>CM048747.1:101795000-111795000 GCA_026315105.1 Locusta migratoria
CGTTTGCCACGAAGACCTAAGCTGTAGGGAAGGGAACATTTTATGAGGAATGGATGGCAGCTGTCATAATGCAGGTACTATTGTTTATTGGTAGGTTTGATGTGGACGGATGTGTGTAGTTGGCCGTTGGATAGATGGAGGTGGCATGGGATTTGGAATGGGACCAGGTGAATTTGATGGGAGCAAAGGAGTTGAGGTTAAAGAGGAAATTCTGGAGTTCTTCTTCACTGTGAGTCCAGATCGTGAATATGTCATCAATGAAGCTATACCAAACTTTGGGTTGACAAGCTTGGGTGTCCAGGAAGGCTTCCTCTAAGCGTCGCATAAATAAGTTTGCGTACGGGGGGGGGGCGATCCTGGTCCCTATGGCTGTTCCATTTAGTTGTTGGTATGTCTGGCCCTCAAAAGTGAAGAAGTTGTGGGTTAGGATGAAGCTGGCTAGGGTATTAAGGAAAGAGGTTTTAGGTAGGGAAGTGGATGGTTGGCGTGAAAGGAAATATTCCATCGCAGCGAGGCCCTGGGCATGTGGGATATTTGTGTATAAGGAAGTGTCATCGATGGTTACAAGGATGGTTTCAGGAGGTAACAGGCTGGGAAAGGATTTCAGACGATCGAGGAAGTGGTTGGTGTATCAGATGAAGGATGGGAGACTGCACATGATTGGTTGAAGGTGTTGGCCTATGTAGGCAGAGATTCGTTCTGTTGGGGCTTGGTAACCGGCCACAATGGGGCGGCCGGGATGATTGGTGGTGCGAGGTGTCGGTGGGATCATGAGGTTAATGGAGTCAGGTGAAAGGATTTGTATGAGGCCTAAGGTTTTGAGGATTCCTTGAAGCTATGCCTAGACATCAGGAATGGGATCGCTTTGAAAAACTTTATATGTGGTATTATCTGAAAGCTGACGCAGTCGCTCTGCCACATACTCCCGCCATTCAAGTACCACTGTCGTGGAGTCCTTGTCGGCAGGGAGAATGACGATGGAATGGTCGTCCTTCAGGTCACGGATAGCTCAGGATTCTGCTGCGGTAATGTTGGGAGTAGGATTAAGGTTTCTCAGGAAAGACTGGGAGGAAGGTTGGAAATAAGGAATTCCTGGAAGGTTTGAAGAGGGTGACTTTGAGGAGAGCAGGTGGGTCTCACTGTGATGGAGGACGGAACTGTTCCAGGCAGGGTTCGATATGAATGATGTCTTGGGGAGCTGGATCATTAGGAGGAGGATTATTTTTCTTCATGGCAAAGTGATATCTCCAGCAAAGACTGCGAGTATAGGATAGTAAATCTTTCACAAGGGCTGTTTGGTCGAATTTGGGAGTAGGGCTAAAGGACAGCCCTTGGGATAGGACAGAGTTTTCAGATTGGGAGAGAGGTTTAGAGGAGAGGTTGACTACTGAATTGGGATGTTGTCGTTCTGGATTGTGTGGATTGGAACTTTGAGGTTTGGGGGGGAGAGGAGTTGGGAGTGGGAGATTGAGTAGATGGGAGAGACTGGGTTTGTGTGCAATAAGAGGAGGTTGAGGATTACTGGAGAGGTTATTGAGGGAGAGAGTATTGCCTTTCTGGAGGTGGGTGACCAGGAGATTGGATAGTTTTTTTAGGTGGTGGGTGGCATGCTGTTCTAGTTTGCAGTTGGGCTGAAGGAGGATGTTCTGAACTGCAGGTGTAGATGTGGGAGAGGAAAGGTTGAGGATTTCGATTAGGGATAGGAGTTGACAGGTATGTTGATTGGTGGAGTTGATGTGTAGGTTAAGGATTAGGCGGGTGAGGGCTACGGATTGTTCAGTTTGGAATTGGTATAGGGCGGGGTGAAAGGATGGGTTACAGCCAGAGAAGGTAACTTTTAGTGTGAGGCCCTAGGGAGTGATGCCAAATGTCAGGCAAGCCTGAGTGAAAAGAATGTGGGAGCGTAATCTGACTAAGGAAAAAGCATGTTTACGGAGGGAATGTAAATGAAACTGGATGGGGTTGTTGTAGGGATGTTGTGAGCGATGCATAATATTTCCTGCTATGAATTTTTTTTCCCTGTATAATATTTGTACACACAACAAACGCTAGAAACAGTATGTCTGCCTAGGTGTGCTTGCGTTTGTGTATATGTGTATTTGTTTACCCTCCTTTTTTTCCCCCAAGGTGAGTCTTTCCTGTCCTGGGATTGGAATGACTCCTTACCCACTCCCTTAAAACCCTCATCATTTCCTTTTCCCTCCCCTTCCCTTCTGCCTGAAGAAGCAGCAAGGCTGCAAAAGCTAGCATTTGTTGTGTGTGTGTGTGAATTTATTAATTTATTTGATACACACACATTTCCTGCTAGGAATTTCTTCCCTGAAGTCTACTTACCAGGCGAAGGAGCACAGGCAGTGATAGTAGACTTATCTTCCTTTTTTCCCCCCAAAGCAATCTTTCCTGTCCCAGGATGGGAATGACTCCTTACCCACTCCCTTAAAACCCTCATCATTTCCTTTTCCCTCTCCTTCCCTTCTGCCTGATGAAGCAGCTAGGTTGCGAAAGCTAGCGTTTGTGTTTGTTTGTTTGTTTGTGTATGTGTGTGTGTGTGTGTGTGTGTGTGTGTGTGTGTGTTTATTTGTTAGTATCACTGCCTGTGCTCCTTCGCCTGTTAAGTAGACATCTATTTTTTACATATATTTTTCCTGTTAGGAATTTTTCCTCTATATATTCCTGTCAAAAGGCACAACAACACAATTATCAAACCAATAGTGACATAAGGAAGTGGAACACTCACTAAATACAAAACTAATTTTACAAGAAATTAGGAAGGTAAAGAGAAAAATTATTACGGAAATTCTGGAACCATGGATTCACCCTGCAGACCACCAAGACAATTGACAAAATATCAAACATCAAAACTTACATAAGAAAGAGACAAATTAAGTTTTATGGACATCTAGACAAATTACCTGAAACTAGGTTAACTAAATGTCTATAGGAGTATGTCACATTTAAAGCAACAATACCCTGGATAATTGAAGTTAAGAATGATTTCACAAAAGCAAAATATGACTTAACAAACACATAAATTCAGAAGAAAAATTGACAAGTGGAAGAACAATTGTGATAACCTCAGAAAGTTTAGTTGCGTTAATGCTGTAGTACACAAAGCCAAAGGAAAATTGAATAACAGAAAGACCAGACAATTTGACTTTAAAGATGGAGTGCAACAGCATGATGGCCTCTCTCTTCAGTCATGTTTAACTTAGCACTCTAGTATCAAACAACTTTGCCGAACTGTCCTCTGTGACTCCTCCACTGGCTGTCCTGACCCTTTGGTCCCCACCATACGGAGGCACAGAATTTTCGATTCGTTGCAGTCTCCTAAACCCTGGTGTGCACGCCACTACAAAGCTAGTTACTGGCAGATTTGTTTGGCAAAATGTCCATGGGGTCTGTCGCAGTTTGACAGTGCATGTGTGCCATGCCAACAAGCTAAAATATCAGATACACCTCACCCCTGTTTGAATGTTTCTCTGTCGTTACTGAATGTTTCAGACATGTACAACGGGAGACAAAAATATTACCCAGCCTGAATAATTTAAAGTCCAAGAACATAGCATTGCGCATGCCCAAGCTCATAAACGTGAGTTTTGCTAACTCCAGTGGTCTGTGTAGCTCCAGCTTTCTGTCTACATCATCAAGTAGAAGCAATACAATAGTTAAGATAAAGTATAGATCGAGAGTCATTGCACTTTAACTCACATTTCATTTATTTTGGAAAACATTATTTGAGCACATAGAAATCGTTGAGGTATAAGAATTTCACATGGGTACATTTACTACAACAAACAGCTTCTCACAAATATTTCATTGGGTGAGTGGATAGGCTGACGGTTTATGAACACAATGGATGTGCTTTCAAATACCACTGGAATCAATTTATTTTTTATTTTTAGACCTCTTGCAGGTAATATTTTAAATATTAATTCACTAAAATTATGTGGTTGTATGCTTTTATAGGTTTTTAGTAGATTCTATTTTATAATAATCTAATTTTTAATCAGACAGACACGTGTTCATAATAATAATATCAAAAATTGATGTATTTTGGGAGGTCAGATGAAAAATACCCTTCTACGATGTTTATTTTTTGTTATGGGTTGCCAAATAAATATTACCTTCAATGGAAGATTATTTTATAGATATCAAATTGACAACTGTAATTAGTTATTTACTAAAGAGAATACTACAAAAGTAAAACGAATATAATTTAATAACAAAAAGTAAATAAAAGAAGAAACATTTGCACCACGATAATAATAATAATGATGTAAAGGTTTTGGTGACATCCGATCTGATGCACATCACTTGACCAGGAAGGCCAACACTCTATCAATGAGCTACCTGTCCTATCTCATTAGCGTAACAGTCAAATAATCCTACCAGAGTTGAAGAATGAATATTAAACTGGAAACAACAGATAATGGAAGGCACAGCCACTCATGTACGTAAGGACTTAGAAAATTATGCTTGTCTGCTGATACATTTATTTTAGCTTAACACTATAGATTTGCCATGTGGCAGTCAAAGTAATTACAAATACATGCATCCATTTTCAACATTTGTCTCATTGTTTCACGATTGGGTTATTACAAAATGAAATATGTTTAAGAATGTGGAATCTAGTAAAGGCTATAAAATTGCACAATTTGTAGTGAATTAATGTTAAAAAATATTACTTGCACAGGACTAAAAAAAAAAAAGTTAACTTCAGTACTTGAACTCGTGCCCCTTGGATATGCGCCTATCCACTCAGTCAATGAAACATATTTACGAAGCGGTTTGTTGTAGTAAATCTACCCACATGGAGTTCTTATACCTCAACTCCACAAAAAACAATTTCCAAAATAAATGATAAGTGAGTTAAACTGCTATTATATTGCTTCTATTTGATGATTTAATCACCAAGATGAAGCTGCGAAGACTGCTATAGTTGGCAACATTCACACTTCAGAACTAGGGAATGCGCAATGCTTTGTTCTTGGACTTTAAATTATTCGGGCCAGGTAATCTTTTTGTTCACCATTGTACATCATCGGTCCCCTCCCTTCTACAGAAGGTTATTGTTACATCCTTCCATTAATTAACTGCTGTACTTTATGAGTGGAAGCTGTTCCCCTCGCAGGTATCATGGTCAATACGTTTCGTCTGTCCTACTTCTGTAACAACAGACGTGGGCAGGAAGTTCGAATCTCATCTCTTCACATGCCTCTTTGCTTTATGCGGTGTTGACCATTTCCACATCACTATCTACCATACACAAAGTAATGAGCCATTGGAGTGCTGGCAGTGCACATTAAAAACTTCAGTCACCTACCACGGTGGCGAATGGTACCACGCCCTGCCCTGGGTCCTCCTCAGCATACGGTCCCCCCTCAAAAGGAAGACCTAGGTGCCTCTTTGGTAGAGTTGCTATATGACAAACTACTTCAGCTCCTGGCAGATTTTGTCGAGGATCCCTGTTTCTTCCCCCTCCAGACATATCTCCTCTGATTTAGTGAGTACACTCTCTCATCTCACACACATGACCTCCCACACATAGTGTGCAAATCACTACAAAGGTTTCCATTTCAGTGGCTCTCCAGACAAGAAGTCATGTCATGTTACAAGGTGACATGGTTTGACCCCCTCTTCATCCCCTTACTCAAGTCCACATGAAGCTTTGTCAAGAACTAGTCATACCATGACAATTTCTATATGCGGCTCACCTGTCACAGTGTCTATGCACTGTGGTAAACTGGCTTGGGTTTCCTCACAAGAGTTCAAAAGAGACTCACCATTGCCGAATCTGCCCCCCCCCCCAAACCCCATTCCTACATTGAAAGATGCTGTCCTCATGATTTCATTCCAGATGTCACTGAGCTGGCTGGCTCTCAACTTTCGTTCTTTCACATGGTCAGTTACTGCAACTCAGAGCCTCCTGATGATCCCTTGTGCATGATGCACGAGCTTTTGGTACCTACCGATACAGATCCCAACGTTGCTTTGGCTTGCCATCTACCATCTGGTGAGCTACACATCACACTGTCCACGTCCCACCTATCTCCGACAGTTGCACAACCACTGGCCTTCCTGCACTCGTGCATGGGGTGTCCATGTGTCTGCCCACACACCTGCACCATTGCATAGTTTTTCCTTCGACGAGCTCCGCTCTCCCAGACGGGGGCTCTGTAGTGGATTGAGCTATCGAAATCGAATAGAACTCTTCTCTGTATACGCAAACTTTTCTCAGTCTGGACTCTCAAGCTTTTTTTGTAAACACTTGTGTACTTGTATCTGGCTACATCAACTGCAATAAATGTCATTCTATACTAAGTGTGTAGTAATGTTTGTAGTTACTACTGCCACACTAACATAACAGGTACCAACATTAGATATTTTAACAATTGAATCGATGTGTATTGCACTGACTACACTACCATAACAACATGCTATTAAATGTGTTGTTACAATAGAGGGATGTTTGTGACACAAAAAGTTTAGTGATATCAAGTATTACTTTACCTGATAGAATGTGGTCTCAGATGAGCTTGCTAATATGACTACAAAGGCACTGGCAAAGTCACACAGTTACAACTGACTGTTGACTGTGGACAACATGATTCAAGCAGCTGTAACTTTGATAGTTGAGTTGGAAATTAAACTCTTTGCCAAATTGTATTTTGTTGTTTGGTGAGATGTAGTTGTTTTATATGTAGAGCTCTGTGTATTGTTCTGTGTTTAGAAAATTCACTTTATTTTTTAAAAGAGATAAATTGGCTGGCCAGTACTTACCTTTTTGCTGTACCACCGATAGTTACACACAGTGTGTGTGACTATTGGCAGTACAGCAAAAAAAGTAAGTACTGACGAGCCAATCTATCTCTTTTGAAAAATAATTTATGATCTCTGTGGAGAATTTCCATTAATTGAAAGTTCACTTTATATGTTCTCTTTATAAAGCATTAATTAATTAATTGATTTATTTTTTCCATAGGCTTTAGCAAGATATTATACTATTAGCTAACTTACCATTCATAGAAAAAAAGGAGACTGTAAAATCTCTTCACTGGACCCATGATGCAGGAACCCAGAGTGGCTCTGTTTCCACTTTACTGGCAACTCTAACTAACTGCTCAAATGCCACTGAAAGATCTGCATTAACAATTACTTCATCGAACAAATGGCTGTAAAGAAATTCAATTCGCTCACTGCTGTGGAGTATTTCATGAAACTCTTCATCCTGTGATAGAAGGGGAAGCAATAGTGAATTATTATTCAATATATGGTAATACTGCAATTGAGTTTTACTCCAGGAAATTATTTTACAGATTATTTGTTCATTATTGTAACAATATATCTGCATTGTTTTTTATTTTAAGTAAAACAGATAACAGCTGTCTACTGCATGTTGACTTACAGTGAATCCCCTAGAATTGGTCTCATCAAATGTAGAACGTGCATATGCAGCATTTCTTGTTTCCTTTAAAATATCAAAAGTTGGCGGCTTAATGTAGATTATGTATGGTTTCAGTTGTGGTGTTCTTAACATTTTCAATGCCTACAGAAAATTATGACATACATTTTACTCAAGTTCATCATATGTCAAGTTAAATGCTTGCGTGACACTGCAATACTGACAGAAACTTACTTGATAATGAGGATTTAGAATGCAAACATAACCAGCATTAACCAATGATTTCACACTTTCTGCTGATGTCCCATACAGATTTCCCTTGTATTCTCCAAATTCAATAAATTTGCTGGCTTCTATGTCTTCTTCCATCTTTTCTCGAGTTACAAAGAAATAGTCTTTTCCATTCACTTCTCCATGTTTAGGAGGGCGGGAAGTATCTAAAAAGAAAAAAAGAGACTGCCATACAGAAGAAATAGTAACACAACAGGTAATGAAGCTGAGTAGTTGGCAGCTGGAAAACAACATATTTGGCAACAGATTAATTAATGATGTACAAGAAATTGGTCCATTGCAAAGCTTTAGTAAAGTGAATTATAATTCAAAAATGTTTTCATTTGCAGTGCTATGATACTCATATCTGGACCCTACTTGTATTTTATGAATTGTTATCAGCTGACGATAACATTGAGTACATTATGGTATAGGTGTTTTGGCATCGCTATTCGCCACAATAAATTTAAAATTTTGAGCATTCTAATATGTAGGGTGAAATTTGTGGAACAAATATACACTAAAAACTGACACAAATCCATTTGTAAGGAAAACTAGACCTAACACAAATCAATTCAAATCTACTTACATGACAGGCAGTGCGGTGCAAATCTGCTACCAGTGATGCACTACCAAACAAAACTTTTTTTGGGTTAACACAGATGTGCACTAGAAACTGAGAACATTCACTGACATCATTGTTAAGGCTCAATTGAGGAATAGCTAAAGCGGAAATACAGAATCTCCATTATTGCAACAAAAGAAAAGTGGTAGCATATTTGCACCAGCCCTTGAGCTCGAGGCTTAATGTATAAGAAAATCAATGAACTGTTAGCTGGCTTGTTGAGGTGGAGGCAATCGATATTCTGCTGACAGTGGGTTGGGATTCCGTATTGCTGGGGACAAGCCCCCCCCCCCCCCCCTCCTAAAAGAAACTCAGTTCATTATTACTTTAATCTCAGATGCGAAAGTACCGCATTTATGCAGGACACACTGTATACAATTATTGTACCTTATGGTACCACATTTTTTGTACCACAGTTAAGTGGCAGAAAATTTTAATTCAGTCCATTAGCAGCAAAGTTGCAGTTTACATTACTTTGTTCTTCTCTTCTAGTTTGAAACACGAAATATATATTCCATGAATTGTATTATGTAGGGAAAAAGAAAAAAAAAAAAAAAAAAAAAAAATGTATGCCTCTCATAAAGTCAAGTATGATCCGATATAAAACCATAGCAGATAGTTGTCCATTGTAATTGTTTTCCACACAAGAAAGATTAGTTCAGTATTGTTCTCTGGTTATGGATCATTAAAACATCATGAGGGACCGACAAATGTAGCCATCAATTCAGATTTTTTGGCAACGCGTCATGCTACGCTCATCACAGGCTGAGTTTGTTGGCTTGCGATTGTGGCCCAAGGCCGCTCTTATAACTCACAATTAATTGTGAAAGGAAGTAGATATGGGTGTGATTACCATTTGAAAAACTTTTTTGTTCATTTAGCTCCATTTCACTCACTGTAATATATGGTCTAAAATGCACAGAATAGTAAGCAGCCTGCTATCTAACTTTTTCAATACACAATTTGTAAATCAAGTGCATATACTTGACAAATAGCATCATTTGAAAACAACTGTTTCAAATTATGAAAAGGTGAATGTTGTATTTGAAAGCTAAGATGTTTTATTACAATGTGTCCAAAAATCAGATATTTTAACTGCATACTTTCATCAAAATCGAGTGAGGAGCATTAATGGACTAAAAACTAGGGCAGAATGAAAATTAGCTTTTTTATAAATGATGTAGCATGGTCGTGTATACCATCAACAATTTTTACAATGTGAAAATCGAAAAAGTGTATTTTCCCCCTTTTTTTGTCTTGGCCCATCCCGGCACACTGTGTAAACACGCAGGCGCCTCAGCCAAGCTCAGCTTGTCCCGGCCGGTGTGACGTGAACCCAGGAGTATTGTGAGTCGTCCTGCCCAACACATCTCGCTCTTGCCAATGTGACGTCATCGCTCCCCCTCTACCCGCCGTCAGCCGGCGAGAGAGAGTTGTGAGTGCATCAGAAACCGAGCGGAAGTGACAGCCATTTTGACCGGCTCTCTACACTACCCTATCAATCACATTATTGTATACTTAGAACACTATAAAGTGATTGTAAAATTACAAGTAATCACAAATTATGTATGTTACTTTCTTGGAAAAAATTCAATCATGGTTCACTGATGTTCATGGATAATATTTTGTAATTTCACAACCAATTGTAATGATAGCAACTGTAAATCCAGCAGTGATGTTGGATGTTGAAGCGAACTATTCTAAACAGTCCAAGGCTCCAAACATCTCCTGAAGGTTAGATGGAATAGCATATGTATTCTCTTCCTCTTCACTTTCTTCTGATGGCCCTTCTTGCACCTTGTTCACAGTTTTTGGCATATCCGATTCAACAGGTGCACATATGGCAACATCGTCGTCTACACTAATGAAAGCCATCACAGCAACCTGGAACTCAATATCGCAACATCATGTAGGGAAGTGCTTTAACAGAGCTTGGAGACATAGCAATACTGAAGATGTCCACGAGTTAGAAGATGCCACTTCACCTGATGAATGTCAGTTCTGCAGGAAGTTGCAAACCCTGGAAAATATATATTTGGTATGAAATATGCTTTCAGCATATGTCATGGGGGATATTCCTATACTGAAAGTTATAACCTTGTGGTCGGAAGAGCTCTCTTCTTTGCCACAGTTCCATTGGCTTAGAATTGGTAGTAGAGGAGAAGTGGTTATTGTTAAATCAATTCTGCTCGAACCTTGATTGTTCTCAAAGGTTGGTCCCTGGTTCCCCTCATTCATCAGGTGAAGTGGCACCTTCTATTCCAGGGTTTGCAACTTCATGCAGAACTGTCCATTCATCAGGTGAAGTGGCATCTTCTATTCCAGGGTTTGCAACTTCCTGCAGAACTGTCCATTCATCAGATGAAGTGGAATCTTCTATTCCAGGGTTTGCAACTTCCTGCAGAACTGTCCATTCATGAGGTGAAGTGGCATCTTCTAACTCATGGACATCTTCAGTATTGCTATGTCTCCAAGCTCTATTAAAGCACTTCCCTATATGATGTCATGATACTAGGTTCCAGGTTGCTGTGATGGCTTTTATTGTGTCAAGCAGATTCCAATTTGGAATTGCACTATTGTTTTCAGCAGCATGAATTGAAGCTCTTACAAGTTGCTTACAATAAGCTCTCTTTATGAGAGAGATTATGCCTTGGTCCAAGGCTGAAAGTGGCTTGTAGCATTGGGTGGAAAAAACTAAACCTTTATGTTAGATAGGTTTAGAACATGTAAGTTATGGACAGTACAGCTTTCCAATATAAGAAGAACATGTCTATTTTGAGCGACTGTTGAAACGATGAAGCAACTTGGGAAATGATGTGCCATCGATCCAAACTTTATTGTGGTAAGAGTAGATGCAAGGTAAAGTGTCCATATTTATGTTTTTAAAATAACGTGGTTTCTCAGATTTACCGATAACCCAGGGATGAAACTTCTCACTGCCAAAGGCATTACAGCAAAGTACAAGAGTCACACATTGTTTGCTTCGTGCTCCACTGTGACACTTATCACCTTTTATCCCAGCGTGTGATTTTGAAAAAGATTGTAGAACATCCCAGTTTCATCCATGTTATACACATCACACGTGGCATACTTTTCCTTCACTCGGTTGAATTCATGCAACCAGCACTTTCTTCATCAACTTTATGTGATTCACCAGAAATTTGTACAGATGAAATTGAATGTCTCTTTTGGAACCAATACAATCAATCTGCAGAACAACATAATGTAGAAACCAAAGAAGTTGGACAGACTACAGTATGTCTGCCTAGGTGTGCTTGCGTTTGTGTATATGTGTGTGTGTGTATTTGTTTAGCCTCCTTTTTTTCCCCCAAGGTAAGTCTTTCCTGTCCCGGGATTGGAATGACTCTTTACCCACTCCCTTAAAACCCTCATCACTTCCTTTTCCCTCTCCTTCCCTTCCGCCTGAAGACGCAGCTGGGCTGCGAAAGCTAGCGTTTGTGTGTGTGTGTGTGTGTGTGTGTGTGTGTGTGTGTGTGTGTGTGTGAATTTATTAATTTATTTGTGCTACTATCACTTCCTGTGCTTCTTTGCCTGGTAAGTAATCTTCATCTATTTTTATATATATATTTTCCTGCTAGGAATTTATTCTTTATTTTAATATAGTTAACATATAAGCTTTAATTAACTCAGATCAGTTTGGTGTTATTATTTTAATTAGGTATAGTTCGCATCTTAGTTTAAGTTCCATGTTGTTGTTGTTGTTGTGGTGATAGATTATAGTGGAAAAATTTCTAGCAGGAAAAATATATATAAAAAGTAGATGAAGTTTGCTTACCAGGCGAAGGAGCACAGGTATGTGACAGCAAACATAAATAAAACAAACACAAACACACACAAAAGCAAGCTTTCGCAACCTTGTTGCTTCTTCAGGCAGAGTAGGGAAGGAGAGGGAAATAGGAAAGGATTCGGGTTTAAAGAAGTGGGTGGGGAGTCATTCCAATCCCAGAAGAGGAAAGACTTACCTTTGGGGAAAAAGGATAGGTAAACAAACACACACACCCACACACATATACACGCGCACACACACAAAGGCAGACATATGCAATATGCATATAATATTTTGAGAAATACCTCAATAAGACCTTATATTGGATAACTCCTATGTCACACGTAGATGTAATCAGGATATTGAAATCTAGGTTGCCATCTGATATTGCGGAAAAGATAATGTGGATACTGGAACAGAATTTGCCTCACTTTCTTGATGCATTGGTTGCATATGATTTGATTCACGAACGGGACTGAAACACTGGTCGTGACAGTAATCGAAACGGTCAGTAGAGCAGAGGTTACATGATAAATAATGATAGGTAGACGAGCAACCCATCACAAAACAACCCAAATAGTAGTAGCAACAACAATAATTACAGTTATGGAAACGGAAACGGAGAATACCGGGTTCAAAACTATAATAGAAGAAGGGAGAACAATCGATACAATCTGGGTTACTAGACAGGGCAACTGCAAACTGGTTTCCGTTGGAGCCCTGGTAATGAACAGACACAATCACGGGATGTTCCCTTAAGGCAACAGCCAACACAACAACAATCGCAACCACCAGTACAATCGGATACAATGAGTTGGGGTAACACCATACCTGCCAACTTTTGAAAAGGGCTTTCAGTAAAACTCACGTGCTGCAAGAAATCTGGGAACCACATAGTCTGGCTTGACAAAAATAATGATTTTTTCAGGGTTACAAAATACAATAATGTAATCGTATCTACATATGTCATAGGCCATTGTTCAACCGTACATAACAATCAAGAAGAAATCCACGTTAAATAGCAGTAGTCACGGTGAATATTGGTATAAAGCATACAAAACCGGACTTCCTTGATAAATTAAGCAGATATGATATAGCTGAAAAAGGTTTTACACAATAAAACTTGTTTAAAGGCAAGAAATAATAACACACACTGCAAATTATATGCTAGTTCAACTATAGTTAATTTTCTCTCTTGCATAAAAGGAAAACTTTACCAAGAAAAAAGGAATGAGAGAAAACTGTGCATCTTCAATTTTGTCTCACCTTGAGTGCAAAGGTAATTATTTAGTCACAGGCGGTACGTAAAGAAGTACTTCCTCATTGATGGAATGAAATGGTATTTATCTGTATCCTGGAAATTGATAAGTATGTTCTAGGTCTGAATGCCGATAACTAACTCATCAGCACTTCTCTGAATTTGCAGAGCAGAGCCTGTCGACACCTGAATTCACATAGAACTTGAAGAACTGTTATCCAGCCTTTAAATTCAATTCCAATGGCGTCACCACAGAACACGGCGTCACGAACATCAAACTTAAAAGTACCAATCAGATCAATGAATAAATTTTCGACTATCGTAGACGTATCTTCGACCCACACAAACCATCGATTCAACATATGTGGTGTGATTATCAAACGTTAACTTTTCAATTTTTTGTGCAAGTCGTAAAAAAACACCGACCATCCGTAAAACCGTAAAATGATGCAATTTCCGTAAATTTTATGGATAAAACATAAAAGTTGGCAGGTATGTAACACAAATAGGCAAACACGACAAAACAATAGAAATAGACAAAACAATGGTTGGACGCAAGAAAATAATCAAGTTCAGACTATTGAATTAATGTCCAATTTAGATGCCGAGACACATACCCAAGAACAACAAAATTAATGTGTTTGCGTTGGAGCGGTACACGCCCACAGAGCGCAATGTAAATATTAGGCCACGTGAGCAAACAACTGACTCAGGACTGCCCGGCGCAAACAGTCGAATGCTGACATGCATGCCAAGGAGCTTAGTTAAGAGTGGGGGCGCGGCTGTCTGACACTGTACATGTAGACAAACTGGAGTGGAACTGGCAAGGAATAAAAAATAGAGATAAATTAATTAACTAAATAAGGAAAGAAATTATGTACAGTATTTACAAAGGAATCTTACACAATGACTTACAAACTAAATGACTACTTACATAATGTATACAAAAAAAGACTTATAGAAGGAAACTTTCCTGGTGGGATAAACAAATATAAAAAATAGAAAATGTTTGACTTACCGGCTCATCGATAGGCACAAATAAAATCACACACAAACACACATACAAGCTTTCGCAACCATTGGTGGCTTCGTCAGGGAAAGAGGAAGAAAGGAAAGGAGAAAGGGAAGAATATGGGTTTTAAGGAAGTGGAAATGGAGTCGTTCCAATCCCAGGAATGGAAGTACTTACCTTAGGGTAAAAAAAGGAAGGTAAACAAATACACACACACTCACACATATTCAAACGCAAACACACCTAGACAGACATTTGTAAAAAACAACAATCTGTCTAGGTGTGTTTGGATATGGTTTTTTTTTTTTTTTTTTTTTTTTTTTTTTTTTACCCTAAATTAGTCCTTCCACTCCTGGGATGGGAACGACTCCTTTTCCACTTCCTTAAAACCCATATCCTTCCCTTTCTCCTCTCCTTTCTTCCTCTTTTCCTGACGAAGCGACCAACGGTTGCGAAAGCTTGTATGTGTGTTTGTGTGTGATTTTATTTGTGCCTATCGACGAGCCAGTCCTTTTGGCAAGTCATAGGAAAAATTCCTAACAGGAAAAATATATGTAAAAAAATAGATGAAGTCTACTTACCAGGCAAAGGAGCACAGGTAGTGATAGTAACAAACAAACAAACACACACACACACACACACACACACAAATGCTAGCTTTCGCAGCCTAGCTGCTTCGTCAGGCAGAAGGGAAGGAGAGGGAAAAGGAAATGATGAGGGTTTTAAGGGAGTGGGTAAGGAGTCATTCCAATCCCGGGACAGGAAAGACTTACCTTGGGGAAGAAAAAGGAGGGTAAACAAATACACACACACCCACACATTTACACAGACACAAGTACACCTAGGCAGATATATAAATTATAGAAGGAAACTTTCCTGGTGGGATAAACAAATATAAAAAATAGAAAATGGATGACTTACCCAAAGGACCGGCTCGTCGATAGACACAAATAAAATCACACACAAAACACACATACAAGCTTTAGCAACCGTTGGTCGCTTCATCAGGAAAAGAGGAAGAAAGGAGAGGAGAAAGGGAAGGATATGGGTTTTAAGGAAGTGGAAAAGGAGTTGTTCCAATCCCAGGAATGGAAGGACTTACCTTAGGGGAAAAAAACGAAGGTAAACAAATACACACACACTCATACATATCCAAATGCAAACACACCTAGACAGACATGTGTATAGTTACTTTAATTTAGCTATTATAAAAATATAAACAAACCAGTCTACTGCTCTAGTTGTAAATTACTTACAATCTTAATTTCTGTTTTGTTTTTATACAAAATTACTATCCTTATTATTGTCATAACTTTGTGTATATCTGCTGCACGAAAGATTCATTTATGTTATATAGATAAGCTATTGAATATGTCATGTTGCAACTTCCTTGTTCTAGAAAACATCGGATTGTATTAATATGTGCGAATTGGTGCAAACAGTTTCAGTCTTTGTCATGTAATGGAAAAGTCAATTATGGTTAGTCATAAAGTCAGTCAATAGTCAGTCTTACAGAGTCTTCAACATGTCTTAGAAGTGTTCAGTCAGTCAATTCTGTGTATGTCAGCCTTTGTGTGTGTCAATTATTTGATAATAAATAAGAAGAAACTTTTATCAACAACATGTATACATTTTATGATTCCACAGACTTTCAAGAACCCGTCGTTTTGATAATAATGTACAGGCAGGCGAGCTACTGGATCTACCACTGAACGACGAAAATCAGGTGATGTATGACATTTATTTATGAAACACCTTTAGATGTGGTACATCGGTGCGTAACATCATTTTAATTGGGGCACAGTAAGACTGGACATCAGATACTTGCCGTTTAACGAAAAAACATACTTCATATGAAATGTATTCTCCAAATTAAGTCTTGGAGACATTTCAAACATTTCACCACACAAAAAACATTGAACAGTTATCCATGTGTTAATCTCGACAACTGTCATTCATCTCTCAATTGGTTACCAACAAACTTTACTTGGGCAGAATTGACAATGTTGTCATTGTCTGTCTCAGACAAACCTAATGCATCACTCACTATAAGACACTCAGCAATGGCTAGGAGTAGGAGTAGGAGTAGAAATAGTGCATCTTTGCCTACATGCTGAACACTGACTCTGCCTTCAACATACATTGGTTCCAGGCTTGAACAGCAGTAGTATCTGGTGCAATATTTCCACCGGCTTATCTCACCTGTCCTTGCCTGCTGACTTCCACAAGAACTGACTACACAATCTGGCATATTTTGGCATGGTTGCTTCTGCCACCTTAGTGAGTAGCACTTCATGAGGCCAAGGAGTGAAAGGGGCAGCAAAACTGGGGCCTCACATGCCAGCTTGCAAAGGGCAGCCTCCAGGTACACATCCCTGTCAGCAGCTTGCCAGATGTCAGGCATCACTTTACCCACATTCACATGGCCATCACTGACCACTCACCATCCTCTGATGGCTCCTGCTACCCATCATGGTAGACAGGTTCACCCACTGACATGAGGTAATACTGATTATGTGATTTCATTGTTGCCATGGTAGCAGCCACTTCATAGATAATCTGTTTTGGATGTCCAGGCCACATCAAAACTAAGGCCAACATTATTATTATCTTTCTTTCACATGTTAATGAATTTTTGCGTGATTGACCTACATTTGACATTGAGCAGCCAACTGTATGTTGGAATGATTCCACCATACCTTGAAGCCAATCCTCCCTCACCTTTCTAGCCTGCTGTAACACCACGTGGACCACTGTCCTGCCCCTGGTACTTCTCAGCCTCTGTATTACTCAAAGCCAATGCAAAGATGTCAACCAATGACTTTGTTTATGGACAGCCACTAGCTTCATACAAAAGGCCAATCTGCCCACAAATGACATTATCCTTCAATTTGGCACTGGCTTGCAGGATTGCACAGCTCACCTGTGGCCTACTCCTCCTCTGTGCCACACTGAACATAAAATGTTCATTCATAGTGACTTCACCCTGTACACCCAAGTAAAGCTATTCATTGATGTTCACCATCTCCCAATTTTTCTGCATTACTCTGGCCCTCAATGAATCTTATGGTGGGCTTCAAAGACTTTCAAACTTGATCTTCACAGTATCCCTTCCAATATCTTGATTGATAAGCTGAAGCTTGCCTACATGCTGCCCAAGCTTCAATACTCAGCCAAACTGGCATAACAGTCAACACCCAATGGACACTCATCAAAGACAATGATTCTTCTACCACTGACACTGCTCAAAGCACCTCCACCACCAACCTCACTGAGATGGCTTCTGCACCCATGCTAAGAACATAGCTAGAATCTCACCAAGCTACTCTAACACCCCATCTCTCGATCAAACAGCTGCCAAATAAAATGCCCCCAGCATATACACCCTCTGGAATACCTGCCCCTATACTGTTCCTGTTATAGGGGTCAACACAGCAATTTTCCCTCCCTTAGCAGTGGAATTTCCCCAATGTCCCTCCCCCCTCCCTGTAGTACTCTGCACCTGACACAGCGATTTTGCACCACTAACAGTCAACTACAATCTGGTACCACACTGCCATCCTGGTTCCTCTGTCACTCCCAAAGTAGCATTATTTTACACATTCACAGTGCAATGACCTAGAACTCCTGGCTATCACCTGTACAATGGTATAATCAATAATTCACTCTTGCAATGCCTACTGTGAGTGTTGGCAACAGTCAAACACTGCCATTCAACTGTCAACTCCTCCATGTAGCGACGTGGCAGTGCTGTGCCTCTATAGTCTGATCCCCAGTTTCCTGCGAATGAATCATTGCCTGTAACTGGTTTCATGTGTCATACTCTTACAACAAGTTGTTTGTATGAGTTGGTTGTTTTCAAAGATGAGCAATGATTGGATGATGGGCAATTTAAATGGTGGCAATCTTTGTTTGTATCAGGAGTGCAAACATACACTTCTAAAATTGAAGACTATCCTTCAATGTCATATGATATTAATTTTCTGTATTTTATTAAGTACACAATTTTAATTTTCCTGTTAAAGGTAATCTTTAGGCTGCCTTGAAATCTTATACATGAACATGTATTATGAGGATGTAAACCATTTTTGCATGAACGCAACTTATGGTTCGTAACAATTAGCACTAGAAGACTTACAAGACAACTTTAAGTATTTCAGCTACAATAGTACTTTTCTAAAACATTTCATTTGTAACTGGAAGGCATTTACCATCCATTAAGTGATATAGATAAGCCTGAATAGAACTTCAATATACTTACAAGGAATGGGTGTCTTGTATTTGTCAGGATCTGTGGCTATGAGCCGGCGCTTTAACTCATTGCGTCCAACACCTGGAGGACCAATCAAGACCAGAGGCCTCTGCAGTCCTGGACGTGGGTACAGTTTGGCCACTTCCTCGTAGGTTGCTATCTCCTCGCGGTCAAAGTCATCATTCTCTGCTGTGTCATACATAATCTTTTTAGTTTTGGGTTTAGAGGCACAGCGAGGGGACTTTGGGGACTGGCATCCTGGTAGGACTGAAACAGAGCACAGACCTACAGGGAAGTTAGTGGGAAGCAAATGTAAGCCTAGTGTCCAGACACCATTGTCTTCTCCTCCTGAAACCGATAAAAATAAAAAATAAAATTAACGGAACAAAATCAGCTAGTTAGTACCAAAGAAAAATAAATGAATAAAAAAGCACATGCAAAATATTAAGAAAACCAGTCAAAAATACTGGGAAGTCGAACTGAAGGAAAATTTATAAAATTTCAACTGTTGAGAGTTCTCCACTGGTGTGTGTGAAAACAGTTTCTAGCAGTTCTTGTGTAAGAATGCTGGTCAGCCTTATGGTCTCATTCATTGCCTTTATGACATTTAACGTAAAGAATATTTCTGAGCAAGGTGTTCACTAGAAATCTGATAAATTGCTGTGGTTTTTTTTTTTTCATGAGTAATTAAACATTAAGTTCTTTTTAAATGTCTAGAGAAGTTATGTGACAAATTTACATTGTCAGTAACCATACATACAGTGTCATAAAAGAAACATATGTAAATAAAACAAAAATAGTGAAAATATATAATGTGGGAAAATTACACTAGTTGTGATGCCTGTTCTGTGTTTCACTTTTTTGGGGGAAATGGTTAGGGGTGGTAGAATTGGGGAGGGGGGGGGGAGTCTTGAGAGGATGAGATAAGAGGAATGTGAAAGCTCAATACACAGTGTGTCAGAAAATGGTGTGCATTCCTCAAATTTCAAAAGAATACACAGTTAAAACATTTAATGCACTGAAGTACAAAACTATACTGACACCTCACTGAAGAAGAAACTCTATGTGATTTCAAGGGTATGCAAACTGTGAGCACTTAAGGTAGTGTGTGAGTTCAAGCATTGCACAGTTGTACAGTTCCATAACCTTGAGATCTCGGTGAGAGAAATTTCAGTGGAGCCACAAGTGTCTACAGAAGCAGCCAGTGAAAATATAAAGAAGTTAGAACATCAACAACCATTGATATGGTATTCCTATCAGACAAATTGACAGAGAAAACTGAGTTCCTAAAGCGGTATTCACAAAAATTTTCAAGCATCCATGTCAACTATGACACTGGAGTTTATATAAATCAATTAATTATAAAAGAAACTGACATGTGGGAATGAGATTTAACTTTTCTTGCTCAAGTGGGGGTCAAATTACTGATTATAGTATCCAAGTGTGCAACATAATTCACATGTGGAGGACCTCAAAACATGGCCAACCTATTCAACCCCAATGTTTTTGAGAAAATCACCCTTATATTTAATGGCAAGCAACTGTCTCAAAACTGACTGCATCAACAGATAACTGAAAAGTAAACTTTTTTGATCATCATATAAGGGGTTCACAAATGAATATTTCTTTTTTAAATTAAGGAAAGAAACTTTAATAACTGCTTCTTATGTACCCACAACAGAAATACTAGTCAACAAAAGCATCACTAGCAAAGAAATCAAACCACTTAGTTATAGAGCAAGGAACTGGGATTTGGTTCCCTAACACATTATGCCCCCCTTTATTTATTCATTTTATGCAGCCCTTTATTTATTTTGTATTCTTTTCAAACTGAAAGTGATAGGATTAGAAGAATTCAACAATGTACACTGCTCAATACAATCAGGGGATCACCTAAGATATCACACACATACACATATTAATTCAGATACTGGTTACAACTGTAATTTGTTTGTGACACAGTATGATATTTTGCTGTCTCAACTCTTCACTTGAGTTCTTTTTAGCTGGCAATCTACAGCCACAATGTACTTTGGAAAAATCATTCTTAGGCCAAGGCTGCAAATTATTTTTATTTGTTATATTCTACCGATTTCAGCAGTTGCTGTCATCAACAAGATAGTTTATATCTAAGCTAACAAGATAACATCTTTACTGTGTACAGCAATGTATAATCTACAATAAAATATTGTGATAGTTTCTAAAGCCCTTCCATTGTACGTCTTGTAGTAGGTATTCCTTTAATTAATCTTTAACTATTACAAATGAGCAAATTATTTGGCAGTTTCCATTTGTTCCTTTGTTATCGTTTTTCTTTAGGGTTGTCAGGGGAGTATTATTTCAATTTTATACATCGTGTTCCAAGGATTGTTGGTTGGTGTCAGGCTGCAATATTGTTTCCGCAACTGTGTTTCAGCTTTCTGAATAGCTGTGCTGTATTCTTTCTTCACTTTGCAGTACTACTGCCATCTTATTTCCTGCATCTGTTTGCTTCCTCTTGTCCTTTGATATAGTTGCCTTGGTTCTATTTCGCATTGCTGTAAGTGCAGATGTTCACCAGGGAACATATTTTCTATTGTTTCTGTAATTCAGGTGGCTTTGTGTCTTGAACACTTTATTGCAAGATGTTTCAAGAACAGCTTTAAATTCTGTAATAAGAGTTTCAGTATTTGTTTCAATCTGAACTTTTTCAGCAATGTTCTGGTCTATTTCCTGTAAGGTGTCTATGCCCAAGTGCTGTAAATATTTGTGTGTAAGCTCTTCCATAAATAGCCTTTGAAATCTTTCAGTTTATCATCTTTAAAAATATATATTTGGTATGAAATATGCTTTCAGCATATGTCGTGGGGGATGTTCCTATACTGAAAGTTATAACCTTGTGGTCGGAAGAGCTCTCTTCTTTGCCAGTTCCATTGGCTTAGAATTGGTAGTAGAGGAGAAGTGGTTATTGTTAAATCAATTCTGCTCTAACCTTGATTGTTCTCAAAGGTTGGTCCCTGGTTCCCCTCATTCAGTAAGTGTAAGTTATTTGAAGCCAAAAATTTTTCCATATCCTTTCGTCTGGAGTTCGTTACTGTGTCATGCCACATGCTAGACCATGCATTGCTGTCCATAGCAATTACCAAACCAATTCCTGTCCTATAGGTTATCATGTCTTCAATTTTTCTCAGTCCATCTGTGATGGATTTTTTAGAATCTAAGTACATGACCGATAAGAAAAATTGCAGTTTATCTTTTATTATTGCTACAAAAACTGAATCTTTGCCAGACAAGTGAGTGATCAATACAGAATCAATGTCTTTGTTAGCTTTTAGTATTGCTTTTCCTTGTATTACCTGCACTAAATATCTTGTAGCCTCTGGTGATTCCAACTATGTTTTGTTTATGTTTGATAGATATAGATAGGATGCGTTTGCGGCATGTAATAGAGTACTGTTTTGTCCCTTGTCTGAGGCACAACCCATGCAAGTTCAGAGTACTGTTTTCGCCACGATCTAAGGTCCAATCCATGCCAGTTTGAACTTTAATTTTGAACAATTATGTACAAGTTCATCAGTGTTACTAGTGTGGAAAGTGTTTCTACTGGTATCATGAATGGATTAGTAATATTCGTGCCACATTAAGATGTACACCTTGAACTTTTATATTCCACACATGAACTTTGTAAGCCAGCCGCGGTGGCCGAGGGGACTGAGGCGCTTCAGTCACGGTCTGCATGGCCACTACGGTCGGGGTTTCAAATCCCCCCTCGGGCATGGATATTCATATTATTGATGCGTGGAATGTGCGTACCTGTTCATAATTGTTGTAATTAATGAGACTTGTAAGCTGGCCATAAATGGTGACAACTGGGCATTTATGAATCATTAAAAGTGCCAAAGAACTGCAATTCTGTGTGTTGTCTATGTTATTTGTAGTTAATCAGTTTTCGCCCCATGAGATTTCAGCCAGCCGCTACCGACAGCAACAATCTTCAACAACATCGAGAATCATCAATCTATGACCAGGTAACAGCACAGTGTCCCTTCACATTTCCACTTCACTATCACATCAGAAATAGTGGATCTAGGAATGTCTAGGAGAGTGTGCGGAAATCTCACATACAGACTTCTGACACAAGTGACACCCAATCACCTGACCACATTCAAAGCCCGTGAGTTTTGCAGAGTACCTCATTCTGCTCCCTCATAATGTCTAATGACTACTGAGGGCGCTGATATGTGGCAGTAGGTGGCAACATTGGGGATGTTCGGACACTTTTGATTATGATTATATAGTGTATCAATGAAAATACAGGGTGTAACTAAAATCCTTTTAATGGGTTTGACAAGTAATAGCAGGGATTAAAACAGTTAAATTTTGTGTAGGAACTCAGGTCTGGAAATGTACAGTTTTCCTGATTCACACAGAATATCGGAACACATGTGGCTCTCTGAATCTTTCTGCTTGTCAGCTAGGTCCATGTACAAGTACAGCTCCATGTCAACACAGATATGCTACCTCCATACCATATTCCAGTACACACTATGACCAATTCTTGCCCTCCAATATACACTGCAGCCACAACCAACACTACTAGGTATTCATCGGTAGGGGTCTCTTGGATTCCAGTCAGGAAATCATGCATGCCACACAATTGAGCCACCGTGACCTATCCATTGTTGTGATGATCTTAGACCTCATGTGAAAGATGAGTTGGTTTCCCATCATGTTGGAACCACATGGCATGTAAATAAACCTGTAATGTAATATAATGTCATGTGATTAGTGACTGATGTAAATAAAACACTGATTAATGGAATAAAAAAAATTAGTAGATTTGAACATGTGTTGTGGCTATTAGAGCATGATGGGAAAACAGTACATTTCCGGTCACAGGTTCCTACACGAAACATAACTGTCTTGAATCCTACTAAAGTACTCAATGGCTGTAAAGGAAATTTATTATCACCCTGTAAGCGAGTTTCAGACAAATTTTGATGGGAAGTGATCTATTCCTGTCCAAAGAAATAGTTTCTATTATATTTAATATAAATATATGTATTTTTTAATGGTGAGCACATGTAGGTCATCTGATTGGTTGTAGATCTCATTTGATGCACTTAGAGTCACTATCCACCAGCATGTAGTTTATCTAAATCACCTGCTTGTACTTCATAATGCAAAAGAAACATATCCTTCCCACCCCTCTTAAAGCATTGTTCCGTTGCCCATTGCAAGATCTGTCCAACTCACCAACCAAGCACTTTCCATTCCCATTTCACACCCATCACAGGTTTATCTTACCCAATCAGAGGCTGGGCCACCCGTGAAAGCAGCCATGTAATTTACCAACTGTGCTGCAATCACTGTGCAGCTTTCTATTTTGGGATTACCATTAACCAGCTGTCCAATAGGATAAATGGCCACACCAAACTGTGGCCAAAGACAGAGAGGACCACCCTGTGGCACAGCATGCAGCTGAGCATGCACTTAATTTCAATAGCCTAAGCTGCATCTCATTCCATACATCTCATACATACACACTCCATAAGGCCATGCTGTATCCATCCCTAACACTGTGATGCAACCTTCCTGCCCTGTCCCCCACCCCACCCCTCTCCTATTCCCTCACTACAGAGTGTGATTCGGAGTGCGGCAGCTAAAGACTGGCATAGGAGGGTACCGTGCAGGTGCCCATGGCTGTACCACTGATATTATGGTAAACTTTCCCCTGAAAGGAAAAGTGGTTGTTTGTTACAATAAAGTTAGAGGTAGGATTCGAGAGTGGCAAGGCCATGGGCATGTGGGCTGTTGATGTGTAGGGAGCTGGTATCCACTGTGACAAGTAAGGATCCAGGAGTTAAAAGGGTGAGGATGGTGAAGAGTCAGTGAAGGAAGTGGTTGGTATCCTTGATATGGAAGGATAGATTTTGGACAATTGGTTGAAAGTGTTGGTCAACAACAGCTGAAACTTTCAATAGAAGCACAGTAACCAGCCATGATTGGGCTTCAATGATTATCTAAGGAGCACAACATTCACCTGTAATGAGCAGATCAGCATCAACAGTGCCACTGCTTCCACTATCCAATGAATTTCTATAATTAATTTCACTATGAACATTATCTTTGTCATGATTCCCCACACTATCCTGCAACATTTTTATCAGTATATTTTCATTAAAAACTGCATTATCTTACAAAAGAAGTAGTAAAGTCTCATATATTGCAGCAGTTATTTTCATCCCTTGAAAACATTTTACATTATTAATAAAGGAGAAAAATAAAACGGGAAAAGCAATAAATTAGCAAATGAATGTCTATCATGAGAGTCATTTCTCTGGCAGAAAATATGTCACAATTTGATTTTGGCTCTTAGCAGAATTTGAATGACACAATCATACTGAACTCAGTCACTGAGCATGTAGAAAAACTAATGAAGTTTGATGAAAGTTGCATGTCATTCAGACAACAGAGGAAACAATAAGATACCAAATGTAAAATTATTACTTTCCTCACTTCTTTATAAGATCTAAAATATTTACTTTCTAAGTAAGTCACAAATAAGTGACAGTCAATACACTGAATGTCTGTGGCTTAGATGTAATGAAGAAGAAAGCAAAAAATTAAAATAACAGGGTGGGTGTAGAGCTTCATATAACATGTAGGTAGTATATGGCATCATTAGATATAGTATGACTGGAATTCACAGAACAGGTTCACATGAGTAACAAGAACTGCTTTCAAAACAACTGGACAATTATTACAGTGTAATGTACGACACATGGATTTGTATTGTAATTTGAAAATCAGTGAAACACTGCACATGACAAACTAATAATCATAAAAATAATAAACATGAACTGAAGTTTGATTTTATAATTTCAGAAAAAAAGTTCATGCATGTAGATAAAGGTGATCATTAATGTGACACAGTAACTCACATTCATCTTCGGAAGTGGGACACAAATATTTTTACTGGAACCAGAGATACAGTCTATAATAACCATACAACAATGTTAGTAAATACTGTTATCAGAATGTCCTGAAACACAATAATTAAAGCAACAATAAATACTCCACACACATAACACACACACACACACTCACAGACAGACAAAGGATGCATCGATTAATGCAACAAGATTTTAAAGTAGATAAAAATGTTAATTTATTAATATTTATATAAAGGTTCAATAATGGAAAGTCCAGGTTGGAATTAACACTATAAAAATAGGACAGTTTACAACTCACCGCAAAGATGTGACAACGTGCCGCGACAGGCACACAAAAAAGACACACACATACAACACTTTCAGCTATCGGCCATGGCCTTCTTCAGAATTAGGAACATTCACACAATCACAAAGGCACACAACACAGTCACACAACAGTCAGCTCCGGCTGCTGCACTTCGAAATGTGCCTGCGCGGCTCGTGATCACGTCTTATTATATTGTTATATAAATATTCAGTTATTTTGTTGTATTCTCTTTACTGTGGCAATGAGTTCATCATCACTGTACATCATCTGTAAGAAGCATACAGTAATAAATCACAGACAATATTTCTCCCCTACCAATAGTAGGTACTAGATAAGAATGGGTAAAATAAACTCTTTATGAAACAGAAGATTTGCTTACTAGTCATCAAGCCACAGGGACATTTCTCAACACTACGGAAGGAGTAATTTTTTCACTGAAAAAGGCATACCATTTAGGAAAGGGAAATAAAACATTTACTGACAATGTACAGATGAGAAAGTCACTCAAAGAATGTGTTACACAAGGAGAAAGATTAAGAATAAAAGATAACAAAGGCCTATGAATGACAAGATTTAGTTTTGAGACAGTAAACTGAGCTTCATAAAACAAATAGGGGAAAGATGAGAGAGAAAAACTGGAAATAAATGTAAAGGAAATCTTTTCTCACCACTACTTATTTTGCTTCATTTTCTACTTCTCCTTTTCCATCTTATTATTCTGACACAGAAAATGTTAGTTTTCAGAGGGCTGGTTTAGTGTATTTTTGTTGTCCTGTTTATAGTGGAACTGCTCCAAATGATCCAGTAAGCAATGTTTTTCTTCTGTTTCATAGTGATGATGAGAGATGTG
This sequence comes from Locusta migratoria, assembly GCA_026315105.1. Classification (NCBI taxonomy): domain Eukaryota; kingdom Metazoa; phylum Arthropoda; class Insecta; order Orthoptera; family Acrididae; genus Locusta; species Locusta migratoria. Next base: position 101,821,699 of record CM048747.1, read on the forward strand.
TTTCTCATCATTGGCCAAACAAAAACAAGCAATTAAATGGATTATGTAAATTTTATGCCATTTCCTCCTCTGACTTAGAAATCAAAGAATTTTTAGTGCCAATGTTACCTCTTGCTTCCATAGTATGTAATATATAAACAGTTGTAAAATTAAAGTGACTGTTTCAGTTATTTCATAGCTTCTGAAATATACACTGTAATGCTGTCAGATGACAAGTTGTGTCAACTCAACTATAAAAATTTCCAATGTTTTTTTCTCCCCCCCCCCCCCCCCCTCTTTTAAGTCAAAAATGATTCACATTTTTAACTCTAAAAACAGCAATTTTATACAATACCACAAATGTCAGAAAGAAATTCCATATTCAGAAGGAGTTCAACTGCTAAAGTACTAACGCCATAACTATGTCACCTGACACCATTTCATATAGTGACGTGAAGCTCTAATATCTATGACCAAAAATATAAATAGTCATTATGCATATTGCAGTTACACTGCCAGAAGCAGGGTTCGTTTGGTTTGCAGATGATACAAGTATTGAAATAAATAGCATGTCAAGCACAGTTCTGGAAAGGTCTGCAATAAATTGTTTAAAGCCAACTCATTGACATTAAACTTTGAAAAGAGTCACTACATGTGGTTCAGAACATGTAAGAAATTTCCATCCAATATATGCGTGAAGTATGAAGAAAAGCAGATAGCAGAGGTTGACAGGGGTTCAAATTCCTGGTATTACAGCTTGATAATAAATTCAGTTGGGAGGAGCACGCCACAGAACTGCAGAAATGACTTAACAAATCTGTATTTGCAATATGAGTGGTATCAGACATAGGAAAAAAAGCTTGAATACTTTGCTTACTTGCATTCTATAGAGTCATATGGCATAATATTTTGGAGCAACTCTTCAAGTCAAGCAAAAGTTTTCAGAGTCCAAAAGTGTGTAATACATATTATTTATGGTATTAATTCACAGACATCCTGCAGAAGCATATTCAACAAACTGCATTTATTAACTATAGCCTCTAAGTATATTTATACCTTAATGAAATTTGTTATAAATAATATATACCTTTTCCCAACAAACAGCTCAGTTCATACCTTCAACACTATGAACAAAACTGATTTACATATGGTACTTTAGTTCAAAAAGGGGTCTACTACTCAGGAACACAAATTTTCAATAATTTACCGACAACCATAAAAATTGTAGCTACAAATAAAGATCAGATTAAAAGGAGGCTAAAAGACTTTCTAGTGGTTAACTCCTCCTATTCCAGTGACAAATGTTTAATTAGAACCAAATGATGCATGTATCTGCATCCATACTATTATATATATATATATATATATATATATATATATATATATATATATATATATATATATACGTAAAAAATAGATGAACACTTACCAGGCGAAGGGGCACAGGCAGTAATAGCAACAAATAAACACACAGACACACACACACTCAAAAATGCTAGCTTTCGCAGCCTAGCTGCTTCATCAGGCAGAAGGGAAGGAGAGGGAAAAGGAAATGATGAGGGATTTAAGGAAGGGGGTAAGGAGCCATTCCAATCCCGGGACAGGAAAGACTTACCTTGGGGGAAAAAATGGAAGGTAAATAAATGCACATACACCCACACATTTACACAGACACAAGTACACTTAGGCAGACATACTGTAGAACTGTAGAAAGCAAAGAACTTCTTTGCTTTCTACAGTTCTACAGTATGTCTGCCTAAGTGTACTTGTGTCTGTGTAAATGTGTGGGTGTATGTGCATTTATTTACCTTCCATTTTTTCCCCCAAGGTAAGTCTTTCCTGTCCCGGGATTGGAATGGCTCCTTACCCCCTTCCTTAAATCCCTCATCATTTCCTTTTCCCTCTCCTTCCCTTCTGCCTGATGAAGCAGCTAGGCTGCGAAAGCTAGCATTTTTGAGTGTGTGTGTGTCTGTGTGTTTATTTGTTGCTATTACTGCCTGTGCCCCTTCGCCTGGTAAGTGTTCATCTATTTTTTACGTATATTTTTTTCCTGTTAGGAATTTTTCCTCTATAATATTCGTATTATATATATATATATATATATATATATATATATATATATATATATATAAATAGATGAAGATTACCAACAGGCGAAGGAGCACAGGTGGTGATAGTACCACAAATAAAAACACACACACACACACATTTATACAGATGCAAACACACCTAGGCAGACATACTGTAGAAAGCAAAGAAGTTAAGGAGTTAGACAGAGATGCCACTAGAGGCAGAAGCTCTGTCCAGAGAACCATGGCAAAAATGTTAAGATGTTGGGCGGGAATTCAAATTTAGTGGAGGTTGAGACCAGGTGGGCAACGGGAAGAGAGAATATGCTGAAGGGCTAGTTCCCATCTCCGGAGTTATGAAGGATTGGTGTCGGTGGGAAGTATCCAGATAACCCGGACGGTGTAAAACTGTGCCAAGATGTGCTGGCTGTGCACCAAAGTGTTGAGCCACAGGGTAATCCTCATTACCGACAAACACTGTCTGCCTGTGACCATTCATGCAAATGGACAGTTTGTTGCTGACCATTCCCACATAGAACGATTCACAGTGCATGCATGTCAGTTGGTAAATCACGTGGGTACTATCGCAAGTGGCTCTGCCTTTGATAGTGTACACCTTCCGGGTTACGGGACTGGAGTAAGTGGTGGTGGAAGGGTGCATAGGTCAGGTTTTACAATGGGGGCAGTTACAAGGCTAGGAAGCAGAAGGTAGGGAAGGTGGTTTAGGGATTTCATAGGGATGGACTAGGAGGTTACGGAGGTTAGGTGGGTGGCAGAAAGACACTCTAGGTGGAGTGGGAAGGATGTCATGAAGGACGGATCTCATTTCAGGCCAGGATTTAAGGAAGTCATATCCTTGCTGGAGAGCCAAATTCAGAGTCCACTCCAGTCCCGAAAAGTATCCGGTGACAAGAGGGGCACTTCTGGGATTCTTCTGTTGAAGGTTCTGAATTTGGGGGGATGAGGAAGTGGCTCTGGCAATTTGCTTCTGTACCAGATTAGGAGGATAGCTGCAAGATGTGAAAGCTGTTATTACGTTATTGGTGTACTGGTTCATAGATTCGGGACTGGAGCAGACTCGTTTGCCACGAAGACCTAGGCTGTAGGGAAGGGAACGTTTGATGTGGAATGGATGGCAGCTGTCATAATTCAGGTACTGTTGTTTATAGGTAGGTTTGATGTGGACGGATGTGTGAAGTTGGCCGTTGGACAGATGGATGTCGACATCGAGGAAAGTGGCATGGGATATGGAATAGGACCAGGTGAATTTTATGAGACCAAAGGAGTTGAGGTTGAAGAGGAAATTCTTGAGTTCTTTTTCACTGTGAGTCCAGATCATGAAGATGTCATCAATGAATCTGTACCAAACGTTAGGTTGACAGGCTTGGGTATCCAGGAAGACTTCCTCTAAGCGTCCCATGAATTAGTTTGCGTACGAGGGGGCCATCCTGGTTCCCATGGCTGTTCCCTTTAGTTGTTGGTATGTCTGGCCCTCGAAAGTGAAGAAGTAGTGGGTTAGGATAAAGCTGGCTAGGGTATTAAGGAAAGAGGTTAGCCCCAACAGAACGAATCTCTGCCTATATAGACCAACACCTTCAACCCATCATGTGCAGTCTCCCATCCATCATCAAAGACACCAACCACTTCCTTGATCGCCTGAAATCCTTACCCAGCCTGTTACCTCCAGAAACCAACCTTGTAAGCAATGATGCCACTTCCTTATACACAAACATCCCACATGCCCAGAGCCTCTCTGCAATGGAGTATTTCCTTTCACGCCAACCACCCACTTCCCTACCTAAAACCTCTTTCCTTAATACCATAGCCAGCTTTATCCTAACCCATAACTTCTTCACTTTTGAGGGCAAGACATACCAACAACTAAAGGGAACAGCCATGGGAAACAGGATGGGCCCCTCGTATGCAAAATTATTCATGGGACACTTAGAGGAAGCCTTCCTGGATACCCAAGCCTGTCAACCTAACGTTTGGTACAGATTCATTGATGACATCTTCATGATCTGGACCCACAGTGAAAAAGAACTCAAGAATTTCCTCTTCAACCTCAACTCCTTTGGTCCCATAAAATTCACCTGGTCCTATTCCATATCCCATGCCACTTTCCTCAATGTCGACCTCCATCTGTCCAACGGCCAACTTCACACATCCGTCCACATCAAACCTACCAATAAACAACAGTACCTGCATTATGACAGCTGCCATCCATTCCACATCAAACGTTTCCTTCCCTACAGCTTAGTTCTTTGTGGCAAACGAGTCTGCTCCAGTCCCGAATCTCTGAACCAGTACACCAATAACCTAATAACAGCTTTCACATCCCGCAGCTATCCTCCTTATCTGGTACAGAAGCAAATTTCCAGAGCCACTTCCTCATCCCCCCAAATTCAGAACCTTCAACAGAAGAATCCCAAAAGTGCCCCTCTTGTCACTGGATATTTTTCGGGACTGGAGCAGACTCTGAATGTGGCTCTCCAGCAAGGATACAACTTCCTTAAATCCTGCCCCCAAATGAGATCCGTCCTTCATGACATCTTTCCCACTCCACCTAGAGTGTCTTTCTGCCACCCACCTAACCTCCGTAACCTCCTAGTCCATCCCTATGAAATCCCCAAACCACCTTCCTACCTTCTGGTTCCTACCCTTGTAAATGCCCCCATTGTAAAACCTTCCCTACAGTATGTCTGTCTGCCTAGGCGTGTTTGCGTCTGTGTAAATGTGTGGGTGGGTGTGTATTTGTTTACCTTCCTTTTCTTCCCTCAAGGTAAGTCTTTCCTCTCCTGGGATTGGAATGGCTCCTTACCCCCTCCCTTAAAACACTTATTATTTCCTTTTCCCTCTCCTTCCATTCTGCCTGAAGAAGCAACTGGGTTGCGAAAGCTTGTATCTGTGTGTGTGTGTGTGTGTGTGTGTGTGTGTGTGTGTGTGTGTGTGTGTGTTTATTTGTGCTACTATCACCACCTGTGCTCCTTCGCCTGGTCATCTATTTTTTATATATATATATTTTTCCTACTAGGAATTTTTCGTCTATAATATCCATACTATTAGTATTATTATATTATCAGCTTGTAAACAATGTATGTACCTATATTAGTATTATTATACTATCAGCTTGTAGAAAAAAAAAAGAAAATTAAAACAAAATTGACATGTTCCACATCCCTGAGTATCTCCTTAACTGAGTTACAAGTTAGATCATTTTATTTAGTGTAAAAAATCTATTCCAGTAACAGAAGCATGAAAATATGGTTTATTTCAATATTTAAGGTGAGACAAAATACTACATGGGAAAAGAACTACTGTATTTGCCACATATAAGATGTACTTTTTTTTCTTACAAAAATTGGTACATAAACTGGATGCATCGTACACACCAGTAGACAGTTACGGTCAGTACCTACACATTCCATTTCTTTTCACGGGTTTCAAAAAAAATATCGTGTAAAATGTGGGAAATAATGTTGTAAGCAAACAAATTTGCTTTAAGGTTCTCTCACATTTTCATAGCTTGTATTTGATATACGTACATAATGTGTATCAAAATACCCAGCAGGTGCTTTATTTAGTACTAAATGTTATCTGAATTTTGTGCTATTTTTATTTTTTAGCGCCAAGTGTAAATGAAAATGGTAACTTCATAGGAAGTAGAAACTGTCCACGTAATTTCATTCATCATAATTGATGTTTCATCTTTTTGAAGTTCTAACATGCTGTGCCCCATACAGTGTGCCGAGCAGTACACAGACTCAAACCATCATCATTTTATGGAACATCACAAAAATACTTACATGAATATTTGCACTTCACAATAAATTCTAAAAACTCATCATATTAAACATCAAAATCCCCTTACTATTTGCAGTACTTGAGACACAGGACAGTGGCTTATGGGAGCAATTGTAAGCAGTGCGACCTGTCATAAGCTTTTATGACAATTGTAAAACTGTAAACAGCGAAAGGAGAAATATCTGTTTGAATAAGCGAAAACTGTCAAGAAACTGGACTGCGTAAAGTTTATGAACACTACTTGAAGGCACCGCCTTAGATGCTTGATGTACATGAACATTTGTATTATAATTATATTACAATGGATGTGATATATTTTTTTCCTAAAATAAATGTCTAAAAAGTGTGGTGTGTCTCATACACCAGTGTGTCTTATATGCCAGCAAATACGGTAAGAAAGGTGAAACCTCAGAGAAAACATGTTAATATCAACTGTTTAATATTTGCCATGTAAATATTAATGGCTGAAGCATTTTACATCTAACTGTTCTTATTATTAACAGCACACAAAATGGATTTGTTGAAAGACTATCACAGCACATTGTCACTTTTACAGTTGAATACCTCAATCACTAAAAATAGTACCCTCAAATGTAGAGGTCTGTGCAGATACCAAAAACTGCCACTCACAAAATTGCATGTAGTAATGGATTTCTCATGATATGGCATTTCATTCAAATAGAGGCCGCGGAAGTTGCAACAGCTTTCAGAGGGCAGGAACTCACCAAAGAACCCAATGAAGTGTCTAGGACAGTGCACAGAGAAGAACTACGAATTTGAGGTCAGAAGTCATAAAAGACACACATCAAAAGCCTCTGCTGTGCAGGCCCGTTTCACTGTTCACACCAAACAGCAAAGCTTCACAGTGTAAATGGTTGTTCATAGTGAGTGACAATAGTGCACAAGCTGTAAATTCCCGTTCTACTAAAATATTGTCACGTTGCAATGGAAGTAGGGTTGACTTTGAAGGCAACTAAAAACAGAACTTATACTGAAGGCACGTTTATTACGAACTCAACATACACGCAGCACTGACTGCCTCTCAGGCAGTGTGCTCTGCTATTTATACACAGACAGAATTTACCAGAAATTAGAAGAACAGTTAACATAAGAAACACGTAGAATTTACAAGTGAACATAAGAAAGATGTAGAACCTTCTGGAATTGATAATTACAAAGAAATAAATTTTTGCTGGTGGGCGGGATTGAACCGACGACCTTCTGCTCAGCAGTCCGTGACACTATCCCCTGCGCCATGCCGGCAGCTGGTGTTCGTCGTTTCTCGCGGCATTGCTCCCTCTCCTGGAGAAACAGCGACCCGCTGTTATGATCCCTGTGGACCCAGCTGCAATGTCCTGGATCTTGACCGTGTCATGGGTCCTCTGTATGAAAGTTCAAGAGAATCCTTCCCTTCTCCGCTATTATCAACGACAGACGTTGCTGTCGTGGCTTCATCAGGAACATTACCATCCTTAAAGTCCTTGAACAAGAAGCCATTGTCGTCTACCTGCTCTTCAGGATCGTAGTAAGGTTTCATGCGCAGGACGTGATCAATGTCTCTTCGTTTTTGACGTTTCGACGACGGCTCATAATCCTCAACTTCGTATGTGACGTCTGACAGGCGGCGTATGACACGATACGGACCAAAGTATCGCTTCAATAACTTTTCTGACAGTCCAACCTTCCGTACAGGGGTAAAAATCCATACCAGATCTCCTGGGCTGTACACAACAGGTCGGTGCCTTTCATTATACCGCTGACGGTCCTTCTCCTGGGCGTCCAGTGTCCGTATGCAAGCCAGCTATCTTGCTTCTTCGACCGTGGTGATGAGCTGTTTAACATAGTCATCCTGAGTGTCGTCTGGTTGGAACAGGAACAGTGTATCCATTGTCATCTCAGCTTCATGGCCATGGAGCAGGAAAACTGGAGTGAAGCCTGTGGTGTCTTGTCTTGCGGTATTGTAAGCAAATGTTACGACTGGCAGAATTGTATCCCAATCCTTCTGCTCAACATCGACGTACATCGACAGCATGTCGGCTAATGTCTTGTTAAAACGTTCCATAAGACCATTTGTCTGAGGATGGTATGCAGTTGTCATTCTGTGGACAATGTTGCACCGTGACATTACCTCTGACACTAGTTTTGACTGGAATACTTTTTCACGATCATGACACGTGGTGCTCCATGCTTCAAAATAATGTCTTCTACAAGGAATTTTGCGATCTCTGAAGCTTCTGCAGTCGGCACAGGTTTGGTGACAGCGTAGCGTGTGAAGTAGTCAGTGCAGACTATTATCCAATGGTTACCGGTTGTCGACTTCGGAAACCTTCCTAAAAGATTGATCCCAACTCAGTGGAATGGAGCTGCTGCCGGCGGAATCGGTATGAGATGTCCTGGAGGTAATTGCGGCACATGCTTCCGTCGCTGGCACTCTTTACAGTGACTCACATAGTGCTTGACAGATCGGTAGAGACCTTTCCAGTAATACCTGCGTCTGATTCTGTCTAGGGTCTTCACGAATCCCAGATGACCGGATATTGGAGCATCGTGGAAATATTTGAGAATAGCTGGCTGGAGATGAGCTGGAACAACAAGTAGCCATTTGGGGCCCAGTGGATCGTAGTTGCTCTTGTACAATGTTCCGTTGATAAGTTGGAAATCTCCATTAATCGGTTCTCCTTTCTCCAAGGCCTCCATCATTTTTAATAGTGTTGGATCTTCCCTCTGTTCAGCTGTAACGTCATCTAATTCAGTGAGAGCTGAAATTTCATTAATGCTGTTGTGTTCCACTAATGGATTCCTCGAAAGGCAGTCAGCATCCTTGTGTTTGCGCCCGTTCTTGAATACCACTGTGACATTGTACTCTTGGAGTCTTAGTGCCCATCTTGCTAGTCGACCTGATGGATCCTTCAAGCTAGTCAGCCAACACAAAGAATGGTGGTCTGTCACGACGGTGAATGGTTTGCCAAATAAATACGGCCGGAACTTGTTGATAGCCCAGATAACCGCGAGACATTCTTTTTCAGTTTATCTCGGACTTTGAGAGTATTCTTGACGCATAGGCTATCACTTTTTCGGCACCTCCCTGAACTTGTACAAGCACTGCACCAATCCCACAGCCACTGGCATCTGTGTGAGGTTCCGTTTCTGCATTCTCGTCATACAAGGCTAGCACTGGTGCGGAAGTTAAGGCCTCCTTAAGTGCTCGGAAAGCTCTTTCTTTTGTCTCATCCCAGTAAAATTTGGTGTCTCCCTGCAGAAGTTCTTGTAATGGACGTGCCTTGTTACAAAATACTTTTATGAATCGTTGGTAGTATGAGCACAGCCCGAGAAAACTTCTCACTTCACGAATGTGCAGAGGAGTTGGAAATTCTGTGACTGCCCTTACTTTATCTGGATCAGGACGGACACCATCTCCATTGAGTAGGTGCCCCAGGATTTTTATCTCTTTGGCGACGAAGAGGCACTTCTTTGGATTGAGGCAGAGACCTGCAGCCTGAACACACTTTAACACAGTTGACAGGCGACTCAGATGTTCTTCAAATGTTTTCGAGAAGACGACAATGTCATCTAAATAGCAGAGACACGTTGTCCACTTAAGGTGTCGAAGCAAGTTGTCCATCATGTGTTCGAATGTGGCTGGAGCATTACATAATCCAAATGGCATTACTTTAAATTCAAAGAGACCATCAGGTGTAATAAAAGCCGTCTTCTCCCTGTCAGCTACGTCAGCCTCGATTTGCCAGTAACCTGTCTGCATGTCCATAGTTGAGAAGTATGTAGCTCCTTTCAAGCAGTCTAAGGTATCATCAATACGCGGCAATGGGTAGACATCTCTCTTTGTGATACTGTTCAGCCGCCGATAGTCGACACAGAATCGCTACGTGCCATCCTTCTTCTTTACGAGGACCACCGGAGACGACCAAGGACTCTCCGAAGGTTGAATAATGTCATCTCGCAACATCTTCTCCACTTCCTCCCGAATTATCCGTCTTTCAGCTGGCGACACACTATACGAACGCTGGCTAATTGGTGATTGGTCCCCAGTATTGATACGGTGCTTTATCGTGGGCCGTTTCGTCTGACTTTTCCCCTGCTGAGGTGTGAATGCACCCGAAAATTGGTGTAGTATACCTAACACCCGCTGGCGTTGTTCCTTGGTCAGTCCAGGCCCTATTGGCAGTTCCACATTTGTTTCCTCCAGCGTGTTGTCTGTACTAATAGCAGGGCATGGGTCTTCATTGATGACGTTGAGCTCACCGTCCTGGATACACATTCCCTTGGGGATAAGTTGTGACTGCTCGTGACAATTGGTGATCCAAATCTCTCCTTGACCACCGGTAATGCTTATGATAGCCGCTGGTATATAAATTTCTTTTGTGAGCCTGATAAACTATCAACAAGAACTTCACAATTTAACCAGTCATCTGTGTATGTGACTGCAACTCTTCTCATTGTCAACGGTGGTATCGTCACATTGTCAACGACGAATAACTTCCCAGAAAATTCTGTATTATGTGTATCTGGCGGAACTACTTCTTCAATTTGCAGCTCAGATCTTCCACAGTCAATGATAGCTTGGGATGCCTGAAGGAAGTCCCATCCGAGGATGACATTGTGACTACATTCTGTTAACACGACAAATTCAAACGGCTGCGTCCTGTTGTTGATGGTTATTCTTGCAACACAAGTTCCTGCTGGATAGACGTACTTTCCATTCGCGACCTTCAGCACAGTTGCTCCCGTATCACAGAACATTGTCTTCTTTAGTGTGCGGCGGTAATTATCCGATAATACAGAAAAAGAGGCTCCTGAATCAACAAGTGCCTGGACAGTTTGGCCGTTGATTATGACGTTGTTGAGATTTCCTGACATCTTGGCAACTGTCGTCCATGGAGGATTTTCATCTGCGGCAGCCTCACCTCCGTAGATGGTCACCTCGCTTAGTTTTCCTGGGCGCGGCGGCTAGGGGAGCGACTGGTACCTCTGTACGGTGACGGTGAACGGCTGCGGCGCATCGGGGAGCGACCTCGTCTAGGGTACGGCGATGGGCTACTTCCCATAGGTCGACTGAACTCATCAGCAGGTGACTGCCTTGGATAGAATTGCTCTAACGGCTGACGTCTTGCGGCAAAATAATCATCGAATACTCGCCTCCTCTCTCTGCAGTAGCGTATGACATGTCCAGGGCGTCCACAGTGGAAACACAGTGGTGTGTTGTCTTCTGTCCTCCAGACGTCTGTTCTTCTGCGGGGCATCATAGTTACTGAGGGAGTTGGCAGTGGTCGCGTCGGTTGATTCATGGGCTGCCGTTTGGCGGCTGCAGCGTAAGTCATAGCAGGGCGACGCCATTCTTCACGTCGGGTACGATTGACGGGGCAGACAGGAGCTAATGTTTGAAATACCTTGACCTCAGCGGCGTCGGCTACCTCATGACTTACAGGGCTCACATCCATGGCCATAATCTGTTGCTCGCTCGGTCTAATAGTCCCGGCTGCCATGCACTGTTGTAATTCTTCTCTCACGATTTGTCGTATGAGAGAAGCCCTGCTGGTCTTCCACAACGGCCATAGGGACTACATTTGGGAGTCTGTCATAATTCTTGCGTCCAACCCTCCTTTGTTGCATCTCTTCAATACGCTGGCACCACTTGAAGAACTCTTCTGTCGTAGCGACGTCTTTTATCAGAAGAGCTTGGTACATATCTTCTGCAATTCCCTTCATCATGTGCGTGATTTTGTCTGCTTCAGTCATGTTCGGATTGACTACGTTACACAGGGCCAAAACACTCTGTATGTACGATTGTGTTGGCTCACCATGTCGTTGGGCCCGGTTCTTCAGTTGTTCTTCCGCCGAGCAGATTTGTCGCTGGCGGTCTCCAAACGTCTTCTTAAGTTCCTCCTGGAACGTCTCCCAGTCATTCAACTTGTCTTTGTTGTTTTCGAAGCATTGCTGGGCTGTTCCATCCAGGTAGAAATAGACGTTGGTCAAGCACATCGTATGATCCCACCTGTTGTACTTGGCGACTCGGTCGAACCCTTTTAGCCATTTGTTAGGGTCCTGTCCAGCATCTCCAGAGAACACCGACGGGTGTCTGATGTGCAGCTGGCTTATTGCTGGTTTCGTCTCCATCGTTCTTCTGATAATGCGGACTTTTGGAAGGATGTACTCGGTGTATCCCTTGTATTCCGGTTCCAGTCCGTGTAAGCGACAGCTTTTACGTTGCCTAATCAGATCCACGGTGATGCAGCTGTTGCACAGTACCCGGTGCCTTCACCAAACAATGTCACGTTGCAATGGAAGTAGGGTTGACTTCGAAGGCAACTAAACACAGAACTTATACTGAAAGCACGTTTATTACGAACTCAACATACACGCAGCACTGACTGCCTCTCAGGCAGTGTGCTCTGCTATTTATACACAGACAGAATTTACCAGAAATTAGAAGAACAGTTAACATAAGAAACACGTAGAATTTACAAGTGAACATAAGAAAGGTGTAGAACCTTCTGGAATTGATAATTACAAAGAAATAAATTTTTGCCGGTGGGCGGGATTGAACCAACGACCTTCTGCTCCGCAGTCCGTGACGCTAACCCCTGCGCCACGCCGGCAGCTGGTGTTCGTCATCTCTCGCGGCAATATTACTGATGTGTGTTACATGTGGGCACTAAACAATATCACCAATTTTTAAGTTAAATGGTATTTCTGGGAATAGAAAAATACTATAACTATCTTGAGAGAGGCATTTTAAAAGATGTTGGAAGCTTTTACATCTTCCAACCTCTTTTGTCAAAAGTGTCAATGTAATTGTCTTCATGTATCTATGAAAGTTGCTACATTTTCAAATCATTGCAAATTAAATGACTCAAATATGTCTAGTTTACTGTCCCATCTTCATGTGTCCACATCTTCTTTCAAATACTTCTTCAGACAGTTATGAAGACTGGTTGAGAAGCATTTATTAATAATTTTAGAAAACATATTATAAGTTCAGCAAACAATTGCAAAGTTTTTAATAATAAAATTTATTATACTGAATGTGACTGGTTTCATTTCATTATGATCAACCTAATACCACCTCCTAAATACAGATAAAACATAGAGACACAGAGAACCACTGAAAGAAAATATTAAGACATCTAAAATTATAATAAACAAAGAAAAGATGTGTACAGAAAGGTGCTGAGTGGAAGTGACAAGCAGTGTTCAAACTGTATGTGCAGAAGCAGAACCGTCGACTGCTGAATGCCATGAATATGCAACCATTTAAATAGGAGATGATCTGTTCCTTACCTACTGTATGGCATCAGTAAGACCCAATGAGGCTAAATGTAAAGCATTTATCAAAAATATTAACATTAAACAATATAATAAGGACAGTTTACAACTCACCACAAAGATGTGATGACGAGTTGTGAAAGGCACATAAAAATTACACATACACCACTTTAGCTATAGGCCATGGCCTTCTTCAAAAAATTTAATATTCACGCAACCACACAGGCATACAACAGTGTCCAGAGTGTGGCAGCCGGAGATGACGGTTTTGTGACTGTGTTGTGTGCCTGTGTATGTCTCTTTTTTATGTTTTTGTCACAGCTCGTTGTCACATCATTGCAGTGAATTGTAGACTGTTCTTATTATATGTTTAATGCCAACCTGAACTTTCCATTATTAAATATTAACATTATAATTTGAGTATTGAAAACAGAAGAAACATATTAAATTTCATGACCAATAACTAACTGCTACGAGCATAAGATAATCAATATAATGCTATTAAGAATAAAAATAGCTAAAAATGATGATCATTTATGGAAATGACAGTTGACCCCTATGGGCAGCATGTGACAGTACTAAAACGAATCTTAAGAGCATGATAGCAGCAGACATGGTTACTAATTATACCATCAGTCCTCTTGGAACCACCATAGAGAGAATCAATATATGTCCACTGAAAGCAAATGATAAACCAAGAAGTGTGGCAACAGGCAGATACTGTCAGTCACTGTGGAATCGGTATCAGTAGAGCACTGATATGATGAAAACTGACTGCCATTGATCATCACAGAAATGATTATGGCCACTAGGAACTGATGTCAGGAAAAGCTGTGGTCTGGGAAGTATCTGCAATAAATGCAGACAATGTGCCAAAGTGAAAAATAATTATTTTGAAGGATCTATTACAACTTTTGCATAATGCCCCCCCCCCCCCCCCCAAAGGTAATCTGCTAAACATGCTTGAGAAGTTGAGATAAAAATCACATAACTAAAAACACCATTATCATAACCAAAAGAGCAAATGGATTCCAGATACATTTTACCATATTTTTGAACTTGCTATAAAAGAGTCCTGCTCTTTTGTTTTTGTATTATGTTATTGCAGTGGCACGGGGGGGAAAGGGGGAGGGGTAATGGGGCTGAAGCTACCCCTCTCTCAGCACCTCTCAAAGATTTTTTTTTATACAAAAAAAATCGAAATTTGAAATAGTGCACATGTAATAAATCGCAAGCTAACTATAATTTGCCAAGTACCAGTTAACGTGACAGTGGGTCACCAACGAGATGCCGCCATGGAGTGGGTGAGTACATTGAGGCACTATACTACAGTGCGCGAGGCCATCTTCCATCGTGATTTGAATCCTCCCTTGGGCATGATGTTTGTGCTGTCTTTAGTATAAGTTAGATCATAAGTAGTTGTAAAGCAGTTAGGCTGCGAAAGCTAGCGTTTGTGTGTGTGTGAATTTATTAATTTATTTGTGCTACTATCACTACCTGTGCACCTTCGCCTGGTAAGTAATCTTCATCTATATATTTTTCCTAGGAATTTCTCCTCTGTAATATTCGTTTACACATAGAGTCTCATATTAATTCAACAGTTATAACATCGGAGAACTTCTTTTATTTCTGATAGCGAATGATAAGAACTCTTTACCATTAATAAATTCATGTAGGCCAGAGGTGCCCACAAGGAGTGGGGAGGGGCATGACGCAAACCGCAAATTGCATCATTGAAATTTCTGGAGGGGGGGGGGGGAGGGGGCTTTATAAAACAATAAAACCATTTCTATTCGGTAATAAACTAGGAATCTAGGAGCTAATATCTCGGGTGTCGGGGGGAGGTTGATACAGTTTGGGGGGGGGGGGGGGGGGGCAGTCATTGGCCAAGGTGGTGTAAGCACCTCTGCAGTCAGCTTTATTTTCAAAAAATGAGCCCCCCCCTTCCAAAAACCAAATGCTGGTTGAGCCACTGTATTATTGAGAGATAGACTGAATTTTTATTATTTTTAACTTAACTGCTTTTACTCTTAATTTTTCTTGGGCTACATGACCATACATTTTGTCTCAACTGCTTTGACATCAATTTTTAACAAATGTGACTGATTATATAATTTTTCTACATTCATAGCCTAGGCTAATTAATTTATAAGCGGCGTAGCTAGGCCAATGGTATATCTGTTTCACATACAAATTACAGGCGAACTATTTCCCAAGCTGCAGCTTGCATTTGTATTAATTGACTTCATGTCTCAAATGAGCCTAGTGGCAACTTTTGGTCACCACTGTAACTTAAGTACAGTATCTGCAGTTACCACATATGAGTTCTAGACCACCAATTTTGCTCTCGTACGTTCCAATGAAGGTGTTCATCTTTATAGTGACCAACGGAAGTCACTTTTCACCAATACTGTGCATCCATGGTGACTGGCAGGGTTTTCCTGTCGCAAAATATCTTTAGTTTATTGTCTGCTTATGGCGGACATTTCAATATTTTCTATTTGTAAAAACCCAAAAAATTGTAAATAAAATTTCAGAAACGTATGATCTTGGCAAAGTGTGCCACATTCTACTGAAACATACCAAATTGGTAGTATTTGATAAGTAAGGCAAATGTGTGCTCTCATGTCAATGAGGGGGAGTGACTTTTCTCGGGCCTAAATTAAATTAATACTCTTTACATTAGTCTTGAATGAAAGTTGACTTGTGGTCACATACAAGTTGACTTGCAGTCACACCATCTTCACCGCCATGTTCAATCCAGAAATGCAGAACTTTATCATTTAGGTAGCAACAAACTCTGATGCTCCAATGAGGAGATGTACAGTCTTTTAGGAAGATGAAATTCTTTCAATCAGTAATTAATTGAGAAAATATCATAGAGCATATTAAGTAAGAGCTACTGTATACGACACAGTCTTCTCACAGACAAAATATGGCATATACTGGCTTTGTGTGTGAAAATACACAGATAACAATAACCTGTCAAATTTTATCAATGAAGCAAAATTCAAGAGGATTTTCAATACTCTATACCCTCAAATTGTAGCAATTAATCTTTCCAGATTCACTGTTGAATACCAGCTTTGAGGCTAAAGTTCATTGTCAAGGGCTGGCTGAATTGTACTGTAAAATTAAAGTTAATTGTTGCTTGAGCTGCAGAAGGTACAATCTGAAAAGTAACGGTCATCACAAAATCTTCCAAAGAGTACTGCGGTGTTTGTAACTTTGTGACTTACCCAGGAAGTTGAGTTTTTGGACTGTGTAAAAACTTCTTGCACTCTTTCCATGGTTGTGGCAGGAAAAGTAGGTCAAGAAGTACTTTTTTCTGTTTACAGAGATCATGAGTGTCCCTAAAGTATCAATACCAATGCACAATGCTATGTTTATATGGCAGTTATTTTCCATAATTCATTTTGCATGCCGAATGCACTGTTATAAACCCCTCGCATATCCCAGCACACAAAAACTCTCTTCTTCCTTAGTCGCCATTCTTAGAAAGCACTGCACACATAAAACTAACTGGTGGGAACAATATCAAACTTAGTCATGCAAGGCATGTTGGGCACCCAGGATATAATGCAGGGTTACACTACAAACAACTAATTAGTTTTCAAATTTCAATTTCTTTCTGCAGTATTAGATGTAGCAATATGGTTTATGTATGAACGTGACACGGCAGGAAGCCTGAGAGAATTTTATCAGTAAAACTTACAGCAAAACTATGCATTCATACATTATGAATAGATATTTTACAGCTTAATTTTTAATTTTCTTCATTTTACCACAGCAATATATTTATTATAATAATGTGGCACTTTCCATTTTGGCTGCAGTAATTTTATTCATCCACAACTAGTTTCAGCCTTCAAGACCATTATCAAGTGAGTTTGTGATTCTGCAGCAGAAAACTATCCCACATGCAATGACTCACTTCAGGCCTACATGACTGTAAAATAGTTGTTACTACTGCAACAATAACAAATGTCACGTTTCTATCCTAATTTCTGCCTTTATATTTTACAGATTTTAAACATTTTCTTTTCTTTCCCTATTTCATAAAAATTTACCCATTACTTCAAAACTGAATAGGTACTCCAGAGAGTACAACACTGTAAAGAACATTATCTCACAAAATCTCTGCCAGAGGAGCATATGAAAAGTTAAACAGTACATACAGTCCAACAGGATAGCAACACTGAAAACTGACATTTTATTATCAAGAATACACATAAACTGGAATAATATTAATACATAATAAAGAAAACAGACCACTTACATATCAGAAATTTATAACTTACTAATGTGAGACATTAAAACTTGGCCTCATTTGCTTATATAAACTGTTAACCTTTTTCTGCATAATCACTCAAATGATTTAATCAGTGAAAATACAGTAAATCATCTTATGAGTATGTTAATAATTCCAACAATTAAGGATATTGTCAAATATTTAATATTTTGTTAGCTGTGGCATCACAAAGAAAAAACACAATCCCAAAATGCATCAAAATAATGATTTCTGTTAGTAATTCAATATTATATTGCCATACAAAGGAAAGAAAATATGGGTACAATGCCAAAAAATTCAAAATGTTCTTTAGAATAACAAAAGGCAATATGTTAGCATGAATCGATATTAGGTATATATATAAAAAAAAGGAATACATACTCATTGTCTTACTTTCTTCACCAGATTTTTCTTTCTGTGTTCTCTCGTGGATTATTCGTCGTTCTTGTAAGGCACGACTTGGGATTAAACCTGCTCTCATGTTTCTGTCTCCCTCTCTCCTTGCTTGCCACCTACAACAACAAAATGAGAAAATTTCATGAAAAGTTGTATGATCAAACTGAATAAGTATCACGTGATAGCAAATATAGCTAAATTAGGTATGAAGATTTAATGACTCTTAAAGGCAAGATCTTCACAGTTAGAGCACGACAGAACTGCTCAAAAATTGCTTGGCAATGTCTACTAGGTGGCAAAGAAATTGAAAAGTTGTTATTGGAAATTGACAATGTTGATTCGGAAGTAGATCCAGACTTTGTTCCTCATAATGATCACAACAAAGAGAGTGAAATGAGTGAAGAAGAGCTGGATAGTGAAGATAATGTCGTTATTCATGTCAGAAATGTAAGTACACTGACTACTGGCAAAATAGATTTTCATTTTTTCCCCAATTCGTTCTAGGGTTAACAATGGAGCACATTCATGCTAATATTCCAGAATTAGTTTTTTCTTTTTAAGGGTAATAATGTCCAGGTACAGCACAGCAACAAAATTCTAAACTCTGATTTAGAAAATTATAACAAGAAAATGTTGGATATTAATGGTGGTGGGATATTTATTGCTACAGAGAATTCAGTAATATCTATTGACATTATTATTGAATGCAAATATGAAATAATTTGTTTCTGTTACCATTTATATAATCCATGGCTAGTTCTGTTTCACTTATGATCTCTCTCTGAGAATGTTCTTTATTTTCTTAACGTGTAAATCATCGTATTACTGTCTTGTCCTACAGCAAGTCTATTTCCCGCAAAGTGGATATATTCAGTGAATAGTTGTACATGAAAACTTGTGACAGGGTTACCTCTAATATATGTACTTTATTCTCCATCTATTTTTGACCTGCTCTCCTGGCTGTAATGTCTGTAGCTTCCCTTTCTGTCCTACTCTTTAAATTAATTATTTACTAGGCAATGAAACAAATGCTGAAGAAATGAAGTCCAAATGGCTGGGACAGAAGATCTGGAGGTGAGAGATTTGTTAGGGAACAATGTTAGTCAAATCTTCAAACTTTTCTGAAATGAAACAATGGAATTTCCAGGAAGGATTCAACAATATTTTAGAGAAGGATAAGTTACTACTCACCAGAGACATCCGATGAGCCACAAAAAAAGCACAAATAATATAACAACTTAAAAAGCTTTCGGCCATTATGGTCTTCGTCGGTTGTGGAAACACACACTCACATAGACACGACCGCCATCTCCTGCTGCTGTGGCCAGTCCATTATTATTTCAGACTTGTACAAGGAGAGATTTTAGCAACAGTTACTTTCATTAAACATCCACAGGCTACAGACATGGTGACCATAAGAGTACTGACTATATTTCACAGCTGTAAAATTTTATGTGTGTCCTGATTGTGGGTTTTTAGTTGTTCACTGCAGCTATTGTTGCTAGCCATTCCTGGCCAAATAATAATGATGGTGACAGGAACATGAACTGTTTCCTGCTCCCATTTCCCGTAGGCGGCAACCGATATGTAATTCTAATTTAGAGTGAGAAAGCAGATTCTTATTATTCCTTACTTGTTGCAAACAGCAACACTTCTGCCATGAGGGAATGCTTACAGAACAGAACCGAACAGATGGTTTGACAGAGGGAGCACAAAAACTAGATGTTCCTCGAGGTGTCCAGTACCTTCTTCCTGGAGAAGCAGATTACTGCCATTGTATGGAGCCTGGTATGGATAGTGGCCAACATTTGGTGAGACAATGGCTGAGCCAGTTTACCTCCCTCCTGCTGCCATGTCAAGGGAGCATGCCACTGCCACCAACGTCGATGTGGGAGCGTTGTCTGATGCCAGCCCCGCAGCAGAGAATAACGCTGAGAACAACATACTCACCACATAATCAGCAACGCTGGTCCGGCCAACCATCATCATACTGACATCGAAGAGAGGACCGTGGCACTGCCAATGCGGTTGCAGATGAAAATGTAGATTTGATTGATTTATCG
The DNA here is from genome assembly GCA_026315105.1 of Locusta migratoria. Taxonomy (NCBI): domain Eukaryota; kingdom Metazoa; phylum Arthropoda; class Insecta; order Orthoptera; family Acrididae; genus Locusta; species Locusta migratoria. Next base: position 101,841,582 of record CM048747.1, read on the forward strand.
TGTAACTGAAGTTTAAAGGATTTCTTTTAGTGGTCATATGGATTACTTCACACTTATTATTAACAGTCAATTGCCAATTTTTGCACCATGCAGATATCTTATCTAAATCATTTTGAAGTTGCTTTTGATCTTCTGGTGACTTCACTAACCGATAAATGACAGCATTATTACTGAACAGTCAAAGAGAGCTACTCATATTGTCTCCTAAATAATATATAAAGGATCAGTAGGGTCCTTGTAACACTTCTGTGGCGAATTCCTGATATCACTTCTGTTCTACTTGATGACTTACTGTCAATTACAAAGTACTGTGTGCTTTCTGACAGGAAATCACCAGGTCCTTTGTTGTCTATGACAGAATTACTGTGTTTTTGGCAAACTGCAAAGTTTTTAATTCTTCTACCTGAACTTTAATTCCTTCTCCAAATTTCTCCTTGCATTCCTTCTGTGACAATTCCCTTTGCCATTCCCTATTAGGTGTCTCCACAAGTTATGCCATTCATTTTGTAATCTAAATTAATTTTCAGGGCACAGAGGGGTAGGAGTTACACAAGTACAATGTAAATTTAACTTATCTTGTAGTTTGGCCAATCTATGTTGTCTTCATTGCTTTGTCCCAGCTTCTTGATGCTTTGTGGAATACATTTCTGTGAAACAATATTTCTGGAGTAGATGAATCCTCAACTACAATGACAAAAGTCAGCACACTGAACACTGATCTTTTTTTTTTTTTTCCAGTTACACCTCATCACTTGATCCAACACAAAAGTCACTGTATAAATTCTTGAGAAAATACATTTCAAGACAGCAGGGTACTGAGTTCTGTACGCAAAGATAGAGATGGATAAAGTGAGTTTGGAAACATTAGGTACAGATTGAACAACATTTGGGAAAAAACTACAAACCAGTCTTACTCCCTTCCCAATCTCTGTGTCCCTTTCGTGCCATTCAATTCGAATAATTGCTGTTTGGTTTTTGTGCAAGTTGAATATAACTTTTTGCTCCCTATATTTTACCTCTTGCCACCTTCAAAATATAAAAGTGTGTATTCCAGTCAACATTGTCATTCAGACGGAACATCATTTACTCCAGGGGCCTTGTTTCTACTCAAATCTTTCAGTGCCCTATCAAATTTTTCTCGCACTGCCATATCTCCTCTCACATCTTCCTCTACTTTCTCTTCCATTTCTAGAATACTGCCTTCAAGTTTATTTCCTTTATATAAGCCCTCTATATATTCCTTCCACCTTTCAGCTTTTGCTTCTTTGCTTAGTATTGGTTTTCCATCTGAGTTCTTGAGATTCATGCAGCTGCTTTTCTGACCTCCAAATGTCTATTTTATTTTCCTGTAGGCTGTATCTATCTTTCACCTAATTATACATTCTTCTACAGTCTTGCATTTGTCCACTAGACACTCCTGCTTAGCCATACTACACTTTCTGTCAATCTCATTTTCAACCATCTGTATGCCCTTTTGCCTGCTTTACTTGCTGCATTTTTGTATTTTCTCCTGTCATCAATTAAGTTCAGTACCTCCTGTGTTACCAGAGATTTCTATTAGATCTTGTCCTTCAGCCTATGTGGCCTTCACTAATCTATCTCTCAGAGCTATCCATTCTTCTTCTACTGTATTACTTTCATCCATTTAGCTAGTTCTTGCCTAATGCTCCTTCTGAAAATCTCAAGCACCTCTGGTTCCTTCAATTTGTACAGATTCCTTCTCCTTAATTTTCTACCTTTTTGAAGTCTCTTAGAGACTATATCTGCCCCTGGATATTGCTTACAGATTAAAATGTGGTTTCTCAACCTAAGCCTATGTCTTACCAATATGAAGTCAATTTGGTACCTCCTGGTCGCTTCCATATATAAAATCTTCTTTCACAATGATCAAACCAAGTGTTTGTGATGATTAAATTGTGCTCTGTACAAAATTCTATCAGACAATCTCCTCTTTCATTCCATTTTCCCAGTCCCTATTCAGCTACTACATTTCCTTCTCTTCCTTTCCCACTACTGAGTTCCAGTCCCCAATCACAATCAAATTTTCCTGTCCCTTAGTTATCTGAATAATTTCTTTGATCTCTTAATACATTACTTCAATGTTGTAGTATACTCAAACACATTCAATGTCACTGTTAACTGAAAATGCCTTCATCGGCTGTCGAATTATCACCTCTACCAGATACACAACAGAACTGACTGCCCCTGCTCTCTCCGCCTGACGTTAGTATATAGCATGCTGCCTGCACTTGTCCTGCTTGTGCTACTGGCACTGGGAGTCATAATTATGTGGACAGAATGCATGATTTCAATACACACTTGCTTGCTACCTCACAGCATATCTCCCTTCCTTGCGGAGAAAGGGAACACCGCACATATGACACGTCTGTTGGATACTCAGTACATAAATGTCAAGCTGGCACTGGAGAGTACGGTCATCAGAACTGGAAGTGGCATGTAACTTGGTATACTCTCTCTGATCGTTGCCATTTTAATATGTCGCTGAGGTGAGTTCGAGATCCATGGTGCTGTCTTCTACCAGGGTCAGCAGAGTCTACTCAGCATTTGCACGTTGAGCCATAGGGTGGTAATGGATTTCATAATTGAATTGTGACAAAAAGAGAGCCCATTGTTGGAGACTGTGTGTGACTTTATCTGGAAGTGATGCTGAAAGGTTAAACAATGTGATCAGGGGTTTGAGGTCCTTGACCAAAAGGAACTTTGTGCCATCCTGGAAGATGTAGAATTTGTGTAATGCATAGACAATGGCGAGTGCCCTTTTTTTTTTTCGATCTGCAAGTACTTGAGCTGTGCCAAGTTAAATGTTTTTGATGCATACGCAATGGGCCACTCTGTATGAACTACATACCTATGGGCCAAAATGGCTCCCACTCCATGTTGGGAAGTGTCCATGGCCAAGACTAAGTGTTTCCCAGGCTGTAAGGAAACCAAGCAAGGTTGTGACTGCAGCTTTTGTTTCAAAAGAGAAAATGATTTTTCATATGCTGGGGACCACTGAAAACACATGCCTTTCTGCAATAGGGCATGTAATGGTTGCACAATGCATGCCACATTAGGAAGGAATTTCTGATAATATGCAATCTTGACTAGAAAGACCTGCAACTCCTTCACCAATGTAGGGTGAGTAGAGCCGAAATGGCTGTAACGTGATGGTGTAAAGGGGAAATATCTTCACTGGAGATGTAAAAGCTGAGATAGTCAACAGAGTGTTGGAAAAATTGGCACTTATCCAGATTGCATTTAAGACCGGCAGACTGTAGGGACAAAAAAAGAGACCATAGGTTGCATAAGTAGTCATCTGTGGATTTGCTGGAAACCACAATATCATCCAGGTAATTTATACAGCACGGGATCAGAGCATTGAACTGTTCTAGAAATTGCTAAAAAATTAGTGGGGGCACTGGCTACCCTGAATAGGAGCCATAAATACTGGTACAGACCAAAAGGAGTGTTAACCACCAACAAACATTGAGAAGCCTTATCTAAGGGGAGCTGGAGGTAGGCTTCTGGCAAATCTATCTTGGAAAAAAAATAGCCTCCTGACAATTTAACTAGTAAAATTCTTGAAAAAGTAATGTATTCCAGAGTAACTTCATATATTAATAAAAATAAAGTTCTAACAAAATGTCAGTTTGTTTTCCAGAAAGGCTTTTCAACAGAAAATGCAATAAACATTTTCACTAATGAAATATTAAATGCTCTGGATAACCATAAATCACCCGTTGGGATTTTTTGTGATCTATCAAAGGCCTTTGATTGTGTTAACCATGGAATTCTTCTAGATAAGCTTAAGTACTGTGGTATGAGTGGGAAAGTGCACAAATGGTTTAAATCATACCTAACTGGAAGAGTTCAGAAAGTTGATATAAGTAATTCACATAATATACAAAAAACAGCCGAGTCCTCAAACTGGGGAACTATCAAGCATGGGGTGCCACAGGATTCGGTACTGGGACCTTTGCTGTTCTTAATATATATTAATGATTTGCCTTTCTATATTCATAAAGATGCCAAGCTAGTTCTCTTTGCTGATGATACAAGTATCGCTATCACACCCGAATCACAGGAATTAACTGATGAAATTGACAATGAAGTATTTCAGAGAATTATTAAGTGGTTCTCTGTAAATGGACTCTCTTTAAATTTTGAAAAAACACAGTATATTCAGTTTCACACAATAAATGGCATCACACCATTAATTAATATTGACTTCAATCAGAAATCTATAGCTAAGGTAGAATATTCAAAATTTTTAGGTTTATGAATTGATGAGGGGTTGAATTGGAAGAAACACATTGAAGATCTGCTGAAACGTTTGAGCTCAGCTACTTATGCTATTAGGGTGATTGCAAACTTTGGTGATGTACAACTCAGTAAACTAGCATACTATGCCTATTTTCATTCTCTGGTTTCTTATGGCATCATATTCTGGGGCAATTCATCATTTAGTAAGAAAGTATTCATTGTCCAAAAGCGGGTCATCAGAATAATTGCTGGAGCCCACCCAAGATCATCCTGCAGACATTTGTTTAAGGATCTAGGAATCTTCACAGTAGCGAGAGAGAGAGAGAGAGAGAGAGAGAGAGAGAGAGAGAGAGGGAAACTTTCCCGGTGGGATAAATAAAAATAAAAATAGAAAAGAGATGACTTACCAAAAGGATCGGCTCGTCGAGAGAAACAAATAAAATCACACACAAACACACATACAAGCTTTCGCCACCACTGGCAGCTTCTTCAGGAAAAAAGGGGAGGAAAAGGGAAGGATATGGGTTTTAAGGAAGTGGAAAAGGAGTCATTCCAATCCCAGGAGTGGAAGGACTTACCTTAGGGGAAAAAAAGGAAATCAAACGTTCCCTTCCCTACAGCTTAGGTCTTCGTGGCAAAAGAGTCTGCTCCAGTCCCGAATCCCTGAACCAGTACACCAATAACTTAATAACAGCCTTCACATCCCGCAGCTATCCTCCTGATCTGGTTCAGAAGCAAATTACCAGAGCCACCTCCTCATTCCTCGAAATCCAGAACCTTCCACCGAAGAATCCCAGAAGTGCCCCTTTTGTCACCGGATACTTTTCGGGACTGGAGCGGACTCTGAATGTGGCTCTCCAGCAGGGATACGACTTCCTTAAATCCTGCCCTGAAATGAGATCCATCCTTAATGACATCCTCCCCACTCCTCCGAGAGTGTCTTTCCGCCGCCCACCTAACCTTCGTAACCTCCTAGTCCATCCCTATGAAACCACCAAACCACCTTCCCTACCCTCTGGCTCCTACCCATGCAACCGCCCCCGTTGTAAAACCTGCCCTATGCACCCTTCCACCACCACTTACTCCAGTCCAGTAACCCGGAAGGTGTACACGATCAAGGGCAGAGCCACTTGCAATAGCACCCACGTGATTTACCAACTAACATGCCTGCACTGTGAAGCGTTCTATGTGGGAATGACCAGCAACAAACTGTCCATTCGCATGAACGATCACAGGCAGACAGTGTTTGTTGGTAATGAGGATCACCCTGTGGCTAAACATGCCTTGGTGCACGGCCAGCACATCTTGGCGCAGTGTTACACCGTCCGGGTTATCTGGATACTTCCCACCAACACCAACCTTTCAGAACTCCGGAGATGGGAACTTGCCCTTCAACTTATTCTTTCGTCCCGTTGCCCACCTGGTCTCAATCTCCGCTAACTCAAATTCCCGCCCACTATCTTTAGCATCTTTGCCTGGGTTCTGTGGACAGAGCCTCTGCCTCAATTGGTATCTCTGTCCAACTTCTTTGCTTTTCACAAATGTCTGTCTTGGTGTGTTTGTGTTTCGATATGTCTGAGTGTGTGTGTATGTGTTTACCTTCCTTTTTTCCCCCTAAGGTAAGTCCTTCCACTCCTGGGATTGGAATGACTCCTTTTCCACTTCCTTAAAACCCATATCCTTCCCTTTTCCTCCCCTTTTTTCCTCTTTTTCCTGAAGAAGCTGCCAGTGGTGGCGAAAGCTTGTATGTGTGTTTGTGTGTGATTTTATTTGTTTCTCTCGACGAGCCGATCCTTTTGGTAAGTCATCTCATATATATATATATATATATATATATATATATATATATATATATATATATATATGTCCAACGGCCAACTCCACACATCCGTCCACATCAAACCTACCAATAAACAACAGTACCTGCATTATGACAGCTGTCATCCATTCCATATCAAACGTTCCCTTCCTTACAGCTTAGGTCTTCGTGGCAAACGAGTCTGCTCCAGTCCTGAAGCTCTGAACCAGTACTCCAACAACCTATTAACAGCTTTTACATCCCGCGGCTATCCTCCTAATCTGGTAGAGAAACAAATTGCCAGAGCTACTACCTCATCCCCCCAAATTCAGAACCTTCAACAGAAGAATCCCAGAAGTGCCCCTCTTGTCACCGGATACTTTCCGGGACTGGAGCGGACTCTAAATGTGGCTCTCCAGCAAGGATACGACTTCCTTAAATCCTGCCCCGAAATGAGATCCGTCCTTCATGACATCCTTCCTACTCCACCGAGAGTGTCTTTCCGCCGCCCACCTAACCTCCGTAACCTCCTAGTCCACCCCTATGAAATCCCCAAACCACCTTCCCTACCTTCTGGCTCCTACCCTTGTAACCGCCCCCGTTGTAAAACCTGCCCTATGCACCCTTCCACCACCACTTACTCCAGTCCCGTAACCCGGAAGGTGTACACGATCAAAGGCAGAGCCACTTGCGATAGTACCCACGTGATCTACCAACTGACATGCCTGCACTGTGAAGCGTTCTATGTGGGAATGACCAGCAACAAACTGTCCATTCGCATGAATGGACACAGGCAGACAGTGTTTGTTGGTAACGAGGATCACCCTGTGGCTAAACACGCATTGGTGCACGGCCAGCACATCTTGGCACAGTGCTACACCGTCCGGGTTATCTGGATACTTCCCACTGACACCAATCCTTCAGAACTCCGGAGATGGGAACTAGCCCTTCAGCATATTCTCTCTTCCCGTTGCCCACCTGGTCTCAACCTCCGCTAAATTTGAATTCCCACCCACCCACTTAACATCTTTGCATCAGTTCTCTGGACAGAGCCTCTGCCTCAAGTGGTATCTCTGTCTAACTTCTTAACTTCTATAACTTAACTTCTTTGCTTTCTACAGTATGTCTGCCTAGGTGTACTTGTGTCTGTGTGAATGTGTGGGCATGTGTGCATTTGTTTACCCTCCATTTTTTCCCCCAAGGTAAGTCTTTCCTCTCCCGGGATTGGAATGGCTCCTTACCCCCTTCCTTAAAACCCTCATCATTTCCTTTTCCCTCTCCTTCCCTACTTCCTGAAGACGCAACTGGGTTGCGAAAGCTTGCGATTGTGTGTGTGTGTGTGTGTGTGTATTCATTTATTTATTTGTGATGCTGTCACACCTGTGCTCCTTCGCCTGGTGAGTAATCTTCGTCTATTTTTTATATTTTATTTTTCCTGCTAGGAATTTTTCGTCTTTAATATATATATATATATATATATATATATATATATATATATATATATATATATATATATATATACGTAAAAATAGTGAAGTACACTTACCAGGCGAAAGGGCACAGGCAGTAATAGTAACAAATAAACACACAGACACACACACACACACAAAAATGCTAGCTTTCGCAGCCTAGCTGCTTCATCAGGCAGAAGGGAAGGAGAGGGAAAAGGAAATGATGAGGGTTTTAAGGAAGGGGGTAAGGAGCCATTCCAATCCCGGGACAGGAAAGACTTACCTTGGGGGAAAAAATGGAAGGTAAATAAATGCACATACACCCACACATTTACACAGACACAAGTACACTTAGGCAGACATACTGTAGAACTGTAGAAAGCAAAGAAGCTTCTTCCCTTCTTTGCTTTCTACAGTTCTACAGTATGTCTGCCTAAGTGTACTTGTGTCTGTGTAAATGTGTGGGTGTATGTGCATTTATTTACCTTCCATTTTTTCCCCCAAGGTAAGTCTTTCCTGTCCCGGGATTGGAATGGCTCCTTACCCCCTTCCTTAAAACCCTCATCATTTCCTTTTCCCTCTCCTTCCCTTCTGCCTGATGAAGCAGCTAGGCTGCGAAAGCTAGCATTTTTGTGTGTGTGTGTGTGTCTGTGTGTTTATTTGTTACTATTACTGCCTGTGCCCTTTCGCCTGGTAAGTGTACTTCACTATTTTTACGTATATTTTCCTTTTAGGAATTTTTCCTCTATAACATTCGTATATATATATATATATATATATATATATATATACTACAGTATGTCTGCCTAAGTGTAGTTGTGTCTGTGTAAATGTGTGGGTGTGTGTGCATTTATTTACCCTCCATTTTTTCCCCCAAGGTAAGTCTTTCCAGTGATAAGTTGCAGGTGTCAAAACACACATTAGGATATATTCTTTTTGTTTATTTTAATATCTTTTCTTTGTGTAAAGTAATTAGTTTATCAACTGTAATTTGTTTATATTTATGAGCACAGTAATTCGGAACAGTGAATTGGAAAGAGGACTGGAAAATCTACCTGAAAAGCACTTTACCTAAATAATTATTTAAATATTCATTGTGCAATGGCTGAAAGACTTATTTATCAGTCATGCTGAAAATATTTATTTGTTTAAATTTAAGATTTTGAAGGTATTATTAGTGTTATATATTAAAAGTATATATTTGCATTCGAATCTAAGCATGCGTCTAACGATGCCATCATAACAACATTTCAATCATTATTAAAAAGTTTTGTACACTACTGTGAGAATTACTAAAGCTTGTTAGGTGACATGTTCCATAAATGACATCAAAGACTGTATATAAGTAGCAGGCGGAAGCGGCTGGAAATCAGTCGACAGCAGTTGAATCTTGACAACAGACATGTGTTAAAAGTGCATTGAAATCCAGTGAGGCGACAGGTGTTCAACATAGTCACAGAATCCACCACACTGGACTCCTGATTTTTTTAAACAGAACTCAGAAATTTTTCATTGCATTCTGACTTGGGTTTTTTGGATAAAACAATTAACTATACTTAGCAATCACTTTAGGAACATTATCCAAATCATTAATTACTCATATACCTATACTGTTAGCAAAATTGGGGGCTCAAGCTAATCATATCAGATGGAGTATAACGAAGTCAGTGGTTCTCGGCAGACATAATCATGCAATGAGCAATAAACAATTTCAATAAAATACAACCCTCATATTTTAGTCGATTATTTATTAGATGTCGCCCTATTTAAAAATTCTCTGACTTTGATATTGAAAGTTTAGTTTTATAAATAAATATATACATGTACGAACAGCAACAAGCCAAATGTAGCAGGAGTAAATCGTCCCCTAAGACAAAGTTAGTTGAATATTTGGGTCTGTACCTTTACAAGGTCAAGGAAGAGTTTAGAAATGGAAGCCGTGAGCACTGCAACACAATTTATGTTGGTGTTCATATCCATATCATGTTTGGAGGTGGAGGGATTGATCTACAAACAGACACAATATGACTCTTCTTTCTGCAACGATGACATGTAGGCCAGTGGAGAGGACAAACAGTATGATCGTGACTGACTGACAAAACAAGGAGGGCAGGAAGCCAAAGGATAATAAGAGGAAGCCTGTGTCATTTGTTGTTGCAAGCTGTGTGCCCTTAGCTATTGTTGCGTACAATGCCCACCACCCGACTGCTCAGAATGTTGTTGAATTGTGGGTACGTCGGTGTCAGCACGCTTGTCTTCCATTGGTTGGCAAGGAGTGGAAGGCTGAGCGGCTGATACCTCACTCCAAGCCTCAATCTGGTTTCCTGAGACCCTCGAAACCTTGAGCAATGTTTGGAACATTGGACAATGAGCAGGTTTCATTTTACAAAGCTCGCTCCCAAACTTCCTATCAGGTACAAGATGAATAATCACATCCCTGACCATCTGTCCTTGTGAACCTCGAACACGAAATTGTAACGGCGACTGAGGCTCTGTAATATGACCGCCCGCACTCGATATGATTAGTGTGGTTGTTCTTGACATCTGTATAATTACACTCCAGAAGCTACAACATGAGTATGCTAGCATTAATGTGAGGACAGCAAATGACCCATCTGTTCAACAGTAAGAAACACAGGATCTTGCAAGGAAGCTAGTTGACACAGTAATTGCTCTAAATCCTGGGGGAAACCCATGAGAGGAATAGGGCCAGACAAAGAAGGGCATCCTGTACTCCAGATACCTGAAAGTGTTGCCACAATCGTTTTTTGTAAGCCTCCCACTCTTCTGCATTCTCATCATATGTAGGAAAGGGCATTGGGTAAGAGACCAAGGAAGACGTGTGAGACCCTGTGGGTCCCGGGAGTTTTGGACATAGCTGAAGCTAAAGACTGCAATACCTGAGTTTGAGTCACCAGCAATATGGTGAAGAGGCAATTCTGGTTTTGCAACACTTTGTCAAGAGTCTCCTGACATTCAACAAGCCATGTACCACTTCTTCGAGTGCCATTTCCATCAATGCGACAAAAACAATGGCAGAAGAGACAGAAAATGTGGAACTGTGACACACTCATCCCAATGTGTTGTATACTCAAACACTACCCCCATGAACCACAGACATTGCCGAGGTGGGACGGCTTGCATGCCTCAATGATGCAGGTACCCGTACTGAAGTGCAACCACAGCGGAGGGGTATCTGTGGAGAGGCCAGACAAATGTGTGGTTCCTGAAGAGGGGCAGCAGCCTTTTCAGTAGTTATATGGACAACAGTCTGGATGATTGACTGAGCTGGCCTTGTAACATCAGCTAATGTGGCTTTGCCACACAGCTACTGCGAACGGCTGAAAGCAAGGGGAAACTACAGCCGTTACTTTTCACGAGGATATGCAGCTCTACTGTATGGAAATATGATGATGGCATCCTCTCGGGTAAAATATTCCGGAGGTAAAATAGTCCCCCATTCGGATCTCCGGGCGGGGACTACTCAGGAGGATGTTGTCATCAGGAAAGACAATACTGGCATTCTACAGATCGGTGCGTGGAATGTAAGATCCCTTAATCGGGTAGGAAAATTAGAAAATTTAAAAAGGGAAATGGATAGGTTGAAGTTAGATATAGTGGGGATTAGTGAAGTTCGGTAGCAGGATGAACAGGATTTCTGGTCAGGTGAGTACAGGATTATAAATACAAAATCAGTTGGGGGTATCCCAGGAGTAGGACTGATAATGAATAGGAAGTTAGGAGTGCGGGTAGACTACTATGAGCAATACAGTGATCGCATTATCGTTGTCAAGATGGATACGAAGCCAACACCGACAACAGTAGTACGGGTTTATATGCCAACTAGCTCTGTCGATGATGAGGAGATCGAAGAAATATATGAGGAGCTAAAGGAAATTATTCAGACAGTTAAGGGAGAGGAAAACTTAATTGTGATGGGAGACTGGAATTCGGTAGTAGGAAAAGGAAGAGAAGGAAAAATGATAGGTGAATATGGACTGGGCAGGAGGTATGAAAGAGGAAGTCGCCTGGTAGAATTTTGCACGGAACATGATTTAATCGTAACAAACACGTGGTTTAAAAATCAGAAAAGAAGGTTGTACACATGGAAGAGACCAGGAGACACCGGAAGGTATCAGATAGATTTTATAATGGTAAGACATAGGTACCGGAAGCAGGTTATAAACTGCAGGACATACCATAACTCTGACCATAACTTGTTAGTCATGAACTGTAGGCTGAAGCTGAAAAAACTGCAGAAAGGTAGGAAAATAAGGAGATGGGACTTAGATAAATTGAAGGAAAGTGAAGTTCTGGATAATTTCAGAGGGAGATTTAGGCAACAATTGACAGAAACAGGGGGAAAGAAAACAGTTGAAGAGGAATGGGTAGCATTGAGAGATGAAATAGTGAAGGCAGCGGAGGACAAAATAGGTAGAAAGGCAAAACCTACAAAAAATCCATTGATATCACAGGAAATACTACAATTGATTGATGAAAGGAGAAAATATAAAAATGCAGTAAATGAAACAGGCAAAATGGAGTACAGACGACTAAAAAATGAGATTGACAGGAAGTGCAAAATGGCTAAGGAGGAGTGGCTAGAAGCCAAATGCAAATCTGTAGAAGAATGTATAGCAAGGGGAAAAGTAGATACCGCCTACAGGAAAATAAAAGAGACATTTGGGGACAAGAAAAGCAACTCTACGAATATCAAGAACTCAGATCGGAAACCAGTTCTCAGCAAAGAAGGGAAAGCTGAAAGGTGGGAAGAGTACATAGAGCAGCTCTACAAAGGAAATGAACTTAGAGACAATGTTGTAGGAAGGGAAGAGGAAGTAGATCAAGATGAAATAGTGAGAGATGAATTTGACAGAGCCTTGAAAGACCTAGGTTGGAACAAGGCCCCAGGAGTAGATGATATACCCTCAGAGCTACTAAAGTCTCTGGGAGAGCCAGCCATGACAAGACTATTTGAACTGGTGTGTAGGATGTATGAGACAGGCGAAATGCCCTCAGACTTTAAGAAAAATGTAATAATCCCCATTCCAAAGAAATCGGGCACTGACAGGTGTGAAAATTACAGAACCATCAGTTTGATAAGTCATGGTTGCAAAATTTTAACACAAATTATCTACAGGAGAATGAAAAAGCTGGTAGTAGCTGACCTCGGGGAAGATCAGTTTGGATTCAGGAGGAACATAGGAACCCGGGAGGCAATACTCACTTTACGTCTTATCTTAGAAGATAGATTAAGGAAAGGCAGACCTACATTTTTAGCTTTTGTAGATTTGGAGAAAGCATTTGACAATGTTGACTGGCATACACTCTTTTAAATTCTGAAGTCAGCAGGGGTAAAATACAGGGAAAGGAGAGTTATTTACAACTTGTACAAAATCCAGACCACAGTTATTAGACTCGAAGGGTATGAAAGGGAAGCATCAGTTGGGAAGGGAGTAAGACAGGGTTGTAGCATTTCTCTGATGTTATTCAATTTGTACATCGAGCAGGCGGTGAAGGAAAGCAAGGAAAAATTTTGGAATAGGGATTAAAGTTCAGGGGGAAGAAATAAAAACATTGCAGTTTGCAGATGACGTTGTAATTCTGTCAGAGACAGCAAAGGTCCTGGAAGAGCAGTTGAATGGATTGGACAGCATGTTGAAGAGAGCATATAAAATGAACATTAACCAGAGAAAAACAAAAAATAATGGAATGCGGTCTTAGAACATCAGACGATGCTGAAGGAATTAGATTAGGTAACGAAACAATGAAGGTGGTAGATGAGTTTTGTTACTTGGGTAGTAAAATAACATGCGATGGTCGCAGTAAAGAGGATATAAAATGCAGAATGGCAAGAAAAGCATTTTTGAAAAAGAGAAATTTGCTAACATCGAATATTAATTGAAGTGTAAGGAAGTCTTTTCTGAAGGCATTTGTGTGGAGTGTTGTCTTGTACGGGAGTGAAACATGGACGATAAGCAGTGCGGACAGGAAGAGAATAGAGGCTTTTGAAATGTGGTGCTACAGAAGAATGCTGAAGATTAGATGGGTAGATCGCATAACTAATGAAGAGGTACTGAACGGAATTGTTGAGAAAGGGAATTTTTGGCATACCCTGACTAAAAGAAGGGATCGCTTGGTAGGACACATTCTTAGACATCGGGGAATCGTAAATTTAGCATTGGAGGGAAGTGTGTGGAGTAGAAATCGCAGAGGGCAACCAAGAGACGCATAAAGTAAGCAGATGCAAGTGGATGTGGGTTGCCGTTCTTATGAGGAGATGAAAAGGCTTGCTCAGGATAGAGTAGGGTGGAAAGCTGCATCAAACCAGTCTCCGGACTGAAGACCATAACAACAACAACTCAAACACGTTTGCTGTCACTGTTAACTGAAAACGCCTTCATCGGCTGTCAACTTATTGTCTTTAGGAGAACTGACTGCCCCTGCTTTCTCTGCCTGACATTAGTATGTGGCGTGCTGCCTTCACTTGGCCTGCTCACACCTCTGGTGATGGGAGTCATGATTAGGCAAATGGTGCACACCATTTGATTTGTGTCTGCACTCAGTACCCCACAGCAGATGTCCTCATCATCAGCAGAACTAGTTGCATATAAACCTGTACTACTGTGGTTTGTGTTGGCTTTGTGTCTATCTTTAATACAATAACATGTGCACTAGGCTGTTAATAGTAACTTACCCACATTTCCATTTTCTTATTCATTATCAGACATACTCCTGTGTTACCACCAACTGATTTTGTATTTATAACCCTATACTCACCTGGCCAAAAATGCTGTTCATCATGCCACCAAAATTCACTAATCCCCACCATATGTAACTTTAACCTATTCATTTCTCTTTTCAAATTTTTCTAACTGACCCACCCTATAAAGGGATAGAACGTTCCACACTCCAATCCGCAGAATGCCTCCTGAGTACTCCCCGCCCGGAGATCCGAATGGGGGACTATTTTACCTCCTGAATATTTTACCCGAGAGGATGCCATCATCATATATTCATAAAGTAGAGCTACATGTCCTCGAGAAAATTAATGACTGTAGTTTCCTCCTTGCTTCCAGTCATTCACAATAGCTGCATGGCAAAGCCACATTACCTGTTGTTACAAGACCAGCTCAGTCAATCATCCAGACTGTTGCCTAACTATTGTAAAGTCTGCTGTCCCTCTTCAAGAACCACACATATGTGTGGCATCTCCACAGATACCCCTCCGTTGTGGTTACACCTACAGTATGGCTATCTGTATCGTTGAGGTACACAAGCCAGCCCACCTCGTTGCTGTCAGTATCTATAATCCTAGGTGCTCCTTGGTGGAGACGTACCAATGTCATAACTGATCGAGAGTTCAAGACAATCAACATTTCAGTGGGAAGGAGCCAACTCAGTTTGCCATTCTGTGAATACTTAGTGCTACATGGAATGGAGGAACCCTCAATGGACATCCAGTTTGCACAGCCGCTGCCAACAAGGCAGTTTCCCTAGGGCAGATGGTCAGTCCTGGAGGTAATGGATAGCCCTTCCAGACAAGAGAGTCCCCTATTCCTTGTGCGAGGGATGCACTAAAGAAGAGGCTTAAGGAAGAGAGCTGCCTGACCACAAAGGAGCAGACTGGTTTGTTTGCAGAGTTGAAGCATTACACCAGTGTGTTTCAAGACTGACTGGAAAGATTAATAAAGTACACATGGTACTTCAGAGTAAAAGATGTTGAGAAATTTTATTCCCACATTCCTCTGTCAAAACAAGAAGTGGTGGAGAAGGAGATCAAAAAAGTGTATGAACGGCAGGTGATTAGGCACTCCAACAGTTAATACAATAATGGGTTATTAGTTGTGGATAAAGTGGGAGGTGTTATTCAACTGGTGCTAGATGCAAGATGGCTCAACAAGTATCTAATTACAAAAAGAGATTAGCCTGAAATCAAGCAGGGCCTTCTTGCAGAATCTTCAGGGGCAAAATGTTTATCCAAACTGGTTATAACTGCATCATATTGGCAAATTCCCCTTTCAGAACAATGTATGCAGTATACAATGTTCCTAATAAACAGGAGGCATTGTAAGTACACAGTCCTCTGGTCTAGCCTGAAACTGAGTTCCCCAAACTTCATTTGTGCTTGGATGCAATAGTAACATTGACCTAGCCAGGAAGGTCATACTGTGTGTGGATGACATGATCGCTTCAAGGAGTTTCATAGAACACATTAAAACATTTCAAGATGTATTACAAGCAATGTCTCATGCTGGTATGACCCAGAGATTAGGAAAATATAGATTAAACAATGGAAATTCCAGAAAGGATTCAACAATATATTTGAGAATAATAGGTTGCTTACTCACCACAGAGACATCCAATGAGCTGCAGAAAGGCACAAATAACAGACAACAACATTAAAGCTTTCAGCCATTTAGGCCTTTGTTGGTTAGAGACACAAACATACAAACACACTCACACAGACACAACTGCTGTCTACGGCCACAGTGACCAGAGACGGTGGTCGTGTTTGTGTGAGTGTGTATATGTATGTTTGTGTCTCTTAACTGACGAAGGCCTAAATGGCCGAAAGCTTTAATGTTATTGTCTGTTATTTGTGCCTTTCTGTGGAAATATAGATTAGCATGTCAGGCTGTAAAATTCTTCAGTCCCATCATCAAATGTTATGGTACATGTGCTGAAGAGGAAAAGTTAGAATCCATCTGTGAATTTCCCACTCCAAATAACCAATGACAGTTAAGGACATTCCTGGGTCTCATGGGATACTTCTGGATTTATGTAAAGGATTATGCTGAGAACAGTGTTTCTTAAAAATGCTGCTGAAGAAGAACACACTATTAAAGATATTAAACTGAATTAAATATGCCATGGCCGAGATTCGAACTATCTGTGCTGTTACTCAAATCATTAAGCCTCGGTGGCTTAATGGTTATGGTGTCTGCCTAGTACACAGGAGGTCCCGTGTTTGAATCCCGGCCTCAGCATAAATTTTAATTCAATGCCTCTAATATTTTTAATAGATATCAAGATAAAGCATATCTCTGGGCAATGTTTCTACATCTACAAGGGATACTCTACAAATCACATTTAAGTGCCTGGCAGAGGGTTCATCAAACCACCATTATTCTATTTATCTCCCATTCCATTCTTGAATAGCGCATGGGAAGAAAGAACACGTGAATCTCTCTGTTTGAGCTCTGACTTCTCGTATTTTATTCTAATGGTCATTTCTACCTATGTATGTGGGAGTCAATGATGTATTTTCGCATTAGGAGGAGAATGTTGGCGATTGGAGTTTTGCAAGTATCCCAGGCCACAACGATAAGCGCCGTTGTCATAATGATTCCCACCCCAGATCCTGTATCATTTCCGTAACACTGTCTCCCCTGTATTGTGACAATACAAAACGAGCTGCCCTTCTTTGGACTCTTTCGACGTCCTCCGTTAAACCCACCTGATAAAGACCCCACACCGGGCTGCAATACTCCAAATATGGACAGACAAGCGTAGTGTGTGCAGTTTCTTTTGTAGTTCTGTTGCATCTTTTAAGGGTTCTACCAATAAAACACAATGTCTTTGTTTTCCCTTTCCTGCGATATTATCTATGTGTGCTTTACAATTTAAGTCTGAAGTAATAGTAATTCCTAGGTATTAGGTGGAGTTTACGGCCTTCACTTTTGATTGATTTATCTTGTAAACAAAGTTTAACAGATTTCTTTTCGTACTCATGTGGACGACTTCACACTTCACATTATTTAGAGTCAATTGCCGAGTTTTACACCATACTGATATCAGATATTCAGATATCTGATGTTCAGATTGTTCTGCAGTTGGTTTTGATCTTCAGATGATTTTACTAGACGGTAAATGACGGCGTCATCTGCAAACAACCTAAGAGAGCTACTTAGATTTTCCCCTAAATCGTTTATGTAAATAAGGAACAGCAGAGGACCAATAACACTACCCTGTTGAACGCCCGATATCACCTCTGTTTTTGTCAATGCCTTACCATCGATTACTACGAACTGTGTCCTCTCTGACTCTCTGACAGGAAATCCCCTATCCAATCACAAATTTGGGGCGATATACCATAATAACACAAATTTGATTAAAAGCAGTTGTGAGGTACGGTGTCAAAAGCTTTCTGGAAATCAAGAAATACGGAATCGATATGCGAACCCTTGTCGATAGCACCCATCACTTCGTGTGAAAAAAGAGCTAGTTATGTTTCGCATGAACGTTATTTTCTAAATCCGTGTTGACCTTGGGTCAATAGATCATTATGTTCGAGATAATTAATAATATTTGAATACAGGATATTTCCAAAACCCTACTGCAAATTGACGTCAATGAAATAGGCCTGTAGTTTAGTGGGTTACTCCTACTGCCTTTCTTGATTATAGGTGTGACCTGTGCAACTTTCCAATCTTTTGGTACAAATCCTTCTTTGAGAGAGCGGTTGTATATGGCTGTTAAGTAAGAGGCTATCGCTTCAGCATAATCAGATAGAAATCAAATGGCTATACAATCCGGACCAGAAGACTTGTTCTTGTTAAGTGATTTTAGTTGCTGCACTACTCTGATGATATCTACTTCTACGTTACTCATTACAGCATCTGTTCGTAATTTGAAATCTGGAATATTGGTTTCGTCTTCTTTGGTTAATGAGTTTCTAAAAGCTATGTTTAGAAACTCTGCTTTAGTAGCCTGTCATCGGCAGGATCGCCATTACTATCACGTAGTGAGGGTATTGTTTGTGTTTTGCCCCTAGTATATTTAACATATGACCAAAATCTCTTAGGGTTTTCAGTCAAATTTTGAGAAAGAGTTTCGTTCTGATAAGTATTGTAGGCATCTCACACTGAAATCCTCACTAAATTTCAAGCTTCTGAGTATGATTGCCAATCCTGTGGTTTTTGTGTTCGTTTAAATTTAGTATGCCTTTTCCTTTCTTTTTCAACAGTGTCCTGACCTGTTTTGTGTACCAAGGGGGATTGCCTCCTTCTTTTATTAATTTATTTGGTATAAAACTGTCAATTGCTGTCGATACCACTTCTTCGTTTAGTGTTAGAAACGAGTGGAAGCTGTCTTTCAAGAAGCAATGTATTTTATTTATATCTGCTTTCCTGAATAAATATACTTTTATTTTATTTTTGGTAACTTTGGGACTTTCGATATTCAATTTCGCTATGACAGCTCTGTGTTCACTAATACCTGTATCCGTTTTGATGCTCGTTATGAGCTCAGGATTATTTGTTGCTAAGAGATCAAGTGTTTTTTCACATCCATTTACAATTCTAGTTGGTCCATGAACTATTTGTTCGAAGTAAGTTTCAGAGAATGCATTGAGTACAATTTCGCGTGATGTTTTATGCATACCTCCTGATTTGAAAATATAATTTCGCCAACAGATCGAGGGTAAATTAAAATCACTGCCTACTATTATCGTGTAAGTTGGGTACGTTTTTGTAATTAGATTCAGGTTTTCTTTGAACCTTTCTGCTATTGTATCATCAGAGTCGGGAGGCCGTAATAGGAATTATTAACTTCTTACGATTTTTGGGTAGAACCTCTACCCATAATAGCTCGCAGGTACTATCAACTTCAACTTCGCTACACGAAATACTATGTTTGACAGCGACAAACATGCCTCCACCTATTTTGTTTAATCTATCCTTTCGGAACACAGTTAGATCTTTTGCAAATACTTCTTCTGAACTTATTTCCAGCTTGAGCCAACTTTCGCTGCCTATAATGATGTGTGTTTTGGTGCTTTCTATTAACGCTTGGAGTTCTGGAACTTTCCCGACACAGCTACGACAATTTACAACTGTTATACCGATAGTTCTCAGATTTACATTTCTCCTGTGATCCACCTGCACCCTTTGAGAGCTCCCATTTTGTTTTCCCCAAAAGCCCTTTATCCTAAAAAACAGCCCAGTCCACGCCACACATCCCCCGCTATCCATGTAGCTGCTTCCTGCGTATAGTGGACTCCTGACCTATTCAGCGGAACCCGGAAACCCACCACCCGATGGCGCAAGTCAAAGAATCTGCAGCCTACACGGTCGCAGAACCATCTGAGCCTCTGATTCAGACCCTCCACTGTACCAGAGGTCCTGTCAACTATGCTGCAGATGGTGAGCTCTGCTTTCATCTTGCAAGCAAGACTGGCAGTCTTTACCACTTCAGTTAACTGCTCAAAACCTGAGATGTTCTCTTCAGATCCGAAGCGACACACATCATTGGTACCGACGTGAGCCACTACCTGCAGTTGGCTGCACCCCGTACCCTTCACGGCACTTGGAAGGACTCGTTCCACATCTGGAATGACTCCACCTGGTATGCACACGGAGTGTACATTGGCCTTCTTCCCCTCCTTGGCAGCCATCTCTCTAAGGGGCTCCATCACCCACCTAACGTTGGAGCTTCCAACTACAAGCAAACCCACCCTCTGTGAAAGCCCGGATCTCGCAGGCTGGGTGGTGACCTTAGGATGAGAGAAACCATCCAACTCAGGAACATTGTCCTGAGCAGATAGCGCCTCAAACCTGTTCATAAGACGAACCGGGGAGGTCTCACGATTGGTCCCCCGAAATGTCTTGCGCATCCTGCCACACACTGGAGCAACCTCCCATGCAACCACGGGTGGGGTGTCTGCCTCACTGCTAGCAGTATCAGGATGTGTCGCTACAGCAGGTCGATCAGTGGAGACGACGGGAGTCCGTTTGGTCCCCACTACCGGCCAACAACAACGACTCCTCTCGATCGCAGCTTCCAACTGTGCAACCGGGGTTAGCGCAGCTTGAAGCTGAGAGTGAAGTGTCACCAACTCAGACTGCATCCGCACACAGCAGTCCCTATTCATGATTACAGTGCCGACAAAAACAAAAACTACAGTCGCGATGCGGTGAAAGGAAGGCTACACTGTTTTTTAAAACACGGATTTGAATCTAATATGCTCGAGAAAACAGTATAAATTTACAAACTGAAACAAGAACGTGCAGACAAAAATCAAAATACTATATGTCGCTTCTAATCAGAAAATAAAGACAGACGACTGTCGCTACGCGATTCACCCAGCAGAATAATACACTAACCAGATATTTAACGTGAATATGAATCAAATAAAAATGCGAGCACACAATAACTTTAATGAAATGAAGGGAAAGTGCACTGAAAAGTCAAAATATGTAGCTTCTAGAGAGAAGCCGGTTACACTTGCAACTGAGGCTTTGTTGTCATTGGACAGGTCTGCACTGGAGGACGTTCACTCGGCGACTGATGTTGATTTGAAGAACACACTATTTTGCTGGAAGGAAGACCACAGATGAGAATTCCAATTTATTAAGGACTTATTGGCTATGAATCTTACCCTTCACCATCCAATTTCAGCATGGAGGTTTTCCTTGCCACAGACAGCTCACATTATGCCAAAGGCTCTTATTTATACCAGCTGCATGATGAGGGCGAATGTAATGAACACAGGGTTCTTTGCTTCACAAGTCGGATGTTGAGTGGATGAGTTAAGAGATATGAAATGACAGAGAAAGAGTAGTTTGCACCAATTCTGACAGTACGATACTGGACATCAAGTAATGATAGTGACCCATTACCAGGCACTACCATTCCTGTATAGCTGATGGCACCTGAACAACTGACTGCTATGTTGGGTGTTAGCACTTAAAGATTGTAATTATAACATCCAGTACATGTCCAGCAAGGATAACATCATTCCAGACATGATGATCCACTTCCTCCACCCCCAAGATGTTGCACAAGGATGTGGACCACCCAGCAAGTAAGAAGATTGACATCCACTGATCACGAAGTTGGAGGGTGATGCCAAAGTGAGGTGTAAACTCCGGGACATTGCTCCACATCAGTCTGATGAAGCCAGGCTTCTGGATATTAAAAATAAATTACTCAAAGAGTGAGTGATCTTGACCACCCAAAACATCTCTGGAACAACACCTATTGCAAAACAACTATCACTGGTATCAATGTAAGGCATTGGCACATGAATGTAAATATTTTGAAACATTCTAAAACAAAAGTATATGTGTTTTTTTAAAACAAACTTAAGTGTTTTTAAAGGGCGTGCACTAGCCATGCGTTTTGCGTATTTCAAGTGCCCATTTTGCTTCGCAATATCTCGAGATGTAATTGGCATATTGCGATGCAATCAACACCTGCTGAAGAAAAGAAGTCCAATTGGCTGGGACAGAAGATCATCAGGCGAGTGTTCTGTTAGGGAACAATGGTAGTCAGTGCTTTTTGCAAGTTAATTCTTCCATCATTTAATAATTCAAACTCGTAAAATAAGAGATTCAGCTACAGTTACTTCCATCAAGATCCACAAGCTAAAGGACGACCTGTGACGGAAAGGACTGCACTGTTTAATATTTCATTACCAACCCAACAGTACCCATGATAATGACAGCATACAGAAAAGGTTAAACGCCATTGATGAAGAGGAATAGTATGCACAACCCAGAGTTAGCTAACAATGACATAGGATTCAGGATGATTGTGTGCAAACAACAACAAAAGAAGCATGGCAGAAGCAGTTACAAACCTCAACACACATTTCAGTAATATTGTTTCAATGAAAATTATTATGGCTGATGGAAGGGCTGCAGTTGTTAAACACTTGATGACTAGAAGTATGTGGGAAACACACAGTCAACATTGCCTGTCTCTAATGACCATGCTGTCGAAGGGATGTTAAACTCCAAACTTCCTTTCTCTTCCTTCAAAATTGACATGTCTCAACACAACTGAAGCGTTATGGAAAGTTTTAGAGTAGAGAGTGAGGGCAAAATTTACAGGTGTGGGTGCATAGCGGGAAGAGTCTTGAAAATGATAAAAATAAAAATAAATTACAGAGATATTGAAATATTAAAGAAAAATAAATTAAACAAAATAGAAAAAAAGGGGGGTTACTCACAGCTGGAAGAAAGCATGAACTGGAAGAGATGCAAAATAAAGTGTGGGAGAGTAACTTTCAGACATGGGGTGTAAGGAAGATAGATTGAGACCAGATTGGTTGTGGGACCATAGAATGTGTTGTAGGGATAACTCCTATCTGTGTATTTCAGAAAAGCAAGGTTGTATTGAGGCAGGTCTTGCATTGGGATCTTCCACGGGAATATGAGATTGGGAGTGGCTTAGAGGTGGATTAGGATGTTGTGGAGGTTCGGTGGGCAAAAGAACACCACTTTAGGAGAGGTCAGAATGATCTCAGGTATAATATAGTACTTCTTATTTCAATGCATGATGACAGATAATCAGAGCACTGACCAGGGATGTAGTTTAGTTGTTCTAGTCTGGGTTGGTATTGAATGACAAAGAGGGTCACTCCTTTGTGGTTGTTTATTGGAAGTTATTAGATAACCTTTCACATTGGTATGACAACAAACTATCTACCCATCAGGATGAATGGCCACTGTCAAACTGACAAAAAGCAAGAGGGACCACTTATGGCACAGGATGCAGATGAACACAACACACTAGATTTCAATGGCCATTTTTCAACCTCTCCACCATCTGCTCTTTTGAACTGTGTAGATGCAAGTTGTCTCTACAACACATTCTACAGACCTGGAATCATCTTGATCTCAATGTAAGATAACTTATCTTTCCTGCTTCCCATTTCCTAACAGTCTCCCCCCCCCCCTCCCTCTCTCCTACCCCACTAACTATCCTACTTCTCCTTTCCATTCACAATTTCTTCAAACTGATTATCATGTGCTTTTCATCTTTTATTTTATTTATTTTTCTTTAATTCTGCAATATACCTTTAATTTATTTTTATCATTTTACAACCTCCCCCCCCCCCCCCCAAAAAAATCCCTCTCCCCACATACCTCTTTTTCCTGCTCTCCCGCCCCTTCCTTTTTACTGCATTCCAAGCTGCATCTCACAATCCCACTTATTAGACCCTTTCCAATCTGTCATGCTATGTGGAATATTTCATACTCACCACTGACCAGCATCCTTCCCTCTCCACTCCTCTCTGCCTCCCTCCTCCTTACTCATTGTCAAGATGCTTTTTATGCTGAAGCAGCCAGGGATGTGATCATGCTTGCATAGTTATGTTTGAGTGATGTGTGAATGTATGTGTTTCTTTTCCTGATGAAGGGCCATGGCCAAAAATTTAAGTTGTGTGAATATGATTGTCTATTTTACAAGCCTTAGTGGACGTATTTATGGTGATTTGCTAGCTACCCTTTATTATTTGTATTCCAACCTGGATTTTGCATTGTTAGGCTTTGCATCTATGTTACATGTTCATATTATTCTATGTGTGAACAAGATTTTAATGAATAGGTTATCATGTTTCAGTAACAGAGTTACAAAGTGCTATGAAATCCAAGATAGGTTCATCACACAAAAGTGGGGGGAAAAAAATAATAAATATATATATACATAAAAAGAAACCAACAAGAGAGAGAGAGAGAGAGAGAGAGAGAGAGAGAGAGATGCTGATAAACAAAAGGAAAATAAATAAAAAATGAGCATTAAGAGAATTATTTACGGAATTTGAAATACAAAAAATTGCTGATCAATCTAATTACTAATACTATGAAGTTGTAGTCCGATACAAAGTCAGTAAATGGTTGAAAATCAGACAAGTTGTTGTTTAGCAATGATAACAAAAATCTCAAAAATGTATTTACTGAATCATTCCAAATTTTTACATAAATGGTAAAATAAGTATCCAGATGCATACAGCAGGTATATGATTTAAATATCTAATACTATGTAAGGGCATTTAAAAAAAATGTTTTTATCAAATATCGTGAAAAGTACTTGACCCACAGCTATAAATTTTTACACGCCACTCTACTGAAGATTACAATGGACACAGAATATATATATTTTTAGATACGCACAATATATAAATATATAATGGAGATACGTTGTTCCAGGTTATATGATTCTGTAACATATTAAGATGTACTATCATTGAGAGAAAACTGAATGACCAACATTGCTTTCCACTTGAGATACATGCATACCATATAACATGTCTGTCTTGCAGCTCCTCTTATCACTTTACTATATAGTCATTCGACTACACATGAATGATACCGCAAGACACAACTAGTAAAACTGCTCTTTTTGGCAATTACTCAAGTTGTAAATTAACACCTCACTCCTTAAGAGTGTGATATAAACTTTTTCAAGTAAATCACTGAGTAATCCTAAGACAAAATTAAATATTTTTATAAACAACATTGGAACTTTTATAGTTCTATAGAAATTTGAAGTATTTTTGCTCTTAGATTGCTTTTCTCATAGCCTGTGGTGAATCGTTTCGCATAAATGGGTTCTTGAACTAACCACATAAAACAACATGATTAATAGTGGATAATGAAAAATGATATATAGAAAATACTAACAATGTTAGCCATACCTCTGTAATCATGACTGAACAAATATTTGAGTACATATTAGTACTTGGAATGACATGACACACCATCTTGTTCGTGTTCATGAACGAAACCTAACACCTACAGCCATCGCTAACGAGGGAATACTTTCACTCCTTACCAAGACTCAAAATCAACATAGCTGACTAGACATAAAGAGATGTGAAATAAAGATTTTGTCATGAGTTAGAAACTTGGCTTTCTACAGTATGTCTGCCTAGATGTGTTTGCGTTTGTGTATATGTGTGTGTGTGTGTGTGTGTGTGTGTGTGTGTATTTGTTTACCCTCCTTTATTTCCCCCAAGGTAAGTCTTTCCTGTCCTGGGACTGGAATGGCTCCTTACCCACTCCCTTAAAACCCTCATTATTTCCTTTTCCCCTCTCCTTCCCTTCTGCCCGAAGAAGCAGCTAGGCTGCGAAAACTAGTGTTTGTGTGTGTGTGTGTGTGTGTGTGTGTGTGTGTGTATGTGTGTGTGTGTTTTATTTATTTGTGCCACTATCACTACCTGTGCTCCTTCGCCTGGTAAGTAATCTTCATCTATTTTTTATATAAACTTTAAACTTGAAAATAGATGACATCAATGTCCTTCTGTCCCTGTTAAGTAAATATGTAAGACATTAAATACACCTTTATTCACAAGTAACCATGATGCCATATGTAAAGTGCAGTGCCAGACAGATGAGTCAGTATCTAATGGGATTGTTAATAAGTAAAATCATATATTATCTATCACTGTTTTCACCAGAAGCGAGATGTTTTAATCTGAAAGAAAGACACAATCTCATTTTACCTGATCGGAACTCAAACTCTGCACCTACTCATGTTCCCTTCTATCAAGAAATAGACATAATGTGTGAACTGTTAACTCAACAGTATTTAGAAATATGTGTGGCTGACTGCAAATAACATGACTTATCATTATTGTTGATAACAGATAAAGAGAATTAAAAATGAAAATAATATTTCACGAGGAGTTAGGTATGTACTTCCTAGGGCTTCAAATGAAATTATGAATATTATTTTGAGGGCCAGGATTCAAATAAACATAAAAGTCTGTTTTGTAGACATTGTGGAGTTTGCAGTTTTGGAGAAAGAAATGAAATAATGAAACTACAGTATACGTTTCCAAGAGGGTCAAATACTGCAAAAAGGAGATTTGAATTTGTATTGTAGTCCGCACCAAAATCTTAAACATCTCAAGTTCAGGCACAATAAGAGCCCTGTAACTTTAAATGACCACTGATTTATTAAATACAATTTAAAAAAATAATATAAGAGAAAGATTTCAGGCAAAAAAGTTACTGATTGACACATAAACCAGATGGACATAAGCTATACAGTTTTTAAACAAAAGTACAGTAATCTGATTTTATGTTAAAACTGACAGTGAGAAAAAAATGTAGCACTGTGATTATGTACAGTTTAATTTTCTTTTTTGCAGTCAGTTTCAACTACAATAGCACCCATTAAAACCATTACACAAAAAAGTTTCTCCAATGCCTATTATTTCTCCTTGTATATAATTTCAAACAAAATCTGTGTAAAAAAATAATCTCTTCACCCCCCCCCCCTCCCACTATCAGTTTTAACAGGAAACTGCAAAGTGCAAAGTTCTAATACGGAATCTGAATTGCCAAAATATTTGTATTTCTACTCATCCGCAGATTAAAACTAACAAAATACTTTTATTGAGGGTACTACCCTCATAGATCCAGCAACAGGAAAGGTCTCTGTCAAGTGCCCATTCATTTCAAGAATTTTCAATTTCAAATCAATGTTCTTTTTGCAGTAACAATAAACAAGGTTCGTGGTCAGAGAGAATGGTATGAGGAGAGAGAAGGGAGGGTGAGGAAATGAACATAGAGGGGAGAAGGAGTGGATGGGGTGACAGAAGAAGGAGGGGGACGGGAGAAGAACAGTGACAAACAAAGGATGGAGGAGAAGATGGGTGCGTATGTAGAGGCAGGGGAGAAATAGTGAAGGATGTATATTCAATTCCCATAAGTGTTCAGCAATTGTCAAGCATTGCCAGGTTCACTAGTAATATGAGAGAAGACTGGAAACTAATACAAATAATTTTACTAGAAAAAAAATTTAATATATAAAAACAAACAAAAAGGTACAAATGAGCTTGCATCTTTTATTTACTTTGTACTTAATCTCAAGGAGCTGTTCCATGTGCTGTTCACGGATGTCCGTTGGTTGGAATACAGCCAACTGCAGACTCCTGATTTCACTTCTGCATCTGTCATGAAGTGCTGGCCAGTGAGGAATTTCTTCATGGGAGCAAACAGAAAAAAGTTCAATGGTGCAAGGTCCAGACAGTATGGTGCATACTGTAACACCCCATACTCAAATTTGGCCATTTTCTCAGCAACATGGGAGTGAGCATTTTCATGAAGAAGTCTGACATAATCAAAATTAATGTGATTGTGTTGGTCATAAAGGGCATGATGCAATTTAACCAAATTTTCAATGTAGGTTGTAGCACCCAAGTGATCCCTTGTTAAGCAAATTCAACAGTAACACACCCTGTATATACCAGAACCACTGTCACGAGTCTTTCCAAGCTCACTCAGGAGTCACTAAGAATTATTTTCATACTGCAGAAGCACCATGTTTTCACTCCATAGAAGCCTGCTTGCTTTCGGCCATGTAGTCATATGCCCACGACTTGTCACTAGTGACAAACCTGCCTCTTTGGCTCCAAAGTTCTATGGGGTCACAGCTGTTGACAGCCATCTGGAGTGTGACTGATCACTAAGGTTCACGTAGCCCTCTTGGAGGAATACACACCACCTAGAAACATTGCTACAGTCCATACAGTCACTCATGTGCATGTCACACATGTCCCTGTGAATTTCACTAATTTTATGCTATTTGGCCCACAAATATTGTAATACAGTCTCCTGCTCACAAAATGACGGCAGAAACATGCATGGCAATTTTTGTTTCATAGTTCAGACTTCACTTGCTAGAGTTGCACTTGACAACAATATACCCTTTTTGTGGTACATACTTCATGAAATTTCAACATTCCAGCTGCAATATCAAAGGACAAAAATTACTGTGCATTACTTTCCATTCCCTGCTCATAAAAAAACATGAAAGGAAAAATTGACAGTAAAAATCTTGAAGTTTTTATAAAATATTCTAATCAACATTCTGATGCAGATAAGAAACTTTTTATTCAAATATACATGAAATTTATAAATATATTAATCTATTCTATACTATTACGCTACTGGCCATTAAAATTGCTACACCAAGAAGAAATGCAGATGGTAATAGGGTATTCATTAGACAAATATATTATACTAGAACTGACATGTTATTACATTTTCACACAATTTGGGTACATAGATCGTGAGAAATCAGTACCCAGAACAACCACCTCTGGCCGTAATAATGGCCTTGATATGCCTGGGAATTGCGTCAAATAGAGCTTGGATGGCGTGTACAGGTACAGATGCCCATGCAGCTTCAACATGATACCACAGTTCATCAAGTGTAGTGAATGGCATATTGTGACAAGCCAGTTGCTCAGCCACCGTTGACCAGACATTTTCAATTGGTCAATTGGTGAGAGATTTGGAGAATGTGCTGGCCATGGCAGCAGTTGAACATTTTCCGTATCCAGAATGGCCCGTACAGGACCTGCAACATGTGGTCGTGCATTATCCTGCTGAAATGTAGGGTTTCTCAGGGGTCGAATGAACGATACTGCCATACATTGTAACATATCTGAAATGTAACAGCCACTGTTCAAAGCGCCGTCGATGCGAGCAAGAGCTGACTGAAATGTGTAACCAACGGCACCCCATACCATCACGCCGGGTGATACGCCAGTATGGCAATGACGAATACATGCTTCCAATGTGCATTCACTGCAATGTCGCCAAACATGGATGTGACCATCATGATGTTGTAAACAGAATCTGGATTCATCCAAAAAATGATGTTTTGCCATTCGTGCACCCAGGTTAATAGTTGCGTACACCGTTGCAGGCGCTCCTATCTGTGATGCAGCGTCGAGGGTAACCGCAGCCATTGTCTTTGAGTTGATAGTTCATGCTACTACAAACGTCATTGAACTGTTTGTGCAGATGGTTGTTGTCTTGCAAATGTCCCCATCTGTTGACTCAGGGATAGAGACGTGGCTGCATGATCTGTTACAGCCAAGCAGACAAGATGCCTGTCATCTCGAGTGCTAGTGATGCGAGACTGTTGGGATCCAGCACGGTGTTACATATTGCCCTCCTGAACCCACTGATTCCATATTCTGCTAACAGTCATTGGATCACGACCAATGCAAGCAGCAGTGTTGCAATACTATAAATCGCAATTGCGATAGGCTACAATGTGACCTTTATCTAAGTCGGAAATGTGATGGTACGCATTTCTCCTCCTTACACAAGGCATCACAACAACGTTTCAGCAGGCAACACTGGTCAACTGCTGTTTGTGTATGAAAAGTTTGTTGGAAACTTTCCTCATGTCAGCATGTTGTAGGTGTCACCACCGGCGCCAACCTTGTGTGATTGCTCTGAAAAGCTAATCATTTGCATATCACAGCATCTTCTTCTTGTCGGTTAAATTTCACATGTGTAGTACGTCATCTTCATGGTGTAGCAACTTTAATGGCCAGGAGTGTATAAAATGACAAGTCATTGTTTGACATTATCGTTAAAAACCTCAAAAATTACTTGAGCAATATTCTCCAAATTTTTACACAATCCCCCAATAAAAAACTGGTGGTTCATAAATGTTGGTATGTTTGTGATTAATAGACCTTTACACTGTTTGAGTGATCACTAAACCTCAAATTTAAATGCAATAAAAAGTATGAATATATGCATGCATCTATGCATGCTCTAAAAACTTTAAAATATGCATAATAAATAAAATTAATTATTTCAACTTTCTCATATCTTTTAAACCTCTTAAAGTAAGCAAATTGCACATTTATTCTTAAACAACTACTTAACAAAATTAATATTTATTACTGTCTGTTTATCTCTTTCTTGTAGTCTATTTTTGCATTAGTTGCTGTTTTTGGAATAAATAATTACATATTTTTCACAGTTTTATGGTAGAAATTATTTCCTTCTGTTATGTAAAATGTTTTTATACGAAGTCACAGAACAGTACCGAAAAGAGGCTATGTTACTCACACAATAACCATTAACCACCATGAAGTAAATAAACTTTACTGTTCTTCTCCTTTGGCCTTGTGTAATATGGTTTTCTCCTGCTTACTCTTCAGAAATCATGATGAACAGCACACCAATTTTTTTATTTATAGGTATCTGACAATGGAATTGTTTTATTCTTGGAAATGTCATTGTTGCCACCATCGGTTTTGTTTGTTACATAATAAAAACCGTATTAAGTTTTATGAAGTGATGGCGGACTGAACTTTAAAGGTTTGGCTCATGATTGTTGATCAATATTTAGTTTTTGATAAGCTGTCAAGTGGCATATTTTTTATACTACATGAACCACTCATTGCTGACTGGTGATTGCTATGTTCGCCTCATTCTTAGGCACCCTTTTGAGGATTTGTAAACATGATAGAAAAGTTAATTCTACAAAAACAGAAGAATAAAAGAAAAATTTGCTCAGGACTTACTCTTCATCTTAAACTATCATGGTGAATACTTGCATTTTAAGAATCATTGCTCCAGAAGTAAAGTATATGTATAAATATGCAAAAGTTAAGTTATATATGCAATAACCCCTTAAATATTCATTTATATGTTCTATCATGCAATTATGCAAAAATCTGAGCTCTAGTGATCACCATAAAAGTTGTCACATATATGTATGTTTTGAGAAAGATGGTTGTCATATTCAGCAAGCCACCACAGCTTGTGTGGCAGAGAGTATCTTGTAACAAACTTTACCTTTTGGATAGAAAAAAGCACGAGACAGTCCCAACATTGCACTTGAAAATGGAAGTAAGGATCTGCCTATCTTGAAGAAGCATTCGGTACTGTAAAGTAGTGCAAGATATCAAAATTCTGAGAAAAAAAGAGTAACCTTGTGGTATGGCCATGTAGC
Source organism: Locusta migratoria (assembly GCA_026315105.1). Taxonomy (NCBI): domain Eukaryota; kingdom Metazoa; phylum Arthropoda; class Insecta; order Orthoptera; family Acrididae; genus Locusta; species Locusta migratoria. The sequence goes on from CM048747.1 coordinate 101,872,605, forward strand.
TGGATTATACCACTACATAAAATTCTTCAGTGTAACAGATTATCTTACACTGAAAGATCGTGGTATGGATTATGGTCCTTCAGAAGTCTGGGCTCCACTAATTGAGTCCCAAAAACTAGCAAATACCTATGAAGTATAGGATCGGACTTCATTTGTATATTTTTTGGAGGAGTTGATATCTGAACACAAGTCATGTACATATTCATTAAATCCAATAGTGAGCCATCAAAAACATTTTCTTGCGGTAGAGAACTCCGTCCTAACTAACCACCCTGGTAAATCAGGTCCTCTTTATGGGCTCCTGATATCAAATAGACCAGCCTCTTCCTTGCGTCTGTGTATCCCAACACTTCAACTACTATCCTACATGCTCACTAAGGATAACTTTCTGTCACGCCCCTTTTCTCATCCTCTCAGTCCCTACTGTTTCTCACTTCTATAAATCCTTTTTTTCTTTAACATATATCTCTTTTCTCCATCTCACCTCAAAGTAGTAGATTAATTTTACAGCTGTGCACTCAAAATTAATTATATCTTGATACCCCCCCCCCCCTCTGCCAACTTCAAATGACTGTGTAGAGTTTCCTTAATACCTCACAACAACTACTAAGGGTAAGTGTCATCACCTGTCTGCTTCCATCCTGCCAGACTTAAAGTTATTCACTTTATGTGATACCATATCGGATTAGCAGATAAGTTCTGTACTGTGTATACTTAATTATATTCTATAATCTGTAAGTGTGTGAGTGTAAATTTATACTGTTGTTTAAAATGTGTTTAAATTGTAATGGGTGTGTGTGAAAGTGTACTTGTTTATGTGATAATGTTTGTTTGTTTGTTTGTAAATCTATTGAACCAAACTGTGTGGTCATCAGTCCGTAGCTTACAAACTACTTAAAGTAGGGTAAACTAACCTAAGCAAAAAATGGCGTCTGGAGCAGTTGTTTGTAGTGATAAAGTGAATAAAAGTTATAGTTGTGCAGTGAAAAATTGAAGAATTACAACTTATAGCAGTGAAATACAGAAGCTAAATGAACATGTATCAAGTCTGCAATTAATTGTAGATGTCTTACGACATGACATTGTGCGTTTAGGAAACGAAAATGCCGAAATGAGAAAGGCGCGTAGTAGGCCTAATATCCCGATCGACAGAACAAGCAAAACGCCGAATTGGGAGCAGAAGACTGGTACAATCACGGTAGAAAGTAGTGAAAAAGTGATAAAAACCACAAATGCAATGAACTGCATTAATAGAAGCAGTCATAGTGTCCTACAAACAATAAATGTGTGCTCTGAAGCGGGTACAAAGGTCAAAACAACATGGCAACAAGAGTTTGTTAGGCCAAAAAGGACTGTTCATGTGAAACCCAGCGACTACAAAAACCTCGTGGTAATAAATAATCGTTTTGATGAACTTGATTCAGTTACACATGCGGAATCCATGGAAAAATGTGACAACAGCAACATGCGTAATGTACATAGTAGGCCTAAGCAGCACACGACCAGAAAATTCATCAATAAACATGAAGACAACATCAAAGTCAAAATATTTTCTGATAGCCATGGACGTGAAATCGCAAAAATATTACATTACAGACACAATATACAAGCAACTGGCATTGTCAAACCAGGTGCACCTATTCAAGAAGTCATAAAAAAAACATAGAAACTGAAAATCATCGTAATATTGTTGTCATAGCTGGAGCCAATAATGTGTACAAAAACGATCTCTGCAGTGGAAAGCGAAATCTTATGGAAATATTAAATTCTACAGAAGACAAATCAGTCTTTGTAGCCGTAGTTCCACATAGGCATGATCTTTTGGAATGGTCCTGTGTAAACATGGAAATCAAAAAAGCAAATAGGCTATATTCAAAGATTTGCAAGGCCTACCAAAATGCACATTTTATAAGTATGGAATCCATGCAAAGAGACTGCTATACGAAACATGGTATGCACCTAAATAACAGGTGCAAGAAGTTTCTGTGTCAAAACATTAGCATGTTACTGGAAGCATCTGCTAACCAAGGAGAAGTAATTTCTGTTCTTCCAATTCCTTCCTTTATGCAAGTAGAGACTGAAGAAATGATTACTGCTAATAGAGCAGCAGAAGAAGCAGCAAGTGTACCTTCTCACACACAATATAATGCAGCAGCAGTGCCTACTACACGTCATCAGCAAGATTCTACAACAGCAGAAGATGAAGCAGGAGCCATATATCCACATCCAACAGATGCCACAGCAGTGCCTACAATTACTGCAACATCAAAACCTATGATAGCAGCCTCAGCAACAATATTATCAGAAGAAGGGGAGTGTACTACAGAAGATGTTCTGCCATCCCAAGAGAATCATTTTTTATTAAAAGGCAACAAGAAGCAGAAATCCAAAAGATAAGTTCTCTAAACGGTTTGAAAGACAATCACCATAATGGTCAGTGTGTTAGCAGCAAGAGTGTACACTTAGATCTTAATATATGCTACCTTAATGTTCAAGGACTGAAAGATAAAGAACTTATAATCAATGAATTTGGTCTAGAAAATTAATTTGACATTTTATGTCTGAGTGAACACTGAGAAAATGAGAATGAACTTGCTGTTAACAAATTTGACAACTTTAGTATAGAAAATAGGATGTATTAACATATTTTTAGAAAAAATGGACATGCTGCTTAGTGTATTAAGTAATATTAGATGGCTACACTATGATATTGCAATAGGAGGGGATTTGAATGCTGATTTTGATGTTACTAAATGTAAGTGTAGTGTTGCAGAATTGGAAAACGTATTAAGACAATACAATTTACATCATGTTACTAACAGACCCACAAGAAATGAAGCATGTTTAGATAACATTTTTGTTAACTTCAAGACCACAGAAGATTCATGTAAAGTTATAGTGTTCCCATTCCCTTACCATAACTCTGTATCTCTAAATTATGTAAATAGAAGTATCCTTAATGGTAAATATTGTTGAAATGAGATAGAATGGCTGGCCAGTACTTACCATTGTGCTGTACCGCTGATAGTAACACAGGATGAAAAAACAGAAAAAAAAGGGGGGGGGGGGGACAAAGGGACAAGCTTTCGGAACAGAGTTCCTTCGTCAGGTGGGAGAGAAGGGAAGAATAAAGGATGGGAACAGAAGGGAAAGGTGGTTCATGACCTAGGTCGTGAACCACCTTTCCCTTCTGTTCCCATCCTTTATTCTTCCCTTCTCTCCCACCTGACGAAGGAACTCTGTTCCGAAAGCTTGTCCCTTTGTCCCCCCTTTTTTCTTTTTCTGTTTTTTCATTTTGTGTTACTATCGGCGGTACAGCACAATGGTAAGTACTGGCCAGCCATTCTATCTCATTTCAACAATATTTATTATCTCTGAGGAGAATTTTCATCATTAATCGTATATCCTTAATGGTAGCATTTCAAGCAGACCTGCCCCAACAGTTGTGATTACCAGACCCATAACAGAGGATAAAATAATTACATTTTGTAATTCACTTGCTGACAGAGACTGGTTTGGGCACTGTAGTGATGATGGACATTACACATCAAATAATGACCTGCCAGCGAAAAAAATATTTGACAGATTTTTTAAAGCATTCTTGACCCTATTTAACAGTAGTATTCCCATAAAGAAAATCAAAATAACTGACAGTGGCCACAAAACTAGGTCTCCAAAGAGACAAAATATGTGGTACACTAAACAACTGACAGATCTAAAAAAAAAAAAAAAGTTGTATTACTGTCCAATATATACAGCCGTCTGAAGTCTGACTATGCTAAATCAGCTTATGTTGAATGCAGAAATGAGTACAATAAAGCTATCCTGCTAGCTAAAAAGACCTACAATGCCAAAAATATTTATAATTCCACCAATAAACGGAAAAAAATTAACAGTGCTGCCACAAACACTAAGAAAGAAAAAAATAATATCCCACCACAAAAACTTAATGAATTTTTTATTAACTCAGTGAAAGAAATAGGTGATGCTATTATCAAACCAGACATTAGTCCATCAGAGTTACTCTCTCAAAATTTTTGTAGCCAACCACCAAACACAAGTATGCTAACTTTCTCCAAAGTATCACCTGGATATGTACGAAGGGTCATAAAACAACTGAAATCACCAAACAGTTTAGATGTATATGACATATATCATGCAGCCTATTAAAAAGAGTGAGTGATTGCATAGTGTACCCTTTAACCCGTTGCATAAACAAGTGTTTACTTGAGGGATACTTTCATGATGAACTAAAACTGTCTAGGATAGTTCCAGTATACAAAAAGGGTGATACAAACTCTCCGTCTAGTTACAGACCAATATCTATAGTACCTGCACTCTCCAAGGTAATAGAATGTATCATATAACAACAATTATCAACTCATTTTGAAATTTAGGGCTAATAAATGGTGCACAATATGGATTTAGAAAGAAACTGTCGATTGTGGATGCAATTGACACTGTAATCAGATACGTTTGAGGACAAAGGCTTTGCTCAGGTCTCATTTTGTTACCTAAGCAAGGCCTTTGACTGTGTTGAGCACACAACTACTAGAAAAAATGGAATTCTATGGCATCAAGGAAAACAGTCTCAAACTATTAAAATCCTATTTTAAAAACTGTAAACAGGTAGTTTGTGTTGGCAAGGAAATGTCAAACATAGAAAATGTTAAAGTAGGTGTGCCTCAGGGATCTGTACTGGGCCCTTTCCTGTTCCTGATTATGATCAATGATCTGCCCTCATTTATTAGATCCACAACTGTTTTATATGCCAATGATACTACTTTCCTACATAGCAGTAACAATCTTTGTGAACTTAAAACCTGTACTGAAAATACACTCTCTCATGCAGCACACTGGTTCAGAGCAAATAGATTCTTATTTAATGAAAACAGAACTCAGCAGATTCTCTTCACTTTAAGAGACAAGCCACTAACTGATGACCCTAGTTCTGTTAAGTTGCTGGGTGTTTATTTAGATGACAAGTTATCCTGGGGCCAATATATAAATTGTATTAGAGCTACGCTATCTAGCGTAATTTATTTATTAAGACAATTTAGAAATTGTGTACCTGAAACATATGTCAGATCATCTTACTTCACATTTTTCCAAAGTATATTAACCAATGGCATAATCTTGTGGGGTAATTGTAGCAATATACATGACATACTGATATTACAGAGGAAAGCCATTAGGATAATTACAAATTCGTCACACAAGGCTCACTGCAAACCCTTGTTTACTGAACATAAAATTATGACAGTAATAATTATGACTTGTATATATACTATGCCTTAATCTATATGAAAAAGAACTTACAAGATGTGAAACGCAGAGAAAATGTACATAGTTACAATACAAGAAGCATCAGACACATATATATGCCTTACCACAGGCTGTCAAAATCAATAAATAGCTACGAGATCATAGGGCACAAACTATTTAATAAGCTACCACATGCTATACAGGATCTTTCTGAACTAACATTCAAAGAAACACTGCAAGAATGGTTATCTGCCCACCCATTCTATGACATTAATGAATTCTTCAACTGTAAAAAACTAGTAATTCAATAGCTGACCTGTGGTGTCGCACAAGTCCAAAGTGCGCACCACCTACTTTCGCCGCGCGCCGCCATGCACGCACGGCGCGGCGATCTTACGACGACAGCCACGAGCGCCCTCTGCTGCAACTCCGCTCGTGGCTACCACTGAACGAGATCGTTCACTTGGGACTGAGATAGCAACCAGTTAGGACCTTCATAATCAGATAGGCACCAGTGAAGACTTGGCTATCAGTTAGGCACTAGGCAGGCCTCTAGCTCAACTCTGTATCTGCAGTACTGTTCTATGTAAAAGTTAAGTATTGTATAAATTCTGTGCAATATATATCTCGTTCTAATTTACTCTAGTGTTTCTAGTTCCTGGCTGCTCCCCTCCATACCTGCACCAGCGTGCTATCTTTATTCCTGTGTCGGTCTCATTCCACTCGGCCACCGACACCTACGACGGAAACGAGACACAAAAGCGGCGACGAGGAGTGATACACGAACCGTGGACCAGCATGCTAGCAGCAGCCAGACAGCAGCAGTCGGAGCACACAGAAATTGCTCCCGCCCACCCACCTTTATTATAAGAATTTTGGGGGAAGATATTTTGTTACGTGATTTGTGGACTTATTTGTTGCAGAGCGTCTTCTTTCATATTGTATTTGTGTGTTATCTAATTTACTTGTATGTGCGGCGCCTAATCGGTCAGTATGGCCACTACCCCGAACCCAAACTTAATGTAAATTATTCAGTTACAGACGGCGCAAATAACACAACTCCTGCAAGCAGTGGCCCAGCTCACAGCGCAGACAGCTAACCAACAACAACAGCTGCCGCTTCAGCAGCCCACACCTGCAGCCGCAACGCTTCCTACGTTTTGCCAGTACAACGAACTTGAGGAAGAATGGAGCGACTATTTCGCACAGTTTCAAGAACTCGTCGCGGCTCATCAACAGGTCAGACTGTTAAGCATCTTTTATTGTCTGTGGTGGGCCCCAAAACCTTCGTATTACTGCAGAAACTATTCACGCAAGCATCTCCTCGTGGTGTAGACTTTGAACAAATAGTAGATGCACTAAATGCTCATTATGAGAGAAAAGTTCTCGTAGCTGCGGCATGGTAGCGATTTTTCAGACTTAAAAGATTACCGCAGCAGTCACACCAAGAGTGGATTGCGGAATTGAAGGGCATAACCCGCAAATGTAAATTTACTTGCTCTTGTGGACTTTCGTATAGTGACGTGATGTTGAGGGATGCGATTACGCAGAACATTCAGGACCCCAGAATTAGGGCAGCAATTCTAAAACAGTCAGACCCTTCATTAGACAGTGTACTGCAGCTTATAGAAGCACATGATACTTTTGACTTAGCAGATGTAGAAATGCAAAGCCACAGTGTTAATTCAGTGCGCCGCAACGGACGCTTTCCTAGCCGTAGTTCTCAGTGTAGCCCTAGTGATTCTTATTTTTCTACCAGCCGTGCTGGACAGACAGTGACCAGTAGCCAGTGTAAAAGTGCGACACAAAGGTCGTGTTAGAAACAGTAATTTAAATAACGGGCGCCAAAGCTCATTTCAGAAAAATGTTCGTAAATCTTGCCCCCAATGTGTATCTCGCCATAAACGTGCTCAATGCCCAAGTCGCAACGCAACTTGTTATCAATGTGACAAAATAGGACATGTGCAGTCTGTGTGTATGCAAATTAAAAACTCAAAGAACGGTAACGTTAGAAACGGTGCCTCGCGAGGTGCGAGAGCAGTGCATACAGTCAATGTCATGGATGCTGTGGAATTGAACGGTGCTTTGCTTGGTTCTCCATTGCAAGGAAATTCTTCTGCACCTATTGCAAAACTATGTATTGAGGTACGCCGCAAGCGCCGACGAGCGCGTACATCTGTGCAACGGAAAAGGGTTCGGGACAAGCAAAGTGACAATGTACAGTGCAATCCTGTAGTGAACCTAGTGCCTTCTGCAACTTCTTATCGTAAAAGTGCCCAGTACTGTGTAGCTAGTGACAGTAGACATAAAGTAGCTGCTCAAGAGTGTAGTGCAGTAGCCTCGCATTGCGTGGGCGCCGATCCAGCGGTAGTGCCATCTAGTGACAGTGCTATTAATCTATGTGCCGATTCTGCGCCGCTTCCTACCGCACGCAGTCCGCGCATGCGCAAACGCAGCAAACAAACCGTAGCAGACGTTGCTCACATTCGCGCACCTGTCGTACGCCAGAAGCACAAACCTTTTGTAAATCTCTCCATAGAAAATAAGACTGTGAAATTTCAGCTTGATACTGGTTCCGCTGTCACATTAATTAATAAAGACACTTATGAACTTCTGGGTTCGCCAAACTTGTCGCCGTGTCAACAAGTGTTAACAGCGTACACAGGTCAAAATATTCCCGTGCTAGGAACGTGTAGCCTGCCCGCCTCTTTTCAAGGTGTAACAAAAACAGTTGCTTTTGTAGTTCTTCAGGCCAAATCTACACAGAACATTTTTGGACTAGATGCTTTTGACTTGTTTGGTTTATCAATTCAAAGAGATGTGCTTCAAATTTCGTCAGTAGTGCCTCAGGACAAAATAAATGCATTGTGTGAAAAATACAGTGACTTGTTTTCGCCGGAACTAGGTTGTGCAAAAGACTTCGTGGCACATGTAACTGTAAAAGAATCTGCAGTTCCAAAATTTCGTAAAGCTAGACCGGTGCCTATCGCAATGCGTGATACAGTTGCTTCGCCTTTAGTAATTATACCCAAGCCATCAGGAAAACTTCGTCTCTGTGCGGACTTTAAATCAACAGTGAACAGTCAAACAATTGTAGATACTTACCCCCTGCCCAGACCTGAGGAACTAATGGACAAATTAGGACAGTCTCGCTTCTTTTCTAAGATTGATTTAGCAGAGGCAAACTTACAGATTCCGCTTGATGACGAGTCAAAAACGTTTTTCATCATTAATACTCACATGGGCCTTTTTCAATTTCAACACCTACCCTTTGGCAGTTCTTCCGCCCCCGCTATTTTTCAGCGTTTCTTGGAACAGCTGACAGTTTCTGTACCGTGTTGCTCGAACTATTTAGATGATATTGTGGTATCCGGACGTACAGTTGAAGAACATTTATCAAACCTGGAGTGCCTTTTCAAAGTGTTGACTGCAGCAGGTCTACGTTGTAATAAAGCAAAGTGTTCGTTTTTTCAAACTGAAATAGAGTACTTAGGCCATGTGATTAATGCCCAAGGAATCCATCCCTTACAGTCACATCTTCAAGCAATCAAAGACTTGCCTCCTCCTAAGAATATGCATGAATTGCAAGCAGTAATGGGAAAACTTAACTATTATTTCAGATTTATTCCCAATTCCTCTCAGATTGCAGCTCCACTGCATCACTTACATAGGAAAAATGTTCCTTTTGTATGGTCTAAAGATTGCCAAGTTGCCTTTGACAAATTAAAGTCTGCACTACTCAGTGATGCATGTTTGATTCCCTTTGACCCAAAGAAGCCTGTAGTGTTAGCAGTTGATGCCTCGTCGTATTGGATGTCACGATCGTCCTATTGCCTTTGCATCCAAGCTACTGACGCCGACGCAACAGAATTACAGTCAGATAGAGAAGGAGGCCTTAGCAATCATTTATGGCGTCACAAAGTTTCATCATTATCTCTATGGTAGAAAATTCTATTTGTTGACAGACCACAAGCCTCTCACGTCGTTGTTCTCACCCACAAAGCCAATTCCACCACAAACGGCACAAAAGCTTCAGAGATGGTCCTTAATACTGTCTAATTATCAGTATGAGATTTTGTACCGACCTACCACTAAACACGCCAACGCGGACACACTTCCCCAACTTCCGGTTGGCCAGGATGTGTCATTTGATTCTTCGGAAATAGCATGTTGTCAGATAGATTCCAGAGTTGCTTCCGCTGTCGCAGATTTCCCTTTGAACTCTCGCCAGGTTGCACAGGAAACAGCTGCGGATGCAGACTTAAGTGTGGTAGCACGTTTTGTTCGCTCAGGGTGGCCTGCCAGAGCCAAAGACATTGACCGGCCTCTGGTTCGACGTTATTTTGCACAACGTCATGCATTGTCTTTAAGTCAGGGTGTTCTGTTGTTGCATACTGACAAGGACCAAACAAGAGTGATTGTTCCTCGTTCCCTGCAATGAGAAGTGTTACGCCTCCTGCATCAAGGACATTGGGATATTGTTAGGACAAAGCAATTGGCCAGACGTCATTGGACCTGGGTTGGTATGGATGCCAGATAGAGAACATGACGTCACAGTGTACGGTTTGTGCGGAGCATCAGGCGGCTCCTACGCAACGTTTCTCAGACTGACCATGCCCCAAGGGACCATGGCAACGTTTACATATTGACTTTGCCGGACCTTTCTGGAATACGTGCTGGTTAACTGTTGTAGACGCTTTCAGCAAGTTTCCTTTCGTGATTGCCATGAACTCAACGACAGCGTCTAGTACAATCAGTGCCTTAACATCAGTGTTTTGCATCGAAGGTTTGCCTGAAACTATCGTCAGTGACAATGGACCTCAGTTTGTTAGTGCGGAAGTTCAACAGTTTTGTCGTGTGAATGGCATTCAGCATATCACCACCGCACCTTTTCACCCTCAGTCCAATGGTGAAGCAGAACGTTTCATTCCAACATTCAAGTCTCACATGGAAAAGATGAAAGGTCAGCACTCCAGGCAGAAAGCTCTTCAAATTTTCCTGTCTACGTATCGGTGCATGCCACGTGACGGCCCATCTCCTGCCAAGCTGCTACACGGCCGCCGTCACCGCACTCTCCTTCACCTGCTGCAGCCTCCCACGCACCGAGTCGGTTCGTATGGCGCTACGCGTTTTCAGGTTTCTATGCCGGTGCTGTACAGGGTGTTTTCTGGAAACAAGAAGACATGGTTGCCGGGCACCATTCAGCATATGCTCGGTCACAATACGTATGTTGTACGTTCGTCCACAGGGTCGGAGCTGCGGCGCCACGCAAACCAATTGTGCTTGCACAGGCTGCGCGATCCTGTCTCCAGTTTCTTGATTCCAGACCCAGTTCACCGCCAGGAAGCGCAGCCACATCGCTCGCCGCCGGGTCCAGCTTCCCCGGGCTATGAGATCCCGATGCATGTCAACACACCTCCGACGCAGTCGTCGCCGCCGCTGTCGCTGTCGCCGCCGCAGATGGCAGCGTCACCGAGAAGGACTCCGGGACCGTGCGGGCCCCCCCAGCTTGGGCCATGCACCTCAGAAGAAGATGACCTGCTCCCTCTGGGCGGAGGGTTGCACCCTTCCCCTCGTTTTGGCGGGTTTTCCGGGGGATCGCAAGGCGGATGCCAGGGCGCGGACGGCGTCTCGATCCCAGCCTCAGCTACAACGCCCGTCCCACCAGTAACGACCCCGCCCAGGCCCTTCTCCCACTGCCGTCGCCGTGGCCCTCAGCCCTACGCCACGACGGCGCGGCGGTTTGGGGGGGGAGGGGTGTGGTGTCGCACAAGTCCAAAGTGCACGCCACCTACTTTCGCCGCGCGCCACCATGCGCGCACGGCGCGGCGTTCTTACGACGACAGCCACGAGCGCCCTATGCTGCAACTCCGCTCGTGGCTACCACTGAACGAGATCGTTCACTTGGGACTGAGATAGCAACCAGTTGGGACCTTCATAATCAGACAGGCACCAGTGAAGACTTGGCTATCAGTTAGGCACTAGGCAGGCCTCTAGCTCAACTCTGTATCTGCAGTACTGTTCTATGTAAAAGTTAAGTATTGTATAAATTCTGTGCAATATATATCTCATTCTAATTTACTCTAGTGTTTCTAGTTCCTGGCTGCTCCCCTCCGTACCTGCACCAGCGTGCTATCTTTATTCCTGTGTCGGTCTCATTCCACTCGGCCACCGACACCTACGACGGAAACGAGCCACAAAAGCGGCGACGAGGCTGGGACACAAAATGACCTACTGTGTAGTGTTGTAATAAATTAAAATATGCTAATTAGTCAATACTTTATCACACTGTATTATTAAATGTATTTTCATTTGACATTGCCTATTGCTATAATGGTCTAACGACAATAAAATCTTTATTATTATTAAGGACAACAACACTCCCACACCCCAGGGAGGACTCGGACCTCCAACGGCGAGTAACCGTGTGCTCCGCAGCAAGGCACTTTAGACCACTCAGCTACTCCACCGCGGCTGTGATAATGTGTTAGACATCTGGGATACCCCAAGAGTAAAATCACTGTGGTTGAAGTCAAGCCCAAAGATAAATAAATAAAAAATAAAATAAATAAATAAAACTAAAAGCTTGACACAGAAATAGGAAAAGTCAAAGACATAATGATCTATGAATAAGTAAAGAGGGAAAATGGACAGGTCCTTATAAAGATAAGTAAGAAAGGAGAGAGAAGAAAGCAGGTAGTTAAGAGCTGAAAATGGAAAGATAGACCCCAAAGACATTAACCCCCCCCTTTCCGCAAGAAACTCATCCACTTTTGTATTTCACAATGATGCTGGAATGAACTAAGAAATATCCACATAAGATGATAATGGAACCCTAAAGAATGAATCATCATTGTTTCACTCCATGGATACCCAAAAAGTATTCTAACCACCACTATTGCAAGCCAAAGGTGAGTGAATAACAACACTTGTTTGTGCAAAGATTGGATTAGTCATTTGTTCCATAGATCCATTTTTTAAATATTATTACTAACTGCACAATTACAGATACATACATCATTTGGATCTTACAAATTCGTCACTGGAGTACAAGGAGTTGACCACTAAGAAGTCTTTTACACTCCTCTTAAACTGATCTTTATTTGTAGCTAAATTTTTTATGGTTGTTAGTAAATTATTGAACTAAAGTAGGTGCTTTTAAGTCCTTGTGTAGATCATTTTTGTTCCTAGTATTGTACAGATGAACTGAGCTGTTTGTGCGTAAATGGATACCATTATTTATGACAAATTTCATTAAGGAATAAATACACTGAGAGGTAGTAATTAGTATATTCAGTTCTCTGCAGGATGTCCGTGAGTTTACACCACAAATAATACGTATAACACACTTTTGGACTCTGAAACCTTTTGCTTGACTTGAAGAGTTGCCCCAAAATATTGTCGCGTTGCAATGGAAGCAGGCTTGACTTCGAAGGTAACTGAACACAGCACTTATACTCAAAGCACGTTCATTACGAACTCAACAAACACGCAGCACTGACTGCCTCTCAGGCAGAGTGCTCTGCTATTTATACAAAGAAAGAATTTACCAGAAATTAGAAGAACAGTTAACATAAGAAACAAGTAGAATTTACAAGCGAACATAAGAAAGATGTAGAACCTTCTGGAAGTGTTAATTACAAAGAAATAAATTTTTGCCGTTGGGCGGGATTGGACCGGGGACCTTCTGCACCGCAGTCCGTGACGCTATCCCCTGCGCCATGCTGGCATTCGGTGTTCGTGGTCTCTCGCGGCAATAGTATACCATATGACATTATGGGATGAAAGTAAGCAAAGTATGCAAGCTTTTTTATTTTTATTTCTCCTATGTCTGATACCACTCATATTGCAAATAGAGTTTTTTTTAAGCTGTTTCTGCAGTTCCGTGGTGTGCTCCTCCCAACTGAATTTATTATCAAGCTGTAATTCCAGGAATTTTATACTGTCAACCTCTGCTCTTCTTCATACTTTATGCATATACTGGATGGGAATCTCTTTACATGTTCTGAACTGCATGTAGTGAGTCATTTCAAAGTTTAATGTCAATGAGTTGGCTTTAAACAATTTATTAAGGTTAATGAAAATATCATAGCAGACCTTTCTAAAACTAAGCTCGACATGCTATTTATTGCAACATTTGTATCATCTGCAAGCAAAACAAACTCTACTTCTGGCAGTGTAGCTGATGAGAGGTCATTAATGTACACAAGAAAAAGCAATGGCCCTAGATGGATCCTTGTGGAACACCACATGTAATATCTTCCCAATCTGATGATGACTGTTGGCTTAATTCACTAGTCCCTTCCACTGACACCCTTTGTTTCCTGTTAGCAAGGTATGACTTGAACCATTTTGCAGTAATTCTCTTGACACCGTAAAATTCTAATATACTTGAAAGGATGTTATGGTTCACACAATCAAATGCCTTTGATAAATCACAGAAAATACCAGCTGCATGTAATTTATCATCTAATGAATTAAATACATTCTCAATGTAGGTGTGTCTGCCATCCCTTTCCCCCTGCTTGGTGTGTCAATATTTCGGCACCCCTTACAGGCTTAAAGATGAAAAATATGTTTCTATAAGATACTGAATGTTATTCATTTTTCTATGATAATTAACACCAATAAATATGAGTATACAGATGAACACTAAAACACAGTAAGTAACTGATTACACTGTTAACTGGCTGTAACAAAAAGGAATCTATTATGATGAAGAGACAAGCTACCTACGGGTCACGTGACATGGTAAGCAGCACCTCCTCCTAACCTTAAGCATGCGCAAAGGCTACTCTCTTCCACCACTTTTCAAACAGTTCCCAAGGTGAATATGCATGGAATTAGGAATGTATCTTCTATTGTAACATGCCTAGAATAAATGCCATGTAATTGTTTAAAATGTCATTTCCTTGTTTTTCCATACTACAATAAGAATATTCTCCTGTCATGCATAACAGATTTCTTAATTGAGCACCTTTATACACACACACACACACACTGTCGTTGTAATTCTTCCAATTATTTCATAGATGAAAAATGAGGAAACAAATGTTGAGCCAGTATCAATTTATTCATGTATGGGAGATTTCATAAAACTAACAGATTAACATGTACACTAACAGTCTCAAAAATATATAAAACTTTAGATTTAAATAAGCCAAGAATACTTTTCTTACTATGAAAGCAGACATACCAATAGGCATCATCCTGGCTGACAATGTGAAGAATATCACCTTTCTTGAAATCCAATCCTGCTTCTTTGCATGGGATGTATGGATCTGTAGTTGATGTATAATCAAAATGTGCACGAACTCTTACTTTACTCTCACGTAGTCCACTTTTGCTATCTGCAGGAACGAGCTTGAAAGTAATTGTGCCCTCAGACGCTTGCTGAAAGCACACAAAAATACAATAATTATTATCTATATGTAGTCTCCCAGAAAAGAAAAAATCATGGTGCTTATATTAATACTAGTAGAAAACCCTGCATTGCCTGATAATTTATTTATTCAAACCTTGAGTTAGTTGTTCTTGTATCCCTTCTCTCTCTGTTCATCTCTTTTTTTCTAAAAACATGTTACATTTATGGGAGAATGTATAAGAAATAAGGCTCTCTTCAATAATGTACAAAATTATAAGTGCAGTATCAAAACAATGAAAGAGAGCAGTCAGAATATTAAGGAAATGTAACATTCATTTAAGCCAAAACTCGACTTTAAACAATAATTCTTGTTACTTGTCCAAGAGCTAGTATGAATAAATTCTTTGGTGAGCCCACCATTGAGCAAGTTGCCCAAGTGAGAAACATGGAGATGTTAGATCCACTCCATAGTATTTAGATTGCCCTGTAATTTATTAATTATAATAGAAAATTAAAGTCTCATTGGAAACTGCAGTCTCTTGAAGTTAAAAAGGTTGATCTGTTGGAAATAACGGGTACTCATTGGATGTGCACTGTTTCATTCTCTCCTTTTCCTTGTAGCTCTGCCGAAGTCTATTGCTTTTGCCTAGAACCATGTGCACTTCACAGTTCATAGTTGTCAAGACTCAAGAGCACTGTCAGCTTTCAGGAATTTCCTCAAGCTGACTGAAATAAAGGAGAGTCTTAGTAGTAAATAAGAAATATATTAAAAGATGGAGCATGATGTGACAGGTTTCTACCCAACACTTTACATGTGATCTCATATTTATTGAGTTATGTGTTGTGCAATTGTATAATTTTACTGGTATACATTCATTTGTATAATTGCTGTATGTCTGTAAAATTAAAACCTGATGCATAATGGGACGATTTACCATGAACGTGATTAACATTGCTGTTATGTCGTCATATCTCATGAAGTATGTGTCGTACAGTGATACAATTTCATAGGTACATTCAGCAGTATGTGTGCATACTATCTGTAAAATTTCCTGCAAGTATTATTTTGAAATGTAGAAATTACAAATTGTAACATCATACTGAATTCCGTAGTTGTACTCCATAAACAGCGGAAACGTATTAAGCAAGAAACTTTTTCTTTCTTCTTTATACTGTTGTTATCAGCAAGAAAAAGTATAATAAAATAAAGGTTTTAAATTATGGTTAAAGTTTGCTGTAAGTCGCTGAGTACTTTCATTTCAACACAGTCTTTGAACAGAATCTTGTCACATTTGGTGGCAGTTTTTGCAACGCCTACTGTTTATGATATTATATCTCCTGAACCATGTGTCATTTGTGGTTCTTATTCCTACAGAAATTGTTACCTCATGATAAGGAATATGTGCACCAAATTTGGTTGAAACTGAGCTGAAGTTTTCTTGTTATGAACCCCAGCAAACAAATTTCGTGTTTATGTATGGAAGGACAACTTGCAGTTTCATGAACGTCATTCGTTTTTATATGGCATGTTATTACATACATACAATTCAATTAAACAGTGAAAATAAAACTTGCATTGAAATAAAAACATTGCAAATAGAACATTGAAATAAGATTGCTTGATTATCTATCCTCGTGACAAAAAGTAAAAAGTAGATTGTCTCTCTTGGTGACTTGGAACGTTTTTCCCAAGAAATGCCCACTTGACAGCACGGAGAAGACAGCTGACAAGTGCTCCTAGTGGCTGGCACACAAAACTTTTGACGTATCGCTGATCAGCTGATCGCCAGGTGACAGGAGACGGCCAATCGCGAATCTCTTCCATCGCTACATAGCCCCCCCCGCCTTCCATGGGATAGTGGAGCGTACTCTTCTGCGTTGTCTTAGGTATACTTTGTTGGGAAGCATACAGTGCGTCCAGAGTGTGTTTAGTGTGCAGGCGTCATGGCCGGTAGGCTCGTCTGAACTGCAACAGGCGAGGGTTGTGTCTTGGTGGAATGCGGTTGTCTGCCAAATGGTTCGTCTATGACAAACGCTGGTTTGACATGGTCAACTGGATGACGTTGCGTTTCCCATTGACCATGATTTCAAAGATTTTTTCCCTTGGTTGATAATTTTGTGGGCACCTGTATATGGAGTTGTTAATGCAGGTTTAACTCCTTCTTGATGTAACATCACATATGTGCATTTGTTAAGTTCTTTATGCATGAATGTAGGTCGCTTGCCATGCCAGGATGCAGGTTGTCTTCGAATTTATGCTATTCTCTCTCGTAACATGTTTATGAAATGAGGAGAGTCTGCGTCAACAATTGGCACAGTACTTGGGTCCACAAGCTCGCCTGGTAGATGTAGAGTCTCTCCATAAACTAATTCAACTGGTGATACACTCAGTTCAGGTTTGAAGGTCATCCAATGAGCCAGTAAAACGAGTGGCAAGGCTGTAGTCCAGCGGGATGATAGCTTGTGGTTGAATGATGAACTGCCCTACAAAAGTTTCTGACTTTTGACTTGTCAGACTACACCAACAGACAAATTCAACAGATCAGGCATCTATGAACTCACATGCAATACATGTCAGTCAGTATACATTGGACAAACTTGTAGGAATTTCAAAAACAGATATTCAGAACATCTCAGAGCACTAAAAAGTCACAGTTCCCACAGCACATTTGCAGACCACCTAATAGCTCACAACCATTACCCAACCAAAATAGAAACAGACCTAAAGATATTAAAATCAAGCCACAACCTGTACCACAAACTCACAATAGAAGAAAATTACCACATACAAAGAGCAATAGCAGAAGGAAAATCACTCATGAACGAATACACCACCCTATGCAAAAATACATTATTTCACGCATTAAATGAATTGTACAGAAAGGATGACACAGACAGCTAACACACACACACACACACACACACACACACACACACACACACACACACAACAACAACAACAACAAACAGACACATAGACAAAACAAACATTATTCAAATCTACCGCCATTCCACTGGAGAACAGCTGAAAGTCAACTGACACATGGGCAGTTTAACAAAGTAAACACAGACGAATTTTTAAAGTGGGAAGTGGTTGTGATAGAAAAAGTCCGCAAAATATGTGTATTACATGTGTGCTATGTAAAACAGCGCGGAAGAAGAAGTGTATGTCAAAAGACACTGTAAGTAATAGATAGTAAGCAGACAATAGAAATATCCCGACATACCAAATTACATTTTCGCACCATAAGAAGCGGTTTAAAAACCTCACGAATTGTTAAAAGAGATAATTTTGGTTGCAGATGACAAAGCTACCACTACCTAAGTATGTAAAAATGATCCCACATGACCATAGAATGTAAAATAAGGTAAAAAATCAAAATAAGACTGACGACTTTTTAGGCCTAAATTTATAACTAGCACAGTTGTAAAATAAATGTAATTTGTTTTCACAGCATGAAATAAATTGAAAGCCCAGTGATGATGGCACAGAGGTGCTGAAACTAGTTTGGGTGAATAATAAAACAGTGTTTTGCATATCAGGCGGACCTCATACCCAGTAATTAAATTCAATTAACAATAAGTAATTTTCAGTCACATTGTTTGGATAATATAAACAGGATGCATGTATGATAGTGTTGTTTCATCTGGTGTCTGAGGTATAACCCATGCTAGTTGAGAGTACTGTTTATTGTTCCGGCCGCAATCTGATGCGTAAGTCACGTCAGTTTCGAACTTTAAATTTGTACAATTCCTCAAAAGTTAGTCAGTGTTGTTAGTGTGGAAAGTGTATCACAGTGTTTAATTAATATTGTACCACATTACTGTGAACACCTTTAACATTTGTATTCTATACACAAACTGTCTTGCAAAGTTATATTATTGATGTGTGGAATGTGTGTGTCTATTAGTAATGGTTGTAATTAATGAGACATGAAGCTGGCCATAAATGGGGCAATTGGGCAATAATAATAAATCATTAAAAGTGTCAACAAACTGCAATTCTGTGTTGTCTTTTTCATCTGTAGTGGATTAGTTGTAGCCCCATGAGATTACAGCCAACCACCACTGAGAGCATCGATCGTCGAATACAGTAAGAACTTCAAGAATAATCGATCTACAACCAGGTAATGGCACAAGTGGTAGAGGGTTGAGAGTAGGAGAGGCATTGGGACTGATACAAGAAAAAAAAAAATCATAAATTCATATCACAGTCATAGGCTACTGCAGTACACAGTAGTCTGGTTCCGATTCAGTGATGACATCTTCAAAATCTGGATTCAGGGTCAAGACAAACTACTCACATTTCTTCACAACTTCATTACCTGTTTTCCAATCTGCTTCACCTTGTCCTCCTCAACTCAATGTGTACTTCCTGGACGTTGATATTCACCTCCCTGATAGTGTTGTCCACAGCTCTGTCCATATCAAATCCACCAACCACTACCAACATCAAATTTTTGACATCTGCCATGTTTTCCAAACCGAAAAATTCCTCCCACACAGGCTGACAAGTGGAGTATGGTATGTTATCCCTTGACTTAGTTCTGAAACAAATGCCTGTTCTATTCCTGCTATACCCTCACATACCTCCAATCCTTCCATTACCTCAGGGGAGGGGGGGGGGGAACCCCATAGGATTTCTCCCTTTGGCACCCAACATCAACCTGAACTAGAACAACTGAAACAGATCTGCCTCAAGGGTTCTGACACTATCTTATACCCTGAAATGAGAGACACTGTCAAAAAGATTCTCCAGACTCCTCCTAAAGTGGTGAGGCATTTGAGAAAAACATGTACTGTGTTTGAAGTCTGAAGGACTAGCGTGATTTTGGAGTAAAGGGAAGTGCATCAGCAGTTACGAGGGGATAGAGTGTATGGGTTGGTGGAGAATTGGTTCCAGGCAACTGGTTGGAGGTGTTACTTCTGAGATAACATGATAATCAGCTACAATGGGCATCAAGGTTGTTGAGTTTGTGGATTCTGGAAAGCTGTGTATTTACACTGCCCATACTGTGATGTCATTTTAATTAGTCTCACATGAGGAATTTAATACTCCAGATTTTTACTTCCTTATGTTAGTCTAACTTCTTGGTGCAGTTCTCGTGTTTACTGTAGAGCCCTGCAATGCACCTTTATAACCATTAATTTTTCTAGGCCCTATAGTCATGGATAGGGACTTTGAATACTGTGTAAGGATGTGAACTGAGTTGGTGACACCTCCCTCCCAACTTCAAGTGGTATTAACTTTGGTTGCACAACTGGAGGCTGCACTGAAGGGGTAAAGCTGTTGTGGAATGAGCAACAGGGAACCAGTGAACGAACAGCACATCTAATGTGTCCATTGAATTGCCTGTAACTACATGCAGCATGCCCGATGTGTCCACCGACTGGCCTATGGCTCCATCCAGCCCTGTTGCTGCTCGCACTGAGGCAGACCCCCCCCCCCCCTCCCACCTATGGCAGCATGGGAGATCACCCCATGGAATGGCAAGCAGTGTAAGACTTCCTGGAGGTCCAATCAAGAGGCTGCCGTGATTCTCTTAGGCCAACAGATTTGAGGTGCTATCTGTGCTGGCCAAGGTTCCTTATTCAGATGGTGTCGCTTGTCCTGGGGTCACCTCTCAGATGGCAAGATCCAAGCTATCACAGAGGATCGGGTAACTTGTACATCTACATACATACTCTGCAATCCACCCCACGGTTTGTGGTGGAGGGTACACAGTACCTTGCTTTCCTGTTCCACTCCCATAAAGAATGAGGGGAAAATGCATTCTTGTATGCATCCGTACAACACCTGATATCTCTGATCTTAAATTTCCCATCTTTACACTAAATGTTGGTTGGTAGCAGAAGAATCATTCTGCAGTCCACCTCAAATTCCGGCCCTCTAAACTTCTTCAACAGTGTTTCTCAAAAAAAAAAAAAAAAAAAAAACATCGCCATCCTCCAGCATCCCATTTGAGTTCGCAAAGCATTTGAGTAACATTTACACATTGATCAAATATACTAGTTACAAACCTAGCCGCCCACAACTGAACAGCCTTTATGTCCTCCTTGGTGGGTATCCCAAACACTTGAGCAATACTCAAGACAGGATTATACAAGCATTTTACATGAGGTCTCATTTAGAGATGAATCACAGCTTCCCAAAATTCTCCCAATAAACCAAAGTTGACCATTCGCGTTCCCCAGGACTGTACTTAAATGCTCGTTCCATTTCATATCACTGTGCAGTGTTATGCCTAGATATTTAATTGACACAACTCTGTCAAGCAGCGTGCTACTAATGCTGTATTCAAACATTTTAGGATTATTTCTCTTGCTTTTTGCATCACCTTACAGTTTCCTACTTTTAGCACTAGTTACCATTCCTCACACCACCTAGAAATTTGGTCCAAGTCATCCTGCAACCTAGTACAGTCCCTCAATGATGACACCTTTCTGTGCACTACAGAATCATCAGAAAACAGCCACAAATTGCAACTCACTCTGTCCGTCATATCATTTATATAGACATAAAATAATAGTGGTCCTATCACACTTCCCTGGGAACTCCTGATGATACCATAGTCTCTGATGAATGCTTGTCATTGAGGACAATATACATGGATCTATTACTTAAGTAGTTTTTAAGCCACTCACATATTTGGATATATATTGCATACGCTCGTACTTTCTTTTGCAGTCTGTAACGTGGTACCGTGTCAAATGCCTTTCAAAAATGGAGAAAGATGCAATCTGCCTGTTGTCTTTCATCCATAACTCTCGAGGTGTCATGAGAGAAAAGGTCAACCTGAGTTTTGCACAATCAATACTTCCCGAAGCCGTTGCACAGTCAATACTTCCCAAAGCCGTGCTGATGCGTGGACAGAAGCTTTTCTGTTTCAAGGAATTTTACTATATTAGAACTGTGAATATCTTCAAGAATTCTACAGCAAACTGATGTCAATTATATAAGTCTGTATACTATGACCTCCATTTGGGAGTTGGTAAGATCATCAAATGAAAGTAAGTTTGTATGGTCCTGCTGTATGAATTATTTCTTAAATGTTAAATTCAAAACTTCAGCCTTCATTTTGCTGTCTTCTATCGCCACCCCAGAATGAGAAATGAGTAACTGGATCGAGGCCTTTTATCCACTTACTGATTTTACATATTTTTTCAGGTTCTCAGCAATATCTTTTGTTAAGGTATACCGGTGGAAGCTATTGTACTCTTCGCACATCACTCTCTTTATAGATGTGTGAATGTCCAATAACTTTTGTCTGATTTGATTTGCTTGACCTTTTTTGAACTGAGAATGCAACTGCCTTTGCTTTCTCAGCATTTTTCAAATATTATTATTAAACCATGGTGGGGTCTTCCCATCCTTAAACCTGCCTTTAAATGTTGGCCATAATTCCTCTTCATGCACCATAGCAGAACTAAATTGTAGTCAAGAGTTCTAACATTGAAATCCAGTGTGCACTCTGTGTGAATAATGGGTGGAGCTATTCCAGATGTGGAATGGGTCCTTCCAGATGCTATGAAGAGCACAGCATGCAGCCAGCTGCAGGTGATGGCTCATGTCTGTACCAATGATGTGTGTCGGTTTTAGTCAGAAGAGATTCTCTCCAGTTTTGGGTGGCTATCTGGAATGAAAAAGACTGCCAGTCTTGCTTGCAAGATGAAGGCAGAGCACAACATCTGCAGCATAGTTGAGATGACCAACTGCAGTCCTTTGGTACAGAGTCGAGTGAAGGTTCTGAATCAGAGGCTCAGAAGACTGTGCAACCGTTTAGGCTGCAGATTCCTCAACTTGAGCCATCAGGTGGTGGAGTTTGACATATATGAGACAAGACAAACAGCAATATTTAAACACAATTACCACCCAATTTTCTGAGCGAAACCAACTAAATTAAAACTGTAATGTTTTTGAAATTCTGTGAAAACATAACCAAATGTCCATGAGGCATATCTGAGTACACAGTGGGTTATCTAATGTAAAATTGCAAATATACAGGACCACATGGCTGACCACATAGACATAATGTATTTTAGCTCAAGTCATCATATGTGAGTACAAAGGCTTTTACTAATAATCAATTTACATTAAATTTTGAAATAATAACGAGAAGTCATAAATGTCAAATCCACTGTTTAGGTAAATTGAGAATATGCATTATTCTTTCCAATAAATCTTGCTACAAAATTGAAAATACTTATAAATCATAGCTCTATAAATGTTAGGAACAGTTTCCTATACATATTTTTCAATAATTTTCATTTTTTATAAATGTAAAATTCATTGTTGAGTCTTCCAATGGCACATGTGCATTGGGTAGCATCACAGATCGCTGTGCTTGCAATCCCCAGTTCAAATCTTGCCACGGGCAGAAAAAAATTATTTCTTTGTATTTACTATTTTTAGAATGTTCTACATCTTTCTAATGTTTGATGTAAGTTACAGAAAATTTTTTCTATGTATAAATAGTGGAGCACTCCAAGAAGGATTCAGTCTGTACTGAGTATATGCTTGTGTTGGCAATAAACATGTTCTAAGTATAACATGTTGTGCTCTGGAACACCTGCAGCTTTCAATGTAACACTTTCTGGTGGAGGCACTGAGTATCCTGCAATACATCTGCAGCATAAGAGCTGTCGCTTACATGGACAAGAATGCAAAGAGTATATTGACTACCTCCGTCTGAAGGTCCATGACATCAAAAGAACCATGGATGCCAAAACAGCGGTACGCCAGCTGCACATCAGACACTTACTGGTGCTCTTGGGAGATGGTGGACAGGACCTAAATAAATGGCTGAAAGTATTCGATCGATTCACGAAGTATAATAGGTGAGATCACATTACGTGCTTGGCAAACATATATTTCTACCTGGACGGGATGGCCCAGCAATGGTTTGAAAATAACCATGACAAGCTCAATAGCTGGGGAAAATTCCAGACAGAACTTAAGAAGATGTTTGGAGATCACCAGAGGTTAGTCTGTTTATCAGAAGAGCAATTGAAGAACATGGTCCAGTGAGACGGTTTGTCAACACAGTCATATAAAGAGAGTGTTTTGGCCCTATGTCGCGTAGTTAACTCGTTCGAACCTGATGAACGGCTTTGCCGAAGACATGTATCAAGCTCTTCTGTTAAAAGACGTTTTGACAACACAAGAGTTTATCCAATGGTGCCAGAAAATTGAAGAGATGCAACAGAGGAGGGTTGGATGAAAGAAGTACGACAGACTCCTGAATGTTGTCCCTATGGCCATTGTGGAAGACCAGCATGACTTTGCTTTTCTCATACAACAAATTGTGATATAGGAATTACAACAGTTTATGGCAGCCAGGACAATTGGACCAAGTAAGCACTAGATTATGGCAATGGATGTCAGAGCAATTGTGCTGAAGGTCGCAAATAGAAAATAAGTCCGGCCAGCAGGAACATGTGTTGCAAGACTAACTATCAACAACAGAACGCAGCCTTGTGAATTTGTCATTTTAACAGAATGCAGGCATAATGCCATTCTCAGATGGGATTTCCTCAGCCATCCCAGGCTGTCATTGACTCTGAAAGGTCTGAGCTACAAATTGAGGAAGCCATTCAGACGAATACACATAACAAGTACTTCCCTGGGAGGTTTTTTGCTGTTGAGTTGCTGCCGTTAACAATGGGAGGAGTTCCAGTAAGCAGCTGAAATGACTAGTTGGGCAGTGAAGTGCTTGTCGATCGCAAAAAGCTATCAGTATAAGAAAGGAAATCTACATACCAGTAGCTATCATAAGCATTACAGGTGTTCGAGGAGAACTTTGGCTCACTAATTTTCATGAGCAATCGCAACTCATTCCTAAAGGAATGTGTATTGGAACAGCTGAACCAGTCCTAGACGATGAGCTCAATGTCATCAAAGAAGTCTGATGGTCTGCTGTTGCTGCCAAAACCACACTAGAGTAAAATACTATGGCATTGTATATAGGGCCCAGTCTGATATAGGAACAACGTTAGCAGGTGTTAAGCATACTACACCAATTTTCAGGTGTATTCCAGGCCAGGCAGGAGAAGAGTCAGATGGAATGGCCCACGATAAAACACCGTATCAATACACAGGATCATCCAGCAATTAGCCAGTGTTTGTACAGAGCCTCACCAGCTGAAAGATGGATAATTCGGAAAGAAGTGGAGAAGATGTTGCACAATGACATTATTAAACCTACAGAGAGTCCCTGGTTGTCTCCGGTGGTCGTCATAAAGAAGAAGGATGGCACATGGCATTTCTGTGTTGACTCTCGGCAGCTGAAAAAAATCACAAAGGAAGATGTCTACCCACTGCTGCACATTGACAACACCTTAAACTGTTAGAAAGGAGCTACATACTTTTCAACCATGGACATGCAGACAGGTTACTGGCAAATTGAGTTCTTCTTCTTCTTCTTCTTCTTCTTCTTCTTTTTAACACCTGACGGACTATATGAATTCAAGGTCATGCTGTTTGGACTATATAATGCCCCAGCAACATTCAACAACTCGCCTTGACATCTTAAATGGATGACATGTCTTTGTTATCTAGATGACACTGTTGTTTTTTCAAGGACATTTGTAGAACATCTAAGCCACCTGTCAACTGTGTTGAAGTGTGTTCAGACAGCAGGACTCCATCTCAACCCAAAGAAGTGCCTCTTCATCGCCAAAGAGATAAAAACCCTGGGGCACCTAGTGAACAGAGATGGTGTGCATCCTGATCCAGATAAAGTAAGGGCAGTTACAGAATTTCCAACTCCTCAGCACATCCGTGACATGAGAAGTTTCCTCAGGCTGTGCTCATACTACCATCCTTTCATAAAAGGTTTTTGTAACAAGGTACGTCCATTGTAAGATCTTTTGCAGGGAGATGCCAAGTTTTACTGGGATGAGATGAAAGAAAAAGCTTTCCAGGCACTTAAGGAGGCTCTAACTTCTGCACCAATTCCAGCCTTATATGACGAAAATGCGGAAATCAAACTTCACACAGATGCTAGCTGTTATGGCATTGGTGCAGCACTTGTACAGATTCAATTAGGTGCTGAAAAGGTGATAGCCTATGCATCAAGAGTTCTTTCAAAGTCTGAGGTAAACTACTCTGCAACTGAGAAGGAATGTCTCGCCATTATCTGGGCTATCAACAAGTTCCGGCCGTATTTATTGGGTAAACCATTCACTGTTGTGACAGACCACCATTCTTTATGTTGGCTAACCAGTTTGAAGGATCCATCAGGTCGACTAGCAAGATGGGCACCACAACTCCAAGAGTATGTCACAGTGATATTGAAACACGGGCACAAACACAAGGACGCCGACAGCCTTTCGAGAAATCCATTAGCTAAACACAATAGCATGGATGAAATTTCAGACCTCACTGAGTTAGGTGACATTACAGCAGAACAACGGGAATATAAGGCATTATTACAAACAGCAGAGAAATTGTATAAGAGCAACTATGATCCACTGGGCCCCAAATGGCTACTGGTTGTTCCAGCTTATCTCCCACCAGCTATTGTCAAGTATTTCTCCAATATCCAGTCATTTGGGATTCGTGAAGATCCTAGACAGAATCAGATGCAGGTATTACTGACCAGGTCTCTACCAATCTGTCAAGCATTATTTGATTCACTGTAGGAAAAGCTGAAGACAGAAGCATGTGCTGCAGTTACCTCCAGGTCATCTGGTAGCAATTCCCCCTGCAGTAGCTCCATTCCACCAGATTGGAATCGACCTTTTAGGTAAGTTCTCGAAGTCGATAACTGGTAAAACAATGGATAATAGTCTACACTGACTACCTCACCCACTAAGCTGTCACCAAACCTGTGCTGACAGCAGAAGCTCCAGAGATCAGGAAGGGGGGCAATGCCGCGAGTATTCTTACAGCACATGCGGTGCAGTGGTTAGCATCGCAGATAGCTGTGCTTGCGGTCCCCAGTTCAAATCCCGCCAAGGGCAGAAAAAAATTTATTTCTTTGTATTTACTATTTCTAGAATGTTCTACATGTTTCTTATGTTTAATGTACTTGTAAGTTCCAGAAAATTCTTTCTATGTATAAATAGTGGAGAACTCCAAGAAGTAGTCAGTCTGTACTGAGTGTATGCTTCTGTCAGCAATAAACATTGTAAAGTGTTGTAGTCTATTGACGACCAGCCTTCGAATTCCAGAACACCTGCAGTTTTCAGCGTGACTTTATTTAAGTATATTTTTGCTTATTAGAAACATATACGGAGGGTTAAATGTTATTAAAAGATCGAGACTTTTTAAGCTTGTTTTATAGAACATGAAATGTTATTAAGATTAAGATAATCGATTGTAAATTTAATATTTTCATGTTTTTAACAACACTAACAATGTAGGGCAGTGTTGAGAATTTATATAAAGGTGGCTCACAGGGGTAGTGGAAGGCATAGTTTTGAATCGGATTTCAAGGTAGCCACTATGCCCAACAGCAGATTGACCTTCCATCATTGCAAGCAATTACTGTGCATAAGCAAGTTTATTTAAAGGGTTGGATTAAACCACTGATTTAAAGTTATCTGGTGCTGTTCTTTATAATTTCACACCACTAGCATACACTTTAATCAAGTTCAGCTGCTTGTATTCAACATAATCCAGATGTTGTTGCATACTGTGATTTTAGATGTTGAGTTAACAGAAGTTACACCAAACCCTGAGATAACACGTTAACACTTTATATGCACTTTTCTGAACATTGTGGAGGAGTTGAAACTTTTGTGGCCTAATTCAAGTCGAGCAGTTACGCTGCAATTGATGAACTGAGCTGGCTTGGTTTCATCGTAAGTTCCATGTTCCGCTGAATAAGTCAGGTGTCCACTACATGCAGGAAGCAGCAACACGTATAGGAGGGTGTCTGAAGACGTGGACTGGGCAGTGCTTTAGGTAAGAGGGTCTTGGGAACACACAAAAAAGGGCTTCAGCCTCAAAATGGAGCAGGTCACACATAGGATGAATACAGAACTAAGAACTATCCGTCTAATAGTTATAAATTGTCATAGCTGTGCGGGGAAAGTACCAGAGCTCCAAATGCTAACAGAAAGTATTGAAGCACTTATCATCATAGGTAACTAAGGGTGTAAAACCAGAAGTTAAGAGCAAAATTAAATAAATAAATAAAAATGAAAATAAAAATGCTGTTCAGAAAGGATAGATTGAGTAAAATATTGCAATCACAAGCGACTTATCCGGTAGCGAAATTGAAGAAGATAATTCTTCTGAGCGGGTATGAGCAGAGGTTATAACTAGACTGTGAATTTTTTTATTGTCAAAAGTGCAATTTAGGCACCTAAAATACACTACTTCATTATTTCATTTACACCAAATAAAGTCTAAAATAGGCTCTGAAAAGTATTAAATCCTATGTATAATAGGTATTGTCGACTTGTGAGCAATAAACAGTGTTGATTTGAGAGTACAATGTTATTCGTTTACAATAAGGAACATGAAAATATGCACAGTAGCACAGCACATTAAACATTAAACACCATTGATGTTCAAACTGGCACTATATTATTAAATTTTTCCAAAGATGAAAATACAATACACAACACAAGCCAAAATTATGTTGAATGAATGTTAGACATCAACAGAAATGAAAGGGGCATACTTCACTTTCAGCACCTATTGGACATGAATGCAGCATTCATTGGCACTGGCTTTTCTGCCAAGACCTGGCACACTCAACTCTTTCACGTTGGTGTTATCTTCAAAACATTCAGCCTTTTTACTCATATTTTTCTTCCATTTCACCTGGCGTTTCATTAATTCTCTTTTTCACATCCCTCAGAAAAACAATGTTATCACAAATAGGTCCACTTTCCATAATTAGTCATAATTCAAAATTTAATTTGCACATCATTTCAAAAAGTTTTATTTGTACTTTGGGTATGATATTTTTAGAATGCTTACTTTTCCTTTATCTCAAAACCAAACTTGATAACTTAAAAATTATAATGAAACGAGGGGGTCACTGAGCAGTGGGTTAATAAAACAAAATGTAACAATGCTCTCGGGTTTCATGTAATGAGTGTTCCTGTATAACTGAGACTTGACAATTGGATTTTTTTTTAGCCCTACAAATATCTTTTGTGTGGCTATATGAACTTTTCTTCTTTATCAAATGTCAAAGAAAATCAAATATTTTGAAAAATAGAAGAAATATGTCAATTTTAGGATTTTAAACCTGACATAGACAAAAATAGGTGTTAACATGGAGATAGTTTATTTTATGTTGCATAAAATTTGTGGTTTCAATTTTAATCTAACATATAAAGCAGAGTGTCCATATGTTTGTACGTGTTGCATACAAATCTACAGTTTTGTTCCAATCTTTATGAAATTTTGTACACGTAAGCTTCAATCCATGACGGTTGCTGTAAGTGTAAGAATCATATATGAGTTTACGAGATATGACGTCATAAACAATGAGATGCGCGAAAAACTGCTGCATTTTGTGACAATGCTGTTCATTTTCTTCTAAACCATTGGACCAATTTCAACCAAATTTGGTACACACATTTCTTACCATGAGATAACAATTGCTCCATGGTTAAAAATCACATATGGCACAAACTTTAAACAAAATTTCAAACCTTTATTAAACTTTTTCTCGCTGCCAACCATAGCAAAATGATGAAAGGGAAAAAAAGTTTCTCGCTTACGACTTTTCCGCTGTCCATGGAGCAAAACCATGGCATTTGGTATGGCATTAAAATTTATAATTGCTATACTACAAATTGTACTCACAGGAAATTTTACAGACAGTATACATGCATATAGTTGAGTGTACCTTTTAAATGGTATCACAGTACAACACATAGTTCATGAGATATGAGCATGTAAACAGTAACATTCATGGAAAACCGCACCACCACGTACCAAGTTTTAATCTATTACTTCTTTACTACTAATTGTATTCCCCAGAGATTTTACAGACATACAGCCATTATATAAATGAATATAAACCTCAAAAACGGCAGGAATAAATAAATAAATCCCCGGGCAATGCTGGGTTTCCAGCTAGTTAGCCATAAAGTATCAGTTTATTTGCAACTAGGAACTCAGGAAAAGAATAGGTTTTAATATAAAGATCTGTGGTCTAGTTATAACTGATAACTGGAATATTTTAATAATTGTTTCATTTTACTGACCACCTAACTCAAATGGGTCAGTTGCAGAAATGTTCAAAGAAAGCTTAAATCAAAGAAAGCTTAAATCAAATTTCAAAAACATACCCAAAACATATAACTGTAACTGGTGGTGACATTAACTTACTGTCAATATGCTGAGACAATATATATTCAAAATGAAAGACAAGCATAAAACATCATCAAAAATTGTACGGAAAGCATTCCCTGAAAACTGTCTTCAGCAATTATGTCTTGAACTTACTAGAACAGTAAATGGTTGTGAAAACATACTTGACGTCCTAGCGACAAATAATCCAGAGCTAATAAAATTCCCAAATCTGACAAAATTATATGAAAAAATCTAATAATGGAAACTTCAGGTTGGAGTTAAACAATATAATAAGGGGAGAGAGAGAGAGAAAGAAAGAGAGAGAGAGAGAGAGAGAGAGAGAGAGAGAGAGAGAGAGAGAGAGAGAGACAGAGAGAGAGAGAGAAGGAATGTAGAAGATAAAACACTTGAAACATGGGAAAGATGGCAGTTCACAAGCCTTATCTCAGCCCACAGAAAATTTCCATCAGGGACTGAGAGGCATGATCATGAAAACAGCAATCAGCTATTGGATGACATTGTAAAACCAACCCACCAAACACAGAGCCAAAGAGACACAAAATTCGAGAGGATTGGACTTGATGAGAAACCATCGAGATGATTGGTCCAAAGCCGGAGAAGCGAGAAGACATGCAGGCAGCTCCTGCCTTGGGAGACGCAACAATTTGACTATGATGCCATTACGCCTTGCCACACAGCTGTAGAGCCAGGAGCGCAGAGCCATGAGCTATGTTGCAGCGACCACTGCCACAGCCAAGGCATGTGTACACTGCACTGCACCGATCCAACGCCTAATACCTACATGAAATTAATGTTCGTGAGATAGGAAATTACCTCCCCCTTGTCATGTCCATGCCCAGTCAAATGGGCCCTGAGAGATTATTGTTTTTCAAATCTTATAATAAATAAAACTAAATTACATGTGGTAATCCTCTGTGTAAACTGTTATGATGTCAAATCAATCCCTTGAATCCAACTTCTATAGCAGCCTAGTTACACAATTTCTCATTATCTTTTTAATTTATTTTACTGAAAAGTGGGAATTATTCAGGGAGAGGTTTGATTGAACACACTATTGTCAATATATACTAAAATTTACATAACTTCCCAATATCTTACCAGTATTTTGAGAACATCATTTGGAGTTTTTCCCTCCACATTAATACCATTAACTTCACACACTTCATCACCAACATGAATGAGGCCTGAACGATCAGCTGCACCACCATGCATGATACGTGCTATTACTATTTTTCCTGTCTGTTCATCCGTCTTGATAGTTGCACCCTGTTAACAACAGACACACATGATAGCAAGAAAAAGTAAAATATTAAAGCTTAATTAAATGTAGATGTGTGTGTGTGTTATATATAACAACATTTTCACAAAATAATCACAGATACAGCACATGACTTACATTTCTGCAATACTTGGTACATCAAAATTTAATATAAAGTGATATTAATTTATTATAAAATTCCCTCCCTTCACTTGGGACCATTCCTGAATAAAATAACATGGGAGTTCAAGAACATTATTTTGGTAATTTCCAAGAATGCTTGCAATCAAAGTATTTCGGCCTGAAATGATATATATTGAATGTACAACTGCAAAACGATTGAATGTTTCTAAGCTGGAGATTTGGACGCTATGCGCCCTTACATACTGAAAAAGAAATTCTTGTTTGACCTATACCTAACCTAACTTTCACTTAAAAAAAAAGTTATCTGTTGTGTAGCCTTAAGAAGGTTAGGTATAGTTTAAACAAGAGGTTTTTTTTCAGTACTTGAGGGTGGTAGTGCCCGAATCTACTGTTAAGAAACACTAAATCCATTTACAGTTACATGTTTGATATATATCATTTCAGGCCAAGCTACTTCGATTGCAAGCATTGTTGGAAATTGCCATTATTTTGAACTTCCCCCTGTCTCTCATGCATATGATGTATTAATTGTTAAGAGGTGATGATGAAGGGGCAGGGCAAGCATAAGAAATTATGGCACCTGCAATGCTCACGCCATAGATACATTTCATGCTCCCAAAAAAAGCAGAAGTCATGCACAATAGCAAATTAATAATAATAAAATAAAAAATCACTTGAATGTTATTGTTAAACAGAAATGAAGTTCTGCAGCTTCAAAAATGTTTGTAAACCTATTGGACTAAACTGCTATGGTCATCAGTCCCTAGACTTACAAACTACTTAAAGTAACCTAAGGACAAAACACACACACACACACACACACACACACACACACACACAGGCCTCAGGAAGGACAAGAACCTCCAATGGCGACTAACTGCACGCTCCGCAGTACGGCGCCTTACACTCAGCCTTTCCACCACGGCATTCTGCAGTTTACTCTGCCAACTACAACACTTGATGTGTGTGTGTGTGTGTGTGTGTGTGTGTGTGTGTGTGTGTGTGTGCGCGCGCGCGTCTGTCTGTGTAAAAAGTCCTCTCACCAAATTTCTAGCAGTTGAAAAGAGTTGTTTGTTGGAGAATCAGACTGATGTAACACATGGTCAGACAGTAATTCAATAATGATTATAAATATATGCTAGTAGAAAGACGGTAAACAACAATATGTAAACAGTAATCTAGAGGAGTGACCAAGTAGGAAGACAAAAAGAAGAAGAGAGAATATAAGAAAAAATACTGAATTACAGCTTGGTCACCTAGTTATCACTTACTTTATGAACTACAGATAATTTTGGTTATCATTTGGTTTTATGTTACATAGCTCTTTCTAAGGGTTAATTAATAAGAGCCTCTTTAACAAAGCTTTAGCTAGGGGTGATGAATACAAATACTTTGTTGTAAAGCCAACTACATTGAATTGCACTATTGACATATAAAAATTGTATATTTCCCTGATATCACTATGTATGCATGGAATATTATTATCACACACTCTTTTGATTGTTAAGTAGTAAATAAAATATGTAATTTGCAAAATAAACAAAAGATCTGACAGGTGTTATTTTGCATCTCTCTGACAGCTCCATCCACACCTCGATCCACATTAAACCTACTAATTAGCAAAGATTTTACACCTGCCATTCATTCTGTATCAGAAAATCACTACCATACACTCTTGTCACTGCAGATGACAAATTTACAGTGGTCTTCACAGACAGACTTATCCTCTTTAGCTAGTCTGGAAACACATTTCCCGTGGCTTATTCCCACATACCAAAAATCCTCCCTCCACTACCAATAACCAGCCACAAAGGAGTGTTCCTCTTGTCACTTGATACCATCTGGGCCAGGAACAACTAAATCACATCCTTTGTCAGGGCTATGATTTTCTGTGATCATGCCCTGAAATGAGAGACATCTACTTCAGTTCCTTCCAACCCTTCCTAAAAGTGGTGTTCTGTTACCCACACACCTCAACAACATATTAGTCCATTCCTATGCCAGTGCCAATCCAAACCCCTTACCACAGGGATCATATTCCTGTGGAAGCCCCCACTGCAAGACCTGTCCAATCCACCCACCCAGCACTTGTAATTCCAGCCCCCTCACAGGCTTAGCCTACTCCATCACAGACCGGGCTACCTGTGAAAGCAGCCATATAATTTATCAGCTTTGCTGCAATCATTGCACAACATTTTACATTGGCATGACAACTAACAATCTGACTGTCAGAATGAATGGCCACTGTCAAACTGTAGGCTACAAACAAGATGGACCACCCTATGGTACAGCATACAGCTGAACAGAACACACTTCATTTCACTGGTTGCTTTACAACCTGGACCATCTTGATCCTTCCCTCCACCACCACCTCTTCTGAAATGTGCAGATGGCAGTTATCCCTACAACATATTCTACAGTTCCACAAGCACCCTGGCTTCAACCTAAGATTACTTATCATCCAAACATCCCACTCCCCCACTCATTATCCTATATCCATCCAATTCATGTCTCTTGCTGTGTGTCACTTTTTTTTACTTGTATTTATTTATTTATTTATCTTTCTTTAATATTTAAATATCCCTTGAATTAATTATGTTTATTTTTTTCTTCTTTTTATTATTTTTATCGCTTTAGAGTCATCTCCCCCTCCTCAAACACAAACACACACACACACACACACACACACACACACACACAGACACACACACACACACACACACACACACACACACACACACACACACACATCTACACCTCCCATTTCTCACTCTCCCACCCCTTCCCTTCACTGCATTCCATGGTACATCTTCCACCCATCAGGGCCTTTACAATCCATCATGCACTGTGGAATGTTCCGTCTCTTCCCTTACCCAGCATCTTTCCTGCTCCACTCCCCCTGTTCCCCGCCGCACCACTGTCAAGGTGCTTGTTGCAGTGGAGCAGCCAGAGGTGGTGGACATGTGTGGACAGTTATGTCTGAGTGATTGTGTGAATGTATGTGTTCCTTTTTGTGGTATATGGCCATGCTTGTCGGCAGCTCAGCAATCATCTTTATGGTGAGTTGTTACCTATCAGCTATTAATGACATTCCAAACTGGGTCTTCCGTACGGATGTGCATCCGTATATTTAAGTTGGCAGTCAAAACTATTCACTGCAGCCCAATGACATTTATGCATGGGAGTAGGCATTGAGCACTAGGGTGGTTTGGTCACGATGCATGGAAGTGGCTGTGTTTGGTGAGCAAAAATTGGCAAAATATGAAGCAATAAGTACTCCTAGGAAAAGCTATGAACTCTGTAACTTACAAGCAAAGC
The DNA here is from genome assembly GCA_026315105.1 of Locusta migratoria. Classification (NCBI taxonomy): domain Eukaryota; kingdom Metazoa; phylum Arthropoda; class Insecta; order Orthoptera; family Acrididae; genus Locusta; species Locusta migratoria. Next base: position 101,907,240 of record CM048747.1, read on the forward strand.
CAGGCACCACAACCTTGAGTCTTGCATTTTGTACTAAGGTGGTTTGCTTAGTAATGGATGTAAGTGGATGAAAGCTTATGGTTTGTTAATTTTTCTTATAGTCACTTAACATCAGCAACCATGCTACTTACAAATGAAAAGTTCTGCCTAGTGCATCTCATTATGATTAGTTGCTATGGCTTAGTATTCACACAGATATAAATAACATTTGTGATTATGAGTTACAAAATTAAGAGGAGTTAACTTCCAGTGCTCTAAAAATCAGTAGCTTGCTTAACCTCTTCAAGATGGGAATACTGTAAGACAAGTGTTAAGTTGCAGGTATTGCCAGCAATGCCATAAAGAGAATACTTGTGGCGAAACACATGAGCAGTTTCCTTATCAAGAGCTCATAATTAGTTACACCACAGTCTAACACATACAGTGACGACATTCATTGTTGTAAAAGTTGTTAACATAAGACAGTTGGAATGAAACCATCACCCCTATCTGTGAGCAAGCTAGGTAGGCACTTTCGTTGTCACATAATATTCAGTATGGAATCTAATGATTCGCACATTCTTACACCTCACTTACACTTTCTTATACACAAATATTTTTATAAGTAAAATGACATTTGCTTCAAAAGTGAATATACTAAAATTTGTTAATGTTTTGTGGCTGAGAGGTAACAACAATAGTAGAATTGTGCAAAAGTTTTATTGATTTTAATGTCTGTGTGGTTTTTCTTTCAGCTACAGTTGTGGTGGATAGTTTTACAGATTAAATAATGTAGGAACTGCATTCCATATACATATACTTAGTTCCACATCCGCTTATTTTACTGGAGTTATTGTAACCAAAACTTAATTTTTGCTGAGTAGATGATTATGACTTTCTGCAAAATGTCAGATCTTCTAATGTTTACAAACCATTTTTTGTTATTAAAAGAAATTGATATTATTTAGTAAATACCTGTTTGTTACAAGATAATCTAAGTAAACTGTCCTAAATGTACTATTTGATATGTTCCACAATCCTTACAGAACTAAAGAAAGACAAATATTGGGTTGTTTTTGGAGTTATTGCTGAAATTAATCTCAATACATAAGCTCCATATCATAAAAAGTATCACAAATCAATTTAAACACACTTATATTGTATTGTATTCAGATTGCCAAACTTTGGAGTGCTGCCGTTGCTGTCACTGTTGTATATGTCAGACTGTTTTACACAGCATTTTTGTATCACAGTGCTACACCTCTGTATGTGCAAAATGTTTATCTCTAATGTTCAATAATGCTAACATACAATTAACAACACAGTGAAGTGGCTCATTAGGTTGAGTAGGACCAGGTGAAGTGAATGGAGGAGAAGGTGTTGAGGTTTTGAAAGAATTTGAATAGTGTAGCATCACCTTCAGTCCAGATTATGAAGAAATCATCAATGAATGTGAACCAAGTGAAGGGTTTCGGATTCTGGGTAGTCAGGAAGAATTCCTCTTGATGGCTGATGAACAGCTTGGGATAGGACGGTGCCATAAGGGTGCCACGAATTTGTTTGTAGGTGATGCCTTCAAAGAAGAAGTAATTGCGGGTGAGGATGTAGTTGGTCACGGTAACTAGGAAGGAGGTTATGGGTTTGCAGTTGGTTGGGTGTTGGTAGTGTTCAACAGTGGCAGGGCCATGAGCATTGCTAATGTAGGTGTAGAGGGAGGAAATATCAATTGTGACAAGTATGGTACCACATGGTAAAAGAGTAGCATCTGTGGAGAGCCAGTGTGTAAGCATACTGTGTGCCACATCTTGCACTGTCCGAGCAATACTGACTGTTGGACGCACACAAGGAGTCGAGTTTTAAAACAGTAGCAGTTGAATTGTGTGGCTGAGAGCAGGTGGATCTAGCTAACTACGACAGTGGTGAAAATGAAACGGTTATTATTGAAGCTGGTGCAACAAATCTAACAGTGAATCACATTGATCAGCCATGCTAAACTATCATGTACCTTTATAGTCAGTGGGAATGTATATTTCTGTTAAAGTGTTCACTAACGTGTGTCATGTTGTCAAAAGAAACAACAACCGCGCTGAGACGGTGAAAGTTTTATATATGGATTGGATCTAAATCAAGACTATCTGGCTAATTAGGATTTCTGATGTTGCAAAATATAAACTTTCATCACAACCATTGTAATAAAGCATGTTGGGATTTATTTCCATCTATTTACATTACTGAACCTCCCGATACCAGTGTTGCATAATATTAGGTACGAATATAATCAGTCTATTATCATTTTCTTTTCCAAAACTTTTGTTAAAATGGCACTGAGTAAACTCGTTGCATATTCAGATCTCATGCAAATTGGTATAAATTCTGGTTTATTATGTGCAAAGTAGTTGTTGTTGTTAGTTTTTAGGGGACTAAACAGCTAGGTCATCAGTCCCCTGTTCCTAGCTAAGAGTCCGTTGTGAAGAGCTAAAAAATAAAACAGTGCTCTGAAAATAAAAACTCACAAAACGGACAGACTGACAATGAACAAGACGCTGACAACACAAAACGAAGACACACGATAGGTAAAACAAAGTCAGGAACTCAACTAAAACTGGATATCAGAGTACCATAGCTGGCTGATCACGAAGATAAAACAGGATGAGCCAGCCATACTGCACACACTAATACCCCCTAGGCATTTTACATAAGGATCTGAAAAGTCTTTAAAAGTGCTGAATAGGTGGCGGCCTAAGATATCAGGCTATAGCACCCACCATTAGATGGAGCTGTAAAAACCAGTTGCGCGAACAAAACTTAAAACTGCATTAGCCATGGAGGCGTTCTCACCTACAACTAAGGGTAGTACGTCTGGGATATTAAAAGATTGCCACAAGTTGGCTAAAAGCAGACAGTCCATCAAAAGATGGGCCACTGTCAACACTACACCACATCGACACACAGGTGGGGTCGAACGGTGAAGGAGATAGCCGTGGGTTAACCATGTGTGCCCAATACAGAGGAAGCAGACAACCAACTCTCAGCGGATCGGCCGCAATGAAGATTTCCACAAAGCTGTGGACAGCTTCACTGCCCAAAGCTTATTCTGTGCATTCACCGTAGCCCACTCAATGCTCCAAGCCTAGCGTACCTTCCGGTGCAATGCCAATTTAACATCTGGTTCCATGACGCCAATTTTGAGAGGTGGTGTCATAGTGGCCTGCTTGGCCAATCGATCAACATGTTCATTCCCTGGTATGCCAATGTGGCCTGGGGTCCACACAAAGACCACAGAGTGGCCTGTTCGACATAGAGAGTAAACAGTATTCTGGATCAACCGCACTAATGGGTGCTGAGAGAAACACTGGTCAATCGCTTGTAAGCCACTCAGGGAGTCAGTACAGGTGACAAATGACCCCCTGGGGCAGGCTTGGAGGTTTTGCAGAGCCCTGAGAATGGCGAACAGCTCGGCAGAGAAAATGCTGGTCCAACATGGCAGAGAATGCTGTTCCACATGGTCGTCATGAAGATACGCATACCCGGCATGGCCATCTACTATGGAACCATCTGTGTAAATGGTTTTTGCGGCACAGAATGAATCGAGGAGTTGCAGAAACTGGTGATGTGTTGGGGAAATTGAGTCCTTCGATGCACAGGACAGATCCAGACGGAGCTGCAAATGAGGAATGGACCAAGGAGGGGTTTGAAAGGAATAGTGGTAGGGAGTGGGTAGGATGGAGGGACGAAAGAAGAGAACGAACATGGACTGAGATCGGGTAACCTGACCTAGGCTGTCCTGGAGGGGTAGGGAATGCAGCGTCTGGAAAAAGGAGCCAGCGGTTCAGGTGGAAGGGTGTGACCTGAACATGGTCAACATAGGAAGATAGCAGGTGTTGCCTGCGGAACCACGGTGGGAGGACCACAGCTTCGACGAGGAGGCTTGTCACAGGGCTTGTGCGAAAAGCCCTTGTCACCAAACAGACACCACAATGTAAAATTGGGGCCAATGCCTGCAGTGCCGAAGGCGCGGCCGAATCGTAGACTATGCAGCCATAGTCTAGGCGTGACTGAATGAGGGCCTTATAAAGTTGCAGAAGTGTTCGGCGTGAGGCTCCCCGAACAGTGTGGCTTAGACAGCGCAGGATGTTGATGTGTTGCCAGCACTTTTTTTCAACTGGTGAAGGTGTGGCACCCAGGTGAGACGGTCATCAAACAACATGCCTAAAAATCTGTGTGTTTCTGCAACATGTAGCAGGTCTCCAGCTAAATAAAATTCGGGTTCTGGGTGTACTGCCTGACGTCAGCATAAGTGCATTACCCGGGTTTTTGATGCAGAGAACTGAAAACCATGGGCAAATGCCTATGACTGCGCCTTTCAAATGGCCAGTTGCAACCGACGTTCAGTGACACTGCTGCTGGTGGAACTAAAATACATGTAGAAGTCATCAGCATACAAAGATGTGGATACTGATGACCCCACAGCCACCACAAGACCATTAATGGCGACTAAAAATAAAGGGACACTAAGACGGAACCCTGTGGGACACCATTCTCTTGACAATGAGATGAGCTGAGATAAGAACGAACATGAAAAGAATGCAATGTGAGGAAGTTCTTAATGAATATAGGATGTCGACCCCGTAAGCCCCAGTCATACAGCATAGACAGGATATGATGGCACCAGATGGTGTCGTATGCTTTCTGCAGGTGAAAGAAGACAGAAAACAGGTGTTCATGGCGAGTAAATGCTGTACGAATGGCCGACTCCAGTGAAACGAGGTTATGGAGAGCGGAGCAGCCTTGGGGGTTCCACCTTGTTGTGGCGCCAAGACACCCCAGTCCTCGAGAATCCACATGAGCCTCCGACTCACCATATGTTCAAAGAGCTTACATGGAACATTTGTGAGGCTGATCGGGTGGTAACTATTTATACAAATGTCTACCTTTATGTGTTTGCATGTTCATGTGTGTGCGTGTGTGTGCGGTTGTTTGCCTTTCCTTTTTTCCCTTAAAGTAAGTCCTTCCACTCCTGGGATTGGAATGACTCCTTTTCCACTTCCTTAAAACCCATGTCCTTCCCTTTCTCCCCTCCTTCCTGCCTCTTTTTCCTGAAAAAGCAATCAACAGTTGCGAAAGCTTGAATGTTTGTATGTATTTTTATTTGTGTTTTTTTGTGTCTATCGGCGAGCCTGTGCTTTGGGTAAGTCAAACAATCATTATTTTATACATATTTCTCCGACCAGGAAATATATATATAGATTGTTTGACGTACCCAAAGTACAGGCTCGTCGATAGAAACATAAGACACACAAACATTTAAGCTTTCGCCACCGCTAGCAACTTCTTCAGGAAAAAGAGGAAGGAAGGAGAGGAGAAAGAGAAGGATATGAGTTTTAAGGAAGAGGAAAAGGAGTGGAAGGACTTACCTTAGGGGACAAAAAGGAAGGTAAACAAATACACACACACACACACACACACACACACACACACACACACACAAACATATCCACATGCAAACACACCTAGGCAGACATTTGTGTGTATATATATAAAAAATAGATGAAGTCCACTTACCAGGCGAAGGAGCACAGGCAGTGATAGCAACAAATAACACACACACACACACACACACACACACACACAAAAACGCTAGCTTTCGCAGCCTAGCTGCTTCGTCAGACAGAAGGGACGAAGCAGCTAGGCTGCGAAAGTAGCGTTTTGTGTGTGTGTGTGTGTGTGTGTGTGTGTGTGTGTGTGTGTGTGTGTGTGTGTGTCTGTGTGTTTATTTGTTGCTGTCGCTGCCTGTGTTCCTTCACCTAGTGGGTGGGCTTCGTCTATTTTTATATCTGCCTCAAGTGGTATCTCTGTCCAACTTCTTTGCTTTTTACAAATGTCAGTCTAGGTGTGTTTGTGTTTGGATATGTGTGAGTGTGTGTGTATTTGTCTACCTTCCTTTTTGTCCCCTAAGGTAAGTCCTTCCACTCCTGGGATTGGAATGACTCCTTTTCCACTTCCTTAAAACCCATATCCTTCCCTTTCTCCTTCCTTTTTTCCTCTTTTTCCTGAAGAAGCTGCCAGTGGTGGCGAAAGCTAGTAAGTGTGTTTTGAGTGTGATTTTTATTTTTATTTGTGACTATCGACGAGCCGGTCCTTTTGGGTAAGTCATCCGTTTTCTATTTTTTATATTTGTTTATATATAACGATTTTTGACTTACCTAAAGTACAGGCTCATCGATATAAACATAAAACACACATAACAACACACAAACATTCAAGCTTTCGCCACCACACAGCTTCTTCAGGGAAAAGAGAAAGGAAGGAGAGGAGAAAGGAAAGGATACGGGTTTTAAGGAAGTGGAAAAGGAGTCATTCCAATCCCAGGAGTGGAAGGACTTACCTTAGGGGACAAAAAGGAAGGTAAACAAATACACACACACACACACACTCACACATATCCACATGGAAGCACACCTAGGAAGACATTTGTAGAAACCAAAGAAGTTGAACAGAGATAGGGACTGGAGTAAGTGGTGGTGGAAGGGTGCATAGGGCAGGTTTTACAATGGGAGCAGTTACAAGGGTAGGAGCCCGAGGGTAGGGAAGGTGGTTTGGGGATTTCATAGGGATGGACTAGGAGGTTACGGAGGTTAGGTGGTCAGCAGAATGACACTCTCGGTGGAGTGGGAAGGATGTCATGAAGGATGGATCTCATTTCGGGGCAGCATTTAAGGAAGTTGTATCCTTGCTGGAGAGCCACATTCAGAGTCCCCTCCAGTCCTGGAAAGTATCCGGTGACAAGAGGGGCACTTCTGGGGTTCTTCTGTGGAAGGTTCTGAATTTGGGGGAATGAGGAAGTGGCTCTGGAAATTTGCTTCTGTACCAGATCAGGAGGATAGCCGCGGGATGTGAAAGCTGTTATTAGGTTATTGGTGTACTGGTTCAGGGATTCGGGACTGGAGCAGACTCGTTTGCCATGAAGACCTAAGCTGTAGGTTGGATGTGGAATGGATGGCAGCTGTCATAGTGGAGGTACTGTTGTTTGTTGGTTGGTTTGATGTGGACAGATGTGTGAAGTTGGCCGTTGGACAGATTGAGGTCAACATTAAGGAAAGTGGCATGGGATTTGGAATAGGACCAGGTGAATTTGATGGGACCAAAGGAGTTGAGGTTGAAGAGGAAATTCTGGAGTTCTTCTTCACTGTGAGTTCAGATCATACAGATGTCATCAATGAATCTATACCAAACTTTGGTTTGACAGGCTTGGGTATCCAGGAAGGCTTCCTCTAAGGGTCCCATAAATAAGTTTCCGTACGAGGGTGCCATCCTGGTTCCCATGGGTGTTCCCTTTAGTTGTTGGTAGGTTTGGCCCTCAAAAGTGAAGAAGTTGTGGGTTAGGATGCAACTGGCTAGGGTATTAAGGAAAGAGGTTTTAGGTAGGGAAGTGGTCGGCGTGAAAGAAAATACTCCATTGCAGAGAGGCCCTGGGCATGTGGGATGTTTGTGTATAAGGAAGTGGCATCAACGGTTACAAGGATGGTTTCTGGAGGTAACAGGCTAGGCAAGGATTTCAGGTGATCAAGGAAGTGGTTGGTAGTGTTTGTTGGTAATGAGGATCACCCTGTGGCTAAACATGCCTTGGTGGACGGCCAGCACATCTTGGCACAGTGTTACACCGTCCGGGTTATCTCTATATTTCCCACCAACACCAATCTTTCAGAACTCCGGAGATGGGAACTTGCCCTTCAACACATTCTCTCTTCCCATTGCCCACCTGGTCTCAACCTTCGCTAAATTCAAATTCCCGCCCACCATCTTTAACATCTTTGCCTTGGTTCTGTGGACAGTGCCTCTGCCTGAAGTGGTATCTCTGTTCAACTTCTTTGGTTTCTTCAAATGTCTGCCTAGGTGTGTTTGCATGTGGATATGTGTGAGTGTGTGTGTATTTGTTTACCTTCCTTTTTGTCCCATAAGGTAAGTCCTTCCACTCCTGGGATTGGAATGGCTCCTTTTCCACTTTCTTAAAACCCGTATCCTTCCCTTTCTCCTCTCCTTCCTTCCTCTTTTCCTCAAAGAAACTGCCAGTGGTGGCGAAAGCTCGATTGTTTGTATGTTTTTATGTGTGTTTTGTGTTTCTATCGATGAGCCTGTACTTTAGGTAAGTCCAAAAATCATACTGGTGTTATGCAGTATAATTACATACCATCCGAATTGAAACAGATAACAGATGTACGTAAGTTTAATGTTAAACTGAAAGAATACTTGCTTGACCACTGCTTCTATTCTGTTTCAGGGTTTTTAGAAGTCAATAATTCTTAATGTTACCATTCAAGAGCAATATGTGTAGTTAAACATTTATTAAATGTTTACGTAAATATTCAAAATATGTGTGCTAATCATAGAAATTAAAATTGTAATTAGGCTACTTTGTTTTCAAAAAAAAGATATCACTGTGTAATGTGTGTTACACCCTGTTTTAAAAACCATAGTAGGTATGATATAATTTTTTTTAAAAATTGACATGTCCTATGTCGTATGTACAGATAATGTACTGAATTGCGATTAACAGGATCAATAAAAAACCTAACTTGAACTTTATTGTAAATTGACTATTCATACTATTGTAACAGAAACCAGGTACTGGATGAATACTGTCATAATAGAAATCAGATACTGAATGAATACTACAGTAAAATTGAAAGTAAAATCAGTAGTGAAATTGGTAATTTGTGTCAGGATGTTGCTGCAGTAAATAGTATTTTAGTAGATTCCAATAGGAAATTTGAAGTGGAAGCTAGTTGTGAATATGAAATAAAAACTGTAGAAGAAAATGTGCATGTGCTGGGGATAGCAATGTTTCTGTTGTTAATTATAAATTAACCTAATTGAATTGAACCTAATGGTGATGGGCAATCATTAAGACAACATGAAGAATGTAAGTGTCAGGCATTATGGTCAAATACTGAAGATAAAGGTAATATAATAAATAGTTTATTTGAAGTAGGTGATAGTGATTAGAGTTCAGGAGAAAGTAGTAGAGTAGTGACAAATCCAGTGATGAGAAAGATGAGGTATATGAATTTATTTTTGATGATTGTAAAGCAATTAGTAAGACAAAGGTAGACAGAATTAGTGAGCAGGAAGAGAATGCAGAATTAGAGCTAGAAAAAAGTAGCAAAGTGGAAGCAGGCCATAATTTGTGTCACTAAACAGTGGTTTCAAATTATTTGTCTGAAATGTATGAGTGCTAATCCAGAGAAAGAATTAATGAAGATATGTTGTATGAAGAAGAAGCAGTAGTAAATTGGTAAGATGTAGCATCCAAGAGTATCAACTAGTGTGCAAGATGTACTTATAAAATGTTTGCTGGACAATGGTAGTAATCTTCATGGTATTTCTCGGACTTTGTTTGAATCAATTAAGGATACAGATGGAATAGTGATTATGCATGTTTCTGGAATAAATATTATTGGTGCTACACGTAAGTTATCCAAGAGTGTGAAACAGGAAGTACTTGTATCAGTGGAGGTAGCCGGACAAAAGTTAAAGTGTAATTTCTTAGCGATACCAGATCTTAGTATTGACATGAGACTTGGAAGATAATTTTTAGGTAAATAGTATGTCAATATTGATTTTTCTAGTGGTAAGTATAACTAAGCAGGTACAGACTAAATAACATTGGGGGGTTTGCTACAAGTCTGTCTCACTCCATTCTCTATCAGTGCTTCCCTTCCCTGCCCCTCAACCCCTGTTTCTGTGCAAGTTACAATTGAACTTGAAACTGTATTTTACCCTGCAAACTTTAGAATTTGAAAGAGCAAATTCCAGTAAATAATGACAGGAGCTTTCTGTAAGCCTAGGGGGAATGATGACCAACATAGTTTGGTCCCATAAGAATTACAAACACATTGTAAGGCTAGGAATGATATAAATTTACATTTGCCTGTTGTAACCATAAAGCATTGCTGGAGGATCTGTCAGTCACAAATGTCAGAATAGAAATAATAAATTCATAATCTGACAAGCATGAAGTTATATAAATATGATCTAAAGAATAAACAAATATAAAAAATAGAAAACGGATGACTTACCCAAAGGACAGGCTGGTCGACAGACACAAATAAAATCACACACAAACATACATACAAGCTTTCACAACCGCTGGTCGCTTTGTCAGGAAACGAGAAGGAAAGGAGAGGAGAAAGTGAAGGATATGGGTTTTAAGGAAGTGGAAAAAGAGTCGCTCCAATACCAGGAGTGGAAGGACTTACCTTAGGGGGAAAAAGGAAGATAAACAAATACACACACACTCACACATATCCAAACACAAACACACCTAGACAGACATTTGTAAAAAGCAAAGAAGTTGGACAGGGATACCACTTGAGGCAGAGACTCTGTCCACAGAACCGAGGCAAAGATGCTAAAGATGGTGGGTGGGAATTGCAATTTAGGGGAGGTTGAGACCAGGTGGGCAATGTAAGGAGAGAATAAGCTGAAGGGCAAGTTCCCATCTCCGGAGTTCTGAAAGGTTGGTGTCGGTGGCAAGTATCCAGATAACCCGGACAGTTAACACTGCGCCAAGATGTGCTGGCCGTGCACCAAGGCATGTTTAGCCACAGGGTGATCTTCATTACCAACAAACACTGTCTGCCTGTGACCGTTCATGCGAATGGACAGTTTGTTGCTGGTCATTGCCACATAGAATGATTCACAATGCACGCATGTCAGTTGGTAAATCACGTGGGTGCTATCGCAAGTGACTCTGCCCTTGATCGTGTACACCTTCTGGGTTACTGGACTGGATTAAGTGGTGGTGGAAGAGTGCATAGGGCAGTTTTTACAATGGGGGCAGTTGCATGGGTAGGAGCCAGAGGGTGGGAAGGTGGTTTGGGGATTTCATAGGGATGGACTAGGAGGTTACGAAGTTAGGTGGGCGGCGGAAAGACACACACTCCACCCAGTGTGTCTTTCCGCCGCCCACCTAACCTTCGCTAACCTGGAGCATTTTGGTATTATTTGTATTATAAATATCTTCCAAGAGATTGAATGTTCCAACATTTTACTAGAGTCCAAACTGATCTTCTCTGAGGCAGCTTCCACCAGCTTTTCTGTTCTTTGGTAAAGAATTTGTGTAAGTATTTTGAAACCAGGATTTATTAAACTTCAACAGTAATATGATGATAGCTTCTAACTTACTGCAAAGATAATCATCAATTTACAGACAGAAAACTTACAGCTTTTAGCCACAGCCTTCATCAGTGTAATACACAATCTCATTCATAGACTAACAGGCACAAGTCACTAACACACAGAAATTTGTTTGACTAATTACAAAATGGTGGAGACAATACAAAATTGTGTGCAAAACATATGATTGTGCAGGCACACTACAGTTCTACGTTCAGACATCAGAGTTATACATCCAGGTTATAGAGAGATCACTGGTTTGAACCCACTAATCTACTAAATGAATTGCCATGGATTTACACAGATAACTTTCGTGTATCTTCAGGAAGATATAAACCTTGTTTCATCATAATTAGACCACGGAAAGAAATCATAGTTTTAAAGATTATCTGCAACTGCTGTGTTTTTGCTGTTCATATGTTCGAGTATGTTAATTTCCAAAAGTACTGGTACTAAATGATTTTCAGATACTTTCAGAAGTAGCTTTTGTTTACCTTGGGGCGACTTATACACTTTATTTTAACAAAACTATATCAGAAAAAGAAGATACACAGTGATTACTTTTTTTAAAATCTAAAACTATTCTCAATTATAATTTGACACAATAATATCCAAAACTGTCAAATGAATTTGCTCTGGTTTTCACAGAGTAATGGATTTAGCCCAAGGGAACCCATTTGTTTTGATTAAGGAAGTATTTGATATCCTTTATGAAAATCCACTAATGTATAGTAATTTTTTCTATATCCATCAGCTACAGGTACTTAGATACTATAATTATGTGTATACCATATTACTGAGGCAATCCTTCACCAGTCAGTGCTTTACTTTCATTTGAAATTTGCCACAAATACAGTAATTAATTACATTAATTTTCAAAATATGAATGGAGTAACCATTTCAAAACACAATGTTTGTCACTGCATTTTTATATTGCAATGCAAATAATGTTATAAAAATACTGTGTCACATCGTAAACTTTACCTTCTTGACCATTCTCCGTCAAATTACATTTGTTTAGTTACAGTTAATAAAAATCTGGTAATAATGAGAACATTAAAGATACAGGTGAAGCAACTAATTAAAATTTCTGATGCTGCTGAGAACCGAATGCGGACCTCCATGTTTACTAGGCAGACATCTTAGCGTTAGACCACTGCACCACTAACAATTAAGGCTCCTCGGAATAGTCTATGTATGACTTCCCTCCACATCACAAACTTTAATTCAGCTTGTGTGTTCCATAGATAATTGCCACTACTGCCAAGGCTCTCCATGCAGAGGAATAGCACCTCGGCAATGGACATATTGGAACATTCTTGTTAAGGTGATACAAATATCAATTTAAATATAAATTTAGAAACCTTGAGACGGTTTTTGTCTCGAACATGTCCAAGACATTAAAGATAAAGGTGAAGCAATGAATTAAAATTTGTGTTGTGGCTGGGAATTGAACCTGGACCTCCATGCTTACTAGGCAGATGTCTTACCGTTAGACCACCGCACCACTAACAATTTAGGTGCCATGGAATAGTCTAAGTATGACTTTCCTTAATTGTTAGTGGTGCGGTGGTCTAACGGTGACATCTGCCTTGTAAGGCATAGAAGTCCGGGTTCGATTCCCGGCCGCCTCACAAATTTTAATTCATTGCTTCCCCTTACCTTTAATGTCCTGGACATGTTCGAGATGAAAAACCGTCTCAGGGTTTCTGGATTTATATTTAAATTGATATTTACATCACCTTAACAGGAATGTTCCAATATGTCCATTGCCAAGGTGCTATTCCACTGCATGGAGAGCCTTGGCAGTAGTGGCAATTATCTATGGAACACAGAAACTGAATTAAAGTTTGTGACATGGAGGGAAGTCATACTTAGACTATTCCGAAGTGCCTTAATCTTTAGTGGTGCGGTGATCTAATGGTAAGACTTCTGCCTAATAAGCATGGAGGTCTGGGTTTGATTCCCGGCTGTATCACAAATTCATTGCTTCACCTTTATCTTTAATGACTTGGACATGTTTCAGACGAAAAACCGTCTCAGGGTTTCTGGATTTATATTTAAATGACAACATTGTTGTCTGGTAACATGATGCATTTGATCTTGATTTGCACAATGTTGCTTCTTCTTTTTTTCCCAATATCTCTTCATTTGTTCACTATGTTCCTTTCTGCATGCTTATGTCGGCCTGTATTTTTCCTTTTTGGTTTCTCTGCAAATTTATGTTTGTTTACCATGCTTCTAAATTTCATCCTATCTTTAATGGTTTCATCAGCAATACCTATTTCATGTAGATCTTCATGTATTTATGTTAAGCAATTGTTGAGGATTTTCAGGGTTAATGCTACATTTAAAATTTTCTTTGTCAGACTGTTGTTATTCATTCTGGGTATGTATCTGTGTGAATTAAAAACTTTCAAGTGGTTTCTTTTTCATCCAAATTCCATTTTTGAACTTTGGTCCTAGAAATTTCCTCTCTTGTTTCTCAATGCTTTTCATTTGTGACCTGCCACCAATTATCACTGTTTCAGATGCATAAAATGCCTCTGGTTTGATGATGTATTGCACTGTCATCATTTTGAATTTTTTAATATACATCTTTTGTTGTATTTGATTTTGTATGCACTTTGCAGTTTAGCAGTTCTTTCTTTGTTGGCTTCCTAATTTCTCCCTGCTGTCAGAATAATTTTGCCTAGATACTTCAATTTGTCTACTTGGGAAATTACTCCACATTTTGTGGTTAATGGTTGATTGTCAAATCTTGATTTAGTTCCTTCAATAAACTGCATCTTTTCAAATGAAATTTGGAGTCTGGTTTTTGTGTCTGTTGTATTTTCTGTATGGAGAGGATTGCTTCTTGTCTGCGGTTCTAAAGACTTTGATGTTTATACCTTAAGTTTCTTTCCACCTTTCATGAATCACTTTTTAAAATTAAATTGAATAGTAGTGAGGACAGTCCATCTCCCTGTCGGACACCAGTTTCAATTTCAAATGTTTCCGAAATTAGTCACAAGAACTAGGCTTTTTATGTGGTGTTGGTTAGAGTTTGTTTAATCAATTCCTTTGTTTTCTTGTCAACTCAAAATTCCTCCAGTATGTTGAACAGGGTCTGCTGATCTATGGAATTATAAGCCTTTTTGAATTCAACAAAGGTGATTATGGCTTGCTTGGTTTTGCGAATTTGTAGTATGGTTCTTAGGTTTAGGATTTGTTCTACACAGATCTCCCTTTTCAGATTCAGCTTGATAATCACTGATCATGTGGTCTGTATGTTTCTCCAATCTACTGAGAAAATTTTATATACATGTGAGAGGGGAGAAATTCCTCTGTAGTTATTAATATCTAAATTGTCCCCTTTCTTGTGACATGGGTGAATCAAAGCAAATTTCCAATCCTCAGAAAATTTTTCAGCATGCCAGATGTCCTGTAAGATTTTCTGAATGCTCTGGGCTAGTTTGTCACCTCCTATTTTCAACATTTCAGTAATTATACCATCTTCTCCTGGTGCTTTGTTATCTTTTAAATCTCCGATTAATTGTTTGACTTCTTGTAATGTGGGAAGGGGGGGTTGATTAGTAGTTCTTTTCATAGATCCATGTTGAGGTGATCCTCGTGAATGTGGAAATACAGGAAATTGGGTTTCGCACAATTCTTGCTTTCAGAACCCGTGTTGATTCCTACAGAGGAGATTTTCAAAGTTCATAATGTCGTAATACACAATTATAAAACATGTTCTAAAATTCTAGAACAGAGCTATGTCAGTGATACAGGTCTTTAGTTTTGAGAATCTGTTAAAAACAGTTCTTGAAATTAAAAATTACCTGCACTTTTTTGCCAATCATTGTGAATGCTTCAGTCCTCTGGAGACCTATGGACCACAGCTGCTAGAAGGGGAGTAAGAGCCTTCAATATTCCACATAGAATCAAAATGGTATCCAATCAGGTCCAATGGAGTTTGGTATGTTAAGTGATTTTAGTTGCTTTTCTATACTTTGGTAATATCTGCAATTATGTCATTCATGGGACAGTTTAAAGGAGGACCAACAGTGTGATTTTTGTCTGTGAAACAATTTTGGAGAAAGACGTCCAGTGCTTCAGTCTTCTGTGTGTTATTCTCTGTTTCAATGTAATTATGGTTACACGGTGTCTAAACTTATGTTGTTGTTTTATTTAGAGGGGACTAAACTACAAGGTCATCAGTCCCCTGTTCCAAGCCCAAGCGAAGATGTGACATTGGACAAAACGAAAACACAGAGAGAACACGGATGAGGAAAATCTTTGATGGGTGTAGAATGAAAATAAATGAAACACAGAGGAGTACACAAAAGGGATAAAAACACTGTTGCTTGAAACAAAAAATTTTACAGCAGAACGCCATGGCTGGCTGATCACTAGGATAAAAATGGATGAGCGAGCCATGCTGTAAACACTAAAAATCCACATCAACTGAAAAGGAAGCAGATATCAATGACCTAAAGGTGCCATAAAAAGGTGGACCTGAGAATCAAGCTTAAGCACCTCCCATTAAATGGAATGGTAAAAAAAAAAAACAGATGCGCAAATAAAATGTAAAACAGTAGTAGCCATGGAGGCATTGTCACCTAAGACTAAAGGTAACGCATCTGGTAGACTAAAGGACTGCCTCAAAGCGGCTAAAAGCGAACAATCCAACAGAAAGTGGACCATCGTCAGCAGGGTGCCACAACGGCAATCTGATGGGCCCTCTCGACGCAAGAGAGGTGGCTGCACGTTAACCACGTATGGCCAATGCGGAGACGGCAGAGAGGCCCGCAGGAGGACCTCCACATTTTCGTAGAGGGCTTAACTGGACAGAGCTTATTCGGTGCATTCAATTCAGCCCACTCAGCATCCCAAAGTCCCAGTACCTTCCGAGTGAACACCATTCGAAGATCCCTCTCCAGTTGAGTTAGTAGCCTCCTTCGCCAGGTTGTCTACACGTTCATTCCCTGTTATGCCAATGTGGCCTGGGGTTCAAATGAAAACCACAGTGTGACCAGATTTGCCTAGACTGTATATGGCGTTCTGAATTGACCGTACCAAAGGGTGCTTCAGAAAGCACTGGTCGAGGGCTTGCAAGCCACTCAGGGAGTCAGTACAGATAACTATAGACTCCACTGTGTAGGCTGTTAGATGTTCAGGGGCTCACCAAATGGTGACAAGTTCTGCAGTAAACATGCTACTCCCATGGGGCAATGAATGTTGTTCAACATGCTGACCATGGGTATAGGCATACCCAGCACGACCATCGACTAGGAAACCATCTGTGTATACAAATTCGGCACCACAGAACGAATCAAGAATGGCCTGAAACTGATTGGAGAGTTGTTGGTGCAACAGAGGCTGTGGAGTCTCGGGACAAGTCCAACTGAAGCTGGAGGTGAGGAATGATTGAAGGAGGAGTATGAGAAAGGTACTGAAAGGTGAGCGGGATGGCAAGGGACTCTGGGGAAAAAAGAAGGGAACAAACATGGACCGCTATCGGGAGGTCCGACCTCAGCCGTCGTCATGGGGAAGGGAGTGCGACAGCTGGAAAGAGGAGCCTGCAATTCGGGTGATGAGGTAGGCGTGAATATGGGCAACATACAAAGCCATTAGCTGTTGCCTTCTGGATCGCAAAGCCTCAGCCAGAAGGCTTGTCACAGCACTTGTACAGAAGGCCCCTGTTGCTAAACAGATGCCACTGTGATGGACCAGATCCAAGACCTGCAGTGCAGATTGAGCTGCAGAATCATACAAAAGGCTGTCGTAATCCATGCGTGACTGGATAACTGCCTTATACATGTGCAGCAGAGTGGGATCAGCAGCGGAGGATGTTTAAGTGTCAGCAGCAATTTTGTTTCAGTCAGGTGGGCATCAAAGAACATGCCTAGGAAGCGGTGTGTCTCCTCGACACGAAAGCGTTCGTCATTCAGGTATAACACAGAGTCCGGATGAGCTACCCGATGGCAACAAAAGTGCATGACGTGGGTTTTATATGCCGAAAATTGGAAACCATGTACAGAGGCCCAACACTGGGCCTTTCGGATGGCTTCCTGCAGCCGCCGTTCAGTGATGCCAATGCTGCCTAGCTAAAGTAAAGGCAAAAGTCATCAGCAAACAAGGAGGAAGAGACACAACTAGTCCATTAATAGCAATTAAAACTAAGGGTATACTTAAAATGGAGCCCTCTAAAACATGAGGGAAGATAAGAGAGGTGCCAACCCGAACCTGAAAAGAGTGGAGCAAGAGGAAGTTCTGTTTGAACATTGGGAGGGGACCACGTAAGCCCTATTTGTAAAGTGTTGAGAGAATACGATGATGCCAGGTTGTATGATATGCCTTACGGAGATCAAAAAAGTCTGCAACAAAATGTTCTCAGTGAGTAAAAGCTGTGCGTATAGCTGATTCCAGGGACACGAGATTATCTGTAGTAGAACGGCCCTGACAGAAGCCTCTCTGTTGTGGGGCCAGGAGACCTTATCCTCCAGTAGCCACATAAGCTGGCGACTCACCAAACGTTTCAAGGATCTTGCACAGAACATTGGTGAGACTGATGGAGCGGTAGCTCTCAGCATCCCACAGATCTGCATCTGGCTTCATCACTGGGACAATAGTACTTCCCCACCACTGTGATGGAAAAAGACCTTCTGTCCAGAGTCGATTGTAAAGGGCGAGTATCTGGGGTTGAAAGTCCCTGAGAGGTGACGGACATACTGACTGTGAATACGTCCCGGACCAAGAGAGGTATCGGGGGATGCAGCTAGAGCAGTCTTGAACTCCCACTCACTAAATGAGGCATTGTACAGTTCCCGTCGACGTGTGCAGAAGGACAATAGCTTCCGCTCAACCCGCTCATCCTGTGGAGGCTACATATCGCTCCCAATACGTCTGTTTACTCTGTTGGAGCAGTCATCGGGCTCAGGCCCAGAGACACTTAAAAGTTATCAGATGATCCACGGTGGAATGGCGCTGGTGGTGCTGGAGCGCCCTCCAATGCTCCCGGATAGCTTTTGCGATCTCCCTCGTCCATGTAGGCACAGACTTGCGCTGAAGTGAGCCTGTGATAGTTGGTACAGTTGCCTCAGCAGCAGGAACAATGTCCTCAGTTATCTGTTGAAACGCAATTTCAATGTCACCCAGTAGCAGAGTAGTAACCACAGCAGTTACGGTGTAGCTCTGCCAGTCAGCCCTATGGAGAGACCACCAGAGTAGGCGGTCTGCAGGATGAAACTGTGGGAGTGACAAAAGGATGTGAAAATGGTCGCTTCCACATAGGTCATTGTGGACCACCCAAGATAAATGTGGGAGTAGGCTAGGGCTACAGAGAGACAGGCCAATAGCTGAGAAAGTGCCACAAGCTATGCTGAACTGCATGGGGCGCTCCACTGTTCAGAACACATATGTCGAGCTGGCTGTGTTAAAAGATTCTCAACTTCTCTGCAATAGTCCGTGATCTCTGTTCCACCCCACAAGGGATGATGGGCATAAAGTCATCCAAGAGGAGAAACAGTTGGGGTAATTGGGTGACCAACACAGTGAGGTCAGAGGGGAGACTACAACATCCAGGTGAAGGTAAAGGGAACAAATGGTGAATTCCTGTGTTGCCCAGATGCAAACTGCCACTGCCTCCAGGGTCGTATTGAGTAGCCCAGTGGCACTGTGGACGGTGAGGACGTAGACACAAACTCCATTAGATACCCTGTCATCGGCATTTCGATTTTTGTAATAGCCCCGATAGACATGTAGGGCAGGGGTCCTTTGTGCAGGAAACCAAGTTTCCTGCAGAGCCACACAAAATGCGGGGAAGCGACACAACAATTGTTGCAATTTGGACAAATGGCGGAAAAAATGCCACAGTTCCACTGCATGATCATAGTGGCTCCTGGTCACTGGGTCATGCTGATTTTGAAGGTGCAGTAGGGTCTGCAGGATCGTTTGCTGTCGCTGATGGTGGAGGCAGAGGCTCAACGTCCATCATGTCTGGGGACTCAGCAAAAGCCAAGTCCTCGGGAGATGTGAGAATCTCCTCCTCATCCTCTGAGCAGAGGTTTGTTGTAGTGGCATGGGAACCACCAGGGATTCCTTCTGTTTGGTTTTCTTCTGTTTCTTCTCCCACTGACCTTTTGGCTTCTCCTGCTGGGAGGGCTTTGCAGACTCATCCCTAGGGACTGAGGATGCCCTTGTGGCCCTAAAACCAGCAGTTGATGGCTTTTTCAGCCACTCTCTGCCATCAACTTTACCAGTGAGAGAAACCGAAGGAGGAAGCCTTCCTTATGGGAGGAGCCAGAGGTGGCTGTTGGTTCTCTGGCTCATGGGTGACAATCGTTGACCCCTGTGGGTGTGGAATGATTGCTCCCAAAGTAGTGACTTAGGGGGCAACAGAAGAGAAGACGCCCCCAGACACCGAAAGGCCAGGTGTTAACAGTTGGGCCTGAGGACCCAGCATGACAAATGTCACAGGAGATGATTTTAACATGGATGGTGATGCAGCAGTGGCATATGTTGACTTCATACTAACATGGTGGATCTTTTCATACTTCTTCTTAGCCTCTGAATATCAGAGCCTATCCAGGGTCTTACACTCCATTATTTTGCGTTCTTTGTGGAGAACTGTGCAGGTTGGAAAGCAGGGAGAGTGGTGCTGGCTGCAGTTTACACAGACCAGGGGAGGGGGAGTGGTACATGGCACGTCTGGATGAGACACACGTCCGCACTCCAATCAAGTGGGGTTGGCCTCACAGTGGAATGACATATGACCAAACCTCCAGCACTTAAAGCAGCGCATAGGGAAAGAAACGTATAGGGTTTTATGTCACACTGGTAATCATCACCTTGACCTTCTTGGGAAATGAATCACCCTCAAAAGCCAAGATGAAGGCACTGGTGGCGAACCTGTTGTCCTTTGAACCCCTGTATATGCGTCAAATAAACTGCACTCCTTGCCTCTCTAAGTTCTTCCAGAGTTCTACATCAGACTAGTAATAGGTCTCTATGAAAGATAACAACCTGGACATTTTCAGGCTGATGGTAATGGGAACATCACCCAGCTTGCCACAGCAAGCAGAGCCCGTGACTGGGCTATGGACAACGTTATTTTCAGAACAGATCCAGACCTCATCTTCAGCATTCCTTCTACCTCCCCAAACTTATCTTCCAGATTTTACAAAAAAACAGAGGCTTCATTGTCATAAATGATTCGCCATCCATTCGACTGCACACCAGGTATCGGGAGGCATACGCCTCACCTTGATGCTGAGCCCAACATTCTTCCCATTGTGTAGCCAGGGATGGACACGATTGGGGGTCATATGATGCTGCAATAAAGGTCACTCAGCCATGCTTTGAGATGGTGGTTAAATGCCCACCTGTGTTGCTCTAAGATCTTTTCATGGTGTTCCCACTAGCAGCTAGGGATATAAAGGTCCACCTAGGCACAGCCCTGCTTGCCTAAGTAAGCCTTATACAACTGAGGTGCGGCAGATTCCTCAGAGGTTGCTCACTAGTGACTATTCAACCTCAACAGCCATGCATCTCCTCGGCACGTAGCACACCTTGAGATCGAGGTTTTTTTTTAATAGAGGTTTGTACCGTTCTCGCAACCCGGGCGATTAAGCCAAGATCCCCGGGCTCTGAAACATACAGTGTTCCACCGTTGCACCAAACTATGGTTGTTGAAGCATGCACAGAGCTTACGGTGTAGCAGACTGTTGGCATGACACAGCCCACAGCTCAGGACCATGGGTTCGCCAAGCCCATACTCATCAAATTAATGCTGAACTCCTGAGGGTGTCTAAACTTATAACATACAGTAAGACTAAAGTTCAGGCACAGCTATCCTTACTTTAATTTTGGCTTCACTTAGTTTCTGTTTGTTTGCAAGGCTTTATTTAGACTTAAATTTGCAGTTAAACTTCCTCTGCTTTTGTAGAAATTGTCTAACCTAGTTGTTGAACCATGGTGAATCAGTCTCATCCTTCACAATTTTACTAGGCACATACTTAGCTAAAGCATATTGTTTGATGCCCTTGAATTTAATTCATTGATGCTCAACATTGTCAGTGATGGAGATGAAATTTTGTGAATTTGTGGTTCCACTTCTGTAGAGAACTTAGAAACTATAGTGTAAGGTATAATATAAAGGAAATGCAAGAATAAAGGAATGAAAGAAGGATTTGTGTAAAAAGCTTTCCAAAAGACACTGTGACCACAATGACACTGACAAAGATGTCACACAGAAGACCAAGATACTAAATGTTTCGCAGAGGAAGACTGCACTGTAGTCGTCACTAAATCATTGCACAGGTGATAAATGGCAGATACTGAAATAAATGACAAACAGGAAGAAAAGCAACTGAAGTTGTTCAACAGAGGAAGGACCACTGGACTTGTTGGGTTACCAATTCAATTTTACCCAGAGTATGCAAAGGTAATCCCCCCTCCCCCAGTCCTTCTGCCAGCAGTTTACTGTAGGTCTTTAGAGAAAAGAAATGTTTCTAATGGTTAGGAGGGCCCACAAAAAAAAAAAAAAAAAAAAAAAAAAAAAAAAAAAAAAAAAAAAAAAAAAAAAAATCTCTTACCAGACTGCCAATGCATTGAAAGCAAGAATTTTTACTATATGACTGCACAACTGCAGAACAATCACTGGGAGCAGTTGCTTACATAAAATATCTGGGAGTAGCTATAAGGAGTGATTTGAATTGAAACAACCACATACAATTAAATATGTACAAGGTAACTTTGAAACTGAAGTCAATTGCAAAACGTCAGGAAATGATTCATCAAGAGAGGAATTACTATATAAAACACTCGAGTGACAAGTACTTAAATACTGGTCATCAGTGTGGGATCTATACCTGATAGGGTTGATAGAGGTGATCCAAAGAAGAGCAGCAGGCTTCATTACAGGTTCATTTAGTTCATTTAGTCATGGAGATGGAGATGTGTCAAGTTCTGATGGCATAAGTTTCTTGAAGAGTCAACCAATATATTTTTTTCATTCTACATTTATCTTGCAAATATACAAAGAAGACAAAATTTGAGAGATTAGAGCCCACACAGAGGATTGCCTGCAGTCTTGCAGGCCAACACAAAGTTCTGGAAAAGGAGAAAGTGACAGTGGTACATAAAGTACCCTCCTCCACACACCATGAGATGACTTCTAGAGTATGAATGTAGACATAGGTGTAGTAGACAAAAAGTTTCACAGTGTAGTTACTAATTTTGTAGATTGGATATTTTATAAAAAAATGTAAATACCAAGTGAATATACTAACCGTAAGACATTACTGTGTGTGTGTAAGTTGTTGTGGACATTATCAACCCTACCTGGTATGAATCCCAGATTGATGAGTAATACTCAAGCATCAAGGGAATAAGTGTTTTGTAACCTCTGTGTTTTCCTCTGTTGATGGATTACACTTACTGAACATTCTTCCAATGAATCTCAGTCTGGCATCTGCCTTACCCACAATTAATTTTATGTTCATGCAGTGAAGGCTTTCACGACCGGCTGAAATAATTGCTGTTGAATCTTCCGGGTCGTGGTCATGGTCAAAGAAGCGTTTCTGCTCCTGACGTTTCGTCCAGAGCTGCGCTGGACATCTTCAGAGGTGTTACTGGTAATGGTGAGTCTTGCTGACTGACGAGTCAGGCGTCGGAAAGCGGTATAAATACTGTCCAAAAGGGGGTGTGGTCAAGTGTTCACGTGTGCAGCAGAGATAAGCCATGTAAAAGATAAAACATAACTTTCGATAGTCAATGGTCAAAGATAAAAGCGTAACTACCTACTCTGAAGAGCTACAGTCCATATGTCATTAAGTTTCATTGCTTCTTCCTTTCTACTAAAATTATTCCCATGTTTGTATATTTCGATTGCTTCTCTGTACAGTCGTGGATAACAGTTCGTCATTGTAGATAAAAAATTCCGTTTCAGAAAACTTCACTTCATGATTTCCTGACTGGAAAACATGTTAGGCTACAGCTGATTTCTCAATTCTACCCATTCGGCAAAGACTTTTGTGTTCTTTCAGTCTTGTATTCACACTCCTTTTTGCAGTACCAATATACACTTTTCCGCAAGAACACGGAATTTAGTACACCCCACTGGATGATAGAGGAGGGCGTTTGTCCTTTACAGATTGGAGTGCCTGACTTTATTTATTGATTTATTGATTTTTTATTTATTTATTTATTTATTTATTTATTTTTTGTTTAAAAACTGGTCTGATATCGTGTTTACGTAAAATCTTTCCTATCTGATCCGTAACTGTTTTAATGAAGGGAGAGAAACGGTGTTCTTCCATCGTTGTGTTTTGTTGTTGTCTTTTTGTTTACCTTTCCTTGGTCGCAGAACCCTATTTACTTCTTTCCGTGTACCGGTATATCCATTTTTCTCAAAAGCCTGCATCAGATGCTGTAACTCGGCATCTAGGTGTTCTGGCATACAAATTCGTTTAGCTCTGTCAATAAGACTTTTAATGACCCCTTTCTTGTGCTGAGGATGATGGTTGGAATCCTTGTGCAAGTATCTGTCTGTATGCGTGACTTTCCAGAAAACCTTATGCTTCAAACTTCCATCCGTCTGTCGCATAACTGAAACATCCAAGAAAGATTTTTGATTGTCATTTTCCATCTCCATAGTGAATTGGATCTTTGGATTTACACTATTCAGATAATTAAAGAAGTCTTTCAATGCTTTTTTACCGCGTGACCAAACGACAAATGTGTCATCCACATATTGAAACCAATGATTCGGTTTCCTATTTGCTTTTTACAGAGCTGAGTCTTTGAATCTTTCT
Source organism: Locusta migratoria (assembly GCA_026315105.1). Taxonomy (NCBI): domain Eukaryota; kingdom Metazoa; phylum Arthropoda; class Insecta; order Orthoptera; family Acrididae; genus Locusta; species Locusta migratoria. The sequence continues at coordinate 101,931,191 of CM048747.1, forward strand.
GCTGCACATGTGAACACTTGACCACGCCCCCTTTTGGACAGTATTTATACCACTCACCGACGCCCGACTTGTCAGTCGGCAAGACTCACTGCTACCAGTAGCACCTCTGAAGATGTCCAGCACAGCTCTGGACGAAACGTCAGGAGCAGATACGTTTCTTCGACCATGACCACATAAGCCGGAAGATTCAACAGCAATTAATTTCATGTTGTCGTTCAACATAAAATTGTTCCCTGTACCTACTCTCAGTTATTTTGTGGAAGAAACTACTTCCAGTGTTTTTCCTACTGTTGTAAATACTAAAGAATCTTTCTTTCATACTGAGTGAGATGGCACAGTGGTAACACAATGGACTCATATTTGGGAGGACAGTGGTTCAAATCCACCTCTGGCCATCCATATTTAGGTTTTCCATGATTTTCCTAAATCACTCCAGTCAAATTCCAGGATGGTTCCTTTCAAAGGCATGGCTGATTTTCTTCCCCATCCTTACACAAAAAATCCAAGTGTGAATTCCATCTCAATGATCACATTTTGTGACATCTTGATATATAATCAGCATCTCCCACAATAAGCGTTAGTGATCTTCCAACGTTATCTACAAAGTCATTTATATTGGCAACAGCAATGGTCCTAAAACAATCCTCTGGAGTAAGTCAGAAATCACTTTACACCTGAGCCTTGTCTCCACTGAAAATGACATGCTCCATTATGTTAGCTAGAAACTCTTCAATCTTGTCACACAGTTGGCCTGATATTCTGAATGCTCACACTATGTTCTAATGGTGATGGTGTGGAACCACACTGACTGCGTTGAGGAAGTCAAGAAACATGGTGTCCACCTGCAAGTCTGTAAAAACATGGTGTCCACCTGCAAGTCTGTATCTAATGCCGTCCGAGTCTTGAGGGTAAATAGTGCGAGCTGGTTTCACACGATCATTGCTCTTGGAAATCATGTGGATTCTTACAGAGGAGATTTGCAGTCTCCATAAATGTCGTAATACTCATACATAAAATGTGTTCCAAAATTCTGCAACTGACAGAAGTCAAAGCTATAGACCTGTAGTTTTGTGCATTTGATTGAAAGCCTTTCTTGAAAACAGAAATGAGCTGCACCTTTTTCCAATCCTTCCTTTCATAACAGTTTTCTAAGTGATTATTCAATCACAGAGAATCTCTCTAATTTTACTTGGCACATACTAATCTAATACGAAACATATGTATATACATGTGGTGTCTATTCCAAAAAAACAGACGTCACTTCTGATCCTGCAGTTGTTATTGCTTTCATATTCACAAAATATGTGACTTCAACTGTGAATGGGCAAAGCTGAAAATGTGTACACAGCTGGGATTTGAACCTGGGTCTCCTGCTTTCTAGGCAGTTGTGCTGACCCCTACACCACAGGGGACACAGTGATCACCGCACCTGCAAGGACTACCTAAGCACGCCTTCCGTCAAGACACAAATTTCCAGCTTTACCTTGCCCACAGTACTCAAACTCGTAGTCACTATGTACTAATTCCTGTAAGAGTAAGGGCTCCAAACTTGCTTACCCCTCCCCACTAACGAAATGACCATTGCCTGTCACTGTCATATTATATATATATACATGTGGCGTCTATTCCGAAAGAACAGATGTCACTTCTCATCCTGACATGGCATATTGTTATATTTCAGATAGTATATCTGATAAAACTAAGTAAATTCTTTTCTCACAATATTAAAGTAGGTATTACTATGTTTCACGAGTATTGTTAGGAAAGTTTTGCCATCATTAGTTTCTGTATAAATACCATTAATTATGAAAGTATTGTTGCCAACCCTATTAAATTATATTTGAATATGAAATTCTATTAATTTAACAGAAATTTGTAATACAATTTACTTATTATCATTTATGCTATCTTTTACTATAGCCAGTTGCATGTAATTGTTTACTTTTCCATTATAATTAATGTAATGAACTCAATTAAGAATATGTAATTTTCAGTGACATTGTTTGGATGATATAAATATGATGTGTTCACGGCATGTAATAAGAGTAGGTTCCATCCATGATCTTAGGCACAATCCACGCCAGTTGGAACTCTAATTTTGTAGAATTATTTGAAAGTTCTTCAATGTATGCATGTAGAAAGTATATATTCCAAGATAAATCCATATTTGTGCCACACTGTACACCTCAGTCTTGTGTATTCCACAAACTGTGTATTGATGTGTGGAATGTACTTACTGGATTGTAAAGGTTATAATAATGAGACTTGTATGCTGGCCATAAATGGGAACAAATGGGCACTAATAGGGAATTAAAATGTCAAGGAACTGCAATCCTAAGTGTTGCCTACATTATTTGTAGCACATTAGTTTTGCCTCATAAAATTTCAGCCGATCACTACCAAGAGCAAGGATCTACAAGAACATCAAGAAACAACGATCTGTGATCTGGTAAGGTACAATTTAACTTCCTTTTCCACTTCCTCATCCTTTTCCTGTGATTTTTCAGAGTTTTTATTTGTAAGTCTTTCTTAACCTGGTGTTGCTAATAGCCATTTTTCTTGAAAACTGCCTCCAGGTGTACGGGGTCATCCTGCAGGCTATCAGCATCAGACACTAAAGGAACCCTGTTAACCAAAGTTTTAAGAACACTCACAGTTTGTGAAGGATAATGGTAGCTAGACACCCACAAATAAAGGCCTGTGTGGGTGGGCTTGCGCTATACACAATGACCTAGGGTTCCATCTTCTTTCCATCGAACCAGGACACCAAGGAATGGTAAACAGCCATTCTTCTCCTGCTCCATAGTGAACATGATGTTTTTGGTGAATGGAGTTGAGATGTTCCAAAAACTCTATCAGTTTATTCTATGTATGGGGTCACACTATTAATGTATCATCCATGTACCTCCAGAAGACTATGGGTCTTGCTGAGTAGAGGACTTTTCCTTCAAAATCCTCCATAAACAAATTAGTCACTAGGGGAGAGAAAGGGCTCTCCATAGTGTCACCATCAATTTGTTCCAAATTTTGTACATCAAATAAGAAATAAGTAGGTTAAACGCATACTTAAAACTGCTGTTATATCATCCTCAAACATGCTGCTAATGAGAGACAAAGAGTTAGCCAGAGGTTCTTTGGTGAACAATGTGACAACGTCAAAACTATCCAATAAGTCTGTGCTGTTGAGTTTCAGACTTTTTAACCTACTGATAAGAATCCGATGAGTTACAGATATGATGTTCACATATGTCCCCTCACGGTATTAACAACGAAGCTAAATATTTCGCCAATGAGTACATTGGTGAATCTATGTTGCTAACTATTGGCCAAAAGGTCAGCACTTTTAAAACCTGCTCCAAACTTGATTAAAGATATTCAATTTCTTCTGAACTGGATGATTGTAATAATATGTATATCTTTAGATGGCTGTATAATTTGTGGCGCACAGAATTGTGCCCCTTCAGTTTATTGGCAACTTCTTTAGGCAGAGAACTGGCGTTCAGAAGCGATGTATTTTTCCTCTCAACCCAAGATATGGGATCTTTGTCAATCATATGGTATGCTGATTCATCCAGTAGGTTGTACATCTCAATGAATACGTCTATCGGAAGCAAAACTCTGGCATTACCCTTATTCTGGAGATTATGTAGTGCTGCTCTCTCAGCTGAGGGTAAGTTACTTTTTTGTGGATGGCATCTTGTAACTGTTCAGCATGCTCCTTGTCTTGTTTCTTCAGCAGATTCACCAGGTAACTTTCGGACAACTTCTCCAATACCTGAGATAAAAGATGTTAATGGCAAGGGCTTTGGCGTAGGAGCAAAGTTCAGACCCAGTCCTAAAACTATCATCATCATATTGTCCAGGTCCTAATTTGTAAAATTAAAAACAGAAGATTAAAAGCATACACCTTGCTGCGACTGAGTAGTCAAACAGTCGAACTTCACAACTTGTCTTGCAGAGGAATCTTGATAAGCCCAGTGCAATTTTAACAACAGTCCATTCCCAAGAATGGGTGGGAGGCTCCCTGATATCTTAAGTTGTAAATGATATAGCTCTGGTGAGGTAAAATCCAACTTACTGCAAGTACATCTAATTCATTCCTTAATCAGTTCTGCTCTAATCATAAAATGACACAGATGATGACTACTTGTACCGTCAGTAAACGGTGTACTGCAACAAATTCTTAGGCCACCAAAAAGAAAGGCAGTTATATAAGAATATGATGTTCTCCAACAATAAATGATTGGCTCAGCTATTGTTGCCATTATGATAATCTCCAATTCTAGAGACATTACTCTTACAAGGTTAGCTTACTTTGGTATGTGCTACAGAATTACCTTTTGGGAAATCTCACCCAGATTAAGTAAATTTTTGTTCTATATGAAATTGTTATTCTATTACTAAAACAATAAATTCATAACAACTAACATCAGAGGTCGTCTTAGTAACATGATATTATGTACTAAAGTAAAATAAATATGCACTTACTTCATAAATTGTTTATTCATTATAGACTTCTTTTAAACCAAAGCATATAGATTATTTATGTATATATTTTTATTGTTTCTTTGTTTATACAGTGGATCAATACAAGTATGCGCTAATTGTTGAACAATATAGGTGTATTCCACTTTGCTTCTGTTTTTGTTTTAGATTTACGTTTTTAATTTCCCTACATTTTTAATTATAGGTTAACTGTGATTTCCAGTTAGATGTTCCATGCAAATGGCCTCTACATATTTTGACTGATTCCACATCCTAGCAGTTCACACACACATAATGGTTTACAGATGATTATATATAGATAGATATAAGACAGTAGTTCACCAGAGGTAACATATGCAAGCAAAATTTTCTTGAAAGTCACTGAGTTAAACAAAATTGACAGAACACAAAAGTAGAGAGAAGAATAGTTAGGACATGCATAAATAAAAAATACCAAAAGGGAGAACAATGGCGGACAGTGCGAAATGAAGTAGTCTTCAGGAAACTGTAACCAATCACAGATACTGCACGTAAGAAAAGGATTCTTTCTTTGGCCACATCATGTGGACAACAGAAACCAGATTACCAAGGGAAATTATGCAGAAACTGTGGAATCTGAAACAACAAGTCGGATGATGGATCAAGGAAATTAGAGAGGACATGGAAGGACTGAAACTAACTCTGTATGATCTGCAAAACAGAACAGAAATCTAAAACTAGAAAATAAGATTTCATCCAAAAATAAACAAATAACACACACTGAAAAGGGTATTTACATATGAGGAAATAAAGAAAAGCTCAGAATGAATGAAAAGATACTAGGCAATTTGGAAAGAGCAAAAATGCAGTTGTCGAAGAAGAGGACCAGAAAATGATTGACTAAAGTGGTCCAATGAGGCCATAAAACAAATAATAATAATAATAATAACGTTCCAACAGTCCACAGGTGTACAGCCGGGTTCATGGTGTCCAACAGGCACAATATTTCAGCGATCAGATATGTCGCCGCGGACCATGGAATGAACGCCTCGCGGGGAGGGGGGGGGGGATATAAGACAGCTGGCCGCCATCAGGACCTCAGTACGTCAGCCCACCTGACAATGGCAACATGTCTGATTGCCGAAATATTGTGCCTGTTGGACACTATGAACCAGCAGTAGACCCGTGGACTGTTTGAGCAACAAGTATGCTGGGAGAAACTGAAGAATCATAACAATAACAACATCAATACATATAAGATAAACATATCAAGCTCACATCACTCAGAATATCAATAACTTGATACTTCTGGGCTCTCTAGCCAAACACAACAATTACAGAGCAGAAAATTCTGATAGCTGGAGGTTTTATCAAAACACGATCAATCAACCCTAATGTATAAACACTAGCACTAGGGCAATTTTAATATGAGCATACAGCACAATATTTTCTGAGGCACAATGTAAATAAATAACAATTTCTTACTGGTTACTTAATGTAGCTTCCATTATGGTGGCAGATGAGCTGGGTGAGCAATAATTTACAATCTACTGATCGTGCAAGTAGTGAGTAGTACTATTAGTTGTTTCAGCTGTTACAAGTTCATATGTATGCATTCCAATACAGTCACCAAACACAAATCTCACTCTATTTAGTGAAGGATTGTGATGGGTTTCTCTGGACTTCACTACAAGTATGACATCTAACTCACTGCATACTACATCTACTCAATTTGTTTTAAATTTATATAAAATAACACCTTCAGGTCTTATTGCACTGTTCTTTCAATACAGTCAACTAATATATTATGAACAACTAAGCAACATGATGACTTCTTAGGTTTAATTTACACTGTAGGTTAATAGACGCAATGAAATGGAAAATCCACAAAAATTAAAAACACATACAAGGGTCATCCACAAAGTAAGTTCCGTTAGTATTTGAGTCTGTTATGCTATGATCGCAGTCCCAAGCATGCGCAGAAGTTACTCTGACTCAAGGAGAAGACATGTATGCCATTTTCAGAACACTGCTACAGATGTGTGCTTTGTAGTGCTTCTTTATAATGTCAGCCATAATTGAAAATGTCGCCGCATGTGAAATGACATCTGTGATTCTTTTTACAATTGTAAAGAAAGTTAAACCAAAGGAAATTCATCTGCAAATCTGAGAGATTTACAGACAAAATGTTATGAGTGATTCAATGGTTAGAAGAAGGGTCACACTGTTCAATTAAGGACATGATCAAGTGCACAATGAAGAATGAAGTGGAAGCCTGTCTGTGGTTACTGATGAACTGGTTCACACAGTCCTAGTGACTTTCATCTCTTTTTACACCTAAACTCTGTCCTTGGTGGTCAACACTTCGACAATGATGACAAGCTGAAAGAACATGTTATGTTAGCAAATGGATGATACGCAGGTGGCAACCTTCTATGAAGAAGGCAAACAAAAACTTGTGCCATGCTATGACAAGTCCTGCAAAATTTTGGAAGCTATGTAGAAAAGTAGTTTAACAGTTGTAGATTTTTGAGGTGTGTTTGCGTTTCGATATGTCTGAGTGTGTGTATTTGTTTACCTTCCTTTTTTCCCCCTAAGGTAAGTCCTTCCACTCCGGGGATTTGAATGACTCCTTTTCCACTTCCTTAAAACCCATATCCTTCCCTTTTTCCTCCCCTTTTTTCCTGAAGAAGCTGCCAGTGGTGGCGAAAGCTTGTATGTGTGTTTGTGTGTGATTTTATTTATTTTATTTGTTTCTATCGACGAGCTGGTCCTTTTGGTAAGTCATCTCTTTTCTATTTTTATTTTTGTTTTTGTACAATAAATATTTTTTCTGTAACTATACATGTTTGTTTTATATAACCAAGTGGAACTTACTCCGTGGACAACCTCGTATATCAATTGATTTTTTGTTTTTAGTTCTTTAGCATTTCTACTACAAATGAGGTTAAAAATACTTGTATGTATTCATGGTACTTTCTTTTGTATGGAGCTAATTTAAAAATAATAATAATAAAATAAAATAAAAAATAAAAATAAATAAAAAGCATAATTTTACCACAGCCAAGACCTTTCCATCAGCTTCTCGATTGTGTTCCAATTCATAGTTTCTGAATCTTGGTTGTCAGTTCAGAAAGCTGTCTTTTGACATGGAAAAGTCTGTCACTGTTTCAGCTTTATGAAAGAACAGACTGCATGTCATATTCTCTACAATTTTGTCAGGCATAGAAGCCAATGTTTCACAATTAGCTGCTAGTATTGGAGTCATTGAAAAATCAGAAATTACACACAGTCTGGCAAGAGTACAGACTTACATTCCTCAGAACAAAGAAAAGGGTCTTTTGCCTGTTAGTTGTACTTCAGTTAGTAATTTTTTAATCTTGTATATCTGTGATTTCTCAATTCTATGATGGTAGATGTATTTAAGTCTGTATATGGGAAACTGAAATTGTCTGAACACGAAATCTTCCACTTCAGTATCCAGAAATTCTGAAATGTAATGATGCTTCATCATCTCATTGCTAATATTTATGGTAATGAACTGCAACACTACTTGGAAAAAATCATATTTTTACTCTTTTTGGCTAGAACAGTGACACTTCTCTGCCATATGAAATATTTCCTTACTAGTTGGGTCAGAAGAAAGATATTTAAAGTGGCACAGTAAGATTGGTACAATGACCACATTGTGCTCTATTAAAAATCACTATAGAGAAAGATATTTAAAGTGGCACAGTAAGATTGGTACAATGGCCATATTGTGGTCTATTAAAAATCACTGTAGAGTGAACAAAAACATCCTATGTGTTGTTATCATGATTTCAAATAAAACATCAAGTTCATTTATTTTACACCTATCCACTGACACACAGATGGAAAATTAGTATGCACCCACTTGGCACAGCAAGGAGTGAGGACACTGAATCACTTCTCTGCCTCTTCATAGAAAATCATAACATACACCTTTGATTTCTGGTTGATTCTTAAGCATACATTTCATATTAGCAGCAACACTATTAGATCGTAACTACTAAATCTCAAAATAAACTATAAAAGAAGAGTTCCTTGGCCATTTCTTCTAGCAGATATTGCCAATTCCCTTGATCAGTCAGAACATCACGATCACCTTTTCAATAGCTGGTATGACCAACATTGGCACTGATACCAATGGCAAACATGTCTTGGCAGGTAGGTTGCTGGATGGAGTTAGTACCGCATCAGCACAGACAAGTCACCTAATTTCCATAAATTCCACTAAGGTGGCGATGAGCTCTGATGGCACGATCAATCAGTCTTGAGATGTGTTCAATCAGGTTCAGATCTGATGAGTTCAGGTGTCAGCACATCAATCGCAACTCACCACTGTGTTTCTCAAACCACTCCATCCCACTCCAGCCTTTGTGAAATGGCACATTATCTTCTTGAAAAATGCCACTGCCATTATGAAATATGAAAATCATGAAAGGGTGTACATGGTCTGTTACCAGTGTATAATGCTTCTTGGCTATCATGATGTCTCGCACAAGTTCCACTGGACCTATGGTGTTCCACAGAGCATAACTAAGTTGCTGCCAGTTTGTATCTGTCACACAGAAAGATACTGGATTTACACCCTCCTAGCAGCACAATGAAAAAAGTATCAAGATTAGTAAGACCATTCAACACTCTGCCACTGTACCACTATCCAGTCATTATAGTCACTTGCCCCTTTCAGTTGTAATTGGCAATGTTGTCATGTTAATATTGGCACATGCTTGGATCATTAGCAGCGGAGGCTCATCATTAGGAGTATTTTGTCCACTGTGTGCTCAACACTCCTGCACTCTACCAGCTTTAATTGGATATTAATTTCACCATAGTTCACCTCTTGTCCTGTTTTACTAGCCTGCTCAGCCTACGGTGTCCAAAGGGTGCCCACCTAAACCTTTGATGCTTGGTAATGGTTTCATCTTGGTTTTCCCTTTGTTGTGGAGATTCACCATAGTATTTCCCCAGAATGCTCATGCCAAGCTAGTAGGCCATCACAATCGGCCCTCAATCAAACTTAGATATTTTGTGCACCTTTCCAATTTCACACATGGATAGCTTGCTCACTGATACTACACACACAATGTGTGTGTGTGTGTGTGTGTGTGTGTGTGGAATTGTCAGTCATTCCACACCAAGTAACGCTGTCACCTGGACAGGCTTATATTGTTAGTAAGAAGGTGGTCATAATGTTCTACCTGACCAGTGTATTGGTGAAAATGTGCTAGCCTATGCATCAAGAGTTTTCTCGAAGTCCGAGATAAACTACTCTACAATTGAGAAAGAATGTCTCGCAGTTATCTGGGCTATCAACAAGTTCCGGACGTATTTATTCGGCAAACCATTCACTGTCGTGACAGACCACCATTCTTTGTGTTGGCTGACTAGCTTGAAGAATCCATCAGGTCAACTAGCAAGATCGGCACTAAGACTCCAATAGTATGACGTCACAGTGGTATTCAAGAGCGGGTGCAAACACAAGGATGCCAACTGCCTTTCGAGGAATTGATTAGTGGGACACAACAGCATGAAAGAAATTTCAGCCCTCACTGAATTAGGTGACATTACAGCTGAACAGAGGGAAGTTCCAGCACTATTAAAAACTATAGGCCTTGGAGAAGGGATAATCAAGCAATGGAGAGTTCCAACTTACAAACAGGACATTGTATAAGAGCTACTACGATCCAATGGGCCCCAAATGGCTACTAGTCATTCCAGCTCATCTCCAGTCAGCTATTCTCAAGTATTTCCATATTGCTCCAATATCTGCCCATCTGGGATTCGTAAAGACCATAGAAGACGGAATCAGATGCAGGTATTACTGGAAGGGTCTCTACCAATATGTCAAGCACTATTTGTGTCATTGTAAAGAGTGCCAGCGACGGAAGCATGTTCAGGAATTACCTCCAGGGCATCTCGTATCAATTCCAACTGCAGCAGCTCCATTCAATCGAACTGGAATTGACCTTTTAGGGAGGTTCCCGAAGTCTACAACCAGTAACCAATTGATAATAGTCTGCACTGACTACCTCACATGGTACGCTGTCACCAAACCTGTGCCGACTGCAGAAGCTCCAGAGATCGCAAAATTTATTGTAGAAGACATTATATTGAAGCATGGAGCACCACATGTGATGATATCTGATCACGGAAAAGTATTCCAGTCAAAACTAGTATCACAGATAATTTCACATTGCAACATTGTCCATCCTCAGACAAATGGTCATACAGAACATTTTAACAAGACGTTAGCAGAAATGCTGTCGATGTTGAGCACAAGGATTGGAATACAATACAATACTGACACATGCTTACGATACCACAAGACAACACACCACAGGCTTCCTGCTCCATGGCCATTAAGCTGAGACGACAATGGATATGTTGTTCCTGTTCCAACCAGACGACACTCAGAATGACTATGTGAAACAGCTCATCACCAGGATCAAAGAAGCAAGACAGCTGGCTCGCATGCGGACACTGGACACACATCAGAAGGACCGTCAGCGGTATAATGACAAGCACCGACCTGTTGTGTACATCCAAGGAGATCTGGTATGGCTGTACAGAAAGTTGGACTATCAGAAAAGTTATTGAAGCGATACTTTCATCCGTATCGTGTCATATGCCACCTGCCAGACATCACATACGAAGTTGAGGATTATGAGCCGCCTTCGAAATGACAAAAATGAAGAGACATTGTTCATTTCCTCCACATGAATCCTTACTACGATCCTGAAGAGCAGATGGGCGAAAATGGCTTCTTGTTTAAGGATTCTAAGGATTTATGCAGAAGGGAAGGATCCTCCAGAACTGCTATACAGAGGACTCATGACAAGATCAAGATCCAGGGCATTGTAGCTGGCTCCAAAGGGAACCTAACAGCGGGTCACCATTCTTTCAGGAGAGGAAGCAATGCTGGGAGACCCCCCGTTAACCGACAGCAGGTGTGGCGCAAGGGATAGTGTCACCGATTGCGGTGCTAATGGTTGCCAGTTCAATCCCGTCCACCGGCAAAAATTTCTTTGTAATTAACATTTCCACAATGTACTACATGCTTCTTATGTTAACTATTCTTTTAATTTCTGGTACATTCTGTCTGTGTATAAATAGCAGAGCACTCTGCCCGAGAGGCAGTCAGTGCTGCGTGTACGTTTCAGTTCACAATAAACCTGCTTTCAGTATAAGTGCTGTGTTCAGTCGACAACCCTGCCCTCAAAGTCAAGCCTGCTTCCATTTCAACGCGACAATATACGAGTGTAATGGTCCCAGCGAAATGTAAATTCTGTAAAAATTATACATATGCACTGGAGTAACTTATCTTAGGTTTTTAACAGTTTAGCATTTCCACTGCAACATATTAAATTTAATATATGGGTGCATTCATAGTATTTCATTTTTGTGGTGCTAAATAACTAATCTATTTTATGAGCCCACCCACAGATATACTTTCAATGCCTTCTTGTTGTTGTTGTTGTAGTCTTCAGTCCAAAGACCAGTTTGATGCAGCTCTTCATGCTATCATCTCCTGTACAAGCCTCTTCATCTCTGAATATGGAAGGCAACATAGATTCTTTTGAACCTACTAACTGTATTTGTCTCTCAGTCTCCCTCTGTGATTTTCACAGCATACACTCCCTCCAATGCTAAATTGACGATTCCCTGATGTCTCATAATATGTCCTACCAACTGATCCCTTCTTTTAGTCAAGATATGTCAGCAATTTCTTTTCTCCCCAATTCTGTTCAGCACTTTCTCATTAGTTATGCAGTCAACCCGTTTAATCTTCCGCATTCATCTGTAGCACCACATTTCAAAAGTTCTGTCTGAACTTCGTATCATTGAATAATAATAATAATAATAATAATAATAATAATAATTATTATTATTATTATTATTATTATTATTATTATTATTATTATATAGGTTTAAAAAGTGCCTTGATTCTCACCAAAATCTAGTTTCTTGGTGTCCTTATTACACTGCAAATGTTAAGAAAAGCCATGTTCCACTGCTGAATTAGAGCACCAAAATTCTATCACAGTCAAAGACTTTTTACCCGTTTCTTGACTTCCATTAGCAACTGCACTACTGTCTTTTCACCTCTGGTACAAAATCCATTAAGATATATGAATTTCAGAAAAATGCAGACTGCTCCTTCTAGATAATAATCATGCAAGTCTACCTGATCCTTAGTGTGTGATGAATTTTAGTATTAAAATGTCTTTTGCTCATATTTCCAAACAATTTTCAATGCATACAGATCAGTGCATTGTGCAGAAAATCACATGCAAGCACACAGACAAACTCTGAATCATTGTCAATGGTAAATGTCATGTATTATTTGTTAATTGGATTTCTTCTGTATGGTAAAGGCAACACACAATGCAACAGAAATATTTTACAGGGCTTGTGGGTAACTACAATAAAAAATTCTAAACATTTTAAACTTTCACCAAGGATACAAGGAAGCCAAAGAAAGAAAAGTAGTAGTTTAGTATAAGGCAGAAACACGCAACACTTACCACAATAGGCTCAACGCTTTGGGCACCACTCTGAGGAAGCAATTCAATGAAAGAATACACAATGACAGATACCTCTTCTTACATAGCAGTGAAAAAAATCAACTTATTTCTATTTGAATAAAATTCATAAATACATATGTACACATATGTAATTAATTTAAATTAATATGTACAGTGGTCACTAAGTAATGAGATATGTCAATAAGTGATAACAGTATGAAATTATTTAACTTTTCTTTCTTACCCAAAGTAGGATTAATTCAATACAATAGAAATAAGAGCTCAATAACAGAAGGAAGAAAAGGTTTTCCCTACTATGACAACAACAAAACATATCAAATTAAATCACAGCAGATGGTTGCAACTCACAGCAAGTACGATCGCCAAGCTGCAAAAGGCACATAAAAAGGACACACACACACACACACACACATACAACTTAGCTTTCAGCCACAGTCTTTGTCACTATGGAACAGAGCAACCAGAGATGAAAGTTAGTGAGTTGTGCCTGAGTGACTGAATGAATGAGTGTGCATTCTGTACTGATGAAGACAATGGACAAAAGCTAAAATGTGTGTGGGTGTGTGATTGCCTTCCTTACATGACTATCTGGAGTTCATCGATGTCTTTGTGGTGAGTTACAACCTGTCCTCATTATATTGTTTAAGTTCAACTTTTACTTTCCTTTCATAGTAGCAATGAAACATTTTCTTGTGTTTCCTGGACATGGCATAATGAGATTTTGTCATGTATGTCGGGATACTGGTACTTCATGATCTATATATGCAGTACATCAAACTTAAATAACTCAGATATGTATAAAAACAGGAACACAATAATGTCACTGTTTCAATGTGACACATCCTATAATAACAGGAATGTATTATTAGAATTCAATATTCCTGCATGATCTTTCACAATAACTTACAGTTGGCTTTACTTTAATTCCTTGCAGTTTCCTTGTTTAAAGCAGAAAAAAGGTAAAACACACACACACACACACACACACACACACACTGTTGACACCTTGGCTCAGAAAGCTGGTTTGTTTATACATATCAACACAATGGTCGGTTCGTGTTATCACAACTGCTGCATAGAATCACAGAGATGCACTGGTATACACTTATAGAGCTTGTGATGAAGAGTTGGCATTATTTATTTTTAATTATCACTAAGGAAAAATGACTTATTAGACAAATTGTGGGCTTTTGTGATAAATAAAATAAACTGTACTAATGCTTCACCACACGCTCCATAGCATCCATTAGTGCAACTCCGCTATTTTAAACAGTGGTCTCATGATGTCACAAACTGACTGACACATTGGATACACATAAACAACATGGCTTGCCGAACTGACATCAGTGTGAACCAATAAGTCTGCAAAGCCTCCACAGATATTTTCAGCTGTGGAAGACAAAATGACTATCAGAAGATTGTGTCCTGAGCTACAGCCTTATTCCTGATAATCTAATATAAACAATAACTTTCAACAAGTTTCAAAGCAAATTTGTCATAGGGCCCATATGAGTCAGCTTTCAAGAAAGACAGAACATTTCTCTAAACTTACTAAGTAAATTACTGAACGCACTATGGTAATAGCAATGGTAATAAAATTCTACATTGAAAGAGAGAATTATTTCACACCATGTGATACAACAAATTTTTGTAAGAGGACTGTGATGATGATCAAGGAGCAGTCAAAAATGAGAATGTCAATGCATCAAGAAGATCTGTTGTCAGTTGGACAGTGCATGTGTCACCAACTTTAGTATGGTTGCTGAGTGAGGAACTGATCCTGTGCCTAAAGTCCACCTTACACCCTTATGACAGGAGTAATCATTGGTGTTCAGATATTAACATCTTGTAGCGATCTACAGTGCCGATAATGCAGACAGCTGTTTTATTGGTGCGGCTGTCAAATGAGTCTGCGCACCTGACACCAGGAGTGCTGTGTTATGAAAATACTCTCTGGTGCAGTGTGATGTTCTGTGACAAGAACACTCTGTGCAATATAAAAAAAACTTTTAGTTACCATCTCCAGCTATGTCATTCAAGTCATTTATATTCTCTTGTGGATTGACTAGTTGTACGAGTTATGGTTTTACATAAGTAAAGATGTTTCCCTGTTTGTTCCTGGAAATTCAATATTAAGTATTCGTAGGGAGCTGGCTTAGAGCTGAATATTAAATATCGTTCGGATTGCTAATTGGAATTCTATCTCTTGAGGGATCTATCTTTCAGCTTCTGTTGGTGAAATAATAAACATGGATTATGGTCAAATAATAGTGTCACAACATCTTATCCTAATTTTAAAACTTAATAAATATCTATTACTCTTAAGTGAGGTGGATTAAATATAGGACAAGAATGCTTCAAATCAACATACATAAACTTCTCTATAGAACATCTGAAACCAATATATTTAATTCCTTCCTTCAACATCAAAATGGTAAAAGTGGTAACAGTATGGCATTATTACTACAACCCACTATGCAAGACAAGGTATATATATATATATATATAAAGTAGATGAAGTTTACTTACCAGGCGAAGGAGCACAGGTAGTGATAGCAAACATAAAACACACACACACACACACACACACACACACACACACACACATAAACTCAAGCTTTCGCAGCCCAGTTGCTTCTTCAGGCAGAAGGGAAGGAGAGGGAAAAGGAAATGATGAGGATTTTAAGAGAGTGGATAAGGAGCAACACCAATCCCGGGAAAGGAAAGACTTGCCTTGGGGGAAAAAAAGGAAGGTAAACAAATACACACACACCCACACAAATACACAAATGCAAACACACCTAGGCAGACATACTGTAGAAAGCAAAAAAGTTGGACAGAGATACCACTTCAGGCAGAGCCCTGTCCAGACAACCAAGGCAAAGATGTTAAAGATGGTAGGCGGGAATTTGAATTTAGTGGAGGTTGAGACAAGGTGGGCAATGGGAAGAGAGAATATGCTGAAGGGCAAGTTCCCATCTCCGGAGTTCTGAAAGATTGGTGTCGGTGGGAAGTATCCAGATAACTTGAACGGTGTAACACTGTGCCAAGATGTGCTGGCCGTGCACCAAGGTGTGTTTAGCCACAGGGTGATCCTCATTACATACAAACACTGTCTGCCTGTGACCGTTCATGTGAATGGACAGTTTGTTGCTGTTCATTCCCACATAGAACGCTTCGCAATGCAGGCATGTCAGTTGGTAAATTATGTGGATACTATCGCAAGTGGCTCTGCCCTTGATCGTGTACACCTTCTGGGTTACGGGACTGGAGTAAGTGGTGGTGGAAGGGTGCACAGGGCAGGTTTTACAATGGGGGCAGTTACAAGGGTAGGAGCCAGAAGGTAGGGAAGGTGGTTTGGGGATTTCATAGGGATGGACTACTAGGAGGTTACAGAGGTTAGGTGGGCGGCGGAAAGACACTCTCAGCAGAGTGGGAAGGATGTCATGAAGGATGGTTCTCTTTTTGGGGCAGGATTTAAGGAAGTTGTATCCCTGCTCAAGAGCCACATTCAGAGTCCACTCCAATCCTGGACAGTATCCAGTGACAAGAGGGGCACTTCTGGGGTTCTTCTGTTGAAGGTTCTGAATTTGGGGGAATGAGCAAGCGGCACTGGCAATTTGCTTCTGTACCAGATTAGGAGGATAGCTGTGGGATGTGAAAGCTGTTATTAGGTTATTGGTGTACTGGTTCAGAGATTCGGGACTGGAGCAGACTCGTTTGCCACGAAGACCTGAGCTGTAGGGAATGGAACGTTTGATGTGGAATGGATGGCAACTGCCATAAACTCATAATGCAGGTACTGTTGTTTATTGGTAGGTTTGATGTGGACGGATGTGTGAAGTTGCTCGTTGTCGATGGCGACCTCCATCTGTCCAACTCTCCCGAGTTTGGAATGGCTCCTTACCCACTCCCTTAAAACCCTCATCATTTCCTTTTCCCTCTCCTTCCCTTCTGCCTGAAAAAGCAACTGGGTTGCAGAGCTTGAATGTGTGTGTGTGTGTGTGTGTGTGTGTGTGTGTGAGAGAGAGAGAGAGAGAGAGAGAGAGAGAGAGAGAGAGAGAGAGAGAGAGAGAGAGAGAGAGAGAGAGTTTTATGTTACTATCACTACCTGTGCTCCTTTGCCTGGTAAGTGAACTTCATCTACTTTTTATATCACAGCTGGAGAAGAGAGTGGTTTTTACATTCGTGTGCTCAGTCTCTTTAGTTGTTTAGTCAGTTCTTGTACCGCCTCCTAAAACTCTTATAAGGCACCAGTAGGCTCCCAAAGCAGGCATTACAAATATAGCAACTATATTGTTTCAGCAGATTCCATGACATCAATGTATCCCCTGCCCTTTCTGCCTTAGTTATGACAGTACAGCGGAAGACATAGAGGCTTGTGAAAAAGAAGCTTTGAAAACATTTTCTTGTTTTTGATATCATAGACACAATTATATGTTATGCTAAGTATAACAGTTAGCCCCACTTCAGGAACAAGCTTTCTGTTGATAAAATGTATAAGTTGTCATAGCATTAACACTTAGATGCACATTGTGGCTCATCTATAATTTTACTGTTGTAAAAATCAGTCTTGTAGAATTTGGGATGCTAAATTACATGACTTTAATTGCTAATGTTAGTTTTTTACAGACACTGATCAAGATTACTATGCTGATTCTATGTTTCATGGCACGATTATTCTGTTGGATCCGGACAAAGAAGACTGCCAGCATGCACTTCAGTGCAAAAAACCCTCTTCGGATGTAGTACTAAACGTTGCCCAGTCCTTTTGAGGTATTTTGCTGTTAAGAGTGATCACACTGAAGTTTGGTGGAAAATTAACACATTAGGTCCTGTTTAGGACATAGGGATCTGTTATGTTTTAGAGGAAGACAACATAGCAGATATTCAAAGATATTTCGGGCTTGCAGCCGGTTGTCAATGTACACACAGCACAATATTTCAACTGGGCACCTGTCAGTCATCCTCAGGGCAGCCATCTCAGGACTGATGAAGGCGTCAATGGTTCCCCAATATACAGCACGCTAAGAGTGTTCTGTGCATGTGTCAAATTCAGATGGTCCACACTGCCCAATGAACAGCGCCCTCGATGGTAGAACGGTGGACTTCAGTTGTCCTGTGCATAGCCACTCGCTGTGGACACCAGCACTCTCTGTTGCCTTCGATTTGAGCAAATCTTAAGAGATGACAGGTTTCCGTGCACTGTCAAGGTGCCATACCACACTGATAGGATATTTTGTAAATACCGGCCTCCCGTATCAACAAACTGTCCTTTACCGAACCAAGCAAATCAGAAATCTTTGATGGTGGATGAAAAATCACTTTCAATTGAAAACTCTGTAGGATTATAACTATTTTTAATGACATGTTCCCAACAAATGAAATAAAAGCAAGAGAATCAAAATATCCACGGGTGTACTGCCAGTCTATAGTGTCCAAAGGGCAAAATATTTCGGCGATCATACATGTCACCATCATCAGGTGAACTGACAGACTGACCTCCTGGAAACGCGCCGGCACGGAGATCCGCACGGTACGGCTGCTCGAAGGGAACTGGGTTCTAGCCCGGTAGTGGGCGATTTAAATACCCTCGGCCCGCGGAGCGACCCCTCCGCAGTCTGCGCTGCGGCTGCGCAGTGGAACCGATTGCGCCGGCGTCTGAGATGACGTCGGTGTGAGGGCTCTGTCCGCCGTGGTCGTCACTTCGTTACGTTTGCTAGATTTACTCTTAATTAACCCAATCGCTGGTTCCCAAGCTTTGCTAAGATTATAGCCACAGTCACGGTTTATGAGGTTGTCATTTGTACGAATTTCAATGGCTTCTCTAATGACGCAGTCCCAGTATCTCGACGTCTGTACCAGAATCCTAGTGCGTTCATACTCCATTGCATGATTCTCCGACAAACAATGTTCAGCGACCGCCGTCTTGCTCGGATACATTAATCGTGTGTGCCTCTGGTGTTCAACGCATCGATCCTCGACGGTACGCATCGTCTGTCCAATATATGACTTTCCACACTGACACGGAATCTGTTACATGCCGGCCTTCCTCAAACCGAGATCATATTTGGCGCTCCCCACCAGTGCACAAATTTTATTCGGCGGACAAAAAACAGTTCCAACCTGGTGTTTTTTCAAAATGCGGGCGATCTTCCCCGAGAGTGCGCCGGTATATGGAATGAACACAGTGCCTACATCCTCCCTCGTGTTTTCATTCGTTTCCACAGGTTGTGTTGTAGTGGTTGGGCGGAGAGCCCGCTGAATCTGCCACTCTGAGTACCCATTTTTTCAAAATACAGTTCTCAGGTGTTCCAATTCCTGGGGTAGACTCTCTGCATCGGAGATAGTGCGCGCCCTATGTACTAGAGTTTTAAGTACCCCATTCCTCTGTGAAGGGTGGTGATAGCTGTCTGTGTGTAAATACAGATCAGTGTGCGTTGTTTTCCGATATACCAGGGTGCCATCAGCGCTTGTCTTGACCAAGACGTCAAGGAACGCCAATTTACCCTCCGTTTCAGTCTCCATAGTGAATTTGATGTTGGGGTGTATGGAGTTCAGATGTGTAAGGAAGTCAAGGAGTTTATCCATACCATGTGGCCAGATGACGAAAGTGTCATCCACGTAGGATTCCATTCAGATGATGCCAGGGCTTCCTCCTCAAAATACTCCATGTACAAATTTGTGACCACAGGAGAGAGTGGGCTACAGCGGGTGAAATGCACTCTCTCATGAAGCAATGCGAGGCTGGCCCATTTCTTAATTCTCTTGGCTGCTGCAGAATCGATGTGATGCGTAACCTTAACAAAATTTGGAACAACATTCTCGGAACGACATCTCTTTAGAAAAGCAAGAGTACTTAACAAACGACATCTACGGTGGCGCAACTTTTCAAATTTCTTCATGCTGCGATACATCTCCCCGTAATGGTGTATGATGTGATTCTTCACGTCTTTTTCCTGGGACTGGATTGATGGTGTTACTTCGGTTGCAGCCGATTCCACCCATAAGAAGGCAACGGGACATCAAACAGGTAAGTTCTCACGCCTCCTTGACAAACCATCTCTGCAGGTTCCGTGCAAGACTGTCATCAATCTGAGTGGCATGGAGTCGAGTGATGATGCGATCTCAGTTTTGGAGAAAGGGCTCAACTTTGCTCCTACCCCCAAGTTCACAAAGGTCGCAGAAATTATTAGTGCTGTTGAACAGGTTGCAGCTCGACTTCCGCCTGAATCAGCTGAGGAAATACGTCGTGAAACTTGTCGTGCGTTGACGAAATCCAAGCCCATGAAATCGAACATCACTAGTAAAGAGAGGGCGGCCATTCGTGACCTGAGGGAGCGCACTGAAATTGTTGTCTTACCGGCTGACAAAGGCAATGCTACGGTTATTGTCTCCCATAAGGACTATACTGAAAAGATGCAGAGCCTGCTAAATTACTATTCCTACCGGAAGATCAGCGTTGACCCCACAAAGAAGGTGGAAAAAAAAGACGAGGGCACTTCTCAAGGATGCGGATTTACCGGAGGGTGTCGCCAAGAAACTGATACCTCAAGATCAGGTACCACCAAGACTTTATGGACTCCCTAAGGTTCACAAAGATGGGGTGCCATTACATCCCATTGTCAGTAACATCAAAGCACATACATAATTGTTGGCCAAAGACTTGACGGGAAGATTAAGTCCTTATGTGGGTAAATGCCCTCATCACATCCGTAATTCCTTGGATTTTGTTAAACGCCTTAACAGCTTCAGGCTGGTTGAGTCAGATATCATGGTGAGTTTTGACGTCGTTTCCTTGTTTACAAGGGCGCCCCTTTGAGAGTCACTAGATTTGATTGGTCAGAAGTTTGACGAGAAGACCACCAAACTTTTTAGGCATGTCTTGACCTCCACGTATTTTCTATTCAATGGCGAATACTACGAACAAACGGAGGGAGTCGCTATGTGTAGCCCACTCTCCCCTGTGGTCGCAAATTTGTACATGGAGAATTTCGAGGAGGAAGCCCTGGCATCATCTGAATGGAAACCTACTTGCTTTTTCCGTTACGTGGACGACAATTTTGTCAACTGGCCACATGGTATGGATAAACTCCTTACACATCTGAACTCCATACACCCCAACATCAAATTCACTATGGAGACTGAAACGGGGGGTAAATTGCCATACCTTGACGTCTTGGTCAATAGAAGAGCTGATGGCACCCTGGGTCACAGTGTATATCGGAAAACAACGCACACTGATCTGTATTTACATGCAGACAGCTGTCACCACCCTTCACAGAGGAATGGAGTACTTAAAACTCTAGTACACAGGGCGTGCACTATCTCCGACGCAGAGAGTCTACCCCAGGAATTGGAACACCTGAGAACTGTATTTCGAAAAAATGGGTACTCAGAGTGGCAGATTCAGCGGGCTCTCCGCCCAACCACTACAACACAACCTGTGGAAACGGATGAAAACACGAGGGAGGATGTAGGCACTGCGTTCATTCCATATACCGGCGCACTCTCGGGGAAGATCGCCCGCATTTTGAGAAAACACCAGGTTGGAACTGTTTTTTGTCCGCCGAATAAAATTCGTGCACTGGTGGGGAGTGCCAAAGATGGTCTCGGTTTGAGGAAGACCGGGGTGTACCAGATTCCGTGTCAGTGTGGAAAGTCATATATTGGACAGACGATGCGTACCGTCGAGGATCGATGCGCTGAACACCAGAGGCACACACGATTGATGTATCCGAGCAAGTGGCGGTCACTGAACATTGTTTGTGAGAGAATCATGCGTTGGAGTATGAACGCACTAGGATTCTGGTACAGACGTCGAGATACTGGGACTGCGTCGTTAGAGAAGCCATTGAAATTCGTACAAATGACAACCTCATAAACCGTGACTGTGGCTATAATCTTAGCAAAGCTTGGGAACCAGCAATTGGGTTAATTAAGAGTAAATCTAACAAACGTAACGAAGTGATGACCGCGGCGGACAGAGCCCTCATACTGACATCATCTCAGACGCCGGCGCAATCGGTTCCACTGCGCGGCCGCGGAGGAGTCGCTCCGCGGGCCGAGGGTATTTAAATCGTCCACTACTGGGCTAGAACCCAGTTCCCTTCAAGCAGCCGTAGCGTGCAGATCTCCGTGTCGGCGCGTTTCCAGGATATCAGTCCGTCAGTTCGCCTGATGATGGCGACATGTATGATCACCAAAATATTGTGCCCGTTGGACACTATAGGCCGGCAGTACACCCGTGCATATTTTGATTATCAAATACACTGGGAGAAACTGAAGAATCACAAAAGCAAGAGATTTTGCTAGCATGCTCTCCTATATCACTACTTCTTGGTTCTTGTTTTTAATTGTAAGTGCCTTGTTAATCTACCGGATATAACATCCGTTATCCCTAAACACTTGCTGTAGGTTGGTGAGCTCTTTAGGCAAGCTTTCTGCAACTGATACTGTGTGTGCTCTATGTACAAGCGTTTTAAGGCCACCTCGTCTCCAACCTCCTTATTCTGGCCCTTACCTTGTCCTGAAATGGGGAGGTAATACTTTCATTATCTCTGTCAATGAAATACCGATAACACTCTCTGTTAATCGCCTCAAACCGGCACATATTGAGACCCCATGATGCCAGGCATCAACTGCTGTCCCAAGCCTTCCCCAGATTCCGCCTCACCAACCCCCTCCTCCCTCCTCTCTGGCTACACCACCTGGCACCCCCGATTCCCTTCCTCAATGCTGTCCCCTCCATCTCCATCCTCGCCACTCCGGGGTTTCTTACACTCCCCTCTTCCCTCCTCCCCGGCTCTCAAATCTGTAGTTCCCATCCCCCCCTCTTCTTGGTACTGATCTTCAAAATCATTTTGCTAGACCACTCTGTCTTCATTTTGTGCTCTTCCTTTGTCATCCCCTTGCCCCCCTCCCACATCGAATGGCACCTATTGAAACATATCTCTCTGCCCATGGAGGTCCACTAATCCGATGTTCGAGCTTTCTTGCTTCCTTCCACCAAAGTGCTTATTTGTGCCCCCCTGGCCCCTGCTCCACAGTTGTCATGCTTGGTCCATGCCAGCCACATCCACGAATACTGGCCAACTTCATCGTGGATGTGCTGCTAACGCATCATTGCCTGCCTACACCACTACCTCAAGACACCATCAAGCTTTCGATCAGGCGCAAGCCAAGGCAACACACATGTTCAAAATATAACATAAAATTCCACCTGATTATGGGAGTTTAAACCCTTTAAACATGTTGTGGGAGTTATAAAGAATGGTGGTTGTAATATAAATACCTTGTGTTTGATCCAATTTCATAAAACAGTCACGGTAAACCCTAAATCAAAACATGTTTTCATTCAAATAAGGTGTATATTATATTTCTATTGTAATTTATCAGAACTGGAAATACCTGTCAGAAGTAGTTATTTGAGATCCTTATTTAGAAAAAAAGAAGGAAGAAACTGATTTCCTGTCAGCGGATTGACAGATAGAAAATAAGGTTTTTTTATTATTTTAAACTGACAATGGTCCAGAACCCTGTTATTAGCAAAACTTTCATAGCGACTCCTCACACTGGGAGGTTTGTATGTTTCAGTACAATGTAGTACAATAATACTTAGAAGAAAATCGTAGAAAATAAACACACTTCTAATTTACTTTTTTTTGATCAACTAACAACAAAATCAATTTCAAACTGCAATTAAAGTTGAAGGAATTAACAACCTGTGACTATTAGAATAACACATTGTAAATCTATTACCATAGTGCTCCCAGATTCACAATCACAGACGTCAAATTTTAATTGTCACAAACAGTGAAGTCAACATCACATTAAACACTAAAAAAAATGACCTCATTAAATGTAATATTGACCAAAACATACCAATGGTTCACTACTCTTCACAAGCTGCACTATCTTAATGGTTTCTTCATCCTCATCAACCTCCAATGGAATTTCTGGAAGACGAGGGAAATAGTCCTTCTGGGCCACAGCATCATGTGCGCATAACAATCCCTGAAAAAGCATAATTTACTTTTAATATACAAGTTCACATCATCATTTTAAGTCTTTTTACGTTAATCACCTTCACCAAGGTGTTGGCTGATGATGAGTAAGTGTGATTCACTTCGACATTTCATTCCATAATTTCCTGTTGAACAATTTTGTTAAAATTGTATGATTTTTCAAAAGATATATCACTTCCATTATCTTTTTGCACAGTCTCAAGATCATGTTGCCATAGGCAACCCTCCCTCTGACCTTTTGCCACAGGGAGGAGCTGAGGAAGAGTCTGCACTCTAGTCCCAGTTAGGTCAATGTATCTCATACGAAAGCAACACAGCACATTGTGGCCAATAACGAATCCCAAGCAGAACTAAGTTATTAATTGCCATCTCTGTTCAATAGTCCATGATAAGTCTTACTTTTGATGGCTTCCTTTATTATTTTATCCATTCATTCTTCAGAGCACTCTCGTCCATTGAAAACCAAACACAATGGCTCTCTTCCAATTCGTTTTCAACAACTATTGATTTCTTTCTGTTCCAGGCAAATTAACCTGGCATGGTGAGTTTCACCTTGTCAAAAGCCACAGCCATATCAGACTTATGAAATCTGATTGTCCATATATGTAGTGTAATATACACAAATACAGTCAAATACTATTTGGATAATCAGACTTCACAAGTCAAATGCAACCTCCATGAACCCCAGATGTTGCCAAGATGGGTATCTTTCCCATTCAATGATACATATAGCTGTAAAGTAGGTGCAATCATAGTGGAGAGGTATATGTGGAGGGGCCAAACGTGTGGTTCCTGAAGAGTGGAGCAGTCTTTTTTGTAGTTGCAGGGGCCTTGTAACGTCAGCTAATATGGATTTGCCATACAGTCGTTTACATTTCCTGAAGACATGCAGCTCTGCTGTATGAATACACAATGATGGGAACTTGTAGGGTAAAATATTCCAGAGATAAAATAGTCCCACATTTGGATATCAGGGTTTTGTCACCAGCTGGAAAAATAACACCAGCGTTCTATGGATCGAACTTGGAATGTCAGATCCCTTAATTGGGTAGGGAGGTTAGAAAACTTAAAAATGAAAACGCATAGACTGAAGTTCAATATAATGGGGATTAGTAAAGTTCAATGGGAAGATGAACAGGATTTCTGGTCAGGTGAGTACAGAGTTATAAATAAAAATCGGTTGGGGTATTACAGTAGTAGGTGTAATAATAAATAACAAAATAGGAATGTGAGTAAACTACTATGAACAGCACAGTGATCACATTATCATAGTCAAAACCAATACAAAGCCAACACCCACCACAGTAGTACAATTTCATATGTCAACTTGCTCAGTAATAATGAGGAGAATGATGAAATATATGAGAAGAGAAAGGAAATTATTTAGACAGATAAGGAAGTGGAAAACTTGATTGTGATGTGCGACAGGAATTGGACAGTAGGAAAAGGAAGGGGGAAAAATATTAGATGAAAAAGAATGAAAGAGGAAGCCACCTGGCAGAATTTTGTACAAAACGTAATTTAATCATAACAAACACTTAGTTTAAGAATCATTAAAGGAGATTATATACGTGGAAGAAACAAAGAGTCACAGAAAGGTGCACTATTGATTT
The DNA here is from genome assembly GCA_026315105.1 of Locusta migratoria. Taxonomy (NCBI): domain Eukaryota; kingdom Metazoa; phylum Arthropoda; class Insecta; order Orthoptera; family Acrididae; genus Locusta; species Locusta migratoria. The sequence goes on from CM048747.1 coordinate 101,956,868, forward strand.
TATAATGGTAAGACATGGATTTCAAAATCAGGTTTTAAACTGCACGACAAAATCAGGGGCAGATACAGAATCTGGCCACAGTCAGGAACTGTAGACTCAAACTGAAGAAACTAGAGAAAGGTAAAAAAAAAAAAAATAAAAAAAAAAAAATAAATAAATAAATAAAAAAAAAATAGAGAGAGGGGATCTGGATAAATTGAGGGAACCTAGGTTCTTGTGACATTCAGAGGGAGCTTTAGAGAACAATTAACAGAAATAGGAAATAACTCAATGGAAGATGAATGATTAGCTTTGACAGGCGAAATAGTGAAGGCAGCAGACGACCAATCAGGCAGAAAGACAAAACCTACAAAAAATCTTTGAATATTTTTGTAAACACAATCACTATCTCTTCTGGATAATACGCTCCATGGAGCTCATCACTAATCGACGAGTACGAAACTCATAACTGAGAGATGCACTAGACTGTCACACACCATGTTTCACGTAAATCTTACTTTGGTGAAAACTCGCGAAGAAGTAGCCGAGGTTCAGCTTCCTGGTGCCGATGGCACATGGCCATAGAGGGCACACCAGTATGCAACAGCACACGTGTACAGCTTGCTGTAATCGTGTTGCTGCTTAGCGGCAGGACAATGACATACCTCCGTGAAGTTACGGCCGAGCAATGGGATCACTTGGGTGTCTGTGCTGTGATCCCACACCTCCAGGTGATGCACATACCTCCTTCCGCAGGGGAGCTGCCATGAGATATGTGTTGTGAAATAGATGGGAGTTGGAACCAGCAATGGACCCCCCACAGACTTTACAAGATGTTGATGCCTGTATTCTACTGGTCTACGCAGCCACTCCTGCGCAGCTGTGAGGCATACAAGCAAAAATAGCTCCATTGCAGCTGTCCTCCTCTCAAATGGTGGTGTGGAGGACCCAATGTCGGAGAGAAATGCGCCACCGTTGGTGGAGAAGTCATCTCTACATCGGAATGTCAGAGTGATGGGGAACTGCCAATGAAATCGGGCTCGGCTGGCTGTGGAGGTATTCATGGTGCAGACAGCTGATGCTGGGAGCTTGTCGAAGTACTCTCAAGCAACCACGCAGCCTACCATGGACCAACTGTCCTCTGGAGCATGGGTATCCGACGGCTGAGATGTGACGATGTCTCGAAAGGCGTTGGAGGTGTCCAGCACCCAGAATCCAGTGAACTGGTACAGAAAGGGGGTGTCGAGGGGGGAGCCAAAAGGAAACTTAATAGTGGAGACACCAGGAAGGGAAGGGGGGCGAGGGGCAGCTCCAGGAAGGAACAAAGGGAACAGTTCCGGGGGATTGGGGAGCAACAGTCCTTCCACCCGCTCTCAAAAGACAAGCTACCAGGTGGTTTCCCAAAGAGAGCGAGAATACTTTTTTTCCACTGTTGTTGTTGTTGCACGATGGGTGACATCCACTGAGCCTGCTGGCCATATCCTCGTGCCCATACCCAAGTCCCAGGCTGAAACCAAGGCAATGGTGGGGTTGGCAGACAATATGGAGCAGGCAGGAGCAGGTGAAGGATGGTTTTCGGCTGTCTGCTGTGCAGAAGCTTAGAGGGGCTTTTCTCCCTTATTAACTGAGAAACTTAATAAGGGTGGCCTCCGACAGGAATTTCCCAACATACTTCTGCACCTGTGCCTGAAATGTACTTACCAGCCAATCGGCCTCCCTATTGTACTGTGGATGAAATGGAGGGGCCATGACATGCTGAATACCATTTATGGTGCAGGACTCCAGAAATATCTTTGAAAGAAATTGTGGGTAGCCTATCACAGAAATTTTTGAAAGTGCTTTTGTTCTACAGTCACTGGAGGGTGTTAACACAATTCACTACATATGGGAAGCATGAGTACGTATCAATAAGCAAGAGCGAAGAAGTGTCCAAGAAAGGACCTGCATGGTCTATGTGCACACAGTCCCACAGCTGTGAGGCTGTGGGCCAAGGAGAGAATGTTTTCTTTAGGTCAGCCTACTGTTTTACAAATTTGTCATAGGCTCAGACGAGGTTTACAATTTCCGAATCCAGTCCTGACCAACAGACATATCTTCAGGCAAGGGTTCTTTTGTTGCTTGAGATGCCCCAGTGGTCAACGTGTAAGAGGCAAAGTACATCATTCCAAAACAGAGGGAACTACCACTCGAAGAGAGCAGTAGTCCATTGAGAGTAGCACAACACCATTGACCACCAGTAGATGGTGTTGAAGCTGAAAATGAGGGTAAACAGGATCATCTTGTCTATGGAGCAGGGTATTTGGCTATCCATGAGCAATGAAATGGCGAAACTGATGGTGGATTATGTCCTCGCAGAATTCTGCTGCTGTGTTGTTGCTCGTGATGGGGAAAATATCTAGCATCTGTTGTGCTTCCTCCTCAGTGTAAAAACACAGAAGTTCTACCTTGTCAAAGACTGGGTCCGGGCCCAGCAGAGGCTGAGAGACAGTATCCACATTTACAAGCTGATCCGTGGCCGGTAGTGACTCTGATAATTATATGCCGACTACTGCAATCAGTCTACAGTTTTATCTGGGATAAGTGCCGAAGGGTTGAAAAGAGTGACCAGAGGCATAGGCAAAGGGTACTAAGCAGCGGGCCATGTGGAAGTACTGCTTTAGGGTTTGAAATGCCATTTCAAACTCACAAGTCCATCAGAAGGGCACATCCTTGCAGCAAAGCTGATTTAAGGGATATAGAATGTCTGCAACCTTGAGGAGAAAATTGTTGAAGTACATGATTTCCCCAAAAGAAGATGACAATTCCTTCACATTAGTACATCACGGCACAATTGCTTCGATGTGTGAGGTTGGCGGTGTGATGCTGCCTGAAAACCAATACTTCTCGAAATTACACTTGAGGTCCTCTTCCCAAAAGGTTTACAATGAAGCATGTAGATTATCCAAGTATTGATCAGTGGTGGGGTCCATCAGCACAATGTCGTACAGATAATTTATACAGCATGGAATGCTCCGAGTCACTTGCTCTAGAAACTGCAGAAAAATGGCCGGGGTGCTGGCTATTCCAAAATCCAATCACCTATATGTGAAAAAGTCATGACATGTTTACCACTATTACCTGTTAAGTGTCTTCATCCAAGGGTAGCTGCAGGTAAGCCTCTGTCAGATCTAAATTTGAAAAATACCCCCCCCCCCCCTCTAGTCATGATGTGGAAGGGGATATGAGCCTATATGTGACTGTGCATTGATTGTCATCTTGAAATTGGCACAGAAGCACAATTTCCCATTCGGTTTCTTAAGGATCATGAAATGGATTCAATGACCCAAGTCCATGAGGCGATTGAACTCGTCCTTAATTTGGTCACGCAATGTCAACAGAATGGACCAAGTTTTACAAAAGCAAGAGCATGCCATTGACTTCAGAATCATGTGAGCTGTGAGCTGTCACTGATTTTGCAACTTACCAAGACAGCCGAAAAAATTTCTGTGAATTTGGAGCACAGAATGTCGTAAGGTGGAAAAGGCACTTTTTTTCCATTTTACTGCTCTCCACCACTAAGAAAGTTAACTGTCTTCCCACATTCTATTATTTGGCCTCCACTGTAAACTGCTTATAATAGTTCACCAAATGATGCTTTGTCGAGGAGATCTGCATCTTCAATAAGGAAGTGCCTGCTCCTATATACAGCTGTAAGTGAATCAGTTTTACATTGATGGAAAGGTCAATAAACAGCTTATTTGAAACTGCTGAGTGAACCACATTAATGTCCACAGGCTGCTCTTGCAGTCTGCTTGCGCATGATTGTGAGAATCGGCAGACCGCAGTAATCTGCCTCATTTTATGGCAGGTGTTACAAAGGGACCAGAGATTAGGGCATTCATCTAGCACATGTTTTTTACAACATGTGGGGCAAGAAGGCAGTTGTCGTGTAGGGGATTGTTTCCATGGGGCGAATGCAGCCACAGGTTTTTACGGGTGTGCCAAACTGCAGCTGTTTCTGGGTCATCTGAAGTGAGGGACCCGCATTGTTGATCATGCAGTGTATTTACCATTGCACCTTCTGCCCATGTATCAAGTTGCCCTGCTTACTTGAAACTTCATGTAACAACATGAGAACCTGTTAAAGGGAGGGATCATTCAGCTCCAGCAGTAGGACTTCCTTGTCCGGATCAGAACAGATAATAGTGTCCCGCTGAAATCGACGCAGGCTTGACATCGAAGGCAGGGTTGTCCACTGAACACAGCACTTATACTGAAAGGAGGTTTATTGCGAACTGGAATATACAAGCAGCACTGACAGCCTCTTGGGCAGAGTGCTCTACTATTTATACACAGACAGAATGTTCCAGAAATTAGAAGAATAGTTAACATAAGAAACATGTAGTACATTCTGGAAATGTTAATTACAAAGAAATAAATTTTTGCCGGTGGACGGGATTGAACTGGTGATCTTTAGCAGCGCAATCAGTGATGCTATCCCTTGCGCCATGCCGGCAGTCAGTTAACGTGGGGTTTCACAGCATTGCTCCCTCTCCTGGAAAAAAGAACAGCGACCCGCTGTCAGGTTCTATCTGGAGCCAGCTGCAATGTCCTGGATCTTGATCTTGTCATGATACGGACCAAAGTATCTCTTCAATAACTTTTCTTATGGTCCAACTTTCCATACAGTGGTAAAAATCCATACCAGATCTCCTGGGATGTACACAACAGGCTGGTGCTTGTCGTTACACTGCTGACGTTCCTTCTCCTGGGGGTCCAGTGCCCATATGCGAGCCAGCTGTCTTGCTTCTTCAGCCCTGGTAATGAGATGTTTCACATAGTCATCCTGAGTGTCGTTCGGTTCAAACGCAAACAGCATACCCATTGTCGTCTCAGCTTCACAGCCATGGAGCAGGAAAAATGGTGTGAAGCCTGTGGTGTCTTGTCTTGCGGTATTATAAGCGAATGTCACAACTGGCAGTATTGTATCCCAATCCTTCTGCTCAACATCGACAGCATATCTGCTAACGTCTTGTTAAAACATTTTGTAAGACCATTTGTCTGAGGATGGTATGCAGTTGTCGTTCTGTGGATAATGTCGCAACGTGACATTACCCCTGATACTAGTTTTGACTGGAATACTTTTCCACGGTCAGATATCACCACATGTGGTGCTCCATGCTTCAAAATAATGTCTTCTACAAGAATTTTGCAATCTCTGGAGCTTCTGCAGTTGGCACAGGTTTAGTGATAGTGTAGCATGTGAGGTAGTCAGTGCAGACTCTCATCCATTGGTTACTGGTTGTCGACTTCGGCAACCTCCCTAAAAGTTCGGTCCCAACTCAGTGGAATGGAGCTGCTGCAGGTGGAATTGGTACGAGATGCCCTGGAAGTCATTGCGGCACATGCTTCAGTCGCTGGCACTCTTTACAATGACTCTCATAGTGCTTGACAGATGGGTAGAGACATTTCCAGTAATACCTGCATCTGATTCTATCTTGGGTCATAACGAATCTCAGATGACTGGATATTGGAGCATCGTAGAAATACTTGAGAAAGCTGGCTGGAATTGAGCTGGAACATCCAGTAGCCATTTGGGGCCCAGGGCATCGTAGTGGCTCTTATACAATGTCCCGTTTATACGTTGGAACTCTCCATTGGTAGGTTCTCCTTTGTCCAAGGCCTCTATGGTTTTTAATAATGCTGGATCTTCCCTCTGTTCAGCTGTAACATCACCTAATTCAGTGAGCGCTGAAATTTCATTCATGCTGTTATGTTCCACTAATGAATTCCTCAAAACGTAGTTGGCATCCTTGTGTTTGCGTCCGTTCTTGAAAACCACTGTGACATTGTACTCTTGGAGTCTTAGTGCTCATCTTGCTTGTTGACCTGATGGATCCTTCAAGCTAGTCAGCCAACACAAAGAATGGTGGTCTGTCACGACGGTGTATGTTTTGCAGAATAAGCTTGTTGATAGGCCAGATAACTGCGAGACATTCTTTCTCAGTTGTAGAATAGTTTATCTCGGACTTTTGAGAGTACTCTTGATGCACAGGCTATCAATTTTTCAGCACCTTACTGAATTCGTAGAAGCACTGCACCAATCCCATAACCACTGGCATCTTTGTGAAGTTCAGTTTCCACATTCTTGTTGTACAAGGCAAGGACTGGTGCAGACGTTAGAGCCTCCTTAAGTGCCCGGAAAGCTCTTTCTTTTGTCTCGTCCCAGTAAAACTTGGCTTCTCCCTGCAGAAGTTCTTGCAATGGATGTACCTTGATACAAAACCCTTTTAGTACAGCTCGAGAACACTTCTCACATCACAAATGTGCTGAGGAGTTGGAAATTCTGTGACTGTCCTTACTTTATCTGGATCAGGACGAACACCACTGACTAGGTGCCCCAGGATTTTTTATCTCTGGCAGCAGTCCGAAAAGACTTCAACACAGTTGACAGGCGACTGAGATGTTCTTCAAATGTTTTTGAGAAAATGACAGTCATCTAAATAGCAAAGACACGTCGTCCACTTAAGGTGTCGAAGCAAGTTGTCCATCATGTGTCAAATGTGTCCGGAGCACTACAAAATCCAAATGACATTCCCTTGAATTCATAGAGGCCGTCAGGTGTAATAAAAGCCGACTTCTCCCTGTCAGCTTCATCAACCTCGATTTGACAGTGTCCTGTCTGCATGTCCATAGTTGAGAAGCATGTAGCTCCTTTCAAACAGTCTAAGGTGTCGGGACTGATGACCAAGTACTTTAGTCCCCTCTAAACAACAACAACAACAACAACATCTAAGTTGTCGTCAATGCGTGGCAATGGGTAGATGTCTTTCTTTGTGATTTTGTTCAGCCACCAATAGTTGACACAGAATTGCCACGTGTCATCCTTCTTCTTTACGAGGACCACCGGAGACGACCAAGGACTCTCCAAAGGTTGAATAATGTCATCGTGCAACATCTGCTCCACTTTCTCCCGAATTATCTGTCTTTCATCTGGCGACTCTATATACAAACGCTGCCTAATTGGTGGATGTTCCCCAGTATTGATACGGTGCCTTGTCGTGGGCCGCTTCGTCTGACTTCTCCCCTGCTGATGTGTGAATGCACCTGAAAATAGGCGTAGTGTAGCTAACACCCGATGACGTTCCTTTCAGGTAGAAATAAACGTTGGCCACGCACATTTTATGATCCCACCTGTTATACTTGACAACTCAGTTGAACCCCTTTAGCCATTTGTTGGGGTCCTGTCCAGTGTCTCCAGATAACACCGATGGGTGTTTGACGTGCAGCTGGCTTATTGCTGGTTTCGTGTCACTCCTCAAACTCCACTCTCATGGCCTAGGTCATGAATTACCCTTCTCTTCTGTTCACATCCTGTTTTCTTCCCTTCTCTCCCACCTGAAGAAGGAACTGTGTTCCGAAAACTTGTCGTTTTTCGTCCCTTTTTTCTTTTTCTTCATTTGTGTCACTATTGGCGGTACAGCACAAAGGTAAGTACTGGCCAGCCAATCTGTCTCTTTTGAACATTAGAACAAATTCTTTCAAATTCTAAAGTCAGGAGGGATAAAATACAGGGAGTAGAAGGTTATTTACAACTTGTACAAAAAACCGATAGTAGTTAGAAGGGTCGAAGGGCACGACAGGGAAGCAATGGCTGGGAAGAGAGTAATACAGGGTTGTAGCTTTTTTCCAATGTTATTCAATCTGTACATTGAGCAAGATGAGAAAGAAAGAAAAAATAAATTTAGCAAAGGAAATAAACTCCCAGTAAAAGAAATAAAAATTTTACCGTTTGCCAAAGATATTGCAATTCTTTCAGGGACAGCAGAAGACCTGGAAGAGCAACTGAATGGAATGAAGAGTCTTGAAAGGGGTTACAAGCAGACCTCCAATTTTAAGTAAAAACTATTTTGCTCCTCTTTAAATAAAGGCAATAAAAGTTCTACATACATGAATTACACCAAAATAAGGTTGACAACACTAGTTTTAAAGCACCTAAAAATACCTAATTTCAGGTCAGTATCACCTGCAACAGGAACATACCTAGTAAAGAACTGTAGTGTTCAAACCAATCTTCAGATTCTTGACTGCTTAAATCCAATAAAATAAAAAATTTTATGACTAACAATCTCTCATGGTCTTCCCAGCTAAGAATTACGCAAATATTTTGCTGAAAATTGTAATTCTATAGTACCTGAAATACCTAATTTTATGTTAGAACCTGCTAGTACCTCATTTTTAAAAACATCTCATTTTGTATCTAATTTTTAAAAATTTAGTCAAATAACATTTGTATGTCTAAAACTACTCTTCTGGTCTTCCCAGATACTTAGGAAATAGTAAATGATAACCAGTTTGTTTGCATGTAAGTGTCAGACAACGACAACATACGCCAGAAGGTGACAAAAGAAGTAAACTTGGTCCCAGGTTCTATTGGTATGAAAGTCAATGAGAAACAAACGCAATGCTACCAAAAAAACACTAGGACTGACCACCACCTGCACAGTGGCTGATATCAGGTACATCAACAGAATATGAGTGTGTGCTCCAATTGTGCCTAATACCTTCATTTAAATATGCTCTGGTGACATGGAACACTCATTCTCTGCATATAAGATTCTATTAACAGAGAAGAGATGCAGTTCGTCAATGGAAAATCTGGAGAAAGTGTCAGTTGTTTACTGTGATTGTAATTATGGGCATGGACAATAAAATAATGTGCATTTTTGTCAAACTTTTTAGACAACAAAATGTCAGAGTTTGGTCACCTGTTTTATGATTTTGATAGCCTATTTTTTTAAGTGATAGGAGCTATTTTAGATACCTAATTGAAGATTTATAGAACCTAAAATTCCAAGGTCTAATTATAAGATTAACATACCAGTAGCAAAACAAAGGTAATGGAATGTAGTCTAAGGAAACCAGGTATGCTGAAGGAATTAAATTATGTAAAGGAGACAATAAGGTGAAGATGAATTATGTTTATTGCGTACCTAAATAACATACAATGATCAGAGTAAAGAATAGTGAGGGGAAGAAAAGCGTTTTTGAAAAAGAGGAAATTGTTAACAATGAATATTAATTTAACTGTTAGGTAGTGTTTTCTGATGGAATTTTTATGGAGTGTTGCCTTGAATTGTAGTGAAACATGTAGGATAAATAGTTCAATTTGACAAAGGATAGATACTTTTGAACTACAGATGCACGTTGCAAATTAGTTGGGTAGATCACATATCTAATGAGAAGGTACTGAACAGAATTGGGGAGAAAAGGGATTTCTGTAATACCTAGACTAAAAAAAGCGCTTGATTGATTGGACACATTATTAGACACCAATAAATTGTTAATTTAGCATTGAAGGGAAGTGTGTGAGATAAAAATTGTAGTGGGAGACCAAGAGATGAATAAATAAGCAGGTTCAAATGGATGTGGGTTGCTGTTCTTATGAGGAGATGAGGAGGCTTTACAAACTGAAGACCACAACAACAAAATAGTCAAATTGTTACAATGTTTAGAAATTAGATGATGTGCTTCAGGTAGTGCTGCTGCTGAATGTAGCATTGTGTCTACCCAACTTACTGTATGGCGCACACACACACACACACACACACACACACACACACACACACACACACACACAGAGAGAGAGAGAGAGAGAGAGAGAGAGAGAGAGAGAGAGACAAACGAACACAAACACAGCCAGAAAAACAAAAGAACACACACTGAATGCTACAGGTATCGCGTGAGCACAATCACACTGGAACCTCACTCCTCCAGTGTTTTATTCTGATGGTATTCTAAATGCTACAGCCTGGGCTGTACACATGGCAGAATGTTAAAACATCATATGTATGTTCATTAACCAGTGCTACGATGGAGTATGCTGAATAAAATAATAGATCCACTTCTGTATAAAACATTCTCAGACTTCTTGCTGCATCACAGGCTTTTGTCTTTTTGCTATTTGTTGCATTTTGTCTTCTTTGACTCGAATCAATATGATACTTGGTCAAGAGTATTGTCAACGGGATGTTTTAACTTGTTCAGATCATTGTTGTAATTTAAGAAGGTAGTGTCATCCACAAATAGCACCGTACTGGAACTTATATAGGAGGGTAGGTCATTCATCATTACCAAAAACAAGAATGGTCCTGAAACAGATCCCTATGGAACTTCTACCTTAGCTTGTTTTTCAGTAGAATTTTCTGTGCCAATTGATACAACTGCCTATGGTTTTGGAGACACTGCCATCTGTGTATATTATACATGTGCTGGTCTGCACGGGTTAGTTACTATAAAACTGCGAACACACAATGAAAATCATAAACATGTTAGGCCCTAAAATTGAAAAAATCCCTTGCCAGCAGCATGGTAAAATTGTTCTGCAGCATCACATACTCATCTGTCAGCTACCTGCATTTGACCAATTTCATCTTTTGAGCTTCTCTAGTTTTGATTGTAGAGTGGAAAATATATTATTCATTTACAAAAGCTAAATCTCATATGTAACTGTGTATACAACAGTAGAATTGTTATAGGCCCTATTACATTGAATAATTGAAAGTTTGAATAACACAGATTTAAAAATTATAATATGCACTCTGCACGATAAAACATGCATCACACAAGGAAGGAAATATACTGTTAGTATGTTATCAGTATTCCTAACTGTTTAAAATGCTACCTATGAGAGATTGAAATTTAGACACTATATGATTTTACTTTCTTTCAGTTCTGAGTAGATTTTCATGTTTTGTGCTGATTACCATCAGAATATGCCCTCATAATAAAAACACCAGTAATTGTTAACAGCAAAATACAAATTTTTGACTTTCAATTCCCAATGTATAATACTATCCTAAATGTAAAATTTGCTGGGATCAGACATTGAGAAAGCATCTACAGACATAACACCACAAGAACTTATAATAATCTGTGTCATTTAATGATGTTATGTTCTGCATTATTTACAGTAGCATGGTTTCTCCTTGTGCAGCAAGAAACCAGTATTTATGCGTGTGTGGCAGGCTAGGTGTTCTCTCATTGGCCCGCACTGCTGGGGCACTCCGTTTGATGTCCGTGGCAGCCAATAGCTGCAACACTAATATTTACTAGATGTGGCTGTTTTGACCACTGTACACGTACTTTTTGGCTCTTGTCCAAAATGTTTGTATAGGAAAGCCATGTTAGCTGATCTTACAAGGCCAGCCCAGTCAATTATCCTGACTGTTGCCCATCTTTAGGAACCACATATTTGTGTGGCTTATCCACAGATAACCTTCTGCTGTGATTGCACCTACAGTTCAGCTATCTTGTCAATGTCTGTGGTATAAGGGGGCATACCGAACTAATTTTTTTTTTCTTGCACTCAACTATGAAAAAGGTGGAAGATTTGCTTTCAATGTTTCAACAACACTGAAGTTATTACAAGCACAGCACAAACTTGGACTGATTCAAGGAGGGGGAAGAAAATCAACCGTACCCTTCTAAACACATCCTGGCATTTGCCTTGAGTTACGTAGAGAAATCAGGTAAAACCTAAATTTGGTTTGCCAGGAAAAGATGTGACCTTTCAGCATCCCAAAGACCATCTTATACATCTTATATTATGTACTGTGTATACATACAGACTGACGGATAGAAAGAAAATTTGAACCAAGGTCAGGAGTTTTTAACACGAGTCTTCAAGACAATTGCACCAATCGCTATGCCATAGTGGCAACTTACAGCAACACTGATTTACCCTGACACACCTCCCTCCTCAGCACAAATTCTCATCTCCACTTTGGTGACATTATGTTCCACCTACACCTCGAACAACATACACTCCGGAGGCTGTTGAGATGAAAGTTGGAATACTGTCTATGCATTGAATAAAATGAGGATCACAACACAGTCATACAACCATCACCTCCGGTTTCGAATTCGCAATTCGAACTGCGGCAACCGGAGATATGGTTGTATAACTGTGTTGTGAGCCTGTGTGATTGCATGAGTGTTCTATTTTCTGAAGAAGGCCATGGCCGATAGCTGAAAGTGTTGTATGTGTGTGTCTTTTGTATGTGTCTGTAACATGTTATTTACTTTACTTCCTGTATGGCTTGATACACAAAACAGGACAAATTAAATCAAGTGTCGTGACAAATGTTGCATATGTATTAAGACTAGAAACAGTGGCATTAGTTCACTTGTTCTGTAAAGAAGTAGATGTTTAACATATCCTGTTCCAGATATTTATTACCTTTTACCAGATGAAGATGGAATACATAGCTGCTTCCTCCTTGTGACATTTCTTCATTGCTTCCAACTTAACTTTTTGACTAAGATGTCTATGTGAAATAAATGTTCTTGTCCTCACATTGTTTTCGACAATAATCATACGATCTTGCTGCTAGAGCTATTAAAGTCAGTGTCATGAATTCGTCTTTATCCTTATGTTTCCATACAAATGACATTGTTTTTGTACTGGAGCAAAACATTTTGATAATGAGTTGCTTACAGTCTTGTTTGAGTTGATTTTTCTTTTGCTTCAAATGATCGATTTTGTCTGCTTTAATGAAAAAAACATGTCAAACAGAAGCTGTAATACTTCGCAGGGCTGAGTAACGTCTTTGTAATGCTGCTTCTCTTTACACATTTAGTTGTTTTTTTTTTTTTTAATTTCAGCCTTTACCATCAATTCCTTAATTTCTAAAAGCTTTTACAGTATTTTACCAAGATCATGAATGAGAGCAATAGCTGTCAACTGGCTTACTTCCTTTTTTCGCAGTGAGAATGTTTCCAAGGCCTCTGAAGCTTGCTTTTGCTTAATTCTTTCTTTGCAGGTTGTTCATAACTACTGATCTCTAACGAACAAATGTACTTCTATTATTCCTGGAATAATTTACTAAGCACAATACGGCTACATTAATTTTCATTATTAACAAAATAATAGATGAAAGTGATGAATTAGTAGTGATGAGTTGGCTACTGAAGGAAATAACAGCAGCGGGCACACAACATATGACGACGAGGTAACTCAACATTTACGAGTTATAGCGGAATGACACAGCCTTCATCCTAGTAGTTCGGCGGTCAACATTACACAGCACAGCACTCGCTAACTAACTTTTCTTTGATTTTTTCCATGCTTTTCCTTGTCTTTTCTTTGCTTGCTTGTTTAGTGAATATAGCCATGACTAACAAGCATCCCACAGAAAATGATCAACTGCCACAGGTTGATGATGGCTTTGATCTAATGCAGTTTATTCAATATCAGATGAACTAGCTCTTCATAGCTGTAAAGCAAATAATCATTGCGCAAGCTGCTGCTACATCAACCGCTCTGCCTATGCGGAGACAGAGAAAGCTCAAACCTTGGCATAATACTCACTGCATCAGAAGACAATAAAAACTTGTCTTCCTCATTATAACCACTCAACAAAATTCACAGAACTTCATCTTCAATCAGGCCAGTTATTGCACATAACTTTCTAAAATCGGCATGTACACAAACATTTGTAAAATTGTAGCCCATGCAAATAACTTAATGAATGAGGGGCATTTGAAAAGTCCGTGCACCGGCGTGTATCGAGGTCATGTTTAGTTAGTAGCATCTTTGGAAAGAATGCACACCAAGTTTCAGCCATATTGGTCTATTTCTTTGTGTTTGGCATTTGTGTGAATCAAGAAAGTCGAATGGATGAAAAGAATTACATGTGGTGATTAAACATTACTTTATAAAAGGCAAAATGCCTCAGGAGACTAAAGAGAAGCTTGTTAAACCTTATGCTGACTCTGCACCTTCGATTGGAACAGTTTATAGGTGGCTTCAAAATTTTCGGAGTGGCCATATGGCCACAAGTGACGCTGAGCATTCTGGACGCCCAGTGGAGTTTACGACTCCAAAAGAGTTAAGGTGCACGAGATTGCTAGTGATGTGGGCATCTGGAATGAATGGGTACATAATATTTTGCATAAACATTTGGACATGAGAAAGTTATCTGCAAGATGGGTGCCACAATTCCAAACACTTTACCAAAAATGGAATTGTGTGAGTGTTGCAGAGAAGGTTTGCAGCTGTTCAGGAAGAATCCGCAGGACTTTACGCATTGTTTCGTCACTGTGGATGAAACATGCATACAAGATGTGTGGTGATTGCTCAATCAAGAACATTGGGGATTAGTCTAAATCTAATAATGTAAATTCCATATTGGAATTCAATAATGTAATAAGGATAGTGTACAACTCACTGCAAAGATTCACAATGAGCAGCAACAGACATATAAAAACTACACTCACACAAACAACACTAGAGCTATCAGCCATTAGACTCATTCAGAAATAAGAGAATTCAAATAATCACACATCACAATAACGCAACTGTCAGCTCCAAATGCCACACACTGAATCACACTCCGTGATGAGTAGATGGCAGGAGAGGGAAAGGGTGGGGGGGGGGGGGGGGAGGGGACAGGAAGTTGGCGTAGCAGTGGTGGCAACGGATAAATGGGGGGGGCTTATGGAACATGTAAGTATTAAATTACGAATATTATAGAGGAAAAATTCCTAACAGGAAACATATACGTAAAAAATAGATGAAGTACACTTACCAGGCGAAGGGGCACAGGCAGTAATAGCAACAAATAAACACACACACACACACACACACACACACACACACACAAAAATGCTAGCTTTCGCAGCCTAGCTGCTTCATCAGGCAGAAGAGAAGGAGAGGGAAAAGGAAATGATGAGGGTTTTAAGGAAGGGGGTAAGGAGCCATTCCAATCCCGGGACAGGAAAGACTTACCTTGGGGGAAAAAATGGAGGGTAAATAAATGCACACACACCCACACATTTACACAGACACAAGTACACTTAGGCAGACATACTGTAGAAAGCAAAGAAGTTAGAAGTTAGACAGAGATGCCACTTGAGGCAGAGGCTCTGTCCAGAGAACCAAGGCAAAGATGTTAAGATGGTGGGTGGGAATTCGAATTTAGCGGAGGTTGAGACCAGGTGGGCAACGGGAAGAGAGAATATGCTGAAGGGCTAGTTCCCATCTCCGGAGTTCTGAAGGATTGGTGTCAGTGGGAAGTATCCAGATAACCCGGACGGTGTAGCACTGTGCCAAGATGTGCTGGCCATGCACCACGGCATATTTAGCCACAGGGTGATCCTCGTTACCAACAAAAACCTCAAAACCTTAGGCCCCCTACAAAACCTTTCACCTGACTCCATTAACCTCATGACTCCACCGACACCCCCACTTTCTACCTACTTCCGAAGATTCACAAACCCAATCATCCTGGCCGCCCCATTGTGGCCGGTTCCCAAGCCCCAACAGAACGAATCTCTGCCTACATAGACCAACACCTTCAACCCATCATGTGCAGTCTCCCATCCTTCATCAAAGACACCAACCACTTCCTTGATCGCCTGAAATCCTTACCCAGCCTGTTACCTCCTGAAACCATCCTTGTAACCATCGATGCCACTTCCTTATACACTGATATCCCACATGCCCAGGGTCTCGCTACGATGGAATATTTCCTTTCACGCCGACCACCCACTTCCTTACCTAAAACCTCTTTCCTTAATACCCTAGCCAGCTTCATCCTAACCCACAACTTCTTCACTTTTGAGGGCCGGACATACCAACAACTAAAGGGAACAGCCATGGCGACCAGGATGGCCCCCTCGTACGTGAACTTATTTATGGGACGCTTGGAGGAAGCCTTCCTGGACACCCAAGTTTGGTATAGATTCATTGACGACATCTACATGATCTGGACTCACAGTGAAGAAGAACTCCAGAATTTCCTCTCCAACCTCAACTCCTTTGGTCCCATCAAATTCACCTGGTCCTATTCCAAATCCCATGCCACTTTCCTCGATGTCGACCTCCATCTATCCAACGGCCAACTACACACATCCGTCCACATCAAACCTACCAATAAACAACAGTACCTGCATTATGACAGCTGCCATCCTTTCCACATCAAGCGTTCCCTTCCCTACAGCTTAGGTCTTCGTGGCAAACGAGTCTGCTCCAGTCCTGAATCCCTGAACCAATACACCAATAACCTGATAACAGCCTTCACATCCCGCAGCTATCCTCCTGGTCTGGTACACAAGCAAATTGCCAGAGCCACTTCCTCATCCCCCCAATTTAAGAACCTTCAACAAAACCCCAGAAGTGCCCCTCTTGTCACCGGATACTTTCCAGGACTGGAGCGGACTCTGAATGTGGCTCTCCAGCAAGGATACGACTTCCTAAAATCCTGCCCCCAAATGAGATCCATCCTTCATGACATCCTTCCTACTCCACCGAGAGTGTCTTTCCGCCGCCCACCTAACCTCCGTAACCTCCTAGTCCACCCCTATGAAATCCCCAAACCACCTTCCCTACCTTCCGGCTCCTACCCTTGTAACCGCCCCCGTTGTAAAACCTGCCCTATGCACCCTTCCACCACCACTTACTCCAGTCCTGTAACCCGGAAGGTGTACACGATCAAAGGCAGAGCCACTTGCGATAGTACCCACGTGATCTACCAACTGACATGCCTGCACTGTGAAGCGTTCTATGTGGGAATGACCAGCAACAAACT
This sequence comes from Locusta migratoria, assembly GCA_026315105.1. Taxonomy (NCBI): domain Eukaryota; kingdom Metazoa; phylum Arthropoda; class Insecta; order Orthoptera; family Acrididae; genus Locusta; species Locusta migratoria. Next base: position 101,973,418 of record CM048747.1, read on the forward strand.
GACCATTCGCATGAATGGACACAGGCAGACAGTGTTTGTTGGTAACGAGGATCACCCTGTGGCTAAACATGCCGTGGTGCATGGCCAGCACATCTTGGCACAGTGCTACACCGTCCGGGTTATCTTGATACTTCCCACTGACACCAATCCTTCAGAACTCCGGAGATGGGAACTAGCCCTTCAGCATATTCTCTCTTCCCGTTGCCCACCTGGTCTCAACCTCCGCTAAATTCGAATTCCCACCCACCATCTTAACATCTTTGCCTTGGTTCTCTGGACAGAGCCTCTGCCTCAAGTAGCATCTCTGTCTAACTTCTTTGCTTTCTACAGTTCTACAGTATGTCTGCCTAAGTGTACTTGTGTCTGTGTAAATGTGTGGGTGTGTGTGCATTTATTTACCCTCTTTTTTTTCCCCCAAGGTAAGTCTTTCCTGTCCCGGGATTGGAATGGCTCCTTACCCCCTTCCTTAAAACCCTCATCATTTGCTTTTCCCTCTCCTTCCCTTCTGCCTGATGAAGCAGCTAGGCTGCGAAAGCTAGCATTTTTGTGTGTGTGTGTGTGTGTCTGTGTGTTTATTTGTTGCTATTACTGCCTGTGCCCCTTCACCTGGTAAGTGTACTTCATCTATTTTTTACGTATATAAGTATTAAATTAGTGGAACGAGATTAAGCTTAGGAATGGAATAGGAGAGGTATAGAACAGAGGAGGTAGGAACTGTTGAGGTAAAAAAAAAAAAAAATAAATAAATAAATAAATAAAATAAAATGGTTATCGTAGGTTCATTCCTGGATAATTTCAGGATCGGAGCATGTACCTTAGGGATAGATCCCATCTGTGTAGTTCAGAAAAGCTGGTGATTGGTAGGAAGATCCACATTGCCCGGATTGTGATGCAGCTATTGAAATCAAGTATATGCTCTGCTGCATGTTGCGTCACAAGGTGATCTTTCTTGATTTTGACCACGGTAACCAATCATCATAATGGACAGCTGGTTAGTGGTCACCCCAATATAAAAAGCTGAGCAGTGATTGCAACACAGCTGGTAAATTACAGGGCGTTTTTCACAGGTAGCCTCTGGGTAGGATATGCCTGTGATGGGACTGGAATAGGATGTGCTGGGTGGATGTATTGGACAGGTCTTGCAGCAAGGTCTTCCACAGGGATATGATTCTTGTGGCAGGGGGCTGGGGTTCAAGGTGGCATACGAATGGACTAGAATAAATGCAGTTTTTGTGGGTGACTGAATACCACTTTAAGGGAACTGAGGAGGATCTTGAGGAGGATATCTCTCATTTCTAGGCATGCGGACAGAAAATCAAAACCTTGGGGAAGGATGCATTTCAGTTATTCTAGTCCAGGGTAGTACTGGGTGAAAGGGGAAGTGCTCTTTTGTGGCTGGTTACTGGTGATGGAGGGAAGATTTGGGGTTTGTGGGGAAACAGCATGGGAGATCTGTTGCTCGACAGCATTGCTTCTTTCTTCAGCACAGCTGAATTGTGGAATAGTGAGCACTACACAATTACCATGTCAACACTCCACTTGGCTGGGCATGTACAACCACATTTAACAAATGATTGCACACTGTAATGCTTGTGTAGAAAATCAGTCCTTGCTGCTACAAAAATTTTAACCATGGCAACAAGTGCATGTTGATTTCATGGGACCATTTTGGAATACTCATTGGCTTATTGTGCTAGACTCTTTCAAGAACTATCTGTTTGTGATGCTCTAGTCTTCAACTACATCCCATAGTGCCATTCAGGCTTTTCATCCCATTTCCTGCTTAGAAGGCTTCCCTGAAGTGTTGGTTTTTGATGATGGACAACAGTTTACTCTCATTAGTAAGCTGTTCAATCCACAATCCAGCAGAGCAGCTAAACTTTTTGTGCAAATATTTAAACAACAGATATCAATCCACTGTGCTTCCCACACACAGGAGTAAGCTCTCGCGCTGTTTCTGTCAATGTACTGCTCTAAATTCCGGGATGGTCTGTTGCGTGCAGAACTCCTACACAGCCAACATGCCCTCCTACAACATGCAAATATAGCCACAGGCCTAATGACCCTGTTCTTTTCAGTGTTTTGGGGAAATCTTCCTGACAAGGTACTGTTAGTCAAAATTGTGATTTGTATGTTTCTTATTCAAGGTCCAGCTGGATTGCTGTGTTATCACCAGAACCAAACTTGTGCTTGTTGATTGAGAGATTCTTCCACAGAATTTAGAATTTTTGTTCTCAGTGTACCATCTCATGGACACCTGTCAGCCAGTCCAGCTGTTCCCAGGAGCCACCTCAGCACCACCTACAGAACTAGCTTAATGCATCGCTACCACCAACACACTGCCTTTCTCGCAGATGCTGGTGATGCTGCAGGAACTCAACTTCACAGTGCTGGTACAAGCACCACCAGTGAACTATTTGCCCCCACTGGCACCATATTTGTTGACATTTCAGACATCGCCGTCCCTGAATCTGATTCAGGTAGTGGGTGTGCACCTTTATAGAGTTTTTCAGACCAATGTTTTCCCTTGGAGGGAGAGGAGTGTGAAGTCCAATAGTATCAACTGCACACCGACCAGCTTAGCACCGCCAGAACCGAGATTTAGCAGGTGCCACAATGCGTGCCAATTACGAGAAGATGCATGGCCATGCCTACAGCCAACAAAGAGAGCATTGCCCTCTATAACACTGATGTAACCATCTGTCGACAGCTTGTCGGTCAGTCCGTTGACCATGGCACTCAAGAGAAGCAAGAAGAAGTAGCAACAATTGTTATGTAAGCATTCTAACTGTCCCTCTTCAAGACTGAAGAAGTTTAGTATTTCCTTTAGTACCTCCAATAAATTGGTACTGTTAATTAGAATGTCTGTTCTAGTTTGTTTCCCGCATCTCCATCCATATTTGTGTGCTGCCTGCTGTTACATCCTCCAGTTGCTCCTTGTGAGAAACATATAATTCCTTACCAGATTACTCAACCACATTTTCTACATTCTTCTTGTTTTCAGATTCCCTAAAGTGCACACAAATATATATTGTTAGAAATTTCTTTAGCAAATTCAAGTCAAAGTTTGCTAAGCGTTATTTTGCTTTCGAAGTAACAGATTATCCTCTGTCCTTTTTTTGTGGTCATCATTTTTGATATTAAGTTTCTCACTACTCTCATCTCTGATATGCTTCATTACTTTTCTTTTTCATTCCATTCAACAACTTTCATATTTTTTTTTTTTTTTTTTTTTTTTTTTTTGTGCTTCATTGAAGTTAGCAATGTAATCATCAGATCTTACTACTGATATATTTTTACAATGAATTTTCATCTCAGTCTCCAACCCCTCCTTTATTCCTGTATTGCTTCTTAAATGTACCAGATGAACACTTAGTGATGTCTACTTAATTACCAACAATAATTAAAATTATCAGCTCACTAACAATACAAAAGTATTCTACTCCAACTGAATAATACATTAAATGTGGAGAACATTATAATAGGGAAGAAATCAATCACATTCCATCAAAGCAATTCATCCAATCCCTTACAGTTTAATTGATAGCTCAATCAAAATTGAAAATTCTGTTTCCTGTCAACAGTACAAAACAAATATTGGTTTAAGCACTACTGGATGAAAATTTGCTACTTTATTAGGTATCTATCACTAAACAGCATTACAGTGATTGATAGAGACAGGCCAATTTAACTTTCAGTAATTACATGTGTGCACTTCTCTTTATTACGTAAATGACAGGGGCTCTTCACAAAGAAGGCTACATTTGTTGTATATGGATAAGTTCAATAATCTCTGTTTCTTCATTTCAAGAGGAAATAATTAGTTATGTGCTGCAAACAAAAATGTCAAGTTTTTTCCTCATCCACAACTTCTACCATACATCAGTGCTCAGGAAAATTAATACTGTCACGCTGCAAATTACAGGTGGTTTGGAATTCAAAGGCTGGTCCTTAATAGAGCACAACACTTTCACTTACAACATGTTTATTGCAAACACGAGTGTTCACTCAGAACAGGCTGCCTCCTGCTTGGAGTGCTCCACTATCTGTACATAGGAAGAATTTTCTGGAACTTACATCAAACATAAGAAACACGTAGAACATTCTAAAATTGGGAATACAAAGAAATACATTTTTCTGCACATGGTTGGATTTGAACTGGGGACTGCAAGCATAGGAATCTGCAATGCTAACCAATGCACCATGTGTTCCGTTGGAAGACTCACAGTAATACTATCGTCTTGAAGTTGATTTTTCTTGCTTTTGTTGCTAACATAATTCTATGATATACATTGTTCAGTTTCAAAGTGGAAACAAGTTTACAATTTAAACTGACTTTCCACTAATAACACTTACCTTTCTCACAACATATTTTAATGTTAGGCTCATTAAGTCACTTAATAGTCAATCAGACTAACATTGACAACAACAGTCTCTCATACTGCAACAATTTGTTACAATAACTAACTGCTTTACACTGTACCAATTTCTTACACAGATTGAAATATCTACAGCAATAATTTGACCTTCAGGAAGATGAGGAAGTTGGCAATAACATTACTTAGTGAGAAGAATTTGTACGAGAATTACCTAAAGAGAATGGTTTTGTGGTCAATTTTTTTCAGCATTTTCATATCTACATCCATCATATTTTCTTGGTTGGGTTGTGTTGAAAGATGCAACCTGTGTTCATCTTAACATCACACGTGTGACACACACATCCCACTGTGATGGTCCTCAAAATTTGTGAAATAACTGCCATACACCGATCAGGCTTTAGTGAATGGCTTTCACAATTTCTGATGATTCTTTCAAGTTGTATGGCTGTGATCCATGAAACATTTCTGCTCCTAACATTTGGTCCAGATCTGCACTGGACATGTTTGGGAGATGCCACTGGCAGCAACGAATCATGCCAACTCACAAGTTAGATGTTGAAGAGCGGCACAAATACTGACTAAATATCACTAAGCTTCATGGCTTCTTTCATTCACATGCTTAAGTAATTCAATTGGTTCTCTATAGATCCGTGGATAAAAGGTAATTGTCAGGATGATGCGTGTGCTCAGGGCACAGATGATTTTTCAGTTTTCCCTAGTTGGCAAAGATTTTTATGTTCTTTCAGTCTTGTATTGGCTCTTCTCTTCATAGTTCCAATGTACACTTTTCCACAAGTACAATAAATCTTATACACCCTACATGCTGACAGGGGAGAGCATTTATCCTTCACAGACTGGAGTGCTGAACATATCATCTTTGTTGGCCTATGTCTGTGAAGAGAAGTGTCAGTAGAAGACTGAAAGGAACATAAAAGTTGCTGCCAAATATGGAAAACTGAAAAATCAACTGTGGCTGAGCACTAACTTCAATCAGGAAATCATGAAGAGACATTTTCTGCAATTACAAGTTTATCTACAAGAACGACCTATTATGACAGATGTACAGATAAAAAATTATAATATATGAGCATGGTGACAATTTTAACAGGAAGGAAGAAGCCATGAAACTTAGTCTGTATGAGCTGTGGCTCTTCGATATAGGTAAATGCATTTTTATCTTTTACTAGTGGTTATCTATTGTTAATTTTATCTTTGACAACAATTATGACTGCTGATCATGTCAATTTTAGACAGTATTTATGTTGCTCTCCGACTTGCAACTCATCAGTCGACAGGGCTCAGCACCTCCAGAGCACCTCTGAAAATGTCCAGCACAGCTCTGGACAAAACATTATGTGCAGTACAAATACTTCCAGCCCTACAACCTGGAAGAATCATCAGCAAATAACTGCCCTGTTTATAAATTAATCAAATGTCCATTATAGCCACAAAATTGTCACTGACACAGGCATTATCAAGGTTTATTATTTCCATTTCTAATGCAAGAAAAACTAAAATGAAGGTCGTGCTACTTTTACTCTTTCAGTTTCTCTAATAATAATAGGGCCTGAAAATGTATGATGCTTATTCTCTTCTCTTCATGGTCCTTACAGAAATTATATAAAGGGGAGCTACACTACATTTCAAGATTCCTCACTTATCACAGGTACTTAAAACTTTGTAAAATGATATTTATAGAATATTCCATCAGTACTTTGATGAATACAGACATATTTAAAACTTCAAAACTTTGTGTTTCTGATCCACAACATCTGTTTATAATGAACCACTTTTCAGTTTCTTAGGCCATCATCAGATAACTTAATAATGAACAGATAGTCCACACAACAGTGTGAGTTCTTAGTTTCCTTAGTTTGTACAACTAAGAACTCATACTGTAGTGTGGACTTTCTGTACAGTATAAGTTATCTGATGATAGCCTGAGTGACTGAAAGCCGGTTCACAGCCAATAAAAAAAGAACTGTGGAACAGAAACACAAAGTGTTGAAGTTTTTAATTTGTAAAATGACTTTATCAGAATAGAGAACACCTATCTTGAAGTACCTGCCAGTTCGGTTTCATCAATGTTTCCACGTTTGTCTCCTGCAAGTAAAATTGTCGCCTTCTTTGTACATAATATTCAAGGGTAAGTCACGCAAGTGAAAGGCATCTGCTTTTAGTCTGCATGATTTTTTTCTCTAGTATTCTTAATCCAAAATAAAGTGTAAACTTTATTATAAAGCTTTTATATACCTTCATACACAATAGGAACTTGACGATAGCCTATGATACAATCTTCGGTTGGAATAGTTGGCTGCAAAACTAACTTTACACTTGAGTTAATCTATGGCAACTGCTGAATTATGAAACTTCAATAATCATTAATGATAATCTCACCAGGACTTTTTAAGGACATTAAACTGTTTACAAACATTCTCAAAAATATCAAATGGTAATAAAAATCACTTAAATCAGTAAACCCATCGGGAGCAATATTTCGGTTCACTTCAGCAGATACCGACAAACATCACTTTGTTATATCATTTTGGTAATATGTTCTTGAACATAGATGCAGGTAAATTACTGTGGGTGTAGAGGGTGTACAAGATGTATCTCTCTTCAGTTATGATAAACTGTCATTCTGAATTAACAACAACTTCAAAATCCACAAGAGTTCATTACAAATACTTCCAGTAGCACACTCAAAATACAAACAAAGTTATTAATGTCTTATTTTACTTTTAGTATCAACACCATAAAGTCAAATGATACAACAACATGCTAATACGAGACATTAATGAAAAAATCTTGAAAGGTATAGAAACGAAGGAAACATGCACACTTATCAAGGATACGAAATACTGTCATGCTATTGACAAGAAAAATGAATTGGGGCTAACAAGTAACAAGTCAGAAGCCAGTGTGAATTTATAATTTATTTATCATCCAAACATTACAAATATTAGATTAAATGTTTCAAACCTAATCAAATAGTGAAAATAATATCTAAACCTCAGCAATCCAATTTGCTGTTGTCTAGTTAACAATTGTAATACTAAAAATAATTCAAAATATACTACTTCATACATTTCAATAAAACATACAGGTAATAAGTAACTGCCACAAAAAGGAAGCACTTACTTATATTACTGGCATGCTATTTCTTTAACTGTTGCTGTAACAACACAATACTCTCATTGTCCTAAAAACACATGGAAAAATATAGAACTATAGCAGTAACTTGTTACGGCTGAAAATTTTACAATTTATTACTACTGTTATTTCTGTATTCACATTTCTGTTTCTTACACAGTGCATTTATGTAAAGATCTTTGCCAGCCACAATCTCACCAAAGTATGTAATGCATCGGGAAAATGACATCTGCTTCTATGACAACAGCTTAAATGATAACATTATGTTTCCACTCCCTAATGACATTATTATAGATAAAAGATAGTAATATTTCCTGTCTGGACTTTCTCCCCCTTTAATTTGTACCCATACATTAAATTTATAAGCTCACTCAACTGAACAAAGTTCATTTTCATCATCTCACATACTACATACAATGAAATATCACTGGCAGGAAAGGGTAGCATAAGCTATGTCCTCCCTATGGGGAAATGAACAAAGGAGGGTAGATGAGCACTCTTGTTAACCCAGATAGTGCGGAATTATTTTTTGTTTAATTTTTTTCTCAGAAGCTATTAATTACCTTCATATGACTGCAAAAGATCATTGTAAGTGATTATCTTTCCTTCAAAATCAAGTCATTCGTTTTGCAATACTGCCCTTCTTTCTGGAATGACGTCAAAATTAATGTTTCATAATTTTAATCTGATGAATCATTATTATTAAAACAACACGTAAGATGAAATATATATGTATACATGTCTCAAAAATTGAAGAAAGTTCAAGAAATATAAACTCAACTATGAGGAAGTCTTCAGTATCTTCTGTATGATCCTCAACTTTGCAGCTGTATCCAACCACTTCAAAATCTACAATACTAGCTAAAATTGATCTGAAATAGGAGCACAAGATGCAACGAAATAACATACGACACTGTACACGAATTCTTACAGACAAGAATAAAAAAAGTCAGCTGTCATTGTCGTCCTTCTGGAAGGACGTCAGCGCTATCTGGGTTAATTAAGTACTTTAAAAATATTAGGCCATCAAATAGCACACACACTTAACTAAGGACTATAGTGACTGAATTGTACTATCAGATTTTTGATTACAAAGACTCAAGTTTAAGCTTTAATTACAAATGAACCAATGGGGCTATCAAGTATAAGTTGTACCAGTATCTTCTATGTTTCATTCTGCTTCAGGACATATGGAGTAATTTGGTTTTAAAGTTGAATATATAAAAAATAGAAAACGGATGACTTTCCCAAAGGACCGGCTCGTCGATAGACACAAATAAAAAAACACACAAACATACATACAAGCTTTCGCAACCATTGGTCGCTTCTTCAGGATAAGAGGAAAAAAGGGGAGGAGAAAGGGAAGGATATGGGTTTTAAGGAAGTGGAAAAGAAAGGAGTCATTCCAATCCCAGGAGTGGAAGGACTTAACCTTACGGGAAAAAAAGGAAGGTAAACAAATACACACACACTCACACATATTGAAACGCAAACACACCTAGACAGATATTTGTAAAAATTTTGTAAATAATAAAAAATTTTTGTAAAAAAAAAAAAAATAAATAAATAAATAAAAGGTTGGCAGCACAGGGCTGTGGCATAAAAAATTTCAGCCTCCTACTATTTCCCAATATTCTACGAATTTGTTGTAAACATGACGATTTTTCTGAGAAGATGAAAATAGGGTGTATTCAACACTTCTTTTACAAATATCAGTTTCTAGCAAAGCTTCAAAACCAGTCTCATATGAATAAACACGTTTTAAGGAACCACACACACACAGGTTTAATTCCCAACACTGACGAACAATGCTACATAAATTGAAACAAACTAGACAGAAAAAGAGCGCAGCGAAAAAGGTTTTACCTTAGGATTTTATCTCTCTTTAACGAAACCTATGATACATGTAAAATTTTTCACACAACAACTTAGTAACAGAAGGTTTCCCACTGTAAAATATCATTCACGTACCGCTTTCCTGATTTCTACAAAAATCAGTTCAAATTAAAAATGTGTATCTTATTTTATTTGCTTTTTGATCATTTGTTTTGCATAACCGAATTGAATCTATTCAGTTGGAATGAGCATGTTAACAAGCATCAAGAAAATCAAGTTCGGTTTTCCAATGTGTGCTAACAAAACCTGAAAATTACAGACAAATTTGAGGGAATCTACCGTGTCAACAGACTACAATGTAGCAATCTGTGACCAAGTAGTTTTTGCTCTACTGATAAACTGTCCACTGATTCCACCCCAATTTTCTTCAAACAGAAGTTGCCCTTGTGGCATTGAGGATAATTTCTTTCCGATCACTATTCAGCCATTCAATCATCACTCATTGATAAACTGGAAAGTAGCTGATCTAAATGTTACAATACCTTGCAAGGACCACTATTAACAACAACAAAACTAGGAAACCAGCACGTCACTGCAGGCAACTCATAGACCTACTATTATCACTGTTTTTCGGGTCCGGGGCGGAGCCAGGGGACAGTGAACTGTAAAATGGTCGTTCAGCTGGGGAAGGCCTGGATAAACGCAGTCAGCGTTAAGGCAGCAGGTGAGGGTGGCTGCAGGACTCCAGTGCTGTGTTTGCGTCTAGGTTCTTCGCAATAAAGTGCGATATAACTTTTCAATACAGAAATAAATACTTGCAGAAAAACGCAGACAACAGGTTGCTGCATGTAACCTGTTGACGTGGTATATTTCTTCAAATTTGTCCGTCATTTTCAGATTTTGTTAGCACACATTGGAAAACAGAACATGATTTTCTGGATGTTTGATAACATTCTCATTCCAACTGTGAATAGATTCAATTAAATTTTGGAAAAAAAAAATTATCAAAAAAGTAAATCCAATGAGATACACATTTGTAATTTTACGTAAATCTAAAGCTTAAACTGATTTTTGTAGAAATCAGGAAAGCAGTACGTGAATGATATTTTAAACTGGAAAACCTTATGTTACTAAACTGTTGTGACAAAATTTCATACTTATCGTAGTTTTCATTAAAGAGATATAAAAACCCAAATGTAAAACCTTTTTTGTAGCTCTATTTTTCCACTAGTTTCCTTCAATTTATGTATCATTGTTCATCAATGTTGGGAATTAAACCCATGTGTCAGTGGTTCCTTAAAACATGTTGCTTCAGAGGAGAGTGGTTTCGAAGCTTGACTAGAAACCGGTATTTGTAAAAGAAGTGTCAAGTACACACTATTTTCACCTTCTCAGAAAAATTGTCATGTTTACGACAAATTCATAGAAGATTGGGAAATAGTAGGAGGCTGAAATTTTTTATGCCACATCCCTGTGCTGCCAACCTATTACGACAAATTATCATGTCCAGCATGCATTTAATTTAGTAAATATAAGAATCCAAAGTTTGACGTTTTTTCGTACCGTGATTTATGCATTCAACTATGAATCAAATTATCTTCTAGCATTGTTAGCCCACGTTGGATAATCAAATACTCTTTTTCATGTAGTTAAAATAATGGCCTTTCTAGTCAGCTCAGATTGAAAAGTTTCATAGAACATAGTTTTATGCAAAATAGGTCAAACATCCCACATTTTTTATCTTTTTCTAAAATCTTCAACTTCACAGTTAAATAATTCAGTATTGGAAAGCGATACCTAAACGAAACTTTATGTTTGAGAACCTTGTATTGTTAATTTATCGCATGCCAAGTTTCATGTTCACCATGGCTCTAGTCCCAGAGTTACAGGACGCCAAACTTTTAAGTTATTTTGTGCGCCCATTTTTTTTCTGAGCAATTTTTGCTGAATTGTTCTGGCTGCATATGGCACGTAAAATTATTTTCATTATTATTCCCAAGAGAATGCCAGTTGTAAAAGATGGCCAAATGTCATTTCTTTCAACGAAATATTGCCCGAGTTATAACAACTGAAAGTCTTCAAAAATTTACGCTCGCCCTGCCCAAAGTTGCGCAGGTGTCAAACAACCAACTATATCTCTGACAGTATTGCTTCAATGAGTCTCAAAATTTACCAATGTTCATTGGGGACATCTTCGAATGTCCACATGAAATGTCATCGAAATCTGAGATGATCGAGCAGGAAGTGCTAGGTGAGTTGACATGGAATGACCCAGGTCCCCTAGAAAAGTGTCAGACGAAGTGAACATCTCTCCATTCAAGGTTCGCACGCAGCTCATCATCTGACTGTGACAGAAGATCACGGTGTTAAATAAGACGTTGGACCGTGTTGAGCGTCTAGTGGGGCGTGATGCTGACCGGAACATCACCCAGCTTGTCGCAGGCAAGCAGGGCCTTCGACTGGGCAGGGGATGCCCCACTTATCTTGGAGGAAGACGCCACCTCGCCAACTTTGTCTTCAATGTTTTCGACAAAGAACTATGGTTTTGTTGGCAAGAAAGATTTCCCATCGGTTTGTGTGCATACCAAGTACTACGACGAATATGGATCAGATCAGTTATGTGCCCTATGTTCCTCCCATGGCGTGACCAGGGTCGGGAATGATCTGGGGTCATATCTCTCTTCATTGAAGTCGGTCTTCCCACATTTGGAGACGGCAGTTTTGTGTCCACCAAAGCTATTAATTGCTAATTTCATCCCATTCACATGAACAGCTAGGGAACTATACGTCCACCCAGGTGGAGCCCCGTTTGCCTTGGTAAGGCTGATACAACTGTGGTGCAGTAGGTTCCCGAGAGGTTGCCCACTAGCAACTGTTAAACCTCAACAGCCACGCATCTCCTTGGCACATAGCGCACCTTGAGAATGACATTTTTTTTTTTAATTTTTAATAGAAGTTTGTACCATCCTCGCAACCCAGGTGATTAAGCCAAGACCCATGGGCTCTGAAACGTACAATGTTCTACCATCGTGCCGTATGGTCGTCGCTGAAGAAGGCACAGAGCTTACAGTGTGGCGGACTGTTGGTGTGACACAGTCCACAGATCAGGTCCCCGGTTTGTCAAGCCTGTACTCAGTAAATTAATGCTGAACCCGAGGGGTGCTTCATGGTCTGTATGAAATACTAATGAAGTCATTCTATGTGAATGTGTAAGAATATTAACATCTTGGCAAAATTTTCTACCGTGTTGTTGATACTGACAACGTAAATCATGCAAGGCTGCCAGGATGATAGATAAAATTTTACTAATATTCAAACTAAAAATTTAACTTCTGGTTCTGTACATTTATTATAGTAACAAACCCTGAAACATGTCATAAAGGTTATCAGTCAACAGTGTGTTTTAAATGATCTTCAGAACAATTCTAAGAAATACTTTATTATATAAATGACATCCAATGTCAGTCAAAACCCTTGCTGTGTGTTTTTTATCATACTCCAGTTAAAAAAAAAAAAAAAACCAGACCTGAGTTAACAAAAGTGCCTGAAATTATTTTCCATATCTAGGAAAGCACTGTTTGGGCCACAATAATTGAAGTTGACTTTCTATATTTCCAGAAACTGAACGGTGTTATTACATCCTTTTTCTGACACCTTAATTCCCCCCCCCCCCCCCCCCCCCGAAAGTAGTGCAATCGTTATGGTAAGCTTCAGCTTAAATGTTTATCAATGATTTTTGAAAAATTTAAGATTTAGAAGAAACTTTACACTGATTTTTATCAAGGCTAAAGTATAAAGTTATAGAAGTTGCAGAAAAAGCTGAGACTGTAGGTTTTTGTTACATGAACTTACTAGGGATGTCACTTTTTCATCAGAGTAAAAAGTGTTTTTAATTCTCAATTTATGTGTGTGCAGGTAACACGACTGTGTTGTGCACCTGTGTGAATGTTCTATTTTCTGAAGAAGGCCATGACCGATAGCTGAAAGAGTGTGTGTGTGTGTGTGTGTGTGTGTGTGTGTGTGTGTGTGTGTGTGTGTGTTTTGTTATGTGCCTATCACAGCTCGTCGCCACGTCTTTGCAGTGAGTTGTAAACTGTCCTCATTACTGTATTATTAATTCCAACCTGAACTTTCCATTATCAGTAAATTTTCTTGAGACAGAAAAGCTTCTATCCACACATCAGCATGGTTTTAGAAAGCTTAAAGTGAGTGAAACTCAGCTTGCCATTTTCCTCATGATATTCTGTGAACTATGGACGACTGGAGACAGACAGATCCCTGTTATTAGATTTCTGAAAAGCATTTGACATGGTGCCCAATTGCAGACTGCTAAGAGAGGTATGAGGAAATGGGATATGTTCCCATATATGCAAGTGGCTCGAGTGGCTTGAGTGATTGGGACTAGTCTTCTCTCTGAAATTCTGAATGTAAGAGGTATACAGTATATGGGGTGAATTGTCCGCAAGCTAGCACGTGGTTTGCGGTGGAGGGTATTTTGTGCCGCCTCATTGTTCCATTAGCTGTTCCATTTCCAAATAAGTGAGGGAAAAGTGACCATAGCTATGCCTCCATACAATTCCTTATTTCTCTTATCTTTGTGGTCCTTGTGCTGAATTATCACAGTTCCACAGCCCTACTACTGTGCGTAGTTTATCACTTTTCAAGCTGAGACTAAGTTCTGCAGTCACAGACCCATAAATTTTCTAAGTCCACACATGCCTATCTCTTCAAATCAGAAGTTTGTAACGCAGCTTCAGACCGCCCAGTGTCACAACCTTTCACCACCACATCCAAGTTAAGAGTCCCTTCCCCAGCGTTCGAAAAGCTTGCTCTCCCTGCTCCCAAAACTGTATCCTTCCGCGCATCCTAACGCCTCATCTTTAAAATGCAGTTTCCCTTCCAAAATATTAGACATTTGAATATCACAGAATTAAATGTTTTGACCACCTCCCTGCAAATATTGTTTACATTTAAGAAAGAAATATTTATATATACATGTGGCGTCTGTTCCAAAAGAACAGACGTCACTTCTGATCCCGCAGTTGTTATTATTTAGTATTCACAGAATATATGACATCAACTGCGATTGGGCAATGCTGAAAATGTGTGCCCAGACGGGATTCGAACCCGGGTCTCCTGCTTTCTAGGCAGTTTCGCTGACCCCTACACCACTGGGGACGCAGTGATCACCGCACCTGCAAGGACTACCTAAGCACGCCTCCCGTCAGATACAAATTCCCAGCTTCGCCCTGCCCACAGTACTCAAACTCGTAGTTGTGAAACTAATTCCCGTAAGAGTAAGGGCTTCAAACTTGCCCACCCCTTGCCACTAACAATAGGATCATTGCCCGTCACCGGCATATTATATATATATACATGTGGCGTCTGCAACTGTAGGATCAGAAGTGACGTCTTCTTTCGGAACAGACGCCACATGTATATATATATAATATATAGAGGACAACATACTGTATTGGTAAGATATCAGTTTGATAATATTTAGCGCTTGCCTTTCTTGGACTTATTACATTCTTCTGAAAGTCTGAGGGAGATCCTTTGCCTGTGTCATGTACCTTGCATACCAGGTGGGATGTTACTCTCATGGTTGGATATGCTTTTAGAGTATACTTTCAAAAATAATCCTAAAATGAAGCATTTCAAGACATTTGTTTGTATTAAATTTTTACCTCATTCTGATGTAATTAACTTGTATACATTTTCTGCCTAATATATTTGTTGAGCTGTGTCTTTCATTTACACAATTCCAAAAGTCTCTTGATTAATTCAACCACAGTGACCTAAATAACATTAAAAATCTGGGACTGCATGCATTATAACTGGCTATTCAACTAGTCGTTAAGACAATGTGGAGCTTTGATTTTTACTTCATCAGATACTGCATAACAAACTAGCAGAAAAGCCATGCAACAGCTACTATCACCTATTACCTGAATATGTGGTTTCTGCAACAGTATAAACAAATTTTTGCAGTCTTCATTAGAAGTAGCTTTCGGTGCAATAACATCCAATACATCCAATGCTATCTGCATTGAGTTTGATACAGTTGGGTGAAATTTTTCATCCTTTCCATTATTTATTATTTTGTTGTGTACTTTCACTAATGCATGAAGTTCTTTTGATTGTAACAGACCACTTAAGAAACCAAATTCTTCTTCAGAACTGGGCAACACCTGCCTTGCTTCTTCCAACGACACCAACAACCGAGACAATGCTGCAATGGTATCATAAACTGTGATCAAAAATTATTATGCCTGCTGAATTTAGGGCATAGCATTAACATGTTTTAAAAGTACCTGGATCCCAGTTCCCATTTGCCATTACTGCTGTCATCCTACATGTAGCTGCTATTGCTGCAACTATGTCTGAAAATGAATTATGTACAAACAGTTGTGAAGATATGGTTACAAAAATAAAAATATAAACACTAATCTGAGATAATTATTTACAGAAATTGTTAAAAGGTAACAGTGGACCTTCTTTGCATTTCTCATAATTTATGCATGGTGTATGTGCATAGTCTGCTTTAATATATTTGAAGGCTTCTCTATTATCTATTACAGGTTTCTCAATTTACACTACAGTTTTAATCTTTACAATAAAAACTATGTTAAATATTTCATGTTAAATGTTTAAGTCATTACTTATCCCAAAAATATAGATACCAGCAGACTGCATTACAGACAGATGTTACTACCAGGATTAGCATGCATTCATTGCTCTTAGCTTTGACATGTCATAACCAAATTATTTCCTTCTAACCTAAGCTTCACCTCTGGCAATGCTATAAATATGTATCATCATAAGATGATGACTGTAAACTTAAGGCAAATGAACCTAAATGACATGCAGTTTCTAACAAGCACATGGATAAAAAGGAGCATTCTATATGAGCTGTCAGTTTTGTCCAGTGACATAGGACCCAGAACACATCTAACACTTCAATAGTATAATAACCAATAAAGGAGTGATGAGCACAATATATACCAGCTTAATGACATACAGATTTTCAAATATGCCTGCCAAAAATTATTTGAGCAAATAATAGTAAACCAATTACTGACCAGTATTACAATATTTTTAATTAAGCACATTTTTTGTTTCTGAACTTAAAGTTGCATAAATTACATAGTTTGATAGTGGCAGAGTTCAGGTTTGTCTATTGACAACATGTATAATAAAGAAATAAAAAGATAGAATCAGTCCACTATTGGAGGGAGATGATGCCAGCTTGGGATTAAATTTTACTTACGAAGTTGGCGGCCTAGCTTGTTAATGTTGGCAATGGATGAAAATGGAGAAAGTAATGTGACACCGTCATTAGTTAATTGTGTGGTAGCATGCAGTATCTAATGAGCATTGCTGGTTTCTTATGCAGAATAAATGAACTCCTTTTGTTGTCTGCAATTTAATGTTTTGTTTTGTCACGATATGGCATGAGAACTACAGTTGAAAACGAAATGTTCCCTTTACGATGATAATTAATTTAGTGACTGAACATGGGTACACACAAGAATCATAGAGCAAGAACAACATTTATTTCAATGTCAACACAAAGGATTAATTCCCTCCGACATAAAATATTACTCAAGTTATGGAATGAGGGGTATAATTCCTTCTACAGACCGTGAAGTGAAGAATTTATGATTTTTTGCTTATGGTTAACAAGTTCTTGTGTGTACACTTGTACAGTCAGTAAATTAATTATCATCATAAACGAAAAATTTTGTTGTCAACATTACATCACTACACCACCACAGCTCAACATAAACATGTGACATACTGTAAAATGTGAAAGAGGGGACGCATCAAACATTCTTTTATGGTATAGTAATAGAAGAGCTTATAACTCGCCTCAAAGACGTGATGACGAGGCACTACAGGCACACAAAAAAGAGACACTTTCAACTATTGGTCAAGGCCTTCTTCAGAATAAGGAACATTCAAGCAATCACATAGGCACACAACCATCAAATCCAGCTGCAACACTTGAAATCACGCTCTACGGTGTGGAGATAGGAGAGGAGAGGGGGAGATAGGAACGTTGCTTCACAGTAGGGGGGGTGGGGGAGAGATACAGCACAGCTTTCCAGAGTATGTACGTATTAAAATGAATGCACGCACACACACACACACACACACACACACACACACACACAAGAGGCACAGCACTCAAAAAAGGAGACGTTTATGATAGAGAGGGGGGAACTGAATGGTGCGGAAAAAAAGGGAAGTTATGATAAGTCGAGGCCTGGATAATTTCGGGATCAGAGACTGTAGCGGGTGATCAAAAAGTCAGTATAAATTTGGAAACTTAATAAATCATGGAATAATGTAAATAGGCTAGACGCGTGAAAGATTCTTACGCTCGTCATTTGGTGGTGATCTTGTGCTCAGCCACCACTTTCGTCATGCTTGGCCTCCCAGGTTCCCAGACCTCAGTCCATATGATTATTGGCTTTGGGGTTACCTGAAGTCGCAAGTGTATCATGATCGAGCATCATCTCTAGGGATGCTGAAAGATAACATCCGACGCCAATGCCTCACCATAACTTTGGACATCCTTTACAGTGCTGTTCACAACATTACTCCTCGACTACAGCTACTGTTGAGGAATAATGGTGAACATATTGAGCATTTCCTGTAAAAAAATCGTCTTTGCTTTGTCTTAATTTGTTATGCTAATTATCTTTTTCTGATCTGTTGAAGCGCCATGTCATTCCAAGCATGTGTGTCAATTATGACCTCTCTATCTACATTATATACTGACTTTTTGATCACCTTGTACTATAGGGATCACTCCCAACTGCGCAGTTCAGAAAAGCTGGTGGTGGATGGGAGGATCCAAATGGCCCAGTTTGTGAAGCAGCCATGGAAAGCAAGCATATGCTCTGCTGCATGTTGTGGCACAGGGTGGTCCACATAGTTTTTGGCCACAGTTTAACAGTGACCATTCATTCTAATGGACAGCTGGTTAGTCGTCATGCCAATACAGAAAGCTGCACAGCTATTGCAGCACAGATCGTAAACTACATGGTTGCTTTCATTTTATTTTATTTTATTTTACTCCACACACCCGCCTCCCCACTCCATCCCTAAGCTGCATCTCATTCCTCCCATTTAATATGTACATACTCTGGAAGGCTGTAGCCATCCCCAGCACTGTGACCCAACCTCCCAATCCCCCCTCCCCTTTCTATCTCCACACCGCAGAGTGTGATTCTAAGTGCAGCAGCTGGAGTTGACAGTTGTGTGACTTTGTTGTGTGACTGCGTGAATGTTCCTAATTCTGAAGGAGGCTATGGCCAATAGCTGAAAGTGTTGTATGTGTATGTCTTTTTTGTGTGCCTGTCGCAGCTCCTCACCATGTATTTGCAATGAGTTGTGAACTATCCTATTACTCTACTGTTAATTCCAACCTGGACTTTCCATTATTAGGTTCTTTTATAGAACATGGTTTTGTTTCTTATAATTACTTTTTCAAATAACAATCTAAACTAGCTGAATTCCGATTGGCTGCCTGCATCTATTCCATTATTGGTCATCTCTTTTCCGGCCATTCCATTGTCAACATCATCATGTTAGGGCCACTAACACTGTTTAAGTAACATTTAGCCCAGCTTGGGGGTTAAAAGTCAGTTTGGATGACACCACCTTCTACATCTACGTAGTATACTCTGCCAATCACATTTCAGTGCCCGGCAAAGAGTTCATCAAACACCTTTAAACTCTACATTTACCATTCCATTCTTTAATAGCATGCAGGAAGAAAGAACACCTGAATCTCTCTTTCAAGCTCCGATTTCTCGTATTTTATTTTGATGATCATTTCTACATATGTAGGTGGGAGTCAACAAAATATTTTCGCATTTGGAGAAAAATGTAGCTGATGGAGTTTCATGAGTAGACCACGCGATAGCGATAAATGCCGTTGTTGTAATGATTTCCATTTCAGATCCTGTATAATTTCCATGATGCTATCTCTCCTGCATCGCGACAATACAAAACTGACTGCTCTTTTTTGGGCTCTTTCGATGGCTTCCATCAAACCAACTTGATAGGGATCCCACACTGGGCAGCAATACTTCAAATGAGGACAGACAGGCATGGTGTATGCAGTATCTTTAGTAGTTCTGTTGCACCTTTTAAGTGTTCTGTCAATAAAACACAATCTCTGGTTAGCCTTTTCTATAACATTACATGTTCTTTCCAGTTTAAGTCTGATGTAATATTAATTCCTAGGTATTTAGTAGAATTGACAGCCTTCACATTTGATTTATTTATCTTGTAAACAAAGTTTAACGGATTTCTTTTCATACTCATGTGGATGACTTCACACTTCTCATTATTGAGACTCAATTGCCAATTTTTACGTCATATTGATATCTTATGTAGGTCGTTCTGCAGTTGGTTTTGATCTTCAGATGACGTTACTGGACGATAAATGTCGGTGACATCTCCAAACAACCTAAGAGAGCTGCTCAGATTATCTCCCTGATAGATAAGGAACAATCGATTACCAAAAACACTTCCCTGTAGAGCGCCACGTATCACCTCTGTTTTAGTCACTGCTTTACCATCAATTACTGTAAACTGCGTCCTCTCCGACAGGAAATACCCTATCCAGTCACAAATCTTGGGCGATATTCCATAACCATGCAATTTGCTTAAAAGTTATTTGTGAGATACAGTGTCAAAAGCCTTCTGGAATCTGAGAACCTTTGTTGATAGTATTCATCACTTCGTGAGAGTAAAGAACTAGTTGTTTCACATGAATGTTATTTTCTAAATCCGTGATGATCTTGGGTCAATAGATCATTCTGTTTGAGATAATTCATAATACTTGAATACAGGATATTTCCAAAACCTTGCTGCAAACTGACATCAATGAAATAGGCCTGTAGTTTAGTGGGTTATTCATACTGCATTTCTTCAATACTGGTGTGACCTGTCCAACTGTCTTCTGGTACAGATCCTTCATTGAGCAAGTGGTTGCATATTGTTGTTAAGTAAGGAGCTATCGCATCAGCTGATGGTTTAGATCCCAATCTTCCATTAAGCCGCTTCACTCTTAGCTCAATTTTCCAATGGAAGTTCTGGAAAAAGTTAGCATACAAAACTGACTATGATGCACTGTGTTTAACTTAAGGGCAACTAGGCTTGCACATGTTATCATATACGTAGAACAGAAAGATTATTTTGTTTCTCATTTAATTATTTTATTAGCACGTGCCCCATCAGGACCTTATCAAGGAAACAACAATATACACATATAACACAGAAACCCAGGGGAGCCCAAAAACTGACAAAAAAACTATGTTTTCATAATGAAGTTTAGGTTAAGAATGTTCATTCAAGCATTAAAAAATATTTCAGAATGCCTGCGACTGATGCACCTTGTCAACGTAGTTTCTGTAAATTAAATAGGCCTATGATAAAGTAAAAACAAAAATGATATCTGATGTTCCCCTGGAAAGTGTTACAGGGCTCCTCTACATACATACTCTGCAATTCACCGTAAGGTACCACTATTATGCATTTCCTTTCCCATACCACTCCCAAATAGAACGAGGAAAAAAAGAATACTTCGAGCCCTAATTTCTCTTATTTTGTCTTTGTGATCATCACGCAAAACATAAGTAGGCGGCAGCAGGATCGTACTACACTATCCTTCAAATTGCAGCCCTCTAAATGTCCTCAACAGAAATTCACAAAAAGAATGTCGTCTTTCCTCCAGCGATCCCCAATTGAGTTGCCGGAGCATTTCTGTGACACTCCCGCATTGGTCAAACCTACCAGTAACAAACCTAGCTGCTCGCCTCTGAACTGCTTCTTCCTTTAAATTGACCTGCTGCAGGTCCCAAACACTTGAGCAATACTCAAGACGTGGTTGTACAAGCGTTTTATACGTGGTCTCCTTTACAGGTGAAGTACATCTTCCTAAAATACTCCCAATAAACCGAAGTCAGCTGTCCACCTTACTCACAACTGTCCTTACATGTTCATACCATTTCATATCACTCTGCAATGTTACGCCTAGATATTATATTTGAACAATGCGACAGCATCAAGAAGCTCACTACTAACGCTGTATTCGAACATTATGGGATTGTTTTTCCTACTCATGCTCATCACCTTACATTTTTCTACAATGAGAGCTAGAAATTTTGTCTAAGTCATCCTGTACGTTATTACAGTCAGTTAAAGACGACACCCTCCCATACACAACAGTATCATAAGCAAACAGCCACAAGTTACTACTTACTCTGTCCATCAGACCATTTATATAGATAGAAAATAATAGCGGTCCTATCACACTCTCCTGGGGCACGCCAGACAATACACTCGTCTCTGATGAACACTCACCGTCGAGAACAACGTACTGCATTCTATTACTTAGGAAGTCTTCCAGCCAGTCATAAATCTGTGAACTTATTCCATAAGCTCGTATCTTCGTTAGCAGTCTGCAGTGTGGTACCGCGTCAAACACCTTTTTGAAGCCGAGAAAAACACAAACCGCCTGTTGTCCTTCATCCATGGCTCGCAAGATGTCATGTGAGGAAAGGGCAAACTGAGTTTCACATGAACGATGTTTCCTAAACCCGTGCTGATTCATAGAAAGAAGCTTTTCCATTTCAAGGAAATTTATTATATTCAAACTGAGAATATGCTCCAAAATCATACATGAAACTGATGTCAACGATATTGGCCTGTAATTGTGTGGGTCAGTTCTCTTTCCTTTCTTATAAACGGGAGTCACCTGCGCTTTTTTCCAATCAATAGGAACTTTGCGCTGCATTAAAGATTCCCGATAAATGCAAGCTAAGTAGGGGGCCATGCCACAGAATACTCTTTGTAAAACCCAACTGGTATTCCATCCAGACCAGCAGACTTTTCTTGTTTAGCTCTCTCTGCCGCTTCTCTACACCGGAAATACCTATTACTAAGTCCTCCATTTCGGAATTAGTACGCTGATCAAATGATAGTACATTTGAGCGGTCCTCCTGCATGAAAGATTTCTTAAAGGTTAAATTTAGAACTTGGGCTTTCCATTTGCTTTCTTCTATTACTGCTCCAGAATGATCAACGAATGACTGGACAGTAGGCTTTGACTCCTCTTATTGATTTTACATAGGACCAGAATTTTTTAGAGTTCTCGGAAAGATCTTTTGGTAAGGTATGGCTGTGGTAATTACTGTATGCTTCGAGCATCGATCTTTTTATAGATGCACGAATCTCTACTAACGTTTGCTTGTCATCATTCGTGTGTTCTTTTTTGAATCAAGAGTGCAACAGTCTTTGCTTTCTCAGCAGCTTTCTAACATTATTATTATACCATGGTGGATCATTTCCATCCTTAATCGTCTTTACTGGCACATATTTCTCTAACCCTTTATTTACAATGGTCTTAAATTTAGTTCACTATTCCTCTAAGTACATAGTCCTGGAATTAAACGATGCCCATTCATTTTCTAAGTGTGATCCTAACACATGCATGATCACTAATTCCTGTCTCTACACAGACATCGTTAATAAGGTCAGGCCTGCTTGTAGCTATAAGGTCTAAAATATTTCCATTGCGCATGGGTTGCCGGTTTAACTGCTCAAGACAGTTTTCGGAGAATGTGTCCAAAAGTAGCTCACAAGACTGCTTGTCTGTACCACCTGAAATGTAACTAGAGAGGTCCCAATCTATACTCTTAAGGTTGAAGTCTCCCCCGGCTAATATTACATGGCCCAGATACCTATGCACTAACTGGTGTAGACTTTCTTTGAATGACTCTAAAACTGCTACAGCAGCACTGGGGGGTGGGGGGGGGGGCGGTAAAAACACCTGACTATTAACTTTACTTCTTTTAGACCTGTTATACGTGCCCAGATAACTTCACAGTTACTTTCAACTTCGATCTCAGTAGAAACAATATCTTTGTCCACAGCGATGAACACTCCTCCTCCAGTCGTATCCGATCTATCTTTCCGATATACATTCCACGCCTCGCTAAATACTTCTGAACTTGCCACATCATGATTTAGCCAGCTTTTGGTGCCTAAAACTATCTGAGCACAATAATTTCCATGCAGTGCAGCAAATTCGGGAACTTTTAAGTTTGCGGCTAATATTTTGATATTCAAATTTTTGAGCCTAACATGGCTGAATTCGCTGTCTGAATGTTGACAGGTGAGTGCTCATCAGAGTTAGTGCCTAGCCTACTGAGCCTAATGATTTAAGAGCCATCTCAGCAGCTCTCTTCGAGTGTTTGTGGATGATGCTGTCATTTATCAGTTTAGTAATGTCACTAGAGGATCAAAAGTGACTGCAAAATGTTTTAGAAAAGATATATGCATGATGTAAAAATTGACCCTAAATAACGGAAAATGTGAAGTATCCATATGAAGTCAAATCCACTAAATTTTCTTTACATGATAAATCAGTCAAATTACAGACCATACATTCAAGTATGCATAAATACCTAGAAAATACAATTACAAACAAATTTAATTGGCAGAACACTTAGAAGATGCAACAGTTCTACTAAAGAAACTGCTTACACTTCTGTGTCCTAATTTGGAGTATTGCTGCACATTTCGGATCCCTACCAAGTGGGAATGGCAGCAGATATAGAAAAAGTTCAGAGAAGGGCAGCTTATTTTATATTATCACAATATGGAAGATTGTGACACAGAAATGAAGCATGAGATTGGGAAGAAATCATTAAAAGAAAGGCATTACTCATCATGGGGGACACTTATAGGACGCAATTCCACCCATCAGCTTTGAGCCGTGACATCGCCACAGCTTGGTAGTTTTGCGTGTTTGTAGAAGTAATTATATTGTGGTATTCGATTGATGATGAAAATTCTCCTCAGAGATAATAAATATTGTTGAAATGAGATAGAATGGCTGGCCAGTACTTACCATTGTGCTGTACCGCCAATAGTAACACAAAATGAAAAAACAGAAAAAAAGGGGACAAAGGGACAAGCTTTCGGAACAGAGTTCCTTCGTCAGGTGGGAGAGAAGGGAAGAATAAAGGATGGGAATAGAAGGGAAAGGTGGTTCACGACCTAGGTCATGAAGGTGGTGTTTCGGGAGTGTGGACGTCAGAGATACTGCATGTATGTACTGAGCCAAGCCAGAGAGGATAAATATAACTAAAGAGGAAAGATCAAGTAGTAAAGAGAAGAGTAAAGAGTGAAATTAATGATGCTGAGGGGTGTAGGAGGGGCGGGGGGGTGTCTAAAATGTTTTTCATAAACAGGGAAATATGGATGGACACTCAACAATAATTACTTCACCTTTGAGGGCCAGACCTACAAACAAATCAGGGGGACAGCTATGGGTACCAGGATGGCCCCTTCCTATGCCAACCTCTTCATGGGCCGCATGGTTTGGTATAGATTCATAGATGATATCTTTATGGTCTGGACTCACGGTGAAGAAACCCTTCTGAACTTCCTCCACGACCTTAACTCCTTCTCCAGCCTTAAATTCACCTGATCCTTCTCCAAAACTCAAACCACCTTCCTTGATGTTGACCTTCACCTTGCTGAGTCTCACATCCACACCTCAGTCCATATTAAACCCACTAACAAACAACAGTACCTCCACTTTGACAGCTGCCATCCCTTCCATATTAAACGATCCCTTCCCTACAGCCTGGGCATCTGTGGGAAACGTATCTGTTCCACTTCCGAATCCCTCACCAGCTACAACAACAATCTATCCAATGCTTTCCTCTCCCGCAACTACCCTAAAGACCTCATCCACAAACAGATCTCCCGAGCTGTCCATTCCTCTCCCTCCAAAAATAATGTTGCTAACCCCAGACCACCCAGAAGCACTCCCTTAGTCACCCAGTACCATCCTGGCCTGGAATGCCTCAACAAATTCCTCAAACAGGGCTATGACTTTCTCAAGTCATGCACTGAAATGAGACCATCATTCCAAACTCTTCTTCCCACACCACCCAGAGTAGCCTTCCGCCGTCCTCCCAACCTCCGCAACATCCTTGTCCAACCTTACAACATCCCAAAACCACCCTCCCTACCTAATGGTTCCTACCCCTGCAATCGATCCCGCTGCAAAACCTGGCCAATGCATCCTCCCACTACCACATACTCCAGCCCCACCACAGGAAAAACCTACCCAATTCAAGGCAGGGCCACATGTGAGACAACACATGTCATTTACCAGCTGACATGTGTCCACTGTTCAGCCTTTTATGTTGGTATGACAACCAACAAATTGGCTGAGCGGATGAATGGGCATAGACGGACTGTTCGCCTGGGGGACACCCAATATCCTGTGGCAGAACATGCCCTCCAGCATAACTCCAGGGACCTGGGCATGTGTTACACCACACGTGCCATTTGGATAGTACCAACCAACACCAGTCCCTCAGAGCTACGGAGGTGGGAACTTGCCCTCCAACATATCCTCTCCTCCCGCCACCCCCCTGGCCTAAATCTACGCTAACCCCTTCCCTTCCTCCATCCTCAGCTCACCTATTCATTATCCGTTCCTTACCTCTCTGTCTCTCTCTCTCTCTCTACCGCCCTCTCGCTCTCTCTGTCATTCTCTCTATCTCTCTCCATGTGTGTGTGTGTGTGTGTGTGAGTGTCCATCCATATTTCCCTGTTTATGAAAAACAGTTTTAGACACACACCCCCCCGCCCCTCCTACACCCCTCAGCATCATTAATTTCACTCTTTTCTCTTCTCTTTACTACTTGATCTTTCCTCTTTAGTTATATTTATCCTCTCTGGCTTGGCTCAGTACATACATGCAGTATCTCTGACGTCCACACTCCCGAAACACCACCTTCATGACCTAGGTCGTGAACCACCTTTCCCTTCTGTTCCCATCCTTTGTTCTTCCCTTCTCTCCCACCTGACGAAGGAATTCTATTCCGAAAGCTTGTCCGTTTGTCCCCTTTTTTTCTGTTTTTTCAGTTTGTGTTACTATCGGCGGTACAGCACAATGGTAAGTACTGGCCAGCCATTCTATCTCATTTCAACAATATTACTTATATTGTGGCCAATTTAAAGACGATAGTTTGTTTACGAACAGAACTGATTGTACATTATTATTTTGTGTTTAAAAAGTGATCTGTAGCTTCCCTCTGAAGGTAAGGCATAGGGTGGTTAAGAGGTCGCCTCCCCCTCCCCACATTTGAGCGCCAAAGGTGCGAATTTTTGGTCTGAGACCTGTGATCGATGGTATATTTAGTTATCTGTCATGTAAGAGGACAACTACAGATTATTTATTATCTACAATATAGAAGTATTAAGATATCCCATATATGGGTTTCCCACATGTTGATGACGTCATGGGTCAAAGCAGATGGGTGGAATTGCGTCGTAAAATATTGCCCATCGTGGCAAGTTCCATTCACAGAATTACTTTCACGAACTTTCTCCTCTGAATGCAACAAATTTTGTTAGGACCCACCAACAGAAAGAAACATGATCAACATAAATTTGAACACGACAATAAAACATGGCGCACTGACAGCGGGTGGCCACAGGAACATAACGGTGCGGGGTCACCACTGAGCAAGTGGCGGTGGCTGAACCGGCAATGTCCGATCCGCAACCGGGCCAAGATGATCTCTTCTCATCACGAGCGGCATGATGAGGTCATCCAAGCCACCGGGAGCGGTTTAATGGTCCGGAGCTTATTATAAGTAAGTGAAAACGACACATTATGCCATGACGATATAAGGCGCCGCGAAAGAGCCCCTTGAATATCATGTGATGGGACACAGTACGTAGCTGTCCAACGTAAGAGAGTTGCAGCCTTGGCAGCGGCATCAGCAGCTTCGTTACGAGGCACGCCTGCGTGGCCAGGTACCCACAGGATGTGAACGCGAGGGCTGTCAGAAGCTAATAACTGAAGGGAGTGGTTGATTCGGTGCACAATAGGATGGGCTGAAAAGGGGTCACTCACACTCTGGATGGCGCTGAGGGAGTCAGAGCAGATAACATAAGAAGGAGAACGGTGTCGACGGATGAAGAGTACAGCCTGATAGAGGGCAAAAAGCTCCGCTGTGAAATTTGAGCAGTGGGCATTAAGCCTGTACTGGTAACAGTCATCCCCGACAACAAACGCACATCTGACACCGTCATTGGTCTTTGAGCCATCCATATATATGAAAACTGAATTTTCGAGCCATGCACAAAGTTCAAGAAACCGCGAGCAGTATAAAGCATCCGAAGTGCTCTCCTTCGGGAGTGAGGTGAACGCGAACTTGAGCCTGAAGCCAAGGTGGCACTGGGCTCTCACCTATTTGAAATGTGGAAGGGAGAGTAAAATCGAGCTGCCGAAGCAAGCGACGAAAACGGTCTCCAGGAGGGAGCAGGGCAAGCGCAGACAGCCCATATTGGCTATTGAGGGAGTCGTTAAAGAACGATGGATGGGAAAGATGGTGAGGCATCGAAAGCAAACGGCATGCATACCGACACAGTAATATGTCGCGGCGATATTGTAAAGTCAATGTGATTTGCAAAGTATTATATAGGCCTAGATGTAGAAGTACAATTGAAAGTAAACTGACATATTTAATTATCTTATTAACTGACTATAAAACATAACACATGCTATAGTGTGATGATTTTTCCTCCAATAAAACCAAGTGGGCATGTATGAAAAGCAAAATGCTTACTGGATTATCATACTAATTCTGAAAAATTATATTCTCGTAACTACTAATCAGAACTATGTATTTCTTAACTAGGCCTAATTTATGCACATTCAATAACTTAATAGAGAACATAAAATTCATTATTTATGGTAACAAACTAAAAGCAAAGAAAAGTAACTGTCATAGCAATATTAGGGTTAGGCAGTTCCTCGAGTAACGAAATGACTTCCAGGAATTTTTTGGCACTTTAAGGATAATGAAAAAGACCAAGAATAATTATGAAAGCCAATTTCTTTTACTGTATATCCAACATAAGCAAAGAAACAATTTTAATAATGTAAAAAGTTTATATTCCATTCACATATTTAGACTTATGTGGAAAAAAAACTACCTGGTAACGGAATGCCATAATTTGGACATGCATACTGTTATCATTTATAATAAAACAGTAATTCAGCCCAGCCATTTACTATAAAAATTTACAAAAAATATGATATGAAGAGGAATAAATGAGAAACAAAATGGTATATAAGAAGTATGCATCAAACAAATATTTTAACAATAAAAATAAAAAATCTCCAGCAACGGAATGACACTTCATAGTAATGGACTGTCACTTTCACTTGAAAATTACCAATTTCAATCTGCATTGCTCGCTGGATGGGGAAAATGATACATATTCCTCTGATCTACTGTAGGTGCAGCCATTTTATGTACAATTTGATTTTCTTTCTACCTGACATTTATCTTCTTGTGTAGGAAATGTAAATACATATCCAATTGTGTCACTCTTCCTAAGAAAAGAAATTTCATAACTGTCTTCAACATGAATCAACTGCCCCACAGAAATATCTTGCTATAAAATGGCAATCTATCTTTTAAATAAAAAAATAAATATTTTCGCTCTAGTGAACTTATAGCAATGCAATGCAATGCAGCAAAAATGCTTTAATATTCATAGAATATATGACATCAACTGTG
Source organism: Locusta migratoria (assembly GCA_026315105.1). Classification (NCBI taxonomy): domain Eukaryota; kingdom Metazoa; phylum Arthropoda; class Insecta; order Orthoptera; family Acrididae; genus Locusta; species Locusta migratoria. The sequence goes on from CM048747.1 coordinate 102,002,429, forward strand.
ATTGGGGCAAAGCTGAAAATGTGTACCCAGCCGGGATTCGAACCTGGGTCTCCTGCTTTCTAGGCAGTTGCGCTGACCCCTACGCCACTGGGGACACAGTGATCACCGCACCTGCAAGGACTACCTAAGCATGCCTCCCTAAGCTGGGAATTTGTATCTGATGGGAGGCGTGCTTAGGTAGTCCGTGCAGGTGCGGTGATCACTGTGTCCCCAGTGGTGTAGGGGTCAGCGCAACAGCCTAGAAAGCAGGAGACCCAGGTTCGAATCCCGGCTGGGTACACATTTTCAGCTTTGCCCCAATCACAGTTGATGTCAAATATTCTATGAATATTAAATAACAACAACTGCAGGATCAGAAGTGACATCTGTTCTTTCGGAACAGACGCCACATGTGTAAAAATGCTTTAAATATCAGGCCAATTGGTAGTGACCTTCAACAATATCCAACATTCTACTGTAGTAAATAGGAAGTTAGTAAAATATTTTTCTTTAGTCATTAGCAGTGTTTCCCAGCAAAACTATTTATTTGGCTTAGGTTATGGAAGAAGAAATACTGTTCTTCAAAATAAATAACTAGATTTTACAAGTAATGTGAACCAATTTAGTCATCTCATCACACATTTAAAATAGAAACGATTATTAGCCCAGCTTTCAGCAGTTGCTCTTCAGACTAACTGAAGTTTCTTCTCCCTGAAAACTATGTTCTTGCTTCACAGGACTTTCCACCTTTGCATACACATTTCCTCCAATTTTTACCAACTCTCTTTTCTCTTTGGCCATGTTCCCGCACATGCTGGGTCGGCCTTGTTAATTTAGATAAGGCATGTGTAAATATTTACGGGGTGGCTGGATGCCCTTCCTGTCACCACCCTATGCCCCCCACCCTGGAGGAAATGTGTACCCCAAATGTCTGCATATAGTGTTATAGTTGTGAAAGTGTTATGAAAATGTTTGCAAATCGTGTAACTGAGGCGGTACTTTGGTACCAGCCCGGTATTCACCTAGGCGGATGTGGAAAACCTTCTAAAAACCACAGTCAGACTGGCTGGCACTCGGACCCTCTCTTTTAATTAGCCAGGTGGGGCCAGTACACCTCCCCATCTCGGAAAGTGGTGCATTAGACCACACGGCTAACTGAGCAGGTCATCCAATTTTTACCAACAATACAACCAATATACAACTGCCAACAATTGCAGCATAGCCAACATACAGCTGCCCACAACTGAGGTACAAACAACATCTTAAGGAATGTCAGGCATTCCATTAAAAAATTTATGTCATTCCGTTACTCCATTTATGTCATTCCGTTACTGCAACACTGTCATTCCATTGCCATTAAAAATTAAATTGTTAAAATTAACAATACTTTTTTTTTATTGTGGGGCATCTATTTATCTCTCAAATCTGTATTTGCATACATATTTTCAACCTTCTATATAATTGCATTGGAACTGAAAAATAAATTTCAGGCTTTTTCTGGTAAGGGAATGACAGGACAAAGGAATTTCAAACAAATTGTGCTGGGAATTATAGTAAGGAAATAAATTCAACATAAGCTATCAAAGTGTACTGGCTCAAGTTACTTGTAAAGTTTTTCCAAATATATTTTATTAATATATGCCTTTACACTGCTTTTTCACATGAAGGAGCCTCAAATTAAAAATGTTAATGTTTTAGGTAATATAACTGATAATTGAATTTGTCTTAAGATTTATTTTCATTTTTGAGGTTTATGTTCATTTTCTCATTGAACTGTCCAATTACTGTCCTGTCAACAGTGAGTAACCGGTAGACACACAATTATTGATATTTTGATTATGTTACAGTTTTTAAAAAGTTAATAATTTTAAATTTTGCCATAACTGAGATTATTTTCTTTACAGAATTCGAAGGAATGAGGGGGGTTTCACTAGCTTTGGCAGTTCTTTCCGGAGTGGAGGATCAACTTGATACAAACAGTTCTGTTCCCAATACATGGGAATGAATTTCAGACTATGGAAAGGTTTACTAAAACAGTTACACGATACTCAGTGGAAGAGATCAAGAAAGGCTACAGGCCTATGTCTCATGACCATTAATATAATGAAAATTTTAAGTCTTCAGTCTAATGAGAAACAAAGATTTGGCTTTGGAGTACTGTTCAATCTCATGAGCTATAATTTCATACAAGCAGATTATATCAATTTCAACACGTCACATATAACCCAGTCAAACGACAGAAATGAAAGTTTTGAAACGAATAAATTATTCAAATTCTTAACAATCACCGGCAATTCTTTCTGTTGTGAAAAACACAACTTATATTCAATTTAGGGGGGTCCACAGTATGTGAACGATCGAATGCGTTTACAATTCTATTAACTTGCACTTCGTAATGTCGTTTCCTTTACGTATACTACTGCTAAATACTGTCGTTTCCATTCGTTGCATATTCAATATTTAGTTCCAATTTTCTTTGACCTACTATCCAATGTAAGATGGCAAGAGTCATTAACTGATTACATGCTGAGTGTTTATATAGTTTATCATGTGTCTCTAAAGGCTACCCTATCTGCGTTAGATTTTTATTTAAAAAGCATCAATTTTAACGAGCTTAAATTTTAAGCCAGAGAAGCGTTACTAACAACATTATTTTCATACACGAAAAAAAAAACCAACATTTCACACACAAGCCTACTTTTGAAGAGGTTATAATACTAAATACTACACAAAAATTTTTACCTATTACTGATATCCATGAAAAAAGTAAAATACAATGAAATTTTTCTCCTTGCAAATTATCCTCAACTGTACAACGCAGCCATGTTGTTTTGGATGAGTGCCAACATAATGAACATATTCTGTAACCATCCGTCAAGCACGATACAAAAGTAAATATCCAATTTGCAAATAATTCTTTTGTAGAAAGGTCAATTCGTATAAAATGTACGTAGCATTAGCTATTCACACCATTAAGTAAGACTTGTTGAACATTAATAATGCCCACTTCAAGACTACTTCAGTGATATGGATATTTCCCATTTCTGGGGTTCATTTGTGACGAATTTGTGTGTTTTTGGTTTATTAGAAACATATGAGAAGGATGAAATGCTAAGCAAGTGAAATATATATATATTTTTTATATATGAACATTTGTTTTATGCCGGTGCCTACGCTTGGTTTGTACACACAGAAACTAAGTTGGCACTTCTGACTTTGGACGCTTGCAGTGTGTTCCTGAAGTTTGGTTGTATAGCGTATTTTTGTATCTTTAAAAGTGATTATGACAGTACCGTAAAATTTTTAATGTTAACGTATACCCGACGAAACTCCTTGAAACTAGTGAGGTAAGATTTATCGCGTGGAAATGCATATAACTAGTTGATTATTTTTGTTTACATGCTACTAACCTCACTTGGCACATTCGGGCGTCTTTAGAAGAGAAGTGTAATACGTTTATTAACAACTGCATGACATTGTTTAGAAAGTATAGGCATTTCCCAAAATACGTGGAACCATTTGTTACCCTTATAGCCGCTACACACTGTAATAGATTGAGTGACGTTGAGAATTTGTTTTGAATCATCTGTAAACATTCCGACCGTTTTGAGCACTTCAGTCACTTAGAATATAAATACAACATATTTTTATTTACGGGTTTCCCTTTTAATAAATACTGTCGTACGGTTTCTTACTAGCCCATTATTTCTTTATCTGTACAGGGAGTTCTGTTTTTTTCTCCACGTATCTGAAGGCTTCTGATACCATAACTTAAGACATATACAATGGACTACAGAGTAGTAACCTTTACTGGATTCCCATCTACTTCAATTTCTTTTTGTGCATAAAAAAACATTTGTCTAAATCTAATTTTAGATATTTACCTAAACATTCAACTCATTGTAAGAACATGCTATCAATAATGCAGTCGGATCATTGTATTCATAGAACTACAAATGTTTTGTAGCTGTGTACAATTTCTGTAAAACAGATTCGCATACCATCTTTAGTTGTAATGCTTTTCCTTTAATTCCAGAATACTGGGTCTTCAGCATCCCATGATTATGGAAAATTAATGTGTACGAATAGGTAAGCTGTACTTTAGAGTTAGTAACTTATTGCATTAAAAATATGCCATACATGAAATGAAGAAAGCAGTTATGAATTAGTGAAACTTCATGACAAATTAAACGTATCTCTGATATGTTGCTAGGATCTGCGTATTCATGATTCAGTTGGATTGAGCATTGCTTACTAAGGGCAAATAGGCTATTTATATTTTTATTCTAGAGGGGACAAGTTCTTTTTATATTTAACTCACTGGTGCATTCTGGACTCATGTCAACAAACCAACTGCACAAGCACATTACTTATGGACAACTGCGTGAGCTAAAATTAATGACTTAGTAGGTAAAACAGTAACTTTAATTGCACTGAGAATTAACATTAGATTAAAACAGGCACAATTTGTATTAGCAATGAGTAAAAGTTGAGATCATAATCAGCATTGCAGCAATGTTGCCAGTGGTCACCTTGTGGCATGTCGGTGCGAAGCAACACAAGTCAGTTGTTCATGTCTGCCAAGGAAGGCAGCTGTATTCCAACAAAAAGTATGACGTACTATTAAATTGTCATCATGTAGCAATTTCCATTGCAAATGATCAATGGGTAACATTTTATCTACCATGCCTGAGGCCTTGTGTGATTATGTTGGCAACTTCAACAACACAGTGGGAATTATACACCAAGATTTTAATATTTATCGAAATTCACTTGATAAGTGTTTTTGTACAGACGATGAAGTAAATAAAATAATGCTGTTCCTGCTCTATGGTTGACAGGTTTTTGTATGTACCCTTGTCAGTTCAGTAAAAGTAATTTCCCCCATAAAATGAAGATTTCATGACAAAAAATTTGCTCTGTCCTGCAATTTACAAGTGTCAACATTGATGCGAGGATGGTAAGTAAAATTTAACTGATCCATGTTTCATGCTATTAGTATTTTTTAATAATTCATGGGATTCTGTAGGAGGGCAGATGAATGTAAATGGATGATGATGATTTTTGTAAAAGTCAAAGAAGAATGCCATGTGAAATGTAGTGCATTACCAACTTACACCAGCTCAATACTGGCTCATACTCTGCACATTTAAGGATCGTAACATGAAACTTTGATAAGAAATGTAGCTAGATTTATTTAACTAAATTAAAGATAAATTCTAGGTGTTAATGAATGATTAGCAAGAAAGAAATGATGTTCTTCAGGCTAATACACAAAGTAGTATTTTAATTGAACAGCCCACAGAAATACCTTTCGTTCTTGAACTAATACTTTTGAATGCTTGATCCCTGTTTCCTCTGACAACCTATAATCGTATCGGATAAAATCATTCATCATTTTCCATCCCCAGTTTCCTGGGTGTGGCTAACAAGTGCTCCCCATTTCATCCGATCTTGATATAAGATTTGGTCTTGGACATCACCCGGGCAATTAAAACTGTTCTTCTCTATGTCTGATTGTACTGCCTCTATCCATCGTCTCCTTGGCCTTCCTCTTGGTCTTCTTCCTCCAACTTCCATTCTGAAGTATTTCTTAGCTGTTCTTGTGCTGTCCATTCTCATTACGTGGCCATACCACTGCAGTCTTTGTATCTTCAAGATGTTGGCAATAGGAACCCTGTTACCAGCTGTTTCTCTGTGTACCTCATTTCTGTTGCTTGGATTCTGCTGTAATTCTTTTTAACAATGTAGGATACACGTTTCCTTGCCATATATAAGTAAGTGAGTAAAGTAAGTGTGATACAAAGTTAACTTTGCTGCCTGGGGTACTTTTTTTGTCCCGGAGTAGGTTCCAAACTTGCATTAAAAATTCGATGCTTTCTGTGTTCTGTTAGGATTTATTGCCGGATGGTGGTGTTCTTGGAGAAAATACTTCCAAGGTGCTGAAAGTGGAAAACTGATTCAATTTTTGTTCCCTCCAATTAGATGTTTGAACTTGTTCCCTTTCTGTTTATGGTTATCTCAATAGTATTGGTTATGCTGATTTTCAGGTTAAATTCTTGTAATTTATTGATCCAAACAGACTCTTCTGTACTTCTTTTTCTGTTTCCCCCCATATTACATCATCATCATCATCATCATCATTTGCAAATACCAGTGATTACAACTCATTTGCCGTTTCCTTATTTCGGAATTCTGTCAATTACAATAATGAGCAAGAGTGGTTATAGAGCACCTTCCTGCTGGACTCCCCTCTTAATCTAAAACCATTCAGAGCAACCATTTCCTATTTGGACATTATTATTGTAAGTTTGATACAGTATCTTCACTCTGTCAATCAAGTAATTCGGCATTTTTAGATCTTCCAGGCATTTTCATTTTTTATTATGAGGGTGACTATCATATGCCTTCTCAATGTCCAAGTTCTTTCCTTGTTCCCAGTACTTTTCTGCCAAAATCCTTACCGAAAAGATGAGATCTATAGTTTCACCCTTTCCTGAAACCATGCCGTTCTTCTTCTTATAAGGATACAACTGTCTTTCTAAATCTGGTTTCTATAATTTATTCAAACAGCTTTAGGGTATGTAAAAGCAGGGTGATACCTCTATAGTTTCCACACTTCTTTCGATGTCCTTTTTAAAACAGCGAAATGATGATTTCTTTTGTCCAGTCATCTGGAATCTTGTTGTTTGTCCAGATGACTGTCAGAACTCTGTAGAGCCACTGTAGGCCAGGTGTTCTGGCTACCTTCATCATATCTGAGCTTAACTCATCAAACCCTAGAGACTTGTTGAAATGGTTCCTCATTTCATTCCTAATTTTGAATTCTGTTCCCAATAGCTTCCCTTCCTCTGTTTCCAGAGCAATGAAGTTAGTACTCATATTTTTATCCCTGACTACCTTATATAGCACTTTTTTATTGCCTTGGCAGTCTTCTTATAATTTGGTGGTGGTCATCCCAACATTTATTCTTCTCATTCCGGATCAGCCTTTTAACAGCGAACTTCTTGTTCCGATATTCTTGAGACAGACGTTCGCTTTCAGTGTCATTTCTTACATCCAGCATATTTTGTTTTTCCTAGTCTAATTTCTACTTTAAGACATTTCTTTCTTTAGTTACTGTCTTTATTCTGTCATTCCACCAGGTGTTTCCTTCTCTCTTTGTGTAGCACTTGTTTTCCCACATTCTATCCTTTGATCCTTCCCCGGTACCCTTGTTTCTTTTCAGAGTCTGTCAACAGCCAAGTTTTAATCTTTGGCATTTTCTTGTACTTGAATAATGGGACTCATACCTTCTTCAAATTCACAGTTAACAGTCGGTGGTAACTGTCCATACATTCACTTGGAATAACTTTAATGTCTGTAACAGTCTGACTAGCTTTTTAGTCTTTTATAATGTGGTCTATGACAGTTTTATGTTGCCCATCCTTTTTGTAACGAGTTATTTTGTCTCTCCTTTTTCTGATACCAAGTGTTCTTGATGATTAGCTTGTTTTGTTCACACAAGTCTAGCATGTGTTCTCCCCCAGGTTTTCTCTTACCATACCCATGAGGTCCGATAATATTTTCGCACTCCTGCCTCTCCTTCCGCACTTCGGCATTTAGATGACCCGTGATTATTCTTATTATCTTCCACTATTTGGTCCTCCAGATTTTCCAGAAACTGTTCATCATCGGCTGTGCAACCTATTTGTGGGGCACAAACTTGGAAGAGGTTATGTAGGTGTTGTCAACATGTAGTTTCATCTGAATGATTTGATCACTCACATACGTGATGTCTGTATTTATGGCTACATCTTTATGTAGGAGCAGGGTGGCTCCTTTTCTGGTCTCTGTTCGACTATCACACCAGTGTAGTATACATCCATTTCTGAGGGATTTCTTCCCAGAACCTTCCCACTTGGTCTCACTTAGGCCTAATATCTTTAACTTGCACCTATCCATTAGGTCAACAAGCTCTTTGCATTTACCAGTAAGCATGAGGATATTTAAGAGTTCCAAGTCTTAGTTTTTGTTTCTTCAGGGATCTCTGATACGCTTCAGGTTTTTGGCTGTCATCCTTTCGTGAGGTCCATGGAGAAGTTTATGTCCAGTAATTTCACCGGCCGCGGTGGCTGATCTGTTTGCGGCGTGTCAGTCACAGTCTGCACGGCACGGCCACTACGGTTGGGGGGTCCCCCTGCGGGTTCGGGGGTAAGAATAGTCCCGCAGTATTCCTGCCTGTCGTAAGAGGCGACTAAAAGGAGTCCTCATACGTTTCGGCCATATATCTTTGGTCCCCTATGTGGGTTTGACCTTCCATTTTTCAAAATTTCGTAAGAAGAGTGAACCATTTGGGGAAGGACACCTTACGTGCAATTCCATCTTATGCACCCATTATGGAACGGCCTCATGGCTGCGGCTTTTATGTAGCCATCGGACAGGTTATTTCATCTCAGCGCGAGCCATGCCCGTTGTGCACTGGCACCCTTGCACCCCAGTCATAATGGTTTACACTGCACCAGAAAGCCAACACAGTAGCCAGCCCATTGTGGTGGGGTCGTCATGTACCCTCTTGGCTGTAGTCCCCTGACAACACAGGGATCACTCTACCAATGCCAGAGCTGAATACTCCTCATGCAAGCCAAGGAGTAGATGCTTGTCTCTGAGGAGCATCAGGACTCCCGGCAACGGTCATCCCGCCAGGTGACATTGCTGTGGCTGGGTGGCGCCTGTGAGGAGAGCCCCTGATCGGAGTGGGTGGCACGGGGCGGATTACCCGCAATGAAAAGGAAAAATTGGGTGACATTGGTGGATGTACCACCGCCGTCTGCAATAAAGGAAAGTTCAATGCCTCTATGTACGACCCCCAAACATTCCCTTCCCTGACCGCACCTTGGGAGGGACGTCGGGGCACAAAACAGACTGAAGAATATGCTCCGAGATATCTCGTTTGCAGCAGGACTGATGCGGACTCATTCTCAGCAACCAAGCCTCAGTTCTTTGTGGACCATCTGGAGGACAGGTTTGGGGAAGTAGACTCACTCTCTAAAATGCGCAATGGTTCTGTTCTCATCCACACAGCATCCCCTGCCCAGTCATGGGCGCTACTCGCTTGTAACAAGCTGGGTGACGTGGTGGTGAACATCATTCCCCCCAAGTCCCTGAATATGGTTCAGGGCGTAATTTTCCATAGGGATTTTTTCCTCCAGATGGATGACGAGCTACGGGCGAACCTTGAACGACGAGGAGTTCATTTTATCTGGTACATCCAGAGGGGCCTAAAGGATAATAGGGTCGCTACTGGTGCCTTCATCTTGGTCTTTGAGGGTGATACATTGCCCGAAAAGGTCAAGGTGTTATCTAACGTTGTGACTTGCGGCCTTATATTTCTCCCCCAATGAGGTGCTTTCAATGCTGGAAGTTCGGCCACGTGTCTTGCCGTTGCACGTCCTGTGCTACATGTTGGGACTGCTGGCGTCCAGCACATCCGGGTGCCCCAAGAACACCGCCTCCCATCTGCATCAACTGTGGGCAGAACCATCCTCCCTACTCGTTGCAATGTCCCGCACTTCAACGGGAATGGAAAATTACAGAGTATAAAACCCTGGACCGTATAACATATAATGAGGCGAAGAAAAAGTTTGACTGTCTGCACAACTCATTCACAGCAGTAACGTCGTCACCACTCTCCTTGGCGGCGGTGGTATTTCCTCTGTTTCTGTGGGACCCCCAGGGCCGCCAACCTAAGCCTGCCCCCATGGTGGTTGGGGGTTTTCCTTCCACAGCTCCCAAGGCGAAAGCCTCAGGGTCAGCTACCACCTCTCCGCCGGAGAAAGGACAACCTTCTCCGTCTTCCCTCAAATGGAATGGGTCCCTTGGGACACTCCCTTCCGCCAGTGACGATATCAACACTAACCAGCAACAGGCGCGCTCACATACTGCTGGTCGCAGGACTTCGCGCTCCTCTTCAGTCCCTGTGGCTGAGTCTGAGAAGCACCTCTCACCGGCGAAACCCGCGAGGGGTAAACAAAGACAAGAGAAGAACATGACACAAGAGTCCACGGTGGCTTCCGTGCCACCACTCCCCTCCACCTCTACTTCTGAGGATGAGGTGGAGATTCTTGCGTCACCCGAGGACCTCACTCTTGGGAACGCCCTTGACAAAATGGACAATCCAGATGACAAACCTCCACCAGTGGATGCAAGTAATGCTGAGTTATAGCCCACCAACTCGTCTGATTCATGTCTTCCCAGCACTCAACCAATGTCATCCTTCAGTGGATGTGCGGCGGTTTCTTCCCCCACCTGGTTGAGCTACGGCAGCTTCTGAGCACGACACCTGCTTTCTGCATTGCTCTCCAGGAAACGTGGTTTCAGGGGATTTTACTGCAATCGTAGCATATACAACAGGGTCTCAGGTGGAGTGTGTGTGTATGTCCTCACCTCTGTGTATAGTGAACCCGTGCCCCTTCAAACACCGTTAGAAGCAGTGGCTGTCAGGGTGAGGACCACACAGTAGTTTACTGTCTGCAGTATCTACTTGCTGCCAGATACTGACGTATCTGTGAACGTTTTGGCTGCACCCATAGCTCAACTACCCCCACCTTTCTTTATGTTGGGTAACTTTAATGCCCGCAGTCCCTTGTGGGGTGGTTGTACAATCTCTGGTCATGGCAGGGTTGTCGAGGATTTACTAACTCGACTCGACCTCTGCCTCTTAAATACAGGTGCCCCCACCAATTTTAGTGTGACACATGGCACATTTTCGGCCATTGATCTATCCATCTGCAGCCACAGACTTCCACCATCTGTTCACTGGAAATCCCATGACGACTTGTGTGGCAGTGACCATTTCCCCATTTTTTTGTCACTCCCACAACGCGAGTCCCCAGCACGCCCACCCAGATGGGTTCTGCACAAGGCTAACTGCGAAGACTATGCTTCTGCTGCCATCGTTGGCTCTCCCCCACTCGAGAACTTCGATGTTGTGGTAGAGAGCGCCACCGTTCTATTATTTCTGCTGCGGACACTGCCATTCTGCGTACATCAGGGTGCCCACAGAGTAAGACAGTGCCGTGGAGGTCGCCGCAGGTCGCTGAGGCCATTAAAGACTGCAGGCAGGCCTTACAGCGGTACAAACGGCACCCCTCTCAGGAGCACCTCATCAGTTTTAAACGGCTTCGTGCTTGTGCTTGCCAGCTAATCAGAAGATGGAAACAGGAGTGCTGGGAGAGGTACATTTCCACTATTGGGACGGGTACCTCAGCCTCACAGGTCTGGAATAAAATCAGGCGGCTACAGGGATTACAGAGGTACGTTTCCACTATTGGGACGGGTACCTCAGCGTGACAGGTCTGGAATAAAATCAGGTGGCTACAGGGATTACAGACACCAGTGGGAATCCCTGGGATCTCCACAAATGCAGTTATATGTACGGACCCGGCCATACTTGCAGATATGTTTGCTGAGCATTATGCTCGTGCCTTTGCCTCTGCAAATTATCCACCGGCCTTCCGTACAGTAAAGGAGAGGGTAGAACGCCAGTCTCTCTCCTTTACTACTTGCCGCTCTGAATCTTACAACACTCCTTTTACTGAGTGGGAGCTCCTCAGTGCTCTTCAACAATGTCCTGACACGGCACCTGGGCCATAACCTAATGCTGAAACATCTCTCAGCAGATAGTCGGCATAATCTACTTGCGGTCTATAACCACATTTGGTGTGATGGTGTTTTCCCATCACAGTTGCGGGAGAGTATCATCATCCCAGTGCTTAAACCAGACAAACATCCTCTTTCCTTGGATAGCTATCGGCCCATTAACCTGACTAACGTTCCATGCAAACTGTTGGAGCAGATGGTCAGTCGGTGGTTGTGTTGGATTCTTGAGACTCGGGGGGGGGGGGGGGGGGATTATTGGCTCCATGCCAGGGCGGTTTTCACCTGGCCTGAGCTCACTAGGGAACGTCCTCTGTGGAAAACCTCCAAAGGGCCTACGACCTGTGGCCCAGGTGATGTCGTAGACTTTGCCGACGCCAGCGTTGGATGCTGTGTGGCGCACTGCTCTTGCTGTCCAATGTCCATTGGGATGTCCAGAGGAGGCAGAGGCTGTGAGGGCTCCGTCTCCATGACGGTGGGCCGCGGTGCAGTGTAGATCTGCTGTGGGGGTGACCGCCGAAGTCACGCGGGTGGTGAAGGCCACACGGTCTGCATATTGTGTGAATCTGCCGAGAGAAATGGAGGAGGATCACAGGGTACATGACAAGGGCGAATTTGATTGCGGTGCCACTGTACAACACCTTTTGGGATCTGAAATTTCAAACACGTGCGCACCGCCACGTCCGATGATCTCACTCTGCTCCCACCATCTGCGACTGCCAAAGACTCTGAAAAAGACTGTGTTATGCGGAGCGAAGCAATACTTGTGTGTTGGCAGCTGCTGTTGCCCCGGGTGGCGTGGGTAGGAGGGGGGGGGGGGGTTGCAGATGGAGCAGGGTGCGAGTGGTAGGAGGCGAGGAACAGCTACAGAGCTGCTTCCCGTGATTGCTCCAAACAAAGTTTGGACATCTGCTGCTTAAATGTCCAGATAAAGCGTTCTGCAGTGCCGTTTGTCTGCGGATGAAACAGAGCACTAATTAGATGCTTAATTCCATTGCGTTCATAAAAGGAGCGAAATTCTTGTGACGTAAACTGAGGGCCATTGTCAGAGACTGTCAGGTCAGGGAGACCTTCCAAACAAAAAATTAGAAACAATGCCTTAATTGTGCTACTAGAAGTCGTAGAAGGCATTGGCACAGCAAATGGGTAATCACTAAAAGCATCAACCAGAATAAGCCACTTAGTGTTCCAGAAGGGACCAGCATAGTCAATATGGACTCATTGCCATGGTGAATCTGCTTTTGGCCATGCAAAAAATTTCTGACGTGGGGCTGACTGATGGGTAGCGCACACTGAAAACTGTGACGTCATCTGTTCTATTTGGGCGTCCATAACCTGCCAAATACACTGTCATCATGCCAGTTGCTTAGTGGGAACCATTCCTCAATGGTCTTGATGAAGTAAGTTCAATACTTCGTTCTGCAAACGTTGTGGAATCAAAACACGCGATTGTACACTGTCATTTGAAACTAGAATCACACTTCTATGCACTGAAAGTTCATTCCTCGTAGCAAAATGGCGATGCACCAGTGAATTTGGAATGTCACTTTGTGAACAAGGCCATTGTGTGCGAATGTGGTGCAGCAAAATTTGTAAATCAGGATCTGTTTCTGTGATTCAAGCAATTTTTTATAATCCAACAGGAAGGATTGCAACAATCTATCTTCCTGTGCATCTCTCTGACAACCAGACATCTCAGAAGCATCAAAGTCTTTGTCATGGCCAACCGGAAGATGGGAAAGTGTGTTGGCATTTCCATGGCAAGTTATGGGTCTGCCGCTAGATGTTTACCGTGTCTGGGCTCGTAGTGAAATGATTAGCAGTGGAGCGGGGCTCCACGCTAGCGCCTAGAGTTTTAGCACCAGCCGACACTTCTAGTATGCCACACTCACTCTTTACCTAAAATACTTAATCTAATAAATCTACAAAAGAATAGTGTAATCAAAAACAATTAACACACATTATGGCAATAGAATTGATAACCGAATTTTTATTTATTAAATAATTAATAAAATAGCTAGGAGGTTGTGGTGCGTAAAGATATAGCAACAGCCAATCAGATCACTCTTACAGAAAGGGGCGGAGTTTTCCCATGGGACCGTACTTATAGTACCATCTGGCTACTATCTTGCTCACGCTACTTTCTACTATTCCATACAAGTAAATGAAATTATGAAATAAAATAAAGCTATAGCTACTAGCTTGCAAGCCAGTACGACCACACCACTATCGTGAAGCAAGAGCTGTAAGGAGGTGGCCAATTAAAAGCATTATTCACAACACAACCTACAACAATACTTGTTAGAAGTAGAAGTTTATTATTCGGTACGTGTTCCTACATGCAACACTGCAACAATGCTAAAGGAGGGTTTTGCTTTATGAAGTGTGCAGTCGTACCAACTGTTTAGAAGTACAGAGTGGGTATGTCCATAAAATTAAGCCTCATGGGAATAGCCGTGTGGTCTTGGCACTTTGGTAGAGACTGTGCAGCTGCTTCCGTCCTCCCTCTGGCATGGGTGTTTGTGTTGACCTTAGAATAACTTGGTTTAGTTAGTGTGTAAGCTTAGGGACCGATGACCATTGTAGTTTGGTCCCGTAAGATTTCACTCACATTTGAACATAGAATTGAATATCTGATTCAGCACTTTTATATGCACTCAAGGTCATTACATAATCATTGTTCTAAATTAAATTTATAGATTGTTGATAGTTTGGGGACTGTGTTACATGACAGACATCAAGTAAAACTGTATCTTTCACTAAAATTTATACCTCGTCTTATCTGATGGTCATCTTATCAGCCGAAATATTCGGTAAATCCTTTAAAAATCGCAGAAAAAGTTGTGAGAGTGATGTGAATATTAGAAATAGTTAGCATGTAGTTTTATGTATGGTAGGTGGATTTGACATTTAATAATAAGAAGAAAAGGAATGACTTAAGCTGTATTAGGACATTGAAATAGCTCAATGGCAATAAGTGAAAATTGAGCCAGGCCAGGATTCAAACTCAGGTCCCCTGTTTCAGGGCAGTAGTCGCGTTAACCTCTTGGCTACTCTTTCTCACCTCCCATCCGCCTCAAATTTCCACAAGTTGCGCACTATGGTTGTGGCAACCCTATTGTGCATTCCCTCTTATGTTCATCATTTAGGATTCCAGATTGGAGTCGATCATTATTACTGCATCTACGTCTACATCCATACTCCCCAATCCATCGTAACGTGCGTGGAGGAGGGTACAATGTACCACTACTAGGCATTTCCCTTCCTATTCCACACCCAAATAGAACGAGGAAAAAAAGAATGTTTACATGCCTCCGTACAAGCCCTAATTTCTCTTATCTTGTCATTGTGATCACTAGGCGAAATGATGTAAGTAGGTGGCAGCAAATGAAGTAATGAATCCTAAACCATCATCAGGTAGAAATATGTGTATAGAAATTGATATGGTGTCTATTTTTTCCTACATATCCAAAAGAAAATATGCCACATCATTCAATATAGATGGCATTGAAGTTGTGTAAGGCACCAGATATGACCATTTATTTGTGCATGACTGTGTGCAAGTGTAACATTTTTACACAATACTGTAAGTGTGAATGTAGCATAAACTTGGATACCTCAGGTATAATAATAAAATGAGGTGCAGTGAGACCATTCTTGACGTGTTAACACTGAAATTTAGGTCAGTTTAATTAAGGAATCTGTGTTGGAACAAAAGGCATTGGGTCTGGAACTAAATAAAAATATCTCACCTGCCATCTCATCCTCCGGAGATGATAAATGTGCAGAGTACACAAATGAACATGAAAGAGAACTACAGGTGCTGGGAGTGTAACTCAGCTATAAAAAGCAGCGCAGCATCAACAATAGTCCACAGCTTGGTTTGAATGCAGGAAGCAAGACCGCATAATAGCACAGCTAATAGCATTTAAAGAGAATACTCAGTAATCAAACTACTGTGTGTAACATGAAATTAAAACTTTGTTCAACACTCAAAAGTGGATGTGATATGTATAGAACCTCATAATTCACTTCTAATAGGCATTTTTTATTTGCCACTATGGGCGTTTTAAAGGTCGCAAGAAAATAAGAACTATTTGAGTTTCAAAATGAATTTGCTCCACCATATATTTTTAAATTTGTAAAGTATTTTATGGTATTTCAAGTGAGCACCGTAAGCTTATCTTTATCTTTAATCCACCTTCAAACTATGAATGCCAACCGGCATTTGATGCTGAACTGCCTGAGATGTTGACTGCACTATGTAAGGTAAAACATCTTCTAGAGTCAAAGGAAAGTGTTAAGTCTAAAAATTTCGAGTCCCTCTTGTCTCACAGAGAGTGTAAAATACAATCAAATTTCAGTTTGAAGAAAATTATGGTGTAAATTTTTTTTCCTTTGTAGTTTTCTAAGGATACGGAGACAGAATGGTGCCCTTTCTGATTTTTGTAGGTACTCGAACAAATGTTTAGTCCACCACAAATATCTTTTTTTTCTTTTTAATAAACATTAAAAATTTACCATCAATGAAAATCAGTAATTACTGACAAGGTAAAAAGTAGTAAAATTATACATATTAAAATGGTTCAAATGATGTAGCATATCATTGTATAACAAAACTACAGTATTAGATCTCAGATTTCAAAGATACATATTTAAGTATTATTGGTTTACCATATACTACCACTGTATATAAGAGTTTATCAATACTGGAGAGCTGTGTCCACTTTTATCAGTTACTGTTTCAAGTTACTTCAAATTAGAAACTGTATTAATTCATTTTTGTAAAAAGTATTTTTATATTTTCAGCTGACACAAACCTTTGGTGTTGAGAGTGATAAAAATTTAACCTAATTTGAAGAGCTTTTTTTCTGATGTGGTGAGTAACTACTTTTTTTATTAATATTACATAAATTGTCAAATGAGATGCAAAGAAAAAAGTATTCAAAAGAGAGAGTGGCTGTTCAGTACTTAGCTCAGCTCAGTAGTGCTGATCATCACACCAAAAAGATGAAAATTAATGTTGGAACACAAGCTTTTGATAATTAAATTTACTTCATCATGTAGTTTGAGTAACCCTTCCCTTTAATCCCTATTCTCTTCCCTCCCATCTCTTACCTGAAGAAGGAAATTTCTGAAAGCTTATGATCCAATGTTTATTTTCTTCTTTTTGATGTTTCTAACTGCAGTACTCAGCCAAGGAAAGTACTGACCAGCCAATATCCCTATGTCTCCTTAGAATATAGAGTATCAAATGCAGTTATAACTACTATCTTAAAACTGTATCTCATCATGTTTTCCATTTATTTATAAATGTGAGCCATCTATTTTCTAAAGTCACCTTATTTGGCAAAAAAAAAAAAAAAAAAAAAAAAAAAAAAAAAGAAAAACCCACCTTATTACTCATGGTAAACCAGTGTGTAGTTCCTGTATAGTGATACACATAGTGTCGCGAGTAAGCCTACTGATGAACTTCTGCATTATTAGCTACAACAGCAATGTTTCATTCTGGAAACAACTTGCTTCTGACTAATGTGATAGAGGTTTAGAAGTTTCCTCAAATTTGACCCAAAATTTAATTTGTGCAGAACAAGCTGAAAAAAAGAGTTCTTTATTAAGGGTTTGTGAACCTTACTTTGCAAGTAGTTGTATCATCATTTGAAACCTAGTTTATGTCATACATTCAAAAATTTTGTAGTGTAACAGTAAATTTAAATTAAACCAGCATCCATGGCAGCCTCATTGCACCATGTGGAAGTTAAGAGTTGTACATAATGTACTCCTCGCCAATCCTCCTCCTCCTCCTCCTCCTCCTCCTCCTCCTCCTCCATCTCCATCTCCTATATTTCCCTTTTTCCACCTTTACTCCATCTTGCCTTATACTAGTTTGAGGGATGTATTTCCTTTGAATGAATATTACATGTGTTACTTACAAACACTAAAGACTAGTGGCCTGTTTTTATACAGTGTGTGTCAAGTAAGAAATAACACCCCATTTATTTCATTAACTGTTGAACATACCAAAATACAGTTCAGCAAATGTTAGTGTGTCAATAGCCTTGGTACACTTTTTTTTTTTTTTTTTTCTTCTTCTTCTTCTTCTTCTTCTTCTTCTATTTTGTTAATATCTAACACTCAAAAGTCCAGGTTGGAATTAAACAATATATGACACACACACACACACACACACACACACACCTTAGCTTTTGGGCAAAACCTTTGAGCATGTCCGTCTGGAATTCAAGGATTGTATTTTTGGTGAGTTTTGTTTGTTTGATAAATGGTTTTAGTGTTTATATTGTGGCAAAAGTTGAAACCTTACCAATATAAAACTATAGCTGGACATTTGTTTGCAAAGAATCGTTCATTGAATACATTTAAGACATTTATTCAAACAAAACTATGTACTACAATTTAAATACACAATACAGTGATTAAAATCTGCAATAAAAAATACAAAAGGGGCACATCTGTATTTTCTTTTGCGGCATTGTGTTCCATAGCATGGGAGAGGTGGAAGGGGAACAGTTGAGGTTGGTAAGGGAGGTGGATAATTTTCCCACATTACTGGAACAATGTGAGTGCAAAGTCTTCACCACAACAGGGTAAAAAGGTCCCTTGCTGGTGAAAAGCACCCATGACTAACATTGCAATAGTTAGTTAAAAAGGGCCAAACCTAATTGGTTGCAAAAATGTGAACAGAATGGTACATGGTCAATGCAAAGCCTGCTCGTCACACCAAGCTGGACTGACCTGCTGCTCTGCACTGCTCGTGGTGGACTGAGCTGTTGCAACAAATAGCAGTGCACTTTTATTAGAGATGTGTCGCCCTTCTACCCTCGGGACAGTGGTTTGGAAGAGGAGCTAGGTTGCTGAGCTCTCTTTACCGATCACCTTCCTGTGTAGCATTTTAACTTCTTAGAGACAGGTATGCAAAATGTATTGCAGACAAGAAAAAGGACAAAACATTCAATACACAAAAATAAACTAAGAAGTTATGAATTGCTTTGGTGGGCGTCTTTCTCACTTTCTCCCATTGGAGATTAAAATAAGTTACAACAAATGCACAGCACACAGTTATAGCATGGAGTGACAGTCGCCACAGAATCAACTGAGATATTGAAGGAAGTGTTTTTAAATGGAACTGTGTACTTTTTATAACTGCAGTCAGTAGCTCTTGAAAAGACAAATACAGAGATGTAATGTTTGTTAATGAGTGGTTTGATATTGGACTATTAACCATAATAATTACTCTGTTATTGGAGCCCCAGCTATGGCAGATCATGTAATAAATCACCAGTGCTTTCTCTACCATACCATCCACTGTAATTGTTGCAAATATATATTGCAGTCCATGGTAAATTTATTTTTCGGTGTATAGGTGGTTACCAAAGTATTTTTAATAAAATGTTTAGTTTAACAAATATGTCCCATATGATATAATTTAGAATTGTGATGCTAGAGGCAGTATCCAACAGCATGTATCTTACATCTAAGAAACACACAGACAAAGTAAAGGAAAAGATAGGTCAAATATTGTCTAAAATATAGCATATAAGATCTCTCTATTTTTGAAGAATGAATAGTTGACTGCTCTGTTTCAGCCCACGTAATTCTGGAAAAGTACACAAATCCTAAGCTTTTTGTGATAGCTGTGATTCTAGTCTATGTTGTACTTCCATAAACAGCATTCATAGGAGAACCTGTATTGAGGTCTTAAGCTGGTTAAAGGGAAAATAAAGCCTTATTCTAGTAGGGCAGTCCTGCCTTAGGATATACAATTTCACAGCCTGCTCCAAGACCCCTGCTTGGCACTGTTTCTGCCACAAATTACAATTATGGTCATTGTGTTCTCAAATTCTAGAAGATTTATTGATTTCTTTTCACGGGTGTTTCCAATGTTAGACATTAACTAACACTGTATAACGTTAATTGTTGTCTCAAGAGCTATAGAATATAATTACAAAATAAAGTTAAAAAGGTCTTTTTTAGCCAAACAAAAAATATGTGCTCCTTGACATAATTTAACATTTGCTGAAAATGACATTTTTATATATAACTGTTCATCAAATGAAAGTGCCGTTATGTCTTTCTTGACTTATCCCATATATTGATTGCTCGCTGTATACGCCAGGTAATGTAATACCTGTACCAGAATGCATTGTTGTGACAAAATTGAAAGGTATGTGATAAAAATCTTTTTGTGAGTTGGAAGAGGGATATCTTGGCAGGGTCTGCTAAATGCAAGGTGTGGGATAAAAGGTTGGTGTGTGTTGGAAAGGAGAGGTATTATAGAAAGGGATGCAAATTTGACATAATGTGAATCTGAATATCAAAGGATAGGTACGGCTGACCCTTCAAATACTTCGAATGATTCTATTTTATATCCGCATAAATTCCTCTATTAAAACCCATCCAAAATAACATGGGGTATTTAATCTATATCTATAAATGTGAATGTCTGTTCGGTGTACGTTTATCACATCTGAACCACAAGGCGCAGAGACTTAAATATTTGTACAGTTACTTATTTACACCTCAGGAACATTTAGGCATAGTTTTATAGCGATCTGATAGATATTTAGTAATTTGAAGAATATACTGCAAAATGCAGAACAATAATTACTCTTTGAAAATTATATTTACTCTTTGAAAATGGTTTTATTGGTTGCATTGTTGCTTGAGGGTTGATAACGATGAAAGGGTGGAGTATATTGGGATGGAAAGTTACCGGTGTATATAAAATTCTACGTGTGTCTGTGTTAATATTTTGCTTTGCGACGAAAACTGCAGAACGCAAACAAATGGTCTGTGTGTAATTGTTGTCCGAAGTCTCCCGTTGTACACCATAGTAGTTTCATGCCGATAGCCATAAGAGGGTGGCAGATATGGTGGTTGAAAGTCGTCAAGCTATAAAAAAAATTCGGACTGAAAGGCAGTGATGATGTTTGCGACTCTATAGCAAGGAGGTTACATACAGGGAAACATGATGCCACAGATATCTTTGGTCTATGCGTGCTACAATGTCTTCAGCTTTTTCTCTGTAAGGATAAGCATACGAATAAGGAAATATAAGAATGAATGAATAAATAAATAAAGCAGTAAAAAATTTCTTTTAATACATCTATTTTAAAAAATCAATTTGATGTTTTGTGCATTACATCAAGTGATCGATCTGTGATATTATTACAATCATTATTGTTGAATTTTGTGATTGGATTCTTTGAAACGAGTGCATTTTTATGTGTGATTTGATCTAAATTACTTACTTTCCTGATAAACGGTAAGTGCATAGACTTCTGCAATCTGATAGGAATAGTTTTCAGTTTTTTTCTAAAGAAGCTATTGTATTTCATTTCATCCTTCAAAACCAGTCTCATAAGACGCTACTGAAAGATAGCTTATCTATCATGATCAACCAACACGCAAGCGCGGAGACACGGGTTTAAGCTAGTCTGAAATAATGTCAACCAAAAGTCATTTAAAATTATCACAAACTTCATTAAATAAAAAAACATAATACAATGTGGTTCAAAATCCCTACAGTAAATGATTGGCAAGTCTGTGTACGATTACTGGCCGAGAAAACAACCCACAATCACTGAGAATCAGTGGCATATTTGGAACCAATATTCTTGTACTCAGTCTAAAAAATCAGAAGTAATCATCTTCCCACTAATCAACTAGCACAACAAACCTCATGTCACAATAGCAATTGCAGGCAATACTTTACCAAAAATACTGTGGTGAGCGGAGATGCTGTTTGCAGCGGTCTGTGTCGGTGTGTGCCGATATCTGAAATTCGCAGCCAATGGAAATAATGACTAGTATTCGTATTATAGGAGTAGTACTCAATTACAATCAGCCACTATGATCCAGATGGGTCTCGGAGTCAATGAATACACAAGTTCGGTTGTGTCTAGCCACTTTATCCAATGTGTATTGCTAAATGCTCAGATAACACCAGACCTGTGAAATACGTTATCAGTACAACAATGCGGCCAATATAAAACGGGCTGAACTTATTCTCGAATTGCTACTACTCAGTGCAAAAGCACAAATTCTGGAAAAAGTCCAAAAGTTGCATCATATCTCCATGTGTAACAACATGAAGCAAGAGCCTGTGAGCACTTCCTTTTGCTCCTCCAAAAACCAAAAGTAAGGGTGCGCCACTACTTAAAAAAAAGTACCGGTCCCCTTCAAGGTAGCAATGATGGGCTTGAGTTCCAATCAGCAAAATTCTCATGTCTGCATGATCAGAGCCATGCCCCCACAGCCTGTATTCTCACACTGAGGCCCTCTGACATCATGGAAAAGGCCATTGACGTGGCAGACTTGGTGTCCTTTGAGATACCAAAAACCATCCGCTGTCCAGAGTCTGTTATCTGCCAGCTTGGCATCAGTCTCAGATTTTTTAAAACATAATATATGTTCATTGTCGCACACCAACTCAGCACCTGGCCACGTGCACTGGAGGACTGCCCACCATAAACTTTGTGAGTTCCTCCTTGTAAATCAGTGGACTACATTCTTTGAACTACAAAGAGTTTTCTAAAAAAAATCCTAGTCCAAACGACGCCACCAACCGCAGTGCCAGCCAAATGGCCAGAGTTGTAACAGATACATAGAAAACATAAAAAGGTAGTGTCTGGACTGACAGTGCCGTTTGGGCCTTCAGAAAATGTCCCAGTGGGGTTAGCACAAGAGCAGAAGGAAATGGTGTACTACCTGGCCGATGAGAGCCCACTTCTTTGGGTGGCCAAACAGGCTACAGAATACTGATGAGTTGCTTTTAAGGACGCTCTCATCCTGGGTGTCTTAGCAGTGGAGAACTGGCCAGCCTTGCAAAATCTCACAGCATGCAAAGTCTGTTCTGGTAAACTTTCCTCACCCTCAAGAGACAGGAATAAAAATAATTATTTAAATGCCATGATAATCTAATGCGGCCTTTCTGATATCTTTCAGAATCTCAAATTGATCGATCAATAACTTTCCATGATTTGCTATTAAGGAAACAAAAAACGGAAAAATTTAAATGTTCCTAATCTCAAGCCCTGAAAGTTCTCAATCAGTGTTGCATTGAAATATACCTGTGGTTTTATAAACATTTTAACTTGTTTGCAAAATGTTTTGTAAATATCATTAGTAGTAAGCAAATATAAAAAATAGAAAACGGATGACATACCCAAAGGACAGGCTCGTCGATGGACACAAATAAAATAAATATAAATATAAATAAAATTGTGTGTGATTTTATTTGTATCTGTCAACAAGCCTGTCCTTTGGGTAAGTCATCCGTTTTCTATTTTTTATATTTGTTTATCCCACCAGGAAAGTTTCCTTCTATAATTTTCATTAGTAGTAAGGACGTAATAAAAGAAAAGTAATACAGTTTTCCACATACATCTCAGTTTTCGTGAACCGTGTGGCATCTGACACATTTAATGGTACTTGTGGATACTGTATGCAAAATATGTTGCCACTAGAGGTAGTAGTAACAATGTTACATGTGACAAGGCAGATTTATTTCATGTACAGTGAAAAATGTAGATGTGCAATGAACTTTATTGCTTTCAGAATTTCGTGGGAGGGGGTTCAGCAAGAACAAATTCACAAAAATTTGAAATTATATGCAAAGTTTCTTGCTAATCACTCTTCACAAATAGAGGATACATAAATCTTGGGTATATTGTATTATAAAGCAAACTATGTGTATTAACATTTTATTTTTGTGCTAGGAACCTTACCGTGCATATGAAAAACAACTCACCGAAGTCTCATCTAAACAGATGAATGATTGGTTCTCACAAACATTGATTTTTATATTTAGAGATTGAAGTGTACAAACCATTGTTTGACGTACCATTTGTATTCCACTCCCGTGCCGTCCTAGGGCGCATTCCAAATACACTGCCCAACCAGCTTTAAATCTCCAAAGAGTTGGTTGTCCTCCCATACCTTCGGAGCTTGTTGACGGGCACATAGCAACAGCTAACGCGCAATCACAAGTGGCGCGCAACGTTCAAGACTACCTCGTTGCTGCCAGCCGCGGTGGTCGAGGGCACTGAGGCGCTCCAGTCACGGTCTGCACGGCCACTACGGTCGGGGGTTCGAATCCACCCTCGGACATGGATATTTGTGCCGTCCTAGTTCGTAAGTAGTTCATAAGTAGTTTGTAAGTTTAAGGACTGATGACCCCGTAGTTAAGTCCCATAAGCTGTACAAACATTTCCAATGTTGTTCAATCTATACATTGAGCAAGCTGTGAAGGAATGCAAGGAGAAATTTGGAGAGGGAATAAAAACTTTGCAGTTTGGTGACGACATAGTAATTCTGTCAGAGACAACAAAAGACCTTGAAGAGCAATTAAACGGAATGGACAGTGCCTTGAAAGGAAGGTAAAAGATAAACATTAACAAGAGTGAAACAAAGGTAATGGAATGTAGTGTCAGAAAATCAGGAGATGCTGAAGGAATTAGATTAGGTAATGCGACAATGATAGTAGTAGAAATATAATAATGGAAAGTCCAGGTTGGAATAAATAATATAGTGAGGACAGTTACAACTCACCGCAAAGACGTGGCGACGAGATGCGACAGGCACATACAAAAGACACACACATACAACACATTCAGCTATCGGCCATGGCCTTCCTCAGAAATAGAGCACTCACGCAATCACACAGGCACACAACACAGTCATACAACCATCACCTCCGACTGCCACACTTCGAATCACGCTCTGCAGCGAATCGGGGACGGGAGGGGAGGGGAGGGGGAGGGGATAGAAAGGTTACATCACGGTGGTGGGGATGGGTTAGATGGGAATAACGAGATGCAGCTTAGGAATGGAGTGGGGAGGCGGGTGAGGGGAGAAAATAAAATAAAATAAAGTAAAATAAAATAAAATAATATATATTATATATATGAAAATTCATGCACACTGCAAGTGCACAGGACCACATACACACACATACGCACGCACGCACGCGTGTGTGTGTGTGTGTGTGCGTGCGTGCGTGCGTGCGTATGTGTGTGTATGTGGTCCTGTGCACTTGCAGTGTGCATGAATTTTCATATATATATATATATATATATATATATATATATATATATATTTTATTTTATTTTATTTTACTTTATTTTATTTTATTTTCTCCCCTCACCCGCCTCCCCACTCCATTCCTAAGCTGCATCTCGTTATTCCCATCTAACCCATCCCCACCACCGTGATGTAACCTTTCTATCCCCTCCCCCTCCCCTCCCCTCCCGTCCCCGATTCGCTGCAGAGCGTGATTCGAAGTGTGGCAGTCGGAGGTGATGGTTGTATGACTGTGTTGTGTGCCTGTGTGATTGCGTGAGTGCTCTATTTCTGAGGAAGGCCATGGCCGATAGCTGAATGTGTTGTATGTGTGTGTCTTTTGTATGTGCCTGTCGCATCTCGTCGCCACGTCTTTGCGGTGAGTTGTAACTGTCCTCACTATATTATTAATGATAGTAGTAGATTAGTTTTGTTCTTCAGGTAGCAAGATAACTTCTGATGGCCGAAGTAAAGAAGATAATAAAATGCAGAATGGCTATGGGAAGAAAAGCATTTGTTTCTGAAGAAGCGAAATTTGTTGACATCGAATATTAGATTAAATGTTGGGAAGTCCTTTCTGAAAGCATTTGTCTGGAGTGTAGCATTGTATGAGAGTGAAACAGGACAATATAATGTGTTCAGACAAAAAGATGATGGAAGCTTTTTGAAATGTGGTGCTACAGACAAATTATGAAGATTAGATCGGCAGATCATGTAACTCATGACTCAACAGAATTGGGTAGAAAAAGTGTTTCCGACGTAGCCTGAATAAAAGAAGGGATAGATTGCAGGGACACATTCCGAGATATCAACTAATTGTCAACATAGCATTTGGAGGAAGCGTGTGGGTTAAGAATCGTAGAGGGAGACCAAGAGAGGAATACAGTAAGCCAATTCAAAGTGATGCAAGTTGCTGTATGTATTCTCAGATGACGAGGCTTGCACAGGAAAGGGTAGTGTGGAGAGCTGCATCAAACCAGCCTGTGGATTGAAAACCACAACAACAACAAACTCTGAAAGTAACCTAATTGGTATATATTGGGACCGGAAGACTTACTTTTGTTAACTGATTTAAGTTGTTTTAATACTCCAGAGGTATCTTCTTCTAAATTGTGCACGCTGGAAGCTGTTCTTGATAAGGATTCAGGGGTATTTGCCTCTTCATCTCTAGTGAAGGAATTTCTGAAAACTGTGTTAAGCAATTCTGCTTTAGCAGAACTGTCATCAGTAGCATCACCATTTCTATTGTGTAATGAAGGTATTTATTGTGTTTTGCCACTGGTATACTTTACATACAACCAGAATTTTTTAGGATTCTGTACCAAATTATGTGACAGGGTTTGTTGTGGTAACTATTGTAAGCTTCTCGCATTGAAGTTCAAGCTAAACTTCTAGTTTCTGTAAAAGGTTGCCAGTCTTGTAGGTTTTTAGCGTGTTTAAATTTGGCATGCTTTGTTCTTTTCTTTTGTAACAGAGATCTTACCGTTTTGTGTATCAGGGTGTGTCAGCCCCCTCTATTGTACGTCCGATATTCAGTCTTGCTATGACAACTCTGTGTTCACTAATCCCTGTGTCTGTTGTGATGCTCTTTATTAGCTTTGGATTATTTGTTGTTAGAAGGTCAAGTATGTTTTCACAACTATTTACTATTGTTGTGGGTTCATAAACTAACTGCTCGAGATAATGTTTGGAGACTGTGTTCACTACAATTTCGGATGACGTTTTATTCTTGTCTGAGTCAGAGGGTTGAGGGTTGCGAGGTATAACCTCTACCCATACCAACTCACAGGCGCAATTTACTTCAGTTTCACTACAGAATAAAACGCCTGTGATAGCAATAAATACGCCACCACCTATTTTAGTCAATCTACCTTTTCTGAACACCATTTGCCCGTTTGTAAAAATTTGAGCTGAACTTATTTCCAGCTTTCAGTACTTATAATGATTTTAGATTCAGTAATTTCTATTAGTGCCTTGAGCTCTAGTGCTTTCCTCACACAGCTAAGACAATTTTTAACTGGCAGACCAATGGTTTTTTAGAACTGTCACAGAACTTTGCTGTCTGCCCCTCCCCTTCCCTCTCCTCTCTTCCTATCACCTCACTGCACATCTTGATTTGAAGTGCAGCAGCTATGGATGATGATTTTGTGACTGAAATGTGCCTGTTTGTATGCTCTTTTCTTTTTCTGAAGATGGCCAATGGCCAAAAGTTAAGTGTTCTATGTATACAAGTCTTTTTTCATGTGCCTGTCGCATCTTGTTGTTAGTTTTTGTGGTAGGTTGTAAACTATCCTCATTACATTTTTTAGTTCTATTTTGTAAGGAGTTGGACAGTGATGTTAATTGACTCCACAGTTATGGACTGAATATTGTGTTCAGAAGAAACATCACAATTTAAATGTAATGACAAATGGCGTAGTTCTTCAGTTTCAGAATTGTTGTACCATACTGTAACAGCAGCATGTAGAGTACATCACATGAGAGTCCACTCATAGTACAAAATCAAAATTTTCGGCAAAATTCTTTAATTTTCGTTGCTCATTTTCATAATTTTTCTCTCTTGCAAATAGACAGCTTGACTTTTTGCTATATAACTATGTGGAAATAAAGTTTCTAGTTTAGTAAGGATTTTAATTCCCACTATTCATATTTCGTGATAGGCCTACTATTTACTTTATTAATGATGAAAATTCTCCTCAGAGATAATAAATATTGTTGAAATGAGATAGAATGGCTGGCCAGTACTTACCATTGTGCTGTACCGCCAATAGTAACACAAAATGAAAAAACAGAAAAAAAGGGGACAAAGGGACAAGCTTTCGGAACAGAGTTCCTTCGTCAGGTGGGAGAGAAGGGAAGAATAAAGGATGGGAACAGAAGGGAAAGGTGGTTCACGACCTAGGTCATGAAGGTGGTGTTTCGGGAGTGTGGACGTCAGAGATACTGCATGTATGTACTGAGCCAAGCCAGAGAGGATAAATATAACTATGGCTCAGTACATACATGCAGTATCTCTGACGTCCACACTCCCGAAACACCACCTTCATGACCTAGGTCGTGAACCACCTTTCCCTTCTGTTCCCATCCTTTATTCTTCCCTTCTCTCCCACCTGACGAAAGAACTCTGTTCCGAAAGCTTGTCCTTTTTTTTTTTGTGTGTGTGTGTGTGTGTGTGTTACTATCGGCAGTACAGCACAATGGTAAGTACTGGCCAGCCATTCTATCTCATTTCAACAATATCTACTATTTATTTTGTAGTTCATTATGAACTGTCTTTTAGCTTTTCTAGACCCTCATTAACTAAACACTAAATGGTTAGTTCATGCAGCAACAGTGACAATACATAGTTACATGTAGATCTTTTTTTTTAAAGATATGCAACATTTTATAACTATATTTGATACCAAAAACACAAGCTTAATGTAAATCACAAGTGAGCTTCAAATAAATACATCTTCTTTTACTTTGAATTTAAAGAGTTTATATTACTGGACAGTATAAGCCAAAATATTGTAGACGTGAGTAATGGTAAAGCATAATGTATATCCAAAGAAATTTTGAATGAATTAATGATATATTATATTTAGTATATAAATTAAGACTACACATTTGAGCCGAAATGTTGAGCAAGTGAAGTCTAATTGACTACTATTTTACTCACCACAGAGATGTCCAATGAAGTACATGTTTGTGTGTCTAACCGACGAAGGCCTAAATGGCCGAAAGTTCTAATGTTGTTATCTGTTATTAATGCCTTTCTGCAGCTCATCAGATGTCTCTGTGGTAAGTAAGCATCCTATACTTCTCAGGCGACTATGTTATAGAGACAAAATGGTAATGTGATAAAGAGGCTAAAAGAAAGGGAGGCTTAGCAGTGAACATAGCAAATTCATAATGTCCTTTGATTGTGTTCTCCCAACTGATAAGGCCTAACAGAAATAAATTTAATCAAGTTTGCAAGAAATTCTTATCATGTAATCCATGTTTTCTGAACTAGCTGTACACAACATTCTTTGTGATACCCCTTAAGATAATGGAATTTTTTCTTCATACATATGGTACAGTAACAAAAAAAAGGATACAAGTCTTCTTCCATATTCTTGCAGGTGCTAATTTTTCTGTCATTAATTCAACCAGCCTGTCAAAATCATTTGCTGCTCCTTTTTGTTTCTTCCCCCCTTCAAATTTATTTGCTTTACTTACTAGACTTGCTTAGTAAGTCATGGCCCTGTTTGAGATGGTATGACATTGCTTTCCTCCCCTACATTCACATTTACAAGAGAATCTGCAGTTTAATGTGGATTCCAAACCAGGGTGCAACTTCGTTTGTCACATCAACATTATTACCAGAGGCGAAAGCATTGGTAAGTTGTTGTTGTTATGGTCTTCAGTCCGGAGACTGGTTTGATGCAGCTCTCCACCCTACTCTATCCTGAGCAAGCCTTTTCATTTCCTCATAAGAACGGCAACCCACATCCACTTGAATCTGCTTACTATACGCGTCTCTTGGTCTCCCTCTGCGATTTTTACCCCACACACTTCCCTCCAATGCTAAATTTACGATTCCCCGATGTCTAAGAATGTGTCCTACCAAGCGATCCCTTCTTTTAGTCAGGGTATGCCAAAAATTCCTTTCCTCACCAATTCTGTTCAGTACCTCTTCATTAGTTATGCGATCTACCCACCTAATCTTCAGCATTCTTCTGTCATATGTTCATACAGTAGAGCTGCATGTCCTCGGGAAAAGTAACGGCTGTAGTTTCCCCTTGCTTTCAGCCGTTCGCAGTAGCTGTGTGGCAAAGCCACATTAGCTGATGTTACAAGGCCAGCTCAGTCCATCATCCAGACTGTTGCCCCTGTAACTACTGAAAAGGCTGCTGCCCCTCTTCAGGAACCACACGTTTGTCTGGCCTCTCCACAGATACCCCTCCGCTGTGGTTTCACCTACGGTACGGCTATCTGCATCGTTGAGGCACGCAAGCCACCCCACCTCGGCAATGTCTGTGGTTCATGGGGGTGGTAAGTAACAGCTAAAAAACAGCTAAAAGTCATTGTATTGACTGGGAATCTATCCTGCGACCTTAGGATTTGTTGTCTTTCACTTTCCTAATGAGCCTCTGCACCACAGTTTTTGCCAATTTGCCATCATTTTGCATTTCCCAGAATACATTTGGTATGAAGCAGGATAATGCATTTTCATTGGTCAATCATCACTGAAAAGCTAAAGAAACTGGTATAGGCATTGCGTAAGTAAACACAGAGTTATGTAAACATAAAAAGGACAGCACTGCGTATATAAGACAACAGGTGTCTGACCCTGGCGTTAGATCAGTAATTGCTGCGACAATGGCAGGTTATCTCGGTTTAAGTGAGTTACACCGTGTTGTTATAGACAGTACACAAATATTGGGACACAACATCATGGGGTAGTAATTAGGTGGAGATTTTGTCATATGAACATTCCACGAGCGCACCGTGAATGTCGGGAATCTGGTAAAACATCAAGTGTCCAACATCACTGCAGCCGGAAAAAGACCATGCAAGAATGAGACGAATGACAACTGAAGAGAATCATTAAGCATGACGGAATTGCAACCGTTCTGCAAACTGCTGCTGATTTCAATGCTGTGCCATCAATAAGTGTCAGCATGTAAACCATTCAATGAAACATCGTTGATATGGGCTTTCGGAGCTGAAGGCCTACTCATGTGCTTTTGCTGACTGCACAACACAAAGCTTTATGCATCACCTTGGCCCATCAACACTGGTATAGGACTGTACTGAATGGAAACGTGTTGCCTGGCCTGACGCATCTTGTTCCCAGTTATATTGAGAAGATGGATTTATTTGGGTATGGAAACAACCTCATGAAGCCATGAACCCTTCATGTCAGCAGGGCATGTTCAAGCTGGTGGAGGCTCTGTAATGGTGTAGGGCATGTGCATTTGGAATGATATGGGGACCCCTAATACGTCTAGATATGACTCTTACAGGTGAAAGGTACATACACATCCTGGCTGATCACCTGCATATATTCATGTCCATTGTGCATTCCGGCAGACTTGAGAGTTGCTTCAGGAATACTCTTTTGAGTTTAAACACCTCTTCTGCTCACCAAACTCTTCAGTCATTGACATTATTGAGCATAACTGTTTTACCTTGCAACTTCCTCTTCAGAAGAAATCTTCACCTCTTCATTTTCTTACGGATTTATGTACAGCCCTGCAGGATGCATGGTGTCAATACCCGCCAGCTGTACTTCAGACATTATTCAAGTCCATGTGGAACTTCTGTGTGGTTTTGGGGGCCCTACATGATATTGCGCAGGTGAACCAGTTTCTTTGCCTCTTCAGTGTATATAACTGTTAAACTTACATTATGCATATGCAATTATTCTATATTTTCTGCTGCCTCAGCTTCAACATAGTCTTCATATGATGTAATCTTCACTTAATTCATGTTTACATCAAGTTGAACTCAACACCAGTCCTGAAATAACATTGTCTGTATGTAACATTTTGTGGAACTGTACTGCAAGATAAAGTGAAACAGTCCACAAATCATGCTGTATTGCTTTTATGATCTTTCAAATCGATCACAGCCATGAATATGAACATAATACGAATACAGGTGTGCAGTTTCAACTGGTCACAGAAAGGCATCAAAATAAGATGGAAATGTGAAACCTTCACCAAATGAAAGAAAAACTATCAAATTTGCTTAGTTTGTTAAGTGCAGTTTGTTGAGACTTTCATTTGTGACTCAACATACATGTTAATTACATGTTGAAGGACACCATGTGTAAGAGAGTGAAGGAAAATAAATGTTTGGTTGCTACTCATTTATTATTAAGTTGGCCGGTTTTGGCTTTGCCCGTTTTCATAAGCCACATACTTTTAGTGTAGGATACATAGAATATGGGTATTAATAAAGCCATTTATGTGATGATTACATACAATTCGTTCACATTTTATCACAGTGTATGTTATACTATTTTCTTTTTAATTTTCAAATACTTTGTCATAATATTGAAAACTTTTGATCCCCCAAAGTTTTGCATTTACTTCACATTTTTGTTAGTATCACTGATTATTATTAATTCAGCATTCAGTTCTATTACACTGCAATTGTACAATAAATTTTTCAGGTTTGAGAGTAAAAACCACTACCAGCCACAATTAAATATTGTATTTATTTAAAATACAGCCAGTTTCGGGCTTGTGCCTGTCATCAGGTGCTTATGCCTTCAGATAAGTGTTTAGTTTTATGGTGGAGTTCACTGTTTGAAAATAAATTATGTGGCTTTAATTACAGTGAAAACAACTGCAGGTGGCGAGATTACTTATACAAAAACACTGTTTTACTTACATGTTAATTGAGCATCAAACTTGTCAGTCTCATTATTTCACATATAATTTTTATTTTTAAACTTGTTGTTTTCATCTTTGATAATGTCTGAATAGTTCTGCTTCCCTTGTTTTGTGTATATTTTACCAAAGGCACATTTTTTAATGAAGAGAGAAGTGAACTTGCACCATAGATTGTGTTTATTTTGGAATGAAAAGGCTTATAAAAGATGTTCCACCCACAGTTAGTTATTCCAAAATATGAATGACAAAGATGTTAGACACCAGAAGGTACCAGATAAAGTTTGTAATGGGAAGAAATAGATTTCAGAACCAGATTTTAAACTGTAAGACATATCCAGAATCAAATACATATTGTGAACATATCTTGTTGGTTATGAATTGTAGGCTGAAACTGAAAAAAACTGCAGAAAGGTAGGAAAATAAGATGATGAGACCTGGATAAAGTGAAGGAACCTGAAGTTTTAGATAATTTGAGGGAGCTTTGGACAACATTTGACAGTAAAACGGGGGGGGGGGGGGGGGGGGATAACAAGCTAGAAAATGAATGAATAGCTTTGAGGGATGAACTATTGAAGGCAGCAGAGGCCCAACAACAACAAAATCCTTGGATATAACAGGAAATACTAAATTTAATTGATGAAACAGAAGATCTAAAAATGTTGTAAATGAAGTAGTTAAAATGGACTACAATGACTAAGAAATGAGAGAGACATGTAGTACAAAATGCATAAGCAGGGGCAACTAGAGAGCATGTGCAAGTATGTAGATAAATGTATAAGTAGGGGGGGAATGGGATAGATGCCACCTACAGGAAAATAGGAGACATTTGGAAACAAGAAAAGCAGCTCTATGAATATCAATAACTCAGATGGAAAACCAGTTCTGAGCAAAGAAGGGAAAGTTGAAACGTGGAAATAATGTATAGAGGGGCTCTACAGTGAGACAGCAATGTAGGAAGTGAAGAGGAAAAAGAATATGAAATTGGAGATAATATATTGAGAGGTGAATTCGACAGAGCACTGAAAGAACTAAGTCAAAACAAGTCCCATGGAGTAGACAACTTTCTGTCTGAGCTACTAAAGTTTCTGGGAGAGCCAGGCTTAACAAAACTTTTTCACCTGGTGTGCAAGCTGTATGAAACAGCGAACTATCCTTAGACTTTAAGAAAAATGTAATAATCCCCATTCCAAAGAAAGTGGGTGCAGATAGGTGTGAAAATTACAGAACTGTTAGTTTTAAAGTCATGACATGAGGTCTGGTAGATCAGTCTGGATTTAGGAGAAATTTAGAAATATTGTGGGCAATACTCAACTTACAACTTATCTTAGAAGATAGATTAAGGATAAGCAAATCTACATTTTTAGCTTTGTAGATTTGGAGAAAGCTTTTGACAATATTGACTGGAATACACTGTTTCAAATTATGAAGTCAGCAGGGGTAAAAGTAGGGACTGGAAGGTTATTCACAATTTGTACAAAAACCAAGCAGCAGTTACTAGAGTTGTAGGGCATGAAAGGGACACAGTGCTTGGGAAGGGAGTAAGACACGGTTGTAGCCTTTGTACAATGTTGTTTAATTAGTACATTGAGTAAAGTGTGAAGGAAAGCATGGAGATATTTGGAGATGGCATTAAAGGTCAAAGTGAAGAAACAAAAACATGGCATTTTGCTGGTGACATTGGTATTCTGTCGGAGATGGCAAAGAACCTTGAAGACCAATTGAACACATGGATACTGGGTTGAAAGGAGCATATAAGATGAATGTTAACAAGAGCAAAATAAGGGTAAGGAAGTGTTGTGTACAGAAACCAGGTGATGCTGAAGGAATTAGATTGGGTAACAAAACAATAAAGGTGATAGCTAAGTTTTGTTACTTGTGTAGTAAAATGATATATTATTATCATCACAATACAGAGGATGTAAAATTAGGGATGACAGTGGCAAGAAAAGTCATTTTGAAAAAGAGAAATTTATTACTATTGATTATTAATTTAAGTGTAAGGAAGCTTTACAGAGAAAAAGTCTACAGTTTGCATCAATATGCATCACACAAATTTAGTTGTTAAGAGTTAAGTGATGTATTGATGTTCTGTCTAGTGCAGTGAGTAAAATTTAATGTCACTGCTCACCTTTGCAACCCAACCGAAAATTGGCAACTGGTAACCCAGGCTTGTATGAATTATTATTATTTTATGAACACACTAAAACTAGGATCAGAATTATATATTCATAAACTCAAAGACCTAAGCTGAATCCTACTGATGTATAAGGCAGGCCTACATTTTCAGCTAATTGTATCAATAGTTTAACATTTTTTTCTCTTTATTAGCACAAATAACAAATCTAATTGAGCATCAGTTTTGTTTTGACATCACAGATAACGTACCTCCTCTGTAGGTTCATTCCAGCAGCTGCCAGGGACTGGAATGTGTGCAGAGCAGAAATTCTGTATAAGCAGCACCTTCTGTTGCTTTTGGCTGCTTGAAGTGTGACTCTGTTGTATCACGAATTGCAATTCCTTTGCTTCTGTTCAAATCAAATGTCTGTAAATGTATCAGACCAATCTGCGTGGTCATCAGTCCGTAGCTTACAAACTTCTTAAACCTAGGTAAACTAACCTAAGGACAAACCACACAACCCATGCCCCAGGGAGGACTCGAACCTCCACGGCGAGCATCCGCGCGCTCCGCAGCGAAGCGCTTTAGACTGCTCGGCTACTCCACCGCAGCTTTGCTTCTGTTGAACTTCAGTATTTTGTCAAAGTTAAATATGCTGTTATGTAGAGAGATATTGTCTGAACAGTTTGTCAAACTATCTCCATAAGAGTGGTAGAGGATTTTATATTCAGATAAACGGGGCTGTAGCAACGAAAATTGTTAGACTGGCTAGTGGCTTCAGAAATATTTTCGCACCTTGGTCTAGTGTGAAGAAACATCCATTTCACAGTGTTTTCTTCCTTTTGGTTCAGTTTATGTCCATTGTCAGTCATATTTCTTACCGCGTAGCTTTCACACATTATAGGTTCGTGAGTGTCACCAGGCTTCTTGGTCCTGGGGGTGCTTCCGTTTGACGCGTATTATTTCACAACAACTCAGTCTTTCTGCGTGCGGGAGTGAAAGAGGAGTGGGATGAGAGGAGCGGGGGGAGGAAGGCTGCATGTGCAAGCGGAGTTGGGGCCTCCGCCTGTCATCGGTGCCATGCAGGCCAGCGTAGCAGAGCTTTGCACAGCGTGGTGTCGCGGGGTGTACAGTGCAGCCCTCTCACATGCAGGTTACCGCTGCCGTTCTGCGGCGGCCGCCGCGCTGCGTCGCGCCTCGCTTCCCTCCCTATTCCCTTTCCCACCTTCGTCATCATCATCCTTCTCCTCCTCCGCCGCCTGTGCTGCCGCTACCAGCGCCGGCCCCCCACCCCGAGCCCGCCGCACGGCGCGCTGCCACACCGTCAGAACAATGGCGGACGCTCTTGCTCCTATCTCTTGATTGGTAATTGTGTGTTAAATTCTGGGGCGGGAGCGGAGAGAGAGAGAGAGAGAGAGAGAGAGAGAGAGAGAGAGAGTGGCAAAGGGACAGTAGGGGGGAGAGGCGAGGGGTGTGTCTGTTCCTGCGGACGCTTGGGGTGGCTGTCGGGTGTACGCGGGTGCTAGCGAGTAGTAGTCAAGAGTTGCCGCCGCAGCTGCTGCTGCTCGCTCGCCCGCTCCCTGGATCAATATTTTAACTTCCACAGATAACAACACAAACACAGAACTAATATTTAGTTTGCACGAGGCACGCCCATCAGACCGGCTGTCGCCCTGCGTCTGCCCTCAGAGAGGAACTCGCGAGTGCTGCGGCTGAAGCCGGTGTCCGCGGCCAACCAGTTGACTGCAGCCGTCGTCGCAACCCGCTCGTTGTGGCTACTCGTTTTTTTTCGCCTCGCGCTGCTATTCTTCTTGTCACTCTCATTAAGGCGAGGTGGTCTCTTCATGTATCCAAATTCCCATTTTTTCCGTCTCTGTTTTATCCATAACGCACCAAAATATTGAATAAAAGAAACTAAAAACTGCCTACACTACGCTTGTCCGTCCTATTTTGGAGTACTGTTACGTAATGTGATATCCTCAAAAGATTCATAGAAGAGCAACTCGTATTGTCGCGATACAGAGCATAGTATGCCACGTAAATTATGCACGATTTGGGGTGGAATTCATTAAAAGAAAGGCGTCATTAGTTGCCGCGAGAATCATTTGCGATATTTCTTTCGCCACCCTTCTCCTCTGAATGCGAACATTATTTTTTAGCACTCGCCTACTCAGGGAGACATGATCATCATAATGAAATAAATCAGGAAACGGAAAGATTTTTGTGTTCCTCCACCACGCGCGCTATTACAGAATTGAACGTTAGAGACATATTACGAAACGGGTTTGATGAACCTTCTGCCAGGCACTCAGTTGTGGCAGAGTAGATATGGAGATACAGTTTCGATCGAAGGACCCCCTGCTTTTGTATTCTACGAGCTAACTTGAACACTGTACGTTATAGTCGGTCAGCAGATCCGGCTAACCGCCGAGTAGTGTCCTCCTCCCGTTTGTACCACCACAGTAATCTGTCGGAGCGAACTGAGCATGTAGTCATTTGACTGGAGCACTCTATCAATGGCCGCGGTGGGGTAGCCGAGCGGTCTAAGGCACCTCGCTGCGGAGCGCGCGGTTGCTCGCCGTGGGAGGTTCGAGTTCTTCCTGGGGCATGGGTGTGTTTTTGTCCTTGGGTTTAACTTAGTTCAAGTAGTTTGTAAGCTACGGACTACGCAGTTTGGCCCGATAGATTTACAAAAATCTGAATTCTACCAATGGATGTGGAATCGACGAGTAACGCGCGCTGACGTATGTCAGCAAACTATAAAAATGGTCGTTCTCAGTTCACTGAAAATCGTGAATGAAGTTCTACTCTGTGCGTTAGTGCAATTTTACGTGGGACATAGAAAACTGTTTTCTTGACACTACATAGAGTTGTGGTGGAGTGGCCGAGCGCTCTACCAAGGAGACCACACAGGTATCGGATTTTATAATTTTGTTGTACTTACGCTACATGAAGTTCAGAACTTTATATAACAACCAGCCAAAGACATTCGATGCAACTTTTAAGGAATATTGAGAAAATCTACTGTAAAGGTTTGCAAGTACACGGAAGTGCTAATAATTAAAACAGTTGCAGCATATGTCGGTGTAGCTTAGGTGGTAGCGTTGTAGCCTTACAACCGTAGGGTCGGTGGTTCGAATTCTGCCGTGACAGATTTTTATTTTTTCTTACACAATTTTAATATCTAATGGCATTTTTTTTGTAACTGACGAACTGTTAGTTATGGTTTTTGGTTTGTAATTAGTTCTTTTGAAGGTTTTGTGTGTGACTGAAGCAGACTGTTGAGGTTGAAACTCGAGACCGGCAAAATGATCTCCCATCGGCAGTAGATATCAGATACGTTGTAACTGACGTATATCATGGTCTCAAGGGCAGAAATAGGATCTCGGTCTGCTCTCCACATCGGGCAAAACAAGAAATGTATTGTTTATAAGTAAATAGTGTATACTGGCACCAAACATTGTCGCTTTTATTTGTTAACGTCATGGAGTAAATATCAGACTAATTTAGAAAAAAAAAATGTTAGAGTATTTCAGAATAAGATCACCGATTAATAAAGTTATTCTGTAATGTGTTCTGTTTTCAAGGATTCACTACATATATAACCTAACAATCGAAATTGTTTTGCGCCTCGGTGGTTTCGATTGAAACCCCCCAACATAAACGTAAGTATACTTTAGAAAAATGTTTATATTTAATATCAAATTTTTTGAAAGTGACATTATTGCAGGTTATATAAAATAGGAGAAACCTTACGAATGAATACAAGCGATTATTAAAAAAAAAAAGGGGGCAGTGGAACACCATACAAGTTTTCTTAACTTGGATTTGTCTCAAGTAGCGCTGCATCCATATAGAGCGCGTAGTTACCGTTTGGTCGCTAAAAGGCTGCAATTATTAACGACGACAAGGTATACTCATCGAGAAACCACGCTTCCAAAGGCACGAAGCGAAAATATTACGGTGGTTTCGCTACGAAACCACATAGGCTGAAAGGGTTCAAGAACTGAAGCAGACTGTTGAGGTTGAAACTCAAGACCGGCAAAATGATCTCCCATCGGCAGTAGATATCAGATACGTTGTAACTGACGAACTGTTCGTTATGGTTTTTGGTTTGTAATGAGTTCTTTTGAAGGTTTTGTGTGTGTCCTGTTTTATGTTTATTCCGTGTGCATTTTTATTACTTTAATTTGATTTTGCACTGTAGGCCTTAAAGGCGCGGTAGCGCAATAAATGATGATTATTTCGTGTGGCATTTATGGCACCCCAACTGGGGTCGTGTTCAGCCTGCCTAGTGCAAGTCTTTTTACCTGACGGCACTTTGGCGACATGCCTGTCAATGATGATGAAACGATGTTGAGGGCGACACAACACCCAGTCCCCGAGCGGAGAAAATCTCCGTCCCAACAGGGAATTGAACCCGGGCCCCCTGGGTGGAAACCACCATGCTGTCCACTAGACTACGGAGGCGGACTATAAATGATGATGATACAGTTACGTGGCAATAGCTTGGGGGAGCCCTTCGTCTCGGCACTGAAAAGAGATGCAGGAGGCCTTCTTTCATCGTCATTCAGAATGAAAGATTTATTACAGTCATTTAGACAATATATTAAGAGAGAAATCGTAAATATTGCTGCTTGAATTTGGTGAATTGGATTGCAGTTCATTTTGAAGCACTTTATGTAATGAGTTACTTTCTTCATAGAATCTCATTCTTGTTTAATGGAATCGTTAAGTTAGCCCTGTAAATTCTGCGGCATATGTGGAGACTACGTGTGCTCGTGGCGAGGATGTATGCGAATCGTCACATCCGTCGAACACGCAACGTCCCACGGCTTCCCGTAGACTAATCAGCCGTAAATTCAATTTTAAAAAAATATCGAGCGAATATTCAGCCGCATATATTTATATGTGTTGTGCGCGGCGTGGACCCGAAAATTGGGTAACATAATTCAATTTTTCGAATGCATATGCAGATGGAAAATTAATTTGTTAGTCTCTTGTCCGTTGTTTTCGGGGTCCGCGCCCGGATGGAAGGGGAGATGTTTCCGGATACAAATTCTCGACGCGGCGCTGTGAGCTGAATCAGTCCCACCCCCTCAGACCTTTCCCCTTTCACGTTGTTCGCCGGTGACGAAACGTTTCTTGCGGTAAGTAATGCATGTGGACTCTGTTAGCTTGATGGCTTTGGCACTGTGAAGACTCAACCATTTGCATTGGAAAGGGGCTAAACTCTCCACAGCAATTTTAAATTACTAGATTTAACCAAAGTGAATTTAGTTTTATTATAATAAAATGTAAATTGTGATCACGCACTGTCACTAATTATTCCTACACACACACACACACACACACACACACACACACACACACACACACACACACACACACACAGAGAGAGAGAGAGAGAGAGAGAGAGAGAGAGAGAGAGAGAGAGAGAGAGAGAGAGAGAGAGAGAGAGAGCACGTGCCCGAGGAAGGACTCGAACCTGCGGCGGGAACAGCCGCTCAGTCCGTAACATGTTGCCATAGGCCACGTGGCTTTCCTTGTGGCTCTAAAACCACACGAATTGTTTTTTATTGCTGCACTTAGCGTGAAAAATCATCATTACACATTAAAAGATGAGCATATACAACTCCTCTACAGGCTTCGTAGATCTTTTTTGATATCCCTTAAGTCATTAGCGACTTTCAGTACTTTAAACTGTTAGCTTTCCATTCTTGTCGGGATTGAAATTCCTGGTTACCACTCATAGTTATGCGCCATCTTCATTTTTCGGCAACTCTGATTTCACAGAGTGCACACTGTCACTACTTCTGGTTTTTTTTTTTTTTTTTTTTTTTTTTTTTTTTTTTTTTTTTTTTTTTTTCTCCGAGATAATGGCTTTCAGGAAGACATACAAGCCATTCCCGCCCATGGATATTACTTTTACGCTACCGTTACCTAAGATAACGTTATTAGATTCCATTTTTGTTATTCATCGTTTAACTGTGATGTAGATGTATCGGTTAACTGTGCTGTACATCTTACGAAGACGTAGATACAAGGGAACTAGCGACGCTATTTTTTCTTATTTTTTATGTTCTGTCTCAATTGCTTTTAGAGGTTTTTATTTATAAATTCTGATGGTGGACGCTTAATCGTCGAACTGCCCTTTCTGACAATTCATCGGCATCAACTGCGAAGTTAACTCATCAGTATGCCTCAGAAACTCGCACAGTGGATACTCCTGTCTCTCTTAAGATGGCAACTAATGCTGAGAGTACATATTGATAGTCAACACCTTATTAGTTGCTGTTGACCAGATTCCATAGCGAACTGACTCGAGTAAAGTGGTGGGCACTTCAACTTCTTTACAGACCAAAAAATTCAAGTTGCCCGTCTGTGTTCTTGGACGTCATAGGCGTGTGGGAAAACAGCCGTCTGTCGGAGAGTGTTTCTTTTTTCCTGACGGGGCAGTTAACTAGCAGTCCCAGTGGAGCAAGTGTTCATTAGGAGTATCTGGCACTTTACACAACGCTCCAGAGACTCTCGATCGCATTTCATGAAAAATGCTTGTATTCCTCAGCGTCGGCCCTAGATGTTGATTGAGCAAAGCCGGCGGTTTTAATGAAACCCTGCGCCCAGACATGTGCCTTTGTTACTTCCTGCGCACCGTCATCCTCACGAAAGCCAGCATTAAACAAAAGTCGCTGACTGGGCCGTTTAAGTAATGGCGACGTCCATTTGCAAATAAGCACCGCCCGCGCGCTATTTAACGGTGAATTGTGCCGCCCTGTCGATATAGATAAATCTCTCGGGCGTAACGGTCCGCTCAATGGCTCCAGACTTTCTTTGTTACAATGGGTAATTAAAGTGGTGATGAGAGTACCTTAAGAACAGCGCTTGGTAAACAATGGTCACGACAAGTAAATAGCTGAGTGACAGCCGAAACGCCAGCCTCGCTGGGAACTTTCCTAGCGCAGTTTATGGCGGCTGTTGGGGCGCAGTCGGTGGTTAAATAAATAGCACCAAGCGGCCGATCACCGTTTACCTGACCCCCAGTGCAGGCCGTGGGAAGTAAAGCCCAGAAGACTGAGGTCTGCCAGGCTTACTGCTTGTCACTTTCTAATTCATAGGAAGGTGTCTTGAACTTAGTATTCTTTGCTTCTAAAGTTGTACGAACAGTGCTTATATTATTCTTTGCTCATATTGTACAGGACAATCAAAATTAATTAGCAATTACAAATGCCTGTAACTGTGTAATACAAAGCCATACAGTGATAAGAGTTACAGAATTTGTCAGAGGAAGTTCAATGTTTCGGTCAAGAAAACGCAATCAGTAGGAAGTTAGTGTATGCCCGGTGATGCAAAAGTAAAAAGTTCCTTACCGTATGTAAAAACGGCGAATCTCGTTCGGAAGGGATACTGCTTGTTAAATTCACTAAGTGTCGTTCTGTCGCCACAGTGCAGAGAACGAGTTTACGATATAATCAAGCACTTAAAAATGCTAAAAGCATTCATAGATGATGTTGAATACTTGTTTTTGGCCACATCTATCAACAAACATTTACATGGACAAGCCTGAAGAAATGGCTTATGCCACACTTTCATTTAAGTATTAGGTGTTGCAGCCAGATGAAATTTCCCCGTGTTTGCGAAATATCACTTTGATTTCGTTACATGGTGTTATGTGAAATAACTTCCTCCTTTGTTAATAACA
The DNA here is from genome assembly GCA_026315105.1 of Locusta migratoria. NCBI lineage: Eukaryota > Metazoa > Arthropoda > Insecta > Orthoptera > Acrididae > Locusta > Locusta migratoria. The sequence goes on from CM048747.1 coordinate 102,044,313, forward strand.
ATTTTGGAGTCTTAAATGTGTGTTTCTATTAATTCGTGTGAACGCAGGCCCCCTTCACAGTAAATAACTTAAATGCAAAAATCAGTTAAAGAGGCATTTGTTTCCGTATTAGAGATTGTTCAAAATGTAACCATTTCAGCGCCTATCATGTTCATTGCATGCAAATGGTTAATTTTTTTTTTATTGTGAACTCTTTTCTCTAATGCGCCTATGGTTTCAGCTATTACATACACTTCGAAATGTTAGTGCATATTATGCTAGTGGAAGACTATCTCGAAATTTCCATCTATGGCTGCAGTTAATACGTGGATCATCTTAAAGTTCAGTTACGATTGAAATTTATAAAAGTAGCTTCCTTTTACAGTCATCATCATCATCAAAGACTACGCCTTTCAGCGTCCAGTCTGAGTCTCTTTAGGCCTTGCTTCTCCCATGTGTGTAACATGACCCCACCATCTAAGCATGTTTCCTCTAACTGATAAATCTATGGTATTCATTGCGTTTTTCTTAGATTTCTTCGTTGTGGACACTCTACTGCCATTGCTCCCATCTATTAGTACCTGCGATCATCCTTGCTACTTTCATATCTCGAACCTCAACCTTATCAATAAGGTAACCTGTATCCATCCAGCTTTCACTCACATACAACAAAGTTGGTCGAAAGATAGAACGGTGCACTAACTTAGTCTTGATACTGACTTACTTCTTGCAGAAGAAGTAGCTGAGCACTCACTGATTTAGCTTTGCTACATCTTGATTCCAGTTTTTTCACTATATTACCATTATGTGTACTTCAAGCTCACCTGTCCCAACATTGTTCCTCCTATTTGGCATTCGAGCTGTTTATATATCTTCCCCATACAGTCGTAAACAGTCGTCCGCAATGCGAGACTGCTTATTTTGTTTCCACCGATTTTAATATCCCCCTGCCAGTCTGTTGTTTTCAACGGATGTTCCATAAACAGTATGGCAACGGTGGTGATAGGTTACTGCCTTGTGTTACCCATGAAACTACGGTGAACCGTTAACTCACTTTTCCGTCAGCGTTGCTGCCTGACAATTTACGTAAAGACTCTTAATTGCCTTATTCATGGTGTGATTTCCTATAGTAATGTTCTTGTTCATGAACCATGGGTAATTTATGAGTGGCCAGATATATGGTCCTAACAGTCTGGATACAATTTACTCTGCACTAAGGTTAAGAATATCGGACAAATTGGGAGTTGTGATCACCTTTGTGCTCCGACGCCAAAGACTACCAAATCTACCGGTTAGTCTCTCAATCGTTAGGGGTAAAACCCAATGGGAACCTGGGCAAGTAAGGCTAGCATCTGCTTCCCAGGTACTTCGAACTTATTCTGGTAACAATCAGAGCAAAATGCCTTATTATAAACTTTCGGTAAAGTTTGATAAATTTCAATCCGAAACGAAGCATCCGAAGTCCCAATGTATTTCGTTGTATGAATTAAATTATTACGAAATTTAGTTAAAATATTATCATCGTCCTCCAAGCGTCACGCTGAGACTTTCCAACTTTAAACTGATCTCACCTTGTCTCAGTGTGAATTATTATTTCTGTTCCGTGTTTTCCGATACTACGTTTCCAACATATGGCAGTTGTAATTAATTGTACCAGTGTTTCGGACAGGTCATTTCAATATTTATTTATTGTTTTCTAGGCAAATAGTGTTTTATTTATTTATTGTTTATGTTCACGACAGCACTTTCCAAGCCCTATAAGTAGAACATTAACACGAAAACGTTACAAAATGACATCCATTCTGAAATTGTAACGCATTTTGTCGAGTTGCGCATTTGCTTTTTCTGAGCAGTGCAGCGCGACGTTCTTCAGTCTGTATTGGAGGCTACTGTGTAGACCGGTTTCTCTCTGTAGCCGTTAGAGTATGCTCGTAGCACCGGCACACTGTCGTATTATTGCGTTCGATTCGGTCGCCTGTTTTACGACGAGAGCATATCGCCGCACCCTGCCCGCCCCGTTGCCGATAACGTAAATTACTGTTTTCATCCGAGCCGGCGTAGCGGTGGCTGCGGGCTCCCATTCCTCCCCGCCCTCGCTCCCTACCCTTCCTCGCTGCAATAAAAATGTCTGTTGCACTGCTAGATAAAGAAGCGACAGAGCGCGCGCTCTCGCTCCTCCAGGTCGCGGCTGCCTGTGAGCATCCATTGATTTGCAAGTCACATTTTCGTCTGATTTTTGCCTATTGGCCGATGCGAGGCGGTGGCGGTGTTTGCGTTCGCTGGTAGGCCGTGCTGGAAACCGCCCGCTTTGCCAGCGGAGGCGGCTGCTCGCCGCTCGCACAGTTTATTTGCTCGGCGACTTGCCGCCGTATGTAAACAAGTGCAGCGACGAAGAACGAGCTCTGCGCACTCATACCTAAAATTAAGGCACCAGGTGCAGAGATATGGGAAGGCAGCGTCCTGCGTGGCCGCCAGATCGAACGTTTGCAGTGCCTATCATTTATTGTGTTGTACAACGTCCTCTTATTGCTGAGAAACGAGAACAGTGTGTACTATCAGCAATTTTTCTGTTCTTAGATTTCGAGTTACGAACATTGTTTCCACCTCCAAAATTTCAAGGATCGCTTCGTCTCATATTGTTATGTTCACAAATGATCGTTAAATTATAGGCTTTCTTTTCCCTGTAGAATATTAGACCTCGACTCTACAGTTATACAATGTTCTGCCGTTGCCATCTCATGCTGTACTCAAGCTAAGAAAGCTGCAATATCAAACAGATAGACTGCATCTCATTGCCATTTCCCTGCTGTAACCTTTGCCCTTTCTTATTTGTCTGCTCCATTCCGCACTGTCGCTTTCTTTCGTTTTTCACTATCTTCTCTCCCAAAGTGAACGTGGACGTCCTGTGCTATTTGCTGCATACGGCTTAATTTGGGGGCCATCTGGGGTCACGACCCAAGACAGACAAACGTTTGGTACACCCGCAGAGCAACCGATTTTCGGATAGTGTAGTCGATACAGTGGAGGCTTCCTGCCATCCTCATGGTATCTGTCTACTAAATCCCTGCGTCTAGAGGGAGTCGTGAGGCTCCCACAGTAGGGGACTTCAGTGTTCAAACATTCAGCTTAGCTACAAACGTTCTCTTCCACCGCTTGCTTCACTAACTTCTTTTCTACTCCTTTGTTCACTAGCTTCTCTCCCATCCGTTTCTTCACTACCTTCTCTTCGATCCTTTCTTCACTACATTCCATTCCCTTTCCTTCCTTTCTTTATTAACTTTGCGTTTAGTTGTCTCTCTGCTTGCCCTCTTCCCCGGTTGACTGCAGTTTCTACCTTCATTGAGTAATTTTGCTTAGTGATTATTCACCAGTCACCTATGAAACTAAATCCATAACACACACACACACACACACACACACACACATATATATATATATATATATATATATATATATATATATATATATATATATATATATATATATGTGCTGCTATTTTTTACTGTTTTTATTAATAAATTATCCAGAAACGTAAAAATTACCAGTGCATTGGTATATATAATGTCTCCAAAATAAATTTTCTGCGCTACGGGACCATTGAATCGAAAATTAAATCCATAACGTTGAATTCAAAAAAATGTTCAAATGTTTGTACAGCTTATGGGACTTAACTACGGGGTCATCAGTCCCTAAACTTACAAACTACTTATGAACTACTTACGAACTAGGACGGCACAAATATCCATGCCCGAGGGGGGATTCGAACCCCCGACCGTAGTGGCCGTGCAGACCGTGACTGAAGCGCCTCAGTCCCCTCGGCCACCGCGGCCGGCTAACGTTGAATTGGTGGTTTTATTGCTGCCTACGTAACCAGGCCTAGCTGACCCAATCAGCTTGTTAAATCTGATGATTGGTTGTGTGGAACGTAACATTCACAATTGGTTCTGTTGTATTTTAATGTGGGTTTTCAGAACCGGAGCTTTACATCGTAGCTGCTTCTGGCCATTGGGACAATAGAGATATCACCTGAATTCTGGTGGTCAGCAAATCTCTTCTGGACATGCGTCATATCAGCATAGCATTTAGTGGTGTTCATTAGATCTTGAAAGATTTCATGAAGGCTGTCTTATTTTTCTGGAAATCTATGAGGACACAAGATTCAGTTCAGCATCGCAGCGCATACAAATTACTTGTTCAGAGTCAGTAGGCTCAGATTCTGTTGCATGAGAAAGGGAAGACGATAGCGGAAAACCACGGGAACTATATAACTTGCTCAGATTCAGCTATGAATGTTATGGAAAAGCAGTTAGTTCCTGATTCGCGTCGAATAGGACAATGATGACAGAGTTACGTTGTGGCTCACTGTAACGGGCAAGAACCAGAACGCGACAAATGTAACGACGTAGTGTAATACAGGCGTCGATAAGTCCCAGCGTAAGGTCTAAATCGGATTTGGGCCCGCGCCTAGTGCCAGCCGTGTTTTGTTTCACAGATCGCCATCAAAACAGGCGGTAAGCGGCCGGTATTGCTTTCACGGGAGTAAAGTTATTGTAGCGGCACACAGCGAGACATAAAACTGCCGCCCGTACGGAATGTTTTATTGAGGAAAATAATAACTGAATAATGTATACGGCTGACGGTATTTCATCGTGAAATGGGAGCAGCAGCAACGTGCGTGTGAAAACTATAATGTGAAAGATGGATGAGATAGAAAGTGACGTAACGAAACTTCGTTCATTATTTATGCCCTCGTGCGTATTGCTCGCTATTATTTCGGTGTTTTTTTGTTTTACTCGATACGCTGAATTATTTACCGTGCGTTCGTGTCGATAATCTTTCCGGAGGCGCGCGTGCGGCCGGAGGCGCCGGGTTCGGACATATTGTAATGTGCCCGCCGGATGTTTGGAGAGTAAATTTCTTAACATATGTCTCGCATCGCGCCTCGCGCACCACCGTAAATATAAATACCGCCCGATTGAAATAAGAGGACGCATTCACGCTTCTCGGAAGGGAATTTATAAATAGCATTGTGTATGATATATACGAAGGGAGCAAGTTTAAAAAATATTTAAACTTTGTCCCGTTTCACCATAAATAATCGCGCCTGTGTGAATATCACGGCCACCGCAAACATCCGTCTTGGCCGGTGAAAGGCGAGAGAAACACGACGGCCGTTGTTCGTTAGACGACCGGCTGTTATTTCCTAGGCCACGCCGTGGCGCCTCTAATCTTTTACTCGCTGCGTCGCACTCAAAACACCTGCAGATTATTTCTGCCGCCTGTTTACCGACGTTTATCCCTGCGGAGGCTGTAGACTCTCCCGCCCCCCCCCCCCCCCCCCCAACCACAACACCCTTCTCGCCCTCTGAAAGAAGAGAGGAGGGAAAATTTGGCGAAGTAGCGCATCATTATGACGCTACACTCACATGTGGAAGGATCTGCTGCGAATTTCCCAACTAGTAATCCTGAATTCGACATTCTGATTTATCTCAAATGTCTGCAATTGAATTATCAGACGATAGAATCACAAGGCATCTGCCGGGATGATTCCTTCCCAAGGATACGGCCAGTTTGCTTCCCCAACGCCGACGAAAACTATCCAAGAGTGTGTTCCGTCTCTAATGAAAAATATGTCGACGGAACGTTAAATGCTAATTTTCCTTCCTTTCTTTAAGTGTCAACCAGTAACGCTCTCGAATCGTTGTACTCGAAGGAGATAGAACATCCTGTTGAAGGAATATGACGAAATGGATGTTCAACTAACACAATTGAACATTAATAATCAAGTTGTACGCAAAATCAGCGTTCATGGCTAGATTGATCACATCAGAAATGGGAACCGCCACGTCGCTGATTGTATACAGTGACTAGCGCCAGTCTACAATCAGGGGCAAGTTCGTGCAGGCAAACTGCAGAGAACCACACCGATTTCTGGCTACAAGGGCCAATATTAAGCTTCTGTTTTTCCATCCGTTTTGTACTCTTAAGAGGCGACTAGTCGCGATTTCTCTCCTGTGCCAATACCTTCGTCTCAGAGTAGTGATGTAAGGCGTCATGCTGCGGAGTGAACGGCCGTTCCCGCCGGAGGTTCGAGTCCGCCCTCGGGCATGGGCGTGTGTGTTGCCCTAAGTGTAAATTAGATTAAGTACTTTTTAAGCCCAAGGTACTGATGACCATAGCAGTTTGGTCCAGGAGGTTTACAAACATTTGAATACACCAAATTTAACTTACGCGTGGTCTCACTTAAACTGAGTGTTCAAATCAAATGTTTGTAAATCTATGGGACTAAAATTATTTGGCTATTAGTCCCTAGGCTTGCACACTACTTAAACTAAGTTAAACTAACCTAAAGAGAGACACACACACACACACACACACACACACACACACACACAGAGAGAGAGAGAGAGAGAGAGAGAGAGAGAGAGAGAGAGAGAGAGAGAACAAACGCGCTCGCGGAAGAGGACTTGAACTTCCGACGGCGTGGAACCGCGCACTCCTTGGCAAGGTGCCTTAGGCCGCTCGGCCACTCCACCACATTTAATATAGCATGTTGCGGCATCAATATATGTAATCTTTATCGTTTATCAACTCTGTGATATAAGACATCGTTGCAGATTGTTCCTGATGTGAGACAACAGTCGCTTGGGTACCTTACTAGATTAGTGGATAAACTTAGCAGAATGGGTTGTGAATCGCAGGCAAGTTTTAGTTCCAGAAACGAAAATTATCCTTACTCTCCTCAGTCTGCCTTCAGTTGGTGTCATTCCACTACTGTGAAATTGGCCTTCAGGAAGATTAAATAAATGTTTTCCTGCATGTTCGTAGATTTAATTTTTGATGCGCAGAATATGTACAGCTCTACTTGTAATCGTCGTATTCTGACGTCTCCATAAATGGGCTTTCTGGGGGCGAATCTCCATCTTTATTGGAGTTATCTATGTAGTTTCTTCAAATATGTAGTTCTTCTGACATTTTAAAAACAAGAATCATGCTATTTTGTTTCTGCCTTTTCACTTATGTTTCTGTGCAGATGATTAAGCTTGTTCGAGGAAACATTGTATGCTTGAACCGTATGTTTCGAGATGTTCTTAGTTTTATAGTTTCGGTGAGGGTTCGATTTTCACGTGCCTTGGTAAACGAACTGGAATATCGCATCCGTAACATTTGATAGTAAAAGATAATAAGGTAATCCATTTCTTAAAGTAACTCGGATACTGGTCTTTATGGAAAGACGTATCACATCTGTTCCAGTTTTACGATGATTTGATAAGGTCTTCAATGCATTACAAATAATGGATATCCATGTATATACTTCGCAATTCACGAAACTTCCCGACGTCTGCTGCTCCTGTAAGATGGACAAACGATTTTGGAGCAGATATAATAATAAACATCAGTGCCATGACAGACTTAAAGGGGTAGAATTGTGTTTCCGCCTCTTGTGGGACTCACACTATAACGTGTGCGAGCATGTTAGGGAAAGAGACAAGTACAACACATGGAAGTTTAGATCTGCCCGGGGAGCGTGCACGGGTGGCCGAGTGGTTAAGGCGACCGCTCGTGAAAAGCGGGAGACCTGGGTTCGAGTCGCGGTCCGGCACGAATTTTCATGTGTTGCAGATCGTTTTTCCATTTTACAGGAGAAGCAGACGTCGGGAAATTTCGCGATTTGCGAAGTTTATACGTGGATATATTTATCTTTGCTGAGGATCACCGCCAATGTCTGTTCCCGTGGAACAGGCATAATAATAAACAAGGAATGGTATGTTTCATCTACCCAATCTAGAATTTTATTCACCAAAAATGGGGAAAGCTGTGTGATGTATCATTAGGGATGTAAATGTAACTGAAATTGTATGTGGCTGTAATACAAACTTATTCAAGGGATATGTTGTTTCGTTAACGCAACTCCGAACATGGTACTACGAATCGAGACACGTACTACTTCCTGACGTAAGTATTGCCCCGTGGGCTGTGTTCCTGAAATACTGATGTAGCTAGGCACATTTTACAGGGCTGGATTTTTCCCTGCGTAGACAGCCGCCTACGCAGCTTTATAACTGAGTTGTGGCACGCAGTGTCACGTGTCTACAAAATTAATATTCAGCACTCACTCGTAATTCGAATTGTAAAGCCCATCACCTCTTTCATTGGTCGCGCTGATGGAAACCTTACAACTAATATTATTTTGATAATGTTTTATAATTTCTTAAGCATTCTTCATACGTCATCACTACCGTGCTTCCGATTATACTCCCCTTCTGTCTCCCTTTATTTGTCTCTAAAACAGTCTTGTGAGAACGTTGCAGTAGGGTCTCACGTATTTGGCTCAAACTATTCCGCCTAAGTGGGCCACAGGAAAACAAAGTGCTCGCGATATGTTCCCGACTACAGTAGGATAGAACTATGAAAGAGTTTGAGTAATATTGTTATTGTAAGTTTAGTGCAGATAATTTATGATTAATTTAACGAAGCGGCTTCAGTTCCCGCAACATCCAACTTTTTTTCTTCGTTTCATATTGTTCCTTGCAGTGTTTGTTATGGAACTTAAATTTACTTAAACATTTCAGTTTATTCAAATGACTGAGCAGTATGTTGCAATTTACTCACTCATTTGAATTATTTATACACTGTTCCTGCATCTGATAACTCGTTGCCGTTGTTGCAATTCCGATGCACTGAAATGTTCACGTAAATGTAATTTTTGTAATTGAAAGCTTAACCTCGCAAGAAATAATATAAAATAAAGAAAAATTGATATGTATTGTGAATCGAACCCGAGCAGTAAAATTACCAAATCAGTAGCTTTGTCTATGCGCTAAACTAACATTGTTTATGATGTTACTTTCACTAAGCTTGTACTTCGATTATGCTATAATCGGAAATCTTTCGAGAGTGTTTTTTTCCTTCCATGGACTACTCGGGCAAAATATTTAGGAAATGGAAAGATTCGTCTACCTGATACTTCTCATATAATTTGAGCCAAATCGGCGAGACCCATCTCGCGACCTCCCTTTCTTAATATACAAGGCGGAAGCCTACGCCTTCCAGAAACGTCGCCTACAAGCAACTGACATACTGCAATCAGTTTGACGATTTCTGCAAGTCGATTCAGGAACATTTGTCAACGCCTGAGTGTATGGAATGAGATCGAGAGGAAACCAGTAAAACCGCGACATTTTTCAGTTGTTTCGACTACTTTCTCTTCTGCTGATATGTGATACGTTGTCCGCCACGAATTCCTTTTGTTGATGAATACTTACTTTCCAAGGAAATTTCTTAGTAAACATGAAGGCAGGCAGAACATTTGTATTGATGTTGAATTTTGTGGCTGCCGTATTTCTAGTGACGGCCTACTGTGTTACGCCCAGTACGTGCTAAAAGCTTTTTCACTCGTTTGTCATTTCATACGTAAAGTGGTTACCATGGGCATCAGTAAGCCAAATAGAGCATTTATACGTATATTTTGCGTGAGTGTGGATGTGATGAGTGCAAAAGAGAAGTTGTTTCCATCACGTTGAAACTGCAAGTAATTATTTCATGTCAATATTCTATTCACGAACAGCCGGCAAACACCAGGAATGCATTTGGAGAAACACTGGACAATATGTTATATCCCAGTGTGGTTATCCAGATCTAAGGCATGGTAATTATTCCAAATCAGCGCAAAAAAAAAAAAGAGGGCGATTCAGCATCTGAATACTACATTATCGTTTGCACGTTCAGAAGCATCTGCATATGACAATGCTGTCGATGATGTACGAACACGAACTAACGGAAATGTTTTGTATCAAGTTTTAAGGCAGCCCCAGTCACAGATTGTAGAATACCTTACGGATCGAAACTAGTTCGCAAATAGAAGTGGGACGGGCTAATTGTCTTTACATGAGATGATACCTGTTTCTGACCTCTCAATTTACGAAGCTCTTAGTCTTGCATAAATCATCCACGTTCTTTTCTGAAACTGTAATAATTCCCGCTCGCTAATCCGTAACCCCGCACATATAACAAGTATATTGTGAGGAAAGGAAAACTGTTTGTAACCCTCCGTAGCCCAGTGGACAGTGTGCTAAATTGACGCAGGGGACTCGGGTTCAATTCCCGGTCAGGTCGGAGGTTTCTCCACTCGGGGACTCATCACTGGGACTCATCATCATTTCATCAATCATCGAACCACAAGTCACCCAAGTGGCGTCACGTGATGTCTTGCCCCCAGGCAGGCCGAACACGATGCCAGCGAGGGTCTAACGGCCAAAACTGCCACACGATCAACGACACGATTTACAAAAACATGGGAACAGAACACCACAAATCCCTTCTAAATTCTTTATGCCTCGCGTACTGACATTTCCCTGTAACTAATTGGGTTGCAGTTTTTTGAAAATTTCCTTAACATTTAGGTTATAATTACTTGAATAAAATTTTGAAACTTTTTTCTTTTGGAATGTTGTGTTACGCAGAAGGTGTATAGATGATTTCATAGACTTCGTTCTTCTCGTTTCAAGCTGCTTTTCGAACAGGATTTATACACGACGACGACTCTTTATGTCATTACTTTGTAACAAAAATTCTGAAATACACACATTTAGAAGATATTATTGTTGTAATTAAATATATCTTTTTAAAGCGACATTTTTAATGTTTGCCTAACCATGTACTGCATTCCATGTCATAAATTACGTACTTTGATTTACTGCCGGAGAAATGAGTATAAGGGTTTGAAACGAGAATTTTTTCGCACGACAATGAAAGCCTGTGTTTCTTTGATAATAATTGGCCATGTTTTTGCGGTATTTGCTCTATAAGACAGTGAACAATGTACTTGAATTTTTACGAGTTAAGAAGATTCTGTCGCTCAAGTGCGTATTTGAAAGATAAGTATTTCATTGCATTTTCTTTCGTATTTAGTTACATATGCTATTCCCTACTGTCTTTATGTAGGCTAGTTAGATATCTGAGTATTAACTGCACCGAGACTGAAGTAAATGGCCATTTGTTGCAATAATGTATAAATACTTCCAAAAATTCATCAATTTGAATCATTACTTGAGGCGACAGGGTAATACATATATGAGGCAGTTCGGTAGGTAGAAATAGAAAACAATATAATTGCCTCACCTCAATAAATATAGAGTGCAGATATTTCTTTCGATGTTTAATGACCTGCATGAAAGCAAGTAAGTAGTAGTGGTACTAGATGTACCCTCTGCCACGCACCTTTGGGTGGATTGCGGAATATGTACTTAGATTTAGACATGAGTCTCGTTTTAGCGAGAATGACATGGTAGTAGGGGTTACTTGGTGGAGAGAGTGACTGCATAGTATATTTTCACATCACTCAGCGAATGACTGATGCACTGTAGCGATTTAACATTACATGGTTCGTTTGTTTTTTAATTCATACAAATCTATGGTTTTATTCAGATCTTGATGGAATTTTGCAAACTTCACCATCAAAACAAGAGGAAAATCTCTAACCACATAAGATTTCGTGCATTGTATGGCGGAAGGTAACATAACTGTTGCATTACGGCTCATGCAGGTTAATGATATGGCATAAAATGAACCACGGCAACAGACGATATGCGTCAGCTTTGAACAATAATACTAGTCCTAGTATTATCGAACTTGAAAATGAGGTGTAAGGTTTGAAGTCATATTGCTTTAAACCGAATTTAAGCATTGATGAGTGGGATGAGGGATGAGTTTGATGATGTGTAGAATATAATAGATTTTTGCTTGATTGTATGATAGAATGAAGGTTCACCTAGCGTGGCTTGGATCTCCTCATTGCTGCGAAACTGTGGCACATCGGCGATAATTCTGAAGATTTTATTTTGAACTGTCTAGTTGTATCAAAGCACTGCCTGCTGCCATGCTGTATATTTCCGATCCATACAGGATAGTAGATAGAATGATGTTTTTCTATATTCTTACTTTTGGTCTTGTTGACAGTCCCATACCTTTGAGCAGTGGGTATATTTCATAGAGCCGGGCGAAATCTTTGTGAGGCCTCTTTTATGTGGTGTCTGAAAGTGAGATGTTTGTCACGTTTCAGGCGTAGATACATGATGGTTTCGTTCCATGGAAGTTCCTGTTCGTTATTTGTGATGTTTATAATCGGCTGTATTATTTTCGCGGTAAAAGTAATAGTTCGGAATTTAGCCACGTTTAATTTTCCATAAATTGCACTATTTGGTGACTTTGTTACAGTGGCGCTGCAAGCTGTTGGCCAGATAGTTAATGTTGCTACCGCTGTGATACAGTGCAGTATAGTCTACGTATAAGGCTGTATTTCCTCGCTCTTTTGATATGTCATTGATGTATACTAGGTATAGGAGGGGGCCAAGCACAGATCCCTGTGGGACACCTGCCTCCGTGGGTTTTATGTTGCTAATCGCATTTTCTACCGATGAGTAAAATTGTCTTTCAGTCAAGAAAGATTTGATAATTTTGGGGTGGTGAAGTAGCTAGGTTACTTTTTAATAGTTTGTAATTCAGGCCGTTATGCCAGACTTCGTCGAACGCCTTTTCGATATCCAAGGAAATGGCCGCAGTACTGTTACCCTGGCTCTTCCCAGCGCAGATGTGCTACACCAGACGAATGGTTTGCTTTGTGGTGCTTTTCGCAGCTCGAAGTTCGAGTTGTTGGGGAGTTAGGATGTTGGTGGTTAGGAATTATTACGGAGTTTTGTATGAGAACTTCTAGAATTTTAGAAAGGTGGTTGAGAAAGGAGGTAGATCTGTAATGCTGATGAGGAAATAGATTGTTTTGTTAGGTTTAGGAATTGAAATGATTTTTGCAACCTTCCAGGCCAGCGGTACTCAACCTGCGGCCTGCGGGCCATCTGTGGCATGCCGAGCTTTTTTGCGTGGCCTGGCAAGCTTGTGGTCCAGTATTCAAAATTTCGCAGTAAAAATCCCAAAGGTCTGGCTGATAGAAATGGGCGAGATGCGTACAGCGAAATCGATGAAGTCAGTGCCCTGATTTAAGCAGCACATTTACCACAGCGCATGTCGTTAGTCGCGAAGCAGGCCTCACTCGAGTGTTTGTGCTGCCCCGGTGCTTTCCCCACTCTTTGTCCTGCCCGGGTGGCAACTGTGGCAGCTCGGACAGCGCTCGCGATTGTGTCCTTTACGGTGCGCTGAAGTATCCGTTTTGAATCCTATCAAGTGTGACATTGTTAAATCTGCCTTGCGAGCTTTAAGCATTAGCAAAAAAATTTCCGATGTGTGTCAATTTTTATGCTTCTTTCTTTTTTATTTTTATTTATTTTTTCCTCTCTTTTCTTTAAACTACGTTCCATGAAAAGTTTGTTCAGCCCTTTAAATATCAGCAGCCAAGTTAAGTAAGAATAGTTACCGCCAGTTCTCTCTTGATATGTGCTACGTAATGAATAACATTTACATAAAGTAAGGTAGTACCAAATTGTAGAATTCTAAATAAAAGCCAGCTATCAACATTCATAGTAGATTTTAAAGTTAAATCAAATTTAAGCAAAAAGTCCGCTCAAACAATGTCATTTATTTACTTTTTAAACATAAGCAGGTGAGTGTCAAAAGCTGTATGAAGTTACCTAACAAAGATGTTTACTAATTTTTAATAGTTGAGCATATGTTATATCCCAGTGTGGTTATCCAGATCTAAGGCATGGTAGTTATTCTAAATCAGCGCAAAAAAGAGAGAGAGAGAGAGAGAGAGAGAGAGAGAGAGAGAGAGAGAGAGAGAGAGAGAGAGAGGGGGGGGGGCGATTCAGCATCTGAATACTACATTATCGTTTGCACGTTCAGAAGCATCTGCATATGACAACGCTGTCGATGATATACGAACTCGAACTAACGGAAATGTTTTGTATCACGTTTTAAGGCAGCCCCAGTCACAGATTGTGGAATACCTTACGGATCGAAACTAGTTCGCAAATAGAAGTGGGACGGGCTAATTGTCTTTACATGAGATGATACCTGTTTCTGACCTCAATTTACGAAGCTCTTAGTCTTGCATAAATCATCCACGTTCTTTTCTGAAACTGTAATAATTCCCGCTCGCTAATCCGTAACCCCGCACATATAACAAGTATATTGCGAGGAAAGGAAAACTGTTTGTTACACAGTAACTGTCAATATTTGTATGTTTTATGTTATATTTGCTATACTATGATTTGGCGTCTGTTACTCATTTCATTGTAAGCTTCAGTAATGTATAAAAATCACAGAGCATTGCTGCATTCTGAGTAGTTATGACATTTGTCCCCCCTTTGCAAATATGATCACCTTAATAGGCAATTATTAGAAGAAAAAGAAATAGTATAAATCCAAGGAATAGGCGTACATATATGCCAGTTTGCCTACCGATATTAACATTTCTGCAACACTTTTCACGTAATCAACAGGAACTGTAAATACGTATTGGTATCATGTCTTTCGAAAGTATAGACATCACTCCAATATATAAGTAGTATTGACATGCGACGATGACGTTCTGGGTTTCAGTCTTCATTACTAATGTGATAAAATATTTGGACCTCGTGTGGGAATCCCTGATGGTGAACATTGAGGAATATGGTCGAGGGACGCTACTTTCGTAGCGTTGGACTAGCGAGAAGTTAGGGCGGACGGGAGACGCGAAGTTAAGGCGTCTGCTGGCCCAAAGTTTGTAATCGATTAATACACATTAACGTATTATTTTATCTTTATCCCGAACTCTTCAATTCTTTCCAGCACTAATTAATATTGATTTTTTTCTTAAAACGTTTCAGTTTCTTATATCAGGTAGGCTAATATGTTTTACTTAATTTGCTCAATTTCAATGGTACGACAACACACAAATATAAATTCAGAGACTGAAGGCGAGATTTCTTGGCTGCACAATACAGTCCCGAGTTAACGATTAACGTTAACTTCCGTTAAATTGTCTAGCTCTGGCAAGTACCATAGTGGCAGTTTACAGTAATGGCTCGCCCTGGCTGCCTTCCATAAAAAAATCGCTAAATATCATATTCCACTGATTAACGCACGTTAGGAATAAAGATATTTAACAAAAACGTAACTGCTTGGAAATTGTTATCAAAAGGTTGCAGCAGAGTTTCAGAGGGCCACTCAAACTTTTTAAGTTCTTACAAATCTTTCTTTGGAATTAATATGATTTGTCTAAAGAACGTATGCACAAATTCTAAAAAAAAAATAAGAAAATATTAATTACCAATACGTTCAGCTATATTTAAAAAAAAAACGTACCCTTATATTAACTATTATATATTAAAATAGATTTTGATGATAAAACAAATGGGTGTAGTTATTTCGCATGTTGTTTTGTCCTGTGATAATGTTGTGGTCCAATTGAAATAAAACTTTCGAGAATTTGGCCCGAGGAGGAAAAAGGTTGTATGGCTGATCCAAGCTGAAGGGAAATACTGAATATTGAGGCAGTTAAGGATTCTGATAGGCGAGAGACGGCTCGTAGAGCAAGTTGTTTTAGAAATGGTAGTTCTATACGGTTCTTCTGATGAGAGCTTGCTGGTTGGCACTAAGTTGGTGTCGACTCTGGCTCGGAGTTTATGGTGTAGGTGACGTTTTACTCGTTGCTCTAGGATGTCTGCTTCTTCGTCGTCATCCTCTATGATATTTTCTTCAAACTGTTCAAATGTTTGTTAAAAGTAAGGAACTTAAGAGCGGGGTCATCAGTCCCTAAACTTGACTACTTTTGAACTACCTTATACTAAAGACGGCACAGGCATCCATAACCTTCGGGGGATACGAACCCGCTACGGGAAGCGGCCGCGCGCATCGTTGCATAGCGCCTCAATGCGCTTGGCCATTCCGCCGCGGCGATATTTTCTTGGAATCCATATATCATTGAGTTTCTTAGTCTCTTTTTTTGGTTGAAACTCTCACTATGTTTATATATTTCAATCGCTTCTCTATACAATCGTGGATAATTCGTCGCCGCGGCGGATAAGCGCACTGAGGTGCCGTGCTGCGGTGGTCGCGGCCGTTTCCCGTGGACCTTCGAGTCCTCCCTCGGGGGGGGGGGGGGCGCACGCGACTGTGTGTGTGTGTGTAGAAATAAAATTTCAGTCTCAGACAACTTATGACTTCCCCATTGTAATAGGGACCTTTGCCTTTCGTGGGCAAGTGCTCTTACCAACTGAGCTACCCGTGCATCCTCATGGCCCGTCCTCAACTTTAGTTCCGCGCGTAATTCGCCTCCTGTCTCCCAAACAAGTTCTCGTGCGAACTGTGCAGGATTCACTCCTGGAAGAAAGACTATTGTGGAAACATGGTTTAACCACAGCCTAGGTGTTGTTTCCAGCTCACACTCCACTGCGGTGTGATAATTCTCTTGTGTAAGCATACCCTATCTAGGTTTTGGCTAAGCAATATCTACACAGTATCCTTCCTTCCAGGACTGCTACTCCTGAAAGTTTCGCAGGAGATGTTCTGTGAAGTTTGGGAAGTAGATGATGAGGTACTGCTGGAAGTAAAGTTGTGACGACGGGTCGTGAGATATGCACAAGTAGTGCAGTGGGTTAAGTGCTCGCGAAAGCTTGAAGTCCTGGTTTCGAATACCAGTCTGCCACACAGTTTTTAGCCGCCAGGAAGTTTCATATTAGGGCAGAGTGTAAATATTCTCTAACCACTGTGTATGCTTCAGTTGACGGCGTTACTACTTTGCGCACTTGCGCATAATGTTAACCCTTGCCATACGAATGCTACCTTAATCGTTTGTCACTTTTAACCATGCAGTACTCGCTCGCGGATTGACAGTCCGCATTGAGGTACTTTGTTTCTTCCGTTTCAATCATTGTGGACGTAGGAATCACTGGATCTGGTCCTGCAAGCAGCAGTGCTACGTCAATAGTGTCATATAGAGTAGCAGTGGTGAAGTGGTCAACGATTCGGTCCGACAGGCGTGTGACACCATTAAAAATCGCACTGACGAGTATTACGGCCCACTTTACATTTGTAGTTTTAGAAGTTTTTGCAAACATTTTGGACCAAAACAATTAATAATTGTATCTGAAACCCCTTTAGGGAAAAATTTAGGTAGTGGCGGGGTAGGAAACCACCGACCTTTAGCGTCATAGTCCAACGCCTTGCCCACTACGCTACGGCTATCAATCAAAAGTCCAGTGCTTTAATCTTATACTATTGTTGGCCGTTGTTAACTGATGCTAATATGGCATTTGTAACACTAGATTATCATTTATCGTACGAAGAACGATGTGTTTTTGTTAATTCTTCAGTGCGCCATTGCTTTGAAATGACAACCTGTAAGTTACAATAAGAAAATCATCAAATACGCAACGCAAGATGGCGTATGCCAGAGAGAGTTCTGGGCGAGGAATGTCACGTAACAGCTCAGAACGGCTGGTTTTCGTTAATTGAATGGAGGGTGTCAAATCTCCGTTATTTTTGCAAATACGTCTGAAACGATACGAGTTATGAAAAAAACACAAGAGAGCTAAGATGCAGAGAATTTTCTCCTCTACCAATTAGGTTATTCAATTTTCGAATCAGATGAACGGTTCGTTTGAAATTACAATTATATTACAAACGGCTTTTTTTTTATTACTACCGTATTTTTTGTCCGAAAAATTTGAAAAAGGGAGGTTCTGGTCTCTGGTGGCCTACAGTCATGTCTGTAAAATTTGGTGCTGATCGGTTGAACGGTTCGTTTTAAAAACAGGGAACACGTTACGGACAGACAGACGGACATACATCCCAAAATCGCCGTTATTTTTGCAAATATCTTTGAAACGCTACGAGATATGAAAAAATCATAAGAGCAGAGTTGTAGAGAATTTTCTCCTCTACCAAATAGGTTGTTCAATTTTCGTGTCAGATGAATAGTTAAGCCGTTATTTTCATTTAAATTTCGAGCTGTCAAAAGACGATCGCAAAGGCCCACTTTTAGTGTTACTACCGTAACCTAAAGAGGGCCAAAACTTAAAATTTTAGTGGAATTGAAGCGAACATATAGTTGTATTAAAGATACTAATACAGATAATTGGATATATTTAGTAAATTATTTCATGTTTTCGAAATCATCGTATCAATAAGCCAACAAGAAAATTGAAGTACCGATTTTAATATCAGTTATACAAGTACCCAATCAATCTTATACAATTCGTAAGAGGCTTTGCCATAAATGTGCGCCGGCCGCGGTGGCCGAGGGGACTGAGGCGCTTCAGTCACGATCTGCACGGCCACTACGGTCGGGGGTTCGAATCCCCCCTCGGGCATGGATATTTGTGCCGTCCTTAGTTGTAGGTAGTTCATAAGTAGTTTATAAGTTTAGGGACTGATGACCCCGTAGTTAAGTCCCTTAAGCTTAACAAACATTTGAAACATAAATGTGCTCAAAACAAAAATTAATAGTGGTTAAATGAAGCAAGAGTTACTTTGTCAATATACTTGGTCGAATTTCAACTATAGGCTATATTAGTTTGTATTAATCGTGACGGGGACTGGTGGATCAAGCGGCTACTAGCGATTCGAAAACCGCTCGGATACTGTCGGGTTTACGGGCAGAAGGTGAACGGCGCTTCATAAGCGCTACTCAACAACGACGAACGTTTCGGAGATGGTGGCGGGCTACACATTTTGAGGCGCGCAGATAGTAGTGTGACACATAAGGCGGTGCCCGCGGCCTGTCCGTCAATCGGAGCGGCGAGCTGAGCAGCGGACAAAGGATGAGCGACAAGGACAACGGCGCTGCGGGACAATCGGCCAGCGGCGTATCGGCGGCTGTGGGCACCTCGGCGGCGCCACAATGGCGGCGCACAAAGCCGGCGTCGCGCCAGTCGCAAAGTTGTCGGCCGCGGGCGTGGGCGCGGGCTGCGGCCGCCGTCTGGACGAGTATCGACACTCGCGCGGCACGTGCGCGGCCGCCGCTGGCGGGGCCCACGGTGCCAACCGAACACTATACCGCACTAGGCAGAGGGCCGGCTTTCACAAAGTCATTTACTATTCCCTATTTTATAAATGGAGAATTTTTTTCGACAGAGTTAAAAGCGAGAGAGTGAAGGCTTTCACGACCAGTTGACATATTTGTTAATAAATCTTCTGGGCTGTAACGCCGTGTTTTAAATTGCTGCTTCCTTACGTTTTGTCCGACGATTTGGAGCCATGGTAAAAAAGTTTAGAACAACTCTTTCCTTATCTGAATAGTATAAATCCAAAAATCCAATTTACCATGGACATAGAAAATGAGAACAGGTTACCCTTCTCGGGTGTTTTAGTTATAAGAACACAAAGTTGGAATACAAAGTTTTTTGTTAGAAAATTGGCACATACTAACAGATATCTGCACATCAACTCCAACCATCACCCTCTCAACAAACGAGAGGTCGATTAAAAGTCTTGTAGACAGATCCAAAAGAATTTGCTCGCAAGATATCTGGATGAGCTGCAACATCTGAAGCAGGCCTTTAAGAAGAATGGTTTTTCAGAGAAAGAAGTAAATAGAATTTTACGGGCCAACAGTAGGTCGAAGAACAAGGAAACAACACAACGATGGAGTAATACGGTTTCTCTCCCCTTTCTTAAGATCTTTCAGATTAGACTGGGTAAATTATACATAAACGTAACGTCAGGCGGTTTTAAAACCAACAAAAAAGCTATACCAGGCCCTCACATCTGTAAATGACAAACATACTCCTCTGTCGGCAAGTGGGGTTTATAACATTCCATGCTCCTGTGATGAAGTCTACATCGGAACAACTAAGAGAAGTGTAAATACACGACTTGGAAAATCTGCTTTGGCAGAACACGGTTTTAATCCGTCAGGGAGTTTCAGTACCCAGTGGGACTGTCATTAAACAATAGCTTTTCTAAGCTGTTTGTGAAAGAAGGCGAAATCTATCAGCATGTGACAGCAGCAGTCGAAAGAGCTGTTTATGGATAGGCGATATTGCTTCTTGGTTTGATGAGGATATCGTTACTGTAGTGATAATTGGAATCTGGGGCATCACACGACGACTAGCAATCGAGAGGACATGCGTACTTGCTCCACAGTGTAACATCACTTATCTCGTCAGGAAACCGAGCTAGGCGGCGCAATTGGTACCGTACTGGACTCACATTCAGGAGGAGGGTGATTCAAATCCTCATCCGGATGTTTATATTCGGGTTTTCCGTGATTTCCCTGAATCGCTCCACGTAAATCATGGGTTGAATCCCCATCCTTACCACAACAACCTGAGCTTGTTTTTTCCGCCTCTGTTGACCACGTTGTCGACGGAGTGATAATGTTCGTTTCTTCGAGTTACGGAGTGGGCTTGTTTGTTGAAATGCAAGCACTGGAGCACCACATACTGTCAGCATGGTGATCCTGCCGGTTTGCTCGAGCGTCAGCAGAGGTGAACGCCGTCTGTTTAGCCCCATCGACAACACTTGACACGGAAGTGGGACCAGGCCGTCTTTTCAGATCAGGCCCCTGCACCTGGCAGTTTGGTGTGAAGGAGCCCATTAAGTATACTGTACAACACGATCACCTATGGTTCGCGCGGAGATGTGTTTTTGCCGTCACTGCTTGGTATCTTCGCCGAATACACTGATGTGTTCATCAACCAAATACATAGAACCACACATATTAGCCGGCACATCCTCACCTGACTCCATGTAGAGGGTCACAGACTCTTGCTATGGTCTTTATGTCTCTAACAACAAGGAGAAGACGCCTACTCGTTGTCGCCGAATTCGTCCAAATTTATGGTACATGTAGGGCGTGGAGAGACATGAAAGTGCACTAAGTGGGAACCCCGGATGACTAAGCGTCTAGGAAATAAAAGGAATTCGGAATCACCATATGCATCTTATCAACTGCCGCTGAGTGAGTCTGTTTTGAAAGCGGTGTTTGGCCCAGGGGTAAGAGATCGGATTTTTATTAAAAGGTTCGCGGGTTCGATTTCGCCCGGCGGCAAGTATTTTTTTGCTTCGTGGCAATGTGTGCACTACTGACTTCACAATTAACCGCAAAATCATATATGTTATTTTGTATGTATATGTGCACAACATAAGCATGGGACGTCATTATTGCCTTGCAAATGTACGCCACTAGTGCAACCATGCAATGTATATTTCTATCGTCAGGTAAAACATTTCAAAACCGCACTTGCCTAATCGAGAAAGAAGAAGAAATCACTTCCCGAGAAGCTTGCATCACACTACATTCTAAAATTATTGCTTCCCCTGTTTCTTCGATGAATATCACCACGGTACATGTAATTGATCAATTGCAAAAGAATGGAAGTAGAGATTTACATACACGGCGTCCCCAAGTACGCGTTAACGACAGTCCCTTTTTAAATGTTTATAGTCCCGAATTTCATCCAATGCCCTTTCTTTTTCTGCTTATATAAATTAATAAAATACTTATATGATGTTGCGGTTAATTGTGACGTCAGTCTACATCTACATCAGTACTCTGCTAAACCACTGTGAGTGCATGGCAGAGGGTACGCCACACTGTACCAGTTATTAGGGTTTTACCCCCCCCCCCCCCATTCCATTCATGTATTGAGCGTGGGAAGAATGATTGTTTAAATGCATCCGTGCGTTCTGTAATTAATCTAATATTGTCCTCACGATCCCTACGGGAAGAATATGTAGATATACGCATTGCCAAAGAGCAGAAAAAAATTTGCCGCCGGATGGAGTTGAACCCGCGACCTTCTCAACACGAATCCGATCTATTACCGCTGAGCGAAACACCGCTTCTTAAACTCGCCGTCACTGGGACAGTTAAGATGCGTACGGTAGTAGATCGGTATCAAACTTCCTTTTATTTCCTAAACGCTTGGCCATCTGGAGTTCCCACTTTGAGCACTTTTCGTGTCTCACCACACCCTACATGTACCATAAATTTGGACGAATTCGGCGATGATGAGCATGCGTCCTCTCCTTGTAAGTTCCTCACCCGTTGTACATTTGGTCATGTGTTGCCGAAGAACTGAAATTCCACTACACGCCAACCACTAGGGTTGTTAAACCCTGGCAGTGTTGAAGCAGCATCTAATGACTTACGAGGGTATATATCAAAGATCAGATCGAGAACTTCGGAATTGCAATGAAAATGTGTATGGTTTTGAACCCCAAGAACGTGGGCAGAGTCTGAGGTGGACCGGAGCTGGTAAGTCATATACTAATGGCACTGCTGACCTTGTTTATATATTGGTTAGATTCATACTGCTTAGATTCCAGTCATCCAGGATATATAAAAAGGTCATGCAAGAAATTCCCGTGTTTACATTTTGCATTTTTCACATTTCATCGAATCGCCATAATTTCATCTAAAATTGCAGTTAAGAAGTTATTGCAAGCATTCTGTATGTACGACCAACGTACAAATGGCAAATAGTGAGGCACCGATTATATAGTGGAATACGAAAACAAAACTGGGCAGTAGTGAAAAGCTGTCTTTACTGGATGAGATATGCGTGAGATTCTACACACAATACGAAAGGACTTGCTCCGCCGCGCGGGAGTAGCCGCGTGGTCTGGAGCGCCACGTTACGGATCGTGCGGCCTCCCGTGTCGGAGGTTCGAGTCCTCCCTCGGGCATGGGTGTGTGTGACTTGTCCTTAGGTTAGCTTACTTTAGTTTAATTAATTTGTAAATTTAGGGACTGATAACCGTCGTAGTTTGGTCCCATAGAATTACAAACATTAGAATTTTGTACTTGCTTCTATTAGCAGTAGCTTATCGTAAATCGTTAGTGAAACGAAAGGCGCAAACGATTGGGAGTAGGAAAGAAAACACACACACACACACACACACACACACTTTCAGTCCCGTTCGCGAGAACGATCTTCGGATACATTATCTTAATTATAGATCTATAACTTTGTCTTTCGTACAATCATTAATCATGTCATATTCCCTTATCGACATTTTGGAAAGGCGAAAATGTTCTTCTATAAAAATTGATATGGATTCCGCAAAGACCTTCTCTGTTTTAATTGAGTTCGATTGGTGAAATATTGGTTTTGTTGGATTATATAGAAAGCTTTGATAACTCTGTTACATTGCGATGCTCACCTCGTTCTATTCGTCCCTAAGATACAGAACACCGTAGACCAAGGCGATGTATTTTCTAACTCCCCCCCCCCTTCGTTTAGTGAACAAAATACTAGATTCATTGGATTTGAGACTGGTTTTAGTACTTCCTAGTAGATGCAACAGGCCAAGAGAAGTCTACAGTTCAAATGTTTGCTAAGTTTATGGGATTTAACTACGGGGTCATCAGTCCCTAAACTTACAAACTACTTATCAACTACCTTATACTAAGGACGCCACAAATATCCAGGTCCGAGGGGGATTCGAACCCCCGACCGTAGTGGCCGTGCAGACCGTGACTGGAGCGCCTCAGTCCCCTCGGCCACCGCGGCCGGCAGTCTACAGTTGTAAATGTAATTTAGGGATTGCCCCAAGTAAGCGTTAAAAATCCGTTACAGCTTACAAGCTTACAAAATATACAAATCAACTTTGGGGTACTGTTGGAAGCTACGTGAGGCTGTTCGCAGTTTAGTTTGCCGCTCCCTCTCGTTTTATCGCGTTTTCAACGTCGAAATAATATCTAAAACTTTTTTCAATATAAAAATTATGTGAGAAATATTTGTAAGAAAATTGTTTGTTGCTTAAGAGATTAGAGATGCAAGTCCGTTGCTTTAATTCCACTTACACTGTAGGAATATGTACATGGGTCGCCCCAGAGCTGTGTTCATGACGCAGCAGAGCATCGGCGTGAATGCATATTTTGAGAATTTGATCAGTCTGAAAAGTTTAAGATCGAATTTTATTGCAGTCGCCTCTAGACAGCTCTCTCTAAAAGTTAATAGAGAGCCATTGTGCTTACCCGCATTTGTTGTACGCCCAGATGATTAAAAAGTATAACGACTTCCTATCGAGGAATCACGTTGAGGATACGAACAAAAACGTTTCATTTCGCACTTAATATTCTCCGTGGGTTCAACAGATTCCTTTTATAGACCCTTTGTTTCTCCTATCCGTCGCCAGTGAGCCACGAGTTTGTTACTATTGGAATTGTACCATGTGTGAAATAGGTCACAAAAGAGTGGCCAACGTTACGAGACAGACAGGCGACGTTTGCGAAAATTGAAACTGTGTCATAACAGAGGACAGTGGATAGCTCTTTTTTCCAAATCAGGCCAATTTTTCGTGTACAAGCCACTGTTAAAATATCAGGACAATTCCGTAGTCCCATCGATGTTATTTGAAGTCCGGACTCTGGTTTGTTGCTGATACTACGATTTCTACGGTTACGTTCATCTGTTGCGGAACTTTTTATTTCGAAAATAAAAATGTTGCAGTGTGGCTTAGTTTTCATATCAAAGAGGATAGTCTGTAACTGGTATCAGATTTAAAAAAAAAAAAAAAAAAAAAAAAAAAGGCAGTGGCATATCACGAACTATAGGACTACGCTTTACGTATAACTGTGGTGTTGAATTCAATCTTACGAGTGATATAATACTTTACTGTTACAAGCACATCCCATTCCTTGAGAGAGAAGAATCTATGCGAAAGGCAGTTACGATTTGCAGCTGCTCATAAATTAATAATTTTGTGGATCTTTCTGTCCAGCTCATATTTCCATTTGTTGTTCGCAAACTGCACAAAATCATAACATTGTAATCCTTAAGGCTAAATTTACTTACAGCGAAAGGTTATCATCCTGCAACCATTTCGTTGTTCGTGTTTCGAGAAAACTAGCTGCAAGGCTGCCTGGTAATAAATGTTCACCAGAATTATCAAGTTTTCCCGTTTTTTAATTTGCAATACCTATGGACACGATATAAAAGCTTTGATCATTGTTGTATCTTGCGACATTAGCTACTAAAATTCATATCTCTCTCTCTCTCTCTCTCTCTCTCTCTCTCTCTCTCTCTCTCTCTCTCTCTCTCTCTGTGTGTGTGTGTGTGTGTGTGTGTGTGTGTGTGTGTGTGTGTGTGTGATCACAATTTACATTTTATTATATTTCTTTTTAACTCAGACCAAATTTTGCAATGAGTAATAATTTATTATAATTTACTTTTAAGTATTTTTAATGGAAAAGTAAACGGCAGTTTCAATGTCGCCATTGAAATTATTAGAGGCAGAATTCTAATTTCTTACACTCATCATCATCGCAGGTATTCTGACATATGGCAGGCCCTTCCATTGTTTCAGTCTCTTGCACTTTTGCTAGTCCATAGCCACGCTTTTCAAATCCATAAACTTATTTCGTTTGGACAAGAACAATCTCCTAATTATTTTGAACGTAGTAGAGATTGGAAAATAGTCTGTTGCCTCACTAAGGTAACTTGAACGAAGATAGAGGAAGTACTGAAAACTTAGATCATAATGCCGTGAATTGTTGAACCTCACTTTTTTCGTCTGATAATCTAAGCTTTAAAGGTCAGTCTTTAGATTTGTCATATGTAGTTTCTGTTCGTTCTTTATTGTACAAATCAACGCTCCTCACGAATGCAAAGCCGACGAAACTGTATATACATTTGAAACTTCTTATATGTATATAAATTCGTTGGCGGTTTTTACGTAATATACGTATTAATGAAATACGATGTCATTACAGTATAGCATTATGTAATCCTACAAAAATAGGGCTGGCCGTAGCAAAGACGTGCTTGCAGTTAGTATTGTGAAAGTTTCTTTTCGGATAGTAACGATAAATTTCCACATGTCTACATAATTATCCATTTATGATACGGAATTTCTGTTGGTTTCAAATTACAGCCACCGTCTGGAATTATTCTTTTCCTTCTAAACAATCTCTTAATTAACTAATATATCATCTGTTCATGTACAGCAGACAGATAAGACCTCTCCCGGTGCACGTAGGATTCCTTCGGAAATCTCGCCTCTGGTATAAAAATTATTAAAAAAAAAAAAATCCCCCGACAATATGGTTTGAATTTCCGTCGACGTTTCTGTTTCCCTTGCATAGCTAGCGGCGGAACTCAATTTCGTAGCCACATAAAGGATAGTGTAGGAGGACTGTGTGGCGTTCATTTAAATGCTCATCGCCTCACTTACCACTGCGTATAAGTATAATATCGTTTCCCTTTCAGATGAAAAGGAAATAACGTAAAAAACCTTATTCGAAATTTTGGGGTTCACAATTGAATCCAAACTTTGATTTGATTTAGATTGCGATCCGGCTTTCTCGCTGACAATGCGGCGTGCCAAGTTCTACTGTGCATGAAATAAAAACTCAAAGTAGAGCCTTCTCTGTTTTAATTGAGTTCGATTGGTGAAATATTGGTTTTGTTGGATTATATAGAAAGCTTTGATAACTCTGTTACATTTTCTCGTCCATATTTCGGCACAGAAATACATTTAAAATTGTCTCTAACTTGATTTGTCTTTCTAATTATTATTTCCGTTCTGTGAACACTCCGGCGTAATGCGAGGGAAGGCGTTGCTTCGTACTCCGTGTCGCGGCCTTTGTGAACTGAGGTCTTAGTTCACCAACCGGAGATTTTTTTCACACTGGGTATGCAGTTCCTGAAATTAGTACTCGTAACTACAAACAGTATATTCTACGTATCTCAGGTGTGACAAACAACTCTGATTTGTATATCCGCTGTGTATCTATAAATGCTTGCAGGTATCAAATCATTCTAAAATTGTTTACTGCATTAAAATCACCATAGGGAAGATTCTCATTTACATTTTCTTACGGAAGTTACAGCCTTTCGTGGAGCTAAACCATAAATGGAATCCAGGCCGGATTTTCAAGAAAGTCATTAAAGGTCTAACAGTATTTATTTGTACTCAAAAAGTGATTGAAGCGCTCTGGCAATATCCAAGGTGAATCATAAGTCACGGTGCAACCTCGTATTTCAAAAAACTATGAAGGAACTGGTAAACCTGAACATTCTCGTGAGCTTTGGGTGACGTTGAATGTACCGAACATGGCACCATCTTGAATTTTTTTAATGGAAATGGGATCGCGTGATATATTACATAACATCAACATTTTCTGACAAGTTCATTCCTGATAGTAGATTCGATGTTGCATTTATGGTTCATGAGTCACATCACACATCACAATCAGCCTAATAAGGAACAAAAGAATTGATTCACTGCTAAAAATACGAAGGGAAGAGGAATGATAAAAAAAACCACAAGGGAAACCAGAAAAAAGCTATTTCCTTGTTAGGCCAAAGTTGAGTAGGCTACATCGATGAAAGACTGAAAACAGTGTTAAGTAGTTACTGTATGGGGCAATAACTTAAATATGTTTCGTGAGACCATCTATGTAAGGCAAAGAGGGAAAAAATGCCTGTATTAATTAAATTGTCTTAATGCAGAAAGGAAGATGTAGAACAACCTCGAATAAAATATGTTGATGAATTTAGTAGTAGTACGGCGACAGATGACGACAAGCATGCTGCACATCGTCCAGTGACTAAGCTATTTACGAACCGTATGAAAATTACACCTGTTCTGCAGCGTATCAAAATTTTTAGTTTGATTTTGTAACACGTGCCCTATTAATTCATCATTCCAGGATAAAACAGTCGTCGATTATTCAATTTCTTAAATTCTTCCTGGTGTTTGGTTTCGGTAAGATTACTTTCGTACAGCGAGTTAAATCAGGGAGGAGATATTCCAAATAAACGCTAGCATTCAAAGCAAAGCTTACTGGGAATGGTGAGTGCGGCGGCTGTGTCGTGTTTGTGCCTTGGCTCCCTTTCCGGGACCGCGTATTTATTACTAATGAGGACGTTAGAACAGCAAATCCAATGGCACGCTATAAACAGTGGTGTTCTGGTTTATACTTGGAACGCGATTAATATACGCATCTTACGCCGTCAACTAACATCCAGCCATCGTTTGTAAGACTCGTCGCTCGCGTTCCAGTCACGGTTGCAACACAAGGGGTGCTGGGTCTGGTAGTAAAATTTGAACAACGGTACGACAACCTTAGGTAAAGAGTATGAATGTTGTCTACTATTGGTTAAGTATGAGTTACAGGATACCATTACTCGAGGACTAAGGAACTGCATCAATGTTTTGGATTGTGAAGAATATATTTAATGTATTATCTTCAAGTGCTGCTTCCGACGGTCGTTTGAAGATTAGGGCAGTGTTACATCAACTCACAATATCAACAGACCCGATCAACTGTCGTGACTTTTTAAATAATCTTCACTTTCCGCTAAATGCAAACGCAAAAGTGAAGTAATATATGCAATAGAAAATAATTTTAAAGCCCGTCTTTTTGTCGTGTAAGAGAAGGTTATTCCAAAATCCGACTTCTTTCATGAAAGGGGGAAAAAACAATACGTGCACAGTGTTAGAATAACACCAGAAATAAGTTAATGATGCAGGACTTGGATTGCATGCAGCAACGTCTGAATTGTTTTGAGTTTTACCATCGATATTATCTTGGAAGAACCTCGGGATAATGTTTAGAATACAGGAAGTTTTTTGGGTTTTACATCGACACAAACGAGATATTTGTGACTCAGTTCCGTTTTCGCAGACGTCGCTGTCCTGGACGTATTCCTCACAAGAATATTTAATACTGGTATTATTTCTCGTTGTTCCCATCGCTAATACCGGTCATTATGCTCTAAATGTTTCCTGATAGCTTGACACCAGGCATATCGAGAATGACTGATGAGGGGTAGTGACTGACTCTCTCTTCAAACCTAGAGACAGTCTCACGAGACTTTTAGTAAAGTAGTACATTTTAATTTCCAAAATAGCAATTTTCTTCAGCACATGTATAATTCAACATAAACTTCCTCGGATGATAACGTCGGATCGGATATGGCATACAGCTGTACAATATCCTCGTAGTGTTTCGTTACTGGGGAATAGCAATACTGTGGTATACTTACGCGTATACCGTTACTTGTATTAAACTAGGAGAACTTATCACTTCCTTGAGACTTCTTTGGTGATGTGCAGATGTGTTGGAATAAAGGTTTCTCTCTTTGAATGGTGTTTGTTCTATTTCAGACCCACGTTAATGGTTTATGTCTCATTATGACGTGTAATCGTGATTGAGCACACAATTTTGTGGAATGTCAATAAATCTTCTGGGACCCGAACTTTCAATTTGCAAATGGTTTGTATTAAAATACGAATGTTCAGCAATTTGTAGATAAAAAAAAAAAAAAAAAAAAAAAACACGAATACTTCAGTCTCCGTGTATTAAACAGAGAAAACTTACGGCAGAAATTGCTGTAATTGTACAGTGTGTTTATTAGTTGGTCGATTGCAGAGGGAGAAGCCGCATGAGGGTTCCGCGATGGTAGAAGTCACGCACGTGGAAAAGCGTCGCTTAAATGTTGTTGCTAATTGTGTTATCGACTGACTTGTGTAATATATTGATTGCCGCACGCTTACAAGGGAACCTTTCAGTCTCGGAAATTCAGTTCGGGATAAGATTTAGTTTGATAGTAGTATCCGTCAAGGATGTCCACTATACAGGAAATTACGAGAAAAAGACCTCTAAAGTTTAAGCGCAACTCATATATGACTCTTATACTGGTCAGTAAATTCTGTGAAGTAGTGAGGTGAAACAGCTTAGGCAGTAGCGTGCCTGATCGTGATGTGGATGATCGGTGTTCGTTCCTACCTGTGTCAAATATTTTATTTTATGAAGGAAATGGCGGTTACACTTAATTAAAAATTTAATTACAATAAATTTTAAATTCGAATAATTTAAAGTTTTTTTACAATTAATATTGATAGATTGAAACATTAAATACTATTGTCATTACGATTTTTTTTCAAATTAGGCGATATTGTAAGCTGTGAAACATTATAAATGATTTATGTAATTTCCATCTTATTCACGGAAAAGCAGAGAGAGTGTAACTGTTTCCGTATTGTATGTATGCAAACAGGCAGACGACCAGGAAACGTCAAATAAGTAATAAAAATAAACTGTTTCCTGAACGTAGGTTCGAACATGGCTCGTCCACGTCAGAGGTGAACACGCTACCACCTATTCGACCAGGCTGCTGCATACTCTTATCTGGCAAGTTTGTCATTTATATATGTGCTACGCTTAAACGTTTAGAGCCCCCCCCCCCCCCTTTTTAATTTTCTGGTACTGCGCAATAAGACTTCTGTGACCGGACGACTTTGAGGTAAAGTCCTATCCCGAACTGAATTTCCGAGCTCGGTAGGTCTCCTTGTTAGTGATGGATGTTTCACCGCCAAGCCGGGCCATGCACACGGCCATCAGGCTCTGATGTGAATGCTGCAATAAAGATCCTAACTGCAACACTTACATACCCTTATCACCGGGAAAGGAAACGGACCGAAATAAATGATAACGTAGCAGTTCACAGTGGTTACATCACACCGTATTGGCGACCAGGTACCTTTGGATGCAAACAAAAACATATGACTACATACTGGAGCCTTCAGACTTCTACACGTGAAACGTTCAAACAACGAGGAAAATGTATGAAGATAGTGGTCTCCCAATTGCAAAAAAAATACACATTTACTAACAGTAGTCGGCATTGTGAATGGCAACTAGAAGCTTTCAACTTAATTTTTTCTAAGATAATGCTCGGAAATAGGCAAAACAGTTCTCTTGTGTTCGAATACACTAGTCACGTCGATTACATATATAGGTGTATCGTTGCAAAGTGGTACGAAATAGAACGAGCATGTCAGGATTATTGTATGGAAGAAGATTGGTCCACCTCAGTTAGTTGGTACAATTTTAGGAAGTGTTTTAGCTATAAGAGAGATCGCGTATATAATACTGGTGCAAGAGGTACTGGTCGAGTTTTAGGATTCCCCAGATGGTCGGATCAAAGGAAGAAATCGAATCAGTTCAGGGGCGGGGCCCCGTGTTCAGAGGCGTTATGTCACGGATTGCGCGGCCGCTCCCGTCGTAGGTTCTGGTCCGCCCACGGGCATAGTTTTTTTCTTTTTCTTGCCTTAAGTTAAAGTATTTTGTAAGTCTAGAGGCCCAGGACCTAAGCAGTTTGCTCCCTTTGATTTACAAATATTTGAAACATCAGAGGAGAGGTGTTACATTCTTTACCGGAGGTTTCTATCAACATGCAGCTGTTACGGAGGCGGTTCTTGAACTCTGTTGGGAATCCCCCGAGATAGACTACGTTCTTTCCTAGAAACACTATTCAGAGAATTTAGAGAACCGACATTTGAAGCTGCGAATAACGAATACACCGCCATCAAATTAAATTTCATTCGTACGGAGGAATATAGGCAGTCGTTTTTGCGTTGATTATTTGATGATGGAACTGGGAAGGAAATGAGTAATGATATATGGTAGCCTCCGCGTATCATACCGTGGTTTGCGGATTATATGTGTAGATATAGATAACTTTTGCACTTCGCTATTTTTGGAAGTACCCTCAAGTGCATAATAAAATTTGGCCTACAGCGTACTAACACCTCATGATAGGTTTATCTTCATGATACTGACAAGGTAGTCTTGTTTTGTACAATATCTTTGTTTACTGTTAGATACATTCCACTGCTCGCTTAAGCTAAAACGTGATTTAGTTGGACTCAATAAGCAAATATTTTTCTGGTTGTCAGTACAGTTCTTCTGAGCATTGAACCGCATCGTCAATATATCAAATTCCACCGACGATAGCGCCACTGTTGCAAGCGGCCTTCTTCTGGGTGTCGTGTTTACTGCTGAATAAGGGGAAGCTGGGAACTTTAATACTGATGTTGCCAGAATGTGGTTGGGTGTTTCGGTGTGGCAGAAGGAAGTGAGGCTTTATTAATTGGTGTTTGCTTTATTTTCTACTATTGGTGGGAAAGGGAAGCCTGGATAAGTTTACACCATCATTTGCTATTGGTTGAAACTGGCGGATGAGGGGCGGGTGATGGCTGTGACGTTTGTGCTGATGCCTAGCGCCTGCTTGAGCATGCTGTTTGTTCTACGTGCGCGCGCCCTCTGTTGTCTCCGGGCGGTACAGTATGCACTGCATTGCGCATACGGTCATTGCGCAGCGCTGCTGCTACTACAGACAGCCAAGACGCTAAGTCTGTACCCGTCTTTTATGTTCATATTTCCGAGCCGCTTAGCTATTTCTATAGCGTCTCTGATTTTCCTATTCGAAGTGAGGGGTTTCTCCAATAATCGCTTGGTCTCACAGCCGATTTCACAGACAGGGGCTCTTGGATTCTTCACCGAGCCAAGGACATCTGTTTCGTTGTTGCTGCTAAATATATGTTTGATGCACACTCGACGAAGAATTTTGACCACTCTTTCGGTGACTCCTTGTACGAAAGGCAATAGGGCGATGTTTTGTTTTTCCTTCTGCTCTTCCCTTTTATTTCTATTTTTAGTTGCCACAGTTTCCTCATTTATCCTCTTAACATAACCGTTTGCTTCGAAGATGGACCTGAGGTTATGGAACTATAGCTTCAGGTGTTGTTCATTGCTCCTTCTTGTGGCTAGATGGTAAGTGTCTACATATCGCAACAGTAGTCTGGACGCAGTGATGCGAACTGGAGAGTTGTTTCCTCGAGTGCCTCCATGAAAATATCGACTACAGTGGACGAGAGAGGAGAACCTATTGCAACTCCGACCGTCTATTCAGAAAATTCCTCTTTCCACTCGAAATACATGGTCGTTAAACAATTGTGCACCAGATCGCAAACGCCGGGTGGCACCCGTTTAGCAGGATGTTCATGGTATCTGACAGTGGTATATATGTAAATGACTACACGTTGAAGCTGACCATCAGTTATGTGACTGAGATTCGCTTTTCTTCTAAGAGTGCCACAAAATGGGTCGAGTGTTTGACATAAGAATGCATGAGGCTGACGAGATGTCGGAACTTCGGGGCTACTTCTTCAGCAAGTCTGTAAGTCGGTGAGTCAATATTACTGACAATAGGCAAAGGAAAAGACTCCCAGGGGACCTTCGGTGCCTATATAACTTGCGGGTTGAGTCTTCTGGCCGTGTTGAAGTTCATTCTGACTTGCCTAAGCAGTGCTTGCGTCTGTTTCATTATCTTGGCCGTCAGATCCCCCTTAAGCTTCTTATAGGTTAGTTCACTTAGATTTTCCATCCGTTCGTCATTAACACAAATATTTTTTGAGACTATCACGTATTGAATATACACAAATCTAACAAAATTACGGTTCTTCATTAAAAAGCAAGAATTTGACTAAGAATAAAATTATGGCATCAAACGGAAGTAAATTTATCAGTAATCATAAGAACACGAGTTATGTAGTGAAACGTTTTGAAATCAAGTGAAGATTTTATGTCTCTTCTGAAAACTCCATAACCAAGAATAGATCGCGACATCCAACAGCTTTTTTTTTACAGCAGTTAGAGGTACGATGCCACAAAATTTCTATGAGCCCGACTCAGCACTTATCCCCAGACTAAAATCCTGGATTCTCCACTGCTTACAGGCAAAAATAGGGTAATTGGATGGATCATATGCCAGTTAAATTGTTGACTTAAAACGTACTTTATGAAAATCCTGAATTAATTTTTACCCTTAAAAAACATGTCGCAATATTTATTCGAGATCTGTGGTAGAGAGAGCATTCCAAGGTTGCTCACCGTCGGAGGTTCGAGTCCTCCCTGGTGTGTGTGTGTGTGTGTGTGTGTGTGTGTGTGTGTGTGTGTGTGTGTGTGTGTGTGTGTTGTCCGTAG
This sequence comes from Locusta migratoria, assembly GCA_026315105.1. Taxonomy (NCBI): domain Eukaryota; kingdom Metazoa; phylum Arthropoda; class Insecta; order Orthoptera; family Acrididae; genus Locusta; species Locusta migratoria. The sequence goes on from CM048747.1 coordinate 102,077,953, forward strand.
GTTAGTTTAATTTGTAGGCCTAGGGACTAATAACCAAAGAAGTCCCATAGATTTACAAACATTTGAACAGTTTTTATACCATTGTTTCTCGTTTTAATGTCGGATCATTAATGATCAGTTTCACGGGAATACTTAGGTCACTGCTAAGTTTATCAGATCAACTTTGTGGTTCCATAAAATCTCGGGCGAACTGCCGGATGTCAGTAACTTCCTGCCACGATATTTCGGCGCAGAGTCTTCTGGCCATCTTCAGGTGAGTACCGCCGAAGTACTGGCGAAGACGCACTGAGCTGTGCTATTTATGCCCAATTCAGCCGACATTGCGCATGCGCGTACCTAGCGTGCGCGTTCACTACAGCTACGTACGCTGCTCCGAGCGCCCTTCGTGGTGGAGGCTTGCCGCTTCGATATCAGATCGATTCTCATCGTCATTCAGTTGCAGGAAACTACGCCGACTATGAAGTTTTTCAATGACAGGATTCCATGCAGCATTTATTTGGAAACCGCTGTCTCGATTAATAAGAGTCTCACTGTAAGACAATCTTATTTCCACAGCTTCATTAATAATTGAGCTCCAAAAGTTTGATGTATGGGCCACAATTTTCGTTTCATTGTATTTCATTGAATGACCTGTGGAAATACAATGTTCGGCGATTGCGGATTTGGTGGGTTGGAGTAGCCGAGTATGACGCTGATGTTCCACGATGCGGTCCTGCACAGTGCGCGTCGTCTGCCCTATATATGACTTGCTGCACTCGCACGGAATCCTGTAAATACCTGCTTTACGTAGCTCCAGATCGTCTTTGACAGAACCCAACAGCGATGAAATTTTAGGAGGGCGGAAGATGACTCTTACTTTATGCTTTTTTAGTATTCTGCCTATCTGTGATGAAATGTTCCCAATATATGGGAGATAAGCAGTCGATTTGAAAGCCTCTTCTTCTTCTTCCTTGTTCTGTCGTTTGGAGGCGTGCATCGCTCGATTTACTTGCTTCCTTGTATATCGTGGCAGGAAGTTACTGACATCCGGCAGTTCGCCCGAGATTTTATGGATATATCTATACGCCGGGAAAGCTTTAAACATCACAACTTTGTGGTTCTCAATATGTTTGTTACTTTTTGAATTCTGAGACCCTGGCTCACTATAATGCAGCCTGGTATTGTTTATCATCAAGAGCTAATATTTGGTGATACTTCACGTTACTTTATCGTTTGACATACCTATGGTAACAGAAAATGCACCAATGTAATCAGTCTGTTTAATTTTGCTCTTCTGATGATGGATAATATCCGAAACCCGTAAAGTTCTAAATACAATTAACAGCTGATGGTTGACTATGCATTTTTAAAGTAAAACTTTTTCGTCTTCAACAGATGAGACATATTTTTTAAAAGACACTTGTTGTCCCTGCTTTTGCGAATTGTGTTGTATGGCTTTCTTCGTACATAGAAGGTTGAAGAATTCCTTTTCCGTAATGAATATGAGGCAATTTGATGCGGTTACCTGCCGCGCAGCTAGAAGACAAGTAACTACTTCAAAGGAATGGCATAAGGAGGTCGAACCAAGAGGAATATTTGCGCTATTTGCCAGTGAGTCATGGCGTCGACCGTGCCAACCCCGCCCCCTCCCGGCTCTCTCTCTCTCTCTCTCTCTCTCTCTCTCTCTCTCTCTCTCTCTCTCTCTCTCTCTCTCTCTCTCTCTTTCTCTTTCTCAATATACATCCATTATTCATTGGAGGGGGAGCCGTAATCAAAACAAATCGCGTGTCCAAAGTGCGCATGCGCGGTTCTCCTCGTGCCGGCTGTTTCTGTGGAGGGGCCGGGGGCAGCAGGAGTCGCGTCGCCTCTGAAAGTAACGAGCTCTGCACGCTAGCGCCAGCGGGAGTGTGCAGCAAAAGTAAAGGCTGGCGGCTCAGGGGTGCGCAGCCGTCGTTAACAACTTGTAGCCTGTGAACGTGCCGTAGAATAATTCATTGGATGATCGCAAACTTACTGTCCAAGAATTACTTTCAGTAACACTCTGTAAAATTCATTGCGTCTTTCGGCGTTCCTCGATGTACGCGAGAGTTCATACCAGTACATAACTGAATAGGAAACTATTTTCTGATGGTTTCATGTAAGTTCGAAGGACAGACAAAAATGTTCGCTTATGTAGTATATGGAGTGCGCCTCGGTTGCACAGTGGTAGAGTGCCAGACTACAAATGCAGGGGTCCCGGGTTCGATCCCCGCCAGGTCCTCGGATTTTTATCTGTCACTTTCCACTTCTTTCACCTCTGGCAGTATTGCTCATGTGATAAATACCGAGTAGCACCGTGGTTCGGAACCCATGTTAAACTGTAGGTCCACCTATAACTGGCTGGGTAAGTCAGTTCGAAGGTCGGAGGAAGGCAACGGCATACCACCTCCAAACAGGACCATGCCTAGTAAAGCACTGTGTGTTCAAACCAATCTTGGGATTGTTGACTGCTTTACCTTTACAGTATATGGTCTGCTACCCCTGCAAAGCCCGGACGGGTTTGCTAGTGCGTATTAAAAAACAAAGTCCTCTAACGGCGTCTGTCTGTGTCCTCGGTGAACGAAAATCTGCTGAACGGATTTTCATACGGTTTTCGCCAATGGACGGCGTGAAACACGAGAAGGATTTAGGTGTATAATTCATTAACGTGCCTGGTGGTGTCACGGACAAGGGGAAATATTCACAAAATAGATCACTAATTAATCTTAGAAAAAGAGAGATATTCTCTGACTTTACGAAATTAACGTACACGTAAAAATGCTGTTATTGCTTATTAGAACGATGCTTACGCCTTTCCGTCAAGTAGAGTTTAATAACCGTCAGTCGTCTGTGGCCCTGACGTCCTTTCATCTTTATACACTTCTGGACATAATGCTCAAAGGGAAACAAAATCGTCTGAAGATACAAAACTCCTATTAGGTAATGACCGTATTCCTAAAATATCCAATTTGCATGCATATTTAGCAATCGCGAAGCATTTTCGGGAATTTCTAGTTGCTTATAAATACCGGGCGATCCAAAACTCAGTATAAATTTGAAAACCTAATTAAATACGGAATAATGTAGATAGAGAAGTAAAAATTGACACACATGCTTGAAATGACATGGGGTTTTATTCGAACAAAAAAATTAAAAAATGTCCAACAGCGCTGGACAGTAAAACGCCAGTGACTGCGCATGAAAATCGCATATAAAATGGAGCTGTAATGAATCAGATGCACCAGCAGTCGCAGCATGTTGACGTTACGTGAAAAGGCGCTTTTAGTGAAGCTGTATTATCAGAATGGGGAATGTGCTAGTTCAGCGTTACGATCCTATCGCCATAGGAAGGGGATTCGAACGGGTAAAGGTCCGTTGACAAATGTAGCTGTAGCGAGAATGATATCGAAGTTCGAAGCCACGGGTTGTTTAGACGATAGACCCTGTAGTGGTCGACCAAGCACAGGCCGTGATACTGCTGAGACAGTTCAGGAAGAAATGGAGACTGCAGCGGATTCGTCTATGCACGGGGAAGTCAGCGCTCGTGCAGTCGCACCAGCATTCCATACGCTACTGTTCAGTTGGCACTTAAGCGTACCCTCCGATACTATCCTTACAAAATCCATCGGCATCATGAACTGTTACTTGGCAGTTTAGTGAAGCGGAGGGCATTTGCGGTGTGGGTGTTCCAAAATATGGCGGAAGATGACGATTGGTTGAGTAACGTGTTGTGGACGGACAAAGCACATTTCACGCTCCGAGGGTCTGTCAACGCTCACAACTGTAGAATTTGGGCTACCGAAAATCCTAGAACTGTCGTGCAAACTCCATTGCACGATGAGAAAGTCACGGTATGTGTTGGATTTACCACACCTACCGTTATCGGCCCTTTTTTTGTTCGAGGAACTGCGTGATTCTGGTTTTGTAGGCCTGGCTGATAAACACCTGCAGGAACGTACGACTTCTTTGCAGGATGGCGCTCCACCCCATATTCCTAGACGCGTGAAAGATCTCCTGCGCGCGTCGTTTGGTGACGATCTTGTTCTCAGCCGCCACTTTCCTCATGTTGGTGTCCCAGGTCCCCAGACCTCAATCCGTGCGATTATTGGATTTGGTGTAGCAAGTGTATCGTGATGGACCGACATCTCTGGGGATGCTGAAAGACAACATCCGACGCCAATGCCTCACCATAACTGCGGACATGCTTTACAGTGCTGTTTGCAACATTATTTCTCGACTACAGCTATTGTTGAGGAATGATGATGAACATATTTCCTGTAAAGAACATCCACTTTGTCTTAATTTGTTATGCTAATTATTGATTTTCTGATCAAATGAAGCACCATCTGTTGGGCATTTTCTTTCTAATAAAACCCCATGTCATTCCAAGTATGTGTGTCAATTTTTACGGTATTTCGTGATATATTAAGTTTTCAAATTTATACTGACTTTTTGATCATCCGGTAAATGTGGAAAGACCCATTAAGGTAAGATACCATTTCCGAACAATCGCTGCAAGGAGTCCTATTCATAAATGTCTTACAATTTGCGTGGAGGGTAGTGTGTGTAGCCGGTCGCGTTGGCCGAGGGGACTGAGACGCTCCAGTTACGGTCTGCACGGCCACTACGGTCGGGGGTTCGAATCCCCCCCCCTCGGGCATGGATATTTGTGCTGTCCTTAGAATTAGTTAGTTCATAAGTAGTTTGTAAGTTTAGGGACTGATGACCCGTAGTTAAGTCCCATAAGCTATACAAACATTTGAACATTTAGTGTGAGTACTGTCCATATACAAGAAATCGTAGAAGAATCAGAGGTTAGATGAGATTCATTGGAAGAATTGGCAGAAATTATAGTCCACTCAACAGCTTTAAAGTCCTTCATTTGACCCATACTTCGGTATTGCCAATCAGTTTGAGTCCGTTACTAGGTAGCGTTGATAGTGGTAATACAGAATATCAAGTAAGATTGGCGCGTTTCGTCAAGGTTCAATTGATAAAGTGCGAATGTTAGTGGTAGATGATTTACGAGAGCCGTTGAGAGTCGCTGTTTGGTTCATTGTTGGAATTCCAAGAGCGTACGTTCATAGAAACGTCCAACAACAGTATGGATAAGTTTCGTAGTTTTACAATTGATTCACATGCTGTAACGAGTTCATGGTCAGCCGAAAAGATCGATGAAAAGAATCTTTGTCAGTTTTATTAAACGTTTTCTTTCGGTTTTCATTATGACTTGTTGGCTGGACGTTAATAAGTAATTTTAAAAATTTATTTTCTGCTGTTTAAGCTCGTCGAAAGTCATAAACGTGTTAGAATTACGTTAATTATAGAATGTGATTTGTAAGCTCTCTCTCTCTCTCTCTCTCTCTCTCTCTCTCTCTCTCTCTCTCTCTCTCTCTCTCTCTCTCTCTCTCTCTCTCTCTCTCTCTCTCTGTGTGTGTGTGTGTGTGTGTGTGTGTGTGTGTGTGTGTGTGTGTCACCTTCGTCCTGCTTTAGCATCCGGTCCTTCACCCCAGCTCGTACCTTTTATGCTCGTCTTGTCTGCAGCTGTTCCTCTAGCACTCAAATATTTAAAGCTAATAAAAATGGGAACACGCGGACGGACGTTCCAGGGCGTTGTATACACCAGTAACAGTAATCACAAATAGGCGGCAGCACGGGCTGACTGCTGGTGTAGATGGCCGTCGTTCATCATCTGCCTATTGTAGTCGCCGCTGACGCCTTCCGTATCGCGTAAGCCATATCTAATCTGTAGTGTGGAGAATAGCGGATGTAGGGAGACATGGTAGCGTTATTAGTCACAAATTACACCTACTTCCGCATCACCATTACAGCCAAAACGTCGCGCAGAACATTAGAAACTTCGAGCACAACAACTGATAAGTTTTTACTATCAGTCATGGCGGACAGGAAAGCCAGCAGTCGTGCATTATGGAACTTCTCTGCCTGTACTTCTTATGTTTGGTTACCTGTGGTCTTTTAAAAAGGATCATGTTGTAACATTTTGCAAGCTAATTGAGAAACTTATAATTACGCCTCCAGGAGCTGCCATTCTTACCTTCATTTGTTCCATTAGTGACGATTATTTGAGACAACGACTATGGATTTTCTGTGTTGTATTTCACGTGTTTCGAATTGAAGTGTGAGACGTTATTGAATGTCTGCCTCGGTAGGTTTTTTCGTGAAGATAGTAAAGTTTTTCCACTTATTGTCCTAACTAAAGGCCAAAGACCGCAACTCAGCAACTCATTATGAAAAATATCTCCATTAAAAGTATCACATTAATAGAAAAAGTGTTTGAGATCTCGAAGTTGCAGATGACGTAATGAGGGTCTTGTAAACAACATCAGTGTCTTCGTTACACTGATCGTTGAACCATTTACATTACTGTAGTTAACAACTCACATAGTCGATTATTGAATACTAGCCTTAGTACCGGGCGTTGTCCGGGGTATTAATATAACGCCATTTTCTGTAAGTCCATCTGCCATCTGCTCCTCCTCCCCCTATCTATCTACATCTTTGCCGTCCCCTCCCCGTTCAGCTTCTTCCCATGTCTTCTTTCCCTCATATAATCTGCGAACTTTAATGCAATATTTGAAGCGATGTAGAAATTCATTGCAAGGTATTCTCCGCCAAGGGCCATGCGATACTTATTAAAGTAGGCCTATATTGATGAAAATATACATAAGTTTCCCAGCTTTCATGGTGATACGTCGAACTGCATAGAAATCTCTTAAATGTACCCTGTATCTTGCACCCTTTTAAGTCGTGCCCAAGATAACTAATTTTTTCTTTCTTGGGGGAGGGGTATCATTATTTCTTCGGCGATACGACAGGTCCTTTTTTTCTGCACTCAAAGCTTCATGTTGCAATTTATTCATAGCAATGGGCCAAGTTGTTACGCCCCACGACCGTCTAAAAGCTTATTTTCCAACCCTTGGGTCAGAACTATTTTCTGGGTGATAGGTAGCCTATGTAAGGCGTAATAAACGTAACAAACAATCTGACATTCCCATTTACATTTTTTAGCATCGGCGGAGTTATTACGATTATCTAGTTCTCAGTGATTTCGTAGTATTTTCCGCTTTACAACTCCATTTTCTACAGGCTTTGTATGCAGGATTAAGTACTGCACTCTCTTAAACAAATCATAGAATTGATCGCGTGCTGCAGCGTATGCTCCATATGAGCGCATTTCGAGCCCGCTGGCCCAGCGCATGCTGCAGAACGATGCCAGCCGGGGACTGCCAATCTAGCCTTTTACTCGCATATCCTCATTCGAGGCCGCTTCATAACTACCATGTTATGTCTGTTGACTGCCTTCTCGCAGGGGTTTTTTCTCTCCTTCTCATACCACACGGGGCTAAAGTATTCGTGAAGGTCACCATAAATGGTCTGAAGGCTTACAGAACTTATAAATCTTTTTCCTGATGATTGGTACGAGTAAAATTTCACACATCTGTTACTCCAGGGACGGCTCATTTCTTCTGTTCCTCGACGTCCCCCCGTTTTTTAGGACCAAGTACCTATATATTAATGTGATTTCGAAATTATAAGAGCAAGCCGTAGGCACTTTCTCATAGCCATCCCATAATCTATGTCCAGTAAGTTATTGACATAACATACAGAAATTCTCTTTACTACTTTCGTTCCCCTGCTTCTTCTAACCCCTAGTGACTTTCATACTGGAGCGCGTCGCTGTCTGAAATCATGACGATCCTCTTATTTCCTGCAATTGGAGCATTGCCGTATCGATAACTTAATTTTACTATGTTTTCTTAGAGTTTTCTGCCCGTGTTTTTGTTCTTACCTGTTTATGCTGTTCAATTTACGTCGTCCCCTCCCCCACTCTAAATGAATTTGCTTTTCATGACTTAAATTCCCTTTCGTTTTGCACAGAAACTTTCTAACGTTTCTGTGTCTCCCGCAAGTAAATTATGAATTTCCTTTCCTTTCGATACTGTCACTTTTGTATCAAGTACTGTTAAAAACTACTAGAAAGTCTTACTTTACCTCCATAATGACGACGGCTTCCTGCAGCAAGTCCAGGACTCTTATTTTCAAAATGCTGAAATGTTTGTAATCATAAGGGGCCAAACTGCTTAGGTCACCAATCCCTAGCCTTAAAACTACTTAAACCTACGCTAAGAACAAATCACGCAACCATGCCTGAAGGACGACTCGAACCTCCGATGGGATCTGCCGCGCAATCCGTGGCATGACGCCTAAGACCGCACGCACGGAATTCCCGCTCTCCGATTTTCTGTCGACCTTCTAATGCACATGTTGAGTCATTAGTGGCTAATATTTTTATCACGATTGTTAACAATAACTTTCAAAGGAGTCTTCCTGGAGACTGAACTTGTCTCACTGAACGGGTTCCTTGTCAGCCTGTGTTGCACAGGCTTCGTATTTAATATCGACGCGTCGTTAATATAGTTGAGCATGCCGACCGTATAATTAGGGGGGCCCATGCGCATCACGTCTCGCCGAACGCCGCTATGGAGTTGCCGATCTTTCTGAGGCGTGTTGCTGCGGAGCGCCTGGTGGCTCACCGTCGAAGGTTCGAGTCCTCCCTCGGGCATGGGTGTCTGTGATTGTCCTTAGGTTAGTTTAAGTAGCTTGTAAGCCTAGGGACTGGTAATCATAGCAGTCAAGTTCCATAAATTTACAAACATTTGAACATTTGTCTCGCTGAACTAATGGTAGATACCGTGCCGTTTGTCCCTGAATTTATTTCGGCGTTAAAGTGCCCCCACTCAACAGTGTCGGTTGGTCTTAAAGCACGGTCGTAATCTACAGTCGCTTCGTTCATTCCATGCTAGTTATATCTGGTGCTATTTTATCCACCAAGGCTGCACTTAGACCACGAAGGCAGTCGAACATTTAGCGAAATTCGTACTTTCAACGATCCATTAGCTCGAAATCCTACGATCGCCACTTTCACTGTAATAATTACTTTTTTTTTGTCCGTGGGTAATAGAGTAAACTGCATTTGATAACCTGTCAACCCCATTATGTTGACCTACTTCGCCTATGCCCATCACGTAGTAATCACAAGATATGCATTTTTGAAATCTGGTAAGGTTGATCGGTTCTGTGCTCGATTCACCGTGAGAATAAACCTGATGTAAACATTACAATATGTATTTTTCAGCGTGTGCTAGAATCTCATTGGTTTTTCGTTTCATATGGAATGGAAGCCAAGCTGTCTCGAGTACTTTCAAGTATAATAATGATACGTTGCTGTGCCTGGGACGAAATTCAAATGTTCAAATGTTTGTAAATCTTATGGGACTTAACTACGGGGTCATCACTCCCTAAACTTACAAACTACTTATGAACTACTTACGAACTAGGACGGCACAAATATCCATGCCCGAAGGGGGATTCGAACTCCCGACCGTAGTGGCCGTGCAGACCGTGACTGAAGCGCCTCAGTCCCCTCGGCCACCGCGGCCGGTTGCGTGGGACGCACATCGGCTCACCGATAATGCAGGGCAATAGCTTCACCGGCGTGTTTAACCTTCCGATAGGCGCGCCTTCCAGTCAGACAAGGGTGGTCGCGCGTATCTCAGATACTAGTTGTTAATAATAAACGTTAAAGTCATTTTAAATGCAAAATTTTTGTCATAAAGGTAATAGTAGATATTATTCATGAGCCAGTAAGATAAAAAATTGATTTAAAAATAAAGTTAAGTTTCAAAACATTTATTTTCTTTCCACAGCTTCTCAAGGCACAGATACATGCTTCCCATACATGAATGTCAAATTTACACAATATTAAGCATGAAATTATGGTTTTCCAATATACTAAAGTTATTTAGCGGTAGAAATACAATCAACGCTAACATTTGTTCAAAGATGTAAACAAAAAATACCGTCTATATAGGGCCTTATCTCACATCTGAAACAAACCATTATTTAGAAGTTGAAAGACAATCATTGCAAACATTTACTGAATGTTGTAAACAAGCAAACTGTCTACATACGTCACATTTGAAACGGATGATTCTCGTTTTCTTACTAACTAAACATGGCCACATCTTTTCTTTGGGGGCTCCTGAGGTTGATCTGCTTCTCCTCTTTCGTCTTGCAGAAGATGCTCTTCTTCTGTACGTGACACATTTAAAACTTTTGTACGGAGTTCTCCTGTTACTTTAGTACATCTCCTTTTCACGTGGTCCTGCACAAGTTCGTTCGAAAGTTTTCTGAGATATTTTCTTCTCTTGAGGTTGTTGTTAGTGTTTACTTTCCAGATTATAAATGAATTTATGGCAGCAACGTTCATCATCGAAGAGAAACACCACCAGAGGCCATCGCTTCGTGTTGCTTGCAACGTTGAATGACCCACAAAGTTTGTCGACAGTGTCAACTCCTCCTCTTGTGTTATTATAAAACGTTATTATTTCTGGTTTCTTGAGGTCATCTGTTGCTTTATCGATTTTTGCATCGTTGTGAAGGCTGGGTATTAGCAAAACATTCTTGTAGTTTTTTGGCACGTAAGAAACAAGTGTTGCATCTTTGCGAAAACCAAAGAGACTTGAGTGGGGCTCTCGCTTTCAGGTTGCTGTGAATTCAGGAGGAATCTGAGGCTTATTTTTACGCAAAGTGCGAACGTATGAAAGTTTTATTGACGCCAATTCCTTTACCAAGTCGTAATCCGTAAATCAGTTGTCGGCCGTGATATTCCTCCCACTGTGGAAACTGGGTTCTGCTAACCTTTTTACAACGTCGGCTGGTTTATTACTTACGCTAAATGGTCCTTCTGGTTGGGTTCCGGCGTATATTTCCATATTATATGTATAATATAGCCGAGAGTCTACCAAAGCATAAATTTTTATTCCATATTTGCTTGGCGTTTTTGTCCCAAAGGTCGCGGGTTAGATCCTCGCCAGGTCCTAGGAGTTTTATGTCACTTTCCACTTCTTTCGCCTCTGGCAGTGTTGCTGATGTGACATACCGAGTAGCACCGTGGTTCGAAACCCACGTTAAACTGTAGGTCCCCCTATAACTGGCTGGGTAAGTCAGTTTGAAGGTCGGAGGAAGGCAACGGCATACCACCTCCAAACAGGACCATGCCTAGTAAAGAACTGTGGTGTTGAAACCAATCTTCGGATTGTTGACTGCTTTACCTTTACTGTATAAAACCGCATCTCCCTGGAAAAGCCTCGAGTTTTTCATCGACTGTAACATTTTCTCCAGGCGAATAATATTTTTCACAGTTCCCAATGAATTCTTCAAAAATAATTCTTATAGGCGCTAGGTGATCTGTTTTCCTTCGCTCTCCTCTTGTTTCAATATCTTCAGAACGAATAGATCGCATTGAAAATTGAAACCTTTTTATACTCATGACAGTACTAAAAATTTCTTATTTATGCGTACTGCATACTTCTTCTGTGTAAAACGTAATATTTCCCCAGCAGCTGGATTTTTGAAATTTCGCCGGCTGCGGTGGCCGAGGGGACTAAGGCGTTCCAGTCACGGTCTGCACGGCCACTACGGTCGGGGGTTCGAATCCCCCTCTCAGGCATGGATATTTGTGCCGTCCTTAGTCTTAGCTAGTTCATAAGTAGTTTGTAAGCTTAGGGACTGATGACCCCGTAGTTAAGTCCCATAAGCTGTACAAACATTTGAATTTTTTTTGGTGGGAGAATGCTGGTAGAAAAATAATATAAGGCTCTTGTTCAACTTTTCGGTAAGATGAAAACATAGCCAATAACAGTATAAAGTTTAAGAGGATGGGAAAGCGTTTTTGTATTACGAATAATCTTGACAGTATAGTTAACTTCCGATGTTAGCAGACACCACTGCAGTTTCTTGCTTTTGCGCATGCGCATTCTGTAGCTTACTTGGAAATTCGACACAGTCCGCGCGTCATTGACATCGAAGACGCACTCGCGATAGTGTTGGCTGCTGAATTACACGCAGGCACGAAAGGCGCACGCACTTGCAGTAGTCAGTTTCGACGTGTAGAAGGGGCTTGCGTTGGCGAGTGGTAGGCGGCTGCAGGCGGCGGTGGCGGCCGGCCGCCGCTCCCCTCCCCCGGCAGCTGCCTCATGCTCGGTTTTTCACTTTGCAGAGCGAAGCGCGCGGCAGCGGAGTGGGGCTCCGCCGCGCCGCCCGCTGCCGCCCACGCGCCCGGGGGAGCCGCGTACGGAGCTGCTACCGTGCTGTAAGTGGCCGAGGTAATGCTCACGTCACGTAGTTTATTGTCAATCACAGCGCACGTACTAGTACTTCGTTTTTATATTCCCCTTTTGTTGCAGATAAAGCGATGGATTGTCGTCTGCTTTGCGGAATATTGCAGTTATCGATCACATCTATAAGTAGTGAATACCTTCGGTCCATTTCGCACATCTTTTGCTATGCATCAGAACAGTTGTATGAACACTACTTTTTGTAAATAAAAATTTTTCAAGTCTTCTCTAATTTATTTGTGAATTGTTATCTTCGTTGATTGTATACTGCCTTAGTTACCCTGCAATTATGTAACCCCATTTTGAACAGATTTTCCATTGAACTGTACCTTTTCCTCTCCAGCAACAAATAATGATGCCGAAGCTATTGAAGTAAATGCTTTTCGACACACGGCTTTTTTTTTTTAACTGTGTAACAAACCTGATGTTAAAACCTTTATTTTGTATTGATGTTCGATATGCCGTTACAAATAAACAGCAAGAAACTTTGAGCTTGTTTTATTTCCTTTATTTCCCATAATAAAGACGTAAAAAAAAGGTAAAGCAGTAAACAATCCGAAGATTGGTTTGAACACCACAGTGCTTTACTAGGCAAGGTCCTGTTTGGAGGTGGTATGTCGTTGCCTTCTTCCGACCTTCGAACTGACTTACCCAGCTGGTTATAGGGGGACCTACAGTTTAACGTAGGTTCCGAATCACGGTGCTTCTCGGTATTTTTCACTTGAGCAATACTGCCAGAGGTGAAAGAAGTGGAAAGTGACAGATAAAAATCCAGGGACCTGGCGGGGATCGAACCCGCGACCTTCGGTTTCATAATCTGACACTCTAGGACTGTGCAACCGAAGCGCACTAATAAAGACGTATTTTCATATTATTTTAGGTATATCGAACTTTGTCAGTTGCCATAAGTATTTCCCTGACGTGCAGTTCTAATCATGAAGCATTATAGGCACCTACGCTTCTAAATATCTTGAAAGTGTGGAAGAGCTCTGCGGAAAAAGTAGGCAGTAATTAAATTTTGCACGATGGTTGAAATTGTTTCGGCACGCCCATCCTCCGTTAAAGGGAAGTGTGAGTAGCTGACATTGATTAGTGCGAACCAAATTACTTTTAGACAGCTAAATTTTTAACCAGTCAGATATATGTCAGTAACATCTAGCTCGAACATTTCCTTTAATTATGAAATATTTTTTGTGCTCAGGTTTCTCCGTGGAGTATCTCATACCACCATCACTTGCATTGAACATGACATCCAGCTTACCGGTTGTATGTTTCACGGTGTTTTATGATATTGGCATTATTCTTACTTCAAAACATACCTTCCTTGGATTTACATCTTTACACGCTACATGGTGTTCGGTGTAGGGTACAACTGTTCCAGTCGCTTTGGCTCGCCGGAGAAACGATTGTTGTCACGCTTCTGATCGGAATCCAGTCACTCTAGCGTTACCTTCTTGGTCTTCTGGCGAAATATACTTACGAATCTATGATTTCAGAATTTTACTACAAAGTCTCTTAACGTCTGCGACTGGAGTTTGAGCTGCATCTTCGTGATACGTTTGCATTTATTAAAAGGAGCAGGGGAGAAGTGATCTGCTCTTTTTGATCTTCTGTATTATCCTATCTGGTACGGATCCAGTATTACGAACAATTACAGCAACTTAAAACATCAGCTGCAAACTGTTTCGCGTAGAATGATTCAGGTGGTCTTCACATATCAGAGCACACGGCGGGGCAAATAAAAGTGCCCCGTATAACAAAGTTCCAGTGCATGAAAAAACACAACAGGGGAAAGGGAATCAGGTACTAACCTGACAGCAGAAGATGCTGGAAGTGATCACTATCCATCTCTTAGCTCTTCTGCGCCCTGTCAGCAAGGTGCTGAAGGCAGATCGAAGCTTGAATTGCCGCCCTCTCATCCGAAATGTTCTGCTACAGTTTTTGAAGGCTGTAGACCTACACCTTAGACTTCAGAGTCTCCCCACACAGAGTAATCTCGCATTCACAGATTAGGTGACCTGGATGACCCCCGTTACTAATGACCACGATGTTGACTGTACCTAAAACCCTAAGTTTCTTTTCAGTCTTCCGGATGGTCAGCTAGCGCCGCGACCAGACTGACCTCTGTAGACATCTGTCAGGCGTGCTGATTTCAGAATTTTAAAGAGTGTATTCCAATCAACATTGTCAAAAGCTTTCTCCAAATCTACAAAAGCTAGAAATGTAGGTTTTCCTTTCCTTATCTATCTTCTAAGATAAGCCGTAAAGTGAGTATTGCCTTCCGTGTTCCTACAATTCTCCTGAACCCAAACTGATCTTCCCCGAGGTCGGCTTCTACCCCCATCCTTCTGTATATAATTCGTATTACAAATTTCCAACCATGACTTTTAAATTGGTGGTTCTGTAATTTTCACACCTGTCTGCGCTTCCTTCTTTGGAATGGAGATTAAGAAAAATGTAATAAAGTCTGAGGGTACTTCGCCTGCCTCATACATCTTACACACCAGGTGAAACAGTTTTGTCATGGCTGGTTCTCCCAGGGACTTCAGTAGCTCTGATACTCCAGGGGCCTTTTTCGACTTAGGTATTTCAGTGCTCTACCACATTCATCTCTCAGTATAGTATCTCCTATCCATCCTCATCTACTTCTTCCCTTCTTACATTACTGTCTGTAAGTTCATTTCCTTTGTAGAGCCTCTCTATATAATCTTTCCACCTTTCAGCTTTCCCTTCTTTGCTGAGAACTGATTTTCCATCTGTGGTCTTGATATTCATAGAGCTGTTTTTCTTGTCTCCAAATATTTCCTTTATTTTCCTGTAGGCTGTATTTTCCCCTATTTATACATTCTTCTAAATCCTTGCATTTGCTACTAGCCACTGCTGCTTAACCATTTTGCAATTCCTGTCTGTATTATTTTTAGTCGTTTGTACTCCATTTTGCCTGTTTCATTTACTGCATTTTTGTTTTCTCCTTTCAGCGATTAAATTTAGTATTTTGTAGGTCTTGCCTTTCTACCTGTTTTGTCTTCTGCTGCCTTCACTATTTCATCTCTCAATACCACCCATTCCTCCTCTACTGTTTTATTTTCCCCTGTTTCTGTCAATTGTTGCCTAAAGCTCCTGAAACCCTCAAGAACTTCAGGTTCCTTCAGTTTATCCAGGTCCCATCTCCTTATTTGCCTACCTTTCTGCAGTTTTTTCAGTTTCAGCCTACAATGCATGACCAATAAGATATGGCCAGAGTCTGCCCTGTCCTCTTTCATTCCTTTTGCCCAGAACATATTCACTTACTATCTTCCCTTCCCTTCCTTGTCCTCCTACCGAATTCCAGTCTCCCATCACAATTAAGTTTTCCTCTCCCATAATTGTCTGAATAATATCCTTTAGCTACTCATATATTTCTTCGATTTCCTCATCATTGGCAGAGCTAGCTGGCATATAAACCTGTACTACCGTGGTCGGTGCTGGTTTCGTGTCTATCTTGACGACGATAATGCGGTCATTGCGCTGGTCATAGTAGCTTACCCGCATTCCTGTTTTCTTATTCATGATCAGATCTACTCATGTAATACCTCCAACTGATTTTGTATTTATAATCCTGTATTCACCTGACCAGAAATCCTGTTCCTCTTTCCACCGAACTTCACTAATCCCCACTACGTCTACGTTCAACCTATTCATTTCCCTTTTTAAATTTTCTAACCTCCCTACACGATTAAGGGATCTAACATTCCACGCTCCGATCCGTAGAATGCCAGCGTTGTCTTTCCTGAGGACCACATCCTCCTGAGTAGTCCCCGCCCGGAGATCCGAATGGGGGACTATTTTACCTTCGAAATATTTTACCCGAGAGGATGTCATCATATATTCATACAGTGCAGCTGATGTCATCGGGAAAAGTAACCGCTGTAGCTTCCCCTTGCTTTCAGCAGTTCGCAGTAACTAAATCGCAAAGCCATGTTAGCTGATGTTACGAGGCCAGGTCAGTCAATCATCCAGACTGTTGGCCCTGTTACGAATGTTTTAGACTGCTCTGAAATTAGTAAATGGGAAAAGAAACTGATTGTTGCGTTCTCGTGACTAAACCGCCAAATCTATGTCAATGATATTTGAATACTTAATAAAGTAAAAGTTTTGTAACGTATAGATACTTCAGTGAGCCGTTTAGTCGTGAAAATTTAACCGTTTCTTTTGACATTTAATAATATTTATAGATTCATGTTGACTGTGTTTATTGCCACTCTACGCAAGGTGTAGGTTTAAAGTAGAAAATTAGAAACTTTCATTTCATTCTGATTATGCTGCTTGATTGTTCTTTGACACGTACGTTAGGACATCAATGCGAGCGAAGCCGCGGGTAAAAAGGTTGTTCTACATAGTCCCGAATTGACTGCAGGAAGCCTTTGGGTCTACGATGGAAATTACGGCCTGCCGTAAGATACTGAAAACATTGGCTGCGCGTGTATTCGTCTAATACGTTGCGAGAAGTAAAATCACTGTATACATACACTAAAACGTAAATTGATGGATAGATTAATGTTAATTATGCAAGGAGGACAATGGAACTCGCATAATTGGGAAGGGGCTTTGTCATAAAGTTCAGAAAAAAAGATCAGGTGCGTACGGAACCGTTAAGAGGGTTTAAAGGAAGTAGTTTTCATAATTACGTAAACTGGGTATGAGACGACGATAAGTCGAGAGAAGTACTTGCCTAGAATGACAGCCATCTAGCGGGGGAGTAGGTGGAATTAGGAGGTCGACCGTGTTGTCAGCAGTAGAAATCAGAATTGCGCGGTAATGGAATAACGTTACTTCTTGGAGTAGCTTCATCGCGTATTATGCTGAAAGAATAACTTTCTGGTCATCTGCTGCTGTTACTAGAGAATTTAAGTAAGATCCTAATTTTTAATTACTTCATAATTGCCGTATTACATGGGAAATTGTATTTGATTTAGGCTATCGCCGGGAAGAGGAGGGTAACGGGTCGCGGTGAAAGACGCAGAGCTATTATAGACACAAGTTTTGCGTATAGGAGGTGATAGGAATGTGTACATTCATGATTATAATGAAAGATACATTTAAACATACGCTTAAGGTGCTTACAGTTACAGTGGCGGTTTAATGAAATTTACAGTGGAGATTTTGTAACGCAAAACATTACGCATCTGAAGTTACAACGCCGTTGCGGTGTCCAAGAGGTCTGCGGCGCGCCAGTCACGGTCTGCACGGCCACTACAGTCGGGGGTTCGATTCCCCCCTCGGACATGGATATTTGTGCCGTCCTTAGTATTAGCTAGTTCACAAGTAGTTTGTAAGTTTAGGGACTGATGACCCCGTACTTAACTCCCATAAGCTATACAAACATTTGAATATTCTTTGCAGTTACTGCACGTGATACAACGCCATTTACATTGTGTTGTAATGTTTTGTGTTTTCCTTTTCTTACTCCATTTCTTGTTGCGTCCAGATAAAACCTAAAAATTTACAGGGTTCGTGTAGGAACTAAGAAACTGCATATCAAAAAACTCCAATTGCACATTTTGTGTAGAGAATTTTTTGGATTTCGACCACAGGCTAGTGTAGTAATGACTTTGATATCTTATATTTTTTATATCTCGATTGAAAGAAAATATTTTATTGTTTTTAGTCAACCGGTTTCAGCCTGTTTGAGAGACCATCATCAGGCTGACCGTGGCAACCGATTGTGGCCGGGTCAGGAACCGTTGGCGGTGGAAATCAAATTTTTGATATCTTATTTAAATACATGTAAGAAGTGGATGAAGTACTTTTGTAAGAACTTAGAACTTTACGAGGCAGTGTTGAGAGACAGTAAGAGCGAGTGCGGCACGTTAGGCGGTGGCCGCAGCACGCGCCCAGTGGCCAGTGACGGGCAGGCGCAGCCCGCGCCCACCCTCGCCCGCCCACCGGCCGGCCGATCGCATTTGCCGAGCCGAGCCGAGGGTGGGGCGCCGCCCGCCCGACTCCATAGCCCTCACTAATTTTCTCATTTAGTTGCGACCATCCGCGAAGCTAGAAATCCCATTTTGCCCTGTCAATTAATATCTGGTCAATTAACCAGGCACATGACAGTTTGACTGCACAAATGCTCGGAATTAACTGCAAATCGCGAGTTTTATTTATTCTGTTGCCGCCACGGCCGCGGATGCTGCTGATGCCGCAGCAGTCGCCACCTCCGCCTCCGCTGCCGCTGCCGCCGCTAACATTGGCAAATATACACGCAGTGTCGCAGAGCTATCCGGACGTCTCTTCTTACCCCGGACGACCGCCGCAGAAGTGGGATGAGCCGTTCGGAAGATAAGGGATTCCCTCGAAAGATGCTCCACTAGGAATAAATGTCTGCTATTCACCCCACACTAAATGAAAGATCGCCTGCGTTGCTGATAAAAATTTCATTTGGGCAGTTTTATTCGACACTAGCTTAAACCCGCGGCTCCTCTCGCGTGTTGGTTGATTGTGATATATAATGCGCGAAACGTCAAATCGATTTTTTAAAGAGATGTATTAAAAGAAATTTCTTTTTTACTGCTTTATTTATTTATTCTTACATTTCCTTATTCGAATGCTTATCCTTACAGAGAAAGAGCTGAAGACATTGTAGCACGCATAGACCAAAGATATGGTCTGTAGCATCACGTTTTGCTGTTTGTAACCTCCTTGCTATAGAGTCGCACACGTCATCGCTGGCCTTCAGTCCGAATTTTTTTTAAAATAATTTGACGTTTTTCAGCCGCCATATCTTCCACCCCCTTATAGCTATCGGCATGAAACTGCTATGGTGTACAACGGGAGACTTCGGGCAACAATTACACACAGACCATTAGTTTGCGTTCTGTAGTTTTCGCTGCAGAGCGAAATATTATCACACACACACGTAGAACTTTATATACACCGGTAACTTTCCATCCCCGCCGGCCGCGGTGGCCGAGGTGACTGAGGCGCTCCAGTCACGGTCAGCACGGCCACTACGGTCGGGGGTTCGAATCCCCCCTCGGGCATGGATATTTGTGCCGTCCTAGTTTGTAAGTAGTTCATAAGTAGTTTGTAAGTTTAGGGACTGATGACCCCGTAGTTAAGTCCCATAAGCTTAACAAACATTTGAACAAATTATTATTATTTTTGAACTTTCCATCCCAATATACTCCACCCTTTCATCGTTATCAACCCTCAAGCAACAATGCAACCAATAAAACCATTTTTAAAGAGTAAATATAATTTTCAAAGAGTAATTATTGTTCCGCATTTCGCGTTATATTCTTCAAATTATTAACATCTATCAGATCGTTATATAGAACCTTCCTCAGGTATAAATTAGTAACTGTACAAATATTTAAGTCTCTGCTTCTCGTCGTTGGGACATGATAAGCGTACACCGAACAGACATTCACATTAATATATATATATATAGATAAATAGCTATCCGATCGCTATAAAACCGTGCCTAAAGCCTTCCCCGGGTAGACATTAGTAACTGTACAAATTTTTAGCTCTTTATGTCTTGCGGGTTCAGACGTGATAAAAGTACACCGAACAGATATTCACATTTATAGATATAGATTATGCGCTGAGTCTGAACATTAACAAGACCAAAACAAGGATGCTGAAGATGCTGAAGGAATTACTTTGGGTAACGAAACAAGAAAACTTCTAGAAAAGTTTTATTATTTGGGTAGCAAAGTAACTTAAGCCGGCCGAAGTAAAGAAGAAATAACATGCACATTGGCTGTCGGAAGAAAAGTATATCTGAAGAAGCGAAATTTGTTGACATACAATAGTAATTTAAAAGTTTGTAAGTTCTTTCTGAAAGCATTTGTCTGGAGTGTAGCATTGTATGGGAGTGAAACATGGACGACAAGGAATTCAAACAGATGATAGAAGCTTCTGAAATGTTGTGCTACAGGAGAACGCTGAAAGTTAGGTGGGTAGATCACGAACTAATGAGGAGGTGCTTAACTGAATAGAGGAGAAAATAAATTTCTGGCATATCGTGACCAGGAGAGGGGATCGATTGGTAGGACACTTTGAGACGTCAAGGTATCGTCAGTTTACCATAGGAGGGAAATGTTCAAGATAAAAATTGCAGAGGGAGACCGAGAGGCGAATATTGTGAGCAGATTCAAAAGGATATTCGTTGCTTTTATTTTGTAGAGATAAAGAGGTTTTTTCAGGATAGGGTACCGAATTCTTTAATGAGAGTCATAAATCTCCAACACTTAGCGCGGCCTCCCGCGTCGGAGATTCAAATCCTGCCTCTGGCATGGGTGTGTGTGTGTTGTCCTTAGGTTAGTTGAACTTAAAGTAGTTTGTAAGACTAGGGACTGATGACCAATGTAGTTTGGTCCAATAGAATTTCAAACATTCGAACATTTTTTCTGATACACTTGACGTTTGGCCGTCTCTACTCTTACAGGAATTATTTGTGTAGAAGTTTTATTTCCAAGATACTTTGTTCATTGGGTAGGAGAAGAGGGAATTTTATATCTGTCACACGTTTTTTGAAGAAAATAATGATTACTGTCTGATAATCATCGACCGAAGGAATGTCAATGAAATTATGGATGTTAAAGTGATCAGAAATGGGAAATTTAATTCAGATCTACAGTTAAGATTTCTACCATATAAAACAAAAGGGAAAACTCCTAAAAAACACAGATACGACTGCAATAGAGCCAATATTATAATTGAAAAAATAGTGAAATTTAGACAACTAAAAGAGACGATTGGCATGAACTCCAGGCACAAATCACTAAAGCTGCTGAGAAAAGATTAGGATTGGGCAAGAATAAAAGGAAGACATGTTGGAATAAGCAGTGTGAAGCAGCATTAGAACAATGAGTAAAAAAAGGATAATATTGAGGTGTTCAAAACATGTCAAATAATTCGAAAAGTCAGGAGGACCTTCCAGAAATCTCAGCTTCTAGAAATAGAAAATTGTACCAAAAGTAATACTAGTAATTTTACCAACCTTTTAAACATGTACTTAAAGGATATCAAACACACAGAATATAACAAGGATAATTGCGAAATATTAGCAAAATTTTTTATAAACTCTCCAATTATCCAATTCTAACAATCAAATTAGACTTCCCAACACTAGCAGGGAACCTTCAGGATTTTTTCCCCACTAACAGAGCAAGAAATTCATGATGCCTTAAAAACACTAAAAAATCAACAAAGCAAGTGGTAAAGTTTCCATTAAGGCAGAATTATTCCAATAATGGTCAGAACCGCAGATTCTAAGTGATCTACATTTACTTTTTGAAAACATTTGCAAGACAGAATAGATGCCAGAAGAATGGAAAATAGCATGAATAGACCCACCCAAAAAAAGGAGACAAAAAATGTCAAAAATTACAGAGGCGTACAATTCTTCCAGTGGCATACAAAAAATTATAAAAAAAATTCTGCTGAAACTTGAGATAAACAACTGGGAGAATATCAGGGTGGTTTTCGAAAGGAAAGATTCAGCACAGAACAGATTTTTAACTTAAAATCCAGCATTTTCTACAGTATGATAACCAGCAAATCTATAATAGTATCATTTATTGAATTTAAAAAAGCGTTTGATTCATTTGACAGAGACATAATAGATAAAGTAGCAAACATAATTTATGAAACAGCTCCACCATAGACTGCCTACATCACAGTTGTGCGTCCTCTCCTGGAGTACTGTTGCCCAGTGTGGGACCCTCATCAGGTGGGACTGACGGAAGACATTGAGAAGATTCAGAGAAGGGCAGCTCGTTTTTTTGTGTATCACTTTACAAGCGGTTAAGCGTCACGGAAATGTTGCACGATTTGAGGTGGAAATCATTAAAAGAAATACGTTATTCGTTGCGGCGAGATCTGTTTACGAAATTTCAGTCACCGACTATTACTTCTGAATGTGAAAATATTTTGCTAGCGCCCACCTACATAGGGACACATGTCCATCCCAGTAAAATAAGAGAAATCAGATCGAAAACGGAACGATTTGGATGTTTTTTCTTCCCCGCGTTATTAGAAAATGGAACGGCAGAGAAAGGTTATGAAAGTGGTTAATGAACCCTCTGCCAAGCACTTAAATGTGATTTGCAGATTATCTATGTAGATGTATATACACCCATGCCCAAGCGAGGACTCGAACCTCCGACATCGAACGGCCGCTCGCACCGCAGCACGGCGCCCCATTGCGCACAGCTATTCCTTCGCGCCGCCTTTGTCACAAGCTAGAGCATTTATTATAAGCCAACCACAACACCATTGCACCTGTATGCAGTTGAAGGTGACGAGCAGCAGCCAGCTGTCTCCTAGTGTTAAATATATTTATGCTTTTTCCACAGCATCGTTCAACGTGACGCCCGTTAGCCATCAAAGAAATAAATACCCCAGGGAAGCCTTACACAACATATATTCTTGGTTGTCAGCAAATGCGTCATTAGCTCAGCGTGTCGAATTATGTCTTTGATCATAAAGTCTCTGGTTGCAATCTCGCTAGTAGCATGCTTCCACATTATTAATTCTACGCCAGTACTGCGCGGTGGCGCTGTAATATGTTTTAAATGGTCGGGTGCAGAATAGCGATTTCAGCGATCATGCTCCGTTCCTGTTTGAGCCAGGATCACGGGGAAAAGTTCCGGTTTAGCTTGGACATTCGCCAATAAGAGTAATTGTCTTACTAGAGCTATATTACAGTAAATGGCAAAGTCTGAACTACCAATCGAAGCTGTAACCCAGACAAATCGATTAATTCCTTACGTAAAAGCTGTGAACCGGGCTTAATTTGATGGCCACCGAAGGGCATCATTTTTATGGGCACCATTCTGTCTTTACATGGAAAAAATCTATTCTCCCTAAAGGTTTTTGAAGCAGGTCATTTGTACACTCACCCTTATACGCATCGGTTCAAACTTTTTCACAGAGGAGATGCAGAGAGAAAAATGATTTATTTTGACAATCTAATGATTCCCGAGCTATGGGCGTTTAAAGTCTGCCTAAATTCAGCTCGTGCTGAAACAGCTAGAACTTCCAAAGTATGGAGGACGTAAAACTACACGAAGGCAGGTAAATGGATAAAATCAAAGCGATGTATTGCATCCAATTCATTATCTAATGTAAATTACTTTTATTTAAATGTCTGAAGCTGACAGATAAATCAAGAAGCTAGTTTTCCAAATATTCAAATGTTTGTAAAGCTAAGGAAGCAGACTGCTATGGTCATCGGTCTCTAGATTTACAGACTAACTTACCCTAAGGACAACACACACGCCCATGCCAGAGAAAGCACTCGAACCTCCGATGAGAGCAGCCGCGCTCTCCGTAACAAGGCGCCCCATACCGCGCTTCCATTCCCGAGCAGCGCTAGTTTTCCTCTCTGACGTCATTTGCTAGCACTTAAGAGCTCTTTGTTGTGCTGTGATAGCAGCATTTTTAATTCAGGTATATTAACAAGTGGAAATGATAATTAACAAAACCTATATATATATATATATATATATATATATATATATATATATATATATATATATTAGTGAAAACACTATCTTTCGTTTTTAATTACCTGTCACACGACAATGGAAGTTTGATGGAGATATGTGAAAATGCCATTTTCTCCAGTGAAAAAATTTTCATCAATTAAACTAATGTCTCTAGAAATAAAATAGTATTTCATTTTCTGTTTGCATTTTGTGTATGACGCATAATTGAAAATATTTTTTATTTATTTTAAAAGTGAGTCCATGTTAATATTTGCATTGGTTAATAACAACGGTATTAAATGGTAGCAAAAGAGGTTTGACATTAGCTGGTTTCGAACAAGCAACTGGAATTAAAAACCACTTACGCTATGAAGGTATATAGAAGCAACCTTTTTTCCTTCAGCTGATTGTTTCGTTGGCTAAGGTACAAATACCTAAAGTTGTCATTTCAAAACCACACTCTTTAATTGGACAAGTTCCTCAGATCTTTGAAATGGTTACCTAAGCAGTTACAATCTTTCAATTGAACGTAAATTCCAAACTGCACTACGCAGTTTTCACATAAGCAAAAATGCTGAAGTTAAAATAAATGGCTAGTAAAAAATCCGATAGCTGACTACATATCGAACTAGAGAGCTTTCGATCCGTGGTCCGACAAATCACCACCGAAAGACACCAAAAAACATAACACATGCTGTCGTGGCGTATAAAACTTCAACCTATGTCATTGATTGGACTGCAAGAGCTTTCTCCGTTCAAGATAATCTGTATTTATTAGGAATGGCGTAAATATTAATTATAACTTATTTACAACATTCTACCCTCAGCCCTGTTCCAGAAACCTATTATTTCTTGTAAGTACTTCCCACGTAGGCCCTGAAGGTACACTAAAAATATAGTACTAAGTAAAGTAATTGTTGGTGATTCCGTCTCTGCAGACAGTAAATGTAATGTTCGACTCTTAATATCGCACTGTGCAATATGTTACTTTAGTTTCTCACAAGGAGAGGCCGCCAATTGTGAAATTCAGATTCGATTCATAATGCGCATAACGAAAGCTCATGGCCAGACGTGTAATTTGGCAAAGCACAAAGATGCACTTCTCAGCCGTTGTCGTGAAAATCGACTGTTAAAAAAAAAAAAAAAAAAAACGTTGCGGTGAAATACTATCTACGATCAGTACCGAGCGATGTGGCGCAGTGGTAACACACTGGACTCGCATTCGGAAGGATGGTGGTTCAAATCCACCTCCGCCCATCCCGATTTAGGTTTTCCGTGATTTTCCTAAATCACTCCAGGAAAATGCCGGGATGGTTCCTTTGAAAGGGCGCGGCCGATTTCCTTCCACGCTGTCGACGGGACGTTAAACACCAAGCTTCTTTCTTCTTCTACGGTTAGTAATATTGTCCAGAGGCGTGGCGTAGCGTTAAGCGCTCGGGTTTGTAATCCGAAGGTCGCTGGATCGAATCTCGCGGCATGCAACTTTTTTTATTATTTGTTTTTTGTAATTCAAATACACACACACACACACACACACACACACAAAATATATATATAAAGACAATTGATAACATTTGATGTTCGAAGTCGCCAGTTTTTCCACGACAAACTACTTATGCAACTGGCGACTTCGAACTTCATTATGTTTTCCGCAAACAAAGTTGTATTTCACAACTCTTATTAATTGTCTTCATAAATGTTTACCACGTTTAGTTAACGGAAGAAGTATAAACGATATTCCGAAACGAATACGTATAGTGTAAGTCAAGCCAGACGAAAGATTGAACAATTTTTCAGAATGTCAATCAGGTGTGTTTCCCAACAGATAATTAAAAAAAATGTTCTTGTAAAAACGCATTGTTTATCAGATGTGCTCGATGTCGTGCTGTTTTCTGCTTTCCATATTTCTATGATAACTATCACTCTGGATCGTACTATATATATATATATATATATATATATATATATATATATATATATATATATTACAACAAAAAAATAATAAAACAGTTGCATGCCGCGAGATTCGATCCGGCGACCTTCGGATTACCAACTCGAGCGCTTACCGCTGCGCCACGCCACTGTAGAAAATTATTAATCGTAGAGAGTATTTCGCCGCAATGGTATTTTTTAAATTGTCTATTTTCTCGACAACTGTTCAGAAGTGCATCTTGGTGCTTTGCCAAATTACACCTCTGGCCATGAGCTTTTATTATGCGCGGTATGAATCGAATCTGAATTTCACAATTGGCGGCCTCCCCTTGTCAGAGAAAATTTTTTTGTCTTTTAATTATTGCTAACACTGACAAGGAAAGCAAGGAAAAATTTGGAATAGGGATTAAAGTTCAGGGGGAAGAAATAAAAACATTACGTTTTGCTGATGACATTGTAATTCTGTCAGAGACAGCAAAGGACCTAGAAGAGCAGTTGAATGGCATGGATAGTGTGTTGAAGAGAGCGTATAAAATGAACATTAACAAGAGCAAAACAAAAATAATGGAATGCGGTCTTAGAAAATCAGGCGATGCTGAAGGAATTAGATTAGGTAACGAAACAATGAAGGTGGTAGATGAGTTTTGTTACTTGGGTAGTAAAATAACATGCAATGGTCGCAGTACAGAGGATATAAAATGCAGAATGGCAATGGGAAGAAAAGCATTTTTGAAAAAGAGAAATTTGCTAACATCGAATATTAATTTAAAGGTAAGGAAGTCTTTTCTGAAGGCATTTGTGTGGAGTGTTGCCTTGTACGGGAGTGAAACATGGACGATAAGCAGTGCGGACAGGAAGAGAATAGAGGCTTTTGAAATGTGGTGCTACAGAAGAATGCTGAAGATTAGGTGGGTAGATCGCGTAACTAATGAAGAGGTACTGAACAGAATTGGTGAGGAAAGGAATTTTTGGCATACCCTGACTAAAAGAAGGGATCGTTTGGTAGGACACATTCTTAGACATCGAGGAATCGTAAATTTAGCATTGGAGGGAAGTGTGTGGGGTAAAAATCGCAGAGGGAGACCAAGAGACGCGTATAGTAAGCAGATTCAAGTGGATGTGGGTTGCCGTTCTTATAAGGAGATGAAAAGGCTTGCTCAGGATAGAGTAGGGTGGAGAGCTGCATCAAACCAGTCTCCGGACTGAAGACCATAACAACAACAACAACACTGACAAACCACTACTCGTAAAAATTATGTAAAATACACCCCTCTTTACTACAGTGTATTTCATTAATATGGAAGTACAGAACTGCAGTCAGAGCCAAGGATCGGTGATGGAAAGGCGTGGAAGTGCTTGCGCAATAGTGCAACTTCTAGCTGTGCAGTTCACCCCCGTTAACCCTTTCATTCGCAGTGTTGTTCTTCGGCAACAACG
The DNA here is from genome assembly GCA_026315105.1 of Locusta migratoria. Lineage (NCBI taxonomy): Eukaryota > Metazoa > Arthropoda > Insecta > Orthoptera > Acrididae > Locusta > Locusta migratoria. Next base: position 102,104,993 of record CM048747.1, read on the forward strand.
TATTAAAAGCTGATTTATACCGTATTTTGTGTATCAGTCGTGAAAGTCGCATTGTTGTTGATGAACATGCTTCTAGTACGACATTTTGCCGCTTGGTATGGCGTGTAGCCACTTCTGAGGCATTAATTTATCGATCTCGGCGGCTGTGTTACGTTGCCGTCTGTACGTAACTGTGAGTGTGGTTCATGTCATTTCAGCAGTGTATTGTCTTGCTTTCGGTGCTGTGGCGAAGATTGTTAGCATTATTGGTCTAACATTGTTAAGAATAACAAATAACGTTCCAAGTAATAAAATCCCTCGATACAAACGTCTGTGTTGTGCAAGAAATACATTAGGGGAGCTTGCCCCAGCGCCGGACAGTGTAGGTTTACCAAACTACACGCTAGATGGCAGGAAGTGGCTGTTCTGTTCTGCAGGTATACGGAAACACGCTAGGGGGTTGCTCCCCACCCCACATTCCTTTGGCACCTCTCAGTTGGGAGAAATCCGTCCTTTGGCGAGAATCCGCTGTTACTAGTACTACGCTGATAATCTTCACACGACTTTTTGACCGTCTTCTGGTAAGTTTAACGATACTATCTTGATACTAATTGAAATGTACGTCTGTGACCAATCCCGGACAGGCGATCAGCTCTATAGACAAACATACTGAAGCTTACTTTCATTTTTCAGGGATTATTAATAGAATGGCCACTTCAATGAAAACAAAATGGTATGAAGACACGATGAAAAATGCTTTCGCTTATGTTCTCTCGAGAAAATTCAGTATCAGGGAAGCAGGACAGCTCTGTCCCTAAGAGCTTATTGGGAGAACGTGTTGCTGCTCTTAAGAGGGGAAAGTACGACAATGAAACCATCTTGGGGCAGATTTAAAAACACTAATAGTGATCATTTGGAAGACGAGCTAATCAAACACCTAAAATTCTTAGACAGCTGTTTCCTACTTGTCAACAAAACATAATTTTTTAAATTGGTTTTTGATTTAGCTGAACATTTAAAATTACATCAGTAGTTCAACAAGAACAAAAAAACTGCAGGCAATAAATTCTTTCGGGGCTTTCATGAAGCGCCATCCCGAATTTTCCTTACAGTGTGCACAATGTACCAGCCTTCAAAGAGAACAAGGTTTTAATAAAGAGCAAGTGGATGCTTTTTATGGGAAGTTGGAAGAACTAATGGACAGGTTCTCGTTTCCACCAAACAGAATTTTTAATTGTGATGAAACAGGCGTTAGCGTTGTTCATTCTAACACTCGAAAGGTTTTATCAATCAAGGGCAAAAAGCAGGTTAGTAAACTCACTTCTGGTGAACATGGGCGAAACATAACAATAATGCTTTGTATCAATGCCGCAGGGGACCATTTTATTCCTCCTCTTTTAGTGTTTCCAAGAATTCGTATGGATCCACAACTGATGAAAGATGCACCAGATGGAAGTGTTTTCGATTCACAGGAAAGTGGCTGGATTTCAGTTTCGGGATTTTTGAAATGGATGACGTCATTTGTAGAAAAAGTCAGGCCAACGAAAGAAAATTCAGTTCTCCTCATTCCGGATGGGCATAGCACTCATAAAGATCTTGAGGTTGTCCTTTTTACAAAGAAACACAACATTCATATGCTTAGCTTACCACCACACATCAAGCATAAGCTCCAGCCACTAGACCGTACAGTGATGAGGCCTTTTAAAAGTGCATTCAATGCAGAATGTGAGCTCTGGATGAGCAAATATGGCAGGTTGGGGCTGAAGATAACTAAAAGAGGCATCTGCGGATTGGTTGGCCCCTGCTTTCTCCAAAATATATAGGCTGGAGCTGGCAAAAGCTGGATATCAGTGCACAGGCATCTGTCCCCTGAACAAGAACATCTTCTCAGATTTGGATTTTCTGTCATCACTGAATAACAGAACTGTAGCAGAAAGAGCCGTTTAGCTGCTAATGCATCTGATCAGCTTTCCACAGCAACTCAACTGGTGCATATCTCTACAGTTCAAAAGCTACAAGAACCAATTGATGTAGCTGTTCTTCTACTTCCAAAGAATTGCAAAATGCCATTGAGAAGATATTCCCCATGACTGAAGATTTGAAGAGGAAGATCGTTAAAAAGAGGACAAGGGATGAAAGGAGTGAAATTTTAACTTCCACTCCGTTCAAACGTCAGCTTGAAGAAAAAGAAGAGAGGAAACTTTTCAAGAAGCAAGAACAAGAGACTGGTTCTACTGGAGCGAGGAAGAATAAAAGTTTTCAGAAGCTACCAAAACGAAGGCTCGACTTTGTAAATGATAGTAAGGAAAGCAGAGTAAACGGAAACGGTGGTGTGACTGTGGGTTATTTGCAGGGAGACTTTTGACGAAGATTGGATCCAGTGCTGCTCTTGCCGTGAGTAGGCTCATGTTGCATGTGCTGACAGTGACAATATTGCCTACTTTGTAAGTGAACATTGTAAAAAATGAAGAGTGATCCATTCTTTTAATAGTAAATAATTTCATTCCTGGGCAAATTTACAAACATTGTCTTCCATACTGTGTGTCCGGCCTTGGGAACAGGTATTTGAAACGGATGATTTTGCACACATTTAAAGAATACAACTAATGATATTGAAAACGACTTCTTTTGATACAGGTTTTTGCTACATTCTAGTAAATTTCATACATCTGCACCAGGAACCAGTTTTATTAAGATTCATTAATATGATTCATACCAAATAGTAAAAAGGCTTAAGTGTCCGCCACTGGGGCAAGCTACCCATAAAAAAAACCCGTATTTTGATGTTTAGTGCACTTTATTGATACAGAAAACATTGAATATTAATATGTCCAAAGCAGAGTTTATAATGTGGAAATGAAATGGTTAACTTTTACGTAAGAAGGAGAAAAAAATTTCCATCCACTAGTAATTCCGAGGGAATGAACATGTTGCAGGCGTGTCAGTGGCGCTCTGACTGCGCAGTGTGCTGAATAGGCTACGAGACGGAATTCGAGACTACTCATTACTGTGAATAGGCAAGAATGACGTTGATTTCTTTTAAATTTCTCACATATTAACAATTAGAACATTTTTATTACAATGAATAATTTTATTCTCCTGTTAAAAAATATTGTAACATAAAAAAAAATTGTGTGCGCCTCGGAGAACATAGTATTTGGTTGATAGATGCTACTGAGTCTTTTTTGTTTTAAATACACTGGTTAAATGTGGCGCATATATGTAATACCTGTTCTATTAAGTTGTAAGAGCTTTGCTGCATGTAATTAAAAAAGTGGTACGCGATAGTTACTGTAATACAGGGTGCACACATACGTTAATAGCCGCAAATTACTTTCACCTCAGTTCACGCGGATTCCCGTAATCTACCACACATCCACAGCGGCGTCATGCGGCCTTTTAAATAGCTGGCGCAAGTCCGATCACGCAATACGCGCCGCTGCGACCGACGTCAATAGCAGTAAATTTAATTAACGAATCGGCGGCTGACACGTGTTATTTTCATCACCGAAACTGTGGATAACCACAGTGCGCGCTTAACGGACGGGTCGTGCCGCAGAGGCAGCGGGTGTAAAAATGCCGGCGTGTCGGGCAGGGCCAGATGGCCGCCGCGGTGCGGGGGCGGTGGAGGGGGCGGGGCGGAAGAAGAACAGCAGCCGCGGCCGCACTTGTTGATTCTGGCGCGGCGCGTGCCGCACCCCCTCCCCTGCACGCCATCTGGCCCACCCCTCAGCTGCAGCGGAGGGTAGTTGCTCTCGCTTTTTTCAGTCCCGTACCAGGCCGACAATCCAAAAGCGGAAGTCATCGCCCCCTCCCACGTCCCAGGGTGCTCACGGTTCTTTTGAGTACGTGCATAGCGAGCACGGGGCTCCGAGCTACTGTAGTCTTCCTTCCTTTACTTCCAGGACGTCATTTCCTTACGCCTTCCCTCCTTACGTACCCTCACTCCTTCCTCCCCTCACCGGGGGACTGATAAGCTCAGCCGTTTTTTCCCCCTATCCCTACCAAACAACCGCAACCCTCCAATGAAGTTCAGTAATTATTGCAGATATTAGATTCCTGAGAATAAGGCCGTGGTCCAGGCCAAGATTCTCTGCCTGAACGTTTTCTCTTTCAAGACCCAGCTGAAGACCCAGAATCTATTTTTCATTTCCCGTTTGGAAATGTTTGTAGCATACAGGGTGTTACAAAAAGGTACGCCCAAACTTTCAGGAAACATTCCTCACACACAAAGAACTAAAATATGTTACGTGGACATGTGTCTGGAAACGCTTAATTCCCATGTCAGAGGTCATTTTAGTACTCCTCTTTAAATGTAAATGAAATAATTCGTGCAGACAATTGTCAAAGTACCCAAATGTTTCCTTAGTATGTACTGTACTTCCTCAATTCACCGCTAGTTGGCCCAATTGAAGGAAGGTAATGTTGACTTCAGTGCATGTTTTGACATACGACTCATTGCTCTACAGTACTAGCATCAAGTACATCGGTACGTAGCATCACCTGGTTAGTGTTCATCACGAACGTGGTTTTGCAGTCAGTGCAATGTTTACAAATGCGGTGTATTTTGACAATTGTCTGCACGAATTATTTCAATTTATATTTAAAGAGAAATATTAAATTGAGCTCTAACATGGAAATTAAGCCTTCCAGACACATGTCCATATAACATATTTTCTTTCTTTGTGTGTGAAGAATGTTTCCTGAAAGTTTGGCCGTACCTTTTTGTAACACCCTGTATACTTAATTGAATTACCAGTATTGATCTGGTCTTCTCGTATACAACTAGATAACTTCCTCGTTGGTTTTCTATGTCTATAGGGAAATGCTAATAAAGAACGCCCCTGGTCCTTTGTACCATCGGCCAATACAATGTGCTTTTGGTCGTTTAACTCGCAAAATAGTTAAAGCAGCGGGCAATCGGCGAGCCCTGAATACACCTCACTCGACATCAGATAGCGTTTTGCCTAATTCATATCTTCCGTATGGGAAAGATTTAAGAGTGTTTCCGTATTCTAGGTATGGGGTTTCCAGTAGCACGTACGATTTACCGATTCGTGTGAGACGTTCAAGACATCTTCGAAGACTTTCGAGACACTGGTTCACATTTAAGTCAGTTCAAAAAGTCTTAGGGTAACTCAAGAGTCGGTGAAGCGTTTGCCTACAAAAGGCAATCGTCCCGGGTTCGAATCCCGATCCTCCACATAGATTTTTTTCGGCCAGGAACTTCTTAAAATTTCTTTGTTGTTACATGTCTGTATTTCTGGTAAACATTGGAATTCCCAGGCCACAATACCATACAATGCGTCTCCAGAAACCAAAACAAAACAACTGGATGACTATGCGCTTCCGTATGCGCCTTAATGTTTCTAATACCATGAACCCTTTGGAGGTACTGAATGGTGGGGAAAAAAAAAAACACACACACACACACACACACACACACACACACACAGTTTCCTTCGAATATATGCTCCCTAAATTTAACCACGATTTCGGGAGAACTAGGTACACTGCGTCGACGGGAACTCTGACCCGTGGCCCTTTCCTTTCCCGAGCAAGTGAGTACCAGCCGGACTATCCGATTCCCAAGCTTCACACCGGACACAGTCCCTAGGGCAGTGCTTTTCCTTTTTCAGTCTAGTATCCATATTTAGTTTGCCCAAGCATTTGTTACACTTGGTTATAGCGACAATCTAGATGCTCCGTAAACATACTGCAGTACACTATCAGATGCGAATATGCTGCGAAGCGATAATAAATACCTTCAACAGTACTCTTAGTACCTACTCATCTGGTAACAAATTGTAATAGTAACTTATATTAGATTTGGAAAATATACAAGTAAATACCTGGATTGTAAAACAAAAGTCTCGGAAAAAAGGAATGTTTTCAGAAAGTGAAATGTTTGCTACTTTTTATTATTTTGTTTGCTGTCCACGGTAGCATACAGTTAGTCAAGCTCACAGTTCATTCATTTCTTCATTTCTGTTCTCACTGCAAAAGAGATGTTGCGCAAGATTAGGCTTTTGACGTAAGTTCGTGCCCTCACTAGCTGATAACGTCTGAACACAAAATAGTCTAACAGGATAAACAACTAACCGAGTGTACGGATGTTCTAGCTTTATTGTAATTTTTAAAATATCATTTGTAACAACTGACCCCAACCTTTTTGACACCTGTTGTCCCTGAATGATTTCTAATGCTATTCAGTATCGTGAACAAAGCTGAGGACGAAATATGCAGTAAGTAAAGCTGTCGTCAATCCGAAGACAGTTTTGAACACCAATGCTTTACTAGGCATGGTCCTATTGTAGATAGTACGCCTTCGCCTTCGTCCGACCACTTTTTCGCTGAATTATCCTGTTTGATATATGGGAAACTAAGGTGTTACATCAGGGGCGGATTTATTTTTGTTTTTTCTTTTCATAAATTTGACACGTCCGTTATCAGTTACGTTTAAGGAAAGACTGTGAAACATCAGAATGAAAATTTATGTTCAGTTATCTAATGAACAAATGCTAAGACTAGTTTCTGTTCTCTGTGTGCCCCCAAGATGTAAATACGTGCTGTAAGTACTTTATATTTTGTGACTTCTTCGAAAGTTCCTTTTTGTTAAAGTGTTTCTTAAGTCTGTGCAGTATAATAAATTCACCTAAACTTGAATAGTGAGTATTCTAAACATTCGTCGAGCTTATTACCTTTCTTCAATACATTCAATGTACAATAGTAATGGAAGCGCTGGTAACCCACGAAAGAGGAGAAATGTATTTTAAGGCAGAACGGGAAGGACTACTCTATTCATCTCCAGAATTACATTATTACGCGAATGGACTATAAAATTGAGATACTAAGACTGATGTAATTACGCATAATTAAGTCCAGCACGAATCCACGAAAGGAATCACCCAAATTTTTAACGGTCATTTTCTGTCAATTTAAGTTCAATTCCAATTTCATTCAGTTTTAATGTAATGAAATATCGTTTTAAGTTTAACCCTGATACATAAAAACTAAGTAACTAGGTGTTTTTTATTAACGTACTTTATAAGAGGCGAAATAAGTGATGACGAACAGATAAAAATTATCACATATACCGGGGATCGATATTTTTGCATTCGTACCTGGTAATCTACCAAATAGACACACTAAAATTAGACTGTTGATAATTAGTGCGCCCATTTTAAAAAGTTACGAATCATTTATGGTAGCTTGTGAACATTAAAATCTGGAGATGAACTAAACAGCAGCCAAAAAGATGGAGGGTAGGTGACCACAAGAAATTATCCAAAGTGTATTCCAAGAAAGAAGAGACAAATTATTGCTAGGTAGGCAGATGACATTTTAAATTACCCAAGATCAACAGTCATTCCTGTCACTGATAGTAATGCCTGGGAAGATCTAGATGACGCCTTATCTGCCAGTGATGGATGATATCATACAGTAGTCCAGTTGTTTCCAAACTGTGTTCAGTGGAACCCTAGGGTTCCGCGAAAAAGCCTAACAATCAAATTTAAAAATAATAAAATCAAACGAGGCGAGCGATTCGACTGTCAGCATAATTGGCATCCAAGCAACAAACGAGGGAATGAAACTCATATATTTCCTAGCTCTAACGTGAATTTGGGGAGAGTTGGTGTTTTTCCAAAATCCCAGTGGCCAGTCACAGCCCGACGTTTGCTCTCCATGACAGGCGTATGGAAGTTGGGAAAAGTTCTAAGAGCGCATGCTAAAGCGCTTGTTGACCTAAACGACAGCTTGTGATTATATACATTTTCTTGTTCCATTTTGTGGTCATATCCATTCTTTGTTGTACCAGAATAAACGTTTGTATTTTTGTCCAGTATTTTGTGTATTTAAATGTTATCACCTTATTTCCAAATGTGATTCATCAGTCAGAGCACTCAGAAACCAGAAGTATGTGAACTATTGAAGAAATAGTAAAAATCAGCAATAGAGGCAAGGTTTCGCGGGGAGAAGGGCTCCGTGACGAAAAATGTTTGGGTACCAATGCATTCGTCTACCGAAATAACTATTATTCTGAAAAATAATTGAGGATCGTCATTAAATCCTTGTGAAATCCATTTTGCAATACATCTTACGAGGATTAAGCGTTTTGGGTTTTTCCATGATCTTGTTAGAAGTGAAATGGAAAAGCTAAGGTTCTGATTAGAAACAACTGTATTTCTTGTTTGTAAGTGTACTGACCAGGTGTAAAATTTCGTCTAGCATCGTGGATTGTGAAGACGCATGGCACAGAATACCAGCAAAAATTAGACCAATGTCATTAAATGTAACTCAAGATGACCATGCAAGGAGCTAAACGCAGCTAGTATCAGTGTGCGTGACGCGCAATTTCGGTGACGCGCGCGATCGAGCGGTGTTGGTTGTCACGGTGCAGTGGTGTCTCTTGTCACCGCGTGGCGCTTTGCGATCACCGGACCACTTGGAATATCCTGTTCGCGAGTGTAATGTGCCTTATCAGTGTTACAGAGAACTGGATGCGCTCTACCCTCCCAGTAATACAAGGCTGCGGTATGAGAATCGGCCACTCAGCGCTCTTCCGATACAGAGTTACTCAGGTCGTTACATCCGCTGAGTGGACAGTTTTCCTACCATTTGATCTCTGACGCTCACGCACGATTAACTAGACTGTGCGTTTAGTTACAGTTGATCTTTGAGGAAACAAGACATGTTCTTGAATTGATTTCCCGCAGTATTCACTAATGATCGTCCTAATGAATTAACAAAAATTGTTTAAAACTGCACAAAACATCGTCGGAATGTCTGTGCAGTTTTTTTGAATTTATGACACTATCTAGTGACTCTGAAAAGATAAGAGTATGCGACAATTTACAGTAAACCAAATTGCGGATTTGCGGTGGTTCACTGTTGGTTTGAATAATATGGAATTTGCGAACTGGAGGCGTATTTATTATTAATGTCTTCTCCAGCAGAGTTTTCTGCTTGTCTCGACAGAATTCTTTCTGAAATTCTATAAGTTTATCATTTCCCTGTTTTCAGTTACATCAATACTTCCACGTATTTGTTGTCGAAAGGCGTGGGTCATTATGTCTACATGTTGCAAACTTTGAGTCAATTGGAAACTTTGTTTTAAGTGAATGCGGTACATTGTTACAGCGATTCCTTTTGAATTTTAAAAGAAAAACATTTAAATTGCCACATAACATGCAAATTGATTTTACAGCCGCGTTGGAGTAGCCGAGGGGTCTAAAGCGTCTCGCTGCGGAGCGCGCGGTTGCTCGCCGTGGAGGTTCGAGTCCTCCCTGAGACGTGTGTGTGTGTGTGTGTGTGTGTGTGTGTGTGTGTGTGTGTGTGTGTGTGTGTGTGTGTGTTGGTCCTTAGGTTAGTTTACCTAGGTTTAAGTAGTTTGTAAGCTACGGACTGATGACCACGCAGTTTGGTCCGATAGATTTACAAACATTTGAATTTTTACATTTCATAGTGTAGTGTAAAGAACGATCAAGTTTTAAATAAGAGAGATTTTCACTAGGTAAACTGTATACCTTTACAAGCGCGTAACTTCGCATGGGTGTTGGCTGACAGTTTACCGTCGTATTTTTCAAGGGGACGTGGTTGCTCACTTTAGAGGTAATTTTACTTTATCATATTCACTCCCCCTTTTGTTTTCTCCAAAAAGGATTTTTTACTTTGCGTATAGTGTCCGTTGATTTTTCGTTGTCTGATTGTAGTCGTAATTGAAATACCTGACAATTGACAGGGAGCTGAATGGATTCACCCGCCAGCGCAAGACTAGTGGGAGATACTGTTTGTTGCCTTTCCTGTCTGCCAATATTGGATAGGTAACTCTTCCTGGCGCGTACTTCAAAGTAAGATATAACCTGGTCACAATGGAAATAAAGTACAGATTAGGAGGACCTACTTGAAGATTTATCGCCATATGTGAATTTCAGCTTATCTCTGTCTCTCCCTCTCTCCCCTCTCTCCCCTCTCTCCCTCCCTCCCGCCCAGTCTACTTTTGTGAGGAAATAGGCCGACTTCTGGGGGAAGGCTGTAACCCTACAGCCTGTTTGTGGGGTGTTTATTCAAGATAAATAGCGATAAACGATGAAACAGTAGGATGAAAAATTGAGACAAGGAGAGATTTGTATATTTCGGAATCTGTTGACACAGAAGTATGGTAAAGATTATATGGATACATGGGTTTACTAATACAGAATAGAGAATCTATAGGACACGAGTGGGGCATCTAGGAATTGTCAGTTCGGTAATAAACGGACTTGTAGCGGACGGTAAATTGTCTTGACTAATTGTAGTAGAATCTGATGGATGTAGACTGCCCTAGCTATGAAGATACGAAGAGGCGTTCACAGGATAATCGAGCATGGAAAACTACGTCAAACTTGCCTTCGTACGGCGACGAGACGGACTTTAAAGCGATTATGTATTGCTACGCAGAGAAGCGACCGCGATTTTTATGTGTTTACTTCTAGATTCATACGTCAAATGTCTACTAATTTTAATTGTAGTAAATATGACTTAACCTTTAGCCCGTACACCGGTCTTTTGGACCGGGGCGACCCCTTTTTCTCCTCCCTCCCCTTCTCTCTGAGTGCGTGTCAGCACTCTGCTCACCACAGTAGCCTCAAGGCAGTTGAAGAGGAAGTCTAAGTAAGTCTTTTCTTCGTTGTGCATCTGTCCGAAGTTCTGTAATTAACGAATTGCACTCTCCGCTCCCAGTAAAAAAAAGGCCAATTTGTACACTGAATGTCTTTATTTTGTCCGGTCCAATGTACCCCACTTACCCTCAAGTTGTGTGTTTTTCCTTTCACAATCAACTGCAAGTTTATAAAATCGGAAAAAATCTACATATGAAGTGTGTGAGAAAACTATTGGGAGGGGATGTATGATGGAGAAGGGGGAGACCGAATGGTGCACTACAAGCATTTTAAGACAATTAGATGCAAAAAAGGCCGAAGGAAATTTAAAGAAACGGCACCCCGGTCTTAAAGACCAAGTGTACGCTTTCTGTGCCATAAGGGGGTGTACGGGCTGAAGGTTAATATCTTAGAATGTATCCTACCAATCGATCCCTTCTTTTAGTCAAAATATGGCAGTTTTTTTCACACCAATCCTGCTCAGTAAACCCATTGGTTACGCGACCTACCTATCTTTATCCTCAGCGATCTCCTGCTGTAGCACCAAATTTTAAAAGCTTATATAATTTTTTAATCGCATAGTTTCACTCCCGTAACTTTTGTGTGTCTTCACCCTCGTAGCACCAGATGGCAATTAAAATCACAAAAGTCCAAATTGCATCATACTGAACCAGTTCCCTTTCATTTAGGTTCTTTTAACAAAAGCTGCGTCTACACTAACAGTTGTAGCGGTACTGGAAGACAGTTTAGTTGCAGGATTAATGGGTTTCCCTGTATTATGGAAATGCACGAAGGAAGAAGCACTGCCGTATTGTGTGCCGGCAACCCCACGTGGCACCAAAGATGATTAACATGGTGGCACATTTTTAGCTATGCTGTACGACTGACATAATTGGATGCGACTGTGTCCGCAGTCCGGATTCTTCCGCTGAGGAAACGAGAGTTGGTAGACGCTTTGTCACGCGAGCGGACACGGCAAGATTAGAATTGATCATTTCCTGGCGGTAACAGCAATTAATTAGAACGCTCGTTGTGACACAAATGGGACGCAGAAAGACGGGCGCCCGTAATAAACAGGCGAGGCGCCGTCGCGAATTGGCGAGTCCGGCGGGCATTTCCGGGGTCGCCGCGTTAATTCGCGCTGCGCGGTGTTCCGGATAAATCGCGCGCGCCGCTTCGGCCGCACTTTTTAACTCGTCGGCCCGGCCCGCGCGGGGAGTAATTGCGGGGAAAACGGGGTTTTCTGGGCCTGGCTGCTGCCCGGCCGCCCCTCGGCCCCGTGACAACTGCCGCCGAGCCGAGCCGAGCGGGCAACTTTCCTCGAGAGGGCTAGCGCGGCGTCGCGAGATATTTTGCCGGGGATTTAAAAGCAATTACGCTAAATACCGGCCGCACGTTATGTATCGCCCGCGAGGAGGCGCGCCATTCGCCAACTTCGTGCGTCGCCGCTATTGTTCCGGCGCTTTTTGATGGAGTAGTTTCATGCCCACGGTGTCAAGATTAATCAAAGGCCTCCCCCTCCCCCTCCCCCCCCAGCACAGTCTGAGCGCGCTGTGTGATTGCTTTGGCCTTTTCCCACTAGCGGCTAAGCTCGTGATCTCGCAATTCACGGCAGTCGCTGGTCTGTTGTTATTAGGCGGCTGTGTAAGCGCACACCTATACGTCTGTACGTATCTGTGTGAGTGCTCGTGCGTGCGTTTGTGGCGCAGCCGGCACACGTCTCGTATGTGCGCGATGCATGTAGCACATTTTATGTATTCCTCCCTCTCGCCCAAATTACACGGCGAATAAAGTTTTCGTGGGCCGTGAGGCTGGAATGGGCGCCTCCGTTCCCCACTAGAGTACCGTTTCCGCGCGCGCGTGTATTCGTGTGTGTGTGTGTGTGTGTGTGTGTGTGTGTGTGTGTGTTGCCGAAGTCCGGCGCCGGTGCTACTTTATAAGCGAGTGAGTTTTATACGTCTGCGCCGGCGAGTGGGCATACTTTCCCCCCGGCAATTATTCCTACCCCATTCGCCTCCCCCCCCCCCACCCGTCTCGCACACATACAGTCCAATTATATAAAGTACAACTTATGATAAGGTACCTCGCACTGCGTGATTCCCAGACATTTTCCCGTCTGTGTGATTTCTTTCCTCCTCCCCTCGCTCCCCTACCCGCTCGCTCTCTGCGGACCCACTTTACGCTCGCTCTCCTCGAGCATCTATCATGGTGCAGGTAGGTAACATGACCGATGCAAATTACAGTTCCGGTAATTACACTTTTCCCAAATAAAAATATTATCCGCCGGATTGAGATGGACGACTCGATATTATAATAATCAGCAATGACGCCGTAGTGAATCACCGACGCGGCAGGTCGAGACGGGCCTCGCGCCGCCCCGTGCCACTATTATAATAATAATGGTACGCCGTGGCGGCCGCCCTCTGCCCCCGGTCCCTCCTTCGATTCCGGGCTTGGCCCTGCAATTACTTTAATTCCGGAGCAGTCGCAAGTGCGATGCCGAATAAATTTCCACCGTTTCCACCTTTCGGCTGTCAACGCCGCTGTGACGATTTTCCACCGCGGTAAACAGTAGAGGAGAAAATCATGCCCCGTTTACGTCAGGCATGTGCGGTTGCAATGATAATGTTCACGACTAAATATTAAGCCCCAGTTCTGGTAGTACGGCTGGTGTGAAATTCCAAATTACAATGCTATCTCGCGGCCGGTTGCGGCGTTAAGATCGTTTGTTTCATCAAAAGCCTTATTGAAGATAAAACTGGGCACGCTGCGTCTGACGCCTTGGCAAAGTATATGCCTTCTACGGGGAGAAAAGAGGAGAAAAGGATATCAAGGAATATCTTTGGCTGCGTTAGGGCACTGAGATAATTTATTCGCGTCAAGTTAAAATTTGCGCCGGACTGGGATCCGAACCCAGGGTCGCGTCTACCACTTGGCTGTCCAGAGCTCGCTTCCTGTCGACCCCAAATTTTCACAAGCTAAGGAAGTAGTGCCCCTGTCGTTCATCGTCCTCTATTATGCATGCCATAACCCTTTCCCGCACAATGTCGATGTTACAACATCTGCACTGATGAAATGAACCAAGCCGTCATCATCCCGTACTCATACATACAATAGTGTGTTGTGCTACCACAACACATACATCATATGTAACACTAATGGCCGAGCATAAGTGCATTTTTCCAGTCTTATATTAGAAACGAGAATAAAAATTCGGATAAGATTTCATCTTCATGTATTCATGACAACAGCTTAGAAATTATGAAACAGTTGCGACCTTCCTATCGGTTCTCACCAATAAGACTTGGGCAATACATAAATCGGGCAGTAAAAGTTTATGGCTATTTGTCTGCGTACATAGGGGTGAGTTATGTATGTCAGCGGTTTGCTGGGTTCATGTTTTGTGTTTCTGTGGTGGAATCTATGTTCTGACACAAGAATATTACTACCTCAACGAAAAGCAAAACAAGAGAGTAAAACAAAGTTTATTGAAAGAATACGGAAGCGTGGTACAATCCTACCCATTTGCTTCTTAAATTGTTACTGATAAACAGTACGTATCAATAATTGTAAATATAAGTCTTATAATATTATTATAGTACTGAAATTTGTCGGCTTTTTATCTGTAAGGGATGTTGAAATTGTAATTAAGGCGTTTGATTCTCTCAGATCTCCTGAATCAATTCATATAATTATATTTGCTGTATGATCATTTCCTGATTTTATATAGATTTGTAGAATAATGTTTGTGGCTATGTTGTAGTTCAGTTGCATTCTGGGTTAGAACATTTATCCGAGTAATACATTAGTTTTGTATCGTTTGCGGTAGCTTTCTTCTTCAAATACAAATACACATACCCAACTCATTACCGCCTCTCTGTCCATGGTATTAACCCCATACACACAACATTCGCAAGATTTTTTTTTTTCCATGTCATAAAATGTAAAGTTAAATACATTTCACTTTGATTTGTAATAGAAAATAGCATTTCTTTTGGTTATCTGCATTACACTTTGTAGATCACACACAGTCATAATACCTTTAATGTTCTCTTTCTCATACATCTTTTCAGTCCTACGTAACTGTTTTTCTTGCAAATGTTGGTCACAATTCATTATTAAGATTCCTTATCTCCCTTATTTCCATTTTAGTAGGCAACACACGTAACGCACTGATCCTTTTTGAGGATAAAAAACGAAATATTTTACTCTTGCGTAAAGATTGAGTGAAATTTGCATAGGTTGCAAATGGCTCCTTATTATCTCCACAGATAGCTCTGTAATCTCCTTGTATATCTGCGAGTGACTTAATCCTATCTGTAAACTGCCTTGTGTTTGCACGAATATAATGGCTCTCTATTTTTGAAATCCAGTCATTGTTTCCGAACTGCTTCACGTACAACTCAAGAGGTCTGTGCATCCCATATTTTCCTCTAATATCCGCTTCAATTACTGCACCAGCCACCTCATTTCGTTTGTTGTAAACTGTTCGAAATGGGCGGTCATGTCTAGTGTATTTCTGGAAAAGACCGTGCAAACTCTGATTTTCTGGTTATCAGTATTGTAATAGAAGGCATTATGATGATGCTTTGTGTTTCTAACAACCCCGACTCGAGTATAACGATATCGTGGCATAATAGTTTCCATGGAATTGTTAATCTACTGTTTGTGTTTATTAAAGTCTCGTAATGCCCAGTATGTTGAAAACAACTGCAGTCTCTCTTCATCCGTGAATTTCGTTGAACACTTGAGTTTGCAATATTGTTCGCACGGAGGTTTCGTTTTCTGCGTGCCCGTCATCGACATAATCTGTGAATGCGTTTGATATGCTTCTCCGCTATTCCGTGCTTTCTTCGGAAGGTTCCTTTTCTATTAGTCTGTATTTCTCTTGCATTTCACGTCTTTATTCACAGGAACAAAATGAGCACATCCGTCGGACTGTCCATTGAACTGTTTGAGGTGGTAGAATTTGAGTTCAAAGAACTGTTTAACTATGTATGTGATGGGGTGGGACCACAAGGATTTCCTCCAGATTTTTTCTGCGCCTTGACACGTAGGTTAACCTCGCTATTAATATTTTCTAGGTCTGCTTCATTTTTCGGTTCGTAAGTAATATCATTAGATTAGTCGTCGACATCCTCAAGGGAAGAACCGGAGGAATGACCAAGAACCGGAGGATGAACTCTAGGGCGATGACGGATTGTCTGTCCGTGAACAAGCTGCAGTGTCTCCAGGTTGGCCGTAGGAAACCATCTGTTCTGTAGGTAAAACAGAGAATAATGCTAGTGACGTTTATGAGTGAAATATTACCCAAAACTTTTAATGTCAAAACAAATCGACTTTGGTATCCGACAGTGCGACCCTAATAAACATAATGTTAGAAAAAGCATTTTCGTAATTTGTATTAAAAATATACACACCAAATCCTTCTATTTGTGTTTCCACAGCAGGACCGTCTTAGTGCACCCGGAGTCTTTTTTACAGTATCGCCTTGCTGGCATGATTGATGTGTGCCATCTGACGTATTACCAGCAGCCTGTTCATTTGCAGCTAAAACCAACGAAGCCAACAATACTCCGTACATAATTACAAATAAAACAATGCTTTTTCTAATTTCGAATCAACTCCTGTACCAAGATGACAATTCTACTGAATGCAGTATTGAAGATCAGAATTGACAACTTGATTAACTCTCAATAACGTCATGTATCGAAATAATACTGACATGAGGAGAAGGAATTGGTTTAATATATTCAGTACAATACTTTCTTAAGTCTGTATAATACGTTATTCATGTAGAAATCACTGTACTTCAAACGTCCGTCACAACACAAAATACGACACGCTTCAACCTTTCCGCACAGTATTACACGCTCATCTGAGATAATACAGTATTGCGGTGAATGATGTAATGGAACTGGCATGATGCAAGAACGACACCCTAATGGGAAAATACAGGAAGCCCACAGTTAAAAGAGCAGACGAAAACACATCGATCCATGTTTATAAGTAAAAACTGCCGATTTTTGAGATATGGCGTTGTATGTAATGAGCGATATCTCCTTGACTATGTGTCCTACAGTCTCGCGAATAACATGTCGCGTGATGGGGAATTTTTTGTGACTCACACGATATCATATCTCCTGAACTGTGTGTCATAGGTGGTTTTTAACCCCGCAGAGATTGTTGTCTGATAGTAAGTAGTATGTGTACCAAGTTGCAATCGGTCCATTATTTTAGGAGGAGATGGGGAAAAATAGCACATCATGTAACAGTTATTCGGAAATTTTATTGTTTCTGATGCCATATCTTCTGAAGTATGTGTCGTACTATGATGTAAACTAGAAGGTAAATTTATGGTATATATGCCTGTCTTCAAAATATGTCGTGAATGGTCATAAAGCGAAATAATATGCGTGATGATGCGGTTATTGGTGAACCAAATTGTTTATGACTTCATATCTCATGAACGATATGTCGAAATGTGATATAATATCGAAGGAACATTCAGTGGTTATGTATGTGTACTGTCTGTGAAATGTTTCGCGAAAGCAATTTACAGTATAGAAGTAATAACTTGTAATGCCAACTGCCGTAGATATACATCATGAACATCGGAAAAGTAGTAAGCAATAGAGTTTTTCCTTTCATTATTTTGTTGGGAATGTAAGCGAGAAAAGTTTCGTAAAGATTTGAAATTATGTACAAAGTTTATTGAAAATCGCTATCACGCCCCGCAAAATAGGGCAGTTTTCATCGTGATATCGTATGAACTATATAACGCAGGTGGTTTTTGCCACCATCACAATTTTTTCCTGACCTTAAATAATATTTGTACCAAGTTTGGTTGAAATAGGTCCTTTAGCTTAGGAGTAGATGCAGAATATTATCGCATGATGCGGCCGTTTGTCACGAATGTAATTGTTTATGACGTCATATCTCGTGACTTATGTGTCATAGGTGGTTCTTACCCCGACAGCGATTGATTTATTATTGTACCACACATCGAGTAGATCACAGCATTACCAGAAACTACTGTGCAGAGTATTTTGAGCTGTGATTTGGCAAAAGGGAGTTTGTGTTTGTGTGTGTGTGTGTGTGTGTGTGTGTGTGTGTGTGTGTGTGTGTGTGGGCGCGCGCGCGCGCGCGGTGGGGGGGGGGGGGGGTAGACTTGCTGTAGTGCCTAGCATTTTTCCTTTCTGGGAGGAGTGGAACAGGATGCTCTAAGCCTCATGAGGCCAACTGACGAGCTACTTGACAGAGTAGTAGCGGTTCAAAGTTTAGTAATTCCTCAACAAACGGGAGAACGGTATGCTTGTATACTTGCCCCTCTACATGACATTCATTGACGCCACTGGCAGAGGGTGACACTCGTTTTCATGCCCCAGCACATATCTTAGTTACAAATATAATCTTTCAGCTGTGATCCTGAAGTTCAAAACATTCTATGCATAATAAAAACGGTTTTATTGTGACGTTTGCAAATCATGTACCCAAAGTCAGATATAAGGTTTATTCAGTCAAATTGATTCCTTATTGGAAGTGGTCAGATGAAATACTAATCATAAATTGAATAAAATGGTTAAACAGTAGGATTCTCTGCGATAAGAAATTGGTAGCACTTTTCCCCCAACTAAGTAATTATAACTTTATGAAACACAGAAACATTCTATATTTCGCGAGCACCCAACATGAAATTGTCAACAGTTCTAAATAGTTCAAGTTCCATGAACACCATTTCTACACTTGTAAGTTCTTGTGTGAAAACAGAAACACAAATCAGCTGCACTGGCGTTCACTTGTTCTCGCCAAATTTAGAGTCCCGAGAAGCGACCATTCGCAGTGCAAATCTAAACACTCGCTAAGATCGCATCACTCGTATCATCCAGGAGATTCCTTCATCTGCCAAGACCAGACATGGAGTTCTATTTTTCCGCGCACCCTTCGCTCCCCTCCTCCCTCTCAAAAACACCCTCCCCACCAGTTTCGTCCATTGGCAGCTTCCTCATTAGCCATCCCTTCCTTAATCATATACATCTTAACAAGAGATATTTCTTTAAGTAAAAACTTACCATCTGAAACCTCTTCCTTATTAATATAACATTATTTAAATACAAAAACGGACTGTTAATTAGCACTAAATAAAGTTCGAAATAAGTAAATAGAGAAACCATCTTTCAAGAGCTTGACCGCTCATGCCACAAAATATTTACCTTAATTAATGGCCAATTGTACAATAAATCGACACACTACATTAAATATACGAGAGGTAAATTATGCCGCTTACATTTTCAATGTTACTGAAGAGAATGTGATGATACGTTTAATTTCTATTATAAATTTATCAGTTAAAGTCAGTCAATTATACAAATTTGACGCTTTTAAGATGATAGCTAGAGACAATTAGTGATCATCTAAACCAGAGTTTGTTGAAATAACATGACGCATTCAAAAGTTGTCATTTTAAGCTTGATTTTTCTAAATTTTCATTTAATAATAAACATTTGTATTTTTGAACTATTGAAATTAGTTTTAGAATTCCGACATAATAGATGTATTGAAGGTAAACAATTTTATAGATTATTTTATTCTGAATTATTGGAGTGTGGAACTCAAAGTAGTTTTTCCAGACACCCTTACTAAACGCTCTGCTAACAGCCCCCATTAGTTTTGAGTAGAGAGCATGGGCCTTTCCCCGATTTCCGCCGATTTGGACAAACCCCTACCCTACTGTTCGGTTTAACCCGATACCCGGCCTGTCTGGCAGCTGCCCCAACCGCTTGCCGCTGCCCTTTATATTTCCACACAGTACCATTGCTTATACTAATTGCGCGAATCTCAAATGTTCAAATGTTTGTATAGTCTATGGGACTTAACTACGGGGTCATCAGTCCCTAAACTTACAAACTACTTATGAACTACTTACGAACTAGGACGGCACAAATATCCATGCCCGAGGGGGGATTCGAACCCCCGACCGTAGTGGCCGTGCAGACCTTGACTGGAGCGCCTTAGTCCCCTCGGCCACCGCGGCCGGCTGTGCGAATCTACGGACATTACTTCCGTAAAGTCACAACACGTAATATTCTCCGTGGCTGTATTTTAACAAACATACCATTTTTTTTAAATATTTTACCTCTTTAAATTATTATTTTGATGTCTCTCTTATATTTTCATTATCTTTTTCCGTTAAAATAATATCACTTGTCTTGCCTTGATCGTTCGTCCCTGTGCCTGTACTGATTTACGTAAAATCGAGAGATAGTGTCAAATCGCCGTTATTTTTGCAAATATCTCTGAAACTGTGAGAGTTACAGGAGAAAAGTAAGCAAAGCTGTGGAGAATTTTTTCCCTACAAATAATTTTCGTGTCAGATGAACGGTAAAGCCGTAATATTCATTTAAATTTCGAGCCGTCAAAGGGCAATCGGAAAGGCCCAATAATCAAGCACATGTAATGTTCTTGTTGCGGAATCTTAACCCTTTGAGACCCTCTGGCTACAATTGTGTACATAACTTTTACAGTGTCTAAGATAGATCAGAAACATTTTTTTCTCACGTGAAACAACATGTATATGTCTATGAGTGTTCAACCTTTTCCTCGTCAACCCTTACTGTCAACTGCGGAAGATCAATATAAAAATACCAAGTAATCAGTGTTGCATTGCGCACCAACTTGTGAACTCCAAAGAACACGCAGGTTGTGGGTTACTTGTATTCCACTGTACAACTGGAAAGTAGTAGTAATTATTTTGCATTGCAACTACTTAATGATCACTTCATTTAGTACGAAAGTTAGTTCTATAAAATTATTTTAGTCCATAAAAAGAAGCCTTGCTTTTCAGCATATGCAATTTTGTAGTATATAAATGGATGCATAGAACAACGTAAATCTTGCATCTAAAATAATGAAAAACCTAAATTAAGAGGAATAGAGCAAAAAGAATAATTTCCTTCCTCTAGAAAAAAAATCGGGTCTGAAAGGGTTAATCTGGGGCCATTTCATCAAATACACACACAGGTGCGCACGCGTGCTAGAAGTTACATTCTCGTCGCTTACCCATCACACGCTATGTGGGAGCCGGCCGAGGTGCCTGATGCGCTCCAGTCACGGTCAGCACGGCCACTACGGTCGGGGGTTCGAATCCCCCCTCGGGCATGGATATTTGTGCCGTCCTAGTTCGTAAGTAGTTCATTAGTAGTTTGTAGGTTTAGGGACTGATGACCCCGTAGTTAAGTCCCATAAGCTTAACAAACATTTGAACATTTTTGCTATGTGGGATGACGTGTGTTCCCATAGCCCAAAGCTACCTGTATTCAATCCATTGGTACGTGAGCATGGTGTATCTGTTTTGGCCCACTTTAGGTTACGGTAGTAACACTAAAAGTGGGCCTTTGCTATCGTCTTTTGACAGCTCGAATTAACCATTCATTTGTAGTGGAGAAAATTTTCCACAACTTTGCTCTCTTAAGTTTTTTGTTCAAGAGATATTTGCAAAAATAACGGAGTTTTTACATCCTCCATTTTGAATTAACGAAAACCAGCCGTTCGCAGATGGCACGTGACATTCCTCGCCCAGAATTCTCTGTGGCATACGCCATCTTGCGTTGCGTATTTGATGATTTTCTTATTGTAACTTACACGTTGTCATTTCAAAACAATGGCGCAGTGAAGAATTGACAAAAGACGCCGTCTTTCGTACGATATATGATAATCTAGTGTCTACAAATGCCATGTTAGCATCTGTTAACAACGACCATGAATAGTATGAAAGTAAAGAATGTAACTTCTGACGGTCAGATGTAGCATAGTGGGCAATGCGTTGGACTGTGACGTTGAAGGTCAGTGGTTCGAAACCCGCCACTGTTTAAATCTTTTTTTTCTAAAAGGGTTTCAGACACTCTTAATAATTTTTTATTGTTCAGATTATTATTTTGGCCGAAAATTTTTGCAAAAGCTTATAAAACTACAAACGTAAAGTGGGCCGTAAAACACGTCAGTGCGGTTTTGTTTTGTATATTGCTCAGGAGGAAGAGTGAGGGGGGGGGGGGGGAGCTAGGGACGGTGAGAAAGCGTGTTCCTCGGAGCTCACCTGGCTGGGGCTGCGCATTTCGTGCTCGTGTTTGTGCGGTCGCCGACGGGCAGCAGCGAATCAATTGACGGCCAGGGTGGGGGCGCGGAAGCGGAGGCGGCGGCGGCGGGCCGAGTGGACGCTTTGCCGCGCGGGGGTGGGGCGGGGGTGTCGGCGCCATCGATCCCGCAGGGCGTCGGGGCGGCGGCGGGGGGTGAGAAGCTACTTTGAGATGCGCTCTTAAAAGTCGTTCAGCTGAGGAAGAGGGCGGCGGGGAGGAGGCGCAGTGGGAATGAAAGGCAGAAAGTAAGCTGTTAGGGGCGGCGCGCGTCTTTGTAAATCCCTCAACGACACTTGTCGCGCGGCTGGCGGGCGCGGGGGCGGCGCCGGCGCTCTTTAGCGGGAGCCTCCGCCTCCCGCCGGCAATGAGCCCTCTCCGTCGCGGCCGACACCGCCACCCGCCGCTATTTCTGAACCCTACCTCCTCTCACCTCACCTCACACTTTTCCTACTAGCTCACAGGAAATATTTTTCCCCGCGATCTATTTATTAAGGAGTGCGCGACCAAGTCAAAATCTGTGCTGTTGGACGAACTGATGCTGCGTTGACTACATTTCACGTTTCCCCTGAGTTCTGTTTTCGTCTCTCTCAGTAGTGTCGATACAACTGTGTTGCTACGTTAATAATGACCGCTAATTTTTTTTGAAAGCATTTATTTCTTTTATTCTTTTAATTATAACCCAATACCTATACATAAATGGGCCTTCTTATGCTACTACATATTTTGTGCTTTTTATGCTACTTCTAATGTTTCTACTGAGCTACATCATATGTTTTGTTTTTGCTGTTGTCTGCCGTATGCGCTGTGTCATGCAGGGTGCGTTGTGTTTCATGTGGAAGTCGCTACTGCTACGTTTAGTGTCTTATTTTGTGCCCCCCCCCCCCCCCTGCAGTGCTCACAGGTGTGCCAGTAATGTACAAACGTACTGGTTGGCCTGTGCCCCCCGAACTAATTCCGGAGGGCGTCCCCCTGGCACTGGGCTGGCCTTTAGCACTGCAGTCCTTGTGTTGTTTTCGTGTTTTCTCTTAAGCCTAACTTAATCTAACTTATATCTAGCGTCGCAATCGGTGATTTGGCTGCACTAAGTCCTCCTGATCCAGGGCACGGCGGAGTACCCCGGCGGCACGGCCTGGTGCAGCAGTCATGCCTGGAAAAAATGTCTCATCGATTTATAAATTCATGTCTGATGTGGTTTGAGATTTTGTCGGTTAATTTATTGAGAATTTGAAAATGTGCTTCATGTCTGATGAGTTGGTATGTGTCTGAGTTAGGTAGTTGTAGTCTGAGATGAGAGACAATATGATCGTATGTAGGGCTAATTTCAAAAATGTTCAAATGTTTGTAAATCTATCGGACCAAAGAGCGTGGTCATCAGTCCGTAGCTTAAAAACTACTTAAATGCCGGCCGAGGGGACTGAGGCGCTCCAGGCACGGTCTGCACGGTCACTACGGTCGGGGGTTCGAATTCCCCCTCGGGCATGGATATTTGTGCCGTCCTTAGTGTTAGCTAGTTCATAAGTAGTTTGTAAGTTTAGGGACTGATGACCCCGTAGTTAAGTCCCATAAGCTTAACAAACATTTGAACATTTTGAAACTACTTAAACCTAGGTAAACTAACCTAGGGACAAATACAGACACACCCATGCCCCAGGGAGGACTCGAACCTCCACGGCGAGTAATCGCGCGCTCCGTAGCGAGACGCGTAGACCGCTCGGCTACTCCACCGCGGCACCGCTAATTTCTTCGAAGGTTGGTTATTTCTTTTTTTGTATTATCATGAGAAGTAAGACGTTGCAGAAGTTCGTATTTCTACGAAAACAGACGTGCGGGAGCTGCCTCGTGGTCTAAGGCATCATGCTATGGAGTGGGTGGCCGTTCCCGGCGAAGATAAAGTTCTGTCTCCTGCATGGATGTGTCTATTCTCCTTAGTTTAGGTTAGTTTATGTGGTCTGTAAGTCTAGGGACTTATGCCCAAAGCTTGATGGTCAAATAGGTTTACAAACATTTGTACATATTCTATCAAAATGCAATACCAGCTTATAAACTCTGAAAACCTGGTGTAGTCCGGGTATTTATCTATCGCAGCCTTGAGTTAGTAATTCTCCCTCTCTTTCTCTGTCAATTTCCTCCTCTACCTCTGTATCCTATGTTCCTCGAGAATGCCGCGGTGGAGTAGCCGAGCGGTCTAAAGCACCTCGACGCGGATCGCGCGGGTGCTCGCCGTGAAGGTTCGAGTCCTCCCTCGGGCATGGGTGTGTTTGTGTGTGGTGTGTGTGTGTGTGGGGTGTGTGTGTGTGTGTGTGTGTGTGTGTGTGTGTGTGTGTGTGTGTGTGTGTTGTCCGTAGGTTAGTTTAACTAGGTTTACGTAGTTTGTAAGCTACGGACTGATGACCACGCAGTTTGGTCCTATAGATTTACAGACATTTGAACATTTGTACCCCGAGAATGACTTTCCTGTTGTTTTTGAAGTTCAAGAGTGAAAAGTTTCCTCAAGATCGAAATAAAACTGTCGATTTTGTCGCAGTCCGTAAGTACTCTCCGCCATGTACCATACGGAATGTTATATAGACAGTGGCGTTCGTCTTCTTTTGAACGCAAATTTTGCTAAATTTTGCAGCAGTCGGATGTTCGGTGTGGAAGCACATAAAATACGAATATAATCCGAAGTGATGAAGTGGTATCAATAACAAGCTGCTTCAGTAAACAACAAAACATTCTCCACACAAGCACCCCAATGTATTAAAGTGTCAAAATACCATAAAGAACCCATTGGATGAAAAGGGCATGACCCTTCCTGTAGCCCGCCATCTACATCTGAGATGGAATGAAAGATTTAAAAAATAAAAACACCAAACAAAATTACAAATATCAAAGTCTTCAGTTATTCAGTTGTTCCTTTGGATTTGCTCTTTTTTTCCTTGCAAACAATCGTGTATTTAAGCAAACAAACATAACAAAAAGATGTTAATGAAATCAGTCAAGCCCTTTTTTTTTTTTTTTTTTTTTTTTTTTTTTTTTTTTTTTTTTTTTTTTTTTTTTTAGTAATACTTACTAACAGCAATTGACGTCTACCATAATTCACGAACGCAGCGGTATCCCCCAGTAAAAAATATTTTTCTCGTGAATATCATGGTGGCAACACGATGGGGTTGATACGATAATGCGCGTCTTCTGCGTTTATTATTGGGAACAGCGTAGTTGGTCGTTCAGAGGGGAGGGGGATGATAGGAGTACTCTCCCAGGTGAACAGCCTACCAAATTATACAGTTGCCTCCGGCAATCGTTCCGTTCATCGCTCATACAAGGCGTCCCACTAGATAAACTAAGCACGTAGAACGTTTTTGTGTTATGTCCCTATACAAACATTAAGAGCAGTGCTCGACAGTTCCTGTCTCGGCAGCGAAGTACTCACTTTGGCAGATGCAATCCACAGACAGAAGAACAGTAAGAAAAGTTATTTAAAAAAGCTACATTGAATATCGATTTAGGTGTTTTTAAGTGCAAGTTCGCCATAAGTAGTACAAACAAGTAGTTTATTAAAGCTTTTGAAATGAGACTGTACTGAAGTTCAGGTGAGTAGCACCATAACTTAGTTCTACTAAATCGGATTTGAGAGAATAAAAACTATTTTGGCTTACCTTGACTGAAGAGGTAAATGTGTCATCTCTATAAATTGTATTTCGGCGCAAAGCATTTATCAGGTTCATTTAGAGTCTTGTGTACGCAGCAATGAACAAGCCCTGCTAGGGAAGAGCCTACTTATCGTGCAGTTAGATGATACATACGTGAGAAATGTGTCGGTTTTGCAGGCAACGATGAAATTTATGTTCATTGGCGTTTAAATAGTTTTCATATATGGATTAACACTGGTCTTCATTGGCCGAGAACTAGGCATTTTCCCAATAGGAGATCCTCAGGGCACCACTAAAAACAACTCGCATAATTAAAACATCTATCTTGTAAGAGAAGGAGATTGAGACGCATCCTGAAGCCTATAGGAATAATTAATTGTATTATACAAAGAAGTGTGGATACTGAAAATAGCGAGACTGAGATAAAGATGTAAGCAAATTCAAATGGATGTGTGGTGCAGTGGTTATTCGGAAATAATTCAAATGTTTGTAGAGCTTATGGGACTTAACAACGCGGTCATCAGTCCCTAAACTTAGGAACTACATATGACCTAGCTTATACTAAAGATGGCACGAACATCCATGCCCGAGGGGGAATTCGAACCCCCGACGGGAATCGGCCTTGCGCATCGTAGCATAGCGCCTCAATGCGCTCGACCGCTCCGCCGCGGCTCGGAAGTAATTGCCGCGGATAAAGTAGAATGTAGAATTGCATGATATGCGTCTTCAGACTGATAAAAAGCAATATGTTGTAAGGTTACTGAATGTATTATACACAGGATGGAATTTCTAAAATACTATAATCAGTTTTACATACTCAGAATTGTTCTATTTCGGTCGCGAGTAAACAAAGTCTTAGTTTCCTTACTAAATCCATCGCTATATGTCAAAAGAAAATACTGATACACCAAGTTTAAGAAATTCTTAGAATGCTGAAATTTCATTTGAGATGAGTTTCACATTTGATGCAGTGGATTATGTTACTAAAAGTACGGAGGGACATATTGAGTCGTTCCAGTTATTCTAATATAATCAAACCCAAATTTAGTCAGAGTTGTATTTTACACTCTACAGTTCCTGCGAAACAGTGACACTTCTCCAGTATTATCCCCTGTTTATAAGTGTCTGCATGTCATAGGCGTTGCTCTCTTCTTTTCATGTCAGACCATAGAAATAGAGAAGCTTTCGATAACGGCATACAATTTTAAAATTGAAGATTTGTCTTACCTTGAACGGATACTGTTGTTATCTTGTCGAGAGACTGCGTGAAAACTTGGAATGTCAAAAAATTCAGTTTTGTGGGTAATCGCGTAAATTACTGAAGCTGCGTGTTTTTCTTTATTAATTTTTCGGACTTTTCTGTTAACTCTTAATTTCTTTGGGTTCATAATCGTCCGCTTTTTATTTCATAGTGGTCTCAGAAGTGTAAGGCCCTATTTTAACTCCTATTTATATCGTTACGAAGGCAGTGAGTCTAACATATGAAAAACTTATTTTATTTGCAGGACTGCAGATTGCGGTAGTAGTAGTAGTAAATGCGGTTATTACCAATGCAGTAACTTTAAACAGGTATGCTTCCTCGTGAATGTTACTTTTCGCGTTTTTTGTACATCCTTTTTGTTCTATACAATTCTCGTTAATTGTACGAAAACAGTAACAAGATTCAAAACTGTATTTAAGTATTCAGATTATAAATATATGGATGTCAATTTTACCGTCAGGGTTAAAATAATTTTGTAATTAATTAAAAAAGGGAAAATAAGTTAAGAGCAAAATAATGCTGTGTATTACCAACAGTCACTTCTCCTTCGAGCAGTTATGAATAAACTTTAATTATCCACTTTTCACACTGATATTGAGTGCAATTCCCGCTATATGTTCTCCGTTCCCAAATATCACTTTATTGCTTCCTCACTTCAGGCGCTAAAACTTTTCTAATTACTTCCGGATCTTTATTGCAGCAATTTACAAGCTGCTAACAATATAGCTTCATATCAGTTAACTTTAGAGTAGGGAACCTACACACTTCAGCAGTTGTGAGAGGTTTATGATTTCCACAATCAAATCCAACGTGTGTTCTCTAAAACTTCTTAGCAGAATAAAATAAGGCCAGGTCAAAGTTTCATATCTACCATATGAATATGTGATTTTGGCAGAAACAGTCAAGTAATTAACTGGACAATTTCTTAGCGTCTTTCAGCTTACGTTTCACTGTGTTATGTTCAATAGTCTGCCTAATACCATATGTATCAAAAACTCTCATAAATATAATTCTAGGATAATTGAAGGGCAGGATATGCCGACTGAAAATCAGTTTTGATTCAGAAAAGGATTGGAAATAAGAAAAGTTATTCTGGCACCGAGACTCGTTATCAAAAATCAAATGCAGAAAACTAACCAAGCTTATTGACTTTATAGACATGGAAAAGGCATTTGATAACGCAGGATCAGTAGTGAAATAGTGTACCCAACATACAGGTCCTGCATTTTGTCTTTTGCGTGATAAAATCTAACGCCTTTTCTATGTCTCTAAAGGCAATATAGTTTGGCTGATTTATCTGCATCTGTATTTCGATGAGGAGTCTCGGTGCCAGCATCGCTTCTCTTATTTTCAATTCCCTTCTGAATCCAGACTGAAATTTGTGAGTTTTTATGCATGTCATATTAGTCTTAAGTTTTGGAACTGTTCACATTTTGTAGCTTCCGTCGTCTTCGGCTCAGGAACATTATGCATTTCTACTAGTCTGTCGGTTAATCTCCTGTGTTATAGATTAACCTAATCAGTTTAACCAGTATTCTTAATTAGTTCTGTAGCGATGTTCTGAGTTCACGTTTATTTGTTGTCCTGTAGGTCTTTAGAAAAAAAGAGCTTTGTCAAACTCTTATTGCAAAATTTTGCCTCCTTTTCATTTTCGTTTGCTTCATTTTCTTTTCCTATTGCGTCCTACGAAAGAGGTGTTTCGTGTTACAACTCCTCGACGCATTTCTTCCATATCTTCATCCAGCAGCATTTTCCCCTCTTGGTCTTCTATTGTACAGAGACAGTTCTTTTACTTTTTTTCAGATATGTTGTTCTGTAGGCTAAATCCCTTCATCATTTTGTGTATATTCTTCCACTTCCTTGCACATACCCTGAACAAACGTTTGTTTTGCTTTCCTAACTTATACGTTGACGAAATTCCTTTGTCCTCTGTATCCATCTATTCCTTAATCGTCATTTGCGTTGTTGCATAGTCTTTTTATTCTATAAACTGAATAATATAGAAAGTAATCCATTTCCTCTTTTTTTAGTTTAGTTTACACGACTATCCTTCCCCCTGCCTCGTGTATAGTAGATTCGTTCCCAGTCTTCAGTTCCTCCATGGTGATCAAAAACTTTTGTTGTATGTCTCGTGTATGTAGTGCTTTGCCAATCCCTTGGTTTTCAGATCTTATAGTCTCCTGTTCAGTTGTGCTGTCATCTTATTCAGACATTTGAATCTGAATAAACTTTTTGCCAAGACCAGGTTGCAGTCATTGACTGTCTGCAGATGGATAGCTCCTGCAGTCTTTTACTTGGTGTGTAAAACGTGATTACACTAGAATGTAACCAATCTGTTGTCTTAACTTTCCCGAGACTTCTATGTTTATATTGTCCTATTAGGAATGTGTGTTCGCAACTACTAATTAGTGCCTTGAGCATTACTCACTTAGTCGTTACCGCTTTCATTTCTTCTTCCAAGTCCATATTCGCCGACAAAGCCCTCCTCCGGTTTTTCGTCGATACTTGAATCCCAGTCCCCATGACAATCACGTTTGCATTTTTCTTAAGATGTCGAATAGCGTTACTTATTTCTTCGTATATTTGTCAACAGCAGCATTTTCATCTTTTGATGCTGGCATGTACTCTTGTATTATCACAATGCTCTATGGTTTAGTTTCAAATTTACTAGAACGAGGGTGGTTTGAAAATTTCTCGGGAGCGCCACGAGAGGTTAGCGCTAGCGCAACGAGTTTTTCCACGTGATATCTATTGCACTGTTGCCTGTAAACACTTACCACGTTAGTGCTCTTGGATGAGTCGATCCCTCGACGGTTATCGGGTGTAGAAATAAAGGACTACTTGACTGATCAGGGCGGAAGTGTGGCGGTGACGTTGTTCTGTTACTGTTCTACATCTACATATATACTCCGCAGCCCACCGTAAAGTGCGTGGCGGAGGGCATTTCCTTTCCTATTCCACTCCCAAATAGAACGAGGGGAAAAAAGTCTATACTCCTGTAAGAGCCCTGATTTATCTCGTCTTTATGGTCTTTACGCGAAATGTAAATAGGTGGCAGGAAGATCGTTTTACAGCCAGCTTCAAATTCCGGCCCTCATAATTTCCTCAACAAAATTTCTCGAAAAGAACGTCGTCTTTCCTTCAGCGATTCCCATTTTCAGTTCCCGGAGCATTTCTGCAACACTCGCGCATAGGTCGAACCTACCAGTAACGAACCTAGCTGCTCGCCTTTCAACTGCTTCCATTGATCTGCTGCGGGTCCCAAACACTTGAACAATACTCAAGACGTGGTCGTACGAGCGTTTTATACGCGGTCTCCTATACAGATGAAGTACATCTTCCCAAAATTCTCCCAATAAACCGAAGTCTGTTGTCCACCTTAATCACAACTGTCCTTACATGCTCGTTACCATTTCATATCGTTCTGCAATATTACGCCTAGATATCTGAATAACGCGTAGTCATTTGGGAAGATAAAAAAAATCGAGATTCGTTCAGTGATTAAGTACTTCGTAAAGAAAGGTATGAAAGCAAAGGACATTCATGTCGATTTCCAGGTTGCACTGGGGATCTCGGCTACTTTATATTCAACTGTTGCCAGACAAATGAATTTAAATTTGATCTAGCTTAGATGGTGATCCGCGCAGTGGTCGACCAAGATGTCACTACCTCAGAAATCATTGCGAAAGTGTGTGAAATTGCTCAGTCTTGCTAGAATTAGAAATGAAAAAAAGTTGGGTTACGCGACTCTTGGCGTTGGATCAAAAACGCATGAGAATGGACATATCGGAACAATGTTTGGTTCGTTTTAGGAGAAACGAACAAGATTTTTTGCGCCGTCTTTTGACCACAGATGAAACTTGGATGCACTGTTATAGCTCAGACAAAGCAATGGAAACATGCTTATTCTCCTCCACAAAAAAAAAAAAAAAAAAAAAAAAAAAAAAAAAAAAAAAAAAGGCAACGTGAAGGAGATTCTCTTTCGAGATTATCTTCCCACCGGGCGAACAAGTACTGGAGAATACTGTGCTAATCTTTTGGACAAAGTGCAACCAAAAATACGCTAGAATAGGCCAGGTTTAGCAAAGAAGAAAGTTATCTTCCACAAACACAATCCGCGCCCGGACCCATGTGCCTTCGCTGTGGTAAAATTGCACGAACTAATGTATGAATTGTTGCCACACCCATCCCATTTACCTGATATTGCTCCGTTAAACTTCCATCTCCCCCACAATTGTTTTTTTTTTTTTTTTTTTTTTTTTTTTTTTTTTTTTTTTTTTTTTTTTTGCCGAAGATTCACTTCAAACGAAGAACTGATAGCTTACAACTATTTTCCAGGTCTGGAGAAATCTCATTTTCGAGATGGGACCATTGGGCCAAGTGCATTAATCTAAAAGGAGACTACATTGAAAAATAAAAGTTTCTTTTTCTACTCGGTTGCGAGAACTTTAAAACCACCCTCAAATTATTCGAACGCTAATATCTCACTGCACTCAGGGAGGTTTCAAGCCGCGGCGGAGTGGCCAAGTGCATTGAGGCGGTATGCTTCGGTGCGCGAGGCCGCTCCCCGTCTGGGGTTCAATTCCCCCCTGGGGCATGGATGTCTGTGCTGTCTTTAGTGTAAGGTAGTTCATAAGCGTTTGTAAGTTCAGGGTCTGATGATCCCGCAGTTAAGTCCCTTAAGCTTAATAAATATTTGAACATTTTTTGGATGTTTCAAAAATGCTGGCAACCATTGCAGATGAACTGCCCTTGCAAACTTTACAATGGGATATCGAATCAAGGGCTTCGGGAATTTGTAATTTAACCCTTAATTTTTGTGTCACAGTCGTTTCTCTGTGAAACTTCCGTTTCCTGTACTATATCCTTTTATGGTACAGTCGACCACAGTGAAACCACTATCACCCTCACGATTTCCAAAATGTTCAAATGTTTGTAAATCTGTGGGACTTAACTACTATGGTTATCAGTCCTCAGGCTTACGAACTACTTAAACTAAGTTGAACTATCGTAGACACACACACACACACACACACACACACACACACACACACACACACACACACACACACACAAACGCGCGTGACGCGCGCAGTAGCATTAAACACAAAATATGAACTTGATGGCAGCGTGAATTAGGCTATTACACGAAAGACATAACTGAAGAGCGGTGTTTGAGTTCATACGATAAATAACATGGTTCCCCCTAAAACACCGAGTTTTGGGGACAGGTTCCTTACCAAAATAATTTAATAATAATTACAGTATAGCCTATGTGGGCTATAAAATGGGTACCTTAAGAACTGCGAACAATTGTTCAGTTGAAGAAATGAATATCAGAGTATCTAAGAGCAACAAGTGTTTAAAGCTCTTAGAACCATGTTCACTGGAGATATACATATATATTTTCCTTTTTTGCTCCACACTACCTCTTCCCAAAACGAGGAAAGCAAGCGCTTGCTGAAGATGTTTCACTGTATCGAAGTTGGACACGCGTTCATAGTTCTTGAAATACTTATTTTGTAGCCTAAATGTGTAAGACGTGCGCCTGGGTTGCACAGTGGTACAGTGCCAGACTACAAATCCAAAGGTCGTGGGTTCGATCCCCGCCAGGTCCTAGGATTTTTATCTGTACTTTCCACTTTTCACCTCTGACAGTATTGCTCATGTGAAAAATACCGAGTAGCACCGTGGTTCGGAACCCACGTTAAACTGTAGGTCCCCCTATAACTGGCTGGGTCAGTCAGTTCGAAGGTCGGAGGAAGGCAATGGCATACCACCTCCAAACAGGACCATGCCTAGTAAAGCACTGTGGTGTTCAAACTAATCTTCGGATTGTTGACTGCTTTACCTGCTTTATGTGTAAAACATTTTCTTACTTTTGTGTAAGCAACTTCGCCAGAGTTTGTCGATATTGCTTATCATAATGGGCGCCGTGTGTGCGCTCATCGCCGCGGACGAGTCTTCCTTCCGTCGTTGACCGAGAAGCCAGCAGCAGACGGCGAAGCTCGCCTGCCGTCGCACT
The DNA here is from genome assembly GCA_026315105.1 of Locusta migratoria. Lineage (NCBI taxonomy): Eukaryota > Metazoa > Arthropoda > Insecta > Orthoptera > Acrididae > Locusta > Locusta migratoria. The sequence goes on from CM048747.1 coordinate 102,137,662, forward strand.
CGGGCCGAACCGTGCGCCGTGCTTAACGACGCAGTGTCCGGAGCCGGCCGCTGTCGCAGCCAAGGTCGAGTTTCATTTTCTGCGCGTCATTAGTATTTTGATAATCACAGTGGGTCGGATGTTTCATTTGGAGCAGGATGAGGCACACGGCACGCTTTGATTAACGAAGTGGACCGGATGCGTGCGTCGCAGCTGTTACCGGAATTCATTTGCCTCCTCCGCTTCCCATTATGGTCGGCTTGATCGAGTACATTAGAATATTGCTGGCAGCAGGGAGCGAACAATGGGCTCGCTTCTTTGCGTCAGTAAGCGGTGAATTTACATTCAACTGAATTTTAATTTTGACGAAAGCTTCTGATGTCAGAGAAAAACTCCTTTAGATTTTGTCTTTAGCGAATGTTACATAAAGGAATATTTTCGCCGACAAATATATTTTTTGTGATGATCTGCAGGGACTTTTAACGACGATGGGTACTAGGAATTATTTTAATGGCCTATAGGAATTCTGTTTCCTGCCGTTTTAGGTTGTCCAAGGAGTTACAATGTATTATCTTCCACCTGAAATTACAGCTCTCCTTCATGTGGGGGGGAAGAATGGTAAGTTTTGTTATCCTTATCGTAAGTTCCATTCCACAGTATAATGAAGATGGTGTGCTACTTGCCGCAGAGAAGTTCATCGAGCTGCAACAGGCACATACACTCAGCCGCACGCAACTTCGCTTTTTGCTGATTAGTCAGTTCACACTTCAACGCAGCGCAGGTATGAGGACTGCCTGGTCGTGGAAAGTAATATGACCATAGGTAACATCTTGCACTGATCACTCTGCATGCAAAAGCAAACGTTTTAGAAGACAAGTCGCAATATTACTGTCTGCTATAATAAAAATTTCACAGTGGCGATCCAGACCCAACTGGGGCAGACAACTTAAACCTTGCTTCTAATAGCAGGTTGGGAGTCCTGTGGCCCCTGTATACAGCTTTTCTTCAGTTCCTGTTACAACTGTGTTCTTCACAGTATATCATAGGGATTGTATTAGCCCTTATATAATACATTGTGACTTGTCAACATCAATACATTTGAGAATGACAGAGCCGCGGTGGAGTAGCCGAGCGGTCTAAAGCGTCTCGCTGCGGAGTGCGCGGTTGCTCGCCGTGGAGGTTCGAGTCCCCCCTGTGGCATGGGTGTGTGTTTTGTCCTTAGGTTAGTTTACCTAGGTTTAAGTAGTTTGTAAGCTACGGACTGATGACCACGCAGTTTGGTCCGATAGATTTACAGACATTTGAGCATTTGAGAATGACAGAACGACAAAACTAGTCATTTAAAAGAGTAGATTCGATTATTACTGGTTTGGATGAGTTGGACACACTTGCCAGGAGAGGATAAGTGTTGAAAATCTACGCGGATCCCAGCTAGTGGACAGGGTGGGGTACACCGGCCTGCCCGCCGCAGGTACCTTCGGACACATCTCCAGTCTTGTGCTTGCCCTGCAGTGTCCGTGAGTACGCTGGGCTACCAACGGCACTGCGCCGCCCCTCACGAAGAACACGAATTAATCTCTTCTTAGGTCAACCTACTGTACTGCTCTTCAGCTTGCAAAGCGTGCATTTTCACTGGCTTTCTTATTCTGTTGATCGTGTGGAAACTTGTCTGTAATTAGAACTTAAACGCCTACAGCGTGAAGTTTGTTTCGTAGCAGAATTAGTCTTATAGATTTCTATCTCCTCTATGTTAATTTGCAGCTACAGTTATGTCGATATTTGGATTTTCATGTACATGCTGGTTTTTTACGCAACGAAACAAATCGCGCTGGCGCGGTGACCGAGCGTTCTGCGGCGCGTCAGTCACGGTCTGCACGGCCACTACGGTCGGGGGTTCGAATCCCCTCTCGAGCATGGATATTTGTGGCGTCCTTAGTACTAGCTAATTCATAAGTACTTTGTAAGTTTAGGGACTGATGACCCCGTAGTTAAGTCCCTTAAGCTCTACAAATACTTGAACATTTGAAACAAATCGCATGTTTATGGAATATCACCACAGTTGTGCGACAGGACTCGTGATTTCCTGTCAGAAAGGACACAGTACGTTGTAAGTCTTCGAGTAGGACAGAAGTAATATCTAGCTTTCGACAGGAAAATGTTATTGGGCCCCCTACTGCCTTTCTTTTTATAAACTATTTAGGAGGCAATCTGAGTAGTTCTTTTAGACTTTTCGCGGATGATGCTGTCATTTATCGCTTAGTAAAGTCAAGAAGATGATAGACATCAGGTGCAAAATTGGCAATTGGCCCTTAATAGTGATAAGTGTGAGGTCATCCGTATGACTACTAAAAGAAATCCGTTAAATTCAGTTACACGATAAATCAGTCAAACCTGCAGGCCGTAAATTCTACTAAATACTTAGGATTAACAATTACGAACAATTGCGAAGAACATACAGAAAATATTGTACGGGAGGCGAACCATAGACTACGTTTCATTGGCAGAACACTTAAAAGATGCAACAATTCTTCTAAAGAAACTGCCTAACCTGCACTTGTGCGTCCTATTTTGGAGTATTGCTGTGCTTTGTGGGATCCACACCAGGTGGGACTGAAGGCCGATTTAGAGAAAATTCAGAGAAGAGCAGCTCGTTTTGTGTTATCGCGATATAGGGAAGAGTATCACGAAAATGATGCACGAGTTGGAGTGGAAATCATTAAAAGGAAAACGTTATTTGTTGCGGCGAGATCTATTTGCGAAATTTCTTTCACCAGATTTCAGAATTCGAACATATTTTGTTAGCACTCACTTTCATAGAAGACATGATCACCGTAATAAAATACGAGAAATCAGATCGAAAACGGAAAGATTTTCCGCGATCTGAGAAATATCATGAAAGTGATTCCATGAACACTTATCCCTGCACTTCAGTGTGAGTTGCAGAGTATCCATGTAGATGAACGAAATCCACCCACAGAAGCTCACTGGCAAAAGTGGTATCTGACATTGAGCCCTAATGAAAAGAAATATAAATAATATTAATCGACACCTTTTGTTTTTATGTTTAATGTTCAAATAAAATGGTAATGAAATACGAATTTATCAGTTTAAATTTCGTCCTAAAACGGTAATTATCATACGGCGTAAAGTATTACCGTTTTTGTACTTGGCTGCCCCCCCCCCCTCATTGCATCAGAATATTAGAAAAGATTATGAATTCTCAGTAATCATTATAAAACAGTATTAAAAACATATTTGTCACGAAACGCGTCAATGGGCCACCTTGCGGCGACACATGGTTGCCTACTGGTGTGGTGTGAGTGCCAGGTATCTCGCAGAAGCGGCTGTTGTGAACTGCTGGACTTCTTAAGAGTAGTTTAGTTACAACTGTGAAACTACACAAATAGAGAAATAAAATACAATTAGGTCATGGAATTCAAGGAAAGTCTTTGTTATTTGTGTACAATTATGATACATCACTTTTCTCACCGTATTTCTGATCAGTACAAGTTGGTAGAAGATAGAAATCTCCTTGTGGGTTGCAGTTATTGCCAACGTTTGCCGGACGCGGTAGCCGAGGGGCCTGAGGCACTTCAGTCACGGTCTGCACGGCCACTACGGCCTCTAAAGTACAATATTCATGACACGAGTAGTAATATGATAGTCTGTATAAAAAGAACGGACAAGCGTGGCTCGTATCAAAGCCCCATTAACTTTCACATGTTTGGCTGCAAAGTCTCCGTGGTACATAAATACGGCGAGGCCATGCTGGATTTAATATCGTGGAAATCTAGCGTGCACCAGAAATACTCAAATGTTTTGAAACTTAACTCTTAGTATTGTGAGTTGGTTATCGGCACAAATTATGCCGTTTACAGCCATACGTGATTTTATCCAGTACTTGCATAATAAGCGTGCGAATATGGACCAAATTGAACAGTTCATCAACGCATGTATTTCTTCTGTACCACTTACGTCTCTTCAGAAGCTGTAAAGACCATAGAACCTAAATTCATTGACATCATTTTCATTTTTGTGCTTGCATGTGTTGGACTCAATGACTACTTGCTGAATTGAAGGTTTATGAAGGACTAGTTTTAGGAGAATGTTGTGAATAAATACATATCACTCCAAGACTTGTTACTTCAATGTCAGCATCCCATATTCAGAATTTATAGCGTCGATGCCGCCGTCGCCGAATGGTGGAACAGAAATTAGACCCTTCGATCAGTGGCAATCACACACGCGCCGGCTGCCAGGTCAGCCACAAGACGGACACAGTCTCACTTCATTCAGTTTACAGTCCACTTGTATTTGGAAAGTTTTACATTCACAGATCTTATTCACAAAAGCTCTATGTGCTCATCTGAGCTCATAGATATTGCAATGGCCGAATAGAAGCAGCATCCACGGCACAAAGCTCTTGGTGACAAACTGGTCCTGCAGTGATCGCAAAATAAATAAATTAATTAAAAAAATCTCCAACTGGACTACATTTGCGCTTAGAATTCAGGTTCTTTAGACTGTGGAAAGACAAGTTTTATACTAACACCCTGAGGGTGCGTATGTGTATATACATATATCAACCAAAGAACTAATAATTGCAGGATATGCTGCACGGTTATGTATGGAACATACTACTAAGCATTCTAGAAAACAGCAAAATTCTACCTCCTGGAAAAGTAAGACCAAACTGTGTAATCATTTTCAACAACTTTGTCACGCAGTGGGAGAAATATTTGTTTTTGGCGTCATATAAAGTCCAGTGTATTCTATGTGAGCCAGACGTATTCCAGGATTCGAAAGCAGCTGCTAAGCAATAATGTCGAAAAAGGAGCAAAAGCAGTAGGAAATACGAGACTATTATACCCATGTTAGCGGAAATTTATAGTGTCGTCTAAAGCATTACCATGGAGAATAAAAATCTGAACTCCTTACTCCAGGAGTACATTTAGAAAATAGCCGAAGAAAATCATAGAATGTCTTCGACTATTCAGTTTCAACGGCGACTGGGAACAACGATCACTGGAAAGTGATATTGTCACCTGTTTCTGAGTTAGAAGAAAGACGTATAATCGGACAATGGAAGATGGTTGTCCCAGTACTCCAGTAGCAAGCGCGGAAAAATTTCCCACATAGATCCGTTATATGGGGACAAAATGACATCAGGCGGACCTCATACATATGCGAGAACGTCCCCCAGTCGAATAAAGGTTTCAAGTACATTTTAATGTTCAGAGAGAGGTATTTAAATTTCGCGTGCTCCGTGCCTGTGAAGCCAAAGACAGGTACGGAAGTTTCGCAAGTGTTTGAACAATAGCTACAGACTGGAATGAATCGATGCCCCAACAACCTGCAAACCGAACAGGGAGGAGAATTTTACAACAGGCAATTGAAAGCTTTAATGGAACGATACGGAATTAATCACTACCCCGCATACTCCCACTTGAAAGCAACTAGTACCGAGTGTTCAAACAGACCAGTGAAAAACCCGATGTGGATGAAGTTTAATATACGATGATCATACAAATGAATGGACATTATACCGCAAATTATTGACAAATAAAATGTAACTACTCATCGGAAAATTAAGAAAAGACGTCTCGATGTGAATAATAATTGACTTCTAAATATACTATATAGTCGCATTAAGATGGTAGGGTGTAGGCCGCGCTCTGAAGCTACGAAAGTATGACTCGGATCCTTGGCGATATACCAGAAAAACGTCTCTAAGACTGTGATTTTTGTTTCTTTGTTTCCAAATTATTATTAAAATATGTACAGGACAAGTTTAAAATTTTTTTTGAAAACCTTATGTTTATTTGATATGCAACCGCTTTTTGGCGTGTTAAACCACTTTCGGCCCAACACGATTTAGTTGTTTGACGGTGAGCAGGCCCAGCTGTTGTGGAATTGATAAATGGAATCATTTTGCGTTCGAGAATGGGTTTTCAAATAATATTTTTGGACATTTTCAGCCCATCTACGACACCCAATATACGACATTTAAAATTATTATTTACATAGCAGTTCACGAATTGCATTGTCACTCCACAGCGTAGTGTGCACTGATGTGAAACTTCCTGTGGGAATAAAACTGTGTTAAGGTCCGGTATTGGATCCTGGGACCTTTGACTTTCATGGGCAAGCGCTGTACTGACTGAGCTATTCTGATACGCTTTATGCATTGTCCTCTCAGCTTTTTTTTCGCCAGTACCTGGCTGCCTATTTTTCAAGCTTCACAGTAGTTTTCTATGGCAGTTTCCATCAAATGTGCAAATCAAAGGTAAATAAAGGTGTTGTTTATTAAGTTATTTGTGTTTACGCTACTTAGTGTGCTGATTTTGTACCGTACAAGCGGCTTCTTATGAAATTGCGTGCTTATGGAATATCTCCCCAATTGTGCGATTGGATTCACGATTTCCTATCAGAAAGGACACAGTTCGTTGTAATTGACGGTAAGTCATCGACTAAAACAGAAGTGATATCTGGCGTTCCACACGGAAGCGTTATAGGTCCCCTACTCTTCCTCGTGTTTATAAACGATTTAGGAGACAATCTGAATAGCTCCCTTAGACTGTTCGCGGATGAAGCTGTCGTTTATCGGTTAGTGAAGTCAACAGAGGACCAAAAGCAACTGCAAAGCGATTTAGACAAAATTTCTACTTGATGCGAAAATTGGCAATTGACACTAAATAAAGAAAAGTGTGAAGTAATACACATGACCACTAAAAGAAATCCGCTGAACTTCAATTACGCGATAAATCAGTCAAACCTTAAGGTCGTAAGTTCTACCAAATACCTAGGAGTTACAATTACGAACAACTTTGACTGGAGAGAAAACATAGAAAATAATGTAGAGAAGGCGAACCAAACGTTACGTTTCATTGGCAAAACGCTTCGAAGATGCACCAGCTCCACCAAAAAGACTGTCTACATCACACTTGTGCGTCCTCTCCTGGAGTACTGTCGCCCCTTGTGGGACCCTCACCAGGTGGGACTGACGGAAGACATTGAGAAGGTTCAGAGAAGGGCAGCTCGTTTTGTTTTATCACGTTACGGGGGAGGGGGTGAGCGTCACGGAAATGTTGCACGAATTGGGGTGGAAATCATTAAAAGAAAGACGTTATTCATTGCGGCGTGATGTGCTTGCGAAGTTTCAATCACCGACTTTTATTTCTGAACGTGAAAATATTTTGCTATCATCCACATACTTAGGGAGACATGACCATCCCAATGAAGTAAGAGAAATCAGATCGAAAACGGAACGATTTAGGTGGTCTTTCGTCCCGCGCGCTATTAGAGAATGGAACGGTAGAGAAAAGTTATGAAAGTGGTTAATGAACCCTCTGCCAGGCACTTGAATGTGATTTGCAGACTATCTATGTAGATGTAGATTGGAAGAAATCAGTTCATAGGGAGATACCATTTCAGATTGGACCTTGAGTAGCACAGAACGGTGGTGTTTAATCCAACTTTAGGAATATGACTTTTCTGCTGCAGATAAGCGATGAATTGATAAGATGAAATAGCCACAGTGGGTAACAAAGAGCGTAAGTGACGACGGAGAACGAACTCGAGAGGCAGTTGCACGAGTCTGTGTGGAACCGTGCGGTCGCCGGCGGCGCCGGCAGCGGTGCGGCGCGGTGCGGCCTGGACAGCCCTGCGCTCGGCGCCAGTTGCGAGAGCTCTCGAGCCGCAGCACAATACCGCATCTGCCCTCGTAATGAACTCTTTATTGCTGCTGCTGCTGCTGCTGCAGCCAGCCGGCGGCCGAGTTGGTATCGGCTGCGCCGCGCCGCTCTCGCTTCCCCTGCTGCTGCCCCAGCCCCAGCCCCACGCCAAAGCTCGCCTCTTCCGGCACACTGCAACTTGCGGCCCCAGCCTGTGTCGGCGCGTCCGCAGCGTGCCACTGCCGAAAGCCGAGGTTACCCTTACCGTTACTTCCCAGCGAGCCCTCACTAAATACCGTTGTCAAAGATATGCGGCGCAATATGTTACGCCCAGTGATTGCTTTACTTATTGGTTCATCTACATCTACATGAGATACTCTGCAAATTACATTTAAGAGCCTGTCAGAGAGTTCATCCAACCACATTTGTACTATTTATCTCCCATTCCATTCTCGAATAGCGCGCGGGAAGAAAGAACACTTGAATCTCCCCGTTTCTCGTATTTTATTCTGATGGTCATTTCTACCTATGTAAGGAGTCAACAGTATATTTTCGCATTCGGAGGAGAATGATGGCGATTGGAGTTTCGTAAGTAGCCCACGCCGCAGCGATAAGCGCCGTTGTAATAATTCCCATCCCAGAATCATTTCCGTAACGCTGTCTCCCCTGTATTGTAACAATACGGAACGAGCTTCCCTTCTTTGGACTCTTTCGATGTCCTCCGTCAAATCCATCTGATAAGGATCCCACACTGGGTAGAAATACTCAAAAAATGGACGGACAAGCGTAGTGTATGCAGTTTCCTTTGTAGTTCTGTTGCATGTTTTAAGGGTTCTGCCAATAAAACGCAGTCTCTGGTTCGCCTTTCCAAAAATGTTCAAATGTTTGTAAAGCTTATGGGACTTAACTACGGGGTCATCAGTCCCTAAACTTACAAACTACTTATCAACTAGCTTATCCTAAAGACGGCACAAATATCCAAGCCCTAGGGGGGATTCGAACCCCCGACCGTAGTGGCCGTGCAGACCGTGACTGGAGCGCCTCGGCCACCGCGGCCGACATTTCGCCTTTCCCACGACATTATCTACGTGTTCTTTCCAATTTAAGTCTTAAGTAATAGTAATGCCTAGGTATTTTGTGGAGTTTACGGCATTCATTTTGGATTGATTTATTTTGTAAACAAAGTTTAACGAATTTCTTTTCGTACTCATGTGGACGACTACACACTTCTCATTATTTAGAGTCAATTGCCAATTTTACACCATACTGATATCTTACTCAGATCGTTCTGCAGTTGGTTTTGATCTTCAGATGATGTTACTAGACGGTAAATGACGGCGTCATCTGCAAACAACCTAAGAGAGCTACTTAGATTTCCCCCTAATCGTTTATGTAAATAAGGAACAGCAGAGGATCAATAACACTACACTGTGGAACGCCCGATATCACCTGTTTTTGTCGATGCCTGACCATCGATTGCTACGAACTTTGTCCTCTGACAGGAAATCCCCTATTTAATCGCAAATTTGGGGCGATATACCATAACCACGCAATTTGATTAAATGCCGTTTGTGAGGTGTTGTCATTGGTTCTTAAATTAAGGTTCTAGAAGTCCTGGAGGGCAAACGTACCTACAGTTATGCAGTTGCGTGCTCCGTAGATCATTGCATAATTTTTTTGTAAATTATGTGGAATGGGTCATATGCAGACACGATTTCTTTGTGACGACAGCTGTGTGGTGGTCATACTATGTGATCCAAATATAGCGCTAGTATGTCATGTGTCGACTTTTAGCCTTCATTAAAGCTTGAAATTTGCTGGGGAAACTTTCAATGAGGTGTCTGAATATATGCGGAGAAATTGTGCCTCGTTCTTTCTCAAGAGCTGAAACCACAGAAGGTGCATTGGACGCCGCGTGGGAGTGGACGAACGCGCTAACGCGCATTGCTGCGATTTGAGCGGCCGTTCGCCTTACGAGCTTAGAGTCCTCCCTCGGGCAGGTGTGTGTGTGTGGGGGGGGGGGGGGGAGGATTCTTAGACCAAGTTAAAGTATTTTGTAATTATAGGGACCGATGACCACTGCAGTTTGGTCCCATAGCTTCGCAAACATTTGAACATTTTTGCACTCTACATCACGTCAGTAGTATTCCAATGGGTTTAGGTTGTTCCATATCAGAATTTGTGTTATCTAGAAACCACAGAGCTTACACATACTGTTCTGTGACAGAGTGCTTTGTCAGGCTGAAACAATCAATCATAGGTACTTTGCCGTACGCAGTTGACAACGCTATGAAGTTTCATATCGTTCTGCATTTAGCGTTCCCTTTATGTGTATTAAGGGGACCACACACGCTAAACACGAAAAATCCCCAATACCATACCTTACTCTCACCTTCACTTTCACCGAACAGGCTAGGCATGATGACTGGTAACGTTCTGCAGGGAAATACATTTACGTCTATGCTCTGCAAAACCACCTCACGGTTGTGGCGGAGGGTACTTTGAGTGTACCATTGTCACTTCTTCCTTCTATTTCCAGTCGCGTATGGTTTGCGGGGAAAACAATTGCCGATATGGCTCCTTGTTGGCTCTAATCTCTCTAACATTATCCTTGTGATAGTTTCGCAAATATTCGTAGGAGGAAGAAATATATTGGTTAACTCTTTGAGAAACGTACGTTCTCGGAACGTAGACAGAAGCACCTATTGCGATTCAGAACGTCTCTCTTGGAGCGTCTCCACTGGAGTTTCCTAATCATGTCTATGGCACTTATGCGCTTACTAAATTAGCCCTTAACGAAGCGTGCTGCTCTCCGTTGGAATTTCCCTGTCCTCTGTTATCCCTGCCTTGTAGGGATCCCACATTGATGTGCAATCTTCAAGCGTCGGTCAGACGAATGTTTAGTAACCTACTGCCTTTGTTGACGGACTGCACTTCGTGAAGTTCTTTCCAATGACACTCTGTCAAGTATCTGTCTCACCGATGATAATTTTATATGGCTGCTCCATTTATGTCGGCTCAGTTACCATTCTCTACTCCATGGGTTGATATTCTGCAGATCTACCTGCATTTCGCTACGCTTTTGCAGTGTCTCACTTCTCAATATACTGCAGCATCCGTCAACTACAAAATCATGTATATATTTTTAAGAAAGCAATGATTCTATAATACTCACTTGTGGCACGCCAGAAATCACATTCACGTTCGAAGACTTTTATTGTTGCTACTATTTGGAAACTCTTCAACCCGGACACAAACCCTTCCATCTAATTACCACAGCACCTAGCCTGATTCATCACTGCAAGTCAGTAGCTTCTAGCCATCCACTTCCACTTTACCTCAGGTTTCGCTTTAGTCTTGTCTTCGGAAATAAATGGCTTACGAGTAGCTGCTCGACCATTGTGCGCCCATTCTTTTTAACACTTCCGCCGCGCAGTTATTGTGCTTCGCAGTCGCGAGTGATCCTTCACCCTAATTACATACAAGTTTTTTTTCCAACCATCGTCTCTAGTACTCGAGCTCTGTGAGTAAATAGGCCTACATAAGGTCTGCCTGGGCTTGATTTAGCTATGGTCGTTCCTTAGCGCTTCCATTTCTCGGTGTTATTACTACCAGTCGATATGAAAAGCATTAGGTTTTAAATTTTAGTGATTCCTTTGTTACTCTAACGACTAGTTCACTTTTTATATTTAACCATTTTTTACTTCCTCGGAGTAATGGATAAAGACCAAAACAAGGTAAAAATCCCGCTCACTGATTCACTCTGTAACTTCAGTTGATTGCACACATTTGCCACATTACGCAAATCGCCCATACAGAATATAACAGGGGACTGAGGCCTAGTCTTCTCAAAATAATAACATAATATGACATTAACTCATAATTTTTTTAACACTACAAGAGGAAATTTCAGCCCATAGACAATGCTGGCGCTACTGAATAAAACGAGTCCACTCATTTCAACATAATGATTAATTCATGTAACAGGACAGTTTAGCTCGCAACTTCATTAATTTCTCTGGTAACCTATTTCGGTCACTTGACCATCATCAGACCACAAGCGTGTAATAATATTAGAGGGATAAATTATTTCTAAAGTGAGTATTTAAAACTAAGAATAAAATATACGCGTAATGTTGGCCACCGTATAATTTCAGCTGGAGCTGCGTAATATAAATATAACATAAATAAAATATAAATATGATGGCCCAAAGCTAGTCATTACAGTATAGAAAACGTTCTTAGAATTAGCTGCTTTCTCCTTCGTATTGGGTGGCGGCCACTGGCTTCAAGGTGATCTGATATGAATGAAATAAAACTATTAAGGAGGTAATATCGAACTTCAGTGATTAGTCGATTTCGTCACAAAAAACAATTTTTAATTGTTGTGCTTTGGAACAAGAGTTTTCCTTCGTGACTTGGATTTATGGCCCTGTACCGATCATACTGTAAAGCAGACCCTTCAGGCGGGTGCCACTTGCCGCGTTTACGTCATCGTACGAGGTGCGGGTTAAGTGGGGGTTCATTTCATGCTCTGGCCAATCTAAACATTCGTCGTAGCTCATTAACCGAACAAGACAGATTTGTCATTGGTGTAAGTTTGTGTAGAATCAACGCCACCTAGGTCAACAAGTCCTGAACACTGCCTCCCAAGAGTCACACAGACTGCAGACGATTAGTAACTCGTTTTGTATAGCATTTGGTGAGCTTGGGATTATGTGAATGTTGCTCATTGTGTTTTAGCGTGTTATTTATGTGATGCACAACTCATATTAGTGTTGACAGCAGCTTTTTGTGAAGTGTTAGTCGAGCTTCCTTAACTTACTGAAATAAAATGACACAGTATCAGCTGATGAAGCTACACGTATGTTCATACATCAGTGTAGACCATCATTCAATAAGGGGACAAGTAATCCTCTTTCAGACTCCTGATTTAGGTAGTTCTGAGTTCTCTGAACGCTTCTAGTAGAGTTATCCCTTCTGCAAGACTGTTGCTATACTCTCCCCTATGGTAGTATAACTGAGCTCATCGTGAAACGTAAAACTACTGCTTCCAGTTTAAGTACAGTATGTGACTTTTGTTGTCACAACAGTTTCCAAATAGCGTAGGGCTTACTTGATATCCGACGCTTTTAAAGGAGTTTTTAATAGTCCATCTATGGTTTTTTATTCAATACATAAAATAGAATTTTATTCAGGATTACTGCACATTTCAGTAAATTATAAGCGATAGTTATTGGCATCGTATTGCTCACGGTAAATCAGTGCCCTCATAGAAAAACTCAGCGAGAACCATTTTAAATTCCTTCTATTGCCTTATTTAAGCTCTTTTAATTGTTGTGGGATAAGAGGTACTTGTCTTACCACTATTGTGGGTAATGCTGCTTTTCGAATCAACTACTAATACGAGAATGCGGAGGTGCGTATTCGGACGAGAATGATGGCCGCCATCGTACAGCATGAGCTGGACACACAATAGAAGCAGTCGTACCCTCTCTCCCTCCCCATTCTCTCTCTCTCTCTCTCTCTCTCTCTCTCTCTCTCTCTCTCTCTCTCTCTCTCTCTCTCTCTCTACCTGATAGAACTGCGCAAGCTGGATTACAAATAGATACATATATTAAGGCGAGATTGAATCAGCTCGTCGAATGTAGGCGCACAATACAAGCATCGATCGCGCCTCGCTATTCTGTGGAGACAAATATTATTCAAAGCCGGCATTCCGCACTGGCATCTTACCGCGGCATTAATTACCGGGTTGTTGCGTCATGCGCCACCGGTCCGCGCGCAAATCTGATATTTGTGAAAGCGCCGCTATCGGACTGCGCCACGACTGATGGCGTCGCATTCCCGTTGATTAGTTTTCTTTTTCCTTGGAATTTTTCCCTTTTGGTTCTGTTCCGTCCTGGATGTCTTGCTGGTTACATTGACCGTGAATTTACGCAAGTCGTGATTCTGAAGGCGAAGGGTCGCCATCTTTCCTTCTAGGATCCTCGATAAAATTGGACAGTGTTACATCCTTCGTAAAGCAATTCCAGTTTCAGATGTGACAGAACCTTTATTTCAGGAAGTTCATCTTCAGGTGCATGCGTGTTAAAACATCAAGTCTCTACAATGAAACGCCGCGTTGAAGTGGCGGAGCGGTCTAAGGCGTCTCGCTGCGGAGCGCGCGGTTGCTCGCCGTCGGAGTTTCGAGTCCTCCCTGGGGCATGGGTCTGTTGTTATAATGATTCCAACTCTTGTAACGCGATAATACCAAATGAGCTGCTCTTCTTTGACTCGTTCGATGTTCTTCCTCACTCCTACCCATGGAGGTTAGAATCTATGGAGATGCCCTAAAACTGAAAGAGAACCAGGAAATTGCGCATTCCTTCATTTGTTTGTGTCCAAAACGTTAGTCGTACTGTGTGTTAAAGTAGTTCTAGTCGTTGAAATGTATGTCATAAATACTCCGATTTGACTATCAATTTAGTGGCTATACGTAAAGAGGGCAATGTTCAATCAGGATGATAAGCCATAAATCGTTGTTTTGGGCACAGACGCATGGCCCCCTGGCTTTAACCAGTGCCTGTTCTCAGCGTAGGTGACGCCAGTTCCCTCCAGTATAACCACCTTGCTCCTACAAAAAGATAACACACTGCGTAACGGAACTCCAAAATAAGACGGACAAGCTTAATGTAAGCAGTCTGTGTAGTAATACTGTCGATTCAAATAAGTGTCTTGCGAATAAAATGCAGCCGTTGGTTTGCATTCCCCACGACATTGTATATGCGTTCTTTCCAATTTAAGGCTGTCGTAATTCCATGGTATTTTGCTGAATATACAGCTTTCAGATTGGATTGATTTTATCTTGTAGACGAAGTGTAACGGATTCATTTTATAATCCGGCAAATTGTCGGACCGATATTCAAAAATCGCAATACAAATATACCTCACGGAAAAACTGACCTATATCATTGAGGTCGATTTTCAGCAGGGCTTTGGAACATACACCGTTTTCAAAGATTATAAATTATCTCGAACAGAACGAACTGTTGACAATGAAGTTTAGAAATGTCGTTGTTATGAAACACAACTAGCCCATTACTCACATGAAGTGAAGGGATCTCAGATTGATTCCATATTTCTAGAAGGCTTTTGTCACAGTGACTCAGAAATTGCTTGCAACAAAATTGCGTGGTTATGAAATACAGCCTCAGTTTTATTATCCGTTTGGAGATTCTCCTTCAGAGAGGACACAGTTCATAATAACTGATGGAAAGGCATAGACTAAATCAGAGGTCGTAAGTGGGGTTCCGCAGGATAGTGTTATTGGTCTACTGCTGTTCTGCATCTACATTAACTATTTGCGTGGAAATTTAAGCAGTCATGTTAGGTTGTTTTCAGTTTATTCTATGCATATGTACGAGCCCCAATCAGCATTTTTTAATCGTTATGGTTCTCGTAAGATTAAAGTTCGAGGTAGTACTCATTCACAGTATATTGCAAATTATTTAATCTTTATAAATAACTCGTCGAAAGACAGTCTGCCTCCGTTATGGAAACAGCGTTATCAAAAAAGGAAGGAGGGAAAAAAAATTCCTTAATGTCATCCTACTGCATGAACAAATCTATATCAAATCTAGCAGCAATATTCTGAATTGCCTCTATTTGTTCCTTTGAGCACACACTGTTGGAGATTCCAAACATACGAGCACTGTTCAAGAGCAGGTCGCACCAGTATTCTGACAGCGCTCTCCTTATAGATGCACTTTCTGACTCAATATTCTGCCAAATAAAGCACAGTCAACGGTTCCCATTTCCCACAGGTGACCTGGTGTGTCTGTTGCCCTTGTAACTGCCTGGGTAAGACAGTTCGAAGATCAAAGAAGGAAAACTGCCATTATATTGAAACTATACGGTACTGTCCTAACAAAATTAAATACTGAGAGTACTCGGGCAGCACTTCTCCAGGTGTCACGTATAGTGGTTATGGTTGCTAGTGTGTGTGTGTGTGTGTGTGTGTGTGTGTGTGTGTGTGTGTGTGTGTAAGAAAGATTGGGATACCTTTTCTTTGTTGTATTTTCTTTCATACTACTATTTTTTACTTGTTTCAGATAGGAGGGAACAACGCCGATAAATTGAAACGAAGTTGTTCAAGACTGTGAACAGTAAGTAACACAAAACATTATTTTTGTTTATTATGCTATAATCAGTCATACGTAAAGACTTGCGTCAAAATCAAACAGCAGTTAAGTAATTTTGCGGTTAATAACTTACTTGTGGCTCATTGTGAATTTGTCGTGATTAGATTATTATGTCATTTGGAGGAATGACACGTGTCACTTGATATTGCTACTTAGGTTCTGTCATGAAAAGAAGAAAAAAATTAGTTTCTCTAAGGAAATGAATCAAAGCAATTTACTTAAATATTACAAAGGTACAAGAATACAACTAATATGTAAGCGAATGAAGTGAAAAGAGACTCCAGTTTTAACACAAGACAAACTGTGACTTCGTCAGACTACATTCGAATTAAATCAAAAGAAAGCGATTCTGATTTCACTTGCTGGTATTCGTGTTTCCCATAAGAATTTCGGAATCATAATGGAGATACGGAAAATCAATAAGTGAAAGTAGACTCTCTAATAAATTTATTTTCTTTTAATTTTAGTCTGCAAATGACAACGTTGTAGATTTGCATCGATGCATCGTCGCACTTGGCCAGTGGCCAGACATTGCTCTTAAATTCCGGGGCTGTCAGGCTCGACGAAGGGGGACAATGGTAGTGACTAAAGTAAATACTCCTAGAGGCTAAGGAAAACAGTTCCTCTGTGTAGACAGAGCTACCTGTTCAAACAGCACACCAACAGGGCCGCTGTCAGTTCACCGTTACTAGTGTTGGCTGACAACGTTTCCAGTGTTAAAAAGTATTTTTCTATTTTAATTAAATTCCGTCGTTCTCTCTACTGCGAAATATTTTCTGAACAATGCAGCGTCATGATGTTTTTCTCCGTTAACAGTTTCGCCTAGTAAAGCACGTCGCTTACAGCTTAATCTACGATTTGATATTTTGTTGATTCGTAGTCCTAGAGTTCCCTGTACCGATGTTGTTGTACTTTAAGCATCATTAGTGATACAACTGTAGTAGTAATAGTAATAATAGTAGTAGTTTGTTGTTGTTGTTGTTGTTGTTGTTGTCCTCTGTCTAGTTTGATGCAAGTTCTCCGCGCTACTCTATCCTGTGCAAGCGTCTTTATCTAAGAACGGTAACCGTTTCCTTTTCAGTCTTCTCTCGATCTCCTACGACTTTTACCCCACACACTTCCTTCTAATGCTAAGTTGACGCTTCCTTGATGTCCCCCACCAACCTATCCCTTCTTTAAGTCTGGATATGCCAAAACTCCTTTTCTCCTCAGTTCTGCTCAGCACCTTATTAGTTACTTGATCTACCCATCTGATCCTGAACATTCGTCTATAGCACCACATTTCAAAAGCTTCTGTCATCTTTTTGTCTGAACTCCTTATCGTCCACGTTTCACTCCCATACAATGCTACACTCCAGAGAAACGCTTTCAGAAAGGACTTCCTAACATTTAATATTGGAGGTGAACAAATTTCACTTCTTCAGAAACACTTTTCTTCCCGTAGGCATTCTATCTTCTTTACTGCAGTAGGAGCTTGGAAATGCATTTTGTTGGCTAAGTGGTTACCAGACTACTAATCCAGAGATCTGATGGACGATTTTTTCTTCGTTTAACTAACGTAACTTTCACTTATTATAACGGTTTATATATATTAAAAATTGTAAGCTGCACTGTGACTCGCATTCTTCAAAATATGGGTGCTTATATTATTGAATTGCACAGTCTGATTTACACGTGGGATTAGATTAGATTAGTACTTGTTCCATAGATCATACATACGACATTTCGTAATGATGTGCAACGTGTCAGTTTAGTAAATGTTGTCTATACTTGACAATCAATATTTTAAGGATTTTTTTTTTAAATTTTTTTATTGTTAAGTTTTATCTAAAAATTCATCTACATTGTAGAAGGAGTTGCCATTCATAAATTCCTTTAATTTCTTTTTAAATACTAGGTGGTTATCTGTCAGACTTTTGATGCTACTTGGTAAGTAACCGAAGACTTTCGTGGCAGCATAATTCACCCCTTTCTGAGCCAAAGTTAGATTTAACTAAAACCAAGATGTCACTTGCTGTAGTTGACAAAAATTACAGCTAGGAAACCACTCTCAATTTCCCGTCATTACACTCCTGCAAAAATAAAAAATAGTACAACATATGCATTTTTAATTTCTGTTTGCGTTGCCGCTGAAAATTCATCGTGGTTGCTAGTTTGGAAGCTTGGCGCTGCTGCCTCCAAAACGAGCGGCCGTCAGAGGCAGTCGATCAGCTAACGCTGCAGCGGCCTGTCGCGCTCTTGGCCGTTTAATCACGGCTCTGTGTCCGGCCAGATGTCATTTTATTACGCAGTTCAGATCGTAACGGTTACGTCGTTGTTAACACACGATTCTTATTACAAACGAGGGATCGGCACAAAATCCCACTGCCCGTGTGAACAGCGCTTCATCGCCAAATCGATATTTGTTTTAATCGTAAAAAATAATCGTATCGTCATGTTACACGTGCCTCCTCATTCTGTGAAATATTGAAACATGTTTCCGGCTGCAAACATTTATCCGGCTGAAAATCTATTCGCATCAGCGTAAATAATTTGGTCGGTACCGCGCGATAAATATGTACCCCCCGTCGTACGAACTGCTGGAGGCAACGAAGCACAGTCGTCGTAAATAGAGGCGGGGAACTTCCCGCTGTTTTTTCGGAAAAACTCCGTGGCATACGACAATAATTTCTGAGAATTACACACAGGAACTCCAAGGCGCGTCTATAAATCGAATAGTAAATTTCATTAACGTTGCTGATAACACGACAGTCGTATTTTATCTTTCGGCCCGTGTTATTGCTGTTGAGGGATTTGCCATCGAATATCCAATAAATGCGATTAACACAATCGCGATTAAACCCCTGGAACTAATTAATTTATTGTAGAGACGATTCGTAGCACGGAGCGGTTGAAATATTCACGCAGCACGCGCCGATAGGTGTTATAATTTGTTAAGATCGTTAGTCGATATCGAAAATTGTATGTTAATGCTACCGTTCATAACCGCATTAGTTCTTAACTGGCTCCTCGCGCCGGAAACAAAATATTGATCCTGCGGGGCATCTGCGTTTTTGCGGCTCGCGCCCGTAATGGAATTACAAGCGTGCGGAAGGTGCAGCGCCGCTTGATGAAAGATTAATATTAGCTTTATTTTGAGCTCGCGAGCTAGTGACATTTTCATTGGGGAGAATTTGCTCCGAATTTCGCAGTTTCCGCTGAAGACCAACACCGCGCTGCTTGTACGGAGGGCGGGCTCGGACAAATACAACACGCTGTTTGTGGAAATAAAAGAGAAAAAAAAAAAAACGGAGGCGCGCTGGCACGTGAAGAATTGCAAATTTCAGTCCTAATTCATGCTTAAGAGAATGTGATTACGCGGTCGGATGGCCAGCTATACGCTCAGTGTCCAGGGGAGGTCGCGCCCGGTGACGGACAACAAACGCCGTTACTGTGGCCACGGGCGTGGGGCTTTTAACGAGATTTCGCGAAGCCACACCTCGAAAACAAAACTAACCGCGCAAGAGCTTCCACCCGTCTCCCGACGATGAACTTTACACTTTCAGCGCCTTGATTTAATCATTTCCACTTTGGCAGTCGCGGACCGGGGAAGTACCACAGTACGCGAATTACGCGCACGTGCCAGAAGCATTACTTGCCTACAGGGTATCCATACATACTCAACAACTTTATTTCAATCATAGCTTGGTACATTAACTCTCAGTTTCGTTAAATAGTAGAGATTTTAAGACCTTACAGGAGATCTAATAATGAATATATAAAAAATAGAAATGCGTGTAAACTACTATGAACAGCGCAGTCAAGATTGATACGAAGCCAACATCAACCACAGTAATAAAAGTTTATATGCTAACTAGCTCAGCCGATGATGAAGAGATTGATAAAATGTATGAGGAAGTAAAGGAAATTATACAGACAGTTAAGGGACAGGAAAACTGAATTGTAATGGGAGGCTGGAATTCGGTAGTAGGAGAAAGAAGAGAAGGAAAAATAGTTGGTGAATATGGACTGGGCAAAAGGAAATTCGATAAACGCTTGCTTGAATGGGCGACTGCAGTCTTTCTAAACCAACAGCGTGAGTGTAGATCAGATATGGCTTACATTCAAAGAAATAGTATCGACGCCAGTTAAAAGATTCATACCAAAAACATTAACAATTAGCAATTGTGATGCTATTGTTGACAGTGTTGGTAAAGCGCAAATGCTAACCACAAAAAAGGTTTGATCACTCTTTCAAAGGCAAAGAAGAAGAAGAAAAAGAAGAAGAATTAAGGATGGAGTAGTGACTGTGCGTCGTTCAAAATCATATGTAATTCATAAGCAGGGGTCTTTCCTTCAGGTAGTGCTACAGTAAAGGACGTGCGTTACAAACGCCCGTGAAAAGAAAGCTCGTGTGGCCGTAGCCGAGCGGAGTGGCCTGGGCTGCTTTTCACGCAACTTGAGAGAGGGGTCCCGGTGGCCACCGCTACATTTGTAAAATGCGTCGTGTATGCTTAGAGAAACAATCGAGGGGCTACTCTGTTTTCTATGTGATGTTTCCATAACCGGGATAAATATTATTGTGTTGGATTCAGCCATATTTTAGACGTGAAGCATGTTTTTCTATATTTAACCTAGTTATCTCGCAGTTCGACACCTTTTCTTGCTGAAAACAATTACGTAAGACTTGCTGAGACTCCCATGCGAGATATGGTGAGATTCGGGTCGACTCTCCCCTCTAAATACCTCACGTAATTAATGGACGCCTCTTTTAAGGGTACGTTAAGATTTTTATTTTTTATATGGAACTTCCCTACTAGCCGTGTCGCTACTGCTTACTGGTAATTGTGCGGGGTTCCTTTGGCAAAATGCGGGGACATGTCCCATATCATATTTCGGCCTCTTGTTAGAGGCTCCAACTCGTTGTCGTCCACGGGCCTGGTCTTTGTTGTCTTGCGGTAACCCTTGGGGATTTTGTTCTATTGGATTTCGTGCGACAGATCGACCTTTGGTGTATGTATCATACTGTCGCCGATATTATGAACTGGAGGCTAAATATTTTAGTCCACATTAACCCAACTAATCAATAAGTTCCCCACCACTCACTAGCCACTACGATTGATGAACTTCGGCATAGTGCTGATAGTTCTAATGACGTAGCCGTATTTGTTATCTAGACTCATTTCTACTCGAATCCTAGAGCCAAAAAAAAAAAAAAAAAAAAAAAAAAAAAAAAAAAAAAAACATTTTTGCTGACATATGTAGCGTTGTATATAGGGTGCTCGTAAATTCCCGTTACAGACTTCTAGGACTTGTAGAGGGTAGTGAGTACATAACATTTCCGTTCTACGACAGTTTGAATTCAAATGTGTAACTTGTCAACGTCTGCTTAGGGACAGAAAAACGTCTGAGTTCCGTGCTCTGGAATGCCATAAAGCATACTTAGTCTTCCTACGACACGTATTGGACCCGTTCTTGGAAGATGTGCCATTGAATGTTCGTCAGGAAATGTGGTTTCAGCATGAAGATGCACCAACTCACATTTCACTGGCTGTCCTGAGACACCTCAACAGACGATTCGGTGAAAGATGGATAGGCCATGGTTGTCCAACCACGTGGCCGCCACGAACATCGAATTTAACCCTTATGGACTACTACTTGTGGGGTCGTATGAAGAGCCTAATTTATGAGATAGTTGAAGAGACAGAGGAAGATCTGCTGGCACGAGTTCTGGCTGCTCCACAAGACAATGAAGAGACATCAGGTGGGATGGAGAGTGTGTACGAGAATATGCCTCGGAGGTATAATGTGTTAACACATTATACCGCTGTTGATTGAAACAGTTGTACTGGGTCACGCCTAATTACATTCCTCAAGTCGGAGTAGATGAGATAATCATCTAAATTGAAACCGTCGTGGAGCGGAAATGATAAGTTTCCGAACATGGGTTCCTATTCAAAATGTTATGTACGCTCTACGCTCTACAAGTCCTAGAAGGTTGTAACGGGAATTTCCGACCACCCTGTATAAAACAAAATTGCAAATCGTATCTGTAAAAAAGTAATCCTACTGTACTGGATACACACATTGATGGCGAACCTTGTGTATGGGTAAAGGAGCCAGGCAAACCAGTTACTGGTGAGCGTATAGTGTAGTACAAACCTTGCGGCAATTTCAAACTTTGGCATACACGTACCATAGTCAGACATCGACTCCTAGATGATTTCTTGAAGGAATCGAGTAACTTAAACTGAACGTCAAACCGTAAATTTTGTGGTGCTAGTGTGCTCGTATTTGGGTAGCAGCTTCTTTAAAAGTTACAAAGTCGAAGCACGTAAGTGGTTGTTGCAGATAGAGGAGAGTATCGACATTTGTGGAGACAAGTGCGGCTGATTGTGTGGGTGGCGGGCGCGCGTTTGCCTTGCTAATCCCGGCCGTGTTATTGGGCGGCGCGCCTCCGGACGCTGGCGGCGACAGCGTCGCTGGCCACAATGGATGGCGGCCGCAGAATCCGATAGCAGCGGAGGGCGCAGTCGATGGCGACTTGGCGGGCCGCCGCCGCCGCCCAGGGGCACCGCTGCTGCTGCGAAAGGATACTGCAACAGTTCTAAATATAGATGTAGTTGGGGAATTTTTGTCTCAGCTGCTGGTAGGTATTGTAATCAAACATGGCATGAAAATTTGTGCTGCAACAGGGACTAGAACCTGGGTCTCCTGCATACTAGGCAGTTGCGCCAACCGTTGCTCCACCCAGGTACACGGGCTTCACACACACGTACGGACTACTAAGACACGTACCCCGTCCCAACCAAATTCCCTTATGTTATCCTACTTTGATCATCATCTCGACTAGTTATGTTGGTCAGTGCAGATGCTACGATGACCGAACTCCTGGCGGGAATACAGGGTTACCCGCGATCCATGGAATACAACAGTCGAAGTAGGCGGGACATGAGCATTCGGATCGGACGGCATACGTGATTTTGTAGTCCGTGCAGGTGTGTGAAACTCGTGTGCGTGGGTGGTGTAATGGTTAGCACAACTATGTAGTAAGCGGGAAGCGCGGGTTCGAGTCCCGGCCCCCTCACAAATTTTCATAGGTCTACGTTGTTTGAGTACAACACCTACCAATAGCTAAGACAAAATACAAGTGTCTGAGATGATGCTCTAATAGGAGGCTGCTGAAAATTTAGTGAATTGATAAGAAAATTAGTTGTTCCCCATTGAATCGGCGGTAAGGGGATATGTACAAAACAGTAACAAGAGAAGCCATCAAAGTTTTCTCAATCTTTCGGGCCGCAGCGGAGCGGCCGAGCGCATTGAGGCGCTATGCTACGTTGCGCGATGCTGTTTCCCGTCGGGGTTTCGTTCCCCCTTCCGGCATGAATGTTTGTGCTGTCTTTAGTATAAGGTAGTTCATGAGTAGATTGTAAGTTTATGGACTGATGACCCCGCAGTTAACTCCCTTAAGCTTAACGAACATTTGAACATTTTTCAGGCGATTTTAGTATAAGGCGTTTTCCGGCGTTTCAGAGAGGACGATATTTGAAGTCTTATTGTCATGTTGAATGCCGCCTGAGAGCGCCAACCGTCGGACAGTAAAATAGGTGCTCCGTTAGGTGTATGCGTCAGTTGTAACCTGGAGAAAGAACGAGATAAATCACAGGGAGTAAGTGACATGATACCCATACGTGGTAGTAGAGGGCACGAATTGTAGGGGAAGACAGACATCAGAATGTGCGTAACAAATAAGGGCATTAGGTATAAAGGCTACTTTCAAGCTGAAAGTTGATACTGGGGACTATTTGGTGTCGATGGGATGCAGCTAACCATGGATCAGACTGACGACAAAAATTGATCTGCATGAACAATGCGAAGACAAAAACATAGAATAACAAAAAACCAACACCATTCCTAATGCGGTCTACGAAACTCGTTGCCATCTAAACTAGCAACGAGCCACCAATGCGTCACATATCTGAAACAGCTTTTGATGCGGAATATTTTAGTTCAGCGTGTTTAATATGAGTGAGAGCAGATTTTTACCTTCTACAGGGGCTGCCCTCAGTTTTTAATAATGTTGAAACAAGTTTGGCTCGCGTTTTAAAATTTTTGCTGATGTCCCCGCTCCTTCCCAAAATACTGGGTGTGAGATTTTAATATGTGGTACAGTGGCTCTCGGTCATTGTTTATTTTTTATAGTCAGCAGCCACGGTATCCTGTCACGTTTTTAACCGTGTCTGGAGAGGTATTTCTTTCTTGTTTTTTTTTTTTTTTTTTTCTCTCCTGGTTACCTGTTTTGTTGTCTCTAGTTTTCAACCTTGCGTCATTAGGTGGAAAGTTATACTAACCCCAGAAGTTTCGATGTTTTCCCACATATATAAGAATAGACTTATTGCCGATAGTCTCATTTCTGGAAGTGTGAGGTGATTTAAACTGTATGCTTTGACAAAACACACTAGAAGGAATCTCCCATCGACTGATCGGGCGAGCTACTTACCATTTGAAAGTGATGGCTACAGACGATGCGCAACCAATGAATGGATGTCACAGGTAAGGCTTTCGGCATTCTTGCCCCTTTCTCGATTATTAGTTCGGAAATAAATACCTTTGCTTAGCCATTAACCAGTGCGCATTTTCTCCGTAAAATTTTTCTATAAATGAAAACTTTTTTAATTGACTTGTAGAGAAAAACACAGTTTGTAGTTGCACATACTGTTTCAGTGACAGCATATCGTTCATCGGGTGCCCATTTCCGTAAATTTCATCTACTTTTTATACAGATGATTCGCTTAGGCAAAATCTTACGTTTTTCGGTAATGACTAGAACAGTCTCACAACACATTGCCGCATTTTGGGATCATGAGGCAACGTAGTCAGTTGAACGTTGTGTAGGACGAGCTGAAATCACCCCCATAAAATTTACGCTCAATGGATAACGTTAGTTACGACGGTTGACTGACACTCCGCCTAAGCTGGAACATTTTACGAGCGTCTCCATTCTGCTTTCAGTTTCATATAGACTCTCAGTAATGCGTATGCCGTCATCGTAGTACGTTTGCCCTGTGTAATGCTTAATAATGACGTTACAGGATCATACTTGAAATGAAATTTTGTTGTTTGCTGAACTTGCTTCATCTGGGAAAGGCCGGCCGCGGTGGCCGAGGGGACTGAGGCGCTTCAGTCACGGTCTTCACGGCCACTGCGGTCGGGGGTTCGAATTCCCCCTCGGGCATGGATATTTGTGCCGTCCTAGTTCGTAAGTAGTTCATAAGTAGTTTGTAAGTTTAGGGACTGATGACCCCGTAGTTAAGTCCCATAAGCTTAACAAACATTTGAACATTTTTGACATCTGGGAAAGGGTCTGTCAGGGTGAAAAATATAGCGGTTGCATGAAATCTATGACTCTCCCCCCACGCTAAATTTGACTTCTTGAGAAACATTGAGGGTTTCATATTAAAATAGCTCTGCAGAAAGCTAATTTAACCCTTCGCAGAAACGTGGCGTTACGACAAACTGGGGAAGCAGTCCACTTGTTTTTGTTTGTTAGATGACAGTAGCTTCAACAGGATGTATCTTTTCCATACGGTGTTACAGTAAGCCTGCACGATGTTTCTTAGCTGCTATTGACTGGAGACGAATTTCAAGAAAAGAGTGCGAAAGAAATACTTCTTTATTCTGGCGGCGTGATTCCAAATACAGACGAGATGGATATTAATAGGGGAGTTCAATATTGATCTGCTAGCAGTTCACGAATATCTTGAAAAAGACTAATCTCGGTGATTACACTGGAACATGATATAGCCCTATTTTATGAATCATCTTGAGAGCTGCAAAAAATTTTGCTTTCCGGCTTGACTTAATTTATATTGTATGTTAGGCATGACATGTGTTAATCGATTTGTAAGGAAACGAGACCTTTGCTTCTACAACATATTAGATGATAAATTCAGTTATTTATTCAGCCTCTTTTATTTTGTCCAACCCACATTACTCTGCCTCTCTTAAAAGTTAAACATTCCAAAAGAAAAGCGGAGACTCATGCAGTATTTGCGTCGTAATTATGCCCCTGTCAGTATCGATATTTAAAGACTGACTGTTAGGCTACACATCAGCCTAATTTTCATGTTGTTCTCTGACAAATTTCACCTTAAACAAACACGAGCGTGTCTAATGGTTTGTGAAAGAAGTTGGTCTGCTTTTATAAACTTGTATAAGCAGTTTCGTGGAGACGATTCTTTTAGAATCACATTAATAAACAGCGAATGCAAAACTTGACGCATCGCCAAGGAATAAAAATAATGGAAGTTGTTCGCGATAATTAAACAGGGAAGAGAACTTGAGAAACAGGGATACAATATTGCCTCAGAAATAATGTTTGCTTTAGTTTCCACGAGAAGGCAGACTCAAAGACGCGGCCTTATGGTCAAGACTATAATATTTACCAAAGAGCGATATCCTCCTGTTACGTCACCTTAACTGCTCGCTTTGTATGATACATTTAAAATAACATGTGTATTTAATTTGAAGGAACAGAACGTCCATTATACGCCGTAGAAAAACACCACCCGGAAGACGCTCAGTCACAGTACGGCACACAGACAATATGACCTTAAATTACGGACACAAAATTAGTAGCTGATGTGTACAGAGAAAATAAGTACACTTGTATCTTGTCTATGGAAAGATTTGTAAAGACATTCTTAAGACACCGTTGAATCAGCAACGAGAATAATATTTTCGAAAGAAACTTGGCGTAAGCAAGCAAAGGATTCGTCCCCATGCTGACTGAAGGAGAAACGTGGCACACACTGATCAACCACAACATTATATTCTCCTCTACCACGAATAATGAATAAGTCTTGAGTACGTGACACAGTACAAAAGCAGGAATGTAGGCAAATTATTCGGTTTATTAACATGTAGTGGATGTGGAAAATTAGTTTTAAATATGTGAGACAACGGTTAGTATCTATTGACTCCGTGCATGGGAATATGCGACTGGAGCGACACTATTTATTACTAGCTTAATTCCCGCTGCTTCGCACTTGTAGACTGGATGGTCTGCATTGGTTGTTTCTACTTCTAAATATAAATTTTCATAGATTTAGCTTTGAAATTGCTTTCCTAATGAAATATTTTGATATAACTTTTCACCCTCTGTTTCACCATTGACGGCAGAATTCAAAACATCCATAAATATATATTTTTTTAAATTCTAACCATGGTTCCAAATCCAAATTTTAGCTTTTCTAGCATCAAAATAGTCGTAGTAGCACCCTTAAAGATTTTCCCTTATTTCACCCGCTTAATGGTTGAATTTCCAAAAATATCGAAACACATGTTTTCAAAATTCCAATCAAAAATCTAAATCCGAAGTTTTGTACTTCTTTCTTCAAAATTCCGTAATAGCAACGTATTTTCAAAAAATCGTTGAGGCGCTATGGTACGATGCGCGAGGCCGTTCTCCATAGGGGGTTCGAATTCCCCCTCGGGCATGGATGTTTGTGTCGTCTTTAGTATAAGGTAGTTAATAAGTAGTTAGTAAGTTTAGGGACTGATGACCCCGCAGTTAAGTCCCATAAGCTTAACAAACATTTGAACATTTTTGTAAAACCGTTCATCCCCTATTTAGGGATGGTGGTAATCGAAAGATCGCTGATGCCTATAGTGTATGATAAACAACGTCTACAAATTTCAAGTTTCCATCTTCTGTAGATTCACTATTCAGCGCCATATTCTGACTTTTAGAAAATTATCGAGAACGCGAAATTTCTTTCTACGATTTGGCACCTTTCTTGGTAGTTTTTCTTTTCAATCTGCAGTATGCACTTATTTTTCTTTATTCTTACGCTTGTTGCAGAATAACAAATAAACTATGTGTATCACGTTTTCCTGTACATAACCTCTTTGCTGTTATAGTGTCAAACGTCATCGTTGGGCTTCAGACCGAATTTTATATAAGCTGACGACTTTCAACCAGTATATCTTCTACGCTCTTACAGCTATCGACACAGAACTGCTGTGGTGTACAATGGAAGAATTTGTACTACAACACAGAGAGATCGTTCGTCTTCATTGTGTAGTTTTTGCTGAAGAGCAAAATATTGACACCCACATGTAGAATTTTATATAAGTCGGTAACTTTTAACTCCCATATCGTTATCAACGTTCTACCACCATAGTGCAGAATGGGAGACTGATACGTACTACCACATATAAGCAATATTGTTTTGCTACGTGTAGTTTAGGCTGCGGAGTGAAATACACGCACAAATAACGACTACCCAAATTCACTGAACACACGATATTTGCGAAAGGTCTTAAGCTATCGTACATTTTCATTATCCTGATGAATTTCAAAATACGCCGGCCGCGGTGGCCGAGGGGACTGAGGCGCTTCAGTTATGGTCTGCACGGCCACTACGGTCGGGGGTTCGAATCCCCCCTCGGGCGTGGATATTTGTGCCGTCTATAGTTGTAACTCGTTCATAAGTAGTTTGTAAGTTTAGGGACTGATGACCCTGTAGTTAAGTCCCATAAACTCTACAAACATTTGAACATTTTGAATTTCAAAATACAGGTCACGAGAGTAATGTGGCACTTCTAAATGTAATGTTTATGACGCCCTAGGGTTGTGTGTACGGAGAGGCTGCGCATGCCTTATATTAGCTCTGTATAGGCAGGTCAAGTACAAGGTAGAAGATATTGCAAAGGGTGTTGAGTACATACGCAGGGAAACAGGGGTAAGCGGTCCGCACTTCAGGTTATAACATAGCGCCGTAACTGATAATTGATAGTAAAGCAAGAACGCTGATCGGATATTACTGCTGTTTTTGTTGTTGGATACGAACGAAGGAAAGTTATTATAATTGGAAATGATGTAGACGGAGAGTGGGGGTGGCGCCAGTTTGTAAAGGGCGAAAAATTGTAGAAAGGGGTGAAAAATGGAAGAAGCAGGACGAGGTATTAGAGAGAGAGAGAGAGAGAGAGAGAGAGAGAGAGAGAGAGAGAGAGAGAGAGAGAGGCTTGAACAAGGTGCGCCTGAAAAAATCAGTGGATCCTCTGGGGAAGTATTGGTAACAAGAGTTACAAACAAAATACCTTCAAAATAGTCGCCATTGGTTACAATACACTTCTGACATCCGTTGTACAGCTGTTGGAAACTGTTAGTAAACGGTTCTTGTGGAATCGCTCGAAGCATTGAGGTCACATCTACATGTAGATGAATACTCCGCAAGTCACAATGAAGTGCATGGCAGAGGGTTCATCGAACCACTTTTATAATATTTCTATATAGTTCCAGTCCCTAATAGCTCGCGGGAAAAAGGAATTCCTAATACTTTGTTTTCTGTCTAATTTCTTTGATTTTGTTATGATGATCATCTCTCCTTATGTAGGTGGGTGGTAACAATATATATTCGCTTTCTGAAGAGATAGTTGGTGAAAGAAATTTCGCAAATAGATTTCACCGCACCAAATTACGCCTTTCTTTTAATGTTTTCCACCGCAATTCGTGTATCATTTCTGTGACACTCTCTCTCCTATATTGCGATAATACAAAACGAGCTGTCCTCTGAATTTTCTCTAAATCCATCCGTCAGTCCCACCTGGTGTGAATCCCACTATGCGCAGCAATACAACTTCTTTTGATATCCGCAAGCGATGACAAGCGTAAACCTTTCAGGGCTATCATTCTCAGAGACAGCCTCCGATCATATGCAAGCATCCGTCACATTCGATCGTCGATGTCTGGGACTGTGATTGTGGACGGTCGACCCGAACATAAGTAGCTCTTCCTCGACACCTTCCTTTCCGCCTCTAAAGCGTTTGAAAGAAAACTTTATATTAACGCGTTGCCCCATTTTGCAATGACACGTGTTCTCACAGTGACCGTGCTAGCTGTGTCGCCGCTTGTAGCACCGTTCATGACAGTGCTTTGTATGATACTGGGCGCTTGTTGACACGTCCCTCAATGTGTATCCGTGGGCACCTCATCGTCGCCAGCCATATGGTACCATTCACCGAACTTTTCAGACGAACCTCGAACAGTCGAGGTCCGATACTAGTTAAATTTTCAAATAGATAACGGGTTTTTATGTGGTCGTCAGAAATGAAACCCGAAATCTCTCTGAATATTTGATTCGCCGGGAAAATTTCAAATTTCATACTTGTTAAATTAGCTGACACTTTTACATAAGTACAAAACACAGACTTCTAAGTTTTGCAGGACTTAAATTTGTGCTTGTAGCACAATGTCGCTTATAAGTTACGGTCAGTTTGGTTACCGGCTCGTGCTTCACGCCCGCTGCATATGCGGTAATCCTTTGCTCAGGGGGCGTGGCACTCTTGCAGGCGGTGTTTCGCCGGCGCCGGCCGCTTCCTGCTAACAGTACAACATCTAGTGCCAGCCTCTGTAACCGGAACGATTGTCCCATGTGTGATATTTATCAGTACCAGAACCTCATGCTTGGTAAAGTCAAATACCTTTGGAATCTGAACCAGAAAATTATTAACAAAAGCTACGGTAAGTACACGATGAACTGCTTGTTTATGATAACGATCAGAAGATCTACAGCCGTGCTGCCCTTAGCAGGATCTGTTGAAAACAATACTACGCCACCCGGCAGTTAACCTAGTTTCTGCACACTTTCCAACAAAAAGGAAACGGGATAGGAGCTAAGCAGAGAGCAGCAAGAGATCCAGAACCCGGAAAAGAGTCACAGGCAGAATAAAGCGCTCGTTAACTAGTTTTCTTTATTCTGTTTGCTGGTGTCGACAGTGATGCACAGTACTGCTAGTTTTCCAGAGAGGAGAGGTCGTTCCCTTACGGCGTTTCCGCTGAACCGGCGGAAACGTCTCATTGTGGGGGCACGTACAGCTAGACCATTGTTCGCACCGCGAGATACTTCCGCCCTCCTCTCGCTGACAGCGGCGGCGCCACCTCCTGGCCGTCGCCAGCCCTGTGGGAACCGCGGCTCTGGGACAAGTCTATAGCGGCTCATTTATTTCACTCGCCGCCTCTTCCTCTTCTTCTATGCAAGCGGTGGTGGTGGTGGTGGTGGTGGTCGTCGTCGTCGTCGTCGTCGTCGTGGAGGTAGTGAACAAACAGGTTTAATGCAGCTCTCTACCCTCGTCTCTCTTGTGCAGTTCTTGGCGCTCACTTCTTATATCGAAGATGGTTTCTAAAAGGGCTGAAATAATCAGTAGTATTTTTAGAACTGACTGCTGCTTACAATACAGTGTAGATGGATAGGACTAATGTGCTACAGAATGCCCTACCACAAGGTTCTGTCCTGCCCCCACCCCCCACCCCCTCTCCACTCCTGCGCCTGTTGTATGTATGTGACATGCCTCAATCTGTATCCAGAAAGTTCTGCTGCACAGATTATACTGCCATTGCATTTCACAGCAAGAACCTAGAGGATGGAGAATATGTGCTCACACAAGATCTGAGAGTACTGGGAAATTGTGTCTTAACCCTACAAAAACTGAAGTAACAGCTCTTCACCACAACAACTGCTCAGCAAAGTCACTTTCTGTAACAAATCAGTTAAAAATAGACCCTTGGTGTCTTGGAATCACACTCGACCGTTCAGTATCATTCAGGATTCACCGCACATAACTTGCAGAAAAGTTAAAGGCCAAAACTAATTGGGACTCTCAGATTCCCCATTCTGTGACTGAATGTCCCAAGAAATGGTTCGCCTGAGACTGGAATGACATCAACGACTCTCCAACAATACTAGAATGAACAGTCTCTTAATATCATTTTGTGAGCAAAACTCTTGCATATTCCTTTTGTAGTGTATAAATATTACTTTTTTTATCATTTAGAAATTGCTGTTAGTTGTATGTCCATACGATAAGTAATAATACCGTGCAAGTCCCCCTATCCCTACACAACTGCTATAGTGTACATTCATTTGAACCTCCTCGCTATAATCAACCGTTGATCTATTTACTCCCTCCTCCCCCTTTTAACCCCATCCCATTATACGCTGATTCCCCTGTAACCCTCGAGCGGCTGCGCCAATTATTATAACTTCAGCAGCAGCGCGGAGCAGAATTGCTACCACTGTGTATCCAGAGTTACAAACCTAGTATATAGCTACTAAGTGATCTTAATGACACAAATAGTGTAATGTACAGGTAGATATATCACATTTGTTAATATCTGAATTAGTATATCAATTACCTTATGTCTATAAATATGTCAAATTTAACATTATTCCGAAAGTGCACAATAATCTTGTATAATAGACTCAGTAGTGCTATCATTTCCTCTTTCATTACTTCCCTGTAGTTCTTGTCTCTTGAGTAATTAGTGTCAGCTTTTTTCTGTGTTATGTGGAACTTAGTACACATAATTACCTCGTCAATCATATTATCATCTATCATGAATGAGAGAGCTTGCGTTTCTGACCTCACGACCCTTCCGTTTCATTTTGAACCAGAGAAGATTTTTATGATGTTTTCCAGTGTTTTTGGGTGCTGCTTGTATGGCGTTTGACACTACAGATTGGTACCGTCTTCAGTATCAGATTCATTGCGTCTGAAATCTTGTGCGCGATCGGAACTAGGAATTACATTTGAATAATAGTATACTGTTCATGATCTGATGAGAAATATAGATAAAATCACCAAGATCTTCATTACTTATGGAAGTAAGTCTCTTTCCTCATCTGTTAGACCCATACCATGTCTACGAGACCTGAAGATTAAATTTTGTAGCAGAATAACACTCATTTTCGCATTGTGTAAGGCTTAAAAAAGGGTTAAAAATGAGATTGACGGAAACTGCAGCAAGGCTAATCAGGAGAAACTAGAGGACAATTTATCGAGTGTTAAACTTCTATTTACGAAATTTAAACTTTTGAGTATTCTAATATGTATGGTAAAACTTATACTATAAATACTTACTAGAAACTGCCACAAAACTATTTGCAAGGAAAATTAGACGTAACACAAAACAGTTCAAATATACTTACACGACAGGCAACGCGGTGCAAATCTGCTACCAGTGATGCAGTCCCTCACAAAACTTTTTTTGGGTGGACACAGTCTTGCACTAGAAACTCAGAACCTTCACTGACATCATTGTTAAGGCTTAATTGAGGAATAGCTAAAGCGAAAATACGGCATCTCCACTATTGTGACAACAATGAGCATTTAAAGGAAAGTGGTAGCATATTTGCACCTGCGCTGTCGCTAGAGGGGTAACTGAGTATTCCTTTTTTCATCAGGGTGTCCTAGTTGATGTGCTAAAATGTCTCACCAATTAAATTCACTACCACCTCAATATTTATACGACCTGGCCAACTTATGTCCGGCATTCTCTCGTAGCACCACATTTTAAAACTCTTCGTCAATTATTTTTTTCATGAAATTAAAGAAATGTTGCTACCATGCAAACAAAATTACTCCTGACGGTCGAAGCGAGGACAGCATAAAAAATATCACAGGCAAAGAGGACCTTCATGACCATGAGGAATCT
This sequence comes from Locusta migratoria, assembly GCA_026315105.1. Taxonomy (NCBI): domain Eukaryota; kingdom Metazoa; phylum Arthropoda; class Insecta; order Orthoptera; family Acrididae; genus Locusta; species Locusta migratoria. The sequence goes on from CM048747.1 coordinate 102,170,973, forward strand.
ACTGGTATCAAACATTCGTCCTCATGTGTAGGTCAAATTTCTTAGAACGTGCATTTGGAGCACAGTTATACTTGTAACTAAAAGGTGGACAGTGGGAAAACCGGACCAGAAAAGAACCGAAGATTTGAGACGTGGTGTTTCTGAAGAATGTTGAAAATTAGGTGCACTATTAAGACCTTCTCTGTAGGACTGGCGAACTAAGGAGCAAAAGGGAAACACTGCCAACAAGAATGAACGGGGCGATAGGACATACGTTATTGCATCAGGGAATAACCTCCTTAGTTCTAGAGCAGTGGATCCCCACCTTTTGCTTTGATATTATTGTTAGCATGAACATGCGGTTTAAGAAAAACTGTCAATCTATAGGTAAACGTCAGTTAAAACTTTTAACGTATTCGTTAAACTCAAAAGTAATATGTATTAACAGGATTAAATTCTATTTGCAGCAATGTGATTTTAGAGCTTTCATCTTTTACTTCCAGTTCGATAATCCTAGGGCTATAAACAGGGAACCTTGTTCGCCCAAATACGTAATGCAGAAAATCGTAAGATTGTGGTAGGCGTTTAGCGGAATATTTTTTAATAATTTTGCCTTTGTACAAAAAAAAAAAAAAAAAAAAAAAAAAAAAAAAAAAAAAAAATTCCAAGAAGGTGTATTCAGTTTCGTTCTTAAAGTTTCTTTCATTTTGGAAAGCAATAAGCTTTCTCAATACTGGGAGACAAAAGAATGTACTTGCTGTATTCCAAATGGTAGTGATGTTACTTACCTCTGTCATGAACATCACTAAAGTTGACAAATTATCGTGGACACACGGTAAGATTGACTTACCATGTGACCAGAAATTAATAATTTAAAATGAATGAACGTTTGAAAGTGTGTGTCTTTCGCTGACCATATTTTAGTTTCGCGGACCACAGTTTGGAAATCAATGTTCTTAGAATGAGCTATAGGATGTAAAAACAGTGCTTTCCAGTCGGAATAACCATTTTTAAATTTTTAACTATGCAAATTCATTGACATACGTTGAAGAGAAGACGCGACTTGGCTTACATGCTTAAATAAAATGTGTTACGTGTCCATTTTTAAATATCCTGGTCATCTCTTAAACAATTTCGCAATCCCATATTTCTACAGTTCCGTTAGTGTTGTGTGTCCAGTGCTAAAACTTACCGGTCTTCCGTGATATTCTCTTCAGAGACTTAAGTTGTCGAGTGCCTGAGAGTCATTCGATCTTTGTCAAAAGATACGAATATCTGCTAAAAATAAGTCTAGGGTGGAACTGTCTGTCATATATACCTTACCCACCTTCTCAGAAAAAGAGTGGAAAAATGCGGGTGTTGATGTCGAGTAATCGCGTTGGCCGCGCAACAGGTTGCGATCTCTCTGTCCAAAGCCTCTCGTAGCAGTTCTGAAGTGCTCGTCCAATTAAGAACGACAAAACTTTGCATTTCTTGGTCCAGTGCTGTGCTTAGAAATGGTCCGCTACGTTCGAGAATCGAATACAGAGTTCCTGCGTGGTATATTCCCAGTCTAATTCAGGTATTACATAAGATGTCGTCGTATAATGAGTTCACTGGTTAGAAAAATAATTTCTGCAATACTAAAATCACCTTGATAATTTGTCACAAACGTTACAGCTCACTCAGTTCACCACATCGTCACCTATTATTGCAGTTAACAGTTTTGCTAAAAATTATGGGTGCTGCACGTTACGTTTGTTTTGCTAGAAAAATACCCAGTTTCACTTGTTTCGCAAACAAAAAATTAAAATCCCTAACTGAGGTTTGGATGCGCCTTAAAACAACCAGGCACCCTTTCTTAATGTTAAGACCTGGGGATACTAGATGTAAGTCTTCAAAATATAGGTCATTTCCAGATTCATACAGAAATTTGCCGAAGTATTTTAATTATGATTTGAAATTAATAAATGCAGAGAATCCTCCAATGTTGTATAAAGATCATATGTCAAGATAATTGCGACTCAATTTCAGTTGCTCTGAAATCGTAACTTTAGTTCTGCGTGGTGGCGACATAGAAAATAGAGAAGCCAAGAAAAAATATCACATTATTGGAAGAAATGTTAAAATTGAAACTTTCTGGCAGATCAAAACTATGTGGCGGAACCGGCATTCGAACGTGGGACCTTTACCCTTTGCGGGCAAGTCAAAGGTCCAAGGTACGAATATCCGTCCTGGCACATAGTTTTGATCTGCCACGAAGTTTCATATCAGCGCACACTTCGCTGCAGAGTAAAAGTTTCATTCTTGAAATTTTAAAATTCTTAGTAATTTGCACTTGTTGGAGTTAAGCGAGGTGTAATATCGCACAGTTGTATTAGTTGTATAACTACATGAAATGAAGACATTTCTCCAGTTTGCTATAAAGCCCGGCCATGACCATTTTCGGTGTCCATAAAATAGGAAGTCTGGTATTCCAATTAATCCCTTATTCCACGTGTTTAATACATATTTTGCTCTATTGCCACATTTTGTTCCTAAGGAAAGAAAACTTGGACAGTACTAGAAACTAAAAAGGACAGGAAAAAGAGAGCGTTTTCGTTTGCAAAGCTTGTTTCGCGATACCGTACTAACGGGAATCTAAATACGAACCTGCTGACTGTTGCATAATTAAGTTATCTTACCAGAAATGCTGGTTTCACTGGTGTGACTTTGCTATTCTTCTGTTACCAGCAGAATTAACCACTGAAGGGCAACGTTTTAGTAACACACTTAAATGGAGCGTGATCTTATTATATTTTTCCATTTTCTGAGTACTTGTCGCTACACTCTCACTGTCTAAGCCAAAAATGCTTGCGTTCCACGCAACGCGTCGGGAATCTTCCGAGGATATTTACACGTCTCTTACGATCGAAGTATCATCGACAAAGATAGCATACACCCACAGCGGAATTAACACTTCTTGCACGCACTCGATAATGGAACGCGAACGGCAGTGGGCTGTTTTTACCATCTGCAATACATAATAAAACAAGAGCGGACATTTTGCCTCTACCGATACGGGGGTTATCTAGAAATTTAAAGAACAACAAAGCAAAACTCAGACTCTTATATCTACTTCATTATTCGCTTAAAGAAAACTGTATGGGATCGTTTTCTAGTCTCGTCTCATCCATATGATTTGTGTAAACGTGTTTTAGCTCTCTCACAAGTCGTAATTCATGCTGGACAATTGTATCTTTTTCTTTTCGAAAAGTAGCATGTGCCGGTTTTGCTCGTTATTGCCTTCTTTTAGCCAAAAATTTTTCTTCCTCATTTGCGCCATCTTGTATCGTTGAGAAACGTAACAAAAATGTTCAAATGTTTGTAATTCTTTGGGACCAAACTAGGTTCGTCATCAATCCCTAGTCTTACAAACTACTTAAACTAAGTGAACCTAAGGACAGCACACACATCCATGCCCGAGGGAGGATTCGAACCTCATACGCACGCGGGAGGCCGCGCGATCGGTAACGTGATGCTCCAGACCGCTCGGCTACTCCCGCGCGGCAGAAAAGTAACATTCGTGGGTTCCTTCATGCACTGCAGCGACTCGGGATTCAGTTGCCATGTTTTAAAACATTAATTATCCGTCAGATATTAACGTCTCAAGCTAAACATAACTTGCATCTATATCCGTCAGTGTATATGTTCAGTGCTCAGAAGCGAACAAACGAATATTGCTACCGCCAAACCAAACCACGATACTTAGTTTGTCACTGTATAGGGTGTTATTTTTCTAGTAATTGATTATCAGTGTGTGTGATGTATCGTAGTGAAGAAGAATTTGAAACTTTCCTTTACGTGGTCATTCTAGCCTATGAAAGAGGCTTTAATACAGGCAAGTGAAAATTGAGCAGCGAAGATAGAATATACACACCCAAGAAGTTTTTTGGGATGGGTGTTTACGGAAAGATTGAACGAAAAGATACATAAAAAAAGGATTCTATACCAGCAATTATAATGAGCTCACGTATAATATAGAGCACCTAGGTAAAAAAAGTGCTATCTTTTGTAGATACTTGTAGTTCATTACTAAAATTGCCATCAGTCACGAAGATAAAATACCTCGTGAAAGATGATGACACTTCATACGAGGAGAGATTAAAAAAGAAAAGAAAAAATTGTCGCATATAATAAATTAGCCAGCCATAGATCAAGATGAAGAAGCAAAATAATATCTATACCTATATAGACTGTGAACAAGAGATCTTTTTCATAACATTTTCGCTTTCTTCGTTTACTACACTTCTGTTACCAAGCGAGTTGGCGCATTGGTAACACACTGGACTCGCATTCGGAAGGATGGCGGTTTAAATCGACCTCCGACCATACCGATTTAGGTTTTCGTGTTTTCCCTAAATCACTCCAGGCAAATGCCGGGATGGTTCCTTTGAAAGGGCACGGCCGATTTCCTTCCACATCCTTATCCAAACACTCCTATCGCAAGCTCCTTCTCTAATGACCACGCTGTCGACGGGACGTTAACCCTTTCAGACGCAAAATAAAAAAAAAAAAAATCTATTTTTAAACTTCTTGCTTGTTCTGTTTATATATATATATATATCCTATCACACAGTATTATGGAAATTATGATAGAAACGTTTTACATGCAATATTTCGGCAGTTACAGGGTGGTTTCGAATTAAACCACTGCACATTAAACGCGGTGGTTTTAAATGAAACCACCACCATTAAACTTCGTTACCTTCCAGGATAGTGCACGAAACGGTTTATTTGTGCTGATAAACATAAGAGGTGAGTAAATTGTTGATACTAATGTGACAATACATTTGTTCTTCCATTTTAAACATGCAATCCCATCAGAACGAACTGACTTATCACTATCTCCTCTTCGCAACTCTTTGGCCGGTTTCAGAGGAAGAAGTCCTTTTCCGTGAATTCTAATAGGACCAAAGGCTAGGATTCCATCAAGTATGTTTCTGCAAAAGCAGAACACTATTAAAAATCATCAAAATATATGCGATATCCTGTGCATTATAAGCCTTCACACATCACATGGAATTTCTTCTAAAAGACACGCCAGAACTTTCTCATCCTTTAATCTGCGAGAAAACATTTCGCGAAACTGAAATAAAGAGGGAAAAAAATTACGAGCTTCTAATGCTACTCCCGTCAGTCACAGTGGTTTCAAACGAATCCACCTCAGTAATTACGGAAAAAGTACATGATTTTAATTATTATTGTAATACATACAGCATGTACTTATACAAGAAAGTATCATGAATTTGTTCCATGTGTGAAACTTTCGTTCCAGAGAGAAATTCAATCACAAGTCGAGAAAAAGAGAACCAGCACACCACATACAATAATGGCACTTATACGTGAATCACCAACTGCAATAGTTTAAAAATAATTACGTACTTCATATTTTCCTTGCGAGATGGCTGCACCATCTATGTAAAGAGGCGTGGTTACGAGTGTAGTAACTGTGCTCTTGTCACAAAATCAAAATATCATGGGTGGCTTCAAATGAAACCATTGTCGCAAGGGGTTAAACTCTAATCTTACAGGTACCTGTTTTAAATATTTTTATGTTTAACATCCAAAAGCATAAATCAATACAGAACCAGTACATCTCATTATTAACATTTATACTTTCACTCTATACCAATGAAACAGATGATTGTGATATTTCATGGATTATTATTATTATTATTATTATTATTATTATTATTATTTCCTCCTGAAACATTTTTATTTTCGTTCATTTTTTTTCTTTTCGAAATAAGTTATTCAATTAAGGTTGTTTAGTGCCATCAGCCTCTTGCTACTGTTATCCTTCCACGCTTCTGCTGCAGAGTGATGCATTTTATTTATCTACATTTCACTTTTTTCCTCTCAAACAAATAACAAGAGTTGTAACCCTTGAAGAAGCTCGCAATTCGTACGTTATATGTAACTTCTCTTCAACCTCGTATGTTATCAAGTGCACTCGTGATTAATGCATTAGCGAAATATGTCTTGAACGAAGGACAGTGTGATAACAAGTTTTTATAAACTTACGGCTGTAATTATCTTCGTAAGAGTTCGCTTGCCGGAGTTAGATGACTCTTAATTTTATGGAAAACGTGTATATGTAGGACTTGTCAGTTCCGCATGTAAGGCCCATTCGCATTGCCAGTGTGCGCCCGCTACCGTTCAGTGAGAATCGAGGGGTGAACACGAAACTTGCATAATATCGATCTGAGGCTGTTCTCCGCACAATCATGCGAACTAATCACCTCGCGTAATGAGATTTCTGGAAGGTGAGTGACGTGGTTGACGGCTTGCCGGCGTTTCAGTTCTGTTTCATGACTGGCACGTTTCAAAGGAGCGCGGCGCATCTGGCGGCGGCAGAACAGAACGTGGCAGCCAGGGTTCCTTACCACCGCTCTGCCGTCGCTGCAGCACTGCTCACAGTCGAACTGCCAGGTGTTCCTGAAATATTCGTGTTTACTAGCAAGTGAATAACGCAGCCATACTTCTTAGTTGTCATACACCGTATATCTAAATAATTGTCTGAATTACGAGGTAAGATAAAAGCAGTGGACATGGACATACAACCGTCATTCACTCTTCTGAATATTTACTATGGCTCACACTGCAATTCATAAAGTCACTTGTCAAGGATGCAGAGGTGTTGCCGTTGACCATCCACAGATGTTTTCAATTATGTCACTAGTGTCTGTGCCCCTAAGAGATACTTAACTATTTTTTGTCGTTGAATCTAAGTCATTTGCAAAAAAGGGAATCAATAAAAACCATGTACCTGCTATGTCTAAAATTTCATAATATCTCAAAGTTGGTATGAGGTCGCCATACTGTGAAACTGAGGCATCGAGAGGCCAAGGGGAATAAGCGCACTAAAAAAATCTAATTGCAGAAACATATAATTAAAGTACTGTACGCAAAACTGTTCTTTCCAAATGGTGTGAGAATTTAACAGTTGCTGTTATCTAGTGCCAGAATGTTGAAGTATGAGGGGGAAAAGACGTCGTCGGAAGACGATAGGGATAGATGAAGTAAAGACCAGTCGCAGAATTGTATAGTTGATACGCAGAGTTCCTTCCTTAACGTGGAAGTACTTTAAACAAATATATCAAAGATACTGGGAATACACAGAAATGAAATGGTTTATACTAAAGGAGAAAGATCCTTTTACTTGACTTTTTAAAGACACTTCCAGTGCAAATATATTTTGGCAAAACATATCTTAAACCTAAGAAAACTTTGGACAGACAGCTTCAGAGATTTGTATGACGTGAATAAAAAACTGCATCGGATCCTGCCAAATCAGCAAAATACTAAGATCTTCAAAAGCATTCGGATTTCATCTCCCTCTACCTTTCCAGCATCCATCACCAGTTCTCTGAAACGCAAAAAAATGTTGCACAGCCAGGAAGCAAAGGAACGGAAGAGAGACAGAAGCAAGACGAAAGGTATTGTAATTAAGAGGAAGAGATAGATTATGAGAAACAATTCATCTTTATTTTATTGCTTCTGATCAGGAATAAAATGCGTTCTGACACGTATAAAGATAAACATTGTTCTTTATCATCTGTTATTACTTCAGATAATAATTAAATATATTGCTCTGTTAAATCTTTTCGGATCTGCTATAATTATTTTATTAATTTTTTCTAAAATATATTGATGATATGACTGTTTTTCTTTTAATTCAACACCTACACTTAGTGACCGATAGATGCAGAAATATCAATACCATTGGTTGTATAAGGTTAAGTTTTTGGAAAAAATGTAAACAAAACGACAGTGATGGTAGAAATATTAAATTGTAGTATGAAACATTTATATAGAATTCATTATAACCTCTAAATTTTTATTTTCTAAGAATGTAACAAGTGTCACCGCCTTTAGCATCTCGATGCGTTTGTTACAGTTAAGATAATGTAAGGGAGCGAGTACAACTGCTGTGTCAAACACGTAGAATCTGTAATGTCGCTGACATTAGGCGAAGGAACGTTCACGTATTGCAGCTGGTGGCTTTCAGTAGAATAGTTTTAATAATAATAAATTAAAAAATAATCCTCAGTCATGGTGAACTGTCTCCGACCCTAGTTGTGTGTGAAACTAGTGTGTAAGATTGGCGGACGACATCTCATTAGATCTGCCTTTGGAAATAAATGTACAATACGCTGCCTCCTTCGAATATTTCCTGATTGCAGTAACATCGTGACACAGGTAAAGACATGCGACGCAATGCCTCTTCCTCTTGTGTCGCAAAAAGAATGTTTCTTGTTGTTAGTTGTCACCAGTATATTTCAGAGTAAAAGTGAAAATGTGATTTCTCGTAACGCAACTTACAATGAATTGTTAAGACATATATGCAAGGCAGACAATGTACATAGTTGCAATTTTTAAATCTATCTAATTAATTCACGCCACGACAATTAGAATCTCCGTTCACTACATCTTGTTCAAATGTTTGTTAAGCTAAAGGGACTTAACTGCGGGATCAACAGTCATAATAGAGAGTGAGTCAAACACGCATATTTTCTCTAGATTTGAAATCTCTATATATAAAAATCCCGTGACACGGTGTTGGTGTACGTACTCTTCTGAAACAACTCGACCGATTTTTATGAAACTTTTTAACTGAAAGTGGTAGATATGAGAATAGTTCGTAAAGTATATTTCATACCGTTAGGTGATTAGGGTGGCCTTATCCGTAATTTTTTTAGTACTTATAAATAAAGTAGACCGTCCGTGTGTTTATATTGCATACAAACCCACACTTTTGTTACGATCTTCATGAAATTTTGCACACCTTACTTTCAAACAAAGAAACTCACTGGTGGATGTAAGACCGGTATTACACTATCAAATTTATTGAACAAAGAAATTTTATGAAAAGATTGTCTTATTTCTTTGATACCTTTGTCGTGACGCGAAAGGGGATATTACACTGTCATATCCAATATTTGATCAAATTTTCTTCAGAATGGCAGACGATAACTCATTATGTTCTACAGATGCGTGTACGCCAATTGCATTGTGTTTATAAGAAAATATAGAATGAATGAATAAATAATAAATATACTTGAAGCTTTGGGAATCATAGTGAGATAATAAAACTTACAACGAAATTTGAACGGGAAAATTACAGTATTGTACTTTTGTATTATGTGATGCTAATTATCTCATTTTATGTTGTAATCCATTTTTAATGTTTTGTCTTGTAAATGCCGAACTGGTTCTTCGGTTTGTCATATTACGAAAATTCACCTCAGAAAGGGTAGATACGCAAAACACAGAGCTAACGTGCCTGACAATTTCTTGCAACAGCAGAAAGCTACCCTAGTTTACACTTGATAGTCGAATACTCTAGAGCGCATTTTCGAAAATAATACATTTATGAAGCTATACATAAAGCACTTAAAGAGGAATTATATTGTGTGTACTGTTTGGTACAGTGTCATTAAGAACAATTTTTATTTGAAAATTTGTTTCATCAACTACAGAACTAATACAAATTTAAGATGCAGATAAAGGCGAGGCATCTGGAGTGCTAAAATGCAAGAATAGAGAACCACATTAAATATCTTATTTTTTATATCCGTGTATATTTTGTCTGTGATGGCTATGACAAGACGTGTAACATATGCCATCTACACATGAACACACATTTTATTTCTTGCATCGTACTCCAGTTGCATCGTACTGCAGTTATAAATTACTGAGTGCCTCATTTGCTTCGTACATTTCTATCAATTATGTAGCCAGTGAACACACCAAAAAACCTTAGCAGCTATAAGCCATGTTTATCGCTACAGGCTCTAGTACAGAGTCAAAAGGCTGCAGCGATGAAGTGCTCCAAGCGGTTACATTTCTCACTACAGGAAATAGACGACGAACGCTTTCTTTGATCAAATCTAAGGTAAGGCGCTAGATTTGATCAAAGAAACTGGAGGAAATGTGAGATTGGACAAATCAACTTTGTTCAGTAAACTGGATAGAGTAATACCGGCCTAAGACTCACGTACAAAACATACATCATGAGATATGGCGTCATAAACAATGAAATGCATGATAAACCTCCCATTCACCCAAAAGCTTTCTTTGCAATGCATACAAATCTACATCCGTGTTACGACCGTGATGAAATGTGCACACTTTCATTCAAAACACGAGGAAGATCGTTGTCTGCATAAAATTTTCTAAGGTGCGTGGCGCAGAGCACATTTCAACAGATTTCGACACCAACCTAATGTTTTACTTCGATCTTCATGAAATTTAACACACTTGACCTTCAAAATAAATGCACCTTCACTGTCAGATTTCATAAGGTGTATAGCAGAGGGTACCTTACACAGACGTCCAAACCAATCTACGGTTTTATTCCGATTTTGATTTAATTTTCAGCTTTTAGCTTTCAAACAAAGAGGTACACGGCTGTCCTTAAGGTGCATGGCAAAAGACACCTTCCAATAATTTTCGACATCGTTTAATCGATAGCCATGAAAATTCGTACATACGTGTAATTTTTCATAGACAGATGGAGGAGAGATGAACTGAGTGATGCGGTGGAGGAGATGAATAAAGAGGGGGGAGGTGGCGATGGACAGACAGAGGAGGGGAGTGGATTGATAGGTTTAGAAAATAAGTACCCGGGCAACGCCACGTTTCCAGCCTGTATGTTTATGAAATTAGATTTTCTCTGGATCTCGTCTATGATGCCTATGGGACAACTACAAGTTTATCCAGCAAGGTCTTACACTTTACCTCTCTTGTTGATTAGCGACACTCATAAAACGCAGATACTCATCATTATTAAAATTATGTACGTGATTCTCGCGTAAGGTCGGTCTCGTAGCTTTGAATCCTTTGTACAGATATATTCCCGTTCTTTCGCTACGACCTGCAAAAATTCAGTTTTCCATTATTTGCTTGAAGTTCTTAAGCGAGAGGTTGTATATAACAATGAAGCCCTCGCAGACGTTTTTGTTGTACAATTTGAAGCATACAAAAGCAGAAGTCACAGTTCCTATTGATTAATTAAAAGTATACTCCTGAGTGCTTGAATTGAGACGCTCGGGGCTAGATAATGGTAAGCCACATGAAGTAAACGTTACAGGAGAGGCATTTGAAACTTCACAAAATTCCATAAATCAGGCGATAGACTTAAGAAGTATGTTTGTTCTAAGATACAACACACATTAAGGTATTATTCTCTCGTGAGACGAAACATTTGTAAGTAATGCATGTAGTGAAGAACAGTGTTAAGGGTAAGAAGTGAATATAATACTGTGGCTTGTCATTGTACAGCACCAAGGTTTCGGTGCCAAAATTTAGCTACGCTGGTCACAATTCAAATCGCCGTCAGTATAATCTAAAACACTTCCACCAATTAATTCTGGTTCATCAGCCGTTGCTGTGGCTTCGGACTGAGTAAAACATAAATAATATCCATGTTGCACGGCAGGTATATATGGAAGCAGGACCATGACGTCAGACAGTTTCTTTGTTGAATAGAAATTGGCCTATGATTTTATGGTGCCCCCTTTGGTCTTTCTGTACAACTCTTTACCACAACCAACTTACTGTAGTGTTTTCCAGTCTTCCTCTTGATCTATGTAGCCCATAAACGGAGAGAAATACCGCCTTACAGACTTTGCACCTCAACAACGCACGTAGCGGTAATCTTTCGAGAAGACTGTTTCTCCTTCATTTTAGTTTAGTGGGAGCGCTTTGGAGGTGCTGCTGAGATACACGAAAAGATGTAGTTGTTTTACGCATAGAAATTCCCTAAGTCCCAGAAGCAATTGAATATTGTTGAAGATGCTTCTCCTATCTTCTTCGTTCATTGCCGACGGCAGGTATATGGAGGTCCCATTTCTGTGGTAGCTACTTTCCTTTTGGTTGTATCAGTGGTATATTCTTGACCCTTAAAAGTATTGCGTTCTTGTTACAACGTTTTTATGAGACAAATCTATTAGTTGTAATAATAATATAAAAATATTCTGTGCTGGCTCACCGAAAAAATAATCATAATTGCTACTATTTACGTAAGAGATTTCATTTTTTGGAGTATTCTTTTAGTCTGTTTAATATCTATACCAGATTACGTCAGTGTTTACGTTTAGCCCTTTTACTCGACACTGGCCGCTATCGACGCCTTTCATTTTTAGCAGGATAGGTGACTGCCTCTCTAACGACAGGAATTGAGTATCCCTCCTTGAGGAAGGAAAAAAAAAAATACAAATACCATTAACCTAAAAAACTACACTCAACAATACAGCAATTTTATAGCTACATAATGGAAAGCCAGAATACGCATTATAGCAGGCACCTAGTGATGCCTATCACAAAAATAACTAACATTTACGGTTAATGGTTAATGGACTCCAGATACATACGTTTGAAATTATCCTATGCTTCATAATAATAAATAAATATTTAGAACGTACTATTCTGCCATGATAAGCCACATCGCCACATGCTCGTCATCATCACTGAAGTGTTGACCACCTTGGACAGGTTTTAGGTATAAGAAGAAAGTCGCTAGGAGCGAGACTGTACGGAGGATGATCAAACACATCCCAGGAAATTCCCGTAAGAGTTGTTTGATCACATTCGCCTGTGAGATCGGGCAGCAACGTGAAGGGAAGAAGACTCCTTTCATCTCTTCTTACACCTAAAATCTGTCCTTGGTGGTCAACACTTCAACGATGATGAGCTGAAACATGTTTGCCACATTGTTGAATACACAGGCGGCAACCTTCTACGAAGAAGGCATACAAAGACTTCTGCCACGCTATGACAAATGCCTACAAAATTTCGGAAGTTATGTAGAAAAGTAGTTGAACAGTCGCAGATTTTTATACAATAAATATTTTTTCTGTATCTATTCACGTTCGGTTTATATAACCAAACGGAACTTACTTTCTGGACATACCTCGTACAAATATGAAAATGCCATTACACTAATATCACTACTTCTGTTAATTAGTCCATAATAACAAAACGTCAATGCGGTGTAATACATATTAATAACAATAAGAGTGGTAATCGTATCTTCAACTACGTTTTGACAGCAAAAATGAATTGGAGCCTCATAGACTCAAGTGAAAACGGAACTGATTGATTCTTGGTAACTAGGAGCTACATCTCCTGAGTTTTTGCTACTTGTCAGTTTTCAAACTGTGTATTTTCCTCAACATTGAATACACAGACATATTATTTGTTTGTAACTAAGTGATCACTTTTAAAAACTACTAGGTAACCGCTAAAATATGTCGTTATATAGGCCTACAATTTTTGAAAAAACTTAATCACAAAACTAAGTAGGCTCTACTGAATTAGTTGATTAACTGCTATCGGAACGTTCAGACATTACTTTCATACATCAGTAATGTTATGAAGTAATAGTTATGCATTGCGATTCTCATTAATGGCCAAGGTTTCGAAGTGAACTGTAATGCTAAATTACCTTCAATGTCTAAGATATAACTAACGACCGCAAACGAACACTTTTCATTCGTCATACTGATACTTCGCAAATCACAAAAGATATATTTCCGGATTATATTACTGATAGCTGTTATAATTTCTAATACCACAAAAGCTTCGAAATACGATGACACATTTTTATTTACTGCTACAATACTAATAAACATACATATTTGTTTTGCGGTTTGTTTATATGGCCCAGCCGCTTGGCAGCCCTGCAGTTGCGAATTTGCAGAAATTACCTGGGAGTGGTGTTAGACTCTTGGTAGGGATGACGCGACAACGGCCCTTTCTCACTGGCTAGACCTCGCGCCGCGGAGCTCCCTCATGCCGACCAACACGTGGCCAGATCGATTGGTCGCGGCGCAACCGCTTAACTCCTGCGGTATGTGCGCTGTTATACTCGCGCTTCTCATCCGCGCGTACGAGGGAGGGCCTGTCGTTCACAGCGTTCATTCGATGCAAGTATCTTGTTGCTCGAGTGAAATTCAGTAATTTCCTAGAACCGTCGAGAATCGAACCCAGAACGATCGATATCGCTATCACAGCTCGAGCGATATACAGGGTGTACATAACGTTTTCGAACACTTTCAATTATTTATTGCACATGAACTAAAATTGTACAGATATCATACTTATGTCATTTTGAAGAGAAACCCTGAAAGTGGTTTTTCTTCCTTGTATACCGTCACAGTGGAGTTCGCTAATTTGCCTAGTCAGCGATAGTCGAGGGGAAAAAAAATAGAGTTCAGCTGCTATACCGCACATGGAGCGGCCCCCTCTCGACAGGCAATACTCGTGGGAGAGTGGTGTCGGCAAACATTCTTAAGAGGCTGCTACATGTCCAAGTAAGAGTATCCAGTGAAGTGCTCTCGGCGAAGAAGAAAAGTCCGTACAGTACTCGACGTGACAAGGCACAAAAAAAAAAAAAAAAAAAAAAAAAAAAAAAAATACTTTCGAGAAATCACACTCAAATTGTGTGCCTTTGTGTGATGGTTTATGCTTGTTCACTTTCCCATTGGCGTGAAAAGTGACTTCGTTGCTAAAAATTAAGCGATCAGTAGTGCCATCCTCCATCGTCGTTCAATTGTTGCTACTGCGAACAAAACTCAAGGCGCTTGTATTTGTCGTCATTGTTTTTCTGCACTAGCTTCAATTTGAATGGTTTCATAGACAGTTTATGTCGCAGAACTTTCCACACTATCATTGGAGCCATTTCGAGTTCACTTGATGCAACGACGCCCCGATTTCTTTGGACTCTATGTATGGATCTCGTTGTTCTTTTGGGCGATCTATATCAGTTTATACAAGTTTCCAGCCAAGATGGCGTTTTTTATGTATGGATGACCGGTTTCGACGTTCACAGGCGTCATTTTCTGATCTCCTATATTTTACAATGTCATATCTTGTATGGTTTTATCTAAATACTTTCATTACATTTTAGTTGTATACAAACATCGATGGCGAAGTAACATATCATTGGATCTACAGTATACATGTCTTGTGCAACCAGTGTGGACATGTATACAGTAGAGCCAATGATTTGTTCAACTTCACCATCAATGTTTGTATACAACTACTCCATGACAAATACAAGATATGACATTGTAAAATATAGGAGACCAGAAGATGACGTCTGTGAACGTCGAAACCGGTCATCCATAAATAAAAAACGCGATCTTGACTACAAACTTGTATAAATTCTTTGGACTCCTTATGAATGTCTCTCGTACGCGCTCCACATTCCTTCACTCTAACTAGGACGTCTGCTTCTCTTTGACGGACACACGCAACCCGTCTTAAAGATTTTGTTGTGCCAGGGATAAATGGCCTTCCTTGTTTGTCGCTTTTGACCATACTTGGTTCTAAACATCCGTTGAACAGCTGTTGCATACTAGATTTTGTCGAATTCCAACTCACAGCAAGCTTGCTCCGCACCTGAACTGCCATTTTTGACACTACCGGCGACTATCTGGCGGTATACATGATGAAGAGAAAAAGAGGGAGGGGGGGACCACATTCAGGATTTCTCTTCAAAATTACATAGTATGATATCTGTACGATGTTTGGTTCTTGTGCAATAAATAATTGAAAGTTTTTTCGTACTTAATGTACACCCTATGTATCGAAAGAGTGATGATGCGCGATGTACTAAAGAGAAACGTATCTGAAGTTACATTATCGTGACGCGTAATGCACAAAATACAAACGTATGCGAAACTGTACTTACGTCAATAGACAGACGATTTTTAAATAACTTACCTTGTTGATTAAAATGCTGGGTGTAATACCTTGTTGATTACAATGCCAGGTGAAATAGTTTATGCCGCTGAGAGAAGTTACTGATGACTGGTTTCTGAGTCGTTTGCATTACGGCTGTTGTATAAGAGGCCGATGTGACACCTTTTGCCATATGTGGGATACGCCCTACGAACATCTTTCAAAAATATCGGTGAAGTTTCACAAGCATTACTTTTACCTGCTAGTTTTAAACTGTGTAATGCAGATACTGAAATACAGTTCTTCTCTGTCTCTGGATCTCCTCTCTTTTTTGTGTCTTTCACTGATTTCCATAGCCTTTCTGTGTTCTTGGTGTGAATGGAGGGATCTTTTGATGAAACAAATTCCACAGAATGATTAACGAGAAAAATATTTTTAAAAAAATTCCTTAAAATTTTATGCACTACCAGCAACAAAAAGTTGACAGCTGGTCAGCTGTATAGTGCTTCCATAATGTACCCGATATAGTAAATGTTACTAATTTGCCTCTCATTTTGTCAGAACGTAACTGATAATGCAAAAGTAGTATGTGATTGACTTCTTTTACATAGCAAAGGAGGAATACTAAACAAACGCACATATTAGGAGTAACTCAATACAGTTAACTGTCGAATTGATCGAGTAGCACTCTGCTATTTATAATTTCTAGGACGAGCTACTAGCATTTGCGGTAAAATGTAGATCAGTTTGAGAGATAACAGAAAAAATACTGTGTGTAGCTAATAATCTACACTATGTATTAAAGTGTTAACTGTGAGTTCAAAAACTGGGACTTAACTACGGGATCATCAGTCCCTAAACTTACGAACTACTTATGAACTAGCTAATACTATGGACGGCACAAATATGCATCCCCAACCGGGGGAGTCGAACCCCCCAACCGTAGTGGCCGTGCAGTCTGTGACTGACGCGTCGCAGAACGCTCGGCCACCGCGACCGGGAACTGTGAGTTTTGCTTGAGACTACAGACGGTGTACGTTTCGAGTATTTCGAACGCCAACTTTGCTTCTCAACCAGCCGAGATGTAATTGACTTATTGTGGTGTAACAAACCATTGTTTTAATTTTTTGCGATTATTCGTAGTACCTTGTATGTACTGTTTATATTGTTCATTTGTTGTTTTCACAAAAATACAAATGCAAATAAAAAACCATATAAAAAAAACTGAAAACTAAAACATTCAGTGGCTCAAAACTATGAAAAGATACTGTCAAAATACGATCACGCGCCAGAGCGTGAAGTGGCACCTAGCATCATCGCGCCAGAGCGTGAACGGCAGCGAACGTGTTAAGGAAAATGGTCTTCGACGTTTCACAGTCAGGCCGGGAAATTGTCACCTGGCTGCCGTGTGGAACAATTGCGGCAGACTGGTGTACGCAGCAGGAAAAGCGGCGCGAGTTGTGGACGGGCAGCGCGTGTGGCGGCTGAGCGACGGCGCCACGCCCTCCTGCCGTCCACTGCGGGGATTAGCGGCAGCGACAGCGAGCCGCTGCTTTTAATAATCGGAATTAATGTCAGCGCTGCGAGGCGGCCGCTCTTTCCTTGCGGCGGGTCTCCGCCAAGCGCTGACAATTAGGCCGCTAACCCGATAGCGACGGCTAATTTCCTTTGGCCGCGTCAGCGATATAACACGATTTTAAGTGATCGACCTTTTTTTTTGCCGCGCGCGCGCCCGCTCGCTCGCGCTCCTCTTCGCGCGCGTGCGCCTGTGTCTCTGCGCCCGCTGCCCTCTCGTCTGCGCCGCTCCGCTTGCTGCTGTTGCGAAATGTAATTTGGAGTTGTTTGCACAGAGGCGAAATTAACGCGGACGTCGCTGTTCCCGGCTATTATTTTTAGAATAAACCGCATTTATACAAAATTAACTTTGTTACGCAATTAATGACGCGGCGCTGAAGAACGCTTTGCTGTGACGTCACGAGCACTCGTGGGCGAGCGGAAGATGGCGGACGCGGCACTGTGCGGCGGCGTCGTGTTTTCGCCGTTCGTTACGTAACAGCGCAAACAGTGGAAAAAATAATAACTCGGCCTGTGGAAGGTGAAATGGTGTGAAATAATAAAGCTCCCGCAGTTTATCGCTCTCTTCCACCGCCGTGGCCCCCGCGCGCCGCGCCGACCGCCACTCCTCGGCGCGGCAGACCGTTCGGTGCGTTTCACGAGGTGGGGGTCTGTTCTCGTGTCGCCTGATGACCGTGCCTTCCACTTCTCAGAACAGATGATGCCGATCGTGAAGAAAACGAGCGTCGCGGAGACAATCGCCATTGTATGCTAAACGCACTGTACTCCGTAACGCTCCTCAATCATTTCTTTTGATTGCACACATTAAACATACTTAATGTTTAATCTCCATTTAAATTGTAATAAACGTACATTTCCATATAATTAATGCCTTAGCGACTTGAAAAAATATCATTAAAATTTGCGTATCTTCAGCGAGTCGTACTCGAACAAGCTCTGTCGAATGTTGCCTTTGTACTTTGTAAACTTTCGTTTCCGACTGTAACTTTCAATCGCCTTTAATACAACTTAAGCAGGAAACGGATTTTTTATTTTTTTATTTGTATTTTTTTAAAGTTAAATGCAGGTATGGAACAAAGTTCAAATAAGACTATCGATATAATATCTTTACTTGTTTCGTGACTCTTAAAGCAAGTATTTTTCATGATTGATTATACTCTGTGCAAAATTGTGCCAGGCATCCTCCTCTTTAATGATTTTTCGGCAATCCACATCCACCTACTATATTCTCTTCCTTTGCCTACCACCAAGTTCCAGGCGGCCACTCACAATCAAGTTGTCCTCTCCCTGAACTATGTGAATAACTTATTTTTGTATCTCATCATACCTTTTCTCCATCTTCTCAACATAGGCATATAAACTTGCACTACTGTTGACTCGTGTCTATTTTGGATGCTATAATGCGTTCACTATGCTGTTTATAGTAACTTACCCGCATTCCTGTTTTCATATTCATTATCAGACCTACTCCTGCTACTGATTTTGTATTTATGACCGTGTACTCACCTGAGCAGAAATCCTGTTCATCCTGCCACCGAACTTCACTAATCCCTACCATTTTTAACTTTGACCTATCCATTTCTCTTTACAAATTTTCTAAAAGTTGGGTGGATACAGGTTACCTTATTCATAAGATAGAGGTTACAGATATGAAAGTAGTAAGAATGATTGCAGGTACCAATAGATGGGAACAATGGCAGAAGGGTGTCCATAGTGAGGAAATTAAAGAAAACCTGGGAATGAATACCATAGATGAAGCAGTTAGAGCGAACAGACTGAGTTGGTGGGGTCATTTTACATGCATGGGAGAAGCAAGGTTACCTAAGAGACTCATGAGCTCGTCAGTGGAGGGTAAGAGGAGTCGAGGTAGACCAAGAAGAAAGTACTTAGATTCGGTGCAGAATGATTTTGAAGTGAAAGGCATAACATCATACGAGGCATCAATGTTAGCATTGCATAGGGAATCATGGAGGAATTTTATTAGAGGTACTATGCTCCAGACTGGACGCTGAAAGGCATAATCAGTCTCTAATGATGATGATGATGATGATGATGATGATGATGATGATGATGATGATGATGATGACCTATTCGATTAAGGAATAGAACATTTCAAGCTTCAGTCCGCAGAATGCCAGCTTTGGTTTTCCTTGTGACATCTTTCTTAGTAGCCCCCACCTGAAGATCCGAATGGGGAACTATTTCACCTCCGGAATATTTTACCCAATAAGACGCCGTCATATATTCATACAGTAGAGCTGCACGTCCTCCAGAAAAGTAACTGCTGCAGTTTTCATTTGTTTCAGCCGTTCGCAATAACTGTAAGGCAAAGCCATGTTAGCTGATGTCACAAGGCCAGATCATCCAGACTGTTGCACAGTCTGTAAATACTAAAAAGCCTGCTGTCCCTCTTCAGGAACCACACGTTGGTCTGGCCTCTCTCCATATACCTCTGCTGTGGCTATCTCTATCTATGAGGCAGGCAAACCACTGAACCTCGTCAATGTCTGTTGTTAACTGGCGTGGGTAAATGCTATGATCTGACAAACTAAAAGTTTTCGACAGTGCAAATGAAAGTATGATTCGGATCTAAAGTGCTTGGTAGATAATAGTGCGTTATAATCAATCCTCTAGGAACTTAACTAACTACTACTCATTAAACACGTAGTTCATTCTAAGGAGTTAATCGTCCTTGGGCGGACTTGCAGACCTGTAACACACTCAACTCGCATTCGGCAGGGCGGTTGTTTCAAAGCACCTCCGGCCCTTCAGGTTTCCGTAAATCGTTCCGGGAAAATAACGGGATAGTTCCTTTCGAAGGACACGGCCGATTCCCTTCCCCATCCTTAACAAAAAACAGTCCGAGCTTGTCCTCCATTTCCAATGACGACGCTGTCGACGGGGCGTTAAACACTATAATCTTCGTTCCTTGTTTCTCTCTAGCTGCCTCATACGACTGCGCTAGCCATAACCGCGGCATGTACTTTCCACTGCCTACATGAACGTGAGGCATTATCCAGCAAAATTTTTGTTACGTTATTTGCAGAAAATAAATTGAACATTACAAGTAAAATGTAATTTCAGACTCAGTAAAGGATCACTAACTTGACCACGAAATGTATCTATTACAATGATAAGATTTTACTAAAATTAAAAATTACTTATCATTGTACTCTTCTCCTCGTGATTAGTTCATAACCGTCTTAAAGCAGATATATTTTTCCCAGTGCAAAAGAAAACTGTCATGGCGTCGACAGAGACTGAGTCGTGAACTGAACGATATCTTCAAGCGACACTTCGTTGAGTGCAACTAATAAAACTAGGGTAGGCGCGGGAGGGAGCCTCCCGGTTTGTATACCGACCCATAAAGTGACGTCTGTCTCGAGGTAATTCCATTTCTCGTTGTTAATAATACGAGGCGCTTCACGGAGGCGATACAGTTGCTTGTTTAATTAGATTGCAGCTCGCTCGTGGCTGGCGGGCTGGCGCCTACACCCCACAGCCCCCCCCCCGCCCACCCTCCCAGTCTTCGCCCACGCCTTGGCGATAAGGAAGCGACCCACTTTGTCTCCCGAGGGTGGGGCCGTTCTGCAAGAGGAACAGGGGGAAAAATGATTCGACCCACTGCTCAAAATGGAGAACGTAAACAGCAGTTTGTCATTTCTTTATCATTGAATGATTTGTAATTTCCATTTTCAACTGGAAACAGCAAAAGCTTTAACTAATAAGTCCAAAATTAAAGCAAAAGTCTTCTATTTCCCGCCCCTTGTCGATTACCATACAGTCGTGTTCCGCAGGGAAGATGGCCTTCTGGTCGGCGTACAACGATGTCAACATTGACCTCAGGGCACCTTTCACACAAGGTAGTGTTTGTTCGGTAGCCCAACATCCACAGACGGTGCATTAAAAAATGTACAGACGGTTTCTGAAGAGTGGCCCTTACTGTCAAAGGCCTATATGCGAACCCCATGGACGGTTGAACAATGGTCCAGTGTTCACAGATGAATCCTGATTTGACGTGGGGCGTGAGTCTCGGTTGATTTGCATCTGGATCCAAATATTGTGGGCAGAGATTGTTGACCATTCGTACACATCTTAGTGAAATTGTGCAGGTTAATCGGCGAGGTTTAACCCGCTGTCAGGTATCGTGATGAGATCTTGGCACCTGTAGTCCCACATACTGTATTGATTATCGTAAATTCAAATCTCCTTTCCTCGTGACGGTAATCCTCGACGTCACAGAGCACGGATATTTCATGAAAATGGAAGATGTTGCACGCATGTTGTGCCTGCTCGCTATCCCGATTTGATTCCCATAGAGAATATCTGGGATGCACTAGGGAGATTGGTTGCATCACGTTAGTATCTACCGACCACTTTCAAAGACTAGGATACAGTTCTGCAGAAATAATGGGCGTTATCGCCTCATCACGAAATTCACTGCAAGCCTCGTCGTTTAACAGGCTTGTGTCGCTCCCAGAAGTGGAAAGTTGTCGGTAACGGCCTTGGGATTAGTTTTTAGTATAGTAGATCTGTATCTGTCGTTTTTGCAGCCTTATCCAGTTGTTGAGCAAATCAACAGGTGCTGACCATATTTCTAGACGCATCTTGCACTTCAGGCGTGAAGTTGGTTCCCTTTCTCGTGTCCGATAGCCAGGCGAAAGCACAGATCGTGAGTCTCTATTCTTCGTATTTAACTTGCTTAGATACTTGGTTTCCTTTCAGAGGCTCTTTTGCTATAAAAAAAAAAAAAAAAAAAAAAAAAAAGTAGGGTAAACGGACTTTAGATGAAGCTGGTCCGTAATAGTATTGATTTTATTTTGGCCTTGTGGTTTCTTTATTTCTTTCTGTTCCTGCGTCAGTTACCGTCCTTATAGTTTATGGAGCATTATCAGCGAAAATATATTAACAGCATGATGCAGTCGACTTAAAACGCCCAGTAATGAGACGCATTGTTTGGATATTGTATTTGCTAACATGCTTTATGCGGATAACGCTCATCATACAGAAACAGCAATCTCAAATGTTGAGGAGTGCTATTGGCTGACACCCCAAGCATTGAGGATTGTGTCCACCAAATTTAGGTAATTAATTTTTTGAGGAGGTAGCTTCTGGAATTCAACTAGCTTCATAGTTGCAAGCTACGGTGCCTGAATTTTTAAAGATCTGTGCAAGATTTATTAAAGATCTGTGCAAGATTTATTAAAGATGTGTCTGGCAAAAATTTTGTTAGAAGCGAAGTGGCATAATGTTCAAGGACAGGGCCAAGCATTCAGGAGGAGCGTTGTTTAAATTCTTGTCCAGCCTTCCAGGTTTAGGTTGTCTGTGCTCCACTGAAATCGAGTAATTCGAAACTGAAACAGTTCCATTGAAATGGACCTGATCGGTTTCCTTTTTTTACTCGTCTAGTCCCGAGATTGTCCTTCGTCTCTATTGCCGTCACCGCCGGTGGACGTTATTCTTCCTTGCTACGTTCATAGGTTACGTCGTAGGCATCAATCGCGTCTGTATGTAGACAGTTTCTTTTTTACGAATTGTGCGTCAGAAACTTGTAACAAATCGACTGCTCGTCTAGACATATTGTCAGTGTAACTACTTCGTCATTCCATTAACAGTTTCATTGATGTTACACAGGATTGTAACAAAAACAATCTTATGGGAAAGTTGAAGTCGCCATAGGGATCTTTGTAAGATCACCCGGATCGGCGGCCATTGTTTTACAATTGCAGGTTATTCTCTCTCTCTCTCTCTCTCTCTCTCTCTCTCTCTCTCTCTCTCTCTCTGAAGAGATTTCCATTCAGATCACTGGGTATTACTCGTCAGTCTGGAACCCATACTAGGTTGCATTTAGAGACGAAATGGAAAACATCCCAAGAAAATTGGAAGTCCCCCGCCTGTTTTACATTAGAAAGAGAGCGTCGCGGAAATAGTTCATAAAACTCTAATGGTAACTGCTACAGGGTACAAGTAAGAAGTAGCTCATCATGTTTGCATCAAGTCGTCGATTCGCTTATGGTTACCCATTATCCATATTAACACTTTTAAAAGTAGGCCTTTAATTTTTCCTAGTAATGCCCTTTACGATACAATATTTCCCTATATTTACTTTCTCCATTATTAATGCGGATATTAGAATGCATCTGGTCTAAATATTAATAATTAAAGGGAACTAATAGCAGTATACTTAAAATTAATTTACTAACCAGCCATTATCATCTTTCACAGTCATATACAACAGCTTGTTGTCACAGAAGTAGCTGGTGGGGACACACACTGTCACAAGGAATCGACATGTCAGTTACAAGACATCTAACAGTTTGCGACAGAGCTTATTGAACCTCGGTTCGATTTAGATGCCCGACTGTAGTTTCATGTAAAGCTGTAATTGGTTGCTTAATGAACTGACTTTGGAGAATAAGCTCCCGGTTTAGTTTAATTAAGCATACTTTATCGTCTAACATTGTAATTTGAGAACCATTTCCGTAACATACCCAATTTCCTTGCACCTTATGTCTCATTTCTATCTGCTGACAAATCGTGATCAATACTAATGAAGTGGTCGAAAAAGGGTCAAGCCAATTCTTTCATAAGCAAGTTACAATTTCTTAGGTTTCTCCCAAAAAATTGAAGTTGGACTTGAGCATCCCTCATGGCTAGGATTATGAAGTTGTTCATTCTTCTACGTGCTTAAGAGTCCAATTACTGTTCACCGACCACGTAGTCAGACTGTGTGATACCAGCTAAACCCGGCTGATTGCTGTGGTATTATTGAAAAGTCAGGAGAAGTATGTTTCCTCGGAAAATTATTATAAATCCAGTGATTTCCCACGCTCTTTGTTTGTTCGTTTTCTTCATAAACTTAAAAACAATCAGACCGTTAACTGGCTCTGGATCGTGCGATGTTAATTACTATCATTGAGGAAAGGAATCGTTTCTTCATTCTGCCCGTAATACTTCCCGATCCTTATACGTCTATTTTCTCAACCCACTGACAGTCCATTTCCCTTTTTCTCGTCTTAGCTATTCAAAATGAAGAAATTAAGTAGTAGACACGTACTACAAACATTACAGCACCGTCGACAATTGCTCGCAATGGTGCTTCATGAACATTTACCGACTTCGGAACTACGATGTAATGTTCAAGTGTTCGTAAGTCTATGAGACTTAACTGTGGTTATTAGTGCTTAGGCTTAGAAACTAATTAATTGCCCGAGGAAAGGCTCGAACCTTCGACGAAGAGCAAACGCGCGTTTCGCAGCAAGGCGCCTGAGGCTCCTTAGCGCGCACGGCCAATACAATGCGGCACGATTGTTTTCATTTCCACAACTGACCTCTTCGTCGAAGGCACTGAGGATGCCAGATATTTTTATGTTCCTGCAAACGAACAATTTCACCAAGATTGTCCCTAGAATACGTCACAAAATTGTGTTAGTTTCCTGTGTCATTTATGCGACGACGCGTGATCGGCAAGCAGGGTAGCACTTCGATGACCATATTATTATTATTATTATTATTATTATTATTATTATTATTATTATTATTAAGGCAGTTGGGAGATTGTTATGTGTGCTGTGGAAACATGAGAGTTACAAATAGGAAAACATCTCCTTCCTTTCATCACTCTTACATTTTTTTTTCACATCTTTTACAAAGCATCGTTTGGTTCTTGTAAATTTCATTGGGCTTCTTACTTACGTTCTTCATATTAAAAATAGATTCTTCAAATTTAGTGTTCACGTATTATCATTCTTGTCTGTTTACTGTAGTTGTATTTCTTGAGGTTTAACTGCGCCTCTGCGTCAGGTAGTGACCACATACAATTATCCAAATGATGGAAAGTTTTTACACGACAGATGCTCCTTCTGAAACATTATTATTTCCACAGATGATTTGCTCGGTCTGCCGAAAAACCATTACATGGATTTTTCAAAATATATGAAAAATACAACTTTTTAACATAGGTGAGATCGATCTGTAGTCAGTCATCTGTCTATAAATTAATTGGAGTACCCTGTGAAAATTTGTTTCGAAATCGAAAACAGAGTATGCTGTTGAGTCAGTTAATGATTAGTGGGTCCTATATTCGACGTCATTATAATGTCTAAAGGAAGGTAATGTTCCATCAATGTACACATCTTCGGCTAACCCGACAACTCTACAGTAGATGGGCAATAAGTCGCTTGCATGTTGTTATTCATTACTATATACACTTGTTGTTAACGTGTCGTTGCATCGTAGTGATAAATTGTTGGATCCTTTCGAACTAGAATTTTTCAATGATTATTTTTCTCCCAGGTTTTACACTAAGGGCTTTGTTATTTGTACTTGCTAATTCGAATTCGTCGTTACATTCCACAGTCAGTAATTGATTTCATTTTTCTTTTGTCGTTGATAATCAAGTTCGAGTTACATTCCCATTACTTGTGGTAGAATAGATTTTTGTCTTGTAAACCACATTATTAGTCAACGAGATCAATTAAAGAAAAACTATCAAGTACCGGTATATTGAGCAGTAATCATATTCCATTCGCAATCGTTCCTTAATTAGTTCTAAATTTATGGTTTATTTTAGAAAAGATTGTGTGTTTTATAAAGAAGAGAATTTTCATTGAAGCATCCTCCACCGTTACCAAGCAGATAAGTTTTCGGCTTGTATTTCGTTGCAGGCTGTTGGCAATCATTTACATTCAGAGTTCCTTTCTCCGTTCACATCCGGCGTGTTGCAAAGCAGTAATCACCAGAAATTGCGGACTTTCCCTGCTGTATCCGTTACATAGGCGGACAGCTGCTAGCCTGCAATCTCCCGCATCGCATTCTCCGTGTTCCCATACTGGTAACAGATGGCGTCTTTGTCGCTATTGGGTCGTACTCTCAGCATGCTCCGGAGAATAATTACTCGGCAATCATTCAACGGAAAAGTACTGGTATTGTTTTTCTCTTCAGCGGACGGTAAGATGAACCAAAAAACGCCAACCGCTGACCTGTTGAAATCATTGTATTCTCTGCCCACCCTGTTCGAATCCACCCGGCGGATTCAGGACGTGGGATCGGTGTGTCTGCCAGCCAGGATCAGGTTTTTAGGCGGTTTTCCACATCCCGACTACATCCTGCCTTAGTAACGCGATTCAAAACATTTAGAAAAACAATATCACATCTTCACTTGTATAACACTACATGCAAAACAATTGTTGTACACATATTTCCTCCAGGAGGATGATAGGGTTTCGACAGGAAGGGCATCCGGCCACTCCTAAAATTAACCCCGTCAAATCCGGATTAACAACGCCGACCCTGAGCATACGGGGCAAAGGCGAAAGATAAGGAGAGAAGAAACCATTGTAATCCCTCCTCTAGCAAGCCGACCTCAAAGTGGCCATATCCTGGATACTCGCATTGGGACGGAGCTGTTCCGAGTGTCTCCCACATATGTTCAACAGGAACACTGTTGGAAAAACGGTACCACGATACAGCCGCATGAGAAGTAGCACATACGGTTGTAGACTGTCGGCGGCGTTGAGTTGTGCCGTTTAGTACCCTCATTTGCTACCAGCCGTGACCTGGATTCATATTCCATTGTTCCCTCGCAAAATGACTCTAGGAGATACTCTCCAACAAATTACTGGAATAAAATTCTTGAATATCCGTCTCCAGATCGCTTATATTTTCTAAAACATTACCGGTTTCGGGACAGCTGCCCATCTTCAGATCAAAATTTTGAAGTTACAGAGTAACCTGTCCTGTAATGAACGAATGTTGAATGAATGACTGTGAACATTCGTTCATTACAGGACAGGTTACTCTGTAACTTCAAAATTTTGATCTGAAGATGGGCAGCTGTCCCGAAACCGGTAATGTTTTAGAAAATATAAGTGATCTGGAGACGGATATTCAAGAATTTTATTCATATAATGATCGCAATAACTCCCTGAAGACCAATAAGTCTTGCTTTGATAAATTACTGGAACATTGGAACGTCCTCCAAGGTTGCCGCCATACTGACCACGATGATCGTCTGGAGTTACTGCAGAGCTACGAGTCGTCACTGAAGACAATGCTGTTCATCAACAGTCCATGTAATCCGATCACGGCACCGCCACAAACGCTTAGTTACTAGCTGCAGCCTGCACATTACCTAAAGGGGATATTGTTACTTTTTGACTAATGGTCCTGGATGTCTTATAATGTTGCAGACGTTTCACTACTTGTTCACGGTTGGCAGGCGCAGACGTGTAAAAGTGTTTGGTGCACGATATAGAAATTCTCCTTTGGGGTGACCAGGCGCGGTAAAATTGAACTTGCATGACTAGTTGCAATCCATAAGGTATACAAATCTGGTTACTGCATGGTTCGACCAACCAGCCAAATAGTTACCAACATTGATGCCCGCCTGATATACTCTGTAACAAGCTCATAACGCTGACTCTCTCGAGTACGAGGTATGTCTCTGTCATGAGTCAACATCTGACGCTGAAATCCCTTACATCCCAACCAGGCCTGGGAGCAACACTGTGCTACGTGGCGTGGCATATTAATAGGGCGTACGTATACGAACACATTTTGACATTCGACCATAGCTTACGCTGCATCACATTTTTGTTAGGCACTACATAAGTTAATAACTTACATTTGTACTTGAAGAAGAATATTATTACTCCTTTGTAAACTTTCGAAATTGAAAACTTTTATGCTTTTGGTGAGCCACCATATCTTTTCATTGTTTGGAGAACTGGAACGGGGGACAATCTACCTCGAGTGGTCATTGGAGGAGCTACTTGATACAGAATTTTCGGGTCCAAGGTCAAGAAAACCGACAAAGACCCGGAGCTCAGCGTACTGACATCGTGCTCCTCCGTACCGCATCCATATGATGCTCTTAATACGATGCGATCACCAGTCGGCCCCCACTGGTCATCTGGGTGAAATAGCATAACGTTTCTTCGCTGCTTGTGCGTTCACTCAAACTCGATTATGTAAAGACGCTTCATATGAAACTTACACGAGAATAGAATCAGTGTAATGTTAGATTCTTAGTACATTGCACTATCCACAAAGCTAAGCTTACTCCCTCGTTTTATAAGGGAGAGATCAAAAAGCTTCGCATGCCATACAGTCCAGAGTCAGTAAGATAAGAGACAAAATCGCTGTCAGCATTGAGGTCATCATCGCATCGACGCACAGGTTGAAGATACCCGTTTGGTGAAGAAGGCACATCTTCCTCGGACAGGAACTGTCAGGTATTTTTTGTCTAATAGACCAAAGGCATGATAAACGCTTTGGGGGAGATCTCGACTACAGGGCGAGTGCTAGAGTGCTTCCCACTTGAGGTGATGGCATATCAGTTATGGGGAGGCGACCAACACGGAACCAGGCGCATTATTCCCCAACGTCGGTTTTCGACTTACATTCTGACCCATAGACATTCTTAGTTATCCGTTTGATGACTGCCGGTAGCCACGATAAGAGTAACAGCACGTTGTTCCTGTCTAGCAGTAATAACGTTGCATTTACCATACACGCGTTGGAAAGACGCGAATGCCACATTCATCTCCTTGACTACACATCGGTGCCCATAATATACAGCAATCGTAATAGCGCGACGTG
The DNA here is from genome assembly GCA_026315105.1 of Locusta migratoria. NCBI lineage: Eukaryota > Metazoa > Arthropoda > Insecta > Orthoptera > Acrididae > Locusta > Locusta migratoria. Next base: position 102,199,839 of record CM048747.1, read on the forward strand.
GCATAGACGTTGCCCTAACCCCCTCAAACGGAAACTTGCTGGCTGTGTTCAGTACTGCCTAACGAAAAAGTAAAAGATTACACAACATTATCTTTATGTGACCTATTACTGGCTGGGTAATTCAGTTCAAAGGTCGGAGACAGGCGAAAAATCGACAGATGAAACAGGAACAGCGCTCAACACTGCAGTTTTGACATACCACTGCGACATAACAGCAAAAAAATTAAAATTACATTAATAAAAATCAACAATGTGCAAAATACAGGAAGCTCGGCAATCGCGATCGCAGTCAGGGAGTGAACAAATAATGTCCTCAAGGGGCACGAAATTTTACTGTTACTTGGGTATCCAAAAGAAAAAAAAAAAAAAAAAGAGCGAATGAGAAATCTAACAACATAATCAAGATTTTTATAATTAAGTGAAGAAAATCTTTGAAGAATTTTTTACTAAATGTAAGGTGTGTGTGTGTGTGTGTGTATATATAAGACGTAACTGACTTCACGAGTACTTCACTATTAGAAAAATTTTAAGTTCTCGAAGAGATATTGAACATTAATTTTACTCACGTCGGCCTGAAACAATAGAATTGTCGGCGGCGTAAGCTCGCGCCAAATATGACTCCTGCTGGCTTTAAACACGCACACCGTGACTCATGAATGCTACCATTAATTATTCATGGAATCTTCAGCCAATAAAGAAACAAATTTAGTAATTCCAGCAAGAGTACTCCGTGCCGAAGCCACGAAGTCATCATATAATTCTAGTCACTAGGTCACAGTATTTACATACCTTTTGTAATAACTCGAGACAAATATCCCAAAAGAAGAATATGAGGAAAATCCTTAAGAAAACAAGTGAGATCCATTGAACCCTTCACGTGTTGCTCACAAAAACGTACAGAAATTACAATATGCCCTAAATGATTGTCTTTCGTACAAATATTTACTACAACTACCAGTGATAAACCCAAGTTCAGAATAAAAGGTATTTACCAGACTTAAAAGACAAAGATTGAATGCACATCAAATAAAATGTCACAGGTAATCACAGCTAGATTAAAGTGTTCGTTGTCATCACGGTTACTGATAGTGCTAACAAAGCGTAATACATCGAAAATAAACAGAAAATGCATTGTCTAGTAGAGTGAGAGGTATCAATGGCAAAGGAATATGCTACACGGTTTTCAACAAGTCTATGGCTTGAGGACAGCTTAGCATCTTACGTAAAGAAGTGCGAACATACTAGCTCTCACTACCTATTTCATAATTTTAATTACAGCGTCAGAAAGAAAAGGAGCAAATATTTTGTAGAACTTTTGTGAATAAAGCCAGTTTTACACTGAAAATGTTGAAAGAACGGCCGCATGAATGTTCATATTACTCCCGCTCAGTCCGTGAAGGCAATATTAGACAATCTACATCAGTAGCTCCAAACGTTTTTTAAGACCAAGGTCTAATTTAATTTCTTTATTGTGAGGAGGAACCATAAGGTTTAAGAAAAATAAACTGAGTATATCAAAAAATAAACTTCAATTAAAACCATTAACAAATTCGTTAAACTCAAAAGTAATATATGTTAATAGTACTCGTAGAAACGTTTAATACACAATTCGGTTTGTACCATTGTGATTCTAGGGCTTTCGTCTTACCTCCAAGTTCGGTAATCGTAGAGTTAATTCTGTTGCGCAAAGCTACACGCGTATCATCACTTGCTTTGAATCGATTGCTGGGTTTGCTTTTAAGCACGGAACACTTTTTCACCTAAATAAGTCATTGAGAAAATACTAAGATGGCGAAAGGCACTTACCGGAATGTTAGTGAATGATTTTGCTTTTTTTGCAATAAAACTGCCCAAGAGGATGGATTCAAATGGGTTCTTGCAGTTTCTATGTTTTTGGAACTTAATGAGCGTTCACAGTACCGGGAGACAAATGAACTTCTTCCATCATCTGTCAAGTAATAGTGCACACACAGTGTGACAAGAAGTTAATAATCAAAACTGAATAAAAGTTTGAAAGTTTTGCGGACATATGTTACCTCTTGCGGACCACAGGTTGGAAACCACTGGTCTACAGGTGCGCAGAGACGGTTAAGTAGCCATTCTTCGCTTATTATATATAACCTGGAAGAGCCCTATCCCATTTCACAGCGGTATGACGCCTATTTATGTATTGTGATAGTAAATCAATCTTTGTGGTAAACAAGCCTGTATTACGCAATATTGCAACAACAGCTTCATAATAATAACGCGGACATTTCGTAGCTTGCAGTTCCCTTAGACAAAGTCTTGCGGGGGGTCGTGGTCAAAGGAGGAAGTACTTGGACCATAAAAACCATTCCAGTCCACGACTGATACTTAGGTGTTCCTCGATACCAAAATTGGCTAAGAAAAGTGAAATTTATTTTATACGAAAATTATGTAATTCCTCGTTGTCATCAATTTTGATCTGAATAGAATTTTATTACAGTAAATACTCTCATGTTAACGATGTATAAATGAAAAGTCTGAAAACTGCCTTCAGGAACCAATCGAGAGATAAATTAATGAAAGCCAATAAGTAAATTTCAGAAATTTAGAAATTGCGTATCCAGTGGGACTTAACGAGCATAATTCGCTTCCAAATGTTACCTGCAACGCGAGACATTCGTCAAGCAACAAACATTTGACGAAATTAATGTAACGATTGGATAATGTGTTTCATTACGGGAAGTAGGCTGAAAAATTCTCCCTGTACTGTACAATACGGTACCTCTTTTTTAAATAGAATGTTTTATCAACAGAAGAAAATATAAAATTCACTTTTCTTTAAGTCGCACAGTTAGTTGTTACAGGACGGTGAGGGCAGGGTGGGGGAGGGGGGTCGCCAGAATATTTTTCTTGGAAGGGGGTCGGGAACTAAAAAAATCGCACTGGCGTGTTTTTACGGCCCACTTTAGTTTGTAGTTTAAGTTTTTGCAAACTTTTTAGACCAAAATAATAATCCAAATAATAATAAATTAGTGTCTGAAACCCTTTTAGGAAAAAAAATTTAGGTAGTGGAGGGTTTCGAACCACCGACCTCTCGCGTCACAGTCCAGCACCTTGCCCATTACGGTACGGCTATAAATCGAAACAGGAGTTCTTAAATCTCATACTATTGATGGCCGTTTTTAATTGCTGTTAATATGGCATTTGTAGACATTAGATTATCATTTATCGTACGAAAAAGGATGTGTTTTTGTTAATTCCTCAGTGTGCCGTTGCTTTGAAATGACAACGTGTAAGTTACAATAAGAAAATCATCAAATACGCGAGGAATGTCACGTGACATCTCCGAACGGCTGGATTTCGTTAATTCAATGGAGGGTGTAAAATCTCCGTTATTTTTGCAAATACGTCTCAAACGATACGAGGTATGAAAAAAAACATAAGGGAGCTAAGTTGTGGAGAATTTTCTCCCCTACCAATTAGGTTATTCAATTTTCGTGTCAGATGAAAGGTTCGTTTGCAATTACAATTATATTACAAACGACTTTTTTGGTTTTACTACTTTTTTTTTGTCCGAAAAATTTGAAAAAGGGAGATTCTGGTCTCTGGTGGCCTACAATCATGTCAGTAAAATTTGGTTGAACTGTTCGTCTTAAATACAGGGAACACGTTACGGACAGACAGACAGGTAGACGAACAGACAGACATACATTCCAAAATGGCCGTTATTTTTGCAAATATCTTTGAAACGCTACGAGATATGGAAAAAAAAACCATAAGAAAGCAAAGTTATAGAGAATTTTCTCCCCTACAAATGCGGTTATTGAATTTTCGTGTCAGATGATTAGTTAAGCTGTTATTTTCATTTAAATTTCGAGCTGTCAAAAGACGATCGCAAAGGCTCAGTTTTAGTGTTACTACCGTAACCTAAAGTGGGCCAAAAGGTTGGAAAAACACTGCCTTAGACTTAACAATATCACGACCAGTGTGGCTACAGAGGCACGGCAGGCTGAAAGGAACACGTGCAGACTGCTGGAGAAACAGTTTCAGGAGTACCGAGTTAATAAAATTGTCTAAGAGGCGTGTTCGCAGATTTAAATGCCGACGGGAAAGCTGTCAGAAAGTTGGGAGCGCCAAACATCAGACGGCGGAATAACTGACAGCTGCCTCAGCCGGCATCCGTCCAGGGTAAACACGGAGAGCGGAGCCGCCAATGTAAGGAGTGGCCCCGCATAAACAGCGCGCCATAATACGCACGGCCAGTCCTTGGTGGCCGCCGCTCTCGTTCGCTACAAATATAAACGCCAGATGGCGGCTGCGCTGCTCAGGAGTTTCGATAAATAATAAACGATCACTCATCGCGGCGGGCCGAGCCGACGCGAGGCGAGGCGAGGCGAGGCGAGGCGAACGGACTCGAGCAGTGTGCGTGCGCTCCCTGTCTGGATATTCTCCGCGCGCTCTCTGCTCCCCCCCCCCTGCCCCTCCCCTCGACCTCTTTCCGTACGCCTGGCCAGTTAGCCGGCCATCGAGTGCCGCCTGCAGCCGACAGCGCACGACATACAATCTCGCCACGCAAACACGCGTGCGCCACAGACGGACCCGCGCACACGCCGACATATATATTCTCGCAGGCTGCCGCTGCCACCGCCGCTTTTCTGTGCAAATGAAACTAGTAGGCGTATCTCATTTGAACACAATGTGCAATTCGTGATATACCGGCGCGGTGAACAATGCAAATTAATGGTCGCCAATTGTTCGGGCCGCGCGCCATTTGCCCGCGTACTTGTATATTACGTGTTATTTTCGCCGGCGGGGCAGGCCAAAGATGTGGCCGGCGCGATTTCACGACTCAGCGGCCGCGGCTTCGAACCCCGGCTTCCTGCTTTGATGTCGCGCGGTCGTCCGCGACCGTTACCGTTTCTCCGCTGTTCACCGTCCGCTTCCCTTTGCCGGCTGCCGGGGCTTACGCTCCACTGAAACGCTTAAACCGGCCAAAAATGTATATTTTTTCCCTTTGTTCGCAAAAAAAAGAAAAAAATTCTGAAAAAGAGCGAAACAAATAAAGGGAAACAGTTGTGAAGTAAGGGGAGCGCCTGTACTAATTTCAGATAGCGCGGCGCGGCGATTGGCTCGCGCGTCATTTGTTTCGGCCAGGAGGCTTCGGCGCGCCGCCAAATTGCGGCCCTGGCCGTGCTTTCTGGTTTCCGCTCTGCCCGCCACACTTCGCTCCTGCCGCAGCTCGTGTTCCCTCCGCCCCGAACGTCGCCGCGCCAGGTGGCCGGCCTTGCCGCAGCGTGTCACGTTGCATTGGATTATTTCAGTTCGTACAGATTGCGCGTCACGGGAGAAAATATTTCTCAAAGTGAGTGTATCTTTCAACTGTGTAAATAACTATGCCATAGCACACATCTCAAACGTCAGGACATCATCACTCATAAAATGCGTTCGTATGTCAGGTAAACCAAGAATGATTTGACGCGGTGGAATGGCCGCGCGCTCTAAGGCGCCTTGCCGAGGAGCGCGTCATTATTTTCTGTCGGAGATTCGAGTCCTCCCCCGGGCATGTATGTGTATCGCACTAACAAGTTGAAGGGAATCACGTTCCACTCGGACCTGTTAGTCTTTTGAATAAAAAAAGGAACATGGCTGCCGACCACTTCAAACTATAGTACAGCACACGCCGTAGTGACATTGACATCTCCCCCCCCCCTTTTACCTCCATGGTCAGTATTGTGTGTCATCGGGGTTTTCGATGTCAGTTTCCTAAAATGGCATCATGTCGGCATCTTTTCCCGTCAAATATCTAAAAGCTAAGCATACCTCGGAACTACTGTTTTGTGTCAGTATTGGTGGCTTGAAGGGGATGAATAAAGTTTTCACGATCTTAAAATTAGCATACGTATCAAAATATTATAGTGCATAAACTAGAATTTTGTGAAAGGAAGCATAGTGTGACCAGGGGAAAAAAACTGCTATAGCGGCGTTTCATTTGCTTTCTTCATGTTATATATATATATAATGTTGTATTCATGTTACATGATATGTCAGAAGCAGACGAGGTAGCTTACTGAAAAATGTACAATTACGGCGGCATTATATAAAATTGTTTCGTATGTTTGTACCCCGTGACAGTCCTGTCGACGAACTGTGGTGGACAGAGGACTTACGAAATATACGTAGATGCTTATGTTAACCTCAATGGCCGGCCGCGGTGGCCGAGGGGACTGAGGCGCTTCAGTCACGCTCTGCACGGCCACTACGGCCGAGTGTTCGAATCCCCCCTCGGGCATGGGTATTTGTGCCGTCTGTAGTCTTAGCTAGTTCATAAGTAGTTTGTAAGTTTAGGGAGTGATGACCCTGTAGTTAAGTCCCATAAGCTATACAGACATTTGAACATTAACCGCAATGATACTATTGACTTGTTAATAAAGTTTTTTTGACGTTAGATAGTTAATAACAATAAGTACGAGGCGAAAAAATACTGTGACCATTAGAAGTCCGCATGTATTTTTGCAACACGACTTTATTGGTAAGGCCACCTAGGTTCAGTTTAGAGAAAGATCTTACAACTTCAGCTACACATGTCCAATTTATTACAAGTAAGTGAATACTCAACTTCAGTTTGTAGAAATATAATCAGACTGATAAAGTGTAGGCTTCTGAGTATGTTACTTCTACGTTCAACATGAGGAGAGGCATTGAATTAAAATTTGTGCTGTGGCCGGCATTCGAACCTGGGACCTCATACTTACTAGGTAGGCGCTTTAGACCACTTTTTTTGTCATCTGGTAGATCTATGGTTCGCGGTCGTTCGCTCAGTATGGTCGTGGTTGTTCGTTGAATGGTTGGCTCAGCTTTTTTATTTCAGAGGGCGTCTAGCCCCCTAAACGGGCGCGCTGAGCCACGGCGCCCGGAGACCACTCAGCTAACACAGCGTTGCAACCGAAGCCACTACACGTACTGTCTTAAAGCACGTCTCCCTCCACACCACTCACTTTAATTCTGCCTCAGGTTCTCTGTGAAATACGTATCAAATTGCCAGGGCTCGCCTATATTGGAATAGCACCCTAGCAAGGAACGCGAATGGGACCAGTCCCGCCTTGTTCCTCAGGCCGAGGTGATTTATATCAACAAATAATTCAATGCCTCTCCTAATGTTTAATACCTTTGGAATAACGAGACAATATTGTCTCAAGGAATTGTATTATTTGTATAATTTTCGACAAAACTGTCAAACGTGATTCAAAATATGGTATTTTTTCCCTAGCGTTTTAAAGATAAGAAAATCGCTTGGCGCCAGTTGAAGATTCGTCAACCTTCTTAAACCTTCCACGAAGCATTGTAATTTCCTAGATATCTAATGAGTGCCACCTAGGGAAACCTTCAAAAAATTTTAGACGATACACAGCCATTTTGCACAAATTTAATATATGGCATCAAGACTTTCGTATTATACATATAATATATAGTAGCTAAGATTTAAAGATATAAAAATCTTCTGTCTGAAGACTATATGCATAACGTGAACTAGACTAGAACGATCCTCTTTGTGGTACTGAAGTTAACCTCCATACTTGTATTTTTCGTAAAAACGACATTTACGAAAATTGTATATATCTAAAAAAAAAAAAAAAAAAAAAAAAAAAATCGTTTTTTCACAGGAGATATGTTAGCCTCGAAAACGCGGTGTGAAGCACTATGTTCCCCTTTGTTAGAGGGGGAAAAAAAGGGAAAAAGAAAAAAATCCCGAGCAACGCTCTGTCACCCGATATACAACATTAAGCCCGTGTATGAGTACGTTTTAAATGTAGTAGGTGTAATAGCGATCCTTGATGCAAGTCTTCAATATTAGTTTGTGACCCAAAAACTATATATTTATTTCATCATTTCACGAAGTTATATCTCATTCATTAAGAAATTGCTTAACTGAATTCGGAAATTTTTCTTTTGTTGTAGCTTTAGTCCCATATAAGATTACGTAATCATTAGAAGTGTCCCCTACTGTATCAGACGAGGAATATTACAGATTTAATATCATTTCTATGGTTCTCTGTGGATGTGATTCTGAAAACATTAAAGAACTTTCTTGATTAATAAAGAACATGAAACACAAAAGTAATCTTTAAATTACCTTTTTGCTGGTTCGTTAATATTTAAGCATAATACTAATGTTCTGACTATGCACTCTTTACACTTTTTGAGACACACAATGAGTACGCCATATTTTCATATTAATTACGTTTCATATAGTGGTGAATATCAGAAACGGGCGGAGCTGATTACAAAAAGCTGAAATTCTCCAGCGCCATCTCGTTCTTCGTTAAGAGGGAGACACATACGCAGAGAGTAATGTGAATCCTTGCCTTACTGTATCGTCGGTGATAAAATCTACTACAACCCAGCGTGTATTATGTAATGATAATGGAGCTAGATATACTCGAACATTAGAAGTAGTATTGCAAAATTAGTAACTGTGTAATATAGGAGTTAGAAACATTTGTTCAAGTTGAAAAGGTTTTAGATTGGTGCACGAAGTACGGTCGTATTATCTTAAAACGTGGACTGGCGATCAACTATAATAGCGGATTTTCTCCGTGTGTAGTTTAATGGCACAGTACTGTGGATGGTACCATTTTGTACCTTTTAAAGTAGGGAATGGGAAGTGATGGTGGACATGTCAGACTTGTGACTGGGAAAGGAGAGGGGGTTGGGAAAGACTAGTCATCGCCTGCTTAATCCCTCATAACTTCGCTATGGTCTAACTACGTTCTACACAGTATGCTATTTGCACCTCTGACGAAAATGTGGTCATTAAAAGTATTTCATTTGACAAAATAAACATTTTTGTGTTATTTATTTATGCCAAATATATGGTAGTAGTGTCACAGTCCTTTCCTTCGTCTGTAATTGGAGCGTTATTCGTCCATTTTTAGAATTTTTTACATCTATTGTAAAATTGTTACGTGGTTCCGCAATACTGACAACCTACATAAACTCCTTGTTCTAAAAGTCTTCACATGCAGATCACTTTGTCAGCATTAATATAGGTTAAATATATTTTCGTATATCATACAGTATGAGTATATCTAAATCTATACTACGAAAGCCACCCGAATGTGCTTGGCGGAAGGTACTTCATATATCATTTTCCTGCTCCAGTCGGATGTACCCATGGGTAGAGTAGTGACAGTAAGGGTGAAAATGTAGTGGAGCGGCGAGTCAAGAGTCAAGCGGTGCTTTAAGCTGCGCGTTTCTTGAATGAAGGTGGTAGCGGCGCTGCACATGCGTATAGAGGAGCGGCGAGGACAGCGAATATGATGTGTTCTACGAGTGTAGTGCACTTAAAGAGGTTAGGTTAGGATGAGGAACTATTCTGTCCACCCTATAAATATCACCGTTTGTTTCTTCTGCTAAAGAAATTTCCTGGCCGTTATTTCAATACATAAGGATGAATTAAACACATTTGAGTACATTTTGAAGTTGATTTCAGCACATACGCAATCGAATTTCGTTAACTTTGTAAAGCAGCCAACTGATTCTGAAGAAATGCTAGTCACTTGAAGATACGTTTTTGCTACATCGTATTATCAGAATAAGGAAAGTGAAAACAACTAGGTAACCTCATATTCAGGTTCCTACTCCTGTGATCTGTGTTTGCTTCAACAAAAGTTGCAAATTGGATCGGTCTGCCTTGAGCAAAACACTGATTCTTCATTGCAGTTGCAGCATTTCAATGGGCCTTAATGTATTTCTTCGTTTTACATATTCAGAAATTCCTGTTTTTTTCCGGGACCCAATAGAAAATAAAAGTACAAAACATAAAAAATTACAAATACAGGAATATCTGAACATGTAATAACAAGAAATAAATAAAAGTCCACTGAAGATGTTACAGTTACAACGAGAAGGAGAAGAAACACAGTGTTTTGCTCAAGACAGACGATCCAGTTACAAAACAACTTTTATGTAATATAAGTTTTTGTAATAGATAATAAACAAATGGTCGCCCAAGATAAATTTATTATGACTACAACTTCATTCTGTTCATTACAAATTCATTGATCGGCGGTTTTCCTCTACAAATATGAGAAATTTGATGAAATAGTTGCCGCGGCTGAGCGCTTAGAGGCTCTATGCTACGATGCGCGAGGGCGTTCCCCGTCGGAGTTTCGAATCCTCCCTCGGGCATGGTTGTGTGTGTTGCCCTTAGGTTAGTTTAACTTAGTTTAAGTAGTTCGTAAGATTAGGGACTGATGACCAACGTAGTTTAGTTCAAACCTACCTCCGTCCATCCTGATTTAGGTTTCAGAGATTTCCGTTAAGCATTTCAGGTAAATTCCGGGATGTACCTTTGAAGGGGCCCGGTTGATTGCCTTCTCCACCTCTACCCGAACATCCTAGCGTGTGCTGCGTATCTAATGTCCATGATGAGAGTGGCGCGCGAGTGTAGGTGGAAATCATTAAAAAAAAAAAGTTATCGTCGCGGGCAGATTTATTTGCGAAAGCGAACATACTTTGTTAGCGCCCACCTATGTAGGGAGGCATGATCATCATAACAAAATAAGAGAAATGAGATGGAAAACTATAAGATTTAGGTGTTCCTTTTTCTCACGCACTATTAGAGATTGGAATAGTACATATTGTGAATAATATGAAAGCGGTTGGATAAACCCCTCTGCCAGTCACTTAAATGTGATCTACAGAGTAAATATGTAGATTTCGACGGGACGTTAAACCCTAATCTTCATTCTTTCCTACAAGAATCAAGGAACCAAATTATTTTCGTTGCATTATGGAAACAGGACCTGCAATCCTGACAGCTTTTTTAATTTGTATTTACGTCTTTTATTCAACGTATGACAATAGAGATCGGTGAATATTGCTGTAACATTAACGCAGATGAAGTACAGTTACAGTATTGTGTTTCGAAATAGTAACCCCCCATAACTATGCACCGCTGAGTTCAGCGATGCACGTCCTGGAAACTTTGCACGAAGTCTTCATTTGGGAAGGTGTTCAGAATCCTCGTCACGTTTCGTTGGATGTCAGAAATATCGTCAAATCGGTTTCCTTTCAAAGCGCGTTTAAGTTGAGGGAATAGGAGAAAGTGAGGAGTATTGAGATCAGGCGAGTTTGGTGGATGTTCCTGATTCACAGCTTCTCTTTTGCAGGAACTGTTTGACGATATTGGCTGTGTGGTCAAGCGTTGTCGCCAACAGAGCACCAGGAACCTTTTGTGCGTACTCTGTGTGGACGTTGCATGATCCGGGTTAAAATTTTAACGTACAGCGTCCAACGTCGTAGAAATTCCTTGTGGATAATACCTTGGGTATCGAAAAAGGTGATGAGCATCGTTTGATGCGTGATCATTCGGCTCTGGCCTTTGTGCGACGATGTGATGCCGTTTCGTTTCAGGGGCGTTCAAGAAATGGGGTGTCGTATCATAATAACCACGTACCTGCGTCGCATGCTTTAGGTGTCTTGCCAAGCTTAAAACTTAAAATTGATCCTTTGCTCGTCCATTACTCAATATATTCATGGCCGCCAACATTGCAAACAAAGGAATATGGTTTAATCAGGATGCCCCGTTCCTCCCACCGCCCCATGATCCCCAACTACGACACAGTGATACCCCCGGCCTCAGCCAACGCCATTTGCCGATATTGTTACACTTCGGCCAAGAGTCTTAACACTGATTACACACGATGCTCAACTGAACTTCGGCGGGGACAGGTTGCGACACCGCCTACTATGCAGGTGCAGGTGTGATTCACCCTTGTTGCCTGGTTGACCGTTCTGACTTCATTCGGCGTACTTTGTCAGAGGTTCTATGTACCAATAGTTCATTTTGTTAGTATCATCACGATTAATTTTCATGCCTACTTTCAAATAATAAGTTATTTTTCGTACTTCAGGATCCGATATGTTTAAAATATTAACTTTTGTAGTAATAAAAGTGACTTCCACCCTCTTTTCGAATGCACCGATTATCAGAAGGCTTTGTTGAGTACTAAAGTAATTGGCCAATTTGGGTATACATTAAATTTTCTTCCATTTTTGGCGAGCCAGATGCCAACTGCCACTGGTCACTTTTAGTATTAGTACCAGATTCAATTTAGAGGGTCTAAAGTCTAATGGTGTTCCTTAAATAGCTCCATTCATTGCTAAGCTTTTAGTGAAATGCATAGAGGAACGAGATTTCCTTCATACTGGAAATGAGTAACGGGTCGCAGCTTTGGTGATGTAGGAAGCGTAAATGAATGATATGTGGCGAATGCTACAATGGAACGGCGTAAGGAGAACTCGTCTACCTCTGTACGCGCAACTCGTAAAATCCGAGCCGAAGTCCTTCATCGGTAATGGGCTGGATATCGATGGAACGCCGCCATGTGTGAGCCGTAGAATGCAAGGGCCTGTGAGTGGTAGGGATCCGGCGGTGGAAATTATTCGGCGCGCAGAAACCGGCGGCCGCGCACCGGCGAACATTTCTGCATTGTGTTGCGCGCGCCGGCCAATATGTGGGCCCGCGGAACGCACGCCCGACTCCACAATGGCCGGCCTGCGCCGCGGACCCGACCCCAGCCTTGGCCGCGCCAGCGCACCTGCAAATCCGCGCTTTTAATTCCCGCCCCGGCAAATGTCACTTAATCCACCTATATTATAAATCAAGTGATTGAAGCGGGATTTAAATAATTATTGATTTAACTCGCTCTAATCCCGCTGATAACGCACCATATTCCCAACTACCCACCCTTTTTTTTTCGCTGTGCGATCTTTATTTACATTTAATTTCAGTTATAATTTTCGGGATTAGATCTAACTGGAAAATAGCGCGCACTCGTCCTGGGTGCAAACCTGGCGTGGGCTGGAGCAAAATTGTGAAACAGAAGTACTGACCGATTTCAGTGTACTGGCAGTTCCAAAATTCAGCAACGGAACTGCCTCATGCGTTTCATTCATGAAATTGTAAATATGAAAAATAACATATATCACAACAAATTGCTCTTCTCTAAAGATGTAGAGAGAATTCATCGCTGTTAACGATCCTTGTGTCTGAATGTTTACTCTGGCTTTCATATTTTATACTGGCAGAAAAGCCACGTTTCCGAACCACTAGGATGGTTTGTCACTGGAAAGTAAGTATTAATTATGCTATATTGGTGACCATTCAAAATGAAACACCAAGGAGTGGAGATATCACAGCTAAATGTATTTGACAATCATCAGGCTGTACAAACATTACATGATGAATAATATAGCCGAGGAATATTATAAAATCTTGCTAATAACTGTTGCGATACGCCTCAGCATTAAATCAAAATCAAATCATATGTTCGTAAATCTATGGGACTCAACTACTTGGTTATTAGTCCCTAGCTTACAAACTACTTAATCTAAGGTAAACTAAACTAAGGAGAACACACACATCCGTGTCCGAGGGGGCAATCGAACCCCCGACGGCAGACGGTGCGAGCACCATAGCGCCCCAGTACGCACGGCTAATCCGCCGCGGATTTAAATCAAAGAGGCTCTCCATGTGTTGTTGGCGTATAGCAATAGAAGCGGCTTCCATACATTACAAAAGTTGATGTCGTGTAACAGCGAATGGCGTGTGCCGGATGAGTCGTTCCGTGATCGTCGACCAGACCTTAGAGATAAGCGATAGTTGGGAAGAACAGGGAGGTGGAGGTAGCAAAGTAATCCGATGGACGACGGAGAAGTGTTGAACATTGTGTGCCCCATGTCATCGCGCATCACCTGTTTCGTTGTGCCCATCGGCAAGCTTAGAGGGGGCTCGAACGCTTCCCAGCTGTAACAGTGGCTGGAGAGAGTATCAGCAGTGCGCACTATCGCGGTGTGGGAGTAGAATCCAGTACCACACCAAACTGTAATACAGGGTGCAGCACCAGAATGGTGATGGAAAAGCCAAAAGTCCGACATTGTCTCAGCACGGTGTCTCTAGACTCTAATCGGACTGTCGTGGCGATGCAGGGAAAATCGGGATTGGATGGGCACTTTTCAATGAGGATTGCCAGTTGTGTGGGCACTACCACGAAGATCAGTGAAGAGTCTGGAGACACTGTGGTGAGATTGAAGTGTTGCCTTACGCATTCCACACTGGTCCTGAAGGGGATACTGGGTTTGGCGTGGCCGGCCGCGGTGGCCGAGTGGACTAAGGCGCTCCAGTCACGGTCTGCACGGCCACTACGGTCGGGGGTTCGAATCCCCCCTCGGGCATGGATATTTGTGCCTTCCTAGTTCGTAAGTAGTTCATTAGTAGTTTGTAAGTTTAGGGACTGATGACCCCGTAGTTAAGCCCCTTAGACTATACAAACATTTGAACATTTTTTGGGTTTGGGATGGCGTTGCATCTCCCAACATCTCTCTTGTACTCATTGCCCGCACATCAACCAGATATTGTCCTTCCCGACATTCGGAGCTTGTTGACCGTCATATTGCAACATGATAATACGGAAACATATGTGGCACTCAATGTTGAAGACTTCTTCGTCGTCTGTCGGATCCCATTTCTACCCTGGCTTGTGTTCACTCGATCTGTAACCTGTCGGAAACGTCTGGTCGATGGTAGCGAATCGATTCCTCCGGGATACATCACCCGCTGCTACACCAGATCACCTTCAGTACTATGTGGAAGCAGCCTTACCCATCCACACATCCAGAGCCTCTTTGGTTCAGTGTGGAGGCGTGTAGCATCCAACAACGGCGTCAACACCGAATACTGATTCCATCATAAATGTGGCTATTGTATCCCGGCCCTGCTTGTTGTCGAATATTGTACGGCCAGCAGTGTGCGGGTATTAATTTGTCTCTAGTCGTAACGCCATATTAAACACTGTAGTAGGGACCACGATGCCCACTTCACGATGCTCTTCCGCCTCGTCAAAGTTTTTATTACATTTCCCCGCCGTTATAGGTCCATTTCAAGTAACAGCTAGGAGGAAAAGCTGGTGATGGTTTCGGAGGCGAGAGTTTCAATTTGTCGCGACACATCTGTCGGCGCGAGTTGTTTGCAGGCAGGGTGGAGGGCGGCGGGCACCCGCGGCGCGCCGCCCGCTGCCACGCCTTTGTCGGCGATATTGGCGCGCAGTAACGCGATTATTTGCCCGGTAATAAGTTGGCCTCCGGTGGCGCCTCGCAGCGGGGCGGGCCAGCCGCCGCCGCCGCGTTTGATTCGCAAACACGGCGATTATCATTCAAGTGTCGCAGCCGCCGCCAGAATGGGCGCCCCGCGGCGGCGCGCGCGACCCGCATGCGCGCGCTTCCGTTTTGTCCGCTAGCATTGACAATTTTTTCCGTAACGAGCTGGCAGGGGCGGCTGAAAACGGTCGATGGGGCTCTTACAAGCTCGGCCTTTATGTAGTGCACGTTACCACCTATCCATTGTTTGTTGTTCCATCTGTCCAACATTTTCTAACTCTCTTTTTTAACACTTTATCCGTCTCCTCTGTGAAGAGAGCGACAGGAGGGCTAACATAAGTGATCAGGTCGCTTTTTAATATCGGAGAACAGCAAATTCATTCATTTTGATGTTCTTGACCTTACAATTGAATGCCTCGTAAGCTATATTACCTCTTGAATCAGTCATATTTTTTTAGCAAATCTGAAGATTCGAGAAGGCTACCTGATCAAAACGTCGCAACAGGACATGAGACGTGTAATCGAGCAAAAGTTTTGAGATAAATTTAGGCGGAAAATGTACCGATAAGGAGATAGGTTCATGCGTTCCAACCAGCGACGAGCGCGGGGAAGTAAGTGCCATGGCCAATCAATTATATATTGACATACATCTACGTATATATACTCCCCAGTCCACCGTACGATGCGTGGTTGAGGATAACTGCGCCACTACTAGGCATTTCCTTTCCTCCCTAATAGAACGAGGGGAAAAAGAATGTTTATATGCCTCTGTACGAGCCCTAATTTATCTTGTCTTTGTGATCTTTACGCGAAATGTAAGCAGGCGGCAGCAAGATCGTTCTGCAGTCAGCTTCAAATTCCGGCCCTCTAAATTTTCTCAGAATTTCTCGAAAAGAACGTCCTCTTTCCTCCGGCTATCCCCATTTTAGTTCGCGGATGATTTCTGTGACACTCGAGCATTGATCAAACCTACCAGCTGCTAGCCTCTGAACTGCTTCCATGTCTTCCTTTAAACTGATCTGCTGCGGGTCGCAAACACTTGAGCAGTACTCAAGACGTGGTCGTACAAGCGTTTTATACACGCTCTTCTTTACAGATGTACATCTTCTCAAAATGCTCTCAATGAACCGAAGTCGGCTGTCCGCCTTACTCACACTGTCCATACATATTCATTCCATTTTATATACCTCTGCAATGTTACGCTTAGATATTTCAAGTTGTCACATCATGTAGAGGTTGTTCATTTAATTCATGAGGACTTTGGGAGCTCCAACATGGATTTTTCTGAGAATTTACATATCTTGACAAATACACCAGTGCTTAATCAGGAAAAAGAAGCATTTCAGAATCACTTTCCCCATTGTGCACAGACTGTAACGGCCAGTTATAGTAACGCTGTCGAGCAACAGTATCTGAGTGTTTTAATTTGATGCACTGCCGTAATTTTCTACGGCTTCAATTCCAGTTGGTGTACAGCTCTGTTATCAGCTGCTGTTGACACACCCGTCAGAAGTGCCAAACGGCTCAAAATTTTTCTTGGATTTTTTTCAAGGCCCAACGACAATACGGCCGGACTTTGCGCTGTCGCAGAATGTCCGAGAACACCATAGCGGTCACTGGCAGACGCAGCGACAATAGCCAACACCGACTAGAGACAAGGCTTCATAACAGTCCGTGTCATGCCACAGCCAGTAGGCCGCTATCGCCAGCGGACTGGCTGGCCGCTACGAGACAGCGGGCTGTGCCTCAGTGGCCAACCAGTCAGCTAGCGATGGCGGCCTACTGGCTGTGGCATGACACGGACTGTTATGAGGCCTTGTCTCTAGTCGGTGTTGCAACAGGCGGTAAGCGCGCTGAGTATCCCTGTCATACCAATTACAATTAGTGGAAATGATTTCTTCTGTGTTGGCAAACAGTTTTATTGCTTTTGAATTGTGTTGTAGGTGCGGTTTGCCGTCAGGCATTAATTAATAGTTGTTTCGTGCCACTACAATTCAAGATGTTCGTGTCTGGAGATCCCGGCTTTTCAATGGCTTATTAACATCGTACGAGTATCTTACTCGAAAGTGTACAAAGCTGAATATGCTAGTCATGGGTTGGTTGTGTTTCAGTGAGTAAAACACTGGGGACATTGTGATGTTATGTGGAAATGTTCGCTGAGAAATTAGCAAAAAACTATTTGTATTTTATATTTGTGCCTTTTTATTCTTGACATGCTGCTGATTCTTTACTGCAGGATGACATAATCTCACAGGAATTGGTCTTTGTCAAGTCTGGTTTTTCATAATACGATGATAGTACTTTTATCATGTTGCGATGTGAGCGTGTTGACGTGTAGCTCCATGTTACATTGTGCTTCATGATATGTTGTCACAACATGATTTATTTTCTGTTTAATTAATACGTCATTTTTTGTACTTGGTGCATCATCATATATCATATGACACATATTTTTTTGTAATACAATGCATTGTGTCAAGAAAAGAAACACGACTCAAGATTTCATGTCGTATAATGTGATATATGACATAATGTCCTCGTCTATAAAATTTCTTCTGCCGTGCAATATGACACCGCACGTCCTTGAAGCTTTGGATGACTCACCCTCCTCAGGGGTGTTTTCTTAGCAGATAATCTCACCACCTCCAGTGCTCGCTGCGGTGTATGAGCAGGAATACTCGTGAAAACGGAGGACAGGACCTATTCGCCTCTTACTGAGCTGCGATAGCAGCATTTTTCGTTCTCTATTCAAATTACATTAAGGAATTCCTGTTGCGTTACCCTGGTGCGATGGAGGAGGGCATGAAGAGGAAAATGTGATATCTATAGTATTTCATATGAAAATTCCTCAACTCCATAATAATATTATAATTTTGCAATCTTTGACGTTTGTTTAAACTTCTTATCAGAAACTAACTGAAAGCCGGCCGCGGTGTCCGAGCGGTCTGCGGCGCGCAAGTCACGTTCTGCACGGCCACTATTGTCGGGGGTTCGAATCCCACCTCGGGCATGGGTATTTGTGCCGTCCTTAGTATTAGCTAGTTCATAAGTAAAGCCCCTTAAGCTCTACAAACATTTGAACATTTGACTAACTGAAATAATAAAATCATTTTGTTCATTACAGATGAACGTGATGTGCAACAGGATTTAGAGCGCCTTATGTGGTAAGTAATACATTGTTATGTAGCTTATGGAGCTTCAGCTTATTAAGTATGTTGGATTATTGAACCTTGAATAGGCCTGCGTAATAAAAAAATCTGTTCAGTTGCGTCTATTTTGTTTTCCTATAAGAACTTTTTTGTAATAGGAGGTGGTGAACCATTGGCATTTAGGCCTACTTGGCAAAAATCATTTTCATTATTACAACCTTTTTGAAAAATTGTGTATATGATGTTGATTGACACTTTCTTTGTCTCGGAGTTATCCAGTTGGTAACAGTTGTGTAGTCGTATGTGATTTGTATAGACATCATTGTTTGGATGCCATAATGTCCGCGGACAGCTGCCACAAACGGGACTGAAAACTATCTTTTTAAATACATGTTTCACAGTATTTTTTCGAGAACTGCAGCTTTGTTACACAATTCCATCCGCTGCTCTGTGTTATTTCCTGGTTCTGCCCTCACATTTCGCTTATCTAATGCATTCGCAGTTTGCAGTGTTGAATGATAAGCAGTCTTGACTGCGGTGAAGCAGATGCTACCAAGTTTAGCGATTCTTCTCCAGGTGTCCTTCAAGCTATCCATCACATGTGCCAAGCAAAAACCATATACAAATGATACATCACACCCCTTTCCACTTGCAGTGGCAAAGCAAGGAGTCGACGTTTTGCGGGGTTCCAGACCACGCGGGAATTCGGGACAGCGAATCAGCAGCTGGAGTAACTGAAAATGCGTGCATGGAACATACAATTTTACAATGTGCTGAGCCCATACATGCTGTTACCCCGCTGTTGACGCAGGATCACGCGTGTGTAGAAAGACCAGTGGCTAAGACTTGGGGAAATAAACGCCGTGCTAGTCATCATTCCAACGACACCGATGATGATGATGATGGTCTGGCGTATTTGTCGTTAGACCCTAACCTATTGTGCAATGAGCAATGAAATGTATAGTTGCAGCACCATATATTGCACTTGTATGTGGGATATGTGGGGTAACCAAACAAAGCAATGTTACTTTATTAAAATTAGTTGCTGCTCTTAATAAAATTGGATTACTCAATTAATAATTCTTTACAAGAGAGGATTCCTACTAGGTTTTGTGACTTACGATAAATTAAGGTTATGTACGCACTAGTTTTTTACAGAAATGTAACCTATTGGAAACAGTCAAAACACATTATTAAAGTTCTCATCGACCAGTTACGACAACAACAAAACAAAACAAATATTGTGACCTGTTGTTAATACGGGGTGGGGGCAAGGTGGAGGCGCAGCGTATATAGCTCAGATTACCTTTTCGTGCAGGCTATGTGCAGGCATTTTAACGGCGGTTTCCAGTAGCTTCTATTTAGCTCCACACGCAGACAGTACAAAATGCTACCATTACAGTTGCACGTTCACCGAGGCCATTGTAGGTAGAATGGTCTTCTGCCTCAAGTGAACAGATATTTGGCCCAGAAAACACGGTAGCACAAGTCTGCCACTGCTCTTCGCCTGCGAGCTACAAGTGTGGCCTGCCTGCTCCTTCCGATATCTTGCTGCCGTGAGCTCCAACCTCAGACATCACTATTGTTCATTACGTTAGCTGCGCGCTAACGCCACCTTTTCATTTGCAACGGAACTCCGTTCACAGTGGAATCACTACGTCTTTTTCATAGCATGCTGGTCGTGAGATATTGCAATTTACATAATATTCACATACATTAAACGGTTAACAAATAAAGAATTACATTACCAAAGCAAGTTAAAATTACAAAATAATATACAAAAATAAACATGACGTAGATATTCATAAGACATACAAAACATATGAAGTACAGTCATCACTTACCATACAGTGGTGCGATCGATTGTAATATGAATGAAATTTAGTATATTACATAACATAAAAAATGAAATATTATTACCAAAAATGGTCAGAATTGGGCAGTGGCGTTATAACTTTTATTACTTACCGGTTGTTCACTCAACCTGTCAGAAATAATGTGATTCGGTAATAATTAGTTTCAGACAATTTATTTCCCTACTAGTAGGTGAAATAAGTTCGGACAGGCCAAGTGTACATGCACATTAATGGAAACTGTCTTGAATTTAATCGCCAAGGCAACGCCGAAAGTTTAGTATCCTTAGAGATAAGCCTTATAAGCTGACCTGTTACTACGGCCATTGCGTTACACATTAGTAATTGCTAATTTTCAAATTTTAGATTATATTTAGGGATAATAATTCTGCGCGGAAACTAAATTAAATCGCTAAACTCTTCAGCGGTAGCATTCGAGTCTGTGCTGCCTCCAACCTGGAACTGGGATTTTTCCAGACTTTCCCTCGCCGTGGCTTCGTACCGGAGATTTCATTTCGAGACTTGCGCGCTCAGAGGTATAAATACCAGAGAGAAAATGTTGCGTCGGCGGTAGCAGAATAAACAACATTATTTGATTTACTATTTGTCTTTAGTCGCTTTTCTTATTTCCGTAAACAGACGGATTTTTTTTCTCTTTTCCCCCGCAAACCACAATTCGTGGCCTGCCGGGCATACTTTGGCAAGTGTAAGCATTAAATATTGCACTGCACGTGTGTGGGATCTTTCCGGATGATGAAATAGTCATGCGCTACTTGCAAGTGGCGGTGTTTTTCCTACTTGGGCATGTGAACATTTCGCAGACTCTAAACTCGACTGCGGGGAAGGGGGAATTGGGAATGTAATTAATTCATCGCGTTCCAGGCAGCAGTTATCGCGAAGGCATAAAATTAGCTATTCATTTGTAAATGTCGTGCCCCGAATTATTCATGAAATCATCGGAATGCATGGCATTTTTCTCCCTTCCTTTGTTTCGGCTGTGGGGCACGGGTTACATCAGTCTCTCAAGAAATACGGTTTTCTTCGTCATTGCATGCCAAATGGTTTTACTGGCTGTCAAAGCAGATGGTTTCTTTGGCGTTGTGCTTACTTCATCTTTTTATACTTGGGCAATCCTGTGGAATATAAGTACGTTTCTTGCTTATCTGGGTTGCGTGTAACCATTCAGTAACAGACACTTTTTCAGCGTGTATTTTGTAAGAGAATCGATTAAGGTGTACAGTTGCTGTAGTGAATTTGGCACAGTAAAACACCGAAAAACGTTTGTGCTGTCAAATTCTCACCAATGCAGTGCCCCGATGTATTACACAGTCTTCGAAGTATCGTTCCTTGACACTGCTGGATGGCTCTTGGTCGTTTTCTCCTCTCATTATCTGCCACGTTTCCCTAGCAATAATTTTCACTAAAATATTAACTTTCCTCTGATTACTCTCAGTAACAGAATCTTGTGTGTTCTAATGTTACATACATTCTTAAAAGAAAACGACGTCGCTCCACGAAGGAATTAACGCTATTCGAATGGGACGGATATTTATTGGTGTGACTAATGAAGGCCAATCGACTCCAGCCACTGAAATTTCGGACCGGATTTGCTGACATCACTACTGACAGGATTGTTGGTGTACTCACGTCACTGGTAGCCGGCGCAGTGATCGCCGTGAGCTTTGCCTCTCTTTATTTTTTATTTTATTTTATTTATTTTTAGCCGCTTGTTAATGGTTAATGAAGCACAAGTTGCACATCAGATGGATGGCAGCGATAATCCTTGTGCTCTAAGTGCCTCTATGGCGATTGCCCGAACTTAGCGTTTTGTCATCTGTTTCGATCGACCCATTCCTTCTTGAGGCTGAGTTCGGTCCTTAGTTCACACATTCCCACCAACGTAATCGCATAGTGGCATTGCGCTTATTCATAGTTCAAGAGATTAGCCGATTACTTTTTCTTCACGTCATTTCTGAGCTGCTAACACCTGCGTGTATTGTCACGCGCCTATTTTGCCAGGTGTAGTAATCATTCAACGGAGTACCAACATATAAATTCGCAAAAACTTCATGCTCTGGTATCTACATAACCTCAGTTTACTATCGCTGGCATCTTTGCTGTGAAATTGCGCTTCAGCTTCACATATTCATCCTGTGAAACATCAGCGACGTTATACATAGTTTTCCTGACCATTTTTTCCTTATGCCCTTCGACCATAGATATTGTTGGACTGGCCACGGCATCATTTGCATGGTACCAAATCGCTGCAATTATACCACGTAACTACTGGCAGAAAAATTTTAATGTCCAGCTATGCTTACCATTATACAGAGCATTTTTGTAAAGCAGAGGAACATTCAATTTCCCGTGTAGTATTATTAAAGTAGTGGCATTGTTCTAAATATCTCTGGCAATTCACGCGGTTTTGTGTTGAAACAACGCAATGTGTATAGACGCTCTATTGTTTGCCCAGCTTATTAATATCTATGCAGGAAGCTTGTATGTGTGTTGTAGAATATCATTGACTGTTGTAGTTACGAAGAGAAACGCTGTTATGTGAACGGCTTGGCTTGTGCTTCCTTACTTTCTCGACTCAACGGCGACTTTTTTCTGGTGCCGAAACCTGGGATTAATAGCTTATGGGCTGTTGTCGGATGACACACTGCCAAGAACTCTCCACTAACGGTAGACGGAGCTACTTAAACACGGCAAAAGGTATGAAAGTCAGTTGTCTGCTGTAGAATAGGCATTACATGAAAGATTGTCATTGTCCACTGCTCTTGCGGCCGAGACAAAAAAAATAATAATCACTAATCGCAGAGCCTGCTGTTCCTTTTAAAAATACTAGGGAGTGTAAGGTTTCTCCAAAAATGTTATACGGTTGTGTATATTAATTTAAACTAGTTAAATCTGTCCACGTTTCGCAGCGGGTAAAGACAGTGGATTAACTGTTTCTGTGTGTTCGGTTCCTTATGAACATACAGATCAGACGGTTTGCCAGCTAAGGAGCATGCAATGTAATTGCCCTTGAGGAAAGCAATATTTAGTACAGTCTATCTAATAGCCAACCCTACTCTTCGTCTATCTCGTCTTCTTCTCTCTGTGATCATTTCCTCCTAATCCATCGCTCTGACCACACCCTCTTTCGCTCGCCGTATCTGCTCAAAATAAATATTAAAAAAAAATTATTATAGGAACTTGTTTAAAGTTTTGTGGTATCGCTAAACAATGTGGTAATTAGGAAGAAGCGTTGCACATCGCTAACGCGGCCTACTATCGATACATTCAGAAAACGCGAGCATCGCAGTGCCATCGTTGCTCGTTCACTCGCAACAATTTATGCTGTACTCTTGGGTTCTTGCCTAACCACATCCTTTAATATCAAGACATATTCGTGAAAAAATTGTAAAGTACTTTTGTCAATCAGAATAGACATCTACAGTCTAGCTTCTCAAAAGTACTTTTAAAAAGGATGTTGTTAAGCAGAACCTAAGAGTACAGCTTAAATTGTTGCGAGTTAACAAGCAACGATGGCACTGCGATGGTCACGTGTTCCTTATATGTTGATAGTAGCCGTGACTGCGATATCCAACTTCTCTTCTAAATTACTAACCATGTTATTTAGACTCCGTTAATAAGGTTTTTGATTTCTACTGCTGACGACTACAGTGATCCAGCAGTTGTGACAGTTATGTTTTACTGTAACTGAACCGTTTAAACGTGAACGACCCTAGAATGCGATTTACAGAGCGTTTACCCTTTCATGTGTCACTTTTATCATAGTATGTAATAGCTACTCAGGGGCCAATGATGTCATTTCAGTTTTTGATATTCACTCTTTTGACCGTTGAAGAATTTAATGCGTCATAGGAAATCTAACATAGAGCTCCAGATATGTGAACATCTACTTCCTTGTACCAGTTACTACGCTCCACGTAAATATCTTTGTTTTGTGCACATCTGTGTCAGGGAAATGTTATAGGGTGCCTGCTGTTGCTAATCTTTATATGATGCTATCGTTTATCGGATAGAAACGTCATCAGAAGATCAAAAGCAGCTGCAAAATGATTGAGATATCTGCATGGTGCAAAAGTTGGCAATTGACCCTTAATAATAAGTGTGAGGTCATCGATATGATAACTAAAAGAAATCGGTTAAACTTCCGTTACACGATAAATCAAACTTACAGGCCGTCAATTCCTGCCTACAATACTCACAAAAACCCATATGGAATAGCAGTTATGTTAAAAACAAACGGAAAAATGAGTGGAAGAACTCGGTAGACATCACATTTACAAGTAACACCCCCAAAAGCACTAAAGGTTTAAACTTCGCTAGAAAAGACTACTAAGCTCAATAGCAATAGAAATCGGCACACAGTTCACACGACCATGCTTTGTATAAATGGGCCCGTGGATAGCGGAAGTTGTGACTGTGCAGCATCTGAGCAGACTCGTAAAAGTGTCCACTACAATAAAATATGGTGGTCTGCTGTGGACCTTATGGAAGCCACATCTGTAACTATGAAGTGGATCCAAAACGTTTGATATAAATGTATACTCAACAGCTTGTCTTGCACAATACATGTCCTAATTCTGTGTTTTATATATCATACGTATTACGTTGTTCACTTATGTTTGTCGAAAATTAAGTCCTTGTTCACTATTTCATTTATATTTGTGTGTATATCCTTCTTCATTGTTTTGTTATTATATTTGTATATGTGCTGGTGTAAAAGGACATGCGATAAATTAAAGTTCCCGGGAGATACCGATAGGCCGCCTGAGTTTACAATTTTAAATTTTTTTCGCGACATCAGTGTGACTATCGATATGAAACTAATTCGTGTCCCTCGTTTTTTTCCCCTCAGAATGTATTTTTTGCAGTGAATGGCCGCGTGAAGGAATTGAACGCAAATGTAGCAATTATTTGATTTTTAACTACGCGAATACAAAAATGCCTTTACTACGTTATCCACGTGAGTCTTCTAATTTTTTTTTTTTATTTTTTTTTTTTTATTGCTCAGTATTTCTAACACCAAATATTGTTACGAAATTAATTTTCTACACATTGTAATTGAATTTTCCATACAAACATGATATTAAAACGGATTTGTGTGTGTGTGTGTGTGTGTGTGTGTGTGTGTGTGTGTGTGTGTGTGTTAGAGGTGGGATTGACTAAGGGAATGTATTATTCATTTCTACACCCGCCATTTATTTGGTTTCATGTGGCCTCAATTATTTCGTGTATTTACTTCAATCACTGTCTGAGCCTTCTTGTCCTACAATCATGTTCTTTTCCTCGCCGATTTTGCGATGACCCGCAGTTTTTCTTATCGGCTACTTGAACTTTTACTGTTCTTCTGTGATAACGCACCTCAACATTTATTTCCAGGTTGCCCTTCGATGCACGATTCGTTTCGATGCAGTGCTGTCTCCAGAATCAAAATGTCACATATTGTTGCCTCAAATTAAGATGCACGACTATACGAAAACCGTCGTCTTTGAACTTACGTTTTATACTCAGCCACTAAGAAATTCTGCATGTGAATTGACAGATCTTAGAACGTATTTACTTTCGTTTATGGCTTATGTGACCTGAATAATATACCCGTAGCTATACATAGCTTGTGCTGTGGAGGTAAAAATCCTAAGGATAATTCTTCTAACCATGCTGCTTGTAACACTGAACATAGGTCATGTTTATTCAGGGTGAAGGAAAAAAGTCACATTTCGAGGTCGGCAAGCGATTCGTCATCCAAATGCAAGACTATAGTTCATTTAGCATAATCAGATTGGATGCATGTATGTAAACGAGGAGTTGGTAACACTGTCACATCGTGCAGTGTATGGAAATGTACCGAGGAACATATATCACCCCGCACTAACGTACCAGCTGTTCGCAGCTCACTGAGCAGACATCTTGATCGTCAAACACACGTCCATTATAGAACTGTGGTTTGAATCCTCGACAGGTTTTCTTATTTTTTAGACGTCCGTTCCGTAGCTAGTGCTGCTAGCTCTTTGCTTTCTTACACGTGTTTTCGAAATGGATAAGATATGATTTTGTTGCATAAACTTTTGAATCTGGGAGGAAGAATTTTTCTTCATGCCGGTTGTAGAAAATGAAACCCACCCATTCGATCGCCACTGCCAGTTTACTCTAAAAGCACAGCAATTCTGTAAAAGAGCTGCCCTGATTTCGCAGATGGTGGAATATAACGTAACAGTAGTCGATTTCAAAGGTTCGATACCTGGCCGAAGTGTAATGTTTGTTTTCTTATTCTATGTTCTTGATGTGGCATCTGACTATTTAATAGTTAGATAGCAATTACAACGGGCGTTACACAAAAGTGAGAGTATTATCATTCTTATTACTCCATTTTTGAAGATTTATTTTGCTTTTAAGCATTTTCTGTGTTCTCTTCCATGTACTACACCACCTTACGTTCTTCCTTTTCTTCAGCTGCACTCTTAAATTTTATAATTTGAAAGAAGAGCTTTCACGCATACTTTTCGTTGCCACGGAACTCAACGTGTCTTCTATAACCTGAGCAGCAATCTGTACTTACTATTGTTATTCCATCATTCTACATCATAAGTTGTAGGTTGCAGAGCACCACTCGTTCAAGATAAATTTGTATCCCATTAAAAACATAAAATATACAAAAACGCAAGTCTCGCGACGAATTCCTTCCACCAAAAAAAGTCGTGAGATCTCATGGGAAACAAAGTCGATTATTTTAGTTAGTGTTCATGGAACCATCTATTCAAAATCTTATGATCTTCTATCTGATTATTTATCTACCAACATCTGTAGCGATTATATCAAAATTACACATCTTTATTTTTATAATAATAAAATTACTTAGCAAGCGCACATTAATATAATGACATAATAATAATAATAATAATAATAATAATAATAATAATAATAATCTGGCAGTTGCACATCGTCATAGTGACATGACACCAACAATTTATATTCCATCATTTAACCTACCGTAATCACGTAAGATTGAAGTACACTCATGTGCATATTTTTTTTAAGTATTAGTGTATGTTATCATGGGAAACCAAATCAGTTATGTTCATAGAACCATTTGGCAATATTTATAGGGACTATAAATATCACTATACACTATACAAATATCAACTAGTTAGTGTTGTATTTCGCATCGATTTGTGAACTTCACTATATATAGTATATTTTCCTGTATAAGTGAATGTATTATTACACAATTATCAAAAAGTTTGTCTAGAACACAAAAGAATTTTACTTTCGGCCGTGATGGCGTGAAGTTGGCAGCGGCTAACGAATGACACACTTCGGAAAACCAGTCACGTAGAATGAGGGGCGTAGTCTTTCGTGTTGACCATGAGGTAAATAATTCTGTTCCTGCTCTGAAGTTTACAGGTTCTTGTATGTACCTCTCATAAAGCGAACATTTCTTTGCCAACATTTGCACACTCTGCCTCCGCCGTAAGTGAAATTTAGCCTGTACATCATAACTCTAAATGTGGCGATATTTTATCAGTTTAAACTTATTTCTTACGACTGTTGTATCTGTACACAAATAATTGTTAATACGTTGTTTAAAGTGACAATTGGTCAATAATAGTGTATTCGGTAGTGGCAGTCTAGTAATGTGTGTCTGTGGTTCTGCCGATGATAGTTTGTTTCGGCTCCCAGAGCACTGATATTCTCGGTTGCTTTCTTTTCTATGCTCATCGTACAGAAATTTCTTTGAATTGATGTCATCATCGATGTTTTTTCTAATTTCGATCATCCTTAGGGCAATAGTTGGTAGCACTTCAATCTTTGACGGGCATCTCGTCTTGGGGGGCCTCCAAATACCTCGATAGCACTATTTTTTTGTTGCGCCCTTGGCCTTTCGTTCTTAGGCCTCCAAATCTCTGAGGCTATTTTTCTTGGATTGTCTCATTCCTCTCGTCCTCGGGAGCCTCCAAATCTGAAAAGTTACTTGTTTATATATTCCCAAGTGGATGGGGGGGGGGGGGGGGGGGCTCATTTTGTTTTGCCGCCGCCCCGGGCCTCCTACAGCCTTAGTCCAACGCCACCTTGATACAAGGCCTGTGCGCTGCCTGCCAAGAGTAGTCATAACACAAGCAAACTATTTTACTTATGTAGCATTGTGATGAGTTTGGGAATACGTACGCGTTGCACACTGTGTTGCAGAATGTTTTTCGTGTTACCTATGTGATTCTCCGTGCAGAGTTTTGATGTTATGAGACAAAATGCCTAATATGAAACGTCCGATTCCAATATCGGCAAGATATCTTACCAATAGTCCGTAAATATCTTCTATCAAAACAAATTTGTTTGTGAATCACATAAATAACATTACGAACATTCTGAAGCATAGTGTGCAACGTCCTTGTATTTCCAAACTCAGCACAACGCTACATGACAAATAGTTTTCTTGTGTTATGACTACTCTTGGCAGGCAGCGCACAGGCCTTGTATCCAGGTGGCGTTGCTCAGTCCGCCACTGCGCGTGCCGGTATGTTGTACGTCTTTTGTAGGGGGTTTTAGCCGTTAATTATTTCCCATTGCCGCGTTTCCTTTTGTTCACCTTGATCTCCTATGTCAGAATACAAGTTATTTCACTGGAAGACCTCACAATATTTTTTATAACATAACCATACTCATTTTTATATGAAATTTAGTAACCTTAAAGGCTCTTCTACGGTCCGATGTTAGTCTAACGACTCTTCGGTAAATAGGCAGTGTGAAAAATTGTATACCTTGAGAACCTGTCCAGCTTGATATTTTTAAGAAATACTATTAAGAATGAAAGGTTGTCCTTACGTGTAGGAAGAATATTACAATCAGAGACAACTAGTTAAGGTTTTATTTTTTAAGTGCGACAAGAAACAATATTGTTGCAGAAATAAATAAAAAATAGTTTGCAAGCCCAGGTTGAGACACGGTTTTTTATGCCCATTTGGAATTTTCCGAGTTGGTCTGTTTCTACTGTGGAGCAGGGATTTAACGTAGTACATTGAAATCATTTATCGGACGTACAAACAAAGCCACATTTCTCATAGTTAGCTATTTCGATCACTGATGTATGCGTCTTCTGATTATAATGTGTACAATCTCGGAGCCCTTTTGCTTATTCTCTGGCTCCGTTCTTAGTACCTAAGCTCCGTTGAGGAAGGTGAGCAATTTCGTCCACGCCACTTCTTTGCCCGTAGGAAGCGCATTTAGCCCTTCAGAGCTTCACACTCAGAGATCGAGCGGAAGTTAATACACGAACGCGCAGCTCGAAAATCGCATCGAAAGGGGAAAGTTACCAATATATTTCGAGCTTCAATATGCATGAGAGGAGCGGGGCGCAGCGTACAGGCGGTCGGCAGGGCCGAGGTCTAAAATTAGAAAGCGTTTTCACATCTATCTATTGAGGGAAATTACACCCGCTGGAGTTCTCGCGTGCGCGCACGTATGTATATGTGTTGGGCGCGCGGGGTGGGGGAATTATGAAATACTTGGCTGCGAGCGGATGCGGCGCCGAGCGGGATTGCCCGCGCGCGGCCGGTAGGAAGGTTTCGCGGGAATTAATGTTTAAAATAGAAGCGGCGCGGCGTCTCTGGCGCCGGAGGGCAGATTGGCGGGGGACCGGCCGCTCAAAGACCGGGGGCTCCCCCAGTGCAGGGCTGCCACCACACCGCGCCGACGCCTAATAGCCGGCGATTTTCGCCTCCGCTCGCCAAGCAGTTCCGGTTTAGCACTTTCCGCATACGGTCCGATACGGTTTGAAAGCTGCCTTCGAATTCAAAACGTACTCTTTGTTAACGGAGCAGTAGTCAAGAACCGCTCACGATTCGGCATTCTGCGCTAATGTTCGTGACCACATAAAATGCTCGTTTGCTATTTTGGTTTCTTTCCGGATCTCGCCCCCCTCCCCTTATGCCCGCCTGGGACGATAGCATTACACAACACCTGTAGTTACACAAAGGAGTAACAACGAGGGAATAACACTCGTCTCCCCACGTCACGTTCTACAGTTACCATGGTGTGATCGTTAAATTTCCTGAGGGAGGAAAAAAAATGTGATAAAGATTCTCGGCCAAAATAGCGGAAAACTGTAATCCAGAAACCTACAGAAAAATTATACAGTTGGAATCTGACGATTAAAATTTTATTTACATCTAAAGGCTCGTAGCTCAAAAGCTTACTGAAAAAGTTGTTCAAAAGCTTACTGACAACTGCAGTTTAAACAACGAAAATTGATCTTGAAACGTCCTAGATGAATTAATTAATTAGAAATTTACAGACAAAAATTTGATTGAAGAGAAACGTAGGTGAAGATCGAGACTAAATGTAAGAAGGAAATAGAAACAGAATGTGCGGAAGAGAGCAAAACTGAAGGGAAGACAAGTAAGGAAGAAGGAAGGGAGATCTCGTTTTAACGTCCCGTTCACGTGAACATTAGAGATGCAACATGGAAACTCAAAATTCATTCACAAAGCTCTGCGTAATCCAGTAGGGTCTAATTGTTCATAATTTATGTATTCGTAAATAGTATATTTTTCAAACAAGCTAAAAGGGAAAAAAAGAGAAGTGTAGTCAGGAATGCGTTTGTTGACTGTAGAAATCTTGTCTGATTGAAGCCTTCAACTTCTGCCGGTTTTGTACTAATACGCAAAGACGCCAAGAAAATAGTGTGTGGATTGTACACCTTTTTCCGGCGTGTCGTTTCCACACTTTCAGTATCGAGTACAGCACATCTTCGCGAATACGATCGTGACATAATTTTTGCCATAATGACGCCATGGAATGCATGTTCGTTGTAAGTTCGTTCAAAATATTTTATCGAATGTGAAGAAAATTTTCTTAAATTTGAATCAGCATTCATGTGATTTCACAGTAAACTGTTCATTAATAGTCGTAGCTCTCGTTTGTGGTAATTTTCAGACAACTTGCGGGACAGATTCAAACTTATTCGTGAGCTTTTAAGGACGAGTACATGCCACCTAAAGTGGGGAAATATTTCGGAATACCTTATGCCTCGGTTGACGTCATCAATAGAGGGAAATAAAGAAGTGTGTCCAGTTTGCTGTTGGTTAGGATTTAGATATGCATGAACTTGGTAGCTGCATTAGCCTAGTGTCAGGGTGGCTCAGTGGTTAAAGCAGTTGTCTAGTGAACAGGAGAGGCAGATTAGAATTCCGGCCTTCACACAAATTTTAATTCAGCGCTTCGCTCTATACTTAGTATGAGAAAAAATGTCTCAGGATCCAGTCGTATATTGATTTTAAATGCCTGAATGTTTAAGCGGACACTGTTGATTTACTTAAAATTTTCATAATTTCTACACTCCATATTAACGTATCTCCAATTTTTATGTGTGGTTTCTATGAAATGGCATCTGTTCCATAGGATCATCACCTTCGTCTTAGACACCATGTTTTTCCTCCGTTGAGTACGGCTGCACTTGGGAGATGCGGAATATTAATTTTGTTGCAAAATTGATGTCTGCGTTTCGTTTAACAAAACGTTAATAGTATCTAACAGCACTGTTTCTTTTTTCCCTGAACCTATAGTCCTAAACCATAGAGCAATGCACAGCATCATCATTTCTGATGGTAAGTATGTGACCCCATCTACCATTGGCACAAAATACCAGCTAGAGAGGTAAACGATTTGGTTGATCAATACTAGCATTGGTGAATATTGTCACCCACCAGAAATTTTTCCAATATGTGGCACGTTGCCGCAGTCTGATTTATTTTTATTAAAAGTACCTTTGAATGGTACACTAAAAACTAGTGCGTTGTTGTTGATCACTCTATGCAGCTTAGGAGCTCGAATAAACTTGTTTATCTCCTCTCTACTTGCACGTTTCATTAGTTCAAGTGTTTAGATTTTCCATAAGTAGAAAATTGTGCACCTTTAAGATTTAGTTTTCCTAAACACTGACTTGTGATATCTGATTATTGATATCTTCGTCAGCTTCTACTGTTTTGGTAATTCTGTTAACGGAGCCAAAAATTTACATATTCTTAAAACTAAAAAAGAAAGTTTCTCATAATGTTAGCATAATTCATATTTACTTTCATCAAACATTCATATACTCGTGAGAATTAAAACTTTTTTCGTTGTATTTGATATAATTGCAGTGCGCTTGTGTATTATTTATCTATTCTGGGATGTTGGTACTTTTATTGTTCCTGTTCCAGTTACTTCTGCTGGTGTTCTGTACGAGATATATCGCATTTTATGAATTGAATACGTGAACAGTTGCTGTCACGGATGAAATACTTCATATATTTTATTGTTGACCTTTTTGGAGCTTGAACTATTTGACTGAATTATCGAGATACCGTCGTTATGTTTCTATATGTTGAGTTTTTTGCGAATGGTATCTGAGTGTTCCTCTTTTTTACGCGTTTCGAATTATCATCCCCAAAATCTGTGGCAGTCCCATTTGACATAAGTAGAGAACGTGCTAGATATATACAACGACCTAGTTATTAGATTAAAAACAATGTATAGAAGTATATAAAATTTGGATAGAAAAGATAAAATTAAAAAGGAAAAAATTATATACACGGTTATAAGTTCGTAGTCTTTATGAACTTGCCAATAGGGCGTAACATGCCAAACTGTCGGAAATTGCCAAACTAGTGTGGTAAAGCGCTAAGGGCCGTTAGATGGCGAGGATGTGAAAACTAAAGTTACTCCTTATACGTAACTATCATTTTATACAAATGAGTTTATTCTGTGTTACAAGTATATTCCTATTTATAATTGCAAAATAAATTGTATTTTAAATTTAGACGTCGTAGTGGTAAGTAGCATTGGAGTCCACATGTAGATTATACCATTATGTTAGATGTATAGCATTCCACAAACATAGTAACAACGAAAGGAATCCATTTATAAAATCGTCCATCCAAAAGTGCCAACCAGTATGATGGTGGCCACGAAGAGAGGGCGGTGAAGGAGGAGGAGCCGCGGTGGAGTAGTCGAGCGGTCTAAGGCGCCTCGCTGCGGAGTGCGCAGTTGCTCGCCGTCGGAGGTTCGAATCCCCCCTCGGGCATGGATATTTGTTTCGTCCTTAGTATAAGGTAGTTCATAAGTAGTTTGTAAGTTTAGGGACTGATGACACCGCAATTAAGTCCCTTAAGCTTAACAAACATTTGAACATTTTGAAAACCCTCGCAAGGCCCCTCTCCTCTTTTATACCCGTAACATTATATGATGCTGTAATTTGCCGGTAGACTTAAATGGTATTTGCCACTACGATGTATATATTTAAAAAGAAAATCTCTTTTGGATCTCGCTATTATATAAGTTTGCAATTATAAATAGGAAAAACGACTAACACTGCATAAAATTATGATTATCTACAATAATGATGAATTTTGACATCCACGCCATCTAGCTGCCCATAGCACCTACCACATTCGCTGGACAATTCTCGACAGTCGCCATTTTAAGTCCCTTTAGAAAGAGTATGAAGCCTAGGGACCTGCGTTTACCTCATACACTGAGTAATTCTGACGTATTGCCACAGATTTCTTACGATGATGATTCCAAACGCGTAAAAATAAAAATAAACATATATACGACAAAGGCATCTCTACAATTTTCCTACATTGGTGGTTCCTGTGATTTGCTTTTTTTCTCAGGTGCTGATTAACATTTCGGAACGTAACCTTAATGTTGATCTACAGCTCTTAAAATGTTCAGATTCTACGATTTCGAATGCTGAAGAGGATGCAAAGACACTCTACACGTTTCCTGTCCTTGGACTGTATGAGTATCCCTCCATTTTCCCCCACTTAGAGCCAGAAATAATGGTAATACCGAAGACTATAGACTGCCAATCTTTACTGAAATACATAGTAATGTTATAGGATGAAAGTGAATTGTTTTCTTTCGACATGTACAGCAAAATAAGGAAAACTCGTAAAAATGCAATACGGAGCTCAGTTGTGTACTGTAAGTGTTCATTAATGGGGTTGTCAGACGAGGCCACACTGACGTTTCCATCCGAAGGGTCAGAAAGTTGCCAACCGCGAAATCCGTGTGTAGCTCAGAGTCGATTGCGCTCTGCCATTAGGTATATCTGTGTGCCCCCTCTCGCCCGGACAGGTAATAATCGTACTGGGAGCACAAACACCTTATTTGTGAAATCTCCCTCTTGGCTGCCAGAGCGGATGATAGTGGGCGCGCTGATCTTTTGACGTGCAGCGAGACCCGTCTAATCCAGACCTACAGCCGGCGTCTGTTTTTATCCATCATCAAACTAGTAATACAGGGCTATTCGGGAAACTGATGTGCTAGTATATCGATTTGCTTTAAATTCTAGTTCCCACTGCAAGTCCAAGTCTTCTACGTGGTTCATTTTAAGGACGCGTAGAATATTTCCTGGTAGCGGTGTAGCGGGAAACTGTAGCGAGAAGCTTCTATTCTACTATCAGTAATTATAAAGTTTTAACTATTTCCTTGAAAAAATGAAGAAGCCAAGTTTAACTCTATCGTGGTATTAGGCCTTCTATACATAGTTTCTAACGGTGGATGACTTGGCTAAGTCTTCGTAGATATCTGCGTTTTATCTGTTCAGATTACGCTTTACCTCGAAAATAACTTCGCCGTAATTCTGTAAATGCGTTGCGTATCATATCGGGATGATACGGGGTAAGGTAATATTTCATCTTTGTGTAGAATGTGCTGGGGCATTGTGGAATTAACATCATTGTGGAAAAGTCGGTGCAATGCTTCGTCCCGACAGCCTCCCGTCTTTAATGACCACGTTGTCAACGGGTTGTTAAAGCGTAATCTTACTTCCTTCGTTTTCTTTGATAGGCGGCTCTCCTATAACCATTTTAGGCATTTCCGATAATACTCACCGTTACTTCCCTCAGTGGTGGATGGTCTTGTATTTTTCGGCGATGATTGGTCCACGTGTTTTCACGAATTGCCTTGGTCTTTTGTCTCTCGCTGATAGTGATCGACCCAGTATTCTTGTAAAGTTATAAGGTGGGTAAAGAAAACACCTTCGTTGCGATCACAGCATTCCCCTGTGGCCTCATTTATGAGTACATTCCATTGGGTTTGAACAGCAGTACCCGGCGCAGGGCTTTCTCTGTCACGTTCAAAATGTCATGTAAATCGTTGAACATTGATCCATGACTTTTCCCCCCGCCTTTCCTCTATCATCGCTCGATATTTATAAACCGATGACGTAGCACCAAGGCTTCCTTTTTTGTGAAATTCCCAGTTATTTACATATAGGTGGAATCCCACTGCATTTGTAGTCATTCAGTAAAGTGCTGCGACACTGATATCTACGTTACCTAACGACTTTCTTATATAATGGTACATTTTTGCCACAGATTAGCTTTAACACACTGTGAATTGTGTCAGGTATGTTAACATCAAATCTATGAGTGGACTGCACTGTTATGCTCATGTTCCTCTCTTAACGGTATGCTTAGATATTATGGCGTTGTTACTTTACTGACTGCTAAGACTGCAAACAGGTACCTGCAAAAAATAGTGTATTTTCATTTTATTCGAGTGATCATAAAGACATCGACAACACTTCGAAGTAATTCATTTTAAATAATGAAATGAGCTCGGGAATTACATCGACTTGTTTAATGGAGCTTTCGGCAATCTTTCTCAGTAAATTATGAATAAGAAAAAATTACAATACAATGACATAACAGGTTTCAGGTATTGTTACACAGTTTTCCAGTAAGGTTGAAGTGGCATGAAGGGGTGGGG
Source organism: Locusta migratoria (assembly GCA_026315105.1). Taxonomy (NCBI): domain Eukaryota; kingdom Metazoa; phylum Arthropoda; class Insecta; order Orthoptera; family Acrididae; genus Locusta; species Locusta migratoria. Next base: position 102,235,732 of record CM048747.1, read on the forward strand.
GCAAGAAATGTGATATGATATGAATGAATAAGCGTTTTCCAAAAAAATCATAGCAGTAAGAAATTTTTCACATAATTTTGAGTGGGCAGTAGTTTATTAATAATCAATATAATTTCAGTGCAGTGAAATGCAGAAATAATGTAAAACCACTCAGAAATATTGAATAGGCGAGTTAGTGAATATATTTTCGTAAGTAAAATTCCACCCTAGATTCATCTGGCGCAAATTTTTAATTTTTATATCATTTTTAATCTTAATAATCCGTAGTATATTGTTTAACTAAGAAAGAGTTACGTGATGCCTTCATTTTCGTAGTGTTTAATTCTTTCATCATAGAACACATCTCTTTGACTGGTTATGACCAACTTCGGATAACAGAAGTGCTACTCTTAATGTCACAACTCAAATTATATATATATATGGATGGATGGTTTGATTTTTAAAGGGACTAAACGACTACGGTTATCAGACAGTAGACGGAAACAAATTGAATAGTATACTGGAGTAGTTTCTCTTAAATATCGCCAAGTGTACTGGAGAGTCATTGCACAATATATTTCTTTTAACGAAGCCTGTGGAAATTACCATTATTAAACATCAGAAAGTAATTGTACCAGCCGCAGCCGCTAATTTTTATATTACGTCAATTTTGTTGTGACGAATCTTAGATTAAAATTGGTATTAGTTTTTCCAGAACTGAAGTATACAACGAAGTAAACTATTAGACTGCATCAAATTTATCTCTTTAATTAGTGAATCGGCTATTAATTGGAACCGAGGTAAAAAGAAATATAAGGATGATTTACAGAAAACAATGTTAAAATTATTGCCTTTAACTTCTAGAACGGGCGTATTGCAATTTACAGAAAAGTATATAATTTCCAATAATTACTAGAAGGAAATCTATGGTTTAGCGTCCCGTCGACGACGAATTGGAGAAGGGCGGTCTTTCTTCATTGAAGCCATCTAAAGTACTAGACGGCAAGTATTTATATTTGCGTAAAGTTACTATATGACGGTTAAATAATATCGGTGATGTACTGATACTGAAAGCATATGTGGACAAACTGAGATTTTTGTCGTATATATTACGCACGTATTCCAAACCTTGGGTGTAGAAGCAGAACAGAATAAATTTCATTCATTGCATTTTTTAACATTAATACCATATGAAGCAATTGTTGCTAGAACTGATTTCCTCAAATGTCATTCCTTTCTGCATATTGCTCAAAACGAACGATATCAGTACAAAACAATTATTATTGAGTACAGTGAACATAAACTATTTCTTAAAAGAACAACAAACCGTTCGTCAGCTTGCAATTCATGGATCTCAAATAACTTTGCATTCTCTTCTTATCGTCAAACTATTATTCGGTGGAGTAGGATAGTCTCTGTCTATATTACACTGAATTCTCAGTCTGCTGTGCCGTCCAACTGTTGAAGTGAGTCATTTGTATGTAGTCCTTAGCGGTCATAGTTCGCATCATTTCTGTCGTTTTAGAACGGCAGGTGGGCAATTACAGTTGTTGAAATAGTTACTGTAATTATTTCAGGGATTGCGAGTGTGAACTGGTGTTAGAAAGAACCCCCTGGACGCGAGATAGGTACTTTAGTCTCCATTGTACGTAACTGTATGTATTTAGACATTAATTTGTCTTTGAATTCTTTTTTCAAACCTTGTTATTTCGAATAATACGTCGCGTCTTGAAGGTGTGTGTAAACTACACTTAAACGACTGAAATGTCGCTAAACTGACTTTGATAATGATAGAGACTGATGCAAAAGTAAGTGTCAATACCGAATGCTCCATTGCTAGGCTTCATTATCTTCATGAGAGTCAGAAGAGAGGCAAGCAAATGGTGATTTCTCATTTCTGATACTCATTTAATATTACCCACAGTTTGTAGTAACACAACAATAATTGATATGACTTTATTTGCATACTACTTTTTGCCCGCGACTTCGTCCACGTGGAGTACTTGTGGTAGAATCCTGAGAAACCACCCTTCACATCCAGATGTAACCTGCTATCGTTTTTTATATCATTGAGCATTTTTAGTTGTAAAATTGTGACTTTCTGAAAAAGTGCGTGTTCTACAGAATTAATTTTTTGTGTGGGTTACGTTTGTGGCTCTCCAAAAACACAAACAATTTCACAAGTATTCATGGTTTCACATTTTAATGAAAACCTTATGTTGTTGTTTTGTTGTCATCGTCAGCCCAAAGACGGGTTTTATGCAGCTCTCCACGCCACCCTATCCTGTGAAAGCCTCTTCATCTCTGAGTAGGAAAGGCAATCTACATTCTTTTGAACATGCTTTCTGTATTCGACAATAGGTCACCCTTTACGATTTTTACCCCACACAGCTCCCTGCAAGGCTAAATTGACGATTCCTTGATGCCTCAGAATGTGTCCTACAAATCAATCCCTTCTTTCAGTCAACGTAAGCCAGAAAATCCTGTTCCCCCTAGTTCTGTTCAGTACCATCCCATCAGGTAAATGATGTAACCACCTTATTTTCAGTATTCGTTGGTAGCATCACATTCCAAAAGATTCTTTCATCTCTTCGTCTAAACTACCCACCGTCCACGTTTCACTCCCGTACAATGCTACAACCCAGACAGAGGACCAACCAAATATTCGGTTTTGGTCAAAATATTAGTTTCGGTTTCGGCCAGAAATGAGGGTAATCTTCGGCTTGGCCGAAACTAGCTTTCGTGAATTACTGATGAAGCTGGGTCGCGTTCCGGATGGATTCAGTCGAACAACAACGCTTTACCTCAGTTGAAGGCGCGCCGTTTGGCTAATAGGAGTTTTTCCTCGCGCATAAAAATTGTATTTTGTTGTAACGGACTCGTATCTTCGGGTAGTCGTATCATTATGCTGAGAAGTTTTGTTAATGTGTTTGCTTAATAGCGAGATTTTCCAATATCGAATATGGGTTTAGGAAACATTGATCATGTGCTACACAGCTTTTCCTTTTGAGTTTGCGTAAATTTACGCAAATTGTTCTGTTATTTGGAACTGTGACGTTATTTTTCGAAATACTTTATGCAGCACCGATTGAAGTTGATTTACTGACATGAACGAATCCTGTTAGCAGCACTAAATAATTTTACTTAGCTTAAATATAATTACTGAAATAAAAAACTGAAAAGTGATAAACTTAACGAACATATACGAACAGCCAGCGACATTTTAGGAAGTATGTACGAGGTCTTGACTGCGTGCGAGTGAAGTATGTCTGCGACAGGACCAAACTTAAGTTTGTCATGCAGTGACCATGCTCAACAATTTTGCTTACATATCAGCGTTAAGGTAAAGTATAAATGTTACTTCCGTATTACAGAGTTGTCAGCAATAAACGTATCGTAATTGGGATCCCGCGCTTTCTTTTGAACATTAGTATATTTTCAGCTATTCTGCTTTCCACGTTTTTTAGGAATGCAAAGCACTACGATAACTAAAGGAAAACATCTTATATATTAAGAGAATCTGCGAAAACTATCGTCAGTCGGCCATAATTTTTGTTTTAAACGAATGGTATTTATCCACAATTTGTCATAAAGTATCAGAATTTCCATAATTCTCGCCTTCCTTGTTCTACAGTCAAACGCTATTTCCTTCTGTATATTTTTGATGGGGATGTCCTTGCTGTAAACTAAAGTCAGTCGGTCAGGCCGTTCTATCCGTCCGATTTCCTTCATTTTTGCATTATACGAAAGTATTAATTCGCACATTTGTCACCAAGTATCAGAATTAGTCTCTCCATACTTTATTTTTATTCAAACGCGGTATCCTGTCCTGCATTGAAATTTTTAATCGGTTTGTTGTACGATATCTTCGGTTCTAATCATGGTACACAGTTCTTTTTGACTTAACGACACTCAGCGGATGAAGCTTTCATTTGCGCTTTTAAACACTTGCATTGATTGACTCTGAAGAAAGCTATGCGTGAACATTCAACTCTTTACTTCCATTTTCCCCGACTTTTCTGTCATTCCAGTTACGGTGGGAAATTTAAGGCTGTAAATCTGTACGCCTCTTATGTCATCTACGGAGTGCTGGTTAGGCTTACTACAGGGAGGAGATCTCGCAAAATGGGGGAAAACTAGTGATTTGTGGTACAACGTATACCGAAATTTTTACTTTCTTACGTGAGATTCTCTGTTTCGTCCAAAACTAGGAGTCGAATTTTCGGTTTCGCTTTCGGCCGCAAATCATGTTCGGTCGAATCTACTCCAGACAAGTGTCTTCCAAAGGACTGCCTAAAATTTAATTTTCAATGACAGTAACTTTCTTTTCAGAAATGTTTTTCTTTCCCTTTACCTTTTATGGATATGTAATGAGGAATATTACGGTAATAACGGCGGTGTAAGTGTTTGAGTGTTTCATTTGTATCATAATGGAGGCTGTTGTCGGGATAAAATCTTTTGCCTCCTCGGCTATCAGTGCCTTTCGTGGAGAGTCTCCTGCAGGATGCCGGTGATAAAGAGTGCCCATTCTCATAGACAGGATAGCTTTTTCTGGAGCTGCATTTTGGATGTAGGAGAAAAAAGATATCGATTAGGTTGGTGGTCGTCGCCGAGGCTGGCAGATTACGTAACGACTGCGGTGAGGCGGGCAGCGAAATTTGCGCCGGCGGCATGTGGGGTGCGCCGTTAGGATGGGCCGCGCACTTGCGTCGATACCCGCTCGGCCAGGAATTAGCGGCGGTCCGCAAAATGCGCCGGCAGCGACTGGAGCGTCTCCCGAGCGCGCGCCGGTATCCGCGCGCCTGTGATTAATTAGTTTGCGACTAATTACGATTTGTTTCGGGTCTGGCTGGCGGGCGGGCCGACCTGCGCAAATGAGTAATTCGCTTAGCCGGCCGCCACCGCTGCTGCCAATCATCGGTAACAGGGCCCCCGCTCTCTGACTTTCCCAGCCGCATCCCCTCTCTGAGTGGCCAGCCAAATTCCGCGCCTGACCGTAAGGTCGTGTGCGCTCTGCAGCTTCCCCTCGCCGCGACTGTGCGCGCGTGGCCAGTTCCCCCTAGCCAGTGACGAATCATCCTAAATAGGGACGAGGTTTTAAGCGTACTAGGCTGCTTTCGAAAGTGAATAATTTTCCCATTACGGATCGTGTTTTCCGGCAGCTGAAAAAAAAAAAAAACACCTTCTGAAGGTCCACGCAGCACTTTTTGGAGAAGTGAAATTAGGATTTTGTTAGTTAGGGGGCTGAGTGGCTTCAAGTCGTGTGTGTTAAACCAATTTCATGGTCCGATTTGGAGCTTACGGAATCGTGGAGTCGGGGGTAGCTCTCGTGGGGAGTGAAATTCGTCTGTCTCTTAGAGGTGTTGTGAAAAGTTGGCAATCCTTCGGGATTAACAAAGTTACGAGGGAAGATCTGAAAGTTTTGCACAATATTTTTTACAAAACAGACTGAATAGGTAACAAAAAAAATTACTTCTTGCAGCTGTTTTTCTTGGTAGTCACCAAGGTCCTCAACATATTCCTCTCATCGCCGTCCCAGTTGCAATATGCTCTATTCCTAGAATTGCGATTGGTTGCAATATAGCCATCTGCGGACTGCTGATTTCACTTCTGCGTATGTCGCAAACTGATGGAAGTCTGACGGTGCCAAGCGGACATGGGGAATCCTGGAACACCTCGCACCGAAATTTGGCGAACAGGAGCAGCACCATAAGGCGAGCATTGTCATGCATAAATTCGACACCGCCAGCAGTAATGTTGCAGAGTTCGTCAGAAAGGGCCCGGCACATGTTAAACCAAGGGTGGGCAGATGAGCTAATGCGGGCTCGGTGGCCACGAGCGCTCACGCCTGCGAGTGTGCCACGTCATTACAATAATATCACCTGTGTTGTCGAAGTGTGCTCGGCGTTCTTACTAAGAGGAAAAAGTATTGAAATTTTTGCAAGAACCCTCGAAAAGTTCCCACTGTTGTTTAGATTAGCTGCTCGAGTCTGCAGTGTGTTAGGAATTAAATACTTGTGTGAAAGTGTTTTTAATGAAATTACGTAAATTGGTCACGAGTAATGTTACCGACGTTCGACTGCCTGGACCAACGCAGTTGATGACTAGTAGTCTCACTTCAAATATTGAGATGCTAATAAAAGTAAAACAGTAAAAACATTTAAATATAATTAGAGAGTGATGTAAACACACTTTCTTTTTCAAAAATCCTAGCTCAGTTATGAACTTAAAACTTCTCAATACTATTATACTCATTAAGTTAATAATTAGTTAATAAAAAGCATCTGTTACTTTTTTCACATGTCTGAGTTCTGTTTGTGAGCAGAAAATTAAGTCGACAGAAATGATAAAAAATGTTCAAATGTTTGTAAATCTATCGGACCAAACTTGCGTGGTCATCAGTGCGTAGCTTACAAACTACTTAAACCTATGTAAACTAACCTAAGGACCACACACACACACACACACACACACACACACACACACACACACACACCCATGCCCCAGGGAGGACTCGAACCTCCACGGCGATCAACCGCGCGCGCCTCCCTCCCCCTGCTCACCATTGATGATCGATAAAATTTTGATTGTAACTGCTGTCAGCTTATGTAGCTTATTATTTTGAGACGGCCGACCGCGGTGGCCGAGGGGACTGCGGCGCGTCAGTCATGATCTGCACGGCCACTACGGTCGGGGGTTGGAATTACCCCTCGGGCATGGTTATTTGTGCCGTCCTTAGTGTTAGCTAGTTCGTAAGTTGTTTGTAAGTTTAGGGACTGATGACCCCGTAGTTAAGTCCCATAAGCTTAACAAACATTTGAACATTTGATTTGATTTTGAGACGTTCCTGTGCTTATTACAGTATCACTCAATAAAAATATTTATTCTTCATTTCTTCGAAAAAAATGAAAGATCTGAACATGTGTGTGATCCTAAGGGACCGAACTGCTGAGATCATCGGTCCCTAGATTTACAAACTAGGTACTTAAACTAACTTAAGCTAAGAACAGCACACGAGCGCTCCATCCTCCGTCGGGGAGCGACCGCGCAGTATGTGGCAAGGCTCCTTAGACCACGCGGCTATTCCCGTGCTGCTTTATTCCTTTGACGTTGTGTTGGGCCGCTGTCTGATACAATTGTTGTAGGCTGAAATTATTCTTTCTATGGCACCTTTGTACAAGATTGCTCTTTAAGACAATACTTCGTTAAAATACTGTGCAAATCTTTCATTTCGTCGCAAGTATTCATTGCACTGACGAGGAATACCTCTAACATGATTACAAAATCGTGTGTCAGCTGTCTATCGTGTATTATCGGCAATCTTCGGCGCTGTTGGCGAGTCAGACATCGCGAGTTGTGCTCACATGGCGCAAAAGTGTCCGGGCAACTCACGAGCCCACTGCTAACTTAGTTTTGCTACAGGTTGCGGTATTCACAGCAATCCCGTGTTCAGCGAAGTCCACCAGTAATATACCATCAATATTGCAGAACACTATCACAAGTACTTTCCTAGCATATTACATCACTTTACATTTTTTTCATCTATGGAAAGCAGCATGCTTCCACTCCAGAGAGCCCAGCTTAGTTTCCGACGTGTAATGGTATGCCCACGACTCGTCAGCAGCGACGATTCCTTTCAGTCATGCTCTTCTGCAGTGTACCCCGTAAAGGAATCCAAGTTTGTCGTCATTCCCTGGCCCTTGTGGTTGTTTGTCAGGTTCTTACACACCCGGTGAGCCATGAATTTACGAAAATTCTTTTTGCCCTGTACAATATCGTACACCGCACTGTAGGAAATGTTGAACTGCTACAGTAAGATTTGAAGTTGAATATGGCAGTCGTTCAAAATTGCTGCTTCCGTGGCTCTATTATTCGGCGGGATTGCAGGAACTGCGGCTGTTACGAGTTTGGCGAATCACTACGATTGACTCGGATCTCTTGGAAGAATGCTCACCACCTGGAGACATTGTCCCGCTCCATTCACCCGTCCCCATACACGACACACATGGCCCTGTGAATTTCGCTCGATGTATGCCCTGAGGCCTTACAGATATAGACTTACACTTGTCTGCTTTTCATTAGTTGTCTGCAGTTACATGCGGCATTTTTGTTTCATGCGTTCTTACGCTAGAATCTCACAAAATACTTTCTGTAACGCGAACTTCATACTATATTGTTAAGACATTTCAACATTCCAGCTGGAATACCAGGCTTAGAAAAAGAATTATTGCGCGTTACCTTCCGATCGTCCCTCGTAATTCTTGTAGCGTGAGAAGCAGAGGGAATGCGAATGTGGCACCCCGTATGCGGGAGTACATTCCTCGTTGACTTCCTCCGATTTTCTACGCAAGCTTTAGTGTTTAGCGATTGTGCACACGCTCTGTAGGCAGACCTCAAATTCGGTTGTGGAGACTAAATTGGCGAGGTTTCATTGAAGCCCGTAAATTCAATTTGCCTCTCTGGAAAGTTGAATATGCTGTTTTTGTATGTTACCCAATCGTAGTTAATCTCCCTTCCAGTATGGATGTTGTGGAGACCGATAACGGAATTTCCCAGGAGCCAGCTGGATGTAGTGTTTCATCTGTTACTGGCGTAAATTTTCAAGTTAATTGTTCGGATCTTTCTTAAATTAGTTACAGTGCTTCAATTGTTCGTCACGGAGTATGAAATCGAAGGGAAGCTCGTGTACACAAGTACTGCAGTTTACCATTGTAGAAGATTAATGGGTACAAATGTTTCCGAGTAAATTTAAGCATAATTAGCATCATTACTTCGTGTACCGTCCTCGTTAACTCTTTAGTGATATCATCTGTCTCTAAGGTTTACAGTCGAACTTCTTGGTTATCATCCCCTTCCCTTCGCAGACATGTCACATATTTATCTCTGTGTACATTTCAGCCGGTGTGCTGACTTCTGTTGTGAAGGTGGAATGCCGTTAATACTATTTGACCTTTCGTAAATCCAGAGGAAAGTTATGATCTGTCGCAGACGTGTGATACAATTTGCGTGATTGTTATTAGCTAGTAGTAATATCGGTATTTTGTGTTTATTACCATAATGATAGCAGATACCTTACGAATATTGCTGACAGTGCGACGTAATTAATTTTGCGCAGTGTGCTCTACTAGGTTCAGTACTCCATTCAAAATGGCCTGAAAAAGAAGTGGTTTCTTATCAACGAGATAGAGTAAATGCAACAAACTTCGAGAGGCAACAAAAAGAAATTATTAATATACTTATGGTCCATGGTGATAGTTACTCATATTACGAGGCAAAGTGAGGAACATAGGGGTTCACACTAGCAATGGATGATGATGGCCGTACACAAGACGTGCAAAGAGTTGAAGATGATATAAGTGAAAACAATCAAAGAGGCGTGATTGTTACGTTTATAGTAGTGGAAAGTAATTCACATAAAGAAAAGCACAACCAAGTAGTACTCAAAAAGAATATATTTTTTGTACCTGAAAATTATTATCGTGAGCTGAAAGCCTTTATAGGTTTTTGTTTTTAGGAATAATTAGATTTCTCATCAAATCAATATATAATCCTTTCCCTATGGGTGGAACCGGATGTAAGATTTTTCCCAATATTGTAAGAAATTTTTTTTGTTCATATTGACAGTTTTTTTCTGTTTGAGAACGTATGTGATGAGGGACAAAGTAGAAAAGGTGATGTGACTGTTGTGAAGTTAGCTGCGTTATTTCGGCTCTACAAGGTATGTTTCTGAAATGCTTGTGGCTATCCGCGGCCGATATAAGTTTAGTATTAGCATGTGAGACAGACACCAAAACCAATACTTACCTTAGACGTACGTACAGGTGGTCTCCACAAAATTGGGAAGTTAACAAAAAAGTGTAATTTCATCATTGCAATTTTCCTTTTTTTGGTTTCTTGGTTACTTTACATTGCATAGCGTTAGTAATGAAAAGTTCTTTTCAGTCTTCTTACATTTTGCTTTTTGTTTCATAATACATGTAGTAACTAGTTGAGAGGAAAAAAAGGTTAAAACATAATTGTATAACTCAAATGTAAACTTCTGAAGTCAGACACCATGTAACGAGTTATGTCAGTGACGGACAAAAGTGGAATTAAGGTCTTTGTAAAGCGTATAAATGAGTGTGTTTTATTGATTACTCATTGTCGCCAGTAGAAATTATATTTTGTTATTAGAGCCGACATCTGAAACGAAAAATTTGACTATCGATGACACCGGTTTTGGTACCAAGAACCCACAACTGGAACTTATTAACAATGACAAGTCATTGTCCTTTCGTAGGGAAAATGCGAATGCTCACTCAATCCCACTTACCACAATCTTCAGAGGCGAAAGAAAATATACGAGTGACGAAATCGGTATTACGGAGCAAGTAATCTGCATACGTCTGTTTAAAACTACTCCATGTTTAATATACACCGCCCGACACAAAAACGGATCTCACCCAGAAGAAGTAGTTGGAAGTGAATGAAATTACGTACGATAAAAGACCACGTGACTCTAGTGAACTGATTACGATAGGACATGAAAGAGAAAAGGCAGTTACTTGTGGAAGGTTGGAGCCAGGTCAGTAGGGTGTCTCACCTCCATGACCGCAGTGCTTGCTCTTATGCGGTTTGGAATGCTCTCAAACAGCTTTTGGGTCCTCCTCTGAAGCAAATTTGTCCACAGTTATTACAACTGTTCTTCCGTATGCAATGTTTTGGTTCTGGGAAGAAGGCCCTTTTCAGTGTCATCTAACACTTAGTCATTGACGGAGAGATCCGAAGATCTTCGTGGCCTCAGGTCCTCAGCATTCTATAGACTTGAGTTCTACGTGTGGGCTTTCATCATTTTGTTGGAACACTGTCCAAGGGCGCTTTGCCATTTGGGGTAGGGCGTGCGATGCAGAATGTCTGTGATCTATCGGACCTATCGCTATGCCGTCAGTGCCTGCCGACGCTAGAGTATTGGGGACTACTTATTGCTCCCCACATCTTGCTACCTGGGGGTTAGGCCTGCGTGTGCCTACAGAGTTTTGACGGGATGTGCCATCAGCCCTAGATGCCGTCAAACCCGAACACGGCGGCCATCGTAGGTTAGGTAAAAACGGGACTCGTCGATGATGCGACACCATTCGTCCTCTATCCATGCGTCCCAGGCACAACTCCAATCCAAGCTCCGCCGTTGCGATGTTTTAAGTGGCAACCGACGCTCGAGACGGTAGGACCCCAGTGTGACAAATGCTTGTTATCGAGACACTGTGCGTTAACTCACAGGATCGTGTAGGGACTCCAGTTCATGTTCTCGGATAGTGGGTCTCGAGGTCATGGATGCCGCATTGCTTGGAGCGCCATACGTCGTTTCTCTGTCGGGGTGGGTTTTATTGATAGAACCAGACCTCCACAACTTGGTTGAGTGCCATCTTGTAACCAGTGATCGGAACGTAGGGCTACTATGACAATTGAATCGCCTACATTACATACCTGGCAATTGCACGATACGACGATCTTAGTTCACACATTCAAACGATGCAGTCTCTATCAGTTGCACCCAGTTGGTGGATAGGCTGTCTAAAGTGTCTGAGAGGCATCGAGAATACTTCCTATTGTAGTTAAATGCTTACTTCACTGTCTGAGTCTTAGTATCAGATCAATGATACGTATGGTGCCTGTGCTCTCGAACAGGTATCATACATATGAGTGTTGAACCAGAAGCAAGGTTCCCTCATTTTATCAAATAGACGAAATAGTTTATTCTCTTCGAAATTTACATCTTTGGAAAGAAGAGACTTAGCACTATATTATACATAATCGCTATTTTTGTACTCATCTTTGTAGACGATGCTCAAATTCCTTATCGCCATGTCATAGAAGTATGCCACCAATCTGTTGACAAAGCGTTTCACCTCCCCTTTGACTTCATTGTCGTTTCGGAAGTGCTGTTCATACAAGTGTTCATTTGACTAGGGGAACGAGTTGGTAATTACTAGGTGGGAGGTCTGTGGGACGCGACAGTCTAATCGAAATTTTCCAAAAGTTGCTGGGTTTGGCCGGAGACATGGGGTCGGTCGTTAACGTGAAGCAACGTTACATCTTCTGACAGCCGTCCTCTCCGGCGGTTCTGAGTAGCTCGCCAGAGTTTTTGTAGTGCTTCACAATAATTGTGTGAGTCGTATCGTTATTCGGTTTCAGTTTTTCTGTGGGATGGTGAAATCTGGTGTGGCAGTTCCTTGTGGAATTTACAGTCCCCTGCTCCTTCCCCGACTCACATTGAGACCTACGTCCGGTTTCCTAGATGTTGACGCGTCCCTAAACTGTATTCTCGTTTCTTCCTACTGACGTTAATGCCGGTAGGTCGTTCCGACTCTGTATCTGAAAACAGCAGTAGTATCTGTGATTAGTGCAGGAGAGAGGCGTAGTATTGAGCTGTCCGCGCGCGGTGTTCAGAAGGCAGAACGCGCAGGATGCGAAGCAGAACGCGATGTTCCGTGGTGTCGGTTGTATCGCCCGCAGCCGCGGGACCAAATCGGCTTACTTCCGCACCACAGAGCCGACCGGACGCTGGCGAGGGCGCCGGAACTGCCGCCGTATTCACTTCTCCTGCCGGCCGTTTGCCCGGGGTGGCTGCCACTGCCACTGCCGTGTCAGGTGTTCACACATTTCTATGTACAGTGTCAAGTACCATCCGCGTATATGACTGTGTCCGTAAATTTCATTTTGTTGCCAAACCTATTCAGATCAATGGAGTTTGTGAATGGGAACAGTCTCCAGTCTCGCATTTTTTGGTCTCTGTGCTTGGCAAGGGGTGAGTGTGGTGAAGAAATACGTGCAAATTATGAAGCAATAAATACTCTTAAGAAAAGCAATAAATGCTGTGGCTTGCGGTACTGCAGACTAGATTATGGTGGTTTGCTTACTCGTGGATGTAAGTCACTTTCTTATCGTCACTTAGCATAAGTAATTATAATAGTAGTATGGTAACAAAAGTTCGGGATCAACGAGAATTGCCTGTCGACGTTAGTGTCATCGAAACCAGCTACCGTTACCCCCACACCTCCACCCTAGGCCACTTGTCCGACGGCTAATCAAAGGACGCCGCCACCCGTCCTTCCCGGAAGGACAGGATGAACAATAGTTCACTTGACATCGAGCATTTAAGACAATCACGCTCTTAAGGACGAAATAAAAAATATCGTTATCGTAAACAACATGACCGTCTCCGGCCGCGCACTTGGCCGAGGTCCGCCCCCATCTGCACCCAGGCTACCCACCACCGCCCACCGATTAATTTTATCAAATTTGCATATCAAATTAATTGCGACATCCTGTGTATATGCATTAACAATTAGAACATTCCGTATTAAATTTGCATATCAATTTTAACAGCAACATAAGGGCAGCCGTCAACTGCCTGCCGCCGCCTTCACCCAAAATATAGAAAGAGACAAAAATTTCTTATGCCAAACACAAATCAATCTCCTTTCCTGTGTTCACTGAGATTTTCTTTTCAATCCACTACACCTAACTCCGATTTTTTTAAATCGACAATTACAAGTATCTGTCCACTGAAAATGAAGATGCCTACTCTATTAAGTAGAATGATAACCCACATTACCGCAAAAAACCAACATACCTCACTTATTTCAAAGTACCATGTCAAAGTACAGACGATGGTAGATGATCCACCCTAATAATAATAATAATAATAATAATAATAATAGACAATACTTGACCATATGGAAATTTAGTTGACCCTCAGAGGCCAAAACATCCATCAACGTTGCCATCTGAGCTATCATCTCCTCTCAGAATAGTATTACACAAACGTTTAAACCAGCAACTTAAAGATGAAAGTAATACACCATAGGTCTCACAAACGAGAGCACACATTGCAAGAAGAGCTTCAGATAAACAGGCATTGAACATGTTATGTATACACATTTCTTTGGGGTTAAAGTGTAACTGCATATGTGCAACGTAATTATTGCAATCGCTTCTATCGCACCCCAACGAGAATTCGTCATTACAAAGCAAGAAAACGCGTCAGGCCTCCAAGAGATACCCATACATAGATTATCATATTTCAACACGATTTTCTGATTACAATGCAAACACAATGTACCCATCAACTAACCCTCAAGTACATTACATAGACTGCAAACATCCCATTGGATAGAGGAGTTCGCTAGATTTATGGAAATACCAGTTAATTTTCGGTGTTCTTATTTATTGTGGGATATTCTAATTGTTAATACATAAACATAGGATGTCGCAATTAATTTGATATGCAATTTAGGAATAAAAAATAATTGAGCGATGGTGGATGGTCTGGGGGCGGGCGGGGGCGGTAGTAGCCCAAGTGACCAGTTGGGGAGGCGGTCATGTTGTTTATGAGAACGTAACTTATTTGTCATTCGTCCTTAAGAGTGTTATAGTCTAAGTGCAATTACATGTTCCATGACAATCATCCTTAATTGGAGGTGTGGGGGGGGGGGGGGGTAACTGTATCTGACACTCGTGACACTAACGACGGTCGATTCTCGTTGATTCCGAACTCTCGTTACCATAGTACTCATAATATTGCTTACGACTGAAAAATCCCGCATAGCGCTTTTCATGCTGATCAGCTGTTACAGCTTCAATTTGACACAGATATAAATTAGTCAATAAACAGCGTTATAGTGGTAAATAACTTGAAGTGTTCTAGAAATTAGTAGTAAGGAATACAAATTTCTGCTTAACTTCTTCACAATGCAAATATAGCCAAACAAGTATTACGTCGCTGGTATTGGCAGCGATGTCATGAAGGTGGCACTTGTGGCGACACGCTGGGGCGTTTCCGTGCTATCTGATCATTAGCTGCACCACAGTCTAACTTACACAGTTACGACATCCATTGTCGTGAAAGTTGCTACCATATTACATTTACAACAACACTGGCGCCCCTAGTGGTGGGCAAGCTTCTGTACTTTTTAATTGTAACACGCCCTTTCTTTCATTCGTAACTCTTCCAACTTTCCTGTGTAGATAATGTGTGTATTACTGTGAACACCAGAACATATATATCGTGTGGTTAAAGAACATTCATAATAACTCTTGATTGAAAAAAATTACATCTGCCATGATATAGATGCTAAATGTTTACATTTACATAACTTCTTGGTAATTTATCTATAACTCAGGCTTCAGTCTAAATCACAACATAAACTCGTTAATGATTCCAAAGATAGTTTTAAGTTAAAAAAAAGAGATATCTATTTTGTTCGATTTCGATATAACGTTACTATTGATTATCTTTATTGTAAGAAAGTCTTTTCAGATTTTTTACCTTTCGTAAAAAGAATTTTAAGTTCCTACACAAAAAATATTTTTTTAATCAGACTAAATTACTTGCTGTCAACTTTGGTAAATCTTTCATCTAAATATGTCTTGGTAAACCGTACGTTTTAGAAAAGTAATCTTTGGTCACAAAGTGATTACACCATCTTAACAAGATAAATCCACTCAAAGCAACTAACTACGAAATAAAGACAAAAAGCGTAGTTGGTGATTAGTTTTCTCAAGATTGAGCTATTTGACAAAAATATGAACATAGGAAGGAGTGCCTGATTTAACTACTTTAATAATACGTAACTAACTGTGCTGGATTCGGAGTGCCACCACCACTTTGTGGTAACTGAACTTAGCACACACACATCGTTAATCTGCACAGTATACTTAAGCAATAAAATGTTTACTGGTATTCAGCACACAAAGAAAGATAAAATATGATTAAAATTCTCAAATTACTTCACAGGAACACTCGGAATAATTCATTTTAATAGTAAAGGACCTTGCAGACGACAACGACATAGGATAATAACAGGTTAACAGCACTGTTTAAAGTCATTGTTAGTATTACAAAGCAAAGAATGTTAACACAAAATTGACAATAGTGAATTACAATTTTTAGTTTTGCAACATATCCAAGGATCATTCACTTACAGACACATACACATTAAAAGTAATAGATACAAAACATGTCATACACGAACGTTACATAAATAGATTAGTAGAAAAAGAAGTCAGGTGTCACGGGTTCTTTGGAGAGGTCCCATTACCATTATGTAAACTGAATTGTTTCTGGTGACGTTCATGTTCATGGAAGCCCGTCTTTGAATATTAATTTAACTGGTATTTGAGTCTTTCTTTTTTCTGCATTCAGGTCATTGAAAACTAAAAGTTCTCTTCAAGGAAAGTAAACCGGCTAAATCGTGCTTTATAAGGATAGCGTTTATTTTATTAATATGTGCAAGCTGTGCTGGAACACGGACCATCGATAATGACACGTTTCTCTTTTTTTAATACCGTGAATCCTTCCTAAAAAGCAGCACTGGTATAACTACAGTTTAGTGAGAGTCCAGATTTATCTTCTTCATTTTGCGTCATTAATCACGCAAGAGATGACTTTAATAGTTCGTTCTCACACTCTGCTCTTACTCCTACAATTACTTCTCCCGCCACAGAAAATACGAGGCACGAATGCTTCGGTGGGACTGTGATTACTGCTTGCATATTACGACACCATAGTGTATCGCATGAAAATAAAACGCATGCTGAACAGGAGGGACTGCCCCCGAAAATATTTTGCCATCTTTATTCGTGTTTACGAATCTGGAGATACTACTAATTTTGGTACTGAGTCCGTAACAGCATAAATTAAGTAAAACAAAGTATTCAAATACTTTGTATTACTTAGTTAATACTGTTACGCCTACGAACTCAGTACTAAAATTAGTAGTACCTCCAGACTCGTAAACACGAATACACACTGCTACGATCAGACTCCCATGATACAATCAATAAAGACGAATACACATTGCTAGGATCTAACTCTCGTGACAGCATCACATAAGACGTAGTGTGACGTCTTGCTATGTATTCTAAGGTCAATATTTGTAGGCATAAAACATGAAAATTGTGAACGTTGTATGTCACATTAGAATTTGCTAACGGAAAGATACAGATCTTCTCTATAGTAGGTAGATCCTGAAGATACGATAATTGCTGGAAATACATGATGAGGCAAGCTTCAGAAGCAAGTTTTAGTAAAGTAAAACTTCTCGGACTAGGCTAGCGAAACATACATATTGATGCATATGTAATAACCATACGTCTTATTACTAATAAAAATATATTCCTAAATAAAAGTTTATACTACAGATAAACTCAATTCTCTCAATTCAGTTAGAAAATGTTGCGGTTAGTTTTTCCGAAGCAATGCACATAACGAAGCAGATACAATATGTTATCAAAAGTATTCGGACTTCTCCAAATACACTCGTGTTTAATATTAGGAGCTGCCATCTACTGTTGCGTACTGTTACACAGTGTAGCAGGCAGGCATCTATCCGGAACATCACACAAGAATTCCAAACCGCATCAGGATCCACTCAAAGTACTATGACAGGCGAGAGCTGAGAAACTTAAGTTCAATGGTCGCGCGGCTGCCCGAAAGCCACGCATCGCGCAAGTCACTGCCAAACGACGCCTCTCTTGGTGTAAGGAGCCTATTCATTGGACGATTGTACTGTGAAAAAACGTGGTGTGGAGTGACGAATCACGGTACACAATTTGGCTATTCGATTGAACGACATCTGCCAGCATATGTAGGGCCAGCGGTAAAATTCGGAGGCGGTGGTATTATGGTGTGGCCATGTTTTTCATGATTGAGGGGGGCTAGCACCCCTTGTTGTTTTGCGTGGAACTATTACAGCACAGTCCTACTTTCATATTTTAAACACCTTTCTGATTTTCACTGTTGAAGAGCAATTCGGTGTTGGCGATTGCATCATTCAAAACGATAGAGACTCTGTTCATAATGCACGGACAATAACATCCCTGTAATGGACTGGCTTGCACATAATCCTGATTTGATTCCTAACTATAGAACACTTTTGGGATGTTTTGGTACTCCGACTTCGTGCAAGGCCTCACCAACGTACATCGATATCTCTCCTCTGTGCAGAACTGTGTGAAGAAATGGCTGCCATTCCCCAAGAAACCTTCCAGCATCTGATTGAACATGAAAGTGGAAGCTGTCATGAAGAGTAAGGGTGGGCCAACACTATATTGAATTCCAACATTGCTGATGGAGGGCCCCACGAACTGGCCATTTGAAGCATGTTGCCCGGATACTTTTGATCACATTGTGTTTGTGCACATACCCGCAGAGAGATCGACAAAGATGAGCCGGCGTGAAAAGTTATTTTAAAAAGAGAAACTTAAACAAAATACCACCGTAGAAATAAAAATGGTTAATTCGGACTGAAAAAGATTTACTTAAAAGATACTGAGCAGCGTAGTTTGAGAACATAGCAAGAGCGTTGGGCAAGGAGAATAGAGGAATAACAGACACTACATTTACAAAGCAAAAAAAAAAAAATTAAGAAATGAAGAGAACTGCATCGAGACAGGCAAAACGGCCTGCTATTAACAGCCGTTAAATGAGTAACTAAGACGGGAAAGTGGTAAGCCCGAGGGGACTTCACTGTAGCAACACACAATCCTTAACATTTCTTCAGAATAGTATCTCGGAATTACATGTCCACAGGGCCATTATTAATTTATTATTAGAGATTAAAAAGTGAAGTGGTCGACAGATAATTTGGTAGCTGGATGAGTTAAACTGTTGGGGACTGCTGAACTTCACACAATTTTGGTAAACTTTTCATCTGATACGCTACTGGATCGTGATTGCCGCAGTGGATTGGCCGAGCGCTCTAAGGCGCCTTGCTGCTGAGCGCGCGGTTGCTCGCCATCGGAGGTTCGAGTCCTTCCTCAGAGATTTGTGTGTGTGTGTGTGTGTGTGTGTGTGTGTGTGTGTGTGTGTGTGTGTGTTTGTTTGTTTGTTTGTTTGTTGCCCTTAGCATAAGTTAAAGTAGTCTGTAAGCCAAGGGACTGATAACCGCAGCAGATAAGATCCTTAGATTTACAAACATTTGTACATTTGGATCGTAATTCGAAGATAGTTTAACTGGCCAACTCAGACCCCCGACTGAACACCTTTGTTCTGAGTTGTTGTCGGCCGGCCGCGGTGGCCGACGGGACTGAGGCGCTTCAGTCACGGTCTGCACAGCCACTACGGTCAGGGGTTCGAATCCCTCTCGGGCATGGATATTTGTGCCGTCCAAGTTCGTAAGTAGTTCATAAGTAGTTTGTAAGTTTAGGGACTGATGACCCCGTAGTTAAGTCCCATAAGATTAACAAACATTTTTGAGTTGTTGTCGTTATGCCAATCTGATTTACTGTAAAAATGTGGTAATACCAACCCGCTAGGAAGGAGCAAAGCATTTTTTATCTTGATCATATCACTACCTAGAGGGCACGGATTTTTTTCAATTCGGGCCTACAGGTGGCAGTATATATTGAAAATTTCCATCATAAAGTGTAACTCTGGAAGCCAATGTAGAGAAGAAAGAAAGCGTTCATGCATTAAACTTCATCGTCTCAAATAACAGATGATTGATTGAATAAAAAAAAATAATAATCGTTTAGGAAACATTTTATCAGTGAATCTTGTCTAGATTAATAAGTAAAATCAGGCGGTGATACTGCAAGAAGAGTCCAGAGATACAGTGTCTCTAATACTATTGTTTTTAATAGTGAGAAGTCTATTATTATAATAAATCAACATATACATTTGATGAACTTTAAATTTGCGGTAATTGAAGAAAAATAATGGTTAAAGAGGAAAAGAAGCAGGCAAGTAAAAATTGCATGGGTGTGCAGTCGCTAAAATTCATTACTTTTTTTTCTAAACTTCCAGTCTGTCTCAAAAGCTACGATTACATTAAATCCTAGCAGTTTTGAATTAGGACCTAGACGTATTAGGAACTGTGCGTTAGAGATTTACATCCTGGCAGTAAACAGAAGATCCAGGAAAATAAAACAGTTGAGAAAGGGGCTGATGTGGACGAATAATCTTACCTGCAATGAAAGTCAAATGAAGGTGGAGTAGACATATTTCCATTTGGGTGTATGCTAGACAAACCAAGTAAGTTTTTGGCAAGATTTCTACATACAAAAAGTGATGGGAACTACGACCCGCTGGAAAATGCGTAGATGAACGTATAGTAGATGGAGGAATAGAGTGGGAGCCTATCGTTGAAAAATGAAATATCCATCAGTGGATGATAACTGTTTTCGAATTACAGAAAATAGTAGTAATTGGTAATGGATGAAGAGGAGAACTATCGATACTGCACTTTTTGTGACTTATAATGGCCATCAATAAATATTATAACGTGCCAGTATCTAGGGGACCGATTGACGCTACGGATAATTTGGCCACTGTTATAACTAAAGGACAAGACACGCACAGACTACAGAACGGCACGTCACAACGTTCTTTTACTGCAACGGGACGTATTTTTGTCGTAGAGAACCAAATATAGACTTGGAACTTATCGGATTGCAATTTTGTCCACGGTACAGTTTGGATATCGGAGTTCCGAAACACGAATATAGGGCTACACCGTGATCTATCAAACTTATATGCACTTTTAAACCATTAATTAATTTTGATTAAAAATAAATTCAATGACGTACGCAATCTAGTCCGATTATAAGCGCCTGTACATGATAGTGTGTCTTTGGGACAAATCGTAATAAATTCTTTTATAGGGAGTAATTAACTACTTTATAGGTAGTACTCACTGTAACCCAATTAATAACAACATAACGAACACCTACATAAACGAAATCAAAACTAAAGTACTACAACATCCTTTAAAATAATCGTACAAATCTGGTTTCTCCCAAAGTATATTTATTACAGTGATGCTTGTTTCGGCAAGATTCGCAGCTTGCAAAAAAAAAAAAAAAAAAAAAAAAAAAAAAAAATAAAAATAATAATAATAATAATAATAATAATAATAATAATAGCCGAAAGTGTATAATCGATGTTGCACATTTGTATTCTATTACGGATTGAAAGTGTTAATGAAGAACTCAGTCCATAATAAACGCGATTCAGCCAATTTACTAGTCCATAAAAAGTATTTTCAGTTTACTAGGAACCAAAAGCAGATATAAAACCGGTTAAGATCGTGTTCAGAGACGGGTGTCGACGTATATCTGGTTGTCATTTTGCTTGGTGCTTCCTTGCACTGTTTATGAATGTTGTATGTGGATGTGGATTTGCATACTTCTCGAAAAGCAGTGATTCCTGAGATAGAAAATGGAGCACATTATGACTAACTTAACATTCAGAATACTGAAAAACCGTAATTAGACGTGCCCTATATTTTCCGACACAGTTGCCTTGCCTTATGTAATGGTGTATCGACTTCTGTCGGTAGAAGCGTTGTGACGTTACACCTACACGTAACTTACCGTACACGCACAACACTCAGCGTGTTAATTATTGATGGTTTACAACTTTGACAGGAACTATACTCATATTCAGAAAAAAATAGAACACCATGAAAGACTACAGTTGGAAGTTCATATTCACAGGATATGTACATTAGTGTGTTCTGCATAAATGATTAGCACTTTCAACCATGTCGGCCCGCGGGTTAAAGGTCAACATCGATATCGTGTCGCAATACCTCGGGCTAGGTCGTCTTGGTACACAATACTACCATGAGGTTTATGGACATAATCAGCCAAAATCGTAACATAATCCTCGGCATAAATGCGACTCTGAAGAGTTCTCATTAAAGAGCTGGAATACCGTAATATGTGCTGCCAGTCATCACAGAAGCGCCCCCATGGTTTACGGGTGACAACAATCAACCTGCTTCGTGGCTTGATTCAGCATATGCAAGGCGTAAACTTGACCAGAATTTGGAATCAATTTGAAACGAGTCATTCTTCCAAAGAACGTTATTCCATTACTCCATAAACCATGTTTGATGGCTTCGACATAATATTTTCTTGTTACGGACATTTGCATCACAGATGAGTAGTTGTTATTCAAGCTAGCCCTACTATTATCAGCTTATGCAGCTTTTTTGTGATACTGACATTGTTCACGAATTTTGCAGTGATTTTGCAGCTGTCAACCTCTCCTTCCACAGGGCTATAGGTCTACAGTTCAGCGCATCTGTTCGACGACCCTTCTTGAAAACGAGAGACCTTCGTTAAACTGTTGCTAGAAGGGTGTCGCTTACTCTGTGCAAAAGCAAATTGATACCCTATCAGGTCCAGCGGCCTTTTTTCTTTTGAGCGAGTCAGTTGCTTTTCTATCACTCTTTTAATTAGCTCGATAATTGCCATTTCGTCGTCCTTGCCCACTGTCCGATTGTCAAACACAGTTTGCGGCTAGCCGCCTTGGTTTCAATGCCCGAACTTTAAGGAACTACAGTGCAATCGACGTCGGAAAACACCTTTGGGAAAAGATGTTAAGTATATCTGCCTTTCGTATGTCACCCACTGTTTCGATGCCGTCATGTCCAACCAAGTATCTGGACATAATGTTTCTATCCGTTTGCTGATTTAACGGATTACGAAAACTAATTAGGATTTTGTCCCAGGTCGCTTTACTTGCGAAGTCGTTGGACGTATATCTCACGCTGATTTCGGCATCGTATGATTTATACATATCTGTGAGGTTTTTGCTATGTTTCAGTTTACAGTGAAGCGCTCTGTACTTTCGTTGAGTTCTAGAACTGTTGTTGATCCTTGGTGGATAACTTTCATAATTTATATCGTACGATGGTGTTAAACTTTGTGGACGGATGCTCAATATTGTCAGTGCTGGAGACAACCCTTTCGCGTTTCCTGAACTGATTTAGGAAAATGACGGAGAACCTAAAGCAGGATGGCCGGAGGTGGAATTGAACAGCTCTCTCTGATGGCGAGTTCAGTGTGTTACCAACTGTGTGCCATCTTGCTCGTACCCGGTATTATGAGTCATACCCGTTCTTGCTTCGGCTGTAAAGGCAGGGAGTGGTCTTGTCCAGGGCAACCTCTTGGCCTTGTGGTGGACAGTGGCCCCTAAAAGACGAAAGAATCAGCAGTGAGGATACGGAAAGCAGTGGAAATCGCTGCATTAAAGTTACATAAAAATAAACTCCGTCCCATACAGGCCTTGAAAGGCTTTTCGTGTACGACCGGCCGCCATGTCATCCTCAACATTAACGGATGTGGTATGGAGGGGGGACGGGGTCAGCTCCCCCACTCCCTTCCGTTGTGTCTGTTTTCGTGACCGGAGTCGCTACTTCTTATACAAGTAGCTCCTCAATTGGCCTCACATGGGCTGAGTGCACACGGCTTACCAACAGCGCTCGGCAGACCCGGACTTTTTCCCCTCCAAATGCTAGCTAAGCCCGACAGTGCTTAACTTCGGTGGTCAGATTTGACCGGTGGTCTTAGAAGTACATACTTTGCATTTATTAACATGTGGCGTATAATAGCAAAACTTGCTGTTTATCTGTCCTTTTACGAAATATTTCTGATAAGTTTACTGTTCTGAGGTGGCTGTTACAAAATAAGAAAGGTAAGAGTTCGTGCGTGAAACATGAAAAGTATGAGAGGCCAGGGCACTCACAGTTAATCAAGCATCCCTAGATGGTGAGAGGCAAGGGGACTCAGCAAAATCAAGCACCTCAAAGGGAACGCATTACTACTACATCCAGGCCGTTGTTCCTGGATAACGTTAAAAGTAGACTAAGAATTCACTGAAGGTGGGTAGACGGCGTCACATGATAGCTTTATCAAAAACTGTACTTCATTTTCCAAATCTGATGTTTAGTTGTTTGAGATTTTACCGTCTTTCAACAATTTTCAACTCATTTCTACCCATTACAACGTCGTCTATCATGGAACGAAATAAATGTTTCATACAAAAGTTACATTTTTTTCCCTAGAGAATCGAAATCTTGCAATAATATTGGAATGCCACCCTCCTCCCGCCCCGGAGGTAGTGCAGGGATTAATGGACATCCCTCTTGGAGATGAACAACTTTAATTCCAACTTTTTTGAATCCGATTTCTACTTTTCCAGATTTCCGAAAAAGTTTTCAGTGCCTCATCTTGTATTTACAAGCAGCAGTATTGTTTTATAGTAGGAAGATTACATTACGGACAGGTGAATTATGATTCTATTAAGAAAGTGTGAAATTTGTTGTACGTTGTTTTTAAAGTTATCGTCAGAGAGAAATTGAAGACAAATAAGTAAACTGCAGCTATTAAAATGGAGAATGAGGAACATAAGTTTAACAACCACTCGCGAAACTCTATTCAGATACTTCCAAATTCGGAATTTGGGTCTAAGCCGGCTGCCCACAATCATGTGTTCACGTGCGGAAGGTTGGCAAGGAGAGGCGAGAGGCAACTTTTTCTGCGGTGCTGGGGGAACGAAGGGGTACGCGCGAGCCGGGCCCGTCCTACTATGCCATAACATATGACTAGGTGAAGGGCAGCAAGAAGTATGGGGCAGTCGGCCTATCCCATGGAGGCTGGGAAAAGGGTTTCGTCACTGACAGGAAACCGGTGAGAGGAGAGTTTTTGCAAGATCATGCCCAGATGCTGGCAGCTCAGAGTACATTGTGTTAATGAAATAAATCGCAATTTGCGATGTTATGGCATCACTGTATTAGGTTTAGATGGAATACCAAACTGTGGCGAATGAAAATTTGTGCCCGGCCGGGATTCGAACGCGGGATCTCCTGCTTACTAGACAGAAGCGTTGACCACTCCGCCACCGAGGACACAGTGACCAGCCCGACTGCAGAGGACTCTTCCCTGCACGTCTCCCGCCACACACAAATCTCCATTCGCCACGCTTTCTCTTTCTTCTGTGTCCTCGGTGGCGGAGTGGTCAACGCGTCTGCCTAGTAAGCAGATCCCGGGTTCGAATCCCGGCCGGGCACAAATTTTCATTCGCCACAGTTTGGTATTCCATCTAAACCTAATACAGTGATGCCATAACATCGCAAATTGCGATTAATTTCATTCATTTGAACTCTGTAATTTGTCAAAAATATATATAATTAGAAATTAGTTTGAAACTTCCTGGCAGATTAAAATTGTGTGCCGGAACCGGTACTCGAACCTGGGACCTTTGCCTTTCGCGGGCAAGCGCACTACCGACTGTGCTATCCCGACACGACTCACGATGCCGCCTCACGACTTTACTTCTGCCAGTACCTCGCCTCCTACTTTCCAAACTTCACAGAAGCTCTCCTGCAAACACGCAAGACTAGCACTCCTGGAAGAAAGGATATGGTGGAGACATGGCTTAGCCACAGCCTAAGCGATGTTTCCAGAATGAAACTTCCACTCTGCTGCGGAGTGTGCGCTGATATGAAAAGGTCCCAGGTTCGAGTCCCAGGTTCCGGCACACAATTTTAATCTGCCAGGAAGTTTCATATCAGCGCACACTCCGCTGCAGAGTGAAAGTTTCATTCTAGAAGTTAGTTTCTTTAGTTTAATTTCAAATTCAAATGTTTGTAAATATATCGGACTCAACTCCATAGTCCGTTGCTTACAGACTCCTTTAATTAAGGTAAACTAACTTAAGTACATCCATGCCCAAGGGGGGACTTGAAACCCCCGACGGCGAATAGCAGCGCGCACCGTAACACGGCGTCCCAGTGCGCACGGCTAATCCGCCGCGGCTTTAGTTTAAGTAGTGTGCAAGTTTGGGAAGTGATGACCTCAATACTATGGTCTACTGAAAAAAATACTGGTGATAATATATCACAGAATTTCCAAGGCCCTTGCGCACGAGCCGCCCCCTGCTAGAGACTGAACTTGCGACCTCGCACTCGAGGGGGTCATTGTTACCGTGTTACGTTTATTGAGTACAGAAAGAGGTAATTGTGCAGAGGCGGTGTCAGTGGCTGCAGTAGGACGCTGCGGGCTGGGCAGCCAGGCGGGTCGGGCGCAGCGACCAGAGGCGCATTTGGCATGCGTCCCGTCGCAGAGGCGGAGGCACGGCAGCGACAGAGGCAGAGGCGGGCGTGCACAGTAATTATAAGCGGCCGCACGGCCCGGGGCGCGCTGTTTTATTGAAGCGCCGGCCGGCACAACAAGTGATCAAACGGAATAGGCGCGCGCAGCCACAGGTAACCGCCCACAAAGAGCCCGCCATCTTGGGCGCCGGCCCGCGCTGCAACATTCACGCGCCTATGAATGTGTTAGTGATTATTCGATCAGCGCGCCGCCCCGGGCTGCCCGTGAATTTGTCACCGGCGCGCCCGCACAACAAATAGCGCCGGAGAGCCGGCTTTGTTAATAGAAGCCGTCTGCGCAATCACTTCGTCCTCTGACGGGCACTCTTTGTCACCGACCGTTTGCACGCCGCGCCACACACAAGGAGCGCTCTGTATGCCCTCGCTTTGATCATCGAGCTCTCTCTGACTTCCACCTGCGGTGCTAAGATGTAACATTCACGTGTGCCATCGACACCTTTTCCAACTGCCATTCTTCTTTTTACAACGTGAAGCTTTTAATGATCGGCAAAAGAAGAGACGGATATAACGTCTGACGAGATAACCTACAAAGGAGATCGCGATTCGAACTCGACACGTTCCATACGGTAGCAGTATGGAAAGCTGTATAGTGTACGGAAAAGGTGTCGGTGAGAGAAGTAGGATGTGGGATGACACAAAATTTGTTTGGAGAGATCAGTGGTAGTTTACTCCTTATCTTTTATCCTTTACTCCTTTATCTTTGCTTTATTCCCGCTTTGGCGCGGAGTGGGCAGGGCTGCTTTCTTGAGTAGTTAATTTAAAATTTCGCCGTATGCTCTTTCTACCGCCAGCTTTTTACCTCCTGGAGGAAAGGTATGTAGTAGAGTTTATTGGACTTAACTACGGGGGTCATCAGTCCCTAAACTTAGAACTTAGAACTACTTTATACTAAGTTCGGCACAAATATCAATGCCCGAGGGCGGGATTCGAATCCCCGACCGCAGCGGCTGTGCAGACCGTGACTGGAACACCGCAGACCGCTCGGGCACTGCGGTCGGCGTAAGGTAAGTCCTCCACTGTCTGCGCATTTATCATTCGTGTTAATATGTGTCGGCGTTTATTTAAAAGTTTGTTCCTACTGTAAGTAAAGTGGGACGTGGCTACCACACCAGTATTCAGCTACTGGGATCTAGGAAACAGCCTAAAATCACATCCAGGCTGGCCATCACACAGGCCCTCGGCGTTAATCCTGTGGACGCATTCGAACCACTACCGGCGCATCTCCCCTTCTGGAAATGAGAGGGTAACACGTTTTTTTGATATAATATTTAAATGTTAGTAAAACTATGATACCAAACTGCAGTGGCCGTTAGTCCCTAGACTTAACAAATTACACTCCTGGCCATTAAAATTTGTACACCACGAAGATGACGTGCTACAGGCGCGAAATTTAACCGATAGGAAGAAGATGGTGTGATATGCAAATGATTAGCTTTTCAGAGCACTCATACAAGACTGGCGCCGGTGGCAACACCTACATCGTGCTGACATGAGGAAAGTTTACAACCGATTTCTCATGCACAAACAGCAGTTGACCGGCGTTGTCTGGTGAAACGTTGTTGTGATGCCTCGTATAAAGAGGTGAAATGCGTTCCAATACGTTTCCGACTTTGCTAAAGGTCGGATTTTAGCCTATCACGATTGCGGTTTATCGTATTGCGACATTGCTGCTCACCTTGGTCGCGATCCAATGACTGTTAGCAGAATATGGAATCGATGGGTTCAGGAGGGCAATACGGAACGCCGTGCTGGATCCCAACGGCCTCGTATCACTAGCAGTCGAGATGACAGTCATCTTATCCGCATCGCTGTAACGGATCGTGCAGTCACGTCTCGAACCCTGTGTGAACAGATGGGGACGTTTGCAAGACAACAACCATCTGCACGAACAGATCGACGACGTTCGCAGCAGCATGGACTATCAGCTCCGAGACCATGGCAGCGGTTACCCTTGTCGCTGCATCACAGACAGGAGCGCCTGCGATGGTGTACGCAACTACGAACCAGGGTGCACGAATGGCAAAACGTCATTTTTTCGGATGTATCGAGATTCTGTTTACAGCATCATGATGGTCGCATCCGTGTTTGGCGACATCGCAGTGAATGCACACTGGAAGCGTGATTCGTCAACGCTATACTGGCGTATCACCCGGCGTGATGGTATGGAGTGTCATTGGTTACACGTCTCGGTCACCTCTTGTTCGCATCGACGGCACTTTGAACAATGGCCGTTACATTTCATATGTTTTACGACCCGTGGCTCTACCCTTCATTCGATCCCTGAGAATCCATACATTTCAGCAGGATAATGCACGACCGCATGTTGCAGGTCCTGTACGGGCCTTTCTGGATACGGAAAATATTCGACTGCTGCCCTGGCCAGCACATTCTCCAGATTTCTCATAAATTGAAAACGTCTGGTCAATGGTGGCCGAGCAACTGACTCGTCACAATACGCCAGTTACTACCCTTTATGAACTGTGGTATCGCGTTGAAGCTGCATGGGCATCTGTACCTGTACACACCATCCAAGCTCTGTTTTACCGCAATGCCCAGGCGTATCAAGGCCGTTATTACGGCCAGAGATGGTTTTCTGGGTACTGATTTCTCAGGATCTATGCACCCAAATTGCGTGAAAATGTAATCAGATGTCAGTTGTAGTATAATATATTTGTCCAATAAATACTCTTTTATCATACTTTTTCTTTGTTTAGCAATTTTATTGGTCTGTAGTGTACTTTAACTTACGGTAAGGAACACACGCTCAGCGATGCCCAAGGGAGGACTCAAAACTCAGGCGGGGAGCAGATAGTAATGCAGACGCTTAACAAAAATAATCCTGCAATATCTGATTTTGGTATTTGTCCTGTGCTGCTTGACATGACGTCGATAATACAAACCTATATGAAATGGAACGGCCATTGAAGACCAGTAGTAGAGATGGCGAAAGGTTATCGTCGCTGTGTTGGAGGAATTGTATGGAAGTTGGGCTCATCAGCTTGTGTAACAAACACTTATGCAACCCATTCTTGAGTACTCATCTTATGTTTGTAATCCCTACCAGGACGAAATTATTCCTCTCTTACAATAACGCTGGCGACGGGACGTAAACCCTGATCTTCCATTTCCTTCCTTTCTATTCAAGTTCGATTAAAAGAAGTCCCGAAGCAGATCCATGCTGCTAGATTTCTAACCAGAAGGTTCGATTAACATGCTTCATGAACTTAAATGGGACTCTCTGAGCCGCTACTACCACACTCATACTCAATAGCCGCTGCATTCGAGTTATAAGACCTTCCGATTTTATTTTATTTTTCTTCTTTCTGGCAAAGTAATCACCCCAAACTGGGAAACCTCTATCACTTCTAGATGTAATCTCCCTGTAGCTGTAAACATTTTTCATAACAACGAGGCCATGATTCCATCGTCGCTGTGAACACGTCTTTAGGAGTCTGCTTTGATCACTGCAAAATCGCTGATAAAACTGCAGCACGGCTTCGTTTCAGTACTGAGAAACTGCATCCATTGTCGCTATCTTTGCCATTAACATTGCCCGGTAACGTACCACGAGTGCAATCTTGTGATAAGGAGGAAACTTCTTGCATTTTCGCGTCCTTGTGCAGGATTATGTGTGCAGATCCCGCAGAAAAGACAACATTGGAGTCAGTGTGTTCCACAGTCCTTCGACGATCCTCCAAAACAATTTTCTCCATTCGCTCGATCTTGTCGTCAGGCGGGAACAAGGCCATGATTGCCCTGATATTGTCACATGACATTGTGCCCTTTCTGAAACGTTGAGAGCTGGCAGTCCATCTCTCATCTTCATTGGGTAATTTAACGTAAGAATAATCATTTAATTGGTTCATTACGCGTAATTTGCTATTGATGGAATATTGGAGTAGGGCAGTCCAACTCGTGTTTCCTAAAAAAATGAAAGTTCTAGGAGATAGGCCGCGGAGCGAGGTCACGATGGCTTTTGATAACAGAAAAATTCCTTCGCGGCCTGAGCTGGGAGCGAGTCCCGTGGAGGTGAGAATCGCGCCAAGAAGAGTTAATTGAAGGGGTAACCGTCTCTGGCTGCTGGGTAGAGTTTCAGATTTTCGAAATCGGCCAGGCGTAAGTGAAATTTCACTGGTTGGTGCTAGGAAGCTTGAATCTGATTGGCTTTCTGGAAAAACGGCGTTTTTTTCGAGCGGTCTTGCGCGACAGATGATGTTTTTGGAGAACTTCGCTTCGTCCTCTCCGTGGGTACGGACGTGGAGATTTGCTTGTTTAGCCGAGTCTTTGATTTTGAAATTTGTACAAATTTCAGAGTGCGTCCTGAAATTTGAACTAGTACTGATAGTTCTTGCTCGGTGAGAACAAGGTCAGCCAGCCATAATTAGATGCACCGAGGCACTAATTACTACATACTCAGCTTTCTGGAGTCTTTTAGTCCTTCTGTACCTTGCAGTGCTGCCATCTCTATCACACATTCACAATGAATGCATGTGTATTTTAAAACAAAAATCATCAGTAGTCAGGCCTGAGGAAATATATATAAATAAATCGGTGGTGGTATGACACGAATGCTCCTATAAAAGCGGTGGTTTTATTACGTTATTCGTAAGTTATGACAGCAATAGCGCTGTTTATGAGCGTTTTGCTTTTCGAACTACAAGCTGCTTAGACGTTACATCGTAGTTATATTTCTAAGACTATCGTAAGACTAAGACTTTAAGTTGTGAATAAACCGAGACTGTCCTTTAGGGTATTACAAATATATTCGGTTAAAAAAACTAACTAGAGGCTATAGAATTGTTGGATTTGCAAAGGAAAAAAGAAAGAAAGAAATATTTGTGTGTTCGAATTCTCAGGCGAATCACGGTGAGAGATCTTACAGGGTTAGACGATAGTGTTTTCGTTCCAAGACGGTGACCTGACTGCCACGTGCAAAATATTGTTTCATACTTTCATACATGTTACATACCCTCACCAGAAGATCTGGTTGCTCATTCGGGTGAAGTTACAGTCGTTAATCCTGGTACACTCGTTTGTTACGCGCGTGTTAGCCCATCATTACTATGCAGATGTTACTAATACGTCAATAAAATATTCAAAATTCCCAGCAACATTTCTTATGTCACTGCATTGTGAACACCGCCTCCGAGCAGTTGTATCGTCTCAAAAATTTTGAGTGCTTACTTTTTTTTGTACACTCTGTGTAGTTCAGTATGCGTAATGAAGAGAACAGAGACAGCAGGAAAGTGTAATGTTAATAATTCTGTAGTTAGAGATCTTCATGAATGATAAACCTGCAGAAAGAGATACTTGATTGATTAGGAAGCCTTTTAAGAAATTTTGAGATGTATCGTGTGTAGAGTTGTTTATTGTGACTGCTGCAGATGAACCCAGGTTTTTTTTTTTTTTCATATGAAAGACTGAGCTCAATCTGTGTATGGCATCATCTGTTTGATCTTTGTCTGAATATCACTCAATATGAAACCGCAACGTAAAATAAATGTAGCTGCAGACCTAAGAAAATATATCATCAGCTACCGAGCCCTAAGTATAATTCTCCGTCTAATATAATGCACCATATTATCTAACATTTTAATGAGCGGCAGCCACTAAATTTGTTTAAGATATTGTACATGCAAAATTACTTTCCTAAAACACGTTGACACACGGAGGCTGATTTGCCTCTGTCCTCGGTTTTGCTTCCCCGACAAGATTTTGTTCGCTCTAGTGCTTCATAACTGCGACAGTCAGTCCATAAACCGGTGTTCCTCTGAAGCTCGTGGAGCAGGTGAAGAGGCTCCAGGGCGTTATAATCATCGAAGTTTTGTATCGATCTGACGCAACTAAGTCTCTGGAATTTCCTGGCGACGCCGATACGGCTCCGACCTGCTCCGTCGTGACTACCGATCTCTTCCCAGGCTGCACTAAGCTTTTGAGAAGTTCCTACCGCCAGTCAGTGCCGTAATTTGCTACCCGGTATTGATTACCCAAATAAAAATTGTTGTTTACAATACTGATTCATATGCCTCCATTATTTAACAATTTTATACGTATAAAATTACCTCCAGGCAACTTCGGTCCACTCCGTAAAGCCTTCGTTTATAAATATTTATAGCTCAGTAATAGGCAACTGTGGCAACATTTTTACGAGCAAATTTCCATGGAAACCTACATATTTATGTTGAGCATAATTAGGAAGCGCTCTCTTTCCAGCGTGCATCCATATTGGTTTGTCCAGAGTTCCCTTGTGAAATACACACTGCAAGCGAATGGTATTCATTCTTCTAGCGAAGGTAGCGTAGTGCACTGAAGCGTCTACGAATTGTAGACTTCCGCAGGCTGTAGCATTTTTCTGGCTCTTAATTTTGTTTTGCCACCTACCTAGAATGAAACAGATAACATCTTTTTTGTATATACGAGAGCAAGTCGAATGTCCTTGGAGAAGGCATTAATACCAACGAATTTCTTTTGGCAAATACTGAGCAATAATCTGAGTCAATTTCTTCTACGTTATTATTTAATTTTAATGGCTTCTTGCAGTAATGTATTTCGTTAAAAGCGTCAAAAAGGTATAAAATTATTTGATTTGGAAAATTTTTCGCCAACGAAACTACTTCGAATGTTGGTTGTTATAAGTAAATGCAACTATATTTTCCTCTCTCACATAAAGTTGACATAATATGGAATAACGTAATTGCTTTTTAATTACTTTTTGCGGAGAGAATGTTCTACAAAACCTTTATAAGGAAGTCTGAGAGTTCTCGTTACTGAAGAAAGTTAGGTCTTTTTGAGGTTCCTGATATATGCAAGCACTAATATTAAGAATATTTCTCAAATAAAGATGTCCAGCTCGCTATCCACGTTTTATTTAGGGACCTTTCAACAGTCGCTGACTTTAGAGAACATTTATAATTGAAAACTAAGCTGAGATTGACTGTGCCATATGTGTCCTTAGACTGACGTAGAAAGGGGTTTTGCAGGATATCAAAATAACTCGTAACTAATAGAAAAAGTAAGATGAAGGAACTTGGATAAATTGAAGGAACCAGAAGTTGTAGAGAGTTTCAGAGGAAGCGTTAACTAAGAAATGACAGAAACGGGGGGAAAGTAATAGAGTAGAAGTAGAATGAGTAAATTTGAGAGATGAAATAGTGAAGGCCGCAGAGAATCAAATAGGTAGCAGGACAAGGCCTAGTAGAAAAGCTTGGATAACGTAGGAGATACTGACCTTAATTATTCAAAGGAGAATATATAAAAAAATGCAGCAAGCAAAACAGGCATAGGGTAGTACAGACGGCTAAAAATATTGACAGGAAGTGCAGATTGGCTAAGCAATAGTGGTTAAAGGACAGATCCAAGTCCTTAGAGGAATGTATAACTAGGGGAAATATAGATACCGCCTACCGGAAGGGAAGAGACTTTTGAGACAAGAAAGCAGTGAAAAACAGTTTTTTTAATGTTTGTTAAGCTTATGGGACTTGACTACGGGGTCATCAGTCCCTAAACTTACAAACTACTTATCAACTACCTTATACTAAAGACGGCACAAATATCCATGCCCGAGGGGGGATTCGAACCCCCGACCGTAGTGGCCGTGCAGACCGTGACTGGAGCGCCTCAGTCTCCTCGGCCAACGCGACCGGCAGTAAAAAGCAGTGAAAATGGTCAGAGCACAGAAGGTATAAATAAAATTCAGGACGGCAATGGGGAGATAGGTGTTCTAGTATATAGAAATTTAACAGGATCCGTTCAATTACGTACTAGGAAGGCTTTTCGGAAGGCGATTGTCTGGACTGTAGCCTCGTACGGGATTGAAACGTTGACGATGACTAGTTAAGCAAGAAAAGGATTGAAGCTTTTGAAATCTGATGGTGCTTCAGACGAATGCTGAAGATTGAGTAACTGATAAGTAGGTGCTGAACACAATTGAGGAGAAAATAAATTACTGGTATAACTTAACTGAGAGAAGGGTAGGACAAATTGTGAGGCGTCAATTTAGTATTGGAGGGTGGGGGGGGGGTGTAAAAACCGCTGAGGGAGACCGAGAGAGGGATCCAGTAAGCAGGTTCTAATGAATGTGAGTTGTCATTGTTATAAGAAGATGAAGAGGCTTGCACGGGATAGGGAGGCCTGGGGAGCTGTCCGCTCTACCAAAGCAGTATTTTGATAGCCCACAACAACATGTTGCACTTTTTAGAAACCTTCGTATTTTATAATAAGCGACCGATTTCATGTGAATGCCGTTTTCCAGCACCTTTCACTTTTTTCTTTCACAAAAGTAACAATAGAAAATATAGGAGAAACGGGTGCCTCAAATTGTAGCAAAAATAACAGTATTTTCTGTTTCAGTTAGTAGGAGGAGTTACATTGGAATACAATGATACCCAATGTAACACTCGCTGTTAACTGAAACAGTTAAGTGTAGCCTGTATTTGGTTGAAATTTCAGACGTTGTTTCGTACCCCAATGCTCTAGATTTAAGATAACTGTTTTTAGTACGACGTGCGATCCACAGCAGTCTTTCTTAAGGAATGGTTATAAAAGAAGCTTATTTTGTTACACGCCGTTATCATAATTCTTGTCTTTTTTCATAACTTAACCCTTGTTTGTGATTCCTAACTCCGAAATGTCATATTAAGAACAGAAGTCTGTTACATACCTGTTGATTGTGCTATTTTTAAGTCTCTCCTTCAGACGCAACCCTGCTTCTTCACAAATCACTTCTTACCTGTTACAGGAACATATCAGACGAGCGAGGACGGACTCCTTACAATCAGCACGCCTAGACAAGCAGAAGCAGGTAGGTTGGTCAAACGCTGCTTACAAGGAGACGGCACGACCGTGGGCTCGAGATTTGTCCAAAATTTTGTGTGGTGAAAGAGGACCCCTAACACCTCACGTGGTTAAAATATTAGGACGCACTACTGGGAAAATCCAGAGAAAAATCCATCCGAAGTTTCTTAGGTGCCTTATGAGTATAAAATGTCAGTCCATTGCCTAGCCTCCGTCTGGCCTAGATGGTTAGGGCTCGGACTCTTACGCCAGAGGTCTCGGATTCGATTCCTCCTACGCCACTATTTTTTTTTCCTTTTGCTTACAAGAAGCGACCTGTCATTTCGGACCTCATATTCACAAATTAATAGATGGCTATGCCAATACTTACACGAACGTCATCGTAACATCATCGAAGTCCGGAAAATTAACAATTTTACACATGGATTTTCTCTGGAAATGTTTCACATCTTACGTCGGGGAGAATAAATTTTTACTTCTCGTTGACTATTGGGGAGGTCAAACGAATCCGGAGATATATGTTGCAGCTTTTCAAGATGACGAAAATATGGCAACTTGGTCTGTAGAAGTCATGCCTCCTATATGCACTTCTTTGGTGCATCTTGTGATGTTTACTTTTACAGGCAAGTTAAAAATTCCATAAAGCGCTTGCAAAATTGCAGCGCACTGTTACAGGAGAATCGTGAAATTAATTCCTGAGAATATTGTATAAAAATTCATTCTGTAATTCACCATCAATTATCGTCACCAATATTCCGAAACATGATTCAATACGCCTGGTTTGCCTCAAAATTATCATAAACTCGAAACATTTACGTAAATTTTAGTGGGGCATGTTTTTTCACAGATTTATTGCAAACGCCCTGTGACTTTATATATTGCACAAGATGTCG
Organism: Locusta migratoria; assembly: GCA_026315105.1. Classification (NCBI taxonomy): domain Eukaryota; kingdom Metazoa; phylum Arthropoda; class Insecta; order Orthoptera; family Acrididae; genus Locusta; species Locusta migratoria. The sequence goes on from CM048747.1 coordinate 102,271,340, forward strand.
CAAAAATTATTGCTTTGTTTATTTTTACGATAATTACCACTGCGGTTCATGTTTATAATTATTATATGTATAAAAATTGAATGTTTCCCAATCGACTTTGTTATTATAATTAAAAACCCAATGTTTCTTCTCATAAACGTTACAATGAAAAACCCACCGCCATGAATTGTGTTGTTGGACAAAAATAAAATTATTTTTATTCAATAATATAACTAATTTGTTAAAGGTATTGTAGGTTTAGGAAACCTTCTGAATAATTAGTGGAATAACAAAAGAAAATGAAAGAAAAGTAGTACCAGAGGAGGAATCGAACCCGAGGCTCTGGCGTAAGAGTCCGAGCCCTAACCATCTAAGCTGGACGGCGGCTCGGCAGTGGACTAACATTTTATACTCATAAGGCACCTAAGAAACTTCGGATGGATTTTTCTCTGGTTTTTCCCAGTAGTGCGTCCTAATATTTTAACCATGCGAGGTGTTAGGTGTCCTCTTTCACCACACAAAATTTCAGAGAAACCCCCGACCCCACGGTCGTGCCGTCTCCTTGTTAGTCAGTTCAAGTTTGCATTTGCGCTTTTTAATTACCTTCCGTTGCGGTGTGAACATCTCTGTAAAGAAGAATGAAATACAATGGCGAAAATGTCTTATAATGGTGTAGTGACTGCTGCATGAGTTGATCTATTGTTTGATGGAACGTTTGTTCCGGAAAGCCATTTGAGATAGTACCGTAGGTACATCCTATGAAATATTCTGTCTTTTGAAAGCTGACACATCGTACTAAAATATTCTCGTCTCTATCGTGTACTATCAAGACTAATTGGCTTACGATAAAAAAGTGTTCTAAGAGATTTTTGAGGTACGAAACGGGTGTCAAAAATAAGTATTTTTTGTAAAGAGATTATCAGAAAATGGAGTGATTATTTTTGAAAATATTGATTGAAAATATCACATAACTTAAGGAGTAATTTAAATTAATATTAAAAAAGTCTAGAACTCATACACATTTATTGTTAGTGACAGATTTCGGTCTTTACAAGATCATCTTCAGACCTACAACCTTGACTGCAGCAGTAACCTCTGAAAAGGGGAAGGCCTCAGACACGGCCAACCGATTCGGCTCAAATTTAGCATGTCTCTTGTGCACAACCTAAAACAAAGGAATCTTTAGATTTTTGGGTCAGCACCCTCGCGTTTTTGAGAATATGACCCCTAAAGGTTAACACGAGCAATCGACTTAAAATAGGAGGGATTAATAGGTAATTGTAAATAGAGCATTTGCATCATCAGGTATGGGGTCAGCAAACACAAACTTTTTCAGAAATCGGGGAAAGAAAGTTTCACAATGGCGCTTCTGTACCCACATGGTAAACGCTTTCCGCCAACAGCGCCTATAGCGCAACGGCCAAGGTAACTGGCTGGGAATCGGAGAACCCGGTTCGAATCTCGAAGAAACCTAGCGGTTATTACTCGTCTTCTTTGTAATTTTCCATGCCTCACTTGATAGAGATAGGAGGGTTAATAACGTGCACAGTAAAAGTAATACCGCCAAACGGCACACGTATGTGCCAGGCGTGTGATGTTTATTTCTACCGCCAGGTTAAAACCTTTATTTCCAGGCTTCAGAATTGCAGTGTGCTTCTGAAAAGCCATTGGAAACTGCACAACCGCACGGATGCAAAAACTGTCCAAAGCATAATTCGTAACAAACTTTCAGCACAGTTTTTTCAGGCAATGATATCGTATGCGTTGTACGCATCACAATTCTCGAAAAAGACATGTTTTTAAATGTAACCCAAGTTGGTTTCCGCCGACTCTTCGGAAGGAACAATGTAGCTGTCGAAAGATTGCAGCATTCATTACATGTTCTTAGTGCCGTGAGTATATTTATTTCGAATGTATATATGATCAGTACATCCATGTAGTTGTTGAAGGAAAATGAGGACACGTAACAGTGACTGGAAGAGCCATTGTAAAGTGACCTGGAGTAACATTTTAGTTGTTCACTATCCCACGAGGTTTGAGAAATGTATTTGCCTAGCTTTTTATCATTCCTTATTGATTTATTTACCTTATTAATCCTCCTATCCGTATCAAGTGAGATATGAAAAAATACAAACGAGACGAGTAACATCCGCAAGGTTACCTTGGCCGTTGCGCTATCGGCGCAATGATTTTACTATGTGGGCACAGAAGCGGCAGTTGTAAAAGTTTCTTTCCTCGATTTCTGGAAAAGTATGCGTTTGCGGACCCCATACCTGATGATGAATAATGCTCTGTTTACAATATCTATCGATCCCTCTAATTTTGAGTCGATTGCTCGTCATAACCTTTAGGGGTGATTTTCTCAAAAACGCGGGGGTGTTAAGCCAAAACTTCGTTTTAGGTTGTACAGAAGCAACCTGCCAAATTTGAGCCGAATCGGTTGGCCGTGTCTGAGGCCTTCCCGTTGAAAGTGTTGACGGAGTACTGCTACTGGAACTGTACAGTTGATTATCGCCATTTAAACGGTCCTGCTATAACCGTGGTTGTAGGTCTGAAAATGATCTTTCAAGAATTGAAACCAGTCACCAATAATAAATCTGTATGTGATCCATAACGTTGTAACATCAATTTTAACGTGTAATTTATCACAAAGTATGATCAAAATTACTTTCGTTTTCAGTTAGTCACGATTTATGCCCTGAAAAGGTTTTGACTAACACACATCGAATTTTCCTACTTAGATTTTAAGCTAACCTAGAAATGATGTTAACCCTGCAATATCTTCAGCACAGTACAACAAGATATTACTTGTGTTGTAAGAACATTGGTAATGAGTACGTTTCGAAGATTCTGCGGTGGATGGAGGGGGGGGGGGGAGAGGGACGAAATTTTCTCATACTAAATTCAGAATAGTGTCGCTATTTCATTAAAAAAAAGTAGATCATTGTCAGCTTAATGAAGCGCAAATCCCATAGTGGGAGTGATTTATAATTAATTTCAAATACTCTTCGAGTTAGGTTTTAAGAGCTACAAGCTTTTACTCTGATCTCCTTAAAATCTCACTTCACGAGGGATCGCAAGTGCTTAGAGTCGTTGCACAGTGTATTATCGAACAAGGTTGGTATGCGAATTTGACAGGGATGTCGTGAAGATTGAGTAGGACGTATCTGGTTGCAGTGTTACAGTTGATAAATAGCTGATAGCGACCAAAGGTGAGATGATAGATACTGGTAGGTTTCCCGCCCGCGCCCATTCTCCTCCAATGTATCATCCAAAGTAAATTTCCGCAATGTTCTTGTTTATCTTATTTATATTTCATTCATCATAAGAATAATCTTCGTGTGAACAAACGGAAACGCGATGATTATCAAACAGCCGTAGCTGTTTTAACGCTCTTGGAACTAGGTCGTACTTAATTCTCTCTCTCTCTCTCTCTCTCTCTCTCTCTCTCTCTCTCTCTCTCTCTCTCTCTTTTTTTTTTTTTTTTTTTTTTTGCTGTGAATGAAGCTTATGCCTAATGCATTGACAGCCTTCAACGTATTTTTTAATCGTACGTGGTGATGTAGTTTTTATAGTGTAGAGTCCTAATCTCTCTTAACGCTCGCTGTCTCTGATAGTTGTGTTGTTAGTACGTACAGTGAAAATAAGTGATGCTCTTTCCTACTCCGTGGTGCGTGGTGAAATACATGCGTTAGAAACTTTGAGTGGTCCTAGTTGTTCTTAATATTTTTCGTTTCGCATATCTGATGTACTTCAGTAATATACTTACGATAAACGTGTAAAGTTTGAGCGGTGAAATCCGTAGCGATGGGGATTGATAATTAAAGCGTTACTATGGCCTGCAAGTTTAAATTCGGATACCGATGTCATGTGCATATAAAATTCATCAAGTTCTTTCTACTTTCCATGACTCTCATGTCAGCATTTTATGCTTGTCTACCATTTCTAGTTTCTACTTACCGTGTCAAGCACAAAATTCCAGTTTTCGTTGCACATATAACTTCTTAATTATTGATATTTTCTAGAAGATTCTGTAGATGAAGAAAACATTACATTTTAAGTATTTGCGAGAAAAGATTATTTCGACTTTGCCCGTTGTCTTGTACCACACAACTAGTAGAAAACGAAAATGATAAGCGTGGTAGAAACATGGAAAACAAATATTTTCAGTGTATTGATCGTACCGTACAAATGGTGCTTTTTTACAGTTTCCACTGTATCACTACAATCTAACTCAGTAAAACTGATCTGAAGCCAAGTTCAGGCATTTGTCAGAAGAAATAACAAGACATTAAAACTGCCAGCCGTACTGAAAGTAATGCGCAGTTCTTTGTCACACGTCACTGCCGAACGGTGGTGTAGAAATGTGGCACTTACATGGCTTCGTGGATTCTGTTATTTTTCGCTTTGTTATCAATGTAGCATATGACAGTTGCACTACTTACATACGAGAGGGTAGCGTGGAGAGCTCCGTCAAACCAGTCTTTGAACTGAAGACCACAACAATAACATGAATATGTTAAAACTTTGCACAAAGGTAGATAAATGGATCAATCAAGATCGTTTGTTTTGACTATAAGAGATAATCCATCTTATCCTGACTGCAATTAAGACATTTTACACCAGACTCGCTTCGCTTTTTATTTTGAAAGCATCTTCTGTGGTCTTTAATGATACAAAGGCTTATACAATTTGTTTTGTATACATAGATCAAAATCATTTTTAAAAGCTTTGTGCACGTTAGGCCTATGTGTTTGTAAATTGATATTCAGCTAATAACGGTGTTATTGTCTCTTCTTTACATCCCTCCGCTGTTTCTCCGTCTTGTTGGCTGGAGTTGGTTGGTTCCTAACGTGTAATTTTCGGTTGTGTGCGGTACTTTTCGCCTGTTTTTGTGTACTTTCTTCAGATTCATTTGTTAACAATTCACGTATTTGGAACTGCGTACAGTTTGCATATCACCCGTTTTAAGTGGAATGCCTTTGTTTTGCTTATCACTTCACCACAGTGTTGCTATGTTGTCTTTGTCTGTCCATTTGTTTTTTGTGTGACCTGTGAGAGTTGCCAAAATAATATTTTTTGTATCTATGTATACAGCAGCGTATAAAGGTTGGAAGAAGCAGGCAGCTTGGTGGAATGACACAGTCAAGGTAGCCTGTAAAACGAAAAAGAAAGCATTTCAAAAATGGTCCATACTATAAGTCATGCAGACAGAGAAAGTTATGTTGAAGAAAGAAAGCCAAACGGATCATTTGTCAGGTAGCAGAGTAGACAGCAAATTAAGCTCATGGTTCAGGGTATTTCGGGGGTAAGACAAGGCTATAACCTGTCACCACTGTTGGTCATATTATTCATTGATAATATGTTGAAAACAGTGGACTGGCAGGGCCGGATTAAAATAGGTGAAAACAAAATAAGCAGTAAGTTGTAATAGCAGATTCGATTGAAAGGTGCAAACTAATATTTCAGAGCTCGATCAGAGGTGTAAGAGTTATGATATGAAGATCAGCATCTCCAATACGAAAGTAAAGTCTGCGGAAAAGAGATTTAATCCGATTGAGTACCAAATAGGAGGAACAAACAACAGTTAGGCAGTTTCAGTACCTAGGATGTATTTTCACACAGGATGGCAACATAGTGAAAGAACTGGAATCGAGGTGTAGCAAAGCTAATGTAGTGAGTGTTCAGCTAAGATCTACTCTCTTCTGCAAGAAGGAAGTCAATACCAAGACTAGTTAGCAGTGCACCGTTCTATCTTTCGACCATCTTTGTTGTATGGGAGTGAAAATTAGGTGGATACAGATTATCTTATTTATAAGGTATAAGTTACAGATATAAAAGTAACAAGAATGATTGCAGGTACTAATAGATGGGAACAATGGCAGGAGGGTGTCTATAATGAGGAAATCAAAGAAAAACTGGCAATGAACACCATATAGAAACAGAACGAACAGGGTGAGATGGTGGGGTCATGTTACACGCAAGGGAGAAGCAAGGTTATCTAAGAGACTCATAAACTCGGCAGTGGAGGGTAAGAGGAGTCGAGGCAGACCAAGAGGAAAGTACTTAGATTCGGTGAAGAATGATTTTGAAGTAAAAGGCTTAACATCAGACGAGGCATTAGTGTTAACATTGAATAGGGGAACACGGACGGATTTCATTAGAGGTACTATTCTCCAGACTTAAAGCTGAAAGGCATAATCAGTCTCTAACGATGATGGTGATATATATACACGCCTTTGCGTGCGTGCGCGAATGAGAGATTTTTAATTTCAGAGAACAGGATGTCTGAGATGTTTTTCAGATAAGTAAATGCAGGTTTAATTGGGATGTGGTTGGGGGGGGGGGCAAAGAACCAAACATTGTGTGTTTTATTCTATAACCTTTGTCCGTTGACGAGATGTTTTGCTTTAACTTAGGGATGAATTTACAACGTACAGAGACTCATGGACGTCAAAAGATGGTGGACTTAATAAATTATAGTACTATCTAAATTGATTATCTTTCCATAGTTTATTGGTTACTTTCAGTAACCTTTAGGCAAGTACACTAAAATAATAGGAAGGAATGAGTTTAATTTTTCGTAAAAAAAAAATTAATAAACCTTATAATTTACAAACCCTCTCGACTAAGACAGCTACTCACCTTTGGCGGAATAAAAGTCGGGATTTAGGATAAAAAATGCTCATATCATAGCGCATCAGAAGGGGAATATGTCCTGGCCTGGGCCAAAGATGTGAAAGAAGAACAAACTTCTCGACTTGTCTGGCAGCTTCTTCAAAACATGCATGCGGAGACACAGGGTAGGGGTAGAAGGTGGTGGGCAGAGAGGGGGAAGGGTGGTGGACATGATTTGCTAGTACCCCAAATGATGCTCATATAATTATTATAGGATTCATGGGCCATACTTCAGAGTCGCTTTATACGTTCTCCTGGGCGAGACACCGTGATAAATGCAAGCTAACAGAATTGATGTTCTATGTGGATCTGGCGACTTGTGTTTCACTTCTTTCTGCTGCTTTTCAATGACAGGAATGTGTTTCCCATACGGGAGCTCGAACTGGAAGACCTGTACAATTCTCCTACGCATTTGTATTGCAAATGCGAAAGTTAAAACTTGTTATCTCTTGCTATTGACTTCGGGATCAGTGATCAGTCCGGTTAGGCCAGTAAGTCTTACTCGTAGCCTCTAGGGACTGTGAGCTGCGCTAATCGTGGAGTGAAGTGAGTAAGATGGAAGCGCGGAGGAACGGGTCGGGGCGCGGGCAGCGTGCGGTGCGCGGTAGCCGGCGGGTGGGACGGGGTGGGATGGTGTGTGAACAGCGGCAGGAATGCGGCCGCGGCCGATCACAATAATCCCGGCAGATTGCAGGTGCGGCCAGATTACAGCCTCCGTGCGCGCGGCTACCGGTAGATGACCGGCTGCGGCCGCGCTCCCGGCCCGCTATTACCGCGAATAAAAATTTAAATATCCGCTACTTGCTACCCGTCTTCCCCTCCAGCTGAGCTCATGCCTCCAAATAAGAGCACAGAGACACCACGATAATTTTTAATAAATACGAGATTGTCGTTGGCGTTCCGCTCGTTTCTTTGTCCTTTTTGCTGCCTGGCCGGCCTGTCTGCAGGGCAGAGGAGGGGCCGGGCTCTGGCGCTTTTTGCTGCGCCCGTCTGGCGCCGGCCGGCGCGGACTCGTCAGCTCATAGGGAGCCCAATTCCCGGTACTGCTGCCGAGTAATGGGTAGCGAAAGAGCGCGCGGATTCCGTCACTTGTCAGGGCTGCGAGCGACGGAACGGTGCCTCTTGTCTGCATTTCCAGGGGGAAAAAAAGTCAGTTAACCTGGAAAGACGATGTCGATCATGATACATCGGCAGATGCCACTTGGGGTATAGTAGATCAAGTCTACTGACAATGATTTGGACGTCGTCGGCCAACATAAAGCGTGTTGGCATAGTTGCCGGAGCACCATCTATTCGTACCCTTCAATGGGGAATGTTTACTACCATAAGGCGATGTGTGGAGCACAGGGACGCCGTGCCACGAGACGCACACGTGCTTCCTACAGCCCAAAGGAATCAAATTGTGGCTTTCCGAGTGGCGGTCCTCTCGGAGAATTGCCTCTCGGAGTTTGACATGCAGCTCCAGCTGGGCAATGATGCTGGTTGGGTGAACACTCCCAGACTCATAAACGAGGTTCTGGCTATCTACGCAGAAGAGATGTCCGCCAAGATCGTCGTATAGTAAGGGTAGCAGTGGCAGATAATAAAGCTCCCACAGCACAAATAAGAGGATTTGTGAGCCCAGAAGTATCAACACGAACCGTTGCCAACCGGTTACAAGCAGTGGGATTATGGGCGCGCACACCTCTAGCCCGTCTTCCATTCACGTCACTGCTTCGACGTACACGGCTCGACTGGATTACTTGGAAGTTGGAATGGCGGGACGCGGTCTTCGCTGATCAAAACAGATTCTGCCTGCGCGCAAGTGATTGTTGTTTTCGAATAGGACGTAGATATGGTCTACATTTCAACATTTGTTTTACATTACGCAGCAAAGAATTACAGACAAAACAAATATTAAACCAATGAACTAAATATAATGACTACAATCATTTAAATGAACGTTTTCTTCGTATTAAATCATCTGATGATGATGACGCCGCAGGGCATTTATAGCCGTTAGAACCCAATTGGGATCGTGTTCTGCCTGCCTTGTGCAAGTCTTTGTGACGCCACTTCGGCGACTTGCGCGTCAATGGTGATGAAATGATGACCAGGACAACACAACAACCGGTCCGGAGTGGAGAAAAATCTCTGCTTCAACCAGGAATCGAACCCGGACCCCCTGTGTGGTAATCCACCACGCTGTCCACCGGGCTACGGAGGGGGGCATCCATCTGATGACACTTGAACCCAAAATACGCAGCACACACAAGTTACATAACTGTTAACACCAAGTTACAGCGCCGATACTAAAAACAGCGTTATTTTCAAGGCTCTACATGTTCAGGAGAAAATCTTTCCGCCGGCCGCGGTGGCCTAGAGGATTGCGGCGCGTCAGTCACAGTCTGCACGGCCACTACGATCGGGGGTTCGAATTCCCCCTCGGGCATAGATATTTGTGCCGTCCTTAGTGTTAGCTAGTTCATAAGTAGTTTGTGTGTTTGGAGAGAGACTCTACCAAGAAACACTGCACAAGTGACTTCAGAAAGACGATTCCACCCTTCGGATCCTACATTTGACTGAATTAATTCGGCAGGCTTGCTGTAGCAGACCCTTTTGGCGAGTGCTGTCGACTGAGACAACAGAGTCGCTCGTGTGAAAGAGGATTGAACGAGAGATCGAATCATAATAAATCCGACACCTTCAGTCGTCAGTTTTTAATGTAATAACACAATCTGATTCGACGTTACGTTTTCGTCCCCTTTAGGCCTTGTTAACCAGCCCATGTATCGTCCTTCTTAAGACTTACCGGATACCAGTATTTGGTGGTGCGCAGTTGACCAACATAGGCTTATTTGTTACGCTTCCCCGGGGACCTGAAGATAGCGAAAGTATACCGCCGAAACTGGTTCCGTTAGTAAATTAAAAACTGGAGGCTGAAGGTGCTAGATTTATTATTATTTGTTGACAAACAGCCGTGGCCCTGCATCCATCTTACACTACTGGAAATAAAAAGAGTACCCCATCTTAAAGTTTTCCATTTGATTCACGACTTACTGTTGAAACAGTGCACTTGAAGTACATGCTGTGATAGCATTTACAGATCATTAACGAAAAGCGATACTTACATACCAGGTGTCGATCCAAGCTGAAACACCCGTATTGATACGTAGTCTACTCTACACAGGCGCTGATACTGGCATCAATTAGATTATACAGAATACTGTCCTTAGATGATGTCATTTTTCTTCTCTTTAATCTTTTTTCATTTTTGTATCTGGCTATGCAATTCTTTTTTTCTAATACGTACACATTTATACCAGCAAACCTATCAAGAGACGAAATAGCCCATTTGGATTAGACAGACGTGAGAAAAAATATTTTTCATTACCAGCTGGAAATTTTTTGGGGCAATGGTAGTATAAACACCAACTATTATAGCATGACAGACCAAATACGAGGAAACTAGGTATTTATTTATCCTAATCTCTTATCAGTCGAACTCTTCTGTTATCACCTCATGCTCCTCTATCTACCTCCATTTATGTACATAAGGAGATAGGTGGTTTCAAAAAATCGATACGACCCCTAGGACATTTTCACGAGTAAATCCGTCCAGATGAGCGATGCCAGTGTTCCAGGGTGGTATAGTGCCGAACGCAATTTGGTTCGAATCCCAGCTTTGGTACAAATTTTCATATGCTTCCATCTGTATATAGACAAAATTTGTATTGATGGTATGAATGAATCAACGTTCGATCTGTAAATATCGTGCAAGCTTGTAATGATATTGCTGTACCTTTTAAATGATGCACATTAGGACCTAAGTTATTATCTAGAAATATTTAAATTTTGCTATTCGTAAAACTTCCACGGCAGGGATGTATATAAATGTACGTTACATTTAATTCTTGGGTTTATGCGTTTTGTAGTCGAGTGTTTTATATTATTGTAACATAGACTAGTTGAACTAATGCTGTACAAATGTTATCAAAATTATGAAGGATTGTGGAGGATTGATTTAAATCAAACTACGATCCAACTTACGACATACGTTCTTCGTTTAAATATAAAAACTAATTTGCACCAGACAAGCACTAAATCATTCTCAAATATTGTGACAGTTATTTCTGAGTTGAACTGAAAATCAGAGCAGATCTTTAAAACACCAATGTAGCATAACAGTTTGATTTAAGTGAAGTACGGACTTCTATCATAAAAATTCGTGTCTTGCGTTAGCTTTATTTTCTTCCACGCCTCCCTACTTAATATTTCAGTAAATTTTATTGATATAAAAAAGCTGAAGATTCACGTTAAGCACCAGAATCTGTCCAGAACTTAACACACAATAAATTAATGTTGATATCCGCTGAACTATTTTTAAAAAGGCTCTCTTCTATTCTATTTCTCTCTTTGTCTTCAGTTTCGTAGAAATCTTTAGAGAATACTGGAACATAAAACAGGACATGTTAACATGAAAAAATTTCACTTGTTCAGAAACGTCGGTCGCGATCGTCAGGATACCAGCGACGAATGGCTTAAGTGCAGAGTTCATTAGAAATTTTCTATTCTGCTTGGGCGCAACAGTGGGGAGAGTCGAAATACATTGCTCATTTATTGCACTAGGCGGCGAAAAAGAAACGGAGCTTTGACTCGAACAAAAAGCTGCGGTCTCTAATTTAAGGAATATTCGTTCGTGGCAAGTCGACTATTTATCGCCGGCAAATGAATAATGCCAAAAGACGTCGCTCTAAAGTGAAATGAAACTAAAATGAATCACTGGCAGGATCGACCGTACGTGCCTCCACAGTGTGGCCTGCTATAGTCGATAGTAATTAACGAAACCTTTTAAAAATTCACTGTTGGCTGTCTCACCTATTCATTAAACCGTCACAGAGATAAGTTCCAATCGATGAGACGCCGAATACTTTAACGTTTCGTTTATATTTCATGAAACTGCGACGCAGTGCCGTGTCGATGAGATTTTTAACGAAAGTTTCTCCCATTAAAATAATTAGCACCGTAATCAGGAATTACTGGCTGTCCCAGCCGCTACTGTCCATGTGTGATTGCGACGGTTCGTCATTAGGATACTAAGGGTGTTAGTACAGTTTTGCATTGCACTGTTGAACTTGGGTGTTTTGTTTCGCGGTGCAAATAAATAAGATAAATAAAAATTAAATATTCTTGGGTGAACCTTGAAGTGCTCATATAATTGGTTGTCGGTTTCGATACCTACGACAGCTCATCTTCGACCTAGATTATCAGCTAGTTATGATGAATCACAGTTTAATGTGTAATCCAGCCGGGGTGAAGTGTAACACTTCGGTGTATTTAGGTGCTACCAGAGCAGAAACAAATACTGAACGCGAGAAAGAAAATTGTGGATCAACCGAAGATAGTTATTCTCAATTTCAAATACTGAACTCCTGACTCTTCTTCACTTCATAATGGCTGCGGGGTAAAATTCTTAAGTGTATTTCTGAGGAAGCTATCGAAGTAGATTGCATGGATTATTTAGCATCGAATAATAGTAATCGATAATATGAGAGTGTTACGCTCGATAACAAACACCTCAGGCAACCATGATTTTATTACTTATCTCAGTGTTGGCGGTTTGACATGTGCGTACTCCTTCGTTCCATTTTGTCATGTGCGAGCTTAGCAAACACTTTCATATTATAACGGCAGGAAGAGAATAAGATGACCTTTGTTTTCAATCTCGTCTTACAGACTTCGTAACTATTGATTGCTGCCCCCCTTCTCTCCTTTACAATCTCTGGTTCTTCTCTGGACAAGTAGAGTTGAGAAAGAGGTTTTTCAATTGACATTATATGGTTAAATTTGAAACAAATTTGCAGATATTCTATTAACAAGTAAGTGCCGAATTGTGGAATATAACCTGTTAGGTGCAATAAATTGTTTTCTATGCTTTGTTTTCTGCAACCGACTCAAAACTTTTAAATTATGTAACCTCTTCCCGCAGTCATTGTGTAATATATAGGTTGAGGCATTTAAAACTGTTTTTTGTAAATACGGAAAAATGCAAATCGGATTTAAAAAAAAGTTATTCACCTCGAAGAGGACCATCCATCCGTTAACATAAAGCTCGGCGCCTTTTCACTCCCTCAGGGGGAGTGATGTGGATGACTTCGAAATCTTAAGTATTACCCTCAATTTTTCACTGCAGATTTCGATTCTTTGTGAAAAAATATATAACTTCTGTTTGTAACATTTATTTTTCGTTTCCTGATAGATGACACTGTAATCAGCAATAATAACAATGCGTTAGAAATTGTTGAAAAACTGTAATATCTCGTACAAATAGACATCACACTTTTTCTCTAGGTTTAACACATCGAGTTTCAGCAATAAGTCGGACAATACTACGGAAAGACGTTGCAGAAGAAACATTCTTATCAGGGAATAGATTAGATATCCTTTGACGAGCTTCTTCGATAATTATATTAATCTCAGAGTACGAGTAAATGATAATTACTGTCTCAGCAACCATAAATTTCGTGGAACATTTGTGTAGAGATATGTACAGTCCAAAGCATTAAAGTGCAGTGAAATCTGACCATGGATTGAGAACATGACCACAGTCAGTGCTACATTCGAATGTGGAGGTGTCATACGATAGCATTAGCAAAAATATCAAAAACGGTAATTTGATTCTCCTAATATGATGTGTATTTGTTTGAGATATTACCGTTTTTTTTAACAATTTTCAAATCATTATTATTGCCGATTACAGCGCCAACTACCATGAAACGAAAAAATGTTTGTTACAAAAGTTGATTCACGGGGAATCCAGCTACGCAATAAAAAGTAGGGGTTCGCATTTAAGTTTTGAAAGTCAGTTTCGCTCACGGGGGTGGTGCAGGCGGTCGAACTTTAATAGATGTCTCTCTTTGATGTAAAAACTTTCAATGCACCTTTCTTTAAATCCTATTTGTATTTTTCCAATTATTCCGATAAAAACAATTTCAAGTCCCTTACCCTGTGTATTAAACGTCGACGTCTAAGACAAGACTAACATCGTCTTTAGCATTACAGATGCAGAACCACAGTACTTTGGTACAAGTCTCTCCTCTCTAATGGAATAATACTTTTGTAAAAAAAATCGCTAACATGTTCAGACCAAAGCAAAATACGAAGTTCAGGCTCCTTTTTTTTTCATTTTTATTCGGTAATCATTAATCTGAACTTATTATAAATCTGGTACCTGAAGAAGTACATTAAAATAGTATATCAAGTACGCAAAGAAAAAAAATATATATATATATATATATATATATATATATATATAATCAGCTCTAATTAATAAATCGTAATTATTTGTGTGTAACGGTTATTATGCTTAAGTTCATTTTTTAATGGTGAGTTTGAAAAGCACACTAATAGATGTATTCAGTTAATTGTGTTAAACTACGATAAATGCACTTAAAATTGTGGAGAAACGCTAAATCTGCACGTTCGAAATTTAGGCCTAAAAGTACTGTATCTAAACAAACCGAAAATAGATGACTCGTCCCATCGATTGTCGGCAGCCGGCCGCAGTGGCCGAGCGGTCTGCGGCACGCCACTCAGTCTGCACGGCCGCTACGGTCGGGGGTTCTAATACCCCTCGGACATAGATATTTGTGTCGTCTTTAGTGTGAGGTAGTTCATAAGAAGTTTGTAAGTTTAGGGACTGATGACCCCGCAGTTAAGTCCCTTAAGCTTCACAAACATTGAACATTTGATTGTCGGGATGGTTAGCACGCCCCGTCAGTTGTCGAGTTGGTTAACACGCCCTTTCAGTGGTGTAGATGGTTGTATGAAAAAAAGTATATAAAAGTAATAACATACGCCTAATTCTATCCTGAAGTATAACTGTTACTGTCAATCGTCGCTTCTAATTCACATATGTACATGTGCTTTCTTAACAAAATTCTCCCATTCATTTCCATTCTTGTCCGATAACATTCAGTCACTATTAAGATTGGGATGTATGGTTATTCTTCCGTTCATCACCACTAAACGTACAAATGAATTAATTCGAAAAGTCTTCTGTTTTCAGTTTGCACTAAAAGTTTCACAGATACACCACGCACTCTGTACTAGTGGTATCGTGACTATCACTGCCATATCTCCTCTGTTCATAAATTCTACTATTAACTGACACTTAAGACACATTTTTAAATAACGCGAATGAAAATAATTCATTGTATCGACATTTACAACCAAATAATAAATGCGCTAGAGGGAGGACTCGAACCTCTGACAAAGAGCAGCCGCGTGCTCCGCAGCAAAGCGCCTTAGAGCGCTTTGGCATTCCACCGCGGCGATGGATATTAACAAGACAACTCACGTGAGTTTAACAATAATGTAGATTATTGTTCCAGCTATGGTTGACCTACCAGGTAATCAGTAAGTCAGTATAAATTTAAAAACTTAAAAAATCGCGGAAGGGGTAAAAATTGACACACGTGCTTAGAATGACATGGGGTTTTATTAAAACAAAAAAAAAAAAAAAAAAACAAAAAAAAAAAAAACAAAAAAAAAAAAAAAAAAAGTCCAACAGATGGCGCTTCATCTGATCAGAAAAGCAATAATTAGCATAACAAATTAAGACAAACCAAAGATAATGTTCTTTACAGGAAATGCTTAATATTTTCACCATCATTCCTCAACAGTAGCTGTAGTCGAGGAATAATGTTTTGAACAGCACTGTAAAACATCTCCGGAGTTATGGTGAGGCATTGGCGTCGGATGTTGTTCAAATGTTTGTATAGCTTATGTGACTTAACTACGGGGTCATGAGTCGGATGTTGTCTTTCAGCATCCCCAGAGATGTCGGTCGATCACGATACACTTGTGACTTCAGGTAACCCCAAAGTCAATAATCGCACGGACTGAGGTCTAGGTACCTGGGAGGCCTGGCATGACGAAAGTGTCGGCTGAGAACACGATCGTGACCAAAGGACGCGCGCAAGAGATCTTTCACGCGTCTAGGAATAAGTTGGTGTTTGTTCTTTTTTTTCTGTTCTAATAAAACTCTATGTCATTCCAAGCATCTGTGTCAATTTTTAGCCCTCTGTATACATTATTCCGTGATTTATTAAGTCTTGAAATTTATACTTTTTCATCGCCCGGTATATATAAAGTTTGTTGTTGTTGTTGTTGTTGTTGTTGCTGCTGCTGCTGCTGGTTTCTTTCTTCCGTGCTTGCTTAAATAATACGGCAGAATATCCTCACCATGTGGCTTATTCAATAATACTGCAGTTATAACGTGTGCGTGAGGAGTAGATTATTTGTGCAGGAAAGAACTTTGTAACTATCATATCGGCAAAGAATACAAAGATTGAGTAAATTTTGAAGATGTGAAAAGTGAAAAAGTGTGAAGAAAGAGAAGACATCAGTAGCACTTGTGAAATACACAAATAGAAACGATACAAAAAAGAATAATGAATACAAATATAAATAGATAGAGGTGTGAAAGACATTCATAATTTTTAGGGCTAAAATATGCCTAGAAAAGTTGTTACCTATATTTGCTTTTGGGGAAATGTCGCGGAAACATGAGAGATAACATTGTTCGAGGTAAACTTCATGATAATTAACGATCTTTATAATTTAGATGCTACGAAATGCTACCATATCGAGTGGTTTACGGATTATTTCAAAAAATGCTATTTCGGAAACCAACTCTGTTACATGTGGTTGGATTTCGCTTTAAATTGTCTTGAATTTTTAGTCCAATTTTTTTTTTTTAAATTCGCAAAATTAATTGATGTTGGTGGGAAGATATTGCACAATTTGTCTGTACTGTCCTTACGAACCTTAATTACCGTTAAACTCTTATGTGAAAAATTTTACCTTTCATGGTTACAGACTACCTAAACTAACCTACGATAAGGAAAACACACACACACACACACACACACACACACACACACACACACGCGTCCGAGGGAGGACTCTAAACTGCAGGCGAGTGGCTGCGCTATCCGTAACGTGGTGCTCCAGACCACACGACCTTACCACGCGGATGTTTCCTTACAGTTCAATCCGTCCACATACAATACTGGTTTGTGTGAACTACCTTGGTGGTGCGACGTAATCGGCTTAGTCCTTTATGTGAAAGGTGAATAGCAACAGTCCTGCCACGCGTCGCTGAGCAACGCTACATGCTCTCAGTGGCTTCAGCTAGCAGAAAGTCTTGAGAGAGGTGCGCTATTGCAGGTTTCCCCACAGAACTACGCATACATTGCCGCCCAATTAGGGCCAAGTTATCGAACGCGTGGTCCGCGGAACGGACCGCAAACAGGGCGTAAAGTGCGGCGACCTGTCGGGCGGGGTCGGAGACCGGCCGCGCGCCGTGCGCCGCGAGGTCGCGGCCGCGCTCATTAAGGTTATTAACTTTTACTCCGGCCGTATTTTGTGACTGCCTCCCCCGCCGTATTTACCTTGCTGCTTAAGCGGCCATCGCTCACCGCGCTCCTGTGTGGTCTGCCTGACTCACTCACGTTCCCAGATAACAATTGGCCGAGTCTCCTTCCCGCGTCCCTACTCGCCCTGCATTCCTGCCGCTAGCTGTGCATTATCCCGCGAGAGTATGATTAAGACCCCGTGATGCAAGAAATTGCCGTAATCCGTTTCCTCATCCAGAGCGAGGTCTCGAATTGGGAATCATTAAAACACAGCGGTAGCTTGCTGTTAGAAAAAAATAATAATAAAAACTTGACGAACTTAGACAATGAGGCACTGTTTCTCGTTTTGTGCGTGTTCTTTCTCTCAAACATTGATGCAGTTTCTTTGTACGACGACATTATTCGTGTCATTTCATTTATTTATCAATAGATTATTTTGAATTTCAACTGTTGAACGTCAGATTCGAGATACAGACAGCTCCAGTTGCTTTGTGGTACTAAGTTACTTTGCAAAACGTCGGCGCGTAGCTAGTTACGATAAGAGAATAAGTGAATAAAATGGTATTTAATGTTTATAAGAAGTGGTACGAACACAGGCAAAGGCGAAATACTGTTGCAGTGTACATTGTGTTCACAAGTGACGGTATTAGTGCG
Source organism: Locusta migratoria (assembly GCA_026315105.1). Taxonomy (NCBI): domain Eukaryota; kingdom Metazoa; phylum Arthropoda; class Insecta; order Orthoptera; family Acrididae; genus Locusta; species Locusta migratoria. Next base: position 102,289,051 of record CM048747.1, read on the forward strand.
CCGGCCGCGGTGGCCGAGGGGACTGAGGCGCTCGTCACGGTCTGCACGGCCACTACGGTCGGGGGTTCGAATCCCCCCCCCCTCGGGCAAGGGTATTTGTGCCGTTCTAGTTCGTAAGTAGTTCATAAGTAGTTTGTAAGTTTAGGGACTGATGACCCCGTAGTTAAGTCCCATAACCTATACAAACATTGGAAACATTTTTGGTATTAGTGCCACTCGGAGTGCCTCGGAAGTTGTAGAGTCGTGAGCACATCCCACCTCACTATAAACGTTTGTCTGTATTTTATGTGTTGTGTGCTGCTGTACTCAGACTGTCTTGTGTTTCTGGCTAGAGAATCAGCAAAATGATATGAAAATACACAAAACAATAAGAAAATTTGGCGTATGAGGTAGGTATTCATATCCACGCTATGTTAGCCTTGCCTAACTAAAGTTACCAGAGCATGTATAATTTTAAAACTGATACTAAAGCACGTAATTTATTTTCCACTGATAATGCTTGCACACTATTAACTGTCGGCCTCGGTGGCCGAGCGGTCTGCGGTGCGCGTTCTGCACGGTCACTACGGTCGGGGGTTCGAATCCCCCCTCGAGCATGGATATTGGTGCCCGTCCTTAGTATTAGCTATATCATAAGTAGTTTGTAAGTTTACGGACTGATGACCCCGTAGTTAAGTCTCATAAGTTCTACAAACATTTTTTGAACACTTATTTCCATCCGAAGGCAGTTCCAATACAAAGACTTGAAGAATTCTGATGCCGGAAGCATATAATTATTGATCCTATCAATTTCGCTAGCCACTGAATATATTATATCCAATAAGATATACTATATTCCTTTAGGCTGGAGAGTTTTAAGTGTATATGTTGAGACCAAGCTGGGAAAAACAACTTGAATATAAAAGTAATCGTAATTTCATATAACAAGTTCTGACGACTTGAACAAGTGGTAGTGTTTAAGCTACGACGTTCCGTTAGGACGTAAGATCCATTGTTTGGTGGAGGAAAAACAGTACATGAGGAAATTTAATACTTCACAACATTGTTAATAATATGTTATACATTTTATCAATCGTTATTACAATTAGTACCGTTCACATATTATTTTCTGGGTCCTACAATAAGCGATTCTCCCGTTGTAGAAAATGTCATTCTGAAAAAATTCACACTGGGTTATAATCGAAACTATGTAGTCATAGGTTCCGGTACAGTTCTAGTAGAAAGATCCCATTTCGAAATCGGACTGTGCTCTTAGAAATACGGAACGGAAATACGGACTCGGATAGAGATACATTTCCACTTGCCCCACATATTATCCTAAATTCGTACGTCAGTTGATTCTGCACATGTCTGCATCTGCACCTCTCACACTTAGGAAAGTTGAAACTTATCGACAGAAGTAATTGGAACCATCGGCTGTTCTTTAAAGGATCTCCAGTGGTTGCATTGTTCCTTCCGAACGTAAATCGCACTCACACATGTAAGCGACTACTGTACAATTTTTGTACTTGTTAATTAAAGAATATCTACTTGAATAATTTGACGTTCGCTTATATTTTGAAGTTCACGTCCAAGGGGTTCCTTGCACAGTCCCATCACTATGATCACTTAGTGTTAACTGTTGAGTTCGGTAGTGGTATCATTCAAAATAGTTCGGTTTTCATTGTTTTGCGTTTAAGATACGCGATAAAATTTTAATTAAATAAGTGCAATATTAAGAACATACACAGTTGACCCACTCAATTTTTTCGATCATAACACGAGTTACATACTCATTGTGGCTGTTATTTTTCGTTGCAAGAACGTACAGTGTTTGTCTGTTGGTTCAATGAAACAGATTCTTTGTGAAATACGTTTATGAATTACTTTGTTTGGCTTATTTCTGAAGGTAGAAAACACCCTAGCAGCAGGGATCGCCCATCCTCTGGCGTTTATCCCGTTTAGTAAGGCGCCGATTATTCGGGATGTGTCAAGTTTTATGTCAGTATTTACCTTTGTAGACGGAAGCTCTTTTTGGACGAAACAGTCGTGTATGTAACATAAGGGTACTCCATCTGTCTTTTTATCGCGCAAACTGTATTCTGTGTGTTGTCGTATTTGGCTGTAAATCTGTCGTATTCTCTTTGCGGATTTACTCTGGGTCTGGCTCAGCTCGTTGCGTCGCATGTCAACGCACAGCCCTTTGGTTTATACTAGCAAGCCCACGCCAGAATTATAATGCGTGTAAAAATCCGAAGTGCTTATGACCTAACTTCATTCCAACTGCGTTATCATTGTGTTCGTGCTTGAGGGTGTCTTTTATTTGTAAACTAGCGCTCCGTTCAATTGGTAATCAGCTAATGTTGCTCCTTTGGAGACGTGAATCTTAGAGGTTGATAATAATCAAGGGCAAAATTACCCCATTTTCAATTAAATAAAATATTTGTTCATTGAGGGTGAAAAAAAAATCCCCTCAGGAAGATGACATATTTCAAAGAAATGTTATGGGATAGTATATGCATTTATTGAGACGGGCAGAAATCAAACAATTCGAATATCGTTGGTGAAAATGCCAATGCAACGTACTTCGAAATGCTACTGGATAAGTAATATTACCAAGCAATAAACGAACAGCAGTAGTGTGTTAACAGATCACGCCTCATTAAAGTGCTGACGATTGTGCCTCCCTAAAATGTACATTGTTTAATTTTTCACAAATTAGAAACGGACAGACACCATCTACAACTTTCACGATGGACGCCTGCCCGAAGTTCCGGAAGCCAAGCGGCCTCCTTGGGAAAATGCGCCTCAGTGATGCCTACGCACCAGGGGACACCTTGTCTCACCGACAAGGTACTGCAGCAATATCAAGGACAGGCCAACAAACCGTTAAGCCGTCGGCACACGGCACATCTATCTAAAAAAAGTGTGGTTAACGTGACGAGCTTCGGACGTCACAACCTGCTACTCGCAGGTTTGGGTGGCTTTCCAAAGAGTGGCGCAGTATCTACCATAGCAGAAATTCTCCACATGCGTCTGAACAACGTTCACCAGTAATGTGGGAGAACACCACCGACGTCACACCGCGAGATTATACGGGGAAGGGGGCAGCTCTTTTCGGTAGATACATGAAGACGCTAGAGGAAACACATGTCGAGGAATTTCCGTGTGGTGTAAATCTGCCGTTTCACGGTAACGGCGCACTGAAGATTCGTGAAAACGAATTGTCCTGTATATTATTAGTTGTAATTATGTATCAGTAAACGACGTAGCTACAAGTAATATATTCACGTGTAAATCTACGTTGGAGAGGTATTACAAGGCTGACTGCTGTATCGCCGCATTGGAGTGGCTTAGATTAGATTACATTAGTTGTTCGCTCCATAGATCCGTGTTGAGGAGATCCTCGTGGATATGGAACTTGTCAAAGCCGAGCGGTCTAAGGCGGCTTGCTGCGTAGCGTGCGGTTGCTTGCTGTCGGAGGTTCGTGTCCTCCTTCCGGCATTGTGTGGTGGTGTGGTGGTAGTGGTGTGTGTGTGTGTGTGTGTGTGTGTGTGTGTGTGTGTGTTTTGCCCTTAGCATAAGTTAAAGTAGTTTATCAGCCTAGGGACTGATAACCACAGCAGTTAAGTTCCTTAGATTTGCAAACATTTACTGTGGGGCAAACAGTAGAGGCGCGGACTTTGAAACTAATGATGTGGCGCTAGTTCGAGGCTCTCCATATGCAAATATCTTTATATCGTATTTTCGTTTGCTTATAGGCTCAAAGACTTTGTTATTAAGTGTACTGTATGATATTCGATCTATATAAGTCCGCATCCTCTGAGAAGTGAGTTTTATGGAGTAGAAATACGCACTTCATCAAGTCTCATATTTTACTCGTTCTAAAGGTTTTACTACAAAATACGAGGGTTGGAACTTAATGGCATCTATTTATTCACAACCGATATAAAAGCGTACATGTTTGCAGCTGTTATTGTCCTTCAAAGTAGTCACGAGCGTTGTGAAGACCCCTTGCCAGCGATGTGGAAGGCGTAGTATACCTTAGCAGAGCCTGTTCTGTTGATGGTGCGAATGGAGCGGTCTGCTGCCTGTCGAATCTCTGGAACAGTTCTGAAACTAATGCTTCTTCATCTTCTGAATCAAATCAGTCACAAGGCCTTCAACTTTGCGAAAGAAGCGGCAACACTTTCTGCGCAACTCACCCATCATTTTCCACGACAATACGCGGGCACGTACAGCGCTAGCTGTGGCTACTCTTCGGTCGGTGGGTCTGGGAAGTACTGTACCATCCTCCGTACTCTCCGCACTGAAGTCCTTGTGACTTTGATTTGATTCCGAAGATGGAGCCACTTGCTGGCAATCGTCCCGTATGAACAAGTCGCGTCGTCTTCGAGCATTCAGCGTCGCGTTGGACTTGGCACGTAGACCGCACACGTTGAGACACCCTACATGTGCCAATGGCTTTAGGCTATTTTACAAAACATTACTTTGTCATACTTTTTTTCCTTAATCGCGAAACCTGCTACGTTTGTGAATGTTGGCAGAGGGACGCCAAAAATCCTTAATTCCGATGTTTCGTTAAAGCCAGAGTCATTTAGTCTTTTCACATATGTAACCAGGCTGTTTTCGGTCACCAGATAGCCATATGTAACCCTACTGTATGTAATACTACTATATCACCCTAAACCCCGTCTACGTCTATTACACAATGAACTTAGGACAGAAGTAATTTGCCGGCCGCAGTGGCCAAGCGGTCTGCAGCGCGCCCGTCACATTCTCCACGGCCGCTACGGTCGGGGGTTCGAATCCCCCCTCGGGCATGGATGTTTGTGTCGTCTTTAGTATAAGGTAGTTTATAAGTTTAGAGACTGATGACGTTGCAGTTAAGCCCCAAAAGCTTAACAAACAACAAAAACAGAAGTGATTTTTTAATATTTTAACCTTTGCGGTTTGCCGATGACATAGTAATTTTGTCAGAAACTGAAAAGGATCTGGAAGAGCAATTGAATGGAATGGACAGTGTCTTGAAAGGAAGATATAAGATGAAAATTAACAAGAGTAAAACGAAGGTAATGGAATGTAATGTCAGGAAATCAGGCGATGCTGAAGGAATTAGATTAGGTAAAGAGACAATAAAAGTAGATGAATTTTGTTATTTGGGTAGCAAGATAACTTCTGATGGCCGAAGTAAAGAAGATATAAAATGCATAATGGCTATGGGGAGAAAAATGTTTCTTAAGAAGCAAAACTTGTTAACATCCAATATTAATTTAAATGTTAGGAAGTTCTTTCTGAAAGCATTTGTCTGGAGTGTAGCATTGTATGGCAGTGAAACGTGGATGATAGAGTTCAGACAAAAAGATTGTAGAAGCTTTTGAAATGTGTTGCTACAGACGAATGAAGAAGATTAGATGGGTAGATCACGTAACTAATGAGGAGGTGCTTAACCGAATTGGGGAGAAAAAAGAGTTTCTAGCATATCCTGACTAAGAGAAGGGATAGAGTGGTAGGACACACTCTTAGACATCAAGGAATTGCCAACTTAGGATTAGAAGGAAATGTGTGGGGTAAAAATCGTAGAGGGAGACCACGGGACGAATACAGTAAGCAGATTCAAAAGGATGTAAGTTACCGAACGTATTCTCAGATGAAGAGACTTGCACAGGACAGGGTAGCGTGGAGAGCTGCATCAAACCAGTCTGCGGAATGAAAACAACTACCGTGCGTGTATGTATAAGACACCTCCCACAGGCATGTAACTTTCAATGGATGAACTAATAAAAGGAGGGCAAAAATAAAGTACTACAATTCATCAGTTTATTAAATGATATTCATAATGTCGGCTGCCTAATTACGCATATAATTTTCAAGCTATTGCCCACAATTTGACTGGTACGTGCTATCACTGTTACTTTAGAACAACTATGTACAGACAAGCAGTAAATGTTATGTTTATAGTAAGTTAATATAAACATCTCCGATCTCTATAGATAGCATTGTTAATGCCAAATCAGACGGACTACTTTGTTTATTGTTCAAGTATGATTCTGAATATGAAGAAAGATTTTGCACTTCACTAATAGTCATCAAACGGTAAAGAATTTTTGGGCATTGTTTCCCCCAAGACATATACATTCATACATTCTACAAAATTTGTAACAACAAACTAATAACTCTTCGGTTAAATAAGCGATGAATCATTTTAGTGATGGATTTTCTCTTAATATAATGATGAGCCTTAAATTGGTACAACACACATTTCACAGCTTTCCCTTATACTAATCGATACAATTATTGATCCAAATACTTCAGAATATTTTCAATATTTTGATCATTTTAGTAGTGATTACGCTTCTTAATTGCATGTGACAAAACTGATAGGTAATTGTGCTATAAAACTGAATTGAAGTAATTCGTAAAACCTTATTAATTCAAACGTATTGATACTGAACCTTTTTTAGTTATTTAATTTTTTATCATCTATTTCATTCTGAAATTATTGTGATACATTTTGAACTAACATTAGAGCCAAAAGCAAAAGTTATTCTCTAGTTTTAATTTTACTGCTCCAAACATCAAACATCACTTTAAATTATTAATTTGATCTAACAAGTACTGTTGTTCATTACTTACTTTTTATATAGAACACTCGAATATATCCACACTAGGATAGGATTCTAACAAGTGCATGGGATAAATTACAGCTAAGACAAATTTTAGTTCAAGTGATATTGCAAACAATTGCAGTCCCTTCTGACTGGTCCATCCATTACAAATCTAAAAGTACGTAACCTCGTTAAGTATCCAGTGCTCCGGACGAGCAGTTGGGTAATTGGGCAAATTGAGGCATAATCATCATCAGACGTTGCTCTTGGTGTATGACGCAATATTTTCTTCTTGGCTTCATCAACCATTAACTGTGTGGTCAAAATTCAATACCAAGATGGAATGGCCATTATTATTAAGGAATGGGCAATTTAAACACATTCGCAGCGGATAAAAGCCTCAACTTTTTCGTGAGATGCTGCCTCGCTTCCGCCTCGTCACACACACACACACACACACACACACACACACACACTGCCTGCTTGTAAGCCACGCTGCATGTATCAGTGCTCATATATGTGCGCCAAAACTTGGCTCCTTATACATCAGCTATGGCGAAGTTCAGATTGTTTTACATTTCACTTACCCTTCATTTGGACCAGATCGTAGTTTCTTACATTCATAACTATAAACGTTACCACAAAACTGCTCCACGACCAAGATACATAAAGTCATTCTTAAGTCAACAGACAATTCCGTCAAGTTACAAATTTACACACTACAGTTTACAATCGCTAGCTCAATATTTTTACTTATCGCTTGCAGCGAATAATAGGTATCAAATAATTCGAGAAAATTAATAAATTTGTACATTGATGTGTCAATCTCTGCAATAGAAATTTTGCTATTTGCGCGGATAGTAGCAGAGTCTATACTTTCCTGCCTGAAATCGAGTCGTAAGAAAAGGATAAGAGGCTTCTTTTGTTTTGTGATTTATTTAAAGAAAATGAAAGAAGTCTTCTGACGTGGAATATAGAGGTTTGCATAATGTTGTAATACGATTTCAGCCGTAGTTCGTGTTTGATTGCTCCTGGCAACTGTAACACGTTTCGCGTATTTCGTTTAAAATTAATTCCAGATATGAAAATCAAATTTTATTTATTTATTTATTTTAGGAAACATAGTTCAAGATGATGAACCGACTGTCCATAAAAAAATAATTTCCCAGTAGTGTAAGGCAGATACATTTATGTTTGTTTGTAAATCGATCGGACCAAACTGCGTGGTCATCAGTCCGTAGCTTACAAACTACTTAAACCTAGGTAAGCTAACCTAAGGACACACACACACACACACACACACACACACACACACACACACACACACACACACGCCCCAGGGAGAACTCGAACCTCCACGGCGAGCAACCGCGCGCTCCGCAGCAAGACGCTTTAGACCGCTCGGCCTTTTAACAGTGGTGCAATTGTTGATGATCGGTCAGTTTGTCAACAGAGCGACACGACTTTACTCTCAAAGCGCTATGTAGAAAGAATCTCAGTTTCAAATACACAGTGGTCAGAAATAGTCCGGCGAACTTGTGTGGGTGTTTTAGGGTAAGTTGTGACGAGAAGAAAGTGTTAAGAAACAAGTTTCGTACGTTGCACCGTTTTCGATTTGATTAGCATTGAAATCAGCCAAGCAGTTCTGCGTGGAAATTTAAGTACGGTATTCTTCTTCGGTTTCCTCAGAACTAATAAGAGAGAAATACAAGAAGCGGACATTGGACGGTAACAAAGTTCGATCCGGAACCAACACCCTCAGCAGCCTCGTGCCCAACAATTTCATATTTGTTCAGTTTCAGCTGACCAAATGAAGGGCACGTTTTGAAAGATTGCATCTGTCTCGCTCTTTGAATTTGACCAACTTCAATACTAAGTAAATCGGAAACGGTGCAATGTACCGAATTTTCACAGCACAACCTAAACTATAATACCCTTAAAAGATTTTTAGGGTGTTTCTTACACCTTCTGTAATAAGATTTCTCTTCCGTTTATTGACATTCCCAAAAGCGATACAGCCTTCCATAAGAAAGTGTCATTACAATGGCTTCTCGACTTAAACTATATTAATTTCGTCCCGGAATGTAGGCCATAACATGTCTCATTCCGACGTAGGTGAAAGGAAGAAAGCGTTAAGCCATAAGACGCGCGCAATTGTCGACCGACCGCCGTTTCATCGTCAGCCAATGGTATCGTCATTGGATGCTCTTTTGATTAAAATTGTAGCGCTGAAAGTGATCAATACAATACAGCAACATATGAAGCGGAAGAAAAAAAAATTAGAGCATAGTGCCCTAACATTGATGTAGATAAGTAAATCAGACTGCTGGTCAATTTTATGTAACCTCCAAGCTTTTCTTATTACCATTAACACAATTGTAGAGAAGTAATTTATTATTTCTATACGAAAGTTTGAGTTGTATATATGATTGACCCTATCGTCGTTAACATTACATGTGTTACAAATCCAAGAAATATATGCTGTGTGTGAAACCTTCACTGCATTTCCAATAGCCGCGCGGTATAGTCGCATCTTCTAAGGCGTCATGCTACGAACTGGGCGGCCATTCCCGCTGGAGGATCAAGTCCTTCCTCGGGCATATATATATATATATATATATATATATATATATATTGTGTGTGTGTGTGTGTGTGTGTGTGTGTGTGTGTGTACAAGCATTTGAATATTCTGTGTGGTTTTGCATTATGTTCTTTACATTTAAACCCTGTGATACTTGAATGATTAACAAATAAGGAAGAACTTTGAAACGAGTTTTATGAAATAAGAGAAAATCATGGTACTGTATTATAGAATGCAAACATTAATTGAAACGTAATATCCACATATAAGATATAGTAATGTCCACTAGAGTGAACAAAAAAATGCCGAGTGATTTCTATGTTGTTTTTTTTTTTTTTCTTTTTTTATGAACACTTGTGAAGCAATTTAGGCAATAGACTTCATGCATTTAGTGTAAACGTACTTTTTTATGAATTTGGAATGCTGTTAGACACCGCGAGCTGCCGCGTCACTCTCGCCTTCGGATAAACGCTTGGCAGTTGAATGCAGCACCTGCCGGAAGTATTCCCCGGTGTTGAATCCAAACATTACGACATATGCACATAAATGCGTCCAATAACAGCCGCACCACAACTCAGACAACTAGACCGCTCCACCATCTTACGGTGTGAAGCAGGTAGAATATTCTTTATTATACATGTATTGGTCATGATTCATTAGGAGTCGTTCGTCATCCCTTTCTCGAAGGATCATGTCGTCAGCAGTACCCTATCACGTCGGTTCCTTATTTGAAATGAGAAGTTTGCCCCCTGGAAAGTTTGGACGTTGGAAAGCTTGGATCCAAACAGAATACAAGCTGTTTGAGTAGGAATAGTAAATATTTTATGCTGGTGTAGACAAATTCCAAGTATAATGCAATATATTGTTCAACTTAATTGGGTACAGAGATAAAGCTGTTAGTATGTTACAACATTTTAAATCAAAGGCAAATGAGGACGTTCAAATTTGATTTTTCGAAAATTCTACCACCAACTTTGATGCAGTCTTCACTTCTCCTGATGACGTAACATATAACTGTTCTGAGGTCGTCTTTTGGTTCTTTTACGAGGGCTGCGCTCTTCACCGTTCAACACAGGCAAAAATCCAAAGAGGTCAGGTCCGGGGAATGTCGTGACGAAGAAACCTGCCCATTTCTACCGAACTCTGAAAGGTGGTTATAAGATGAACAAGTGCAAAACAAGAGACATACAAAATTAAATGCTAGGAAATGCTTTCTAAAAGCGCTTGTCTGGAGTGTAGCATTGTACGGGAGTGAAACTTCGACGATAAGGAGTTCAGATTGAAAGGCGATAGAAGCATTTTAGGCGAACGCTGAAGATTCGATGGATAGTTCACGGAACTAATGAAAAGGTGCTCAGTAGAATTGGGTAAAAAAGAAATTCGGGCATACCTAGACTATGAGAAGGAATCTATTGGTGGAACACATTCTGAGACCGCAAGGAATTGTCAATTTAGCTTTCGAGGGAAGTGTATGAGGTAAATATCGCAGAGTGAAAGTGAGAGGCGAAAAGATGAAGCAGGTTCAAAAGGATGTGGATTGTCGTTCTTTCTCATAGACGAAGATGCATGTACCGAATATAATAGCGTGGAGAGCTGCATCAAACTAGTCTTCGGACTGAAGACCACCATCAACACCAACAACCGATCCATCGTCCAGGGAACGTTAACTGTAGATTGTGTCTCCCGAAAATTAGAATCTCCCTGTAAGAACATACGCTTTCTTGTAGCAAAAGGAAACTAAACCAATAACGCTGGAAGCTAATTTTCAAGAATGTGTAAATAACTGGGTTCTTTCAAATGATGCGGTAACGCTACAATCGCGGTCAACTGATGTTCCATCAAACCACACCAGACATTCACGGAGAAGCGTGTTTAAAATGGGTCTCCGTGGTGGCATCTGGGTTTTCTTCGGACCACTGATGTGAACTACAAAAGTTATTTATACCATCCGTTGTGAAAGTAGCTTCTTCAGTGAAGAGTAAAAATGTAATTACTTAGCGGCTATGAAGTATCCAACGACAGAATTCCAATTGTTTCATATTATTTCCCGCTCGAAGGCGTTGAGCGAGCTGTAATTGATACGGATGAAAGCCATGCACACGTGAAGTTCGCGACACTCCTGTATGTGGAACACCGATACGTTAAGAAAATCTGCCTTTGCTTGTTAAAGGCCTACGTTCTACCGATGGAATAACGTCTTGTACTTCATCCACAGCTTGTTCATTTACACGTTCAGATGCTATCTGACTGCAGGGAATTTTACCAGTGTACATACCCAAACCACAAGCGCCGTATTTGCGTAACCGGCATGTGTAATTTCGTTCGGTATGTTTACACGCTACTGTACAATAGACTTACAAAACAGAGTGGACTTCAGTGTAAACCAAATCAAAATTTCGCAACTTGAACATTCTACTGATGACATTCGATAAATGCGCCCATAGCAACCGGTGAACCGAAACACGAAACTAAAAATCATGTACTAGAGCAGTATCTGTGTGCTGAATAAAAACTGGACGCATCTATTGTATTTCATCTATACTACCAGGTTCTAAAATATTTACTACTAGCTAACTCTAATGCTGCGCAATTTGCGGAGTCGATGCAGATCCTACACTGATTTCCAAAATCTCCGTTCCCATCAGTTTGTCCTTTGTGCTTATTACTTGCATCCCTTCTTGTGCTCGTAGACTTCTCTCTGTATAAGGTAGCTGAAAACTCGGGGTGCTGTGGTATTTATGCCAATATTCAGTTGGTTCATGTAGTCGTCGTCTTCTATCTGTTACTGTCCACCTGCTTCGTCGTCCTCCTGCCCCCACCTCCTTCTGCATCCCTCTGCCTCTGACATCTAATCCTCCCACAAAAAATGATCAAATGTTTGTAAAGCTTACGGGACTTAACTGTGGGGTCAACAGCCCCTAAACTTACAATCTACTTATGAAATAAAGACAACACAAACATCCATGCCCGAGGGAAGATTCGAATCTTCGACGCGGGAGGCCGCGAGATCCGCAACGTGGCGCTCCAGAGCGCTCGGCTACTACCTCGCGACTATCCTCCCACACTCTGCCAGTCTCCTGTCTCCTCATTATGTCCATTTGGTCCCTCACCTGAATGTGAAAAACTACTTAAATGTACCAACTTTCAAGGTGACAAGTGTGGCGTAAGGTGCCGTACGCCATCGGCACTGTGCCAATTATTATGCGCCGCGCGAGAATGGGTGTGCGGTCTGGGGCGCCTCGTTATGGATAGCGTGGCCTCTCGCGTCGAGATTTAGAATCCTCCCTCGGGCATGGGTATGTACAGAAGTGCCCACGGCATGGGGGGGAGAGGGTATCAATACGCAAATTGCGTCATTGAAATTTCTGAGAGGGGGGGGGGTGAAAAATTAGTACTTTTGGCCGGCCTGGGAGGGGGGGGGGCTTTGTAAAACTATTTACAAAACATGTAAAATATTTAATTTCAATATTAAATGGCAAAACAGGACCTAATATCTCTGGTGTATGGTGAGGTTTGGTCGAATTTTGGGGTAGGGGGAAGTCACCTCTGGGGGGTGTATGTTGTCTGTAAATCTAAAAACCGATTTCCTGAGATGTTTGCTTCGTTAAATATACAAACATTTGAATTAATATATAGACAGTATTGGGAGTGAATTGTAAAATGTTTAACTCAACCAGATGAACGTTATAGCAAAACATGAAATGCGTACTTAGTTTGAAGTAACGACCATACAAAATTAAGTTTCAAAAAAATGTTCAAATGTCCGTAAATATATCGGACCAAACTGCGTGGTCATCAGTCCGTAGCTTACAAACTACCTAAACCTAAGTAAACTAAACTAAGGACAACACACACACCCATGCCCCAGGGAGGACTCGAAACTCCACGGCAAGCAACCGCGCGCGCCGCAGCGAGACGCTTTAACAGTTTCGATTTTTGATATGTTCCTTTGCGTTTTCCGTATTTTGCCTGTGTAATCCACACCTGTATTAAAACGAACAAAGTCGTTCAAAACGGTTAATTCTTTTCTCGGTTTTTGTGGGGTTAAAGCATAGGAATTGACATCGTCTCCTCTTGCAATACCTTGTACTGCATGAAGTAGTTCTCGTGTGAGGAAGAATGGGCACTCGATTGACCTTTGATTCCTTAGCCCGGTGCCAGCAGGCTGTGTAGAGGCGCGGGTGGCGCGGCGCGTTCGGCCTATGCAGACGTCCGCGCGGCGCGGCGGTGGCGGCGCTCCGTTTGACGTCGGGCAGGGCGGATCAAAGGCCGCGGCCGCTCGCCCCCGGGTCGCGGCAGGGGGTGGGGTGTGGGCGTCGCCGGGCGCCGGCGCGGCCCCACCCACCCACACCCACACCCGCCGCCCGGCCCGCCCCCGGCGCGCGGCTCCACCCCCTGCCGCACCGCGCGCCGCCGCCGCCGCCGACGTGCACAAAAAGCACGCGATAATTTGCGCCTTAATAAGTGGCGGATCGGGCGCCTGGCGCCGTAATGCCATTTACGAGCGGCGGCTTTCCGCGGCCGGCCGCGGCAGCCGCACGGCGGCGCGGCCTCGCTCCGCCGCCCCCGCTGCTGCCGTCTTATTAGGCGGCCTCACCCTGCCAAGTTCCCCGTTAGGCGGCGGGCGGCCGTCCGTTGGCACCTGTTGATTCCCTCCCCGCGCCGCTTTTATGAACCCCCAATTTTTTGCGGTCGTCCCGCGGCCGGGAGATGGTGTCGCGACCGCGGTGGCTGGGGGGCCGAGCCCCGCACCTAAAACACTGCGCCCAGCGGGAACCCCAGACGCGTTCTTGTGTGAACAACATCCAGATCACCTAAACAAATAATGCAAGAGATAATGCATGTCCCATACATTTTTTACTGTTTTTATACAGGGCTTTCGAAAAAGTCATACACTTTTTTGGGAGCTAATAATAATAATAATAATAATAGTAATAGTAATAATTTCGTGTGGCTCATTGGCCTGGTGCAAGTCTTTCAAATTGGACGCCACTTCGGCGACTTGCATGTCCCTAGCCTACCCCCGTCATCCAACCGTGGAATAGGGACCTACAGCTTAACGTGGAATCCGAACCACGTGTCGTTTCTGGCGACTCCTCACATCGTTGAGAGGTGAAGGATGGGTTAAAGCACAGACTGAAAAAATCCGAGGTCCGACCGGGTTTCGAACCCGCGACTCTTCGGTTTTCAGTCGAGCGCTTTACCCCAAGACCACCGGGCCCGACTTTTGGAAGCTAATGGGTAGCGCAGACTGAAGCAAGATGGCAATATCCAGTAAACATTGAAAGAAATATGGTCGATTAATAATGATCTAAGTGTACAAGACAGTCTAGCCTATAACGTTTGTTCAAATGAAAACGCTGAAATAACGCTGTGGGTATAATTGAAGTCTGTATTCAAAAGTAATCGCCAGAGGCCTGAGCACAACTATCGCACTTTTTAACGAGCCTAAGAATTCCCTGTTCTCAGAATGCCTGTGGCTGTCGTAGGAGCCAGTCCTATACTGTGTCCATTTCATCGTCCAAGTTGAAGCATTTCCTTTCCCTTTCTTATTCTTATTATTAGCGGACCAAGCAGATGAAAGTCACAGGGCTACATATCCGGGCAGTACAGGGGATGCTCAAACTGCTTCCATTTGAACTTGGCTAGTACAGTCTGTGTGACTCTGGAGACGTGTGGACGCGCTTCATCATGGAGCATAATCACTCCCTCAGTGAGCAGCCCAGAGCGTTTGCTCTTTACGAATATCGGTCGGTTTAACACCTTCGTCAGTCATAAATCTGATAACACCTCGCTGCTCCTTAATGGTCGAATTTTACAATGTGCACGCAGCTATCACACGTGTCCGCCGCGTCAATTGGACGGAACACACAACTGCGTGGTGCTCTTCTGAGTCATGTGCTGGCGCCCACGCATCCGCACAACTAGCACGGACAGTACATAGCGTCCTTATATGTAACATTACGTTATCCCAAAGCGCCGTATTCAAATCTCAACCGGTTTGGTTGTTAAGACGTTTCGTACCTCTTCATTTGAACACCTCACGTATATACAGCATGTGAGACTTGTGTGTTAGCGTGTAATAGACAGAAATAAAACGTATACATAGTGGCACGTGGGTCAAAACAAGTAGTAGTCCAGTAGGCAAGAGCCTCAAAACGCTTACCTTAAAATATATGAGCACTGTGAAACACATCTCTTCTACATGAAATCATATCTATAAAATACGTTGTGGTTGTAAATGTAAGATAAAATAGCAATCAAAGGTCATTTCTCAGAGATTTGTCCATAACAACTAATGTATTCGCTGCACTCACCCAGAACTGCGAATACAATAAATTCACTGACAAATCTTACCTACATGCTGAGTGCATAGAAAATAATAAATGACTGTGACCAAATTTCTTTATTCCTTTTTTCCTAAGGGCTTGCCCTAGAAGATAACGACTTTAGACACTACTGAACATTTTGTCTTATTTTTCACCATACCACCTCTCAAACTGAGGAATACTTTTTTAACCTTCGTATATTAAATTATTATCCGGCTACAAATATGTTCTTTCTTTATTGTGTAAACCAATTTCGACACCTAAGTCATTCTAAATAGAACATACTTTATGTAAGCAATGGATGTGTCAGCGTATAGCGGGAGTGTGCATGTTCTCACGTCTCCTATTACACCAGCATTAATATCGGTACTGAATCCACTGTCTCCACTTTTACTCTTCCACAAAAGAACGTCAGAAGTGAACAAATGATTGTTATTGTACGCCTCCATGAACCACACACATTGCTGAGTTGGGACGGTTTGCGTCAGCTACTCGTATACAAATAGCAGCGTTGATTCAACCGCAGTGGAGAACTATGGGTATAGGGGTCTGACAAACATGCTATTCCTGAAGATGGGCAGCAGTCTCTTTCCAGTATTTGCAAGGGCAATTCACTGATCTGGCACACACTGCAAATGCCTGAAAGCCAGGGGGATCCGTACACGTTATTTTTCCTTTAACTTTACATAATGGCGTATGTTTCGATAAAATATTCCCGATGTGAATAGTCACCTTAAGGAAAATCTAATAGGAATTCTACAAATCGGAGCGAGGAGTAAATGTTCTATCCATTGATCGGGTAGGTAACTTAGATGTTTGGAAAGAAATGTGGATACGTAGAAGTGTATTAGTGAAGTTAGGAGTCAGGATGTACATGGTTTCTGTTCATATGAGTACAGAGTTATAGTTACAAAATCAGTTGGGGGTAGCACAGGAGTAGATCTAATAATAAGAAAATAAGAATGCGTGTGAGTTACTACGAGCAGCATTGTGAACGCATTATCATAGCAAAGATAAACACGAAGCCAAAACCCACCACAGTTATACAGGTTTATATGCCTACTTCCTCTGTCATTAATGAAGAGACTGGGGAAATGTACGATAAGGTAAAACGAATTATTCAGGTAGTTAAGGGAGAGGAATACTTGATTGTGAAGGAGGACTAAAAATCGGCAGTAGGAGTAGGGAGAGTAGTAGGTGAATGAGAACTGGGGAAAAGAAATGAAAAAGGAGATCGACTGGTAGAATTTTTCGCAGAGCATAATTTAATCATCACAAACACAACGGTTTAGAAATCGTAAAAGACGGTTGTATACGTGGAAGATATCGTGAGACACAG
The DNA here is from genome assembly GCA_026315105.1 of Locusta migratoria. NCBI lineage: Eukaryota > Metazoa > Arthropoda > Insecta > Orthoptera > Acrididae > Locusta > Locusta migratoria. Next base: position 102,305,887 of record CM048747.1, read on the forward strand.
AATGGTTTCCGTTTGAGTTTTTGTATTGGTAATATATAGGTTAGGGAACGAGGTTTTAAACTGTAAGATATCTAAGGCAATTATAGACTTTGACCGTAACTTAATGATTATGAACAAAACTGAAGAAACTGCAAAAAGGTAGCAATTGAATCAGTTGGAATCTAGTTTAACTCTATGAACCTGAGGTGGTTGAGAGTTATTGAGGGAGCATTAGCCAGTGATTGAAACAGGGGAAAGTAGTACAGTAGAAGAAGAATGGGTAGTTTTGAAAGATGAAACGGTAATGATGGCAGTGGATCAAATGGGTAGAATGTGAATGCCTAGTATAAGTATTTTAAATATAAATATTTTCGGTTGTAGACTTTCCCCAAAAATAAGGCTGAGCGGTAATACAAAATGTGTAAGCAGGACTGTGTGGTGGACAAACGCAAGTCCGTAGAAGCACCCCCTGTTATCTTCCTCCTTGTTTTAAAACTAGATTCTATAGAAAAATGCTGAATTTTAGATGGGTGGAGTGCGTAACTGTCCAGGAGTTATTGAACAAAATTGAGAAGTAAATAAATGTGTTGTTGGTAAGACACATTGTAAGATAACGAGTATTGGTTAATGCGTGTTTAAAATGAGTAAAGAAACTTCATAAAATCATGATAGTGCCTGGAGTTTTGTACGGTAACGATGCCTAGCAAACGTCATAAAAGGCATTCCACAATTCACTCATAGAAGCCTAAGGGACGAAGCGTCTGTCGCTACTGTAGTTAGAAGAATGGCGGTGTGCCTTTGTTGTCATTTGTTGTATCAGAATCGGCTGCCGTTGCTGTGGCGACGGCGCGCCAGCTGTGTCTGTTTTAAGCAGGCGGCGGTGGCGGCGGCAGCTGGTGCTGCTGACAGAAGAATGGGCGGCCTGAGTTGCAGGGGCGGCATTATTCTGGCAATCAATAAGGTGCACCGCGGGGGCGCCCATCCGCAACTGCACCTTAAGGGAGATACCGCACGGCGACTCGCGCTTAAAGCCCGACTCCTTGCGCGAGCCGCCAGAGACGGATCAAAAGTTGCAGGCGTTCTGCCCTTGTGATCACCTCTCTGACGTGATTAGACAAAACTTACAAAACAAGCTTCTTACATATGATGCTACGAAGACCGACGACTATGAAATGGGTGGAGTGGATGACGTAAGAAGAGGTAACAAACCGAAATGGGAAGAAATGGAATTAATGTCACCACTTGCTTAAAAGAAGGGTTGGGTTCGTAATATTTATCGAGAAGCGCTGATGGATATTTGGTTCGGGAGCGAAGAGATTGGATGAAAATTGTAGATCAAGGCTTGACTGTAGCAAGGAGTTTCAAAAGATGTCGTTTGGAGCAGTTGTACAAATGTGGAAAAAGTGACGAAGGTTATACTAGCGTGGAGAACTCTTTTAAAATATTATCCAGACGAAGACGACGAGTTTAACAAATACTAAGTTACTGGACAGCCAAAACGCACACAGAAGACCCGGAGACATCAGAGAGAGAACACAGGTTTGAAAATACAAATCCTCGTCTTAAGTGAGGAAGATGAAATCAGTATTGTGTGTTGCTGCTGTCGCTGGTTATAACCGATTCTATGCTGTTTGGCTTTGAATGAAAAAGGCTCTGGAAGTGCTGTTACCGTGCAGCAGTCCATGCTGCTTCCACATATCGTTGCGTGCTGTACTGGCGTGAAGCGTGTTACGGGTCAGTCATTCCGCTAACGTCGACCAGACAATTTCCATAGGTAGTAGATGAGAACAGGGCGGTCAAGGCAGCATTGTAATGTGATCGGCTGTGAAGAAGTCAAATGTTTGTAAATCTGTCGAACTTAACCTCTCTGCTTATCAGTCCATAGGCTTACAAACTACTAAAACCAACTGAAACTAACCTAAGGACACGTCACACACAAGAAAGCGTGCGCGCGCGCAAGGGAGGACTCGAACCTCCGATAGTAACCGCGCGATCCGTAGCAAGGTGCCTTAGGTGATTCAAAGAAATAACCTACGATACTGTGCGCGAATTTCTAACTGCAAGAATAACGTCAGCGCTATGTGGGTCAATGGTGATGTAGTCAATAAGAGGCTTAAATCCTCGAGGTTTGCATAGAACGAAAGTATTGGTTATCATTAGCCTGTTAAACTCTCTAAGCCTTCTTTCATTATTAGTTATGAAATTTTACTTCGTTTGTTTGTACAGTCTTTGTGACAGGTTTATTGTCAACTTTAAGGTTATAATCTGCTGTCAATATTGACTTGCTAATTGAAATGCTTACTCAAAATTATAGACGTCTTTAGACTGTTCCTTTTCTCACTTCTTACGTGTGTAAACTGCAATGGCAGTCAAGACTTCTCTGTCCTATTGGAGTGTTAAAGCTATAATTCCCCCGTTATTATATTAGATTCTATAGATCTCCTTTCCAGAATACGTTTTATAAAATAAAGTTCTTTTGCCGCGTTTGTCTGTCTGTCCCCCATAAACTCAAAAAGTACTTAACGAATTTTCGTATGTTTTTCACTACATGCGAGGTATTATTCATGAGGCAGGTTGAGGTGTATAATTAAGTTGCGTGCTAGTTAGTGAGTGTGGCAAGCAAAAATCCGCGAAAGGTAGCAGTAAATATTATTAGGAAAAGGTACACATTCTGCGCCTTAACGAACATTACCGTATATATGACAATGCAGTTATTGTTTCATAATACGTCGGGTGAATATGACGTACCTTATAATCTTAGATACATCCTTGATGCATCAGGCTGATACGACACTACGGCAGAAAAAAGTGTTGTTGGCTTACAAATAATTAATCTGCTATCCATGCGAAGCCAGAGCCGGTTGATAGTTTCATATGTGCGAGTATGTAAAGGTCATTACTTTCGCTTGATGTCTCATGTTTCACTGCAGAACATCACATGTAGTCCTACATACTTGTTACCATGTAGCTTCACTATACTGTTACTGCTGTAACGTCGTTTTTAATTTCTGCCAACTCTTACTCATTTCCTAAGCCTCAGTACATATTGCTACCTTTATCATATTAACTTTCTTGATCCGATGTTTGACTACTAGTAGTATCTGTGAAAATTCATCTGCTTTACGAGTGCTGCACAAGTATTGTTCGAAAGCGTTCCTACCATTTTGCAACCTTCCTATGTGGAAGATTCCTCTTACGGATTTGCTCTCCTAGCGCGCCCGAGGGAGGACCTGAACCTCCTGCGAGAACGACCCTTCAGTCCATCACAAGACGCCTTAGACTACACGGCATCCTTCTGCGCATCAATAAAATGGCTTTATAGCTCTGTTCAAACCTAACGTTTTGTTACGATGTGAATCTACCAGTTCTTCAGACGTCTGAAACGAAATACGGTGCCTTTATGAAGTGGGGCAAAAAAAATTAGGTTCTATACTTACATCAGAAGTATAACGTCTTACGGAAATTTATAAAAAGATTCAAATCAAACTGCCTACACTATACTTGTGCGCCCTATTTCCAAGTATTGATGTGTGTGGTGGGACCCCCCACAAAATGGGACTGACGGAGGATAAAGAGAAGTATAGAGAAAGGCAGCTCGTTTTGTGTTATCGCGATACAGGGGAGAGTTGGGTGGATATCATTACTAGAAAGTTATTCGTTGACGTGAGATCTATTTGCGAAATTTCTTTCACCAACTTTCTTCTTCAAATGCTAACACATTTTGTTAGCACCCACCTACATCAGGAGACATGATCATCATAATAGAGAAATCGAACTGAAAATGGATAGATTTAGGCGTAACTTCTTCCCGCGTGCACTTAGGGAATGGAACGGTAGCGAAATACTGTGAAAGCGCTTAGATGAACCCTCTGCCATTCTCTTTAAATGTGATTTTCTGAGTAATTATGTAGATGCAGATGTTGTGGTCAGAACCTCAAAAATCGTGCAACCTTGGCTCTCTCTCTCCCAGGAAAACTTAAGAAGCGCCCATCTGCGCTTTGTTTTGTTTGTATATTCTATTCACGATACATGCTGTAGTATATAATAATGATCTAAGCGCCTGAAGATGAAACGGTACAGATTCGAGAAATCGATATCAAATAAAGATAACAACAGAAGCACTATGCGATTGTCGACATTCACTGGTCTATCTTTATTGTCCGCAATGAAATATTGAAAAATAAATGTCTCCTGTGCACCAAGTGCAATGAACCCAAAAGGACGCTTCTTTTCAGTTTGGCTTGTTCCTGTGACCGTAAAAGGGTTGTTTATGCCTTGTAAAACCACCATCCATCTCTGTCCTGAGTAACAATTGAAATATTTTCATCAAAAAACGCAGCACAGTTACTGATATGGGATATTCTGTTGAAGGGGAAAAAGCAAGGCGACTGCACCTTCGATCGCCTCCTGTTTCATTGCTGTAAAAGTGAAAAGGCAAAAATTGTTCTGCTTTCAGTACAAAAACGCGTCCATAAAAATATTGTTCTTCCGCATTGGGGAACTAAGATACTCGAATCTTTATGGTTAGGAAGCTATTACTAGGAATCTATCACTAATGAGGCGCTTTTGTATTTGCGTAATATGTTGTGTATTTAAATACGCACATTTGTTTCCGTTCTCTCACCCTACAGCTCACCTCTCAATTACAACACACAAATATTGTTCAAATAACACGCATTTGGTTCGGTGTTTTTAGTGCAGTTATTTGTCCCGTTACAAATGAAATGAAATCGTGACATAATTGGCTATTTCAAATTACTTATTTCTAGGCAATTGCAACGGCATTCATAATGAAACACGTCTTCCATAAATATTTGCTGTGCTGCACCCATCCCATCGCGTCGTTTGCCGCGACGCCGTAAATTACCACCACCTGTATTATGTTCATTTCCGGTGCAAGCATTGGATACTCGTTATGTGCCGAGGAACAGCACATTATTTTCATTGCAGGTCCGTTTCTGTAGCTTAACCGAACGTTTTGGTAGGCCGTAGTATTAGTTGATGCACGAGATCGCCCATTTGGTTCGCCAAATGTAAAGTGAACGACAGGAGAACCGTATGACGCTAGTAATCTACCAACTAGCGAAGGAGATACCGGCATATTAACCTAGCTTTGTGATAAGATTCCAGACTTCGCCGCGAAAGAACTCAGCGCATAGTTTTTAAAGAGGTCACGTCTACATCTTACATCGCTAGCTACTTCACGGAGTGCAGCGGAGGATATTTTTGGTACACTTATTGTTCTCTGTTCCCTGCTCCATTCCCCACTCTCTGCCGGCAAACCTTCGTATTAACTGTAATTCCTCAGATTTTCCTGTAGAGATTGTTTCGCCAGAGGTATGTGGCAGGAAGTTGTACGTGTCGTCTTGACTCTTTCCGGAAATTACTCTCTCAGAATTTAAACAGTAAACGTCTCTGCAACGCAAGCCGCCTCTTTTGTAGTGTCTGTCAGAGAGTTTTAGAGAATCGAGTAATGTTCCCCAGTTGACTAAACGATCCGTGATAGAACTCTCCGCTCTTCATTCGATCTTCTCTACCTCTTACATTAATCTAGCTTGGTAAGGATTCCAGACGGATGAGCGGTACTCAGGAATCAGGGTAGAAGGTCAGTACACAGGAATCAAAGATATTAGCTGCCAGCAGGCAGGCATTCTGACCTGGAACTCTTGCTGTCTCGTGGCTATGACCACTAAGCCATCCAGACACAGTAGTCACCACACCTGCATAGGCTACCGTAGCACGCCTCCCATCAGAAACGAATTTTCAGCTCTCAATAACAGGCAGGGACACTACCTCACCAGCGTGTGCACAAGTTGAAAATGTGTGATTGACGAAAGGCGCGCTGGGGTAGTCCGTACAGATGTGTTCGGATCCGGATGGCGTAGAGAACAAACTACTTATTAACAAGGAGACCCGGACTCGAATACATGTCCTGGACCAATTTTCAACTTTCCTCCATCCCCACTGGCAGCCATGTCGTAAATTCTTTTGTGTCTTTATTCATAATGGCTGCAGTATCAAAGTTGTGTCTGCTCTTTCGGACGTGTTCGAAATAACTAATTTCATTCATGTAAGATGCTTCCATTGAATCTAACTCCGGCATCTGCTAAAATTTGTTTTATGTTATTCCTCCACTTCGTCTCTCCGGATGGATACCCCTAAGCAGAAAGACCCTTCATGAGATTACATGAATGTCAGCCAATCACGCAAAACAGTCAGTGGCGTTAAAACATACACTAATATACGTACGGAGCTATTTGAAGTGTTACGAGCACATAAATTTTGTTTTGGGTTAAGCAAAAGGCGAGACTTACATGCACTGGTATGGCCCGAGTAAAGTGTATTGATCAATGAAAAGATTGCGTAGAACTCTCTAGTTGTGCCGATTCGCCAGTGTTAATCGGCAGTATGGGACAATTACCTGACGGCAAGTAAAGAATTCATGTATCTTAGAGTTAGGAAACGATGCAACATCGTATAACTTTCTCTCGCAAAGAAGTCACGCAGTTGTCATGACAATGAAACAGATAAGTCTTTCTACGAAGGCTTGCAGTAATTCATCCACTCTGCGCTCCATCGCAAATGGGACGGGTAACGAACGGGGTGGCATGATAGTGTGCTACCTAGAAGTGGCCTACCTAGTCTCCGTGTAAAGTAGCGTGCGAACTGTGTGTAGATTTCGATAACAGGAGATTACATGTCACGTAGAGACATTATCTTTACTACGGCTCAGAGTTACTGTTGTAGAATTTAACAGCGATTTTTCTTTGTTGTAACTGTCACAACCGGTTCATCATATGCTGTTTGCCTTAGTGTATCATTGTCCTGTGCGGTTCTGTGTGCATTAAAGATGTAACGCCGCCAGCGAAATTGATATCTTCGACATTAGAAAGTAAAATAATTTTATAAAATGGATAAGCTGCTGTGTCCTTGTCATATCATATGATGCTTCGATAAATTCGAGTCGACTCTGACCTCCTTCCTGTAGCACCCTTCTATGCGTTTGCACTGTAACGACCAGAAGAATGTGCCTGTTGGTCGATGGAAACGTCGGACCGTATTTTATTAGTTCAGAATTAGCCGCTGCCGTAAATACCCAGTTGTATGTTATTCATGAATGTGGTTTGTTGTGAAATACAGTGCGAGGAAAAGTATTTGTGAACAGGTTTCCTGATAATATATTCTTTTCCAGTGCTTAGCGGATGGCGTGTCACTTGAAATTTGAAACGTTTGTAGCTCGAATATACTGGGTCATTATTAAGTGTATTTTCCGTCCCCATCGATTTCTTTTGTGAGAAAGCTGCCGAGAGAAACAAACAAGTTACTTTACCCGACATCAGTACTGTACTCAACACGTCTTCATGTCTCCTACAGTGTTCTCAAGATTATCTCTTACTTTCAGTAATTACAGAATTATGGATTTTTTTTCTCTATGACACACAGGATTTTAAAAATATATCTGACGAAATCTCGCGACTGTCATTGGACGTCCCTTGTTGAGCACGCTTTTAGGTGTGTCTGCTTCAGGTAACCCATGAAATGTACGAGGGCAGATCAAAAAGTAGGTTTTTAAACATATCTCGGAACGGTCAACCAACTTTCAATTGCTGATGCATAGTAAACCCCTCCTACGATTTGTAACCACACGGAGACAGCCGCTTTCACCTCCTCATCGTTTCTAAATCGGTTTCCTCCGAGATCCATCTTGAGCTTACCGAAAAGTTGGAAGTCTCACTTCACAATGCCATCCAAACGTGCGATCTACAGCAGCAACATTCTCTATATAGTCGCGACTTTGCGCCGTGCGATTTTCACAGTGGCAACCACCTTCTACAAATGTTGCTCGTGAGACTGTAACTAGATGGTATCAATTGGAGAGAGAGAAAAAAGATCGAACGATGAATGGTTTGCTGTCGCGGAGTGGCCGAGCGCATTGAGTCGCTATGTTCCGATGCGCGAGGCCGCTCCCCGTCGGGCGTTCGAATCATCCCTAGGGCATCAGTGTTTGTGCTGTCTTAAGTAAAAGGTAGTTTGTAAGTTTAGGGACTGATGATCCCGCAGTTAAGTCCCATAAGCTTTACAAACATTTGAAGAATGGTTTGTTTATCACTGTTCAGTTGAGGAAGCGCGAGAACTTTACGAAGATGATCATTATACTGTATTTTCAGACGGTTAAAAATAAGCATTATCCATGAATGTAAATTTAGTTGACTTGTTTTGGAGGAAGAACCGTGCCACATACGTACATAATGTCCTCCAAACAACACAGGACTACCTGTGGCCTGAAGCTACATCCTTTAAACGCCCTTGGTTAAATGACTCATTGAACCATGGGTACACTAGGCGCAATGCACCATTTGAAGTCAAACCACATTACACTTCTCCACTCACCTGCTGTTTAACCTCTGTTTCATTTCACCTATAGAGGAGATCAAGTAGTACGCACGCGATGAGCAAATGGCCTTTTGCAAGGTACGTGAGAGCAGATACCTGTTGCTTATTGTTTCAGCATCTGGTGGGAATGGAATTGCATTTACTGACAGCAGCAATTCCTGTCTTCTTTCTGTCAGATTTTCACAAGACATGTCCGTTGTCTTCCGTGCTTTCAGATCAGTGTCTCTTCACGATTGGGATTCTTGCGTCGTGTCAAATTGTTCCGTGCTGATAAACAAAAAAGGTGGGCAACGTCATTGACGATGCGGTTGCGGACACGTCCAAATACCCAACTCGTTTCTGCCATTCCGTCTTCATATCGACCCATGTCACTGCGTTGTGTCCGTACAGTCAACTTCACGCAGCAAGTGCGGTCCGCGCCGGATACCAGCTGTGTGTGGCTGACAAACCTTGCTACGTTCTTCGACAGAAGCTGTAATTCTTTTTTTAATTTTGGTCTGAATGTGACGAGAACAAGGATGCAACAGTCTTTCTGCAATGACTGATGCGTATCAGAATTGCGTAATCTTTATCCTAAAATATTGTTTGTACCCTCTACAAACCACTTTCTCAGTCTGCTCGGTTTACTACACACTTTCACAACAGTTCCATTATGTATAAATTATTTGGAGCCTTAAAAAGTTTACACGGTTTTACTCAGCATCTACCGACAGGTAGCTAGGGCAGATACAAGATCGCTCGTTGTTATATTAGAATTCTACAATATGATTCAAACCTCCGAAATTGAACTTACGACGATTGTAAAAAGCGTCCTTTCAGAAATACCACAACTGAGATGAATTCTGAAAGCTACCGAAGTTTCAAAAGAAGTCTTCTCGTTGTATACCTTCAAGTTTCTTACAGTTCGTAATTAAATAAGAATTTTCCGAAACCGTTGCAAGCCTTATGTTTGCGTACAGTTCTTTCTTGCGTTTGCTCTTTCGGTAGGCAGATGTGATTTTTAAAACTGAAACAAATTAAAAATGGTTTAAGCCTCACCACTAGTCATGTACGACTCACTAGTTAGCCAATTTTGTCAAGTGAAAGAGTTTGCAATTGAGAAGTCAGATGAAAGGGACGACATTCTAAGCTAAATTTCGAAGTTACCTGCCACTAAGAAGATCTTGAGCTATTTGTGCTTAAGCTATTGAAGAAAACAAGTATAATAATTTGTTTCAATTCATAAAAATTGCTTATGAGACAGTTAACAGTATACTTTGCCTACATGAGCACTTGTATTACAAATAATTCTCAAAAAATATTTTTTGTGTATGTGGGTTTGGTGGTAGTGGGGGTGTTGGTGGTGGTGTTACTGCTGCTGCTGTTGCTGCCGGCTTAGAGAGGAGGGGTGACAAAACGTCGCCTAGGTACTACGTCACTTATTTCATGTGGTATGGCCGCCTAGTACCCATAGTCTTCAAAGCGACTGGTTTGGTTATTCAGCGGTTGACCATTATTTTGTCCCGTTAGTTGATTACATATTACGCATACGATCCACAAGCTTACACGTTTCACGATTGGAATAAGAGATGTACTTTTAAGAGGGGGGGGGGAGAGAGAGCTATAGGAATAACACCTCCCTCCGCGCTCCCGCCTTCCGGAGAGGTACCGTACAGAGTGCGGATGTGGCAGAGCCGGGGTCCGTGGCCGCGGCTGTCGTCAGCCAGGGGGCTGGTCGCGTGGAGTGAGAGCCGGGAGCTGCCCGCTGGCGTGTGATCCCTCGCGGCTGAACCTCCGCCTGTGCCTTGCTTAACAAAAACTGACGCGGCAAATCAAATTATCGGGCTGGCCCGCTGTTAGGTGTGTAATTGCCGGCGCTTTTACATTGTATATTACAAATAGGAGTGCGCGCCGGATTCTCGGAAATTAATGCAAATGTCGGTGCGGCGTGTGACGGGCGCTAATTCCGCGGCGCCGGGGGTGGGGGTTGACAGGCGCTGGCGGCGGCGGCGCCCCTGGGCCGCGCCTCACCGCCTGACACCGCTGACGCGCCTAATGAAAACACGCTTGTTTACTTCGCCTGCATTTGCGAATTTGAATTGCTATGCTGCTTATTGCGTTCCTATATTTGTAACAAGCGGGACGGCCGTCGCCGAGAGCGGCGCGCCCCCTTTCCCTCGGCCCGTGAGTTACACGGCTGGCGAGTAACGTGTGCGCTTTTCCCAGAAGCGGCCACTACTACTGCTGCTGCTGTTGCTCGCTCTCTGTCGCTTAAAGGCGACCTTCGGCGATAATTTTATACTGGGCGTACGTGAACTTCAGTGACTGTTTTCTGTCTTTCGGTGATGGATACTAGTGTGACGAGGGAATGTCCAAAAGCAGTGCCTCCTATTTCTCTTCGTGAAAACTAGAGGAGGTACAGAAATGACAAGAGCAATGTGTCAGCTGCAGAATTTCATTTTTCCACATAATCACCACCATTCGTCATCCATTTTTGCCACCGATCAACCAGAGCCTACATATCGTCCTTGTACAAATCGGAATCAGCTGACTCAAAGCACCTCCTTACAGTTTTAAACACAGCAATCCAGTCTTCAGAATATTCGACTCGTAATCCATCTTTGGGAGGCCCAAAGGTGCTAAATCGGCCCCGTACGGTAGCTGTGCTAAAACAGTCCAGCCGAATTTTGCAGTGAGTTGCGTGGTCGTAAGATTGAGTGCGACCTGGCGTTATCGTGTTTCAGGTTAAAGTTGGCTTAGTATCGTCTTGTAGCTTGCTGAAATGACAGTTTCTCCAGACACCAGGACATCCAAAAGAACCACACTTTGGCTATCCCAGAAGACTGTCCACATCTCTTTGCCTGCAGACGGCTGCGTCTTGAATTTATTCTTTTGACGGAGAATTCGCGTGTCGCCATTCCACGGTTTGCCAATTTGCATACGATGTGTTTCTTGTTCCTCAGTAAGCATCCGTGCGATCTGCGTCGCATAGACTTCTTGATGACCAAAGTGTTCCAGCACTCTTTCCAAGGCATGACAGGCGACATTCACGTTTGCACACAATTCTCTGGTCGTCATCCACCGATCAACTCTGATAACTTGATCAAAACTCTCTTCATTGCAAGGAGTGAGAGCTGGGCGGGATCGACCGGACCGTGGCTTGTCAGCAACCGTTTTCACTACATTGAAAGTGCTGTACCCATCGCTTAATTCTGCTCATGCCTTTTTTATCGTCTCCGTACACCCCTAGGAAGAGCCAGTAGATTTCAATCTATGCAATTTCTTCAGTGGTGAGGAATTAAATCAAAGGCACTCGAAGGCGCCTTGCTGCGGAGCGCGTGGTTGCTCCCCATCTGAGGTTAGAGTCCTTTCTCGGGCATTGATGTGTGTGTTGTCCTTAGTTTAGTTTTAGTAGTTTGTAAGCCTGTGTTGTTATTGTTGTTGTCTTCAGTCCGCAGACTGGTTTGATGCAGCTCTCCACGCTACACTGTGCTGAGCAAGCCTCTTCATCTGAGAATAAGAACGGCAACTTACTTTTTTTAAAATCTACTTACTGTATTCGTCCATCGGTCTCTCTCTACGATTTTTACCCCACACACTTCCTTCTAATGCTAAGTTGACGATTCCTTGGTGTCTCATAATGTGTCCCACCAACCTATCCCTTCTCTTAGAATATGGCAGAAACTCCTTTTCTCCCCAATTCTGTTGAGCACCTCCTGTTAGTTACCTGATCTACCCATCTAATCTTCATTATTCGTATTCATTTCAAAAGCTTCTATCATCTTTTTGTCTGATATTCTTATCGTCCACGTTTCACTCCCATACAATGCTACACACCAGATAAATGTTTTCAGACAGGATTTCCTAATATTTAAACTAATATTGGATGTCAATAAATTTCGCAACTTCCGAAACGCTTCTTTTCCCCATAGCCATTCTGCATTTTATATCTTCTTTACTAGGTACTGATAACAACACCAGTTAAGTCCCATAGATTGACAAACATTTGAACATACTGAATTCAATTAACCCCCATTTTATACGCCTATCCATTTGAAGCTCAATTTTGAAGCACTCCAACTACCACAGGAGACCGGGATTACCTAAAAATGGAAGAGGAAGATTTAAGACGTCAACGTTTTGATTATACCTTATAATTATGATACTAAACTCTTCTTCATTGCTACAGTACGTGTAACATATCGGTCTTGTACACGATTTCATTTATGGACGTCCTACACTTAGGCAATATCATTCCATCACATTAAAATACACGGTTTTGTGTTTGTTCTACAGGTTTGTTTATTTTGTGAATCGATTTTCGCCTTCTTAGGCCATCATCAGACATTTACTAAAGATTAGTCAACAAGCAAAAAAACTGTGTATTTTAATTTTCAAAACAGGTTATTGAAATGTTTGTTAAGCTTATGGGACTTAACTGCGCGGTCATCAGTCCGTAAATGTACAAAGTACATATAAAGTAACCTACACTAAAGACAACTCAAACATTCATGCCCGATGGAGGATTCGAATCCCCGACGGGGAACGGCCTCTCGCATCGGAGCGTAGCGCGTCAATGCGCTTGGACACTCCGTCGCGGCTTTTAATTTTCATAATGCATTTGTTCTACCAAGAACCGACGGAGGAATCAGTTAACATCTAACTTATCAGTCAGCCTTTCCTGAATTGATGTGAACATTCGTTCGCTTCTTAATATCCCCCCCCTCCCCCAATATCTGTGCCGGCCGCGGTGGCCGAGGTGACTGAGGCGCTCCAGTCACGGTCAGCACGGTCACTACGGTCGGGGGTTCGAATCCCCCCTCGGGCATGGATATTTGTGCCGTCGTAGTTCGTAAGTAGTTCATACGTAGTTTGTAAGTTTAGGGACTGATGACGCCGTAGTTAGGTCCCATAAAGCTTAACAAACAAACAACCCAATATCTGTTCAAGTAGAGGCATCCAAGATGTTGGCCACTGCTCTTGTTATCTGATTAGGATGCATTTAGGAGATGCACAAATGTTTGCTGTAATTGAGTCAGGTAGTAGTAGTAGACCGAGCGAGGTGAAGCAGTGGTAAAACACTGGAACTGAATTCCGGTGTACGGTGGTTCAAGTCCATCTCCAGTCATCCAGATTTAGGTTCTCCGTGATTGCCCTTAATCACTCCAGATATTCTGATTTAGGTTATCCGTGATTTCCCGTGATCACTCCAGACATATATTGGGATGGTTTCTTTGGAAGGAAACGGTCGATTTGCTTCCCCATGCTTACCCAAAAATCAGAGTTGGGCTCCGTCTCTAATGACAACGCTGTCGACGAGACATTAAACCCCAATCTCCCTTACTATTTATAATAGTAGCCTCTCTGTATCAGCTGTTAACGACACGTTGGTAAGATCTCGGTGAGGTGTTGGACACGCCGCTGAAAGAATTTCTGAAGTCCGCAGTGTCGCCACCAGCGTCCCGGCGCGTCGCGTTTGGTGAAGAAAACGCAGCTGGTGTTTCTGTGCGTTGTCTGTCGGTGCACGTGGCGCTGGCGGCTAGCGGCCACCTTGATGGGAAGCCCGTTGTCACGTGACGCGCTGAAATCCGGCGGCAGGCGAGGCGAGGCGAGGCGGCGGGGCCGGTACGCAAAGCGGAAGACATTATCGGTTGATTCCGGGGAACACGGTTCGGCGGAAATTTGTCGCGCTGATTGCTACTCTGTAATTTATCACCGCGGCGATTTATTTGTCCCGGGGCGGCGCGACTTGGATGTATGTGATTGTGCAGCAGGAGCGCGCCCTTTGACGCTGCGTTAGCGGCATTAAATTAATTAGTGTGTCTGTGTGCCTCTCGGAACGCTGCCAATTCGTTGTAAGCAAGCAGGAGCTGCAACTGTTGTCCGATCGACTACCTGTGAAGGTGAAATAGAAATTACAGAGCAAATGGCATTCGTTTTAGTCTCAATTCAAGAATGTTCACAAATCCCTTTATGTTAAATGTGCGGAAACTTAGAGAAATAAGATTGTAACCAGGCAAAAAGATTTTGAAACTGTTGCTCGCGTTACATAGTAAAGGAAGGGAACTGACGGATCGACGCTGTGCAGGTCACCCAAAAATGCTAATTGTCATCTTGAATTTTCCTATAGAATTATTCTGTCCTGTAGTGTAATTATAGTTCATTGGGATTTAGACTTTAGTTGTTTCGTGAAACTGTCACCCCTGCGGTGATGGTTTTATCTTCTACTTTTATTCATTTATTTATTGTATGACAGCAACAACAAACGTTTAGGAACAAACTCAGTGTAGTCTTACATGTATATGAGCATATACATTTACGTAGAACTTTTGGTACATGTTTAATACATTTGTTTAATTCTGACACTTACTAATTTGTAATACCGGCAAGTTTAATTCGAACTCAGTTAAATCAGATACATTTAATCAACAGTTCATTATATAGTGACTGGAGCCAACTGACAGTAGAGGCAGTAGCGTTATTAAAATCACTAAATGGTCCATGATACTTCCTCTGAGGACACTCTCTGACAGTATGTGGAACAGTTTGTTGTTGGGCCCCAGTCACAGGTAGGAGAGTCTCGGAGCCTCCCACTTGTACGTCGTAGCACTGCATCTGGCGTGGTAGGTTCTTATTCTGTTCAGATTTGTCCACTCACTTCTCCCCAGATGAAATCCTGGTAACCCTGCAGTTGGAGCTTGCACTCCTTTATGTGTGGATTGTTTCCGCATTTCACCACTTGGCGCCCCTCTTCTTTAATGTCGAATTACAGTCCCTAGATTTACCAACTACTTACACTAACCTAAGGACAATATACAGACCCCCTACATAAATACATGGCCGAAGGAGGGCTCGAACCTTCGACGGAGAGCAGTCGCGCGATCCGCTGTAAGGCGTCTTAAAGCGCTCGGCATTCGGTAGTGTAGTTTCCTCCATTCTTAGTTGCTTGCTTCTTGGCGTCGCCATTCAGGAGGTGAGATTCCTTCATCTCCGGACAGCTAAAATGCACCCATCCACTCGCTTTTATAGCTAATGGAATGTGTGATAGGAATCACGTGTTGATTGATGTTGTACTCTAACGGGATTTCCTGTGCTTTCTAAGAAACAGAAGAATTAAAATTTTATATTCGTTGCCAATTCTGCTAATAAATATTTCAGTATACTTATTGGCGGCTGATACTCTACAATGCTTGCTTCATCTCGCGCACCGCCTGTTGCCTCAACTACCTTTGATTAAATGATGCTTTCTTCCCCACGAATCACAAACCGCAAAATTCGAATATTGTCAAATCAGCTTTTACATGTACGAAGACTCTCTTTTTCCAATTATGTATTGCAGAACTGATCTTGTGCATTGCGTCAACTTTATATTTCTTCTTATTGCCAAAATATAGAACTACGCTCCATCCACCCCCAACTCTCAATCAAAAACAGTATGGTACTACTGAACATAATATCGCTAAATAGAGAGGAGGATGACATGACTGCATCATCCTCGATGTGAGCCCTCCGACCCAAAAAGCCGCATGGAAGACTTATGGCAGCGTGGAATGGCCTCGTGGTTTAAGGCGACGTGCTACGGATTGAGCGCCGTTTCCGCCGGAGGTTCGGGTTCTCTCTCGGGCATAGGTTGTATGTGTTCAAAATTCAAAAAAGTGTTCAAATGTTTGTATAGCTTATGGGGCTTAACTACGGGGTTATCAGTCCCTAAACTTACAAACTACTTACGAACTAACTAATACTAAGGCCGGCACAAATATCCTTGCCCGAGGGGGGATTCGAACCCTCGGCCACCGCGGCGGCCTTCAGGAAAAGCTCCATTTTTTCAGCACCCATTAAAAAAATGTTGTAACCTGCCCTCTGGCTCCATATATTATCTTGTGTGTGTGTGTGTGTGTGTGTGTGTGTGTGTGTGTGTGTGTGTGTGTGTGTGTGTCATTAGCATAAGTCAGTTTAAGTAGTTCGTAAGTCTAGGAACTGATGGCGATAGCAGTTACATCCAATAGGTTTACCATTTGAACCATTTCGAAGACTTGAGACGCGGATGCTACTGACTAGTCAACTGCCGCTGCACATGTGCGTACTGCAAGTAGAAAACAGTGCCCACCCATATTACTCTTCATGTTGCCGGCCGAGGTGACTGAGGCGCTTCAGTCACGGTCAGCACGGCCACTACGGTCGGGGGTTCGAATCCCCCCTCGGGCATGGATATTTGTGCCGTCTTTAACCTTAGCTAATTCGTAAGTAGTTTGTAAGCTTAGGGACTGATGACCCCACAGTTAAGTCCCATAAGTCGTACAAACATTGGAACATTTGAACTCTTCATGTTCTCACACACGACTGCCAATAATCGCTTATTTTGGAAGAGAGAATGTAGACCTGGTTATCATATGTTTACTCCTTCGCCGCACACCGTGATGTGGCTTGTGTAGTATGGATGTAGATGTAGACAATAAACTAATTTGTTCAAGTTTATTTTTACCGCTCTTTCATTGTTTTAATTATTGTGACGTGACGCCATGCCTAGAAGGGCATCTTGCCAAGATTCAAGTGATCTGTTACCTACACATTAAACCAATATGTGAGCATGGAGTTTGCTATAGAAATTTCACAGTTTTCTTGTCTTCACAGCACATACCCGTTCTTCATACAAATAATCATTTTAACTAAATTTGAAAATCTCTTTCTATGAAAACTTTTTCTTTGGGTAATGTTATCTAAACGTCAATAAGGCGAACCAAAATATTATCTCCCATTTTCCCGTTCACTTCCGGAGTACGTTGACGTGATGTATCCGACGCTAACTGAGTTTGACGGCCTGTCTGTCTGTGAAAATCAGTCCTACAACAAGACAAAACTGCGAGTGCGCAAGAAATATAACTACCGCGTTTGATGAATCGCGAATGTTTAAATTACGACTGTGTTTGTTATCTAAGCGTTTGAGTTGAGCTGCCGGGTCGAAGTTGTCAGTACCTCTAGGTTATGTAAGATGTACCAGATTGTGCGTTTATTTCTTCTGTTGCTGTGTGAAATAGATGAACCGAAAAATGTCCGTTGCAAATAAACAGAGAAGAGTCTGCAGTTGTAAGCAGTTTATAACATCTGTGCAGGCATGTTGAATAAACGGCAGCTAACAGAGCGAAGGTCATTTCCCGTTCGTAAGCTACATGTTGCTGCTTTGGTGGACTGTCTCTGCAGCATTAGAAAGAAAATTAAAGACATACACGTGTATATCAGTTGTCGAAATAATCCGTATTTTTGTATAAGGCACCGTGCAAATCGTTTCCACGTTAATGTCTCCTACAAGGTATGGGATTTTCAGTTACTGTATTAAATAAGGCAAATTTTGCTCTACTAGACTTGCAGTTCACCAATCTTAAAACCTTTGGGTAAGAATTCATGTATATCATTTTCTAAATGGCTTTTGTGAGTCCTCTACACCGCTAAAAAGTCCCTTGACATAATTATGTATGGGCCCCGTAAATTAAGTTCTTTTTTTGTTCAGTAGTTCCCATGAGGTACGGAGAGGGTAGCTACTGGAATAATGATGGTTAGGACTGTAAAGTGGTAATCTTCATGTGGAAGGAAGTTCTCTAGTAATAAGGAAAGAAATATTTCTTAAGAAAATCCCTTAACAAAATAGGATTCAAACGTTCAAATGTTTGTAAATCTATTGGACCAAACTGCGTGGTCATCAGTCCGTACCTTTCAAACTACTTAAAACTAGGTAAACTAACCTACGGACAAACACACACACCCATGCCCCAGGGAGGACTCGAACCTCCACGGCGAGCAACCGCGCGCTCCGCAGCGAGACGCTTTAGACCGCTCGGCTACTCCACCTCGGAAAATAGGATCAATGCCTTAGATTATTTATTTATTTTCGTGGAAAGCAGAGTGTGTTGTATATTTGTCATTATCAGAGAAAGTAAGATGTGGATTAATGTTCCGTTGATTACGAGGCCGTTAAAGACAGAACATAAGCTAGAGTTGAGGAAGCATATCAGCCGCATTTTTTCCTTGCTGACACCCCAGTATTCAGCTGAATAGATGTTGGGATAAAAGGAAACATACTTCTGGATGTGAATTTGAACCATCGTCCTACCGAATTGCAGAGTCAGCAACAAACCACTGCATATCCACGGTCAGTGAAACGATGTAACAGCAGCTCTTTTACAGTTCGAAGAAGTCGGTCGTGGAATCTAATCTTCTGTGCGACGTTCGAGGGGAAAATCTAGATTTTTGTTTGCATGATTAGGAAAGTACGTACAGCAAAGATGTGATTAGTTGGGCTGTTAATTCGAACGGTGGTGTCCCGATGCTAGTTAAGAGTCTGAACATGGCGATAAGAACATTGTACCCTAGCTAGGAAGTCAGGTACAAGTTAGTATGAGATTTCATCTTAAAAATCTAGATGAGTGATAAAAGCGGTTAGGTTGGTCTTTGGAAGGTTCGACTTTACACTGGGTCGTGTGGGTGGCTGCCTGAATTAGTAAAGCCTCGTGTGTAAGATGCAACAGCTCACTTCTGGCACAGCGATCAGACTCGATTGATGAACTGTGACTTGTGGGAGGTTTAAAACACATGCCCTTATCATTCTGTGGCGATCTAGAATGAGGATTTCTCTATTTAAGCTATAAGGGGAAAATTAGGATTCCGACATGCTTGTTCTCTTGTACCAAAGACCCGTTACTGTTTGTTACACTCTTGGCAATACTACTGGAATCTGCAACAGCCGTAAAATACGAAGGCATAACCGTCTGAAGCAATGGAAAGTGGAATCAGCTCTTGAAAGTAATTATAGAAAAGGTGATGACATGCTAAGATTTATTGGAAGAATTTAATGAAAATATAATTCGTGTAAGAAAGAAGTGCCTTCCAAACACTTGAGTCTTGAGAAGTGCTCGTCATTCTAAAAACCTTAGCCAATTGGATCGATATAAGAGGTGGAAAATATGCAAAGAAGAATGGGCGGCGAAGGTTTAGAAAGCAAGAGAGCATTTGGAAGAGATGTATTTCTGTTATTACTACAGCATTTGTTCCGAAAAAGGTAGGCCATACATTTCGCGAAAGGACTACTATGAGAAAATGGGAAAAATTAGAGGTCGTACGGAGGCATATAATATTATTTGTTCCGACGTATCCTTTAATAGTGGAGCAGGGATGGATTAAATTTGTAGGGGGCTAGAATGGGAATGATGCTGGGAAGAGACTCAATAAGGGTTTGCTCAGTATTGGTGTTGATGTGTGTAGATAACTGTATTAAATAAATTAAGAGAATGATGACAATTAAACGTAAAAAATGAAATGTCTTCTAATGTGTCGATGAGAAAAGAGGCGGAATTTTCTACTTTTTGTCCCTCGTAATAAACGTCGTTTTCTTAAAATTCTTGATGTTAGTAGATGGACTCATGTTAAGAGTGGTGTACCAACGTTTACAAGTGGCCTGCAGCATAGTGTAAGAAGTGCCATTAGGAGCAGTGGTGTGTTGGGAACTTATAATTTGACATGTGATAGCCAACCCCCAAAGAATTAAATGAAAATATGTAGCCGTTGACTAATGCCTGCGAATAGTTACGTAGAACTACGGTAGTAAAAGTATTGTTAAATAATGGGAGAGTCACCGTGTCCAGCTCAGACGGCTCGGCCTCTGTTTTTGGGGAGCGCGCGACAGTTGCGAGCTGCGAGCGCGCAAAGGCAGCGGGGCGTGCCTCTGTGCGCGCCGTCATTAGTCTTGAATGAGGCGGCAGCGCGGCTCGCGGACCACCTAACTGGAACATATTATATCCCTGCTCATGTATTAATCGACAGTAGACGCGCCATCCGCCGGGGGATAAAAAAAGGTGGCCGGGGGTGGGACGCGGCGGACGGTGAGCGAGGGTGGCGAACCGACACCGCGCACCGTTTCACATACGCGGACGGCCGGAGAGACGCATCCGGAAAATAAAGGAAAACCGGCGGGCGCGTGGGCGGGGGCGGGGGAATGAATGGCCCGCGCGGCGCGGCCCGGCGCTCTTGCCGCTGCGGTAGTTACACAATAGTCGGAAACCCACGTCAAAAATTGAAAACTGTACATCTCGGCAATTAGCAATTACAAAAGCCGGGCAGACGGCTTGCATAACGATACGGCGGGCGACCGCTGGCGCTCTGCGCGCCGCTACCGAGGCGCGGAGCGGCGCATTTCCGGGAGGTCATGCATACAACATAGGCCGGCGCGGCCCCGGGACCTGCCTTGGCCGCCGCCAAAAAGCGGGCCGCGCGCCAACCACCTGCTGTCCGCACAACAAGCGCCGCGTCCGCGCCCGCGCTGATAATTGATGGCCTGCTCGCAGCCACCGTGGACTACAAAAATTAATGAGATCACCAAATTATCATTACCTTTACCTTTACACACTTGTTGCCATCAATATAGACAAAACTGCCCAGTAACAATCATTTCAAGTCCTTTCGTGTAGACGCACGGGAGTGCCGATGCACTCTAAGGCGCCTTGCTACGAAGTGAGCGTCTGCTCCCCATCTGAGGTTACAGTCCTCCATCGGACATGTGTGTGTGTGTGTGTGTGTGTGTGTGTGTGTGTGTGTGTGTGTTTGTTTTGTCCGTAGCGTAACTTAAACTAACGAAACTTCCTGGAAGATTATAACTCCGAGCCGGACCGATATTCCAATATGGAATCTACGCCTTTCAGGGGAAAAACCCCAGTTTCGAATGCCGCTCCGGCGCAGAGTTATAATCTGCCAGGAAGTTTCACATTACCGCACACTCCGCTGCAGAGTAAAAATATCATTCTATATTGGTTAAAACAATAAGGGAATCAATAGAGATCTGCCGGCCGCGGTGGCCGAGGGGACTGAGGCGCTCCAGTCACGGTCTGCACGGCCACTACGGTCGGGGGGTTCGAATCCCCCCTCGGGCATGGATATTTGTGCCGACCTTAGTTTAAGCTAGTTCATAAGTAGTTTGTAAGTTTAGGGACTGATGACCCCGCAGTTAAGTCCCTTAAGCTATACAAACATTTTAATAGAGATCTCTAGTTTCTGAAGTATTGTCATTGGCAAAATGAAGTAAAATGATTCGACATCTTTCTGTGGGTTATACTGAGTGGAGACAAAATTACAGCAGTCGAGATAGTGGTAATAACAGAAAGTTGCTGCAGAGGGCGTTTGCTTTGATGTGTGTTTACTCTTCCAAAGGAATTACACAGGCAGTTCCTTTCCTTTCAGAGAGTCTAGTGAGCAGGTAGTGCAATGCAACAGCAACGTTACTTACGCGATGATATGGCATGGAGAGCCATAGGTAGGTTGAAGCGGGACAGACACAGAGGGAGGTGGGTGCAGCTATTGGAGTATGCCAAAGTGTATAATTTCCAGGACCTCGATGCGATTTCAGACAACAGGATCCGTTAAAAGAAAGCAAGGCCAAAGTCGTTCCCGGGTAACGTCAGCAAGAGGTGACCGTTATCGCCGGTTAATAGCCCGTAGAGACAGGAGGCTGAATACAACGCAGGTTCATCTCACCCTCCACGCAGCAACAAGTCGCGCAATTATCAACAAAAACATCCCGAAATCGCCTTGGGTAGTGTGGCCTTTACGCAGGACACCGTTTAGCCCGCAGAAACAGGGCGGCGGAACATCGGAATTGGAGTCGTAACGAATGGCTCCAGGTTCAGTTCGCAGATGAGCAAAGATTTTGTTTTCAACCGGACAATCGTCGTTCCCTCATCTGGAGAGAACGTGGAACAATCCTGCTTATGTTCAGGAAATTTCAGCATATCATGGTGGTGGACGAATGGTGTAGGCAGCAAACATTAGTTGGCCGTTACCTGTCTAGCGTTGTAGCGAAACTTTCGCCATTTTGTTTGTGTCAGTTATTCCACAACAGGGCCATCACGCAGTAATACGAAAAAGTGGCACATGGTGTACTGGAATTACCAAGACTCCAAACAAAGAATTTTGTTTGGAATCCCATCGTTGTACATAGTTTCAGGAAACCGGTAGTTTGAGAAACGCTGGAGAACTTTTTATACGAAAAAATTTTCCCGACTTTACGGAAATTATCAGTTGGTCTCAAAAAGTCCAGTTTTCTTGGCAGAAAGATATTTTATACGAGATGCCGCCTGAAATAGTTTATCTGTATGAAAATTGTTGGTAAAACAAAATTATGGTAGAGAGAACAGGTGTAATTGACTGGCGTTGTAAACATTAAATCAGAGTAAAGAAATCAGAGGAGCTAGCTCGAAAGTTAGGTATTTTGTACCGATAAAATTTAGGTCGAAATCATCACTTACAGAAATTGATGTTAATGGCATCATTGACAATCTTAGTGAAAGAAACAGTGTTCTTATGGTGAATCTGGATCCAAAGAAGGGCCTTTACCCAAATGGATATTCAATATGGTACTGTCACGGCCATATAAAATTCAAAAATGTTTCGAATTGTATGTAACGAATTGTATTTATGTATGATCATCATCATTATCGCGTTCCTTGCATCATTTCTTTCATAGGGTGTACAATAAGTCACAATTGAATGTAATTTAAGACACTTGCGCCTTATGGCTTGTGGGCATTCAGAGATATATATTCAACATTGGTTCTTGAAGTTCATTGTTTAATATAAAGCAACAGCCAAAGAGTTTATCTGTATGCTCTGTGGATAAAATTCACTCAACCGATTTTCTTCGTTCGCCGTTTAATCGGTTGCTTCCTAACAGAGTTGACACTGATTTTAAGAGCGCGCGCGGTTCGGTCGGTACACCGTTATAAGACAGCCTGCAGAAACACCTTGTGGCTTACTTTCAAAAACACAATATCAGTATCAATCGAGAGATTTATACCAAATAAATTAATAAAAGAGGGGGCTGACCCCCCGTGGTACACAAAACAGGTCAGATCACTGTTGCAGAAACAAAGAAAAACGCATGCAAAATTTAAAAAGACACAGAATCCGCAAGACTGGCAATCTTTTACTGAAACTCGCAACCTAGCGCGGACTTCAATGCGAGAATTTTATAGTTGTTTCCACAACGAAATCCTGTCTCGTAATCTTGCAGAAAATCCAAAGAAATTCTGGTCATATGTGAAGTACACTAGCGGCAAAACACAAACAATACCTTCACTACGCGATAGCAATGGTAATACTACCAACGACAGTACTGCTAAGACAGAATTACTAAACACAGCTTTCCGAAATTCTTTCACCAAAGAAGACGAAGTGAACACTCCAGTATTCAATCCAAGAACAGCTGCCAGCATGCGAAACTTAGAAGTAGATGTTCCTGGAGTAGTAAAACAAATGAAGTCACTAAACAAAAATAAATCTTCCGGGCCAGATTGTATACCAACTAGATTCCTCTCAGAGTATGCTGATGAAATAGCTCCGTACTTAGCTATAATTTACAACCGATCACTCAGCGAAAGATCCGTACCCAAAGACTGGAAAGTTGCCCAAGTTACTCCAATATTCAAGAAAGGCAATAGGAGTGATCCCCAAAATTACAGACCTATCTCATTGACGTCGATTTGCAGTAGGATTTTGGAGCATATACTTTGTTCGAATATTATGTACTACCTCGAAGAGAACGACCTATTAACCAATAGTCAGCACGGATTCAGAAAGTATCGCTCTTGCGAAACACAGCTTGCCCTTTATTCACATGAAGTGTTAAGTGCCATCGACAAGGGATCTCAAATCGATTCCGTATTTCTGGATTTCCGGAAGGCTTTTGATACTGTACCCCACAAGCGGCTTCTAATGAAATTGCGTGCTTATGGAATATCTCCCCAATTGTGCGATTGGATTCACGATTTCCTATCAGAAAGGACGCAGTTCGTTGTAATTGACGGTAAGTCATCGAGTAAAACAGAAGTGATATCTGGCGTTCCACAGGGAAGCGTTATTGGTTCCCTACTCTTCCTCGTGTTTATAAACGATTTAGGAGATAATCTGAATAGCTCCCTTAGACTGTTCGCGGATGATGCTGTCGTTTATCGGTTAGTGAAGTCAACAGAGGATCAAAAGCAACTGCAAAGCGATTTAGACAAAATTTCTACTTGGTGCGAAAATTGGCAATTGACACTAAATAAAGAAAAGTGTGAAGTAATACACATGACCACTAAAAGAAGTCCGCTGAACTTCAATTACGCGATAAATCAGTCAAACCTTAAGATCGTAAATTCTACCAAATACCTAGGAGTTACAATTACGAACAACTTTGACTGGAGAGAACACATAGAAAATATTGTGGGGAAGGCGAACCAAAGGTTACGTTTCATTGGCAGAACGCTTAGACGATGCACCAGCTCCACCAAAGAGACTGCCTACATCACACTTGTGCGTCCTCTCCTGGAGTACTGTTGCCCCTTGTGGGACCCTCACCAGGTGGGACTGACGGAAGATGTTGAGAAGGTTCAGAGAAGGGCAGCTCGTTTTGTTTTATCACGTCACGGGGGGGAAAGCGTCACGGAAATGTTGCACGAATTGGGGTGGAAATCATTAAAAGAAAGACGTTATTCATTGCGCCGTGATCTGTTTGCGAAGTTTCAATCACCGACTTTTAGTTCTGAATGTGAAAATATTTTGCTAGCACCCACCTACTTAGGGAGACATGACCATCCCAATAAAATAAGAGAAATCAGATCGAAAACGGAACGATTTAGGTGTTCTTTCTTCCCGCGCGCTATTAGAGAATGGAACGGTAGAGAAAAGTTATGAAGGTGGTTAATGAACCCTCTGCCAGGCACTTAAATGTGATTTGCAGAGTATCTATGTAGATGTAGATGTAGATGTGATGTAGTGGTTAAGTAGAGTGTTGACTCGCCTGCTTGGACATGAGTTTATTGTGTTGCTTTTAGGTGTTTTTTGGAAAGTATTGATAAAAGCTATACGGTAGAAACCTAGCAGAGATTAAGTACGTCGTGTTCGAAACGGAAGTTATTCATGGCGTTTATTGCCTAACTTTGCCTTTCTTGAAAAGCTTTTTTGCTGGAATTCGGCCCAATTAGCTCAAAATCTGTCGAAAAAGAAATTGTCTTCTAATCTGTCTATAAGTGCAGTAGTGTAACAGCATAGGTTCCAGATCCCTGGAAAAGGACGTAGGCCATTCCTTCCGCCATTCTTCAGGAGTCTATACTTGTCTCTAAGGACCTATATCTCGAGGGGAGTTAACTGCACCCTTTTCTTCTTCACCAGCGCACTCCAAAAGTAAACAAGGTGTAAAACATACCCGTTTATAGTTTCCTCATTTTCTGCATCGCCACCACATCGTGGCTGCTACAAAACTGGGTGTCAGTTAATAGGAAACATATTGCATTGTGAAGTTCTGGCTGCGCTACTGTGACGGAGCGCTATGAGGCGTGTTGCTGAGGAGCGCTCTGTTGAACCCCGTCGGAGATTAGAATTCTGTCTATGGCCCGTGTGTGTGTGTGTGTGTGTGTGTGTGTGTGTGTGTGTGTGTTTATCCTTAGGTCAGTTTAAGAATCTCATCACAGGCTAGAAGTTTGAAAATGGGCGCAGTGTTTTCGGAGCTAGTCATAATTTCTAAATAAATCTGCAATTGTGACGGGGAAGAATGTAAATGATACCTAATTTCTTCGTTTTTATCCCAACATTATCTTGTATATTTCACCACAACACAGGAAGTCTAAATCTGTCTTCGATTACCAGGAGTGAGTAAATATTTTCACATCAGAAAATATTTTTATTGCCACCATAAAACTGTCTTTTTTTCCTAATTGTGATAGTAAGTTTCAGTTACAAAGCTTTTGCATTACATATAATTTGTTCTTCAAAAGTGTACGATTTATATATATATATATATATATATATATATATATATATATATATATATATATATATATAATCGGGTCGACATTTCCTGTTCTTCAATGTCAGTGTTTTGGTCTTCATTCCAAAGACTAGTTTGATGCAGCTCTCCACTTTACCGAATCCTGCGCAAACCTCATTTCTGAAGAATGGTACCTACATCCCTTTGAACCTGCTTATTGTATTCATCTGTCTCCTTCCGCGATTTCTACGCTACACACTTCCCCGATGTTAAATTGATGATTCCTACATTTCTCAGAATCTCACCAATCGATCCGTTATTTTAGTCAAGATATCCCAGAAAATGTTTTTCGCCCGATACTGTTGAGTACCCCCCCTCATTAGTTACACGATCTACCATCTAATTATCAGCATTAACCTGTAGTCAAAATTTCATAAGATTATATAGATTTTATGCCTGATCTTATGCCCCACGTTTCACTGCCATATAAAGTAACATTCCAAACAATTGTCTTTCCTAAAATTTCGATTCACAGCAGAGTGCGTGGCACGTAGTCTTCTCTGTAGAAATGTCAAGAGTTTGGCAAGAAGCGGCCAGCGGCGCGACTGTTTTGAGCGGCGGCAGCGGCGCGCCGCGGTCAGCCGGACAAGTGGGCGGGCAGCGAAGGGTCCGTGGCGGGCGCGGGCGCGCGCCTGCCGAACTTGGGGCCAAGTGAGGAACTGGCTGGCAGCCGCATCAAACATTCACGCCTGCGCCGTGTCCATTATTAATTGCGTTTGTAACCTGACACGGCGGCGGCGCGCCCGCCTTCTTTCTGACGGCAGCGCCGGCGTGTGGCCCTGCCGCGGGAGACGTGATGTGACGTGACGCGACGCGACGTGTCGGTCTGTCCTGTCGCGTGACGCCACACCTGCCCCTCACCCTCTTTTGTACTGCATACCTGTCAGGCCTGCGGCATCTACATTACATTTCTCCCAGCTCTCCCTAACACGGGCCCACTCTTCCCCGCACGTTTGCTCCGAAAACTGAAGACGTCTGCTTCTTCGTTCCTACACAAATACAAAGCCGCTTATTGTAATTCGCGTTTATCTCGTATTTCGGGATGCGGCGCTCACTGATGAGCTGTAATTGTAAGAGAGGTGAGACAGTATGTTGTACGTCGTGGTAGCGGACAATGCGGCGGCGCTGAACACGGTAAAATTGCTGAATCGATTGAGTAGCCCTTTGCTAAGTGAGCGTTACCACACATTCTCCTTTTATCTGACAAAACACGACCGTAAGAGTAGGCTACCGCGGCCATCATTGTCAATAAAAATCTTCAGTGTGAGACCGCAAACTTCAGAACTGCAGGCGTTTCGGTGATAGTTGAAAGTGATGCTCTTCTGGGTATATGTCTAACTACATACCCAGGAGGAGGTTAATTGCAACAGTGGCCGAAACGTAGGACAGCTATGAAGATTGACAACGCGGCCTCACACCTGTGTTTTATTGAGACCGGAAACAGTACTGTGTTACGACGTGGTTTTCTCATCTCTCTCTCTCTCTCTCTCTCTCTCTCTCTCTCTCTCTCTCTCTCTCTCTCTCTCTCTAGTTCCAGTCTATGAGCTTGTTCTTCTTTTCCAATGTCTTTCTTAAGACGCTTATCTGCCATCGAGCGAAATGAACTGAATTTAACCACGGTAGCCGCAACAATAGCGAGATGAAGCTATGGATGAAGTGCAACAGGCAGATTGTGTTTTTCTCGAGTTTAAAAAAAGTAACTGACGCGGTGCCACACTGCAGCTTTCTAAAGAAAATACGAGAATATGGAATTTGTGACTGTCTGGAAGACTTCCAAAGTAACAGGACGCTGTACGTAGTTCTCGTCGGTGAGTTCATCAGACACGAATGTATCGTCAGGTGTGCCGCAGGGGAGTGTGATAGGGCCGCTATTATTTACTGTCTATATAAATGATATGATGGACAGAATAACTTGTTATTTTGCGACTGTTTGCTGATGATGCTGCAGTTTACGGAAGTGTGTCGTTATTAATAGCATACAGGATGACTTAGACAAAATTTCTAGTAGGTTTGTAGAATGTAAGGTGATGCACAAGTGTAGGAAAAACAATCCCATTAGCAGTCGCGTCGTTCAAATATCTACGCGTAACATTGCAGAGCGATATAAAATGGAACGAACATGTAAGAACAGTTGTGAGTAAGGTTGACAGCCGATTTCGGTACATTGGGAGAGGAGACCGCGTATAAAACGCTTGCACGGCCATGTCTTGAGTATTGCTCAAGTTTGGGACCAGCAGCAGATCAGCAGAAATACATGGAAGCAGTTCAGAGGCGTGCAGCTAGGTTCGACCAACGCGCGAGTGTCACAGAAATGCTCCGGGAACTCAAATGGGAATCGCTGAAGGAAAGACGACATTCTTTTCGAGATATTCTGTTGAGGAAATTTAGAGGGCCGAAATTTGAAGCAAACTGTAGAACGATGTTTTTGCCGCCTATTTACATTTCGATTAAAGATCACAAGGACAAGAAAGAGAAATTAGGACTCTTACAGTGGCATATAGACATTTTTTTCCTCGTTCTGTTTGGGAGTGGAATAGAAAATAAATGTTCAAATCAAATGTTTGTAGAACTTTTGGGACTTAACTACAGGGTCATCAGTCCCTAAACCTACAAACTACTTATGAACTACTTACAACTAAGGACGGCACAAATATCCATGCCCGAGGGGGGATTCGAACCCCCGACCGTAGTGGCCGTGCAGACCGTGACTGGAGCGCCTCAGCCCCCTCGGCCACCGCGGCTGGCAATAGAAAAGAAAATGCCTAGTAGTGGTACAGTGTACCCTCCGCCACGCACCTTTCTGTGGATTGAGAGTAGATGTAAATGTAGACTCAGACTCACCGCAATTCGTTGCGCTACCCCCCCTCCCCCTTTTTCTCAATCGTCTGTCCCCAGCAAACCAGA
This sequence comes from Locusta migratoria, assembly GCA_026315105.1. NCBI lineage: Eukaryota > Metazoa > Arthropoda > Insecta > Orthoptera > Acrididae > Locusta > Locusta migratoria. The sequence continues at coordinate 102,334,985 of CM048747.1, forward strand.
CTGTTATTGGGCGATTTGTTCCCTGGTCACTCCCACTACCTCAAGAAATTCTTGTACGTGTACCTCAAATGCCTGCGTGCGATGTAAGTTGTGAAATGGTGTGAGATTGAGAAGGGGAAAAAAATTGGGCAGCAATGGCCGGCATACCGTACGGCTTAACGGAGGCGGAAGAGAGGAACCAGCCATCATTCGCCGAGGAAAATGGAAAATTGGCCTCAGCCTGACCAGCACGCCGACTCATGTCGTTAAATTCGCAGGGCGAATTCAAAATGGAGCCTGCCTGCCTCCACGCGCCTGAAGGCGGCCTTGAAACCAGGTGGCAAACTGGGCGAGTTTGACTTTCGTTTTACTGCTGGCCCCAGTTTTAATCAAAGACTAATCCACGTCAGAGTTGTTTATCGTTGTATAGTGTCACTCGGAATGTTAGCCGCCGGAGTTTAGTTCGCTAATAAGTTTATTATAGTTTATTTAGTTTATGTATCGGGTTGTCGGAAGGTTCAAGCTATCTATTCGCCAAATATTATGCCATGATTCTGGATATCAACTTTTGGAAAAACGCACCAACTCATAGAGCACAAATGGCAACCCAGTTCTGTCTTGATGACGAAAGTTCTCTTTTGGTGAGTCCTCGTGCATTACGAGATTTCAGGTACCCTCGTCATCAGCCCTATGGCGAAACAATAGCATAGAGTAAAAATATATCGACATAAACAGTGATGACGTTGTACTGAAGTGAGTATAGAAGAAAACTTAGTCACACTATATGTTAATGCTGCCTAAAATCACTTCCAGTCTCTTTAGTGATCTTAGTGCGACAAGGAAATTAATCCGACAGTATCTTCGGGTAGGCCTGAGGCTATTCAGTTGAATCCGCTCTCCGATTATTAAATCACTTATTCTTCCCAATTGCGCTGACGTACCACGTTTCACGTAAGTCCCAGATATTTTCTCCTGACATAGACTCTCCGGTTTTCTTTATTTTTCGACCTACTGAAGACGTGCAATTGCATGTGCCGTTGTCGGTAGTAGCCATTTCATGCAGTTGGCACTGTAGTGTTTTCTCGGAAACAGGCTGAAATGGACCTGAATCAAGACAGCTGGGATTTCATGTTCGGTTGAAACCGATTGAGATGAACAATACGTGACGCTCTTATCCGGTTACTTCGGCTAGGATCTTTCTACGGCCATTGCTTCGCACGCCGAATTACATATCTACGAGTTACTTGCTTAGCCTACAGATACGTTGGACACAGCACGCTGCTGCACCGGCGCATCGAGCAGTTTCATTCACGCTGTTGCCATGGTCCGAGTAAAAAGCCAGCTACTTACAAGTTTCTATGTCATCAAATCTTCCAACTGCACATCAGTTCACTGCTATATCTTACGTCAGCGGTGGAGGATCACAATTACTGCCTTTTCGACCTTGGTGCTCTTATAAAGGGATGAGTAATATTTTGTTGGCGTGCTTATTATGCAATTTCTAACGATTGCGAATCGCTTATAGCCACCTTACAATTAACTCTGTAGATACGTATTGTATGGGGCTCAGTGGGAGAATGGACGATAAACTCAGGTAGCATCAGCATGTGGACGACGCGATAAGAAAATCTTCAAAATCAAACATTTCAATCCTAAGGGACCAAACTGCTAAGGTCGTCAGTCCCTAGGCTTACAAACTACTTAAACTGAGTTCTCCTATGGGCAAAATGCACACTCATGCCCCAGGGAGGACTCGATCCTCCGGCGGGAGCGGTCACGTAGTCTGCGACGTGGCGCTGCAACCCGCACGGCCATTTCAACGTGGAAGAAAAAAATAAGTTTTACCTCCTTAATAACTGCAAATCTGTTTCTTGTACCGTACTTCTCCTCGAACCTATAAACTGCAGGTAGGAACATTACGGACACCATCGAACCGAAATAACCAACCACTGTATTCAGATAAAATCGCCACCTGGTTCATAAAATAAATCTATTTCTGGAAGAGGTGTATCGAAGTCTAGTCGCGAATCAAAATCAGCTGAAGACCTTCCTGTGCCGCAACATTATATAACATCCTAAACAGTATTCGGATTAAAGCCCCCCTGTCGTTCGCATGATGTGTTGCGTCCACTGAAATATGTTACAAATCCTCAGAGTCGTAAGCACATTTAAATGCACCAAAATTGCGTGAAAATGTAATCACTTGTCAGTTCTATTATATTTGTCCAATGAATACCCGTTTATCATCTGAATTTCTTCTTGGTGTAGCAATTTTAATGGCTAGTAGTGTATTATTGCACAGTAATTCTGTGATAGTGTGACCGGCTGGTGTTGCTGTGTCAATTCAATTTCTAAATGTTTTCTTCACAGTTCGCTCAATTTAAAGATGGAATAACATGGAGGGTAGCCTTAATCCTTACTCCTTTCTACACTACTTCTTCCTTTTCATGTTTTTGGACTCGTATAACTGTAATTGCGTTTCTAATGATAGGAAGAGCGAAGATGTACGACTTCTAATAATGGAGAGGAAGAGGAAGCAAAGGAATTACTGTCGGTGTATTAGAACATTGAAATAATTCATTGACTACAATCGAAAATTTCTTTCGGACTGGGATTCGAACCCGGGTTTCCCGCTTTGGGCTAGCGGTTGCTTTAACGACTTGGCTGTCCGATCATGGCTCCCGTTTTTCTCATTCCAAACAAGTTGCAAGTTACGGAAGTAGCTACCCGTATCGTTCATATTTGTCATGCTCGCCATTCGGAGTTGCGCACGAGATGGCTAGATATTACCGCATCTGCCGTGTAGAAATGAACCATATGCTGTCATCGCGTGGAAATATATTTAAATATGGTGTCACATCCCCGAAATAAGACACACACCACCATCTATGTATGAACATAACCAGACATGTACGTATACATACGTGTACGCCTAATATATAAAGGGAAAACGTTTTTATCATAAATCTCGAAACGTTCTTGACCGATTTATTAGAAATTTTAAACATGCGGAAGGATATGGGATAAATAGTTTTCGGAACTTCCCATTATAAATTTCGAGTACTATGGGCGGAGATTGAGTACACATAGCTGCCAACTATTACGGATTGTCCGTAATTGTTACGGATTTATCGTCATATTTACGGAGTTACGGGAAGTTCGTGAAAAATTACGGAAACTAGACATTGTACGATCTGATGTGTTTTAAGAAAATCAGAGTAGTTACTATCTACATTTTGGTAATAGCCGATAAAAAGTTTTATATAAATAATTTATTTCATTCCTGAGTACGTAGCAAAGCTGTAGGAAATGTTAAAGATAGCATTTCCGTTGGAACAAATCTGGATCAAGTCCCGCCTATATAATCACCTACCCACCTACCAAATGCACGCTAACACACCCAAGATCTATGTAAATTCTATTGTCTATAATGAGTATAATGTCTTTGGTTCAAGCTTAACAGCCCACGTGTTTTACCAGGTGGCGGAAGTTAGCCAGTTCGTTTCCGAAGAGAAAAGCTTTTACTGGTTTTTCTCGCGTGTACCTTTTTTCATAGCAGTGTTGTGCAGCTGTAATTAAATATGAGGAATGAGCCATTTGACACACTTCTGTTCAGTGGGTTTATTCGTCGTTTGAAATCCAAAACCATATTGTGTATCCTTAGCTGCTAAGGATTTTATATTAATAAATGCAAGGAATTTCACCCTTTTCTGTTCCTTCGGCAACTGTTAACTTTCCGTAAAGACAATTATTTGAAACTTACAGGAATATTTCTAAACCACTCACGGTATTTACAAAAATGTTTTAGGTTCTTCCACCTAACCTCAGTCTTTTGAAACAGAATAGTTTTTATACGGTTCGTGGCAGATATTTAGGAATACAGTGTCAGACTTAAATTTTTAAAATATTCTTGGGACACGGCCGTAGCTCCACGTCCTCTTTGGTCTTGCGCATCATTACGGACAGCCAATTGTAAAGGTTGGCAGTTATGAGTACATATTTTGATAAGGTCCACACGTTTGGAAGTGTCATTCAGTGCGTCTATGAGCACTTGTTTATTACTATGAAACAATGTTTTACTACAAGCTCTTTGCTTTCCATATTTTGGGAGCAGATATCAATAACCGAAACAAGGAGGAAAAAATCTATTACACATGGACTCTACAATGAATACTTTAAGAGCTATGAGCACGTGACCAGTAGTGGAGACGTAAATGTTAGACAACTGAATAAGAGGACGCGCTCAGAGCTCTAAGGCATTTTAGAACCCGTGTTTACTAGACGATTTGTTCCTGTTTTTGTCTGTATTAAATCTTTCAAAGAGCTTGCAGTAGTATAGGTTTGTTTCATTGTCAAAAAGTAAAGATATGCTCATAGCGTCAATGAATGAATTCCTTGATTTGAGTTCCTTATCAAATTATTACATATTCATCTGCTGTACAAATGCTCAAAGATTTAACAGGAATTTTCGAACTCCATATATATATAAAGGAAGAGTAGTTAACACAAATCTGGAAATAGAGAGGGAAGGATGTTAAGCACACTGAGGTGAGGGGTTTCTTAGCCACTACACGCCCGTGTTACGTATCAGTGCCTCAAGACGTCTTTTTTCCAGTACATAAACTCTTGGACTTTTTCCTATTATGGTTGACTTTTGCTGCTAAATGTGGCACTGATTTAAAGCGATCACGTTTACTTGTGACTACTATATATCATCACTCTTTGAAGTGAGTTTGGCTTATCCTTTCTAGGTCGGTTCATATTCTGGCCAGTATCCACATGACGTTGCAAGGTATAATGGACACATCCCAAGGAAACACATTCTTGAGGTGCTATTTGTCGCATAATAAGACCGGCTACTCTTAAAGACACTATTGCAGATCGTTTTCCTGTTGATTGCTACTTTCTTCGTCCGATTATCATTGTTTACACTGAGCACTCGCTGAAGTAGTTATCACGTGCGCCCCTTGTTTAGCTGTAACCGTTTTTACAGATTTGTTGGCACTCTATGAACATCATCTAGTGAAGAAAGATTTATTATGTGTGCAAAATATAATTTTGGCGGCAAGCTATACTTGGAACGTGAAATCATAACAACGGAAAGTTATGTTTTAAATGATTTCATTTTAAAAAATCATGGAACATTATTCTTAAACTTTATATTGAAGATGACGATTGGGGAAATAATATCCTTGATTTGTATTTGAATCTTATAACTAGCTTTTATATCTTACTTTCATGGCGTTCGAAAAATTTTGTGCAATGGTGTATTTATATGTAAGTCCAGTACTGCCGATGATAATTTCTTATGTGCGGCTGCAAACCAGGATCGAACTCTTTCGGAACTCACTGAAATGCAGTGAGTACTGAGAGATAATGGGGAGCGGCACGACGTCAGCAGTCTGTGCGTAATTTGGAAATTTTGATCTGGCAGGAGACATACAAGGGTTAGTCTGTATAACTGGTGTAGTGGTTAGCACGACTGGTAGTAAGAAGGAAAATTGAGTTCGAAACATAGCCTACCACAAATCTTCATGTTTCTCCATTTATTTAATTCAAAGCCCAGTGGCAGCTGAAGTCGAAGATTCCTTTGTGTCTTCCTTTAATAATTGTCGAGTTCATAATTACGTTGAAACTTGATGCAAATTGTTTGTATTTTTAAATCTTCCAAGAATACGGTTACAAGATCGAAATTGTTTCCGTAAAAACCAATACCAACAAGTACGAGAGGGAACGTAGAAATTAAATGCAATTTATTACTTTCTGTAGGAACTAGATCTAAAAAGTAAAAAGTTACATTTCTACCTACCAACAACAACTCCAAAATCTTAATTTTATCCCAAGATATTGTATTCCTCCAATCTGTCAGTTCTTATTGTACTGAACATGAAAAACCTTTCCCTCTTACATCAATGTAAATTATAGCCTACTAGCTTAAACCAGCGGCTCCGCTCGCGTGTTGATTATGATAGATAAGCTATCTTTCAGTAGTGTGGTATTTATTTATTCTTAATTTCCTTATTCGTATGCGTTTCCTTACAGAGAAATATCAAAATGGTCAAATGTTTGTAAATCTTATGGGACTTAACTACGGGGTCATCAGTCCCTAAACTTACAAACTACTTATGAACTAGCTACAACTAAGGACGGCACAAATATCCATACCCGAGGGGAATTCGAACCCCCGACCGTAGTGGCCGTGCAGACCGTGACTGAAGCGCCTCAGTCCCCTCGGCCACCGCGGCCGGCTACAGAGAAAGAGCTGAAGACATTATAGCACGCATAGACCAAAGATATGGTCTGTGGCATCACATTCCGCTGTATATAACCTCCTTGCTATAGAGTCGCAAACGTCATCGCTGGCCTTCAGTCCGAATTTTTTAATAATTTGACGACTTTCAACCACCATATCTTCCACCCCTTATAGCTATCGGCATGGTACTGCTATGGTGTACAATGGGAGACTTTGGACAACAATTAAACGCAGACCATTTGCGTTCTGTAGTTTTCGCTGCACACGTAGAATTTTATATACACCGATAACTTTCCATCCCAATATACTCGACCCTTTTATTATTATCAACCCTCAAGCTACAATGCAACAAATAAAACCATTTTCAAAGAGTAATTATTGTTCTGCACTTCGCATTATATTCTTCAAATAACTAAGTATCTATCAGATCGCTATAAAACCGTGCCTAAAACCTTCCTCAGGTATAAATTAGTAAGTTTACAAATATTTAAGTCTCTGCGTCTTGTCGTTCGGACGTGATAAGCGTACATCGAACAGACATTCACATTAATATATATTAAACAGCTATCCGATTGCCATAAAACCGTGCCTAAAACCTTCCTCGGTCAGACATTAGTAAATGTACAAATTTTTAGCTTTTTATATCTTGTGGTTCGACGTGATAAACGTACACCGAACAGATATTCACATTTATAAATATAGATGATCACGAGTTTTACAACCAATTGTGGCGCGCTTCTTTTCCCAAGATAGGAAAAGCAATAAAACTGCGTCAGATCCGTCTTGAGTCCATCAGCCAACTGCCAGTACGAATTCTGTACGTTTCATTCCTGAAGAACGCAACAAAGATTATAACTGTACTTCTAAAATAAAGGTGACAATTAAAAAAAATATTGCTTTCATATTCAGCGACCACATATACACCACAATGGCTACTCTCAAAACAAGAAAATGAGTTGTCCCAAACTCCCGTCGGCTTCACTCCGCCTTGTCCAACAGGAGCGGCAGACCTGCCATTGCGTCGCCACACCGCCTCGTGCGGCCGAGCGTGCCTTGCGCCGGCCCTGTCATAGTAGAAAGTGTAGATGATTATTCGTTCGCTGTATATTTCAACTGCGTTCCAGTCAACATTATTGAAAGTCGGGCCCGATGGTCTTGGGGTAAAGTGCTCGACTGGAAACCTAAGGGTCGCGGGTTCAAAACCCGGTCGGACCACGGATTTTTTCAGTTTGCACTTTAACCCATCCTTCACCTCTCAACGATGTGAGGAGTCGCCAGAAACGACACGTGGGTCGGATTCCACGTTAAGCTGTAGGTCTCCTTTCCCCGGTTAGGTAACTGGGGTAGGCTAGGGACACGCAAGTCGCCGCAGTGGCGTCCAATTGAAAGACTTGCACCAGGCCAATGAGCCACACGAAATTATTATTATAACATTATTGAAAGATTCCAAACGTGATATTTCTAATAAAATGTAATATTCTTGCGGCCACATTGTTTCAGGCTTCCCGCTTCGGGAAAGAGCTCAGAACGGTTTCCGCGTAATTGCTTCGTCCCATGCGTTTCCAGTAATGTGTAAAAAGGCTTAGTGTTTAATTTTTACTTGCAAATGGGATGTTAAGGAAGAATTCTGTATTTCTTTTTTATTTTATCGATAAAGTGGATGGAAGGTTGAGCGCAGTTGGGGCGCACGAGACCATTTTGGGCCGGCATCGACCCGGTGGCCATCGGCGGGCCATGTTTCGGCGGACCCCGTGGTGACAAGACGGCCGCGGGCAAGATTTGGGGATTAAAAATGGAGGGTCCGGTGCGGCGGCCGGCCTCATCGCATTTAAATAAAGAATCGCGGCCGGACGGCGGGCCGTGCTTATGATTGTGTAAGCGCCCCTATTGATCGCCGGCCGCGTATGTACGCTACTTGTATTATTACGCAGCCGGGCGGGGCCTATAATTTTGTGTGTACTCGGCCGCTGGCGCGCTCTCCTGCGATTGCGCCCATTATGCTTTATTTATACGCCGCCGGAACGTGTAATTAGCTAAAGCATTCGCGTTGTAAGTAGTAGTCATCATAAGTTAAGCCACATATTGTACTGTCTATGTGTTTAACGAACCGAGGGGGAACCGGCGAAAAAGAAACAAACAAAAAAAAAAAAAAAAAAAAAAAAAACAAAAAAAAAAAAAAAAAGAGAGGGGCCAACTTGGGATTGCTTCCTGTTACATACTCGGACGAATACGAAATTACTCGAGAAGGGAGCCCTCGTAATAGTTACTAGGCTCGCTTCGACGGAGAAAAATTGCGGATTTAAATTAGAAACAAATGGCTCGCTGCAGTTTTTATGTCGAGTAATTACCGCGCAGAAGAAATGTAAACTGGCAGTTTAAGACGTATTCGTTATGTGCTTCCTCTTTTTTTCCGTGAGAAACTCGGCGGGTAGTTTACTCCATGGGTTTTGTGTGGTTTCCTCTGAATTTGGTCTATACTCCAAATGTGACCTATTACTTCTCCCCCACCGATCCCGTCGCGACACACACACACACACACACACACACACACACACACACACACACACACACACACACAGATTCCATCACAAAATGAATGAAAATAAATTTATAAAACTGATATTTAACGGCGTAACGATGAAAATGGTTCGGTTTCGGACGAATCACAAATCGGAATCTAGATTTTCGTATGTGTTCCTTGTCCACTACAAAACAGAGTTGATACCGTGGAACCAAATATTACTTCTAAATAACTGCATATATCATAGTATTTTTGTTTTGAAATAAAAGCCTTTTTGTTTGCAACCATTTATTTTTTTTTTTTTTAGAGCCACACTATGGTCTGGAAAACATTTTAGTATTTTTCCTTCCGATCGACACTAGCACTGTAACAACGTTCACTTTCAGAGACATCCAGTCTTAACCATTTTAAGAAACAGAGAGTTATTCATATCCACATTACTAGCCTTTTCTTCCTTTGTTTGGTGTAATGTGTTACTATATGCCAGTGAAGATAGGGTACGCGATTATAGTTTAGGCGAAACCGGCAATGAGCGGAAATTGAATTCACTTTTTCGACGAAACTTGGATTTATGCAAATCTGAATACTATAATCAACATTTTGGGTTGGACATTGCATGAAGTTGTGTACATACTGTAGTTTTTAAAGACCTCTGTACCTCCGTCATCAAAACATTGACTTCCTATGGGAAGAATCGTGCCTCGAATCCATGCCTGGCCATTTTACTCAAGTTATCATCCGTTTTTATAATTCGTTTAAGGTCACCTGTAAGGGTTATCTCTTTGAAAAGCCCATTTCTTATTTCCTGTCGCATCTTTCCAGAATCCACGCCGTTCTTTTAGAATATCGTAGTAGACGGGACGTTAGACCTTAATGTTCATGCCAATGTATTTAAGGATACCTGAACGATCTGCCCACATCATGACTCCAAAGAGCTTAAAGAAAACACACGTGTTGACTGCCCAATTGTTTGTTACAACAAATGCACTGCGGCTGAATGGGAAAGTAATTCTTCCTGGAATGCACAGTAAATGTTTTCTCGTCTCCATCTTACCTCTGCCGAGCGAGGTATTGCAGTGGTGGCATACTGGACTGCATTCGGAAGGATGGCGCGACGGTTCAAACCCACCTCTGCCCGTCCAGGTTTTAGGTTTACCGTGGGTTTCGCAAATTTTTCCAGGCAAATGCCGGAACGGTTGCTTACAAACGACACTGCCAATTACCATCCTCATAGTTAACCAACAAGAACCAGATTTGATGCTCCGTCTCTAACGTTGTTGACAAGGCGTTGAACCTTTTCCGTCTTCTCCATTCCTTTCCTCCCATAATATATTTCATGTTTATTTATTTGTTATGCCGCAAGAATCGTACTGTTGTAAACGTTAATGAATGCCCGTGGTTTTGTGTAGTACCATCAGAAAACTACAGATTTTATTATATTTTCGGTTTACACGCGCTGTTAACGTTTTCTTAATGTCACCAAGAAAATTTTTATCCGATACGCCTAAGCAACTGGGGATAATTACACCAATTTAACGAAATAAACAAAAACGAAATTACTTCTTGCAGGTGATTTTTTTCCTGCATTCAGTAACTTTTGGAATACCTTATTTACACAAACAGTTACATCACTCCATTATTTAAATTTTATTGCATTACCGATTACGATCAGTTAACAGACTATTATCACGACAGAATTTCACTAGATGATGGTCTGTTTACTGATAAAACCAGTAGCGGATTCATGATACTCACTTTCATACTCTGCAGTAGTGAGAGCTAGAATATGCCGTGCAGGATGTTTACACAAGAAAACCTATATTGAGAGATAATACTGTCGTATTAAGGTATCTATATTATTATTATTATTATTATTATATCCATGGCTATGTTTTAAGTTTGTTACGCCTTCAAAAAATGTCCGCCATTTGTTTCTTAGGTCTTCCTACATCCGTTCGACTGGTCGCTTTATAAGTTACTGTTCATTCTGGAAGTAAAATAGTATACACTCCAATCACGTGTTACTACCAGTTATATGCAATTCACGTAAAATTAAAGCATTCTTCGCATGAATTGAAACGTTTAAATAAATGTATTCTGACGTTTTGTATGTTTGTTGCCACGAGATAGGACCTATAATTAGTTTAGTTATTGACGTTAATAATAGATTAAAGTGGATGGTGGTATATTAGGAAGCTGGGGTCATTTATTTTGAAGAGACCTTTTACACACGTCTTTATTTAGTACAATTTTGTTAGTCTCCGTTTTACATGAATTTGTTGCGACCTTCCATTCTTTGAAATGTTCAAATGTTCAAATGTTTGTAAATCTATCGGACCAAACTGCGTGGTCATCAGTCCGTAGCTTACAAACTACTTAAACCTAGGTAAACTAACCTAAGGACAACACACACACACCCATGCCCCAGGGAGGACTCGAACCTCCACGGCGAGCAACCGCGCGCTCCGCAGCGAGACGCTTTAGACCGCTCGGCTACTCCACCGCGGCCATTCTTTGAATAATCATTCACTTGTTTTCAACTTCTTGGACTCACCGTTGGCTCTTCTCTCTTCACTGAATGCTATTGTGATTCACCAAATATCCAGCATACATCACTTACTTTCTTACGTAATCCTTCTTAGTATACCTTACACGATTTAGAATTTCATAGAGGAGATTCTTCCCGCCGTGTTACCGTTATTTATTTGATCTACGTAACTATGCCAAGTTGAGTTTTACGCTTCTTTGATTGGTATCTATGGGTAGTTTAAGGTTTCATTTTTTGCCGTCTTCCGAATACCCTGTTTAAGTAATTTGTGTTTCTATCTTTTGTAGATTGTCGGCATTGTAAAAGTCCAGGTGCATATTTAAACTGGTAATACGGTAGGTTATTTACTTTTAATCGTTAGTTACGGTATGTTACAAACGGTATGGGCCGATCGAAGCTTTCTTCAGATTTCGATTGCTTATTTACAGTGTAACTCATTACATTCGTCGCCATGAATGGCTGCATCGACATTAAAATCTTACGGTGGCTAATTGAGTAAAAGACGTATTAGTAGAATGAGAATATGATGCAGAGCGTAAATTGCGCAGCGTCTGGAACGGTAATATTGCTAAAAGCTTCGGATAATTAAAGTTATGCCTATAATTTGATGCTGAAATTGCCTTACCGCCTCGGTGACGGAGGTCGATATTCTTGATGTTGGAGTATTCAGCATACTGCGATTGTGTATGCGGGACGAAGCTTCTTGTGAATTCAGAATCTATGTTTTTCATGTTTTATAATGTACAGATTGAGTGTAAGGCAGGCCTGGAGTCGAGGCTGTGGGAAACAGGTTCTGGTCTTTGTTGGTATTGGAATATGTTAATATCTAGCAGTTCTGCGGACCGAGTGTACCCTGCCTCTCCGAAGTTGCCGTGTATTTGAACAGCGATATTACGTCCTTACCGGAACCTGCGCACACTCGCAGGAATATTTCGACATGCAAATTGTAACCAAGCACGAATATTAAATTGTTAATTATATCCATGCGGTAACTTAATGTTTTTCTCTGTTACAGTTTTCTTGTTTGTTTTATTTCGTGGCTGATCAAATTGCCGTTTTACCCTTTGTCTCTCATCGGCCAGGTATTTTACTCTGTCATTCCAGAGATTGTTTTTACTATAGATTGCGGTGCCATTAAATTACCTTTTTGTCAAAAAATGAGGTAAGTATTCAAAGTTAGGTTGGAAATATCGCAATTACCTGCTGTTGGCCATTAAGACCGTTGATTATGTCCATCCACAAGCTGAGTAAATAAACTCGTGTTACCGGCAGTGATCCAAACGGAAGTATATTGATACTTTTTATGGAAAAGTACTTGATTAGAATGGCTCGGGTACATGCATATCAAATCACCGACTTTTCTTGTGAGACCGGCGTGTTACAATATTAGGCCACTCATTTCCAATTTATCACAGTAACACAGTTATGTGGGTTTCTTGTAGTTTCAGACAACTTATCCGCCCGTTTTTCTTTCAGATTTAGAATTTACACGTGGCCTGTGAGATAGATATAACAGCAACTCCTTCTCTAGTGTTATGTAAGACATACGCGTGGTTTCAGTTTTTTGTAAATGTGAGATAAAATTTTTATGTTCTACTCAACACTTAAAAGCGTGTATGAATTGTTTGGAAAGACCATTTGGATGAATGAACATCATGTACGATTTACAAATGACCTTTATTCACTTCTGTGTGCGAGTAAGAGGAGTATTTCGTTAGCATCAGAGAAGAAAACATTCTCTTGTAGCAGAGTTTTGTCAATCAAGATAAACATTATTTCCCGGGTTGTATAGAGAGAACATTTTCGAACGCTTTGAAGTTACTCTTGGATTATTTGTTATGAAATGCGTTGGAGATCATTTCTGACAGAAAATACTCTCTGGATGTCGTGGATTTTAAACCAATCGATTTGTGTAAAGCCGCGCTGGAGTGGCCGAGCGTTCTAAGCGCCTTGCTGCGGAGGCGCGGTTGCCACACGTAGGACGTTCGAGTCCTCCCAGGGGCATTGGTGCGCGCGCGCGCGCGTTCGTCTTTGTGTGTTTTGTCATTAGGTTAGATTTAAATAAAATAAACTAAGGACTGATGACCATAGCTGTTCGGTCGAATAGGTTTACAAGCATTTGAACTTTTTGTGTAAGGGCCAACCACAAGAAATAACAGCAACTCTCTTAAATTTCAAAGAAATATGAAATATTTACACGAAAACGATCCCGAATCGGTTATTGAAAATGAAGTGGATTCATTAAGTCAGTATAGCTCCGAGTAATACGTCTTGAAAGACTGATGAGGTCGTATACCTTTGTTTTGTTGTCTGGTGGTAAAAATGTAATTGTTTTTCTGAGGAAGTGTTGCACTGTCCAGCTAAATGAGAGGCATTGGCATCACTGTACTTGCTGTTATGACACAATGGAAGTCTATCAAGCATTCTATGGGAGCACAACTCGCAGATAATAGCGTGAATGTTAGTTCAGGAAGTTTGTCAGTCTTAAAACCGGAAGCTAGACTGGGCCTCTTGATAAGACTCTGCTTACCATCAGATTACATTTTATCAAAAATATTGAAAACCATTGGGAAGTTACACACACATTTTTACGAAACTGTTGCAATATTACAAATGCGAGTTAAACATCTTGATAATAGTGGTAGTTCAACCCGATATATTTGTCTATTTGTCTTCGTGTTTTGTTGCTGGAGAGTAGTGACTGCACATGTCCATGCAAGAGTGACACAGTTTTCGTGAATTACGATATGGTTGTTTATTTGGTACCATGAGCTGTCACGTATTTCTCGATTGGCTGATTTCACGAGGACAATGGAACCAGGTCACCAGCCTTTGTGCTCTTTGAACGCGAATCTTACTGTTGCATCTACGTTGTACAAATGATCATCTTCCTGTAAAATACAAAAGAGTTGACATCGCCAGCGAAGTTTTTCCAATGAGCAACTACCGTGCTGCTTTCCATGCCTGCGTCGTGTTTGCGGCAGACGCGCGGATGCATGATTAAGTCAGGTTTTTTTTTCCTCACTAACAGGCTGCTGAATTGGCTGCAATTAACGATGGATTAAACAGTAGTACGCAACGGGATAGTACGTTACAGAAATGTGCGATATATGGTATCTTCGAGAAATTTGCGACTCCCCAGTAATGTCAAATGCGATATAGTGTGTCACATATTCTGCGGACCTCTTAAGTTCACACTTAATATATATTCTGATGTAGATCGAAGAGAAAAGAGGTTACAAGGATGAATCGATGAGTTAAGTATTGAAACAAGTAAGTGATACTTTGAGTATGTTTTCACTAATGCAGGAATAATACAACGAACTTACTTAATCCTATTTCGTTACACATTGTGAAGCATCTCGTAACGGAACGATTGACGTGTGGATTCATAAATTCATCCCGAATCAGTTTATCTTGCGGTTGTCTGTTCTTTGGAATTTTTAACACGGTTCAACTGTTCTCAATGCTGTGGCATTGTAATTTGCATTGTATTGTAAAAACGTCGCGAAAAAACAAATTCGCGTACATTTCTTTCCTGCTTTATTCTTGTATTCTCAATACAGTGTGGTAGACGCACTTATCTAATTTGAAGAGCTATACACCAACATTGTCTTTTTTACGCAGAATTAAGGACATAATATTTTATTGTAACACGTGATACAAGAAAAGAAAGACTAAACACAAATTCCGCCCCCAGGTCTTCTCATTTGCTGATTCATTCAGTTACTCAGGTGAACAACATTTATCGTCTGGGCAAATTTTATTAATGTATGAATCTAGATCCATCGGTATGCGTAGGGTGACTTGAAGCGATGTGTTTTGAAACGATCGGTGAAATCAATTTTCATATACAATGACATATGGAATCTGTGTTTCACATATTCGTCGGCACTGGCGGCCTAGTTAATTTTCATTCAGACATACTGGATGTTCTTTGGAAGAAGGTCACCAAAATACTGCAACAGAATGAAAGTAGCCTGTTAAATTATTTAAGCAAGATCTCAGGCAGTTGAGATCTGAAAATGCAAATCAAAACGCTCACTGCTGCTCTAAATTATGAGTGGCCACAGTACTTGTGCAACGTAAATTTATCTAACTGCTCACTCTTGACGGAAGCAGTCAACGTTTTAACAAACACAAAATTAATGTTAAAAAAATGAATAGACAATTAAACATGGGACAGGGAACATGAAATTATATAGCAGAGGTCTGATACTTAAAATCATCATCTATTCAATAAAATTAACAAGCAAATAAATGTGGGGAGACCAAATTAAGCACAATAAAGCACACACCTTGTACAAAAGTGAATTAATTCATTAAGTTACTTCCCGTAATAAAATTGTTTCTGCTCTTTATGAATATGGAGGTAACATGGGAAGAAAATTGCAAACACACAATGGATAGATGAAAGCACATTCATTCAAAGCCAGACACGCACATAATGCTTGCGACACTTTACTCAGGCAGTATCACTTGATAGCAGCGACAAACAAAGCGACGGCGGAGTTTTTGACGAGATGGCGGGTGTCTTGAAGCACATATTTAAAATCACTATGCACTAAACCAACTCATGTTTGGGGAGGCAGCGGCATACTATTCTTAAGTACCACCTGGCGTGCGACCACAAGGAATTACATAGAATTTACAAAAGAAATTAATTTAGAATAAGTAGGTAAAGCACACACACGAGGATTCATATAGAAGAAAGCCAGTGTTAATAAAAGCATAGCTGAAGGCCGAAGTAATGACCTTTACGAAATCACGTGGTGCAATCGGTCATACAATACAGGAAAGACGGAATCAAACTAGAAAATCTGAGAAATATTTAGCATCTCGCAGATACAGATGCGACGTGAAAATGTTAGCTTAAAAAAAAAAAAAAAAAAAAAAAAAAAAAAAAAAAAAAAAAATTAAACACACTAAGTTCACACTAAGGCTAAAGGCCACACACGAATATTCTAACTTGAGAAAAATCAGACACAAAATCATCACTGGAATGAAAAATGCAACTACTAAATTTACACTAAATTATTCTAGTTCTGTAAATTACGAAATACTTCGCCTCGCATAGCGAAAGAATTACTCAAGAAAACTATCACTGAAAAACCAAGACTGGCTGATCACAAAGAAAGCAAAGTTCTAACAGCATGCCTTCCCCTCAGCATGATTCGACTTCCGCGGTCGCAGCAAGAGTGAAGCCCGAAGGCCACGCCAAAACCTTCCCCACCACACACCGGATGTAGCGCGCGCTAAAAACCCGTAAAGAGCGCGTTCAGACCCTCTCTACCTGACATAGAGTAGATATCTCTGGAGTGAGCATTGACATGCGCAGAACAGAAATCGTGTTCTCAACATGTATTGGCCGACTGGTCACGTGATGTCGGTACGCAGGAGGTAGGTCCATAAAGTGCCGTGTACACTTAAAACGTCAGTTCATCGGTAATACAGGCTAGCCGGCCGCGGTGGCCGAGGTGACTGAGGCGCTCCAGTTACGGTCAGCAAGGCTACTGCGGTCGGGGGTTCGAATCCCCCCTCGGGCATGGATATTTGTGCCGTCTTTAGTCATAGCTAGTTCATAAGTAGTTTGTAAGCTTAGGGACTGATGACCCAGTAGTTAAGTCCTATAAGTTGTACAAACATTTGAACATTTGAATACAGGCTAATTGACCACGTAGGTGTCGTGGATTACGTATAGAAACTTCGTGAACATGATAACAGTTTCTATTTGATACATAGGATAACTGGGCTTTGGGTTTTGAAGAGTAAAATGAAGTGTCATTTCGTCCTTCGGAACAAGTGTCACAGCTCACTTGTACCTATTACTTTTATTTATGTGACAACGAGAGAGCTGTTGTTGTTTTATGCGGAATTGTTATCGTATATCTAAGACTTCTGTAGTAAATATT
The DNA here is from genome assembly GCA_026315105.1 of Locusta migratoria. NCBI lineage: Eukaryota > Metazoa > Arthropoda > Insecta > Orthoptera > Acrididae > Locusta > Locusta migratoria. The sequence continues at coordinate 102,352,198 of CM048747.1, forward strand.
TCTCATAAGAATATTCCAAAATGGCTCGATAGGAAGCCAGTGCCTTTTATAGTGTAGCATGTTTGTTTTTGTCTTTGCGTTTTTTAGGTCAGCGTAAAATTTTGATTGTTAGTAACAGTTTTAAGTGTTTATTTCGCGTATTTTATGTAGGCCTAAGGTAGATGCTTCAATGTTTGCATGTGGCTGAGTTAAAGATGACAGTTTGTTTACAAACAGAATTGATTACAGATTAATATTTTGTGTTTAAAAAGTGATCTGTAGCTTCCCTCTGATTATTAGTAACAGAAATGAAGTTTTTTTTTTCGCACGTGAGCGCAAAAGACGAGAATTTTTGAGCTGAGACCTGTTATCGATGGTACATTCTGTTATCTGTTATTTCCGAGGACAACTACAAATTATTTATCTACAATACAGAAGTATTAAGATACCCCGTATACGTGTTTTCCTACATGTTGATGGCGTCTTCAATTATGCCCCAGTATTTGATATTTTTGATATAGTATGGGATATATTAAGAAAACCACCCTCTTTAGCCACATATAACACAAATATATGCAAAATTCATTCGTTTCAGAAGTTGACTGCAGTAACATAGTAATTTATCTACTTCTTTGTTATGGGTAGAAAACTGTCATAGTGAAAATGTGAGCACATTAGTTTTTCTGTTATTTATAGAAGGAATTGTTAAGGTAGTTTCTTCTGAACAGTAACTGTAGCGGCAAAATTTGATTCTCACAAAAGAATTTATTTAAATGAGTGCATAAGTTCTATGTTTAACATACCATCCACAAAACTTAAAAGTTTGTCAATACAGGCGTGTTTGAGGGGTTGTGACTTTAAAGTAAAAACAACACTTCGGAAACAAACAAATTGAAGAGAGACGTCGTATATGCAGAGGAGCTGTGCTTGAGAATTATATACATTTAATAGATTGTCTGTTAGCAAACTGTAACATCTTTCTCTTGTCTTTTAAATCTATTATTATACACAGAATCCACAAAGTAGCGAAAAATGCATTGTATAGTAGTTGCCAAAACCGCAACTCATTCTCTTCTTACCCCACTCGTAAATTAAGTGTGGAATAAACTTATGTCTGCAAGACTTTGTACGCCAAGTAAATTCTGTTATGTCGTTATTCAATCACAGAAGATAGGTCTACAAAATTTAGCCTTAATAACAAAGTGTCTCGAAATTTTTCACCCCATAAGGCGCCTAAAATAACATGTTGCGTTTCATGATCGCTTTGTGGTACATGCCAATGAAAAGTGCCTTCTCCTCCTTTCACACATTTTTCTTTATAACTGTAGGAACAACAGTAATTCACCATTAATATTAATAACAAGCAACATTTTAAAACGCAAGAAATACATGAAATACAACGAATTTCGGTATCGTTCTCAATCACTAGCAGAAAGATGCGCACCGAAATCATGTGACTTTCCCATATAGATGTAGAGAACATGCTCAAAACGCTTTGCTCACTCCAGAGATATCTACTCTGTGCTACCTGAGGAAGATAATATCCTTTGCAACAGCTCCCAGAGAAGTCTCGTGTCACCTCTTTCGTCCAAGATTAGGTTGGCACCACAGTAAGAACATGGCCACCTCTGCATCTTGCTAAGTAAGCTTGTCTCTGGTGGCCACCCAGCAGACGCCAGCGTAGACGGCAAACGAAGCCATACGTTCTTAATTAAAGTAAACGAGGCCCTAAAGCGCGAGGCGGCGACTGTAAGCCATTGCGCAGCAGTCAGTCAATATTAAAAACAACCTTCCACATTCACATGAACACACAACTGCAATTACACGGGAAGATACATGGGGCGTTGATCATTAATAAACAGAATAAAAATAATTAACTTACTAATAAACAATAATAATGGTGTAGAAACACTTTAGGTGAATTAATAACTCAAAAATGAAACACGACCACACATTCAGTGGACGTGTTTCAAGCATAACAAATTCAAAAGTACACCGAACGGCAGACAAAAAACCCGTTATTGATACTACTACCAAGGCATTTCTTACAGTTGCAACTCTTGTTCCAAAGGTTCTTAGAATAAAAAATAAATAAATAATAAATAGTAGTTATTGGTCATTGAACGTTGCGAAGAAAGACATATCTAAGTTTACAAGTAGAATTTATCTTAATATGAATATGTATTCAGCACTAACATTTACCTTTGATTATTTTTTTTTCTCATTATCAATCCGTCTACATACTCTGGGCAGGATCTTCCCGTAGATAGGTGATGTCATAGCTCGGAGAAAAGTTTGAATTCAAGGAATAAATATGTTTTCGTGTGCAGCTAGAAGCATTCTTCGTTCTAGAAAATATTATGATTTGAAAATAAATTCCAGTCTTTCCTGTCTAATGACATTATAAAAATAAATTGAAGTTTACGTATCGAGGACGAACCGGCGATAGGGAAGGTCAGTCGGAGACCTGACTCTTTTGATTCGCTAGCGTAAACATTACAAGTAACTCTTCCGTAATCATTTGTTACGTGCGTCAATATCTCTCTCTCTCTCTCTCTCTCTCTCTCTCTCTCTCTCTCTCTCTCTCTCTCTCTCTCTCTCTCTCTCTCTCTCTGTGTGTGTGTGTGTGTGTGTGTGTGTGTGTGTGTGTAACTATAGGTGTATTGAATTTCTGCTGCTGTTGTCATTTTTTATTACTTCTGCCAAATAGTCTGCAGAAGTAGAATGTAGATCATACACTTTGAGAGGCAGTTAATTTTTTTTGTATGCCGTTGTTGTACAGAAAATCACGAAACTTGGAAGCAGATTGAGTATGGGACCTGTAAGATGTAAACTAAAACGTAGCAGCCGAGGATTCCCCAGTAATATGGATGGGGGAACTAGAGGTGACCAATCACCCCTCAAATTCCTAGTAGTGGTGCAGTGTACCCTCCGACCCGCACCTTACGGTGAATTGCGGAGTATGTATGTAGATGTAGAATCACTCCCTGATTGGTCGTATAAGAAATAAATTTCGGATGTAATATCAGCTTTTGTTACGATCTGTCGGCCCATTGTTATTAATGCCAGAGTGTAATGGCTCTCTTACTATGAATGTGCATTCTACTAGCGTACTTTTGCGTTGTAGTTGTCTATTTTAGTAACGGTCCTGTCGGTGTTATTTATTCCAGTTACATATTGATGCTGAACTGATCCTTTTTACACCATTATTTTGTACACAATGTACTAGTTTGAATCTATTTGGTCGAGTGAGTTTTTAATTTATTATTGTATTCAGAATGAAGTGCTACACAGATTAAAACACTAGACCTGTATGTGGCTATCGAAGTTCAGAATTTATTATTGTTTCGTTTCAAATAAGATAAACCTGATGACCTATCCTTTCCTAATCCAATCTGAACTTCGGTCCAGTCTCTAAAGATAACCAAAAAATATACCCATCCTCGTAGTATCATTATTGTGGAGTTTCGATACTTTTAAACAGAACTTATGGTTGTGTTTTATTGAATGTCGAGTGAGACGTCTATACATGTAGGCTAAATTACATTAAGATAAAGGAAAGAGAAAGAAAGAAACAACGTTCTTCCTACAGACTTCCTTTAAAGACTGAATTCTTCTCGGCTGTGCACGAATCAAACTTCCATGAAACGTTGTGTCGATTTCGTGTTGCGTTCTCTGTCAGCTCAGTTCTGAATGGACAGTAATATTGGAATGCTTTCTTGACATTAAATGCGATTTTTCTCCTTAGTCCTCATGCTGGAAGGCCGCAGACTACGGCACATCGTACTGCTGATTTTGCCTGCTGCGATTTTTATTCTTGTAAGCCATCTTTCAAGCAAAAGTCTCCCATTCGTCTCGCTATCCAGAGTTATTAACCTGCGCCACTAGCATACATTATTAAACATCCTTTCTTCAGAGAAAACTAGCCTACTCCATTGTTCCACGATCCATTTTTCATACATGTTTACAAACTGAATACTGTTTGAGATGTCTTTCTTAATTAACATGGGTTTCATTTTCTTCATATTTTGTCGTCTAATATCTGATACTAAATGCTCATTTCAACGTAGTATTCCATTTTTGGAGCTATCTGATCTGAAATAATTTCATTGCACTAAAGTAAAAAATGTAAGTTTAGATTACATATTCCGCTGAAACCTTCTGCAAACATTTATAACTATAGTAGCTTCATAACAACGTCAAAAAATGCATTCATAAAATGTGCAAGGTGTGACTCATATGTATATTTTAAATGTTGTCTTTTATCACTCTAATGTAATCTACCATTCGTAGATACTAAATTTCTAGAAATTTCAAAAATATTATTTTACTGGAAAGTATTATGCAATTATGAAAATATGCTGTACATTAATTAATTAAAGTAAGAGCAATTAAAACTCCATATATTAATTTTAAATTGTAGGAAATAATATAAAATTTAAAAAAAAAATTAAAGGTAGCGGGAATCGAAGTCGAGAAGCGACGTCAACATTCCACTAGCTTATTCACAGACTTGCTTATCTTCTTCTTCTTCCGGCTTTGTCCATCTTGGGCGGGGTCTATGTAGTTAACTACTGATTAGGCATGACTAATTTTAAGGGATGTCCGAATGCCCTTCCTGTCACCACGGAAGGGAAATAGAGGTAGGTGTTCCCCTATTGTCTGCTCATAGTGTTATACCCGTCAACGTGTGTGCTAGCTTTTCTAAATATTTGAGAATCGTGTAACTGAGGCGGAACTTGGGTAGCATTCCGGTGTTGAAGTACTGGGAAACCGTCAGAAAACCACATCCAGGCTAGGCGGTATACGCCCCACGTCGTTATTCTCCGCGCGGATTTTAACCGGAGCTGGCGAAACTCCCCGTTCCTGAATGGAATGCGGTGTCTTAGACCGAGCTTATATCGTAATAAAAAGTCTTTTGCGAACGTGTTCCATCCAGGCGAGATATCTTAAGAATTTAGAAGTTTCAGCTATTCTGTAACCTCCTAATTCTGTGTGCAGTGTATATACTTAAATGGCTTCCTTTAGCTATCTAAAGAATGTATTTTTCGTAACATCAGCTTTCAACACCAGCGAAACACTACAGAGAACGTTTGGCATCTGAATCCGCCATGAATCTTCTTTTGAAATTGAAATAAACACCCGACAAATAGCTAGAATTCTACTGAATATGATGGACACAGAATAGCTCCTATTTATTTATGCCGTTGGACTCTTAGCTTTGTCATAAAGATTTGGAACTTAATTCTTACTCTTCTTTACTTGAACAACTGTAGTGTGATTACTGGTCTTCTCGAAATATGTGTGGGGGGAGTGGGGCGTATGTTTTGTAGTTCTAGGTGGAGTACGACGTATTGTCCCAAATCTATTGCTTATCGTATGTTACTGAGAGAAACGTTGATCTTGGAATACTTCATGATCTTTTGATTGGTGATCTCATGAGAAATATGGTTAGAAGCCATTTGAAGTGTAGAGAGATTCTAGAATAACAGGCTATATTCAGTCATTTGGGGCTCATTTCTTATTCTTCTGCCACTTCATTTGCGTTCAACAGAGGAATAAGACAATTATGTTGGCTTCACCTATCTTTTACGCAATCTTCTTCTATTTCTCTACCTTTAAGTTGATAGAACGACATCGCTTTTACTTCTTCCTTATCTCGAGAATTTTCAATTTTCGACATTTCTGCTGGTATTTATCAGCTGAGGTGTGTATGTTCCGATCACGTCGAATGTTCGTATTCCTGAATTGGTCCTGTCGAGCGTTAACGTTTGGAAGACCTCCAGTTGAACGCCCTCTGACGGGCCCAGCATTCGTTAGCTGAGCACAACAAATTATCATTTTACCAGAGAATAAATCAGACTAAAAGATGTGTAAAATATTGTTTTCGCGTAATAGTTACCTTACACAGAAATAAGTATGTCCTATCGACTAAGTTCCCTTGGTCAGAAGTGGGCTAACCTGCCGATATGAAGCCAGTGGGCCTATCTCGAGAAAGCTGATAGATACTGTTTTGCTCTCAGTTTTAGATAAACTTTAGGTATTTCCTCTTAATTTGATACGCTGCTGTCTCTAAGCTAAAATCTTTCCGAAAAGTCTAGGTAATACATTTTTACCTCTGCAAATTCTGTAAAATATGTTACAACGCGTAACTAATTCAATGCTATACAGTAACAGGAGCGAATAACGAAAATAAAACGAAGTTTAAACCATTAAATTTATCAAGCTTAAGATGTGGAATAATCAAATTGTTTCATCATGTACATTCCTTACAAACAGATGATAAGTTTCGTAGCGGCCGAAACGCCATCTCTCAGCACGATTGATACTTTCGATACCTAAAATTCGTCCTTTTTCGGGTGTATATTGATAAGGGATGAAGATTTTCGAGAAAAAGAAAATGGTGTTTCTTGATACCTGTCTACAAGGTGTACTGTTAAAATTAGAGCCATTTTCTTTGGTTTAATGATAGCGGTCAACGGTACAAAACGTTTTAAAAACAGATTTTTGTAATATTTTGCTAAATTACATAAACATTTAGCCCCTGGATTTCAGTAAAAGATGCAGATATAAATGGAAGAAAAACTGATAATATAATGTTAAGAACGTATGTTAAAAATTTCGACGATTTACAATGAATAAAAAGACCACACGTAATGTTAAAAAAACCAACCGGTTTACTGAATTTGACTGCGCTGCAGAATGTGTGTAATGCTTAAATTTTAAGCCTGTATTGCAGGATCGCTGCAGTATTTCTGTTATTCTGATACGTATACAAATGATCACTAGACCATGCGATCAGTAGAACCGTAGATAAGGGCCCTTGAAGAGTCGCAATTTCGCTCTGCCATTCGCGGTATGATAAGCAATTATATCTGGCCATGTAAATCATTCCATACCTTAGAATGCCAGACATTCTGCATGCAGGACTAAGCAGAGCTGCACTTGGTTTCCTTATCTTTTGTCTTGCATAAAAAATAGTCTGCTTTTTGAAATGAAGAAAAACGACCCTGTCCATGAAACATGAAAAGAAATCCAGAACTGCACACACACCTAATTCACATACATATGATGCCAAGAGCCCTACTAAAAAGTCTATACTTCACAAACAGTCTGTTTAAGTCCACCGTCTCTATAGAAGCTCTACGTAATGTTGATGTACCGCCCCTCAGTCTTGGCCACCTCTCAGTACTGTTAGGGAGAATATTTTACGGTTCTACATTCATCTTGGAATCACTAATTTCATTTTATGAGCCTAAAAACAAACAAAAAATCATCGTTCAGAAAATCGAGAAAACAACATACAAAACACTCGGTTCAAGAATCATCAAACTCGAAATACTCACTATAAATTTGACGCAATTCTTCATGCACAAAGACTGGATCATCATCTGAATTATCGATTTCGTCGACCTCACTGTCATGATCAATAAAATCTTTGTCAAATTCATGCAAAATTTCATCCAGCGTAAGAGAGCGTGAAGCTATGTCCGTTCATTACCTACTGAGTCAGCGGACACAACTTTCATACAATGAAAACGACCAATCTGTCGATTTAGAAACTAAATTTACAAGATCTATATTCTGTTTTAGACACTAGATTTACCAGTAACATATTGAAGAAAGATCTAGCTCATCAATAAACTTGATTTTGTGTTTAAAACCACGAAAACGAAGATCACGTCAAATGATGTGATCGGCATCCTACAGAAATTTCCCTACCCCGTCAACTGACCTGATTCGCAATCAAAGTGTAACAGATTTGACACTGGGAGGAACGATATAAAATAAAGAACAAAAATGGACGTGGCAGTAATCTAACCCCTGCCGCAAAATTAGTAACCTGTTAGGGTGTCCATTACGCTACGCTGACGTTAATGACGATATTGCTCAGACTTCAGACTAATATTTCACTTTTATCGTGATCTCATGAGCCGGGCGAAATATTTTAGAAATGTGAACGTTGATCTACGTGCTTCCTCTCAGACACTTTGAGCCAAATCGGTGCGACCCGTCCTGCAAGACCCTTGTCAGCTGGCGTCTTTGTACTGATATGTATATTTTGCGATGTGCTGGTAGCATTTGGTGTCCCAGAAATCCGCCGTTTGGTGTGCGACCCGACGCCTAACCCCCGTGACTGCCGTGCGATTCTGAGAACAGAGGTGCGCACCGATAGCGTCGCAAGTTCATGCCTACTGGCGGCGAAGAGAAGGCCGTTCGGGCCATTCAGTGCGTGTTGCACGTGCGGCAGCGCCCGTTCCGGTAATGGGGGAACTTGTAATGAGGTAGTTGCGGCGCGGTCGCGAGCCTGCCGGACTAGTTACTCGACGCCAACTTCACTTGTCTCTGGCGCGCTGTTGCTGCTCAGTCGGCGAAATCGCCGTTATCACGGCACACGGCGTTTCCCCTTGTCTGCCGCGGGCTCATTGTTTCGCTTCGCCTCTACAGTTTTGTTTCTGAACGCCAGTAGCCAACACGAAATCCCTGCCCTTTAGGCGTCGCTTCCGTTGATTCACTCTGAAACTGCCCTGGAAACGTAGAGGAAATAGATGTTTTGCTGGGTAGCTACCATGTAGTCTTGAGTACAACCGTCATGCGAGAAGAAACCAACACTCTTCACGTATAGCAATTTTACATGAATGCGCAGAAGTTCCTGGTGGGTTACTTGTTACGAGAGTTAAAATCTGAGTACCATTCTGGTACATGTAAAAGGATACGTAGCCAGGTTGGAGATTTTAATATACTGAAAATAGTAAGCTACATTGTTGTGGATGATTACAGGATGAGAGAGCTTGTAAAAGATTTATGTTAGCGACCAACTCTACGGATGATATTGGTTGAAATACAACAGCTTTGCCTTTAAGGAAGAATTATTCTTCCTTTGTTTTTCGATTACCACGTGTCGTGTCCTATTGGTCTGTATTTCAGTGTTCCTTTTCTCCCCAGTTTTGCATATAACCACGCCATTTGTAATCGCTCAAACAAATTTTCAGCCTCCTCCTTAAGGATCGCGCCTGAGTCACTGTGATTCTCTTTTCTTCCGGTTGTCCCTCAATCAATGATTCACTCGTTAATGTAGTAATGTTCATCAAACGTAAATACTCTGAAATTTCTTTCCAAAATTTTGGTACTTCCCATATGTTTGTTACCTATAGATTTCGTTTAGCGAGAAATTACTCACAGTCTTTATTAAACTGATGTTATATCCTCCATATTTCGTCCATATTCAGTAATTTTGCTCCAAGGTAGCAGAATCCTTTCGGAAACTTAGTACTTTTTATTTATTTACTTTTGGTCAAGTTTGTCACCAAACGCGTTTCTGATGCTCATAGTTCCATCTTGCTGTGGATGTCTTCTATAAATTACACTGTAATGTAGTTGTTTTTTACTACCGGCCGGTTGTTAACACTAATGGTCGTGTGTGCGAGTAAATTAAAGGACTTAAACTTCATTGCTGTATTTGTTATTAAGATCTCAAACGCATCAATATTCTCAATATCTTAATGCCGTTCGTTTCTCATGTAGCATTAATAAAGTTTTTTCACGAAAGGCTTCTGCTCGAAGTGTTCCTTGAAGGAACGTATGGCGTTGTTACATTTTCTTCTTTTGTAACAACGTGTACACATTATAGAATTTATATAAATTCATGCGAGACTTGTATTTAAAAAATAGGTACCCAGAAACGCTCTGTTTTAATGTAACGTTGTGCCAAAATTTCGAAAGATCCGGACAAGACCTTCCGTAAATGTAATCTTTGCACTTATTGCTAAACAAGACTCTACGCCAGAGTTTTCAGAAGAGATAGAGGAGGGGGAGAAAACTGCCATGGATTTGGAATGGGGGAGGTGTTAGGAGGAGGGTGGCCAGGAGATATAAATGATTAGAAAGAGGAGAAAGGACGCTCAGACAAACAAAGGGGGTGAGGACATAGAAGAGAGAGGGCCAGAGATAAGGAGAGTTGGTAGTGTATAATTTGCTTCTAGTGTCCTTTCACAAAACGGTGTGAAAATCCACATATTAGGAATGTGTGTTTTCTCTGTCTTTTCATCTGAAACAAGCCTCAGAAACGTCCGGTCGGCTAGTGTTGTAAATGAAAATAAAATGGAAAGAAATATTTTTCGCCGGCGAATACATACAAAAGCATTATCTGAGGTAAAATTTCATACTATTTTTAAAGCACTTGTATGAAAACATTTTTAGGGCTTGAGTAGGCGTCCTTGAAGAATTTCTCCCCTCGTGATACCCTCGAAAAATGCTCAGATAGCTGTGAAATTTTAATAAGTATATAGCACATTTGAAGCAAAAATTATGTAACCGTATTTAATGTATTGCAACTGCCCCGTTCGAATAAGAACGGTAAGTGTTCGACTAATAGGGAATTGTATGTTGTAGTTAACCCAGCAATGCTTCACTATGGCTCAATGTGAAACGAAATGTATTGCAAAGTAAATGAAACAATTCTTGCAAAGATAGAAGCGCCGAGAAAATACAGCAGTCAGATCAATACACTGCTTTGCGTTTCATGGCTATTTGGAAATGAAACGATATAAAAATGTTTTCTCGGATAGTCATACGTTCAAATGTTTGTAAATCTATGGGACTTAACTAATTAGATCATAATTCCCTAGGCTTACAACTACTTATCCTAAGTTATACGTATGACAACAATTACAAATTAAGCGAAATAACTAAGCCAATAAATAAGATTTATCGACTTGGTTACTACGATGGTTTGATTTCCACAGCTGTAAACACCACCGACTGAAAAGCTGTGCCATTGGAGTTGCCATTTACAGTATGAGTGTGTTACTAATGTAAATGAACCACAGAATGTAATTTCATAGACGTTGTTACTTCCTTGTGTCATAAGTACCATACATCAGATCGATACGCAGGTCAAAAATTGTCAGCACTTCGATTTTCGACATTAACATATTCCTAATTCGTGTTAGAGAAGGCAACATCGGAATTAATAGTATGAATTCATCTTAGTCCTTTCACCACTTTAACGGCTACTTACACGCACATGATTTTTATTCTGTATACACCTGTGACAGAATTTTTGAAATTCATTGAATTCTTTGTATATGAATATGAAATATCGGGACTTCAGTTTTCGTGTTCACGTATTAATATTTTGATTTTGTAATACAGTAAGTCTGGATCAGTTCGTACTGTTGCGTCACAGTGCAGAGGGAAACCAATAGTTTGCGTGACAGCATGTACGTGACACAAAATCACGCCGAAGTTCCCATCTACCAAGAGTGACCATCGACTTGAGTCACGCTGTAATCTAGGACGTAACGGCAAATATCGCTGAACCAAGACCGGCATTAGTGGCGAGCTTCATAAATCTCCGAGTCGTTTGGCGACGGCGTCTAACTTCGTCCTGGGGGAGAGGAAAAAAGGCCCTCCACATAGGCTGGCCACGAAATTAATGGGTGCATGTTTATCAAACAGTGGGACAGTTCGTTTCCTCGACTCACAGGGCCCCCGGTAGTTCTAAGTAGTGGCGCGCTGTAATTTGTAAATGGCCGATTCTTCAATATTGCACGACCGGAGCAGGCACAAGATTACAATTGAATTGAGTAGAGCCGGCCGAAAGTTCATAAAATATTTGTTGAAATTTTGATGCGCTCGCTCTCCTCTCCGGGTAACAAGAGGCTGGCTGAGGAATATTTCAGGGACTGGATGAAGTATGCACAAAGAAAATGAAACGGCATTACATGCAGTTTAGATTATTTTAGACGCGCGCGCGGGCGCGCTTGCATTATGGAGGCTTGGCGAAGCGCGCGCACAGTGCGCATGCATTAAACACTGATGCTAATGGTATGATGTAACCCCCGGTCGCAATGAAATTAGTAGAGGACGGCGACGCCAGCAGCCCTATCTCACAAAGGCGCCGGCCACGCTAATCTTATCGACCACGTCTTGCTGCGTCTGCATTCCCTATTTATGCCACATACTCGTATTTGTTTCAGGTACCGCACGTGAGAGCATCGGAACCATCTGCCTCGCGCGCCCCTCCAGCACCTGGTGAGTTCCACATACGAGTCTCTTCGCTACTCCGTTAATGCTTTATTTCATCAAATAATTTGGGGAAGAAATTGTACGATTTTGACATACCGTCTTGTTGAGGCTGTGATAAGTCCATTTCTAGAATTCCAGAGGATATGGTTTTAACTCCACAGTTTTAGTGAGGAGATAAGTGTAAATGTTCAAATGAGAAGAACAAAATATTTGGGTTAACGTCCGCTGTATAACAGTGTAATTAGAGAAGGAACGGAAGTTCTGATAGTAAACGGATAGTGAGGGAAAGGTTCCCTATTCTTTCCAAAGGAATCACAATGCCGTTTGTCTTGAGTGATTTCGAGATGTCGTGGATAGCCTTAAACTGAATTTTCGCAGCTGTGACTAGTTGACTATAATATGCAATACGTGATTTGCATTACACAATGAGAAGAGAGACGTCATGAGATCGCGTACACAAACTATAAAAGGTTTATGCATTGGCAAGGCTGTCAGTTGTATTCCGGTGATTCATGTGAAAATGTTCCCATGTGATTATGGCTGTATGACAATAATTAACAGATGTTTGTTGCAACTAGAGGCACGGGATATTCCGTTTTGGAAGTCGCTACTGATTGTAATATTCCAAAATCAACATTCAGGACTGAGCCACGAATACCATATTTCAAAATACCTCTCGCCACGGACAACGCAGTGGTCGAAGTCAGAGTGCAACAGAGTCTGCCTATGGTTGTCAGTGCTAACAGACAAGCAAAGCTGTGTGAAATATCCGCAGAAGTCAGTGTAAGATGAATGTGTCCATCAGGAAAATGAGACACAATTAGCGTCGATGAGCTATGGAAGCAGATGCCGGAGTCAAGTGACTTCGCCTGCTAAGCTTCTCTTTCGCTCGTGGCTATATTAGTCGGACAATAGACGACTGACACTGTGATTTAGAAGAATGATGCCAAAGATCGCTTTTTGCAATTTTTGCACAAAAAATGAAAAAAATTGGCATCATTTTTCTATTAAAGCAGATCGCGCCCTACAGAGGTGCAAACTAATAAACTGTGATTTGGTTCATGAGTACCGATTTCATTTGGTAAGAGTTGACAGTACGATTCGAGTGTGGCGAAGACGTCACGGGGCCATGGACACAAAGTTGTCAACAAGGTGATGAGCAAACTGTTGGTGCCTGAGGAATGGTGTGGGCTCTTTGTGTGGAATGTACGGGTGCTTTGGTCCGTCTGAACCGATGATGGAGTGCTCACCGCAGACAGTTTGCTGGCATTCATGCACTTCATGTTGACAAATAATGACGGATATTTTGTGGCTCACATTGCGCCATGTTGCCACACCACAGTTGAGCGCTATTCGTTTGAAGATTATTCTGGAGTATTGCACCTAATGATTTGGCCGTCCAGATTCCCCTACATGAATCCCATCGAACATTTATGGGACATCGTCCAGAGTTTAGTTCGAGCACAAAACCCATCACTGACAACCCTTCACATTAGTGGACGTCTGTAGAGGCAGTATGACGTCATATTGCTGCAGGAGATCTCATCGGTTTGTTGAGTCCATTCCATGTCGAACTGCTGAACTTCTCGAGGCAAAAGGATTTGCAGATATTATTAAAGGAAACACACTGTGACCCCCGTCACTTCATTATATTTCATATGTCCATATTTATGTTACACTTACATACCTCCATTAATTTCACAGAAATCTAATAATATGTAACTCATGTGCTTCATTTATTATATTTTAGAATAAAAATTAGATGAAAAAGACGGAGTGTTTTAAGTGGGAAAGGTTTAGAAAAGGTGCGATAATTTGGCGTTGATATCCAAGGGTCTTATTGATTGAGTTCCCATGAGAATTCAACCAAGCTTTGTAAAACCTGTTGAAAGCAGATGGGACGGATGAAACGAAATTACTCTACACTGGTTCAAAAGGTGTTAGTACAATGATATTTCAGCAGCTACAAAATAGATTCAGATTTGCAAGAAATTGGCCGATTTATCAATATGATCTTGCACACCATTTGACTTGTTAAGTTGGAAGGTTAGCTGTATCGATAGTCGTTTCCACGTTCGGCACAGCGTGTCCCTAAAGTCATGGCGTAGTTTTAAGTGGTTACATAAAGACAGCGAAACAATACAGAAATTTGAATCTTCGTGAAACTAAAAAGAAACTCTCCTAGTTTTCATTACGTAAGCATGAAGTAATGACGCAACAATGAAATTAAGATAATTTCGTAGCTGCAACAGATCAGGGTCATGCTATTTCATTCATGATGTGGACGGTGCAGAGGAAAGTTTTGTGGCTTGCTGAATTTGAATCCGTGCACGTGTACAGCGTGAATATCGTAGTTTGTGCATTGAAGTCCCGTCTATCAGATATAGCAATAAACGCTGGGATCTGCAGTTGAAGGAAACTGGCAGTTTAATGGGCTGAAACAGTCTTGTAGGCTTTCGGTTAGTGACGGAACTGTGGAATTTACAAATCTTTGCTAAAGGAAGGGAATGAAGAAGGATTAGGAAAGAAAGGATTGTCAGTGGCTGCATTAGGGCATTGAAATGAAACAATGGAGACAAGTGAAAATGTGAGCTGGGCCAGGAAACGAACCCGGGTCTCCCCGTTCGGGCCAGCGGTCGCCTTAACCTTACCCACGCTCGCCTCCCGTCCGCCTCAAATAGCTATGGCTGGCTGTAGCGCTCCTATCGTCTATGCCATGTTACACTCGCCATTATGGATTCTCTTGCGAGGTCGAACGTATGACTGCATATGCGGTGAAATAATTGAAACTAACGCCGTCTTCGCGCGTCAATTCTTATTATATTCGTGTGGTGTCGGTTCTTTCGGACATTCAACGCAGATGCGATCATACGTTCGACCTCGCACAGGAATCCGTAACGGCGAGTGTAAGAAGGCATGAGCTATAGGGGCACTATCCCATAGCGTGACTTCTGGGAGTTTGAAACGGACTGAAGGCGAGCACGGGTAGCCAAGTGGTTAAAGCGACCGCTGGGCCGAAGCGGGAGACCCGGGTTCGATTCCCGGCCCGGCTCACTTTTTCACTTGTCGCCCATGTTTCATTTCAGTGCCCTAATGCAGCTACTATCATTTTTTTCTTTCCTAATCCTTCTTCCTTCCCTTCCTTTATCAATAATTTGCAAATGTAATATGGCTGCAAAATATGTCTCGAAAACACTAGTAAAGACTTAATAAATCGAAACTTCATGTGTGATGAGGTGGTTTTGCATGAACCTCATTGTTGTTATCGTCATATCTCATGAATTACATGTTTTTATTCCTTTCTTATCTTAGTCCATCTCGTTCTTCCATTTCTGTCCTTCGGCTTCTACCTTACTATCTGTCCATTTAAGTTTCGTTATCGTGCAGCTCAATACTTGTGACATCAGATACCCTTTACAATAATATAATTTTCCAGCTTTGTAAAGTTTAATATTAGGAAACTGTCTGCGATGAACAAACAGTGGATGACTGAAGTCTCATAAATCACGGGTCGCGTAATGGAAAAGTTTTTGTAACTCATGTGACTATGTGTCGTAGCTAGTTTTTAACTCCGCAGCGATTGTTGTCGGATAGTAAGCAACATGTGTGCCAAGTTTAATTGAAGTCAGTCCATTATTTTAGGAGGAGATGTGGAAAAATAGCGCATGTTGTAGCAGTTATTCGGAAATCTCATTTTTATTACTCATACCTCCTGGAATATGTGTCGTACTATGATGTAAATTTGAAGGAACATTCAGTGGCCTAATGTCTACAAGATGTGTGTGCAAGTTGATAGTAGTAAAGACGTAATAAATCGAAATCTCATGTATGACTTCATGGCTCATAAACTATTTGCCGAACTGTGATACAATATTGATCGAACATTCAGTGGTATGTATACTGTCTGTGAAATGTCTCGCGAATACAATTTACTGTATAGATGTAATAACTTGCAACGTCATATCAAATGCCATAGATGTAAATAAAACTAAAATAAAACTCTTTTCCTTTCATCATTTTGTTGGGATTATTAGCGAGATAAATTTCGTAAAGATTTGAAATTCTGTTTAAAGTCTATTGCAAGTAGCTAAGTGGTCTCATTTTCAAATAGCTGACGAATAAATTCACGCTACCTCGCGCCGCAAGATGGGGCAATTTTCATTGTTTAAGACATAATATTACATGGACCATGCATCATAGGTGGTTTTTCCCACCATAGCAAATGCTTTCTGATCTCAAAAAATATTTGTTCCACATTTGGTTGAAATCGTTCCATTAGTTTAGGAGCACATGTAGAAGAATATTGTAGCATGATGCGGTCGTTTTTCACGAATGTCATTGTTTGTCGTCATATCTCTTGACTAATGTGTCGTAGGTGGTTCTTACTCCGACAACGATTGTTGCCTGATTATAAGGGATATATGCACCAAGTTTGGACGAAATTAGTCCAGTAGTTTAGGAGGAGATGTGCCACATACAGCCAAGCTCTGTATCGTATTTCATGTATGAATACAGCAACATCGCAAGTAATTCCCCCTCCCCCGCCTCTTCCACTTGGCATCAACACTAGCCGGCCGCGGTGGCCGAGGAGATTGAGGCGCTCCAGTCACGGTCCGCCCGGCCACTACGGTCGGGGGTTCGAATCCCCCCTCGGGCATGGATATTTGTGCCGTCCTTAGTTCTAAGTAGTTCATAAGTAGTTTGTAAGTTTAGGGACTGATGACCCTGTAGTTAAGTCCCATAGACTATACAAACATTTGAAACATTTGCATCAACACTAGGCAGAAGTTTCCGTTGAACCAAAATAGAGGTTCATTCCTCTTAAAATTTACATGTTGCAAGAAAGGGGCCGATGGGGTTAGGGTGACGCCGGTTAAGATGAGCATGGCGCAAGATAGAAGTTGGAAGAAAAAGTGTGGGAGCGACGGCGCGGTCAGGTGAACATGTTAACAGGTCGGCAGCCAGGAATCGAGAGAGCGACCTCTGCGTGGTTCTCCCGCTCGGTCCCGCGGCTACAGGGCCTCACGTGATCGCCAGCCGGGCCCGGATTGGTCGGTCGGTATTGCGGGGTTGCAAAGGGTGGCGTACCCAACTCAGCAATACAATCACTTACGGTCAAGTTGGCAGGCATGGGGGGGGGGGGGGGGCAGGTGAGAAGAAAAACTTCTGGGCACATGTCGTGGCTCGGCTTCGCAGCAGATGGGAAAAAAAGAAAAAGATACATTGCCCAGGTGAACGGGCGTCACCCCGTAGAAACAGAAACATGTTTTTGTTGTTGCCAAGGATTTATGAAATAATAGTCACTGGATAATTTTGTGGCTTTTATGAGCACTTAGTGCAGGTGGTCTGACAGCGCATTCGTAAGAGAGTTGTCATAACCCTGTCTAAATAATGTGGCAGATAGCCGGAGACGTGGCCGCGTCAGTCATCAGCCAGTGGCCAACGGCTGGGCTGCTGGGTGGGGGCCTGCCTTAACGCACGACCGAGGCGCGTCTTAAAACCGCGTCAGTGTGGGATCCACAGAAGTCCCTTGTATGCATCGAAAGAAGGCTTCGATCTCTGTGATGTTACTTGCAGACACTAAGGATTCAAAACGTTCATCCTAGATATTTTTTGATGGAGGATGCTTACTAAAAACGATATGATAATTTGATTAAATCGTTAGCAATGTTTATTGAATGGGCTGTAAGAATTTTTATTGCTTCCTGTGAGACGAATGTCGTGGTAGGAGGAGGTGAGACGTGAGTGGGATGACGCATAATGTACAGTCAACAGTAGCGAATGACCTCTCGGGGGTTTGTGGTTAAAACAGAAGGAGAAACAGATAACTGTGAACTCTGCGGGATCGAATTTGAACTGCTCACAGTCATAGGATCTCAACTAGAGAGCTCTCAGATCGATTGTATGCGTGTGTGAATTCGTAAATAACATTAGTAATAATGCAGTTAGAGTAAATATCTATTGCATTACAGATGAATTTCTTTGTCCTGTCTCTATGTAAATGCAATTTTGTCTGCAGTATGGCCTGTAATTAAGGTTGAACGTATTAGGGCATCTAAACGGAGTGTACAGCCTTGTAGTATATATGAGAAGCGTAATATCAAACCTGGACATCTGACCTAATGGTCGAAATTTAGTTAGCAGTCGATCCCAAAGGAAGTTTTTCCGCTCTTTTTATTGGTGAAGTCCGTTTTCTCCAAAAATTGACGTAAATGTGATAAATCACACGTCAAATTTGACTGTTCACATCAAAAGCGGACATCTACATAAGGGCTTGATATCCAATTCGGACACTTGTTCAATGAAACAGTGTGCACCAATGGGAACACAGTATGTGATTACATGACCTCGAAAATCAGACATGGCGACAGTATGTGCCAGGTACTAAGACGTATTAGCTCGTACTTAAGTTTTTAAGTAACTTTGCATTGTATTATTACTAATAACCATCTTAAAGAGAGCGAAATAAAACATAATATATCGCTAGCGTCCGAAGGAAAAGCTAGGAAGCGGTTGAGACAACCTGAAAAGTGGAAAATAAACATTGATCAGAAACAAAGGTAAGACTAGTTTGTAAACTACACTGTTCTATTGTAAGGTGTGTTGTACGAAATTATCACTTGTTGGCAGGAAGTTCTATATCAGAAATAACGTAAGGACGTTTACGGAAGAATCTGGCGACAGTTTCAACAGACTGTATGCTAATAATTTTAGTGATTCAGTGCCGTAACATTTCATTTTGTGTATAAAATTAAAAAGATTATTATGATTATTGTAGGTCTTCATTTTTGCAATATTTAATAGAGTTCAGAATTTAATATTTTCCACTTTATGTCGATATTCTTATAATTTCCCAGATTCTTCATCGGTAAAAGATTCTCGTTAGCAGTAAGTGAATCTCTGTGTATCAAAAACGGACATCTGAAAGCGTGTTCACATCAAAAGCGGACACCTACACGTTTTGGTTTCAAAGACGGGCATCTGTATTTTCAGACACAATTTGAAGGGCCTTGAGTAATCAAATTGATATTAGCAACTTCCAGGTATAAATCCTCGAGTATTAAAGTTGATAATGCTGAAATCAGCTTATAAATATATTAGCTCTACGTTTCGCAATAAAAAATGACGTTTATCTCACTTTCTGGCAAGCGACAGATGTCTGTCTTTGATAATAGGCTACTCATATAGTCATGCTCTAGACAGTAGGTCACAAATGATTTTCGACAAAAGATTTTGTTTTCAGAATTTGTTAGTTCAAACATACTTTTCCCCAAAATGATTGACATCATCATAGATAACTGTTTTAACAATTGTCCTTGAACGTGTATCAGTGTGGCACTGAATCGGTCGTGTGGGTTTCCCTCCAGTTTCACAGTGTGGGAGAGGCGGGGAGCGGTGGAATGTTGTGCTGACGTCTCGTGGTGAAAATTATAATTTTTCCTGCCCCTCCCCCCCAAAAAAATGGTCTGTTGCCAATATTAATCAAGGACATTAAAAATTTAAATTTCCTAGTAGACGCCGTCTTGGATTACGTCATAGGGGAAGGGGGAGGATGAGCATGGTTCTGGTGTCGTAACGAAATCTACTTTCCTGCCAAAAGATTTTGGGCTATTGCCAATAGCATTAGAGTAAAATTCATATTTCTCAGTAGACACTAACTTGTATTACTTCATGGGAGACGGGAAAGAACATCTGACAATAGTAGCTTGATACTCCCAGTACCTTATTAATGAATTATACACATAAACCTACCTCTTGAATCACAACGTCCATTAGTGAAAACCGTATGAAAATCCGTTGTTTCTGAGTGTATTGAGGACAGACCGACAGACGTGGAAGAAGGACTTTGTTTGATGATCGGTACAGATAACGATTCTGTCACTGTAACGTTTGCATACTTGTAATAATATGTATACTCACTTTATCTACGGTACTATAGATTTCTCCACGTAGGTGAAGGTCTTCTGCAGACGATTCCTCTAACCATGTAATAGTAACAGTGTTGAGAAACCCCGTAATTTAATGAAATTACTACTTTACGGCAATTTTGTTAAATGTTGACATTCTGAGAACCGTGCTTGTGGTATTGAAATGTTTATAATAAAAGCATCTACCAACCATAAATTAATATTTTATATCCATACTTGTGTTAGGTAGCTGTTTTTCTTATTACAAACATTTTAATTACAACTTTGTTTAGTAACGAAGCAATAGGCTGCGCTTGGGAGCGTAATTAGACGAGACCCCAGATTGCAATATTTCAAAGATCAGAATCCGTTAGAATAATGCGTAGTCATGTGAACGAGATTCCATTGTATAATATGTTGCCAGATCTGGTGAAACTATCTGAAGGTCTAGAAACATCTGTGTGCTTCTCCCAGAATTAGTCGGGGTTTACAAAAAGTGTTTAGTTGCTGGAGTAACCAGCTTCAGTCATCCAGTACGTAATTGAGTTAATCCATTCAGTATTTGTAAGAGTCCACTTTGGGACTTGTTAAGAATTTTTAAACAACATTCCTAAACCTTACGAAACGTTTTCACGCTCACAGCACCTTACAAAATGACGAAAGGTAAAAGTATTTTATGCTACTTTTCCATGCAGTAAAAATACGACATTTGTCATTATGTTAATTTATTACTTCTACATTACTAATTGTATTCGTCAGATAATTACAGACAGTAAGTACCATACCGCTGAATGGAGCTTTGAAACTTTGTGATAGTGCGGTGCATAACTCTTTAACTCGTTTTTTAACATTTATTACAGCGCTACTTTTCTGTAAAGTCTTTTATTTGTTGGTTCAGGATTGGTGGAACTGGCCACAGTCGTTTTTATTGTTAGACGAACGAACCCGATAATGCTTCACAGTTCCTAAATATACTTGGAAATTTGATATACAACCTACACTCCTTCCCTTACTCGCTTTGCTCACGACTTCCCCAAATCTGCGTCTCTTTCGTACCTACCTCTTTGTCATCTTGTGTGTGTTAGCTAGCTGAGAACGCGACGTTGCTCGCGTATTTATTTATATCAATATTTTTTTTAATCCACGGGCTTCTCCCTCCTCTGTCCTCCTCCTAGCTCTATTCACCCATTCATCCCCCCTATCACTTCCTCCCCCCCCCCCCCCCCACTCTCCGCCATTATCATCCACTCTCTCCCTCTTTGTTCATCTCCTCCCTCTCCTGTATATAACAAAGTTACTTATCAAAATATATTTTGATTATCAAATACGCCGGGAGAAACTGAAGAATCACAAAGTTACTTATATTTGCCAATTTCATGGTGATCCGTCCGTCGGTGTGAAGTTTGGAGTTGGGAAATTACCTCCAAGGAGGATACAAAATCGTATGTAGACAGTGTCCTCCTTTTGTTTTAGAGGCCATGCGTGCAAAATTTTATCGCAGTCGGATGAATGGTATGGCAGCGAATAAAATACGAAGTGTCGATGCGCATACAGTCACCAATTCAGACTTTTTTATCGACTTTTCGGCTATTCCTTTACGTTATCCTTTGCTTCTTAAACCACCTCTCAATAAAAGCGAAGAAATAAAAAAAAAAAATCAAATCTGTCAAGCCATTTGAGTTTCAGCGAGACTAACACGCACCAATTACTTAAATATATATTTATAATTATGAATAGAGGTACAAGGTACACTGTCGTTTCAGAGAAGACTTCGTCTAGCGGAACTGCGAAATCAGAATTAATGAAAATCTTGTGGGCGGAAGATACACCAGCGAGGTCATACTGCATGTTTGAAATGAGTTTTCCACTGCGCTGTTGCGTCGTACTCGTGTGGTTCGTGTGAAACTGTGAAGATTGACTTTACGAGAGTTCACAGGAGAACATAGCCGTTGTTACACCCACGTAGAATACGCCAGAAGTTCGTCCGGGTTTCTCATTTCCACCTGCTGTTGAAATTTGCTTGGCTTTATGGGCAGTCTCTACCTAGAAACAACGGACTTTTTTTTAACTCGGGAAAACGCGAGCAATAGCCTGAATGCATGCTAATGTGTACGCAGAATAGGAAGCAGAGCGGAAGGCCTCAGTTGAGGTGTCACTCCTCACTCCTTAACTTAAAAAAAAATTAAAAAAAAAAAAAAAATCCCTTCCTGGTGTTTAACTTCGGAAAAAATTGTGTAGCTGCTAAAATAGTTTCGTTAATTGTTCCCTCTGTTTACGAGAAGAGAGGGAGCTTGTAGCGGTAGGAACTGCTGGAAACATGTGCAACGGTTCCTTTTTTCCTCCCGCGTTGTTTTTATGTGTTTTATTCTTTGCCTCCATTTTACTCGACTGATAATGCCACGTGGCACGCAGGTGTAAAGTAGTGACAGAATACGTTTATATTTTAGTACTGCGCATCGAAACGTAATCAGCTAATGCGCATTGCTAATGAAGTAATTACTAAGCACTTCAGCAGCGGATGTGTCGTGCCGTTGTTTGCTCGCGGGGCGCGAATAAGCAGACAGCGCGTTGGCTGGCCGTGGTAACGAAGACGCAGCACAACGCGTCCGCAGGCGACCGCATTGTTCGACCAGCGTGCCGCCATCGATTTTCGCAGAAACGCGGCTCCTGAAAGCGGCGCAGATTTTTGCGCAATTTCCTAATTGCGAAGGAGGTGTCAGTAATTGGTGGCGGGACGTGTGAGGGCGACGCCTAAATATTTCAGCGGCGACCGCCGGCCGGACAGCAGTTGGCGGCCCTTCCAGAAACTACATAACAGCGTGAAACGTACGTGGGCTCCACGTACAACAAACTGATACCTTTTTTCTGTTGTGTCCATTTGCGCTGCTAGCTTGTGTAATATTCAAAATAGCCGATGGCGTCTGCATAGGAAATGTCGGAGTATCTTTTCGTCGCTCCATACCTTGAATCTCTTGAATTGCGTCCATACTGAAACCTAATTAGCACTGCTTGTTCTTCGCTTAGATTGTAACTTCTTAACACAGTCTAACGTTATACATAGGGAACGTATTTAGAGCCATAAAAATGCGTAAAAAGTTAAAAAATAACTCATTTTTCTTTCTCACGATTCTTAAGAAGCTTAAACTGAAATTCGAGAAATCGTGGTAGGTGCAGTGAAGCAAGTAGACTTGCGCAATTACGATAAAACCTTACTTCCTATACTACTAAAATAAGGCATCAGCTATGTTTCTTGCATAGACGTACGGCATATTCTAGCTTCTAACAAATCAAAGGGGGCATAAGAAAGCTATTTGTATACGTCAATTGCCAGCTCAGGCCGCATTACTGTAAAAATTTAGTAAAATTTCCGTTTTTCTTTCTTCCTTTTTTGCGTGACGCTTCATTGTCACTGTTAACAAGAGATATATCGCTGTAACTTCCTTTCGAAGAGAATAATAAACAATTCATTGAAAAAAACTGAAACGATACATCTGTTACGACGGTTTTATCACATATCGAAGTACGTACTCTTTAAGGCACAATTATTTTCCTAAAACTTCGTTTCAGTATCTGCAATCTTTCACGAAATAAAAGGGGTTTTGTATCTTACGTGACTCGCTCGGAATATGGGCGGCGTTATACATAACTAGACCAAACGCCAAAATGTCATAAGCGAGATAATGGCCTCCAAAGTTACCGTTCCCTTAAAATGTATGTATTGCTGAAGTTTCCCAATTTTTTGTACAAACGAAGGGTTATTATTGTTTCAGTTATTATTGGAAGATCACCATAATTAAAAGCTAAATACGAAAAAATAACACAAATGGTCGTTAGACTACTAATGTTTAATTGCTGCTTGTGCATTTCTATTATGCATCAGTGGACTAAAAGACTTGAACGTTCTTTGGTCTCACTATGCTTAACTGAACTGTGCATTAGGCCTATTATAAAAATAAAGCCTTCGGAAGCAATATGCCTTTCATATACTGAAACAACTTAATGAGCTCACGTTACTGAAAAGAAAACTTAAACAAAGAAAAATTACATTTTGTAAGCTAAGCATTGTGAAAAAAAATGCAGAAGGCATTAATACCGAAGTTCTTGTATCATTTTGTATCACTGACATTTTATCTATGAAATTGTATGAGACACAAATCAATTGTAACAATGCAGATAACATTACAGACTCTTATTATATTCTCTACCAATATCTGACATCACTACATACATTCTAAATGGAAGTAAGTGTAACCAAATGTACATCACAATGGGCCTAATGTACAAAATCACTAAAATGAAACATAATGATATTTATACAAAACAACATTAGAGTAGTTGTCATTATTCGCATTCAGTTTCGAAGTCAACGTGTCCGTTGAACCCATCGATGTCATCTTCCACGCTGGGATCACTTCGAAACAACCGATACATTTGTCTCTAATCTTTCGGAATCAGCGGAAGACGAGATTTCAAGTCTGCCAATGTTTCTGTAGAAATCGGTTTTCCTCTTGGCCACAGTGGTATTCACTCAATTTCAACAGGTGAGAAGAAATAACATTTTTAGCTGCAATCTCCTGGTCAAAGTCGCTTTTCATAAAAATACTTAGAGCTTTGTCCTTTCTCATTCCAATTTCTCTAGTCTTCAGCCAATTTATTTTGCAGTTTTCTGTGTCACATTTACGGTTTGTTATTTCTTTTTCCAGCATTTTTGTTCCAACGAAGTCTCTCTTTTCGACTCTGTGAACGACCAAAGCATTCTTTTTACGACATACTTTCATTATACTCAAAAGATCATCGACGGTGTACAACCGTTGTTGTAGCTTCAGTGCATACTCTGTCTGCAAAATCGCTGTCATTGGACAAAAAGCTGTGCCCTGGGAGAACATAGCACAAAGTAATCTTTTCCAACGTGGGATGACTTTCCAAAACCGTTTTAAGTAACAAAACTATTTTTTTTTTACGATTTTGGCCTCCATACGAGTCTGACCGATGAACAAGTTCTTTAGCAGTGACATTTTCCTCGATATATTTTTTGAGGCAGCTGCCAACCTCCTGAGCTCCACGCCCAGCTTCACCCTCTACCCAGACGTGGCAGTGGCCTTTGCCGTGTTTGCCACTGTGAATACTTAAATTATATACGCACAGGTACCTTTTGTAATACAATAAGTTAGTAGGAATCTTAGGCAGAGGCAACGTCTTCTGTAAATCGAAACACAAGGTTTAGATAACAGAAGTGCTCTTGGTTACAAGCATGTCTTTCGTCCTCATATCTTGTGCTTTTTCTGTGTTTTTTTCAAGCGACAATTTTTCTCTTCCCGTACCGTTTGCAGCTCCACATTATTGTCATAAGGTTTTATTTCTATTTCGAATCTATCACACATAGTACATGTATCTTTCTTACGTCGTTTCCAACGTAGGTTGAATTTGACAAAAACACCTTGCTTCTTCACAGGACAGTTGGTACATATTTGATACAGTTGAATCTTCTGTGAGGAATCTGTCTCTGTATTTGCCCTCCTAATAGCATGATTTATATTTGGGAATTTTTTAATGTGTTCATTTATTTCTTGTACACGTGCATCATCTATTTTACTTTTTCCGCCACCTATTCCACGACAATCACGAATTCCTGCAGGACGTTTGTTATTTTTCAAAGCGTTATTCACTTTACAACCTGATATCCTCAAAGTCTGTAAAAAGAAAGCTTTACATACAACCACTCCACACAATTAGTATAACCTACTAAAGTTTCGTTTGTTTCAAATTCAGAAACCATAGGACAAATCAGTGCACGCTGGACATCATGTGATTCAACACTATAAAACCTGTCAAATTCTTTCTTAGTATTGTCATCGCCTACTTTTTCCAAACATTTGCAGGGGCAGAGGTCATGTCGGAACTCTTTAGATTCTTTGAAGACGTTTCTTTGAGTAAAGTAGCCCTTATTTAGAATACACCATTTTTTCCTAGTGTCTCTGTCTTGATTTTCGTTCTTTCATTATCTGCCCTCTTTTTGGCTTGCCTTTCAATAACTGATGGCTATCTGATTCAGGAATGTTAATTTGTACATCGTTAGTACACACATTCTCCTCTGACATCTCTTCACTTACGTTTATTGGCCTCTCGTCATTGTCTATGCGGCTACTTCCCTATCTGCAGTTCTCGCCTTCATTACAAGTTACAGACCCATCATCGATCTCCTTACCAACTACTGCATTTGATGTAACATCATTGTTACAGTTGTTTGCAATGAGTGAAGAATCCCTGATTGGAATGTCCGTGCTGGAAAATGCATATTCACCATTAAAAAAAAGAAGAACGGAATGCGTAAAGTTTACTACATTGTGCTTAGGTCCTTATGAAGTAGTTTTGAAATTGACCTAGAAAGGTAACTTTCGACTTCCTACCTTTAAAGCTCCAGATTCATTAGACATACTTGTTGCACTTCCAGTAATACGTTGTGTACTTGATTTGAACACGTCTATTGTCGCACCTTGTAAGGAGTCAAGTTATTTAGACGGATTGTCCTACATATTCGGACCTTTAACACAGTATTTGTTGCTTACATGATATGTTAATTATTTATTGCTTGGAAAGAAATTATTATTCAAAGTATGGCATTAAATCGCGATTACGATAACTAGTTTTTCTCGAGGCAGAAGCAAGTAACAGTTCATACACATGCACTGAGGGAATATTTTTGATTCCAATTTATCAGTTAAGACAGTACTTGGCAACGATTTCAGATGCTTACAAATTATGGTGCGATACTTCGTTATGCACGAGCGCGGGTCTCTGTGTTAGCGGCAGGTGACCTTCGAAGGGTGGGCGAACCGAAACGCAATGTTAGCGTGTGCATTATTGGCCGGTTCGTGGGCGCGCCTAACGCCAAACAAAAGCGCGTCTCCGGTAGGCAAAAGTTCGCTGACGTGGCGAGTGTGTAGGGAAGGTATGTTACGGTGAGCAGCGGCAGCGGTGAAACACTCCAGCCCTTGGACTGGCGGCGACAGGTTGTGTCGAAGGCGAGCGAGCACTCTGTGGGCGCGATTTGCGTATTTCCGAGAGTGGAGAGAGAGAGAGAGAGAGAGAGAGAGAGAGAGAGAGAGAGAGAGAGAGAGAGAGAGAGAGAGAGAAAAGACTGTCCTTCAGTGCTTTACTGAAAAGAGCAGCTCTGTGGGAAGCAAATTTGAAATTACCTCTTATTAAGAGTAATCAGATTGTGCGATATTCGCTGTATTGGTCAGCCACTTTTTGTCTGACGCGAATACACACAGAGTGAGATAGTTAACGCCTGTGGATGATTTGCAGTGGCGTTGCGGTGTGTTGATTTATGCATCAGCGTACCAGGCCAGTAGCGAGACTAGGAATTGTTAGGTTTTCTGAACATCGTTGAGACTTAGGAAATATTTCGATCGACAGAAGTTGATCCAGTCAGACAAGTTAGGTTTGTTTCCAGCGACGGCGCACCAGCTTGCAGCCATTTCAGTCAACGTTACTGTGTGCATTGCTTCTGCTTAGATCATGCACTTAGTGCGACAGCCTTGAGCGTATCTGCAGCTTTTGGCCCACTTTAGGTTACGGTAGTAACACTAAAAGTGGGCCTTTGAGATCGTCTTTTGACAGCTTGAAATTTAAATGAAAATAACGACTTAACCATACATCTGACACGAAAATTGAATAACCGAATTTGTAGTGGAGAAAATTCTCTACAACTTTGCTCTCTTATGGTTTTTATTTTTCATATCTTGCATCGTTGCAGAGATGTTTGCAAAAATAACGGCGATTTGACGATGTCTTTCCACTTTTTAGGTCGAACCGTTCAACCGATCGGCACCAAATTTTACAGACATAATTGTTGGCTACCAGAACCTCGCTTTTTGAAATATTTCCGACAAGAAGTACGTCAGTAATACAAAAAAGCCGTTTGTAATGTAATTT
Organism: Locusta migratoria; assembly: GCA_026315105.1. Taxonomy (NCBI): domain Eukaryota; kingdom Metazoa; phylum Arthropoda; class Insecta; order Orthoptera; family Acrididae; genus Locusta; species Locusta migratoria. Next base: position 102,380,052 of record CM048747.1, read on the forward strand.
TAATTCCAAATAAACCGTTCATCTGACGCGAAAATTGTATAAACGAATTTGTAGAGTAGAAATTTCTCTACAACTTTGGTCCCTTGTGTTTTTTCCATACCTCGTATCGTTTGAGTGATATTTGCAAAAATAACGGAGTTTTGACACCCTCCTCCGTTGAATTAACGAAAACCAGCCGTTCGCAGATGTCACGTGACATTCCTCGCCCAGAACTGTCTCTGGAATACGCCATCTTGCGTTGCCTATTTGATGATTTTCTTATTGTAACTTACACGTTGTCATTTCAAAGCAATGGCGCACTGAAGAATGAACAAAAAGCACGTCGTTCTTCGTACGATAAATGATAATCTAGTGTGTACAAATGCCATATTAGCATCAGTTAATAACGGCCATCAATAGTGTGAAATTAAAGAACGCAACTTCTGTTACGCGTAGCGTAGTAGGCAATGCCTTAGACTTTGACGCTGAAAGTCAGTGGTTCAAAACCCACAACTACCTAATTTTTTTTCTTAAAAAGGTATCACACTCTTTTTGATTAATTTTTATGTAGATTATTATTTTTGTCCAAAATATTTGCAAAAACTTATAAAACTACAAATCTAAAGTGGGCCGTAAAACACATCAGTGCGATTTTTTTGTTAATTTAAAGTCAAGTTTGGACACGGCAAAAATTGCTGAAACACCGTGCCTGTTTTCTTTATCTTAAAGTTCACTTAAAAAATTTATTCTTCCAATTAACAACTTGCATTCTATCCTCACAAATCTGGATTCTTTGAAATTTAAATTCATTTAATGCGCAATTTTTTGGTTAAATAAATTAAGTACACAGAAATCGTGTTTACTTTCAGTAGCTAGTGATGCCAAATTTGTACCCCGTTTGTCCTTACGAGCAATGTTCAGATATATATTTCTCTTACAGGTGATTTATCTGCGTTCGGTTAAGTAATGTTGCAGAAACATATCTTAATCTGGCTAAGGACATCTCTTTGACTTATACGCGACTTGCTGCTAGGTTCTTCCACGCAGGAGCCACGGGTACACAGTCAGATAGTTAGCGCAACAAAATCAGTTGGAAGTTTGTGCAAAATTACACCACAGCAAAGTTACGTGCATTAGAACCTGTTAACCATAAACTTCACGACATGGTAACACAAAATCTAGTATTACGACCGTAAACACTACAAAGTTCACAGAGCAAGGTAACAAGGCGTTTTGCTAGATCGGTGCACACAGCCGATGTTGTGAACCAGCGCTGCCGCAAGTTCCGTTTAGCATCACTAAACTGAAGACCGGCAGGTGGCGCTTGTTCTACTGTTGCAGAACTACAGTTTCGTTTGTCGCGTATGGACCTGTGATTCAAAATTGAAAATCAACGATAGGCGAAGTGGCACTTAGTATTTCTATATCATGGCAACCGTTGTTACGACGAGAACGGTGATTTTTATCCACATAGATTATGATGTTTCTCAAAAGAATTTGCTCAAATCAGAGCATATGAATAAATGGCGCTTGGTCTAGTAATGCATAACACCGTCCATATACAGAGAAAGAAAATAGAAAAATATTGCATCATTTATAATACACGGATGTTTTTATAAAAGCAAGATGGATGTCTTTGTGTGTGTGTGTGTGTGTGTGTGTGTGTGTGTGTGTGTGTGTGTGTGTGTGTCATGAATAAACTGTAGCTGTTAAACTCCTACATAACCTAAACAGGGCTATGCTTTACCTAAAATGTTCATAAAACAGATGTTCACTGAGAACATCACCTGAAGATCAGCCTCAAGGACTCTAAATGCGTCGTGCATTGAAATAAATCAAGATTTTTGTGTGTCCGTCAAGACTGCGACAGTTTCGTAAACTGGGCGGGCTGATCACACAACCAGTCGGTGTAAGGCACAACGTAGCCTCTAATTAAAAGCTTCCACTTTTCAATAAATTATAACAGATGTTATAGATGAACAGATGCTGTTCAGGTAATGCAGTACTAGTTACTTGTTATATAAAAAAGCAACTCGTTCACCCGAGCAAGCAGTATTTTCGGTGTAAAAAGATATTTCATCAATAAAAATGTTTGTCTGGCGAATACAGTTTTTTTATAACTTTCCTCTTGGACCTACCTGTAGTATTCTGCTAGTAGGAAAAGTACAGCTTTCGGTGTAGGATGTTGACGTTAACATTTCTCCATAATCAGCTGATACATATTACCAGTATCTGGCATGTTTATCCACCGATTCTACATTTTACAACACTGGAACACACACCGTACTGAAAGTGGCATGCCTTGTTCTATGTATGGTTTTTGTAGAAGAGAAGTACAGTTTTTAAATGCATCAATTATGATTTGCTTGTCTTCTATTTGATCTGGAATATGGGATAAAGAGTTTTCGTCATAGCCTAGACCAACTTCCACGACCAACAGGAACTACTGTTCAGACAACCGTTCAATTGGACTGAAATTAATTCTATAATCTAGTAGCACCTTTCATATGTGTATTGTTCGAACTGCAGAAAACTGTTTTTGGGCGGATTTTGATGCCCGTTATTTCTGTACTTGTGTATGAATCAGCTGAACATAGATAAATGGATAAACTCGAAACGAAGTATTTTTAAACGAAAGTCATTGTCAGTTGTCCGGATACAAAAAGTCGATTTATATTGAACACACAGGATGTCCAAACAATAGTGTACTTAAAAGTTTACAGTATTTTGTCACTTATGGTTTCGTTGTTTATATGCGAGTTGCAATAAGATTATATACGTTCAGTGGAATAATCGTAAAGACAGTGTTAATTATCAAGAAGAAAATTTTCAAGACACAGTTCCCAATTCCTGTGGGCCCTGACAGCTACTCAACTAGGTTACAATTAACGTTGGTCCTGTCGCCGCATAACAGGCCAGACAGACGGGGGTGGAGGGGGAGAGATTGGCAGAGAGCCGTCAACAGTCCTGAAATTGTCCACTACGTTATCTGGCATATTTCGTAGTTTACTACCGGTTTGCATAAAAACGTTTACTACGAAATAAACGAGTGAGTTGCGAGTGCCCTATGTAGTTCTAACAGTTTTTCTCAGGGTCTCAAAAACTTTACTTACATAAACTGTTCAACTGCGGGTAACAGCGCAGAACGAAGCTAGTTACCTTGTAAACATCTACGTTACATTTATTGTTTGCTGGCATATCCTTCAGTTCAGCATGCAAATATTCAACAAACCTGAGAAAAAGCTGGCAGCAGCAACCCAACTGTCTCAGAATGTTTCGTATCAATCGAGCCCTGCTAAGTTGCAGCTCATGTTTCTTTTTTGACAGTTCTATTATTTGATCTACCCATTTACTTTTCGACGGTATTCTGTAACGCCATATTTCGAAAGCTTCTCTTCTTGTTTGAACTGCTTCTCGTCCACATTTCACTCCCGCACAAGGATATACTCCATATATAGGCTTTCAGAAGAAACTTCCTAACATATAAATTCGTATTCCCTGCTAGTAAATTTTTCTTCAGAAATGCTTTTCTTGCCATTGCCCTTCTGCATTGAATGTTTCTTCTGTTTCATCAGATTATTGGATAGTCGACAGCGATCAGTCGCCATTGAGATTTTCATTCCTTCGTATGCAAATCTAGATTTCGGTCAGTAATTAACCGTTATCAGTGCGTACTTTTCCAATGATGATTTAAAGTATTTCGTTCCATCCATGCACACCTGTATAAACACTCGTCAGAGTCAGTCTGTTTCAGTGAGCGTCAGTTAATTTACTACTTTTAGACCTATTTTTCTATTCTGATTCTCACAGCAACGCCTGATTTCGTTAACTACATTCTATTGTTGTTGCTGCTTTTCTCTTATTCTGCATCTGCATGACCATTGTACTATTCATATTCAAGTGCATGGTAGTATGTTTGTCTAAGTACACTTAGTATGACCGTGTCCGTGATGAACTTCCGTAGGCTGCAGAGTGTCTCACAGTTCATGCCACTGTTTATGGTTTTTTCGTGTTCGAAGAGTTCGATGACTATCGGATCTCGGACGTCGAAAAAGACGGTTTAAATTATTGATACCGAAGACGCTGCTTTTTATTAAATTATTTACTACGACTGGCCTGTTTCGGCATGAGTGCCATCGTCAGGTATACTGTAAAATACAAAGGTGGGTATACTATTTAATTTAAGAAGATAATTGTACTTTATACATACATTGGTAGCTCTTCTTACTCTTGTAAGATAGCTGCTTCTCTTATATGTATACGTTCTTATTTACTTATGTAAAAGAACTGCTCTTATATAGCTGTAAATGTACTTTTAAAAAAATAATTCTTATGTTGATGTTTGACAGCTATTTTGACAGATATGCCAGCGATATTACAAGTTTACAATGCATTTATTTCTTTGCTATTATATAGAACATATCTGGTCTTATTGGTATGGCAATTACCACGAAATTAATCACTGGAAAACATATAATTATTATGATCCATAAAAACCGAAAAATTACACAAAAATTGATTCCACAAAATAATATATGGTTAATCATTTACATACTAGTAATGAAACATCCTATTGCCATACCAATAAGACCAGATATGTTCCATATAATAGCAAAGAAATAATTGCATTGTAAACTTGTAATATCGCTGGCATATCTGTTAAAATAGCTGTCAAACATCGACAACATAGGAATTATTTTTAAAAAGTACATGTAAGAGCTATAACAATATTTTTTTACATATGTAAATAAGAACATATACATATAAGAGAAGCAGCGATCTTACAAGGGTAAGAAGAGCTACCAATGTATGTATAAAGTACAATTATCTTCTTAAATTAAATAGTATACCCACCTTTGTATTTTACAGTACACCTGACGATGGCATTCACGCCGAAACAGGCCTGTCGTATTAAATAATTTAATAAGAAGCAGCGTCTTTGGTATCAATAATTTACAATGTCTCTAAATGACATATATGACGCAGCGGGCCCAGAACATTATAAATGAGAAAGACGGTGACCATCACCTTGCCATACGAGGGCACAGCTTTGAATTTCTTAGGGGGAGGTGACGAATCATTCTTCGCTTACCTAGAGGTTACACTACGTTACCCCAAAGCGGCATACTCAAATTTCAACCGGTTTGGTTGTTAAGACGTACATTTTCATTTGACCATCGCTTGTATATATGTAGATTAGGAACAGCAGAGTGCCTATAAATTTCATTTGGAAACTCCATATATCTGTTGTGTTGTATGATGTGGGGTGAATCACTAAGATCTCTGCTTTTTCTTAGCGGAAATGTGAGTCAAAATTTAGGTTAAGCTGAGACAAGGGTCTGTAACATGAAGAAATCGTTGAGCTGTAGTAAGCTGCTTATAATCTATTTTTGTAATAATCATCTTTTGATGTTGCTGTTCTTCTTTCTTCCGTGCTTGCTTTGATAAATGGTTTGGATTTTCCGCCGTATGCAAGACACTTGTTTCAGCACATTTTGTGCTATAATCAGTGGAATGGTTTATTTTTGTTCTGAAATTATAGTTACTGTACAATAGTCTTTTCAGTTACTTCTAAAATGTTTTTTGTAGGTTCATTCGTTTTTAAATTTTACATGGTTATCTGACTATATAACGATTTCAGTTTAGTGAATATTAGGCCTAGATATACGAGTGTCACATTTCTTACATGCCTTTTATATTAGGCTACATAAATCTCGTTAAGTAGCCTACTTATTTTTTGTTTTGGTGCAAACTTCTCATCTGCAAACGTAACAAACTGTTTTCAATTTTCTTACTTTCTATTTTTCGGTTCGAACCATCCCACCATCCCACTGATGATAGCACAAAATGTGCTGAAACATGTTTGGGAAAAATTAAAAATCAGGTGTCCTGCATACGGCGGAAATCCAAACCATTAATCGATGCAATAGAATGCAATACAATAGAATTTATAACCTGTTGTGGCAGTGGTCAGTTTTTTCAGTTGGTTGGTTGGTTGGTTTTGAAAAGAAGGGACCAAACATCATGGGTCATCGTTCCCCCGTACAATCGTCGTGGCCAAAGGTTTGAAGCAGATAGGACAACTAGATGTAAACGTGGAAACGACTTCGACTGTAAATTTGTCCACTATAGAGGATAAAATGTAGGAGAAAGGCGTGACGTACAAGAATTTTGGTGACGCGATGTGCGCATAAGAAATGTACTGTGTTGGACAGTGTTACGAGAGAAGGTGGCTGGGTGGGGAAGTGGGGCAGCCAGTGGTGGTGGTGGTGGAGGCAGGCGGTGTGCGCGGGCCGCGGCCAGCCGGCACGCTCGCCCATTTATAATAATTGGCCCCACCCACCTAGAACCCGTGCCGCGCTTCCGGTCCCCCGCCCACGCCAATCCTGATTCCATTACCATAATAGAAACCAAACGAAATTAAATAATTCCTCTTTTTGGTACCCCGCGCGCACCCCTTCCCCCTCCCCCTCCCCCTCCCCGCCGGCCTGCCCCCACTATCATTCTTGTGCTGCCGCCACCTCCCCACAGCGCGTCTTCCCGTCGCGCGGCACTCCTTCTATTAAATTATAATTTGCCGCCGAGGAAGTTGCATTAGCGATTTCTCTCGCGAACTAACCTAACCAATAACTTTGCTTTGCCCGGTGAAAACAGGCCGTGGAAGATAAATATCTCTGGCTCATTATTGAAAATTAATTAAATGGAACGAGGCCGTGAACCGGGGGTGGTTTGTCCGCAGTGCGAGCACACGCCGCCCTGGAGTGCGCCCCCTGCCCAGCCTCCAGCCGCCCCACGACGCCTCCACGCGACCGCCGATGCCGTCCTCTGGTGAGTGCCAGCTGCCGCCGCCGCTGCTGCCGCCGGCTTCGGCTTCCGCTTCTTCTCACTGTCTTCTTCCATCTGCGCGCGCCTCACAGGGACACTTGTATGTACTGCATGTAATCTTAACGTGATCTCGTATCAAGCTTAACCCGAGAATCTGCGTTGTATAAACTCTGATCGTAATTGACTGGTGAAAATTCGTCATTCAAAGTTAGGTTCAGCTGTAATAGTTTACATTTTAGTGGCAATACGAAACATAGATTTTCTTATCAATAAAATTCTTCTGGGTATGATACCGCGTCGTCATTTTGTAAGCTTTGCCGACGTTTCGGCCACTATTGCAGGCGGCCTTCATCAGGGTCTGTGTCTGACTGCTGACTGTGCGATCGCTTGGTGTTTATATACCAGCGGATGAAGGAGAGGAAGGGGGCGTAGAGCAGCGGCACGCCGCAACCGCTGTCCGTTCTCCCAGGTCCATTCCACCAATAGCAAGTTCTAATGCAAAAGCCAATAGGAAACGTCCTTTTTGACCAATAAGGGAGAAGAATACAACATCCAATCATATGAAAAAACCAGCCATTAAAACACCAAGCAGCAACGCCCCTTTCCACCAATGGCGTGCAATGATATAACCACCAATAAAGGATAACCTAAGCCCCCTTCCTCTCCTTCATCCGCTGGTATATAAACACCAAGCGATCGTACAGTCAGCAGTCAGACACAGACCCTGATGAAGGCCGCCTGCAATAGTGGCCGAAACGTCGGCGAAGTTTACAAAATGACGACGCGGTATCATACCCAGAAGAATTTTATTGATAGTGACAACTGCCGCGGAAGCCTACGTTTGCATAGATTTTCTTCTTAGCACGTACAAACTGAAATAATGTAAAGCGTTGTTCTAAAGTCAAAATATGCTAAATAACTAGGTATGTGAATACAATCCTAACCGTTAATGGTCGATATACGTTCTTCGATTTGTAAATTAGGTTACGGGAATCACCGGCTCTATACGTAATGATTGATCCATAACAAAGGGAGATGATTCGTTTGCTGCAGGTCTCCAGGCCACCTCATCCTATGTATTACTCATCTCTGATTAAGAACGGCAAACTACATTCGTTTTATCATAACGTGTAGGCTTTCACGGCCGGCGTCTTCAATAATTAAAATATCCGGGCTGAGAGGCCGTGGTCGAACAGTAGAAATTTTTTTTCCCCTGACGTTTCATTGCCGGCTGCGGGCAACGTCTTCTGAGGTGAGTCGACGACTGGCTGCTGGGCTCACGCTCACGCTCACGCTTCTCATGACGGACCTCGACCTTGGTCCGATGGGTTGCAGGCTAAGCATTAACTGCTGTTCCTGCGGTACCTGAAACATATGAAAAACAAATTATTGGCCTGACTGGAGGAAGGGTCTTAGTGTGTCAGCTGGTGACGGAGTGTGGTTTCTTCCACGGTTGCTACGAGATTATAAGATTAATCCCGTAGCAGGTCAGGCCAACGAGTCGTTGGCCTGAAGTGTTGTTGCGTCCCAAGGTTCCGGACGAGCCGGTTTTGGGACTGCTGGGACTTCTCATAGAAGTTCCTGGCGGTGGCGCGGAACCTCTCCCGGAGGGGCAAGATGCCGACTTCGTCGTGAAGTCGGGCGGTGGGGTACCGCTTCGGAAGATGCAGGGCAGTCTTCAGGGCGCGGTTCTGGATCCTCTGCAGCGACTCGATGTGGAGGTCTGCGGCGTTTCCAAATACTGGGGACGCGTACTCGAGCACTGGGCGAACCAGTGACAAGTACATCGTGATCCCATGTTCCGGCGGCAGCGACGACTGCGGGTTAAGCAGCGGACTGCGGGTTAAGCAGCGGTGGCTACTGGGCCGTGGAGATCCTGCTTATATAGATGGCATAGAGGGCGCCACCACTCGTCACGTGATGTCAACAGTAAAACTCTCTGGCTGGCTTCATTACTCTCGATCAAAGGCAATTGATTGTCACATCTTTGGTACAAAGTAGACCGCCATATCTTGTCTAACTTCAAGCCTTCTTCCTTCGTGTTAAAATTATTGCGTTGTTCAAAAATCTCTATAGCCTCTCTATTCATACGTGCATAATAATGCGATGTCTTAGCTAGCACGCTTGTCTCACTAAATTTTATTTCGTGGTCACCGTTTTCAAAAACATGTACTCGCCTAACGGAACACAAAAGGAACTGTCGACTGGGGCACACGGACAAATCGGCAGTAGCGGAACATGTTTTTGAAAACGGTGACCACAAAATAAAATTTAGTGAGACAAGCGTGCTAGCTAAGACATCGCATTATTACGCACCAATGAATAGAGAGGCTGTAGAGATTTTTGAACACCGCAATAATTTTAACAGGAAGGAAGAAGGCTTGAAGTTAGACAAGATACGGCGGTCTACTTTGTACCAAAGATGTGACACTCGATTACCTTTGATCGAGAGTCATGACGCCAGCCAGAGATAGTTTTACTGTTGACATCACGTGACGAGTGGTGGCGCCCTCTATGCCCTCTATATAAGCAGGAAATTTCTACTGTTCGACCACGGCCTCTCAGCCCGGAAGTTCTAGTTACTGACTACATCCTCTTTCTCTTTTCAAATTTTCTAACTTACCTAACCAGTTAAGGAATAGAACATTCCACGATCCCACCCGTAGAGTACCTGTTCAGTTTTTCGTGAAGGTACATCATCCTGAGTAGTTCCCATCCTAAGAACGGAATGGGGGCGTATTTTACCTCTGGAATATTTTACCCAAGAAGACTCCATCGTCATACGTCCTTACAGTAGAAAAATATGTCCTCAGGAGAAGTTGACTGTCATTTCCACTTGCTTTCAGCCTAAAGGGCTCTTCTTGCTGTCGATCAAATGTACCCTTCTGATCGCATGGTGCAAGACATTCAGGATGTTCTTCTGCAATTTCAAAGGCAAGGGAAAGAAAGAGTTTTCTGCTGGGTTCCAGGGCACATAGGGATCCGGGGAAACTGGCTGATAGGGCTGCCAAAGAGGCCTGCTCCCTTCCACCTTTCGTACACTGTTCTAACCTCTCGAAAGCCGTCACGACATACGTGACACGGAAAAACATGTTTTGGTTGGAGGCTCAGTGACTGCAGGTAGCCAATAACAAATTTACGCCCTGTAAAATCTACCGTGCTTCCACGCCATACCTCCTTCCGCCCTCGACGAGCTCATGAAGAAGCCTTGACTGGTCTTCGTATTGGGCTTTGCCCACTAACACACTGTTTCCTCTTACGCCGTGAGGAACCACCAGTGTGTGATGGATGTGGAACGCAAATATTTTAACAGAATGCGTTTTATATGATCGTCTGAGGATAAATTTGAGTCCCTCACACGACCTGCACTGTATTTTAACTGACGATGAGGCATCTGTAAATCGTGTTTTAAGATTTTTGTACTATGACTGGACTTCTTCCAAAATATTGGATTTGTGATTTTAATATATGGCAGAGTGATTCGGTGACCCTATATTTTTAAGTAGTTACCAAGCCACACACATTTTCCAACCTTTTAATTATATCTGTAACTACATTTTATCCTGTCTTGTCCTATCTCATTTTAGAACCTTCATCAGTGTGACGACGTTATGTTGTAAATTTCGTTATTCTCATTTTAAAGTCTACTTAACATTCGATTAGTCTCTCGAGCAAGGACGCTGGTGACCTAGATGTTTAGCGCTCCAAATCACTAGTCATCATCATCATCATCATCATCATCATCATCATCATGTTGCTTTCAGTCATTCGCAGTAACTGTATGGGAAAGCCATTTCAGCTGATGTTGCAAGGCCAGCTCAGTCAATCCTCGCGACTGTTGCTTCTGCAGCTACTGAAAAGGCAACTGCCCCTCTTCAGCATCCACACGTTCGCCTGGCACTCCTCATACACCACTCCGCTGCGGTTGCACGTAAGGTACGGCCATCTGTATCGCCAGTGTCTGTTGTTCATGGGATGTGGGGGAACAACTAAAAGCCTATATTGAGTAACATTTTTTGTGTTCACATAACCGAAAATACAACTACCACAAAAATTATCAGCCTGCGACAGACATAAGGGCATACAAATGAAGGTAGGCAGGAAAACTTTTCGATCGTATTCGTTACGTTACTTGTAAAAGTATATAAATAATGAATTTCAAGACGTTCAAGATTCATGTATACGTTATAGTGCAATGTTCTACAGATAACACACTGCGGCGAGTGCGACTGTTATGTCAGTCATACAATTTATTTTAAGACGGATCACTCTCGATAAATGGAAATCCGGGTCGAGTTTATGGTCCGGCACAAGTTTTTATACGCCACTAATCCATTGTGAACACATTTCTTGGAATGTATGTTTTGGTAGAACTGGTACTATGGAGAGTCGAGGCCGTTCCCTCGCGGTCGTCACATCGCACTTTTCATCAGTAGCACAACGCTGCTACCTGAGACCTCGGGCGGAAGAAGCGTGGTTTTTTCGCTACGGTTGGCTAAGATTGTACAGAATTTTCATGTGACTAAATATTCTGTGTAAAGCGATTACGAGCTCAGAAACGAGTCGTACCATAGCCAGCGTACTTGCCCCCGGCTCGAAGATAGCGGCGGGAGCAGCGGCGTAAAAGTCCTAATCTGATGGGATTGAATAACAGCCGGTAGCCGTTTCTTGAAGTTTCGCAAGGCTTACACAGGATGCACGTTCTGCTGGAGTATCATATATGTAATGTTACGGCTTTGCTTCCGTTTCTTCGCTCGCTTACTGTCTCGTATAAATGCTGCAGTAGGACGCCTGTAAGAACAGCGCCGGCAGTTCCAAAATAAACAGTCGAAAGCTATTCTGCGAAAAAGTCTGCTTTCAATACCTTTAAATTCCTTGAAAACGGTTTGCCAAAACACACAAGGTCGATAAATAAGCGCGCGCCTTAATAAGTATTTGAAGTGCAAAATCCAAGCAAGAGCGAAGTGGCGAAATGTTTTAGGTGACATGATTTCGCTAAATCCCTGGATCCATATACCGCTGTCACGCCTTTGAAAGGAAATTGAGGAATTCCTTCCCAATCTGAGCATCTGCTGTTGTCTCTAATAACCCTAATCGTCTATCATTTCATATTCAAATATTGTCGTGTCGTTTATATACTTCTTTTCAATTTCCTCATTGAAGTTAGTTTTAACAAAAAACGAGAAATTTGTTTGTTGAATAAAACAAGGGGGAAACAAAGGTCCGAAAGTCCTTCGTTTCAAGTTACTAATGAAAGTTTGAGTTCAAATGCTAGATAACCAGGTACAACACATCTTTTCTATGCTTCCTTTTCACTTCTTATATCGCAGGTGGATTTATGTTGACATGCGACATTAGTTTGCCTTCATTGTGTCCGTTGTGAACATACACTAAGATAGTGTGTAAACTGAAAGTTCCCCATTCAAATTATAGAGGATATTCTTTGTGTAGACAGACAAGCTTTTTATGTGCGACTGGGCAAATGGTAATGGAATGAGGTTGCACAGCTATCTGATGACATTTCCAGACCGAAGGCAGTCGAGTCACCCAGTCTTTAATGCTGCGTATCGTTTTGATGCAGAGGCAGTGTCCACTTACATCCAGCTGCGTGAAAATCAGGACTAAGCGTTACTTGAGTGTAATGAATTGAGAAGAAACAGTTTTGAAGGACAAATTTATTTTTAAAACGGCCGTGTACCGCCATTCGGTATAATTCTAGGAATAGAGACGGAAGTACAGAACTTGAATTTACTCAGAAATGTTTTTCACTCTACAAATATACCTTACATTCATGTACATGTTTATACAACACCCATCGAGAAACGTACGTCTTTGGTGTATTCATCGTACATATGTATTATTTATTTTCGTTATAAATATTACGATGGCCAGTATTTATTCCCAGTGAGGGGGAGGGTGCGATGGGCTATTAGCATGAAGTACAGATCGAAGTTTTTGTAAGTTCAATGGGTACCTTAAGATGAGTAGCTGTCCTTATGGAAACCACTTAAGCATGGGGAATAAATAACACTATTACTTCTGGTGTCATTTACTGTTCAAACGTATTGCAATAATTCTTTGATTGTTATGGTGCTAAAACAAATGTTGTTAGTAGACGAAATCTTCTCCTAAAGAGTGGATAAGACATCCACAATTGTGGACATTGTTACGATTGCGTCGTTCAAACTAGATCTATTAGTCATTCAAATCAGGAATATTAAAACTAACCCACTTTGTTATAAATGTAACTTTGTAATTAACTTTAATCTGTTGTGTAATGAGCAGGCTATGTTAAATTACTAAGTTCTGCGAAGTCGTCCATAGCGTACGTATGTCGTAAGTATGTACTGATTTATCTAGAGGAGCCGGAAACGTAAAGTTACAGTTTTCGTTTCCGGTTGATTAATTCTTTCGCTAGTTTTAGTAGCATGACGATGTTACTTCGACAGAAAATCTACTTCTCGTTTTCCGGCTAGTTTTCGCGTTGCTAACGAAGTTTTATTGCTATTTTGGCACGTGTTTCATTTATTACTTATATACGTGTGTATAGTCAGGCGTAAATGTAATGGATGTTTTCGTTGTCTAGGTACAACGTGAAGAAGAGCTTATAACGCGCCGCTTTCTCTCTTGTCCTGACAAAACGCACTGCACAAAGTCACATTATGATTTATTTGTTTCGCAACGCCTGCCAAGTCTTCTCTCATCTTGAAGTACGGATCCATGTGAGGTTATTGCCTTGGGTGGGCGATGTTGATTTTAAACCGTCTCTTGAATGTTTGTTCGCAGAAACGTCTCAAAATCAACAAGGTTCCCATCTAAGGATCGCAGTGTTCCAAACAAGAAAAATAAACGCGTCCGGAGATCTGTAAACAACAGTTGTGACCGTATGCAGTGCGCGTAATTTACCATTTGATTTGTAACAATCGAAGGTTTAACTCAAAAGTCCGTACGGATGTACTCAAGTTAAGAAATTACTGACGTGTCCACTTGTATGTCCCATTTGTCACCATAACACCTCCAGCTGCAGTTAGTATACGCAAGTTTGAGACTGTTTCGTTCATTTCTTTTGAAAATATCGCGGAGTGATGTTCTGACGCTCTGTTCGTTACGAGAGGAGGCCGTCGATAAAGTGATATTCGTGCGGAGATAGTCACAAAGTCTTAATTGTATCCTTCTGTTTAGACTCATCTAGCAGCATTCTGAGGCATGGGGATTTCAATGTCTGTCAAGCCTGGAGAAATGTACCAGCAAAGCAGCAAACAAATAATTATGTATCTTTAGTTTTTCAGTCAAAATTATTACTGTACCTCAAGCATTATTACGAACAATGGAAGTATCCCAACTCTAACACCAATAACCGACTGGAAACGCAAAATTGATACATAATGTTGTGCCTGTTCGAAAAAGAATCAAAGCCATTCATCTTAAAAACTACGTACCAGGCGCAATAAAAAAGTAAGTTTCGCTATTTTTTTTTCTTTAACACACACACACACACACACACACACACACACACACACACACGCAAGCTTCGGTGGCTACAGTTACGACTTTATTTGAGCTATTTTTCGACGTACTCACCAAACGAATCGAGATACTTCTCATATCGTGAGATGAAAATTTGTATTCCTGTGTCGTAGTCGTCTGCCGCCTGTGAATAGAACCACCTGTTCGTTGTAGACAAAAGCTGGCCAGAGGACGTGCTATTCCGAACATACGTTCAGTCAATTCGTGCACTTCACTACCGAACTCTGCATCGGTCACACTCGTATAGTCTGTACAGCTAGGGCGCAGTGGGGGTGGTACGCATCCGTAGTTCTAAGATGAATGGCGTAGATAGCTTTTCTAACAGGTAGATGGTTTTTTCTAACAGGTAGATGGTTATTCACTGGTAAAAAAAAAAAAATTGGCGGTCAGTTGAGGTATCTAGGTTCTGAAATATTGTCATCGTAATGAACTAAAATGGTTCAACGTCTTTCTGTCGCTTCTACGGAGTGGCAACATTAGGGCAACGTAGGTACTGGTAACAAGAGGAAGTTGTTACAGAGGGGTTTGGTCTTGACTTGCGTTTACTCTACCAAACGAATTACACAAGCAGTTGTGTATTGAGCAGATGTTGCAAGCCCCGGCGGAGTGGCCAAGCGCACTGAGGCGCTATGCTCCGATGCGCGAGGCCGTTCCCCGTCAGCTTAACAAACATTTGAACATTTGATATATTGCAATGAAACAACGTGACTTAGGCGAAGCTATGGCATGGAGAATCATAGGATGTTGGGAAGCGGAATAGGTACAGAGGGAGGTGGCTGCATCTTTTGGAGCGTCCCAAAGTATAGCTTCCAGAATCTGGATGTGATTTAAGTCAACAGAACCATTAATAGAAGGCAGGACGAAGGTCGTCCACGGTAACATCAACAAGATTCGACCGTCATCTCCGATTAACAGTCCGTCGAGACAAGAGACAGAATGCAACTGAATTCCAACGCTCCCTCCAGGCAATAAAAGAAGTGCAATATCAACAGAAACAGTCAAAAATCGCCTTCGGGCATGTTGCCTTTACGCACGGAGTCCTATAGTGTGTGTCCCATTGAAAACACGACACTGTTTAGCTCCTAGAAACTGGGCGGAGGAACATAAAGATTGGAGTCGTAACGAATGGCGTTGGCTTCTGTTCACAGATGAGTCAAGATTGTGTGTTCAGCCGGACAATCATCCCTCCCTCATCTGGAGAGAACACGGAACTCAGAAAATCCTGCTCATGTGCAGGAAAAATTACCTTATCAGGGTGGTGGACGAGGCGTTTGGACAGAGGTCAGTATTGGCGGACGTACGGACGTCTATGTCGTTCAGAATGGCGGTTTGACTGCTCGTCATGTTTGACAAGATCATTCGTCCTGTTGTGCCCTATGCAGGTGCCTTGTGGATGGGTTCCTTCGGTGAACGATAACGCTCGTTCTCACAGAGCTGCACTGGTGGTGGAAAACATGCTTGAAGGTGAGGGAATTGAACGAACGGAGTAGCCAGCTTTTTTACCGGACTTCAACCCCATTGGCAGAGCCATTGCATCCAGACCAGCACCTCTCTGAACCATTGCAGAGCTGGATATTCCACTCATGGAAGAATGGTCAAATATCCCTGATTGATAACCTCTTACTGGTCCATGCCACGCAGTTTTACAACTGTACTGCCCGTCCGAGGGGATCAAACACCATGTTACAGAGCAACCAAGGCCGATTTTTTCACCATTATGCTATCCTCACGGTGCTGGCTTTAAGTAAACGCCATGTAAACTTAAGTAAACGTACTGTATTACACACAAATTACAGTTGTAACTAATATCTGAATAAAATACTTGGCCGTATGTATATCGTGTAGGATGTTTCGCCTGATAACCTACTTGTTTTGAGCAGTGTATATTAAACGCGTTTCCACTCGGTTTTTGCCGATCGAGCTTGGAGTGCTTCTCTTGTAATACACCTAAAGCTGAAGCGAAGTTTTGGTATATCTAGTAAGGGAAGAAGATGCATAAACGCGTCGACACTCGTGTACCATGGCGTACACGTCGGCAGAGAAACGGAGTAATTAGTTTCCATTTATTGTGGGACCGCATTTCCGTGCATGTCTTGACGGTGCTCCCACGCCACCGTTCCTTCGCCACGCACGCTTGCTTGTATTTCCATCATCATCTTTTTTACTCGACGGGGACACAATAAGCAGATAAAGCATCGGGGCGGCGGGCGCTGCGTGGCGCGATGACGTGGCGCGGGATCGCCGGATGACTGTGCATTCTGCGCTATAATTAAACGCAGTCCACATAACACGCGTCGCCACATTAATACCTGTCCCGGCCACGGCCCAGCCTGATAAACACAATAACCCCGCCCCGCCGCGCCGCGCCTACATCAATAATTTAAATGTAAAGCGATATTTAAAATTAAAATACTTTCCACAATGGGGACTGCGCGATAAATATCTGTGCGGCGCGACGGTTTTTTAATATAATATCGCCGCGGCTTATTTATTCGCCGAATGTTTATTTTAAATTTTTTTTCTTGCTCGGAGATGTAACCTCGCAGCAACGCCTTACGCTATTACACGGCCGATAAAATAACGCTGCCGTTTAAATTATTTGGAGAGCGTGAGTAAGGGTCTTTATCCGCGCGGCGAGGAATTATAATTCGGGTGTATTTTGGGAAGCTGTTGGGCGACCGCAAGGCCGCGAGCGGCGAGCAGGCTGTCTCGCTGCGCTGTACTGTACTGTACTGTTCTGTGGTGTGACTGCGGCGGAGAATCTTTTCGCGCTGCCGGCTCGCCTGCAACGCTTCCACCATTGATTCGGGCGAGCGCCGACCGTGTTTATGATTGTTTGAATGGAGTTTTCGCGTGCGTGCGCGCTGTTCCTGGCTCCTTTTAGTGGGCAGTTAACATGTTTTAAACCGCCCTCACCTACTGCTGTTAATTGCCCGTGGGAGGGGCGCGCGATGCATTGCCCTCGACGTCCTCCGCCGCTATCTTTCGCTAACCCTCCCACCCCTCTCCCCCTGCCCATCCTACCCCCACCCAGCCGACGTCGCCGTGGGGAGCCCGGCAGTAACTTAGCGCCGTAAGCCAGCCAAGGGCGTGGTGCCCGCCTCTGAGGATCAGACTACCTCCTCACCTCTTATTAACCTACCTTTCACGCTTATTCTAAAAAAAGCTTGTTGGACAACAAGAATTTGTCACTCCTAGGTAGCATCCCGGTTACGTTAACAAGTGGACACGAAAACTAAGTACAAATTTATACAATGAGGCAAACGAAAGCTGCTTTGCTATACATACGCAAAAAATAGTAATCATGTATGAACCTATAAGAGTGATAAAATAGTCTTTTCATTATTCCGATGGTACCCTTCCTTTCACGCATTAAAATCTCAACTGTCGCAAGCAAACATCAGAAATTGAAGAGATGCCAACTTCTGAACTGCGAAAGGAGTTCAACTCACTGAACTAGTATGTGGGAGGACGGCGGTTCAAACCCGCCTCCGTCCAGCCTTACTTATGTATTCATTCATTTACTGAAATGCTGGGCTGCGGTGGAGTAGCCGAGCGGTCTAAAGCGTCTCGCTGCGGAGCGCGCGGTTGCTCGCCGTGGAGGTTCGAGTCCTCCCTGGGGCATGAGTGTGTGTGTGTGTGTGTGTGTGTGTGTGTGTGTGTGTGTGTGTGTGTTGTCCTTAGGTTAGTTTACCTAGGTTTAAGTAGTTTGTAAGCTACGGACTGATGACCACGCAGTTTGGTCCGATAGATTTACAAACATTTGAACATTTGCAATCAAAACCGTGTGCTCCATCTCTAATGACCAAGTTGTCGACGGGACGCTTAACTCTTTATCTTCCTTCGTTGTATGGTTTATTTACCATAATCCATGCACACCGGCAGCAACAATGCAACAATTGCTTGGTAGTTGATGTCAGCTGTGCAAATCAAAGCATCGTAGTAACGAAGCCTATGAATAACGTTGTGGTGTAATTATTTAGTTTACTTTTCAATAAATGTAATTTTGTGACTTTTTGTGGTTGGCGGGAAATTTAAAATATGATCTTAGTTTTTAATTTCTGTCTGGGTAAAAAGGAAATAGAGAGGTGGAGAAAGAGCAAGGAGTAAATGTACAGATATAGTATGAGAGGGAAAACAAAAGGAAGGAGAGGAGAGCAGAGGGATGGATGGATGCATGGATGGATGGATGGATGGATGGATGGATGGATGGATGAATGTACAGAGACTTGGGCGTGGGAGGGAATAGATTGAGGACGGCGACAAAGGGGGAGGGGGCTGTTGAGCATAGTTAAGGGATGGGAAGTATACTAAGAAAACATAGAAGACGATTGGGTTTCTCAGGGGTCAACGGCCGGTAAACAGTCTGATATGTCTTTATGCAGAAAACGAACAAACAAAAAATTAGTCATTCTACTACCTTTACAGTCAATAATGATCTTTTTTAACTTTCCTTTCCACGTAGCCACAGCAACCCAAACCATGGTATTGATGTGATATGTTTCTTCGGTGATTCTGTGTTCGCAAGAACTTACATTCCCGCTCATTTCACATCGGACTTAGCCACAGCGAAGTTTCAGCCACTTTTGCTGACAGGTTCAGACTTTTATTGTGACGTTAACGTGCGGGGTAATTAAGCGACCCAACAGAGGTGCGATAGGGTGCAAACGGATGACGTGTGCATGTTGACCCGTTAACATGAGTTGTTGTCTTAGTTAACCAGTGAAAAAGAGGAAGAGGCGACACAGACACATTCTAGGCTCGAATTCTGAGTAAATGAATAAATCAGCCCATGTCAAAGTACCGAAAATCCCCCAAAAAATCTCAGAAACCTCTCCGACTTCAAGAATAACCACACATTGCAGTACACTCGAAAATAGGTAAAATTGTGACTGTTCGGCCATACCACAAGCCACCAGTCACATTATGCTCTTTGCTGTTGTTGTTTGGACAATTAAAATATTGCAGATTTATGTAACGCTGCGGAATGTACCCGACTCACATGTCAAGTGATACCAGTGTCCGGACCTAGTCGTTTGACATTTTGGCGACCACTATTGTTACGCTGCTACCACTTTGTGAATTTCTACACCTTTCCTTGGACACACGTTAATAAATTCGAAGACTTGTACAGAAGAACGAGTACGGATTATTATGATAACGAACGTTTGCCGAGAAATATCACCCAGTGACACTATGTGCTCTTCTTTATCTTCAACAATGTAAAACTAATCTCTGGGTCATTCCATGTCAAATCGCGTAATTTCAGAACATTTTCCTGCTCCACAATCACGGATTTCGATGAAGTTTTATGTGAATATTCGCACATGTCCCCAATGAACATTGGTAAATTTTAAGGCACGTCGAAGCAATAGTGGCCGAATATAGTCGATTGTTTACCATGCGCAACTTTGCACAGGATGAGCGTGAATTTCTGACGACTTTGAGCTGTTATAACTCGGACAATATTTTGTTGAAAGATATGCCATTTAGCCAACTTATACAAGTGTATACGTTCTCTTGGGAATAATAATGAAAGTAATTTTACGTGTCATATACAGCCAGAACAATTCAATCAAACTTGCCCAAAAATATCGGCGCACAAAAATTGACGTCCTGTATCTCGGGGACTAAAAGCTATGGCGAACATGAATCTTGGCATGTGGTAACCTAACAGTACAAGGTTCTCAAACACAGAGATTCGTTTAGGTATGTTTTTCCAATACCGAATTAATTAAGTGCAAAGTTGAAGATCTTAGAAAATGATAACAAATTCTATATTTTTGACCTTATTTCCGTAACACTGTGGTCTATAAAACTTTCCACGCTGGACTGAATGGAAAGCCCATTATTTTAAGTGCATACAAAGTGTATTTGATCATCCAACGCGGGCTAACAATGTTAGATAATTTGAATAAAAATTGAACGCGTAAATCACGATACGAAGAAAGTGTTAAACTTTGGATTCTTATATCTGCTAAAGTAAATGCATGCTGAACATGCAACTTAGTACTTAATAGTTTGGCAGCAAAGGGATGTGGCATAATAATTTCAGCCTCCTACGTTTTCAAAATTCTAGAAAATTGTTGTAAACATGACGATTTTTGTGAGAAGGTGAAAACAGGGTATATTCGACACCTCTTTTACAAATACCGGTTTCTAGTAAAGCTTCGAAACCAGCCTCATATGAAATAACAATTTTTTAAGGAACCATAGACATACCTGTTTAATTCCCAACATTGGCGAACAAAGCTACATAAATGGAAGTAAACTAAGCGGAAAAATAGCGCTGTGAAAAAGGTTTTACTTTTGAGTTTGTATCTCTCTTTAATGAAAACCGTGATAAATGTGAAATTTTGCACACATCATCTCAGTAACGGAAGGTTTTTCCGTGTACAATATCAATTATGTTCTGCTTTACATATTTCTACAAAAAGTAGTTCTAACTTAAGATTTTTGCAAAAATTACAAATATCTATAGTATTCAATTTAGTTTTGCGTAATTGATTTCATTGGATGTACAGCTGGAAATAGCATGTTTTTAAGCACTCCGAAAATCACAGTCTACTTTTCAGTGTGCTGTAACAATACCCGAAAATTTGAAAGAATGTACCATGGCAACAGGCTACACTGTAGCAACCTGTTCGTGTTTTGCTGCAAATATTTTTATTTGTGTATTGAAAAGTTACGTTTCACTTTATTATGATGAACCTAGACTCAACCGCGGGACTGAGATCCTGCGGCCATCCTCACCTGCTGACTTCGCGTTTGGCCAGATCTCACCCAGGTGAAGGGCCGTTTTACACCCCTGTCCCCTGATGCTAGTCCAATGAACAGTGTGTTTCACGGTTGAACGCAAAGAATAGTAGATGCAGTGTTGGTCTTAGAGTTGACTTCTCAGCACTGCCTGCAGTGACGTGCCGGTTACCTAGATCCTGTGTTGTTAACAGTAGTCCTTACAAGGGTTTATAGAACTTAGATGAACCACTTTTCAGTGTTACAAATTATGTTTGAAATCGATGTCAGTTTATCGATGAGTGAGGATTTAATGCCTGAAGGATGATAGGAAAGAAATTATCCTCAAAATGCCACAAGGGCAACTTCTTCGAATAGAAAATTGGGGTCGAATCTGTGGACAATTTATCAGTAGAGCAAAAATTAGTTGTTGCTTTGCGACCAGAGATCAAGCTTAAGGTTAATGACAAGTCTGCCTGCACCACAAAGGAAAATACCTCAACATGTGTGAGATAGAACAAGGCAGTATTGTGAGAAATTACTTAGCAGTATAAAAGTAAAAACACGGGCACAGGTTGCTGCGTTGTAGCCTGTTGCTGTGGTACATTCCCTCAAATATGACCGTCATTTTCAGGTTTGGTTAGCACACATTGGAAAACCGAACGTGATGCTTGATAAATGCTCAT
The DNA here is from genome assembly GCA_026315105.1 of Locusta migratoria. Lineage (NCBI taxonomy): Eukaryota > Metazoa > Arthropoda > Insecta > Orthoptera > Acrididae > Locusta > Locusta migratoria. The sequence continues at coordinate 102,401,804 of CM048747.1, forward strand.
TACATCTCTGAACAGATTCATTACAATTATGGAAAACAAATTATCAAAAGGCAAATTAAATGAGATATAAATTTGTAATTTTATGAAAATCGAAAGTTTGAACGGATTTTTGTAAAAGCAGTACGTGAATGATATTTTACACTGGGAAACCTTATGTTACTAAGTTGTTGTGTGCAAAATTTCACATTTATCATGGTTTTAATTAAAGAGATATAAAAACCCAAAAGTAAAACCTTTTTCACAGTGCTATTTTTCCGCCTATTTGTAAAAGAGGTGTCGAATATACCCCATTCTCATCTTCTCACAAAAATCGTCAGGTTTACAACAATTTTGTAGAATTTTAGAAAATAGTAGAAGGCTGAAATTTTGTATGCCACATACCTGTGCTGCCAACCTATTTAAGTACGAAGTTTCATGTCAGCAAGCATTTACTTTAACAGAGATAAGCTTAACACTTTTTTCGTACCGTGATTTACACGTTCAATTTTTATTCAAATTATCTACTATCGTTAGTCCGCGTTGGATGATCCAATACGTTTTTTATGCAGATAAAGTAATGGTCTTTCTATTCATCCCAGTTTGGAAAGTTTTATAGAACATAGTGTTTTGCAAAATAAGGTTGAAAATACCGCATTTATTATTTTTCTCTAAAATCTTTAACTTTACACTTAATTCAGTGTTGGAAGGACATGGGTTACCACACGTCATAGCTTTATTCCCCGAGTTACGGAATGCCAGACTTTGAAGTATTTTTGGGTGCCGGTTTTTTTAGCAAGTTTGGTTGAATTTTTCTGGATGTACATGACACTTAAAACTATTATTATTCACAAGAGAACGCATACAGTTGTACAAGATGGCCAAATGTTAAATCTTTCAACAAAATATTGTCGAGTTACAACAGGCCAAAATGGTCAGAAATTCATGTTCGTCCTGTGCAAAGTTGCGCATGCCGTCAAATAACCGACTATAGCTCGGCCACTATTGCTTTGACAAGCTTCAAAATTTACCATTGTTCATTGGGGATATTTGAGAATGTTTACATAAAATTTCAACAAAATTCGCGATGGTCGAGCGGGGACCGCTAGGTGAGTTGACATGGAATGACCCCTCTTCTACTTCAAGCTATTTCATTTCCATATTTGGGAGGACCGAAAAAAGGAAAAAAAATTATAGTATACATGGACTCTAAAATACATATGTTTGCTAATGACGTCAGGTTATGACAACCCATAAAGGTCGTAGGTTACCATTATACAGTCGTAAGCTATAAGCACTTGAGCCGTAATTGAGATGTGCTCACAGTGTCAGCAATGAAGACATGTTCAATACTCTCGAGTTACGCATTTTAGAGCCCATGTTTATTAGAGATTTTATTGTTTTGGTTTATACGTCATCCTGCGTTAGAGCCGGATTGACGCATGGTCGGCATGGTTACAGTTGTTGTGGGTGTGGTTAGTTAAAGGGGTGACCTTCCTGCGCCGTCACCGTCTTTCCCCTCGCTCACTTCCACGGGAGGATGTTCCCCAGTTGTATGCCTATAGTTTTAAACAATTTAAAATGTGTGGGCGTTTTGCTAAATGTTTGTCAATCGTGTAACTGCGGCGGAACTTGGGTATCAGCCCGGTATTCACCGAGTGGGATGTGTGAAACAACCAGAAATCAGAGCTAGGCTGACAGGCACAGTGGTCCACATCGTTGATCCGCTGGTTGTTTTCTAACCGACGCCTGTGCGCCTATCGGGCGTTTCAATACACTGTTTTATCCTGGGAAAGCAAAGAGTGTGCAGCACAGCAAAGATAACGAAGTGCGCGTAGCGTCACTGGATGACTTTTCGGACAAGGTTTTACTAAATAATATGTAATTATTCTCTTTTTCAAGTTCTCAAAATTTGTAGCTAATTTTCGAACATTCTGTAAAGGTACACACAGTTGAAGTCACTCTTAAGGACTTGGAAAAATTGGTTGTATTTATCGCCTGTTTGTGAGGTGAAAACCCATTAAATAGGCAAGTCTGTAGTACGAGGTACATACTGTAATTCGTGAGCAACCCACTCGTACAATTCAAATTCCAGCAATGTAATGTAGACTAAATCAAATGTTTGCAAATGTATGGGACTTCTTTGGTTATTAGTCCCTAGATTCACAAACTACTTACACTAAACTAACCTGAGAACAACCCCCCCCCCCCCCCCCACACACACACACACACACACGTACCCATGCCCATGGGAGAACCGGAACCTTCGACGATGAGCAACCGCGCGCTTCGCAGCAAGGCGCCTTAAATGTTTGTATAGCTTATGGGACTTAACTACGGGGTCATCAGTCCCTAAACTTACGAACTACTTAACACTAAGGACGGCACAAATATCCATGCCAGAGGAAGGATTCGAACCCCCTACTGTAGTGGCCGTGCAGACCGTGACTGGAGAAGGCGCCTTAGACCGCTCGGCCACTCTACCTCGGCTAATGCAGACTATTGCAGGATGGTAATCTAAGAACTTTACTCGTTGTCGTATTCTGATGTCATTAACGTCTATCACATGACAACAGGAAGTATTTTCATGTTTCGACAGCATGTGTTCTGCCTTTGTCGACCGAAAATCACAAACTTAAGAGAAGAACAAGGTACGATTTTTTTTCATTGATTTCGAAATGACGATGTTTTTTTGACCATTATTGTGACATGCGACGAAAGCTGATTTCAGCATTACCAGCGTGAAACAATGCCTCGGTATGGTGTAGCACCACCAGGATCTGCCATTAAAAGAAAACAAAAGTGCGATCGAATGGGAAAGTTATCTGCAGGGTCTTCTGGGATGCATTCCGGTTGAATTTCTTTGATCTGGACAACCCGTAAATGCTGCCTGCTATATCCAGACGTTTCAGAAGTTCCGTCGTAAATTGCGCCACAAACGTCTTGGAAAGATCATTCTGCAACACGAAAACGCCCGTCCTCTCACATCTCGTGCTACTGTGCACAAGATCAGACCATTTGGGTGGGAAACTCTTCCACATCCCGTCCCTCCACCCCCTGCCCATCATTTCCGACTTGGCACCATTCGATTATCACCTTTTTTTTTTTTTTTTTTCTTTTGTGAAGAAACACCCACGAGGGCAGCGCTGTGACATGCTGGAGTATATACGGAATGCTGTGCGTCAGTGGCTTCGGGCGGCTGGGAAATTTTCAAGCTTTTAGAACGATGGGAAAGGTGCGTGCGAAGAAATGGAGACTACGCTGAAGAGTAAACAGAAATCTGTAGACTCAGATGATATACTTGATTTGTATGGAAATCATGATGATTTATGAAAAATTAAAAAAAAAAAAAAAAAAGAGTTGCTTAGTACTGTCAGTATACCCCTCGCGTCTAGGAAGAACGCGATGTTTCGCTAAGTGCAGGCGGCAGGACGTGACGCAGCGCGGTCAGCGCAGGGTCATGCTCCGTCCGCCCCGCGCCGCCCCACCCCACCCCCCCACCCCCGCCTCGCACTGCCGGCGTCCATTTTGCGAGCGGAGCAGTCATCCGCGATGCCGCGTATATTTTACCGGGGAGAAGCGAGCGCCGCTCAAGTCCGCTGTCATGCATTTGCATATTATTAAAACCTGTTTTACAAATGGAACTTCCATAAACGGGCAACTCGTGTTGCTAATTTGTTTTTTATGTTACTTAAAATTACATGCAAACAGACATTTATGAGGTAGATTGCATTTTCGAACGATATGAACCAGTTTAATAAGTCTATTGATATGTTCCTGTTTGTAGGGAGACGGAGTTTTTTCGTGCTTTTTTGATCGCCGTACGCTCTGCATGCGTATATGCGCGCGATCACCCGAGGGGGATGGGAGATGTTGGCATAATGAAAATGTCGGCCGGATTTCGCAATTAAGCTTTCGGCACTCTGTCACAGGCCGGTGCTGATTCGCCAGCGCGCGCTCGCGCCCCCGCCCCGCCCCACCGCGCCCCGGCTGCCCGCCCACGCAGTCGCCGCTGGCGCTAAGGACCGCCGAGTCGGCTCTGCGTCACCCCTTCCCACACTAGTTCTCTTCCGTCTCCTAAGGAAACGTGCGCTTTAATTGCTGTCGGCTTGCACTGTTTGTTTCCGCAATTTATTCTTCCGTAGTGGCAAAGGGACAAATTCGATTTTTAAGGGCACTTTTACTATTTAAACACTTAAAAATCGAACGATGCTTAGGAAATTAGATAAAGAAACTAAAAAAAAATAAAAGTAGTAGATTTTGTTATTTGGGCAGTTAAATAGCTTACGATGGCCGGAGTAAAGAAGAGAGTGCACTGCACGAAAAGCATATCTGAAGAGAAGAAATATCTCAACATTCAATATTTATTTCAGTGTTACGAACGCGTTGTCTAAGGCGTCATGCTACGTACTGGACAGCCGTTCCCCGCCGGAAGTTTGAGTCCTCCTTCGGGCATGAATGTAGTTTGTAAGTCTAAGACCTAATGACTATACCAGTTTGGCCCAATAGGTTTGATAACATTTAAACATTTTATTTCTAACAGATCGGAATTATGATTTAAATGTAATTGTAACGATTATAGCCTTACACAGGAGTTAATGTTTCAAATGTTTGTAATCCTTTGGGCCGCGGTGGAGTAGCCGAGCGGTCTAAAGCGTCTCGCTGCGGAGCGCGCGGTTACTCGCTGTGGAGATTCGAGTCCTCCCTGGGGAATCGGTGTGTTTGTCCTTAGGTTAGTTTACCTAGGTTTAAGTCGTTTGTAAGCTACGGACTGATGACCACGCAGTTTGGTCTGATAGATCTACAAACACTTACTGTAATCCTTTGGGATTCATCGACTTAGTTTGTCAGTCCCAAGACTTACAAACTGCTTACAGTAACTTAAACTAAGGACCACAAATACACCCAAACCAGAGGGAGGACTCGAACCTCCGACAGGCAACGCCCGCGCGCACGGCAGCCAGGCGCCTTCGTGCGCTCGGCTATTCCGCCGCGGCACACGGAAGTGAAACGTGGACGATAAGCACCTCGAACAAGAAGGGGATAGAGGCTTTTGAAATTTGGTGCTGCAGAACAACGCTGAAGTCTAGATGTAAGTAATCAGAATATATTGATCAGAGTAGTGAAAGGAAGTAACGTGAGCCGTAAATTGAATCAAATAATGGATCGATTGATAGGACACATTTTCATACATCAAGGAATAGACAAGTGTGGTGGATAAAAATCGCAGACGAAGATAATGAGACGAGCAGAGCAGGCAGGTTAAAATGGTTTTCGGATGCCATTGTTATTCGGAGATAATGATGCTTCAACTATGTAAAGTAACGTGCAGAGTTGCAATAAACCAGTCTTTCTACTGAAGACTGCAATAACACTGCTTAGAAATAAATTTTAAAAAAGTTGTATCATATCTGTATATATCTACACCTAAAGGTCAACTTGACTTCCGACCACGTTGCACCTTGGTATTTTTCATATCAGGAAACATCGCCAGAGGTGGAAAACGTGACAAGCGACGGCTAAAAATCCTAAAGAATTAACGTGGGTTGACGATAGTTTTTTGACGCAAAAAATATGAAAGTATGCATATTTATCATTTAAAACGTAGTTTCTTATTGTGTGATAAAACAAATGAACTTTCCAAAAATAATATAGAAAACTCATAAAAACTTGTAACTGAGATGCTCTGGGGAAAAAAAGAAGGAAAAAGAGGAAAACAGATTCTGGCGTTGTTCGTGAAAAGGAGAATAAAGTAATTTCTCTTGACCGTCATGTCAACTTTATGAAAGCTGTGCCGCTACCTGATGAAACTGGTGTTTTAAGTATGTCAAAACCTTCGAGTCACTATCCACAGTGAACTTAGGGGGGAAAACTTGCTGAAATCGATGAATTAACAAGGAAGAAATCTCCTGCTACAAAATTAGTACCAACATTGAAGCAAAGGGCTAAGAAACGATATTTTGAGAATATTACAAATTATGGCACTATATTTTGTTGTTAAGATATATTTGACAACAATTACTTTGTACATCAAGGTTCAGAGGTTACTGAATATGCGTTGGTGTCCTACGTCAACAGTAACGAGAAGGTACAGTTGAATATAGATGTAGTCGAAATAATTTGCGCTACTGAGAAGAGTGATAGTAGTACTGTTGAAACAGTTAGGTAAGAACACCTGGAGAATTGATCACCACTCCCGAAGGATTCCACTTACGAGAAGAATACCGTCTAAGACGTTGCCTCCTTTGAATATAAAAGGCGGATGTGCTTTTCCTCGGTAATTGTAGCGCCGAGGTATTTTATCTGCGTGTCGAATTATAGGCTCTCACTTGAATGTGGGTCGTACGTATCCTGTATCACACAAACATGAAGATATGGAGAAATCATAAACTCCGGAACATAACCCGTAAGTAGAGACAGGAAGCACAAGGCGGGAGGATGCAGGTGTGGCGAGGTAAGTCTGCATTTGTAAGCGGCACTGTCTTAGGGAAATAGTAACGCAGAACAGGAAGTGCTGTTGTTTCCCCTCATGTGTGGCGTCTGTGTCGAGTATGTCGAATAAAGAAGACGACAGGTGTGTTGATTGTCGATAACTACTGAAAGCAATCTCAAAAGGCAATTAAGGGAACCTCAAAAAGAAAAATATTATTGTAATATCAAAATTATATGAAAGAGAAAGATACGTCAAATCGTTAGTACCAATTCTTTATAAAATGGAAAGTGATAGCGCTTTGCGTTTCTACATGTACATCTACACTCAGCAAGCTACCTCACGGTGTGTGTACCTTGTGTACCAATGTCATGTTGTCCTTTTCCTGTTTTAGTCGTGTATAGTTAGCGAGAGAAGCCACTATGTGTATCCTTATTTTCTGATTTTACCCTCGTGGTCTTTTCTCGAGATGGGGGAAAGCAGTATGTTGGTTATCTCTTCAAGAAACGTACGCTCTTGGAACTTTGTCCAGGGTCCATATCCTGATTATTAACGCCTCTCTTGCAGCGCCTGCGCCTGGAGTTGGCCAGTCATCCTCGTGACGCTTTGGCATTTACTAAATGAACGTGTAACGAAGCGCGTTGCAATCGTGTCAACCCTATCTGGTTTTTATCCCACGTTGATGAGCAATATTCAATTATTGGATGAGCAAGTGTTTTGTTAGCGCTGTAATGCGCCTTACTGCGTATCATGTGTTAGCTCGCCGTTGGAGATTCTAGTCCTCACTCGGGCATGGGTATGTGGTGTCGCACAAGTATGAAATGTGCGCCACGTACTTTCGCCGCGCGCCGCCATGCACGCTCGGCGCGGCGTTCTTACGACGTCAGCCACGAGCGCTCTCTCCTGCAACTCCGCTCGTGGCCACCACTGGACTGCATCGTTCACTTGGGAACCAGATAGGCACCAGTTAAGACTTGGCTATCGGATAGGCACTAGGAATCATCAGTAGGCAGGCCTCTATATAAACTATGTATCAACATTCTACTAGTCTGCTGCTCTCCAAGTAAAGTATTGTAATCTTTCTACGAAATATATTACTTGTTCTAATCTAGCTTAGTGTTTCTAGTTTCTGCTGTCCCACTGACTGGTCACCTCAGACTCTGTACCCGCACACGCGTGCATCCTATTTCCCTGTGTCGGTCTCTCTCTACTCGGCCACCGACACCCAGGACAACCGGCGGAAACGAGACACAAAAGGGTATGCCTGTGTTGTCCTTAGCGTAAGTTAGTTTCAGTAGTTTTCAAGCCTAAGGCCTTTTAACCACAATAGATTACAAGCATTTAAACATTTGAATAAAATGAGGTACTCTGAGGAATGTTAATGAAACATGTAGTACATTATCGGCTTCAAATCGTGTGTAAAATATTAAATTGTTATTATTGTGATGGACTTCAGTATTTATTATGAAGTACGTGTGTGGCGAGCACCGGATCCCTAGCTAGTGCAGTCTTCTTTCCTTCTTCCTTCCTGGACAGTATTTCCCTTCCCCTCCTTTCCTGTCTTCACTCCTTCCCCTCCCTACCGGGGGACTGGTGACGTAGGCAATTTGGTCCCCCTGTCACAAACAGGCAACCAATTCTAGATACAGTTAACCTCATCACTACACTACACTTGCATCCTGAATCTCCATATCTTGAGAAGGTATATAATTCAGGCCGTCATGATGCTCTTCCGTCGAAAAACGCGATAAAATTTGGGATTACTAACTTTGAAGATACTGGATTTGCCCTCAAGAAGAAACCAACAGGGCCAACAAGAAGTTGGGTTCTCCAGTTGAAATGTCCTGGTAGAGTGTTCGCACACTTCTTCATTCCTACAAACTACAGATGCTACAGCTATTGAAGGATGACGAGTACCGGTTATGACTGGGATTCTGTTAACAAATGATAACAAAAATAAACAATGACGATAAATTTATAAAAAAGTTGTAGATGTCAGATAGGCGCTTTTTCATCTCACAGGATATGTTAATAAACAGAATTACTGTTGCTGGGCAAACACTAATTCTTATGACGTTCATGAGCGCCCTTTACACGCTAGTAAAGTGGCGTAATTACTTGGGATTATCTTACCGCATTTTTTCACAAATGACCAGGGAAACAAAACTACTGTCAATGCAATCGTTGCGTGGAGATGTAACCAACTTTCGTTCATCTACACTGAACAACTTTCCAAACGTGTAAGCAGCTCAGTTTGAACAGTACGAAGCTATAAAACACACTGCATGGCAATCAATAGCACGTGTGCAAGAATTGTTCAGTAACCTTGTTATCTCCGGTTCAGCAAAATTCCCTGGTCCCTGAGATCGCCAGATTTATCCGTTTGCGGTTTTTTTCTCATGGGACTACCTCAAAAGCAAAGTCAACACGACTCGACGAAGATGCCTGGATGAGTTAAAACAGAGAATTAGAGATAACTTTCACTGTATCCTAGCTGAGAAGTTGCTGTGGTCATTGAGGAGTCTCCACAGCAGATATCACGAATGTATTCCTATAGGAGGACGCCATGTGAAGGGCGTAATTTAAAAGAATGATAAATGACATCAATGTTTCGTAAATGGCAAAGTTGTATCATTTCAATTACTATGAATTACATTTTTCCTATATCAGTTGTAATATTATTGGGTTGTGGAAATGCTGCCATTTTTCTGTGTGACCCTGTATTTTCAATACCACTTTAAGACAGTATTGCGTTTATTAACTGATACTGCTCCACACCCATTACTCCTCAACTGCGGTGAAATGTGGCTACTATAGTTGATGTCATGTAAGTAGGCGCTTCCGCGCAAAGAGGCGGAGCGACAGGGGAAGTGTGGAGGGGATGAGCTACGGTCGAGCGCCAACAGCTGAGCCTGCAGGAGAAACACTGCGTAACTCACGGCCAGACACACGCCTAGAGAATGAATATTATTGGCTGCCAGTGCGGTAATGGAGGGGGATGCGCAGAACGGCTGAAAACTGGGCCGCCTTCGTATGTGACGTCGACTATACCACTCGCGCATGCGCGGCAAGTTGCGAGTGTCTCCAACCCATGACAAAGGTAACTTTTACATTACGCTTACAAATCAATTAGTAACTGCAAGTCTTTTTCTTTCAAGAGTTATTGATTTATGAAAAGCGAGTACATTTTTTTTTATTACTCTGTATTGAAATTCGATACTACAATTTTCGTCTTCGCGTATTTATAAAGTCATTGAAATTGTATGATCAAACGTTTTGCCAACGCGAGGTACAGAATGGTGCAAGTGACGGCGCAGGAAGCGAGGGCGGCGTGGAATATTCGTGGCAGTGTGTATGATGTGCTCGTGCGCGTTAAAGAAAGGCCGGTGGCGGTGGCAGGCGGCGGGCGGCGGAGGCAGGCCTGTATCGTGCCTGTCCGCGAGAAATTCGCGCCGGGCGCGAGGTGACAGCCGGCGCGCAAGTCGACAGGGGCGTCGGCCGCGACTGACGGGGGGACGCGCGAAAGACAAGCGATTAATTTATTTAAAAAAGGACGCGGACAGCGCCTCGCGCGCGCGCCTGAATTATTGGCCGCGGTGGCGGCAGCGGCATCGCCCGCGGCGCGGGGGCGGGGCGGGGCGGCCGGCCGCCGAGCCCGCCGTCCGCCCTCTTCCCCGTATTGACAGCCGGCCAATCAATGCAAGGGCAAGTAAAAATTCTAACACCATTAGCCACCGCTGCAGACGATGTCGATACCGTTAATAATGGATCAAGGTGACCTTTAATTTATAAATAAGTAGCTTTTGACTTTTCCGGGGAGAGGGAGCTGTTTACTATTGCAGGAGCGCCCGAGAGGACGCCGCACTGGAGAGAGAAACAGAGCGGCGAGGGGAGAGACGGGGAGAGAGAGAGAGAGAGAGAGAGAGAGAGAGAGAGGAGAGAGGAGACGAGAGAGGAGAGGCGGTGGGGGAGGCGAGCGCGCTGGCTATGCTGCGCGGTGGCGCCGGCGCCGGCGGCTGCCTTGTTGTAGTTAATGTTTAAACCGGCCCCAACTCATGCAGGTATATAGGCACTCGGCGAATAATTCAGCGCGCGCGCCTGCCAGGTATAAGATATTATATAAAACTGCCGGCTCCTTGCCGCGGCGCGCCCGCCTCCTCCGGCGGCGCCCTCCCTCTCTATTTTGTATGATAATAGAATATCTAAGAGTTAGACCATGTTAGCTGCTGTAAATTAGTAATACGCTGCTCGGGCCGGGCCGGGCCGGGCCGGGCGGCGAGGCTGGCTGGCTGGCCGACTTGGGCGCCGCGCCGGAGACTGGAGAGGCAGCGGCTGCCTGCCGCGGGACACGCCACGTGTCGTCCGCCAAGACTACTCTCATTCCGCGAAAGCTGCTGTCAGCTAGTCCGACAAACAACGTCTTACAAAACAAATACCGACATCCTTCTTCGTGCATGTATAAGGCGCATCCAGGAACAAGTTTCCCCAATATTAAAGAAAGGTTCCATGAAATATTCGATACTCCTACATAGTCTTCAAAAGAACTCGTCATATCCTTAAAAAAGTTAAATTTTACTTAAATGCTGAGGTTATCAGTCCCTGGGCTTACAAACTACTTAAACTTACCTAAGGGAAAAAACAAACAGACGCACCAATGCGAGGAAGGACTCGAACCTCTGACGGGGTGCAATCGCACGCTCCGCAACTAGGCGCCTTAGAGCGCTCAGCAATTCCATCGCGATTTTATCATATCCTACGATACACTCCTGTATTGTAGAAGCCTTCCACCTGTGGCTCGAAGCAGTATGCGACACTCCTCTTCAGCTCTTACCGTGAAACAATACGTCGACTTCGACGTGCCATTCATAATAGGCGTGAATACAGATGTGCTGCTCCATGACCATTCTCATCCCCGGCTGTCTAGCAGACGTTCGGATGAGAGCTGTTTGATCATCCAGTATACGTTCCTGATCTGGCTCCCAGCTGTTCCCATCTCCACTTGTACCTCAAGAAACTCCCTCGGCCAGCGTTTTGTCAACAACGAAGAGCAGAAGACGACTGTTACACGGTGATTGCATTCACAGACGGCATACTTCTACGAGACGGGAAAACAAAATATGAGTCCAAGTGTCTCAATTCTCTTACAGATTATAAAGGAAAAATTGCTCCAACATTGCTGCTCCTGTTGTCAATATATATTTCATGCAACTATCTTGGCTTTCGGTGTTATTGTTTTAACAAGGAAACTTGCATTCTGGATGCTCCTTGTACGTAAGGCGTTAAACATCGTAACTCTGCACCGATTGCTGAGAGAGAGAAAATATCTTCGAAATGTTACAATCGGTTTGCTCCTTGTGTTCTGGGTTCACAGTCATAAAGCCTCATGGATGCGGTGTCGGCGTCACGTTACGGATCTCTTGGCTATTCGTGTCGAAGGTTCGAGTTCTTCCTCGGGATTGGCGTGTGTGCGGTCCGTATTATAAGTTACTTTTAGTAGTTTGTAAGTCTAGGGACCGATTATTTCAGTAGTTTGATCCCTTAGGGGTACAAACATTTGAATTCTTTTCCTTCCACACACTGTTTCCGCGGGACCTCCAACGCTGTATATCACTTTTATTTACAAATAGCTACCAAACCCCACTGTGACTTAGTATGATATTAAACGAATGGGAAAATTAAATGTCAATTTAGCATTGGAGGGAATTGTGTTACATAAAAATCGCAGAGGGAGACCCAGAGAAAATACAAGTAAGCATGTAGGCTGCCGTTCTTATTCAGGGATGAAGAGGCTTGAATAGTACAGAATAGTGTGAAGAACTGTATCAAACCAGTCTTTTCACTGAAGAGCACGTCAACAAATACAAACTTGCAAATATTTGCCTACCGAGAAAACACATCAATCAAAAACAGAAACAACTTATCAACTAGATAATACTAAAGACGACACAAACATCAATGCCCGAGGGGGGATCCGAACCGCCGTCGTAGCCGCCGTGGAGACTGTGACTGGCGCGCCGCAGACCACTCGGCCACTGCGGCCGGCCACCATCAATCAAATGAGTGCCTTGCCTCGCGTTGCTATGCTTATTCGGAATGAAAAGAAAGGAAGAAAGAAGATGTTTTCTAATAAAGTAATAATTTATTGTGAAACCAGTAGACTACTTTTTATTTGCTCGTTTAAACATAAATGTCAGACGCTTCACGCATTGCCGGCCGCGGTGGCCGAGGGGACTGAGGCGCTCCAGTCACGGTCTGCATGGCCACTAAGGTCGGGGGTTCGAATCCCCTCCCCCCTCGGGCATGGATATTTGTGCCGTCCTTAGTATTAGCTAGTTCGTAAGTAGTTTGTAAGTTTAGGGACTTGTGACCCCGTAGTTAAGTCCCATAAGCTTAACAAACATTTGAACATTTTTGTTTCACGCGTTCCGGAACCCATGAGAGTAACAACCGTTTTCAACATTCTGTCCATCTCTCTCTCTCTCTCACTCTCTCTCTCTCTCTCTCTCTCTCCCCCCTCACCACGTCTCTTTTTTTTTAATTTCTTCTTCCGACTTTTTTTTATCTTCTCATCCTCCCTGCACCGCACCTGGCCTGCACCTCCTCCCCCCTCCCCTCTTTCTCTCCATTTACTACCACTCCCTCTCCCGTCCTCATTCTCTTTCTATGCATCCTCCCATTTTTCCTCCTGTGCCCATCACCCCGTCATTTTCCACACCTCACCTTCACACCGTTTCTTTCAGGAGTCACTAGCAAAAGTGCTCTAGTTTTCAAATAATCGATGGATAAAGTCTGTATATTCCCGCGTATTGACTTCAGTGCCTCTTCATTCCCACTCCTCTGATCATTGCTGTGTTGCACATTGGTAGTATGAAAACGTTGTACATCCAATATGCAACATCATCAGTTGAGCGATCATTCTTAGATTTTTGGAAACAAACATCTGCAAGTTGAATTTTTATTGCAGGGCCAAAGAATTTCATGTTAAATGAACACATCGCTGCAGCTGCTTATATACTTTACTAAAAACACTTTCGGTTTCGTAACATTATAGTGGCATCCTCTCAGGTGGACACCTCAGTATATAAAAAAGAAAAAAGTCATTAGAAATATAAGCTGACTAAATAGTAAGAGACGATTAATATTTGCCCTTGATTAAAATGATTGATTTATATGAAGTGGAATACACTCGGTGTTACAGTTGATAGTGTGTGTTCGTATATTGTACTTTCAAAGAATTACGTGCTACTTATTAAACTCCTCCTCCTCCCCCCTCCCGAATCCTTGGATTTGACTCACAAGATGTTCATTGGACAAGAACCATTTCAAACCTAAAAGAAAATAAGGGCATTGTAAATCCAAACGCCAAGGGGACGAATATATTTCACACGGAAATGCCAGTGACGTACCCTATACCCATGAGGAGATGATGGGGCAGGAAGCAGCGTCCACACTAAATGCAGCCCCATTACAAGCGCATGCGCGTGGACGGCTATGGGCCACGAGGTCGAGGAAAAACCCAGGAATCGGGTGCAGGAAGTGTTACATTGATGGGTGTAAGATACCGGGCTCAAAAGCCATAAACAGTAAGCAATAAAAACGAGGTCAATAAAACTGTTAACTATAAGTTCACTACAAAATATTGTTTCTGTACGACGCTTCTAATCTAGTGTCCGGCATTTGAAGATTGACATTTTATTGAAATTGTTTTATTTAACAATATTATGTAATTATTTTTAAATTGATTTTAGTAATTTGATGAACAGTATAGCTTGTTACGTTTTTATTGACAAATTTTTATTGCTTACTACTCTTGGAATTTGAGCCCGTTGTTTTACGCTCATTAATGTATCACTTTGCGAACTCGATTCCTGGCCATTTCCTCGTCCTAGTGGTCCATACCTGTCCACTCACTTGGGCCTGTTACGGAACATGTGGGCGCTGCTTACTGCCCTAACACCTTCGCGCGAACATATGGTATGACAAAGGTATTTCTGTTTGAAAAATTTTCGTCCCACTGTCATTTGGTTATACATTGGCCTTATTTTCTTTTTTTAAGTTTCAACCGGGTTCTTGTCCAGTGAACATCTTCTAAGTGAAATCATATGAATCTGGGGCTAAGTTTATCCAACAACATGAGGTTATTTAAAAGTACGATCATAAAAACTATCACTTCTAATATCGCCTGTACAGAGAGTGTAATTTTAATCCAAAACAAATTTTTTGTTTTACTTTTGATACTGAATGCATTTCCTATTATTTACTCTGATTATACTTCGTACAAAGTTTTTTCTGTTTTATTCATGTATCCAACCCAAGATGTAAATAGAATTGTAGCAATCTGGAAGTGCGTTTAATAAAGTATATTTACAACTACAGTAGTATGTTCGTTTAACTTATACATAAGATACACCTCATTCGACATCATTAAGCATTTTGACTGTGGTGTTCGTACATCTACGGTTCATTCAGCGTACTAGAAGTAAAAAAAGCAGAGTAGCGACCGGTTAGAGTCATTTCAGGGGTGGCTAGTTTCCTTTGGGAGCCGCAAACTTACGGATCTGTTTTGCGTATTTACTGCCTGAATTTAAAATTTTTAAACACAATAGCAGTCAGCTCTTCACGTGATAAAAATCCTATATTAAGTTTAACACGATAAGACAAGTACTACAATTAGAAACTGCGTGTTTGCATTATTCGAAAATGATAACATTCATAACGCTGTTAGAAAACGGATGAGATTCGAGGATGAGGTGTAGGACTCGTACATGATTTGTTAGTGAGGAGAGGGTCAAGGGAATGTTGCATAAACGTCAGTGGAGACATGCACTCAGGAAGAAAGTTCAATCTTTAGAAACGTATTTCAACGCTAAAAGCATAAAGAACGACTACAACAAATTTTCCAACCACTTAATATAGAAGTCCTCACCCAGAAACGAACTTGTTTATGTGTTTATGTGAATATCTCGTAAAGAAATGCTGTAAAATGTTTCAAGGTAACCCAGAATGTATGTTGTCCAAAGTACATGTCTCGTAATAACCAGTGCAGAAATGCAGACAAATTCTTCGCGACCAAAGTTGGCGTGATGGCTGTCATACGGAGGACGCAGGTTCAATTCAGTGTACTGGCAAGTACGTTTCATTAGTGGGGTTAGTGATATGACGTGCACTGAGCTTCGTAATAACACATGAGAAGTTATTTTTGTGAGAAGTGGCAATAGGAATGTCTGGAGACTCGACAGGAATACATACTAGAGGCGAAATAGTTCTTCTTAATACTTCTTACGAGTTACATGATTTTCGTAACAGTCTTTACGCAAAGCTTATGACTAACAAACGTGTTGCAATATATAGTATTTCGGGGGGTGGGGGTGGGGTATTTCTACAATAAAGAAAAGGTACTTTCAAATATCTAGGTTTTAAATCATGAAGCTGTTTCTCAGGCGGTAAATTTTGTTCATAAAAAAACGAAGTTTGGTTATTAAAACTGACGTTTAAAAAGATAGATCATCCATAATATTGGAGAACGTAATTTTTTTACGTATTTGAATGTGATAACAGACGTGAAAGGGAATAGTAATTGTGTGTGTGTGTGTGTGAGAGAGAGAGAGAGAGAGAGAGAGAGAGAGAGAGAGAGAGAGAGAGAGAGAGAGAGAGAGAGAGAGAGGGGGGGGGGGAGGGGGAGGTAGGGAGGGAGAGCTATAGTTTTGGGGAAGGGGCTACTGCAGGCAGTTTTCGCTAATCCCTCTTTGAGCCAAACGCGGCTGTCGTTTGGCGAAAGCTTTTTTCTGTTTGTTTGGCCGCCTGTTGGCACCGCAGATGGCGGGGCGGCGTCGCCGGCGCGGCAGCGGCAACGGCCATGTCGCTATTTCGAGTGACACCTGGGAGGCCGTCGTGCGAATACGCGTGTTATTTATGCGGGCGGCGGCGGCGCGCGGCGCGTCAAGTATTAATAAAATCGCGACACGGCCAGGCGCAGGTGCCGTCAATAATCCACGGCCGCGCCTCTCCTTGGGCAGGCTGGGCAGGCAGGGCAGGGCAGGCCGCGCGCGGCCGCGACGTCGCCGCGCCGCGCCGCGGGCAGCGCGCGCTGCGCTTCACCTCCCTGACACACCGCTCGGCTGATGTAGCCTGCGCACTGCCTGAGACCGTGCTCCAAAATGACGAAAGCCGTCCGATCTCACGGCGAGACATTGACATGTCAACAGTCAGCCAGAGAAAAGCCTTCCCAGCAGCTCGAACCTCTGCCCGAGGACATGTAATGGTGGGGGGAGGGGATATCACCTCGCAACAAAAAAAGGAAGGAATGAAGATTACGGATTAACGTTCCGTCGACATCGTTATCGTTAGAGGCGGAGCACATGCTCTGTTAGTTTGGCAGGGGAAGGGAAGGAAATCGGCTGTGCTCTTTTATAGAAACCATCCAAGCGTTTACCTTGAGTGATTTAGAGAAATCACGGAAAACTGAAGTCTGGATTGCCGGAGGCGGGTTTGAAATGCTGTCCTCCTGTCCTAAATGTTCAAATATCTTATGGGACTTAACTACGGGGTCATCAGTCCCTAAACTTACAAACTACTTACAAAATAGCTAATACTAAGGACGGCACAAATATCAATGCCCGAGGGGGGGGATTCGAACCCCCGACCGTAGTGGCCGTGCAGACCGTGACTGACGCGCCGCAGTCCCTCGGCCACCGCGGCCGGCGCTGTCCTCCTGAATGCTAGTTTAGTGTATCACAATTCTGCTCCCTCGCTCGATGCTCGCAATGCCGTGGTAGACTACAGTCTAAGTATTTTAAAACCTGCTTGTCCAAGAAGGTTTAGACGTACGTAATTGTAATATAAATGTTCAAATGTTTGTAATCCTATGGGACTCGACGACTTAGGTTATCAGTCCCTAAACTTACAAACTACTTAAACTAACTAAGGACACAAATACACCCATGCCCGAGGAAGGACTCTAACCTCTGACGGGGAACAGCCACGCGCACCGCAGCAAGGAGCCTTGGTGCCCGCCGCGGCAATGGTAATAGAGATGGGGCTTCTAATAGAATGCCGACCGTTCCTAAATACGCCATCTTGCATTCAGCTCTTGTTTAATTATGATGGGTGTCATGTGGCACATGACTTTGAGCTAGGTCACGAACAATAACGTATTTTTATGTTTCTGTAATCATTAACATATAAGCGACCGATGACCAATGTAGTTTGTTACCTTAAAGCTCAAACAAACCAACTATTAAATGCAGTTCCTCCAAATCCCTGGACTAGACCATTCGAAGTGTGTTAAAGGTATGATAAAGATGATGAAAAACGTGCTACCAAATAGGAAAATGTCAATAACTCAGTACAGATACATTTCATGTTTCTTTGTTTTCCCATATTAAATGTACAGCAACAGACTGAATTATACTCATCATCATCGTGCAGTTTTTCCAGGCACAGACTGGATCTGTTGAGAAACAAGACCCGCCATTTTGTCCTGTCTTCCAAAAATCTCACTCTGGCCGTCTTCTCCTTTCTCGGCACAGTCCTCCACTACTTTTAGCTATCTATCCCTTGGTCTTCCTCTTGGTCATTTCTTCTGCATCTGTGTTTCGTGTATCCTCCTGGGGATCCTCTCCTTCATCCTTTTTAAATGGCCATACCAGTGCAGTCTTGATCTCTGGATCCTATTCTGTAAGGGCTCCTCTCTATTTCCCTGATCTTCTCATTCCTCATCCTGTTACTCCTATTCTACTTCGCGGAAATTGTACTATAGACCCAAATAATATATACCTAGGAGTATGGCGCAGTGGTAACACACTGGACTCGCGTTCGGGAGGATGGCGGGTCAAACCCACACCCGGCTATCCTGATCTTTTTCAAAGGCCACAACCGATTCCTTTCCCCATCCCTGCCAAAAACTATCAGAGCGTGTGCTCCGTCTCTATTGACCACGATATCGATAGGACGTTAAATCCTAATCTTCCTTCCTTTTTCCTCTCCAAATAATACAATCTTGGTATTACTTACATGTTTCTATGACACACATTGCACGGAAACCGAACATTAATGGTTTATTCTCCTTTCTGTTCCCGCTACAAACACTTTCCTGAGCGTTCCTTACACAGTATGTCCTGCTCCGGGCTTGTGAACAAATCTACCGTACAACCCATGTCTCATGTTAACGGTTACAATCAAATAAAAAACACATTTATATCATTACTGTTCATTAAATTCTAGCCCAAAGTCATGTGTCCCATTATTCTCTATTTAAACTTTGTGAGCTGAAGCCAAGACGGCTTATTTAAGAATCGCCACTATGTTGACTATAGTACCATAAGATGTGGTCCAATCTTTATTACATCGTGAAACCTATAATATCCCTTTGGCAAGCCGTTTACAGAATGGGATATTAGATGTGGAGTGCGGCCTCCTTTGTACTGCGAACAGATCCCTATATTACATGTCGTCGAAAGGGCGTTGAGAACGATTACCAAACGCCATGTTTTAAACGTATTGTGTTCTATATTTTTAAAATTGAGCATCAGTATCAGAAAGGGACAAGTGTTTTGCTTCGCAACATATGAATCACGTCCATTTTGGTATGGCGTTAGCTACCACAGGTTTCAAGTTTCGGAAGTATTTCAGCCATACTCACAACTGTTTCCTCCTTAATAAATTTCCGAGTAGCTTCAGTTCTTATCCCATCATTTACGTGTTCATTTACTAAGCGTGAATGCATCACGGAGATATTCATCCAACTCTAGCCGAAGACGTTATGAGAGAAGCGTTCTGCGTTACCCTGTGGTTGACTGGTTATGTCTAGAACGTACAACCAATGTATTGCTTCCCCCTGTGTGTATCTCGCGAAAAGATGATGAAAGTAAGAAATTATGTAATTGAGAGACTGAACTCGCGGGGAGACTTACCAACAATTGTTTTTGCGCTTCACAGGAACAAGAAAAAGGGAAAATTTAGTGGCATTGACTTAGTAAATTGACTATGAGAATATCATTACTGTTGGAAAAACTGTTGTCTGCTGTCAGTGTATTTCTTATTAAAGGTCGACATAATCAAAGCCGCGGTGGCCGAGGGGACTGAGGCGCTCCAGACACGGTCTGCACGGCCACTACGGTCGGGGGTTCGAATCCCCCCTCGGGCATGGATATTGGTACCGTCCTTAGTTGTAAGTAGTTCATACGTAGTTTGTAAGTTTAGGGACTGATGACCCCGTAGTTAAGTCCCATGGACTATACAAACATTTTTAATCAAAGAACCCAAGAACCTGCTACAGCTGTAGGGACATTAGTTATGCCCTGGACTCCCCCATGTGGTATATCGGAGACATTTTTTGTGTCACAGTACACACTTTCATCCAGAGAACAGATAATTACTTAACTGTAGTTTACTTGATATATAGTTCCTGTTTACTTTCCATGCATATAAGCTATGGTTACGCAACCACTGAATCAGGATGTGTAGTATTTTTTGTTCAAAAGGCGGCTTCTGTAAAACTCTCAGTCGTTTCCGAAACATCGAATATGGTGTGGATCGTTACTCCGGTGGACAATGTCAGGACACAAATCCAGAACTTTGTGCTTCAATTCATGATGACACTTAAGTTTTTGTTCCATTCCACCTTTGGTAGTGCCTTTATGAATAGTGTAGAGTTCCACAGTTCGCTTAAAAGTGGTAGGCCCCGTGTGCCTGCATGGTGAAGTTTTTCAAAGAGTAATAAAACACTGTGATTTACAAGTATGTGTTGAGTGTAAGTGATTGTCGAATGTGCGTATAGAGTTTCTTTTATTCTCATATTGTCAACTTTGAAATCTCGTCATTTGTTGTAGAGGTATAAAAGTGGCTATGCTAGAAACACTGTCTCCTCGGTAATAGAGTAATACTAAGCTTTTCTTTATAGGATGTTTGTCTACCTGCGGGACACCCGCTTATTAGTGTGTACATTTGGAGACTTTGTGGCAATTCATGTCAACGTAATTCGCCAATCGTACAAGTATAGGATAAAGTCTCCCTACAAATTATTTATTGACACTTGATGCGATTTCTCTGACAACATTAACATTTTGAAAGGGAAATTGTCCTTTTGTGATTATGGTTTATGAAACTAATTTGTACTTGTAAAGCCACATGAATTACCATAAGAACGTCTAGTTGTTCAGATGGGAAAGCTAGAATGGCGAGAAAAGGAGAAAACGTTGGTGTGTGTGGGGAAATTGTGAATGTGAACAACCACAGCTAAGGGGGGGGGGGGCGTATAAGAAATGTTGGATAGCGCGAGTAACATGCATCGTATATCCGGGGTGCTTTATATATTTCACGAGGCCTAAAGAAAAGGCATAAAAGTCGTCAGATTCTATTGGACGTGAATAAACGGCGTACGGCACCGGTGAATCTGTGGCAGCAGGCCGCTCGCTTTTGCCCGCGGCCGAACGTTTTGCTATGCAAATTCTCCTCTGCGATCGCCTTACTCCGGACCGCACCAAGAGCTTCCTGCGCTGCACTGACCGCCAGTAGCCATGCAGAAGTAGGAGCCCGCTCACCGCGGGACGGGACGGGAGGCCGCCCGAATGTATAAAAGAGGAATTATTGCCGGCAGCCTCTAATAAAGCGCCTAATAAAACCCGCCACCGCACTGATTCCAGTTTTAACCGATCATCAGGCGCGCCGGCCCGCGGGCCTCCGCGTTACCACTGCCTTTGTACTTCTGTTCCCTGACGCAAAACGTGAGCACCGGCGGACGAGGCGGGGAAGGGAGGAAAAAAGACGGGGCATCTGGTATAATAATAATCTGAACGGAAGCTGCTGTTCGTGATGGTAAATACGTTACAGTGCCTCGGGAGAAGAGGCGAGGCGTAATTTGCGTGCCTTATAATATGATAGTACCGCCGATGAGATGATATTTAAATACGTCCGCGCCGAGAAATAGAGGATTGTTAATGTCCGGATTTGAGACAGAGCCGCGGGGAAGGCGGCGCCGAGAACCGGCGGCGTGGCGGGCCGGACTCGGTGGCTGTTTTTGTGCTCCGGCGGGAGATGCAGATGTAATGCTTAAAATATGTCCGGCTATGTGTTTGGGGAGGGCCGGTAACGACTGCCGCCATTAAGCGCCGGCAGCGGACGCTGTCCAATTAGGCGCGGACATCAGCCGTGGGCGGACGGGGCTCGTGCCCGCCTTCACTTGGCGCAGGTGGCCGTCGCCGACACGTCACGCGTGTCCGGGGGCGCGTCGTCGCTGCTAAATGCCGCCCCAGTCTGCTGCGGACTCCCCACTGCATTCTAGAAGAGTTGTTCGGTAGAAAGGGAAATATACTAGCTTAAACCCGCGGCTCCGCTCGCTCGCTTGTTGGTTGATTATGATAGATAGGTGCCTCGGTTGCACAGTGTTAGTGCCAGACTGCAAATCCAAAGGTCGCGGGTTCGATCCCCGCCAGGTCCTAGGATTTTTATCTGTCACTTTCCACTTCTTTCACCTCTGGCAGTATTGCTCGTGTGAAAAATACCGAGTAGCACCGTGGTTCGGAACCCACGTTAAACTGTAGGTCCCCCTATAACTGGCTGGGTAAGTCAGTTCGAAGGTCGGAGGAAGGCAACGGCATACCACCTCCAAACAGGACGATGCCTAGTAAAGCACTGTGGTGTTCAAACCAATCTTCGGATTGTTGACTGCTTTACCTTTACCTTAAGCTATCTTTCAGTAGTGTGCTATGAGATCAAATCACACGTAAAAATGCACTCGTTTCGAAGAGTCCAATCACGAAATTCAGCAATAATGATTGTTATAATACCACAGAGCGATCACTTGATGTAATACGCGAAACGTCAAATCGAGTTTTTTTAAAGAGGTGTATTAAAAGAAATTTGTTTTACTGTTTTATTTATTTATTCTTAAATTTCCTTATTCGTGTGCTCATCCTTACAGAGAAAGACATTGTAGCACGCATAGACCAAAGATATGATCTGTGGCATCACGTTTCGCTGTTTGTAACCTCCTTGCTATAGAGTCGCAAACGTCATCGCTGGCCTTCACCACCCTATCTTCCACCCCCTTATAGCTATCGCCATGACCGCCACTACGGTCGGGGGTTCGAATCCCCCCTCGGGCATGAGTACTTGTGCCGTCCTTAGAATTAGTTAGTTCATAAGTAGTTTGTAAGATTAGGGACTGATAACCCCGTAGTTAAGTCCCATAAGCTATGCAAACATTTTAACTTATTTTTTCGGACAACAATTACACGCAGGCCATTCGTTTGCGTTCTGTAGTTTTCCCTGCAGAGCGAAATGTTAAGAGACATACATACACGTAGAATTTTATATACACCGATAACTTTCCATCCCAATATACTCCACCCTTTTATCATTATCAGCCCTCAAGCAACAAGGCAACCTATAAAACCATTTTCAAAGAGTAAATATAATTTTCAAAGAGTAATTATTGATCCGCATTTCCCGTTAAATTCTTCAAATTACTAAATATCTATGAGATCGCTATAAAACAGTGCCTAAAACCTTCCGCAGGTATAAATTAGTAACTATACAAATATTTAAGTCTCTGCGTCTTGTCGTTCGTACACCGAACAGACATTCACATTAATATATATAGATAAATAGCTATCCGCTCGCCATAAAACCGTGCCTAAAGCCTTCCCCGGGTAGACATTAGTAACTGTACAATTTTTTAGCTCCTTATGTCTTGTGGTTCAGGCGTGATAAACGTACACCGAACAGTCGTGGATACCTTTAGACAAGAAGCTTTGTTTGTTTCCGACCTTTGAACGTAATTACCTTGCTAGTTTAGGGGGTCAAACAGTTTAACGTAAATTCCGAAAGACGATGCAGCTCGCCATGTAGGAGGAATTCACATACATCCTGAACTTTTCCCCCTACTCTCTTTGCCTATCCCTTTCTAGTTGTTCGTATCTTGCTCCCCTCTTTCTCCGTACAACCCTCTCTTGCCCTCTGTCAGTTTCTTACTCACTTCTCTGTCCTTTCCATTCCTCTCTCAGACGTAGATCTTGTTTATTGTTACTACAAATGACACTTATATTAGACATTGCAGACGCTTTAAGTTAACGAGTAAACTGTTTTGGATTATTGGTATATACGATATGAGGGAGACATCTCCAACTGTTGGAATTGTGCGAATAGTAACTTAAAAAGGGGGAAAACATTTGAGTGCAGCATTCCTTTCTTCCAGTCAGTTTTAGCAGAAATGTCTTTTAAAACATATAATCTAGTTCAGCGTGAACGAAATTATAGGGCCTCTCCTTCCGAATTTGCATTACACTACCCCGTAAAAAACTGAAATAAACATGTCTAGTACTTTTTAAAATTTTTGGTATTAGTTTTAAACCATTGCTTGTCTTTATGTAGTACTATAAATGGAAAACTAGTAGACGGGAAATTCAGGTGACCTGTGAACTGATTGCATCTAAAACAGGCTTTGGAAAAGCATTAAAGAGATAATTCCGATCGCATAGAATTGTGGCAAAGTGTAAGACAATTTGTCTCACTTAACTATTCAGAGTTTATACACAAGACGTGATAGCTTCTCTAATAAAGCTCTAGGGAATAAAAGATCGCCGGGAAGGAACATTATGTTACATATTCTCAAGCTACATGGATTTTGAAACTCCCGAGCCTTCATTATACTGACTGTGCAAGCTACAGGGCCCGTTCTCGCAGCTTCATTTTCGCCAGTACCTCGCCTCCTACTGAAAATATCTGTAGAAAGTTGCATTGAAGCTGTAACATCGATTTATGAATTGTTCAGTAACGTACCTAAACCCTCATTTCGTCGTAGATTAGGTAAGTTTTGTGGAACTACGATCACGACACGCCACAAACTACATAAAACTGCACTTAGAGATTACAACGAAGTATGTACTGAAAATATGAACGATTGCAGAAATTTTCCTTTCAAAGAAATTCACCTACCGGTATCGTAATATACATATTACGCTGACTTGTTTTCCGTAAAGCCACTCGTTTAAAGCAAATCAATGAAAATGTGATTATGTCTCTTTGTGGTTGTGTGTGTGTGTGTGTGTGTGTGTGTGTGTGTGTGTGTGTGTGTGTGCGTAAATTCAATTAATTGTGGGCAACAAGGGAAGTAGCGTACTTTTGCTAAATATATGTCCTTAATACAAAAAGTGCTCAAATTTTTGTTGAAGGTAGAATTCAATGTTCATCTGCCCTTGGACTTACAAAATACTTTAACTTATCCCGAGAACACACACACACACACACACACACACACACACACACACACACACACACACACACACCAGGACTCTAACCTCCAACGAGGAACAGCTGCGCACATAGAAGCAAGGCGTATTAAAACGCACGGCCATTCCCGCGCGGCTCCTTAATATATATAGCATTGTTTTGTCTTTATTAGAATTATTTACTCTTGCAGTTATTTACAAGTAGAAGCCCCCTGGGGAGCGATCTGGCCTCAATAGAAGGTATCTGTTAAAATTTGCCAACTTTAAATATGGAGTTCCTCTCCGAAATAAATATAGGTTCAGATAAAAAAGAAGGGGGGGGGGGGGGAAAGTTCATCCAGCTGACAGACCTCTACTAATAAAATACGTGGCAATGGTATGTTGTTAGATTCGTTACCAAGAGGATGATATAGAAAATACACTCCTGCAGATTTTTCCGCAACGCTGTGTTGAACATCGAATTGATTAGGTAACGTTCCTATATATTTCAAGTGAATTCAGCTGAACTGTGACACGCCAGGGCCCACGATATTGCTGTAAAGAAGAAAAAAAAAGATCGTTTCGCTAATTCGTCGTAAAATAATGTAGCGAAATATTTCCGCGTAAGGGCGGTCTCCCTGTTTGGGTCAGCCTGGTCGGTTAGCAGTGCTGCCAATTTCTGAGAGGCGCCGTGTGGCCGTTGTCGGAGGCGGCATGTGGCGGCCGTGGAATTGTTTTATAGCGCGGCACGTTGCTAGCGCCGCGCGTGTTTATTTGCCCGCGCGACGCTGCCGCATGTCATATCTCATTAATGCCGCCCCCCTGCCTGTTTAATGTTAGAGCCCGCCCGTTGTTTGTAGAATATTCTATATCTGTAGCGGCGGTAATTTGTTTCCCGGTTTTAAGTAGCGGGCTGAGAGAGCAGACGCGAACGCTGCTGTAATGTCGAAAACGGCCCTGAAGGCGCGTTTCTGCAGTGTTCTCCGTGCCCAGCAGAGCCGCACGAACATGGCATATAGGCTATTCTGTTCTATGCGTCAAATAGTTTTCAACTACGAATTCTTAAAAGCCAATTATATCCATATATAGCAGTTTGCCCTTTCTGCTTTACTCTTGGGAGTGTGTTTCATCTGGTATGGTGTCGAAACTTGGGGGGGGGGGGGGGGAGTGAAGTTATTGGGTATCTAGAGACACAGGCGACAAAAAGAGCAAAGTCCGTTGTGTTGGACGGGAATTAGAGGCTCAGATCTTACTGCAAAATAACTACTTATAATTTAGTATTATGACACAGTTATATCTGAACAAAACTATACAATATCTGTCAAATCTTAAGACTGCAAAGTGTTGTAGAAGTTAATGATAGGTACCTGAAGAAACTCTGATTTGAACTTCAGAGTACATTGCAAAATACGAATACGAAGTTTATTGTGCCTGAGAGACAAGCGGAGGTTTATTTATCATAGAGGTACTAAACAATTGCGGCGGTGGAATGGCTCTGAGCTCTAAGGCGCCTTGCTACGGAGCGCGCGGTTGCTTCCCATCGGATGTTCGAGTTTTCCATGGGGTGTGTGTGTGTGTGTGTGTGTGTGTGTGTGTGTCCTTCCTTAGGTTAGTTTCAGTTTTAGTAGTTTGTAAGCCTAGGGACTAATTACCGCAGTAGTTAAGTCGCATAAATTTACAAATATTTGAACATTTTTTACTAAACAATTTTAAACTGATGGAATAAAAACGCATTATGTCTTCCTTAGTATATTTCAAAAGTTCAATTTAAGGGGCATTGTACGAGTGTGTCTGGGAACCATTGGTATATATTAAATACATAAGTATTGGAATAATTTTCGTTTCGTTTGGTGGTTCATCTCACACTCATTTCCTAAAATCTTGACCGTCTGATACCATTATCATGTTGGCTAAATAAAGCAACGACGATTTAACATATTTACGTCACTCAAACCTCATCATGCTCAGAAGACAGTTAACATCTTGAAACAGTTGTTTCAGGAAAATGTTTTCAGGACGGCTCGTACTGTTGTTAGAGTACGCCATACAGCACACACTACTCGCGCCGTGGCAGCTATTCTCTCATTACTCTCCACGAAACATAGCAATTTGTCTTAGGGCGAATTGATATAACATGTTCAGTGCCCGGTGTCTGTTGACAGGAGATATTTAAGATGCACTAGTTCTAGCACCCGACTTGGCCGGGTATTTATTTATTTCAACCTTCTGTTACTCGAATTACTCTTTTCTCCTCTTCCTGGGCGTCTTCTCTTTTTTTCTCCGCTCACTCTGTTCACATCCTCATCCCGCTTTGTGTCTTCTACCTCCTCCTCTCCTTCCAGCTAATCATCTGACATGTCTTCTCAACCGTCTTTGACAGCCTCCTGTTCTTCCCCTTCTCTGTGTTCGTCTACTCCTCTTCCCGTTGCTATCACTCTCCTTCTCTCCCCTCTCTCTATTCATCCCCCTTCCCCGTCCATCTCCTCCTCCTCCTCTGCCCGTCATACCATCGTCTCCTTTACCCGTATAAATAAAACTTACATATATCTGCCATATTTCGTTTTGGTCGATGAAACTGTGTCGAAGCTTACTGCAAGGTAGTTCGTATACGCCTTCGAAGGCTTGCGACGTATAAAAACCACCTCCATGTGCGAACGTTCCTGGTGATCAATCAGACTGTGTAGAATCTGCTAAATGTACCTTCTTCAATATGTGCCTAAGATAAGTCCGGTAGATATTTCTTTTCGCGTGGATGTATGATATTCTGCCGGAAAAGCAGTTTCCTATTTCTGTATTTCAACAGAGAGGAGAGAGAGAGATACGTAGGAAATATAGGGGAACTGTCTTAGGATCCTTAAATTTATTTGAAAACATTTTTGCAAAACAAAATTTTTGGTCAGTCGTTAGTTGTGCAACTTCACATTTTATCCTTCACCGTACTTGGCACAGCTAAGATTAAAGCAAGTATGACTATGTGCTGTAAGAACCTGCCTATTGGGTTATGTACAGTTCTAATTTAGAAGTTTGGCTCGATGTTATCTTACGGTCGAATCGTACATGTGTGCTTCCATACCCCAGCAACTACCTTAGTTGTAGAAATAATCTTTTACTAGTGATTCATAAGCTGCAGTTTGTGAAAAAAAAATTACATGGAATAACTGGTTCATTAATAAAAAGGGCTTTATTCTAACGTTTGCAAATTATGTACGCAGAGTCAGAGATTAAGTTGAATAAGATTTATTCACTCTAATTGGTTCCTTATTGGAAGTCATCGGATGAAATATTAACCTTAAATTGATTGAAGTGGTTAAACAGTTGCATTGTCTGCGATAAGAAATTGGTAGCACTTTTCCCCAACTAAATAATAATAAGAAACTTCCTGGCAGATTAAAATTGTGTGCCGGAACCGGGACTCGAACCTGGGACCTTTGCCTTTCGCGGGCAAGTGCTCTACCGACTGAGCTACCCCGACACGACTCACGATGCCGCCTCACAACTTTACTTCCGCCAGTACCTCGCCTCCTACTTTCCAAACTTCACAGAAGCTCTCTTGCAAACACGCAAGACTAGCACTCCTGGAAGAAAGGAAGTTTGGAAAGTAGGAGGCGAGGTACTGGCGGAAGTAAAGTTGTGAGGCGGCATCGTGAACCGTGTCGGGGTAGCTCAGTCGGTAGAGCGCTTGCCCGCGAAAGGCAAAGGTCCCAGGTTCGAGTCCCGGTTCCGGCACACAATTTTAATCTGCCAGGAAGTTTCATATCAGCGCACACTCAGCTGCAGAGTGAAAATTTCATTCTGGAAATAATAATAACTTTATGAAACGCAGAAACACTGTATTTTTCGCGAGCAGTCATCATGAAATTGTCAACAGTTTAAGTTCCCCCAACACCATTTCCACTGTCGTAAGTTTTGGGGAAAAACATAACCACATAGCAGCTGCGCTGGCGTACACTTGTTTTTGCCAAATGTAGAGACCCGGGAAGCGACCGTTCGTTGCGTAAATCTTAACTCTCTCCATGGTCGAATCACTACCTTCATCTAGGACGGTCTTCCTCCTGCCAAGACTAGAAATGGAGTTCTCTTTTCGGGGCACCCGTTAACTCACCCGCCTCTCAAAAACACACACTCCCTGCCAGTTCTGTCCCTTGGCTGCTACCTCATCGTGCGATCGCCATTCCTTTCAGAATCGTATAGATCTTAACATGAGATATTTAAGTAAAAACTATCTGAAGACACTTCCGTAGTAATATAACATTATTTAGATACAAAAAGGACAGTTAGTAGTACATAAAGGCTGTAATCAATAAATAGACAAACCAGCTTTCATGAACTTCGCCGCTCATGCTACACAGTCCTTACGTAAGTTACTTGCAACTTGTACAGAAAATCGGCACACTAAATTAAATATAAGAGAGGTATATCATGCTGTTTGCATTTTCAGTGTTAATGCCGAGAATATGACGATCTGTTTATATTTCTATTATAAATTGATATCAGTTGAAACCAGTCATTAAATAAATATAAACAAGTGTGACATTTTGAAGATGATAGCTCGAGAAGGTAAGCTATCGTCTAAACCAGAGTTCGTTGAAATAGCATGACATATTCAAAAGTTCGTTATTTTCAGCTTGATGTTTCCATATTTTTGGTGTAGTAGTCATAAACATATGTGATTTTTGAGATACTGAAATTATTTTTAGGATCACGAGATATGCATAATTTTTCGAACTTCTTAGGTGTCTTAATTTTGGAGGTAAACAATTTTATTTTATACTGAGTTACTGGAGTGTGGAACTCACATATGTCCTCCAGACACCCTTAAGAAACTCTCCACTAACAACCCTCATTAGTTTTTAGTACAAAGCATGGTCCTTTCCCCGATTTCCGTCGGTTTTTACAGACCCCCACCGGCCGTTCGTTTCAACACGCTGCCAACTGCTCCAATCGCTTGCCGCAGTCCACTGCCAGTCCGTTATCTTCTCAAACAATACCATTAGTTACACTAATTTCGCGACTCCATGGACATTACTTCCGTAAAATCACGTTGTCCGTGGAAATCAGTAAATTTTTCTACAGTGTGGATTGAGCCAGTTCGAGAAAGAATTATCTCGTGATATTGGAAGGAAAATAGGGATAGCAGAGTTTTTTTTATATAAAACTAAATAAACCAGCAGCGAAATTATAGCAGCAATAAAAATGAAACATTCTAGAACATTGTTCTCGACGGCGAATGTTCGTCAGAGACGAGTGTGTTGTCAGCCGTGCCCCAGGGGAGTGTGATAGGACCGTTATTATTTTCTAGCTATATAAATGATTTGATGGATAGAGTAATTTGAAATTTGCGGCTGTTTGGTAATGATGCTGTAGTGTATGGGATAGTGTCTTTAACTGACTGTAATAGCATACAGGATGACTTGGACAAAATTTCTACTTGGTGCGAAGAATGGCAGCTAGCTCTCAATGTAGAAAAATGTAAGGTGATGCGCATGAGTAGGAAGAACAATCCCATAATGTTCGAATACAGCATTAGTAGTGAGCTTCTTGATGTTGTCGCGTCTTTCAAATATCTAGGCGTAACATTGCAGAGTGATTTGAAATGGAACGAACATGTAAGGAAAGTTGTGAGTAAGGCGGACAGCTGACTTCGGTTTATTGGGAGAATTTTGGGAAGATGTACTTCACATCTGTAAAGGAGACCGCGTATAAAATACTTGTACGACCACGTCTTAAGTATTGCTCAAGTGCTTAGGACCCGCAGCAGATCAGTCTAAAGAAAGACATAGAGGCAGTTCAGAGGCGAGCAGCTAGGTTTGTTACTGGTAGGTTCGAGCAATGCGCGAGTGTCACGGAAATGCTCCGGCAACTCAGTTGGGGATCGCTGGAAGAAAGACAACGTTCTTTTCGTGAATTTATGTTAAGTAAATTTATAGGGCCGGAATTTGAAGCTGAGTGTAGTACGATCTTGCTGCCGCCTACTTACATTTCGCGTAAAGATCACAAAGACAAGATAAGAGAAATTAGGGCTCGTACGGAGGCATATAGGCATTCTTTTTTTCCTCGTTCAATTTGGGAGTGGAATAGGAAAGGAAAAGCCTAGTAGTGGTACAGCGTACCCTCCGCCACGAACCTTACGGGGATTGCAGAGTATGTAGATGTAGATCATGTCGTCACAGGCCGCGGCAGAGCGCGTTGAGGCGCTATGCTACCATGTCCGAGCCTGTTCCCCGTCGGGGGTTGGAATCCCTCTCGGGCATCGATGTTTGTGCCGTCTTTAGTATAAGGTAGTTCATAAGTAATTTGTAAGTTTAGGGACTGATGAACCCGCTGGTAAGTCCCATAAGCTTTACAAACTTTTGAACATTTGATTTGTCGTCACAGTGAATCAGATGCTTGATTTTTCATAGTTCATACGAGTTCAATATGAACGCAAGACGGATTCACGGCTAAAAGTTTGTTGCATGATATAATTGTAATTATGGCCTAGGGATAAGGAAACACGGAAGCTCACTGTTAATTAATCGCGCCGAGAGAGATCGCATAAATGTAGTCAACGTTGAAACTGTTGACATTTCCTTACTGTGCCATGCTGTACTAGTCACATTATCGACAACAGCGCGATTTGGAATCATGGGTGAGTTAGTCGCGTGAGAGTCGTTGCCTGATACCTAGGTCTCTTGACAGAAGTGGCACGACCTAAATTTAACCTCTTGACCGAGTAATTATTCTCGTGCTGTATTTCTTGCTGATGGTTGTAATTTTAAATTACACTGTAATATGACACATTCCGGTCTGATTTTCTACGTTTGTTAAGTTGCCATCAGTTAGATGTCTTTTATTGCCCTCCCCCCCCCTTCCCCCAATGATTTTGCTGAAGGACCGGACATATATCTGTTACTTCTCGAGAAATCAGTGTTGTTACAAACATTTCTTTCCTTCAGTAATACATTTCAAGATCGTATTCTAGAAATACGCCTTATTAGGAACGCCATTATATACAAACAGTACGATTCACAATTGCTGGTTGGTACGGACACGGGGATTTACAAACTGTTGGCAAATGTTTCGTCTCATTAATTAGCACTGGTAGTTAAAAATACGTTAAAATGTCACGAGGAGTATTGCGGTTGTTACAAGACTCTCACTGAAAATCGTTCGGCCTAACGATCATCGGCTACTGAGGGCCCGAGCATAGATCCTAGACACCTTGCAATGTAGCACATGGCAACACACTGGACTCCGTCTCAAATGACCACGTTGTCCGGAAGGACGGTAAACCTTCCTTTTTTTTTTTTTTTCTACGCCGGCCGCGGCGGCCGAGGGGACTGAAGCGCTCCAGTCACGGTCTGCACGGCCACTACGGTCGGGGGTTCGAATCCCCCCTCGGGCATGGATATTTGTGCCGTCTTTAGTATAAGGTAGTTGATAAGTAGTTTGTAAGTTTAGGGACTGATGACCCCGTAGTTAAGTCCCATAAGCTTAACAAACATTTGAACATTTGAACTTTTTTCTACGAGCACGGTCAAGGGATTCAAATGACCAGTCAGTGGAAGCATACAACAGTGAGTTTCGGATGAGGTGGAAGAGAGAGATAAATAAAAATGTCGATCTACAAGAATCTCTTTCTTAAGAGCGAGGTTGCTGGAACATGCACACTGACTGAGTGGGGGACGCGTGGCGGTGGCGGTGGGCCCGTTGTCCGCCGTGACACCAGGGACGTGCTCGTCCCTCGTCGATCCCTCTCCCACCCCTCCCCCACCCTCTCCGCAGCTGTCGGCCGCTTTGTGCGCCGGCGGGCTGAGCGCCCTCGCCCCCTCTCACCCTCCACCCTCTCAGTGCGCAGCTTTCTCGCCGCCGCTGCCTCGTCCGCGATTAACCCTTTTATCGTCCGTCGCTGCGAGGACACGCCGTGCTCTCCACCCTCCGAACTGATCTGTGATTTAATTTAGGATTACAGTAAATTGAGCATCCTCTCCAAATGCAGGCTTCTGCATTGAATTTTATTGCGTTATACGCCGTTATTCCCTTTTTTAATATTCTCGTAAGCTCAGGAATTACAACATATTATCATAGGTACGTGGCGCATATTATGTTTTTATGACGCGAAAGGCACGGTAATATATGTGAAAATTAAAAGTGTACATCGCAAAAAAAGAGAACGTGCTACGAGCGGTGGCGGCTTTATGAGGGCGGATTTTATTACGTTTTTGTTCGGGGGCCGCGTCCTAGCGTTGTTTATATTATCGCTCCTCCCCCTTGGCCCTCTTTTATAAACAATCGCTTTGTTTCGGGTTTATAGCCGGTGCGCATCGCGCGTATGACCGCACCACCCGTGACGTCGAACAAGACCACTCACGCCTGCCGCTGCACTAACTCCAGTGGCTGCCTCCGAGTAAAGGCGTCGTCATTTCACTCGCGCCGCACCCAAAGGCCGACGAACATAGAAATAAACTGTGCATCTAATGATCCACGAAGAACGTTTCTGGATCATGGTAATTATTTGTCTCTCCGTCGTATTTCGTTTGCGATTTGTGTCTAAGATAAATTATTTTTATCCTCAGATAGATTAGCAAAGATCAAATAAAAGTTATACGCGTAGCAAAACCGCAGCAAGATCATTAGTAAAAAAAGTTCAAATGTTTGTACTTCTTATGGGACCAAACTACTTTGGTCATAAGTCCCTAGACTTACAAACTACTTAAACTAAGTTAAACTAACCTAAGTACAACACACACACCCATGCCCGAGGGGGATCCGAACCCCTGACGCGGGAAGCCGCGCGATCCGTAACGTGGCGCTCCAGGCCGCTCGGCTACTCCCGCGCGGCCTTAGTAAAACAACTTACATAAACAAAATTTTACAAGAAAGTAGATGGGATTTAGTGTTGTGGAATGACGGTTGAGTGAGGTATTTCTTTGTAGCTGATGACACACACACACACACACACACACACACACACACACACATACACACACACACACACACACACACACTCGGCACTTGCCACATGGTTACAAAGGTAGTCGTTCAAAAATAGGTCGGACTATCGTGAATGTGAACTATGTTTCGAATTTCAATAGCACCGTGGATTGTTATGTTCCAGCGGAATATTAAGATTGTAATCTTCCAACTCTTCAGTTGAGTTTTTTGGGTCTCACAGAGAGAGAGGTCGAATGAAGGCGTGTGTCAAGAATGATTAAAAATCGTTATAGTGTTATTGCGCTAAAACATTTATGTACGTTCCGTGGCCAGTTTATTTATAAATCATTAATTATAATATATAATCATGTCTCCAGCAATAGCTACCTTTTTGTTAAAAGCACTTTGCCCTTTTATACCTGGATGAATTTTGTCGTCATTGCTAACTTTATGACATGAACGTGTATACAAAGTAAAAGACGTATTGCGATATATGTATTATTAGGTTTAGAGACTTTAACTCCACAATACCATATTTTATAGGCTACAATGTCTCCGTCGGCGAAGTATTTCCAACCACCAGAGGCAGCATTTTTCATTTGACATGTAGAGTGAACTAACTAGCACCACTAGTAAGTGGGTGAGGGTGTATCCAAGCAGTAGTTCAGTCTGCAACCATGAAAAAACAATGGTCCATTAAGAACTTGTTCAGCAGTTCCATCAACCCCAGTCCTCAAAAAGATACTCATAATGTGTGTATATACAGGCACGCGATGACCAACTTGTACACTCCGTTTTATATTAATATATGTTTAGAATTTTTATTTATTTGCAATTGATGCATACTCCGTGGTAAATGGTTCTCAATGTACGTTTAGCGGTAATTATCCTTGTTTACATCACAACTGTCATAACGTGACAGATGCGATTAACCGACAAAATTTGAGTTTCCTTCGACTGTTTTTTCGTGTTTTATTCATTCCACGATCGTTATAGTCATACATTTTTAATATATTTTTCAATAGCTCTTCTAGGCAAATCATATCTTGTAGAATTCAAACTGTTTTTCATCGAAATGTCTTCAGGCGAAAAGCCCCGCGAACCAGCTGCATCGTGGAAAAATAAAATAAATAAAATGTTTGTCAAGCTTATGGGACTTAACTACGGGGTCATCAGTCCCTAAACTTACAAACTACTTATGAACTAGCTAACACTAAGGACGGCACAAATATCCATGCCCGAGAGGGATTCGAACCCCCGACCGTAGTGGCCGTGCAGAATGTGACTGGAGCGCCTCAGTCTCCTCGGCCACCGCGGCCGGCCATCGTGGAAAGGAAGACCAGTGAACGAAAGACCTGGGCACAATGTTTCGCGATGCACACACTGGAGCTTGCAGACCGCCTCATGTTATGGAGTAACGCACCCATATGAATCGCACCCTGTTCCCGATACTCCAGCAAACATTTAATCACGCGTCTTTAACATTTCTTCTTTGATTGTGGCGCTTTACAATTGCTCGCTCTCTCTTTCCCACGAATTTCTGCTGCGGGCCGAATTTATACCATGTTTTTAGTTGTGACCATTGTAAGTAATTTGAACAGGTGCGACTTTATTTTGTAGCGTGCAGCGTATGGAGAATTAAAAGAATTGCGAGCTATTTCTTAGGAAATGATCGCTGATAAAACAGTTTAACAGAAGCAAGGTAGCAACGTGTAGATACCGTAACTGCAGAGGACGCGTCACAATAAGTCTCTCTTGCTTCAGAAAGGCAAGTGCAGAATATGTCAGTACCCTGGATACTGCGCTATGTCGCCTCCTTGAGAGTGTATAAGTTTTAGAAGATAAACCTCACCATGGATATGATAACGTCACATGAAGTGAAGCGCTGACATACGCAGATGGTCACTTCTTTGTCTCCGTCACTTCTTAAAAGAAAATCTGAGGTGGTGATGAGCAAACAGGAACGGACGTAACGTGTTGATAGAGTCGAACAACAAAGAGACACATACATCTCTATTCCTTCCAGTCGGTATCTGGTAAAGGTATTTAGAGTATAGCGCAGTAAAATATGTTAGGGGGTTATACTGCTGGATATATCTGCAAACAGGGACATTCCAACAAAAGCAAAACCGAAGGATGAATGTTATCCACTTACTCAAAGTCGTTCCCAGTTATCCTCAGAGGGACAACGAGCTACTTAAAACTAATACATTTCGTAATTGACATCCTTTTACCTAATAATAAATGGTAATTTACATTGATTAACATAAAACGTGTTTTCTTCGAACAGTGAAGCAGTTTGCAGTACCATCATCTTTGTTTGTTGATGACACTTTGGTTTTGTCAATATCACGTATCACGCGATTATTATTGGGCGGGGTTCCGGAGTATTTGCCCGAGTCGCACAACTCCTCTGCCACACTTGAATTTGTACGAAGAACAAAGGCGGTCTAAAATATGTTTTAACATACTTGCACGTAGTGAAGAAAGTGTCGACAACAAAATCTTCCGCACCACCTACAGCCCTATATAAATCGACATTTGATACGAGGCGAGCTGGATTGCCCCCGCCATCGAAACACTTAACATTGTGTGCTGGCTCTCAGTTGCCACTTGTGCTGCACATGGCATTGTGAATGCAGTTATCAAGTGGGAAACGTAACTCCGGCCCTAATTAAAATCAAGAACAGAGCTTTGTTATTACGAGAAACGATATCGAGGTCTATATCGCACACGAATTTCAGAACATTTACGTGTTTTTTTTTTTTTTTCCCCCTAAGCGTTAGAAGCTAAATATTGAAAAAATTAGCAAGAAATACAGCGTTGTGAATATTGTACGTAACCGAACGCAGTGTGTTGCGGAATTTTGGATAGATCTATTCGCCGAGGAAAGTATTTTAATAGTTAACAAAGATGTATTTCTCTAATTTCAGTGGTGCTCACGACGTTACGTATTTGAAATTGTTTCTCTTAAAAATCTATTAATTACGTGTGAAATATATAGGTACACTGTAGAGATCTGCACCATTTACATTATTTTTGTACGAGATGAAGAATGCAAAGCTATTTTCTTTCGCCATGAAGACAGATTGGTGGTGTCGGCTTCCTACTGTTTCATTACAAAGTGTAACATTTTGATGTTAGTGAGTTGCTAACTAACTTAAATTATGGTTGTATAAAGTACTGATCGAATATTACTGAATTCTGTATGTCAGAGTAATCTAGCGTTGTTAATGAAAACGTGACCAGGTGTAAAAGAAACAAAAGACTTCGGACATATCCTGATTAGGAGGTAGTTTATCCATCCAAATCGCGTCGTATTAGATTAAAACTTTTCTTCAGTGAGTTTAAAAGAAAAGGCAGAACAAAATATGAATGTACTGTAGAAGCAATAGCAAATAGAAATAAGGAAAACGTAGTAAAACAGAATACGTTATGAAAACGAGTAATGGACTCATTTAGAATTATTCCAGTGGTTCTTGGTGTCACTGAGGGATTTTTTTCGTTAATATTGGTGCACCCTTTTAATGCCAGTATTCTCGAAGTGTGTAATAAAGATGTCACTGTACTTTATTTAATATTGACTGTTGGTTAACGATTGTGGAAAATATAGTTGTAGATCGTTATAAATTATTTTTTCGGTGGCACTTGGCGAGTGTGTAAGAATTGTCTTTTAAAACGGTCGACATTAACTTCTCTTGCAGTTAACATACAGGTTCTTTTGCACCTAAAGCAGCGAATCCTTTTATTCCTAAATAGCGTATTTGATCCTCGACCCTCCTTTTAAGCGACTGTTTTGTATTTCGTTTCCGTGGCACGCGACTGTGCACGAAAGAAAGCGTCAAGCATGACAATTTTTCTGGAGAGACAGGTAATTAACCACAGCATGTTATATGAAAAGTACAGAACAGGATGTGAAAGCGTCTCGGCGCCCTTTTCTGAAAATTAAGGACGTCGGTGCGTGCTCCTGCGTCCAAATTCAGAGCGGTAAGGCTCACATTAGTAGTCGCTTTAGACAGTGAGGCGGGCCGCGAAGTGACGCGCGCGCACACACACACAGGTACATACAGTCTCAGGAGGAGAAAAGAATTATTATTTCTTTCACTCAGAAAATCGTACTTTTTCCCTGGGGCCGCGGACGAGGGCAGGGAGGAAAACATATTCTGCGAATTAATGGGCCTTTTCTTTCCGGGACGCGGACGTCTCCTTTGAGTGCCGTCAGGTCCAGTTGTCCGCGCGACTCGGGGCACGCAATTACTTGGCCTTTTGATGTGAAGGACGGCATTCGAGATTAGGCACTTTGTGGGGCGGCGGCCGCTGCCCGCTGCCCGCGGCGGTTGACCGCCAGTGTCTCTGATGGGATTGACGGCGGCATCTTGGTCCCCCTTTGTGCACCGCGACTTCACTCTGCGGCAGGGCGCGCCTGTTTTTGGTTCGCGAGCGCGCCTGCCTCGGCGTCTGCTCTCCCTCGTGATGGCTCTGGCTACCCCGGTGTCAGCCGCGCGCTCCGACGCGCCGTTGTGGGAGCTACTTGCCGTCTTTACTATTATATCCTCACTAGCGACCGCATCGGCTTCCCACTGGTGCAGTTTACTAACGGACAAAATAAGAAGTGCAATTATCTATATATATATATATATATATATATATATATATATATATATATATATATATAAGGAAGTGTCCCGATTGACTGACTGACTGACTGACTCATCTCCCAGCCCAAATCACTGAAGATAGAAACTTGAAATATGTGGAGGGTGTTGTTCTTACTCTGTAAGCGTCATTTAAGAAGCGATTTTTAGATATTCCGTCCGTAAGGGGGTGAAATAGAGAATGAAACGTTTTTTTGAAAATACGTAATACGTAGCTATTTAGGCAATTTTGAAGCTAGAACTACAAAATTTCGGATTTTAATTCAGGGTTCGAATTTAAAAGACATGTGTTTCGGCATTTTTTGAAATTCGACAAATAAGGGGGTAAAATAGGTGACGCAAAAAAAATGATTTTCAAAAATATGTTGCTGTTAACTCAAATTTCAAGCTATAACTACGAAACTTAGGATATAGACTCTAGATCACGATTAAAAACACATGTGTATTTTTGGAAATTCAACAACTAAGGGGGATAAAAATTATTTTCGAAAACACATTGTTGTCAAGACAATTTTGAAGCTATAGCTACAAAAATTGGTATTTGTATTGTTCGTCATGATTTAAAAAATACGTGTTTCGGTATTTTTGGTAATTCAACCATCAAGGGGGTTAAATTGGAGAGGGGGTGTTTTTCGGAAATATGTTGCTATTTAGCCAATTTTGAAGCTAGAACTACAAAATTTCGGATTTTAATTCAGGGTTCGAATTTAAAAGACACGTGTTTTGGCACTTTTTGAAATTCGACAAATAAGGGAGAAATATAGGTGACGCAAAAAATTGATTTTCAAAAGTATGTTGCTGTTAACTCAAATTTTAAGCTACTACTACGAAACTTCGGATATGGAATCTTGGTCAGGATTAAAAATCCATGATTTTTAGTATTTTTGGAAATTCAATAAGTAAGAGGGTTAAATAGAGGATCAAAAATTCTTTTTGAAAACACGTTGCTATTGATACAATTTTGAAGCTCGAACTGCAGAAATTGGTATTTTTATAGTTGGTTAGACGTTAAAAAATGCGTTTCGGTATTTTTGGAAGTTAGACTAACAAGGAAGAGGGGGGAAATACGGGATGCAAAAATAGATTTTCGAAGATATTTCGCTGTTAACTCAAATTTCGAGCTATAACTACGAAACTTAAAATATGGATTCTTCATCAAGATTAAAAAGAAACAACTGGTGCAGACCAACCAGCCTACGCATGCGAAGCAGCGGGGGTTCAGCTAATCTTAATATATAAAAACGAAAAGGTCTGTATTAGTCTTGCCAAAACTCAAAAAAATGGCTTGGTCGATTTAAATAATTCTTTGCTTTAGTGTTGTTCGCGTTAATTCAGAAGTGATTTTAAAAATTAAAAGAATAGGGAAAACCGGATGAAACACCTGAAAAATAAAAATAAAATCTAAAATCCGACACCTACAGTCCACTCGAAAGGCAACCTGGCATACACAATTGTTTGGGATCTGTATCCGTCTATCTTCGGTTGTTTGACTTTCATACAAATGTAAAGTTTTATTACCTTACAACAGACTACGACACCGTTTTGCAAATATTTAGAAAGGTCGCTAATGTTTGAATGTTTGTTTCTCTGGTCACCATGTATGTTGACAGATTTAAATATAACTGAGCAGAGCGACGACGATGATGAAGTGGGTGAGGGAGGAGGGCGGAAGAGATGGGCAGAGGGACAACACAGACAGGGTGGAAGGGGAGACTGATTACGTGAAATACGCAGGCAACCTTGAATTTTCGTCTTGTAATATACAGAATATTGTTCTGTAACTTCGTTATATCTCTACTAGTTCAAGCTGTGCTTTGTCTGACAGTCGCCCAGATACGACTCATCTAGCCGAATTTTTCCCAGAATTTCTGTGCATTGAAACATGACAACAGCTATGCCCCCTCCAACAACCTAATACCCGGACTAATTTAAGAATGTCATCGAAAACTAGGCACTTTAGCATGGCTCCATTTTCCGGTATTTAGGTAGTAACGTAAGTCCGGACACAAAGACAGAAAATAGGAAAGACGCAAAATTGAATTCGTGTAAAAGAACTGCAGTGCCTGTGCGCCTTCATGGTTTATAAAAAGTGTCAAAAGTTCTTCAAGGATGAATCATATAAAAATGATTGTACACGAGCAGAATTGGCAATTTACAGTGTAAATCAAAATATTGAAGAGTACAGGAAAGAATGAAGACAACACTTTAAAAGGATGTATGGAAAGACAATTCCAGTCGTTGTTAAGTACTACTAACCTTTGGGAAGAAGATACGCTGGACGACCGAGGACGAGTTTGAGCTTGCCGTACAAAGTAGGGACAGACATTTTGCCAAATCTTTTCGGGCATGCCGTAAAAAAACAAACACCATATCTGTAATTGTAAATATGGCAATGACAAGTCAATGAGGACGCACTCAGGGGATACAGTATATATAAGCTGCGAGCGAGAGGAACCAATGGACAAGGAGCACTACAATCGTGAAGTGCTCTAAGTTGAAAATTCGGGTTGGAAGGGAAGCTTGTGTGGATAGCCTGATTGGTTAAGCCGACCGCTGACCCGAAGCGGGAATCCGGGTTCGAATCCCGGTCCAGCACAGATTTTCAACTTTGGCGTTGTACTTATTTCAACGCCCCGAAACTGTCGAAATATTTCAATATTTCGGTTTCGTATCTTTTATTGTGTTACACGATCCTGTTTATCCCCTTCTGTTATAATTCACATTGGTTTTGTTTTCGATGCAAATATATTTACATGGTTTTGTTGAATTACGATGTCGGTCTCAGCAGGCAAAAAAGGTGCTTTAGAATTTAATAAACAAGTAGACTCAATATGTGCCTGCATTGAAACATCCAAAAGCAAAGATATCAAAGCAAAAATAACGTCTCATTTAAAACGAAAATAATTTCACGAGTGGGCCGGGCAAGACCTATAGTAAATTCGTAGCAATAAATTATCATCATCATCAATGACACGCAAGTCGCCGAAGTGGCGTCAGCTGAAAAGACTTGCACTATTTAGGCCTAACACCAAAGGCAATAAAAGCCACACGGAAACATCGAGGAACTGGGCTCAGTACTTGGCTAACGTACAAGTTGTAAAATATTCTTCTTCGTAAAAATTGATTTTTACAGCATTGTGGGATTCACTAATTCACATAAAACGACTGCATTCATTTTACTCTATTAACTATAAGGAGAACTGATCTACTGCCTTACGCCTTATGGTTGAGAACTGCCAATAGGTAGAGAAGGATCGCTTTACAAAAAGTATTGCATCCCTTCCCGAGTACCTATTAGGCCTGCGTAGACTAATACGAATAAACTGGCCATAATTCTGTGCAAGTTAAAAGCGTTATACTTGCTATTGCTTAGACACAGTTTACTTTATAGCTAAAGTTGCTAAACTAGTCGCCAGTTCCTCGTTCTCCCCGATATGGTGTGAACTATTCTGTAAAAGGCGGTTAGTTACTATTGAAGGATTTGTTACTCGTTATAATACGTCCACGGCGACTGTGCGTGCAGAACA
The DNA here is from genome assembly GCA_026315105.1 of Locusta migratoria. Classification (NCBI taxonomy): domain Eukaryota; kingdom Metazoa; phylum Arthropoda; class Insecta; order Orthoptera; family Acrididae; genus Locusta; species Locusta migratoria. The sequence goes on from CM048747.1 coordinate 102,443,511, forward strand.
GGCGGGTGACGACACTGTAAAAGCTTTGCGTTGCTAAATTAGTCGCAGAAATTTCGCCGAGGTTAGGCGCGGGGCGGAAGGCCGTCGGCTTGTTGTAGTAACTTCCACCGCACGGGGAAACCACACGAATCTCCGCTCGCTCGCCTGCGCCAGAAGCAGTGCAAGGAATTCTGAATGCGGTATCAGGTCGGCCCATGCAATATAAATAACTTCCCCCTCCACGCAGTGCGCCATAAAAGTAAGGAATGTACAACTTTGTGGAATAAAATATGCGCTACTGAACCAATGCTGGTGGATGATATTCTTACACGGCGCTGAAAAATTCACGTGCTACGTAGGTAGTGCCCCGCTTGACTGGAACGATCAAAGAACTCGGTTAAATTTATAATTTCCGTAAGCCTTTTTTTCCTCTCCCTCGCTATCCTCTTTCCACGAGGAAAGTTTTGTTTGAAATGTCGAGAACTCTTCTACGGGTTTCCTCTTAGGGCGAGTATCATGACGTCTGACTTACATGTTGTTCATAGCGGTATCAGAACAGACTGATTGTACACGTACGGAGGTATTGCTCCTCCACTCGTGACACGCAGTCTGTTAGATGGCTTAATTTTGGTTTTACTCCCAGAAAAATGTTCTTCAAGAAACTGATTATTAGTTTACATATACATTTGTACTCCGCGAGTCACTTTGTCGGCATCTTTCGGCACGCGTTTCTCTCATTACTATCATTTTCACCATCCCCTTTCCGTTTTCCAATCGAGAATGGTGTATGGGATGGCCAACTGTCGATGAAACTCAGTCTGCAGCATTAAATGTTGCCAAGTCTCTAAACTGGTCATCATTCCAATTTAATAATCTACTTTATTGGTTATAATGATTCCTTTTGGTGTATTTCCTACAGTTGCACTACAATCCCTATCGATTATGGCGTGCACATGACTGGATGGCTTACATGCAACAGATGTTGATTTCTCATCTTCTTTTCTACTTTTCTCAAGTGGATGTGTACCTATTCGGTTTCTGTTTTATATGCATAATTCTTACATTCCTCAGTGTGTTGCCATTGTACCAGCACCTGCATTCGCTGTTCTACTTACATACACGTAAAAACCAATGTTTCTGGATCGTCTCTTCTCTCTCTCTCTCTCTCTCTCTCTCTCTCTCTCTCTCTCTCTCTCTCTCTCTCTCGTTACAGTTATTAGCGCTGTTTAAGTGTCTACCGCCGCGGCGCAGTGGTCTAGCGCATTGAGGTGCTATTCTTCGATGGGCGAGGCCGTTCCTCTTCGGGCGTGGATGTTTGTGTTGTCTTTCGTATAAGTAGTTTGTAAGTTTAGGGACTGATGACCTCGCAATTAAGTTTCACAAGCTTAACAAACATTTGAATATTTTTAAGTGTCTACCTTCAGTGGTTTTTGATTGTGTTATTGTTCTTTGCCATATAGGCTCCTTACATTACATGTGACGATCTTACTTTTATTCCTTTTCCATAGTCGCGGTCATCGCGATAACGCCAATCCTGCTTACATTTACCGGTTCTGAAAAATATGATTTATTTCTCCTGTTGCACCTTATCAACCTGTAGCCAACTTTGCTAGGTAGTGGGGATGTAACATTTAACGCATCCGAATAGAATATAATAAGACTACAAAACATAAATGAACGGTCTTCAGCTTCTAAAACTAATAACGAAAAGAATATAAGAGAGATCTGACGCAAATTGGTAGACTATATCAGACTTCTTTGATGAGCCTATTATATGCGATTGCCACCAACAGACTCCGCAAGAGAGGAGTATCCGTCCATGAGCCATGAGTAATAGGCCTACACCTCGAAACAGGAATATAAATGTGACAGAGTGTATGTTGCACATACTCGGTGAAAAGCCTGAACTCCATGTGACACTTTAGCTTGCCCTCTGCAGCAGTTCTAACTTCAACTTTTGTTCTCCCCCTGCGATATGATTGTTCGATAAAAACTTGAGCTTCTGGCTCGTATCGCAACAGCTGTATTCTATTGTTCTGTTGACCTCGCGTCAGTATTGTGCGCGAGCATATGTGCATCCTGCAATTTTTTTCGCGCATCAGCTACTTTTTTAACTGATTTTTAACTCACTTGATACGACATTGCGCCATTCTGCAAGACCAGCACTGCAGTTTCTCTTAATCTTTTGTAAGTTCCGACTATACGTTGTCTAAACAGGTCTCCTGTTCAAACTGCCTTCTCTCAGAATACTAGATTTGTTGGTTTAATTTTCGGTTTCTGCTTCATATGCCTTCAGTTATCAGTTACTCCTTTATTTCGTTTCATTAACTTTTGTAACACTCTTTTCGACTCTTTGTTCTGTTCGACCTTGTCACAGTCTTTGTAGAAATTTACTCTGCCATTTGACGCCAGACAGTTACACCGCCAGTTGACGTCTATGTGCTTCAGCCACTTTCCTCAGTACTTGTCATTATCATCATAATCATGAGTTAATGTTACGACGGTAACCGTTTGTAAGCGGTGATATTATTTTAGCACTATAATAGCCATTAAAAATAAGTTATGGGTTCACCTTTTATACAATTTTCACGATTAATAATTCCTCTTAACTTTGTCTCGATTAATCGCAATTAAGTTCCGATTACTAGTTGACGAACCATCTAATGTTTCTCTACATAAATAACTTTACGCAAGACAGTTTGACATACATACTGCATCCTTAATGGTAAAGCGAAAGGCAAAGGTCGTATTTGGCTTGCACATTCAGCGGCCTCTGATGGACGGTTGGTGTGGTTTGCAGATAAAAGAATATTATCGTTACAGTAAATGATTTTTTTATGTGCTTGTGGTGTAAATGTGTTCGTTCGAACCCAAATACTTTCCTTGTTAGACATTTTATGTCTTTAGCTTACTCCAGTGTTTTATTATATTTCTTTCTTTTAGTGGATACGTTTATATGTGTGTCTTCCATGTTACACCTTTGTTCTCGTAAGACGAAATAATGTTCATTATTACAAAAAAATCTTAAATTATAACAATATTTTATTATGCAGTGTCGTTTCTAAGTGAAAAAATTATTGACATAAGAGTGCGGGTTTGTTTTTAGTGTCCTGGTTTCTTCGTGATTCATTACTCATTTTGCTAACGCTTTCTGTACGAAACATTTCGCTTAGTAAGAAGAAAATTGGAATCTGTGAGAAATTATAGAAATTGAAATTGATCGTAACGCATACAGTAATGCAAATTACTGAAAATCTGTTAGTAATGCCAACGATCTATTTAGGAAGGGATAACCCATTAAAATGAAGCCTATTACACGTCTTCTCTTTACTCGTCTTTTCAACAAAAATAGTACATTGTAATAAGTAGCGGTAGATGTTAGGGAGTAATAAAGTAATAAGAACATTGCTTGTTTCAAGTCTCTTCGTAATAGCAGATTTTTTTCTATGTACAATCTAGATTCAAATAACTATTTGCGGGGAACAATAATTTATGTTTTGCTAGGTGCCTCGAGGAAGAGTGATGATCTATTTCGTCTTCCTATATGAGGTCGATGTCAGCAAGCAAAAGCACAGCATATACGGAGGCATATATTTTAACTAGTCTCGCTGCGATTCTGGTGCAGAAAGCCTACACCATTAGAGTACAGACATAATTTTACTTTCTCTTCAAGTAGCATATTGTAAGGAATATTCAAATCTTCCCACACGTCTACGATAATGTGTAGAACTTCGCCAGACACGTTTTCCGATTAAACAAACACTGTTCGGCATTAGTTTCGAATTTTCCCCCTATTTCGGTCCATTAAGTGATGTCCAGCGATCTTCGCCGCCGCTCTTGAGTGGCCGAGCGTTCCAAGACGCCTAGCTGCGGATCGCGCCGCTGCTTGCCGTCGGAGTTTCGAGTCTTCCCTCGGGCATGGGTGTATTTTTTGTTCGTAGCATAAAGTAGTTTGGAAGCCTATGGACTGATAGCCACAGTATTTAAGTCTCATTGATTTACAAACATTTGAACTTTTTCTGTCTTCGTCACTTAAAACTTTTTTTAGTGTGTCCTCTATTTCTTAAATTCAGCTAGCTCATTGCCACATTGATTTTCTGTTTCGTGCAGTATTACGAAGTAACTTCCATCGGTGTTACATGCTATGAAATTAAAAGCAATCGCCATGATGCATATACAGGGTGTTTAAAAGGATTCATCTGATTTAAGAACGCTATAGACTTCTTTACGAATGAAGATGGATACATAGGATGTATTTCTCCTTAATCAGTGATCAAAAATACCTAGTTGCCCTTTGTGATTCCCTAGTGCAGGAAACTTGCTCTTTAATTATTTTAATTTTATTTGCTGATGATTAACCTGCATCCTAGTTACCCAGATAGATCGTACGCAATCTTAAATGGCTCATTTCCGTAGTATGATGCTGATTTGAATTCTCCTGTTTAATAAATGTTGACGGTTTTTCAGCTTTAGATAAGTTACAATAAAGTCTATTGAGAAGATATGATAAAAAGGCATATAGGAAAGAATTTAAATTTAAAATATTATAGGATAGAGGAGAGGGTGAGGTTTTAGTGCCACTACGTTTGGCGGCTGTGTGGGAAAGTCTCCGTGTATTCGCCTTTGACTTCCGGACACCTCCGCTTCCTCGCCCTCTTTCACGAAATCTACATCCACATACATACTGCGCGAGCCACATGACTGAGTGTGCCGGAGGGTACTAAGAGTACTATTGTCACTTCCTCTTACTCCAGTCGCGTATGGTTCGCGGGAAAATATGATTGCCTGTATAATTCCTTGTGGGCCCTAAACTCGATGATCTTATTCTGATGATCGAGTACGACACTTAACTCCCGGTAGGTTCAGTATGGTACGCATCTCACAGCGCACGATTGGCCGCTAAGTTCGCCTTTTTTCACTTTGTTATTTTGTTGTTGAAGACAGTCTAAATATCTTTCTACCAATAACTTCGGGTGACCTGTGACGCTGGATAGAAACGGCAGTTAACGCAATACCTCGAGTCATGCCTGCGGAAGCGGGGGATGAATGTCAGTATTGTCTGGATGTTTTTCATCTGTCCAGAGGAGGATCACGACAGTTTCGTGATACATGATTCCAATAGAGTCAAACTGTAACTGTAAAGCATAAACCAGTAGCTTATGTGCATGTACGTCAAAGATTTGCTTTTGTAAAATCAGTTGCTTCTAGTCATTACGTGTAAATTAAAAATGATACCAAGAGCCTGTATTTTTTCATGTAGAAGATAGTCTTCGGAAAGCGTTTTAATATTTTTGAAATATGTACCCAATATTTCCGCCTCTTTGCGTGATTGTGATCTATCCGTCGTCGCCCATTAGAGAACGATGTCGGTGATGTATTACATCGGTAGCTAAGAAATGTAAGAATTAAGACGTAAAAGATTTGGTATGTAGAGTACGGGCATTCTGTCGAATAACTCAGCCACACAAATTTACAAACCATAAGGGATACGCTTGTAACATACGACAGTGAGAGACTTCAGGAGTGGACATTTTTGTGGGCGACCATAAGGAACGAGTAAAATTAATGCTACTCGCATGGTTTAAGACTGAGATAAACTTCGTATAATTAAAGAGCTTTGCTTTTCCAATAATAATCTTCACGAATACATTTTGGTGAATGAAGTACTTCCTTATGGACACTCATAGCGCCTCATAGTTTTCTTTAATATACTTAACTTTTAGAATTTGCTAAAAAGAACTGTAATCATATCCACTTTTTATATTTCACAGTGACTAAACATCAAGCATGATAAGTTGGATGATAAGAGTACATTCATTTAAGCATACACTAGCATGGGCTCGTACTGATGCCTGAAGCGTCATGCTCCGCTACTGGCTTGCAAATTCACAGTTACCCACTCACAAACATACTTAAAAGTTGCCTTAATTTCTCGTGTCATATTCGTCATCGATAACTATGGCGGAGGCCTGACACGGCAACAGACATTTGAATGTTTTGAGGGGTGCAGGAATAATCGCGGAGAGAGGCTCATTGTGGCGATGAAGACAGCGGCGACGCAATGACGGCGTAAATATCCTGTCGATGATTTACGCGGATCCGATCCGATCGACCTGCCCGCTCATTCAGCGCCTTGGGAGTACTGCAAAAGCGACTGATTGTTGTTACAAGCTGTCACATTTCGCCCCCGAGCTTTGCTGCGAAAATAATGCCATTCTCGTCTCACACGGCAGTCACCTCGTTATTTATTGCAGCGATTGGAGGCTAGCTTTCTCTTGCGTTGTTGTTTGGCTTGCTACCAGTATTGCTGCGTGAACAATATGATGACTTTAATTACTTCCGTTATTACAGTGCGCGCACAGTAGAACGTGCGAGAATTTTGTAGGTGTCAGCATGGAGGAACATCATTGGTCGCAGCATAACAACAGAAACTTTACACAACGTGACGTGACAGAGAAGGATTAAATTTATTTCTATGTGCAACTGTTCTTACTCGTCAATTGTACTTCATTTCTTCTTGCATCATCACTGCCAATTATTTGATGGATGTAATGAGGTTCACAGCTCGATCAACTCCCATTTTCAATTTATGACCAAAATTTGTCTGCAGCACTCGAGAACAAACGTTAAAACCACTCTAGATTTACATTTGACCGAAAGTTTTGAAATTTGACAATATTACAGTGATAGTTCCCTGAAAACACTATTGTCATCATACATTAGGAGAAGGACTCGCTCTAATATTAGATGCTTACCGAGAGTGTGAAGTAGTTCTGTAATTATAATGGACTGTGTTACGAGTAATACAACCTTCCGATAATAAGTCTTGAGAAAATGCTCGGTTCATGATGTTAAATATTTGTTTATGAATATAGTCATCATTGTATTGATAGTTTTTTGTATTGTCTACTTACTGCGGATTATACTGAGAAGAAAAATGTGGCGTATAAAGGGAAAGTCAACGATAAATATCGTAGCAAACATATTTGTGTGGTATGTGTGACGACAACGAAATAGTTCATGTTTTGTACTCTTGTTCAGCTTGATACAGCCATTGTATAGGGCGGAGCAAATAGAAGTGCCTAGAGAATGGAAGTCCAGGTTACAAAGAAACACAGCAGAGGAAATAACATTATTAACCTGACTCTTATCATATGTTGGCAGTTTGGGGCCCTGGTCAGCAAGTTGATGTTAGCTGATCGAAGCTGGACTGATGGAACTGTTGCTATGTCATCAGAAATGTGCTGCTCCAATTCAGGAAGACTGTGAGGGTTCTTGTGATACAGCTGAGACGTGGGCGCTCCCCACACAAAGTTATCGCACGCTGACAGGTCAGGTGACGTGGGTGGCCAGCCAGGGTCGCGACCAGACTGGCTCCTGCTGACAACTCTGTCAAGAGTGAAGATCGTGTAAATGTGCTCCAAGTTTCGGCTGGCTGTATGGACAGTTGCTCCATCCTGTTGGAAGTAAGTGTATGATCTTTTCTCCTCCGTTTATGCTGCCACAGATGGCCTCTCGGCCACTTTTATTTGCATATGTCATCAGTGTCAGCTACTTTGCTCTTAGGTAATTAGTGTTTGTCTTATCGAGTTCTGTCTCGCTGTTTGCTGTAGAGGTTTCACTTGCCGCAAGGTGACAGGTATCGCTTAAATTCATTTTGGATATTCCCATCGCGTTTATCCGAATGACTCCACTTCTTTTATAGCTGATGAGCAGTTTTATTTCATTTGACATTTGCGTGTGTTAAAGATTATGTGGGGAACGCGCTTAAGAAGTCTCCACATGTTTATGGTTACTTTTCCTCATATCTATTTCTTCCATTAGCTTTAGCCATTCTTTCTTCTTTGCATAGGGTATTTGAGAGGTAACGAGATTTGCCTGTGCCGAAGTTTTTTGTCCATCAATGTCCTTTCCTGAAAGGGAATAGTACCGCTCTAGATGGGCGACTGCCTTAGGGTCGAGTCCTTTTGCGTAGTTAGATGTGCTTCGTCTGGAAATGGACGCTTTAGAGCAAGTTATTACAGTGCCCACGAAGTGGTCATACTCTACTGGACTGCATTGATCATCTAGATTTTCTTGTCTAGCAACATGATGAGTTCATCAGGTCCCAGTCAGTCTTTCTAAAATTGTATTCTCATCTTAAACCGAACCTACTGTGGGCACCTTTTTTGGCATATTGTTGGTCTGTGATGCGTGTTAGGATTATCAGGGCAGTCTAAATTATAACACTCTTTGGCGGCGTTTTCGTTCACTAAAAGGGGGTAGGGCTGAACCTACGGTGCTAGTTGCTGCTAGTGAGTGATGGAGGTGGGGTGTTAACGTTTTATAGTGCTCCCTATGTCGACGGACGAAGAAAGGGGCGCAAAAGAGGAGGTGGTACATGTTGGGGAGCGCCACGTGGGTAGTATTGCCCGCATCTGACAGGCGCCTGGCGAGTTGTACCACCTGCTTCATAGTATGTTGTGTATCCCTTGCTTAGTAAACAACAGTGTTCACTGAAATTCGGTCCGGGGCACAATTTTAACAAACCATGGAGTTTCGTATCAGCGCACACGCGACTGCAGAGTGAAAAAATTATTTTGAACAAGTTATTAAATCTATAATTTTTGTATCGAAATTTTAGTCAAATACTTGTTTCTTGACTTTGTAGCAATCGCTGTTACTTTTGTATCTCAAAGGTTTTGTAACCTTATTCTCTCACCCAGTCGAAAGAAAACTACTTTGAGTCCACTATACGCAGGAAGCGGCTACACGGGTAGCGGGCGCTGTGTGGCGTGGACTGAGCGATTTTTTTTTTTTTTTTTTTTTAGGATAAAGAGCTTCGGGGAAATAGAAAATGGGCAATCTCAAAGGGTTCAGGTGGATCACAGGAGAAATGTAGATCCGGAAACTATCGGTATAACAGTTGTAAATTGTCGTAGTTGTGTCGGGAAAGTTCCAGAACTGCAAGCGTTAATAGAAAGCACCGAAACACACATCATTATAGGCAGCGAAAGTTGGCTCAAGCCGGAAATAAGTTCAGAAGAAGTATTTTCAAAAGATCTATCGGTGTTCAGAAAGGATAGATTAAACAAAATAGGTGGGGGCGTGTTTGTCACTGTCAAAAGCAGTATTTCATGTAGCGAATTTGAAGTTGATAGTTCGTGCGAGCTATTATGGGTAGAGGTTGTACCAGAAAATCGTAAGAAGTTAATAATCGGGTCCTTTTACCGGCCTCCCGACTCTGACGATACAATAGCAGAAAGGTTCAAAGAAAACCTGAGTCTAATTACAAAATCGTATCCGACTCTCACGATAATAGTAGGTGGTGATTTAAATTTACCCTCGATCTGTTGGCGAAATTATATTTTCAAATCATCAGGTAGGCATAAAACATCGTCCGAAATTGTACTCAACGCATTCTCTGAGAATTACTTCGAACAATTAGTTCATGAGCCAACTAGAATTGTAAATGGATGTGAAAACACACTTGATCTCTTAGCAACAAATAATCCTGAGGTCATAAGAGCATCAAAACGGATACTGGTATTAGTGAACACAGAGCTGTCGTAGCGAAATTGAATATTGAAAGTCCCAAAGTTACCAAAAATAAACGCAAAGTATATTTGTTCAGGAAAGCAGATAGAAACAAAATACATTGCTTCTTGAAAGACAGCTTCCACTCGTTTCTAACACTAAACGTAGGTGTAGACCAGATGTGGCTCAAATTCAAAGATGTGGTATCGACAGCAATTGAAAGTTTTATACCTAATAAATTAATAAAAGAAGGAGGCGATCCCCCTTGGTACACAAAACAGGTCAGGACACTGTTGCAAAAGCAAAGGAAAAGGCACACCAAATTTAAACGAACAGGAAATCCCCAGGATTTGCGATCGTACTCAGAAGCTCGAAATTTAGCGAGGATTTCAATGCGAGATGCCTACAATATTTATCACAACGAAACTCTTTCTTGTAATTAGACTGAAAACCCAAAGAGATTTTGGTCATATGTTAAATATATTCGGGGCAAGTCACAAACAATACCTTCACTACGTGATAGTAATGGCGATCCTGCCGATGACAGCGCTACTAAAGCAGAGTTACTAAACTTAGCTTTTAGAAACTCATTCACCAAAGAAGACGAAACCAATATTCCAGATTTCGAATTACGAACAGATGCCGTAATGATTAACATAGAAGTAGATATCATCGGAGTAGTGCAGCAACTAAAATCACTTAACAAGAACAAGTCTTCTGGTCCGGACTGTATACCCATTAGATTTCTATCTGATTATGCTGAAGCGATAGCTCCTTACTTAACAGTCATATACAACCGCTCTCTCATAGAAGGATCTGTACCAAAAGATTGGAAAGTTGCACAGGTCACACCTATATTCAAGAAAGGCAGTAGGAGTAACCCACTACACTACAGGCCTATTTCATTGACGTAAATTTGTAGCAGGGTTTTGGAACATATCCTGTATTCAAATATTATGAATTATCTCGAACAGAACGATCTATTGACCCAAGGTCAACACGGATTTAGAAAATATCGTTCATGCGAAACACAACTAGCTCTATATTCACACGAAGTGATGGGTGCTATCGACAAAGGTTCGCAAATCGATTCCGTGATTCTTGATTTCCAGAAAGCTTTTGACACCGTACCTCACAAACGGCTTTTAATCAAATTGCGTGGTTATGGTATATCGCCCCAAATTTGCGATTGGATAGGGGATTTCTTGTCAGAGAGGACACAGTTCGTAGTAATCGATGGTAAGGCATCGACTAAAACAGAGGTGATATCGGGCGTTCCACAGGGTAGTGTTATAGGTCCTCTGCTATTCCTTATTTACATAAACGATTTAGGGGAAAATCTAAGTAGCTCTCTTAGGTTGTTTGCAGATGACGCCGTCATTTACCGTCTAGTAAAATCATCTGAAGATCAAAACCAACTGCAGAACGATCTGAATAAGATATCAGTATGGTGTAAAAATTGGCAATTGACTCTAAAGAATGAGAAGTGTGAAGTCGTCCACATGAGTACGAAAAGAAATCCGTTAAACTTTGTTTACAACATAAATCAATCAAATGTTAAGGCCGTAAACTCCACAAAATACCTAGGAATTACTATTACTTAAGACTTAAATTGGAAAGAACACGTAGATAATATCGTGGGAAAGGCGAACCAGAGACTGCGTTTTATTGGCAGAACCCTTAAAAAATGCAACAGAACTACTAAAGAAACTGCATACACTGCGCTTGTCTGTCCATTTTTGGAGTATTGCAGCCCAGTGTGGGATCCTTATCAGGTGGGTTTGACGGAGGACATCGAAAGAGTCCAAAGAAGGGCAGCTCGTTTCGTATTGTCACGATACAGGGGAGACAGCGTTACGGAAATGATCCAGGATCTGGGATGGGAATCATTACAACAACGGCGCTTATCGCTGCGGCGTGGGCTACTTGCGAAACTCCAATCGCCAACATTCTCCTCCGAATGTGAAAATATATTGTTGCCTCCCACTTACATAGGTAGAAATGATCATCAGAATAAAATAAGAGAAATCAGAGCTCGAACAGAGAGATTCAGGTGTTCTTTCTTCCCGCGCGCTATTCGAGAATGGAATGGGAGATAAATAGTATAATTGTGGTTTTATGAACCCTCTGCCAGGCACTTAAATGTGATTTGCAGAGTATCCCATGTAGATGTAGATAACTTGGACCATGTTAGGAATATGAATTTGCTTATCACTTTATATTGTAAAATAATAATTACCCAGTGTATGCCATCAGTCTATAATTCTTGTCAAAACGGCGAAGTGTTCCTTCTAGTGATTTCGCCTCCTAATAATTTCGATCGTCCCCTGAGGAAGGGCCGTGTAACGCATTCGGCGGTATCGCGCATGCGGCGCCTTGGGGAAACGGACGGTGGTTTGTTTGCCGCGGTGTCACGCGGCCGCCAGCGACAGCACATCGATCGGCTCACTTTTAAATAGAGGGTCTTCTCCTGGTATAAAGGCGTCAGGCTGTCAGCTCGGCTCGTAAATGCCCGGCGTCGATCACACCTCCTGCTCAATATTTCACCGCTCTTCAATCACGTCCTAAGATTGTCGCCAACTATTCCTTGCCGCCGAGTAAGAGGTTTCTTTTTCATTCTACTTGGCCGCGTGTATTTTTAGGACACTACAAATCATGTAGAAAAGAGTATTTGAAACTGTCGAACTTACTCCACCTATTTTTATTTTATTTTATTAATGTAATCTAATATAGCTGCTGCAAAAAATGTATTCACATAGTAAAAACCAGCCGGCCGCGGTGGCCGAGGAGACTGAGGCGCTCCAGTCACGGTCTACATGGCCACTACGGTCGGGGGTTCGAATCCCCCCTCGGGCATGGATATTTGTGCCGTCCTAGTTCGTAAGTAGTTCATAAGTAGTTTGTAAGTTTAGGGACTGATGACCCCGTAGTTAAGTCCCATAAGCTGTACAAACATTTGAACATTTTAGTAAAAACCAGAATAATAAAAAAATGTTTTAAACAATAAGGAATAATCGTTACTGTGTAAAACAGCTAAAACGAAATCTTTTGGTTGAGAGATCCAGAAAATCATTGTTTCAGGCAAACGAAATATTATGGAGACGGCGATAGAAGTTTCTTTATTAACGGCAAGTATGTATACTTATGTGACACACCTGTAAAGTGCCATTTGATAAGGAAAGCACCGTGGTACCGTACCTAAAAAGAAATTAGCGTGGTATCATAAATAATTTAAGTGTGACATAAATTATAACAAAAGACTCAGTCAAAAATCAGCATGATAGAAACACCTGAAATTTATATCAGAAAAGGGCACACTGGTGCTATCTCACACTTCATCAATTTACGGAAATACACACAGAGAGGAACCAGGATCTACATGTAGTTCGCTTAGATTTAGAGAAGGCGTATGGCTTACCGACACAGATGAAGGTACTTGTGAAAGATGATGCCAGAGAAATGAGTGCGAATTCTGCAAGACTTATATTCAAAACATACAGGGTTAAGAGACGTTATTTGGATATACAGAGTGGTTATGAGTTGAAGTTTCCTTGCATCACTCCTTGCGTTTGTGTCCGTTCTTACAGAGCTAACTACAGACAAAGCTCCATGGAACACACTGTCTGTCGATGGCGTCGTTTTGAATGCGGTCATTATCAAAGATAGCGTGAAGTGCAAGCTGGTGCAGTGGATATGTGCACTGGGGAACAAAGGGCGTAATTCAATAAATAACTGAATGCCCATGGCACAGTGGCTGTACATGACCGTTATGATAAACCATGACTCGCTTCCTTCCTCAGTCCAAATTTTTATTTCCGCTTCTATCTTCATGATGTTTTCATTTCAATTCAACAACATTACATAGGCTCACCATATCTGTTGAAATAGAATATCCGCATAGAACGAAACGGAGATTCTGCTTGACACCGAGGTAGGTTAATCCGTGGGAATGTACTAAGCCTCTGTGCCATGGTGGAATAGTGGTTAGCACAATGCCTAGTCAGCAGGAGATCAATATTTCAATCCTTGGTACAAATTTTCATTCCGTGCTTCATCATGAGTAAATAGTTGAGCACTGTTTTCTGTGTGTTGGCAGAATGGAGACTGGAGCTGAACTGATTTTAATTCTAAAATTACACGACGTCAATAATCTGTTTTTAAATTGTTAATGGAAGCGCCCTGCAAGTAAGTTAAAATTTGAATCGTTTTTATAAGCAAACTGTTATTAGGGCATTCGTAATTGAAACCAAGATACGTTAATTTCCTGCTAACGTTCTTGAAGCAATAGCAGCTTTTACGTACCGTGACGTTGCGTATAATATTAAACAATAAGTCTCTGCAGAGTTTCTTCGCTGAAAAGATATGAATTGTGACTTGAGTACCGACTGAATATTGTACACAATTGAATATAAATTTCGAAGTTATTCTCTCGGGGCAAATTTACTGCAAATTCTCTCATGACGTGCATTACTACGTGCAAACAGGCATGTATGGAATGACTGGCATTCACAGACTTCACAGAAAGTCACTGGATACCTACATTTTTATGAGTTCCCATGCGCATTTTGTACTAGACGAGGGGCGGAAGTATTTGTCTGGATCTTTTTGAAAGTAAAATACGAAATGTCGTTCTATTTTTCTTCAGAATCGAGCTTGTGTACGTAATTTTGAGAACACTGTCGATCACTTTACTTTCCAAGAAGTGGCGAGTTAGATTTCGCTTTTTCGCTTTGATCGCGGAGCGCAGTCTGTTGGCAGATTGGTTCTTTTTCTGTCAGTTCGTACGCAGCGGCCGGTACAGGACTCGAAACGCCGGTAGCGGAATATCATTTAAAATGTTGTGCCAGAAATTACAACTAATGTCCCGCCATTTTTACGAAACGCTCGAATCACAACGGTTCTGTTTATTGCGCTTTGTTTTCTCGCTGTGTGTGTCTGTGTGTGTGTTGTTCCTTTTTTGTCCCGGCGCACTCGACAAGGCCCAGTAAAAATAAAATATCGTTTTGTCGGCCGTCACATTTTTGCGTGTCGACCCGGTAACACCGGCTGTCGCCGCCGCCCCGCGCGGCGCTGTAGTCGTAACTCAGGCCCGCAGCAGCACACAAACTACCTGCAGTGCGCTGTTAACCGGACCCCGTCCGGGGCTCGAACTCGGCACCGCCCCCGCATCGATCCCGGCCCCCGCGCGCGCTCACTCACACTCGGCACGTCTGCAGAGCGCCCATTATATTTGTCAGGATATCCGTCAGCAAACATGCAAGTGCTTAGGGCACAATATTTATGAATAGTAATACAATATTGGTGAACCATCAACAGAACAAGCTATCGGGCAGTTGGCGGAGGAATTGTCAATATATGCACACACGGTCAGCGGCGATGCGGGAAGCGGACGCTGCGTCGTGTGTGTGTGTGTGTGTGTGTGTGTGTGTGTGTGTGTGTGTGTGTGTGTGTGTGTTACCGGCAGGCGATCGGGCGTGCATGTGCGGGGATATCAATCAGCGATTATCAAGCCGACAAAATGCCAGATTAACCTCTCTTTCCATCGCTCAAATCTGCAGCGGCCTCTCCCTTCTCCCACGCTTCCAGAGCGCGACCGATGGCGTTTGTTGTATGTGCGTATCGTGGTCGAGCGGTGTGTGTGTGTGTGTGTGTGTGTGTGTGTGTGTGTGTGTGTGAAATGGTAGTAACGCAGCTACCTCACTCGCGCTGTGTGTGTGTTTGCTGTGGAGCGTGCGTGTGGGCGTGCGCGAGCACGGCTGCGCCCGTGTGTATATAAACGCGCCATGTTGGCGACACCTGTTCGGCCCACATCGGCGCTTTCTCTCGCGACGCTAATGCAGCGCGGCGCGGCGGCGCATAGCGCACACATTGATGCGAGTCGGCGTTCGGCACACAGCGGCACGCCGGCCAGAGAGATGGCCGCCGCCACCGCCGCCGGGCCGCGCTGTTGGCATTCAAACGCAAACACGGCCTAAGAAGCGCGATTGAATAGGAGTAGCGGCCGGGTCGGCTGGCGTGTCCGCGATAAAGAGCTAAGCGCTCCGGATTAGCGCGCGCCCGTTAAACGGCTCGATACGGCGCGCTCCCAATAAACCGCACGCGTCGCGTTGCAAAGGAAGTGGGCGCAGAGGTCTGTCCGGCACCCAGCGCGCCCTCCCACCGGTGCTCGTACCACCCCGCTGTTGCACTTTGCCGCAAATCGCTAGCACGCCCCGTCATTGTTATTCGAGAACACGAACAAGACGTGGCGAAAGACTTCCCACACTTCCGGCCATGTAAAATGAAACAGGTGACAGAGGGGACTGTGGCGCGCCAGTCACGGTCTGCACGGCCACTACGGTCGGGGGCTCGAATTTCCCCCCCCTCGGGCATGGATATTTGTGCCGTCCTTAGTATTAGCTATTTCATAAGTAGTTTGTAAGTTTAGGGACTGATGACCCCGTAGTCCCACAAGCTCTGCAAACATTTGAATATTTCTAAAAAGAAACACCAAAAATGACCGGAGATACCACACCCAGATTCATTTAGGAGGTAACATGTTGTACGAACAAATCACATGAATGAAACCACAGACCCATGTAAAGGGAGGAAGATGGTGAAATCAGTTTTTAGTTTCGCTGCCATAACCGCTGATACACATCTAAGCATTGAATCAAAGAGATTTCGGGTGAGTCGTTGGTTACTGCTGTCCATGCTTCATGCACATTTTACTAATGTTGATGTTGACCGCACCGTTTGGTGTATCCGGCCCAGTCGCTCTGTAATCATCGACCAGGCAATTTAGATATGCGAGAAACAGGGAGAAAAGGATAGCAAGGTAGCAATGCAATACGACGAGCGACGAGGTTCAAATGTTCAAATATTTGTATAGCTTATGGGACTTAACTACGCGGCAGCCGCGGTGGCCTTGGGGACTGAGGCGCTCCAGTCACGGTCTGCACGGCCACTACGGTCGGGGGTTCGAATCCCCCTCGGGCATGGTTATTTGTGCCGTTCTTAGTATTAGTTAGTTCATAAGTAAATTGTAAGTTTAGGGACTGATGACCCCGTAGTTAAGTCCCATAAGCTATACAAACATTTGAACATTTGAACTTAACTACGGGGTCATCAGTCCTTAAACTTACAAACTAGCTAATACTAAGGACGGCACAAATATCCATGCCCGAGGGGGGATTCGAACCCCCGACCGTAGTGGCCGTGCAGACCGTGACAGGAGCGCCTCAGTGCCCTCGGCCACCGCGACCGACAGCGACGAGGTAGCCTTGAACGTTACGCGCCACTTGTGATCGCGCGTTAGCTGTTGATATGTGCTCATCGGCAAGCTCCGAAGGTATGGGAGGACAACCAACTCTTTGGAGATTTAAAGCTGGTTGGGCAGTGTATTTGGAATGCGCCCTAGGACGGCACGGGAGTGGAATACATACCACTCCAAACCACAATATCGGCTGCAGCATCATAATGGTGTTGTAAAGCAATATCTCACTACAGTGTCACCAGACTCAATCGGACTATCGTGGTAGTACCGGCGTGTTTTCTTAGATCACAGTTTAGCGACGATCAACAAAGGCACACAAATAAAATTCCAGATACATACAAGAGCCGAGTCTTGAAGTTCAGAAATAGCAATCATCTAAAACCTTTGGTTGAAACACGCAAAAGATTAAGGAAAAAGTGAACATTAAACGTATTATATTGAAATTTGCTCGTCCTGTAATCGAAAATATTTCGTGCTTTCTCTTTACAAGTGACTCACTCAGGAGACAGATATTAAGAATGCTGAAGGTCCTCCTTACAGTTAGCCAAATGAGATGAAGAAACCTACCACTCGGCCCCACATTATTTGTGTGGTTTTTATTGTGTCGTATTATAGAATCTGTAGATTTCTTGAGTTGGGGAATTCATATGTGATACACGCTTGTTGCCCTTGCTGTGTGTAAGGTAATAAATATCTTCATAGATAGGTGTGGTGCTGTTCTTTCGGACATCAAGTAATCTACGAAACGAGGGTTGGTCAATAAAGAATGACCATTTTACGGTGATAATTTCCCGCGCTATAATTTAATTTTACGATATTGTGTTAGCTTAATGTGAAACAATCACATTGTAGTAGTTCCATTGTCGGACTCGCGGTTTCCGCCAGTGAGAGGCAGGCAAGTTCAGAAATTTTCAGTGTCGCCTACCGCTGCGATGGAGGTAACATGCGAGGAACAATACGCGGCTTTGAAATTGTTTCGTCTCAATAAATCTTCAGCTGAGGCCTACATAATATTGCAGGAGTCATATGGAGAGTCTGTTTTTCCCTACAGCACAGCTCTTTGTTAGTTTAAAATGTTTAAAGAGTGGAAACAGTTTCAAGGTAGGTGGACCCTGTGCTCCAATTGCAGCTTTCACGGAAGACAACGTCAACACATCTGCTCTCAGTGTGAAAAAAGATCGACAAAAAAGTACCGTAAGATCAGTTTCTGAAATGCTGGAAATTTCATTAACTGTCGATTCTCGAACAAAAGGACATCCGCATGCAAGTCTGCATGCAGTTAAAAGTTGATGTTAGAGGAAGATCTGGAGTTTCTTTCAAATGTTAACACTGGTGATGAAACTTGGCTACATCAGTTTGATCCTGAGAGCAAACAGCAAAGCTCAGTGTGGAATCATCCTTTTTCACCAACGCCCTAAAAAGGAAAATTGATTGCTTCTTCTGGGAAAGTTAAGTCAAATTCATGGAGTGGTTTATCAGCATGTAATATGTGCACATACATCAGTAAATGGGCCTTCCGTAGGGATGTCCTAAAAAAATTTCAAGTCCGTATCAGGCACAAAAGACCACATTTCTGTGAAGCAGGCTGCTTGCTACACCACGATAATGCGCGGCCGCATATTGCTTATGTTGTTGCTGAAAATCTTGCAAAAATCACGTGAGGTGCATCCCTCATCCTTCATATTGTCAGTATTTAGCCCCGTGTGACTTTCATATATTCCCTAACTTGAAGAAACGCCTTCGTTGGAGGCATTATCCATCATCAGAAGCAGTGCTGACGGCTGCGGAGGAGATTTTGAAGAACCTTAAAAAGATTCCAGCATGTACCGTGTTTGAAGACGGGCGGAAACGCTGGGACAAGTGCATCTCATTTATGGGAGACTATTTTGAGAAGAACCACTAAAATAGGTATGTGGCAGAAAAAATAATTCTTTATTGAACAGTCATCGTAGATATTTATTGTCCGGCGCATTAAAAGCGCAGCAGCTTGTAGCACACGCGCATTGCCAATTTCAAGAAGTCCACGGACTCCATAATGTGACACGTCCGAAACAACAGACTCCACACCTGGTTCACAGCCAATTCTACATTTGCACGTAAGCTGTCTCTTGCACTTAACGCTAGCGGCCGCCTTAGCCTCTTGGCTATCCGCGCTCGCCTCCCGAACGTCTCCGATTCCCGTTGCACACGACGGCCGTAGCGCCCCAGTCGTCGATGTCCTCCTGTGCTCGCTATTTTTGAGATGTTCGAAGGAACAGACACCATACCAGTGTGTATTTCCACGCAACTATGGCGTATGGTTCATTACTTCATGTTCGACCTCATGCGGAAATCCGAAATAGCGAGCTTAAGAGGACATGGCCACAACCGTAATATGAGGTAAACTGGAGGCGAGTGCTGGTACCCAAGAGGCTAAAGGTACCGCTGAATCGAAGTGAGAGACCCAGGTTCGAATTGCACCCCGGCTCAATTTTCACTTGTCGCCATTGGGCTACTTCTACGTTCTAGTGCTAAATAATTCCTTTTGTTCTTCCGCCCTCTCATTGAATGTACAAGTAAATATCTCATATGGCCGGGAATTATACCCATGTAGACTACTTCTACTTTCTTTGTTTATTTTTATTTTTTTCGGAAGCATTTTTCAAAAATCATCTCTTTAAATTTGTTCTTTTTACTGGATGTTTCAAAGGCTGGCTACTAATATTTTTCTTGGTCTTTAATGTTAACTATATGAAGCGAATGTACATCAATAATCATAGATTTCAGGCGTAAATTAGACTTCTAAGAGGAAACAACTGCAGATAGTTTTTTTCTGTTCCAATAATGCGAGAAAATATATAAATAACAGATATCACTATGAATACTCGCAATTTGTTTTTAATCAGTAGCACCCAACCCTAGTAGAAATAGAGTATTTGGGATACACAGGTTGTCTGGGGGAAGTCACTTCTGTAAACATTTCTCACAGAAGCAGAAATAAGGAAGTGGGAACATTGTTGTATAACACGCAGGTGCGAATTGCAGCGAATGCATTTTCACCCCCGTTTACCGCGGAAAACGGATGAGCCACAAATCAAGTGTCACTGTACGGCTGCCATTAATATTTTTGCCGCAATTGTGTGCCCCCGGAAAAAAATGATTAGTTCATGGCATCATTTTATTTTGGCGTGCATTTTTTATATTTTAATCGCTTTACGAACCTCTCCTCCTGTGATGAATAATTGAAGTTTTTAATTTCCCCCGACTAAATGTCATTTTCCTTAGCAGCGGTGTTCCAGCGCCGCTGCCGATGATTACATATTTATATTGCATGCAACGCGGTTATGTAAACGTGTATGACACCACTGAGCGTTTTAATAAAAATAACGCCTCTTGGGGTTTTCCGTGGCTGGTTCGAGTGTTCCACTAACAAAGATAGCCTCTGTTCGCCATTGTACGACTGAATTTTAAATATCTATAAACGCGTATTCTGATATTTAACCGTAAATAATATACACACATCGTAATTAGGTGACACGTTTTGTAGTCTCGCTGTGGCACCGCGTAAGGTATTATTTGTACCGGACGATGATCATCATTGGTACGTTATCTCTCCCGAAATGTTTCTCGTATTGAGACTCCAGTTACAAACTTGAATGGTTTCTTAATGTCATTGCTCCATGCAGACAATGAACTTTTTCTAGAATATGAAATAAATGTCGCGTATATCGAATTCCTTAGATGAGAAGAAATGAGTCGGAAAGCCGTACTGTACATTAAGTCTACATCTCTGCAGAACACGCAGCAATATTCATTTACCTCATTCCGGAGAAACAATACATCCCCTGGACTTCTTACTTGAGAATCTGATATCTCGTATGAAACAGAAAGCTCTCTGTAGTTGTGTACCAAGGATCACAAGCATAAAATATCGTATAGACATGGAATTAGTAATTTACTAACTGTGTTTAAATATTTTTCCGCTACGTTTCGTACATAGTTACTTATCAACGCGAAAAGTTAATTCTACCAACTAATTTCGCTGTTGGGTGGAACTAAGTATCCTAGTTAATATTCTTTTTATCATAATATGTCTATGACATAGCTGTTATCATCTAAATACCACAACTTCAATGAATAACAAAGTTTCTCGTTTCAAGATAACGTTGTAAATAAAGTATTTGCTGCGTAATTCAGGAATGTGATTCTCAGTGTTCGTTGTCTTTTGTAATGGTGACAGATCCACATATATAAATGTTAGATTTAAATGTATCATATGTCTGTTAAACGTTTTTAAAACTGCAAGTACAGCTGTCACTTTTTCAGATCCAACAATCGAAATTGAGTATTTCAGTAACACGGCGACTACTTTAATAAACATGGCGAAGAGCTAAAGGGAAACGTATAACAGGCTTTAAAGTTTGTTGGTAAAGCTTGGTTCTATGATACTAGAATCTGCCACTCACCTATCGCACGTAAGCTGATGTTTTGATAGTTCTAGTAAGTTAATCAAGTTACTGGTGGAATACATGATATGGATGTGGCTTACTGAATATAATTTTCATTTCACATATTCTAAGTGGTAATTGTGTAACGCCTCATAGGCGCTTCTAGTAATTTACAGTCGACTGCAGCCATTTCCCGTCAAGGATTCAAATCCCCCCCTCGGGCATGGATGTTTTGTGCTGTCTTAAGTACAAGTTTGCTTATAAGTAGTTTGTACATTTTGGGACTGATGACCCCGTAGTTAGTCCGATAAGCTTAATTAACATTTGAATTCACAGTTGAGCAGTCGAAGTGTAGTCATGTAAACATAAATAAATAAATAGGGGGGGAGAGACGCCCGGACAAGGCATCGTCTTACGTGATGTCATATACCTTCTTGTTAACGTACAGACTACATCTTTCAATGTGGAACCATAAAACTGTCATTAATAGGGAATTCGGTCTGAACACGATAGTGTCTTAGCATCGTTCTTCAGGGCGTGCAGAGGGTGGGGAAAACAATATAAACGCCTAACGTAGACTTAATATTTATTTGTTAGTAAGACGTTGGCCCACCTTTGCCTTTTATGATCAGCTGCAGCTCTTAAAGAAATAGATTCGTTAGGTGTCTTCATAGTTTCGAACAGAATACCCATTTTGTGTGTGTGTGTGTGTGTGTGTGTGTGTGTGTGTGTGTGGTGTGTGTGTGTTTGTCCTTAGGTTAGTTTACCTAGGTTTAAGTAGTTTGTAAGCTATGGACTGATGACCACGCGCCGCGGTGGAGTAGCCGAGCGATCTAAAGCTTGCCGCGGTGGAGTAGCCGAGCGGTCTAAAGCACCTCGCTGCGGAGCGCGCGGTTGCTCGCCGCGGAGGTTCGAGTCCTCCCTGGGGCATGGGTGTGTGTGTTTGTCCGTAGGTTAGTTTAGCTAGGTTTAAGTAGTTTGTAAGCTACGGACTGATGACCACGCAGTTTGGTCCGATAGATTTACAGACATTTGAACATTTTGATCTAAAGCTTCTCGCTGCGGAGCGCGCTGTTGCTCGCCGTGGAGGTTCGAGTCCTCCCTGGGCCGTGTGTGTGTGTGTTTGTGTGTGTGTGTGTGTGTGTGTGTGTGTGTGTGTGTGTGTGTGTGTGTGTGTGTGTGTGGTTTTTTTTTTTTTATTTTTGTCCTTGGGTTAGTTTATCTAGGTTTAAGTTGTTTGTAAGCTACGGACCACGCATTTTGGTCCGATAGATTTACAAACATTTTTTTGATGACCACGCAGTTTGGTCCTATAGATTTACAAACATTTGTACCAAAACATTTGTCAGTTACTCAACGTTGTGAAACTGTAAAATTGGTCCTCACTCTCTACTGTAAAACTTCCTATAACGGTTCGGTATTGTTGTGACTTGGAAGCTATTCTGTCCAAAGGAGACGATTGACAACTTTCTGTTGCTTTACAAAGCGTAGACTATATTTACAGTGAAATCATTCATATGGGCACTATCCATTAAACTTCATTTACAAGGTAAATCAGTGAAATATAAAGACCGTAAATTCAACTAAATACCTACTAGTGGGAATTATAATTACGAACAACTTTCTTTGGAAAATACATAGAAGATGTAACAGTTCTACTTAAAATGCTTCCTACATTCCCCCCCCCCAACAGGGGGGACTTACGGAGGACATAGAGAAGGTTCAGAGAAGGGTAGTTGGTTTATTATTACTCCGATGCAGGGGAGTGTGTGTCACGAAAACAGTCCACAAGTTGGGGTGGAAAACTTTAACAGAAACGCGTTATTCATTGCAAAGAGATCTATATACGAAATTTCTTTCACCAACTTTATGTTACGAATGAGATCATATTTTGGTAACACCGACCTTCATAAGGTGGACATGATCTCATAATAAAGACAAATCAGATCGTAGACGGAAAAATTTAGTAGTTTGTTTTTTCCCGCGCACGATTAGAGAGTGGAACAATAGAGAAATATTATGAAAGGGACTCGATAAACGCTCTGCCATGCACAACAATTTGATTTGCAGGGTAAATACGTAGCTATACTACCGTTGTGGATGTAGACTTCCTGTCTTGGCTATGGTTATGCTCAGTGTCTAATTTCTCGTCATTGATATCTCTTCTCAAATAGATTAATCTGCTTGCATAACAGAAGGATCTTATATAAGATAAAAAGTTCACCATATTACCAACTGGGCTCGAACCGAAACCTTTGGAGCCTAAAACTTCCGTACTTTAGCTGCACCTACATGTTCATGGAACAATGATGTCAATAACCGTTGTTGTTCTTCTACCATCTTTGACCGTGATTGAAGTGATTCGTGGTAGAAGACTCTCTCCATGTATAAAATTTTTCAAACCATTTAGCATATGAGAGGTCTAGTTGTGTGCAAATGTTTGTAAAGTTACGGGACCAAATTGCAGTTGCCATCAGTCCGTAGGCTTACAAACTACTTAAACTGCCTTTTGCTAAGGACAACACAGATACCTATGCCCGAGGGAGGACTGGAACTTCCGACGGGGAGCAACGACGCACACCGCAGCAAGGCGCTTAGAACGCACGGCCACTCCTCCACCGCTTATAGTTAGGTCTACTGATTTGTATCCTCCAGTGGATTTTTGTCACGTTCTATAGAGCCGCGTAGCCGGCCGCGGTGGCCGAGGTGACTGAGGCGCTCCAGTCACGGTCAGCACGGTCACTACGGTCAGGGGTTCGAATCCCCCCTCGGGCATGGATATTTGTGCCGTCCTAGTTCGTAAGTAGTTCATAAGTAGTTTGTAAGCTTAGGGACTGATGACCCCGTAGTTAAGTCCCATAAGCTTAACAAACATTTGAACATTTGAGAGCCGCGTTCCCCCTTTTACGAACCGAGCCTTTAGCATAGCAGTTCTGCAGAAGAAATGGCATCCAGAAGCCGTTGCCACGAACATATACCAGTAGACGAGAAGCATCTCTGTAACAGGCTCGACAGCAAAACACAATAAAAATCGTGATCGTCCTAAGGCATGTAAAGTTGTCTATCGAGTGTCTTACACCTTTTGGTCGTTCTGTACCTTTTAAGTTCTTCACTAATTTGTAGCTATAAAAATAATTCGGAAGAGATTCGGCAGATTTTTAGTCGATGGGTAAAGAAAGAAGGAATTTTACTTATCAATATTTTGGTAAGGTGAGAATTAAGTCATCTTTAACCATCAGCTGTTTATTAAATCCTAAAAATATAAAGGTCATACTGGATTATCCTATCAGTCAAACCATTGACTAATAGGAGAATTCAGTATGACCTTTCTATTTTTAGAGAAATTGACTCCTGCTGTTTACAGCCGTTTATTTTATTTAATGCGTTTAACTCACCAGTTTTAATCTCTTTTTATCTGTGATGGTGGTCCAGGGCCGAAACTAGACGATTTTAAGGATTTAAAACAGCTGATGATTAAAGATGCATTCTATTAAATTTTGTGTAGGTACTAAGACCAATTGCATTTGAAAGCGAAGAAATAAATCATCGACTTAAAGTAGATTATGGGGCCTGCTATCCTCATTGGCAATCAAGATGATTGTTTCTGGATTTGGTTTGTTTTCCCATCTTCAATGGATTCATCTTTTGTTCACTTTATTCAGGAAACTTTCCAAGATTGTCATATCCTTGTTAGCTATGTTATTTTATGCTGTTATCATCCATGTCTAGCTTCCGAAGCAATGTAGGCTAGTCAACAGTTCTCTGAGTAACGTCTCACGATTTTCTGTTGGCTTTTATGTTGTATTTTTGTAACAACATGATTTATTTTTTATTTATTGTTTATAGCATTCATATAGATATGCTAAATGCAGTGTACTTAGTTGACTTTTGATGAAAGGATGGAAATCGGCGGTAACCTATGAGAGGAACCATCCTGGCATTTTCCTGAACTGATTTAGGGAAATCACGGGAAATTTAAATCTGGGTGCCGGTTGGTCACCGTCGGAGGTTCGAGACCTCCCTGGGGCATGGGCATGGGTGTGTGTGTGTGGGGGGGGGGGGGGGTGTTGTCCTTAGATTAGTTTACCTTAGTTTAAGTAGTTTGTAAGCTACGGACTGATGAGCAAGCAGTTTGGTCCGATAGATTTACAAACATTTGAACATTTTAAATCTGGATGCTGCGAGGTGTATTTGAACTAACATCCTGCCGAATGCGAATCCAGTGTGTTACCACTGCGCCACCTCGCTCGGTGGTTCACTTCGAGTGGGTGGAGGGAGGGTTCATTGGAGCCGTTGTTGTGGCCGGTGCAGACAGTCGCGCGCGATGACGCGAGCATTCTTCCGCCCCCGCCGGGATGCGAGCGCGGACTCTGCGCGCCGGCAGTCCGTCTCGCTCGCCGCAGCGCGCAATAATTGTGCCTGAATCAGCTGCAGCCAGCAGGGACGGAGTGTTTGCTCGGCGGGGCCCCGAATAACGGTAGCTGCCTGACTAATGACTCGCGCGCTCGCGCGGCGCGGCGGCGGGGAGGGGCAGCAATATTTGCAGATTAGCCGTAATTGCAATAACCGCGAGTATTGGCACAGTTGCTGGTGCAGCAGCGGCGCACAATGGCGGCCGCCGGCGCTCGAGCGCGGGGGTCGTCGGTTCGAGGCCTATCGCGGCAGCGCACCCGGGCCGGGACAAAACCGACGGCGTGCGCGCCTGCCACTTCCGCAAATTGCGCCCCCCTCCCCCTCCCCCCCTGCCCGACCCGCCGCTCCGCTGCGCGTGATTGAGTGGGAGGGCGGACGCCGTGCTGAGGCATTGCGCGGATCTCTGCAGCGTCGTCCGTTTCGAGCCGGCACGTCCGCCAACAGATCGCGTCCAGGAGCCCGCAGTATTTGCCATGCCAACAGCGCGCTTGTTAGCAGAAGGCCAGAGGCGCGCCACGTGTGCTGTCCACCAATCGCAAGTTGGCTACCTTTTGTCTTGTCCGTTTTCGGGTAAGAAACTGTTAGTTTTTCTCGTTGTTTGTACAGACGACGACGTCTTTCTGTTACGACATTATTATATCTGTACAACTATTGGCCATTGTTGTCCGTAAATCATTAGAAGTGCAGTTAATTCTGTAATAAATAGAATACTTACCACAACCAAAGTGCAAGAACTTCTTTGTGGAATGGTCTACAACATTCCATTGCTTAAATTGGGGACAAATTCTTCACGCGAAAAATGGACACGCAATCATTTATTTGAAAATCCATCGTTTTCGCATTATTAATGAAAGTTACGTTCAGCAACTTTCTAGGTAAAACCTAATTTATCTCTGAACTCGGTTGACTCCATGTATCCGAAACAGCGTTGTGTGTTCTACATTCGTCTTTTGTTTCCCTTCAGTGTGTTCATTATATACGTGTATCAAGGTAGTGTGTTACCTGAAAATGCTCCGATCAGACTTCGCAGCATGTTCATTCCATGAGCAAGCAGACTTGCTTTTTGTGTGTGGCCGCATGAATGGAAACGGATACACGATTGTACTGTTGTATCAGACTGCTTTTTCAGATCGACGACAGTTTGGTGCTGTGTATCGTAGGGTTCAAATGTTCAAATGTTTGTATAGCTTATGGGACTTACCTACGGGGTCATCAGTCCCTAAACTTACAAACTACTTATGAACTACTTAAACCTAAGGACGGAACAAATATCCATGCCCGAGGGGGGATTCGAACCCCCGACCGTAGTGGCCGTGCAGACCGTGACTGAAGCGCCTCAGGCTGTTCCCCGTCGGGGGTTCGAAACCCCCTCGGGCATGG
Source organism: Locusta migratoria (assembly GCA_026315105.1). Lineage (NCBI taxonomy): Eukaryota > Metazoa > Arthropoda > Insecta > Orthoptera > Acrididae > Locusta > Locusta migratoria. Next base: position 102,470,481 of record CM048747.1, read on the forward strand.
AGATTTAATATAGTTCATAAGTAGTTTGTAACTTTGGGGACTAATGACTCCGCAGTTAAGTCCCATAAGGCTTACAAAGATTTGAACATTTGTACTCTATTGTGTGTTCGAAGCAGCTACAATTAATGTCAACGGTAACCTACTGTAAATACTCGGTTTATCCATTTCTCAGTTAATCTTGTTGAGCCACAATGCAGCCTAATGTAATATTTCATTTAATTACTTTAGCAACGTGTCGGATGAAGACTGGTTAGTAGACCCGGAACATACAAGCTGCGAAAAATGTAGTGCTTGCGCGCGCGCCCTTGGTCCAGCGGGCAGTGAAAGCGCCGTCATTTGAGAGGAGTGGCGCGGTAATGGCCGGCGCAGTGTCACAGGTCGGGGCGAGCACTCGCGCCGCGCCGAAGGCTCGCTCGCCAATTACGCGCGAAACGGAATCGCAGATTGCTTGTTCCCCGCATTTACTTTATATTTTTCGCTGATTAATGGAAGCAGCAATGGCAGCCTAAGTTTAAAAATGTATGCGCGAATTTGATTTGTACGCCGTCGTTCGCACTCACCTCTCTCCACGTCGCTAAAAAAAACAACAGAAACAAAGTTGCCACTCGCTCTGCATACTCCCAGGAAAATTTCATTTATTTATCACAATTGATACGAATTTACTTATTCATAATGCGTTCGACGGATTTTGTAAAATAATATTTAAAATTTCATTCTACTCGCAGATTTGTTTCTCGTCGACGCGGGCGGAAAAAAATTCCTCCATTTTTTTTGCGCGAAAGCCGATAACTGTAATTTATTAAAATTGTTCCTCCTGGCGTCGATATCGAAGTAATTACGTGATTACAATTAATTCTGCCAAGTCTTGTAAAGCATCGCGTATCGGGCATCACGTCAGCGTCACTTTAATTAAAACTGTTGTGAAGTATAATATTCATTTGAGGGAATATAGATTACCTGGCTTTTTATTCCCACTGGGAGGTGAAATTGGAATTATCGCGGATCACTTGGCAGCAGCACGTTACAGGCTGACGTGATGGATGCTTCCGCGGCGGCCACAAGGAGCGCTGCTGTTGACAGCCATCGCGCATTCTGATTGGCTGTAGAACAGGCCGCACTCAAACCGTTTGTGCCGCGTTTTTCAATTATTGTACTGAAACAAAGTAGCAAATGAACGCATGTCGTTACGGTCAGTACGTAACTGATACGCGAAAGCAGTCGTTCTCGTGAACTTTGTACTTGCTTCTCTATCGCAGTAACAAGCACACACATCAGCAGTTACCAGTCCCATCCCCGGTCATCATTACAGTAGGCATTTCACATTCACTGCTGGATAAGACCTCCTTGGAAATAAGATGTTATGTAGCCACGTAGGTTTCGCATATTTTCTACATTTCTCACCCCTAAAAGGGTATTTCCCTATGTTGTTATTCTGAATGATTGTAATATTCAAATATAATTTTCTGTCATTATTCCTACAAAATATCCGTTATTTTTCTAAAATTAAAGCTTAAAATATCATTAAATTTGTAGATTAGGTCAGGTGATTGAAAACGCTGTGACATTCGGTAAAGCTCTGAATAAGTCATACGACATGAGGAAGACGAAGCTGTGTGTCATAGCAGTGTTAGCGAAAGTTACTACTTTCTCTTTTTCTACATATTCTTTTTGGGATGGAAAACTAATTTATAATTTTTATGTAAGAATTTTGCGAAGTCTGATAGTGATAAAATTACGAAAATTGATACGTTTGTGGTATTTTACGTTTTAGAAAACGACCAATATTTTTAAAAATGTTCAAATGTCTGTAAATCTATCGGACCAAACTGCGTGGTCATCAGTCCGTAGCTTACAAACTACTTAAACCTAGGTAAACTAACATACGGACACACACACACATACGGACACACACACACACACACACACACACACACACACACACACACACACACACACACACATCCATGCCCCAGGAAGGCTCCACAGCGAGCAACCGCGCGCTGCGCAGCGAGGTGCTTTAGACCGCTCGGCTACTCCACCGTGGCAATATTTTTACGTACGGAAAATAGGAAGCTGAAACAGCGTTTAAAGTAAAATATACCTACATTTAATCCAAACTGTTGTTTTTTTGTGCCCACCACTCTCTAAAGATAAAACAATTATACAGGATAAACGATTGTAATTAAGCATTTCATCTTGGATTCGGTCTTCGTATTTCTATCAAACGCATTTCATTTTTGAATTAACACTATTATTAATGGCGTATGCAAAAATTACATGTTGGGTGCGCAACTTTATAATTCTTGTGTATACGCAAGTTAATCTTGAGCTCTGCGACTTTCACATATCAGTATACATTGTTCTTGAGCTGATTAGTTACAAACAAACTTGTCAGGTTAAGTCGGGTGTTAGGAGGTTAAAGGAGGATGAAAATAACGAATCAAATATTTCGCGTTGCTATCAACATTAAATTTTTCATGTTTGTGGTTCACCTACTCTCCGTGATCAGCCAGAAATGCAATAACTCGTCGTTTGGTTTTAATGCTGAATTCTAATTTAGATAGTTTTCTTTTTCATGTTTTGATTATAAAATCGAACAATTAAGTACTTCCAGTTTGTTGTTAACAATAATTTTTACTAGAGGCAAACACTACAGTGTAATTGTGAAAACGGTGATTCGCGTATGCACTATTTTTCCACCGTTCTCCTAATGTAAGGATCATTTTGTCTAGGGCTGCTGAGACTAGTTAGGATGTATTGAAATCACCTCTTTAAGTTTCCCAGAATCCTAAAGAAATTTGATTCATGCTATAATCATTAACGGATATATTCTTGGAGTTGAATCTATACTTTGATTGTAAAGTGCTGTTTGTACCGATTATATTAAAAGCTTCTGCAAAATCTACGAAGCATAGGCAGATTGCTTATTCTTACGGATTATTCCGTTATGTAATTTCACTTAAAATGCAGTCTATTATGCTGAGTACCCTTCTAAGGTAATTTTTTTTTTTGTTCATTATAATACAGTGAGTTTTGGATACGCACTGAAAATACACAAAATTTGTTGACGAAAATCGGACTCGTAGTAGGGTACGGTGAACGGGTACATCAGTTGGAAAGCGAACCTGTGTGTCGATTGTAAGATATATCCTTGTAAAATTTTGATGATCACGTCCAAAACTTAAGCTACTCAACCAGGGTCGTAGATAACAAGAGTACAACCCTCCTTCCTTTCCGCCCCCTCAAGAGCCATATCAATGGGGATGGTTTTTTTGCTCACAATGCAACTTGCGTTCAAATTTTATTCGATGAAAGGGTTGACAGTACATCTCCAGATATTCTGGATACTGATCTGAACGAACTTTTAGAAACCTGAGTTCTCACCCTGTCTCCGAAGACAACTGAAGCATCACTACCACCACTACCTAAATAATAAATTTTTCTACAACCTTGTGACCAAGATAGGTGCACCCCAATCGTGACATAAGTTCAAAATCATTAAAGACGAATCTGTGTTTGTCATTATTATTGGATCACTTAATGACGTGCATTTTTTATGATACCTTAAAATTGTCGATGGGGAGCAAGAGGGAGAATCGCTCCCACTCTGGGAGAGATGTCGCGTTGTTACAAATCCCCGTTCAACTGTTCATACTTAAGTCTTTCGCGATTTTCCTTTACGTTTCCGGCCAAATACTAGGATGCCTAAGCTCTTAGGCTGGAGGTCTTAGTGTGTTACAGGAGGGCTCGCTGATAACTTTAACATCAGAGATTAGCCTACCGATATACTCTGATATTGTGTTTTAATTACTTCTAAGGTAGTATACTTAGGTAGGCCACCTTACATAGTTGATTTGCGATATGTGTTTGTGCGTTTGTTTTGTTGACAATACTTCTATTGCCTGTTCTTATTTATTTACTGTTGACTCATTCCACACTCGTCGTCTAAGTACTTTGTCAGGGCGCTAAAGACCTTGCTGTTGTGCGCCATAAACATCCTATTCTATCATGCTTTTGTGGGTGGGGAATGGCAGATTTGCCGGCCGCGGTGGCCGAGGGGACTGAGGCGTTCCAGTCACGGTCTGCACGGCCACTACGGTCGGGGGTTCGAATCCCCCCTCGGGCATGGATATTTGTGCCGTCATTAGTCTTAGCTAGTTCATATGTAGTTTGTAAGCTTATGGACTGATGACCCCGTAGTTAAGTCCCATAAGTTCTACAAACATTTGAACATTGAATGGCAGATTTCATTACTGAACCTTCCCTAACATTGTGCTCAGTTGATGATGGGATGTTATGCCCTGATCTTCCTTCGTACTTATTTCTGCCACTTTACCCTTAGCAACGCATGGTTGTCTTCATTTATCGATTACACATATATTGGTTGTGTGTGTGTGTGTGGGGGGGGGGGGGGGGGAGAGAGAGAGAGAGAGAGAGAGAGAGAGAGAGAGAGAGAGAGAGATGGTGTGAATATTACGATTAGGGAAAAGGGGAGTGTGGGAGAGCTTTGTCAGGGTCGGGGTGGGTGGGTGGTTAGGTAGGTAGGTTGATGGAGTGGGGGCAGTTGTAGCGCGGACTGCGGCCGCGGCCGCGGCGGGTGACTCACGGCTGACAGGAATAGATCTTCGCCAGCGTGTGGAGGGGCGAGGGCGCCCGCCGCTGCCGCTGCCGTTTCATTTATAAATATTGCCCCGAGCCGCGATAAATCACTGTCAGGGCGCGCCGCACCAAGTATTTGTTATAATTCCTGCTTTGCCATTGATACGCGTGGCCTCCGGGCCGTCGACCCCGTCCGCTGCCCCGCCGACCATCCCCCTTCTTCCTGCCGCTCCCAACTTCTCTGTACGCCGTGCGTAGCGTAGCTCTAATGAAACCCTTCCATTGTGTGGTTTCGGACTTCCTGTTTGTTCGAAATTCTCAAGGATGCCGCGCACATGGAGGGTCGGCGCATTCCGCGATACGTTTTCGCTCTAGCGAATTTTTCGAAGCTCCGTTTTGCTCGGCTAAGAATTCCTCCAGGAGATCTGGTCATAAGTGCAGCGCTGCTTGTTGACACTCTAGGGCGGCGAGAGGACTGGTGCAGAATGTTTTCGTAATTACCTGAAAACTAACAGACGATACATTTATTCTATATTACAACACTGTCTACATTAAGAAGAAAAAGAAGAAATCCAATTTTTTCGGACTCAGCGAACGGAATATGCACTCGACCCTTACGATCTCGTGTCAGATTGAATCAGTGCAATCGTGAATTATTGTGATGTTACCCTGTACGGTTTCTTCACCAATTTCATTTGCTTTATTTACTTATTTTTCTTTCTCCTGATCCACATTGCTAAAATGGCGGTTTCAAAGTTGTGTGTGTGTGTGTGTGTGTGTGTGTGTGTGTGAATGCGCGCGTCGCGCGCGCGCGCCTGTTTTTGCCCTTAGCATAAGTTTAAGTAGTCCATAAGTCTCAGTACAGAGGGCCAGAGTAAAAACAGGATCCTTGGTTTTACAAACATTTGTGGATTAGTGAATTTGTCGCACTCAACTGAATTGAAAGGATGCGCGGAATATTTGACTGAACTTCATTCAGTAATTAAAGAGATAAATTGGTCTGCCAAAAAACGGTAGGGCAAGTTTGGTACTTTTATGGCTTTGAGTTGGTATCACTGAGCTCTGATCAGCTGATGTACCAACATTGTTTTGTTTGTAACTTAAAAAATACATTTCCAGATGGCGAGCCCGATTGAATCTTCCACATTAATTAAACAACGTTCTGTTATTCATTTTTTACTTGTTGAAACCGAGAAATCAGTGAATATATACTTTAAAATGTTCAAAATTTATGGTGACAGTTTCATGAATCTTGCAAGTTTTTAGAAGTGGGTAGAGTAATTTAAAAATAGTTGTTACTCATTTAATGACGAACACCATTCTGGCTGACCAGTTGCAGATTCAACTCCCTCACTTGAAATTCGAATTGATAACATCATTAGTCCTGGCTGTCTTGTGACTTTGCAAGTTACTACTGGTACAGTTCACAAAATCTGTAACACGCTGAGGTACGGCAAAACATAAGACCGGCTATACAAGGGAAAAAAAGCTAAAGAGACGTTATGAAAGAGAAGGTGAGTACTTCCTCAAACAATATTTTAACTTGTGATGAAACTTGGGTTCACTATGAGGAGCCAGAATAAAAAAGGCAAAATATGGAGTGCAAGCACACCAACTCACCAGTCAAGAAAAAATTCAAACTCAAGCTTCAGTTGGAAAAGTCATATTGACGGTGTTTAGGGACGCTGAAGGTCCAGTTTTTTGTGATCATCTCGAAGAGCAGCGCACAATGAACTATGAACTCTCAGTACTACTCGGATTTGCTTTTAAAGAAGGTGAAGCCAGGCATGAGACGGAAATACCTGTATCTCAGAAGAGAAGCGTGATTCTCCAGCAAGACAACGTACATCCTAGTATTGCTCAACTAACTCGTGAAACCATCGACAAAGTGGGCTGGAGAGTACTATCTCATCCCCTTTACAGTCCCGATTTAGCATCTAGTGATTTCCATTTGTTTTGTGTACTGAAGGAGGCATTGCGTGGGAAGAGGTTCCAGAACAACGAGGACGTGAAGAAAATTGTGGGAAATTGGTTCACACATCAAGATAAGAGTTCTTTGAAACCGGAAGAAAATGTTGTAGCCGGTTGGAACAAGTGCACAAATATTCAAGGGCATTATATTGAAAAGTAGAACAAGTATTGTTTCTCCATACCAATTTGTCTGTTTAATTACTGAATGACCCTCGTAGATTCTAACATATTATTGTATAGCGCTAACACAAACTCGCTGTTAACATTCCACCCACACCCTTCGTCCAACCTCCAACCACGATCAGCTCCTATATGCTTCTTGACAACACCCTCTGTTATAAACCTAACCCAGAAATCAAATCTTCAAATGTTCATAAATCTATGGGCTACTAGTCCCTAGGCTTACAAACTACTTAAACTTAAACTAACCTAAGGACAACAGACACCCATGCCCGAGGGAGGATTCGAATCTCCGACGGCGAGCAACAGCGCACTCCGCAGCCCTAGGCATCTCGGCCATCCACCACGGCAAACCTAGGCCAGACAGTATTATTTTATTTGATAAGAGTTACACCATAAAAACATGTGCAATATGTTTTCTACGTGGAGTCTGTTTCTTCCTTGCTTTCCAATTAAATAGTGAAGCTTCCAGTACGATAACAAAAAGAGAGAGAGAGAGAGAGAGAGAGAGAAGAAGGCTAAAGTGGCTATTAAACAAGAGTAACTGTATTAAACCTAGGATGCGATCTACCAGACATATCTACGATGGACTATATTACGAAACTCGGGGCAGAGGGTAAGACGAGACTGATAACTATAAATTTATCCGGTAACAAAAAGATTACCATCCGAGGAATATGAAAAGACTACCCGACGCTTGGATTTTGAATGGTAAAAGTCCACGATAGTGAATAGGATAGGACACCAGGCTATGGTTTAACGTCCCAGCGACTTTGGCTCATTAGATGATGGATTGCAGGAAAGATGATCAGTATTTAACGCCATATCTACATTGTGGTCATTAGAGTTGAGATATCCTTGAATTGTGTTTATAAGGGATGAAGAAGGATGTCGGCCGTGCCCTTCGAAAATAACTATTTGCCAGGAGTGATTTAGGGAAACCATGGGAAAGCTAAATCTGGATGCCTGGAGGCGGGTTTGAGCCCTCCCGATTGCGAGTCTAGTGTGTTACCACTGCGACACATCGCCCGGTAGTATCATTAGAGATGGAGTACCAACTCAAATACCCCGTGTCCTTCTAAAGAAACTACCCCGGCTCTTGCCTGAAGCTTTTTAGCGAAATTATGGGAAATCCAAATGTGGATGGTCAGATGGAAATGTGATCTTTCGTCGTCCTGAGTGCAAGACAAAAATCGTAACCTCACCGCCATCTCACTCGACGTCAGTGGGATACAGAAGTTGTAAGAAAATTACAGAATGCCATCTGCTCTTCTGAGGATTTGTTTATCGTTTTTCAGGTATGTTACCACAATATAAAGGTTTCGGAATACCTGTATTCCGACAAACTTGCAAAAGGCCCACATCAGATATACATACGTGTTTTCAAGCTGCTTCCGTAATCTCCATTGCTGCTTTTCAGATTTTTTTTCAGTCATGTTGTACCTGTTTGGTTCAAGACCTTCTCTTTGCACAAGAGACACATGCAGTGGTTGTAAATAATGTAGTTCGTGTAAGTAACTAAGCTTTCATTGATAAAGATGCTACTGACTAAAAGTCTTCAGAGTCTTTGAATATTGTTGTTTTTATTATTACCTGAGGAGTATCCTCGTTTTGTGATAAACAGTCTCTTTCCATCTCAGTATACAAGTATGCGTGAGGGAATAAAACTATTTTGCATTATTGAAGTTAGTGGACTGAATATCGCAGCAAACTTCGGCCCCCTTCTATCTTTTTCAGTATTAAAAGTTAAAAATCCACACATCGTTAACAGATATTAGGAGAACCTAATTAAAAACTTGGCAAATGTCAGTGCTTAAAAATCGATATTTTTCAGTTTTTCGGTCTTTCGCAACACAGCGCGCAGTGGCAAAACTTCTTAGTGGGCTATAACAAGATATCCATATGGTAACTACAAGTCAGTTTACTGGAATCTAAAAATAATTACTGCCGATGCATTACATAGTCCCAGCTACTTGAGAGCTTGCTATGATAGTGGTACAATATAAAATTCTACACGGTGAACTCATTTTTTAATAATAATAATAGATTTTTATTGTAGTTGTTCAAACGTGTGCAAGTAATCTGCTAAAATCATCACAGCTGTAAATTTTGTGTGTGTAGAATGAACGATATGGGAGCTGCAAGCTGGTGCGCCCTATGACTCTTGAATTTCATTCTCATCTTGTGCCGTCGGTGGTATGTGTGGACTGACAGTCAGGCGATGGACTGAATTGTAGTTCGCAGTCTGAATTTCTAAACGCTATGTGGTCGTCACGATAAGGAATTTAACCAGTGTCTCTGAATCATTCAACGTGGCGTGAGGTGGCTACTAAGGTCTCTTCAGTCAGTCGCGCAGCGCGTCTGGATTATTCAAGAATGCCACAGAGAAATTCACGTTCCGGGCTGAAAGCTGAGCGAGGCTGAGTCTAGCCAGACGAAATGCCACAAGGTGCCCAAATCGTCATTACGGTTGTGTCTGACGCACCCGAATCATGAAATGTGTTTAGTGTGTGCCCAAGTGCTGACGCAACGTACACCTAACCACTACTCTCCTATCCGTAAGTCCAAATTCAAGAGTTATGTTGATACTACAACTGAAATGGATGCGAGATCATTCTGTAAAAATTAGAGAAATTTACTCGAAAAAATGTAATAAAAGTGACTAATAAAAAATTAAAGGAGTGTTAGAGTGCTGGTAGATGAAGGAACAATAACACACATTTTTAATGAAGTTGGACTCGGCAGTGGAGTGTACGCCGATACGAATGTTGAACCGTCCCGTGCGCATGGTGAGAGTCTCACGTGACAACCACTACCGTTGCCGTCGTTAGGCATGATGTATGAATAAGTGGAGTACGTTTTTATGCGCATTAGTTAAGAACGGAAGAATCAATTTGGGTACTTCTTTAAATATTCATAAAAGTCCGAATAAAGTTTTTAAAGAGAGAAAATTGCCTCTGAAATTCGGGAAAAAGTGAAGGTGCTTTTATTTTTTATTTTATTTTATTATTTTTTTTCAGTGGTATTTTTTTGTTAACGAAAGACGAGAACACACGATTCGAACGCTGAATATACGAAATTATCATTTCTTTCCTTGACAAAAAGTTTCCAGTAAAATATCGGGACATTTACACAGCACAGTGGGAAAAGTAAGACAAATTGCAAAAATCATAATTTTTGTGTGAACTCTCGCTCGTAACTGACGACATGAACGACATTTTAGGTTTGATCAATTACCATGAAAATTGGCGCACACATGCATTTTTCCGCATAATACCGTACGGTGCATGCCGGAGGGTACCTTGTGAATGCATTTCAAAACCATATGACTGATCATCATGATAGTTGGCAAATAAAAGTAAATTCTTTTAATAGAATAGCAATAGAGGGAAGAGGAGGAGTTGGATTGGGACAGAGAAGGGGCGAGGAGATGGACTGAAAGATGCGGAGTAGGTGAAAGTAGTAGTAGTTTCTGAATGTATAATTTTCAAAGTATTTCTTACGGTCAGTGGTCTGTGCTCATCGAGGCTACTATGGCCAACCGCACCTCTCTCTCCTCGAGAACAATGCTTTTTCTTTATTGTGATCGCAACCTGACCTTCGCTGTTTTGAGAAATTTTCAAGGCTTACACACAATATCGTTCGCACAGTGATATTTGGGTGCTCTACAAAGCTGCACAGGTTGCCTATATGGTGGAGCCCGACCCTTGATGCATCTTAGGTCGTTTGGTCGGTACACAGCGAACTGCACACTCCGCCACGTGGAAACCGCTTATCCTTCTAGAAGCTGATATTATACAGTTGGAATATACTGAGTTCAATGCGACAGTGGGATGGCATCAGATGTACTTTCCTTGCTTCCCATTAATATCCACGTGAATACTGACTTCACGTTCACCATGTTGATTCTTCTTCAAATCGTCTTCTTATACTGTCTTCATAATCCTACCTTTAGTTCACCTCTCCGTAATCACAAATACAATAAATAACATAAATTACATTAAGATATCAAACAGACTAGCAACCCTAAAGACGACGGCCTTCAAAATACTGAAAATCGCTCAGCATCAGTCTGTCACACCTGACAGGCTTATATTGTCGTGACTCTTTGAAACAAGCGAACCTTTTACATAGGTCATACGAAAACGATAATCATAATAATTTCATGTGGCTCATTGTGACTTAACTACGGGGTAATCAGTCCCTAAATTTACAAACTACTTATGAAATAACTAAGACTAAGGACAGCACAAATATCCATGCCCTAGGGGGGATTCGAACCCCCGACCGTAGTGGCCGTGCAGACCGTGACTGGAGCGCCTCAGTCCCCTCGGCGACCGCGGCCGGCGATGAACAATTCTTCAAGTCAGTAATACTCTGGCAGCAATGCTCCAAATGAAGGTAGGAACTCCATATTGTGGTGAATTGGTGTACCAATTTTATACAGAAAACCGGATCTTCAACGTTAAGCGCTAAGAGAAAATAGAGTGTATCCATTCTTATAAATAGCTATTTGTATGTTAAGTCGAACGCAATTGTTTACAAACGACACTGTGTACTCTCAACTAAAGGACGTCGTAAATTGTTCAAACTTTCAGTGATATCTTGATGTTTTTCATGGAACCATTAAACAGTGTCATAACGGACGATAATAAGGTACTGCGGTGAAACGATCAGTCAGGTGTTTCCCGCCTTTTGTGAGGGTTAATCTTTTTTATTTAACTCACATTCATAATGAGTTTCAGATAAAAATCTCAAATTATGTTTTCTTTCTGTTGATAACATGAAAAGGACCTGTCTAATGCAATCGTTATCACTCTCATTGTCCTTTATCTTGGATCTAACTTACGGCGCTATTTTATGGCCTGATGCCCATTTGATGCAAGAGGTTTGTGTTTATATGTTTGTCTCTCTCTCTCTCTCTCTCTCTCTCTCTCTCTCTCTCTCTCTCTCTCTCTCTCTCTCTCTCTCTAGTGCGCGCGCGGTGCTTACAAAAAAGTAATAATAATAATAATAATAATAATAATAATAATAATAATAATACACAACCTGAAGACTTGTAAACATTTGGAAAGCAGCAATGTATGATTAATATATAACTCCGTTCAAAATCGATAAATGCCTCATTTTAGAAAAGTTTCATGAAACAGTAATCGGATATTAGAGCCGCAGTCCTACATTGGCTATTGTTCTCAAAGACATTGTAAAGTTAGTCAAGTCAAACATTGCGACTGTACTAACTATAATCGAACCTTGAGGACGCCGATTTATTTATATATTTGTGAAGTAATTTCACTCCGGTGGCACTTCATGTATCGGTAAGCTTATGTAGACTGCAGCTCAAATGCAGATAGATTACAGAGCCCTCTCGCCGGATCCGGCTGTCAGTTTTAAATGCGGGTAAGATTATTTGATACCTGTAATAGTACTGATGATTCAAAGCTAGATGCTTACAATGAATTAAGTGAGTTTTGTTCTGTTCCATCAGTGGAGCAGCTCACTTCAAATTGAAGCTTCTGTAAAAATTAATTTGGACAAATTAGTTCGGGACAATTTTAAGAAAACAATGATGGAACTCTGTTTACGCTTACGAGAAATTTTCATACGTTCTTACGCGATAGTAAGTTCAAGTTCCCGTCTCGATGTCTTACAGCAGTCGAAATTATAAGCGCAATCGTTCATAAGTCTGACTGTGTGTCCGGCAAAAAAATATAGAACAGTATTTAACTTTTTCAGCTGCTTTTTGAGAGTAGGAAGGAACTATGTGATACACTTTCTCGACCGTTAAAAATTTCATTAAGAAAAATGACGACTCCCACTTTTCTAAGTATAACATTTATTTTAGTTAATGTTAGCGTAAATTGTTTGGTGGTGAAACAGTTTTCGACTCACTGTCCGTTTTTAACAGTAATAATTGACAGTCGACGATTGCGTGAGAATAAACTTGAAGTCATTATTTCCAGGAGGACTATTGTAGTCACATCGAAGACACTCCCCAGGCATCGGGCAAGAGCTACTGCGGACTATTAATTGTTTATTCTGCTAGGAAATACTGCACACCAGTGCAGGAAAACAGCGCCAACACAACAGTGGTTCATTCCAACTCAATGAAGCCAAGAGGATTATCACTGGCACTGTTAAATGTACTCCCATTTAGTGCTTACCTGTCCTTTGTAATATTGCTCCGCAAGATCTGAGGAGGAAAGCAGGCGAGATAAAGTTACTCAAGAACATTCAGAGCTTTACAGGATCCCCCAGCAAGACCTCTCAAATCACGGAGCAATCTTTGTGTGACACACAAAGTGTCGTTTCCTTCGACGTGCTTTCCATGTGACAAGATTGCTGGAATGAACATCCACCGCACAATGGCCATCTGGTACAAGACCCACCATAGACGTTTGAGGCATTCCACCTACCAAGCCAAACCTGGTAGAGGGTGAACCGCATCAGAAGGCGCCAGGGGAGGTGTGCTTACGCAATGAATAAGTGGGATTTCCTTCCATCTTCTGACTGTGACTACGGAGCAGAGCTGCAAACCATAGAACACATTGTCAAAGAATGACCGCTACGAGCATTTAGCGGTGGTGCGGCGAATTTACGTCGAGTAACTCAGTGATCTGAACTGGTTGTCAAATTTGGTCATTTCCATTTAATTCTAGGTACTGCTGTATACTCGTAAGACCTGGGACTGACGACCAAGCAGTTTAGTCCCCTCTAAACAACTACAACTTGTAAGACCATACTGTGTGTGTGTGTGTGTGTGTGTGTGTGTGTGTTGTGGTGGTCTTCAGTCCGGAGACTGGTTTGATGCAGCTCTCCACAATACCCTATCCTGAGCAGGCCTCTTCATCTCCACATAGGAACGGCAACCTACATCTGTCTGAATCTGCTTACTGTATCCATCTCTTGGTCTTCCTCTGCGGTTTTTACCCCACACACTTCCCTCCAACGCTAAATTCACAATTCCTTGATGTCTAAGAATGTGTCCTACCAATCTATCCGTTCTTTTAGTCAAGGTATGCCAGAAATTTCTTTTCTCCCCAATTCTGTTCAGTACCACCTCATCAGTTACGCGATCCACCCACCTAATCTTCAGCAATCTTCTGTAGCACCATATTTCAAAAGCCTCAATCCTCCTCCTGTCCGCACTGTTTATCGTCCATGTCTCGCTCCCATACAAGGCAACACTCCACACAAATGCCTTCAAAAAGGACTTCCTTAGGCTTAAATCAATATTCGATGTTAACAAATTTCTCTTTTTCAAGAACGATTTTTTACCCATTGCCATTCTGCATTTTATATCCTCTGTACTGCGACCATCATTTGTTATTTTACTGCCCAAGTAACAAAACTCATCTACCTCCTTTATTGCTTCGTTTCCCAATCTAATTCCTTCAGCATCACCTGATTTTCTTACACTGCACTCCATTACCCTAGTTTTGCTCTTGTTAATGTTCATCTTATATGCACCTTTCAGCACACTGTCCATTCCGTTCAATTGCTCTTCAAGCTCCTTTGCTGTATCTGACAGAATTACTATGTCGTCGGCAAAACGCAATGTTTTTAATTCTTCACCCTGAACTTTAATTCCTTCACCAAATTTCTCCTTGCTTTCCTTTATAGCTTGTTCAATGTACAAATTGAATAACATTGGAGAAAGGCTACAACCCTGTCTCACTCCCTTCCCAACCACTGCATCCCTTTCATGCCCTTCAACTCTGACAACCGCTGTCTGGTTTTTGTACAAGTTGTAAATAACCTTACGCTCCCTATATTTTACTCCTGCTTGCTGCAGAACTTGAAAGAGTTTATTCCAATCAACATTGTCAAAAGCCTTCTCCAAATCTACAAAAGCTAGAAATGTAGGTTTGCCTTTTCTTAATCTATCTTCTAGGATAAGCCGTAAAGTGAGTATTGCCTGCCGTGTTGCTACATTTCTCCTGAACCCAAACGGATCTTCCCCAAGGTCGACTTCTACCAGCTTTTCCATCCTTCTGTATATAATTCGCGTTAATATTTTGCAACCATGACTTATTAAACTGATGGTTCTGTAGTTTTCACACCTGTCTGCACCTGCTTTCTTAGGGATGGGGATTATAACATTTTTCTTAAAGTCTGAGGGTACTTCACCTGTCTCATACATCTTACACACCAGGTGAAATAGTTTTGTCATGGCTGGTTCTGCCAGAGACTTCAGTAGCTCTGAGGGAATATCATCTACTACAGGGGCCTTGTTTAGACTTAGGTCTTACAGGGCTCCTTCAAATTCTTCTCTCAGTACAGTATCTCCTATTTCATCTTCCTCTACATCCTATTCTCTTCCTACAATATTGTCTCGAAGTTCATTTCCTTTGTAGAGCCCCTCTATATACTCTTTCCACCTGTCAGCTTTCCCTTCTTTGCGGAGAACTGGTTTTCCATCAGTGTCCTTGATATTCATAGAGCTGTTTTTCTTATCTCCAAATGTTTCTTTTATTTTCCTGTAGGCTGTATCTATTTTTCCCCTATTTATACATTCTTCTACATCCTTGCATTTGCCTTCTAGCCACTCCTGCTTAGCCATTTTGCACTTCCTGCCAATCTCATTTCTTAGTCGTCTGTACTCCATTTTGCTTGTTTCATTTACTGCATTTTTATATTTTCTCCTTTCATCTATTAAATTTAGTATCTCCTGTGATATCCAAGGATTTTTTGTAGGTCTTTCCTTCCTACCTACTTTGTCCTCTGCTACCTTCACTATTTCATCTCTCAATTTTACCCATTCCTCCTCTACTGTTTTATTTTCCCCTGTTTCTGTCAACTGTTGCCTAAAGCTCCCTCTGAAATTCTTAAGAACCTCAGGTTCCTTTAATTTATCCAAGTCCCAA
This sequence comes from Locusta migratoria, assembly GCA_026315105.1. Taxonomy (NCBI): domain Eukaryota; kingdom Metazoa; phylum Arthropoda; class Insecta; order Orthoptera; family Acrididae; genus Locusta; species Locusta migratoria. The sequence continues at coordinate 102,486,098 of CM048747.1, forward strand.
TCTCCTTATTTTCCTACCTTTTTGTAGTTTCTTCAGTTTCAGCCTACAGTTCATAACTAACAAGTTATGGTCAGAGTCTATATCTGCCCCTGGATATGTCTTACACTGTAGGACCTGGTTCCGAAATCTATGTCTTACCATTATAAAATCTATCTGGTATCTTCCGGTGTCTCCTGGTCTCTTCCACGTATACAACCTTCTTTTGTGATTCTTTAACCAGGTGTTTGTTATAACTAAATTATGTTCTGTGCAAAATTCTATCAGGCGGCTTCCTCTTTCACTCCTTTTGCCCAGACCATATTCACCTACTATCCTCCCTTCCCTTCCTTGTCCTACTACCGAATTCCAGTATCCCATAACAATTAAGTTTTCCTCTCCCTTAATTGTCTGAATAATTTCCTTTAGCTCCTCATATATTTCTTCGATTTCCTCGTCATCGGCAGCGCTAGTTGGCATATAAACCTGTACTACTGTTGTCGGTGTTGGCTTCGTATCTATCTTGACAATGATAATGCGATCACTGTGCTGGTCATAGTAGTTTACCCGCATTCCTATTTTCTTATTCATTATCAATCCTACTCCTGTGATACCCCCAACTGATTTTGTATTTATAATCCTGTACTCACCTGACCAGAAATCCTGTTCATCCTGCCACCGAACTTCAGTAATCCCCACTATATCTAACTTCAACCTATCCATTTCCCTTTTTAAATTTTCTAATTTTCCTACTCGATTAAGGGATCTAACATTCCACGCTCCGACCCGTAGAATGCCAGTACTGTCTTTCCTGATGATCACATCCTCCTGAGTAGTCCCCGCCCGGAGATCCGAATGGGGGACTATTTTACCTTCGAAATATTTTACCCGAGAGGATGCCATCATCATCTGTTCATACAGTAGAGCTGCATGTCCTCGGGAAAGGTAACGGCTGTAGTTTCCCCTTGCTTTCAGCCGTTCGCAGTAGCTGTGTGGCAAAGCCACATTAGCTGATGTTACTAGGCCAGCTCAGTTAATCATCTAGACTGTTGCCCCTGTAACTACTGAAAAGGCTGCTGCCCCTCTTCAGGAACCACACGTTTGTGTGGCCTCTCCACAGATACCCCTGGTTGCACCTACGGTACGGCTATCTGTATCGTTGAGGCACGCAAGCCACCCCACCTCGGCAATTTCTGTGGTTCATGGGAATTGAATACCATACTATAAATAAATAAATAAATAAATAAATAATGTCGAAATGAGTTTAGCTTTTAACAGTGATTGACATACGCACTTCACCAGTCCTGATTATGTGCTTACTGATGCACTCTGCCAAGAATATAGGAAATAGGAGCATGTTTCGTAACTACTGGTTACTGATGGCGCAGTGCTGTATAAGTATCGAGAGACGGTATGATAGGTAGATGTACCGCCGTGGTGTTGGTCCCGCCCCCGGCGTCGCGGTGTATCGCCACCGGTCGGGCCGCGCATCCTGCAGCGCGGGCATCGGCGCCGGCACGCACGCACGCGGGCGCACACGCACTTGATGGCGTCCCTCATTTGCAGTCGTGACATATTGATCGCGGGCTGTCGCGCCGTAAGAAACAAGCACGGAACTGGGACGCGGCGTCGCCGGCCGAACCTAGTTAGGGCCGCGCCGGCTAACGCGGTTACCGAGTTCTCACAGCGGGCCCCGCCGCCGGAAATTGCTCGTTCTCTGCTGTTCACCAGGGCAGTTCCGGCTGCCAAAAAGTACCACCGGCTGGACACCACTCCAGCAATAGGCCGCTTTTATTCCTTGGCTTTTATAATGTTTAGCAACACTTAGAAACGTCTTTCTCCTGGCACCATACATCTGAAACTGGCAATAGTTCGATTTACTTTTTTGTTGATATTCGCCACGGATATTTATTGTCATTCTTAGTTCTGTAAATATCGTCGACATGTAACTTCCACATGTTTATTTTTCTACTGCTGCTGCTACTGACTCTCTTTCCGTCACGCTAATTGATGCACGCAGCAACTTACTTGACCAATTTTCTATTATTGACTGTCGAAGTTACACAGAAGTAAAGGTTTTTTTTTTTTTTTTAATTTTTTTGATAACTTGTTTCGAACATTTTAGTTCATTTTCAAATGAACCGAATGGATTCGTACAATACTAGGTGCATGAAAACTGTAACACATACGATTTTTTAAATTTATTTATTTTTTTTTTTTTTTTTCATTTTTTTCTGACGAACTAATCAAAGGCAAACTTTCGAACTTCTGTAACTTTTCGACATAATCTCAGCGCTGCTGTATGTGTTTCCACAACGACGACGACCATGCGAACGCCTCTCTAGACCGGCCGCGGTGGCCGAGGGGACTGAGGCGCCCGTCACGGTCTGCACGGCCACTACGGTCGGGGGTTCGAATCTCCCCTCGGGCATAGATATTTGTGTCATCCTTAGTATTAGCTAGTTCATTGTACCATTGTACCGTTGTACTATTTGGAACGCTCTTAATAAGGATTACACCTTCGTTGTACCAGAAAATGGCTACCATCGTTTGTAATTTTCTTTCCAACACTGGCGTTTATCCGAGATATTTTTGATAGCGCTAAGTTAGTGTGCTTCCATTGAAATGACTGGCGCTTCATTTCACAATTGAAAAACTGTATCCACCTCTCATCGTCACAATTGGTGTGAGTTATCTTTGTTTGTGGTGCCGCTATATCGCATTGAGGCGCTATGCTATGATGCGCGAGGCCCTCGGGCATGGTTGTTTGTGTCGTCTTTAGTATAAGGTAGGTCATAAGTAGTTTGTAAGTTTGAACATTTGAAGTGTTTGTGGTAAACGTTTCAAGTTTGAAATGAGTATACACTAGGGTAGCTTCGCGGCAGTCGCGAGTTGTCATCAGCTACGGCAATCGCGGAGAACGAGGTCACCTGTAGGAAGATGGCGTCGAAGGCTGTAGGACAGGCCGCGTTTCGGTGCACATTTCCATTTGGGACGGGAACTCACTTTCTGGGCCTTAGCGAGCGTCGTCATTTTTCCGTGCCTCGCTTCCGCGCTTGACGAGGTTACCGGCCGGGCGGCCATCTTTCATTCCGCGCCCTCATAATCCTCGCTTAAGGGCTGTTTCCATCTATCTCGATCAGCACCGGCAATAAAAGGACGTGACGGCCAGCGGCCTGAAATATGTGAGTTTCCAACTAAATAACCGAAGCGGCGTCCACGCTGGAAAAAATCGCGCATAATTTCGTTTGCGTCGTGGACGGCGAGCCCCACGACCCCCGGTATCGGCCGCCGCTCCCCCGAACCCCATCTCGCCGCTGTCACTGTTTTATTAAAGAACGCGCCGGCCACGCTTCGGTCTCACTGCGGAATTATTTTATATTTCTAGTTTTCCTATACGTCCCCGCCCGCCCCTACTGTTTTTTGTTTTTTTGCACTCCCTCCGGTGCCACACACACCCGGTCCCCGCGCAGTGTTTCCCCATTACTCCATCGGAGGCTGTCGGGAGAATACTGCGATGACGCTCTCTCGCTACAGAGGTGGCAGGGGTGAGGGGCGGGAGGCTTCCACGCGGCAAATGGCGAGGCGGCTCTCACGTGCGCGTAACTTTCAGTAATAAAATATGCGCAAAGGTTTTGTGCGCGCCCGCGCGAGGGTGGCGGGCTGCGAGGCCCGGCGCAGCCCGCGCCCGTAAATCAAACTTCGTTCGGTCTTTTGAAGGCGAGTCGCGGCCAGTAATTGCGAAGGCTCGTATTATTTATACGTCTCGAGCAGTCCTAATAATACTTTTTTAATGTTATCCCGCGGTGGTTAGACGCGATGCTATCTGCGAAGCCTACCCTGCCCATAAAGTGATGGCGGCCGTCCAGAAGTAATAATAACGGCAGCGGCGGCGGCGACGGCGCAGACCGCGACCCCGGTCGGGGCCGCCCGGCTGGCTGGCTCTCGCTCGCGCGCCTAATTCCATTTTGTTGCGGCCTGCCCGGTCGCCAGTCGGCGCGTAATTATAGTTATCAGTCGCGCTATAATTTCGGAAAAAAATATATAATGTAAATATTATTTAGCCGGCGGTATTACGTGGAAAATTGCGTTCTTTTGTTGCTCCTTAATAATGTGAAATTACTCTTTGTAATAATATGTGCGAGTATACATTTACGGTCGGTACTGCATTACGAGGCGGCGCGAGTGATTATGGCCGCGTAACGAGTTTTCCGCAGATGCCCGTCCCGTCCCGGCGCTGTCGCTGTCTCTGTCTCTGTGCTTCGCGCGCTCCGCCCTTCCCTCCTCCCCTCCCTCCGCTCTCCCGTCCACTCTCATTCTCTCGTCTCTGCGATTGGGCGGTTTCTGTCCCCAGTTATCGCGCTCCCTGTACAGCTGCGTTTTGTTTCGACTTCGGGTAGCAGTTCGAAGACAATGACGCGAGGAGCATCGTCCCACTTACTAAGGGAGCTCGTGAGAGGAGTCCCACCGATTTCGCTGTTAGAGTGCGACACCAAACAGGAAGACGAGCATTTAAAATTCCTAAAATATCTCACTCGAGTGGGCCGTAGGATGAGATTATAACCAACTTCACTACCCAAGCAATTATTGTGTAACGGGTTGCAAACTTTGGGGATCGAGTTCGATTCTCGTCGCTTCATTTCTTTTTCATTTTTTACAGGGTGTCTGATAAAGAACTACTTAGTTTTTAGTATTAATTTAATGGGGAAATTAATGAAAAATTAGATCAGTGAGTACATATCAAAAAGAGAATTCCTTCATGTTTTGTATAATGTTTGTAGACTTCAAGGTCGAGTCAATTTGTTGCCCTGGACACGTCGAGAAGATATTCCACTTCTCGCCATGTATTCGCCAACCTTTCAGGTGCAACTGACGCAACGATTATTTCCTTTAAATGATTGATGTCTCTGATATTTTCACGGTACATAGTTTTTATATCCCCCCCCCCCCCCCCCACACACACACACACACACACAAAATCCAGTGGGGTTAAATCTCTGCTTCGTGGTGACCAAGGTATTGGGCCAGCCATGCCTACCCACCTCACTGGAAACCGAGTGTCAAGAGCCGTACTCACATAGTTATTGTAATGAGGCGGGGCGCCAGCTTGTTGAAAAAACGGAAGCCCATTTTCCACTCCAATATCGTCCATTTGGGAAAGACGTACTATGTGAACATGTCACAGTAAACGTTCGCTTTTATTGTTTTCTTTTTCTACAAAAATGAAAGAAACAATCACACGATCTTCCATCAAACCGTAACAGACATTAACTTCGGGGGAGTCACGTTGGCCGGCCGAGGGGACTGAGGCGCTCCAGTCACGGTCTGCACGGCCACTACGGTCGGGGGTTCGAATCTGCCCTCAGGCATGGATATTTGTGCCGTCCTTAGTATAAGGTAGTAAATAAGTATTTTGTAAGTTTAGGGACTGATGACCCCGTAGTCAAGTCCCATAAGCTTAACAAACATTTGAACATTTTTGAGTCACGTTGATGCTGAATAACGTCACGTGAATGCTCTGCTTACGAAAGTCTACAGTTACGACGATTAACTGTTCCACTACATGAAATGTAGCCTCATCAGAAAAGAGTACCTTTAGGCTCTTCTAATTGTAGACTACGTCTGACTAATGACTTCTTTTGGCTCCGAGCAGACGAAACACGGATGTGTTAGACATCTTCGGAAGTTCTCGGTCTGCCTGGTGATTTTGCTTGTAAAACATTACCGGTTTCCTTGAAAGACTTTGGCCAATGACGGATAGTTTTGCTGTAGGTAGTTCACCATCATATTGACGTCTAAAATTACGTTGCACTGTTATAACTGACTCAGCTTTCACAAGCCAAATAACGCACTGAGTTTCCTGTTGTTGCCGAATTGCTCTGCACTGCACCACAAAGGTACAGTTACTGTGTGACTGCACGCGCGCCTAGACTGAACTGAGGGAGCAGAGGGAGAAATAGCACTGGTACCGTCTCAAGATCAACCAGACCTGCCAACTTCAGGGGAGCCAATCTTGGAGAGTTGATGTATCAAGGACCATATGTTATTGTCACTTAGTATAGATTCTAGCACAAATTAAAAGTAGGGACATCTTTTTCAAACACACGGCATTATTTCTTGTAATAACCAGCAGCCTACCCACGCGATTTAAGGCGTCTCTTTGCGTGACGAGAAGTTATGCCGGCTTCGATTCAAATCTCGCGCCTGTGCCAGCAGGCCTGGATGCGCTTGTTAGGCGGTTTCCCACATCACACTAAGTGAAAACCGGCTGACACCCAAGGTCCGCCTCACATGAATAGCACTAAACATCGACATTTCGGATACAGACATTTCCTTTCAGTGCAGGGGGGGGGGGTGGGGGGGCTTACGCCGTGGCGACTGGAAGGGCACCCGAACACCCCTCAAAAATTAACCATGCCAAATCCATAGTTAACCACCCCACCCAAAGCAATCAGGACCAGGCGCAAGGAAAAGATTATTATTCCTTTTAATATAATGCACTTAAACCTTTCACTGCTTCTGAACTGCTACAACAACAGTGAGGGTTACTGTAAAAGAAGCTGTAATTAAAGCATTTTCAGTTGTAGAGCATCAATTTACCTCCATAATTCGGTATGCCAGGTATGCATAAAAACAGACCGTTATTTAAAATCTTGAATGAAGTATGCCTTATACTGGCACATTTTCGGAAAAATGATCTTGAAAAAGATACACTGATAAAATCTTTAATTTGTGAACAGTAGTGAAGTTTTTTGTGATAATGAAAAATTTAACTTCCGCCAATTATAAAAATAAACTGTTTAAATACATTAATTAAAGTAATTGTTACTAAGGCAAAGAAAATCAGTCAACAATCCGATGATTTGTTTGACTACCACATTGCTGTTTGGAGGTGGTACGCCATTGCATTTCTCCGACATGTGAAATCGCTCGCCCAGACGGTTACAGGAGAACTTACAGTTTGTGTGTTCCAAACCATAGTCCAACTTGGCATTTTTCACGTCAACAAGGTGAAATATGTGAAAAGTGACAGATAAAAATACTCTAGATTCGTAATCTGGCAGTCCACCACTCGGTCACTGGGAATTGTAACTATACCGACCGCATATATTTATTTACGTATATAAACAGATACGTTTAACTACGTTTATATTCCATAATTACAAGTTAAACATTGCAAGGAATAACATACTCTAAAAAGAAAAAAAACCCAGATAGAAAAATTTGAAGTTTATTAACTAGCCTCTGAGCCAGACCAGCACAGACCGTATTCTTACTCAAAATCGCTTATATAATATAACCCAAGGCTTCAAAAATACGAAGCTACAGAAATTCTGTTACATCTGAATCCACACGTGAACACAAGACAGCTCGAACTGGAGATCAGTAGTGTGCATTGCATTCTAAGAAAGCATCAGCAAGCCCATTGTTAACTTGTACAATTTATTATTCTCGTATGGTTCTTGTCAACCACCATATTAAACTATTGTTACTACAGTACATACTACTTGTCACAGAGCCAGGTCCAGTGATTTAAGCCATTTAAGTCCTGCTTCATTTACGTATATTGTGAAGACCAGGCAATCCCTCAGCGAAAGAAAGCAGGGGCAGACTATTGCTATGTGGTACATAGTGTGGGTGTCTGTTCCGCAATCACGTGACTGATCTTGTGACATTTCCTATTTGTAGTTCCAATAATTGCATTTACCCACTGCTGTGCGAAAACGATTCAACAGAGTCCATTTCCTGCGAGGGATTTCATACCACCGACTTCAGTTGAAGCGCTGGGAATGAGGTGTTTGATTCGCTCTTTAAAGATGTCCCATGAGGCTGCCTAGGTGGTGTTGGGCGAGAATTCCTGTGCTATCAACTGGGAAGGTAAGCTTCGAGGTGGCTTTCTGGTCTTAAGTCGGCTGAGGTGTTTTGTGGGAGATATTGCGTGATGTGAAGTTGTGGCTAGATAATGAGTGCTTCTTGGTGACGAGCTGGGGGAGCTACGTGGCATAGACCTGGGAGCCACGGAAGAAGTGTAGCCAAGAGGGTACGACTAATTATACTCATGGCTTTATTAAGCTGGACGTCAACCTCCTGCACGTGGGCACTGTTCAGCCACACAGGAGCACAGTACTCAGCCGATGAATAAACCAAGGACAGAGCAGTAGTGTGCAGGACTTGCGCGTTTGATTCCCACGATGATCCAGCAATTTGTTGCAAAATGTTATTCGCTTAACTTTGGCAGCTTGTTTTAAAGATGTCTTTTAAAAGTGAGAGAGCGATCCAATATTAGTCCCAGATATTTTGGGTGGTTATTATGTTTGAACTTCACACCGTCGAGATAGATGTTAAGTTTCTGCTTGACCAGTTTATTATTAAAATGGAACCAGGATACCTCTGTTTTGTTTGGATTTAGATTTAAGTTTCAGGTTGGAAAATATTCTTAAAGGGCGTCAAGATCATTAGTGGGTGTTGTTTCTGTGGTGGATAGATCAGTGTGCTGGGTTGTTAAAGCGATGTCATCGGCGTAAATGAACTTCTTAGACTGTGTTGCAAGAATGTCGGCAATGTATACATTGAACAAGAAAGGAAGAAGAACGGACCCTTGGGGAGGCCATCATTAAGCTGTCTGAAAGCACTTTCCTTATGACCCAGGTAAACTTTAATTAGTCTGTTGTTGAGGGTGGAGGCGAAAAGGACAAGAGAAGGGGACACAGGGTGATACTGTAAGATATTTTGCAATGAGAGGTTGAAATACAAGAGTTCCCTCTCGTTTGAATAACTACGACAAGGAGCATTTCGAAAGTTTCATTGACTGAGTGAAATGAATAACGGTTAACGAACAGGAACCACGAGCATTCGTATCTAATGGGAGTCAGTTGACTTGTTTTTAGACCTGTGCAGGTAACCTTGGTGAGCGAAGTAAATAAAAATAAATATATCAGTTTTCGATATTTCTACTCTGACCGTTTGTCTGTCCGTTTATAGATTGGACTATTATAACATGGAATATTTCGGAATAATGTGAAATCTTGTCCTTCACTTGTAATCCGTGAGCGTAGCTACTCAGCCTTTTATTTTTTTTTTTTTTTTTTTACAACAGCAGATAGCAAATGCGAAACGCTCGTCGTCGTAGTAACTCTACCGCTGTGGGGTCTTATGTTTCAGCACGTTTCTACGTGCTCAATAATTTAGAAAAGAAGCGACACAGTGATTTAGTTTGCAGTGAATTTCGCCATATACTGTATCAAAAAGCTGAAGCTCCACAGACCGCTAGAATTATAAAAACTCGCACTTCTGAACTTGGACATACGAAATGCTCTCTTCTAGGACACTAAATCATTAGGAACGAGCCACCTTTTTGCTTCTCATTGTACTCTTACGATCAAGATCAGCGTGGTACTGATTTCCAAATTGTGTACAGTTCTCTCAATAGGTCCAACAGCAAGTTATTGGCAACTGTAACTTTTTCCGAGATTTTGATTTTTGGTCTGTGTCGAGTTTCTTTCTCGAAGGACAGATAAAGATAAAAGGCGTGCAAAATTACTCCACTGAAAACGCAGGATGGTTTCGACACGTCGAACATCAGCATCGCTGAATATTACCTGGTTCGGGATGCTTTGTACCAAAATTATTGGCCCGTATTTGGTCAATGATAATCCAAACAACAGGACGTATGTCAACTTTCTCTCTCAATATATTCCTCGTTTTGTTGTAAAGGTCTCGCTAAGAACCTGAATGCTTACATAGTGTCTACTATGTATGTCGAGCCCACAGTGCCTCAGCGTGCACCACGTGTTCTGAACTGAAGGTATTCTTCCGGCTGGACTGTGACAGTGGTTTGGCCTGCTCGGTGTTCAACTGGAAACGATAAGCTCGATGACCGGTATGTATTTTCGTTCTGTTTCTTTTAAGATCGACTGCATCAAGTGCACTAGTTAAGTTACCTCTGGTAGCTATACTGTCAACTAACACAAGAGTGTCAAAGTTAATTTTGAGATTGTTTGTAGTAGCGATATGTTTTCATGAATGGTACACTGTCTCGTTAATGTCTCCTTGTAGCTAAACAACATTTGCTTTGACTGACGGTGCCGTTGGGATTTGATTGAATGTTGTATACATTATGAAGTAGATACGCAAGACATTGGTCTAATGTTGTAGAATTTTTATTGTATGCGAACCCGTATCCGGCTGTTGCGCCATCATTAAGATAAATAGGTATTGATGTGAAAGTTTGCAGATTCAAAGATTTTGAACTTGTGCATTACCGTCTGTTAACGAAGATGATATTTGTTAATTTACATAACATTTTGCCAAAAAAAAAATCGTGTTGTTTTAGTTATTAAGCTAACCTTAACAGTTGCCATAGTTGTAAACAGCTGAGATATAATTTATTGCACTACTTTTAAATTCGAGATCTTACAAACTTTCACAGAACACATATTTAGCTTGTACCCGACAATGGCGTAACAGCTGAAAACAGACTCTTAAGTCATGAAAACTGTAAAATATTATACCATTGGTATGTGTTTATTTTAGACTGAAAGTCTTGGTAGAGGTATGCAACCTTCATTGTAAAATTTTAATAATAATTTTAAAATTGCTGTAGATTGCTTGAATAATCAAAGGATGTTATCAGTAGATTATTTATTTTCAATTCACAACATGTTTCGGGCTTAGCCCATCATCTGGTGATCGATATTATATAAATTTAGATTTGATGTATTCAAATTTGTCATATAAAAATAATTGTGAATTGAAAATAAATAATCTACTGATAATATCTTGTGATAATTCAAGCAATATCCAGCAATTTTAAAATCATTATTAAGATAGGTATGTGTGTTTCTTCACAATATAAATATAATTTTTATTTCCTTCTGAATAAAAACTTCCTCTGCCTCTGCCAGGCACTTAAATATGATTTGCAGAGTATCTATGTAGATGTAGATTTAAGATTTCAAAGCGAGGTTGTCATAATGGCTTAGGGTGACACAATTTTATTGTAAAGGTAATACTCTATTATATTGAAGCAACTATCTTTTTATAATATACTTCTTAACGTCTTGCGAAAACTGTAATAACAGTTCAACGCTCACTGAAGTGAGCATTGAAAGTTTGCGGAAAAGTATCAAAGCTGTGCCGCCAGAACCTCCTACTGCGGTGTGAACTCAGTGAAGCCAAGCTGCTCCTGTATTATGCAGTATAAAACATACTTTATGTTGTGACTCCTTGCAACAACATTGCTACAGGAGCACTCACTATTGTCGTAAATAACGCTGGATGCCAGAAGGCGCTTTAAGAAAACTGCTTTAAAAGAAAGTGCGTATTCATGAAACGAAGATATTTGGAGTCTTACTGTGGTGAAGCCCGACATTACAGCTTACTCGGAGACGTTCAGGAGGCGTGCAGTATTAATGGAACTAAGAGCTGCTCCAGGAGAAATAAATAATCGGAAATTTGTAAAACATTCCATAGTATGTTTGTACTTATCACTGTCTTTTAATACACGTAAAACAACTTCTTCAGTGAGAGAAGACTTGATGATTAGTTTTAACGGCAATCCCTTTTTATTAGTGTTTATTTTGAAGTGAGTACAGTAAGTTGTAATCTGTCCTTTCCTTTAGATACAACTGAGCTGAATTCGAAGTGTCGTTAATTACTTATGCTTATTTTCTCTCTTTTTGTTCTTTTATTTACCTCTATTAGTGATTTTTATTTGTGGGCTTAGAGAGCACGTTCACCTAAAGATCTCTCAGTATGTAACCATATAGTCTCTATGCTTCAGGAAGACAAGGCCTAAAACCATTCCTAATAAAACACTGCATTTTGAAACCAACTTTCGAGTTGCAGACAAAGAAAGTAACTTATTTGACATTTTTTTCTTGGTCCAGCAATTTTAACATGAACATGTTAGCGTCTCTCTCTATCCTTAAGAACTCATAATCGTTACTTTAATGTTGTGTGCAGGGATGTACGAATGCTTGACAAAACATGGTCGTAGCTCCAGGGTTTTTCGTCCCTTTCAGTTCCTCATGCCTCACCGCGTACTTCGACCTTGGCCAAGTGGATACTCCAATAGCCGGCATGTCACTGAAGTTTAGCACCACCGAGCGTGACTAGTATTGGGATGGGTGACCATCCTGGTACGCCGAGTGCTTTTGGCTATTTTCCCTTGGCCTTTACGGCAGGGAGGGGGGGACTATAGTGATGATGACGTGATCACCAGTCATTCCGTCAATGTCCAAGTAAATTCCTAATCTCTCCGCAATATCTCATGGGGTGGGTCCATCGGCGGACACTTTGGAGCTCTTCGAGAGAACGCCAACGTACCGGCAACAGATAATCTTCATCATCTCTCATCTCCTGCAACACGAGTACATTTCATGAAAGAAAGGTACCAGCAGATGCGAGGAGTCGGAAAAACTTTTCCAGTAAGGCTCCCAAAACTATAACGGTGGTTGCAGGTATAATGGGGACGATTGAGAGCCATGCAATGTCATCCTGATTCGATTTTACGTAGTTTTTTCCAAATCACTGGCATGTTTTCTTGCACTGTAATTTTTTCGTCCTATTCTTTCCTGACTCAGTGCTCGAAATTAAGCGATCATCGTCAATAGACTAGGGATGTTGTGCTTTAGCATGTCTTATTCTTCTTGTATGGTACGTGGAATAGTAGTATTCTTGAACTGAGTTTCCATTAAAATTACATGTGCTTATTCCCCCTCCCGCCCCCACCTGATTCTCTCTCTCTCTCTCTCTCTCTTGTGGATGAAACGCGGTTCTGTTTTCTGTATTTAATTTCTTTTCGTGTCCTCCTTATTTACTTACAAAAATATTGGCATTTCATGAAATGTTTCTGGGCCGTTCTTCCTTGATCCTGAAAGTAATTATGGTTGGTTCGTCGTTTGGGATAGGGGGATCAAACTGCTAAGGTCATCAGCCCGCTGTGGAGAGGGGAAGGAGAGAGGATAGGAAAGGAGGGGAAGAGAAAGTAAATGCAGTACAGTGAGAAAAGAATGAAGAGAAACTGCATCAGCTCGGGGCCCCATGCTCGCTACAGACGTACTCTCTAAAGAACCGTTAACCCCCGGGGGTAAAAATAATAATGCATAGCTTCCTATGTCTAACTATGTACATTCCTTCTGTAAGTGAACAAGGGCTGCATGATTGTTCTCATGGTCTATATTAGTTTTTTGTTTCAGTTGCGATTAATAAAATTACCTGTCAGATTCCCATTCCTTATAACTTAGATTCTCAGCAAGGGGCAGCATGTGATAATGTTACAATGAAAAAGTAATATAAGATATATCGCGATGTAAGGTCAGAATTGTAGCATCAAAGTAATGAGAAAGTCACAGAAGATCACCTAAGACACAAACAGAGCAGATCTTACTTTCTCTTGTCCCCTCTTTTCACGTCACCTCCTCGCTCACTTCCCCCTTCCATCATTACACAACCTCTTACTCGTGCTCTACAATTTAATCCGCGTGCTGAGGTGCGCAGCGATAGCTGCAGAAATAATTCCAGAAACCCTGACTCAGTTAATTTATATCGATCTTCCGCTTACTGTAGTTTTGTGTTGGTCTCGTGTAATTTTAATGACTGATGACTCTGTTCTGTGCGTAATTCACAATTTGCCGTTCTACCGAGCTTCTGGAACTGCCCCAATTGCTCTCAGCTGTTAGAAGAGCTCTCACACAATTCAACACTCACGGAACGAGAAACCTGCGCTCCATTTTCCGTTATTAGACTGGGCGCGCCAAATACGACATAATCTTTCCGCCAGATCTTCACCGGTGTTAATGCATTTAAAGCTATGATAAAATATGCGCTGCGCCCCCCCCCCCCTTTCCATTCCCCGCAGACCCGCCCTCCACGCCTCGCGCTCGGTTCGTTAGCTGTAAGTGTTCATTTACTTTGTAATAACCTTGTACGTAACGATGATCGATAGTTACGACCTCTGTGCATCTACCCTAATGAGGACGATGACGATAATAGTATCCGACGTTGGAATGGCGTCCACACCCAGCAACCTGCGTCGGCCATCGCTCCGAGTCTGCCGCACGCACCGTCGTTGTGCTGTGCTATGCTGTCTCCGGCGACTCTGAACGCTGTTGTAGAGGCTAGTGAAGGACGTGAAACGGAGCTGCCCACCTATTTTGTCGGAGTCGGAGATGATACAGAATGCAGAAATTTCATTCTGAATGACAACAGTAATGTGTTAAAATAATGAAAATTCCTGAACGAGACAGTATGTATAAAATAAGAGGAATGCAACCTCTAACATTAACTCTTAAGTGTCAGCCCTTTCTTGAGTGGAAGTGAGAACGCACGCACGCGTGCGCACGCGCGACGCGCGCCCGCACGTAAAACACACACACACACACACACACACACACACACACACACACAAACGTAGGCATAGTAAACTTCAGCATTCTTCTACCGTACTACAATTTAAAAGCTTATGGCCGCTACATGGTCCTTTAATCTGAATTGATTATTGCCCAGTTGCATTGCCGTTAGGGCTACGCTTCATTCGAATACTTTCCATTTATGAAACAGGAAATCCTGTGGCGTAACTATTGGGGGGGGGGGGGGTTGAGGGGGATAGAACCACCCCCCCCCCCAGAACCCGAAAAAAAAGAAGAAAAAAGAGGGAAAAAAGGTAAAAGGGAAAAAAAAGAAAGAAATCTTATAACAGCAAACTGGTAAAGGCAAAGATTGGAAACTTGCGGTTTTTCACCATAAGCTTTCATTGGATGGGAGTCAATTAGTTTCTTCACCGGGAGTGGCAGATGGTAGTCTGTCTGGAAACTAAAATTTTGCTCATCAAGCAGATCTATCCCCCCCCCCCCCCCAAAGCCAAGTCCTAGTTACGCCACTGAGGAAATAAGTTAACTTTAGTTTAAATTTTAGTGTTACGAAGCGGAACTTATGACCTGGCTGTTTAGTCCCCTAAAAACGAACAACAACAATGTTACGAAGTAACTAGTAAATATCCGATTCTTTTAGGTATGGAGTTCTCACGTTTGATTACTTCGAGCATTGAATTGCGTAATGTCTCAGTAATGTGCTCTCCATTGTAAGCATAAGTAAGGTATTCACGCATCTCAATGGTCATGGCGTCATACCTCACGCATCTCAATGTTCGTGACGTCATACCTTTCGAGCAGTGAGTTGTGCAGAGAAATGTTGTTATAGTCTTTGGGACTTAACTACGGGGTCATCAGTCCCTAAACTTACAAACTACTTATGAACTACTTACGAACTAGGACGGCACAAATATCCATGCCCGAGGGGGATTCGAACCCCCGATCGTAGTGGCCGTGCAGACCGTGACTGGAGCGCCTCTGTCCCCTCGGCCACCGCGGCCGGCTGTGCAGAGAAAATAATTTTGTAGGTACATCCAGTGTTACAGGGTTTCACTGTCCAAAACTGTGTTGTCAACAGATTACGCAGTGAAGAAGTGATAAATTAAAAGACCATGCTTTTTACTGAAGTTCGTCTGGTTAAACTTTTTCCTTTCGCGTTTTTCTGGGGTTGTTGGTGGAAAAAAAGTTCCCTAAAAGTTGAAATTACGTATACAATTTGTTGGAAATCATCTCCTTCACAAATACTGAATCATTACATTACTCTTCTTTGTGCGCAGTCATTCACGTTTCCTCAACAAAAACACAAAACTGGATCTGTAAATACTTATTCTGTTAAAACTTTAACGTAATGTTATGTCCCGTAAGTAGTAAAATTTTTAAATTCTGACAATAATTGGGCGAAATTGGTGTTAAAAGCAGGTAGGTGTTTTATACAACTGATGGGGACCATGTTTCTGGTTCCTTGCCTCAGAATAGTCTTTTATTGAGACAGATTTTTAAAAGTACTTGTGCAAGTGTAGCTTTCGTGCAAATGAAATATGAACAGTACGCAATTCAGAAAAGAAAGGGAATAACAGCTTTTAAAATGTGGTGGTATAGAGCAGTATTGTTCAATCTTTTTGAACCCGCGATCCCCTTTCCGAGGAAAAATGTTCGGCGATCCCACGCCCGTAATAAAGCTATGTCAGTGATTCCAAAGGCAAAGTATTTAAATTTCTGTCTTAGATGTACCTACGATTTGCGCAGCCATTCACGTCTGGTGGAAGTTGCAGCAGCGGAAAAGAATTGAAACCGAAAAAAAGACTTCATGACTACGAGTGTTAGATGTATTGTTTTGCTGTCATAAGTAATAAATTTCTGTGTGTAATTTGTGGCGACGTGTTGTCATGTGCGAGTATAAAACTATAGAAGCCGATGCATCAAGTATGCTTATAAACTTTCGATTTCTTCGAAAGGATAAAAAGATTGCAATGTTTAGCTTATGGGACTTAATGAGGGCTCAGCAGTCCTAAACTTACAAACTACTTATTATATCTTATACTAAAGAACACAAACATCCTTGCCCGAGGGTGGATTCGAAATCCTGACGGGGAACGGCCTCGAAAGAATACTGAAAATCCTTAACCAGCAGCAAACTACTATGGTCCAGTAATAAAATGGTATTGTTCTTAGTTGATTAAAATAGTACTGCACTGAAATCATTCCCAGCTGCAAACTCCTATGATCCAGGAGTAAAAAGGCATTGTTATGTATTGATTAAAATAATATTAGTTAGTGATTATTTGCTTTTCTGACATAACAATATTTGAACCAGTGCAAAAGTCTTAAAAGAGGATTGAGACCACTGTAAATAACTGCAGTGGTACTGCACAAATGCTATTAAGTTACTTAATTAACAAGTTATCATGAGGTGGAAAAATGGCTTTATTGTTTCTCGTTTCTGTCGGCCCATCATCAGAAATCAAAAGTGCCATAGGTACATTTTATACCTGTGACACTTTTTGTGTCTGCTTAAGGGCCACCCGAAACGTGTCATAACAATGCCAATTTCCCACCTACTCAGGACTTGTTAATTAAGCGACTTTATTGAAACCTAGTCACTTCCGTGTAGCATTTTAGCCTTAACAGCTGAACGTCTTGAAACGTAAATTTGCTGTTGAATATGCTGCTACTGCACCCTTCTGCGACCGTGACACCTCGAGCAAGACTTTGCGACCCCCAGGGGGTTGCGACCCACAGGTTGAAGTACACTGGTGTAGATGAATGCTGAACTTTCCATTAACCACTGTATTGAACGTGTGTGTGTGTGTGTGTGTGTGTGTGTGTGTGTGTGTGTATTACTACCACCGAAAAAGGGCAAATGCTCTAAAGCTTGTGTGAATGATGTTTTTTGTAGCGTGTTTCTGTTCTATATGGTTCGATCCTCTATAAATAAGTTGTTGTCTTTCCCATGCTGTTGCAGTAACTTCCATTTTGTGTATATTTCTTTATATAATAGTATATAATAGTAGACATTTGATCGGAAATTACTGACATGTTTAATTTATAAAAGATTTGTAAATATGGAACGGTGGTGGTGGTGGTGGTGGTGGTGGTGGTGGTGGTAGTAGAGTAGTCGTAGTAGTTACTGTTGTTGATGACGATGACGACGACGACGTCTTCAGTTCCTAAGATAGCTCTTCGTGCCCTTTCATCATGTTCAAGCCTGTTCATCTCCGCGTAACTCGCATCCATTAGAAGCTGCCTCCTGTATTCAAGCCTGTGTTACTCTCTGCAATTTACTCCACACGATTCTATTTCCCTCTATATCCTCACTATTGAAGCCCGATGAAATTGCGGGAATCAGTGGGACGCTTTTATTACTCGGACAGTTGCGTAGATTTCTTCTGTCATAATCTGTTCACCACAGGAAGAGGGCCATCATGTTCAATAAAATCAGTCCTGCTATTATTAAATTAACACATACCGACATAGATATGCTTTCTGAACTGAACGTAAGCCATCACTACAATGACTAATCTTTTATGGCCCAGAGATGTAATCTCTTGCACTATAAGACCCTTTCGCCGATATACTATCGTAATTTCGCGGTATGTTACGTAGTTCTCAAAAATCGAAATGTTTATTAATTTATAAAAGTCTATTTTGTGGCAGTTAAAATTTGTGTGCTGGACTGATACAGGATTTCTTTTGAAGTTAGTGATATTGGAGCCTAGATATTGTCAGAAGGAAAACGGTGGGGATGGGGTTTGAGTACTGCTACAGCTGTTGAGGTGCTAAAGCACTTACCTCAGAAAGGCAAAGCTGATTAATCCGAGTCTCGATCTGGCTCACAGTTTTTCTCTGGAAGGAAGTTTCATGTCAGCACACACACGCGGTAGAGTTAAAAATGTGCTTATGTAACACTTTTTTTTTCAAAGTTATACACTGAAGATTTTATAATTTCAGTGTTCATGTCAATGTGCTACTACAGCGAGAATGACCGGTACAAAGATACGGTGCTTTTAGTTCCAAGGATTTTCATCCCAAACCTTAGACACTGTCTGTAGTTCAGTATATACCTCTGCTTTTTCCTCGAAATTATCATTGGAAACGGATCATCTGCATAAGAGTAGGCGCCCTGGACTCTGTGGCAAGACAAATTCAAATGTTTTTTAAGCTTATGGGACTCAACTACGGGGTCATGAGTGCCTAAACTTACAAACTACTTATGAACTAGCTAAGACTAAGGACGGCTCAAATATCCATGCCCGAGGGGGGGATTCGAACCCCCGACCGTAGTGGCCGCGCAGACCGTGAGTGGAGCGCCTCAGTCCCCTCGGCCACGGCGGCCGGCGTTGCAAGACACTTCCTGTGTCATGTGAATGGGTGATATATGCAAGTCTGCCTCCAGAACCCTTCGCCACATTTAGGAACTCACTTGTAGATATGATGAATTCATCTATGCTCGTCCATCAAAATCTCCAGTCTGCAAGGACTGCTGCTGGATGTGCAAATAGGTGTTGTTTACATCCAGTTAAAGGATATTATATAAATCATCTGGTGACTTGTGGTCATTCTTGTTCATTAGCGTGGTGTTCACCTTTTCGTACCTCTGCATGTGCTGGGAATTTCTTCATTCGAAGGAGAGCACCATGCCATCATTGCTCAACAAAAGGCCCAATGTGAAGAAACAGAAGTATGTGTCCAGGCCTACTGTCTGAAATTTCTTAAAGATGTCTGCAATGTCACGTATATCTGCATCCATGAAGAATGTCGCATATACCCTTGAATCACGGATATTGATAGCCTGCATGTCATACTCCCATTAAGGCAGTGCACGTCAGGTTGCTGGTGAATGTGGTAATATCAGGTGAGATTTATGGAGTCTTTCTTTCCAATCCAGGTATTCGCGAGGTAAACTAACGTCCTTCATCAGTAGGTGAAACTTCGTATAATACGGAATTGGTGATAGGTAAATTCTCTCGACGCAAGTCTTGGTAAGTTTTTGAAAAGATGCTAACCTGAAATATAACGTATCAAGAAGCACAGATTATGTATGATTTGCATTTGTTATGAGTACAATCGTATATGTGGTTAATGGCGTGGGTTCCTGTAGCAATGTCCTAGTTCATGAAACACGGGCAATGTGTGAGTGGGCAAGTAAGTGGTCCTGACAGTTGGGATACCAGTTACTTTGGAATAAGGTTGGACATCTCGGACATATTCTCAGTTGTGGCCATCTTTGTGCTCAGGCGACAAAGAATGCCAAATCTACCGATTAGTCCCTCAACCGTTAGGGGTAAAACCCATTAGGGCCCTGGGCAGGTAAGGCTAGCAACCTACTTCCCAGGTACTTCAATCTAATGCTGGCTACAATCAAAGCAAAATGCCTCAAACCTTCGGAGTTGACGGAGTCCCACCTCTAATTTACAGACCCAGGGATTCCTCTCATAAGACTTGGTAAACGTGTGGAATGAGGCGAAGAGCTATTAATATCAGTGAGGATACACTAGGAGACAAATCAGGAATAGCACAGTGAGGTGTAGAGTGAACCCAGTATAATCGCAGTAAGGTATGTAACTGAATGACTGATGTGGATAGATTTGGCCATCTCCAGAAATAAAATTAGGATTGTGCAGTGTATTCACCTGTGAAGGGAAAGATTTTACAATGCACTCTCTGATGTAGTTGTTTGGAGTGAAGGACGACAGTGTTTTGCTCATGTGTGGCTTCAATGCCAGGATTGGAAATCGAATGAAAGGGTATGGAAAGATTATGGGTAAGTTTGGAGAGGATATGGAGGCCAACAGGAACAGTAAACAGCTCTTGGATTTCTGTGCCAGTATGGGCTTATTTATCACAAACTCCTTTTTTAAGCATAAGGGCATTCACCGCCATTCTTGGGAAGGAAAGGAAACCAGATCTGTCATTGGCTATATAACAACAGATCAGGAATTCAGAAAGGCAGTCAAGAATACACGTGTTTTCAGAAGGTTCTTTGACTATACTGATCATTATTTAATCTGCAGTGAAATTGGTTTTGTGAGGCCAAAAGTGCAGAAAGTCAGGTCCATATGTAAGAGGGCAAGTAAATTAGGCACAAATATATAACAGTGGTATCAAAAAGGTATCAGTTAGTTGAATGTAGTCATTTACAGCCATTGTAAGAGCAATTGACAAGGTAGAGGGACACACTACTACAAGTGACTAGAGAACGTCTTGAATGTCTTGTTTAAAAGCAGGAAGAAGCTGACAGCTTGGTGGAATGACACAGTCAAGGCAGCCCATAAAAATGAAAAGAAGGCATTTCAAAAATGGCCTTATACTAGAAATCAGACAGACTGAGAAAGTTATGTTGAAGGAAGGGGGGGGGGGAATAGCCAAACGGATAATGGCAGATTCCAAGCAGTAATCGAGGGGAGACTTTCGAAATAAGCTAGACACTATGGGTCAAGCCGCGGGAAAAACATTCTCTAGCGTAATTAGCAGTCTTCGATAGGGAGGGAAGAAGGACTTAATGTTTTTTACAGTTCAGGAAAGCAGCTAGTGAATCCTGTGGATGCCTGGGGCAGATACGAGGGAATATTTTGAAGAATCGCTCAATGTAGATGAAACGTTCAATGATATTTTAGATTTTGAGGTAGAATGGGATAGGAATGCTGATGGAAAGAGGCTCATATTTGAGGAAGTGGACAGAATGGTCAATAGATTGCAGTGCATAAAGCGGCTGGGGTGGATGGAATAAAGCCAGAAACTCGTCAAATACAGTGGAATGTCAGGTTTCAAATGGTTACGCCGGATAATTCAGAAGACGTGGAAGTCGGGACAGGTTCCGACTGACGGGACGAAAGCGGCAATCACGCCAATTTTTAAACATGGAAACAGAAAACATTTTAACAACTACTAGGTATCTCTTTAATTAGCATTTCGGGGAAAATATTCTTAGGTATTATTGAAAGGAGAGTGTGATTATTAGTTGAAGACAAATTGGATGAAAATCATTGTGGGTTTAGGCCTCTTAAAGGCTGTCAGAACCAGATCTTCAAGTTAAGGCAGATACTGGAGAAGTGCTATGAGTGGAACAGAGTATTATAGCTATCTCTTATAGATCTAGAAAAGGCTTGTGACCGTGTTCCTAGAAGGAAGCTATTGTCAGTTCAAGATTATGGAATAGGAGGCAAACTTCTGCAGGCAATTAAAGAGCTTTACGTAGACTGTCAGGCAGCAGTTAAAGTAGATGGCAAACTAAGCTCATGGTTCAGGGTAGTTTCAAGGGTAAGACAAGGCTGTAACCTGTCACCACTGTTGTTCATATTATTCATGGATCATATGATGAAAAGAGTAGACTAGCAGGGCGGGATTCAAATAGGTGAAAACAAAATAGACAATCTTGAATATGCAGATGACTTAGTTGTGATGGCAGATTCGATTGAAAGGTTGCAATATAATATTTCAGGATCAGAAGAGTAAGAGTGACGATATGAATATCAGCATCTCCAAAACTAAAGTAATGTCTGTGAGAGAGGTTTAAACAGAATGAGTGCCAAATGTGAGGAACAAAGTTCGAATAGGTAGACTGTTTGTATTTCCTCACAGGATAGCAAAATAGTGAAAGAACTGGAATCGAGGTGTACCAAAGCTAATGCAGTGAGTGCTCAGCTGAGATCTACTCTCTTCTGCAAGCAGGAGTCAATATCAAGACTAAGTTAGCAGTGCACCGTTCTATCTTTCGACCATCTTTGTTGTATGGGAGTTAAAATTAGGTGGATACAGATTATCTTATTTATAAGGTATAAGTTACAGATATAAAAGTAGCAAGAATGATTGCAGATACTAATAGATGGGAACAATGGCAGGATTGTGTCCATAATGAGGAAATAAAAGAAAAACTGGCAATGAAGACGGTAGATGAAGCAGTTAGAGCTGATGGGGTCATGTTACACGCATGGGAGAAGCAAGGTTACCTAAGAGATTCAAGGGCTCTGCAGCGTAGGGTAAGAGGAGTCGAGACAGACCAAGGAGAAGTACTTAGACTGGGCGAAGAATGATTTTGAAGTAAAAGGCGTAACATCAGACGAGGCGTCAATATTAGCATAGAATAGGGGATCATGGAGAAATTTTATTAGGGGGACTATCCTTCAGACTGAACGCTAATGAGCATCTGATACAGTATCATATATGATGTATTCCTATCTGTGAAGGTGGTATGATTTGCAGTGAAATCTTCACGACACAGAATCGAGGAGTTTACGTTCACAATAAAGGAACATTGCTCCTTGTGGGTTGGGGGACTGGTGAACTACCTGTTTAGTCTCCTAAAAACCACAACAACAACAACATTGTGGTGGGCATTCTATAATTCTGAAATTTTTAACAACAGTAGCTATTTTCACACATGCCGATTTCTGGTTTAACCCATTCGCGCTCGGTGGTGCGTTTGTGCACCATGTTGCGCTATCTATTACTTTTGCACTTTGGAAACAAAGGAACGTAGATATATCTTCATGCTCTTGTTTCAGTACAGCAAAGATATGGCACTATATTTACAGCATTGTTCACACTTCTTTTATCTTATTGAACCTATCCTAACAAAATGAAACATTTTTCTCACAAAAAAGTTCTGGGCAGTAAGGGGTTAAGCAGTCAATCGAGTGACTATCAAGATCTCCCAGTAAAGAAGCCAGACCAAAAAATGCCTTGCCCATTTTTTTTAGTTATTTAGTCATGCTCTCAATTCAGAGGTAGTGTCGTTTCTCTTCCTCGCTGCTTAACAATAAATCTATGTTTCAGCCTTTATTGACTAATTTTGAATAGAATAAGGATCCGACTACTTGCAGGTAAACATGAATTTGTCAGTTTTCTACCCGTTGAAATTCCCTCTCCTGTAGTTTTATGGAGTATGCTTTCGAAATTATGAAGCTTGCAGACTGAAGATGTCTTTTTAGGTCTGTGGGCTTGTTGTATTTGTAGGTTTTATCAGTCGAAGTCAGAAGCAAATGTGTAAAGCAGTATTCATCCCATATTTTAGTATCCTATAAGTGCCTATTTACCTGCTTAGCAGCAAAATCTTTCAGAATTTGGATGATACTTAACTGAACCATAATCATGTCACAACCGTTAAAAGTACCGAGCTGAGTGCCTTCGTTGCAGGTTTTCAAATGTTTCCAAGACTGGAGCTGCAAACACAAGTTTTGATAAAACTGAGATCGAATCGCAACCTTATCACACACAAGTATCTTAACGAATGTTGGCGATGCTTTTTCCTCGACGCATCGCTCCCTAGTTTTAGAGGATGCAACAGCTCACGCCATTGCACTCACCAACGAAGCACTTGCCCGTCTTATTCGAAGTACTTCGTCTTCCTCGAAGTAATCATCTTATTGACGATTTCAGGATGTTGGCTTTACAAAATGCTAGATCTTCATGGCCTCACTGGACTCGCATTCGGAAGGACAGTGGTTCAAATCCACGCCCGGCCATCGAGTTTAGGTCTTCTGTGATTTCCCTAAATCACTCCTGGCAAATGCCGGGATCGTTCCTTTGAAAGGGCACGGCCGATTTCCTTCCACATCCTTACTCAAACACTCCAAAAGTAAGCTCCGTCTCTAACGACCACGCTGTCGACGGTACGTTAAAATCCAAGCCGCCTCCTTTTCGTGGCCTGGAATCATGTTGTCAGTGTGAGACAGAGAGAGGCTTTCTCCAGGTACTAGGAATTCAGAGTAGTCCAAAGCAGGCACGGGGCTACACGATCTGTACCAGACCAGAAGCTAGGCCTGGAACAATTGTGAAGACGACGTGATAGCCGTCGTGGCTATTTCTAAATATTTCTGGGTGCGGAAAGTGTGACACGTGACCTACTGTCCTAAGTGCATGTCATTATGACGATGTTTATGACGAACAAGGCTGTGGTGTCATAGTGATAGCTGGCAATTTTTGTGTTGATGAGTTACGTGGACTAATTGTTGTGGGCGTAACGTCAAAATGGTTTACCAAGAAAAAGCAGAATGCTGTTGATAAGTAAAATGTGTAAAAAAACTATGTATGCAAACGACAAAAATAATAATAGTAATAATTTTTAGTAGTACTTGCGTGGAATATCATTGGCATCTGATACCGTCTAATGCACTTATCGCATCATTATTTGCTGGATTATAATTTTTAATTAATATTTAATCCAACTCTTCAGGTAGGTATGTATTCTCCTGGTTCAGAGCAATGTAAGTATTATCATCGAGTGCAACTAGAACTAAAGAAGAACATCTCACATAAGTAATGCATGCAAGTGTTGGGTTAAAGAATTTATTACTGATGTAGCATAAAAAGAAGATTGAAGTATCTATGTATTTGCCTCTCAGCGACGACTGGCATCAGCCTCCACAGGATAACGCTGCAGAAAGGGGTTGGCTCAATTATTGCCATCTCTGACACATATGGACTAGGCATTGTATCAATTTCAATAATAGACTGCGTTGTTGAATTTATAGTTATTGGGTGTGATTCATAATATTTACCTATTTTTCATACATTATTATCTGAAGCAACAGCAATGCCCATCAGGTTCAGCTATGTATCGGGAGCAAAGGGGCAATGACCACTTACATCGACAACAAAAATAAATTATCAGATTTTCCAGTAACACGCGCATGCGTGTGCACACGCACGCACCACACACACACACACACACACACACACACACACACACACACACAGAGAGAGAGAGAGAGAGAGAGAGAGAGAGAGAGAGAGAGAGAGAGAGAGAGAGAGAGAGAGAGAGCGCTTCTTGATGCATACATTTCCGCAAAAGAACTAGAGTCAATCGCGACCATCGAGAAAGACAGGCCTGGACACTCGGCCTCGTGACGTGACAAGAGTAGTGCTGAGCCAACGCAATCGCGGGGTTGAATAGTTAGCCGCTAAGAGGCAGTGGGCCATGCCCCAGCGGCCAGCCAGTTAACTTCGCGATCGCGCTGGCATAGCACTACTCTTGTCACATCACGTGGGTGAGTGCTCAGGCATGTCTTTCTCGCTCGCCTCGAGAGTCAAAATAATGTCGTTTATTAGCTTGAGAGGAAGCATCAGCATAAACCTCTACAGTACTACGATTTATCTCTGCTGCTATCGACGATACTGTCGTACCTTCAATAAGATCTGATAGTGAAATGTCATTTTCTCACTAAGCGAAAGCCACGTACCTTTTGTTAATTTCTAACACTGGGAATCGAGCTCGCCTCTTCTATAAGCGAAGTGAATGTTTAAGCGGAATAGACCCGCCTCTGTTGGTCAACAGGCAACGCTGTCTTAACTTGTTTTCGTCAGTGTTATTAAATATATCTTCAAGTGTAGCGATCATTATTTTATTTTCGATGAAACAAGTAGGCAGTGGAATTTAATGATTCCGTAGATCAAAGGCAGAGAAAGTATATTCGTTGCCTGTGGAGCGTGGCAGGCGACACCGCATTGCAACAGTTATACGAGAGTACTGCCGAAGCTAGAAAGGAGACAGATGCGGGTGCTCATCGTCACGTGCTGCGACCGACATGTGTGTGTTTTAAAAGACTGAGGCAAACATTTTGGACATGGATACACTAATGCAAGTGTCAGGGGTAGCCTCTGAAAATAGAATCTCTGACGATGTGCACAGATTCTGCGAAAATATAACGTAGAAAGTAAGGTATAGTAATACGTCTTTATCCCGTCTGTCATCTTAGTACAGTGGTCAGTGACTGGCAGCTGATGAATAGGCACATGATGCCGCATCTGACCAGTGAAATCGCTATGCTTATCTGAGCCCCCAATTCGTTTGCTGGCGATAGGCCCGCTT
The DNA here is from genome assembly GCA_026315105.1 of Locusta migratoria. Lineage (NCBI taxonomy): Eukaryota > Metazoa > Arthropoda > Insecta > Orthoptera > Acrididae > Locusta > Locusta migratoria. The sequence continues at coordinate 102,512,252 of CM048747.1, forward strand.
GTGTATAAGACAGTTTAAATAAGTGTTAAAATTTAATACGAACCTGAAATTTTACCACTGACAAACTTGTAGCTAGAAAATGACGTATTTGTTTAGCGATGTGGTACAGCGTCCACGTTTAGAAACCTCTGGCATTGTTTACCGGTTGTATGTACCAGAACTAAAATCATGTCTCTTAATGACGATCAAATTTTCCAAGTAAATTTTAGAAATTTACATTTTTTGAGATTATCCACCTCTCTATAGAAAGGAGGTGTGTGCAGTGTTTTGTAAAATAATACTATATTATTATAAAGTTTATTCTGATTTCTAATACAATGTAAATACTATGCACTATCCCAAATGGATTTTTAAGGAAAAATAACGAAAACTCCGGAAAACGTAAAGTTACATACACATCAATTCATAAGAAGGTAATCTCCAGATGCAGTTGCATTACAACATTGATTTCTAACATTAATCACTTCATCTGAAGCTAAAGGTTTTGTTTGTATCATCGAAATGATTTCCAGAGCCTCCTTGTTAATATCTCTTGCCATGTGCAGTAAGAGCTACATGTAAGTCCCACTATTAAAGCCTGTATATGTGGAGCTGTCCTTCCATTCTCAGATACATTGAAGACAAGGCTCCATGTCTACCATATTCTCTGAATACTTCTCCTATATAAAGTATTTTTATCTAAATATACATATGGAGTAATAGACTTTCTAAGTATCTAATGCTTGTACCTCATACTGCGACTTATATCCATATGTACGGTTAGATGTATTTTGTATTACCATCGTACCTGGATTTTCCTATATTCTAGGCATTTTCCTGTATTTTTCTTATTTTCCGCATTTCATACATTTCGAACCCATTTTCACATTGTCTGATGTTTGTCAACTGCTAACTGCTGTTGTCATCGGTCCCTAGACTTACAAGCTACTTCATTTTTTGCTAAGACCAAAAATCACAAACACACACACTAGGGCTTTCAAAGATGAATATAATTTCTGTAATACTGATCCAAGATTTATATTTCAGAAGTAAGTGTTAATAATGGTCAAGAAATTGACTTTATCTATTGTAAAGACGTACACGCACCCTATGAATGCTATTTTTGTATCGTGAAAGGCTCACCGAGCGAGGTGGCGCAGTGGCAACGCACTGGACTCGTATTCGGAAGGGCGGTGGTTCAAATCCACCCCCGGCCATCCAGATTTATGTTTTCCGTGATTTCCGTAAATCACCCCAGGCAAATGCCAGGATGGTTCCTTTCAAAGGGCACGGCCGATTTCCTTCCCCGTCATTACCCAAAACTCTGAGCGTTAGCTCCGTCTCTAATGACCCAGATGTCGACGGCACGTTAAACTCTAAGCTTCCTTCTTTTGTGAAAGGCTCGTCCTCTATCGGCCGGATTTTAAAAGTGAATTGACCGTCAGTTTCGGGGTATCGGATGAAGATCTATGTACATTCAGGAATAATGGTGGAATTGAATCCACCATCACCTTATTCGTCGACATGGTTTCAGTACAATTAAATCAAAGGTATCGTTCTAATGTGGATCCAAACATATGAATTCTGGGATAATCCTAGATTTGTATCCACTCACTCTTAATTCAGGGCAGAGTACGAGACGCCAAACGCTAGTTCACAATACAAAAATTGTGTAAATGGGCTGTGTGTGTGTTAAGGATAGACATTTTGTCGACCATTACCACTATTTGCTTATTTTGCATCTTGGCTCAGTAATCTGAACATTACTTTCCTCTTACCTGTGAAGTTCGCATATTTAGCTGCGACACACCTAGTTACATTTGAATATGAGTGTTCTAACACATACGACGTCGGACAAAGTTCAGTGAATAGTTCTCTAACATTAACGTAGATGAACTATGAACTACAGTTATGTTATTATCTTTCTAAATAGTCACCTTCCATAACTGTGCACCGCTGAGCTCTGCTATTCATGCCCTGGAAACTTTGTTCTAAGTTTCCTGTGGGGGATGAGCAAAACTCTCGTCACATTTCGTTGGATGTCAGGAATATCGTCACATCTCCTTTTCAAATCGAGTTTGAGTCGAGGGAGTAGGAGGCGAGTGTGGTGGATGTTCAGGTTGCACGATAACGCTCGCCCACACACAACCTACCGTCAAACAACTTCAGACAAAAAACGGGTTGGTGTAACTTCAACAGTCACTGTATTCACCGGATCTCAATCCTCCAGACTTATTCCTATGCCCTCGTCTCAAACTTGATTTGAAATGAGAGAGATTTTACATAATATCTGTGTTCATACAGATAGGATAGGTCGTATTCGAGAAGCAAGCATTACGTATGTAGAGTGCTTTGCTTGACATGTATGGTTGGATATAAATACGTTACACCGAGGAAGTGATACGAGTAAGTGGTAGAGAAGTATCTTTGTCTTTCATGTGGAGATTAGTAGGAAGATAATATATTCTAGAGACAAACGTGGAACCTGCAAAAAAATGGCAGCAGAGAATGTTTGGTAATAAATTGAAGGGTACATACAGCTCTATGACTACAGTTGAAAAACTTTACAAATGAATGTTCAAATGAATAAAATGCCTGGAAACGAATGTGTATATAACGCGAGGCTGTTTTTTTTTTTTTTTTTTTTTTTTTTTTTTTTTTTTTTTTTTTTTTTTTTCCAGAATACCTGTATTGTAATTGGGTCGTTGTATTAGGCATCCTATTGTTGTGTTTTCAAACAATACTGTATAATTATAGACATTGCACACATCAGCTTCCTTTCTAGATATACATAAAAAGAATATACGCCAATCTCTGCATATCATGAAAAATATTGTAGTTTGAAGGGAGCATCTGACGATTACACCGGTGAATGCTTGTTGAACGTGCCTCGGTCTTTTAAGAGACAGTCATATCCACCGCAGCGTGAGCGATGATCACCGGTGTCTGTCGTATCTCTAGAATCGGTCGTACTACCATTAAAAAGTTGCAAAGTAGTGCCATCTGCTGTGTTGCAAAAATTGGGAGTATACTTTTTCCCTCTTTGCTGTGCAGAATCATTGCATTTCACCGCTTATTTATGGCCTCGAAAATAGATTAGAGGAGGCCTGCAGTGAAATACAATATCACAATAACATTGACGTAAATGCGTTAAGATAGCAGTGCCTACGCATCTCCACAATTGAGTAAAGCTCACTCTTTTTAGTAAGGGAGAGCTGAATGTTAATGGGTTAAGAGATAAGTCGTACCAAATGCCATCCTACTCTAAGACCTGACAGCAGCAGCATCAGTTATCGCGAATTGCATATGAGATGAATCGTAGTACTGGAAATATTTATGCTGAAACTTCATGTGAGGCTAATGAACGTAAATGATTCTGTAGGTACATATGCTTTAAGATGATTTCTTTACATGTTGCTGAATGTGTGTGTGTGTGTGTGTGTGTGTGTGTGTGTGTGTGTGTGTGTGTCGTATATATAAAATCACACTGGAGGATCTAATCGATATAACTGAAGCTTTAGAGGATAACGCATGACATACAAGACAAATTTGTGACTCCAACGCAATACGTAGCAATACAACAAAGTATTTTGTGATTGAAACTACTGCAATGCCTAGTTGATCAGTATCAGAGATGGTTTTAGTGTATCGAACCCCATTCTGCAGCATTAGCCCGTGGAGGCTGACGTCAATACTCGATGAGAGTCAGATACACAAGTACTTCATTCTTCTTTGTGTACTACATTAATAAGAATTGCTTTCCCTACACACATGCTTGAATTACTTACTTGAGATGTTCTTGTTTGGCTGTAATTGCTAACGATGATCTATTAATATAAGGCAAGGTAATGCTGACCCCACTCTCATAGATGCGCAAAAGACTATTCCAGCAAATAGTGATGTGATCGAAACTGAGTACAAATAACTATCTGATAAAAGCTGACTTAAGTCACTCAGATGCCGATGATTTTTCTGTATAAGTACTACTAAAACTATTGCTGTTATTATTATTATAGACGTTTGCATATATATTTTTTTTACGCGTGGTACTTACCAATATCGTTCTGGTTTTTCTTTGCAGATCTGTGTGGATCTGGATTTGTGCCTACAACGACTACTCCACCACCCGACTCATTGAAGATGCATCTGCAAAAATGGCGAGTGGGCCCCATGACACCACAGCCTGGTCCATCATCATCATGGGATGGATTCATGATAACAGCTCATTTATCATGATCTCCACAACCTGGACTATCTCGAGATGATTGCTATTACCATTGCCTTAGTTTCGCCTAAAAGCAATAGAAGTATCCTACTAGTCTCTGACAAAACATGAAGTTAGCCATGCATCCACAGTTGCCTGCAGCGTGTTCGGTGGCGCTCTTTGGGATCAGATCTCTCAGTTTCGCTTCAATAACACAAATGGGGGCTACAGAAATTTGGGCACTTCACCTACTGCCTGCTAAGTGATTTTGGAAATAGAACTCCCCATGTACAGGCGTGTACATGCAGATGAGTTTTTAATATCTTTTTGACAGATGAAGCACCAAGTAATCACCTTTAGAAAATAGCTGAGAATCAGTGACCCTGGAGCCTCAGAATGCAGTTTGCGCGCGTCAGTTCAGTTATTCAGTCGCAAACAGTTGTCCTTGAGAGGTTGTGAGTATAACAGCTTCGGTCAGTACGAACGTTAACATTTCGCGAGTTAGTGTTCTGTTTACAGATATAGTAACGCTGGGGCTGTAGAAAAAGAGAAAGCACAAAGAAACAGCTGCAACTAGTAATTTTTTACCATGCTAAAGACAAAGCTATTGTAAAATTGTAGAAATATTACAATTTTTAGAACAGTATTGTTATTGATGTAATCAGTAGACTCAGGGAGGATGATAGACTTGACAGTCTACTATATATGGAAGGTCCAAGAACGTATTCTGTGGTAGAAGTGTGCTGAAAAAAAAAAGGTAACTTTCGCGGCCATATTGCAAGTTCGTAGCCCTTCAGAAATAAAATAAATCAAAGAAGAAGAACGCTGTTTTTCAAAGAACTTGTTAGTGAAGACAGTTTGTGGTGAAATGACATATTTGATAATGAGAGTAAACTGAATGTATTTCAATTAGATGGAAGGATTCGATTTCGTAGCGTCCTTAAAATGAGCTTAAAGGAATAAAGCTAAAAGTAACTGAAGAATTAGGGTGGGCATATAATGGTGCGGGGTGCATGTCAGCGTATGGAGTTGGTGAGGTGGATTTTATTCAGGATAAAACAGGCCCATTTCAGTACCTCAAAATAGTAAGGGACAATATGAAATAATCCCGAAAAATGGGGATTTTGAGAATATTTTCAAGTTTTATCAGGATAACAACCGGAAATACAGGATGATTGAAAAAGAACTTTACAAATTTTGAAATTAGTATTACTATTTAAAAACCCCTACGGAGCTGATAACAGTGTCGATTTTGTAGGGGAAAACAGTTTCAAATCTCTTAGTTCACTAGTATCAATCAAAGTCGGCGACAACAGTTCATTTTAATTTCCGTACCAAATACACTTAAAGATCTTCTTGGTAGGCCTACAATTTATGAGTGGCACAATGTTTTGTAGGGACATGCTGTCCCATAAGTCAGAAGCATCCAAGTATTTCTAACGAAGTCTCTGAACTCGTGAGCCAAACTTTTGTCAACAGTCCTAAGAAATAAATTTATAAAGAATGTCGTCATTGTATCTTCTTTGCCAGCTTTTCTGTCCGAGAACTCAGAGCAAGAATTTGTGCCTCTGCTGTGCAATGCTACAGTGAATCTGGCAAACAATTCAATATAGATGGGATGCGTGTAGGATAAGTAACAGAAGTCACATACAACACCAAGAATTCGAGGTAAATAAACGGGATTGTTCTGCATAAAACCTCTCCCTGAGTCCCGACTTGAAAGTATTTGAGTCTCTTTGAGAAAAACTTGACGACGAAAGAAGGAGAACAAGTAATATCTAGAGAAAAGCTGAAAAACAGACTTCAAGAAGAGTGGCAGAATCAACCGAGTACACCCGGAAATTAGTGGAGAGCATGCTAATTCGTATCAAAGATGAAATTAATATGAAAGTGACGCCTAACATATGCCGAACTTCATGGAGCGTAAGTAAAAAGAGAAATGTTTGAACTATTTCGTGCCATATTGGCTTTGGTTTTAATATTGCCTGTTAATTATTCTTTATGTATGTTAAATGAAACAGGCAAAATGGAGTACAGACGACTAAGAAATGGGATTGACAGGAAGTGCAAAATGGCTAAGAAGGAGTGGCTAGAAGGCAAATGCAAGGATTTAGAAGAATGTATAAATAGGGGAAAAATAGATACAGCCTACAGGAAAATAAAAGAAACATTTGGAGATAAGAAAAACAGCTCTATGAATATCAAGGACACTGATGGAAAACCAGTTCTCAGCAAAGAAGGGAAAGCTGAAAGGTGGAAAGAGTATATAGATTGGCTCTACAAAGAAAACGAATTTCGAGACAATATTGTAGGAAGGGAAGAGGATGTAAATGAAGATGAAATAGGAGATACTGTACTGAGAGAAGAATTTGAAGGAGCCCTGAAAGACCTAAGTTGAAACAAGGCCCCTGGAGCAGATGATATTCCCTCAGAGATACTGAAGTCTCTGGGAGAACCAGCCATGACAAAATTGTTTCACCTAGTGTGTAAGATGTATGAGACAGGTGAAGTACCCTCAGACTTTAAGAAAAATGTTATAATCCCCATTCCAAAGAAAGCAGGTGCAGACAAGTGTGAAAACTACAGAACCATCAGTTTAATAAGTCAAGGTTGCAAAATATTAACACGAATTATATACAGAAGGATGGAAAAGCTGGTAGAAGCCAACCTCGGGGAAGATCAGTTTGGGTTCAGGAGAAATGTAGGAACACGGGAGGCAATACTCAGTTTACGGCTTATCCTAGAAGATAGATTAAGAAGAGGCAAACCTACATTTCTAGCTTTTGTAGATCTGGAGATGGCTTTTGACAATGTTAATTGGAATAAAAACCAGACAGCGGTTGTCAGAGTTGAAGGGCATGAAAGGGATGCAGTGGTTGGAAAGGGAGTAAGACAGGGTTGTAGTCTTTCTCCATTGTTATTCAATTTGTACATTGAGGAAGCTATAAAGGAAAGCAGGGAGAAATTTGGAGAAGGAATTAAAGTTCAGGGTGAAGAATTAAAAACTTTGCGTTTTGCCGACGACATAGTAATTCTGTCAGATACAGCAAAGGACCTGGAGGAGCAATTGAACGGAATGGACAGTGTGCTGAAAGATGCGTATAAGATGAACATTAACAAGAGCAAAACTAGGGTAATGGAGTGCAGTCTAAGAAAATCAGGTGATGCTGAAGGAATTAGATTGGGTAACGGAGCAATAGAGGAGGTAGATGAGTTATGTTACTTGGGCAGTAAAATAACAAATGATGGTCGCAGTACAGAGGATATAAAATGCAGAATGGCAATGGGTAGAAAAGCGTTTTTGAAAAAGAGAAATTTGTTAACATCTAATATTGATTTAAGCCTAAGGAAGTCCTTTCTGAAGGCATTTGTATGACGTGTTGCCTTGTATGGGAGTGAAACATGGACGATAAACAGGTGCGGACAGGAAGAGGGTTGAAGCTTTTGAAATATGGTGCTACAGAAGAATGCTGAAGATTAGGTGAGTGGATCGCGTAACTAATGAGGATGTACTGAACAGAATTGGGGAGAAAAGAAATTTCTGGCATACCTTGACTAAAAGAAGGGATAGATTGGTAGGATACATTCTTAGACATCAAGGAATTGTGAATTTAGCGTTGGAGGGAAGTGTGTGGGGTAAAAACCGCAGAGGAAGACCAAGAGATGGATACAGTAAGGAGATTCAGACAGATGTAGGTTTCCGTTTTTATGTGGAGATGAAGAGGCTTGCTCAGGATAGGGTATTGTGGAGAGCTGCATCAAACCAGTCTCCGGACTGAAGACCACAACAACAACAACATGTTCACTGTTCTTTCGAAGTAATATGGACATTTAGTTTTTACAGTCCTCACAGAAATTTGTATATAATTGTAGTATAGTTTTATTATTACTGAAATTAGTAATACAAATAGTTATGTATTAATGTATAATATACTAAAAAGGGGTGAATATTGGTTAACATATTTGTTTCGGACTAATGGTAGAAATTAATCTAAAAATATAACAACTAATCTGTACCAAACAGGGTGAATTTAAAAAGAGCTCTACTACGTTACGTATATATGAAATATTTTTGAGATAACCTAAGACTTGCAGTCAAGGATAAAAGAACCTATTAGTAGGTTTACAATGTAGTCTTTGTGGCAGAATGTTTTTGAAACTGTTTTTTAGCATTCTTCAAAACAAATCCCCAGGTCACCAATCAGTTTCTGAGACTGTCATCGACTAAGAGTGAGTTTTGTTTACAGCTCCAGGAGAGCGAGAGTTTGGAGTATCTCAATCAACTGTCTGGAAAGTGTTACAAAAAGATTGCATGTGAATGATATTGTTACACGCCCGCACAGATGGAAGGAAGAGACGCTTAAAACATTGTGCGGGGAAAAAGTGAATGTTTGGATTGAGAAAAAGAGGACATAACAGTTGAGTTTGATTTTCTAACGTCACATTCAACCAAAGTGAAAGATGTCGAAGAGAACGTATGAGGTGAAACATGTAGAATTTTGCTGCAGCGGGTGACACCACCTATACCTCTGTAGGCCTTCTAGACCTCCCAGGGGGGCTCACGGTTCTTTCGTGAGTACGTGCATGGCAAGCACGAGGCCCCGAGGTAATGCAGTCTTCTTTCCATCTTTACTTCTCAGGCTGCATTTCCTTTCCCCGTCCCTTCCTTTCCTATCCTCACTCCTTCCATTCTCCACCGGGGGACTGATAACCTCAGTAGTTTAGTCCCCCTAACCCAACCCTAAGCCTTCTAGATAAAATTTTATCTTGATTATATTGTATTTTCTCAAATCACTTTCTGTAGATGCAGTAAAATGCTACTGAATGTGATGTGGATCTGCTCTTATGCAGGTATAAGTATATAGATAAATATTACTATAAAAGAAATGATGGATGTTCACTATGTTGATACATGTTTGGGTGTCAAATATTGGACTCATATCCACTTAACCACTAAAATATTATATTGAGTTGAGTGTAAGATCATTTTGGAATCACCCCCTATCAAACAGAGATCTGCAAACCTTAAAATTTTCCCCTTAAAACTCATGTACTTATCGAAATTAAAGATAGTCAGGCCTATCGCATTAATGTTTACTGCCTTGGTCCTGATAGTCTTTGGTAGCAATATGTTATCCAACTCGTGCATTTTCGAGCACAAAGCTGTTGAATCTGTCTAGTTTTCAAGTACCGCAAGACCGTAAGTACCGCAGACGTGTACACTGTTCTACTCACTGAGAGCAAAAAAACACAACTTCTGGATCAAGATTATGTCCCTTATACTTTTCTCCCGAGTGAGTAAAAATAAATAAGTATGGTTTTATTGTCCCAGATGCCTCGTTCATCAACAGAAAGTATCTTGATAGGTACCCGATTGTCTGCTCGAACGAAGAACCAGTTATGTATTTAATTGCCTACTTTGGCTAAAAGTCCATCAAATCAGTGAACCCCCCACCACTTGGAGTGATGTCCATTTGTATTGTTTGTAAACTTAGAATGTTGTCTAGCTGCTGTGGCATGTTGTTAAGAACATTCCACAGCCTATCACACACCTTCAAAGAATAGCATGTAACATATATATCAGCGTTCGTAGTTGTACGCCTGTAAGACAGCAGTTATAAAAATTACAAATTATAAATCGGAGCTAGTCTATTGTAAGTTGGTTGATCCCTGAACAAGACAAAAGAGTGTAATTCCCATGTATTGTAACAACATTGTAATGACCAACTATAAGGAAGATTAAGCGTTCTGCAATATGGCAATTGACTCATATATTTTGTGGGCTCGCACTTGATTAGAAAGAGGAAACCCCGTTTAGGGACCGCGTCGCCTAATGGCAAGTTACGCCGTGACGCTCACAGTGCATGCAATTTGAAGTACCAACTGCCATACCACACAACTATTTTTCTCCATCAGTTGAGCAGGTATGGTGCCCACTTCCTAAATATTAATTCGTCAGATAGGAAAGAAGAGACTCCAAATGTTAACGAATTTTCTAGTGAGAAACGTGTTCTGAAAGCAGACCTGTATCACATCTATTTATATGATCCCCAAAGTGGTGGGCCGCTGTGTCCAGAGCGGTTAATGTGATTTTCAATGCTGCATTACATGAATCTCCAGCAGTGTCTGAGGATGGACATGTAACTTTTTGAAATCACTTCTCCGTTCAGACACGCTAGTCTGTTGTTTCGAAGATGAAAATAAGGGCATCCGAAAATTGTGAATTGAAACAGACTTATAATCTAGTGAAGAATTCGATTTTTTGAAAACTAATGGAAATAGATAGAATATACTGGTGGAAGATTTGTTACGGCATAAGAGGTTAAAATGCACGAATGACTACAAGAACAGACTGATTAACCATAATGGCGACACTGCAGTGTGTGTGTGTGTGTGTGTGTGTGTGTGTGTGTAGGTAGTGTTTTGTAAGGAAGTTATTTATTACTAGTGTTTATAGAAATGCAATTACTGAAGTGTAAGTAAGGTGCAAAGTTTGACTTCTGTAAATACATATTTGCCATCAGAAAAAATATTAATTGTAAATAATTCCAATTATGTATTTCAGAAATTTAAATTAATGAGAAAATTATAAACCCTTTTGTATAGTTCAAACTCGTAAATATATTTGTAAAAATATAAAATTTTGTGTTCAAGAATAAATAAAAATAAAATTAATGCTGCTGTTGCATGATCCTTTATCACAAATGTACTAAATTATAACAAATATGAAGATCCTCTCCATGGCCTTATTAAAAAGCATCCAAATAGGCCGCCAATTTTATCACTGGGTAGGATGTGAGGTTATTCTTGCTGGTGCCTGGTGACGAAGTGATTAGTGTTGGATTACTTTTCTTTCTGGGACAGATCAAAGGTTCCCTTACAGGACTTCACACGCTTGCGTCAAGTGTCACGTAATACTCCAGAATCCCTTATTAGTGACATAAAGCTACTCTCCGCCATACATTGCATTGTATCTCTTTATTTGTGTCTGCTAAAAGTGGTTGTATTACATGATGTTGCATTATTGTGATTTTTTCTTTTCTTTCTTTCTTTTACCTTCTAATGCAACTTTTTTGGAGTGTGATTCCATGTCCACAGGAGATGGACTGCTATAAAAATAAATGTAAAACTGATTTTGATTTGTACCTGTTCTCATCAAATTTTCGTTGTTTGATTTACTTCCAGTACGACCCAATCTCGCGATCTTTGTGAATGCTAAACGCTGGTTACTGTCTGAGAGTACCTCAAGTCTTTGTTGTGGCTACCTCATCGTTTTAATATGCGCTGGATCAAGCAGAATGTCTCGCATTATTAATAATATTAATTATAAGCCGAATGCCCTGCGTTTCTCTTGTAGTTATTATTACGATCTTCACTTAGTCTATTTCCTCTTCCCTCCTATCTCTGTCCATCAGGTCTGATCAGATGTTAAAAATTATGTCTTCCCCAAACCCCGACCCCTGTCCTTATCCTCCCTCGGGCATCGATGTTCGTGTTGTCTTTAGTCTAAGTTAGTTCATACGTAATTTGTAAGTTTAGGGACTGATGACCCCGCAGTTAAGTCCCATAAGCTTAACAAACATATGAACATAAGCAGGATTGTTCCGAGCTCCATGTTCTTTCCAGATTTAGAGGACGACGATTGTTCGGCGAAACACAAAATCCTGACTCACCTGTGAACAGAACCCGGCGCCATTACTTTAGACTCCAATCCTGATGTTCCTCCTCCCAGTTCTGCGGGCTAAACGGTGCAGTGGTTTTAATGGGACACACACCATAAGCCTCTGTGCGTAGAAGCCACATTTCCGACGTCGATTTCGGACTGTGTGTGTTGATATTGCGCGTTCTTTTGCTGCCTGGGGTGTGCGTTGCAGCTGAATTGTATTCAGCCGCCTGTCTCGACGGACTATTAATTTGTAATAACGGTCATCTCTTATCGATGTTACCCGTGGAAGACCTTGACATTGCCTTTTTTAACTGGATCCTGTTGTAGGAAATCGCGCCCGAGTCCTAGAAATTACACTTTGGGATACTCCAATAGCTGCAGCACTTTCCTCTTGTCTCTTTTCCGCTTCCAACTTCCCTATGGCTCTCCATGCCATAGCTTCGGGTAAGTCACGTTGTTGTTGCATTGCTCTGCCTGCTCACTACGCTATTTGAACCCAACTGCTTGTGTAATTCATTTGGTGGAGTAAACTTAAATCAACATCAGTCCGCTCTCTGGTGTTACTAGTATCTCGGTTGCCGTAATGATGTCTCCTCTCCGTAGAACCGAGGAAAGACGTCGAACCATTTTAGTACATTCTGCCCATGACAATACTTCAGAACCTAGGCTATGTCAACTGATCACCTAATTCTTATGACCAGTGTATTATCACGCACTTGACAAGTAATACACTAATTGCGGGGCCGTCGGTATGCGGGCCGAGTGGAAGCTTAGTACGCTCCGTGTTTTTCTCTTTTTCTCCTATATTCTTCCAAGATGATCTAAAACTAATAACCAACACAGAGCATACTTCTCCAAAGAATTAATATCCCTGAAGTGATGACGCTATCGCGTCCGTTGTATTATTTCAATCAAAGTTCAAATGTTTGTAGAGCTTATGGGACGTAACCACGGGGTCATCAGTCCCTAAACTTACAAACTACTTATGAACTAGCTAATACTAAGGACGGCACAAATATCCATGCCCGAGGGGGGATTCGAACCCCCCGACCGTAGTTGTATTATTTCTCATTGGCTTACTATATACAGAACTTCCCACTACAGGAACTCACCCACTTAACCTCTACTTTTGACAGGTATTTTGGAAATTGTCTTGAATGTTCACAAGAGTATTCGTACTATGCAGACTTTAATTATGTAGCAAAGGAAAACTGTTCGTGCCGGCCGCGGTGGCCGAGGGGACTGAGGCGCTCCAGTCACGGTCTGCACTGTCGGGGGTTAGAATCCCCCTTCGTGCATGGATATTTGTGCCGTCCTTAGTGTTAGCTAGTTAATAAGTAGTTTGTAAGCTTAGGGACTGATGACCCCGTAGTTAAGTCCCATAAGTTCTACAAACATTTGAACATTTGATTTAAAAACTGTTCGTTGACGCATTACGCACGTTACCTTAGAGTAGGCAATGTCGCCGATGGTAGGGATGGAAGGTCTGTCTTTGGCTGTTGATCTGTCTCAGAGACATTCCATTCCATTTTCTCTGAAACATCTGCATTGTCTCAACGGTCTCTAAAACGATGCTAATATATGTGTATGGAACCTCGACAGTATGACTGTTGGTGAATGATGTCTTTATTCGTTTCTCTAATTGTGTGTATTTACGTTCCACAATGGCGCTGGTGTCCGACTCTTTAGATGAGAGGTCACTGTGGCTGACTTCCATGCGGAGAGCCTCGAGTTCGATTTCCGGTTGTTGATCGTAGGACTCGAGCGGGAAGCACTGAGCCCAGAGCGGTGTACTTGGGTACGTGCTCCTCCATACCGCTTTCAGTTACGCCATTTGCAAAGGATGATGTGGCGAGCAGTCGGGCCTCCTTGGCCCCTCTAGAGCCAGAACACGGAACTTTGTTTACAAGGGTGCTTAAAAGCGTTTGTTCTCTCTAAAAATAGTCGTTATCGTCGTCGCATCACCCTCGTAGAGATTTTGAGAGCATTCTGTCAGTAACTTTGTGTATGTTTCTATAAACTTTGCTTTGCATGCATTTAGAACTTCTTTTGAGTGTGTGTGTGTGTGTGTGTGTGTGTGTGTGTGAAGTTTACGAAAAATATACACGTAGTCGAAGCCTATGGAAAACGACTTTTATAAGTTCATAATTACTCTGACAGGGAGCTCTTCAGGTGTCGGGAATTCAGTTTGGGATTACACTCCGCATAATAGCATACGTCAAGGGTGTCCATTCATAGAATTTTTAAAGAGCTCTATTTAGAAAATTTAAAAAATCTTCAAAGTTTTAAAGCATACTACATGAACGCCGGATTAGGGTTGGCATCGTATATTCTCTGCAGCATGGTCGAATAATTCAGGTGGTAGCGTCATCCCCTGTTATGTGGACGATCCGTTTTCGAATCTACACTCAAGCTGGATTTTTTATTATTTTTGCTTAAAACTTATTAGAGACTGTGTTACCCGAAGTATTATCGATTAAATTACAAATAATTTAATGTAGATTTTAAATAGATGTCACAGCTAATTAAAATGAGAATTACACTCAATTTTTCTTTTTAGTCAGTTGAATAATTTCAAATGCATTTTCATGTAGGTACATCAGTTACCTCTTTTAAGATTCCGGATGGAGTTTCAATTATTGTGTATTATGTATTTTATGTGCAAGGAGCGCAGTGGTAATTATCATAAAAAGATTTAAAACAAAAATTATTTAGGGATCTTGCACAATTAGTGCAGGTTGATTGTTTATAACAACTATTTTTTTAAAAGAGCTGAAGAAAAATATTGGGATTCCTGAAAAAATTCTCTTTCTTTAGAAATCCTGGAAGCGAAGCAGGCATATCAGATCAGTTCCTTAAAAATTCATGACGACAACTTATGATAGAACACAAACAATAGGGCAACAGCTGTACTCTTTTTTTTAATGAAGAAACCGGTTCCTCGAATTTGCAACTAATGTTTATAATATATCCACAGCTTACAATATCGTCTATCTATCTAATAAAATGTTAGACATTTGTACGTTTTAGTCTACATCATTTCTAAAATATAGCTGAAAGTTTTCGACTTTATGTAGTAATTAAAATTTTTCTGTAACCGTTATTTCATAAATGAAGTACTTTATGAAGTAATTGATAATATTTTATTAAAAAAATATAATTATTTAAAAACTATAAAAATAAAATACTCTCCCAGGTAGGCTCGAAGGTGATTTTGAGAACACTACAACCAATCGAATGTGGTCTTGCGTGGTTTATGGCAATTATACAACTGTGATGTATTCACGAATTTAATTCTAATGAACATGCCTGACACTTCACATTTTTTGAAATGCAATTCAACGATTGTCTTGATATGAATTTAGTGAGATTGTTTGTAGTTTTGAAGAGTGCCACCTGTGATTTCGCCAGTGGTTCGTGTGGAGACCGCGGATTTCGGCTGCCCACCGTTCGCCGGCTGGGCCGCCTCCGCTGAAGGTTTGCATATTTGTAGCCGCCTGGCCCCCGTACGATCGGAGCGAATTCCTAAACAAAATACGAAGGAAAACAAACGGACGACCACAAACTCTGCCATAATATTTTTACATATTAAACAGGAAAAATAATACTAAGCCGGGGAAGCGAAAAACCCGATCCCGAGCCACGTGTGTTGGTTCATCTCTCTAGCGGGCTACCGAACAGATTTTATTTACAGATTTCGCTAGAAACCGGAAACGCTTCTGCGTTGTTCACTCGCCAAGCTTCAATCGTCGTTAAAATCGTCAGATTCTTAAAAAGTGGTAAAGCACATAATCTCACAAACTCTCTGTACGTACACTGATTATTGTACATAGACTCGGATTCATGGCCCTTTCTCTTCTACTTCTTCTTCTTCTTCTTCTTCTTCTTCTTCTTCTTCTTCCTCCCTTGCCTCTCCCTCTCCTCCTTTTTCCTCGCCATCTTTGTTCTTACGTAACAGGACTTTTAAAGATTGGCCCACTTTTCCCGTTTTATTAAGTTGATACTTTATTAATTGTTATATGCTAGAAATTCTAAATCGATGTTAAAAGTGCTCTTCGTTCTTTTGGGTAAAAATTACCTTAATAAACGTCTCACGTGTTTCGAAAAATACACCCGACTTTCATCCAGAAAATTGAAATGGCCTCGTATGGAAATGAATTTCTTCTCTGTGAAAGATGAATATACCGCTCTGTGTTAATATTCTTCGTATTCGATAAAGTTGGGTGTTTTACTGATTCAGTTCGATGCAATACTTAATATTTTTTCCTCTTAACACATTCGAACCAATTATATAATTAACGTATTTTGCCTCACGTCAGACAATGCCAATCCCTTCTTGTTTCTTTTTACGACATTTCTTTTCAGACATTTTTCGGTTTCCAATATTTTCCCTGTTTCTGAGAAACTGAGTGGCTGTCAGCCTTGCTTTTATATCCTCGGTTTTCCAATGGAAACACATATCTTTCTCAATTTTGCTAATGCAGCTCGTTGCGCTAGTTAAAATACAGTTAACTCTGTACTCTTGAGATCGTATCAGATACCGCCTTCTGCGCCTCTTATTAAACCCGTTGCTCGGCAGCAGTTGATCTGCATCTGCGCTCGTCTACTAAAGTAGTAGACTTTGGAACATGTTCAGACTTTTTATTTAACAGTTTGTTTCTCAGTACTCTCTCTCTCTCTCTCTCTCTCTCTCTCTCTCTCTCTCTCTCTCTCTCTCTCTCTCTCTCTCTCTTGTGTGTGTGTGTTTTTAGAAATTCTAAGGAGTGTTTGTTTTAAGATTTTTTAATCGATTAAAATTCCATTATAATAACTGAAGCCACCAAAAACAATACTTCAATGGTAGAAAATGCTTCTCTCTTTCGCAGCATCTGCTTGTGAAGTCTAGTGCTTGAGATACGTGTAGAAGACGTGCTTTTTTTCTGGCTACAATTGCAGCTCCCAGTTAAAGCATACCATTTCAGTTGTTTACGTTCGTGCTTTTCTATTCTGATCAAATATTAGCGGCCAGCCGGCCGCGGTGGCCGGGGGGACTGAGGTGCTCCAGTCACGGTCTGCACGTCCACTACGGCCGAGGGTTCGAATCCCCCCTCTGGCATGGATATTTGTGCCGTCCTTACTGTTCGAGATGACTTGATAGTATTTCTGGCTTCTCACTACCTTCTTTCAGGATGAAAGTAACTGAGAAAACATTGCGAGGTACGATCCCAAACGAAGTAAGGAGAAAGTGGATGTTAGAAAATCAGATCGAACGTGGATTACTGATCGAACGTCGCTTGAAAAATAAATCCACAAATAGCTTTAAAACTGCCCAAGCTGGCGATGCGATTGTGAAGCGCGAAGGAACAGTCATAACGAAGTCAAGGCAGGCGCCAGACCTCATTTATTGACGAAGAGAAACCTCCCAGCATTGCACTTGGACAGGGCGGTTGTAAGGAACCGTTCGAAATGTTCAGAAGGTATCACTTCGTTTGTTTTCCAATCTTAATGAAGAATTTACTGTTATTTTCAACCTCCGACAATTCATTGAAAGTGCCTCCAAACGATTTGATATCGTGATTAACGCGAAGTGTTATACACCCTCTATAACGTCAACTGGTAGTAGTCCGGATGCATTTCATCACTTAGGGCCTAGTGCATGTACACAAACATAGTAAACAATCAGTAAAATTAACTTCAGCCAAATTCGAGGATAGATGTCTGGGAGTGACAGCCAGCCAATTTATTTGCAATGAGTTCGTTGAAATTCTATTAGGTATCCTCTGAATGAGCGAAATGGACAGTCCAGCGTCACATGTGGCACAGTATCAACCACAGGTTGGAGTGGCTCGTCATTGGGAGCTGTGAGGTGTAGCGGCGGTTTTTGCTTTTGTACGTCTGCACTAATATTCAGGGACTTTGTTTATAAACTCAGTATGAAACGCTGTTTGGTTTTGTTTACATCCGGGTATAAGTCGTTTACATTTTATATTGTAGTATTTCATTGCTAAGGATTATGTTCTGATATTCCATTAATAATCCCGGAATCAACAGTTTTATGGTTGTAAAAGCTTACCAGTTCTTTGTCTTCTAATTTTAAGAATTTTTTTGAATATCATTCCTAATTTTGGAAAGAGACAGTGTACCTCAAAAATGTTCAAATTTTTGTAGACCTTATGGGACTTAACTACGGGGTCATCAGTCCCTAAGCTTACAAACTACTTACGAACTAGCGAAGACTGACAGCACAAATATCCATGCCCGAGGAGGGATTCGAACCCCCGACCGCAGTGGCCGTGCAGACCGTGACTGGAGCGCCTAAGTCCCCTCGGCCACCGTGGCCGGCACAGTGTACCTGGTGGCCCCGCTGAATCAATAGTGGAACAAAAAATTTAAGGTATTGGTTTTGAGTTACATTTATTTATTTGTGTTGTATAATGTTACGACATCGACTCCTACTTTTCCCGAACTTTTGCTAGTTGGTTGACGTGATTTCAGTTGGATTATAGAACTTTTATGTTTAGCATCGTATGCAGTCGGAGAGGAGATTTCTTAAGGACACATTTTTATAGTAATTTCTGGAGATAGTCATAAAGTACCTCCGAACATGCGCAAGAAATGATTTTAAAACTAACCATAGGAATGTCGGATAACAGACTGAGGTACATAGGAAAAATCCTTTGGAATTGAAGTCTAGCCAGGAAAGGCGTGGATTACAAACATCTCGTTCAACCGATACGCGAGTATTACTAGATAGGATACGCGAGTTTACTCGATAGGATTGAGGGAGAAACAAAGCAGATGGAACAAGAGCAACCCTGTTCCTCACAGGTTGCTTTAGTACGCATATAAGCGCCACAGTAATACGAGGCGCGTCCAGAAAGTAAGTTCCGTTTGGTTATATAAAACGAACGGGTAGAGATACAAAAAAAATATTGATTGTACGAAAATCTACAACTGTTAAACTACTTTTCTACATAGCTTCCGAAATTTTGTAGGCAATTGTCATAGCATAGCACAAGGTTTTGTGTGCCTTTTTCATAGAATGTTGCCGCCTGTGTATTCAACCATGTGGTAACATGTTCTTTCAGCTCGTCATCATCGTTGAAGTGTTGTCCACCAAGGACAGATGTTAGGTGTAAGAAGAGGATTACTGTCAAAAGATTTTTTTTTCCACGATAATGCCTAACCTCACACACCGAATGTGACCAAACAATTCTTACGGAAATTTCAATGGAACCTGTTTGATCATCCTCCATAGAGCTCGGACCTCTCCCCTAGCGACTTTCATCTCTTCTTACACCTAAAATCTGTCCTTGGTGGTCAACACTTCAACGATGATAAAGAGCTGTTACCACATGGTTGAATACACAGGCGGGAACCTTCTATGAAGGATGCATGCAAAAACTTGTTGCATGCTGTGACAAGTGCCTACAAAATTTCGGCAGTTATGTGGAAAAGTAGTTTAAGAGTTGTAGAATTTTGTGCAATAAAAATTTCTTCTGTAACTGTGTACAATTTGATTTTGTTATCAAACTGAACTTACTTTCTGGACGCGCCTCGTATTAATTGATCTTCGGGCAGACTCCTTGGAGAGGCTTTGATCCTGATGACGTTTATTAACCTTAAAATTCCGCTGAAGGGCCAACCGATAGGCTGTTATTGCTTTTCTCTATTTACAGCCATCGAAAGGTGAAACTAGACTGGAGCTCGTGGTTGTGGCCAGCCGGCTGCACCGAGATGGATGGCTGGCAGCCGTCCACGGAGCAGCGCGCAACGCGACTCCAGCCATGGGCGCGCGACGCGACGTGCCGTGCCCGGCGGCCATTCGTCGCCTTAATAAGTCGCCTTACTTAAAGGAATTGTTTGCCGCGATAATGCGCCTGTTGACACGCCCAGCGCAAACAGCCCTCTGTATCGCGGCCGTGCCATCAATAACCGCCTCCCGACATTTATTCCCCGCCGCCGGAAGTCGCACCTTGCGCAGCCACATCGCCGTCGCCAGTTGGAAGGGACGGCACAGGACGATTCGAAAGCGTTGTTACTCAGTAGTCCGTTTTGAGCGTGGCAGCCAACACGAAAGAAGCGTAGTCCTACTTGTAATTATCTCGACGCGCTATAACGATATCCAAAAGGTCTCTGGGAAATATATATCTCTACATATTATACGAGGCGCGACCAGAAAGTAAGATCCGTTTGGTAATAAAATGAAATTGTACACAGATAGAGAAGAAATTTTTATTGCACAAAATTCTACAACTCTTAAACTACTTTTCCACATAACTGCCGACATTTTGCAGGCATTTGTCATAGCGTGGTACCAGGTTTCGTACACCTTCATAGAAATCTGCCGCCTGTGTCTTCAACCAGATGGAAACAGTTTCTTTAAGCTCATCGTCATTGGTTAAGTGATGACCGCCAAGGAGCACTAATTGTAAACGTACAGTTTTCCTGGATCTTGTCATCAATCGCGTGAACCAGTTCTTCTGTAACCAAAGGTGGACGCCCACTTCGTTCTTCATCGTGCACATCACTACGCCCGCCATGGAACTGTCGGACCCATCTTCTCACCATCGAATCACTCATCGCATTTGGTCCGTAAACATCGCAAATTTGCCGATGAATTTCACTTGGTTTCACTTTCCTCGCATTCAGAAACCGAATCACCGACCTGATTTCACAGGCGGCGGGATTTTCAATCAACGCAGACATTTCAAACAAGCACAACAGAGCGTACGTAACTGACAACGATCTCCAAATGGCACACGTTCTTCTCCTTGATACACATCGTCTACAGCGCATGTGCGGAACTGCAATCACAGCGCTGTAGCGGAGATAAATTGAAATGGAACTTACTTTCTGGACGCGCCTCGTAAACATGGATGTATGCGTTTGTGTATTCTCAATGTCTCCTAAACTAATCAAACTTGATACATTACTCATCATCAGGTAATGTCTGTGAGATAAGAATCACGTACTACTCACATTTCAGGCGATATGACGTCATAAACAATGTCGTTTGCAAAACTCTGTCGCATCATGCTATAACCAACTAGATCGCTAAAACTGTCGCTTTTTAAAACCTCATTTAGGCATCTGCCATCATCAGATCTGTTATATGAGGCGCGTCCAGAAAGTAAGTTTCCGTTTCCATTTATCTCTGCTGCAGAGCTGCGATTGCAGTTCCGCACATGCGCTGTAGACGAGGTGTATCAAGGAGAAGAACGTGCGCCGTTTGGAGATCGCTGTCACTTACGTACGCTTTGTTTTGGTTGTTTGAAATGTCGGCGTTGATTGAAAATCCCGCCGCCTGTGAAATCAGGTCGGTGATTCGGTTTCTGAATGCGAGGAAAGTGAAACCAAGTGAAATTTATCGGCAAATTTGCGATGTTTACGGACCAAATGCGATGAGTGATTCGATGGTGAGAAGATGGGCCCGACAGTTCAATGGCGGGCGTAGTGATGTGCACGATGAAGAACGAAGTGGGCGTCCACCTTTGGTTACAGAAGAATTGGTTCACGCGATTGATGACAAGATCCAGGAAAACCATAGGTTTACAATTAATGCTCTCGCTATGGGCTTGTCCCAAATTTCACTGTTTCCAACTGGTTGAAGACACAGGCGGCAGGTTTCTATGTAGAAGGTATACAAAACCTGGTGCCACGCTGTGACAAATACCTGCAAAATTTCGGCAGTTATGTGGAAAAGTAGTTTAAGAGTTGTAGAATTTTGTGCAATAAAAATTTCTTCTGTATGTGTGTACATTTTCATTTTATTACCAAACGGAACTTACTTTCTGTACGCGCCTCGTAAAAATGAAAGGGACATACAAGTGTTGATTGTATGATAATGAGGTCCAAAAAAAGTTTCAAAACACAGATTACAAATGAAAAGTTTTTGCACAACGTATTTAAAATATTAATAATTGCATTTTGAGAATACGCAGCTTTACCCAAAATATTCGTTAAAGAATATCGATTTTGGCCCAGATCTTCCGATCTCAAAATGGGTATTAGTTCTACATTTCAGTACTCCTAATCATAACACTCTCTAGCCTAGCTGTTCCAAAAAATTATGGAACATCTGATATAGAAAGCCTTATTGTTAGCAGTATTGAAATGTACAACTACTACCGAGTGTTAGATCCGGAGATGGCTTTATTTAGGTCGAAATCGATAGTCTTTAATAAATATTTTCGGTACAGCTTGTAGTGTAGCTCGACCCAAGACATTCAGATAGGGTTTTTTTTTATTTTATTTTTATTTTAGGGACTGATGACCCCGTAGTTAAGTCCCATAAGCTATACAAACTTTTGAACTTTTTTTTTTTAATATGTTACTCGTTTACTTTTAGATTGAAGCACATAGGAAATGTCATCTTTGGCCCTACTGTAGTATACAAATGAAATGTTTTAGTTGGTGAGAAGACATTATCCAAGAACACTACGCACGATACGTAAAATGTAAGCCTAGAAACAATGTTGTGCACAAAGTTCCGAAATTATTTGAAGAGATTAATAGCTGTTTGTTGAGCGACAACAAACACAATAAAATACATTTGAGGAAGAGGTGGAAAATAGAGTTCTTCTGGTAGCAGTTTTTGACGACGAGTTTACGACGGTAAATATTTCTGGCCTTGTTTAATGTTATGATAGAAGTGGCAGCCATCTCTGTCCCATACCTCCAATATTTCTATCACTGTCCATCCATTGAGTAAAGACACGAAAATCTGTAAAATTCTATTTACAGACATGCCTGGTAACCTCTTCCCATTATTGCGCTATCGTTGTGTCCCAGATGGAAAGTGATTATTCCTTGCTGTCAGACCTAATTAGTGATTCATTGCATGTACGGGTGATTTTTAAAATG
The DNA here is from genome assembly GCA_026315105.1 of Locusta migratoria. Classification (NCBI taxonomy): domain Eukaryota; kingdom Metazoa; phylum Arthropoda; class Insecta; order Orthoptera; family Acrididae; genus Locusta; species Locusta migratoria. The sequence continues at coordinate 102,534,946 of CM048747.1, forward strand.
AAGAAAGATAAAAGATACAAACTTTGTAAATTATTGGTAAGGACGAAGTGTTGAAGAGACAGAGAGAAAGAAATAATAGTTGACAATTTATACCCTACTGATTCAGACCTATTTACATTTTTAGCATTCGGTGCTGGTGATGCTCTACTGTGGAAGAATTTTGTTGATGCAAATCATACTAACGAAAGGATACTGCTTGATTTGTATCGGAAGCTGGCGCCGGAAGTTGGTATCTGTTGTTATGCAAAACAGTGACGCTGCTAGATGACGATAAGAGAGCACGACGGCGCAGTTCTTTTGTTTGGAAAATTTACCGGGAAATTGGGAAGTTTATCTAGATGTCGCCTGTCAGTTCTGTTCCGGCTGCAGTAGATGTTGAAGGATCCTCTCACACTCCACAATACATCAGTCTCGGCGACTTTCGTTTTGTCGCATTCACTTCAGCTCCTTCTCGCCGAAACATGGCTCTGCAGTCACTGGCAACGGCGGGCGTCTTGTCTTCGGCATTCGTGTAGCAGATTCCACGACAGTGTGTTCGTCAACTCAAGAATTCTCAGTTGGTCTGATGTTTTGTAGGAGCAAGAATTTTCCAGCTCTGATGACGATACGTCGGCTTAGTGATGATGCTTCCTAAGATCCGAAAAACACCGGTAGTGGTTATATATAGTGTTTGACGTATAACGATTGCACCAGTATTGTGTAATTTAGTCAGTTACGGTGTGTTAATGTTTGTAAACCTGTTGGTCCTCACTGCCATGGTCATCAGTCCCTAGACTTATTAATCACTTAAACTAACTCGAAGGACCACAAGTTACTGTCTGTTAACGACTTGTGGCATAATAAATGATCTTTATTGCCGTAAGTAGTCAAATGCGACAACGAATACAAAGCGGAGTACAAATTTCAGAAAAGGTTGTCGATTAGTAACAGCTTTCCTCTGCGTATTCAAGTTTTCTTTTGTATCTTTGCTATAAACTGCGATATTTTTAGCAAGCAACGGACTTACACTTGAAAAAGTGACGAAAAAGTTTTCAACTACAGATGTTCTGTCCGTTTCATCGTTTGGAAAAAAACCTCTTCATATAACACTCTTACACTGTGAATCTCGTTTGGTTATGAAGAGTGATGGCCGGCCGCGGTGGCCGAGGGGACTGCGGCGCGCCAGTCACGGTCTGCACGGCCACTACGGTCGGGGGTTCGAATTCCCCCCCCCCCCTATGGCATGGGTATTTGTGCCGTCCTTAGTGTTAGCTAGTTCGTAATTCGTTCGTAAGCTTAGGGTCTGATGGCCCCGTAGTTAAGTCCCATAAGCTATACGAACATTTGAACATTTTGAAGAGTGATTGGATTGTTACATATCCTGCATTTCGAAGGAAATATTCACGTTCTAAGAAAAAGAAAGCGGTCCTGAACTCAGTGGACTTTTCTAACTTTTGAACTGAATTTCCATCCAGTTGTATGCGTCACACAATTTACATAGATTCAGAAGGGGTGCAACTTGTAATTTTTCACTTCCCAAAAACAACTGTCAGAGATTGAAAACAGTTGTAGTGTTAGGAAAATGTTCTAGGACGACTAAGGATTGAATACCAGGTTTTCGAATATGTCATTATATTGCTGCTGTACGTTAATTGGCACACCTATTTGGTAGTTCACCAAGTAGTCGTCCAAGAATGTGTGGCAGTCAAAGCTAACATTTAGTCTACATTTCGACCAAAGTTCTCATCAGTATACAAAATTTTCCTATCCAGTTGTATTACATTTTGAAATTATGATGGCGTAGTGTGTTTTCTAACTGTTGAGTTGTCTTATATATGTTTTTATTCTGTTACTTTTTGAGTAAGTCAACTGCAGAATTACTCTGTTTTTGGTTATTCGATTGTCGCGCGGGAGTATTCGAGCGGTCTGGAGCGCCACGTTGCAAATCGCGTGGTCTCCCGCATCGGAGGTTCGAATCCTCCCTCGGGCATGGATGTGTTGTCCTTAGGTTACTTTAACTTAGTTTAAGTAGTTTGTAAGCTATAGACTAATAAAGTGTTCAAATGTTTGTAAAGCTTATGGGACTTAACTGCGGGGTCATTAGTCCCTAAACTTAGAAACTACTTATGAACGAACGTATACTAAAGACATCACAAACATACATCCCCGAGGGGGGGATTCGAACCCCCTACGGAGAAGTCTCGCGCATCGTAGCATAGCGCCTTAATGAGCTTGGCCGCTCGCTCGCGTCTTCGGACTAATAACCACGCATTTGAGTCCAATAGAATTACAAACATGTGAACTTTTTTAATTTAATTCTCAGAATCAAGAATCTTTTAAGTAATCCCAAACAGTGCTTTATTTTTCTTGTTTGTGTTGTTTTCGGCGTTACACGATAAAAAATAGTTACACTATGCTGATAATCAGTTTGGCGTCGTCATTGTATGTATATTGTGACTATGGATTCGAGATTTCACATGCAAATTAAATTTCTCGTTCCTTGGATATCGTAATCAGAACCAGTACTGAAGATAACTTTCCGTCTAGCGGAGTCGCTTCTGAAGCAGGCGATCCAGGTTCGATCCTACCTTCTGGTATTTTTTTCGTATCTAATTATCGCGCTGTTGACGGAACGTTAAACCCTAATCTTGATTCCTTCCTTTCACGTCCGGTCTACCGCTAGCTCGTTACTGGCGCAGTCCAAGTTCGGACCTCAAACGATCGTGTATTCTTCAAAAGGAAGAGACTGGTAGTCACTTAAATAGATGTAGGCGAACATCAGAAAACTGGCTAACGTAACGGACTATTGAATGTTCGATCGAGAATTAGGGTCTTGGTGGTTTTCTTAAATAAATGGAAAAATTGTAACGCCAGTCGTAATAACATACTGTGATGTGTGAATGTTATCAGTGCCCAAGATACAATATGGAGACGTATTTAGCAAGAGGAGAAACACAAACCACCATCACAGCATCTAACTACACTTGATGCAAGAAAATATGTTCTCTAACATTTCCACTGATGATAACCGTGCCCTGTCTCGAAAACGAGTTGGGGAAATAGAAAAGTCCATTCAAGCAGCTGCTTACTTGTTATACCAAAATAAATGGCCAGATTCCCTGATTGGATTTGGGGAATGCTGATGTAGTTCCTTTGAGGAGATCGTGATTTGGTAGAACTTCCTTGACCATGCAGAATAAGTTACCTTCTCGTCTTTGATTACGAAACGGTAAACCCTTGATCTTCTTCTCTGCTAACTTTTCTCGCATATGTAGAAATACACGATACCAAATGTCGCTGTAAAATGTAATATATTAAATTGTAATACATTAATTCGTGCGTCTGTTATTTGGTCTTCTGACTCCCTGATGATAAACTCAGTTAAAGAGCTGAAGAATCACTCGGCCTTATATTGTAGAGACTTTTCCGATAGACCTTTCCGCGAGACGGGGATGTAAGCGACCGTGTTCTATTCAATATTGCTTTTTTGCGCAATGAGACGACGTTCATAACACCATGAACTTGTAAATCTGCAACTGTACACCGCAAGCCACCTTACAGCCTGTGCGGAGGGTGCTTTTGTCCACTCTTCTGTGCAGTCACGAATCATTTTACTTTCATGGCCTTTCCACTGGAGATGCTTGATATGAATCAATTTATTGGTCGTGTCATCTAGATGTGTACGCTCTCGGAATTGTGTAGTAAATCATTCCGCGATTCGCAATGCTGCTCAAGTAGAAACTGACACTGGCCTTGGATGAAATTTTCCGTGAAGCTTCCTCGCTTATCAAACCGTATTTATTAAGTAGTGTTTTTTAACTGTGTCGATTTTGTAAACGTAAGTAACTGCATTTTGCAGACCACTTGCAAGCAAGTAATTTTGACCTTGAAAACTTGAACTCACATGCTGCCAAAAGAATACCTTTTTCTAATTTTAAACATGCATAAAGATATTATGAATTACACAGTTATCTCAAAAAGTGATATTTTTTCAGTGAGATTCTTCATAGACAACTGGCCATTAAAATTAATACACCAAGAAGAAATGCAGATGATAAACGAGTATATTATATTAGAACTTAAATGTGATTACATTTTCACCCAATTTGGGTACCTAGATCCTGTACCCAGAACAACCACCTCTAGCCGTCATAACGGCGTTGATACGCCTGGGCATTGAGTCAAACAGAGCTTGGATGATGTGTACAGGTACAGACACCCATGCAGCTTCAACACGATACCACAGTTCATCAACTATAGTGACTGGCGTATTGTGACGACCCAGTTGCTCGGCCACCATTGACCAGACGTTTTCAATAGTTGAGAGATCTGGAGAATGTGCTGGCCAGGGCAGCAGTCAAACAATTTCCGTATCCAGAAAGGCCCGTACAGGACCTGCAACATACGGTCGTGCATTATCTTGATGAAAAGTAGGGTTTCGCAGGGATCGAATGAAGGGTAGAGTCACGGGTCGTAACACATCTGAAATGTAACGGCCACTGTTCAAACGGCCGTCGATACGAACGTTAGGTGACCGAGACATGTAACCCATGGCACCCCATACCATCACGCCGGGTGATACGCCAGTATAGCGATGACGAATACACGCTTCCAATGTGCGTTCACCGCGATGTCGCCAAACACGGATGTGACCATCATGATGCTGTAAACAGAACATAGATTCATCCGAAAAAATGTCGTTTTGCTATTCGCGCACCCAGGTTCGTCGTTGCGTACACCATCGCAGGCGCTACTGTCTGTGATGTAGCGTCAAGGGTAACCGCAGCCATGGTCTCCGAGCTGATAGTCCGTGCTGCTGCAAACGTCGTCGAACTGTTCGTGCAGATGGTGGTTGTCTTGCTAAAGTCCCATCTGTTCACACAGGGATCGAGACGTAGCTGCACGATCCGTTACAACCATGCGGATAAGTTGCCTGTCATCTCGACTTCTAGTGATACGAGGCCGTTGGGATCCAGCACGGCGTTCCGTATTGCCCTCCTGAACCCACTGATTCCATTTTCTGCTAACAGTCATTGGATAGCGACTAACGCGAGCAGCAATATCGCGATACGATAAACCGTAGTCGCGATAGGCTAGAATCCGACCTTTATCAAAGTCGGAAACGTGATGGTACGCATTTCTCCTCCTTACACGAGTCATCACAATAACGTTTCACCAGGCGACGCCGGTCAACTGCTGTTTGTATATGAGAAATCGGTTGGAAACTTTCCTCATGTCTGCACGTTGTAGGTGTCGCCACCGGCGCCAACCTTGTGTGAATGCTCTGAAAAGCTAATCATTTGCATATCACAGCATATTCTTCCCGTCGGTTAAATTTCGCGCCTGTAGTACGTCATCTTTGTGATGTAGCAATTTTAATGGCCAGGAGTGTATTTGTGACAAAAAAGTATAAGGAGAAATTCCACGAGTAGTTTGGAAGATAAATGGGGAAAAATAAAACCATACTGCAGTAAGTTAACGCTCTTTGTAAAATGACAAAGTTGCATAGAAATCGTGTCGAGCAAGTCTCGTCGAATGTGGGAAAAAAAGGGGGGGGGGAGAGAGGAAGCGAGACGAGGCACGCCAAACAACGTTCGACAACATCTTGCTAATTAATTAAGCATCGAACCGGCTCATACCGCTCGGCTCCGTTCAGAATGGGCCGACATATGTTAATATTTCCAATTTACCGTGAATTAAGTTTGTAACACACTCAATTAGAATGGTCGCGATTGTGAAAATTATTTTAGTCAGAACAGGAAATTGCTTTTCATGTCACAGTAATTGTGCGTCGCACCCATGGGAGGCGACGTGGACAATGGCGGAACAGACGCGTTTTTACGGGTTTTTATTCCGGGAGAGGCGGGAGCGTTCCGCTGCCGAACCTTGTGTGTCCAGCAATGGAAGCGGTGACGTGCCGACTGCCGTGACGTAGCTATAGCCGGGACTTCAAGTTACCCGCTTTTGTTCACTATCTTAGTTACTGGCACGTCTCTGCCCTTCGTAGACGTAGGATATTTGCTTACAGTTTCGTACCGCAGCTACATCTTTGTATTCACTGGTTTCAAAATTGTAGTAGTTCATTGTCAATAAAATTCTCCAGGGTGTGAAAACTCAATCTATAAAAAGTGTCCGATGTTTCGGCCATTGTTCCTAGCGGCCTTCTTCTGGGTATACGTCTGCCTGCTGAATGAGCGAAGGCTTCGACCTCACGTAATTGTGTGAAACAGTGGTTTACGGAAGATGATTGACAATACGGTCTCACACCTTGAAGAATTTTATTGACAGTGGCAACGCCACTGATTGTTATATTTACATATAAGTAGTTCACTTGTTATCATTGCTACATACAGTCTAAGTACACAATAGAAGTTCTCGGTATCATTTTAACCATAGTTGCGAAGATGGTAATGTGAATAATACAGTTTAATTGAAGCTGTTTGAGGGCAGAAAATTCAGTCTGAATTCCAAAGCCGCGGCGAATTTGCCGAGCGCATTGATGCGCTATGCTGCGATGCGCGAGGCCGTTCCTCGTCTGGGGTTCGAATCCTCCCTCAGGTGTGGATGTTTGTGCCGTGTTTCGTATAAGTTAGTTTATAAGTAGTTTGTAAGTTTAGGGACTGATGACCCCGCAGGTAAGTCCCTTAAGCTTCACAAACAATTGAACAAATTAAATTCCGAATTTTGAGGCTTATTTAAAAATACATCCCCCTATAAATCCGAAATACAAATTTTATCGAGTGGTAAGGACAAAACGAGGAAGCCAATCACTAATTAGTATTGCTGACTATACACATCACTAAATAATGGGATTTTTTTTTTTTTTTTTTTTTTTTTTTTTTTTTTTTTTTTTTTTTTGCCTTGTCTGATACAATCTGTCATGTGCTCCCCTCCTCTTCTAGGAGTACCTCGTAGAAGCAATCACATGATCTTTTTCGTCACTAAAAGAGAAACTTGGTTTTAAACCACTACTTATTCGTATAATAATTTTCATTTACGTGTTATGTAATATAAACTTGTAATGCCAAAGTAACTCATTGCACACGAATGCGTCGTTCCAAGCTGAATGGTTTCATCGAATTAGGTTTATCTTTCCTAAACGCACGTGTATTTATACGATCTATACAATATCGCTTGCCGTCTGTCATCCTAAAGCTGAATCCTCTTTTTCTCCATCCAGACATGTCGTATGTTTCCTAGCTTTGCTCCAGGGCTCACACAAAACATAGGGCATCATTTCGTTGACAACCGGCAACACGAATACCTTTTGTGCTGAGCCTCACCTCCCGAAACGCTAGATTTTTATTGATTGTTACCTTTTTTTAGTTGTATGTAGCATCTCGCATCGTGTGACCTACAGAAGTCATAATTTTCGGGCATAATTTCCCTTCAGAATCGTACATCCTGCACCAAGAAAATTACGTAATCGTATATATTTGTATGTATCTACATAAATAGCATATCATGGCTGTGGTTGTTAGGTCTTCCTGCATCTATCAGTTCTCGGTTAGGATTTTGTGTGTTAATTTAAGCACATTAGATTAGACTAATACTTGTTACATGGATAATAAGTGCGACATTTCGCAGTGATGTGGAACGTGTCAGTTTAAAAAATGGTGTCTATACGTGACAATATTTTAAGGATATTTTTTGTATATCTATATCGAGTTGAAGAGGATGTGTAACTGACGAAAGAAGACGTCCGATATCTTTCTGCTTGTGGCATACCATTTGTCAAGGACAAGCAGTCGTATTCTTCCTCAACAGATGCAATAGACCCTACTATGTCAGACAAAGATTTGTTAGTGTTCTACTGCACATGTAGACTTAATTGACTTCATCATCAGGCTTCCCAAATGTTTTAATCTGTATTCGGGATGTTTGTGGAGGAATAGAAAATATTTTACAAGGTGGCAGTATAGACGAAAGTCAATAAAAATTCCAAATAACATGTGTCCAGTGAATACACAGATGCAGCGGTTAGTATATAACACAAACTTGAAAAATGAGAAAATTTTCACTGATTATTCTTGGTGGAATATAATCATCTTGAATTAAAAGAACAATTTTGTATAAGTTCTACAAGTTCTTTTTATTTAGTTAACCGGTTTGCCGCGTAGAAGGCTTCGACTTTAAAGCCTAGTAAGCCGAAAACTGCCTAACTAAATAAAATTAAACGTGCAGAACATACATTTCAGCGTTTAATTGGATATGATGATTTTCTCCCGAGATTCGACAGAATAATGAGTCAAAATGTCGTTATTTCCCAGTGCTTAAAGTTTGTTTAGCTTACATACGAACCTCAGTTCTCTGTACTCAGTAACAATTGATATATGGCATTTATATTGGAATTCCTCTATGCTATCACCTCCTAAGATATTTACTATTCTTAATTCAAGTAACAATAAGAAGTCAGTCTAGATCGCAATTTCTTTTATTTCACTGGTAACAGGTTTCGGTCACTTACATGACCATCACCAGACCACAACTGAAATGATACATAATACATTATTAGAGGGATAAATTATTTCTAAATTGAGTATTTAAAATAAGAATAAAGTATTTCCGTAATGTTGCCCACCGGTTGTTTACAGCTGGAGCTGCCTAAATGTTGACTGCTGTAGATGTAGGTGCAGTCATTCTTTAAATACTGTAATCTCCACCCTCTAATTTAAATGTTGGCCAATAGGGTAAAGTTCAAACGGAAGATATTCAACAATGGATTTCAATATGCAGTAAACCAAATCATTTTATAGAATGGTTAATCAGGGAGAAAAATGTAAACGGATATAAAATACCTTATATATGGTCATATAAAAGACATATGTAGCTTATGGAAACATAGAAAACCATGTTTTGTTACAATTTGACAAACAGAAATCGGAGGCACTATTTTACCATTGTCAGATTATAAATTAAAATATTATTGTCGTTATATCAAAACTAAATTGACCACCAGTTTTGTTGCTACATATGAATGTATTACATCTGCAATAAAATAGTTTTTGATGAAGTGTTGGGTTCTCAGGGCCCTTGCCTTAAAACTAACAGTCAGATAAAATCTATGCCACAGTTATAAAGTACATCAGTAATTACAATGATTAGGTTAAAATATATGACAGTGAGAGCTGAAGTCATTAATTAAAATGACCTCATGTCTTAACCTGAAAAGTAAAATTGGTGGATGGGACCAAAGAGTAACCATTCTGCAGGAGATCATCTTTACAGCTGTGATCTGACGATGGTCATGTAAGTGACCGAAACCGGCTACCAGTGAAATAAAATAAATCGCGATCTAGACTGACTTTTTATTGTTACTTGAATTAATAATTGCAAATAAGATCGCTGTTTTCCATAATGTTCTCAAAAATATTTACTATTCTTCCTGAAACACCACGTACACTCGGTCGCAAAAGTATTCGGACAGTGGGAAGTTTCACAATGAGTACTCGAGAAACACTGACTATGAAACCCAAACATATTTATTAGCAATAAATATGCGTAACAACATTAATTACAAAAGAATTATTGTATCATTTCGATTCCAAAACATAAATAACAGAAAAATTAACAACAAAAATGAAACAACCTGCACACCCTGCTGCTACAAAAGTATTCGGACACTGTCATAAGTTGTACGACGGAAATGTCAATACCTTGTGGGTCCACCTTTCATTTTCAATACCTCCTCCAATCTACTAGTCATATTTTCCACGAGTTTTTTCGTGAAATCTGGGGCTCCATTTGCCCATTCTTGGCGCAGTTTTTCTTTCAAGGTCTCCTTCGTATAAATGTTGTCCGCGCAGAGGGTCCGTTTCAATTTATCCCACAAATGTTTGATTGGGTTAAGATCTGGTGATTTGGAAGGGGGGAGCAATACTTTCGGGCAATTGAAGAGCAACCACATTTGTACAATATGCGCGGTATGCTTGGGATCATTATCCCGATACAAATGAAAGTTGTTCGCAATACCTAGATGTCGTGCACTCTGCTTCAAATGTCCTCGCAGTATATCCAGATACGGTTCGCCGTATCATCAATGAACACTAAATCACCCACATTACTACCGGACATGCATCCTCACACCATGATGCTCCCACCTCCAAACGTTACTGTTGGTTTGAGGTTCCTGGGATTCAGCTCTTCATTGGTTTTTCTCCACACGTTTGCCTTTCCGACGCTTTGCCATAATGTAAATTTACATTCGTCGCAAAATATCACCCGATTCCACCAAGCCTGATGGTATTCGGCGTATTCCCTCGCAAACTGCATACGTTTCTTCTGGTTTACTGCATTTATGAATGGCTTTCGCCGTGCCACTCGAACATGGTACTGCCGGCCGCGGTGGCCGAGGGGACTGTGGCGCGTCAGTTACGGTCTGCCCGGCCACTACGGTCGGGCGTTCGAATCCCCCCTCGGGCACAGATATTTGTGCCGTCCTTAGTATTAACTAGTTCATAAGTAGATTGTAAGTTCAGGGACTGATGACCCCGTAGTTAAGTTCCACAAGCTATACAAACGTTTGAACGATTTTTTTAACATGGTACTGCGATCGTCGCAGTACTCTCCGCACGGGATGATTTTTTTAACCAAGGTCTCCCTCCACCTCACTTGCAATTCGTGTGACATATTTTCGGATTCTGTTGTAACATTCGCACAATCTCTCTGTGAAAATGTCCGTGGCCGTCCTGTATTGCAACGGAATTCCAAGCTGTTTCCTTTCTCGAACCGTTTAATAATGTCGTGAACTGTACTTTTCTTCGTGTTCACTATTGCCGTAATTTCCCTGCAGGTTTTCCCCTTCGCGTGATGATAAACGACAAGTTACCTTTCTCGAACTTTCCTCTGCGTCCCATTGTCGACCTGCACAGGCTCGCGATACGTGTTTACTAATTGTCACTATCGTCTCGCGGAAATGTCGGACACACTGCAGTCGCTTCACCCTCTGTGCGCCTCGGAATGAACTATTCTCTCACGTTGTCCGCCTTTGTCCGAATACTTTTGTTGCACCTGCCCATGCCGTTTTCAGGAAATATTACGTAACAGACACATGTCCAACAACAATTCTTCGTATTTGACGCGTGTTTCATATTGCGACATCGTACTCGGAGTCCCAAATCCGTTACAAAGTGCAATTTCTGTATCTATTCATGCGGCAAACTGAAAATTATGCGCATTTATGTGCTGTCCGAATACTTTTGCGACTGAGTGTATGTAAAACTGGTAAATGCAATGTGTGTATTGAATTGTTTGAAGGACAAATAATTCGCAGATACAAGGAAGGAGATCTAAGTAAGTCAGTTACAGAATAGTTGTCGGAGACAGACAGACGCTTTCATTAAAAAAAAAAAAAATTCATAAATTTTCCGATTTATGATTTATGACGTTACTTGCGATTTGCAGGGTATTTCTTCCCCGCTGTAAGTTTTGTACTTAAAACAGTGTTGTCAATGTTTTTGGTCAGTGAAACACTTATATTAGTAGTTTGAATTTATTTTTTTGTTTGTTTACACCAGTTCTCTGGATATTTGGCGGGAGTCCGCAATTATACACATTTTGAAAGTGTGTGCACAGGGACGCTTTCATCGCTGTGGCGCACGTGACGGGCGTGTTGGCTGCGCTCGCTCCCCGTTGAGTCAGGCTATTTGCTGTAAACATTTACACGGACAATTGTTTAAAATGCCGCGGTACGTCACCTGTGCGGTATCGGATGCCCCTGATATATCGACACCGGCGATTCCATGGCGGCATTTTAATTCATAACAGCAGCCACAAATAATGTAGCCCTGCGCGGAAACGACGCTAGGCGAGCGGAGCCCTTGTATAGTATTTGCCAGCGGCGTCGACGTAACGCGCCATTCCGCTCGTTTGTGATTTTTTATGCCGCGCGTGACCACGTGTGTCGAGTTTTAAGAGCTGTCGTAAACTGGTGCCGCGTGTTTTTGGGCGGAGGAAGTAAGAGTTATTTGTTTGAGCGTTTGTCGTAATATATACTTTCAGTTCTTGGAAAGAGAGGTTGTTCTGCTGCTGCTGCTGCTATCCTCATATTTATTCAACGTGTTACGAATATACAAATATGCATATCAAAACTTTGCTTGAGAATATTATCATATACAGGGTATTTCCGCGATGATACCACATAAGACGTGATGGAGAAGGGTAAATATAACAGTTTGAGGTAAGAATCTGGTCTGGATAAGCAGAAATCGTTCCTACAGCATTGGCAGTGGAATGCATGAAACTAAATTGTAGTACCCTCGATCCTGGAACATACTACACTTCTGTTTCTTTAACGGATGTGATTCCATCATGATGGAGACCCACCTCACTTTCGGCTGAGGCTTCGTGAAAACCTGGATCATACATCTTCTGGTGAGTCGTCAGCACCTTCACAAGAATATCTCTTGGCAAGAATTTGCGCTGTCTAGACACTAGTATGACAAAAATTCGTGCGACGCGATTTTGGGTGTATACTGCATAATTTTTACGTCCCTGTACCAAAGTCTGTCACAGTAATTAAAACAATGACCATATAGAGGAAATTGTGATTTACGTTTTGGAAACGTCCATTACACACCAGTGACAACAGAAAATAAACACCTCGGTTTTCCTTTAATGTACAAATGTATGAATGAAGTGTATTCTGAAGGAACATGCGGAATCCTGAACTGCCGGCCGCGGTGGCCGACGGGACTGAGGCGCTCCAGACACGGTCTGCACGGCCATTACGGTCGTTGGTTCGAATCCCCCCTCGGGCATGGATATTTGTGCTATCCTTAGAATTAGTTAGTTCATAAGTAGTTTGTAAGTTTAGGGACTGATGACCCCGTAGTTAAATCCCTTAAGTTCTACAAACATTTGAACATTTGAATCCTGAACTGTTGTTGCCCACGAAGGAGGCGACGTATGTTATGTTCTCCCACGAAATAAGATGTCGGAACTGTGAAAAAGAAATTCAGTTAAACTCAAACTAAGATAACATTGTTTGTTTACTTTTTTATTTTCGAAAGAAGTGAGTGAGTTATAGGTTAAAGGCGGCGATTGTCCTCAAAGACTTGCTCAGTTCACTTATTGTGATTGAATGCATTTGGCTTTTCACCTGATGACAAAGTAAATGATGAAGGCTTCGCACGACGGCCATTAGATCGAACATTCAGCTTCTTCTTCTCCTTTTTTTCTCCTGTGTACATTTTTTTAACAAAAGATTGATTATATGGAACAGTGAACGTATTTGTTTCCATCATGAGTAACAAAACGGCTGACGATTCTTCTGTTGTTCGTTGTGAACTTACTTGGCCTCTAACGTGGAGGACTCGCGGTAAGATTGTTCACAACCCCTTTACAAGTTTTTTGAGTATAAAAATGTACAATGAAACGGCCGTATACCTTCCTTACACATTACGATGGGTCCACAAATAAAAACAGAAGTTTTGCGTGACCAGTAAAAAAAAAAAAATAAAATAAAAAATAAAATAAAAAAATAAAAAATAAAAAAAAAATTATGAAAGTTGTCAACATACTTCGATACCGGCGGTCATAATTCAAGGAAGTGTGTAATGACACAGCAGCTAATATAACGAGCAATAGGACTCCATCTTCTTCAACTATCAATGTATTGCAGAGAGTATACAACGTTCCTACAGATTCTGTGGATTCCTTTTACAACGTAACAAAGGTCAGCGCTGCGTCACAGTATCAAGGAAATTACTTCAGATGGCTTCTCAGTAACCCTGTTGTTGGTTCGATGTGACACCCATGTTTGAACGGCGGTGATATGATTTTATGCAACAGCCAATGAATACTACATCGGCCGGCAGCCCAAATGCAGCTGCTATTAAACCGTGTATAAATAAACGCAAAACGGAATGTTAGAGTAGTTGTTAAAGGTTTTATGCACCGAGGCACTATTTTTTTCCAAAATAATGTAGTTCGTTTGTCAGCTGAAATTCGCATATCCCCGCGTGCGTTGACATGCAAATTCATAATGCGTGGACGCAGTGCATTACGAAGGTAACCTGCCGATACACGTCTGCGTAGCGCAAGAGACGCCGCATCCGCTAATAAAATTACACGAAATTTACGTTTCCCTACGTCGTCGAAATAATTTCAGACTTTCGCAGAATGATTTGCGATCTTCGATTAACGACTGTTTTACGGCATATTTTTCGATTAAAAGCTGCCTGTAAAATTATTCCTCCAGTCTGCGATATACGAGTAATTGAAAGTTCCCGCGAAAGTTGGGCGTTGATTATTCGAGGTAACGAACAGCAGATTGTTCGAGAGACAACGGAATCCGAAATTATATTAAAAATCCATCCCGCGGAAAATTTTTGAATTGCGCTGACTTTTAATACACGGCCAGGTAAATGATTTGTGCGTGCGTGTCACGGCTTAATGGAACTCTGGATCTGCAATTTTGTAGCGCTCGGATTACTTTTTCACTGGGGATCACGAAGAAACGCGACGCGATTTTCTCTCAATTACCAGTAATTCGTTTTTACTCGTCCGCGCAGCATTAAAGCTTCGCGTCCCTGTCTCCTTTCCCCGCACCGGACCTCGTTCGTTAACACCTTACTTGGCGGAGCGGAGGCGGGGTAGCGATCCGCCCAGGAGCAACGTACGGCTGAAAAAAAGCACGGCACACCGAAGGTCTCCAGCAGTTTGTGGCTGCCGCTTGTTAAGGTGGCAGAAGACCATTGTTTTCTGTTCCGTTACTAGTGGATGTGGCAGGATGCTTTGCGTGGACTCCTGATAGTCCCTACGTCCTTCGGTGAGTTCTAATGTTCATGTAGAGTCACTGTCGGGCTCAGGGATTATTTTGAAGCTGCTCACCCCACCCTCCTCTCGTCTGGCAGCATCTTCACCTCACAGCAGCACTTGCACCCTAGGTCCTCAATTATTTATTATGCAATATTCCATTCTCTTTCTACCCCTGAAATGTTTCGCTTCACACACCCCTTTAGTGTAATATAAATCATTGCAATAAAGTTTCGCATTGCTGCTTATATTTTATTTAATAGTGCTACAGCTGTTTCGACAGTTTGTCATTCTCAAGCGCGTCTACGATGTATGGGCGTTATATGCTGACATCTGGCATAACTGTTGCATAAACTATATGGAAATATACACGTATTTAGTTGTTGTATATGGATTTAGTTGTCAGGTATTATGCACCTTTTTACGCTAAAACGTTAAATTAAAGGAAATTTTATATTTTTTTTCGTAATTAACAACAGCTTTGCCATAGATGTTTACATATATAGTAAAAAGCTGCATAATACGTGATAGCTAAAAACCGTATACAACAACTACATACGCGTATATTTCCATATAGTTTATGCAACAGTTACGCCAGATGTCATCGTATGACGTCCAAACATCGTAGACGCGCTTGAGAATGACAAACTGTCGAAACAGCTGTAGCAGTATTAAATAAAATATAAGCAGCAAGCCTTTCGACGACATATATTATGCTGCAGGCCCAACAATTAGGAAATTAATATAAATCACTTCTTCATGTCTTTCCACATGTATTTTCAGCCTGTCCAAATCACTATTTCTGACCTATCCAATTCTGCTGAGACAACCACATCTTCCAGAATGAAACTTCCATTCTACAGCGGAGTGTGCGCTGATATGATACTTACTGGCAGATTAAAACTGTGTGCCGAAACCGGGACTTGAACCTGGGACCTTTGCCTTTTGGAAAAGAGGAGGCGAGGTACTGGCAGAAGTGAAGTTCTGAGGACGAACCGTCAGCCGTGTCGGGGTAGCTCAGTGGTAGGGCGCTTGCCAGCGAAAGGCAAAGGTCCAGGTTCGAGTCCTGGTTCCGGCACACAGTTTTAATCTACCAGTATGTTTCAACCACATTCTTATTTTGTTAGTCCACTTAATTTCAGTCTTAAATCTCTAACACCACATCTGAAACGCTTTAGTTATCTGTCATTACGGTTTTTCCCCACTATCCATGATTCACTACCATACTTCGCTTGAGACATTCGTTCTCAGAAATTTACTCCGCAAATTAAGGCCGATGTTTGATACTTACAGGCTGCTGCTGTTTACAAATAAATGGCTCGACAAATATAGAACTTCTTACGCTGCATTTTGCGGCTGGTGCAGCGACCAGTTTAAAGGATAATATAGACAGCTTTGTTTGCGGATTTTTATAATTTAATGACGCGTTTGGGCTACAGTAGGCATCCTTAGATAATTCACAAACAAAAATTAGATTAATTAGGAAATTGTGCTGGTCCTAGTTCTTGCGTGCATGCACTAGCCGATGGGGGAATTTAATGCTACTACTTTCACCAGCATTGGGAGTACTGACAGATGACAGATGGAAAACCAGGAAATTTTTCCCTTCTAATATGTAAATCGTGGCGCAATTCAAGAACAGTGTAATATCCTCGACAAATCCACGAAGGATTCTTTGAAAAATGTTTATTTTGCCGAGAAGATAGAAATTTGTGTCGTAGATATTTATGTTCCAGTAGCATATCGATGTTGAAGAGCTCTTTCTTTTGTTTAGTTGAGACCCCCGTCATTAAAACTTGTGTAATACGACCGTGTATCATGACAGTCACAATTAATCTGTCTTAATTAAAAGTTATGTAGGAACCCATTAAGAGCAATTGTGGTGCTCACAGGGAATTTATATTTGAAATATGATAGTAGCTATCCAGAATTAAAACTCATGGTCAACGACTTACTGCTATGCTCTGCACTACCCATCATATTCCTACTATTTCTGGGTCCTTTCCGGTGGCAGTTTAAGCATTAAAAGTTACGTGTTCTCTAAAGTCTGTAACTTACTAAGTGCATTACAACAGTGCAGTCATAAGGTAGTTAACTCAGTTCCTCCTGAGCGTCATCAGAGTTCCGATTTCTATACCAATTATCTGTAAAAATTTTAGTAAATGCTCCAGAAAAACAAATCACATTTCTTTTCCCTGATAATTCTGTAAAATTCAAGCTATTACCATAGCGCTGGATAAGTTTTCTTTTCAAATGTTTGTCAGTATATGGCTCAACTTCGGGACAAAGTTGAAGGAACTTAGTTTGTAATTTTTCAAATGCGTACTGACATTCATCATTTTCTTCCAAATAATATCACAGATTTTCAAAAGCATCTTCCCTTTTGGCATCACAGCTTGACCCACCTTTGGTTGTTGCCGCTCCTGGTTTGGGCTGTGATGAACCTGGCTTTCGAAATGTCTGGTAACAGTGCCAGTGGTATCTCCCATCAGAACTGACGAGTTCCATGACCTGAGAAAGCCTCGCAGTTACCTCATCTCCCCACTTGTCATGCCTGTTATTTGCTTCCCTTCGGATGCTTTCAATCATTTCAAGTTTCTGTACTAAGCTCCACTTTGTTGAGCTAGGTTTCTGCATTTAGATACATCTACACACTTGCGACCACAAAGAAAACATAGGGTTTTAAAATCAAATGATTCACGGAGAACCTTTGCTGGAGGTTCTTTTTTATGTTGAGGTGACTTTGGGGCTAATATATAACTTTGTCGACACTTACTATGTACTTGAAGCGCGTCATTCTCCAGGAACTTGTCTTTAACACCATCTTCACGAATTTCACTGCACTGTATTATTTTGTCCACCGCATTCCTAGTCAGAGTAATTAGTTCACCGCCCTTGCCCTTACAAGGCTTCAACACACACTCCGCCATAATTCACACACTTTTAAGCGATTGTCACATAGTTCGCACAGTATTCTAAAGACGAAATCTTTAAAAAATGACAGCAGAACTTGACTAGAAATAACACTAACAAACGCAATCAACTGGTCTCCCACTACGACTGAAGGGAAGACAGTGGATGACAGACAGGTCCCGGCTGCAGGTAGTCGGCCGGTCCCTTACCTGTACCGCCCCTACAACACGCCCTACGCTCGGCCTTGTCCTGGCGGCCGCGCTTCTACTAAGCCGGCTCTCGTTCTCAGTATTTATACTCTTATGACCCTCTGTCGTGCCTCTTGGCCTCTTTCGGACTACAGTTCGCTTGAAGAATATTACTTTTTAATAAAACTGTTTAGTTATTTCTGTATAATATCATTTTTTCCATAACAATCGAAAAAAATCCAAAAATTTCAACTCTTTCACCCTCCGTAACTCTGTAACAGTTCACTTTAGCAAGATTATGTACTGCACAATTTTTGTTCGCAATTTAATGTAGATTATTTTTGTATTTGGCACATTGCGAGCTAAACCGCATAGTTTTCTAAATATTTAAGAAAAACTGAAAAAACTGCTAATTTTCTAACTTCTCCCTCCCCTCCCCCCCAAACCCGACGCTCAAAATGGTGTAACTTTTTACCAAATAATATGTGGGCTGTATAGAACAGTTTGGTGCTGGAGGGAAACTTTTACTTTGGATGTCTTGGTTAGGCCGGTTTTTGAGCTAATTGCACCGTACTACACCCTTTATCTCTGGAGACACATTTAAAATAACCGCGTGGGAATGGCCGCGTGGACTAAGGCGTCATGCCACGAATTGCGCGGGCGCTCCAGTCGGAGGTTCGAGTCCTACCTCGGGCGGGCGCATGTGTGTGTGTGTGTGTGTGTGTGAGAGAGAGAGAGAGAGAGAGAGAGAGAGAGAGAGAGAGAGAGAGAGAGAGAGAGGGGGGGGGGTGTTTAGCGTAAGATAAAGTTAGTTCAAGTATTCACAGAATATATATCAACTACGAAAAGGCCAAGTTGAAAATGTGTACCCAACCGGGATTCGAACCCAGGTCTCCCGCTTTCTAGGCAGTTGCGCTGACCACTACACCACTGGGGGCACAGTGATCACCGCACCTGCAAGGTGGGGAGGGGTGGGCAAGTTTGGAGCCCTTACTCTTACGGGAATTATTGCAAAGTGATGACGAGTTTGAGTGCTGTGGGCAGGGTAAGGCTGGAAATTTCTGTCTGGCGGGAGGCGTGCTTAGGTAGTCCTGTCTGGTGCGGTGATCACTGTGTCCCCAGTGGTGTAGTGGTCAACGCAACTGCCTAGAAAACGGGAGACCAGGGTTCGAATCCCGTCTTGGTACACATTTTCCCATTCGCAGTTGAAGTCATACTTTGTGAATGTGAAAGAATAACAACTGCAAGATCAGAAGTAACGTCTGTTCTTTTGGAATAGACGCCGAATGTAAATATTAGTTCAAGTAGTTGGTAAGTGTACGGGCTGATGACCTAAGCAGTTTGGTCCCTTAGTTTTAGAAACATTTGAACATTATTTAAAATATGGCTATAGCGGGATTTGTATGTATCATTTGTCTCATTTGTGTATGTAGAAAATGACAGTAATCAGTCGCAAATATTTCTTTTACTGTGACATATATATTTTTCAGTAACGTTGTGACCATTATCAACGCTAAAAATGTAGATTAAAACATATTAAAACTAAACCGCCCACCAGTAGCGTAGTAAACTTTACTATGGAAATTGTGGGCCATTTCATTTAATTGGAATAAACGATTGTTTCGGATGTTACCTCCTAGCAGTGATGCTCAGAACTGCAACATATTAAAATATTGAATTTCCCTATTGAACTTAGAGTGTGAACGTCGTCGTCAACATGAAGATTCAATACTTTCATATGTTTTAAACTACGAGATGCGTCTGAAAAGTTCGGTGGATGGTGTCAGAAAATGTTGGAAACAAGAGTTACAAACAAAATGCCTACACTGCCCTTCAAAGTAATCACCATTGGCTACAATACACTTCCGACATCGGTTGTACATATTTTTGGGAACTGTCAGCAAACGCATGGGTTCGAGTTGCCGAAAACTTGACGTTATCGCGTTGCTCCATTTTGCGCTCCTTGTTGAACTGATAAGAGTTCTCACGCCCCTGTTAGCTGGGTCGCAGCGTGTACCACTGCTTCACTGCAGTGCTTTTCTCGATAGGGTGCGCTTGTTGACATGTCCCTCAATGTGAATGCGCCAGCACGGTCTGTAAAATATCAGAACTTCCACCGATCTTTTGAGACACACCTTGTACATTTTCAGCATTGATAGTAGTCATACAGTGACCGAGGTGTAGAACTGCCACAATAAAGAAAATATTTACGACCGATTTCTGCTTTCTACATATGTGAAAACAGTGGCTGGACACTACGATTTAAGTATGGAAGCTAACTTGATTTGTTCAAATGTTTGTATAGCTTATGGGACTCAACTACGGGATCATCAGTCCCTAAACTTACAAACTACTTATGATCTAAGACTAGGCCCGAGGGGGGATTCGAACCCCCGACCGTAGTGGCCGTGCATACCGTGACTGGAGCGCCTCAGTCCCCTCGGCCACCGCGGCCGGCTTTGATTGGTCTCATTGTTATGCTGTAAAGGTTTCGTGGCTTAACAACTAGGTTCAGTAGTTGTATCATGTTGGGATTTAGTGTATGTGCTTCAGAATGCCAGTCGCTAAATTGATCGGACTGCTAATCTGCCAGTAAAAAGCAGCTCACATCTTCGTCGATTACTGGCAAAAAGAAAAACTACGGAAGACAGCAGGTACAGCAGAAAAAGTAGTGTAGACTCAGGGCGTGGTTGGCGGAAGAGGGCGGTATCTGATGATCGCCGTCTTTCACCGGCTGACTAAGAATTACACAGTTGGCTGACCTGTAAGGTTTCCCACCTCCTCCGTGAAGGGCGCCACTCTTCCTCGACATCGACGCTTGGCAGGCGGCCGGCAGCAAGAGTTATTACAGCGGAGGATGGGCGGGAGCCACTTTGGCTCGGTCATCGCTATTTACACAGTGTGGACGGGGCGTCGACCGCCTCCTTCGATCGATACATCGATAGCTGCGTGCAAAAAGTGAAAAGAGCAGGAATAAACGAGGTAGGAATAACAGCTACCGTCGGTAGCGGCGAGAGGTGGTGGAGGAGGGAAAGGAAATCGAGCTCCAACATGCGGTACCCTCCCCCCTCCCTCCGGGGGTCGCCGTTTTTTTGTTATTATTGCTTCCTTGTTTCGCAAGTTCGAGGGAGACTGTCGGAGAGGAGGGCGTTCAACATTAATCGAGTAACGAACGGACGAGAAAGCGACTTGTTAATACTAACTGCGAGCCTGCCGAAAAGGAAAGGAACAACAAGCGGGGGCGGAATTTAGTAAAAACGCAATCCTGGCCGGCATTATTGTCGGAGGGGCCAGGAGGGATAAATCGACGATGGCCACGATCGCGGCAGATTGAAAGACACTGTGGGCGCCAGCGGCCCACAAAAGCGGCCTCCACAATACCGCGTCTGTTTTTGTCGCAAGGACGGCCGGGGAGTCTTGCCGCGCGCCGCCGCCGGTATTTATAAAAACGGCCGCGCCCGGCTCTTCATATAATAAAGTGCATTTATTTTTCAATTAAGGAGGGCAGCAGCGAGGAACTGCGGCCGGCATTCCAGCAAGATGTGCTTTCAAAAGGACTAATCAGTCGGGCGGCGGGCGGGCGCCGCTCCAGTTGTTTCCTCGTAATATGGCGAAATATCTCGTATGTAATCGAAGCTTACTGATTGCCCAGAATTTAGCCTAATATTTTGCTTTTCCTCCCAAATTAAAATCCCAAATAAAGTGTGCTAGAGGAACCGGACAAATGGATTTAATTTTTTCGGTATTCGATTCCGTATTGAACACTGTTCGCACCTCACTTTTTGATGGTTTTATTTTTACAGTTATCACATTTTACGATGTGAAATATGATCAGTTCGCAAATTCAGTTACATTTCACAATTTGTCACGATTTTATTTGTAGAAAATTAACGGAACACCTATCCACATGTGAAAGAGTCCTACAAAGGTCCGGCGTTTTACTAAATCTGTTTAGTATAAACTATCAAAACCCAGTGGCAGGGTTAAAAGAAAAACGAGCAATGGCTTTATGATTCACGAAAGTTAATTACTTAAAAGTGAGTTAATCATAATTTTTCCCTTCTTTCTACCCTCGGTCCTGTTACTGATACACTTCGTTCCAATGTTCCTATTTGTGACAGAAAGTAGCACGGCTCGTGAGGGGCAGTATTGCTTCCTACCACGTCAAGGTATGAAGTCGAAATGTTCTTATCACTAACCTGCTATTTTCTTTCGCTGCTGTTGTCCTCAGCACAGAAGCAGCACTCAGGTTGTGCAGCCGTTGTTTCCCGATGGGAGGCTGAAATGGTAGTTTAATGTGGCTAGGTTTCACTATTCTAGAATAACTTTTGTCAATCGAAATTTCGGGATGCCAGTGGCTTTTCACTGTTACTATTGAGAAAGCCACAACTGTATGATGGAAGATCAGAAGTATTTAAGTTTCGTGATACATTTTAGCCGGCCGCGGTGGCCGAGGAGACTGAGGCGCTCCAGTCACGGTCTGCACGACCACTACGGTCGGGGGTTTGAATCCCCCCTCGGGCATGGATATTTGTGCCGTCCTAGTTCGTAAGTAGTTCATAATTAGATTGTAAGTTTAGGGACTGATAACCCGTAGTTAAGTCCCATAATCTATACAAACATTTGAACATTTGATACATTTTACGTGTTACAGGCACTTGACGTAGTTGTTCACTGTCCAAGACCGCTAGCCTCTACTAGCCGGCGCCTCCGCTCGACTCATCGCATTTCACCGTCCTAGGATCCTAGCTCGACTGACTGCGGTGTAAAACACTACGCGCCAGTCGCTACATTTTGGCGTCAATGGAACATTATAGTGTTAGGCCTCCCATCTTTCTATTAAACCAACATTTAAATAACTTTTCTAAACCACAGAAACATACCATAACACACGACCATTTACATAATATAAACAGAAATATTTAAATAAATTGTGGTATGTTAAATATTAATAAAATTGCTGGAAGATCTTGGCGAACTAAGAAAATCAAATGTTTGTGTAGGTTATGGGACTTAACTACGGGTCATCAGTCCCTCAACTTACAAACTACTTATGAACTAGCTAACACTAATGACGGCACAAATATCCATGCTCGAGGGGGGATTCGAACCCCCAACCGTAGTGGCCGTGCAGACCGTGACTGACGCGCCGCAGTTCCCTCGGCCACCGTGGCCGGCACGAACTAAGACAACAGGTATGAGCCAATCAGATTTTAGATAGAAATATGGGCGGATACTTGTTCACCGAACCATATGCTCTGTTTCACTCATGCCACATATTACGTAATGCTCTTCCCAACATAGTAAAATGTGTCTTACAAAATAAAATATGAAAGAGCAAGCAAATAGCTACAAATCACCCCTGTCACAACCCCCAACTTTAAAATAATCGAATTAATTTTTATATTTCTGTTTCAAACGTCTGATTACCTTATAAATGAATTAATGTACTAAATACTTGACTGTTAACCCTTTAATGCATAGTATAGGTAAAGAGATACATGCCTTATTTTTTTCGATTATCTCTCAAACTGATGAACATTTTACCACAAATTCATTTGTAGCTGCTTCTGTTCATAGTGTTACATATGCAAGTAGCTCGTCCTAGAAATTATAAATTCCAGAGTGCTACTGAACCTAAATCTGTTCGACAGTTAGCTGCATTGAGTTACTCCTAACATGTGCGTTTGTTTGCTTTTAGTATTTCTCCTTTGCCATGTTACGGAAAGATTGGAGACATAATAGTGACATTTACTGCATCGGGTACGTCATGGAAGCACTATATAGCTGACCAGCTTAAACTTTTAGTTGCTAGTAGTGTTTAATAATTTAAAAAAATTCTTTTTTCAATATTTTTCTCAGTATGAACGCACTATACATTAATCGGGGTAGTTTTTATAGCTTCAAATAAAAAGTCATGCATTAAAGTTTGTAACCGAGAAAAAGTTTAGAAATGATTTGAAATTGTGTTGATGGCATGTTTTGAAGTCACTAACTGCTCTCATCATTAAAAAGATGGATGAAAAAGGATAATTTGAGCTTAATTTCAAAGAAATTGTAGTTTTTCACGCTTCTCACTAGGGAAACTCCCCATGGAACCCACTTCAGATTAAATGGTAAGATTACGCACTGGTATAGCCCGTCAAAACCTTAACACAGATAATGTACATCAGGAAGAAAGTGTACGGAAATGTGTGAAAAGAAGACAGTTACAAATAGTGAACGATACTAGCGCAGTATGTGCAACTTCATAAAGCAGCCCAAGCTGTGGAGTCTTGGTTATTATGGCCATAGTGTCAACTTACTGGTAAATGTAATGGGGTTTTCATGCGTCTGTGTGTCTATACGTTATGTGCCCAGAACACCTGTGGCACAGGTGATGTAATTTGCTGGTGCATTAAGTTATGTCAGTAGAAATTGTCTATAAAAAACGTTGCGATTAGAGTAAGTAGTAAAAAATAAATAAATTATAACGCCGTAGCAGGTGCTTTTTTCGGGGTATTCGATAAACGTTTGTGGCTTCGAAATTATTTGGGAAGCTTTCTGGAAGTAACAAAACATCAACAGTTTCGAGTAATGGATGAATAAATTTCAAATATTTGTATGCCATCAGCGTCAACGCCAACACATGGTTTGTAATCATAATACTTTCCTTATCTGTTGAACTTCTCGTAAGAATATGCTCTTAAATAACGAGATTATAAAGGCATAAAAAATTCTTAAAATCGATCGAAATGTAAGCCAATAATTGAAATTATTTTTTTTCTTTTTGGAAGACGTTTGATAGGTAACATGCAACGGATGGAGACTGTGTAGCAGGATAGCTTGTATATAGAGAAAGATAACATGTGTAAAAATTCCCGTATCACCCATCCAGAGTCAGGGTTTTGATCATTTCGCTGCAGTCTCAATTCACTTCGATACTCATACATATAATAGTAAAAATCTAAGAAATTATTTATTATCTGTATTACACCATATTCCAAGGAGCATTCACGGAACTACGGATCTGAATAATCGTCTCCCCACCCCCAATCTTGTCGAACTAGCGATCGCATTGGAAGATAAAACAATAGGCATGCATTACATCTGCGCATTCGTTGTCGCCGGAAAAAAATGTCACTTGGAACTTCACACACTTTGCAGAACAAGGGAGAGCTAGATATCACTCCGTGGCATTATTTACGTGAACATGCACATTTTCTGCCCTCGAGGACTTATGTCGACTTTCAAGGTCGCAGATTGTTTGAGAGAGGTGAACCTCCGGTGGATGGTAGGACTTCAATCTTTTTGTAGACCGAAAAATGTTACCACCGCGGTCCTATAGTCCCACAGGTCAAGGTTCCGCTTGGGAGATGGCACCTCTTAGAGAACAGGTTGATGTCGATAGTCAATGGGGGCTACAGAATTTATTTCTGGGGGAGGGGGGGGGGGGAGACAAGGCTGAGGAGGATGAACATGTTCTTAAGGGCTTAGCGAGACTCATTTTAAAACACACACACACACACACACACACACACACACACACACACACATATACTCTTATGCAGAGTGAAATTTTCATTCTCAAAATTACACTTGACTGTGTTTGAAGAAGAATTTCTGCTACCATGAAAATTCTTTGTACCTGGTGTGTGGAAAAATGCTATTGAAATATCTAATTTTCTCCTGTAACTGGAAAATCGAAACGTATAGCTTCAAATAAAACTATAATGGGTGGCAGTACTATCTCTTAGTGTCTAGGAAAAGAATCCAGAGAGAGGAACCGTTTACCGAAAACACCTAAACACCGAAAACAAACTAAACGCAGCACTTGAAATTTGCAGTTTTTTTACTTAGTTAAATCGTTTATTTATTTACTTATGAGTAAAACATACACAATTGGTCACTTATCTCCCAAAGAAACATGAAACAATGGACAACTTTTATTTATTTTTATCGTAAACTACTGAAAAAAGAGCAAGAAGCAATTGAATAAAAACTTAACGTTATGTTAATTACAGGGATTTTGCATTTTTAAACTCACAATTACATGCTGTCCGCAAGAAAAAGTTAATTATTCTAATGCTGAGATTTTTTCCCTCTCTCATATCTCTCTCTCTCTCTCTCTCTCTCTCTCTCTCTCTCTCTCTCTCTCTCTCTCTCTCTCTCTCTCTCTCTCTCTCTCGTTTCGTGAGTCCGTCTGGGAGGGGGAGAGGCACGTGCCCCTTTGCCCCCCCCCCCCACCCTCGAAATCCGTCCTTGTCGATAGACAACGCTTTAAAGGTATTTTCTGTTCTATGCGTTCACGGTAGCGTAAAGGATACACTAAGACTGTAGCGTAAAGAAAACTAACGACTGGGATAGTACCTTCGAATCCTTTTATTTCTTTACCTTTGATTTTCTCTAAGATTCATTCACTTTCTTATTTTATTTAATAGTTCTATGTGTTGTAATATTCGCTGTTGTGTACATTGAATAATCTTCCTATCTCGTGAATGAATTATCGCTGTAAATAATTTACGAAGTAAGCATGAAAGACGCAAATTCCAATATTTATTCGAAACGCGATTGATCATGTGATGCGGAAAACTAGCTACCTTTTTTAAATCAAGAATTAGTACATATTCCCTTAGAGGAATGTTCCAGCTACCGCGGCGGAGTGGCCGAGCGCATTGAGCCGCTATGCTCCGATGCGCGAGGCCGTTCTCCGTCGGGGATTCGAATCCCCCTTCGGGCATGGATGTTTGTTCTGTCTTTAGTGTAAGTTAGTTCATAAGTAGTTTGTAAGTTTAGGGAGTGATGACCCCGCAGTTAAGTCAAAATGTTCAAATGTTTGTAGAGCTTATGAGACTTAGCAACGCGGTCATCAGTCCCTAAACTTACAAACTACTTACGAACTAGCTTATAACTAAAGACGGCACAAACATCCATGCCCAAGGAGGGATTCGAACCTCCGACCGCATTTAAGTCTCATAAGTTTTACAAACATTTGAACTTTTTTGTTTCAGCTGCTACTTTTCCCGTTACCATTATTTACAGGTACATAGGAAGAGGTTCATTTTTATCCACTTGTACTCTTATTTTTCGTCCAAATTAAATAATACTTCATACAATCAACGCTCTTTTACCCTCTGGAAAACATACTGTTAAGTACTTTTCGTGATAGGCCCTAAAATGTTCAAATAACGATTATGAGCTTTCAAAGGAAAAATAACCTGCAGTAGTTATCAAAATTGAAGTGATACTACGACTGTACACATGGTTGCTTTTTAATTTCTGTGCAGAATGATTACCACCGTCATGACTATACTCCATATTTACAATTTTTTACAGTTTTGGAGAATTTTTATTCTAATAATAGGCTAACCTTCAAACGATCGCGCTTTTTCTTGCCACTGTTGCGCTCTCGAGGTTTCTAGCTAGCAGTCGCCATTCACGTTTTTTAATTATTTCAGTGATTTCCATTTTGTTGTATTTGAATAATAGTAATGTCTGAGGTTTCGACTGGTAGTATGAAATGAGTTAATACACTGCATGTACAATGAAAATCTTTTATCTGTTATGACTAAACTCTATCACATGGCTTACCTCTTCAGTGAATCACAAAAAACAGACAAACAAATCATTGTTTAACAATACAATTTACTCATCGCAGAGACCTTACTATAAAGAAATAAGAAAAAAGGAACGTCTGTAAAAATGAAACATAAAGAGCAAAACGTTCTTGTGAAAATGGCTAGTGTAATCAGTCATCACTCTCTTGGTCCTCTCTGTCTTCTGCATTCCGATTACGAGCACAATCACTACATATCACTTGGCAGTGGATTTTGCATATGCATTTCTGGCAATTGTGACACGTTATTTTCGTTCTGCTGCTGCTCGGTGGTTGAAGCCCGCATCTGCAGATAGGAAGACAGTCGATTAGTTATTTTCTTGTACCTCTATGTACTTAGATTTTCCGTGGACGTTAAGGTGAAAATCAAATTCCGATCTCTGGGCGGTAGGTTGCCTTATCAACCTCAGGTTGCGAACTTCAAATAAGTACTGACACACGTTAACGGATCTTATGTGCAAGCAGCCAACGTCATCTAGCAGAGAGAGCTCTAATTATAGAAAGCAGCCGCATCGTGCCGCTTGCGCAATTGAATGAAGGCTAATGATTATTCTAGTGTACAAGGCATATATTTTATATGGTGCTATTGCGTTATGTATGTGATCGTCAAATGAATAAACACATTACTTAAAACGACGATAATAGATCACATCGAATGAAATGAGCAGTATATCAAGTGGCTACTATTGTGCAACCTCTAAACACTTTTCCATTTCTTAATACTAATTAGACACACAGAGTAATTGTAAATTTATATAACCATGTTATCCACAAACTACTTCTGTACATGGAAATAGTGTTTTTCTTTTCTTTTTTCTTTTTTACTTAATGTAGCGAGCGGTCACATTATTTCTAAGAATCATTAATTTACGAAGCTAGCTTTTAAACCTGAGTTTCGTGCCACAGGATGCTCTCTCCGCGCACACTCCATACGGACTAGGAAATTCGATAAGAGATCCCCGACGGTCGAAACTAGGCATTCCACCTCTGAGTATTCTGATTTCACACAAAACAAGGGCGAAAAGCGCGTGGTATAATCTACTGGATACGTTGATGAGTAACTGAAAGGAAACAGACTATTTAAAGAAAACGATATTACACACACACACACACACACACACACACACAAGGACAATATTTTTGACAAGGTTACTGGGCAACAGTATACCTGAAACCATAAACGGAAAAAAATAATTTAAATCAGTATTCCAACGTTACTTTAGGTAGTAGTACATACATGTTGAATTTAAACACATCCCTTCATCAAGCACTACTGTTATTAACAACAGAACAGAAACAGAATTATTACTTTATATCATTAGATAACATTACATTGAATCAACTCATCAGATTCGGTGTGTTCATCTGTTAAGTTTCAATCTCAGTTACACGAAAAATATATTTACACAACAAGAAGATAAAAGAATGAAACTTTTCACTCTGCAGCGGAGTGTGCGCTGATATGAAACTTCCTGGCAGATTAAAATTGTGTGCCGGAACCGGGACCTTTGCAAAGGTCCCAGGTTCGAGTCCCGGTTCCGGCACACAATTTTAATCTGCCAGGAAGTTTCAAGAAGATAAAAGTCCGATTAAAGCTTTCCTCAATGAGATTCTCCAGTCTTTCGAAATGAACAATGTGAGTGTAGATCAGATGGGCCTTACGTTCAAAGAAATAATATTAACTAACAGCTATTACGAAATTTATACCACTGAAATAAAATTAACATTGGAGGTGGTTGATCCACCGTCGTACACAAAACAGGTTCGATCACTCTGGCAAAAGCAAAGAAAAACTCATGCCAAACTTAAACAGACCCACAACCCCCAAGACTGGCAATCTTTCTTTGAAACTCGAGATTTGAAAATTAACTTCAACGCGAGCAGCTTATAATAGTTTCCACAACGAAACCCTGTCACGTAACGTGTTCGAAAATCCGAAGAAATTCTGGTCGTCTGTAAAGTGAGGTAGCGGCAAAATACACTCAATACCTTCATTACGCTATAGCAATGGTGATGCTACGGATGACAGCTCGGATAAAGCAGAATTGCTTAACACAGCTTTCCAAAATTCCTCCGCTAGAGAAGATTGAAGCAAATATTCCACAAACCGTATCAACAACAGCTGCCACCATGCGTAATTTAGAAGTAGATACCTCTGGAGTGTTAAAGCAACTTAAGTCACTTAACAAAAGTAATTCGATTGTATACCAATTGTATACCAATTAGGTTCCTTTCAGAGTATGCTGATGCTATAGTCCCATACCAAGCTATCATATACAACCACTCTCTCAACGTTAAGATCCGTACCCAAAGACTGGAAAGTTCCATGGGTCACTCCAAGATTCGAGAAAGGCAATAGGAATGATCCACAGAATTACAGGACTGTATCATTGACGTCGGTTTGCAGCAGGATTTTAGAACATACACCTTCCTCACACATTATGAACTACTTTGAAGAGAACGACTTCTTAACCCGTTGTCAACACGGATTCAGAAAGTATCGTTCTTGTGAAACGCAGCTAGCTCTTCACTCACATGAAGTAATGAGTGCTATCGATGGGGATCTCAAAACGTTTTTTTTAGTTCTGGAAGGAAGCTTAGGGTTTAACGTCCCGTCGACAGCGTGGTCATTGCGAGGGTGAAGGTCGGGGTGAGAGTTTAAAATAGGGAAAGTTTAATTTTTAGAACTCACAACCGCCAACTGCGTACCAAATTCCTAAACATGCAAAAACACTGGAACTGTGATTGCCACTGTTTGACTCGTTTTCTAAGGGATGATATCACACGTTCGCAGCTTTCCTTCCCTGCATATGATTAACAAAAGAATTCATAATAAAGTAAGTTCATGAGAGAAAAGGGTGTACTAACTACTATCTTTGACAACACGTGGACGTTCATTTATGTTGTTTATTACACCATATTAAAACCCTGTGGCTGATACGTCTGTACGTCGACACATTTATCAAATAAAGCTATAGCTCGTGAGCCCCCAGACAAAATGAATATTTGTCGCAAATAGTTTTCACACCATGTGCCTGTCTCAAACACCGTTTATATTCATGCCTATGCGACGACACGTGTTAACAAAACACAGACACTTTAATTCAGTACGATGCACACCTTGTTCCACCGGCCAAATATTCACAACACACAGTAGCACTCGATACAACTTGGTGCCGTCTACGACGAGCAACCACACTTGGCAATTGCCACACCAAAATCTATACTCTCCACCTGGAGATCCACATGCCGACTTTCTAGAGCGACGCCGCCCGGCCAGCTACACCACTCGCTCCCGACTCGTCAGTTCCTGCGGCGCGCGCGCGGCCCAACTGCCGGGTTTTTTTTCCCCATGTGAGCTGTTCTAACCGCTTTGCCAACGTACAGCGCTCAGCCAATACATTAGAAAAACTTTACCTAAAATCAAAATAATTACACTACACATTAAACAAATTTCTTCTTAGTTTTTTATATTGGTATAAACATCCTTTGTATTATTTATTATAATCGTGCAATTTCTTACATCGCAGATAAGTGATTTAACTGAATACCTCAAGATTAAATCCACAAGATTAATTGAAAATAAAATGAGAAATAGTTAATATATTATTTTTATAAACAAAAATTGCCATGCTGGTTGTGTAACTGTCTTGTATTCATTGGTAATTTATTACTTTTCATTGTCAATTAAACATATTATGCCAGATGGGACTATATCAGCTAATGTATTGTTTATTTATCAACAGGCTATTTTGTAATGAGGGCCTTAAAGGTTCCTAACTGCATCGTATTACTTCAAATGCAAGTAGTATTAGAATATTTTATTTCACGCTGTGCACTGCACTGTGCCTGGCACTCGCCATTGTCCCTCTCTCCCCTCACCTGAAACGAACCTGGAAAATCGTAAGCTGGAACAAGCCACCAACGTCGGCCTGCTCGCTGGCCTCCCGTCAGCTACAAGCACACAGCAAATCTCAACGTGGAGAATTTCTACCTATGGCCTAACTATAAATGTTGTCACCCAACTGCGTACATACATTGCTACCATAATTATTAAGATTAAAATTGTGTAACATTTGGTGCATTGGCATGGTCAATGTCTGCAGTGAACTTCATGCTGTTTAATTACAAATGCTATTAATTACCAATATTTCTAATGGGCGGTAATCTCACATCATTCGAGATGGAGCTTAAGCTCAGAGTTTTGTGGAAGGATATTGGAGGAAATCGGCCGTGCCCTTTTGAAAGGAACCATCCCGGCATTTACCTGGAGTGATTCAGGGAAATCACGGAAAACCTAAATCTGGATGGTAGGAGGTGGATTTCAGTCACGTTCCTCCCGAATGCGAGTCCAGTGTGTTACCACTGCACCAACTCGCTCGGTCTTTCTAGTTGTCTTGAAGGCTTTCGACACTGTACCTCACAAGCGTCTTCTAATCACATTGCGTGCTTATGGAATATCGCCACAGTTGTGCGATTGAATTCGCGATTTCCTTTCAGAAAGGTCACAGACGTTGTAATTGACGGAAAGTCACCGAGTAAAGCAGAAATGATATCTGGTGTTCCCCAGGGAAGTGTTATACGGCCCCAACTGTTCCTCACATTTATAAACGGATTAGGAGATAGAATAATTGACGCAATGAAAGCAAGATGACAGTTCGACCTAAACACAACGAACATGTGCTTTCACAACTTGTTCGAAGGATCTTCATTCTTCTGTCTACCCCGGGACAAACGTGCCATCAGAACATCTACTCAATCATGGACTTCACGTAGCCCCACAAGCTGTAGCATTGGCGTTTTGCAGAATAAAAGCGACCCGTATTAACGTAGACTATATTTACTTTCATACATTTGAACAAACCTGCCTGCATGCCGAAGACAGTCATGCATTATGCTGTTGGAGCAACACATAGTTGACCTAATGATAGTACCGATTGTTACTCCATGACAATTCGAATTACTTAATTTTAATGGGTATATGGTATTCAGTGTTACACCAGTAGAGACTGAAATAAAATACTCTCTTCAATGGGGAATATTTCTAACGCCAGTACCTCCGTTTCTCCGCAGCAGGCAGTGCGACACAGCCCTTTATGAACATAAATGAGTGACCATTGTCAAACGAGCCTTCAGATCCTCGTTCTCTATCGGTTGAACAACATGAAAAGAACAAACACGGAAGACTGCTAACTGAACGTCGGCCACATTGCTGTCTGAAAGAAACTGGGGGACGGACGGAATCAGATGGTGTTGACTGAGGAAGAGGCGCGCATGTCGTTCCTTCCTGCGTATCACCAGCTGGCATCGCTATCGAGCGCACAGGAGGCAGAAATACAACAAAGATAACGCACATGACGTATGTCCGAGGTGTCCACCGGCGGCCGCCCGTGTCGTTAGGCAGTATCGACCGGGGGACTGCCGACTCCCGTGATCTATGACTCACTCCTATTCATTATTTACGGGACAACGTCCGCGAACATATTAATATAAGCGACCTGCCAACACGTCCGTAGAGCGCACCGTGCGTCTTTTATTACTGTCACTGCACCTATATTTCTTTCATTTTCCCCTCTTAACCGTGGTGTTCTGGTTCTCCTATGTTTGTCTCTCCCCACTCGGCCTTGCCTAACTCTTCTCAAACAACGCCCATGTATTACTATTATGTGAAGCTATATAGCGCTCTAAATCTGCAAAGCATTTCTCTTACCTCGCTGTTGCGAGCACTTTTTCACTAGTTTTTGACGTGACACGATCGTGAGTAAAGAGGGACCACAGTTTCTCGCAGTTTGTGCTTTTCCGACTTATTGTAGGCAGCTGGCTGATTACAGCGAGTTGCTGGAAGGCAATAGTACAGTCTTTTCTGCGCCTGTCAAACTCAAATTCAGTTTCTAATATCAGAGTTTACGTAATATGTGTATAAGAGTATTTGGCTCACGGCATAAGTAACTGCGGAATGAATAGACAATAAGGATTCCTGCTAAGGTACGAAGAGATACTTTTTCGCCTGTCAGAGACCACAAACGACTGATACTTCCATTCCTGTGTATACAAGCAGCAGTTCACCTTGACGTCGTGTATGATGAAAACTCATTAATTCTCATAAGCAAAATGAGCATAAGTTGATTACGGTAGTTCATTATTGATGTTGGGTCATTAATCACAGGTCTTGAACAATTTCCCTCCTTTAATGTTTATTTCTTGTCATCGATCAGTGGCGCTCAGCGTACCTCTTGGAAGGTTATCGTATACGTTATCTCACTCGCATTCTGCGTTTTCCAAGCTCCACTTTTGACGATGTTATGGAAAACTGGTGCCATGGAGTGTTAAATTGCTGGGGAAAACCGAAGCAGTTAACTGCTAACAGAAGTGTTTATCTAAAAGCGTACTCTTGTGATATATATAGAGATATATGCTAGCCTTGTGTCTTTCCTTTTTGGCCGTCTGCTACTCTCACAATTCCATCTCTTAAATATACCCATTCCTCTTCAGCTGTATTTATTTCCGTTGTTTCAATAGTTCGTAATTTTTGCCTGGTTCTCCCTTTGAAACTTTCAAGAACCTCTGGTTCTTCAACTTGATCAGGTCCCATAGCTGTAATTTTTTTCCTTTTTGTCACATGATGGTTGTGTATACGGCAAACGTGCCGTAGATACGTAGTTCTTTTTTAAGTGATTTTTTACTAGCGCTATATTCTGCTGCGTTTTCAGCCTGTAGAAATCACTTGAAAGTAACCGAATGGCTAAAAACTGCAATACTATATGCAGTACAATCGATACAGAATATGAAGTTATCTTAAGAAATAAACCACGAACAGTTGCTCTTGTTCCCTATGATTAGCGTGGTCCACATCTAACAGATTTCTAGGCCCGTCAACGTGCGCCTGCACTCTGACTTTGACCACTGACTGTCTCTTTAAAGTTTTTGAACCACCTCATTATGCTTGTTTGTGCTGGCAATGCTCCCTAATGCTGGGATCTGCAGTCCGCTGTACGGTTAGCACAGCTTGGTTTTCTGCAGTCCAGATGACACATTGTGCCTCCGTATGATATGTCGCTGTTTTTGTGTATTCTGAGTCAAATTTGCAGCAAAAGCCGCAGGAAAAAAAAATCGAGTGCTGATAAACGTTTTACAACAAACCACGACTCTGTGTCTCCTAACAGTCCCGAAATTATGTAAGGCGGCAACATGCACAACAATTAACGATTTTCCTAATACTTTTATTTAGCTACAGAAGGCTTATCCTTGAATTCCTTTTTACCTGTGCAGCAGCCGTACCAAGCGAATCTCGGAAACTAAGTTCTAACTAGTTTTACTTTTACTTGCTTCTGCCATCTTTGCGTATAGCTTATCATCATCCCACTCTGCATAAATTGGTAAAAATACCAGACTTTCTTCAGCAGCCATTCTCCTACATTTGAGATCCTGGTGAGGGGGGGGGGGGGCGGCATGACGAAGCAATAGCATAACTCAACTGTTGAAACCGAGCCCGTTTCGTAGACGGTAGGTATGTTAGTCAACATTTTTGTTTTTGGCAGTTTCGTGCTATGCATTTTGTGCGTGTCATTACAAACATAATTTTTGTTAACGTGACTATTCTCCTGCCCATAGTGCGAATACTAGCTGAAACCCGACGGTTTTTATTCCTCTTTCCTCCTCCTCCTCCTCCTCGTCCTCCTCCTCCTCCTCCTCCTCCTCCCTTCTCTGTTAATTTCCTCTTCTTCTGTGTTCAAATCCTCCTCCTCCTGCTCCTCTCATTTTACCCATCTCTTGCCCCACAGCTCTCATTTCATCTCCCTCTGAAAAATATTTTTTTTTAAATCTCTGCGGGTTCTTTTGAATAGTTGAAGAGTGTCAAAATTGTAATCTTTGAAGTTTATGTTTGAATTCTAGCGCGAGTGCAATTGTTAGCTTCAAAAGCAAGTTTCCTTTCAAGAAGTTAATCTGTATTAATCTCTATTATGTTAGGGTAAAAACTCATGGAAATTGCTGTAAAGAAAGAGTTTAAGGTTACGGCGTTATCTCGCAGCTCGATGAGATGATGGCATGTCACTGATTCTGCTACATCCCGAAGTAGAAAACGTATCGTTGGTTCTGAAATTAATTCTCACACATACGTCAGTAAAACGTCGGGATGTCACTGTCAATCCTGGAAAACAGCTTAAGGATCGTGTGCAATCTCTCCGATACTTTCCTTGAAAGAGATTTAGCAATTGACGGTTTCGCAGGTTCGTGCTGCTCCAGCTTGACAGATCCCTCGGTGCTACATTTACACTCATAAGTTCGAATAAATATGCTCACTGATCTGTGAAGATGTCCGCACACTTATTTTGTATTGAATTGTGGTTATTATTGAGTCTTCACACGATTCCAATTCTTCATTAGATAACACATCAAGATGGTTCTTTTTAACAGTTCTCGTACAGATCTCTTCGTTTTACATTTATTAACGATCAAAAAACCCCGACATAAGAGTGTCACAAAGTCAGAAAGTTCTTTTTAGGTCTTTGGTGGTATCCCGGAGAAAGAATAAGGTCATTGAAGTTCAACACTATTTTGAATACTTTGCAGGGACTGAAATACTTTTTGCGATTAAATAAATGAAAGTTACGAAATGACAGAGATAATTTGTAGAGTGATATTAAGGGACAGCCGCGGCAGAGTGGCCGAGCGCATTAAGGCGCTGTGCTCCGATGCGCGTAGCCTTTCCCCGTCGGGTGTTCGAATTCTCTCTCGGGCATGGATGTTTGTTCTGTCTTCAGTATAAGGTAATTTATAAGTAGTTCGTAAGTTTAGGGACTGATGACCCCGCAGTTAAGTCCCATAAGCTTAACAAACATTTGAACATTTTATTAAGGGATACTGCCTTCTTTCCCCCTGTCTGTGAAAAATGTATCTAACAACTTTTAAGGTTATCGATAAAAACGTAGGAACTTTCAATGGTAATCGGTTAAACGATGTCTGAGTCTGTTTTCAGTGTCCTTCGCCGTTCACCGTTTGAAAACTGGAAGCGGTGTTTTCGGCAAATGATTTGTACCCCAAGGAGCACATACTTTGGTCTGTGCCGATCTAAATGTTGAAGCACTTGAAGTTTCCATGAACTTTCCCTAGCTGCATTCAGTAGAGCTTGGAAAGACAATTACAGTGATATAGCGTTTATTAATAACGACGATGAAACGTTTCGCCAATAAAATCAAGGAATGAAAAGCAACTTGGCCGATTCGGCTAGTGACGTGTAAATGTAGCTTTCAAAACCCTCTGCTTATTTATTGAAAACTACCATAGAAGTTAAGTCCAAAGAAAAAAAAAAGAAGAAGAAGAAGAAGAAGATAGCTGATCTATTGCGTATAGGAAAACCAGTTTTATTTTAGTTGCGTAGTCTCATAGAACCATCTTGTTGCATTTTTACGTCTGACGTGACTGCCCGATAGTAGTCAACTATGGCCGCATAGTTTTTGTTGACTTCCTGATTTTTGAATCTTTTATTTTGCGGGAAGTTTCATCGTCAACAAGTGCTATATCACTGTAATTGTCTTTCTAAGAGCTAATATAAAAAGTATACGGTTGTATTAAAAACGCACTTGCTTCAATATCTTGATCTATACAAGAGCTAAAACTATTCATCACATACCCAAGTACGTGTCCGTTTGGGCACAATCATTTTGCGGAAACCTCGTTTCAATATCTGGAACTGTTCACGAAATAAAAGGGCTGTTACGCATTACGTGACTCAGTAAGCTTACGTAGTTCCGGCGGATCTGCTGGACTGCCATGCTCAAAGCTCTGTTTTGTACCTCGTCAAACAAATTTGGAATGAGTTAGAGCTTTGTCTCGATGTCAAATCAAACCTCTTTTGAAACCTGTCATCAAATCTTCCTCATGTTTGAGGAGAATTGAAGACAAGTACAGAGCTAAATGGAAGTACGAAACAATTTATCCACTGGTGTTTCTCAAGATGAGAAATTGTAATAGCAGCGAAGAACGTGCTACATGTCATCAGTCATCTGACTGCCGCTTTGACTGCCTAGTATGTACTGTTTGCCGACGGGGTAGACGAACAAGCTGCGTGTTTTTAAAGCGAAGCTGGCTGAACTACAGAAAAAAATTCTCTCACTTGGGGAACTGAAAAAGATCTAGTGCAGCAACCTACATCCTGTTATCGCATTTTGCATTTCAGTTTATTTTAAAGTAATTTTAGATCTTATCAGCAAACGTTTGATTCACCACAGTTAGGTATTTTTGGCAGAATCATTATTCTCGTTAGAAAAGGCTCATATTTTTGTATAATACGACGAGCGCTTATCGATGGACGGTGTTTGCGTGGTTACAGTGCAGCAGGCAATATTTGAGCGCGTATTTTCACGGATTTATAGTTTTTGAAATGCCAGAAATCTTTTTCATGTTTGCGTCTATCTGCGATTTGTAGGTATTGCTGTTAACCGTGTCAGCGAGAATTAGCGCCGTGCCGGTTTCCTGAATAATGTTACGATGGCTGTTTTCCATCATCCGATCAAACTATCGATTCCCGACAGCAACGTCCTGCAGCTTTTGGTACGCTGATTAACAGTGACAGAGAAAGCGCCCGCATTAGAGAAATGTGAAATAGAAAAGATTACGCTTCTCGATGAGTATTGTGGAGTGTTAAATACCACTGCTAATGCCAGCAGAAACAAGCCGAAATTTGTCGTTTTACAAACTGCTTGTCTCTTCACATCCATAACTGTAGAATATTAGCCATTTGATCGAAGCAGCAGTTATTTCAGATTTTGGGTAATTGTTCGCACGAAAATTTTATTATTACAACACACATGACTCTCCTCTTCGCCCGTGTTAAATGAAGGGACTTAAGCACTAATCTTCCTTCCTTTTCTGTCCACAAATACTTTGCAGCCGTTTGTGGTCTATGAGGGCCGGCCACGGTGGCCGAGGGGACTGAGGCGCTCCAGTCACGGTCTGCACGGCCACTAGGGTCGGGGGTTCGAATCCCCCCTCGGGCATGGATATTTGTGCCGTCCTTAGGATTAGCTAGTTCATAAGTAGTTTGTAAGTTTAGGGACTGATGACCCCATAGTTAAGTCCCATACGTTCTACAAGCATTTGAACATTTGGTCTATGAGACACACAGCCGCACGTTGTTAACTACCTTAAATCCAGTGTCGCTGAATTTGGAGGAAGCGGAACTGTTAATGGATGACAATGTTAATGGCGAATAAAATTTTAGTAAAACGGATGAAAACAGTTAAAAGAGCAGTTAAAACTACCTGCTACACACTGAAGAGGGGTCAGTTTGCTTTGAACTTACAAAAATGTTCAGATGTTTGTTAAGCTTAAGGGACTTAACTGTGGGGTTATTTGAACTTAACTGTTACTACACTAGTGGCGTATATAATGGTGGAGGGGGA
This sequence comes from Locusta migratoria, assembly GCA_026315105.1. NCBI lineage: Eukaryota > Metazoa > Arthropoda > Insecta > Orthoptera > Acrididae > Locusta > Locusta migratoria. The sequence continues at coordinate 102,573,780 of CM048747.1, forward strand.
AATCAGGTCAAAGATTATATCCAATGACGTTTTCTTTTTAGAATGCCACAAAATCTTTACTTCCTACCCCCCTCCCCCCCCCGGAACTATATGCTATATTCGCCAATATACTACATACACTTGTGTCTCTTTGTTATGAATAAAGGTAATGAAGTGATTTCACTGTTCGTTTGACGGGAATATGGTAGCATGTTGGGACATTAACAGTACAGAAGCATCTCAGTCACAACCTGTGGTAACAAATACCATCATTTTCCAATTGTGGGCTCGGTTTTCAATGTCATTAGTTTTTTTCAGACAGTGTCCTGAAATTTCTATTATAACCAGAGACGACAGCAATATCTTCTTCTCAGTTCTGACTTTTAAAACAAGAGGAATCCCACTGTCTATGTAAGTTTTCAATCGGGGAACGGCGAAGTCCACCTAACGACGACTTCCACATAGTTTCACAGATTACCACGAAAGTTGCCACATTTTTACCTACCATCATTACGGTTGATACAAATAGTCAACATAATGCAAATGAAACACTCCCACAACACCTGCAGGAGTACAGGCAGCGAATAAGTGTAAATTCAGCTCGCAGCGTGGAAGAAAGGCGACCAGGTCGGTCGTGTAAATATTATGTAGAGAAATGGAATCAATAACTCTGTTGAATCCCTAAAAGTAGATCATTAATCTTCGCAATGGGAAACCCTGAGAGAACGTCGACACAAACTGTTACAAATTGTCTTCATGAAGGTGATCCCAAAGGACAAAGGCGTATGCCAAGATCCATTTAACAACACATTTGTAGTTCGCTGTCTCAGAAATTATTGACATCACCTGACAAATCTATTGGTTTAAAATTTATCTTTCTAAATGTATGTTTCCCCTATTTTTCGTTTTATGTATAATTTAAGAGTAACATAATGAAGTACATGTAACAGATCTTACTCATTCACCCTGTCTCTACCGAAGAAACCTTCGAAACAACTACGCATTTTTTACTTTTTCAGGAAACACAATGATGTAGAACTTACTAAACGATTTTTTCGCCGTTTGACTGTATTGAAGATTCCATGATCCGGATTTCGGCCTTAAGCCGTTATAAAGTTTGATGATTTTACGACAGTGTAGCACTTGATAATCGCCTAAGGCCTAAATCGAGATTGTGGATCAAAAATAAATATACCAAACGTTAAAGGCAGAAAACTCATTAAAAAAAGTCACTTGTCTGGCACTTCACGGCATCATGCCAAAAAAACATTTAGTTTGCTGATGCAGGTGGATTACGATACACGGAAAATGTTACTTCGATTATTCGAGGAAAAACAATTTTGTGAAACGATTTTCAAACATTATGTTTGAACTTCCTCATTCTTGATGATATAGAAAAGTTGATAATCGGATGATTATACGAAGTAAATTTCCTTGGAGTTTTACGTACCCTCTCTCCTTCGTGAGAGAAACATCGTGCATCAAAGGAAGAGTAATTTAATTATTTTTCAGGCTCTAGATAGTCTCGATGAAGAATCGACCTGATGCCCAACACGTCACATTCTTTATAAAGCTGACGACCGAATCTAATGATGCCCTTGTTTAACGAGACGTGAAACGCTCACTTTTCATCATTGTTCATTCTAAGCGTTGATTTTTGTTTATGTTTGTGTAACAATAGCCTCATTGACCTCTCTCATGTGGTTTTGCGATTGTTTCGCTTTTCCGTCCTTACGTTAAGACCCCAAATATAGTCCCTTCCGATAGCGGTCGCTGTTTTCGTTGACAGAACAGTTAGATTCTTTCTTCTAGCGACAAGGCCAAATACGTACAGTACAGTCTGACGGTTTCAAATTCCATCTCTCTCAATTTTACGGAAACTATGTGGTAAAACATGGTTGTTACGTTGCGTATTGCATTATATGTCAGATTCAGTGTAAAGTGCCCATTATTTCCTTAATAGGCACAATTATTGTGGTACCTGCACCGAAATACGATACTGCGCTAAATACGGAAAAGTTTTCAATTAAAAATATTAGTTGCTTAGATTTTGTGTTTGATGCCTTTTACGCCATATCTTATTGTAGACTAAATTTTCGAGTCTACTGAAAAATTGTTTTTATGTAGAAAATTCGTTTCCGATTTTGTCCACTAGCGATAAAGCTAGCTGAAGTATCTCATACTCCTATCTCATAAACGGTTAGAGATATCGAATTATTGTGGCACTTGATAACACGCGAAGAGGAGAGTATTGTGCCATATGGTTTGTCTCATAGTTAGAAGAGGAATTTCATTCTCTGTCGCCTTATTCACGAAGTATGGTTTTTCATTGAATTTGCAAGTTTCTTTTTCTTTCATTTTTATATTGACGATGTAATTTTTCATAAACTATTAACCTGACTTGTACTCAGTTCCTCACTTTATAAATCACTGTTTAAGGGTTCTTTCATAACTGCATCTGCACTAGTATGTTAATAGTTTTAAATACTGTAAAATTTGTGTGTTTTGGTAAAAGAAGTAAATTTTAACTAGACAACTCTAAAACTGAAACATTTCAGTCTAACGTTAAGAGGAAATTCAGTCGTTGCTTTTGTTATAATGAACAGCTTGACCTGAAGCCATTTCTTTTTCCTTCTGGTAAACCGCAAAGGACAACACACACACACACACACACACACACACACACACACACACACACACTTATTCTCCTCATACATATTTGTTTAGTGAGAGAGATTGTATTCTATTGAGAATGTATTTTTGCTCGAGCCGAGTAGTAGATGTATTCCGCAAGTCATCACAGTGATTGCCGCTTCAGATCTGCAAAATATATTGTCTCGACAGGAAGTACTGTTCCAGAGAAATAAAGAAAAATAGCCCTATCCGTAAAAACGTGTGGAATTATTTTTATGAAACACTTGCAGCTGCCCATCCTCATGAAGATAAATTATATCCTTGACACACAAAAAATAAGTTGAAACTGTTCTAGAAATCTCTTCGAATAAGGATAGGAACGAAAGAATTGTGCGCTGTACAGTGTGAAATTTTATGTGAATTTGTATCACTGTGTAGAAATAAAACAATTTGGTAAATTGCAATAGTAACTGCTCACTAAAAACAAAGTGGCTCACAGATTTCTGCTGGAAGTGTAATGACAGCGATGATTTATTTTCGCCTGATTTGTAACCTTTTACTTTCAGAGAAGTCCTACCAGTTAAAGAATTTCGAATAACACCTGCAGTTCTCTTAGTGTTAAAATTTGCTAAAATAGCAGCGGAATGTACACAATGTTACGTCATTAACATTCTAATGCAGATGCCATTGTGAAGGAAACTTGAAACTGCGCTTTATTTTCCTTTTATACCGAGGATGTACTACTTCACTTTCAGTTCCTCATTTAACAAACATGTAGCATTTGGTGACTGTATGCGTTACTCAAAACTCGTCACTGATGACACCACAACGAAGGAAATAACTTTAACAAAGTAGGTGAAACTAAATCGCCAAATCTGTTTCAATTTCAGAGGAATCCTGTAACACAGTATATCTTAGCACGAACTGAAGCTTAACACATCCTTTTACACTTCAGCAATTTTTGACATACAAAAAATTGTAGGAAATATTGTACCATCTTTATATTCCTATCTCTGTGAATGTTTTAATAACTACAAAATAAATGTTTTAATTCAGCAATGATACTGACGTTGACGAACAGTATGATACTGACGTTGACGAACCATGGCAACTTCACCCCGCAGTCATATCCATGCAGATCTTGAAACAGTTCTGCTAATCTAGTGATGATGTTTTGGAACTCTCATCTTGTACGGAACTGCTCCCCCCCCCCCCTCCCGCTCAGAAGGAAGAAAAAAAATTATCCACACCATTACATGAAAGTGAATCGGATGAGTTAGGATTAAAGTTGCGCTGCCTTTGTCGGCTGGTAAAACCATGTAGTTTCGATCCTATTATTGCACTCTCCGTGCCTAATGTATGTTTGGTTTCATAAATTTAGCTTTGGGTGACAGTCATGCCTATTCCACTGCACTGATGATATCCGTGATAGGCGCGGATTGAGTCCGTTCTTAAGAACTGAAACCGCTATCTCAACCAGAATCTTGGCCATAAGATTTATGGTAATCTTTCAGAGAGCATCAGAAGATACCATACTGATGAAAACTCGAATTTCGATGTTTGACGTCCAGTCGCCTCTTTGTTAAAAAAATGTTCAAATGTCTGTAAATCTATCGGACCAAACTACGTGGTCATCAGTCCGTAGCTTAGAAACTACTTAAATCTAGGTAAACTAACCTAAGGACAACACACACACACACACACACACACACACACACACGCACGCACGCACGCACGCACGCACGCGCGCACGCGCGCGTGCGCGTTCGCCCTAGGAGGAACTCGAACCTCCGACGGTGAGCAACCGTGTGATCCGCAGCGAGGCGCCTTAGACCGCCCGGCTTCTCTACCGAGGCTCGCCTCTTTGTGTTGGGTCTGCTGTGGACCTGCTGACACCATCAATGCATTCCAAGTCCATGTCCAGCTTCAGATGCAATTTAAATAGTTCTTTGTTGAATTAATGGTGATGTAATTTTCATGAGAATAAGGCATAATTCTCTTTCTGACGTTTTGTCTTCTACTTTTGAAATCATCTTGGTCGAATCCAGATTCCAGCAAGAGTTTGGGCACCCCCACTTCCTTCACCGCATCTCGTAGGGAAAGCAAAGCCACTCAGCAAGCGGCTCCTCGGTGGCGCAAATTGTGAGATCTTTTCATGCTGCGGTGCATTTCCCCTTCGAAATGTGTGATATCATTCTTCAAAGCGAGGAAAGAGTCCGACACCAGCTCCTCGGCATTCACTTCAGTGTAGCACCTGTCACGACATGGCCGCTCTCCGAAATACTGTGCCCATTTCATGACTTTCTCCCATCCCCTACAAGTAATTGTTGTAGTTTCCCGGAAGTTGTGTTAGGTTCTCTTGTAATAGACCTTGGTTCACCATCAGACAGCCTGACATTGCTTTTATGTTTTTAATCAAGACTTGACGCCTAATGACGTCTTATTTATTTTTATTGTGTAACATGAATGCCAGTATGCATAAGGAGGGATATAATGCACCTGTTTGATCAGTCTGTGTGGTTCTCTTCCGTGAAGATGGTTTATAACCGAAACAGGTAGAAGATTGAAAAATAATAAACAGCTATAATTTTGTCCACGGTTCAGGCGCCAGCTTAGACAATCGACAATTAAGTCACATTCACTTTTTATCACAGTTCTTAATTTCTCTCCGCCTTACTCTTAATTAATGAGGCTCTTTGCCACTGGCTTTGTGAAATTAATTAAATAAAAAATTTCTTTACAGTTGTTGCCTGTAGTTTTTCATATTGACATTTTATATTAAACTAGCTGAAACCCGCGGCTCCGCTCGCCTGTAGGTTGATAATGATGGATAAGCTATCTTTCAGTAGTGTGCTATTTATTTATTCTTTTATTTCCTTATTCGTATGCTAATCCTTACAGAGAATGAGCTGAAGACATTGTAGCACGCATAGACCAGAGAAATGGTCTGTGGCTTCACGTTTCGCTGTATGTAACCTCCTTGCTATAAAAATGTTCAAATGTTTGTAGAACTTATGGGACTTAACTACGGGGTCATCAGTCCCTAAGCTTACAAACTACTTATCAACTAGCTAAGACTAAGGACGGCACAAATATCCATGCCCGAGGGGGGCATTCGAACCCCCGACCGTAGTGGCCGTGCAGACCGTGACTGGAGCGCCTCAGTCCCCTCCGCCACCGCGGCCGGCTCCTTCCTATAGAGTCGCAAACGTCGTCGCTGGCCTTCAGTCCGAATTTCTTTATGATTTGACGACTTTCAACGACCATATCTTCCACCTCCTTATAGCTATCGACATGGAACTGCTATGCTGTACAACGGGAGACTTCGGACAAGTTACACACAGACCATTCGTTTGCGTTCTGTAGTTTTCGCTGCAGAGCGAAAGATTAACACACACACACACACACACACACACACACACACACACACACACACACACGTAGAATTTTAAATACACTGATAACTTTCCATCCCAATATACTCCACCCTTTTATCAGTATCAACCCTCAAGCAACAATGCAACCAATAAAACCACTTTCAAAGAGTAAATGTAATTTTCAAAGAGTAATTATTGTTCCGCATTTCGCTTTATATCCTTCAAATTACTAAATGTCTATCAGATCGCTATAAAACCGTGCCTAAAGCCTTTCCTGGGTAGACATTAGTAACTACAAAATTTTAGCTCTTTATGTCTTGTGGTTCAGACGTGATAAACGTACACCGAACATTCACATTTATAGATATAGTTCTTCGTTTGTGTGGCCATAATGTCCGTAATGACCACCATTCAGTCATCTTTCCCTACTACTCAACCCGCCACCAATAATAACAACAATTATAATAATATAATAGTAATAATTAAATAATAATAATAATAATGTTACCATTAAAAATATACATGTATTATTCTGCCACTATTCCAATCCGCTTACATCAAAACTAAATACACCGAAACATAATTTATTATAAAACATAGAGAAAGAACTACATTTGTGAGGTTGGCAACACTCCAATAATACTGTGCAAAATCAGTAAAAACAAAAACACTTCTGATCTGTGGAAAACAACTATGAACAGTGAAAAAGTGACAGTGAAAGTAGTGAGAAAACGACACAGCATGAAGAACCGGCGGTATTGCATTAAACAGACCGGCATTCCATGATGTGAAGCGAAAAAAAGAAGACAAAATTTCCGTAAGTAACAAACATTAGGCCTACTTTTCAGGGTCCATTTAAGAACTGTTTTCGATCTAAACACAAAACAAACTGTAGATTTCTATTATTACAGACCACTGAAGATGTTTTACATTCAATAAAACGAAACGCGTCTGGTGAGAAAAAATCGCATTTTGATTATAGTTGCAAAGACGGAAAATCACTGTTATAGATATAGATTTAATCAATCGTTATTTAAATTATTGCCCTTTCCCCAGCCAGTTGGTACAGCGTCTTAGACGTTTCCCAGTGTTTTCTAGAACACTACAATAGGAACTACTCCCCTCGGAATCGGGAGTAATTAGTTACGGGATCGTTATTTAAATTATTGCTCGTCCCCTGGCTAGTTGGTACAGCGTCTTAAAGGTTTTGCAGTGTTTTCTTGAAGACTACAGTAGGAACTACTCCCTCGGAATCGGGAGTAATTAGTTAGGGGAAGGAATAGCTGGCGCCGCTGGGTGAGGTGGGCGTGCTGGCGACAGCGCCGTCACGTGTCTGCGCGGGGCGGCCGCAGCGGTCGTGAAATACGCGCGCCCAATAAAAACTATTGGGATAAAAATTGCCTCGCACTCGTAAATAAATAAGCGAGGGGGCGCTTTCGACGTTGTGTCCTTCGTATGTAAATATCGGTGTCATCGGAGCCGGCAAAACCACTAAAGCTTTTCGTTCAGATTTGTTTATTGCTTCGTGGGCAAATAAATGATAAACCTGCCCTGAAATATGCGGCGCCGCCATCGCCGCCGCTGCGGCACGCGGCATAAGCAAACACGTTTAATACTGAAATGATTGCAATGAACGAAATAAGCTTATTAATAAACAATTAAGGTATCTCAGATTTACAAATACACGGCCATTCAGAGCTGTGTACAGAGAGCGAGTACAAAGCTCTCGGTCGCTGAATGTGTCCAATAATTGGCTTATTTGTATACAGTGCGGTTTGTTTTCAAACAAGAACTTTGTACAACTCGGCTCGATTGCAGAATTTACGCTGCAAAATATATTCGTTTAATATTTAGTTTATCGCGGCAAATTGACAAACACGCGCGCCGTGTTGTGCACACAAGTGACAATGTTCGGCGCTGCGCAAAAAGCTAATGATGGCACTTGTTCGCGATCGTCGGCATTATCCCGGCCGGGATAAACAAACAGCGGGCTAGGTGCGCCGCGATAAACTGGTTATGTCTTTCTGGCTTAGCGGAAACTTCCCCACCTCCCGGCCGTCGCCTCGGAAACGCACACGAGCGCCAATTACGGGAACGGTTCCGCGTTAACACGGAGTAGGCGAAACGCAGGCACCAGCTGCCAAGTGCGTGATGCTCGTTTCGGGCTCTGTTGCACCTGAATAATTAATTAACAGGGGACCGTAATAGAATTCCACTGTCCTGATATTTACCGGCTGTCGTATAAATATAAATTCTACGTGCATCTTTTTGCATTGGCATTTTAATAATCAGGGTTAGTCGTAGAGTTTCTAATATCGCCATAGTAAAGTCGAGCCGCGGTGGAGTAGCCGAGCGGTCTAAAGCGCCTCACTGCGAAGCGCGCGGTTGCTCGCCTTGGAGGTTCGAGTCCTCCCTGGAGCATGGGTGTGTGTGTTGTCCTTAGGTTAGTTTATCTAGGTTCAAGTAGTTTGTAAGCTACGGACTGATGACCACGCAGTTTGGTCCGATAGATTTACAGACATTTGAACATTTTTTTCGTAAAGTCGAGATTATAACAATTCCACAACGAAACACTGTCACGTAATTTGTTAGAGAAACCTAAGAAATTCTGCTGGTATGTAAAATATGCCAGCAGTAAAACACAATCAATACCTTCACTGCACGATACTAATGGTGATGCTATTGATGACAGTTCTGCTAAAGCAGAATTGCTTAACACAGCCTTCCGAAATTTCTTCACGAAAGAAGAGAAAGCAAATATTTCGGAATTTGTATCAACAACAATGCCAGCATGCGTAATTTAGAAGTTGATACGCCTGTTGTATTAAAGCAACTGAAATCATCGAACAAAAGTAAGTTTCCCGGTTCTGATTGTAAACGAATTAGTTTCAGAGTACTCTGATGCGAAAGCCGCTATGCGAACATTCCGTATACAAACCCTGGAAAGTTGCTCCGGTTAGCCAATACTCAAAGAAGGCAGTAGGAGTGATCCGCAAAATTACAGGACTATATCATTGATGTCGGTTTGCAGCAGAATTTTAGAACATTTACTTTCCTCAAATATTATGAAATACCTCGAAGAGAACGACCTATTGACCCCTAATCAACATGGATTCAGAAAGTATCATTCTTGTGAAACACTGCTAGCTCTATACTCACATGATGTGATTAGTTCAAATGTTTTTAGAACTTATGGGACTTAGCTACGGGGTCATCAGTCCCTAAGCTTACAAACTACGTATCAACTAGCTAAGACTAAGGACGGCACAAATATCCATGCCCGAGGAGGGATTCGAACCCCCGACCGTAGTGACCGTGCAGACCGTGACTGGAGCGCCTCCGTCCCCTCGGCCACCGCGGCCGGCCGATGTGATTAGTGCTATAGACAAGGGATGTCAAATACATTCCGTGCTTCTAGATTTCCGGAAGGTTTTCGACACTGTACCTCACAAGCGTCTTCTAATCAGACTACGTGCTTATGGAATACTGTCACAATTGTGCGATTGGATTCTTGATTTCTTTTCAGACATGACGCTGTACGTTGTAATGGACGGAAAGTCATCGAGTAGAACTGAAGTGATATCTGGCGTTGCCCAGTAAAGTGTTATGGGGCTCCTACTGTTCCTTATTTTCGGAAACGATGTAGGAGACAATCTGAGTAGTTGTTCGCGGATGATGCTGTACTTCTCGGTTGTTGTTGTTTAGAGGGGACTAGACTGCACGGTCATCAGTCCCTACTCGGTTAGTAAAGTCACCAGAAGATGAAAGGAATTGCAATATGATTTAGATATCTACATGCTGCAAAAATGGCAATTGACCCTTAATAATGAAAAGTGTTGAAATCATCCATATGAGCACAAAAAAAAGCCCGTTAAACTTCATTTATACGATAAATCAGTCAAAACTACAGGCAGTAAATCCAACAAAATATCTTGGAGTAACAATTACAAACAACTTAAACTGGAAAGAACACACAGAAAATATTGTAGGGAAAGCGAACCAAAGACTACGTTTCGTTGGCAGAACACTTAGAAGATGCGACAGTTCTACGAAAGAAAGGCCGGCCGCGGTGGCCGAGAAGACTGAGGCGCTTCAGTCACGGTCTGCACGGCCACTAGGGTCGGGGGTTCGAATCCCCCCTCGGGCATGGATATTTGTGCCGTCCTAGTTCGTAAGTAGTTCATAAGTAGTTTGTAAGTTTAAGGACTGATGACCCCGTGTTCAGTCCCATAAGCTTTACAAACATTTGAACATTTGAACTAAAGAAACTGCTTACACCACACTTGTGCGTCCTATTTTGGAGTATTGTTGCGCATTTTGGGATCCCCACCAAGTAGGACTGACAGACGATTTAGAGAAAGTTCATAGAAGGGCAGCTCGTTTTGTACTGTCGCGATATAGGGGAGAGAGTGTCACAGTTGGGGTGGAAATCATTAAAAGAAAGGCGTTATTTGTTGCGACGAGATCTATTTCCGAAATTTCTTTCGCAAACGTCCTCTTCCTAATGCGAACATATTTTGTTAGGAACCACCTACATAGGAAGACATGATCATGAAAATAAAATAAGCTAAATCAAATCGAAAACGGAAAGATTTTGGTGTTACTTTTTCCCGCGAACTGTTAGAAAATGGAACCGTAGAGAAACATAAAAGCGGTTCGATGAACCCTCTGCCATGCACTTCAATATGGTATGCAGAGTATTTATGTAGATGTAGGTATGACCGGAAAAATTGGCGATTGCGTTAGTCCTTCTGTATAAATTGTCCATTCAGTTTTTGCCACCGATATATGACTTGGCGGTACCTTGATTGTAGAAGTGCGCAGGTCGGATGAACAGGAGACCTTGCACTTGGAACGTCATTCCGAAAATGACTGGGACTCAACGGTTGCCCCACTTGAGTAAAGTCGAGAAATTTACTGCGTGCGATGTGAGGTCAGGAGAAAACAGAGATGAGAGAAAATTTTGTAGCCCAACGAAATTGCCTTTTGTGTAGTCTGCAGAAGGAGAAAGGGCGTTATTGAGGAAATACAACCCCGTCAGACAGCTTCCTTCTACATATTATCTTAAAAGGCTTCCAGAAGCTCGTTTAAATATCTCGGTTATATGTTCTTGTGAGAATTTGTCTCTGAATATAATGCCTCGGCACCACACAGTGTCATCCACAAGAAAAACCACACATCTCTTGCCAAATAATCGTGGGATCTTAGCTTTTTTAGACGTTGGTGAATCCAAATACTGTCATTTTTTGCCTTGCTCCTTTGTCTCAGGGTCAAAGTTAGTTGTCTGCGCATATGCGGATACCCGCATAAAAAGCGAGCTATCTGCCCTGTACATCTGCCGAAATGTTGGCTGAAAACTTGAAGCTTATGGACATTCTTGGAATCCTTGGAGGGCCCACGTTGAGCGGAAGTCTGTTGTCATCCTCTGGCCACAGCCACAGAGTATATTTATATTTGTCTGTGCCACAGCGGACGTAGCTGTACCCGAGGGACCTGCGCCTAAACCGTTTACGCGACCGTGTCTTATCTGCGATCTGTCAAGTGCTTTCTGTGTAGTAAACCGGCCCACTGCCCACCAGAAGTGCCATGCCAAATTTCCGCTGCCTTCAGGTAGCACTATGTAGTGACCGAGTGACAACGTAGATCGTAGTGAATACATTGGCAGTTCTTCCTTAAAATAAACAAGACATCAATGGATACTATATAGTGTAAAGTGAAAAGAAGTGGTTTCACATTAATGAAGGAAAAAAATGAAATCGTCAATTTGGAGAAAAAAATGGATACGTATTTGATGTCAAGGAAAAGATCAACGATATAGTGGCCTGTTCTGCGTGTAAAAATGATATTTTTACACAGAACATAAAAGTAAAATTTCATATTTGCTGAAACATTCGTGAGAGTCAGGACAAAGTAGCATAATTACTTATTTAAATACCAAGGCAGATGCAAAAGTTCCTGAAGTTCCGCTAAATTTGAAGACAACCGCGACCGAAAAACTTATCAAGCTTGTCAGCAAAGACATTTTACCGTTCGAAGATGAGTGTGGACCTGGGTTTCTCGAGTCGGCACAGACGCGCATTTCATTGTTTTTTTTTATGTTATATCAACTGAACTATGTGTCTTACAGTCATTTAATTATGTCAGTAACCGTCGCGAAAGTGCAAGCAATATGTTGGTAATGGTTCATCGCAACCGAATGAACGGTACAACCGTGCATAAAATACGAACAATCATACAAATAGACATACATGCTTATGTATTAGGTAAATGGTGACGGAAGTAATAAAGATTGATAATAGCATTTTAAAGCAACTTTCATAATCAGATACGTTGTGCAGTGAATGTAGCGTATTCAGGAAGGAACAGAATGTTAGACTCTTTAGGATGGCCGTAGCTGCAGCCGACATTGTCTCTTTTTGCTGACAGTTTGCAATTAGAAATAGACGGCAGTTTTAACACTTGAAATGACATGCTTTTCTCTGTTTCATATAACATCTTGTGCGTTAATATGGGGAAAATAAAGTGTCCCTTTTGTAAAACGCCGAAAGAAAGAGTTTCCTTTTTTGAATGTAAACACATTAAAATCTCTACTTAGCCGATCAGTTTTAAACAGTGAAATTTAAGAAGATACTTGTATTAAACAGCTGACGTAGTGCTCCGACTACACGGGCTTCGAAGCGCTACTGTGTCTGTCCGGAGCGTCAATGTTTTTCTATTTGGAATAGCCTGTTTTTGGATTAGGAATAGAGCATTTACCGTGATTCGAGAAGTCAAAAGTTGTTACGTTGACGCAGAAATGACACTCTAACAATAATTATATCATTACATACCATGGTTTTAAATCTGCTACCTAGAGATGGATGCAGTAAGCAGATTCAGACAGATGTAGGTTGCCGTTCTTATGTGGAGTTGAAGAGGCTTGCTCAGGATAGGGTATTGTGGAGAGCTGCATCAAACCAGTCTCCGGACTGAAGACCACAACAACAATACTATTACCCATTCAAAACTTTAATACCTGCGAATGCTGATAACGAACTTGCGGATGCGGATAAAATGCCGCGGATGCGGTTGCGGATATGGGCCTTGCGGATGTGGTGGTGATGCGGATAACACTTTTCTTATCCGCGCAGACCTTTAGTAATATACATCGAGCTCTCCTCCGCAACGACCAGGCGGTTAGAGAAGTCATCTGGAGTGGCTACACGCTAGCAGTATTTCTCCTGCTGCCCAGGACGCCATTGGGTGTGAACAGACGCGGTAAGCGTTGGTCGGTGACTTCTGTTACGTTCAGAATGTTTACAGGATGTCGAAAACTGGTCCATGCTGTATTTTCACATTTTCTTTAATTGTCTTAATTCTGATACGCCGGCCGCGGTGGCCGAGGGGACTAAGGCGCTCCAGTCACGGTCTGCACGGCCACTACGGTCGGGGGTTCGAATCCCCCTTCGGGCATGAATATTTGTGTCGTCCTAGTTCGTAAGTAGTTCATAAGTAGTTTGTAAGTTTAGGAACTGATGACCCCGTAGTTAAGTCCCAAGGACAAAAAAAAAGACAAAAAAAATCTGATACGGCGGTTTTCAAACAACAACGCTCCTACTTTTCTTCCAATTCCTAGTTCTTCACAGTCAGACGCTGTGGTACTTATTAGTTAATCATTCTCGTTGGTTGGACGACACTTGGAGCGGACGCGCCATCTGACCACTCTGTTATACGAGTTGGTAATAATGTTGCATTTTTTGTGTACTTTTCGACTAACTTATCCTGGATTACTGCAGCGTTCGCCTCCCCTTCAAATGCAGACCTTGAGAATAATTCATTTCATCAATTGACTTCGTCATTTAGTTTCGTCTCCTCTACCAGCGTCCTGTGGTATTACAGCTCGCAAAATTCCGTTTGTAAGATGACTAGTGTTGTACAAGAGGGAAAAACGGACAGGGAGCGGCGAGCATAGCGGAGATAGTTGCATAAAACGACATATCAGAGTGCCTAAATGCCACTACCAGTCAAGATGGCACAAGAAATGGGTTAGAGTGGTGAGCAGCTGCTCACAGGCCACATTTCTGTATTTAGCGATAATCGGTAATTTACTTGGTGTAAGGAGTGACTCCAGTCGACAGTGGATAAACGGCAGCGATTTGGGTGATTAGTCACGCCACGCCCTTTGATAATTCGATGAAAAGCGTTCGCGAACGGTACTTGCCACCAGTTGTTGTGCGCTAAGTGAAGTACGGTGGCAGAGTCACGTTATACCTGTTGGAGTATTTTCGCAAGTATAGCCCCTTACTGCGCTTACGAAACCAAAAAAATTAGCAAACCGTGACCACTCTCGATATTCACGGCGAACCAACGGACGAGCCCGAACGTATACAGAACGCATAAATATTTCCCTGTTTGGACTTCACTGAGTGGCAAATTTTCTGACAGCTGGGGTAAATTTTCCCCGCCTCCATTGCAGATTGGTCAGCGTGGTTTACTGCCATATGCTGACGGCCCGGGTTCGACTGCCGAGGATATTTCCTGAAAAGGGTGCACTCAACTTCGTGAGACCAAGTGAAGAACTACTTTACGAGTAGGAGTGCTTCGATTTCCAGAAATATGACTGCCAGTGACGCCATTGGCGAGCATCATGGTCCGAGTGACCCATCTAGGACCACAACGCGGTACTTCGCTTTTGAAGTAAATTTAACTGTTATGATCCTGAGATTTTTATGGACCTGTACTTTTTTTTCATTGGACAAAAACGTTAGAAGATAACAGCATAATTATTGAAATTTGATCAAATTGTAAGAAGATAACAGCGTAGTGAAACACTGCCCCGTCGTCGGCGAAGAAAAGTCAAAAATGTTAAAAATGTTTGTAATTTTATGGGACCAAACTACTTTGGTCATAAGTCCCTAGACTTACAAACTACTTAAACTAAGTTAAACTAATCTAAGGACAACACACACATCCATGCCCGAGGGAGGAATCAAACCCCCGACGTGGGAGGCCGAGCGATCCGTAACGTGGCGCTCCAGACCTCTCGGCTACTCTCACGCGGCCGAAGCAAAGTCCCCAGAGGTTCTGCGTAACAACCCTCTTGACGATGCAGCGGGACAAATCTGTCTGTCACCGCTTTTGAAAAGACTAAATGCTGGGCCACCCTCTATATGTAGTATACGAGATCAAAACGTAAAGTCCAGCATTGGCTCGCCTAACGAGCCTAAAGTAAGTCTCATGAAAGATTTAACCGTTTCCAGCACGGCGGGACTTAAAAGTCCCAGTCCATTTCCAGCGTCATAAAACGAAGTGAAATTTGTTACCTGACGTGTGTTCCTGACAGGACGCAGGGCGATACTGTCCCTTTTTGTATTATATGAAACTAGCTGGCCAAGATTGTTTAGTATTCTGCTCAGAGAGCAGTAAACAACGAACTGTCATATTCAGTGTGCGCAATTTCGTAAGGCGAGTATAGTGGCTTGTTGGGTACGAGGTCCTTCGGAGTGGAGTCCTTGCATAAAAAGTTTTCTGCGTTGTTGCAGCGACAAATATGAGTAGAGCACAAGCTTTAGATCAGAACCTTCATTGTCGCAGTCAGTTTTACCGCTGAAGACGACTATGGAGTCTGTAGTTGGAAGCGTCGGCTCTTACCCTTAATTGACGCGGCAAGAAAGCAAAAGTGTTTTGAGTATTCTGATGTTCGTAATTAGGTTTTGTATTTTTAATTTTTAGCTAATGGAGAGTGCTATTATTCAAGGAATAGAGTTCGTTTTATTTACTTAGCATTCAAGAATGTGCTCGGGTCGTTTTAATCCCGACAGTCAAAATGTTCAAATGTTTGTTAAGCTTAAGGGACTTAACTGCGGGGTCATCAGTCCCTAAACCTACAAACTACTTATGAACTAACTTATACTAAAGACAGCACAAATATCCATGCCCGAGAGGGGATTCGAACCCGACAGTCAGTCAGTGACATTATTGTACATAATACTTTTGTAGCTGTCTCTGTTCTCAGTAATATGCCGTTGCAGCTTTGTTTTTCTTCGTCTACGACTTACGAAATACGAATACGTTTCAGGCGCAGCTAGTTGGTCTCTTCTCCCCCTTTTTTTTCAGAAAAATGAGTTGGAGACGAAATATTTACGGCGGAGAAGATATAATACTGCACTTGTTGGAGCTGCCTTCTGATTCGTCATTTTACACACCAAAGCTTACGTGAACAGAGCTACGCAGTTCATAAAATCTACTAATAGTCCTGTCGGGACTTCGAAGACGCAAGCATTTTTTTTTTTTCAACTTCAAATAAGAATAGTAAAAGAGTGTGAATACACTAATATGCCTTTTTTTTTTAGTAAAATAACCAAGTATGAAGTTTTGTGACCGAATATTAGATATCTTGCGCAGGAAGGTTAGGCGTAAAAAGGTAAAGGTATGTTGAAAAGTAGCGGGCACTGAATAATAATAATAATAAAAAAAATCTGTATGAAAATGTTTATTTCTTACTTTCATTGATTATACGTCACTTACAACCATTTCTATACTTGTAGGAACAAAATTCACTGTGTGTCGCCTAGAATGAATGTGTTCATATCCTGTTCCAGCTACTGCGGGGCCTGAATACCGACGAGTCCTCTCCACCTGGCTCTGTCCTCCGACCACTTGTTACCAACTCACTCCTCTTTCCACACATGTTTCCACCCTGTTTTCTTCCGTGTCCTTGGGCGCCATTTAGGTCTTTTTCCATCCATCTTTATTTCCTCCATAATTTTGGTAATCTCTGCCAACTTATCTTCCTAATATGCCCGTACCGTACCACCTTTTTTTCGATTTTCTCTCTCATACTTTCCACTTTAAGGCCCTTCCTTACATCTACATTTCTTACTCTGTCCATTATTGTTTTTTCTTTCACTGCTCTTAGTAATTAAATTTTGTCGGCTTGCAGTCTGCTCCAGTCCCTTTCTGTCATTGTCCATGTTTGTCTTTTTAAAGGCGACAAAAGGAAAGTAATAACTGTTCAACATAAGGTGTTTTGCTTTTTCTGGAACTTTATTATTCCATCAGATGTTTAATTGTTTGATAAAAATTGCCCCTTTCTATAACCTACATAGACATCTACATGGATACTCTGCAAGTCTAAATGAAGTGTATGACAGAGGGTTCATTAATAATAATAATAATAATAATAATAATAATAATAATAATAATAATTTTGTGTGGCTCATTGGCCTGGTGCAAGTCTTTTAATTGGACGACACTTCGGCGACTTGCGTGTCCCTAGCCAACCCCACTTATCCAACCGGGGACCTACAGCTTAACGTGGAATCCGAACCACATCTCGTTTCTGGCGACTCCTCACATCGTTGAGAGGTGAAGGATTGGTTAAAGTGCAGACTGAAAGAATCCGAGGTCCGACCGGGTCTCGAACCCGCGACCCTTCGGTTTCCAGTCCAGGGTTGAATCACTTTTGTGATGTTTCTCTCCAGTTCCATTCTTTAATAAATGTTCAAATGTTTGTATAGCTTATGGAACTTAACTACGGGGTTATCAATCCCTAAACTTACAAACTACTTATGAACTACTTACAAACTAAGACGGCACAAATATCCATGCCCAAGGGAGGATTCGAACCCCCAACCGTAGTGGCCGTGCTGACCATGACTGGAGCGCCTCAGTCTCCTCGGCCACCGCGGCCGGCCATTCTCTAATAGCTCGCAAGAAAAATGAACAGCTAAATCTTTCAGTTTTCTGAGACTTAATTATTTGTCTTATTTTATTTTGATGACCATGTCTTCTTATGTAGGTGTGTGCTAACAAAATATGTTCGCATTCGAAAGAGAAAGTAGGTGAAAGAAATTTAAGAAATAGATCTCGTGCATCATTTCCGTGACACTATCTCAACTATATCGCTGCCCTTATCTTGAATTTCTCTAAACTCTAAATCGTCTGTCAGTGCCACATGGTGTTGATCCCGAAATGCGCAGCAGTTGATTTGATTTTTCCAGTGAAGCCAAAACAGTCTTGGACCATCCCGCCACTGCCCGCACCGAAACTAAGTTTATTGTGCGGTATCGCTCCCTGCGTATCTAGTAAAGCCAACCAATGCCCTTGAACAGTGCAAGGAGTCCCTTTACCAGTTCTTTATTAGACACAATTTCTTCGGGTCTGGTTGTCCCAAATGTTCTGTGCCTTTTACTCTCCAATGCAATGCATTCGAAGATTAGATGTGATGCAGTTTCATCACCGTCATCACAGATCCTACATTTAGGGTCCTCTTCAGTTATTCCCATCGTACGTAGGTGTTTTTTGAAATTCCCATGGCCTGTCAGCAATCCAACTATGAGTCTAATCTCTCTCCTGTTCAGGTTCAGGATTGCAGAGCTTCTTTTAAAACATGGCTTTGGCATCATTACCTTTCCATGTTTTTGTTGATATTCTACGTGCTGTCTTCTGAGCCAGTTACGTAGCTCCAATTTGATCATTGCCTTGGTGATTGTCAGGACAGGTTCCGGTCCAATAAATGGAGTCTCTGTCCTCATCCTGGCTAATCTGTCGGCATGTTCGTTGCCACTGATCCCCGAGTGGCCAGGGATGCACAATAGGTTTACTCTATTCCTTTCCCCTAGCTCCACCATGCGCAACAGTACTCCAAAATGGTACGCACAAGTGTGGTGTAGGCAGTTTCTTTTGTAGAACTGTTGCATTTTCTGTTCTCCCAACGGAACGTAGTCTTTCGTTCGCTTTTCCTACGATATTTCCTATTAATTTCATTCGTTATTCTTCCATCGCTGGCATTCCTTTGGACTCCGGGACACGTCGGGATAGACGGCAATGAGCTGGTGACAGGCTGGTCAAAGAGGCCATCCACAAGCCTGTCCTCAATATAGGCATTGCATGTGCTGATCTCCGTTCTGCACTACGCCGTAAAGTGCTCGGTTTGTGGAGTAGTGAATGGCGCACCCTGCAGGTGCCCAACAAACTGAGGCGTATAAAGGATACTACAAACGTATGGAGGAACTCTCTGCGGGCCCCTCGCAGAGACTCTGTTGTTCTCTGCCGGCTGCGTATCGGCCATACTTGGCTTACGCACGGCCACCTTCTCCGTCGCGAGGATCCTCCCGAGTGTCGATGTGGTGCACGTCTGACAGTCGCCCACGTCATCTTGGAATGTGCGGACTTAGCAGCACAGAGAAGGAATTTTAATCTCCCTGACGATTTGAAAGTTGTTTTAGCTGACAATGCCTCTATGGCTGATGCAGTTTTAAATTTTATTCGTGTGAGTGGGATATACCGATCCATTTGATTTTTATTACTGTGTTCATTGTGTGTTTGTTCTTCGTTCACCTACCGTTTTAGGCAGGTGGTTTTAATGTGCAAAAGCGGCCAGATGCCCTACTGCCTTGTCGGTGGTCACCTGGCCAGGACACTCTGGCATCGTCTTTCCACGTTTCTCTTCTTTTATTCGTTTTTACTTTGGTTCTTTTATTTCTTGATGTAACCCCCTTTGCTTAGTGAGTTTTAACAAATCGTTTTCTATTGCATTGTAGTGCTCTTTTTTCTCTCTACTCTCTATGGTTGGAACAAGGGACTGATAACCGTAGTCGTTTAGTCCCTTTAAAAATCAAACCATCCATCCATCCCTTCTTCCATCGCTAGATATTTCACTTTCTAAACAAGTGAAACTGTTCACCTCTTTGAGGGATTCTACGTTCAAAGTACTATTCCGGTCGATCCCTTTGTCTCTTCCAACTCTTATTTTTATTGACTTTTATTCCGCACCTTTCATGATTTCCTTCCATGCATCAAGCTGCAACTGCACAGCTGCTTCATTATCACCTCATCTTTCTGGCTTTTTCTTCTGGGCCATGCAGCCGGCCTGTTTGCCGGTGTGACGCGGCGCTCTGCCGGTGGGTGGTAATTGCTGGCGACTGCCGCGCCCTCAGATGGACGTGCTCCAGTGTTCGACCCGCTCCGCGCTTCCACTCTTTGTCTCTCGCTAAATGCGCACACAACGAGCCACTGAAACTCGATTTCACGCGAGCTGGGGCTCTAATATTAGAAATTACATTTCCCGTCCGTCGTCGCGTAATCTGTATTTCAATTCATCAATGGCTCGTCCCAAATTAAATTTTCGCCGGTGCAAGCGGGCGCTCGGCGTAGGCGGAAGCGTCCCGAGCCCAGCCCAGCCCAGCCCGGCGCGGCCCATACGCCGCCGCTGTCGCCGCCGCCGCCGCCGGCGTCTCCGCCTTTCCGCGAACCGTGATAAGTCATCGCCGACCATAAACTACGGCCATCCCGTTTATCGCGCTGCCACCCAATACTTCCGAAATTAAAAACGCCGAGAGGGATAAACGTTTCTCATCCACGTAATTAACATTATAGTGCATAAGGCGCCGGATGAGAGCTGGGCCGAGGCCGTTAATTAAGGCTATCGATCGGTAGATAGCGTCTATCGATAGACTTTTACGAGCCGCGAGGGTGCCGGCGTCCGGTATCTTGACCCGGCGGCCATCTGCAGTCAGCGTAATCCGTCCGTCCATCGTTACACGTAAACGCACTCGGCTAACGAAGCGGCCGGCTATCGCGATCTGCGAGGCTGCGGCGGCTACCGGCGCGGCGCACTGCTGCCCCCACTTGTCGCATCCCTGTCCTCAGTCGTACTGATTACAGCACTCGCCGTCCAGCACGGCTCATTCCTAGTGAGTGATAAAATCATTGGACCATACATTTCTTTCTAGGAAACTAACAGTGCTTCTCAGCCTTTTTGAAAACGCGCCCCTTTTCAAATAAAAATATCCTAGCGACCCCCCTGCCACCCTTACCCCGGGCTAAAAGACAATAATTTCTCGAATGAATCTTTCTCTCTGCAGCGGAGTGCGTGCTGATATGAAACTTCATGGCAGATTAAAATTGTGTGCCAGAACCGGGACTCGAACCTGAGACCTTTGCCTTTCGCGGGCAAGCGCACTACCGACTGTGCTATCCCGACACGACTCACGATGCCGCCTCACAACTTTACTTCCGCCAGTACCTCGCCTCCTACTTTCCAAACTTCACAGAAGCTCTCCTGCAAACACGCAAGACTAGCACTCAGGAAGAAATGATATGGTGGAGACATGGCTTAGCCACAGCCTAAGGGATGTTTCCAGAATGAAACTTTCACTCTGCAGCGGAGTGTGCGCTGTTATAGGAGTGCTAGTCTTGCAAGTTTCGCAGGAGAGCTTCTGTGAAGTTTGGAAAGTATGAGGCGAGGTACTGGCGGAAGTAGAGTTGTGGGACGGCATCGTGAGTCGTGTGTGGATAGCTCAGTCGGTAGAGCGCTTGGCCGCGAAAGGCAAAGGTCCCAGGTTCGAGTTCCGGTTCCGGCACACAATTTTAATCTGCCAGGAAGTTTCACAATAATTTATTCAAGGGCAACACATTTAATTTTCTTCCTAATGATAAAACTTACTTGCAAAAATAAATAAATAAAATAAAAAAATAAAAAAAAAATCAATATTAGACATTACAGAATAAAAATTTCAGCTTGGCGGGCGATATGAAATATTTACTTTACAAAAATTCACGTATTCATTTCGTTTCCATGTTGCAGATTGCATATTACTTTGCATAAAACATTTAATGGTCAGATCCATAAAAGAACTAAACTATCGATTTGACCATTAAATGTTTAATGCAGAGTACATGATTCATCATGACTTGCAATCTCCACTGTAATATTCCATCGTGGGAACGAAATCGATATGTGAATTTTTGTGAAACAAATATTTCATATCGCCCGCCAAGCTAAAAGTCTTACATTTATTGCGATATTGTGGTGGACTGCCACAATCTCCATTCTGGAATCATATTACATTTCAGAATAATTTTAGTATATTTTTTCCGAATTAACATATCCTTTATTAAATTACTTCCTAAAAAAGTGTATTTTGCACATAGAGTGTGTCGCATGTTGGACTCAGAAGCGAATTATTCTCGTTAAGCAAGGTTCCAGTGTATATCCAATTTGTAAAGATTTAGATCGTTTCTTCGAATGTCTCAAACTACGTATTTGCTTTTTTTAAGCTCTATTCTGGCTCGCAAAAACTCTTTTCAGGTCTGTCTTTTATTTGTTTACAATAATGCTTGTTTATTCTAAAAAAATGTACAGTACATTCCATTCAATTCAGAATTAATATTAGACATCAAATGATAAAATATTAATATTAAAAAAATTCACTTTTCTTATCACTAAGTTTTCGCACGGAAATCCTGGTATCAGACATGCACTGAGCTGTTTGTTTTCGCGACCCAGAGGTTGTGAAACGCTGAACCAAAACACAAAGTCTCAGTAGAGCCGGCACTGACCACACCTATTGCTGGCTTGTTGTTTGTCCTGCTCAAACGCGAGGGAGAAATAATAAAAGAAAGAGGTTCGTTCAGTAACGTAGAATGTCAGTAATTCCCTCTATTATTACATGAAAATGATACCATATTGATTACAGCCCGATTCTCTGCATAAACTGTTGAATAATGTGTCCAGTTTCACACCTTTTTCCCTCCTCTTTTTAGTAGAAGCAAATTACTTCACATTATTTCACACTTGACAATACATCACATTATTGGAAAATTATGAGTGTTGGTTTCTTAAAGTCCATCTCACGATCTATAAGAAACAAAAATCAGGTAGCGTGCTGTTTTCATAGAGACTCAGAAAAGTTTAGAATGTATAAAACTTTACCTCTTTGTATTGAACACAAATAACACGCCACAGTATTTTTTATGCCTTATCGGTGAAATATGGGATGCAATGCGAGAGTCTTAAACAGAATCAAAGCTTCAGAATTTTGGAGACACCGTGATCTCTCCTTCGGAAGAGGGACTAGTACAGTTGTAGTAGCTACGCCTAAGTGACTGATTTATGGTAGTACCCGCTGACGTTCTAGTATTATACAGTAATTTATACTCGGAGCTGAGAGGATAAAGTTTTTCTGCTAGTTACGGAAGTCAATCATCGCAGCTGAATATCACACGTATCATTGTTCACCTCCCATCTAAGCAGCGGATTCTACGAAATTAACATGAGTTTTGAAGTTGTCGATCAGGAAATATTGGTGGTAAGAGAATTAACTCACATTGCGGGAGGCAGTAATTGAAATTAGATGTCGTCATGGAGGTTTTCCATGCTTTCTGTTCATGACTTAATGCAAATTCTTTTGAAAAGAATCTTTACAATTTCCGTCTTGATCTTTGTTCAATCTACTCGCAATACGAGCTTCATGTTCTAATATCTTCGCTGTGAATGGTTCGAAGCCCACGCTAAACTGTAGGTCCCCTTATGACTGGTTGGCTAAGTCAACTCGAATGTTGGAGGAGGGCAACGGCATACCACCTCCAAACAGGATCATGCCTAGTAAATCAGTGTGGTATTCAAACCAATTTTCGGATTGTTGACTGCTTTATCTTTTTTTTACCTTACTCCATTTTATATCTTACTTCGAAATCGTTGTAAGAAACTGTCTGATGTAAGTACCTGGAACCAACATTTTTATATTAAAACATTAGTGCCAAACTTTTGGAATTTGCTATATTGTTTAAAATCACAGGCACGATGCCAATACAAGATATTCTATATGAAATGAAGGAGAAAACTTGTAAAGTTGTGGCGCATGGAAGAATAGCAAAGCAAATTTTTTTATCTACTTTCCGTAGGAACATCACTGGAATCGCTATTAAATGATTGGAATAAATCACAGGATTTATCAATCGGATGGCTCGGAAGGAATTTTTACCCTGGCCTCCTCAAATGCTTCAACATGGCTTCAACTTTCTGGTAAGAAATTTATGTATCGTAAACCATACGAAAATTCGAGAGAAATTTTCATGGAAATTGTTGCCTACTCGTAGCCTGGTGCTCTCGATGCGGCCTGCGAAATTCTGATGCATCTATTAGCTAGAAAAGGGTAAAGCAGTGAACAATCTGAAAATTGAACACCACAGTACTTTACTAGGCATAGTCCTGTTTGGAGGTGGTATGCCGTTGCCTTCCTCCGACATTCGAACTGGCTTACCCAGCTAGTTATAGGAGTATTTACAGTGTAACGTGGGTTCTGAAACACAGTGCTACTCGATATTTATAAAAGTAAAATCGATGGCATTGTTGGTTGGAAGATTGCGAAGGGTAGATAACTTCGTACCCACATGCACCTTTCCTGGGCGAAGTTGGAGTGTTGCGAGTTTAAGTGTATCTGACAATTGTAGAGGCCGCGGCGGAGTGGCCGAGCACATTGATGCGCTATGCTACGATGCGCAAGGCCGTTCCCCGTCGGGGTTTCGAATACCCCCTCGAGCATGAATGTTTGTGTTGTCTTTAGTGTAAGGTAGTTTATAAGTAATTTGTAAGTTTAGTTAAGGCCCATAAGGTTCACAAACATTTGAACATTCAAACACTTCTAGAGGAATTTAATGGGTATGTATACTGCGTCATGTATCGGATGATTATGATGATGATGATAATAATAATAATAATAATAATAATAATAATAATAATAATAATACAGGAGATGCTAAAACTCTTTACATACGCTACTCCTTTCGAATTGGACCACGGTGGCAGCTGAATTTAACGTCCCCACGACACAGAAACGTCAATAACAGTGACATATGTACTCACTTTCTGAGTCATTAAAGAGAGGTTTGGATTTTAATCAAAGTTATTTGCGCAGACACTTGTTTTGTACTTTTTCCACCATCTGGCCTCCTCGTTACCGTAAAGGGAAAGGGAAAAGCAGCCCAAGTATGTGGCGCACCCAGGCGATTAAACTCTTAAGTACTGGACACGCTCAACGACATTTAACTTCGGTGATCTGACGAGAACCAGTGTATTCAACGTCTAGAAAAGCGTGAGTGGCGGCAGTGGGTTGTCGGGTTGTCCCCGAAGGCAGCGGCGCGGAGCTGTTACCGATAGCTCGCCAGGATTCCAGTAGTGTAGTGACGCTGAGCCTCTGGCACACGTGTCTCTTAAAGAGTCAAAATCTCTCCGGTTATTTTTGTTGCCTGATGTTTGATTCTGGAGACAATGTTTGTGTAAGTTTATTTTTGTGTCTCGACTGCAACTACACAGTTCAGAAGCTTTTGTTCACGACCACCCAAATTGTTCTTCATAAAATAAATCAGCAAATCACGAAATGATACGTCATTTAGGACAACGAAATGTATTACCCGACGAAGGTGGAACTAAACATTCTCTGCCTGAAACCTGTATTACGGAAACACATTGAAAGGTAGTATATATTTCCGACATGATGTCAGTTGAAAAATGACCATGCCATCCGAAGCAGTATTTACGCTGGGGTATGGCGTGAGTATAGTGCTTGGCATCAAAAATCCTACGTCGATGAATAAAACTGTCGGAATTCTGATCTTGACAGGACGGAATTTTTGTTTCCTTTTTAATAAATTACGAATTTCCTTACTGCATGCATGATTTTGTTTATTGTTAACTGGTAGTTTACTTAGACGAAGAATTAAATGTTCAAAAGTTAAGCTTATGGGACTTAACAGCGGGGTCATCTGTCCCTAAACTTACAAACTACTTATGAACTACCTTATACTAAAGACAGCACAAACAACCATGCCCGAGGGTGGATTCGAACCCCCGATGGAGAACGGCCTCGCAGCATAGCGCCTCAATCCGCTCGGCCGCTCCGCCGCGGCGCGAAGAATTAGACTACTTAGCAACGCGACATATAGGAGTAAATGTAAATTTCTCATGGAACCAAATTTTCTTGCCTACATGGAATCTGACATTCCGAAATGTTTGTGATAGTTTGTGTTTGTAAAATGCGTCTAAGTGACGTCAGCGTAATTGGAAGTGCACTAAAGTTAACTTCTTATTGATCTCTATCATTACGCATTATCTTCCATATTAAACGTGAAAGGGAAGCTACAGAGTAAAAAATCTGTCTTCTGAGTAGTTTGGTAAATCATGTAATCATTCATTTCAAAATATTGATGCGTAAAACAGTTTGCAGTATAGTTACTTTATCGAGATAAAATTTAAGGCCGAAATTCTTATTGTTATCTTAGTGGAAATTCAGAAAGAAAGTCTTAGATTACTTATAACTATTGATCCGAAATAGATACTGCTGAAACGATGTTGGAGGTAGAAAATTTTGCGAAGGAAGTGAGAGGTTTCTCGTATTCCATGTTAAAAGAAAGAAAGGAAGCAGCGGATTTAGGATCTCGTCAACAACGAGATCATTGAAGTTGGAACACTCTTTCGCATTGCGGAAGGATAGGTGAGGAAGTAAACGGTGTGTTTGGCCATAGGAGCTCTGGCGTTCTATGTGTGAAACGGCGAGAAACTAAATCCGGATGATCCCCTCAGAGGATGCGTGGCCAACTGCGTCGCTAGTCTTCCACGGTCTGCGAAAAAGTAGGCTATTTGTGCGGGTGACGATAACCGCTCAGAATTTGCTATGGTCCACTGGACATGGTGAACTGTTAGATAGGAAAAACTGTAGCGATCAGAGAGCGTCAAGGTGACGATAATCAACCCACTCATATCATAGCATTTAATCGCAACAAAAGCGAACAACCAATGTCGATTATTGTGGAAGGTTATTAAAATCATTAGAAATGTGAAGTGCTTTAAATGGAATAATAAAAATGCGACTGTAAATGTTAAGTTGGTGACCTCGTTATGTCAATTTTCAAAACGATATGCAAATGTCAATTGAAATGAGTTAAATCTCTTTACCATTTATTTAAAACATATAATTTAAAATTATTTTGATAATTGATGCAATCCTTTTGCTTATAAGATAATTCTGTAAATCAAATAGTAAGGGTCGCCACTACGTTTTTATTTATATATTTATTTTAATATAAAAAGCAGAAAAATTACTATTGGCTGTCCCTAACTGAATGTTGTGGTGACAGTCATGTTTAGTTTTTCAATAATGACAATGACCAGTAGTATTTTTCACTCTCTGAAATTGGAATGATGTTCCCTGACATACCTATCTTTAACAAATCTCCCATCCAAAATAAGTGAAAGGTGGTTGCAATGATGAAGGCACTCTTTTGAATAATCTGTGTATTCACTTTTTTTTTTTTTTTTTTTTTTTTACAACCTAATCAATACAAGTCAAAAGTGGCCATGTGTCACAAGTATAAAAAGGAACAAAAATCGATTATGAAAAAAAAATGTTTAAAAGACAGTAAAATGTGATATCAAAATGGATAAGTTTACACTATATAGAAAATTAAGGCTGATACAAAGGTATTAAGATTTTGACTGGCTGTAGTCAAAGAAGGGAATAATCAAGTTCACGAAGTATTAATAATCAAGAGATAATTTAACCTCAACTCCGATCTCGCTCTATATAAATCACTAATCCGTCCTCTCTAACGCACAGTAAGACCCCACCTATCAACCACTATTCAATTATTCTCGCACTACAGATGCGTTGGTGTTACCGTACCGTTTTCTGTAGAACAGCGTTGGAATAGGCGAAGAACAGCTGACGGCAGTGCAGTTTTGACGGCCGCGACCGCGAATGTGGATAATGAAACAGATAGTACGTGTTTTATCGGAAAAGGCGAAGTAGACGGGTGATTCCACAGCAATGAAACAAAACAAAAACATAAAAATGTTTTTTTCAAGAAACGGTAAAGTATCCTGATTACGAGTGCTGTTGCTGACAGCGAACACTCACTTCAGAATATTTACTAGTTTCTATTACACTACTGTAATCGTAGGACACAAACACCTGACTGTGCAGACGGCACACACATATTACTTAACTCCACCGAAAGTTGCCACAGGGCGAACCATCTAGACACAAAATCAAACACTTCAAAATCAAGAAGACACCGACCTGGACAGGAGAACTGCTCAGCCAGAATCTGGGCTTGATCTAGTCAAGTGCCCGACCCAGACCAGAAGAAACACAGTACGATCCGGCTAGGCGTCGGCCCCAGTCCAGATACAGGTAAAAACCAACAGACCAGGCATCTATTCCAGGCAGACTGCCTTCCTCCTCTCTACGAAAACACACACCCTCAAAATTTTCCACTAAAGCTCCTCCCATCGTCGACGTCAAGCCAGTCACAAAATAGACTTACTGACCTAACCAATGGGAAGCGATTGCTACTGTTTAACTCGCTAGGCTCCACCCCCACGAAACTATCTCACGCTACCCTCCGCTCGTAGGACAACCTTTCTGAGAAAAACACGGAATTTCGGACCTCCAGATAAATATCTGCCGACGTCAAAAATGACTTTACAACCTACAAGACGCCAACTTCCCTTGGCGAGAGCGCCGCAATATCTTCTATAGAAATCAATCCCCGCTACCCACGTAAACATTTGCAGACGCTGGGCGTCGGTGCACCATAAACTCGGGCGCTAGTCTGTCGACGGCAGGGGCATTAGGGCCCGC
This sequence comes from Locusta migratoria, assembly GCA_026315105.1. Lineage (NCBI taxonomy): Eukaryota > Metazoa > Arthropoda > Insecta > Orthoptera > Acrididae > Locusta > Locusta migratoria. The sequence goes on from CM048747.1 coordinate 102,602,173, forward strand.
AGGTTGCACGTGCAGGCCAAAGTGACGCCAACCTTTACGGCTCCACGACATTGTATTCTAACGGAATGCCTCCTGTCCTGAGGGTCGAGGCTAGCCGCACAATGCTGCTCTGCTAGAGAAAAAAAACTTTCTTCCTGGTCACACGTCCGATACAGACGTCCCCAGACCATATATACATATGGCATTCTCCAGGCAGGTGCTTTCGCCAGTCTGCTTTCTGCCCCCATAAACTGAGTGCCCTGGTAGGCGCTAGCCGCCCCTCACACTCCCGGAGGTGGCGTCGGCATTTGCCTTGGATCCCTTCTGAGAATTCTCCGCAAGCTACCCCTGACCCGTAACTGGGCTTCAAACTGCTGCTGGCTGCAGTCGCCAGCGGCCTCCGCCTTGGAAAACAATTCTCCCAGTGACGAGGCTCACAAAATTATCAATTACACAATAATACTGCCAGTGTACAAAAATCATATAACCCATACTTCAATCCTGTAATATTTACAAAATGAAAAAGTTTAAATATAAACAACCTAATGTCGCTGATATCTCACAGGAATTAATCTAACAGATAATGTACAGAAATGGAGAAAATAATTTAGAAGTAGCACCGCTACATCTCATCTTGCCCCATTCAGTTTTTTTCTTGGTAGAATGTTTGTCCACTAAGATGAGTTTCAGTTACCCCTAAGCACACGTTCAGAGAGAGTAGCGTTGCTGAAGTGTTGGTTCATGAATATCATGTGGGTAAAAATGTAGGTAAATGTGTAAAATACTTTTGTTCTGACTGAGACACTTGTAACAACATATTCGCCATGGTCTCATGAACGAAGCATTTGCAAATCCATATGAAATGAAATACTTTTACGTCCATTCTCGTACAAAGTCACCAGTGTCAGTAGTCGCTGTCAGTCTTTATAAACATTGCAGAAATAAAATAAATAATGGAAGTGTTGGTTGTACAGGTCACGCACTTTTTCGTGGCCCCTCTGTGATCGGCGGAAGTCGGCTGAGTTCGTGTGTTTGTGCGCTCTACCAACTTTACCTCGTAACAGCATTGTACACCACAGACATCGACAATGTATTGTTGATTTATGCTTGGTATTGATTATTGTCTTCCAGTTGATTTGCTGCAGTTAAGTCCACAAATCCCGACGACTTCTTTTAGAAAAAGGAAGGCTGTCATTGAAAGAAGTATGAAGAATGTTAATTCCGATTGTTGTTCAGTTACGACAATAAATAGGTAGAAAGCGTTGCTACACTCGCTTAATAAGTCCCTTTATTTATATTACTAAGATATACGTTGGTTTTCTATTACTTAAACATTAAAGTGATAATTTCATGTTCCATCTGCTACGCTTTAACCCCGTATATTTTGTTTCTTTTAAAAACCTGTAAGCTATAGTCTATAGGCCGTAAGCTGGCAGCACTGGGAGAAAGAGGCGGGGCTTGTTCTAACGGCCAATGCGCTACGAGATGAATGCAAGCTTCATATCCCAACATTCTCCGCTCAGGGGCCACGTTTAAGTGCGTGATCTGTATGTAGCACGGGACACGAGTGTTGTCGTACGCCACACGTTTCATCACCGGTGAAATCTCACGTCCGCCGTCGTTAATTTCAACCCACTTGTATGCCTTTCACGTTCAACACAGGCCCCAGGGAGGACTCTAACCTCCGGCGGGAACAGCCGCACAGTCCATAGCATGGCGCCTTAGACCACGTGGCCATTCCGCGCGGCTGCCTTTCAGCTCTGACAAGGTGAGGCCGCCAATTGTGAAATTCAGGTTCGATTCATACTGCGCATAATGAAAGCTCATGACCAGAGGTGTAATTTGGCAAAGCACCAAGATGCACTTCTCAGCCGTTGTCGAGAAAATCGACAATTAAAAAAAGCCGTTGCGGTGAAATACTCTCTACGGTCTCTACGATTAGTAATATTGTACAGAGGCGTGGGTTAGCGGTAAGCTCTCGGGTTCGTAATCCGAAGGTCGCCGTATCGAATCTCGCGGCATGCAAATTTTTTCTTATTTGTTTTTTGTAATTAAAATGTATTCACACACACACACACACACACACACACACACACACACACACACACACAAGACAATTAATAACATTTGATGTTCGAAGTCGCCAGTTTTTCCACGACAAAGGACTTTGAAACAACATATTATATGCAACTGGCGACTTCGAACATCATTATGTTTTCCGCAAACAAAGTTGTATTTCACAAATGTTATTAATTGTCTTCATAATGTTTACCGCATATAGTTAACGGGAGAAGTATGAACGATATTCCGAAACGAATGCGTATAGTGTAAGTCAAACCTGAAGAACGATAGAACAATTTTTCAGAATGTCAATCAGGTGTGTTTCCCAACAAATAATTAAAAAAAAACAATTGTTCTTGTAAAAACGCATCGTTTATCAGATGTGCTCGATGTCGTGCTGTTTTCTGCTTTTCATATTTCTATGATAACTATCACTCTGGTTCGTATATATATTTGAATTACAAAAGAAACGAATAATAAAAAGAAGTTGCATGCCGCGAGATTCGATCCGGCGACCTTCGGATTACCAAACCGAGAGCTTACCGCTACGCCACGACTCTGTACAATAATACAGATCGTAGAGACCGTAGAGAGTATTTCACTACAACGGCTATTTTTAATTGTCGATTTTCTCGACAACGGCTGAGAAGTGCATCTTGGTGCTTTGCCAAATTACATGTCTGGCCATGAGCTTTTATTCTGCGCAGTATGAATCGAATCTGAATTCCACAATTGGCGGCCTCCCCTTGTGAGTAAAAGACGCAGTCATCATCTACAGCACTCGCTGACCGCGGTATATGGAAGACTGTAAACAACCCGTAACTAACCACTTGACCGCACTTGTCGCAGTATAGTTCGTCGTAAGATGAGACGAACGCTCTGCGAAGAGAACTGGGGTATACATACATGAGTTCCGGTAACGATTGGTGCTGCAGTGGAAAGCTCCTCCAGTGTGGAAACGGCGAGTGCTGCTACACCTGCCGGCGGCCGCTGTGGGACGCGCGTCACGTGGAGCGCCTAGAATGGAATTTTATCCGCGCTGGCAGCATAGATCACGGAGCTTGTTAACCGGATCCACAGCGGCGGAAAATGCGCGGCCGCCCTGATCAAACAATTGGAAGCGATTGTCGGCGTTGTCGTGCGGCGCGCCCGCCGAGTTAATCTCGTGAATGGGCGGTTGGATTACATAATCTCATTTTTGAAATTCTGTTAAAGCCGTTGTAAATTGTATATTTCACTTGTTGGGCTTATTGATCCGGGGCGCCGCGGGTGCAGAAAATAAAGTATGCACCGGGCGCGCCCTAAAAAATAGATCGCGCGCGCGGCGGTCCTTACGTGCGTGCTCGCCCCTGCCAAGGTAGCCGCCCCCGCCGCCGCCCCCGCCCCCGCCGCCTCCTGACCGCCGCCAAACTGCCCCCACGAATACGAAGAATTAGTATTTAATGGCCAGTGCCGCGGCGCCGGCTCTGATGGCGCATAAATAAAATTCGCTTCAGAATAGGAAATGTTGCCTATAAAAAAACACGGCTCCTCTGCTCGCGCGATACCGCCGCAGGATCTGATCGAAGGAAGCGGTTTTATATGGCCGGTCATTAAAACACATACATATGCATGCCAGTAAAAACTCCGGCTCAGGAAATATGAAAGTAATTTGGGAATGTATTCAGAGTGTGCTCTGGCCGGAACGGCGTACGCGGTAAGACGGACCCGAAGGAACTGCGACTTCTTTCGTCTTTCCTTTGCTGCTTCGTGATTTACAGTCGGCGCGGCTATTCCTTTAATATTCAATATGTAGCTGTAATTATGATGCGTTAGGAGATGACTGCCACCAGTGTCCCATAACTGTTGACGCTGATTTGCATATGCACGAGCTTCAGTCGAGACATATTGTTGTATTTTTTAAACAACTTTTTCTTAGGCACCAAAAAATATTTCATGGGGCTTGTAAAAATCTTCAAATAGTTTCCATCACTACTATATCTGTCATTTTTCAAACTATTTACGACACAGCATTTTTTAGAGGTTCATAACAGTGAAAATTTGTTTCGTAGAAGAAAATAACATAGACAAGTGCTTATAACATTTATGATGTGTGCATTTCCGATGAAGCCCAACTTGGAGATTCCGGAAAGAATGAAGAGTTCAACCGTGTAATTTTCAAAGAAACAATCATGGCATTTGCCTTCCATGGCATAAGGAAAGTTCTACATTTGGGTGTTCGGTGTTCTGAATATAACCGTGGAGTTATAATTGCGTGTTCACAGTCGGTTACTAGGGCGTCCCAAAACATTACACAGGTGTAATATATATGATTCATTCGTTTTCAGAGTTCTTTGTTTTCGAATTTAAAATTACTTGACATTGCAGGATTAGAAAAGCTGTCAGGGATTTGATAGAAACTCCCAATAGGAATTTAATACAAATAAACAATCCCTGAGACGTCTCGAATATGTCAAAGACATTATTGACAAATCTGAAGCATTGAATTAAAATTTGTGATGCGGCTAGGAATCGAATCCGCACCTCCATGCTTACTAGGCAGACGCTTACCTTTAGACCACCACACCACTAACGATTAAGGCGTCTTGGAATTAATTCAATGCTTTAGATTTATCAATAATTTCCAATAGGAAGTCAAACAAACATCGGCATTCACTTTACTGGTGTCAGTGGCCTAGTCATCGTCTTCAGATCATTGTACAAAATTTTCAAAGGTACTCCATTTGTAGTCAACTACTGGTACATCATTACAAAAAACAATCTCAAAATGTTTGCGTGCGAACAGTGCACGTCATCACTAGAAACCTAGGTGGTGCATATGGTTGCAATTCTCTCGACGCTTAGGGTTACAATCGTCAGGATGGGCTCTGACAAGTGCCTGTTTTTTTTTACCGTTTTCCCAGGTTTCCGGTGGTGGAAGGCTTGGGCGTTATCTTTATTTATAACGTTTCCGTAGGACGACAGTATGCTATAATTTGATATTGTTGCAATAGAATGCTCTCTTGGAGGTTTCTTTCTTGTGGTCCACATCAACCCATACAAGTAAGGCCGACAAGGCCTTGATGAAACATGCCGATTAACAACGGCGTGCATGATACCTAATTCTCTACCAAAACTATATGAGCTGCCGGGTTTGTGAAATCCAATTCTCGGAGAACATCACATGAATTGACAGAGAGGCTGAGACAAACCATCGAGGATCGGCATCCCCTGTTTGGCATTGAGTGTAAACCCGGGCGATTGAAATCCTGTAAAAGGTTCTTAGCCACGAGAATAGAAGAACCACTAGATGAAGGAGGTGCCCAGCGGATTCACCTCAAACTGAAAGACATGGAGGACACTGAACCGAATAAGGACAGGGGCAGTCCCAGTGAAGACAAGTGTATTAGGTGGGGTCTTGGAACTACGAATGATAAGTGCGACTGCGGTGCTGTGCAGGATCTGGAACACATGCTCGCCTGCCCCAACTGCCCATATACGATTTATGGCTGAACAAGAAAGAAGCTTTGGACGTGACTCTATACTGGGCTGGAAGATTGTGGCCTGGATTCCGGACACTGAAAACTAAATCAAAGCTGCATATAAGGCTCTCATATTTACTACCAGTGATCCTTTGAAAATTTTGTGCACTGACCTAAAGATGATGACTTCGTCATTGAAACCGGCAATCAGTTACATAATTGGGGATCTTGTCTGTGACTTTCTCTTGGGAGTTTTTAATAGCACTTCTACGAATATTATTGATGTATGAATAGAACTATATACTCTCTGAATAGAACTGGAAACTTGCTGAATTCGCATTGTGCTTATTACTCAGCGTACCGAGTGAAGTGCTTTGTTGAAGACATAAAAGCTGTTTTCTTGTGTTGAAATGTGCGAAATATTTGCCAGTTGTAGTACACAACGTGCATTCAACAGGTATTATGGAAGACGATCGCAAAATAAACAGTGCATTCTTCTTTGATACTGACAGTTTACACCACTTGCTTCTGTGAAGAACAACTGTAAAGTGCATAAACTTAGTATTATCATCATTTCCTTTGTGCATCAATAATATTTGTACCAAATGTTCAAATGTCTGTAAATCTATCGGACCAAACTGCGTGGTCATCAGTCCGTAGCTTACAAACTACTTAAACCTAGGTAAACTAATCTACGCACAAACACACCCATGCCCAGGGAGGACTCGAACCTCCACTTATTCGCACACTTTATGGAGAAAAACAGCTGAAGAATGTGCATCACATTTCGCTGTTTTTAACCTCTTTGCTATTATAGTGTCAAAAGTCATCGCTGATCTTCAGTCCGAATTTTATATAAGCTGACGACTTTCAACCACTATATCTTCCACCCCGTTATAGCTATCGACACGGAACTGCTATGGTGTACAACGGGAGACTTTGTATGACAACAACACAGAGAGATCGTTCGTCTCCATTGTGTAGCTTTTGCTGAAGAGCAAATTATTGACACCCAGAGGTAGAATTTTATATAAGTCTGTAACTTTCAACTCCCATATCTTCCACCCCCTTATCGTTATCAACCCTCTACCACCATAGTGCACAATGGGAGACTGATACCTACTACCACATACAAACAATATTCGTTTGCGCTATGTAGTTTAGGCTGCAGAGTGAAATATTGGCACAAACTCCTCAATTTTTATATGTATTAAGATATTTTTTCAGTTTCTTCTAATCAAATTTTGAAAGTTTTGTTGTATATACGAAATGATATCACCTTTGATCCAGAACTGGTTCTCTTATATCCTGGTGCAGATAAAGTACGTAAGCAGTGTTTGGTTGATAGTCTTCATCAATTGTTATTAGCAAAATGTCACTAATATATTGGTACGTACGTTGTATAAGCAGTTATATAAATATTAATGACGTAGATGTTGTTTCTGGGCTCGATATAAACATTGATGAGAAGTATGGCGAAGAAACAAAGGAAGATATAAATATGAACACAACAGTACAGCCTAAATTTAAAATTTGTTGCTGCTGTTGAATTCTTGGAATAAAGTTAATTGTAAGTATACGTGAATAAAATTATATGTATCTCAAGACAGTTCGTGTGGTAAGAACTTCTTGTAAGTGGTACCGAGGTAGAAATTGCACTGGCGTCACGTATTTCTCGTAGTCGTTTTGGTGAGGTAATGGCCACTTACTGAAGTACTACTACAGTTTAGACTTGCTGTTATTATTCTGACTCACAGTTACGCTATTAGGCGTCTTCTGGCACAAAGTATTATTAATAACGCATCAGTTGCCAGATAGCATGCTACGGGACGGCGCACAATGTATGAGACACGTTCATTATTATTTAAACACAGCTGGAATTACACTTAATGTCCTCAGTTGTGTGTCCGTAAATAAGCAGAAAATCAAGCCTGTTTATTGTGTGATAGCTATGTGGGAAAGCAGCGGCGCTTGAAGTCTAGTGTAGGGATATGCGACTTGCGTGGAACGCAAGTGGAGCCGTGATTAAGCAGCCTTCATACCAAAGAACTTACATGTCATAGAGACGCATACATACAAGTTACAGCGCGCCTTACGGCATTCAAGGTAAAGCGGCCTCCACTTGCACAGCAATCAAGTCACTGACTATAACCAATCTTTGATTTGTGAATTGGAAAAGCTACATTTTTATTTTGCCAGTCATTTTTGTTACTGCAGTTTGTTTGGCGCAGTATAAATTAAACTTGTGTAAAATGTGTTCACTTTCATTTGGATGAATCGAAGTGACCAAACACTATACTCGACTGGTGTGAAAAATACTCTTCAGGTGTCCAAGAATTCCTTGAAATGTGAACTACTTTTCACGTAAGTGTAGAGAAGTAATTAGCTTTCCAGTAATTACAGGTTACCTTCGGGAGATACAAAATTTAACAGAGATTTATAGCAAATATGGAAGATTTCCAATGAGTTACGGCTAAGGCCGGCTACATCCTCTCAACGCACTTCAAAGATCAATACATGTACAACACAAATGATCAGAGGAATGTGTAGCCCGTAGGAGTCCCAACTCTCTGGGATTGTCCACAATACCAACAGAAGGTAAATAAAATATTTCAAATGCACAGAATATATGACATCAACTGCGCATGGGTAAAGCTGAAAATGTGTACTCAGCCAGGATGAGAACCCAGGTTTCCCGGTTTCTAGGCAGTTGCGCTGACCACTACACCACTGGGAACACAGTGATCACCGCACCTGCAAGGACTACCTAAGCACGCCTCTGGCCAGACACAAATTTCCAGCTCTACCCTGCCCACAGTACTCAAACTCGTAGTCACTATGTACTAATTCCCGTTAGAGAAAGGGCTCCAAACTTGCTGTTCTTTCTGAATAGACGCCACATGTATATAAATAAAATATTGTCGACAGTTTGGAAGGTAATGCTCTTATGAAGTAATCAGTAGCACATAGTGTATAATTTAAATTTGTAATTACACTGCTTTTATATACAGAAATCAGAATAGTGTTGCATCACCTTGATTTCAAGGTGCCTTGAACACTGACGTTGAACGTGCACAAGAACATAGTTTCTTAGTGTGTCCATAGATATCACTCAACCCCCACAAAGTCGTAGACAATCAGGCACGAGCAGTGCCAGTGCGACGGAATGGGTAAGAGGGCCTACGTATTCCAGTCATAACACCAGGAAGGCAGTATACTGCTTGTGTTGACTGTAGTTCTGCCATGCCAGGAAGATCAATTACGAAGTTTGATTGTACCCACGTTGTTACTTTGTGTCCAAGTGTTCAAATGTTTGTATAGCTTATGGGACTTAACTACGGGGTCATCATTCCCTAAGCTTACAAACTACTTATGAACTACCTAAGACTAAGGACGGCACAAATATCCATGCCCGAGGGGGGGGGGAGATTCGAACCCCCGACCGTAGTGGTCGTGCAGACCGTGACTGGCGCGCCTCAGTCCCCTCGGCCACCGCGGCCGGCTACTTTGTGTCAGGAGGGTCTCTCGTCAAGGGAAGTTTCCAGACATCTCGGAGAGAATCAAAGAGATGGAGGAGGTACAGAGAAACTATCGATGACTTGCCCTGCTATGGTCTCCCAATGGCTAGCACAGCAGCTGATTACCGCTTCGTACGGATGTCCACTCGGAGGAACTTCGAGAGTAACACCACATGCTGAATAATTCAGCCTTACAACATGGTGGTTCAACTCAAACTGTACGTAATACGTTGCATGACACACAACTTCACTCCCAACACCCATGGCGAGATCCATCTTTGACACCAAAACAATATGCAGCGCTGTACAGATGGGTGTAACTCCATGCTTAATGAACTCATCGGAATTAGCATCATGATATCCATAGATGAGAGTCCCATCTACCTTCAACCAAACAATCGTCGGAGGCATTTTTGAAGGCATCGTAGTGAACCTGAAAGTCTTAGTCACACTTTCGAGTGCAGTAAGATGGCGAGTCCCTGATGTTTTGGGTAGGCATTATGTGGGGTCATCGTACACCCACTGGTGATTGCAGAAGGCGATCAAACAGCTATGCAGTAAAGGATGACATCCTCCGACGTGTAGTGCAACCACATCGGCAGTGTTTTGGGGAGGGACAGCCTTAATCGACGAATATGCCTAGGACGAGATGACTCATCAACCAATCTGAGAGATTACACTGAATCGCCTTTGATAAGTGGCACAATCTGCACGAACTTTCTCTAATGATCTAGTAAATAGTACGCCACGACGAATTTAGACATGCACCAGTGCAAGAGGACGTCTTACCGACTAATAGGTGTATTTGCGTATGCTGCAATCTGGAACACAAATTCAGAATGTCTAGGTTATTGTCGTAAAATCTGCCTTTCTTTTTTTCTTGTAAAGGGTGTTGAACCCCTAGAATCGTGGTGATGCAACACTTTTATGTCCATTATTGTAGCTTTTATTACTCTGCGAGATCAGTGGTTTTTTTCCCGTAAAAACATGACGTTTAGTTTTACTCAGACATGGTGAAGTTTAAACCATTCTTTGGATACTACATAGTCCCGGTAGTTAACCTACTGAACATATCATGTGCGATGGAAAAGGTGCTGGCCGTAGAAATAGAGACGTTTGCGCAATGATAGATGTCACGTAGTTCTTCATAGTGCCAGTCAGAGTGACTCAACATCGCCTCCACACGTACGTACTATATATCCTAAATCCATGACAGAGGATAATAAAAGCTCACTTTGAGGTTCGAAACCAGTCGGACGCAAATGAGTTTTGCAGGGGTACAAGCTTTTCAGTGTTGCACACATCTCGAGGCTCGTGTTTGGAAAATGCTCGTGCTCCACAGAAAACAGCTACCTGGTGCATCCTGTGTCATAAAATAAAATACCCAATCATCTGTCTTGTGCCGATGACGTGACGTACCACTGTTTACACTGTGCGTTTGCCGAAGAACTGCAAGTGGAACCTGCGGATCAGAAAGCCAAACAACTATTAAAGGAAAAGTTTCGAAGCAGTCACTATCCTATTTGAATTGTGATCCTATAAAGAGAGAGAGAAAAAAAACTTTCTCGTTCAAGCCGGATTGCTGCCCAGCATTTTGTGTAATAAATATATAAATAAAGAGATTTTGTTGGAAAAGCTTCCGTCAACTTCTCAGTGAAATCTACGTTTTGGAAGAATGCATTGTGGGAAATACTTCCGAACACGAACGTCGACTACAAGTGGGCAAATGATTTTGAACTCGGAGTTCAAATGTGTCACCGAATTATATCCTAAAAGTGGTTGGTGGTCGCCACTTACAACACCTGATATGAACGTTACAACTAACAAAACATACAAGATATGGTATAATGTTACAGAGGAGACACTGCATTAGAGGGGGGCATCAGTATCAGTAATCGGGACTCTATAAAGTAATGAGAGAGATTAAGCGAAACTGTGCAAAGTAAGGTAAATAGTGATGGATCGTACCCTCATGCAGGCAGTATTCATGTATCCAACAGGCAGTGTTCATTGGGCCAGCAGGCAATGTTAGTCGCGCCTGGACAATGTTCATCGCGACAGGACGGTGTTCATTGGGCCAGGACAATGTGCTACGATTCAGGGCAGTGTGCATGGTGTCAGAGAGTGTCTCACTTAGCAGAACATAGTCCGCACCTGAATACAGTGCAGTGAGACTTAGAAATTATCACAGTCAATCAAGGAATTTTTAAGTATTCACCCAGATTTGACATTATCAGTCTAATTGTACTTTTCCAACGGCCAAAGCTCAGTTTTCATTTCTTTGTAACAAGTATTGTATTTTACTGAAGTTGTGGGGACTGTTTGTTAAAGGTACGTATGTCTTCTTGCCGGTAATATCCCACAATACATTACGTCCCCTGAGTTGGATCTGCATCCCCATGACGCTTTTTCTTAGTGAATCTGTAACGAAATGTTTGGGTTTTCTTTGTTTTTGTCACTTTTATCTGGTACGAATCCCAGAGTGACATACAACATTAAAATATTGATCGGTGGACTATACGTTTTTACGAGGAACTTGAACAGTTTTTTTTCCGTTCTAAACTACGAAAGTTGTGGTTTCGATTCGCCTGATCCTCCGGCTCGCCTGCCCACCAACAGCTACACGGGAGTCTTCTCTTCGTATTTCATCGCATCCTCCTGTACACGCCAACGCTGTAGGGCCGTCCAAGAACCGTGTGCCGTATGTCGCCGGCGCGTGTATGCGGAGCATGTTGCGTAGACGTCATTGTTCCCCGATCGCGTATCGGCTCGGTAACAATATAGTTTAGCGGGCGGCTGCGGCGCCTACTGTACTCCCGGGCGGGCCCGCGTGTTGGCTCTTATTGATTAGAAATTCTAATGCAGTTACGAGGCGGCGTTGTTGCCGGCTCCTGGGCGCGCGGGTGCAAATAGCAATCGCAAACTTAGTTTGGCGCGCTGCGTATTAGCGGCCGGAGAGGAGCGGCGCGGCGCGCGCAGCCCCGCCCCGCCTCGCCTCTGTGTGCCGCGATTTCCAGCCATGCTAATTCGCTGTTTGCGCCCGGCCCCGATGCATTATTGTCTGCGAATTGCAGCGCAGTGTCATCAGCAGCCGTGTGATTCCGCCCGCCCCTATCGGCGCGCTGTTTGCGCCTCTGGCCGTCCGCTTCACTCGGCACGCGCCCACGCCACGCCGCTGCGGCCGGTCTTGGCAGATGCGCTTGCAGCTGCACTCGGCCACGCCCCTGCCAGGCGGCCGGGGCAACGCACCCGCAGAAAGTAAAACCATGTCGTAGTATTTCTCTAAACAGCAATATTCAAATGTTCAAATGTCTGTAAATCTATCGGACCAAACTGCGTGGTCATCAGTCCGTAGCTTACAAACTACTTAAACCTAATCAAAATATCCACGGGTGTACTGCCGGTCAGTAGTGTCCAACGGGCACAATATTTCGGCGATCATACATGTCGCCATCATCAGGTGAACTGACGGACTGACCTCCTGGAGACGCGCCGGCACGGAGATCCGCACGCTACGGCTGCTCGAAGGGAACTGGGTTCTAGCCTCACGCTCACGCTTCTCTTGACGGACCTCGACCTTGGTCCGATGGGTTTCAGGCTAAGCATTTACTGCTGTTCCTGCGGTACCTGAAACATAGGAAACACATATTATTGCCTGACTAGAGGAAGGGTCTTAGGGTCTCAGATAATGACGATGTGGTTTCTTCCACAGTTGCTACGAGATTATAAGATTAGTCTCGTAGCAGGTAAGTCCAACGAGTCGTTGGCCTGAAGTGTTGTTGTGTCTCAAGATCCCGGACGAGCCGGTTTTGGGACTGCTGCGACTTCTCGTAGAACTTCCCGGCTGAGGCGCGGAACCTCTCCCGGAGTGGCAAAGTGACGACTTCGTCATGAAGCTGGGCGGTGGAGTACCGCGTCGGAAGATGCAGGGCAGTCTTCAGGGCGCGGTTCTGGATCCTCTGCAGCGACTCGATGTGAAGGTCTGCGGCGTTTCCAAATACTGGGGACGCGTACTCGAGCACTGGGCGAACCAGAGACAAGTACAGCGTGATGGGTTCTAGCCCGGTAGCGGGCCATTTAAATACCCCCGGCCCGCGGAGCGACCCCTCCGCGGTCAGCGCCCCGCGCCGCGGCCGCGCAGTGGAACCGATTGCGACGGCGTCTGAGATGACGTCGGTGTGAGGGCTCCGTGCGCCGTGGTCGTAATTTCGTTACGTTTGCTAGATTTACTCTTAATTAACCCAATCGCTGGTTCCCAAGCTTTGCTAAGATTACAGCCACAGTCACGGTTTATGCGGTCGTCACTTGTGCGACTTTCAATGGCCTTTCTAATGACGCAGTCCCAGTATCTCGACGTCTGTACCAGAATCCTAGAGCGTTCATACTCCATCGCATGATTCTCCGACAAACAATGTTCAGCGACCGCCGACTTGCTCGGATACATCGATCGTGTGTGCCTCTGGTGTTCAACGCATCGATCCTCGACGGTACGCATCGTCTGTCCAATATATGACTTACCACTCTGACACGGAATCTGGTACACTCCGGCCTTCCTCAAACCGAGATCATCTTTAGCGCTCCCCACCAGTGTACGAATTTTATTTGGTGGACAAAAAACAGTTCCAACCTGGTGTTTTTTTCAAAATGCGGGCGAACTTCCCTGAGAGTGCGCCGGTATATGGAACGAACGCATTGCCTACATCCTCCCTCGTGTTATCATCCGTTTCCACAGGTTGTGTTGTAGTGGTTGGGCGGAGAGCCCGCTGAATCTGCCACTCTGAGTACCCATTTTTACGAAATACAGTTCTCAGGTGTTCAAATTCCTGGGGTAGACTCTCTGCGTCGGAGATAGTGCGCGCCCTATGTACTAGAGTTTTAAGTACCCCATTCCTCTGTGAAGGGTGGTGACAGCTGTCACTAGGTAAGCCGCGGTGGAGTAGCCGAGCGGTCTAAAGCGTCTCGCTGCGGAGCGCGCGGTTGTTCGCCGTGGAGGTTCGAGTCCTCCCTCGGGCATGGGTGTGTGTGTGTGTGTGTGTGTTTGTCCTTAGGTTAGTTTATCTAGGTTTAAGTAGTTTGGTCCGATAGATTTACAAACATTTGAAACCTAGGTAAACTAACCTACGGACAAACACACACACACCCATGCCCCAGGGAGGACTCGAACCTCCACGTCGAGCAACCGCGCGCTCCGCAGCGAACGCTTTAGATCGCTCGGTTACTCCACAGCGGCTATTTCGATATCTCATTTTAAAAATGACTGGATCAATTATCATTTATTAGTCAAGCTCGCAAAAAAACATTGATAATTCAAATCAAGAGGAAATAAAGTAACTCTTTGTCACGTGATAACTGATGAAAATTCATATGCCAATTTTAAACATGTGAAAAACGTGTGAAAAACATCTGAATGTGCAGGCATGCTGTAGTTATATACTCAGACACCAGAGCTATAGATCCAGTTTGTAAAGAGATCACTAGTTTGCATTCTTCGAGAATATTTGATGCAGCATTAAATCCCAAACTAATGGAAGAAACCGCAGATTACTCCTGTTTGCCATGGTGGAGTAGCCGAGCGGTCTAAGGCGCCTCGCTGCGGAGCGCGCGGTTGCTCGCTGTCGGAGGTTCGAGTCCTCCCTGGGACAAGAGTGCGTGTGTTGTCCTTAGGTTAGTTTACCTTAGTTTAAGTAGTTTGTAAGCTACGGACTGATGACCACGCAGTTTGGTCCCATAGATTTATTAACATTTTTGACTCCTGTTAATAAGAAAGGTCACGACTTTACTGAGAGGTAGTGGAATCAGGGGTGGGGTGCTACGTGGAACAAAGTTGATGTCAACTAGTACGACTACGACAGAGATGTTATGTGACGTCGACACTTAAAAATTTCACAGTTTCCTTGCCTTTTCTATCTCCTTTCCCTCAATCGTGTTACCACGACCTACGTACGTTATTTTTTGTACCAACAATACAGAACACGTGATGGGCGTAATTGTTTTCTATCAAGTCAGGATAGAGCCTAATATCTTCTCAGATAATGTCCCAGCGCAGATGGGTGACGCTCAGGTCGCAAATCCGTTGAGTTGAACTGAAACTAAATCTTATGTGAGGATCTCGGACTCTGATATAAATTGATGATGCTATGTAATTTTGTGGGGTGCCAGCTACTTTAATTCTGTCGTAGTAAAATAGCAAACTACAAACCACTAGATAGGTAAACGACAGATTTATCATTCACCAATCATGTCACATTTCTTACTGGACTGACGCACCTACGTACGGGAAAGGACCTCGTGCAATCTCTTCTTATCGTCAGCTTTCCCACACCACTGCTGACGTCATTGGAAACTACGAGAACTCCCGAGCTATACCGCACCTAACAGAAAACTGAGGTAGGGGGCTACAAAAGCCAGAATAATCGCAAAGTAAAAAAGTTTCATATCAGCGCACATTCCTCTGCAGAGTGGAAATATAACTTTGTCAACAATCCCTCAGGCTGTGGCCAAGTCATGTCTCCACAATATCCTATCTTCCAGGAGTGCTAGTCCTGCATGATTCACAGGAGAGATTGTGTCATGTTTGTTTGCAAGGTAGGAGCGAGGTACTAGCCGTCAGGATGGGCTATGAGGCATACCAGAATAGCTCATTCGGTATAGCACTTAACCGAAGAAAGGTAACAAAGGCCCCGGGTCCGAATCACGGGCCGACACACAGTTTTAATCTGCCAGGAACTTTTACCACTAACTTAACTTTGCTGCAGAATTCTAGAACCTGTTCGCCGACAGAAAAGCTTCCCTCCGCTCATCAGTACGGCCTTAGAAAGCATCGGTCGTGAAGAGTTCTGCTTGCCCTTTTCTCACACCATATCTTGCGAGTAATGGATGAACAACAACAGGCACGCAGTTCATTCCTTGACTTCCAAGATGCATTTGTTACCTTTCCGCACTGCAGACTGCTGAAGAAGGTACGAGAATGTGGAATAGGTTCGCAGGCATATGAGTGACTCCGAAGTAATAGAACCCAGTACGTTGTCGTCCAAGAGTATCGTCAGGACTGCTTGACGATGTTGTGATAGTACCGCTATTATTTTTCTATCTACATAAGTTGCATGATGAACAGAGTTAGTAACAAGCTGCAACTGATGGCTGACGATGCTGTAGCGTGCGGGAGGGTGTCGTCATTAGTGACTGTAGTAGGATGCAAGATGACTGAGACAAGATATCTGTAAGGCATGGTAACTAGCTCTAAATCTATAAAAATGTATGGTCATGCAGATGAGTAGGAAAAATAATCAGATATTTATCGAATATCTTTTAGTAGCGAGCTGCTTGACACAGTCGCGTCAATTAAATGTCTAGGCGCGACGAAAAATGTAGTACGAAATAGAACGAGCAAGTAAGGACACACGTACGGACGGCGGTGAAATATATATAAGCATTTTTCATTCCCACCCCTGAGGGGGGGGGGCGGGCTGTTCTAGTGTCTGCATCGCACTTTCTAGCCAGGGAAAGGTTTACTACATTTATATTTTCTTTCTTACATTATTAAAGGCTTGAATTTATTGCTCTTTCTTCGGTTTTTGGATATTCATAATACATTTAAGTTCTTTTGAGAGGGTGTGGCATTTAGTAAAGGAGAACTCGTACAGAATACTTGTTCGACCCTGCCTTGAGTACTACTTAAGTATTCGGGATCCCCACTAGATCTGTTTAAAGGCACACAAAGAAGTAATTCAAAGACGGCTTGCTAGATTTGTTACTTGTAGGTTCTATCAGCGTGCAAACGTTACAGAGATTCTTCGGGAACTCTAATGGGAATCGCTGGAGGAAAGATTACTTTCTTTTCCAGAAATGCTGTTAAGGGAATTTAGAAGGCCGGAATTTGATGCTAACTCCAAAACGATTCTACTGCTCCGAAACCTTACATTTCGTGTAAAGACCCCAAAAATAAGACAAGGGTTCGTACAGAGTCATGAAAAGCATTCGGCTTTCTATCGCTATATCTGGGATTGGAAGAGAAAAGGAAATGACAAGTAGCGATACGGTTCCTCTGCCATGTACTATACCTTGGATTAAGTAGGATGTATGTAAATGTAGTTAATATCGAGCGGATTAACGTTAACAATATTGCTTTCCGGAAGCATTCGTGCAATATAGCGAAATTGCTATAGTGCGTGTATCTGAATAGAATTTTCTTGTTGTTTTGCTCGTGTTGCGACAGTGGTACTTCGGCATGCGCTGTAATACGGAGAAGTATGCGCGTTACTTTGTATGCAGATGCTGCCGAACGTCCATTGTGCACACGTCGCCTCGAAGTTGACATATTAACTGGTCACTGTGCCTCAGTTCCCCTCTTTGCTGGCAAAGGTTGTTGCAGGCCCCGCTGTGGACGCTGTACACGTCTCTTGATATTTGCACGTTCGCTGAAATACTGCTGGACCTACATTTTTGCTTATGTTAAACATGTTTCGTGTAATACGCTGTCACCCACATTGTCTTTTGTACTGTGACATTGCTTGGTTAGTGTATATCAGATTTATGTCAAACTATAACTACTTACTGATTTGTTGGACTCCCCTTGCCGGCTCATGAATGCATTACATAAAGGACGCGCACATGTTTTAATTTATTTTATTTCAGGTTAGGCGGGAGTTGCTGTTCTGATGAACATTCACCAGACAATGATATCGGGTTGCGTTGAGACGGGAGACAGTTCCACTGGCAAAATATTAGCAGTAAATGTTAGAAATATTAGAATCAAAGTTGCAGGAAGTTTGTTGCTGTCCGATAATCCTCGGAACTGAGAACTGGCTGAATCCCGACGTAAGAAGCTCATAAGTATTTAACGAAGCGTGGAGTTAATATCTGAAGGAAAGATCAGACAGGGGATATGTTTATTGCAGTTGGCAAAAATATTGTCTCGGTAGTGACTGTGAACTTATTTGGACGCTTATAACAGTTCAAAGAAAAATCAATGCAATAGTTAACTTTTTTTTTTCTTTTTACCGACCCAGATTCTACTCTCTCAGGGATAATTCAGAGGTAATCTACGCTCAGTAGAGCAACAATACCCGGAGCATGCAATAAGAATCGCCGTCTATGGTTTCACTACAGGTGGTACGATAAGCAGCCTTGTGAACTACTATTGAAAACTGTCTTGAGAAGCTAAATCGACAGCCCATACTCAATGGAAATAATGGGTTAGTGACTTTGATGTCGTCTGAGCTGTAGTGGTTACCAATCAAAGTGGCTGGGAGAGTGTTCAGGCTCGAATCAGCAGTTGTTAGCGTACCGCTTACAGAATGAATGGACATCACGTAGTTCCATCACTATGGACATAAAGGTATAATGAAAAAAAAAATAATAAGTGTATTTTACATCAAGCTTTGGAGAAATATGTGCCGAGAAAGTGGAATAAGGATGGAAAGATCCACCGTGTTTATTATTAATACTGTAAAAATTCTGAAAAAGCAGTTGCATTCTCGGCTTATAAAAGAACAAGCAAATCAAGACAAGCAAAAGTTAGTAGAGATTCGCGAGTCCATAAAAATATCGATGCGTGAAGTATACAATAACTGCCACCGTCATACCTTAATTAGAGATCTTGCCGAGAAGCCATAGAAATTCTGGTCCTATCCATTCACTCGCTGATAATTCTAGGGTAGTGATAGAAGACAGCAAAAGGAAATCTGGAGTTCTAAATTTAACATTTAAGAAATTATTCATACAACAGGACCATACGAACATACAGTCATTTTAACATCGCACAAACTTCCAAATGGTGGACTAGGAACAGGCATACCGTGTAGAGAAGCAGGTGAGAGAGCTGAAAGCAAATGAGTCTCCAGGTCTGGATCACAAACAGTGCATAGTGGCACAGGCTTCTTGCTTAGCCTGTATTTATCGCGAAATTTTGATCCAGGATAGAGTCTCAAGCGACGGGAAAAAAGCGCAAGTGAGTCCCGTGTATAAGTAAAAGAACATCCTGGCATAATTAAAGACCGATATAATTGACTTTGGTTTGACATAGTACTCTTGAAAGTATTCTCTGTTCGATTATGCTAAATTTCCTTATGACGAGAAACATTTTGTCCATGGATCAGCTCGGCTTTAAGAAACATCGCCCGTGTGAAACTCAGATTGCCCACTTCTCAAACGGTATCTAGCGACCGAAGATGGATGGCAACAGATGGACTGCATATTTTTCAATTCCGAACGGCGTTTGACTCGGTGCCGCACTGCAGACTGCTGAAGAAGGTAGGAGCATATGGAATGAGTTCCCAGATATGTGAATGGCTCGGAGACTTCTTCAGTAAATCTGGGTTTACTCTAGGAAGTCGTTTGCAGAAGTTACTGCGATACGCTTTCCTGCTGTGTTTACATAACACTCGCAAGACGTAAGCAAGATACTTCTGAAAGTTCTTTGATAAGTAACTTGCGTTAATAACTCAGATACCATTTACATGTACTTTCAGTGAGAGCAAGTAAATTTACGAGTATGCGGATCGGAAAATATTTCGCTTTGAGACTGGATACTTAGAAGACCACACTATAGAGCCTACAATATTTTATTGCAAGAACTGAGAGTCGAGAACATAGGTAGCTTCGAAAACTTTTCTAGGGTGTCTATAAATAATATGAATTGTTTATTAACATTAGTCTTACGCCGTCTGTCATTAGAGTTTGCCGATCATTCCCGTGACCCTTTCCCCTTACTAAATGAACGAAAATTACTTGTGCCTTTTTCTAATAGTTAAGAACTCTTCGCTTCTCTAGAGACTTGCGGTAGACTGATGCTAGAAAGATAGCACATTCCTTCTCATGCAACGTGTAAAATCGAACTGGTATCCTATCAGGTCCAGTGGCCTTTCCGATATTTAGTCATTTCAATTGCTCTACCCCTCTATAATTTATTTCAGTATCTGTCATTTTGTCGCTCGTGCGACGAGGTAGAGGAGGAACTGCAGTACTGTCTTCATCTGACCTTTTGTGTTTCATCCTCTGTCAACGCTATTGCAGAACAGAGTGTCTGGGCATATGGTTCCGATCCATATAACGATTTAACAAAGACCAAAACTTTCTGCAACCCGCTCTACAACATCTCCAAGACACATGTTTAGAGATTGAATTAAACGAAAAAGGAAACACACAACACTTTAGCATCCTCGTTATTTTTTTTTATTTTTATTTTTTATTTTTTATTTTTTTACATTAATGTTGTTGTGGTCTTCAGTCCGCAGACTGGTTTGATGCAGCTCACCACGCTACCCTATCCTGTGCAAGACTCTTCATCTGAGAATAAGTTCGGCAACCTACATCCTTTTGAATCCGCTTACTGTATTCGTCCCCCGCTCTCCCTCTAAGATTTTTACCCCACACACTTCCCTCTAATGCTAAGTTGACGATTGCTTGACGTCTCAATATGTGTCCCACCAATCTATCCCTTGTTTTAGTCAGGATAAGGTAGAAATTCCTTTTCTCCCCAATTCGGTTAAACACCTCCTCATTAGTTACGCGTCTCTCTGCGTTCACTATGCTGTTCACAGTAACTTAACCGCATTCTTATTAGTATATATACAGCGATGTGAATTTTGACTGCATTCTCTTAATCTTGCTATTATTTTTGATGATGAACATGGCAATACAACTATACCAATTTGGTCAATTCGGCGTTGAATGAATTACTCATCACGCTGCTGTGTCATTTAGCGTGCCATTGTGAGCGAACAACATTCGTCATAATTTTGATGTGAATGTTTTTCAGTTTTCGCTGAACATTTTGTAAGTGATTGTTTCAGTTACTATCATCGAAATACCCTGCCATCTTCCTTCAAAATTTGTAGTTCTCTCTATCCGACACGACAGTGACGCTCGTATCTCGTTTGGTTCCTCCATTAACATATTTGCAAAGACAATTCTTTAGCCCACCAAACTGAAGTAGGAAAATGAGATAAACAATAATAAAGGACGACAGACATAATTATGTCTTTTTTCACCAATTTTTCTGTTCTGTTTTAGTTTGGCACGTGTGGCATAGTCTGTTAATTCTGAAGTTTGTATAAACTCACCCACCAACATTTTCATAAGAAGAAAGAGATATGTTGTCAGTAAAGACATTTCGCAGATAACTGCACATAAATGAATCAGTGATGATAAACTAAATTTACTCAAGTAGATAATCCTGATAAACTATTTGTCTTTAGTGAACACTATTGATCCGTTATGAACTCGGTACACCAGTCTGGTTTAGGCATTTGATTTGCGGTAGATAAGTTACTCCGCCAGTTCAACGAAAAGAGACTATTGATCGTTATCAGTATATCTTGGTAGTATTCAATAGGTAGTTTGAATCTGTACGTAAGTCTCATCTTCATAGATCCCTAAATCTAGTTTTCATGTAACATAATATATTTCTATATTTCGTTTCAGGGTATTTCCTCGCCAATGAAAGATGATGATGATTATTATTATTATTATTATTATTATTATTATTATTATTATTATTATTATTATTAAATGCGTGTGGACCCGTAACTGAAATTCATTCATTCACGACTTGTTTGGTGTTTAATTCTAATATAGCTGTAGCATTCGCTTGCAAAGTCATATAAGCAGTAGCCACCGTATGGTGCGTAGCAGGCGATACTGTTATTAACCATTACTAATAATTTACTTTCGTATCACACTCGCAAATGTGGCGAGGAAAAGCAGCTGTCTATATCTCTCCGTACGTGCCCTGATTTCTGTTATCTTCGTATTGCGTAAACGAAATATACGTTGACGGCAACAGAGTAGAATTGCAGTCAGCCGCAAATACATGTTTTCTAAATTTTCTTGATAGTTCCCCTCGATAAGAACGTCGTCTTCCCTCCAAGGACTCTGTACCACGAAGCATTATCGTAATAGGCCCTCTGGCGTGTTGACCGAACCTACTGGCAACAAATCTAGCAGCCAGCCTCTGAACTACTGTCATATCTTGCTTGAATGCGATCTGGCGGGGATCCCAGACATTCCAGCAATACTCAAGAATGTGTCGCAGTATCGTTGTACACTTTCCTAATTTTTCCAAATAAATCGAAGTTGACCACTGGGCTTTCCCCCAAACTTATCTATCAAATGAAGTAGTGGATTCCAAAACTGGCTAAGTCAATTTTTGACCTTTGATAGGCGTATATTGAATTCGATTCCTGAGAATGGTTTCCATCTTGTAACGAGATGTTCAACACACATCAAGTTGGTTATATAATTCAGTGGAAAACTTTTTTTTTTTACCCAAAGCGCACTCAGTACTTCTTTCCAAATGCTTATGTGGTTGTTCAACCCCCCCCCCTTTTTTCCCCTAAGTATGCCCAAGTCATAGACTTATCGCATTTTGGAAAAAATCTCAGTTTTGTATTTGCATTTTTCAATAGTTATAAGCAGTCAGTGTCATTGATATATATACAACAAAATAGCTCAAGTCTAATAGGCTTTACGTGGCAGTGCCATTCATACATTAAATTTAAAAAATACGACAAAAAACTAAAAAATCGTTTCCTGAAAATTTTCGTTTTTTTCTTTATATATATAATTTTTTTTTTACGTAGTAGGTTTTGTAATCCACCTCTTCATTTGTAGTTGTGCCACCCGATATAATACTTTCTGCTCATGGCAAAATTTCTGCTGCTCATCATTTATTGTTGCCGTCCACCAATGTCGCTGGCACCTGAAATGTTTTCACTGACCGGTTACTGCTTGGATAGTCTTCGATATTACTCTGATACTATGGCCGCATTCTTACATGATTTTTGCGTATCTTTTCCAGACATATTGCACCCGGCGGCCTTCAATATGTTTCTGGCTTGCTAGAATATTCCGTTCGTATTTGACCGTCTGGATTCCCCTCTGATAGGACTTGTAACCGAATGTTTCCTATGCTGAAAATGACATTCACCTTACGACGTTCTGAAAAGTGGTTAACACGTGCTTCAGCTTTGGTTGATCTTCAAGTGGTTCTTTAAACATCTTGCCTACCCTATTGGCGTCTCTTAGCACTTACAGACTTGCCTTTCCGGGGATGCCGGTTAAATTTCTAATATGACATACAACAAAACTACTCCGTTCTCAAGAAGCAGCATATAAATTGAATTTACCTTGGATTGGGTATATCGCTGAAAGTGCAAACACACGAAAGAATAAATGACCCTAAGCTTTATGTGTAAAATCAACAGAGTTTCAAATAACTCCCTTCTACATCGTTGATTAAAACATTGTTGTGCTCACTGATTGAAATGACTCTTGCCTAAGTGTTACGTAATTTTCTATAAACAGTGTAAAATCAATGAAGTTCTGGAATTTCACCTCTTTGGGCAATGACTCCGGTGGCAGGCGATAGATTTGTTAGTGGCCGTCCAGAGGTTCAGTAAATTGCCTGTATTTCAATACATATTGTAGAAACAGTACAGGGCGTTTTTACATAATGGACGTTCATGGTTTGTCAACAAGAACTTTCACCAAGAGATGTTGTAAGGGGTACAGTCGTGAGTCGGAGTATTGAGGACCTGAAATTGTTTTCAAACCAAAGTTAGTGCCCCGTAGTGGTCGCCCTAGGGCAACAATTACAATCAGACGACCGGTATCTGTGACTTCTTGCCCGAAAGAACCCCAACAGACTGTCACCATGATAAACAATAATGTTGTGAGGGCCAAGTGGCAAACCAAGGTACCCAAAACATTAACAACGGTCTGTATTCTAGATGGCCTTACCGACTCCCGGCCCGTAAACGCAGACACCATGGTGCACGATAAAAGAATGGAATTTGAAAAATTGGCGCCAGGTTTTCTTCACAGACGACTGATCCCAGTTGATAGCCGACAAAATTTGTAAAAGGAACCTGATAATACCGCACGCCGGAGCCATCCAGTCATTCGATTACAGTCTGTGTTGCTCTGGGCGGGAATCATTGGGGAATTGCGGATGCCATTGTTGCCCGTCAAGGGAACGCTCAAAGCAACACAATACAGGGATAACATTTTGCAACCCATTGTTGAATTGTTTCATGTTTATGGACGACAGTTTATTGTACAGGTATCGCCGGCGATTTCGTAAATCGTGGCAGTATTGTACGATTGGATTGGCCTCCATTATTCTTCTATGTGAATACTTGAAGATGCTTGATGGATGGCGTAAATTGTAAAGAGCTGCGTGACCACGTCCTGAACTGAACAACCACAAAATGTACAGTTCAGCAGGATTGCGATTGTAGAACGAGATAAATGACACCGTTAGTGGTTAAAGGAACTCGTATGCAGTATGCCACGTGGAGTGCAGGCTTGAATTCATGCAGCTCTTTGTTGTTCAAAAATATTCAAATGTTTGTAAATCTATCGGACCAAACTGCGTGGTCATCAGTCCGTAGGTTACAAACTACTTAAACCTAGGTAAACTAATCTAAGGACAAACACAAACACACACACACACACACACCCATGCCCCAGGAAGGACTCGAACCTCCACGGCGAGCAACCGCGCGCTCCGCAGCGAGACTCTTTAGACAGCTCGGCTACTCCACCGCGGCGCTATTTGTTGAATGAGGAATCTACACACTGGGCTTACCTCAAGAAAAGTGATTCTAGCTTCTGTTTAAATACGAAGGAAGTAATTTGTTTGAAGATGCAATACTTTATAAATATCAGTTGTAGTATAGAATACCATAGAACTTTTGTTTTGTGGGTGAAGCATTTTTTTAAAAATGTGAATAGTGTATATTCGTCTGTTAAAAAACTATACTTACGTCTATATCTCGGTCGAAACACTATTTTTTTTTTAGCTGCCATTTGTTAAAAACCTTCCGTGAGTGTTTCGAAACGTGTACAAAATGAAATATATTAGTTGGTGTGTGTAGACGAGGAGCTGGCAGCAATTCAGATCTATAATCGAGTGATTTCTTTCGTTGCGCGAAGTGACACTAAGCACGGTTGCAATTAGGGTGTGTTGGTTTATCGACGTTCGTGTTGGCACTACGGGGCTTGAGAGGGGAAGGAATCTGGCAGACGGGGGTACGCCGCCGGAATTCGGGAGCGCCACCGGCGTCGACCGAAAAAGCCGCGGCGCGTCAGCCCGCCGTGGGGTGGGTGTGTCAACAGGTGGCGGGTGTCGCGGGCGATAACCCTCACCCCACCCCACCCACCCTTATCTGCCCTGCCCTACCCTCCGCCGCCTCGCCTCGCCTCCGCTGCCGACAACGCCCGCCATGTGCTCGTTTTTTTCCCTCGGCCACCTAGTGTCGGAGAAGGCGGAACTCGGCTACGGCCAGAGGTAGCCGTATGGGCACTATTCAGACGTACTTACCGATCGTGGTAACGTAGTGGCTGAGACGTTGCTCCCTCTTTCGGGACACCCGCATTCGGGAAGACGGCAGTTCAAACCCAGATTTAGGTTTTATGTGATTTCTCTAAATCATTTTTTATTTGTAATGTTTGTAATTCTGTGGGACAAATTAAGTTGTTCATCAGTCCCTATCTTAACAACTTAAACTAAGTTATACTAATCTGGTGGCCGAGGAGACTGAGGCGCTCCAGTCACGGTCTGCACGGCCACTACGGTCGGGGGTTCGAATCCCCCCTCGGGCATGGATATTTGTGCCGTCCTAGTTCGTAAGTAGTTCATAAGTAGTTTGTACGTTTAGGGACTGATGACCCCGTAGTTAAGTCCCATAAGCTTAACAAACATTTGAACATATACTAATCTAAGGACAACACAAACATCCATGCCCGAAGGAGGATTCGAACCTCCGGCGCGGGAGGCCGCGCGATCTGTAACGTGGCGCTGCAGACCGCTCGGCTACTTCCGCGCGGTCCTAAATCATTCTAGGCAAATTGCGGGATGGTTCTTTTCAAAGGGCACGGCCGATTTCCTTACCCATACCTGATAGAAAACATCCGAGGGTGTGCCCCGTCTCCAATGGCCACGATGTCCGCGGGACGTTAAATCCTTATCTTCCTCCTCTCCTCTCGGTATGAGCGGAATTTGAATCCGTTATGTCCGGATATACGCCTGTAGGACCCGTATGCCAGCTTCTTTGCTTCAGGAGACTGTTGTTTATTTCTTTTTTCTGTCTCAACCGTGGAGAAGGACAGCTCGCAACAGAAACGAATGAGCCGCGCGGAAGTAGCCGTGCGGTCTGAAGCATCACGTCATGGATCGCGCGGCCTACCGAGTCGGTCCCTCGGGCATGGATGTGTGTGTTGTCCTTCGGTTAGTTTAACTTAGTTTAAGTAGTTTGTGAGGCTAGGGACTGATGGGCAACGTAGTTTGGTCCCATAGAATTACAGACATCTGTTAAAAAACAACGAGAACAGCAATAACAGAATGGAAGAGGCTCGTGGAGCAGGCGTATGATCAGGAAGGCCTTTGCCATATATAAAGTGTAGAAGCCTTTATCCTATCTGCTGCTCGCTCTAGTACACCACCTCTCAACATTGGTACAGTATCGTACGATGTGGTACTCTTTGGTACTGGTGTGTTGGTATTTTGTTCCACGAGACTAATTGGCAGAGGAGAAAATTCTCTACAACTTAGCTCCTTTATGTTTTTTTCATATCTCGTATCGTTTGAGACATATTTGCAAAAATAACGGAGATTTGACACCCTCCATTGAATTAACGAAAACCAGCCGTTCGGAGATGTCACGTGACATTCCTCGTCCAGAACTCTCTCTGGCATACGCCATCTTGCGTTGCGTATTTGATGATTTTCTTATTGTAACTTACAGGTTGTCGTTTCAAAGCAATGGCGCACTGAGGAATTAACAGAAGCACATCGTTCTTGGTACGATAAATGATAATTAGTGTCTACAAATGCCATATTAGCATCAGTTAACAACGGCCATCAATAGTATGAGATTAAAGGACTCATCTTTTGATTGATAGCCGAAGCGTACTGGGCAAGGCGTTGAACTATGACGCTAAAGGTCGGTGGTAGGGAACCCGCCACTACCTACATTCTTTTTTCTTAAAAGTGTTTCAAACACTCTTATTAATTAATTTTTATTATTTACGTTATTATTTTGTCGAAAATGTTTGCAAAAACTTGTTGTTGTTGTTAATGTCTTCAGTCCGGAGACTGGTTTGATGCAGCTCTCAACCCTGCTCTATCCTGAGCAAGCCTTTTCATCTCTTCATAAGAACGGCAACCCACATCCACTTGAATCTGCTTACTATACGCGTCTCTTGGTCTCCCTCTGCGATTTTTACCCCACACACTTCCCTCCAATGCTAAATTTACGATTCCCCGATGTCTAAGAATGTGTCCTACCAAGCGATCCCTTCTTTTAGTCAGGGTATGCCAAAAATTCCTTTTCTCACCAATTCTGTTCAGTACCTCTTCATTAGTTATGCGATCTACCCACCTAATCCTCAGCATTCTTCTGTAGCATCACATTTCAAAAGTCTCTATTCTTTTCCTGTCCGCACTGCTTATGGTCCATGTTTCACTCCCGTACAAAGCAACACTCCCCACAAATGCCTTCAGAAAAGACTTCCTTACCCTTAAATTAATACGATGTTAGCAAATTTCTCTTTTTCAAAAATGCTTTTCTTCCCAACGCCATTCTGCATTTTATATCCTCTGTACTGCGACCATCGCATGTTATTTTACTACCCAAGTAACAAAACTCATCTACCACCTTCATTGTTTCGTTACCTAATCTAATTCCTTCAGCATCGCCTGATTTTCTAAGACCGCATTCCAAAAAGTTATAAAACTTCAAATCTAAAGTGGGCCGTAAAACACGTCAGAGCGATTTTTTTCTTTTATTTTTAATAATCGCTGGTTTGGTTTAAATGAATTTTATTCGTATCCATGTTGACACACAGGTCTGTCTGTAATAATTATTATTTATTTTTCTTTTGTAAAATCGACCGTGCACAAAGCAGACAGCGTCGACAGAACAGTTGATGTGTGGACCGACTACCCTGTCGCGATGCAGAGCAAACACTGTCAGTTGGGTCGCTTTGACGGGACTGGAGATGCAGGCTGTGCGCGGCCCGGCAAGCGATTGTGCCCGTCCCACGCGCGGCGCGGCGCGGTCGCTCCAGAATGCACGCCAAGGCTGCTGCAGCTGGCTCTGGCTGCACCGCCGCCGCCGCTGCCGCTGCCGCCGCCGTGTCTGCCGCGCCTTGGCCTTGCCCCGCCCCGCCTCGCCTCGCGCATCTGGCTCCTCCACCACGTGAGCGGCCAGCGGTGCTAGTGGCAGACACTGTCACGTGACCATCTGACGGGTGCCTTTAATTAAGTCACCTGGGCGTCATCCTGAGCAGTAGTTCCCCACGCTCTCTGCTCTTCTTATTCTTCACTGCACACTCCACTATCTACGATCTTAAGGCTATCTTATAGCTATTTATGTAGGGTTTACCAATTAGGCATTTTCTACGTTATTAAGGAAAGAGTTGTGCCTCAGTTGCACAGTGGTAGAGTGCCAGACTACAAATCCAAAGGTCGCGGGTTCGATCCCCTCCAGGTTCTAGGATTTTTATGTGTCACTTTCCACTTCTTTCACCTCTGGCAGTATTGCTCATGTGAAAAATACCGAGTAGCACCGTGGTTCGGAACCCACGTTAAACTGTAGGTCCCCCTATAACTGACAGGGTAAGTCAGTTCGAAGGTCGGAGGAAGGCAACGGCATACCACCTCCAAACAGGACCATGCCTAGTAAAGCACTGTTGTGTTCAAACCAATCTTCGGATTGTTGACTGCTTTATCTTTTTCTTCTTTTTTTAAAAGGAAAGACTTCTTTTTTTTTTATTTGGCACCATTGTTTTGTGGGAAATTGGTTTATTTCTCATGTGGTTCGTTTTCTTTAATTTTTCCTTCATGTTGCCTTGTTGGCGTTATTTACTTCTTGCGTGACCGTCGTTTCTATTGCCCCGTCCTCTCAGGTGGTGTGGTGGTGTTTCATTTGAAGCGTCGACTATTCTTCAGGTCGGCGTCTTATAAGAACATGATCTTCAGCGGTATGTCTTTTGTCCGTATCTTGTGGTCTGTTTAGTACCTCTTCTTCTTCTTCTTCTTCTTCTTCTTGGATCCTCCATGTTCATCAGTTCCGAGTTCGCCGTGGGAGGATGCACGCACGTTGCAGTGATGTCCCAGGGTTTGCCAGTGATGTCGTAGACGAGATCCCGGAGGAATGATGTCCCACTGGCCGGCCGCGGTGGGCGAGGGGACTGAGGCGCTTCAGTCACGGTCTGCACGGCCACTACGGTCGGGGTTTCGAATCCCCCCTCGGGCATGGATATTTGTGCCGTCCTTAGTTGTAACTAGTTCATAAGTATTTTGTAAGTTTAGGGACTGATGACCCCGTAGTTAAGTCCCATAAACTCTACAAACATTTGAACATTTTTGTCGCACTGCCCATGTGTAAAGACAGGAAATGTAGCAAGATGGCGGATGTTTGATGAGTTCAATTGTTTCAGCCAGTCCTTCAGAGCTACTATTACAGGGTACGTAATGTCAACCTTGCAGTATGGTGGGGTTGGCTACAGATTGGTGGGGGGGGGGGGGGGGAGTAAAAGGGAAGGGGTTATCCCAGTGAGCGACCGTATTCGCTGTTTTACTGGACAGATATAGTTCAAAACTTGGACCACACTAGTCTTCATTCGTCGTATATCATGATACTGGTTACGTCGAACCGCACAAACATTTTACAGTTCATAAATTTTACTCTCTGCAATTCGTTCGTCGGTATATACCAGCAATAGTCTCCCTGGTGACCTAAGCAATCATGTAAATCGTCTTCAGTGTCGGATGGTTTCGTTGTACGGTAGAGCTGAAAGGCCATGGCGACTCGGTAGTTATTTACCACTTGACACTGACCGAGGAGTGCTCGGTCTAAGATTACTGATTTCAGCCATACTACGCGTCCAGAAGCCCAAGTTTTTACTGATAAATAAAAAATACATAACTTTGTGTTGGTTATGAGACTTAATTCCGTCTGAGAGAAGCAAAGGACCAGGTAGAACAATTGAAGGGAATGGTCAGTGCCTTGAAAGGAGGGTATCAGCTGAACATTAACAACAGCAAAACAGGGTAATGGAATGTGTTCGACGTAAATCGCGATTCTGAAGGAATTACATTAGGAATCGAGACACTGAAGGTAGTAGATGATGAGTTTTTCTTTTTGTAGTAAAATGACGTAAGATGTCCTAAGTAGAGAATATGTAAAACGCAGAAAAAAAGCATTTCTGAAGAAGAGAAATTCGTTAAAATCAAATATTAATTGAAGTGTTACTGAGTCTTCTGAAGCCATTTGTTTTCAGTGTACCCGTGTATAGGAGTGAAACGTGGACAATTAGCAGTTCAGACAAGAAGAAGATAGAAGCTTTTGAAATGCAATGCCACTGAATAATGCTGAAGGCTTGAAGGTCTACCATATTTCAGTGTTTTCCTTCTTCTCTTTAAACCCTACCCACCTCCCCACCCCCACTCACACACTCTAACAATGCAAATTATCGCGTATCAATTTTTATACTTGTCTTTATAAAAAGCATTTATTAGGTCATGTATTATGTGTTTCTACAAAAAAAGTCAATTTTATCTGTGTATTTTACTGAACTGATTAATGTTTACCAACTTACCCTATTTTTAAATTTTAAACTGTTTTGATTGTGAGTCTAGTAAAAACCAGAAGTATCTTAGCACCACAACTTGGATTGTGTCTTACGACAGCCTTGGATTGTGTCTTACGACAGCCTGGATTTGCCGTATCAGCGAAGAATGTTTGAAGGTAGATAGGGACTGCGCCTATTGTGTACGGATGCAAGGCGAATCGGCCACTGTCCACGAACAGCTGGAATCAATGCTGCCCACGGTCGACACGCTTGAGGGTATTTCCCTGGGCAACGATAGCGTTGGGATTTGCAAGATGAATAATCTGATACCTCTGTAGCCTGAAGTGTCGCCTGGAATTTCTGATGTGGTAGGACTTAACATTGAGTCGTAACAGCCGGTCTACACTTACCTGACGGGGAAAGGTGATAAGTGGAAGTGATGAATCTCTGTGTGGAAAGCGAAAGCCGATACTGGCCGCACGACTGTTCACTTGAAGACAGGTTGAGATATTTTCCACTGCTGAAAGTACATCTGAGCTAGCACGTTCCGCCTGAAAGATCCGCACAAGCGTAGAGGGTGAACGTAGGTGGCTAATGGACAATCTTTGGAAATATCGGGCAGTACAGAGTAGAAAACTGAAAGAACCACCTCTTTTATTCTTCAATATACCAGATGTTAGCTATAGTCATGAACCGGCCTTTTGGGTATCAGAGTACGTGACGTCTGCACATGGGGTTTTTTCTTCCTTTCTTCTTTTATTTTTTTTCCTTTCTTCTTTTCTTGCTAATACTAATAGCGAAATCACTCCACATTGGCAATAAAACACATGAAGGTTTCACGCAAGGATGAATTAATACTGTTCCCTATTAACGGAAGAGAGTAGCTTCAGCGAGGAGGACAATATTAGTTAACCACAAGAGCTTTTATGGCAAGGCCCTGTAATTAATCTCGCTTATAATTGGTAACTATACCTGGATACTACTGACAGAAAGGTAGATGTAAATAGAAAGAAATTCTAATCTTTGACTGGAATGTTTATTTCAAAGCTAGGTTGAACATTATGGTCAAGGCGTGTACATAGCAATAAAAAATACCTCATCTAATGAGATTAGTATTGTTTGTGTGAAGATAACAGTTAAACGTGGATCGACTGTGATCATCGGAAGCTCATCTAAACCACCTACAACAGGTGCAATTGTGACAGTTTATTTGAGACGAAACTTTGAGAACGCCGCCTGATCATTTTTACTACTAGGTGGGTCTTTCAACTTGCCAGCTATGGACTTGGAAATTCGAGTGTTTAAGTAGACATTATGGATAGTAAATAGTGTGAAATTGTTTTAAATGTCTTAATCAGATAATCAGAGAACATAGTCGTGGCCTCACGTTCACAAACATGCCCGAATTATTTGACTTAGCATAGAACGGGAATCAGTGATCTTAAGGCCGTTTCTGCACCTCTTGTTATGGCTTTAAAAAGGAATAATAAAGTATGGTGGGAATGTATTTCTGCTTACAAAGAGCGACAAGAAACAGAAATTCAGATATTCTGAACAGTCTTCATGAAAGTTTCATTTTCAATACGAAAAACGTCGAACATAAGAGGACCAAAGTCAGTATCATTTAGCAAACGATTTATCAGTGAAACCTTCTGACCAGCGACAAAACAACGGGTTTGTTGGCAAAATCAGGTTGGAGATAAGCGATGTATGAGTATTAAAAGTTATTGGAGTCGTATAAAAACCCTTTATAATCTTTTATACTTTCCACTAAAAGAACTAGTCATCTTCAGATCAAGTAATTTAAAAATTGTCACGTCTGCCCTGGAAACATTGAGTCATCAGTAGAAACGTATTTGTGCGTAATAGCCGTCATAGCCCTACCTTTTTGTACGTTTATCACTCAGAACATATATGTAAACTGTAAATATCAAAGTCGAGGGTCGTTTGAAAAGTCCATGCAGTCCGAGAGATGGAACCACCGGCGCGTATCGAGGTCGTGTTTAGTTAGTAGCATCTTTCGAAAGAACGCACACCAAGTTTCAGCCATATTGGCTTATTTCATTGTGTTTGGCATTCATGTGAATCAAAGAAGTCGAGTGATTGTCAAAGAATGGACGAAAAAGAATTTAATGTGGTGTTTGAGCATTACTTTATGAAAGGCAAAACGCCTCAGGAGACTAAAGACAAGCTTGATGAACATCATGGTGACAGTGCACCTTCGATTAGAACAGTTTATAAGTGGTTTCAAAATTTTCAGAACATGAACACAAGCTACGCTGAACGTTCTGGACGCTCTGAGGAGCTTACGACTCCAGAAATCAGTGATAAAATCCATGATACGGTGATGGATAACAGAAGAGTTAAAGTGTGTGAGATTACTAGTGCTGGGGGCATCTCGAATGAACGGGTACATAATATTTTG
This sequence comes from Locusta migratoria, assembly GCA_026315105.1. Taxonomy (NCBI): domain Eukaryota; kingdom Metazoa; phylum Arthropoda; class Insecta; order Orthoptera; family Acrididae; genus Locusta; species Locusta migratoria. Next base: position 102,635,196 of record CM048747.1, read on the forward strand.
CATGAACATTTGGACATGAGAAAGCTATCCGCAAGATGGGTGCCGCGATTGCTCACACTTGACCAAAAACGGAATCGTGTGAAGTGTTGCAAGGAAGTTTCGCAGCTGTTCAGGAAGAATCGTTTCGTCGCTGTGGATGAAACATAGATACATTACTATGCTTCTGAGACCAAAGAACAATCTAAACAATGGGTTATCGAGGGAGAATCTGCACCAAAAAAGGCGAAGACTGGTCCTTCGGCCGGAAAGGTTATGGCGACGATCTTTTTGGATTCGCAAGGGATAATCCTCATCGACTATCTGGAACAAGGTAAAACTGCAGGTGCATATTATTCGTCGTTATTGGACCGTCTGAAAACCGAGCTGCAAGAAAAACGCCGGCGATCGGCCTATAAAAATGTCATTTTCCACCATAACTATGCACCAGCACAGACCTTAGCAGTTGTGGTCGCAAAATTATTGAAAATTGGATTTCAACTCGTTTTACATCCCCCCGTCCCCCCATTCTCCAGAATTTACTCCCTTGGACTATAATTTGTTCCCCAATTTGAAGAAATGGCTGGCAGGCCGAAGATTTCATTCAAACGAGGAGAAACTAATAGCTATTTTGCAGGGTTGGACAATTCCTATTATTAGGAAGGGATCAACAAATTAGAACAGCGTTGGGCGAAGTGTATAAGTCTAAATGGATATAAGTCGAAAAATAGAAATGGTTTTCCCCAATCACGTTAGTAGTTTTAGTTATGCACGGAGTTTTCAAACGCCCCTCGTATATAATATCTCCGTAAATGTCGGGCAATAGCATTACGTTGACTGCTCAGACACGAGTACATTACTATGTTGTACAGTGTTGTTGTTCTATGAAATGATCTTATGTATCTCGGTGACACGTAAATATAAGAAATGCGTCGGCACTAGTGAATATGTATCAGCATCAGCTGTTCAATTTAATGATGACATAGGAAAATTTGTACCGGACCGGGATCTCCCGCTTTTTGCTAGCGATAACGTTAAGCATTACGCATCCGCGCACGTCTCTCGGACCGACCGGAACTTCCGTATGCCTCTCGTTGCCCACAGCCCACAAGTGCTCGCAGATTCCACTATGTAAGTCCCGCACGGGGAGAGACGTTTCATTACAATTGTCTAAGCCCTGCTGCAGATCATTTAAATACGATGTCCAGAGTCCGTGTTCATTGATGGGGCCAATGCAAATGTCCTTCAGACATGTATGCGGGTCTGAAGGACATTAGCATTTGGTTCAATCGATAAACACGGACACTGCACATCGTACGTACACAAATGTTCTTCGCCGTGTTAAGCGCGAGTGTGTTTGAGTCTGCTACCGGTGTGGTGATTAAGACACGGCTGCGTTTGTCTTGCATGATCTATAAAGATGGCCAGCTGTTTTGGGATAAACAAGTTATCAATGTTTTTTTTCGAGCTTGACTAATAAATGATAATTGATCCAGTCATTTTTAAAATGAGAGATATCGAAATAGGTGACCAAGGAAAAGGAAATCAACTGAAATCACTTAACAGAGGAAAGGTTACTGGACCTGACGGTGTATTAGTACGATTCTACCTAGAGTATGCGAAAGAACGTGATCGTCTTCTAGAATTAGTACACCGTAGTTACCTAGGGGAACAACGAGTTTTTAATGACTGGAAAAAGCCCCAAACGTGGGTATTCTCTAAGACTGGGCGACGTGGTTTGTGGGAAGAAAAATAGGGCAACTGCCGGTGTGTGTGTGTGTGTGTGTGTGTGTGTGTGTGTGTGTGTGTGTGTGTGTGTGTCTTTCTTAATTTGTTTTGCCTTCTTAGGAAAGTTAATGGTTGGAAGCTTCTGAAATAATCAGAACGAGAAATATTCAGTTTCGAATATTCATCCACTAGCCCGTTAGAAGCTGCATCCGCGAAAAGGCCAAGTCTTACTAAGAGACGGTGACTGCACACCGCGGTTCTTTCTGCTCTGAAATGAAACTGTCCGTATTAAATAATTTTGCGTCCATGTCACGACACACAGAGTCCGCGAGCGAATTTATTGATACTGTCAGTCTCGTTTCCTGTCCCATTTCGTGGCTGCTGATCCCTCGGGAGCGTCCGACTTCAGTTTTGTTTCGATTTCTACATCGTCCCTGCCTGTGCCTGACATGATGTGATGCCGAAGACGTACCGCCAACTTTAATTGTGCACTTTCCTCAGTATTATTCTAGAGGCTGTGTTGAAAGAGTGAGGCGTCTTTTGTTATATGCTCACTCGCGATGTGTGTCCCTGGTAGGGACACACACACACACACACACACACACACTAGTATATAGGGTGAAATTTTCATCTTTCATCTGCGTGGTATACTTGGAACTGTGCGAGACCCTGGCACTATGTGGCGCCCTGCAGTCACTCTGTATATGTGACCTGTAGCGAAAAAGTAACTTCTGGCATACCTGTTACTTTACGCAATACATAAATCTCGTAGTGTACAACCTAGGCAGTTCCATGAGCCTTTCCGCTAATGATAATGCAGTATACAGAGAAGTCAAAACGCTAAAATGCTGTAGCGAAAACGAATGTAATGTTTTGCGCATCCGTAGACAAAAGGACCCACAATTGCAGTACAGTCACAAAAAGCACTCACCTATGGAGTGATTTAAAGTGGAACGACCAACTGAAACTAATCGCAGGTAAAGCAATTGGCGTATAGTCATTGGAAGAATGCTTAGTCCGTCCACAAAGACGAAAATGTTCAAATGTCTGTAAATCTATAGGACCAAACTGCGTGGTCATCAGTCCGTAGCTTACAAACTACTTAAACCTAGGTAAACTAACCTACGGACAAACACACACACACCCATGCCCCAGGGAGGACTCGAATCTCCGCAGCGAGGTGCTTTAGACCGCACGCTACTCCACAAAGACGGTAGCTTACAAAACACTCATTTGATTAATACTTCATTAATGCTCGTTAGCCAGGGCTCTTTGCCAGATAGGTTTACTAGAGGAGTTGGAGAAGATTCAAAGAAGAGCGGTGCGTTTCGATACTTTATCGTTTAATAAGCACGAAAGCATCTTGGAGTTGCTCAGACAACTCAGACAGTTGCAAAGAGAGACGTTCTGCATCTCGGTCTGTGGTTTGCTGTTAAATTTCCCAGATCATAACTTCCTAGGCGAGTTAGCGAATATAATATTTTCTTCTACGAGTATCTTGAGACAGTACCACGAAGATCCAATTATAGAGATTCGAGGTCACACGGAGGATTCCGCACAGTCATTTTTTCTACGAATCATTCATGTCTAGATCAGTAAGCAACAGTGGTACACAAAGTAACGTTCGCCACACAACCAGCGAATGGCTTGTTGAAATAGATATATGTGTAGATGTTAGTGTCCTAATCTTCTCCATATGGTATACTACAAGTGAACTCTCAAGGACAGCGTTACTAATTTCGGTATTCTATACTTAGTCTTCCCATTACGTGAGTTCCGTTCTGTATTCAACGAGTACAGTTATATCGTTTAGAAACTTCTTATAATAATGTTCGTAATAGCAATCATATTCATCATGATGGTCAGTCGACAAAAATGCAGAAGTAGCACTATATATATTAATCGAGTTCGAAACTGTACGACGAAGTGTGCTTGTGTGGAAAGCTAATTAAATTATGTGTGATTTGAATTTGTGTTGACTTTACCGATCTGATATAACTGCGGGAGTATAGGAAGAACACGAGTGCTTTTGTTTCATGGTTGTTGGTCTTCTGTATGGCTGGTGGTCTGCGGAAGGCAGGAAACCGTAAATCATTGTGTGTTTCCAGAGATGTCAAAATCGCATCCCTGGTGATGTCACGGATAACAGCCTTCCCGTCAGCCCCCTGGGAGATAACAGCACGTTCGCCGCAGTTCTACCAACCAGTTCGAATGTGAATTCGTCGTCGCGATCGGTAGATCAGGCAACTGCCAGATCGAAGCTGTTCGCCTAGTATTATGACGCCATCTCATCTCCATTTAACAGCTAAGAGCAGGCTACTGGTAGTATGACATTTTATAGTTCCGTTACACTTCTGTTCAACATTTTCTAATGATCCATTCTTGAACATTCAAATTCCTACTAATGCAAGGCGGTAACTCCGATAACTACTTATTGATGTGTATAATTTTCGAAAACATAGTACCGATTTTTCGTCTTTAAACGATTGCTCTCGGCAGATATCTGCAGTCAAGATGACTATCATATTTCATACCACGTGATTTGCAGTATGCACCAGAGTGGAAAACATATTTCACGTAATCTTTCTTGTTAAAGTGCTAATATGTATCGCTAAGAGCACTCGAAACGTTCCCGAGAAGATACTCATCTGGAGATACTGCGAACGATAACGCTAGTGCAAAGGGCTTCTTAGCGAGAAGGCTGTGGCTGTTGTATCTGTCAGTAAAATGAAGAGCGAACAGCGGCCGTGGTGGTGGAAGTAGTTTTTTCCGGAGAACGTTGAACTGCTACACAGAGATTAAAAAAACTTATTTTCTCATGAAGCATTATAGTGCAAGGTGCCGTTTTTGTCGTAAGTTCTGATCGTATGTATGGCCTGCTTTATTCCGTTCAGTACTACCGCGTTTAGTGAAATAATAAACGTTACTCAGGTGAGTCAGATTACTGCAACGTCAATGAAACGAAAGGCGCGCTGCAAAGTAGCCGCGAAACGGATTGTTGCTCCTTGTGACCTAGATAGATAGAAAGAATGGCGCCTTGTGTGCTCTCGTTATTCACTTTCTAGACAGACTGTACATAGAAGTTTTCACCGTCCACGTGCTACTATTGTTTCCGTTAAGTGTCGCAACACCATTGCTTTTCCCAGAATGTGTATCTTGCTGCAGCAAGAGAACCTCAAGCGACTGCGCTCCAGTATCCGGATTTCAATCATACATCAACTATTCCCTGTCACGTCTGTCTTTGTGTGGTAAGATAATTTGAAAAATGTGATGCTAATATTAGTAATGTTGTGTTTAACTGCAATGCAGCAGTCTTTTGGTATCATAATGAATAGGATTTTTCTGTTATTTATTGAATTCCTTTTGAGTTTTGCCGCAAGTTTTACTGGGAACTTCTTTATGATGCTTTTAATCTGATATGTATCTTTTGTGCGTCGCATAAAAACGGTTTTGCAATGTTGCGACTTGTGCTTCATATTTAAATGTTCAAATGATGGAATGCTATGTCTGATGCCCACGTCAGTTAGCGAACACGTTTTGAAAGATTCGAATGTGACTGTAAGTGTACTGTTTCTAGTCACTGTTTATTTATTTCAGACGTTTAAATTGCAGTCATCAGATTTATAAATATGGCATTACATCTACTGTAACGACTTGGAAGTAAGTTCTTCATAACTCGATATGTTCTCTCTTGATTTCTTTTGGTGATTTATGTCCCGTTCCCTCTTCCATGTGTTGTATGTTTCATTGTCGCATTTCTCAATTGTTATGTGTTTAATATGTCGTGGTTGCAAAATATTTCCACGTAGTATGGAAAAAGTGTTAGAAGCCGACATCGGGGAAGATCAGTGGCGATTGTGAGAAATATTGTAACATGTGAGGGAATGTTGTGAAGCAAAGGCAAACCTGTCTCTATAGCATTCGTAGATTTAGAAAAATGTTTTCGATACATTAACTACAATATACTGCTTAAATTCTGAAGGTAGCAGGAGTAAAATACTATTAACTTATGGTTATACACAGCTTGTATAAAATCGGACTTCACTATGTTTCAAATGACTAAAAGAGAAGCAGTGGTTAGCGGGGAAGTAACCTGCCTCTAGTGTTTACTGCTCAGTGTGTACTTTGATATGATGCCATTGTTTGGTATTATTGATCGGAAAACCGCAGCAGGGGTCGTGTTCGACCCGCCTGGTTTAAGTCTCTTTCAGGGATGCACTTTGGCGTCGCAAAATGTTCAACCTTTGCTACCAAACCGCTGAGGTCATCAGTCTCTAAACTTACAAACTACTTATGAACTAACTTATACTAAAGGCAACAAACATCCATGCCCGAGGGAGGATTCGCCTCCGACGCGGGAAGCCGCTTGATCCGCAATATGACGCTCCAGACCGCTCGGCTACTCCCGCGTGGCTAGCTTTTGTGCTGAGTATTGTTGTTTGATGTTTATTTGTGTCATAGATAACAAATGCAAGTGATGGAAAGTTATTACAAAATTAGTGTAAGTCACATGGCAACTGTTCGTGAATTACATGTGACACTCGGACGTAATTCTGCTGCAACCCAATCATCAGTTCTGTAGTTGATTTGGAAGATGGAGACCACTGTTTCTGTTTGAAACCATAAGGTAAAAGGACGACCGCGTTCTGTTCGACCACAAGAAAACATTACTGTCATAGGTCACAACGTGACCGTAAGCACTAGAAAATCGGTTACCGACGACCTCAAAAATTGCGTTTCTTACCAAGATCTGAAAATGCATGAGCAGAAGATTTGACTTACACAAGAACTGAAGCCCGCATATCATAGAAAGAGACATCGATTTGCTCAATGCGTCTTGGCTCGACAAATTTTAAAACTGGGGCGCACTTCCACCTCAGTGGGTTCGTCGCTAAGCAGAAATGCAGAATTTGTGGCAACGAAAATCCGCGAGTGACTATGAAAGATAAGATGCATCCACAACACGCGACTGTGTGATGTGGGTTCTGGGCTGGAGGACTGATCGGTTTCTTTGAAAATGATAAGGAAGCTGCCGTCACTGCTACTGAAACATGCATTTCTCATCAGTTTTTCTCTTATTGTTGAAAATGATGACTTTTTGTTTCAACAACATGGTGCGACTTGTCACACAACCCGAGAAGGGATTGCTTTGCAGAATGAAAAGTTTCTTTAAAAAAAATTATCTCGTTCCGTGGCAACCAGGAATTGCCTGCTAAATAATGCAGTCTTACGCCTTGTGACCTGTTTTGTGGGTATTTGTGAAATCAAAAACCTACGTAATCAAGCCAGTAAAATACACCAATTGAAATGTGAATTTGAAATGATTATTAACGGCATCCGAGCAGATGTCTGTGAGCGCGTCATCGGGAACTTAAATCTACATCTACACGGGATACTCTGCAAATCACATTTAAATGCCTGGCAGAGGGTTCATCGAACCACCATTATACTATTTATCTTTCATTCCATTCTCGAATAGCGCGCGGGAAGAAAGAACACCTGAATCTTTCTGTTCGAGCTCTGATTTCTCGTATTTTATTCTGATGTGATCATTTCTACCTATGTAAGTGGGAGTCAACAATATAATTTCGCATTCGGAGGAGAATGTTGGCGATTGGAGTTTCGTAAGCAGCCTACGCTGCAGCGGTAATCGCCGTTGTTGTAATGATTCCCATCCCAGATCCTGTATCATTTCCGTAACGCTGTCTCCCCTGTATCGTGACAATACGAAACGAGCTGCCCTTCTTTGGACTCTTTCGATGTCCTCCGTCAAACCCACCTGATATGGATCCCACACTGGGCAGCAGTAATCCAAAAATAGACGGACAAGCGTAGTGTATGCAGTTTTTGTAGTTCTGTTGCATCTTTTAAGGGTTCTGCCAATAAAACGCAGTCTCTGGTTCGCCTTTCTCACGACATTATCTACGTGTTCTTTCCAATTTAAGTCTGAAGTAATAGTAAGTCCCTGTGGAGTTTACGGCCTTCACTTTGGATTGATTTATCTTGTAAACAAAGTTTAACGGTATAAATGGATTCTTCCGTCGCTTCTTGGGAGAACGCTTCCATATATAAGGTTGAAAACAAACAAACTGTTTTTGTTCTACTAAATTTTGTTTATTTACTAACTAGTTTTCGGCTTATTAGGCCATCATCAGGTAAACTGTTTACCTGACGATGACCTAATAAGCCGAAAACCAGTTAGTAAATAAACAAAATTTAGTAGAACAAAAACAGTGTGTTTGTTTTCAACCTTAAAAAAGTTTAACGGATTTCTTTTCGTACTCATGTGGACGAATTCACACTTCTCATTATTTAGAACGCTTTATTCTTTCTGCCTTGCGGCCTTGGGTCATGATAGGGAGGGACAGCCGGCCGCGGTGGCCGAGGAGACTGAGGCGCTGCAGTCACGGTCTGCACGGCCACTACGGCCGGGGGTTCGAATCCACCCTCGCGCATGGATATTTGTGCCGTCCTTAGTCTTAGCTAGTCCATAAGTAGTTTGTAAGCTTAGAGACTGATGACCCCGTAGTTAAGTCCCATAAGTTCTACAAACATTTGAACATTTAGGGAGGGACATAAATATTCATTCATAAATGGGAGAAGCTAATGTATTCATAAAAATAAATAAATAAAATGAAATTGAAAAAATTCATTTTCAATAGTTTTGGTAAGTTGTATAGAATTTTTATATTGGCTCCTACTCCCGGACACCCTATGGTGTGTGGGTTAAAGGACTTATGTTACCGTGGTCAGGAACTGGTGGCCACTGCCACGCGTGCTGAGGCCTGGCTCATCCGCCGCGGTGACTCGCCAGCAGCAGTCGGCGGCCGGCCGCTCGCGCCGTTCTCCTTCGGCCTCTCCTTCCTGCCGCCACTTCCCTCCCCGCTGCCGGCTTCCCCCCGCGCTAACCCCTTCTTTGCTCTCTCTTCTTCTTCGTCGGTCGCCGCCCCCTCTCAAACTTCACCGTGCGGGCTTTTATAAATATTACAATAATTAAATATACAGCAGAACTCGTTAAAATTGCATGGGCCGGTTCCATTCTACGGCAAGGGCGGGTCGAGCCGGGCATAGCGCGGGGCTCGCAAATGAAATTTCCAGCACGATTTCGTCCCGAGCCCCCTATCCCTTTACGACTGCGTACTTTCGAGCGCGTAATTTCACCATACGTTATTACGGCAGTTTTATGGTCTTGTTGTTATATTTTCAAAAAAAAGAAGTAAAATAAAGTAAGTTTGCACAGCAGGAATAATTAATGTCCGTAACTACTTTAATAGCCTAGTTTGCTGCTAATGAAGCTGATGTTTTTTTTTCGCTCCAGCGGCCGTCCGCAACGACATTCAGGCCAAGTATTGATTTCCTTTTTCGTTGTATTACCACATACCTGCTGGTTTGACTCGCCACGACATGGGATGGCATTGAAGACGTACGGGGGCAGGCAGTTGTTTTAGAAAAATGTCTAGTTCGGAAGTACTGTGCATTAGATACTCGTCAGGTCACTCCAGCTAGTCTTTTTGTCAAATTACTGTCATAAGTCTAAAAATATCAATTTCGACATTAATGAACGAAGAAGTAAGCTTAGGGTTTAACGTCCCGTCGACAGCTTGGTCATTAAAGACGGAGCTAACGCTCGGAGTTTTGGGTAAGGATGGGGAAGGAAAACGGCCGTGCCCTTTTGAAAGGAACCATCCCGGCATTTGCCTGTAGTGATTTAGGGAAATCACGGAAAACGTAAATCTGGATGGTCTGAGGTGGATTTGAACCACCATCGTCCCGAATGCGAGTCCAGTGCGTTACCACTGCGCCACCTCGCTCGGTGACATTAATGAAAACCTTGTAGTGTGTTTGATTGTGTCGCGTGGTGTTCAAAGTCATCAGGTCCATTGTACTAGATTACTTTTAGGTGGATGTTGTATTAGTTTTTATAAATGCCGCAACGTTCTTTTTTGTTTTATTTCACAAAAAAAAAAAAAAAAAAAAAAAAAAAAAAAAAAAAAAAAAAAATGAAAGAATCTCTCAGTAGCAGCAAAAGCCAGCAGGATTGACTGAAGTTACTAAGAAATTCATCAACTTCTCTCTGTACCGGTGCTCTTCAAAGAAAGCTCTATCTACATGGCCAGTTATGTATAAAAGACATTTTGACTAACATTATCGTTGTTTGAAGATCAGATTAAAACACAAATAACTTCTGAAATTGTGACGCTCCAAACCCCGTTTTGCAGATATTTCTATTTAAAATTGCTGAAATTATATTATCGGACAGGAAAAAAAAATGCTGGTTCATGTCTTTTGTCCATTATGTTGATGTCACTATTAAGGTCTTCTTATAATCTATTTTCACGAGGTACTTAATGTGATTCTAAAATAAATACATTTTAATTCAATCCTTAAATTATGGTGGACTTTTGCAGAAATCGACTGCAATTTGGACTTGTAGATGTTGGACTTCTGCAGAACTCAGCTGGAAAAGAGATGTTTCCTCTGGTAAATTGGTGCAGTCCATTAGGTGAAACATCTGTTTCCCACCCGATCTCCACAACTGTCCACTTATGTAAGGCTAGATATGGTAGTCTTTTACAGAAGTCAGCCGTAGTTAAGTTGTCAAAATGTAATCGTTACTTGTATCGGGGTAGCTTCCTTCGACGTCTGTAATAGGATATGCGATGTTTGTGCGATGTAACAGGATGTATGCAAATCTCCACGTTTCTGGAATGCTGGATATGTAAAATGAAGTGGTCCTCAGGAAAGGCTATTATTCCCCTATCAACTCTCTGTCCATCTCCCTTGCAATAAATATTAGTACAATACGACGCATACACAAGTAACAACTGTGCCTGTGTAATTTATTGAATTGGCCGTCAGATACCTCCATCAGTATACCTTTTCTTACATCAGATAATTACTAACAAAATTCTGCTATAAACATCTCAACGAAGTAGTATCTACACATAGGTTTCGTGAAGAGCAGGACGCGGGTGTTAGTCGTTGTCGAACCTCAGCATAAGGCCCATAAAAGTCACAGGGTAATTTAGGTTGTATTACATCATCCTAAAAACTCGAATCAAATTCCTGTTACGTTAAATCCTAATTTTCTTCCTTCGTTTTTGTCGTGGAGGGATGCTGACGTAAGATAGAGGATCCGTATACGTGGATGGCATTAGATACATAGTAGTACTAGCAGCGCTGTAATGTATTGGGCAGGATATAACGAAACAGCATGCGCACTAAATAATAAGTGAAAGAGAAATCTGGCAAAAACGTCAAAGAAAAGGGAACAAACCTGATTCCTCGCCATTGAAACGATTATAAACCTCGTCGTACGTAGTTTTACTTCGAAAACAATTCCTTTATAGACGTTACTTTCATCTACTCCAATATTGTTTGAAAAATTTATTCAGGACGAGCAACATTTAAATACTCGTTTTCCCGGTGTCATTAGTTACAAATCAGTTAGTCGTACCTGGTCACCAGCCGGCCCAAAATAGGCAACCTGCTCTTGTTATGACAAAATTCTCTACAACATATGTATATAAGCTATCGCAGAGTTGTATCACGTTTTCTATTAACCCGTAAACAAATTATGTTAAGATTAACACTAAATATTACAAAAATGCAGCAAATTAAACAAAATAACATCCGTTCTGTTGTTGAGAGTCACAGCATCGACGAGGAGTTATGTATTACAATATAGACTATTATTATCTCATGAATTATAGATTACAGTGTTGTTTTCACAAGATGCAAATAAGAGCAACTTATAATGTAACTATTCTAATGTTGACTTTTTTACTCGTTTATGATGTATAAGAACTAACATTGTACAATCAAACATTCTGAATGAAATTATTTGGTGTGATATTCAGTCCTATTGTTTTAAGTGTCAGCTGGCCTACCGATGTGGTAGAGTGCTTAAGACACTGGTCTTTTACTTCAGGGGCTGCAGAACTCCAGTTTCCATCCAGCTAACATGATGTAGAGGCCGTAAATGGGTTACTAGGAGGAAGAACTTTTTCCCGTTTCTCTTCTTGTTTCGGTGAATCTCTGTGTCAGTGCCATGTGTGTCGTTATTTTGAAAGAAAAACTGAGAAATCAAGAAACTAAAAAGTTTGATAAATAAATGAAAAATTAATAACAATAAAGTGCGAGAATTTACTTAATTTTACTCTGTAGCCCACAAATACGTACCAATTTCGGTGTCGTGATAAGGTATAACATATTTGATCTAGGCTAGATTACTACTACTCTTATCTTGAACCTCGGGTATTCCTCTCCTATTCACTACTATATGAAGTATGATTGTCAACGGGAATAATTTTCCACAAACGTTTCGGAGGAAAATATTTAGGATATTACAATTATTGTACATTACACCAACAGTGTGTACTGTGTCAGTTTTGCACATTCTAAATGAAATGTTTCACTTCAGAGGCGAATTACTACTAGATAAACATGTTAATAAGCAACAGTGAACGCCGAAAAAGGTTCAGAGTTAGATCACTAGCTGTTTTGCCGTTTCCAGCAAGTTGTAACTTAAATTGTGTATTTGGAGCGCAGAATTCGATAACGTAATTTCTTGTCGCTATTCCATTTAAGTGTCTAACATCGATTTGAAAATCACTTCATGTGTTCCAAAATGTCATCCGAGCGCCGTTCATTCTGATGGAGAACAAGGCATTTTTCTTTCTCGAGTAACTTCTGCGCAAGAATATATGCAACAGGTTTGAGTCTGTGTTGTTGTAGGGTAATGGTTTGTGCTGAAAGACTTCAAATGCGATCAGACGAATCTCTAGCGCAAGGAAAACGGTACTGGACTCAATGATTGTCACGAATCCAGTTGGGAATAGTTGGTTCACACATCAGAAGTTCATAATACCGTACCTGGTGCATTTCAAGGAAAACTCTGTTGTATTGAGACGGCTGGACGGCAGAATGTTGTGGGTCGCGTACAAACTGGTGGCCTCCGCCTCTGAAGGTCGTTAGTTTAGCGCCACGCGAGTGGGAGCCGAGCGCAGTGTTTACTGCATCAGCCAGTGTTTGGCTTCCGCGATAGCAGTCGCCTGGATAAGGGGTGGGGGGGGGGGGGCCTCACTTCTGCAGTCTGTTCCGCTAGCTTCCAGCTAGCTGCCAGCACCAGCGCGGCAAGCGTTCACGTGCGTCTGTTCCAGTGGAAACTTTCCTTTTTTATTATTATTATTTTAATAAGTTTCGTGTGGTGTCTATTTTCGCAGGAACTACACACAAATTCTGGAGGTTATTGGCTTGAGGTTTTTTAAATTATTTTATTTATTTATTTTCATTTAAGAAAAGTACAGCGAATCTTTTTACGGGTTATTGTACCTGCTATATGCTTGGGCAAATGATGCAAAACTTTTTTTCTCTTTGCATACTGAAGTCGCTCTTGAACCACAGATGACTTTCGTGTTGAATAATAAATTCCATTCTCTTTTCAAACTTCAGTGTTAAATTTTGTTGTAGGTTATTCGAGATGAATTTTGTCAATGAAAACTCATACTCATGAGCGGACAATTAAAGTATCTCGATGAAGAGGAGACTACACGATGCATGAGAATTAACACTGCGTATTATACTCAATGTTCCCTGTTGTACTTCCTAAGTGATGAGTTACCCAAGAAAATTAGCCCTAAGACATATAAGGGCGGAAATGTACATATGTGCTAGACTGTCAGTTTGCAATATAAAGTTGTTGTTGTTTTAAGGGGACTAAACATCTAGGTCATCAGTCCCGCAATATAAAGAATTGCATCGGAAGTTTGTTCAGAATCTTACAGGCGGATTAGAAAAGACCTTGTCTGGGCTGACGAACGTGCCTTACAGAAGTTTGATTTTTTGTTGCGCTGCAACAAGCCAACAGAACTTAGACTATCAAAGCAGAATCGAGAAATCTCCTGAAACCTGAAGCGAAGATTGCAAAGAAGCTGAGGAAACAACTGACCTTATTTCGAACAGGTCCAAAAATATCATTTAGAGACATATTAATCGACTGGAACGTATTCCAACATCACCATATGCCAAGAGGAGGAACGAGCACGCAGTCAGAAAAATTTGTCGAACACGAAAATGCCAGATTTCTGTAGGACTTGCAACTAAAGAGATGTCCAATCCTGGTACACAATACTCCAAACATCTCAACGAAGTCGATTCGTGGACATCCTCACCACAGGTATAGCAGCATACGAGAAACAATTTTAAATACTTGGCAGACAAGAAAACTTGAAAATCGATCTACAGGGACGCCGGCTTCAACGAGTGAAAGTAATCCTTGTGGTTATCCGTGCTTTGGGATCAGTGTGAGCACAGGATATCGAATTAAAAGAAATATATATATATATATATATATATATATATATATATATATATATATATATATATATATGGTAGGTGAAGTTCGGAACTGAAATAACAATCAGCCAGAGTCGTTCGATACAACTCTTCAAAGTTCTCGAGATAATCGACGTTGAAGCTTCTTGAGACAGTTGAATTACATATAATACCGGCGAAACTTTAGACAGTCGACGAGGTATATCGTATATCGATAACATTCTAAATAGGTAATCAAGAAAGAGTACGATCGACGGTTCGATTTTAACAGTCTTTTTTTTTCCTTTTTGTGTTTGGCTACCTACACAGTTAGAATATAAAATTCATCAAAGTATGGTAATTAACATATATCTAATCGTAATTATTAAGAAAAATGTACATCATTTGTTTATTCTCAACGTTCAGTATTTTATGAGACGTTATTGATGATAATAGTTTCAATTAAAGAAAATGACAGTTTACATTTATATGCCAATACTGCTAAAATCTTCATAAAATAAGCTACCAAACGCAACCATAGTCTATTAATTGTGGAGTTTATGTTGTAATGAAGGTAATATGTGATTTTTTTAATTGAAAGCACCATCAACAACAACATTTTACAAAATATTGAAAACTATGAATAAACAAGACATAAATTTTCGTAAAAATTACGAATAGATATTTTCAGTTCCTACATATTTGATGAATTTTATATTCAAATGGTGCAGGTATTCAACACAACGGGGGAAAAATAATCAAGGATACTGAAGGGAACCGAACCGTCTACCATACACTTTCTTGATTACCAATTTAGACCGCTACTTTTTTTGACACATTTATTGTCCCAACAAATTTATGGAAAAGTCTATAGCCACACAACACATTGAGCAGTGTTGATCAGGTGTTTTGGGGTTCCAACAACCTATTTTGATCTCGCTGTTATATTTCTCCTCTTTCGCCCTAAGCCTGCGCATTCGGTTCTTCCTCCACTTTGTTCAACGGCTTTCTATTTAGGTTAACGACGTAATTTTCAAGTAATTCTAAAATTATCACCCGATTTCAACTGATAGCATAGTCAGCGAACGAACTCGTATCCTCAATGTCGAGCAACGGTAACTATCAAAAGCTTCACCTATAATATATGATATGGAACAGTCTCAAGAATCTCATTCGATATTCTCAACAACTTTTGAGAGTCGCATTGCTATTTGAGTTTTTGTTGAACTTAAGAACGTAAAAAAAAGGCCAAACATATGTCGTCTCCTTTTTAGTAGGTACTCGCAAACCACTGGAGTTCATAAAATAAACGCAGCCTACCAATATTTGCGCGACTTGGCACGTTTCCGACTAACATATGAAATTCAGTATAATGAAGTCATTTGCCGTGATTTTCCCTCATAATAGGAGGGCAAGTGGAAAAGTAATGTCTCTGAATTTCTAATGAAAACCCACCTCTTTTAGACAAATTGTACTTCATTAATACTATTCTACAACTGTATTCTTCGTCTCTAATATTTATTCAAATGTTTGTTAAAGCTTATGGGTCTTAACTGTGAAGTCATCAGTCCCTAAACTTACAAACTACTTATGAACTAACTTATATTAAAAACAGCACAAACACTCATGCCCGAGGGGGCATTCGAACCCCCGACGGGGAACGGCGTCGCGTATAGGAGCATAGCGTCTCAGTGCGCTTGGCCACTCCTGTCAACGAGAGACCAGTCTGTTGATGACGTCACTGTGGAATGTTGGACTTCTCTCATGGATGACAACCTTACCGTTTCATCACTATCCAAGAGAAATTATCGAATGTGTTCTTTAAGTTTTGAAAAATATGGAACTCCAATCCAAGCTTTGCCACACGTATTGCGGTTAGCACCGTCATATCCTTCAAAATGATTGCGTATAACCCAAGGTATCACATTACTGATGGCGCTGCTGTCACGACCGTAGACAGCTTTCATTCGACTATAGGTATCAATATTGGAACCACGGTATATGCGGTTAGTAACTAGATTACAACACGCTGACCAAATGACCAGCATCGCCTAATTTAATTCGACTGCATTTCTAGGACGCTGTTTTTGCTCTTGTTAATTGTTAATCTTACATCCTCCTTTCAAGTCACTGTCCATTCCGCCCAATCGTAATTGCATTCCTTTGCTGTCTCCGACAATATTACCTCGTCGGCAAACCGCAAAGCTATTATTTCTTCTTCCTGGACTTTAATTCCAATTCCAAATTTCCCTTGCTTTCCTCCACAGCTTGGATACTGTACAGATTGAATAACGTTGGGGGTTTTTACTCCCTTCCAAATAATGCTTCTCTTCCAAGCGCTTCCAGTCTTGTAAATGTCGTCTGGCTTTTGTACTAGTTGTAAATAACATTTCACTCCAGATACTCATTTTACTACCACCACATTTATAGTTTCAAAGAGTATATTCCTCTCAGCACTGTCAGAATCTTTTTCCAAATCTACAAATTCTGCAAATGTATGTTTGCTTATCCTTGACCTGTTTTGTCAAATAAGTGGTAGTATCAGTGTGCTTGTTCGACCAGTCCCAAATTGGTCTTCCCTGAGATCAGCTTCTACTGGTCTTTTTCGGTGTTCTGTAATAGGTTATTAAGAGATGGGGTATTTTTGGCAGATCGGAACTGGATTACGAGTCTTTTCGTAGTTTTTGGTAACTCGTTGTGCAAAACGTAGTAACAATCACAAAAATTTCAGTTTTCATTTTTACTAAGGAGCTGAGCGTGCACTAACGCCTCGCTCATCTTTAAGCAGGTGTTAACTCCCAGATTAAATAATTTGGTACATCATTAACATAAAGCGAGTGGTAGGCCAGTAATGTAACCATGAGCCCCCTTCCCATTCCAATTTTTCCCCATGCAAATGTCGTGGCGTCACTCATTATGTTACTGTGTGTTATTCGAACAAGGTAGAACTTCTGTATTCTAGTTTTGAAATAGCGACTCAGTTAACTTCGTCTCCATAATACTTAACTTCTATAACAGAAGTTAGTGACACAAAGAATTCAATAGATAAATCACAGGAGATCCCAAATGGTTATATTTCGTTACTTAAATATTTTATACTGTGCTCAGTACGTGTACAAATAGCTAAATCAGTAAAGTAGTTTTCTTTAAATCCAAACTGTGATAGCTAATGGTTAAGTATAAAATTTTGAAATTTAGGAACATGTGGAACACGTACCTGATTAAGTAAGTAACTCAATGTACGGCAGGCGGTTCGAGTCCTCCCTTGGACATATATGTGTGTGTGTTTTCTTAAGTTAGTTGAAATAGTTTCTAAGCCTATGGATCGATGTACACAATAGTTTGGTCCCATAGATTTACAAACACTTGAATTTTTTTAGGAGTTGACTAGTTGGCACAACAAATAAAACTAAATAGGAATATTATTTACATAAATACTAGCTGACTATTCAGCAGAAAGAGGACACTAGGGATGTGCACCAATGACGCGTGTTTTTGGGTAACACGTAGGTTACTGTTTGATTCATTCTAGAGTAATTTTGTTGAATGGGGAAGGAAACACTTGCCTGCATGATTACATACAAGATGTTGGGCGTATACACTATTAAACTTACGGAATGACGATGGGTATTTGATACGTGAACTGGGTTACAAAACGTTCCAGTGGCTGAGAAAGCGATGAAGGAAACAGTGTCCGAAATTCACGTTATCTGTCTGTCACTTCTACTAATTGAGCTTAGGAAGCAATGACGTGATCAGATAACACAGTGTAATCCAGTCATCTTGCGCAACGATTCATGGTTAGATTTTGTCTTCCGTCGTTTTCGCTGTTTCTGATGTCTTGAACTACATCGCAGTAAGTATTGATTGGCCAGGACAAATGACTTGATCACTTTTTGTGTTACTTTGGGTGGATTTTTTTATACCTCAATTTGTATTTTTAAAGTTTGTATTGTAGGGGAATTTCATGTATGGTGCGCGGAATTTTCCGAGATGTTCACGAGCTGTCAGTATCGAAAATTGTCGTGATTTTGTTCTGCTACTATCAGTTAAGGATGATGTATATCATTTGGACGTTGTATTCATCGTAAAAACTGGGTGCTATAAGGATGTTTTTGCCACCCAAACAAACTTGTTATCGAATAGAGTGTTAGTGACTTTTTATGAAAACTTCCTAAAGAACTCCAGCAAGTGAGGTGGCGTAGTGACACAGCCGAAGAAGCAGATGACATGCTGTGCTGGCCTTCCAGATTAGTTTTACAAGGTTTCTGCAAATAACCTACATGCCAGAATACGAATTTCGAAATAAGCAAACATTCGATGACTTTTTTCACAATTGTAGCTAGTAGTTATTTTAAGTAGTTTAAATAAGGACTCCTTCCTCCATGTGTCACGTGCAAACAAATACACAAATTATTGATAAATATTAACGATAAAATATGATACACTAGATGCAAGTCAGCCTAATTGGCAGTCTAGTTGGTAACAATCGGCAGAATATGCTATATGAAGAATATTATTCACATTAAGTAATGTTCGTTGTGTAATCTACAAAGCTCAGGTTTTAGTTGAAGACATAATTGTATAGCTTTGGACTGAAGTCCGCTTTGCTGATAAGTAGTTGGTAATGTCATATAATAATGTCACAAGAGATTGTAATAATAACAGTTCATTGGAGGTATCTGGAACACTGTTTTACAAGATACTTCAATCTGCACCTATGACAAAACAAAATTTTCTTCCATCTCTTTTGCCATACTCTGAAACAATTTCTCGTTGGTTTGCGTCTTATCCGAAACCCTAACTGTTAGAAAATACAGCATTCGTTGTTAACCAACGTACGCTCTTATTTTACCTGTTTATTCGCGTGTTCAACAGTGAATGGTGAAATATCTCCTCCACATTATCAGTACTGTCCAGGATTTAATCATATACCCCTCTTTCTATTTATTTTTCATTTTCGTAACCTTTCATCTACTGATTTCCACCTATTATTTCTCACTTTTTTCCGGACGAACAAACTTCAGATCTGATGCATTCTGTATTTTTGCAAAGCGCTTTTTTTATGAGTGCTGCTGCGCTGAACTAATTATTTTTACTATTATTATTATTATTATTATTATTATTGTGCTATGTATATTGCAGTAATAACTTTCTAGAAAAAGCTACTGTTGTTGCTTCTTTCATATCTTAATTTTGTATCATACATAGTAAAGGAACTTTCACACAGTTAAAATGCAGGTGTTAAAATGAAATTGGAGTTGGACGAACTGCGGGAAGTTCCTAGCGGTCGGACCTGGCGATTAATCCCCGTTATTCAATTTAGAAATTATATCCAAAATATTGCAACTAATACAAAAGATAATTATCCAACAACTAGCGTACTGGCATACAAAAATTCCCATTTAACTTTTTAAAACGGAAATTGTTCTATTTTTTGCTATTGTAATACGTAATATTTGAATGGAAATATTCATTTTATCACGACAATATCATTTTTGTACAGTAATTGCACCTGAAGATGAAACTATAAAGTTTTGAAACCGGTTGTGCTGATCTCCACGACTAAAAAGAAAAGCTTAAGTGTATCAATGATCTTTCACTCAGACAACTCCAATTTTATTTTAACACCTACATTTTAACTACATGTATAATATTTTAGCTGTGGTTGCTCTACATATAAAATTCTATGTATGTATCATAGTTTCAAGGCTTCTGCAAATGCAAATATGCACAGTATTTTTTGAAATTGTGATTCAAATTTAGTATTTAAATGTTGTTCTTAGAGATTGATAGTATTAGTTCATTCATACCAGAGACTTAATTTTGTTTTGGAGTTTCTTCAGATGTTGAGATATGTTTCTTGTTCTTCTGATGCCCAATCAGAACAACTTGTACACCTTGTAACAAAATTATTTTACTGCAGTTTGGTAGTTAGGAGTCACAGAAATAATTTGATTAATTAATATTGTATAATAATTGTTTTGAATACGTTTGGTAGTGCCTTATCAAATCACCTGATGATGAGTAGCCACGAAAGTCAAAACCTTTATTTTCCTGAGGTTATGAAATACAAGAGGGTGGGGGGGGGGAGGGGGGGAGGGAGGCAAAGTGTCACTGATACATGTAGTGTGCGATATGGAAATATTTGTAATTTGGAAGGTTAGAAATTATTTAAATATTTCTTCGGATACAACTGGGTAGAGGTATAAAAATTTATCGACATTCTTCGAGAGACTGAGAGCAAATTAGTGCACGCAATATTTTCCCGGCCGTGCAGAAGTCGAGTTCGCACGCGCACTCGAGTCGTGCCCTGCTTGACACCACCGCTGCCTCCGCTAGTCCCGCCTTTGCCTCGGTTTCCTTCCTTCATCAATAAATCAATAGGCCCGGAGCATCATCATGCATTATGTATGACAGACATCCTCTCATTTCACACCCCCGTATTACATGTACATTTTATATAAATAAATGATGACGGTGGGGGCGGGAGGCGGTGGCGTCGGAGAAGAGGGGTGGTGTGGGTAGGGGGCGTGCTGGCGGCGGCGCCGGGGAGGGGGAGGCCCCGCGCGCCAGGGGCGGGGGGAGGGGGCGGCAGGGGAGGGGCAAGGAGCCGGCGCGCGCGAGAATCGACCATGTGTCCGGCGTGGTGGGGGGCGCGCCACGCAGCGCGGCCGGCGACGCCGCCGCCGCCGGCAGTCCGTACCGCGCGCGCGAACTCGGCGGAGGTGGAGTGGCACGCTCGCCGGCCTGGACTCTCTGGCTCTCGATAAACATTCTCCCTGCTCGCACACGCCGCGCTCCTAGCTGTAGACTGTCGCCACGCAGACCGGCCGCATCACTGTCGCGCGTGTGCTTGTGTTCTTTTGCCGGTCGGGTGCGGACTGCGCTCGTCGCCGTCGTCGTCTTCGTCCCACGCCCGCGACCGTCTGACAGAAGGCACGACGATGCAGCAGCCGCCGCAGCAGTTCTGCTTGCGCTGGAACAACTACCAGAGCAACCTGACCAACGTCTTCGACCAGCTGCTGCAGAGCGAGTCGTTCGTGGACGTGACGCTCGCCTGCGAGGGGCACAGCGTCAAGGCGCACAAGATGGTGCTGTCGGCGTGCAGCCCCTACTTCCAGGCGCTCTTCTTCGACAACCCCTGCCAGCACCCCATCGTCATCCTGAAGGACATTAAGTGGCCCGAGCTGAAGGCCGCCGTCGAATTCATGTACAAGGGAGAGATCAACGTGTCGCAGGAGCAGATAGGCCCGCTGCTCAAAGTGGCGGAGTCGCTCAAGATCCGCGGCCTGGCGGACGTGGGCAGCGGCGGAGGCGGCGGCGGAGGCGGCGGGGGCGGAGGCGGCTCCGGCAGCTGCGAGCCCGAGGCGAACGGCGCGTCGACGCCGCCGCACCACCACCACGCGCACCACGGCGGCGGCGACGCTGCCGGCGCCGGGCCGCTGTCCCCGTCGTCGACGCCGCAGCCGCCGTCGACGCCCACGTCGCTGGCGCACGCGGCCGCCGCCAAGAAGCCGTGGGACCTGTCCGCCGACAGCTGCGTGGCGCCGTCCCCCGGGCCGCGCGGCGCGCACCCGCAGGCCAAGAAGCGGCGGCGGTCGGCCGGCGAGCGCAGCTCCGTGTCCAGCCCCGAGGACAGCCCGTCGGCGCCGGCGGCGGTGGCGGCCGCCGAGCTGCTCGACGACGTGCCACTCCCCCCGCAGGCGCCGCCGCAGCCGCAGCAGCCGCCCCCGCAGGCGCCGCAGCAGCCGCCCCCGCAGCAGCCGCCGCCCCCTGGGCCCGCGCTGGGCCCCGAGCCGGGGCTGCCGCTGCCGCCCCCGCCGCCGCCGCAGGCGCCGCCCGCGCCGCACCCCGAGGACCTCGAGATCAAGCCCGGCATCGCTGAGATGATACGCGAGGAGGAGCGGGTGAGTCCGCGCTGCCGCATGCTGGCCGTAGTAAACAAACTGCTAACGACGCACTGACGCCACAAGTTGCGCAATTTCAGCATGACAGCGATGTTTACCTCGTAGTTTCAATAGATCTCTGATAAAATTAAGATTCCCACTCGATTTTTAAATAGAAAGATATTCCCCTTTACGTCCATGTCAGTCGGCAAATCCCGCTTGATTTTTAGGTAACTAGCCGCTTCGCTTTACGTCAAAATCATGCGACAAACTAAATAATTCGCGAGTGAACAATTCATTACACTTCTATCCACTAAGCATCCGTGCCTGTGTATTGTTTTTCATCCAATTTATTTAATAATTGAGACGACTTCGACATTGTTTACATACTGGCTTTCGCTTTTGTATTACCTACTGAATTACAAGCGAGCAGTAGTTGCAGTGAGGTTACTTAAAAGAAGCATTGGGAAAACTGGTACATATGTACGTAGTGAATTTAAAAATTTAGTTTCAAATTTGATAACGCGAGAGACAACAATGTCTTCCGAAGTTAGATCCTTTTATTGCTGACTGCTGATAAGACAGTCGTACGTTATCTGACCGTTCCGCGTCTCCTGACAATGTACCAGAAGATCCTCCTGTTATCGCACCGTTATCTAGTGATGTCAGCTCCGTTACGTGTAATATTTATTTTCCCCGTGTTCCTGTAGCAGACATTACCGCCAGCGTCTCAATTTATATAAGGTTCGTGTAGACTATCTATTTGAAACGTAATGTTTTGTTGACGCGACGTCGCGAAAATTCTTTGTCGTGATGTAGACTAAAGTGACACACGAAAGCGTATTTGTCTTCTTCTCGTCTGTTGTAAGAACAGGTACGACCAAAACCTACAGCAGAATCGCATAAATATTACTTGTGTAGCATTGTGGAAATAACAGCAGTGGAATATTCGTAATATGTTCTCGTCTGAGTTGACTGCAGCTCTGTTTATATTTGCAAAACTTGTAAATATTACGGTTTCTGAGTAATGTCACTAACGCGTCAGTCAATACCTTGATACTTTTATTTCATTTTTTCTTATCGTAGATTCGTATTGCAGTGTTAAATACAATTTTGTAAGAATCCTGTCATTCATTGGTTTCTAATATATGTATTCGCTCGCTGTATGTACTAATATCTTTGCGTTAAATTAGACTTCAGATGCCGTTCTTTAATGTATGTTTGATGCTGGCCATTTCGTTTCTATTGAGACTTGTAATAGTACTTAAACATTAAAATTATAGATGTATTCATAAGATAATGGAAATAGTTTTGTGTTTACATTCATCGTAATTGTAGAATGTCGTTTTAACGATAAGATTTCATAAGGTATCAGAAGTCATCCGAAGATTTTAACTTCAGTAGTGACTTTGGCTGGTGTTCGTAACCATCTTTCCAGTATTTTCCGTCTTGGACCTTTGTTCACATTCGTAGAAATTCTCGTGGGTCTTTAACGGGAAGTGCCAGAGTGTTTTAATTATGCTGATCAGGCCCACTCCCTTGTTCTGTTAGAGATTCTCAGTTTCTGGCAGAGGGTTCCGCGTTGTCGTATTTTTTGTACGAGAAATGACAGTGGTTTGCTATTACTTGACAGAAGGCAGTTTTGGAATATGAAGTGGCATTTGAGTCGGAGTTGAGTGTGTCAGCGGGCTGTGGAGCGGTGTTGTGGGTGGACAGCCGTTGTTTGGCTGGCCACGTGTGAGCGGCGGCAAGGCGTCGGCGCGGCACGTGTTTTTCGGAGCACGTGTCGGCCGCGGCCACCACCCACCGCCCCGCCACCGCCACCGCCGCCAGCGCGCCGTTTAAAAAACTCCCGCCTCCACCGCCGCGCTCGCGCTGGCGCCGTCTCCTGCCAATCTCTCTTACTCACCACCTCTCGCTTTCCTATATCACTCAGCATCACCTTAACGTGACAGGCATCTGGCTCGATTTAGTGCCCACATTGTTCCAATGTTTTTAGGGACTTCACTTGAAGTGTGCTGTTGACATATTCAATAATTTGGAAAGGGTTTACGTTTAAAATAGGTGAAACAAAAACGTAGAGATATGCCTATGAATTTGTAATTCAGCTTGGAAGATCGGTTGAAGTGATTAAACAGTGCATTGAAAACGGGTTCTGAGACGAATAGCAGCAAGAGTAAAACAAGGGTAATTGGTTGTGTTCCATGTAAATCGGAGAATAGTTAGGAATCAGAAAAAGTCACAGGAAAGGTAGTGCAAGAATTTTACTTATTGGACGAAATTAATAACTGGTGGTGATCAGAAACAACTACAAAGATTTTGCCGTCCCGTGCGACAATAATCTTGCAGTGTCATAGTCAACCTTTCCATAATATCATTCCTTCCTGAGCGCCTATTTCAATTACCACACTTACTCGTACAGTAAAACTAGACAAGTAGTTTGTATCATGCTGTTCAATTGCTCCACGCAAAAATAAAATTTCTTGTCCTATTTTGGCATAGATATGGATTTTGGTTGTTTTTTCATAACTAGTTTTCAAGCAACTGCACGCTCATCGGCAGTGAAGATTTTACAGGAACGATATAGTTTCTTGTACTAACCATACTAAGTGGCTGTAGTGGTGATTCTGACAAAATGACTGATCTTTAGTAGTAGCGAATGAAAACAAACATGTAATAGGGAATACAAATATATTCCAAGCCACAGTACCTTGTTGAAAAAATTTTGAATACTTCATATGTAATGCACAACCAGTTTCGATGCACTGTGGCATCAATTTCAAGTGCTGCACAATGAAGAAAATTTTTATAAAAATACCAAGTTACGACAAAAAAATACAGTTTTGGAAATGGTCAGAAGGTCGTTATAACATAAGATCCTGTATCTATCATCTAGGCCAGTTCTATAACCAAGTTGTACAGTAGCCTGTGCTTTGGAGTGGTCAGCCTACAAGTCACATTCTTCCAGTCTAGGAAAATAGTCAAACAACTCTCGTCACTTTGTAACAAATGTAACAAAAAGTTAGATCGATTTTTTAATTTTTTTAATCGTTATTTTACTCGTCGTAAATCATTTTCCATATCGTATCCTAACTTGGTACAAGAAACTATAATGTTCCTGTAATATCTCCAGTGATTATGAGCTTGCAATGATTTGAAAACTAGTTGCAGAAAAATAAAAAGCATCCTTAAAAGCAACTGGTTGCATATTTATACCAAAATAAATCGACACTTTCAACCACAATTGTAGTTCGTAAGACAAGTAGTATATTGGTTTTTTTTTTTTTTTTTTCGCTATAATCGTATCTGACGAATGGGGAAAAACGTAAGAATTTGTGAAAAAAAAAGGGAAAAATTAACGCAGAGGAACGCTATAGCAGATCCACGAGCAGACGAAGTATAAGCGGAATTTCTGCTTTCAAAAGACTGTGGCATGTCACGGGTAGTGCATATTTTACTTAGTTTTGCTGAACTGTACTTCTATACCTATAAGAATGGGCTGCTCACCATATTCTGATATTTATCATTATTTCTTCCATATAAAAATTTTCACTTACGTCAAGGGTCATGTAGAAGTACCGATACGTTAGAAACAATGTTGTTAACATTGTATTCTTGTAAGACCCTTTATCTCTTCTTCCCCTTGCTTCCACAGGAAATACATGCACGGATTGCACATCAGATAGCTGTGCTGAAGAGTGATCTCATCTATTTTGATAAAACAATCTGCGTCATACATCTCAATATAAAATAGCAAAGGTTTAGGTTTGTTATTTTATATTAAGATGTATGACGCAAATTGAAGTTACAATATCAGCCTTCTCCTTTCAAATAAAAATAATTTCACAAAACGTTTTGTGACAATGACAACAGCCACATTGGCTACCTGCAAATACGTACATGCATCACAGAATAGCCAACATTTCTATACCGAAACGTGTAAATCCTCTGTTCCTTGTGCGAGGTAAACTAATGAATGCCACTCTTTGATATTTCTAAATACTAAAACTGGAATCTAGAGACCAGGCGCCCCCCACAAATTTTCGGCTCTGTGACGGTAGTTGATTATTAAGATTAGATGTAATTAGATCTTATTTGTACATTCGGCGAAACAGTTTTTTTCAAGAGCCCAACTTTCCTCAAAATTACTTGTTTCATTATTATATAAGTTTTGCCTTGTGTTAAAAGTCGCGAAGGAAATGAACCACCCATTATTCATTTTTCTTTCTTTTTGTTACTACTCTTATTAGTTATTTCTGATCATCGCCACTACATACATTTCGTCTTCGCCATAACCCTTCAGAAGTATAAAGGAGATTACAAAAGGAAAAATAGGAAGTGGTGCCAAATGCATTCAGAAGCGTTGTAAGAAATATAAAGAAATTACAGAGAGAGGTTGGACATAAGTAGAAGCAGTTGGAATTACTAGAAATTTTTTTGGGGCAAATTTTCTATTTTGGGTTAAAATTGGTGCATAAATGATCCAATATTTTAAGAATCTCTCCCTATATCATAATTTTCTTGAGGTTTTTGCGAAGCTTAGATCATTTAAGAAGCCTAACTACTTTCACGTTTTCGCGCAGAACATTTTCTAACGTAGGCGTCAAACGAACATTACTTAAAATATCTACTTTGATATCAAGATATGTTAAGTTTCTCATTTTTTTCTTACATGTCTCTCAATTTCGTATCATATATTGTCTCAAGCTGTTATGACCCGCCGTTATACAGCAATCTTCTAAGTAAACAGATAAAATAGCCCAATGTCATGTTTTTTTTTTTTTTTTTTTTTTTGTTGAAATTATTTTTTCTGTTCAAATAACAGTAAAAATTGGGCTTTTTCACAATTTATGTTTTATCAGTCAAGTATGTAGACGTTAGTGTGTATTGTTAACTCGGGATTCATTATAAGGATGTGTTTTTCACTTATATTTTAAAATGCCTTTGTATTTTAGAAGTTTCAGAACATCAGTTACAGCAAGCACTGCAGACTCCTCATACTTGGTGCGCGATTTCATCCTCAGATGCGTGGATCGCTATGCCAACTGGAATAACATTAACCCGATGCAGTATTCTGTTTTTGGACTACATTAAAACTTCATTATAGCTCTCTAGCTATGTAGTGCTGTTTATAGAAAAAAGGTATTTTGTGTTAGTAGTAAATTCCACTGGGAAACGTCGCGTGGCGTTGTCGTGAAAACGTAGCTGTATGATATGTTTTTACATAGTACATTCCGAATAATAGCATTATCCCTGCCGTATCTTCTCTTGTATTATTTTGTTGCCCATCGTAGTTTCTAGAAGTCAAAATACAGAGGAGGGGCTTCGCATTTCAAATCAAAGGCTCAATAAACCCCAGTGTAGACGTTAGGGAAGAGACTAAAAACGTAACTTGGACGTAGGGTGGATGTACTCTGCTAAATACATAGCCGGTTATATTACTTTGTCTTTAATAGTTGGAAAATTTTACTAATTATCGTTGTGTAAATGATCTTCGTAACTCGTAATTTTCGGAGCGCTGAAACTGTACTTGCAGTGCCTCCTTCGCAGTCAGATGAGCTAGTCGTACCACTGATAATGCAGTTGAGTGGCAAAATATGTGTAGGAAACTTAGTTTCTCAATTGCAGGTACCGCACTGTAAGCGAATATTTCTGTCTGGTCTCAACCATATTGAGATTGTCACTCCTCTCTGTTTATCATTGTTTCTTAAAGCATGATTATTGTAGTCTAACTAGAGTAGTGCTACAATCGCGAATAATGCAATTACGTTATTTAAGAATGCATTAGGGAGGCTGCATTATATCCCTGTGACGTCTGTTACCAGCAGAAAATATTTCATGTGGCCAAGAAATTTTAATATTAAATCTCTGTACTGTCTACATATGTTTCACGAAAAGTATGCGCCTTGAGCTGTCAGAAATTTTATTCGTAAAATAAATGGCATATTCCGTTTTGGATTATTTTCAGAAATGCAGTAAGCCATTTCTGGAACCCTGTATGGTAAGTTCTATTAATCAGTCTCCCTCTCTTGTTTTTAACAACACCTTAAAATCTCAGCATATCGAAAGTGGATTGCACTAATTTTTAACTTTCCATGAAATAAATCCATAAAATTTACATTGTGTAAAGTGCGCCACAGGTTTCACATCAGGAAAAAAAAAAAAAAAATATTTACAGTCGCCATTGCAGACGACTGTTTTTAAACTCTTTGTGGAGTTTGTGTATTCAGTATTTAGTACTTTGGAAATCGTACATGTCATATTTTTCGTAGTGCATGGAAAATAGTATTACTCTATTTTCGTTGTCTTTTTAGCGTTAAATGTATCCAACTGCAAGGCGCACGCTTTTAAATTACATAGACATCAGTGATTTATTTGAACAGTGCCCTGCCGTAGAAATAACATGTTAATGACGATTCTGCTCTTCCAGACCTTTTAATGCCATAGTTATTAAAATGAGAGCACATTGTGATACGACGTGACGGTTTCTACGTCTCCGTATTTCCGGAATTGAACGCACTTGTTTTCAGTCCTCTAGATGAATTTCGCATGTATCGAAAACGTACTGTTAATATCATCCCAAAGTGATTCCTATGTTAATATTTAAATGGTGAAGATATTCCGCCTTATGTTTATATTATATGTCCCGGAAAACATAAGCAGCAGGTTTCACTTTCACTGCGATTTTTGGCCACATAAAGATGACATATGTGTCATGTATACACAATAGTTAAAGTAATAAAATCTTTATTATTTATAATATATCCACAGGATTCGGTTGGCCGAACATCGGCAAGCATCGCAGAGGAATAAGCTATCCGCTTCAGTTGTTATAATTTTTACTGGATCACACAGGAGCGATTTCGAGCAGTTGGAGGTCCATCATTGGCCGTTTAACCGTAACTGCAAGAATAAAACTAATCTGTGGTAAGCATACGTAAACGATTACATGCTCTTTATAGATAAATACGTTAAAGTATTTTCGGGACAACAAGAGACTAAGTGTAGTTTCTTGTAGTTACGGTCATACACCAGATGATAGGCTTTGAACTGTCTGAAATCGGTCGTGTGTGATCAAGTAAAAATTATAACGACTGAAGCAGGTATTTTCTTCTTCTCGCATTCATTCGTCCAAGAGTTACTGGAAGATATCGTTAAAACTGATAGGTATGAACCTCATCATGTTGCACTAGTATTCGAAGGAAACTGAAGGTGGCTACTCTGCACGGCCACTACGGTCGGGGTTTCGAATCCCCCCTCGGGCATGGATATTTGTGCCGTCCTAGTTCGTAAGTTGTTCATAAGTAGTTTGTAAGTTTAGGGACTGATGACCCCGTAGTTAAGTCCCATAGACTATACAAACATTTGAAGGTGGCTACAAATACCCGTCCGTTAATCTTAATACAGGTTGTACTTTCTATGCATAAATCGCTTGAGGCAAATGGAACGGTTGGGGTCAATTTTCTTCACCGTTCTTTCTCAATCCAAGCCTTTGTTGCGTCTGTAACGACTTTGTTGTCAGCAGAACGCACGTACCAAATAGTGTTCCTTTTTAATTCTTGGTAATGATGTCTTCGTGTACCGGTAGCCAAGTGCTTAATATTTGCATTATTTAGAGCACACGGAAAATACAATGTTGGTGCAATCGTGAGATACGTACACTTCGGTTTGAACGATATACGTGTTGCGTCCTCAGCGCAGGCCGAGCAGCATGATTACGAGTGAGCTATATACAATAATATCGGCGATGTATTTGTAATTGTTATAAAATGTCGGGTCCGTCCGCGGATCATGACGGAACGGCTAAGCATCGCTGTTCCCAGATCACGGCGTCACGGGCTTGTTTCCGGTCGGCCCTGAGCTTTTCTTTGTTCGGGGAACGGTGGTTTTATTGCCCAAATCATATCTCATTATCAACGCCTGAGCAGAATCAAAATGAAAGTCTTACACTAGGCAGCCGGGCAACCCCAGGTATGGCCTCTGGACCTGTAATGCCGTACGATGATTTGAAAAAGTCGGGACCGATTAGTAATATGTTGTGTGGTGAGAACTGTTACATGTATTACTTGTTCAGGAAACGTTCATGTTGGAAACCGCCTTGTCCTCATTCTGAAAATGCCCTAGACGCCATGGATTCGTCAACAAGCCAAACATTGTCACGAAATTAGATAATCCAATGCAATGTGTGTGATTCTCGCTTGTAGTTTGGTAGGAATTTTGTGTTTAGGAAATATGCCCACACCTCGTTACACTCCCCCGGCGATAAATATCTTGAAATGGGTGCGTATCGCGTCTTCGCATTTTCCGGCGGCGGTGGCTCAAGGTGTTTGCACTTCTTGCTTCTGCCTTTCTGCCCTTTGCTGCCTTTACACAGATACCGTAAGTACAGTGCCATGCTACGTCCAAGGGAAAAATATAACAGTTGTATGGGAAAAAATACTTTTTTTAATAATTCATATTGAGGCCAGCAGTTTGTTTTTCTCTTTGGAGAGAAACATAAATTCTGTGGTGCGCCATCTCGGAAGCACACCATATACAATTGGTGTGCGAAAATCTGGAATGTTCCAGATTTAAATCATCAATAGTCAACGATCGGTGATAGCAAAAACAAGACGTAAAGGGAACTCGAGCGGCTTGAATTAGATTTGTAAATTGTTGGAAATCGTCGGTAGGTGTGGAATCAATACGTCTTTGCCTTTGAACCTACCGCCGATGATTGTTGCCTCGGTTAAATTTGGTCTCAATTTTTTTTATGGTCAGTCTGATTCCTTTGCACAACTTTGGTGCGCTTAAGTTTCGACTGGGCATAATCGGTGATCCAGCGTTCAATGTTAATTCGTGCGGTGGCATTACGGGTGGTTTCAATGAAATAAAAAATTCATTTTATTACTGTGGGCTGATATTAACAGGATGTGCAATATTACTTTATTTCCATTTCCATATTCATATTGAAAAATTCACTACTACATTCAGTGACTCAGAAATATGAAGATAACATCAGAAAAAGTAAGCTTTCGGTTTGTATCCTGCTGTTCTTCTGTTACCACGCTACTGCCATTTGGAGCGCCAGCTTCTCTTCCGAGACGGTTGAAAGTGCAGCTAATGTTGGCCCATTCTCTACTGCGGCCACTACTGTCGTTCCAATTTCCAGACGTAAACGTTTTCGTATACGGTAGACTGTGATATTAGTATTTAAATGTGTATTAAACACGCTGAGGATTGTGTAAGCATGGTATTCAATGTGTTCAATCATATTGCATAGAACATAACAACAAATAAAGTATTTTCTGAAATATGGGGGAAAAAAACGAAAAGTCAAAGAGCAAATAGACCTCAATGAGTAAAGATTGTCCACATTTCGCGTTATATTTTTAAAATCAATAAATATGTCGATCCAATCGCTACCAAACTTCACATAATCACCCGCTGAAGATTTCATCAGAATTGCTCCAGCCCACTTGCAATGTATAGGGAACATAAAGACACACATACGTACATAAACAGTCACATCGATTTTTATAGATAGAGATTTAATTTTGGAAACCAGTTTCAGCGATCAGTTCGCAATATCAGGCACTTCGTCCAATCAACGAGCCAAATTTCTGTCAAGATATATGGTATACACTTCCAACACAAATTACCGATTTACGGTAAAAACCTCGTCAACTAATGAATTTGCCGCCCGCGGTGGCCGAGGGGACTGAGGCGCGTCAGTCACGGTCTGCGCGGCCACTACGGTCGGGGGTTCGTATCCCCCTTCGGGCATGGATATTTGTGCCGTCCTTAGTGTTAGCTATTTCATAAAGAGTGTGTGAGTTTAGGGACTGATGACCCCGTAGTTAAGTCCCATAAGCTATCGAACATCTGAACTTATGAATTTATAGATACGAATGGTAATGCTTTAGCATATATTCGTGGTTTGGTAAGCTGAATTGGTGTTTAAACTGTTTATTTTTATGAGAAATGTATATCACACTTCTGACAAAAATTGGCCTCGTTGTTTGGTCATTTGAAATGGCGAATTGATCGCCGAACAGGCTGCCAAGAATAAATGAAAGTATGAAATCAGAACTGCAGCGTAATATTTTTTATTTTATTCATTTATTTATTTTTCTTTTACCGTGGCTGAAGTGCCCAGGCGCTCTATGACGCCTTACCGCAGAGCGCACTGTTGCTCGTCGGAGGAGGATCGAGTCCTCCGTGGGGATATATGTGTGTGTGTGTGTATGTGTGTGTGTGTGTGTGTGTGTGTGTGTGTGTGGTCCTTAGGTTAGTCTAAGTTTTTTAAGTAGTTTGTAAGTCTAGGGACATAACTAAGGCAGTTTGTAAAACTATTGGACCAAACACATGAACATTCTGTAGTTTTCCCTCCTTGATGAATGCTCATGATTGATTCATGCGGGAAACAAATTTCCCCAAGGTATTCCGATTTATCAGTGTACCACACTATTTCGCTTGTCTCTTTTCGCGCGTGCTGCGGTCCTATAGGGCAGCCATAACAAAGTGTACCAGCAGTGCAGACAGGTTACATGCAGACAAATAACAAATGGTGTCGGTGCAGGTCTTGTAGAGAGGTGCTTTGTGGGGGCGGCGGCAGGCGCGAGACTTTTCGCGGCGGCAGGGAGTGTGCCGGAAGCGCGCGGCCGCGGACGGGCGTGGCCCGCGACGCAGACCGCTCTTTGATCGGCCGGGATGGAACATGGCTAATTAGATTAGCCCGCAAACAAAATAGCCCGCTGCCGCCGCCGCCGCCGCCGCCGCTAACTCGATTAGGACGCAGCCCTCGGTGCAGCGCCGCCGCCGCCGCCTCCGCCCCCGCGTCTTGGTCCCTCCGCCGCCGCCGCCGCCCCCGCCCCCGCGTCTTTGTCCCTGGCCCGCTGGGTCGCCTGTTGCGCCTGCTTCCTGCCGCCTTGTGCTTCCGGCCGCTCGCAGACGGCCGCTGCCGCCCGGCTCCAGCTGTGCGCCGATAACCCGCCAAGGCAGCGTTTCCTGCCGCCGCCTCTGGGCGAAAGATCGCCTCCACACTCACGGGTTTACTCTTCGTAGCTGGTTTATTATCTTCTGAGTGGCGAGTTCGCATCACGTTCTCCGCCAGATGTGTCAAAAGCTCTGTGTTTGGCCCGATGTGCATCTCCGTTAACTGTCATTTGGGTCTCTTATGTCCACCGACCTTCAGCCACCGGTGGACGCCAGAAGACTCTCCGACAGAGAGTTGGAGGACGACTACTCCGCAACAATCACTGACAAGCGTCAAACATGGTATTACAGTGGTCAAGTTCAACATTTTTCGCGTCTTCCTTCTAGTACCTCTCGCTGAAGCTTCTTCAGGATTTCTGTCTCTCCTGACCGTTGAGCCAGTAAATATTTTATCGGAAACGAAAATTCTCGTAACGACATCCTTATATGAATTATTTTCATGTTCTCGTGACAAAGACAATCAGGAAATACCTCAGAGCCCTTTCACGCGATAATAAGACGACATCATTTAATAAAAAAATTCAAATTAGGCTTTTTTCTCATGAATATTATCTCCACAAGTCGTAAATATTTCTTTACGATGTACACTTTTTCTTATGCTCCGTCTCTAATGACCACGCAGTCGACAGGACGTCAAATCGTACTCTTCCTTCCTTCCTTCCTTCCTTCCTATTTCTTTTTCGTGTTCGACCTTTTTGCTATTTCATTTCCTTGTTAAGCGCTGAAACACTTTCTCTATGCCCCCATGTTAATTTCAATTTCTAGTAAGTCCTTATAATATTTCTGCGTCATTAAGTATGATCGGGTCAGTAGAATTATCTAGAATCCTGATTTAAAACTTACAGCAGCGTTTTGCCGCAAACAATACACTACTAACGAACAATATCGCATTAAATGTCAGAATACCTCCGAAGGATACTGATTGTACTAATCAGGTACAAATACACCAACACGCCACTGAATTTCTTCAATCATTTTGCTTAAGCTGAAATGACGTGGGTCGTGAACATTAAAGACATTCTGAAGGTGATGATGCGCAGTCTACGTTTGAACTGCATTAAACTTTGCCAGATTTCTCGTAATAAATCGTTGCTATCCTTTTGTCGTTCCTTTAGCTTAGAAATTGACCCTACTTTATATCGCTGATTATTGTTGGGTTTAGATACTAGACCATGCTGAAAAGTATTGCCTCCGAACATTTTATGTGAAAACACTGAATGCTTTTGAAATAATAAATTAGCTTTCTACGTATTTATTACTGGTTCTACATTTTTTTCTCAACGCAGTCACTTCGGGAACGAAAACAGTTTCTACCAACCAGTGTTATTGTCCGATGTTTGCGTTGTACGATGGTACCGCAACCACCCCGCTGCTTGCACATGTCATCAACATCAGTGTGAAGTCATCCAAGATAATCTTCAAGTTTTGGAAAGGGATGAAAATCTTCTATACTCAAGTCGGGACCGTATGAGGATGACAGTGAATCGATGACGTCGGGATGTTGAAGATGTAGCGAGCAGGGGTGGTCTTGCATTGCCTTGCTAATAGCAAATAAGCTCCATAAGTGGACGAACGCCTTGAATTCGTACTTTATTTTCAGTTTATTTTTCGCGCAGTGACATAGTACCGTTACACACTGCCATGTGTCGGAGCCCTCTAAGGCATAGGGCTGCTACTTCCCTTTGTGAAGTGAGAACCTCATTCCAAAAATATTTTTTATATTTAATACCTCGACCTATATTGAGAACAGACTGCACAATTCTGAGACATTGGCTTTTCAACGCGCCCTCTCATTTACAAAGTCTGTCCAAAGAAAGAAACGACAAAAAAAGGAACATTCCTAATTTCGTGTCAGTGAAATGCGTTTTGCATCTCTCCGCGTGTCGAATGTTTAACTGTAGGAAATTTCATTATTGTATGCCTGTTAGTTTTTATTCAGTGCTAAATTGACGAGAATGTTGTCGCACAGTTTGAGAATTTTAAGATGGCAATAGTTACAGGAGAAACACTTCTGTGCTAAATTTTGTGTGAAACTCAAGAAAACCTTTGCAAAAACACGTCAAATGTTTTAGGAAGCCTACAGCGATGATTGATTAAGCCGCACATGGTGTTAGGATTAGTTCACGCAGTTTATAAGTGGTCGGACGGCAGTGCAAGAATACACTCGTTCCGGACGCCCTTCAACGTATACCGTCGCTGCTCATGTAAGGAACAGCAACGAAATTGTTTGTCATTCGAAGATTGACTGTCCGAGCGATGGTAGTAGAATGTAAAATTTAACTTGCATCATGTCATGAAACCCTGACACAGCTTCTTGTGTTGCCGCCAAGTTCTTCCCACGGCTCATGAGTCAACACTAGAAATACATTGCCTCACATATTTGAAGAGCCTTTGGATCGTGCAAATGAGAACGACCAAATCCCTGCGAAATTTGAAAGGACGAAGATTTGCAACGATGGACGATACGAAAGAAATTTCGCAGGTGGCGCTTCGCGTCACCCAGCGAGAGGCGTACCAACGCCGCTTCCTAAACTGGAAACGGCGTTGGGAGTAGCTTATCAATTGTGGAAGAGACTAACCGAGCACATTAAGTAAAAGGTAAGCCTACAAAAATGTTGTGGAGAAAGTACGGGTATATTTTGGACCGAGCTTGTAATTAAAATCGACGATTTTATATTGCACAGGGCCCACAGGGTAGTAAAGGTCAACAGCTGTCATAACAATAATAATTAACCAATTCGTTTCCATGTAATATTATGTATTTTAACTCGACGGTCCCTTTTCGTCTTAAACTGCCATTATCTAATGGCATATATGTCTAGATGATGTGACATATATAGGACATCTGTATATTTACTGCCAAAATTTGTCGGTAATTTTAATCCTGTATTGGGTATTTTGACAGTTGTAGCCAAACAAATTTTGACACTTCATATACAAACGCCTTCGATGTCGTATGTATGTCAGACCATCTAGACATATACGCCACTTGATAATGACAGTTTAAGCCGAAACTGAACCGTCGGTTTTTTAATAATAGTACATAGCGAATTGGTTAATTATTGTTATTATTACAATAAACGAGCCCAGAGACGCAATTCTTATGGAGTACTGAAGTTACTGAGATCCCCTTCCCCATGCTCTTTTATCTTACGCCATTTATTCTCCCGTTAGTAAACCTTGCCGTTTCCAATAGGAAGTGGAATTTTCGTTGAAGTGATTCGGAATATTACTTAAACATGGCTATAAGTGAATGCGCAGACGATATGCCTGTCTCTCTCTCTCTCTCTCTCTCTCTCTCTCTCTCTCTCTCTCTCTCTCTCTCTCTCTCTCTCTCTCTCTCTCTGAACACACACACACACACACACACACACACACACACACACAGAAAGGGGGAGAGAGAGAGAGAGAGAGAGAGAGAGAGAGAGAGAGAGAGCGCAATAAGAATGGAACGCCGGAAGTTATAGTGTGACGGAGGGCTTGTTAGTGTCCTTGTCTCTACCGACGTCTGCTGTTTCCAGTCACGAATTGTGCGCCGGAAGAAATATTGTCGGTTACCTCCAGGTGTACTCCAATCTCTAAAATTTTTCATACAAGGTGTTTTCATGAGATGTAATGAGATGTATGTAGCCGGAAGCAAAATATGGGTTGACTGTTGTAGGAACGGACGCTTTCGGAAGCGCGCCGCGACCCAGAACGCCTCTCTTGTAGCATCTCCGTGACGCTTTTGCGCTTACTGAGCGAGTCTGTAACGAAGCTTTCAGTTCTACTACGTAGGATGTTCTCTGTTACCCTTTCAATCCTGTGCGGTAGGCACGAGGGACTGAAGATCAACGTTTAAGTATTAGTCGAAAGTTTTTTAAGCTGCCTGTTTTGTGGGAGGGTTTATGCAAGATTCTGAATATTCACTACGTAGTTTTCTAACATTGTCCAAACTTTCGTGATATTCTGATATTAATGCAAATAATAAAAGCATATTAGTATGTGTTGCATGCATATTTGACGGTTAATATTTTATAGCTTAGGCAGGAAGAAATGTGCAGTGTTTGTAATAGTTCGTTTTTGACAGAAATGTTTTCCGTTACAGGCTGTAAGTCTATAAGGGTGAAAGTAGCTTTAAATCAGGTTTCCTTAAGCCAAAGTAGCCATCCTGATACCAGTTCTGTATTAACCCCGAGTGCAGGGGGTAAATTTATTACATATTCATGCTTGAATATATTATATTAAGGAAACAATTCAGGCGAATGTGATGGGTCGTCGTAAAGTGCTCTTATAATAACTGGCGATATCAATAAGGCTCAGAGCATATAAAAATACATAGGAAGTGTATGAGAGATGGTCGGTTATGATATAATCGATTTTTTTCGGTACGATAATTTTCATAAATTGCCTGTAGAGATGCAGGTGTTCTCTGGTGCGGGCCAAAAGCAGTCGAGTGCGTTTGTCTTCGCAACACCGCCATACTGGTAGTGCGATTCACACCCGTAGTCCCACTGCGATCTGTACAGTATGCCACGTCTCTTTCGGCTCATCACATTTTAGTTTTGCACCAGAAGGCGCATGGCGCGTGATAGAATGGTAAGACGTTTATTATCGTAAAACTTTATGGAGCCTTACCCCTCCCACTTAGGTCCCGCGAGACTCTACGAGAATCACTAAACGGCACGTCCGGGCAGCGAGTTTTGTGTGCTTTCGGCGACAATAATGACGGATAATGACAGGTGTTTGGAAGTTATTAAAAAGTGGCTCGGTGAATTTGTGGCCGCCTTAATTCCCGCCCGGCTTCCGCGGCGTCGCATTATTGTGATAGGGCGGCGGCGGGCGGCCGGCGAGGGCGGCGGCGGCGTGCGCGGCCGCTCCCGCCGGTGACAAGTGGAGAGTTTTGTCGCGAGTAATTACCGCGCTCGCGCCTAATTTGAAATTAATTATCCAAGTTGTTCCTTGGAAGCTGTCCAATTAGGGGTCCGCCGGAGGTTTCGGCAACTTCTTGCACGGCCGGCCACGCGCCCCCTCGCGTTTTTGTGTGCGGTCTGCGCTCCAGCCACCGCCTCCCCCCCCCCCCCCCTCCTGCTAGACCGGCCGCACCGACTGTGCCATCCTCTGCACCTCTTTCGGCGCGCAGACGATGCACTGGCGTCACAGTAACTCACGTTGTCCGCTGCTTCGACTTTCGTTTTCAGCGCCACGAAAATCTACAGCCACTGTGAAATCGTGCTTCACCACTTCCAAACAATTCCATTATTGACTAGTGCACAGGAGGCAATCTGTGATCGAAATTTCGTAAGTAGATCTCGCCGCAATAAAAAAAAATGCACTGTCGTCCGCTGCTGCGACTTTTCATTTCAGCGTCACGAAAATCTACAGCTACTGTGCAAATCGTGCTTCACCATTTCCAAACAATGCCCCTATAATTCAATTCTTGACTAGTTCACAGGAGGCAATCGGTGATCGAAATTTCGTAAGTAGATCTCGCCGCAGTAAAAAATGCACTGGCGTCGCAGTAACTTTTACGTTGTCCGCTGCTTCGACTTTAGTTTTCACGCCACGAAAATCTACAGCTACTGTGCAAATAGTGCTTCACCACTTCCAAACAATTCCCCTATAATTCCATTCTTGACTAGTAAACAGGAGGCAATCGGTGATCGAAATTTCGTAAGTAGATCTCGCCGCAATATAAAAAACACTGGAGTCGCAGTAACTTTTACGTTGTCCGCTGCCGCGAATTTTGTTTTCAGCGCCACGAAAATCTACAGCCACTGTGCAAATCGTGCTTCACCACTTCCAAACATTTCCCTTATAATTCCATTCATAACTAGAGCAAAAGAGGCAATCGGTCATCAAAATTTCGTAAGTAGATCTGGCCGCAACAAAAAATGCCAGCTCGTTAATCATTTCCGCGACGATAAATATTCAAATGCTTGTAAAACTACTGGGCGAAACTGCTTTGGTCATCGGTCTCCCGACTTACAAGCAATTTAAACTAATTTACACTAAGGATAAAATGTTCAAATGTTTGTAAATCTATCGGACCAAACTGCATGGTCATCAGTCCGTAGCTTACAAACTACTTAAACCTAGGTAAACTAACCTACGGACAACACACACATCCATGCCCCAGGGAGGGCTCGAACCTCCGACAGCGAGCAACCGCGCGCTCCGCAGCGAGTCACCTTAAACCGCTCGGCTACTCCACCAGGGCTCTCTAAAACATCAATACAGCCTGGGCTAAGCGTCCGCTATCCTGTCATTTCTGTTGAGGTATTCCTTTACGTCCAAACTTACCAAAGGCATTTTCAAAAACAACTCAATCACTAACAACGTTTGTACTGTTACCGTGCATCGCACTACAGAATGTCGAAATATTTCTAGATTTTTCGGAAAGTCTTCCACACTGTTGCTCACAGCAGCATTTAGTCAAATTCTGTGTTTATCGAGTATCGTCTCAGTTATGTGACTGGATTCGTGTTTTCCTGTCAGATAAGAGACAATTCTTAGTAACCGATGGGAAAAGCATTGACTAAAACTATTGATCTCTCGCGTTTACTGGGCAGTGTTACGGTCTTCTGCTGTTACTTATTTGAATAAACGATTTTGGGGGATTATGTTGATAATTACTGTTTCTGTCCCTCTATTGAAACTGAAACAAACCAATATTTTAATTGTCATACGCGTATCAATTCAATAAATTATGTATATTTAATACCGACGAAGATGCCATGTATACAACGAAGATGATGTATATAATAATAAAGGGGAAACTTGTATTGCCGGCCGCGGTGGCCGAGGTGACTGAGGCGCTCCAGTCACGGTCAGCACGGCCACTACGGTCGGGGGTTCGAATCCCCCCTCGGGCATGGATATTTGTGCCGTCCTAGTTCGTAAGTAGTTCATAAGTAGTTTGTAAGTTTAGGGACTGATGACCCCGTAGGTAAGTCCCATAAGCTTAACAAACATTTGAATTTTTGATTTTGAAACTTGTATTGCCACACGTGAAGACCTTTGTTGTACTTTTAGGACGTTCGTCAATCCTACTTCATAAAGACTCCACAGTGCGCAGAAGTACTCCTAACAAGAGAAGCGTACTGTATGGAGTTTCTTTAGTATTGCTGATGCAAATTCTAAGTGTACTAGACACAGTCTTTGTTTCGTCTTCCCCACGACGATCTCTGTGAACTCTTTCCAGTGTTACTCGGTCGTAATACTAATTTCTAAGTTTATATATAAAAACAGTCTAGAGTGTAATGATTAGTTATTTAATCAACTAGTTTCGGCCCTTTTTTGGACCATCTGTCCAAGAAAGGACCGCAACTAGTTAAACAAATAAAAATCATTGCACTCCAGACTGTTTTTATATATAAATTTAAATAAGAGTGCTGTTTTCCCAAAAAGTGAAACAATAATGTTTCCAAAAATACGTAATTTCTAAGTACTTATTTGACCTTACGGCCTTTAGATTTGAGTGATTTATCTTGTAAATAACGTTCATCAGATTTCTTTTACGTAGTACTCTTTTGGATACCGTCACACTCTGTTATTTTCAGTCACTTGCGAATTTTCGCACACTACCCATATAGATTATAATTCATTCTGCAGTTGTTTTTGATCTTCTGTGACTTTACTATACGATAAATGACAAAATCATCTGCCGACAGCCCAAGACGGCTGCTGAGGTTGGTTACCTTAATCTGTAATTAATTTATCCCGTCTTTTCAGTTGCGTAATATATTTATATTGAGTTTTGTCCGTCTGTTGCAACTAGAGTAAACCAAACTTTTAACTGCCACACACGTTTTGCATTTATTGCATCTTCGTTGGTCTGAAATACACATAATTTCATGCTTTGAAAACGAGCATGCTAATTGGTTCATGTCAGTTGTAATAGACGGACAAAACCAATAATTATTGACATAAACCCACTAAATCGTTTATTTAAATAAGGAACAACAGAAGACCGTAACACTGTCCTGAGAAACGCCAGATATCACGTGTTTTAGTTTGTCTTTCCACCAATTGCTACGAACTGTGTCATATCTGATAGGAAATCAAGAATCCAGTCACATAACTATGTCCCATAAGCACGCAGTTTGATTAAAGTCTGCTTGTAAGGAATAGTGTCGAAGGCCTTCCGAAAATTTCGAAATATTTCGCCATCTGTAGTGCGATCATGGTGACAGTACAGACGTTGTCAGTGATTCCATTGTTTAAAACTGGCTTCTTTTGGTAAGTTCGTATTTTAAGAAACACTTCAACAGAAATGATAGGATACCGGACGATGTTTTAGTGTGGGACGAACTTCCACAGTTTTTCGTGACTCCCTTCGCCTTCATATTACGACAGTTTTTTTGAATCTCTTAAATTAACTTCATTGTTAGAAATCATTTTAATTCGCTGCTCGATTTGCACTTCCTAATGCGTGCCGGGTCCCGACCGATACAAATGTAGAGAAGGTGAAATGAAAACGAATGTATCAATTTTTACAGTCTGTCAAGTTGAAGACACTGGACACTATTACTCATTATAGGCCCTCAATTTTGGCATGTGTGATTCATTGATTACCAGTGACGAGAAAAACTTCGTAGTTGGTGGCAGGTAACGGAATTCTGTGAATAGGCTCCTAATACTGTAAAAGGATACGAAACCTCCATTTGGTGTAGGAGCCGACAGATGGCTTCAGTATGAGACCGATATTAGGAGCAAAATAAATTATTAAAAAAATATATGCCTGTTGGTTCCATCTGATTAACATAAATAGAAATACTACCATTTCTGAATCTAATTCTTCCTATGGCACCGAGACAACATTTTAACTCATTAGGTTGTTGATTAAAAATCTATTTAGAACTGTGACAACTGCTTTATAATCTTACCATTCTTCCATTTACATGTATTAAGAGATTTCTGTAGACAGATAATTTTGCTGTTCATGACATTGATCATCAGAAAAATTTTGGAACAATTATTTTGCTATGAACTGAGTGTTTTTTTCTTTTAAGAATAAAAATATTCAAATTAAACGCACTGTT
Source organism: Locusta migratoria (assembly GCA_026315105.1). NCBI lineage: Eukaryota > Metazoa > Arthropoda > Insecta > Orthoptera > Acrididae > Locusta > Locusta migratoria. Next base: position 102,677,104 of record CM048747.1, read on the forward strand.
CGCAGCTACAAAATTATATCGTTCCTAAAAATTTTCGCTTGCAACACTTACCACTGAGTAACCTACCATCAAATTTCATGTCCACAATTTCCATAAAAATGGAGACAGTCATTTAAATGTAGTTATTATTTCCAGTGTTAACGCTAGTTACTATTTTCATTTTTATTTCAAGTTCCAGGTATAGCTCTCCTATTTCTGCTCAGAATTCCTGCAGCTTTTAATACGCACACAGTTGATCGGTTTGCAGTACTGTTTTGAGAAATGTTAATTCATGCCTCATGTATTTCTAATTCTAAATGCAGTTTTTTACGTACATTATGACTGTTATCGTAAAACCGTGACGAAATTGTTACTTACAGGATACTTACTTCAAATACTAAAACTGAAGCTTTTCCAGAATGTTCTAGTTCGAAGGATGAACTTCTTTATCGGTAAAAATTATTTCGTTTCATTAGCTTCCTTTTATGAAGCCATAGGTGGTCCAAGCGAAATTGACTATACACGGCAGAGTAAAAACTACCGAAATTAGTAATACAACGCTGGTTTATCTTCCTGTCACCACTGAACCCTGTTAAATATCTACTGTATTTACGCTGCATGTATATAGAACCGCAGCTTTTCCATTTTACTGCACAATATGTTCCTATCAGCCTTCTGTAATCCCTCCTACACATTGTTTGAGATAAACAGAAATCTTGCGCTTCCCTCCTCATTATTTTTCTCAGAAAATTTTATTTCACTGTATACATGCTAGTATCAGATGACGCTGGTACAAAATGAAATTCCTCATCCTCCAGTTGTCGAGGACACAACCACAGTGCGGCAAACATTTCGAATGTTCTTTATAATGCTTAAATTTACAACAGGGAACCGTGATAGGTGTTCTGCATCATATTTAGCAACTAAATGTATTGTCTGTATTTCCAAAAGTGCATTGCACCGATCGATCAATAAACTTTTTCAAGCCAAAAAACTATTCCAAGCAGGTTAAGAAAAAGATTCGGACGTGAGTACCTCATGTATTATTTCTTGATTGAAGTAAACATCGTAGGTATTGTTAAAATATGTAGGGAAACTATGGCAGTATTTCAGTAACGCTGCTCAGCAAAGCCGCGGTGGAGTGGCCGAGCACTCTAAGGCGCCTTACTGCGGAGCGCGTGGTTGCTCGCCGTCGGAGGTTCGGGTCCTCCCTCGGGCACGGGTGTGTTTGTTGTCCTTAGCATAAGTTAAAGTAGTTTGTCAGCTAATGACTGATAACCGCAGCAGTTAAGTCCCTTAGATTTACAAACTTGAATTTTTCTTCAGCGAAATCCCAAAAATGTTCAAATGTTTGTACAGTCTATGGGACTTAATTACAGGGTGATCAGCCCCTAAACTTACAAACTACTTATGAACTAACTAAGACTAAGGACGGCATAAATATCCATGCCCGAGGGGGGATTCGAACCCCCGACCGTAGTGGCCGTGCAGACCATGACTGGAGCGCCTCAGTCTCCTCGGCCACCGCGGCCGGCAGCGAAATCCCGTTATAAAATTTCGATCGATGTATTGCCAAATTTCTGTTAGATTTGACGCTTTCAATACACATATACTAAATATAAATAAATAATGTTGATAAAAAGCTGGAAAATTAACGGTTCACTCAAAAATTTACTAAAGTATTTAGTTTTCTTATGTAACAACTGTAACTTATGTTCAAACGTATTTGTAATAATTTTTATCTTAATTGCACTTCTATTTTTGTGTAAACATAAAACAAAGAACAGTTATTGAGGCTTTTATTATATCTCCTACGTGCCTCTAAAAATTCGAAGTGCAACCGCGGAAACTATGATAAAATGATACAAAACATGTTGTAAACACGGAACTAAGACAGTTAAGACTCGAGTCACGAGTGGAAATGTGAGCCCATTTTTATATGTTCAGACCTCTACATTTACAGGTAGATAACCTGTTGTGCAATTCACACTCAAGTGCCTTGCCGATTTATTTACAAGTGCCTTGCCGATTTATTTACAGACTCCAGCGTTGAACTCTAATGTAGCACGCGGGAAAAACGAATACACGATCTTTCCCTTCATACTTGACGATCGCTTCTCCCTATGTAAGTGGTCAATAAAAATCTTTTCGTCTTCGGAGAAGAATGTTGGTGGTTGAATTTTAGTAAATACATCTCACAATACGAAAAACTCTCCCAACACGCATTTCATATCCGTGACTCTCTCGTCCCTATTGTCTGCCATTCTCTGGACTTTGTCCACTGCCAATCCTACCTGGTATTCTACATTGCGTAGCAGTAATCTAATAGATTGTGGACAAGGCCATTGTATAAAATCGCTTCAGTGAATTTGTTGCATCTTCTAAATATTTTGCCAACAAAGCGCAGTCTTTGGTTCAACTTCTCCTCAATATTGTCACTGTGGCATTTACAATTAGCAACTGTACAATTAACAATGTTCGTAAGTGTAATTTCTAGGTACGTAGTTGGAGTGACACCCTTCAGATTTTTTAATTTACCGTGTACCGATAACAGAAATTTACTCAAGTTGATGACCGCACACACTTATTTAAGATCAATTTCCAATTTTAGCACCTTAGAGATATCTCATCAAAATCATTTTACAGTTGGGTCTGATCTCCTGATGACTTTACATGAGCGTCAGCGAAACTTAGCACGTCGCGGCATGGTTTCTTTCACTGCTTCTGCAACAGTGTTCGCATCTTTGTTATGTACCACGGAGGAGCAGTTCGTTCCCTTATTAATTCGTGTGGTATAACTCGTTCAGTTTCTGTCGATACTACGACTTTGAATTTTAGCTACATCTGGTCTACACTAACATAGCCTACTTGGAAGAAATCGAGAACGTCTCTTAGGTAGGTGGCAAGCGATTTTTTAATATATGTATTTTGCGTTCATGATTGGTAAATGAATTGATAGCCGCGGCGGAGTGGCAGAGCGCATTGAGGCGCTATTCTCCGATGCGCGAGGCCGGTAATTTTCAACATAATTTTCGGAGGACGTATTTAGTGTAATTTCAGAAGATGTTTTCTGCCTACCGCCGGGTTTATTATGTATTTTCGCATCGATAGTGTTTGATGTTTTATTTATTTGAGAGAGAGTCGGAATGAAAAGCCTCTGACAGTATTGCTAAGCAGTGCTTGGTTGTGGCGTGCAGTAGGTCATAAATGGCCACTACAGCGACGACCATATAAATATTACAGAAATATCGTGTACTACATGAAAGAGATAATGTGGACAACAAACGGGAATTATAGGAGGCTATCCTGGAGTTTCCGATATTTTGTATTCCTTATGCATGAAATAACAACATGGATTGAAGAAATCGTTTCAAGACAGTTGCTAATATACTAAACAATCGTGTTTTTCTTCGTCGAACCAGCTGCTTGTGCTTTGCAGTGAAAATTAAAGAAGGGCCTACACATACTTTTGTGATTTTAGATTTAAGTACCTCGGTCGATGATATCTGGCTCCACACTGGATTATTTAGTTAATCAATTCATTTCTCCTAGCTAAGAAGTCAAATATATATGTTAAAAAAAGACTATGGAAGGAAGCATAGAAATTTCGCTAAGTCTAATACACAAAACGTAATTATTGAATCCTTATATCTTACGCAGATAATATACATTCCATTTAATTTCATTCCATGGTGGTGGCTGATGCGGGAACAATGGTGAGTGAATTACAAAAACAGCAGTCTCTGTCGAAAAACAAAGCAAAAATTGCAACAGAGACTGATCATTTTTTTATTTACTCATATAAATGTATGTTAGTTTATTCGCGAAGATAAAATTGCGCCGCTTAACTGTATCGCTGAAGTAAATTTCCGAAAATTCTGATGTCACTGGTAGTGAGCTGAAACATGTAATAGGGCCATTGTTGGTTCTTGCGTTTAAAACACCCTACTTTTGATGAGAGCAGACGTCTCTCTCCTTGATCCGATTTTGATTAATTACAGCCCGTGCGTTGCCCAAGATATGCTCAAGTTGCCTATGATAACGCCTTGAAATTCTCCCAGTAATTTTGCAGATTAGGGTGTTCACATTAACTTGACGGTTTTAAATAGAGGCAAATATTTTTTCACTTGATCCGATTTTGTTGAAATACATCATGTATGACGCTTCAAATTACGCTCAAGTTACTCGTGGGAACCCCGTGCAAATCTGTCTGATAGCTTCGAAGAGCAGCGTTTTCAAAACAAAGAGAGACGACGGTTACAGATAAAACTTTACGATACCTTCTTTTTACACGATCAGTTTCTGATAAAATAGCGTCTGCATTTTGACACAAACAACGCTCATGTTACTTGAGATAAATGCGTGAAGATTCACAGAGCACTTTTGGGAAGAAGGAATGAAGATTACGGTTAAACGTCCCATCGACATCGTGGTCATTAGAGACGGGTACGTATGGAATCTGTATTGCTCAAAGAGCGTAAATGACGGTTTATCAGTTGTAATATATTTGAATCGGGTAAGATTCTAGTAATAGTGTTGGTATGGTTCCTGTTTCCTGGATTTGAAATAACGTGTAATTTTAGGTGTATCTAGGATATGTGCGGCTACTGTACCCCCTTGTCTATATCGTGTTTTCCCATGAAAATCTCAACACACCACAGGTCTGTTATTGGCTTTGCTTCGCCTTTCAAAGAGCCGACAGAAGCTCTTTCTTCGTGAATAAAAAGTGCAACAGCTTGGCCAGCGCCCCTCATCCCCACCTGTTGTATGCTGTCGACTGCGCTAGTCGCCGTATGTCGCAACAAATATCCCTCATCTGATTATACTAGCATTATTTTGCACTACTCAAGGATAGAGACGAGTTTTGCCAAGTTATAAACAAGCGCATCCTGTGCCTTTTATTACTGGGGGCGTACCACTGCGGAGTAGTCGTTCTCCATTCGCGCCATCGCCAGGCATGCCCCGTTAACGAAGCAAGTATGCGTCTTTGATCATCTTGAAAATATTTCTGGATAGCTCACTTATTCATTTTTGAAAGTTATATTTCACCTGAAGTTACAAAACTTTGGCTTGACATTGCATAACATTGCAGCATTGGTATTACACGCGTAGAAATAGTCATTTCTAGGCCCATTTAGACGCCATTCATAAAGCACAAACTGCAGTAGGTGTCATAAGAACAGAAATTTTGCCGCTTCCATTATTCTTGTTATACTGAACAAAGTACATTGTAAGAATTTTTTCAACTAAATTTCCATAACACTGTGCAACCCGAAACAAATCTCTGTGAAATCGGCAGTTAAAATAGTGTTGTTAATGTTAAACAAGATTTAAAAATCCCCAAGCAACTATAGATAAATTAGTTTGCAAAAGTGAATCGTAATGCCTCACAACCGCTAACGTCATCTTTGCCCGTTAACACATTTTTCGCCTTGGTAGTGATTTTTTCTTCTTTTTTCATCCTTGAAGTAAAATTCTGTAACTACCGAAAAACTGGATCAAAAGCCTATTTGGAAGTGATGTCGCCAGAAAAAAGACGGCGAGTGCGCTGTCAGATAAGGACTTTTGTTATTCAAAATCCTTTTCTATTAAAGATCCGTCGATGAACAGTTAAGCGGCTGGTGTTTACAAACCACTAAACGCTGATTTTTAATATTTGCTGTTATTCTTCCTTACATTATCTGTAGATCCTACCAATAACAGTAACTGTTACCTACTTTTTACAACTCACAGTTACAAAAATTGATTTCTTTCGTTTTTTATTTGGAGTTGTGAGTTAGATGCGTTGAGTAAGAAGTATTGAGTAAACTGAAACGAGAACGTAAATAACTTAGTTCAAACGCTTAAATATGTTACAATACATTAGCAAAATCTAAATTTAATGCAGGTTTTATTTCAAGAAATAACGAAATATTGTTTTTCGTTATTATTTTATATTTCGTAACGAGGTTTTGGAATCATGTTATTTCTGTCCGATAAACCTATTTACAGCCTCTGTCTAAGCATATTTGAAAAGGAAAAGATGATTTCCATACGGCAGTTACAGGTCTTACAGTCTAATTGGTGTGTTTATGAAGAAATAAATACTACTTTCCAGTTCACTTCAGCAAAATGGGAAGAAATAATTTAAAAGCTTCATTAGTTGAGTTTCTGAGGTCCTTAGCAAGTGAGTTCAAAATCTGTGTTTTCATCTGTATTTAGAATCAAGTGTGGAAAATCGTAGCAGGTGCTCCGACAGTGAGGAACAGCTAGGATTTCGTCTTTTAATGAGACTGAAATCCACTTCAGACAATCCTAAATTACGATTTTCGCGTTTCCTTAAATCAGTGCAGACCAAACATGAGCTCAAAGAAGGCCACGAGTGAGCCCTTATTTCCCCATCGTCTTCCTAAATGACAATGACGTCGACAGAACATTAACTATTTCTCAGCGTTGTTTCCTTCCAACACTGCGTTAACGAAGACGACAGAAGCAGTAAATTGTAATGCATAACGTTTCTGTATTTAGAATCGATGAAAGCAATAGCAGGAAATTCGTGAACGAACAAAATAACGATTATTCTCCTGTGTACTTTCGCACTTGACATCTTGCAGGACACCGCAGCTGTGCAGGCGGTACCGCTGACTGCAGGGGCCACGTTCAGTGGTCACAGCGTGTGTCGAGCGACTTAACTCGACGAGTCTAGTCTCGGACACGTCGCCGTGACCAAAGTAGGTTGCACGTTGATTATGTCATGCAGCCTTGTTAGCAACTAGCCGCAAGTAGAAAAATCGAGCCTGCATTGCGCTTTTCTTCATCTTTGTTGTGCCCTCCATTTTTTCTTTTTTTCTTCCAAGAATTGCTGACGGGTTCATCACTTTCAATTATTAGTGGTAATGTTCAACTTTTTTACACTAGTGTCCTATTTTCTCAGCCCTGTAGAAAATTTTTACAAGTTATTTTGACATGTTTTTCGCAGTGCTAAGTTAGATACACGGTGATATTAAAAAGTTACCAAAACTGAAAAGAGTTAGGACGAGCAGTTCAGTAAGTTATAGGCTTTATTGAAGCGACTCTCGTATTTGAATGTGACGGGAGACAGGTAGAGGTAATACATATGATAGTTATTAAGCCAGTGTCGTTTTGCTGCCACCCTGTGACAGCCCAGATGAGAGACTTGCGAGTACAACAGCGCTAGGCGTCGTACTCCCTCTCTGCTGACGGTAGAAAAGTTCTGCAGTTCAACATGTACATATACAGCATGAAGAACGTTCAAATCGTATAATTATCTAAAAAAATATTTTATGGCTAAATTTGTAAAGCACAAAATGCCACAACGATGTGCGGAAAGAGAAAGAGGCGTCGTATTGAAATTGAATACAGCTTGCTCTTCAATAAAAAGTGTTCTAGATGAAAGTCTTAATGCTGCGGAGATTCTAACTCTTTGCCACTAATATCGGCGTCAGGCAAATAATTTGTAATTTTCCACAAATCTAAAAGTCTGAAATATAAATACCCTACTCGTCCATTAGTCATAACAGAAAAGGCTCAATAACTAGCCTTCACTCCTCACTGCCTACGGATTTATCTTGTGTTGTTTTGAAGGGTGGGGATCAGAGGGAGTAATATGCCACAAGTTGCCAGCATAGTATTCCACTGGTACTAACGTGCAGAAGAAATTTTCGCAAGTACAAGGCGAAGGCTTAATGGTACTCTCTGCAGGAGAAAATTGTGCGCTAAATATTATTATTCACCCGAACAGAAGGTAAAAATATAGAACGTGCAACATATCTGGACAACGAACTTACTGCTTATCGTCAGTAGTGGTTGGAGTCGAGGCAGTGCGTGGTATGAAGCGCCTTATCACGGATTGCGTGGCATGGATGTGTGTGTTGTCCTTACCATAAGTTAGTTTAAGTATTTATAAGTCTAGGGACCGTCGACGTCAGCAGTTTGGTCGCTTGGATTTATAAACATTTGAGTATTTCAACATTTTGGAGTCAAAGCAGAATGTACAGATCCTCGCTTACAGTACTCGATGAAGACGAAGAGGCTAGCCTTCCAAATAATAAACATTATAAAAGGTTCATTTCAAAATACAGCGTAGATAAGGATAAGCCACGGGATGTTTCTCGCCGATTTGGCTGTGGGTGTCAGAGGAACAGCGGGTAGACTAACCATTCAAATTCCTAAAATATATCTCATTAGAGCGACAGTGATAAAGATTAAATGAACATGAAAGATATTCGGCTTTGGTGTAAGCGAATTTGTGTATCAATTCGTTTAGTGTTGGAGTGACGCAGGGGGAAAAATATGGAAGTTAATTTTCCTGCGCGAGTTAGTTTGCAGTTATTTCCCATTTTTTGTTTTATATTATTCCTTGCAAAATTAAGCTTCCAATTATGAAATTTAACATAGTTGCATGTTTTAGTTTATACACGTAAAAGTAATATATTTAGTTTAGATACAATTACTGTCATTTAAGTAATTAATCTATTTAACAGTTAATCTTCCTAATTGAGTGAAGCCGCCAATGAAAATAATAATTCAGAAATTGTAGCAATTAATTATTTGCGAAAATTACATCTTTAGGGTGATGATAGCCAAAAACTAACAGTTCTTTACAATATGCACATTTTATGAGAACAGTTTTTTGAACAAGATTGTTTTCCAGAAATTTGGTTCCTGCAAAGCAATACTTCATTCAAGTTTTTAAATAAAGTTTTTTAAAGTATGTTTAAATTTTCTAGTACAAATTTAACATTCAAGGGAAAAAATAGGACGTTGCGGTAGTCGAATCCGGTCCACAAAATTGGCATTACGTTTGTTACCCAGTGCGCAACGGCAACATTGAAAGTGTTGTTTCTCAGCATCTCTTTTAAATGTGGTCGAAATTCTTTCTCGAGCTATTCGTCTTTTCGTATTGCCTACTCAGGTGTGGTTTTTAGTATTTTGACAGGCGCATCTGTCTGCTTCTTCGCACACAGTTTAAGCCAAATCATGTTGACTGATACCGCGACCTCCCATTGTCGGAACACAACTTGAGTGTCAGAATGAGAGGAGTAGGCACACAACACATTTTTTGTAATTCTGCTGCAGCTTAAATTTAAAATTACTCTCCTTATACATGTTAGTAAACGTGCGGCGCTTTAGGACGTGACGCCGACATAAGTGAAGTTTGTGACGTAAATGCGTAAGACGTGATTGTTTTGGATGGCGAAATATCTTCAGAAGGGCAACGTTTGTCTGAAATACATAGTCCAATGTTGCTAACGCTTAAATGAAGTGTTCTGCGCATAGTCCGCTCGGTAAGGACAAATGTGGTATTAGTTTTAATTCAGAGTCGATTTGACAGAAATTTATTTGAAGGTGAAATATTCCTGAATGCATTATATACGCCTTCGGGTATTCGTTGTTCGTTGTGCATGTCAAAGAAACAGAAGCTATGTCAGGATATACTTCTGTGTTAACCGACGTTTGTTCTGTTATCAGAGGTCTTTCGTGTGTTGAAGGTAAACTCAAGATATAATGGCTTAATTAATAATAATGTTTGCATACTGCTCTACGAGGATAAATTTTCAAGTTACGAAAACAGCTAATAGTATTATAACTGCTTATTTAATTTTATTTGTAGAGACAAATACGCCTGAAGCTTAGAAATATAGTGATGGTGCGTGGATATACTGCTAACCAGAGGGTACACGTTGCTAGCAGCGCAATGTGTAAATTTTTGTTCATTTATTCTTATCTGTCTTACATATTTCAGCCACCTTTTGTCTACAGTTATATATCGGGTACAAACAATGCCATACATACTTGTGTTCGTTATTGCATTGACAGTATTTTTCATCATTCTAAATAGCGGGCTATATAAAATCCACACAATTACTTCTTTGTGCCGCCCCATATTTCTTTCCCACGACGCCAGATAATACATACGGAAAGCATATTGCATTACTTGGTGGTACTGACGTCAAAAGAAGAGAGTTGGCAGACGCAGAGCGACAGTTGGATTGCTAGAAATAGTTCACACATGATGTCCATCATCTGTATATTCACGGTAACGTTCTAAATAATTTATAAATTCATTGTACTTGTTTCCCGACAAATTACATTAGGAACAAGAGCCTTTGGGTTTGCAGATATTATGTTTTGCGAGCCAAATACACCATGCCAAGTGGAAAATTTCTAGGTCTAGAAGTGAGTGATTCCTTACCTTGAGACTTAGTTCACTGATAGGTTGATAGTTTGGCCAACGTTTACCGCTCAAGATTGTAATGTTAGCAGGATTCTCGTAATAGGATCAGAATATTTTCTTCCAAATGGTCAGATGTCAAATGGTTCATAGTTAGGTCTGTTTAGATGTTCCATAATTTGTAGATCAAATACATAATTGTTTTAAGCTTTTCCGGCAGTGTGTTGCCATGAAAAAGGGTAATTTCAATCCATATCTTTATATCGAATACTTAAAATTTGTCCGGGATACTTATAGCGTTGTCTGTAGTCATTGTTTGCCCCTTTGCTGGATATGAACTCTCGTATTTGCTCAAGCCATTTCTTATTAATCTGACCCGGTCTTCATCTGTGTCTCGAGTAGAGGAAACGAAGCTGAATTGTTGTTTTAGTTAAAGATCACCAGCGTATACGTATACGTGTATTGGTAAACCTACGAATCATTCACTTCGACAAATATGTCGACGTAACCGTTTGAGGTATCTATAGGAACGGCCAAAATGTTACCGAGATTTTTTTTTTTTTTAAGTTAACGTTATAATAAAGTTACACTACCTGCTGTAACATGATTCAAAATTACTTATGCAAATTGAAATTCACGTTAATATTTGTTCTGATGTGAATACAAATCTGTGATCACAAAGCAACTGGAATTTTTCTAGAGAATGTTCATTTGTTCCTAACATCAACCGTATCCCTTTCAAACTAATTTCACTGGGATATAGTTAATTTTTTTCCAATGCTTTTTGCAATCTTGGAAGCATTTATGGAACTCGCGTTTCGTTATATTTAACTATTCTGTTTGTATCTCATCCAGTGGTGATAAAACATGTTCTTTCATTGTTGTCTTCAGCCTTGAAGAATACAGTGGCTGAGGTGACAAAACAGTTTTGTTTTTTCATATATTAATAATGATGTAATAAAAATCACGAGTAGCATTGTGGGGTGAGTAGGGACATTATTGTGATGCAGCTTTCACCCATAATTTGCCACATTTCCTGTCGTTTTCTTCAGAGTGTTTGACGCAAACGGCGCTTAAATTCCGGATATGTTTTCTTATTGACCTTAATTACATAAGGCAGAAACTGATTATGCATTATTCTACTGTAAGCAAAGAAACAGCGAGAATAACTTTCACGTTATCGAACTTGCAGGATTTTTTCAGTCATGGCTCTCAGACCCATATGTCTCTGTTTCTTCGTGTATTATTAATTTCCTTTGATTGGCAAGTTCATACAGCAATTCCCAATTCCTGAACAATGTCAGTGCGACGTTGTTTTCGATATCAATTTAATTTCGAAAAAAAAAATATGTTACTACACGGTTTATGCGTGGTACATCTATAAATTTACTTGGCATGAGCGAAAATATATTCGGACATCATTTGCAATTGATGGTAATTCGTCAATTTCCCAGAACAATTTTCTTTACTCTGTCCACATTGTCCTCAGTAATTGACGTACTAGACCGCCCGTCGGCGTCGTCGGCGTAGATGCGCCAAAAACCATACTCGGTAGTCCGAATGCAGCGCACATTTTTCAAGCAAAATTTAACGCAAATTCTTTTACCTTCGTCGTCGAAAGTAAGAATTAGTTGGGCAGTAGAAAACGCTAGTCACCCTATGAACTAAATATTCAAAACAACTTAAAATTCAATTACACCCCAGAAACATGCGTCACATCAAGAAAAAAATTTGAAGATAGGATGAGTGATACCAGCGAAATAAAAAAAAAAATCCCGTCACCTTCTGATCACACGTTGCGTTACTCCATGATTGGCCCCTACCGGAGCATGCTAGGAACGAAAGGATTTTGTAAACAGCCGCTCCTCGTCCTCTCCAGGTAGAATAGTTATAGTTCGTACGAAAGAAACGAACATATAATGGCTTAGTGCGTCGCGCAACTGACACGAATGTAATAATATTATCAGTAATTGCCCACAACCTCGGGCACGTTTGTAATACTATAATTCGTAGGGCTGCGTTATTGTTATGACGGAAAATTCTCATACGTTGCCACGGTTTCAGCGAGCGTAAACATTTCCGAGCGGTACGCATCCATCCGTCTTTGCCGATCACAGACGAGTCAAAATGTAGTTTGCCATCAGTAAGTTCCCTTTTCCTATACTTTTGTTGTTCTTGGTGATACTGATGTCTTCAGCGTCGTTGCCATTTCGAGAATTGGTTTCATGCAGCTGCCTAATCTAGGACAACCTGTGTTGTCTCTGTGAAGTCTCTTCATGTCTGCATAACTGTTGCAGCTTACATCCACCCGTATCTTGTGCTGTTGTCGAACTAAGCAAGGTGTCGCAATTGTTGGGACACTGGACACGCAGTTTGGAGGACGATGACAGTTCACGTAAAGTCCGAGGGTTTCAATTTTTTTTTTTTTTTTTTTCTGGGTTATCCCTAAATCTGCCCAGATAAATGTCGGGACTGCTCGTTTGAAATGATTATGGCAGATTTCCTTTGCCATTCTTTTGTAATTCGAACATGCGTTCCACCTTTAACGCCTGCGGTGTCTACGAGAAGCTTTGTCTTTTTACTGTTGTCAAATCTTCATTTTATTTTTTTAAGCTCCATCCTCCATAAATACCTTCTTTACCGAATGTCTATTTCCCGATACTTCAGGATGTTAATTTTTTACTTTTGTTGTAGTGTAAATTATTTTTATCCCAGGTCATATCCCAGCCTTTTTTTGATTGGAGTCGGCATTTTGGGCATTTTATATTCTTTCCTTCTGCCATATTCTGTTATTGTGTTACTCAAGTAGCAAAATAATTTCTTTCTTTAGTGTATCATTTTCTACTGTAATTTCATCAGATTTAATTCTACTACGATTTATTTCTGTTGATGCTCATAAACGATTTTCAAGCGTATTTAATCGCAGATCGCCCAGTACCACGATGGTATTTTGTGTTCTGCTTTATGTGTACCAACTTCATGAGACGTATAAAGAAGTTTTAATTTCGTCTGTCGCTTGTGTACTTAGTACTTCAATATAAAATACGACTTTCGGTGTACTGAACATTTTGTTGCAGCTAACCTATCCGGCAGCTTACAGGGTCAAAACAGATTCATTTTCAATATTTCGCGTAATTATTGACCGAATTAAATTTTTTAATAACTGTCATAATTTACCTATCAAAAGGTAAAAACTTAGGCAGGTATTAAAAGCTGTGTGTTTGTCTTGAAGCTAACGGCTCTGACATATTCCAAAAATGCTCATCCATTACTCGGAAATGATAAAACTTACCTATTTCCAAAGAAGTTCACATAAAATTTCAATCCTGCACGAAACTTTTTCTGACACCCCGACAAAATAATGAAAGGAAATAAGTTTGGCGATAGCCACATTTCCGCTATTCATGCGGTCAGACTTCTACCATGACGTTTTAATTTATCAGTTTTTAACTACTGACTCTATTCCCAATACATTTTGCAGACAGTATTTGCATAATCACCGTATGCACCAGCAACATTGACTATGGCACATAGTTTAGTGGATAAAACAATAATAATATGTCAGACACAAGCTTTTAGTTAACATGGGGAACGAATAACCCCTCTTATAACCATCCGGTGTTTCATAATGATAGCACCTACAAACTCCAAACATACTTTTAATTATAATTTCTACGTTTTGTAAACATTTTCTCGCTTACTGGCAAATCGTCAAGAATAACTTAATCACAGCGCTATTATGAATGACTTTTTCTTGCTGGGAAACCACACATCGATATAGAATTTTTTGAATGTAATTACCGCCATGTGATTGTTACTCTAATTTATTGCAAAACAATAATGATTTAGACCGTGTAAAGATTGTCGTTTCAAATTTAAAGTTCTCTGATACGCCTAAACTGCGTATCATCGTCCCATGAAAGTACGTTTGGTATTACAGAACCGATTATGGCGAGAGAGACATTCTAATGGAAAATATACCTCTTGTTTCAATATGTTTCGCCCTTGCACATTGCTGCTCCAACTCAATGTATTTTCACTTTTTAATGTTTTATATAAATTGACAAATGGTTCAGTAAAACCAAACAAACGTACATTGATGTAACTGTGATACACAGTTTAGGCGTACGAGGTAGTTTTATGCTTAGACTCTTGAAAATGACTACCTCGTCGCAGTCACGATTGTGCTATAATAAATTAACCAAAACAGTAAAAAATTGTGGTAATTTCTTTTTAAAATGTTATTAACAATGTTGCATTCCATTATGGAGAGCATGTGACGAATCCGCAGCACTATTTTTTTTTTTTTTTTTTTTTTTTTTTTTTTTTTTTTTTTTTTTTTTTTTTTTTTTTTTTTTTTTTTTTTGTAGACTGGGAACACCACGTGACCGTCCTCGGTAAATGTTTGAGTTATAAAAATTAAAGCTTTCTATCAATTTGGTTTGGTGGTGACGATGGTTGTCGTCATCTTCAGTCGGAAGACTGGTTTGATACAGCTTTCCACAACTACCCTATCGTGCGCGAGCCACCGAATCTCTTGATAAGAATGGCAACTTACATAACTTTGAACCTGGTTACTACATTCGTCCCTCGGTCTCCCTCTGCGATTTTATCCACCCCCCCCCCTCCCACTTCCCTCGACACTTCCGTCCAATTATTGACGATGCCTTAATGTCTCAGTATGAGTCCTATCAATCGATATCTTCTTTTAGACAAGATATTCCACAACTTTTATATTTTCCCAATTCTGTTCAGTGCCTCATCATTAGTTACGTGATCTACCCGCCTAATCTTCATCATTGGTCTTGAACACAACATTTGGTAAGCTTCAAGTTTTTTTTTTTAACTATTTATCGTCCGTGTGCCAATCCCCTACAACGCTACACTTCAGACAAACGTTTTGAAAAAATACATTAACAATCGATGTCAACAAATTTATCTTCTTCAGAAATGCTGTTCCTCCCATTGCCATTCTGCATTTTACATCCTCTTTACTTCGACCAGCAGAAGTTATTTTACTGGCCAGATAAGCTAATACCTTCAGCATTGCTTTATTTTTCTTCGACTACATTCCATTACTGTTTTTCGCTCTTGTTGATGTTTATTTTGTACCCTCCTTTAAAGACACAGTGCACTTGGCTATTTCAATGGAACGCGATTGCTTCAAAAGGGGATCGTAAATGAAAGAAATATTTAGAGCAAAGTGTGCACACTGTTGATGTATGAACAATACGAAACCTAAATTTCAGTATTAGTAAGCCCATTTCCGTATGATGAGAGGTTTGTTTCAGACGCACGTCTCGTCGTTGCAGCGGCAGACGCAGAAAACCGGCGCGAGTTAAGCCTGTGGCGTCTGCTTCCGCCGGCGTGACACTGTGCTTGACGTTAGGCGGCCACAGATAGGCGGCAGGTGCTGGCCGCATGCGGGCCGCGCGTGCGGACACAGCTGCCGTTCCGCTCCGCTATCTCCTCCCCTCACCTCGTCCCACCTCACCCTACAACACTCACAACCTGCGCCCACTATGTTGTGCTGACGGTAGCCACCATTCCTAGTAATACAATCTTGTAGAAATAGACACACAGGCATTCACTGCTAGTGAACGAGTGGACATTGAATTAAAGCATTTGGGAAATAAAGAAAAGTGCCAATTCGACTTTCGAATCCTTGTCTCCAGCTTACAAGGCATTTGTGCCTGTAGAGTGACTGCCTATTAATTATTTCAGCTCTGTGACGCCAATAGTAAAGATATCGATTATGGACAGAAAAAAAGGGAGGGCCAACGGGCATAGAGAGGGGGGAAAAGGATATGAATTAACGGAAGATTAGATTTCAGCTGATATACGAGGTTTGTACCTTAAATAGTGGCAACTATTTATTCACAACCGATACAAAAGCGTGACATGTTTGCATCTGTTACTGTCCTTCGGGGTGTAGAACCCGTTTCCAGCGATATGGACGGGGTAGTTTCCCGTTGGCAGAGCCTGTTATGTTGATGGTGCGAATGCAGCGGTCTACTGCGTTTCGAATCTCTGGAACAGTTCTGAAGCGAATCCCACGAAGTGGTTCCTTCATCTTCGAAATCAAAATCACGAGGACTTAATATTTGTGAAAGAAGTGGCGACGCTTTTTGCGCAACCCACCCATCATTTTGCACGACAATGCGCGGGCGCACACAGCGCAATCTGTGGCTGCTCTGTTCGGATGATAGAACTGGGAAGTACTGTACCATCCACTATACTCTCCGGACTTAACCCATTTCTTCCCAAAAATAGAAATTGTGAAAAAGTGTTATATTTAGTCATCAGGTTCTCTTTAAAATAATTGAAATAACATTACAAATATTACAAACTGGCAGTATGTGTTGTAATTTGCACCATCCATAATGTTGCGCTGTTTCCTAGTAAAAAATAGAAAAATTTAGTTTTTGTGATCACATTCTCCTATTTGTTCAAACTGTGCAATATTGTCTATTACATGATAATTCTGAATTACATTGATGGTATCACTCATGAAATATTGAAAAACACTCTGTGTGAAGCTGAACTTGACATTTCTTGTGTATGTAGATCCTCTGACGTTTGTAAATCTTGCATCTTTTTACGAAGTGTTAAGGTAATTGTGAAACTTTAACACATGTGGAAAGAGCTCGTGAATGCCCTTTAACACATGTGTGGTGAGTTTTGTGTAGTAAGTCCATTTCGACTGCATTTTGTAAGGCTAAATTTTGTGTTGCGTGTACGCAACACTGGGAAGAAATGGGTTAAGTCCTTGTGACTTTGATTTGATTCCGAAGATGAAGTAACCACTTCGGCGCATACGCTTCAGAACTGTTCCAGAGATTCGAAACGCAATAGATCGCTCCATTCGCACCATCAACATAGCAGGCTCTGCCAACGGTAAACCACGCATTCCATATCGCTGACAACGGGTTCTTCACAACGCTGGTGATTACTTTTAAGGACAGTAACAGGTGCAAGCTTGTAACGCTTTTATATCGGTTGTGAATAAACAGTTGTCACTATTTAAGTTCCAACCCTCGTACTTGGTTATTTATTTATTCTAACCCTCCGTTGATACATCCCTACCCTCCTATGTCCACCTCTTATAATTTTCCTCTTTGAGTTCATCTCTTTCTCCGCCCGGTCGGTTAGCTGTGCGGTCTAATGCACCGCTTCCGAGACGGGGAGGCGTACCGGCCCCGGCTCGAATCCGCTCGACTGATTAACGAATGAGGTCGGAGTGCCGGCCAGCCTGGATGTGGTTTTTAGCCGATATTCCACATCCCCATAGGCGAATACCGGGCTGGTCCCCAAGTCCCGCCTCAGTTACACGATTCGCAAGCATTCTGTAACACTTTACACTTTCACACATATAACACTGTATGCAGACATTTGGGGTACACATTTCCTCCCGGGGGGCATGGGGTGGCGGCAGGAAGGGCATCCGGCCACCCTGTAAATATTAACATACGTCAAATCCGAATTTAACAAGGCCAACCCTACATGTGCGGGAACATGGCCAAAGAGAAATAAAGAAAGTAAGTCCATCATTTCCCCTGCCTGTCTGTGAAAAATTATATACACCCTCTGACAGTAAAGTTCGGTGAACTGTCCTGTAACGTTAACGTAAATGAACAATGAACTACAGATGCACAGCTGAGCTCTACGATACATGTCCTGCAAACTTTGTAGGAAAACTTCTTTTAGGCTGACGGTCAAAAGCCTCGTCACGTTTCGTTGCATGTCAGGAATTTCGTAAAATCTCTTTCCTTTCAAAGCGAGTTTGAGTCGGGGGAATGGGAAGAAGTCTGGATGATCGACATCCGGCGAGTATGGTGGATGTTCAAGTTGCTCTACAACGCTCGCCCGCACATAGCCAATATCGTCAAACAGTGCCTGAAAAAAGCGGGTGTGACTGATGACCCCGTAGTTAAGTCCCATAAGCTTAACAAAGCGGGTGTTGCAACTTGAACGGCCACCATAGTCGCCGGATCTCAATCCTACTAGACTTCTTTCTACTATCTCAACTCAAACTCGCGTTGAAAGGAAAGAGATTTGACGACATTCCTGACGTGACGAGGCTTTTGAACACCATTCCAAAGGAAGACTTCGAACAATGTTTCCAAGACATGTATTGCAGAGCTCAGCGGTGTAGAGTCATGGGAGATGGCTACTTCGAAGGACAGTAAGGTAAGACGCAGTGTAGTGGCCGATCGCTATAACGCGCCTTGGTGCGGAATGCGCGGTTCTTTGTCAGAGGTTTGAGTCCTCCTTCGGGTCTCCTAAGTTAAAGTAGTTCGTAAGCCTAGGGACTAATAGCCACAGAAGTCCCTTTGATTTACAAATATTTCACATTTGATAGTAACGTAACTGTAGTTCCTATTTCATCTACATTAATGCTACAGGACTATTCACCGACCTTCATTGTCAGAGGTTGTGTATCTACCAACTTTCGTGGTGAAACGATATCGAAGTTAATCGAAAGGTATCCTCCCCCATAACTACACGGCGACTTGCGTAGTATAAAAACCTCCGTGAAAACATTCACACATTGTACTCTAAGGTACCCTCCGCCATGCACCGTAAAAACACTTATGTATCTTGCTGTTTCTCTTGTTTCGAAGGTTAAACTGTGCAAAATTTCGCCAAGATCGGAATGAGACTACAGATTTCTATGAAATACTAACGAAAAAACGGACACTTATTACCCACAGCGTGATTCACGTAACACACCTTTTGTTTCATGAACGGTCCCAGATTTCGAAACTAGGTTTTCGGCAAGCAGTTACGCCCTGACGAGAAAGTAATGTTGTACCGTATATAATACAGAGTCGTAACTCCTGCAGCGATCAAGATATTGAAGCAAATTTTTTTTTCTTTGTTTATCGGACCGTATACTTTTATACTTGCTGGGAAAGTCCGCGCACGTGTCTGATCACTATGAGCAGGTACCTAGTGGACATCGCAACTGCCGAGTAAGCAGGAGACCCGCGTTCGAATCCCGGGCCGGCGCAAATTTTCAACTTTTCCTTATTGATTGACTTCAGTTCACTTCCTTGATTGATAATGGCTGCTAGTTCGTTCTTTCGCACATTTCCGAAAGACCAGAACCAGACACCACAACCTTAGACCTGTCGTAGGAGCTGTGACAACGTTTCACCTTTCATACTGTGAAAGTAATCTCTTCTACTGCAAGCTCTTTGTTTTCCAAACTTTGAGAGGCTATAGTATCGACCAAAACGAGAAAAATTTCCAGTGTAGAAGGCCAAAATCTGTATACGTCATGTAGATATGAGCTCCCATTTAGCTTAACTACCGTCATACACACGTCTTCTACTAAACAGTTTCTCATAGCTCTTAAGGTGTGGCCTTCAGAGCCCTTGTTTGGAAAATCAAGAGCCTGCAATGGAAGAAACTCATCAGTTTGCATTAAGCTTTTTAAGATCCCATGTTTTACCAGAATATATCGAATAAACTTCGTATCATATCCTAAATGTTTGAACATCCTGTATATAAAAAGGGACGCTATATAGAAGTGACCAT
The DNA here is from genome assembly GCA_026315105.1 of Locusta migratoria. Taxonomy (NCBI): domain Eukaryota; kingdom Metazoa; phylum Arthropoda; class Insecta; order Orthoptera; family Acrididae; genus Locusta; species Locusta migratoria. Next base: position 102,696,800 of record CM048747.1, read on the forward strand.
ATCAAGATCAAACAGTCAGTACGGCAAAATCTCCCAACTAGGCAAATTCAGGTAGGTTGACGCTGAGGGACTACTAAGGGAAATTAACAAACAAAAAATTCCATACTACATAGAACATACGAATCCACCTGCAAGACAAACGAAAATAATCTTTATCACAAAAGACTACATTGTAACTCAGTTACGCATGTGAAAAATGACAAATGGTGCAAAATCCCAAATAAACTTTATTCAATAATTAGAGAGAAAAATTCTCAGATGAATGTTACAAATAAAATTCGAAAAAGAATACCAAGTTACAGAAAAGATAGCACATAACTTAAGATAACGAAGGTTACTCGGTTATTTATGCTAACACACACACACACACACACACACACACACACACACACACACACACACACTTCTGTTGAAGCGTACTCGATAAAATTCGGAGCAGACAGCCAAACCTTTAACGAAACACAGTGAATAATATAGACAGACCGGAATGAAAATGAGAAAACCAAACCAAAAGGTAAATAAGCTGAAATATACAAACGAACAGCCAGGAAAGTCACAGTAACAAATTGGAGAAGGCAGCGAAGGAAGCACCAGGAGAAGACAAGACACAAAATAGACTCATTTTATTTCGCTAGTCCCAAAATGTATACAAAGGTCCTCAAATTAAAACCTTTTGCAAGAAAGTAGATCACTGCTTCAACTTTTGTTTCGCTGGTAATCAACATCTACACAACTGCTCTGCACATCACCCGTGTCTGGGTGAGGGGTGATCCAACCACTTTCAGAATATTTTGCTACTGTTTCACTCTCTTTAACAACTCGCGAGGAAAAGGAACACTGAAATCTTTACCGCTCGAGTCCTTATTTATCAACAAAGCATTTTTGCATTGCTGGGAGAATGTTGGCCGGCCGCGGTGGCCGAGGGGACTGAGGCGCTTCAGTCACGGTCTGCACGGCCACTACGGTCGGGGGTTCGAATCTCCCCTCGGGCATGGATATTTGTGCCGTCCTAGTTCGTAAGTAGTTCATCAGTAGTTTGTAAGTTTAGAGACTGATGACCCCGTAGTTAAGTCCCATAAGCTGTACAAACATTTGAACATTTTTTTGGAGAATGTTGGTGTTTGAAATGTCGTAAATTGATCTCGCAGCTACGAAAAAGGCTTCCTTTTCCATGACTCTCCCGTGATAATAAAATACTAACTGCCCTTGTATAAACTTTTTCGATGTTCTCAGTCAGTCCTCTCCGGGAAGGATCTTATGGCGTGCAGAATTATTAGTCTTGGTAGATAGCGGACAAGCGTAGAGTAGGAAGTTAGAACTGTGAATTTTTGCTTCTTTTAATTATTTTGCTAATGAAACCCATTCTTTCGTTCGTTTTCTCCACGTCATTATATGTGAGATTGTTAATTAAGTTCTTCGTAATTGTAATTCCTTGGTATTTAGTTGAATAAATAGACTTGACAATTGTATGATTTATCGCGTTTCTGAAATTTAACGGATTTTTTTAACTACTCATGTGGATGACTTCAGATTTTAATTATCAGAGGTCAGTAATCAACTTTTGGAGGTATATTATGTAAATCATTTTGCAATTGGTTTTGATCTCCGAATACTTGACTTGGCGAGTATTACAGTATTAACTGCAAACAATCAAAGAAGGATGTTCACATTATCTTCTCAATCCCATATATACATTAAGAACAGCTGGAGAGCCTCACTTCTGTTTTGCTTTATGATTTCCTTCAGTTAGTACGAACTGCAACGTTTCTGGTAGAAAACAGCGAATCCAGTCACACAACGGCGACCGAGCGAGGTGGCGCAGTGGTAACGCACTGGACTCGCATTCGGGAGGATGGTGGTTCAAATCCACCTCCGGCCATCCAGATTTAGGTTTTCCGTGATTTCCCTAAATCACTCCAGGCATATGCCGGGATGGTTCCTTTCAAAGGGCACGGCCGATTTCCTTCCTCATCCTAACCCAAAAACTCCGAGCGTTAGCTCCGTCTCTAATGACCAAGCTGTCGACGGGACGTTAAACCCTAAGCATCCATCCACACAACGGCGATATTCGTGGCGCTTATAAGAGTGTGGTAGTCGTTGTGTGTGAGTAGAAAATAGATACATCGTTCGGACTTCATCGATAAGAAATATTGTTCTTTGGGGCTTCAGGCGAGTCTTCCAAACAGAACATTCGAAGCTTAGTGGAAGTCTTTCTGTGAATACAGTCTTGAACTCGTGTTTCTTCTCCTTCTTTATGTTTTCATTTTTCCTGCCTAGTAATGGTTCTAAATCGCTCGCTGCCTCTGTTTTTTGCGAACTAGACACTAAATTTTTCATTTCTTTTCAGTTTGCAAAGGATAACGAATAAAAGAACACGAATCGTCACAATTGTAATTTAATAGCAAAAGTGCAAAAAAAAAAAAAAGTGGTGAAACTGTAAAAATAAAAAAAAGTAGGACTATTTTTTGGATATACGAATGCAGTTTGTTGAAATGATGCGTATGAAATTCTGCTTTTACTGTGTAAGGAGTTCTTACTTTAGTCTCCTTTGACTCTTGCAGTCTATTCATTGCTTTCTGAATACCCTTTCACATACTTCTACCGATCACAGTACTTCCGCTTTTTGACGTTACAAAATACATTAGCGAAATTAATAATACGAATTGAGTGTAAGAAAAAATGTCTTGTAACTGATAAATATTTTTTAAATTAATAAGTTTGAGACTCACCATCACTTTTTCACATGTCACTCTTCAAGAGTACCAGTGTAGCATCTGTTACAGGCTCCCACCAGTACTGCATTTGAGCATTACCAGATGTAGACTAATATTAATTGACAAATAATGTCACATATGCCCATACTAATGTTGCCGATTACAATATCACTGCGCCGCTGGTTGATTGACGCTTATTTTAAGTGCTGAATATTTAGATACGACGTATGCCATTGGGCGATTGCATAAATACCAGAAAAAAATGTTGAGTAAATTAATAAAATTTTGTTTATTAATGCTGTGTCCTCTTTCGCATCGTAAACTATTAGCATCGAATATGTCAGTTCACGTCTCTTTATTGTGGTACGTGCTTAACCTTTCACGATACGTTAAGATACGGTTATCTGTAATATTGCGGCTAACTCGGGGGTTTCTTGAGCGCCCATACAGTTTCACGTGGAGGCTGTCATACTTTTGTTTTTGTTAAACAATAATAATAATAATAATAATAATTATTATTATTATCTCTTGTAAATACTACAAAAATGAAAAGAATCTCCGTGAAGGAAATAGAAATAGCTACTCATTTGCACAATAAAATATTCCGCAAAAACGTCAGGACCTAGAAAGCAACCTTCTTCAGGACGTTTAGTAAGCACTCGTCACATTATGATGGACAAGTACAATACGGGTACTAGAAACGTGTTTGCAATTGCGAATTTGATCAAACATCAACAGTACAGTGTGTTAGTGGCATATGCAAATGTCTACCAAGCCGGGACTCGAAGCCAGATTTCTCACTTTTCGCGAACATTCATGCATGTTTGAAGGACACTTCTTTGGTTACATCGTTAAAATTAGGGACGGTGCACATCGCATTAAAAGCCGAAGCCAAACCCCATAGAATAAACGTGATTTTTAACAAGAATTACAAGATCTATTCTTAGAGTGCTCAAGAGAAGTAGTCAAATGTAGGAAACGGAAATATGGGTCGGTGCGATAAGCTTACAAAGATAGCCTAATAGTTAAGGTGACCTCGCGAAAAGCGGGCAATCTGACATTTAGTCCCAAAATTTTCATATATCACTAATGCATTGTACAGACCATAACCATATTAGCTTTTGCGATGACATTCCTTACATTCTTGTTAATTGTCGTCGGCGTCCGCGTGATCTTTCATACTTTCGCCTGAGCTGTTGTTCCCGTCGGAGGTTCGAGTCCTCCTTCGGGCATGTGTGTGTGTGTGTGTGTGTGTGTGTGTGTGTGTGTGTGTGTGTGTGTGAGTTGTTCTTAGTGTGTGTTTAAATAGTTCATAAGTGTAGGGACTGATGACCATAGCAAGTAGGTTTACAAACATTTGAACATTTTTGTAGTCGGCGCATGCTCGTCTGACAGGCATTGCATCTCGAAAACGCGGTCACTGCCCATCGAGGTACAGTAAGAATGCCACCTTAAAGACACTTGTCATTGTAAAATTTCATACTCTAGAAAAGTACACATAATTAAAAATTTATTGACTCAGGGCCACAAAATCAACTCGATGTTGTCAACCATATTTACGATAAAGACATTATAACAAAATTCAAGTGACAGTTCTAACCTCAATTTTAGGTTCAGTGTTATACTGTGGTCGGGGAACCGGCGATCTGCGTCTCAATTCGACCGTCGCAAGAAATTGGAGGGAGAGAGAGAGAGAGAGAGAGAGAGAGAGAGAGAGAGAGAGAGAGAGGGGGGGGGGGGGTGTCACGGGGTCCTCACTCGTTCAATATTCCAGTCTATACGTCAATGTAATGACAGCCCGAGGGCGGGTATTGTCGTATTATCAATACTAAAAATACTGTCGTACTGTACTAATGCTGACAAAATTTTCTCAGTAATATTAACATGTATTGATCGTGTAAGGGTAAGTATTATTGGATTGACAATTCGTCATCCTGTTGTTCGCTCTTTTCCCCCTTTTTTTTTCGTTTAGTTTCTGTGTAATTTAGCGGATACATCCAAGCCCAAGCGATGATGGCTTAATTGAATTTGTTTTACAGAAATAAATCATGCCTACTCGAATTAGAAAAACATTTAGTAGGCATTTTTAATTCTAGTCTAAAGCGAAAAATGTTAAAACATTGTAATACTGTATGTAGATACTGACGCACTAAATTTTACTTGCACCGTCTGGCCTCTTTCCTTGGCCTAAAATTGGTCTTAATCACTTGCTTTTCTACTCTTTCTCTTATTAACTTCAGTAAAGAATTTTTGGTCTTTGTAGATGTATTATCATACTACAACTTTTCATTATAAAGGTGGTATAAAACTAATTAGTGTAACGAGTTAATTTTACAGTTGTTTCTTTTTGCGATGATGTCATTTCTAGATGCCTGGCAACCCATCGTCACAGATTAACATTGTGGACATTGTTACTTTACTAACGCATGGCAGAATTTTGCAGGCAAGTTGAGACGGCTGCTGTATTATGTATAACGTCGTAAGTAAAGAAATACTGTGAATAGCTCTAAACCTCTCTAAGATTGCATGAAAGTAGAATGAATGCACACCTGAAAACTCTTTCTTCCAGTCATAATTTATTGTTAGAGCCATAGTTTGTTAATTTGTCGCATCGGGAAAGGGGTTCTGCCCTACAAACATAATTATCCGTTACAGAAGCTTTAGTTTTGTTCTGTCGGTCACTTCACGAGGCAAACAGGAAGCCAAAGTAATCGTATGACTCTCCCATGGGTCGCCAAAGGTTGCCCATGCTAGGTTTGTATCATAATACCAAGTGAACTGTACTCCGATGTTGTTCATTTTAGTTACGACGAAAATAGTTGGATGACTATTAAAAGAAATGGAATTTCATACTGTATATTCTTAGAACACAATTATAAAATTAAGAAGGTAATACTTCCTAATGTGCTGCAAAATTTTGCTGGGCGATTGCTATGTTCTGTAGAAATTCTCTCTAAACTCTAGTTTTAGCACAACATTATTCTTATTTCATATCCTCTTTGAGTTACTAGTGTTCTTTAGTCGACACAAAGCGTCGCACTTTCCTCTCGCTCACAACTCTTATACATCTTACTTAAAATGACATAGGGTTTACAGTAATGTTACTTCGAGAAAGAAATTCAAGTACTCCTAATCTCCGTCGCGAACGAGGTTTGAGAAGGATTCCACTGGCTTTATGTAGTGCCGTACGGAAATATACCTCGAGACGGAAACCGTAAGGGAATATTCGATTCCTGTTCTAGTTTGGCCGAAACCAAAAGTAATGACGAAAGTTAAGATTTTACTAAATTAAAGTTATACCCTAAATCATTCTCTTTTCCCATCTTTGCAAAATTATCAATTTTTAATACAGCGTAGATAAAGAAATTGATTGAACTATATTTTATGTGAATTTATAAGTTTCCTGTTTTTCGCCTTGCGGGAGTTTACGTAACGGATCGCGCGACCGCTAGTATCCTCCTTCGGACATGGGTGTTTTGTCCTTAATACAAGTTAAAGTAGTTTCTAAGTCTCGACAGAGTCGTTTGGTCTATTAGAATTACCAACATCTGACCATTTTTCTTCTTTTTCATAACAGTCAACTAGTGTTCTTAGAGTGGGATGTGGAGTAGAGTTCTAGCGTGTCAACGTCACGTTGTAACGGTGGCTCCGAAAGACGACACTGGAAGGTCTGCTTGAACACCAAGTTTGATTTTGGAATACTGTTCCGTCGGACTGCATCTGATCAGAGAAGTGGTAATGTGAATCCGTAGACTCTCCTCTTTCTGGTGAGTACTTTTACAAACTAGCTATTTTCTTCATAAGTTGAAGGCTGATTCCCTCTTTCTACTACTACACTTTCGTTACGCCCCTTCAAGAGTCCAGTTATTTCGAGCATAGCAGTCTCCACTTCGTCGGAAGTTAAGATATTTAGATTTAAATCATGGGTTGAGTAATGTCGCAGCAATCAGTGAGGAATGTCCAGTACGCTGACCTTTTGCTTTTCGCGGGACTGTGCTCTACCGGCTGAACTACCCTGGCACTTCTTACGGCCGTCCTCACAGTTCAATTCCGTCAGCATCTCGCCTCTTACCTTCCAAACTTCACAGAAACTTTACTAAAAGTCACAAAAGTCTTTACAATATCAGTTGTGTGATGTTCCATCTCACATCGACGTCTTCTATCAAAGTTTGAAAGTATGTTGCTCTGTGGTGGAAGTGAACGACGATTCTCCTGCACTTTTCTATTAAGGCTTTGATTTGTTCATTTCAGAGCAGGGGAGTTTTATCACCAAATGTAGCATATGTGACAAACAACCTTTAGACTAATGTTGTCCACGCATAGCACAAACACTAAGTTACGTGATGCATTGACACGAAATATCAGAAAAATCTTGCCGCTAATACTTCATGCAGTAACCATCTCCGTTAAATTGATATGTAAAAACTGGTTTCAACCCAACGTTGGGCCTTCGTCAGGGTGTTTCTCCAAGATGGTGTGGCGGTACAGGAGCTACGAGCTCCTAAGATGCTGTCACTGCTGTCTGTCAACTCATGTTCGAAATATTGACTCGTTCTAACACAGCTGCGCCCGTTCTAACTTTCAAATGTTGGTGGTCAGGAAGGATATGCCATGTAAAGCTAGGCAGTCAGCATGTTTTGCTTGCGTGCGTCCATTTGTCAGTGGTGCCACATAACCGCTCGCATTTCGCAATCAGATTCTTTATCTTGACTTTCACTTTCTTGTAGGTCTGCGGCATCAGCGTTGTTTCAGAGAACTTTTCAGATTTCAGTCAATGTTTGTCAAACTGAGCGGCAGGAATTCATCGCCATCTACCAAAGAATACGGCAGCATATAAACAATTATTAAAGCCCGAATACCTTTGTCGATTCTCCGCGAGATTTCATGGTCGTCTGTGACTCCAAATCGGTTACTAAATTGGACTGAATTTTTACACTTCTCGGTACCAATGCTCAAGAAGACAATTCAGTCCATCAGCTTTTATTTAGTTTCATTTTTCAAATCGTCCAATACGGACTGACGTTTTGAAACTTTTTTATATTTTGTGCTATGAAATGTTGGTAACTGTTAGTTCAGTTAATGCAGTGTTTCTTCTTTTTCCTTTTCTTTCTTTTGGGTTCACGGCTGCCCAACGAAAGTGCATTGTTGCAAATTGTGCGTGTAGCTTTAGCTGTTGCATTTTATACAGAAAAATAAAGTAAGTTAGAGAATAAGTACACTGAACTAGATTTACGCACCACAAAATTTCCACGACATATTAAAGACGTTACAGTCCTGCTTAACCAGTTGCAGAAGATACTCATTAGGTGTACTATATACCTGACAAATAGATACTACGCTATAGTTTGGATATTACTAATGGTATATCACGCCAAAATACAAAATAAGCAAAAATTAATTATTTGTTTATTTCCAAAAGTAGTCTTTACAATTTCCCTTGGGAACGCTAGGTTCGATAGCCATCTTCCGTTTTTCCTATCGACAAACATATTTATCCTCATTGACAAACTTTGGATGTACTACATGTATTTCAGAACATTTATGAGTTTTCTATCCAGCATATGCATAAAGCATGAAGAAAAGCAGATAGAAGAGATTTACAGTATTAATTTCCTGGGATTATCACGTGACAATAAATTCAGGTGGGAGGAGCATACCACAGAACTGCAGAAACGCCTTAACTAATCAGTATTTGCAATTCTAGTGTTACCAGATGTTGGCGACCTAAAAATAAAGCTTGCATACTTTCGTTACTTGCATTCCACATCATCATATGGTATAATATTTTGGAGTAGGTTTTCAGTTTCCAAAAGCGCGTAATACGTACTATTTGTCAGAGTAAATTCAAGGACATCCTGTAGAAGCCCCGTGAAAGAACTGGGTATATTTACTACTGCCTCTCGGTATATTTATTCCTTAATAAAAATTCTCTGAAATAATACATCCCTTATTGCAACAAACAGTTCAGTTTATACATACCATATGAGGAACTAAAATATCTACACAAGGACTTAACAGCAGCACGCACCTTAGTTCAGAAAGGGGTCTACTACTCAAGCATACGACTTCATCCGTGACTTCACAAAAGATTGTTTCGGCCAAGCCAAAGATTAGGATGATTTCTGGCCGATACTGAAATTTCGGTAGGACCTTAGTTTTATGCGAAATTCAGTAAACGGGAATCCTCTCCCATATCTTTCCAACTGAGAACTGCTGTGCCTGTGCCCGACGACTTGGTCCGTCAGTTGACTGAGACAAAATAAGACTCGCCAGTTATGGGCTCTGATATCAATCAGCCTGCCGCACTTCTTGATGTAAAGAATGGAAAGTGCCAAGAAAAGGCGTTTGTAACTTCTACCGCCAACTTACAATAAGGCATAAACGTTGTAGGGAATAAAAATGAATGACGAGAGTATCCTTTGTCTTTCATGTTAGTGCCATTTGAGCAGAGAGAACTGACGTTTGTAATCAAATACTAAATATCGCAGACTGCGTTGCAAAATGACTTCGTGGGAACGGAGGCCGGCCATCGTATGAAATGTAGCTTGCGCTGGCGTTGTGGCAATAAATTTAGCAGTAAGGTGCGTGACGTGGGATGCGCGTCAAGCATTAGTTCTCATTAAGCGCTGTGCGTGTGTGGGCGGTCTACGCAGCATAGATTGCTGGTACGACGACGCACCCTGTGTTCAGGCGCCATTAGTGTGCGTTTTAATTACACAAGACAATAAGCGTTCACCAGAGTTCAATGTACGGTACCTCACAAGACGAAAGCTAGGCACAGCACACTCTCTTCACCGAAACTTACTAGTAGACGCCATTGTTCTCAGTTGTACAATACATAAGTATCGTAAAAAGGTGATACACGTTAATGTGTCATTTTCACAGGACACAAGTTTGCGTCTAGCCTTTATTTACCCACGTTAATATAAAGAGGCTGTCAAATTTAGGATTCAGGCAGACATTTTTTGGTGAAAACGACCTTCCACAAAATTATTTAATCTATTCAAATACGTATCTATTTAATCTATCAGTTTTAAAAAACCAGAGAAAGGTTACGTTGTCCAAACTCCTAACTTCGAAGCTCAGGATGCATACATTACGCATGTGGCTCTTCATTTTTGATAGCTCAAGTTTTCTGCCACATTAAAAAGTTCTTATTAAGTACATGCACGTTTTATTGACAATTAAAAGCTATATAAAAGTGAAAATTTACACACAAAAAGGTTCGCTTCTACCCGTATTTGAAACCACCTTTGTTTTGAATAGGGTTTCTCGTGGATATGGGGTGAAGTTTTCGAACCTGAAAGCTCAGGAGCCCGCTGATAATTGTTGTTCATGCTTACATTTTACTTCTGCTGACTGCAGGACTCCGTCCCTTTTTTCTAACCCTTTATGATGTTCTACTCCCGACGCTTTCAAATCTTTACAGCATGCATCGTACTCGATTGTTCCTGGTAGTTCTGTGAATCGATTTTTAGCAGCAGTATATATTTGGTTAGATGGTGGGCTCCGTAATGTTAAATGACAGTTGAAACACGGAAAAACACGTGCGTCATTTTTTTAACCTGAAGACTGAGTCTCAACGCAACGTTTTCGCAGCGCAGCGGATGGAATCAGTAAGTTTTATAATCTTGTTGAACTGTTTAGTGCATGACAAATTATCCAAATTATCTATTTTGCTGCTTTACTCACCTAGTAATTTCATTGTCTAATTCTCTAAGTCGTAGTGTCACTGCCTCGCATATTCCTACGTTTCTCCAAAATCCAGACTAATGTTCTTGATGATCGGCTTCTAGAAGTTTTGCGATTCTGTAAATAATTCGTATTAGTATTTGCAACCATTACGTATTAAACTCATATTTCTGTAATATTCACATCTGTCTGCAGCTGTTTACCTTGGAATCGAACTTACTGAATTCTTTTTAAGTCTGAAGGTATTTCGCCAGTCTCGCACATTTTGCACATTACGCGGAATAGTTTCAGCATGGCTGGCTCTCCCCAGGATGTCAGCAGTTCGGAGGGAATATCATCTATTCCAGTATCTTCTTGCAGTATCGTATCTTCTATCTCATCTTCATCTACTTCCTCTTTCTTTTCTACAACAGCGCCTTAAAGTTCATTTCCCTTGAATAGCCCTTCTGTATATTCCGAACACCTTTTAGCTTTTCGTTCTTTGCTTACTAATGATTTCCATCTTAGCTCGTGTTAGTCACGAGCTGAATTTTGTTTTATTCTCTAAACGTCTCTTTTACTGTAGACGGTATCTATAAGTAAATTTCGAAATGTTTAATTTTTCGCCATTAAGACAATTTTTTCAGGTTGTAACTTGCATATTATTACCGAGTTAATGTACAATTCATTGAAAGTTAATATTGCGTTCTCTGTAGGATTATTTTTTTGTCGTAGGGGAGAATCCTAAACTGCCAGATTAAATTTAACGTTTTTCGTTCTCGCATATGTTTCAGTGTATATGATTTTAAGTTTTTGTATCTAATGTCTCTCTCTTTCCTACGTTATTCCCCTCTCTAAATACCCGAAAATTTAATCAATTTGAATGAGTCTTCTGCAGTGGACTTGCTTCTTGTAGTATCCTCATATTGTTTCATTGCACGTAAATTTTTCTGAGTCTTTCTTTAATAATTTTACTGTCTATTCTCTGTGCAATCTATTGCGTACACAGACGTATTTTTATCAGGATATGTATCTTAAACGCGTGCGTGCCGCATGGATTGGCCACGTGGTCTAAAGCGTCATTCTACTGACTGGGCGGGTGTTCCCGGCAGACGTTCGAGTCCTACGCGCGCGCGCGCGCGCGCGTGCATGCGTGCGTGCGCGCGCGTGTGTGTGTGTGTGTAGTTTAAGTAGCTTGTAAGTTTAGGTACTGATTTGTCCAATAGATTTTCAAACATTTGTTGTCACTTAAACACGCCACATTAATACTAAATGAAGAATAATGGGCACTTCCTCTTCGTACTTTGTTCTCCGCCGAATCTGTTTCACAAGTGAAGCAACAGCATTTGTAAGAATGGCATCCATTATATTGGTGGAAATCGCTAGTGGAAGTCGTGTAACCTGTGGCGTTTGAGCAATCTGAGAATGATTTGAACTGTAGGGGTCAACAGACAATGTGGGCTGCTATATACCGTGTGCGGAAGTACTAAATAGTACTTTTCTCAAGTTCCGTCGCTACTGGCATTGTAATTACTACCTTCTGTCAGGTTCTTAGGGCGTTGTGGTGACATATATACAGCTGTATCCGGAACTTCACACATGTTGTTGTCAAGCAGTACGTAGTTAGCGTTTCTTTGTTTGCCAGCTCTTTTGTCGTTCTACTTCGGTCCCTTGTATTTGAGTTGTGAACATTTTAATTGCCCCATTCCAGATTCAAATCTCACATGTCCTAATTTCATGTGGCGTGCTTGTCCGAATGACAAGGTTGAGTTATTAGTAGTGAGACATGTCTTTATTTCTCATATTCTGACAACAGTTTATACAGGTTATATCACAAAATTCAAAATTTTTATTATTTTGTTCTTTTACTTTTTACTGTAGTTATCAGTTTCATAGTGAACCATGTATTTTTTTCATTACAGTGTCTAGCGTCAGATTAACACCATGGCATTGTCGTATTTCTTATCAGTAAGCACAATTGGAACATCTGTTTCCATAAAAATTTCACCGGATCTGCATTCGTGTTTTATAACTTTTGTTAAGTTTGGGAATATTGTTACCTGGCGTTGCGTTGTCTCCACTCATCTGTGGAAAAAACTGACTGCCTTTTTTTTTTTTTTTTTTTTTTCTCGAACATAATAATTTGTCATAATTTTGTGCTAGATTATTACGTGAGAATGTGTTCTTCGAGCTTTCAGAATGGTTGATTCAGACTTGTGTTAGTATTTATCTTCCTAAATGTCTTACTTGCACATGTTCTATGGTCGTATTATGTCCATTGATAGATATGCAGCTAGGTGCAGTGACATCAGACTTGTTTGGAAACTGTGGTTGTACTTACGCGACCTACCATTGCTTCTTCAGCTCAGCGTGACATAATTCGCAATCGAGTTCCGTACTAGATCTATTCAAATGGCCTAGGTTATTTCTTAGTACAGGGCTAAAGTCGTTGATATTATTAATTAAAATGGTTGTTTATCACTTTCACTATACCTCGTGAGTAGCGGCGACTGAAGACATGGTCGTTTTCCTCTTTATCCCTGTTTGAGAATCGCTGCGAAAACGAGATTATGATCGTGAATTCCATTTCATTAGGAAGCAGTTCTCTTATTACCATCAACATTTTCCTCTGTTGTGATGATGGTATACTGCCTATAGAATACTTAAGTTGTGCAGCCATTGATTGTTGTGTTTTTAAGTTCATATTTATTGTTTGTGTGCAACTGAGATGACAGCCGGCCCCTTTTCATTGCCTCATGAATTTTGAAATCCACACACCGATTTCCTGCTATACCAGACGACGTAATTTCATCCGAGGTGTGGATTCGATGCGGTTCTGGCTCCTATCCCTGCGTAACAGCTTGCCCGAGATGTGTCTTAAGCTATAGGAGCCACTACAGACACTGGTGTAATTAAAGTCCCGGTACGATCATAGTTTCCAGCCAAATTCCAGAACTTGTGATCCGCTCCCAAATGTACGAAATTAGGAACCCCTTTTTTCCCCGCAATCATGCTTGTGCGAGTTAGGCACTAAATACTAAGAGTCCTTCATACACGACGGTGTAATTTTTTTTAAAGTTTATTGACTTTTACGTAGAGTTTATTCAGAATTTGCAATCTGCAAATAAATCAGGAATAAAACGTTGACTAATATATTGACAATGCTAAGACCGTTAAATTGCTGAGCATGTTAATAAGAGAGAACTGCTAGTATACATAACACTATCCTGCTGAAAGGGCGTTGGACCAAAGCACGCGATGAATAGTCAGATAAGAGGTCACATATCTTTCCGCGCCGGTCATTAGTACACGTCTGTGCAGAGCTTTTGCCGAAAATTAACCAAAAAAAAAAAAAAAATAGTGACAATACTACATTTTTATAGACATTTCAAAAAGACATTGAATATGTAGTAATACCAAATGAGGTCATTACACAATGGCACTAAGTTCCAGATGACAGAGGCAAGGACGGGGTGGAAACTCAATATGTCCTTTTGTGTCCTCGCCTTGGTGTATTTGCGACACAAATTCTTAATCTGAGTGTTCCACAGAGCCCGCCTAGCTCGCTAACACCTACTGCAATATAACAATTTCGTCAATTTGATCATTTATAAATCACACGCAGATGTTGTTTAAAATCTAAGCCAGTGAAAAGATTTGTTTAGTGTTGCGATGTGTACTGTATTCACCAAAATGTATAGATAACAATTATTTTATATACAGCGTAAGACGTCTCATTCCTTGCAATACCTCGTCTATGATGTGCTAAGAATTCTCAGTGCCTATGTTCATTGGTGCTCTTTCCTACGTTCTACCCACATGACAGACAACTAAGCAGGCTACATTTGATTCTTTTTGTTTTCAAATTTTCTCCTCCAGAGTAGTAGTTCTTGTCAATACGTATACCAAAATATTTAAATGTTAGTAAATTTAAGGGATTTACCAGCTGCGGTTATCATTCCCTAGGCTTACAAACTATTTAAACTAACCATTGTGAACGGGGGGAAAACCCCACACGATCGCGGGAGGATTCGAACCTCCGACAGGGTGTAACAGGGTGTGACCGCGCGCTCTGCTGCAAGGTGCGTTATAGTGCTTGGCCACTCCACCGCGGCAGTACATACATCTTTTACAAGCTACGGTATTCCTTAATAACAGTATAAACATCACGTTAAATACATAATGATGCCAATAAACGAAAGTAATAAACAACATTCCTCCTTTACTGAAATAGCAACATTTATGACGTACCAATCTGCACTAATTTCAAGCAATAGGGTCCTGTAAGTTGGCGGCGCCATAAATCATATACCGCACTAGTTAGAAGTTTGTGGAGGAAGGGCAAGCGAGGTAATAAACAGTTCATGTATTTGTACGCAATTGGAATGGGCATGCGCCCTTATATCCATGTAAATAATGATATACGAGTATGTACGGTATGAAACGTACACGGACAATATTGCAATGCATATCACTATGGGAAACCCAAATTAAGTTGTACAGGAAAGCAAGGGTGAATAGTCTATTTATGCATAATAAGCCGCAAGTATAAAGTGTGTTTGTGAGTTGCTCGGATAATAATAGGTGTTTGTCTCAATATCATCTAGCACATATGTTGTCATCTAGTTTTGATTAAGCATCTTGACGTTATTGAAATAAGGGTACCTTTTTTTAGAAGACATGGCAATAGCAGCAGTAGTGTTGTTGATTCCTGTATGAAATAGACTAACTACTGTGTTTCGGCAGTACGATACGCTGTATTTTAAGAAGCGTGACGGCTGAAGTTCGAACCGTTCTGTGGAACTACCGTGTTAGCCGTAATAAATTAGTTTCCGTTCTTAAATAGAATTTAATAGTTTTTATCATACATTCTTTGTGTATAGTCATATCCATTTCAGTTCGTGGTGTACTTTCCAATTTAAAACAGTGGTTGTAAGATCTATAGGGCCAATTTATAATACTGCATCTATAATCTTGATTGACAGCGTATAATTCTTTCAAAAATAGAGCGCTGTTTTTAATGTGATTTCTTCGCAACACCAACAAAATACATGTTTCTCCCTCGCCAATCGATGAAACATAGTGATGCCCGTGCCCTTCACCCAGCCCAATTCCCTCGCGGGGAAGACTCTTGTACTCCCAGACAGAAACCGGCGCCCCAGACTGGGTGTCGCAAGCGAGACGATGCTGGCTGTAATTAGCTAAAAGCGCACCTCTCGTAATCGCCAGATGATAGTGGGCTTAAGTCGACGAGAAGTGGCCGCGAGGCGCAGTTGGCAGCACTGGCGCGCCCGCGGCCGCCTGAAACATATATTGCAATGAGGTCAGCGGATGACGCCATTACTGCTCGTTGTGTTTGCGAGTTTTAATTTATATGGCCAATTGCTGGCAAGGATGTCAAGTATTTATCTATTTTAATGGCTCCGGCTCAGTACTGGCTGCTCTTCGCGCAGCCTTCCAGCGAGCGCGTTTTTCTGACGCTTCCAAAGTCGGTGCTTCGTGGAACTAGCCAGACCAAAAAACTAATATGGACCACCTGCTTTGAATAAGCGCACTGGAAGGCTCGTATATCACTTACTGCTCTGTCAACAATCAATGTTACGATCTTCAATAGAAAAGAAAAACCGCAGTGTTTGTATGAAGTAACTACAAGCACTTCTCAGAACTCAGGGATGATATGCGTCCATATTTTACGTCGTTTTTATCGTATTGGAATATGCCCAACAGAATTGGGGAGAAAAAGAGATTCTGGCGTATCCTGACTAAGAGAACGGATAGGTTGGTGGACACATTTGGAGACACCAAGGAGACCGAGGGACGAATACAGGAAGCAGGTTCAAAAGGATGTAGGGTGCCGTTCGTATTCGCAGATGAAGAGGCTTGCACACGACAGGGTAGCATGGAGAGCTGCATCAAACCAGTCTGCGGACTGAAGACCACAACAATATTTATTGTATGTTTTTCGCAGTAGATTTGCAATGGAAATATGTAGCATCAATTTCGTATTTAGTTCTAATTAAAAGGAAGCCCAACAGATATGCAAGTTACGCGATACTATAGGCGATCGAAATGAAGAAGCTGCTGGATTTAAAATTATTTCCTGCCGATTTGAAACCTTCGAATCAGTAGACTTAGTGAACCATTTGATAGCTGGATTTTTTTGCCTTTTATTTCCAGTCAGTGGTCGATAACAAATATTAGTTGGTTATCGATTTCGGTTAGCAGTGACAGTCATCATATCTCATATCCAATTTCATTAACGTCAGTTTGCTACACAATTCTTGAACATTTTCCTTGCCCGTATAAAATTAATATCCTCGAAACGGAAAAGATTCATTGATATGATTTTAGAAAGCGCCACTCGTTTGAAACTAGTATTGCCTTTTTTTTTTTAACATATCCAGCGAGCCTTGAATAAATGTTGACAGGGAAAGTCCGTATCCCTTTATTTCCGAAAGGCTTTTGACACAGTGTCGCATGCTAACGAAGGTACGAATGTTAACGGATGTTAACGGATAGGTTTCCATATATGTGTCTCGAAGACGTTGTAGAACCCAGTATCTTATACTGGAGTGCGGGCGTTCATCAGAGTCCAGAATATATTCATTCGGGAGTGCCCCATGCTCCCTGTTTCCTCCCCATGGAAGTGTAATAGGAACGCTATTATTTTGTCCCCATATAAATGATCTGACGGACAGAACGGGCAATCTGTTGCTGTATGCTGATGGTGCTCCGTTTTATGGGTAGGTGTCGATGTTGAGTAACTTTATCAGTTTGCAGAATGGCATAAACAAGATTTCTAGCCGTTGCAATGAATGGGAGATAGCTCTAAAAGGGGAAAAATGTAAGTCGTGCTCTGCTTGACACGGTCTCCTCGAATAAATATCTAGGCGCAGAGCTTGCAACAACGGTTGTGGTTGAAGGTAGATGGTAGACTTTGGCTTGTTAGGAGAATTTTCGGGAGATGTGGTTTATGTCTAAAGAAGACCGGATGTAGAATACTAGTGCGACCCATTCTTGAATCTGCTCAAGTGTTTGTGGTCCCCACACGTCGATTTAACAAATGGCATTGAAGTATTTAAGAGGCGGTTTGCCAGATTTGTTACTGGTAGGTTCGATCACTAGGTAAAAATGCTTCGGGAATTTTTGGAGGGAATGCGACATTCTTTCGAGGAACAATATAGAGGAAATTTGGAGGGCCGCTATTTGAAGCTGACTACAGAACGAACGATACTGCTGCAGCTAACTTGCATTTCACGTAAGTACTAAAAAGGTAGGAGAAATTAGGCCTCGTTTGTAGACATATAACAACCGTTTCTTCCTCGTTGTATTTGGAAGTGAAGCAAGAAAGGAAATGACTAGAAGTGCTACGAGGTACCGTCCGTCACGCACCCTATGGTGGCTTGCGAACTACGTATGTAGATGTTGATGTCCTTACATTTACAAATTCAAGAAATGAAAAAGATATGTGGAATGAATCCTACAAGGCAAGCCTGTGGTAGATGTGTTAGGTATTATCGGGCCTTCGACACCATCGCTGAAAGAGGAAAAGAAAGGGGGGAAAAAGCAGTTGTGGAGTACCTAGATCGCTGTGGTCGTGATGACAACGATGCTCGTAAAATGTGGAGGTTGTGCCGAAAGAAGATAATTCGTAAAATATTTTCGGATGCTGCGTGGCTTCTAATATGGTAATAAATTCGCAACAGTACCATTGTGGTTTGCTTTGATTTATTCGAAATTTTCTGTCGTAGCAACTACTGTCAACGCTTACGTCAAAGTTTTTCAATGAAGTTCTCACTGTAGGGTCAGATGAAATTTGGTGATATGCTTGGAACTAGTTGAAAATGTGTCCCTTTTCACGATTATGTTGCATAAGTCAGAGCTAAGAATTATAGAAACAGGATTTATGTAATGTAGAACGGATTCATAACATCTGTCCTCTGGCAAAATTATGTATTTACGTCATTCTGGGGATAAACTGATAGAATACCGAGAGCTTCGTTTGCTTAACTATGAATTTCTATTTCCAGTGTCGTTTAAGCACCCTAAGACACCGAGCACCTGTCACTGCGATAGAAGCGATTGTAAAATATGTAGAGGAATACAGATATAGTAAGTTAATTGATATGTTGCAGGCTGCAGTATCCATTAGAAAATGAAGAAACATAGACAGGCCGACTATCGGACAGCATAAATACCCCAAAATAACTAGCCCTGCGTTGAATAAAACCTTATTCTATGTCCGATTCAGAGTGAATTCCTATAATACAAGCTAGTTGCCATCGTCGTTTCCTTGGTGTGCTTCCTGTCGCCTATTGAAACGACCGTCACCAGTATGCCATACATGATGGATGGCAGGTGTCAGTGTCCTCCTGTCTTGATGCCAGAACATTTCGCTTCTGCAATCACAGGACAACGACATTCGGACAATACGTGCCTCACGATCATATGCTTTCTTCGTGCACAATGGGGACCGAAGAATCTGATGGTCACGTCGGACGAGTCTCAAGTCGCATTCCGACACGCGTCTCTGTGTTGATTTACATGCAGAGGCTTGAAAATTGCTACGAATGCATGTAATTCTTTCAGAGGCTATTGTCAGTTGTGTTCCTGGAGAAATAATAGAAAGACAAAGCACCGAAGAATGCAGCAACCAATGCAGACGCATGAGGAAGGAATGCAACAGGAAACAAATGTATACCCTTGTACGTACTTAACTAGTTCCTCAAATTTTGCCTTAATCTGATCGTAACACTTATTGGCAATAAGATAGTCGCCGTAAGTTAATTTTTTGATTGGTAAAACGATTTTTGTCGTAGGTCTGTAAATCTATTTCTTCTGCGTGTACCATAGTATGAGCGACAATTTTAGCGCTCATACAATTGTTCCGTCGAAATGTGTAAGTACAATTCTTTTAAGGTGGAAACAGTATTGTGTAGTGAGGAAGTTGTTGCCTGGTATTAAAAGTTTGTAAATTACACTGGATAAATCATATGCTTGGAAATTAGCCAATCGCACAACGAAATATTTACATTAAGGTCTACAACGGACCATCTTTTCTTTCGTAAAAAAGTCCTCTCGAATTTCGTGGTCATAAGTAACTTTTGCGAATACAGGGTTGATTCATTTCTTCTTTTGTAATCGTATATGTAAACTGTAAATTCAGCGTTAATGAAGCACCGCAATTGTTACAGTGATTGCGCCATATGTTATTATCTTTTTACGTTAAATATTTTAGAAGACGGTATAATATACTGTTTGACGTTGATACTTTCCCGTAGATATTACAAAAACTCCTAAATGGAGAACGCATCGCTTGGTGCGTCAACCAATGACAGATTTTCGGCCTCATTAATTTATAAAAGACTAATGTCAACATAAATACCCAAAGTAACGCTCCTTTAACTACCTGCCGCGGTTGTGGTCGTTGTAGAAACTGAAGTAGCAGCGGTCGGCCACTTTTGATATGAGTGTACATGTTGACATGTATATTAGTGAACATCAGCTTATCAGTTGCAAGCATTAGTATTATGTTGCTTGACACAGTCCCGACGATTAAATATCTATCCGTAACGTCAAAGAGTGATAGGAAATGGAACGAGCATGTAAGGACAGCCCTGGGAAAGGCGGGTGGTAGACTTCGTTTTATTGGGAAAAATTTTGTAAAAGTGTTCATTTGTAATGGAGATCGCGTATGAAACGCTTATGCGTTGAATATTACTCAATTGTTTGGGATCCCCACCAGATCGGTTTAAAGGAAGACATAGAAGCAATCAGAGGCGGGCTGCTAGATTTGTTACGATCAATGCGCGGTTGTTACAGAGAGACTCCGGGAACTTACACGTAAATCGCTGAAGAAAAGGCGAAGCTCTTTTCGAAAAACGCTTTTGAGAAATGTAGAGAGCCGGAATTTGGATCTGACTGCAGAAAAATTCTACTGCCACCAACTTATATGTCGCGTAGAGACCCCGGAGATAAGAGAAATTAGGGTTCTTACAGAAGCACACAGAAATTAGTTTTTCTCTCCTTGGAGTAGAAAAGTATAGGGAATGGCTAGAGTGATACGAGGTATCATTCACCACGCATCTTGTGGTGGACTGCGGAAGTGTGTATGCAGATGTAGAATCTGAGAGAAGATGTATTACGGGTCGGAAAACATTACGAAACCACGAACGCGACCCTACGACTCAACTAGAAGATAAACTGACGAATCACAAAACAGAATTCATAGTATGTCCCAGTCATCAATAAATGGAGGTAAATATGAGATACAGGGAACAAAAGGTTATGAACAGCTTGTACAGAGAGAGGACTACAGTTGAAAGTTTCAAAATTCATGAAAAGGAAAACAGTATGTTTGTTGTTAATGGCCATTAATATTCAGTATGTTTAATGATTTTGATGAAAGAATTAAAGTACATGGAGGAGAGCAAAAACATTGAAGATTTTGGAGAATGTCATGAAAGGAGGTAACTTACTAGAACACACAAAAAGTAAAAGGATAATAGATAATAGTCGAATTAAGTAATACAGTGCTGAGGGAATCAATTGAGATGGTTCGGAAAAAAAAAAAGGTTGACTATTTTATGCAGTAAACTAATGATGGCGGCCAAGGGGAAGAGGATACAAACTGGCAATGGGAAGAAAAAAATGTTTGCAAGACAGAAAAATATCTTTACATATCATATAAAGTTCATTGTTAGTGCGTATTCTCTGTACATTTTTGTGTAGAGTGTAGGTTTATACAGAAGTGAAACTTAGGTGATAAACAATACAGACAAGACTAGATCAGAAGCTATTGGGATATGGCTAGATAGGACATCTGGTGAAGAGTAACTGATCGGAATCGGGGATAAGTTAATGGTTCAATTTGATAAAAGAAAATAATAATTTGACGTGATATATCCCGAATTATCCAGGATTAGTTGATTAGGAAAAAAGAGTTTTGGGTATGAAAGTAGAGGGAGAGTATAGCTCGAGTGCATTAATAAAGTTCATGTGAGCTTATAGTGAACAGTGCAGAATTTAGTCGGAGGTGGACCATTCGTAAGGTGGGTTGATAGAACTACAGACTTGCCTCTCTTTTTAGGTTATTTACTCGACGAAGACAAATCTTTATATATTGTTATGCTGTTTGTCGGCCAAATACACTGTAAGGATTCGAGCCGGCTACATCCAAATCGAGGGCGTAGAGATGTCTGTTGGTGACCTTAGCTACGGAGGCGGGGAAAACATCACTTGCACGAATTACACACGACTTAAAATCCATTTCCATGCCAACTGCCGCAGCCAAATGCGTGATACTTTGGTTACTACGACACTAGCATTAGCGAGATTAACTTTGCCAGTATATATACCTGACCACGAAAACTGGCAGGCATCCCAACGGAAGTGCTCTGACACGGAGCTACTTTTCATAAATTGTACCATTTACGTAGAGTTTGTACGACAAAATTATAGAGACTGAGCTAAGGTTTTTACAGCTTCTTTAAGTTTTGCAAGAAGAATTATACGTAGTGGCTCTGTACTTATTCGTCAGTAATAATTCTTTCAATGTGAAACGTATCGATGAATCGGTTTCTGCGTATCGGAAGAAAGTATTGCAATATGCGTTATCTCGCTTATGCAGAAGAAATGGTTTGCTGTGTAATGCAGCCCTTTTATTGACGCTGCTAAACATTTTAAATGGCCACTTCTCCTCTCTTTCGCTGTTCGTTCAATTAGATAGTTTCCCGCGCCGAATATCTGCTTGGTTTTTTAAATTGTGCTACCACCTGAATACCTGCGCTGAACGGTAATTGGAAATAAACGAATTTCTTGTTTTATCACTTTAAATTAACGCGATGGGATGTTTTGTTTGCTCCGTGTAATGGGTATTATTTTAATAAAAAACCGCTAAATATTTGTCGGTGCTAATTTCCGCAACGTGAAATTTAAAATGCAAACTAAGGATTAATTTTAATTTTCATTCCGTGTGAAATAGGACCTGGGCCTTGTACGCCGTTATAAATAACCGATAATATTTTGTATGTGTAATTACTTGCGTTTTTATCAGAGGCATCCAGATTCAATTACGAAAATATCGACAAGAAATAATATTTTCGTAATCGCCGAATGAAATCGAAGCTGTCGACGCGGCGACGTGGATGCGAGGGAAATTGAAAAATCGAGCTCTGTGTTTTAAAATGTTTTTATGTAATTCGTTAACTGCTTTCGAGCTTTTGCTGGTGAACTGCCTTGGGAATTAGTTGACGGAGTGTTCTTGTTTTATTTTCAGTGCGGGTGATCGGATTCAGACGTATAACAAAAATTAACGGAGCTCAGAATCTGTGGATATCCTGTTCTCGTTTAGGCTATAACAACCTAAAAACATTCTCTTCCCAAGGGAACCTCCTTTGTATTGGATGTTGTACTCTACAATAGCTATTGTTTTTCTTGAGTTCTGTGTTGTGTTTATTTCTCAGTTTTATTATAGAATTACCGTCAAATATCATCTCTGAATATGTTGCAGTAGTACATTAGTAAACGCTCTGCTCGTTGAATTTCGTAAAACTCGGCTGGTAAAATTGTTGCGTTCGGTCACCCTAAGCATTTCATCATTAAATACGATAACTGATAGTTAAAAAAGTGGCATTGGCGACAATCTCTACCGAGTGTTTTACTTTATAAACTATTGCATTCGTATTTCTTGCTGACTTATTCACACAAGCAGTTAGCACGGCACGATTTTGACTTGTACGTGAAGCACGCTGTGATGCACAAGTGCCAAAGATAAGACATAACGAGAAACTCAGATATCTGGTGTCCATTAGTTTAAACCCTCATACTAACCCTCTGGTTCTTTTCTAACTGAGGTGGTTTGACCTTGCATTTCTGCTGCTTTTACAGAACTAATTTCGATGGTACTAAATTGATGTTCGTAGAAATTCTGGGAAAGAAGTCCAGCCTTAATATATTATTTGGCTTATCATATAATGGAAGTTACAAATAAATATCCGATAAACATCAATAATCAAAATTATGGCTCAGCAACATGCTTTATCTTCTTTTCATTATTATAAGTTAATTCCCTTCAGTTTGTTCCTTGGCAGTGTTGTGAGAATAATACGCTACTTGGTCGAACTACGATTATAGTTTATTTGTACTGCAACTGTTAACTTTAATTACCCAAGAGAACTATCAGTGTGATAAAAAAAGAGTTCATTTGGAGGTCATAGACTGTCTTATAATAAATGATACAAACTATATCAGTCCGGCTGACACGTCTGTATTTGTTTATTTATTAAATGGCAAACTTTATTTGACCCCCAAGTATCTAGATAACCCTGCTTCATATGACATCAAGCGAAGCACTCTTAAAGTAAACATAGGCAAGTAGTGTCGACATAACCAAAGATTTTTCTATAAAAATAAGTGAGCATTGCAAACGGAATAAGTTTAATCAGGTCCCGATAGTAACGTAACATTCAGAATTTAGGCTATTGCGTCAGAGATATAACAGCAGTCGCACATGGTTATGACCTATGTTTTTGTGATGCTTTAAGGCAGAGGAACCACCAAAGATAGGGCACGTAAAAAAATGATCTAATGCGTGTTGAATTAACCCATCGTCAAACATTCGTGTGAGAAATGAGTGACCAATATATGTGATCAAGATAAGTGTTTATGTTTCTGCAGCATCCTGGAAGGCAGTATTCACAAACACAAATACCTTAAAAATGTGTAAATATGGGATCGTTATTTGTGCAAAAACTGAGGAATGTACTATCGAGTGATGAGTCATGTTTTCGCCCCCGGCTGAACAGTAAACCTGGCGGATGCATCGGTAATTTCAGTATATTTTGGCGACAATGAAGTGTATGCAGTAATTATCTTCCAATGGTTATCCTCGTTTAAACTAAAACCGTGCGTTTTTGTTGCTGGTACGTGAAGGAAGTTGGTTGCCAAATAATTCACAGACTACTGTAGTATGCTTCACGAGATCGCCACACCAGTTTGGAGTCAGACCGTTCGTTTCGTGTGTAATGATGACAATGTGTGTATGAAAAAAACAGAAGCAATTGCTTCGTGGTTATAAATGAATCAGATAAATGTAGAAGACTGCCATTTGTAACAAAACTCTACATACATTTAATCGAAAATGTTTTAATTTATCAAGCGCGTCGGTTGCTCTGTGGATCTACTAATAAAAAACACGGCGCACGTTCTGTGGGAGAGACGAACAAGGGCGTTTCCTTTCGTTAGATTGCCGCCTTAATCGTGATTCGTGCGACTGATAGGTGTCGTCCACAACGACGTTCCTTCCAACGAAGTCTTCACATTTTCTGTGGTTGCGTTTGAGCAGTTTCGGGCGCTGATAACCTCGCTGTTGAGCGCCCTAAAACACCAATCATCATCTTTGAGCAGTTTCTCTCCAAGCGCATTAACCCTCATTGCATATGTTTCTCAACGCGCTGTATTTTTGCTGAAGCCAAGAATATTGTGCAAGGTTTGGAGTAATACTGTTTGGTACACGCCTGCCTTCTCAACTAACTCAAGGGCAGTCCATTGTCACATTATTAGTGGGAGGTTGTCCTGAACTGGACCGATTT
The DNA here is from genome assembly GCA_026315105.1 of Locusta migratoria. Lineage (NCBI taxonomy): Eukaryota > Metazoa > Arthropoda > Insecta > Orthoptera > Acrididae > Locusta > Locusta migratoria. The sequence continues at coordinate 102,721,776 of CM048747.1, forward strand.
TGAGTGACATCCCTGTCATCCGAAGCACGTCCACCAAACTGGCCAAAATGCTAAATGATTCACTCCAGTTTTTCATGTTTTCTGTTACCACGCTGTAACTTTCAGACAGTACACACTGCAATGCTCTTCAGCACAACCGCCAAGTGACGTGGTGCAGTTGTAACGCACTGGACTCACATTCGGGAGGACAGTGGTTCAAATCTGCCTTCGGCCAACCAGATTTGGGTTTTCCAGATTTCCTGAAATCGCTCCAGGAAAATGCCGAGATGGTTTCTTTTAACCGGTACGGCCGATATCCTTTCCCGTCCATGCCAAAACCAGCGCGAGCTTGAGGAGCTCTGTCTGATGACCATGTTGTCGACGGGATAACAACAATCTTCGAAAACAGCAGTCAGGACTCACTACAGTACTTCAACTAGTTGTCTGCTATCACCTACTCCCTGGAATCACGTCCATCATGTTATAACATTGTTGCCACTACTGTTTAGCCAAACATGGTAATTGTTTTACGTTGTGCAGTTTCCGATTTAATTAGCAGTGAAATTATTTACTCAAGTCTTTGTGGTCGCAAATTCAAGCAACTTGGCAAAGGCGGTTGTTGCTGAACGTGTTCTTGCTTAGTTGAAACCAAACAAAACGTAACGGTTGAACCGCTGATTTTTGTTCGTACTTTGCTACTTTCTAGTGTACATTAAATCGCTCTGTTTTTCGATATGAGGAAGCCAAACACAGAACGCCTTTGGCAACACCGTCACTTGCATACTGTTTGAATTTGTCTGTGCAACGACCTGGTTGGCAAACCCCAATACAAATCAAATCGGAAACTGCAGAACATCTCTTTTTTCGTCTATTTTGTTACTGTTGTTTAGCACCACATCGTACCCTAACACCCCCTCACATGCATTGCAGACTTCCTAACGGCTCTATATTTGATTACAGCCATACAAGAAAGGTCATGTATATGAAAACATAAAACGGTTTGATTTTACCGACTAAAGATGTCAAATAAAAACTCAATGTAGGTAGGTGGGGCTCCAAGTGACCATCGACTCGAAAATTCTGCTCTATAAAAGCTTGTGGAAGCTTCAGCACAGCTACGTGTTGACAGTGGATTGTAGTGCGTCTTGCATTTCAAAACTGCTCCAGATTCTCCACTCCTTCTTATAGTCGTGCTATAAATGCGGATGTTTGTGTCTGTGTTCTTATGTTTGGTACTCCTTCACACTGAAGCGGCTGGACGGATTTGGACTGGAAGTAGCTTATACACTCCGAATTTATACAAACTACGTGTCGTAAGTCTCAATACGACGCATTATTTTCTTATAAATAACTGTTTAACTACGGGTAACATCACTGGGTAGAGCTAGTCATTCATAACTTGATGGATCCTTTCGTCTGTTTTCTTGAATCACCGCTTGCTTCGCATTATTGCTGTCATTGATCATGACAGTGGCAGTAAAACGAGATTTGATATATTTGATGCTTCTTCCAGTTATATGACATTAGTAGCAGTAACTGAATAGTATAATTTGACTGCTTTGTCATAAGTTATTTTGCAACTGGTGTAAATACGAGGGTCACTCCAAAAGAAATGTACACTTTTTTTTAACACAGTTTTTATTCTTCATGTTTGAAAATTTTACAGTGTGTGGATGCACCCTTTAGGAACAATATTTTCATTTCTCCACATAATCCCTATCCCTCTCAACTGCCTTACGCCATATTGGAACCAGCGCCTGTATACCCGCATGGTAAAATTCTGCGAGGACAATCCTCAATATTGCCGTGTCCGCTTTAATCACGTAACCTGCTTGCCCACCGCTTAACTGTACTGCGATCGACAGCAGCATCTCAGTTCACCTTTTTCACCCTTTTATGGATGTTTCCCACTGTCTCGTTTTCACAGCACAGGAATTCAGTGACAGCACGTTGCTCCTGACTAACGTAGAGTGTAGCAGCCATCTTGAAGACATGAGGTGACATCGCCACTCACGGCAACAGGTTCAACTAAGTTTGATAACAAGCGGGAAGGATGTATCTACACACTGTAAAACTTTCAAACATGCTGAATTAAAAAAAAAAAAAAATAGTGTGCATTTCTTTTGAGGTGACCTTCGTATGCTAGATATGAAACGTTTAGCGGAAGTGAATTTTGTACTGACGTCATCAAACAAAAAGATGTCTTTATAATATCAATTGTGTAATGAGGTGCCAAAGAAATAATTTGAAGGCATCAATGAATTACGGATCTGCACGAGCAATTAATATTTGAAACGGAAGCATCCTCACCGTTCCATCACCAAATACTCTTAGCCATCGTTTCGAATGCTTGCTTTTCTTCGGAGCGATAACATTGTAATACGTTCTTGGGGGACACTTATTTTCAATATCATAGTAATACATTTAGATATTCACTATGAAAAGTTCATAGTTTACGACTGCGCTGTAACCAATTCTTTCAGTTCTCCTCCTTTTCCGATGTAGATGACTCCGTGACACAGGGTGAAAGTCTCGGTACAAACACCTTACAGCCGGGGAAGTATCGAAAAGTACCCGAGCCTCAAAAAGAAAGGACGACAGAATTTCTGGCAGCGATGCTGAAAGGGACTAGGCTAGAGAGTCACAAAGAGTGAAGAAACGAAGTGAAAGAAGAATACGCGGTTACACGTACATAGTAATATAGTGTAAGAAGCGTGCGTTGCATTTGTAACTGCCAATAAAATTTATAGTTATCGAATAACTGCTGAGAGGAGCGAAGCAGACCGCTGGCGCGTTTTCTGCGCATATTAAACGCCGCGCCAAGTCTTGCTGCTGCGGAATATCTATAATAAAAAATCGCCGTGTAGAACTTAAACATAAAAGACAATAATAGCCTCGCCGTATCGCGTAATATCGCGACCGCACAAAAGGGCATTAAAATACGAAATAAAATTCCCGCCGTTAACGATAAAAACTTCTCCCCGCTCTCTGTCGTGGTGCAAACGAACAGGCTGGTATTGCAAAACACACACACACACAAACACACACACACACACACACACACACACACACACACACAGAGTGTTGCAATCGGCTGTTATTTTTATCATATGCTATAACTTGAAATGGCGTACAAAAGAGAAGAGGACCCACGGAAAAAAGTACCAACATCCAGATAAATAATATGACCGCCGGCTTTATCAGTAATAATTCTGTATAATATTACAGACGCCGTATATCCCGTGGCGCCCCCTCGTATAAAGGCCTACATAATATTTTTTTTACCCCTTTCTTTTTATCCTGGCCTATGCAGGGGAAATCTGCAGCGAGTCGGGAACCCGGAGCCGCTCGCCGAAATCACGGCATTGTTCATGCATACATGACCGTAGTTATTACTTGGGACGCGGGGGCCCTGCTTATTGCCGCCGGATTAATGACAATAATATACATACATAGCGCTGAATAGTGAATGGCGAGGGATGAGAGCGCGCACCCACACACACACACACACACACACACACACACACGGGGGCGCGGCGCGAGCCCGGCTATCTGGTACAATGTATACAACGGAATATGACCCGGATTGAAACATTTCGCCGAATGAGTGTATATATCGAGTTTTGGCGGACGGACAACGGTGGCGCGGCGGTGACAACCATTTTATATGCGCGCCTAGGGGGGATAAAATAGAATACCCCCATTGATTCGAAATCCGCCGCTGGTTTTAGCGGCGCTTATGATGAGCAACAGTGTATGGCAGTATAATAACTGCCCCATCAAAAGTCCGCGTGTCATTATGTTTTAGCGGCGGGCGGCGGGCACATACGGATTTATTCGCGGGCCCGTGTCACGGCCGTAACGCCGCTGCCACCTGTACAACAAAAACACGGCCCGCGGGTCCGCCGCCCCGCCCCGCACCCCGCTTTGTGCCGCCCATCAGCGCTCCCGCGCCGCCCATTGTGACAACGCCGCGCCGTCGCGTTCGAATCCTCCCGGCGCAAACAGCGCGCCACAAAGATATCCGACTTTATTGCTGGCGCCACTATTAAAACGCGCTGGCCACTCCACCACCGGGCACACGGCCGGCCGCGCCGCGCCGCCTTAAAAAATAAAAACAAAGGGCGCGACGCGAATCCCTGCAGATTACTCCCCCCTCCCCTCTCCCCCCTCCCCTCCCCTCTCCTACCCTCACCCCACCCCACCCTTCTTTTTTGTTGAGAGGCAGCTCGTAAAATAATAAAAACTCCCCGTAATTATTTAGCTTCTCAGTTATATATTTTAATAACTTTTTGCCGGAATTACAAAAGCAAGGGGGGGGGGGGGGAGTAGGAGAATGTTTTATAACTTTCGCTCCGGGGCCCGTGGGCGGGGATTCATAAAAAGAATTTAAGTTATTCTCTGCGCATTACGCGAACATAATATATATTTTTAATAATATTACGTTTTAACGTGCGTCCGGTATTTTCTTAATGGTAAGCGTTTCGCTTATAAATTCTTGTTCTCTTCTCTTTATTATTCAGGGTGCTTATTAAAATATGTTAATTTTCGCTTTCTCGTTGCGAAAATTTTTTTTAGACAGCGAAAACAACTTGTAATTATTTCTTTCTGAGGCGTATATTCTGTTAACTGCGTGACGACTTTACGCAATGTGTTTTCGTCTTGTCGAGGTTCGTTCCTGGAGTTCCGACTTTTACGCAAGAACGTCTGCAGTGCTGAGTTCTGAGATTTCCACGTCTTAGCAACTAACGTCGATAGTTACGGTACATACGGTGTTCAGAAGTTTCCGTTAAAAAGTTGAGAACTTGTATAGGACAATAAGAATTTAATATTTCAATACAGAACTTATGTCCTCAGATGCCATCCTGCGACGCTATGACACCTTCTTATTTTTTGACACTGTGAAATAAATCTATTGTAAGCTCTTTCTTTGCTTTCCATGTTTTGGAAAGGGGTATTATAGCCCAAAAGAACAACAAAATAAGTAGTTTGTAAGTTTAGGGACTGATGACCCCGTAGTTAAGTCCCATAAGCTGTACAAACATTTGAATTTGAGTAGCCGACCAGTCTAGAGCGCCACGTTACGGATCGCGCGGCCTTCCGCGTCGGAGGTTCGAATCTTCCCTCGGGCATGGATGTGTGTGTTGTCCTTAGGTTAGTTTAACTTAGTATGAGTATTTTGTAAGACTAGGGACTTATGACCAAAGTAGTTTGGTCCCATAGAATTACAAACATTTGAACATCTTTTTGGCCTCGTGTACGAATTCCTTATGGGAAGCGTGAGAGAACAGGGAACGGCAGGGGCAGTACTTCCGTTGCGTGGGACTTGAGAATTTGGGGTGGACGGAGACTGCCCGCTGGCCTGAAGCAGAAAAACCGGGTTCGAATCACGGTCCGGGATGTTCTTTTTATTTTATTTTATTTTTTATGTTCTTTCTTTCTTTGTTGTCCAAAAACTTCTCTGAAAGACCCGTGTGTTGGTCGAACCTACATGAAACAAATTAAGCAGCACGCCTCTAAATTGTTTCGATGTCTTCCACCAATCTGATCCCGTGCGGCTGATGAACACTTGGGCAGCGAATTGTCAGTTGGTCACGAAATCTTTTGTAGAATGTGTTTCTTTTTCCTTTAACATTGATTTTTTAAAGTGAGAATTGCAATTATCCGCCGTAATTCGAAGGCCAAATTAGAGTGGAGGACCCGCTATAACCTGCTTTATAAGTCGTTTTCGTCGTCGGAGGACTGAAACACAGACGTCGGTCTGTGCAGAACAACTGAGCAGATGCTCGCAGCAGTAGTAGCCGTTTTGGTTTCCAATATCAGACTTGAATAATTGGGACAGCAGTACTGCCAGAGACAGCGTACTCTAAGATTGATGATGTGAAATTCTAGGTCTCGCAAATGCAACAGAGGTCAACCAGCGTCAAGCAGGATTTTCAGTTCCCTTCAGTTCTTTTGTTATTCTTCGTGCTAGGAGGGGGGAAAAGAAGACGAAAAAACTTCTACATCCGAAAGCTGACGACAGTGGCTATTGTTCATCATTTATACCATCGCCCTAATCTGGTAAACTACGTTATTATCGTTCATTACAATTGATATAAATTACTTTCGGATATGGCTCATGTCACTTACCACAGTCAAAAGTAAGAGTACAACAATGCAGTCTGTGCGAGAGGCAGCACTATTATGTCTGTGACGGCTTTGTTTCTTGGGACTGACGAATGTAGTTCAGTAGAATGTTGTTTTTCCAAAAAGATTTGAAGAACGTATATTCCTAAGTCATATCTTTTCTTGATACTGATATGAAGTTTGTATGCCGTTTTGGGGTTTTAGAACGTATTTCTTGTTGGGTTTTCATGTGGTCACGTCGTGGGCACAACATTCATACGTTGGGACATATTTCCCCCTTTTTGTAGAGTTGCAGGAATCGCATGCGTGTATACTTGTTGTTCCTTACCAACCTCCTGTGACCAAATAACACATCCCATGTAAGCCAGTTATCTGATTTCGTGTGTCATTGTACAGCAGCAAATTTTATTGTCTTCGTCTATTGATAAATTTTCTTCTACAAAAAAGGAACAGTATTCTACATTATGGGGGGTAATTTTTAATATTTTTCCGGAATGCAACACATTGTTGTATTTTTACATTAATTTCGGCAGAGATGACGAGTGTTTCGCGTTGCAGGTAATATTTCGAAGCATTTCTTTTTTTTTTTTCGAATTTCTCCTCAGAGATGATAAATTATTATTCAAAAGAAAGAGATTGGCTGGCCAGTACTTACCTTTGTGCTGTACCGCCGATAGTGACACAAATGAAGAAAAAGAAAAAAATGGGACGAAAAAGGACAAGCTTTCTGAACACAGTTCCTTCTTCGGGTGGGAGAGAAGGGAAGAAAAAAGGACTTCCACGCTCTTCAAACACCACCCTCATGACCCAGGTCGTGAATTACCTTTCCCTTCCGTTCCCATCCTTTTTTCTTCCCTTCTCTCCCACCTGAAGAAGGAACTGTGTTCCGAAAGCTAATCCTATTTCGTCCCTTTTTTTTCTTTTTCTTCGTTTGTGTCACTATCGGCGGTACAGCACGAAGGTAAGTACTGGCCAGCCAATCTCTATCTTTTGAATAATAACTGTCTAAAGTAAACAAATTTTGAAAAAATAAACATCAAAAATTCAGTATCTGATTTTATATATGTCACAATTAATCGTATTTTGTTATAAATTTTATTACCATGAGATTAACTTTTGTTACTAATAACCAAAGTTTTTTTTAAATTTTTATAAATATGTACTTGCATTTCCCTCTTCCCCATTACTACATCTACATCTACATATATACTCCGCAATTCACCGTAAGGTGCATGGCTGAGGGTGCACTACCACTACTAGGCATTTCCTTTCCTACTCCACTCTCAAATAGAACGAGGAAAAAAAGAATGCCTATATGCTTCCATACGAGCCCTAATTTCTCTTATCTTGTCTTTGTGATCTTTACGCGAAATAAGTAAGCGGCAGCAAGATTGTACTACACTCAGTTTCTAATTCCGGCCCTCTAAATGTCCTCAATAGAAATTCACGAAAAGAACGTCGTCTTTCCTCCAGCGATCCCCAATTGAGTTGCCGGAGCATTTACGTGACACTCGCGCATTGGTCGAACCTACCAGTAACGAACCTCGCTGCTCGCCTCTGAACTGCCTCTATGTCTTCCTTTAAACTTATGTGGTGAGTGTCCCAAACACTTGAGCAATACTCAAGAAGTGGTCGTACAAGCGTTTTATACGCAGTCTCCTTTACAGGTGAAGTACATCTTCCCAAAATTCTCCCAATAAACCGAAGTCGGCTGTGCGCCTTACTTACTATCCTACCTATCTGTGACTTATGAGGATGGTGTGCGAATTATTCGTACGAGTCAACTAGTTTGAATAGAAACAAAATTGTTCGGTATCAATATTATCAAATCACCCAGTAAATATCTATAGTTTCACATTACCTTCCAAAGTACCGGCCGACCAAGATTTTACCCGAAAAATCGGGTGGCTACCCTCCTGTTGGCAACACTGAACGGGACACAGTTTTGTTGCTCCAGTGACCCCTCGTATTCAGAATGAGCGGCCTTTCAAGTAGGTCCTTCCGTCTGGGCGACGGCCGGCGCGGTGCAGAGCAGCAGCCGGTGGTGAACGGCGCGTAACAGAATCGCGCCCCGCGCCTGCCGCCTCCGAATCTTGGCGGGGCGCTCCCGGCGGTGTTTTTCTGCGAGCGGCGCGCGCGTGCTGTCCTTGCCGCGATGTATGCAACATTCATAAATGTGTGATGACCCAGGTGAAACTGCTTTCCCGCCAACGGAATAAAAGATGAGTTTCGGCGGAGGAGCAGTCGCGGCAGGCGGAGGCGGAGGTCGGCAGGCGCTCCGGCAAGACGGCGGCGGCGGCAGCGGGCAGCGCACCACGCGCCGGAGCCGCCACCGCTGACCGCGCCATGTCATACGTGCTCCACTCTGACCTTACTTCTAATCCAGGATCCTCCTAGTAAGCAGCAGATACGCTGCCTCCTCTTTAGTACAGGGAATGATTTTCCCTCCAATAGCTGTCCACTTCTTCCGTACTCATTCCAAAGAAATCCGGCGCAGACAGGTGTGAAAATTACAGAAATTTCTACACGAATCATTTACAGAAGGATGGAAAAGCTGGTAAAAGCTCATCCCGGGGAAGATCAGTTTGGATTCAGGACAAATGAAAGTACATGGAGGGCAATACTCACCTTACGACTTACGTGTTGTGTGTCTACATCTACATATCTACGTAGATACTCTGCAAATTACATGTCCCTGGCAGAGGGTTCATTAACCACTTCCATAACTTTTCTCTACCGTTCCATTCTGTAATAGCGCGCGGGAGGAAAAGAACACCTAAATCGTTCCGTTTTCGATCTGATTTCTCTTATTTTACTGGGATGGTCATGTCTCCCTAAGTAGGTGGGTGCTAGCAAAATATTTTCACGTTCATAACTAAAAGTCGGTGATTGAAACTTCGCAAACAGATCACGCCGCAATGAATAACGTCTTTCTTTTAATGTTTTCCACCCCAATTCGTGCAACATTTCCGTGACGCTCCCCCCCCCCCCCGTAACGTGATAAAACAAAACGAACTGCCCTTCTCTGAACCTTCTCAATGTCTTCAGTCAGTCCCACTTGGTGAGGGTCCCACAAGGGGCAACAGTACTCCAGGAGAGGACTCACAAGTGTGATGTAGGCGGTGTGTTGTGGTCTTCAGTCCGCAGACTGGCTTGCTGCTGCTCTCCATGCTACCCTGTCCTGTGCAAGTCTCTTCATCTGAGAATACGTTCGGTAACTTACATCCTTTTGAATCTGCTTACTATATTCGTCCCTCGGTCTTCCTCTACGATTTTTACCCCACACACTTCCCTCTAATGCTGACAATTCCTTGATGTCACAGAATGTGTCCAACCAATCTATACCTTCTCTTAGGATATGCCAGAAACTCCTTTTCTCACCGATTCGGTTAAGCACCTCCTCATTAGAAACGCTTTTCTTCCCATAGACATTCTACATTTTATATCCTCTTTACTTCGGTCATCAGAAGTTATCTTGCTACCTAAATAACAAAATTGATCTGCTACTTTTATTGTCTCATTACCTAATCTAATTCCTTCAGCATCGCCTGATTTTCTGACATTGCATTCCATTACCTTCGTTTTACTCTTGTTAATGTTCATCTTATATCTTCCTTTAAAGACACTGTCCATCCCATTCAATTGCTCTTCCAGATCTTTTGCAGTCTCTGACAGAATTACTATGTCATCGGCAAACCGCAATGTTTTTATTTATTCTCCCTGCACTTAATGCCCTCTCCAAATTTCTCCTTCCATTCCTTCACTGCCTGCTCAATGTACAGATTGAACAACATTGTGGAAAGGCTACAACCCTGTCTTACTCCCTTCCCAACCTCTGCGTCCCTTTCTTGTCCTTCGACACTAATAACCGCCGTCTGGTTTTTGTATAAGTTGAATATAACTCTTCGCTCCCTATATTTTACCCCTGCTACCTTCAGAATTTCGAAGTGTGTATTCCACTCGACATTGTCAAAAGCTTTCTCCACATCGACAAACGCTAAAAACGTAGGTTTGCCTTTCCTTAGCCTATCTTCTAAGATAAGTCGTAATGTGAGTATTGCCTCCCATGTTCCTGCATTTCTCCTAAATCCAAACTGATATTCCCCGACGTCGGATTCCACAAGTTTTTCCATTCCTCTGTAAATAATTCTTGTTGTTATTTTGCACCCATGACTTATTAAACTGACTTATGTAAGAAGATAGATTAAGAAAACGCAAACCTACATTTCTAGCTTTCGTAGATTTCGAGAAGGCATTTGATAATGTTGATTGGAATACACTCTTTCAAATTCTGAAGTCAGCAGGAGTAAAATATAGGGAACGAAAGGTTATTTACAACTTGTACATTAACCAGGCAATAGTTACTAGAGTCGAAGGGCATCCAAGGGACGCGGTGATTAGGAAGTATGACACGGTTGTAGCCTTTCTCTAATGTTATTCAATTTGTACATTGCGCAAACTGTGAAGGAAATATATGAAAAATTTAAAGAAGGAATTGAAGTTGAAGTTGAAGAAATGAAACCATTACATTTCGCTGATAAAATTATAATTCTGTTTCAGACATCATATGACTTGGAAAAGGAATTGAACTCTGGTAGAATCGAACCGCAGGAAGCCAGAACAAGTCAGAGAAGAATGACTCTCCATTACGAAATAACAGAATGACGTCTGTAAATTTAGGCAGAAAACGGTGGAAGAAAGAGCATTTCATTCATTTAAACGCTCGCTTAGTCACGGTCTTCAGACATGAGTACACGTCACAGTGCATAATGAACTATTAACAGCGGTGATGCAGAATTAGTTTTCGTTTATCTGATCTCATGATTAGAAATCATAGGCGTAGTGACATGTTAAAAGAGTGTCAACAAGGTATATTGGGGGAGGGATGGGGTAAAAACGAGTAAACCTGTGAGATCCTAAAATAATTGTATCTTCATATGAGGCTGCATGTTGAAAGTGTTAAATATCTCTTCTTTTGATGCAGCAATATTTTATGGATATTCATAGGCGTTGTTTCCAGCGGGGAGCAGAAGCGGAATAAAGCAGAGCACCGTTGCGAAAACAGGTGGTGACGGGGGTTTGGTTGGTTGGCTTTTGGAAGGGACTAAGCGGCAACGGGTATCTGTCGACGGGTTTCCTTGCCGGTGAGAGCATCACAGGCGTCAGACGAGGATCCGGCAAGCCGAAAGATGATACACACTCGCGCCGTGGCGCCGCCCGTCCGCCCGGCCATATGCCAAGCGAGCTTGCCTGAGTATTTCAATCAGGCGAGCCTGTTTACGGCTCCTGTAAATATTTAAGCGACCTGCTTTCCAACAAACAAGGCGGACCTCCGTGAACCAGTTTCTTCATTTGCCGCGCGCCCCAGCCGCGGCCGGCCGTGCGGCGCGAGGTGTCTCGTTCTTTGTAACACGAACTGCGGTTTCGTGCTGCCCGTACCTCCGTCCCCTCCTCTGTCTGGTGTGTGCGTGTGAGCGTGCGTTCTAGCACCTATCGCTCAACTTTCTACATCTCGTATACTGCAGGCTTCAACAGTAAACGTGAGAGTCGTGTGTCTTCTCTGAACGTTAAGGAACACGCTTTCACTCATGTTTTCGATGTAGTGCAATAGATACGACTGGCACAGTACGGACAAACGCCTCTCAGTACCGCCGTGAGTTATTTTTTCCGTACGTTTATCTAAATAACTGTTTGCTGCCGGTAAGGTGATTTCTCAACACCAACACCACGCAATCTCATTTTTTAATTCTGCTCAAATGATAGATCTCTTCAATAGTTCCGTAATGAGTCAATAGTTCTAGATGTACGGGATAGCGGTACTCGGCTGACGCTACTGATCAGTTTTATATATAATCATTCCATTTTCATGATAGGAAGGGGGTCACAGATAATAAACACATATAAGACTTCAAACACATTTATTCAATTGGTATAGTATCTTTACACTTGAACAACACCCAAATCCTTTATACCATATAGCAACAGACTCCATCTCATTGATTCTCCGTGGATTTGTGATCCTTATAACAAATGGCATGTTAGATGACAAATAATTCTTGCCGTAGTCTTTGTTAACATCACAATACACGCTCTACGTATGATATCCAATTACATCTCGTGTATTTTCACTCTAAAGTGCAGACAATGCTTTCCCTGTAGCTCCATTACAACGCAACACAGCCACAGTTAACAATCCGTTGCCATGTTGCGGATTCGGATCTTTAGAAAAAATGGAAAAGTTCACAACACACCCTCGAAACACAGGTGGTCCTTTGGTCCTTTCAAAATTTCTTGGGCACCAGTATTAGTTTCGCTGGTAAGATCCAAATCCAACGAGATTAATAAACGAAAGTTAAAGTTTTCCTCCATAAGGCCAATGTATGGACTTTAACTCTGAAAATTTCAAGTTAAAAGTTAAAGTAGCTCCCCCCCCCCCCCCCCCCCGCCGACGACGCGTGCTACTAAAGTGACTATAGCACGCGTCCGGGATAGAACCAAATTTTGAAGTGTCTGATTTTTTGAAGTCATGTTCGCCTCAGTTGTTGACGCTGATTACAATAGTATAACTTTTATTGATGTATGATGTTTACGGGGGTACCTACATTAACTTGAATTTTTCAGAGTTAAAGTCCATACATTGGCCTTATGGAGGAAAACTTCAACTTTCATTGCTTAATCTCGGTGGCTTATGCCGAACGGGTCCGCCATCAGACGCAGCTAATAAAATTTTCTACTTTTTAGTTTCGTTTAGTCTCCCACAGAAAAGAGAATCTGTCTACAAGATCTGTGCGACAAGCGGGACCGTCGCTGCCGTAGTCCAGAAAAGTGATTTTATGATCTAGAACATTCTTAAACTAAAATTACTGTCAGTATAGCAATCAAAGCGTGCACTCAAGAATATGTAGTCGCAGAATGAAGTTGACACGCTTTCGTTATACTGTGTTGGCCGAGTTTCATATCGCGTAGTCAATTCTCCGTGCCGTGAAACTGCCCATCTGTCCGTTGAGATAAGAACGCCGCATGTGGATCACTCGCACGTTCCCTCGGGCGCCTATTGTCAGGGCAGCGATGAACTAATCAGTAACCAGCCGGTCTGACGGCCTGTTTTAGTTTCACGTGTGCGCTTATTGTTTCGTTGTTCCTAAACAGTTCGGGTTTTATTTTACTCTTATTCAGTCGAGATATTGAAAGCGACTGGACTGTTTCCTGAGACGAAACAAAAAATTGATAACATAAACTCTCTATCCACCCCCTTTAATCTCGCTGATTTTCTCTTACCCCCTCCCCGCTCCTCGTCCCCTCTGGTCGCTCCCTCAGACAATTTTTTCCTGTCATTTCTGAATTACTTGGCAAAGTATTCGTCAGTGAAATTTCGTAGAACCAGAGTAGTTCACCCGATGAAGTATAGGACCACACTTAGTTAAACGACTCGTGCTTAACTCATACATTTCCGGTGTATGTTCGTCCTTCTCATTTACCTTCTGTTTATCGCAGTTCGAGAAACATCATTCCTAATTCAATATGTCTGTTCTGAAAGTGAAAAATATTAACTATAGACTGTTTGTGTCTGGGAAGAAGAACAAATGAATGTAGCAATTATTTGTGGCTTAATATTCTCCCGGTAATATCAGTAAAGGCCGCGTACCGCAGTAGTTGTGCAAGAGTGGACAGAAATGCCACGAGTAATGAGTAAAATGGACAGACACACATCGTCTGCAGTGTGCGGATACAGTGAAAATTTGGGTCTGCTGGAGAGTCCGTGCAGTCGTCGGAAGACTGTGCCCAGGTGGCGTAGTGGTTAGCGTAAGTGCCTAATAAGCAGGAGACCAGCGTTCGAATCCCGGTCTGGAACAAATTTTCAACTTTACCCATTGATGTAATTCAATGCACCCTTGCAGCTAATGTAAATTCCTTTGTGTCTTGATTGAGCAAAACATTTACCGTCACTTGTAGTCGAACACAGACAGTAGGGCAATCCGCATTTAATTTTGTCCATTGTTGTCATTTATTCTTTCCTGACTGCTTTACTTGCGTAACATAAAACGAACTCGCCTTCAGTCACTAAAATCGTGGTTTATTACTGCACGATGCATTTCTGGCCCGTAGGGCTCATTTTCAGTTGCCTCTATAGATATTTACATACAGTTAAAGATCTGAGCCTGAAAAGACCAAAATATGGATGATAACAATATGGCAAATGTGAAATACAGGTCTACATAATTAAAATGATTGAAGAATTAACTTACTTATTGACAGTGATACACAAACAAATCTGTTGCAGCATGAGACACAACCATTGTCTGTCATGGAGCACACTTGCAGGTAGGCCACAAATGAACATCATAACAAATACTTCCCATTTTGTTTGTGCACAACTGTTAATAAGTAAGTTAATTGTTCAGTTTCTGTAATTATGTGAACCTGTATTTAAAATTTGCCATCTTGTTACCATCCATATTTGGTCTTGACAGACCCAGATATTTAAATATATGTAAAAATGATGAGCCCTCAGGGCTCGAAATCCATTGTGCACCGATAAACCACAATCGGCATTTAGTATTTCGATGGTCTCCCGTATTCACTTGAAATGAATATCAAAATGATTCGCTTGAAAAGGACATAACCGATTTCCCTAGTCATCTTTGTCTAGGCTTAACTTTCACTTCCTCTCAGGATTCCTTCGTCGAAGGACTGTTAAATCCTTCATTCGTTTTAAACCACGACATGCTTTCTTAGCTGGAAGACGACTTCCCGATTTCCCCCAACTAAGACAGCAACCCAAATCTTTTAGTTGTTAAAAGAGTCTTGGCAAGGGAAAACGTATTCTGAAGCTGAATTAAATAAGTAACTGCAATTAATTTCTCCCAGTGAATTTTCAAATATTTTTCATAATTTCTACTCATTACGTTGAAATATATTGTAGGACATACAGGAGCAAATATAATTTTGCCGGAAACCCATCATGCCTATGTTTGTTCACAGGTCACTAGTAGTTAATACAACGGGGTAACGAATTATAACATAGGCGACGCTGCTGATGCTGGTCACGGACGTATAGTGAGAGCATGCGGTTGAGTGGACTTTTTGGCTGGTAGCATTGACACACCAACCAACGGGATGTTTTTATTTAAGTGATAATTTATTACAGACGTGGTGCATCATTACATACTACTCTATTACATGTGATAATGTAACATAAGGCAATCATGACCACAGGCTTTATGGTATTCGATGACACTTCAAGATTAAGATCCATTTAGTCGCCGCAAGTGACTACCACTAATGTTTGCCCATACATCTCCGTCTTCGACTGTAAGAAACACTGAAGGGTTTCTTCTAAATTGATTCTGTTTCCTTGATAGACTTAAGTTTAGCCACGGTTTAGCGTACGAACTTTTCGCATAATTGTTAGCTTGTAATTTTGCTTGTCCTCTGTATGCAGCCTTTGCATGTACTTTTATAATGTGTACGTTTTTTTGTCTTTCAGGTAAGTTGCTGTCAACTCATATCTCATTCATGTATGCGAAGGATGGCCCCGTGCTAATATCAGATTAACAGTTGTGGACGTAAGTATATTACTTTAGTTCATTATAAAGTTCTGATAGCTACACTACCATCTTTATTTAAGTGCCAGGTCTAGGTCGAAGGCAGTCACTTGGCCTTCGCTGTATAAAGTCATGGCCGAGGCCAGGAAAAATGAGTAATTTGGACTCCGTTTTAAGCAAACGTACACCTTTTGCGCATATCATGAGTTTCGACCTCGTATCTAAAAAAATTTGAAACGTTTGTAAACGTAAGTGGTCAAACTGCTAGGGTCATATGTCGGTCCCTAGACTTCCAAACTTCTTAAACTAACTTATGCTAAGGACAACACAAACATCCATGATCGAGGGAGGCGTCTTATATCTCCGGGACTATATATAGTAGTTTCCACCTGTTCCATTTATGGTAGCAGTGTGCAGAGACTGATGCTTAAGAAAGCCGTTATTAGTCTGCGTCTCATCATTAGCCCTGATGAGACCAGTTGACAGAGAAGTAACGTTCCTGTCATGAGAACTGAAAAACGGCCGGTACCATACTGCATCAGTCGGTATGTCCAGGATGAAGATGACACATCGGCCGATTGGAAGGAGTTAAGTTCAAATGTTCAAATGTATGTAAATCTATCGGACCAAACTGCGTGGTCATCAGTCCGTAGCTTACAAACTACTTAAACCTAGGTAAACTAACCTAGGTACAAACACACACACACACACCCATGCACCAGGGAGGACTCGAACCTCCACGGCGAGCAACCGTGCGCTCCGCAGCGAGACGCTTTAGACCGCTCGGCTACTCCACCGTGGCAGGAGTTTAGTAAGAAAACATAAAAATGCACTCCGAGAAACGAAATTTCGCAATGTTTCAATTTGGTTTTTCGCTTTGTGTTTAAGCAGTTCCTTTTAATGATTGCCTCTCGATTTTTAATTTTTTTCGATCTGCCCTCCGCAGAAACTAAACAAGTCTGCCCTCATTTAAGACCCTCTGGTTTTTATTCTCTCGGTATGGAACCAGCTGATCTGAAGGTATCTCTTTCGCACTCCAATGCTTTTGCTTAGAACATTGTCCACGGTACAGAACGTGCGTTTATCCATTACGAGAGTTGGAACATGTTTTGAATGCCTACGATTTTCCTGCACCCATGTTACTTTCAAAGGTTTCTGCAGTAAAAAGATGTTTTCTTTGTTTTTAATATAACTATGCCTTTATTTTTTTGGTTGATGTTGTTGAACAGCAAGCGCACGGTCCGCTGTGACAGACACGGGTGACGCGGTTAGTCACCGCCAGCTGGAAACGTGAGGCCGTCCGAGTAGGGTTGTCGGCCCCGCACGTAGAGAGGAGCAGTGTACAAGCGGCGGCCATCGGCAGCGCGGAATCGGTCGCCGTGTCGCGAGATTACAGCCGCGTAATAGGTGGCAGCGATTGCCGCGGGATAAGTCATTTGGCAGCGGCGCGGCGGAATGACGTTCTAGGCGGCCACCCCTTTATATACACCCCCACCCCCACACACTCGCAGCATTTTTATTCCCCCCCCCCTCGCGTACCTCCCGCCTTCCCTGCCAGTTTGGAGGCAGTCATTACTCGCGCCGCGAGAGTGCAGGCGGTTAATGTCTTCATATTTCGCGCGTTTTACTGTAGCGCCGGTTCGGGAACTGCGACCATCGTGTTTTACAGCCAATCATTAGGCCGGCGCGGCCGCCGATGCGAGATGACAATCTGTGCTGTGCTGCGGCGCGACGCGCTGGGATTGTTGGGCTGTCGGCGAGCGAGCACGGGCGCGCCGCCACGCCGCTTTATATCTGGCCGAATGCAACTTTATGTGCCTTCATTAAAGCCGCCCCTCCCCGCCCCGCCCCGCCCTGCCCGCGCGTCGGTCTGCCGCGTGATGGACGCGGGATATGTTTATTATTTATTCAATATTTGTATCGGCGCGCATCTGCCGGCGCACTAACCGCCTTGGCTTTTGATTAAGGGTGCAAGCGTTGCACTTAAATTTTTTATGCGCTCGCAAACACGGAGCCGGGCCTTGTCCGCCCTCTGTGATCTCCCGCTATCGTCCGGCCTTTTAATCTCGATATTGACGTTCATTATCGAAACGAACTGCAACTCCCAACTTGCCGGAGATAAAATCAGTTTCTGATCCCGAGATTGTCTCCTCCTTTCTCAATGACGTTTCTTAGTCTATGAATTCTCCATTGTTTGTATCGCCCACTAACAAGGAAAGTACATGGGCTCGAACAAACATATCTGTGTGTGACGTCTGTTCTTTCGGAACAAAAAAAAAAAAAAAAAAAAAAAAAAAAAAAAAAAAAAAAAAGTTCAAATGTTTGTATAGCTTATGGGACTTAACTATGGAGTTATTAGTCCCTAAACTTACAAACTACTTATCAACTAACTAATACTAAGGATGGTACAAATATCCATGCCCGAGGGGGGGGATTCGAACCCCCGACCGTAGTGGCCGTGCAGACCGTGACTGACGCGCCTCAGTCCCCTCGGCGACCGCGGCCGGCTTTTTGGAACAGACGCCACATATATATATATAATATGCCGGTGACGGGCAATGATCCTATCGTTAGTGGGGAGGGGTGGGCAAGTTTGAAGCCCTTACTCTTACGGGAATTAGTTTCATAACTAAGAGTTTGAGTACTGTGGGCAGGGCGAAGCTGGGAATTTGTATCTGACGGGAGGCGTGCTTAGGTAGTCCTTGCAGGTGTGGTGATCACTGTGTCCCCAGTGGTGTAGGGGTCAGCGCAACTGCCTAGAAAGCAGGAGACCCGGGTTCGAATCCCGGCTGGGTGCACATTTTCAGCTTTGCCCAATCGCAGTTGATGTCATATATTCTATGAATATTAAATAATAACAGCTGCAGGATCAGAAGTGACGTCTGTTTTTTCGGAACAGACGCCACATATATATATAACGTTTGGTTACAGGGTCTCTACGTACACCTCAATGTGCTGGTGGGTGTCGTTTTTCTGCAAAGCTCTGCAACCATGCTCTAGATAGTACTGTAGATGTAATCGTAGACGCCACACGTAATGCAGATATCTTAACTATAACTTATGTAATAATTATCGTACATGTTCTATAGCGAATTGTCATCAAAAGCCGTGATGATAGTTGCAACTTTAACCATCTTCCCGAAAGACTGTTGGTATTCACTGCCACTGCAATAAAAAAAAGTTGCATGCCGCGAGATTCGATCCGGCGACCTTCGGATTACCAACCCGAGCGCTTCCCACTACCCCACACCTCTGTACAGTATTACTAATCGTAGAGATCGTAGAGAGTATTTCACCGCAACAGCTTTTTTTAATTGTCGATTTTCTCGACAACGGTTGAGAAGTGCATCTTGGTGCTTTGCCAAATTACACCTCTGGCCATGAGCTTTCATTATGCGCAGTATGAATCGAATCTGAATTTCACAATTGGCGGCCTCTCCTTGTGAGACAGGTAAATATCTAGGTACTTAAAATCTAATTTCAAATCTGCGCTTTATGTAAGTTTTCTGATACCAGTGCGATGCTTCCTAAATTCACTCTGTACAAGTCACTGGTCTTACCACTAATACAAGGATAGTTAATGGTGTGTATTTATATGATACGTGTTCCAAACTAGTTTTCCTGTCATCAGTTGGCACAACAGTTTTTAAAATATGCATTTGTGTTTTTGAAAGCAAGAAACGAAATATGGGAAGATCTAAACAAGACATGTAAAAAGATGCCAGTTGAAAAATACCACCATATTCCTGGAAGCAATACGCCGAGTGAGACACCGCAGGGCTTTTGTGTATTCTGCGGGTAAGTGAGCAAAGTAAATGAAATGCGTGGTAAGACAATACCAACTGATGGTAGACTGATGTTGTTTATCTTATCGTCGTGTGCAAATCGCAATTGAAAAGTAAGGGTGAAACACGTAGCGTGACTCGATGGAAATAAAGTTAGCGCTCTAGTGGAAGACGTGAGGCCACGGATTGGGGAACAGTGAACGTTCTGTCTCAAGGAGATAGAGAAGAGAATGTGGCGACAGGATTTAGCGATCGCTAGATATACAAGGTCGTGTGATCTGAGCTGCTGCTCGTAGTTAGGAGCGTAATTGTAGTTATCGAAGACTTGGTGTAATGGTATAAATATCACTGTTGGCTCTCGTGCACTACGCAACACGAGCGTGTAGAGCTTGAAAACTAAGCTAGATCGGACGTTTTGTTAATGTGTAATATTTATTAACAAAACAACAGTAGCCATCAAGGCGAACGCTTACGTTTCTTAGAAATTTCATACTCCATCGTTCCTTTTATCTGGATTTCCAGGTTACTGCCAACAGACTTTCTCAATTTCGTAATTTTCATTTACAGTAGGCGTAGTTATTGCGCTTGTACCATCCTTGTTGAAGTTTCTTCTCTGATTTCTAAATCATTCACTCATTTGTGTTAGACGTCATACGCAGGAATGTCGCGTTTTTGCTTTTGTTCACTGTACAACTCACGGTTTCTCTATATAATTCACATCATGACGTAAATGTCGGGCTCTTTCTAAATGTTATAAGCTTGGCAAGTATTTTTCTGTGTGAAGGTTTCCTCCGAATAGCTCTTAATTTCTTCCCTTGATAGCGTTTAGTTCGTCTGATACCCGAAACTTTCAGGAACACGGTCTCGACTTCAAGTGAGAATGCCGTGGCGTGGTTGTATTTTTAATGTATTGTGTATACTTCTGTACTTGTTAGATAAATGTAGACTGAAAGGAGTTACCAGGGAAAAGTGGAATTGGCAATAGCCAAGGTGTTTGCGCTAACCACTACTTGGTGACCACCTCGGCTAAGATAGTGGCGTGGAAAAAGCCGGAGAGAACAAAGAGAAGTAGTCGGCATGGCAGTAAAAATTGATTCAAGTATCTACTCAGGTATACCACGAAATCTCTATATAAAAGCGAAACGACACTCACTCAACACAAAATCTCGAAAACTACTTCACCTATGAAGCTGAAATTTGGCAGGAATGTAGTTTATACGTAGAAGATGTTAGCTAAGAAAGGAATTTGCGATAGGGCCGATAGTGCAGGAGATATGACGTCTTAAACAATGAAAACTTCCCCATCTTGGGGCACGTGATAGTGTAACTTTATCAGTCCACTATTTGAAAGGAAGGGCACTTAGCGACTTGCAAATAACTCTAAATATAATTTCAAACCTTTAGGAAACTTTTTCTCGCTGACAACCTGAGCAAAATGATGAAAGGAAAAAAATTGTCGCTTATTATGCCATAAAATTACGGCATTTGACATGAAGTTACAATTTATTATTCTTACACTATTAAGTTTATTCGCGAGAAATGTTACAGACAGTATACACACACATCAATGAACGTAAATTTGAAATTTTGTCATAATACGACACTCAGTTCAAGGGGTGTGTCGTCATAAACAATGAGATGCGAGAAAAACTGCTACATCACCCGAAAATATTGCACATTTCCTCCTAAACCACTGGACCGATTTCTGCCAAATTTAATACATATATTACTTGCCGTGAGATAACAGGGTTAACAATCACATACGACACATTGCTCAGGAGATATGACGTCATAAACAATAGGAATCGTAAAAAAACTGCCACATAATGCGACGAGAATTTATTCATACGCTGTATGAGAGTGAGGGTATTTAGCGACATGCATCAAACTTTAAAGACAATTTCAAACCTTTATTATATTTTTTTCACTGACAACCACAGTAAAGCGACGAAACGAAAAAAATGTTTCTAGGTTTTTACTTTTCTGCTGTTCATGGACTAAAACTACGGCATTCGGTTTGACGTTACAGTTTATAATTTCTACACTACAAAGTATAGCCGCAAGAAATTTTACAGACAGTATACACACATATAGCTGAATGTACCTTCGATATTGTATCACAGTACGACACGTACTCCATGAGATATGAAGACATAAACAGTAACGCTCATGGAAAACCAGCCCATCACGCACCAAGTTTTAATCTATTACTTCTTTACCACTAATTGTATTCGTAACAGATTTTACAGACGTATAGCACTTATACAAATTAATATATCCTGAAAAATTATAAAACATATAACTCCTACGAATTTTATGTATCATCTGTATTTTAATTACTATCTTTCTTTGTTCGGATACTGCACTTATAATTTTGTACATTATGCAAGACAGCCTTATTTCTTAAAATTTTCAAATGTTTGTTGAACTTATGGGACTTAACTACGGGGTCATCAGTCCCTAAGCTTACAAACTACTTACGAACTAGCTAAGTCTAAGGACGGCACAAATATCCATGCCCGAGAGGGATTCGAACCCCCGACCGTAGTGGCCGTGCAGACCGTGACTGGAGCGCCTCAGTCCCCTCGGCCACCGCGGCCGGCTATTTCTTAAAATATTCTCCCATAAATAGAACATGCTTATAGAAGAAAAAAGAGATTCACAGAAAGATAGAGACGGGGTAGGAGAAGTACTAACTCAAGTCTGGAATAAGTAAATAAATACCCGGGCAACTCCGGGTTTTCAGCTAGTATTTGTATATTGAGCGAGATAAGAAAGGAAAAAAAAAAAAAAATCGTACACCCTCAACAGCTGACGAGTCAATGTTTGCAAGTGCCGATGTAGGTTCATTGACGAAATTGAGCACACCTGGCTAGAAGAGTGAAGCAGAGGGCGATATCACAGCGGGACTGTAACGGCATATCGCAGTCCCCGTTCTCCGTTTCAGCGGCCGCCCGCCTGCTCACGTTTCAGGCTCCTTCACCAGCTGCTCGCCGCGCCTCGGGAAACCTTTGTTCTTCAGGAGGGATACGCGAGTGTCGTTGAGCCTTACTTCAAGAATATCGTTTCTTATTTCTGGAAACGTGTAATGACTACTGTGATCAGCGCCACGCATTCGTAACAAACACTTTTACAGCGATCCTTTTACTACTTGTATGTCTCACTATTATTTTTTGACTCTTGCCCTTCCTGTTCAAGCTTGGTTTTAACATTCGTACTAACCGACTGCTGAAGTGCACAACAGTACGCATTCTTCTTCTAATCTGACTCCCACAAAATTTTCCCTTGTGTTACAGATGGCAATGCCGATTCGTTACGTATACTAACAGAGCTTGCTGTGTGTGTAGGAATAAATATAAATCATGGTCGGAAATATGGTACTGTATACGTAATTTTGCTTAATTGTTGTGGGACTTAACATGTTACCCATTTGTCGTCATTATATGGAGAACTTCAAGGCCTTGCCATTCTGAAAAAAAATATTGCTTTATTTTTTCACTGAAAGGGAAATACCTCTGTTGAAGACTGCTGCGTGAATGAAATTTCCCTTCAAATGTTGTCGTTGGTGGTCCCAGCATTCACTATCATCCATGAGACAAGTTTCTCGGCACATGTATCGCAATCCATACACAAACGGATCTTGGCAGTAATGTGCACTTCAAGATACGTGAAAACTGTGGCCTACGCGTAGACGAATGGTTTACCTCTCATCATGGCTCATGTTTTCTCCTAAGAATTTGATATTTTCCAGTAAGAGAATTTTCCATGCTACATGAGACGTTTATTGGTGAATTTCAGTTGACAACTTAGAATCATCATCCACCATAGCCGTAATGTACAGGAGTAAAGTAATATTTCCGTGGGAATTTCGTGCCAGTTACTGACAGCCACGACTTGGAGGCCATATAATTAATTACTTGTACGATAAATTACATCACTTTTGCTGGTAAGTTCACAACAATCATCGTGGAGTACAACCGATTTTGTCCACTTTCTAAGATATCAGTAGCTGCTGACTACCACTGTGTTTATCATCGAATATACTATTGAGAAAATGACACAAGTTCGGCACACCTTTTCTGGAAACACAAATTTCAACTTCAGTGTTCAATCAGGAAATCAAACAGCCCTTACCTCATAATTTTCATGTTCGGTAAGCGTTGGAATTCTCCTGTCACTACACTGATTCAGTTTGTAAGTTATTTTGCTGTATTTTATAGTTATGCAAAAGCTTTTATTGGCACACAACGTCGTTCACTGCCATGAAGCCCATGAAAAATATAGTATTTTGACCGACGCTAGCAGCTGGCACACACAGCGCCTACTTTGTTTCTTAACAGTCCACATTTATAGCACAAAAAGCTCCTGATAGCACAGCTGCTGGTGTCTTTGTCATTCGTGCGTAATTTCGCGCAGTGATGTCCAGTAATGAAACAATTTCATGGCTAGAGTCGAGAGCAGAACGCCCGCCGTGTGTCGCTCCCCGCGGTCCGCATCAGATTATGCGGTGACGTAACACGGGCCCTCTGTCCATACAGCTGCGTTCTCTCAGAAAGAGCAGACGAGTGTATTAAGTTTAATTAGGCCTCGTTTAGCTGGGCTAACTGATGATCTTATGTGGCCATTATTCGACGTAATTTGCAGACTGCAGGCGTTCCGCAGCGTCCTATCCCGGAGATGCTTGCACAAGTCGCTGTACGTTGTTACGGTAAATATAACACCACTTCTTATTTCGCAGTTACTGCTCTTTCAACAGTCTGTGAGATAATCCTGCTCCTACACTCCTGCTCCTGCACCTGCACTCAAGTAAAGAAGCTTCGCAATGTAATTTTCATAGAATGTAATAGTCTTCCCTCTCCTGGAAGTGGCTTTGTAAGCGGTATGCATGATCCCGTAAACATAAGAAGTCCGTGAAAAACTTTCCTAAACGACGCCTAGTGGTTCTTTATACTCATCTGATAGATATTTTATTACAGATCCAGTCTGATAGAAAATATTGCGCTGGAGCGCCACGTTGCGGATCGGGAGGCCTCCCGCGTTGGAGGTTCGAATCCTCCTTCGGGAATGGATGTGAGTGTTGTCCGTAGGTTAATTTAAGTAGTTTGTAAGTCTAGGGGCTGATTACCAACGTAGTTTGGTCCCATAGAATTACAAACATTTGAACATTTTGAAATATTGCGCTGCATTTCGTCTGTTATTGATGTCTAGTTTCGTGAAACAATATATATTGAAGAAATATTGGTGTTAGTTCAAGTAATGCCGCATACCATAAAAGTTAAATCACATGCGACATCATTACCATAAAATTTAGAGATAAGGCCTTCTTCAGGAGGACACCGCTGCTGCGAATCCCGAAAATTGATGAGTTTTCAGCAGCTGCAGCGGAGGCTTTATTCTGAGATGGCGCACAGGTGGATCGCCGAAATATTGAATCATTTTGAGTTTAATTTCCGCCAGCAAACCCGAAAAAACTACGAAGAGATATTACGCAGAGAAAGCCAATGAAGACACGATGTGTCGTGATCTTTTGTGCTGTGGGAAACTTCGACGCAAGAGAAATAATTTGATAATGGTTGAAGATGTCGTGAACCCGAATTGTGACCAGACAATACACACCGAGTGTGTCTGGATCCATGTTAAAGAAAGCGTGGTTCAAATAAAAATATTAAATTCCTAGCTTCCAGAACAAATTGGAGGGTTTAAGCGCTAGAGGTCATTTTATATATATATTGACCAATAATGGAAATAGGTTTTGTGAATTTTGACTTATGTTCTTGTCCGTTATGGAGTGGGTTTACAAGGAATTACAAGATACAGTTGGACTGTAGTTTTCAGGCAGTAAGTATTATTGTAGCTCGGCGAAACCGAGGAAAAGTGTGAAAACAGATTGTAATAAGACATCTCAGTTGCGGATTTGCTGTATTTGATAATTCATCAAGCTTTTATGAAAGACGGTAATGCTGTTTCACAAGCGTGAAACTAGCAGTGGAAAGTCCTGTTTGTGAATATTTTCCTTGAAGAAAACTGCTTCCTCCTATATCAATAAAATTCTTCCGCTTATGAGACCGCAGATACAGACCCTGATGAAGACCGCCTGCAACAGTGGCCGAAACGTCGGTAGAGTTTATAAAATGACGACGCGGTCTCATACCGGGAAGAATTTTGTTAGTGACAACAGCCGCGGAAGCCTACGTTTGCATTTATTCCCTCCTATGCTTGAAATGATTGGAAGCATAATGAAGTAGAAGAAGACAGTAGGGATTGTAATGGAAAATGAAGCACACAAGAAGTTGTACTTGAATTAATTTGATACAGTTCACACGTTAATACAAGGAATCCATTTAAAAGTCGAGAAGGGTGACTTCTGTTATTATTTAAGAGGTTAGTGTACAGAGATGATGTTTTTCCTTCAAAAAAAAAAAAAAATGTTCAAAGGTTTGTATAGCTTTTGGGACTTAACTACGGGGTCATCAGTCCCTAAACTTACAAACTACTTATGAACTGGCTAACAGTAAGGGCGGCACAAATATCCATGCCCGAGGGGGAATTCGAATCCCCGACCGTAGTGGCCGTGCAGACCGTGACTGGCGCGCCGCAGTCTCCTCGGCCACCGCGGCCGGGTGTTTTTCCTTGATGGCAGGCAGTGCTATTTTTGTTTATATTTAATACGTTCGGTAGCTGATTGGGTTGTCATCCTGTTGTACAAGTTCAGACGTCGGGTATTCGAAACCCGCGAGGGTTCCCTTGTAACTAACTGGATAAAACTTCCAAAGGTCGGAGTAAGATCAGTGTCATGCAGTCATCTTATTCAGTCCAGTGTCTGACCCACTTTCGTGGTGAATACAGCGTAGGATACTAACAGTCGTGCACAAGTTCTTTCGCTCATCTCACAATTTTTTTATTTTTATACTCTGTTAAAAGAAGTACTGCGAAACACCAGTATCGCAGATCGGAATAAGACGTATCACCCCGTTTACATGGGCTCCCAAAACCGGATTTCGTAAACCGATTTCCCAATTCCGCTTTTGGTTGGTCATGTAAACGCTCCAAAATCGATTCTGCAAAATCCACTTCTCTAAAGCGGTTTCCCAGTTCCACAATCGATTTTCGTGCCCATGTAAACGCAATCGTTTTTGAAGCTTTCTTGGCTTGTCAGATTGTGTTTTTTTGGTACGAATTTTCGGCACATATGCACAGAGTGATATTTTCTAATGTGAAATAAAAGTATTAATATTAGAGTGAGCACGAATCTGTGTATTTAAGTAAAGAAAAACAGCGATTATGCTGACTAAATCAAGGACTGAATCAGCTGTTTTTCAGCCGCCATCTTAAGTGGATTAGGAAATCCGATTCAGGCTGTGCCATGTAAACGCGACAGCGAAAAACGGTTTACGAAAATCTGTTTTTGTCTTCCGGAAGATGTGTTACATGTAAACGTAGTGTACGTATGCATTGCGAATCGTGAGCGTTCGTAGAAGCACGGCCAGGAAAGCGTCCCTCGACGTGTGCTAAACGAACGGCGGCAGTGGCGCGCGGCCCCCAGAGCAGAGAAGGCGCTCGGCGTGAGAGGCCCTCCTTGGCATCGACTCGTCGCAGCATTGTTCGCGCCGCTAATGGCAGACACTGTGTCGTGTGCCGCAGGAGACGCGGCGCATAACTGGGCCGCCGGAAGCCGCCTCCGTCTGCTGGCTGCTGCCTGCTGGCTGCTGGCTGCGCGCTACTTTCTCCCCAGCTGAGCGCCGCTACACTCCTGCAAAGTCTTCATTGTCTCCTGTGCGCGTCAATTTCAGTTCTTATTACTACGTACTTTCATTCATGTCGCGGAGCTCTCTGGTCCTAGATGGCCCAATCGCGCTCGACCGACCAGCCATCTCTTCGTCTACCAGTCGCGTCATCGAATGCGGTGCAGACGGGCACGTGCTCAGCACATCGCTCTCTAGAGCCTTGTCGAGTTTCTTGATTATGAAACCGCTTCGGCCGTTGCGGTCTGATGCGCCATGATATGGATTGTGTGGCGATCCCCTTCCGAGGTTCGAGTCGTCCCTCGGGCTTGTTTTCGTGTGTTCAAAAAATCAAATGTTCAATGCGGAAACTACATTCAAGAACTGGTCGTGGAATCGTTTTGTGTGCGCTTTACAGATGTCCATACAGATATCTGACATAATCAACAGAAAATAATTATATTTCGCAAATCACTGTATCTTGATTATCACCTTGTGGTACTGGCTTTGGCTACCTCAGTAATATGTAAACGAAATCATCCTTAACTGATTTATAAAACCTATATTAATAACTACAGGTGCCCTTTGAAATATTTTCGTACAGGAGATTGCTACATAACGGATGGGACTATGGAATGATCACGTATTACAACTATTAACTGAAAAATATATAACAAAAACACACGAAACAAAAAAAAAATAAATAAATAAATAAATAAAATTGGTTCGACACATATTACAACATGAATCGTTGCTGTAAACTGTTGTTGAAGGATGAAGAAATGAAATAATTGTTGACGCGAGCCCCAATATGTGTGCATTTTATCTTCTTTAATACAGGAAACATGCTGAAATGGACCAACACAAGAAATGGGGAACTGATCTTGCTCATGACCGAAACGGATGTCATGTTGCATCAATAACAATGACAGATCGCACATAGAACAAAGAGAGAAACGAAGAAAAGAATACGATTCAATGTTCCGTCGTAATTCTAGACGAGCAATCTCGGGTTGAGGAGGAAAAAGAGCCATCACATTTGCCTTACGCGATTTAGAGAAATCACAGGAAACCTAGGTAAAGAAGCACTTCGCCTCAGTACTACGAACCCAATGCAGTCGAGCTCAAAGTCTTGCCACTGCATTATCTCTACAGTTCCTCGGTTTGCTAATGTGTCCACCGAGAAGTATACAAGGTGTCCGGATGAGTAAGGTTATATATTTTGAAATTGGCACATAAATATGTACACTAATCAGTGTGTACGTCAATTTTTCTTTGTTTGGGCATTACCCGATATAAAAAGTTACGACTTAAATGGTCGTGCAAACGTTGTGTTTGCGCTTTACAGATGCCCATCTGCCTTTCTTTATCGCCCCATTTCAAATCGTATTTTTCCGCACGGGAATGGCAGCGCGGTCTTAGGTGCCATGTCACGGACTGCTAGTTGGTCTCGTAGGAGGTTCGAGTTCACCCTCGGGCATGGTTGTATGCGTTGTCCTTAGCTTAAGTTAGTTGTCAGTAATTTGTAAGTCTAGGGACCGATAACCTCAGCGGTTTGTTCCCTTAAGTTTATGAACATTTGAACGTAGCAATTTAGCAGATTCTTGAATAACTGTCCAACATAGGCAGCTCCAAACGCTCATCATTAGTCTTTCATCAAATAATCTTTGTTATGAGTGTTTACTCATGTTTATTCGCATTTAAAGGAAGATGCAACTGATTATAAAAAATGTTCAGATGTTTGTAAATCTATCGGACTAAACTGCGTGGTCATCAGTTCGTACCTTACAAACTACTTAAACCTAGATAAACTAACCTACGGACAAACACACACACACACACACACACACACACACACACACACACCCATGCCCCAGGGAGGACTCGAACCTCCACGGCGAGCAACCGCGCGCTCCGCAGCGAGTCGCTTTAGACCGCTCGGCTACTCCACCGCGGCGTTATTGTGTGTTGTCTTTAGCGTTAGTTAAAGTAGTTTGCAAGTCTAGAGACCGATGGCAGCAACATGTTGATCCCTTAGGTTCACAAACATATGAATATTCGATTTTTGAACCGCTTCTTATAGGTTGAGAAGCTTATCATCGCCCTCAAGCGATTTAATGCAGCCCGTTACAGCACCGGAAATCGAATTGAGGCCTCCTACATGTCAGTGAACCGCGTTGTCGCTGACCACTCCGCCACGGAGCCGGCCGTACTTCCATTAGCTACATGAAAATTCTGTCGGTAGGACCTGCTCTATCAAGAAGTAGCAGCCCCTCGTCGTCGTACTCGAAGAAGTTTGGCAGCGCTCCGATAGATCTGCGTCAGATCTAAGGGAAGTTGAAGACTTAAGTATGTGGACGAGCAGGTTGTACATCCACATGTGCCTATGCACTCCACAGGACAGTATTCGGGAAAGCAAGGCGGAGTGTCCTTTTGTACCTATGTTAGCAACGTGCTATTCATTCCCCTTCGCATCTACATAACGGGAAAAGTGAGCACGTATATGCCACTGTACACACTTATCTTTATTTCACATCGCAGTTTCCCTGCGTGCGTGTATAACAGGGACAGCAGAACTATGTCTCTGTTTTCTTCAAATATCGGTTGCTTAAACTTACCTACCAACTATGCTACGAAGTAGGACGCTTGTGACTGCCACAATCCTAGCAACACCTCTTCGAATGGTTTTCCTTTTCTCATCATTAGTACTCAGTAAGGACGCATAACATTACTACACTATTGAAAAATTGATCGCTTTATCGTCGTGTGTGAGGTTTTTTCTACAGTTATAGCACACATTTGTAGAACCTTTCCAACAAATCTAAGTATTCCATTCACATTCCTTGCTGCAAAGTTTGGGTGTTGACCCAATTTTGTGTTAAAAATCTTCGCCAGAGGTCTCGATGTCTAATACCACAGGTTGCATTTCCTGCGTTATTGGCATTATCGTGAATTTATCGATGTTTAAAGACAGCTTCCATGGATTATGCTAAATGGTAATTATGTGCAAGTGTTCATGCATTTGCTCAGGATGGGCCAATTACAATACCTTCTTGTAGACAGATTCGTCAGCGAACTGACTGATGTGTACAAGAATTGTGACCAATACAACTCGTCCTTGGATCACTCCATTTTCGTCACTTCTCTACAATAGGGCAAGATGACTCAGAAGACTCACATACGGTAGCACGTCTCTCCATCTTCATTTAATATTTAGTTGTCTGTCTAGACTCTAGAAAAAGCAAGGATTTTACTTTCTACAAGACCCACATCGTTCAGAGACTAAATCACTTAAATGTTACCTAATAAAGACCTCGTCGTCGACTGACATTAAATTCTAATCAAGTTTTGTTCCTTCTACGTCCGCGTTACTTTTGTGCTAATGTAAAATGTCCTACCCTTCCGAGACAGTCTTATATCCTATTCAGGTAGTGAAGCCATTAAGCGTTTTCAAGTGCTGCCAAAAATCTAAATCTTAGCTTTCTGCACAATCGAATTGCTTAGTTTCTTATTACTTCTAGTGTTCTAAAATATGTTGTGATTTCCTTTAAACTAGAGATACTGTTTAAGATGATCTGCTGTATATAATATTTTGCAATAGTCTTGTGTTGCTTACTTTCCCTGTGCACTTCGCTGTTGCCCCTCGATTCCGTCATATGAACTAGAAATACTGGTGTGACTTTCGTGAATTGAATCTTCCAAATCAGTTCACCTATGGAGTGGGTCAGCTGAATAAATCTGTAATGACCACTTTTACATGCTATTGCGCCGCGGTGGAGTAGCCAAGCGGTCTAAAGCACCTCGCTGCGGAGCGCGTGGTTGCTCGCCGTGGAGGTTCGAGTCCTCCCTGGGGCATGGGTGTGTGTTTTGTCCTTAGGTTAGTTTACCTAGGTTTAAGTAGTTTGTAAGCTACGGACTGATGACGACGCAGTTTGGTCGGACAGATTTACAAACATTTGAACATGCTATTGCAGGTCAGAAATGAGTTTTGATATTACTGATTCCGCATTGGTACTGAATACGGGTACGCTTAATGCAGCAAAGACTCGACTAGTCATTTGTAGGTACCTTGAAAGTTATTCGTGTAAAAGCCTGTCAGTATTCTAAGCGTACAGCGAATCACTTGTAGATGGCGGCAGTTGGCTGCAGTATGTTGCGCCTTTACGCTGCGCTCAGACTTTGGAATTAGTTGGCGCGCTGGTAACAATATTAGGAGGTGGCTGCGACCGGCTGCAGTGCTCCGGAGTTGGCTGTTTGGCCGTAATCTCTGACGCCAGACGCGGCGGTAATGGCCTCTCAACTTCCGCAACGATCTTCCTGCTGTAATGCATTGTGTGCTACCCTAAGCGTCTGTACCGTGATCGACCAACCACGTGCCTCAATTACATGCAGCAACTTCGCATCTTAACTTTTTAATGCATGTTGTAGGTGACAGCTACATGCTTAATTTTTTCGATGTTTCTCAGAGTGTTGAATATTTTACTGTAAATTTGTTTGTAGCAGTTTGTATACATGGTGCTGCATATGGTACTAGTGCGTCCTAGCGATTATCTGTAGCAGTGTTGCATGGAGGTACTACTAACACATAAGTTTGTTTACTTCGGTATTCCTTCTGCCGGCAGCGGTGGCCGAGGGACTGAGGCGCGCCAGTCGCGGTCTGCATGGCCACTACGGTCGGGGGTTCGAATCCCCCCTCAGGCATGGATATTTGTGCCGTCCTTAGTGTTAGCTAGTTTGTACGTTTAGGGACTGATGACCCCGCAGTGAAGTCCCATAAGCTATACAAACATTTGATCATGTATTTCTTCTTTCCCACGTAAAAGTAGTTAATGATATTGAATATTTGCATGACAGGCGACTTTCTGAAAAAAGGACCAACACAATAGTGACATTCACTGCTTCTGATAAGTCATAAATGTGCTTATATGGATTTTTAGTTAGGAACGGTTAATTGTTAATAGTGCGTACTAATTATAAGGAAAATATCTTTCAGTATTTTTGTCAGTATATACATCTTATAATAATTTCTATACCTTAAAACTAGCGTAATTCCCGTTGCTTCGCACGCGTAGACTGGATGGTCTGCATTGGTTTTCAGCGCAGTTTTCTTTTCGAAATGGATCAAGAACGCGAAATTTTTTTCTTACGCTTTGGTATCTTTCTTGGTAGTTTTACTTTTCAAACTGTAATATGTATTTATTTTTCTTACTTCGTGCGCTTGTTGCAGAAAAACAAGTGAAGAATGTGCTTCACGTTTCGATGTACCGTGCGATCAAAAAGTCAGTATCAGTTTGAAAACTTAATAAATGTAGATAGATAGAGAGGTAAAAATTGACAGTCATGCTTGGAATGACATGGGGTTCTATTAGAAAAAAAAGAAAAAAAAAAGAATCAAAAAATGTCCGACAGATGGTGTGTGATTCTGGTTTCGTAACTGCTACCGTGACGGGTGAGAGGTACGGCGATATGTCACAGAATCGCATCATCCCCGCCCTGGGTGATAAACACCTACTGGAATGTACGATTTTTATGCAGGATAGCGCTCCACCCATATTGCTAGACACGTGAAAGATCTCTTGTGGCGCGGGCCGCAGTGGCCGAGCGGTCTGCGGCGTGTCAGTCACGGTCTGCATGGCCGCTGCGGTTGGGGATTCGAATCCCCACTAGGGCATGGATGTTTATGCCGTCTTTAGTATAAGCTAGTTTATAAGTAGTTGGTAAGTTTAGGGATTGATGACTAGGCAGTTAAGTCACATAAGCTTAACAGACGTTTGAACGTTTTTGGAGACTGCTACCTACTACCACACAAACATTATTCGTTTGTGATGTGTAGTTTTGCCTGCAGAGTGAAATATAGGCAGAAACACTCAATTCTTATATATATAAAGATAAAAGTTCTTTCCTGTCAGATTTCCAAGGGCATGGATAGTTCACTTTCTGTAAATACAGAAGAATCTTAAGCCAACATACAAAGGAATAAACGACGTTAGATGCCAGTGGGCATTGAAATAAATCAGTGGAAATCATTTCATAATTTTAGCTCAACCCGGTTTTGAAACAGCGTCCTGCTGCTTAGCAGGCAGTCGCGCTACCCACTAGGCCACTGGGCATACAGCGATCATCACGGTCGCGCAGGCTACCCTTGCGCGCCTCCCCTCAGAAGCAAATTCTCAACTTAGACGTACATCGCCAGCTAGGTTTCCCGGCTAATATCAAGTTGAGAATTTGCGTCTGACGGAAAACGTGCAAGGTTAATCCACGAGGCCGTGGTAATCGGTGTATGCCCAGTGGCTTAGTGGTCAGTGCCACTGCATAGTAAGCAGGTTGCAGTCCCGGATAGGCTCAAATTTTAAGTTGCTTCCATAGATTTATTTCAGTGCCCTCTGGCATCTAACGTCGTTTATCCCTTTGTATGTTTGCTCAAGATTCCTGTACTTACTGAAAGTGGACTGTCCGTGCCTGTGGTGATCTAACAGGACGCTGTACCGTGTGCAGGATTTTGTTTTTTCTTCGGGTCCGTAAAACGTTGGAAGGAGCAGTTTGATCGACACACTCGTTCCCGCGTGGTGCAGATGGTGAATGCGCAGCAGGAGGCGGTGCGTGCCCTTGATTTGAGGCAGTATCAGCAGCTGGAGATGAAAGGTGTCGGCAGTGAAAAGGAGCGCTCCTCTCCTATCCTCTCCTCAGGGAGGGTCGGCCGCCCCCGCCCCGCCTCGTTTATCGTGGGGCGGCGCCGGCGCCGCGCAGCCCCTTTTTAATCCTCCCGCCTTCCGTTAAAGTTGAAAGGCTGAGCGAGCATTTCGCACCTGCTGATTACGACCAGCCAGTAGCTGGCGTCTCAAAGCCCAGGGCCCCCTCACCGCGCAATTAGCTACCGAACGGAGCTTCCGAGCACACACAGACGGTCAGTTTTTTCCTTGCCTGTTTCGCAGTCGGGACGTTCCTCAGTAGGCCCCATACAGCGCATGTGTACTGGATAGCAATTTCCCTTATTGGATATTTTGACTTATTTTGAATGCAGTGATCATTTCATGCTCTCTCGAAAGTTCATTATTCTTGTGCCACCATTCAAGGCGGAGGATAACACCGTCGCTACCCAGTTTTTCATCTTGCGAAAATAACAAACATTTTCTTGTTCATCTTCGTAATTACTGTGACTAAGCCTCGGTTGCACAGTGGTAGAGTGCCAGACTACAAATACGAAGGTCGCGGGTTCGACCCCCGCTAGGTCCTAGGATTTTTATGTCACTTTCCACTTCTTTCACCTCTGGCAGATTGCTCATGTGAAAAATACCGAGTATCACCGTGGTTCGGAACCCACGTTAAACTGTAGGTCCCCCTATAACTGCCTGGGTAAGTCAGTTCGAAGGTCGGAGGAAGGCAACGGCATACCACCTTCAAACAGGACAATGCCTAGTACAGCACTGTGGTGTTCAAACCAATCTTCGAATTGTTGACTGCTTTACCTTTTACCTTTTAAGAAGGAAATAAGATTGAGTTCGTTTATTTACCAGCTATCATTTACAAACTTCTTTTTAAACAATCAAGCGCGTTCGCCGATGTACCGTTAGTTTCCAGTTACTTTAATCTCCTGTAAGTTTGCTAATAACACACATCACACCGAACACTGTTCTCTTGCAAGTATTTCTGGTGTTCATACAGACGTCTTAAGAGTCATGTACATGTAACTCGTCCACATCCAGACTACCACCACTTTTTTAGAAATGGTTAACCGGTTTTGTCTCGTATATCGGAAACTTGTACAGCGCCTGTATTCCATCAGCGTCGCTACTATAATCAGTGGTCGTATTATCTTCTTCCGTTCAAGATTACAGTTCCAGCCTCTTCTGGTAACACGAGTTACATTATTATTCCGCTCTTTAGTACAGCTACACATCCAATATTACGCTTCACTGCAGGGAACAATATGCGTATAATGAAAGCTTAAGACCCAATTTTTCTTACTCACTCTCTCACGACCCCCTTTTCTTTATTTTTTTTTCTTTTGCTTCAAATAGATATATGCTATCATAGCTTTGTGGATCAACGTCGAGGGCTTTGCTGCCACACTCCATTTCCTTAGACCGTCCACTGTCTTGGCTGACTTATATGCTTCAAATGATCCATGTAATTAGTGATTCTGTCCTTTCTCTATACTTACTTTTCCGTGTACATTACATGTAAGTTGTTATTGGAAACTATAATGTTAATGAGACATTATCTGATTGTAGATTTATCCAGAAACACTTTTTCTCAATACCATTCGCTGGATTTGAACAATCTCCCTTTATTACTCAGTTCTAATTCGTTCAGCGCTTCTCATTTTTCTTTCAAGCACTGAAGTTCCCTCTAGAAATATGGCTGTTTATCACCTGTAAATTTTTGTACCTGTCATGGTTAATAATCTTTACTTATTTACTCAACCGTGTTAGTTTTTATCTGCGTCTAATTCTTAAAAACCGCCAAATAAATTGTGTTCTTATTTTCTGCAGGAGTTTCATGAGAAAGCTTCTTCATTTTCATTGCATCTTCATATTATGGAGTGCAGTTCGTGCGAGTTAATTCTTGTACCACGTCCCACCATTTCATTAAGATGTGTATAGCACTGCTTATGAAAAATTCGATTGTGGGTAAAGTATATCGCTCCATAAACATTATTATTAGTGTTATGGCATTGTATACTACCCATCGCAGATAACTTGGTTTCTGTGAGTTACCGAGTTCGTAACTTCCAAATTGAGAAGTGCGAGAAACGAATCACAGCTTCCACAAGAGAATTGGAATTGGTTTCATTTGATTACTTGAATATTTTGCTTTCACATTTTGTTTCTTTTAATTTATGTTAGAGTGAAACCTATGTTTAAGAAAATGGTCAGATTTAGGTTGTGCCAAAAAGGTAGAGTAATATACGAAAATAAAATAGTCTCTACGAAGTAATAAGTGAGAAGTGCTGAGACTGAGATGAGACATTACAAGTTCATGAAACAATTGACCAGTTTTGAAATGTACTTACGGAAATAAAATTGATCACTGATGCCGTACACGAAAATCTGCATCCTTTTTTCTAACCTCATTACAAACCAAAATCAGATTATTAGGAGACTGTATAGACACGCTGAGCAACAGAGCTCTTCTTCTAGATTAGTGTCAGTACCATACTGGTCCATAGTTTACGGTAAGTTTTGTAAACGTGCTTCGACCTACATTATAAAAAATGTTCAAATGTTTGTAGAGCTTAAGGGACGTAACTGCGGTGTCAACAGTCCCTAAACTTATAAACTACTTATGAACGAGCGTATACTAGAGAAGGCTCAAACATCCATACCAGAGGGGGGATTTCAACCCCCGACGGGGAACGGCCTCGCTCATCGTAGCATAGGGCCTCAATGCGCTCGGCCGCCCCGCCGCGGCCTTACATCATATTGGTATTGTTCGTTTACTATCGATTTCTGTATCATTTTACTGTGGTAAGCGTTCTTTGAAGACGGTGGATGGTGTTTGCAGCAGAAACATTGTTTCCCCAGCATTTCCTTCCAGCCAGCGGCTCTTCATGACGCTTTGATACTACTACTTAATTAATTCCCGCTTTAGATTTTGGTATTTTGGTCAGTAGTTTGATGGCAGTGTTAAATGCGACACAACAAATATTACGTATTCCAGTACGATTCGTTGTCAGTCTGTCAATTTTTGTAGCTTACCATCTCTTCCACGTCTTGCAGTCTTCATTAACGTGTAAAATACTAAGTTTAGACTGACTGGGTTGGAAAGAAAAGGTTTATCATGTGAAGTAGGGCCATGCCTGGGAAAGCACTCTACTATTCAGTCCCACCTTCAGGTTGTGATGTCAGATTTTTCTCACTTGTATTTAACCTAGATAGCGCGGAACGCGGAATTATTTTTCGTTTAATTTTTTTCTCAGAAGCTAGAGAAGATGCACAAGATCATTATAAGTGAATTTTTTTCACAATCACGTCATTAGTTTTGCAATACTGCCCTTCTTTCTGGAATGAGGTCCAAATGATGTTTTATAATTTTAATCTGATCAATTATTATTATTATTAAAACAATATTTAAGGTGAAATATATACATATAAATGTCTCAGAAATTGAAGAAAGTTCAAATGTTTGTAAATCTATCGGACCAAACTGCGTGCTCATCAGTCCGTGAAGAGAGTTCAAGAAATATAAGCCCAACTACGAGGAAGTCTTCAGTGTCTTCTGTATGAACGTCAACTTCTCAGCTGTTACCCAACAGCTTTAGAATGGACAATACAAACTAAAACTGATCGAAATGGGAGCACGCGATTCAAAGAAATAAAATATGACACTGTACACTAATGATCACAGACACGAATAAAAAAAGTAAGCTTCCGTTCTCGTCCTTCTGGAAAGACGTCAACGCTATCTGGGTTAATTTTCCAAAAACAAGCAGTTACTAGAGGTGATAGCATCTTTTGACGAAGTGAACACTCCAGTATTCAATCCAAGAACAGCTGCCAGCATGCGAAACTTAGAAGTAGATGTTCCTGGAGTAGTAAAACAAATTAAGTCACTAAACAAAAATAAATCTTCCGGGCCAGATTGTATACCAACTAGATTCCTCTCAGAGTATGCTGATGCAATAGCTCCGTACTTAGCTATAATTTACAACCGATCACTCGGCGAAAGATCCGTACCCAAAGACTGGAAAATTGCCCAAGTTACTCCAATATTCAAGAAAGGCAATAGGAGTGATCCCCAAAATTACAGGCCTATCTCATTGACGTCGATTTGCAGTAGGATTTTGGAACATATACTTTGTTCGAATATTATGTACTACCTCGAAGAGAACGACCTATTAACCAATAGTCAGCACGGATTCAGAAAGTATCGCTCTTGCGAAACACAGCTTGCCCTTTATTCACATGAAGTGTTAAGTGCCAACGACAAGGGATCTCAAATCGATTCCATATTTCTGGATTTCCGGAAGGCTTTTGATACTGTACTCCACAAGCGGCTTCTAATGAAATTGCGTGCTTATGGAATATCTCCCCAATTGTGCGATTGGATTCACGATTTCCTATCAGAAAGGACACAGTTCGTTGTAATTGACGGTAAGTCATCGAGTAAAACAGAAGTGATATCTGGCGTTCCACAGGGAAGCGTTATAGGTCCCCTACTCTTCCTCGTGTTTATAAACGATTTAGGAGACAATCTGAATAGCTCCCTTAGACTGTTCGCGGATGATGCTGTCGTTTATCGGTTAGTGAAGTCAACAGAGGATCAACTGCAAAGCGATTTAGACAAAATTTCTACTTGGTGCGAAAATTGGCAATTGACACTAAATAAAGAAAAGTGTGAAGTAATACACATGACCACTAAAAGAAATCCGCTGAACTTCAATTACGCGATAAATCAGTCAAACCTTAAGGTCGTAGATTCTACCAAATACCTAGGAGTTACAATTGCGAACAACTTTGACTGGAGAGAACACACAGAAAATATTGTGGGGAAGGCGAACCAAAGGTTACGTTTCATTGGCAGAACGCTTAGAAGATGCACCAGCTCCACCAAAGAGACTGCCTCCATCACACTTGTGCGTCCTCTCTCGGAGTACTGTTGCCCCTTGTGGGACCCTCACCAGGTGGGACTGACGGAAGATGTTGAGAAGGTTCAGAGAAGGGCAGCTCGTTTTGTTTTATCACGTTACAGGGGGGAAAGCGTCACGGAAATGTTGCACGAATTGGGGTGGAAATCATGAAAAGAAAGACGTTATTCATTGCGGCGTGATCTGTTTGCGAAGTTTCAATCACCGACTTTTAGTTCTGAATGTGAAAATATTTTGCTAGCACCCACCTACTTAGGGAGACGTGACCATCCCAATAAAATAAGAGAAATCAGATCGAAAACGGAACGATTTAGGTGTTCTTTCTTCCCGAGCACTATTAGAGAATGGAACGGTAGAGAAAAGTTATGAAAGTGGTTAATGAACCCTCTACCAGGCACTTAAATGTGATTTGCAGAGTATCTATGTAGATGAAGATGTAGATGAAGAACACGCCAAAGTTAGGTGGTAGTTGCAGATACAAAACTCTGCTGCCATACATGGCAAACATTGAATAAGCGTCTGTTTTCACATCGTGTCAAGCTCGGTGGCAGCGCTTCCGCTGTGTCAGCTCCGCAGCGCGCCATATGGGCAGGGCGCTTGCTCGCGACGATTGGCTGCCATGTTTTTATGAGCGGGCGGTAGCAGCCCGCCGCCCCTCGGCGCCCCCTGCCCAGCAATTATTCTCGTATGACGTGCGGTTTGAGTCAGTTATATTTATATAAGATGAATTGCGAGCGCCCCGGCTCGGCCCGGCCGCGCGCGCTCATATATTATTGAATTACGGCGCGGATGAGTAATGTGGTGACGTCACGGGTCCCCCGGCACTTGTGAGTGCATCCTTTGTCGCGGGCGCGTCGCCGCCGCCACCCCCGCCACAGCTACCCTTTGTGCGTCCGCGGCGCCTGGCCAAACAGGTGGCAGGTGGCCGCGTCTCACCAGCCGCACAGCGCACCGCACTGGCGAGGGGTGTCCTGGTGGGACCATCGTAAGGAGAAGCAAAGTTTTAGGCTAAAAATCCTCTTCTTATAATCAGTGTCGGCCGAGGTGGAGTAACCGAGCGGTCTAAGGCGCCTCGCTGCGAAGCGCGCGGTTGCTCGCCGTCGGAGGATCGAGTTTTCCCTAGGGCATGGGTGTGTGTGTGTGTGTGTGTGTGTGTGTTGACCTTAGGTTAGTTTATCTTAGTTTAAGTAGTCTGTAAGCTACGCGCCGGCCGCGGTGGCCGAGGGGACTGAGGCGCTCCGGTCACGGTCTGCACGGCCACTACGGACGGGGATTCGAATCCCCCCTCGGGCATGAATTTTTGTGCCGTCCTTAGTATAAGGTAGTAGGTAAGTAGTTTGTAAGTTTAGGGACTGATGACCCCGTGATTGAGTCCCATAAGTTTAACAAACACTTGAACACACTTGATGACCACGCAGTTTGGTCCGATAGATTTACAAACATCTGAACATTTTTTTTTATAATCAGTGGCATTTTCCTTTAAATGCGAATAAACATGAGTGAACACTCATAACAAAGATTATTTGATTAAAGACTAATGATGAGCGTTTGGATTTGTCTATGTTGGACAGCTATTCAAGAATCTGCTAAATTGCGACGTTCAAATGTTCATAAACTTAAGGGAACAAACCGCTGAGGTAATCGGTCCCTAGACTACTGAAAACTAACTGAAGCTAAGGACAACACATACAATCATGCCTGAGGTTGAACTCGAACCTCCCACGAGAGAAACCACGCAGTCCGTGACATGGCACCTAAGACCGCGCGGCCATTCCCGTGCGGAAAAATACGATTTGATATGGGGCGATAAAGAAAGGCAGATGGGCATCTGTAAAGCGCAAACAAAACGTTTCCACGATCAGTTCTTGAATGTGGTTTCTGCATTTAAGTCGTAACTTTTTATATCGGGTAATGTCCACACAGGGGAAAGTTGACGTACACACTGATTTGTGTACCTATAAGGTGCCAATTTAAAAATATATAAACTTATTCACGCAGACGCCTTGTATACGTGTCAGTGGAGACATTAGCAAAAAGAGGAACTGTAGTGATAATGCAGTGGCAAGACTTTGTGCTGAACTGCATTTCGTTCGTAGTACTGAGGCGAAGTGCTTCTTTATGTACGTTTCCTGTGATTTCTCTAAATCGCGTAAGGCAAATGTGATCGCTTTTTTTCCTCCTCAACCCGAGATTGCTCGTCTCGAATTACGACGGAACGTAGAATCCTATTCTTTCCTTCGTTTCTCTCTTTGTTCTACGTGCGATCTGTCGTTATTGATGCTACATGACATTTATCCGTTTCGGTCATGAGCAAGATCAGTTCCCCATTTCTTGTGTTAGTCCATTTCAGCATATTTCCTGCATTAAAGAAGATAAAATGCACTCATATTGGGGCTCGCATCAACAATTATTTCATTTCTTCATCCTTCAACAAGTTTCCAGCACCGATTCATGTTGTAATATGTGTCGAACCAATTTTTTTTATATAGTTTCGTTGTTTTGTTATATTTTTCTCAGTTAATAGTTGCAAGACGTGATCATTCCGGACTCCCATCCTCCTGTACGAAAATATTTCAAAGGCCACCTCTAGTTTTTAATACGTTGCACAAAGCCAACTGATTTCAGCTCCTGTTGATCTTGGAAATTTATCAAGGACTTACCCATAGTAGAAATGAGCACAGCATTTTGAAATTCGAGGCGACTGACGGCAATGTTGTGAGCGATGGCAATGTAAACGGGCAACGGATCGCGTTGTTTGCAGCACTGCTACCGAGTTGGTCGCCTTTCTGCTTGGCGTTCTTCCCCTTCCCGCCGGCTGGACCAGTCGCATTAATTACACGTCGCTGAAGCTGCCGAGTGTGCGTGGACAGTTCGCCCTTTAGACCACCGAAGTAAGATTTGTGGAACAACATTCCCCTCCGGCCATTTACGCTTCTTTTGTCGCTAGACATATTTTCTCAGTAGCTTATCAGCTTAATTCTCCCACCGACATCAACTTTTGATGTATGTAAGTTGCAATATATTTGTCCTTATTCTAGTGTGTTTCAAACGTGTGCCTATACATTGCAACTGAGGTTTCTGAGAACGTCTATCGCAAATTCACTTCTGCTTTTCTAAGGCAGCTGACGGCCTCTTTTGAAGTGCACATCCTTCGTGTTGCGGTAAACTATCGTATACTTCCTGTGGCTGTGTCGCAAGAAGAAAAACTACGATTGAAGAAAGCATCAGGTGTTTGCTGGATGATCGTCGTTGTAATATGTTTATTTCTCTAATATTTGTTGTTGTTGTTTAGAGGGGGCTAGACTGCGTGGTCATCAGTTCCCTCCCTAATACTCAATACATGGCGGTAGCACTGATATTGTAATATAAACAATACATTTGATCTTTCTTGTCGTATCCAGCGCATTGACCGTAGAATGTCTATACATTCAGGTGACATTTCCTGAACAGGTTTCACGAAACAGTGATGTGTAATGCACTACCCATTCGTTACGCTGATTTTTAAAACTTGCAAACTAAATTTTTTGAACGCAGGTATGTAAAGCTGTCGATCATAATGTCGAACTTTGAACAAAGCACTTCGCCTCAATTTTTGTAAAATGTTATTCATTGTATGCACCATGAAAATGTATTGAGTGAAATTGTTATAATGTGAAAAAATTAAGTATTCCACAGCAGCAGTTTAATACGGTGTTCTGTATGAATACTGTACTCATAATTACTGCCTGATTATGTTGATGCATTCGTATAAATGTAAATTTTGTTTTACGGCATTGCAGAATGCGATTTTCTTCACGCGGGCGTAAGAGGTTCCATTTCGGTTACACGTTTTCCGCGCCACTTTCCAGTCCTACATGTAGCGGCCATTTTAAAATTTTATCACTCCATAAATCGAAATGAAAATTTCGCCACTTTGAGTGTGCTGTAGGTAATAATAATAATACTATTATTGTATTCTTTTTTACAGCGGGCAATTAACTAGGTGAGGGTTTTAATGCACGCCGTATTGCCTTTATAGCGTATTGACCTGTCATTTGGTATATAAAACTGTATGGCACTCGCCGGCGATAATTTCAGCGGACAGTTGAATTCCGGCAGAAATTTTCGAAATTATGGTCTGTTTTAAAGGTATCGTTTATTTTACAGTTTTACTGTGATGGCGTTCTGTGTCCCGCTGATACTTCGCATTAACCTGAAAATTGTTTCTGCCTTTCGGAGTGGATACGCTATTGTAGTTACGCTGCAGGGATGATCTAGTTGTATACTAGACGATGCGGGTACAATGCTGCTCTTCCGTAGGACGACCGTGTAGAGTTGCATGTAATGAAAAAGCTGACAAGTTAGTTCACGGATGTATTTGTTTATTCTCGGATGATGTAGTTACCAGTTTGATCCCGGTACGGTCGATGAAGGAATTTGCTCTTCGAATCTGTCTTTGGTCTCTGTCAAAGGAAACAGCTTCCATCTCATATTTTAATATGGCGTCGGCCATTATTTCATACGTCAGGTTGTCGGATACCTGGAACGATGAGTAATGGGAAAGAGATATTTTGTTTCTAACGGCCGAGCATTAATCTGGTAAGGAATATATGACGTGATAGGCAGGCCAGCTGTAGCAGCCGCTCCGCCTCTGTGGCTCATTATTTAGAGCATTGGTGGTGTTCCGAAACGCAGATGACGCTAATGTGAGCTATGCGTTCCTCCACGTATTGCGCTGTCGTCCTTGCGCGCTCCGTCCTCTGGCCCTCATAAAACTTAATTATTATGAATATGTGGCCCGGCGCGGCGTCTGGGGGAAGCTCAATGAAGACTGATTTTTGCACCGCTGTATGTAGCAAGAGAAATATGTTTATTTGTGCCTGTACCTACCTTTGCCTACCGCTTCGTATGATCACCTTTTTGCTGCGCGTACTACGTTGTCCTTTTCGTCCTGGTAAAGCGGACATACGGCAGTATGGGGGAGGAAACAGTGCAAAATGTGTAAAAGGAGGGAAGATTCTTCAAGGATTTCGTGGGAGAATGCGATTGTTGTATATGAGCAGGAAGCTCTACGTTGTACCACTTCTTATATTTGCTTATTCGTACTGAGTACATCATCGTAGCATAAAAAAACAAAAAAAAAAAAAAAAAAAAAAAAAAAAACCAGCATATCGAATGGATTGAAGTCACTGTTCAGCTATATGTCTCGAGATAATTTCTACTGAATTCCTTAGCGATAGGAGGGCGTGGATTATAGTTACGCTATGAGGAACGTTTATTTTCTTAATCCAAGAAATATGACCGCACAACATACTCTTCTGTTCTTCTAAGGTACAAATATGTGTAAAGAAGATTGACTAAATATCTACATTGTGGCTGATGAATCGAAAAAGTCTTAAATTCCAACAT
The DNA here is from genome assembly GCA_026315105.1 of Locusta migratoria. NCBI lineage: Eukaryota > Metazoa > Arthropoda > Insecta > Orthoptera > Acrididae > Locusta > Locusta migratoria. The sequence goes on from CM048747.1 coordinate 102,765,910, forward strand.
AAACTGTCAGTATCAAATTCCCATTGTCGAGTGACAGTTCAACTCATTGTTATTTATGTACTTTCGTTCAATGTGAGATAAGTGTAAATGGCTTTAGCAGACAAATTTTCCCAAGGCTGTCGCTGCACCTCTTTTTCTTTTTCTTTTTGTTGTTGTTGTTCGTGGTGGTGGTGGTGGTGGTGGTGGTGTACGTTGTTAACAGGTCGCTAATGCAGCAACAAATCTACACGACATTTTATTCAGACTAACGTGGCGATTTCAGTTCATTCTCTAAATGCATATGCAGTGGTTTTCGGCAAGCAGATTCTCTCTAGCTTATTATAGGGAACAAATTACAGTTAATTATCCGGTAAGCAGATTCTCTCTAGCTTATTATAGGTAAAAGAACTACAGTTAATTACCTTTTGGCGTAAATTCTGATTGCTTTTTTTTCGGCACATTCACAGAGCGTCATCTGATAGTTTTGTCTTCTTTCTGGAGATCCCCAAAGGAAATACTGAATTCGGGATTTGCTCTCCGTTAACCATATAGTAGCACAAAACTCAGATTTCCATAGAGTTTTTTTATGCTCGCTTTAATTAAAAAATAATACATTTTTATTCTCAACAGTTGTATGCATTAATGGGTACTATAATGGCATACCAATACGTTACCACAGAAATGTATGAAATGATTGTTTTGTATATGAACTAATGTTGTTCGTTACCAATATGTGGATTCCAGTCGTTGTGACTCATCACTGTAATTAGAAGATGTCCTGTCGTGGTTTTCCGACAGGTTTCCCTCTTCTGAAGAAGTCAGCTCTCATGTCGGACGCAACGGCACCGCTTTGTGAACGTTGGATCGATTATCCATCGACAGCCAGGTGTGTGACTCCTACATGTCCCGTATTTCTGAAAACTGCTTAGTCATTAAATGCTCGAGATAGGTAACAGGTTTCCCGAACCCCTACCTACACTTTACTCTTGCGATATTCATGAGTAAACCGAAATGCATTTATTCTAGTTACCTATAACTACGGAAAGTTGGTTAGTTGATTATTCCTGCGCGATTTCTGTACCTCTGTTCCTTTGTCATTGGTATATCACCTCCTTACAGCAAACTCTACTAACTGAACATATTCACCACATCCAAAAGTTTGTTGCACCATGTTTGTTACTTTGGAGTAAACCAAGACACAGTTCTTTTTCTGGGTGAACATAAAAACAAGCATTTTGGACACTGGTCTTTCAGCACTACTGGGAGCACTGAGTTTGCAGTAACCTGATTCAGAGAGAAGACGCTGCGGAAGGCCGATAAACATTCTCCAGTCGGTAGGACACTGTAAGTAGCTCTGTAGTAACACAGTAAATATCTCCTGCCCTGACTTTGTTTATTTATTTTGTGTGGCTCTAAATACAGCATCAGGATACATCTGGTACAAATTTAATATAAAATATTCACGTACAATACATACAGGTTAAAGATAAAATACTGATAATATATATAATTTAAGTCACATGGAATAAAGTAATGCTGCCGCGGAACGGCCGAGCGCACTGAGACGCTACGCTACGATGCGCGATGCCGTTTCCTGTCTGGGGTTCGAATCCCACCATTCAGACATGGCTGTTAGTGCCGTCTTTAGTATAAGCTAGTTTGTACGTTTAGGGACTGATAACCCCCGCAGTTAACTCCCTTAAGCTTGACAAAGATTTTTATTTTATTTGAATAAAATAATAATTGCTATGATTCGGTGAGGTGACCATGTAGTTGGCATCACTGCACTACTCAGGGGTGTACGTCCAGTCCTTTCAGCCAAGTGACAGCTTCTGCCTTAAGCGAATGAAGGTCTTGGAATCCGCGCGGGAGTAGCCGAGCGGTCTGGATCACCACGTTGCGGATCGCAAGACCTCCCGCGTCGGAGGTTCGAATCCTCCCTCGGGCATGAATATGTGTGTGTGTGTGTGTGTGTGTGTGTGTGTGTGTGTGTGTGTGTGTGTGTTGTCCTTAGGTTAGTGTAACTTAGTTTAAGTAGTTTTTAAGTCTAGTGACTTATGACCAAAGTAGTTTGGTCACTTAGAATTACAAACATTTGAACATTTTGAAGGTTCCTGAGCAATACCGTTTCGGAAGTAGGTGGAAAGGTATCGCACCGAAATATCCTCTGCAACTGCCTGATTTGCTTTTTGAATCTTTCAATTTCGGTGTGCCCAATGAGTGACCTCTTTCTGTTGATGAAAGTTTTTTTTTTTAATATTTTTTCTTCTGCAACATCGACCGCTAACAAATTTTATTCATACATAGGCCTACTTCCTTAGAATTCGGAAGTTACTGTTCTATTACGTAAAAGCTAATCAATAACATGACTTTATTTTGTGTCCAAAATATAAAATCCATAACGTTTTCCTGAAGCTGTAGTTACTTCGTCTCTTTATAGAAGGGTCTACGGTCTTCTTCATGCAAAAATTTGTTACTGCTTGTTGTGATATGTTTATAGTGTCAACTCCTTAATTGATCCTCACACGACCTTTTCAGCTAGCACATGTCACTCTTTTTCTGTTGTAATCAGTAATTTCTGTTTTAGAAATCTGATCTGCAAGTAAACACAGAGACGGACGAATTCATCTGCTCATTCCTGAGCTCGTAACAAATTTTTCTGGCAGCTTTCTTGTAAGTGTTCATCGGTTATGAATTTCGATCGTCGATAAATCACACAAGTAGTTTTTTACATTGAATTTTTTCATTCAGGGTACCGAATGAATAGAACTAATGCGTACTGCCTACTCTCTACGAGATTTTAAAACTTTTAGAAGGTGATAACGAACTTCTCGATATGTGTACTGCCAATCAAGCAGCCATCTCTAGGAGAATTTTGCGGCTGAGTCCTTCCTATTTTGTGCTTAAATAGCAAGAAATGAATATCATCCGACTGTAATCCCGGGAACATGAAATATGCGCCCATTCAACCAGCCCCTCTCCCTCCCAGCCACAGAAAATGGCTTGTGATAAAACTTACAACGAGAAATCATTTTTTATTTTTATTTTTTATTTTATTTTATTATTTTTTTTATTTATTTTTTTTTTTTTTTTTTTTTTTTTTTTAGGAAATACTGTCCTGAAATTCTGGTTTTTAAATCATAATACAGTATTTTATGATTAAAAACATACATTCACAAGAAACAATATAAACAACAGCTGCTACCAGTGTCACTTTGCTTTCTACTTCTGCTTCTTACGTATTGGCACAAGTAGATGGTCTTCGTGACTATGACGTGTTTAAAACTGCTGTCATCCGCAACGTTCGGATAGTTGCTTTGTAGCTACTCCGTGAACGTGTGTTCATTATTAATGACCAAGGCATTCGGCGCTTAATGGCTATGATGATGATCCTGCTCCATCTTGGTCTTACAATTTCTATTTCCCAAGTCTTCACAGAACGGTTAATTGCGTATGCCTTTTGTACCATATGATCGTTGCGTCGCGCCGGGGTTGATAACAATGCAAGACTTGTATGAAATATAGTTACGAACGATCCCTATTAATCAAAAGTTAAAATAATAGTAATAATAATAATAATAAAACCTTCTTTAAATTCGGAACTTGCGTTTGGGAACTATGTTGGGGGAGACAGACTTACGGTCAAATGTGTAAACACCTCCGTCCTGCTTTCGGTGTTTGCCCCCTTTGGGAGCTCCGCTCTATCGGTAATACAAGATAAGCGTTAACCGTGTTCTAACAAGGGTGCGAAGTTGAGCGTTAACCATGTTCTAACAAGAGTGCGGGGCTGGTAAAGATTTAGAGGTCAAGAGTGGCATGGACCGCGCGGAAAGACGGCGTGATCTGAGGCGTCATGCCACGGACTGGGTGGCGGTTCCCGCCGGAGGTTCCAGTCCTCCCTCGGGCATGGCTATATGTGTTGCTCTCAGTGGAGTTATTTTAAGTAGGGCTTAGCTATATGTGTTGTTCTTAGTAGAGTTATTTTAAGTAGTTTGTAAGTCTAGGGACTCATGACCATAGCATTTCGGTCCAATAGGTTTTGCGAGGAAACATTTGACTTCGTGCCATGGGCGAAGAGGCGTATCGGCTCTTGCCGGCCGCGGTGGCCGAGGAGACTGAGGCGCTCCAGTCACAGTCTACATGACCACTACGGTCGGGGGTTCGAATTCCCCCTCGGGCATGGATATTTGTGCCGTCCTTAGTATAAGGTAGTTCATAAGTAGTTTGTAAGCTTAGGGACTGATGACCCCGTAGTTAAGTCCCATAAGTTCTACAAACATTTGAACATTTTGCGTATAGGCTCGACAGGTTGCCAATGTTGGTATGCGTTTTCCGTATGCACAGGTGATCAGCAACTATTACATAAATTACGACACGGAATAAAAATATTTATTGAAAGCTCATTATACAGACGCCAATATTCAAGCACGCCTTGTTATTTATTCTCACTGACACACACGAGACGTCGCCCTGCTACTAGATCGCTGAGACTGTTAGCAGTTGTAAAGAAAAGGTACATGTACCGATCTCAACTCTGGAACTAAACCAGTCGTTGCCGACCTGAGGGGAAAAAAATCAGTCAATATTTCGAATTGTTAAAAAATCTCTGGGAGGTGCTGGAACGCGTTCCGTCCGAAATTAAGCCCCTGAGTACACGTACCTCACGCGCAAGGCAAAATTCTATTGATACCAGCGCCATAGCTACGGCGAGCCAGGAATGATTTGTACGCGTTGTAGAGGACGCAGCGCAGGCCCTGTGTCGCCGGCAGCCTCCATCTTGCACGGAGAGGCGACATCCCCCGCGGCGACTGGGGCGCGCGCCCTCCGTCTCGCCCAATGACGTTAAAGACGGGGCGACAGCCGGCGGGGTCAGTAAGTGAAAGATGATTTTCGCACCCAACCAGAAATATTCTCGCCAGGTCGGCCCCCTCCGCGCCGGGGCGCCAGCTCGCTCGCGATTGGTCGCCGCTGTCAATGACGCAAAAGCGACTGGAAATGAAATTTAGCGGGCGGCGGGGAGATGAGTTTCTGGAGGCGCCGCGCGCTAATTCTCGCGCCCAATTACCCGCAGTCGCCATCTTCCCGCAGGGCCGCCATCCTCTTAGAAATAGACACGTCCACCGTCTGGCGCTCACTCCTCACGCGCGTTGTTTACGTACGTGCGTGAACGAAATTAAAACAACTAGACGGCGTTTATTTTTCCACAAAACAAACTGTAGAAAAATGAAATAATGTAAACAATACACAAGGTAAGAAAAAACTGCAAGATGCACAACGGTGAACAACAATGTTTTCCTCGCTTTTTTTTCTACTCTGTACATTCCGACAACTGGTTAATGTCCCCAGTACGGGTTGTGAAACTTCTTGCAGCAATATAGCTCTGACATAGACCTTGCATGCTGCAAATGATGTCACCAACTTGGTAACGAAATATCGCCATTTCGTCCTGCCGAGCTGCTCGAAAGTCTTGATGTGTGATTGGTGAATGCTGACGAGATGTGGCGCAGTGGTGACACAGTGGACTCGCATTCCGGGGGGTGGCGGTTCAAAACCGCTTCTGACCACTCTGATTTAGGTTTTCCGTAATTTCCCTAAACAAGTCTAAGCAAATGGCGGATCGATCCTTTCAAAGGGCGCAGCTGACTTCCTCCCTATCCATGACAAAAACTATGTAATGATCACAATTTCAACTAGACCTTTAACCATAATCTTCCTTCCTTCCTTCTAATTGGGAGAGCGACCATAAATGCAATATTGTCCATTTTCAAGAAAACATCAACCACCCAAACTCTGTAAGATCAAACATGATCGTGCACCAATACTAATTCTGGAACCACACGAACTCGGAACAACCGGACATGCGTTTCCTAAATCTGTCCCGATAGTATCTTATAGCGATTAAACCTTGCCGATTCACATGTACATTTTCAAGAAAAGACGTTCGAATGGTGAACATAATCACTTTCTGCGCCATTAGGAGTTCCAAATAGGGACTGTTTTGAGAAATGAAAATTGCCCCACTGTTCGATCTTTCACATGCCACGTTGAAGACTCCATTCCAGGCCTTTCCGTTCTGTGAAGATGCGTCAAGGGTCATGCATTCGTCAGGTCCCTGACAATGAAGGCCGAAACCGTCTATAAACTGTCAGTAGATTATGCAAAATCCTAGGCCAGATCCCATACAGTACTACGAATGTACTTTGTCGGCCCGAAGCTAACGAGAAAGATAGGCCGAGGTTTGCACGTCGTGTCACGCGATGTAGGTAGGCCTGATACACTAGTTGTCTGGCTGACTGCTTTGGCACAGTCGACTGTCTCATAGCGGCCAGCCAATCAGCTAGCGATTGAGCTGGCTCCGGAATAAGTTGATAACGTGTTACGACGTGCGCGCGGCCTCTCTTTCTCGTTGCCCTCGTGCTCGAACAGCCCTGGTCTTCGGGATTCATTTTCGGTCTCTATAAAGTACCGCCACATCCGAGAAACTACAGAACAACTCACACTGAGCCATTGCATTAGGTCATATCGGTTTGAGACTTCTGCTTTCATTGTTCCTATGGCCCTCTGCAGAGTGCCTGGTAAGCGTCTTCTCTGTGCGATATTATATCATCTTTGAATGTATACACAGCGACTACGGATGTCGGATTACCGAGCAAATTATCTCGTTTGATAGGTTCGCTGATGGCATCCTTGGCATAGTTGTACAGTGACCGAAATTCCGTTTTTCGTGCGGAACAAGGGTACAGTGATGACAGTTTATATCGTGAATTCGACAAATGGCGGCGAAATGGCTGTTTATTTCTTGAATTTTGGACACCAGTATACTTCTGCACTGTTACATGTATACTGATACAGTGATTCACGTAAGCAGTTCAGTTGTACCCAATGAGAGGAAGCATTCCTCGTAGGCCGCGTGGGAAAGGCCGCGTGATGCAAAGCACCAGGTCATGGACTGCGCGGCCGCTCCCTCCGGAGTTTTGTCTTCTCCCTCCAGGAAGGGTGTGTTTGACTGAGTGTTGTCGTTAGCATGAGTTCTTAAGTCTAGGGACTGATGACCTTAGCAGTTTGGTCCCTTAGGTTTACGACCTCTTGAACATTTTGTCTTTCCTCGTAGGACTTTACAGGAAGATTTCTTGCATGCCAACGCAGGAGAGGTGGTCACATGCTGACGTCATTTATCATACCTGAAACCGGAAGGTGTGATGAACACGATTATGAATTTTGTTGTTTAAAATGGATAGGTATTGCTGAATGTGGAATTGCCTGTAACTGCCTTACTGGTGGTTTTTATTGAGCAGTGAATGTGCAGTGGTTCTTGGTGGTTGTGGTGATCGTTGGCAAGTCTAGCTTCACTGTAAGACTTTGGTCGGCAGGTGTTGGCGATCACTGGCGGCGCACTTGCCTCAGATGTACCTGGAACGCGGCGTCCCTCTCCTCGCCCCCCCCCCCCCCAGCTATTCTTAAACGATCGTTGAACTTGTCGGCGAGTTCGGTACGGCTGTTTTGAAATGGCGGTCGCGTTGCAGTTGTGGGGAGTTCTTTTTGGGCGCGACACGGCGCACCCCTGCGTGCCTGCGCATTCGCCGCGTTCCGAATGTTGTTTTGTAAGGTGCGCACCAGCGCAGTCAATTTGGCCCTAATGATATAGGTGTTTTACCGGAACATCTGCGGCCGTTGTTCATTTCTCGTAATGGCCGGCGCGCCGCTCTGTTATTAGGAACAATCCGGCCGCTCGCCGGGCCCCAGCGCCGTGACACCGGCGCGCCAGCCGCAGCCTTCCCGCGCTCCGATGCCGCTGCGCCTCACTGTCACCCAAACACCTTGGCGCCAGGCTGCCAGTAAACTTTGAGGAACGGCAATCATTCCTTTAGAAAAAAATTGCAATTGTTCGTAAACCTACGGGACCGATCTACTGCGGTCATCGGTACCTGGACTTACCGACTATAATTTACGCCAAGGACAACACACACATACGTACGAAGGAAGAACCCAACCTCCGACGGGGAGCGACCGTGCAATCCGTAACAAGGCGCCTTAGACGACGCGGCCATTGCTGAGTAGCCATCAGCGTTCAGGCCTGTACATAACTTAAACTGGAAAGAACACGTAGATAATGTCGTGGGAAAGGCGAACCAGAGACTGCGTTTTATTGGCAGAACCCTTAAACCATGCAACAGAACTACTAAAGAAACTGCATATACTTGTCCGTCCATTTTTGGAGTATTGCTGCTCAATGTGGGATCCTTATCAGGTGGGTTCGACGGAGGACATCGAAAGAGTCCAAAGAAGGGCAGCTCGTTCGTATTGTGACAATACTAGGGAGACAGCGTTACGGAAATGAAACATGATCTGGGATGGGAATCATTACAACAACGGCGCTTAGCGCTGCGGTGTGAGCTACATACGAAACTCCAATCGCCAACATTCTCCTCACAATGCGAAAATATATTCTTGACTCCTACTTACATAAGTAGAAATGATCATCACAATAAATTACCACAAATCGCAACTCGAAACGAGAGATTCAGGTGTTATTTCTTCCCGCGCGCTATTCGAGAATGGAATGGGAGATAAGTAGTATAACGGTGATTCGATGAACCGTCTGCCAGGCACTTAAATGTGATTTGCAGAGTATCCCATGTAGATGTAGATAATTATTGTACTAACTGAAAACCCGGCGTTTTCCACCTCCTCCTGTGCATCTCCTTCTGTCCTCCTCTTCCTGTTCATTTCATCTTCCCTTCTCTCGCTCCGTCTCGTCTCTTCTCTCTAAACACCTCCTACTCTCTCTGTCCATTTCTTACTCCCTCAGTCCATGAAAAATAACGTACCTCTACCAACTGTCAGGGCGAACTGCTAAACTGTGAAAACATACACACTGTCGTGGTCATTGGTCACATGGCGTTGAAGTCTGTTGTAATGTACCTTGCGCGATGCACCACACGAAGTTTGATGTAGATAGTGACCTTGCCCTCTTGTTTTGAATCTTAAATACGCAAAATTTCATCAAGATCGGATTTTGTCCAGGTCCTTTGGGGTAAAGTAGGCCTACCCTACACTACGCACCATACACCTAATATCCCCTGAACTGTGTGTGAACTCACACAGCATTTTAACCTCAGGTCAGTGGCGATTCGAGGATATTGGTCTGGGGGTAGGGGGGAGAGAGGTGAGCTCATAGAAATTTCGTACCTCAAACAGGTGTGATGTCAAAGAGAGGGTTGTTGGATGTCCCGATTTATCGATCCCTGCTTGGTAATGCCCTTTCCAGAAGAGGCATAAATAATTTACCTGGTATCTTAAAACACCCTCATATTAGGTTTTAGTCTTGCTCCGGGGGCTGATGCTCTATACCCGCCGCCCTGCCCCCCTTCCCCACCCTGGATTCGCCACTGGCTCATGATAAGGAATATTTAGGAATATTTACACCAAATGTGGTTGAAATCGCTCCAATGGTTTAGGAGGAAATGTTCAACATTGTCGCGTGATGCAGTTTTCCGCGCATTTGATTCTGTTTGTCGTCGTATCTCGTGAACTATGCGCTGTACGTGTTGCCTGCTTCTCGCCGAAACGAGAAAATGGCGCAGGTGTCTACACATTCGGGAGAAAGGCGGTTAAAATCAGTCTCTGGCCATCCAGATTAAGGTTTTTCGTCATTTTCCGAAAACCCTGTACGTAAATGCCGGCATGTAACGGTGGAGTGGCCGATCGTTCCAAAGCGCCTAGTAGCGGAGCGCACCGCTGCTCGTAATCGGAGGTTCGAGTCTTGCCTCGGGCATGGGTGTATTTGTTGTACTAAGCATACGTTACATTAAGTTTGAAAACCTATGGACAGGTGACCAGAGTAGTTACGTCCCATAGTTTTACAAACATTTGACTTTAAATGCCGGGGTGGTTCCTTTGAAAGGACGCGGCCGATTTCCTGCCCCAACGTAAACAAAACCAATTCGATCTTGGGCTCCGCGTCTAATGACCACTGTGTCGACGAGACGTTAGTTCAATCTTCCTTCCTGTGGTAAAGAAACAGGAAGCGCTTGCTGGTGTGACTAGGAAATCAGAGTGCGGCGTAGCGCTGTCGGTCGCTTCCTGGGCACATACGGGCGGCGGCAGGTGCGGCCGCGCGCAGCTGCCGCTCCGTACAGCTGAAGCACGACTGCGTGCCCGACTCTCCGTAATTACTCCCCAGTATCCGGTGTCGTTTGGTAGCAAAAAAGCACCACAAGTAAGCTCATTCCGAGATTTCCCACTTGCGGCAGCTGTTACCGTTACAGCTTTCCTTTGTATCTTACTTCGATAGGAAACACGGCGGTAATAAAAGTCAGTATGATTACTTTCCGTTGTCATTGACGTCCACTGTTGCATTGAGACCACACACGATCTGAGTGTCTTACACCCAGCTGTTATTTATTCAGCCGTCGAAAGATTTTAAAAAAAATGTTTGTAGAGCTTACGGGACTTAACTACGAGGTCATCAGTCCCTAAACTTACAAACTAATTATGAACTAAATAAGACTAAGGACGGCACAAATATCCATGCCCGAGGGGGGATTCGAACCCCCGACCGTAGTGGCCGTGCAGACTGTGACTGCGGCCGGCGTCGAAAGATTAATAAACGACAACTTCGTCAATCGATCTCGAAAATTAGACCTAGCAAGTCTAATGTTTTTAGGTTTGTTCCTTACCTGTAATGTTTATACGTAATGCCTTATTATCGAACCTCATTTTAAAGGAAGCATGACTAATTATTATAGTATTGTACAATAGTTACAAGAATTCTTATTCTGTGAATGTTATTTCTGTTTTCTAATTCGTAAGTGTGCAATCATTTTCAAGCACGTTTGCCTGATACTGTTTTATTTTTGTAAATTACGCTTTACCACTCTCTCTTCTGTACATCGTTAATATTTTTGTAATTCGTATGTTGTATGTTTCTATAGTGTGGGTTGCTGTAATCATGTTCTAGTACGTCAACCATGGGCAAGTTACGAGTGGACAAGTAAGAAGTTCTGATAGTCGGGATGCCATTTACTTTGGATTGAACCTGGGAAACTTGGACATATTCTGACTCGTGGCCTCCTTTGTAATCAGATGGTAAGGCTTACCTAATCCACAGGTTGGTCTCTGAACAGTATGAGGTAAAACTCATTGGCACCCCGGGCAAGTAAGGCTAGCAACCTGCTTCCCAGGTACTTCGATCTTTGGCTGGGAACAGTCAGAACAAAATTCTTGGAACGTTTGAGATGATCCCACCTCTAAACGACTGACCAGGAACTTGTCAGAGCACTAGGAGAAATTACTTGATACAGCCAATGATTCTGAAGAAACAGGCTTTACTTCAGACGAGGCATCGATTGTAGCATTGAAAAGGGGAATTATGGAGGATTAAATAATTCGCAGTCTCCGTTGCAATATTCATTTTTACTCCAGTAACGCGTTACGCGCTGTTAGCGTATCATCAGACGGGAAACAGACAAATGTTTTATTACAGTCCGTGTACCTGGCGGGCAGCGAATCTGATATGGCTAAGGTGAGTAAATTTTGAAAAGTCAGAACTTACTTGAGTGGAGATGGGAGGCACGTAATTATTTAAAGCTGTGGTGGAAGTAGTTTAATTTGTGTTCTGTCATTGTGCCCCTGCAAATAGATAAAAGTACAAAGTACGTAACGGCTATTTGAAATAGAATAAGTGGGGATTAAAGGGGATTAAGGAGGAGTTTTACAACGGGGACTATGCTCCAGACTGAACGTTTTAACGCGTAATCAGTCTTAAATAATAACGATTAGTATTTTTTCTCATCACTTTCTTAAATTGGTTTTTTAACGCCTTGTTTCTAACGTTGCACGTATTCCGGCTTTGTAAACAATTCGCACTTCGTCTTTGTTGTAACTATTTTTAGAGATGTGCAATAATACTCTTAACATAGATCTCCTAATAACCTCGTCCTTGATAACTACGGAAAAAACATGTTTCTTGTCAGAACTAAAATAAAGCTTCTACTTAATTTTAAGACGTGTTCAAGTAGCTTTAACTTCAGAAACTCAACCTTAATTTTTATCATTTTTGTAGGTGATGGTTATACGTCTTCTTAGGATCTGTTTATAATTTTCGTCTTCATCGGATCAGTGGTTGTATATTTGAGAAAATATTTCTCGAGTTCCCATGGTTGTCTTCGTAGTTACTTCAAGGCATGACATTTCACCTGAACCCGTCGAAGAAGTTTGCTCGTGACAATAGAGATTAGGGCAGAAGTCACGTTTTTACACTTGACTGAAGACTAGATGTGTTTGGAGGAGTCAAGGAACGGCAGCACATTAGGCCTAAAGCGCTGCTGCTTCGGTGAAGGCGACTGTCGGATATGACGTATCTCCCACGTTTCGGCGGCCGTGGAGTGTCTGGCGGCCGGAAATGGAGGGAAATGGGAGGTGGCGGAGGCGCCGCCACTGCCGAGGACCCTCTGCCTGCCAGCCAGCCGCCATTGCCGACGCTCTGATGCTCGCCCTTTCCTCGTCTGCTCATAGTGGGCTCACAACGCACCACACACTGGATCTGTTGCAGTTTACATATACAAAGTGCAAAGTGTAGAGACTGACGGAAAACAAGGTACATAACAAAAAAAGGTCCAATGAACTTCTGTCCGGAAATGCACGGCATCCAGGCTAGAGACTGCGTTACATTGACTGCAGTCCAATACGCGCTGTACCATGCGGCCGCAGTTTAATAAGGATGTTATTATTTATTTATCGTGTGGTTTTACAAGTAGACAACAATATATATACACAATTAAATGGAAATGTCCAAATTTGACAACCAATTCAGAGCACTTTCTGTCACTTGATGTAAACTCTGCAAGTCACCATTAAATGCTCGCAGTGGACACTGTTTGACGATGTGGCCTATGGTTTGCTCCTCTGCCCTGCAGTCAGTCAGAAAATGGAAGGAAACCCCACTACTTCATGTTTTAAGCACACCTCTCTTGACCAGTCCTGATGCGGTTCAGTCTCGACCAGGTTTGGCGTGGTAGATGGAATCCCTCGGCCTTTTTTGATAGATCTTGCACGAGGTAGCCGTTGTGCGGTGGATTTTCGTTCCAGCGTTCTTGCCACTTGGAGATCACGTCGAAGGAACTGGTGCTTTCTGTGTCACACCAGGGAGTTATTCGTGATTTCAGACGACATCCTGTAGAGCATCATCCATGGAGAGTTCTTGCGAGCCTTGACATTCTTTTAAATTTTACCTTAGCTGCTTTCCTCCTCAGATCTTGGGGAGAAATGTTAGCCAGGACAGGTAACCACTGAATGGGCGTAGATCTGACAGTGCCAGTGATAATCCTCATGGCTTCATTAAGAGCGAGCGCAGCAGAGCGTAGGGTATTGGCGCCCGCACCCCAATTGCTACCGGCAATCTTACAAAGCAAGTTCACTCTTGTGGCAAGTTTCTTTGAAAGCTTTAAGCACTGTTCTTTGAATGTCAAGGATCGATCTAGAGTGATATCTAGGTATACCGGATTGTAGTTATTGGCACTTCAATTCCATCAAAAGTCACATGTAGCTTTCTTTGGGTTTTTTATTTTTCAGGTGGAATGCAGTAACCTCCGTTTTATTTTGGTTTGGTTGAAGTCTCCATTTATGAAAGTAATCACTTAATTTAATCAGGTCACTCGTCGGTCCTGCTCGCAGTGCTTGAGGTCGTTACTCTGGAAGCAACGGTTAGCCGGCCGAGGTGGCCGAGGGGACTGAGGCGCTTCAGTCACGGTCTGCACGGCCACTACGGTCGGGGGTTCGAATCCCCCCTCGGGCATGGATATTTGTGCCGTCATAGTTCGTAAGTAGTTCATAAGTAGTTTGTAAGTTTAGGGACTGATGACCCCGTAGTTAAATCCCATAAGCTGTACAAACATTTGAACATTTTTTTGGCAACGGTTAGTACCGGCTAATTCTTCCACCAAGGTGCTGCTACACAGCAACAAGTATTCAAGAAATGCTTTTTCCCTGGAGCGTGCTGCTTCCGCCTTACGTCGTGTCCTAGTGCTCTCTCCTGTTGTAGTAATTAGTGATGTGTTCGTTTCAAAATGTTGAAATGTTAGTAAATCTATGGGTCTTAACTACTGAGGTTATCAGTCCCTAGGTTTACGAACTATTTAAACTAACTTACGGACAACGCACACACCCATGCACGGGGCACTGGAACCTCCGACGGCGAGCAACCGCGCGCTCCGCAGCAGGGCGCCTAAGAACGCTCGGTCACTCCACCGCGTCGCGACCGCTTCATTTTCCTTATTGAGACACTGCGTGTGATACAGCGTTACAGAGAGTGATTCAGTATTCGAATCGAGAGCTTGCTGACTTGGTGTTTACTGACTGAGCCGGTCGCGGTGGCCGAGCGTTCTGCGGCGCGCCAGTCATAGTTTGCACGGCCACTACGGTCGGGGCTTCGAACGAATCCCCCCTCGGGCATGGATATTTGTACCGTCCTTAGTATTAGCTAGTTCATAAGTAGTTTGTAAGTTTAGGGACTGATGACCCCGTAGTTAAGTCCCATAAGCTATACAAACATTTGATAATACGTGGCCATGAATATAAAAAGGAACGCGAAATTATAGACAATCCATAGTCTTACAACCTACATCTTGAAAACAACCTGTTTTTTAATTAGATAATTTAGGAAAATTAACTCTTTGAGCTAGACATGGAAAATCCTTATATTTCAATTTTAAACAGCTAATTCGGTCTTGAGGTGGTTTTTTGTGTATACAATTGGACAAAACAAAATTGGCATTTTATAGGGGGTGTATTTTTTTTATCAATTCATAGTTTTATTGGGAATGCATATTTGTTTGGGAAGTAGGAAGAAATTAACATTCACTTGTGGAAGATGCAGACTTCACATTGTTAAGCATTCTAGAAGCGAAGGTTGAATATCTACATATGATCTGACTGGTTTTCTTTCTGGTTTAGAACAGATATAATGAATGGAAAGAGTTATCGTGGGAATGAAGTGAGTCGGTAGCGAGGGAGTTAAAAAGAAGTAAAAATTATAGATACTTCTTTGAGATGGCACCAGATACGAACATCTTCCCTCTTAGTTAACAACGGTTATGTTCCTTTGGACAGGAGCTATCCTTGTGTTGGAACCAAGAGTTTAGTCTGTGTCGGCCTCGTTGCGATCATTTTGTGTGCAAGTTAGGCGAGCCTGAAGAGTGCGCCTTGCCGGTGGTCGGGCCTGGGCGCCATCTTGCAGGCACATTTCCTGGCTGGCGCCGCCGGTAATGCTGTTAGGACGCCCCCGTGCGCGCCCCCTGCTCTAGCCGCCGCCGTGTTCGGCGGGGTGCCTATTTCCTGCACCCCCCGCAGATTGGGAACTTGATGACTTGTGCATGCCTCTCCCTGCAATCGCAATATGAGCGTGCTGCCTTCATTCTTAGCGGCTCCTCCGCGAGAACCAAGATGGGCAACTTCTGCCGGCTCGGAATACTGCGTGATGCCCAACGTAACGCGATTACCTTTGTCCTCTCTATACAGCGACGACGTAACCATGCTAAGCTGTTTCTGTAGATTTTATCACGTAAATATATGGTTGACATTATAGAAGAAGAGGCCACAGCAGTCTTGGAAGCCTCCTGTCACAGAAGACAAAGAAACTGTTTGGTTCATATCGCTCGGCAGCTGCTGTTAGTTGGCAGTCGATGTTAAATTTGATTACAGGAGACATATGTGCAGCAGGAATAAAAAAAAAAGAAATGAAAAAAATAACAAAAAACATGGACAAACCTAGAAGCTCTATTCTTTATGTGATTCTTCAGTTTCTCCCGGCTTATTTGATGATCAAAATATCCACGGGTGTACTGCCGGTCTATAGTGTCCAACGGGCACAATATTTCGGCGATCATATCTGTCGCCATCATCAGGTGAACTGACGGACTGAGCTCCTGGAAACGCGCCGGCACGGAGGTCCGCACGCTACGGCTGCTCGAAGGGAACTGGGTTCTAGCCCGGTAGCGGGCCATTTAAATACCCGCGGCCCGCAGACTGTGACTGGCGCGTCGCAGACAGCTCGCCCATTACGGCCGGCTATGAGACAAGTAGATATGAACACCGTCTGACTGCTCATTATGAAAGTTGGCACGTGTATTTATATTTTCAGCCGCAATATGGAACATGGCGGAGGATATCTTTCAGTTAACTTCGACATTGATTCAGGCATCACCATGAAAGTTGGCGAACAAACATTTGCAGAATATTACACAATTATCTCGTGTGTTTC
The DNA here is from genome assembly GCA_026315105.1 of Locusta migratoria. Taxonomy (NCBI): domain Eukaryota; kingdom Metazoa; phylum Arthropoda; class Insecta; order Orthoptera; family Acrididae; genus Locusta; species Locusta migratoria. The sequence continues at coordinate 102,782,147 of CM048747.1, forward strand.
ATTCAAAATAGATAATTTCTAATAGGCAGGGGGGAGGAGACGATGGGTTGAGGAGACGGAGCTGAAGATGGACAGAAAGTATTGCGGTGGGTGGAGAGGGACGGAGAAAGATATGATCTGCGGGGAAAGGTGGAGATGGGATGGGAGAGATGGGAAGGGAAGATTGGAATAAATAAATACATGAGTGACCAGGTAGGGCAGCAAAGTTATGTACGTCTTACGCGTCGTGCAGACCACTGAAAAGTGGTTTTCTCTTGTCAAGTTGTGTGTCAGGTGTTAGAGACAGGCATCGTCAGTGAGCGGACCGAGCGAGGTGGCGCAGTGTTAACTTACAGGACTCGCATTAGGGAAGAAGGCCGTTCACACCCGCCCCTCTCCATCGTGATTTAGGTTTTTCGTGATTTAGGGAGATCACTTCAAGTCAATGCCGGAATGGTTCCTTTCAAATTTCATGGCCGATTTCCTTCCCTATCCCTGACACTGTCCGAGCAAGTGCTCCATCTCTAACGATCACGACATTGACGGCACGTTAAACCCTAATATTCCTTCCTTCAATAGTGAGAGTAATAGGATTACGCAGTAAAACTGTCGATTTGCTTTCGTTTCTCCCTATTTTATTAGTTGGATCAAAATGTAAATAGAAGGAGTGGCATCGTCTGAAAGACAACCTCGCGTTTTACGCTTTGTCCTGTCTTCGTGTTTCATTGAACATGTCCTCCTTTTCTGTTTCCCCAGATTTGAGTATCAGTGGAATGGGTTTTATCACGTGGATAATGTACCTTTATACAAGTATTAATCTGTAGTGGCGCTCTTATGATCCAAAGTGACAACTTGCTGCACTGTTCACGGTGAAGAGAAGCGATGCTGCCGGCCGCGGTGGCCGAGGGGACTGAGGCGCTCCAGTCTCGGCCTGCACGGCCACTACGGTCGGGGGTTCGAATCCCCCCTCGGGCATGGATATTTGTGCCGTCCTTAGCTAGTTCATAAGCAGTTTGTAAGTTTAGGGACTGATGACCCCATAGTTAAGTCCCATAAGCTCTACAAACATGTTTTTTGAAGCGATGCTATGTCGTAAGAGCTCGTAGCACAACGTCCATTACGTGTGGTCAGCGTTAAGTGAGTGATAATGCACGTGGTCGCAGTATACTAATGTTTCCGCCTATATAAATTGTTTGTTACTCTGCTGTGGGTACTCCCCCTAAGGCGGTCGGCGACGGGCCCTGTCCCGTCGGTCGACTCGGGACGTGTAACGAATTCTGCCTTTCGGATAAGGCTATTTATGAATATGTGTAAGTCTGCTGCCATCGCCGGTTAATGAAGGGGCGCTTCCGGCAATTTATATTCACCAGGCGCGCGCTTGTCGCAATCACTGGAAATGTATAATGATTGGAATTGTTAAATGACGCGTCCTTTTTCCGAGTGTTGAATTTTTAAACAGGCCGGGCCGGACCGCGCCTGCACTCGCGCCAAGTCGCCCGCGCTGCGGTCTTTTTCACCGCGCTCGTCAGTTTTTGCCAGCGGTATGTATAATGGAGCACGGTTAATATTCGGGCCGGGCCGGGCCGGGCCGGACCGGCCTCTGATTACTGCCCAAAGAGTGCGGCGACACGCCGGTTACACCGCCCACGCAAGAAATTAACGTCCTTTGTTTTTGGCGGCTGGACCCCTTGCACGATTCGTGCTTAAATATTTACGTAGTTGGTTCCGCGGATGTTGCCTCACCGTCTGAATATGTACTGAATCTCATTGCTGTGCGCGTCATCGCAGCTGCCACTTCTCTTTAAGGGTGGTCTTCTTTGTTTTGTAACCTAGCGTGTTCATTTCTACAAAATTGTTACGATGACATTTCCGTGTACGCGAAACATCTTGCTGTTGTTCCTTTTAACTCGGAATCACTTCTAAAAGCCATACTTTAACAAACTGAATTTGTCATTGGCAACCTGTATGAAGAGTTACGGGTGATATTTAGTACGCAGGTGTTCACCAAAATAAAGTTTTGTTCTTAAACACCCAGTATTAAAATTTTGTGTATATCAGTTTGACTGATACTTGTAACATCATTGCAGCCACATAGCGTATTTCCACGGGTGGCATAAATTTCAGGGATGTTGGAGACCCTCAAAGTAATCAAAGAACACCACAGTCAGAATTTGAAAGTAAAGTTAGTAGTAAACAGCTAGCGGAGTTTACGTTTTTAAAACTACGAACTAGACAACAGTAATCATTAATATCAAATAGTGATGGTATGGAACACAGATGATGGTGATCCGTCCGTCGGATGCCCCTTTGTTGCTCTTCGAGAGGAGTAGGCTATGTGCCGGCACCGGTTTTCACCCTCTCCCTTCTCCCATCATCTCCAAAACGAACACGACACTACACACTTAACATCGACACTTCAGCAAACAGTTCTCAGTTCTTACACTTCGCGAAGGAAAGGTGTCTGCGGGCGCGAAGGATAGGGAAAACGTTTCTAATTAGGCGGCTGAACCTGCCCTTCGGGGTCCAAAATGTTTGTAAATCTATCGGACCAAACTGCGTCGTCATCAGTCCGTAGCTTACAAGCTACTTAAACCTAGGTAAACTAACCTAAGAACAACACACACACACACACACACACACACACACACACACACACCCATGCCCCAGGGAAGACTCGAACCTCCACGGCGAGCAACCGCGCGCTCCGCAGCGAGACACTCGGCTACTCCACCGCGGCCTTCGGGGTCCCCCCCAAGCCATTCATGCCATACGACTGTAATAAAAATTAAATTCACTTTCCAGAGTCATATGTAGTCTGAACATATCAATGTATTCTTCATAAGGCAAGGTAATGAATTAAAAGTTTTGCTAACGGGCCGGGAATCGAACCCGGGATCTTCTTCTTAATAGGAATTCGTTATTCGCAAGACCACGGTGGTTTGCGCGGGTAAAGCGACTGCCTGCTAAGCAGGAGATCCCGGGTTCGAATCCCGGCCGTGGCACAAATGTTAATCCATTGCCTCGCCTTACAATGAATAGCTGTGAGGAATATTTATACCAATTGTTAAAAATAACTCTGTCTATAGTTTAAATACAAGGATAATACCTTTACGATAATTTGAGCAGCATCTGTACAGCAACCATTTCTGCGTGTTTTGTGCACGAATAAACGACTGTGGTTCTTCCCAAGAATCAATCTTCAGTCTAAGCAGTTTCATGTCAAGTGAACACACACAATCTATTACCAGTGCAGGGAATTCTGTACAGATGCATCATTCAATAACTTGAGAAAGCTAATTCTTGTCCACAAACACTCTGTAGAACTTCTTCATTTCTTCTGTTTGGAAAAAAAATACAAACGTTTTAGACCATATTGAGTCTACAGTCCGTTTTCTGTTAATGACTCCTCGTAAATATATGAAAGTTTTCAGTTAACCACTACGTATATTAGCTTGAGTCGAAAGTTGAACAACGTGTTGATGACATGGTTCCATCTGCCATTCTTGCATTACGTTTGTAACAGTATTGTTCACTATGACCAGTTCACATGCAGTGAGTCGAATTTTTTGAATCAACTGCTCAGCGACCCCGTCGCACACTTCGATTCAAACTTAACAGGCTTTTGTTTCAAATGTTCAATGATTCAAATGTTTGTATAGTTTATGGGACTTAACTACGGGGTCATCAGTTCCTAAACTTACAAACTACTTATGAACTAACTAATACTAAGGAAGGCACAAATATCCATGCCCGAGGGGGGATTCGAACCCTGACCGTAGTGACCGTGCAGACCGTGACTGGAACGCCTCAGTCCCCTCGGCCACCGCGGCCGGCGAGGCTTTTGTTCTCAGAACTTATTTATCAGTGTCATTTCCTCAATTTGTTTTTTCCCTTATTCTTCAAACATATCTGTCATCTCTTCTAGTGGAAGTCTGTTCTGTTAAAATATAGCGTAATTTTGAGAGTGTGTTTAACCATGATCTCAATTATGGTATAAAACATGACGGAAAGTACGATTAACATGCTTCGCCTGACTGCATCAAGATGACACTCCATCTAGAAATGACGACGTTAGAGCCACAAAGTCCCAACGTGACTCTTAGAATAGTAAAACCGTAATCCATTCGTGACAGCTTTAAAGCTCCTTCCCCGTGAGTGATACCGGCATTGTCTGAAATGCCTACGGCTTTAGCTTCCGTAATGGTCATACGGACTCCCGGAAAGCTGCCCCCTACGCGCTGCTTATGAATTGTCGGCGTAGCGGCCGGCGGTTGACACGTCTTTGTTGGTGTCCCCGTTGTGGGAGTACGGTATATCGGGAGCCCTAACGGTCCGCCGCGACTCGAGAATGAGCGCCGTGCCGCGGCTGACAATGCACGCCACGCCGCCACTGCCCCCGGAATCTTCCTCACTGTGCACTTCCCTTTGTTCCTCCACACTTTGCTGAACGCCGCACCACACACCACGCTCTGGGCCGCCACACGCTCGTCGGTTGTTCACCTTCACCCGCACAATACTTTCTCCTCTCAGAACTTCTCCAGAATCAGATTAGACGCTATATCATTTGCATAATAGGAACATGTTTGTAAAGGCGAAAGTCATCAGTGTTGATGATAGTATCAACACCTTGCACTCCTTGTGGTCCATTCAATGCTTTACCACGGCAGATGAACATTACTTAAGGTAAAGCAGTCAACAATCCGAAGATTGGTTTGAACACCGAATTGCTTTCCTAGGCATGGTCCTGTTGGAGGTGGTATGCCGTTGCCTTCCTCCGACCTTCGAACTGACTTACCCAGCCAGTTATAGGGGGACCTACAGTTTAACGTGGGTTCCGAACCACGGTGCTACTCGGTAATTTTTCACCTGAGCAATACTGCCAGAGGTGAAAGAAGTGGAAAGTGACAGATAAAAATCGTAGGACTTGGCGTTGATCGAACCTGAGACCTTTAGATTAGTAGTCTAGCACTCTATCACTGTGCAACCGAGGCGCACGAACATTACTTAGGTAGCGTTTTTATTATGTTCAGTATTAAAAAGAAACAAAAATAAAACATTATTAAGAACATTACTTAGTTAGCGCCTTTTTAATATTGAACATTCAGATACCATCTGTATGATGGGACTTAACTATGGGGTTATCAGTCCCTAAACTTACAAACTACTTATCAACTGCCTTATACTAAGGACGGCACAAATATCCATGCCCGAGGGGGGATTCGAACCCCCGACCTTAGTGGCCGTGCAGACCGTGACTGTAGCGCCTCAGTCCCCTCGGCCACCGCGGCCGGCCCTGACGACATCGAAATTAGGAACTTACACCACTCATCCATATCCAATATTCGTTAAATTAGCCCCAATGCAAGATTCATATTTGTTCTTTGAATTTAATCTGAATTTCAATCTAAGTTATAGATCAGTCATGACTTCAGACTTTCATATTCTTAGTGTTTATACATCGTATGGAGTTCTCTGTCTTTCGTTACCTGTCTCCATTTTTTTCTCTTTTAAACGTCATGATCTGACGTAATAGCTGTCAGTTAACTTAAGTGAGGGAAGCCTCTCAACTTTATTCTCTTTTTTATCGTGTTTTAATTGTTCATGCATTGTATTTTCTTGAAGCGGAAGTTGAAGGAGGAGTATAACTCGTGCAAGAAGACATGTCCCGTGCTCAGAAACGCATTTTCCATTTTTCGCAGGGCGCGTCCATTCCTTTGTTTCTGAGGGGCGGTCGGCTCAGTTGCACGTTGCCTACCGAGCCTTTGGCGTCGCCTATTGGTCGGCTGTCATCTGCGCTCCGCGACCAGTAGGCAACATGCAACTGAAGCGGCCGCCTCTCCAAAACAAAGGACTGGACTCGCCCAGCGCCCAAGATGAGAAAGTGGGGGCCACGACTTCTTGCACGAGCTATACATGTGACCAAGCCTGAAAACTACTTTAAAACCACATAAAGTTTGAAGTAAACAGTGTGCACTTCACCTTCAGACCAAGAGGACGGTCATTGTGGATGTAAGGATCACGTACTACATGCAGTTGAAGAGATAGGAAGGCATAAACAATGAGATACATGATAAAACATCGATTAACGCAAAAAGTTTCTTTGTAATACATACAGATATACAGTTTTATTCCGATTTTGATATAATTTTACACATTTGACGTTGAATACAAGGAGAACACTGTCTACATAAAAGTTTCAACGGTGCATGCCGGAGAGTGCTTCATAAAAGATTTCGACACGAATCTATCGGTTTGTTCCGGGCAGAGGGTACCTTAACACTAGAATGCTCGCCTAGGATCTCACAGATACGTATTCCCGGAATAGGCAATTCTCTTTGCAACGCACCTCATCATTATTTCATAAAATAAATGTTCAGTTGTTACGATTTTAATACTTAGTTATTTTCCCCTCGTTTAGTTTACTTATTCACTGCAAAATGTGAGCTTAATGAAAGCTAACGGTGCAATGTTGAACCTGTATCTCGCAGATACAACACGACCGTTGCAGAGCATGTATAATTTCGTGTGTCTCATTGGCCTGGTGCGAGTCTTTAAATTGGATACCACTTCGGTGACTTGCGTGTCCCTAGCCCATTCCAGTTATCCAGCCTGGGAAAGGAAACGTACAGCTTAACGTGGAATCCGAACCACGTGTAGTTTCTGGCGACTCCTCACATCGTTGAGAGGTGAAGGTAGAGTTAAACAGACGGATTGTCACACCAAAAATGTTCAAATGTTTGTCAAGCTTAAGGGACTTGACTGCGGGGTCATCAGTCCCTAAACTTACAAACTTACAAAGTTCTTATGAACTACCTTATACTAAGGACGACACAAACATCCATGCCCGATGGGGGATTCGATTCAACCCCCTCCCCCCTTTGACACCAATCTACAGTTTGATATTGGTGCAATTTTGCATCCTATAGCTTACAAACAAAACTAATATCGCTGTCTACATAAAATTTCCTAAGGTGCATGGCGGAGGATGCTTTCTAGTAATTTTCGACCCCGTTTCACTGACTGCCATGAAAATTCTTAGAGACATGAAGTTTTTCATAGATAGGAAGAGGAGAGATGGACTGAAAGAGGCGGAAGAGATGAACAGTCAGAGTAGGGAAGAGGAAGTAGGTTAACAGAAGTTTCAAATAAATAAATACTCGCGCATCTGCGAGTTTTCAGCTAGTGTTTCATAAAGCAAGAAATCTATATTGTGGTAAGCTAAATACCACGCTATAGCCGAGAGAGGTGCAAGTAGCGCTGTGATGCAGACGGAGGCCGCAGTGTGGGGTGTGTGCGAGTGCAGAGGATCGGCCGCCACCTCCTTGGACTTGGAGTCGGTGCGGCGTCGGCGGCGGTCTGGGGCAGCCTTATATAATGCAGCGGCCAGAGAAAGCGCCGCTGAAATAATTATGCGGCACTCGAGGCGTCCGCCCCCGCACACCGCGCCCCTCAATATTTCACATGTTACTATTAATATTTGAGCAAATGAGTTTTTTATTGTCCGTGTACACCCCCTCCCGCCGTGTGCTGTGCCGCTATTCAGCACGGGCCTGCCGCCGCCGCCGCCGCCGCCGCCGCTGTATGAAATTCGGTCGGGCCGGGCCGGACCGGCCCAGCGAGCCAATCTATAGTTTGAAACGAGTTGGGCCCGCGCTGCGACCATCGCCTGTCTACACTTCTGTACCGTCACGCTTGTAATCAATCAAGTTAATAATTTGATTCCGGAGGCCTCCGGTACTGTATATAGATGAATGTTTACTACGAAATATAATCGAGCTCATTTATTAACTTGCAAATTTCCAGCATTTGTTTCCAATCAAATTAAAACTACCAGGCGTAATAGAGCTTCCTTCCTTTTATTTATTTTTTTGTCAATTTTTCGCAATTGGGAGCAGAATTGCGCCAAAACAAAAATTTGCCGGTCTTTAATTAGGTCTCACCCTTCAGTATTGGCACTGGCCGCACTATATATATTCAGCAAATGACGATTAAACGAGCGAAGACCACAGTGCATGTTAAACCGTCTCGAGTCTGGCCTTAGTCTTGCGCATCCCTTCCCCCCCCCCCCTCCTCCTCCTCTTAGGAGACGAAATAGTAAAACCTGTCAGAAAATCCTCTTTTATTTTCTCGCAGCCCACAAACACAATTGGACTGGCCTCTTGCCATCGCCACACCTCGCTCTGTCCAGCCGTTAACTGCATTTACCTTACGACGGATACACGGGTCCTGGTTACCTTCGCTCATCAGTGTAGAGAGTTGTCTGAATTAACCGAAAAGAAAAGAAAAAAACATAACTTATTTATATGCTTCCTAACTTACCTGTTATTAAGCTTATGCGAAGTATTTCGTAGACTAAAATCTGACATCATTATTTTCTATTTATTACTGTTGGAAAAATAAGATGCTCCAAAACTACTCTATCAGTCCTTAGTAATAATTGAAATCTGTGTTGTATTGTTAATTTCTTCCGCATTGATCCTAGAAATATGGTGTGTGCGATGTTATTGAAGTGCTTTGCATATTAAGAAGTTCTTGTCAAGGGAAACTGCTGTATGGTGAGTGGGACCAAAGGTATCACCTGCTGCGTTAGATTACCTCACGTTGACATAATCTGTACCTTAAGATAGGATGTGTAACGAGAGAGAGAAATGTCCTTACCATAAGTTAGTTCAAGTAGTTTGTAAGTCTATGACCTCTGCAGTTGAACGTTCTCCATGTTCAAACAAGAACAACAAGGAAATCAAAGTTCTTCAAAAACTCTTCTGTAAGTAGGACTATGTAAATGCCATAGATGTGCAAACTAAGCATGTAGATCGCCCAAAGCAATCTTTTCGTAGACTATAGCAACAGTTTGGTCGAAATAGAATGTCAGTCTAGTGCTGTGATCTTCCACTGTCTGCTTGTGATGAGAAAAAAAGTACCACCCGAAAATGATATTGCAGTCAGTGTCGACATGAAGGATATTCATTTGTGGTTACTTTTCCTCAGTAGATCGTCGTCTCTCAAAGTTTTCCTGTCCGTTCCTATCCTTGTACCTATAATTGACCCATAGTGATGTGTGGAAATATTCGCCGCCTGCGTCAATGTTGTGTTGCAACCGGAATAAAGGACACATCCGAAAGCAGGGGTCGTCATGAAGCTAAATACTTATCTTTGAACGCACGTTCATTATAACATCAGAATGTCGCAGGAACAGAACTGACCTCACGGACGGAGAATGTAGCTGTTTATGCAAACATTTAATATTCCGAAACACAAAAACGAGCAGATTTTGAGAACTTTTCAGAACTGATAAGATCAATAGGGTTCTAAATGAAAATAATTGCAGGTGGTCGTGTTTGAACTGGCGACCACCACACACGAGGCAGCGACACCGACCACTACGCCACAATGTATGCAGCACGCCTGGCAGCGGTGAGCCACACCTACATAGCGTCTGGCAGTACAAGTACCAACTTGACTCACTTTACCTCACGCAATTGCGGCTCCAGGATGTCGATGTAATACTTTTGACGCGGGGTAAAAACCGTAGAGGGAGGCCGAGGGACCAATACAGTAAATAGATTAAAAATGATGTAGGTTGCCGTTCTTATTCTCAGATGAAGAGGTTTACACAGGACAAGGTAGCGTCGAGAGCTGCATCAAGTCAGTCTGCGGACTGAAGACCACAGCAGCAGCAACAACAACAACAGTTTTGACGCAGTAGCCATCGTTGAATGAATGTAAAATGTAAACTCTTATCTCCGCCATGCATTCTTCGCCCGAAGGCGTCAATGGATGCGGTACGGAGGGGGACTTGCTCATCGTTCCTCACTTTCTCTGTCGTTTTGTCGGCTTACGCGACTGGGGCCGCTACTTATCAGTCAAGCAGCACTCCGCTTGCCAACAGTGTACAGCACACCCGGGCGGTGACCCAAAGCACGACAGTGCTTAACGTCGGTGATCTAGCGGGAACCAGTGTATCCCCTGATTGCCATTGGCCCACTTGATTCCTTACGGCTTATTGCGGAAGTGGTCAGTGACTGTTTCAGTTCACTTTTAGGCACGTCCTCACGTCAAATTGTTTCATTGTTAACGGTTAATATTATGAATAAACCGATGATGTAGTGTGTTGTCTGTCGTGGAAGACTATGCAGCAAAAGAACTAGATCCGCACACCAACGTATTTCTGTCGATAGATGCACGAACATTTGTGACGTAGTTACGTGGAATGAAAAAAAAAGTTTCTGACACATATAAACTTTATTCTTTTTAAACAATTCTCCGCGCAACTTGAAAATGAGGGACTTCCCTTTCCCAAGACATGCTATTCCATTTTGAACCGTATGAAAATTGAGAAAATTGATCACTTGGTTTATGTCATTGTCAATAATTAATACATATCAAGTCTTCTCTTAAAAGTTTCGAATTTTCGAATTAAAATTCGACGAAGTTTCCATTACTATTCGAACTTAGCAACTTGCGTACTGTGTAACTCAAAAACGTACATCGGATTTCAGTGAACTTAGTTCTAAACTGAATGTCTAATTTTGATGAAGATACAAAATAATTAATACATTTTTTAAACCTTTTTGTTCTTATTTAAGTATAGACACAATTTTCAGAAAGATTAATTTTGCTAGCGATCGAACCTCTTGTGGACACAAAGAAATTACCGTCGTATGTCGCCAAAGGCATTGAAATAAATCAATGTGGTAAATGGAAAATATGAGGGAAGCAAGCTTAGGGTTTAACGTCCCGTCGACAGCGTGGTCATTAGAGATGGAGAAGACGCTCGGACAGTTATTGTTACGGATGCGGAAGGATCTCGACCGTGTCCATTCAAAGAAACTATCGTAGCATTTGCGTGGACTGATTTATATAAATCACGGAAAACCTAAATCTGGATGGCCGAGGAAGGATTTGAACTGATATCCTCACGAAAGTGAATCTGGTATGTTGCCACTGTGCCACCTCACTCGGTTTAAAATATCTGCCGGACGGAGATTCGAACCTTGGCCTCCTAGTTACTCATTACTCGACCAGGACACAGTTTTCACCTCGACAGCACGCCTCCCGCCATACGCAAATAGTCAAATTCATATGTTTGTATATTTACGGGACTTAACTACTGAGGTTATCAGTCCCTAGGCTTACGAACTACTTAAACTAACCTGAGGACAACGCACACGCACCCGCACACACACACACACAAACACACACACACACACACACACACACACACACACACACACAAACACAAGCGCGCGCGCCTGCGTTTGCCCGAGGGATGACTCGAACCTCCGACAGGAGCAACCGCGCGCTCCGCAAATTGTCAACTCATAGCGGCCTGTGCTCGTCATACTCATTACTCGGTGTGGTGTGCCCCTGCACTGGAGGGACCCCTGGTTGTCTTCGAGCCTCGGTCATATATAATGACGTCCTTGTCGATGGTGTGTTGAACCCTTACATTCGTTCCTTTCTCCCTCCCTTTCTTTCTTCATTCATAAAATATACGGAAAATGTTGCTGACAGAACTGGAAGATACGTTGAAATTGTATGTAGCACAGCTATTTTAATGTTTATTATTAATGAATTTTCCAGTTGGATCCATTGCTTGAAACAACTTGCAGTTAATTATTACGTGCTTCAGCCACACTGTTGGAGGACACTTCTAGGTAGCAGAATGTGGTAGCGCGTAGCTGCAGTTGTGTCGCGCTCCGCGGCCTGGCAGTTTACGGCGGCGTATGGCCGGCGTTTCGTGGAACGGAATTGCGGATAATTGTGTTACTCTACTCTTCACCGCGGCTGGCTAAAGTTAGCGCGCCGGCCGAAGGGTCACCGCCCCACCCGCCGCTGCGTCCTCCACAGAAAGCCATCTGCCGCAACTGTGTTTGTGCCCCAAGAACCGGAGGAGAATATTATGTTCTACGTAGAAGTGCAGTTACTCACATATAAATAAAAAAAGCACGTATTACTGTGTCATCATTGTCACAGAGGGTCACTTGAATACTTCTTTGTTTAGCACTGGTTCTAGGTACCGTAAGATACCTTTTTACTGCATAATCTCATTGCCGTAACGGGCTTTCGATGGGGGTAGTGGTTATCCTCATACCAAAAGTACATCCGTCAAGCCGTGACTTGTTCGTTGCTTCGTCAACAATACTAAAGATAATAGTGAGTAGAAAGTCCTCTCTTTGGCGAACGGAATAGATGATTCGGTTTCGTCTTCAAGTTTTGTTTAATTTTTAATACTGTCAGAAGTAGCCGAAACACCTATTCCTTGGGTCGTTGCGTTAGTTCAATGTTCATTTCGCATATAAGAAGCTGTGTTTCTTATATGGATGTGTACTGAGAATTATTTCTGACCTTGAGTAAACATAGGATTTCAAGAAAATATTTTCACAGTAAATTTGTTGAGTCATCTCGAGTCTTAACAAGGAGACCACATGGGTATCTGATGTTAGAATTTTTTGATATTTTGGTACGTGAAGTGCAGAACTCAAAAACAATCAAACAAATTCGACACAACTCAAAAAATTATGGAGATAATCAATTGTTAATTTTTGTAGGTACATTTAAGTACCAATAAGTAAAAAAGTTGCAGCATCTGTTAGTGTAGCTCAGGTGGTAGCGTTCTGCCGTCACAACCATAGGGTCGGTAGTTCGAATCCCGCCTTGACATTTTTTCCCTTTTCTTCATTGTTTTCAAATACTTACAACATTTTAATACCTAATGGTAACTATTATGAACAATGTACGTAATTGTGTTTATTCGTAATTGTCTATGTTTTTATTTAAAAAATGTCAATAATGATGATTTAAACATGCAACCAATCGAACTCGTGTACAAGCAGTAACTTCATGGAGGAAGTGAACAAATTTACACTGTTTCAAATTCAGTTACATAAAATATTTTGGGATCTCTAATTCCACGTGTTGTGTCAGTTTCTGTTTATGTGTACGTAGACGAGCTGAACATCTTGTCGTCACCTAAAACAATGGTTGAGTAGGTTAGCTGCTTGGAAAGCCATTAGTAGCTGTGGAGATGATTTTCCAAAATTGGCCGAGTGCATTGTGGTGCCTTGCTGCGGTGCGCGCGGTCGCTCGCCTGTCGGGGGTTCGAGTCCCCCCTCGGGCATGGGTGTTTGTCTTGTCCTTAGGTTAGTTTACATTTATTTATGTAGTTTGTGAGCTACGGAATAATGACCACGCAGTTGAGACCGACAGATTTACAAACATTTGAAGCGTAGCACTACACATTGACTTAAAAAATATGGTTTATCCATCGTTCGTAGCACGAAGACGTTGGAGACAGTGTTTCTAATCTACTATAGATAGACGTGCTGACAACAGATTACAAACATCTTTTATCATTTTGTACGTATATTCCGCGTTACCACCCATAGAGACAAAAAGTGTCTATAAAGGGAACTAAGCCCCTACTTGTGAGTGGAACTTTTCTTTATAGTGTAATCGTGGGAGCTTAATTGTAATCAAATCATCCTGGCGCCTATACGGTCTGATAGGTGGTGCCTACCTCTGGAGTGCGCACGCATGACGATCTGCCGCTATGTTGGAACAATAGAGCCAACAGTCATTATGTTGCTTTCACCTACTCAATGAGGGAGAATACATTTTCACTTCGTTCCAACTCTGGTGGATTCGGTTTTTCATACGGACCTACGGACGTGATGGAATTCGAATAGCTACTGCCACATAATGAACCTGTTTTATGCATCACCTCGTGTCATCCGCGATGGCGATCCGCTCTCTTTCTTTCTTTGAGCGAAGTATTCAATTTCTGCGAGATTTGTTTTCCGCTGCGCGACGACGGTCGGGAATTTCTGGATCTGTACATTATTGATTCTTCGCTTTCCCTTTATTTGTTTTCGCCGGGACTTCCAATATCTGCGGAGCATGGTAATGAGGGGAAGACGTGTTTCTATTAGGTGTTGATACAAGGGCCTCGGTTGTTTGCGTAGCGCCTTGCACAATATTTAGACAAAGTATAAAAGTGCGGCGATATTTGTTTTCCGCGGACGGCACGGGGGCCGTCGGCGACATAGCAAAAAACAAAAATAATTGCGGAAAGAATGCATAATAAACCTCGCGGCACATGGCCTCTGACAAAAATTGTGGGCGTGAATTCTTTATCCGGCCGGCGGGATCCTCCTCTCCTCTCGCGTCGGAGATTACAATTGGCGGAGCCGGGCATGTGACAAAACGCAGGGCCGCGGGCGCCGCGCAAGGCGGGGGGGGGGGGGGGGAGGGGGGGCAGGCGAAAAAAGTCCGGCGCGACACGCGAGCATGAATAGCCGCCCCCTAAATGTACAAGTAATGAAGCACGGTGCATAATTTAAACGTTCATTTCGTATGTTAAACACGATATGCGTACATATAGAGACAAAGGGAAAGGACCAAATTGGATGTATGTATTTTGAAACATGCTCATCTCTGTCGCCATAGCCTTATGCACTTCACAAACAGCGCACTTTCGTAATGCATCATTTATTGTTTGGTTAGACACTGTAAATATAGAAGGCGTTTTGATGATGCATGTAATCAAGCCGGAAACTTCCAGTAGCAATAAAAAAAATGGGGACAAGTCGGAAGGCCATCTACTCACCCCCGCACCTCCCACCACTATTTCCAGCCCGAAATAATTTATGCTAATTCAATTCCGAACCCTTTACCTTATTCACGTGCACTTGTTTGTTCGTAACTGTGGTCTGCTGCTACAGAGCGTATAATTTCCGTAAAAACTAATAATGATATAAGACGCTATCGTGTTCGGATCCAGGGTTCGTTGTTTCTTTGTCTCTCTTCTCTCTGCCCTCATTAAATATTTACGTTTCTCGAGAGAGTTACGCCAGCTATTTTGTGTAAGACGCAGCAAGAATGACAACGCGCGAGAGGAGCGTAAATACGGTATCCGAATTGTTGTTGGTATCGACGTAACAGTAAAATTAGAAGTGGCTGTGTCACGTCTCAGGAACCACGTTTCATCTAGGGTCTGCAGTATCGTCACATTCGAATGTTTGCTCGTGTCTAGCGAACTGGTGACACATTCCCAGAAGCAGGTGTTTTTTTGTAAACATCATAGCAGCTAATTTAATTTTCTTGACGTTTACGCTGAAGCGTTCAATAATACAGGGCTTGCTTGCAGGCAACCATCAAGTGTGTGTATCTGGGAAGTGGGTCAGAAGTATATGTAAGAATATTTAATCCTTACGAGGAAATTCAGTGTTTGAGTGTATAAAACTTTCCCTTCACTTCGTACCTCTAACCAACCAAATTTCCTATTGTTCTTCTTATAAGAAACTACATCGACACGATATCTCCATCGATAGCTTTATTACTATAATAATTCCGTAAAAAAAAGTAAAGCACTCAACAATCCGAAGATTGAACACCACAGTGCTTTACAAGGCGTGGTCCTGTTTGGACGTGGTATACCGTTGCCTTCCTCCGATCTTCGAACTGACTTGCCCAGTCAGTTATAGGGGGATCTACAATTTAATGTGGTTTCAGAACCCGGGTGCTACTCGATATTTTTCACATCGACTACACTGCCAGAGGAGAAAGAAGTGGAAAGTGACAGATAAAAATCCTAGGACCTGGTGGGGATCGAACCCTTGACTTTCGGATTTGTAATCTGGTACTCTACCACTAGTATGCTAGAATAAAATAGCACTTGACAATAAGGAGAGCGAACGTCGACTCTCTTAAATAATCCGTGTAATGTTGCTCCAATATTAATTTTCCGTAGAAGTATCTGAATTAGAAAACTTCCAGAACTGAAAAGAGAATAAATTAAAAAACTTCCTGTGCCAATCTAAAAAGAAAGTACTGATTTGGTTTAAAACAGATTTGTATTATTTTTTTATTTCTATTGGCCTTGTGAATAAATTTGGTTTCCTATTTTTTCAAGGTAAATAATAAATTAAAAATTAAATATTGATAATTAGGAGAATCATAGTAAGTCTATCATTGAACTTACTTGCAAATTGAAACAATCGCAAGTAGGAGAGTCGATCTCGAGACCTCGCACTTATGAAACTAACCGCGCACTCAATCGGATACGGACTGCTTGCCTACCAGCTGAGCACACAACTGTAGCGTTCTTGCGACACATGACAGAAGCGAGCATTTACATTCATCGTACTCATCACACTCGATTACAGAGTTCACGGAATCACATTTCCCTTTTCTTGCGCAAACAGCGCAACAGAAGTAGGTTGACATTAGGTCCGAGGAACCGTTAGATATTTCACAGCAACTGGAGTTGCTAATTGATTAATGTAACGTGCTCACTACTTTCGATACTACGTCGAACTATACAACTTTTTTCTTCCACTACTCGACTGCTGCAAATTACGTCAGAGAGTAATGATTCGAGGAGGACGAGAAAAAGTTTGCGAGTGTCGCGTAGCGTTCCCTTATTGGGGACGGGAATAATTTAGTGCTAGATATAGTTGTGTCGCTCCGGTGCTGACGAGCGGGCAGAGGCGCCTGTTGCGCAGGACTTTGTGCTCGGTTGTTTGTTAAATATTGACCGAGCGGACTCGGGCACAGAGACGCGCGGCGCGCTACGGGATGCAGCCGCCTTGGCGCGTTTGTCCGCTCGCGCCCTTTTGTTCTCGGCGGCCAAATACACGCTTCAGAGCGTCCACTGTGCTTTGTTTACTGCGCTTATTGAATAAAGGCGGAGATCAAACCGCTGAATAGCTCCCTCACTTGCCACTGGTCAAGATGACTGCGTCATCAGGTGAAACGCGTGGACACACAGCCTGGCTGCCGCTACCCTTCTGGAACAATCGCCGCAATATCTCGATACATTAACCATCTCATTTTCCGGCCTTTCTCTGTTAACATGTCATTGGTCAGTAAATAATGGTTTGTGCAGTTCGAAAATTTGCAGTAATTGCGAGATGTTACTGGGCGTTCGCAAGTTCCCGATGTAAACTTAAGGCCTTTCCGATGAGCATCAGTGCAAAATAATTTGATAATATCATTCATTAACGGTATAAGCGATTTTCATGTCAGACGCTCTCAAAGAAATCTCTTCCTCTACAAGCTCTTTGCATCCCATGTTATGGTGTGAGGTAGTATGAATCAAATGAAGTCTAGTAAACATTGACTTTGAAATGCATCGCTTCACAAAGAAACGAGACGGATTCCCAATATCGAAGAAGAAGACTTGTTCTAATTCTTAAGCGATGGATTTTAGTACTCATGTTTATCGGACCTTGGTCAATACTACCCCATTCAAATTATGGAAAGCAAAGAGCTTTCAGGAGAAGAGATTTGTTTCACAGTGTCAAAGATGAAAATTATAGAAATGGCCTCCACATCAAAATAATATGTCTGCAAGTCCTCTAATTTTATAATGGGAATTTCCGAAAATCTTGGTACATCAGCCGCAGTAGTGAAAGAAGTGTTACGGAAGCGTAATTATCTAATGTAATGTTCAAAACAAAGATATTCCTCCTGTCTTAACGAAGAGTTTTCTAGAGTCTAGGAGTTTTCTAGAGTCGAATATTACTTCTTATAGTAAAAACAATATATAAAAAATCGGAAGCATTGTTACGTGTACGGCACCCTATTGGTCACTTGCTGAATGGAAAATACATTTTTTCATTTGTGCTCACGGGACTACAGAAAGATAGATATACGCTTTACAACGAGTCACATGATGTCATTTTACTCCCGAAAAAATAGCTAATTACGATTTGGACACGTTGTGCTAAAAATGAAACAATATGGAATTTAATAAACCTATTAGTATTTTGATTTGTGCACACAAATTTCCAAGTGTGGGAGTCTGAAAAACCGAAATTTCTTTAGCTTTTACACAGCTGAATATTGATTTCCCTTACCGAATTCGGGGTGACAGAGCGGAACTAGACACAAAATATTTCAAACCAGTAGGAATGCGATGAATGACGTAACAAGATGTTCTTTTGAGTCTTTTCCTTATCTCAGATTGTAAGGGTATGAAACGGACGAACAGTAAACACCAGTGGTCCCATGTGGACTTGCGAAAAAAGTCAGCGGTTAGAGTCGGCTATTTGGATAGCCACGACTGTATTTCTGTGATAGTTCCGCTCCATATGGTCATTTATAGAAAGTTAACATTGTTATCGTGCAGTAAAAACTAAAAATAAATAAATCTTATAAAATACTTTTTAAAACAGTGAAGATAGCAAAATGATGATTATATAATAGTTATTGTGACCGGGTTCGCTCGATTATGATCATCTTCAGAATGTGTCGATGAGTGGCGGGCGGAAACTACGGGAAGAGCACGAACGGGGTGTAGTGAAACCAGTTGGTTTCCAGATTGGAACTGGAATATCGGAATTTTCCAGCTGTTAATCATCGGAATATTGAGGGCTGTTTGCTAAAGTGGGTGTGACAGAGCCTAAATGGCAACAAAATATCCCAGACCAGTAGGAATGCGACCAATGTGAGCAATCGACAGTAGTTTCCCTACACCCGGTTCGTGCTCTGAATGTAGTCTCCACCCATGAGACCTACTGAAAATGGTGGCTATTAAAGCAAACTGGTACCAATGTTAAAATGTTTATATAGCTAATGGGACTTAACTACGGGGTCATCAGTCCCTAAACTTACAAACTACTTATGAACTACTTACGAACTAGGACGGCACAAATATCTATGCCCCAGGAGGGGATTCGAACCCCCGACCGTAGTGGCTGTGCAGACTGTGACTGGAGCGCCTCAGTCCCCTCGGCCACCGCGGCCGGCCTGGTACCAATAAATGTATAAAAATCACTTTGCGATGTTGGCTCTTTTAAAAGTATTTTATAAAAACATTTGTGATCGCTGTTTTTTATATGTATCCTACATAAAATTACTGGCTTTTGGTGTTTTATCCGGAGCACTGACGGAAGTAGTAGTTGGGATTTAAGAACAGTGATACAAAAAATGAAAAAAGCGAGAGAAAATACCTGGAAATGCGTGCTGGTGTGTGTGTGTGTGTGTGTGTGTGTGTGTGTGTGTGTGTGTGTGTTGTGTGTCGCGGCTCAAATTGCAGGTACATCTCAAACGAGGTGTTTCCTCCCGGGAGCGCACAGGGCGACGCGACGGTTTCTGCGGTGCGGACTGCTTGCCGGCATGTTTTATCCAAGAACTCGCCGCGGGCAGTTTGTTCCGGTCTAAAACCTCGGCGAATTTCAGGCCGGCCGACGCGCATTTAAAATGTAAGCTATTACGGTTTTTGACCGATTAACTTTGCTAACGCTCCGCACGGCTTTGTGTTTTTTTCAGCGCCGTACCTGGGAGCCGGTCGCGTTCCGCCTCCGCGATGTATTGGATATTGTGTAATAATATTGCGTTTCCGTTTCCGATCCCTCAGGGATATGTATTGATTAATGCCCTTTATATAGGTTATTATTTACGTGTTTCGATTGCCCATGGGGGCGGGGAGGTCGGGAGAAGGGATTGGCGGACGGCCGAGATAAAAAAAGGCTCCCTTCCCATTCGATTTTTTTTTAACTTACACGCGAACGAATATTCTGGGTAATTTAGGAGCGTTCTTTGCGCAGGGCGAGGGTCCCATGTCGATCGGGCCCGCCAACTTATGTGTGTACACAGCCGCCGCGCTGGCCGCTCTCGAATATTTAATGCTGCTGCCAAATAGAACGGAATATTGGTTCGTTAAAAGCTTTGGGCATTTCTGATTTGATTCGGGTATTGGGAATTGGTGGTGACCTCAAACTAGCGGCGCGACCGCTGGACCGCGCGCCAATCAGCAGCCGCTCCTTGCCCCTCCCCGGCTCCTCCGCGCCCGCGCCCTACCCCCGCCACCACCCCCGCCGCCCGCGCAGGTAGCCGCTGCCGCTACACATACTGCCTCGCCTTCTCGCGTGCCGCTGGTGTCTTGCACGTCCTCAACCCCTCCCCACCCCCCACACCACCACCAGTCAAGTCACCATCGCCAGCATCATTGCTCTTATGTCAACAAAGATTACTACAGTTGGTATCATCACAGACAAATGTATACAGACGGAAAACCTCCTACGCTCAGAGGTGCGGGGCGGGAGGTGCTGAAGCAGTTCTGTAAGATGTCCCATGGTGGCGCTACGGTGAGAAGCAGCCCTTTAAACTGGCCAGAGCAAGCGGCAGGTAGCGGCTGTCCCCACCACCACCTCCCCTCAAACGCCAGCAAGCCGGACACATCTGTGGCCTCCTGGCAGGCGGCTGCAGCTCTCTCCTCAGCCTCCCCTCCACGCTACCCTCTGACGTGCGAGAGGCACCCCCAGAGGTGCCTCTAGTGTGGACCGGTACTAAGCCAGGGAACCGCCTGACACCTGCTAGCATCTTACGGAACTACGAGGGGAGCGTAGGACAGTGGTTTAGGGGGGGCTTCTCCTCTGTATATGTTACTCTGTGGTATCATGTAGGAAGGCGCTTCCGCGCATAGAGGCAGAGCGATAGGAGAAGTGCTGAGAGGATGAGCTATGGCTGAACACCAACAACTGTGCCTGCCGGAGAAACATTGCGTAACTGGCGGTCACCCACGCACCTTGAGGAAGAATATTATTGGCTGCCAGTGCGGTAATGGAGGGAGGAGATGCCCAGAACGGCTGAAAACTGGTCCGTTTCCTACGTGACGCGGATTGTAGTCCAACTTGGGGTGACCTAAACGCGATTGTCTCTTCTCCTACAGTTCTAACATCGGCACCCGTACCTCTGATAACAATCTGGGCTTTTACAAGCATATTTATCGTTCTAAAGTAGCAGACAACGTCCAATATACGAGGGGTGTTGAAATGAAAAGGTACAAAACGTTTAACAACCGAAACTGTTGAACTTTAATACTCCACTTTGGGATAGCGTAGTGCGACATTTAGGAACGTGAATCATACGTTGTCACCTCCCTCCAAGAAAATTCAAGGCTGTGCCCTCAGCAAGCAAAATGATACTAACCCCCTTTCTGGGCGTCCGACGACCGATACTCGTCAAATTCCTCGAGCACGGAAAAACCATTAACAGTGACGTGTACTGTGAGACACTTCGTAGCCTATGCAAGTCCATCAAGAGCAATTGGCCTTAGCTGCTCACAGAGGGATTGATTCTGCTCGGTGATAACGCGCGTCCACACTTCTCCAGGGGCACACAAAGCGTACTGGCCAAGTTCAAGTGGACGCAGTTAGAGCTTCCTCCATACAGATCAAACATGTCGCCTAGTGACTTCCATCTGTTTGGTACCCTAAAATGACATCTCACATTGAAGATGCGTCAAATCGAAGGACGAACTGAAGGACACATTGAATATCAGGTTCTTGTCACAGTCACAGGAATTCTGGGAACAGGGAATCCTTCGGCTCTTTGATCAGTGGGATAGTTGTGCTCAGGTCTCTGGTGATTACTTTTGAATAGTGACTTCAATGATACTCACTGTGTTTTTTCAAAAAAAAAATGTTCAAATGTTTGTAGAGCTTATGGGACTTAACTACGGGGTCATCAGTTCCCAAACTTACAAACTACTTATGAACTACTTACGAACTAGGACGGCACAAATATCCATGCCCGAGGGGGGATTCGAACCCCCGACCGTAGTGGCCGTGCCGACCGTGACTGGAGCGCCTCAGTCACCTCGGCCACCGCGGCCGGCTGTGTGTGGTTTTTTTTTCTTATCATTTGAACACCCATCGTTGTTGTAGGTCGCATTCGTAGGTCACAAGACCTGTATCAAGCCATTCATTTTATTCGTTTTTTATCCTGTTTACACATTATTTCACCAATTACTGCCCCTTAATTTTGTCTCGACTTCATCCTGCTTCTACGTTCTCTTATAATCTAAATTTGACACATATTTCTGTCAAGTTTTAAATGCAGTAGTTTTAAAAAATTATAAAAACTATACACTTCAAGTAATGTCGGGTACTTTTTGCATTTTTGGCCTCGTGTATGTATTTCTCTAACACATCCAATTTGAAGACGTGGAATATATTTTTTAGTTGCAGTATTGACTTTACTGTTCTCAGTAATGCATTTGAGAAATTTAAATGACACTTGATTATAACTGCTAAGTTTGAGACAATGAAGTCATCTCTTTCTTACAACCATTTTAATCTTCATGAAGTTTTGTGCAAAAACTTAGCAGATCTTGGAAAAAGAGCCACTCACCTCTACTTTTGGTTCTCATATAATCTTCCTCAGACGCAAATGATTACAGTCAAACTTTTATCCAGTAAATTAAAGAGTCGTGTAATGATCTACCTGTAAAAGATACGTGAGGCACCTTTAAACTCGCGCCTTGTTTAGCATCGAAAGAAATGAGGTTTCTACAACTGATTAAAATACGGATTGGAATAATTGATGAGGGTAACAAAAGTGACATATTCCCTGTAGTTCAGTGTCAATAGCAACAGTAATAAAATTTTCTAAATCCTTTCGAATATCTTATGAGTTGTGTGTTTCCAGAGAATCTATACATAATGTAATCTTATAAAATTTCGAGCTGAAAACTTGTACATGAACACACTAACTAAACTGACTCTTGAAAGTCACCAGACAAAATTGAAAAAAGTTTTTTAAACCTTGATTTAATCTAAAATTCTTGAATATCAGTCTCCAGATAGTTTATATTTTCTAAAACATGACCGGTTTCGAGACAGCTGCCCATCTTCAGATCTGTTAAACAAATATTACAACCGAATGTAAGCTACTATTTACAAAGTAGGATATCAAAAAGTTAAAGAAAAAACATTAAAAACATACCAAATTTTTGAAGTTACAGAGTAACCTGTCCTGTGATGAACAAAAATGTTCACAGTCGTTACTAAAACATAGTAGCTTCCTGATGCTTTATATAATATACTTAAAATCATCTGATTGGTTGGGATCATTTTTGTTAAAATTAACCTCAATAAGTAATTATTGACTTACATATAAAATCAATTCTGATTCTGATTTAATCTATTCAAAAAAATTTACGACTTTTGCTGCTAGTGTGCACTGAAGTAAAAATGACGAAAGTTGGAAATTTGTGCCCAGCGGGAATTGGAACTCTGGTCTACTGATTTCAACGAAGTCGCACTGGCTATTACGATACTAGAGATAGAGCGATCGCCACGACCGCGCGGACTGCCCTAGCATGCCTTCCGTCATACGAATATTCTCAGCTTATTCACACACTAAGGATGTAGAGCTGCTGCTCACTATCGTTCAGTACTCGCGGCAAGTCATCGTTTCCAGAAAGAGTTCGGGACTGGTGTGCTTCCGTACTGAAGACAGGACCATTAGCCGTCTTCACCTTAATTATATATGTCTGGAAGAAAAGATACCTAACTTATATTGATTAATCCGATGCTGAAAAAAAAATGTTCAAATGTTTGTACAGCTTATGGGACTTAACTACGGGATCATCAGTCCCTAAACTTACAAACTACTTAAGAACTAGCTACAACTAAGGACGGCACAAATATCCATGCCCGAGGGGGGATTCGAACCCCGAACCGTAGAGGCCGTGCAGACGTGACTGGAGCGCCTCAGTCCCCTCGGCCACCGCGGCCGGCTCCGATGCTGAGAGGCACGTTAATCCCTTACCGAATAGGCTGCTGAGTTTTAGCGACGGTCGAAGCAGAGAAGACTCCTCCTTGAGCTTTGCACCTGGTTGAGATTTTGTCGATGTCTCCTACGTGTCCTTGTTTTCCCGAATAATCCTTCATCTGTGACAAGTCAGGTGCCAACTGCTATCGACTCAGCAGTTCTTCACCACATCAGGATTTATTACCGTGTTTGTGTGCAGTGATTGCAAATGAAGATAGCTCGAATAATAAATCGGGCGGGTCGTGGGAGCTGTAGGCGTGGCACGGACGTATTTATTGTGCAGTGCTCGCGCCCCGGCGCTCTGGAAGCCACGGGCACTGCTGCTGGAGCTGCGACAGGCGACGCTCTGCGCTGCAAGTGCCGGCCAGGTACGCAGTAAATATCCGCCCGTTGACGATCGCCATTTCTGTCCGTGAGCAGTTATTTGCAGCGTTTTCCATTGATTTTTATTCCAGAGCTGCCAATAAGTGCCGACATTTACTTTTTAATATAATCTCTCCTGCAGTTAAAAGTCTATTTTATGTTGCGCGATTACGTCTCCCTCAAAGATACGGTGTTTAGATAACGTAAAAATTTCACGTTTTCATTTTCGCTCTGGAGCGTAAACGTATCGTAAATAAAATGGACGAGTCGAAATGATCTGATTTACGACTGAGGTAAGAGGTGTTTATTTTTTTTGTCTTTCTGTGAAAATATAGAATTAACGGCAGTGTATGTGCGGCTTTTACCGCCAAGAGAATTTTATTTAAAATTTCTCTCGTTACCAAAAGCAGTCAAGTAGAATTATTATAGATGGCACTGTTTGAAATTACTGTCGTTGGGTAGCGTGTAAATTTCTTAATGATGTAATATTTGACGGAAACTCTGGTTGTTGTATTGGCAATGGAGAGAATTTCTGCAGAGATACACAACTTTCGCACCAGCAACTGTAGTCATGATATTTACGTGTTTGTTTCTCCGTTAAATAATTGGCTATACTCAGAGTAATTATCGACATAGTATTATTATGTTGAAAATATAGTGAGAAATGAGCGAGCCTGTGAGATCTTTCAGCTTTATCGTGAAAGTTATCTGAGACTATTGAAATTCGTCTGACTTAAATTTGGTCATCGACTATTAATGCATCATTTGAAAAAAAAAAAAAAAAAAAAAAAAAAAAAAAAAAAAAAAAAAAAAAAAAAAAAAGGAATGTTTAAATGTTTGTAAATCTATCGCACCAAACTGCGTGATCATCAGTCCGTAGCTTACAAACTACTTAAGGTAAACTAACCTAAGGACAAACACACACACACCCATGCCCCAGGGAGGACTCGAACCTCCGACGGCCAGCAACCGCGCGCTCCGCAGCGTGGCGCCTTAGACCGCTAGGCTATTCCTCCGCGGCGCATCATTTGATTAACACCACACACACACACACACACACACACACACACACACACACACAGAGAGAGAGAGAGAGAGAGAGAGAGAGAGAGAGAGAGAGAGAGAGAACATTTTACTTGGTGTTTTAAACTTCCTGCACTAACCACTGTTAGTGTAAGTAATGGCAGTTAACGTACCAGGGAACATTTTTTCGTAGTTGATGTTTTCTAACAAATAACATTTACTGTGCGTATACATGGTATTAGCAACATTCAAAGCATTTCAGAAGAAAATTGTTCTGCTGACCTCTGAACTCTAGAGAGGCACTGAGCTACGCAGACAGATACAAGCAGTTGATTCACCCTTATTTAATTCAACAGTTAAATTATGTGGCATGGTAATTACTGTTTAGAGCCGCCAGCTCCACTGGAAGTGAAAGGAAGTGGCGCACTGATGCCGCACTAGCCTGTTACTCGAGAGAATCACTGAATGAATCCGATACTTCTGTTTTGATTCACTGTTTGTCTTCTGAGTGCGAATACCAGGACCCCCAGCCCCCGCCCTCCTTCGGGTATATCGTTCGTCTGGAGATATATTTGTGTTCTTAACGTGTCCTCCGACGATTGACTTGGAAATATTTCGAGAAAGAATTAGAAAGTTGCTCCACTCCCGCTGGATCAGCGGCAGGGATAGGGAACAGTACTTCGGAACATGGGTGTCTCCTTCCGACCATGTGTGGAACAGCGGCGCGCAGCTGTTTGTGGCAGTGCTAGCGGCACTGATTGCCAAATAACTATGGATCGCGCTGATGGAACACATGTAACATATGTAATGTATCTCGAATTAGCCAAATATTTGCGCTCGGCAGGCGGCGTTTGCAAGGCATAGCTCACAGTTAGTGTCAGTGTTCGAATAAAGCACGGAGATTTTTCACACGTTGCTTGTACGTCTTCGTGTCTCTGCCACAACCGAACTTAGATGGCTCTTACATTCTTCATACCTTTTAAACGGAGGACTGCTGTACTGAATTTTCTTTGTATTTCAGACCCCTCTTGCACCGAGAGAAACTCCTGTTATTCAGATTATTAAATTTCCAGTGCAGGAAAGTATCACTTGAATTTTATATGCGCTTCGTTTTGAATTATAAAAACAGCTTACAGTTATTCGTGTGTCCTACACTTTTGTGTCGTGTGGCTTTCTAATGGTTTTCGCAGCAATTTTCTACACTCTGCGTACCTTGGTCATAAGTTATCGGGCGTTCTTTCGTCGAAGAAGGGTATATTCGTGTCCATGGCACAGCTTTAATTCTAGTTCATTACAGTAGTGACACAGCCACCGCTGTATTTCATCTTAGATATAACACTTCACGTCAGGGGCTACACGGAAATGCTCACTGCAACTTGGAAAATGCCGTCACAATGTTGTGTCGAGTCATTTTGATGTGTCGAAGAGCGTGTGAAGGCGCTTCTGGAGCTTTGTTCTGGAAAACGGTGCACTGTGCTTTTGTCCATTAAAAGTTACTGCCTGAACCTAGTCTTTAAGTACGGTCTTGCGAAAAGAGCAAAGAAGCAAACACATACTCGAGCACGAGACGCCGTTATTATTTAAATTTTTACGATACCTTCAGATACACAGTGAATTCATTATGTTGATAGTTTCGCTGCGAGCTCGAAACAGTTTACAGCGCTATTAATCTCTTAACGTTTTTCTTATCAATGACAGTAAAATTCTTTGTTCGCTTTTTATAACTGAGATAACGATTTATTTAAATTTTAAATGTCAATATATCCGTAGCGCTTTATCTGGCGCGAATGACTTTCTTTTCATCTCGGAACCGAAGAATGGCGAGTTTTACGAACGGCGGCCATTCGAAGCCATTGTACGTTACCCGGCCCCGGCTCGCTTTATGGAAGCAGGTGCATAAGGAGTGGCATCAAAAAAATCGGGGAAGCGGGTCGCATAATCGCGCGCTCTGAAAGTACAAAAAGCGGAGTCGGCGGCCGCGGCGGCAGCGAGGCGAATTGATTGGCGTCGGCAGACAGAAACAAATGTGTGCGTCGCACGCGGCGCGCGCACGCACAATGCCTAATAGCGCCGCCTTGCCTTGCCTTACTCCAGTTCTGTGAAACCCCACCCCGCTGGACCTCATGCGATATCAGTCCGATTTTACGCACTCTGTGCCATCGTGTGTGTTGTCAAAGATTCCGTGGTGGAACTTGTGCTCAACGACTGTAATTTGACTTGTAGAAATTTTTCTCCAGCAATCAGACCTAAGTATTATTTATTCCCAGATCTAGATCATTATCAGTGCTAAAAATAAATAATTAAAACACGTAAAATATTTCAACGTATGAACGTAACCTCCAACACGGAGGTTTCAATGTTTTACGTGTTTTAATCGTTTTACTTTAAGAATTGACTAGTTGACCGTCGAGGCGGATACGCGAGGCCGTTCCCCGTCGGGGATTCGAATCCACCCTCGAGCATGGATGTTTGTGCCGTCTTTAGTGTTAGTTCATAAGTAGTATGTAGGTTTAGGGACTGATAACCCCGTAGTTAAGTCCCATAAGCTTTACAAACATTTGAACATTTTTTTCTGTGGCGGATACCATTGTCTGTCTCTCCTCGTCTTCCTTGCCCAAAATGTTCAAAAGTTTGTAGACCTTCTGGGGCTTAACTACGGGGTCATCAGTCCCTAAACTTACAAACTACTTATGAACTAGCTAATACTAAGGACGGCACAAATATCCATGCCCGAGGGGGGATTAGAACCCCCGACCGTAGTGGCCGTGCAGACCGTGACTGGCGCGCCGCAGACCTCTTGGCCAGCGTGGCCGGCTCCTTTCCCGAAAGACGTGCGAGAGACAGATTCTATACAAACCTCAGTATCGCCTCTAATTTCTTGGACTTTCCCGTAGTCGTATCGTGAGGCGCAATTGGGAAGAAGTAATAGTTCACCAAACTCCTCCACGTATTCTTCTATCGCTAACGGTCGTATTAAATGCGCCCGCAGCTTTTTCTACCAGTATGAGCAAAACATGTTTCTCATACAGGTGATTTAGAAATTTTGAGGATATTGCTGTATGTTTTGTATTATTTTTCCGTCATTTTGTCGATATTTTGCAGATCATTCTTTGGTTATTGTTCAGCTATTTAAAGTCACAAAAATCAGTGCCCTACTTCATATTTCCGAATAATTCGCACTCTATCCTGATCTCTCAGTGATAGGTAAGACAATACTGCAGAAAAGGCAGTAATGGTAATATCTGCTTACTATTATGTCCGTTCCAAGGGAACAGACGTTAGCGGTGATCCGGAGCAGAGATAAATACATCTACGTATATACTTCGCAAATCGCGAAATTTCCCGCCGTCTGCTGCTCCTGTAAGGTGGACAAACGATCTGCAACACATGACAGGCTTACTGTGGTAGAATTGTCTCTCTCCCTCTTGCGGGACTCACACTATAACGTGTGCGAGCATGTGAGGGAAAGAGGCAAGTGCAACACATGGCCGCGGTGGAGTAGCCGAGCGTTCTAAAGCGTCTCGCTGCGGAGCGCGCAGTTGCTCGCCGTGGAGGTTCGAGTCCTCCCTGGGGCATGGATGTGTGTGTTTGTAAGTAGGTTAGTTTACCTAGGTTTAAGTAGTTTGTAAGCTACGGACTGATGACCACGCAGTTTGGTCCGATAGATTTACAAACATTTGAACTTTTGCACCACATGGAAGTTTGGTTCTGGCCGGGGAGCGTGCACGGGTGGCAGAGTGGTTAAGGCGACCACTCGCGAAAAGTGGGAGACCCGGGTTCGAGTCCCAGTCCGGCACAAATTTTCATGTGTTGCAGATCGTTTGTCCATCTTACAGGAGCAGCAGACGTCGGGAAATTTCGCGATTTGCGAAGTATATACGTGGTAATATCTGCATTGTGTTAGAAGCGAGAAGTTGCCGTTAGTCATGACAGTGACTGTATGTGGTCATTGTGGTCAGAACGTGCTCTACGCTATTTGTCAGACGCATATGCGCCCAGAAGTGCTTCAGGTTTCTTTTACTGGTGTATGAAGCTACCCTTAACCCACAAATGAAATTGTTGATTAATGACTTACAGGTACGTGCTAAGCTACGAATATAATAGTCACGGTGAACTCATTCTTATTCCTTAGCTCTTTCCTCTGCACTACTATTATTTTATTATTCTACCTGTTTATCCCTGTACTTACAAATAATGATGCAAAGTACGTTTGCCTGGCTGTTTTGCAACTTTTTAGACCGCATCCTCAGTTATTTGTACCGGTCAATCCTGTATGACGTGTAGTTGTTAATTTGTTGCTGATTGCAATTACTCCTAGTCATTTCCTTAATTTTTCGCCATATTATTTGTTGCTAGGACACCCGTGAATTTTCTTTGTCGTTACAGAGTTACTTATCTTTCGTTGTTGCTGTATAAAGTTACGGACCGTATGAAGCTGCTGAGAGTAGTGTCTATTTGTGACTGTGTCCGTAAAGTTATTGGGCACTTAATCAAGTTGCACTCTAATGACTTGTCGGCGTTCCAGCCTTGTAACATAAACTGGATTTTTAGGAACGTCGCGCCACGTGAAGTTATGAAAGAGCTGATGTATTTATATAGTGTTATTTCAGTCGGTAATTTAGTGATAATTGGTGTTGGTAGAATTGAATCTCCGTAGCATTCTTTGTGTTGAGGATACGATTTTCGAGATCGTGTCGGGTTGAGGTCGACGAGAAAAACGATAGGAACAAATAATATATTTGAAGCACGGTGTGTTTGCGACTGTCAAAATAATGAATAGGAGTGGTGACGGCGCAGATGCTTGTGGTCACCAGACGCAATTATTGAAGGTCAGTTTTCTCGTAGGCTGCGAACAGCACTTATGACGACACAGATCAGGATACAACACGCACAGAATTCCAGTGTAATGTGGTCTCGAAGAAACAAATGTTCAAATGTTTGGAAATCTGTGGGACTTAACTATTGTGGTTATCAGTCCCTAGACTAACAAACTACTTAAACCAGTGCTTTTCAACCAGGGGGTCGCAAAGTCTTACTCGGGGTTCACCGTCACAAGAGGAAGTACTTGCACTGTAAATTAACCAGGGGATCAGTAATGCAAAAACGTACGCGTAAGTGAAATAGATTTAATGTCATAATTAACAGTGTGTTAATCATGAATAAATGCAGAGTTTGAAAACTGTTTTCAAGAACCGATCGATAGGTAAAAGAACTTGACTTAGTAATTAACTCTGAAAAAATGAAAAAAAATGTTTATACAGTGTGATCTTTCTTAAAGAGCGTAATTCGCTTCTGAGGTTTGTCTTGAATGCGAAACAGTCGTTAAGCAAAATATATTTTTGTGTCGGTAATAAAGTAAAAATAGTGAAAATGTGTTCCATTCCGGAAAAAGCCTCATTCAATAATTTAAAGGAAAGTTGAAGTAAAGGAAGGAATATTACATTTGTAGGCCTATCCTTGAGATAACATAGTATTTTTACGGTTCGAAGAAGGGGGTGGGGGTAGCCAAATATTTTTATTTTTAAGGGGTCGCCAGAATATTTTTACTTGGACGGGGGCCGCGTATTCGAAAAGATTGAAAAACAATGACTTAAGCTAACCTAAGGAGAACACACACACACACACACACACACACACACACACACACACACACACGCCCGAGGGAGAACTTGAAGCCGCGGTCTAAGGCGTCTCGGTGCGAAGCGCGCGGTTGCTCGCCGTCGGAGGTTCGAGTCCTCCCTGGGGCATGGGTGTGTGTGTGTTTGTCCTTAGGCTAGTTTACCATAGTTTAAGTAGTTTGTAAGCTACGGACTGATGTCTACGCAGCTTGGTCCGACAGATTTACAAACATTTGACCACTTTTGAGAACTTGATCCGTCAACCGGGAGCAAGCGCACGCTCCACAGCAAGGCACGTTAGAGCGCTAGGCCATTTCACCTTAGTCTTCTCTAAATAACACAAAGGAAAATCATAATCACCATACCTCAATGATCGTAACGGGGTAGGCTACCTCTTTTTGCACCCCTAGGGGGCTCACGGTTCTTCCGAGAGTACGTGCGTGGCGAGCTAATGCAGTCTTTCTTCCTCCTTTTCTCCCCGGACTGCATTTCCTTTCCCTTTCCCTCCTTTCCTATCCTCACTCCTTCCCCTCCCCAACGGGGGACTGATAACCTCAGTAGTGAAGTCCCACTGCGCGTACCAAACAACCCAACCCAACCAGCCTCTTTTTGCGAGCGTTTAGTGATGTGGATTAGTTAGCGTGTAGTTTCCTTTCGGCAAGTATTTGGACGCTGCTGCTGCGCTTGTTCTGGGTATAGCCTGAATACTGAGACGGCGAGTGGTAAGTGAGCGGCGAGTGCGGGGCTCCTGGGCGCAGCGCACGCGCGTGGCGGTGCGCCGCTTCTTGCGGGCGCCGGCCAGCCAGCCAGCCAGCCAGCTGTTTTTTGGCCGCTGGCCGCTGGCCGCTGCCGGACCAGAGGCGCGTTCTTGCTGCCCGCGCCGCCCGTTATAAATATTGTAACTGTGACATATTGGAGCCGTCCCCACGTGGCCATCTGGCGCTCTTGCTGAATAATTAATAACGCCGTGTATATTACGTTTGTGGAAATCTATTATGTATATTTATAAACGAATGGCGGTTGGCGAAACGTCGGAGCAGCGATCGCGGGTGGCGGCGGCGAGGGAGGCGGTGTGTATGCGCGAGTGTGCGTGTGTGTGTGTGTGTGTGTGTGTGTGCGTGTGGAGGGGGGCGCGTGGAGAACAGAGCGTTGCAAGGGAAAAAATGAAGGGCGGCCGAGCCGGGCGGGGCAGGGGGCGGGCGGGGAATATTGTTTTTTGTTTGTGATATTGGAACCGAGCGCGGTGGGCGCGCGTGTCGTGAGAGCTGCTGGCGCGCGGGGGGCGGGCAAGCAGTGCGGGTATGTTCCGAGGAAATGCACACGAGATGTGGAGGGCCGGGAAAAAAGAAGAGGGGTGCCGAGCAAAAAATCGATAGTTGCGTAAATAACAGCGGCTTGTCGGCGGCGCCCTCGTCGTTCCGCGCGCCCGCTCCGCCGAGAGGCGCCCTGCCCCGGCTGCGAGTCGAGGACCCCGGCTGCCGCCGCCGCTGCCGCAGGTGTCTGACGCGCCAGCTGGCGCGCTGCGGTCGCGGCCGGGAGCCTGCCATCCAGGTGTAGGTTTTCAGTCATTTCCCTGCATCATTTCACGCAAATTCCGGGGCACGTCTGATTTCCTTTCTCAGCGTGAGCTTCGTCTCTAATGACCACGGCCGGCCGCGGTGGCCAAGGGGACTGAGGCGACTCTAGTCACTGTCTGCACGGCCACTACGGTCGGGGGTTCGAATCCCCCCTCGGGCATGGATATTTGTGCCGTCCTTAGTCTTAAGTAGTTCATAAATAGTTTGTAAGTTTAGGCACTGATGACCCCGTAGTTAAGTCCCATAAGCTATACAAACATTTGAACATCTAATGACCACGTTTTCGACGGCACCTTTAACCCAAATCTTCCTCCTTCAATCTGCGTAACTCTGCCTAAACAGTGTTACGTTATGTGGCGGATACCATTGTCTGTGTCTCCTCGTTTTCCTTTCCCGAAATGTTCAAATGTTGGTAGAGCTTCTGGGGCTTAACTACGGGGTCATCAGTCACTAAACTTACAAACTACTTATGAACTCTCGTACTAAGGACGGCACAAATATCCATGCCAGAGGGAGGATTCGAACCCTCGACCGTAGTGGCCGTGCAGACCGTGACTAACGCGCCGCAGACCGCTTGGCCACCGCCGCCGGCTCCTTTCCCGAAAGACGTGCGAGAAGACACATTGTATACAAACCTCAGCATCACCTATAATTTCTTGGACTTTCCCGTAGTCATATCGTGAGGGGGAAGAAGTAGTAGTTCACCAAACTCCTCCCCGTATTCTTCTATCGCTAACGGTCGTATTAAGTGCGCCCGCGGCTTTTTATACTAGTATGAGCAAAACATTTTTCCCACACATGTGATTTAGAAATTTTGAGGATATTGCTGTATGTTTTATATTTTTCCTTCATTTTGCAGATCGTTCTGTGGTTATTATTCACATATTTACAGTCACAAAGATCAGTGCCCTATTTCATACTCGCGAAAGAATTCTCTCTAAGGATACCTGTCCAAACTTTCACCTTTCCCCTCCACCCCACTCTCTGGTTATATGTTTGTTTGTAAATCTATGGGACTTAACTTCTTTGGTTATTAGTCCCTAAGTTTACAGACTACTTAAACTAAGTAAAACTAACCTAAGGACAGCACTCATGCATGCCCGATGAAGGACGCGAACCTCCGACGGCGAGCAATCTCGTGCTCCGCAGCAAGGCGCCTTAGACCGCTCGGCACTAGTTACATTGATGCCCCCAGCAGAAATCAATTAGTTGTTACGAAATCACCATAGGGTAAGAACATGACCTGAAATTTCAGAGTTGGTATGTAGGTAAGTTGGTAGGTCGGTAGGTAGGTAGGTAGGTACGTTGGTTGGTTGGTTGGTTCGTTTGTTCGTTTAGAGAAGGAGGGGTAAAAACACCAACAATCATCGGTCCCGCCATACATTTCAGATTTTCTCCCTTAAACGAGAAGAAACTGTCTTGTGTGTTGCTATTGAGCTCAGAAGCCCATTTTTAAACACAGATATTAACGAACAAAAATAAATAACGAAATCTACAAGGGAAGCAATTTCGTAACATAAAAACACGGGCGGCCATCAGTTCAGCCACCAATTAGTTTGTTCATCAGAAGGCAATTGCCTCATATCGTCATTGTTTCTAGTTTTTGAATGTTGTTGTAATGGGGTTTTCTATCTCGTAATACAAATTAGTGTGATAGCATTTTAAACTCATTGACCTTCACTGAATAGTGTGCCTTCTCATTCTTTTTATTTATTTACTATTGTGTGGATGCCAGCGTATTCGCAATGCAGGACGTAAATCTAGTTTTAGTATTGCTAGCAAATTGCTTGGCGACTGCCCAACTCTGATTTCCTTCTCACCCTGATTGTCAACCACATTCGCTGCTGCGCTCGAAATGCTGGACCGGGTCTGGTACTGTAGAGTGGGCCGCATATTATGAAGCTCTGGTGACTGCCACTGTAGTGGACACACACACCGCTAACCTCTTAGAAAAAGTAATAAACTTCCAGATGTCGGAGTTAGGCTAATCGGGTGTGTACCGAACAGGCATCCAAATGGGAAGCGGCGCAGTTCTTTTCTGTGCTTCATTTTCCCTCGCACGTTCGCCTCTCGGATCCAAGCAGTATATTACTCATCAGTAATACAACAACTTGCCATAAATCCTGTGGGTTTTGTGAGCGTCCGAATGACATTCAAATGTGGCAATCGTTTACAGCTCTACACGTCCTTTATAGTGCAGTATGTAGTTTATTTATTAATGAGCATGAGCTCGTTTTGTAGAAAAGTAGCTTAAAAATTTTCCTTGTGTTATGAATAGTTACCGTGCAGAACCCTTAGTGACATGCTACTCTCTGTACGTTTGTTGACTCATGTATAAACCCACATTAAATTTAAATTATTTACAGTAATATCAGTTATCTTTACTCACAGCCTTCCAGTAATGTTCTTTTGCTGATCGCACTGATTTACGAAGCTTTTAGAATGGCGAGAAATAGCAAGAATATATTACTAGGTGGAAGAAAACTGCAACAGATAAAGTGTTTGCGAAACTTGATAACTTGCCATGGAAGTTGTACGAAAAAAGTGATACGCAGAATCTCCTTGGGAAAGACAGAATTTGGAAGAGTGAAGGATTTGCTCACAGCCATTAATCTAAGGAAGAGTTTCACCAAATGTTTTGTATGGAGCGTGATGTCTTACAGTTCTCAAATGTGGACAGTCAAACAAAAAGAACAACAATATTTGTAATGTTTTGAAATGTGGATACGGAAAAAGTGAAATAGAACAAGAAACGAGGAGGCGCTAAGCAGGTAACAGACGAAAGGGACTGAATGAAGATGACACAGATTAGGAAAACATTTTGGGTGGGACACGTATTACATGGGAACTGCCTTATTTAGAGGATAATGGAGGGAAAAGTAGATGGATAAAGAGGGAGAGGAAGAAGATTTTTCCGGCATTTCGTAATGACTGTCACCGTGGAAACCAAGAAGAACATCAGGCGTTTCAACATCTAACTCTTTTATCATCATTTTTTAAGTTTTGCATCATTATCGGTTGCCAATTTGGGTAAAAAGAATTCAAAAAGGTAACATCAGTAATGATAGTGCGAAAAACAACGATAATACTCTATACAGCACAGATGTCACAAAAAAGAAAAGCGTACGAAGGAGGAGGGAGGCTTAGAGTTTGACGTCCCGTCGATAGCCCGAAAAGCATAAGCAAATTGTTTTGAAAAAGTTCATCGATATCTCAGTTTACCTTGTTAGACCCTTCCAACCAGCGCTAAAGTGATGAACTGAAATGATGAAAGAAACCTAGAGTTTTAGTAAGAACCGTAAGGTTACAGCGATCTATGTGGCGCTGTTATAACACACTGTATTCGCAATTGGGAGGACAGTCGATCAAATTTGCGCCCCCTCCCCCTTTCCCCTAATCACCGCAGGCAAGTGCACTTGTTGTTCCTCTCCAAGGACTTCGCTGGTTTCCTGAAAAAAATTAGCGGGGCGTGTGCTCCGTCCATAATGAGCACGATGTCAACGGGGCGTTAAATCCTTATCTTCCTCCCGTAAACTTACGTTTGAAACGCGAAAACAACGTGGAATTTTGCGCGACGTAATATTATGACGGCCTCGTTTCTTCTTTGCCGCGCCCGAAGTAATTTTACGGCACGCTAGAGGTACGTTTACTTGCAATTGGATAAATGGAAAAAATAATAGTATTCCTTAAAATAACGAGTATTTCGTTATATTGCTTGTGACCAGCAAAAGAGCAAGTGGCCGTCACATACTTACAAATAGTTGTAAGAATGTCACTTCTTCCTGTTGACTTGGAGTACGAGGCGCTGCATGGCTTGCGCCTCCTGTCACAGGTGCTGTGAGAAAAGAAAGTGAAGCGCGACATGTGGTTGTTGCGTTCTGCAGCACGGCCTCAAGATAGCGCTGCCGGGCCGGTGTTTACAGTGGCGCCGAATTTGGGGGCCCGCCCGGCCCAGGGCCCGCAGGTAAACTGCGTCGACCTGTTTACCGGCCGCAGTTTCCTATTAACGATATATATCTAGCTTTGGCCGCCGCCCCCTATCGGGCGAGCCTTCATTTGTTGCTGTGCTAAACTGGGTACACAAGCGACCCGCTCGTAGGCTCCGCCCCCGCCGCCGCCGCCGCCCCGTTCGGTTTGTACATAATTGTACGGTCGCGGGCAGGACGTCGCCGCTATTTGTCTAGTGTAATGGCTGTGTGCTGTGCAGACGTACGGCACGGCGCGCCGGTTTGCTCTATGACTGTGTGCGCCGGCCCCGCTCCTATCCATACATCGGGCTTCGAACCGGCGCTCGTTCGATACGAGGCTGCTTGACGGCGCGCCATCTCGCTCACCTCCTAGCGGCCCGCTTGCCTCGTGTGCGGCTATTGTTTACTCTGTGCCGTGTGTGCTTTCAGGGTTTGAACCTCGATGCCGCTTTCTCCCGTCTCCCGTTCGAGTTATTCCTTGTCTCGTATAACTTCGGCCAGCAGTGCAGTTTCTGATTTACCGTTTAATTCTTGTACAATGATAATTTCATTATTGTTTTTGATTCGGCATAGAATGCCCTCATGTACTCGGTAGACGCCAGTAGCAAAAGAGTGGTAAAACAAGCACTGTATCCCAAGCTCGTACAGCTACAGGCTGGAATCCAACGAAATCTACATTTCTACTTAACGCTTAGGAAGTAAACCTTTGCCGCGGTGGAGTAGCCGAGCGGAGCGGAGCGCGCGGTTGCTCGCTGTGGAGGTTCGAGTCCTCCCTGGGGCATGGGTGTGTGTGTTTGTCCGTAGGTTAGTTTACCTAGGTTTAAGTAGCTTGTAAGCTACGGACTGATGACCACGCAGTTTGGTCCGATAGATTTACAGACATTTCAACATTTGAAGTAAACCATTCTTCATCCTCTCTACCTTGAGCAGCATGTCATTATAGTTTCCATATAGGATTGTGCTACTCTGAGGTGGAATTTTAATCTCCCCGACGATTTAAATATTGTTTTAGCTGACAATGCTTCTATGGCTGACGCTGTTTTAAATTTTATTCGTTTGAGTGGGTTGTACCGATCTATTTGATTTTTAGTATTGAGTTCATTATATATTTGTTCTTCGCTCGCCTTCCGCTTTTAGGCAGGTGGTTTTAATGTGCAAAAGTGGCCAGATGCCCTACTATCTTGTCTGTCGTCACTTGGCCAGGACACTCTGGTATCCTCTTTTCACCTTCCTCTTCTTTTACCAGTTTTTACTTCGATTCTTTTATTTCTTGACGTGTTACACACTACATTGTAGTACTTTTTATTTCAATCTCTACGGTTGAAACAATGGACTGATAACCGTAGTCGTTTATTCCCTTTAAAAATCAAACCATCCATCCATCCATAAGATTGTGCTATGCAGAATGCCACGTTTATGATATAATGCAAAATTATCAGTTGTTTGGACTAGGTAGTTAGTTGCACTACGTGCAACGAAGGCTTAAGGCCTGATCTTCAGTTGGGCTAGCGGTCTGCATTAGAATTTCATTCCCTGGATGTTGGCAGTTGACTGTCAAAACGTTCATTTCGAAGATAGTACAATAAAAACGAATTTTGAATTCATTTGTAATCAAGTTTACATTTAAAATCGCAGTTCACACTGGTGTTACATCTGCGGGTTTTCAGCGTGTAAGTAACGCCAGTTTTAACTGTCATTTAAAATGTAAACGAGCTATATATCTACAGAGTTCTATACTGTACAACAATTTTAGCAGCCATTTTCAACATGCATTTGGATTTATTACGGTTTAAAACCAAGGCGCGCTCCGCAGCAAGGCGTCTTAGACGTATTTGGATCATTGAATATTACACAGACCTAGCATAAATAAAAACAAGGTGTTTCGTTTTTGTGTGCTCGCCAGTAACTCGCGAATTTTTTTCTGCAACGTCTTGGAAAGGAAGATAAAGACACAACGAACTGAAGGCAGGAACTTAAATTCTCATGTAACCCATTGATCCAAATGAAGATTTATGTGCTAAAGGAAGGTTGGAACAGGAGGGTTTAACGTCCCGATGACATCTTGCCTCTCGAATGGTAGTCCAACGCCACCTTGATCGGTGATTGGTGTGCTAGCTCCCGAAACACGTTTTGGAATCAATCAGATATGACTGACAGAAAGAATGACGTCTTTTTCTTTCTTCTTTTTTTTATGAAACATACCTTGCTAAAAATTTGAGTGCTGTTGAATGAGATTATGCAAATTATATCTGAGAGAGAGAGAGAGAGAGAGAGAGAGAGAGAGAGAGAGAGAGAGAGAGAGAGAGAGAGAGAGAGATCGTTGCCGTGGAAGTAGGATGGCGACTGAGACTTAAGTGCCCGCCAAAGCACAGTTATTAATAAACTGCCGCGAGATATTCTTCTGTATATTAAGCACATTACTGTCTGGTGCCAATTTTTTGATCCTGCCCTCACTAATTTGGGTGTTACGAATCCAACTAGCCATCCCAGTTAGAAGGCTTGTGATAGGTACTGGAGATTCGGATTTTGATACTCCTGTCAGTAGCTTGTAGTAGTAGCTTTAGAGAATTGTATATCAGAACTTCATCGCCTCTTTCCATTAAAGGCCTGCTTAATTATCGACGTATTTTTAAGGTTAGTTTGGCTCAGTTCGACATTACAGCGTCCTCTACGGGCAGAAAGAAGACAATGCTGTTAACAGACTGCTTTTTCGTGTCGCCGTTTTAATATGCTTCATTCGATATTTCGCCAGTTTAATTTCCATGTAGGTTTTGAAATGAAACTCGCAATCAGCGGTCACAAAGACCGCGTGACGTTTTGTTTAAACAGAGGTCCGGGAACCCTGCGCCGGACACAACAGAAAGGTTTTTATTGAAATCCCTGAAACTGACTCACTTAATATGTAAAATATAAATAGATGAGTTTTTGCTGTTAGCCGCCAGCCTGCCGTGAGAAAATTGTTACGTTTCATAGGTGCCTAGATTTCCTTTAACCAACGGACAATTCACAAATGCGTACGTTAAATCGATATTTCTCTGTGCTGCATACATTACACAAAAATTCCTTTATATGTGACTAGTCACTGATTTTGTGATTCGTGGCATAATGGATAAATCACAACTATTTTCTCCGTTTTTGCGAGTGACACCATCATTTGTGCTTGTACTGTTAGCGTAAATGCTGAAGACATAATTTCTGGACATGTATCACCCAGAAAAAAAGAGTTCACAATGATATCGAAACTGGAATACCTCAGTGGAGAACTACTTCATGTACTCGTACTATGCTTCGGATAGTTTAATGATATCTGTTCCTTTCTAAGTATTTTTGTCTCGCTTTTGTCAACACCATCTTCGCGTGCAAATATTTCAGTAACGATAAACTGCTGACGTATTGTGAATACGGAATTTAATTCAATTCTA
The DNA here is from genome assembly GCA_026315105.1 of Locusta migratoria. NCBI lineage: Eukaryota > Metazoa > Arthropoda > Insecta > Orthoptera > Acrididae > Locusta > Locusta migratoria. The sequence goes on from CM048747.1 coordinate 102,821,662, forward strand.
CGTTGTTGAGACATATCTTCTACGTTGAATGCTTTCTTTTGTTGGAAGTAAAGCTGAGCTTCTTTCAACTTTTTGTCACCACTGTAATAAGTCAGTTAAAAACTCTTAAATTGAACAGGCATAGCAGTTTGGTTGCCTACTTATTCAAAGCTCGTCAATTGGACTGGATCTTCTCATATACAGACGTCGGAAATGATCACAGAAGAGCAGGTGCCTCAAGAGAGAAACACCAGTGTTTTTAGAGATATTCATTATTTCAGCCGTTTTGCATCTACCAGGCAGCTCGTTAGATATTTTAGTTTACAATTGATGCAAGATTTTCTTCTTTCTCGTGCACATGAGCTAAGCAAGAAAATATCCTATGTTTCACTAGACAATAAACAAATTAGTTTACAGCTGAATATCATCAGGCATTAGTTCTCGAAATTTTCAGGCCTGATTTTTATCTGATCAGGTTTAATGGTGAGGAGCATTCCGAGTCGTGATTGTTCAGATAGAAGTCCTGTTATTCTTTATGCCGACGTGGCGTTAAGTGTGTTTGGTTCCTTGTTTAATATATTCCGAAAGACGTTTTATGAGATTCAGTAAGATGCTTATAAATCTTCGGTGACCTTTATCAACTCAGTGACAGGCGACATTGTTGGCATTGCAGAATATTAAAGCCCACAACACGCAGTCCTACTACGTCATCAGCACTAGAAGTTGCGCAATTCTCTCAGCAAAAGTAAACTGAATTTTATTTTGTTGTCTGACATCTGGTGTGTATTACAGATAGTAGTTTATAAAAGTGATCACAGATACTTGAACGATGTATATTGAAACCATGTGTTCAAGATAGCAGCTGTATATGCCAGCAAATATATCTCTGTAGAGTGATGTCATCGCTATGTGTACACCCGTAAGAGTACACGTGTTAAGTTTTTCGCTGTGCCGTTATTTAATTGGCTAAATGAAAACAGTTTATGCCGCCTTAAAGCTGTTGCGGGAAGGCACGTGGTGGGTATACGTATCTAATTTTATTTGTGCATCAGTTCTGTTACGCTCTTACAGAATTCCTACTGCTTACTGAGCATTTGTATCTTTAATTTTGTAATACTGAAGCAAATATGACGTTAATATTAATATTTTCCATGCAGTGTTGGAAAAGCCTTATTGTTCTCAGTAAGTAACCTCTCACAGATTAAGTCAGTTTTAGAGATGGAGTAGGCAATCTGGGTCAAGAAGATTAATTGCTTCTTCAGTCTTCGACGAAATGTAAAGTTGCGCTTGTGCTTCGATAGGATACTGCGGTAGCTAAAGCTTTTGTATCCGTAGTATCTGGAATTGCACCTATGATTGAATCTTTGAAGACAATTTGTTTTAGTCATTACATTTTAATCGTTGTGTCTATATTAGCATTCTGTAGGGACTTTTGTTCACCTGTTCTGATTAAAGTTTTACCTTGTGCAGATCACTTTAAATTACTCATTGTGAGAGATAACTGTTCCTTCTTACAGTAGAAAGCCTTCCCTTGTGCTCAGTCTCATGCAGTCCCCTGTAGAAAATCATTATTCTCTAGTCTGTTTCGCTAGGTTTCTGTGGAATTTTATCAGTAGCAGCAGGCACAGAAACGGTGTTAGAAAATGATGGCAGAAATACTGATGATGTAGGAAGGAAGCTATATTAGTCATTGTGACGGAAAATTTTTTTTAATGTGGGGTAAATGACGTTGTTCGCCATTTATTACCTCTGAAAAAGATATAAGGTTGACCTTGTACTCACAATGATCCGAACTGCCTAAGATAATATTCGATCTTGCACAACGCAATGTCTTTCAGAAGCTCTGGACGCAAAAGTTATAAAATCGTTGAATTCTTTCAATAGGTCTGCGTGCATGGCTACTACCACCTCCAAAAATATTTATTACTCGCTGTGAATCTCATCAAAAATGTTTCAAATGTTTGTAATTCTGTGTGACCAAACTACTTTGGTCACCAGTCTTTAGTATTACAAACTACTTAAACCAAGTTAAACTAACCCAAGGACAACACACACATCCATGCCCGAAGCAGGATTCGAACCCTCGACGCGGGAGGCCGCGCGATCCGTAACGTGGCGCTCCAGACTGCTCGGCTACTCACCCCTCCAGTCCAACTACCCCCCCCCTCTCTCTCTCTCTCTCTCTCTGACCAACTCTCTTTCTCTCCTTCTCACTCTGAACATCCTTTCCTTCAGCCCAACCTCTCAGACCAATTCCCTTCGCCATTCCTCTGTATATCTCCTCCCTTCGCCTGTCTCTGGCCATTTCTCCACCCACCTCCTATGTCCTTATCTCTGTTTTTCTTCTGCTGCCCCTCTCTGTACGTACAAATCCTCTTCTTCCTGTTTCTTGCCCCCTAACACATAGATTGTTCTGGAGAGCTGGTCGATAAGACAGGCTGACACTTCCCACACAACACGTCACTTGTGCAAGGAAGCCTTTATGGCAGGGGCTGGAAAAAACGATTTTGCCAATTAGGAGGTTACAACCACACCCCACTGATTCTATTGTTGCAGTCAATATGTGTACTATATTTGGTTGAAATCGATGCAGTAGTTTCGGAGATGTGGAACATATGTACGTACATATATACAGCCATTTTTGTATTATTTTGTAGTTTCCTTCTGAAGCATTCTGTATACGATTATGTTACGTTGTCTGTTCTTTCGCCTGGTTAAGGCGACCGCTGGCCCTGAGTGGGAAATCGGGATTCGAATCCCGTACCAGCACAATTTTTCGACTTTAGCGTACAATTGCTTTCACTACCCTTCAGCAGTCGAGATGTTTGAATATTTCGAATTTTTCAAATAGTTTTTTTCATTATCTAGGTATTAACCGAAAAGCCCATTTAAAGAGTTAAATTCTTTGCTGGACTGTGTCCTGTTGTGTGTACTGTGACCGAACGTAATCGTTCACAAATGGGGGCAGCTACGTGCCATGTATAATTCAAACTGCCGTTTGCGCTTTGTCAGGGTACCGCTGGCAGGGAAAGTCATCAGGAATGAAAAAAGCGGCCGTTGCACTGGCTTCTTCTAGGACTAGTGGCGGTGGCCGGCGGGCGGCCGGCGGCTGAGTTACCGCTGCGCGCTGAGTAATGGGCGACAGCGGCGGCCGTATAAATCCGCGCTCTGCTTTCAATCACCCACTTGACAACCCGAATGGAACATATAGGTTGATAATTAAAAAACATATTTTTACCCTGATTTACAATGTTCTACCTGACACGTATCAATTTAAAGTTATTGTAAAAGATAGCAGATTTATGACAGTTTTGCGCGCGCGTACCCATCAGTTTTAATAGAATGTTCCTTTTTGTTCCATTTAGTAAATTGATATGTTCTTTTTTTTATTTTCACTTGCCGCCTTTCTCTGGACGTTATTAATACGGGCGCCCGTGTGGGCGCTGCGATCGAGCATTAGTAGGCTTATCAAGCACGGCTCAAAGAACCGATCGCGTTGTCGGGATTTGAAATTGTTTCTGTTTGTGATCGCAGTCCGGCAGGCAGGCCTTTTGTCGAACTGGCATCGAATTAAATTTCGCCGCAGGCCGACCGGCCGGGATTGTAGTGGACGCCCCGCGCCGCCTCGCCGCCCCATCCCACCCTCTGCGGCGCCCACTCCGCACCGGATTCTTAACATCTCCTCTTCCCATTATCTTCCTTACGCCAAAACCAAACATTCACAGCCATGACACTTTCTACACATTTCTTGGACTTTAGTAACAGTAACCATGTTCTCCTACATTTACGGAGTACTAGCTGTTTAGTCCAATATCGTGTTAGTCCAGCTCCTCCTCCCCCTCTCTTCCTGTCCATCCCCTGTCTCTCTGTCCCCTCCTTCATCACTATCCATCTCCCTCCCTCCCTCCCTCTCTCTCTCTCTCTCTCTCTCTCTCTCTCTCTCTCTCTCTCTCTCTCTCTCTCTCTCTCTCTCTCTCTCTCTCTCTCTCTGCCCATTCGTCGGAGGTTCGAATCCTACCTCGGGCATGGATGTTTGTGTTGTGTTTAGTATAAGCTAGTTCATAAATAGTTGGTAAGTTTAGGGACTGAGGACCCCGCAGTTAAGGCCCATAAGCGTAACAAACATTTTTTCTCTTTCCTTTTCCTCCTCCCCTTCTACTGATATAAACAATGATCCTTGCAGGTTCTTACGTTACGTAGTCTATCTATTACAGTTGCCCATTAGTCCATCTCCATCTGCTACTCCCCCTCTACCTGTTCATCTGCTCCTCTCACTTCTTCATTACTTTCTCCCGCACTCTGTCAATCCCCTCCTCTCCCTCTTCATTTCATACCCCACCTCCCTGTCCATTTCCTCCTTTGCCTCTCTCAGTCCATCTCCTACTCCTAACATTTCTACGTCTTCCTTCTTCCGTTGTAATCAGTGAAAGTGTCGGAGTAAACTATCATCCGTCATGCACAGAGGGAAATCTTACGTAGACAGTCATCTTCCTTTGGTTTCGAGGATCAGGCGTGCAATATTTCATCAAAATCTGAATAAAGCCATAGATTGGCCTCGAGAAGAGTTGTAAAGTAGAATTATTATATTCTTCTTGAAGTCTGAGTGTATTTCCCCTGCTCATACATTTTGCTCACAAGGTGGAACAGTTTCTTCGTGATTGGCTCTCTCAACGACGTCAGCAGTTCAGAGGGAATATCATCTACTCCAAGGGCCTTGTTTCGATTCAAATTTTTCAGTGCTCTTTGAAAGTCTTCTCACATTATTGTATCTCCTATCTCATCTCCATCTATTTCGTCGTCAATTTCTGCAATACTGCTTTCATTTCCCCAGTCTAGCCCTCAATATATTTTTTCCGCCTCTCTGCTCAGTACTGGTTTACCATCTGAGCTTTTCATATTCATGGAGCTGTTTTTCTTGTCTCCAAACGTCTTTTTTATTGTCCTTTTTCCGGTATCTATCTTGTTCTACGGACTTTAATTTCTCCTTTAACCACTCCTTATCCAGTCTGCATTTTTTTCAACCTCATTTTCAGACATTTATACTCCCTTTCTTCTGCTTCACTTGCTGCATTTTTATAGTTTATTTTTTAATCGATTATGTTCAGTTCTCCTGTGTTATCCAATGATTTGTATTAGGCCTTGTCCTTCAACCTATATGGTCCTTTGCGGCCGTCAGTATTGTATATCTCAGAACTATCCATTCATCTTCCATGTATTAATTTCCCCCGTTTCGGTCAGTTCTTGGCAGATTTCGTTTCATTCTGTGGATTCTTATCTTCTCATTTATTGTCACGACAATAGTCACCATGTTCACAATTCTCCGGAACCTGTTACTATAGTGTTTCCATTATATTCCTTGATTTTTGCACACTTACATGGTCATCGTTATCCGGGCACCTGTTAATGAGTATTAAAATAGGGTGTTTCCACTCTTTGGTTTTATGACGCCTGTAAGTCTGCATGGGAGCCCTGCAACTGGGTGTCTAAATTTTTGCGGAGGAAGTGCAGCTCAATCTCTTGTAAATGCCAGAAATACGTGAGGTAGTGATGATGTCGGAGAGCGTTTGGAGGGAGAACGTCTACGACCTGGCTCATTTCAGTGGAGTTTGATTGGGTACAGATCGGAACTCTGGGTAGGGCAGGCTATTATTGTCCACAAACTGTTGCCTCAAAGCAAAGTTGCTGACTCATGAAAGAGTGCACTGTCATGCTGGTATAGTCGCAGTCTCCCATCTGTTCGTTTGCTGCGCTTCGTACACACAGTTATGAAAATTATAATAGTACGATTAGCGATTTCAGAAGCGCAGTGAGAGGACCACGCCCAGTAACACTTACTTCAACTTTACTGTAGTGCCTAGTTATTGTTCTTTGAGTGCATCACTGTGGTTTTTTTTATCTCTACTATTGTAGATTATTTTCTAAATTTTTTTTAATGTGATTAATATAATATCTGCTATGTTAAATGTGTACAACGCTTGATTTAATACAAGAAAGGCCCTGATCGTGCCAGGTTAAATAAATACCGTAATACCAAATCATTTGTTTTCACTTTTGGCACTAGACATGATAGCAGGTAACCTCCCGGCATTTAGTAAACCCTTCCATTCCATTGCCTCGATGTGTAGCGTGATTAATCACTCCCAATCATAATTTCAAGTCATCTCTTATTTAGTGATATCGCTCGCTGTGGCGCGTTAAGAGCTGCTCGACAATTGTTTGTCATTCAACTGCCTAAGCAAATGCCCCACCTGCACAGCTGATAGCAATTTGTATTCCGAGTTATCCTTTCTCATGCTCTTGTATTCCGAGTTATCCTTTCTCATGCTCTTTTATTTGGACCTCTGTGTGCATTGGTGTCAGGGGCCGTAGGCAGTAAATCCGCTCTTCCTGTTCTTCGTGCAACTGTGTCTATACTTTCCGTTTCCACGTAAGAACTGTATCACCAACAGTCGATGTGGACAGGTTTAGAATGGTTGGAATGTTAGTGATGATTTTTTTTTTTTTCTTTTTTCTTCTACTCCGATGGGAAGGTCTCCAGGTGCTTCTCACCGATTTGGCTCGAACTGTATGAGAAGATTCAGATTCTTAAAATATTTTGCCTGAGTGGATCGTAACTCATAGGAGAATAGAAAGTGCTGACGAGAGATTTTTGGTTGCAGTATAACTTTAAGCGAGTTTAACTGAAATTTTGAGCAATTGTGTAGGTAGTAGGCAGTTAATTTTGTCGGTCCGGTTTTGATTCTCATTGCTTTCTCTAAAAAAATGTTCAAATGTTTGTAAATCTAAGGGTTTTAACTGCTGTGGTTATCAGTCCGTACTCTTAAGATAACTTACGCTAAGGACAAAACACACACACACACACACACACACACACACACACACACACACACACTGGACGGCTTTTTTAAGCTTCTAAATCGGTTTGACAAATGCCTTAATGTACTTGAAAATTATGTAGAAAAATAAAGATAGGTATTATCTCTAATGTTTCATTATATTTTTTTTCCCTTTCATACACAAGTGTGCCCACAGTTGACAGGGAAAACTTATTTTCCAACTCCCCCTCGTAATTCCATCATTTTGAAAAATTCAGGGCCACATACTAAGCCTTATCATAATTATGTTTTATTTCATATCGCAACTTGTTTGCTGCTTTTACTAGTACTATCATCTATTTCTTCGTAATTATTCTTCTTTCTTTGTAGTTAAAGCAGTGGTATAACTGCACTATCACATCGTTTTTATATATTCATACACTTCCATAATTCGAGAATTGATATTTGATTTGAAAGGCGTTTTAGTGTGAGAATGTCATCTGCAAACTGAACTACTTGAGAAAGCGAGCCTTTTTTCTTTGCTTTCCGTGATCATCTCCTGCTCTTTCCCGTAAAAGGAAACTGTTCAAATGTGAGTGTGAGTTCGTGTAGTGGTCCAGTTCCGAAGTACGCGATTTTCGGACGAATAAGTTTTGCTTGAGCTGCGTGTTGTTTTATCGCTCGGCTACATATGTATGTGGCCTCTTAATTGCACGGCCCTCCTGCCGGCTTTTTCGCCGCCTGCGGCCTCCGCGGCCCCTGCTGTCCTCCGCGGCCTCGATACCGCATTTATCGTTAGCCAATTTGTCCTCTCCCGCGCCCGGGTTTGGCGCGCGTCCGCCTGTTTTTATTCGAAACAGCGCCCGCCGCAGATGCGGTATCTATAAAATGAGCTGCGCGAGAGAGGAAAGTTTGAAAATCCCCCGCGCGGAGCCGAGCCTGCCATAACTTGGCCTACGCGAAACACGCGCAGCTATGCGGTTACCGTAATCAATCGCTACAATACCTTGCTGTCACACCAAGCAATGAGAGACCATTTCATTTAGCAGATTAATCCCTACACCGTTACAATAACATGTGTATATGCGAGCGCATATTGTTTATGCTCGCTTGATACATGGGAGCCGTCCGAGTCGGTTTTGATGTTTGCGGTGCATTGTGGGAATAGTGATAGCGAAATGTCATCATCGCAGTGATGATCGTCATCATTTGGGAGCGCTCATCAGCGTAATCCGAGTCCTCCCCCTCCGCAAATTCTCGTGTTCGACGCCCGCTCCGTGAAAGCATCCCCCTCCCCCGCGTCCGCCCCCCACCCCACGCGCCCCTCCCGCGGCCGGCGCTTCTCCTCCCCCTCCCCCTCCCCGCGCGCATTTCGCCGCCTCTGTCTCCCGCCCCCTTTCTCCCCCCTCCCTCCCCTCACTCGCCGCGGCCTCTCTCGTTCGGCATTTGTCGCTCGTCCGTCCATCTCGCTCGCGCGCGCGGTTCATCCTCCACCACCCCCGCCTTGTCCCCCGGCACCCACACGTCGCGTCTCACTCCTGTTGCCAACTGATGTATGGATTATACGCTGATATGTGTAAATACATAGTGGTTTGGGTAGGGGGTGATAATAATTGTCATCATGTTTGACTGTCAATCAGAATTGCTGGCGTATTAGAGCGCGGCGCTGCCGCCGCTGGCCGAGGTATGTTTTGCAAACACTGTCGGCCGGTGACGCGCGCTGCATTATTAATAACATTCCGCGGCGCGGACTCTGCCCGCTGCCAGCGCGCATAATGAGTTTCTTAATCAGTGCCAGCGCGCCGCTGGTCTTCCCCTATCCCATTACACGCCGCGTGCCGACGTTTTTCAAACTCTCACCGCTGATACGCGCTTGGGGCGATTTTTTTCTGAATGATTCCAAGTCACGAATGCTGCGATACTACTTAGTGACGTTTACAATTATTCGATAATCGCATACCGCGTGACGTCACAGGGACTGATTTTTACCTGTAGAAATTGTCATTAACAGAGCTGCAGATAAACTGTCATAAACCATCTGATTAAAGTCTCATCTTCAATTTAAAAGAAAGAAAGGAAAAAAAAAAAACACTTTTTGGCGATCACTTGTTCAGGAAAGATATGTTATGTCATCTTTCTTCATTCCATTTTTCATTGACAAACATTAAGGTCAAGTGTTTTAAATATTCTGGCCTAATTTAGAATTTACTAGCTTAAAACCCGCGGCTCCGCTCGCGTATTGGTTGATTATGATAGATAAGCTATCCTTCAGTACTGTGCTATGAGACTGGTTTTGAAGGACGAAATGAAATACAATACCTTCTTGAGAAACATTTTTAATCAACATTCAAATAAAAAAAATTATGTGAAGTGCCTAATGATTTATTTAAAGTGGTGTATTAAAAGGAGTTTCTTTTCTACTGCTTTATTTATTTATTATTACATTTCCTTATTCGTATGTTTATCCTTACAGAGGAGAGAGAGAGAGCGGAAGACATTGTAGCACGCATAGACCAAAGATGTGGTCTGTGGCATCACGTTTCGCTGTATATAACATCCTTGCTATAGAGTCGCAAACATCTTCGCTGACCTTCAGTCACAATTTTTTTTAATTTGACGACTTTCAACCACCACATCTTCCACTCCCTTATAGCTATCGACATGGAACTGCTATGATGTACAACGGGAGACTTCGGTCAACAATTTCACACAGACCATTCGTTTGCGTTCTGTAGTTTTCGCTGCAGAGCGAAATATTCACACACACACACACACACACACACACACACACACACACACACACACCCGTAGAATTTTATATACACCGATAACTTTCCATCCCAATATACTCCACCTTTTTATCATTATCAACCCTCAAGCGACAATGCAACCATTTTCAAAGAATAAATATAATTTTAAAAGAGTAATTATTGTTCCGCATTTCGCGTTATATTCTTCAAATTACTAAATATCTAACAGATCGCTATAAAACCGTGCCTAAAACCCTCCTCAGGTATAAATTAGTAACTGTACAAATATTTAAGACTCTGCGTCTTGTGGTTCAGACGTGATAAACGTACACCGAACAGACATTCGCATTTATAGATATAGATTACGTGATTGAACCAAAAATTGTACGCTAACAAGACACGACACGTGTAGGAAATTGGAAGGAAGGAAGGGAGGAAGCTTAGGGTTTGACGTCCTGTCGACAGTGTGGTCATTAGAGACGAAGCTCTCGCTCGGATGTTTGGGTTAAGGATGGGGAAGGTAATCGGCCGTGCCCTTTCAAAGGAGCCATCCCGGCATTTGCCTGGAGTGATTTAGGGAAATCACGGAAAACCTAAATCTGGATGGTGGGTTTGAACCACCGTCCTTTCGAATTTGAATGCAGTGAAGGAAATTGAACTGCAATCATGCGCAAATCGTCGCAGTTCATACGATCAAGACGTCCTTTTTAATCTAAAAATGAGATTAATTCCGTCACATGTTCGTATTTTCATCAGTAAACCATAGTAGCTAAGCCAATTTTACGAAGGCTAATGGGAGAGACCGCTCATGATCACAGAAGTAAGAAGCTTCTCTTTTTCTCTCTCTCTTCGTGTGTCTTTAGATTCGAAGTACGTACTTCAACTGTACCGAAACATTATGTGTATGAAGGATGAGAATGATATTGTGAATCTGTGTATTTTCCAAATACTGGAAGCGGTAATAGTTGGTTTCATACGACGGTCTAGTCGGCTGTTTACAAGTCTGTATGCTCCGACATTTTGACCTCAAGGCGTAAAGAAAGAATACGTCTTTGATAAATTGTTTGCCCACTGAGTTGACACATTTTAACGAAACTAGGCTCAGCATTAGACGTCAAAACAGACGCGAACTCTTACGCCACGACTATTATATCTCAATAATGCCTGCAATCGCGTTCCTCTTTTACAGAATATGCACGATACCTTTTTTTATAGATTATACAGATACATTGTATTTTGTGGCGTGTACCCTTCTTTGTTTTTGAGTAATATCTGGCGTGCTTTTTCGTTAGAATCGAAACGTTTAGCGCGAGTTTCTTTTGAAGTGCATCTGCTTCCGGGGAGACTGGAAATTCGCGTTCAATTGGTCTGCACAGTAACTGTGCTATTCTCGTACACTCTGTAGACCACATGACTTTCATCATTAAAACTCGACTCCTACCTGGTGATTACAGAGAATATCGTGAAGCAAATGCTTTGCTTCGTTATGAAAAATAAAACTGTTTTCGTGGACTAATGCTTATACGACGAAAATTAGTCTTACGAGTACTTGATATTTGATGTTGAATATCTGTTATCACGATAGGATAACTTAAGAAACTAACCTTTCCTTTAGAAAGTGCTGTGATTTTGAATCCCTCGAGTGCACTCGAACCCGCATTTTTCCTCGCGTTTGGTATGTAAATTCGCACGTGTAAGTGCCGCGCAAAGATTTGCGCGCGTGCGTGTTTGGCTTTTACGAGCCGTGTGCGCGTCTGCGTCGTGTGATATACTGCGCCGCAGCTGATTGCAATCAGCTCGAGCCACGCACGTTTTCAAATGCCGGCCCTGCCGAGTTTATGCGAGCGCGAGAGCCGCCTCGGCAGCCAGAGGCGCGAAGCCAGACCAGGGAGTAGATAAGGAGACGGCGACCCGTCACCGTCTCACGAGTGCGGCAGATGCAGCTGACGCCTGCTGTGGCCGCTAACGCTAACGGCGCCAGTAACACAGTCACCAGTCTACTGGCATCCGTGGACGTAGCTATACTACTCGGGTGGCTATCAGCAAAGCAAAACGCATCTTCCTGTTGCCTCTTCCATGGCGATACCTTCTCTTCTTCTATTTTGCGTCCAGCCGAGATTTATTTATTCATTTATTTACCCTTGTTGCGGACCATCTGCCTTTGGGTATATAGCTGGTCGTGATTACAAAAACTATGTGATACATTTATGCGACTATGATGCATTATTTTCTTTATACATTTACAGTAATTAGATAAAAAAATACAAACAAAAGCGTAAAAACTTAGATAAGGAAAATGGAAAGGCAACTTAAAAACATCAACTATTTTAAGAAGAGAATAATAGAAGATAGGAAAGATTGGTTTGAGTGACAGTCTGAAGAATAAGAGAGGAAAGTCCAGGGTGGGAGGCATCGGAATTTACTTCGAGCCCTGCCATCCTGGAGTTTTCTCATTTTGAGACTCTTATGATTGGCTATAACTGTAGGTTACATTTCGCATGTGTTTATATCGTCCTCTGTGTCGGGACTATCTGTGGTGTAATTTGTACTGTTTGTGCTTTCAGTGTCAGATTCATCATAAGTGTTTTGTCTTCTGTTGTGGGCGTTTCGTGTTGCATTACGTCTTACGTTCTGTGTGTACTCGTCTTTTTTTTCGTAGTGAGACTTCGTCCGTCAGTCTGTTCATTATGTCCCATCCTTTCTTATCTCGTATTAGTTCGTTTAGGTCTTTATTCCTGTCAAACATAGTGTGAGTGTGTGTTTTGTAGAGCTGACAGTGTATGACATTGTGTTCTGAGGTCCCAAAAATGTTCCAATGTTTGTTAAGCTTATGGGACTTAACTACTGGGTCATCAGTCCGTAAACTTAGAAACTACTTATCAACTACCTTATACTAAAGACGGCACAAATATCCATGCCCGAGGGGGGATTCGAACCCGTGCAGACCGTGACTGGCCTCGGCCACCGCGGCCGGCTCTGGGGTCCCAATTTCTCCACACGTACAGCATGGATTGTCACTGAGTCCCACACGTGTGAGGTGTGTCGGGTAGGGGCCGTGTCCCGTTAGCCGAGAGTCATGTCCTCTATTTGCCCACTAAGCTTCTTTGCACAGCATTATATAGTGTGGTTTGCTGAGCGATCCTTTATTGATTTTCTCTCCTGTGCCCTTTTTTAGGCACCACGACTTTAATCTGCTATTTTCAATTCTTTAAACATATCACTTCATTGGAGCCCAATATCTGCTTGCTGCGTTCGTCTCTCGGTCTCCTACTGTGATATTTACATTACTCAGTACCCCTCCAATGCTAAAGTGACGATTCCTTGATGTCCGAATGTCCAGCCCTGGAAATTTGATGCGCATTTCACAGGGAACATTGAGGCAGATTTCAAATTTCAAATGTTTGTAGAGCTTATGGGACTTAACTACTGGGTCATCAGTCCGTAAACTTAGAAACTACTTATCAACTACCTTATACTAAAGACGGCACAAATATCTATGCCCGAGGGGGGGATTCGAACCCCCGACCGCAGTGGCCGTGCAGATCGTGACTGAAGCGCCCCAGTCCCCTCGGTAGTTGTGCTCGCAAAATTACTGGAAATAGGATTCCAACTTGTTTTACATCTCCCCTATTCTCCAGACGTGGTTCCCTCGGAGTACTATTTGTTCTGCAATTTGAAGAAATCGCTGGCGGCACGAAGATTTCATTCAAACGAGAAGGTGATTGCAGAAACTAATAGCTAATTTGCAGGATTGGACAATTACTATTATTCGCAAGGGATAAACATGTTAGAACAGTGCTGGGCGACGTGTATAAGTCTAGAAAGGCACTATTTCGAAAAATAAAACTGGTTTTCCCCAAACACGTTATAATTTTTATTTTTGCTCGTAATTTTCAAACGCCCCTCGTAGTTTACCTTTAATTGGCGAGTTCTCCAGAGTTTTCAGTTCGGAATCATTGAAAAGCATGCTGTCGCTATGTGTGAATCGTACGAGTGTCGCAATATTTCAGTCACATGGTGGTGTGGGCTAAGTAGGTGAAGTGCAGCGGAAGAAGCAGTAGCAGCGATGCGCCAGACGAGGAAGAAGGAAAGGATGGTAGGTGCTGGGTGGTGTAGGTGAGCGGCGCGGCGCGGCTAACGCGGCTGTAATGAGGCCCGCGCCGGCGGCGGCAGCGCGCGCCCACCCGACCACGCGAGCCTGTTTCACAGAGATTGCGCGCGCGCTAATCTGGCCACCGCTATTTCGCGCTTTATAATCTGCGATCCAGTTATCTGCATCAATCCCGAACAACATTTAGTTAGCTGTGGCGATAGTGGCGCACACAAACAATAACGCTGCAGCCACCGCTGCGGCCACACCCTGCGATTCCTGCCGGCCGCGGCCGTCCAGCCATAAGCGCAGGCGTGTCGCGTCACACGGAGTATGCCGCGATCGCATTCCTTACTGGCTGGCCGCTGGAGCCACGTCTGCAACTGCCCGCTGCAGACTAATAATGCGGCAGCCGATGACAACATCGCCAGAGATCGACAGCGAGTCTGACATGGGTATCGTATTGTAGAATTTCTCTATATTTATGGTACGTGGAGGTCCGAAATTGAGTAACAATCAGCCAAAGCCAATCGACGCAGCTCTCAAAAATTATCGAGAAAATCGGCTTTGAAGGTTCCCAAGTACACGTAAGTGCCAATAATTAAGTCATTTGCAAGTATCTGTCTCTGTAGCTCAGGTGTTAGCGTCTGGCTTTGCAAACGAAAGGTCGATGGTTCGAATTCTGCCCTGCCAATCCTTTTTTTTCCGATGTGTTCCAATACTTACACAATTCTAATATCTAATGTTAATTTTTACGAATAATGTACGTGTTTCGTTTATTCGTAATTTTCTACGTCATCTTTATATATATAAAAATTCAGGTGAACAGTTTTATGCATGGCTGTGAATCAACGACTGTTACAATTAAATTAAATTTATAAGGGGCAGCCCTCAGTCGCAAAGTACGAAAATAATCGTTACCAGGTTTCAATGCCGCTATGGGCACCATCTTCAGACGAATATGAATATGTTAAACCTACATGTCAAAATTTAAAATACAAAAAATATATCTGACATACCTAAAAAGTAAATAATTGTAGACAGGCGGAGCAGTCACGAGGGGCTGCAATGTCTCCGCTGCCAACGTCGACAGATAACTGCCATTTACTTTTTAGGTATGACTATCTGATTGTCAGATATATTTTTTGTATTTTAAATTTTGACATGTAGGTTTAACATATTCATCTTCGTCTGAAGATGGTGCCCATAGCGGCATTGAAACCTGGTAACGATTATTTTCGTACTTTGCGACTGAGGGCTGCCCCTTATAAATTTAATTAAAAATAGAGGTGTTTGTGCCTATATTTCACTCTGCAGCCAAAACTATACATAGTGTTTGTATGTGTAGTAGGTACCCGTCTCCCATTGTGTATTATGGTGGTAGAGGTTTGATAACGATAAGGGGGTGGAATATATGAGAGATTAACGTTATCAGAATTCTACGTGTGGGTGTCAATATTTTGCTCTCCAGCAAAAAATACGCAATGGAGACGAAATATCTCTCTGTGTTCTAGTACAAAGTCTACCGTTGTACACCACAGCAGTTCCGTGTCGATAGCTATAAGAGGGTGGAAAATATATTGGTGGAAAGTCACCAGTTGATATAAAATTCGGACTGAAGAACAGCGATGACTTCTGAGACTATTAGTTGACGACGGTAAGGTTTGATTGTTCAGTTTGTGAAGAGCTGCGACGCCGGTTTTGGAAAGTCATCTCCATACTTACTATTGGCTTTCCAACCAGCTAACCTACTCAACCATCGGTTTCAGTGAAGAAGGATGTTCGGATCGTTCAGACACACAAACACACACACACACACACACACACACACACACATACACACACACAAACTTGACATAACACCTGGAATTAGAGAAGGCTAAATGTTTTATATAACTGAATTTGCAACTGTCTAATTATTGGTACTTACGTGACTTGCAAAACTTTAAATTCGATTTTCTCGAGAATTTTTGAGAATTGCGTCGAATGGCTTGGATGATGGTTATTTGAGTTCTGAACTTTACGTACCATAAACATAAAAATATTCTAAAATTCGATACCTATGTGGTCTCATTGTGAGATTTCAACCTGCCGTGAAGTATCCACGGAGAAAGGGCAAGATGAACCAACAAACAGATCCTCTGAACTTGCAGAGTAGCACAATTCGTAACACTTCGTTTGCGAAAGGTAGCTGTCCGCGACCAAGTTCTCACTTTTTTTTTTTTAATTTTTTTTTTTCCAGCGACTGAAAAAAAGGGGATAATTTGCTCTCCATTTTAGGCAAAATCACGCGTTGACGCATCACATTATAACACCGTATCTTCGCAAATATTTGTTGTTCAGTGACATTTTTGCAGGTGCATTCATTTAAGTATGCGTCTCTAACGGCCACGATGTCGACAGGATGTTAACCCCTAATCTGACTTCCTTTCATTTATGTCTGTGGATACACTATATGAAAAATGTGTGTGGGCACAACATCAGTGATAAGGAAGTGATAAAGTGAACGTCACACCTGATGATAGTCTTACTACACGCCAGTGGACGCAGGAGGTAGATCTTAACGCATCACATCTCGTAAACTGTGAGAAGTGAAATTATATAATTTTGCTAATGTATTTGGTGAGATATGTAGATACTGCCTGCATTGTGTATTGCAAATAGACGTAGTAGTTAAAAAGTAATAAACTAAAACATCAAGGCGGAAACTAAAGTTAGTTCGTTTGAGCAGTTGAAATTTAGTAACCCACTTTTTTTCTTTCATTATTTTATGGGGGATATAAACGCGAAAATTTTTCGTAAAGGTTTAAATTATGTGGCGTTTTTTTTTTTAAGTCGCTACGAGCTATTATTTTCTAGTAATGGTTGAGCAAAATATAGAAATATTTGAGGGCCGTCAGCTTCCAAACGCAGGCAATTTTTAATTGTTATTAGTGTCTTATCGTGTTAAGTTTAACATTACATTTTTCTTAATAGCAGGTAATTAACTGGTGTTATAGAAGCGATCACTGACTTATAATATGAAAGAACAGAATGGAAATTGAATAGGAGATCGCAGTATTAGTGGCCCACATCTGACAAAAAAATGTTCAAATGTTTGTAAATCTATCGGACCAAACTGCTTGGTCATCAGTCCGTAGCTTAGAAACTACTTAAACCTAGGTAAACTAACCTAAGGACAACACACACACACACACACCCATGCCCAGGGAGGACTCGAACCTCCACGGCGAGCAACCGCGCGCTCCGCAGCGAGACGCTTTAGACCGCTCGGCTACTGCACCGCGGCGCATCTGACAAATTAATAGTATTCGAGTCTCCGCTCCTTCCGTTTACCTTTCGAGCTACATAAAAAAAATATTTCTAATACATTGTAAGGAATCATTTGCACTTCACATAAGTTAACAAAAATCCAAATCTAACTGTAATACGTATGAAACTGGCAAAAAATAGTTGTAGAATTGTATTAAAATTAGATTCCTGTCAACGTGCGTTAAGCATTCTTGGAGACGTCTCTTTTTGCATTTTAAGTGCAGACAAATTGGAAAATTTGAAGGTTGCTAGATTACTAAAAATATTAACAGTTAAAGAAACCTGTCACTCCAATGGAACAACTGCAGTGACAACAGCGCCAATTTACTCGTTAGAACGCACAGCACATAATAGGCCACTATAAAAAAAGATGCACAAAGCAGTTTCACTGTAATACCTATGTTCGAAGCAACAAAAGTCCATTTTCTTTCCGGAATCTTTTCAGACTGAGCACACCGCTATTATTGTCTCTGTATAACAGATATTGTGAAACTTTAGTACCGGTATGCGATATTTGATCCTGTGCTAAAGGAATGTCACGTATGTGTGTACAATATTTGTCACTGCGAATCACGGTTGCCCCGCTTCTTGGAACTGATACATATCACATCAGCTTGCCGACTCATATCTTCGTGTCTCCTGTCTGACACGCACGCGCGCTCACACACACACACACACACACACCACTGTGGATATATTAAATTTTTATATATCCTAAGGAAACACCGATTGCATGCGAATGAACATAAAAAGTCATATTTGCGTCCATATGAGAAAAATATTTATAACATGATGTTTCTCTCGGCAGAAGTATCTGTTGGTAAATTAAGAGCAGTGGACTCTGTTCGGAACTGGTTTATGTTCGTGAAGTAAGTCACGGCATTTGCACGTGTGTGACGTCTGCAGCTAGGGAGAGTGTCGCAGTTGGCGAGTATGGCTCTCCCTAACAGTGAGCTCGGGGGCTGGGGTTCGTGCACCGCGCCTCGCGCTCCCCTTGTGCGCCGTAATTATTCTTGCCGTCGTTCGTCGTGCTATTTGCAATTGAAATTGGCGATATCCCCAATGGAACTGTGTAGTCAGCTCTGCTGTGTTACTGCTTACCTTTTGGATCCGTCACGACGCATCAATGTAGCTCTTAACCCCTCTATCCCTTCCCCTCTTCCATTCCAAATATCCCTTTCTCCCTCTTTGGGAACTCGTTAACGGAATTAGTATTTCAGACTTAAATTACTCCGGTATGTCTTTTGATTATATGACTTTCCACTGGAGCAGACATTTTGTAAGAAAACAGAACGAATAATAACGCATGGAAATATGTTTTTATTGTTTTAGCCGGAGAAGACAGATGGAAAAACTTGAAAAGTGTGAAGTTGCAGTTGTATACCATCTACAGAGAACCTTACAATCCCAGTCACTTGTCTGTAATGTATGAACTACTACATTATGTCCAATAGGTCTACGTACCACTACATACGGAACAAAATTGACACTGAGAATTGTTTTCAAACTGTCGGTCGGTATGGCAAATGAAAATAATGTAGTATGTTTAGCCCAGTGCGGCTGACAATTAAGTGTGGCAAAGAAAACATGTATCACAATGAATTAAATTTCCGTGTTAAGACATAAACGTTACTCCATATTAACTACCTGAATATCTGAGAGGGACTGATGACCTAGCTGTTTAGCCCCCCTTAAAATAGCAACGACAATATTCTGAGAATTGAATTACCTGTATTTGTAATGGCAAGTGTACGCCTACCATCTGCAAATAGTCGAAAAGTATAAAGTGCCGTATTAACGGCATCTCCATAACTGGTATGTCGTCTAGCAAGAAAGGAAAGTCTGCAAAGAAATGTTATTTCAGTAAGCTTGCTGCTTTTCAGTTTGGTTGATTCTTATTTCAGTCTTCAGATGAAACTTTATTAAAACACAGAGAGGAATTTAGATGCTGTTGTTGGAGCTACTTACGGGAAGGGCGACGAAATTTAAACACCTGACTGGTATTCAGTAGTGAAGATATTATTCCGACAAATTTCTTTTGCTGTGTCATCAAATGAAATAGTGTATCAACAACATATATTTTATAATATATTACTTTGCGGCTTTCTTCATAGCATTTTCATTGTAAATTTTTGATAAAAATGCTAGACGCAGCTATTTCGTTTTTAAAAGAAAGCCACGGCGGATTAGCTGTGCGCACTGGGGCGTCGTATTATGGTGCGAGCGGCCGTTCGCCGTCGGGGTTTCAAGTTCCCCCTCGGGCATGGGTGTCTGTGTGATCCTTAGGTTAGTTTACCTTAGTTTAGCTAGTTTGTAAGCTAAGGGCTCATAACCTAGTACTTGAATTCGATAGATTTACAAACATTTGAACTAGTGATAACAAATAAACGCACTCGCGTTTTTCTGGTAAAGTAAAATTCTAAAGAAATATATTCTTCTGGGGTTGCTAGTTATATATGTTATGCAGAGAATTTAGTGCCATTATAGCTCAACATTGCCGTAGTACCGCCGCGGCAGAATGGCCGAGCGCTTTGAGGCGCTATGTTCAAATGTTTGTAGAGCTTATGGGACTTAACAACGGGGTCATCAGTCCGTAAACTTACAAAGTACTTATGAACTAACTTATACTAAAGACAGCGGAAACATCCATGCCCGAGGGGGGATTCGAACCCCCGACGGGAAACGGCCTCGCGCATCGTAGCATAGCGCCTGAATGAGCTCGACCGCTTTGCTCCGATGCACGAGGCCGTTGCCCGTCGGGGGTTCGAATCTCCCCTCGGGCATGGATGTTTCCGCTGTCTTTAGTTAATAAGTAGTTTGTACGTTTGGGGACTGATGACCCGCGGTTAAGTCCCATAATCTTAACAAAGACTTGCATTTTGCCGTAGTACCACCTTCTTAACGGTTCTCAAAGCATCGATTTTTGATACTATCAACTGTTATTATTTACATCTTTTCATCGTGTATTAAGTATTTGCGCGATTGCGCGTAAAGTTAATTATTGACAGGCAGTTGAGGAAACAACAATATGGCCGGTCAATATTGTTGGCAAGACAAGGCGCGCGTCAGCTGCGTCGTCCCTGCGAATGAAGCCGCAAGGGAGTTGGCGAGCCGCGCTGTAAAAACTTGAAAAATATAAAATTTGCCGAAATTTATGCTTTGAACACAGCGCTTTCCTGGTAGTGAACGAGTGCCTCATAAAATATGTATGGATCGGTAGTTGGATTTTCTCTCCTCCACGGCACACCGTGTGCGTTGATATTGTTCGTGTGTGTGTGTGTGTGTTGCGTGGGCGCGCGGTCCCCCTACTCGGCGATAACCGGGAATCCTCGGGCCAATCAGGCGAGACGGTGTACGTCATAGCTTCCCCTGCGCCCCCTCCCCTTTTGCACGTGGCCGTTCGCTTGCGCAGCGCGCTGTAATTACCTGAGTTTATGGCGAGCTCTTAATTTTTAAACCGGCCCGCTCAGAAACTATACAATAGTGTCCATCAGATGTATTAAGCCGGAACAAGCGCGCCGCGTTTGCCGTTTAATTATAATGTCGGGGCGATCGGACGTCGCCAGCGCGCCCGCCCCCGCCCCCGTCCCACCCCACCCCACCGCGACTCCGCGCTCTCGCCGCCATCCACTCTACGGCGCTGCTATCGATTGATAGCTACGATAGTTTGCTCGGTGCATAATTTAAATCGTACACGTAATTGCACGGGCGAACATTGTACACAAAGGTGACCTACATGCTTGCCGTGGCGCCAGCTTTAAAAGCAACAGGCAACCTTGTCAATGTTTCAGCGCCAAGAACCGTTTGTGATTCCGTTATACGCCTTGCGACCCGGTACGAGCGGCGGCATTATTTACCGCCGACGTTTCTGTGCGCGCGGCCCAAGTTGGATTGGCGAGGCGACCGCCCGGAACTGCGGGGAGGGGGGGGCGGCTCGATTTTTCGTCAGTGTCGGTTCGGCGGCGCGCACTTGCGTAGGAATTTCTAATAGGCCCCTTTGAAAACGACGCGGCGCACATAATTATATCAGATTCGGCGGGCACTCCGCGCGGCCGTGTGTTCGCGAGCGCCTGAAAAATGAACGGCCACCCTTCCGCTGCTGCTACTGGCGCGTCAGGGGCGGGGTAGCGCTCGGCCGTGCTCACTACCTGGCGTCTCCAAGGCTGCGCCCAAACAACACACTCTCCTTCACATTCAAAACTTCGCCTGCACACAAATAAAAACACCCTAATAATTTATTTGCAATTTTAGCGTTTTTTAAATAAATCTCTCATATCTTTCTGAACCTTTCCTATAACATCCTAAATAGGTTTTTCCAGAATTCTTAAATGCAATAAAAGAATCAAAATACCAAATTTTCCGAATTGTTTTCGGTGTCGCCATTAATGTCAAGCAATACTCACAAAAGTTTCGTGATTGATACCACATTTAAGTAAAAATAATACCAATTGTTTGTAAAGGTCCGGGACCAAACTTCGATGGTCATCAGTCCATAAACTTACAAACTACGTAAACTTACGCTAAGGAGGACACACACACACCACACACACACACACACACACACACACACACACACACACACACACATTCACACACGTTTTTGTGATCTTGAGTCCGGAGACTGGTTTGATGCAGCTCTCCACGCTACCCTAAACTGAGCAATCCTTTTCATCTCCTCATAAGAACGGCACCCTACATCCATCTGAATCTGCTTACTGTATTACTCTCTTGGTCTCCCTCTGCGATTTTTACCCCCACACACTTCCCTCCAATGCTAAATTCATGATTCCTTTATGTCTAAGAATGTGTCCTACCAATCGATACCTTCTTTTAGTCAAGGTATGCCTGAAATTCCTTTTCTCTGAAATTCTGTTCAGTACTTCCTCGCCGCGGTGGAGAAGCCGAGCGGTCTAAAGCGTCTCGCTGCGGAGCGCGCGGTTGCTCGCCGTGGAGGTTCGAGTCCTCCCTGGGACATGGGTGTGTGTGTTTGTCCTTAGGTTAGTTTACCTAGGTTTAAGTAGTTTGTAAGCTACGGACTGATGACAACGCAGTTTGGTCCGATAGATTTACAAACATTTGAACATTTGATTTTGTTGTGTCGTGGTGATATTCCACAGCACATTCTTTTTACAGAAAATGTTGCTGTAGTTCTTTTGATTAGAATTCTTACTTATATTCAAGAGATAATTTTATTCCGCGCCGAGTAATGACGCATATATTATAACTGATGTCTTAATTGTCGTTATCAATTTTACTAGTGACTGAAGGCAGGTTGCTGTTGGAACAGGATATTATTAATGGGGCTGGGGTGAAAAGATGCCTAACAGTAAATTCGGAAGATAATGGGAAAATTGGATGATGAATGTAAGTTGAAATGTTTGTAAATCTATCGGACCAAACTGCGTGGTCATCAGTCCGTAGCTTACAAACTACTTAAACTAAACTAACCTAAGGACAAACACACACACACACACACACACACACACACACACACACACACACACACACTCCAGGGAGGACTCGAACCTTCAACGGCGAGCAACCGCGCGCATCGCAGCGAGGGGCCCTAGTGATTGTAAGTATGGTTTTCTCAGATTCTAGCCGGCCGCGGTGGCCGAGGGTACTGAGGCGCTTCAGTCACGGTCTTCATGGCCACTACGGTCGGGGGTTTGAATCCCCCCTCGGGCATGGATATTTGTGCCGTCCTTAGTTGTAGGTAGTTCGTAAGTAGTTTGTAAGTTTAGGGACTGATGACCCCGTACTTAAGTCCCTTAAGCTTAACAAACATTTGAACATTTTCTCAGATTCTAGGCTAGTGACGACCCAGCTGCTCTTGGTGTGTAATATTGCTGCTACGTTTAGAGAACCGTTCGCAACTAGTATACTTGCCTTCGTAGACGAAGCTAAGTAAACGCTAACAGAGTAATGTACTGGATGCAGATCGTGTACATATTTATTTAATGGATGCACTGTTCCCTTGCGGGAGCAATAGTAGTGCATGTGTGAGAAGGAATGTTGCGTGTAGTGAACATTTGGGTAGAAGTGGTTCTGCAGAGCCGTCGATTTGGCCTGTGGGTCAGTGGTGGCGGCACGGGTGTAGGCCTACAGCAGGCAGCACCCGTGCTGAGCCGCTGTTTGCAGGAGATAAGGATCCGCCACGCGAGATAAAAGCCGTGCCTGGGGAGCCTCTGGCCTTCACTGCACGCGTGCTCTCGTCTCCACTTACTTTCACGCAAAGGAAGGAGCATGTGCTGTTCTGCCGATTCAGCCGTACATCCCATACACTATTTCTGTTGTTGCGCTAGAAATAAAAATACAAATGTCCCTATCGGACTCAACTGCTGAATTATTAGTCCGTAGCTTACAAACTACTTAAACTATTCTAAGGACAACACAGACACCCATGCCCGAGGGGGGACTCGAACCCCCGATGGCGAACAGCCGCGCGCACTGCAGCACGGCGCCCCAGTGCGCACGGCAAATCCGCCGCGGCCGCTAAGCATGTAGTTTCAACTTCTGTTTATTGGAACTATTCGATTTCTGAGTTGATGTATACAAATAAAATTTCTTTAAATATCAACGAATAATACATTACCTTGAGACTACATTGTCTCTTTATACCTAAGGTATTAAATACTCGTATAAGGTGAGGCATTGAATTAAAATTTGTGCTCTGGCCGGTATTCGGACCAGGGACCTCGTACTTAGTAGGTAGGCGCTTTAGACCACAGCTTACACAGCGTTGCAGCCAACGAGACTACACGGACTGTCTTAAAGCACGTCTCCCTCCACACCACTTACTTCAATTCTGCCTCAATGTTCCCCGTGAAATGCGTATCAAATTGCCCAGGGCTCTCCTATATTGGAATAGCACCCTAGCAAAGAACGCGAATGGGACCAGTCCTGCCTTGTTCCTCAGGCCGAGGTGATATAAAATCAATAAATAATACATTACATTTATTTTGGAGTATTTTAACGATTTTACCTGATCCGAGAAACTGCCTCAAGAGATTTGTTCTCGGCTTACGTAAAAAATAGAACGTTAGTGAACTAAATCCTCTCGTAGGAGATACTCTACTATACACCGAAATGTATCGAAATCGGAGGGTTGCTTGGTGTAGACACTATTTGTGTTATATATATTATGCGAGATTTCAGTAATTTGGCAATTTGATCTGCATTAGTACCATTTAAAATAACGCAACCTATGACGGTTTTAATCTCTTCAGATATAGACGAGGACTTTGACAAATGGCGGATGTTAAACTTTGAGAGCCCGTGTCGACGTAAAGTCGGTCGATGTTGCGTGACAGCTGTCCAGGGTGGTAATGCTAGTTATTTAATCCTTTTTACGATACAGCGTCATGAATTTTAAACGTTGATGGAATAATTCAAATTTATCATAAAATACTTATGGTGCAAATTAAAAGCAGTATTTGATCATCAATAAAATACACACTTTATTTTGAGGGCACTTTAATTGTAACGGCAGGAAACTGTCAGCGCTACACTAAATCAAAATTGTGTTACTTATTTAGATTTGATCTCGGTGCAAAAAGTTGTTGCAACGTGATTGAGGTAAAAGTGAAACAGTCATCAATCTGGAGATCGTTTAGAACATCACAGTGCTTTGCGATGCAAGGCCCTGTTGTAGGTGATACGCCGTTGCCTTCGTCCGACCAGCCGTTATAGAAGTGTCTACAGTTTAACGTGGATTTTGAACCACGGTGCATTTGGCGTTTTTCACGTAAAAAAATAGAGGTGAAAGAAGGGAAAAGTGGCAGATGAGAATCGAATCCTATGACTGAAAAGGGATGTAACCCGCGATCTTTGAATCTGTAGTCTTACCACTGAGCCACACGCAGAGTGATGACACTGAGAAATAATAAAAACCGGGAGAGTACAGATACAACAGGTAATTCTTAGATGGATGGATGCCGTTAAGGATAACTGGTACTGGATTCCATCACTGTACCCTCATAGTACGCATTGAATCTCTGAAGTGTTGGAGCCGGCTGTCCTCCCATATTTTGGATCTTTCCTGCAGCCGCATTTAGGACACAATCTTAACCCTAGCTGATCAGCTACATACCTTATTTTTCCCATTATCTCTCAAACTGATCAAAATTTTACCACAAATTCATTTTTAGCTGTTTCTGTACATAGTGTTTCATATGCTAGTAGCTCGTCCTAGAAATTATAAATTGCAGAGTGCTACTGAATCAGACAGTTAGCTGCATTGAGTTACTCCTAGCTTGTGCGTTTGTTTACTTTAGTATTCCTCCTTTGCCATGTAAAAGTAGTCGATCGAATACTACTGTTGCATTATGAATTACTTTCTGGAAAGATTAGAGGCATAATACTGACATTTACTGCATCGGGTACATCTTGGAAGCACTATATAGCTTACCAGCTATGAACGTTTCGTTGCTGGTAGTGCATAATAATTTTAAAGAACTTTTTTTCCACTTTTTTCTCAGTATATACGCACTATACATTAATCGTGGTAGTTTTTATAGCTTCAATCATTTAAGGGTTAAAGACCGTTCGTCGTCGGTCTGATTGTACTGTTGCTTCAGCCTCTCTCATCTCCCCGTCTCTCGCCTGTCTTTTCATGTTTGTGGAGCGACTGGTGCCCCCGAGATACCCCATCCGCTGCTACACCACGGCAACTTTGGCAATATGTGGAAACAGTTGTTTGGTTGGGATAGGAAGGCTAAACTGCTAAGGTTTTCAGTCCCCCCGGTGGGGAGGGGAATGATAGGAAAAGAGGGGAGGGGGAAACGAAATGCAGTCTGGGAGGTAAAGAAGGAAGGAAGACTGCAATAGCTCGATGCCCCATGCTCGTCACGCTTGTACTCACGAAAAATCCGTGACCCCCCTGGGGACAGAAGTTATGGAAGCAATTCGCAATAATAATTTCATCATCTTACATCACATGACGCTGTGTTCACCGTCATGCAATCTCTGTACGGCGTGTTTTCTACAAAACAAATTTGGCTGTGATATCTCCGGTCCTTCTTAGTCTTGCATGTTTGGATGGCCAGCAGTTTATTACAAAAAGGTTTAGATAATAAAGAATTTGTATGTTGACTGAAATGATAATTTTGTAGATACATATGTAGAACAGTGTTAACTTACAATTTTGAATTATACTGTTACTGTCTCATATTTTATTCACATTTGTAACTGTTTCAGTGTGTGTGCGTGTGTGTGTGTGTGTGTATGTGTGTGTTTTAAAGTTTCTAATCCGTTGTTTGATAACACTGTGTTACTGTAGCTTTCTTGATGTGTAAAGACGAATGGCAATATGATTCCTTTGAAAAGGACTTCTAAGATTTCCTTTCCCGCCGTTTCACTGTCCGAGCTTGTCGTGGGCGGCTAGATACTAGACACTTTCCTTTCTAAGCTCTGAGTTGTAGGTTTTGGGTCAAACACAAACTACAATTTCGTTTCTATACAAAAAGGATATCTGAAGTTAGGTTCCTACTCTCGTATGAAAGTGTTCTCATTCCTCATATATCGGTAGACCATTCTGAAACGTATCAGAATATACTGAGAAATGAAGAGAACTTTCTCACATTATAGCCTGTAACGTTAACGTGAAAAAGCTTTACTCATATCCTTTTATGGAACAAATGATAAATTGACAATATTTCGCCTTACGAAATGACCTGGAGCATTGCTTTGCTTTCGACCGTCGACCGCCCGGTATCCTGTGTCATGCTTGGCTTCTGCCTTTCTTGTTTTTTCTTTTCTCAGCTCTCGTCGGCGTAGCGGATTGCCAGTATCGGCTGGCCTAAGACACCGTTGCGACCCAAAGCATATTTGTTCAGACTCCCTCGCTTTCTGTCGGTGACTACCAGTAATCTTTCACCGTGCGGAATCGATGGCCGCCATGAATTTTTTAGTAAGATGTATAGAATCGACTCTGGTGGGCTGCTGTTACTTACAGATCAATAGAAATGAACCGTAAGTAGCGCTGTCCCAAACAGGCACAGTGAAATTTTGAAACCACTTCTGTTTGTTTCCGTTTCTGGACTTCCCGTTGCGTCACCTACTCACCCCGCTGTTCGGTGTGCTATTCGACGTACACTCGTCATTATTTCCTCTTTTCACGATTCGTATTTGCCGATCATATACCTTTCGTGAGACCGTCTTCGATATTTAAAGCAGTAATTTACTACTCTCTTACGCCGAAGCTTACTCATTACACGTTACTCAGATTTTTTGACGTTGGTGCTGATATAGTTACGGGGTACTCGGTAATCTTTTGAATATGTGATTTCGTAAGGACACCATGAAAAATTGTTTTATGTAGTTAAGTCTTGCACGGGTATACGTTTTTATGTGTATCACGCCGTATTTTCGTAATTTATTGCCATTTTTCAGGTGCTATGAGAGTTTACATCGCCATTTCAAATGATCCCTGCTTGTTGTTTAGTACCACTTCTCTATCCTCGGAGTTTTCATTTTATTGTCTTACGGCAACAGGAAACGGAAAGATCTTCAACCGCGGAAAGGAAGGCAGAACCATACGCACTCAGACATGACGGCCATTAACAGTGTTAATATCTATAGCCCCGAGGGGGGATAGACTCCTGAAGCAGGCTATTCTAAGTATGGCTTATCATGCCTGATGTGGGTTTTTTATTTTTTTTATTTATTGCTTGCAAATTTTCGAGAAAGATTGCTTATGATTGGTGAAATCGAATATAAGATTTTTCTTGCAAAAATGTTGATAATGATAAACAAAAGTTGCTGATAGCTCACATTACAAAGAGATAATTCAGACTGCTTAAACGTCCTAGTTTCTCATGTCAGCCCGTGTCGTCTCTTGCACATTCGCATCGTTCTTGTTACACAAACAGTGTGTACATAGAATAATAACATAACAATAGGGTGCCTCATGCAATTTTTTAAATTTTTGTTACTTTTTCTGTGCATGAATCTGTTGTTTCCAAATTGTGGTTCGCTAGAGCTAAAGTACGGTCTGTGAAGGAAATTAAATTTCAATTTTTTTTATTCATTTTAATTGAATAGTTAACCCGAACAACGTTATAATTGACAAAGGCTAAATTATACAGGAGGTGGAAGAAACTTCTCTAGGCTAGTGATATGAAAGAAATTTCAAATTATACTATGTTAACTATACTTTAATACCATACAAAGCTTGTGGGCTACTTATTCTATGTACAAATCAATTTCATTTTGAAAAAAATCGAGCATTAAAAAGTTTTAAATTGGAACAACGTTGTAACTGACTGTAAGCATTACCAGCTCGTAATACAAATCTCGTATTTCTCTGTCACAATTCTCAATCAAAATATGTGTAATGAGTATACAAAAGTAAAAACTAACATAATTGTATTGTTGTCACTAATCACTCATACGAACAATATGAACTTTGTGCTACTAAAGATAGTTAAAACTTAATGCAATGAGAGCAGATCGTCATAGAATTTTCTAGATGCAACTCGAATATATCTGCACATATCCAGTAGGTCCTTCTTCTTTGCAGCTGTTATGGGTAGAGGTCCTGAGTATGCATTTAGAAAACTATGGACATTCACTGGAGGTACATTTTTGTATCCAGTTCCTTTCATCTTCTTTGCATTACTCCGACTAACCCAAGGCTGGAGAATATTGTAACTCTTCCTTCCACGAATGTATTTTTGGAGCCAAACGTATTCTGTTATTTTAAATGACCCTTTACGGAAAGAATTTTCAACTACGCTCATATCTTTAAAATCTTCCATCTGCAAAACAGCAACAATTAGCCAGTTATTATTTTGACCTATGCATCTATCTGACCACAAAATGAGATGTCTTGTTTCTCCTGTTTTCAGTGGTTGGAAATTCTCTGTAATATACTTCAGTATTGCAGATGAAATTTCAACAGAACCCCTTTTATGGCTATGCTTTCATGCCAGAAGCACATAAAAGCTATATTATTGCCGGTATTATGGATAGCAAGGTTATAGCAGGAGTAATGCGTTTGGTAAAATACAGTTGAATGATACAAGTTGGGACAGAATAAAACTTGTTGTAAGACAACACAAAGCACAACAATAACCTTATTCTCTTTGCTAATACTGGTATCACCTGCCAAAGATTTACACGCTGCCTCAGATCTGCGGTGGCGAAGTTGACTTTCCTCCTCTATTTTCTGCATTTCGTCATTCGATTCTGCAGAAATGAGGCGAATAAAAGTTTCAACGTTGTTCCACTCACTGGATTTGGAGGCAGCTTTCGAGGTACAGGATGCTTTATTTTGGAGATAAAGGGACATCCACTGTCCCGTAGACTTTTACGAACGTTATCTTTCCTTGAACTTGATATCTTCCTTCTTTTTCCCTTTTCTCATCGGACAATGTAATAGAGACATCTAGCTGAGCCGCCATGTTGCGTGCAGTTACTACGTTGTTCGGCTAAACACTAGTTTCAAATGCATGTGGTGCTGCCAATATATGATACTCAGGCCCAAAGTTTTCTCACATATGTCCACTATGGCAAGTCAAACGTTGTTCGACATTTATCTCATATTCATGGAA
The DNA here is from genome assembly GCA_026315105.1 of Locusta migratoria. NCBI lineage: Eukaryota > Metazoa > Arthropoda > Insecta > Orthoptera > Acrididae > Locusta > Locusta migratoria. Next base: position 102,851,162 of record CM048747.1, read on the forward strand.
TTTGTCGGTTACAACGTCGTTTGGGCTAACCATTCAATTATTAATTCCTTCTTACGAGGTCAATCATTTAATTTAATCCTAATAGTTTCTATTATAGAAGTACTGTTGATATTATGACATTTTGAGTTTAACGAATATATTAAAGGTTTAACCTAATTTCATTTTCATAGTGACACAGTTTATTTTTCTTAATGTTCTTGCTTTTTGCCACTGGTCTGCATTATTGTGCTTTGCTAATGTTCCGTAGTTTTCACGTTTCACTCGAGAAGTTTCCCGCCCGTTTGCAACCTCAGCTTCTTCGCGCAGCTCTGTAATTGGGGATAACTTCTGCTGTTACACTGTTGGATGACGTAATTGTTCTTTGGAAATCTGTTGGAAGTGTAATCGAATTGAGTGTGCGCCGCTGATGAACGAGTGCGTAATAATAGGTGCCGCTAGCGAGTGCGCAGAATATTAACAATTTTGATTGCAGCGGCGCTCGGCGATAATCGACAGGTGCAAGTCTTGGTGAAAGCCGCGCGCGGGGAGCTTTTTTTCTGGCGTTATGGCGGCGCGTGCAACCGCCATCCGTAATTTGGCGTTAATGGAGCGTCCGTCGCTGCTGGCCCGTGCCCAATTCCCTGTGTCGCTCTTTGGTCAAGTCGCGCCCGTAAACAACCCCCTTTGCCAATATTGCAGTTTTTAATTGAAACAACGCCCGACACTGGCGCCGGCAGTATTTTTAATTGTTATTTTCATTACGAATTATCAATGTCATTTAACGCGTCGAGGTGCGGGCCGGTGGGAGGCGGTGGGGGGGGGGAGGGGGGGCGACAGACGTAGCTGATGGAAACAGAGTGCCATTGCAGGCGGAGGGGGGCAAAAACACTACGAAACTAATTAGTACGCAATTTGGGAGCAAATTTTGATTAATTGCCATCAAAATTCGACATAGGTGGAAGCAGTTCATTAGGTCGTTGGCGCTACTTAAAGGTAATTGAATGCGGTAATTGATTACTTGGACGCGTCACTAACAAGTGGGCGTCGGCGCCGCGACGGCTGCCTCCGCCTTTGACGTCGGCCGGCCGTCCGCCGGGGACACTGCGGGACGCGGGGGCGGCGCCGCTGTGTGCGTGCGCGCGTGCGTGCGTGCGCGTGTGTGTGCGTGAGTGCGCGCGCGCGCGCCCCAGCGCACCCGCCGCGTCTTTGTCGGCGGCCGCTAACGCAATCAGCCGACTTTTTGTAAGCCAATGAAACGGCCGAATTACTCATCTGTTACCTGGTGCTGATTAGCGCTTTGATCCGTTAACTGTCTTTGTCCCTCGGTCTGCCGTGCACACTCGTCTTTGTGTGTGTGTGTGTGTGTGTGTGTGACGAGGGGCTGGGGCAGTGCGTGTGCTTGGCCAGCATCTAGTTAAGAGATCCCCTCTACCCCCTCCCCCCTCTCGCGTTTCTCCTCCTCCTCCTCATCCTCTCTTTTTTTCCGTCCCTCTGCGCCTGCTTTTGGCGCTACTGTGCAACTGTATTCTTGATTGGTCGCTGCTGTCAGCACGGCAGCTCGACTTCCCCTGTTTGCGGTTTACTCTACATATCACGTACATGGCTAACCGTTGTTTTCAGGTATATACTCACCTTGGCATAAGTGTTGCAGCTTTCTCAACCAAGTGTTATGCTTCGTATGTTCTAACAGCGCTAGTACATAAGAACATTCTACATATCTATTGAGTTGGCGCAGTGGTGAAGACACTGGTCTCGCATTCGGGAGGTTGCTGGGCCGAATCCACTTACGGCCATCTAGGCTTATGTTTACCGTGATATCCCTAAATCTTTCCAGTCAAATCTCGAGACGCCGACCGCGGTGGCCGAGGGGACTTAGGCGCTCCAGTCACGGTCTGCACGGCCACTACGATCGGGGGTTCGAATCCCCCCTCGGGCATGGATATTTGTGACGTCCTTAGTGTTAGCTAGTTCATAAGTAGTTTGTAAGTTTAGGGACTGATGACCCCGTAGTTAAGTCCCGTAGACTATATAAACGTTTGAACGTTTGAAGGCGATCTTAGAGTGTCTTGTTTAATTAACTTGTATACTGATTTCTCCGTCCCAGTTTCCCAGAAACAGTGCTCCAAAAGATGCTAAATTATGTAATATTTTGGCAATTCGAGATTTTTAGTTTCACAATTTGTTTCGTATTTAATTAGTAGTGTTGTAATGGAATACGTTGCGTAAATAGTAAACTTACATTTTTTTCGTCCAGGATTCCAATATTGAAGATAACAAATCTATATTTCACATAATCCATTTCGCACGCTATAAATAGGCAGTACTAAGAAAAGCGCTGGGAAGCAAAAGTGTTTTTGCAAAGCATTGATGTAACAACTTCTGTTAGAATGCAAAGTTCTATTCGTAGATGGGCCTTTTGGGCTCGACCTACTACTTGGTCGTTCAAATGTTTTGGAAGTCTTATGGGACTTAACTACGGGGTCACAGTCCCTAAACTTACAAACTACTTACGATCTACTTACGAACTAGGACGGCACAAATATCCATGCCCGAGGGGGGATTCGAACCCCCGACCGTAGTGGCCGTGCAGACCGTGACTGAAGCGCCTCAGTCCCCTCGGCCACCGCGGCCGGCTACTTGGCCGTCCTCTGACAATGGCGTCACTGGATTACTCCCGCACGGAAAAGGCTCAGCAGTCTTAAGGCGTCATTTTACAGATTACGCGGCCGATCCTGCCGGAAATTGGAGTCCTTCCTGGGGCGTGTGTGTGTGTGTGTGTGTGTGTGTGTGTGTGTGTGTGTGTGTGTGGGGTCCGTAGCAGAAGTTAGTTTAAGTAGTTTCTAAGTATAGGAACAGTTGAATTTTGCAGTTTGGCCCCTTGGGTTTACAAACATTTGAACATTATTTAAAATATGTCGATAGCAGAATTTGTAGGTAGCATCTGTCTCATTTGTGTGTGTGGAAAAATATTTTCTCCTGAGGTTCACCTTGTATTAACGTAGGAGTAATCGTCGTAACTATTTCGGCGTTAATAACACGTGATTCAAACCCGTAAGGTCCTCATAACAAGGGTGAAGAAGGCCGCTTGTCAGTTGGAGGAGCCGAGTACGTTGGGAGCGGTAAAGCTGTGTCTGAGGTTTTAACCTGCAGCAGAGAGACTCGTGTGTGACGCCGTTATCTATAGATGTGCCATAACACCACGACGTTCATCCCAGGAGACGTTAAGGTGCGATTTGCTTCGGTAGTAATGTCCCGTGGGACGCCATCGGAGCCCAAGCTTTAACCATCTGAGCAAAACTGCAGCTGTAATAACTCTGCTCAGCGTTAATGTAAACAGCAGAGTTCAAAACGCGGCCGATTTCACTGGCAGCACCAACGTACAAGCCACTTCCTGATGTTGCTACTAAGGAACAGTACGTCGCCATTACAGAGAACCCAGGCCAATAGAAAATTCAGTGATGATTTTGTCGCTCGCATGAAGGATGCTAAACATATTGACCGTGCCCTCTTTTTTTTTCATAACGTCTCTGCGCACTTAGTTTTCCGCGTATCGGTGTGACATCATCAGACTTCTCAGCCATTTGTTCACAAGTTTTTCAGCTGAAGTAAGAGAAGTGTGAATATTACGGAACTATCAATTTAATGAGGTATGCTTGCAGAATACGAACACAAAAACCTGGTAGAAACAATCCCCTTGGAATATCAGTTTTGTTTTAGGATAAAAGTATGTGAACTCTACTACTTAGGAGAGAGGTTAAGGAAAGACAAACCTACCTTTAACGGTTTTGTAGATTTCGAGAAAAAAAATGTTCAAATGTTTGTATAGTCTATGGGACTTAACTACGGGGTTATCAGTCCCTAAACTTACAAACTACGTATGAATTAACTAAGACTAAGGACGGCACAAATATCCATGCCCGAGGGGGGGATTCGAACCCCCGACCGCAGTGGCCGTACATACCGTGACTGGAGCGCCGCAGTACCCTCGGCCACCGCGGCCGGCTTCGAGAAACATTTCAGTTACAACGAGCTCGCGGGAAGCAATAGTTGAGAAGGAGAATGAGACAGTCTTTTGTGACCTACTCCTATGCTGTTCGATGTGTATGTTTGAAAAGGGAATTAAAGTTGAGGAGGAAGAAATAAAAACGTTGCTGCTTGCCAATAACGCTATAATTCAGGCAGACAAAATAAGGACCTGGAAGAGAAACTGAACGAAATGGACAGCATTTTGGGATTATAAACATCAACCACAGCAAAATAAGCACAATGTAATACTGTCGAATTAAGTAAGGATACTCAGAGGATATTAATTTGGAAACGAGAGACTAAAACAGTAGGGTTTTGTTATTTGAGCAGTAAAATAGTTGCAGCGAGGAATGGCCGCGTGGTGTAAGGTGTCATACTACGGCCTGGGCGGCCGTTGTCGCCTGCGGTTCGAGTCTTCCGTCGGACATGTGTTTGTGTGTGTTGTCCTTAATGTAAGTTAAAGTAGTTTGTAAGTCTAGGGATTCAGGATGATAGTATTTTGATCCAAATAGTTTTACAAACATTTGAACATTTAATAAACCAGTCAACGGTAGCCTAAGGGACGGTATAGTACCTAGGATGGCCATGGCAAGTAAGCTCCTGTTAAGAAATTTTTTTCCCTTAAACTGAGCATTATTTAAGTGCTACGAAGTCTTGTGAGAAGGTATTTGTTAGGAGTGTAGTCTTGGTGAAAGCTCTTGAAAGGTTATGCAATAGAAGGCAGCTGAAGATTAGATGGGTAAATGGCGTAATTAATGAGGAGGCACTCAACAGAATTGGGCAAGGAAAGAAATTATAACTTGACTAAAACAGGAGATCGATTTGGAGGATAAAATGTGTGACGTCAAGGGATCAGCACAATTTTATTGGGTGTTGAGGGCGTGACCGGGGGGGGGGGGGCATGTAAAAGTTGTAGAGGAAGACCATGTTCTTACAGGGGAGGGGTAGATTGAAGCGGTTATTAGAAAATGAGGAGCCTTGTACGGGATTGCTCACTTCACTCGTGCACTTACTGTGTCATTTGACAGTTGATTCAGACTTTTGAAATTATTGTCAGACCTGCTTTGCTGCTGATGACATCATTGTATTTAGTTTCTAGATGAACGCGGAGGGTTTTTTTTTAAACAATGCGAAGACTGTAGTTATAAGTGGGGCGTATGTAATAGCTTATATTCCCATAAACCTTAGACTTGTCACCGATTCATTTATAGTTATACTGCCGTTCTTATACATTAGCGGTGGTAATGTGTAAAAAAGGTAAAGCAGTCAACAATCCGAAGATTGGTTTGAACACCACAGTGCCTTACTAGGCATGGTCCTGTTTGGAGGTGGTATGCCGTTGCCTTCCTCCGACCTTTGAACTGACTTACCCAGCCAGTTATAGGGGGACCTACAGTTTAACGTGGGTTCCGAACCAGGGTGCTACTCGGTATCTTTCAAATGAGCAATACTGCCAGAGGTGAAAGAAGTGGAAAGTGGCAGATAAAAATCCTAGGACCTGGCGGGGATCGAACGAGCGACCTTTGATTTGTAGTCTGACAACCACTGTGCAACCCATGAAGACTGCAGTTAAAGTGAGGGGTATGTAATAGTCTATAATCCAATAAACCTTAGACTTGTCACCGACTCATTTTTAGTTATACCGCCGTTCTTATACATTAGCGGTAGTTTCGAACGTGTATGAATGAAGAAAATCAGAAGCTGGGAGCACTGATTACAGAAATTACCCTGAAATCTGTCACAGTGGAGTAAATGGTGGCGCAGTTGTCACGCCACGCGCAGTTGTCGCTGAACAGTGGAGGTGAAGTTGGTTGTAATATTTGGACGGACTGGCGGGCTTGGCGCAGCGGCGCCGGCGCCCCCCGGCGGCTCCTTACGTGCGTCACGTGAGCATCGCAGCGGGGGCGCTGGCGTGATTCGGCGCGCGTAATTCGCGGCCGCTCCTCATTTGCAGTGATTACTGGGGCAGTTTTATCTGCCGGCAATTAACAGCGCAGCGGCCGCGGTCGCACGCACCCCGCTCTTCACGTCAGTCGCCCGCTGCAAGCTGCGCGCCGCCTCGCCGCCCCGAGTTTCGTACCAGCCGCTGTACCGACCGGTACTTCGGGGCGCAGTGTCTTCTTCGTGGGAGGTCGGGCAGCCAACTTAATGTGGTGCTGTCCTGTAGGGAGTACGGTGTAGTGTCGTGCTCGCAGAGTCGCCCAGCTGCAGCTCACCAGCGTCCACTAAAAGGTCAAAATTTGTGTAACTAACCGACCAAACTGGACTTAAACACTACTTAAACTGCCTTATACTAAAAACCACTGCTCATATGTCTTCGTACGGGCCACAAATCTCCCTTATCTTTGTAGTCCTTACGCGAAATTTAAGCCGACAGCAGTTAACCGTTCTGCGCTTAGTATCAATTACTGAAGGTCTAAATTACCTGAGTAGCGTTCCTCTAAAAAAATGCCAACATTCCTACATAGATTCCCATTTAAGATCCAGAAACATCTCCGTGACTCGCGTGATGATGGACAGCACGCCGACCGCGGTGGCCGAGGGGACTGCGGCGCGCCAGTCACGGTCTGCACGGCCACTACGGTCGGGGGTTCAAATCTCCCCTCGGGCATGGATATTTGTGCCGTCCTTAGTGATAGCTAGTTCATAAGTAGTTTCTAAGTTTAGGGACTGATGACTCCGTAGTTAAGTCCCATAAGCTCTACAAACATTTGACAGGGACAGCACATACGCCCATGCTCGAGGGAAGACTCGAACCTCCGGCGGAAGTGGTCGCGCGACTAGACAAATGACGGGTACTGGCTAGAAGGGAAGAGGTTTCAGCGCGAAAATCGTAGCTACATTTTTATATTTGACTTACTTGGCCCCTGGAGAATACATTGTAGCCGCGGTGGAGTAGCCGAGCGGTCTAAAGCGTCTCGCTGAGGAGCGCGCGGTTGCTCGCCGTGGAGGTTCGAGTCCTCCCTGGGGCATGGGTGTGTGTGTTTGTCCTTAGTTTAGTTTACCTAGGTTTAAGTAGTTTGTAAGCTACGGACTGATGACCACGCAGTTTGGTCCGATAGAATTACAAACATTTGAACATTTTTTTAAAATACATTATATGTCGATAATTGCGCACAACATCGGAACTAGGCGACATTCCCGGGAGAACGTACAGAAAATCGTGCATCGAAGTCGGACAGCCCATTGGGAGCTGGCGTAACCTCTGCTTATCGAGAAAGCAATCCCAGCTGCTGCTTACAATAGGAGCTGACTACTTCAGATTGTCAATACAGTCAACTGGTTGCAACCGGCATAAAGACAATTACTAATATTGTGTTATCAGTCCAATATCCTTGGTGCCACGCAAATTGGCAGGTGCCGACGTCAAGTAATAACAGTAGCAAAAAGCGCAGGCAGCAGAAGTACCACTCATTGAAAACATTGTTGATGTTTATTGCGACTCGTTTATCAGTGATCGTAACGATATACATAAACGTGGAAATATATTCGAAAATGCGATGTTCTTTTAGCCAGTGTGAAAAATCGTTAAATCACGCTTGAATTGTGACAACTCTCAATTTCATCATCCTTATTTTGAAGACGATACAAAATGTATGTCGTCGCACGTTGCAGGAAATAATATAAAACATAGTGGGCCATTTGTTGCCGTAAATCAATGTGTGATGTGAATTTTAAGCTGTGTAGAGAAAGTCTGACCCCTGGCACTACAAAGAGAGGATTTCTCTATCTCCACCTCTGTCCTCATTTCTGCAGCGAGACAACTACAGTCAGAACTTTTTTCAGATTTGTTCTTTTTTATAAAATTCAATTCCTGTGATTATAAGAATGGGTAAAAGAACTAATTTTCCAACTCTTAGGACTAACGCTGTTTTCCTCGGCATATAGGCGTGGATAATCCCAGAATACCACCCATTTGTCTTCCCGTTACGAATACAGTAACTTGTGAAGTGAACGTCTTCCTTTTTCTTTCTCTTTAGACAAACTAGTTAGTTATTTTGTCCAAAAGAGTATTGAACACAACTCGACATACAACTACTTAGCCGGCCGCGGTGGCCGAGGTGACTGAGGCGCTCCAGTCACGGTCAGCACGGCCACTACGGTCGGGGGTTCGAATCCCCCCTCCGGCATGGATATTTGTGCCGTCCTAGTTCGTAATTAGTTCATAAGTAGTTTGTAAGTTTAGGGACTGATGACCCCGTAGTTAAGTCCCATAAGCTTTACAAACATTAAAAAACAACTACTTACATCATAGCAGCCCATCAGCATATAGTCAGTGGTCTTCATCCGTTTCAAACGACAGTCTTCAGTGAAAATTGTTAGGCTTGCAGTATTCTTAGTGAAAGCAGGTCACTTAAAGTGTAGCTATCGAACGATAAGTACCCGCTTCTCGTACGTAACGTGGAGAAGGTATCCCTGTATTGAAAATGCTCGATGCATTCAACGTTGCACTTATTTTTTCACAAATTACTGCCTATCTAGATCACAGCTTTCCAAATTTTCCCTGCTGGCGACACCCTTCCTAATACGTACAGTTTTACCTAGGTTTAAGTAGTTTGTAAGCTAGGGACTGATGACCACGCAGTTTGGTCCGATAGATCTACAAACATTTGATTTAAAAAAAAAGTTTAATGACAATCAGTTGGTTTTAAACCATTTATTAATCTTCATGAAAATATCATTAACAGACCTTTCTATAACTATGCTTGACGTTCTTTTTATTGCAATACTTGCATCATCTGCAAACAAAATGAACTCTGCTTCTGGTAGTGTCACTGATTAGAGGTCAAATAATGTACACAAGAAAAAGCAATGGCCCTAAGATGGATCCTTGTGGGACACCACATGTAATTTCCTCCCAATCCGATGATGACTGTTCGCTTAATTCACTAGGCACTTGCACGACTCCCTTTGTTTCCTGTTAGTGAGGAAAACGAGTAAAGTGGTGCACGGGTGATGTGAGAGAGTGTAGAGCAGCTGGCTGGACGCACAGCGGTGAGGCGGCGTGCCGCTTGGCGACGTCACAGTGGCGACGTGTAGCAGTGAGACGTGCTACCCCGCGGCGCTAACCTCGTTCTGGTCGGCCCTGGCTGCGGGGGGCCAGCCGCCCTGCTGCTACTGTCTGCTGTGCCCGCTTCTCATCCTACAAGACACCGTACCGTGCGTGGGTGACGGGACTACTAGACACTTCCACTACCAAACAGAGCGACGGAAAACCACTGGGCCACGAATTTCCCTTATCTATGTAGTCCTTACGCGAAATTTAAGCCGACAGCAGTTGAACCGTTCTGCGCTTAGTATCAGCTACCGAACGTCTAAATTACCTGAGTAGCGTTCCTCGGAGAAAAAAAAAAAAGTCTTCTGTCCTACATAGATTCCCATTTAAGATCCAGAACCATCTCCGTGACTCGCGTGATGATGGAACCTACCAATATCAAATTTAGCATCCCGCCTCAGAATTCCTTATTGTTTTCCATTAAACTGATCTTGGACGATGCCAAACATTTGAACAGTATTCTCGCACTACTATTCTACGAATTACAGAAGAAACATCATTAAAAATTCTCCCATTAAACCTGAACTTACCATCCGCCTCCCCCACAACTGTACTTAGGTCTATTGTCGATCTTCCTGCAACGTCACGCCTAGATATTTAATCGACGTGACTCCGTGAAATACGTCGGTGTTAATACTGTACTGCAGGCTCGAACATTATGGGACTGTTTTTCCTGTCCATCTGTATCACATAACATTTTTCTACAAATAGAACTAGTTGACGTTCCTCACACCATAAAGAAAGACTGTGTAACAAGGAGACAACAAGAGTATCCAGTGTTCGTAATCAACTCGAAACAGAAATCAGTCAAAGCCATTTTATGCAACTCTCAAAAATCCTGGAAGAAATCGACTTCGAGGTTTTTTGATTGACTTTAGTTACCTATAAAAGACCCAAAATTTTCGACGGCCTCCGCGACACATAGGAAGCGTTGTGGTTTGACTAACAATAACATTTTAGATTCGTTCAAATCCAGCTATTCCTCTTAATTTTAGTTTTTTATTCGAATTTTTTTTCATTGACTTCAAATAGTGACACGATTTAACTTTAAAATTCATCTAATATACGGTAATTAACCATTATGTAATCGTAATTTTTTGACAAATAATGCACATGTCCTCTTTATTCTGAATTTTCTCTATTTCATGAAAGGTTTCAGTTAAAAAGTAAATCACACAAATTACATTTTTAGAGTGTCACTTCACTATTAATTGACCATGGTTGCCTTTACTCATACACTTTCTGTTAGAGTCTTCCACTATTACTCCTAAAATATAAACTGTGATGTTTATTTCATTAAAACCGTTATTATTAATAATCATTTATAATATTCGGAAAAGTAACAATAAACAAGAGAAATTTGTTTATCAATAAAGATACGGTTACATATGTGCTAATTACCATATGTTCGCTGAATTTTATAGTTAAACGGTGTAGGTAATCAAACACTACGAAAAAAAAGGAATGGCGGGATTCCCGCCGCAGACGCTACGATTTATTGACTATAAATTTACAACAGTACCGAAGAGCAACGGAAGGTTGCAGAAACTTTGATGTTATACTTAGCTAAAGGGCATAAAGAAACTTCAAAGACGATTTTATCGAGAATTTGTGACAGTTTCATCAAATGGCTTTGGCTGATAGCTATTTGAGTTCTGAACTTCTCGCATAATAAATATCAAAAATGCAGAAAAAATAAGATATCCATGTGGTCTCCTTGTAAATCATCTCGTATTTTACTAGTCACTCAATGGCGACGCCTTGAATTAAACCACAGCATTATCAGCGAAGAGCCGCAGATTTGCTACTCTCCCGTCAGTCAGATCATAGAAAAATAATAACGATGCTATCATACCATCGATGACATCGTACGGCCTTCTATTAATTAAAAAGTATTGGAGCCGTTCACCTGTCTGGAAACCTATTCCATTTGCTGGCACCGTTTTTTTTTAATCAGAGTTTAGTGTGGCATCGTGTCAGACGCTTTTCGAAAAATCAAGAAGTATGCAGTTTCGTCTGCATATTGCACTTCATCCATGGCTCTCAAGATGTCGTGAAAATAGTAAAAAAAAAAAAAAAAAAAAAAAAAAAAAAAAAAAAAAAAAAAGTCAAATTTTTGTAAATCTATCGGACCAAACTGCGTGGTCATCAGTTCCTAGCTTACAAATTACTTAAACCTAGGTAAACTAACCTAAGGGCAACACACACACCAATGCTCCAGGGAGAACTCGAACCTCCACGACGAGCAACCGCGCGCTCCGCAGCGAGACGCTTTAGACCGCTCGGCTACTCCACCGCGGCTGAAAAAAGGACAAACTAAGTTACACACGAGTGTAACATGGACAGAAGCTTTTCGGTCTCAACGAAACTTATTGTGTTGGATCTGAGAATATGTTACAGAATTGTGCAGAAAACTGGCATTATAATGAATGGTCTTTAAATTTGCGGATCCGTGCCTTAAAATTTTAAGTCCGAGTTATTTTGTCTCTCATTCTAGACGGCAATATCCCAAAGAAACTCAAGTAATAGTTACAATATAATTCGTATGGCCGTGAAACCACACAATGTAGCCTAATGTCGTACCTTGGGACGTGACAGACTCACTCAGGAGTCGGGGCACGATTTTTTGTTCCAAGCTGCAGTAGTTTCTTTTCTCATTGTAGACTTATTGTTGGTCTCCGAGTGCGCGTCACGGTGCCAGTAACAAAGAGAGCAGAAGGTGACATGCATGTTTGACCGATGGCGCATGTTGGCCAGGGCAGGTAGGTACTCCGCCATCTTGCAGGGTGACCGTCGGCCGTGTGCGTACGCGGTCTGCGAGAGGGCGAAGCAGGCAGCGACAGAGGCACACTAATGGACGAGGCCTCTAGAAATGAGGTAATCACATTAGCGGCCATAATTACAAACCCCTTTGAGAACGGAAATGCATCCATATCCTGTGCATCAGGACTTTTCCCCCCACCCTGCTGCTGCGCTCAGTGTCCGCGCCTCCCCTTCTCTCTCTCTCTCTCTCTCTCTCTCTCTCTCTCTCTCTCTCTCTCTCTCTCTCATACACACTCACGCACACACACACGTGTGACCGGAGCACCGCTAGGCCACTTTCTCCCCACCCGTTACGTCGCACGCCGCAACTCCACTTCTCTGTACGTCGCCATCTCCTACCGCACACAGTCTCCTCATTCCCTCGCTCCCCCCCTCTTTCTCTCTCTCTCTCTCTCTCCCCCTCCCCCCCCTCTCTCTCTCTCTTTGCGCCAGCGACCACCACGCCACTGCCACTGCCGCTGTGGACAGCACACACATTGCTGCTCTCCGTACAGCTTCGTGCATTTCCGTGTTTAATGTAATTCGATTAATTTATTTCAAATTGCCCGAATGCGCTGTTTGGCGCGGCCTGCGGAAAATGGTGCGGCGCGGCCGCGTCGCTGAGGTGCGAAAAGGGCCTAAATAATAAACAGCCACTCCCTCGCCGCGGAGGGGCGCGCAAAAAATGTACACGCGCGCGTATATGGATACGGCGGCGGAGTGGGGGGAGTCATTATGCGCGCTGGGGGAGGGAGCCGAATGGAAGATGCTCGCCACAGAAGCAGCCGGCGGGCGGTCCTCGATATGTGACGGGCGTGCGCGGCTTACACTCACCCGCACTCCCTAACGTCTCTGTATCTACACGACCCTTTCCTTTTCCCGTATTATTTCGCGTTAGGCACAGTTGATAGTAGGTACCTTTGCCTGTAACTGGCGCCAAACATTTCACTGTAAGAAGAAATTATCGTGTACGAACTGTGCGTGGGAGTCGTTCACATTGTTACGATAAGATTTTCGAGTAAAATTTACCGTTCTGAAAAGTTTCTCACACATAATGAATTAGTAGCTAATTTTAATCTTCCAAAATTCTGCGGAAATTATCTGTTCGAGCTGTCTTAAATGATAATTGTAAATAGAGGATGGTTTACATTCCGTCAGCACCTGGTTTATCGAGGACTTTGTACATGGTAGCATTGATCAGATTTGGGGTAGAAATCTTTCGTGGTCATTTTTAGGGAATCGGTCAGTAATTCTGTTGAAGTATTTTACGTAAACCAACCAAAATATGAGTTTTAAACTTGACCTACAAGACGAACGCAGTGTCTTCAAATGCTGTGTGAGCAATTTAATTTTAAGATAAGGACTGTGAATCACGAATGAACATAAATGAACCAGTAAATTACCTCCTCATTCTCACTGATTTTGTGGAAGTTTATTTTCATACAGTTTTGATGTTTGTTACTGCCTCACCTTTAAGCATTCGTACTAGTCATAAAATTATAGTTGGGCGCTGTTCAAGTCGATGAAATTTCCACCATGTATGCGACCTAAGGTATTTTGCTTTAATAAAACAGAATAACAGTCCTTTAATGTGTATTGTAATCTTAAAGCACTGTTTCCATTGCGTTATTTACATTGACAAATACATTAGATGTCCGCAGTAGATGTTTCAACCATTGCAAAAAAATAAGTTACAACCGTGTAGTTTTATCCTTTGTGCTAGCAATTGGTTAATTGTGTTGATGCAAACTCTCAAAGAAAATTCAAATGTTTGTATAGTCTATGGGACTTAACTACGGGGTCATCAGTCCCTAAACTTACAAACTACTTATGAACTACTTACGAACTAGGACGGCACAAATATCCATGCGCGAGGGGGGATTCGAACCCCCGACCGTAGTGGCCGTGCAGACCGTGACTGGAGCGCCTTAGTCCCCTCGGCCACCGCGGCCGGCGATGCAAACTCTGATACCGTCAGCTTTGCAAGCATTGAGAGCCAACATGGTTTTATCTCCTTACGCATAGTAGTGCCGTTGCATTTTTGTTGTAGACCAGTTAATTCAGGTTCGTCAGTTTTGAAGTATTTTTGCAAAATTGCAGCTCCCTTTTGATGTGCTGGATCTCTGCAGCAAGTAACAACCACCTCTTTTCACGGAACTGTGTTCTTCAATCAGGTCGCGGTGGTATTTCCGACTGAATAAACGTTATACAGTGAGTGTGAATAAATAATTTTCCGGCTGCTGTTCAGCCCTTTGCTGTCCTTTCACCGGGAACCTGCCTCCCCCTTAATAAACAACACCAGCAGGATGGGCTGCGCTGATTTAGATTTACAGGTATAAATTTTATATGACGCTGCCGGAATTGGGGTCATTTCAGCTCGTTAGGAATCGAACATCTCTCAGACTTCAATATTCACAAATACCTTCACCACAACTTATTAAAGCTGTTTCACTTGCACTTGAAAGCGGAATCCGAAGGCTGTTCTCTGTCAATGAAACGGCATTCTTTAATAAATAGTCGCGTTGTAGCTTTTGTAGAACTGTACAGGAAAACAGACATTGTTTCTGCATTGCCAATAATTGTTGCCTTGTCTCTACCGGACCGATTTTGTTAATTTACATAAAATCAATATTCGATAATAGTTCTGAGTAAGATTCCTCGAGAGAAACTTGTTTATCGTGGAATAGGTATTGTTATTAATCTTCACATTTGCACTAAATTTTGCAAGATATTTAAGAAGACGATTCTATGTGGATACATCTATTAAGATCCTTAAAAGTCATAAGACTCTGCGTTTCATGCTTCTTTTGGAATATAAGGAAAATGCAGTTTGGTTTCTGGTTTTATTTCTTTAGAGCGTAATTTCAGTTTTACAGCTCGTCCGGTACACAACGAACTGCGTACAAGCAACACATTCGGGTAGAGAAACAGCGCTGAGGACACACATGGTCGCCTGATTTACCTAATTTCTGCCATTCAAAATTAAGGGAAAGAATTATGTATCCCAAAAAGTTTTTGCATTATTTTAAGAGGTTTCTTTTCTGGAAGTACGTTGAAGTACAGATGTTTTGTATCATTAGAGAAATAAATTTCCGTCTTCAAATAGATAGGGGACTGTCAAACAATGACTGAAGATTACAGGAACGTCAGTGTTCTGTTGTAGAGTCTGTTGAACGCAAATAAAGTAGGAGGCACGTCTCGACAACTGGCTTTTTAGGAATCTGTGGGCCGGCTGCGGTGGCCGAGCGGTCTGCGGTGCGCCAGTCACGTTCTGCGTCACTACGATCGGTGGTTCGAATCCCCCCCTCGGGCATGGATATTTGTGTCGTCCTTAGTATTAGCTAGTGCATAAGTAGTTTGTAGTTTGTAAGTTTAGGGACTGATGACCCCGCAGTTAAGTGAAATAAGCTTAACAAACATTTAAACATTTGAAAAGAACAAGCCACTGCAGCTCGCTTTTGTAGATCTCGAAAAAGCTTATGATCGAGTACCGCATGAACTAATCTGGTTAGCGCTTCGACAACAGGGCGTCCCAGAGTATCTTGTAAATTGACAACAGCCGGTGTGTGTTGAAAAATAAAGCTATGTTCAAGCAGCCGCAGGAGCATCCAACGACTTCCCTATCACGGTAGGCGTCCACCAAGGCTCGGCTTTATCACCACTGTTGTTTATTCTTGTGGTGGACACTGTCACATCGGACCTGCACATGCCACCACTACCATAGATACTTCTCTATGCTGATGATGTCATGCAGGCTGCAGAGAACAAGTTCGATGTCCAACGCGAAACAGAAGAGTGGAACGAGTGACTTGTGTAATAAGGTCTGCGGCTCAATAAGAAGAAAACTGAGTACGTGACATCAGAGAAGCTAGAACCTGTAACGTTGGTGGAGAAGATCTACCGCGAGTATCCAAATTTAAGTATCTTGGTTCTATAGGCAGCAGTGACGGCCAACTCGTAGACGAGGTCAGTGCAAGGGCGTGGGCATCTTGGATGAAGTAGCGAATGACAACAAAGGTTACCTGCGATCGTTGGATGAGGGACCACTGGAAGTCAAAGATCTACCGGTTTGTCATCCGCCCTGTCGCTCTCTATAATACCTAGTGCTGGTCAGCTACAAAAGAGACACGACGACTGGGGGTCATGGAGACGAAGATGCTTAGAGGGACAGGTAGCGTCACTCTAATGGGTCACGTTTCAAATGACACCATCAGGAAACGTTTTGGAATTGCACCCATCAAAGAGAAAATGCGGGAAAGTCATCTGCGATGGTTTGGACATGTACTGCGTGCAGATGACAAGTCAATGGCTTACATGGTGGAAGTGTTAGGAAAGAAACCCAAGGGACGATGAGACGATATCCTGCACAATGACCCGACAGCCATAAACCTACACCCAGACATCGACCACGAGCGAATAAAATGGAGACGGCGAATCCACTCAGCGGACCCTGCCACTAGGCGTGATAAACGCTAAAGAAAAAGAAAATACAAGTCAATTCATCCTTCAGGTACCACAATCAAAACTAAAAGTTACATTCCTCATGTAGAATTAAATAAAATATTTGCGTCTCAAAAACGGGACAATGACCAGCAATGGGTTAAAAGTAATATGTATGAACATTAGTGTTATTATACAAACGGTGTTGTAGTTGTTTAAACTAACGTATTGTGCAGTTTGAAATACTGTTTGACAATGGAGTGGTATGCGACAGCTGCCTCTGCGACAGTGCCCTCCCTTTGCGCTGGAAGGATAGCGGCGAAGTTGATCCGGTGTGGCCAGCCGGCAGCGGCGGCGGCAGGAATTCCGGCGCGGCGGCATTGTCCGGCGCCGGCAGTATCTGCCACTTGCTGGAATGCGCCTCCTTTTGTCCGGGTAATTGCCTCAGCTGCGTCCTTCATAAACAGCCTGCCGCCTACCTGCTGCCGCACCTCAAACAAAATCTCGCGCCGCGCCGCGCCTGCCGTCTTGCCAACGCTCTCAGCCCGCTCCACACGTGTCGTGAATAGCAGCAGCAGTCGTTCTTCCATTCCTGAGCACCTTTTCATTTTAGGATGATCTTTCAGCGCTGCGCAGAATGGCTGCGCGGTACAAGGCGCCATGTCACAGATCGCGCGGCCGCTCTCGTCGGAGTTTCGAGTCCTCCCATGGAAATGTGTGTGTGTGTGTGTGTGTCCTACATCTACATATGTATTCTAGAAAGTGTGCGGTAGAGGGACTAGCTAATCGCTTTCACAATATTTACCTACCGTTCCATTCACTAACAGCACGGAAAAAGTAACCATTAAATCTTTCCGTTTTCGTTCTTATTTCTCTTATCACGATTATCATTTCTCTCTGTGTAGGTGGGTAGTAACAAAATGTGTTCCATTCGGAGAAGAAAGGTGATGAGAGAAATTTCGCAAAGAGATCTCGCCGCGACGAATAGCGTCTTTCTTTTAATGATTCCCACCCTAACTCACACATCACTTCTGTGACACCGTTTCCCCTGTATCGTGATAATACAAAACGGATTGCCCGTCTCTGGACCGTTTCTATGTTCTACGTCAATCCCAACCGGTGAGGATCTCATGAAAAGCAGAAATACTTCAAAATAGGACGATCAGGTATAGTGTAGACTGGTTCTTTAGTAGAATTGTTGCATCTTGCAAGTATTCTGCTAATGAAACGTAGCCTCTGCATTGCCTTCTCCACGATTTGTTCTAATGCAGTTTATCGGATTTCTTTTACAACTCATATGGTGACTTAGGGTCAGTTGCCAATTTTTGCTCCATGCAGAGTGTTTTCAATCTAGTTTTGATCTTCAGGGGACGAAAGGCACCATAATTGCAAAGAAAAAAAAAGTAGATTTACATTTATATCTTCTTTCTTCGATTTCTTCTCTCAAACTTCTTGTTTAAGGTCCTTTCTAATATCAACATTCCTTCCTCTGTCCATTCTTGTTTTTCTCATAACTGCTCTGCGAAATTTAATTTCCCCTGCTGGCAGTCTGCTCTGGTCCTTTTCTGTCATTGTCCATGCTTGTCCTCCATAAGTGACAATAGGGAAGTAGTAACTCTTACACATAAGGAGTTTTGCTTTTTCAGCAACTTCCTTATTCCAAATTAGCTGTTTTATTGTTTGGTAGAAATTGCCTCCCTTCAGTAACCTCCTGTTAATTTCGTTGGCTATTCTTCCATCGCTAGAAATTCCACTCCCTAAATAAGTGAAACTACTTACCACTTTGAGGGGTTCTCCATTCAAAGTAATATTCCTGTTGATCCCTTTGGAAGAGACAAATACCACGACTTCACTTTTATCTTTATTTATTTTTAATGCATACATTTCAGTTTTTTCCTTCCACGCATCAAGTGGTAACTGTACATGTACCTCTTTACCGCCACATTTTACAATATGATGATAATGGCGACTGCGACACCATACACAATCATTAGCCCGGCTGCAGGGAGGTAGGGTTCCCTTTCCTATTGCTCTACTGGGGTAATTCCTGTCTGGCGAGTCCATGTCGCGAGGGTGGGCATCCTACAATTCAGTAGCCCTGTGTGATCGGATGGCAGGGACCTAATCCCGTAGAGTATACCACGGAACCCGTGCCCAGGTTTATTGGTGAAGACCTTAATGGCAGCGACAGTGGAGAAGAAAGACTTCGGAACGGCAGAGTTGGCAGACGAGGCAACCCTCCTTTCTGGGGATCAAATGAGAAGGGAAACACTACCTTGTGGAGGAGCAACTCCAAAGGCTAAGGGAGAGAACCCCAGACAGAAAATACTTTTTGCTTTAGGCCTAGCAAGCCAGTTGGGAAGTATTCATATGTTGTGTTGTTGTTGGTGTGGTCTTCAGTCCGGAGACTGGTTTGATGCAGCTCTCCACCCTACTCTATCCTGAGCAAGCCTCATCATCTTCTCATGCGAACGGCAACCTACAGCTGGCCGCGGTGGCCGAGGAGACTGAGGCGCTCCAAGCCACGGTCTGCACGGCCACTACGGTCGGGGGTTCGAATCCCCCCTCGGGCATGGATATTTGTGCCGTCCTTAGGATTAGCTAGTTCATAAGTATTTTGTAAGTTTAGGGACTGATGACCCCGTAGTTAAGTCCCATAAGCTATACAAACATTTCATTTTCGGCAACCTACATCCATTTGAATTTGCTTACTATATTCATCTCTTGGTTTCCCTCTGCGATTTTTACCCCACACACTTCCTCCGATGCTAAATTCACAGTACCTTGATGTCTAAGAATGTGTCCTACCAATAGATCCCTTCTTATAGTCAAGGTATGCCAGAAACTCCTTTTCTCCCCAGTTCTGTTCAGTACCTCCTCATTAGTTACGCGATCCACCCACCTAATCTTCAGCATTCTTCTGTAGCAGTATTCATTAATTGCTTTCAAAACACAGACGAGCCTCGGAACTGTGTCAGTATAGTCATTTTTTCAGACGGCGAACGGCGGCGCGCCCCCCAGCACGGCGCCTCGTTGCGCACGACTAATTCTCATTGTAGTCATGAAACTGGTGTAATTTAGGGAAGTCTTGCAGGCCAGCGTATGGCGCGGCAGACACGGGAGACAGCGGCGCGTGCCTGGCCCCCGTAGCCGCCGCCGCCTTGATTTAGGCTGTCGGCGCACGCGAGCGCGGCGTGCCGTCTTCGCCACCAGCGCCGCCGCCGTTATTCCATTACTTGCTGCCGCGCCTGTCCGCTATTTTGTTACAACTCGGCCAAATTTCATTAGTTTTTCTGGCCTATTCGCAAATTGTCGCGGCTCTCTCTAAACTAATCAGTGGAATCCTATCACCAGATTAATTGTTAATTATTAGATATGTAAATCGCGTTACGCTGCAGTTATTAGTGGAGGTGCGTCTCCCTCGCCTCCAGTTGCACATTCTGCTCTCGCTGTACGACATGGCGTGTCGTCAGCTATTTAGTAGGCTTTGCGTCACAACCGACGCGTCGAAAACAACCTGCAGGTGATTTTTCCTACTGTGTACAAGCTCTACGAATTTATCGAGGAGAGGATGCGAAACAAAAAAATCTTATGAACTCGGGTCCGGAAATGCATGGTTTCCATGCTAGAGACCATTTATTCAATCATATTTTGCTACAAAGACTGTAGTCCAATATGCGCTGTACCATGCGACTACGGAGCTTTTGCCGCGGCAAAATAGCCGTGCGCACTAAGGCGTCCAGCTGCGGTGCGCGTGGCTGTTCCACGTCGGGGGTTCGAGTCCCACCCTTAGGCATGGGTGCTTGTGTTGTCCTTAGCATGATATTTTAAGTTAGTGTAAATACATGCAAACGTAGGCTTCCGCGGCTGTTGTCACTATCAATAAAATTCTTCCGGGTATGAGACCGCGTCGTTATTTTATAAACTCTACCGACGTTTCGGCCACTGTTGCAGGCGCCCTTCATCAGGGTCTGTGTCTCAGTGTCTCAGTCAGACACAGACCCTGATGAAGGCCGCCTGCAACAGTGGCCGAAACGTCGGTAAAGTTTCTAAAATGACGACGCGGTTTCATACCCGGAAGAATTTTATTGTTTGTGTAAGTAGTTTGTAAGCCTAGGGACTGGTGACCGACGTATTTAAGGCCCTTAGACTTACAAACATTCTTAACGACAAGGTTTTCTCCTGCAGCCCTAGCGCCCTCTCCTTCCGTAGGCATTGGTAATGTGTCCGGGCTGGCCGCGGTGGCCGAGGGGACTAAGGCGCTCCAGTCACGGTCTGCACGGCCACTACGGTCGGGGGTTCGAATCCCCCCACGGGCATGGATATGTGTGCCGTCCTAGTTCGTAAGTAGTTCATAAGTAGTTTGTAAGTTTAGGGACTGATGACCTCGTAGTTAAGTCCCATAGACTATACAAACATTTGAACATTTAATGTGTCCGGTTTACTTGCCTTGCAGACTCACCTTGTAGTGGACGCGATACAGCTTTTTACGCAGTGGTTCAGCATTCAAATAAAGAGGTTGCCTGGAAATGGCAATGGCCAGCGGGCAGCAAGGTTGCATCGGGAGACCTACCCCCGCTGATAACAACCACAGCATTGAATGTTTGCAAGATTGTTTCGGTTTGTGGGATACAGGGTCGTTTAAGTAAGCTGGAAATCACGAAAAACGTGCCCGAAATGTACTTTCATCAGACTTTCAGGCCTGTGGAAGGAGATCGTCGTGTTACTACCAGGCAGTTGGCGCGGAAGTGCAGGATAATCCAGATTATCGTGTGGAACATTCTCCTTGCCAATCGTTACTACCCTTACTCCTTTCAGCGGGTGCAGGCTCAATAATGGCGAATACTTTCCTTACCGAGAACATTTTCGCCACTGGTTTATTCACCAGGACAGCATGATTCCGGAGTTCGTGTTATCCACAGTGTTTACAGATGCGGCCATCTTTACGTGCAGTGATAACTACAGCTTTCAAAACAATCATCTGTAGAATAGTATGCCGGACCTCCACCGTATGGAGATACCAGATTATTAGCATTGCTGCAGCTAGAATGTATGAACCAGGGTAATCGGCGACCGTATTTTGCGACCAGTGTTCCTTCCGATACTTCTAACAGGCCGAAACTATCGCCGTTTGCCGCTGCGAAATAGCCGTGCGCGCTGAGACGCCCTGCTGCGGTGCGCGCGGCCATTCCACGTCGGCGATTCGAGTTCTCTTTCGGGCATGGGTGTCTGTGTTGTTCTGAGGTTAAATTAGTGTAAGTAGTTTGTAAGTTCAAGGACCGACGACCACCGCAGTTAAGTCCCATAACTTTGCAAACATTTCAACATTTTTTCTATCGCCGTTTCTTGCGGGTGAATTTGCCTCTCTTCCTGAAAAAGTTACATTGGTCTTTCGAAGGTTATGTGGCTACTATATTATGATTCTCTAGCCCACTTCGCCGGACGAGGATGTCCCGTTGCACGGTCTGATCATTCAGCGGATCTCAACTCATACGGCTCTTGTTATGAGGCCACTAAAAGGTATAGTTGATGGAGAGCCCATTACACTTATGGAGACACTATAGCAACAAATCCATGCAGCGCTATGACCACTTTAATTTTATCGTCTGTGTATCAAAGGTAGTATCAATTCGCATGCATCGAGACACAAAAAAATGTTCAAATGTTTGTTAAGCTTATGGGATTTAACTACGGGGTCATCAGTCCCTAAACTTACAAACTACTTACGAACTACCTTATACTAAAGACGGCACAAATATCCATGCCCGAGGGGGGATTCGAACCCCCGACCGTAGTGGCCGTACAGACCGTGACTGAAGCGCCTCAGTCTCCTCGGCCACCGCGGTCGGTCATCGAGACACATGGAAACCATTTTCAACACATACTGCTGTAATCGGTGGAAAAAATTGCCTGTAAAGTTATCAGTTTTGGTAAAAATGGAATAGTGGGACCGGATAAATGCTCTAACATACCAGACCAGAAGATACCCGAACCAGTATGCCCCAACCGGTGTCGAGACACAATTTTTTGCGATCTTAGCATATTATTAATTTGGACGAAGATGGAGTGGAGGTGGAAAACGGCGGGTCGTTATTGGCAGGGCAGGGCAGTGTCAGTTTTGAGCCGCTTTAATTATTCTGGCGTGGCGCGCACGCACGCATTAGGCGCTGTTTGCGAGGTGGCCGCCGCCTGCCATCGACCACTGGCAGTAAATAATATCGAGCTCGGCGGTGTTTTTCGCGGGCGCGGGCGCTAATGCGGCCAAAAAGTGTCTCCGCGGGTCATTAAGGGCCGCCGGCTCTTCTTGCCGTCACGCGACGCCGCGCCGCACCTGCCCGCCAGCTCTGCGTCAACACCCGGGGGTCGCGTCTCCTCCCCACTGTTCCACGCAGCGGTCACATTACCACCTGCGTTCTTACAGGACCAAGTAAGAGTCCTGAAAGTCTTTAATCAACCCACAACAGGTTAATTCCGATATGACCATACTCAAAGACTGATTTCTATTGCTGTGTCTTAGTCTTGCTAAAACTCACAATTTGCTTTACCTATTTGAATATTTTTCTTGTTTTGTTTTCTTCGCTTAGGCAAAAAATTAATAACCCAATGGAAAAACTGAAACATTCTATTTTATGCGCTGCCATGCCGTTAACCCTATTGAAAAAAAAAAAAAAAAAAAAAAAAAACCATACATCAGCACACTTCACCTTAAACCCAAGAGGAACGGCATTGTCTGCTTAATGATTAGTACGGTGATTTTGTAGTTTTATTTTGATCTGTATCAAATTTTGGACACCTGCCCTTCAAAAGAAATGGAAGGTGAGTACGTAAAATTTCGTATGGTACGTGGCGGAGGATACCCTTCTACGGACTTCGACGACGGTTGGCCGATCACAATGAAATGAGGCAGATAAATGTAATTTTTCATGTACATCAGACGGAGGAGGTGAACGTAGGGAGGCGCTGAGCGGGAATGGTCGCGTGGCCTAAGGCGTATTGCCACGGACTGCGCGGACACACTCGTCGGATATTCCAGTAGTTCGTCGGCCATGTGTGTGTGCGTGTGTGAGCGCGCGAGTGCGCGTGTATGTGCTTTTTCAAAAAATGTTCAAATGTTTGTATAGCTTATGGGACTTAACTACGGGGTCATCAGTCCCTAAACTTACAAACTGCTTATGAACTAACTAATTCTAAGGACGGCACAAATATCCATGCCCGAGGGGGGGGGGGGGGTTCTAACCCCCGACCGTAGTGGCCGTGCAGAACGTAACTGGAGCGCCTCAGTCTCCTCGGCCACCGCGGCCGGCGTGTGCTTTTTCCTTAGCGCAAGTTTAAGTAGTTCGTAAGTCTTGGGACCGATAAGCAAAAGAGTTTGGTCCATAACGATTACAAACATCAGAACACTGGAACTGATAGAGGGGACAGGAGGGGATTAGAAGAGAGTGTGGAAGGTAATGACAGAGACGGTTGAACGGGTGGAATGGATGGTTCGTAGAGATGGAATGAGGTGGAGGAGGAGGCTGAGGAAGAGAGAGGAGTAGGAGGAGATGGGCACAGAGAGAGAGAATGGAGTAGTAAAGGACTAACAGAACACCATCGTTCTTTACAAGAATTATTTCAGAAAATAAGAAGGATCATATTGTAAATTCTAACCCCCTAAGTTGATAAACATTCACTTTGTGGTGTTAAGGTGTTCGTCTCACCATTACCCATAAACACTGCTTTTACTGCAGGCATATTTTCATACGTCACACTTCATTGCTAGAAAGAAGTAAGCATAGCTTAAAAAGGGAAAGGAAATGGGGAAAAAATAGCAGCGTGGTATCTGCATACTTTTATTTTTACAATTTTCGGGGGGAATAAGAGAACCCATAACTATTCAGCGTTTATTTACTAAAAAAGATTGATACAATTGTTTATTGCCGGCAGAGAACTGAACGTGTTTCCCGTATATTGAACAATATCACCCATTAAACGCTAGCAACGTCCGTTGTGATGCCAATGCGATTGTATTGTAGTGTATGTATGTGTGTGTGTGAGAGAGAGAGAGAGAGAGAGAGAGAGAGAGAGAGAGAGAAGGGGGAGGGGTATAGGAAGCGGAACGCGAGTCTATTTCCAAGCTACTTCTCATAATTTTGATCCATTCGAAATTTGCATCCTGAAGAGAAGGTACGCATTTCATAGCTATCTGTTGCTGCCGCCAAGAGTACAGTTGGCACGCACTTAGAAACATTAGATAAACTATGATTTGTTTGGGGTGATTCTTTTTAGATTCTTTTTTCTTCGACAAGACAAAGATCTGTTCTTCCTATTGGTTTCTCTGTTTTCACGCAGAGACTAGTGTCGGACGATTTCATCGTCCCCATATTTAATACGATTGTTGTAAAAGAGTAGTAATATATAGCTCGGTTGTCACAGATTCATGATAGAAAATTACACTTCCCGGCAGAGATAGAGAGAGATATGAGTGTGGCCGTTTTCGTTCGGCGGCTTCACCGGCCATGCATATCGGCCGCATCACGCTCCTGTCATTGCTTGAAATACGCCGTCCTGGGAGCGACGAAGTGGCCGCAGGGTATCGTCCCAGCACCTGCCACAAGTACCGGCAGCGCAGATGCGATCGGCCCTGGACGCACAGTGCCACTTCCTGGAAACCACGCAGGGCCTTCTAATACCGCCCAGCTTTCAGAGGTGCGGCGACAGTCACCTGCCTGTTTATCTTACGCTCCATGTTTCAGCACAATATAGTTGTCATTTTAAAATTCTGTCCATCGTGTCTTACCACACTGAACATTTTCTGTTTTTGGCGTTGTTGTGCCGGTCCCACGACGCCAGTTCAAACTCGCCACCGCCCAACCTGATGGAGGTTTTCCGTCGTTTCCTTTAATATATCGATCCCGCTGGTGTCCAAGTAAAGCGCTCGACTGGAAACCGACGGGTCGCGAGTTCAAAACCCTCTCGGAATTTTTCAGTCTGCGTTTTAACCCAGCCTTCATCACTCAACGATGTGAGGAGTCACCAGAAACGACACGTGGTCCTGATTGCACGTGAAGCTGACGACACGTGGTTAGGATTCCACCTTAAGCTGTAGGTTTCCTTTTCCCTGTTGGATAACTGGGGTAGGCTGGCGACACGCAAGTCGCCGAAGTGGCGCCCAATTGAGAGACTTGCACTAGCTTCTGTAAACATACCTACGTTTACATAGAGTACTCTGCAAATCACAACCAAGTGCCTGGGAAACGGTTCACACTACTTATCTACCACGCCATTCTCCGGAAGAAAGAACTAATCGCTTCGTTAGAGCTCTAATTTCTCTTATTTTGCTTTGATTACCATTTCTCTCTTTGTGAATATACTTTTGCATTCGCAGGAGAAAGTCGGCGATCGAAATTTCGTAAGTATATCAAGCCACAACGATGAACGCCACTGTCATAATGATTCCCACATTTCGCCGCGCGGGAATAGCCGAGCGGTCTGGAGCGCCACGTTGCGGTACGCGCGGCCTCCCGCGGCCGAGGTTCGAATCCTCCCTCGGATATGGCTGTTTGTATTGTCTTTAGAATAAGGTAGTTCATAAGTAGTTTGTAAGTTCAGAGACTGCTGACCCCGCAGTTAAGTCCCATAAGATTTACAAACATTTGAACATTTAATTCCCACTTTTCATTCCTGTACTATTTCCGTGAAAGTCTCTCGCGTATATCGCGTTAATACAAAACAAGCTGCCCTACTTCGTACTGTTTCGGTGTCCTCTCTCAATGCTACCTGATAAGAAAACCACACTGCGCAGCAATATTCAAAAATGTTCAAATGTTTGTGAAGCTTAAGGGACTTAACTGCGGGGACATCAGCCCCTAAACATACAAACTACTTATGAACTAGCTTAAACTAAAGACGACACAAACATCCGTGCCCGAGGGGGATTCGAACCCCCAACGGCGGACGGCCGCGCGCACCGCAACACGGCGCTACAGCACGCGCGGCTAATCCGCTGCAGCGCAGCAATACTCTTATTATTATGAATGCCCGACTTTTGCTATGTCATTGCTTCCTGCTACACAATAACGTAACAATTTCATAGTATTCTTCAGTTCCTGTAGCTTTACAACAATCGGCATAATAGGTGTAGGAAAAATGATTGGAATCGACGAGAAGTGAAAATGAGAAAGAACAATTTATGACTTATCTCTTATCTTGTATACCTCTTTCCTTATCGTAAAGTTCGATCTCTTATATCATCTGCGCTGCCGCAACCACCAGAAACAATGTATAATGTCGCAAAGGTTTCAGCACATTGAACAGTTAAGTGAAAAACAGGGATAAGTAACACTGGGTATAGAAAAATCCAACTTACAAAAACATTTCAGCGGCTTAATTACTGGTCTAGGCGATGCGCCGGACTTGGGAGTTTTTAAGTAATAGTCTCTTTTCGCCCTCATTTGTTCATGGTCTAGATAGCACTCGGAAGTTCACCCTACTTAATAAGTTATTTTACACCTTTTTATACATCAATGCCGACTGCACTGTGACCGAACACAGAAGAGAAATTTTACATTAATAGTGCTGTACGTTTCTTTATCTGGTAACGATATAGATTTCACATTCCACCAGATTCTCGCTCGAGACATATGTCAAATCTGTATGAAAATAGCAAGAAAACATAGGAGACAAGAAAATGAGAACAAAGTTGGTTGTCGATGCAAAAGTTAGACTATATCTAGAGCTGTCCTGTTAAGAATGTCTCGTAAATGTAAGCAATATTTGGCTTTATATTTTCAAACGGAAAATACTTTATCAGTTGCATGACATCAGTCACGTTAATACGGTTTGCTTTGAATCCAACTTATTGAATACCAATGTACTGTGTTACACACATTTAAAAAGTAAGTAAAAATAGTGAAATTCTTTTCGCCGTTCGAAGAAAATCAGTGACTTCATGTCTCGGAATTAGATCTATTTTTGCTGTGATGTTAAGCTACTGGAGTGAGATCGCCATTTATGGTTTGGCTTTGTCATAGTTTCTGAGAAAATCGGCGTAAGAGTGGTGAAGGGACATATTAAGTATTACAGAATTTAAGTTCAATACTGCATCCGATCAATGACGGAACTGTTTTCTTGTGTAAACGATTAATTTTTCCACAGAATTATCAGCATTTTCAAGTTGATTAATAATTTTATTCGTTTATTCTGCAATAAATCCCGAATGGTAACAAAATTAGTTTTTTATTTCATTAGCAAGTAATACTTATTAATTTCCTCATGATACAATAAACCTAAATCAGCATATTAACATACAACTGAAATGTATAATTCTACGTAATTAAAGTAAATTTACCTTTTACGTTCCGCGCTGCATGAACGTCGTCATATCTGTGTTAAAACAATTCTCTAGGGTGGCAAATCAGCAAATCAAGGACAGTGATTCTCATCTTAATACGCTACACTGCAGAGCGAAAAAACATTTATCTGTATACATTTGGAGTCTGTTACGAAAAACCAGACGTCACTTCAGATCATGCAGTTGTTGTTCTTTCATGTTTACAGAGTATATAACCAACTGCGAATGGGCAAAGCTGACAATGTGTACCCAGCCGGGACTCGAACCCGGGTCTCCTATTTTCTTGGCAGTTGCGCTGACCACTACACCACTGAGGACACAGTGATGACCGTACCTGCAAGGGCCAGGGGCAGGGTAAAGCTGGGAATTTGTGTTTGGCGGGAGGCGTGCTTAGGTATTTCTTGCAGGTACGGTGATCACTGTGTCCCTAGCGGTGTAGTGGTCAGCTCAAAAATGCTCTGATGTTTGTTAAGCTTAAGGGACTTAACTACGGGGTCATCAGTCCCAGCCGGCCGCGGTGGCCAAGCGGGCTGCGGCGCGCCAGTCACGGTCTGCACGGCCACTACGGCCGGGGGTTCGAATCCACCTTCGGGCATGGATATTTGTGCCGCCCTCAGTATTTGCTAGTTCATTAGTAGTTTGTACGTTTAGGGACTGATGACCCCGTAACTAAGTCCCATTAGGTGTACAAAACATTTGAACATTGATAATCAGTCCCTAAACCTACAAACTGCTTATGAACTACCTTATGCTAAAGACGACACAAACATCCATGTTCGAGGGGGGAGGGATTCGAACCCCCGACGGGGGACGGCCTCTCGCGTCGACACATAGCGCCTCAATGCGCTCCGCCGCGGCTAGTGGTCAGTGCAACTGCCTAGAAAGCAGGAGACCCGGGTTCGAGTCCCGGCTGGGTACACATTCTCAGCTTTGCCCATTTGCAGTTGTCATATATTCTGTAAATATGAAACATGTGTCTGCGTCAAGCTGTGAAGTCTTCCTTTTGCCAAATTCGTGATAATAAACTGCTTCTAGTAAAGAGAACAGTATTTTGCTTGTAATTAAGTAATTATAAGAACTATACGATAGTAACGTCGCAGAATGAACGGGAGAGGGCTCTGCAGACATCGTAATTCGCATTGAACGCATTACCACTGAAGGTAATGGGAAAGTAAATTGTGCTGCTAATATGCATACGAAAGTGCGATTTAGTTGTTTGAGCATGTCGAGAAATTTAGAATAGTGAACTAAATCGTGAAGAAATGTGAAAGACGAGTCATACAGCAGAAGCTGGTGGGCGGCAGCTGGTGGTCTCCCCCGCGGCAGCGTACGCACGCTACGCACTCAGACTGTTGAATGCGTGCGCGCCGCTCTCCAGAGTCCGGCGATCCCAGACTGATTTCCTGGAGTGCGCCGCGTCCCACGGGCTGCTTAACATTTCAGCAGGACCCGCTGCATAAGCGCTTCATAAACGAGCTGCGCCCAGCATCGCGTGGCCACCGAGGCCGTTGACAAACACGGCTCACGCAAGAAATGCCGCGGCCGCGGCGAAGTTTTCAGTGTTTGCCACTGATACATAATTAGTATGGAAACTGTTGCTCGGCGGCAACAGATGTCGCGGCTGAAATATGCACGCCGGCCGCACAGACGGCAAGCCTAATTGTGGACGCCCGCCTCCGGCTGTCTTCGCGCTGCTCACATATGCCCTCTCGCCCAATTACCGCTTCGTCGGCCGATCGCATTTTCAGAGCCGAGAGCAACGTGCTCGGCATTTACGCCACGGTTCCGACCTGCATGCGGCCTTATCGACTGCTGAGATTGGTTCCGACTTTACTGAAATAATTGCATCATCGTCGAATACGAAGCTAATACGGTGTCTTACAATGCAGAAGGAAGGAAAATTACAGTTTAACGGTTCTTCGAGAACTGGTCATTACAGGCGGAGTATATGCTTGAGTTGTTTTTCTTTTTATCGTACAATGAAGGCTTTGACGACCGAATGTTATAGTTGCTGATGAATCTTCGGGGTTCTATTGCCGTGGTCCATGAAACATTTCTGCTCTTCACGTTCCGTCTAGGATTGTTCAAATCAAATGTTTGCAGAGCTTATGGGACTTAACTACGGGGTCATCAGTCCCTAAACTTACAAACTACTTATGAACTAGGTCGCCGTGGAGATTCGAGTCCTCCCTGGGGCATGGGTGTGCGTGTTGTC
The DNA here is from genome assembly GCA_026315105.1 of Locusta migratoria. Taxonomy (NCBI): domain Eukaryota; kingdom Metazoa; phylum Arthropoda; class Insecta; order Orthoptera; family Acrididae; genus Locusta; species Locusta migratoria. The sequence goes on from CM048747.1 coordinate 102,881,012, forward strand.
CTTAGGTTAGTTCATCTAGGTTTAAGTAGCTTTGTAAGCTACGGACTTATGACCACGCAGTTTGGTCCGATAATATTTACAAACATTTGAACATTTTTTCTATGAACTAGCTAACAATAAGGACGGTATAAATATCCATGACGGGGGGATTCGAAGCCCCGACCGTAATAGCCGTGCAGACCGTGACTGGCGCGCCGTAGTCCCCTCGGCCACCGCGGCCGGCTCTAGATTTGTGCTAGACATCTTCAAAAGTAGAATGAAACTTTCACTCTGCAGCGGAGTGTGCGCCGATATGAAACTTCCTGGCAGATTAAAATTGTGTGCTGGAACCGGGACTCGAACCTGGGACCTTTGCCTTTCGCGGACAAGCGCAGTATCGACTGTGCTATCCCGACACGACTCACGATGCCGCCTCACTACTTTACTTCCGCCAGTACCTCGCCTCCTACTCTCCAAAGTAAAGTTGTGAGACGGCATCGTGAGTCGTGTCGGGATAGCACAGTCGGTAGTACGCTTGCACGCGAAAGGCAAAGGTCCCAGGTTCGAGTCCCGGTTCCGGCGCACAATTTTAATCTGCCAGGAAGTTTCATCTTCAAAAGTAGTTCTGGCGGTGCGTATTTGGCAGCTATGTTGTTCTTTTGTTAAAGATGGGGAAGGAAATCGTCCGTATCCTTTCAAAGGAACCATCCTGGCATTTGACTAAAGTCATTTAAGGAAATAATAATAATAATAATTTCGTGTCGCTCTTTGGGCTGGTGTAAGCATCTCTCTCTCTCTCTCTCTCTCTCTCTCTCTCTCTCTCTCTCTCTCTCTCTCTCACACACACACACACACACACACACACACACACACACAAACCTATAGAGATATACACCTTGCGGGTCCTTGAGAGAGAAAAAATCAGTTTTACCTGGAGTCGATATTAGGAATGAAACGTTGCAAGAGAAAAATGTAAATGTAGCTTCAAGTGGTAATGACGGTGGCGTCTGTGTGGAGTGACGTCGGTCGTTAGCCCGATTAGGCGTCCGTCCACGAGCAGTTAGCGGCTGCGTGTGTGCTTAGCCTGCTACCACTCAGCAGCGAGCTGTAGTTCTGCAGCAAGTGTCCTAACCCTGCTCCCCCTGTCTGTAGGCGGGATGGCCGCAACACCATACGTTCTTTATAACATGTCGTTCTCGAAAGACCTGACAAGTTAAATGAGGGCGCTGGGAGGGGGGGGGGGGGGGATCGGCCATATGATCATGTTCGCCATCAATATTCTAAAATATGTCGTGAGAGATTGCTGCTTCTGACGTGGTAGGGTTGTTCAATTTTAAGACGACAAAGATAGTCTGTCGTTTGTGATGCTTAAATGAGATTTTAACAGAGAAACTTCGAAGGTAAACTGGAAAAGTAAGTTGCAATAAGATTAAAATTCTGTAAAGACAGGATTGGAATCGACTCCTGTTCCTTTATATTCCTATTTGTGATATCCTCGGACGAAAGGAAGAACATTGTCTCCATCGCATTGGATGCTCTGAAAGAATTCAGTACCAGTACCGTTCATTTTTTAAGTTACCAAATGTCCATTATCCTTTAATTTGACACTTTAAGAAGTTTCGCTGAATATGTCTTAATTTGCACAGATACAAATAAGAGTTAGTGGTATCAGTTATTAAGATTTGGTCTGTTACGGAACTCCTTGCTGGCATTCTTAACTGAGATGTACAGACTGAAGCACCGATACTGTCAGGGCAATATTTTGTTACTTCTGTAAATAAAAGTGAGCTGCTGCGGCCGCGACTGCTGCTGGTGTCGGGCTGCGTGCCGCTCCTTACGTAAGGCAGCGCCTGGGATTAGCGTGCTCGAGTCGAGTACGTCTGCTTCTAGACGCGGCTTAATGGAAGAACCTGGTACACGGCCGGCCTGTCGTTCCTCACAGCCTCGTGCTTTACACGCTACCAGAAAGTAGCCCGCCGTGTCTTCAGCGGGATACGCACTGGAAACATCACGGCTACACTGCATTCGGTATCGGCTCACTGCTGACACTCACACGTTTACTATTGTCTACGTATAGTAGCGTTACCGCCTCCACATATGAACCTCCTTATTTTGTTCGATCTCTAATCCTCACAGCAAAAATACAGTACTTAAATGTTCAAACTTTTGTAAACTTATTACAGCAAACTGTTATGATCATTAGTCCTTGACTTACAAACTAATTAAACTAACTTAGACTGAGGACAACACACACAAACACACACACACACACACCTGAAGCAGTATGCGAACTTTCCGCCGCCAGTCCATAGTTACAGTATTTATATATGAAATGTGTTCATAACTGCATCGTTCTGAGATGACTGAAAAGACGTGGAATAATTTTTATTTGGCTGGCTTATTTAATTGTTAGATCCGAAGTTATTTTCGTGCTTGGTAACGAACTTTAATCTAAAAAGAACGCAGTATTGACGTGTTTGGCGCGCTAAAAATTTCCCGCAAGACTGACAATAATGGAAGAAGCAACTATAACAATTAAAATCTGTAATAGGCACTTAGTTGCAACAATATGCGTCCTGAAATGTGGTGGGAGATGAAAACTTTGTGTCTGGAGTTGACACAAGGAACCTTGCCTTTCGTGTACAGTGTCCCTGCCGAAAGAGCTACTCCTACACAGGAAGCTGGATTATCACCCATGGAAAATCACTGAAATAGCTCCGTATCACAGTGGTAGAGTGCCAGACTACAAATACGAAGGTCGCGGGTTCGATCCCGCCAGGTCCTAGGATTTTTATGTCACTTTCCAATTCTTTCACCTCTGGCAGTGTTGCTAATGTGATATATACCGAGTAGCACCGTAGTTCGGAACCCACGTTAAACTGTATGTCCCCCTATAACTGGCTGGGTAAGTCAGTTCGAAGGTCGGAGGAAGGCAACGGCATACCACCTCCAAACAGGACCATGCCTAGTAAAGCACTGTGGTGTTCAAACCAATCTTCGGATTGTTGACTGCTTTACTTCTTTAGCTTACGTATTGGCTACTTCAGCGTCGCGTGCTTTGTTTTGAAACTTCCCGTGTGTTAATCAGGTGAGGGCATTGTTCGGTAAGAGTGATGTTGCGGTTTGAAGTCGCGCTCCTCCGGGTTTCTGTTTTAATTTGCCAGAATATTTCGAAGCAGCGATATGAAAGTTACATTTTCCATCGCCGCATGTCTCATTCATACATACATCAAATTTATCATACTTCATAGTTGAATGTTAAAAGCACGGCACTCACATCTACATAGAAGTAGCTGGAGCTGATGTATAGTTGGTGCGAGACGCCACCTCGCGCCAGTGTTTACGCCTTCCTTGTGCCAGTCCACTCACATATTGTGCGAGGGAAAATTCAGCCCTGTAGCCGCACGATTTAAAGGCGCCGCTTTCCGGGGCTGCCCCGGTTCGAATCCCCCCCCCCCCTCCCCCCCGCCCCCGGCGTCTTAACGACGTGGGTCCGTGTGCCGGCAACCTTGATGAGGTTTCTACGAAATTTCCACATCCCGCTAGGTCAATACCAAGCTTGTGGCAAATTCTCGTCTCAGCTCAGTTACACGATTCTCAAGCACTTAGAAGAACGTTTCCATGCTTCAGATGTTTGTTAAGCTTAAGGGACTTAACTTACTTACAAACTAATTATGAACTAGCTTATACTAAAGACGGTACAAACATCCATGCGGGGATTCGAACCCCCGACGGGGATCGGTCTCGCGCATCACAGCATAGCGCCTCAGTGCGCTTGGCCACTCCGCCGCGGCTTTCCATGCTTCCACACGTATAACATCACACGCAGACGTTTAGAGTACATTTTCTGCGTGCAGGCAGAAAAGGCATCTGCCCACGCGCTAGATTTACCAACTCAGATCCAACTTAACCACGCCGACCTTGGGTCTGCGGCACTAAAGTGAATGAAAAACGGGGAGATATATAGAGCGACAAAGAAATGAAGATTATTACGTGTTGCGTCGGATCATGTTGAACTTCCGAAAGTAACTCCAGCGAAGGTTTAACTGATGGCATAATCTATGTGCTTGGGCATCAACGCGATGCAATATCTTGGAATCTACGTAAGCGATCATGGTTCCTCTGCCTACGCACATTCCCAATACAAGATGTCATAACTTAAGAAAGGCATTCGTCGTAACTGATTAACAGAAACAACGAAAGCACTAAATCAAGATTCCCGGAAAGTGATTTTAACCACGATTCTCACAAATGTAATTGCTTTCGCTGCTTCATCAACGGTTATCGTATTCAACATCGGTATTGCAAACGTGGTGAAATTATATAAATACAGTTCATCCCCTGGTACACAACTGAGTCACATCTTCAGTCTGAGTGTGATGAGAACAGTAACTACTGCGAAGGGTACGTGTCCCTTTTCCTTATGAACAATACGGAAAGTTTCAGGTTATTCCCCAGTGTCCTGTTCGAAGGAGTCGTTAATGCATTAATTTGTCTGCAGTAGATTATTAAAAAAAATTCGATCCACCCAAACCAGTATTACAATGAAGGACGTCAGGTATATTTTAGCAGTTTTTTGTGTTCTTTGAATTAAATTCAATCAGGCAGTTGAAAACTTGTGCAGTTCAATTATTTATATTCTGAACAATCAAGTACACTGGTAGTGCTAACCAAACAGTAATTTTGCAAGTAATTACGCCCACTGCAAATGGAACTGAGTAAGATGTAATAGTTTTATGCAGCATCTAATAGATTTCAGTTTCTACAAAGTATTGCTCTATAGAATCATTGGAAGCACATGGGAAGTGCACTGTGTTGAAAGATCAATCTTGTGGGTGTGCGTGATAGAGTTTTAAGATTAAATCAGTATTCTGTACTTTTGTGTGCAGCTGTGAAGGAAACTACATTTAGTTCAATGAGGCGTGGGTACGTACCGTTTGGTAAATACTGAAGTTTCATGTATCCAGGCTCACTGAACTCCTATTCTGAGGATTGGATTGTTGCTATTATTATTATCTGATATGAAATTGAGAGTAGCTGCGCACACTAATACATACGACATGCGAAACTTCCCTTCATATTAACGCACCATCAAGCAGTATAGTAATCGTCTCTCTTTCGTGCTTGCTTAGTATGTACGGCCGCGGCGGATTAGCCGTGCGTACTGGAGCGCCGTTTTGCGGTGCGCGCGGCAGTTCACCCGTCGGGGGTTCGAATCCCCCCTCGGGCATGGATGTTTGTGCCGTCTTTAGTATAAGGTAGTTCATAAGTAGTTTGTAAGTTTAGGGACTGATGACCCCGCAGTTAAGTCCCTTAAGCTTAACAAACATTTGAACATTTAGTATGTACAGACCTATTAACACAAATATATACCGAGAAATACAAAGATTAGTGAGACTTCGAAATATTTTGCGTTCCTATGTTGTGTACACTGTTGTTCTCCTTGTCGGCAAGGGATCCGTCCAAATAATCTTTGAGATTTCTGCCTTTGTCTGCTAAACTGCGTTATTCATGTAAGAAAGGTTTGGTTTCGTTTCACCAAAAATTGTCTGAAGATTAATCGAAAGCAGGATATCCACGATTAAGCAACTCTTTTTTTTATTTATACCACGAATCTATAGATTTCTTCCTTTATTATTTCATGAAAGTCCAAAGACAGAGACAGTTTCCATTAATCTGTATTATTTCTTCGGTAGCTTGGCGTCTAACTCATGGAATACAACTCTGAGTGGAATATGACGCAGAAAGTGTGATACTGAATCAGATAATAATGTAATTGCTCGTTCATATTTGATCGGTTTCAAGTTAATGCCGGGATACGGCAGAAGGGAGTTTTATGACTCCGCGAAACAAATTATTAGTATTACCCAAGTTTTGTACTGGTCACGTAGAATCGGTAGTTCTAGTGAGCGGTGACTAATTTCTTGGCATGACGTAATATAAGAAAATTTTTCCAGGGAGTTGTGCGGCCGTTTCTCATTATACTCGAGTAATGCGTTCTCCGTGCCGCCCGTTAATATTCCTCGCTGCTGCATTACTGTGCGCTGTTGCCGAGCCACTTGCGATGCAAAGTCCCCGGCTTAATGAGTTATTCATAAAGTAAATACACGGCTGAGAATAACAAGCCATTCACATCACTGCCTTTCTGAAGGTCAGCCATAACAATATATATTTATAATAAGGACGCGGGACAATGCTGCTGTGCTGTAATTATGCGCAAACAATGACGGCAGCGAAACTATAGCTGCGTCATTCGGAGAGATATAACACTCGTACCTGGATCACGCGGTTGGTTGGTTTCTCTTCGCGGCCACGGGCCCGAGTGCACGTGGAACGGTTGCCGATGAACGCCACCAGATGGCGCAGCGTTCCTCATCTGCATACCGGGGCCATAACGTACATATTACGTGTAGAGTTCTGTTTAAGTACAACAAGGTGAACTATCTTCGTGTGCAAGAACAGAGACTCTTATTTTGAAATATTTTCCGTTTTGAAAAGTCCAATTTGTATACTTCAATCAATCATGTTGAATTTACTGTTTATTTGTCGTGCGATATTCCAAAACACGAAATTCATTCGATAAGTTTTCAGCAGGAGCGGTATTCAAATTCTCGTAAGCCATTTAGTTTGCCACATACATATAATGTATATTCTTTCGGATATCTATTTCATTATTACGATGACGGACAAAAAGATCCATTTAAAAGCAGATGCATGAGATGCTCAATCAGTTTACGGAAATCGACTAACCGTGCTCGCGAGTAAACGGGTATGAGCAAGGGGCACTACGATATTAATTTGGGATATATGTTAATAATTTGTGTCTGACTGGTAACATGTCACGCTAGTTCCTGCAGCTGCGATATGCACAGTGTCCAGGTGGCTTACCGGATAGAGCATCTTCGTAGTAAGTAGAAGACCTGGGTTCGATCCCCGACCGTGCATTAGTTTTTTACCACCTCATTGAATTTAATTGAATGACCACAACAGCAGCGAAAACGTCTCAGACAATTGAATGCGTTAACGACTTCTTAAGCCCAGCTACGCCAGTTTTCTTCTCTATCATAATCAGATTTATTTTGTCTAAATCCGCCCCCAGTGGCTCAGACGGCAGCGTCGTTGAGTACCATGCAGGGGCCCCAGGTTCGATTCCCGGCAGGGGACTGGGTGTTGTGTGTTTCCATCATCATCGACATGCAAGTTACCGTAGTGGCGTCAAGTAAAAAGATTTGCACTAGGCCAAAAATGCCATACTATTGTTTCATTTATTTTGTCTCAGTCCCTTCTGCCCTTACCTGCTGCAATCATAGAAAATCATTAATGGTGTAACAGTTATTTCCTTATAGTACTTGCTGATTCAGTTGCCCAAGATCGTTGTTACAATTAATGTATGGGAGGAAGTGAACTGAATGTTGAAGCTTCAATCACTGCATGAACTCGACTGAAGGGAAAATTTCTAAGACGTCCAGTGAATACGCTCGGATGCTTTTGGACATTTTCTTTTCTTGTCACTTACAATTTCCCACGTGAAGCAGTTATATTTCAGAGAGTGTTAATGATAATGAATACAAACGCTGCAAGTTTTGGTCTCACGTTGATCGTGGCATGTTGTCATAGTGATGGTAAGAATTTGTGACTAGAATTCGGTGAAGAGTACTTGATGTTCAAATTTTAGTGTTTTTTATAACTATCTGAATTTACAAGTATGGTACCTGTTAATTTTTTAAACCACCTTGACCATCTGGCAGTTGGTACTAGCTTCAGTTCATTATTAACAAAATTACCGCACGAGCAACCGTTTCGTGATCGTACCTGTTCCGTGATGTGGGAGTCAGTCACCGATTTCTTAGATTTCTCGTCCTACTTAAGGTGACCATGTCCAGAAATTGTCATTTGCTTGAGCTTCGATTGCGCGCGTCGAAATTTTTCTGGACGTGGACAATCTGAAGCTCTCTGCTCACTGGGCAGCGGTGATGTCAAAGTCTATAATCGACGTTTCATCAATAGCGATAATTCGACACAAGAAGCCGTTCCCCGTCGAGGGTTCGAATCCCCCCTTGGGCATGGTATTAGTATTAGTTTATAAGTAGTTTGTACGATTAGGGACTGACGACCCATAAAGGCCCATAAAGCTTAACAAACATTTTTTCGACACAAGTTCATTGACTTTCACAATGGAATCGTTGTTCGAATAAGGTTGCAATGTTCAGGCGTTTCTGTTTTTCTTCAGCAGTCGAACGGTGTGGGATTCTTCTCTCAGAAAATTTTCTCTTCTACAAATAATGTCAGAATACGAGATAACGATGTTAAGAGATTTTCTGGGCTTCAGTAGCTCACAAGTAGCACTGATTTCATAAGGACCACATTTCGTTAATATGTTGACGTATTTGGCCTCTTGGTGCTGGATTATCGTCTATGTTCATATGACCTAGAAAACGATTAACCCAACTTGAAAGTGTACTACGTTCCCCTTGTAAAGTCACTAGAAATTTCACTTAACGCACTGTGGATTTCCCGAGTACAGCTTCGATCTTGATGTACGATGTCTGGTTTTGTACAGGCACGGCATCCAAGACCACTGCAAAGTCCAATTCTACGTCTCCAGTTTTATGTTCGGATGCACGGCAAAAAGAAATGTATATATCCCTCAGTAATATATATGACGTTATTTTCATTGCTATTGCATCAAACAGTCCACAGAAATACGTTGCTTGCAGTGGCCATTTTGAGCAGCAGCTGAATTGTATTTCACTGTAAGGTTTTAAAATAAACGCCTTTTGCTACTGCAACTGAAGGGTTTTATTTTTATATTTTTAATCACCCATACGCGTTTCGCCTTTCTCTCAAGGCATCATCAGTGGGTGTCCTGAAATATTTACATCTTTTTGTTTGCACATATAGGTTAAGTCTCTTACATATCTACAAAACATTTCATTTCAGATTTAAAACAGTTCGTTTTTTGGTATAAAATGGTATACCATTTTATACCAAAAAACGAACTGTTTTAAATCTGAAATGAAATGTTTTGTAGATATGTAAGAGACTTAACCTATATGTGCAAACAAAAAGATGTAAATATTTCAGGACACCCACTGATGATGCCTTAAAAATATAAAAAATATAAAAATATAAAAAAAAAATATAAAAATAAAACCCTTCAGTTGCAGTAGCAAAAGGCGTTTATTTTAAAACCTTACAGTGAAATAGAAGTCCACAGAAAGGTCAACCTACGCAATTATGTACGAAATTAGGCCTATGTACGTGCAAAGTCACGCAGTGCAAACTAACTCTCTGTAACTGAACGGTGCTAGAAATAGCAAGAAAAGAATTGTGGCACGGATGTGTTCGCTGTTTGGGATGTCAGCGATGCGGGCTTGAGTATGTAATATCTAAGCCGGAGAGCAGAGCCTCCGAGCGGATGCGGAGGCGGCGAGGAGGCGGTATCAGGTAGCCTCTGCGTCGCGGAGTCGCAGATCTGCCCTTCTGGGAACCAGTCTAGGAACCAGTAAACATCACTAAGCGTACTCACTCTTTCACCGTTCTAATACATCAATTTACTTCAACGCTGAAGTCGGCTGAGATTATCTGCCACGTCTGTAAAAAGTTTCCAGAGTCGTAAAATGGAAGGAACCGTTCGATACGAGCGGAATACGAAACATTGATGTTTTGAAATTTTGAGATGATCACACTGTTTACTGGGTTGCGATATTCAACAGTGCTGACAAGGATAAAGCTGCTAATACCAAAGATCACTCTTAATTACAAAACACACACGTAACGATAATAAGGGAAAATAGTGCAGCAGTTTCTTCAAAATATCTGGTCTCGAGTTCGAAGCCAGCTCTGGGGAAAATTTTTATTCTTTGTGATGATTTATAAGTGTTGACGAGATGCCACACGCTTACGAAAGCCAAAGCGGCTGTGGCAGCTCCGTAAGGAACGTTGTGGTAGGTTACGGTTGGATTAACTGCCGGAAACATCATGTGTTGTGCCGTTCAAAGAATTAACTTCCTCCTGTGGCTGAAACAGCGATGAAGAAGCCAGTTGTCTAAAACCTTACAAAGACGAGCATTAGAAATCAAATAGCCGCGATGGAGTGTCCGAGCGGTCTAAGGGGCCTCGCTGCGGAGCTCGCGGTTGCTCTCCGTCGGAGGTTCGAGTCCTCCATAGGACATGGATATGTGTGTGTGTGTGTGTGTTGTCCTTAGGTTAGTTTACCTTAGTTTAAATAGCTTGTAAGCTGCGGACTGATGACCGCGCAGTTTGGTCCGATAGATTTACAAACATTTGAACATTTTTTTAAAATCAAATCGGAAGAAAACTCGTATAACATTAATTTTCAGAGTTTCTAGTGTCGTCATAACGTTTTAAGATGTCAGTTAATAGTCGCATGAATGAAGGACTGCATGTAAATGTGTTCATCCCCGAATAAGCTTCCTAATGGATTTTTTCTTTCTTTCTTTCCCAATGAAGTCCGACTTGGTACTCAAAGAGGAACGGATTGTTGGTTATTTATCGTATGTGGCTGTCGTCTTCCGCGTTCGCCGTTGGCAGTTTGGTGTCAGAATATAATAGGCAGCTAGTGAAATCTGTAGCATGTAGAAGTGTGTACTCCGTGGGATGAAAATTCGTGTTTCACGTCTTCGGGTTCCTCCTCGAGCTCAACGTGGTGCGCCGGCGAGTCTGGCGTCGCGGTTAATCCCGTTGCATAAAAGAGCGGTAGTGTGAGCAAACGCGCAACAGATGGAAAAACATTTCTTGCGGTCGCGGCTCGGCGCGGCGTGCCAGCCGTTGCATATGCAACAGCCTGGCCGGCGGCGGCGCCTGCCGCGCGTGGCCAAGGGCGGGGGCGGGGCGAACAGGTGACACTCCACCCGCTGCTGGCTGGTTTCTTCTCTGTATCAGGAAACATTCTTACTGGCGCCTGCAACCAGTCGGTTTGCCTCTACAATGCGAATTCCCCATTGCAGCCCTCTGTAGTTGGAGGACCCAGGGGACACCGCGTCTAACATTGAACACGGGTATGAAAACAGGAAGGGGTATGGAACTGTGAAAAATAAGCAAATTAAAAACGTTGAGCGTTTCAGGATAAAAATGTGAAATATCCAGCGAATTAGATCTTCGTTTTCAATTTGTGCTGTAATGACCACTTGAAACAGCCAGTTGGAAGGAAGACGTCTATAATATATTCTATACAAGTACCACATGTGCACTCTTGCGTTTGATTATAGACGTATTTGATTCTCTAATTGCTTTGTAGCTAGTCCGGTATTACGTACGTTCGTCTTTTGTCCATTAGCTGACTGTATTGAACGCCTTCCGGAAGTTAAGGAACATGGCATCGACATCAACACCTGGTTTATAGTTCTCGTGGAAGAACAGAACTAGCTGGGTCAACATGATCTTTGTGCTCAGACTACGCGAATTGCTACAGGACAAAATTCCTTTCTCCAGAAAGATTATAATATAAACTGTGTTCCAATTTTTATATCAGACCGACAACTGCTTTAGAGCGTCTGTTCGATGGGTCTTCATGGAAACGAGAGTGATCGGCGCTTTTCTTCGAATCTCTAGGAACTCTCTTCCCTCCGACGTTCCATACGCTGCAGCAAGAAGACAATGTTCTTTAGCATAATGTATATAGAATCGTATTGACATCCCGTCTGGCCTATGTTTAGCAGTTTCAGTTGCTTTTCTATCCCATGATCACAAGTTTCGATGTTTTATATTGACATTCATGAGATGATTTTAAACAGGAGAAACAGTGCGATCTTACTCCGTGAAGTACTTTTGGAAAAAGACGTTTAACATTTCGGCTTTCTCTGTGTCATCCTGCGTTTCGATGCCTTATGAGCACGCAATGTATCGAAGGATGGTTTCGACCACTTCATGTAATACACGACCAAAACTTCTTAGGATTTTCTGTCGAGTTGATAGACTTTATTTTCTAATTCACCGAACATTCCAAGAACAGCTTTCGTTAGGGTAATTTTCATTGCGTTCAGGTTTTCTTTGTATGTGAGGCTTTGGATGCGTATAAATTTGTAGTGGAACTCTCTTTGCCGTAGGTGTTTTAAAATGTGCCATTAATCAAAACAGTGGCACCTGATAAATTGCTGGAGTAGTTTGTTTACATTGAGCTGTTGTGAAAAAATTTAAATTTCAAATGAAAGTTTTCGTTTTAAATTTTTGTAAAGTCAAAACTTAACAGCACTGCCTGGAAATGATAGAAGAATAACTTGTCGAATGTTTCCGCTGCTTGTTAATCGTATGACGCGTCATTGCCATCAGAGGCGAGCACGGAACAGGTTTCTCGGCCTGCAGCTGGGTCGCCAGTTTTCCAATCATGAGACGACAAGTCACCTCTCCGAAACTAACTTAAACGGTTGTGCGATTTGACACTCGAGGGGGGACTTGATACAAAGAGTTCTATTTGAACCAAGCGAAGACACGTTTATTTTTTGTTATTTGTGATGTATTTGTCTCATTTTTCGGTGCGGGTCGTGTATATTTCATAGATAGTTCGTTGCTTTAGCAGCTTAGGCCTACACTTTTTTCCTTTATGCTTCGTAGTGCTGGATAGTAAAAGGAGTGCCCCCCAGGGGCGAGGCGAGCACGGGGCCCCGAGCTAATGCAGTCTTTCTTCCTTCCTTCTTTACTTCTCGGACTGCATTTCCTTTCCCCTTCCCATCCTTTCCTATCCTCACTCCTTCCCCTCCCCACCGCGGGACTGACATCCTTAGCAGTTTAGTCTCCCTATCCCAACCAAACAAACCAACCCCCTAAAGTGAGTAAATAATGTCGGTAAGAACCCATAAAGCAGCGAGATTTCTGATGAAGCACCTGAGTTTGATCTATACAGCAAAAATGCGAAGATTCTTGACAGCTACCTCTTGATCATTGCTTCAACAAACAGTACGACGTCTAGTCCGAACAATTAATTCTATAAATCCTTAATATACATTTTGTTTCTTACTTGTCAATTTTTAACTCCAAAGGGAACTAGTTCATTGAGTAGAACACTGTTCAGTGCAGTAAAATGAATGTCAAAGTTGTTGGTGAGTCACAAGTTTAAAGATACAGTGGTACTGCTTAGAAGTAACTGCAGTTTTTCCACTTATTATCAAAGGCCGAGCAACGTGGCACAGTGGTCAGCACTCTCTATTCGCATTACGCTGGACGGCGGTTGAGATAAACAGATTTGTGTTTTACATCAATTCCCTGAATCGCTGCCGGTAAGTGCCTTTCAGAGAACACGAACAGTTTCTTTCCCGACCAATAAAAACTATCCGAGCGTGTGCTCCGTCTCAAACGATCACGTTGAGTCCCAATCTCCCTTGCTCCTTTTTATTCTCAAGACATTAAATGTAAAGCCATGAAACATCAAAAAGGTAGCTAATATTTAGCTGTTTTGGTTCTTGTTGAAGGATAATATCGAAATGATGAATGGAATATGAGATATACCATAAAATATGCTGAAACATGTAACTGCCACGCTGAAGTGGCCGAGCGCTCTAAAGCGCCTTGCTCTGGAGCGCTCGGTTGCTCGCCGTCGGAGGTTCGAGTCCTCTCTCGGACTGTGTGTGTGTGTTTGTTGTTGACCTTAGCTTAACTTCAAGTAGTTCGTATGCCTAGGAACTGATAACCGGAGTAGTTAAGTCCCTTAGATTTAGAAACATTTGAAGCGTATAACCGTTGAGAGTAACTTCATCATCATCATCCAGAAGCTACCAAACCGTGGCTGGCAACCCACTAGTGCGTCGCGTCATCACTTCAGGACGGTCGCCGGGAAACTTTAAAATATCAAAATAAAATATCTTGCGTACTGTAAGTCTGTTTTAGAAGACTTGTTACTTGCACCAAATTATTTTTCACCCCACAAAGCAAAGTAACAATAGTACCACATTTTTATTTAAATTTATCTTTTAATTATTGATTAATATTTCAAGTGTTGTGAACTAATATTTTCAACCTAGGCGCACTAAAACAAAAGCTTGTTTGTTTTTGTTAGATTCTTACTTGAAACTAGCTTCTAGTAATCACTTTTCAAGAATTGCATGTGAATTGTTATGGATAAGAAACCGTTTGTACAGGATAATCTAAAAGAAAACTAAAACTATCAGCAGGTGAGGAAGACTTTCTGATGCAACTCGGATGGGATTTTTATTTCAACAGTTTCTTTGAAGATTCAAGCCTAATCTCATTTTATATAAGGAAAATGGTAGTATAAAATGATTGCAAATACAGCTTTGATGGAATTACAGTAGAGTCTCGATTATCCGACCTAAACCGGCCGCGGCAAGGTCGTATCAGCGGGAAGGTCGGATAACACGGAAAATAATACAAAAACATAAAGTTTGAAAAATTTATTTGAACATAGAAAACTTATTAAATATGCGAACAAGAACTGAATATAACGTTCAAATACATTAGACGACACCGAAAGAAAAGTGATATGAGATTTACATTCGGTTAGTTAGTTACGAAACTTTCCTGCAAAATAGGTCCCAACATGAATACATCTTTATCTTTATGTCGAGTAAACCATTAGAACAAAGCTTCACTCACTTTTTGAAAATCACATTTTTAATGGTTTTCCGATCTTCCCATACAGTCAAGATTGCTCATTGAGAACACGATTTCTCAATTTCTTTGCGGTTCCTTTTCCAGTCTCCAGCTGTTGTTTTCCCGACGTTATAATCTTGCGCCACTTTTAATAAAGTTTCACCATTGTGTTTTCTTTTTAAAGTTTTAAGTTTTTCTTCCATTGAAACGACCACATTTTTGTAAACAAAGCGCACCACGTTCTCCGCTACAGATCTAAGTTAGCACTGAGGAGTGAGGAGTAGCAGACGGCGACAATGAACCGAGTGACAATGACGCGCGCCAAAACGAACAATACGTATAGTCACTGACCTATCGGCTGACACACAGCTACCGTTACAGTCCCGATGCTGCGAAAGCGTCGGATAACACGGAAGGTCGGATAAACGAAGATCGGATAAGCGAGACTCTACTGTAATAGGATTCACGACTACTTACTTACACGAGCGTGCATTGTTTCAGGTTTTAATATGAGAATAAACAGCGAAAAAATGGTTTATGTCTAAAACCAGATGTAGAAAGTATTACTAAAACCACGAGTTAATAATTTAACGAAACTTCTAACCTTATCGGTTAATTTGTCTAAAGCAAAATTTTTATTGGACAGAATAGTGCTCTTTTAGATCTGTAATGTGTTGCGCGACCCAATATCTGTGTAACTGTATTTAACACATCTCCTGATCTTACCATAATATAAACTAGTTATAAGAAAGTAGTTATTATGTAAAATAGTGCTTCCCATACTGGCTCGCGAAATATTCGGCAGAAAGATTTTGAGTCCCACAATGTTACAGTTTGGAAACCACTGCTGTAGACCAAAACCAAGTAATTTACCCTTGCTCTACACCGACTCCTCCACACCTCTACTGCCGAACCCTTGAGTTAGATAATCTTGCCTCTCTCAAGGTTAACATGACCCCACCATCTAAGCCTGTTCGTTGTACCTGCTTCGTCTATCGTGTTTATTCCTGACCTTATGGAAACGAGTATTGGTTGGAGTCCAATTTTTCATGCAGTTTCAATGTTTAAGTAGAAAAAATATCTGCGATACATCATCCAGAATCGTATTTATTATCTATTCGAAACCGGATTATATGCACTGCAGGTATCAGTTGTAATTACAGAATACTTGTTTCGGTGTCTGCGTATCGTTGTGGGATTAAGTGCATAGCCGCGAATGAGGTGCCAGAATGGAACACTTGCGCTGTACTGTGCCTGTAGGCGGAGCGGCTAGCGTCTAGCGGCCGGCTGGGCAGACAGCTGGTGGCCGCCGTCGGTAGCTCACAGGGCGTGGTCGCAGACCTTGAGCACGGTCGGCGCCGCCAGCGCGCTCTGCCGCCCGCCGCCCATTGACCTCTCCCACAACTTCATACCGCAGCAACGTTACTGCCTTGAGGTCTGAGCCCCGAGGGTATGCACTGGATATACACCACGGTGATTAGACCCAGGATCACTTATGGGGCGGTCGTGTGGTGGAAGAAGGTAGAACAGCAGGTTGCTGCTAAGGAGCTTGGTAAGGTGCAGAGATTAGCCTTCTTAGCCATAACAGGCGGAATTAGCAGCACACCAACTGCTGGGATGGAAACCATGTTGGATATGCCCCCATTACATCTTTGGGTCAATATGGAGGCAGCGGCTGGTGCATACAGACTCAAAACTGGAACTCTTTGGGATATCCAGAATCAAACACTAAAATAGTCAGTGAGGTAAATATAGGAAAGGTTGGGGAAATGCCAGCAGACTATATTATAACCCCCATACTGCTTGAATAAGCCTTTCAATACAACAATTGGAAGTAGGGAACAGTGGGAGAAGACGGGTCAAAATCAGACCAAGGCGTTGGGGCCGGGGTATACGGGGTACAGCCAATACTGGAGGGCTTCATCTCTCTAGGGAAACTGGTTTCAGTATTCCAGGACGAAATCACTGCCATCAAGGCGTGTGTGGAGGAGAATTTGCGTTAGGTCCTACAAAGACCGTAGCATCTATATCTATTCAGACAGCCAGGCAGCCCTGAGATCACTGGCAGCTCCTGCAACAAGGTCTAAAATTGTTGCAGAATGTCACAGGGTTCTGGTGGAGCCAGGGGAAAGCAATAGAATAAACCTATTGTGGGTTCCTGGCCACTCGGGGATCAGTGGCAAGTAACATGCCGATAGATTAGCCAGGATGGGGACAGAGATTCCATTTATTGGACCGGAACCTGTCCTGACAATCACCAAGGCTGTGATCAAATTGGAAATTGGAGCTACGTAACTGGCTAAGAAGACAGCACGTAGAATATTGGACCAAATTCTATAAAAAAAAAAAAAAAAAAAAAAAAACAAACAAACATGGCAAGGTAATGATGCCGAAGCCATGTTTTAAAAGAAGCTCTGCAATCCTGAACAGGAGAGAGATTAGACTCATGGTTGGATTGCTGACAGGCCATGGGAATTTCCAAAAACACCTACATACAGAGGGAATAACAGAGGAGGACACTAAATGTAGGATCTGTGATCACGGTGATGAAACTGCATCACATATAATCTTCGAATGCATTGCATTGGAGAGTAAAAGGCACAGAACATTTGGGACAACCAGACCCGAAGAAATTGTGTCTAATAAAAAACTGGTAAAGGGACTCCTTGCACTGTTGAAGGGCATTGGTTGGCTTTACTAGATATACAGGGAGCGATACCGCACAATAAACTTAGTTTCGGTGCGGGCAGTGGCGGGTCGGACCAAGACTCTTTTGGCTTCCCTGAGAAAATCAATCAATCAACGTTACTATCTCTCTCTAGGTGGCGCATCTTTTAAATATAATCGCTGTAAAGCAGACCTCAACTTAATCGAGATATATGCTAGACTTGGGTAGTTCGCGAACGGACTAGTTCGGAAGAGCGCTCCAACAGGCGAACTACGCGAACTAGTTCGCAGATCCCTCGCCTCTTAGTTCGTCGGCTCCTTTTCCGAAGACTGACGGGGAACAGCGAGAGGACGCGAGAGCGCTCAGAATCGCGTGATTCCCTTCTGCCAGTTACCGTCATTTCGAGCTGAGATGCTGCTCAGCTATAGTTTCATCGTTCACTGCCACAAGAAATCCATTTTAAAAATAAAGTACTACGAGTACTCTGTATGCAAAGTAGCTGAATACCTTTATATCACCCATTCGTGTAAATAACTGGTTTATTTGTTTAAGTATTTGATGTCTAATTCTCCAAAAATACGGGTAATAGCACACGCTTTGTCAACACTGATTTATTATATAAAAAAGCTGTTATAGCAAGAAGAAAAAAAAGAGCTCTTTTAGTAGCGGTAGCAAAAGCTAAAAAGAGCGGACGAACTAAAAAGAGCGACCTACTTCGCGGCCGAGCTGTGAACTAAAAGTCGAGCTACTGGTCGCTAACTAAAATATGCGCGATCGGCGCGAACTATTATGCCAAACGTGTCTCGCTTCTTAGTTCTTTGGATTCTTTTCCGAAGACCGACGGGTAATAGCGAGAGGGCGCGTACCTTCTTCTGATGAGAGTCATTTCGAGGTGAGCGTCTGCCTGCTAGATTACATAGTTCCGTGCTACAAAATTTCTGTTTAGAAGTATTCTGCACTCATCAGTATTCTGCATCTGACTAATAAATTCCATAATGCCAAGTTATAGAGATAACTAAACTTAAACGCCAGAAATTATCCACAAACTGTTTCTTTTGATTTGCGTGATATCGTTATGAAGCAGGTAGGTGGGGGAACTTCTCCCTCCACCTCCATGCGCAGACCACGCCGCTCAGCCGTCACTGGGGGCGGACGAACTAAAAGAACGAACTAGTTCACGGCAGAGCCGCGAACTTAAGTGAGTGCTCCCGATCGCGAACTGTTATGCAAGTCTAATATATGCCACTCAGTTTGTTGCCGCCACGGGTTTATTGTATCATATTTCAAGTTGACTGATTTGTCCTCTCTGTTCCATCGGGTACATCTGATTCGCTTGAAGACGAAGTATAACGCTTGTTTGGTCGAGCCTTTTGATTTTGGGGTTGAGCGCTCTATTGGAAACGAAGGATCGCGTGTTCGAAACACGGTCAGATCACGGATTTTTCGGTATGAGCTTTAATCTAGCCTCGACCTCTGAACAATGTGACGAGTCGTTAGAAACGACACCTGGCTCCGATTCCACGTTTAACTGGAGGTCCCCTTTCCCCGGATGTGTTACAGGAGTAGGTCAGGGGCATGAAAGTCGCCAAGAGGCGTCCGGTTGAAAGACTTGCACCAGACCACTGAGTCAAACGAAATTATTATAACTCTTGTTCGAATCCAATTATTCGGCTGACAACAACATCACCGTAAACTGTAATAAATAATTTCCATGTTTGTGTGGCCATCTTTCGCAGCAAGAGTCGAATTTTTCAATTATTATTTTTTATAAAAGCGCCGTTTTCTTTCCAAGATTTCTTTACTTTACCCAGTCGTTTCGCCTTCTTTACCTCAAGGTGTCGTGAATGGGTTGGATCATCGTCTTGCGATTTGGAGGTTTCTTCTTCTTCCCATTTGGTAGACGGAAATCACACAATTCACAATTTAAAGGTGGATGAAAGTGCCAGCAGCTGCATAAAAATTATTTATTCATTTGCGCAACCGCTTTCGATGTTACAATCACCGTCTTCAGGCGCCCGTTGTGCAACTGCCGGTACTAGCAAATTTGGAAAGGGCAGCCGTTAATACCGGTAGCCGTAAATTTCTGACTCCCTTCATGTCAAAAACCAAACGACGACTGATGAACTAGGTGTACCTAATGAGAGATCCAAAGGTTCCCCCGTATACGTAATTTCTTGCGCAGTTTACTTTTTTGCTTTTGTTATTTATCTTTCTCACGCTCTTGTAGTTCACAGCTACAAGACTGTGAGAAAGATGCATAACACATTAAAAATTATACTAAAACAAAGTTGCGTAAGAAATTACGTAAATGTAAGAATTGTGAATTGTGCGATTTCAGTCTGACCAGATGGGAAGAAGAGTAAAACATCGAATTCGCTATACGATAAACCAACCCATTGATGGTAGCTTGAAGTAAAAAGTCGAAACACCACTGGGTAAAATAAGTGAATTGCGGCAGAAAAAGTGAATTTTCATTTATAAAATAACGAGAAACGTGATTTACAGTTGTCATGCAACTGCATTTATTGCTGCCTAACTTCATTTTTGTCGATGTTGTTTTTATATTAATGGGCTAACACTAGTCTTACCCTTTCGTGAAAGGGAATTATAAAAAAGAGCAGCAACGTGAAAAAATAATAACGCAATCCGTATTTTGTGTAGCAATAAGGGTAAAGTATTATGGGATTTACTGCCTATTCGGCATTCTTATTTGTGAATACTTGAAATGGGCTTGGCATTTATTTTAATGCGGCGACACTCTTTTCGATTTCTTTTTTACACGGTACACTTACTTCTCGTGTTAAAAAGACGCATACGTGTAATAAAAGGCATTTGTACTTGGTTTTCACACCGACTTCCCATGTTTTGCAGTCCTAAGAATTAAATAAGATATTACCGAATGTAATTAAATAATAACGGTTTGTCGAAGTGAGTGACATCACGAACTGCTGTTAGAAAGACCTTGTCGTTCTGTCTGCCTTCCGTTGGTACAGATTTTCCTGTCTGTATTTACTGTTAATTATGTGATGTTTTGGAGAAACGTTCTGTATTTTCATTCAGTGCAATGTGTCTATAGTTTCCTCTTAATGGAGTGGACCAGTTTGCTTCACTTTCCAGGCTGTCAGTTGTAAATGCTTGACCACTTATCTCGATACAGGAAATGGGATTATACACAAGTTTCTCACATTGTGGTAATATCCTCTACATCAGTGGTTTATTAATCGTTTGATCAATTAAATATTCTGCCGAGTTTTGCTTCGATGAAACTCGTGTATCATCAGAAAACATTAAATAATAAATAAGTCGAACGTAGTGGTAAAAGATGTACAGCATGCATCCACAAACAATGCAGAATTCCTAGTTAATCTGATTTAGATAGTTATTCATTGTATTCGGGCTGTCTTAGCACATTAGGATTATACTCTGTACTGAACGTTGCCTCTGCGAGCCAACTTCTTGCAAAGTGTTATTAGTATTCCACGTCCTGCCTTCCCGCTGACATTTAATGGAGCTCGCGTGTAATTATTATTCACGTTGGTGTAAAAACATGAGCTCGTTTTTGCCACAGCGGGCGATATATCGAAAGTCGTAAAGGCTTGCGTCGTCTGTTTTATGTGCTAAAGGCGGTCGGTTTACATGAGCAAACCGCAGAGACGATGACTATCATTGTTTGCTGCCAGGAAGGTCGAGCTGTTTACTTGCCGAAAGCCACTGTTTGATGCTTGTGAAGACATCTTAATGGGAAGCAACGGCGCGCCGTTAAGAAGTGGGGCATTACATGCTCGTCGAAAAATAACCATTACAACTTCACACAGGACGTGCACTGAATATCCACTATCAGCTAGAAAAACGAAATACGAATTGCACTTGTTAATGTCTACTCCAAGCACCGCTTTTCGTGAAGTGTAATGCTGCTTTAGGTTTTAAATACTTTTTTTTTTCATACTTTGCCATTTCACTTTGAAAGATTTTTGAGAATACACGGAGCTTGAAAAGACAAAGGACAGTCTGCGTGGGCCGGCCGCGGTGGCCGAGCGTTCTGCGGCGCGTCAGTCACAGTCTGCACGGCCACTACGGTCGGGAGGTCGAATCCCCCCTCGGGCATGGATATTTGTGACGTCTTTAGTCTTAGCTAGTTCATAAGTACTTTGTAAGTTTAGGGACTGATAACCTCGCAGTTAGGTCCCGCAAGCTCTACAAACATTTGAACATTTAGTCTACGTCGTATGAAAGCACCCATGAGCCGTGCTATGGTTGACCACACCAGGGAATAATGAGAACAATAAAAAAATTAAAACAAAGGTTTTTAAAAGAAACCTTTCCTCTGGGGCTAATCTCACCCAGTGTTCAAATCAAATGTTCAAATGTTTGTAAATCTATCGGACCAAACTGCGTGGTCATCAGTCCGTAGCTTACAAACTACTTAAACCTAGGGAAGCTAACCTAAGGACAAACACACATACCCATGCCCCAGGGAGGACTCGAACCTCCACGGCGAGCAACCGCGCGCTCCGCAGCGAGACGCTTTAGACCGCTCGGCTACTCCACCGCGGCCACCCAGTGTTCTTGCATTGGCGAACAGTCAAAGGGATTAAAAGAACCAAAAAAAGAAGTTATAGGAACTCTCCTTTAGGGAGATAACTCGCCGTTATTCGTACAATCGATAAACTGAGAGAGGGATAAGACAGATAATTCTATTCGGGAGCCAGAAGACTGCTTCTGGACCAATCTCCCGTATGAAATCGGACATAAAGGCCGCGGTGGAGTAGCCAAGCGTTCTAAGGTGCCTCCCTGCGGAGCGCGCGGTTGCTCGCCGTCGGAGGAACGAGTCCTCCCTTGGACATGGGTGTGTGTGTGTGTGTGTGTGTGTGTGTGTGTGTGTGTGTGTGTTTGTCCTTAGGTAAGTTTCCCTTAGGTTAAGTAGTTTGTAAGCTACGGACTGTTAACCACGCAGTTTCGTCCGATAGATTTACAAACATTTGAACATTTTTTTTTCGGACGTAAAGGGAACGAAAAGGCGCTCCAGCACCGCTCGGTTTCCTCACAAACATGACTGGGGTCTGTAAAGGTAAATCAAAATTGTATCCTCGAAGCAAATTAGTATAAGTCCCAGTCCGTTGATAATCGTCGGTGTATTCTCTCCCAGAGGAACTGATTTGAAGGCAACGATATAGAGTTTTAGCTTTTTCGGAACGTCATGTTAGAACACGTAGCATTGAGTCCAATCGCTGGCCGTCGGGAGGCTGAGTCGTGATGCAGTCGGGGCTAGGCGTGTGGCGGGTAGCGCAGCTGTGAAAATACGGCGTGCGCGCCACATGTGAGCCGTATCGAGCGCTTCTTTGTGCTCGCCCCCCGCCAGCCGGCTACTTAGCCGCACTTGAGGCTCCCCCGCTGCAAATTGCCAGTAAGCGATTGCCGCGCTTTCATCTGCGTCTCGCGGCCCCGCTGCCTCTCCCGCGGGTATTAAACACCTGCGCGAGCCAGTCCGCAGGAAACCAGCGGCTCAACGCTCAACACACATCTGCGTTTCCTGGCATTTTCCGCGCTCTCACACTACCTTCGTATGTAACCATTATACGAAAGGGAAATATAAAGTTCGTACACGATTTTTTTACGTACACGGCAGTGACTGGTGCAGTGAACTCCGGGAAAAAAATATTCTCGTATCAGATCACTTCATGTGCACTTCCAAAGTATTCTTATCGCATGAGCAACCTCTTAAATGTTTCACATGGCACGCATATGTGCAGTGGCCGACTAAGGCTGTCGGATTTCCGGGGTGGCTGTCCCCCGTCCACTTGCAAATACGAAGCGCGTCCAGAAAGGAAGTTCCGTTTCAATTTATCTCCGATGCAGCGCTGCGATTGCAGTTCCGCACATGCGCTGTGGACGATGTGTATCGAGGAAAAGAACGTGCGCCATTTGGAGATCGCTGTCAGTTGTTGCATACAAATCTACTTTATGAAATTTTGTACACGTAAGCTTCAATCCATGAGGACGGTCGCCGTAAGTGTAAGAATCACATACGATATATAGTTCACGAGATATGACGTCATGAACAAGGAGATGCGCGAAAAACTGCTGCATTTAGCGACAGTGCTTCTCAGTTCCTCCTAAATACTTGGGCCGATTTCAACCAAATTTGGCACACACATTCCTTAACGTGAGGTAACAATTGCTGCATGGTTAAGAATCACATACGGCACATGGTTCAAAAGATATTACGTCATAACCAATAGAAATCGCAAAAAATGCCATATAATGCGGCGAGACTTTCGAAATACACTGTATGAGAATGACAGTACTTGCAACATAATTTCAAACCTTTATTAAACTTTTTCTCGCTGGCAACCATAGTAAAATGATGATAGGAAAAAAAGTTTCTCGCTTATTAATTTTCCGCTGTTTGTGGAGGAAAACAACGGCTCTCGGTATGACGTTGCAATTTTTAATTTCTGCACTACAAATTGTAGCTGCAGAAAATTTTACATACAGTAAACACACATATAGCTGAGCGTACTTTCTAAATTGTATCACAGTAAGGCACGTAGTTCTTGAAATATGAGCACATAAACAGTAACGTTCATGGAAAACCGCCCCATCACGCACCAAGTTTTAATCTGTTACTTATTTACTACTAATTGTATTCCCAAGAGATTTTACATACGTACAGAGATTATACAAATGACTGTGTACCTGAAAAATAGCAAGAATAAATAAATAAATACCCGGGCAACGCCGGGTTTTCAGCTAGTAATAAATATAATTTTTGCGTGCCAGCCTCGTCGCCACTTTTGTGTCCCAACCTCGTCGCCGCTTTTGTGTCTCGTTTCCGTCGTAGGTGTCGGTGGCCGAGTAGAAAGAGAGACCGACACAGGAATAAAGGAGGCTCGCTTGTGCAGGTAGGAGGTGACCAGCCAGTGGGACAGCAGGAACTAGAAACACTAGAGTAAATTAGAACGAGATATATATTTCTTAGAGACTTAGTAATGCTTAACTTTTACATAGCTCAGTACTGCAGAATGCTGATACATAGTTGAGCTAGAGGGCTGCCTAGTGCCTGTCCGATAGCCAAGTCTTCACTGGTGCCTATCTGATTCCGAAGTGTTAACTGGTTCCTATCTCAGTCCCAAGTGAACGATGTCGTTCAGTGGTGGCCACGAGCGGAGTTGTAGCAGAGGGCGCTCGAGGCTGACGTCGTAAGAACGCCGCGCCGTGCGTGCATGGCGGCGCGTGGCGAAAGGAGGTGGCGCGCACTTTATACTTGTGCGACACCACAATAATCATACTGTTAGTGCTGTGTAGACAGAAACGAAATATATTGTTTCAAGCACTTGGCTTTCAGTTCTGTTTTCCTAATGTGGCATATAGTAACCCACATTAATCCTTACCTTCACTTGGCCTTTGCTTTTGGTTTTAACCAGCTTTTATGTACACGTAAGCGCCTTGAGTTTTAGTAACATGAGTGTGTTTTACAGTAGTAGTTTGTACTTTTCTATATGTGAGTACTTTGTAGTAACAAGTGTTTCTCCTCTTATTGCAGGTGAGTACCCTGGGGACGAGGAGCATGTTGTGCGCCGAGCGAGTGAGTATGAGCACTCAGCGCTAGCCTAGCCGCGGCAATTTGCGAGGTCCGCTGACGGACAGGTCGCCGCCATCAGTCGCGGCTGGTTTCATTCCAAAGGGCGCGCGCTTCATTTGCCGTCGCTGCCGCTGCCGCTGTCGCCGTAACAAGATTGCCATATTATTGAGACCTATTAGGGCCACTCCGCGCTCGCCACGCCGCGGCCCAGACGACAGCCGCGCTGTGCCCAGCTATCTCCGCGCCCATCGCCCCCCAATATGTTTTATCGCTGCGCTAATGTCCCGTTACCGAAGCCGTATTTCACGTTTCTTTCTTCCTCCGGGCCGTTCTTTCGCGGCCGAGTCGGCATTCGACTTTTATTATTCCGTGCGGCGGTTAAATTATAGATGTAATCTTTTGTATCGTGCCGGGTCGGCGTGTGTTATTACGCGCGGGTTCACGTGTTAGTCAAATTTTAATGGCGCACGTATTGCGCGCTGCGAGCAGTTGCGCAACCGCCGCCGTCTCCATTCCCGTCCATTAGGCTATCTGGCGTGGAATTTGTGTAATTGTCATTTAACCGTCCGGGCCTCCTTCAATTAGCTGCCGTGCACAGTTCTCGGAAACGAAAGCTGCCTGCGCTCCTTTAATAAACAGTCCTCCTCGGAAGAAAAATCTGTGTGGAGTACCGCTTCACGCTCGTACACTGCGGCAGTGGGTCACGTGTGTTCCAAGTTCTTAAATATGCAGAATTAGTCAGTGCACAGATATCAGTGCGTTCCGGGTAGCTATTTTGGCCGGGAAGTAAGGAGCAACTTGCAAGGCTCACACGAAATAATGGGAACACCGCGTTACCTTACATGTGGAGACGAAGATGTTATCTGCTTTCGTTTAGCACTGAAACGTCTACGGAATTAACCTTCGGTATTAGTACGTCTCTGATTGGTCTGCGACCGAGTTCAATTCCTGTACTGTCTGACATACCTGGCATGCAGCTAGGACATATTATGTGTGCCTGTTTCATTAGGCATGCGTTTCAGCAGTCGTTTATTTACTAAGGGCACTTACTGATACTGGCACCATACAAAATTCATGAAGAAACTGTACAAGTAATTCTTACTTGTAAAAGAATGTTTAGTGGTTTGCAGTGCTGGCTATTGATTCGGAATCCCCAATAAATCCCGTTTCTAAGACGAAAGGCCTAAGATCAGGATGCTGTCCCCGTTGTGACACCCAAACACAAACCTCTTTATAAGGAAGAAACAGCAAAAGTGATATGTACTCAAAGTGATGTCAGGTCGCCGCTCGGGAGTAGACGCGTGGTCTAAGGCGTCTTTCGGCCGTTCTTAGCGGAGGGTCGAGTCCTCCCTCGAGCATTGTGTGTGTGTGGTGTGTGTGTGTGTGTGTGTGTGTGTGTGTGTGTGTGTGTGTGTGTTGTCCTTAGTGTAGCTTAGTGTAAGTAGATTGTAAGTCTACGGAATAATGACCACAGCAGTTTCGTCCAGTAGGTTTACAAGCATTTGAACATTTTGACATGAGGTCGAAAGGCTTAGGCCAGCGTGAATGATTGACGACGTAGCTATCTACTCCGAACTGAGGCGGGATGTCTAGATGAAATCCATTGTAGAACTTTTCAGACGAAACTCGACGTACTGGTAGCGTGACATATCGTGCCAAATATTGTTTTGCATGGGATAACTAGTTCCGACATTTGCCTTCGAGCCAAAGGAAACGAAGAGTTGCTGTGAGCTTAAACCGAATCGCCGATTTTATAAATACGGCAGTTAGTCTACTAGGACGAAGATAGAATGAAAGAAACGCATCAACTAGCTATTAAAATCAGGTACAACTTAAGACAGTGAGGTAGTATAACAGTTTTTTTGTTTTTGTTTTTTGTTGTTGTTTGAAAGGTGGAATGCTGCAATGCTAATTTGGTCTTGGTATTGACTTCCTTCTTGCAGAAGACAGTGGATCTTAGCTGAGCAATCACTGCATTAGTTTTGATACACCTTCATTCTAGTTCTTTCACTATGTTGCCATCTTCCGAGGAAATTCATGATCTTCGTAACATAACCTTTACAGCTTTTATATAGTTACGAAATATTGGGTTCAATCGAATCTGCCATCACCACTAAGTCGTTGGGTTCTTTTCACCAATATTATTTGCACCGTGGGAGACTGTGGGTTCTTGCAATCATTTCCTATTTCATGAACCATGGGCAACGTGTGAGTGGCCAAATGGTCCTGACAATCCGGATACCAGTTACTTCGGAATAACCTCGAGATAAGGAACATATACTGAGTCGTGGCCACCTTTGTGCTTTGAAGGCAAAGACTACCAAAACCACCTATGACTCCCTCAACCGTTAGGGGTAAAATCCATTGGGAACATAGACAAGTAAAGTCTAGCCACCTTCTTCCCAGGTATTCTGATGCTGGTAACATACGATGTAGGAAGGGAATTGTTGTTGTTGTTATGGTCTTCAGTCCGGAGACTGGTTTGATGCAGCTCTCCACCGTACTCTATCCTGAGCAAGCCTTTTCATCTCCTCATAAGAACGGCAACCCACATCCACTTGAATCTGCTTACTATACGCCCCTCTTGGTCTCCCTCTGCGATTTTTACCCCACACACTTCCCTCCAATGCTAAATTTACGATTCCTCGATGTCTAAGAATGTGTCCTACCAAGCGATCCCGTCTTTTGGTCAGGGTATGCCAAAAATTCCTTTTCTCACCAATTCTGTTCAGTACCTCTTCATTAGTTATGCGATCTACCCACCTAATCTTTAGCATTCTTCTGTAGCACCACATTTAAAAAGCCTCTATTCTCTTCCTGTCCGCACTGCCTATCGTCCATGTTTCACTCGCGTACAAGGCAACACTCCACACAAATGCTTTCAGAAAAGACTTCCTTATACTTAAATTAATATTAGATGTTAGCAAATTTCTCTTTTTCAAAAATGCTTTTCTTCCCATTGCCATTCTGCATTTTATATCCTCTGTACTGCGACCATCGCATGTTATTTTACTACCCAAGTAACAAAACTCATCTACCACCTTCATTGTTTCGTTACCTAATCTAATTCCTTCAGCATCGCCTGATTTTCTAAGACCGCATTCCATTATTTTTGTTTTGCTCTTGTTAATGTTCATTTTATACGTTCTCTTCAATACACTGTCCATTCCATTCAACTGCTCTTCCAGGTCCTTTGCTGTCTCTGACAGAATTACAATGTCATCAGCAAAACGCAATGTTTTTATTTCTTCCCCCTGAACTTTAATCCCTATCCCAAAATTTTCCTTGCTTTCCTTCACCGCCTGCTCGATGTACAAATTGAATAACATCGGAGAAAGGCTACAACCCTGTCTTACTCCCTTCCCAACTGATGCTTCCCTTTCATGCCCTTCGAGTCTAATAACTGCGGTCTGGCTTTTGTACAAGTTGTAAATAACTCTCCTTTCCCTGTATTTTACCCCTGCTGACTTCAGAATTTGAAAGAGTGTATTCCAGTCAACATTGTCAAACGCTTTCTCCAAATCTACAAAAGCTAAAAATGTAGGTTTGCCTTTCCTTAATCTATCTTCTAAGATAAGACGTAAAGTGAGTATTGCCTCCCGGGTTCCTACGTTCCTCCTGAACCCAAACTGATCTTCCCCGAGGTCAGCTTCTACCAGCTTTTCCATTCTCCTGTAGATAATTCGTGTTAAAATTTTGCAACCATGACTTATCAAACTGATGGTTCTGTAATTTTCACACCTGTCTGCGCCTGTTTTCTTTGGAATGGGGATTATTACATTTTTCTTAAAGTCTGAGGGTATTTCGCCTGTCTCATACATCCTACACACCAGTTCAAATAGTTTTGTCATGGCTGGCTCTCCAAGAGACTTTAGTAGCTCTGAGGGTATATCATCTACTCCTGGGGCCTTGTTCCGACCTAGGTCTTTCAAGGCTCTGTCAAATTCATCTCTCAGTATAGTATCTCCTATTTCATCTTTATCTACTTCCTCTTCCTTTCCTACAACATCGTCTCTAAGTTCATTTCCTTTGTAGAGCTGCTCTATGTACTCTTTCCACCTTCCAGCTTTCCCTTCTTTGCTGAGAACTGGTTTCCCATCTGAGCTCTTGATATTGGTAGAATTCCTTTTCTTGTCCCCAAATGTCTCTTTTATTTTCCTGTAGGCTGTATCTACTTTTCCCCTTCTTATACATTCTTCTACAGATTTGCATTTGGCGTCTAGCCACTCCTGCTTAGCAATTTTGCACTTCCTGTCAATCTCATGTTTTAGTCGTTTGTACTCCATTTTGCCTGTTTCATTTACTGCATTTTTATATTTTCTCCTTTCATCAATTAAATTTAGTATTTCCTGTGATATCCAAGGATTTTTTGTAGGTCTTGCGTTTCTACCTATTTTGTCCTCTGCTGCCTTAAATATTTCATCTCTCAATGCTACCCATTCCTCTTCTACTGTTTTATTTCCCCCTGTTTCTGTCAGTTCTTGCCTAAATATCCCTTTGAAATTCTCCAGAACTTCACGTTCCTTCAATTTATCTAGGTCCCATCTCCTTATTTTCCTACCTTTCTCTAGTTTTTTTCAGTTTCAGCCTACAGTTCATGACTAACAAGTTATGGTCAGAGCCTATATCTGCCCCTGGGTATGTCTTGCAGTTTATAACTTGATTACGGAATCTATGTTTTACCATTATAAAATCTATCTGATACCTTCCGGTGTCTCCTGGTCTCTTCCAAGTATACAATCTTCTTTTGTGATTCTTAAACCACGTGTTTGTTACGATTAAATCATGTTCCGTGCAAAATTCTACCAGGCGGCTTCCTCTTTCATTCCTTTTGCCCAGTCCATATTCACCTACTATTTTTCCTTCTCTTCCTTTTCCTACTACCGAATTCCAGTCTCCCATCACAATTAAGTTTTCCTCTCCTTTAACTGTCTGAATAATTTCCTTTAGCTCCTCATATATTTCTTCGATCTCCTCATCATCGGCAGAGCTAGTTGGCATATAAACCTGTACTACTGTTGTCGGTGTTGGCTTCGTATCTATCTTGACAACAATAACGCGATCACTGTGCTGCTCATAGTAGTTTACCCGCATTCCTATTTTCTTATTCATTATCAGTCCTACTCCTGTGATACCCCCAACTGATTTTGTACTTATTACCCTGTACTCGCCTGACCAGAAATCCTGTTCATCTTGCCACCGAACTTCACTAATCCCCACTATATCTAACTTCAACCTATCCATTTCCGTTTTTAAATTTTCTAATTTTCCTACCCGATTAAGGGATCTAACATTCCACGCTCCGACCCGTAGAATGCCAGTATTGTCTTTCCTGATGATCACATCCTCCTGAGTAGTCCCCGCCCGGAGATCCGAATGGGGGACTATTTTACCTCCGGAATATTTTACCCGAGAGGATGCCATCATCATATGTTCATACAGTAGAGCTGCATGTCCTCGGGAAAGGTAACGGCTGTAGTTTCCCCTTGCTTTCAGCCGTTCGCAGTAACTGTGTGGCAAAGCCACATTAGCTGATGTTACAAGGCCAGCTCAGTCAATCATCCAGACTGTTGCCCCTGTAACTACTGAAAAGGCTGCTGCCCCTCTTCAGGAACCACACGTTTGTCTGGCCTCTCCACAGATACCCCTCCGCTGTGGTTGCACCTACGGTACGGCTATCTGCATCGTTGAGGCACGCAAGCCACCCCACCTCGCAATGTCTGTGGTTCATGGGGGTGGAGGAAGGGAATAGTCATTTAAAAATAATAAAAGTTTGAATTTTTTATCTTTCAGCGCTGTGGACTGTGCCACGTACGAAAAAAGTCGACAGGGAAAAAAATTTCACGTTACCGTGAATATGCGAGTAGAGCAGAAGTAGTTGGTGGCTATTATAAGTACGTTCTGATAGAGTAGGAAAGTGGTGGGGGTGAGGAATCTGAGACGTGTGGAGCAGCGTGGCGGCGGCCGGTGGCGGTGTCCGGCGACCGCAGCGCCGGGCCAGGTGGCGGGCGTCCCACGCGGCGCGCGGCTGCGGTTTTGTCGCGCTAATTGCCGCCACCTGATGGGCCGCGCCGCGCCGCGCCGCTCCCCTGGGACTCCGGCCACCCTCCTGCGCAACAGCCGCGCCCTTAAAAGAGCGCGCTGCACGCACCGCGTGTGACACTCGAGGCTGCCGTCTTGGCCTGTCGGTCGCACGTAGTTACCGTTGTCACAGCAGTCGACGTCGAGGCGCCGCAGAAGAGGAGGAAACGTCTACATGGGACACTCTGCAAATCACTTTTAAGTGCCTGGCAGAGGGTTCATGGAACACCTTTATACTATTTATCTCCCCTTCCATTCTCGAATAGCGCCTGGGAAGAAAGAACATCTGAATCTCTCCGTTCGAGCTTTGATTTCTCGTATTTTATTTTGATGATCGTTTCTACCTATGTAGGTGGCAGTCAACAATATATTCTCGCTTTCGGAGGAGAATATTGGCGATTGGAGTTTCTTAAGTACGCGGCCGGTCCCGTCGGAGATTTGAGTCCGTCCTCAGGCTGAGGCTGCATGTTGTCCTTATCGTAGGTTATAAGTCTAGGGACCGATGCCTCAGCAGTTTGGTTCCGTATATTTATAAAAATTTGAAAGAGGAACACGAAAGAGACTAGGTTTGTTTTATAGTCTGTAGTATCATATCTAATATTTGTTAAATTATATTTCAAGAAAATTTGCTAAAATGCTCAAAATTTAACTAATTTTGTCGATTCTTGAAATAGTGGCAAAGCGTATTGAGCCGTTAGCGTCGTGTAAATACTAGTTAAAGTTAGATTAGTTAAACATATCACAAGATGTTCAAATTTTTGTATAGATTATGGTACTTAACTACGGGGTCATCAGTCCGTAAACTTACAAACTACTTATGAACTAGCTAACACTAAGGACGGCACAAATATCCATGCCGGAGGGGGGATTCGAACCCCCGAACGTAGTGGCCGTGCAGACCGTGACTGACGCGCCTCAGTCCCCTCGGCCACCGCGGCCGGCCATATCACAAGACACGCAAATGTCATAGCTCTGAGCATCGATTGTGACAGTTGCTATGAACTTATATCTGAGCTCATATTCGTCCTTACTTGCCCTTTAAACTAAGTTTCCGGTAGCAGCGAAATAAATGCGCCATATGAAAGTCCCAATCGCCCTTAAGCTGCAAACTTACTCCGTGAAGTGATGCGTCAAGACATTATGCTAATTTCATTTCAGTTATGAAATAAAAATGTCTTACTTTAGCTGCCCTTGGCTAGAGAAATACATTGAGCGACACAGTTGAAAATGTGTGGCATACTGGGCCTCTAACCCGGATTTCCCGCTGTTACCGAGTGTGGAATCTGAACTATTTTGATTGGTCAGTTTAACGATTACCACGTGTTCTGTGTTGCGAACAGCGTTTTACCGACGGCGAATAGATGCCGATTCCCCCGGAGTAAAGTGCGAATTTCGATGCTGAAACTACTTGGTTACAGTATCTGTAAGACGTTTGTCACGGAGAACTCGTGAATCAGTCGAGTATTCGGACTACCCCCACGGCGCTTTGCATGTGAGCGAGCCTGGGGGTTGGCGGCATGAAGGACGGCCGGAAAGACAGGCGGCCCGTGTGTCGCTCGCCGGTATAATTTCCCGCGCAGGAATGACAATGGCATGGTAATGGCGGTGGATTACCATGGCGCGACCCTGAAGCCCGCCGGCACGTGGCCGGGCTGGCCGAGCGAGACCGCCGACCGCCGACCGCCGCGTCTCAGGACGACCGCCGCAGGCCGCCCGCTGCCACAGCGCCGCAAGATCGGCCTTAACAAATATATAAACGCGGCAGTAAAGTTCTTAAAAACAAGTCGCACTGTCAAAGACATTCATGATTAATCTGAAGCATTGAATTAAAATTTGCGATGCGACCGGAAATCGATATTTCTATCATCTTAACCTCCTCAATCCCTGTAGGGGACATAAAAGAAAATAAATATGGTGACAATATTAAAATGTTGGTCGCAATGTTCGGCATCTCAACACACAAACGGAAGGTGGCAGCACATCTTGGAACTGAAAAAGACACACTACCTTGCCACTTGTTCATTCTGCAGCAGTGTTAAAATGGCTGACAGAATGGAAAGGCGGTTTGTTTGCTATGTAAACACTCAAATTTCCATGGAACTCTTTAGTTAATGTAAAATCGACCTATACTATTAATAACGCACGTAAATACAAGCATATTAACATAAACTGCATAGTGAAATATCACACCCCCATACTGGCAGTTGTGATACCTAGTGTCTTGATGTTACCTATAGGGGACAGGAGTTTTTGTAGATAATGAAGAGTCAGGAATTATATAAATATTTTTGAGACCTTTTTGGAATTTTATTAATCATAAAATACTAACAAAATGCAATAATATTGAAAAAAAATTCACAGGACTGAGGAGGCTAAACAGGAATGTTCCGATATGTCCATTACCGATGTGCTATTCTGCTGCATGGAGAGCCTCTGCAGTAGTGACAATTATCTGTGGAACTCAGAAGCTGAATTAAAGTTTGTGACGTGAAGGAAATCGAGCTTAGACTATTCCTAGGCGCCTTAATCGCTAGTGATGCGGTTGTTTAGCGGTAAGACGTCTGCCTAGTAAGCATGGAGGTCCGGGTTCGATTCCCGGTCGCATCACAAATTTTAATTCAATGCTTCAGGTTTATGATTAATGTATTTGACATATTAGAGACGAAAATACGTCTCAAGGATTGTAAAGCGCTATTGTATGCGATCTTTTTCGTAAGAAAACTGCTTGAACTTCCTCAGGATCCGTCCAGTGAACGTATGTTCTCCAGGTTGATTCTCCATTCCTGAATATGTGCAACATTCCGACCACACCCAAGACAATTAGTACAGCATCTGCAGAAAATACTTAGGTAGATCGGCAGCGTATTGTACCGAAAAATTAAGTTCTCAATCTGCCTGCATTCGCTTAGCTATGATACCTGCTAGTAAATGGATTTGGAAATTGTCGTGGTCATCTGGTATTTCTGTAAATCAGAGTTTTTCAATCTGTGGGTCGCGGCTCCCAAGGTACCGCAAAATCTTGCTCGGGGTCTCCGTCAAGGGGGGAATTACTAGCACCGTAATAATGACCTTAGTAGTTGTGCGCCCTACAACCACAAAAAAAAAAAAAAAAAAATTCTAGCACCGTAAAATAACTAGGGATTATTTAATGTTATAATTACGGAGTTCCTTTTCTAACATTACTTATTGAATAGAATAGATCATAAATTATTTTATAATAAACTATGTTCACCATGAACAAGCTCAAAGATTGAAAACTGTTTTCAGGAGCATTGATACGTAGAACAACATGATACAATAAGTAAATCTGAAAAATTCGAAAATAAAGATCTACTTCTTTACAAATTCAAATGTTCAAATGTTTGTATAGCTTATGGGACTTAACTACGGGGTCATCAGTCCCTAAGCTTACAAACTACTTATGATCTAGCTAACACTAAGGACGGCACAAATATCCATGCCCGAGGGGGGATTCGAACCCCCGACCGTAGTGGCCGTGCAGACCGTGACTGGAGCGCCTCGGCCACCACGGCCGGCCTTTAAAAATTGCCTATACTTAATTGCCTTTCGTAATTAGTATAATTTGAAAAATTGTTCAATTATTTTTTAAATCTGTGGGACTTAACTATTTCGGTTATCAGTCGCTAGGCTTACAAACTACTTAATCTAAGTGCAACACTCACATCCATCCCCCAGGGAGGGTTCTAATTTTGCACGGGGAGCAACCCCATACTCCGCAGCAAGGCCATTTCACCGCGGCGAGCGTAATTCGCTTCTGAATCTTGCCTGAAATGCGAAACACACGTTAAACAAAATATAATTTTCTGTCGGAAATCATGTAAAAAGTAGGATAATGTGATCCATTCCGAAAAATACACAAAAGAAAACTTACGTCCAACAATTTAAAAGAAAACTGTAGCAAAATAAATATGATTTTTTTTCCTCTGAGATAACATAGTTATGTTACGGTTCGTAAGGATGGAAGGGATGGGGGTCACCAGAATATTTTTATTTGGAAGGGGGCCACGTATTCGAAGAGGGTGAAAAACACTGCTCTAAACGAAATCAATTACGCACCATGTGAAATCTAATGTAATGAGAGGTTGAGGAAATTTTCCTTACTCTGAGAGGTAAAATCAGGCGCTAAAAGCTGTTTACCAGTCTTCACAATATAGGTCTTCGGTACAATGTTTTGCAGTTTTTTCAAAAACCGAAAATACAACTGATTATAAGTTACAGTCATCATTAGACGGATTAACAGCTGCTGCGGAAGATGGCCACATAACCAAACATAGTAAAATACAAGTGGTTGTTTGTAGTCTGTGACGATACGGGGTCGTAGCTCTTTGCCTCTCGAAGTTCTCGTGGTCGGCACCGTCGGTAACGGCTGGCTGAGATATCATGGGGCAAAACTAGTCCACTACAAATAATGTAGGCGACATGTAGAATTGTAGTTCACTGACAGTTTAATGAATCACTAGTGCCCAAATGTCCCCGTTTATGGCTAGCGTACAAGTCCAATTAATTACAGGCACTACAACCCAGTACGCACATTCGACACGTCAATAATACAAATTTACACAGTTCGTGCGTGGAATACTAAAGTTCGAGTTGTATATTTAGCGTGGTACGAATATTAAGAATTAGTGCATAATCACGGTAGACACGCTTTCTACGCGATTAACATGAACAGCATTATTACAGTTGTTCAGATTAGAGTTCAGAGTGACGTGGATTGTGCCTCCGATCAAACACTAAACAAGACTGATTTACATGGTGCGAAAGCATCATCGGAACAATGTGACTGAACATTACGCATTGTTCATTGAGTACATTAAATTAATTATAATTCAAAAGTAAACAATTACTTGCAACTGGCTGTAGTAGAAGATAGCATAAATAATACTAAGTAAATTGATATACAAGTCTTGGTTATATGAATATTGCTTCACCTACTAATATAATTAAATATGTTTCTAAACAATAACTTCGTAATAAATGGTAATTACACAGAAACTAATGAGGCACAACTTTCCTAACATTAATTGTGAAGCATTAATAATACCTACTTTAATATCAAGCACATAGAATGTAATTAGTCTCATTAGAAATACTAATTAGCCTACCTAATATATGACCTACAGCAATATGCCTCTTGCATGAACTAATTAATATTTGCTAATTAAACAAACTTCTGCGAGTTCAAATAATAGAAAATAACTTCAGCTAGTCACGTTAGAAAAAAGAATAACAAAAGATTTGGAAAAGAATATGAAAATATACTAATTACATTCGTACCTATTATTATGCAACACTGGTATCGGGAGGTTCAGAAATGCAAGGAGATAGGAATAATTCCCAACATGTTTCGTTACAAGTCTTCTGAAACAGATGAAAATTATTCCACTTTTGACTCCAAGCGGTAGGCTACTACTTTATTTCTTTTTCCCAAATAGACAGATTTTGCAACCCTCTAGTTATTCTATGAAAGACTAAATGAAATCGCAACGTTACCTACTTCCAGTTGTGACGCCTTACATATATGTCACCGAAGATTAAGAAAATAATTCAGGATAACGCTCCAGGAAACTTGAGCCGATAAGTAGCGGATCTAGCGTACTTCTTGCGACTACCTCCATTAGAGTTACAGTCTTTCGAAATAATCGATAGTAGGACCGCGAAGGGTTGAGTCTCTGCCTTTATAACAATTTCTTTGTGTTGCCATGTTCCGCAGCAAAATTCGGTTATTTGCTTTAGAAATGGAAACGCCGTCATCCTGCTGTTATTTATTTATTTCAGCCAGACGCGTTTCGCCCTCTTACATTTTTGTTTTGAGATGTAATATTAATAGATTACAAATAGTTATCGGCGTTTCATCTAAAATAAATAAGTGGTTACCCACGGTTTATCGTCTCGCGAGTTTGATCTTTTTTCTTTTCCCCACTTGGTCACAGGCCAAAGTTGCGCAATTCGTTGTGCGTTTCTTCACTTCTTTAACGTGTTGAGTTGGATTAATATAAAACGTTTAAAAAGTGAAGAAATGCAGAAAATTTGTGTAAATAGAGGAACTGCGCGACTTTGTCATGTGACCCGCTGGGAGAAGCAACAAAGGCCAAAAAGCGCAAGACGATAAAAACATTAGGAGACATTTATTTCGAATAAAAGGACGTGATCTGTCCATAATCTGTTAATGCTACATCTCTGAACAAAAAGTAATTTGTTGATAACCACTGACGATGTCCTGAAGTAGAAGAGCGCGAAACGCTTCTGGATAAAGTAAGCAGAAAGCAGTATGAAAAACACGTTTTCATTTCCAACGCAAATAACTATGCCTCTGTATTTAATATATGCTGACAGTTCTGAAGTGCCAGTATGTTTCTTTCAGAAGTTAGTTTCTTGCATTATTCGTACTTTTGCGTAATCAGATAACTTCATTCCATTTTAAAAGACCACTACGGTCGGGGGTTCGAATCCCCCCTAGGGCATGGATATGGATTAGTATTAGCTAGTTAATAAGTTCAAATGTTTGTTAAGCTTATGGGACTTAACTACGGGGTCATCAGTCCCTAAACTTACAAACTACTTATGACCTACTTACGAACTAGGATGGCACAAATATCCATGCTCGAGGGGGATTCGAACCCCCGACCGTAGTGGCCGTGCAGACCGTGACTGGAGCGCCTCAGTCCCCTCGGCCACCGCGGCCATCAGTTCATAAGTAATTTGTAAGTTTAGTTAAGTCCTATAAGCTCTACAAACGTTTGAACATATGAACATTTTAAAAGAATGAAGGGATTCGATAATACGACACGTCCCAAGGAATGAAAGAATTGAAGGAACTCTGTGGGATAAGCATTTTAGGAGGAACCAAAGCTGACCCCAGTGTATGGTTCGAAAGGAAATTAGTGCGTGGTAGTTATTCGTAGATGAAGTTGCTTAAATGGGATGCGACCAGCATCCAAGTACTCCTCTGACCAAGGACAACCGTGCTACAGTAAGGTTCGAGTCGTCTTCGAAAACAAAGTGGTCGTCATGTCATCGGTTGCTTTGATTCAGTTACAAAACCGATAACGTATAGTATTTTTCATAACATTTACGTCTCATCTCTCTACTTCACAACAATTTCTGTATCAAGTCTGGTTGGAGATAAATGGGTAAATAGCAAGAAGAAATGAGTATTGTGTAAGCTATATCAGAAAAAAAATAGCAGCGTGTCACGTAGCAACCGCAGTGTCTGTTCAGCATTTATCTTGTATCGAGGTGAAACGCGCCAAATTTT
Source organism: Locusta migratoria (assembly GCA_026315105.1). NCBI lineage: Eukaryota > Metazoa > Arthropoda > Insecta > Orthoptera > Acrididae > Locusta > Locusta migratoria. Next base: position 102,919,166 of record CM048747.1, read on the forward strand.
TATTTTCGACGCTGTATCCATTTTAACAAATGGGCGCATGGAAATATGTGACAGGCAGCCATAGTTCTCCTCACTGTGCCACGCGAGAAATTACGTGCAACTTGTTTGTGCCAGTTTATTTTAAATGCTGATGTAAATTTACTGGACAGAATAAATTCTGTTACAGTCTTGTCAATAGTATTTGTTGCAGGGGACGGGAAACATCATGAGTCGCAATATTTATACATCTCGCGGCGTCCCCTACTCGGCGCGAGGCTGCCGTCACCGAAAAAAAAATGTATGGTCTCTCGCGTGTTGTTTCATTCCGGATTCCAACTTTTCTACCTGATTGATTCGTAGTTCAATTTTAATTTGAGAGCCATAAATTAGTGGCAGTCCCTTTTTCCGCGCAGCGCGACGTGAACTCCGGCCTCGGATTCGCATTGTTTCCCGCCGTCCTTTTTTTTTTTTTTTTTTTTTTTTTTTTCACCCGTCTGCCGACAAAAAAGTGTGCGTTGTATGGTAATCGTCGCCTAACGCCACCCTGAATTGGCCCTACAGAAAAGTGGCCATCTGAGCGCGGCCCGGGGCTCGCATATTTTATTCAGGCAGTTATTGCCATAGCGAGAGCGCTTTGTTTACAAAGCTGTTTAAGTAATTCGGGCCGGCCGACGGAGCGTGCAGCGCCCCCAATAAGGCTGTACAAATCCCACGCTGAAAAGAGCCCCCCGACCCCACCCCACCGTTTCCCCATTCCCGAACACGCCCCGTTGTTCCGAAAGCCAAATGCGTCAGCACTGGCCTGCAGGCACCACCCACCACCACCACCATCACCACCGCCGCCGGCAGCATATTTGATTTTTTGAAAGGTTAACGAATTTCATCTCTTAAATTAAGCGCTTTTGATATTGGATTCAGTGAATAGATGATGAAACACTGTCATTGACACCGTCACCAATGGGACGCGAGTGAAAACAAATGACTCGCGATTGCCTGATACGTATAAATCGTCCTAAACAAGTTATAGTTGTGACAGGCTAATATTATCGTTCGTATGCATAATGTTGATCCTATTATTCTGAATCTAGTGTAAAATATAAAACAGCTTTTGAAAGCCGAAATCCCCGCGCGCCGCTTGGCTGGAGTTTATGTACAATATATTTGCGCGCGGCGCGGCGCGGGGGTGGGCGGTGTCGGCCGCTACATTGTACACGCGGCCTCATTGTGCCCGCCGCTCTCTCTCTATCTCTCTGTTAGGCAGCTTTTACCTTGCCAATTGTCTACGGTCGCCGCCTCTGCTCTCGTCCAATCCCACCAACAGCTCCCCCCCCCCCCACCACCACCCTCTCTTTTTTTTCCGCGCCGTCGTCCTTTTTCGGTTTGGCTTTCACCAGGTAATAACTCGAATGGCTATTATCACCGGAACAAATAAGATTTTTATTTATTGCAGCGTCGCGCGCGCTGCATTTGGCGTCCCAGTCGGAAAACGAAATAAGCGGCGGAGGCTTCCGCTGCAGCGCTCTGATTGGCCGGCCGTAGCGTTAATCCGCCAGTGTCGGCCCGCGCACATTAACGTGGCGCGCGGGTGTCCAGCTGCAGCTTAGCTTCCTTCCGCCTCTAAATGTTTGCTCTTAGCAAAAACGTTTCTAAAATTCTCACCATTTTGACCGTTGAGGGCGATCTACTTTCTTTTTCATAAGTTGCAGAACAGCACTGGTTGCCCAAGATACATGTATAATATCTTTAGTCTTTTGATCCGTTTCAGCAGATTTAAGCGGCTATGATCAGATCTTGTATATTGTTAACCCTTCATTCCCACAATACGAATTCAAATTTGAAAGAAAGAAAATTCTGTATAAATACACTGCACTAAACATCGAAATATGTCTGGATACATGTCTTACGCTGTGGCTAAGCCATGTCTCCACCATATTCTTTATTCCAGGAGTGCTAGTCTTGCATGTTTCGAAGGAGAGCTTCTGTGAAGTTTGGAAAGTAGAAGGCGAGGTACTGGCGGAAGTAGAGTTGTGAGGCGGCATCGTGAGTCGTGTCGAGATAGCTCAACCGGTAGAGCGCTTGTCCGCGAAAGGTAAAGGTCCCATGGTCGAGTTCCGGTTCCGACACATAATTTTTATCTGCCAGGAAGTTTCACTTCCATACTATTTATCTACAATTCTATTCATGAATAGCACGCGGGAAGAAAGAACGCCAAAATCTCTCTACTCGAGCTTTGATGTCTATTATTGTTGTTTTGAAGAACTGTCTCGCTATGTAGGTATGATTCTACAATATAACGTTTGTATCGAGATAGTTTATTGTTTGTGACGTTATTTTGTTGATAGATAAACTGCCAGATCAATAATGCTACCATAATCTTCACCACAGCACCAAAGACAAGACAATTCACTGCTGAAATAATAATAATTAAAAAAAAAAAAACACACATCGCCGCGGCGGAGCGACCGAGCGCATTGAGGCGCTATGCTACGATGGGCGAGGTCGTTACCCGTCGGGGTTCGAATCCTCCCTAGGGCATGAATGTTTGGACTGCTTTTAGTATAAGTTAGTTCATAAGTAGTTGGTAAGTTTAGGGACTAATGACCCCGCAGTTGATTCCCTTAACAAAGATTTAAACATTTTTTTTAAAATAACACAAATCACACTCACAACCATATACAGACGGCAACGTAACACAACCACCAAGACGAATAATTTAATTCCTCAGTGGCCGTACCAAGCGGCAAAGTGTTTGTAAACATAAATGATCAGTTAGTTCGGGTCATCGTTACCTAGACTAACAAACTACTTACAGTAACTTACTCTAAGGACAATACACCTACCCCATGCCCCGAGAGAGTACTTGAAGCTCCGACGGGGAACGACCGCGCATTCCGTTGCTTGGCGCCTCAGTAGATGGTGTTGCCTCAGTCCACGCAGCCATTCTCACACGGCGAGCGTGATTCTCTGGATTAAAGTAAGAGGATGCTGGTAACATCAACGTGTCAAAACAGAAAACTACATCACCGAAACAGTATGAGGGGACGTCAGCAAAACTATTTTATGTGCAAGTTAGATGTGGTTTTTAGTTTTAGTACGCGTTTTTCCCCAGCATTATCCTATTTTAATCCAGGACCAATAGTTGACATGAGAAACAGTAGCAAATCCAGGATTTTGGTCCGGGGAGGAGGCTGATCAAATATAAATTATTTTGTGGCATTGTACGTCAAACGTAAAAACGTAAAACCCCTGTGCGGCGCTGACTCCCATACCCCAAGGGACTCATGTTGCTACCGATTATCCACTGGGAGGTGTGTTGAACATGTAATATATTGTAATAAGCCATGATTTCTTGTACTGTCGGTCTTACTGAGTATCGACGGTGATGATGATGATCATGTGGCGCTTATCGCCGTTAGATCCCATCTGTGGCATTGCCAGCCTGCCTGGTCTTTTTTAGCTGACGCCGCATCAGTGACTTCTTGTTCAATGATAATGAAATGATGATGTCGACACAACACCCAATCCCCGAGCGGAGAAAGTCTCTGACTCGACCGGGAATGAGACCCGGGCCCATCTTGTGGTAATTCACGACGTGTTCACTAGACTACGAAGGCGGACCTATTGACTGATGTTACCATTCATGGGCATCGGTTGTGCTTGCACGGCTGTTAGTCTATTGTGGACTGTGATACCATCATTCATCCATTCACGATATATCCGAGACATTTTTGAACGTGTGAAGTCTAAATGGAAATTCCAATCCATCGGACACTGACCATTATATAACCCGTTCGAAGGGAATCATCGCCGGCCGCGGTGGCCGAGGGGACTGAGGCACTCCATTCACGGTCTGCACGGCCACTACGGTCGGGGGTTCGAATCCCCCCTCGCGCATGGATGTTTGTGCCGTCCTTAGTCTTAGCTAGTTCATAAGTAGTTTGTAAGCTTAGCGACTGATCAAATGTTCAAATGTTTGTTAAGCGTATGGGACTTTACTACGGGGTCATCAGTCCCTAAACTTACAAACTACTTACGAACTACCTTATACTAAGGACGGCACAAATATCCATGCCCGAGGGGGGATTCGAACCCCCGACCGTAGTGGCCGTGCAGACCGTGACTGGAGCGCCTCAGTCCCCGCGGCCACCGCGGCCGGCTAGGGAGTGATGACCTCGTAGTTAAGTCCCATAAGTTCCACAAACATTTGAACATTTTTTTAAGGGATTCATCGCACGACTACGTTGTATTTAACACAAATCACTTATAGAACCGGAACATAGAAGGTACCTGGTACGAGGGGAGGTGGGAGGTGGTCGAGAAAGAACGCTGAGGTTCGCTCCATCTGCCCCCCCCCCCACTTTGTCACGTGACATTTGACAAGCCAGTGCACTAGAAGTAGACGTTGCAGTCAGCTACAGAGAACAGTTAACCAGGCAGCTGGGTTAAATGCTGCCGGTTAAGCAACATTTGGAGTGAAATGAGAAGATTGAAGCGGTGGCTGTAGCTCCTTGGGAAGTGGGGGCGAGCGCGTCGCGGGCGTGCATGATGCAGGCTTGTAGTTTATGTAGCAGGCTAATGGCAGCGGTGCATTAGGCCACTCCGCTGGGGGATCAATTAGGCAGGCGGCAGCAGCGGCGGCGGCGGCCACCGGGCCCTGGGGCGGCGAGGCGAGGCGCTGGGCGCCGTCTGCAGGGGCGGCGGGGGCGGCGCGGCCGCTTCCTTGGCCACCGCCGGCGGACGCACTGGCCGGCAACACGCCACGGCTGCACGCCGCACGACACCGGTCCAGGGACCGGCCGCCGCTCTCCTGGAAACCCCTTTGTACACAATCACTTTCTGCTCTAAATCCAATACGCCAAGTGGGTGCGCCTTTCGTGTCTGCACATCACGAGTGCGTCTATGACGTCAATGCTCTGCAATATTCACGCAATGTATGATATTAACTGCGAATACGTAAAGCAGAAAATGTACCCAGCCGGGGCTCGAACCCGGGGCTCCTGCTTTCTAGGCAGGTGTGCTGACCGCTACACCACTTGGAGACACAGGGACCAACACGCCTGCACGGAATTACTCAAGTACGCCTCCCGTCAGATACAAGTTCTCAGCTCTACTGTGCAAACTAGCTGAGTATTTGAATCGGACGGGAAGCGTACTCGAGTAATTCCGTGCAGGTGTGGTGGTCACTGTGTCCCCAGTGGTGTTGCGATCAGCACAATTGCCTAGAAAGCAGGAGCCCCGGGTTCGAGTCCCGGATGGGTACACATTTAAAGCTTTACATATTCGCAGTTAATGTGACGCGGTGGCCGAGGGGACTGAGGCGCTCCAGTCACGTTCTGCACGGCCACTACGGTCGGGGGTTCGAATCCCCCCTCGGGCATGGATATTTGTGCCGTCCTTAGGTTTAGCTAGTTCATATGTAGTTTGTAAGCTCAGGGAATGATGACCCCGTAGTTATGTCCGATAAGCTGTACAAACATTTGAACATTTGAATGTGACGCGGCCGACTGGCCGAGCGCATTGAGGCGCTATGCTCCGGTGCGCGGAGCCGTTCCCCGACGGGGGTTCGAATCCTCCGTCGGGCATGGATGTTTGTGCTGTCTTTAGTATAAATTAGTTCATATGTAGTTTGTAGGTTTAGGGATTCATGACCCCGCAGTTAACTCCCATAAGCTCGACAAACATTTTTGAGCAGTTAATGTGTTACATTCCGTGAATATAAATAGATAGTAACTGCAGGATCAGAAGTGGCGTCTGTTCTTTCAAATATGTCCGAAAGAACGAACACCGCATATGATCTGTAACCTGTGCCGACCGCGAAGTTCTAAATTTTTCATCACGCTGCACACTGCGCATGCGGAGTAACAATAAGCTGTAGTGGCGACTATTAGTTGACGACGGTAGTCTTTGCTTGTGAAGTTTGTGAAGAGCTAAGACGCTGTTTTTCGAAAGTCATCTCCATAGCTACTAATGGCTTTCCAAGCAGCTAATTTACTCAATCATCGTTTTCGGTAACTGCAAGGTTTTCAGCTCTTCTACATACATATAAACAAAAACTGACAAATCACGTGGAATTAGAGATCCCAAAATGTGAACCACCGACTCTATGGCTGTGAGGGCAGAACGATACCACCTGACCTACACCGACAGATGTTGCAATTGTTTTAACTATAAGTACTTACGAGTATCTGGAAAAATTCAAAGTCGATTTTCTCGAGAATTTTTGAGAATTGCATCGAATGGCTTTAACTGATTGTTATTTGAGTTCAACTTCATTTACCATAAATATAAAGACCATGTGGTCTCCTTATGAGGCATAGTAATATTTGTACAGACTCCTCAAGACTCTACGAAGTTTCTACTATTTCGACTCATTCGATTCCATCAACTGCCGTATACAAAAGAACATGTATAACGCTGGTTTCAGGCATAGAAGCACACATAAGGGAAAGAGATTATATTCGTGGGATTCATCGTATAAATAAGTTATCTAGAATGATAAGCGTTATTTTCATGAGACACTATTCCTTGGGGTGTGTCAATGAACGGGCTTGCCCTTCGCACCTTCGCGGAAACGTAGTCCGGTATCACAGACTGTTGCGAGCGGTACCTGCGCTCAAGGCTGCCGCGCCGCTCACAATGGAGTATAGGCTTCCCAGCGTATCCGCAGTCGGCAGACGGAGGCTACTTAGAGCGTTTGCCAGTGACAGTTAAATTGAGCTCCCACGGCGGAATTGCGAGGTAGATGTCTGAGGGGCCGTGAATAGGGGTCTGTCGGCGGCCGCGCCGTCCTTTTGCATACACCCCGGCTGCGTAATTGCTGCAGGTGCTCCGACAACTCTTTCTGGCCTATTGCACTTCTACCTGGTAACGCGCCTACGTACTTTAGTTTATTCTTTTACTAGCTTCATTCCCGCTGCTTCTCACGTGTAGACTGGATGGTCTGTATTGTTTGTTTCTACTTCTAAACATAAATTTTATATAAAAAAATGTTAAAATGTTTGTGTAGCTTATGGGACTTAACTACGAGGTCATCAGTCCCTAAACTTACAAACTACTTACGAACTAGCTAACACTAAGGACGGCACAAATATCCATGCCCGAGGGGGGATTCGAACCCCCGGCCGTAGTGGCCGTGCAGACCGTGACATGAGCGCCTCAGTCCCCTCGGTTACCGCGGCCGGCTAAATTTTATAGATTTAGCTTTAAAAAAATGCTTTCCTAATCCTGTATTTTGATACAACTTACCACCTACTATTGCAACACTGATGGCAGATTTCAAAACATACCGAAACACTTTTTTTTTTTAATTCTAACCATGGTTCTAAATCCAAATTTTCGCATTTCTAGCATCAAAATAATCTTAGTAGCACCCTTACAATATTTTCCCATTTCACCTGCTTAGTGTTTGAATTTCCAAAAATATCGAAACACGTGTTTTTAAAATTCCACTTAAAAACCTAATCCGCAGTTTTCTATTTCTTGCTTCAAAATTGCTTTAACAGCAACGTATTTCTTTCTTTCTTTTTTTTTTAAACGTTCATCCACTATTTCACCCTCTTAGGGATGCGAATATCGAAAAATTGCTGATGGCTACAGTGTTACATAAATAACGTCTACAAATCTGAAATTCCTATCGTCTTAGATTCACTTTTTAGCGCCGTTTTCTTTATTTTACAAACGGATCGAAGATGCGAAATTTCTTTCTTACGTTTTGGCATCTTTCTTAGTAGTTTTACTTTTCAAACTGCAATATGCACTTATTTTTCTTTATTCGTACGCTTGTTGGAGAAAAACAACTGAATAATATGCATCACGTTTCGCTGTATATGACCTCTTTGCTATTATAGTGTCAAAAGTCATCGCTGGTCTTCAGTGCGAATTTTGTATAAGCTGACGACTTCCATCCTCTTATAGCTATCGACACGGAACTGCTATGGTGTACAACGGGAGGCTTTGTACTACAACGCAGAGAGATCGTTCGTTTCCATCGTGTAGTTCTTGCTGAAGAGCAAAATATTGACACCCACACGTAGAATTTTATATATTCGGTAACTTTCAACTCCCATATCGTTATCAACGCTCTACCACCATAGTGTACAATGGGAGACTGATACATACAAACACTATTCGCTTGGGATGTGTAGTATTGGCTACAGAGACAAATATAGGCACAAATACCTCAATTTTTATATATATTAAGATTTTGTGGACTATGTGTCGCACATGAGGTCTACAGATACTAAACAAAGACAATAGTTGGAAATAAAACATATTGACCGTACTAAACTTTACAGTCAGTTTAAAATGTTCACCAGTTGTGTGTTATTGATACGGTCGTCACCCGAATACTACTTTGATTCACCTCTCCACGCTATCATTCGCAAGCATTTTCAACGGTGAACAACTGCTGCCTGGCATATCTATTTACCAGGTACTGTACTCCACTCTTGGTTTCCCTCTGCAATTTCGCATCACTATTCCCCCCTCCCCCCACATACACACTTCCCTCCAGTACTAAATTAAGGATGTCCTGCTGACTCAAAATGTGTCCTACCAGTCGATCCCTTCTTTCAGCCAAGTTTACCACATATTTATTCTCCCCAAATGTCTTCAGTACCTCATCATTAGCTACGCGATCTACCCATCTAATTGTAAGCATTCGTCTATAGAACCATATTTCAAAAGCTTCTACCCTCTTCTTGTCTGAATTGCTTATCGTCCCCGTTTCTTTGCCGTGTAAGGCCACATCCCAGACAAATGTTAATTAATTTCTCTACTTTGGCCTTCAGAAGTAATTTCAGTGTCTAGATAAATGTCGCATACTAGTGTTCTTCTCTCATACTAATCTAATTCCCTCAGCGTAGTCTTACTTAATTCTACTGTATTGCATTAACCTTGTTTTGCTCTGTTAATATTCATCTTATGGATCCTGTGCTGTCTCTGACAAAATCGTTATGTCAGCGGCAATCCGCAGAGCTTTTATTTCGTCTCCGTCAGGTTTAATTCCCTTTTCAAATTTCTCCTTGCTTTCCTTCACAGCTTGTTCAATCTACACATTTAATAACATTGGAAATAGGCTTCCAAGCCACTCGTCCCTTTCTCGCCCTGCGTCTCTCAAACTATATAGTTTCTGTACAGCTTGTATAAAACTTTTATTTCTCTGTATCTTACGCTGCTACATTACAAATTTTAAATAGTATATTCCAGTTAACATTGTCTTATGCTGTCTCAAAGTCCACAAAAACAATAAACGTATGTTTGCCTTTCCTTAACCTAACGTGTAAGATAACTCTTGACGTTGTACTCTACCAGTTTTCTTCCTTCTTCTGTAAATAATTCGTGTCAGTTTTTTCCAACCGCGATTTATTCTCTAACAGTATAGTAATAGCCGCGGTGGAGTAGCCGAGCGGTCTAAAGCGTCTCGCTGCGGAGCGCGCGGTTGCTCGCCGTGGAGGTCCAAGTCCTCCCTGGGGCATGTGTGTGTGTGTGTGTGTGTGTTGTCCTTAGGTTAGTTTACCTAGGTTTAAGTAGTTTGTAAGCTACGGACTGATGACCACGCAGCCGGCTGCGGTGGCCGAGGGGTCTGAGGCGCTTCAGTCACGGTCTGCACGGCCAATACGGTCGGGGGTTCGAATCCCCCCTCGGGCATGGATATTTGTGCCGTCCTTAGTATTAGCTAGTTCATAAGTAGTTTGTAAGTTTAGGGACTGATGACGCCGTAGTTAAGTCCCATAAGCTTAACAAACATTTGAACATTTGATGACCACGCAGTTTGGTCCGATAGATTTACAAACATTTGAACATTTTAGTATAGTAATAGGACAGTTTACAAGTCACTGCAAAGACGTGACGAGCCGCGACAGGCACATAAAAAATGACGCACACATACAACACTTTTAGCTATCGGCCATGGCCTTCTTCAAAAATTAGAAACATTCATGCAACCACACAGGCACAGAACACAGTCACACAACCATCAGCTCCGACTACCGCACTTCGAATCGAATTATTGAATCATATTGAATTATTGAATATAATATTCGAATCGAAGTTCGGCAGCCGGAGCTGACGGTTGTATGACTGTTTGTGTGCCTGTGTGATTGCGTCAATGTTTCCTAATTTTGATGAAGGCCATGACCGATAGCTGAAAGTGTTGTATGTGCGTGACTTTTGTGACGTCGTCACGTCTTTACGGTGAGCTGTAAACTGTCTTATTACTGTCAGTTCAAATGTTGGTTAAGCTTATGAAACTGAACTACAGGGTCATCAGTCCCTAAACTTACAAACCACTTATCAACTACCTTATACTAAGAACGGCACAAATATCCATGCCCGAGGGGGGATTCGAACCCCCGACCGTAGTGGCCGTGCAGACCGTGACTGGAGTGCCTCAATCCCCTCGGCCACCGCGGCCGGCTACTGTCTGTTCCAACCTAGATTTTCCATTATTTGATAGTTCTGTAACATTCACATCTGTCTGTACCTACTTTCTTTGGAATAGTAATTGTAGTGAAAGCTCGAAATTTGGCGATATTGATTTGTCGGTTTGGATTCACACCCAGTGAACGGCGTGGTGCTTCACACGGTGGAGAGGAGAGGATTCTCTTGCAGCGGAGAGGCTGGTGCGCGCGGCCAGCTGGCGAGGGTGTTGAACCCTTTGTGGGGCGTATCTAAGTCATTTCATTTTACTGCTCGCCAGTTGTATTCTATCTGCGGCGGGACATCTGGACGCGTGCTTTATGGGGTCGCCTACCTCCGGGAACTGCCTGTGTATTAATGCGCTGCGCGGGGAAGCGGCGGAGATCCGAAGCGCGATGCCACGCACCGAAGAAAGCGTCGGCTGGATGAAATGAGCCCGCTGATAACGCGCGCCGCAAGAAGTGCCGAGCGACTGCATCGCGTTCTCTCTGCACAGCGCACTTTCTGCACGTTTTGCCTTCGCTTACTCGGCTCCAAACGTAAATACGATAGCTTTGTGCAGTTCTCATACACACACACATACAAATTACTTTCTTTTCCTTGTTAGAAATCTTCTACATACCTCTTTTCCAGTCTTTGTTGTTTACTGAAGATAAGATTGAATATTATTTTGTAACTTCTTTTTTTTTTTTTTTAGTGCAATGAATTTTCTCCTGTGAAGTATTGTAAATTTTAGATACCCGCGCTTGAATTGCGCTTCAGTCTTTGGCAAAAATGCAAGTTGTAATATAGACACATACTCAAAACAGGCGCCAACCTACAGTGCAAATGAAGGTCACCTGCTTGCCTATCAAAAATGTTCAAATGTTTGTACAGCTTATGGGACTTAACTACGGGGTCATCAGTCCCTAAACTTACAAACTACTTACGAACTAGCTAAGACTAAGGACAGCACAAATATCCATGCCCAAGGGGGGATTCGAACCCCCGACCGTAGTGGCCGTGCAGGCACTGACTGGAGCGCCTCAGTCCCCTCGCCCACCGCGGCCGGCTGCTTGCCTATCCATGTCGGTGATATTCACTTATGACACTTTTTAAATTACAATGCCCATGTTATTTTTAGAAAGTGGCGGCTCGTTTCGAGCAGCAGCATATATTCGGACGGTAGCCTGATGGTACCAAGACTGATGTTTCGGACCCTGAAAATGAGAGAGTGATGTCTTAACCAATTAGCTTCATTAGTGCCGCAATTACGATGTTGTGGATGTATTTGCTAATGTTAGGTTACGGATGGGGGAAGAGATGAAAGAGGTGATTCAAATCAACGTGATCGCTTAACGAGAATTCTGCCATCATATTCAATATCGTCGCAGTCTTTTACATTCTCTAAAGATAAAAGCTAATGTGTTGCAAAAGTATACATTGCATAAACGTCGTGCGATGAAGAGCAATACAGATATGAACGAAGATTGTTGTCTTGGTTATCTTTTCACGGACTGAGACTCACGTTTTATCATAAGAGTAGGTGTTGTCTTGGTACTGCCGCGGCGGAGCGGTCGAGCGCATTGAGGCGCTATTCTACGATGCGCGAGGCCGTTCCCCGTTGGGGGTTCGAATCCCCCCTCGGGCATGGATGTTTGATCCGTCTTTCGTGTAATTTAGTTCCTAAGTGGTTTGTAAGTTTAGGGACTGATGACCCCGCAGTTAAGTCCCATAAGCTTTACAAACATTTGAACATTTTGTCATGTTACTGCAGCGAACTCTGGGGATGAAGGGGTCGGGTACCATATTTGTCTGACATCCTGCAAGTCGAGCGTGCGATGTAATAGTGTATAATGATAGTTGGCCTAAGCAGACGGCTTCGGCAATTTTTATTATGTAATATTGAAACGTTAAGAGATTTGAAGATGGCAATACACAGAGAGAGTTTCATTCTTTATATTTTTAAGCTATCTTTTCTCGTCTCGTCGCGTAGATTATCATTGGAAAGGGTGTTCAGTGCCCGAGAGTTGAGCCAACATTGCAGGCTGATGACGGTTCAGAGAACAATAAAAGCGGGGTTGCCAACAATATTTGTGTAGTGTCGTGTATTCTCAGGGAACCAAAGATAACTACACGGACTCAGGAGCTCAGACATTTGGCAACATTAGTTCCTACCACCGTGCAAGAGACCGGTGACAACGAACATTATCACGCGTGGCAAACTTGAAAGACCGAGCATATTGCAATAGATGGCATTAAGGCCTGTAGCAGAGCATGTGCAATATGTTTACCGAGAGATTACAGGAGTCAGCATTGAGTGTATCCGTCAAGCGGACAGGGTACTGCCATTCAGGTCGGAGCAGTTCGTTACTGCCGGCCGCGGTGACGGAGGGGACTGAGGCGCTCCAGTCACGCTCTGCACGGCCACTACGGTCGGGGGTGACTACTGATGACCCCGTAGTTAAGTCCCATAAGCTCCACAAACATTAGGACATTAGTTCGTTATTCAGAACTGTCAGAAATTGTCGAGGACAGTCAACAAACGTTGAAATGTTCAACATTCATCTGGGTTTATCAGTCAGGTTGTACTTCTAGAGCGCCCTAAGTCGAAAATTCATTAATTTGTAATAAATTTACATGTCACAAATAGAAGAAGGAAAGCTTAGGGTTTAACGTCCCGCCGACAACGTGTTTACATGTCAAGTAACTAGTGCGATCTTTGCGTTTACGTCGCCTACTTATAATACCTCCACGACAATCTGAAAAGAAAATTGAACAAAAGAAATAGGTTATGAAATTTGGGGGAATCGCAGACATAATTTTTTGGTACACCAGGGCTGACATATTCATTTTGTTGCCTTTCAGCCGCGCGAGATTGGCCGCGTGGTTCGAGTTCTCTCTCGGGCACACACACACACACACACACACACACACACACACATATATATATATATATATATATATATATATATATATATATATATATATATATATATATATATAGTGTGTGTGTGTGTGTATAGTATATGTGTGTATGTTTGCCCTTACTGTAAGGTAGTTTAAGGTGCTTACGTTCTTAGCAGTTAGGTCTAATAGTTTTACGGAAATTTGAACATTTGTTGCCGTTCATGGGTAATATTTATGCGGTTAGTACACAGTGAGTGTGCGTCAGAGTCGTTGCAGTACAATTTTCTTCGGAGGTTCGATTCCTCCCTCCGGCATGGGTGTATTTGTTTGTAAGCCTAGGGACTGAAACCGGAGTAAAGTCCCATAGATTTATAAACAATGGAACATTTTTCTCTACATCTCAGTGTCGGAGATCGGAAAGCGACCCTAGAGCTGAGAACGGGCGCAGTATTTCGCCGAGTCGGTGGCCGGCGCTGCCGGTTACCGCGCCCCCGTGACAGCCCCGCCGTAATGAAGGGCGTAAATAAAAGCGGCCGGCGCGACGTCAATCAGGAGCCGGGCGCGGCGTCCGCAAATCTCGTCGCTATCTCGCCGAATACATTACGCCGCGGCGCGGGGAAAACAAGGAATAAAACGGCAGCGGGCGCGGCCAAATAAAATAAATAATTTCTTATCTGGCCGGCGGTGGCGGCGCAGTATCGCCGCCGCCGCTGCTGTGCACTAAACTTTATCTGCGGCCGTGTTATTTTCTTGGGGCGCGCGCGCGCGGCGTGGGAATGGCACGGCGCGGCCCGCCCCGCCCCCGCGGCTCGTCGCATTGTATCTGTCATGTTACACATGTCCGCTCGCTCGGCCCCCGCGCCGCGCCGCGCCCGCCTCGCGCACCTCACCCCCGCAACCAGTCAATTCGGAATTGATGCGGCCGACATTAACCGAGCAGCCCCATATGAATCCCGGCCATTAATCAAAGTCTGGCGCTTGACGAATTGAACACCGGGGACCCGGACGCGCGACTAGGCGCGCGCCGTGATCGATGTCCCCCGCGATGCACCGCTGCCGCGGCCGCCGCCCGCGACGGGCGCCCCGCCGCCGCCGCCGCTGCCGCCTGCGTCCGCGTGTCGCCTTTTTTGTGAGCGCGCGCGGGCCCTGTTTGCGTGTGAACCGCTGTCAAGGTTTACACCGAATAAACTGGGGATGAGTTGTGCCCGTCCATCCATACGCGGCCGCGCGTCCCCCGGGCGCCAGATTGCCGGGCGCGCACCTGCCCCGCTGTCTGCGGCACTTGCTACCAGCCCCCATCGACGACACTCTGCTCGCCCAGTCCGCCGCTTATTGCCCATAATTTTCCTTACCTGTTCCCAGGATGCTGCCACGATACTGCCAGTTTTCTGTCTAATATAGCATCGTCATTTCCCTCGTGTGTAACAAACCGTAGCATATCTTCGTGTCTTGGTGACGCATTTCCTGATACGTTAAGCCGGCCGCGGTGACCGCGGGGACTGAGGCGCTCCAGTCACGGTCTGCACGGCCACTACGGTCGGAGGTTCGAATCCCCCCTCGGGCATGGATATTTGTGCCGTCCTTAGTATAAGGTAGTTCGTAAGTAGCTTGTAAGTTTAGGGACCGATGACCCCGTAGTTAAGTCCCATAAGCTTAACAAACATTTAAACATTTCTTTTTTGATACGTTAAATTTTGGCTTGCTGCCGCATAAACTTCACTTCTAGTATTTCAGATGTGTACCTTCACGCCATCTTCAGAGTGCGTCCTTAGACTGTATTCGCTCCATCATTTAAAACCCAGTTTCCAAAGTTCATAAGAAGGATGTTCCAGTACGCCCTATAGTGAATAACACTGGCTCTCCAAACTGTGATTATACTAAAACTCTTGGCACTCGTGGGAAAATGTGCTCATTATATACACAACTACAAAGACTTCATTTCCAAACTAAATTTACTGAAATTGGACAGCTCTGATCTTTTAGTCACTTCCGATGTAGTGTCCTTATTCACAAACTTTCCCCTTTTAGAGTCGTTATCTTTTATTGACAACAAATTTGACAGACATTTTAGGGCTCAAACATGTATGACTCTGACTTTCTTGTTATTAATAACGAATTTTTTGAACAGTCTTATATGTTTATGCAGGACGTCTGGGAAATCATGCCAGAATCTCCTAGCTTCAATCTATTGTATGAATTACAACTCTGATATCGTACAGGATACCTCACCGCGGTTGTTTCACTTTGGGAGAGAAATCGTGATCGCAGTGAGTGATCATGATCGTATGACTACAGTGGATGTCCTAGAAACTTCTACTGCCAACGGCACAGGAGGTCGTGCACAGGAACAGCGGTGTGGCTGGAGAAGGGAGACGCCGGAACGTCACTGTGCGCAGGCGACACGATTCCGTGTCACTGAAGGGTCCGATGCAACACCAGAGATGACATTATTTATGCCATAGGACGGCCAATACGGGACATCAACAGAAATAGATTCGCAGATGATATACGACGCCTTCGGATCAGTTGGAAAATGGTCATAAATAACGAGGGCCATTATATTCAAGTTGTGTAACCATAAGCACACCTGTCAATAAAGCCATTTCAGAGAGAAATAATAGTTCTCGTTATCTCTTATACGGCCTTCGTACAATAACGGGGCAACGGTGGGACAGGAAGTAGTCGATTCGAAATCCCTTGGTCACACAGATGTGGACTATTAAGCGTATATATGGAAAGGCGTGACTTGTATCGGTTAGATTATGTGCGAGTGTCCCGTACTACGAGTCGAACCTCTCCCCATCGTTTTACGTTTAAACATTTCGATTCCCTAGGCACATATCGGAAACAAGCTAGACGTCAGTACCATATTGTTCCTGACTTCTTTTCACACATACAACAATGTACATACATATATTGATAATGTCCGCTTATTTAATAGCCTGCTTAACCTGTTACATTCAAAACACTTCTCAGAAGAGACGGTGGAATTGTGGGTGACTGGAAAAGAAATCATAAGAACGTCACTAACGGGAATTTATGCTTAGAGCACCTAGAATCTACTGTTTTCAATGTAGTGTCTATTGCATACAAACAATGTCACAAATACGTCTCTGTTTGTAACTTCTACACACGCATTCTATATGAGATAGTGCACACTTTTCAAAAGTTTAAAAAAGATGGCACCATTCTTTGAATCGAAAGTTTTCTCACGGTGATAGGTGACTACGAGAGCACAGACTTGAAACATTATTTTCTGTATCAAGTGTTAAAGTGAAGAGGGGAAGCAGCCAACGGTAATGAAGAACTGTCCAACCTTACTGTAATGCTCAGTCAAACATTACCTCCCAACATTAACCATTAACGTTAGAATTCAGACATTTAGATTACTCTTTGCAATTTACATAAAATTTGAAAAACTGAAAATCAACCTCTAATACACATGAACTATGCCAAAAGTACACGGTATTAGTAAAAGAAGTGAAAGAAAAATTATGGTGCATACATAAGATTTACTGTATTAAGACAAAGGGTGCGTGAGGAGGAAAAGGTACGTGATAATACTAGAGATACTGAAGAAAAAAAAGTTTGGTTCCATAGCTTTACTTTTTTAGGACGCAGTTCACTTGCGCATAGTGTCATTGTTTACCTCAATTGTCAGTCGGACAGTGCTTGTCGTACTGTACGTTACTACAGTGCTGTAACATAAACAAGTAATACAGTTCAGTGGAGTGAAAATATCACAAATCTTTACACATGCAGAGTATACTTACATGATGTTTGTCTATGGTTTGCCCAGTGGCAATTCCAGAACTGCTGTGCCGAGAATACTGTCAATGGATCATTGCTCAAGATTTTCTATTTTTTCCGATTTATGCTGAGTGAGAACTGGAGTGGGGGGTAATGATGGAGGAAGCAAACAAAATAGGTAGAGGAGACTTGCCGATTCCACACATACTGTTCACTGATGACTCAGCAAAAGGCACAACTCCTGCGTATGGGGGAGTGCACGCTGCTGTGTAAACCAATTTTCAACAAAACTTCACAGTCATCGTGTGGTGCGGTGTTGTTGATGAGCAAGTATCTCGTTGGTCGAGTTGTTTTAGATAACCGTCTTAATAGGACGCGGTATCTTGATTTCCTTCAAAATTTGTTACCAGAATACGTAGAGGATATCACTTTTGGCAACATGAGCTCGTATGTACTTTCAGCATGAGGGAGCTCCTACACATTCCGTACGGCCAGTTACACAGTGTGTCAAGACAACGTGTTCTCGTCGTTGGATCGGATGCCGTAGAGTCATTGCTTGGCCACTGAGGTCACCTGTCTTACTCCACTGGATTACTGTTTTGCTGTAATAGATCATTTTGGTTTCCCTTTGGCTACAGTTGATCATTTTGCTATTCGGTTAGCTATAATAGCTCATTTTGGTTTTTCCTATCAGCGAATAAACATTAGGATAAAAGTCCAGCTCCAGTAAGACAAGTCGTTTCTTCTCTTCTTCCCTTACCTAGACAACTGATTTAAATATAAGAATGTTCTAAATCATGATAGGATATTAGCGGCAGACTTTGAATGTCGCTGCTTTGGAACACATGATCAACGTTGCAGCCTTTGAACCGTTCCGTACCATGTATGTTGGCTTAAGAAGACGACAGAGTTTACATTAGCGTCGTGAATGGTGGCGCAAGGGTCGTTCAGTGGGCGTTGTTTGTGATCCAGTAGAGCGGCGCGACGCTCGTCCACAGCACACACATAGCGCGTCGACTGAACTTTGGTAAATTAATATCCCACGCGTTACCTAATACTGTAATGGTCTACATCCCGCCAGTCGGCGCACAGCTAGTGTTGTTGCGACACAGCGGCGCGGAATCTTCCGCCTCCAGCACGTGTGCTTGCCTGCCCGCCGCTCAGCTGCTCTGACTGGCTGTAATGCCAGTCAAAACGGCATATGTGAAATGGAATTATGTCAGCAGCGTCAGCGTCGGGAACAGGATTTAGAGAAGGTTACTACTACTGATAGCTCGAAGTAATGTGGAAACTTGTGAAAATAACACATTACTATTTGTTTACGTTATTAATCATCGATACGCCACTTGCAACGATGCACTTGAGTTATTTCAATTGCACGCAACGTCGTGTGTACGTGCTACTATAGTGGAGCTGTTTGCAGGCGCTTATTCCAGAGGCAACGCACGCGTCTTCTAGAGTCTTGCAGCACGTACAGTATGGGGAAACTAATTTGGTGGAATGCATTCAAATGTACGAACCACGCGCTGCGCTGCATATGTGGGTTTTCCCTTGCGAATGAAGTTATCGCGTCATATCGCTCCGCGAGGAATTTGCCGCTGAAATAGAAATTAGATGACGCCACCTCTAGGGACATGCAAATTACAGCGAAGCAGCCTTCATATGCAGGATTAGTTACCTCTTATTCTCAGTAGACGATGTGAATGTTTGTTGGTATATTTCTGCAGCCCCAGGCTGAGCCATATGTCGCTAAACTAAGTCGTATTCTAAACTCCGTGACCGATCAGAACGTGTCGCTCCATAAGCGAAACCCGGCTGTTTGCTTTTTCAGCACAAATGGCGATGCGATAGGTGTATCAGTGACATTTTCGACGGGCAGATTAGCAACACACAGTTTTTCGCCCTTTTTTTCAGCTTGTGAGCATCCTTCAAACTGCTAAGATCTGATCCAACAATGACTTTTTCCAAATGTGGAAAATTTGTTGGTGAAAAGACACTTAAAAAGAGAGTGGTTATCATGGTGCATTCATATATTTTTGAAGAGGGGGGGGGGGCTCGTACATACATACATTATTTTGCTGCTAGGAAGCATCGTTGAACACAATAGCTGTGAGTGTACATAGTCAAAAATAAAACTTTGCGCAGTACCACATGTTTCTCTGATTTCAGCAAGTTATGCACTAACGGACAGCTGATCTAACTTCAAAGATTGCCCACAAATGACAGCGGTTAAACATATTGACAAAGATATTCTAATCAAGATATCTAACATTATTCATAAAATCAGTCACTAAATTAAAGGATTTTTTAAACGGAAATACGCTCCAAATTTTTAGTGACGTTAAAAGCACGAAGTCAATATTTAATACATGCGTACACATTTGTGTTTCTCGAGGAGGAGGAGGAGGAGGAGGAGGTTGCTAAAATGTGCCCAGTAATGTGCAACCTCCTCCTTGAGAAACACTGATGGGTGTACTAAAATGTGTCCAGTAACGGGCAACCTCCTCCTTGAGAAACACTGATCTGTGTGCATGTATTAAATATTGAGCTTTTAACTTCACTGAAAAATTTGGAGCGTATTTCCGTTTAAAAAAATCTTTTAATTTAATGACTGATTTTATGAATAATGTTAGGTATCTTGATTAGAATATCTTTGGCCACCATTGACAGAAGTTAAACACATGGACAGTCTTTGAAGTTAGATCAGCTGTCCGTAGTGCACAACATGCTGCCATCAGAGAAACATGTGGTACTGCGCAAAGTTTTATTTTGGACAATGTACATCTACAGCTATTGTGTTCAACGATGCTTCCTAGCAGGAGGTACGTTTTTATGGTAGGTTGGTTAGTTTCATTGGAATATTTGTTGGTACAGTCGTTTGTATATAGTGCCCTTATTATTCTACGTTTCCGTGTCTTACAGAACTTGATAATGGGATAATGTCGTTCGAAATCAAAAATGTTGAAATGTTTGTAGAGGCTATGGGACTTAACTAAGGGGTCATCAGTCCCTAAACTTATAAACTACTTATGAACTAGCTAATCCTAAGGACGTCACAAATATCCATGCCCGAGGGGGAGATTCGAAACCCCGACCGTAGTGGCCGTGCAGACCGTGACTGAAGCGCCTCAGTCCCCTCGGCCACCGCGGCCGGCAATGACGTCCCGAAACATGTCGTGTTTACATATATATTTTATTTTTGACAACTGGTGCGTGAAGTACAGTAATAATTATTCGCCGCCGGCCGCGGTGGCCGAGGGGACTGAGGCGCTCCAGTCACGGTCTGCACGGCCACTACGGTCGGGGGTTCGAATCCCCCCTCGGGCATGGATATTTGTGCCGTCCTTCGTATAAGGTAGTTGATAAGTAGTTTGTAAGTTTAGGGACTGATGACCCCGTAGTTAAGTCCCGTAAGCTTAACAAACATTTGAACATTTTTGAATTATTCGCCACAGGAGCTCAACACGGCGCACTCTCGCTGATTCGCCTTTCCTGTACTCGGTACGCCCGTTTATACACCTTTTCCTCGACGGCAGCAGGTAGCACGAGCGCTGATGACCTCGATGTTGAGCGCCCTGTATCACCAACGTAGCACTAATTATATCGAAGTTTCGGTTGACGCTATATCGGTATACAGCGTTTGGTACCGATCTGGCATCTGAAGGCTAGGGTGTCAGCAGAGACTCGGTACCGAGATGCACAGCCTGCTTGTGAATCAAGTGGCGTTTGGAGGAAACCAGAGCAGTAAATAAGTTAGGCCGGCCCGGCTGCAGCAGGCGCGCGCGGTGATAATTGTTGCAGCCGGTGCAGCGTCAGCGGAGGCGCGTGCAGTATTCACGCGGCCCGGCGCAACAACTGCGTGTCGCGCAGTTATGGGCGCGCGCGGCCATGCTGGTGACATGTACGAGCGGCCCGCCGGATTGCAGCTGGTCCATTATGTAGCCGCAGCTGCCGCGCCGCCCAAAACTCGCAAGCGCTGTCATCCGCCAACACCTGCTCAGCCGTGTCACACCGCCGACTCGAGGAGCATTACAGCGCCGCTGAAATACTGCCTGCAAGGAAACGCCGGCCGCGGTAGCCGAGGGGACTGAGGCGCTCCAGTCACGGTCCGCACGGCCACTACGGTCGGGGGTTCGAATCCCCCCTAGAGCGTGGATATTTGTGCCGTCCTTAGTCTTAGCTAGTTCATAAGTAGTTTGTAAGCTTAGGGACTGATGACCCCGTTGTTAAGTCCCATAAGTTCTACAAACATTTGAACATTTGGAAAGGAAACCCGACCTACTCGAAAACACTTTACCCGCGTTCCTAGCACAGTAGTGTATTCATCAGGCCTAACTGGGGGGATATGTCCTAAACTATATCTGGTCTATTGTGTTCGGACTCCTCCACTTATGTATGTATGTATGATCAAAACTATCCCGACAGCTACCAAAATCAATTCCTTTTTTCATATTAGCTGCATTGTGCTGCCACTTACTGCTAGGTACTCCATATCAGCGACCTCAGTTGTCATGAGACATTATAAGAGAGCAGAACTCACGGAACTTCGAATGCCGTGCCGGCCGCTGTGGCTGAGGGGACTGAGGCGCTTCAGTCACGGTCTGCACGGCCACTACGATCGGGGGTTCGAATCCCCCCTCGGGCATGGATATTTGTGCCGTCCTTAGGATAAGCTAGTTGATAAGTAGTTTGTAAGTTTAGGGACTGATAACCCCGTAGTTAAGTCCCATAAGCTTAACAAACTTTTGAACATTTTCTAATGCCATCCGCAGTGGCCGAGGGGACTGAGACGCTCCAGCCATGGTATGCACGGCCACTACGGTCGGGGATTCGAATCCCCCCTCGGGCATTGATATTTGTGCCGTCCTTAGTGATAGCTAGTTCATAAGTAGTTTGTAAGTTTAGGGACTGATGACCCTGTAGTTAAGTCCCCCCATAAGCTCTACAAACATTTGAACATTTTTGAACTTCGAATGCGGTCATGTGTTTCGGTGTCACCTGTCTCAAAAGACTGTACGCGAGATTACCACACTCCTAAACATCCCTAGGTCCACTGTTTCTGATGTTAATAGTGGTGCGGAAACGTGAAGGGAAACGTACAGCTCGAAAGCGTACAGGCCGACCTCGTCTGTTGACTGACAGAGACCGCAGATAGTTCAAGAGGGTTGTACTGTGAGATTAGGCGGGAGGTGAGAAAAGTTGGATTTCATGGTCGAGCAGTAGCACCATAAGCCACACATCACGCATATGAGTGTCAAACGACAGCTTGATTGGTGTAAGGAGCGTAAATATTGAATGAATAGTGAAAACTTACAAACTATTTATGAACTAGCTAATACTAAGGACGGCACAAATATCCATGCCCGAGGGGGATTCTAACCCCCGACCGTAGTGGCCGTGAAATCCTTGCTGCTGTTCATCCCGACTATTTTAATATGTCCTACATGAAGTAAGTATGAAGTTGACGAAGTATCCCTATTAGTGATCAAAAAATTCGTGCACAAGGAGTAAAGCGTAGAAATCTCCGTAGAAAATGTTGTGACGCAAACAGTGACACAAGGGAATAATATTGTGAAAAAATTTGAACATTTGTAGTTACGTTTTTTTATGACTACAAAAACAGAGAACTTATGGTTGCGGAACGTGTAACAACTAAAACAAAGATATAAGTTAATGGAATGTAATATTGATAAGGACACGAGTAGAATAGTTTGCTATTAGAGTACTTAAGCTGTATTAGCGTCGACGTAATGTCTGTGTCATGTTGCTAAATTGTGTCGTCGGAAACTAGATTGTGTGACATTGTGCGTAATGGTAGTATCACCACACACGGTCTTTATTGGTTTTCTTTTTTTAATTGCGATATACGCTGTTAATATCTTTCTCATTTTTAATACATTGATATGTTCACTACCACGTGTAAGCTTTGCCTAGAACCGTGCCTGCAGGTCTACTGGTGCTAGACGTAGCGCCCCGCAGCCTCCTTACCTCACGCCGTGGCGGGTTGCGCGGGCGCGGCTGCGATAAAAACGCGAGGGCGCGCGTTAAAAACACAAATAAGAGCGGAGCGGCCTGTGGGTGGTGGTGGCGGCGCCGGATTACTGGAATTGTCCCTCACACCACAGCGCGGGCGGCGCGGCGCGGCGCCACGCATTTGTTCCCGTTTTAGCTTTCATTTAAAGCGTGACGTGGTATGTGTTTAATTAGCTTTTAAAAACCGCGAATATTTGTTTACCTGGTGTTGGCGCGATATGGGGGTCGGTCCTTTATATTAGCGGTCGCGGCGGCCGCGTAATGCGCTCGCACTCCAACCCGCGCAGCCCGTTCCTTCACACCTCCCGGCCGCGCCGCGCTGCCCCACCACCGAAAGGAACTCGCGTTCTCTCATATTTCATCACTACTCGCCAATTTCAGCATGCCGCTATTTTCAGGTGTATACACAAGGAAGTGACGTACAGTCTCATAATAATTCGTGTATGATTGTGTGTAAATCGGAAGTATTTTATCCATTCAGCAACTGTTCAGGTAATAAATTAATAAAATTCAGCAACCAGTTGCTTGTTATTATTTATTTTAGACGACCGGTTTCGGACGCTTGAGTGCCCTTCTTCTGGTCTCTATACAAACAAGTGGATTGGTATACAGTAATTGTATTGGTATTGGTATACAGTAATACAGACAAACAAGTGGATTGGTATACAGTAATTACTGTATAGAGACCAGAAGAAGGGCACTCAAGCGTCCGAAACAGTATACAGTAATTACTGTATACCAATCCACTTGTTTGTCTGTATAGAGACCAGAGGAAGGGCACTCAAGCGTCCGAAACCGGTCGTCTAAAATAAATAATAACAAGCAACTGGTTGCTGAATTTTATTATGTGTGTAAATCTTCTTATTTATATTTAGCCTTTTTCTCGCTGTAACAGTGGGTCGGCATTGTTAGTATTGTTTTAGCGTTTAGGGTGACTGGGTGCCCTTCCTACATACACATATACTAAGTTCTAACTCCAACTCAGATTCCAAAATGTTTGTGTGGAAAACGCGACAGTTGGGTTTTAGTTGTATCGCAGTCGATGACAAGTTAAGTGCGCTTCAACCAATGCTCACCTGGATTTCACATCTTACTAGCTGAAAACGCGGCGTTGGCCGGGTATTTATTTATTTATTCCTGCCGTTTTCCAGGTATATATTCACTTGTATAAGACTTGTATGTCTGTAAAATTACGTTGGAATACAGTTAGTGGATGGATGGATGCTTCGGGTTTAACGTCCCGTCGACAGCTTGGCCATTAGAGACGGAGCTAACGCTCGGAGTTTTTGGGTTAGGATGAGGAAGGAAATCGGCCGTGCCCTTTGAAAGGAACCATCCCGGTATATGCCTGGAGTGATTTAGGGAAATCACGGAAAACCTAAATCTGGATGGCCGGAGGTGGATTTGAACCACCATCCTTCCGAATGCGAGTCCAGTGCGTTACCACTGCGCCACCTCGCTCGGTAATACAGTTAGTAAAGAAGTAATAGATTAAAACTTGGTGCAGGAAATGGCGGTTTTCCACGAACTTTACTGTTTGTGTGCTCATATCTCATGAACTACGCGTCGTACTGTGATGCAATTTAGAAGCTACATTCAACTATATATGTGTATACTGTCTGTAAAATTTTCTGTCGCTACAATTTGTAGTGTTCAAATTATAAATTGTAACGTCATACCGATAGCCGTAGTTTTACTCCATAAACAGCGGAAAAGTAGTAAGCGAGAAACTTTTTTCCTTTCATCATTTTACTATGGTTGCCAGCGAGAAGAAGTTTAATAAAAGTTTGAAATTATGTTTAAAGGTTGTTGCAATTCGCTAAGTAACGTCACTCTCATACAGAGTATTTCGAAATTCTAGCCACATTATATGGCATTTTTTGCGATTTGTATTGGTTATGACGTAATATCTTTTGAACCATGTGCCGTATGTGATTCTTAATCATGCAGCAATTGTTACCTCACGGTAAGGAATGTGTGTACCAAATTTGGTTGAAATCGGTCCAGTGGTTTAGGAAAAAATGAGCAGCATTGTCGCAAAATGCAGCAGTTTTTCGCGCATCTCATTGTTTATGACGTCATATCACGTGAACTATATATTGTATGTGATTCTTACACTTACGGCGACCGTCCTCATGGATTGAAGCTTACGTGTACAAAATTTCATATAGATTGTAACAAAACTGTAGATTTGTATGCAACACGTACAAACATACGGATACTCTGCTTTATATATTAGTTTACAACATTAAGAGCTAATTTCTATAAGGTGCCTGTATTCTTCAGTTTTTGCCCTTAACCGACTGTATAATGTGTGGCAACGGAACCTACAAGCAACACCTTTTTTTTAGGTGATACAGTGTATATAGAATTCAAATTACAAAATTGAGAGATGTTGCGCAATGCTTGACGTGACATTTCTAGACTTTCTCTTGTACTATTCGTCTAGTATTTGAATTGTACTTCAGAAAAGTTTCAAAATACGTTTATTTAAACTGTCAGACTACCATGTTAGTAAAGCAGCAAAGTACTAAACCGATAACCGAAAGGCTATTTCTTAATCCGTTCCCGTACAGCTGGGCGGATGCCAATGATACATTACTATATATTACAGCTAATTTCCTTAGACTAATTCCACAATCAAGATGCAAATAAGTTACTTTTCATTTGCATACAAATTAGTATTTAATAACAAATGCATGGCCCATAATTCTAATATAGTCAATGACGAGAACGAATGGACAACGGAAGAGTACGATACAAAGAATCTTGAGCCACAGGAGCAGCATGGCACACATTGTCGATATACACAGACTGTTTACGTGCCCCAACAATTTTGTAGAGTGATCAGCATTTAGGTCAGCAAGTGAGGCTGACACCGTTTCGCTTCCACTTTCCATGTAGTTATCTTTCCAGGCCTTGTATACAAGTTAATCTTACCAAGAAACCCGCAAACGTAGCTCCTGTGTTACATCAGCGAAGATGCATACCATTAGATACCAATGAGTCGATATAATCTTTGAAAATAGGCCACTGGTACAGATCTGACTGCTAGATGGGCAGTGTTAGATTGCAGACAACTCTGTGAAGATTGAAATATTACTCAAAGTAAAAACATCTTCAGAAGTTTACTATAACACATGTCTCCGTCTTTGAGGTCTGTGCGGTAAACGCCGTGCGCTCTAAGGAAATGAGCAGCGAAATGAGCAGCTGCTCTCCATGGGAGGTTCGAGTCCTCCCTCGGGCATGAAAGTGTGAGTGTTGTCCTTAGCGTAAGTTAAAGTAGTTTGTAAGTCTAGAGACCGTCCTCATGGATTGAAGCTTACGTGTACAAAATTTCATAAAGATTGGAACAAAACTGTAGATTTGTATGCAACACGTACAAATATAGGGAAACTCTGTTTTATATATTAGAAGATTTGTTACATGCCACCACCCTCAGCGATGACAACTTGAAAGAGAGTTAAATTCACTGAATAACTGGCTACAATCAAGTTTAATTTAGGGAATGCCTGCAACAGTCGCAGCTATTATAGCTTTACAAACATGTGAACATTTGTGTGGTAAACTGCTCGTGCGTAGCGCATTGGTTCCTTCGATTTTGCTCAGCGGTTCAACCGCCATTTCTCAGACATTCTACCTATGGCCACTGCTCAGTTAACCTCTGCTTGGCATTGTGCCTAAGAATTATAAGTGTAGTTCATCAACTGAGTTAGTAAAAATGACAACTCATCAAATAGTGTCCTGTGGTCTAAAGGGAATCTCGGTTTCTTTTCATGGGCTGTTGGTAATCTTTGTACGGTCACAGTATTGCTGTTCATACAAGCAATTACGGTTATCGTAGTTGTCAGTAGTAGTGCAGTTTCGATTAACATGAGTGGTTACTCATATTAAGGAATCTTCGAGTAACATTGATTTTGCAACGATCTCTTCTACATTGATAATAATTATTTACCGTTTTTTGTGAGAAATTAAAGAATAAAACACAAAGCTTTTGTTATACCTTAAATAAATGCAACATGTCCACCGTTT
This sequence comes from Locusta migratoria, assembly GCA_026315105.1. Classification (NCBI taxonomy): domain Eukaryota; kingdom Metazoa; phylum Arthropoda; class Insecta; order Orthoptera; family Acrididae; genus Locusta; species Locusta migratoria. Next base: position 102,946,268 of record CM048747.1, read on the forward strand.
CCTGCTGGAAAATTATGTAATCGATAATCATCCAATTCCCTGCATAACGCTAGCGAAAACATCTTCTTATTGTTCTTAATATGTCCAGATCACGTATTTGGGGTTAAACCTTCGTCCTTCGCGAATCCCCACAAATAGAAATGTAAAGGACTAATGTGGTGACGATGCATGCCTATCAGTGGACCATTACTGCTAGTCTGTGATGGTTTAAGAACGTTACCAACATGCAATGTTCAATACGATGACGCATGATCTTGGTGGAAAATCACCCCAGGCTGCGGTTCCGCGAACCGTTCTAACATATTCCCGAACATTTTAGCTGTTATTGAATTGTTAAACAATGAATTTGTTGTGCATGAAACCACACCAAATTATTATTGAGGAATCCTTACCGCGATCTAAAGCAAAATGTGGACTTCCCGGTCTTCATTAGTCTGACATTGTGCTCTTTAACTGATATTAGAAAGCAAGCTCATCTTTGAAAACCAATTCGGTTAAACTACTTACTGCTGGTGTCCATTTCGCATTAGCTGCTCGACAAGTTACATCATGTGGTTGTCATGAATGTCTTGTCTGGCCCTTACATGGGGCTAGGTGCAATGAGTCGTGTTGAATTCTTAGGTCCATCGTCTTAAGAGACCCTAATTTACGAGAGGCGTGTCCTGTGAAAGGTCTTAGAACGACTGTTGCGCACAACCGACCATTTGTTCAGTGACCAAAGGCCGCCCTGTTTTGCCGAAGGTCCAACATATTGCTGGTCTATTTACACTACATGAACCTCCCGGGAATACTGTTGTCAGGTGCTTCGCTACTGTGATTTTCATTTTACAATTATTGGAAATTTTATCTCTTGATAACACGGGCCTCTCTGATGTTTCTTCCGATGTGACGCGATTTTACAACTGCGTTTATAGTACTTTCTGCTCATATTTTATTTGTAACAAAAGTACATCATTTATCTCAACCGCTAATTTGTAATGCTAGTTTGTGGTTTTTGTAAAATAGCCGGCCGCGGTGGCCGAGGGGACTGAGGAGCTCCAGTCACGGTCTGCACCGCCACTACGGTCGGGGGTTCGAATCTCCCCTCAGGCATGGATATTTGTGCCGTCTTTAGTATTAGCTAATTAATAAGTGGTTTGTAGTTAAGTCCCATAAGCTATACAAACATTTGAACATTTGATTTTGTAAAATAAATTTAGATAATTGAGCAAGGCCCTAGCCCAAACTAGCCACACAGGTACGGGGATTCTGTATGTTTAATGAGGAGCAGGCTATTGGTCAATGTATTGTGCATAGCGACGGCAGGAGGTACTGTTGTAGTTGTATCGCTCCTAGTGCTGCACGAAGTGCGCAGACGCGCGCCCCATAACTGCGGCAGCGAGCAAAGCAGTGAAGTGTCACCCGACACACCCGAGCGTCAAAGAGTAATTTGTGGAAACGAATGCGGCCGTAGGCGCTGATATAAACGGGCGACAAGGAATTTGCCTGGCTGATGGCGGGCGCGCAGGAGGCTGTATTAGCATGCAGCGCGGCACGTGCGGCCAAGGACGCGGGCTTCGAACCGCTGACCCTGGCACTTGGCATTCATCAGCGCAATTACGGGGACGCACTTGCCTCGCCGCGACACACCCCTTCTGTGTAGCGGCCGCCTCGCTCTGTCGTTCCCAGCGCACTTGTGTGCTGGCCGACCCTCTGCTGACACAAACTGCCAGGCGGGACAGATACAAACTCTGCACCGACCATCTTACAACGTTTATCAGTGCCTCTAGCGGTGTGATAACACAAAAATGGTCACGAATGAAAAAAAGCATTTTCTTCCGTTGTAGTTGGAACCAAGAACGACGGCGGTCGAGTTCCCCCTTGCTCTGGATCACTGACGGGTCAAAATCAGACCAAGGCGTTGGGGCCGGGGTATACGGGGTAAAGCCAAGACTGGAGGGCGTAATCTGTCTAGGGAAACTGGCCTCAGTATTCCAGACCGAAATCACTGCCATCTGGGCATGTGTGGAGGAGAATTTGCGTAGGTGCTAAAAAGATCGTAGAATCTACATCTATTCAGACAGCCGGGCAGCCCTGAGATCACTGGCAGCTCCTGCAACAAGGTCTAAAATTGTTGCAGAATGTCACAGGGTTCTGGTAGAGCTAGGGGAAAACAATAGAGTAAACCTATTGTCGGTCCCTGGCCACTCGGGGATCAGTGGCAACGAATATCCTGACAGATTAGCCAGGATGGGGGCAGAGACTCCATTTATTGGACCGGAACCTGTCCTGACAATCACCAAGGCGATGATCAAATTGGAGCTACGTAACTGGCTCAGAAGACAGCACGTAGAATACTGGACCAAAGTCTATCAACAAAAACATGGCAAGGTAATGATAACAAAGCCATGTTTTAAAAGAAGCTCTGCAATCCTGGTCCTGAACAGGAGAGAGATTAGACTCATGGTTGGATTGCTGACAGGCCATGGGAATTTCAGAAAACACTACATACAATGGAAGTAACAGAAGAGGACCCTAAATGTAGGATCTGTGATGACGGTGATGAAACTGCATCACATCTAATCTTCGAATGTATTGCATTGGAGAGTAAAAGGCACGGAACATTTGTGACAACCAGACCCGAAGAAATTGTGTCTAATAAAGAACTGGTAAAGGGACTCCTTGCACTATTCAAGGGCATTGGTTGGCTTTACTAGACATACAGGGAGCGATACCGCACAATAAACTTAGTTTCAGTGCGGGCAGTGGCGGGTTGGACCAAGATTGTTTCGGCTTCCCTGGAAAAATGAAATCAAATTCCCCTTGGTCTGCGTATCTACATCACGCACTCGTCGACAGCCCCACGAGCCTTTAGTAATGTCTTGAACGCTCTGCTACGACTGTTGCAGGCATTGCCAAAATTAAACTTGATTGTAGCCAGTTATTCAGTGAATTTAACTCTATTTCTTTCAAGTTGTCATCGTTGTTGGTGGTGGCATGTAACAAATTCTATCTAACCAAGCGGGCGCTATTATTTGCACGCTGTAAGGTTTCTTCAAGCGCAAAGCACGTATATACGCGTATTTCAAGTGTCGTTTCAAACTGGCAAACATGCTGTTGTCTAGTCGTGCGCTTAATGGTTCTCACTATAAAGTATGCAAAACTTTCGGATATTAGTTCATATTGGGCTTAATCACTAAAACTTTCACCGAAATACCTTCGTGTGATTCTGCTATCTATAGTTACTATTTACATTGATGACTATTCCGTCGCTTCTTGGTGGGATATTTGGTTCGTCTTGAATGAACAGTTGTGTAATATTCTGCAGTATCCACTAGCTTACGAACCTTTTTATGTGGAGTATCTCACTTCACTTTTTTAAGATAAAGTTTTAGGACTAAACTGTTCTAAAAGATTCAATTGAAATTGCTGCATAGACCGACTGAACATAGATAAAATATGTGACACATTAAATATAACAAATAACAACGCTTTTCATAAAAAGAACTATAAATTTATATTTCTTCGTAGGACAAGTAATTTGTTATATTTAATGTGTCTGTCTCTCTCTAGTCTAGTGGTGGTTTGCCTCCTGGAGGGCCCGTGTTCGATTCCCGGTCGGGTTGGAGACTTTTTGCCCGCTCGGGGATTGGGTGTTGTGCCACCCTTATCATTTCATTGTCATTGGCACTGAAGTTGGCGAAGTTCCGTCAGGTAAAAAGACTTCCACCAGCCAGGCTGAACACGACGCCAGTTGGGGTCTAACGGCCATAAAGGCCACACGACCATCATATTTAATGTGCCACATATTATGTTTAGTAGTTCTATGCAGCAATTTCAATAGATTAATTCCTCTCACTTCAGTTCTAAACCCTTAACACAAATCATCTTTAAAAATTGAACTTAGATACTCAGTACACACCTGTTTAAGATCTTCGAATCTTAAAGTTTGACAGTCACATGTTTATATCTCCGTAGTCGGTAAGGGGACTGATCACCCAGCTGTTTCGTCTCATTAACAATCCACAACAACAACAATATGTAAATCTGTATCTGACGATGGCGTAGCAGCCGAAAACCATTTCAACAAATAATAAAATCGTTGAGTGTAGTTATTATTACCTATGTGAATCCCTTTTCTGCGTCGTTGTAAAGACAAGCGGATTGAGCTTGTCTTGGACTATATATCTGTTTATCGAGCCATCTTCGCGTCTTAACTAGTGCATTCTTATTCCACTACGTAGTTGCCCTGTTTTACAAACTGCCTGTCCTCTACAGGTTGCATGACGTGTTTTTCAACTCACAGATATTCTGTGACTGTGCTGCCAGAGTTTTATGTCTCAGTGTGCTTGGAATGGAAGGCAGTGTTCTGTCAGAATATGCCATTGTTCGCAAAATTCTGCCCGAATGCTGCTGCTGGACTTAATTTCTTGCCGTCCACGTCCACGTCCTCGGTGGCGGGCCGTCAGTATGGAACACACGCAGCGAACCGCCGCATTATGTCACGAAGTGCGGTTCACCGAATACCGCGCTCCTCTGTCAGGCAAGAGACAAATGCGAAGCACATCGACGCCATGTCCGTTGAAGTTGCGTAGGCTGTTAGAAATATGAGAATGGACTATAATGTCAAGCATTTCTTTCTCTCTCTCTCTCTCCTCTGTTTCATTTAGGGTAGAGTGGTACAATTGTGATCATTTCGGACAAATGTTATTGTAACTGGAAATATATTGAGAAAAGAAGTAATTTTAACTATGGCACTGGATTTTGGATGTTTAATGAATATGTAACACAAATATTAGACAATTACAAACGTTGGTATAAACACAAAAAAAGGTTACAGAATTGAGAAAAATCGATCGAAAATGCCCCATACTAGGTACAATTGTAATCACTGGCATCTTCTGCATAAAAAGTACTTTTCCCTCGGTCCCCAGCAATACTTCGTGGTACTAAACATTGCATATCTGGCAGTGAATCCAGTCAACCTTAACTAGGAAATTTATAAGAGCGCGTTAGACTAAGTAGCTTCACTTACCTCTTAACAGGAAAAAAATGTATATCTCCTTAGCACAAAGTGGTGTATTCTTGGAATAGACAGGAGAACTGTAGAAACCCGCTACACTGCAACCTCACACTATGCCACACTACGAGACTGACAAATGGCGCGAAACCTGACGGTGATCGGAATTGTACCTATATCGAATTTGTATCAATTTACCCTATTTCTATCGGTTTTGATGTGAAATGTTTTCGTTGTAATGATAGTCGGCCGCGGTGGCCGAGGAGACTGAGGCGCTCCAGTCACGGTCTGCACGGCCACTACGGTCGGGGGTTCGAATCCCCCCTCGGGCATGGATATTTGTGCCGTCTTTAGTATAAGGTAGTTGATAAGTAGTTTGTAAGTTTAGGGACTGATGACCCCGTAGTTAAGTCCCATAAGCTTAACAAACATTTGAACATTTTTGTAATGATAGGAATTTTATTATACGTTGTCACGTCCTGCGTGCTGAGATATTAATTACGAGATTTTTCTTTACGAATGCACGAACCCCATGTGCTTACATTCTGCGGCAGACGTCACATCACGTAGAGAGACGCAGACAATAGCAATGCGTTTAAGCGGCTCTCCAAACGTGAAATTGTGACGCCAGCGTTAAATGCGCGGAATACAGCATCAAGTGGTGTGGCTTGCGGCGCAGTACATTAATTCCGTTACGCGCCTGTGAAAAAAAAAAGTATAAAATAATCGCTCGGAATTGCGCGACAAAAACCGTATTTAACCAAATAAAGGTCCGAAATGTTCGGTCAGTATTTAAGCCAGCTTTTCTAGGCATTCTGAAATCATTTGCGGTGTTGAGCGTTTTATTACAGTGCTTGACTCGTCGCTGCTGCACGTGTTGCTGTACATCTGCACGCATAGAGAGAGAACATTCCACTTCGCAGTGCGTGGACGAGGGTACTGCACGCGCTTGTTAGTACGTCTCAGTTACCCTATCATATGAAGCGTCCGCAAGTATCCTGTTCCTTACCTTATCCCTATCTTTATGGCCTTTAAGCAAGTTCTGCAATTGAAACATCAGCTATATCTTTCGTATGTATGAAATATTGGCACGTAAGAACCGGTTACATAGAACAACTCTTCGTTATAACTACTTCGTTTTTTCAGCTTTTCCGCAACACTATGGACAGTGTGTGTGTGTGTGTGTGTGTGTGTGTGTGTGTGTGTGTTGGACAAGTAGAAAAAAAGAAAATAAACCACACACAGAAACAGTACTCAGTATTTCCTTTACTGAGATGCTCTATACGAATACGACTAGCAAATCGAAGTCTTCCTTTAGCTTTTCCGGCAGCTGTGTGTGTTGCACCAGACCAGAAACAAATGTATTTTTGTCACCTGGTTAACAATAGATGCTGTAATCGAAAAGCGTCAAAAAGTTTTGTTTAAAATTCTTGTGCATTACCTGGCACTTACGATCCGTTTGTTCTAGTTTCGTTTCGATACATCGAGAAGTAGTTACGTAATAGTCTACTCAGTTTACCAATAGTTATTCAGAGAAGTTGCCCTGTGAGCGCTGTAGTAGGAAACTATTTGAAAGTGTAGCCAGGAGGGTTGGTGATGGACGGTATGTAATTAATGAAAGACGATTGGTTGTAGAACATCTTCTCGGTCAAATAAAAGAAGTATCAAAAATATTAGTCTTACTTCGCTCGAGCATCTTTGTCGTTAATCTAGGCTCTGGTATGTTCGAAGCCTGAAAATGTGGCATGTAGCTTTGTGACAGGTTTCACAATGTGTGTGGAAAAGGGAGTTCAGTTGGTGTTTCCGATCGAAGTTTACTTTCTCTCTTTTTACGAATTACTATTGTGGGATAAAAAATAAATAAAAACATGTAACCTGAGGTAGACAGTACGGTCTAAACTTTCATGATGTTCAGTGGGCAAAGTAAGGCAAATTGTCTCATACTCCAGTTTAGTATAAATGAATATAAATTGATTTTTAACTTCAGGATCGGTTCTTGATAAGCTACCCGCCGAGCGGTCTGGAGCGCCACGTTACGGATCGCGCGACCTCCCGCATCGGGGATTCGAATCCTCCCTCGAGCATGGATGTGTGTGTGTTGTCCTTAGGTTAAACTTAGCTTAAGTAGTTTGTAAGACTAGGGGCTGATGACCAACGTAGTTTGGTCCAATAGAATTACAAAGATTTGGACATTTCTGATATGCTATCCCTTTGGGATAGTGCCATAGTAAAAGTGATAACCTGCCTTAGCGAATGAAATATCAAATGTGAATTCTAAGATTTTACATGTCCTCAGTACCTTATATTTCAGTTCTATTCCCTACGATTCTTCCTATGAACATATGACACATATGCAAGTTTCTGAGTTCTTTTGCTTTGGGTTCACCATAAAATTTGTGTACCATATAATTAACCGCAGGATCTCTACATTTTGTTTGAAAGGAGAGTGCAGTAAACTTTTGGTTTTGTATTGTGATTGTTCTTGTTCAACGTAAGTGCGTCCTCCATGTCTTCAGTCACCTTAATCGAGACATAATATTTGCGCAGAATAAATTGTATCGTAGAGTACAACTGCCATGGGCTTGGTGGCTTGCAAGAGGGAGGCAGAGATGAAATTTGAGTAAATTCCCTTGATCTTTGTGGGGGTTGCGAGAGTAGTAGGCTGATGTTTCTCTAGTGCTATTTCTTCTGATGTACCTAGAAGTCCAGTAATATTTTTTCGCTCATAGATTGTAGTAGCTTTAAAGTGTTCAGTACTCTTTTATAAAACTGTTTTGGTATGTAACCACACTTGCTTGTGTAGATATAATATTTCCGCGATGTGCGCGTTTTGAGCAGAAAATAGCAGTAAAATTATCTCCCGATTTATAAAAGGTTGGCTAGTTAGTGAGACAGAAACCTGGATTGAAATTTCGTTGTTAAATGTTCAGATGTTTGTGAATCTGTGGGACTTAACTAATGACGTTATCAGTCCCTAGGCTTACAAACTACTTGAACTAACTAAGGACAACATACACACCAATGCGCAAGGGCGGACTCGCATCTTCGACTGGAAGCAGCCGCGCGCTCCGCAGACAGGCGCCTAGAGCGCTCGGCCATTCCACCGCGGCAATTTCGTTGCTAGTTGGCAAGTGCTGCTTGTGCTGGTCTGTGTGGCAAGGACTACACTGCACTACTATTATTGTATTTTCTCATCGTAAATCGCTTCGATCAGTGGTTTGTAGTTTATTTTAAATATTGTTATCGCACTGTATGTGAATTACGAAATGTTCACCATCAGCCTTAGACGCTAAGTCATCACCTATCTGTTCAAATGTTTGTTAAGCTTAAGGTACTTAACTGCGGGGTCATCAGCCCCTAAAGTTACAAACTACTTATGAACTACCTTATACTAAAGACGACACAAACATACATGCCCGAGGGGGGCATTCGAACCCCTCGACCCTAGCGGTCGTGCAGACTGTGACTGGCGCGCCGCAGACCGCTCGCCCACTGCGGGCCGATAACTGTCTGTGTGTTATTGCACTTTCGTCACGTGCCTTCGTCCTCCCCGAAACAACAATTATTTGGAAGTAGCCTACGTAAGTTTTTCAGATCAAATGTTTGTAAACTTATGGGACCATACAGCTAAGGTCATCGCTCCCTAGACTAATAAACTACTTTAACTGACGCTAAGGACAACGCAGATACATGTGTGTCCGAGGGAGAACTCGAGAGGCCGCTCAGTCCGTGGCATGACGCCTTAGACCACGCGGCCATTCCCGCGGGGATATGTAAGTTTTTGTGGCATTGAAGTAACTTTCTGCGGCGTAATGACTTGATTTACAGGATAATTTTGTCTATGGGGGCGTGAAAACGACTAGAGGTAATTGGTTGATGTGAATTTCGTCTGGTGGAAACGTAAATCTGACGTCAGAGGAACTGGAGGGCTTAACTAAGGACTAAGCGTTGTGCTGGGTGCTGAAGAGATAAGACTAATTGGTGTAAGGTGTGGGGCAGGGGCGGCGGGCGCGCTTGACCCAAACATTTGGTCGTGTGCGGCGGCGGCGGCGGCGCGTGCTGGCCCGGGGGCATTTGCATTGAATGGCGGGCAGCAGGCAGGAGCTGGCCTGGTCTGGTCTGGGCGTTCCCGGCCGCCGCGCCGCGATAGAGCCATCAGCGGGCCGCAGCATCCATCAAGGCGCCGCCGGCACGCGCCACCTGCCACGCGGCTCCTGCGTGCGGCCAGGGCGCACCATAGGCAGCAGAAGCCGCCGCGTCCTTTCCAAAGATTTGGCGGCAGTGGAGGCTTTGAACCGCCGCCCTCCCGACTACAACCATAGTGTGCTACTGCTGCGCCACCTCGCTCACTCTGTATTTGGAGTTCACTGGCTGTCAGCAACATCCCTGTCGACTTATTTACTTTTCCACACGCCTGCGGTTCAAAAAAATGTTCAAATGTTTGTATAGCTTATGGGACTTAACTACGGGGTCATCAGTCCCTAAAGTTTCAAACTACTTATGAACTAGTTATCCATGCCCGAGGGGGATTCGAACCCCCGACCGTAGTGGCCGTGCAAACCGTGACTGAAGCGCCTCAGTCCCGTCGGCCACAGCGGCCGGCCAAGTTATAAAAGGTACATTACTTTGAGGTACAATAGGAATGCGATCTAGAAACACCTGCCTTTATGGTAGGAGGTATTTTGTGTTGGCGCGCAGTGTAAGGCGAGGAGGGGGGCTCGGCCGCTAAGCAGCGGAAGCCGGCATGTTTAATTTTCTTGCGTCGGTCTATTTGAGAAGGCCGGCGGCGCGGCGGCCACAAATAAACTCGCCACTTGTGTAATTTGCTGACTGATAGCTGTCGGCGATGCGCGCTGAAATTAGTGAACGGCCGGCGGCTGAAGGAAAGAGAGAGCGCGGCTTGCGTCGCTTTGTGGCTGGTGTATAGTGGCCGCGCCGGGGACACCTAGCTGCCCGACACTTGTCATATGCAGCGTCCGTTTCCAGCTCTATTAAACAATTTACTTTGACGTCCAGTTCTTGTGCAAACGATTTCAAGTCGTTATAAGGTAAGTATCAACGAAACTAAATCGAGAGTAATAAACATCTACATCCCTACTCCTCGGGTCACATTCATATCACGAGACCTGGCCGAGTGTACTTCGTGTAACGCCGTCGGTTCCTCCTATTCCAGCCGCGTATGGTTCACGAAAGAAAAAAAAAATTGCGGTATTCTTCCGTGTGGCCTCTAATCTCTTTAATTTTATCGTTGTGGGAGGAATCAATATATTGGTTTAGGCTGTGATGTAAGTTTCGATTTTGATTCCGACATTGAAAATATAAAAATTCCAAGGTGTGTGTGGTACCACAAGCAGAACATTTGGCCATAGAGTACAAAAAGATACTATGATAAAATATTATCATGAACCATCCTATGGAAACGAAAGCTGCGTTACCACAAAGACACAAGAAAATAAAATCCAAAGTGCAGGGATGAGGTTCCTGGGAAAGACAAAGAGCTGCAATAGAAGAGGCATGATCAGGAATGAAATCAGAAGACAATTAAATATTTTCTACATCAACGAGAAAATTCAACAATGTCGAGAAGACTGAAGGCAACACCTTTTCAAATGCCAGAACACAGAATCTCCCAGAAGATTCTGAAATACAAACCGAATGGTAAAAGAGATATTGCAAGACCACGGAAAAGATGGAAGTGATTGATTGTGAGTTCGGAACAGACAACAGCCTAATCCCTGAAAGGAAGAAGATGATGATGACTCTTCAACAGACTTATGCCATTTGACCGAAGCCTTTACCGCAATACAGACGTCTCTCCTGCAGCGTCTGCCGCTGGAGTTTCATAATCATCAAAAAATGTTCATTTGTTTCTAAAGCTGCGGGACCTAACTGCCAGACTTACAAACTACTTAAAATAACTTATGCTAAGGACAATACACACGTACCTATCCTCGAGGGAGGACTCGTATCTCCAACGGGAAGCTGTCGCGCTCTCCGCAGCAAGGTGCCTTAGAGCGCACGAACATTTCCGCGCGGCTCTTAAGCATTTATATGACGCTTTGTCGCTTACCAAAAGAGCCCGAATCGAAACGTTCTGCTATCCGTTAAACTTTTCTCCATGTCTTTCATTATTCCTCACCGATGAGGAATAATCATGCGTCGGCCGGACGTGTGTTTTGTATCCTAATTGCTTTCTTGCGGACTTCACTTCCTGAGGATTCTTCCAGTGTTACACTCAATAGACAATTGCCATGTAATACCTTCTCTTTTTGCTTCGCCAAGTGAAGCAACAAGTCGTTGATAGTCGCCTGCAGGAATGCCAGCCACGCTTCCTTATAGCTGTTCATAATTGGGAGAGTGATTCAGGATTGTGCTAGGTGCTGGTCCATGAATATTGGATGCGATTCATGGCGGGCGATCTCGGTAGCCACACCATTCCCCGGAACGGTCCAGAATGTTCTTCAAATCAGTCGCGATCAATTTTGGCCCGTTGGCATGCATTACATACAAAACAATGCCGTTGTTTTTTGGGAACATGATGTCCATGAATAGTCGCAAAAGGTCTAGAGTACTCGCACGGAACCATTTCTAGACAGTTATTCAGTTGGATCAGAGGAACCGATCCAATCCATGTAGCACATTGTGGAGCCTCATCTACCGTGCACAGTGCCTTGTTGACAAGTAGGGACCCGTGGCTTAGTGCGATCTACGCCATACTCGAACTCTACAATTGAGACTCGTATGAGCAACTTACTGTTTTTCTGTCAACCAGTGTCCTATTAATATGGTCACGTGCCCAGGAGACTCGCTGCAAAAGATGTCGTTCTGTTAGGAAAGGCCGCGGTGGAGTGGCCGAGCGCTCTAAGGCGCCTTGTTGCGAAGCGTGCCGTTGCACGCCGTCGGAGTATGAAGAGTGTGTGTGTGTGTGTGTGTGTGTGTGTGTGTGTGTGTGTCCTTAGCATAAGTTAAAATAGTTTAAGTGGTTTGTAAGTCTCGGAACTGATGACCATTGCAGTAGGTCTAGGCAAACAGTTGAACAATTTTGTTAGGAAAGCCCCCTCCAGTCGGTCCTCCACTGCCGTAGCCATTAATGCCAAACTGCGCTTTAATGTCCCGAGAGATACGTTGGTCGCACGCCGTAGATTGATTTCTACGATTATTCGGCGCTGTGTCGTTGTTTGCTAGCACCGACAACTCTACGTTAACGCGATGCGCTCGGTCATTACGTGTAGGCGGTCGGCCACTGCGTTATCCGTGATGAGAGGTAATGCCTGAAAATTTGCTGATCTCGGTACACCCTGGACCCTGTTGATCGCGGAATATTTAATCCCCTAATGATATCCGAAATAGTGTGTGTCAAGCGTCTAGCGTTGAAAGTGTGTTCATTTCTGTCGTATGGCTATAATGACGCCGGAAACATTTTGACACGAATCACAGAGTAGAAACTGCAGCTTTGACAGAGCACCCTCTTTTGTATCTAGAGTGCGCTAGCTGTCGCTATCTGTATCTGTGCGTACCGCGATTCCGTGCCAAAACTCACCTCAGTGTCATTTAATTACCAATGGCCGAAAGGGTACAACATCCAAATTAACAAAAGGAAGAAAAGCACTTCCGGGAAAGATACGTTTTCTTAATATCGAATATTAATTTAAGTCTTAGGAAGTCTTTTCAGGAAGTACTTGTCTGGAGTGTAAACTCGTACGGAGATGAAGGACGATAAAGAAATTCAGACAAGAATAGAAACTTTTGAAATGTGGCCCTATAGAACAATTATGAACATATAATTTATTATGTGCATTTGACCGAAATAATTGTCAATTTGAGCTGATCCAATTTATTTCCTGTTGACAGAATGTTAATATGCGACGCTATACTTTTCGAAGTGGTATACTTAAATTTTCTTTGAATATCAAAAAGGAACAACTTCCTGATGTTCTGCAAAACTTTTTTTTTTATTGGTCACAGACCGGCTTTCGGCTTCTTAGGCCATCATCAGGTGACAACTGAATGTAGTACACACGTTTTCAAAGATGTTAAGATTTACAAAGATGTTATCACAGACAATCGATGCTTCACAGGAAAGTTCATCGCAAAAAACTTATTTATGAGACTTATTAACATTTATATAAAAATATAATAAATATGTGTAAAGAATCAAAACTAATAGGATTATTTTTGTTGAAAAGGAAGGTTGAAAATAAAACTTATTTCAGTAGAGGTGTAGAGGGGAACTGGATCTGATCGTTTAATAATAAACTAGCATCCTGAGCCAAATGTTTATTCATTTCCAATATTTCCAGTAGTGCCATCTTTCTGCTTTTCTTCAGGGGATGTAGAATCTCACAATTTACATCATAATCATGGCCTTGTCTGTCAAGTACCGACGGAAAAATCAATTAATTTTCTTTGAATGTTTATGGTAGTTTCAGTAGCCAATCCTGGAGTTCTCTAATTTAAGGCAGCCTAGTAACTGCCTGCAGAATCCAAATCTAGAACAATGAGGACTGATATTTAGGCACAACGTAAGTCGTCTGTAGGAAAGCTGCTTTGTTTCCGCCGTAGAAACTTGCGTGATTTTTGGTATCGACCTATGCAGAATAACGTGACGTTTCCAACCTGTTGTTTTTCGACCTACCTTCAGCGCCCATAAATATTATTCTTACTTCGTTATTGTACAGCTTCAGTTTTCCTCTAGAATCTTTGCCTGTGTTCTTGATTTCCTTTTTTCATGATATTTTGTGAGCTCCAATGAAGTGAGGCGTGTGCACATCGGCAATTCCTGCTCAAAATTTTTGTGGACGTCGGTACGTTTCCGTAATATGTTCCTTCGAAACACGGCAGGTCCTTACTTGTGGGAGGAAGGAAAAAGCGGATAATGTATTCCGGCGCGGCCACAAAGCGATGCGTCGCAATAACGAAGCGGCATTCAGACGGGAGTCCTCTGGGCCCACCGTGTCTTCAGGAAATTTCCAATTGCTGTCGCCTCCGGCGCTTTTTATCGCATTAGCGCGGCCAGCATTTACATGCGGCGAGAATTTCGCACACTTTGTTCCTGTACCCCCTTCCTTACGCGCTCGCCGAATTGTCGTCCGTTTGTACTCGCTCCCGCCCGATGTGGCCTCTGCCATCTGTCACGCATCCTGAAGCGACGTTCTACCGAAACGAAATTCCGCTGGACGGTACTGCGGTCTAGCACCTCATTTGAACCGGCCACCTCTTGAGAAAATGCCCTCCGATATTATCTTTGAATGTCGTCGCGGAGTTCGTGTTAAAGATGCAGCATTATACTGAAACGTCGAAACTGCTGTACGACTGCTAGTCAGTCATCCTTGGCGCAACTTTAGTAACGGAGAATAGCGCATTCAACTGTTTTAACTTGTCCGAATGTGTCTGAAAATCAGTTGTTTTATTTTATTTACTATAAACAGCGGGTTTTACCGGCAGTCGAATAACTGCTTCCTCGATAAATGGCTGCTCCACATTGATCATCAGTAGTGCTCGTTATTATGACTCCAAAATCCACACGGCGAATTCTCTGGGATTTCGGAGAAACCTTTAAGCCTGTCAGATCTACGAAAGCTTAGTGAGTAATTTGTTCGTTAATGGTATACACGGCACGTAGCTATTCCCTATACAACAATGCAGTTCAACACAATACCCTTGAATCGCCTAAACTCGACAACTGCGTGACAAATACGGTATTTATGACATTAAATTCTTCATACAAGATTATCTGTGACCAAAAACACGCGTCAGTTGATACTCAGTTATACAATTTACAGTAAAGTGTTTTGTCATTCCTGTAGAGCAGTATTTTTCAATATTTTCGAGTATGCGAGCCATTTACAAGTAAAAATATTCTGGCGATCCGCGCCCTCCTCACGAACGGTAACGAAACTATGTTGTCTCAAAGAAAATAAGTTTAATCTTCTCTCTTTTGTTACAGATCTCTATTAAATTGTTGGACGAAGGTTTTTCTTGTGTATTGTATGGAATAGAACACGTTGTTCTATTTTCACATGTTTTCAGAATGAAAATTATATTTTGCTTTACGAGTGTTTAGCGTTTCAGGCAAGACCCAAAATCGAATTAAGCCCATTAAGAAAAGTCCCGTTTAGGCAATTTGTTAAGAAGTAGATCTGTTTGGATTTTTCAGAATTATATATTGTATCATGGTCTTTTACCTATCACTTTATTCCTGAAAACAGTTTTCAGGCTTTACAGTTAATAATCAGCGACGCACTGTGTTATAAAACACTCGTAGTTAATGTTACACAAGGAATTCAGTACATTTAACATTAAATGTACATCACTTAGACATTGGTTTTTGTACTACTGAACCCCTGCTTATTTCTTGGTGCAAGTACTTTCTCCTGTGACGGCGACCCCCCTGAAAAACACTGCTATAGGGGGTCCTCTGGAAATCCAGAGGAAATTTTTGCGTTCACCCTCCCTCAAACCGTTCCATATTAAACCATCTAGCGATAGAGGTCCAGCGCCATTATGCATTGCTGTAAAGAACACAAGACAGTATTACGACGAAAAACTCATTTTATTTGAATAGGCCTAAATATCCACACAAATGTTAAATTGAGATTAGATTAAACAGAACGGGTCAAATATAAGTGGCCCGGACCATTGGATACCATTAATGACGGCATTAACGGCGGAGGAAAAGGCCTACAAAAATGTTCAAATGTTTGTTAAGCTTATGGGACTTAACTACGGGGTCATCAGTCCCTAAACTTACAAACTACTTATCAACTACCTTATACTAAAGACGGCACAAATATCCATGCCCGAGGAGGGATTCGAACCTCCGACCGTAGTGGCCGTGCAGACCGTGACTGGAGCGCCTCAGTCTCCTCGGCCACCGCGACCGGCGAAAAGGCCTACAGTTACTTTCAACAGGATGGAGCAACTGCCCATACAACCAAGTGAACGTTGGAGCACAGTTACACGATCTTCACGCAGGCAGCAGAGGTCATTGTGGTCGCGGCCCCAGCTGCCTATGCACCTCACCTGTTCTGACAATGTTCAATTACTTTGTGCGGAGAGCCCTCAAGTCTAAGGTGTATCACAATAAACTTCATTGTCTTAGAGGACTGTGACAGAATATTGAGGATGAGATGGCACCAGGCCAGCGTTGACCTGCTTAAAGAAACTTACTAACCATGGCCTAAAGTACCAAGAGATGATTAGCATCGTATTTTATGTCCTGGAATTTTGTTCTCCGGACTACTTTTGTCTCCACCCCCCTTACCTTTGTGCACAGTAGTAGTTCTTCAGGGAAAAATATAAACATTGTAGATGTGCATCACGGGCCCTCTTGCTGGCTGGAGGCCATCCGCCGTCGTCATGCAGGATGCGCTTTCTGCTGCTGCAGCGCGTCTTCCACGAAGTCGTTGACTGCGCCAAGATTACGGTGGCGTTCCCAAGCGCTCCCTACCGACGTACTGTCAAGAGTTCGGCGACTCGGAGTTATTTGCGTCTTTCTCCAGTTTGTGCCGCGGGGCGAAGTGCATCAGTAGGTGACGACACTTGCGCCGAGTATTCTGCAGAAACGGTTCGAGTCCTCGTCCAGCCGCCCAGATTTAGATTTTGCTTGATTTCTGGCAGTCACTCAAAACGAATACAAAGTAGTTTGCTGTGGAAAGCGCAGTCTATCTCCATCGCCGTCCGGCGCGTTTCCTAGCTCGGGCCGTCGTCGGCGATGATAATAAGAATACGGTTTTCTGTTGCGCAGGACCTAATTGAGGAGTAAGACTCCATGGTCATGGAACAAATAAATACATGAAGTTTAACACAAGAATGGTCATAGAAAATTTTAAGTAGTCCTATGCACATGACAATCTTAAGTCTAGTGGAAAGAATCAATAAGGAAAAAAATGAATCTGTCTAGCTATTAACTCTTGGTAATAAGCTGATATTATTAACAACAAACGACATTAAAGAAAATACGTATTGTGACGCCACTGTCAGAGTTCTCAGATTGCTGAAAATCGTTCTAATGGGAAATAAAGGAGAATTTAGTTTTGGAACAAGATCCTGAACATGGGCTTTCTACGACAGCTGACTGTCTATCTGAACACCTAGAAATTTCAACTGTTCAGTCTCACTTATCAAATGCCCACTATGTGTATTCAAAATGTCAGCTTTCGTCAAATTGTGTGTTAAAAATAGTAAAAAAAGGGGTTTTACTGTGATTTAACATCAACTGATTTTCTTCAGGCCATGAACTTCTCTGTTGAACTGCATTATTTGATCCTGTGTCAGTATTACAAACAACATCCTTCACTGCTATGCTGGTAGATATCTAGAAGTCTAATCCACCGTGAAACCTGTTGGCAGATTAGAGCTGTGTTCCGAATCGAGACTCGAACTGGCGATCTTTGCGTTTCGTGGGCAAGTGCCCAGTGACTGAGCCAGTGCGTGACGAAAGTAAAGCTGCTGGGGTGCGTCGCGAGTCGTGCTCGGCTAGTTCAGTTGGTAATCACTTCCCGAGGAAGGCAGAGGTGGCAAGTGCGAACCTTGTTCCGGCAGACGTTGTAATGTGTCAAGAAGTTTTATGTCAGCGCGCATTCTGCTGCGGAGTGAACATTTCATTCATGCCGCAAAATTATCAAAGTTCAAGAAGCGCCGCCTTGTTATCCCATGTTTCGGAAAGACTTCACTTCGTGCACTTTATAGGGAACTTCTGCTCTCATTCTTCGGCATGGGTGTTTGGATTCGGCGTGTAAGCTGTGAAAATAAATTAACGTTTAAAAGAGAGAAGAGAAAAATCTGCTATCTTTAAAAGTTTAGATGAAATATCGCACTAGATGATGTACATAAAGGATAAGGGAATCGCAAGAGAAAACATTTTCGTGGGTTCTTACAGATTACTAGATAGGGGTGTAGTAATACCAACGTTTTAGCTGCACCGAAGATCAGAGGCAGAAGTGGACCCACCTTGTGCCACTCGATAATTGGGTCCTATCAATCGATTTGGCGATTAATAAACTCCAAAACTTTTAATGTGATGTACTTACACACTTACTTCTCTTAGTCGCCAGTGCACATGTAAGCGTCAGACAACAGACTTGTCTCCTCGAAAGGCCATTTGCAGATTTTTAATGGTCCCACAAGCGAAAGATACGCCATCGTGTAAGACAGCCAGTAGGCCGTGAAGTGTAATGGCACTTTTTCACTCCACGCGCCGGTGCCCCTCGATTAAAAACCGCACAATTTATTTAAAGCCGCGAGTAATACTTTAAAAGTTTCCATTGGAAAATTAAAATTTTAATCGGGACATTTTTCAGGCGCCTGGGGACGGATGTTAGCAGGGTTTTATCGACACGGCGCGCGGCCACGCCGGGACATTACACGCGGCTCGCGTCCTATAAATAACGAATACGCAAAACCTTGGGCATTAGCCATTCATGAATGGCCACGATGCGCTTTTACAGCTGCGGGCGGCCGCCGCCGCGCGGCTCTGTCGGCGTCTGCTGCTGCCCCTGCCGCTGCACCAGGCGACGAGCCAGTTCCGATGCTCGGCGGTGTCCGGAGCAGTTCTTACAGAGGACGTCTGGAGAGTCGAAGACTCCCTGACGCTCGGATTTAGTGTGTATGTGGGCAGCCCGTCAAAAACTGACAACAGGTCAAGCATGTAAACAGGGAGAAGGTGATCGGATCTGGGCCACACCATTTCAAATCGAACGAAGAAGCAGCTGCAGCGTCGTGGTTAGGTGGTCATGGTGTTGGACTCTGGCGCGGGAGATGTGCCTTCAAAGCCTCATCGTGCGTTACATTTTAATCTTTTATTTTTTTCACAAAATTATGAACTTTACGTCCAGTCATTGACGTCTCTGATCGCTAGACCGAGCGAGGTGGAGCAGTGGTAACACACTGGACTCGCATTCGGGAGAATGGTGGTTCAAATCCACCTCCGGTCATCCAGATTTAGGTTTTCCGTGATTTTTCTAAATCACTCCAGGCAAATGCTGGGTTGGTTCCTTTCAAAGGAACAACCCGAGCATAAGCTCCGCCTCTAATGGCCACGCTGTCGACGGGGCGTTAAACACTCATTTTCCTCCTCCTTCCTCTGCTCGCCATATTCAGTTTTGTATCTGAGCGTCGTAGTTGTAATGACCGTTTGCAAAAGTGAGATGTAAGGAAGAACACCTACAATTTGTTCCATACAAGCACCACATATTATGACTTTCGCGTTACGTTTTGAAACTTTTGACTCTTGAATTCATTTGTTGTAACCTAGCTTACATCCGTTTATTTGTTTTTTTTTTTTTTTTTTTTTTTTTCATTTCTTTGAGAGGTCTATACTGCATCCCTCCTGCATTCACTATCCATCAAATTTACTTTTGGCGGCAATGTATTCTTACCACATGACTCTTATTCTATAACTAATGAAGAGTATGGTAGTTGCGAAGGCTAAAAAAAAAAAATAAATAAATAAAGTAATTAGATTAGGTAACGAAACAATATAGCTGGTAGATGCGTTTTGTTACTTGTGTAGTAAAATAACGTACGATGATCGCAGAAAAGATGATATAACATGCAGAATGCTAAAGAGAAGAAGAGCGTTTCTGAAGCCGAGAAATTTGTTGACGTCGAATATTAATTTAAATGTTAGGAAGTCTTTTCTGAAGGCAGTTTTGTGGAGTGTTGCTTTGCACGATAGTGAAAGGTAGACGATAAATTGTTCAGACAGGAAGAGGATAGAAGCTTTTGAAATGTGGTGCTGCAGAGAATGCTGAAGATTAGGTGGACAGATAGTGTAACTAATGAGGAGGTACTAAAACAGAATTGGGGAGAAAAGGAATTTTTGGCATACTTGACTGAAAGAATGGCTCAATTGGGAGAATAAATTCTTAGACATCAAGGAATTGTGAATTTAGCATTTGAGGGAAGTGCGTGGGGTAAAAAATCGCAGAGGGAGACCAAGAGACGAATACAGTAAGCAGATTGAAATAGATGTGCGTTGCCGTTGTTATGAGGAGATGAAAACGCTTGCTCAGTGTAGTGTGGAGAGCTGTATCAATCCAGACTCTGGAAATACGATTTACTTCTTTAGGCGTTAATGTGGTTCAGATTTTCTATCGGATATTAAGTATTACAAATAATCTTTTCAGTTTAATGTATCATAACCGTGTGGCCCAATACTTTATTCATGATAATTGAAGAATTTAAGATAACACTGGTTGTCACTCATCATACGAAACGTAAGGATATTTCAGTCTCTCTATATAGAGACAAACAAGAATAACTCTACTGGAATATTGTGGACGACAAATCTTTAGTAACTCCGAGAGAGGTTGGCTTATCAGTAGCATAAGCCTTTAGCCTCTACCTTTCCTAATCTTCTTTTTAATTAATGCTCGATGGGCTGACATCCAACGTGCGATGCTTTAACTAGGTACGATAGCAAACCAATGAAATCCATTCTTACAACGTTCGGTAAATAACTTTTAGCAAAACGTGTTATGTATCTCTCGCTCATGTTCTTGTTTCAAATTTTCAAGAACTTTTCTACAGAAGTAGTTAAATGAGAGAAATTAGCAAGCATACTTTTTTGAATGAATGAGGACGAACCACATCGTTAAACCGTTCGCAACTAACCTGAGAGAAGAGCACACAAAAACCGGCGCCACGGAACTAGAAGGAAACTCGGAACAGCTTAAGAATTAATTCAAAATATTCTGATTTGTCGTTGGACTCGTGTTTGGGACTTAACTATCTTCCAAAGCTTACTGCGCAATCAGGTGCCTCTTTTCTGGTGAATGGAATTCTTTGATACGTTATGAAGTGTATTGAAAAGACCTTAGAGTTAAAATGCTTCCGGTTCCGTGTGACATTTTGCCCCCTTTCTTCTTCACTTGAAACGCAACATTGATATTGACACCGCTTGTCATTTATTTAGCTACCCGAGTCTGCTTACTGAGGTGTTAACTGTTTAACCCTTTAATGCATAGTGTATCTTATAGCAACATATCTAATTTGTACCATTATCTCTCAAACTGATCAACATTTTTCACAAATTCATTTGTAGCTGCTTGTATACATAGTGTTACATTTGGAAGAAGCACGTTACAAAAATTATAAGTCGGAGAGTGCTACTGAATCACTTCGGCAGTTAGCTGCAGTGAGTTACTCGTAACATGTGCGTTTGTTTACTTCAGTATACCCCGCTTGCCATGTAAAAGTAGTCAGTCACTTACTACCGTTGCATTAAGAGATACTTTTGAAAAAGTCAGGCACAACAGTGACATTTGCTGCATCGGGTACATCATGGAAGCACAATATAGCTGACCTGCTAGAAGTGCATAATAATTTCAACGAATTTTTTCAGCCGCATTGGAGTAGCCGAGCGGTCTAAAGCGTCTCGCTGCGGAGCGCGCGGTTGCTCGCCGTGGAGGTTCGAGTCCTCCCTGGGGTATGGGTGTGTGTGTTATCCGTAGGTTAGTTTACCTAGGTTTAAGTAGTTTGTAAGCTACGGACTGATGACCACGCAGTTTGGTCCGATAGATTTACAAACATTTGAACATTTTTTTTAAATTTGTTCAATATTGTTATTAATATATACTCACCATATGTTAATCGTAAGTCATGCATTAAAGAGTTAATCACAGGATTTCTGTGCTAGATAACGGAAAGGATAACTATGAAAGAGAACCGGCCACTATGTTAGAAAAAACTGTATCCATGAAATGAATATACGAAAGAGAATGACCGACTTATAAGGTATAATTTTCAGAAATTACTCTAAGGGTCGTAAGCCCCATTACTTGTTTTTAGCGTGTTTTGTAACAGATTTTTCATAATACACAAGGTGGGATTTCCTATGTTGTCATGTTCCTACACATTTGTTCCTCACCGAGTTGCACAGAAAAGAAAGAGGAGGAAGATGGTGGTTCTTTGTGAGATACCGACAGAACTGGTCGGTTTCAACCAGGCGCTATTATTACTCGTCACATATATAATTATTGGCCCAAAGTGGACGGACAGCCCAGCACAGTGTGGTCGCCAAGCAGTTGCGCCGCGGCCGTTGACCTTGCGCGTGCAGCGGTGACGCCGGCTTTTGTCTCGCTAAGGTTGGCCGTAATAATAAATTAATAGACGAAGCAGCCCGTGGGAGGGGCCGCCGCATGGGTGGGGCCCCATTATTTCTGCCATAATCACGCTGCCGCGCCGCGCGCCGCCATCTTGGATGTTTGCCCCGTGAAGTCACGTGCTGCGGTATTGTTCACCGCGTGCGAATCATCATCTTATTCTTCTTCCTCTCGTCCTCCTCCTCCTCCTCCTCTCTTTTCCTCCCATTCTCGTGCGCCCCCTCCAGCAGAGTGCGCGTCGCATGATAGACTTGCGCCTTGTGGCGTATGGAGTTTACCGGCGTCCTTTTATCTTTTTTGCGCAGTTTTATTGCCTTCATTGTGCGAACGTCATTATTACCTGCATTGTGTTTGAAAGTACTGCCTTGGGAATGCCTTTGCGATTCCAGTCATGCGATACCCCTGGCAGGTATGTCGCGGCGACGTGCCTGCGCGCTGCACCTGTGATGTGAGCGGATTCCGCGCTCTTTGTCGAGCCACCTGCGGCTGCCGCGCCGTGGGAAGGGCGCCCGCCCTCTCCGATGGCCTCTCTATTTAAATACCACCTCTGTTTTGATAAAAATTGCGAGGGAGGCCACAGCGCTGACTGCTTGCAACGCGTACTTAACCGTGATCCGTCGAAGGAAGATTCTCACGTATGCCACATCACACTTCAAAATCCCATATGATACACGAGAGAGCAGATATCACCAGATTGCTTAAACCCTTTCCCTCCCAGTGTTGCCATATGACAACGTCATCTTTATCTAATATTCACAGAATATATGACATCAACTGCGATTGGGCAAAGCTGAAAATGTATACCCAGCCGGGATTCGAACCTGGGTCTCCTGCTTTCTAGGCAGTTGCGCTGACCCCTACACCGCTGGGGACACAGTGATCACCGCACCTGCAAGGACTACCTAAGCACGCCTCCCGTCAGATACAAATTCCCAGCTTCGCCCTGCCCACAGTACTCAAACGCTTAGTTATGAAACTATTTCCCGTAAGAGTAAGGGCTTCAATCTTGCCCACCCCTCCCCACTAACGATAGGATCATTGCCCGTCACCGGCGTCTGTTCGGAAAGTAGCTGGGAATTTGTATCTGACGGGAGGCGTGCTTAGGTAGTCCTTGCATGTGCGGCGATCACTGTGTCCCCAGTGGTGTAGGAGTCAGCGCAACTGCCTAGAAAGCAGGAGACCCAGGTTCGAATCCCGGCTGGGTACACATTTTCAGCTTTGCCCAATCGCAGTTGATGTCATATATTCTGTGAATGTTAAATAATAACAACTGCAGGATCAGAAGTGATGTCTGTTCTTTCCGAACAGACGCCACATGTATATATATCATCTTTATCTGTTCCTCTAA
Organism: Locusta migratoria; assembly: GCA_026315105.1. Taxonomy (NCBI): domain Eukaryota; kingdom Metazoa; phylum Arthropoda; class Insecta; order Orthoptera; family Acrididae; genus Locusta; species Locusta migratoria. Next base: position 102,969,720 of record CM048747.1, read on the forward strand.
CCACAACCATTTGACCAAAGATTGTAAACAACACTGCAGGACTTCCGACAATTCATTGTGATCAGGTTGTCTACCATTACCTTGAGGAAACAGAGGGCATTAGACTACAATGCTTTGTCAAAATATGTATCGTTGCTTCATGTCTAAGTTGGAGTACAATGCAGCAAGACTTTCAAATTATTATATCAAGGTAAAGGAATAGGAGTAATTTAAAAATTTCATTACTAAATAATCGTCCAATGTCTAAATGAGAAGTAAACAGTTTGAAAATGTTATTACTTACGATAAAGGAAACATATCCTGCCCAATTATGCTATATGTAGTCATCCAAGATTTCTCTCCAAAAATTAAAAGTGATCAAAATTCTGTCAAATATACATTATTCGAATCATTATGTATAAAAATGTACAAAGAAATATTTTCGTTTATCAATTAATAAAATTTGGGATTGAATGGGTTAAAAAACATCAAGGCCCCTTGGTGAAGACGAATTACTGATGAAATGAGTTACGACGAGATGTAATATAATGCTGACTCATTTAATATGGGTGTGGGGGTCGTTTCCACAAGATTAAAAACGTTCATCAGTATAGCCACTGCATATGAAAAGCGGCAATGCAAACGCCAGCAACCACAAAGGCTTATCTCGTCGTCGGAGGTTCGAGTCTTCCCTAGAGCGTGTTTATGTTGTCTTTAGGTTAGTTTAATTCAGTTTAAATAGTTTGTAAGTCTAGGGACTGATGACCGTAGCAGTTTGGTTCAATAGGTTTACAAACATTTACACATTTGCTTATCTCGTCTGGCAATCACATAAACAAGCATTTCTAAAGCTGATCCACAGGTGTACGGCCGGTTCATAGCGTTCAACAGTCACGATATTTCGGCGATGAGACATATCGCCGTCGTTAGATGCACTGGACGACAGAACGAATCTACTGGGGCGGCCGGTAGAATTATATCAACACCACCGAAAGAGAAGATAGCGGCGCTCTCTTTTGATGTTACGAAAACGCGTAGCTCAGTGGCTAGTCGCTACGGCGTAGTCGGCTGTGCCCAAGCAGCCAGACAGTCACCTACGCGATCGCGGCCTACTCTGCATGAAGTCACACGAGAGCACCGTGGTTTTATCAATCGGTGTTGTTGCTTACATACCGTTCCTGCGCACCTGTGGACGACTCGATCAACATATACGCCGGAAACGAATAATCGCAATTTAAAAATTTTCTCAAACAGTTCACTCACACTGACTGACCCTTTCATCAGCGACTACCAAGCGCGATTCGAGGAGGAGTGTGAGCAGAACTCAAGTACGATTTATAGACTATATGAGGGGTACGCCGATACGAACAGTATTGTGGGTTTTAAGAGAGATTGTGACCTTTCCGATGAACAGTATTTTATCAGTTTACAAGTGCTCATAGTGGACAAGATCAGTAAAAGATAAATGATAGTTTTCGATAGGTAGATGAATTTGTCCCCCTTTTTCTCCCACCCCAACCCCTCATCCAATTTGCCCCCTCAGCTGTTCGGCTTAAAAGGAAATTGTGAAATACAACATTTTTTTTCTTTTGCCCAGAAGGACTGCATTGTCTGGCAAGTGGAGTCGGAGCAGACAACGTAACCTATAAAATAATGCAGATTGTCATCACATTACAATGCATTACAATTTATAAAAATACTTGGTCGAAACATGCCGTGCTGTAATTATCTATCAAAACTTCTGACGTATGATTTTATGATGGCAAGCTACAAACCTGCATGACCGGCATATGAGGAATAATGTTGAAAATTTGGGAGGCAGCCTCATGAGAAAGGAAGCGGGAGGGAATGCAATATATTTACATGTTAGGTTGCTTGTAGACTACTGTTATTAAGAAGGATGAAGAGGCGATCATAACGTAAGGAGAAATTTTAAGTTTTGTTAATTTAGATGAGACACTTTTGAATAGAAAACGAACGAAATGTTTGACATCAACGTTACATTGGTATCGGCTGAAGCATGGCAACTTAAGTCTGATCAAAAGCGTGCGCCTGGTAAGCACCAGCGAATTAAGCCGGTGTGTTCAAGTACACAAGCTCGCAGAGTTCAGTTCACGGAGATTTAATGGCATGTATTTAAGTACTGATTCGTATACTGGCCAGATACAAACTATTTCCGAAGCTATTTTTACTTTTGAAAGCTAATACGGGCTTAATTCTAGAGGTGATTTTCCGGTTATATTTGTTCCCATGGTGTTGAATAGTCCCATACCAAACTAAAAAGACAGTGGGGTTCGCTCACATGGTTCAGCCGATGAACAAATTCCATTGGCCGGGCAACGTTTTGGAGCCGACATGTTCGATGTCTCGTATGGACTAGTTTGCACAAGTATAATCATTCGTGCGCAAAATGTACTCTCACTGCCAAACGGTGGATATGGTAGCAAGTCAAGATGGAAGGAGTATGTATAGATAAAAATGGAAAGCGTTTTAATGCAACATCCAGGAAACTTGACATGGATAATAGATGAAGACTGACTACAAACATTGCTGACACCATTTGAATACTTTGACAGAACTAATGTAAGATGATCAGGTTTCAGAATCGGTAGTCACGTGAATCGGCCGCGGTGGAGTAGCCGAGCGGTCTAAAGCACCTCGCTGCGGAGCGCGCGGTTGCTCGCCGTGGAGGTTCTAGTCCTCCCTGGGGCATGGGTGTGTGAGTTTGTCCGTAGCTAAGTTTACCTAGGTTTAAGTAGTTTGTAAGCTACGGACTGACAACCACGCAGTTTGGTCCGAAAGATTTACAGAATTTGAATATTTGAACACATGAATCGATTACACATTCGGAATGGTCAGAATGAAACGGGTGTATTGTGTACGCCCTGTGGACTGAAGCACAGTAAAGAGGCGGGAGAGGACTTTTTTGAGAACTGTGAAGAAACATATTGTATATAATCTCTTGTGAGAGGAATGTAGAAAGTGGAAAGCGTTTTAATGCAACAGCCAAGAAACTTGACATGGATAATAGAAGAAGACTAACTACAAACATTGCTGACAAAATGTAAATACTTTGAAAGAACTACTATAAGATGATCCGGTTTCAGAATCGGTAGTCACGTGAATCGGCCGCGGTGGAGTAGCCGAGCGGTCTAAAGCAGCTCGCTGCGGAGCGCGCGGTTGCTCGTCGTGGAGGTTCGAGTCCTCTCTGGGTCATGGGTGTGTGTGTTTGTCCGTACCTAAGTTTACCTAGGTTTAAGTAGTTTGTAAGCTACGGACTGATAACCACGCAGTTTGGTCCGAAAGATTTACAGACATTTGAACATTTGAACACGTGAATCGATTACACATTCGGAATGGTCAGAATGAAATGGCTGTATTGTGTACGCCCTGTGGACTGAAGCACAGTACAGAGGTGGGAGGGTACTCTTTTGAGAACTGTGAGGAAACATATTGTATGTAATCTATTGTGAGAGGAATGTAGAAAGTTGGAGGATGTGACTATGTGGAGGTGGGCAGGCTGCAGGCGGCAGAGAGCAGCGCGGAGCTGCAGACGGCGGCGGCCGCCCATTATCTGGCTCGGCTTAAAGATATGTGTAAATACTTGTCGTTCGGGCGGGCGCACTGCGATGAAGGACGCCTCGTATTTGCATATGAATGCGCAGTGCTGCCAACCGCGCGGAGCGGCGCGGCGGCGGCGGCTGCGGCTGCGGTCGGCGGGCGCGCTGGTGGCAGGCGTGGCGGAGGCACCGGGTTCACACCCCGGCTCCACTCGACCGCGAGGGAGGTGGCCGCTCGGACGCACTTATTGATTATGCTCTGCTGCTGGCACGACCTCTGGCGTCCGGCCATGTCGGCGCAACACTCGGAGTCAAACAACTTCTCTCCAGAGGCGTGGGGCAGAATAAAATCTAAATCCGTTTTAGTCTTCAGGAGTAAATCACGAGATACGGTAGCAGCTGTTTCGTATGTTAATGGAAAATTCGTTAACGACTGTGGTAGGGCTCTTCGATTTTCCGCTTAATAGTCTCGGACAACTTACAACAAGTTGTCCCAATTTCGTATAGTGTGCACTTTTATCAAGTACTGTAACCTTTGGTTTTTATTGGGAAATGGTCCATCTCGGAATTGATAAAGCTAACACAGGTGATAGAGGACACAGTATTGCAACAGACAGCGATATGCAAGTACCGCATACTTAGCGACCTGGCACATGGAAATGTTCGACAAAATGGAGATATTCGTCATCAGTACTTAGATACTGCTATGTGCCGGCCGCGGTGGCCGAGGTGACTGAGGCGCTCCAGTCACGGGCAGCACGGCCACTACGGTCGGGGGTTCGAATCCCCCCTCGGGCATGGATATTTGTGCCGTCCTAGTTCGTAAGTAGTTCATAAGTAGTTTGTAAGTTTAGGGACTGATGACCCCGTAGTTAAGTCCCGTCAGCTTAACAAACATTTGAACATACTGCTATGTACTAAATACGTGGAGTTCACTATCGTAATAGATAATTAGTTATCTTTGTACTATCATTGCAACAAATCCCTCTTGCTCTAATATATTTCGCTGACGAACGTCAGAGATGCAACAGCAGGAAAGGTTGCAGCTTACTGATATCACCTACAACGACATATCGACAGTTGAATATTCACCGCCGTTTTGTTGGCCGTGATGCAGTGTTTGAAATATCTTTTCACATATTTCTGAACAGTATTTATAAAGATCCAAGGGGCCAGAGCAATAGAGGTAATGGGTGTGACACATCCCACAAAGATGCAGCCATTTCACGTGAACAACGTGAGTCATTGTGTAAAAATGTTTGCTAACATCTGACAAAGTCTTTATCTGCGTGTGTGTATGTGTGTGTTCGTTTATTATGTGGGGGTTTTGTTTTTTATCTTCCATTTGGATACTCTTCCCTTCTTGTCGATATGGCGGGACGCGTTCTTTCGAATTTACTGCGTACCTACTAAAAGTATTGTAGACGTTATGATACAAATTCATGTTCAACGCAATAACGTCACCTCTATTTCAATTTCAAAATATCGACCAGTACTGTGTAGTACTTCCACAATGGAGAATAATGAGCATGCACGCGTTAAAGCATTGAACTGAGAGACCATAACGTCTGGTTACAACGGTCATATTTTCTATGTTCGGGATTACTTTTATAAAATAAATCTTCGTCATTATAAAAATGTTTTGAGATTTTCGTTGCCCTATCAGTTCTCTCTTAAAATGAGGTTTGTAGAGATTTTGTTCAACTCTTCAGCCCTCTCCTCCTTTCCCTCATCTTGACCTCATATAACTGATTGACGTTCTCTAACGTTATTCTTTCTTCTCTGGATAACCAATGCACATACCAAGACTGTATAGCTCAACCACAATATGTATCTATACTTCTATCAAAATTTTTGTATCGCCATTGTTGCTTGAAAATTAGGTATATTCCTCAATACTTGGACTGCATTTAATTATTTGCGTGTACACGAATTTTTGGACTAGTACCGATATCTAAAAAAGCATTTCATGTTTTTGAAACAGTGGCGGTCGATTAATAGTGTTGGTTATACGATGACTAACGTCTTTGTTACTTCAGGTATTTTCCTGCTGAATACTAATTACCTGAGAACAACATTAAAATTATAATATAAGAATATAATTAGTAAATTCCTAGTTTTGTGCCTCTGTGTTTGACAACGATACTTGGGGGTAAACCGCATTGCTTCTTCTAAGAACGAGCGTATTATCATTTACTACTTTGACACTTCATTCGCCGGCCGCGGTGTCCGAGGGGACTGAGGCGCTTCAGTCACGGTCTGCACGGCCACTACGGTCGGGGGTTCGAATCCCCCCTCGGGCATGGATATTTGTGCCGTCCTAGTTCGTAAGTAGTTCACAAGTAGTTTGTAAGTTTAGGGACTGATGAGCCCGTAGTTAAGTCCCATAAGCTGTACAAACATTTTAACATTTTGAACACTTCATTTACTTCAGTCATTAAACAGATCATAATACAGAAATTTCTAAATTTAATCAAAACAATTACCCTAAATCAAGTGTAAGTTACATGTTTCTCTTTTATGAAGCAACTACATGTGCCCCATACTCTTTATGGAAGCAAGTTGTTGTATATCGGTTTGCTTAATGTTGACGTTAATTTTACTAATTTCCGATTACACATTTGTAGAATCAGTACTAAAAACGATATATAAATCGCCTTAATGATAGCTATGCTTAGTTTCTGAGGCCTCTTCGCATACTGATAATATGCTTATGGTCTAATTTTAGTTCATTATTTGTACCCGCGATCTGTTAGGATTATATAATTGATCGTCAACTTCCTATTTCACTGTATAATATTAACTGAACTTTGCCATACAACCTAAGAAATGATTTCAGTTCGTCAGATTCTTTATTTAAAATTCTTAATTTTGTGTATTAGTAATTTTGTATCCCATCCTCGTCGCCACTTTTGTGTCTTGTTGCCGCCGGTTGTCCTAGGTGTCGGTGGCCGAGTAGAGAGACCGACACAAGAAAATAGGATGCACGCGTGTGCGGGTACAGAGTCTGAGGTGACCAGCCAGTGGGACAGCAGAAACTAGAAACACTAAGCTAGATTAGTACAATATATATATTTCGAAGAAATATTACAATACTTAACTTAGTTAACTGAAGACAAGATGGAGTTCAGTGTTGGCCACGAGCGCGGGGGGGAGGGGGGGGGGCGGGGGGTTGCAGCATGGCGGCGCGCGGCGAAAGTACGTGGCGCGCACTTCAGGCTTGTGCGACACCACCTTGTCTTTTCCATTTCAGAATGTGAAGTTAGCCGGCCGCAGTGGCCGAGCGGTCTGCGGCACGCCACTCGCAGTCTGCACGGCCGCTACGGTCGGCGTTTCGAATTCCCCCTCGGGCATGGATATTTGTGTCGTCATTAGTATAAGGTAGCTCATAAGTAGTTTGTAAGTTTAGGGACTGAAGACCCGCAGTTAAGTCCCATAAGCTTAACAAACATTTGAACATTTTGTGAAGTCACATTGTCTAAATCGTTTAAGACAGATGTACGGTTTCTTTGAAAAGGGAATTGCCGATTTAATTCCACAATCCGATCTTGTGCTTCGCCGTGTATGGCATATTACACCACAATAATTGTGAACATATGACAGTTTAGATGCGTATCCACGTTTCTTCTTTTTCCTTCACAATTTATCAATCGGATTTTTCGTTTAAACTGTTGATTACTTCGGCGTGGGACACTGTCGGGACACGAGTACACTCGTAAAGCTAACCCCACGGAAAGCAATCACGGTGAGCACCATGTAGAGCTGCTCGAAGCGTCGAAGCGTCTTGCTACTAATGGCCACTTCCTTTATTCATCCCCTCAAAGACAATTGAAGGACATATATGGCCGCACGTGATTGCTTAACTCGATATTATTGCGCGCCTGGCGGTCGCGAAGGAGGTCTAATAGAGTCCTCAGCCGCAAGGCGTGACGGTGCGTCCCTTTGGCGTGCTGCGACACTTAACATTTCCTGCAAAATTACCCGAACTGTGGCGCAAGAATATGGCGAGATACATAAAGGTCACTCCACGGAAAATTTTAAACCAAAGGTAACAGAGCTGCAGGAAGATACTGAGGCGTATTCAGCGACATTACACCTACTTGAAATGTCATTTTTACAAAGCGTCGTTATTAATAAAGGCATTGGTTTTCTAAAGTAGTACTCGTGGCATCAGAACGGGTCGTTGTAAACACTTACTAGTTCTTACTGTCACAAGAATGAAAGTGTAGTTGTTTCTAGGTATTAATTATCTACGTATTTTATTTGGTTGTTTGAGAAGAATAAAGGATTCATTTTCCCTGTTAAATTTCACCGGCTTAGAGCCGGCGAGACTGCCACCTTCAGACATTCCAGCAAACCGAGGATTAGGTAGGGGGGAGGGACTGATAGGAAATAATATACGAGAGGGCTGAGACAAGTGGAAGTACTGCCAGACTTGTGAGTAACCGTTTATTGTCTCCCGCTTACACTTATTCCCAAAGGCGTGAACCTCATACGAGAAATGCGCTTTTTCTGCAATCTCACCAACTGATCAAACTTACGTGGAAGAAGCTATTAGGAGCAAAGCTTTCGCCATCGAAGCCGAGTCAATAGTTGAGATACACAGATTTCGTAACCTCGTTAATGTGCAATAGATAATGGCTATGGATTCCAAGTGTGGTCCATATAATTTACAGAGAACTGAAATGGCAGGAGTGAGACATGTAGGACCATGGTAAGATACAAATCGTAAGATCATAACAACAACAGAAAAGAAGCGCTTCATATTTTAGGAATAGTAGAAAAGCTCAATACTAAAGAAAGGATTGGAATGACCATCCATTACCTACATCTACATAGATAAATATACTCCGCGATCCACCGTAAAGTGCGTGGCGGAGGGTACACTGTACCACTATTAGCCATTTCCTTTCCTATTCCGCTCCCAAATAGAACGAGGGAAAAATGTCTATATGCTTCTGTATGAGCCCTAATTTCTCTTGTCTTGTCTTTGTGATCTTTACGCTAAAATATAAGTAGGCGGCAGCAAGATCGTTTTGCAGTCAGTTTCAAATTATGGCCCTCTAAAATTCCTCTACAGAATTTCTCGAAAAGAACGTCGTCTTTCCTCCAGCGATCCCCATTTGAGTTTCCGCAGCATTTACGTGACATTCGCGCATTGTTCAAACCTACCAGTAACGAACATAGCTGCTCATCTCTGAACTGCTTCCATTTCTTCCTTTAAAATGATCTGCTGCGGGTCCCAAATACTTGACCAATACTCAAGACGTGGTCGTACAAGCGTTTTATACGCGGTCTACTTCACAGATGAAGTACATCTTCCCAAAATTCTCACAATAAACCGAAGTCGGCTATCCGCCTTACAATAGACCTTACATGTTCGTTCCATTTCATATCACTCTGCAATGTTACGCCTAGATATTTGAACGACCCGACTGCATCAAGAAGCTCACACTACTAATGCTGTATTCGAACATTATGGGATTGTTGTTCCTACTCAAGTGCATCATCTTGTATGCTATTACAGTCAATTAAAGACGACACCCTCCCATACACCACAGCTTCATCAGCAAACAGCCGCAAATTACAAGTTACTCTGTCCATCAGATCGTTTATGTGGATAGGAAATAATAGCGGTCCTATCACACTCCCCTGGGGCATGCATGATGATAAACTCGTCTCTGATGAACACTCGCCGTAGAGAACAACGTACTGCGTTCTATTACTTAGGAAGTCTTCCAGCCAGTCACTAATCTGTGGATCGATTCCATATTAATTAGCAATCTGCAGTGTGGCACCGCTTCAAATGCCTTTTTTTTTTTTTTTTTTTTTAATCGAGAAAAGCACAATCTAACTGTTGCCCTTCATTCATGGCTCACAAGATGTCATGCGAGAAAAGGAATTCTACAAGAAACTTGATGTCAACGATATTTGGTCAAATCCTGATACTAAGGAAATCTCTGACTAAAGATCAAAGGTTAGAAGTAGTAGTAGTAGTAGTAGTAGTAGTAGTAGTAGAAGAAGAAGAAGCAGAAGACCACGAACAAGATGGGCCGGCCGCGGTGGCCGAGGGGACTGAGGCGCTCCAGTCACGTTCTGCACGGCCACTACGGTCGGGGGTTCGAATCCCCCCTCGGGCACGGATATTTGTGCCGTCCTTAGTCTTAGCTAGTTCATAAGTAGTTTGTAAGTTTAGGGACTGATGACCCCGTAGTTAAGTCCCATAAGCTATACAAACATTTCAACAAGATGGTACAATCAGCTTTAGATCAGATTCTTTAGAAACAGGCGGGCTTACCTAACACAGAAAAGTACCCGATTATTGACCAACAAACTTTGTTCTGTATGTTTGTCAGAGTCTTAGCAAAAGATTCTCTAGATGAAGCACGAGAAGAATTCATTGCAGAATCCTTTAATTAAAGGCAGGGGAGTGGAAAGTTTCGTCAAGTGCACGACATTATCTGGAAAAGTGTAATGATTGGTTCAGAATGCCAGCTCGTAAGCCAAAGGACGCCGAGTGGTGTGGAAGAAATCACTTGCTGGTGTGCGCGACTCCGCTGCTAGCCGACCGAGAGCCCTTTTGCTGGCGCGTTTGTCGGGCTTCGCGTACTTCAATCGCAGCGCTGACACTACTTTATTTTCAAGCGCCGTCTGTTATATTAATTAGCATTCCAAACTTATCTTTTAATTAACTTGTATTTAAAGTTATTCCGTATCTCCGCGGGAATCTAATTACTGTCCGCCAGACGAAAGTTATATTCGTCGTAGCCATCGCGGCTGCGAGATGCAGCCGGCCGATAGCGCGTCATCCGTGCGAGCCGGCGCAGCCCCAAACGTAAAATATAATAATAATATTCCGTCTCGCCTTGCCGTTCCTTCTGGTGTCCGCGTCGTAATTAAATTTACAAAAAATGACGCGCCAATACGCTGGGGGATAATTAAGTTGTAATAACTCACTCGATTAGCTGCGCGCCTAATTACTGGGCCCTGTTTAATTAAGTCCAGTGCAGAGCGGCGCGATTCTTCTGGCCGCGCGGCGCCGTGGCCCAGTTCACACGCGCTGCCTCCAGACCTGCCACTGTTTGACCCCACCAGCACTTCACCAGCTGCACTTACGCTTACCTGTTGGCCGGGGCCGGTCACTTGCTTCAGGCGCGATAGTTTTTCCGGGGCGAGATGAATCAGCCAAACATTACGTGTATTTAAAGTCACCATCGTTGCCAGAATGAAACTTTCACTCTGCAGCGGAGTGTGCGCTGATATGAAACTTCCTGGCAGATTAAAAGTGTGTGCCGGAACCGGGACTCGAACCTGGGACCTTTGCCTTTCGCTGGAAACATCCCTTAGGCTGTGGCTAACCCATGTCTCCGCCATATCCTTCCTTCCAGGATTGCTAGTCTTGCGCCGCGGTGGAGTAGCCGAGCGGTCTAAAGCGTCTCGCTGCGGAGCGCGCGGTTGCTCGCCGTGGAGGTTCGAGTCCTCCCTGGGGCATGGTGTGTGTGTTGTCCTTAGGTTAGTTTACCTAGGTTTAAGTAGTTTGTAGCTACGGACTGATGACCACGCAGTTTGGTCCGATAGATTTACAAACATTTTGCTAGTCTTGCATGGTTCGCAGGAGAGCTTCTGTGAAGTTTGGAAAGTAGGAGGCGAGGTACTGGCGGAAGTAAAGTTGTGAGGCAGCAGCGTGAGTCGTGTCGGGATAGCACTGTCGGTAGTGCGCTTGCCCGCGAAAGGCAAAGGTCCCCGGTTCGAGTCCCGGTTCCGGCACACAATTTTAATCTGCCAGAAAGTTTCACCGTCGTTGATGTGGCTTTGAGGAACACAATCACATTCTACAATAAGGTAAAGAAATCAACAATCCGAAGATTGGTTTGAACACAACAGTGCTTTACTAATCATGGTCCTGTTTGGAAATGTTCAAATGTTTGTAAATCTTATGGGACTTAACTACGGGGTCATCAGTCCCTAAATTTACAAACTACTTATGAACTACTTACGAACTAGGACGGCACAAATATCCATGCCCGAGGGGGGATTCGAACCCCCGACCGTAGCGGCCGTGCAGACCGTGACTGAAGCGCCTCAGTCCCTTCGGCCACTGCGGCCGGCGTCCTGTTTGGAGGTGGTATGCCGTTGCATACTTCGAACTAACTTATCCAGTCGTAGGGGGACCTACAATTTAACGTGGACTCGATATTTTTCACGTCGGCAACATTTCCAGAGGTGAAAGTTGTGGAAAGTGACATAAAAATCATAGGACCTGGCGGAGGCCGAACTTGTCACCTTTGGATACATAGTCTGGCACTCTAACACTGCTTCCAAGCCACACAGCATAAAGGCTTATTTTTATCGCCCCGAATTACTGTTGCAGGTGGCCTGTCTGAACGTTTATTGCGGCAAAAGAAGTTTCCTTTTCAATATTTCTCATATGGGTGGGTTCGGTAGCACAGTGATTGAGTGCCAGAATATGAATTGTAGGGTAGGGTCGTGGGTTCGATACCCACCAGGTCCTAGGATTTTTATCTATCTTTCCACTTCTTCCACCCCTGACAAAGTTGCTGATGTCAAAAATATCCAGTAGCACGGTGGTTCGGAACCCACCTTAACCTGTAGTTCTCCCTATAACTGACTGGGCAAGTCAGTTCGAAGGTCGCAGGAAGGCAACGGTATACCACCTCCGAACAGGACTATGCCTAGCAAAGCATTGGAGTGTTCAAACCAATCTTCGGAATTGTTGTTGTGGTCGTCAGTCCGCAGATTGGTTTGATGCAGCTCTCCACCCTACTCTATCCTGAGCAAACCTCTTCATGTTCTCATAAGAATAGCAACCTACACCCTTTTTATTTATGCTTACATATTCATCTCTTGGTCTCCCTCTGCGGTTTTTACCCCACACAATGCTAAATTCACAATTCCTTGATGTCTCATAATGTGTCCCACCAAACTATCCCTTCTTTTACTCAAGGTAATGCCAGAAATTTCTCCGAAATTCTGTTCAGTACCTCCTCATTAGTTACACGATTCACCCACCTAATCTTCGGCATTCTTCTGTAACACCATATTTCAAAAGCCTCTTTCTTCTTCCTGTCCGCACTTTTTATCGTCCATGTTTCACTTCCATACAATGCAACACTCCACACAAATGCCTTCAGATAGGACTCCCTTACGCTCAAATTATTATTCGAAGTTAACAAATTCCTCTTTTAAAAAAACTTTTATCTCATTGCCATTCTGCATTTTATATCATTTATACTGCGACCGTTGTGTTATTTTACTGCCCAAGCAATAAAACTCATCTACCAACTTTATTGTTTTGTTACCTAATCTAATATCTTAATTATCGCTTAATTTTCTTAGACTGCACTCCATTACTCTTGTATCGCTCTTGTTAATGTTGATTTTATACGCACCTTTCAACACACTGTCCATACCGTTGACCTGCTTCTCCAGTTCCTTTGCTGTCTCTGACAGAATCACCGTGTCATCAGTAAAACGCAATGACGGAATAAAATTTTTTATGCTTTCATACTCCGCTCAGTTAGAGAGAAAATCTTACGTTGAGATTAATACAATAAGCAGAAATTGTGTCCATCTCTTGAAAGTGGTGGAAAATGATACTTGGCGACTTACCGACTTCCAAATTTCGGCTGACTTTCTGAGTTACCTCATCCCGCAAACTGACATATCGGTGACAGCACATTCAGAATATTAATAACGTGCTTTAAAACGTTAAGTCCCTTCAGAAGCCGGAATCTTTTTTAGCCCATAAACGTATTATCTGGAGTTCCGTGCTATCATTTCAACTTATTAGATGTGCTTTTTCGTGGACGTCTATTCTAAAGCACAATTGCGTAAGCCAGAGTTGGGCAACATTATTTCATCTCGCTCCGATTTTTCACATTTCTGTATACCCCTGTTTCCGATAATTCGCCTCTTGCGTTAAAAACTTTGTGATTGACAGCTAAATCTTTCTTTTTGTTTTCTAATGGCGCGTTTTCTTTGGTGACGAATAACGTAGCGTTTATTTTACCCCGTTGCTAAATATCGCCTGAGTGGCCAACGAGGCAAATCGCAGCGAATGGAGGATCACAGGCTTAAATATTCCGCACGTCCCTCTGCTGGCCATGGTTTGTTTGTTGTGAGCTTTTACGAACAACACTGCAGACCGTACAAATAATTTGTGATGACTTTTTTAGATGTCCAGAAAATTGACATCAACTTACTTTCAAAGCACTGGATTCGTTTGAGCGCCTACGTGTAGGCTTGGTATTTCCATCCTAAAAGGCAATCATCGCACACTGAAGAGAAAATAAATTGGAAACTGACAGTGTATTAACAAATAATATATAAAAATCGTTAAAATACTTACTGTCGGCGTACCCATTTTATAAGACATAGTTAGTGATAGCTTGAAATTATTAAAAATATGAAACTAGAGGACGTGGAATGAAAGCGAGCAACAATGTTACCTCTCCTGAGATATCATGATGACGTACTCAAAACAGTGTCGTGAAAACTGACTTTGTATTTCGATTCGTTGTTAAGCCTGTAGATAAGAATTCGGTGGAGGTTATTTTTTTCTGAGCTAGTCGTTTGCTGATAAAAACGTCCGATTGATCTTAGTTTGGAGACAGGGATTTAATCCCCATGTAAACGAGAAAGAGACTTTGCAACATGCATCGTTCGATTACCGATTAAGGGCGATGTCAGCGGTCACTCAAGTCTTTAACTACACACAATTAACAGCATCTGATAAGCCAGTGCATTGATTAACGCGACCGAAAAAGCAGAATCCATAATTGTTGTCGAAGGAAGAGTGAAACTTCCGATGTCGGAAATCGGTAACGAGGCGATCTACGTCGAATAGTTTTATCCAGCAGTTTGAGGAAATGCCGAAACGAAACTATCGCAGAAGAAATACAAGTAAACACAAAGTAACTTTGAACATAATGGGAAGTGTTATCTGAAACAAGCGTGGCGGGATTATCTTAGTGGCTTTACAATGGAAACTAACTTCAAACTAACAGGAGTAATTTCGAATGGTCGTTGTTATGGCTCAATTTCTCTGCAAAAAATGTTTCAAATGTTTGTATAGCTTATGGGACTTAACCACGGGGTCATCAGTCCCTAAACTTACAAACTACTTATGTACTAACTAAGACTAAGGACGGCACAAATATCCATGCCCGAGGGGGGATTCGAACCCCCGACCGTAGTGGCCGTGCAGACCGCGACTGGAGCGTCTCAGTCCCCTCGGCCACCGCGGCCGAATTTCTCTGCACCAGAAAAGCTAGACATCTTCTATGAAGATTGCTATGGCGTATTAACGCAACAGATATCACGAAAGTTCTCGTATTTTATACGTGGTAGCAAATTCACTGCGTGTGTGCTGGATGTTTCGAATTGTAGTGGTCAGCTAGAATTTTCTACCCGACAGATTCTCGTTGGTATTGGTAATTACTGTAATACCTTTCGCACTTGCGCCATTAGGCCTTTTCTTTAGCCAGTACTTTTAGTACTGTGCAGTGTCTGAACTACAGTAATGAAGCAGAATGTAACAAATCAGAGCCTAAAACAAAACAAAAAACAATAAATAAATAAATAAATAAATAAAACTAAAATTACTTGAGCGTTCACGTTGTTTTCCTTTATATCTGGCGCCGCGTTGAAGTTATTTCTATGGTTAGTTACATGTTTGTCGGATTAGTTGGATGATTGTTATTCAAATGAAACGGTGATTTTTGGGTGTCTGTGGCTTTATGTCGGTCGTTTGCAGAATACTGAATAGCGCAGTGGCTTAACTTCGATCCGCTCAAATAGCCGCTCGCGTTAGCACGCTGCTTGGAGGATTTAGGAAGCTGCTCCGGCCCCGGGTCGAATCCGCCCGTCCGATTAACAGGTATGGCCTGTGTAACGTAGCTTTTAGGTGGTGAATAGAAACCGCCTCTGTTAGACATTACGCGAGGAGCAAGCGAGGGTGCGCAGTAGTCAGCAACGGGATTCATATTCGGCCTCCGGCCAACCAGATGTAGGTTTTTCCGAAATTAGCACAAATAGCAGATGCCTGGGTGGTTGCTTTGAAAGAGCACGGTCGATTTCCTTCCCAGTGGTTAACAAAATAACAACAACAACAACAACAACAATAATAATAATAATAATAATAATAATAATAGTAATAGTAATATCGAAGCTTGCGTCTACTATCTAATGACTTATCGAAGGGGTGTTACGCCTTATTCATCCTGCCTTCTTCCATTTAGAAAGCATTCCGACACATTTCCTGGCGTGAGAATTTTAAGGAATTGATAAGTTTAGATTGGCTTTATATTCTATTTTGCTCCGTCAGACTTTTATGTTGCCGGCCGCGGTGGCCGAGGGGACTGAGGCGCTTCAGTCACGGTGTGAACGGCCACTGCGGTCGGGGGTTCGAATCCCCCCTCGGGCATGGATATTTGTGCCGTCCTTAGTTGTAGGTAGTTCATAAGTAGTTTGTAAGTTTAGGGACTGATGACCCCGTAGTTAAGTCCCATAAGCTATACAAACATTTGAACTTTTATGTTAAAGACAAATAAGCACAATTGCTGAGACTCCATATTAAACTCACTTAAGATCTGTTGAAGGCCTATTAATAAGCAACGAATGTCTTAGTGTTGCGGCCATGGACTTACAAACTTGAACACGTTTCTGTTTCTGATATGAGGCACTAGCGCTGCTGGAAGAAAGGCTTCTGTGGAGACGTGGCTCAGCCGCACTATGCACAAAATGATATTTTTACTGTGCAGTGGACTGTACTGTCACACGAGACTTCCTTGACAATCACCAGTTTGGTTGTGCACTTTCCTGCGAAAGGCGTACACTGTTTCAGAGTGCAGATTTCACTATTAAAACATTTTCTTTCTAACTGATGGCTGATATTTTTAAATTCTAAATGAGGAGTGATAAGTTAAACCATAAAATATGCCATAAAACACGATCCAGTGAAAATATCACAAATGTATTTTTCTACTTGTTGTTTCTTAAACCAGCAATTAAGCAAGTAGGCAAATAACACAGTTGTTATTAATTTGCGAATTTTTGGGTGTTTACAGTCTTCACTCGCCGCTGTCCTAATTGTTTTTATTCTAGTTGTTTTACAGCACTGCATATACTGTGTTCGTTCGAAAGTAAGTTAATCGGTATACAAAAAATGCATTAATCAATTCTTTGAAAACAATGCCGTACAAACTTGTTCTTCCGCTCGTTACGTTAGGAATTTCAGTTCCACTTATGCAACTATTAAAAATGCGTATTTACCGTTAATAAACATTTCTATACGAATTTGGTTTACCGGTAGTAAATATAGGGCACATTGAGTAAATATACAGAAACTATAGACATAGTATTTACACAAATGAACAATGTAACGTTAGTGTCCTTACATACAGAGGTGCCCCCGCCCCCAAAATGCAACCAATCTCCCCACACTCGAGATATTAGGTCCTGTTTTGCCATTTAATATTGAAATTAAATATCTTTTATTTCACGTTTTGTAAATTGTCTTATAAAGCCTCTCCCCAGGCTGGCCAAAAGTACTAATTTTCACCCCCCCCCCCCGTAATTTGAATGACGCAATTTGCGTCATGACCTCCCCCTCCACCCGGTGGGCACCTCTGCGTCCCCATCAGCAGCACTGGCTCCCGCCTCGTGGCTTGTAAAGTGCGCTACCTGTAGCTCCGCAGCTGGCCGCCAGCTGGCATGCGCGCTGCGCACCTGCCGTGCCCGGCACGCCTCCTCTCCCCCCACTACCTGCTGGGGGGCCCTGATTTTCCTCAGACTACCGATATACAGCCAGTTTCAGGAGGAGGTGCTGTAAAAACGCCATATAACATACGTACAAATTTTAGAGTTCAGAGATACACCTGATAGTGTGTAACCCAAACGACAGTACACGCAAAGGACGACGTTCGAAGGGTTTTTTTTTTTTTTTTTTTTTTTTTTTTTCCCTTCAAAAATTGCTACTTCAACTTCATTGTTGTACGAGGCGCGTCCAGAAAGTAAATTCCGTTTCAATTTATCTTCGCTGCAGCGCTGCGACTGCAGTTCCGCTCATGCGATGTAGACGATGTGTATCAAGGAGAAGAACGTGCGCCATTTGGAGATCGCTGTCAGTTACGTACGCTTTGTTGTGCTTGTTTGAAATGTCGGCGTTGATTGAAAATCCCGCCGCCTGTGAAATCAGGTCGGTGATTCGATTTCTGAATGCGAGGAAAGTGAAACCAAGTGAAATGTATCGGCATATTTGCTATGTTTACGGACCAAATGCGAAGGAAGGAAGGAAACTTGGAGTTTAACGTCCCGTCGACAGCGTGGTCATTAGACACGGAGCTTACGCTCGTAAAGTTCGGGTAAGGATGTGAAAGGAAATCGGCCGTGCCCTTTCAAAGGAACCATCCCGGCATTTGCCTGGAGTGATTTCGGGAAATAACGGAAAACCTAAATCTAGATGGCCGGAGGTGGATTTGAACCACCATCCTTCCGAATGCGAGTTCAGTGTGTTACCACTGCGCCACCTCGCTCGGTTCAAATGCGATGAGTGATTCGATGGTGAGAAGATGGGTCCGACAGTTCAATGGCGGGCGTAGTGATGTGCACGATAAAGAACGAAGTGGGCGTCCACCTTTGGTTACAGAAGAACTGGTTCACGCGATTGATGACAAGATCCAGGAATACCGTAGGTTTACAGTTAGTTTTATATACTAACTCGTAACGAAACTCGGCGTAGCGCGATTCGAAATACATCCTACTATCAACAGTAATATAATCAGTTTTCTGATATGTTGATCACTTAGGCCTACAGATGTTTAATTGTAGTTTTTCTGGGAATCATAATGAAATGCATAAAGTCTTATTATTACGTATCATGAGTTGTTGCTAGTATAGACTGTCCATTCAGACTGTACGTTGTTCATTTTATTTTTCATGTTGATGTAATTCTTATTCCCTTGTATTCGTTAATGATTTCTGTTTATTGCTCATTTGAACTCCCTCTAATTCGTCACATTCTTTCTCGACGTTTCGCATGCCGTTCTTCTCTTTGTTCAGTTTCTTTTTGACCCTAAACTCTTTTCTTCTGTGCACTCACAGATTAGATTTGTAAATAACTGTTCGTGGTGTAGCATTTTTGTACCTCATGTTTTGTTTATTCACTTCCGTTTCACACTTACTTATTTCGACTTATTGCATATTTAAATAATTTTATACAATTGTGCATAATTCAAAGCATTATAGCTCAATCTCGAAATTATTAGAATGATTTAAAACACTCTAGACCCATGAGAATTTAGAAGTTGTCATTTTCCTTTTATGAATATGAATGTATATATTAATTGGTTACAGATGTATGTCAATTTGCGCGGTGATAATTCGAATAGTGTAGTCGTATATTGCAGTTTACCCCCTGCCATGCATCATACAGTGGCTTGCAGAATATCCAAACCTTCTCCATGAAAACACACACACGTGCGATTTCTCATGGTGATCAGTCAATACGGTTTCGAAGTCTATATAGTAAAGTACACTCTGCCATGCACCGTACGAAAGTATGCAAAATGTTGTCAGACTTCGATGCATGTTTAAGAAAATGTTGAAATGTCTGTAAATCTATCGGACTAAACTGTGTGGTCATCAGTCCGTAGCTTACAAACTACATAAACCTAGGTAAACTAACCTACGGACAAACAAACACACACACACACACACACACACACACACACACACACACACACACACACACACACACACGCCCCAGGGAGGACTCGAACCTCCACGGCGAGCATCCGCGCTCTCCGCAGCGAGGTGCTTTAGACCGTTCGGCTACTCCACCGCGGCCCCATGTTTAAGACACCAATATGATTTTTCCATTGTTTGAGTCTTAAGGGCCACCAACTTTCACCCGCGGAGACAAAACTCTGTTACTTACAAATGCAGACCAAGAGGTAGGTAGCCACTGCAAATATGAGTAGGTGGTTATGCAGAAAAGGCTGGACAAACCCAGGCACAGACGAACACGACGTAATGGGAAAAAGTCCTACCATTGTTGTCGACGGAGCTCTCCAGCGAAGAATAAGCGGAGCATCTGTACATCTTTAATATCTTTTAGGTCTTACCAAATTACAGTGAGATAATTATAATTATTTTAGCGTTGTTGTGCATTAAAATGTTCACAGGAGAGAATACCGGATTGCCGTGTTTTCTAGTTATCTGTATTTCGTTTATCCGGCAGAGGTGAGTGGCGAGCTTAGCGCACACCGAAACGCAACGTGCTTATCCGTCGCGGAGACTTCAAAGTGTCGCGTAGCGTGAAAGTATAGGAAAAGCCGCGATCATCCTCGCCGGCAGGGGCGCGGCTGAGGGGTCAGTGTAATCGCTTAATGAGGCGCGCGGGCCACATTCCGTTGCTTTCAGTTTTAATTGCGGCGGTGTCCGATTAACGGGCCGCGCTACTGCGGCTGCATAAAACATGGCGGCTAATCTGCGGCCGCAAGATGCGCGGCCGCTGCTGCCGGCGCACCCTTTGTGGCGGCAAGGAGCCGGGAGCCGGCATTACCGCGGAGCCCATACTTCAGCCGGCCTAGCCGCCTCGTCACGGCCAGGGGGACCCGCGCGCCTGACACTGCCTTGTTTACAGGGCTCGCACCCTGCAGGAAGCGCCCAAATTACGGCCGCCGCAGATGCACACGATTAGCGTGCACTTGCGACCGCTGTGCAGAGGGCCGTGTGGCCGCGCTGCAATTGTTCCTCGTGAGTGAGCAGTTTCAGTATGCCTCCAGGAAGACAGCGAGCATTTTTCGAGCACATTCCGATACTCGACCGAGAAAAAATAATGTTCAAATGTTTGTAAATCTATCGGACCAAACAGCGTGGTCATCAGTCCGTAGCTTACAAACTACTTAAACCAAGGTAAACTAACCCAAGGACAAACACACACACACACACACACACACACACACGCACACGCACGCACGCCCCAGGGAGGACTCGAACCTCCGACGGCGAGGAACCGCGCGCTCCGCAGCGAGGTGCCTTAGACCGCTCAGCTACTCCACCGTGGCAAAGAATAATGAATTCGAACATAGCGACCGTTTCAGGGCGATGAAATAAATTCAACGGCGAAGTTGACAATTTGTACTAGCCCAGATTTTCGTTTATTTATTTACGCATTTATTTTACCTGGCGAGATTGGGGCCTTCAGGCCCTCTCTTACACCTAACCAGGCTTACTGACTCCGCAGTTAAGTCCCGTAAGCTTAACAAACATTTGAACATCATACAAGTACTGAAGTAAAAAAAGGACAGGCTATTACACCGTACCTCACAAACGGCTTTTAATCAAATTGCGTGGTTACGGTATATCGCCCAAAATTTGCGGTTGGATAGGGGTTTCTTGTCAGAGAGGACACAGTTCGTAGTAATCGATCGTAAGGCATCGACTAAAACAAGAGGTGATATCGGGCGTTCCACAGGGTAGTGTTATTGGTCCTCTGCTGTTCCTTATTTACATAAACGATTTAGGGGAAAATCTAAGTAGCTCTCTTAGGTTGTTTGCAGATGACGCCGTCATTTAGCGTCTAGTAAAATCATCTGAAGATCAAAACCAAGTGCAGAACGTTCTGAATAAGATATCAGTATGGTGTAAAATTTGGCAATTGACTCTAAATAATGAGAAGTGTGAAGTCGTCCACATGAGTTCGGAAAGAAATCCGAAAAATAAATATATGTGTAGGAACTTATGAATAAGCGTGATAATGTGTTATATTCCGAAAAATTCTATACACTGTATCGTATAATGCATAAAACTGTACTTTTCCCTTTACAAAAAAGGTAGATGTTAGAAGGAAATTACATTCATTGCTTTTGAAATCAGACATAGCTGTATTACAGTTCAGGGGGAGGGGGTGTTTTTACTTGGAACAGAATCGCATATTCAAAAAGTAAAAAAAAAACGGATATCGGTGATTCTGTCAG
This sequence comes from Locusta migratoria, assembly GCA_026315105.1. Classification (NCBI taxonomy): domain Eukaryota; kingdom Metazoa; phylum Arthropoda; class Insecta; order Orthoptera; family Acrididae; genus Locusta; species Locusta migratoria. Next base: position 102,991,261 of record CM048747.1, read on the forward strand.
ACCTAACGAAGTATCTGTGATGCTTATCCGGTATCAGCAAAATAAAGATGTCAGATATAACAAGAAACGAGGTCACAGTAGAACGCATCCGAAAGTACGGTGTCATGCCGCCATGAAAAATAGAAGCAATGGGGAAAAAAGTATCAATGTTATAGGACTTGCTGACAGTGTCTTGACATCCCAGATGTTGCCATATTGATTAGAACTGATATAAGAAATTAATAAACTAGTTTCACACTAGCATCTTCCGCGTAAAATGTCAGACCGTTTTAAAATAGTAAATTCATGGTTTTGACTGTAAGAATGGACTGGTTGTGGGCTATACTGGTATCACTGTCAATGTCTAGGAAAGAAACGCTGAGATTATCAACCATCAGTTAACTCAGATAACTCAAAGAAACAAGAAGTTTTGGAAAACAGGGGGCTAGGCGAATAAATTCCTTTTAGTCTCCTTAGTAATCTCTTTTCTCATAGGTATTTGTTTCATGATCCAACGGCTGTTAACAAGCGTTTATGGCTTGGCTTTGGAAAACTTTACTCTCTCTCTCTCTGTCGGAAGCTTCTAAGCATAATATTTCATGTGCAGACATTGGCCCAGCCGTGTAACATTCGTCTTCTCGATGAATGTCCGCCACTGCCATTTCGAAATAACAGTATCGTTCGTAAACATTTCTAAGACGAGCTGGACTATTGGGCAATCATTTTATGAAATACGACGACTGTTTGTGTGTTTGCCTCCCTTCCGGGCAGGATGCGGTAGCAATTAGTTCAGTTTGCTCGATGGTGAAATCGATATGTCTGTTCCTCGTCCACAGTGCAAGCAAGTATGTGTTACACCCACACAGGTGAGCCAGTGTTATAACTCCCGCAGAGTTGAACAGTTTCGTTCCAACGTTTGCTTGCCGTATTCCCTACTGTTCCCAGTCCTCCGTCCTTCACATATTCTACTTCGAGGCACTTATTACTCTTCACTTTCTTAATTTTTTCGCAGTCATGTAGCATAATTTTTTTTGTTGGCTCTGTCGCCGTAGTAGCGATAATCCCTTGGTGTTACAAACAAAGGCTGAATGATTCCTTGTCGGTGGAAGAACGAATATCCCAAATTAGTTTACGGCCGAATAGGAGGTAATATTTCGATACATTGCTAATTACGTTTATGTTGTCTTTCAAAATAGTAGAAGTCTCATATATATCGTCCAGAGAGCAAGGATCAGTTCATTGGATGGGGAAATTTGACTCCATCGTTTGCTACTACTGGTCGGTAGGCATGTGATATGGATCTACAGCGAGTCTCCATAATTCACATATAATAAATAAAAGCAGCGTATTACTCCTCAGGCGTCCAATACATGCACAGACGTTCCAGTCTCATATGGAGAGAACAGTATAACTACAAATGCACAGAGCAGTCTTGGCGAGACATCAGCACAGACACATGAAAAGGAATAGAAAGACCGTTATGCAACGCTCGTTGATGTATTTACAAGTCCCAGTGCTTTTTACAGACGTGCTGAATCTTAAAAATTTGCCCCTGAAATTTGCTATCGTGAGAAAAGTACACCATTTTTCGATGTGGCTACGATCATAGACTATGATAACAGATGAGCAATGTCCATCCGTTCTCGATATACTAAAAGAAATGATTTTGATGGTCTTTCTTCATTTTTTGGTGTACAAACTTGTATTAAGAGACGGTACATTTCATGCTAACTGAAAATGCGAGAAAAACCTTGAAATAACCGGAAATCGTTTCATAGAATGCGAAATATTCTAGTAACTGTGTTGATAATGATAGGAGGAGATTCGTTATTTCATCGTCTGCCAATAATCTTTAAATGAAAATCAGTCCTCAGTTCTCTCCTGTTCAGAACAGAAAATTGTTGCTCTGAAAGGTTATTATTATTATTATTTACGTTTGTTTTCAGTCGAGAACTGCACTCATCCTTTGTTTACTTGCTCTCGTCTGAGTTCTCAGCTAACGGCAGGGTCATGAGCGTGCTAACTTACTGTTCGAATGAAATACCTGCAGCGTGTCGACCTCATCTCTGACCTATGTTGTAACCTATTCCTGCTTACACACTCATAATATTCTCCTTTCATTATATCTATATCTATAAATGTGAATGTCTGTTCGGTGTAGGTTTATCACGTCTGAACCACAAGACATAAAGAGCTAAAAATTTGTACAGTTACTAATGTCTACCCGGGGAAGGCTTTAGGCACGGTTTTATGGCGATCGGATAGCTATTTATCTAAATATATGAATGTGAATGTAAGTTCGGTGTACGCTTATCACGTCCAAACGACAACACGGAAAGACTTAAATATTTGTACAGTTACTAATTTATACCTGAGGAAGTTTGTAGGCACCGTTTTATAGCGATCTGATAGATATTTAATAATTTGAATATAACGCGAAATGCGGAACAATAATTACTCTTTGAAAATGGTTTTATTGGTTGCATTGTTGCTTGAGGGTTGATAATGATAAAAGGGTGGACTATATTGAGATGGAAAGTTATCGGTGTATATAAAATTCTACGCGCGCGCGCGCGCGCGTGTGTGTGTGTGTGTGTGTGTGTGTGTGTGTGTGTGTGTGTGAATATTTCGCTCTGCAGCGAAAACTACAGAACGCAAATGAATGGTGTGTGTGTAATTGTTGACCGACGTCTCCCGTTGTACACTTTAGCAATTTGTTTATAAAAAAAATTCGGACTGAAGGCCAGCGATGACGTTTGCGACTCTATAGCAAGGAGGTTACGTACAGCGAAACGTGATGCCACAGACCATATGTTTGGTCTATGCGAGCTACAATGTCTTCAGCTCTTTCTCTGTAAGGATAAGCATACGAATAAGGAAATATAAGAATAAATAAATAAAGCAGTAAAATACATCTCTTTAAAAAAATCGATTTGAAGTTTTGCCCATTACATCAAGTGATCCATCTGTGATATTATTACAATCATTATTGTTGAATTTCGTGATTTGCTTCTTCGATACGAGTGCATTTTAACCTGTGATTTCTTATATATTCTCTGATAGATGGAACATGTTTTTAGAAAAAAGGAGATGGACAGAGAGAGAGTGTATAGGAAAAGTACTAACTCAAGGTTCGAATAAATAAATAAATAAATAAATACCCGGGCAACGCTAGTAAACTGTATAATCAGATCCATTTTATGTTTGTTTTACGAAATGAGAAACATTTCATTGTAAGACAAGCTACTTCAATGAGGAGTCGTCATTTAACTCTCGCACATCGTTTCGGTGATACCTAAAGTGATTTGACAGTGCGTCTTATTTTTGTGACACACTGAGCGGAGTTGGCAGTTGCACTATAATGACACGGTGCAGTGGCAGCGGTCGCGGTGGGCTGAATGAGGAGCGGGGTGTGAGCAGGCAGGGCGAGGGCGCGGCCCACAGCCCTGTTGCTGCGGCCGGGGTAGCCGGTGGCTGGTGGCGTGGCGGCGTGTGCTTGCGGCCGACCGACAATTGCCCGGCGTCGCTGAGAAGCCGTATCGATCACACCCTGAGGGCTTCTGCCAGCGCGACAGCTGCACGCCTTGTTCACTGCGCCGCTGCCGGCTCCCTTACTCTTTCTGGCACGTTACACGTATTTGACACTCGTAGCTTTGCTATTCACAGAGGACCAAATGTTTTCTTGTAGAAAACAATCAAACTAACGTAATTAAAAATAATAATTAAGTAACGCCGGCCGCGGTGGCCGAGGGGACTAAGGCGCTCCAGTCACAGTCTGCACGGCCACTACGGTCGGGGGTTCGAATCCCCCCTCGGGCATGGATATTTGTGCCATCCTAGTTCGTAAGTAGTTCATAAGTAGTTTGTAAGTTTAGGGACTGATGACCCCGTAGTTAAGTCCCATAAGCTTAACAAACATTTAAACATTTAACTATACAAACATTAAACATTAATTAAGTAACCAGTAACCTGGGGCCGGGGTATACGGGGTGCAGCCAAGACTGGAGGGCGTCATCTCCATAAATTATCTGGGAGTAGTCATTAGGAGGGATTTAAATTGGAACGACCATATAAAATCAATCGTCGGTAAAGCAGATGCCAGACTTAGATTCAGTGGAAGAATACTAAGGAAATGCAGTCCGAAAACAAAGGAAGTAGGTTACAGTACACTTGTTCGCCCACAGCTTGAATACTGCTCACCGGTGTGGGATCCGTACCAGGTGGGATTGATAGAGGAGGCAGAAAAGATCCAACGGTGAGCACCGCGCTTCGTTACAGGATCATTTGGTAATCGTGAAAGCGTTATGGAGATGATCGATAAACTCCAGTGGAAGACTCTGCAGGAGAGACGCTCTGTCGCTCGGTACGGGCTTTTGTCGAAGTTTCGAGAACATACTTTTACCGAGGAGTCTAGCAGTATATTGCTCCCTCCTACGTATATCTCGCAAAGAGACCGTGAGGATAAAATCAGAGAGATTAGAGCCCAGAAAGAGGCATACCGACAATCCTTGTTTCCGCGAACAATACGTGATTGGAATACGACGGAAAATCGATAGTGGTACTCAAGGTACCCTCCGCCACACACCGTCAGGTGGCTTGCGGAATATGGTTGTAGATGTAGATGTAGGTCTCTCTAGGGAAACTGGCCTTAGTATTCCAGGCCGAAACCACTGCCATCAGAGCGTGTGTGGAGGAGAATTTGCGTAGGTGCTACAAAGATCGTAGCATCTATATCTATTCAGAAAGCCAGGCAGCCCTGAGATCACTGGCAGCTCCTGCAACAAGGTCTAAAATTGTTGCAGAATGTCGCAGGGTTCTGGTGGAGCTAGGGGAAAGCAATAGAGTAAACCTATTGTGGGCCCCTGGCCACTCGGGGATCAGTGGCAACTAACATGCCGACAGATTAGTCAGGATGGGGGCAGAGACTCCATTTATTGGACTGGTACCTGTCCTGACAATCACCAAGGCAATGATCAAATTGGAGCTACGTAACTGGCTCAGAAGGCAGCACGTAGAATATTGGACCAAAGTCTATCAACAAAAACATGGCAAGGTTATGATGCCAAAGCCTTGTTTTAAAAGAAGCTCTGCAATCCTGGGTCTGAACAGGAGAGAGATTAGACTCATGGTTGGATTGCTGACAGGCCATGGGAATTTCAAAAAACACCTACATACAATGGGAATAACAGAAGAGGACCCTAAATGTAGGATCTGTGATGACGGTGATGAAACTGCATCACATCTAATCTTCGAATGCATTGCATTGGAGAGTAAAAGGCACAGAACATTTGGAATAACCAGACCCGAAGAAATTGTGTCTAATAAAGAACTGGTAAAGGGACTCCTTGCACTGTTCAAGGGCATTGATTGGCTTTAGTAGAGATACAGGGAACGAAACCGCACAATAAACTTAGTTTCCTTGCGGGCAGTGGCGGGTTGGACCAAGACTGTTTTGGCTTGCCTGACGAAATCAAATCAAATCAACCAGTAACCACCGTAGCATCATCCTCAGGACGCAGCACACGAATCGATTAAAACTATCTGATCGGTTGTGCCTATCTGTTCATATGTGGGATGGGGATCTGAAGATGGTGTCAGTGAGCCAGCGAAACTGGTTGGTTAATTAAATAAGTTCTTAACATTACGACTGCTGGAGTTTTTCTACACGCGATTTAGTAACTGCAGACGTACTCTTTACATCCGCACGATGGAGTTAAGCTATGCATTTTTTATGCCTGTGTTCTTGTGGCCCAGCAGTGAGCAGAAGCAGAATTTGCCAGTAATATTTGCACTGTAATTTTCATTGCCCTTTGTGATTATTATTAATTTAGCACTTGCTATATCAATCTTCATGTGTGTGTGTGTTTCATATAAAGCATTGTCCTGCCAGTTTTATAACGTATGCGTGTTTGTGTGTGCCTAATTTCTGATTTCCATGTTTTGTTCTGTTGCAGGTAAGTTACAACACAGTCGCCTGTAAGAAGACAGAAATTCGTAACAAATACGGGCCAGGACACCACCAGAGGTTTGATAGTTCTGTAACAAGATAATCTAGGAAATATTGAGCACTAATAGGCTCCGAATATATTCAAAAATCTTCCGATATTACAAAGACAGGGGCGTTAAGCATGCTTCCGATGAACAGCATTCCGTTTTTCCACTACTTTTAAAGATCACTCCGATATATATATGGTTTGACTGGTATCTGGTGGTAGCGGCGGAGCGGCCGAACTCATTGAGGCGCTGTGCTGCGATGTGCGAGGTCGTTCTTCGTCGGGGGTTCGAATCCCCTCTCGGGTGTGGATGTTTGTACTGTCATTAATATAAGGTAGTTCATAAGTAGTTTGTAAGTTTAGGAACTGATGGCCCCGCAGTTAAGTCCCATAAGCATTACAAACATTTGAACATTTTATCTTGTGGATAGTTCGAATAACATCTTACTTCTATGAAGTTACAAATACCATATAGCCTGCAGTTCATGCGTAGAGTATGCATTTCATCGTGTTACTCTTTTTAAATTTTTTCGCGCTTGAACCAAAATCTAGTAATAATTATTCGTGGTCTATCAAAATATTCTCAAGAGTTCCGAATAGTGTTGAAAATTTCTCTCTTAAGAAAACGATTCAACTCTTCCACTAAAATCATCAAAGCTTAGAGTTGGATGACCATGAATTAGTGGTTAGCACACAGCACTCGCATTCGTGAGGGCGATGGTTCAAATCTACCTCTGGTCACGCAAATTTTGGTTTTCCGTTATTTACCTAAATGAGTGCAGGCAAATGCTCGGATCGTTCCTTTGAAAGGACACGACTGAAGTCCTTCCGCATCCTTATCCAAAAAGATCCGACCGCGCGCTCCGTTTCTATAGTTGGAACCAGAAACGAAAGCGGACGAGTTTAGTCTTCTTCTGCGCACCTACGTCGTGCGTTCTCCGGCGCCGAAAGAGCGTTTAGAATTGTCGTGAGCGCTCTGCTGTGAATGCTGTAACCATTGTCAGCATATAAGGCGATTGAAGCGAGTTATGGAGTGGATTCCAGTGCTGAACCAACTATTTGTTTAGAGGAAGGGGAGGGGGGGGCGAGAAAACCTATTTACTGACTTCGTCTTCGCGATTCCATGACTTCGCTCTGGGGTAGGGGGCGAGTTCATGCAACTTTCATTTAGGTGAGGAGTTCCAGACTCATCAAGTTGCGCTTGCTTTTCATTTATATGTAATAGCAACGTTGAGCGCCCCATCAGCTCAAATGCAGTCTCAGACAGAATTTAGCAGTTCTTACAAGCTGCTTCAGTCAAGGGCAAAAATGGCTGCCATAAAAAATACTTGGGGGGAGGGTTGCAGAAACCGTGTCTTGCCCCTCTATAAAGTTTCAAGTCGGGGAGGGGGGGACGACGACTGCCCCTCCTGACTCCCTCCCGGTTAATACTCCATTGGTGGATTGTATTGTGTTTCTTGAAATTTGTCATCACTGATGGTTCTGGTATGTGGAAAGCTGACATAAACAAGTCATATAAGCTTCCTTCAAGCGCAAAACCATGTATAAGCATAATACAATTGTTGCTGTAAAATCGGAAACAATGCTTTACCCTCTAAGCCATCGATCGTGGGTCGAAATATAATGCCCTCACTGTCGACGGGACATTGAACACTAACCTTATTTCTTAACTAGGCAAGTGTCCAGACAAAACAGCTGAGGTGTGTATGCCGGCCGTGGTGGCCGAGTAGTCTGCGGCGTGCTAGTCACGGTGTGCACGGCCGCTACGGTCGGGGGTTCGAATGCCCCGTCGGGCATGGATGTTTGTGTCGTCGTTGGTATAAGCTAGTCATAAGTAGTTTGTAGGTTCAGGGACTGATGACCCCGTAGTTAAGTCCGATAATCTCTACAAACATTTGAGGTGTGTTTAAGGATCGTTGCAGTTTCTACGACGATACATTTATATTCGCAAAACAGTGTGTGGGTTGCAGTAATTGGGTTTTAAAACTTCCTGGCAGATTAAAATTGTGGGCCGGAACCGGGATTCGAACCTGGGACCTTTCCCTTTCGCGGGCAAGCGCTCTACCGTCTGAGCTATCCCGGCACGCTTGACCGTCCATCCTCACAACTTGACTTTTGCCAGTGTCTCGCCTGCTACTCTCCAAATTTCAAGGAAGTTCTCCTGCGAACCTTGCAGAACTAGCACTCTTGGAAGAAAGGATATGGTGGAGATATGGCTTATCCTCAGCCTAAGGAATGTTTCCAGAATGAAACCTTCACTCTGCAGCGGAGTGTGCGCAGATATGAAACTTCCTGGCAGATTAAAACTTTTTCCGGGACTTCTAATTCTGCAAGGTTCGCATGAGAACTTCTGTGAAGTTTGGAAAGTAGCAGGCGAGATATTGGCAGTAGTAAAGTTAAGAGGGCGGACAGTGAAGTGTGTCGGCGCAGTTCAGACTGCAGAGCATTTGCCCGCACATGGCAAGGGTCGCAGGTTCGAATCCCGGTTCCGGCATACAATTTTTATCTGCCAGGAAGTTTCATATCAGTGCAGACTCCGCTGCAAAGTTTGTCTGAATTGGAGTTTTGCTGTACTTCTCAAGCCGTAACAAACCTGAAAAAAATACCGTATGCTGTCGACGCAAGGTTCAGCAAGTAACAAAGCGAGTCTCGCGGCCGATGGGAGGAAACAGCCAATCGGTTTCAGTTTCCGGACAAGCGCGGCTTCCTGACTGTGAATAAACTGACGTGCAGCGTATTGTGGCAACGGCGGGAACGCACCGGCCGCTTATATTGCGGGAGTCGGATTTCCATGCGAGACAATGAGAGTGTAACTGTATTGTGGGCAGCGAGTTCCGCAGAAAGCGGCCTCTTGTTTCATCGCGCCGTCAGCGCGGCCGGCGTTGCCGGGCCTCCGCCGGCGACACCGCGCTCGCCCGCCAGCCATTGTTCCCTAGGCCTGGCGCTCTACTTTCCCGCCGCTGTCATTCGGGCAGATGTTAATTGTGGCCGGTGCGGTGTTTGCCTAAGTGCGCCGTCTTCCCGGAACGGGGCCGATCGCGGCCTGCGAGGGCGGCCGAACGACCGGAGCACCACGTGGCGCGCGGCGGCGATTCTTCATCGTCAGCCACCGGGACTAATGCCCGTTATTAATATTTATAACCGTGTCGACGAGCGCGCGCCGGATTGTATTCATTTATGCGATGGGGCCTTCTTCTCGGCCTATGCCAGCTGGCTGTTTGTTTTACAAGATTTGCCTGATGCATAGTCAATCGCGAGCGATCCGGCGGCGGCAAGTTCACGGCCGGAGCGCCCATTACTGCTGGCCAGGCGGCGGCTGTGCCCGGGACCGCGGGCCGCGCGCAGGCAAGGACGCGCCGAGGCCTCAGCTCGCTCTCTCCAGGCTGCCGCCGTGTGTGGAGGCCAGCGGGCACGCGGCGCAGTCTCTGGTTTCGGAAAGGCCGCACTGCACACCGGTAGCGGACGTACTAGGCTATGGAATTCCCGATATGTGAATGGCTGGAAGACTTCTTGAGTAACAGAACCCAGTACCTTGTCCTCGACAGGTAATATACATCGCAGACAAGGTGTCGTATGGAGTGCCCGACGGATCGCTATTGTTTCGTCCCTACATAATGTATCGGACGAGACGGTAGGCAACAGTCTGCGGCTGTTGGCTGGTAGCCGGCCGCGGTGGCCGAGGGGACTGAGGCGCGTCAGTCACGGTCTGCACGGCCACTACGGTCGGGGGTTCGAATCCCCCACCCCTCATGGATATTTGTGCCGTCATTAGTGTTAGCTAGTTCGTAAGTAGTTTGTAAGTTTAGGAACTGATGACCCCCGTAGTTAAGTCCCATAAGATATACAAACATTTGAACATTTGTTGGCTGCTAATGCTGTGCTCTGCAGAAATGTGTCATTGACTGACTGTAGTTCTATTCGAGACAAGTAACTCTATCCAAGTGCCAGTCGATGATTCCGACACACTTCAGATATGTTGTAGTCTAGGTCAAGATGCGAGGCTAGTTTGTAATATACGTATTCATACGGCCTCCCGAAGCAAACGCGGTTGTTATATATCTAATGATGTATCGTCGAAGCAGTAGGACATACAACAAAAATGTTGAAACATAGTTTACACGGTTGCTACTGTACTTGACAACTGTGCAATCACATCCTTAAAGTTTTTGATGCACCGGTATTTCGAAATCTTCCACTTCTTAAAATGGTAAAAAATGAATGTGCAGTAAATCTAATACATTTGACAACAAATTCAATCACATATAACAATTTAAAAAATCAAATGTTTGTAAATCTAAGGAATTACCTACTTTGCTCATCAGTCCCTAGGCTTAAACTAAATTACAATGAGGACTACGCACACCCCCATGCCCGAGGGAGGACTCGAAACTCCGACGGCGAGCAGCGGCGCGTTCTGCAACAAGGCGCCTTTATACGCTCGGCCACACTACTTGACTTTGGATAGTCAGATATAAGGTGGAATTACCCTGCGCTCTGTTCACTCTATGATGCTTGCCATACGTGGCGATAGTACTCTTCGCAAAATTGAGAGATAAGAGAAGGGTTTTGAAATATATCAAAATATTTGTGACTGCACAGTAGCAGTCATGGAAGTCATATTTCATCACTTTTTTTAACATCTCCCACTGTTTCGACAATATGTGCTCAGAAAGGTTAACAACCGCCGTGCAGGAATGTCCGAGAGGTATTAGGCGCCATGTCAGGGCTACGTGGCAGCTCCCGCTGGAGGTTCGAGTCCTCCGTCGGAACGGGCAATAGAGTGTGCAAGTTGTCCTTGCGTTTAAGTTATTTTAAATAGCCTATGGATTGACGACCATAATATTTTGGTTCCATATATATGTGGACATTTTTTGATTTGGTTAACAATTCGTTTTCATCGCAAGGATTTTCAGCACTTAGACGTCCATATGGGTACATATGAAGAAAAAAAAATTAGTGTGTCATATTTTGACCTGGACTACAAGATATTAAAAGTGTGTAGCAATCGGCGAATGGAACTTGACTAATGTTACTCGAGAGACAAAATTTCTAGTTCGAGTGACGGATGCGAGTTAGCTTTAAATGTGGAAAAATAATGCAGTTGATCAGGAAAATAATCTCATCATCTTCGAATACAGTATTAGTAGTGAGCTGCTTGATACAGTCGCGTCAATTAAATATCTAGGCGTAACATTTCAGATCGATATGAAATGCAACGAGCTTTTAAGGACAGTTGTGAAGAAGGCCGCTCATCGACTTCGGTTTATTGAGAGTGTTCATCTGCTTATAGAACAGTAGTGTGACGCATTCTTGAGTATTGTTGAAGTGTTTGGAATTGTGACAAGATCGGTTTAGAGGACGAGAGGGGATGGACACCGTAGTTTGTACTTGACGCCTCTTACCCACTTTACGTACCCCCAAATTTCTTCATGCTCTTTGCGCTTTGCGCGAATCATAACCTGTTGGTCGCGACCCCCCCCCCCCGGGGGGGGGGGTTCGCCGTCACAGATGGAAGTACTTGCACCGTAAAATAACCAGGGGATCAGTAATACAAAAACGTATGCCTAGGTGAAATTTATTTCCTGAGAAAATTACGGAGTTCCTTGTGAAACATTCATTATAATCTGTTTAAGGAAATATACGTATTTTTCTGTTGAAAATCAAGTAAATATAGGATAATGTTTTCCGAAAAAAGACACCGAAAAAATCGTCCAGGAATTTTAAAGAAAGTTGTAGCAAAAGAAAGAACATTAAATTTATTTCCCTTGAAATAACGTAGTTTTCTTATGATCCGTCAGGAGATGAGGGGCTCGCGATAATTTTTTTTTACTTGGGAGTCACATATTCGAAATGGTTGTGAAACACTGACTTACGGGAAACATACGTATGTCGACTCCTCTTGGGACATTATCTCTCGTGCTTTGTTGAATACAGCTTCCTGCTGCAGTTATTATTTTAATATTTCTGTGACACACACTAGCTCTTAGGTTTTCTCACATAATAAAACTTTGTTAGGCGCCGAGACTCACGAACGATATTCAAGAAGTGGTCGAAGGGGAATTTTGTGATAGAGATTTATGTCTTCTGTGGTTTCCACTAATCACTTAGGGGGATTTTAGCATGGGTGCTCCATCTCTATTGACGTCATTGTCGACAGAATAATAAAACCTAAGCTTCCTTTATTTCAGAACAGTTTATTAGAAGTAGCAAACTAGAAGTTTAATCAACGCATATACTTTCCTTCAGAATGTATTTACAAAACACACAGGTTTTGATACAGGTTGGTATTGAAAAACCAGTGCTGGAAACAGGGTAATGTATGGGCAATAAGTAGTGTTTGATTCAGGTCATTGGAGTGCTGCTACATTTCAAAGATGATGAGCGCACTCATTAAAGTTATGGCCAGCATCGGGATGATTCATACGAAATTCAGTAGTTCACATTTACATCGACCTCTCCCTCATGATGAAAGATGTATGATCTGTATTTAAGATACGGGAGATAGTCCAGCTGTGCTGCTCTTTTTCTCTTGGTCCACTTTTAGATATTACAATTGTTACATTATGCAGCAGGTGTAGAGGCGGACTGAAGGTCGCTCAAGAAGGGAAAAAAGATGAGAGATAGTAAAGAGGCCCGTTTGTCGTATTCCGCCGCTTGTTAATACAGGTGAATCCCATAGTGACCAGCGTCTCCACAAATTTATACAAAGGATATCCACAGCGAAGATACTTCTCTCGAACTGCATAGCAACATCATGAACGATTTCACAAATACTTCACACGCAAGATTTCCACGCTGGAAACCACCTTATTTATTGATGTAAATATCAGATGATCAGAGTTAATAATCCTGCTATACATAATGTGCTCCAAAATAAATATCGCTGTACCTATTACGTAAGTGCGATTGGTACCTGTAAACAAAGAAAAACACTCTGCAAAAGTTAAAAACCCCTGTAATATTTGTCCATGTCGGAAGAAGCAGTATGTGGGTGTAACGTCTGGTTGACACCGAAGTCGTTAGTCACAGTTATGTCGTTGGTGGGGAAGGAATCTGCAGTTTACCTTTCAAAGGCAACAACCTGGAATTTACCATACGAGGAAAAGCTGTAACGTGACTGTTGGGTTTTGTTCAGAAACACTCCTCCCATGTACGAGTTCTTTATAAGAACCATTGCGCGATGCCACACGGTTGTCTCGGTGGTTCTCGATTGGGAATTTGAAAGGACAGCCCTAACTGCTTAAAAGTGCGAAAAATCGAATCCCTACAGTTTGAATATGCTTTTAATTATTATTTTATTTTACATTTCAGAATTACAATTTTTTGATCAACCTCTTGTTATTCAATGCTCAACCTGTGAGGTTTTCACACGACAGTCCAGCCAGTGAAATTATATTTTCTTTATTTTCACAAATATGTTCTTGACCTACTTCAGTGTATCGGCCAAATCATGTAAAACGCGGATTTTTCCCTTATTTGAGGGAAAGGAAATTTCCCAAAAATAGAAAAAAAATCTTCTGTTAATATTAGCAAGCCACTTGAACTTCTGAAAGATAATTTGAGCATAAGGCACCCATGAAACGTAACTACTCCCATAAGCAAAACTTTCAGGTAAAGTGATGTATTAACGAACGCCTCTTATAAAGTGCCCCAAGGTAACGGAGTAGAGACGTCGGTACCCTAGCTAAGGTGCGCCACTAAAAAGTTCTGTGCACAGTAAGTTACAAAGTTATTGGTGTATACTTAGAAACACATAATACGATGTTGTTATACACTAATGACACTACTTACGTTAGCAAAGATCTTCACGGTTTGGTAATATGTATGTATGAGATCATTATGAATTGCATAACTAAGGCTTACACGCTTTTCGCCGCATCTTTTCGGATGATGAAATTGTGAGGGAAATGAGAACAGTACAGAGACGGGGTTTGGAAGTGGGAGAGGATAATATTTACAGTTAACTACAGAAAAGATACTGTGAAATTGACTGCAAATATGCCCATTAAGTGTGGTATAAGAGAAAAAAACCGATACAAGAAAATTTCACGGTTTACAAATTAATTATGTGTCTTGGAGCAGTATTTTGCTGTAGCGGAGGCTGAAATAAGCAGCAGACTGGCTATTGCTAATTTCTCTGCAGTTGGTACTGCGAAGTAGTCGCGGTGAAATGGTCGGGTGCGCCTTGCTGCGGAGCGCGCGGTTGCACCCCCTCGGAGGTTAGAGTCCTCCCTCGGACATTTTGTGTGTGTGTGTGTGTGTGTGTGTGTGTGTGTGTGTGTGTGTTTGTGTTGTTCTTCGGTTAAAGTAGTTTGTAAGTCTAGAGACTGATAACCGCAGTAGTTTTGTCCCATAGGTTTAACAACATTTGAACAGCGGTGTAAGACATCTTCGAGAGGGACACTGAGGTGGGGAGAGATTGTAGCGTAGAGTAGCTGACGACCACCAGTCAGACTAAGACCAGAAAGTCCTGGCAACATCTTATCCAATGTTAGTGGTAAATACAGTCCTCAGGTCCTAGGTACCTTTCGAAGGGACTTTGTCGGCGTCGGCTTCTTCAATAAAAGGAGACTAACTTATCTGCAGAAGGAAGGATAAGAGAGCGAAAGGGGGGGGGGGGGAGAAGTACGGAGAAGTGTGCATTGGTAGGGAGATCGACCGTTACTGGATTAATCAATATGGCCTTATCTTAAATGACACTCTGACGTTTGAAATGTAGGATTATTGTGGTTCAGATCCAGCCATTGTCTCCGGTTGCCTAGAAACTGTTTCAAGTCTCTCTATGCTTGTTTCAAAAGGAAGAGAGTGAAAAACAAATGTAGTACTCTGTCAGCCTATTGAAGTAATTTGGACAAGGATGGACAAAATGGACGGAAGACCATTTGATGGAATCATCTCGGTGTTGGCCTCGTGTGACTTTACGAAGTGAAAGCCTCATAGGCAGACGAATCGTTGAACACGGTTCGACTCTTGCTGTTGTAATCAATTCGCTACTACTCTCGGTGTTTTCTATACAAACGTACTATGTTCGAGTTTCGGATATTTCCATTTCCACCGTATCACTTGACGTAGGTCTTTGCTGTGAGTGGAGTGAATAACATTGCAAAATTAAGTATAGTTATGAAGTTTCACCCTGGTAATATACGAGGCGGATGTGAAAAGGTGTCAAAGAAAGAAAGAGAAAAGGAAACCAAGGGCCGGAAGAAAATACTTTTACTGGCCTTTAAAGTAATTACCATTATCTAAACGCATCAGTTATGCACGTCTATTCACTTGTTGAGGACCGTACACTTGGACTAAGATTCCTTTAGTATCCGTCGCCGTTTTCCTTAATTTCTCGTAAAATTTCACGTTAACGCGTTGCTCCATTTTGACGCTCCATTTTTGGAATGGCAGTAGTACGATGGATTTTGCAGATGATTGATGGCTCTCTTCGAAAACGAAAACAGAAAACTTGAAGGTAAGCAAAGGCATTGTAGCCACTACTGTTGGTAGACAACGGCGTTCCACGAGAACATCTTGTTGTATTTCGTAACGGCCTTTTCGGACGCACCTTTGACGTCCTGTGATGAATCTTAATGAAGGCCAGGAAACGACATATCACATTTTACATGTTACAAATTATTTCTACCGCTATTGAAGTAATACATCGTAGTATAAATTTCGCCAAAGAAATCTTCCTGTCATTATATATGAAAATTTGTTGCGCAGTACAAGGTCTCTAGCCGGCCGCGGTGGCCGAGGGGACTGAGACGCTCCAGTCACGGTCTGCACGGCCACTACGAAAATGTTCAAATGTTTGTTAAGCTTATGGGACTTAACTACGGGATCATCACTCCCTAAACTTACAAACTACTTATGAACTACCTTATACTAAAGACGGCACAAATATCCATGCCCGAGAGGGGATTCGAACCCCCGACCGTAGTGGCCGTGTAGACCGTGAGTGAAGCGCCTCAGTCTCCTCGGCCACCGCGGCCGGCCGGCCACTACAGTCGGGGGTTCGAATCCCCCCTCGGGCATGGATATTTGTGCCGTCCTTAGTGTTAGCTAGTTCATAAGTAGTTTGTAAGTTTAGGGACTGATGGCCCCGTAGTTAAGTCCCATAAGCTATACAAAAGTTTAAACATTTTTGAACAAGGTCTCGACGCGTTAATTACCTTTCTAGTAGTATTAATATTTAATGTAAAGCAGCGAGAAACTCTCTTCGATGATCGATTTTGTCGGCGTCTTAAAATTCTATGTTAGTGGTGGCACGTGGCAAGCTTGTAGAGGTCAGTGGCATCTGTTGCTGTGGTACTGTAGATCTGTGTGGCGAGTGAAATGAAAGTACGTTCACGGACGCCTTACTACCGCCAGTATTGCATCGGACGTCTCTCGGTATATCTCCTGCTTCTCAACTTCGGTTACACGCCACGACACCGCTGCTGTCGCTGCGGTTTTGTTGTCGCTTCTTCGCAGTAGGGCCAAATTTTATCGAAACAGTTCCCCAGATTTATTTCGTATTTAGTTTCCCGTCGAAACAGTAACGACTTCTCTTTTCCCCTCCGTTTTCAACTCGCGATCGTAATTAATTTTACCGAAATGCAAATGTAAAAACAAAAAAAAAAAAAAAAAAGAATGGGGAAAAATGTAACTGTCCTCGTGTGGGAGACATTTGCGAGTTGAATTGTAGCCGCGCTACTAGTGGCAAAGTTTGAAAAATTCCCGCTCGCTTTTTATTGGCGGGCGTAAATCAAAGCCGTGTGCAGGCCCTAGCGGCGCCGGCGCCGAATGCGACGGCGACGCCGACGGCACGGCGTCTCGCTACCTCTCCTCCTCTCCTCTCCTCTCCTCCCGCAGCCGCCTGTCCACGCCGCGCAACTCACTCGGCGAGCTGGCCTGTCATTTGCATTTCTCGGCTCCCTAGCAAAACGCTCAACACGTTTTAAATTATTAGTCTCGCGCACGTATTAATATCTCAAAACAAGTACGACGCTATTGCCGTGTCTGTATTTGACGATGTAGCACTGCTTGCATATCTGCAGACGATCTACGGCAGTCCGAGATGGAATGGTTGTGTACGCAATACAGTTTATTTGTGATACATGTAAATTTATTCTGGACCGGGACTCGAATCCGGATTTCGCGTTTATTGCGAACGGTCGCCTTAACCAACGTAAGATACAATCACTGCAAGATTGCATTAAATGCCTAGACAGGCCGCGTCGGTAATAAAGTATTTCCCTTCTGACAGTCACAAAAACTGTGCGAGTACGGGGCGTAGGCACTGAGACAAAAGTTCAAATGTTCAAATATTTGTATAGTTTATGGGACTTAACAACGGGGTCATCAGTTCCTAAACTTGCAAATTATTATGAACTAGCTAACACTAAGGACGGCACAAATATCCATGCCCGAGGGGGGGATTCGAACCCCCGACCGTAGTGGCCGTGAAGACCGTGACTGACGCGCCTCAGTCAAGTTCAAGTGTTCAAGTGTTTGTTAAGCTTATGGGACTTGACTACGGGGTCATCAGTCCCTAAACTTACAAACTACGTATCAACTACCTTATACTAAGGACGGCACAAATATCCATGCCCGAGGGGGGATTCGAACCCCCGACCGTAGTGGCCGTGCAGACCGTGACTGAAGCGCCTCAGTCCCCTCGGCCACCGCGGCAAAAGTCATGCGACACATAATATGGTGTCAGACCACCTCTTGGCCAGTGAAGTGCAGTAGCTCGATGTCGCTTACGTTCATCTACATCTACATGGTTTTCAAAACGTTCAACTGTTTGTTAATTTTATGGGACTTAACTGCGGGGTCATCAGTCCCTAAACTTATATACTACACATGAACTAACTTATACTAAAGACAGCACAAACATCCATGCCCCAAGGAGGATTCGAACCCCCGACGGGGAACGGCCTCGCGCATCGTAGCATAGCGCGCCAAAGCGCTGGGCCACTCCGCCGTGGAGCTACAAATCACACTGAAGTGCCTGGCAGAAGGTTCATCAAACCACTTCCATACTAGAATGAAATATTCACGCTGCAGCGGAGTGTGGGCTGATTGACACTTCCTGGCAAATTAAAATTATGTGCTGGAACCGAGACTCGAACCTGGGTCCTTTGCCTATCGCGGGCAAACGCTCTTCCGACTGAGCTAATCCAACACGACTCACGATGCCGCCTCGCAACTTTACTTCCGCCAGTACGTCGCCTCCTACTTTGCAAACTTCACAGAAGCTCTCCTGCGAAACATGCAAGACTAGCACTCCTGCAAGAAAGGATATGGTGGAGACATGGCTAAGCCACACTCTAAGGGACGTTTCCAGAATGAAACGTTCACTCTGCAGTGGAGTGTGCGCTGCTATGAAACTTTCTGGTAAATTAAAATTGTGTGCCGGCACCGCGACTCGAACCTGGGACCTTTGCCTTTTGCGGGGAAGCGCTCTACCGACTGAGCTATCCCGACACGACTCACAAAGTTTGGAAGGTAGGAGGCGAGGTACTAGCGGAAGTAAAGTTGTGAGGCGGCATCGTGAGTTGTGTCGGGATAGCTCAGTCGGTAGAGCGCTTGCCCGCGAAAGGCAAAGGTCCCAGGTTCGAGTCCCGGTTCCGACACACAATTTTTATCTGCCAAGAAGTTTCACTTCCATACTATTTATCTACAATTCTATTCAAGAATAGCACGCGGGAAGAAAGAACGAGCTTTGTTGTCTGTTATTGTTGTTTTGGAGAAGTATCTTGCTATGTAGGTATGACTCAACAATATATCTTCGCATTCGGAGTAGAAAGTCGGTGACCTTAATTTCATAAACAGACCTCGCCGTTGTTCTAGTGATTTCCATTCATGTTCCTGCATCATTCTGAGGAATTATCGACTGTAACGTGGCAACTCAAAAAGAGTTGTCCTTCTTTTGCATACTTCGATGTCGTCCGTCGATCTCACCAGATAAGGATCCCACACCGCATAGCATTACTCCACAAGAGGACGGACAAGTGTAATGTAGGCGGTTTTCTTCGCAGTTCTGATGCATCTGCTAAGTGTTCTGCCTTGCTTTTCTTTTTTTTTAATTTCTCCTGTGTGTTCTTTCAAATTTAAGTAGGCCGTAATTTAAGTTCCTAGATACTTGTTGACTTTATGGCCTTCAATCTTGATTGATTTTATCTTATAAACGAAGTGTAGCTGATTCTTTTTAGTACTCATCTGAAGAACTTTGCACTTTTCACTATTTGCGGACTCAAAAGTTGTTGGAATTCCCTAGTCTCGTATATTGAAATCTCTAGCCGTCCGTAATTGTGACAGGGTTACGATTGTACGATTTGTGCACGAACTGACCTCTCAATTATGTCCCACAAATTTTATATCCACGAAATCCATATCCTCGGTCCCGATGTCATTTCCATGCCCAACATGTCCCAACTTGGTCACTAATATTTGGATCACATGCGTAGGATTCTTTTCATGGTATCATTACACTGTACACAGTTTACATAATAACTCTCTTGTAAACACTCCAAGAGACAAATACGTATTGCAGCTATACCACTGACGCAACTGGAGCACTGGTCACTGCAGCTATACTATGTCGCCATGTAGTGGCGCTAGCAGACAACTGCGGCGTTTTGCATGGAAATGATGGATACTAACTACTGTTTTGTTTATGATCGCTTGTTACTCTAAGCATGGTTTCGTGCGATTCCGAGAGTCCGAGGTGAAAGGTGTCCCTTGTAAGTGTAGACTGACGGCCACTACGTTGTCCTTCGTTTAGCGGTAAGATCTGAAAGTTGGTATTCTCGGTACACTCCCCAGACACCGTGTATCTGGGAATAGAGAATTTCCTAACGGTTTCCGAAAGTGAATATCTTATAGGTTTTGCTTTGAGTACTATCCTGAATCGGGTTCACAGCCTCTTAATTCTCGACCTGCAGACATAATCCCGTCGACAACTCTTCTACATGAATCAACGGGATGCAAATGTCTCCGCCAAGCATCGATATTTCATACGTTGTGTATGCCTATGTTATACTACCACCACCAGGTATAACTGTGTTTGTCGCTATCCCGTTATTTTTGGCTCCCGGCCCGACACAAATCTTAAAGTGTCACTAATTAATTGCATAGTTGATGGCTATCCGTATTTACAATTGCGAATATATATCTTCAAATAAATATCAGCTGAAGGAATACCGCGAACCGATCACACATTTTTCGTTTCATTTCCGCTATTAAAATGATCTCATTCATTTATAACGTTCCAACGGTTATGCGTTTGGCTTCAGGATATATGTGATGTCGATCCACATCGCACAAGTAAGAAAGATCTTTATTTCCTTTTATTCCACTTTCAATAAAGCTTTCAAAAGTATCTTTTGAATAAATGTGAAATGGCCCTCATTTATTTTCTTTTTGTAATGCGTTGCTACCTTCTAAATAACGCTTAAATTAAATTCCACAGATATCACACACACACACACACACACACACACACACACACAAACAACCACTGCCACTATGTTACATTGCAGTCAAAGGACGTACTGTCCATCTGAGTTCGCAACGAAAAGAGAGATCGTTTCTCCGAAGTCAATTTGTCATACCACGCCATTTCTGCCGTGGGTATGTGTCTCAAAGACAATATGGACCAGATGTATCGAAGGAGGTCTTAATACTGTGATGAGCTGAAACGGGATCTCGTAATGTGACCGCACCACGAGTAAATCTCACTCTCCCACAATACTATAATGGACGTAAAGCCTGGTTTGGACCACGGTGACGTGTGTAGATCTCTTTGCCAGATACTGGTGGTAGGAGCGCCGCCTTCTATTCTCTAGAAACCGCCACTGTCCAAAATGCAGTCGGCACGTATTAGTCGCCGCTAAAGCGTCCAACCCATTTTGGAAACATCTCTGGTAACCCTGCTGTAATAGTTGACGGAATCGTGGTTTATGGCATTCGGTCTCGTACATCTTAAGGTTTACGTGTGAAGGATACTATAGTCGTTAGCGACGACTGCATGTTCATAATTGTTCATTAATGTTTTCTCTTGAGCGATTATCGTGTTGTTACAACTTATACACTATCATTCCACAGTCTTTGTGCCATTTTTTCTCGCAACAGAATACATTAACGTCAGTGGTACGTAAAGTGATGTAAAACTCGTGAACGTTGACACATGATTAGGCTCTAATACTGTGCGAACGGACGTGCACCAGTGGCTACACGGTTACCACAAGATCACAGAACTTACCTGCTGTCAGTCTTGGCTAGTACTTGAATGGGTCACCGTCCGTATCTTGCGAGTGCTACTGGCAACTGGCAACTCGCGTTCCATTGAGGGCAACTGAGGGCCACTTGACTGAGACGTAGCGGCTCCATTCACGGAAACGCCAGACCGGGCGGGAGAACTGTGCGCTAACGACATGACCCTCCAAACCTCATCTGGGATTAGGATGACACGGCGGTCGGTAGGTGCTTATTGGCCTTCCGAGGTTTGGACCGAGTATAATATTGTTCAGCATGTTTTTCTTTTTTCGAATTTCGAGTGACGTAAACATCGAATCGAAGAAGTATCTGACTGCCGGTCGCGGTGGCCAAGAGGACTGAGGCGCGCCAGTCACGGTCTGCTCGGCCACTACGGTCGGGGGTTCGAATCCCCCCTCGGCCATGGATATTTGTGCCGTCCTTAGTATTAGCTAAGTCATAAGTAGTTTGTAAGTCTAGGGACTGATGACCCTGTAGTTAAGTCCCATAAGCTTAACAAACAAAAGAAAGAAAAAGAGAATGGACCCCGACAATTTTTCTACCCAAGTGTGAGAGGTCATTCATGGCATCCATTCTCTGGACGAATCACACAGTCGCCAACAATTAATGATCACGCTCCGTATCTCACCATGTAAGATTCTTACTTTTACTTCAATTTTTAATTAGATTCAAACTATCCAAATTTTATCACCTTCGTAGTAATATCTTGACCAACTTGTATCCTGTTCTAAAGCTCTTTATTGCTACTTCTTCACTGCTCCAAACCAAGGGAAGGTATTCGAAGAAAGTTGAACTCCAAAAGTCTATTAAAAAATTATCACTGATGAGACACATGGAGCACCGCGTTACGGATCGCGCGGCCTCCCGCCTCGGAGGTTCGAATCCTTCCTGTGTGTTATCCTTAGGTTAGTTTAACTTAGTTTAAGTAGTTTGTAAGACTAGGGACTGATGACCAACGTAGTTTGGTCCCATAGGATTACAAACATTTGAATGAGTCCCATCGCGCTTTTCTTGCCTCAATTTGTTGTTGCTTTTAATTCGTTATTTTTTTCTTCATGTACATAACCCGACCAACGGCCGTAACGCAGTGAATACACCGGTTCCCCTTAGATGACCGATGTTAGGCACTGTCTAGCTACGCTAGCAGTTCCGATGGGTAACCGTGCGGGTCTGCCGAGCGCTGTTGGTCCTTCGGGCGGAGGATGACACGGCGGCCGGTGGGTACCCAATGGCCCCTTGAAGCCTGTGTGGGACGGAGTTTAGTATTTTTTCTTTTTATATAACCTATCAAATGTTATTAAAATGGTCCTATTTTCTACGAAGAACATGATACAGTGAGTTGGTAATCTACTCTACATACACTATGAAAGTGATACTACTCCTACTATTTTTTTTTTTTTTTTTTTTTTTTTTATTGGCCCACTTTAGTTACGGTAGTAACACTAAAAGTGGGCCTTTCCGATCGTCTTTTGACAGCTCGAAATTTAAGTGAAAATAACGGCTTAAGCATTCATCTGATACGAAAATTGAATAACCGAATTTGTAGAGGAGAAAATTCTCTTCACCTTTGTTTCCTTATGGTTTATTTTTTTTCCCCTTTTCATATCTCGTATCGTCTGAGAGAGATTTGCAAAAATAACGGAGTTTTGACACCCTCCATTGAATTAACGTAAAACCAGCCGTTCGCAGATGTCACGTGACATCCCTCGCCCAGAACTCTCTCTGGCATACGCCATCTTTCGTTGCTTATTTGATGATTTTCTTATTGTAACTTACACGTTGTCATTTCAAAGCAATGGGGCACTGAATAATTAACTAAAACACGTCGTTCTTCGTACGATAACGATAATCTAGTGTCTACAAATGCCATTTTAGTATCAGTTAACAAAGGCCATTGATAGCATGAGATAAAAGAACGCAGTACTAGGTGTAGTGTAGTGGGCAACGCGTTGGACTGTGACGCTGAAGGTCAGTGGTTAGGGATCCGGCACTACCTAAAATTTTTTTCTGTAAAAGGGTTTCAGACACACTTATTAATTAATTTTTTATTATTTAGATTATTATTTTGGTCCAAAATGTTTGCAAAAACCTTAAAACACGGCAGTGCGAATTTTTAATTTTTTTTATTTTTATTTTTTATTTTATTTATTTATTTTTGTTGTTGAAACTGCTACTTTTGCAACTACCCTTGCAGCGTTACAGGTGCCCCTGGCCCTGGGCTGGCTCTTCATTTCACTGCAGCCCCCTCCCCCCCGCCCACCACACAATTTATTTTCGCCCATGCGATAGCCTAAATCTGAAACTAACCCATATCTATCTTACCGTCTCCGGCCGCGGTGGCCGAGGGGACTGAGGCGCTCCAGTCACGGTCCGCACGGCCACTATGCTAGGGGTTCGAATCCCCCCTTGGGCATGGGGGCGCAGGATCCATTCCTCCCGCGGCCAGAAAAATAGGACTGAATCCTCCCGAGCCTACAAGGGTGTGGAAAAGGACGGGACTGAATCCTCCCATAACCTGTTTAAGCAGGTAGTTGGTGGCGGCCCGAGACCAGAGTGTGTGGCCAGACCTTTGTAAATATTCCAGGCAAGCTAAAGCTATCTAGCATATGTTCCAGTGTATGTTCCTACACTGTACAGTAAAGTAAGAGTGAGAATTTTAAGCCCCAGTTAAGTTTAGAGTCAGAGTAAACGTACAGTAATATCACTTTGGTTCTTACAATCTAAAGATTGGGTTTTACTCGCAATTGATAAATCTGTGCAATATTTTCAGCAGTTGGTATACACGTTTATTTGATACAGCGTTGAATTTGTAAACAGAGGACAAGGCAGGCTAATTTTATTCCTAAGGAAGAAGAAATTCTGCTTTCAACGGGGGATTGGGACATGAGTCTCATTGAACTGGCTTGACTTAACGTTTATAGAAGCAAGTTATGAACATCTGTAGTTTCTAATAAAACTTGCCTTAATAGGAAATCGGAAAATAGGAAATACTCCTGAAAGACTTTCACGGATATTGTATGTATTATGAGCAATACTCTTAAATGAGGTGCTGGGGCATTGTAGGTAAGCGATCAGACTGCTATTTTTGCGACTCGGGTCCGATTCCCACTAGAAGCTTGATTTCATTTATTAAATTTCTTGCACTTCTGCGTGGTTGTGGTCTTCATGAATATCCCCAACATCCAGCTCCCCAACAGAAATTGATTTAATAAAACTTTTGCAACCCTTAATGTTGCACGTCCATCACGCTACACCACTTTACAACAATTTCTGAAATCCGAAAGTGTCACCTTTCATAAGTAGCACTTCCCTTCATTTCTACTGACTGAAACTCCAAGGGCGTCGGAGGACATCAGTTATAAGCGATCTGCCGTGGACTGAAGCACAGAGTAAGTATATTTGTCTGTGACTGAACTGACAAGTACGGCCGGAAACGGCTTGGGGCGGGGGTGGGGGCTGAGGGCTGGTCCCTGCTGGAGGTGCCATTGTGCAAGTTCGGGAGGATTCAGTCCTGTCCCCTGATCGCCTACCTGCCGTTGGGAGGATTCCGTCCTGCGCCCGGGCATGGATATTTGTGCCGTCCTTAGGATTAGCTAGTTCATAAGTAGTTTGTAAGTTTAGGGACTGATGACCCCGTAGTTAAGTCCCATAAGCTTAACAAACATTGTAACTTACCGTCTATATGTCATCACAGTAGTAAGCTTTGCGGTTAACGGGATATATATTGTCATTCTATAGGCGTAATGCTACACAAGTAGTCTGGTGACTATTGTTCGAGTGGGATAATTTACTTGATTTCCGCGCCACTTGGTTGTGGAAGTTGTAACTGTTGGTGCAAGGCCCTGGGTGGGGTGAGTAATGCCGCGGGGGCTGCGGTGTCCCGCGAGTGCAGGTGGCAGAGGGCGCGGCGTAAATGGATGTGGTGGGCCGGCGATGCGCGTGCCCGCGTCATAATAACGGCGCGCGATATTCGCCTGCCTGCGGGAAATGAGCTCAATGCTCGCGCTAATTTAGATTATTAACACTTTTTTGCCGTTTGGAGGCGCGGCTGGCGTATTTGCCGCGATGCGCCGAAAAATGGCCAGCGCCGTTAATAGTTTAATTATCTAGTAATTTTCAGTTGGAAAATTTGGTGATTGCAACGCAGTTTGCAAGAAAATAAACATGTAAATTGTCTTGCCCGCGCTGTGACGCGGCTGATTGCCGGCCGCCTCGGGCGCCGCCGCCACAAAAGCCGCCTGTTTTCCCACGCTGCCCGCCGGCTAGCGCCACGCCTCACACACTCGCACTTTTGTTCCGCGCGCACAGCGGAGGCGTCTGCCGCGAGGTCATACCGTGCGTGCCCGTTTGAAGCCCAGTTAACTGTCCGTTATAAATGTGGCGCTCATTGCATCGCTCGCATTTATTCAGATGTTCAAATGTTTGTATAGCTTATGGGACTTAACTACGGAGTCATCAGTCCCTAATCTTACAAACTAGCTAATCCTAAGGACGGCACAAATATCCATGCCCGAGAGGGGGTTCGAACCCCCCGACCGTAGTGGCCGTGCAGACCGTGACTGGAGCGCCTCAATCCCCTCGGCCACCGCGGCCGGCCGCATTCATTCCTTCTAAAGTGGTGTAAAGATAAAATAAACAGTAAAATCATTTTTAAAAAATCGCACTGACGTGTTTTATGGCCCACTTTAGATTTGTAGTTTTTTATGTTTTTGCAAACATTTTGGACCAAAATAATAATCTAAATAATAAAAAATTAATTAATAAGAGTGTGTGAAACCCTTTTAGGGAAAAAATGTAGGTAGTGGCGGGTTCCGAACCACCGACCTTTAGCGTCATAGTCCAACGCCTTGCCCACTACGCTACGGATCTCAATGATAAGAGGATGCCGGCCGCGGTGACCGAGGGGACTAAGGCGCTCCAGTCACGGTCTGCATGGCCAATACGGTCGGGGTTTCGAATCCCCCCTCGGCCATGGATATTTGTGCCGTCCTAGTTCGTAAGTAGTTCATAAGTAGTTTGTAAGTTTCGGAACTGATGACCCCGTAGTTAAGTCCCATAGACTATACAAACATTTTTTTGCTAATATGGCAATTTTAGACACTAGATTATCATTTATCGTACGAAGAACGATGTTCACAGAATCTATGACATCAACTGCGATTGTGCAAAGCTGAAAATGTGTACCCAGCCGGGACTCGAACCCGGGTCTCCTGCTTTCTAGGCAGTTGCGCTGGCCCCTACACCACTGGGGACACAGTGATCGCCGCACCTGCTAGGTCTACCTAAGCACACCTCCCGTCAGATACAAATTCCCAGCTTCGTCCTGCCCACAGTTTTCAAACTCGTAGTTATGAAACTAATTCCCGTATGAGTAAGGGCTACAATCTTGCCCACCCCTCCCCACTAAAGATAGGATCATTGCCGTCATTGATGTCATATATGCTGTGAATATCAAATAATAACAACTGCAGCATCAGAAGTGACGTTTGTTCTTTCGGAACAGACGCCACATGTATATGAAGAACGATGTGTTTTTGTTAATTCTTCAGTGCGCCATTGCTTTGAAATGACAACGTGTAAGTTACAATAAGAAAATCATCAAATACGCAACGCAAGATGGTGTATGCAACAGAGAGTTCTGGGCGAGGAATGTCACTCTCCGAACGGCTAGTTTTCGTTAATTCAATGGAGGGTGTCATATCTCCGCTATTTTTGCAAATATGTCTCAAACGATACGAGATATGGAAAAAAAAAAAAAACACACAAGGGAGCTAAGTTGTAAAGAATTTTCTCCTCTACCAATTAGGTTATTCAATTTTCGTGTCACATGAACGGTTCGTTTGCAATTACAATTATATTACAAACTGCTTTTTTTAGTATTACTACCGTATTTTTTGTCAGAAAAATTTGAAAAAGGGAGTTTCTGGTCTCTGGCGGCCTACAATCATGTCTGTTAAATTTGGTGCTGATCGGTTGAACGGTTCGTCTTAAAAACAGGGAACACGTTACGGACAGACAGACAGACATACATCCCAAAATCGCCGTTATTTTTGCAAATATCTTTGAAACGCTACGAGATATGAAAAACAAGAGAGCAAAGTTGTAGAGAATTTTTCCTCTACCAAGTAGGTTATTCAATTTTCGTGGCAGATGAATATTTAAGCCGTTATTTTCATTTAAATTTCGAGTTGTCAAAAGACGATCGCAAAGACCCACTTTTAGTGTTACTACCGTAACCTAAAGTGGGCCAAAATGAAAACAATCTTATATTAAAACTGTGCGAGATGGCGCAGTGGTAGCACACTGGACTCGCTGTCAGGAGGACGGCGGTTGAAACCCGCCTCCGGACATTCTGATTTAGTTTTCCCGTGATTTCCCTAATCTATTCAGGCAACTGCTGGGGTGTTTCCTTTCAAAGTGCACGGCGGATGGTTCTCCATCCCCGGTAAAAATTTCCGAGCTTTTGCTCCGTCTCCTAAATTCAAAAAATCAAATGTTCAAATCTTTGTAAAGTCTATGGGACTTAACTACGGGGTCATCAGTCCCTAAGCTTACAAACTACTTATGAACTAACTAAGACTAAGGACGGCACAAATATCCATGCCCGAGGGGGGATTCGAACCCCCGACCGTAGTGGCCGTGCAGACCGTGACTGAAGCGCCTCAGTCCCCTCGGCCACCGCGGCCGGCCTCCTAAATTCAAATGTTCGTAAACCTTTTGGACCAAACTGCTATGTTCATCAGTCCCTAGACTTACATACTACTTAAACTAACATAAGGACGTCACACACACCCATGCCACAGGGAGGACTGGAATCTCCGACGCCCAGCAACCGCGCGCTACGCAGCAAGACGACTTAAAGTGCTCGGCCACCCCACCGTCTCTAATGTCGACTGGACGTTAAACCCTAGTCTTCATTCCTTCTTCCCTATATTAAACGTACTCGAGGCAGCATAATGGTTGGTGTAAGGGTGTACTACAAGAAGTGCAGATAAAAGAGGTCGAAGGTATAAAATTCCTGGGATTACAGCTTGATTATAAATTCAGTTGGGAGGAGCACACCATGGAATTGCAGAAACGACTTAACAAATCTGTATTTGAAACACGAGTGGTATCAGACATAGGTGACGTAAAAATAAAAAAGCGTGCATACTTTCCCTACTTTCATTCCATAATGTCATATAGTATAATATTTTGGGGTAACTCTTCAAGTGAAGCAAAAGTTTTCATAGTAAAAAACGTGTAATACGTACTATTTTTTGTGTAAATTTACGGACATTCCGCAGAAACCTCTTCTAAGAACTGGGTATATTAATTACTGTCTCTCAGTATATTTATTCCTTAATGAAATTTGTCATAAATAATATATCCCTTTTCACAACAAACAGCTCAGTTGATACTTACAATACTAGGAGCGAAAATGATCTACACAAGGACTTAAAAGCACTTATTTTAGTTCAAAAAGGGGTCCACTATTCGGGAACACACATTTTCAATAATTTACCGACAACCATAAAAAATTTAGCTACAAATAAAGATCAGTTTTTATTGCTTTGGAAGTGACAGTGAAGTTAACTCTCGAAATCTACAGTCTGTTGGACGATTTTACCCCTACGGAATTCCGTGAACTTTTTGAACACTGAAAAAGGCTTCGAGTTATAAATTTTTCACAATATTGTTTCTTTCACAAAAAGTTGACGATTTAATGCGTTCTCTACGTCTGACGCGAACGGAATGCAGGAAAGATGTGTGCTGCGCACGTCACGAGAGACTTGGGTGTGAGAGCACAGCCAGTGGTAACGCGCAGGTAGCTGCGTGTAGAGACGCGACCTCCAGAAATAGCGGCCGCACACCGCCCAATCTCCGGTGCTGCGGTCTGCGGCCGCGCCCACACCAAGGAGCGGGAAGCGAGTGGGCAGCCGCGCTGGTGCCGGGGGGAGTGGACTGCGAAACAAGCCCATCACACGATACAAAACTAGGGGCCAGAGCTCAATTTACTTTCGTTTCTGCTGTAAATGCACAAGTCTTCACAAATAACTTTCGCAGTCATAGATGGGGTTTGGGGGAGGGACTTCGTTCTTTGCCGAAGATTTTAGTGAATTTGTTGCAGGACTATTATGTGAAGAAGAAGAAGAATATTGGAATGTATTTGCCACTTTAGTAGGTGTATACCTTTCCTCGACCATAACACTCTTATCTCATCAACATAACAGCTACTCGTTCCTGTCGGAGCAAAACCCTTTCTGTCCCTAACCATTACTCAGCCGGTTTCTCAAAATCCTTTTCAGTAGCAGGAACCAGGCTTTGGAACAATCTACCTCAGTATATCAGAGAGCTGAATAACACTGCCAGCTTCAAACGACAGTTAATGGTTTATCTACTAAGGCAATAATTACGCCAGTCTTTGATACCCTACGGTCTAGGTACGTCACATCCATCCCACCTCCCAGATATTCCCCTACTGCCATTGCTCTCGCCAGGTACAGCTTTCTTAACTTCCTTCTGTCAGAATTCGCCATGCCTTAACCAGTCTCGATATATTCAAAAGTACATCTTGTATCTATCAATGTTGTTTCTTATATTATTACACTAACAGCAGCAGAAGGTGTCTCAGTGGTACTACTAGTATTAATCCTATTGGAGTTAAGTCAATACCTTTTATCTACATTTTTTGCATGTAATCAACTTGTATAAATTATTGTTATGTTATAGGTAACTCACATGTAAAGAAATACTGTATGTGTAAAAAAAACCTGGTCCGAAGTAAGAGAGGGCCTGATGGCCTTAATCTGATCAGGCTAAATACACAAATAAATAAAATATACCATGCAAAGTGAAATTCGCGCACTTGGGCTTCGCAGTGCAATTCCTCACATAGCAGAATTAAAAAAAAGTCTCACAAAACGTCGACCTGCCTATATTTCAGACAGTAAATCGACGTCAAAACCCGAGATTGGTGTGTGTTCCAACCGTCAGAGAGTTTCAGAATTACACAAGTACACCAGAAAACTTATAAGAGGCTGTAGAAGGCGTCTTCAGGAACAAACTGAGTACAGAAACTTGTACCCGGAAACGACATTCAACGACGCTTCGTAGAGTCCAAGTTACAGGCACAGACGCCTGTCGCCAGACATCACCTCCAGCAATTTAGACGCTCTGGAGCGTCGTTGGATGACCGTCCCGGGCAAGGGTTTCTATGCTCATTTTGTTCCTCAAGACGTCTTCTACATCCCCTAGAAGTTTGTTTGTGCATTTGTGTAATTCTGAAACAGTCTAACGTATGAAACACACACCCATCTCCGTCTTTGACATTCTGTTTGTTGTTACTGGCATGTGAG
Source organism: Locusta migratoria (assembly GCA_026315105.1). Taxonomy (NCBI): domain Eukaryota; kingdom Metazoa; phylum Arthropoda; class Insecta; order Orthoptera; family Acrididae; genus Locusta; species Locusta migratoria. Next base: position 103,021,823 of record CM048747.1, read on the forward strand.
AATTAGTGCTGCGAAGCACGAGTGCGCGAATTTCGCATCACACTGTATATGCAGTGTTACAGATGAATTTACGGAAGTACGAGATGGTCAGTCAGTTAAAGACTCTCGACTTGGAAGTCCTTCAGCCTCCACTAATAGTGTTCATTTTCATAAAATGGCTTGTGACAGCTACCGTCTGTCAAAGAAATAGAAAAAGTGGCATTTTAATAGGCTCATTGTGGAAAAAAATCAGCACTAGAATTCGCTAAAAAGAGACTGATTTTGGCCAGGCAGCATTTTGTGTGTCTATTATGACATGGCACGTATTCTGTCACCTCTGTTACGTCGTGTTTTGTCACAAAATTCAGATGACTGGATACTGAATGTGGTTTTTTGTTTTGTTTCCGAAATTACATCGTTTCAGAAACGAGCTGTTTCTACGGCACTGATGACTTTCAGGAGAATTTATGATGGACAGAGAAGAACAGGTGAACTCGGAACTGTGTTAGATAAGCGTGTGGATAGAAAAGAGGAGGAATGATTTCATCGTCGCAATGAATGAAATAATATAAAGTTTTTAAAACAGACTGTTTACTATTAAATTTAGACTATTTACTCTTTCGTCTTCGAGTTCTGACTGAGTGGGGTATTCAGTTCCAGACCTAAAATTGCAGTCTTTATGGAATAGGAAGCTTCAATTTCAAAGTTGCAATTATTATTATACTCTTACAGTTCTTGGATTCAACTGTCTTTCTGCATTGAAAAATTGTTAGCAATAGCGAGCGAGGAGGCGCAGTGGCAACACTCTGGAGTCGCATTTAGGAGGGCGGTGGTTCGAATACACCTGCAGCCTTGGCCATTAAGGTTCCCATTATTTACCTATATCACTCCAGGCAAATGCAGCTATGGTTATTTCGAAAGGGCACGGTCGATTTCCTTTCCATCCTTACCCAAAAGTCAGCGTGATCTCCGTTTCCAGTGGCCACATCGTCGACGTAATTTTAAACCCTAAGCTTTCTTCCTTCCTTTACTATTAGAAACATTTTTAGCGAGAAGTTTTGTTACTTCAAAAATCAGTTGATCCTATTTTATTTCCTAAACAACTCAGGGCGACGAGAAAAAAATGCGAAAATAGGTTACTAACAAAAAAGGTCACCGTATAATTTGATCCAATACAACGGTTTGCACCGGTGGGGAGGATGAGGAACTCACTTTAACGGTGGAGCAGTAGGCTAGCTGTGGCGCGTTTGACGCTACTTCTTGTTGTCAGTGGCGCTGGCGACACGCATAGCAGAGCAGCGGCTCGGCAAGTAGGCAGTTGTCAGGCCGGCGACGGCCGACGGCTCCCCGGCTGCCGTATTACGGGCGGCGGACATAATTTACCGGCAGCTACTCAGTCGCCGCAGTACGCGGAAGTAGCGTATTAATAATGGCGCAGGCCGTGAGTGAGTGGCCGAGTTAGGGTGGTATAAGTAGCCGTGCAATATGGATGGCGGCCCGCGCGCACTTGTACTGTATTCCGATTGGACGCGAGTAGCCCAGCAATTATACATAACGGCGGCTGATCAACGCGCCGCCCACTTGGGAGTCCGCGGCTCGTGCCTCGCGCGCGCCCCGCTAAGTGGCCTTCCCTATGCACGCGCCGCAGCCCAATTACCCACCAAGACCGCCAGGGGGGCTGCCCCAAGTCACGCCCCATTACCTTCCCCTGCGCGCTTTTAACCTTTTCTTTCCGACACTGAATTCCACTACTTTCTAACTCAGGAACGCTGCTGGCTGTTGTCATGCAACACCAAGATGGACCGGAGACATCATCATCATCATCATCATCATTACAGACTGATTATGCCTTTCAGCGTTCAGTCTGGAACTACTTATGAACTACCTACAACTAAGGACGGCACAAATATCCATGCCCGAGGGGGGATTCGAACCCCCGACCGTAGTGGCCGTGCAGACCGTGACTGAAGCGCCTCAGTCTCCTCGGCCACCGCGGCCGGCTGGAGCATAGTACCTCTAATAAAATTCCTCCATGTTCCCCTATTCTATGCTAACATTGATGCCTCGTCTGATGTTATGCCTTTTACTTCAAAATCATTCTGCACCGCATCTAAGTACTTTCTTCTTGGTCTACCTCGGCTCCTCTTACCCTCTGCTGCCGAGTACATGAGTCTCTTAGGTAACCTTGCTTCTCCCATGCGTGTAACATGACCCCACCATCTCAGTCTGTTCGCTCTAACTGCTTCATCTATGGTGTTCATTCCCAGTTTTTCTTTGATTTCCTCATTATGGACACCCTCCTGCCGTTGTTCCCATCTATTAGTACCTGCAATCATTCTTGCTACTTTCATATCTGTAACCTCTATCTTATGAATAACCTGTATCCACCCAGCTTTCACTCCCATACAATAAAGTTGGTCGAAAGATAGAGCGGTGCACTGCTAATATAGTCTTTGTACTTACTTCCTTCTTGCAGGAGAGAGTAGATCTTAGCTGAGCACTCACTGCGTTAGCTTTGCCGCACCTCGATTCCAGTTCTTTCGTTATGTTGTCATCCTGTGAGAAAATACATCCCAGGTACTTGAAACTGTCCACCTGTTCTAACTTTGTTCCTCCTATTTGGCACTCAATCTGTTTAAATCTCTTTCCCACAGACATTACTTTCGTTTTGGAGATGCTGACCTTCATGTCATAATCCTTGCACCTCTGATCGAGCTCTGAAATATTAGTTTGCAACCTTTCAATCGAATCGGCCATTAAAACTAAGTCATCCGCATATGCAAGACTGCTTATTTTGTTTTGACCTACTTCAATCCCGCCCTGCCAGTCTACTGTTTTCAACTTATTGGACCGGAGTCATCTAAACCAAATTTTACTTGGGGGATACATAAGACAAAATCGTGTGGCTGAGTGGCCTAGTGCAGGGGTTCCAATTGGACATAATTTCGGCGACTTGCGTGTCCCAAACCTACCCCATTCATCCAACCGGGGAAATGATACTTGTACAGTTTAACGTGGAATCCAAACCACATGTCGTTTCTAGCGACTTCTCTCATCGCTGAGCGGTGAAAGCTGTGTTGAAACGAATATAAAAAATCGGTGATTCGATGGGGTTTCGAACCTGCGACCCCTCGCTTTCTAGTGGAGATCACCAGGCCGGACAACACGTTGAACAAAGATCATACAGCACCAGGTGACGTGAGGAAGATGATGAAATCCGTATTTAGTATTGCCTCCCTTCCTACACGCAATTTAATATAAGAATAAACCTCACTGAACATTACACTCCGTAGACTTCCGAGTCTGCTGGAATCTCTTTGGTTTTAGTTTGACTTGGAGCTGAAGCCAAGCTGCCTCGAGTATAGTCAAGTATAATAATAATAATAATAATAATAAATGATGATGATGATAAATTTCATATTGTGCGTTACATGCGCATCGACTCAAGCGATAACACGGGACAACCGCTTTACCGGCGCACTTAACTTGGTCAACACTGGCAGGCCAGCTGGTACAAATAAATTGAAATGAATCACAGTTAAAACACAGGGACCGGCATACGAACAAAGTAGCTCCGAATGTCACTTAGTTGTTAAAGAAAAGGAAATAATACACCCCAAAGTCCGGCAAAACGCTTCTTTGGGGACTAGACGGTAAACATGCTCTCGGATTTGGTGAACAAATTATTGTAATTATAAGAAAGAAAGACGAAAATTCAAATCATTCTTCTGCATGAGCTAAGAGTGACGTAGAACAGCGTTGTAGGGATTTCACTGCATAGTAAAATATTGAAGTCCATGAAAGTATTACTCACTTCCGGCACATGGCAATACTGAGACGGTAATCTAATACACTGATAAAGAGGCGATCAACAACAGAACCCACGAAGCCATTTTAAAAAAAATGTTCAAATGTTTGTAAAGCTTATGGGACTTAACTACGGGGTCATCAGTCCCTAAACTTACAAACTACTTATGAACTAGTTACGAACTAGGACGGCACAAATATCCATGCCCGAGGGGGATTCGAACCGCCGACCGTAGTGGCCGTGCAGACCGTGACTGAAGCGCCTCAGTCCCCTCGGCCACCGCGGCCGGCAAAAGCCATTTTAACGGCGTGCTTGTTTCACTACGGAGCAGAAAGCAACTTCTGTCATAAATGAGGTATCAAGTGAAACAACAAGCTTACCAATGATAATTCTGTACGCATTTTCCATATACAATTATTTTTTATACTTCGATTATTACAGTTACAGTAATATAGGAAAGAGAATCAAAGTGGACTCGATCCACGAGGAAGGAAAGGATGTTCAAGGATTAATTATACAGAAATTTAGAACAAGGTGACTTGAAAAAAAGCGGGATGCTTAGCAAGTGTTTTCTGCAGAAAGGAGCGCTCTTCAGGCTCTTTGTTGTTATGTGCTCATACACTGCAATATTGCGCGTTAACTACAACAGCAGTACGTGCTCGAGTATTTTCACGCCAGGGCCTTAGATGCAGGTAACGGATTGATACGTCTGGAGGCACTGACATGGTCAATTCGGATGTAAGTTCCAGTTTTTTTTTTTTTTTAATCAATTTTGTGTACTTTTGATAAATAGCTGTGAACGGTACCTCTTTTAAATATAAATTTTGTAGACATTAAAATATTTTTCATACTATTTCACAAGCTTCGGAATAACATCCGCGTAAAACTCGGCGACCTGTTATGCGCTTTTATTTGTGTAAATTGCTCTGAGAGTTCAGAAATGGTGAAACGCCGATTCTGCATGAACAGACAAGTTCATCCATTCAAAACTGACGATTGACAACTTAGTCCACCGCGATATGGACGACACAAGTTCATTAATCTTACGATGAATTTCCAGTGGTATAATTTATTTTGTCCATAGACTTAGCGAATGCAAGGCGGGGGGGGGGGGGGAGGGGGGGACTGCAAACGCCCTTTCCCAGAACTGAACCGCATCTGTTAATAAAAGGGAAGGGAGAGAAACTGACCAATTACACTGAAATGTCCATTACCTTAGAAAATTTCGGAAGGTCACTGTAACACAAAAGTTATATGAGCTACGCGTGCCCCGCACTTCTCGAGATCACACATTTAAACACCTGTACTGTAGTGCCGAGAAAGTAATCAACCGAGCTACACGAATGAACAACGTTGGCGACGCAAGCCGCTCTCGTTCGCCTGACTTGAGACACCGGAACTTAATTGTGAATCGCTCTCGTAGAACGTGTACTGCTGGCCGTACAAAAACTAGCACCAAGGAGGACCTAAGATGTAACAGAAAAATTTATTCGAGAGATAACATGTTATACAAAGATCACGTGTTTTGAAATATTTGAGGGGTGGGATATGGGGTCATAATCGGAACTCCGTCCGTTTTTCCGAATTATATTTTCCACAATTCACCTTAGTACACGCGAATATTCATGTATTACTCAAAAGAAGGCCACCTCCAATTTCTTTGCCCACCGTTCTCCAGCCCGAGATTATGATTTCTCTAAAGATGTCGCTCTCGACGAGACGGTAAACTGTAGCAATGAAGTATATTCATACCGTATATTCGGTATCTTTGCATCAAGCAAATGTTCCTAAGTGATGGTGCAACCGTGGTCAGTTTTTAATCACGAGGCGCAGACTCGGCAGCGAGAACAGTTAGTAGACTATTTTTTATCTGCACTCGTCACTAGAGCCAGTGGTATTAAGGTGCTTAGGTTTCGCTGTTGGCAGCAGTACGTGCTAGAAGATGGCCTTTCAGCGGAAGTGTCGCGACGCTTCGTGCGTTATATATATATTCCCAGCTTTGTGTTACACACACCGGCTCATTTTTCTTTAAGGCATCTTGTTCCGCATAGCACCACAGGCATTGTTTGTCTGATAATCAGTATAGGGTGTATTTCTCCTAACTCAGTAATTGTTTTTAACCTCCTCATAATTTATGGTATACAAACATTTGAACATTTCTTTGAAATTGGCTTCTTCAGTCAAGAGTAAAAATGATATTACTTGGCGATTTTCAAGTGTCCGACAACAAAATTACAATCGCCTAATAGTCATTCGCTTATTTCCATCTCCTGCTCGAAGTTGTTGATTGAGTTGTAAATGATACGGATGGAACGTTCATACGTAGTATACCCCATGCTCTTGCATGTAAAATAGACACGTACAGAATTTCCGCGAGAGCTTGTTGAAAGACTACGTCATACCGATTGAAGTACTCCGTTCTACCGACTTAATTCAAAATGTTCAAATGTTTGTATAGTCTATGGGACTTAACTACGGGGTCATCAGTCCCTAAACTTACAAACTACGTATGAACTACTTACGAACTAGGACGTCACAAATATCCATGCCCGAGGGGGGATTCGAACCTCCGACCGTAGTAGCCGTGCAGACTGACTGGAGCGCCTCAGTCTTCTCGGCCACCGCGGCCGGCGACTTAATTATGTCTTACTTCAGCCACAGTCGGTTCAGGTGTAATAGGCCTGCTGGGCACTGTATCAGTGTCACGCTATGTATTGAACACACGAGTAAACGCTCTTGAATCCGGTAGTTCGCCGTTAGGAAAGCGTTTGTCGTATTCTCTACTAGCAGCAACAGCTTTCCATTACAAAACCGATACGTAAATGTCATATCGGCATATTCAACATGTGCAAGTACTGCGCTACAGTACAGTAGATTTGGTTTAGAAAGAATAGTGAAAATTTCAGTATAAAATAAAGCACGATCACGACTTGACCATAAACTCTCTATTGTGACATTTTACATATATATAGGTTGGGGCAACACATTGCAGCCGGTGTTCACAAACATGACACGAAATTGCACGAACTCGTCTGTATCTCTGTACTCGGTAAAATTGTACACTTGTTAAAACGGTATTTTATTGCTGTTAGTCTATAGTAACATGTCCTAAAAATGTACTATTCCTCCTTGGAGCCAGTGTGTTAGCGATTACGACAGTCGTAACTGGCGGCCAGTTCGCAGCCGAGAAGCACCCGCTCAGAGCGCCTGGCTACATCTGCATCTACATGGGATATTCGGCAAATCACATTTAAGTTCCTGGCAGAGGGTTCATCGAACTACCGTTATACTATTTTATCTCCCATTCCATTCTCGAATAGCGCGTGGGAAGAATGAACAGCTGAACTCTCCGTTCGGGCTCTGATTTCTCGTATTTTATTCTGTTGATCATTCTAGCTATGTAAGTGGGAGTCAACAATATATTTTCGCATTCGGAGGAGAATGTTGGCGATTGTAATTTCGTAAGTATTTACGCCGCAGCGAAAAGCGTCGTTGTTGTAATGATTCCTATCCCAGATCCTGTGTCATTTCCGTAACGCTGTCTCCCCTGTATCGTGACAATAAGAAATGAGCTGCCCTTATTTGGACTCTTTCGATGTCCTCCGTCAAACCCACCTGATAAAGATCCAACACTGGGCAGCAATATTCTATAAAAGGACGGACAAGCGTAGTGTACGCAGTTTCTTTAGTAGATCTGTTGCATCTTTTAAGGGTTCTACCAATAAAACGGAATCTCTGGTTCGCCTTTCCCACGACACTACCTACGTGTTCTTTCCAATTTAAGTCAGAAGTAATTGTAATTCCTAGGTATTTTGTGGAGTTTACGGCCTTTACATTTGATTGATTTTTCATGTAAACAAAGTTTAAAGGATTTCTTTTTGCACTCAAATCAAATGTTCAAATGTTTGTGTAGGTTATGGGACTTAACTACGGGGTCATCAGTCCCTAAACTTACAAACTACTTATGAACTAGTTACGAACTAGGACGGCACAAATAACCATGCCCGAGGGGGGATTCGAACCCCCGACCGTAGTGGCCGTGCAGACCGTGACTGGAGCGCCTCAATCTCCTCGGCCACCGCGGCCGGCTTTTTCGTACTCATGTGGACGACTTCACACTTCTCATTATTTAGAGTCAGTTGCAACCAATTCTTACACCATACAGATATCTTATTCAAATCGTTGTGCAGTTGGTTTTGATCTTCAGATGATTTTACTAGACCTTAAATCTGTGTTTAGCTTTACGCGAGGCCAGCTAGCCGCTCCTTCCTTTAACGAGGCCACACAATGCACTGTCTGCGTCGGTCATTCCTCCTCCACTGGTGATTTCTGACTTTTGGTAGTGGTGGATGAGAGCCGCTCGCGCAGAGGCCAGGAGGCCAGTAGTTTGCAGCTGTCTCGGTGCAGTGCCGCCCCCACCTCCGCCGCCCCCGCCTCCTTGTCGCCGGCCACGTGGCGGCTCTGGCTCCTGCAGCCGCTTATCGACTTGCCCATCCTCGTTATTACGTTGCGCATTTATCAAACCGCGCCCTCCGCTGCCTTCTGGTCAATAACTCGGCGCCCGCCGGACCGCCTTGCCGTCTGCCATCCCTCCCTATACGCCTCTATTTCTTGCTACTTATCGACAGCTGGCTTGTGCCGGAGCGCGACATCTTATATGTTCTAGTTGTCGCCGGCTCCTATTCCTAATAGGGCAAGTTGGGAAAAACTAGCACAATGTAAGCATCTCGTTAAAGTTGGCATTACTATTCGTGTGAGTGATATTGCTGCAGTGTGGTGTGTTCGAGTGACTGTGATCAGTATTGGTAAACATGCCACATTCACTGTTTCTTTCTGACTTGTAAACTAAGGCAAGTTAGCAACTTATACTTCGTCTTCGTTCAGAATCTTGTTTGAAAGATAAGGATTATTAGCATTTCAGTGAATTCACGAATGATGTGGCGTGGCTTGGTGGCGGACTCTTGAATTCCCTTCACGTGCTAGTATGATGAAATGCTTCGGTGGCGGCAGATGTTTCATTTTTACGAACACAATTGGAATAGTGGTCGAGGAGGGGGAGGCAGACATGTTGATTTGTTAAAATAGATCTTTTATTATAGTCTTCGACATATCCTCAATTGGTAACTAATTTTGCCGCGGTGGAGTAGCCGAGCGGTCTAGGGCATCTCGCTGCGGAGCGCGCGGTTGCTCGCCGTGGAGGTTCGAATCCTCCCTGGGTCATGGGTGTGTGTGTTGTCCTTACGTTAGTTTACCTAGGTTTAAGTAGTAGATAAAAAGGGTAGGGCGACAAAGTGTGATGTCCTGGCGGTTAATGCGTACAATGTTAGTAAAAAACTACAAAATACTGTCAAAGTGGAGTGCAGTGTCTAGATTATTTCTAGTTATATGTTCTGTGTGTGGGTGTTTCAAGTAGATATGAATATCTAACTTGTTTGCTACAATGGTGCCAATGATGAAAATTGAAATGGCAGGTTTTCGTTTGCCCTATATTTATATTATTGCACCATCCATTTATTTCCATATTCCTGGCCCGAAAATAAAAGTCAAGGAAAAAATTAAACTTCCATAGTTTCAACCTAAAGTATGAACTAGTTTGAATATAAAATAAAAATCTGAAAATTGAAGTTTTGAATAGTTACTTTAAAAACTCCTCTTGTCCATGCATTTGCTCCTTTCAGCTCCTCTCTCTCTCTCTCTCTCTCTCTCTCTCTCTCTCTCTCTCTCTCTCTCTCTCTCTCTCCTACCCGTTGAGTGAGAACTTCTTTACCAGGTGGTTGTCTTGCAGCTTCCTCAAATAACAATCAGCGACTGCCAGAATAACTCTCTTTTCCAGACTAAATATTTTCTTTTGTTTGAGAGTAACCCCCTTTTCTGCGCCCTTCTTCAAACAACATAAACATAAAATTACTGCATTAGTTATTAATGAATGTATTCTGTACCCGAATTTATTTTTCAAATGTTTTACAAAAATTTGAGCGCTATCGCTCAGTTCGAAATACATCAACTGATGGTAATACTTCTTCGATTGCAGTTTTGGTATGTTTTAAGTCAACTCAAGATGACAGCAGAAATAAAATGAAGAGAGTGCGTGATCGACCTATTGCAGAGGTTCCTTGATGACAAAAATAAAGATTGAAACCTTACATAAAACCACGAAACTGCACGCCAATGTTACGTCACATTAGAGGGGGAGGGAGGGGAGGTGCCATATATCAAACCTCTTCTAGCTCAGAATACTTCGGAAAAAATGCTCCATCTTGGATGCCATCTACTGGTTTGTCTCATTCCAGCATATCTAACAACGTCGTCCTTATCTTCCTAATTCACAGGATACATAAAGTTGTTTGCTTATGTTCATGGACATTTACCATCAGCTTTCTTTTTACGTTTTTTCTGTTAACTGTTTCATGTAACAGTATTGGTCTGGTTAGGATTCTCTCGTTATCTCTCTGCTCTTTGATTGCTCCTGAATCTTTTTAAACATCTTCCTCTTCTGAACTTGCTCTTTTACCCCTTTTTGTTCAACGTTAACCATTCACTGACGCAAAGGTTTTAAGGACACACACATAAGGTACTGCTAGACTGTTGTATACAGGCCCCTACAGATCTTATTATTCATTTCGTTGCTAAACTCGTCTCTTCTTACAGTCTCTTCTTCAACACATCAGCCGCGGTGGAGGAGCCGAGCGGTCTAAAGCGTCTCGCTGCGGAGCGCGCGGTTGCTCGCCGTGGAGGTTCGAGTCCTCCCTGGGGCATGGGTGTGTGTGTGTTGTCCTTGGGTTAGTTTACCTAGGTTTAAGTAGTTTGTAAGCTACGGACTGAAGACCACGCAGTTTGGTCCGATAGATTTACAAAATTACATTCAACAGATCTATCAGTTTGTGTAAACTTAGTGTATTAGGAGTAATGAGTTTGAAAAACATTGTTTTTTATTAGTGAGGCAGCGAACTGGTATATGATCCAATATGAAAATATCAGTCAAGTTCACAAAAAGTTTTAACACTTTATTTTATAATAATATTCGATGTATGCTAAGATCCTCAGACCGATTTGTCTCATATTGATGCTGAGAAAATGATCGTGCCGCACAAAAAGAGGCAGAAGAACAAATTCAGAAGATGTTTAGAAACATTCAGGGGATAATCAAAAAGGAGAGAGACGACAACAAATCCTAACCAGACCGACACTGTTGCATGAAAAAATTAACATCGAAAATCGTAAAAAGGAAGCTGAATATAAATGCCTATGAAGTATACATTTGAGGGTTCCGTCTGGAGCATGATCCCCTTATAAAACTCTTCCACCATCGCCTACTAATCTAAAATTAATGCCTCGTCTGATGCTAAACCTGTTACTTCAAAATCATTCTTGACCGAAACCAAGCCCTTTCTCCTTGGTCTACCTCGACTCCTCTTAACCTCTACTGCCTAACTGCTTCATCTATGGCATTCATTCCCAGTTTTTCTTTGATTTTCTCATTGTGGACATTCTCCATCAATTAGTACGTACAATCGTCATGGCCACTTTAATATCTATAACCTGAAATTTATCAATAACGGAACTTGTATCCACCTTGCTTTCACCCCCATACAAATATTTCTGGTAATATTGTGAATCAAACATCTTGTTATAGGTTGAACCCACTGTTAAGAAAAAAGAAAGAAAGAAACGAAGCACTGATCTCAAATAATTCCAGTTCATTTATGATTCTGGAATACAGATTGTGGAGTTTGATTAATTCCCTAGACCGTGTCTATTGTTTGCCATCAGTAGGAAACCATTTGACGCAAGCAGATGGCCTGGGCCTGTTTTAAAAAGGCCTCCATGTAAAAAAGTGCTCTTCACTGAAAGTTAATGCCCTTAGAGAATGCGACGCGAATGGTAATGGAGAGGCCGTAAAGGCAGAGTGACGCTGTAGCCGCGGTGCTGGGAGCGGAGCAGGCGGAGGCTGGGCGGCGGCGTGACGCACGGGAGCGCTCTCGGCGAGTGTAAACATCCCCCGGCCGGCTGCGTTATGATGTATCCGTCTGGAGCTATTCTGGACGCGGCGGTGCCAGCTCGCCGCCCGGGCCCTTATCTGCCGCCACCTCAAGTCCACGCCAGTTGAGCCGCGCCGCCGCCGCAGCGCCAATAAACAGGCGTGCTAACACCGTGTTTTATGGACAAAGGTAGAGCTGTCAACATTCCAAAGATGGTTCGAACACGGCCCTGTTTGGAGGTGTCTTCGACTTACCCAGCCAGTTGTACGGAGACCTACTGTTTAACGTGGATTCCGAACCAGTCGACATTTTTGACATCGGCAACATTGCCAGAGTTGAAATCGAACCCGCGATCTTTGGATTCATAGTCTGACACTCAACCACGGTGCTATCGAACCAACTACTTAAAAACCTGGCATTGTCCGGTATTGTCCTCGCGACTCATTCTGCCCATCACCTACTCTCTCTTGTCTTTTGTCTTCTTATACTAGTGCAGCTCTCTGTTGATCCATTTGAAGTAAAAACTTGCTGAAAAGTAAGCCAAGGACGTCCGGAAGCGGATTCGTCAGTAATGGAGCAAGCGATGAAGTGTGTCTTATTTATAACCTGTCTTCAGCACTTCCGTCAGACGTGCGATGATGGCGCCGATACCAGAAACTTTGCCAGGTAGTGGACTTCCCCACCACCGCTTACTCTCTTTCTCTCTCTCTCTATCTCTCTCTCACGCCGGCACAGCTCACCACTACGTTTACATGCGACGCATCTTCCGGAAGACAAAACCCGAATTTCCTATACTGTGTTTCACTGTCGTTAAAGCCTGAAGCGGATTTGCTAGCCCACTCAAAAATGACGTCTCCTCACTTAAAATCTACAGATGATGCTCATCCTAGTTTTTATACGTATCTTCACGGCAGAAAATGGCACTTTGTGAATATGAACCGAAAATTCTTAAATATAAGACACAGCCTGACAAGCGAAGCACGTTTCAAAACCGTTGGCCTTTACAAGGGCGCGAAAATCGGCTGAGAAAGTGGAATGCCGTTTTATACTAACGGATTTCCAGAATTGATTTTGGAGTCTGTACATGACCAACCAAAAGCAGACTTGGAGTTTGGGTTTACATAATCAGGTTTTTGCAGCGTGTCACTCTTAAATACTATAGTTCCAATCTATCGAGTAATAAATGGAATACTTCCTGAAGTAAAAGAAATAAATCCTCTTTGGGCAGTAAACGTGCTAGGTGTTGGTACAACTTACATATATTTCAAATTAGGAATAAAGAAATTTACTGAGAATTAAATGATGGGAAGTAACTTGAGTTATATGGGGTGTCCAAACTATACAAATTTTGGAGGATGCTAAACTAATGACTTTGAGATAAGGAAAAAATGAGGGGGGGGGGGAATGAATATTTCGGGCGTTTTCGAGATTTCAAACGAGCAAGCTACGCGTTTATGAGACTTTAGTTAATCGCCTTATTCGTTGTCTCATTTTTTGTTCATGACTGACATTGAGGACTGTAGCTAATGTTCGTTTGAGGGCGTCGTTTCAGTCCGACGGCACACGGTGGTTTTTGGTAGACTGGCTGTTTGCTAATGGTCTTTATGCTTTTTTCTTTTATTATCTTTTACAGTATTTGACTGTCTTTTTGCTTCCTCTCCTGGAGTACTGTTGCCCAATGTGGGACCCTTACCAGGTGAGACTCACGGAGGACATTGAGAAGGTTCAGAGAAGGGCAGCGAGTTTTGTTTTATCACGTTACAGGGTGCAAAGCGTCACGGAAATTTTGCACGATTTGAGTTGGAAATCATTAAAAGAACGACGTTATTCGTTCCGGCGAGATCTATTTGCGAAATTTCAGTCACCGACTTCTAAATGTGAAAATATTTTGCTAGCGCCCACGTATATGGGGAGACATGACCATCCCAATAAAATAAGAGAAATCAGATCGAAAACGGAAAGTTTTAGGTGTTCTTTCTTTCCGCGCGCTATTGGAGAATGGAACGGTAGAGAAAAGTTATGAAAGTGGTTAACGAACCCTCTGCCAGGCAATTAAATGTTATTTCAGTGTATCTATGTAGATGTACATATGAATAGATAATAACTGCTGGATCAGAAGTGACGTTTTATACAATTTGCCGATGACAGGCAATGATCCTTTCTTCAATGCGGAGGTACTTTTAGGCCGTTACACTGATGGGAATCAATTTTAATAACTAAGAGTTTAAGTAATTGTGGTTAGGCGTGCGTGGTGGGATGGATGATTTTGTATCCTCGATGGTGCAGGGGGCCTGGAAAGCAGGAGACCCTAGTTCGAATCCCGGCTGGGTACACATTTTCAGCTTTATCCATTTGCATGTAATGCCATACATTCCTTCGCAAGCGAAGGAACACCACCTTTAGTACGTAATTCATGCAAGGGATTTACAGCCACCGCTATACCAACTTGGTTGAACCCATATATATATATATATATATATATATATATATATATATATTGTGTGTGTGTGTGTGTTTAAATCCCTTGCATGAAATACGTACTGAAGGTGTTTTTCCTTCGCTTCCGAAATGCGGAGCATGACACTCGGAACGACAGATGATGCTCACGGCAGACTTGTTCAGTAACGCCTCAACCTCCAGTCGTAGCCAGGCGTTGCTGCGAGCGAAGATTCTGTCAGATTGTAAGGCGTCACGGTAAAGTCAATAGCATGTAACAGAGGTATTAATAATCGTGCGCGCGATAAGCAGGACCGGGGCCGTGTAGAGGCGAGATAAATACGCGGCTTATTGTCCGGGGCGTGCGTAATAACGGAAAGGAAGCGCGTTTCTGGGCCGTGCCGAGGGCGGGGCAGCTGCTTGGACACGTCCCCTTTGTCTGATTAACAATGGCGCGCGGCGACAGCCGTGTATTACGTGCATAGCGACGCGCCGGCGCCACCGGGTCAGGTGTGAGTGATGGCTGCCTTAATTAAGAAGCGGGGATATGTTTGTCCGTTACGGAATGATTTATAAGCCATTCTTTGTGAGCACGCCATCTTTTAATTAAGTGACGCAACAACAGTTCGTAAAAATAAAACCTCCCCGCCACGAGACCATATAGTTGATTTGTAGGCTACGGAATTTCGCCACCATTATTCCGCGTACAAGGAATTCATTTTGAGAGTGCCCCCTGCGTCATTAGCATACGCGTTAAAACGAAAGTTGACTCCGCGTCGCGCGGTCTCGCCTTCAGTCGAGCACGAGGCGGCGACCACGTACGTCGAACAGCGGACACACAAAAGAATGTACGGTTTTGTCTTCGTCTCAATAGAGCGTGCTCCAATGTCTAAAACGTACTTTAATTAAAGTTATGTCAGGGAGTTGCTCCTCCTTTATGTTTGCACTACCAACTACATCTACATAGGTACTCTGCATATCACATGTAAGTGCCTGGCAGAGGGTTCATTAAACACTTCCATAGCCTTTCTCTAACGTTCCATTCTCTAATAGCGCGCGGAAATAAAGAGGCCCTAAATTTTCCCGTTTTCGATCTGATTTCTTTTATTTTATTGGAATGGTCATGTCTCCCTATGTAGGTGGGTGCTAGCAAAATATATTCACATTAAGAAGTAAAACTCGGCGATTGAAATTTCGCAAATCGAACTCGCCGCAATGAATAACGTTCTTTTAATGATTTACACCTCAAATCGTGCAACATTTCTGTGACCCTTACCCCCCCCCTTGTAACGTGATAAAACAAAACGAGCTGCCCTTCTCTGAACCTTCTCAATGTCTTCCACCAGTTCCACCTGGTGAGGGTCCCACACTGGGCAACAGCACTCCAGGAAAGGACGCACAAGTGTGATGTACGCAGTCTCTTTGGTGGAGGTGTTGCATCTTCGAAGCGTTCTGCCAATGAAACGTAACCTTTGGTCCGCCTTCCCCACAATAGTTCCTGTGTGTTGCCTCCAGTCTAAGTTGTTCAAAATTGTAACTCCTAGGTATTTGGTAGAATTTACGACCTTAAGGTTTGACTGATTTATTGTGTACTTGGAAGTTCAGCGGATTTCTTTCAGTGGTCATGTGTATTGCTTCACACTTCTCATTACTTAATGGGAATTGCCAATTTCCTAACCATATAGATATTTTGTCTAAATCGCTTTGCAGTTGCTTTCGATTCTCTGTTGACTTCACTAACCTTGCCGGCCGCGGTGGCCGATGAGACTGAGGCGCTCCAGTCACGGTCTGCACGGCCACTACGGTTGGGGGCTCGAATCCCCCCTCGGGCATGGATATTTGTGCCGTCCTAGTTCGTAAGTAGTTCATAAGTAGTTTGTAAGTTTAGGGACTGATGACCCCGTAGTTAAGTCCCATAAGCTGTAAAAAACATTTGAACATTATATCACTAACCGATAAACGAAAGCATCATCCGCAAACAGTCTAAGAGAGCTATTCAGATTGTCTTCTAAATCGTTTATAAACACAAGGAAGAGAATAGGACTTATAACGCTTCCCTAGGGAGCGCCAGATATCACTTTTGTTTTACTCGATGACTTACCGTCAATTACTACGAACTGTGTCCTATCTGGCAGGAAGTCGCATGTGTGTGTTTTGTCATTAGGTTAGTTTAAGTAGTTCGTAAGCATAGGAACTGATAGCCCCAGTTCTTAAGTCACTTAGGTTTACAAAAATTTGAACATTTGAAAGTGTAGTAAGTTCTCTTGTAAACGACGCTGCTACTCCACACGTATTTGTTGTTTATTAATCTCTCTTTATCACTTGAAACTCTATAGACGAATGTAAGTGAACAGTAGCTCCTTGAAATGTTCAGTACATTTTAGGTGTGATTTATTTTCATTTTTATTTATTTTTAATTTGTGTTTATTCAGAGATACTGTACATACACGCCGAAACACCACTGTTAAGAGAAGTTCTGTGGTTTTATGTAGACCAAGGATTTTCATTGCACTATAAATGTTTCTGATATTATAGACACATGTCCGGATAGTATACGTTACATTTTCTTACATGAGTGTAGAAAGTATACTTGAAAGTATCTGTGGTCGAGCGTTCAAAGGCTCTTCGCTGTGGAGCGCGCCGTTACTCGCCGTCGGAAGTTCGAGTCCTCTCTCGGGCATGGGTGTATTTGTTGTCCTCAGCATAAGTTAAAGTAGTTTGTAAGGCTAGGGACTGATGATCAGAGTAGTTAGGTCCCATAGATTTACAAACATGTGAATTTTTTTTTTAAGTATCTAGTGCACATTGTTAGATCTTCTTATGGTCCGGACTGCAAGACATTCAAACACTTAATTTCTCTTCTATCATTAATGCTGCACGTTTTCCCATTTTTACCTAATTTATCATTTTACTTGTATATCTACTATTAGGACCATTAGATCGTTAGCAAGGAGTGGCTGTTTTATCGAGTGAAATATGCAGAGTGACAAAGTAGGGTGAGTGATTAGACGATCATACAGTTGCTTTTCTACCCAAACTCGCTTTTGGTGGTGTTTGTTATAAGATCAGAAGTAGTAGTTTGCAACTTATTTATTAAGGACGGGAAGGAAGAGGAATTAGAAAAGGAGGATTGACTTTAGCTGCATTGGGGCATTGAAATTATACAGTGGCGAGAAATGAAAATTTGAGGCGGGCTGGGCATGGAACCCGGGTCTCCGTCTACGGGCCAGCGGTCACTTTAACCACTTGGCTACCCGCGCTCGCCTTCCGTCCTTCTCAAACTTCCCCTAGTCGGAATATTCAGAGTACGTTTTGTAAACAAATGAATTGTACTGCATAAACGATAGAGAAACAGCCACATAAGTCAATATAGTGTTAAACAATGAAAAGTGCAATTATTGATATAATTAATATTATTTTATTTCGTTTAAATTTAGGAAACAAGATTTCGAACAAATCAGAAAACAGAAAACAACTGCGATCAAGAGACATTTTTTCCGTCATACCTTACCATAAAAGGATAGAATATCAAGAACAATAACATTAATAGTGCCTGGAACAAGAGAAGTGTGACTGATGAAGAAACAAACGTACGTGTACTCAACGGGTTCTTGCCTGAATGTGATTGGCGTGTTGTCGGTCGATCTGTCTTGAACGGAAGGCATTGTATTCTACGGAAAACGTGTTTCATTATGCAAAACCGGAAGGCTGTTCGTGCAAAGCTACCGAAATAAATAA
The DNA here is from genome assembly GCA_026315105.1 of Locusta migratoria. Lineage (NCBI taxonomy): Eukaryota > Metazoa > Arthropoda > Insecta > Orthoptera > Acrididae > Locusta > Locusta migratoria. Next base: position 103,039,763 of record CM048747.1, read on the forward strand.
AGTTTCTTTCGATTGCATGTCAAAGACAGCGAATGACGATAGCCGTTTTTAAAACAGAAAGAACTGGAAATTTTCCATTACTTGTCTTTTATTGCCGTCTGAAATCTCTGTGCATTCTGTTTCTAACCTCTCGAGTGGGATAGCATAGAACAGGCACCGCTTTAACGGCTGCTATCTTAATTAAAATAATAAAATCACAAACCTAAATTAAAATCACGGATCCAATTATACGGACCAATAACCCATTAACTAGGGATTTATCTCTCGGGTCTCTGTTTAAAATGGAAGGCAGCAATATTGCATCTTAATATTTGGGATATTTGTAATAACTGTTCTTATTGAAAATTTTATCACAGAAAATTAATCTAGTTTCACACAGAATAAAAAAAAAACTGTGTATCAGTTACTTGTTAGCACACAGGATCATCACTTCAGTGGTGTTACAGATTTACAGCTCAGCATGTGCTGAAGTATGTCTTCGAGAAAAGTGTCTTCGCATTACATTTCAACGCCAAAGCTCTATCATGCGAACTGACGTAAGAACAGAAAAAGAGAACAATTGGCTATCCACACTTCGCTATCCACAATTTTGTGATCCGTTTAAAAATTACGTACTTATTTATTGTTTACTTAAGAGCAAAAAATACGCATTTATTTTCATTTTTTACTTCCATTGACTTCACAGTAGCGTTACAGTTAATTTTCCCCATTGCGTTGCGTGTCTGTGAATACGACAAAACGGCCGTAATTTTTTCTTTCTTCAATGTCTCCGTGCGTGACTGACATAGACAAACATAACACATGAACAGAATGATGTACGTCTTTTATTACCTCTTTACAGCGATACGTAGGACATACAAACGGTCGGGGGTTCGAATCCCCCCTCGGGCATGGATATTTGTGCCGTCCTTAGTATAAGGTAGTTGATAAGTAGTTTGTAAGTTTAGGGACTGATGACCCCGTAGTTAAGTCCCATAAGCTTAAAAAAATTTGAACATTTTAGGACATACAAGTATAGAGTTTGCTTTTCTCTTTCTGCCATTAGATCAGTTTGTCTTGTAGATTTGCAAATGCAGCGTTAATTTACTGAATTTTACCGTTGTGCCTTGTTTCCTCATTGCCGTTTGGTATTTGAAGGAAATTTCGTTTTCATCTACATTTTTCTCATTACTATTGAGTGGTACGGGAGTTCTGTGAAAATTTCAGTTCGTTAATACGGCTGCTTGATTGATACGCCGGTTGACTGATGAAAAAAAAAAATTCCTTCTGATGAGGGTTAGATACAGGTGTTTTCTTTCTGTCCGTTTATCTATCTTTTGTGAGTGTGTGTATGTGTGTGTCTGTGAGAGAGAGAGAGAGAGAGAGAGAGAGAGAGAGAGAGAGAGAGAGAGAGAGAGAGAGGGAGGGGGATACGTAAGTTCCCCTTATGGAAGAGAAGGCAACAAAAATTGTTTAGTAAGAGGTACAGCACTGTTTGAAGTATTGTTCGACTTAGTCATCAAAAGAATTGAGATACTTGTTACATCGTGGGATCAACTTTTATGTGAAAGTGGTCTTCAGCACTTCGTCGTTGTCAAAACGCTTAGCTGAGGATAGGAATTTCTCGAGGTGCAAAAATAGTCCGAAATCTCTGTGAGCAAGATCAGGATTACGTGCTGGATGATCAAACAGCTGCCAGAGGAACTTTTCGAGACGTCTCGACACAGGAATACAGAAGTTTATTCCTCAAACTGAAAACACACACACACACACACACACACACACACACACACACACACACACACACACACACGAGCGCGCGCCCCGAGGGAGGACTCTAACCTCTGGCGGGGAGCAGACGCGCACTCCGCAGCAAGGTGCCTTCGAGCACTCGGCCACTCCCGTGCGGCGTTTATCCCTCGATAAGTCATTCTATTCGTGACTGTGTCGAAAAATATCTCTAACAATGCTGTTCCCGTTGTCGATAAAGTTGTTATTGTAACTGAGTTTAATTTTCTAATAGAATTACTTCCTTCGAGATGCACCTCCTATTTGTAAAATATAAGACATGGGAAGTATCCGGTAACATTTCCGGTCCTACGTAATATTATCTGTATTAGATTTAGTCAACTAGCCAACTCCGGCCATCCAGGTTTAGGTTTTCCGTTTTTCCTAAATCACTCCTGGCAAATGCCGGGATGGTTCCTCTCCAAGGGCATCGCCGATTTCCGTCCCCATCCTTACCCAAAACTCCGAGCGTTAGCTCCGTCTCCAATGACGAAGCCGTCGGCGGGACTTGAAACCCCAAGCTGCTGTTTTTTTTAGTCAGCTAGCCGATGTTGGCGGTAAATTTAAATGAGGTTGTTCCTAAGAGCCATGTGCATAGGGTGAATGCGTAAAGAGATACCTATCAGGTTTCTTTCAAGAACTACATTGCTTCACTATGTTGTTGTTGTTGTTGTGGTCTTCAGTCCGCAGACTGATTTGAAGCAGCTCTCCACGCTACCCTGTCCTGTGCAAGTCTCTTCGTCTGAGAATACGCCCGGCAACCTACATCCTTTTCAATCTGCTAACTATATTCGTCCCTCGGTGTCCCTCTACGATTTTTACCCCACACGCTTCCTTCTAAGTTGACAATTCCTTGATGTCTCTGAATGTGCCCAACCAATCTAGCCAATCTCTTAGGATAGACCAGAAACTCCTTTTCTCCCCGATTAGGTTAAGCACCTCCTTATTAGTTACGTGATCTACGCATCTAATTTTCATCATTCGTCTGTAGCATCACATTTCAAAAGCTTCTGTCATCTTTTTATCTGAACTTATCGTCCACGTTTCACTCCTATACAATGCTACACTCCAGACAAATGCTTGCTTCACTATATCACTATAGTAAAAAGTAAGACAGTCATTTGCCCGAAGTTTGAACACCACAGTGCTTTACAAGGCGAATGTCCTGTTGTAGGTGGTATGCTGTTGCCTTGCCTTGCCAATTCGATGCAGTACTTTGGTACCTACAGTTGAACCACGATGCAATTTTGTATTTTTCACATCACCAATCATTGCCTGAAGTGAAACAGGCCACAAGTAATTAGCATGGACGTGTTGTATGTGACGTGCTTTAGTGATCCTACTACCTTTGATATGGCTTACAAAATTAGTTGTAGAAGGACTGGAATTTTAAATTAATTCCAAACTAGAGCGCAGTTTGGAATTTTTGGTGGTAATAAACCAAACCAAAAGGTTGCACAGCGGTAGAGTGCCAGACTACAAAACTAAAGGTCGCGGGTTCGATCCCCGCCAGGTCCTAGGATTTTTATCTGTCACTCTCCACTTCTTTCACCTCTGGCAGTATAGCTCATGTGAAAAATACCGAGTAGCACCGTGGTTCGGAACCCACGTTAAACTGTAGGTCCCCCTATAACTGGCTGGGTAAGTCAGTACGAAGGTCGGAGGAAGGCAAAGGCATACCACTTCCAAACAGGACCATGCCTAGTAAAGCACTGTGGTGTTCAAACCAATCTTCGGATTGTTGACTGCTTTACCTTTTTTTTTTAACCAAAAGCAGCGAAAACTGCGAGGACAAAGAAAAATCGTAGGGCAGAGTTGGTAATACGGAGAGCATGTGGCTGGTTGGTGAAGGCACACGGCTAGCTAGCTCGGCGCGCTGTAGCAGAGCAGAGCAGAGCAGACCGCGCAGTCGATGCCGGCGGGCTTAGCTGCAGCCGCCTCCGCCGCGCCAGCCCTCATCTGGATTAACAATTTAATTCCGCGCCAAGTTGCGATTTCAATTTAAAACAAATGAAATTATTAGAGACGTGATTTGATAATGGAAGCTAGGAAACTATTTAGGAGGCGTGGAATTGAGTCCGCGTCGCTCCCGCCCGCCCGCGCCCGCGCGCCGCGGCCCGGTATTCATTTCTCCTGTTTAATTTACCGTTGTTTTCCCCCTCGGTTTCAAATATGGTCGGCGCCGCCACTTCCGCCTCTGACGGCGTATTTTGTTATTGCAGGCGTATTTCAATTTACTTTAATTCTGCAGAATGAAGAAAAAGTATTTCCTTGTTGCGGCTGCAGGGCGCGCCGCGCCGCGCCTTCCTTGCCCGCCGCCGCCTTCCCGCCTGCCTCCTGCCTCCTGCCTCCTTCCTCCGCATTTTTGATTTAATTTAATCAGCGGCGGAAAAGAAATATTAGCCGGCGCGTGCGCACCGCGACTCGAGCTGCCCGCAGCCGTCCGCGCGGGTCCCACGCTGGCTGGCGAGGTGTCTGCTACAGCCGCGGACCCTCACTGCCATCGACTGGCCTATGTTTCTCAACCCGTGGACACAGGAGCAGCGCGTTACTCCATTATTAGGAGTTACCTTATACCACAGTCGACGGCCGTGCCGCGGTGGATAAACCGGTTCCCGCCAGATCACTAAAGTACCGTCGGGCGTGGCCAGAACTTGGATGGGTAACGTGCTGGTACGCCACGCGCTCCTAACAATTTTCCCTTTGCCTTACGGCAGAGGCAACTGGAGGGGTGCTTCTGCAAAGTGCCCGATCACCACCAGTCTTTGCACCAATGTCCTGGATTAAATTCCAAGCATCTCCGCTGTGTCTTATGGAGTGAGGGCATCGGGCACTGTTGATGGTGATCCGTCCGTCAGATGGGGATGTTAAGCTCCCTTGGTGCTTTTCGAGGGGAGTAGGCTATGTGCCGGCATCGGGTTTCATCCTCTCTCTTCTCCCATCATGTCCAACACAAACATGATCCTACATTAAACACCTACCCATTAGTTACCTACACTTAATACAGACTCCGAGGAGTGGAGCAGGCTGTTTGAGATCCGGCCCATAAAGAGTCGCGGTTCTATTCAGCCAATTATCAGACAAGCTGGTAGTGGGGCAAAGAGGGTATCCCAATTGGGTATTTATGGGAGGGGCTTACCAGTTCCGGCATACGCCTTACAACCAAGGAAAACCTCCCGAATGGATATTTGTGCCGTCCTTAGGATTAACTAGTTCATAAGTAGTTAGTAAGTTTAGGGACTGATGACCCCGTAGTTAAGTCCCCGGAAGGGGAGGGGAAGTTTGGTCCAGTAGGTTACAATCATTTGCACATCTCCTTCCATTTCTCTCACAGTCCACTTTTTTTCCCTTCTCTCTCTGTTCAGCTCCTCTTTTATCTCAGTCCATGTACTGCCCCCGCTCTCTCTCTCTCTCTCTCTTTCTGCCCATCACCGCCCTTCTGCCCATCTCCAGCTTTCCGTTTCTCTACCAATCACCTACTTGTCCATCGAATTCCTCCTCCACGTCCTCAGTCTATGGCCTTATCCATCCTGAAAAATTATATAACTCTGTTACCTCTCATGTTGATCAGTAAAGTGCTGTCCGAGTTTATTGCAAGGTAGCATCCGCCATACACCGTGTGAAATCGTAGTTGATGCTGCTTTCCTTTTGAAGGTTAAAACTGTGCAAATGTCATCAAGATCGGAACATGATCGTAGGTTTTGTCTAAGTTGGTCGGTAAAGTATCAACTACTTTGCGTGATAACATAATTTAACGTATAAAGTGACTTTCCTCTTGTTTTGAAAATGAAGTGTGCAAAGTTTCATCAAAATCGGATGAATAGTACGGTAGTGCCTAAATTACGAACAAATACGATTCGGCTGTTTCGAAGCGTCTCAATGTTTCTGACGTCATATATTCTGGTTTACGTGTCGTGCAGTGATACAATTGTGCCCATGACCTTTACGAAATAACAAGAAATGCGTCGACAATGTTTTGTCACAATTGGATGAACGGTACGGCAGCGCATAAAATACGAACAAACAAACAAATTTTCAAATCAAAATCAAATCAAATGTTTGTATAGCTTATGGGACTTAACTACGGGGTCATCAGTCCCTAAACTTTGAAACTACTTATGAACTAGCTAATACTAAGGACGGCACGAATATCCATGCCCGAGGGGGATTCGAACCCTCGACCGTAGTGGCCGTGAAGACCGTGACTTGCGCGCCTCAGTCCCCTTGGCCACCGCGGCCGGCAAAATTTCATTTTACATATTACATAATAAATGTGCCGGCACCCTTCTCCAATCATGTCCAACACGAATAGGATCCTACATTAAACACCTACCCATTAGTCACGTACACTTAACACAAACAAGAGAAAAAGAACAAAAAAAAAAAAAAAAAAAAAAAAAAAAAAAAAAAACCTTAATCTTTTCATTCTCCACTCCAAGGAGTGGAGCGGGCTGCTTGAGATCCTGCCCATAGAGAGTCGCGGTTCTATTCAGCCAATTATCAGACAAGCTGATAGTGGGGCAAAGAGGTTATCCCAATTGGAAATAAATTGGAGGCCGGCCGCGGTGGCCGAGGGGACTGAGGCGCGCCAGTCACGGTCTGCACGACTACTACGGTCGGGGGTTCGAATCCCCCCTCGGGCATAGATATTTATGCCGTCCTTGGTGTTAGCTAGTTCATAAGTAGTTTGTAAGTTTCTTCGACTGGAAGAAAACGGAAACTCCGCTCGCATTGTCATACGTCTCTGGATGTCCGAAGTCGAGGAGGAATAGTGTTTGTGATATATTTTTTAGGTTTTTTTTTCCGGCGTTTGATGGTTTTGGAAAGTTTTGGATAGCTCACTATTTCGGGAAGCTGATTTGATGCCATATTCGAGTAACCTGAAGATAGCAAGAGAAGTAACCAAAATATTGCACTTTTTGGACGACGACAAAAAAATCGAAAATTCGGATTTTAAAATTATGGGATTCCACAGAAAAGAAAGGCAGACTTTTCCCCGTTACACTAACATCAGGTTGGGAAAAAATGGTTGGTCGTTTGGCTTCGGTAGTTAAGTAAAGGAGGAGTGAAAGGCGCGTGGAGAGCGCTGTGTGAGGCGTACATAACATCCGGTGGCGCGGCTGGCTTTATGGCGGCGGGTATTGGAGGCGGTCAAACGCGGGAGCGCCAGCCGGCGGTGTCCCGCGGCAGTCGGACTGTGCATCCGCAACTCGGGCCTGCCTTGTTAAAACGCGCCGCCAAACAAGCGCGCCTCTGGAGTTCTGCCGCTGTTTGCCCGCTGCACCCGGGGCGCCCGCCGCGTTCTCAACTCCGCCGCCATCGAGTTCCGCCGCTACAAAGGTCGCGGCGCCGCCAACATTCGACCCTCTAGTTGCCTTCTGCCACCGGCGCGCGCTTTGCAGCCATCCGCCCAGCAAATCAGCAATTTCGGGCATGTTAAGTTGGCGACTGCATTAACGGCAGGCGTTCGCGTGTCACCGCCAATTCTGTAGTTACGACGTGTGTTAGTTAAGGCTTTTGTACTCCACCGCGCGGGAAGTACAGTAGTACATTGTGTGAGGAAGGTCCGATGATGCTATATTTTAAAAATCTATATCTAAAAATTTGTACAGTTACTAATGTCTACCCGGGGAAGGCTTTAGGCACGGTTTTATGGCGGTCGGGTAGCTATTTATCTATATATATGAATGTGAATGTCTGTTCGGTGTACGTTTATCACGTCTGAACCACAAGACATAAAGAGCTAAAAATTTGTACAGTTACTAATGTCTACCCGGGGAAGGCTTTAGGCTCGGTATTATGGCGATCGGATAGCTATTTATCTATATATATTAATGTGAATGTCTGTTCCGTGTACGTTTATCACGTCTGAACCACAAGACATAAAGAGCTGAAAACGTGTACAGTTACTAATGTCTACCCGGGGAAGGCTTTAGGCATGGTTTTATGGCGATCGGATAGCTATTTATCTATATATATATTAATGTGAATGTCTGTTCGGTGTACGCTTACCACGTCTGAACCACAAGATGCAGAGACTTAAATATTTGTACAGTTACTAATTTATACCTGAGGAAGGTTTTATAGCGATCTGGTAGATATTAATAATTTGAAGAATATAACGCGAAATGCGGAACAATAATTAATCTTTGAAAATTATATTTACTCTTTGAAAATTGTTTTATTGATTGCATTGTTGCCTGAGGGTTGATAATAATAAAAGGATGGAGTATATTGGGATGGGAAGGTATTGGTGTATATAAAATCCTACGTGTGTATGTGTTAATATTTCGCTCTGCAGCGAAAACTACAGAACGCAAACGAATGGGCTGTGTGTAATTGTTATATATATAAGAACATTCGGATTGAAGGCCAGCGATGACGTTGCGACTCTATAGCAAGGAGGTTACATAAAGCGAAACATGCCACAGACCATATCTTTGGTCTATGCGTGCTAAAACGTCTTCGGCTCTTGCTCGGTAAGGATAAGCATACGAATAAGAAAATATAAGATTAAACAAATAAAGCAGTAAAAAAGAAATTTCTTTTGATACATCTCTTTAAAAAATCGTTTTGAAGCTTCGCGCATTATCCATCACAATCAACCAACACGCAAGCGGAGCCGCGGGTTTCAGCTAGTAAATATATAAAAATATTTACATTACCGTGAACGCCAACAATGGGAACTTCATCAAATATCATACAAGAATAAATACGAGGCACGTCCAGTAAGTAAGTTCCGTTTGCTTATATAAAACGAAGGGGTACAGAAAAAAATATTCATTGTACAAAAATCTACAACTGTTAAACTACTATTCTACATAGCTTCCGAAATTTTGTAGGCAAATGTCATAGCATGGCACAATTTTTTGTGTGCCTTTTTCATAGAATGTGTATTCAACCATGTGGTAACATGTTCTTTCAGCTCGTCGTCATCGTTGAAGTGTTATCCACCAAGGACAGATTTTAGGTGTAAGAAGAGGATTACTGTCAAAAGATTTTTTTCTCACGATAATTTTTTCACCGAATGTGACCAAACAATCCTTACGGAAATTTCAGTGGGACCTGTTTGATCATCCTCCATCAGCTCGGACCTCTTTCCTAGCGACTTTCTTCTTACACCTAAAATCTGTCCTTGGTGGTCAACACTTCAACGATGATAAAGAGCTGTTACCACATGGTTGAATACACAGGCGGCAACCTTCTGTGAAGGATGCATGCAAAAACTTGTGGCACGGTATGACAAATACCTACAAAATTTCGGCAGTTATGTGGAAAAGTAGTTTAAGCATAAAAACATCATTACAAAATTAAGCTAGATATTGCTGGTTTCATTGGCTAATACTTACTGGAACTGTATTTGTGTTTGCTGTTTTGGAATGAAAGAATGACATGCTTCTGATTAAACTTCAGTTTATCATTTAATTGTTACTGTGATAGCTTAAAGTATGCGACCAGAGCGTAGGAAAGATCCTTCCATTATAATCTTTGCCTCCATTATTCTGCCGCAAAATTACGAGCTCATTCTCTACTCTTCTGTGTCATTGCGATTAAAACCAAGGAGGTTAGAATAAAGGGAGGTGGCATTATCTATGCTGAGCACATACGTCAGTTGAAACCTGTCCGCCATCTTGATCATTTTTGGAATGCTATTTCTCCGTTGAAAGAAAGCGTTATTTGACCCTCTTACTGTTAATGCATTGACCTGACAGTCACTGTAAAGTTTGTACTTTCAAACAATATATTTTGTTGAATAAATAGTAATAAATACTCATCATATTATGTTTGAAAACTTAATTTTTAACGGCTAATTTTCACTCTTTTAACACGTTGTACATCACGGCAAAACCGTCGGACGTTTTATTCCTGTTTTAACTGACATAGAACATTAGCTCTACAATACGAACACTTCCCCAAAACTTGGCAATATGGCGGAGACAGGCTTTAATTTTTCAGCATAAGGCGGTCTCCCTGTATTGTAACCGCCTTGACTAAAACGACAATGACTAGAATAAATAGATCAATGACAAATTTTACCGCATTTTCTCATTCACACACGCGTTCTCCTGTAGATCTGAGTGGTACAGTTCACACTTATTGAAGTGACTTATGAGTTTAAATTATATTTATATATGTATATTTTTTATAACGTTTTTCTGTGTTTACGCGCTGTATGTCTCATTCAAAATGTTCAAATGTTTGTATAGTCTATGGGACTTAACTACGGGGTCATCAGTCCCTAAACTTACAAACTACTTATGAAGTAACTAACACTAAGGACGTCACAAATATCCATGCCCGAGAGGGGATTCGAACCCCCGACCGTAGTGGCCGTGCAGACCGTGACTGGAGCGCCTCAGTCCCCTCGGCCACCGCGGCCCCGGGTATGTCTCATTAACCATATGTCTTGGATCTACATATATCGGAAATTTTCACAACGAGATTCTGTGCTACCATTCCATTCTTTCATTGACAATCGAATGTTGCCTTGGAACTAGTTCCATAGCGCTGAGATTCATGAGTACAGCTCTATTCGTAAATCACATCAGTACATTTTAATCTGATATCATACAGAAATGTAGCTAATTTTGGCGCCGTGCGGCGATGTTTGGGAAATATGCGGTACGCAGTAACCCTGGACAACTAATTGTGAATGAGTTTCGCGAAGTAAGTTAACACCAAAAGACAATTGGGTTGCGTTGGACCGACACTGCTGGTGAGGAGAGCAGTGGTCTACCCTTGGTCGCCCCACTCCGGTGCCCGTCGTAACTCAGAGGCGAGTTTTTATCGGCGCGGTGGCGACGCACGCGACACCTGCTGCTGGCCGCTGGCCGCACGCACGCCGCTCACCCCTCCTCTGCTCTCGCCCCACCTTCCCGGCCAGTCGGCTTGCTTTTCTGTCCTCTTCTTTCTTCAAATACGTCTCACTCGAACTCTCTGTACCGATGACGCCGGTGTCTTCAACGTAGAGTGCTCCAATTTAACCATCCATCACAATAATTTCAGTTGAATGCTGCTTAAAACCAGACCACACTTCGCCGTGCCTCAGGATCACATGAAATAATGGGAAAGTAAATATGTAGTCAAAATATGCCAGACTTTCTTTTCTCTCCAAATCTGTTCTGTAGCTGCTCGTTAGTTATGTGACTTACCACCTAATCTCCAGTATGTGTAGCACCAAATTGCAAAACCTTATACCTTCTTTTCTGAACCCCCCAACGTCTACGTTTCACTGCCGTACAAGGCTACACACCAGAAAAATGCCTTCCAAAAAGACTTCACATCATTCAAATTAATATTCGAAGTCAAAAATTTTCTGTTCTTCAAATTTTCTTTTGTTCTTATAGCCATTCTCAACATTATATCTTCTGTAGTTAACGATCAAAAGTTATTTTACTACTTTTTTTTTCTCATTATCTAATCTGATTCCTACCGCATTGCCGGATTTTCTTTTGACTACATTCCATTAGTCTTGTTGTGCTCTTATTAATGTTCCTTTCCTTACGTCATTTCATGACACTGTATGTTCCGTTCACTTGCTCTTCCAGGTCCTCTGCTGTCACTGAGAGAGTTACAATGTCATCGGCAAATCGAAAAGTTGTTATTTCTTCTCACTGAACATTAATTCCTTCAAGAAATATGTCCTTGCTGTCCTTTACAGCTTATTCAATGTACAGATTGAACAACAATGGCGAAAGGCTACAATCCTCTGTTGTTCCCTTCCCAACCACTGCGCCCCTTTCATACCATTCGACTATTATACCCGCTGCTAGGTTTTGTACAATTTCAAATAACCTTCGTTCCGTTTATTTTACCCATGCTACGTTCAGTATTTAAAAGGTTGTATTCCATTCGACATTCTTAAATACTTTCTCCGAATCTACAGAAGTTATAAACGTAGGTTTAATTTCCCTTAACCTACCTTCTAAGATAAGTGTTTTTCAGGTGACGATCGCCTCCCGCGTGTTCCCTTTGACTTGAAATTACTGTGTATAAAATATGTTTGATAGGGCAGTTTTTCTGCATGAACAGTGACAATGTAGCAAGCGATTAACGTTTGTCCTCCTCGTGAATTTTGTGTGCCTGTGGCGAGGAGGGTGTCAGCGAGATAAAGTTTCGTAAAGACTTGTAGGTGCATAACGTTTGTTTCAACCGCAAAGTGTTGTCACCCTCAAATACTGCTTATTCCCGCCAAGTAGTCAATATGTCTTTTTCGCCCCCCAACCCCCACCCCTTTGATCATTACAGTGAAATGCATAGCATAAATATCTCTTCCTCGTCTGTGTCAATATTTCAAGTCAGTTGACCGACTTCTTTTCGATTTTCGCGGATACGAACGTACACAGGCTGAATTTTTATTGATAAATAGATGCTAATTAAACTTTGCAGCAGCCAACAACTTCATATCTTGCTGTAGGCCTATTCTTTAACACCGTTGGCAACGACTGTAGCCTGGCATACTGCTACGTGTGATGGACCGCGACATATTTGGAACAAGTACTATTTGCAATATGTATAGTCAGGTGCGGTATCTCAGGCGTTCCGTTTTGCGCTGTTTTTCACGGCAGAAGTAGCTACATATGTATTTCCAGTATTCACGCCCCGCGGGATGTTTCTGCAATAGTTGCTCGCAAGAAGTAACTGTTATACTGTTAGGACCCGTGGGGGATTTATGAGGAGTATCGAAGCCGCTCGTAGCTGGTAGCCTGCAGTTTGCCGGTACTCCTGCGCCACGGCTGCGGCAATAATTTTTGGTTAACGACGCGTGAAATACGTGACTGCGGCAGGTCTAGATACATAATTTTGACGGGATTGTAAGGTTCCCGGCGACCGTTAGTGTAATCGAGGTCGTAGACCCCAGGCCGGCGCGCTGTTTAGCGAGCGGGCTAACGACCCGCGCGTCTCGCGCTGGGCGCAGGCGGCAGGCCGGTGCTCGTATGGGACAGCGCGTGCTCTGCTCTGGCGGCGTCTGTCCACTTGCTGCCTTCTTCATGTCTGAGACGTCTCAGGGGCGGTCTGTGTGGCTGCCCTTGTTTGAAATTCCGTCTATTCTTTTTATTTTGTTGTTCAAATGTTACGCGTGGCATATTACCTAAGAATCAGAATACAAATATAAAATTCTGTCATTAATTCGCTTTTAATCACGCTTTTGGATCGAATCTTCCATAATCCCGCCTATAATTTCTTACTTTCGTTAGTCAAGTTTAGCAGTACTTCTAAGATATTTTATATGAGGTATTGGAATAAGAACTAGAGAGACAGATTGCTGTCCATTTCTGCAGTTTTAATATACTAATAAAATGTTTGCATTTCTGTAGAACATAATCTTTAAAAAAAGACGGCACATTCGTAGAGAGGTCAGTCGCAGGCTCCCTTTTACCTACTACACATTTATTTTATTTTTCACTTGCCTCGTTAGCTGTTGTAAGCGTAGGGTGTATATGAAATTAATGAGAAGGCTGGTTAGAGTGTGTTATAACGGCCAAAAGTCACGTGGCAACCAATATCCGCGCCCGCTTAGCGCTCGCCGCTAGGCGTCACTTAACAGCGTCGGCGGCTCTGGTTTTTTTTTTTTTTTTTTTTTTTTTTTTTTTTTTGGTGTGTGTGTGTGTGTTATAATGGGCATGACATAGTGACATTAACTTGTTCATAAAAAGCCGTTGTCAATGTTTCGTAATCATCACGTTACGTTATTTAAATGGTATGTTGTATTTTCTCTACAGAAATGGAAAGAACATTCAATTTTACGTATAAACCTTGTAGAACATTATCAACTAGGGGTGATAGGTGATGTGATGTTAGGCTCGGTGGAATGACAGAACGTTCTAAGGCGCCTCGCTGCAGAGCGCGCGGTTGCTCGCCGTCGGAGTTCGGGTACTCCCTAGGGCATGGGTTTGTGTCTTGTCCTTAAGTTACTTTAAATTAGTTTTAGTAGTTTGTAAACCTAGGGACTAATGACCACAGAAGTTAAGTCCCATAGATTTACAAACATTTGTTTTGATTGATGTGATGTTGCTCAAATAAGACAGGGTAAATCTGAAATCCATTGACATTCAATACATACATACTCCTACCCGTCATAACCATAATTCAGGTAAACGATACAAATAATTTCAATCTTGTACGTGCTCCAATTTGCAACCGTAAACTTCGATGCATTTCCAAAATCGCATATGAAAGACAGCTCAACACTCCTCAGAATTTGAGTGTTCTTTTCTACACAGACATTCCTAATTTGATGACATAGATTTTCGGCCGTGGTTGCAATTTCTTGACGATCTCCATTTTATCCTCATGAAACCCTGAAGACGTGAGATCAGAGGAGTGATAGGCTAGTGGCTACACAACTTCTTCGTACAATGCACTGATCGGGATAATCTGTCTTCAGTATTTCACGCTCTATGGCTGAGTAATAATACGGGAAACCATCGTGTTGATACCATCTGGCGTCCTGTATCACGAGGGGCACATCTTCAAACAAGCTGAAAGTAGTAAGTCCAAATAATTTCCGTATTTCTGGCCATTAAGTTTACCTTCAATGAAGTATGGTCCACTAAAACTTAGCCCCAGAATTCCAGAGCACTAACAATAAGAAAATAGAAGATAGTCAGAGCGTGCGAAAACTATTTGCTGTCTTCATATTTCAATATCGATCATCTACCCCCCCCCCCCCCCCAGGGTGCTCACAATTCTTTCGAGAGTACGTGCGAGGCGAGCACGGGGCCCCGAGCTAATGTAGTCTTTCTTCCTTTTTTCCTCCCTCGACTGCATTTCCTTTCCCCCTCTCCTCCTTTCCTATCCTCACTCCTTCCCCTCCCATCCGGGGGACCGATAACCATAGCAGTTTGGTCCCCCAATCCCAAACAAACAAATCTATCATCCCTAGCTGATAAATGTGCTACAGATTTTACACGCGTAATTGTAGCTCTTTCCATTTCTGTAGAGAAACATATGGTGGTGTTAAAATTATAGGAAGTAAAGGACACTATGGGTATAATTCAGGTCTCTATTCAAACGTTATCACCACAAGCCAGATCACAACTATCCCACTGTTTAACGAAGGATTTCCTGTTCCCAGAATTCCTGTGGCTGTGACATGAGCCAGTCGTCTACCGTGTCGTTTAGTTAGTCGTTAGAGTTGAAGCGGTTCCCTTTGTGATGTTTTTTAGCTTAACAAACAGTTGGAAGTCACAGGACGACATTTCCGGGCTGTAGAAACGATGCTCAAGCAATGTGACTGCAGGCGTGTTGACACTCGTTATCATGGAGCAGAATCATTCCGTCCGTGAACAGCCCGTTTGCCCTTCATGGACTCGGGTAGGCTACGGAGTGTGTCTCAGTACGCGTCACTGTTCACGGTTTTTCCGTGCTCCTGGGATTCGATGAGTATAGGACCTCGGACGTCGAAAAAAAGGGTATCACCTTGCCTGCTGGGGACAAAGCCTTAAATTTTGTAGAGGGAGGTGATAGCCTCGTACACTATTCCATTAAAAAAACGTAATGCGTTCCTTGAGAAAACATCGAGATCTAAGGCACGTCAACGGCACTATTTTATGTCCCGGTAAAACATCTCTGCCGCGGTGGAGTAGCCGAGCGGTCTAAAGTGTCTCGCTGCGGAGCGCGCGGTTGCTCCCCGTGGAGGTTCGAGTCCTCCCTGGGGCATCGATGTGTGTGTTGTCCTTAGGTTAGTTTACCTAGGTTTAAGTAGTTTGTAAGCTACGGACTGATGACCACGCAGTTTGGTCCGATAGATTTACAAACATTTGAACATTTTTTAAAACATCCCAACCGGAGACCAGCTTTGCGATCTAGACCGTTTCATCGATAATTGTAATTACTGGTAAATATGACTCTGTTTCCAGTATATCTTCCAGTGTACACCGAGCGAGGTGGCGCAGTGGTAAGAGACTTGCATCCCGGCATGGCCGATTTCCCTCCCCATCTGTGACAGAACCTATCCGATTGTGCCGTCAGTGCCTGATGACTGCGATGTGTGTGGGACGTTAACTGTGATGCTCCTTCCCGTGAGTCGGGCACCGTGTGTTTACGTTGTGACGTGCCGCTGGCTTCAGCGCTCCAGACGGCCGCAACCTGTTCCGCCGTGAGTCACGGCTTGGCCGCGTGCCGCTGCAGGGGCCGATGTGGCGCCGCGCTGCTCCCCACCTGCCGCCTCTTTATTTACTGCTCTCTCCTCTTCCGTCTCCACCTCTTCCTCTGTCCTCATCCTACCCCTACCTTTGCCTATCTGCTCGCTTCTGTCTGCCCATCTCACCCTCGTCGCTCTTCCTTCGCATCACCGGTCCAGCACCGTGCGAGGTGACGCAGCGGAACGCACTGGACTGGATTGAGGCGTCAGTAGCTAACAGGACGCAGATGTCTTTCTCAACGGAGACAAGTCTTCAGACTTTATAGTGATACCAGGCGTGCCGCAGGGAAATGTTGTAGGACCTTTGCTTTTAACAGTTCATACAAATGTCCTTGTAGATAACATCGGGAGTTCAGTCAGGCTTTCGCTGATGATGCTGTAATTTATCGAGAAGTCTGCAGCATTGGAAAAGGGTGGCGACATGCAGAATGAAGTGCAGCGTATTGGCGTACGGTGTAGGGAAAGGCGATTGAGCCTCAATATAGCAAGTGTAAAGTGTTGCGTTTACATGTAAAGAAAGATCGTTTATTATATTACTATACAGTAGCTGGATACACACTGGAAACAGTTACTTCCATAAAATATCTGGCAGTAGACTTCATCAGTCAATCGTCTCCTACCCGTCCCTGTGAAAATTATATACGTACATCTGTTAACTCTCATTCTGATCGATGAACGTTTTTCTCAGCCATGTATGTAGGCCTATGAAATATTACGAAGACAGTGACATTGCTATTGTTTTGAAGGTACCCTCTGCTATGCTCGGTAGGAAAATTAACGTACGCACTGACTTTCATCTTGTTTTCAAAGTCAGATGTGGAAAATTTCATTAAGATGGAAACAAAACTAGAGTTGTATGGATCATAAGCACAGGTACACTCTTTGTATAAAAAAGAAGAAGAAGAAGAAGAAGAAGAAGAAGAAGATGATGAACCGTAGCACTCACTGCCGTAAGAAGGCACCACAACGAGAAATGCACAACAAAAGGAGAATATGTCCTGGCTATTGACAAAGATGCTCCCCCACATATCATCAAATTACACTTGAATAAAAAAAAATCTTTACGTATTCGCGCATATGTAAAGATAGCCGCGGTGGAGTAGTCGAGCGGTCTAAAGCGTCTCGCTGCGGAGCGCTCGGTTGCTCGCCGTGGAGGTTCGAGTCCTCCCTGGGGCATGGGTGTGTGTGTTTGTCCATAGTTTAGTTTACCTAGGTTTAAGTAGTTTGTAAGCTACGGACTGATGACCACGCAGTTTGGTCCGATAGAATTACAAACATTTGAACATTTAAAGATACACGACTTATAATGTCTTCTGTATATCACAACATGCCACTGAGAGAGAGCATCCAAGGCTGTCACACCTGACATTTCCAACGAGTTGATGTACTCATTCACTTTTTGGGCCGTTGAAGTATGCCAGTCATGGAAAACGTTTTTAGGACGAAGAAGAGCTGATATGGCTCGTGATCGAACAAGGATTGCTTCCAACAGGGCATACGTTACCTTATTTCGCACTGGAAGAAGACCATCGAACGGAACGGAGATTACGGGATAAAATAAGATGTCTAGAGAAAAAATATATTTGGCATGTGTAATTGTCAGTATGTACAATAAATAATTATTGAAGAAACAAATATGGTGCATTTTTTCTGTGTAACTCTCGTAGTACACTTTTGAACTGGCCAAAACGATAATCGCAGTATCGGCTACTTAACTTTAGTTTCATTCGCATCGTCTATTAAAAGAGAATATTTTCGTAGACATATGAAGAAGTATATTAATGTATATCTGCCTTTATGAGAGTACAGAGGAAACGACCGTAGTGTTGCTTCGGATCCCAGCAGCCAGACGACTGCAGTGACCTGCATACATTGGAAGTCTAAAGTAAAAATTTGCGGTGCTGGCAGTTTGCCGACGTCGAGTGTGGTTGACGGAGAAGGCGGGGCGGCGGCGGCGAGGTCGGGCTGCTGGGCTGCGTCGATACGCCGGGATGTAGGTCGTCTCCTTTATGAATGTTTATATATAAATTATGCAAAGCGGGACAGCCATTATATAAGCCGGAGGGGGAGGCGCCGCGCCGCGCCGGAGCCAGTTTTTCCTGCGAGACGTTTTCCTATATTCCTCCCCGTCCGCTTTGTTTCCTCGGGGCTGCGCCTCGCTCGCTCGCTCGCTTCTGCCCAGCCTCCACGCGTCCTCCCAGAATATGCAAATTCCCGTTCGAGTTTGTTTAGCTCCTTTCTTTTATTATTTATATTGTAACACAAAGGAATATATAAGATATTCATAAAATAAGTTAGTACGCCGCCGACTTAGACTTTATAATTTATCGGGGAGGAGAAAGGCCGGGAGAGGAGCGCGAGGCGGCGGCGGCGGAGGAGCCGACGGGTCCACCGACGAGAACGAAAATAGTGGCGGCGGTGGTGGTGGTGGCGGTGTGGTGTGGCCGGGTCGATGTAATTGCGGGCATCGGCGGCAGGCCGGAAGCGGATGGCACGGCCCGGCTAATCGCGGGCACGCATTTATTATAAAGGGCGCACAATGCGCGCCTTTGTCGCGTCTCAGACACTTGTTGTCCGCCCAGCCTCCTCTTTTAAAGGGGATGCCTCGCCGCGTCGCCAGCTCTTAAAACTGATACCGCTAAACGGCGGCGGAGCGGCGTACCCAGCCCTCTGCTTCCGTCTCCGAACCGACCGAAAAGGTAACACACTGGACTCGCATTCGAGAGGGTGGATTTTCAAACGCTTCTCCGGCTACCCTGTTTGAGGTTCTCCTCGATTACTCTAAGCCGCGGTGGAGTATCCGAGCGGTCTAAAGCGTCTCGCTGCGGAGCGCGCGGTTGCTCGCCGTGGAGGTTCGAGTCCTCCCTGGGGCATGGGTGTATGTGTGTGTTTGTCCTTAGGTTAGTGTACCTAGGTTTAAGTAGTTTGTAAGCTACGGACTGATGACCACGCAGTTTGGTCCGATAGATTTACAAACATTTGAACATTTTGATTTGATTACTCTAAGTCGTGCGGCTCCGTAGCACAGTGGTAGAGTGCCAGACTACAAATCCGAAGATCGCGGGTTCGATCCCCGCCAGGTCCTACGATTTTTATCTGTCACTTTCCACTTCTTTCACCTCTGGCAGTATTGCTCATGTGAAAAATGAGTAGCACCGTGGTTCGGAACCCACGTAAAGCTGTATGTACCCCTATAACTGGCTGGTTCAGTCAGTTCGAAGGTCGGAGGACGGCAACGGCATTCCACCTCCAAACAGGACCATGCCTAGTAAAGCACTGAGGTGTTCAAACCAATCTTCGGATTGTTGACTGCTTTACCTTTTTTTTACTCTAAGTCACTCCAGACAAATGCCGGGATGGCCCCTTGAACGGGCATGGCAGACTTCCTTCTCCGTCAATCTACATCTATCTACATCTACATCGATACTCTGCAAATCACATTCAAGTGCCTGGCAGAGGGTTCATTAACCGCTTTCATAACTTTTCTCTGCCGTTCCATTCTCTAATAGCGCGCGGGAAGAAAGAACACCTAAATCTTTTCGTTTTCGATCTGATTTCTCTTATTTTATTGGGATGGTCATGTCTCCCTAAGTAGGTGGGTGCTAGCAAAATATTTTCACATTCAGAACTAAAAGTCGGTGATTGAAACTTCGCAAACAGATCACGCCGCAATGAAGAACGTCTTTCTTTTAATGATTTCCGCCCCAAATCGTGCAACATTTCCGCGACACTTTCCCCCCCGTAACGTGATAGAACAAAACGAGCTGCCCTTCTCTGAACCTTCTCAATGTCTTCCGTCAATCCCACCTGGTGAGGGTCCCACAAGGGGCAACAGTACTCCAGGATGGGACGCACAAGTGTGAT
Organism: Locusta migratoria; assembly: GCA_026315105.1. Taxonomy (NCBI): domain Eukaryota; kingdom Metazoa; phylum Arthropoda; class Insecta; order Orthoptera; family Acrididae; genus Locusta; species Locusta migratoria. The sequence goes on from CM048747.1 coordinate 103,059,540, forward strand.
GTAGCCAGTCTCTTTGGTGGAGCTGGTGCATCTTCGAAGCGTTCTGCCGATGAAACGTAACCTTTGGTTCGCCTTCCCCACAATATTTTCTGTGTGTTCTCTCCAGTCAAAGTTGTTCGTAATTGTAACTCCTAGGTATCGGAGAGTGGAGCCCCTACACGCTCGCACTAGCATGGTGACCAACTCAATAGTTCTACTGTCACCTCTGCATGTGTTAGTATTTCTAATGTGGGAGTCACAGGAGCGGGTACTGTGATGTGTGCCGTACGTGTGGGTAAGATCACCGAGAGAGTGATCTGTCTCTAATGACCGCGATATCGACGAACCGTTAAACTGCAATGTTCCCTCCTTCCGAAACAGCATTCATCTTCTTGAGCTGATGTCACCATACTGTACTCAAAATAGGCCAGATAACTGACAAAATTATGACCGCTAGCTCCACAATTCAAAGTTTTTGTATCTAAAAACACAGTTGTTTCATTTTTAGTTCCTTTTGTCCTGTTTTTCCCACAGTTGCTATATTATAATATTATAGTGTAGGTATTTCAGTTATCTGTCTATGCAACTGTTTTAATAAAATATTTTACTGCCATATGCATTTCGCCTTTATTTGGAAGGCATCATCAGTGTACATGATTATGTTTTACAATGTTTTATTTTTCATTTCTCAGTATTTTTAGGCTATGAACAGTTCTGATGTGTTATTTTGGTATAGTATTGATATCTGGATGTTGTACTAACACAGTTGTTTGTTTGTTTCTTTTTCTTAATTTTCAGGAACCACACATTCTTAGTCTCTAACGACCGCAATACCGAGACAGCACTTTAAACCTTAACTTCCTCTTATGAGCCGTATAACGATCACCCTGTACCACACACATTGTTCAAATACCAACTGATCTGATCACTTTGGCTCCGCTGCAGAAAGTGTTTAATGTTTAAATTTTGACACTCCACTGTAGAATAATTAGCAGTATGACAATTTTTCTCATAGCATTGTGGGGGAGGCCATATGGTTGCAGCCCCCCCCCCCTCGAAGAATTGTTACACGAAATTCGATATTCCTCCCTTTTTTATTTAATAGAAGTCAGGTTCAGTTTGAGGTACGCGGCGTCCTCCTGGCTTCGCCCTTGTCTGATATACAAATGGTCAAAATTTTAAATGTCTGTAAATCTGAGGGAATTAACAACTCTGGTTATCAGTTTCTAGCCTTACAAACTATTTAAACTAACTTATGCTAAGACAACAAATACACCCATACCAGAGGGAGGACTCGAACTTCCGACGGCGAGCAGCGGCGCGCTCCGCAGCTACGTGCCTTGGATACAAATGGTCAGTAGCCCTAAGGGTATCCCAAACATTTAATCCCGTATCTCTGTGGTTAATAGAAGCCGTTATATGAGCCCTTGAAGGAATGGAAATTTGGCAGGTGGTGTCTTCGAAAATATTAATATCGTGCACTATCGTGTACAATTTAATAATAAATGTGGAAGTCAATCTGTTATGCTTTCACGACGAAACCGCTGAATACAATACTTATATAATCGTAGCCGCTGAGCGCCATGCACCTCTAACGTTTCCTGAGATGCTTGAAGACGGCGTTATTTAAATGATGAAAAATTAGCTCTAGAACGTGGAAGGCCCTTATTCAGACACGTGAAGGAAGCACTCGTTATTGTACTTAGAACTAAAGATGATTTACATTCTTTCTTCGACTATTGAACGCTGTTTAAGTATTTTTAGGTGCTCCACATTTTATGTCACTAACATGACTAGAGTGAAGTAGCTTGTGATATGGTTTGCATTTCTCAATGTCTATCACAAAATCCCGGGTTCAAATCGCATTGCTATTTTCTTCGATTGCATATAAATGTTGGTGACATTATCATGATTACCATATCATCAGAGACGCGACAGCGTCGAATTTACTTGCACCAAGTAACCGAACATTGCGATTGGGGTGTCCGTTCCAAGAAGCCATAACACATTTCTCATATTTTACTGACAAGCGAACCTAGCCGCGCGTAGTAGATAGTACGTCAATAAAACAGTACAGCGTTCCTCCAAGACCTCGCATTTTGGCAACACCCTCGGTGTTACGCACCGTTGCTGAGCACTTTCAACTCTGTTGTTCAGACGATCATTCAACTGTACAACGCTAATTCGTGTCTTTCGCCTGAAAGAAGGCAACTCGTTTGACACCACTGACGTTCGCTTGCCTAGAATCCGGCTCTAAACCAGGACTCGAACACTAAACGGCAGAATGGTTGTCTAAATCACCGAAGTTAAACTGCTTAACAAAAGTCCGCTGTCAGCACCGAGGGTTTTGTCGAACTGGGCTGATGTATATAGACCCTTGACCGTTTTATTCAGGCATATGTCAAAGTTGCAGCCTCTGTGATAAAGCCACAGGAGAAGCCTGAAAAAACATGAACACATCTCTATGGATCACGTTCAGATTTCATCGAAAGGCTTAAAACTGTGACTAATGGTGGCACCTAGTACACCAGAGCAAAAATTGTGGTTACACTGTGCTCCTAACCGACAGATGACGTTCAGCGGTTTTGCAACCCCACGATGTTCTCGGAAAAGGGTTCAATAGTTCACTAGGTGTCAGCAGTATCGAACATTGTGGGAAGTAGCACCTCAAGGAAAGCGGCGGTTTCATTGTCACCCAGTGAGACCTTCTCGTGTCGATTGTCAGAGGCGATGTATGTGAAATGTTTGACTTGGTCGCCCATAGAAAACCTCTCGATTTCAACGCTGTACGTCGAGGTTCTGACCTTCATCTGAGATACGTGGAACGAAGGGGTGAAATGTGGACAACAGGGTGACTGGTGACCTTCGCGTCGTGTGACAAAAAAAAAAAAAAGTTCCATAGTTTTTAAACCTGTTTGACGAAACTGCTATAGTCATCAGTACCTCTAGACGTACAAACTCTTAAACCAACCTAACAAACGCATCAATGCCCGAGGGAGGACTCGAACCTCCGACGGGGAGCAAACGCGTGCTCCGCAGCAAGGCACCATAGAGCACTCGCTCGTTCCACTGAGCCTGATAGCTAATCCCGACAGTGCTTAACTTAGATGATTTAATGAGAGAACCTGTATAATCAGTGCGGCACGGCCGTTGGCGTATTGCACCTTCATGTTCGATTAAAAGTTCCCTTAATGTTCCGTACCCAACAAGATTTTGCGAGAATCTAGCTTGACACATTCTCGCTTTTTAGTGTTGGATCATTATTATCCATAATGTGTGTATATTGTTCCTCGCAAATGTTGACACATATCATGGCAAGTTTCGTTTAAAGTTTTGGAACATGGTGCCCTTTTGTGGTATGTGACACATTACCAGCCTTGTAACATATTATGAGACACATGCCATGCCATAGGACTTCTATTTTGTAATGCAACACATGACAAAGTGATGTGATGCGACAAAGTACAACTAGCCACAGCCTGAGCACGAAAAGAAGGCGACGGGATGTAATCTCTTGAAAATGCAATTATATTTTACTCCTTTTAAACGACTATTCTCCGCATAATACCGTGCCAGTTAGAGGGGACGCTTAGTGCGAAAGTCAGTGCTTTATTGAAGACGATACAAAAAGCTTTGTAGCATTGGGACAGACGACAGAGCGAACACTGATTTCATCTCGACAAATGCCCCCCCCCCCCCACATCATCGAGTTTCGCCGTAAATCAGTCACAAACGTCAGCGAGAGGTCGGACGAGCAGCGAGATGGTCGCTCGCTGCCGCCGCCTCTGCTACAATAACGTAATGCGGCTACCGCAACTTAACATCAATTAAGCAAACGTTCGGAGAACATTGCTGTTAACTACCACTGAAGGACTTCCTGCGCGAGTAGCGCTGGGTTTCAAACCTTACAGCTGCAGCCACTGCTACCTCAAGACAAAACCGAGCAAGGTGGCGCTTTATTTGAGACCACTCCAAACAAGCCGCGACAACTGCCCACCTGGTTGTGAAGATTTATCATTTTCGTAAGTTGATTAAATCATTTCACGTTAGTGCGCCGCACACTAAACAGAGCTGCCCCTTTTCTCACCCACCCTTGTTTACTTGAGATCGTGCCTTGTCTAATGACCACGACGTCGACAAGTCGCTAATCTCGACTTCTCCGTGCAAAACAATAGCACAAACGGGATCTCAGTTGAATCGACAAGGATAAAGAAGCAATACCTGTTTCGAAAACATTCTAAGCACTCTATTCTAGAAGGCAAATCTACTTTGAAGGTTTCAACGATGATTTGGTATAGTTTGTGTGTGTGTGTGTGTGTGTGTGTGTGTGTGTGAGAGAGAGAGAGAGAGAGAGAGAGAGAGAGACGTGGGTTCCTCTTTCGTTTTCTGTTCTGTTTAATTAGTCTTTGCGCACACGAAGCAGGGAAAATTACCCGGAAACAGGTGCATCTTTTCTCGGAATGGAAGGTATTCTATGGGGGCAATAAGAACAACACACAGTACTTTAAGATAGAATTGATTCATTACCTGTTATGTATTTCGTAGAAAGACTACTTTTTTTTTAGTATTGGACGGTTTAAAGCGGCAGTGATGCGCTTGCCAGCGTTTTGTTTTCCTCACAGCTCGCACAAAAGCGTCCACATTTAAATATAAGTGTGACTAACTTGCGTAGCCTAGACACTTGAAAGCTTTCGTGTTGCGTAAAGACCTCTAGCGGAGTTTTCCACAGTTATTTTCTGTCGTTAACTATCCTTCAAAATGATTCGACCTGTGGTGGCACAGTAATGTTGGTATATATATATATAGCAGAGCAAGATTCCATTGCAAGCCCTTAGAAGGCTCAATGCGTTGTACAAAACAGTCTAATACCTCAGTACAGACGGCGTAGAGAAACTGTGCCTGGAACGGAACAGCTCCTGACAGTATTCTGATTCTTGTCTTAGAAAGGAGCTGTCTTCAAGTGCTGATACAGCGTTTGAAATAGGGTATCTAGTATCGCTATCAGAATTCATCTTGTACTGAAAAACCGTTGTCTTGGGAACGGATTCTAAATTTGAAGCCACTAAGGATTCGAGAGTATTAGCGATGGTTACTTCGTCTGTGACCTTATTGGTATGGTGTTAATCTACACCAGACTGACAAAGAGGACAAAATGTTGGTGCCTAATTTATTATTACACCGGCGTCGACAGTCGCAAACAAATACGTCCCCAGAGAAATAGCACAACTTCGAATTTCTGAAGTAGTCATGTGGGGTTTAGGGAAACCGCTGGGAATATGAACCTAGAGAAACGTGTAATACAGTTCGACAAGGAAAACGTCACACTGTTCACTATTATATGAAGCGTTTGTGAATGCAGTAAAGAACCAGCAGTGATTTTTTTCTGTGGTAAAGAACGACGAAATGCAATAATGATTGTTGAGGGTTACGTATAGTGGTTTTAGAGTGAAAGGGAAAGAGGGTGGGGGAGGATGAAATGGTATTAGAAGTAAACTAAAATGGTAAGAGCCATAGTAGTATTTTAATGGGACACATTCATTAAAAGGCACAGGTGTTTTTTGCAAAAGTAGACCGTATATTCAAAGTTGATAAGAATGTAGAAGTGACATTTTGTTTTATTGTTATGCCCCGGAAATCAAACAACCATCAAAACGATCAGTTGCCTAAGGTAAGTCTGTGCAGGAGATACAGCGATGACAATGAAACTTGACCCCTATCTTTCGTGCAGAAGTCTTTTTACCTTCTTCAAGCTCCTGTATGGTGCATGGTGGAGGGTAATTTACAATAGGCTACGATACAATTTGATGTCTCACCATGAAAGTTGACAGGTATGTGTAATTTGTCGTTGATAACAAGGAGCAGGATATGTACAGAGCCAGAAGGAGAAGGCAGCATAAATGGGAGAGGAGCAGGTGAACATAGAGAAAGAGGAGGATGGAAGAAATGAATTAGTGGAAGATTCGAATAAATGCGTGATGTAGGGATGGTTATTGTGAATTATAAGTACCATTATTTATATCAGGAGGAGGGGGATTGGTGGAGGTAGGGAGAGGGGAGGAGGAAAAGAACAAGATGAAGAAGAAGGAGGAGGAGATTAGTGTGTATGTACAATTCCCATACAATTAGCAATTGAGAAGCATTGTCGGTTTCCTGCCGCGCGGAATGACCGCGTTATGTAAGCCGACATGCTACGGAGGTTCGAGTCCTCCTTCGGGCATGTGTGGTGGCCGAGGGGACTGAGGCGCTCCAGTCACGGTCTGCACGGTCACTCCGGTCGGGGGTTCGAATCCCCCCTCGGGCATGGATATTTGTGCCGTCCGAGGGTAAGCTAGTTGATAAGTAGTTGGTAAGTTTAGGGACTGATGACCCATTAGTTAAGTCCCGTAAGCTATACAAACATTTGAACATTTCGGGCATGTGTGTGTGTTGTTCTTAGTGTAAGGTAGTTTAAATAGTTTGTATATCTAGGGACTGAAGACTATAGCAGTTTGGTTTAATAGGTACAGCCGCGGTGGAGTAGCCGAGCGGTCTGCAGCGTCTCGCTGCGGAGCGCGCGGTTGCTCGCCGTGGAGGTTCGAGTCCTCCCTGGGGCATGGGTGTGTGTGTTTGTCCTTAGGTTAGTTTACCTAGGTTTAAGTAATTTGTAAGCTACGGACTGATGACCACGCAGTTTGGTCCGATAAATTTACAAACATTTGAACATTTGTTAATAGATACACATAATTTAGAACATTTTTTTCGGTTTCTCTAGTAATTAAAATTAACAATCGGTACTTGTGCTTTGGTGTTCACCTACTAGTATTATACTGGAAGCCTTAAACTGTTGATTCAGTGTAGGGAAAGAAGTGCGGCAGACGTCGCTACCTGCCGCAGGGCGGTCCGTCTGCGCAGGGGCGGCCGCGCGGTGCGGCGCGGCGCGCTCTTGGGACGAGGTAGAATTTTTGTTATTGAATTCCTGGACGGAGTTACGACGGCCATAAGTTGGCGCTGTAAATATTTCGGCGGGGCGCAGGCGCCGCCCCCGTCAGGAGAGTGATAGTGTTTACGCGCAGAACTAAGTTGCGAGTGGGGCGGCGGCGCGCGGCGCCGTTGAATTATAATTTCGCCGTCTTTGGGCGTGAGAAATGTGCGCGCATATTAGGTGGCGGCGCGCGGGCGACGCGGCTCGACGCTCCAGCATTAATAAGGCGCGCCGGGAACAGAAAAGGAGCGCGCCTGTTTTAAACCGCCCCCGCCGTCTGCCTTTTAATTACCGGTCGCGGATTACTCACGAGCTGCCGCGGGTTCGGGGCTCTGCCGGTGCGCGAGCCGTCCGGGTGCAGCCGGCTGCTGTCGAATTCTCGCCGTCCTCCGTCACTCATTTCTTAGCGCAGTCGCAGGGAAGGCTTTCACTTCGTCACCTCAAACCCCAGATGAATTGCCGCCGCGCCCGCCAAGAATCGCCGCGCTGCCGAAAGGGAGCGCGGGTGTCACATTCTTGCGGGTACCGCATTGTCTGGCCGGGGGCTCGGCGAAGTAACACCTGCGGACGACTCCTATGGATGGCGGTCACGGGAGGGAAGAATCAGACAGCGGGCGACGCCGCGGACTTACGGCGAGGTTGTCTTTTCGAGGGCCTCGTCGTATCCGAGTACATACTTTCCACATTCAATTGAAACGTCGGTGACTGTAGATTTTCATTTTTTAACGCCATCTTTAGATGCGTGTCTCTACGCGTCCAAAAATTTAGAGCCGCGGCGGAGTGGCCGAGCGCATTGAGGCGCTATGCTCCGGTGCGCGAGACCGTTCCCCGTCGGGGGTTCGAATCCTTCATCGGGCATGGAAGATTGTGTTGTCTTTAGTATAAATTAGTTCATAAGTAGAATGACACTTTCACTGTGCAGTGGAGTGTGCGCTGATACGAAACTTCCTGGCAGATTAAACTTGTGTGCCGGAACAGGGACTCGAACCAGGGACCTCTGCCTTTCGCGGGCAAGCGCTCTACCACTAAGCTACCCCGACACAACTCACGATGCCGCCTCACAACTTTACTTCCGCCAGTACTTCGCCTCCTACTTTCCAAACTTCACAGAAGCTCTCCTGCGAAACATGCAAGACTAACACTCCTGGAAGAAAGGATATGGTGAAGACATGGCTTAGCCACAGCCTAAGGGTTGCTTCCAGTCGTTAGAGCGCTTGCCTGCGAAAGGAAAAGGTCCCTGGTTCGAGTCCCGGTTCCGGCACACAATGTTAATCTGCCAGGAAGTTTCATATCAGCGCACACTCCGCTGCAGAGTGAACGTTTCATTCTGGAAACATCCCTTAGTCTGTGGCTAAGCCATGTCTCCACCATATCCTTTCTTACAGGACTGCTAGTCTTGCAAGTTTTTCAGGAGAACTTTTGTGAGGTTTGGAAAATAGGTGGCGAGGTACTGGCGGAAGTAAAGTTGTGAGGCGGCATCGTGAGTCGTGTCGGGGTAGCTCAGTGGTAGAGCGCTTGCCCGCGGAAGGCTAAGGTCCCTGGTTCGAGTCCCGGTTCCGGCACACAATTTTAATCTGCCAGGAAGTTTCAGTTTATAAGTAGTTTGCAAGTTTAGGGACTGATGATCCCGCAGTTAAGACCCATAAGCTTACGAACAACAAATATTTGGTAAAATATTCTCTTAAGACGTGAATCGCTAATTTACTTAGTCGCATATGCTCAGTCGTAGAGTAAAATAGAAGACAGACATCAGTCTTCGGGTCAATATTTGAAACATAGACTCGTCCGACACTTACCCATATATACATTGACAACACTAGACCTGTACTCCGCTGCTGTTCGCAACCTCTGGAATCATACATTCTCTAGCCTTTCAAATGTGTTGCATTTAACAACACACTTAGTCTTTTCCTTTCCAAATTTGCCTAATTCTCACCCACTCGGTTAAAAAAGGAAGGAAGTTTAGTGTTTTACGTCCCGACGACAGCGTGGTCCATAGGGACGGAGCTTATACTCAGAGTTTTGGGAAAGGATGGGGAAGGAAATCGGCCGTGCTCTTTTTGATAGGAATCATTCCGTTGTTTGCCGGGAGTGATTTAGGGAAATCACGGAAAACCTAACTCTGGATGGCCGGAGGTGGATTTGAACCACTATCCTTCCGACTGCGAGTCCAGTGTCTTACCAGTGCACTACCTCGCTCGGTACCCACACGGTTAGCTGTGTGGTCTAATGCACCGCTTTCCGAAACGGGGAGGCGTACTGGCCCCGGTTCGAATCCGCCCGGCGGATTAACGAAGGGGGTCAGAGTGCCGGCCAGTCTGGGTGTGGATGTTTAGGTCCTAGGTCCGGGCTGGTCCCCAAGTCTCGCCTAATTTAAGCTATTCGCAAACATTTCGTAACACTTCACACTTTCACACTATAACACTATACACAGACAACTAGGATAGTCACATTTCCTCCTGGTGGGCATGGGGTGGTTACAGGAAGGACATCCAGCCACCCCGTAAAAATTAACAAGCCAAATCCGAATTAACAAAGCCGACCCTGCAATTAGGGAACATGGCTAATGAGTAATAAATAGTTGCATTAATTCTCTCTTAAAATGAACATAAGAAGCAGTTATCGTGCTTGTCGATGAACCAAACTATTTTTATCTTCTTTTTCTTTTAAGCAAAACCTCTCTTAGATATTTTCAATTTACGTATTTCAAAGAAAGTTCCTCTATCTGACTGTAAAATTTTTATTTCCAGCTATCCGATGATGTTTTTGACCTTGTGACCATATTCAAGTCTTACAATAATAATAATAACACGACCACTTCTCTTTATACGTCATCGTTAAAACATATTTAACCTGAATATATGACGCAAGTGTCCTAGTAAGACACCGAGAACATAGTCACAGAGTATACAGCCATGACAACATCTATTGCCCATTTTTCTACATAATCACCATTAATGGTGTCTGTTTCAATAACCCCTGATCGTAGACCTCCGTTTGCTTTAAGTATAGCCATGTGTTTGAAGCTAGCGGTTTTGCAAATGTTTTGTTTGTCAAATGTTTCAAATGTCTGTATAGTCTATGGGACTTAACTGCGGGGTCATCAGTCCCTAAACTTACAAACTACTTATGAACTACTTACGAACTAGGACGGCACAAATATCCATGCCCGAGGGGGGATTCGAACCCCCGACCGTAGTGGCCGTGCAGACCGTGACTGGAGCGCCTCAGTCTCCTCGGCCACCGCGGCCGGCTTTTGTTTGTCCTTTTTCTGCGTAAAGATCAGCATGTGATGTATACTTGCCCATGAAAAGAGAAGTCGTTTCCTACATTCTATTCATATATTCATCAGCAGATCGGGCTTATCACGCTAGACATGGACGTGAATACAAAATACGCTCTTTAGCGCAAATTTCAAACCAAATCTTTGTGCGATACCACATGAGGAAAAAAAAAAGTTCTTTTATTTTCCGATCCTCCTTGCTATTTTACAGTTCCATCACATTTCACTCAAGAACTACTGCTACCGAAGATGTAGTTTTACTGTTATTTATCTCTCTCTTGTTATTAATTATAAATGTTAAATTACATAGTAGCTGCATATAAACAATTTTTCGCGTGGTGAGATATAAGAGTAATACAGTCGTAATCTTTCAGGCATGGAAAAAAACGACATATTGAGATTATTATATTGAAATTTTGCCTGAGTTAAACTTGCGTTTTCTCGGAAATAGAATAATATATGCATCCTTATGTTTTACCAAAATAAAAATAAAAAAATCTAGTTTCTTCCGTACTTGCAGTAATGCAAGTTTTAATGAAAGTAAAGTAGAAAATACCACCATTCCTCTGCGAAATTAAACGATCAGAATAAATTTGCTGATGGCAACAGCAGCATAAATGCGGTGTCTTCCCAAAGTACGTGGGGTGACGCCACAGTAAACGCTTGATCAAAATTATCGTTTTGTGTCGCGATTAATATCAGCCGATTTTAATTTCCGTTCTTTTATCGAATATGGCGTCCCGTCATTAACCTCTGTGCATAGGCGACCGGTACACTGAAATATCATTTCATTTCACGAGGAAAAAGAGGAAGGGGGTCGAAAACGGCTGTGTGCTGTTAATAGGTATTTATGTAACACAGCCTTAGCAAAGTAATCTGGTGCTCTGAAATGCCTGTTTGTTTAGGATCACATCCGCCTTTACATTATGTCTCGTATATGTCTCTCTAACGTTTTGGTTAATTTAGAAAGCTACGTCGCGGCAGAATAGCTGTGCTCTCTGATGCACCCTTTTGCGGTGCACGCGGCTGTTCGCCGTCGCGGGTTCGAGTCCTCCCTCGGGCATGGACATTTGTGTTGTCCTTAGCATAATTTAATTTAGCGTAAGTAGTTTGTAAGCATAGGGACTGATGACCAACGTAGTTAAGTCCCTTAGATTTACAAACATTTGAACATTTAGAAAGCTACAAGTGCTCGGCAAGACCATTTAAAATGAATTATCCTGACTTACACTGCTGATCACCTTTTAATTTAAAAGAAATTATATGAGTTGTAACTGGAAGAGAAAGTATTCCAATAGCATTTTCGAAGAATCAGGCCTCGGGTAGAGAATTACCTGTTTGCCAATATATTACAATTTTTTAAGTCGAAGAATTATGTGTTGCAAAGTAACCCTGTTCTTCAGTATTTGGGCATTTAAAGGTTTATGAGCATATGAAAAATAAACCGCTGATGCTACTAAAATCTTTTATCAGGGTGAGTGGATTTTTTTAAAAACAGGATTTAACTTTTTAATGCCAGTCGATGTTTAGTAAAAAAAACTATGATATTCACGAAATATATGACATCAACTGCGAATGGCCTAAACTGAAAATGTGTACCCAACCGGAATTCGTAGCCAGGTTTTCTGCTTTCTAGGCAGTTGCGCTGACCACTACACTACTGGAAACTTAGTGATCACCGCACCTGCTAGGTCTACCTAAGCACGCCTCCCATCAGATACAAATTCCCAGCTTTACCCTGCGCACAGTTCTCAAACTCGTAGTTTTGAAACTAATTCCCGTAAGAGTAATGGCCCCAAACTTGCCCACCCCTCTCCACTAACGAAAGGATCATTGCTCGTCACCGGCATATTATATACATGCATGTAGCGTCTGTTCCGAAAGCACAGACGTCACTTCCGATCCTGCAGTTCTTATTCTTTCATATTCACGGAATATTTGACATCAACTGCGAATGGGTAAAGCAGAAAATGTGTACCAAGCCGGGATTCGAACCCAGGTCTCCTGGTTTCTAGGCAGCTGCGCTGACCACTACACTACTGGGGACACAGCTAGGTCTACCTAAGCACGCCTTCCGACAGATACAAATTCCCAGCTTTACCCTGTCCACGGTACTCAAACTCGTAGTCACTATGTACAATTTCCCGTAAGAGTAAGGGCTCCAAACTTCCCCACCTCTCCCCACTAACGAAAGGGGTAAAGCTGAGAATTTGTATCTGACGGGAGGCGTGCTTTGGTAGACCTTGCAGGTGCGGTGATCACTGTGTCCCCAGTGGTGTAGTGGTCAGCGCAACGGCCTAGAAAGCAGGAGACCTGGGTTCGAATCCCGGCTGGGTACACATTTTCACCTTTGCCCATATATATCATATATTCCGTGAACAGCATTATTTTTTATGAAAAAGCCCTTCTCGCAGTAGCGCTTTCCTTTGGCTCCTGCGGCGTTCACTGCCAGACGGCGGTGTCCTTGCTCGGTCGCCAGCCGTGTTTGGGGAGGCGTGTACGCGGCAGAGCGCGCGGCCGCCCCGTGACGAGCACAAAGCGGCGGCAAGTTGCAGCCGCGCATACGCGCCCCAGTGCCTATTATTCTCGGTCACGCACAAAGCCCACTTCTGCGGTTCTCTGCTGATTAAAACGGACCGCGCCGAGACCGGCGATTTCACAAGGCACAGACAGCTAGCTTCAGTAATAATCGCGTTTCGGCCGCCACCGGCTTCGACAATAGTAATTCGGACGCATGGTGCGGCCGATGTAAAATACGATCGCCGCTAAAAGCGGTAAACACAATGCAAACACAGTGCGCCAATCAGTGCACCGTAAACAACGAGCGTAATAGTAGGCCTTCGGCTGTCGCCATGTTTAATTCCAGTTGATCGTGATGTTTCAGTAAACCGCTGAACTGCACTAACATGTATTGGCCCTTTCACAAGCCACTAACCGCAGTTACGCTGTCGTGCTAAGAACTCTCTGGAAGTCTGGTGCTCCCTTATACTAGACTTAAGAAACATTTTCAAAAATGAAGGCTCGTAAAACTTTTCAAGTAAGTCAGTCAAAGTGCTTAAGATAACTTTTTCATTGTAATTGTGGGGACAATATACAATAGATACAACGCGTGAAAGCTGATCGTAGATTCTTTTTTAATTAATATAGCATACTCAGCCTATTTCATTGCTCTGGAGTAATCTGATTGGTAGTAAAAATACGTTCGATTTAAGTAATTTTTTTTTCAATAAATATCCCACAATAGGTTTTAAGAGTCTGTGTGAACAATTTCAGAATAGAATTCCACAACATTTAGTTGAAAAGTGACTTAAATGATATTTAACTGCCTCTCAGTCATTTTTCTAGTGAGAGCTTGACGTGGTTTTAATCGAGACCCGCAGAAGACAACGGGTATAAGTGATAATTTAATTTTGGAGGTGTCTATTGTAGATTTCAGTAGGAAGATACCTTTTACTCGTTCTCACGTCGTAGTATATGTAGGTTTTGTGATTTTTCCTGTAAGAAATGCCGCACAGAGCCGCGCGGGAAGGGCCTCGCGGTTGTAGTCGCCATATCAGGGACTGCGTGGTCGGAGGTTCGAGTACTCACTCTGCCATGGGTGAGTATGTTGGCCTTATGTTAAAGTTGATTTAAGTGGTTTATAAGTCCCGAGACTGATGACCGCGGTAGCTTAGTTCCACAGAATTACAAACAAATGAATTTTTATGCCGCACAGACAAACTCATACACACACACACACACACACACACACACACACACACACACACTTACACATCATAGAGAAAAATAATACGCTGGAATTTTATGGTCTACTTCCAACTGAAGTTCACAAACGTCCTCATTTATTCCTGCAATCAGGCCGTCTTGTAGTGAATCACCGATCCAGTGCCACTCAATTGAACAGTTTTGTTTAAACGTACCACAGCGTAATGGCATGGTACATATTCGAGAAACAGTCGCATCAAGTATGTTCATCATGTTGCGGAATTACTTGTTTCTTTCGTGTCAAGTTAATATTGCAGATATTGTGTTCCGATTACACACACATTTAATTTTTTTTTTTTTTTTTTTTTTTTTCGGTGCGGGGTTTCGAATCCCCCTCGGGAATGGATGTTTGTGTCGTCTTCAGTATAAGCTAGTTCATTAGTAGTTCGTAAGTTTACGGACTGATGACTCCGTAGTTAAGTCCCATGAGCTCTACAAACACATTTTTTTTCGGTATAATTCATGGATCCAGAATGCCTACGCGCATTGCTTCCAAGCAGAGGCGTATATTAGGGGAGAGGGTGGCCCAAGGGACCTGCCGCCCTCCCTCCACGAAATAATGAATGTAAGGCAGAACAGCTGATGTTTTTATGGTTTAACTTTCAACAATAAAAAAGCTTGGTCACGGTAAAGTAAAAGGGGCCTCAGCGCAAGTAATCATCTGTATATCAGCAGTAAAACAGATACAAAATATCATGCGGTGTCTACTTAAAATTACCTAACGTATCCTTACATCAATCTTGTCGCCCCTCCCCCAAAATATATGCTAAAGCTTCTGCCTCTAATATCCTCGAAAACTGAATTGTCAGTGTAAAGTGACAAGGATTAATAGTACGACACAGTGGCGTAATAGGACATAGCTTGGAGAGGGGGGGGGGGGGAATGATCTGCTTGACGAGCAAACTTTTAGTCAGTTTCCAGATAGACTACCATCTACCACTCCCGCTGAAGGAACTAATTCACTCCCATCCGATGAAAGATTATGGCAAAACACCCCAAGTTTTCAATCTTTATCTTTACTAGATTGCTGTTATACGATTTCGTTTCCTTTTTTTTTTTTTTTTTTTTTTTTTTTTCCCGGGTTTTGGGGGGGGGGGGCTTCTATCCCCTTCATCCCCCCTCCTCATAGTTACGCCACTGGTTCGACACAACCTTTCCAACTGTAACGTCTCAGCTGCGTCCACCTAATCCTCGATGAGCGAAGTTGCCGTTACATTCTATTTTATGCTTAATCACTTAATAATTGTCCCAATGATTTGACGGTATGGGATGCGGACAATTACTAGGTTGATCCGTAACAGTAAACTTCCCTTATTATGGAACGACAAATGTTAAAAACTCTCCCCTTTAAATACACTGATTAAATAACTGCGTGCCACTACGATGAATGTCTAAGAGTCCACACTGAAACATTTCAATATGCAACTGCAACCCGTATGCGATACGACGAAAAGGCAAAAACTTTAGTCACCGCTAAACGCGGGTTACGGACGCACTGTCAATATCCTACTGCCTCGCTCTGCGGTCGGCGGGAGACTGCCGCACCCCGGCCAACAAACAAAGAACATTCCAACCTAAGCATTGTTGCCAGCAGCTCTCGCTGCACACCAACGATAACTATCGTTCGACCAAAATGTACCAAAGAGGTTACTAACCTAAAACCCTGTATCCTCACGCAACTAAAGGATATTTTAAGGGACAGCAACTTCGGATGATTAGTTTACGCTAACACGTAATTGTGTAAATAATTCCTTGCACAGTACCGTATGTGGGCTGCAGAAATCGGTGACTGTCCAGTTCAATCCACTGGGCGCGATGGTCCGCGCGCGTTGCGTAAGACCTGTATAGGCGGTATGTTTATGGGCGGCTGAATTAACCGCTGGGCGGCGCGGTGTAAATATTATTGCCGCGCGCTGTCCCCCTTTGTGCGCGACGCTGAATAATCCGGCGGCTTGTTTTGCCACCCCCGTTACGCAACTGGCGCGCCGAACGCGGCGGCAGCGAGCGGCTACCAGGGCGAAGACGCCGCCCAGCCTCTGTTTGCCCTTCCCCTGCAATTTCATCCTTGTATGTTCGTGATATGCCAGACGTGACGACCTCTGGATCTTTCATATCTGTGCAGCTAAGTAAACGTTATGATCCTTGTTCTTACGCTAGAAATCACGAAGGTTGGGGGGCAAAATCTATCACGACGGTGGAAACATGCCCACACTGTCAGCGAAAATTAATAATGCCGATCTTTAACCCGAAGACTGACCTCACCGAGCGAGGTGGTGCAGTGGTAACACACTGTACTCGCATTCGGGACGACGGTGCTACAGCCGGCCGAGGTGGCCGAGGGGACTGAGGCGCTTCAGTCACGGTCTACACGGCCACTACGGTCGGGGGTTCGAATCCCCCCTCGCGCATTGATATTTGTGCCATCCTTAGTCTTAGCTAGTTCATAAGTAGTTTGTAAGTTTAGGGACTGATAACCCCGTAGTTAAGTCCCATAAGCTTAACAAACATTTGAACATTTGGACGGTGCTACAAATCCACCTCCGTTCATCCAGATTAAAGTTTTTCGTGGTTCCCTAAATCACTTCAAGCGGGGATGGCTCCTTTGAAAGGGCATGGGCAACTTCTTTCCCTCCTCCTTACCCAAATGTTCAAATGTTTGTAAATCTATCGGACCAAACTGCGTGGTCATCAGTCCGTAGCTTACAAACTACTTAAACGTAGGTAAACTAACCTAAGGACAACACATACACATGCCCCACGGAGGACTCGAACCTCCACGGCGAACAAGCGCGCGCTCCACAGCGACACTTTAGACCGCTCGGCTACTCCACCGCGGCCCTCCTTACCCCGACCCACCAATAAATAAGTGAATAAATAAATAAACCCTAGTGTGAACTTCATCTCTAATGACCACCCTGTTGACGGGACGTTAAACCCCGAACTTACTTCCTTACGAAAATACGTTTCATGCAACTCTCCGCTGTGATTTGTGGCAGCTTCATTATTTCTGCATAACTACACCAACCTATAACCTTCATCTTCTTTCTGAATTTACCTCTGATCTCCCACTGCCATTTTATCTCTCACATTACCCTCCAGTACTAAACTGAATCTGGTTTGATGTCACAAAATATTTTGTATCAGTCAGGCCTTCATTATTTTGTCAAGTAGGCTCAACCACATAGATCGTGTATAAAACACTAAAGTATGGCGCGTTTCAAGGGCCAAGCCCTCATCATCAGATAAAATATACAAGATTCTTGTATATTTTATCTGACGAATCTTGTATATTTTATCTGATGATGAGGGCTTGACCCTTGAAACGCCTCATACTTTAGTGTTTTATACACGATCTATGTGGTTGAGCCTACTTTACAAAATCATTAAGTATACAACCGCCATCTCACATCAATTATGGATATAATTAAATCAGGCCTTCCTTTTAGTTAATTTGTGCCACAAATTTCTGTTTGCATATTTCTATTCAGTACGTGCTCATTTAAGTTACCGCAAATATCTATATAATCTACGTAGCACCACAATTTAGAAGCTTCTGCTCTCTTTTCTGAACTGCTTATCGCCCATGTATGTTATAGGCTAGACAACACAATGTTACTCTCCATGCAAATATCTTCACATTTCCTAACAATGGAATATGTTGTATTAAGCGTTAAGAAATTCCTCATTCGCCTTAAGGACTTTACTTGCTGTAACCGATTAGCGATTCACATTGTCCTTAATTCGGACATTAAAATTACTTTGCTATCCGAACAGCAAAACTCTGTTGTCAGTAGCACATTATTTAATTCTGCTAAATTTCAGTGAAATATGTGATGATACAAAGGCAGCTGCTGACAGTTGAGAATATTTACAGAGCCTTACTGTAATACTCTACTGTTAGAGAACATCAAGACGAATTTGGAGTTAATACAGATGAATGAAGAGACTGGAACAACCCGACCCCGACAAAGATCAGAATGAGTTCGAAAATAAAGTAGGAACTTGCGAAGTAACCCTGACCAACACCGGGTTCGATTCCCGGCCGAATCACAAATTTTAATTCTTTATTTCACCTTTATCTTTAATGTCTTTGTCATCTTCGAGATGAAAAACAGTCTCAGGGTTTGTGAATTTCCGTTTATTATTAAGGTTTGGTATAACAAAAGAACTCTGGCATAAATATTCGTATGTGAAAGGTTGTCAAATATTAAGAAATTTTTCGTTTTAACTACAAATACAATTAGATATATAACAAGATAATGTTACGTCTTGGTGTCACTATTGCGCTTATTGAAAGAATAACTGTATGACCATCATCTGCGGTTGCTACTAGAGAATAAAAGTAAGTTCCTAGTTTTTAATTTCGTCGGCCGCGGTGGAGTGCTAAGGCACCTCGCTGCAGAGTGCACTTTTGCTCGTCGTTGGAGAATCGAGTCCTCCATGGGGCATGGGGATGTATGTGTTCTCCTTAGGCTAGTTGAAGTTAAAGTAGTTTGTAAGTGTAGGGAGTCATGACCAGCGCAGTTTGGTCCATTAGGATAACAAACATTTGAACATTTGAATTACTGAATTTTGAATAGCTACTTATTATAAGGAAATATATGGCTCTGGTAGGAACTAGGAATCTGTATACAATTAAATTATATTTAAAAAATTGAGTTTCGTTACTTTGGAAACAATTGGTCGCATTCAATCACCGACAGTACTATGCTGAAGAGCCAAAGAAACTGATATAGGCATGCGTATGAAAACAGAGATATGTAAGCATTCAGAGAACGGCGCTATTGTCGCCGACGCGTTCATAAGACAACAGGTGTTTCGCGCAGGCGTCAGATTGGTTTTCTGCTGCTACAATCGCAGGTTATCTCGATTTAATTAAGTCTGAGCGCTTTGTTTAGTCGGCGCTAGAGAGACAGTATCTCCAAGATATGGATAAAATGGGGACTTTCCGTACGACCATTTCACGAGTACACCGCGAATATCGGAAATCCGGTAAAACATCAAATCTCAGATATCGCTGCGACCGGAAAAAAACCTTGCAAGTTAGGGACCAATGGCGACTGAAGAGAATCGTTCAAAGTGAAAGAAATGCAACAGTTCTGCAAACCGCTGCGGCCGCGCGGGAGTAGCCGAGTGGTCTGGATCGCCACGTTAAGGACCGCGCGGCCTCTCGCGTCGGAGATTCGAATCCTCCCTCGGGCATGGATGTGTGTGTTGTCGTTATGTTAGTTTAAGTAGTTTGTAAATCTATGGACTTATGACCAACGGATTTTGGTCCCATGAGAATTACAAACATTTGAACATTTTTTGAAACCGCTGCGGATTTCAATGCTCGGCCATCATGTGCCAGCGTGCAAACCATTCAGGGAAACATTGTCGATATGGAATTTCGGAGCCGAAGGCCCATTCGTATACCCTTGCTGACTGCACGACAGAAAGCTTTACGCCTAGCCTGCCCAGACAACAGCGACACTGGACTGTTGATGACTGGAAATATGTTGCGTGGTCTGACGCTTCTCGTTTTCAGTTGTATCGAGTTTAACGAATACCTTAAGCGGGGGTCAGTTTGGGACCCTCAGATAAAAATGATTCAATCTCAGATATATTTACTACCATGTGTAGCTATACTCTTTCGTTATATAACAACAAACAAGCACAAATTAAATATCAAAGTATGACCTAATTACAGTCAAAAATAACTGTCACAATGTCACTCCACAATGTGGAGTGCTTTTCTCACTGCTACGGGTGTTGCAACTGGAACATTTCGGGCCTCTTTTGTTTTCAGCCACCGTGTGTTCTTATGAATGTTGTACCTGAGAAGAACAAATAAATTAATATGATGCATTGTAATAAGATTTTTTCCTAGTAATTCAATTTATGAATATGTTACTGACCTGCAGGAAGTTTCAGTGATAGGCGTTTCTCCAAAACTTGTTTGAAAGCTTCTGCCAGAGTTCCCTAACTATACTTGCTGTAAGAACGACTTCCAGTCCTCCTCATATATGTCCTCGTCATGCTGACTGTTAATATAGTTGGCTGAACTGACAATAAATTGAAAATAAAAGTAAATAAATAAATAACACTTAGGAGTGAATTTGTGACAACTGTATCCGTTACAGTCATCCCAGCAACCTTCGAAATTTTGGTGCTGGTCGTGGTGACCGAGGGAACTGAGGCGCTCCAGTCACGGTCTGCACGGCCACTATGGTCGGGGTTCGAATCCCCCCTCGGGCATGGATGTTTGTGCCGTCCTTAATATTAGTTCATAAGTAGTTTGTAAGTTTAGGGACTGAAGACCCCGTAGTTAAGTCCCATAAGCTATACAAACATTTAAATATTTTTTGAAATTTTGGTTATGTCTGTATAACTTCACACCAAACGAATATATTAGAGTTCTTTAAAAATTAAATGATTGCTCACAAGCATGGTTATTAATATATTTACCTGTAGGAACACAAGCAAGTGAGTTGAAAACACGTTTTAACTAAACCACTGTAGCAGCCACGACAATTCGCGCAGCAGTGTAAGTGATGATCAACACATAGCAACAATAATTAGGCATATGGCAGAATCACTCATAGCCCTTTGGCAAGCGCAGAAATGGCGCAGTATTTAAACTCCTCAAAAAAGTTCACATGTCACAACGTCACCCCAGCAGTCACAAAGTCACCTCCGCTTTCGCTTTGTGAAATGTTCTAGTCTAATTTTATGTTTGCCGGCCGCGGTGACCGATGGGACTGAGGCGCTCCAGTCACGGTCTGCACGGCCACTACGGTCGGGGGTTCGAATCCCCCCTCGGGCATGGATATTTGTGCCGTCCTTAGGATTAACTAGTTCATCTACATCTACATAGATACTCTGCAAATCACATTTAAGTGCCTGGCAGAGGGTTCATTAACCACTTTCATAACTTTTCTCTACCGTTCTATTCTCTAATAGCGCGCGGGAAGAAAGAACACCTAAGTCGTTCCGTTTTCGATCTGATTTCTCTTATTTTATTGGGATGGTCATGTCTCCCTAAGTAGGTGGGTGCTAGCAAAATATTTTCACATTCAGAACTAAAAGTCGGTGATTGAAACTTCGCAAACAGATCACGCCGCAATGAATAACGTCTTTCTTTTAATGATTTCCACCCCAATTCGTGCAATATTTCCGTGACGCTTTCCCCCCCGTAACGTGATAAAACAAAACGAGCTGCCCTTCTCTGAACCTTCTCAATATCTTCCGTCAGTCCCACCTGGTGAGGGTCCCACAAGGGGCAACAGTACTCCAGGAGAGGACGCACAAGTGTGATGTAGGCAGTCTCTTTGGTGGAGCTGGTGCATCTTCGAAGCGTTCTGCCAATGAAACGTAACCTTTGATTCGCCTTCCCCACAATATTTTCTATGTGTTCTCTCCAGTCAAAGTTGCTCGTAATTGTAACTCCTAGGTATTTGGTAGAATTTACGATGTTAATGTTTGACTGATTGAAGTTCAGTGGATTTCTTTTAGTGGTCATGTGTATTACTTCACACTTTTCTTTATTTAGTGTCAATTGCCAATTTTCGCACCAAGTAGAAATTTTGTCTAAATCGCATCGCAGTTTCTTTTGATCCTCTGTTGACTTCGCTAACCGATAAACGACAGCATCATCCGCGAACAGTCTAAGGGAGCTATTCAGATTGTCTCCTAAATCGTTTATAAACACGAGGAAGAGTAGGGGACCTATAACGCTTCCCTGTGGAACGCCAGATATCACTTCTGTTTTACCCGATGACTTACCGTCAGTTACAACGAACTGTGTCCTTTCTGATAGGAAATCATGAATCCAATCGCGCAATTGGGAAGATATTCCATAAGCACGCAATTTCATTAGAAGCCGCTTGTGGGGTACAGTATCAAAAGCCTTCCGGTAATCCAGAAATATGGAATCGATTTGAGATCCCTTGTCGATGGCACTTAACACTTCATGTGAATAAAGGGCAAGCTGTGTTTCGCAAGAGCGATACTTTCTGAATCCGTGTTGACTATTGGTTAATAGGTCGTTCTCTTCGAGGTAGTTCATAATATTCGAACAAAGTATATGTTCCAAAATCCTACTGCAAATCGACGTCAATGAGATTCATAAGTAGTTTGTAAGTTTAGGGACTGATGATCCCGTAGTTAAGTCCCATAAGCAAAGATGTCAAAGTGGTTTGTGGTCTGAAAAGATTCGTGTAAATCGTGCATCAGTATCACGGAGCGGGAAGCAGAGAGTGATCTTCGGTGTGCCTTGGGGAACGGGAATTTGTGGGCGAGTTGTCAAAGCATAGGTGGGAGAGCGTGCGTCGCCGCGGGCAGTCGGCGCTGGCGCTGCCCTCGCTTTGTGGCCGTGCGATACGCCTCTGAATGCCTGCTCGCGAAAGAAGGGCGCATGCGCGCGGCGCGGCAGCGGCGGTCGGCAAAGTGTCGCTGCCGGCGCCGCCGCTGCCGCCGCTGCGGTTTTCATCAAGTGTGAAATTGCTTGCTCGTATTTATAGATAGATCAGCGGCCGCGGCCGATAATGCCGGTCGCTCTCCAATGATGCAGAATGTGCGTCACCGCGCCGCTCCCCCCCCCCCTTCGCTCCCCCCCTCTCTTTCTGGCGGGAGGCGCTGTCGGCGTGCGCGCTCTGTCACCTCGGCCGCCGCGCCCGCGCGCGCGCCTCTGTTGTTTCCATCAGAATATAAACCGCACGCTGCAATCGATATAATGGAATCAGCAATGTTAATTATAAAATAGTGTTGCGACCACCGGGTGTTTGATTTCGAGCAATTTTTTTTTATTCCACCTTTCCGGTTATGTATATTGATGGTTTTCACTGCACGCTGTAATTACCGCGCCGGTATTGTGGGCAAGCCCCCGACATGTGAAAATGTGATTGTAAGTGTTGTGTGTGAGTGAGCGCGCGCGGGGCGTTAACGCGCGCGCGCGTGCTCGTGTGTGTGTGTGTGTGTGTGTGTGTGTGTGTGTGGTGTCAGCGCGCAGTCGCCGCGCGCACACGTGACTGCCGGACTGTACGTGTGTGCGCGCGACACAATCTCGATACATACATGCATGCCTTCATAATAACGTACAGGCCACTTTGATTGCCAATCAAGTTCCGATTTTAATACCCATCGATCCGGGGGAAGCGAGTGCACGGACAAATTACATCACCTGGCTCCTGGTCCTGCCACTTTTATTACGCGATCGCGGAGATGAGTCTTTAGCGCGGCCTCGCCTCGCCTCGCCGCCGCCTCGGTCGCGCTCGCTCGCTCGCTCGCTCGCTGGCTCGTTTTTGCTTTTTTTTCCGGCCGGGCGCCGGCGGTCTCTGCGGAGGCGGCGACGGTGTGACGGACGTGGCGGCTATCTGAGCCGCAATCACGCCTGACGCCCGCGCCTCGCCCTCCGCCGCCCCCGGCCGCCGCCCTCGCCCCCCCCCCCCCCCGCCTCCGGCCACACAAACCTAATATTTGACGTCAAAATTAGTGTTACGGCCTGCCCGCCCGGCTGCACCGTATTTGCATATGATGCGCGCTAATGTGTATCAACCTAATTAACTTAATATCTAAATAACGCGGCGCGTTTGCCGCCACCAGCTGGCGTCCGGCCTGGCCGGTCTCCTGCCACAGCGAAATACTCGCCGCGTGCCGCCCTCCGCTCCGTATTTTACTCTGACAAGGAGACCACGTGGCCATCGCATTTTACAATTTCTTTATATTTATCATAGGGTAAGGTGGTACAAAGTCAATATAGGTATCAACATAATTTTTCAGTCTCGAAATTGGTGACCCCAGAATTCACGGTCATACACTGTCAGCTCTACAAAACACACACTCACACTATGTTTCACACGACTAAAGACCTAAACGAACTAATACGTCCTAGTTCGTAAGTAGTTCATAAGTAGTTTGTAAGTTTACGGACTGATGACCCCGTAGTTAAGTCCCATAGACTATACAAACATTTGAACAAATGTTCATATGTTTGTAGAGTCTATGGAACTTAATACTTCAAATGTTCAAATGTTTGTAGAGTCTATGGGACTTAACTACGGGGTCATCAGACCGTAAACTTACAAACTACTTATGAACTACTTACAACTAAGGACGGCACAAATATACATGCCCGAGGGGGAATCGAACCCCCGACCGTAGTGGCCGTGCAGACCGTGACTGGAGCATCTCTGTCTCCTCGGCCACCGCGGCCGGCAACATTTGAACTAATAAGAGATAAGAACGGATGGGACATAATTAACAGGCTGACGAACGAAGTCTCACTACGAAAGAAAGACGAGTACACACAGAACGTAAGACGTAATGCAACACGAAACGCTCACAACAGAAGAAAACACCGATGATGAATCTGACACTGAAAGCACAAACAGTACAAATTACACCACAAATGACAGACCCCGACACAGAGGACGATATAAACACATGCGAAATGTATCCTACAGATATAGCCAATCATAAGAGTCTCAAAATGAGAAAACTCCAGGATGGCAGGGCTCGAACTAAAAAATGTTCAAATGTTTGTTAAGCTTATGGGACTTAACTACGGGGTCATAAGTTCCTAAACTTACAAACTACTTATCAACTACCTTATACTAAAGACGGCACAAATATCCATTCCCGAGGAGGGATTCGAACCCCCGACCGTAGTGGTCGTGCAGACCGTGACTGGAGCGCCTCTATCCCCTCGGCCACCGCGGCCGGCGGGCTCGAAGTAAATTCCGAGGCCTCCCACCCTGGACTTTCCTCTCTTATTCTTCAGACTGTCACTCAGACCAATCTTTCCTATCTTCCATTATTCCCTTCTTAAAATAGTTAATGTTTTTAAGTTGCCTTTCCATTTTCCTTATGATAAGTTTTTACGCTTTTATTTTTATTTTTTATCTAATTAATAATGTATCATAGTCGCATAAATGTATCACATAGTTTTTGTAATCACGACCAGCTATATACCCAAAGGCAGCTGGTCCGCAACAAGGATAAATAAATAAATAATAAATGTCAGTCTCGTAGTGTTGGTAGCACATGCCTTTGTGTGGCGTTGTAGTGTAGTAGCCGGCCGCGGTGGCCGAGGGGACTGAGGCGCTCCAGTCACGGTCTGCACGGCCACTACGGTCGGGGGTTCGAATCCCCCCTCGGGCATGGATATTTGTGCCGTCCTTAGTATTAGTTAGTTCATAAGTAGTTTGTAAGTTTAGGGGACTGATGACCCCGCAGTTAAGTCCCATAAGCTATACAAACATTTGTTGTTGTAGTGTAGTAGGTTTCTACAGCTCCTGCTGTCTTTTCCAAGAATACACCACTTTGCGCTACGGAGATATAAATTTTATCCTGTTAAGAGGTACGTCGAGCAACGTCGTCGAGTGCGCTCTTATAAATTATCTAGTTTCCACGCGATTGCAAATTCTATATTATGCAATGTTTATTACCTAAGAACTATGCGTTGGTGCTTTTTTTTGTGGAAGAAGCCAGTGATCAAAATTTTACGAGCAAGTGATCATAATTGTACCTAGTGTGGTACATTTTCGATCGATTTTTCACACTTGTGTAACATTTTTTGTTTTTATACCAACATTTTTAATGGTCTAGTATTTGTGTTACATATTCGTTAAACATCCAAGAACAAGTGCCATAGTTAAAATTATCTCTTTTCTCAACATATTTCCAGTACCAACAACATTTGTCCGAAATGATCGGAATTGTACCACCTTACCCTATGTGAAGTTCATAACAATCAGCCAAAACAGCCAAAGCCATTTGACACAAATCTGAAAAATTCTCGAGAAAATCGACTTTGGGGTTTTGTACTCGTAAGTACCTATAGTTCAAACAATTGCAGCACCTGTCGGTATAGCTCAGGTGGTAGCGTTCTGGCCTCACAGCCATAGAGTCGGTGGTTCGAATCCCACTTTGACAAATATTTTTTCTTTGTTTTCGAATTTAGATATATAAAACATGTTGGGATCTCTAATTCCACGTGTTGTGTCAATTTTTGTTTATGTATATGTATTTGAGCTGGAAACCAGCTCGTCACGTGAAACGATGGGTGAGAAGGTTAGGTGCTTGAAAAGTCATTAGTAGCTATGGAGATGACTTTCCAAAAACATCGTCTTAACTCTTCACAAACTACACAAACAAAGACTACCGTCGTCCGCTAATAGTGAAGCCAATATTGTAAAAATTTAACTTATGGTTTTTGATTGAAACCATCAGCACTAACAACCTTTCGTAAAGTATAGAAAAATTACGAATATACCAAAATACGTGTATTTTGTACAAATTACCCTTAGATATTAAAATTGTGTAACTATTCGAACACAACGGAAAAAATGGTAAGGCAGGATTCGAACCACCGACCCTATGGGTGGAAGGCTAGAACACTACCACGTTAGCTACACTGACAGATGGTGCAGCTATTATAATTATTTGTACTTACGTGCACTTGCTAAACTTCAAAGTTGATTTTCTCCAGAATTTTCGTGATTTGGGTCGGAATCACTTTGGCTGATTGCTATTTGTGTTCTGAACTTCACGTACCATAAATACAAAAAAAAATCTAAAATCCGATACTCATGTGGTCTCCTTGTGGGGCTACGCTACACGACGGTCTTATAGGTCTCGTCATCCTCAATGCAGTGTGTCGACTTGTCTCAAAAACCGAAAATTAAGCATTCTTTCAAAGAAAATTGAATTTACCGCAAAAATGTGGGAAGACTAAGGGAATCTCACATGTAAACCTGCCCAAGGGGTACACTTCGATCGGCTTCGATTATCTTGTAGAGCAGAGTAAAATAAAATACGTAAGGGGCATCCAGAAAGAAAAGATCCGGAGGCATAATTACAGAAACCGGTTCCTGTGTGTGTTGGGTGTACTGACCCTGGCTGTTGAGGGACTTGTTCCCCTGTGACACAAGGCGGTGAATGTCTGTCTTACAAAGTGAGAACTACCACCTTACATACATGGGTGGTTCAGGAAATGAACTTTCATGTTGGATGAGTAAGAACTACATTATCGTGTGGTACGTCTTTTGTGCCACCATGCATTTATGCAATGCTGAATGCTGGTACACGAAGTGTACGGCCAACCCTGAAAGACTGGAGGTGACCAAAATGATGTCATCACAGGGAGAGGGGTCTGGACAGGACTGTGTGGTAGATGGCCGAGAACCTCCCATTTGAATTTCTGCATCGAGTGCCGCGACTGTGTTATCAGTACGAGGCTTTGTGTTGCCGTGGAGCAGAACAGCCCCACGGGAGAGTTGCCTCGTCGTTTGGATTCGATCACTTGCCGAAGGGTGGTGAAGGTTTGCGAGTAACGACAACTCTCTGCTCTTCTTTTGACGCCTCCATGTCACTGTTTGCAATGCTACTGGCGGCGTTGGACGATTGATGCATGCTGCTACTAGCTTTGTATAGTCACGTGCACATGTGCCCTCTAGCGACGGCCTGTGAACTTCCTCGCTATGGTCGGAAGCACACCTCGTTAAACATTCCACGGTATTACCTTCGTGTCATCGGTTTGCGCATGCCAGACTCCGGCTCGTTTCTTTTTCAAATGTTCAAATGTTTGTATAGTCTATGGGACTTAAGTATGGGGTCATCAGTCCCTAAACTTACAAACTTCTTATGAACTACTTACGAACTAGGACGGCACAAATATCCATGCCCGAGGGGGGATTCGAACCCCTGACCGTAGTCGCCGTGCAGACCGTGACTGGAGCGCCTTAGTCCCCACGGCCACCGCGGCCTGCGTTTCTTTTTAAACGCCCCTTATAGAATAGGGTTGGCAAACAAAAAAGTTTGCGCGAAAACTGTGCAAAAGGAGCGACATATGAGCAATAATCATTTGCATGCTAATTTTACTGTGAACTCCAGCAACAAACTGCACACTGATCTAAAAGTATAAGTACCAGATGATGGACACGAGCCAGAAATGGTCGTGTTATAAATAAATACAATCTTTAATTATATCTGGTAGCGTTTTTTATTCTCAACCCTATAACAGAAACAGTCACGGAGTTAAAGTACATCCTTCACGGACGAAATTCACAAGATATAAAAACTTTCTGAAAGATTAAAACTCCTCAATTTAAGGACATTTAATTTTTTGGCTAGATTAGACACACATTTCTTCCGGGCATCTGGTTACTGTTATCAAAGTCACCTTCGACATTCGTTGCTCGCGGATTATCTTTGGTATATGAGAGCAGCTGTCCTTTAGTCCATAACTCTGCTCTATAGCTGCAGTATGTTCTCTTTTTGACAAGCTGTTTATGGTGACAAAGCACGTATGCTTTGTGTATCGTATTCATGAAGTTGCCTAATGGGATATTGCCTTATCTTCTTGCATAAAGTTACTCTGCCTCTATTCTACTTTACTCTAGCTGCCATTTGTTACTTCACAGATAGCAATGTTAAGTCGTATTTTCTTCTACTTTTTATCGATGTAAAGCAAGGTTATCTGAAACTTTCCTCGCACTTTAATGCTGGCTATGAAAAAGCGGAATTTCAGCTCTATGACCGACTTATCTTAATTACTAAAATGTTGTAATAAAGGTGAATCTTAATTTCGTACCGTAAACCTGTAGTCTTAAAAATACGTATTCGGCCCCTTAGATATTTATACAATCGTTCGACATATCTTACCCATAAGGAACGAAAGTACCCGTATTCTAAATTGTCTGCTTCATTCCTGGATAAGTTATTACTGTATAATTTTAATGTCTTCGTAATAAAAATATGGAATCTCTCTTGGTACAAGGAATATAAAATTTACTGTCGGAATTAATAAAATTTTTCGCAATGAAACTGCCATCCGATATGGATAATTCCATTATGTTCAGTTGGATTTATTACAGCACTTAGCTACAGATTCCATGTAATCCGACGAAACTGAAATTATTGGACCAGTATAGTTAATTTTGCTTAATTATATGCTTTACTGTTTGGTAAGGTCAAATGTGAGAGTTATGCCACTTACTTATAATAAATATCGTGTGTGTGTGTCTCGATTTTAGCTTCTCCTGAAAATAAAGTCCATCTGCCTTGAACTCTCTATTTCGGTAACTGATTCTAGACTTGTACCTTCCTTTGCACACAAAACTCGATCAGACAAAACACTTCACTCCTATTACAAAAGTGATGATATACTGGTACCTCTATTGTGTTGTCTTTACTGCAGAAAAAACGATGAAATTGGTCTATGTTTTCAAAGGTATTGAATAGAAGGCGAGGTATTGAATATTGAATTAAAATGTGCGCATCGGCTCGGATACGAACCCAGAACCTCCTGCCTTATATATACTGCGCCTTGGTTGCATAGTGGTAGTGTGTCAGACTAAAAATCGAGAGGTCGTGGGTTCGATCTCGCTAAGTCCTGGGATTTTTATCTGTCACTTTCCACTTCTTTCACCTCTGGCAGTATTGCTCATGTGAAAAAATACCGAGTAGCACCGTGGTTCGGAACCCACGTTAAACTGCAAGTAAACTGGCTAGGTAAGTCAGTTCGAAGGTCGGAGGAAGGTAACGGCATACCACCTCCAAACAGGAGCATGCCTAGTAAAGCACTGTGGTGTTCAAACCAATCTTCGGATTGTTGACTGCTTTACCTTATATAATCACTCGCAGTGCAACTTGTGTTCCAGTTTTAATCGTTGAAAAGTCTGCAGATATTCTGAATACTGATCTGACTGCCCCCCCCCCCCCCCACCCAAGAATTATAAATTACCTACGGATCTTATGAGAGTGCGACTCCTAAACGAAATGCTCAGAATAGTCTGGTAACTGTTACTCCACACATAAAAATAATAATAATAATAATAAAAATAGGAGAAGAGAACGGGAGCGGATAGTTAGCGTCTCGTGTGGAGGGCAGTAGCGGCGGCACGGTGTTTGTGGAACGTGCCGTTGCGGCTTTGGCTAGCGGGTGCAGTGGCAGCGGTAGCAGAGCAGAGCAGCTGCAGCGGGCCTCTTCTGGGAACGCCGTGTGAGGCGGCGCTGGCAACGTCAGCTACCGGCACAACACAAGGGCGCCTCTGTCGCCTCACAGCTGCGCCACACACTCTTGTCCCTCTGGGCTAGGTAGGGCACAGATAAAGGGCTAATCACATGTGATCTAAACATCTATCATCGCCAAACTGATCTCCAGGTTAGTGATCGCGTAGCTACATCTATATTACAGACACTCTTCACACTCTTCCTCAACTGTGGCACGCCACATAACGACTCCCAGGACGAAGAAGATATTATGCTTTCAGTTAATTCGCCAACTTATTGAACGATTTTAAAAATGACATTATAAATTACTGATGAAGAGGTTCTAATACCTTAAGACAGTTAACACAATTAGCAACTTTGTCTTTGAACTGTCTACGGTGTTGAGTTAAATTTTTTCGCCCATTAGTAAAAAATAAGAAGTTATTGATATGGTGTCTCTTCTCTTCGGAAATGCCCGCAAAGAACAGATACCATTGGTTGACATTAACGACGGTGATTTTACGAATTTGGGTTGGAAGGGAAGCGTGCCTGGATAGCCTAATTGGTTAAGGCGAGCGCTGGTCTCGAATCGGGAAATCCGGTTTCGAATCCCGGTGCCACACAAATTTTCAACATTGCTGTTGAATATATTTCAGTGCCCTGAAACGTCGCAATGTTTCACTATTTCGAATTCGTAAAATGATAATACTTCATCGACTTCCTACAGTCTTTACGCGTAATTTAAAACATTAACAAAACTTATTCTCCCTTACACGCAACACAAAACGATAAAACAAAACAAAAAAAGTTGCCAAATACATTTTCAGTGTACAAGCATTCAACATAGGTCATTTGCTATGAAGATTTAATTATATTAGTTTTTAACTAGTAACTCTATTCGCAACACACTACGCACACATCTCTAAACTGCATGACTGTGTGGCACTTGTTAACGCCATCTGCGAGAAAATGTTTTTTATTCGCCTAGTGATTGATAACGAAATGACTTACTAATTTATTTTTGAAAGGGCATGACGATTTCCTTCCCCCTTCTTACCCACAAATCCGAGCGTAAGCTCCGTCCCTAGAGACCACTCGTCACGGGACGTTAAACACTGAACTTCCTTCGTTTTTGTTTTTTGTTTTTTTCAACAAGCTAAAAAACAAAATTTGAAATTATTTATAAGGCTTTTTTTGTCTGTTAGGAGCCTTAAGTGCTAATTTATTTAGCATATTAACTCATATCTTCGGTAATCAGACATTTGAAGCATTTCTTTACGTGGAAGTTTGATTAATTGAAGAATCGTAGGTTTTATCTAATATACTGACATGGCTATCGTCTCTTCAGTTAGAAGATCCAAAACCAGTAAATGGCAGATGGTGTCTGAGGAGGTAGTGACACAATCTTTATCCTACCTCCGATATTTATTCCACCTGGACATTGAGGAAGTATCCATTGTGCAGGAATCTAGAGAGAGGAGTAAACTTCATCACGAAGAAGTAATAATAGAAATTCTGTTGTGGGCGCGAAAAGAACGTAGCAGATCATATAAAACGAATGTTAAGAGTGTGGTGAATAAACGATCAGAAGACAGGCGACTTTCTGATGGTACAGGACATTGGCCAGTACAGTTCTGCGGCACTTACGTTTTCCGTGGTTCCCGCAGACTTTCCAGTGTCATCAGGTGTGCGACCGGTGCAAGACCTCCAGGTAACACCATGGTTGATATTATTTTTGTCAGAAATCGTAAGAAAATGCTCCATAGATTTTTGAGAATCTCGTGTGCTCCAAGTCCTGACATAACGAAGAGAACAGGTCGTATCGGCTTGTAAAAATGAAAGAAAATAACTTGTGGATTTACTTGCCATCGACGACGAGGTAACTTGAGACGAACCACAAGCTCGGATTGCATAATATAATGTGTATGGACATTGGCTGTATCCTTTTTGAAGTAACCATCCGTGCGCAGCCCTCAAGCTACATAAAAAGTGCACAGAAGAGAGAGACTGATACGACCGCAAGGAACTAGACTCCCTCCTTACAGAGAGTAGCTAGCCGCTGTAAAATTTCACTCGATGTTAATAAAAAGATGCGAGCATTAAAACCAGATAATCGTTTAATTCGTCGATATCCGCGACAGACCTACCAAGAAGAAGAAACATAGTGGCGAGCTGCGGCAGACTGCGTAATATTTTGGCCTTGCATGAGCGGTCGCCTGTTCTAGGGGCTCGAGGTCAGCAGTCTGAACAGTTGCCACGATCGTTATTGTTTCTGTACATTGGGGAGCCGTATTTGTATTGCAGTTAATTAGTTATATGTATATATTGTGGGCGAATTTGCATGAATGCGGTCGGATGAAAAACAGGCGAGTGTTTGCGCTGCGCGGCGCGTCTGTTTTTCGGGCACGGTTCGGCCGTCTTTCGGCGGCGTTCTCACAGCGGGAACAGTGGCGCCATTCAGGGCACGACACAGTGGACTTAGCGCACTGCCGCTAACACTGCGCTAGCTGTCCGCGCTGCCGCAGCGCCCGAGCGGGCTGACGCCTTGCCCGACTGCTCTAACTGCCAACACACGAGAATAGTTGAATAAACACTTTGGTGAACGCGATGGAACGCTTCGTCAGATGACGACGGTGCTGCGGAGCTACCGTACACTTATAGATCTCCTGAGCACCTAACAGCTTCATCTCTAGAAGTCGCGAACCTCTGTTCTCTTTCACTGGTATGCACAAATTTGAGGAACTAGCCATAGTTCCGTCTAGTAAGGATGTACGGTCATTGGCTCTTGCGGCACATTACGTGGCCACAAGTCATCACTATCGTGATAAAGAAGTGATCTGTATCCCTGTCAGAGTCCTGCTTAACACTTTGAAAATTATATTGAATGTATACAACCCCACCTGAAAACGTGGTACATTTAGATGTTCCCGACCGATGACAGTAGCAGTCACAGAAGGGAGCAATACTAGGAATAGCCGGCCGCGGTGGCCGAGGGGACTGACGCGCTTCAGTCACGGCCTGCGCGGCCACTACGGTCGGGGGTTCGAATCCCCCCTCGGGCATGGATATTTGTGCCGTCCTTAGTTGTAGCTAGTTCATAAGTAGTTTGTAAGTTTAGGGACTGATGACCCCGGAGTTAAGTCCCATAAGCTCTACAAACATTTTATTTACTAGGAATACGACGTCAGATACAGGTAACAGATAAGCTAAAACGTACCTGTGAGTAACAGGCTGGATCCAGGTACGATTGCCGTCCGCATGCAATTAAAAAGCTGCATCTACATGATTGCTGTCCAGGGTTTATCATACAATTTTCACACGATGTGTCTGCCATTCCACTTTCGAAGAGCTCACGGAGAAAATCAACTCCTAAATTTTTACAATAGAGCTTGTATTACCTTATTTTACGCTCATGAAGATACAGGTGGCTGTCAAGAAAATATTTTTACATTCAAAGGAGAAAACTAATGTCGTAGATAGATCTCACGGGAATGAAAGACTGTAAATGGAAATTTCA
Organism: Locusta migratoria; assembly: GCA_026315105.1. Classification (NCBI taxonomy): domain Eukaryota; kingdom Metazoa; phylum Arthropoda; class Insecta; order Orthoptera; family Acrididae; genus Locusta; species Locusta migratoria. The sequence goes on from CM048747.1 coordinate 103,093,017, forward strand.
AAATCAATAATTTGTAAAAACAAATATTCATGGAATGGTATACTAATTAGTAAGAAACTAGTTCCACAAAAATTTACGACCCACACAATCATCATGTATGTCAGGACTGTATTACATACATTTGAATCCTTTCAAACACTATTCAAATCATTTCTGTGGTGATATTCACGAAAACATTTATTTCTTTTGACAAACTGAGATAACTATTACAATCCATAGCTTTTGTTATTACTTAAATATCTTCCACTTGTTCTCCTGTTACTATTTTATGGCCTCCACCTGGGCTCGAAGTAAAATCGACAGTAGATCAGAGCTGATATCTGTCTAGCCAATCACGTGGGTGTAGTACTTGGTCTGAAAACTCACAGTCCGGGTCTGTCTGTTGGAGGATGCCACTGTATCTGACGTTTCGTCATCTTCACTACAGCTATGAATATACATAATTTTTTGGCAGAGTAATGTTCAATTACTTACATAGATCTTTCAGATTATGAATTACATTTTTTTAAATTTATGATGCAGATAAGCAAGGCACAAACAAGACTTATCTTTAGCCGGCCGCGTTGGCCGAGGGGACTGAGGCGCTCCAGTCACGGTCTGCACGGCCACTACGGTCGGGGGTTCGAATCCCCCCTCGGGCATGGATATTTGTGCCGTCCTTAGTGTTAGCTAGTTCATAACTAATTTGAAAGTTTAGGGACTGATGACCCTTAAGTCCCATAAGCTATACAAACATTTGCAACAATATATCGGTATCTGTCGTATCCCACCCAGCTGTGGCATGTCAAACATTTAGGAGTGCTGATGATCGATGTGTTGAGCATTAATGTCAAACACGTTTACAACAATCCAACAAATCTGCTGTTGTTGAACACTGCATAGATATGTCACCCTATAGTATAAAATAAAACGGAAATTTTGGCATGCACTTCCAGCTTTTGGGATTGTAGTGTCAAGGAAACAATTGAAATAAAACTATCAGTTTACCTTTCAGATGGGGATGCAGGTTTTTGCTTAAAATTTATATGGAATCCTGCACTCTCGCTTATATACAGGGTGTCCCAACTATCTTGTCCACCCAAAATATCTCTGGAACAATAACAGCTATTGGAAAACGACTTTCACCGGTATCTATGTACGGCTGGAGCCCATGAATACATACTTGGAAACATTCTAAAACGAAAGCAAATGTGTTTTTTTTTAACACAAACTTGTTTTTATTTTAAATGGACACCCTATATTTTTTCTTCAACAATCCATAGCATGACAAATCACACAAACGGTGGCGTTGATTGCATCGGTATATTCCAATTATATCCCGAGATATTGCAACGCGAAGTTGACGCTTGAAATACGCACATCCTGAGACTCAGGCGAGAACCCCATGCTGCTCAGGACGTGCGCAAGCCGCGCGTTTCGCGTATTTCAAGCGTCGACTTCGCGTCGCAATATCTCGGGATGTAATTGGAATATTCCGATGCAATCAACGCCATTGTTTATGTGATTTGTCACGCTATGGATTGCTGAAGAAAAAATATAGGATGTCCATTTAAAAAAAAAACATAAGTTTGTGTTATAAAACACATTTGCTTTCGTTTTAGAATGTTTCCAAATGTGTGCATTCATGGGCCCCAGCCGTACATTGATACCGGTGAAAGTCGTTTTCCAATAGCTGTTATTGTTCCAGAGATATTTTGGGTGGACAAGATAGGTGGGACAACCTGCATATAAACAGAGGGACAAAATTAATGCCACCTCACCCGTTGAAAACTGATTTTTATTGCCAATATTTCTGGCGGTTTTCATCTGATTTTGGTATGCCAAGAGCATGCAGAACAGTAAATAGTGGATTCTCAGTGATAGTACTGAGACACGAAACTGGCCGGCCGCGGTGGCCGAGGGGACTGAGGCGCTCCAGACACGGTCTGCACGGCCACTACGGTCGGGGGTTCGAATCCCCCCCCCCTCGGGTATGGATATTTGTGCCGTCCTAAGGATTAGCTAGTTCATAAGTAGTTTGTAAGTTTACGGACTGATGACCCCGTAGTTAAGTTCCATAGACTCTACAAACATTTGAACACGAAACGGCAATCGGCTTTCTGCAGTTTCCCTGCAAGTTACTACAGAAAAATGTATCAATTTTGTTGGAAAAGCCTTTCTCTAAGAGATATAGTTATATACCAAAAACTCAGTGTCACGGTTCGGAAGTAAGTACTGATTTTTGTCCCCATACACGAAGTGATGACAAAGCGCAGGAGTAATCGTGTCCGTGATCAAGTGAGAGAGCAGGTAGAGATGTGGGAGCGCGGTAGTATCTGGTGTGACAGGCGTTTGAGCTGAGCCCCAGCTGGGAAATCACTCGTTTGGCAACTGTCAGCGGCGCGCGGCCCTGGGAGGCGGCAGGGCGTTCGGCGGCTCATTGCTATGCCGCGGGCGCCCTGCCGATCGCAGGACTTTTTTGTGGTTGACGCCGGTGCTCGGTGGGAGGGGAAAAAGTGCGGGCGCGAAAATTTGGACACCCGGCCGTTGATTGCGCCGCGGCCTGACAAAGAGATGAATTACACGAGCGCGCCCGTCGACAGCGCCAATTTTATCGCCGCCATTGTCACGCGTTATGGACTGCCCGCCGCGTCGCTACTTCTTACTGCAGGCGGCCAATATTACATGTACCGGCAACCTGACGTCCATCCAGGAAGAACGCCCCGGCACGGTAAAGCTTACCGTGTATTTTGGGCCGTCTCAAGGAGCTGAGGTCGCCCTGTCTGTTTGCTTTCATAAATCAGATTCATTGCCTAGTAAGTCATCCTAGTAATACCTGCCAAGTTTTCCGGTTTTCCCGGAAGATTTCCGGATTTTGGCAGAGTTTTCCGGATGAACATATATTTTTCGGGATATTCAACTCCCTGGCTTGTTCCCGCGCTCTGCATTCATATCGCAGTTCAGTTTTGACTTTCAATAATAGCTGCTATTCAAAATGTTGAAATGTTTGTTCAGCTTAAGGGTTTTAACTACGGAGTCTCAGTCCCTAAACCTACAAACTTCTTATGAACTAACTAATACTAAGGACGTCACAAATGTCCATGCCGGAGGGGGAATTCGAACCCCCAACCGTATTGGCCGTAGACCGCTCGGCCACTGCGGCCGGCTGCTGTTCTGAGACGAGTGTTTGAAAGTTGATTGGAAGTCAGCCGATAATATTATCGATAACCTCTTCTCGTAGACTGTCGATGCGCTTTTGTCACTATCTCCGTGTGTTTTTAACAACGCCGGCGAAAGTCGATCGAACGTTCTGTCGATAACCACATCTCACACACTCTGCTCCGACTGCATGTTAGCGGGAAAGCTATGCTTGCTTTTATGCGGTTTTGCAGTTGTGTTTTCGTCGTGAGTTCAACTAAGAAAAGATATCATCGATCTTTCAGGGATGCATATTCTGCCTCATTTCGGTGTATAATGCAATTGCGAAAAGGTGAGACATTTGTATTGTTCCGTGTGTTCGTGTGATATAAACGGTCAGTTTAGTAGTTTTGACACTGTCGTTTATATTGTGTCTTGCAGAAAAGCTCATTTGCGTATAGTGTGTTAACTGTTCCTAATGTAAGTGACAACAAATGAACTGTCACCAGCTAGTAAGTTGTGTAAGTACGTAACTTCCTTTAAAAAGTAACCTGCATTATATGTGTTAACATTATGTGTAATCTCTTTGTGTGTAGTCTTTTTTCGCTATATTCCAAGACCTTACTACACATGCACGCATTAAAGTTATGCAATTTGGGATCTTCTGGATTTCTGTTTTTGAAAGTTGGCAGGTATGCTAATACCTTTTGTGTGCTCCTCTCAGAAGACTGCCTCGGCGGTTCGAAGTATTTCTTTTGTGTCCCAGCCTCGTCGCCACTTTTGTGTCCCAGCCTCGTCGCCACTTCTGTGTCCCAGCCTCGTCGCCACTTCTGTGTCCCAGCCTCGTCGCCACTTCTGTGTCTCGTTTCCGCCGGTTGTCTTAGGTGTCGGTAGCCGGTAGAAAGAGACCGACACAGGAATAAAGGATGCACGCGTGTGCAGGTACGGAGGCGACCAGCCAGTGGGACAGCAGAAACTAGAACACTAGGCTAAATTAGAACAAGATATATATTTCGTGGAGTCTTGGTAATACTTAACTTTTACATAGTTCTTGACTGCAGAATGCTGATACATAGTTTAGATAGAGGCCTGCCTACTGATGATTCCTAGTGCCTATCCAAGTCTTAACTGGTGCCTATCTAATTCCCAAGTAGCCGATGCAGCAATCGTGGCCACGAGCGGAGTTGCAGCAGAGGGCGCTCGTGGCTGACGTAAGAACGCCGCGCCGTGCGTGCATGGCGGCGCGCGGCGAAAGTACGTGGCGCGCACTTCATACTTGTGCTATACCACAATTTCCTCACTAAGCGCCTGTCTTTGCTGATAGGTGTTTAAAATGACTAAGAAATGAATACGTGGACGAGTAACAGGCTCTGTGTCTCAGGTAGATTGTAACAGATTTGTTCTTTACTTTATCGGGAAGCGGAACAAAGACCGCAATCTGCGCGCGCCATACTCTTTTTCGTAACATTTGTTTTTAACGTGATCGGCTGACATTCACGCTACTTCAGAGTTTTAAATACAGTTTGTGTTACGGCTGCTATCCGAATAGCATACACGGTGTTTTACGGAGAAATCAAATGTTCAAATGTTTGTAGAACTTATGGGACTTAACTACGGGGTCATCAGTCCCTAAGCTTACAAACTACTTATGAACTACTTAAGACTAAGGACGGCACAAATATCCATGCCCGAGGGGTGATTCGAATCCCCGACCGTAGTGGCCGTGCAGACCGTGACTGGAGCGCCTCAGTCTCCTCGGCCACCGCGGCCGGCAAGGAGAAATCAGTGAATATCTTACAAGAATTGGAGACTCATACACAAATAAGAAAGAGGTGAACTACAGGATCAGTCTGAAATTAAAAAATTACTAGAGGACTCTTGCGAATACTTCGCACCGTTAGTTCTAAATGTTCAAATGTTTGTAAATCTATCGGACCAAACTGCGTGGTCATCAGTCCGTAGCTTACAAACTACTTAAACCTAGGTAAACTAACCTAAGGACAACACACACACCCATGCCCCAGGGAGGACTCGAACCTCCACGGCGAGCAACCGCGCGCTCCGCAGCGAGACGCACCGTTAGTGGAATGACAAAAAAAGCTGAGAAAAAATGGATGTAAAGTTGAATGTTCACGCATAGCTTTCTTCAGAATCAATCAATGCAAGTGTATAAAAGCTCAAATGAAAAAGCTTGATCCGTTGAGTGCTGTTAGGTCAAAAAGAACTGCGTACCTTAATTAGAACCGAAGATATCGTAAAACAAAAGGATTAAAATATTCAGTGCAAGGACAGAAGAATACCGAATTTGAATAAAAATAAAGGATGGAGAGACTTAAGTTAATTCTGTTACTTGATGACAAATCTGCGAATGAATGCCTTTCCTTTAAAGCAAAACTGAAGGAAATCGATAGGATAGAAAGGCCTGACCGACTGACTTTAGTTTACAGCAAGGACATTCCCATAACAAATGTACAGAAAGAAATCGCGTTAGAGTATAGAAAAGGGAAGGCGAGAGTTACGTAAATTCTGATACTCGATGACAAATCTGTGGATGAAATGAAGGAAATATACCGGGTAGTTTAGTCTGGCAGACTGACTTCAGTATTCGTAGATTCTTTTAATGTATAAGATGATGATAAAAAAGGATAAAAAACACAACAATTAAGTACCTTAGGTAACGTTCGTGTCTAGCATAAACAAGATGTCAGTAATGTATGTGTGTCAGATACTAGTATATCTGTGAATTTAAGTGCATGTCATGAGCTAGACACTTCTTATGAAGGCACCAACCGTCAAGTAATACATCGTACAAAAGCACGTATTCATTTGGATACCATATATTTATTTTTACATTCCATTAACATACACAGCGAAATTTTTTTTAACAGTACTGGCAAAATTCTGAATACAGTGTATGTTTTTCAGGAGGTTAATTGTGTATAGCTCATGACATGCACTTAAATTCACAGATACACTAGTATGTCACAGATAAACTCAGATTATTGACATCTTGTTTACGCTACCCACGAAGGTTACCCAAGGTGTATAATTGTTTTTTTCCTTTGTTTATTTCAATATGATTCTCTAGTAGATTCATTTATTTTTTATTTAAAGTATCAGATGCAAAAGTAAGGACTTATGAAATCGCATGTTCATGTAGACTTCTGTTCCTATTAGTGGATAAGGCTTTCGGTGTAAATTACGAAGTTCATTAACTTCCACAACTTGTTAATTTCCGCATTGCGGAACAGATAACTTATTAGAATGTTATTTGATGACACTTGTACAAAATACCAACACTGTAATATTAAACTGATGTTCGTATTGGTATTTTGTTTAACTGTCTTCAAGCAACATTCTAATACGTTTTCTGTATCGTAATATGGAAATTAGCAATTTGTTAGAAGTTGTCAACTTCGTAATTTACACCTAAAGCCTCATCCAGTAATAACAATAAAATTCTACTTGTAATATTTCGTCGCAGAATTCTGACAACTGATAATTGCTGCTAATTTTATGAAGTATATAGCAAGGAAGCCAAATTTTAAAGTAAGTATTTTGCTCAACAGTTTTGATAGCGGAAGCAATGCCGTTTGTAATAATTGCAAGATATGAGTTGTCAGGCGATAACTTCATCATTGCAGATATTTGTATGGTTTTGGTTAGTATCTACAATTTAGAATAATAGTACGAACAGAATAGTTATGTAACTAATAATTAATAGCTCTGTATACTGAGGAGAACCAACGCTCTCACGTCTTCTGAAAACGTCATAAACCGGTTTCGAGCTTGTGCCTATCTTCAGGTGCTTAAAACATTCAGAATATTACATGTGTTGCGTGTTGCTGGAGTTCGCTGTTTGAAGAAAAAAAAGTTATTTGGTATTATTTATTTACTTACGTATTTTACGCCCACATTTAATCAATTCATACACATTTAAGTCTTAATCCTAGTTGTAGATTTGGCTTTCCTCTTCTGCTCCCAAAACTTCTTCATTCTTTCCGACCTGGCTGCCCTTTCTTCATCTGTTATGGTGTATTTTTTCCGTATAAATGACTTTAATTTAAGGAGTTTCAGGATCTTCTTGTCTTCTTTGCCTTCAATTTGTTGCATTGTCAAGCCTAACTCATCTAAATCATCTTGAACTTCTTTGAACCAGCTGTTCTTGGTCTCACTTTTCCAAAAGTAGCTGAACAGTTGTTTCAGTAGCCTGGTTTCTGGTAGTCTGGAAATGTGGCAGGAAAAAAGCAACTCTCCTTTTTCCGCATTGTGTCAATTATTGACTCAGTTTCTTGGTATACATATTTGGCAGTGGCGTAACTAGGACTTGGCTTTGGGGGGGGGGGGGGGGCAGATCTGTTTGATGAGAAAAATTTTAGTCAGTTTCCAGACAGACTACCATCTACTACTCCCGTTGAAGATTAATTCACTCCCATCCAATGAAAGCTTATGGTAAAACACCCCGAGTTTCCAATCTTTACCTTTACCGGATTGCTGTTATACAATTCTTTTTTTTTTTTTTTTTTTTTTTTTTTTTTTTTTTTTTTTTTTTTAGGATTCTTGGGGGGGGTGTTTCTATCCCCCTCATCCCCCCATAGTTACGCCACTGATATTTGGTATTAATAATAGCGAAATCAGTTGCAGGTGGCGAGATGACATGAAAACGTATTTGACTGGTGCAAGTGGTTGCTGTCCTTTTTTTACTTTTCCGTACACACAGTGATAAAGCTAGTGGTCAAGGTAAATCTTAGGCCTGCAGGTAAGCCGGCCGCGGTGGCCGAGGGGACTGAGGCGCTCCAGTCACTGTCTGCACGGCCACTTTGGTCGGGGGTTCGAATCCCCCCTCGGGCACTCATATTTGTGCCGTCCTTAGAATAAGCTAGTTGATAAGTAGTTTGTAAGTTTAGGGACTGATGACGCCGTAGTTAAGTCCCATAAGCTGTACAAACATTTTTTACCTGCAGGTAAGCGGAGGAGCGGTGTGGATGGCGGGCAGCAGGTGAGCTGGAAGGCGAGAGGGTGTCAGGCAGTCCAAGGAGCGGCCGGTGGGTGTGGGGCGCCGCCGCGCGGTGTGGGCCTTTTGAGCGGTGCGGTGTCGGCTAATTGGCGGTGGTGGCGGTGGCGGTGGCGCGCGGCGCGGGGCCACTTTTTGCGCCGGCCGCGGCGTGCGGGGGCGGGAGGGGCAGGGGGCGGCGGGCGCGCAGCGGAGGTGTGAAAATATCGACAGGCGCCGGCGGCACAGCACTAATTGATCCTCTGCTCTCCTCTCTCCTTGCCCACCTCGCCACCGCCGCCATTATATTTTTAAACGGTTTAGCGCGCCAATTGGACGCTAAATGCCGCGCCGCCGCAGCGGTCAGCTCGTCAGCGCGAATCCCGCCCCTATCACTGCCATGCCCCGTCTTTCGCAACGTCGCTCGCCGCCACCCACGACCACCACCAGGCTCTTCTGAGCAGAATTCTCACCGTCCAAAGCGTCTGCAGCTTCTTTTTAATTGCTTCAAATGAGGCCTAACGAAAAATTGTTTTCAGTGCCCAAATGCCACTGTCGGGGCCGTTGTTAGGGGAGGGCATGTGAGGCTTTAGCCCCGTAGTCTCCACGAGGCAGTCACCCAAACAAACCGCAACAGAATTTTTTACCGATACCCAATAACACGGAAAAATACATTTGAAAATAGAAAGGAAGGATGAAGGAAGGAAGCTTGGAGTTTAACATCTCGTCGACAGCGTGGTCATTAGAGACGGAGCTTACGCGCGGAGTATTTGGGTAAGGATGTGGAAGGAAATCGGCCGTGCCCTTTCAAAGGAACCATCCCGGCATTTGCCTGGAGTCATTTAGGGAAATCACGGAAAACCTAAATCTGGATGGCTGGAGGTGGATTTGAACCACCATCCTTCCGAATGCGAGTCCAGTGTGTTACCACTGCGCCACCTCGCTCGGTCATTTGAAAATACATTCCGAACATACAGTAGTGAAGGAGAGAAATGAATTAAATTTTTTTCCACGCCGGGTTTCGAACCAGAGACCACCTCCTTACTAGGCAAGCCACCATGACCTAATGGATACGGCGATTGCACGGGCTGTGTCGAAGCACAGCTGCTATTGGAGAGTCTCGACAACGTTGATGTACCTATTTATATTGGGGAACATGGGGCATAATTGAAGTTTGTCTTGTGCAGGGAGACGTGCTGCGAGGCAGTCCGTGCAATCCTTGTATGCATTAGCTCACTGTGACTTAGTGATTGTACCGCATTCCTAATAATCAGGACGTCCCGGGTTCGAATCCCGGCCATGGCATAAATTTTAAATCTTTGCCTCTCCTTCATTTGTACATCTTTGATGTATGTCGAGACAACTACGTCTCTTGACAACGATTTATTAGAGCAGTTTGTAAACATCACATCATTCATATTACAAGGGCACTATATTGTGGGAGTCAGTCGCGACCGTAAACAAGTCAGGAAAACAGACAGAAATTCTTCTTTTTGTGTAAGAACACATTTCACAGAATGTAAGAATTTTTAAACATTCTTTATTATATTTTCTTCATAACGCATACATTAGAGGGCCTTATTATTCTACGTTTCACTGAGAGTTCTGCCCAGTTAATGTAAGTTACATTTTTATACCACCGTAGTACTACAAATTACTAGTTTCTACAGAGGCGAAAAGTAATACTACTATAATGTCTGCAGCGTTACAGGAGTGTCAGATTAAATACAAATCTTAATGTGGAGCTTATCTTGTATTTTCTTTGGCCGTTTTATAATTTTTCTTGAAATATATCACTGGACTCTCAAAATAAAATAAAATGTAACCATTAAAAAAATTAGTTGCGTACTCTCATGTTACAGGGCCTACGCACCTCTAAATCCGGTCCTGCCCACACTACCTATTGATAAATGGAAGAGCTGGAGCAGAATCGCTTCGTAGGCATTACAGGCATAACGTTTATGTCAGATTATTAGCCACACATTTTATACCACAGCGTTATAGAGAATATTCCTTTACTGAAATCGGTATTTGGAAATTTGTTTTGCCTACCAAAAGAAATGGGGAAAAATTCATATGAAATTTTGCCTGGTGCGACAGAAAATTATTTATAATTGTTTTATTTTATTTTAGGGTGACTAAAGAGGGAGGTAAGAGCCAAACTTAAAGTGTCCGTATATATACAAGCAGAAACGAAGCTAAAGTATGCAAGACTAAACATCGCCTACACGAAATACCAAGTTCTGCATGCACAGTGGGAAAATATAGAGGAAGGTAATAAGCGTAATTGAATACTGTTGTATGACGCTTAGGGGTCCCGCGGCGATAGTAAGCATATCCACGTTTAATAATGAACTCCACTAGATGAAAAAAAAATTCCCGCACTAGTTGCGAATTAAACTGGAAAAAGCAATTAAATATCCAATCGTGTTATATGTATTTACTTGTATGTGTGGTGATAATGACAAGATAAAAAAATCGGATTTTATATTTTAACCTTATTGTTCGCCATCTGTTGCGATGTACTTCGGAATAGAGTAACGAAAAAAAGAAAAGAAGAAAAGGAAACTGTACGCCGGCGAATTCCTTTCGCCTTTAATTGCATACATTATAAATATTTGAAGAGTTGTTAGTTAGGGCAATCGCACTGGAGGACACTGATAGACACCGTGTTGGTTTTTTTATAGTCTCAGATCAGATGTATGCTGTATCAGAGTTCCGCATTCCCAGATCGGTGACTTTGTCCACAGTTGCGAGCACAAGTTAGGCCACTGTTTTGTAAACCGATAGGCCCCGTTTTCGCTCTGACGTTCTGGCCTTTTACTGGGCGGTGGCGCGCGGCCCGCGCATGTAAGCAGCGCTCAAACGACGGTCATTTGGGGCTGTCCCGCGGGCCGACAGCGGAGTGGCACGCCGCTTTGCCAACGCGCCCCCCGGCGACTTCTCCCAAACACCACTGCGGCCTGAAAGCGACACCGTGACGGTCTGCATGGCCACTACGGTCGGGGGTTCGAATCCCCCCTCGGGCATGGATATTTGTGACGTCCTTAGTTGTAGCTAGTTCATAAGTATCCAGAATGAAACTTTCACTCTGCAGCGGAGTGTGCGCTGATATGAAACTTCCTGGCAGATTAAAATTGCGTGCCGGAACCGGGACTCGAACCTGGGACCTTTGCCTTTCGCGGGCAAGCGCACTACCGACTGTGCTATCCCGACACGACTCACGATGCCGCCTCACAACTTTACTTCCGCCAGTACCTCGCCTCCTACTTTCCAAACTTCACAGGATCGAGTCCCGGTTCCGGCACGCAATTGTAATCTGCAAGGAAGTTTCATACCAGCGCACACTCCGCTGCAGAGTGAAAGTTTCATTCTGGAAACATCCCTTAGGCTGTGGCTAAGCCATGTCTCCACCATATCCTTTCTTCCAGGAGTGCTAGTCTTGCGTGTTTGCAGGAGAGCTTCTGTGAAGTTTGGAAAGTAGGAGGCGAGGTACTGGCGGAAGTAAAGTTGTGAGGCGGCATCGTGAGTCGTGTCGGGATAGCACAGTCGGTAGTGCGCTTGCCCGCGAAAGGCAAAGGTCCCAGGTTCGAGTCCCGGTTACGGCACGCAATTTTAATCTGCCAGGAAGTTTCAGTTGATAAGTAGTTTGTAAGTTTAGGGACTGATGACCCCGTAGTTAAGTCCCTTAAGCTTAAGCATTTTTAAAGCGACACCCAAACAAAGACCTCTGCTGCCTCTCGGGGCCGCGCTGTCATCATTCGGCATTTAACTCTCTGCTTCTCTGCGCTCCACGCGCAACGCTCTACAGCTTCACTTCATCTGCTTATTTGACCTGCCTAGTCGAAGCGCGTTCGAATTATTTATCTATTTACTTGCGAACCCTGCAATGCTTCGCAGTTGCTGATATATATTAGGACTGGATATATACCCTCTGTCAGTCGCTCTCCTCCCCCCCCCCTTCTTCTATTTGTCCTTCGCCTCCACCTGCCCCACATCTCTATTCATCACCTCACACCACTCCCTGTTATACATCTCTTATCCCAAACTCTGTCCATCTCCTCCTCTTACACTATCTACCACCTCCTGCCCTTGCATCCATCCACCCTCCCCCCCCCCCTTCCTTGTTTCTGTACATCTGTTTTTCCCTTCCCGATATCAGCAATGGCGCGTGTAATCTACAATATTATTTCCTACATTATGTGTTTATTTGAATCTTCGAATAGTCCCTCCCTCTATTTCACGCTCCCTCTGCACATCTCCCCCTTCCTATCTCTCTCTTCCTATGTCAAGTTATCCCCGCCACGCTCCATACAGCGGCTTTGAGATGGCGAAAATCTTCTCCATAGAAAGGTAACTATGTGATCAAAAGTATCCTGGCTCAAAATGAGTTAAAAGTTCTTGGCGCCCTTCATCGGTAATGCTAAAATTCAATATGGTGTTGGTATACCGTTAGCCTTGATGACAGCTTCCATACGTTCATTGAGGTGCTGGAAGGAGCCGCGGTAGAGTAGCCGAGCGGTCTAAGGCGCCTCTCTGCGGAGCGCGCGTTGCTCACCGTCGGAGGTTCGAGTCCTCCCTGGGGCATGGATGTGTGTGTGTTGTTCTGACGTTAGTTTACCTAGGTTTAAGTAGTTTGTAAGCTACGGACTGATGACCACGCAGTTTGGTCCGATAGATTTACAAACATTTGAACATTTTCGTGGAAGGTTTCTTGGGGAATAGCAGTGCTGTTCTGAGTAGAGGTATCGACGTAGGTCGGTGAGGCCTGACATTTATTTAGGTTCCTCCCGCCCCCTCCCCCCTTCTTACCCAATCCGTCTCTTCCTTCGTAGAAAGCATCAATTACATGAATTTTCTACGGAGTTACTACTGGTATCAGAGCTCAACTGCCACTGATTTGGAAAGTAACTCTGAGAATAACACCACTTTTTAATCGAATCCTCGTGTGCACTGACATGACACCAAGAGAATGCTGAAGAACAGTGAAACCTTCTGTAGGTCGATGCTCGGTACACATATTGCACTGATTCAGTGCAGCCTTACAGCAACCACCTATCGGCTTGGACTCTTACCGGCTCGTTTTCAAGTCACTGTGTGTGTGTCATTTATTAGGAATTGTTTCGCACACTTTATCAACAGTCTTCGAAACAGTTCCACTACAGAAAATATAAATTCGTGGCATTCATTTCCTGTCAGAGCAAGATTTTCTGGCTGATACACCAATCTGCAAAAACTCAGGTCTTTTGTTGTTACTGTTTTGAAAGGTGTCCACGTTCTTCCTATTTTTGTTGTTAACATCCTCCAGAGAGAAAATGTGTGTAGTGTCATAATGAGTTCGAAACAAATCGAACTGAGTCAGGGGGGATACCTGTAGAATTCGAAGACTTTTTTAATTGTTACATGTTTGTTAGAATTCCGTTCTATCTTTTCTTCTCTCTCTTTCGTGTGTGTGTGTGTGTGTTTGTTTGTGTGTGTGTGTGTGTGTGTGTGTGTGTGTGTGTGTGTGTGTGTATTTGCAGGTAATTCTATTATACACAGAATCTTGTAAAACAGTGCCTACCATTTGACTGAAGCGACGCTAACATACAAATTCACGCCTGATTTACTCTATCGTTATGCTCATCACACTTGCAGTAGTACATCTTCTAACCATGTTTTGCCCTAAATTAGCAGTATCTGGTACTATCTCTCTTTTAGTGACATCAACTTGCAAATTACAAAGGCTTGTTATTGTGACCCAGATCGAAATAATTGACTTTTCACGTGGGTGACGGGAATGTTTGTTCGACAATGAAGTTGCTTATTTTGAATTTGGATTAATGGTGCCGCTCCTGAGATTCACATTGAGGCACATCCCGATTTACTTGTTGACTGCCGTGTGTCCTTCATTGGTACCAAATAATGCGTTACCGGTACTGATAGACGTTCGCCATTGACATGGACGTAGACCTGAGCAGAGCCGCGAAAGGATTGCAGCTATATCCGTGTGATTCAGAAAGAGTGCCCCCATTACCGCGGCCGGACAGCGACCTGTGAATAATAAGTTAGAGCGACGTTGATTCGTGTGGCGACTGCAGGCAGAGCGGCTGGAGTAATGCAGGCGTCGCCGTTCGCGGAGGCAGCCGTACATCACGGGGAGGCGCGGGGGTTGCTCACGTGCCCAGCAGCCAGGGGAGCTGTTAAGCATAAACAAAGGCAGCCGAAACAATATAGCCGCAGAGATACTTTCCGTAATGTCTGAGAGTCGATGCCGAATATTTCAACAAGTTACTAATTATCGCCAAAAGTGAGACTTGCCAATTCGAGACATCAAGGACTCGTCAATTTAGCATTGGAGGTAAGTGTGCGGGATAAAAATCGCCGAGGAAGTCCGAGAGACGAATACTGTGAACAGGTTCAAAAGGATGTAGGTTGCCATTAATATCCAGAGATGAAGAATCTTGCACAGGACACGGTACCCTAGAGAGCTGCATCAAACTAGTTTCAGGACTGAAATCAACAACAACCACCACCATCACCCTAGAATCAAACATATGTAGGAACTTTCTCGCGCAGGAATATACTTGCAAGGCGAAACTGGCTGTTAGACGCCAGTGGCTTGGTCGGTACACAACTTCGAGAACTACTCCAAAGGCACAATCGCCGCTATGGAGTAGCCGAGCGGTCTAAAGCGTCTTGCTGCGGAGCGCGCGGTTGCTCGCCGCGGAGGTTCGAGTCCTCCCTGGGGCATGGGTGTGTGTTGTCTTTAGGTTAGTTTACCTAGGTTTAAGTGGTTTGTAAGCTACGGACTGATGACCACGCAGTTTGGTCCGATAGATTTACAAACATTTGAATTTAAAAGGCACAATCTGCCCCTAAAAAGAAGTGCCGCGTTTGCCATTCGACATTTCATGTAGCACCCAAAGCTATCGGTGAGCTTGAATTGCTGCTTTTTGGAACTCTGCATATAAAACTAAAGGCGTGTAAGTATAAGAGGGGCTCCAGGCCTAATGCTCCGGTTTTGGCTTAAGAAGCTAAGGGAAGACTTATTTTCAACGAGCAAACCATGTACGCATCATGTTGCTCATTAATACCGAGAAATTGATTAGTAAATAGTACGATAACAACTCGAAAATACGATCGTAACCGAACCTCTGAGATATTCATGGAGCCGATAAGGCAACGTTGAGAGATATACTTGCGTTGTAGCATTACTTACCACGCATTCAACTGCTTTCGTGTCGACTAAGTGAGTTGATTGCTTCGTTCAATATATGTCACTGTTGTCTACCTTTACCGTTCTTTTTGAGTGATTCATCCGTCGCTTCTCGGTAGAACATAATCAAATAGATGAAAAAACACTATTCTGTAAGTGTTCCACGAGTTCGTTTTTGTTTAGTTAACCTGTTTTCGGCTTATAAGGCCATCTTCAGAGTTTTGACTGCTGTGTCAAAGAAGTAAACAAAAATAAATTCTTAGAACACACACAAAATAGTGGTTTTTCATCTACAGGTATTATTTATGTACATTTGTAATGTCCCCATCTGTCCTTAAAATGTCTTTTTGGGTTGATCATAATCCTGCTAAAGGCCAAGATTAATCATGACGCTGCAAATACGAGAGGAAATTCATGTCCGTGCCAGGGTCAGGACAGGATGCAGTGTGGCGGTAGTGCATATTAACAACAACAGACGGTGTCAGGTTAGGCAGCTATAATGATACGTATATTGCAATCGAACGTGCAGATGTTGGAGAGATTTGCAAGAAAGATTTGTGCATTTTAGCACACGCAATGCCTTGCCTCAAACATATGCAAATGCAACTTCATTGAACACGAGAGAAGACCTCATATTTCAGCCTTAATCCTGACTGTTTCTAGCCAGTGGTACTAACAAAGATATGCTCGGAAAACGTGCTTGCTTCGTGTGAACATAAATTCCTAGAAATCCACAGATAATGACAAAATCTCAGCTGTTTCTCACCGATGAAACTAGCCAAACATCCTGTCTTATTTCCCTTTACGTTATTGTAAACACAACGTACATTCGGAGACAGCTATTGTAACGCTGTGTACGTTTCAGAATTCTGTGGTTATTGTTCTAAAATTATTGAAACGTGTAATTAGTTTATCCTAGTTTCTATTTTTATGTTGAATGTTTAGCTTTTGAATTTATTAATAAAGAACAGTCTAGAATGCAATAATTTATTTCATTCAGCTAGTTTCAGTCTTATTTAGACTATCTTCAATAATTTTGATTCCATCGATGTTGTGGAGCTGGCAGGTAGCTGGGAGCCTTCCAGTGCGTCACTGCTGGAAGGCTCCCAGCTACCTGCCAGCTCCACAACACCGATGGAATCAAAATTCCTGAAGATGGTCTAAATAAGACTGAAACTAGTTAAATGAAATAAATTATTGCATTCTAGACTGTTCTTTATTAATAAATTTAAATAAGAGTGCTGTTGACCCAAAAATAGTGAAATGAAAATGTCTCCAAAAATATGTGATTAGCTTATGTAGTTTATGGCACACACTCTATAACTCGGCATGATTTCATTCCTCACAGGAGGAAGGTGAGATGTTTTCATTTTACACTGAGATATTTTGCGTTGTCTCAGTACTGTATCGACAGAAAATTGCTGCACGTACTAATAACACCGCACGTCTCTCAGAATTTATTAGCACTTGCCGTTATTATAGTTAACTATGTTTGAAATGGGATACGTGCGGGCCGAGTACGGTTGCATTCTCGATAATCGAACAGCAAGTCGACACGAGAGGCGCACGTAATCACTCGCCGGCCGCACTGCCCACGCCCACTGTCAGCGAACCGCGGCCGCCGATTTGAGCGGCTCCAGCGTGTTGCCTCTCCCAGCCCCCCCCCCTCCTCTCGATTCTTATTGCGCCATCGATCCGGCGGCCAACAAGCCGCGAGTGATCGCCAGTATCGACCTGGCCGCCTAATACCCGACGCCGCGGCGCGCCGGCGAAATGACAGTGACGAATTAAACTTCGCCGAGCGCTGATCGGATTGCCGGCCGGCCCGTCGAATGAGGATTTATTGTGGGGTTTCCTTGGGCGCGCGACCGGCCCCTGTCAGGAAATCATTATATTTTTAAACGGTTTAAGCCGGCCGCCAGCCACCTAAATCATCTCGCGCGGCCGGATGAAAGTATATCACGACCGCGCGCCTCCGCCCCGCTCCGCTCGCCCTCCAGCCTGGCCGAGGTTCGCGCGCGCTGCCGGACCTATTAATCCCACGGTTTGTGTGGCTCTCCCCAGGCTCCATCTTGCGCCTCTGCCACTGTCTTTCTGAGAGTTGTTGTGGAAGAACATCAGCACCTCGAATAGATTCACCAGAGGACCACTTGGGGACATTTATCTGCCTATCATCACCTTGCAATACACTGCTGCCGCGGTGGAGTAGCCGAGCAGTGTAAAGCGTCTCGCTGCGGAGCGCGCGGTTGCTCGCCGTGGAGGTTCGAGTCCTCCCTGGGGCATGGGTGTGTGTGCTTGTCCTTAGGTTAGTTTACCTAGGCTTAAGTAGTTTGTAAGCTACGGACTGATGACCACGCAGTTTGGTCCGATAGATTTACAAACATTTGAACATTTTGAATACACTGCTGGATTCCCAAAATATAACGTCCTGAAGGAGATATCCAAATCAGCCAAAATTTGCAGCATACGCTTACGACGACGAGAGGTGCACATGATTAGCATTGCATTGCATAGTGTCAGTAGCGCCAACTGCAAGCTCTATATAAAGGGGGGAGTCGACCGCAGTGGCCGAGCGGTCTGCGGTGCGCCAGTCACAGACTGCACGGCCGGGGCCTCGAATCCCCCCTCGAGCATGGGTGTTTGTTGTCCTTAGAGTAAGTTAAAGTTAGTCAAGTAATTAGTGTGTAAGTCTAGCGACTGAAAACCACGCAGTTTGGTCGCATAAGACCTCACACACATTTGAACATATTATAAAGGGGGAGCCAATGACCGTGTGGACATACTAGACAATTGTTTGCCGTAAACGGCTTCAGTATGCCACATGGAAGATAGCGCGCATATCTTGAATACGTTTGTGAGTTCATATAGGAAGGAGAGAAGGAAGTCAGCTTAAGCTGTCGGCACACGGAGCGCGTATCTGGACGACTGTGGTCAACTTGCCGAGTTTATGACGTCGCAGAATGCGAACCTCACGCTGGCGAGGCTTCTTCAACGTGTGGGGCAATGTCAGGCATGTCAGAAATTCTCAACGTGCATCTGAACGTTCACCAGTCAGATGGGAGAACGCCACTGACGTTCCACCACTTGGCTATCCGGGGGAGGGAGGCAGCTGGTTTCGGTAGAGAGATGAAGACGCCATATTGGCTGTTAGTGGAAGCTCCTATTTGTTGGGATATAAACTTAGGAATATATGCCATTTCAAAGGAAGTAAAAATAAGTAAGTAAATTGAGGAAATCTCTAAAAATACTATTTTTGTTGGAATAAATGACTGGAAACGTTTTATATGTGGTTGTAGAATTTCCGTATTTTGGAAATTGCCGTTTCAAGGCAACGGCGCACTGAAGAGGCGTCAAAACAAATTGTTCTTACTATGCTCCGTTGTATATTTCAACACTTCTAATATCTACAATGGAGAAGCTTATTAAGGCTAACTGGCATAGCCCAGGGAGTAAAGTCGCACAGTGTGAAACCGATGATATTTCTTGTTGCTGGTTCAAACTCCTCACATGTATTTTTTTTTCTTTTTACATATTCGGGTTTTCTAATAGGCTCAAAGACTCGTATTAATTTGATAGACTTACAATGCATAATATTCGATGCTATGTAAATGTAAGTACGTGTTCTCAAAGAAGTGAGTTCATAAAATTCGTTTACTAAAAAGCGCGACAGTTGCATTAATGTTTTATGTGAAGGCGTATCCTAAATTTAAATCGCACAGTTTGTCATGAAACTTTCATAAGTCGCTCCCCTTACTGATATAATATGCAATTTTTCTAAGAGTCGTGTTCATAGATATTTCGTTGTTACTTATGTAAGCCTATATCAAAGACAGAACATGACGAACATAAGCAGAAGCGCGGAAATATGCGATGCAGTGGCGGTAAAGCAGGAATTAGACTCCTTTAATTTCATAAACAGTGTCATTCCAGGACCTGGTGCCGCCTACTATTGTCGGCGGAGCGCGCTGCGATCGCCTGTAGCACGTTGAGGCACGCGTCTGGTATGCACAAGCCCCGTCTCCGAGCGTTCAGCCGCACTTTGGACTCGCCACGGTGACCACACTCCTTCAGACACATGCCACGGGTGCCGACGGCTTTAGGGTTTCATATCCTGTCGACAGCGTTGTCATTAGAGACCCAGCTCATGCTACGATTTTTGGTTAAGGATTGTGAAGAGACTCGACCGCACTCTTTCAAAGTTTCCATCATGCCATTTGTCTGGAGTTATTTAGGGATGGCAGGAGGTGAATTTGAAGCACAGAGTGCGAGTCCTGTGTATTGCCACTGTGCTTGCCTACAGTATTGCGCCGGCCGCGGTGGCTGAGGGGACTGTGGCGCTCCAGTCACGGTCTGCACGGCCACTACGGTCGGGGTTCGAATCCCCCCTCGGGCATGGATATTTGTGCCGTCCTTAGTATAAGTTAGTTCGTAAGTAGTTTGTAAGTTTAGGGACTGATGACCCCGTCGTTAAGTCCCTTAAGCTTAACAAACATTTGAACAGTATTGCGGATCATGCTGTAGAGAAATCGTTGATCGTGGTGGACGTAAACAAGCGACTGTGAGGCTGATGTGTAACCGCTGGACGAACCGACGGGCCTGGCTGGACCCACCTGGTTCCACTATACGTTGTGACAGGTATGTTTTGGACGTGGCCGTGATGGATCGCTGTGCCACATCCCAACAGGCAGTGTCCGCGCTTACCATTCCAGATCGTTTGCATCATACTTCTGTCCGCAGCCGTCCATTGCTGCGTTTATCACTCAGTCAACGCTACACGACTTTGCGTCACCTACTGTGATGCTCACGAACAACCCAATGGAACGGCAGTGTTTTTACCGACCAATACCAGAAAATTATCAGATTTTTTAAAACCTAAAACCTATGGGATGAAACTACTAAGGTTATCGGCCCTAAGAATTGCAAACTACTGAACCTAATCTAAACTAACTAACGGTCGGGGCAACACACACAGTTATCCTCCAGGGAGGACTCGAACGTTCTAAATGGTATCTTGGACTGCGCTGCCATTCTTGCATGGCACGAATCCCAATTATGTCTGCAGTACGTCTATCGTCGGCTTAGAGTCTCGAGACCTTACACATCGCCATACAGGTTCTGCATCCATCCACACTACTACAAAATTAAAATGACGACAACTGAAAATACTTCTAAACACAATAAGGCAGTTGAATCCGTTACATAGCAAGTCGCCAGAATGATGCTACTAGAAAGTTTACTGTTGCAACAATTACAGCACATCCATGGTTTTATTACGAACATGTCTCCTGGCCGCGGCGGAGTGGCCGAGCGCATTGAGGGAGGCGCTTTAACTCCGATTCTCGAGGCCGTTCCCCGTCGGGGGTTCGAATCCTTCCTCGGGCATGGATGTTTGTGCTGCCTTTATTACAAGTTACTTAATAAGTAGTTTGTAAGCTTAGGGACTGATGACCCCGCAGTTAAGTCCCATAAGCCTAACAAACATTTGAACGTTTTGAACATTTTCCTGACCTGGTCAACTGATGTGTCTGCAAGCACTTATGTTTCTGTGTTGATGACTGGATGGATGGATGGGTAGTTTAGTGCAGAGGAACCAAACTGCCGAGATCTTCAGTCCCCCGGTGGCGAGGCGAAGGAGTGGTGATAGGAGGGGAAGGGAGAGGAAATTCAGCCCAGAAAGTAAAGAAGCGAGAAAGACTGCATTAGCTCGCGGCGCCGTGTTCGTCATGCAAGTACTCACGGAAGTACCGTGAGTCCCCTGTGGCGGGGGGGGGGGGGAGTGTTGATGTTACTTACATTTTTAAACTTTCAGACAGATCATCTGATGGTAATTTTGTAGTGATTCAAAAACTGTTAGTGATAAAATTTGAGAGACTTTTGTTGTGAAGTGTATAATGAAATATTAGTTTTTTAACCTTATAGTCCGTTTCAATATCAAGGTTCACCTTAACTTGACTAATTAGAAATATAGTCGCGTCTTGTGGTGTCTTGTTTGTACCTCTGGTAATTAGAGTTTTGTTGATGTGTGTTTCTGTGTTGCAGGTAAGTGCGGATGATGATACCGAGGACTCGAAGTGCGGAGCGCCGGAGGACTTTGTGAGTAGCGCAGCTGTCGCCTCGCCTAGCTCGCGCTGCAGCCCGCTCGCCACGACCCGTCTGCCTCCCAGCGACTCTCTGGCAGTGAAAATATTAGTCACCCCTGGAAACAGCACGCTGATCGATTTTCGCATCGTAGAACTTTTGTGTGGTGGTTATGTAGCCCTTCAGCGCTAACGAAAGTACAGCCGTGCAGTAATGTGTACGAACTAGTTGGTTGTACAGCGCTGGAAGATGACCGAAGTGGGACTTAACGTACTGGCGGGAAGATGATGTCGTGTTTGGATGTGCCCATGGCCTTAGTGCGAATGGTTTTACCCAGTGTTGCTGCATGAACGTGGACTTCTGAGCGTGTCTTCAGCACTGGGGTACCATTCGCAGTCATTAACACGACCTGAGAATGTTGGTCCTAAAAAGATTGTAACGACAAGGGATGCAAATCAGTTGTCACGCCTTGTCAATGGCAGTCGGCTCCAAAATAGACTCGAATTGCTGCTGCCAGTTAAGGCACGTCAGTCTCATGCCGTTTCCGAACGGGCGAACTATATACAGCAGGCATTTCCAGTCTGATGTCCCGCAAGATGCCTCTGCTTCCTCTGGCACGTGTAACTTGACATCTTCACTGGAACGTACTTAACTGCAACTGCACCGTATCTGACTGAAGGCGTGTAATGTGATTCAACGAGTCGCGATTTTGTCTTTTTTTATTTTTTTCAAATGACGAAACTGAGTGCATTGACGCGCTGTTGCAGCTTAACTGACAGATGAGGCTGGTGTTGGTGTTGGGTTGATTGGAGGGCGTGGTGGAAGGCGTAGTTCTCTTGCTAAGTATGGGACTCATTCAAGTTAAAGTGAACTTGAGCCATGTTGTTTGTTTCAGCATTGTCGGTAACCGAGCTATGCCCATACTTCAACATAATATTGAGGAGCACAAAATACTAAGGACAATGCATGATAACTTTCATTTTGATAAGGTGCATGAATACTTTCTGCGTTTGACGAACACTCGGCACCTTACGGCTAAATAACTCGAGCTTTATCCCATAAGAAAGTCTGACACTATTTGGAACTACTGTAGTCGGGGTCTAATGATTAATGAGTGGACATCAGAAGATACTTGGGACTCTCTTCTCCGCCGAAAAGAAGTGTTACACGATTCGAGCTTGCTGTCTACTCGGGATGACTAATGTTTTTCATCGGGTGTGCTTGTAATAATTGTCATAGAATGCCTGTTTTTTAAAGGACCGTTGTCCATCCCATCGAGGTGAACCATTAAGTTTCGTTTATGATCAGAAAGTCGGTAAGATGTACAGTTTTTTTATGCTCAGTTTGTACTGCCTCCACCGAGTAACTGCGCCAGTGGCCCTAGCACAGTGTGTGAAGCCTCGTGGCAATACTGGCTTTGCAGATATTGTCTGGTGTTCGCAGCTAGGGGGATCCAAAATTAAATCAAGTTGAGAGACTGATCGGCATTAATTGCTGTCAAGAAAGGCTTGGGGAAGAAAGCCCACCCCCATTCCCTTGGTACCACAAAAATTCTTGAACTGGCTAGTAACGCCGCCGTAATTCTTACATGATTGTGGCAAAATCATAATTTACGCGTTACTTTCAATAACATTTTTCTGGACGAATGGAGTTTAAAATGACAAATTTGTCAGTGTTGCATGATGATCATTTCACTTTTTTATTTTATTTTGTAATTAACATTCATGAAATCTTGAGTGGAGAGTTTTAGTAGTATTTCTCATACCGGATCAGTGATAAATAGGTACTTCCAGAGACAAACCTTGGAATGTTGTTACACAACGTATTTTTCTGTGGTGGTCCATTTCGGCAGTGTTTGTTAAAGTGAACCTTTAACTTGGACCCTCAGGACATCAACGTTTGTCGCTTGACTGTGACTGGCCACGGCAGGAGGCAGCAGGGTCTGGCGATCTGCGTACACTAAGTGGCGGCGCCGCTTCGCAAAGTTTTTACTTCCCAGGTACAGTTGGTCCTACTTTCTAGGACAGCGGTTCCCAATACAAGGAATTCTCAAACTGAAGTCTAGATTGTCATAGTGATAAATTCTGCGTGTCTTCGCGGTCCTTCATCTAATCATAATTCAAAATAGTAATACTCGTAAAAATAATAGATAAGTTTCTCAAAACTTCATTTAAAACTTCCGGGCTCATAAGCCGTGGTCGATTTATAAAACTTTCCCCTAACGTTTCACCTTCGGCTGCGGAAGACATCTTCAGAGGTAGAGTGGCGAACTGCGATGAGAACTTGAGGGGGCGCCGTATATACAGACAATGTAGAGGGCACCACAAGACATCACGTGACGTCGGCTACGACACTATCTCTGGTATTGCCAACATTCTTGGCAGGATAGTGTCATCTCAAAAACTTCGCACTATCATGCGCGTACATATAGAGAAGCAGTCGGGATCTATAAACATCGCAATAATTTTAACAGGAAAGAGGAAGCTGTTAAATTAGACAGAATTTGGACTTAAACTTTACACCAGCGGAATGACAATCGATTCTTCTCTGCCAAGAATGTTGGCAATACCAGAGATAGTGTCGTAGCCGACGTTACGTGATGTATTGTGTTGCCCTCTACATTGTCTATATATACGGCGCCCCCTCAAGTTCTCATCGCAGTTTGCCACTCTACCTCTGAAGATGTCTTCCGCAGCCGAAGATGAAACGTTAGGGGAAAGTTTTATCAATCGACCACGGCTTATGAGCCCGGAAGTTTTAAATGAAGTTGACGCCGGCCGTGAAAGCTTACATTGTATGATCAGTTTCTCAAAAGTCTGTCAGTCAGAAATATGAACACACTAATAACATGTTACAAGCCTTACATCACACATAATGTCACTGAGGAAAGTCTTCTCTTCGATACAAAACTCCCTTGCTTGTGTTCTGTGCGTTTTGGTTAAACTTTACAATCTTCGTTGGAATTCTGTATCGTCAGGGTACTAAACTTTTACTTTCTGTACTTTTCTGATAATATAAGTAAAACGTTGCAAAAGAAAAGACAGCAAATATTCCAGCATACTTTTATCGCCGATAACGAGTATAGGACGAAGCACTGAATTATCGGGGATAATATTGAGAGTAAATACATCTCGGTATCCAATAATATTTATTGATTTACATATCGTTGTCAGTTGGAGATTTAACGAATCTAATTTTTCCATGGTAGGACGGCGATCTCCTTACTTCGAAGTATTAAAATGCCAAGGCCGCAAATTAATTAATTTATTTTTCTGACGACCTGTTTCGATCCACTTAGGGTATCGTCATCTGGTTACTACTGTCCTATGTTTTCGTTTCGTGAGGCGCATGACATTAAAATGTTGTGTCAGTTATAAAACATTTAACTTTGAGAAATGGTACGTCACACAAAATGGTTAAAATACTTAAAACACATTCTGCATTGTGTCATTTTGACCGAGCGCGTTCTTACAACTCAATGGAGAAGGTGTTTTAAGTATTTTAACCATTTTGTGTGTGACGTACCATTTCTCAAAGTTTAATGTCATGTGCCTCACGAAACGAAAACATAGGACACTAGTGACCAGATGATAATACCCTAAGTGGATCGAAACCGGTCGTCAGAAAAATAAATTAAAATTGCGATCTTGGTATTTTAATACTTTAACGAATCTCTCTATTCTCGATACAATTCTTCTGTTTTTTTCCATATTTTCAGAAATAAAGAACCATCGTCGTAACATAAAACCATAAAGTATATTAAATGGTGTTAACCTTCAGCAGCGCTCTAATGTTGTTCACAGTATTAATTTAAAATCTTTGAAACTAACAACATTTTAATTTAATGAGAATCATCGTAGCAGATTAAAATAGTGTGCTGGACAGGGCTCTAATCAGGGACGTTTGCCTTCCGCGGCGAGTGTTTTCTCGATTGAGCTATCTAAGCAGAACTCGCAGCTTTAACCTCCGCTGCAGAGTGAGAATTAATTTAGGAACTACTGCCCCAGGTCGTGGCTCTGTTATGGTCTTTCTTCCAAAACTTGTAGTTGCAAACAGCGACACTCAGTTGCAGACAAGATTCATTATGTATTATCAAAGTCATCTTTGATGTCTCTTTAAAAATGAAACTAAGTTTTCATTTTTTTTGAATATATTGTAAAACTAAATCCACTTTCGGCATTCACTGTAGATTTTTGCCCATAATTAACTTATTTTAACAACTGTTACGAGTTTCCCCAGAAAGTAATGCATTCGATTTAGTTTCCTCAGCCGAAAGCAATGTTGCGAATGCTAAAACGTTATGGATGAATTTCTTCAAGTGTCCTGAGTTTCCGCGCGAAATTTCTGGCTCTTCCGACAAATATCGCAACTGCAGAACTGTTTCAGAATGAAGTCTTTAACCCTTTCAGACCTGATTTTTTTTTCTCTATCAAGAAATGATTTTTAATGCTGCAGTACACTTCAGTTAAATTTTCAATGATTTTTGAAGCAAGATTTATGCAGTTATATGCACCCATTTTTCATCTTACAACACTGCGTTTACTGAAAAACAAGGCTTTTTTTACGGACTAAATTAATTAATTTTGTAGTACCAATTGTTGTACTAAATAAACTGATCGTTCAATAACTACATCGCAAAATAACAACTTCTACTTTCAGTTATACAGTGAAATACAAGTAACCCACAATTTACGACTTCTCTGAAGTTCGTAAACTGCTGCGCAGTGCAACACTCGCTTCTCAATATTTTTTATAGTGATTTGCCGCAGGTGGCAGTAATTGTGCATGATGAAATGATTGAACACTCAGGTGTCGTATACATGTTCTTTCCATTGAGAAAAAACGCTTCTGAACCATCTTAGACACTGTAGAAGTTATGTACACATTTGTAGCCAGAGGGACTTAACGTTACAAGCAACGTGCCACCATCGACTCTCTCAGTGCAGAGGAAGAAACTATGGAGGATATTGACAAACAACTGTACAAAGTCTGTGGAGCATCTGATGTCGACATAAGTACAGTCAGTCGCTGGGCACATAGGGTGAGGTCGGCAAGAGTAGCTCCGGCGAAGCTCCAGCACCCGAGACCATCGACGGCTCTCTCTCCGGACATCTTGCAGCAGGAAAATATTGCCGAGGACAGACGCATTGTGACTCGGCGGTTGGCGCTGAAGCTGTCAGTATCCAAAGAAAATGTGGATGCAGTTATTTGCAGTCTTGGAGACGAAAGAGCTTGCGAGATGGGTCCAGCAGTGTATAAAGGTGGTTCGCAAATCTTACAACGAAAACCTTTGTTCTGAACTGTTGCAATGTTTTGAAGTAAAGGAGAGGCCTTTTAAGGACGATGGGAAAGTGATTCAGACAGTGTAGAAACTACCGCGTCACCAGAACAAGGTGTGGTACCGATGGGCTATACACGCCTTGTTTCGCGCTGTAGGAAGGCCATAGAATGGGGCCGAAAGTACATGGAAAAGTAGGATGTATACATGAAACATCATTCTTTCGTGTAGTTCTCATTGTGTGCAGTAAATAATTACCGAAAAAAGAAATTGGTGCATTACTTTCTGGGTAACCCTCGTACTTGGAGCAGAAGTATCCGGATTAAAAACATTTTTTTAAATTATTGGCTGAAATGGAGGTGTAGAATTGGGCTAAGAAAGAGTATTGGGAATCGGTGCTCTAGAAACGGGACTGCAATGGTGTGTCGCGAACAGTATTAAATGCAAGTAAATTGCATTGTGTTGCTTTAAAGCCAATGATTTCTTGTAGTAGTTTAGCTCAGACAAAAGTAAACCTTAAATCACTTGTTAATAAATAATTTTCAACTGTACCTGTGAAGCTTTGAATTTTGAACATTTTTATATATATAAAGTTTTTATTTTCAACTTCGATGTGTTTGTTTTAGCATTGCAAGGTTCCCGGCCTAAACAGCAGGTACTGTGTTTCTTAAATTTAGTCCTGTTATTATGTATTTTTAAGGTGTGCAGATACCTCATTCTGAGAAACGAGGAGCAATGATTGACTTCTAAAATTATCTTTGCGATACATTAGTTACCTTGTCGCTATTTCATTTAGTCTGATTTTTGTTCAGTTAAGTTACTCATGTACGGTGACAGATAATGCCTTCTGTTCTGCGGGAGATGTAACGTAAGAAAATGTACTAATTTTAAGAATTTGGGTTTTCCCCACTAGGCTTCATATTGAAATGCATGACCAGCTGAAGTAAACCACAATCAAAAATGCAGTGTTCTCTGTTACGCGAGGTAACAGGCAGATTTTCTTTGTATTATTAGTGTGCAAAAGTAAAGGAAGTTTGATTGCGGGAACTCCATTAATTGAACTCTGAAAGATCGCTGTTCGTATTCTCCGCCATGAAGCTGTTGCAAACACGTAGGAAACCGAAAATCACAGGCTGTGTCTTTGCACACGCGACTGCCTTCCCCGGAAGCCGTATTAGGGGACGTACTGTAAATTTTAATGCGGCAATTCTCATTAATGAGTCGGCTAATGAAGATGATTGTCACGTTCCTGTCATCGTTATCAAGTATTGATGCGCAAGGACTCGCAGATCTATTGGAATATTCTGAGCCTATAATCCTATACGCTGAGCTCTCCCATTCCGGAAACTTATTGCTTCACTTGCCATGTCTGTAAAATCCGACACCACGAGCAACTTCCGAACTAAATTAGATGTATTTTGAGAAGCAGTACACAAACTCTGCAAATGTTGAAAAGGTGTATAGTAAGGAGCAAATGGGAAGATCGTAATTTTTCAAAGTAATTTTCTTTCTTTTCCACCGCCTGCTTTCAGATACATGAGGCTGTAAAGCATGGTTGGCCATAGTGTTGTGCATTTCGCTTTAGATAATGCACGCCCATTTTTCCCCAGGTTTTAACAATACGTAGCCGCGTAGTTGTGTAGTTGTTAAAATGCCATTCTCGAGAACTGCTGACTTTTGCAGGACTGACATTTGTATTGTTGTATTGAACGTGGCGCGGTGGTTTCTGGTTAAGTACCAGGATGTGGAGAAGTCTGGGAATCGCTGCCCGGCGAGTCCTAAGATTATGCGATATGTTAAATATAAATTTCTAATTTGTAATATGAAAAAGGTCGAGTTGGATCGTGATGCGAAGGTGATGTTAAACTGTAGAGGCCTATCTTCCTACAAATGACTTGGTAAGTATCTTGGCAAGTGGTGAGAGGTGAAAGCATAGCACATTCAGTAGGACAATGCGTGATAGAGTGACAACTTTGCCCTTTTGTATATCATTATGATTCATTATACGTTTATGTCCTTCTTCCCACTAAAATGTTCCATAAAATAGCTGGTCTCTAGTGGCCACACTTTTATATTTGAAAATGGAAAAGAAACACGGTCAAGTCGGGGCTGCATCTTAATTTAGTATATTGCAAGTCTATTACTTCTACATGTCGTCTGAGGTGTTAACATCTTCACAGTTGTTGACTCATCAAAAGTTCCATGTGTGGCAGCTGCCATTAATGTAATTTTTTATAGCGACATTTTCTGTTGCCTTTCAGGAGGGAAAAAATGGAGGACACCTCGGCTCGGCTCCTACGTCTGCACGAAGAGTAAAACTTAGCTCGCCCGGTTTCGTGAAATAACTCCATAAAGGCTGAAGGCTGGTCGTAATAACCACAAATAGAGCGGTCTGCCATGCATGTCTTTAGTAAATATGTCTCCAGTTATTGATGCGCAGCCATATTCCGAGGGATTGTTATTCGCATTGGAAAAACACGCAATGTATTGCTCTCCGCTGCAGTGCGCGCTGTATGTTCCCGCTGGCGCCCTCGGCGTTGCGCAGGAAATGTTTTTAATCTGATGAAAGCAGCAGATTACAGTTCGCTTGTGAAGCGTCGAGTGCTGCGTTAATTCCTAAATTGCGCGAACTTTGGCGTAATTACGCTGGCGACTAATTTAACTATTTCGTTGTGCCTTCTAGTAGCCATGGTACATGGAAGCTCCTACCATCCCCCTGCGTTTCGTCTTCTCCCGAGTTTACTGTGCGCGGGAACTTCGTAACGTAACGAGATTTGGCACGGACGTGTTGCTCGAATGGACAAAATGTGCTGATGACACCTGCCTGCTCCTTGTGGGATAAGTAAATTTGAACTAAGACGACAGCATGGTGATTCTCTAGAAGAACAAGAGGGCACGTACCCTTCTAGCCAAACTTATTAAGTTTTTCGTCGTTCCCTCAAAGTGAAGTAAAGGTCAAGACCTGGATTGTGATTTACACAAGGATTTAGTCAATTATTTTCCGCTTCGTCACCCAACGTCTCGATCGCCTCGTCCCTATGACCTCGGCTTCAACCGTACGCGGAACTCCAACTTCGACTTGCCGGCCGCGGTGGCCGAGGGGACTGCGGCGCTTCAGTCACGGTCTGCACGGCCACTACGGTCGGGGGTTCAAATCCAAAAAAAGTTCAAATGTTTGTATAGTCTATGGGACTTAACTACGGGGTCATCAGTCCCTAAACTTACAAACTACTTATGAACTACTTACGAACTAGGACGGCACAAATATCCATGCCCGAGGGGGAATTCGAACCCCCGACCGTAGTGGCCGTGCAGACCGTGACTGGTGCGCCTTAGCCCCTCGGCCACCGCGGCCGGCGGTTCGAATCCCCCGTCGGGCATGGATATTTGTGCCGTCCTTAGTGTAAGGTAGTTCATAAGCAGTTTGTAAGTTTAGGGACTGATGACCCCGCAGTTAAGTCCCATAAGCTCTACAAACATTTGAACATTTTTGAACAACTTCGACTTACTGCTCCTACTTTTGATGACCTTAAGCTGTTCTTCATTCCCAACGCCTTATCTGGTTCGTACCTTACTGACTTAAGGTGTAACGTCTTTCCACGTTCTCATATCCTAAATATAAAGCAGAGGTTCTAGTTAGCAACTGAGAGATATTAATGAATACTTTCCACCCTTTGTTCCACCTTCAGTATTTCATTCTTAGAATCCTGTCGTCGGCTCTTAGGTACGAGAATCTGCTTCCTCGGGACCAGTGAGATTTTTGCACTCATTACGATCGTCAGCTTTACTCGTCCATCTTGTTCCTGGGAAGTATCTAGAGTTACCTGCTATCCTTCCATAAGATTGCCTTACATTAGATTGCTCCATGTAGCAACCAGGTGTGTTTAGTACCTGGCCTGTGCAGTCCATTTCAGTTTCATTACAGACTTAATTACGTATTTCACTCCAGTGTGTTCGGAAATTCGTTTCCCTCCTTGCTAATAATTTCAACCTTGCTCTTTCCATTGGTCATTGAGCTACCCAGAGTTTTTCATTGATTTTCCGTTGAAAGTTCATAACTCACTGTCGTTACTGGAAATTGTAATACACTCAGTAAAGTATCCTTTTCAAACACATTCGGAGTATAGTTTTGAAATCCTTTTGAGTTGTCAATCAGTGTATATGTGAAGCACGACACATCTCTTGAAGCGGCTGCCACTGCAGTTTGGCCAGTTTCTCTAAAAAGCTCTCGTGTCGATTCAGTTATCAAGTTCAAAAGAAGACTCTAGAATAAATTGTAATAAGACAAGAATAACGTTCAATGGACGCACTGAAAATAAATTAGTGCTGATTTACAACGCTGGCTTAGAACCCCAAGGTATGTTTTCGTGTTTAAGAAAACTGTCGGGACATCATAAGAAATAAATGGACGAGTAATTTTTTCAGTGCGTCCATTGAACGTTGTTTTTGTCTTATAACAATTTATTCTCCACTCTTATTTAGAACTTGATAATTGAGTTCTTCCGTTAGGTGTTTACGTTTTTCTGTTTAATTGGCAGGGAAGTGAGAAAGGACCTTCAATGTTTACAATAGATTTCAGTGATGTGATGTAAAACGCCGGAAGCGCCATAAGGGTGTTCGCTAATGATGGGTTTGTTAGCAAGATGGTAGCAGCGCCAGTAGAGTAACAAATTGCAGAAGATTCATCAATGATGCAGAAACTTGTCATTGTTACTGAACGTAAATGTAACAAGAGCAAACATAAAGAAAGACGTCTACTATTGTAGAGCTAAGATATTAACAATAAATTGCTGGAAGCAATACGTACGATGAAATATGTGCGAGCTACCAAACGGAGCAATTTAAGTCGAATGAGCGCACAAAATAAAAAGGTAGCCAAAGCAGACGCCAGAATGAGATTCATAGGAACAATGTTAAGGAACTGTAATTCGTCCACAAAACAAGTGCCAGGCACTTACATGTGATATGCTGAGTAAATATGTAGATATAGAAAACGTATTGGATCTATTCATGAGTATTTCTTACTAGGTATGGCTTGTAGAAGGGGGGACTGATAAATCAGCAGCTTAGTCCCCTTTAATAATCCCAACAACAATAACAGCTTATAGAAGGGATGGAGAACATATAACGAAGATCGACGAGTTTCGTCACATAATCATTCAGTTGACGCGGGAGCTGTTCAGAGAAACTGGACAAACTCCAGTGGCGGACGCTTAAGAGATGCGGGAGCATTCTGGGAACACTCGGATTTCCCATTACTTTCTCCCATGTACGTATCGACAAAATTCGAAAAATTATAGTTGATACTGAAGCCTATCGACATTCATTCCTCTCACGCGCTTTCGCTAATGCATCTGTGCGGGAGGGGGGGGGGGGGAGCGAGAGGGGGTGAGAACAGAGGATTTTCTAGCGTGACATTTCTTTGCGTTCTGATTCTTGTCCTATCTAGTTAAACCGTAGAGATCTGGTCTTGATAGTAAGAAATCGTATATCGTAGTCAACATTCCATGAACTATAAATTTTACAGGAAATGAAAAGAAGCGGAGCCCAGTGATTGTTGCTCCACAGTAAGAAGATGGATTAGCAGCTTCAGAACAAAACTATTTGTGCCAAATATTATACGGATATGCATTCATATTTGTACTCGCAAATGAGAGGAGAGATTGCATTTACTCACAAACAAAACCCTTACTATCCAGAATCTTGAAGAAAAGATACATAAACTTAGTGCACCAAGTGCATCTGAAGATACGAACTGGTGCAAAAAACAACTGTGTAACCAAAGTGGTGCGACTTGTTGTCTCAGGCTGTAGACGTTTGTTTGACAAATGTTCAAGTATGTGTTATGCTTAAGGGACTGCGAGTCATCAGTTCCTAAACTTACAAACTACTTATGAACTACTAAAGGCGACACAAACGTCCATGCCCGAGAGGGGCATTCGAACCCCCGACGGGGAACGGCTTCGCGCATCGTAGCATAGCGCCTCAATGCGCTCGGCCGCTCCGCCGCGGCGCTTGTGTGACACGACTACCATTTCCGGGGCTAAAAAGGATTCAATGCCGACAGACAAACAATTTTTATGGCCTACATTAATTCTTTCTGTTGTTATTCTTATAAAATGTCACGCGGCGCGACGAAAAATGTGTTTGTGTTGCATCTAGTATTTTCTTCTTTTGTGCGTAATAATTTTGAAGCGCTTTTGATGTTGGCTGTACGTTCGTGTTTAACAGGCGCGTACACATCCATGCATTTTACTTGGTATGAGAAAGTGTCGGCCGCCGGGCAGTACCAAAGTTGGGCCATTT
This sequence comes from Locusta migratoria, assembly GCA_026315105.1. NCBI lineage: Eukaryota > Metazoa > Arthropoda > Insecta > Orthoptera > Acrididae > Locusta > Locusta migratoria. The sequence continues at coordinate 103,125,987 of CM048747.1, forward strand.
CGCTGCCTCGGCGACCACGCCCCTGCCGCCCCCCCCCCCCCCTCTTCGTCTCTCCTGCGGGTGGCCACCATGTAAGATATGACGCCGGCGCGCCCAGCCGCTGAGGTCGCCTGAAATAGCATTAGCTTTCTCTGCCTTTACGCAGCCGGGCCTCTAATCTGATTTGTAGCACACTCCGCGGAATGAAATTAAGCGTAAATTGAGGAAACGCAATTATATCTATTTCAGATAGAAGTAGGTCAGGGCGTAATGATTCCGTTAAGTGGATGGGGCACAGCGCGGCTCCATCGATTTCTCGGACGCGATACGGAGATGGGCGACACGGCCCTCGCGGCCGGCGCCATATAGCTTTCAGAAACCGAGGCGCCCGCTGTACCTAATAGTTATCTGCCATATCCGGCCTGTACTCAGATCTGTGGTGTTCACTAAAGTCTAGTTAGAAAACTTTCAGATGTTTGTAAATCTATCGGACTCAAGTACTGGGTTATTAGTCCGTAGCTTACAAAATACTTAAACTAAGATAAACTAACCTAAGGACAACACAAACACCTATGCACGAGGGGGGACTCGAACCCCCGACGGCAAACGGCCGCGCGCATCGCAGCACGGTGCCCCAATGAGGACGGCTAATCCGCCGCGGCAGTCTTGTTGGAATGCAGCCTTTTGATGGTTTTTGAAAAAAAAGTTCAAAGTTTGTTAAGTTTATGGGACTTAACTACGGGGTCATCAGTCCCTAAACTTACAAACTACTTATGAACTACTTAATACTAAGGACGGCACAGATATCCATGCCCGAGGGGGGTTTCGAACCCCCGACCGTAATGGCCGTGCAGACCGTGACTGGAGCGCCTCAGTCTCCTCGGCCACCGCGGCCGGCGATGGTTTTTGAAATAACGTCCACCACAGATACAAAACGAGATTTCCTAAAGCGTATGATGGCGTGATCGTATGTCATTTATTGACGGACAAATTCCCAACTGGGATTCGGCCGCCTTCTTGGAAGCCTATTCAGTTTACGCCACATCGGCAGGTTACTTGTAGATGATCAAGAAATGACTATGACAACATACAAATCCCAGTCCCCGGCCGGGAATCGAATCTGGGCGTGCTCAGCGACGCTGTCGACTGATCTGCAGAGGCGGACTGCAAAGCTGTGGGGACTGCTTAATCGATGATACTAAAGTTTGTCTTTCTAAAACACTAATGCTCACCAAAAGGCCGATTTAAAAAATACAGTAACATTACAGCAAAACGGATCTGCAAGTCCTGTCTCATGGTTACTTTGACGTTTGATCACGCATTTTAGCACAAGTTTTAGTGAATTACAGCTCTGAAGGAAATACTACTATAAACAGTTGCCGTCAGTTCTCAGCGGACGTACAGATAGTTTTATCTCGCTGACTCCCACAAAACAGTAATGCATTTGACCCACCAGCATTAATTCCTGCCTATTTAATCATTCACACGAGATAATGTATATTACTCGATATTCTGAAACTAAATTACTCGCCGTCGGAGATTCGAGTTGTTCCTCGGGCATTGTGTGTGTGTGTGTGTGTGTGTGTGTGTGTGTGTGTGTGTGTGTGTGTGTGGAGGCGTAAGTTTAAGTAGTTTATAAGCCTAGAGACTGCGAGCTACAGGAGTCCCTTAGATTTACAAACTTTTGAGCATTTTATTATTTTTTAACTAAATAGTAGACATGTCGACTTTATATTTTACTCTTTACAGTCTTTAGTTCTTGGTCAGCTAGCAAGGAGTAAGTCATAATGTAGCCTTTGTGACTTAATTAAAGTCAGCAGCTGATTCTGATGACATACATTATATCATCATTACTCACTGAGAGATCCCCGTCTTTTTGTGGTCTTTACAGGAATATGTACATTTGACGTAATTTGGAATTTAAAAATATAATGTCCCCTCCATAGAACTGTACAAAATAGAAACTTGAGGCTTGTGGTATAACAGTTTTAAGCATAAAATCTGAACAAATGTGACATAGTTCTTGTAGACAGTAACAGTTTTACCATCAATTATGTTACTTTACGCAATTACTTACTATCTTCTTAGACTCATATATAGAGTGTTAGGAAGTAGCTCCTGAATCAAGATTGCTTCACGTATAGTTACATGACTACTCGATGTATGTTAAGTCAAGCCGCGGTGGAGTGGCCGAGCCTTGCTATGGAGCGCGCGGTTGCTAGCCATCGGAGGTTCGAGTCCTCCCTGGGGAATTTGTGTGTTGTCTTTAGTTTAACCTGGTGTATGTAATTTGTAAGCCTAGGTACTAATACCAAAGAAGTTAACTTCCATAGATTTACAAACATCTGAACAATTTTTTGGTAAGTCAAAATACTTGCAGTGGAATAGTTGGACGCGCCGCGGTGGAGTAGCCGAGCGGTCTAAAGCGTCTCGCTGCGGAGTGCGCGGTTGTTCGCCGTGGAGGTTCGAGTCCTCCCTGGGGCATGGGTGTGTGTGTTGTCCTTAGGTTAATTTACCTAGGTTTAAGTAGTTCGTAAGCTGCAGACTGATGACCACGCAGTTTAGTCCGATAGAGTTACAAACATTTGAACATTTTGAATAGTTGGAATTTTCTCAGCACAGAGGGTGTATTCGACAACAGAATCGCAGACAGTCGTATTGTAGAAACGAAAGGCGCATGAATTGGTGATGATAATCCAAATATTATTGTGCCGGAGCGCTTGAATCTGTTTGTCTGGCTTAGGAACTAATTAAGAGCGGCAGGCACTATCGGACGATGAAGATCACATTTTTAAATTATCTCTCGTCAGATCTGTTTGTTAAAAGCCTGTAAACTCGAGTAGGGCACGAATATTTTGTGTCTTGATTGGAACAAAGAAAAACTGCCATGCATAACTAAGTAAATTGAGACTCACCGAGTGCCTTCTGATCGCATGCCAGACGTATTGTATGCAGAATAGAAGCCTCCTTGTCCTGGGAGGATGATGTATAGCTTGCAGCTCCATCGCGAGTTGCGCTTATGAAAGGTGCCAACTGTTAGACAAGGCGGTTCTCTGCAAGCCACGGCGCGCCAGCCGCTCTGCTCTGTTCTGTGACAATGCCGCTCTTAATAAGAAGTGTAGAGAAGTTACGAAAATGACCCGTGACGTGTAGCTCCAATTTTACTATCGTCCTCAGAGTATTATGAAAGATATACGACTATCTCCATCAAAAAGTGAAATGAAATATGAACAATAATTATTTTCATTCTATGGTCTGTGAATAATTGGTAGTTGAAACTATAAATGAATTTACTCAATACTGCATATCAAATAACCACGCGTTTTTTAAAAATATTCAAATGTTTGTAAACCCAAGGGGCCAAATTGCAGAGGTCATCGGTCCCTAGACGTATAAAGTATTTCACTCGTGCTAGCCATAACACACACATCCATATCTGAAGGGAGGACTGGAACCTCCGACGGGAGCGGCCTCACAATCTGTGACATGGTGCCTCAGACCGCGCGACCATTCCCCGGGCGATTTGGAGGAGCCTCTTTCCGCGAACGGAAGATATGCCGACCCCGGTACGAATCCGCCCGGGCGGATTAACGACAGGGGGTTATTGTGCCGGCCTGCCTACCTGGATGTGCTTTTTATGCGGTTTTCCACATCCCACTATGTGAATACAGGTCTGGTGTCCAAATTCAGCCTCGGTTTCACGATTCACAGATATTTAGAGAAACATTCGCACTCTTCTGCGTGTATAACACGATATGCTGACAGTTTAGGTACACATTTCTCCTCCCGGGGAGAAGCGGGGTGCCGCGGTGGAGTGGCCGAGAGTGCTAAGGCGCCTTGCTGCGGAGCGCGCGGATGCTCGCCGTCGGGGGTTCGAGTCCTCCCTCGGGCATGGGTGTGTGTGTTTTCCTTAGCATAAGCTCCTTTAATTAGAAGTAGTTTGTAAGCTTAGGGACTGATGTCCAACATAGTTACGTCGATTAGATATACAAACATTTGAACATTTGAAGAGGCGGGTATAGGGCATCTGGCCACCCTTAAATTGACCAAGCCGAATCAAAATTAATCACGCGACTCCGCCCCAAGCGAGGAAAGCGTCAGAAAAAGAATCATGTTAGAATGAAACGAAATGAAAAGTTTGTGTCGCCGATTGCATATATATTGAACTCTGCAATATTATTTTCGACGTTTCTGTAACTCGCGTCTCCTCTCGTATTCTTTAAGGATGAAAGCCCTACAGTGAAAGAGAAATGTGCAGAGCTTTTCATACAGAATTAAAGTATGAAGAAAGTAAGTAACTGTAACGAATACATTTACTAACGATGACGATCAAATTAATTATGGTGGTCCTGCGTTTTAACCCAGCCTTATCCTCCCAACCGTGTGAGGTGTCGCCAGAAACGGCAAGTAGTTCGGATTCCCTTTCCCGCTTGGATACCTGAGGTAGGGTAGGGACACGCAAGTAGGCGAAGTGGTATCCGATTGAAAGCCTTGCACCAGGCCAATGACCCACACGAAATTATTACTGTTGTTATGAACAGCCAATCCCGACATCTCTTCCTGTTTTACATAATGATAAGAGTTTTGTCGCCGCAGTCTCTAGAAGTACGATGTAACTCTTAGTAGATGGTTTGTGAATGACTGCGCGAAACGTTGGCCCTTTCTATATTATATCGTCAGCTGTGTCTTAAATATCCTTTTATCCTCAACTTCACCTGCACACGTGTACCGCACATATAATATTGCACACCTCCGCTCCGTCTCCTCTTTCTGTCTATTTTCTCCTCCTCCGACTACCATCCCCTTCCCTCCCCTCGCCACGAACATCTCCTCTTTCCTCCGTACCCTCTCTTGCTCTTCTTCTCCACATTCTTCTTCCTCCTCTTTCATTTCCACCTTCTCTCTACCATTCCCTTTACCCTCTGTATATCTGTCCATCTACTTCTGTCCCCTTCTAACATTCTCTCTCTCTCTCTCTGCCCCGTTGTGCCCATCCTCATGTACGCTCCTTAAACCTATTTCAGTACTATGCGCACAATATGCCAGTCCTGCACAGCAGCCTAGATATTAGGCGCTACAAACTCCGCCGTCACCCTTGTGGAAATTAGGTGATTATTAATCGCACAGTGCTCCTTTCAGGCTGTTTGTGGTATGCGTACTAAATTTCGTTAAAATAGATTCATTGGTTTAGGAGGAGATAGGTACACACATGCATTGTGTGTAGTGAAGTAGCCTTAGTTCTCAGCATTCCCCAGGTAGTGATTTATTGTAGTGTTACGTTAGACACCTTTTCCTCCTAACTCTCCCTGCCTCTCTCTTCCTCGCTGTCTCTCTCTGTCTACCTATTTTTCACCCTTCCCCTCCCCTTCCCCTCTGCCCATATCCTCCCCGGCCTGTCTCATTTTCTCTTTCTCCTGCCATATAAAAAATACGAGTGTTTTTATCTTTCAATGTATTTACGTTTCTGTGATTTCCCTATTCATTGTCGACAAAGTGTGAGTAACGGAAACGGACGGAGAGACTAAAAAGTTGTGTTTTTTAATACTAGACCTACACGTCGCTATTAGATTCTGGATGACGAAAACGCGCAAATATTGTACAATTTTGGAGGAATGAAAGAACAATAAACGCATTTTCACATGTACGGTGAAGTAGGTAAGTCACAGAGGATGCAGCTTTTCCTAAGCGAATGTATGCCCAATTTCCCGCGGCTCTTTACTCGCCACACTTTCCCACTGCATCGCAATCAGACTCTAACGGCATGACACTAACGGTTATCTAGGCGCTAGTCTGTGTTCAAATGTTTCAAATCAAATGTTTGTAAATCTATCGGACCAAACTGCGTGGTCATCAGTCCGTAGCTTACAAACTACTTAAACCTAGGTAAACTAACCTAAGGACAACACACACACACCCATCCCCGAGGGAGGACTCGAACCTCCACGGCGAGGAACCGCGCCCTCCGCAGCGAGACGCTTTAGACCTCTCGGCTACTCCACCGCAGCTTTAAATGTTTGTCAAGCTTAATGGACTTAACTACGGGGTCATCAGTCCCTAAACTTACAAACTGCTTATGAACTACCTTATACTAAAGACGACACAAAGAGCCATGCCCGAGGGGGGATTCGAACCCCCGACGGGGAACGGCCTCGTGCATCGTAGCACAGCGCCTCAATGCGCTCGGCCGCGGCTAGTAGGCGCTAGTTAATTCTACATCTACATCGATACTCTGCAAATCACATTTAAGTGCCTGGCAGAGGGTTCATTAACCACTTTCATAACTTTTCTCTACCGTTCCATTCTCTAATAGCGCGCGGGAAGAAGGAGCACCTAAATTGTTCCGTTTTCGATCTGATTTCTCTTATTTTATTGGGATGGTCATGTCTCCCTAAGTAGGTGGGTGCTAGCAAAATATTTTCACATTCAGAACTAAAAGTCGGTGATTGAAACTTCGCAAACAGATCACGCCGCAATGAACAACGTCTTTCTTTTAATGATTTCCACCCCAATTCGTGCAACTTTTCCCTGACGCTCCCCCCCCCCCCCCGTAACGTGATAAAACAAAACGAGTTGCCCTTCTTTGAACCTTCTCAATATCTTCCGTCAGTCGCACCTGGTGAGGGTCCCACAAGGGGCAACAGTACTCCAGGAGAGGACGCACAAGTGTGATGTCGGCAGTGTAATGTAGTAAAGTCTGTCGTTACGTACACACACGCACAATCCCTTTACATGTAGATACAGAATACCTCATGGACATATGATGTGGAATATTCTCTCATTTGCCAAGTATCAGACTGGTCAGCCGCGTAATGTACTTCCCTTTTCCTGTTTTGCGGAGCTGAATTGCCCCAGTGCCAGTCTTTGACACATGAAAATGATCTGGCTTCAGTTTAATGTGAAATTCGAAATACATAATACGCCCCTTTGTAAGTACCCCCGGGCTTAACCCCCTCTGCCGCCTAATGTGTCCCTTTTATTTTCCGGGAACAGGCGCCAGCCGCCTAGGCGCCGTGGGTGGCGCGCCGGCCGCGTGTCCTGGAAACGCCGGGCCACCAGCTCCCTCCGTCCGCTTTTTACGTCGTGCCGCAGAACGCACATGGCCGTTCGCCGAGCGGATCGATGCCGTTATCTTCTATAAATAAAGCCGTAACTGACCCCGTTACCTCACCTACGGATGAAATGTGGGGAACGCGCCGCCCGCGGCGCCGGATAAACCTTCTGTCTTTTGCACTGTCTCCGTCCTTCCCTGGGCTGCACACGGACTCTCTCTCTCGCTCCCAGGATAGCACTCTGTCTACCAGTTCACTACTATAGATTTGTCAACATCTCGTTCATATACAGGGTATATCATAATTATTACCGACAACTGACAGGAAGAAGGTACACGACAATGGAAGAAAAACCGTTTCAGCGAATATGGTTCTGCAAACGAGCCACTCGTTAGATTATGGCAAATTGGAGATTTATGTGGTTAATGCATAAGGTAAAGGTAGGTAAAGCAGTCAACAATCCGAAAATTGGTTCGAACGCCACAGTGCTTTACTAGGCATGGTCCTGTTTGGAGGTGGTATGCCATTGCCTTCCTCCGACCTTCGGGTAGGGGGACCTACAGCTTAACGTGGGTTCCGAACCACGGTGCTACTCGGTATTTTTCACATGGTCAATATTGCCAGAGGTGAAAGAAGTGGAAAGTCACAGATAAAAATCCTAGGACCTGGCGGGGATCGAACCCGGGACCTTTGGATTTGTAGTCTGGCACTATACCACTGTGCTACGGAGCCGCACCTATTTCAAATGCTGATTTGATTTGATTTTTCGAGGGAAACCAAAACAGTCTTGGTCCAACCCGCCACTGCCCGCACCGAAACTAAGGTTATTGTGCGGTATCGCTCCCTCTATATATCTAGTAAAGCCAACCAATGCCCTTCAACAGTGCAAGGAGTCCATTTACCAGTTCTCTATTAGACACAATTTCTTCGGGTCTGGTTGACCCAAATGTTCTGTTCCTTTTACTCTCCAATGCAAATCAAATGTTCAAATGTTTGTATAGCTTATGGGACTTAACTACGGGGTCATCAGTCCCTAAACTTACAAACTACTTATGAACTAGCTAATACTAAGGACGGCACAAAATAGCTTATGGGACTTAACTACGGGATCATCAGTCCCTAAACTTGCAAACTACTTATGAACTAGCTAATACTAAGGACGGCACAAATATCCATGCCCGAGTGGGGATTCGAACCCCCGACCGTAGTGGCCGTGCAGACCGCGACTGGAGCGCCTCAGTCCCCTCGGCCACCGCGGCCGGCTCCAATGCAATGCATTCGAAGATTAGATGTGATGCAGTTCCATCACCGTCATCACAGAGCCTACATTTAGGGTCCTCTTCTGTTACTCCCATTGTATGTAGGTGTTTTTTGAAATTCCCATGGCCTGTCAGCAATCCAACCATGAGTCTAATCTCTCTCCTGTTCAGGCCCAGGATTGCAGAGCTTCTTTTAAAACATGGCTTTGGCATCATTACCTTGAACTGTTTTTGATGATAGACTTTGGTCCAATATTCTACGTACTGCCTTCTGAGCCAGTTACGTAGCTCCAATTTGATCATTGCCTTGGTGATTGTCAGGACAGGTACCGGTCCAATAAATGGAGTCTCTGCCCCCATCCTGACTAATCTGTCGGCATGTTAGTTGCCACTGATCCCCGAGTGGCCAGGGACCCACAATAGGTTTACTCTATTGCTTTCCCCTAGCTCCACCAGAACCCTGTGACATTCTGCAACAATTTTAGACCTTGTTGCAGGAGCTGCCAGTGATCTCAGGGCTGCCTGGCTGTCTGAATAGATATAGATGCTACGATCTTTGTAGCACCTCTTCAATTTCTCCAACGAATCGGGCTCAAATTTACCCCTGGCCCACCTGAACAAAAATGCAATACTATTTGAGCACGTTACATACAATCTACTGTACATTGGTACGTTATCTTACGGAGATAGTGCACGTGTTTTCCTCGAGTTCGGAAGCAGTACTGCTCTCTACTCTGCAGTTTGTTACTAATTCTTTCAAACACCTTCGGGTCATCCCGTAATTCTTGTCAATACTTGAATTTTCAGTTTTCCTTCATCTTGAGTGCCTAATAGTTGGAGATACTCCAGACAGAAAACTACAAGAGGATTGAGTTCATGCTATCTTGCAGGTTAAAGTACAAATGCTGATCTATTTATCTGTCTTGGACCATCTGCATTATGGGTAGTCTCACAAAAAAAAATGTTTAAATGTTTTTATAGCTTATGGGACTTAACTATGGGGTCTTCAGTCCCTAAACTTGCAAACTACTTATGAACTAACTAAGTCTAAGGACGGCACAAGTATCCATGCCTGAGGGGGGATTCGAACCCCCGACCGTAGTGGCCGTGCAGACCGCGACTGGAGCGCCTCAGTCCCCTCGTTCACCGCGGCCGGTGGTAGTCTCACATCAACAGGACCGAGCGATGTGGCGCAGTTGTAATACACTCAACTCGCATTCGAGAGGACGGTGGTTAAAATCCTCCTCCGGCTATCCAGGTTTACTCTTCCGTGATTTCACTAAATCATTCGAGGATGGTTCCTCTGAAAGGGCACGGCCGAATTTCTTCCCCCTACCTCATCCAAAAATTCGTGCGTGAGCTGTTTCTGATGACCATGCTGTCCACAGCACGTTAAATTCTTAAGCTTCCATCCAACTGGGGCAGTATTTCAGACAAGTTAGTGGTGGCACAATAACATAATTCGAAAAATATCTCGTGAACAGATCGTCTGCGAAACTATGTTTGCTGAACATTTCTGCTTCCATTTTTATATAAATTCCGTTTAAGTTATCGCTATTAATCGTCACAGAGTCTGTAGCAGACATTCATCAGAAAATTTGCAAGGGTTAGGCAGTGCTGTAGGCACTATTGCCTTCAGACAATGATTAACCACATTAGTGCATATTATATGTTAGATATGGTTTATCATTCCAAAGACGACACGAATATTTTGGTTTCAGAAAATATTTGCTACACATATATCTCCATAGCCCAGTAAAGCGAATCGTTTGGCCATCTTGAAAATTTGAAATGTGGGCCCGCTACGTTTGTTGCTGTGACTGTAATAAAAAGGCGAAGAAAGTGACTGTTTCCACCCCGAAACGAAATGTAAGTGGACTTCTGAACCCATGTAGTATAAATATCTCGTCATCGTTACACAGTATTTTGAGACTTTATAGAAAACAGTTTCATAGTCAGTTAAGAAGTGCATGCGGGGTATAAGACCTGTGTTGCACTGTCAGAGTACTTCGACAAATTGTTTATATTTCACCCGGAGCACTCTCTAACGGTCAAAAGGAGCCCACAATGAGGCGTCAGTCTTCCCTCTAACCATACGCAACGAGAGCAAGTAAGAGGAGGAAGAGTCAGTCATACACAAAGCCCCGTCTACCATACAACGAAAGGTATAAATGTAGACGAAGATATAGAAGCACCGCGGTACACTATCAAAGATTTTATGAGACCTCTTGTTATTTGATGTAGGATATGTAACAGAGATTTTTTATAATGGGAAGCGATCGAAAAGGCGTTAGGTAATGTTAGCTCCATTCTCCCGCAGTATAAAACCATCTACGTATCATTCAAACGCAAACGTATGTTCCTTAACGTTCAAAAGACAATTTAGGTGTTCCCCATAACAGGAAAATGATGCTGAGTGTACATTACTTTTCATGTATGTACGTTATTTTCTCGTCGTTCGAAAGTACGCTTTATAGCAGAGATATGAAGATCGTTTCTGTCGATTGTCAAGGATTCTCGCAGTGTTCGCGGGGAAAAAAAAAAGAAGCAAATGATTGCCGCGGGCATTCGGTCGAGACCCTACCGCTTTGGGAATACTACACGCACTATTTCCGCGTACCGCGTAAGAGAACTCCGATATTACCGACCGAATTCAAAATTACACCCTAAAGTATAGTACGGACACGGAGTATTACGAAAAAAAAAGAAGAAAGAAAAAAACACACACGGAGTGAGTTCCGCTGAAATATTGCCAACTCCCTGACGTATAATTACAATTTTTTCCATGTGTCCGTAAGCGAAAGCAATTATTGAGTTTTATAGGCCGGATGGGTTCATCGACGGCCAGAAAACGTAATACGGTTTTCGGGACATTTTCGTGCCGGCTTTCATAATTCGCATAGGGACTCGTTAGAGGCGCGCTCCTGAACACCCCCTTGTTTTGCGCCCCCTCCCGCCGCAGTTTTTGTCGCCTCCAAATATTTATGTAATAGGCGACGCCGTCGCAGGTAATTCGGGGTGTCGAGGTTGGCGCCGCTGTCCGGATTTACCTCGTTTGTTTCGGCTGCTGCGTCCAGTAATTGTCGACATGCGCGACCGTAAAATTTTTATAATTTTATTTACTGACGTTTCCTGTTGAATTAAAATGTATAGCGGCGTGCCAAATATTGCATTATATTTCTGCGAGCGAAAAATTGTGAGCACTAATAAAGTATTTATGTTTTGGGCAAACGTCATTTGGATTCATGAATTTGATATACTGGCGAGCGCATCAAAAATAGACTTGCGGAGCATTTGCATGCTGCGCGCGGCGCCCTCTGCCTACCTCCCTCCTTCCGCGCTGCCTCCCGAGCCGACAAATTTCCGGTGCCTCTCCTCATCGCTAAAACACCTGCTGCTGCAAAAAACAAAAAAAAAGCTGTGTTTACTTTCCAATTGTAACGTAAATCGAAGTCTTAACCGTTACAGTACACGCAGGGTGTTCCACCAGGAATGGTAAATATTTTGGGAGTTGGTAGTATACACGAATTGCAATAAAGACGCCTAATTTATGTTCAGGTATAGTTGTTTGTATGCAACCCGAACACATGTATAGCAAAGGAATATGAGGAAATTTTCACTAATATTTCCATCGGCTCAAGTAGAACATCTTCATATTGAATGAAAAGCACAATTTTGTTTATGTCAAAGTCTGAAGATGTCCTTAGAAGCCGAAAATCAGTTAACAAAATAATCTTTTAGAGCATACACAAAATTGTGATTTCAATTCTATATGATAATGTTCCACCAAGAACCAACGGAAGAATCAGTTACACTCTTATTTGCCTTTGCTCGCCTAAGTTTGTTTGGGTTACATAGTGACAGCAGTGTATCAATAAAAATTGGACTTATGTTGTATGAAATTTTATTGCAATTCGTCTATACTACCATGTTCCTCCTGACACACCCTATATCGATAAACCTTAATTCAGCGTGGCCTGGTGGCTTACTAGGTATTAGATACACATCGTTCGCAGCGCAATTCCCAGTGATTCCCGGTTTTGGTTTCTGTTATCTGGTGCATTTTCGATCTCTGACACCCGTGTCAAGTCGCATAGCGGTTAGGAGGCCATGTTCAGTGTTCTACGTTTCTCTGTAACTGGCATAGAGACATGTGCGCTGATTCAAAAAATGTTCAAATGTTTGTATAGCTTATGGGACTTAACTACGGGGTCATCAATCCCTAAACTTACAAACTACTTACGAACTACCTTATACTAAGGACGGCACAAATATCTATGCCCGAGGGGGGATTCGAACCCCCGACCGTAGTGGCCGTGCAGACCGTGACTGGAGCGCCTCAGTCCCCTCGGCCACCGCGGCCGGCTGCGCTGATTCCCACTGCATTCATCAAACATTCTGTGACCCTACTTTCTATCATCTTTGTGGCCTTTATGTGAAAGAGTGCAGGAAAGATAGCTGAAGGACTTCTCACGGAAGCCACATGGGAGTACCATGTCGTCCGGGGCGCGACGTTATGGATCGCGCGGCCTCCATCGTCGGAGGTTCGAGTCCTCCCTCGGGCTTGGGTGTGTGTGTCGTCAAGTTAGTTTAAGTAGTTTGTAATTCTAGGGACTGATGACCACAATAGTTTCATCCCATAGAATTAAAAAACATTGTGTATTTTGAACCTCTCACGGAAAGGAAAACAAATAAGCGGGTGTGAACGAGATTAGTCCAACTTACCACATGTGATTAACTTCTCGCTCCGAAATTCCGCGACATGTTCAGATTTGCTTGGACATATGCAGGATTTTGGTGTCCACGTGGAAAGCTTCATAAACATTCAAAGCATGTTTTAACAAGGAAAAGTGTCTTATTGTGACACTTGTATGTTTTCATCGTGTCTTTGGCAATACGTTCACATTTCTTAAGAACATCCAAAGTAGACTAGGAGACACATTTCACTCACTCAGCAGGTATACAAATTAAATACAACGACAGGCGATTATCACATGAAGCAGACATACTGTCACGAATGTCGCGTATGATCATACACGTTTTCCGATGGAGGATTCGGTTAACTTGTGGCCTTTTCATCAAACTTTTTGCGTCTACCATTCAAGAGATACTTCCTTTTGATAGGCGTGCGGGAGTTGCCGCGAGGTCTAAGGCATTATGCTATGGAATGGGCGGTCGCTCCGGCGGAGGTTCGAGTCCTTACTCGAGGGCGAGAGCGCGCGCGCGCGTGTGTGTGTGTGTGTGTGTGTGTGTGTGAGAGAGAGAGAGAGAGAGAGAGAGAGAGAGAGAGAGAGACAGTTTGTTGTTCTTAGTGCAAGTCAGATAAGTAGTTTGAAAGTCTAGGGACAGATGACCATAGCAGTTTGGTCCAATGCATTTACAAGCATTTGAACTTCCTGTCGACTGCTGATAAGACAGCTGTGCAGCGCAGATGTTACGCAACGGAGAAACAAAATTGAATACATTCAACATACATGTCAAAGACGGGATGGACAGATGATAAGTTGGGGAAAAATCATAATAAAGTCCACGACGGAGAATTGAACTCGGATCTACCACTGTCTGTATATTGTATATCTTACGCTAGGAACGTTTGCTGTTTCTGGTTTGCTTCTCATTTCACAGTTTCGTATAGGTCCTTCCTGTTTTCTTGCTCGAGCCGCATTCAGTTTTTGACCCGCCATCGACTAAATCTGAGGAGAGTGCGATGGAAGTTTACCTCGATAGATATCGAAACCGATGATGGATTCCGCTATAAGAAGCTCCACTGTGTTGGTTTAAGACAGTGTCCTGGGTCCGTGGCTGCAGCCTGTTAAAGCGTTTGTGGAGAGCCTGCGCACCGCGGCAGGTGTGTGACCCGCCACCCACGCCGGCCGTCTTGCGCTGCGCGGGGACAGCGGCGCTGAATTTTTCATCGCCGGTACAGCCTGGCGAGAAAATACCGACACCCGCACCGCCCCCTACCCGCTCGGATTAGAAGAGCCAGAGCGGCGCGTGCGTGCAAGGAGCCCCTCCCCCCTCTCTCTAAAACACACACACACACACACACACACACATACACACACACACAAACACACGCTCGTGTCTCACAGTCTCTGGCTTTCGTTGGAACATTACTGGAGACCGAAAATTTCCCCTGTAGGGATCATCGTGGGTTCCGAAAGCAACCAAAACTATGGTTTGTCCAGGAGACTGAAAGCAGTAGGTGCGGCCTCCTAGCGTTTCATATGATTCCGCACTGTCGCATTGTGATCAAAATACGAGCTTATGGAATATCAGACCAATTGCGTGATTGGATTCAAAGGCTGGTACCCAACATAACGCAGTATGTCATTCTCAACGCAGTTGTTCTGAAGTGAAACTGATTTATGGCGTGCCACAAGGGTTTATCATAGGGAGGGCCGTTCTTTCTTACAATATATGTAAATGACCTCGATAACATCAGAAGTTGCATGCCCCGATGATGCTGTACTATATCGAAAAGGCGCAACACCGGAAAATTGTAGCGAAAAGCGACGATCCACGCTTAGTGCACGGGAGTGGCAATTGATTCCGACATAAACAAATGTAACATACTGCGAATGCATAGAAAGAAAAATAATTTATTATGTGATTACCCAATTGCAGATCTATCTCTGATCTGAAATGGAACTACCGTACAAAATTAATCGTGGGTAAGGCAGATGGCAGAGTGAGATTCATTCGAAAAATTCTCAGGAACTAACATCAAGTAAGGACGTTGCTCACAGACACTCGTGCGACCAATACTTGAATACTGCTTATCAGTGTGGGTTCTTTTCAGATAGGGTTGTGGGGGTAGAGAAAGTCCAGAGGAGAGCAGCATGCTTCGATACAGGTTTGTTTAGTAAACAGAGAAGCGTAACAGAGATGATAGCAGACTCCTTTGACAGACTGTGCAAGAAGGTTGTTCTCCTTCACTGTGTGGGCTGCTGGCAAAGACCCGAGAGTCAGACAATATATTGCTCCCTCCCACGTATATCACGCGAAAAGACCATGAGGATAAAATTACAGAGAGCAGAGCGCACACGGAGCCGTACATACAGTGTTTTTTTTTTTTTTCCGCGAACCATAGGAAAATGTGGAAGTGACTATCATACGCAGGGTTTTCGCCGCCGCATACTGTGACGAGGCTTGCGGGCTACAGATGTGAATGTAGATGTAATTACGTAGCTATGATAACAGGAAGTATAGGCATGTGTTTGTACGGAATTTCCTTGAAGTGTTTCGTTATGGAATTCGGGCGTTAAAGATTTTTATAATGTCATTCTTCTTACCACATTAATCCTTTGTTTTCACTCCTTTCTCACACGGGCTTGACTGTAAAAGTCGCTCTCGCTAAGCAGACTTACAAATCGTCCAATTCTTTCTGTCCTGTATTCGGTTTAGCGCCGGAGAGAGGAAAAGAGCTCAAAATGAGTAGCATATTTTCAAAGCGACCTCTTTTCGTACAAGTACAGTTTGTGTCAAATCCCATGGTGATTGCTGTCTAACAACTAGTTTTCTCGCTAGATTAATTTGACCTTTACCCGATTAATACCGGATATTTTTCTTCTTTTACGTCGTAATGCCTGCGTCCATTGGCTACTGTCTAGACAAATGGCTTCAGGAAAGATTAGGTGATAGAAGACTCTTATTTATGAGATATTCTGTTCTTACTATTGACAATCCTAGTTTCATATCCTCTCTACCTCGACCATCTTCAGATAATTACACTGTTAGCCGTCCAAAATTAAATGAATTCGTCGGTAAAAACAATGTCGTTCCAGGAGCTATTGTGCCTGTGCCAGTAGGATGGTGGGATTACAGTGTGGAGGCACGTAGGTGACAGAGTATTGAGCCGTGTTATCTCCCAAATAAATTCGGCTGTGATGTCTCCAATCCTTCATGCTGTTACACTCTGGCGGCCCGTCAGCAGTGTCTGTAGGAAGTGCTTCTTTCTGTTTTACTTAACGGATATCTTCATCGTGGTGCGTCAGTGGGGTGATTTTCTGAGTGCTCATGATGGTTTTGTCCGTCCATTTTTGGAGTATTGCAGTCCAGTGTGGGATCCTTATCAGGTGGGTTTGACGGAGGACATCGAAAGAGTCCAAAGAAGGGCAGCTCGTTTCGTATTGTCACGATACAGGGGAGACAGCGTTACGGAAATGATACAGGATCTGGGATGGGAATCATTACAACAACGGCGCTTATCGCTTAGGCGTGGGTTACTTGCGAAACTCCAATCGCCAACATTCTCCTCCGAATGCGAAAATATATTGTTGACTCCCACTTACATAGGTAGAAATGATCATCAGAATAAAATAAGAGAAATCAGAGCTCGAACAGAGAGATTCAGGTGTTCTTTCTTCCCGCGCGCTATTCGAGAATGGAATGGGAGATAAATAGTATAATTGTGGTTCGATGAACCCTCTGCCAGGCACTTAAATGTGATTTGCAGAGTATCCCATGTAGATGTAGATGTAGATGTAGATTCTAGATTGTACGACCTTAGAGAACGTAAACTCTTTCATCGTCCTCTTATAATATTTGTAAGACTACCTTTGGCTTTATCAATCTCGCGCGATTCAACAAAACTATTGCAAAATGACGTGGCACGTTGGGAATACAGCCACAATCATTAATAAAACAAATTCTTCCGAACTGACTTGAAGATGTATCTCGCATTCCTCCGAGAGCTTGTATCGGAATCCTGTTTCGTCCGTGTCCATTCGTCGCTGCCTCATTTCAGCATCTCATCTGCTAGCGACCTTCCTCGGCCGCTGGACTGAATGTCGGTGGGCCAGTCGCGTGGCCACCAACGTCACTGCATCTTACATGCAGTCAGGTTTTTCTTCTGTGTGGGGGTTACCTGTAGGCCACCTGCAACACGTGTTACATTGCCCGAAAACCTAGGGGGCTGGATTTTAGGAACGACAGAATGGTTTGAGATATGTTTAAGAGGGCTGGACGTTAAATACAGCTTTGATGTCAGGCGTGTCTCTATACGTCTCGACACGACTTTGAGCATCTCCTGCAGTAGATGTCCCTATGTACCATGCTACTAAATAATATGCAACTCCATTTAGTAGCAATAGGCAGCCTTTGTGACCATCGGTTCCTCTGATTACTGATCCTTGATGTATGCTAGTCAGTATGTAAACATTTTATTAATCACGCTATAGACATGTTAATGTAGATTCTGGATTTAGTATATCTAGTCGGGCATATTCCTTTGTGATCATTCATATTACGAAATAATGAACAGAAAAAGATAGAGGTTGGCGAGTGTGTTCGTGGGTGTGTTTGTGTGTGTGTGTGTGTGTGTGTGTGTGTGTGTGTGGTCTCCCTCGGTGCGGTTGCGCGGCGTTTGGACGCGGCATTGGCAGGGCGCGGCTCGGCGTGCCTTTCAGACGCACGTGCCGGTGCAGCCGGCTAGCAGCTTGCAGCTAGCGGCTACTGCCTAGCGCCTACTGTACTCCTGCGGCGGTATTGATCCAGGGTCCGGCCGGCGGGGTCCGGGGTTCGCTTCCACCCCAGGCTAATCAGGCCGCGAGGCGAGGCGCGCGCTGCTTCTTTCCAGCGCGGCGGCTATTGTGGGGGCGCCCCCTCTCCTCCCCCTCCCCGCGCTCCCCCCACCACACTACCCCCGCCCCTCCCCCGCTCTCCGCTCCCTCTAACTGTTATTGCGCTGCCGCTGCCCCTGCTTCTGCTGCCCGTGCACCGCGCCGCTGCTGCCGCTATTATTATTATTATTATTATTATTATTATTATTACGAAACCAGCGGGACGGCGTGCGCCCGTAGCGCTGAAAATCCCCTCTCCTAATGTAATAAACGGCCCTACTTTCACGAAAATCTCGCAGGGCGCCGTCCTGCTTGCTCCTTGCTGGAATTCCATTCGCAGAATAACAAAAACATATCTGTATGGAGCATTACGCCAGCTTGCTTCCCGTTTCGCCCTTAGTGTAGTCTGAAGTCTTAAAAAGTCGGAAAGTTTAGTTCCGAAATTTTGAACGATTTCATTCGTCCTAATGAGCACCAAAAAGCTTCAACAGGCACAATATTCTACAGCTTCGAGAGTGGTTTCAGTCTTGTATGTTCCACACACTCCATCAAAATAATCGTTAAAGAACAGTCTTAAAGGGAAATAAAAAAAGACATGCTGTTGCGATAAGAAACCTTATAACTTCCCTAGCACATTAAAAGTTTGTCCCTGATAGGGACTCGAAAGCAGAACCCGTTGTCATTCGTTGGCAACATTCCTACAGACGGACGTACTCAGACACTAGCCACATTCAGGTGTCTCAGCTACACCTCTGTCCGTTACTGCTGTCCCCTCCCCCCCCCCCCCCACCCCATACATCACTTTAGCTCTCCAGCAGATACACAGTTTTATTTAGGAATTAGGGTAGGTAATGAGGCGATAAAAGTAGTAGATGAGTTTTGTTATTTGAGTAGCAAGATAACTTCTGATGGCCGAAGTAAAGAAGACATAAAATCCAGTATGGCTATCGGAAGAAAAGCCTTTCTGAAGAAGTGAAATTTGTTGACATCCAATATTAGTTTAAATGTTAGGAAGTCCTGTCTGAAAACATTTGTTTGTCTGTAGCATTGTATGGGAGTGAAACGTGGACGATAAAAATATCAGACAGAAAGATGATAGAAGCTTTCGAAATGTTGTGCTACAGACGAATGATAAAAATTAGATGGGTAGATCACGTAACTAATGAGGAGGTGCTTAACTAAATTGGGGAGAAAAGGAGTTTCTGGCATATCCTGACCAAGAGATGTGATAGGTTGGTGGGACACATTCTGAGACATCAAGGAATCGTTAACTTAGCATTAGAAGGAAGTGTGTGGGGTAAAAATCGTAGAGGGAGACAAAATGTTCAAATGTCTGTAAAGCTTATGGGACTTGATTGCGGGATCATCAGGCCCTAAACTTACAAAGTACTTATGAACTAACTTATACTAAAGACAGCACAAAAAACCATGTGCTTTGGGGGATTAGAACCCCCGACGGGGTACGGCCTCGCGCATCGTAGCATAGCACCTCAATATGTTCGGCCACTCCGCCGCGGCAGAGGGAGACCGAGGAACGAATACAGTAAGCCGATTGAAAAGGATGTAGGTTGCAGTACGTATTCTGAGATGAAGAGGCTTGCACAGGTAATGGTAGCGTGTAGACCTGCATCAAACCAAACTGAAGACGACGACGACAACAACAACAACAACAACAACAAAATGTACTCGCTTTGGTTGACGTGTGACTTCGTGTAATAGCGTCACAAACTGCAAACATTTATAGCAAGAGATCTGTCAAAAGGTAACTTGTAACTGACATATTTCCAGATAATGTTTTGTAGACGTTGCCATTAAATATGACATACATCGAAATGTATTAACAACTGTCTGATTGTAATGATATTATGCTCCAATGAATCTTTCTCGTAAGCGTCTATTGTGACGGTATGTTTTGTCGACTGAAAATGTCCCTCATCCCTTTTAGTGTCTGCAGGAAGAATATGAACTTATTTCAATGTTTTTTGGTCGCTACCAATAATGTTCTTCAAATATTTTCAAGCTGTCGAGAACTTATTAAACAAGGTATATAAATAAATATTCCTAATTGCCGCATATTGAGAGATTTGTTGCACACACCAAGTACATGTTGTGATGATGTAATATCCAACAGACAGAAAATGACAGCGTATGTTGTTCCGGTAGTGCCTACAGAAGGTTAGTTTCGGTATAAAGTCTTCGTTCGACACCAGTTCATTTTTGTCATCAAGTTTCATTTCTCCTATCGCTTTTCGTTCATATATTTATTTAGTTGTATGTATTGTACGCAACAGTTGTAATATTTCGTCGTAAAATAGACCTAATTCAACGCTGCAAGCCAGTATTACGGTGCTTGATCGTCACTATATCGCACAATTTGATGCTATTTGATTCCCTGTTATTGTAACTGATACGATCAGTATTTACGTAAGTTCACCCTCATGAAAGTTGGGTATGGCATAAGTTGAAGAAAGTTGAACGTTTTTAACACAACTGAAACAACTTGTTTCATATAATAAATTAGCAGTCCATGTAAAGTTACTTCGTATATTTCCTGTGTACAAATTCATCGGAATTTTTGACAAGTTTGTTTTGTTCGTTTCTATGGAGATGGGTCGTGGCTCAACTGGGCAACCTATAACTTCGATATTAAGCATTTTTGGGCAGCTGACTCGTAAATGATTTCCACATAAAACTTCAGTAGGCCTCGATTATTTTGTACATCTATCCTTATTACTGAACTATCTACAAATGCACTGTCGGAAGTAATAATTACTTCACCCTCGAATTTTCTAAGTCACTGAAGTATCAGGTGAAACCACCTATGTTAATTAGTACGTGGTGTCGCTACCACGGGCGGCAACGCAGGCGCTGATTGTGGCATCCATTCGATCATATATATGACGAATAATGTCTTGGCCTACTTTATTCCACAGCACCTCGATCTGTTCACGTAGTTCAGCAAGAGTTGTGGGTTGTCGAGACTCACATGTCGGTTTTCGTCTTGCAGAACGTAATTGAGATTGACGCGCAGTGTGTGAGCTAGCATTATCCTGCTGGAACAACACATTCCCTTCTTGATGCAAGAATGGCAAAAGAACCAGCTTTAAAGCGGGCTGCACGTACCGAGCTCTGCTGAGCGTCCTCTTCACAATCACCAAAGGTGAACGAGAGATGTAGCTTACCACGCCGCAGACCACAAGGTCTGGGGTGGGGCCAGTGTGTCTCAGATGAATAGACTTTACGGAACAGCACTCGCCAGGTGTACGTCGTACGCGCAAACGAGCATTACTTAATTGCAGGTAGAATCTGCGTTCATCGCTGAAGACCACGGCGTGCTGTTTCGCCTTCCAAGTCATCCTCTGGCGGCACCAGTAGAGCTGTGAACGTCGAAGCTGTGGAGGACGGCCTAGAGATGTGTATGCCTGCAGTTCCACTGCTAGTAACCGATTGGCAACAGTTCGTGCTGACATACCTCCTTACCTGTGCCATGGTAGTTGCCACTGCTGCCCTTCCAACACGACGATCTTGGCGGAGTCTGTGCTGCGTGGACATTCAGAACCCGGGCTACGCGCATGTGAATGCCTACGTGACCAGTGCAGTTAGCATCGTTACACAGCATCCGACAGGACCATCCCGCCACTTGGAAGACCACAGTTCCACCACTTCCATACTTGCTAATTTGGCCGTAGGATAAACGAGTGCAATCTCTGCGGCATGACGTCTGTTTTCAAATGAGACCTAACTGTAGCGGTGATCTGACCCTAAACTTACAAACTTTGAAACTAACTTATACTAAGAGCAACACAAACATCCGTGCCCGAGGGAGGACTCGAATCTCTGACGGCGAACGGCCACGCCCACCGCAGCAAGCCACCTTAGTGCGCACAGGTATTCCTCCGCGACGCGTCAGATTGCTTCACGCGTTCATCTCACACTGGCAGGTATCTACTCCGCTATCTCTTGGAGGACAACTTTGAAACCATTATCAGTATATCTACTATCCCCGTAGGTGGCATCTGCCGTCAGGAGATCGAAATAGAAGTCGTCTATCCAAGTGTAATTTTTATTCGGCAGCGGAGTATTAAGAAGCTGTTGAGGGCAAACATTGCAGGGAAATTTACACTAGAATACATCGGACAAAATAATACAGGACGCCTGAAACCAGTCGGAAGACAAAAGCTCAAATGTTCAAATGTTTGTATAGTTTATGGGACCTAACTACGGGTTCATTAGTCCCTAAACTTACAAACTACTTATGAACTAGCTAATACTGCAGACGGCACAAATATCCATGCCCGAGGGGGGATTCGAACCCTCGACCGTAGTGGCCGTGCAGACCGTGACTGGAGCGCCTCAGTCCCTTGGCCACCGCGGCCGGCCATTTTCATCAGCAAGGAAACACACACACACACACACACACACAGAGAGAGAGAGAGAGAGAGAGAGAGAGAGAGAGAGAGAGAGAGAGAGAGAGAGAGAGAGCTGAACAAATCTCATTATACGATATATAGTACGACATGCATAGCTGCTCTAAGATGTAGTTACTGGCCATGTGAGAGTGGAAGTTGTTCGCAGTTGGAGTTAGACAACTGTGATGCTCGGAGAAGGAAGCTCTGTGCGGTACACCTCGAAGTAATTTTCCAAAGAACGGTAGCGAGTTGTGAGGGTGAATGAGTTAGGAGTTTTAGTGCAGGACGCTGCCCCCGCTGGAGGCAGACGTGCCAGGGTAGGGCGGCGTGTGAGCGGCCGCGGTCCGGCTTGTGCGTCACGCCTCGTGTAAACACTGGCCACAATGCGCGCCTTATGCAATAAACTAATATCCTGCGTCACGCCGCGCCGCGCTGTTAAAAATAGGAGCGGCCGCGCCGCCCCACCTGCACGGACGTCGACGCCACCAGAACACGTTCCCCGCAACCACCTACTAATATCTCTGACGCTAGGCGCCTCACAGCAGTTCCCTGCCCATGCCACTTGCACTGCGCACATTTCTCGACCTCTCTCTCCAATATTTCTTCTCATTCCATCGATTATTCCATCATTACATTTTGGATGTACTTATGTGCTGCCGCGGTGGAATGGCGCATTGCTTGAGGAACGCGCGGTTGCTTTCCGTTGGAGGTTCGAGTCCTCCCTCGGGCGGGCGGGCGCGCGCGTGTTTGTGTGTGTGTTTGTGTGTGTGTGTGTGTGTGTGTGTGTGTGTGTGTGCGTGTTGTCCTTAGGTTAGTTTAAGTATTTTGTAACCCTAGGGACTGATAACTTCAGAGATGAAGACACATAGATTCACAACTATTTCAACCTTATGTGCCTGTTACGTTATATTACAAAATTAAACCTTCGCCACTCGCTGCTCTTACATTGTGGACTCTAGTTTTCAACGGACGCCTTCACTTCTCGTATTATCTCTTCTAGTGCACGCGTCTACTTTCATTTTCGTGAGCTTCTGGTCATTTACTAACAGATACAGATGTTTGCCTGGACCCGCCCGAATAGCCAAACGTGATTAAAGCACGCGGTTCAGGAAATTGGGAGACGCCCCAGCCCCGGTTGAAACCCGAATTAATGATGGTGGTCAGTGTGCCGACCGGCCTGGATTCGACTTTTAGGTGGCTTTCCACATCCTACCAAATGAATATCGGGCTGATACCCAGTCTCGCATCAGAAACACGATTCGCAAGCATTTAGGAACCGTCCACACATTGTAACATGTACAATACTATCCACAAACAATAGCGAACACACATTTTACAATAGTAACAAGATATTAAAACTTTCCCTTTATATGTTGTTTCACAAAAAATGGAACTTCCGACGACTCGCTGTGCCTTTCTGTGTAACTGTGTCCCTTTTCGTTTGGGGGTTGAATCGGGAATCATTGTAACGACTTTACTTAGTTTACGTATTTCGTCTGTAAACTGTTACTAAAACTATATTTTCTATATGTGACTCTTGCTCGAGAAGGAAGAAGTGTTTTGTCCTGACATTTAGAACATTTACGCCTAATATGAGGTGTCGAAGTGTCAACGTTTCTCCAGAAATGCATTAAAATTGTCGGTATCCCCCGCCTTCGAAGATTTTACTGTTGTTTTCGTTGGCTGTACGACGTACACGGGAAGTTACAATCCCTTCTGAATTATTTTCAACACACAACCCCCCCCCCCCTCCCCTGCCTCGTCAGTATCGCCGGCTGTAGACCCCTATACCAGAAACAAATTAGCCATTATTTAAGATTTCAGTACATGTTTTTAGATAAATGCTGCTGTGAAACAGAGGAAGGTCGAGACGAGAGTTCCGCACTGAAATGCCACGTCTCTGAAAGTGGCCGTGTGTGTGTGTGTGTACTGTTGCCTTTAAGGAGGATTTATCTAAATACGTGCAGATATTTTCAGCGGCACTTAAAGATAGCTACGACTTGTGATTCATACTTGCTCGTTCCTCCTCCTCCTCCTTGTTTGTTACCGACAATCCAGAAACAGAGTATAGCGTTATAACGTCTGCCCGAACCCCGCGTGCAATATATTCACCGTTAATCCACGGTGTTAAGCCGACGCGGCCGCATGTTTCTCACCGTTATTTCTTTTTCTTCGTTTCTGGCGCTTTGATAGAAATTATGTGGCTCAAGTTGGGTGCCGTGCTCTCGTCGTTCAAGGCTTTTTACGCCGTATTTATTTTTCTGCCGTTGCGAGCGGTACAGCGGCGTCGTGGAATGCCGGGAGCGCAGCCGTGGCAGTCGCGTTGCGCCGCGCTGTACCTCTCAGCCTGAATTATATATCCTACATATAAAATATATACAGCCTTTGTACAGCGCGTCTGTCCTAGGAATTATTCATGTTAGTTATTTTTTATTTATTTATTCGTTTATTTACTTTATTTCGAGCGGTCATGCATTTATTCATTCCTCCCCGCCATATCCTTGCATTAATGTACAAGCTTCTTTCGTCCTCTGCCTTCCTCGCCGCCGGTCCCCGCGGGCCGCCGCCGACGTTACGTAACGGTGGCCCGCGTTACGTTAGTGTCTTCTGCTTAAATATTGCTCCCGTCTCGAGACCCGCGGTTCGTCGATGTCCCGCAGTAATGTTTTATGTAATAACTTTTGTCGTTAGGGCGAGCTTGCGCAACAACGCGGCGAGCCGGCCGCTGTTCGGTCGGCCAGATAAGTGATTTCCGTCGCGAAACTCGGGGAATAAACTCCGCTCTGACTACGCAGAGAGAGCTGCACGTAAGAATTTTAAATTTTGGGAGTCTGGCCGCGAGATTTCGCACCAGTTTGGCATACTGCATTGTCGTACGTGCGGCGCTTAATTGATTTGGAATTTGGGTTTTATGTCGGCGCGCCGCGGCCGTAGCAGTTGTTACGTGCCGTGAGTATTGTTATTGTAGCAATATTATTATTTTAATGCGCGCCCGTGTTGGTGCGTGTGCGCGTCCGTGTTTAATGCAAGCCATTCGACACGGCGCCCTCGGAACGCGGCAGTTTATGTTTAATTTCGGGGGCGCGCATTATATAGTAACGGGGGCGGCCTCCCTAGCTCGCAGCTGTCACCCACGTGCCACGACAACGCCACGCGCTCCGCCCTGCTTCATATCACTGCTAACTGGCGACCGAAAAGGTCGATTATACAGCTCGTTCTAGGACGAGCCGCCGGCCAGCCATTATGGAAAATAATCGAAGCCAAAAAGATCGATTTCTCGATATCGATTTACCAGAAACTGCATGGAAATATTAAATGTGTATCAATATTAATATTTACATAGTATTCCTAAACTGATACACAAAATCCACAAAATTGACATACATACAGAATTGATTTGTACCTTCTTTTTGCCTGTGTAATTAGAAAAGGATTGTACAAGAAAATACAAGTTTTTTGCTCTTTTATCTGGAGAAGATGCAACAGTTTATTGCTGAACATGTGGCAGAGAAAGGGCACACTACGGGATCTTCCCGTCAACAATGCCACACTAGCTTCTCGTTACTTCAGTGTTCCTGTGATACAGCTGACGAAGGCGCTGCCTGCATCAGAGAAGTTAGGCAGGTTTTATAGAAGGCTGCAGGGGAATGGCGCGTGGTCTAAGGTACGTTGCTACGGATTGCGCGCCCTCTCTCCATCGGAGGTTCGAGTCCTCCCTCAGGCGCGCGCGCGCGCTTGTGTGTGTGTGTGTGTGTGTGTGTGTGTGTGTGTGTGTTCTTAGCGTAAGTTACTTTAAGTACTAAATAAGTCTAGAGACTGATGGCCTCATCAGTTTGGTCTCTTACGCTTACAAATATTTGATTTTATTTTTATTTTTTATTTTTTATTTTTTTTATAGAAGTTATGGGACAATTGTATGTTCTATCATCCGGTAACTAGTGTAAATCCTACTGGCGATCCAGCATATTTTTCTAGTAGGGTATCAAGAATTGTTTATGTTTAAACAGTCTAGAGGGCAAGATTGATTATTAATTTGCAATGATTTTCAACACTGTGATGGGCCGTCCTCAGGTTGTTGCTCCAAGATGGTGTGCAGCGGCGCGAGCTGCGAGTTCATCAGGTGTAGAACCCCCTGAAGATGGCCTATCATTGGGTTGAAACTAGTTCGAAATAATCGTCTTAAACCCTATACTATTTTTATATATAAAATTGTCGTAAGGGCGGTCTTATCCGTAAAGAAAAAAAAAAGTTTCCAGAAATATGTGAACCAAGGATTGTTGTAGAACACCGAGAAACATTCATGCCTTAGAAATTTTTTCAACATAGGTTAAAGTGTAGAGAAATAAGAGAAAAATTACGCAAATAGCCCTACAGACTCGAAAACACAATTTGTGAATGACAACAAGGTCACATGTATCAGTACAAAATAATGCGTATAATAATTTTTAGTCAAATTTCATGTCAAACCACTGAAGATCAATACGTTCGATCTCGGCTCGAATGATCGATCGGCGTAATAAACCAGAAGTCCAAGACCGAGACAAAATCGAGATTAATCGAACCCCAAAAGATGTATCCAAATCAAATGTTCAAATGTTTGTACAGCTTATGGGACTTAACTACGGCGTCATCAGTCCCTAAACTTACAAACTACTTATGAACTAATTACGAACTAGGACGGCACAAATATCCATGCCCGAGGGGGGATTCGAACCCCCGACCGTAGTGGCCGTGCAGACCGTGACTGAAGCGCCTCAGTCCCCTCGGCCACCGCGGCCGGCAAGATGTATCCACCAAAGATCGACTAATGATCGCCCGTTCCTACTTTGAACAAGGAAAACTTGAACACAAACCGAGCGCGAAGACAGGAACAAGTTATACGGAACTGTGGGAAAAAAAAGAGGCAAAATAGATACAGTTAACGGCGCAAGCGGAAAATAAGCAGTGGTGAAAATCATTGTATCGAAGATATGTGGTTATGGCGTGCGACTGCGCAACGGGAGATCCGTGTCTCAATGTTCCTCATCTTCGCAGAGCATTGCAGTAATATTTTGCGACAACGGTTCCTTGTTTTCTAAATTTGTGTAGAAAAAATTGCAAAATGGAGTATATTCTGGGGGGATGGGAGACGGGGGGATAGTCTGGCTAGTTCTGTTATGGGCTCAGCGTCGCCTTGATTTAGTCCTCATCACAACGTAGTTTGGTACGTATTCGGAATGTGGACTGTCACGATGACATTGCGTGACATTTGACACTGTTTATCTTGTTATTTCTCAATGAATAGGTGAAGATCCTCACATCTCTCGTTTTCGTAAAAACAGAACGGTTCAAGATCTTGCTACAGATATTATTACGATGGCTTAAACGAATTTTTAGTTTTGCAGTATTTGCGAAGTATATTACGGCGGAGCTGTATAATTTCAAGAAAAGTGTCATTGTATTGTAGGATAGTATACAATCTCCTCTTTTTTGTACTGAATTGCTTTACAAAAATAAGTGTCTGATAATTTCGGTCTTAATAGTTGCCACACATTGGCTTCTTTCTCATAACTCCGTGGTTTAATGAGAGTTTGTGCTTCATAGTTGAGCAGCCGACTTATAGGATTTTATTGCTGTCCGGCAGGGAACTTTCTGGCGCTCTGGAACTGGCTTTTGTTCTGTCCTCATCATTATGGTCACGCAAGTCCCCAAAGTGGCAGTCTCCAAAACTGCTTGCTTTATGCGCCCGAACCACAAATGGGAATTTGTTAGCCAATAAATGCTATATGACCACTTCATTGCACTTAGTAAATTATGAGTTTTCGTAATTAAGGTTTCTACTGCACTTGAATGTTACTTAGCAGAAAATTGCATTTCATTTTCTTCTTTGTTTGAAGCAACAAATAAGAAGAAAAACATATAACAACTTCGAAGTATAGAAGGCTTAGGTGAAGCGCAATTTATTACGTTTCTTGATCACTGAATCTGACGTTTGAGAAGTTTATAATTTTCGTGAAGTTAGCACACACAGAACGATGGCGAGTGTTCATCATAGACGAGTGTATCGTCAGGCGTGCCCCAGGGGAGTGTGATAGGACCGCTATTATTTTCTATCTATATAAATTATCTAATGGACAGAGTAAGTTGTAATATGCCGCTGTTTGCTGATGATGCTGTGGTGTATAGGAGGGTGTCGTCTGTAACTGACTGTAATAGCATACAGGATGACTTAGACAAAATTTCTAGTTGGTGCGAAGAATGGCAGCTCTCAATGTAGAAAAATGTAAGGTGATGCGCATGAGTAGAAAAAACAATCCTATAATGTTCGAATACAGCATTAGTAGTGAGCTTCTTGATGCTGTCGCGTCGTTCTAATAACTAGGCGCCGGCCGCGGTGGCCGAGGGGACTGAGGCGCTCCAGTCACGGTCTGCACGGTCACTACGGTCGAAGGTTCGAATCCCCCCTCGGGCATGGATATTTGTGCCGTCCTAGTTCGTAAGTAGTTCATAAGTAGTTTGTAAGTTTTGCGACTGATGACCCCGTAGTTAAGTCCCATAAGCTTGACACACATTTGAACATTTAATATCTAGGCGTAACATTGCAGAGCGATATGAAATGCAACGAACATTTAAGGACAGTTGTAAGTAAGGCGGATAGCCGACTTCGTTTTTTGGGAGAATTTTGGAAAGATGTACTTCATCTGTAAAGGAGACCGCGTATAAAACGCTTGTACGACCACGTCTTGAGTATTGCTCAAGTGTTTGGGACCCGCAGCTAGATTTTTTACCGGTAGGTTCGACCAATGCGCGAGTGTCACGGAAATGCTCCGGCAACTCAATTGGGGATCGCTGGAAGATAGTCGACGTTCTTTTCGTGAATTTCTGTTAAGTAAATTTAGAGGGCCGGACTTTGAAGCAAAGACAAGATAAGAGAAATTAGGGCTCGTACGGAGGCATATAGGCATTCTTTTTTTCCTCATTCCATTTGGGAGTGGAATAGGAAAGGAAATGCCTAGTAGTACAGTGTACCCTCCGCAATGCACCTTACGGTGAATTGCGGAGTATGTATGTAGGTCTATATGTAGCATGTTATTTGGTTCATAACATAGGAGTTTGGAAAGTACGCAAGTGAACACCTGTAAACACACAAATGTTTGAGGTAAAAATTTTCAGTAGATATAAGGGCAGTAGTGATGTGGATGTAGAAAACAGAGATTCGAATCCACTGGCAGCGTGGTCTTCGCGAAGCACACAAGCATCCGCTGACACAGGCACTGAGCAGGCGACTGCATCGCATTCCTCAGCAAGCACTGAGCCGGCGTGTACCTCCCCCTCAGTCCCCCCCCCCCCTCTCTCTCTCTCTCTCTCTCCATCCGCGCTTACGTAACAGCCATTCTATTGTTAATATAAAATTTACATAACGTCTTTCGACAGCGGTAAGACGTACCCGGGCGGAAGTTATAAATACACATTTCGAAATAACAATAAGTCTCGACCTTTAATTATCCTCCGCCCGCTCGTCTCGCTAACAATAGTGAGACCGGCCGCGCAGGCTGCAGTTTCGCCAAGCGCTCGTCCAAGTCGAAAGTTGTATTTTAATTTTCCGGCTTGTTTAACTGCGAAAATATATATTAGAGAGTTTGGGCCGGCCGGCGGCTTGTTTTCTTTTTTGGCCGGCGGCTGGCTGGCTCCCAGGCGCGTCCCCCCCCCCCTCCCCCCTCCTCTTGACCGCCCCCGCCCCCTCCAGCCTGTGTAAATAGTTGCTGGCGTCCCGCGGAGACTTGCGTTTGTCCGATACGACGGCGCAAAGTATTCCTGCGGGAGGCGGGCGGCGGCGCGCTGAAATATGTCGAGGCGCGTCGCGGCGCCTTTCTTCCTTTGACGCGGAGGCGCTTTTCGCGTCCGTGCCCCCGCGCGGCATTGTCTGTGTGCGGAAGGCGCCGCCCACTATCTTCCCCCGGTCGGCCGCTCGCTTTGCGCGCAACCCCCTCAGGGTCCCGCTGTGTTTTGCGGCCGCTCTTACAAACTCCGCCACGCGCTCCCCTGGAACCTGTCTGTCCCGTCTCCCCTGCACGTCTCCGTATCGTCGCGAACGGACGAGTATTTTAAAGGCGACCTCGCACGTCAGTGCTGGAGATACCTGGCGCAAACTCCCCTTCTGATTCGCACTTTGCAGTACTGGACTGAGTAAAATAATAAAATAAAATAAAATCTCCAAAATAATACTGGTTCATGAGACCCTTAACCCGCGGTCGTTCGCGTATATTGTTGTCACGCGATAACTCCCGTGTTAGATTTTTTCTAACAATGATATCTCGCACCTTTTCATCTCTTTGTGCAAGAAAAAGACACGTTTATACAATAAATCATTTCTTTGTTATTACCATAGCATTATAAATTAGTATAAACATGGTATGGAACATGTTATTTGACGAATTCGTGGATGTTTGCAAGAAGAGCTATAGTACCGACGCACTGACAACGATAGACGAGATGTTAGAACCAGTCCGCGGAAGTTTCAAATTCTGGCAGTATATAACAAACAGGCCTGCAAAATATGCTATCAAGGTATATGCGCTTTCTGATGCCAGAACCTTTTATACGCTACATATGGAAGTACACGCAGGCAAACAGCCTACTGGGCAATATCAAGTAGCAAATGATGCGGAGCATGTGGTGTTACGATTGATGAGACCGATTGACAAAACAGGCAGAAACGTGACGATGGACAATTATTTCACATCTATACTACCGGGTAACAAAATGTATGCCAACCATATATTCACATTAGTAGATACTCTACGGAAGAATAAAAGAGAAATTCCAACGGAACTTCTGGACGTAAAATGTAGGCAACTAAACAGCAGCATTTGGAGGAAAACCAAGCTACAACTGCTTCATTTGCTCATACCAAACAGAAAATAAACAGAAAAAAAAACGTTCTAATGTTATCCACCATGCACAGCGACGATTCTGTAGACGCTGACAGTGGCGAAGCGAACAAACTTGAAGAAATTACACTCCACAATATCAAAAAAATTAGGTGTAGATGTTGTCGACCGTTCGAAATCAGAATAAAATCTCCTGATGCATTGCCCTATTGTAGTCCCTTGCGGTAGTCTTCTAATCTACCGCGTCCGCTCCCTTTATTTCTAGGTGACGATGCCTCCATAGCTCACTTTGTTTTGCGTTTTATTCGGGCAGCTGGTTTTTATCATTCCATTTAGTGGTGGGTGCTATAGCCTATATCCTTGTGACCTATTCTCCACGGTATTCTGATGTAAAATTTTAGTTTGGTTAAACACTTGGTCTATCCCTTTTGTCATAATAAGACATTATATTAAATGAGAAGTACCCAAGTAACTGCAAATATTTTATTGTTTCAAAATTCAAATGTTCAAATGTTTGTAAATCTATCGGACCAAACTGCGTGGTAACCAGTCCGTAGCTTACAAGCTACTTAAACCTAGGTAAACTAACCTAAGGACAACACACACACCCATGCCCCAGGGAGAACTCGAACCTCTACGGCGAGCAACCGCGCGCTCCGCAGCGAGACGCTTTAGACCGCTCGACTACTCCACCGCGGCTTTTATTGTTTCACGACGGCCGTTTTGGATAATGCCATTCTCAATTGATGCCTGCCAAGAAGCTATGTTATTTATTTTATTTTGTATACACGATTTTATGTGTCTGAAATTTGTCGTTGAGGCAACAATACATTACGTCGATAGATATTTTATATAACATCTGTTAGTTACGAAAGCGTATATTTTATTTGATATTTCCGTTTTCGATTTTACGTAAGATTTAATATTTATCTTAGGCGGTATAGATGCTCTATGTTTACAGAGATGTTATATCGGAATTAATTACAATCGTTTGTTATGACATACTTCGTGCTGCGGGCCCTACAGTGAGAAAAATATCCCTTTTGTCTTTTCTCCTTGTTCATTGTTGCTCAGAAAAACGTAGGGGTTTCCATTCTGTGTGTCGGGCACTTGATTTTCTTTTCTTTTGTATTAAGATTTAACGTCTTCGCTGGGAATAGGGGACTCATGACTAAGCAGTTTAGTCCCTTTTAAATTACGAACAACAACACTGTAAGTCTTTACGTTCCTGTGTATCGGTACACCTTTACCCTGTCTCAGTGCGTTTTTGGAGTGAAATTTATGCGTGAAATATTCGGTACTTCACTGAGAAAGTTCAGACATACAGACACCTCAACGGAAAATGCTGTCACAGCACAGTATAATGCATTTTACCAGAAGAGAGATAAACAAGTGACATCAGCTTTTAAGGCAAGGGCGTACATAAGGAGCGTTGCTGCATATTTAAGTGGTTTAGAATATGAGAGAGTCATTCCGTTTTCGAAAAATGTAACTAATTAAAAAATTCTTTAATATCAAATGGAAGTTTAGTTCATATGTAAACATTACTAGTTGGGGAGATGAAGCAAAGCACGCATACACAACTATATAGGACGGTAGGACTAAAAAGAGAGAAAAAAAAAAAACGAAAAAAACATTGACTTTCGAAACGACAATTATGACATCAGAGGAGTGAGTGTTTGTCATTTCGCCACACATAGACAAACCAATTTCCCGAAGCGGCACTTACGACGTGCTATTTGGAAGAAATGTGTTGAACGTCTGTCCTATGTATTAATTCTTCAAGGCAACGCGAGAACCGACACGGCAGCGAGTGTGCGCGGAATCTTGGACAACGCCAGAGTTGATCGGCATCGTGTGTGAGGAATCTTCTCGAGCGATGGAGATGGAATGTCCTGGAGACTCCTCCATATTTGCCATTCTTATCATCTTACGATTTGACGTCATTTGAGAAGACAAGCCATAGCGTGGAACACGCTTCCGAAGACACAGCCACAGCGACAACACCCCACACTGTGGCGCTGTGTGATGGATTCGAGGGACTTTAAGATTTTACGGGTGCGTGTTCATGACCAGTTGACAGTAAACTCGCGACAAACGAAGTCTTTTTCTCGTTGTATATCGTTTTGGCGGCGGGAGTGTTCATCTATTATCCTGCATGTAATGTTTACATACTATCCTTCCATTTGCTTATTTCAGAATTTTTTCATTACCATTTTCGAGGAAACAGATAGTTGCTATGGCTTTTGTAATCATTCTCGTACAATGACTAGGCGCTGCTACAAAGTACTGCTTCATTTAGCCGCGGTAGAATGGTCGAGCGTTCTAAGGCGCGTTGCTGCGGAGCGCGCGGTTCCTCTCCGTCGGAGGTTCGAGTCCTCCCTTGGGCATGGGTGTATGTATGGTTCTTAGGTTCGGTTAAGTAGTTTGTACGCCTAGGGACTGATAACCGCAGTAGTTAAGTCCCATAGAATTATAAACATTTAAACCCCTCGATATACTTCTCAGTGACTAGGGGCTAAAAATGTTCAAAATGTTTGTTAAGCTTATGGGACTTAACTACGGGGTCATCAGTCTCTAAACTTACAAACTACTTATGAACTACCTTATACTAAAGATGGCACAAATATCCATGCCCGAGGGGGGGATTCGAACCCCCGACCGTAGTGGCCGTGCAGACCGTGACTGAAGCGCCTCAGTCTCCTCGACCACCGCGGCCGGCTCTAGCGGGCTACATATTGCAATTGTAGAGGAATTATTTGCGATTTCTTCGTTAGTGTTTCGCAGTTTACTTAAAAATGCCTACGGTGTGTAGAATTCTACACACAATGAGTAGGTCCTCCAAGGCTTCTGGTAGTTTTCCGACAACAGCAGTTTTGAAAAATCTGGTTTCTAAATTTTGTGTGTGTGTGTGTGTGTGTGAGTGTGTGTGTGTGTGTGCGCGCGCGCGCGCGCGCGCTCGCGCGCGGTGGAGGGGGAGGCGGTCATTGTGAGTGGCATTGCTCATTCTCTGTACCCGCAATCCGTTATGAGGAGGGCAGAATGTGTAATAGGAGTCTGTTGTGAGGCGGAAGGGTGGAGCGCGCCCCCCCCCCCCCCCCCCGGTGTTTGCCTGGGCGCTGGCGCGGGCGTGCGCGCGGCGCCGCGTTGCCACGTGACCCGCCGCCTCGCCGCCCCGCGCCGGGACTCGAAGCGCGGGCCCCGCGTACGGCGGCGCTATTGATCGCCGGTATCCTTGGTGCCCGGCCTAGTGCACAGCCGCTGCCTGCCTGCGCCCACGCCTCCTCCCGCTGCAACGACACCTGTTTCTCCGGCACGCCCCTAGCAATCGCCTCCCCCCTTACCGTTGTAACGTGTCTCCGCAATATCAGGCGCGATAGCCACTGTATTGATTTCTGTCGCCGAAGAACCTTGTTTATAAATCTTGTACTTTTGTGTAATGCTGTTCGTAATTTGGTGATCCGTAACTGCAACTACCCTTAGTTATTCTATCGACCACTTCTAGTGGTAAAGCAAGCGTCTAGAGACTGGAAGACGGAGGATCGAATCCCGATCAGACAGCCCCTACGCTATCCTTCACCTCTCGGTGACTTGGGGAAATTGCGGGACGACACCGAGAAGACTCTAGGTCAAACTGTGTGTCTCTCGTCCGCCTCCGTAGCTCAGTTGACAGGGATAGGGTCCGATGACTATAGTCGGCGTCACCTACGAAGGCGGCCCAGTTTTCAGCCGTTCTGCGCATCCCCCTCCACTACCGCAAATGACAGCCAATAATGTTCATTCTGTAGGCGTGTGGCTGGCCGCGAGTTACGCAATGTTTTTCCTGCAGGCGCAACTGTTGGCGCTCGGCTGTAGGTCCTCCCCTCCACGCTTCCGCTATCGCTCCGCCTCTATGCGCGGAAGTACCTTCTTATATGACGCTAGAAATAATGTCATTTTGTCCCTTAAACCACAAACCAACTAACCAAGTTCACAAGTTCGCTAACTTCAATGCAGGGGTCCCAGGTTCGATTTCCTTCAGAGAAATAGGTGTTTGCCATCAAACTTTTGTAACCCTAAGGAACCAAACTGCTGATGTCATCAGTCCCTACACTTAAAACTATTGGAACTTAAGTTACTCTAATTGCAGCACACACAAACACACACACACACACACACACACACACACACACACACACACAGAGAGAGAGAGAGAGAGAGAGAGAGAGAGAGAGAGAGAGAGAGGAATAGAACCTTCAACGGGAGTAACCGCTCAATAAGAAACATGACTGGGTGTTGTTCTCATCGCCACTTCATCAATGACATGAAAGTCGCCCAGGTGGTTTCAGAATAAAAAGACTTGCAGTCGGCAGCCGAACGATTCCAGATCGAGCCTCCCGGCCAATAATGCCATTTGATATTTGTACTCCATTCCATTTCATTTGTACGTCTTTTTTCACTGGCATAATTTCCGAATTTTGCTAGAGCAATGGAAGTCACCGGAGTGGTATTAAGTCGAAATACTTTCACCACACTAATATTTCCTTTTAGAGCTTCCTAGTCTGTCATGACATGCCACTACTTTTTTTCTGGGACTACAGGTAGACGACGTCCACATATTCTCACTATACTGAGACTAACAAACGTTCTCCCATCATCAGGCTAGTTCTATACCCACCGGAAGATTACTGAATGATGGTCAGTAGAAATAACGTGATAAGATGACGGAGACATCAGGCTGCAATCCTAGGTGTCTTGCAATACCCGTCACGTTTCGAATAGTTAAAGAACTACACTTACGTTGTAGTCGTCATATCGTTAAGACTACTGTTCTCCGTAAATGATTCTAGGGGATCGCTGAACAGTTCACAAAGCGAGGTAAAGTAGGTATTAAGAAACGGAAATCATTTTTGGAGGACCGTAAGTGCGAATCTTCGTCTGACCATTCAGATTTAGCTTTCTCTTAATTTCACTATGTGGCTAAGTGTTTCTAGTTCATTTGAAGATAACCTATCCGATACCCAGCACCTCTCTATTAATTTCGAAGTGGATTGCACCTTAAACTGGCAACTCCATTCCCTTTCCTTTTGCGTTCTTCAAAATCTGGTTTCAAATCTATGTCAAAGTTCCCTATATTTGATTTTCATATCTGTAACGGACAATAGACGAATGCTGGCAGTTGGTCACGATCTATTTTCTTTCTATTTCTCGAACCTGAATTTTTTTTATTTACCTCAGCATCGACGGAACTGTTAACACTAGCTTAACATCTTACCTTCAACGGCGAACTAATATTTCGCCTCCAGTGTCCTAGAAAATAACGCGACTTTCCCCCCATGTAACACACGACATCAGATGTGAATCCAGACAAACCGTTCAGTTTGTATCTCAGTGAAGGATGACGCTTTCGCCATTCACTTTGGGACTCCGTAACAACGTATATATATCGCGCTCCTTTGCAGAACTTGTAATAGCAGCAGCCACCACTAATGGAGAGAATAGCCACGCCTGGAAAAGAGCTTCCCTTGGTGAAGCGGAGCCGTGTGGCGCTGCGTGCCGGCGAATACCCGCGGATTCATTACAGCGCTGTGTATTCGTCCTCGGTCGTGAATAATCGACAAAAACGGATTTGCTCCAGTGACAAGTTAAATGTCACAGGGATCTCTCCGTACTCGTAACATGATTATTTCCTACTCCATAGTGCTCACGGAATTATGATGATATCTAGGAAAGCTGTAAACATGCAAATTAAAAATCGAATCGAATTATGTTTACTGTAATGAATGAACATAATCTGACATTTTGAAACGTGTCTGAACGTGACCATCATCATTTGGTTTGATACTTAGAGTAACTAAAATTGTCACTTGCTGGTGACTGCAACTGGTGACAGTAACTTAAGCACACTATGAAAATTTCCGTGGCTGATTGTGGTGTTAGCACAGGAGCACAACGAAACGTATCTGGAATTAAACTGGCGAATGAAATGAAAGATGAGATGATGGCAGTTTTCATCTCCGTAAACCGGTCATCCGATTAAAGATTATAAGTGATCGTGTCTGATTTCGACAATAAATTAAGCCGACCATTTTATTTAAAACATCCGTATACAGACAATTTATTCATTTCAGAACAAACACCCACTAAAGTATTACTATTATTTAGAATTCTGGAAATCTTTGCTCAAAAAATATATAACAAAGCAGTTGTTAGAATTAGTGTACCAGGACATATAACAGTAACAATTGACACATCAGTTTTCAATGCTCTCCTTAACACTACACACAACACGTGAGTCTTGATAATTGCGATTTATTATCAAAATCGGAAAAGAACCTTGATCTTGACCGGATTCATTAAAAACCATAGTACCTTAAAATTTCAAGTAAATAATCTGTATATATTAACTAGCATAATTTAATATTAATCGGTAGTCCGTATTGCATACATCCTTGACTACAAATCCGATACATTTTTACAGATAAATGCTGATTTATATGAAACCGTCTTTCCTCGCACGTGCTCCAGGACTGAATTATATTTCAACAGCACTATATTTATTCCATTTCGGTCGTTTCTTATGTACAGTTTACCGAAACAGCTTTCCTCTCTGAGTTAGACTGGCTCTGTGAACGAATAAAATTAATTAACTTTTCCTCCTGAAACACCATTACATCTTTCCACATAAAACGGTTACTGCCGTTGACTTTAGTTTATCTAGAATACCTGCCGGCAGCATAGATTTTAGAACATGGTATGGATATTTTGAAGCCAGTATTACGCCCAGTAGGTTCGAAAATTGCATGGAGGTCAGTGAACGTAGTGTTATGAAGCGAAACGTATGATCACCCGACAAACTTGTTGAATTGAGGAGAAAACATTGAGTCACCCTCAGTTTGTACACAAACACGAAGCGAGATTCGCAATATTGTGAGCGCCGGCTGCGGTGGCCGAGGGGACTGAGGCGCTCCAGTCACGGTCTGCACGGCCACTACGGTCGGGGGTTCGAATCCCCCTCGGGCATGGATATATGTGCCGTCCTTAGGATAAGGTAGCTGATAAGTAGTTTGTAAGTTTAGGGACTGATGACCCCGTAGTTAAGTCCCATAAGCTTAACAAACATTTGAATATTGTGAGCGAAGAACTTTAAATTTAGTATAAGTCTCAAATGTACCATCGATGAGAGGACGAAAACGGCAGTAAAAAAGCAACTATTTTCTGCTTCGTTATTCGTTGTTTCTCTTTGGCACATATGTTCTCCATGTCCCTTACCAATCATAGATGTGACGTTTGTCTTAGAAAGATAGCACTGTTACTCGTATATTCAGGTGTCGTCCTTGGGAGATTTTATCCATGAAGCATTTTGACGATGTTCAAGACTTAATGACGGACAGTAAGTTATAATCATATCGTTTGGCATCGGTTTGATCATTTGCAATTCTAGGGACTGGCTTGGGGCTAAATCACTTCTACGCTTGACGACAACTGTGGGCAGTAACCATTGTCTTCGAAACCAAAACTTTTCTGTTAGTCTCCTCTCTTTCCTTCAGCCCGTTCTTATACTCTTCCTTTAAAGGTCGCAATTACACCATTCGCTTTGAAACAATCGTCTGCCTTTTCTCACGACAGGAAGTCGGTAAAGTATCACAGCATTGTTCCATTATTAAAAGTATCCAACGATGCGCGACGCGGTTTCCGTTCGCGCCATTCTGGTTCACGGGGTTATGTGAAACTGATATTAATCAAAGATGTCCTCGTTCATACCGTTTTTCTACAAGTATGTTCAACACAGGGCAAAGGGGGGAGGTCAGAATCAACAATTTCGCGACCGTAAATTGTGCGTCTATTTTTTGTTATGTGCGCACTTCTTATAGGAAGAGAACGGTAGCTGGAAGACTAGTGTCTATACTGTCATGTGAATATCTACACTACACATGATGGAATAGTCAGCTACATATTGCTGTAGCCAATACATGGGGATTAAAAATCTGCGACTTTGGACAGAGTGAGAAGGAGCGTGCCAGGAACATCTACATCTACAACCATA
This sequence comes from Locusta migratoria, assembly GCA_026315105.1. NCBI lineage: Eukaryota > Metazoa > Arthropoda > Insecta > Orthoptera > Acrididae > Locusta > Locusta migratoria. Next base: position 103,165,142 of record CM048747.1, read on the forward strand.
CTCCGCAAGCCACCCTACGATGTATGGCGGAGGGTACCTTGAGTACCACTATCGATTTTCCCTCCTGTTCCAGTCACGTATTGTTCGCGGAAAGGATTGTCGGTATGCTTCTGAGTGGGCTCTAATCTCTCTGATTTTATCCTCACGGTCTCTTCGCGAGATATACGTAGGAGGGAGCAATATACTGCTAGACTCCTCGGTAAAGGTATGTTCTCGAAACTTCGACAAAAGCCCGTACCGAGCGACAGAGCGTCTCTCCTGCAGAGTCTTCCACTGGAGTTTATCGATCCTCTCCGTAACGCTTTCACGATTACCAAATGATCCTGTAACGAAGCGCGCTGATCTCCGTTGGATCTTCTCTACCTCCTCTATCAATCTCACCTGGTATGGATCCCACACCGGTGAGCAGTATTCAAGCTGTGGGCGAACGAGTGTACTGTAACCTACTTCCTTTGTTTTCGGACTGCATTTCCTTAGTATTCTTCCAATGAATCTAAGTCTGGTATCTGCTTTGCCGACGATTGATTTTATATGGTCGTTCCATTTTAAATCCCTCCTAATGACCACTCCCAGATAATTTGTGGAATTAACTGCTTCCAGTTGCTGCCCCGCTATAGTGTAGCTAAATGATAAAGGATCTTTCTTTCTGTGCATTCGCAGTACATTACACTTGTCTACATTGAGATTTAATTGCCATTCCCTGCAGCATGCGTCAATTCTATGCAGATCCTCCTGCATCTCAATACAATTTTCCATTGTTACAACCTCTCTATATACTACAGCATCATCCGCAAAAAGCCTCAGTGAACTTCCGATGTTATCCGCAAGGTCAATTATATATATCGTGAACAGCAACGGACCCACGACACTCCCCCTGTGGCACACCTGACATAACTCCTACTTCAGATAATTGACTAAATGGCGGAAACCGCAAACTCCGTATATTGCTGAGGTTTCTGGGTTGCTGAAGTTAAAAAGAACTTAAGGAGTGCAACGGATTTGCGCAGAATAAGACGGGAGAAGGTCGAACGGAGGTGGCTGAGAAGAGTGCGGAAAATGCGTCCCAGGAAACTAAGTCGGCTGCACGAAAGATGCGGTCGTTGCGGAATTGCGACACTGACAGCGATGAATCAGCAGAAGCAGAACAAAACGCCAGTAGAAGTTTTGTGTTTTACGCCTGCAGGAAGTGTGCGTGTTGACGCAGGCGGACACTCTGCTGAGTCAGAAGGGTGCGCGGGTGCAGAATTATTGGCAAGGCGCGCGCCTGCGTCGGCACGCTGTGTGTCCCAGGCGTTCGTTAGCGGCCGGTCGCGTCAGCCGTCTTCCCACCACTGCTGCTCTGCTGTTTGTTGTGCTGCAATTCACTGCAGCACGCTTCTTTCCTTCGGACCTCCTGTTTCCTTATACAAGTTTAATGAGAATGCTCTTAGTAGTCATCTACTAAGATGTATTCAAACTGTTGTTCTAGTTTCTTTTGCGAGGAAGTAAAACAAACTTGTACACACACACACACACACACACAGGCTTTTATTTTCGAGGGTGTTCTCTGTCGGGAATGCTGGTTACAAATTGATCGACCCTGGTACCGTAGGAGAATTAATGCTGTATATAAATACTGCCGTATACGAAGTACTGTTGGCGACAAACAATTAGGTGTATTGTTGCGGAAACTTGGATGTTATACTGGGTAATTTTATACTGCACCGTACACGTTCATTCCTTGTCTATCGGTGCTGTTGGAACTTTGCAGCAGGTAGTGAAGTCGTAGCCGCGGCGGAATAGCCGTGCGCACTGAGGCGCCTTGCTACGGTGCGCGCGGCCGATCCGACACCTCCCTTGGGCATATATATATATATATATATGTGTGTGTGTGTGTGTGTGTGTGTGTGTGTGTGTGTGTGTGTGTGTGTGTCGTTAGTTTAGTTTACTTGGTATAAGGAGTTTGTAAGCGTAGGGATTGATAACCTACAAGTTAAGTCCTATAAATTTACAAACATTTGAAGGGAAGTCGTAAACAAATTGCATTCACATTTGGACGAAGTGAGGTCCAAGACTTCGTCTGGCTATTGTGACATAGGTTATCCGTAGTTACAATCATTGGCGTGATGGTTTTATAATAGCCTACTGCACATTTTTCGTTAAAGTTTCTCTAATGTTAGTACAGCTTCGGAATAAAATTACTGCCATGTACCAAGAACCTTTAGATTGTACATTTTTATCTCGAAGAAGCGTGAAAATATATATTTGTTTTCTGATGACGGCCGGGTCTGTATGTCAGACTGGAACAGTATTTCGACTGTAACCTCGTTGACAGCATCGGGTGTACTAATTAACTTTTTATTATTTTCCATTTACTGCCCTTTACAGTGGGTATATCACCTAGCTACTAAGACAGGCCTTGTTTTCGCTATATGAAATTGTAAATTTTAGCGTCCGCAACGAAAATGTAATAGCAAAATTGATACCTGAGGTCCAAGGAAGGAAGCTTAGGGTTTAACGTCCCGTCGACAGCTTGGTCATTGGAGAAAGAGCTAACGCTTGGAGCTTTCGGAAAGGACGGGGAAGAGAATCTGCCGTGCCATTTGAAAGGAACCATCCCGGCATTTGCCTGGAGTGATGTAGGGAAATAACGAATGGCCGGAGGTGGATTTGAACCACCGCCCTTCCGAATGCGAGTGCAGTGCGTTACCCTGCGCCACCTCGCTCGGTGCCGGATGTCCAGAAAGATGAAATGGACTGTAGGAAATGTTGATGTCCCGCACAAGGCGCGCAGGCCACACATGCAGCTACGGACTGTGACCATTCACAATGCGCGACTGCCGACACCCCTCGCGGCGGCGTGGGTACCGTTAGGCGCCTTGGGGGGGGGGGGGGGGGGGCGGGGGGCTAGCCGGCTGGTCAGTGTCCCACAGGTGACAGGCAGCTCACGAGAGGGCAGCACTCTCCGCTAACAAAATGTGAATATCACTTAATACATGTTCACCGTGTTGCAGATTTAAAACACCTGTAAACTTAAAACTGAAAGTTTAAAAATAAATAATTCCTGTATGTAGAAGATGAGAAGTCAGAGGACAAAAAAATGTTCAAATGTCGGTAAAAATGTGTGACTTAACTACGCTGGTCATCAGTCCCCAGGCTTACAAACTACTGAAACTAACTTAAAATACAGCCATGCCCGAAGGAGGACTCGAACCTCCGACGGCGAGCAGCGGCGCGTGCCACAGCTAGGCGCCTTGGAACGCTCAGCCACTCACCGCGGCCAGGGCAATGAGCCGCTCTATTTCTTGAGATAGCGAGCGCCCCATCTGTACGACATACAAGGGCTGTATCTACATCATTGCTTTGTAAATCGCGGCACAGGGTTCCTCAAACCACTTCCTTACTATTTATCTACTGTTATATGTATAACACGCGGAAAGAAAGAACATCTAAATCTTTCCGTTGGAGCTTTGATCTGTTTTATTTTCTCATCATTTCTCCCTTTTTGGGGCTATGAATGCTACTGATATCTAAAACCAGAAAAGAATGTGAGATTCTTCAGTTTCTCCCAGCGTAATTCTTGATGAAGAAGTGCGTGGGTGTACGGTCCGATCCTTGTGTGAGACTGACACAATATTTCGTCAAGCGAGCAGTTGCATTCAGAAGATTTTTAAGAGAAATACCTAATGACGATGTAAAGTCATGTCATCTAAGGGTGACAGGCTCAAAGTATAACGGAGGCATACTTTGAGTCTGTCACCCACCTTTAGATGACATGACTTTACATCGTCATTAGGTATTTCTCTTAAAATCTTCTGAATGCAACTGCTCGCTTGACGAAATACTGTGCCAGTCTCTCTCACGTATCGGGCCGTACACCCACGCACTTCTTCATCGAGAACTACGCTGGGAGATACTGAAGAATCTTACATTCTTTTCTGGTTTTAGATATCGGTAGCATTCAGTTTCTACGAGTTTACGAATTTTCATAAATTGCCAATATTGTACAATACTGTCATTCCTATTCACTTCCACCCGTTCCGCGTATCACGTGTTTTAATATCCAGGCACTGCGAAGATTCCACATGAAGTTTTAATTACCACTCGTAAAAATTAAATGATGCTTTTAATTTTTTTTTAATTTTTGCAGGAGGAACGTGTCTGCAGTTTCACACTTTTTAAAATCTCTTTGCCGCAGTTCGTTAGCATGTTCCTAGAGGGGGGGAAAGTAAAAGAATTAAACACTTAGCCCACTGATAAAAGGCATCCAGACCAATTAATTTAGAAGTCTGGGTTGACGTGTCACAGAAGCAACATAGCCGCTGCTGACGAACGCGAATCACTGCACGATAATCGCGTACGAAGTTGGTTCGCTACAGCGGGAACGTTGTCATCAACGTGTACTTCCACTATAGACACTTACCTGTAAGCAAAGGAAAAGTAAATTGCGTGAATTACGGTATAATGTTTCGTGATACTGATTAAAACTCCGCGATGGAGTGGCCGAGCGGTCTACTGCGTCTTGTTGCGAAGCGAGCGGTTGCTCGCCGTGCGAGGTTCGAGTCCTCCCTCAGGCATATATATATATATATATATTATATATATATATATATATATATATATATATATATATATATATATATATATATATACGGTTTTTTTGACCATCTTCAGGATTGCAACTCCATTGGACCGAAACTAGTTGATACAAATCATTGTACTGTAGACTGGACCAAACTGCGATCGGTATCTGTCCCTAGAATTACTGACTACTTACACTAACGCAAACTAAGTGTGTGTGTGTGTGTGTGTGTGTGTGTGTGTGTGTGTGTGTCCTCAAATCAAATGTTTGTATAGTTATGGGACTTAACTGCGGGGTCATCAGTCTCTAAACTTACAAATTACATATGAACTACTTACGAACTAGGACGGCACAAATATCCATGCCCGAGGGGGATTCGAACCCCCGACCGTAGTGGCCGTGCAGACCGTGACTGGAGCGCCTTAGTCCCCTCGGCCACCGCGGCCGGCTGTGTGTCCTCCTTGAACATTTTTGAAGTGATTAAAACGTGATGATTACGTCTGGGACAGACGCTAGGTGTGAGTGCATATATATAAAAACAGTCTAGAGTACAATGATTTTTATTTGCATCAGCTAGTTTCGGTCCAATGGAGTTGCAATCCTGAAGATGGTGCAAAAAAGGACCGTTGATGCCGTGGAACTGGGCACGTGCTTGGTAGCCTTACAGTGACACACTGGATGGCTGCCAAGCACCTGTCCAGCTCCGCGACATCAGTGGAGTTGCAATCCCGAAGATGATCCAAAAAAGGATCGAAACTAGGCGATGCGAATAAAAATCATTGCACTATATATAAGAGGGAGCTGTTTATCCCAAAAGCGAAACAAAAACGTTTCCAAAAATACGCTATGTGCGAGTGTTGGGAAGTGGTGTGGCTGGGTTGACAGCGAGTGCGGCGCGGCGACAAACGTGTGGCGGCTGTGCAGTGTGCAGCCTGGAAGGACAGGCGCGGCTGGCTGGCTGCGCTGTCGCCGCCGTTCGCGCCAAGGACGCCGCCGCTCGTACAATAGGAATAAAGCACGGCCTGCGTCCCGCTTCCCACATACAACTAACGGCCGATAATAATAGTTATACTAAAAAATAATAATAAAGGGCCGCCGCCGCTGGCTGCGTGCCGCCGCCCACGCCGGCTAACTATAACAATAAACATAAAAATGAAAAGATATAATAACTATAAACATAACAATAGTCGTAACAGGAAAGGACGCTCTGTAATGGCATTCCCCCTCCCACGCTGCCTCCGAGTCCGTCCGCCCCTCCCTCCCCTCCTCCGCCGCTCCCCCCTCTCCGCCCCTATCCGTGGCTCTCCTCTCCGCCGTTCCCCTCCCCTCGGTGCTTAGTTGGTCTGTCCGTCTCCTCCAGACGCAGTGGGCAAGAGAAGCGGAGACACCTTTTGTCAGCCGTGGCGGACCCTCGAGTCGCTACTGCGAGCGGCATGTGGCGCTTTTTTTGTTCTTCGTGGCAAGGAGCGCGACGTAGGATTGGACAATACTCGTAACAAATTTCTAGAAACGTTGGAAGAGTGGGTCTACCGCAGTTGGGTTCGTATAAGCGGTAGCCCCCATTCAGAGAACCCACTTCTATCAGCAAAGTCATTGTGTTCATTACATACAGTTTCATTACCAGCGCAGGGTCGCGCAATACACCTCATATCATTGAAGGCCGGCCGCAGTGGCCGAGGGGATTGAGGCGCTCCAGTCACGGTCCGCACGGCCACTACGGTCGGGGGTTCGAATCCCCCCTCGGGCATGGATATTTGTGCCGTCCTTAGTTGTAAGTAGTTCATAAGCAGTTTGTAAGTTTAGGGACTGATGACCCCGTAGTTAAGTCGCATAAGCTCTACAAACATTTGAACATGTTTTTGAGTAAAATAATAAAACTCATTAATTTTTATTTTTGGACTATTCCGTCGGAACTTGGAGGAACAAAGACATATTAAAAACTTCAACACTTTGTGTTTCTGTTCTACAACATTTGTTTATTGGTTATGAACCGGCTTTCGGCTTCTTAGTCCAGCATCAGATTGTGGAACAGAAACCAAAATTGTTGAAGTTTTTAATAAGAAACTGAGTTGCGCATCGGGCATAGTCCATCACAAGAATGTAAAAAATAAACCTGATTCAAAGTATATTGTAGACTTGTCCATTTTGAGCTCCGATGTTAATTGAGTTGCCATCTGCCACGATACATCATGTAAGTTTTATTTTGATATTCTTACGAAGGGCTATGCACGAAATGTCTGCCTAAAACTCTTTATAAGAACTGGATTTCTTGCCAGAAGACATTTAGTAGTATTTTCGTGGTGAAATGGCCGAGCGCCCTAAGGGGCCTTGTTGCGGAGTGCGCGGTTGCTCCCCGTCGGAGGTTCGAGTCCAGCCTCCGGCATCGGTGTGTGTGTTGTCCTCAGCTTAAGTCTCGTAGTGACGTAGTGTTGTCGCCGAGCTAAAAGTTAATCACACTCGATTAAACTGTCGATTCTTTCTTGGAGTAGTTTCAAAGCTGCATTTCACTAAATCCTGTGTTGAGCAGTCCACGGTACCTTATTCAGATCGTTATAACTCTGAAAGCTTTGACAGTTAACAAGGTTATAGTGGAATGTCGCATTTGCAGGGTACACTATTGCACCGCCCACAGTACGTACTTTCACCATTGCGCTATTTATATTGACAGCCGCTCTGGGGTCTTTTGAGTGTGTTATCTGCATAGATTTAATTCCGTAAAAAGTACTTACGTTAACCAAACGCCAGGTAAATCAGCACTTAGGGGTCTGCAATACATGCGTAATGTCTGTAATTCCTGGAAGTTGAGTTCGATGTGCCCTAATTATATGCCCACAATTAGCTACCAATAATTAGTTTTCGACAGCTGAAGTGCCTGTTGTGCATTTCCCAGTGCAACTATGGTGCGCGGAGCAAAGAAGACTTCCCTTAATGAGGGTAACCGCAATCACAAAGATACTGTATTATCTCAGTACGCTTGATACAGTATCTTTTCATAGATTTCCGAAGAAATCAAGTAACTGGCCGAAAGTAGTAATTTTTGCATGCATCATAAAGCTCAGGAGCAATTCCGGGTCGTCAGGAACAGTGGCGAATATAGGATATATTTTAGTGGGGGGGGGGGAGGTGGACAGCAAGATTAATTTAAGGATAAGTAATCTCATGACATTTTTATCAGTTTTGCAACTCGTATTCAGATGAGAATAAAAAATACAGCTACTTAAAAAAGTAACTGGCACGAATTTCGCATCATTAACACCCCACCTCACCATTACAGGGAAGTAGGACTGTCTACCACGCCGATGCCTTCACGCATCATTCCTTAAAATAATTCAGATGCCGGACTTAATTTTTTCATTACAATAACTATTTTGGGGAGGGGGGGGGAAGGCTCCCAGGCCCTAAACCCCTTCTATACGCCACTGACCGAAACCTTCAGTGACTACGGCCTTGTATTCCGAAAGACTCATCAGAAAACAGAGAGTTTGTCATTTCAAACTTCTGAATTCCATTACGAAAATTAAAATTTCAGTGGCATTATTTCCTAAATAAGAGGAACCTCTTAGGATGGAGCATTCAGATTTTCAGGAAGTTGTAACACATATACAAATAGTCTCCTGAACAACTCTAAAAACGCATGTTAAATATATTTACAATTATTTAGGAGAAATTTCCAAAAATTTTACAATACTTTTGGCATGCCGGCCGCGTTGGCCGAGGGGACTGCGGCGCTTCAGTCACGGTCTGCACGGCCACTACGGTCGGGGGTTCGTATTCCCCCTCGGGCATGGATATTTGTGCCGTCCTTAGTATAAGGTAGTTGATAAGTAGTTTGTAAGTTTAGGGACTGATGACCCCGTACTTAAATCCCATAAGCTGTACAAACATTTGAACTTTTGGCATATAGTTAAACCCGCTGTATTTCCCAAACCACTGGCTGAGGTGGAATGAGTTCGGTTGATTAAACTAAGAACATAATGCATGAGGTCCTTTAATTGTAATACCACAACACACACTCACACACCGCTAAGTAGAATAGTTGATGACAGTAATTATTCCTACATGTGAGACGTGTGTATACTGTCGTTTCTCGTTCGTTGGTTTGCGATAATGGTAATGAGTGGAGACATTGGCTCACAGTTTTATGGCCACGTGCGGTCACGCACGTAGCGTGCTGGGGGGCCCGTTTTTATGACATTCGTGCAGTCGCGACAGATGAGGGAGATTAACAGTGGCGGCGGTGGCGGCGTCACGTCGCGGTTTTGTAACGGGCCGTGCTGCAGCCGTCGTCTCGTTCGCCTTGGAGCGGCCGCGGCTCCCAGCTGTTGCCTACAGCCGCCCAACCTCGCACTGAGCGGCCACCGGCGCGGCGGTATGCTTCTACATCTACATACAACCTCCGCAATTCAAGGTGCATGGCGGAGGGTACACTGTACCACTACTGGGCATTTCCTTTCATATTCCACTCCCAGCCGCGGTGGAGTAGCCGAGCGGTCTAGAGCGTCTCGCTGCGGAGCGCGCGGTAGCTCGCCGTGGAGGTTCAAAATGTTCAAATGTTTGTACAACTTATGGGACTTAACTACGGGCCGGCCGCGGTGGCCGAGGGGACTGCGGCGCTCCAGTCACGGTCTGCACGGCCACTACGGTCGGGGGTTCGAATCCCCCCTCGCGCATGGATATTTGTGCCGTCCTTAGTCTTAGGTAGTTCATAAGTAGTTTGTAAGCTTAGGGACTGATGACCCCGTAGTTAAGTCCCATAAGTTCTACAAACATTTGAACTTAACTACGGGGTCATCAGTCCCTAAGCTTACAAACTACTTATGAACTAGCTAAGACTAAAGACGGCACAAATATCCATGCCCGAGGGGGGATTCGAACCCCCGACCGTAGTGGTCGTGCTGACCGTGACTGGAGCGCCTCAGTCCCCTCGGCCTCCGCGGCCGGCCTTGGAGGTTCGAGTCCTCCCTGGGGCATGAGTGTGTGTGTTTGTCCCTAGGTTAGTTAGCTAGGTTTAAGTAGTTTGTAAGCTACGGCTGATGACCACGCAGTTTGGTCCGATAGATTTACAGGCATTTGCCATTCCAGTCCCAAATAGAACGAGGAAAGAGGAATGCCGATATGCCTCCGTACGAGCCCTAATTTCTCTTATCCTGTCTTTCTGATCACAACGCGAAATGTATGTAGGCGGCAGCAAGATCCTACTACACTCAGCTTCAAATTGCGGCCCTCTAAATTTCCTCAACAGAAATTCACGAAAAGAACGTCCTATTTCCTCCAGCGATCACCAATTGAGTTGCCGGAGCATTTCCGTGACACTCGCGCATTGGTCGAACCTACCGGTAACAAACCTAGCTGTTCGCCTCTGAACTGCCTCTGTCTTCCTTTAAGCTGACCCGCTGCGGGTCCCAAACATTTGAGCAATACTCAAGACGTGGTCGTACAAGGGTTTTATACGCGGTCTCCTTTACAGGTGAAGTACATCTTCCCAAAATTCTCCCAATAAACCGAAGTCGGCTGTCCGCCTTGCTCACAACTGTCCTTACATGCTCGTTCCATTTCATATCGCTCTGCAATGTTAGAACTTCAGATACGGTAATACATCTTCATCAGTAATTTATAATGTCATTTTAAAAATCGTTCAATAAGTTGGCGAATTAACTGAAAGCATATCATCTTCTTCGTCCTGGAAGTCGTTATGTGGCGTGCAGCCGCGGTGGAGTAGCCGAGCGGTCTAAAGCGTCTCGCTGCGGAGCGCGCGGTTGCTTGCCGTGGAGGTTCGAGTCCTCCCTGGGGCATGGGTGTGTGTGTTTGTCCTTAGGTTAGTGTACATAGGTTTAAGTAGTTTGTAAGCTACGGACTGATGACCACGCAGTTTGGTCCGATAGGTTTACTAACATCTGAACATTTTTTTGTGGCGTGCAACAGTTGAGGAAGAGTATCCGTAATATAGGTGTAGCTACGCGATCACTAACCTGGAGATCAGTATGGCGATGATAGATGTTTAGGTCATATGTGATTAGCCCACTACGGTCGGGGTTTCGAATCCCCCCTCGGGCATGGATATTTGTGCCGTCCTTAGTCTTAGCTAGTTCATAAGTAGTTTGTAAGCTTAGGGACTGATGACCCCTAATTTCTTTTATCTTGTCTTTGCTTCAAATTCCGACCCTCTAAATTTACTTAACAGAAATTCACGAAAATAACGTCGTCTACCCAATTGAGTTGCCGGAGCATTTCCGTGACACTCGCGCATTGGTGGAACCTACCAGTAACAAAGCTAGCTCCTCGCCTCTGAACTGTGTCTATGTCTTCCTTTAAGCTGACCTGCTGCGGGTCCCAAACATTTGAGCAATACTCGAGACGTGGTCGTACAAGCGTTTTATACGCGGTCTCGTTTACAGGTGAAGTACATCTTCCCAAAATTCTCCCAATAAACCGAAGTCGGCTGTCCGCCTTACTCGCAACTGTCCTTAAATGTTCGTTCCATTTCATATCGCTCTGCAATGTTACGCCTAGATATTTGAACGACGCGACAGCATCAAGAAGCTCACTACTAATGCTGTATTCGAACATTATGGGATTACGTTTCCTACTCATGCGCATCACCTTACATTTTTCAACATTGAGAGCAAGCTGCCATTCTTCGCACCAACTAGAAATTTTAACTAAGTTATCCTGTATGCTATTACAGTCAGTTAAAGACGACACTCTTCCATACACCACAGCATCATCAGCAAATTACTAATGCTTCTGCTTTGTCTCTAGAATTAAGAGCCAAAGCTGTGCACCCTTCTGAAGGGTGAATAGCGTGTACGCTGTTGTTTTATTCTCATCTCTTTACTCACATTAGCTATCTGGTCTGTACAGTTCAAAGATGAAGAAGGACATAGTTGTCGCATAGTCCTGGAAGCGAGACTAGCGATTTACTTCATAATAGGAGACGAAGTTGTAAACAAAGTGAAGGCATCCCGTTACTTAAAAATGAAAATAACGCTTGACGAAGCAAGGAGGCGATGTAAGAAGCAGACTAATGCAAGGAAAGAGAGCATTCGTCACTGAATGTTGTCTCTTAGTACCAGTGACACGTATAGGCATTAATATATTAGAATGTATGTCTAGAACACATCATTATAATTGTTGAAATGAAATATGGACTGTGACATATAGAAGGTAAGAGAATCTTGTTGCTGAATATCGAATGAATTTGTGTGATAGGAAGAGAGGACACTAATAAAGGCGAGGAACCTAATGTGTGGTGACCGTCGAATGGAAGAAGTGAGGGTGGCAGGACAGGTGTTAAGCGATAAGGGGATAAAGTAGAAGGGAGGTGTGGAGGGCAAACGCTTATTGAAGGCAGGCGAGGGAGTAATTGCTGACGTGTTGTCTGAGTGGTGCACCGAGGTGATGTTTGCATTGGAGGAAGTCGTGGGCGGTTGTGTCACTCCAAGACTTTCCTTCTTGCTGTTTGTCCCGCCTCGTGGCAGGGACCGCTGTGAGGATTCGTTGTCTCCATTTCCTTCGGTCTTGCGCCATATCTGGCTGCATGTTTAACATCTCCATGTCGTCGTGAAGGTGTATCGGGCCACCTCTGCCTTGGTCGTCCCTTCGGCCTCTTTCCTGCGACTTTCTTGGTGCATGGCGACTAGGCTATTTTGTTGTTTTCCTGCGTGCAGCACATGCCCAAACCACGGCTTTGCCGCATTTTCGGATGGATGGCTACCACTCTCGAACGTTTTCGAGTATCATCGTTTGCAACGTCATTAGTGACCCCATCCATCCACGTAAGCATCTTTTTAACCCTGCGTTACTAATATTTGGTTTCACCGCTCGCTACTAACACCCGTCTTTCAAGTGGTTTTGAACTTTTGTTAGTAACTCCCGGCAATTCGGCGAGTGTGATTCCAAACCAACACTCTACCTGTGTACACTCATCAATTGTTCCTCAAAACGTCACAGCTCACTGACAATTTGAAGGTAGCTGTCATTTTGACGGATGTTACTAAGCTAGGGTTAATCACACTCAGTTCCGTAGAAAGCAACGAGACGGATAACGGTGTGGTAGATGTCGGGTTTAAGATGGTCTTTCATGAGACGGTCGCAGCTGACGCCTATCGTTATAGACCATTTCGAACAAGATACCCGTGCCCTTGCTCTGACCGCTTGGAACAGTGTTAAACCAAGACTAATGACACACCAATGAAAAAAGTAAACAGTGAATCTGTTTTGACATGCTGTGATATCTTCTGATAAGCTTAGCTCACCTATACATACACGTGTATCACATCGAATTGTGATTGCTGAATACAAAAATGTGCAAATGTTTGTTAAGCTTGTGGGACTTAACTACGGGGTCATCAGTCCCTATTGCTGAATACAGAGAGAATAGCTGTTCTATACGGAATATGCTACTCTTGAAAGAAACAGTATAAAATGTCTTGCTGAATTGCCCATGTATGTCAAACTATGATGAGGAAACGACATAGGGAAATAACTGTCAGTTCCAAGCGCAAGTCTAGGATGGAATAGAGATTTTTACGGTATGCTACACCGTACGGTGTGTTTGTTAAGTACAGTTGTTGAGGTGCCTGTAGAATACTGCTCAGAACGTCTTAGAAGCTCAGATCAGAGAGGAGAGACCACTTTATACGAAGAAAAGGAACCAACGGAACAGTGAATGAAAAGCGAAACGTATGCAAGTTGTAGAGTTGGATGACTTGAGCGTTAAGGGTAAAAGCTAACCTGAGGATTAACTCGTTCAGATCGTTAGTAGTCAGCAGCGAAGGCTGTATGATAAACCATTATTGTATTATTCATTTTTGGCAATGAAACCGCTTTTTTCATGCTGCAATTTCCCTATTTCATCCATACGCGTTCCGCCCTGTTCTATTTTAGAGGGCATCATCAGTGGATTCATTATCTAGAAATTACTTTTTTTTCTTAGAGGTGTAGCCTCAACGGATCATAAACAGTTCACTTCGTTTTAATAAAAATAATTAACGGATACTCACTGTTTATAGTTTTGCAAATTTAATCTTTGACTTTCTTCCCACGTGGTCCCAGGTTAAGTCGCACAACTCCAGGATTTATGAACTACTTCTTCGTTCTATTCACTTCTTGGAAGTGTTAGTTTACTATTTCAGACTCTCATAGATGTCCTTCATTCCGCGATTTGTTTTTTATGTGTTCGTATCTTAAGTATGTGCGTTGGGCGCGTGTGTTATGCGTGTACCAAAAAGACTGTGAAACAGTAAACTGAAACATCAAAAAATTGTGGGAAAAATTAAGAAGAAAGTGCATACATTGTGGAGTGTGCATCTTCTACCGGTGACCAGGTGGAAGCCCACAAAAGATGAAATTCACAGGACTATAAACCGTGATAGTCCTTATTTATATTGATTAAAAAGAAGTGAATTGTTTATAATCTATTAAGGCTTTATCTGTAAACAAAAATGTAATTCTACATAACGACTCCGCTGATGATACCCTACAATAGAAGAGAGCGAAACGCCTCAGGATAATATTAAAGGGATGTTGTTGTTGTGGTCTTCAGTCCAGAGAGTGGTTTGATGCAGCTCTCCACAATACCCTATCCTGAGCAAGCCTCTTCATCACCACATAAGAAGGGCAACCTACATCTGAATCCGCTTACTGTATCCATCTCTTGGTCTTCCTCTGCGGTTTTTACCCAACACACTTCACAATTCCTTGATATCTAAGAATGTGTCATACCAATCTATCCCTTCTTTTAGTCAAGGTATGCCAGAAATTTCTTTTCTCCCCAATTCTGTTCAGTACCTCCTCATTAGTTACGCGATCCACCCACCTAATCTTCAGCATTCTTCTGTAGCACCACATTTCAAAAGCCTCAATCCTCTTCCTGTCCGCACCGTTTATCGTCCATATCTCACTCCCATACAAAGCAACACTCCATACAAACGCCTTCAGAAAAGACTTCCTTAGGCTTAAATCAATATTTGATGTTAACAAATTTCTCTTTTTCAAAAACGCTTTTCTACCCATTGCCATTCTGCATTTTATATCCTCTGTACTGCGACCATCATTTGTTATTTTATTGCCCAAGTAACAAAACTCATCTACCTCCTTTATTGCTTCGTTACCTAATCTAATTCCTTCAGCATCGCCTGATTTTCTTACACTGCTCTCCATTACCCTTGTTAACGTTCATCTTATATGCACCTTTCAGCACACTGTCCATTCCGTTCAATTGCTCTTCCAGGTCCTTTGCTGTATCTGACAATTACTATGTCGTCGGTAAAACGCAATCTTTTTAATTCTTCACCCTGAACTGTAATTCCTTCTCCAAATTTCTCCTTGCTTTCCTTTATAGCTTGCTCAATGTACAAATTGAATAACATAGGAGAAAGGCTACAACCCTGTCTTTTACTCCCTTTCCAACCACTGCATCCATTTCGTGCCCTTCAACTCTGACAACCGCTGTCTGGTTTTTGTACAAGTTGTAAGTAACCTTACGCTCCCTATATTTTACTCCTGCTTGCTTCAGAACTTGAAAGAGTTTATTGCAATCAACATTGTCAAAAGCCTTCTCCAAATCTACAAAAGCTAGAAATGTAGGTTTGCCTTTTCTTAATCTAAGCCGTAAAGACAATACTGGCATTCTACGGGTCGGAGCGTGGAATGTTAGATCCCTTAATCGAGTAGGAAAATTAGAAAATTTAAAAAGGGAAATGGATAGGTTGAAGTTAGATATAGTGGGGATTAGTGAAGTTCGGTGGCAGGATGAACAGGATTTCTGGTCAGGTGAGTACAGGATTATAAATACAAAATCAGTTGGGGGTATCACAGGAGTAGGATTGATAATGAATAAGAAAATAGGAATGCGGGTAAACTACTATGACCAGCACAGCGATCGCATTATCATTGTCAAGATAGATACGAAGCCAACACCGACAACAGTAGTACAGGTTTATATGCCAACTAGCTCTGCCGATGATGAGGAGATCGAAGAAATATATGAGGAGCTAAAGGAAATTATTCAGACAATTAAGGGAGAGGAAAACTTAATTGTTATGGGAGACTGGAATTCGGTAGTAGGACAAGGAAGGGAAGGGAAGATAGTGGGTGAATATGGTCTGGGCAAAAGGAATGAAAGAGGAAGCCGCCTGGTAGAATTTTGCACGGAACATAATTTAGTTATAACAAACACCTGGTTCAAGAATCACAAAAGAAGGTTGTATACGTGGAAAAGACCAGGAGACACCGGGAGATACCAGATAGATTTTATAATGGTAAGACATAGATTTCGGAACCAGGTTTTGAAGTGTAGGACATACCCAGGGGCAGACATAGACTCTGACCATAACTTGTTGGTTATGAACTGTAGGCTGAAACTGAAGAAACTACAGAAAGGTAGGAAAATAAGGAGATGGGACCTAGATAAATTGAAGGAACCTGAAGTTCTTAAGAATTTCAGAGGGAGCTTCAGGCAACAATTGACAGAAACAGGGGAATATAAAACAGTTGAGGAGGAATGGGTAAAATTGAGAGATGAAATAGCGAAGGCAGCAGAGGACAAAATAGGTAGGAAGGCAAGACCTACAAAGAATCCTTGGATATCACAGGAGATACTAAATTTAATCGATGAAAGGAGAAAGTATAAAAATGCAGTAAATGAAACAGGCAAAATGGAGTACAGACGACTAAGAAATGAGATTGACAGGAAGTGCAAAATGGCTAAGCAGGAATGGCTAGAAGGCAAATGCAAGGATGTAGAAGAATGTATAAATAGGGGAAAAATAGATACAGCCTACCGGAAAATAAAAGAAACATTTGGCGATAAGAAAAACAGCTCTATGAATATCAAGGACACTGATGGAAAACCAGTTCTCAGCAAAGAAGGGAAAGCTGAAAGGTGGAAAGAGTATATAGAGGGGCTCTACAAAGGAAATGAACTTCGAGACACTATTGTAGGAAGGGAAGAGGATGTAGATGAAGATGAAATAGGAGATACTATACTGAGAGATGAATTTCACAGAGCACTGAAAGATCTAAGTCGAAACAAGGCCCCTGGAGTAGATGATATCCCGTCAGAGCTACTGAAGTCTCTGGGAGAGCCAGCCATGACAAAACTATTTGAACTGGTGTCTAGGATGTATGAGACAGGCGAAATACCCTCAGACTTTAAGAAAAATGTAATAATCCCCATTCCAAAGAAAGCGGGTGCAGACAGGTGTGAAAACTACAGAACCATCAGTTTAATAAGTCATGGTTGCAAAATATTAACACGAATTATATACAGAAGGACGGAAAAACTGGTAGAAGCCGACCTCGGGGAAGATCAGTTTGGGTTCAGGAGAAATGTAGGAACACGGGAGGCAATACTCACTTTACGGCTTATCCTAGAAGATAGATTAAGAAAAGACAAACCAACATTTCTAGCTTTTGTAGATTTGGAGAAGGCTTTTGACAATGTTGATTGGAATAAACTCTTTAAAGTTCTGAAGCAAGCAGGAGTAAAATATAGGGAGCGTAAGGTTATTTACAACTTGTACAAAAACCAGACAGCGGTTGTCAGAGTTGAAGGGCATGAAAGGGATGCAGTGGTTGGAAAGGGAGTAAGACAGGGTTGTAGCCTTTCCCCAATATTGTTCAATTTGTACATTGAGCAAGCTATAAAGGAAAGCAAGGAGAAATTTGGAGAAGGAATTAAAGTTCAGGGGGAAGAATTAAAAACATTGCGTTTTGCTGACGACATAGTAATTCTGTCAGATACAGCAAAGGACCTGGAAGAGCAATTGAACGGAATGGACAGTGTGCTGAAAGGTGCATATAAGATGAACATTAACAAGAGTAAAACTAGGGTAATGGAGTGCAGTGTAAGAAAATCAGGTGATGCTGAAGGAATTAGATTAGGTAACGAAACAATAAAGGAGGTAGATGAGTTTTGTTACTTGGGCAGTAAAATAACAAATGATGGTCGCAGTACAGATGATATAAAATGCAGAATGGCAATGGGTAGAAAGGCGTTTTTGAAAAAGAGAAATTTGTTAACATCGAATATTGATTTAAGCCTAAGGAAGTCCTTTCTGAAGGCATTTGTATGGAGTGTTGCCTTGTATGGGAGTGAAACATGGACGATAAGCAGTGTGGACAGAAAGAGGATAGAGGCTTTTGAAATGTGGTGCTACAGAAGAATGCTGAAGATTAGGTGGGTGGATCGCGTAACTAATGAGGAGGTACTGAACCGAATTGGGGAGAAAAGAAATTTCTGGCATACCTTGACTAAAAGAAGGGATAGGTTGGTAGGACACATTCTTAGACATCAAGGAATTGTGAATTTAGCGTTGGAGGGAAGTGTGTGGGGTAAAAATCGCAGAGGGAGACCAAGAGACGCGTATAGTAAGCAGATTCAAGTGGATGTAGGTTGTCGTTCTTATGAGGAGATGAAAAGGCTTGCTCAGGATAGAGTAGGGTGGAGAGCTGCATCAAACCAGTCTCTGGACTGAAGACCACAACAACAACAACAAGCCGTAAAGTGAATATTGCCTCCCGTGTTCCTACATTTCTACTGAACCGAAACTGATCTTCTCCGAGATCGGCTTCTACCAGCTTTTCCATCCTTCTGTAGGGATTGCAGCAGGAAAAACCTGCGGTTCCATTACCAGAAACGAGTAATTCGGTACTTGATGCGGAAGGTGGCCACACAAACGTACTTGCCATAATGGTAAGATTAAGGGCGCCTCCTTCGGTCCAAAGGGCTCTGCTGCCGATCCGCACCCTGTCGGCGCGGTGTTAATCCCTAACCCGAGAGCCCAGGCCGTTCGCCTCGCTACTGCGTCCGCACGCCCCGGGCTTTCGCCGGCATTGTCGCGGCGCAGTTGTGATTGGCGAACTCGACGGCGGCGATGATCCCGGCCCCGTCCAGGTCTTCATTAGCAGCGGCACGAAGCCGCTGAACAGGCGGGCACGCGACGCGGGGCGGCGCCGTGCCACCGGCTTGAGGCGGCAGTCGTAACCGTTACCGCGACGCATAACTCGCCGCAGAGGCACGCGACGCCGCGATTGGAGCGCCACACGCCCTAACTGCCCAAGTCGCGCCTCCCACTACA
The DNA here is from genome assembly GCA_026315105.1 of Locusta migratoria. NCBI lineage: Eukaryota > Metazoa > Arthropoda > Insecta > Orthoptera > Acrididae > Locusta > Locusta migratoria. The sequence goes on from CM048747.1 coordinate 103,183,784, forward strand.
CGCAAACGCCCTCTCCACGACACGTCTACCCTCTGGCTCGAGTTGCCCGCCAAGAGCTCTGCACCTGCAAGCCAGACTCAACTCCCTCTCTGCAAGCACTGCCGAAGGGACAGGACTTCACTGCGAGATGTATACAATACTTTTCACTACAAAATTCTTTCTCGAAATTTGACCGGGAACCCAAAGAGATTTTGGTCATATGTCAAATACACAATCAATACCCTCACTACGTGATAGAAATGGCGATCCCGCGGATGATAGCGCTACTAAACCAGAGTTACTAAACGCAGCTATTCTAAACTCATTCGCCAAAGAAGACGAAACCAATATTCTGAGATGTTCAGATGTTTGTAGAGCTTATGGGACTTAACTACGGGGTCATCAGTCCCTAAACTTACAAACTACTTATGAACTAGCTAACACTAAGGACGGCACAAATATCCATGCCCGAGTGGGGATTCGAACCCCCGACCGTAGTGGCCGCGCAGACTGTGATTCACGCGCCGCAGAACCCTCGGCCACCGCGGCCGGCACCAATATTCTAGATTTCGAATTACGAACAGAGGCCAGAATGAGTAACGTTGAAGTGAAGCCACTTAAGTCACTTAACAAGAACAAGTCTTCTGGCCTGGACTGTATACCCATTAGATTTCTGTTTGATTAAGCTGAAGCTATAGCTCCTTACTTAACAGCCATGTACGACCGCTCGCTCTAAGAACGATCTGTACCAAAAGATTGGAAAGTTGCGCAGCTCTTACCTACATTCAAGAAAGGCAATAGGAGTAATCCACTAGGCGTTACGGAAATGATACAGGATATGGGATGGGAATCATTACAACGGAGCTTATCCCTGCGGCATGGGTTACTTACGAAACTCCAATCGCCAACATTCTCCTCCGTATGCGAAAATATATTGTTGACAACCACTTACATCGGTGCAAAAGATCATCAGGATAATACGAGAAATCAGAGCTCGAACTGAGATATTAAAGTGTTCTTTCTTCCCGCACGCTATTCGAAAATGGACTGCGAGATAAATAGTATGAAGGTAGTTCGTTGACTGACCGTCATCTCGTGTAAATCTATTGTCCCAAGTCTGTGCCAAGTTAGGCGAATTGGTCTATAATTCACTAAACTGAAGTTCCAAAAGTTGTTGCAAGCTGCAGAACACAGCAAAAAGAAATTATCCGATCAATTGCACTCCATGCCACCATGTAACTCTTCTATTCTTTCCAAGTCTATTAACTACTGCCCGATCCTCTGAGGTTCCTTGTAGATAATATCGACGGCTTAGTCTGTCGTATTAGCCTCGTTATGAATGCTTTTGGTCTTCGGAGGCAGAGAAATATTTATTCCTTATGGCAGGCTATGTGGATGTATCCTCTTACAAAGAAACGTCGTCGTTGTTGTTCATGTCGTCGTCTTCACTCCCAAGACCGGCATATTGCGGCTCTCCACGCTTTTGTATCCTGTGCAACCCCTGAATAAGAACGGCAACCCATATCCATTTGAGCCTGCTTACTTATTCACCTCTTAGTTTCCCATTGCCCCCTCCTATTCTTCAATTAAAAGTAATTTCAATTCGTGTATAACGCAGTAACCTTCCCACAGAAACGCAACATTTAAATCTGGATAACTTGCAAAACTTTCAGCTTGATTTCCAGGAAAATTATAAATTAAATGAAGAAAAATAACCATTAAAATCGCTGCTCGATTCATTAAGCCTTTAATGCAGCTCTTAATTTCTTACAAGCTTTATTTCCTCAGAACAAAGCATCACAGTCAGTTCATTATCTTAACATTACTGGTTTTTACATTCGAAGAACTGCGCACAAATGCTCTGAGATATTCGCTGTAACTCGGCAGTTATGCCGTTATTTTTTAAGTAAGGAGAAATGTAATTTACGGGTGTCATGTATTAATCGCTTCAGCGTAAATCTAACATTGTTGTTGCCAAAAATGTAAGGACTAATATGGCAGCTTTGCGGAGATCATATAATGTATTCTCTATACGTAAAACCTCTTCGACGTAAAATCGACACCCCCATTATTCTTTTCTTGGCCGGTAGGAACTGTTGGATTTCTTACGACAAATCTCGTCATCACCATAAAATATATTTTGCGTGCATTGCTCGTTCGGAACTAACAAGAACCCCGAATTAGGCCCTTACTGCAGTCTTGTGAATAAGATTTCCAATGATAGCCACTCGAATCCTCGACAAGGAGATGAAATCTAAATGGAAATGTGTTGTTCAAGGATCAGCGGGTTGTGAGTGTGTTTGGGATTAATTGTTTGATATCCTTTCAAGACATACATCTGAAGAGTTTAACGGTGTCAATACAGCGCAGTACTTGTGCTTTGTAGTGTTACTTCTGATATGTACTAAACACAATTTAGTAAAAGTATTATAAACTGCAGCGTAAACCGTGCAATTTGTCTGGCGTGAGTTCTAAAGTGCATAGTTTACTACAGTACTTGTACTGACGATGTGAATCTCCTTGTCGCCATTTCATCTCCTAAACTGACTTTTCGTGTGAATTTATACCACACACTGTCAATAGCTTCAGAAAGCGTAAACGGTTCAGGGCTTCGATTTTCGTGTGACATGATTGCCTCTTGTCGCGCTTGCATTTAAATTTAAAAATTGAAGCTTGTATCCGATTTAAAAATAATTTCCATCCGCGCTGAGTTTTAATTCTTACTGTGTACACATCTAGGGCAGATATAATTACTCTTCGACTCGTGCAATATTTTGTCACGTGTTCGCTGGATATCCCTTCGGATTCCGTCAACAAAACGGTATCACGGTAATGGAATTTCATGTAAATGTGCAAACAGTTTTTCAATAGCAGACGACGACATCTGAAATAAAAGTTAAATTTGAAATTAGAGTAAAAAGCTTGTGCACGGGCCAACACGTGTTCGCACATGAACCCTTACCGTTGCACCCCTTACAACTCTCTCTCTCTCTCTCTAGTCACCAAGTTGATTCTACGTTCAGAGAAGAACATAAATTATGACAATTACAGAACAGTTAGAAAAAGAGGCCACAAGTTTTTCCATTGTAAAAAACAAAATTTTAATCATTTAAATCAATTGTCAGACGTTTCTCTTACGACTTCGTTTGTACGACTGTTGATTATCTGTGTGTTGGGAGGCTACTTAATTAATGTAACTTTATTCTATCAGCAGTTTTTTTGCAATTCACCAGCATACTGCCACCTAACAGACGCCGTATTCAATAATATTCCAAGCATACAGTTATCATATTCCTCTGAGACGTATTAATATTACGACGTTTGAAATTTCTTTTTCTCCTTGCAGTTTGTAATTGGTTAGCATATAATGTCGTCAATTATTATATATTGCGACAAAGTTACGTAATTTTTTTAGTGTTCTAAGATTTTGATCATCTTGGGCAACATATTTCGTAATTTCCCGATTTTTTTTTTTTTTTTTTTTTTTTAATTTAGGATGGCGTGTAATTTGTTCTCTGAAACTTCTGTTCAGACTCATTAACAGAACATCGGAGCTCGGATTGCAGCAATAGAATTGGAAATTATTTTCATATTATCTAGTACCAGAATATTTTCAGTAACTATATCGCCGCTTCCCTCCACTAGTTCACATTTTTTCGGAAGTGTTTTGCAGAAATTGTAATTTCTTGAAATCTTCTAAACTCTCACAAGTCGTAATAGCTTCTTTGCAATGATTCCAACACGATTTTACGTCGACGGGACGTCAAATCTTATATTAGCCACCTGTTGACAATACACTGCTATACTTGATCTTGTTAGTTCTTGAGATTGTTTAATCGTTATTTATTGGTGTCTTAGAAGTCTTAGTTGTTTGCGTAACTAAGGAAATGTTACATGCTATTGGTGTCGGTTTAGTGTGTGTAGTGCAAATGTGGAACATGCCTCTTTTTCTTGATTAGTATTGCATTTTTGCTTAGTGGATAGATCTGTGCAACTGGGCTGTTGAACACTTAACAGACCACACACGCATAAATGAATCGTTGAAGACATTTCAGATTAGTTCATCCAAACGATCGACCTATCGAGCAATACCTGTGGAGAAGAGCGTGCCACTCCAACTTAACCGCACATATGCGGGATTTCACGCCGCGCCGGGAGAATTCCGCGCCTGTTGCATTCCGAACTCGTAAGCTGCCGAACGTATGTAACGCACCGCGATATGCCAGGAATTCCTAGCCGGCCGCGGCTGCAGAAGAACCGGCCGAATGCTAGCGGCCTGGCGCAGGCACGCGCGCGGTCACCCTTTCGTTGCCGGCAGCTCCGCCGGCCGTTCCTCTTCTTTCCGCCGGCTTTTGTTCCACTGTGATTGATGGCGGCGCTGTTTACCGGCCGGCGGTGGTCGTTATCTGCGTGCAGACACGCGATACTCGACTTCCGCGGCCGTCCGCCTCTCCTGTGTCACCTCGGCCGTCTCAGACGCGTTCCCACCGTCGCTGTTGCTGGCTGGCCTCCGGAACGTATGAAGAACCACCGCAGTCCACAACTTCAGTCTCCGATACTCATCCACCACTGCTGCACATTTCACGTATCGTTTGTACGCTGAGGAATTGATAGAACTGCGGGTTCGAGTCCTCCCTGGGGCATGTGTATGTGTTTGTCCTTCAGATGTTTGTTAAGCTTATGGGACTTAACTACGGGGTCATCAGTCCCTAAACTTACAAACTACTTATGAACTACTTACGAACTAGGACGGCACAAATATCCATGCCCGAGGGGGGATTCGAACCCCCGACCGCAGTGGCCGTGCTGACCGTGACTGGAGCGCCTCAGTCACCTCGGCCACCGCGGCCGGCTCTTCTCAGGAACCACCGATGAAGGAATCGTGCTTTTATGAGCCGTATAATAGTCACCGTTTACCTCACGTAATGTACAGAAAACATTCGATTTGCTCGATCTGGATGGGCGGCAGGAAGAGTGCAAAGTTTACATTTTCACGTTGAACTGTAGGATAGCTACACTATGTTATTTATTCTGGTATGTAATCAAATGATCATAGGTTAAGAGCTGTCCAGAACACTTTGCCCCTTATCTCTGCAAACACCAGATGGATCCATCTAGTCTCTGTTTTCGCTATTAGTTTCGTATTGTGCAATCAGTTGCTTTTATTGATTTTTATATTATTAATGCAATCAGTAGCATTTGTGGAGGTTTTAGCACATAAAACGTCAATAAACCATCTGGTTTCATACTTATACCAAAATAAGTCTCCAATTTTACACTACAATTGCAGTTCGTGATCAATGTTGAATATTTCCAGAATGAAACTTTCACTCTGCAGCGGAGTGTGCGCTGATATGAAACTTCCTGGCAGATTAAAATTGTGTACCGGAACCGGGACTCGAACCTGAGACCTTTTTCTTTCGCGGACAAGCGCTCTACCGACTGTAAACATCCCTTAGGCTGTGGCTAAGCCATGTATCCACCATATACTTTCTTCCACGAGTGTTATTCTTGCATGTTTCGCAGGAGAGCTTCTGTGAAGTTTGGAAAGTAGGAGGCGAGGTAATGGCGGAAGTAAAGTTGTGAGGTGGCATCGTGAGTCGTGTCGGGATAGCTCAGTCGGTAGAGCGCTTGCCTGTGAAAGGCAAAGGTACCAGGTTCGAGTCCTGGTTCCGGCACACAATTTTAATCTGGCAGGAAGTTTCAATGTTGGATATACTGATAATAATCTCCTTTTTTTGTCAGATATTGAGTATAAAGTAGTCCGTGCGATAGTACTAGATAGAGCTCAAGAGTGGTGTACCGGCTAGCGCAGCTGCCTCTTAAACAGCAGAGCCCGCTTCGAATCCCTGCCGTGGCACTAATTTTAATTCTATTTTATGATATTCATTGTGTGTCTTTGTCACAGGTTATTAGTCGTCAATACGCTATAGGCATAGTTGAAATAAGAGTGAGGAAGAAAGAGGCCTACGGTCGGGGGTTCGAATTCCCCCTCGGGCATGGATATTTGTGCCGTCCGTAGTATTAGCTAGATCATAAGTAGTTTGTAAGTTTAGGGACTGATGACCCCGTAGCTCTGTTTGTTTGTATAGCTTATGGGACTTAACTACGGGGTCATCAGTCCGTAAACTTGCAAACTACTTATAAACTACCTTATTCTAAAGACGGCACAAATATCCATTCCCGAGGGGGGATTCGAACCCCCGACCGTAGTGGCCGTGCAGACCGTGACTGGAGCGCCTCAGTCCCCTCGGCCACCGCGGCCGGCCGCCATAAGCTCTACAAACATTTGAACACTTGATTTGAAGAAAGAGGAAACGACAGTAAGAACAAAAACGAAGACATTTGTTGGTTACAGAGCAGGAAAAGGTGAGTGGGAAAGGGTATAATGATACGTGTTATTGTGCGCGAATTTATTTGGGATAAGAAGTGCTCAAGTGAAGGAGAATGAAGTAAATGCTGATGAGGAAGGAAGTGGTCTTAGATATGTTGAGATATTTTTTATGGAGGTTTTAATGGACTTGGAAGCGCAGAGAGGGGGATCGGGCGCACCGTGCGTGTCTCGGCGGCAGAAGGAGCGGCGTGGCGCGGCGTGCGAGCTGTCGACTGCATGCGTGCGAGCGAGCGGAGCAGTTGGCAACTTATTCGCCGCGTATTGATTCGCGGCCGCCTGGGGTGCAGCGCCTAGCTGTGCGCTTCTTGCGACGCCGCGCCACACACGCCACACCACGGACCCCTTCCTTCTGCTACTCTTCGTCACACGCGACGAGGCCATTTTTGAGGTCGAAGACAGTGGATTGCCGTGGGTCGGGGGTCGATAATTGTGGAACCATAGAGAGTATTGTAAGGCTAGTGTCGTCTGTGCCATTCTGAAAAGCTGAGGTGATGGTGGGGAGGATCAAGACGGGCCGAGTTGTGGGGCAGCCGCTGGAGTTTGGCATGTTGCGCTCGGTTACTTGCGCCGCCGGGATGTCCCCCTCACAATTTGGCGGCAGCCTTTCATGCTGATGGAAAAAGTGAAGTCGTCCGGTAAACTTCGTCTACGAGATAAAGCAATCCAGCCGAAGGCTGTAAAATCAACTCGATACCTATGAATTACCATTACGACAGCATTCAATTGAAAATAATACATAAATATTGTCGCGAAGAAGGCGGACAAAAAACTGAATTTTGCTGGCAGAACACTTAGAAGATGTAACAGAACTACAAAAAACACTACACTTGTCCGTCCTCTCTTGAAGTATTGCTGTGCGTTGTGGAATCCTTATCAGAAGGAATTGACGGAAGACATCGTAAGAGTACAAAGAAGGGGAGCTCGTTTTGTTCTATTCCGATACAGGGGAGACTGTCACGAATACGATGCAAGTGTTGGGGGGAAATCACTACAGCAAAAGGGTTTTTTCTTTGGACGAAAACAGATTCAAAAAGTTCGATCGATAACTTTCCCCTCCGAATGTGAAAATATATTGCTGACTCGCACGTACCTAGGGAGAAATTACAGGACCACCGGAGAGATTTAGCTGTTCTTTTTTCCTGCCCTCCATTCGAGAATGGAATGTTACGTAAATAATATGAAGGTTGTTGGATGAACTCTGTGCCAGGCACTTAGATGTCATTTGTAAAGTACCCACATGTAGATGCACATGTATATGTAGGTTTCGTTCGTAAGATTTGGAGTGTTACGGTACCACTAGCTAACGGTGGTAGTGGTGCTGACAGATGAAAACAAAATGATTAGGGTTTGCCGTCGACAACGTAAGCTCACACTATTTTTGATAGGGATGGGAAAGGAAATCACTGACGTTCTTTGAAGTGAAACATCCCGACATTTTCATGGAGCTATTGTACGAATTCATGAAAAATCCAAATGTGGTTGACCGGAGGGGATTTGAACCGTCTTCTTTACGAATGCAAGTGTAGTGTGTTAAGCACTGCGATTCTCGCTGATATCAGACAAAATCTCATTTTCAGTTACCATAATTGATAGCAGCTGAAAGATATATTCACATCGTCAAAGGCGAATCGTTTTGCGCCTTACATGTACAGTGCACACGTTTATGGTCATCTAGACTAAGAGAACAAATTGCCTTGCTCAACAAGTAAATAAAACCTATTTTTACTAAAATTCTTAATTTACACCCGATCGTATAATCTATTAACTATCATTTTTTATATTATATAAAAAATCGTGCTACTTCTGTTATACATCAAAGTATATTCTATAAAACTGCATATACTTCGGAAGCATTATGCTTTATCGTGATTCAATATTTTAAAATTCGAGACGTTGATCTTTTTAAATACAAAGTTTTCACGTAACACAATTCGGATGTACCGACAATCCAGTATAGAGTTAGTATGATGAATTCTTACGGACCATGTTTCAGTTACTTAAAATACAGCATAATATTAAACGCACTTCCTCTCGTTTATCACTGTTGATATTAACGATCTAGCTGTCACACGATGGTATTCCTTTGTTTGCCTTCTCCTTTTCTTGACTCAGGAGCAAAGTATGTACTTTTGAAGCACTTCCAGCTTTGCAGCCAAAGCGTTTTTACAATAATCTTGTGTTGCAATTTTTTTTATTAATAAAATACATTTCGTGATACCATTGGCCGCCTTCTTACGTACCATGTATATTGTAATTTATGATTTGATTATTCAGCAAGGGTTCGAGCTGCAGCGGTGAAAGATGTTGTGCCGAATGTGACACATTGTCGGTGAGCGCTTTTACCATTTACTGGTGGCGTCATCCTACGGTGAAAATGTGAATAAATGAACTGACTCTCGTACTTCAGAGGTATGGTGCAGTATTTACCTCCAGACATTTACTGTTACGGTCTTGGGACGAGAAGTTATTTCTCGGGGTTTTGTGTGTTTCGTAGGTGCGCGGTTATTTTAATCACAGTGTGAGCACAGCTCTTCTGCCTGCCAAACAGAGGTATTGGCCGCTTGTAGCGCTGCCGTTCATCCTTCAAATGTTCAAATGTTTGTTAAGCTTATGGGACTTAACTACGGGGTCATCAGTCCCTAAACTTACAAACTACTTATGAACTACTTACGAACTAGGACGGCACAAATATCCATGCCCGAGGGGGGATTCGAACCCCCGACCGTAGTGGCCGTGCTGACCGTGACTGGAGCGCCTCAGTCACCTCGGCCACCGCGGCCGGCCCGTTCATCCTTGCGTCTTCCAATGCGCCGTTCGCGTAGAGTTTTCTGGCATTCTTCTCGAGTCTCTCCGCAACCTGCGGCTCATCTGCAGTTTCTTGCAGGTGGACTGCCGGAAAATTGAATAGGGTGCGGAAGTTTCGGCGAAGGGTGTGTAATTTCTGAAAATGATCGTGTGCGCCCGGCAGGATCAACAACAAACTCTGGATGGAATTACATGTGGCTCCAGTTAACCCCAGATTGCTTTGGTGCAAGTTGTTAACCCTGTGGCGCATAGCGTCTACTGTAGTGCACGTCTGTTATTGACGTATTTCATTGCATCTGCGATCCTTTTAGAACTCGTAATGCATGGTGTACACTCCAGGGGACTCTTAGGCTGGGTGCTGCATTGTAGGTGTCGCCAGATAAACTGACAAGCGCCAGTTTTTCACCCAAAGGCAGTACGTGTCAAGATGGAGAGCGTGAAGTGGCAGCGAGCGGTTTCGAAATGCATTTCACCAGTTGTACAAAGAAGATGCACAGGATATTTGCTCTAAATGCAAGGATTCTCTATGTCTAAATTTCTTCGAAAGATGCCATAGGAAAAGGAAAAAAACTGACAGAAAGAACTCTTAAGGTATCAAGTGCACAGTGTCCACTTCAGTGGACATAACTGAATTTTTCCATGTAGATGGTAATTTGCTACAAAATTTTATATTTCATGATAATAGACAATGTTATTTACTGTATAAACACCATTTCAAAATTTTCTCCTCGTTTGTTGGTAATTGATGCATCACAGGGTTAACTATTGTAGACCGAGGCGGCCAATACTGCAAATGATGGTTGTACGAACTGCCGTGCTGCGGTAGATATAACTGTATGGTGCGTTTGTTCAGTGTTTTTTCTACGTCTCATATCAAAGTTGTGAACTGTTCGTTACATATTGATAATGATGATGATAATAATGATGTATTATTAGTGTGTGTGTGTGTGTGTGTGTGTGTGTTTTGCGACACCTCTGGCAAGCGCTGTTGGCTCGCCCGCTGTGAGGGACGCCCGCAGGCCATTGGCGCCGGTATGTAGTACGGCGTAAGCGGGCGTTTTTTTGCCCGCGGCGGGCTTCGCGGCTGGCGGTGAATGGAGCCAGTTGTAGTTGTAGGTGGCGCCGCCAGGGGCGCGCGAGTCGCCGCACGTGACCGGAATGTCGCTTCTTGCTGCGGAAGCGGCTCCGCTGTCCGCACCCGACACGCCAGATAACACTCATTTGTTTTTCGCTCTGCGCGCTTCACACACTGGAATAGAAATTCTCGTCTCTTGACGACGTAATCTGTATGTTATAGCGGGAAAAAAGAATGTTTTTTGACTGTGTGGCCATGATTGTAGCTGTGAATTTTCAAGGTCACCTCAGTTACGCACACATCATCTTTTTCGTAGGAAAATATCCCTTTTTGAGATACCGTATGTTTGTTAGTTTTGAGAAGGTACTTGGACGAAAGAGACTTACAGAGAAGACTGGTGGCGGCAAAATCGTAAATGTCTCGAGAAGGCATGCTTGCCGTAGCCTTACTTCATGTCTAGGACGAACTGTGTGTTGAAGTTCGTGTATATTCTAGTTGCAGAGGCGACAATAACTGAAATGCAATTACTGTGTAATGCCTTAGTAAAAAATAAAGATTGGCGCTAGTTATAACTGCAGGTGAATTAGAGTTTAACAAATAATGTACACAGATTATGCAATTTATCATAAAAAACTTTATTTTTATTATGCAATATATCATAAAAATTTATATTTTTATGACATATTGCATAATGTGTGTATGTTATTTGTTAAACTCTAATTCACCTGGAATCACCATTTTTGCCTTCTTATGCGTTTAATATGATTTAACTTTTTTTTTTAATTGTTACAATGTAATTGATTTTGAACAAAGAAGGCGCTAGGCACCAGCTATCTACAGGCGAAGCTGCGCAGCTGTACGTAAGCAGCTACCTCATTTTATACTTGTGACTTGTACCAGCAAGACCTTTTAAATGTATTTTATGATATGACGAAAAAATGTTTTAAGCAGAGCACATAGGTCATCATGACTTGCAATAATGGTATATAATTTTATCTGGATTTTAGTGTCTGACTAAGGTACCTTGTTTTTAACAGCACACACTGATGATGTCCCATCGTAGGGACGAAATCGATATGTCGTGAATTTTAATAAACTAAACAGCTCACATCGTATTTCATCCCGGCATTTGCCTGTGATGGCCGTAGGCGAGTTTGAACTGCCGTCTACATCTACATTACAGTCAGTTACAGACGACACCCTCCAATACACAGCCGCATATTACAACTTACTCTGTCCATCAGATCATTTATATGGATAGAAAATAATAGCGGTCCTATCACACTCCCCTGGGGCACGCCTGACGATACACTCGTCTTTATGAACAACGTACTGCGTTCTGTTACTTAGGAAGTCTTCCAGCCAGTCACAAATCTGTGAACCTATTCCATAAGCTCGTATCTTCGTTAGCAGTCTGCAGTATGGCACCGCGTCGAACGCCTTTTTGAAGTCGAGAAAAACACAATCCGCCTGTTGCCCTTCGTCCATGGCTCGCAAGATGTCATGTGAGAAAAGGGCAAGCTGAGTTTCACATGAACGATGTTTCCTAAACCCGTGCTGATTCATGGAAAGAAGCTTTTCCGTTTCAAGGAAATTTACTATATTCGAACTGAGTATATGCTCCAAAATTCTACAAGAAACTGATGTCAACGATATTGGCCTGTAATTGTGTGGGTCAGTTCTCTTTCCTTTCTTATAAACGGGAGTCACCTGCGCTTTTTTCCAATCACTAGGAACTTTGCGCTGCGCGATAAATGCGTCCTCGCGAATGCGCTTCCAGTGTGTTACCACTGTGCCACATCGCTCGATGCTTGACTGTGGGATAACGTGATCCCGAAACATGTTGCGATGAACTTCACATTTTTGACAGCTGATGAGTAACATCCACAGTACTGCTTTAAGACACAGAGCCTCGGTTGGTTGCTGCATGACGGCTGTCGCTCCCGTACAACGTTCGGCAGGTTCCCGAACAGCGTTAATTACTCCGGTATGAAGAGGAGTAGGATGGGCGTGCGACTGGGGCCTGCTTCCGCGCCTGAGCCGTGCGCCTCGGCGGCGAACTGGGGAAGTGGGTCGCCTGGGCGGGCTCTCCTCTTTAAGAAGTCGCCCCCTCGCCCCGCCGCCCCCGCCTGCCCCCGCCGCCCCCGCCGGCGGCGTCGTTTGGGCGCGTGGTGACCCGGCGCCACGCCGGCTTAAAGAAGCCGCCTTCTTAAAGACCGGCCGCACAACTGTTGCGCCGCCGACGCCGAACACCGAACACCGGCCAGGAAGCTCTCGCTCACCTCTGACGTCACATTTCACACCAGTCTGCATCCACTGCCCTGTACTTCCCCTGCATTCCTCGTGCCTAACCTTTTTGCTGTGCGGACCCTGGACATCCACATACACCCCGTTTACATGGGCTCCCAAAACCGGATTTCGTAAACCGATTTCCCAATTCCGCTTTTGGTTGGTCATGTAAAGACTCCAAAATCGATTCTGGAAATCCGCTTCTCTAAAGCGGTTTTCCAGTTCCACAATCGATTTTCGTGCCCATGTAAACGCAACCGTTTTTGAAGCGTTCTTGGCTTGTCAGATTGTGGTTTCTTGTTAACAATTTTCGGCACATATGGAAAGAGTGATATTTTCTAAAGTGAAATAAAAGTATTACTATTAGAGTGACCATGAATGTGTATTTAAGAAAAGAAAAATAGCGATTATGCTGACTAAATCAGGGACTGAATCAGCTGGTTTTCAGCCGCCATCTTAAGTGGATTTGGAAATCCGATTCAGGCTGTGCCATGTAAACACGACAGCGAAAAACGGCTTACGAAAATCGGTTTTCGTCTTCCGGAAGATGTGTTACATGTAAACGTGGTGATACAGGACTATATTAGACTATATCGGCCAAAACGTAAATTAGTTACTAACTACGGCGTGCACATTCTATTCAACATGCAAGCATCACTACAGATTTTGGATTTGGGTTAAGAACATGTTCGATGTGCCTGTCTTCCGTGACTACGATTTGCTGCAGACGAGTAGCGAAATTGTTCATGACGTGCTGAAGTGTCCGAGCATCTTTAAGGAAGCTTAGGGTTTTACGTCCCGTCGACAGCGTGGTCATTAGAGACGGAGCTTACGCTCGGATTTTTGGGGAAGGATGGGGGAGGAAATCGGCCGTGCCCTTTGAAAGGAACCATCCCGGCATTTGCCTGGAGTGATTTAGGGAAATCACGAAAAACCTAAATCTGGATGGCCGGAGGTGGTGTCCGAACATCGATGCTGTCGATGACTTCCTGAATGGCAGTTTTCAGCTCAGCAATGGTTTTGGGGTTATTGCTGTACACCTTGTCTTTAATATAGCCCCACTAAAAGGAGTCGCATGTGTTCGGATGCTGAGAATATGGCCGGCCAGTCGAGGTCCATGCCAGCGTCCCCTGTTTACCTCACAACCAGGACGAGGTCGCCAAAGTGCTCGTACAGGATGTCAAACAGTCTCCTGCTTCGATAGGGTCGAACTCCGTCTTGCATGAAGTACATCTTGTTGAAATCATCTTCCAAAACCTCCAAGTACCGTTCGGCAGTCACCGTGCCCTCATGGAATATCATAGCGATTACTCCGTTACTGGACATTGCATACTACACAACCACCCTTTCAGATCTAAGGCGCCTCGCTGTGGAGCGCGCGGTTGCTCGCCGTCGGAGGTTCGAGTCCTCCCTGGGGCATGGGTGTGTGTGTGTCGTCTTTAGGTTAGTTTACCTTAGTTTAAGTAGTTTGTAAGCTACGGACTGATGACCAGGCAGTTCGGTCCGATAGATTTACAAACATTTGAACAACCACCCTTTCAGAATGAAGAGACTTTCCGATCCCGAAATGCGGACTCTCCGTCCCCTAAATTTGCCAGTTTAGCTTATTTACCAACCCAACCAAAATGAAAGTGGGCTTTATCGCCAAATAACAAAATTCTCACTGTGTATGTATGACGTATATGTATATTATGCAGTTCTGAATCTCATTAAATCCTGATCTGCACTTTTCTGTAAAACTATCGATAACAGGGAACGATACACTGAGGTGTCAAATGTCGGTTGTAACATAGCAATACACAGATTGACTTTTGGATGTATTCTCAAATTTTAATGTCAACATTACAGGCAATATAGAGGTAAGATTTTTCGGTTCTCTCTTTCTCTGTTCTTATTTTTCAACGACTTAGCTATAAAAATTAATAGAGATTTTAAGTGGAGGTTTGGAGTCTAATCTGCTCGTAAGTGTTGTAATCGTACTACATGGACATATGGAAACTTGTGCGGGAGCCGTTATTCGAACCCGGGTCATTTTGTTTACTAGCCATTTGCGCTAAGCCTGTGCGCCACGCAGACACAACAGGTGAACACACCTGCAGTGATTCCCAAGCAAACGCAAACCCTCATATGTCGTCCCACATCGACCATTACTCGCAGTAGGTTTGTATTCGCGCCACGAGCCTGTCCTCGGACATGCCCGAAAGAACAGCAATTCGTAATACCTTTAATCCACCTAGTTGAGGTTTGATACTCACCTCAGTGCAGCAGCAAGCGAGGGCCCGATTACGGGCGGGAATTCAGGGCCTGTTGCGACCCCTGGAGTACAATAGAAGTGGGAAGAGGTGTTTGTGTTGTCCTTGCAGGTGTGTGAACCCCTTGTACCTGCGGTAGTGCAGCTGCACAGTAAGCAGAATGTCCCAGGTGTGAATCCCGGACCCGGCACGAATTTTCATATGTCCATGTTGTACGAGGGTTACAGCATCTACGAGCAGCTGAGACTTTGAAACCCAAGTTAAAATCCAGCAGGAGCATCACATAGCGACGTCTTTCCGAAGTTCTTACTTTAGCTCGCCGCTTAGTACGAAAGCAAAGTCTTAGCTATCAGCTCTTGTGAATGTAGGATGACGTTAGAAGACATACGATTGTGCCCACTGCACACTTCGACCAGCAACTTTTCGTTTCGAGAACAATAGACCGTTGATTACATTCGTTGATTTCTTGTAGCGTCAGACACTGGTTTCTCAACGTGTCCTAATTCGAAAAGACCGATGAGTAAGTCATTATATGTAGCTTGTTCGACAGTTTAAGCGACACAGTTGAAATATAGCGGTTCATTATCCTGATGATATCGGAATCAACCATAGTACTTGCGCGCGAGTAACGCCGCCTATTTATTCTAAGGCGTAAATCGAACAAGAGAGAATTCCTTGCGAAAGGTCATATGGCGGAAGCATGTTAAATGTGGTCATAGTTGTTACATTAGGTTTATTCCATTGTGCCCTTAATACGACGTTTGGTTTCGGAAGAAAACCACAAAGAGACACACTGTACCTCGCCGAATGGCGCACATACAGTGATAGTGCTAAATTCGAGTGATTTGTGCTAAGTGTATGTGTTAACTGTAAGCATGAGTCAGCACTGAAGTTCATCGCTGTGGGTTCAGAGACCAGTTTCGCTAGTAAACTGCAGGCTTCAGAAATGTAGAGAAATTTTTAGCAGCTTAATACAGTATTTATTTCTGAAGAACAGTGCATAATACGAATTGGAGTTTCAAAACACGGGGGGTTTGTGTCGGGTATCAGAATTCTCATACTTCGCCTAACCTCCAACTACTGAGTGTATTGGTGATGACTTCAACGTAATCGGTCTAGTAAAAGACAAATGGCATTTTCAGAATGAGTGAAGAGCTTGACAGATTTTACGACGGTGCACTGCTTTACATTTTCCTTGGTATACAGGCTATATCAGTCGAAATGAAGACCGCCCTGTGTAAACTGACAGTTATTTCGTGGACCGGGAGTTTCTTTACTCGTCCTATTCGCCTTCGCAATTAACAATAATTGGCCCGGCTGCATTTTGTACGACACACACACACACACACACACAAAGTAATTTTATTTGCACGGCGAGTCGAAGGCCGTAGAGGACCCCCTCCCGTGAATGCGTAGGGCAGGAAACTGCGGTGCCTCGAGCAGCAGAACTCATAACGGTCCGCGGCACAATCGGCAAGAACAAACGAATAATTCAAGATTTATAAGGAAGTTGGAGTGCGGGCGCCCTTTGAAATCAGACTGCCCATTCGTCGGTGTGTCACGCGCGGCTAAATATTTGACGAAGCGGCCGCCTGGGCCGCATGCATTCATGCATGGTCGTGTTTTATTCACGCGCCAAGACGCATTGTGACGTAGCCGCGCGCGCGTCTTTTGTTCCGTCATTACGCCTCGCGGAAGTAGGCGTCTGCACTTGTCGCCGTCTGCATCGACCTCCTGTTCTGTTACGAATGCCAACTGCTTCACCTTCCTTTCCCCTTGCCCCGACCACTATAATAGCAGCCCCCAAGTGTTGACATATCTTGACAAGCCTACCACTTTTTTGGTTTACTTTTTGTCTTTCTTTTTTCCGCTCGAATCCTATAATGGAAGTAGCAGACATAGCGGAACAAGTTTCCGAAAAAATAAATAAATAAATAAATAAATAAAAATTGGGTATTGTATCTCGATGAGGACTGATAATGTAGAGAGAATTCTAGGGAATACGTCTCAAATACCGTCTCTGGCACTAAGAATTGCTGACACATGGACCATACCATAATCGAGCGAGTGTCTCTGTCCGTCAGAATTAATTGCCGACATTGGATGTTCATCAAACAAATGTGAACGAGATAATTATCAGCTTAATCAGCCAACCGATCAAATTCACTCGATCTAATGCCCACAACTTGGCCAAACATACTCTAGGCGCACTTTTTCTTTGTTAATAAACAATTAAACCCGTTTCCAGACCCAAAATGTGTCGCTTGATACGAGTGCGCCGTTATCTGTCTCAGCGGTCCTGATTTTCGATTTTTGATGCACGTAGATTAATTGACGCAATTAAAATTCCCTATAAAATTATCTTCAGACAGTGGAAAGAGGCCAGGGGTTCTGCTGTAGCAGTTTACAGGTCCGTGCGTGCCGCAAACTACGAAAGTAATCTTGGTGCAGTCTGTGGAAATTCTCTTAAGCCAAAATTTTATAAGAGCATTCGAATTAATATGAAAACTTTCATTTCATTTGGGCCTGCGGCATTGTGTATGTCTTTTAAGGACATATTGTTAATCTAAGTAATGCCAAGATGCTGCTTCACTTTATAGATGTTAAAAACTGTTTATTATTATAGCAATAATAAACTGTAACCATAGAGCATCGCTGGAGGATATGTCAAACTGACAGATTAGCAGTAAAGAATTAATACCTGATAAACGTAATATATATACCATCTAAAGAGCATATATACTGCACTTATATGCAGTTATTGTAATAAATTACCTGCCGGCCGCGGTGGCCGAGGAGACTGAGGCGCATCAGTCACGGTCTGCACGAACACTACGGTCGGGGGTTCGAATGCCCCCTCGGGCATGGATATTTGTGCCGTCCTTAGTTGTAAGTAGTTCATATGTAGTTTGTAAGTTTAGGGACTGATGACCCCGTAGTTAAGTCCCATAGTCTCTACAAACATTTGAACATTTTAAATTATACCTCCACGATGCCATATGGAAATAGCGTGTGATGGCCACAGAGCCGAAATAGGCCTATTGCTATAATAATAAACAATTTTTAACATATATAAAGTGAAGCAGCATTTTGGCATTACTTAGATTAATAATATGAAAACATTTGATGCGATGCCGAAGATTTGAATGTTTTTAATCAAAAGCACCATTTGACAATAGTGCGAATTAACGAAGAGAATAAATTAAGTGTTGCCAATGAAAGCGCACGTGTAGGAGTTCAGCTTCTATGTTGTTACAAATAACACTGGATTCCTTTATGCAAATAAAAACTTATTTAAAAGTATAATCGAGCATGTAACAAGGATAATGTATCGCGCTTCTGGGTTCATAGGATGCTACCAAAACTGTTGATGACCTGTTATGCTACACAAAGATTTACGTGTGCATTTCTTATTCGTAACAGTCATCTGCATCTATAGAGACGCGTAATTAATAGATGAAGAGGAGTTGGTCGGTTGAGTGTTGTGGTGGGCGGCGGCCGTGCCTTCAGGTGGCTGGCAGTTGGGCCATTATTTATTGTGTGAGTGCACAGGGGCCCCGCATGGGTGGGGAGCGCTCACTCACAGCACGGCGCACTCCTTCCTGTCAGACCACGCATTTCACCTCCTGAAGGCTTCCCAGCTGTCTGTCAACCAAGCAGATGTTCAGATTACAGACTTGCACCGCAGAAGGCGCGAAATGAGCTGCAACGTGGATAACATTTTCCACTAACGGACGCGCTAGATCTATTCGCTGGGTGGGATGTCAGCTACATATTCAGGGTGTTTCAGGACGAATAGTAAATATTTTAGGGATTGGCAGTATAAGCTAATTGCAATAAAATTCCAATATAACACGTGTCCAATTTTTATAGAGTAAGGAGATACAGCTGCAAGTATGTAACCTAAAAAATCTTAAACTGAAGTTCAGGACGTTCAAAGTTGATTTAGATCGTCTTTGCGTTCTTTTATGAGAGCTGCACCATTTAGAATCCAAACGATCAAATCGGCTCTTGTGTTTACTTTTTCGTAGAAGTCTTGGCCTTTAAACCATCCTCATAGGCAAAAATGCAAAGCGTGTAAGATCCGGGGACTTAGGTGGGCAAGAAACTTGCCCATATCTACGACACTTCTTTCGGGGAATGTTAACTAGGCTTAGGTGATGTGAATCTGACGAGAATGTGCAGAAGGTCTGTCGCTGGAAGAACGCACATGTTGTAGCCAAAGGAGTCTGACAATATTGCCGCTAGCTCATTTTCAAGAAAATGTAGCTAACGGGGTCACGTAAGATGATGCGGTGACACAACAAAACCAATCAACTGATTGTCAGCACGCACCGCACATGTACAGACGAACGTTCTTGAACGTGTCTCCACAATGACACTTGCTATTCTTCTGACCACTGGTATGAATTATGAGTGTTATTGATATAGTGAAAGTGGCTTTACCAGTGAAGAGCAAAAATGTGATCCTTGGAGATTTTTAAGTATCCAACTACAAAATTCTAGTCGCCCCTGCTGTGGAAGGTGTTTAATGAGCTGTAATTGATTTGGATGACTCCCTTACATACGTAATGTCCGCCATACTCTCGTACGAGTAACACCCATATGTGCAGAAATTCTACATGTGTTGAATGACTACTTTCTAACGTCTGAATAATGTCCTCTGCTTCAACCACTGTCTGCTTATTTACACCTTCAGATGTAATACGACTGGTAGGCACTGTACCAGTGTGATGCAGTACGGGGACGGTTTAATAAGTCTAGTAAAAATAGAATAAAAATTATTTTAAAGGCGAAAACTCATTTTGTCGACATAGTCTCCTTGCAAGGCTATAAACTTGGTCCAGCGAGTTTCCATTTTTTGCAGCCCATCGGCAAAGTAGGCTTTGCCAAACTCTGCAAAATAGTCTGTTTCAGCGACAGACACTTTCTCACTCGATGAAAATTTCTTCCCACCAAGCCAAATTTTCAAGTTTGGGAATAAGAAGAAGTCACTCGGAGACAAGTCTGGTGAATAGGCTCGATGAGGAACCAATTCTAATGCCAGGTCGTGCACTTTTGCCATTGCAATGGCTACTGTGTGGGCTGGAGCATTGTCCTGATGAAACAGCACTTTCGTCCCTACCAATCTTGGATGTTTTTCGATTAGTTCCTGTTTCAAATTATCCAGCACAACAGTATAATAGGGGCCAATTATGGATCTGCCTTTTTCCAAATAATTTAATCAGAATTATATCCTGGGAATCCCAGCTGACAAAACAGTCTTCGCCTTCTTTGGTGCACTGTACCCTCTCTTCGTCCATTGTTTCGTCTCTGGTGTGTAATGGTGGATCCAAGTTTCATCCACAGTTATAATCTGCGCAGAAAGTTCTGTGGGTTGCGCCTGAACAGTGGGAGATTCTTAGCAGAAATGTTCTTTTATTTCCGAGTTTGGTCCAAAATGATCAGGCGCAACCCCCATCGCGCACAGAGCTTCTTCGTGGCCAGTTTTTCATGGAAGATGTAATGCACTCGTTCAATGGAGGTGCCTACAATGTTAGCTATCTCGCGGACTTTTAATCTTCAGTCTTCCATTACCGTATCATGCACCTTCTGGTTTCCTGTGTGGTGACTTCAACGGGCCGACTGGAGCGTGCTTTATCTTCCGTGCTTCTCCGACCACGTTTAAACACATTGATGGAAAAGTAAATGGCCTTCAATGTTGGTGCAGAACCGACGTGGACGTCATGCAACTCTGTGCAAATGTCTAGTCCTTCAAATGAAAATGTTTAATGGCTGCGCGAAATTCGTTTTTCTCCATCCTAAGGAACTAACTGCGCAGTTACCACTTAAGCTGGCAGCCAACAATCAACTAATAAGAGCTGCTGTTCAAAATTTGCCGTAATATCCGCGGAAATATCAGTTTTATCGGCAGCAGTGCAGGCTCCGAAAATTTCCCTCTTCCATACAAATTTACCAGACTTACTTATATTACACACACGAGTAAGCACTCTTGAACCTGTTACTCTTCGGTTAGGAAATCATATTTCGTATTCTCTATTAGTAGCAGCTGCGTTTCCATTATAAAACCCTTAGACAAGTAACGTATCTGCGTACTTAGCATGTGTAGGTACGGGCTGCAATACAGTAGACGTGAGCTACAAATCACAAAGAAAACCTGAATGTAAACTAAAGCATGGCATAACAGTTTGAATGTTGACATTCTGCTGCTGACATTAGATAGAGACATCCACGCCAACGCACATCAAACACTGTACACAACACACGATACGAAAATGCCTTGAACTCAGCAGTATCTCTGTCCTTGAAAACAATTGGACACAAGCTACAAGACATTTTATGTGAAAAATTCGTGTGTAGTACCACGCCCTAAAATAAAATTCCTCCCGAAACACCCTGTATGCAAGGCCTGCAGGACAGAATTTCTCCAATTGCCTGCAACACCTGTTTGTTATTTTTGGGTACTTGTAAATGGAACTACACGATCCGGTATTTATCCCAAGTACGCTATAATCATCCCATATTTCCATAGTGTTTCACTTCTGGCTGCAAAGAGCGAGAGAGAGAGAGAGGGAGCGAGGAAGTGGGAGAGCAGGGGCCACAGGACGAGGAAGAAAGATACGCAGCGCTCTTTTCGTTTCCGCTATAAAATACGCTCGTAAAGTTAGACAGCCGTTGCTCTTAAATTGTATGTGTTGGCGGCGAAAACTTGAGCACTATATTCTCCGCATATGCATGATAACATTTTCACAGAAAATAACGGTAACATATCGAGAAAAGGGGGGAAAGGTGTAAGCGTGTCACAGGTTCCCGCACCGCGCTCAGACACGGCCGGATGCAATATAACCTGGTATACGCTTCATATACTCCATCACTTCATTTTTTGTAACGCGGCGCTCGCAGTAGAATATTGAAAAGCGGCCAGAATTTAGAGTGTGCAGTGGGTCGCGGAAGGCCGCGGATATATATTTGGGCGTGGCGGCTTGCGCGCGCCACCCCCATAAAACGGCCCGCACAAAGTAATTGTGCTGCCGTCGCTCGCCTTGGTCAGCGCCCCAAATTGATGTTTTCCACAGAGCTGTTTGTTTTCTGCGCAAAAACACGAAATCTTCCCTTCCGCATTGCCTTTTATAACAACACTGTTCGTTAGTTCCTCTCCTGTTCCAGCGTATTTGTAATTTTATCGTCATAACGTGTGGTCGTTTCTTACAGCTGCGGCGGAATAGCCGTGCGCACTAGGCGCCCTGCTACGGTGCGCGCGGCCGTTCCACGCCGGAGGCTTGAGTCCTCTATCGAACATGGGTATTTGTGGGTTTTTTTCGGATAAGTTTAAGTAATTTGTAAGTTTAGGGACCGATAACCACTGCAGTTAGATCCCATAACTTTACGAACATTTGTTTTTTACTGTATTCTCTTCTCAGCTTTGAAATTACATTGTAGAAATGGCTTCCAACCTTAAGCTGCAATGCTATTCTATCTTTGACCCAAAGTTGAGCTATCCAGGCGTACGTAAAGGTATTATTTTCTTGAAAACAAACCACATATGTAAACTATTTTTTTTCCTTTCAAAGTTAGGGGTGTGCCTCCCCCCTTTCCCCCCAGTGGCTCACGGTTCTTTCTTGAGTACGTACGTGGCGAGCACGGGGCCCCGAGCTAATGCTGTCTTCCTTCTTTGTTTACTTCCCGGACTGCATTTCCTTTCCCCCTCTCTTCCTTTCCTATCCTCACTCTTTCCCTTCCCCACCGGGGGACTGATAACCTTAACAGTTTACTCTCCCTATCCCAACCAAACAACCAAATTCAAATGTTCGTAAATCTATCGGACCAAACTGCGTGGTCATCAGTCCGTAACTTACAAACTACTTATACTAAGGTAAACTGACCTAAGGACAAACACACAAACCCATGCCCTAGGGAGGACTCGAAACTCCGACGGCGAGCGACCGCGCGCTTCGCAGCGAGGCGCCTTAGACCGCTCGGCTACTCCACCGCGGCAAACCAAACAACCCAACCCTACCCCGTTTCTTTGTAATATGAGCGCCCATGGTCCGTGTATGTGAAAGTGTAAAGGTACACCTGTCCTGAACACTTAGTTAGGTTGAAGGCAGCATCGCAAACGGATGATGTTACTTTCCCCTGATCTATAAACTTAGTCCGGTCTATAGGGACTTCATTGTTTCACTCTGAGTTAAAACGAAGACATTCCTAAGCATTTTTCACAAATACACATGATTGCTAGATATAAAATGATCGCTGAGTTATAGGATAAAGAGAGCTGACCACAGAATCTTTAGATTTGTAGTCTGTAATTTAAATGTAAAGGAATGGAAAACATGTAGCTCTTACTCCGTTATTACTACTGTAGCTTTTTTCTCCTCTCTTTGCATCTCTTATAGATGAAGCCATGACAGACAAGAAATGTAAATACAAACGGAGATGTGAAATTATTTTTGAGCATATCATTGTTATGGGTGTATCCAGTACCGATATAGTATTTAAGTGTAAGAAAAATCTGATTGCGTCCAGTTAGTGCGGAGAGTACGGCGTTGGAGACAGACAGCCGGCGGGTAGCCCGTAAAGGCCAAATTATCGGCCACGTGCCGTCACGCCCGTGGACAGGAAAAGAAGGGAGCAGGGAGGGGCATTGTCGGCGAGCAGAGTGACCACGCGAGCTCGAACCCCGGCTCCCCGAGGGGTGAGCTGGTGCGGCGGCCGCGCCACGCGCCTTTCAACCCTTCTCACATTCTCCCCCAGCGCCGCGCCGCCCCGCGCTACCCCAACTTTTTGTCGAGTCGATAAGCGCGACGACTCGCCGAAAAAAAAAAAAAAAAAAAAAAAAAAAAAGCCTCGTCTCGTCGCGGAAGGAGGCGCAACCGGCGGCTCGGTTTTGTGGTCTCTCTCTCTCTCTCTCTCTCTCTCTCTCTCTCTCTCTCTCTCTCTCTCTCTCTCCCCGCGCGTGTGTGTTCGTGTGTGTGTGTGTGTGTGTGTTTGTGTGTGTAAAAGGGTGAGGGGCGAGAGAGAGGGTGCGTGCGACCTCGTAGACTTCTAGCTGTTCGGGCGTGAGTCAGGTGCACGATTTCGGTGGAAAGTGACTTTTGCTTCATCATTTTCTCACCGAATGGCTTATGTGCTAGTACTTTATTGAGTTACTGTTTTCTTTTAAATTTCACAGTATTTATTGCGAACTGTTGCAATTACGAAAGCAAAGTAAACGCTTTAAGAGTGTAGATAAAAAAAGTTTTTAAATTTTAACATTAGTATATGCTATATGAATTCACCGCTGTCAGGACCATTCTGTTGGAAACTGGATCGCCGGCCGCGGTGGCCGAGGGGACTGAGGCGCTCCAGTCACGGTCTGCACGGCAACTACGGTCGGGGGATCGAATCCCCCCTCGTGCATGAATATTTGTGTCGTCCTTAGTCTTAGTTAGTTCATAAGTAGTTTGTAAGTTTAGGGACTGATGACCCCGTAGTAAAGTCCCATAAGCTTTACAAACATTTGAACATTTTTTAATTCTCTCGAGAAAAGAAGCAGCTCCTTTCCTGTCGGCTTGGTTGATAAGTATTTTAACAAGTGATCCTACAGTTTGTTATCCTATCAGGAAGAAAATCTTAAGTCAGGCGGTTCATGTAACATTAGCTGTGGCTTTCAGTTTTTTCGTTTGTAAAGTAATGCTCTGGCTTTACAGCCGACGTACGGCGCAATTTCCTGACGGAACACACATACCACCGTCTATTGATATAACAGCAATAAAACAGCTCTCTACCGTAAGGATCCGAACATAAATTACAAGCGAATTATTGTAAGAACTTGTATTGACATTTGAAGCTGCGGAGATTTTCGCTTAGTTGCTACGTGAAAACTACGGTAAAGAGACGAGAGCATAAGAAAGTGTGCTGGTGCAGTAACAGAGAAGCCGCCTAGGGAGTAAGACGATAGCGCGGAGGCGTGGCGCCGCACGTGGTTGCGGCGTCGGCCGTGGCCGCGGCCGCGGCAGCACCGTCGCCGCACAGTGGCTGCTCCCCTCGCGCTGCCGCTGCCGGCTCTCACCTCGCGCTACCCTTTCCTCGCCCCCACCCACCCCACCCATCCTTGTGCACGGCGCGCCCGCCTCCGACGGTCTGCGACTCGGTCGATATTACATTGTTAATTATGCACCGTATCGATCAGGGGCGCCCCTGCCGCCGGCAGATAATAGAGTTTACTACGGCTCCATTTAATTATCAGTAGCGTAGTAAATAATAATGCCCACCTTGGTGCAGCAACATGGCGCCGCCGTCTTGCCGGCCATATTGATCCCGCCGTGTGCATTCAGTATCGTCATGCGGGGGCGGCGGGCGTGAGCCGAGGAGCGGCACGCCGCCATCCACCCCACCCCACTTCCCACGCGACGTTTTTCGCTTCGTCGCCACAGCTGATAGCTCTAAAAATGGTTGACTCACTTGGCCGACGATTACTCTGCGTGTATCACGTCACGATCATCGTTGAATATTGGGCTGTCGGCAACGCCTGCGGCATGGTAGTGATAACGCCTTGCAGCGATATTGGCAGGTTCGCGTTGAACTTGATGATCCGGTCTCGCCGGCCGCGGTGGCCGAGGGGACTGAGGCGCTCCAGTCACTGTCTGCACGGCCACTACGGTCGGGGGTTCGAATCCCCCCTCGGGCATGGATATTTGCGCCGTCCTTAGTTGTAGGTAGTTCATAAGTAGTTTGTAAGTTTAGGGACTGATGACCCCGTAGTTAAGTCCCTGAAGCTTAACAAACAAACAACATTTGATCCAGTTGTTGAGCCTATTTTATGACAGTTCAGGTCTGTTTACTTTTGTAAAAATTTGATCGTTTGTGCAACAGTTGACATTCCGAAATCCTTTTATGGGATGTCGACTTACTATTGTTCTCACGTGACAATAATTAGGGTGTCTGGGCGTCAACTGAAAACCTTTTGCCTGGCTGTCTCAGTAGCTGGTACCTAGAAATTCAAGTGTTCAGACGTTTAAATGTTCGTAAACCTAAGAGATCAAACTGCTGTGATCATGGGTCTCTCTCTCTCTCTCTCTCTCTCTCTCTCTATCTATCTATCTCACGCACGCACACACACACACACACACACACACACACACACACACACACACCACCCACCCATGCCCGAGGGATAATTCGAATCTCCGTTGGGACTGGTCTTTTTTTCTATAGTTTTGTCTAATGGGGTGTGGTTAGAAATAGATTAAACTACGTATGATAAAAGACCATATGACTTTACTGAAGTGACTGCGACATGGAATAAACAGTTGGCAGTTTCAAATGTGTGTAATTCTATCGGACCAAACTGCGTGGTCATCAGTCCGTAGCTTACAAACTACTTAAATCTAGGTAAACTAACCTAAGGACAACACACACATCCATGCCCCAGGGAGGACTCGAACCTCCGCGCGCTCCGCAGGGAGACGCTTAAAACCACTCGGCCGGCCGCGGTGGCCGACGTGACTGAGGCGCTCCAGACACGGTCAGCACGGCCACTACGGTCGGGGGTTCCAATCCCCCCTCGGGCATGGATATTTGTGCCGTCCTAGTTCGTAAGTAGTTCATAAGTAGTTTGTAAGTCTAGGGACTGATGACCCCGTAGTTAAGTCCCATAAACTTTACAAACATTAGAACATTTTAAACCACTCGGCTACTCCACCGCGGCAGCTGGCAGTCCCATTGGCTCCAGTCAGTAGGGTGTCGCATCCCGCACTTTGGCTGCCCCTTACGCGGTTCGGAATCCTGTCAACACCCATTGCATCCTCAATAATTTTGAAAGCATTATGGAGTCCAACAGCAACCTTGTTGAAACATTAGTATTAAAAGTGCAGACGGCAGAATTGGGAATTTTTTTACCGGTTTCAGTCAGTCCAGATCATTTTCAGACTAAGACTGCCAGGCGGTGGCATTTACTGAGCAAGCCGTTTGCGTGGCCTCTGCATCCACCGTCACAGCCTCCCGTCGTGAAAGTCTTTGCCAGCAGCCCGTCTGCATTGCCCGAATCCGGTAACAAAATAAAATTCCAAAGTTTGATATGGACTGTTTTAGTGTCCCTGAGACAAGTTTGCCCATAGCTGTTGAAGCTGACCACATTTGGGTGTATCTAAACAAGCGTGCTACTCTTACCTACATTGTTCAATATCTAAATTTCAATTCTAAAATGCTCCATTATAGTTCCATTATTATATGATTTTCGTCAGTAGGGCCTACGCTACAATGCTTTCATACGAGCACTATTGTACATTTCTATTAAAGTATTCTGTAAAAATAAGTTTTTAATGCAATAAATTAATTTTGAATTTGAGCTTTAGTGTTTCTTATAAAATGAACTCGGAAACATGTCAAAAATCTTTGCAAAGGATTCGCACAGTACTCTTTGTTATCACAACTTTATTCTGCTTCAGAAAACCCATTACTCCTATCGGTAAATGATTGGTGCAATTCTATTGCTTGCATATTCAATAAAGAGTAATGTCTTCCTTGTTTATTTACAGAAATGGTGGTGGTTTAAGAGGAATAAGTGTTCTTAACTACAGAATATTTATGGTCAAAATTGAGCATTTCTAATTTGTGTCACGAAGATTATAGACTGACGTCGAAATCTAGGTCACTGAAGACTCTAGATCAGATTGAGTAAGAAATACAAAAATAAACGATAATATCTTTATTGAAGCAACTGTCTCCAGGCAGTCGTCTGAAATATACTACATAGCAATCAAAATGTTCAAATGTTTGTAAATCTATCGGACCAAACTGCGTGGTCATCAGTCCGTAGCTTAGAAACTACTTAAACCTAGGTAAACTAACCTAAGGACAACACACACACACCCATGCTCCAGGGAGGACTCGAACCTCCACGGCGAGCAACCGTGTGCTCCGCAGCGAAGACCGCTCGGCTACTCCACCGCGGCTATATAGCAATCGGAGAGAAGTTAACTCGTGATGATTAATCGTGGATTTGAGCCATATTTAACCAGAATACGAGACGTGAAAGACATATAAACATATAACAACGGAATGTCAGTAAACATAAGTGAAGGAACTATCTGCGCACTGGCTGACATGGAATACTATTACTGGGTGGGGTTCTGATTAGTTCCAATTATTTCGTCGACCCTTTTGGAGCGCTATGCTCCGATGCGCGAGGCCGTTCCCCGTTGGGGCTTCGAATCCCCCCTCGGGCATGGATGTTTGTGCTGTCTTTAGTATAAGTTAGCTTGTAAGTAGTTTGTAAGTTTAGGGAGTGATGACCCCGCAGTTAGCCGGCCGCGGTGGCCGAGGTGACTGAGGCGCTCCAGTCATGGTCAGCACGGCCACTACGGTCGGGGGTTCGAATCCCCCCTCGGGCATGGATATTTGTGCCGTCCTAGTTCATACGTAGTTCATAAGTAGTTTGTAAGTTTAGGGACTGATGTCCCGTAGTTAAGTCCCATAAGCTTAACAAATATTTGAACATTTGAACCCCGCAGTTAAGTCCCATAAGCTTAACAAACATTTGAACATTTGGATTTCAGCCTTTTGGAGGATATTATACACTAACATAACGGCAGGACGGCCAACTTTCCCTCCATACAGCAATATTGTACATCAAATAGACGTACTCGAAAAAGTAGACGTGGGTTTTGCCTGCAACGGTGCTGTTACGTGAAACAGGCCGCTGTTTGGCAGTGCCTGGTGTAAAGACACGGGCAGGCGTGACAGGCAGTGGCCGTGCACTCGCGCTAAGCCGAGACGGGCCGATGTCGGAGAGACCTAATTCCGTCCCGACCGTACGTGTGTCGGCGCGTTAAACATTGACGGGCCGCGCATTATTCATGTGCCGAGGGCCGATGCCTCCGCTGTCTTCGGGCCACACGCCCTCACGAAACGAATTTTCTTCCGGCCGCCCCGCATTCAACATTTAGCCCACTACAATTGATGTAATACCGCGGCTCACATGCGCCTTCCACTCGATAAACAGTTCCTTCCTAGTGTTACTACTACGACGATGCATTAGTTTGACTACATTTAGAAATGGTAGCTGACAGTGATGATACAAATTTTTATTAAAATATTTCAAGAACACGATGCAGGATGCTTAATTTACATACATTCTATAAACGAACGATGTGGCTAATACGAGGTATGCCCACAAATTAAGTTCCGTTTGGTTATATAAAACAAACGTGTACAGATACAGAGCCGGCCGCGGTGGCCGAAGGGGCTGATGCGCTTCAGTCACGGTCTGCACGGCCACTACGGTCGGGGGTTCGAATCCCCCCTCGGGCATGGATATTTGTGCAGTCCTAGTTCGTAAGTAGTTCATAAGTAGTTTGTAAGTTTAGGGACTGATGACCCCGCAATTAAGTCCCATAGACTTTACAATCATTTGAACATTTGAACAGATACAGAAAAAATATTTATTGTAAAAAACTATACAACTGTTAAACTACTTTTCTACACAGCTTTCGAAATTTTGTTGGCATTTGTCATAGCGTAGCAGAAGTCTTTGTATGCCTTCTTCGTAGAAGGTTGCCGCCTGTGTATTCAACCATGTGGCAACATGTTCTTTTAGCTCGTCATCATCGCTGAAGTGTTGACCACCATGGACAGGTTTTAGGTGTAGGAAGAAAGTCGCTAGGAGCGAGACTGTACGGAGGATGATCAAACACGTCCCCACTGAAATTCCCGTAAGAGTTGTTTGGTCACATTCGCCTTGTGAGGTCGGGCGGCATCGTGAAGGGAAGGAGACTCCTTTCATCTCTTCTTACACCTAAAATCTGTCCTTGGTGAGCTGAAAGAACATGTAACATGTTTGCCACATGGTTGAATACACAGGCAGCAACCTTCTATGAAGAAGGCACACAAATACTTGTCGCATGCTGTGACAAGTGCCTACAAAATTTCGAAGTTATGTAGAAAAGTAGTTGAACAGTTGCAGATTTTTATACAATAAAATTTTTTTCTGTATCTGTCCACGTTTGGTTTATATAACTAAACGGAACTTAATTTGTGGACATACCTCGTATTTCACTGCGTGCAATTTGTGACGAGAAAGTGTAACACTTTATTTGAGTTCACAATGCAGAGCAAAAAAATACAGCAGAAAATTTGATGAAACTCATTTCATTAATAACTATGGCTAAAGTAACACGCCATCAATATAACATACAGTGTTAGATTTAAATGTGAACATAATTGGCCTATTTGTTCTAAGTCTGTGGAATGTGGATTAAGACGACCCTTCTCTGCAAACGTAAGTTCAGTTCACGCAAGAGCTTGCAATTAGAGGTCCGCCGTACTGAATTGATGAAAAATAATAGTATATCCTCTAAAAGGAACTGGCCTGCTGTTCACCTACAGCGTTGAAGGTCGTTACCGGGAACTGAATTTCCTTCAGCGTCACGAAGCTGTTAAAAAAAATTAAAAAAAAAAGATTGTTGAGCGTTATTTACCATCAAACATTTGGAAACTTTTGTTACAGTTGTTGATAGCTGTGTGCTTTGGTACAGGTGTGTCCCTCGCATGTCTGGTAAAATAGAGCATATTTCTGAAAACGTAGTTTTTTGCTTCCAATGATCG
This sequence comes from Locusta migratoria, assembly GCA_026315105.1. Lineage (NCBI taxonomy): Eukaryota > Metazoa > Arthropoda > Insecta > Orthoptera > Acrididae > Locusta > Locusta migratoria. The sequence goes on from CM048747.1 coordinate 103,214,163, forward strand.
TCCTTGTCATATCCGTGATCATTAAACATTCCTCCTGGTGCACCGATGTATTTCACAAAATACTTCACGACATCATAGACTGATGACTCGTATTACATTTGTAGAGTGCAGGTGGGTGACCAGATTTGTCATCACAGTGACAACTAACGTCCTGTATCTCTTTTTTTCCTTTGTGAGTACATTATGGACAGTGTTTATTGACTCAATACTGTCAAGGACACTGGAACAGTGACACAGATCAGAGAGCGTATCAGTACTGCTGTAATGATCATGTGGCCATATAATAGTGTGACCATCAGAACGTTTGGCAATTGTAGATGTGGAGAGTTCACTATTGTTTTCGTGGAGCAACAATGTTTGTAAATGTAACGGTTTGCAAAATACAGATTTTTTTTGAAAAAATAATCATTTATAATAGCCCTGTAAATTAAAATTTTTGTGAAAAAAAACAGCAGTTTTTATTTCTAGAGTCTGAACAGTCCTTCCGATGTATATTAATTTTTTTTCGTGTAATAAAAAGGCATTTCGCATTCCTTACCAAATTTTAGTCTATTTGCGCACAACTGTTACTTAAAAATGAAACATACAAGGGTATGAGGTCCGTCTGATATGCAAAACACTGTTTTATTAGGCACCCAAACTAGTTTCAGCACCTCTGTGCCATCATCAATGGGCTTTCAATTTATTTCATGCTGTGAAAACATTTATTTTACTTCTGTACTATTTTTAAATTTAGGCCTAAAAAGTCGTCAGTCTTATTTTGTCCTTTACCTTTGTTTACATTTTGTGGTCATGTGGGACCTTCCTTATATACTTATATAGTGGTAGCGTTGTCATGTGCAACCAAAATTATATCTTTTAACAACTTTTAACAAGGTTTTTAAAACGCAAATTATGGTGCGAAAACGTAATTTTGGTATGTGGGGATATTTCTATCGTCTGCTTACTATCTATTACTTACAGTTTCTTTCTTTCTTTCTTTCTTTCTTTCTTTTCTAAAAAAAAGTGTGCTTCAGTATTTTTAATAAATTTGTCAATGTGCTAGTAGGTGGAGATAAAACCAATTTTTCGGTAGCAAGTCTACTACACCACGCTCAACTTCCGAGAACTGTGTTAAAACGTTACAAGTATCTAATAGTTTACAGCATTCGACAATATTTTAATGTTTATGATTGCAGGCTTTCTCGCTTATTTCAGCCATGAAATTTTCTCGGTTGCTCAGGCAACTGGTGCCGTCGACTTGTAACGTTTCGAAAAGTTTCATACCCATTATCATCAGGCGAAGAAACTCATCGAAGTACTGCAACAAGACGACGCCACCAACGCCGCTCATCACCCGAGAAGATGACACGAGTTTCTAAGTTTTTTTTTAAGGCGGTTTGTTTTTAGGTTCCCTTATTAAGAATTGCGTCGTTGGTCGCATCTGGCCAGTGACCTTGAAGTGTAGGAGGGCGCGGCGCCGCAGGCTGAGCGTGTCGCGTGGACTCGCCACCTCCAGGAGGCGAGCTCGCTTCCGGCAGGCCGAGGTGCGCTCCCCGGCGCGGAAAACGCGGGGTATGCATACTAATTTTCTTTTCATCCGTAGTGCAATTTTCCCCGTGGCTGGCCGGCCGTCTGCCTGTCTGTGGCCCGCGACCGTCACATCCGGCGCCGCTACACGTGACTTCCGTTTTTCGCCCTGCCCTCTCCTCCGCGCTCATGAATAAATTCCCCCGCCGCCTTTATTGACCGCTGCCTCTTTTTCTTCGAGTCTGTACTGAAGAACTACTCTGGCGGCGACATCGGGCCGAATTCACGCACACGTGGACACGAGGAGGCGCTTCCTGCCACACGCTTTGATTTCTGCGTGCACCTGCGTGTTTATCCTACCAGCCCCTCCTCCCCCCACTCCACTGACAGAGAAATAATTTATTACATTTTATCGAGTTTGCCGATTATTTGTTTGCAGATGGACACATCTCTGCGAATTTACTTCTTTATACATAAAATGTGCGTGTGTTTGTTTTGTATACAAATATACAGTTTTGTTCCAGTTTTGATGAAATTGTTTCGTACCAAGAGAAAAGTTGCTGAGGGTGTAACGATCACTTACAATACACACTTCAGGAGCTACAACGGTTGGAACTTAGTGGCAACACTGTTGTGGAGACACTATGCAATGGAATCTACTATTGTCGCTGATAGTACACGTTGTTGACATACCTACCTTACCTCCGAGTAAATGGACTAGCCCGTCCGATGTCACCGGCGTGCGCACAATCAAGGGAAACACAGTCACTTGTGAGTGAGCGGTCTAACGTAACGGTGTCATTATGTTTTCGAAACAGGAACAACGGAGTTAGATCAAGATTAATGGTGCCAGTATTACTGTTCGTTTATGGAGCATCATCGGCGACCAGCTTTGCGAAAGGAGCGGCAACACTTTCTGCCCAACCCACCCATTATTTTGCACGACAATGTGCTGGCGCATACAGCGCAAGTTGTAGCTGCTCTTTTCAGTCGATGGGACTGTACCATCCATCACCCTCCTCGTACTTACGACCTTATGACTTTGATTTGAATCCGAAGAAGAAGAATCCACTTCCCTTCAGAACTGTTCCAGAGATTCGACTGGCAGTACACTGCTCCATTCGCACCATCAACAGAACAGGGTGTGCTGACGGTAGACTACGCCTTCCACTTTGCTGGCAACGGGTTGTACACGACGCTGGTGACTACTTTGAAGAACAAACACGTAACGCTTTTGTATCGGTTGTGAATAAATAGTTGCCATTATTTAAGGTCCAACCCTAGTATAACGTCATAAACAATGAAATGCGCGAACAACAGCTGTATCAAGCGAAAGTTTTGCACATCTATACCACTGGATCGATTTCAAATCAGCTTGGTGCACATACACCTTACCGTGAGGTAACAATTTTTGCAGGGACAGTAACACCTCAGACACACAGTTCAGGAGATACGACGCGGTTGGTGCATGCCGGAGGGTACTTCACCTACGTACCTCGACAAAATCTACAGTTTTATTTCCATCTTGATGAAATTTGCACACATATTCTTCAAAACAAAAGCAAGGTCGCAATAAGCTCCGACCACCTTGCACGCTGGCAACCGGGCGGCGATCAGTTCTTGCCGCCAATAATCGCCCTTGGCAGCGGTGGAGTAGCCGAGCGGTCTAAAGCACCTCGCTGCGGAGCGCGCGGTTGCTCGCCGTGGAGGTTCGAGTCCTCCCTGGGGCATGGGTGTGTGTGTTGTCCTTAGGTTAGTTTACCTAGGTTTAAGTAGTTTGTAAGCTAGGACTGATGACCACGCAGTTTGGTCCGATAGATTTACAGACATTTGAACATTTTGATGCATTTTGGGCCAGGGCAAACGAACCAGAAGTCAAACGTGAGTCCGCGGAGTGGCGACATGCTGGATCACCAGGGAGGCAGAAGTTCCGCCAGAATCCTTGCCCAGTCCAATCGATGGTGATCGTCGCGTATGACGTCAGGGGTGTCACTGTTTGCTACTTTGTTCCACATGACTGGACTGTGACCGCACAGTACTACAGGGACTTCCTGCTGCGACAGGTACGACGTGGGGTTCGGGAGAAACGTCCGGATCTTGCGGAGAGTGCAATAATCCTGCACAACAATGCAAGACCACATGAAGCACAGTGTGTAGGGCCGGCCGCAGTGGCCAAGCGGTCTGCGGCGCGCCAGTCACGGTCAGCACGGCCGCTTCGGTCGGGGGAGCGAATCCCCCTCGGCCATGGATGTCCGTGCTGTCTTTAGTATATGTTAGTTCATAAGTAGTTTGTAAGTTTAAGGACTGATGACCCCGTAGTGACGTCCCTTAAGCTTAACAAACATTTGAACACTTAGAGTGTGCAGGGCAGCTACTGCGACGTCGGGGATGGCAAGAATTGGAGCACCCGTCGTACTCTCCCGACACATCGCCCAGTGACTGATCTCATTCCAGAAATTAAGCAACCACTTCATGGTAGGCGGTTTGCAACACAAGAGGACATTGCTAATTCTGTGAGCGAACAGGTGATCCTATTCAGACGTGGTGCGGCAAATGCTGATGCAGTTGGTATTCAGAGCGCCCCACAACTTTGGCAGCGTGAGGTGACAGTAGCAGGGGACTTTTTTGAGGGTTTGTAGGCTCACGTTTGTCATTGCAACTTTACGTTTACTGTGTTGCTATTCTTGGGCTACCGTGAAGGCCATATTTCCCTGTATACTACCGTAATAAAGTGTTAAGATATTTCCAAGCTATTCATTGTCCCACATGTAGTTAACAATTATGTAATTTCATCAGTATATGTAACATTTTCCAACCGGAATAGTATCTGCAAGGGGGGGGGGGGGGAGTTTCTATGACTTTAGCGCCAGCCCTCGTATTTTTTGATGAAATTCAAGATGGTGAGCTGTAATGCAGCGATGGAAAGTAATGTGCCTTCGATGTGAGACGGCTTGTTAACTGAATTCCCGCAGTGAGTCCACAAAACACGGGGTCATTATTCGACGTCTTGACAGATGCGGAAGCGGCGGCTTTAATTTCCCGGCGGACCTCGGCGAGTACCCGCCATCAGTACAAACGCCACACTCCCCGCTGCTTCTCCCCTCTGCGGTGGCGTGGGGTGGTGGCTTCATATGAGCTCGTCGTACGTTACGCGATATCCCAGACTCGTCCTGCTCTCATTTATTGCCTGTCGTGGTGTCTTGCTCTGTAAGCGTTTTCTGTCTCGGCGTTGCAAAGGGAGCAGATACATCGCGACATGCTTAAATTTCAGTGTTCTAACGATCTGTGACTTAGATATAATGTTTTCATATTTCTTAAATTCTCTCCTTCTTCTCGTTTATCAGCATGTAGCGAACGTACTGCGGGCAATTCAGCTTGTTTCAGTGACCGTCTAAAGTGTGTACTCAAGTACTTCGTCTTTACACATTCCAGTTAGAGCAGTAAAATTATCCTTGTAAATTTAATTCCATTTGGGAAATTTTAACTAACTGCAACACTGCCATGAGATATAGAGTATGAAAAGACCATGCATTGTTGATAGCTCCGTAGTAAAGTAGGTAAAGAAATTCTGGTATTAAAAATGTTTTGTGATGCCCCGTTCAGTTTAACTCAGTATCAATTTATTTTTAATAGTAAATACTATCGCAGCTCCAGAGATTTCATTATTGTTGTCTCTGTATGAATTTTGATCAAAACACCCTCTTTCACAGAGTAGGCAAAACCATAGATTATAGAATTCCTGTAGTACCGATTTCAGAGTTACTTTGTAGCCAAAGAAGATTCATTTAAAAAGTTTTGAAAAAATGTCATGTAAATGGTGTCATGTATGTACTAGTTTTCCTTTTTCTTCTTCGTTATATATTAGTATAAAACAGATTATTGCAACCAAGACAGTTTTTTATTCAAGAATTTTGACTTCATGCGCTTGCTGTACCACGCCACAAAAATTGAATGGGAAAAACTTTATATAGGTTGTAGGATTTTCGTAATTTTGAGGTATAACATTAGAGTTTAGTAGAAGAATATGAACGAAATGTGACTATTTATACATTCAACGAGATTTTGATTTGTCTTATGAAATGAGAAATTTCTTGAAATGAAGTATTAATTTGAGAACATTAAGAAGTTTATGACGGCATTTGTGTAGAGTGTAGCGTTTGCGAGATTGAATCATGGACGGTAAATAGTTGAGGAATGAAGGGGATAGGAACTTTCGAAATTTAGTGTCAGAGAAGAATGCTGAAGAATAGATTGGTAAATCGGGTAGTAATGAGGAAGTGCTGAACAGAATTGAGGAGAAAAGAATTTTGTATTGAAGGGAAAAAAATGTTAAATGTATGTAGAGCTTATGGGACTTAACTACGGGGTCATCAATCCCTAAACTTACAAACCACTTATGAACTAGCTAATACTAAGGACGGCACAAATATCCATGCCCGAAGGGGATTCGAACCCCCGACCGTAGTGGCCGCGCAGACCGTGACTGACGCGCCTCAGTCTCCTCGGCCACCGCGGCCGGTCTCAAGACCGCGAAGAGTACTATGGACTCGACGCTTCCAGCGTTAGAGTGATGGACTGAAAGCGTCAAAGAACCAACGCGCTGTAGCGAGAACTATAAACTTACAACAGAAAGTTAAAACAAACGTGGAATGCTGCAGGACGTAATATTACGGCGGCCGTTTCAATGTGGAATGCCGCGCGACGTAATATTACGGAGGGGGCGAGTTGTTCTCTCCGCGCCCAACGTACTAGTACGGGGATCGCGAGGCGAGTGCTAATTCGCGCAATAAATGGTGTCGGCCGTTCTTTGACAAGTACGGACAGTGGCAACAGCTAGGGCGCGTGTATTTTTCATGGCTATAATTGGCAGTTTCTCGCCGGGCCGGCGGAGTGGAGAGCAGAGTTATTAGAGCGAGTGGATGCGCCAGGCGCGGCGGTGCAGCGGCGGTGCAGCGCGGCGCGGCGTGCAGGCGCGAGGCCGTGTCCGGCGCGCGCGACACCGCCCGCCTCCCGTATGAACGTGTCTGCTCAATAATGCAGCCGCAGTTAAAATGCAGTGCGTGTACCGGGATTAGAAGGCGGGACATCCCGTTTTAATGGCAGCGGCGCGCGCGGCGCGGCAGCCGGCCGGCTGTCAGCATTACGATTTAGTGACGTTTGGCGCCCTGACCCGCGAGCGCGCGCGCTCGGCCTGCCGCCACCGTGCCCTGCCCTGCCCAGCCGTGTCCGTGTCCGACAAAACGGCGACTTGGCGCTCCGGCCTACTTAAATGTTTCGCCGCGCTCATCGCTGCTGCACGCGCGCCTGCAATGTTCAGCAGCCGCCGCTGCAGACGCCCTCCATTATTCAGAGGCGCGCATCGCCGACGTTCTGTCCCGGCTAAATCTCTTTTTTCCGCTGCCGATAATAATCTCTCTCTCCCGACGCCGAACGCTTTTCCCGTTCCTCGCCAATGTCGCTACGCCATAAATGATGAGACCCGATGAAAATTTGCTCTCGGCGTACCTTTGTTAGCCGACGCGCGCGCCAGTTTGCAATGCGATCCTCTGCAACGCGGGACTTGAGCGGCGAGTGACGGCTGACGTGCTATTCCCACTGCGGACACGAGTCGACGGCCGAAATTGTTCTACTGTTTCCTGTCTTTGCTGATGATAATGGTGATGACCATTTAAAAGATTCTACATTTCACTGTTGAAAAACGTACTGCTCCAAATATTTTAAGTTACCAGTTTGTTGTCTTCGTCAGATTTCTATGTTGTTTTACAGATGTGGTGATAACTCAGACGTCTTTGTCTCTGAATATCAACGGAAATCCACCTGCAATTTTTACCCCCTCCCACCCCCAAATATACACACACACACACACACACACACACACTCACTCACTCACTCTTCTCTCCACTACGGTCGGGGGTTCGAATCCCCCCTCGGGCATGGATATTTGTGCCGTCCTTAGTCTTAGTTAGTTCATAAGTAGTTTGTAAGTTTAGGGACTGATGACCCCGTAGTTAAGTGCCATAAGCTCTACAAACATTTGAACATTTTGAGCGGTCTTGAGGTCAGTATTGCGGCCTCGAATTTCGCCATCGCATACATTGCGGGACGCCATATTGGATTACTCCCCTTATAACAACTTTCACATATTAAAAAAAAAAAAAAAAAAAAAAAAAAAAAAAAAAAAAAAAAAAACTAATTTCAAACACATTTTATGCTATGTTGTTGTTGGTGGTGGTGTGCTTTTCACTCCGATGAATGTTATAATGAAGCTCTCAATACTACTGTTTCATGTGCAAGCCTCTTCATACCTACTTATTGTATTCGTCTCTTTGTGCTATATTCACACTACCTCCACCCTTCCACACAGCCCTCCAATACTAAATGAACATTATATAAGTTATATATATGTAGCGTCTGTTCTTTCGGACATGTCCGAAAGATTAGACGCCACACATATATATAACTTACACAATATGCAGATGACGGGCAACGATCCCTTCTTCAGTGCGGAGGCACTCGTACGCCCTTTGTCTTACGGGAATCAGTTTACAACAACTACGAGTTAGAGTTCTAGTGGACAGGGTGAAGTTGAGAATTTGTATCTGACGGGAGGCATGCTTGAGTAATTCCGTGCAGGTGTGATGATCGCTGTGTCCCCAGTGGTGTAGGGGTCAGCGCAACTGTATAAATAGCAGGAGACCCGGGTTCGAATCGCTGTTGGGTACACATTTTCAGCTTCACCCATTCGCAGTTAATGTCATACATTCCGTGTGAATATACATGAACATTGACTTGATGTCTTAGAATGCCTTCTATCGATCGATCCCTTGCTTTAGTCAAGTTACAACACAAAATACTTTTATCCCCAATTCTGTCCAGTGCCTCCTCATTACTTTCGCGAGGTACCCATATAATCTTCAGCGTAATGAAGATGCCAATAACATGCCGCTGTACGTACTAATTAATATAATTAAATATCACCGACACGTTGGTTACAAAACAGTAATCATATACAGCTCATATCATCGACAACGGAGGCGCATATGGTTAAAGAAGTGTAACCGTACTGGTCTGCAACTCAGCGATCGTCTTTACGACGAGTTGTAACTTCTTCTCATTATATTACTGACATTCCGACCTGAAATGTCCCGTTTTATATTTCTTTTATGCTGCTTTACAATTGGTTTGGCACTATTGTTGTTTGTTAGGTTTCTTCCCATCTTTTTCATTACCAGGGCATGTGATAAGGACTGAGAACTTCAAGAATGATTGAAGAAGTACTTCTTGAATCATGATTATCATTTTTCGTATTTTACTAGTCACAGTAAATATGAAATGCCGCAAAATGACGGAAAGTCCTGATCAGTCTAACCTCATAACCTTTATGTAAATCAATGAACCACAGCAGAAGAATATTAGTGGAAAGGGTGGACAGAAGATAAGTCAGTGTAGTTAGTGTAATATAGATTTGCAGGTCAAAAGTCAAAATGAATTCGTCATCATGACGAATATTAGTGCTTGTAGGTACGTATGATTCGCAAATAGCATAAGTGATCTATTTTTGGCGTTATATCATCAGTTTTCAATGCTTATTTCTTATTAAAATTTTATAAACCGTAAAAATTTATTCTCCAAATTTCTGAAAATCAGTGTGTAATTCTCATCAGTTACTTTAAACCAATATATCCTCCATATCTATAACTGTTGCTTCTCGTGAGGATTTTTTATGCATCTCAATCTAAACATGCGTTACACCAATGAAATATTGATGAAAGTAGTGGAAATCAACCACAGCGTAGAGAATAGCATCCCTTTAATGGCTCAGCATAATAAGTGTCCATAACCTGCGATTGTTTTGTTGCTGTGAGCGTGGCCAACACCGAATTTCGTCTACTCTAGCAAGGGATTCGTTTTATTAATTAATCAATGAAAATGATAACATCGGGGGAAGTCTACAGATCAGAAGTCTGAGAGTTATCTTAAAATGATATGCACGTCTATTCTGAAACTATCTCTTGGAAATATGAAGAAAATTCTGATAAAGTGCACAATGTAAAACACTTCGTCTTGCTGCAGGACAACACAAGACAAGAGGGGAACAAATATCCAAAGTAAACGAGCATTCTGTATCTCATCCAGTTTTTTTCCCGAGTTAACAGTTTGTTGTGGGCCTCCCTTCTTCCTTAAACCCCATCCGTTTGCTCGCCAATTGAGCCTTCATCGGCTAAACTAATTAGTCTGGATGAGAGAGAGAGAGAGATAGAGAGAGAGAGAGAGAGAGAGAGAGAGAGAGAGAGAGAGAGAGAGAGAGAGAGTACAAAGTCAGATAAATGTAATGATCTTCAGCCAAGAGAAGGAACAACTGAACTCACAAAGGAGCTGCTCAAAGACACTACACTAGAAGTATAATAAACTTCATCGCGCCTACCGATCGAGATGCAAACCGTTGCGTTTCTATAAGCTCCCGGCCGAGATACACGCGTTAGCTTACCGCAAAACCGCACTAGTCTGAATTGTGAAGACCATGACTGCTACTTGGGAACAATAACTGAGCACCAATGTCTCTAATATGGCGGCAACTTCATCACAAGAGAAGTTGTTGGACCTATACCATCTAATTACAGCTAGCAGCTGAGGAGGGAAAGTCCCTCTCACCAATTTCGTTACCGCGTTATTCGCACAGCAGTGCGCGTCCGCTAACAGACTTGGAACTTGTCACCAACTTGAACAGAGGCGTCGTTACTGTTTGTTCCAGCTCGCAGTGTCCGGTTTCACTGTTCTAAGGTTGGGGGACTTGGAATGACAACTTCGGAAAGTCCCTCCACCAAGGAGGAGCCCTATCCAAAGATTCAAATTAGCCGCCCTTCGGGTTTCGCCATATTGCGAATTTATGAGTGATTAATCCAGGACCCTGGAAATTATCCCGCCCCCACGAGACGACGGTCTTCTGGTTAGGCAGCCTACAGTGATATTAGATTGCCACGGAAATTAGTTTGACAGCGTTTAATTGACGAATAATTTCATCGGCTTCCTGAATTTTAATCAGGCAGATATTTCTGAGATACTAAACGAGTTGTAGTTGTGTTTCTAGTTCGAATATGTCATCTGAAAGTAAGTCGTCTTATGGCACCCTCGCTTTATCATAAATGCTGCACATGGTGTCATCAGGAAGGGTACCCTGTGACTAAGTTCTATAAATGAAGTCTGGCAAATCCATGAAAAGCGCACGCCTTACTAGAAGGAACACACGTTATGGAAAACCAGGAAAAGAACTAGGTGATGACAGAAATAGACATGGTTTTCGATAACGAAAATTAAGAGAAATGTCGGTTGCTGCCGGTTCACTCATCGGAGACAGACATATAACTCTATGGGGAATATGTGAAGAATGGCTAACTGCAGAACGCAGATACAAGCTTGTTGTGGAGCTCAGAATTTCTCCAGTATAACGCAAACTCTTGACACAAATGTGAAGGTCTTCAAAATCTAGGGACCCCTCCCCCTTTAGCTGCGATTAAGTTTCTTGCTGAGAAATCGGCTTCGACTCACGTTCGTTTGTCCACATTGGATAACCGTGCATCATCCTTGAGGAATTGTCTCCATACACTACAAAGAGCTCATGGCTATTTCTATTTTTTTCCAATAGTTGGATCGCAAAGCACTCTTCGAAACTCTCATCTTGATATAATATTCGTGCGGCGTTCTCCTAAGAAATAATGCGAAGAAATATAAGCGGAATGGAGACAAACCAATTAATGGGACACACGATTCTTCAACAGTACCTTTGATGCCTCCGATAATATCTATTTTATGACCGCCTCTGCTATAAGTCGAAATTTACGACCCACATTATCGAGTTACGCAGCCACGACCAACTCTAGCTTTCACGTATAGCAGCGCCGACCTCGTGCCTTATGTTTCAAGACGTATACTGGCGGAGAACGGATTTTGTGATGTGCTGGACTACCTGCCGTATTTCACTACTCTGTCGCGGGCAAGGCCAGCGATCTATCTGATCTACAAGAAAGATGATCGGCTTTCTGAAATAAAGAAATTTGTGAGCGGTTGCAGATCTAAAAGGATGGACGAAAGTCCGACGCTTTGAGAGAACTATAGCTTGCAAAAATGTATCATCACATAGAATGTCTAGTTTTTCTTTGGTAGGTTTGACATAGACCTATATACAATTAAGGCAGCCGCTGTGGAGAGGCCGAGCGTTCTAAGGCGCCTTGCTGTGGAGCGCGCTGTTGCTCGCCGTCGGAGGTTCGAGTCCTCCCTAGAGCATGTGTGTGTGTTGTCCTTAGGTTAGCTAGATTGAGTAGTTTGTAACCCTAGGGACTGATAACGAGAGTAGTTAAGTCCCTTAGATTTCAAATGTTCAAATGTTTGTAAATCTGTCGGTCTCAACTGCTGGGTTATTAGTCCGTAGTAGCCTACAAACTACTTAAACTAAGGTAAACTAACCTAAGGACAACACAAACACCCATGTCCGAGGGAGGACTGCAACTACCGACGGCGAGCAACCGCGAGCTCCGTAGTAAGGCACGTAAAAAGCGATTGGCCACTCCACTGCGGACCCAGAGGCCTAGTTGTCAGCATGTCTGTCTTGTAAGCAGGAGAACGCGGTTTCGAATCCCGGGTTGGCATACATTTTTAACTGCACGCAATAATTTATTTCGTTGTACTGCGGCAAGGGGCAGCTAGCGTCGTGTTGCTTTGTGTATTTTATAAAAAAATATTCAAATGTTTGTATAGCTTACAAACTACTTATGAACTAACTAAGACTAAGGACGACACAAATATCCATGCCCGAAGGGGGGATTCGAACCCCCGACCGTAGTGGCCGTGCAGACCATGACTGGAGCGCCTCAGTCCCCTCGGCCACCGCGGCCGACTGTATTGTATAAATTGTAAGTTTTCTATGTGGTATGTGCAACGACGCAACAGTACTACGTGAATTGTCTTTGAATAACCGGAAGCTATCACGCAGGAATATAGCAGCAGGAACTCTTCAATAGCTTGTTTATGCAAAGAAGCGTTTTGGCCTTCCACTAATTTTCAGTAGACGTAATAGATATCTTTGTATTATATCTAAGCACTCGTCAGTCCGACGATTGGTTTCAACAGCTGTGTTTCACTAGGCATGGTTTTGTAAGTGATGGTATGTCGTTGCCCTCCTTTTTCCTTGCCGAGCCAGTTACATGTGGATCTACAGTTTGGATTACGAACTACGGGGCAGCTCGGCATTTTTCACATCGAGAAACATTGCAGAGGTACAATGTTTTTATTGCGTAACCGCCATGTGTCATGCACATTGTGCAATATTGATGCATGAAAAAAACTTTGGGTTATGGACATAGAGCGGAAAAAAAGTGTAGAAGTTACAGAAAAAATCGCTAAAACCTCTGTACTAACGGAGATGTAAAGGCAGCACGTGAGCTTAACCCTTTAATGCATGACTTTTTATTTGAAGGTATAAAATCTACCAGGATTAATGTATACTGTGTATATCATCAGAAAAATATTGACAAAAAAATTCCTTAAAATTCTTACGCACTACTAGCAACAAAAAGTTCATAGTTGGTCAGGTATATAGTGCTTCCATGATGTACCCGATGCAGTAAATGTCACTATTATGCCTCTAATCTTCCCAAAAAGTAACTCATAATGCAACACTAGTATGTGATCGACTACTTTTACACGGCAAATCAGAAATACTAAAGTAAACAAACGCACATTTTAGGAGTAACTCAATGCAACTAAGTGTCTAACGGACTCAGTAGCACTCTGCACTTCGTAATTTATAGGACGAGCTACTTGCATGTGTAACACTAGAAATTCTAGAATGCAGCTAGAAATTAATTTCTGGTAAAATGTTGATCAGTTTGAGAGACAATCGAAAAAATAAGGTATGTAGCTGATCAGTTACACTATGCGTCAAAGGGTTAAGATGAGTGGAAGCCCGAAACAAGTCTTGGTATAATAAAGCGCCCCAGCAGTGTGTGGTCGCAGCGAACAAAAGCGCGCAGCAGGTAGCAGGTAGCGCCCTCTGCAAGACCCGCCGGCCGCCGTCATTTGTTTGGCCGCTTCCTCGCCAGACCATCAGAGGCGGGCCGGATTACGCCGAGCGCCAGTACCCATCAATCGATACGATTTCCCGTTTCGTTATCGGAAACGCCGCCCTCTCCCTCCGCCCGACCCCATTCCCGAGCGCCTCGCAAAAAAATATATATATATATAAATATATATATAGGTATCGGTTATCTTACCTTCCGTAACTGCCACATATCCGATTAGGCCGTATTTTTTATCCTCCCCCGAAAGCGCGGGCGCGGCTACGGTATCGCTTCCGTCTTCCATTATTTTTATTTCGGCCCGCAGAACTCGCCCCCCCCCTTTTTCGCTTCATTTATTTGCGTTTTAATTTTTTCCCCTGCAGCCCTCTTTCGGCGGCGCCTCCTCTTCCTCGGGCCGTCCGCTGCCCCCCCCCCCCCCCCGGACCCAATGCCCGCGGCCCCGAACGTCACGGCCAAATCTAATCTGATACCAAACTGGAAATAAATTATGCAGTTGCGATTCTCCAGATATCCGCCCAATTACGGCGGAAAAGCGGGGGCGGCTGCCATGCGGTGGCGGTAGCCCGCTCTGCAATACTTGGTCAGCCGCCGAGGTGGACGTGGACGTCGTATCGACCGCTCACAGTTTTGCCCCACTCGACTTCCGGCTCATTCCCGCGACAGCTAATACACTTAATTATCTGGGAATTTGTTGCTTATTGATTGGCGGGGTCGCCGTATTATTTTTATAAGACGGCCGTTGAGTCTCGCCAATAATAATCACCCCCCCTCCCCCCTCCCATCGCCATGTGAGCGGCACTAATCACCCTCGGCCCTCGGTTTCTTGCGCCAGTAGCGACAATTAACGGGCGACGACCGCCCGCAGTCTGGGCGCTGGTGACCAGCTCAGTCATTAGCACGCCAGCCTAACAGCAATAATAACAATAAAAAAAACGCAGGTTCCCGGCCGAGCTGAAAGCACCCCTGGTAACGAACGTCGTAAATAATACGACTCTGTTGTCCCTGGCGCTGGTGATTTTCCAGTGCAATTACTCCTTCCCTAAGAGGTCGCAGTAACGCGGGGCTGAAATCGCGGGTGGCACACACTGGCGATCCGGAAAGGATATCGGTGCAGCGTTACTCACTTAATATTCCACGACGAGGTCTGTGCCTATTTACTAATCACTACTGCAGAACGAAAGCAACTTCATGGTCTTATTGTTCTCACTTCGACCGTACAAACAAGCACGAAAACCAGTAGACGAGTCAATAGTTAAAAACTTCCTCCGTAGCCAATCAATTTGGTTAATTTTTGAGAGGTGGCGTGTTTGAACAAATATGAAGAACTGCAAGATATTTCGCCTCACTACGCCTCAAATTTCGACATACCTACAAGTTCAAGGGCACTAAATGCTACAAAATTAACTGGATCAATGGATAATTCTGAACTGAACATTTTCATCGTCATGAATGTTGTCCTAAAGCGATTCTTTTCCGAGAGATCAAGAAAATAAACATCTACCACTGTCACTAGCACGCAGTAAGGCAGGGGTGTAGATATCAGTGAGAAAGAGGGGCTCAAAACCCGTCCTCACGGAGCTATACCATATCCATGATTCCAGAATGAAACTATCACTCCGCAGCAGAGTGTGCGCTGATATGAAACTTCGTGGCAGATTAAAATTTTGGGCCGGAAACGGGAATAGAACCTGGAACCTGTGCCTTTCGCGGTCACGCGCTGAGCTATTCCGCCACGACTCACGGTCCGTCCTCACAACTTCAATTCTGCCAGTATTTCGCCTCCTGCTTTCCGAACTTCACAGAAGTTCACCTGCGAACTTTGCAAGATTAGCACTCCTGGAAGAAACGATATGGCTGGCCACGGTGGCCGAGGGGACTGAGGCGCTGCAGGGGACTGAGGCGCTGCGGTCTGCACGGCCACTACGGTCGGGGGTTCAAATCCCCCCTCGGCCATGGATATTTGTGCCGTCCTTAGTATTAGCTAGTTCATAAGTAGTTTGTAAGTTTCGAGACTAATGACCCTGTAGTTAAGTCCCATAAGCTATACAAACATTTGAAACATTTTTGAAACGATATAGTGGAGACATGGCGTAGCAACAGCCTAAGCGCACACTCCTCTCCAGAGTGGTAGTTTCATTCTAAAAACGCCCCTTAAGCTGTGGCTAAGCCATGTCTCCACCATATTCTTTCTTTCAGGAGTGCTAGTCTTGTAAGATTCGCAGGAGAACTTATGTGAAGTTAGGAAAGTAGGAGGCCAGGTACTGGCAGAATTGAAGTTGTGAGGACGGACCGTGAATAGTATCGGAATAGCTCAGTGGTAGAGCGCTTGACCGCGAAAGTCAAAGGTTCCATGTCCGAGTCCCAGAAAATGAAATGTCTGGAAATCTGTGGGACTTAGCTCAAAAAAAATGTTCAAATGTTTGTAATTCTATCGGACCAAACTACGTGGTCATCAGTCCGTAGCTTACAAACTACTTAAACCTAGGTAAACTAACCTAAGGACAAACACACACACCCATGCCCCAGGGAGGACTCGAACCTCCACGGCGAGCAACCGCGCGCTCCGCAGCGAGACGCTTTAGACCGCTCGGCTACTGCACCGCGGCGGGACTTAGCTACGGTGGTTATCAGTCTCTGGATTTGCAAGCTACTTAAACTAACCTAAGGACAACACATTCACACTTACATTCATGCCGGAGGGAGGACTAGAACCTCCGACGGTGAGCAACCACGCGCTCCGCAATAAAATGCGCCATAGAGCGCACGGGTGCGGACTAGAGGCGACAAGGGAACCGGATATATTTAGGAAGACAGTGTTAAACATAATAGCCTCACTGTCTCAACAGCTTTTATCTAAAAGAAAATAATAGTTCTTGAAATTTTGTTAAGAAGACATTATATCTTCGATTTTGCTTTTGGAAGATTTGTGGAAATGACAAATACAATTTGCATATTTGGCCCTATTCGTCCTTGAAAGTTGATCTTTACTTTCCATTGACATATTTCGTACACAATGTTTGAAGAATGTGCGTTTCCCAATGTAGAGCATTCATTACACCGTATTATACAATTCTGCTTGAAGTAATTCAGCTGTGACTATAGTATAAAAAAGCTCATATACTTGGATCGGTTTCTACTAATACTGTAGGAATATATGCATTTTTTCTGGACTGTTCGTCTCTACATTGATGACGCAGCTATCTTTCTTGTTTGGTGGAACATCATAATAAAATAAATCGGATCGAAAACGGCACAATTAAGATGTTCCTTTTTCCCCGCGCGCTATTAGAGAATGGAACTGTAGAGAAATATCATAAAAATGGTTCGACGAACCCACCGCCATTCATTTCAGTGTAACTTGAAGAGTATTTATGTAGATGCAAATAGATGCACCAGTATTCAATAGCCATATGTTGGTTTTCCCAGAGACAACATACGAAGTGTTGTATCTGTTGCTTGCTGCCGTTTCTGGCATGATGTACATCCGTACTTTCAGCTAGCGTTATAAAATTGCGACATTTTGTTCTCCGTCCTTTAATGTCCTTGCACGTCATCCAGAGAAGGAGTTGTTGTTTTATTGTAAGAGGAAAAATACTGAATAGTTCTTAGAATGATAGGAATAATTAAAGATTTTTCTATTTTACTACTGACTATATTTTTACAGTATACCTCCCGTATTACTGTCGTGGCCCGAATAATTAATGCTGTAGCACATTTTCGGCTCTGCTTAACGCTTTCCCAGTGAAATTTGCGTTACTGCTGTTGTTTTATTTAACAGTGACCACATTTTCGTCGTGTCGTCTTTTATTACGAATCCACATTATGAGAAATTTTTTAATTAAGGTTTCTGTCCGTATTTCCATCCATAATTACATCGTTCTCTAAAGAATTCATGCAGATATGGAGGTGCGTACTTACTTCTGTTTCATATTTAAAATGGAAATAAAGTTTTTAAGTCATAAATATTGCTAGCACATTACCTAGATTCTGAGATAACGTTAAGAAAGTGCGGCGGGAATTCCACGATTAGTTTTTCTTAGAAGTTGCTGACCCAAATGAGTTCTAGAACTTCAAGGTGGTATTAAAGGAGCAGTTATAAAGCGTGCGTGTTTTTCTTTGCTGATATACACTTAGGTATTCTGTCGTCATATGAGCGCTAGAAACAAAATATGTTTGCTTTGAATATTCATTACTTTTAAATGTGTCGGCGCTTTACTTACGGAAAAATACCGACCGCGCATGGAATGCAGTTTCGTAGTTTTTCTTCACACTGGCACTCTGTGAAGTTTCTTCTATTTCTAAAACCGAATGTTTTTCAAACATTCCGCGGTATTCCTTGTTGGTCAGATCGCAATAGGTGGACCGCTGCTTATATTTGAAGGGAACACGGGTGTTCCGGCGCCTACCACAGATATTTTAATTTTTCTTAAGTTATTTTTACACGTCGGCATCGGATATTTAAACATTAAACTATTGTTAAATTTCAATCTAGGGTAATTGTTAAAGTTTGTTTTCCAAATCTACAGGTGCTCAATGAGTAGTGAATTCAAATACATAAAAGTAACAGCGATCATTGAATTATTATTTTGTCACAGATAAAGATTTCAGTCACTATATGATGATCGTTAGTGTTTTAAATGTGCTATAGAAGATTACACATGTATGTGTGTGTACACGCATTACATTTTTCACCTTTCATGACGCCGGTAGCTATCATATTGCGAATTCATGCGCAAGCGAAATGTTTTAAGTTCGATACACTGAGGATGATCACGCAGTGACTGTAATCTAGTTCTGCTATAGCAATCGTTGATCGTTCTTATCTTACACATAATAACTATAGTTAGTATTGCCAGTGGTCGACATTCACCCACTTGCGTTTATGAAGTAACCAAATTCACTTCTTGCAAGCACTCTTAACGGCTGTGTAAACACACGAGTTTTGTTTTGAGACTATCTATGGCAAAGCCCCTTCCGAATTATATATCTCATTGACCTCATAGTACAATTAATATTAAAAATCGGTATCCCAGTTTTCGTGTTCACTTATTTTTATAACGATTTTTTTATGCGTTGCTACCACTGCACGTTTACAAAAATCGATGCTCATTGTTTTCATGGGGAAGGGAGAGGGTGGAGGTGAAGGTATTTTATGGGTCAAGAGATGGATCTTGCCGGTTAAAATATTAGGAATTTAACACTAAAGCTTTACTTGTACAGGATTGCGAAAGGTCTAGGTACTGAGGATCATAGCAGTTTCGTCCAACTGGTTTATTAAGTCGAAAGTATCACCAAATATAACAAATAGAAATTTACTTATTAATTACCGAAAAAGACAAGAAAGGACTTTTCAAAAGATAATCCAAAGAAAAAAAAGGATCTAATAACTTGTAATCAAGAACTAAGTTCAATAAAACCAAATTACAAAGTAATTTCATTCCAGTCCATGATGGTGGTGGTGGCGGCTGGTGCAGCAACAGTGTTTAATAATTAAATAATTCTCAGTCTTAGTTGCAATATTTTTATTCTCCAATTACGCGTTTCGCGCTGTTAGCGCATCGTCAGACTAGAAAAAGACAAATGTTCTGTGGCTCCATCTCCGCCCAAGTAAGTCTGACTTTTCAAAATTTACTCACTTCAGCCACATTAGATTCGCTGCCCGCCAGTTACACGGACTGTAACGAAACATTTGTCTTTTTCCAGTCTGACGATGCGCTAACAGCGCGAAACGCGTAATTGGAGAATAAAAATATTACAACAGATATTGACAATTATTTAATTACAATGTAATTTTCGGTTATAAAGGAGAAAACCTATGCCATTTACAGCTGATGTTACTGTTACGGGGATATTAAGAGCGCAGAAGTATCGATAAGAACCTGCTTTAAGAGGGAGATGGCTGTACAGAATTTCGTTATCCAGTACCAGACGAGAAATGAGTTTGAGTGGTGTAAACTGCACTGCACGTAGGTCAGTTAGACTAACTGACGGAGGAAACTGTGTCTGCCGATGCGTTAAGAGACGCACGGGCGAGGATATAGAGAGGCGAGGGCTGAGCGCACATGGATTTTGGAACGGGTTGGAGTCGTGTAGGACGGCGGAGGGCGGCGTGGTTTTTGCTGCCGAAAGCCACGGGGTCCCGGGGTCAGCAACCTGGGCACACACGGCTGGCTGGCAGCTGTTCTGCTCCCCCATTCACGCAGGTGGCCGATCCCCGCCACCTCTTATTGTAATAGGGGCACGGCGTCACGGCCGGCCTCCAGAGTACTACCTAAAGTAGTAGCGATACCCCACTACTATCGAAAAACAACTGTCGATCCGAACAGTTCCGCATTGAATATGTATTTTTAAGCAATTCTTTTATAGATTACCTACTAAGTGAAGTATAGAAATTACACTACGTCTGCCTAACCCATTTCTTTCCAGCGTTGCGTATACGCAACACTAAATTTAGCCTTACAAAATGCAGTCGAAATGGATTTACTATACAAAACTCACCATGCAAGTGTTAAAGCCTTTTAACACATATGCATGGTGAGTTTTGTATAGTAAGTCCATTTCGACTGCATTTTGTAAGGCTTAATTTCGTGTTGCGTTTACCCAACACTGGGAAGAAATGGGTTAAACGAATTTCAGTACATCAGTACTCTAAGCACTTGTCGGTCGTAAGTGATAGTACTTGTAATCAATGTTGTAAAAACAATAGTATCATTGCTCTTTCCCACCCTAAAAAATCCCATTCAATATCTCCCCGATATTCCTTTGTTGTTTATCCGAGCGAGATGGTACAGCGATGAAACACTTGCAAATGTTGTTTCAAATGTTTGTATAGTCTATGGGACTTAACTACGGGGTCACCAGTCCCTAAACTTACAAACTACTTATGAACTAGGACGGCACAAATATCCATGCCCGAGGGGGGATTCGAACCCCCGACCGTGGTGGCCGTGAAGACCGTGACTGGAGCGCCTTAGTCCCCTCGGCCACCGCGGCCGGCGATGAAACGCATTCGAGAGAAAGGCGGCTCATCCAGCCTTCAGCCAACCCGATTTACGTTTTACGCGATTTCACTCTACCACTATAGTTCCTTTAGAAAGGAACGGTCTATTTCGTTCCGCATCCCCGACATAAACTGTCCGGGCGTATGTCGCTACTGACCAAGCAGTCGACGGGACGTTAAAACCACTCTTCCTTCCTCCTTCCCTTGTTGTTTAAAATAGTAGGTCCGCCTATTTGTTTGTTTATCGAGATCAAAATTTCAGTAACTGTGGTTTTGTTTGATATAATTCCAAACTGCAACAACGCATAGTTCGAAGTCGAATGGTGTGCAATATTGACATGATTCTTTCTGTGTTGTTTCATTGTCGATCAATAAATGCAAATTCGTAACAAAGGAAACAAATACTGTGAAATATTATCTTTACCCTTCCTTGGCGTTGTTTCACACTAGATATAAGAGTACCTTTAGCAGCCGAAAGCAAGAAAAAAAATTCTGTACCATACACGTAGGTCTCACAAAGTAATCGCACAATATTGATTTCATGATTTTCTTTTAGATGTTGTTGCCAAATTTAGCTCTCTCTCTCTCTCCTCCACTATTTCGGTTCTCATCTTTGCTCTAGGCTTAATTGTTGTTGTTGGTTTTTAGGGGACTAAACAGGCCTTAATGCACATTGCTTATGAAAATAAAGATTGGAGGAATTACCAGTTGATTTACGGGAATAAAGCTGATCTCTTGTGCTTCTCTTGGCATTTTATCTCAATGTTGACGCATGCTGTGAGGCAAGGATACAAGGCTATTATGCATAGTGTCTCGCTAAGCTTTTCGATTTATGCTTCCGTTGTTACTTGCCACAATTTCAAGCTAACACCTTTTTCGAATGCAAAACCAAATATGTGTCTACCTCCGTTGCTTTTTTTTGGTTATTCTCGTAAAAATGTCATAACCGATGAATTCGTTTTTGAAAAGACGACAGTCGTCCACGAAACGGAGTGGAGCAGAGCAAAGCTACGCTGCACTTGGTTGCCGTTATTGTTCGGAGCCAAGAGCTACATAGGAACTATTACGTAAAAAATACGCTTCTGGCTAAATTACTGCGTATTTGTTCGCCGTTATTTCACGTTACTTAACCTGACGCTGTTGGGACGTCGACGTCAGCGACAGCTTGGTGTTCCGTGTTAGCGCTTCTGGAGAGGTAGGTTCCACCTGCGCTTGTCGCATGTGGTGGAGAGACTTGTTTGGACTATTCAGACTCGCTAGTGTCCTTCCCCCGCTGTTTCAACAAAATGTTTAAGTAACGCATGTCATGAAACTCCAGCGGAAATTCCATTCGTATGACGCATTCCTGGCTTTGACACATATGGATCTCGTCATCTCGGAATTGTTCTGCGAATAATGAGACGGACGAGAAAATAGAAGCGTTTGTTTTTGGAGTGTCCTCGCGCGCGCCGAAGAACGAATGTCCCGTTTGGCTGGTTTGCAGCCTGTGGAAGACGAGCAAATATTCCGAGGCCACTCAGGGCGTGTTGTCACGTGCTCGCGGGAATTACACGTAGCCGTAGCGTGTAAAATTATCGTTGTCCACTGTCCGTAGGCAACCAGCATGCACTTGTCTCTGTCTCCCCAGTCCAACATGTCTTGTGTTTCCTGTCTTGTCTCGACGTCAAATCAGTCTGTCGCTTGGAGATCTTACTTGCAGTGGAAATGAGTGTTCTTGTTGGCGCGTATCGAAAGAGTTCCGTATTTCTCGTTAATTTTTTTAACAACACTGGATCTTCGTACTATACGTTTAGACAGTTGTTACTTGAATATTTTGTTCTTAATCTTTGTCATATTATATCAGTAACACTCAAGAAGTATTTTGTCTTCATTGCAATAAGTAACTTCAATACAATATAGAAGTGATTTTTTACAAAGATATTTTTCTCTCTGAAGCCCTTTTTATCACACCTCCAGATAGGAAACATTGTGTACTAAATTCATCTGACGGTAAATTGAATTAGAGACTTTTAAAGTTCTCACATTTGAGAATTCTTGCACAAAAAGAATTTACATCTACGTAAATACTCTGATAGTCACGTTCATGGCAGACGGATCATGTAACCGCTTTTATGATATTTCTCTACAGTTCCAAAGGCTCGCGGGAAAAAGAAACACAAATCTTTCCGTTTTCGATCTGATGTCTCTTATTCTATTTTGATTATCGTGTCTTCCTATGTAGGTGGCTGCTAGCAAAATATGTTCTCATTCGGAAGGGAAAATTTATGAAAGAAATTTCGCAAATAGACGTCGCCGTAACGAATAACACCTTTCTTTTAATGATTTGCACCCCAACTCGTGCATCATTTCCGTGACACTCTCTCCCCTTTATCGCGATAACACAAAACGAGCTGCCCTTTCCCACTTGGTGTGATCCCACAATGCGCAGCAGTACCCAAAATAGAGCGCACAAGTTTAGTGTAGGTACTTTCATTAGTAGAAATCTTGCATCTTCTAAGAGTTTTGATGATTATCATTTTGGCTCTTCTGATGCTTTGGCTTGATGAAAGCTGTCACTTTTGCAAAGAGCCGCATTGTTTATTAGTATCTCATCGGTTCCGAAGCGGTGGCTATACCGCGCTAATGAAGACACACAAAAGCCAAAGAAACAGTTACGCAATCTACGTCTACGTATATCCACAACTTAAGTAAAAGTACGCGGAAAATTTTTTTCTTAAATCACGTAAAATTCTCATTAAATTTATATTCATAATTTTTCGACTAGCAAGAATACAGCCAATACAATTCGCCGCTAAAATAGTTTTATATTCATATGTGACAAGAATGTCGTTACAGTAACTTACATAAATGTGTGATGTCAGGTTAAGTAATATGCCGTACTTCCTAGAACTGTTTCACTTGCTTATTTACAGTTAAGGATATGTTCATTTCCGCAGAAATTAAGAATGCAGAAGAGTGTCGATAGGAACGAATTGGATCGCATATCTGTTTCCTGTTTAACCCTTTAATGCACAGTGTAGGTGATCAGTTACAGACCTTAGTTTTCCAAAAAAAATTCAAATGTTTGTATAGTCTATGGGACTTAACTACAGGGTCATCAGTCCCTAAACTTACAAACTACTTATGAACTACTTACGAACTAAGACGGCACAAATATCCATGCCCGAGGGGGGATTCGAACCCCCGACCGTAGTGGCCGTGCAGATCGTGACTGGAGCGCCTCAGTCTCCTCGGCCACTTAGTTTTTCGATTATCTCTCAAACTGATCAACATTTTACCTCAAATTCATTTGTAGCTGCTTCTATACATAGTGTTACACATTAAAGTACCGCGGCCAAGAAATTATAAATGCCAGAGTGCTACTGAACCTGTTCAACAGCTGCATTGAGTTACTCCTAACATGTGGGTTTGTTTACTTTGGTATTCCTCCTTTGCCATGTTAGTCAATCACATACTACTGTTGCATTATGAGTTATGGAAAGATTACAGCTACATAGATACTCTGCAAATCACATTTAAGAGCATGGCAGAGGGTTCATTAACCACTTTCATAACTACCGTTCCATTCTCTAATAGCGCGCGGGAAGAAAGAACACCTAAATCGTTCCGTTTTCGATCTGATTTATCTTATTTTATTGGGATGGTCATGTCTCCCTAAGTACGTGGGTGCTAGCAAAATATTTTCACATTCAGAAGTAAAAGTCGGTGATTGAAACTTCGCAAACAGATCACGTCGCAATGAATAACGTCGTCCTTTTAATGATTTACACCCCCAATTCGTGCAACATTTCCGTGACGCTCCCCCCCCCCCCCCCCCCGTAACGCGATAAAACAAAACGAGCTGCCCTTCTCTGAAGTTTCTCAATGACTTCCGTCAGTCCCACCTGGTGAGGTTCCCACAAGGGACAACAGTACTCCAGTAGAGGACGCACAAGTAGGCAGTCTCTTTGGTGGAATTGGTGCATTTTCGAAGTGTTCTGCCAATGAAACGTAACCTTTAGTTCGCCTTCCCCACAATATTTTCTAAGAGGCATAATAGTGACATTCACTGCATCGGGTACGTCATGGAAGCACTATATAGCTGACTAGCTATGAACGTTTTGTTGCTAGTGTGCACAATAATTTTAAAGAATTTTTTCAAAATTTTTCTCAGTATATACGCACTATCATTAATCGTGGTAGTTTTTATAGCTTCAAATAAAAAGTCTTGAATTGAAGGGTTAAATCTTCATTCGCTAACGTGGTTGCAGCGGAATGCAACCAGCAGAAGACAGACGAGCTGTCAGAAGCTGAGTGCTCGCCGGGTTCGATCCCCGGTCAGAACAGCGCAGCCGCGCGGCTAGCCCGGCGTGCCCCTCCACTGCTCATTCACTCCGGCCAATGTTGTTTTTTCATATCGAATATGTACTGGTTATATGCAATTATTAACATTTGTTTTCCATTTAAATAAAATATTTCGGGCGGCATTTCGCCATGTTTGCAGAGCGGCGCTGTTTTCGGCTGATGGGAGTGCACTGCAATTAGGGGAGGGGAGGAGGGGGCGTGACAATAATGGCGTTGCACTAACAATTGAAAATGTCAACACGGCTTTGATTAATGGTAGTGACGCGATAGTTGGCGGCTGCGCTTCATTTGTCAGCGGCTGCAGCTGCACCTGCCCGCCCGCACCTGAGCCACCCTCTTCATTTCCTGACACCTACAGGCCAACTGCCGGGAACTCGCGCGGCCTGCTTTGCCAATACTCGGTTATATCTCGGGTTGTAATGCAGACTGGAAATCTCTTATCTTTAGGCAAGATCTTACTTTCTGATCGTCTAGTCGTGTTAATCTGATATAATCTTTTCCTTTACTTTTCTTTTAAATAAAATTGACGCTAGCTGCCGCAGCGGACAGAAGATATACTGATAGCGGCTTCAACGTCGCCCGCCAAAGGTAGTGTAGTAGTTTTGTGTAGTTCGCGAACGAACTACAAAGGTTCCAACCTTTACGATTTAATCGTAATCGTTACGAAAATTGTATAAAATTACGAGTTTACGATTTAAGTGGTTCAAATTCCGATTTTCAGGTTTATGTAACAAATTGGTCTCATTTGTTTTGCGACGGCAAAACTCGGTTCCTTTTGAGTTCGACAAAAATGAACTGGTTTTGAGCAACACCTTCCAGCATGTTCTTGTGGAAATCGCCCGTATTGACACCGACTTCTACTCTGAAACTGCGTAAATCCTCAAAAACGCGCCATTGTAGAATCTAGCAGCAGCCATTGAAAACACGGAACGTCACTTGACTCGTAGCTGCGCCCCTATAGGAAAAATCGTAAAGGGTGTGGGTAATAATAAAAATCGTTCATCACATATCCTCCATCGTTAGTCTGTGTTCAGAAGTTGAAGTTTGTTTTTTGTTTTTTATTGCATCGTATCTAGTAATACAGCGATTTCGTGTGTGTGATATGCTGTACCGAAGTGTGTGATGAACGTTTCTTATTTGTAAAATAGAGTTTTATGAGAAAATCGCCACTAAATGTTATCTCGTCCCTTCCGTTTTTTCATAAAATGAAGAACTTTTTGTTGCAGGAAAAATCTAATCCTCGTGAAAGTGATGCTTATGAATCATCGCGAAAAACACTTGGAAGAAAAATATCGCGAGGGTATTCTTGTTTGAGGATTTCTGCGAAATAAATAAATATTAATCTCGAAATAAAAAAATAAAATCTTCTGTATCGAGGAAGAAAATAATTAATTATTATATTTTCCTCCCCCCCCCCCCCCTCACCCGCCCTTCACAAACACATTTCTACTGTACTCGTCAGGATGAAACAGAAACTGTTTTTGGTGATTCCTTATTCACTTATTCCCCTTGGACTCCTCCTTACTCCCCCCCCCCCCCCCGCTACTGCTGATACATGTTACGTCGCATTACTATTTGCTGTATTCGAAAGTTGGAATCTCTGGAACTAGTCCGGAAGAGCGCTCCCACACTCTTAGTTCGTCCGCTCCTTTTCCGAAGACTGACGGGGGAACAGCGAGAGGACGCGAGAAAGCGCAGAATCGCGTGATTCCCTTCTGTCAGTTACAGTCATTTCGAGCTGAAATGCAGCTCAGCTGTAGTTTCATAGTTCACTGCCACAAATTTTCTTTTCTAAAATATTCAGCAGTGTCTAAATAATATTTACTACGAGTACTCTGTATGCAAAGTGTATCACCCACATTCGTGTAAATAACTGGTTTATTTGCTTAAGTATTTAATGTCTAATTGCCCAAAAATACGGGTAATAGCACAGGCTTGGGCAACACTGATCATTATAATAAAAAAAGCTGTCAAAACAAAAGAAAGAGCTCTTTTAGTAGCGGTAACAAAAGCCAGAAAGAGCGGACGAACTAAACAGAGTGACCTACTTCGCGGCTGAGCTTCGAACTAAAAGCAGAGCTACCGGTCGCGAACTAAAATATGTGCAATCGGTCGCGAATTAGAACATACGTTACCGGTCGCGAACTATTATTCCAAACGTATCTCGCTTCTTACTTCGTTGGATTCTTTTCCAAAGACCGACGGGCAATAGCGAGAGGGCGCGCAGCAGAATTAAAAATCACGTGTTTGCCTTCTGCTGATAAGAGCCATTTAGAGGTGAGCATCTGCCAGCGAGATTACATAGTTCAGTGCTACAAAATTTCTGTTTTGAAGTATTCTGCACTCTGCAATATCTGACTAATAAATTCCATAGTGACAAGATATAGAGATAACTATAAACGTAAATCAAATGTTTGTAGAACTTATGGGACTTAACTACGGGGTCATCAGTCCCTAAGCTTACAAACTACTTATGAACTAGCTAAGACTAAAGACGGCACAAATATCCATGCCCGAGGGGGGATTCGAACCCCCGACCGTAGTGGCCGTGCTGACCGTGACTGAAGCGCCTCAGTCACCTCGGCCACCGCGGCCGGCAACTATAAACTTAAACGCGATAAATTATCCACAAACTGTTTCTTTTTTTTTTGGCCGGCCGCGGTTGCCGAGGGGACTGAGGCGCTCCAGTCACGGTCTGCACGGCCACTACGGTCAGGGGGTTCGAATCCCCCCTCGGGCATGGATATTTGTGCCGTCCTTAGTATTAGTTAGTTCATAAGTAGTTTGTAAGGTTAGGGACTGATGACCCCGCAGTTAAGTCCCATAAACTTTACAAACATTTGAACATGTTTTTTTTTTTCTGTTTCTTTTGGTTTCCGTGATAGCATTAGCGGCTCAAGCAGCAAGCGCATGAAGCAGCTAGGCGGGGGAAGTTCTCTCTCCACCAGCATGTGCAGACCACGCCGCTCAGCCATCACTGGGAGCGGACGAACTAAAAGAACGAACTAGTTCGCGGCAGAGCCGCGAACTAAAGTGAGCGCTCCCGATCGCGAACTATTATGCGCAAGTTTATAGCGTAGTGACGTAGCTGCCAGGAAACACAGTCAGTATGTTCCCTTTAACAGGAAATGTTTGAGTCATCAGGCTAAGTGTGATGTCAAGATGGGAAGCAAAACGCGCCACGCCACTGAGGCGCACTCGTGCTTTTCACAACCTCCTGAATGAGTTTGAAAGGGGTAAATTGTGCCTTCCGAGTGGCGGGATGGTCCGGGATGTTCCTTTTGGAGACTTGCCACACAAGTTGAGTGTGCCGCGTCACTTGTGCAATGATGCTGTCGCTCACGTGAGCAACCTCACACGAGGTTCTGGAACTCCGCCGAGCGAGGCGGCACAGTGGTAACACAGGACGGTGGGCAAAACCCGCCACCGGCCATCCTAGTTTTGGTTTTCTGTGATGGTTCCTATGAAACGGCACGGCCGATTGCCTTCCCCATTCTTGACAAAATATCTTTGTAAACCTATTGGGCCAAACTGCTATGGTCATCAGTCACTAGACTTACAAACCACTTAAACTAAGGACAACACACACACACACACACACACACACACACACACACACACACACACACACACACACACACCGATGCCCGAGAGAGGACTCAAACCTCCCGCGCGTAGCATGACCTAGACCATGCGGCCATTCGATGTGGTCCGTCCTTGTCAAAACAATCCGATCATGTGCTCTGTCTCTACTGACAACGCTGTCGAGGGGACGTTTGTTTGCCTTAAAAGTTCGTATTTATTTATGTTTTTTTATTATATAAAAATTGTCCTAAGACGTTCTCCAAAAACTCCTTGTCGAACCGAGACATCCCTGCGAAGCTACGGAAGGTATCGGCGTCTTCCCTTTTTATCTGGCGTGGCAAATCATCTTCGACAATGTGCATTCGTTCATCAACCAAGAATTAGCCCTTCTTAGTGTTTGAACTGCGTTTTGGCATATTACTAAAATCGTTCTCCTCACGAGGCAAGACGTTGGAGACGACACGAATTCTGCAGCAGAAATGTTTGTCATCATGTATGTGATTGCAGACTTTCTCGGCGCATTCCAATGATGAAATCTCCTCGAGAGATTATCCAAATTCGTCGTCTTGTCGTAACGTTTCGACGAGTTTCGTACACACGATCTTCAGGCGAAGTGCTCGAAACCTCGTCACAAGACGACGCCCTCTCTCTGCCGATTACCCGGGAAAGTTTCATCATGTTCAGGCAGGGATAAACGAACAAGCAACACAGTGGCAGACACGTGAGAGCGCGAACGCGCCTGGTTTTCGGTTGTTGTGGGCCGGTCGTTGCCGTCTGGAAGACAATGCCCCCGGCGCCCCCCCCCCCCCCCCCAATCCCCACCGGCCGTGCTTGCTCGTTACATATCCGCCGCGGCTGTTGTATTATGTATTTTAGTGTCGCTTGTAATTACTGCAATTAGGGGGCGGGCCACGTGATGCGGTCCTCGACCTCGCCGCCGGCCTGCTGCCGCCATATTGATTTGTTTACGATCCCGCGGCAGCTGCTCGAGTCAGTTGGTGTCCGGCGCCATCTGGGCCACACACGGCACCTCACCTCCTCCTCCAAACCTCTGCTCTCGACAGAAGCTCTCGCTTGTCCCGCCTTTTCACCGCTAGACTTGGAGTGCGGAGTGCCCCCACAATGGACGTCGCATCACCTCCTTCCGAACAGTGTCCTCGCCGTCTCCATCCCCTCTCCTGCATTACTACAGGACACTGATATTTTTCCTTACCACCTGTTTAACAGCCAGGAGAAAGTTACAGATCTCATGTTCTTGCTTTATGTGTTTGTAATACGGAGCTCAGTAACTGAGTATGGAATATCGCCCCAGTTTTGTGACTGGATAGGGGATTTCCTATCACAGAGGACACATTTGTAGTAATTGATAGTAAGGCATCGACTAAAACAGAGGTGATATCCGGCGTTCCTCAGGATAGTGTTATTGGTCCTCTATTGTTCCTTATCTACATTAACGGTCTGGGAGAAAATCTGAGCAGCCCTCTTAGGTTGTTTGCAGATAACGCCGTCATCATCGTCTAGTACAGTCATTTTAAGATCAAAACCAATACCAGAACGACCAATATATCAGTATGGTGTAAAAACTGGCAGTTGATTCTAAATAATGAGAAATGTAAAGTTGTCGAGATGAATACGAAGATAAAGCCGTTAAACTTTGATTACGAGGTAAATCAAAATGTTCAAATGTTTGTATAGCTTATGGGACGTAACTACGGGGTCATCAGTCCCTAAAGTTACAAACTACTTATGAACTAACTAAGACTAAGAACGGCACAAATATTCATGCCCGGAGGGGATTCGAACCCCCGACCGTAGTGGCCGCGCAGACCGTGACTGAAGCGCCTCAGTCCCCTCGGCCACCGCGGCCGGCCGAGGTAAATCAATCAAATGTGAAGGCCGTAAACTCCTCTAAATACCTAGGAATTACTATTACATCAGACTTAAACTGGAAAGAACACGCAGATAATGTCGTAGGAAAGGCGAAACAGAGACTGTGTTTTATTGGAAGAACGCTCAAAAGATGCAATCAAACTACTAAAGAGACTGCATACACTAAGCTTGTCCGTCCTTTTTTGGAGTGTTGCTGCCCAGTGTGGGATCCTTATCAAGTGTGTTTGACGGAAGCCATCAAACGAGTCCAAAGAAGGGCAGCCCGTTTGGTTTTGTCACGTTACAGGGGAGACAGCGGAGTCACGGAAATGATGCAGGTTGTGGAATGGGAATCATTGCAACTACGCCATTTATCGCTGCAGCGCGGGCTACTTACGAAACTCCAATCGCCAACATTCTCCTCCGAACACGAAAATATATTGTTGACTCCCACTTACACAGGTAGAAATGATCATCAGAATAAAATACGAGAAATCAGAGCTAGAACGGAGAGATTCAGATGTTCTTTTTTCCCGCGCGCTATTCGAGACTGGAATGGTAGATGAATATTACAAATGTGGTTCGCTGAAGCATCTGCCAGGCACTTAAATGTGATTTGCAGAGTATCCCATGTAGTTGTAGCTACTACTTTACCTTAGAAAAGCAGTATCATATTCCGACAAAAACCGACACAAATATTTTGTGGTGGCGTAGCCGCAATACGTTCGAAAATAACTGTCATCACTCAATTAAAAAAATAAATAAATAAATAAAAACTGACGTTTCTGCCTCCATTTTTGTAGCGTCCGTCTATATGTACAGAGCTATGGCCTAGGCAATAATTATCTTGGATATTCGGAGACGCCCTTTCAGTGCATTTCAGTCCTATGCCTTATTATACAGTTAGCTTAGTGAGATTACTAGCATTGTAAATTCTGAGACGATTTGCTACTCAATTTATTAATTGCTGCGAACGAATGTTTGTATTGTTTGTCCTCTGACTGTGCACTTGGTCTTAGTGGCAGATTGTAAGAAACAGGACTCATAAAACGCACACAAGTTTTACGTTCTTATTCTGCACTTTTATTGTGGCGCCAGGACCGTCAGCGTAATGCAGCCAGCTGGAAGAATAATGGGAGGAGCAAACAGGTAATTGTCGTGTGCGCATTATGGTGCGCTGACTCATCAATCATTCGGGGAGGCGTACGCGAATTGTTGGTCAACCGAAATGTCGTCCAGTGATGGAACATTTATTTTGCCAGGCGCTACCCCGGCTCCACTAATTATTAATCCAGTGGGAATGTCAGTGGGCGATTTTGCGCCGTAAAAATATTTCCCGTCCTTGGGGGATTAGCCAGCGAGCGGATCAAATTGTCCGTGTCGCATTACTTTCCACACAGGCAGTCTTGGTGTCGCCCTCGCGGAGTTGGCCGCAACTGAAGCGGATGTGGGACGCGGGTTGACGCCGCAGCCGGTGAGGGGCGCAGCGTTTGTCGATGGGGAGCGAGTACAAGCGTATGTTGCACACACAGAAATGAACCTACCTATCCGTCGTTGCCTAGACGTGAGAACTACCCACCGTTAAAGTATCACCCTGTAGTGAAGAGTCTGATAAGAAAAAAAGCAAAAACTGCCAGGCGCTTTGATAGTTTTACACATCACGTTTGTACAATTGTATCTCCCTCCTTTTCCTGTTCTTGTCGCGCATAGTTGGTGGGGAAAAACTCTGTAGGTAAATCTTCTTGTTGGCTCTGTTGTTGTTGTTGTGGTCCTCAGTCCAGAGACTGGTTTGATGCAGCTCTCCACCCTACTCTATCCTGAGCAAGCCTTTTCATCTCCTCATAAGAACGACAACCCACATCCACTTGAATCTGCTTACTATACGCGTCTCTTGGTCTCCCCCTGCGATTTTTACCCCACACACTTCCCTCCAACGCTAAATTCACAATTCCTTGATGTCTAAGAATGTGTCCTACCAATCTATCCCTTCTTTTAGTCAAGGTATGCCAGAAATTTCTTTTCTCCCCAATTCGGTTCAGTACCTCCTCATTAGTTACGCGATCCACCCACCTAATCTTCAGCATTCTTCTGTAGCACCATATTTCAAAAGCCTCTATCCTCTTTCTGTCCACACTGCTTATCGTCCATGTTTCACTCCCATACAAGGCAACACTCCATACAAATGCCTTCAGAAAGCACTTCCTTAGGCTTAAATCAATATTCGATGTTAACAAATTTCTCTTTTTCAAAAATGCCTTTCTACCCATTGCCATTCTGCATTTTATATCATCTGTACTGCGACCATCATTTGTTATTTTACTGCCCAAGTAACAAAACTCATCTACCTCCTTTATTGTTTCGTTACCTAATCTAATTCCTTCAACATCACCTGATTTTCTTACACTGCACTCCATTACCCTAGTTTTACTCTTGTTAATGTTCATCTTATATGCACCTTTCAGCACACTGTCCATTCCGTTCAATTGCTCTTCCAGGTCCTTTGCTGTATCTGACAGAATTACTATGTCATCGGCAAAACGCAATGTTTTTAATTCTTCACCCTGAACTTTAATTCCTTCTCCAAATTTCTCCTTGCTTTCCTTTATAGCTTGTTCAATGTACAAGTTGAACAACATTGGGGAAAGGCTACAACCCTGTCTTACTCCCTTTCCAACCACTGCATCCCTTTCATGCCCTTCAACTCTGACAACCGCAGTCTGGTTTTTGTACAAGTTGTAAATAACCTTACGCTCCCTATATTTTACTCCTGCTTGCTTCAGAACTTTAAAGAGTTTATTCCAATCAACATTGTCAAAAGCCTTCTCCAAATCTACAAAATCTAGAAATGTTGGTTTGCCTAATCTCTCTAATTTCCTTCTCAAAGTCTTCTTGCAAGAGATACGCAGATGGAAACAATATAGTGGTCGTATCTTGTAGAAACCTGAATATCGACAGAAAATCCTACCGCGAAAGAAATGGGCTTTCTTACAACGTCTGCGACTATATTTCGCCGATCACATACGCGACGCTTTCGTGATTCGTAAAGGAACTAATAACGAAGCGTGCTGAACCCCTTTGCACTTTGTCCATCTCCTGTGTCAACTGCTATGTGGTACGGATCCCACATTGACGAGAGAGAGAAAATTTTGTCGAGGTGTATTTTGGTCTTTTGAAACTAAATGAAAGAAGTTAATTGTGGCGCGGAGCGCGCGGTTGCTCGCCGTGGAGGTTCAACTCCTCGCCTGTTGCATGGGTGTGTGTGTGTTGTCCTTAGGTTAGTTTAGTTTAAGTAGTTTGTAAGCTACGGACTGATGACCACGCAGTTTGGTCCGATAGAATTACAAACATTTGAACTTTTTTTTTTTACAAACGTGTTTTGCTTCTTTATTTGTGAAGCGTCATCAGTGGCTTGTAACACATTTTTTAATTTTTATTTATTTATGCTGTTGCGTTGCAGAACAGTTATAAATATTTTCCTATGTTTGACAGTATATCAGCTGTAAATCTTCGCTATGTTATTTCTTAAATTCTAACCTACTGGGTTAGATTTATAACTTTTGTACTGTGAAAGATAGCAAAATATCTATTACTGTTCTGAAATAAAATATTATACACAAAAACCAACATGTATTACAGGCCACTGATGACGCTTCACAAATAAAGAAGTGAAACGCTTTTGGTGCAAAAACTGCCTTTCGTTTAGTTGCAGTAGACAGAAATATACCACAAATTTTCTAAGCAACTGTGGACGACGGAAAACTGATTACATAAAATTATTGGTGGAAAGATGTTTCGAAAGCGAATTCCTTTGTTGATAGACTTTACGTCCTGAGGTTTCTTCCAGTGAGTCTCACACTGGTATCTGCCTTTCCTACGAATAAATTTGTGTGATTGTTCCACTTCAAATTGTTCCTTACGCACGCATCGATATTTTTCGTACAACAACTGCTTTCGGGAATTGTTCTGCAATTTTGTACTCATATAACAAAGGATATGTTTCTGTATTCGCAGTACATTCAATTTTTTATGTTGTCATTCAAGTGCCACGTCCTGCACCATGCATAGATAGGCTTGCAGATTCTCTTGCATTTGTCTACAAATCACGTTGCGACTTGCATCATTACAAATATTTTGAGAAGCAACAGTTCTGTTACACTGCGAACTGGCACGTCGGAAATAAGTTTTGCTCTTAGGATTGAATCGTCATATTCTGTTCGCCCGAAACTCTTCAATTCGAGTGGTATACCGGACGGTCATATATTGACTATTAGGCGACAGTGTGGAACAATGCTGAACTCCTAAGAGTCAAGAAGCAGAGCATGTACTTGGAGGATTGTAGTTACTGCTTAATGGCTGTCAGGGACGTATACAGCGGAGCTAGGTTTCACACGATTGTCGGTGTCGAAACCCACGTTGACTGACAAGGAAAGTACTTGGGCTCGAACAAACACATATACACCAAAATCGTATGAGAGATAATGTAAAGATCCCTTACTGCACTAGTGATAATCCTGCATCTGCAAAACTCTGCAGTCGTCCATTAGATGCCTCTGCGTGTGCCATGCCGCATTGCACTTTGGCCTGTCGGTTCGCCAGTAGGGACGGTGCAGTGTGCCTCCGAAGTTGAGTTTTGTGATGTTATTTGTTTGGTGAAGCGTCAGATGGGGCGGCGATTGCTAATCAATCCTGCTAATGTATTGCGATTAGTTGAGATGAAGTTACGAAGAACCTTTCTTCGTGAAGATGGTATTAGTGTAGAAGATAAATCATTTGCTTGCTTTCTCGTATCTTTTATGGTACAGAAATATGAGCATAAGTTACATACTGTTGTTACAAACTCATAATAATAATAATGATAATAGGGATGATAATGACGAACAACTCATTGCAAGCGGTAGTGCTACGGTTAGTGCGGGAAGAGGCGATGGAAGCAGTGGTAGTGAATATCAAGTCTTTCGGGAGGAAGGTTAATGTTGCAACTATCATCACGGCTTTTGATGACAATTCGCTAGAGAACATGTACGATGATTATTACATAAGTTATAGTTAAGATATCTGCATTACGTATGGCGTCTACAATTACACCTACAGTGCTATCTAGAGCATGGTTGCAGAGCTTTGCAGAATAACGACACCAACCAGCACATTCATCTACATCTACATAGATACTCTGCAAATCACATTCAAGTGCCTGGCAGAGGGTTCATTAACCACTTTCATAACTTTTCTCTACCGTTCCATTCTCTAATAGCGCGCGGGAAGAAAGAACACCTAAATCGTTCCGTTTTCGATCTGATTTCTCTTATTTTATTGGGATGGTCATGTCTCCCTAAGTAGGTGGGTGCTAGCAAAATATTTTCACATTCAGAAGTAAAAGTCGGTGATTGAAACTTCGCAAACAGATCACGCCGCAATGAATAACGTCTTCCTTTCGATGATTTCCACCCCAATTCGTGCAACATTTCCGTGACGCTTCCCCCCCCCCCGTAACGTGTCTTCCGTCAATCCCACCTGGTGAGGGTGAGGGTAAGGGGCAACAGTACTCCAGGAGTGGATGCACAAGTGTGATGTAGGTGGAGCTGGTGCATCTTCGAAGCGTTTCTGCCAATGAAACGTAACCTTTGGTTCGCCTTCCCCACAATATTTTCTGTGTGTTCTCTCCACTCAAAGTTGTTCGTAATTGTAACTCCTAGGTATTTGGTAGAATCCACGACCTTAAGGTTTGACTGATTTATCGCGTAATTGAAGTTTGCGGATTTCTTTTAGTGGTCATGTGTATGACTTCACACTTTTTTTTATTTAGTGTCAATTGCCAATTTTCGCACCATGCAGAAATTTTGTCTAAATCGCTTTGCAGTTGCTTTTGATTGTTGACTTCACTAACCGATAAACGACAGCATCATCCGCGAACAGTCTAAGAGAGCTATTCAGACTGTCTCCTACATCGTTTATAAACACAAGGAAGAGTAAGGGACCTATAACGCTTCCCTGTGGATCGCCAGATATCGCTTCTGTTTTACTCAATGAGTTACTGTCAATTACAACGAACTGTTTACTTTCTGATAGGAAATCGTGAATACAACCGCACAATTGGGGAGATATTCCATAAGCACGCAATTTCATAAGAAGCCGCTTGTGGGGTACAGTGTCGAAAGCCTTCCAGAAATCCAGAAATATGGAATGGATTTGAGATCCCTTGTCGATGGCACTTAACACTTCATGTGAATAAAGGGCAAGCTGTGTTTCGCAAGGTGTACGTAGAGATCCTGTAACCAAACGTTCATACAGATATGTTTGTTAGAGCCCATGTACTTTCCTTGTGAGAGTCCACAGAGGGAGACGGTCGTCAGAGATGTAGGCGTATATCTTTGCGCATCCGCTGGCTGGACGACCGTTCTCGAATCGTGGGTGCCGTCGCCGTCCTCTCAGCACGCGGCCAGCAGCAGCGCGGCTTAAGGCTCCGGCGGACAATCTGCCCCCCGGATTGATTTAAAATTCCGCGTTATTTTCTTTGTCAGCGCGGGCGCATCGCGCTCCCCGGCCTGACCTCCGGCGACGAAAAAATTCGGGGTAACCCTCGCCCCCCCCCCCGCCCCCCCTTTCTCCACACCCTCTCTCCTCGTCCCACAGCAGCGCGGCAATTATTTTTAGCAAAAAATGTTACGCCCGACAGCATTTTTAAAAAAGTCGTCGCCCGAGGGTTTCCTTTCTCTTTATTTAGGGATGTTTTTTTTTTTTGGCGCCCCTGACACCGCGGCGGGCGCTAGATGGGTAGAGAGGTAGGTGCGCGGCGGCGGCGGCGCCGGCGAGTCGCGTGAATAATGCATGCGGCGCACATGTGTGTCGCAGTATGTGTACTTATGTCTTGATAATGATTGGTGAGAACAAGAGTCCCCCGTGTAGGCGTGCATAATGGAGGCGCGCGCCGCTCAATGTTTCAGTTACACATAGCGCGCCGCGACGCCAGCCGCCTGCCGCCGCGCCGCGGCGGTCAGCCGGGCCCGCTTTAGCCGCCTCCCACCGCCGCCTCTCATCTGCGCCATTAACGGCTACACTGCATGTTTACTGAAAATACTCCACAGTACTGCACAACTTTGCAAATACACAACACTTTCAACTGATCCCCTGCCAGTCATCTTCAGCACAGCCATGGAACACTGACCAGTATGTAACGGTGATTTTTTTTCTACCTTAATATTCACAGAATATATGACATCAACTGCGATTGGGCAAAGCTGAAAATATGTACCCAGCCGGGATTCGAACCCGGGTCTCCTGCTTTCTAGGCAGTTGCGCTGACCCCACACCACTGGGGACACAGTGGTCACCGCACCTGCAAGGACTACCTAAGCACGCCTCCCGTCAGATACAAATTCCCAGCTTCGCCCTGCCCACAGTACTCAAACTCGTAGTTATGAAACTAATTCCCGTAAGAGTAAAGGCTTCAAACTTGCCCACCCCTCCCCACTAACGATAGGATCATGGCCCGTCACCGGCATATTATATATATACATGTGGCGTCTGTTCCGAAAGAAAGGAGTGGGCAAGTTTGAAGCCCTTACTCTTACGGGAATTAGTTTTCCGGCCGCGGTGGCCGAGGGGACTGAGGCGCTCCAGTCACGGTCTGCACGGCCACTACGGTCGGGGGTTCGAATCCCCCCTCGGGCATGGATATTTGTGCCGTCCTTAGTATAAGGTAGTTGATAAGTAGTTTGTAAGTTTAGGGACTAGTGACCCAGTAGTTAAGTCCCATAAGCTTAACAAACATTTGAACATTTGGAATTAGTTTCATAAAGAAGTGACGTCTGTTCTTTCGGAACAGACGCCACATATATATATATATATATATAATATGCCGGTGACGAGCCATGATCCTATCGTTAGTGGGGAGGGGTGGGCAAGTTTGAAGCCCTTACTCTTACGGGAATTAGTTTCATAACTACGAGTTTGCGTACTGTGGGCAGGGTGAAGCTGGGAATTTGTATCTGACGGGAGGCGTGCTTAGGTAGTCCTTGCAGGTGCGGTGATCACTGTGTCCCCAGTGGTGTAGGGGTCAGCGCAACTGCCTAGAAAGCAGGAGACCCGGGTTCAAATCCCGGCTTGGTACACATTTTCCGCTTTGTCCAATCGCAGTTGATGTCATATATTCTGTGAATATTAAGAATAACAACTGCAGGATCAGAAGTAACGTCTGTTCTTTCGGAACAGACGCCACACGTATATAATTTTTTCTACCGTTTACAAACTCTAAGGATTGATCGAGGACAGGATTCGGAACAAAAAAGATCTAGCGAACCTATACCCAGAAATACATGGTTTCCTTGCTAGAGACTATTCAGTACCACTTTCTTGCAGAGACTGCAATGAGTGAAGAATTTCACTAACGGTGGCATATTTGCTGTAGCACAAATGGTAGTTAAATCGAATCAAAATAACACTTTTAAGTGAAATACGACTTCCTCCCTCTCCCCCCCTCCCCCGCCCCGGAGGTCAGGGTTCTTACGTGACTGCCGAGCACGGGGCCCCGAGATAATGTAGTCTTCTTTTCCTCTTTTTTTTTTTCCTCCGTGGACTGCATTTCCTGTCCCTTCCGCTCCTTTCCTTCCCCTCCACACCGGGGGACTGATCACCTTAGCAGTTTGGTTCAAATTTTCAAATGTTTGTATAACTTATTGGACTTAACTACGGGGTCATCAGTCCCTAAACTTACAAACTACTTACGAACTACCTTATACTAAGGACGGCACAAATATCCATGCCCGAGGGGGGATTCGAAACTCCGACCGTAGTGGCCGTGCAGACCGTGACTGGAGCGCCTCATTCCCCGCGGCTGGCACTAAGGACGGCACAAATATCCATGCCCGAGGGGGGATCGAACCCCCGACCGTAGTGGCCGTGCAGACTGTGACTAGAGCGCCTCAGTCCCCTCGGCCACAGCGGCCGGCTAGCAGTTTGGTCCCCCTGTCACAAACAGATAATCAAATACGACATTTTGATATTGTAGGCGATCTCATAGATTAAAATCTTCAAAAATGAAAAGCCAACATCGCGAAATACTTATTTATTTTATGATGACCGATTTCAATGGGCAATATCATAATCATATCAAATTTTCCAAGTTGCTCATCTTAAAAAAAAAAAAAAGGAGATTAAATAGTACGCGCAACATGGCACATAGCCTGAATATAAAAATACACTAGACATTATAAGAGTCTCTTATAAGCTGTTGATGTTTTAACTTATTTATATTTAGACTTTGTGCTATGTTGCACGTACTATTTAATCTCTATTAAGAAAAAAAATCAACAAGATAACCAAATTGTAAAATTTGATATAACGAGATGATGGTGGCATAGCCCACTGAAACCGTCGCCATTAAATAAGTATTTTGCGTTCTTGGCTTTTCACTTTTGAAGATAATTAAATACGACTTTACTGGGGTAGTAGAATCAGGACTGCTTGGCAGAAATAAGTTCATGGCAACTAGTACGTCAGCGATGGTACGTGAGTTCGACACTTCTCAAATTTTACAGTTTGCACCTTGAACAACACTTCCATCCCTTTTGTGTCTCCTTTGCTTAAATCGCGTTACGACTTACGTGCTCCTGTCGTTATTTGTACCAACATGTACCAACAATACAGAACACGTGAAGGGCGTAGTTGTCCTCTGTCGCGTCAGGACCAAATTTCCTTTATAAAGTTTTTCACTAACCAGATATCTTCTCAGTCTGATGTCCCAATGCAGATGAATGACGCTTAGGTCGCAGATTCATTGATCTTAAAGTGAGGTTCAGTGGGCTCTGTTACACACTGACAATACTATATACTTTTTATAGATGCCAGCTACTGTAATTCTGTCTTAGTAAACTAGCAAATTACAATCAATTTCACACGTATATCAAGTTCTCCTCCTTCCTCCTCCTCCTTCCGTACAGACTGTCTTTTAGTTCTCAGAATTACCAAAGCGCAACATTTTCATTATCTGCTCTACCATCTCGAAAGTTCCTAAATCGCGCATAAAGTAGGGCTCAACGGCATAGCGTTTTTGTCCTTATCTCATACTATCCACCATTTCTTCTTTCTTGCTTTTAATCTTCCGTCTTTCATGTTTTTGGCCCCTCTGTAATTCAAAATCTGAACATGAAGTCTTAGTGGGATACATTGTACTTAAGTTTCGTTTAAGTACTGAGTTGCGAT
Source organism: Locusta migratoria (assembly GCA_026315105.1). Taxonomy (NCBI): domain Eukaryota; kingdom Metazoa; phylum Arthropoda; class Insecta; order Orthoptera; family Acrididae; genus Locusta; species Locusta migratoria. Next base: position 103,254,741 of record CM048747.1, read on the forward strand.
AATACTTACAATTTCCCAATTTTCTGTAAAATTACACATAATAACATTTTTGGTATATTTAATAATAACCTGATTTAAAATGCTTTCTGAGACTTATTATACTATATAATTTACCCGAAAACAAACAACAACAAAAAGGATATGTTATTTGTAAACACCGTCTAACTACTTGTTAACCATAAATCAAAATTTACGAATAAAACCAGTTATTATTTTCTGCATCTTATATTAGATGCGGTGACATGCGTTTTCTATTATAGCAAAACGTGTTCGTTCGCCGCTTAAGCGATCTGTAACGTAGGTAAAGAGATAGAAATGAGAACGTAAACTCTGTATTTCTAGTCGTTTCCCTGATCGTGTTGGCTGCTGTCGTGTCCCTGTGGAGGTCTGTTCACTGTCCGTTCTCCACAAACTTATCCTTGGCCCAAAGGTATTCCGGCGCCAGTTTCGATCAATTTCTTTCGCAAGATCGTGTCTACTGAGAGAGGCGTGTTAGTCTTGGCTCATTAAGATGGTAATGACTTTAACAAACTGTTTCCAGCCAGGGCTAATCCATAAGTGCGGAACAGACCACTATAACGTAGCGTGCTTTCACGACTTGCGCTACGATCCGGTTCCTCCCCCCCCCCTCCATGTCCGCCTACCCCCGTTTCTAGCTTTTCCTCGCTCGCTTGGCCCTACACATTCTAGCTGCCCTCAACTTAGCGACAGCGAAAGAGGTCGAAGCCTATTAAATTTACACTGGCGTCATTGTCGAGCGCTGCACAGTCGCGCGTTTCCGGAAAGCGCTTTGTAACGACTTTGGTGCCTTATAATGACCATCCCAATACCTAATTGCTAGTTGCCTCATCGGCACTGAATTATTTGCAACTCATGCGTGACACTACCCCCCGCATTCTCAATTCGGTAGCCGGATTTAACAGCCTCGTCACATGTTCATGTGTGTCTCAAATTATTCCGTCATGCGGATAGACAGAAACATGTTCTCGGTTCTGTTAGCCATTCTTTCTTACGTCTCTGATTGTGCACCAAGCTTCCAATGCAGAATTTTATAATGAGAGTCACACCCTTAGCTTTAAATGACCGATGGCCTCTGCAGTTTTAAAACTCCAACTAATTTTAGTTTTAAAATGAGGAATGTAAGTTGTTACCTTAATCTTCCTACCATAAGATGGCTGTTTTGTATAAAGGAAATTGGAGAAGATGTGCTTTTTGGGACATGACGAACCAGGTAAATTTATAGTGACTCTTCTACTGCAAACGAGTATGTCTTTGCACTTGCCTTCCAATAACGTTTGACTTCCGTGTGAAGGCGTCACTCAGTTTCTTTTGCTGCTGATTATTAGCAAAACATTTTAATAGGCGATGGAGCTGTGTAGCTGGCTCGCAATTCGATGCAGTTTTGTATAGGGAAATTTAAATTTTTGATAGGAATTCTGTTACGGCTTTTACTTTATTTCTTTACGTGGATTTTACCATTTTTTTCGGTTTCTTGAAGAGTATAGGCCACTTTTTTTTAATTTTCTGTCTTTTCGACCTGTAGTAAAAAGAAATGAAAATCAAAAATTTTTAACGTGAGACTGACACAACTGTAATAATGGACAACTAAAAAACCTCTCCGTTTTTAGTTACCTCGTTATTTTCTTGAATCTAAAGTACACTTACTGACCAAATGTCATATTGGGTACACATGGTGCAGACATTTTGTTGCGTGCCACACTTCCCCTATACAAGCTGCATTTGAATAAGAGACCTTCTGAGACTTGGCATTGCAAGTGATTTGTGTAACATGCAAAGTCGTTTTGAGCTGAGGCTGATCGAACGAAGTATGTCGGACTGACCCGACAGGTGGGAATTTCGATTGTGGCAGTGGTGCGGAAATTGGGCCTCACGCGTTCAATTGCGTCCAGGGTTTATGGTGAGTGGTTGCACGACGATGTCACAATCCAGCCACCCTCGATGACCGTGACCGGCGACTTCTCAGACTGATCTCTAATAGTGACAGAAAGGCAACAGTGCAATAAATCGCGGCTCAATTCAACACAGGACGTGATAGACACGTCCTCCAGTGTGTAGGCAGTAATAGGAGTTCCATGGGATTTGGGAACCGACGTCGCATATGGCACGACTTTTAACACATCATCATCGGTCACAAAGGGTTGCATATGGTGCCAATCAACAGAGATGGATCCTGGAGCATTGGCGGAACGTTAGATGGCTGCATTAATCACGATTTCAACTGCATCATCGTGTATGGCGGTTATCACCTGAATCTATGGATCCCGCCTGCCAAGATGGGGTGCTCCAAGGAGGTTGTGTCTGTGTTGTGGTCTGACTTGATGGTGTGCTTATTTACGGTATGGAGTGGGCCCCCTAGTTGTCATAGAAGGGCTCTGAAAGTAACAATACAAAAGAAAGTGTGGGTACAGCAAGCCGATCGTGATCACGGGGTCCGTCATAAAAAATTAAAGGGTGAATGACGCCACAGTAGAAAGTTAACATCAAAGACAGAGCAATGGAAATTCTAGATCTTCATGATGATATGCAGGAAGATATGGACCTTAGCTGCCATATGCTTTGACTTGTCTGGATGGCGAAAGTTGAAAATGGAGCCGATCAGAAATTGATAACCGGACCCCCTGCTCACAAGGCAACTGCTCTGGGCACAGTGGTCACCACGACTGCACGGACCTGCAGCTACACCAAAATTCTCAACTTATCCCAGTACTGGCTTAGTGGCTCCTTGCTCATTATGCTCATTACTCGTAATATTTCAAGTCGAACATGGGTGCCCAGAAATGAATTACCAAATGCAACATTCTATTTTAAGTTCTAATCAACAAAATATTACATTACATTAGGCAAAGATGGTCCGTTATCCTTTCAGTGCAAATGTAGACACACATCACACTGTAACTCTTACGACAACTCCCACAGGGAGCTCAAGGTTCTTTCGTGATTACGTGCGTAGTGAGCACGGGGCCCCGAGCTAGTGCAGTCTTCTTTCCTTGTTTACTTCTCGGACTGCATTACCTTTCTCCCTCCCCCTTCCTTTCCTACCCTCACTCCTTCTCTCCCCACTGCGGGACTGATATCCTTAGCAGTTTAGTCCCCCCCCCCCCCTATCCCAATCTAACAGCCCATCCCAACTCTTACGACAATACCCCGAGTAATGACAGCAGTTATTGCCGGGGGACAGTATATCGAAAGTGTATGGGCAAGTTGCGAACGTGGGTCTCGCGGGAGGCATGATAGGGTAGTCCGCGAATTCGCGGTGATTTCTGTGTCCGGATGGTGTAGTGGACATACCAAATGTCTTGTAAGCAGGAGACGGCGGTTTGAATCTCGGTCTGACACAAATTTCCAGTTTTCTTATTTAATATAATTCAACGTGTGCGGCACCTAATTTCTGTAATTTCCTCTGTATCTTCATTCATGAAGGCTGCAGCATTAAAATGTCCCCACGTATATATTATTTCCGCGTTTTTTTAGAGGGGGGGAGGCGGGGGCGTAAAGGGAATGGATGCTCAAGTATGTCGTGGCCCGTTAACCACTATTTTGGGAGGGACTTAATATGTGCGTACTGGTGTGTAAAGGAGAGTTGACACGATCATGTTTACGTGCGCCAATGGACTTCAACTTGCGCAAGTGATCGTTCACACGCCCGCGGAAGTTTTCAGTCCAAGCAAGTACAGTGTAGCTTTCAAAATGGCGCCAAATGATTTAATACGTGCGAGCGTCCGCGTTGTTGCTTTAATTGCAATACAAAAAAATCACCGAATGCTTAGATCGGAAAAAGAGAAGACGCAGATATTGGGTGCGGAAGTGGATCGCGAGGAGAAATGAGTTGGGAGCTTCCACAGTTCTGATTAGGGAGTTAGAAAATGAGGACGAAGCATCATTCGAAAATCATTTTAGAATGAACTTGATCAATTTTCGGCATTTATTGAGTCTGGTGGGCCCAACTATTCAGAGGAAAAATTGTTTCTCTTGCCGCCACAATATTATTTAAAAACCAATCAACAATGTTAAACCAAGGCAGTGTAGGTAGACTACATAAATTTCTCTTTTTGATGAGCCACTTTTCATAGAATTTCTAACTTTGTTCTTCCCGATGAGGTAAGCGTTCCTTAAACTCCTTATTTTTGCCTTCACCGCATTTTTATCTATTTGTGGCACGTTTTCTCGCATTCCGTCGATGATTGATTTTATTGCGTCCTCTTTCATTTTTCTATCTTTATAAATTGGAAGATGAATGTTCCATAAAGACGGACGTTCTGTGTAGAGCTCCAGAAACTGGATTGTAAAGTGCAACGGCCACTTTCTTGTAACTGACATTGGTTTCCACAATAAAAAAACAAAATGTAGAGATTAAAACCAACATGCGAATGTACAAACAGAGACTACAGATGTTATTCGACACCAGCTTGCGGAAGCGATGAAAAAGTAGTGGGGGGAAGCCTAATTGCGCAAGTAAGTTGACTCGACCTCAACTTTCATTTTTACTTGCGCAATTTGCGAATTTGGGTGTTCACACGGACATTTTGCTGTGCGCAAGTCAAAGTGCGCCAACGATACATGTCCGTGTCAACCACCCTTAAGGCATTGAGTTTCTGTGATACGCAAAATACGTCAGAGTCCGATGGTGCTTTCTTCCACGTCGGCTGCATCCGGCCGCGGTGACTTGGTAGCATCACGAGAAGGGAGCGTTCCTGAGGGTCGCTTCGATATTAAACACAGACTTCGATCGGCGGAGCGGCGAGGATTCGGAGATTGCCGCAGCGCAGTTGGTAATGAGCGACTCGTCCACCCCCGCGGCGGCAGGGGGGGGGGGAGGGGGCGTGGCACTTGTTGGGCCGGGGCGGCTGCGTTATTTACGCGGCACACAGACGGAATAACCTATTAGCGCGGCGCACTCGTCAGCCCGTCTTGCCATGCTCTTTGTGCCCCTGTCCGACACGTGTATTTTAATTATGGCTGAAAGAGAGACATCACGGCAATCCGAATTCCTAATGCAGAAACAATTTCACGTCCAATTTGGCGGGCGCCCCTTGTTTTAGCGCTCCGCGGCCGGAATCAGGTTTGCGACGCGCGCGTCGCGGGATCCGGTTAGCGTCGGCGCGCGCTCTGATCAAAAACTGCACGCAAATCAACTTTCCCCGGTTAGACAAATCCCTTGCACGACCCTATTTATTTAATGTCTCTTTCGTTCTGCCCCGCCGTTTGACGGCCGAGTTAATAATTTTTCGTACCTATCAAATTATTGTCTTTGCCTCGAGTTAGTGCTACGTTACTTTGGCGTCTATGCTACGGTGCCCACCACTGATCCGTTTATTTGCAGTTCTGTCCCGTGCCCGTTTCCCCTGAAGTTGTATATGTCGGTTCTGAGTCGCAAATGTTAAAACGTAGATCTTAAGAGTTTCGTACTGAGTAACAAAATTATAGTCGTATGTTTCAGTGGAAAAGGCGTTAATTTAGAAAAGCAACCCCGAAACATTCACTGCGGAGTAACTGATATATATGTAGCGATTTTTAATGAGAGATTTCACAAGCTGTGAGGTACAGTGCTGAATGTTGAAAATCTAATTTCGAACTCAGCTTCTAATCCGTCATTGATACGTTTTGGAATTTTCAGACTAGATCTCAAAGGTGACCACTTGGGTATAGGATTTAGAATTTCTCTATATAGTATCAATAACGAAACCAGTGGTAGCATATGTCGCTATAGCTGAGGTCGTAGCGTTCTGGCCTTGCAACGCCAGAGTCGATGGTTCGATGTGGTCTCCTTGTCAGATAAAAAAAAATTGTAGCTTTCAGTTTTTATGAAACAAGTATATAATCCAGAATTCCTACAATTGCGACTATATTAGCACCGATTACTTATTAAGGAGCCCACAGACTGACTTTTAACTACTAACAAAGCAACTTATCCACCTTTTTTTTCACATCTCACACATGCCTCTTTGAAAGCTTGAATAAAAAAACAGTTTCGGTACCAGCTCAAACGATTCGCAAAAAAATAAATAAATAAATAAATAAATAAAATAAAAAAATAAAAAAATAAATAAATTGTAAATCTATTATATGAAACTGCATCAGTCTCTAAGGTTACAAACCACTGAAACTAACTTACATTAAGGTCAACACACACACACACACACACACACACACCACACACACACACACACACACACACACACACAGGGGAGGACTCGAACCTCCGCCGGGAGCGAACGCCCAGTCCCGCGCGTTAAATGATTCACCATTACCATCTTGATAGTATGTATAACGCACCTATACAGAGCTGTTCCCTACATTCTGGTTTACATAGTCCTCAAAACACTTTGTTATATATATTTACTATAACGTAGTTTACCGAGCACGGTGGCGCAGTGATAGCACGCTGGAATCGAATTCGGGAAGACTTTGGTTCAAATCCACCTCCGGTCGTTCATATTTAAGTTCCGTGATTTCCGTATATCACTCTGCGCAAATGCCGTAATGCCTTTGAAAGGCACGGCCGATTTCCTTCTCCAACCTTATCCAAAAATCCGGTGTGAGCTCCGTTTCTAATGAACACGCTGTCGACGGGACGTTAAACCCTAACCTTCCTTCCTTTATTATAACGAAGTTACTTCTTGATAAAGCTTAATTTCGTCCTCAGGAATTTTTTTAATGAGAAAGCAGTTTTCCTAAAATAACTGTTGGAAGGGAAACCTGCAAGCTAAACGCATTAGATTGGCAGCAAGGTAATCGGGTCTTACTTTAAACATCATAGGCGGAAAAACTACTACAAGTTGTAACACAATTTCTCCACCGCATTAAGTATGAAATGTTGGTGCCCTGTGAAAGCGGTTCTACTAGTTCCTGGTATTTCCTGAACAGTGCAGACACCAAATCGTTTGCTGAACGGCAGACAGTTTGGTCTGTTCGTAGCTGCAGGATCCATGACATCCCAGATATGCTCGATGGGATCAAATCTGAGCTCCGGGGCGGTTATTTCATTATTCTTCGCACCTCCGCTGCACGCTTCTGTAACCGCTCCCGGGCGGTGTGTGAGCTATGTGTAAGCGCGTTATTATCATAAAATATCGCAGAACCGTCAACGCATAACGCGGATCAGAGTCCCTTTCACAAAGTACTAGGGCGTCCAGTCCATACGGGGAGAATGCATCCCAGATCACAACAGACACCACCGCCTTGGACCGCACCTTCTCGGCAGACGGGATCCATTTATTCATTTAGTGTGCGGTCCCACACAATGCTTCCATGAAAACTTTTGGTCGATGAAGTCGGGCTAACAGTGGGCAACTGTGTAACGCATCGGCTCCCATACCCACGTACCTCCGTATCGTCCACTGGGAGACGTGTCTAGCACGCCTACCTGCTTAGTTGAATTGAGCCATAATTTGTTCCACTGTTGTCCTTAGATATCGCCGATAACGGTCATCGAGGCTGGGTCTGGACGGCCTGTAGTTGCTGTTACCGATTGTGACACCGTCGTTCAACCTTTCACGATACATCCCGGTCACGGTTGAATGTGTGAAGTCGTATTCCTGAACCATTGAGTACATCGAAATTCTCATCCGTCGGGGACCGATCAACACGCCCTTTGCCAATGGCGACAGCTGAGGACGACTTTACATGTCACAAGAATCAGCTTCACAGCGACTTCTCAGGAAGTCTCCTATAGAACCACAGACATACATTAACTAGACCAGCTATGCCCTATGCAGCATCATTGGTGTCGCTGAAGCAGTCGCCGCCATATTACTACCATAAAACTGTCTTAAGAAATTGAACTAAAGTGCTAAAAGCACGCCGGCCGCGGTGGCCGAGGGGACTGAGGCGCTCCAGTCACGGTCAGCACGGCCACTACGGTCGGGGGTTCGAATCCCCCCTCGGGCATGGATATTTGTGCCGTCCTAGTTCGTAAGTAGTTTGTAAGTTTAGGGACTGACGACCCCGTAGTTAAGTCCCATAAGCTTAACAAACATGTGAACATTTTGCTAAAAGTACGCCACCTTTATAGTATTGACGTCTACGTAGTGATGATAAGTATCTTCATTGGTGTTACTGTATTTATTAATCTGGCTCCAGTTTGAATGAACTTATTTTTTATAATAGTATGCACGCTTTAAGAGTGCTCCTGTACGCAGGGTAGCTGTTGGTTGTTGATGAAGAATGTCCGTACTTTAAAAGTGTCCCAGTGTTCCTCTTATAACACGATTCTATAATTTGAGTCTTGAATTTAGCTAGTACGCAAATATTAATTCAGTTTCAGAACCTGTTTAAACCACCGCGAAAAAATTAAAACGTCATTTTAGTTAAGAAGTTGTCTAATAACATTAACGAAGTTTTTGACGTTTGTGTTGGTAAGATGGCAGCGTCAGTCTTCACTAAAACCATTGACTTCTGCAGTTTATTTAATGTATGTCTGTGTATAGAACTGTAGTTGGTACGGTGTGGGAGTGGGTCGTAATCAACTCATTTAAACCAGCTGTGTCTCCCTACATTTGTTAAGTCATTGTATAGGCTACATGTTGTAATGTTTGGTCATGTGTTTCGTTGTAACAGTGAACTCGTATAATCCGTAGATAACCTAAGAGTTTTACAGCTGGTTAGAGTAATGTGTTTACAAACACGAATAAATCTTAACGCGGACTGATCAGAAGTGTCGCAAAATACCTCACAGGATGGGGAAGTTGTGACGTTTTCTTGCTATTGTGCTCAGCAACAGCTGGAAGTCCGTGTCGTGACGTCGTGTTTTGTCTGAGACAGTCGCTGCTTTGTCGCCAGCACGAAGTCGGTCGGCGGGTAGGCTCGCGTGCCGACGCCTCGGCGCGAATTTGTTATGGATTTCTGCAGCAGGGCTGCGCGCGAGTCGTAAAAATAATCAGGCCGCGGAGGTACGGCCTAACAGCCGCAATAAATGGCTTACGGCCGGGCTGAATAAAATAAAATAGACGCGCCGACCTCGCCGCCGCCGCCGCCGCCGCCGCCTCCAGATATAATTGTTAATAATGACCTCTCCACTCGTCTGGCCGCTTTTTTACATTTCGTAATAACTCGTCCGTTTCTCTAATTATTGCCAGGCACTATTAAAAAGAATGGAAAAGTACCTCTCCTTATGCATTCATTCTCCCCTCAGAAAAGAACCTATAATAAGTCTTTTGTGACACTCTTTATACAATATTTCAGAGGCGGGCCGGAGGAGTGCCGCCGTCGCTGTAACATATTTTTAATTGCTCTGAATAACCCATGGTACCGCCTCCGCTAGGAACTTTTTCCGCCCGGTGCCGAAAGAACGGGGCGTCGTTTTTAATTGCCGGGCGGGAACGCTCGCAAAGGATAGGCGTCCGCCGCCGGTCGTGTGGAAAGCGTCTTTTTAAATTTTCGATTGCTGGCGCGAGTCTCCTGTGGTTACCCAACGACGCCGCGCCGCGTCGCGTGGCGTAGCGTGGCAGCTGCCTGCGACGCATCCGCGCAAGCACGCCGCACTTCTTCCTAAAGGCTAGTCTACACGACGACACGAGGTTGCGAAACTCGTTGCATGAAATTAATTGCGCGCAACTGTCTGTAGACACGGTGCCAATACCATACACTTCAGCCGGCCGCGGTGGCCGAGGGGACTGAGGCGCTCCAATCACTGTCTGCACGGCCACTACGGTCGGGGGTTCGAATCCCCCCTCGGGCATGGATATTTGTGCCGTCCTTAGTATAAGGTAGTTGATAAGTAGTTTGTAAGTTTAGGGACTGATGACCCCGTAGCTAAGTCCCATAAGCTTAACAAACAAACAAACCATACACTTCAGTTTCGTTGTTTTGTCAGTGCCGTAGTCGCCGTAAAATGAAAGTTTTGGTAGCTGTACGAGTCGTGGCGAATCTATTGCTTGTCTGTGTTAAGTCGCTGCATAAGACTTAACATAAAAACAATAAGAAACGTGTTTGGGTTCGTGACTGGATTACAAAAAGACGTCAGCTCTGTTGCTCAGCGACCTTACTGAAAGAAACTGTGAGTGAGGACCTTAGAAGTTATTTTAATCAACTTAGAATGTCAGCAGAGCAGTTAACGTTCCTTTTAAACAGAGTTAGTAATGCAATAAAGAAACAAGTTACCATTATGTGTGAAGCATAGTTACCAGAACTGAAATTACAAATTGCATTACGTTTCTTGTCAAATAGATATTCGTCTCTGAGTACTTGTACCGTGTTCAGATATCCACAATTGCTGTACTTGGTTTGTATAGGTATTTCAAATTGGATGTATTTTAGTCTGCAATTCAATAATCGTCAACCCATCAATATTTAATTTCACAAATAATTGCCAGAAGAGCACTAACACGCCGTTATAATCGCACAAACACCTTCTCAACGCATATATGTTCAAAAACCGAATTATTTCTCCCGTTCCGCCCTTTATGTTGTATTTTGTTCTGTATTGGTCATAACCTAACCTAAAAACACGTGCAATCAGTTTCGCCAAAGTTGGAACGTGGCGAAACTATTTAGTTTCGTCACCGAGTTTCGCGAAGGCCTGCTGGGCATGCGCATTGGCTAGTAGCGCAGTTTCATGAAACGTAGTGTCGTCGTGTAAACTAGCCTTAACTGCAGTGCGCATGTCGCGCTGTGTTCAAGGCACAGCAGATCCACAGAGGCCTCAGGCACATTTCTCCTGAAATATTTGCAATCTTGTTTTTGCAGTAGCTGGAGTCGGCCCAAACAAATACTGTTCATCGCGTCTCTCACAGTGTAGACGGACAGCGTCGGGTTTTTTTTTTGTCGCTACAAACAAAATGATTATTACGTCTGGATTTTACGTGCCCAGTAGATAAACCACTCCTAAATTAATGTAGCGCGAGAGTCAGTTTAGCGATGTGTATTATGGGGGAGGGTAAAAGAGGAAGAATACAGGCTAGTTTACACGACGACACTGGGTTTCATTAAACTGCGCTAATGGCCAGTGCGCATGCGCGGCAGGCTTTCGCGCAACTCGTCGGCATCTTCCAACTTGGCGAAACTGATTGTACGTGTTTTTAGGTTAGGTTATAACCAATACAGAAATAATTCGGTTTTAGAGCATATATACGATGCATTGGTGTTTGTGCGATTTCAACGATGAAAATCTTAGGAATAAGCAGCGGCCTGTTGGTGCTCTTCAAGAAATTATTCGTGAATTAAATATTGATGGGGTGACGGTTAGTGAACTGCAGACTAAAATACATTCAATTCCAAATACCTTTACAAACGAGCTATGGCAGTTGTGGATTTGGGAACACGGCACAGGTACTGTAAAGACGAATATCTACACGACAAGAAACGTAATGCAATGAAATTAATTTCAGTTCTGGGAACTATGCTTCACGCTTAACAGTATCTTGTTTCTTTATTGCATTACTAATTCTGTTTATAAGGAACGTGAACTGCTCTGGTGACATTCTAAGTTGATTAAAATAACTTCTAGGGTCTTCAACCACAATTTCTTGCAGCAAGGTCGCTGAGCAACCGAGCTGAGGTGTTATTTTATTCCCACACGAACCCTAAACACGTTTCTTATTCTCTTTATGTTTAGTCTTATGCAGAGACTTCTCACAGAGAAGCAATAGCTCCGCCACAACTGTTACAGCTACCAAAACTTTCATTCTACGGCGACTACGGCACTCACAAAACGACGAAACTCAAGTGTATGGTATTGGCGCCGTGTCTACAGACACACACGAAACCAGTTGCGCGCAATTGATTTCATGCAACGAGTGTCGCAACCCGGTGTCGTCGTGTAGACTAGCCTTAAGCGATATTCCGACTTCGCGGCCCTGCTGTACGGCAGTAGCAGCCGGCGCGAGCCACATGCCTCTGGTTTAAATAGAAAACATACATACAAAATTTGGTTAACACTTTGCGGAAGCCACTGAAGCTGACAGCTGTCGAACATGGTTGAATAAACACAGAGAACACCAGAAAAACTAGATCTTAAATAAGCGACATTTATCTTTCGCTCAGCATTAATTGGACTGAAAGTACCAATATATAATTTTAGTTCTAAGCATTGAGAGAAAGATAGGCATGTCCTCTCCACTACAATTATTAAACGTTTTTATCCATTTGGTAATGGCAGGTACAGCAGCACTTGAGAAACAATTCCAGTGCGGAACAGTCTCTGTTACTAATTGCAATTATTTCATTTGTACATTGATCCCTTTTTTCTCTTGCGCGTCATCAGACTGGAAAAATAAGCGAAGCATTACAGCTCAAGAACGCGAACCTGTCGGGAAACAGGTCTAGTTACGTTGAAGGTAAGTTAATTTGAAAAGTTCAAACCTTACCTTCGGAGGCTGATCTCTATTCCAACAATTATTATAATTTAAAAACGGGACGGGGTCTTCTGCACATTTAATACCAAATGAGCAGACTTGCTTCGTTTACACGGGTTTATTCATCTTTGGAATATTGGTTCCAAAGTTCATAAATAGTCAACTATAAAAATACCCAGTCACGTCACCGATGTCGTTATTCTTGTACACCTTGCTCTATTCCAGTGTATGTTTTTAAATAATCAAGGTTATCGTCATGATTGTTATCAGGTTATAAATACAGATGTGGTTGTTTAATAATTAAAGTAGTAGAGGGACATGTAACTGTAGACGTTTAGTGTGGTAGATACTCGCGATGTACCTGACCGCATCGCGGGCGGTAGATGCGCTACATGCGTCTATTATTCTGAGGGTACCCTGTGTGGCCGATCAGCGTACGAGGTCACATTTACTCTCGGCCGTATGCTAGGTCGCTCTGTCTCGTCATTGTATGACTTTAGCAACACGGGTTGATACCGTCAATTAATTCCTGAAGGCACACTCCACAACTCGTGAAGTTTTTCGATATCTACATCTACAACCATACTCCGCAAGCCACCCGACGGTGTGTGGCGGAGGGTACCTTGAGTACCACTATCGATTTTCCCTCCCATTCCAGTCACGTATTGTTCGCGGAAAGAAGGATTGTCGGTATGCCTCTTTCTGGTGGGCTCTAATCTCTCTCATTTTATCCTCATGATCTCTTCGAGAGATATACGTAGGAGTGAGCAATATACTGCTAGACTCCTCAGTAAAGGTATGTTCTCGAAACTTCGACAAAAGCCCGTACCGAGCGACAGAGCGTCTCTCCTGCAGAGTCTTCCACTGGAGTTTATCGATCATCTCCGTAACGCTTTCACGATTACCAAATGGTCCTGTAACGAAGCGCGCTGCTCTCCGTTGGATCTTCTCCACTTCCTCTATCAATCCCACTTGGTACGGATCCCACACCGGTGAGCAGTATTCAAGCTGTGAGCGAACAAATGTACTGAACCTACTTCCTTTGTTTTCGGACTGCATTTCCTTAGAATTCTCCCAATGAATCTAAGTCTGGTATCTGCTTTAGCGACAATTGATTTTATATGGCCGTTGCATTTTAAATCCCTCGTAATGACTACTTCCAGATAATTTATGGAATTAACTGCTTCCAGTCGCTGACCTGCTATAGTGTAGCTAAATGACAAAGGATCTTCCTTTCTGTCTATTCGAAGCACATTACACTTGTCTACATTGAGATTTAATTGCCATTCCCTGCACCATGCGTCAATTCGATACAGATCCTCCTGCATCTCAATACAATTTTTCATTGTTACGACCTCTCTATATACTACAGCATCATCCGCAAAAAGCCTCAGTGAACTTCCGATGTTATCCGCAAGGTCAATTATATATATCGTGAACAGCAACGGACCCACGACACTTCCCTGTGGCACACCCGACATAACTCCTACTTCGGAAGTCTTCTCTCCATTGAGAACGACCTGCTGCTTTGTAACGCCCTATAAGCTGTCAATTGTCAAAGATGTTGCTGAATCGAGGAAGATACTTGTAATATGTCGCACAACAGTTGCTGAGATGACTATTTTTTTTTTTTTTTTTTTCGTTAGATCTGTTTCAGCAATCGAGGAAATCAGTACGATTAACAATTTCTCGAATGGACTTTTCGTTGACCAGCAGTTCCGATCACATACATCATCATGAGGCTCTATAATAATTGAAAAGCGAGAGAATATTTGACTTAGCGAGGTCAACATATTTAGAAAAACTAAAATAATAATCACGGAATCATTCACCCCGTTTACATGGGCTCCCAAAACCGAATTTCGTAAACCGATTTCCCAATTCCGCTTTTCGTTGGTCATGTAAACACTCCAAAATCGATTCTGGAATTCCGCTTCTCTAAAGCGGTTTCCCAGTTCCACAATCGATTTTCGTGCCCATGTAAACGCAACCGATTTTGAAGTGTTCTTGGCTTGTCAGATTGTGTTTTTTTGGGAAGAATTTTCGGCACATATGGACAGAGTGATAGTTTCTAATGTGAAATAAAAGTATTAATATTAGAGTAAGCATGAATCTGTGTATTTAAGTAAAGAAAAATAGCGATTATGCTGACGAAATCAGGAACTGATCAGCTGTTTTTCAGCCGCCATCTTAAGTGGATTAGGAAATCCGATTCAGGCTGTGCCATGTAAACACGACGGCGAAAAACGGTTTACGAAAATCGGTTTTCGTCTTCCGGAAGATGTGTTGCATGTAAACGTAGTGTTTGATGTATAAAGTACCAAATAGCTTGATATACAAGAATAACGATTTTTTTCCTTTCATGATTGTTTAAAAGTGAGACCTGCGTGTTGGTTGGTTGGTTTAGTTTCCGTATTGAAGACGCTACCTTGGGAGGAGGTGCCCGTTTTGTAAGTAGGGAGCGGTCAGTATAGGCAGGCAGGGACTGCAGCGCCGGTATCGGCCGGCTCGGCCGCAGGCATCGATGGCGGCCGGCTATTGGCCGCCAGGAGAGAGAATAAACAGCGTATGATTGCGAGCTAATCCCCGGGGCCGAGCCGGACACAATGCGATATTGTGGCGTGCTGTCAGAGAAGGAGCGCCGCCGGCTAAATGGGAGCCGGCGGGAGCGGGAGCGAGAGCGAGAGGGAGAGCGAGCGAGATTAGCCGCGCCGGCTGAGCCCAAAGTTACACCGCCGCAAGTTTTAAGCAGGCCTCTGCCTGTGAGCCGCTGCGTCAATAGCACGCGCAATTACACACCGGCAAGACGGCCAACTTGCCACCCCAGCCCCCGCCGCCTTGCCTCGTCTTGTCCGGCCGCGGCCGCCTCATCTCCACCACCAGGGGTCCCGCTCCAACTCGTGTCAAAGTTGCCACACTGTCAACAAACCGTCGCTCCCGGCTTTCCTCAGTGCCTCGCTAGCTATTTTTCATATCACCTAGGATTATTGCCGTTTTGATTTTCACCTCCAAAAACGCTTCTCGTTTCTGTGAGAATAGGGACAGACAGACAGAGAGAGAGAGAGAGAGAGAGAGAGAGACATTTCGAAATCAAATGTTTGTTCAAATGTTTGTATAGTCTATGGCACTTAACTACGGGGTCATCAATCCCTAAACTTACAAACTACTTATAAACTACTTACGAGCTAAGACGGCAGAAATATCCATGCCCAAGGGGGGATTCGAACCCCCGACCGTAGTGGCCGTGAAGACCGTGACTGGAGCACCTTAGTCTCCTCGGCCACCGCGGCCGGCGAGAAACATTTCGTGTTAAATTCTAGGTCTCTTCCTGGTGACCGCAACAGGCTTTCCTTAACAACATAGGAGCCGCGGTGGAGTGGCCGAGAGCTCTAAGGCGCCTTGCTGCGGAACGCGCGGTTATTCGCCGTCGGAGAATCGAGTCCTCCCTCAGGATTGGGTGTGTTTTTGTCCTTAAGTTAGTTTTAGTTTGTAAGCCTAGGGACTGATGTCCAGGGAAGCACCTTAGATTTACAAACATTTTCAACTTCCCATGGTGCCTAGGCCAACCACGACAAATAACCTCATGTATAATAATGCAGTGTGATGGCGTCAAAAATCTTTTTAGGTGTTACCGAGCGAAGTGCGGAAGTGGTTCGCCTACTGGACTCACATACGGAAGCACGCGGTTCAAACCCGCCTCCGGCCATCGTGGTTTAGAATTTTCGTGATTTTCCCTAAATTGTTCCAGGCAAGTGCCACACAAAACCCTAATTCTTCTTTCTTTCTTTGAGTTGGCGCTCATTTTATATGTGTGACAATTGTGTGCGCCCTTGATGCCGTTTCTTCTAGCCTTGTATCTTAGCCTGTTAACCAATTCTTTAAAAAATTCTTAGTTGCACATCCTGGTTTCCTTTTTTCTTCATTTTGTTCCGCGGTTCCTCTTCTTCTCCTGCTTCAAAGTTCCCAGTAAAGTGCTTTTTTCGTTCTTCGATAATTCACCGTTCATCTGTTCATCACACGCACAAATCGTTTCAAATTTTTCCACGTTTTCACTTACGTGCGTGCGAGTATATACAGTTCTGCACAGTAAATGGCACAACTCCAGTAATAAATATAGACTTTGAACAGAAGTCTGTAACTAAGGTAGAATTTTCAAAATTTTTAGGTGTATGCTTTGATGAGAAATTAAGCTGGAAGCAACACATAGACGGTCTGCTGAAATGTTTGAGTTCAGCTACGTATGCTGTTGGGGTTATTGCAAATTTTGTGGATAAAATCTCAATATATTAGCTTACTATAGCTATTTTCATTCACTGCTTTCGCACGGCATAATATTCTGGGGTAATTCATCATTGAGTAAAAAAGTATTCATTGCACAAAAGCCAATTTAAACCGGTCACCGAAGGCTTGCCACGAAAACATACCCCAGACCATACCGCTTTCTCTTCTAGTCTGCACTCTTCCGACGATTGTTACTGCAGAGTGTTTTCTTTCAGACATTTCGCGTCAATGGCCATTTTTCCGATGAAGCTTAAAATGTGATTGACTTGAAAAGGCCATACGTCCCCACTCGGTTCCTGTTCTGCCATGAAAGTTGCCGATGAACAACAGTGAGCAGGATGCATAAACCAGGTGGTGACTCATACGCCGCAACGTTCGCCAGACGATCGGTGAGGAGTCATTTTGGTTCAGCTGGATGGTCAGTCGTTCACGAGTTGCTCGTCTATTCGCCCGTACATTCTCCGCAGCCTACATTCGTCGTTGTTATAAACAGTCCGTGGTTCATCACAGTTGGGTCGGCGCCGGTTGTGGATAGCGCATTGTACCTTGGACGGGATACTTTGACCAACGGAGTATAGATTTAGACGTAACTGAAGTATGTCTGCCCGCAAATGAGACACTACACGCTGATGCTGCTTCTTAGCCATGTCGATAGTTTTGCGACAGGGGCAGATGCGTTCTAAATGCTGCTAAGTACATCGCAAGAAGCTCCGTTTCCTGCGGTCCGTGAACGTGAAAACTCTTCCTGGGTGAGGCGTGGCATGAGGTCATGCACTGGTGTCCCTAACTGCCGGCTGCGGTGGCCGAGGGGACTGAGGCGCTCCAGTCACGGTCTGCATGGCCACTACGGTCGGGGGTTCGAATCCCCCTCGGGCATGGATATTTGTGTTGTCCTTAGTATTAGCTAGTTCGTGGTGCGCCTCGGGTGCACAGTGGTAGAGTGCCAGACTATAAATCCAAAGGTCGCGGGTTCGATCCCCGCCAGGTCCTAGGATTTTTATGTGTCACTTTCCACTTCTTTCACCTCTGGCAGTATTGCTCATGTGAAAAATACTGAGTAGCACCGTGGTTCGGAACCCATTTTAAACTGTAGGTCCCCCTATAACTGGCTGGGTAAGTCAGTCCGAAGGTCGGAGGAAGGCAACGGCATACCACCTCCTAACAGGACCATGCCTAGTAAAGCACTGTGGTGTGCAAACCAATCTTCCGATTGTTGACTGCTTTACCTGAAGTAGTTTGTAAGTTTAGGGACTGATGACCGCGTAGTTAAGTCCCATACACTGTACAAACATTTTTTTTCCCCCTAACTGCTACAATATGTAAACTGGTTGGACGGCGGACAACAAGTGCTATCCTAGATTTGATGTTTGGGGTACCGTTACAAACATTCGATTACTCGTTTTACGCCATGTGTGTGGATTTTTTGCCCCGAGCTTTGAGAACGTTTGTAGTCAGCGGGCGGCCCTCCCATTTGGAACTGCTGGTGACGAGGGGAAGTGTCCGCAAGTAGGCGGCCGGTAAGTCAGGGCGCGCTATTGACACCTCCGCTGCCGAGCGCTCGCATGCAACGCGCGATGCAACCCCAGATTAGCCCCCTGTTCCCCGTCCGGCCGCACGAAACGGATTAATGAATTTTTCATGCGCCCTCCGCGACAGCGGAAGAATGGGGAGCAGGGACGGGGCGTTCGCACGCGCTGCTCCGCAAGAGCGCTGGTCGATGGCGGCGACCCTTGAGGGGTGGCTGAGCGCGTGCACGTCTGCCTGGTGCAGCGATGAAAACGCGGAAGGCGGACATGCACCCGATCACGAGGAGTACTGCCGCCACCTGCTGCAGGCGAGGATCACAGCACTGCCCGGTCGTCGTGGCTTAAGTATTTCGTCTTATCGAATCCATCATTGGCGGTGGAAACGGGACAGCGGCTGGTCAAGAGTATGAAGGAAGTGAGATACCAACAGCCGTATGTATAATAAAATATTTATTGTATCACAACCAGTTTCGGCATTCCACTATACCATCTTCAGGTCCCTATATCGGAGCATAGTATCCATTAAGTAGGAATATCAAAACTGGATTCTTGGACTTCTGTCTCTTTCTTGGTTCCCACTTAGAGTAAGTGTGTGTGTGTGTGTGTGTGTGTGTGTGTGTGTGTGTGTGTGTGTGTGTTGTCCTGTTCTTAGATTAGTTTACCTTAGTTTAAGTAGTTTGTAAGCTACGGACTGATGACCACGCAGTTTGGTCCGACAACATTTATAACAGAATAGGCCAGTCATATGACTGTGTTCACACTGTTGTCACCCCTATTCTTCGCGTCTCATGCAAGGCCACTGACTTACATTCATGACAGTGAGAGTCGTTTTTAGTATCTATTGTAGTTTGAGATATTTTCGGTGAAAAAGTTGAGTGTGAGACCCTACATATCTTCTGTAGACTAAATCCCTGTGCTACTCCCTCTTATTTTTATTCTTCCTGTCATCCTGGGTAAAGTGATAAAATTGCGGACGTTTTTAAATACCGTAGCAGGTACAGGCTATTGCTGTTTTGCATACTGTAAAAGTTCCAGAGAATTACTGTCAGCTAGGTTACGCTACGGCCTTAGGTCTCGGAAGCCGAGCGCAAATTTAAGCAGGATGCGTAAGGATATACAGATTTTAATTAGTTTTAATATAATGATCTATAGTTGAAGTAGTGCCTACCTACGAGTATCCTCAGAGGCGACGGTGAATTCCCCATCGGAAAAGGGAACTCTGCATTTGCCAGGCTTACTGAGTCTGTGTGCGCCTCGGTTGCACAGTGGTAGCGTGCCACACTACAAATCCAAAGGTCGCGGGTTCGATCCCCGCCAGGTCCTATGATTTTTATCTGTCACTTTCCACTACTTTCACCTCTGGCAGTATTACTCATGTAAAAATACCGAGTAGCACCGTGGTTCGGAACCCACATTAAACTGTAGGTCCCCCTATCACTGGCTGGGTAAGTCAGTTCGAAGGCAGAGGAAGGCAACGGCGTACCACCTCCAAAATAGGACCATGCCTAGTAAAGCACTGTGATGTTCAAACCAATCTTCGGATTGTTGACTGCTTTACCCTTTTACATCACTGGTTATCAAATGACCAATACTGATGAATTTTAGTGAAGCAAGATGGTACCTTTTACTGAGTCTGTAGCTAAGAATTGCCAATTAAGTGCAGGGTATTAGAAAGTAGCGACTTGTAAGGACACGCGGACGCCGTTGTTGAGGCTGCGGTGGGCGTCATCCACATGAGATGCGGCCGGCGGCAGTTTGGGAGCTCTCGCTGGTCGCGGGTCCCTCCCCCCCCCCTCCCCAGAATGCAAACAAAAACTTTGCCGGAGCGCTGCGCTGCGCTGTGCACAGCGGCGACGCGAGTAAACACGCCCGATGCTCCGCCCACACAACTAAATACCACCGCCTGCCGGCCAGAAGCCGCCCTGCCACACAGCCCCTCTAGTCCCATACTGCAACTGCGGCGATAACCAAGGAGACGGGATCTCTCCTTCCTTATTTCTTTATCTCTCGTTTTGCCTGAATTTGCATTATTAAAGGAACTTATTTCGCCATTCTAATTAAGCCCACAGGGCACAATATTAGTCACCCTCTCAGAAAGAGCACTCTGATCGCTTTGGAGTGCAGTAGATGGTGGACAGATGGTAACTGCTGTCAGGTACCTATCACCGCCGATCTGGTGAAGTGTGTATGCCAAAGTTATACGTTGGAACTTTATGTTGTGGTAGAGAAGCAGCTTCGTACTTGGTCGTGTTTCTGTGCAAAATGTTCAAATGTTTTTTCAAGCTTAAGAGACTTAACTGCGGGGATCATCAGTCCCTAAACTTACGAACTACTTATGAGCCTTATACTAAAGACGTCACAAACATCCATGCCCGAGTGGGGATTCGAACCTCAGACGGGGAACGGCCCCGCGCATCACAGCATAGCGCCTGAATGCCCTCCGCCGCTCGCCGACCACCCCGATGTACCCGAACTGTTGTTGTTCCAATATGGACTGTCCAACGTGTCAACAAAGAATGATGTACGACACTTTGTGCTGTAAAAGGTGTTATAGCAGCGGTCATAACAGGATCGTTAACAGACAGCGACGAGAGACGGGTTTCACAACTTTTGTTTTATTGATATTTATATTTATCAATTTCAAAAAATTTTTGTATAGTCTATGGGACTTAACTACGGGGTCATCATTCCCTAAACTTACAAACTACTTATGAACTACTTACGAACTAGGACGGCACAAATATCCATGCCCGAGGGGGGATTCGAACCCCCGACCGTAGTGGCCGTGCAGACCGTGACTGGAGCGCCTTAGTCCCCTCGGCCACAGCGGCCGGCTATCAAGTTCAGCAGAATGTGAGGAGGAAGGCTCCAAGTCATGGAACGACTCAATACGAGAAACTCTAAGAGAAGAGTGTAATACATTAAACGAAACGTTTAGGAATCCTATGCACACAAATAAATAGAATGGACAATGTAACAAAGAATTACCTTATCTTTTACAATTCTTCCAGGAGGCCCTTGACAGAATAGAAACAGCCATGACGAAACTTTTCAGTGTAGACCTGACACTGCTTGGATTACTTCTAAAAGTTTTGAATTTTTGTGACAGCTTATTGAAAAGCAGTAGAATACGGCACGCCTTTCTGCACAAGGTGGTTTGATCCAAATGCAAATTTATTTCTATCTAGTATTAAATGAGTAAAAGCTGCTAACTCTTTGCCGCGGTGGAGTAGCCGAGCGGTCTAAAGCGTCTCGCTGCGGAGCGCGCGGTTGCTCACCGTGGAGGTTCGAGTCCTCCCTAGGGCATGGGTGTGTGTGTTTGTCCTTAGGTTAGTTTACCTAGGTTTAAGTAGTTCTTAAGCTACGCACTGATGACCACGCAGTTTGGTCCGATAGATTTACAAACATTTGAACATTTTTTTTCGTAACTCTTTGGAATAAGCAGATATTGTTAGCAACAAATGAGATTTAAGAAAATATGTACTGACGGCTGAGCGGTCGACAAGAGGTTCGCCAGATTACACAACATATTGCTGAACAGTCCGCTCCATAAATACCTGTTTCTAATCAGAGGAGTTGTAAAAATACACCTTAAACGTATTGTTCCAGTGGTATATAACGCAGAATGGCTCAGTGGCTATCGATTTCAAACACTTTTCGAATGAACATTGCGAAGGAAATAGCATGCATTGGACATTGGTAGGGCGACCTCACAACAGGCCGTTTCTCAAGTAGACTGATACACTAGACGTACTAGACAGTACATTCGCAGTTGCTCAAAAAACCGGCGCCGTAGCAGCTCTGGTGCACCAGGGTCACGGCTGCCGACTGCAGACCTGAAGGGCCGACCAAAATCGAATGCATTGATCTCGTGCGCGATGTTCACCAAGTACCGCATTTAATTTTTCAGCGTGCAAACCACTAGAGACGGCCGGTGCTGTGATATTCAGGAGCCGGGCGGCCGTGTGGCATGGAGGGCGCAGGGCGACCTGGGCCGAGTTTGCAGTCAGGGGTTCGAAGCGCGGCCGGCGGCTGGCGGCGAGTTTGAGCTCCACTCGAGGGCCGTGATTGCGGCCACCGGCGGCTGTTTATAATTCCGGCGGTTGATTAAACCGGCGCCGCCGGGGGCGCTGCCCTCGCCTCGCCTCGACAAGACGGCTGGTTACCTCGCTCTGCCTCATTCACGTGCTAGGCGACGCACTGTTTATAACCAAACACCACATTTTTAATATTAACTAGCGAACCCGGCAGTGCTACGCAATTACTAATGGCGTATGGAATCGGCTGTACACCCTAATCCCCTTCTCTTTCTCCTCTCTATCCCCCCCTCTACCGGCCGCGGTGGCCGAGGGGATTGAGGCGCTTCAGTCACGGTCTGCACGGCCACTACGGTCGGGGGTTCGAATCCCCCCTCGGGCATGGATATTTGTCCCGTCCTTAGTTGTAGGTAGTTCATAAGTAGATTGTAAGTTTAGGGACTGATGACCCCGTAGTTAAGTCCCTTAAGCTTAACAAACATTTGAACATCCTCCCCCTCTATTTATCTATCTTCTCTTCCCTACTTTCTTTGCCCAACTTCACTCCTCTTTCCTCCCCCACTTCTACCTCCGCCTTTGTCTCATCCTCCATGCACCGACTTTGTTTCTGTCTATGTCCTTTACCCTGCTTCTCACATAGTGGTACGTGTAATTCACGGTAACTTTCCCACGTTATACATTTATACGAATCTTCCATTAGTCCATCTCCTCCTCCCCGCTTTGGTGAGTGGCCAAACGGTGTCGAAGAGCCAGTAGCGGGTTACCTTCCGTCATGCAAATAAATGTTCAAATATTTGTTAAGCTTATGGGACTTAACTACGGGGTCATCAGTCCCTAAACTTACAAACTACTTATCAACTACCTTATAATAAGGACGGCACAAATATCCATGCCCGAGGGGGGATTCGAACCCCCGATCGTAGTGGCCCTGCAGACCGTGATTTGATTTGATTTGATTTTTCCAGGGAAGCCAAAACAGTCTTGGTCGAACCCGCCACTGCCCGCACCGAAACTAAGTTTATTGTGCGGTATCGCTCCCTGTTTTTGCAGTACATGCTGCAGAAAGGGTAAACCATCCAACCTCTGTGTTCATGTATGAAAAGGACAAAGAAATTACTCAGTTCCTTCAAATAGTTTATCTTTCATTTCATATGAGAGTGTGCCACAGCGGGTTTAGCCGGTGTTCATAAAAGTAAAACTGTACATTTTTCAAAACTAAGTAAAGAAGTAGGCTATGTATGATGATGATGTCGGTGAATTACAGTCGGTTTAAATGAGCTCCCACAAATGTATTCGACTTAAAATTTTTAGGGATACGAAACGAAATTGATCATCCACGTTCAGTTGTAAGTAATGTAGGTGACAGGCTTTGATTCATGGGTAGGACACTGACAAAAGAGGTTGTTACAAGACAGTCGTGCGTCAAGTACTCAACTAGGCATAACAGAGGATGTTGAAATTATGGAAAAAATGGCAACATGGTCGCATGTTGGTTTCAAATATGGAAGAGCATCCAGAAAACAGGACATCTAAATCACTAAGTATGAAATACTTGTTGTAATATTTGTCAATAAAGTCGACATCATAGTTGGGGCGTTTATAGGAACGGTGCACGGTTGTACGTCCGTGTCAAAGGAGTCTGCCGCCGATGACTAGAGCCACCAAGTCACCTTATTCCTGCCGGAAACGCTTTCCGAAACGAAAGTCTGTTGGACAGGGTTGCGACTTTAGGACTGCTGGACGAACATGTCCCATCCAGACACATTGAACAGAATTTGTGTGTCGTTGGCTGAATGCTGTCTTGCATTGCCCGTCACAAGCGCCTGGCATAATATCGCTCACAGCGCCCACAGAAATAGCACTACTGGCGATGGCTGTCTGCTGGAGATTGCTTCTGAGCGTGCACAAATCGGATTAACTGCGCGAAGCTTGCAGTTGGCGGTGGACAATAACCGCCACAGTCCCAAGACTCAAGCTGCACTCCATTATACCCGTACACTTCCTCTCTACTCCGTCGCATGTCCAATCAAGTCCGACTGCTCATGTAGTTTCTGGACGCGGTTGGCAAATTTCTGGATAAAACTTCGTGTCAGCCGCTCGAAAAGAGGTGCCGCCTGACCAGCGAAGGGCTACTTAACAACGTTTCAAGAAAAAGCAATAACTGAGGTATCCAGAAATGTAGTACACAGTCTAAGATCCCGACTTACACCGCCCTTCCCTCATGGAGTTTCGTAATGAAATCGATATTTTATATAATGTTATGTATAAAGAAACGAAACTTGCAGGGGTCCCACCCCATTATCCCTGCGTCCCATTTTTAATTAAAAATTATTTAATTAAATTTTTTCGATATCCTCATCAAGTATGTTTGTGAAGATAACGTTACAGGATTATATAGGCTTGTCTTAGCAAAACTGAACTTATCTTTAGGTTGTCGTCATTTTAAGTTTCAGTAATCGTGTACGGTAGCGTGACGTGGCGGAAAAATAATGAACCTTCAAACCTAGAGCTGGCATGTTCATTTCTTCCTGTAAAGAAAATAAAACGAATCCAAATTGCAGCACTCTCACAAGTGCCGTGCGAGCGAAACGTCGTTCTCGAACACCGGTTCGAGAGCTATTTTCCACACAAACGTCCTACCATTCCCTATTCACTTGTACACATGGATTTCAAGAAGACATCATGCGAACAGCTACGGCGCCAGTGGTGGTGTTTACGAATTCATTCTCCCCTCTCTTCATGTGCGAATGCAATGGGAAGAATCCCTCGTTAGCGATACAGTGGAAATTATGAAATGCATGGTTTTCAGAGTATATGTGGTTGCAGAAAACAGCACTGCGATGTTTTCTAATTCGGAACAAAGAGTGTTATTTGTGTATTAGGGAAAACAGAAGACGTGAGAAGTCAGAGAGAGAGAGAGAGAGAGAGAGAGAGAGAGAGAGAGAGGATTTGATGACAAAGATTTTCCTTTCTCCGCAATCGGATAATGACTGACCTTAGGAAGAAACAGTTTGCGATGAGAGAAGCGTAACTCTTATTCCACTAGTACGAAGTATGTCAGTATTGTAAAGAAAGTAAACGAAATCGGCTGAAACATGATCGTAAAAATGCGATCTATAAAGGAGGAAAAATTGTGTGTAGTACATCTGAACTATATGGAAGCTTTTAATACCGAGATGTTTGCTCTGCAGTATAAAAGATTCGGAAATGTATTTCATCTTTCATACGAAATGAAAAACTGTGATATTGCTTTTTTACGTACGCTGTGGGTCGTTTACGTTACTCACGTGTACCGACACCAGTTCCTACGGAGTTAAAAGTTTATTAAATTGTTCAAAATTGCCGTTCTGACATCTATAGTGCAGAAAGAAACAAACATTTGAACTTAATATTGTTCTTAAAGTGGCTCTTTGGGGGTAAAATATTCTCATTAACTTTAAATTATTGAAATTAGTACTGGCCAGGCTGACTAGAAAAAATCGTAAATGTTAAAATTCTTGAATAATTTTGCATGATACTATTAAAACTCTGTCAAATTAATATATTCATAGAATTTTAAAAAATCAGAATTATATTGAAAATTACCTTTCCGGCACGTAATGGTGGCCGCCAGTTGTTGCCGTTCAGCCATATCGCTGGATCGCCTGCATTGTCTGAAAAATAAATAAAATGAAAATAAAAATAAAAATTAAACATTTGAATCAATACGTACAGAATCGAAATACAATTTCGTCTATAACAACGAAAGACAGAGAGAAGAGTAAGTGAGAATTACGGGTTAAATTCCTTTTATTACTAAAGACATTATTTTACACGAACGACACGTTTCAGAGCGTTTACAGGGTCATAAAATAAAAGCCATGACGATATTACTATTTTCGTATTTGAATTAATGTATAATTAACATAATTTTCTCACAGTCTGCTGGAAAGCTTGTTGAATAAAATTTCTTTGGCACACATATTAAAGATTTCAGCCTATACACACTGACTGTATAAGTAGAAAGCTAAAGCGTCGATGGTGCGGAATATTTCGGAGAACAGAGATTCTGTAGTTATGATTGTGACGCATATCTGTCAGTGGTGCTCACATGAGGACAGTTTAATTTCTAGCTGCGAATGGAAAAACAATTCCTTTAATATTTTTCTCCGAAGCTTTCTGCCGAATGATGCTGTAATAACTTCAAAAGATGAGGAGGAGGAATGGTATTTCCGAATGCGTATGGACCTTCGCAGGTACTTGAGACTATTTTGGCAGTCATCTAGTATATTTTGCTCCTCAGAACTTGAGAAGAGTATCTCTCCTCGTCGTTGAAAATTTTTATGGGCCACTAGCAACTTGAAATGAAAGGGCGTTGCGCAGTTTAGCAGCTACGGCAGAAAGCGAAAGTTTTGTGGCAGATTCACCGTTCAAAAATAAACGAAAAGTCCATTTCGCGTATCGATCTCGCAATAATATTTCTTTCTCACCAGTGTTCTCTCGTGGGTTTCGACTCCATTGCAGGAAAACTCATAAGAGACTTAGTCAAAACTTTTAAAGTATATCAGCATCAGGCTTCTTTAAATCGAAA
Organism: Locusta migratoria; assembly: GCA_026315105.1. NCBI lineage: Eukaryota > Metazoa > Arthropoda > Insecta > Orthoptera > Acrididae > Locusta > Locusta migratoria. The sequence goes on from CM048747.1 coordinate 103,281,466, forward strand.
CTTGAATTTATTTCCTTTTTTTGCGTATCTTGAGAATTCCCACATTCATACAGTGTAGTTATCAGTTTCTGGGATTGTGAAGGAGCGAGTGAAATTTTAAATGCAATATTAAGAGAATATTATGAAACTAATTTTATGGTCTAGTGAGAGACAGCGCATGCTCAAAGATTTAATGGGGCGTGTTTATGAGAACGATCAACAGCAAACGAAAGAAAATGCAAACCATTAAGCTTTACACTGTGAAATTTCTAGATATAACGGTCATCTCTGTTTCTTTCGAATTATTTCTGAAAGATGGCGCTGTCTACATGAATCCGTATTCAAATACTACAGTACAACGTTGAAGACTTTCAATTGTTGTATTAAATTCTTATCGTCTGTTGTAGTTGCTAGTTTGCACCTTTACTATGTATTTCCTGCTGTTATCGTACCACTGTGGCATTTATTAGGTAATCTACAGAAGCGATGCCTGCTGACACATTGGTTTCACATTCGGGGAAGGGTAATTCGAATCCCCATACTATTATTTAAATGTAGATATTCAATGGTTTTCTCAAGTGCTTAAGTCAAACGACGGTTTGTTCCTTTGAAAATGACATGGACGATTCTTTCATCATCTTTCTGTAATCCGGGCTTTTGTGGAGACTCATTACAGCGACGAAAAGCTGAATTGCAATCTTCCTGTTTTCGATTATAGGTCTGAATCGCACCTATGCGAAAATGCGGGCCTAGCACTCAGAGTAAAGTTTCTGAGAGTGTAAATAAATTCATTTGAGTGCAGGTATTGTTTGTTCGAATAATTATAAAACCGAGGTATCGTGACTTATTGAGATAGACAGATCATAAGACCATGGCGTAGAGAAAAGAGAACCTGGTGACGATATCAGAGCTGGGTAGAAGCTATGAAATCGAGTAAAAATTTCGAAATAAGCGAAGGTCGGAAGTGATATGTATGGGGCTATGCACAAATAGCGACAGTCAATTAGCAGAGCATGTGCCGAAGTGCATCCCGCAGGCGAACGTATGTGGGAAACTTCTCATGTGCTGTAGCTATCGTACTCAATTGTACGTGGTAGAAAATGAAGATCATTCGTGCTTCCTGTACATCAGGAAATATTAAAACATTGGGAATTTAGATACATTACTTATAAGATAAATTTTTCAGTGCCACATGTCGACTGTACTATTGAAATACTGTTTCTGCAGTACAATTTATTCGAAACAATTAACAGGCTTTGCAGGCTTGTAACTGATGTAATAGCCAGTTCACCCAGTAAGCATAAATCAGCAGTTAACATAATCAACTATGGATAAGAAATGAAAGTTTGTCTAACATTGAGCTTCAGGTGAAATCATTATCTTAAGCCGTTGTAAATTCTAAAAGCAGCGTTTCACATAACAGTTACTAGCTGCAGTAATTATAAAGTTTCATGCAATCGTCGCTGAGTGACTGTCCTTCTGCCGTGGTGGCGTGGCAAAGCGTTCTAAAGCGCCTTGCTGCGGATCGCGCGTTTGTCCACCGTCGGAGGTTCGAGTCGTCCCCGGGACATGGGTGTGTGTGTTGTCCTTAGGTTAGCGTAAGTTAGTTTAAGTAGTTTGTAACTCTAGGAAATGATGGCCATAGCAGTGTGGTCCAATAGCTTTACAAACATTTGAACATTTTTGACTGTCCTCCTAAGGCTGTAACTGGATAACGGTGCAAATCAGACCTATGGTTACTTGGAGAATTTGGTTTGATTCTATGTCCCGTACTCTACTCTGACAACATTGTCGCAATTGAAGGTTGAAAGACAGCAACAAAGTGTTGTGGATAGTGTGTTAGACATTTTAATCCTGTAATTCGTAGTGTAGCTGATCAGCTACATACCTTATTTTCCCCCTTATTTCTCAAACTGATCAACATTTTATCACAAATTCATTTGTAGCTGCTTATATTCATAGAGTTACACATGCTGCTAGGTCGTCCTAGAAATGATAAATTGCTAGTGCTACTGAATCAGTTCGACAGTTAGCAGCATTGAGTTACTCCTAACTACGGGAAAAAAAGTAACTCGGGTGCATAATTATTGGTATTCGGGACTCCGTACGCACTGATCCGATCTTTAATTCTTGGGAAAAATAAAAATAAAATGTGCGTTTATTTACTTTGGGATTCCTCTTTTGCCATGTAACAGTAGTCAATCACATATTACTGTTATATTATGAGTTAAAAATGTTCAAATGTTTGTAGAGTCTATGGGACTCAACTACTGGGTCATCAGTCCCTAAACTTACGAACTACTTATAAACTGCCTTATATACTAAAGACAGCACAAACATCCATGCACGAGGGAGGATTCGAACCCGCCGGCCGCGGTGGCCGAGGGGACTGCGGCGCGCCAGTCACGGTCTGCATGGCCACTACGGTCAGGGGTTCGAATCCCCCCTCGGGCATGGATATTTGTGCCGTTCTTAGTATTTGCTAGTTCATAAGTAGTTTGTAAGTTTAGGGACTGATGACCCCGTAGTTAAGTCCCATAGACTCTACAAAAATTTACAGGATTCGAACCCCCGATTGCAGCGGCCGTGCAGACCGTGATGGCACGCCGCAGACCACTCGGCCACCGCGGCCGGCCATTATGGGTTACTTTCTGGAAAGATTACAGGCACAATAGTGACATTTACTGCATCGGGTACATCATGGAAGCACTTTATAGCTGACCAGCTAAGAACTTCTTGTTGCTAGTAGCGAACAATAAATTTAAGGAATTTTTTCAATATTTTTCTCAGTATGTACGCATTATACATTAATCGTGGTAGCTTTTATAGTTTCAAATAAAAAGTCATGCATTAAAGGGTTAATTTCATTATTGAATTCTAGTACCTTCTGGATGCGTGGGGAGTGATTGATTCTGAAGCCCTATTAGGGTAAATATATATAGTGTAAACCTCAGGCTAGTGACAGTTTATTCAGTGCTTTCGTACATGTGTGACAAATGTTCTTTAACCAAGTAATTACATCCTACGAGTCCGATACGTAACAGTATTATCCGATTATACAGACAGGACATTGAAGGATAAGAAATGTCTGTAACAGGGTTGAGAAAATTCGCTACCAGTCACATTAAAGATCGTATCATTTATTTATACACGACTGGTTTCGGGCTTATGCCCATCTTCAGGTGCTTAAATCATTCAGAATATCACATGTGTAGCGTGTTGGTGGAGTCATGCAAATGTAAATGTTTGTTAAGCTTATGGGACTTAACTACGGGGTCATCAGTCCCTAAACTTACAAACTACTTATGAACTACTTACGAACTAGGACGGCACAAATATCCATGCCCGAGGGGGGATTCGAACCCCCGACCGTAGTGGCCGTGCTGACCGTGACTGAAGCGCCTCAGTCACCTCGGCCACCGCGGCCGGCTGGTGGAGTCATGCTAAACATGTAACATTCTGAATGTTTCAAGCACTTGAAGATGGGCACAAGCCCGAAACCGATCGTGTATAAACACGATCTTTAATGTGACTGGTAGCGGATTTTACTCTCAAGGCTGTATTAGGAACAGCCAAGGAATTAAAAAAAAAAGTTCAAATGTTTGTTAAGCTTATGGGACTTAACTACGGGGTCATCAGTGCCTAAGCTTACAAACTATTGATGAACTACTTACGAACTAGGACGGCACAAATATCCATGCCCGAGGGGGGATACGAACCCCCGACCGTAGTGGCCGTGCAGACCGTGACTGGAGCGCCTTAGTCCCCTCGGCCACCGCGGCCGGCGTGTACGATGATTATTACATAAGTTATAGTTGAGATATCTGCATTACGTATGGCGTCTACAAGTACATCTACAGTGTTATCTAGAGCATGGTTGCAGAGCTTTGCAGAAAAACGACACCCATCAGCACATTGAGGTGTACATAGAGATCCTGTAACCAAATGTTCAAATGTTTGTAAATCTATCGGACCAAACTGCGTGGTCATCAGTCCGTATCTTACAAACTACTTAAACCTAGGTAAACTAACCTAAGGACAAACACAGACAACCATGCCCCAGGGAGGACTCGAACCTCCACAGCGAGCAACCGCGCGCTCCGCAGCAAGACGCTTTATACCGCTCGGCTACTCCACCGCGGCATCCTGTAACCAAACGTTCATACAGATATGTTTGTTCGAGCCCATGTACTTTCCTTGTGAGAGGCCACAGAGGGAGACGGGCGTCAGAGATGTGACAGGAGCGCCTCAGTCCCCTCGGCCACCGCGGCCGGCGGAATTCAAACACATCAATTACGGATAAAACACACTAAATGTCTGTACGTTTTCGAAGTAGTGTGTTCGGTACTAGAAGTGTTGACCTCAGAGACACGTGAATTTCAGTAGGATTAAATGATGTACGCAGAGTGTTTCCCGGCCTCGTCGTGTAGACGGAGAGCGGAGAGCGAGCACTTGCGGTGGCGGCTGACCCCCTGAAGTCGGCCGGCTCTCCAAGGCGGGGCGAGCGGCGAGCAGCCTGGTGTTTTCTTAATGTTGGTGTTATTGCAGGCGCGCGGCCGTTGTTTTAAATGTGGGCCGGCTGCCCCCGCCCCGCCTCGTGTTATTGTACGGCCGCGGCGCTAGCTTTGCGCGTTTAATAAATAAACACGCCGGCCAGGGCGGGGAGGGGGAGGGGGTGGCAAGGGGTCGCGGCGCTCGTCACGCCCGCCTTACGGAGGCGCCCCACAGCGTCTGCTAAGCGCGCCTCCAACTAAATCTAGGCTGTGCCAATCACCAATACATACGAGACCTTCCATACGCGACATCCCCAATAATGAGTGCAAGTCGATGGAAGTAGAATTCAGTATAGGAAAACAGGCAAGTTAAATTGTTTATAAAAGAAGGTGCCGCGGTGGCCGAGCTGTCTGCGGCGCGCCAGTCACAGTCTGCACGGCCACTACGGTCGGGGCTTCGAATCCCCCCTCGGGCATGAATATTTGCTGTCTTCGCCGTTGGCGAGTCAGGCCGTTCTGTCGCCTTTGTCTGGACGCCGGGCCACATAGGTATACCGGGCAATGAACGCGTCGATCAGCTAGCCAAGCAGGCCACCACTTCGCGCGGTCCCTAGATATTGGCCTCCCAGTCTCCGACCTCCAAACCCAGTTGACCCGTAAGGTCTTAGGGGTTTGGACTTCTGAATGGGCAGACTTGACTGAACCGAATAAGCTCCGTGTTTTCAAGCCGTCTACCGCCATATGCCGCGGTGGAGTATCCGAGCGGTCTAAAGCGTCTCGCTGCGGAGCGCGCGGTTGCTCGCCGTGGAGGTTTGAGTCTTCCCTGGGGCATGGGTGTGTGTGTTTTCCTTAGGTTAGTTTACCTAGGTTTAAGTAGTTTGTAAGCTACGGACTGATGGCCACGCAGTTTGGTCCGATAGATTAAAAAAAAAAAAAAAAAGGCCATACTTGTCTCACGCACGGTCACCTTCTGCGTCGCGAGGACCCTCCTCAGTGTCGATGTGGTGCGCCTTTGACAGTCGCCCACATCTTGCTCGAATGCCGCAATTTAGCCGCAAAGCGACGATATTTTAATGTCCCCGACGCTTTGCAGCTTGCATTAGCTGACAATACCTCCACGGTTGACTCTGTTTTAAATTTTATACGTGAGTGTGGATTTTACAAATCCATTTAAATTTTGTGTGTGTCTGTTATTGCTCTGTTCTCCACCTGCCTAAGTCTTTTAGGTAGGTAGTTTTAAAGCGTCTTAGAGTGGCTGGATGTGTTCGTTATATTTCTGTGAACACCCAGCATAAACACTCTTGTACTGTTTCCGATCTTTTATCCCTTCTTCGTCTTTACTTGTATCCTTTTTTATATTTGCCTGTGAGTTTTAAACTTTGACTTGTTAACGCATTTACTTAGAAACGCTTAACCAAATGTTTTATCTCTAGCCGGCCGCGGTGGCCGAGGGGACTAAAGCGCTCCAGTCACGGTCTTCACGGCCACTACGGTCGGGGGTTCGAATCCCCCCTCGGGCATGGATATTTGTGCCGTCTTAGCTCGTAAGTAGTTCATAAGTAGTTTGTAAGTTTAGGGACTGATGACCCCGTAGTTAAGTCCCATAGACTTTACAAACATTTGAACATTTTTTTATCTCTATGACTGGAAGAAGGGACTGATAACCGTCGCTGTTTAGTCCCTTCCAAAAACCAACAACAGCAGCAGCATGAATATTTGTGCCATCCTTAGTAGTAGCTAGTTCATAAGTAGTTTGTAAGTTTACGGACTGATAACCCCGTAGTTAAGTCCCAACCCTGTAGTTAAGTCCCATAAGCTCTAGAAACATTTTAACATTTGAACTTCGAAGACTCTGGCGGAAATTATGATATCTTTCGCTGTCGAGTCATTGCGCGTATTCAGGCCTGAAACACTGGAGCGTCGTACTAATTAAATGGGCCCATACTTGAAAATTGTCAGGAAATTTGACTCATAAGTTCAAATGTTCGTAAATCTACATGACCTTACTACTCTGGTTATGAGTCCCTAGGCTTAAAACTGCTTAAACTAACCTATGGCAAACACGCACACCTTGCCGGGAGAGAGGACTCGAACCTTCGACGGTGAGCTAGCAAGGCGCCTTGGAGCGCTCGGCCACTCCACTGCAGCGGATTCATAAGTGACACTACTCAAGTGTCTCTCACCGATTCCGATACTCTTCGAATATGTTGTTCTGTCGCGAAGTTATCGCATTTTCCTAATAGCTCCGTGACGCAGTACCCTTACCAGTTCTCTCCGTAAAATTATTTGTTAAGCCGTGTTGGTGATACATCTTCAAGGTGGGAGAGAAACGGAGTGCAGACTCTCATAGTGAGGGAGAGGCAACGGCAGTAACAACTATAAATGATTGGAGATAGTAGCTGTGGAGGTAAAAGAGAGAGGAAACAGTGGGAATGACAAAGAGAGGTGAATTGAGAGATCATATATGGCCTTGTGAGAGGTCTGGATGCTTAGATCGTCGAACTGTAAGAATAAAAATTTTGTCCACTTTCCCTCTTCCCCTGTACGCAAGTGCTATTCTGGCGGTTACGAGCCCGACCAAACCATCCGCAGGGACGTGTGTATAGAAGACACAATAGTCACAGTAGAGACAGACAGCAAACAGCGAGAAAATAGAAGACCGTGGCAATGTGAGAGAAAAAGAATGGAAATGCGCAATGCTAGAGAGTTCAGGAAAGCGGTAAGAAGAAGACAGGAGGATAGGGAGAAAGGGTCGATCACAGTGGCAGTGGGAGAGACAGAAAGGACGAAGTGACATTTGCAGAAAAAGGTGACGGTGGCAAAGAGACGTGTGTAGACAGTGGCAGCGATATGGTGTGTATGTAAACTCCGTTACGATGAAAGACTGGGGAAATATTTAGTTTGTTCACTGTGAAAAGAGCGTGAATAAGTTGTTATGACGAAATTATTAGCGAGGAAGTTTGAATGAGAACTGAGGCAGCTGGTTCCCAACTTTTCTTTGAACAGGAACATATTTGCCTTTTCTGTAGTTCGACAAAGCATTTTCATCTTGCATACGATACATGCAACTCCTGTCCTTATCACGCCTCGCGCGAAAGTAATCCGCCAGAAGTTCTTTTGCTGCCGCGTTTATTTCTCCCTTCAGTTGCCCGTAAAACCAGTCTATGCAATAAAACGAGCTTTTGTTGGACGCCTCGCGCCACCGGTACCCCTCGTCCGCGTCTAGTTCCACACGGGGAGCTCGAATTGGATCCGGCCGCAGAACAACTTCCTCAATTTTTATCTCAATTTATTCAGTCAGTATAATGTTAGTATTTAGGTGTAATTCTGGGCCCGCACACTGCCACACAAAGGCACTGTTTCGATAACCACAGGATTTCCGCCCGCTGTACCGCCTCGCGATTTGCATATTATAATTATTGTACAGTATGTTGCGGACCGGTGCGGCTTCGCGGAGGCCAACTTGGTCTCCCTATGACAACAGCGGCGTGCGCTATGCTTGCACAAGAAAGACGTGTTTAACACGTGAATGCAGTTGCGCTCTTTTTGACCATATTGAGGGGCATGTACGTTCCAAGACGCAACGCTTGAGGACTTCGTTGACTGCAGATTTGCAAGGCGGTTAGTAGCTGCGCCATAAGAGGCACTTGCCTGTTACGAAAATATATCACACTTGTGAAGATTTGGGAAATAACTTGATATAAGGCTAATATTGAGAACACGTTACCAAAAAGTTAAGATTGTTTTCGACAATGAGGTGAAAGACCATTAAGCAAGCACGCAGGCATGTCTACATGAGTAGTAAGCTAGTTTGAAGTTTACAGTGTTCTGTAGAACTGTATAGTTCGTCATATCAAATTATCTTTTATCGAAATGGAATCTTTAATGACGAATTTAAAAATAAAAGTACCCGGGTGGATGCCAGACGAGGAGGGTATATTATACTTTATCGTCCTGTCCTTAAAGGAACTATTAAGATAAGTGGTTCAGTAGATAAACATAAATACTGTAGATCGGTAAATATTTGACTATTATTTACCTGCTGAGAATAGTTTCTTTTGAAATGGAATGATAAATATTTCGTAGCGGCCGCTAAGACAGCTTGGGCGGAAGTGTGTACACCGTTTAGGTCCGTCTGCCCCATATGAAACTAATATCTGAAGAAAAGCAGTCACATGTTATTGAGATCTCAGTTATAAATAATATACCTCCTCTGATTTTCATAAGTTGCTATGCATGAACTAAAATCAACCATACATAATGTGTATTTTCCTCTGCAAACTCTTTAAAACATGTTACGATGCTGTATTTAAAGAAATATCGCATTATTTGATTTAGGGAAAGCGCGGAAAAATAGGGTAGCTGGACTGATATTTGAAACTCAATCCTGATGGATCCGAGTCCATTGTAATAACCTATACAACACTGGTCTCGTTTTATATTTTCCAGAAAAAAGAGGGGGGAATGTTTTCATTCGCGCAGTAAGAAGACAATCTTACTGATATCGGAGAAAATTAAATGGTTCATTAAAAAGGGAAGAAGGAAGGTAGTGCTTAACGCCCCGTCGACAGCCTGGTCATTCGAGGCGGAGCTTAGGCTCGTATTGTTTGTGGTAAAGACGGGGAAGGAAATCGGCCGTGCCCTTTAAAAGGAACCATCTCGGCATTTGCCAGAGTGATTTAGGGAAATCACGGAAAACCTAAATCGGGATGGCAGGAGGTGGATTTGAACCACCTTCCTCCGGAATGCGAGTCCAGTGTGTTACCAATGGATCCGGCCGCGGTGGCCAAGCGGTCTGAGGCGCGCCAGTCACGGTCTGCTCGGCCACTACGGTCGGGGGTTCGAATCTCCCCTCGTGCATGGATATTTGTGCCTTCCTTAGTATAAGGTATTTCATAAGTAGTTTGTAAGCTTAGGGACTGATGACCCCGTAGTTAAGTCTCATAAGCTCTACAAACATTTGCACATTTTTTTGTTATCACTGGATTCCTTCCAAGAATCGGCGGGCAGACCAGTTACTCTAAGCCGAAAGTTACATAAAATGTAACTAATTACATGCTCTTCAAAGGAAATTTGCAAAGAGACCCAATCATAAGACTTGCAGGCGAAAGAATTGGCCGGAAAACAGTTGCCAGATACCTGGGTGTTTATCTCGACCAGAGACTCCACTTTGATGCTCATATCGAGCGAGTTGCAAATAAAACCTTAGCATTGTATAACAAAATAATTTCAATAGGACAGAGGAGGTTCCATCTGCCTCCAAGTGTAACCAAACTGTATCATAACAGTTTACTCGCCTCGATTATGGGCTACGGTGCGAGCTCCTGGGCTCATAGGCTCAGACTGGTCAGGCCCTCGTTGGCTGTCAAAAGAGTGCAAAGGAATATCATAATTAGATCGGTTGGGGCTTTCGGGACCACACCTACGGATGGGCTCACGGTGATTATGGGGCTTTACCCTATTGATTTAATAATCAGGAAAAGGGCGGCGGTCTATTGGTTGAAAAGACACGACTTCATTCAAGTAGAAAGGATAATTGGGAGGGTCTGTGAAAATAAAAGAGAAATTAACGAAGCCATTAACGATATTTGTCAACGGGACTGGGATTCATCTGAAACAGCCAGGCGCGTACACTCCTTCCTACCATCAGTGAGAGAAAGGATGAAGTTAAAATTTCTTCCATCCAAAGGATTAGTGCACTTTTTGACAGGTCACGGACCCTACCGGGTGCACTTGCACCGAATAGGGAAACGGCCTGATGCAGTTTGTGAATGTGGTGCTGAGATAGGCAGCCTGGAACACGTAATCTTCGAGTGCCCAGTACACACACAAGTTGCCTCCATAGAGAGGCAAGCCATACCCACCAGGGACATCTATGAAATAATAAGGAATGATGAGTTAGTAGAGATCCTCATTATACTAATTGAGAAAGTATCAACCCACGCGCAGCAGATCTATCGAGGATAGTCTGCTGCGAAACAACAGGAGAGAAAAGCCGTGCATGCGTCTATGAGGCATATATTGGCAGCAATATACTGCGTACGTAAAACCGGATTGACATCACCATCCGTGGCGTCTGGCCGGCTAACGTCGGTTTGGCACCACGGATGGAACCGAATATGACCGGAAGGTTAGTTGAGGCAAGGAGTGAAGAGCTGGACGACTTCCCCGCCTTGCGTGAGCAAGGTATAAGAGAGAAGTCACTGAATAAGTTCTCTGGTGTTGGCTGCCTCGCTACCTTCCAAATCCAATCTAGACTAGAAATCCAGTGGTGCAAAGGAGATGGTTAGTGTAAATCAGTGCACCACTAGTAGAAGTAGTGTAATTAACTTTGTTTTGTAAATGTAATAACCTAATAAATTAATATGAGTTGCAGTGGTTACGTCAGTAAGTAGGCCCCGCCTACATCCACGTCGTAGGGATGGGTACTGGCCTCCCTTCGGGAGGCTTGCTAAGAGGCGGGAATTATACTTAGAGTTGTCATTAACTTATTACTAACAACCAAACAATTTGTAATGTATAATAATTGAGTGTAAAGGTCTGTTTTAGTTATCCAGGTAACATACCTAAATCGTTATTGTAATTGTAAATAAATTATAAATAAATAAAAATAAAAATGAATATACGTACAGTCTGCAGACTTTTTTGTAAATATTATTGCCGTAACTTGTGCGTCGTACATCCAACCTAAGTCGTACAGGTCAAGCGACAAGTCGAGGTCTGCTAATATTTCACTTTAAGAAAACAAAAAGTATTCCGCTCTAGTTCATCGTCGCCTGTGCAAGTAAGTGTGATGTTTAAATTACCAGATTGTCCAAACAACGGCGCGACCTCCATAACTCTCGGCTCCGGCCGGTTTAGTTTCACAGCAGGCAAACCACCCAGGAGACGATATTAACTGCCCCCTCTGCTGCAGTGTCACAAATTTTCCGCTCGCTTGTCTCGAATTTAGAAAAAAAAAAAGAAAAAAAAAAAGTGGTGCGCCAGTAGCCGGTAGCCGGCTGCGTGTTGCGGCCCTCGGATTACGACGCCGCTGTAATTGGGGGACGCGAACGTACCGGACTGAAGGGCGGGCCAATTAACGCGCCTCCGAGCTGCGCCGCTGCCGTGAATCAATCTTAGCAGACGAAAGTAATCCGGTCGCCGCGCGGACGATGAATCAGAATTACGGGAGATCCCCGTGAGGGACCACCTGCTTACGGCAGCCGTCTGCCGGCCAAGACACCTGTTCCGTCACGCCGCGCTCCCAAATAATTCCCAGAGACGGCGCCGCGCCATAAAAATGCCCCACGCGTTGAAACGTTCGACGTACGTGTGAACGAACACCATCTACTTTTACACGGATGCTTTTAACGCAGCGTAATATACGTGCGTTGCGCCTCGGTTGCACAGTGGTAGTGTCAGACTACAAATCCAAAGGTCGCGTGTTCGAGGAATTAAGTTTGGAGTAATTCATTTTGGGATCAAATGTTCAAATGTTTGTTAAGCTTATGGGACTTAACTACGGGGTCATCAGTCCCTAAACTTACAAACTACTTATGAACTACTTACGAACTAGGATGGCACAAATATCCATGCCCGAGGGGGGGATTCGAACCCCCGACCGTAGTGGCCGTGCAGACCGTGACTGGAGCGCCTCAGTCCCCCCGGCCACCGCGGCCGGCAACGGATTTCCCATAACCACTTACGTCAGCGTACGTACATGTGAGTTTCAGGCAACAGCGGTCCATATTTATTCGTCGCAATCCTTAGATATTACCCAAACTACATCATCAAAGTATGTAACAAAATACTATGTTCGCCAAGCAGATTAAAATGATTGCATTGTTTGGCAACTGTTCTCTCTCCATAACAGTGATTCATGTCTGTTTCTACATCTACATACATACTCCGCAATTCACCGTAAGGTGCGTGGCGGAGGGTACACTGTACCCCTACTAGGCATTCCACTCCCAAATTGAACGAGGAAAAAAAGAATGCCTATAAGCCTCCTTACGAGCCCTAATTTCTCTTATCTTGTCTTTGTGATCTTTACGCGAAATGTAAGTAGGCGGCAACAAGATCGTACTACACTCAGCTTCAAATTCCGGCCCTCTAAATTTACTTAACAGAAATTCACGAAAAGAACGTCGTCTTTACACTCGCGCATTGGTCGAACCTACCGGTAACAAATCTAGCTCCTCGCCTCTGAACCGCCTCTATGTCTTCCTTCAAACCGATCTGCTGCGGGTCCCAAATACTTGAGCAATACTCAAGACGTGGTCGTACAAGCGTTTTATACGCGGTCTCCTTTACAGGTGAAGTACATCTTCCCAAAATTCTCCCAATAAACCGAAGTCGGCTGTCTGCCTTACTCACAACTGTACTTACATGCTCGTTCCATTTCATATCGCTCTGCAATGTTACGCCTAGATATTTGAACGACGCGACAGCATCAAGAAGCTCACTACTAATGCTGTATTCGAACATTATAGGATTGTTTTTTCTACTCATGCGCATCACCTTACATTTTTCTACATTGAGAGCTAGCTGCCATTCTTCGCACCAACTAGAAATTTTGTCTAAGTCAACCTGTATGCTATTACAGTCAGTTACACACGACACCCTCCCATACACCACAGCATCATCAGCAAACAGCCGCAAATTACAACTTACTCTGTCCATCAGATCATTTATATAGATAGAAAATAATAGCCCTGGGGCACGCCTGACGATACACTCGTCTCTGATGAACACTCGCCGTCGAGAACAACGTACTGCGTTCTATTACTTAGGAAGTTGGGGTTTGTGAAAGTTGGCACACGCCGCGTTGTGGGTTATGCGGTGGCGTGAATGAGGTATCTGCACCAGACGCTGCGGCGCGCGCGGCACTCGACTGACTGCGCTCTTCTCTGTTGCAGGCCAAGCTGCTGGAGTCCTCCCACGCCTGGCTCGGAGCCTCCACGTCGTCCATAGCCGGTAAGTGGCGTCCGAGGGGTCGCCGCTACACGCTCACAACCCCTCTCCTGCCGCCCTCTCCCTGTTCCTCACGGCTGCTGTGTGCTGTGGCCAATATTTCAAGCAGAGAAGCACAGTTTAGAAATATATTCACATTACGTGTTCCATCATCATCACCACAACCACCACACCACCACCATCATCATAATCATATTCCACTTGCCTTACTGTCTTAATTACTATGTTCTCTTACTTTCTTCTTTTTGTCCTCACTTCTAATAAGCTGCCTTATGTTAAAAATTTCACAACGAATTCTGTTACGAAATTTTCAAATTAGTCTTATTTCTTTCTGGGTCTTTTTTTGATCCATTGTGGCACTGATTCTTGCATCGCATCTTCTTTGTTGTTATCGTCCTCTACCAGCACCTTAGTATGCTTTCATCCAAATTTTGCGATGTTCACTTCTATATCTTTAAAGGTTCTATAATATGCAATGCTCCTAATCTTCTGTAGCTTATATCCAAATTTAATATATGCATTTCAGTAATTCATCACAAGTGCGGCTATTGATTGATCGAATTAGTGCAAAACTGGTTCATAATTAATAAAGGAAGCACATTTAGTATAATAGGTACAGTATTCCCTTTTTTAAATGAAAATTATCCTTCCATTGTGTTTCTGTTATAGCGTTACTCTCCTATGTGACAAAAGCTAAAATTTCTGCAGGAACTGGGCCGTTTCGGAGTCTTACACTGAATTTCTGCGTCTCCAAACGTCGTAAACTGATTCATTCTTTCCATTTTGTTGTGCACTGTAGTTTGACTGATTAAACTAATGAACCTATTTTGACGGGACTAATTGTACGTCTCAAGAGTGCATTGCAGTTTGTTTCGAACTTTGTTATTTTTTTTTTTATTTTTTTTTTATTGTAGTCTTGTGCATGCCTAAAACGTGTGTGAGGAATGCTGTAGTAAAATAATACACCTTGTATGCGACATTCACCGTTTTGCTAATATACCTTGGATTCCGTAATCTTAGCACGAAACCTTTACTGAGTAGTAGCCCGCCAGCAAAATACGAAAAGCACTGCAGACAAATTAACGTAGTTAAGTGAACGAGCACGTCGGCATGTTGAACAGTATGGACCCTGTGGGTTCTCGATTTTCAGAGGCCGCTCAGTCGCCCACGAAGAGTTGTAATACATCTCCTCGTGTCCCGCCGTGGGAAGAGCTGCCGGTGTCGAAAAGCGCCCACTCGGAGGTGGTGTCGGTGCAAAAGTCGTGTGACAGCAACCACGTGACACACACACAAATACAAACCAACCCCACCAAGGCTTCAGCTATCCCTCAGTTTGTTTATTACTGCTTTCTCGTTTTGTTGATGCTGAATGTTGTGTGTGCATAGAAGATATTAAAAAGTTACTCGAACATTTTAACAACTGGTAATGCTCATCTAACAAGAAAAAGGAGTGTAAGAGTTGGAAAAGTCATACTCTCAGATCCTAACAACGTTCATAGGAGCGGGTGAAACGAGCACGATCGACGTCCTCGCTTGACGTCACGCTTGGCGCTAGGCCAACACCTTCTAGAGACAACAAGGCTTCAGAACAGTCCTTGTCTGGTCACACCGAGTTGGCTGCGATCGCTAGCTGAATGGCTGGCCATTGGGGCACAGCCTACTGCCTCGCAGCGGCCAGTCAGTTAGCATGTGATCGCGGACTATCGGTGTGACGTGACGCGGACGGTTGTAAGGCCTTGTCTCTAGGAAGTGTTGGCTAGGCCTTCGCGGCAGCCACGAGATCGAGGCATATTCTGATTGACATGACACGACAGAGTGAGTGGGATCCTTTTCTTTAGGCTGTGTTGGTGAAATATGTTTCATTGCGGATATGCACACAGACGGTGCATTGGCACTTCGTCAGTGAAGGAAGCGAAGTGTTTCAATGTATTTCTGTATCAGTACACTAGGCCGTCAGTAGTCTTCATATGGTTTGGGATGTCTTATATAGTCGCGTTAGTCGTGTTAGTATTGCTGTTCAGTAACTTAATGGCATCTTCTGCACGTATCGTGCTTTCGTGCCCATCTGTACAAGTTACGTGCCCCAAGTTCCGAGGCAGCTGCGATTTGTTGCTATGATTTAGGACAGGCAAATAATTCTTTAGTATTTTTATAAAGAAAAAGATTCTATGTTTAGACGAGGCGGCGTTCAAAAGAGATTGTTGGGGGGGGGGTGGGGGGGGGGGGGGGTAGGTGAAAGCCAGCAAGGAAGTACAAGAAGCGGGATTTAGTAATTTTTCTCGTTTAATGTTTGAACAGCTATTTTTGGACAGTAGAGCCTCGTTAACTTAATGCCTATCTTAATGAGGAACGTCATGCCAGCAAAGGCTATACATATCATCCACACGTTACTTCATGCATATCTTATGCAGTCTCATCAGAACCAATGGATTGGTGGAAGGGGTCTCATTCCATCTTGGTATCCTTATTTCCCGAGATTAAAATCTCTAAGTCTTTCGATGTCAAGTACACGGAGGATATTGTTTGCTAAGGAAGCGTCTTTCTGAACCACTGTTTACTCACCTTTAATTTCCTGTTCTGATGAGTATTACCACTTCTTAGAATATTCGAGTTATCGTATTTTAACTCCCTCAATTCTGAGCTTTGGCTCATGCCTTCGCAAATTATTGTCAACTCGTCGTGACACACAAAACTGAAGCTGCCCCAGGTGACTAGGGTAAATGTTTTCCCAATTTGAGTTTAGACTGCGATTTGACACTGCTAGCAGACACACATTTTAATTTGCAAATGCCTCTGTATTAAATTTACTGCTCACTTATGACGAATGCTGCTTGAGTTTTTATTTGTGTTTTGTTGTTGTTGTTTTTGTTGTTGCTGTTTTTTTGTTTTGTTTTGCCCTAGCTAGTAGATTTAGTGTTGTGTGTTTTTGTTTTCTGTATTCCTTAGATTGCTCCGAGTACATGAAACTGAAAGCCCCCACCTGGAAGCAGGAGCAACTGAAGGAAGCTATTCAGGCGGTAGTGTCGCAGAAGATGCGATTCACCCAGGCGTCGTCCCGCTATGGCATTCCCAAAGGGACGCTCTATGATAATATTTTGGGGAAGTCTAAGAGGATGGTGGTGTTGGAGGAGGCCGGCTTGACGGCCGTAGAGGAGAACGCGGTGCTGGAATTCTGTTGCGAGATCTCCATACAGCCGTATAACCGTAGGACGAAAAAGTCGCTAAAGTCGATCCTAGCGTTCGTAGAGAAGCTGAGGCGCGCCAGGGACCCCGAGTTCAAGTTCACGGGCCTGGCGGGCTTCCGCTGGTGGTGGGCCTTCTGCAAGAAGCACAGCATCGTCTCCCTGTACTTTGACCGCGGCGACGAGTCCTAGCTAGTGTGCTTGCTGTTCAATAGATACTATTCTCAGGAAAGTAGTCAACCATGTAACTGCATGTCGCTGTTGATATTTTGCCTTTAGTTGCTATTTTTGTGTTTTGTAGTGGAGAATTTGTAAACTTTAATTTTTGCATCTCTATTTTTTTCACAAACTTTTAAATTGTTTACATTTTTCTATTTATGTTTCTCGTAATACTTTTGCAACTAATGCATTTCTGCATTCGCATGTGCCGTGAACCTCTCGTAGCCGTAACTGATGACTTGACTGACCAGGAGGCGCAAATAACTTTTCTTCCATTAATTTAAAATACTCACATTTCTCAAATATTTATGCAAATATCTCCGTTAGGAATTCTGCTAAGTCATTCCCTTAAAACGTGTAATGCACATATGTTTTGACAGATGTTCTACAAACTCTCTGTAAGGAGACTCAGTGAGATGAGTCGGGAGACGGAATTATCCGACTGCGATTGGATGAGCAACTCTGATCTTCGATATTGTGATATGATTGAACCTGATATTATATAAGGATAGAGTACTCATAGTTGCAGATATATCCTGACATGTCTTCCAAGTCATGGGCTGTTAAAGCGAATAGCTTCTAGAATGTATGCTGTATAGTAGTATAATTTTTTGAACATTTACATTGCAGTATTGAATTTAATCACGAATTTTCATTCTAAAAATGTTATCATATATACTCGAAATTATTTATATTGATTATGAATTTGTGAAAGTACACACATTCTCGTCAATTTCACAGTTAAAAATATTTTCATGAATTTTTTACTAAAAGGCGAGACAATTAGAAGCGTGTCATTTTTACCTACTATATAGGTACAATATGCAGCTTCTAAATTGACATCTACGTGTGATACAGAAGAATGTTTTATAAAATAGATTTCATTATAACGTTAAAAGAGTTCATATGTATTGAAATATCCTCCTTACACATCTTCAGTTTTGTCGAGGTGGGTCTGAATGAAGTGTTTTTGGATTTCATGTGGGCTTTACTGCATCAACTTCCACCTTGTACCTGTGCCATTTGTGATGTGTGTTTTTGCAGTTTACTTGTAACATGACAAATGTGTTATTTGGAATACATTTTGTTGGATAATTTCTCATTTTGTTAATTTATAAAAGTTAAGTTCCTAGAATGTAATGTATATTTCCACAGAAAAATTATTAAGACTCAATATGTGTTTATTGTCAGATGAGATGACTGATTGTTAGAGATAATTTTGAATCTCTCTATACGTTTAGATTTAGATTTTGCGAGAGTAGTACCGCATTTTTCCTTTGTAAATTTGTATTAAGTTTGTAACTATTTTGAGACTGAGACTAGAATATTGTATTATTGTTTAAGTTTACTTATGAAACAGTGAAACATCAGGGACTGTTACCTGGAATTTGTGGAAAATTTCGTTGTTGATATTATTTTTCTGAGAGAAGACATTTAAACATAATGAATGTGTAATTTATTAGCTAAGTGAGTTACAACATATTGTTCCATTAGGATGTTAAATGTAGAGTATTGTTCCTTCGTAAATATTATTTCCCATGACATATTGTTTGTTGTTGATTACAAATGACAGAAATCACTGCTTTTAGTTCTGATGACGTTAATTCGTGAGGCATTTAAAACTTCGCATCATTCCACAATGTGTCATATATTACGATGACGATTATGTGACTTGAGAAACAGCACTGAAAATAAATATTGTATCTTTTGGAATGACTTGTTTTCTTATCAGACTAGAGACTTACGATTAACAGTTACTTGACGGCTCGAGCATGGGAATGTCTTCAAGTATCCTTTTTTTGCATAAAAAAAAGAGAAAAGAAACAAAATTCCCATTACATCGGGTCGTCTGGTACAGCAACCATGCAAAGACTATTTTCAAATAAAAGCAGTCATGGTTTCAATTAAATTGTTATTAATGACACGTTACGCCGTTGTGGGGTATCATAAGATTTATCATGGATTGAAGATATTATTCATGAAACTTTTATCCCAAGGAATAAGCATAGGTCAAAACCGACCTTCAGTATAGTCGTACAGGTAGCGGTGCAGCGGTAGGGCCAAAAAGTAACAAAATTGCACACAACTTGCTTCATAGTACAATGATTAGCTTCAATCTGTGATACCCTACATAGGAGAAACGCGTTATTAAAAACAATTACAACCAGGACTGTTCGTAATTAACCTTTTTATTTACATAATTATAACCTTGATCGTTTGTCTGATGAAGTGTTATAAAATGACGCGGGAAAAGCCTGTCTGTAGTATTGTCACGTGAGGTGTAACATACATATGTGGTCTCTTTATTATGTTGAATCAAGCTAATGTATGGCTGCATGTGCAACATGACTGACACCCTCTCATAACACAACACTCAAGTCATTATTACAAAGTATGAATATGATCAGTTATTCAAGACAGAAAAACGAATAACTCCAAAACAGTTCGCACTATAGTGCGATTAAAATTACTTGCTAGTTGACGTTTGTAGCGTGGCTTTTCAGTGCATCCACATATGCTGCCGGCTACTACTATGGGCGCACAGAAACACGGCAGATCACTTCAAAAATGCTGTTATTGAATAACGCGGTGTTAGAAGCTACCGCCGCGATTTAAGTTTAAAAGGCGACAGCTGATTTTAAGTGACCAATGATTCAACTGTAGAAGAGGAAGCGTTTTGTAGCTCTCAATTTAAACTCGCCCGCCACGGTTAACAATCTTCAGTAAAACTGAGGTCATAAATCGCTTTATTCGGGACGCTTAAAGGCAGCCTCTTCGACAAAGCTCAAGACACAACACATTCAGTTGCAGCGTTAAAAGCAAACAGTAATTCATCGGTATCATTGGTTAGCGTACCTGGAAATATCCTCTCACTAGGTAGTCGGCACACGAATTATTGCATCACGAACCGAGCAGTGCCGTTTGACTCTCAGTTACTGGTTATAGACAACACAGGCAGATTTTAACCGATTACAGAATGACAGGAAGAAACATGAGAGGAAATATGAATGTCAGTATCATTATAAAAAGTATTAGAAATCAAACTATAATTTAACCAGTTAATTGAGTAAAAGTTACACTCATTTAGATCAGATCTAGAAATTTAAAAAAAACGTATTGCCTACGTGGAGATTCGAACCAACAGCCTTCAGTGCGAGATTCACCAAGCTTACCACTGCGCTACGCTGCTTTGTTGCAGTGCAGTGTTCCTTTGTTAGCAGATAAAATAATGGTAGCTCCGAAAAGTTACGTTTAAGTAAGGAATTCGAATGTAACCGCTATAACGCAGATTTTGCGAAAGGACCCAGATTCAGTAATGTTTAATTAGTGCTGTCTATAAAACGTATTTATTTCGTTAGCGTTGTTGTGCGTTTGTGTTTTGGTTATCATGTGTGATGAAATGGTGAAAAAAGGGACAGACCTATTAATTTGGATCAAAACACATCAAGGAAGAAAGCGGAATTGGAAGTGTACTGCCCACTTGCGGCAGTTTGGCAACGGCGAACGTTCGGACGCGACGTTGAGTGCTCTGATTGGCTTGGTTGGTTTGTTGTGATAGGGGGACCAAGCTGCTAAGGTTATTCGGTCCCCCAGTGGGGAGGTGAAGGAGTGGGGATAGAAAAGGAGGGCAAGGGAAAGGAAATGCAGTCCGGGGAGGAAAGAAGGAAGAAAGACTGCATTAGCTCGGGGCCCCGTGCTCGTCACGCACGTACTCGAGAAAGGACGATGAGCCCCTTGGGAGGGGTGCTCTTATTGGATGAAAGCAGCTCTAACGCGTGAACTGTCAACTAGCAAGTAATTGTAACCCGACTAAAGTCTCTTACGATCGCTTTTCCAATCATTTAATCTTTAACATCTTCTAACTAACGCTCTCGCAATAGGTTAGTTTATGCTTTTGATTCAACTCTAATTGTTCTCACCATTGCCTTGGCTGCAATGACATTAAAAGAATAGCCCTTAGATTTCTTATCCCATGTTTAATCATAAGAGTATATCGAACTCGCTTTCAGCCAGGACGATAAATGTCACTCAACAGATAACACCATCCTCAAACTTTAAGTGCCATATTTTTTTTTAGAGAAGGAATATCTAATAAAAAAAAGTTCTCTTGCCAGGTAGTTGAACTTAAGCGTACTACTATACTGTTAACTTACTTTTACATACTCTTCTGAAAAGTAAACGTAAAGCAGTCATAAGTGAAAAAGGAATAAAAATTCACGGCATAAGAGGCCCTCTGATTATGAAGGACTTGGCAGTATGCAACCACTGACCTATATTGTTGGGCAATGTGTCACAAGGTCGTTGTATCGTTCCCTGAGGCAAGCTGGCCCATGTGCTAACAGCTCCCTGATGTACACTCACTGGGACAGTGTTGCCGTTCCACACAAGGCCTATCGGTGCTCTTGGTGTCCATGGGAGGACCTCAACATGACGAAGTCAGTCCATATAGAGACGTGCCATATATGAGGGGGAACTGTCCTGTTGAAAAATGGCACCACGGTACTGTCGCACGAGAGGAACATCAGGAGTAACAAAATATTACAATATGGGACTTCTTCCCAAGGCGCCGCTACACTTGCCAGCGATGGTGAACTTTGGTAGTGCCATGTGTTCCATTCCTGAACACATCGCGATGCCACGTGTTCCATTACTGAACACATCGCGATGCCACGTATTCCATTACTGAACACGTCGCGATGCCACGTATTCCATTACTGAACACATCGCGATGCCACGTGTTCCATTACTGAACACATCACGATGGCACGTGTTCCATTACTGAACACATCGCGATGCCACGTGTTCCATTACTGAACACTTGGCAGTGCCATTCGTCTGCAGGGCATACTTTCCAGACACGGCACCTCTCCAAACATAGCAGTTAGCGTTTTGCTATCAGCAGCTGCCTACGCGTGGGACAGTAATTTGTTATTCGGGTTGCAGTGATTCTTCAACCGTTCATTCAGGTCCTTTCGATGGCTTCGCAAGCTTGAAGTACACCTGGCACATTATATTTCCACTGTTACGTCGAAATATGTATGCTCTTTGTACTGTGATACACTCTCATTGTCTTAAGTCAGAATGTGGTAAATTTAGTTTGTTTTTCCGTTACCGTCTCTAATAATCACGTTGGCACCGGAACATTACACCCTAATCTTGCTTCCTATTTGCTGCCCAAAAACCCCTAATCCAATTTTATTCCTCTATTTTTGTTTCTTGTTTTTTCTAACCCTTTCACTGTTATGTCTATTTTTCTGCTATCCACCCATTCGTTTTTTTTAGTGTGTTTCCAGATACCATACTCATCAATTGGTTCCATTATTTCATAGATAATCGGTACTATTTTCCATAAGACATTTGATTATAAATTGTTTGTCTTACTTTTGGCTTACTTCGGAACTTTTTGTATTAATTTCCTCCAGTCCCTGAAGTTGGTGTGCTCGCAAGCCAAACAATTTGCAGTTCCTTCAGTTCCATAGCCAGACATACATTTATAAGCTGCTGGTGAGCCTTGGTGGAATGGCCGTGCGCTCTAAGGCGCCTTACTGCGGAGCGCTCGGTTGCTCCCCGTCGAAGGTTCGAGTCTTCTGTTGGGTGAGACGCGTGTTGGGCTGTCCTTAGGTCAGATTAAGTTGGTTTAAGTAGTTCCTTAGACTTGGGACTGATAACTACAGTAGTTTAGTCTCATAAATTTACAAACATTTGAACATTTGTTGGTGATTGCCTCTGGGTACTTTGCCTAATGTAAGTGGTACCACTTATTTACATGTTGTTCAGTGTACTGACAATCTCATTCACTCACTGTCTTGTTTCTTTAGGGCTGATGGTTCAGATTTTGTTGAAGCCTTTTTTATTTTTATTTTTTTTTTTTTCAGAAAGTGGTAAATAACACATGATAGTCTGTCGTGTAATACATTTCTTTCACTAGTCTCAAATTGTCCATTGAGCTTTATACATAATTAAAGCTGACTTAATCCTATACGTTACTCAAATCAATTGTGTTTCGTTGCTGTTTTTAATTATTTAAGTGAATCGTACGAATAAGAAACTGATATGGTTGTATTTCATGTTACGTCTGTCTCCTCTGTTACAGATATTTTCCAGTTTTTTAAAATTGCCTTATTCCGTAAACATTCTGCAGATATTTTGTAAAACTAATGTCTAATTACTTTTCTAATAGCTTTTGTAATTTTTGTCGAGGCACCAATAGCTGTTGGCCCCTTTATTGCTCATGCAAGCAATAACCTTACCCATTTTTTACGCCATTATTTCAAATGTTCGTAAAGCTATAGGACCAAACTACAGTGATCATCAGTCCCTAGACGTACAAACTACTTAAACTAACTTATGTTAACTATATCCGAGGGAGGACTCGAATCTCCGTCGGGGAGCAGCAGCGCACTCCGCAGCAAGGCGCCATTTGTCATTGTTATCATTGTTCACTGTAGATATTTACGTTTCACTCTTTCAGCTATAGGAAGATTTAAGAACTTCTGCCACCTTTTATGAATAAATATGGTGTTCACCGGTCTTACGCCCCTGCTTTGATTTCTTCATGCTCTTATTTTTCTCATTTGTTTCTCTTATCTCATTTTTATAATACCTTGTCACATGACCTTTAAGACGTTTTCGTACAGTGTAGTATGGTTCACAACATTCTTTCATGTTTGTTATGGTTTAGTGGTTGTAAATATGCGTCACATTTACCCTAACTGCTACATTAACGCCTTTTTCTCTGATAACGAAAATTAGATACATGGTCTGTCAGTGTACGTATTTAATCAGCAATATAATATATAGGCTATGATGAATCCACAGAATTTTAGTTTGTGGGTGCTGAATGTATTAGGTAAGACTTGCGGGTTATATATTATACCAAAGAAGTTAATGGTAGTGAGACGTCATAGCCGAGAGAAACAAACTGGTAACTTAATGAGTGCGCAGCAGTTGCAGAGAAACGTCTGCATGGAAGTACTCATCTATTCCATAACAGGCAAAACTGCTCACCAGACGCAACCTCAATTCCGTTACAAGCCTTTTCAGCTAGACTGTTCAGGTGTTTTAATTATATCACGTTTTCAAATCACTTATATCACTCTCGCCACTTTTATGAAGTAACTATCATGGACGACTGGGCAGGTAAGTAGTGTTATTTAATGTGACCTGTAAGATGTTAATACAAAAACTTGTTTTGTTGTTACACACCTTTAGCCTCTCTCATGCAAGCAATGAAATTACCACCACACACAATATGAGTATTCGTCACAAAAAATAAATGAAAAAACTGGTACAGCAATCAGTCTACTGAAGAAAATATCACTAGATGCAGAGAATGGTCTGCATAACCTTGTTATAACAATTTCTAGTGTGTATTTTTGTGTCATGTACTATGAGTTTAAATAATGTTTTTGCAGTACAAATTAAATAATGTGTACAAATATGTAACCCTAAAAAATATGCCACCTGACATTAACGACACCTCATACTACTCCCGTAAGAGATTTTTGGAAATGCTTTTGTGGTACGTTAGTAGTGAAGACGAATACATCCTGGATCGCAAAGAAACTTTAACGTCCATAATGTCTGACACAACTACGTAAATTGTTTGTGCCAACAGCCAAAAAACTGATAAGACACGAAACAAGATGACCTCGCGTCACATCAAATCTTTCTGACATGGTGAAAACTGGTATTACTTCATTTCAGTGGTTAACAAAACAAAAAAATGTTCAAATGTTTGTAGAGTCTATGGGACTTAACTACGGGGTAATCAGTCCCTAAACTTACAAACTACTTATGAACTACTTACAACTAAGGACGGCACAAATATCCATGCCCGAGGGGGGATTCGAACCCCCGACCGTTGTGGCTGTGCAGACCGTGACTGGAGCGCCTCAGTCCCCTCGGCCACCTCGGCCGGCTTAACAAAACATAAGCTGAATTTATTCACATTGCTTTTAAAACACAGTTTCAAAATGAAATGTGAAAAACAAAAGTTACCGAAGAGGTACCTTAATCCGTGATCGACGAGAAATTTATTTCCAGTAAAACAAATCTAAGGTAACATTCTAAGTGGTCGAGTCATCTAATGGGTCAACGACGTTCTCGCTTAACGAGTAGCTTCAGTAGCATGTATATGTGGCAGGCTTTCTTTTATATTCCCGTTGCTCTTTTCATGCGCTGCGACATGTGCTCCTGCGGAAGTAAGAAAGAAAGAAAGAAAGAAAGACTTGGCCGCGCGGGAGTAGCCGAGTGGTCTGGTCTATTACTATCAGAACATTAATAAGTAGACTTAACATGATTCCCCAAAAGGACTGCAATATGAATGAGTCCGACGTTAGTGTAATACTCTAATTTTTTCACATTACAAGCCTGTTTTTGCCGGCTGCGGTGGCCGAGGGGACTGAGGCGCTCCAGTCACGGTCTGCACAGCCACTACGGTCGGGGTTCGAATCCCCCCTCGGGCATGGATATTTGTGCCGTCCTTAGTGTTAGGTACTTCGTAAGTAGTTGTAAGTTTAGGGACTGATGACCCCGTAGTTAAGTGCCATAAGCTCTACAAACATTTGAACATTTGAATTGGAACAAGCCTGTTTTTGGTTGTTTCACCATCCTCGGCTACAAAGATGAATTGTCTTACTATGAACTATTTTAATGTTGTATATTAAAAACCGTAAAACAGCGATTACCAGTTGCGACCGCTTAAAAGGTCTTCATCTACATGAATTTTCCGCAATTCACCGCAAGGTAGGTGACGGAGGTACCTCATACCACAATTAGTCATTTCCTTTTCTGTTCCACTTCCAAATAGAACGTGTATGCCTCTGTTGGAGCCCGGAACCTCTCTACTCCTTATGCGAAATACAAGTACGAGCAAGTAGACTCGTTCTGCAGTGACTGCAAATTCCGGCCCTATCTCTGGTTCTATTTATCAGCGCTTGCGGCGTTTTTTTGAACACATTAATACCGTACAGTGGTCTCTATACTGTATGTTTTACATACGTGTATTGTAATTCGAATGCAAGTTGACATTCTCTTAAGGATGTTAACACTATAATCTTGAGTCAGTGGCAGTAAGAAACATAAATAGATGGAGGTATTGGCAGTTGGGAAAAAAGAGGGAGGAGGTAGTGGAAAGCTCGAGGGGTCTGTATACCTCATAACAGCCAACTTTCAACAAAAAATTTATCCACCTTTCCCTGTCTCGTATGCATATCTGTTGTCCGAGGAAATCATCCACAAGGACATCTTGAAGACAGGAGATGACGATGATTGAAGAGGCAGGCAACAGTCTCTGAGGAAAAGTGGGAGATTGGCAATGTGTGAGAGAGAAAAATGCGACAAAGACAGTTACAAGAGACACATTGAAAATGACAAAGAAGGAGACAGTAGTAAGAAAAATCGAGAGAAAGGGATGAAGGCAGTTACAGTGGAACAGAGACAGGATGAGGAAAAGGAGACATTGGGAGAAAGACACATGTAGACAGCGGCAGTAGTACGGTGTGCATGAAGACTTCCATATGAAGAGAGACTGGGAAAAAAGATTTAGCATATTCTACGTTAAAAGAGCTCCAATATGTTCGAAAGGTAAAATGTTTGGCGAGTAAGATGGAATTATAAGGATTGAGGGAGCTGGTTTCCCACTTTTCGGTCAGAGTCTTTTAAAGATAAACATATTTGCGTTTTTTGTTCTGCGAAAGAAGCCGTTGGTTTACGACGTGTCATAAATTTAACCTGCTTTTGTAGGATCGAAGATTTTAAACTACTGCATCCGCAGAGATCTTGGCTTTTAAACTGAAACTGGTGGAATTCTGTAACTGAAAACACAACGTAACTTCATTGCGTGTACCTAAAATATGCTAATAACAAATGTCGGAATCTATATTAATGTTCTAGAAGCGGTAAACGCACTTAACAAGAGTAATTTTCCAGCTATTGGTGACAATAGGTGAGCCAGTTATGGTCTTTATTGAAACAAAAGTACACATCCTGTTTCGCGCAAATGACAAATGCACAGTCACCAAGTACAAGATACTTGCATTAATTTCTTTTGGCATGCAGCTTAGGCCAGTGGTCAATAGACTCACTTCGCAGTAATTGTGGCTGGACCGGAGCCCTTGGACACATTTTATTTTATTATTATTATTATTATTGTTATTTTGGTCTGGAATTGCTACTAAATTTCACTGCTTGATCTGCCCTTTTTTTCTATGTCCTATGCTACAGACACACTTCAATCCTGAACGTTTTTTGTTTCAAGAGTTGCTCAGAAGCTTTATGCTTCAGCAGCATGTTCTAGAAAGGATTCAAAAACTTATGGCTAAACGAACAAGACAGTTGTAAGTCGGAAATATCACTTCTTGTGTATCAATGTTGTATAGTGAGTTCTAAGTGACTGTCCATCAACTTTACTCCATCGAGTTTATTGTACACTGTCACAGTTTGAGTACAGACAACTTCTTTGTCTGTTTTTTTTTTAACTTTCGTTCGCAGCGCCTCACTTTCCTTTCTGACACTTTCAGATGTGAAAGTTTACAATAAAATCAAGAATCTTAGTTCAGTCGTAACACAGAAGATAGATCAACATCATCCCCACTGGCTACGACTATTTCTAATGTACCTCTTGCTCCTAGCTTAGTTTTTTTTCTGTATTAGTCAATGATGAATTATACTTCTTCGAGTTGCTCGTAAGTGCAGTGTGCACACTAAATACAAGTATTCCATAGGAAGGACTGACGTGTAGCAACTGTCAACGTTGTTTTTTGGAAAATAACAGGTAACTAATTACTCCATTTGTGAGGTTTGTTCTCAAAGTGAAACTCTCATCCACAGGAACTGACAAAGTTTCTTAATTTTTTTTAGAAAAAATATATGCAATATTTTTTAATATTTATTTAGAGTGTCTTTAAAATGTAAACTTGCCTGAATTTTTCCCCAAATGTTGTCAATGACAATGGATTCTTCGCCATCTCATATCTGATTTAATAATTCCAAAAATAATGTACTTGAGTGCCATGACTGGCAGAGGTTTGTGAAAATATTGCACTGTATTTCTCCACATCAAACTGTGTTATCTGAAAGACTTAGGTTGGAACTTTCTGGGAAGTATGAAACATACATTCATTTGTTTTTTGAAACATTTCGTCTTTCAAAAATACCGGTAACTGTTGTGGTGTCTTCAGTTGCTTTATTTCATCAGAAAAACGCAAGTTGCCTTTAAATTTATCCTTGTCCTCTTTAACGGATAGATTATTGCTTTTACTATCCATTGAATGAGACCACATTTTATGGACCATGGACCATCATATTTAAAATATTTTCATTGGTTTAACTTTACTTGCTACGTTATCAGATGATAAATATTGATATTAATCCGACAAGTACAACCTTTACATCATTATCGTTGTTATTCCAAGCAGCTTGATACATTATCTAGAATGTGATCCTCCATTAAAAGAATAATTTACGCGCACTAATTTGTCTTCTTCTTTACTTGTTGCGTTGCCGTCAAATGTATTCAATGTGTTACAGGAATCTTTAACTGCTCATCGTCTTGTTACAATAGCCAACTCTTTATCTTTTTGCAATGAATTTATTATTTTCTATTCTGCTTTTTCTGCCTGCCTGTGATACAGTCTCGTCTTCTTATAGTCATTAGTTCTTTTCCAATTATATATATCGTTCTACACAGCATATTTAATTATAATAGACTTATAACAAATATTTTGTTTTAATTATTCACAACACATAAAATATGTTTGTAGCATTTAACAGAAAACGCAGAAAAAGTCAGAAACATTGAATATAATTCTTCAGTAAAATCATAAAAAGTTCCATTATTACGGGAGAGGCTCGTTTTGTCTCCCAAATAATATCTCCCTAAAATGGTTTTTAATGAAATGTGAGTAATAAAAATTTGTTAAAAATATCATCAGTAAAGTAATACTAACTATTCTTCTACTACGTGAGGGGTGTCATCGTTTTCAAACTAGATCTTTTAAAATATTAATTTTAGGCTATTTAATAGCCCTGTTATCACACAACCTGGTTTAGACCACTTCTATTATTGCAGGTGTCAATGTGCGCAAGGTATACCATACAATATTTTAATGCACGGGAATTGGAATAAAATGTGACGATCTAAATGCTTCACAAAAAAAAAAAAAAAATAAATAAAAAAAAAACAGTAAATACTGTAGGTGATCTTCGCTGGAAGACAGTCTATTTTACATTTTTTGTCTTGCGTATTTCTTAAAATGCTCCGTTCTGCCAGATTTCTTGATACTTGCACTTCTGAAATTAGAGGAAACACTGGTGTAGGCAACTAAGTGCTGCTCCGAAGGCGATATTCATTTACATTTTCCCTGTCGTTATTAAACCACAACAACCGAATGATGGGTTGAGTCTCAAAAGTGGAGCACTAGTGGGCCGAATACACGTCTTGTGTAGTTGAGTTTTGTTTCGCCGGCCGCGGTGGCCGAGGTGACTGAGGCGCTCCAGTCACGGTCAGCACGGCCACTACGGTCGGGGGTTCGAATCCCCCCTCGGGCATGGATATTTGTGCCGTCCTAGTTCATAAGTAGTTCATAAGTAGTTTGTAAGTTTAGGGACTGATGACCCCGTAGTTAAGTCCCATAAGCTTAACAAACATTTGAACATTTGAGTTTTGTTTCATTTCTGATTACTTCATTGTCTAAAAAGCTTTAGCTATTTTAGATCTGAAATTTCTTTAAAACAGTTGAGTGCTTTACTAAGTATGGTTCTGTTGGAAGAGGTGTGTCGTTGTCTTTCTTGAACTGTTGAACTGAGGTACCCATCAAGTTACAGGCACACCTACCTGTTATCGTGGAATCTGCAGGGCAATTTTGCATATTATTCGTTAACTGAATGGTGGAAGAGACCCAAGAAGCAATAATGCCAGAAAAAAATTGAGACATCGACTGGGGAGTAACACTAGGCTTAGCCACTTATTATCGAACAACATAGTACGAGGAGTTTATACATTAATCATCCATATCGTCTTTTCCCAACTTCTTTTCCTCCTGAATTCTGTCTTCCCCTACCTTCCCTTCATTGTAGCTCCGTCCCCGCTACTACAACTCACGTTCTCAAAGTCTCCCCTCCTTCGTTTCTGCCTCTCACCCACCCTTGCAGGCTTACTTAGATTTGGGGAGTAATGAGGCAACTTCATGTCGCTATGGCCCGCTCTTTTTCATTCCTTACTGCGAAGATTTTTTTTTTTGCATACGTTGCTTTCTAACTTACTTTAACGCTTCAGCAAAGATATCTAGAATTTTACTTTATTGCCGGCAATTAGAGAATGCAGTTCTTTGTGGGAATATATTCTTCTTAGTTATGTCTAACATTAATTTCAACTCCGTAATCGTCTAACTGTAAAGAACTGGAATCCGCCTCTGCTTTTTCAACAACCTTTCGGTATGACTTCTCTGGTGCGCGTTAAACTCTTTGCATTATAAATTATCTCTCTTATTTCAGACTGAGTTATTACATGCATATTTGATGACGCAATATTGTATCTGTGGAATATCTCTTGGGTCGGAGCATTAATTATACTACCGAGAAATAAAACTACTCCAAATGCCGACGGTAATCCGCCCGTCGAATGTACCTTAATCTCTTCGGACCCCTTCTTGTTATTCTAGGGTAGGTTATATATCAAGATCAGTTTCTTCCTCTCCTTTTTTTATGTCCTTTATTACGAAACAAACTTAACACTGTACTGTAGAGGCTCTCATCAGTCATCCACATGGCACCGATACACTCATGACACTCGATAACAGATCTGAAGAACGAAAGTACAACCCCCCGCCGCTAGGATAGCCGTGTTCTGGCAGAAATACACACATACCATAGTTTGTAAGTTGTTTGGTTACACAGCAGCGTCTCACGACGCATGTGGACAGCTTGGAGCAGCATCACTGAGGAGCATCTCAGGTGAGTCATGTGCACGAAGCTGCAAACACATTATTATAAGATATAAATTACAAGTAGTTAATAATCTGATCGTAACCTGTTCAGTTTTCGCGATTCCTGTTCCGTCTTGCTACGTAGAATAACGTGAAAGTCATCCTTTTGCAATTAACTACAGGTTTGAGAGCATTACAATAAAAAAGTATGACGGGCTAATGCATCGTCGGTAAAAACAAGTAAGTTTAATCAAACAAAATTAGTTGTAACTATGTAGTGCAATAATGAGGATCCTAAGAATAATGAGGAGAGCTGTCTGGAAAAAAGGCAGAAGAAAACTTCAGAAGTACGTACAAAGTTACCAGAAGTGGAAGACGGTTTTGGAGTTTCTGATTAAGATAAGTTTCTCGGACAGTAGTACAGCCACAATGAAATAGTCCAGGACCTTTATGCATTGAATAGGAAAAAATTGGGGGAGACATTAAGTCTTTTGCAGTAGTCTCAGTCTGATGGCCTAGTTAACATGTTAAATAGACCTCGGATCTCCGGGCTATGGAATCACTGTTATGACGTCATCAATTGACCGACCTAAATATTTGTGCTGTAATTTTTGAACGGATATAAATTCCCACAGAATTAACATAAAAAGGTCCGTCTTGCACCAAATTACATTATATATAACATTCCTTCTGAGTTATATTAGTCGAAAAGGAGAAAATATCATATTTTCAAACATTTTTTGGAGTTTCTCGATGAATAACTACCTAATTGTGGAACAAATTGGCAATTTCTTTTCATTGATCTTGTAGCGCATTCTTAGAGCTTTAAATAATACCAATATGTTTTTTCCTACCATTAATAATAATGGAGTTATCTGAATTTGTTTACCGAAAGGTGTAAATGTTCACTAGTCAGACTCGTTTTCTGCAATACAGTTTCCCCCCACTTTCTCAGGAGCAGCTTACGCTTTACTAGAATAGTGACATAATGTGTGTAGCAATTGGAGTGCCAAATTGTGTGTCCAGAACTATGAAAAATTTAGCATAATAATGCTTTTTGTCCGTGCTGAGCGCACAGATGATTGGGAATTGCATTTAGAAATGGTGAAAAATATGATTCCTTTTTTCCATGCAGCTGGCCGCCTTGCACATCCAAAGTGCGCGCATTTATACATAGAACAGATGTCAACACTTGAAGACAGGCTGACACCACAAGAGTTCCAAAAATTTGTCACCACAGGACAGTTTGCGATTACACGTACCATCAAAATGTGGGCTGGTAATTGGAGTGACATGACGATAAAACAAGTATTGATGAGATCGTTCAAATCATCTGGTGGCCTGACACATGGACGTGGGATAACGAGTAGTACTATGAATCGATGGGTGCAGGGGATGGATGTATGCATGTTCAGAGGTCATTCAGCAAATTTTGTGGTATAGAAGTAACCTCCTTTGACCAACACGTTGAGCTAAGGAAATCACGACAAGCACTTCATAATGTCGGCCGCGGTGGCCGAGGGGACTGAGGCGCTTCAGTCACGGTCTTCACGGCCACTACGGTCGGGGGTTCGAATCCCCCCTCGGGCATGGATATTTGTGCCGTCTTTAGTATAAGGTAGTTCATAAGTAGTTTGTAAGTTTAGGGACTGATGACCCCGTAGTTAAGTCCCATAAGCTTAATAAACATTTGAACATTTGATAATGTCGATGCGTGGTTCGCCTGACATTCTCCACTCACAAACTGTTCTGAGCTCCTATCTTTGTCAAGTGGTATTATAGCAAGTGAGGCTATTAACTGTGACGATGCAGTTAATGTCGGAAAAGCTGCAGTGGGACGAATTGTAGGGAAAACATTCACGGATGTTCATTTACATCGAAGTGACAAGGTGCGGACATTAGCACACATGACTAGCGCTGTCCAGATCAACGATGAAGTTGTTACATCTATTAACACCTTGCACCAGAGTTAGTTGTGTTGCGAAAACTGATGACCTACAGAAATGCTTAAACCATGAACTGACAACTCATCCCTTATCCTTGTTGGATGATTATTACAAGAGAAAATCATAAACCCGATTTTGTATGATATATTAGATAACAGTATATCAAGTGACATGCATCTCTCACCGCCTTATGATTCAGCTTATGTTGTAGATGGTGGATATTTATTGCGAAGAGTTGCTTGGTCACAATGTTTAACTTACAAAAAATTATATGGGCTGTACGTAAATTATGTGAGGAAACATTTTGGTAATAACTGTGTTGTCGTTTTAGATGGTTATTTCACGCCCAGCACAAAAAGCGAAGGGCACAGACGTCAGGCAAAATGTCAGTCACTTGTAATGCGCTTTACAGAAAATATGATGTGCACAGTGTGCCAAGAAAAATTTCTGAACAATTCTGGAAATAAGGAACGATTTACTGTTGGTTTAAGAAGTCATCTGGAATTTGGTAATATTTTGACGCGGCAATCACAGACTGATGCTGATAAAATGGTCGTTGGAACAGCACTGGAGATGGCAAAGGTGAAGGCAACAATGGTGGTTGGTATAGATGTTGTTTTACTCGTCCTTCTAATTGCACTTGCTCCTGGTAACGTACCGATTTACTTTCAGAAGTCGTCTGTGGGAAAAGGCCCTTTACGGCCTTGCCATATTAAGAAGCACTTGGAGATTCATGTCAAGGTGTTTATTTTTGTATGCTATAGCCGGATGTGACATGACATCGTCCTTGTTTAGCCAAGGGAAGAAAACAGCATTCAAACTCCTCCAAACACAGCCTATTTTCAATAATGACAACACAAATGCTGAAGAAGTAACTGAAGCAGGAGAGCAATTTCTGTTAGCACTGTATGGTGCACCTAAAGGAACGACGTCATTAAATAGTCTTAGATATCAGCATTTCAAAATGTTCAAATGTTTGTAAAGCTTATGGGACTTAACTACGGTGTCATCAGTCCCTTAACTTACAATCTACTTATGAGCTACTTACGAACTAGGACGGCACAAATATCCATGCCCGAGGGGGGATTCGAACCTCCGACCGTAGTGGCCGTGCTGACCGTGACCGGAGCGCCTCAGTCAACTCGGCCACCGCGGCCGGCTATCAGCGTTTCCTGAAAGCTGTGGCAACACGTCCAATCACCTTCCAGATAGATTTTTCTCGACTTCATCCAACATCTGCGGCAGCAAGAGAGCATTCGAAACGTATTTATCTTCAGGTTCAGCAGTGGAGGAGCAAAGAGTTGCTACCCACTTCATGGTGATGGGTCTCTAAAAATAGTTCCCTTCAGCCAGTTTTACCTCAAGAACCTTCTGCCCCCCGACTTCATCTTAAAGTTAATATCTTGTTAGTGTGAATCTGGATGTGAACGAAATTATCGTTGTTGCAGTGCTGGTTCACAGCGTTCTGTTTTGTGTGAATATTGCAATGGCAGTAGGTGCAGCAACTCAAATATTCTTGATTTTGATGAGGATTATGATGAACCTTCTGTGCAGGAGTGTGATGAGAAAGATGATTCAGATGTTTATGGTGCGATTCATATTTTTAACAGCAACTTTATGAAGACATTTAGCTACTTCTATTATTCGTGTGTTGCACTCCGTATTGGCGTTCAGGGTGCAATCTGTTCATTTTTTGCACATATGTGTTAATTATTGCTGGTTAGAGAGTACAATTATTAGTTGATTCAATGACAAAATAATATTGTTAGTAATGGTTCCTTTTAGACAAAATAATTTACGTCTCACCTTTAACCGGGCAGTAAAGCTGGTAAA
Source organism: Locusta migratoria (assembly GCA_026315105.1). Classification (NCBI taxonomy): domain Eukaryota; kingdom Metazoa; phylum Arthropoda; class Insecta; order Orthoptera; family Acrididae; genus Locusta; species Locusta migratoria. The sequence goes on from CM048747.1 coordinate 103,316,001, forward strand.
TATAAACACATATATGTATATATAAATGAATGAATCCATATCATTCATGTAAATTTGTAATACAAGTCAGCGCTTTGTATAGTTCATATATATTATTTATTTTTGTAAAAGTAAATGGTGAGATGTGTGCAATGTTTATAGAAACAGTCGTTTCACTATCTTTTGAGAATATTTACATATACTTGCAAGTATTGAACAAGGTTTTAAGCCGGCCATAGTGGCCGAGCGGTCTGCGGTGCGCCAGTCACAGTCTGCATGACCGCTACGGTCGGGGATTCGAATCCCCCCCTCGGGCATGGATGTTTGAGTCGTCTTCAGTATAAGGTTGTTCATAAGTAATTTGTAAGACTGATGACCCCGCAGTTAAGTCCCTTAAGCATAACAAACATTTGATTTTGAACAAGGTTTTAAGAAATATCTCCTTACAATTCTAACATGCAGTCCGACTAGTGAATAATCAGACCTTCCAGTAAATAATTTCAGATAACTCCCTTATTATTAATGATAGGAAAAACATACTGCTATTGTTTTAAATCTCTAAGTATGTGTTACGTAATTAATTTAAAAAATCATTATTTCGTTGCATAATTACGCGGTTATTAATAGAGTAACATCAAAAAAGGTTTAAAAATTATATTTTTTTCGTTTTAGTTAATATAGCTCAGAAGAATTGTTACATATACATATGATATTGCTATATAAACGTTTTTCACGTCTTCCTCTATAATTTGGTGCAAAAAGGGCCTTTTTATGTCAATTCTGTGAGGATTTATATCTGTTTTAAGATTACTCTACAGTTTCTTAGGCCGCCATATTGATGACGTTATAACCGTGATTCCAAAGCCCGGAGCTTCGGGGACTTCTAGTATGTTCACTAGGCCATCACACTGAGACTATTGGAAGAGGTTTCATCTCTCCCCTAATTTTTCCCATTCAGGCTTTTTTGCACCAACGGTCCCAGACTAAGATTTATTAATTAAAAAGATGTTGAATTACATGTGGAAGAGGATGGCGAATAAGACAATGATAACGAATGCAGGGAAGATCTAAAAAAAAAAGGCATAAAACTCATTTTCAAACTGGAAATAGAATTGAAAAAAAAAGGTCACTGATGAACTTGTTCAGACGAACGAAGCAATCCTGGAAATAAGGAAAAACCAATAAAGGAAGTGGTAATTAAGTTCACCTGGAAAAAGAAACTCGGCGGAGACTTCTAAGTTTGTTTATAAAGATTGGGACTATGCTCCCCAGAGTAGTATGACGATTATGCCCCAGTGAGGTAGTATCTTCTAAGACGTGACCGATGCTACACAACAGCTGGGCATGGTGGACGCCGTCTCATTGCGGTCTTGTATGGAACAGGGTTATCTAGATGCAATTTTTCTTTTAATCACCTCTCAGTGACACTTTATTTAAAAAATGAAGTCTTTCTTTTTGTAATATCAAGTATTTTTCCTAGCATATTTTTCGTTATAATTTACCGTAAAAATATTTTTACCTCATATGTTATATTTTGCAAAACATATTGGTTCTGAATATGATGGAAAAGATAATGCAACAGGGAGGGGTTCAGAGAAAGAGAGAGGGGGGAGGGAGGAGTGGATGGATAGGGAAAGAGGAGGGAACGGAGAGATGGCGCTGGAGGAGATACGTAGAGTATATGGATAGCGGGAGGGGAGCAATATACGGCTGGGCAGAGGGGATAAAGTGACGAACAAAATGCAAGGAAGGAGGATAGGACAGATATGGGAGGATGAGGTGGATACATCCGGTTTCGGGAAGACTTGGAAATTAGATGGTAGAAGATCTTTATGCAAAATGTGTTGAAAGCATGAGCGAAGCCATGGGTAGAAGGATAGAAATAAGTAAATAATATGTGACAGTGTAAAATCTTATTTGAATTTAGTTACAGAACATCTCTTGTCCTTTTACTCCGATTACTCCAAATTTTCTTTGATTTTCAAGTGTTCTTATTTTCTCATTTTTCTGAAGTCACTGTTGATAATACAACTCATGTCTTGTGTTTCCTATCAAATGCTGTTTTCTGAGTTCTGAGTCCCTCAAGTCGAAAGGACTCATCAAAATCTAATCAAGTTTTTATTTGTTCTCAATTCATGATCCAAAATTTAAGTTACTCAACATTTTCTAATGTTTCTCTTTTATATACATTTGTGCAGAACGATTATGACCATTTAACTGTGTAACTGTGTAGCCTGTAGGTACTGCATTTTTCATATATCTCTTAAATTTCGAAATCATTACAGTTGATTCATTTCTCACACATTCTATGTTTAAATATTCGATCCATTAAAAATTATTTTGACTTATAAAATGATAGTACTACTAACGTGTACACAATCAAGTGATGTAATTATGAATAAAAAGTTTTTTAAGGCACAATCTTTAATGTAGAATATAAAACGATAAATAAGTGTGATATTTTATGCCATAGAAAGAGGCTGGATACAGCTTTGAAACACAGTCGAGTGCAGGTTAGATCAGATAGTCGTCGACCATAGTGGGGCATTATTATTAACGTTTGTAATTTCAATGTGTCACTGACTTTTATATTTCTTTTGATAAATACTCTAGTGTATCGTATGACAAGTTATCCAATGACCGAAAAGAAGTGATACGATTTTTTTTTTCATATGCAAACTAGCAGAAATTGTCAGTCACTTTTATATATACTGTTTTCATTCCAATAATCTTTATGTAGACAATACATGAGGACAGACCAAGATTCATTGTGTGATTATTTTCTTACATTTACAACTTTATGAGAGTTATAATTTTTTTGTTTTATTTAAAAAATTAATCAGCGCATAATTTAGTTTACACTCAAAGGATTACAGAAAAGTTAAAAACATTCCATCCTAGAAATGATATGAGACTGGCGGGATGGTTGATAAATATAGCGTGACAGGGGCATCATATGTGGAGCCCCTTTAGGCTGTGTCTGCACCCCTTGTTAATGAGTGCCAAATAAAACATATTCAGAGGAAATTGGTCAGAGGGTAGGAAAACAACCAACTTGCGTGTCTCTGGGTTATCTCCGGTTACACACTAAGCGAAGTGACGGAGTGTTATGACACTGTATTTGTATTCGAGACGTCCGACTATCCAGATTCAGAAGTTCTCTGATTTCTCCACATCATTTGTGGCAAATGTTGGGATTTGTCCTATGAATGCGCGCATCTGATTTCCCTCCCTACCTTCCCCAATACCAGTTAGTGTTCCGAATGTAATGGCTCCGTCGTAGATTTGGGACAGTTATTCCTCACTACAGCGTAAGAAATCTAAAAGTATTTCCATTCTTATCCATGAAAACGGGAGATATCTCGAATAAAATCCCTGTCCACTTTTTCGCGCAACATGAAACCGAGAATTAATAGTCTTCTAGAACCAAGTGTGCCAAAACTGGTCACCATACTAAAAATGGCGTAAAACACTTACATGCTTCTTAACTAATGCAATGTCGGATTTTGCGACCCGAAAATGAGAATATTTCAATTCGTTTTCTCAAGGAAAAGTTACACGTTGTCGGAATCTGCATTACAGAATATTTAGTCTATCATACACTGTTGATATGTTATATTGCATAAGTTTAAACGTGATATGGATAGCAGTTCACAGACAAGTGTAGAAGGTAAGTAGCAGATGAACACTGGTAATTCCGCCGGATATAACACATTATTTGAGACAGTTCTCTTTTTGTAATAAGGTTCTAAATTCTATTTTGCCAGCTTGTTATGACGGACATTATCAGCAGTAAATCAACAAAAACAGCTAGTTCGCTTTGAAATTAAAGTTGCGTAACGCTTCTGTTCACAATGCCCTTGTCGGTAATTGCATGTTGCGTCTTCCTTTTAAGTTTTATTTGTTGTAAAAGTAAAGTTTTGTTTGAAACGTATTTACCCATACTTGTGATGAATGGGTACATTGAAAAAGTAGGTTACACAAAAAAAGACTTAAATGCATAATGCAGAGGAAAATAATGCACGTAGAACCGCTTGCACAGCGCCGCATAGTAGTACTGACTGGGAATCCCATGAACGTGGCTTTCGTCTAGTATGAAGCGTAAAGTGAAAAATTGTATTCAGGGCCAACATCTGTTGTTGATACTGGAAGATCTAAGGGAAATACAGTGTGTGTGTGTTTTCTTAAGGAATGACTGACTCCTAGGCTGACCACAATCAAGGAAGAAATGCTCATATTGTTTGCTGCTGGAGGAGCCAGACTGATGACTGAAAGCAAGGGAGTCGACTTTTCTAATCTGTGATAACTTAAGAAAAATTCCTGCCTCAACTAAAATCGTGTGAATCCCTTGGTATTGATGGGATAATCAACCAATTGTACAGAAACTTGACTCCTACTGCCTATAAGTTATTGCTCATCTTAGTTCATAAGTTCATATAGTGTTTTAACTGTCATTTTTCATGTCATTGGAAGCATGCCATGGTAACTATTACAACAAAAATAAAAAATATAACATTGGAGCTCTTCGAATCCACAAAACATGCAACGAAAACAGAGTTCTGAAAAACATACAGATCGTTCGTCCAAAACATTGAGCTCTACTGTTGTGGTTGGAAGAAGAAACCACAGATGGTTGCTCTGTTGCTAAATTCCACAGCAGCCATATACGTTGATGTTGATGGACTCTAATCTAGTTAACATATCGCTGATGATACAGCAATATATTACATCGATGACAACGTAACGAACATTCGCTTTATATGCCAACGACCTTTACCACTGTTGTTTAAAAAAAAAAAAAGCCTTCAGAATAGCGGCTCAAAAGCTGTCCAGCGTTAAGCAACGTTTTATACAAGACAGATTGGCTTTACAAAAACTGCGTTACTGTATTTCAGTTAAAGTAGCCATTGCACTTAAAGCGCCTTACCTTCGAGAAATATAGCACAGATGTGACGAATAAAATAAACGTTGTAGTAGCTGACTTAAATCCATAAATAAACAGGTTACTTCTAAATAAAGAAGGCTCCTATTCACATTACGAAAATAAAACCGGTAATGGTTGATGTCTGCCCAATATGGAACTATATAACGTCTAACCCTATAAACGAATTTAATTTTGTCCATAATAAGATATTGTTAATGGTATTAAGTACTCCACAATCCCTCAAAAATTGAAACTGAATCAGAAGAGATTCGGTCAACATGTGAAAGATTTACACTAAATTTTCTTACCCAATCAGCGCACTAATTCATCAGTTACCCACTTATGACAACGATGACCTGCACAACATAAACGTCCAAAGTTTGAACTAGTATGCCAGTAATACAAAAATGATGCTGAGAGCATCATACTCATGATATTACAGCTGAAATACAGTTGTAAATAATAATTTGATCCTTTTTATAATGATGATGAATGTATTCCAGCACGTACCATATATTCCTTGTAAATTTACCATTAGAAAAATTTAGTTATCAACTCATCATTGTATTTCAAAACCAGCATCTATATTTGTTTATTTACTCATCTCTTTCTGCTTGTCATGAGTTGAATTTTTATTGCCTCCATGGTAAATGTTTTTCCAAATTATTTTGGCATTATGTTAGTTATATAAAATGTTGATGTAGTTAGTTGTGTATATGAAACCTCGGGTCGGAACTGTACACACTTACATAAGTGAGAAAGATCAAACAACGACACGCAACTAAATATAACTCCTAAAGGTGACTGCACTTGTTCGTGACGTGCTACTTTACCCTCATATGACGTTTGCTGATTCTAGTTCGAGTCGTGCGCGGAGATACGTTTGGATAGTTTTTAACCGTTTTTTTTCCACACATACTTACAAACTTCATGCATTTTTATTTTATCCGTAAAAAGATAGGCAAACCATCGGGTTTTTAATCCCCATTTGGGCACCCTGATTTAGATTTTCGTTGAAACATATCAGACAATTGCAACGACAATGTTATTGCACGAGAAGGTTTCTTAACGCCATCGTCCAACACTATTTCACCCTCACCTACAGTAATATCACTAACAATCAGTTACTTCAAGAATGTGGTTGAAGTCGTTTCGTTGTGTTTCTGTATTAAGGTATTCCGTACGCCTCATTATGCATTATTTACGTTCCTCTTCTGCCTTATTCGCATCTGTCATCACACATCGACACCGTGGAATCACTTTTTGGATGAAAGCTACAAAGTCATTCCATATAAATAGTTATCACCATTACAAGAGTGAACTGCGTAACACACAGGAACAGCAAATTCTAAGTGTCTTTCCTTGTCCATGCATGACCTTCCCACAGTCACGAGGATCTCCTCAATACGGATGTAGGGAACGAACAGCTAATCTAATCTCTGATCTACTTTTCCCTCGTCGTTGTTTTCTGTGTTTGTGTTCCTATCCTAAAAACTTCGTCAGTGTAACGCTATACTGAAACTTGCAATGCACATTTTGTCACGATTGTCAGTTCTGCAATGTGCAGTCCTCCCCGCACGTGGCGAGATCATTTTTCCGTAACATCCAGACTTTTGCTGAATATCTGTTGTCCATCATACTGTGTCTACAAAAATTACAAAATAATTTGGAAAGAAGTTGTGTATCTCTAGTGGCTGATTGAGAACTATTGCCGATTGGATCCGTGATGATTTTTTGCCGTAGGCAGTTCATTACATTAATTATTACACACACATTTCACATTTCTAGCCGTAATTTTGAGAGGGGAATCACTGAAATGAGCAAGACACGAGTTCCTGAAGTTAATAATGAAAAACCCAACGGAGGAAGCGAGTTGACGGAGCGCACCGTGGTCGCCTATGTCACCTTTCCTGAGATTACTTCATAATGGCCACCAAGCACACGGTAGTCAGCACACTCCACAGAAATGGCAAACTGTGTGTAAGCTTCTCGTGGCGCAGTTTCCGCCTGCAGCGAATGACGTGCACGTCACATCAACACCGGCGCGATGGAGTGCAGCCCGTTCCACCGGTTAACACTGTGTTTGCAATTTACTACCGCCAAATTCCCAGAAACTATTGCGGTCGATTCGCAGAATTAGCTTTCAAATCATGTCACATTCCTAACAACGACGGCTGCCGAGATACTCTGCTTGGCCAATATTGGAATAAACCACTGCCAGTGTTATCTCTGCACTGAGGGAATTGACGTTCAGCGTATGTATTTCTTCCGAATCGCTCTTTGTCTGATTTGATCTACCGCAGCGGCCCAAAGCAAATTTCGTATCATTTGCTCAGATCCGTACATAATAGAACACGGCAACGCATAACGACACTAAGTCCTCACTGCGGAAACCGTTAATACAAAGATCCAGATACATAAATTCGCGATCACGCTTTCGAGTTTGACTCAAGTCGAACTGTAAGTTTTGACACTACACTGTTACCCGTTTTGTGTCAAATTCTCTCAGATTTTTCTTTTCAAGCACAACCACTGATAGAATCGGGAGGTTTGTCCTTCCGTGGCAGACGCTGCAAGAGAGATGTTTTGTATCGCGGTACAGGCATATTTTTCAACCTCGAATGAGGTTGTATTTTGATTACTTTCTTTGTTTGGATATTGTACTTATAATTTTGTACATTATAAAAGACAGCCTTATTTCTTATATATTTTCTGATAAATCTCTGATAAATATAAAATGCAATTAGAAAAAAAAGAGATGGACAGAGAAAGAAGGGATAGGAGAAGTAGCCGCGGTGGAGTAGCCGAGCGGTCTAAAGCGTCTCGCTGCGGAGCGCGTGGTTGCTCGCCGTGGAGGTTCGAGTCCTCCCTGGGGCCTGTGTGTGTGTGTGTGTGTGTTGTCCTTAGGTTAGTTTACCTAGGTTTAAGTAGATTGTAAGCTACGGACTCATGACCACGCAGTTTGGTCCGATAGATTTACAAACATTTAAACATTTTTGATAGGAGAAGTACTAAGTAAAGTCTTGAATAAATTAATTAATTAATTAATTAATACCCGGGCAACGCCGGGTTTTAACTACTAGCACATATATGAGAGTATTTGGAAGCACTCCACTTAAGAAACCACCCGTTCTCCGTAACTTACTTGCTGAAATGACAGAAAACTTACGACAACAACGTTCTTAACTCCAACGAAGCACCTGTTTAAACGACTCGGCTTGCTCGATCATTCTGTGTGCTGCTCCACACACCCCTCCCATCTCAATAAAAAGAAAAAAAGTATCGTACTTCACGTGAGCATGAGATGGATGCGTACCTTCCTACATTGACAGGTTATAGAACACCGCGTGAAAGTTCAGCATTTAACTGAATCGTCACCAAGAAGGCTGTGATTGAGTACTATACACCTCCATTATGATTACGATGCTGTTAAGCTGTTGTAGTTCCTACGGTAAACTGCTCCCCTGCAGGATTCAAGCCGGCTACGTCCAAAGCGGATGTTACTTTCCCCCTACGAATGGAGGCATATTCCATCAAAATGTTCAAATGTTTGTAAATCTATCGAACCAAACTGCGTGGTCAGTCCGTAGCTTACAAACTTCTTAAACCTAGGTAAACTAACCTAAGGGGACACACACACACACACACACATACACACACACACACACACACACACACACACACACACACACACCAGGGAGGACTCGAACCTCCACGGCGCATATTCCGTCCAACATTCTCTTACAAGGGACACCTTTAACCTCGAAAGCTCGGAACTGCACAAAACCATGCTTGGAATAATAGGCAATCATAAACAGGACAGTGGCGTGCGTTAGTTCTATGCAAAACGTTGCACTGTACCTCAAGTCACATTTTAACAGAGACAAACAAAGTGAAAATTATATGTAATTTAGTGGCGTCACTGTATCATTACATATTCAATCGACAGCGCCAAAACTCTCTGCTTAAAGTACTTAAAATAGCGCAAAACACATAAACAGCAGCACCACACACCTGAAAGTGCCTATATTAGTCCTCAAAGGGCAGATGCGGGATTTCGGTGAAGTGGTTCAAACAAAGTAGGAGAGAACAATGTGCGCGCCTCACTAAAGCCACGTTATCACATTGCAAATCACTTTCGCATTCACGTATCCGATATCAAAAGCCACACTAATTACATTTTCAAATAATGATGTTGGTACGTCATGTCATAACCTGGCTTTCGCCAAGCATATTACAACGTAAGCTTATACGTAGGTGCAGCAAATTGTAAATCACACAGTGAAGTTTCACGATGAAATAACAATCATGTAACTTCGCGTGTGGTTTGGCACCTTATAGTCTTACAAAATCAGTAATCCTTCAGATATAAAAAGTTCATGTTACCGAAAGACTAAACATCAAGGGGTTGGAAATATGTTGTTGTTTTCGGAGGCAAGATCTTCAGCGTAACAACTTTGGGTTCGTACTCACTGTGACTTGACTGTTCCTGTTGCTCTGGAGAAGAATGTCGTGTACTGAATGAAACTTTCACTCTGCAGCGGAGTGTGCGCTGATATGAAACTTCCTGACAGATTAAAATTGTGTGCCGGAACCGGGACTCGAACCTGAGACCTTTGCCTTTAGCGGGCAAGCGCACTACCGACTGTGCTATCCCGACACGACTCACGATGCAGATCACAACTTTACTTCCGCCAGTACCTCCCCTCCTACTTTCCAAACTTCACAGAAGCTCTCCTGCGAACCATGCAAGACTAGCACTCCTGGAAGAAATGATATGGTGGAGACATGGTTAGCCACAGCCTAAGGGGTATTTCCAGAATGAAACTTTCACTCTGCAGCGGAGTGTGCGCTGATATGAAACTTCCCGGCAGATTAAAATTGTGTGCCGGAACCGAAAGGCAAAGGTCCCAGGTTCGAGTCCCGGTTCCGGCACACAATTTTAATCTGCCAGGAAGTTTCATATCAGCGCACACTCCGCTGCAGAGCGAAAGTTTCATTCTGGAAACATCCCTTAGGCTGTGGCTAAGCCATGTCTCGCCGGCCGCGGTGGCCCAGGAGACTGAGGCGCTCCAGTCACGGTCTGCACGGCCACTACGGTCTGGGGTTCGAATCCCCCCTCGGGCGTGGATATTTGTGCCGTCCTAGTTCGTAAGCAGTTCATAAGTAGTTTGTAAGTTTAGGGACTGATGACCCCGTAGTTAAGTCCCATAGACTATACAAACATTTGAACATTTTAAGCCATGTCTCCACCATATCCTTTCTTCCAGGAGTGCTAGTCTTGCATGGTTCGCAGGAGAGCTTCTGTGAAGTTTGGAAAGTAGGAGGCGAGGTATTGGCGGAAGTAAAGTTGTGAGGCGGCATCGTGAGTCGTGTCGGGATAGCACAGTCGGTAGTGCTGTTGCCCGCGAAAGGCAAAGGTCCCAGGTTCGAGTTCCAGTTCCGGCACACAATTTTAATCTGCCAGGAAATTTCAATGTCGTGTACTGCTTGGAGCGCTACTTTCCGGTTACTCCTGTACTTGAAATTCCGTATATCTATGACAGCATTTAATGGCGCTAGCAGACAAGTGCGGCGTTTTGCATGGAAATGATACACACCGCTGTTTTGTTTAGGATTGCTTGTTAACCATGGTTTCGTCCAGTTCCGAGTGTTCGAGGTCAAAAGTGCCCCTCGTTAGATTTAAATAAAATGCTCACGTAGGCATATTCGCAAAGTGTCTCGCGGGGATTGACCCCATGTTCAGTACGTGGACACAACATCTACTAGATGGATGAAGCGCACATTTAAGCTGCACATGCTGACTGGCGCGTAACTGGTTATCAGTCGTCTGTAATCCGTGAGCGCGGCAGCGTAGTGCCTTGGCAGAGCTAGACAATCAGCCAATTATTTCCATGGAACCTTGATGTCTGCATTAGACATTTATGAGACATGGTGGCCTCTTTGATGCACTTGAAATAACTCTGTGTCTTGACCACAATTGCACTTTATTAAGGCCTTACGCGTTTCGACATGATTTGATTGATTTGATTTGATTCTTTCAGGGAAGCCAAAACAGTGTTAGTCTAACCCGCCACTACCCGCACCGAAACTAGGTTTATTGTGCGGTATCGCTCCCTGTATGTCTAGTAAAGCCAACCAATGCCCTTGAACAGTGCAAGGAGTCCCTTTACCAGTTCTTTATTAGACACAATTTCTTCGGGTCTGGTTGTCCCAAATGTTCTATGCCTTTTACTCTCCAATGCAATGCATTCGAAGATTAGATGTGATGCAGGTTCATCACCGTCATCACAGATCCTACATTTAGGGTCCTCTTCTGTTATTCCCATTGTATGTAGGTGTTTTTTGAAATTCCCATGGCCTGTCAGCAATCCAACCATGAGTCTAATCTCTCTCCTGTTCAGACCCAGGATTGCAGAGCTTCTTTTAAAACAAGGCTTTGGCATCATTACCTTGCCATGTTTTTGTTGATGGACTTTGGTCCAATATTCTACGTGCTGTCTTCTGAGACAGTTACGTAGCTCAAATTTAATCATTGCCTTCGTGATTGTCAGGACAGGTTCCGGTCCAATAAATGGAGCCTCTGCCCCCATCCTGGCTAATCTGTCGGCATGTTAGTTGCCACTGATCCCCGAGTGGCCAGGGACCCACAATAGGTTTACTCTATTGCTTTCCCCTAGCTCCACCTGAACCCTGTGACATTCTGCAACAATTTTAGACCTTGTTGTAGGAGCTGCCAGTGATCTCAGGGCTGCCTGGCTGTCTGAATAGATATAGATGCTACGATCTTTGTAGCACCTACGCAAATTCTCGTCCACACATGCCCTGATGGCAGTGATTTCGGCCTGGAATACTGAGGCCAGTTTCCCTAGAGAGATGACGCCCTCCAGTCTTGGCTGCACCACGTATACCCCGGCCCCAACGCCTTGGTCTGATTTCGACCCGTCAGTAAACCAGACAATATCCCCCGTACGGTGTCGAACTATTTTCTCCCACTGCTCCCTACTTCCAATTGTTATACTGAAAGGCTTGTTGATGCAGTATGGGGTTATAATATAGTCGGTTGGCATTTCCCCAACCTTTCCTATATTTACCTCACTCACTATTTTAGTGTGTGATTCTGGATATCCCAAAGAGTTCCAGTTGTTGACAGATTTGAGTCTGTAGGCACCAGCTGCCGCCTCCATCTTGACCCAAAGGTGTAATGGGGGCATATCCAGCATGGTTTCGATCCCAGGAGTTGGTGTGCTGCGCGTTTCGACATACGTCAATATCTATATCTATAAATGTGAATGTCTGTTCGGTGTACGTTTATCACGTCTGAACCACAAGACATAAAGAGCTAAAAATTTGTACAGTTACTAATGTCTACCCGGGGAAGGGTTTAGGCACGGTGTTATGGCGATGGGATAGCTATATATGTCTGGTGTACGCTTATCACATCCGAACGACAAGACGCAGAGACTTAAATATTTGTACAGTTACTAATTTATACCTGAGGGATGTTTTAGGCACGGTTTTATAGCGATCTGATAGATAGTTAGTAATTTGAAGAATGAAACACGAAATGTGGAACAATAATTACTCTTTGAAAATTATAGCCGCGGTGGAGTAGCCGAGCGGTCAAAAGCGTCTCGCTGCGGAGAGCGCGGTTGCTCGCCGTGGAGGTTCGAGTCCTCCCTGGGGCATGGGTGTGTGTGTGTGTGTTGTCCTTAGGTTAGTTTACCTAGGTTTAAGTAGTTTGTAAGCTACGGACTGATGACCACGCAGTTTGGTCCGATGGATTTACAAACATTTGACCATTTTTGAAAATTATAATTACTCTTTGAAAATAGTTTTATTGGTTGCATTGTTGCTTGAGGGTTGATAATGATAAAAGGGTGGATTATACTGGGATGGAAAGTTATCGGTGTATATAAAATTCTACGTGCGTGTGTGTTAATATTTCACTCTGCAGCGAAGACTACAAAATGCAAATGAATGGTCTGTGTGTAATTGTTGTTCGAAGTCTCTCGTTGTACACCATAGCAGTTCCATGTCGATAGCTATAAGGGGGTGGAAGATATAGTGGTTGAAAGTCGTCAAATTATTAAAAAAAATCGGGCTGAAAGCCAGCGATGACGTTTGCGACCTTGTAGCAAGGAGGTTACAAAGGGCGAAACGCGTGCTACAATGTCTTCTCTTTCTCTGTAAGGATAAGCATACGAATAAGGAAATATAAGAATGAATAAATAACGCAGTAAAAAAGAAATTTCTTTTGATTCATCTCTTTCAAAAAATTCGATCTGACGTTTCGCGGCCGGCCGCGGTGGTCGAGGAGACTGAGGCGCTTCAGTCACGGTCTGCACGGCCACTACGGTCGGGGGTTCGAATCCTCCCTCGGGCATGGATATTTGTGCCGTCCTAGTTCGTAAGTAGTTCATAAGTAGTTTGTAAGTTTAGGGACTGATGACCACGTAGTTAAGTCCCACAAGCTTTACAAACATTTGAACATTTGACGTTTCGCGCATTACATCAAGTGATCGATCTGTGATATTATTATAATCATTATTGTTGAATTTCGTGATTGGATTCTTCTAAACGAGTTCATTTTTACGTGTGTTTTGATCTACACTGCTTACTTTGCTGATAAACGGTAAGTGCATAGACTTCTGCAATCTGAGAGGAATATTTTTCAGTTCCGCTTTATCAGCGACATTTCCTCAAAAATGAGTGAAATTAATTACATTAATTTAATTGTTATTTAAACTTCGTAGATAACTGTTTATTGCGTTACTTTACACATATTACAACAGTACATCTACTTTTAATAGATCACATTGAGACAACACGCCTCGGAAAAGGAAAACGTCATTATTTCTTATATATTCTCCGATAATGATATTAAGAAAAGGGAGATGGACAAAGAGAGAATGGATAGGAGAACTACTAACTCAGTGCAGGAATAAATAAGTACCAGGGCAAAGCCGGGTTTCAGCTAGTCAAAGGCTATAAAAAAGACAATGGTATTGGGATTCCATTCAATACTTTGATAAAATATAACTAATAAGACACTAACTTTACACACACCAAAAATATTAAAAAATTAAAAATTCCCCTTAAAACTATTAGTGTTCGAATGTTCGAATGTTTGTAAATCTATCGGACCAAACTGCGTGGTCATCAGTCCGTAGCTTACAAACTACTTAAACCTAGGTAAACTAACCTAAGGACAAACACACACACCCATGCCCCAGGGAGGACTCGAACCTCCACGGCGAGCAACCCCGCGCTCCGCACCGAGACGCTTTAGACCGCTCGGCTACTCCACCGCGGCTGTTACACTATAGTTTGAAATGTTCAGGCCAGATGGTATTAAGTAAAACACTGCTGACAAACACCGAAATCATTGTATCTAAACCGAATCCAGGTGAGGGAAAATTTGGGAGTGGGGTGGGATGGGAGGCAGGTGAAGGGGAGAAGCTGCGAAGGAATATTAATACCATTGTATTTTTATAGCCTTTAATATGACGAATGTCGAAACGCGTAAGGCCATAATAAAGTGCAATTGTAGGCAAGACAGTTAAAGTTCTTTCAGGTGCATTTCCATGGAAGGTGGACTTCTTTCTTAACTACTCACTGTCGTCCATGACCCAAGTGGTACATTTGGTCCCCTTGTGCAAAAGAACATGAACCGCCCTCCGAACGTATTCATAACGGCTTCTACGTCAGGCACATTGGACAGGCGCACTCTTCAAGATTGACGAGATAACTGTCTCTCTTCCAATGTTGAAATAAAATGTTATCTGGTTCTGGAGTAATTTGTCTCTATCATCAGAATCTGTTCTTAATTACAGATAAACACACAATTATTCCAACTGGCGCAACGTGCCTTGTTCAGCCTTTAGCTGTAAATTTCTAAACGTTTTTGTGAGCGAGTTTTAATCGAAACAGTGATTCTGAACTACCGGCCGCGGTGGCCGAGCGGTCTGCGGCGCGCCAGTCACGTTCTGCACGGCCACAACGGTCGGGGGTTCGAATCCCCCCTCGGTCATGGATATTTGTGCCGTCCTTAGTATTAGCTAGTTCATAAGTAGTTTGTATGTTTAGGGATTGATGACCCCGTAGTTAAGTCCCATAAGCTCTACAAACATTTGAACATTTATTTGATTCTGAACTCCACAGTTGCAACGCTATCCTCAACTTTCAAGCACTTTTCCACAATCTGTTCTGTGCATCCATATCCAACAACATGATCAAGCACGGCTGGAAAAAGAATGCATTTCTAGTTACATGTGATGCTTTCCATGCCCCTGATAATGTTTGCAACACGTAATATTCAAGTTGATCAACACCCAACTGCAGAAAAGCACCATCTATCCAATTTGCATACGGTCGGTTTCATTTAACAGATTTCTGTACCAAGTCTCACAAACAAGCTTCATTATAGATTCCTAAAGCTAAATGGAGTAATTAAACAAATAAAAGCTGCGCGGTCTAGACACTACATCACGGATGGCGCGGTCGCTCCCGTCGGAGGTTAGAGTCCTCACATGGGCATGTGTCTGTATGTTGTCCTTAGTATAAATTATTGTAAGTAATTTGTAAGTCTGTGGACCAATGAACTTATGTTTGCATACATAACAATGAAAACCCAAAGAATTTGGTATACCTTCCTAATATCGTGTAGGCCTCACGCGAGAACGCGGAAGTACCGCAACATGATAGCGACGTGGACTCGTCTTATGTCTGAAGCAATGCTATAGGGAACCGACACCATGCCTTCTGCAGCGGTACGTCCGTAAGAGTACGAGTGGGTGGAGGTCTCTTCTGAACAGCACGTTCCAAGGCATCACATTTATGCTCAATAATGGTCATGTCTGCGGAGCTTGGTGGCCATGGAAGGGTTTATACTGAGATGAGTCTTCTTGGAGTCACTCCGTAACGATTCTGGACTTGTGGGGTCTCGCATTATCCTGCAATAATTACGCAGGTCCCTCGGACTGCACAATGCAGGTGATCAGCCAGGATGCATTCATACGTGTCACCTGTCAGAGTCGTATCTAGACGTATCAGGGGACCCATATCACTATAACTCTGGCTTGAACAGTGCATAGTCTATGAATTCCTGAGGTTGTCTTCATACCCATATACGTCCATCCGCTCGATACAATTGAAAACGAAAACTCGTCAGACCAACCAAAATGTTTCCAGTCATCAACAGTCCAATGTCGGCGTTCAGGGACCCAGGCAACGCGTAAAACATTTGTATCTTAACATTCAGCTAAGTGTACACGAGTGGGCCTTTGGCTCAGATAGCACGTAAGTATAATGTTTCGTTGAGTGGTTCGCACGCTGAACCTTTTTTGATAGTCCTGCAGTGAAATCCTCAGCAATTTGTGGACGGATTGCCCCCTCTATGACGTTGAAGGATGTTCTTCTGGCGTCGTTGGTCTGTTCTTGCGGGATGTTTCATCGGCCGCAGCGATGTGGGAGATTTGATGTTTAACCGGATTACCGATATTCTCGGTGCACTAGTGAAACGGTCGTACAAACAAATCCCCACCTCATCACTATCTCGGAGATGCCATGTCCTCCCTCCAAGTTAGAACTCACTTAACTCGTGATAACCTACCATTGTAGCAACGCCTGCGCCAGTTACCCGTTGTCTTATATAGGCGTTTCCGACTCAGCGCCATTCTTTGACTGTTGACATCTTCTTGGTTTACACACGCATGCATATACCAATTTCTTTAGTTCTTCGGTGTACACAATAAGTAAAGAAATAATAATATTTATTGTGTTATACTGGTACCTGTGTTTCTGTCCTATTCATTATTACACCATATTCCCATTGACCAACATGAATAATATTACCGCTATGGGCAGCTAAAATTATTGATTACACCTAAGTGTACATTGTAGTTAATGTTATTTCAGAATCGGTGAAACACTTTGCGAATTTACCTTGTTAGAATGAGCTTTCATGGTGTAATACTCGCTAGGCAAGAGAATACATGGTTGCTCCCACATGGACTATCGCGACATTGATGTTATGAGTAGGGCAAAAATTGTAAAACACCCTTAGAAAATCATTTGGTAGCGTCCGTTTTGATGTAACGTCGGCATCAACAAAGATTACATGAACGTAAAATAATTATAATATAGCATTACATAGTCAATTGATTTTTCTGCTGTGATAATATAGCCCACTTACGTGGCCAATATATTCTGTGTATTTTGTACTAGATATACGCCCGTGCTTCCCAACGGAATTAAAGAAGGGCTTTTGCATATTGTCAGTACTGATACCACAATCAGTAACAAACTTGGTCAGTAAATTTTTTATTTCTAGCGAAGAAGTCAAATACAAATAAAACCCAACGTAAGAAGCAGAGAAATTTCGTTACGTTTCAAATACGCAAGGCGAAATTTGTAAATCCGTTGAGCCGGGCAAAGTCAATTCAGCGTTCGTAAAGAGTTCTCTCGCTGACGTAAACATCTATATACACTATTTTCACTGATGAGTATTATCAAAAATATAGGGAGTGATGACCATAGCAGTTTGTTCCAATAGGTTTGCAAACATTTGAACATTTTTTGTTAACTCCAATATAACCTGAAGCGTTGAAAATTCCTCGAGTAGTTTTGCAGATTAGCATTTTAAAACAGACAAAAAGGACGGGTTTTGATTTTAAAAAATTATATTACATTTTTTTCTCTCAGTGATCCGATATTGATGAATTAAAGCCTGTATATTGCCCCAACCACGTTAGAGTTACCTGTCAAAATTCCATGAAATGCATGTAGTAGTTTACAAGATAAGTATATTCAAAATGAGCGAGGCGACGGTTACAGATAAAATTATAAATAATGAAATCTTCTTTTTGCACGATCCGATTTAGATAAAATAATATACGAATTTTGTGCCAAACGTGTAAAAATGTCACGTGCATTCGTGGATTAGTTTAGGAGATAAGCGTATTCAAAGAGATAAACGACAGATACGACGGTTTTATAGTTTTGTTGTAGCATAGTAGATAGATAAGGCATAACCGTATTATTTCTGATGATCTCGTGGGGACTTCGTACGCTCTTGACAATTCTGCTGACTTGTAACAGTCAAAATTAGTTTTTCTACAGACTGTTTCACTACTAGAGATCAGTAATAAGAAACTTCCATTAAAAATATTGAGAATTTTGTTGTTCGTTGTCTCTAACGGATACTGTCGGGTGGCATCTCTGTCTTCTCCGCAAGGAATGAGAGCGCTGGAATACTGCATGAATCCCATCTAACTACTTAATGTGGACACCAGTAGTGCATGAAATAAAGTACCAACCTCTGTGAGTATCTCGCACACGTCTTTGTTTTTCTTCTTGGTTCCAAAGAAAAACAAAGACGTGTGCGAGATACAGAGGTTGGTACTCCGTAGCTCAGTGGCAGCATCGCTGACTACCACGTATGGGGGCCCGGGTTCGATTCCCGGCAGGGGACTGGGTGTTGTGTGCTGTCCTAATCATCACCATCTCAACATCATTCAAAAAAATGTTCAAATGTTTGTAGAGCTTATGGGACTTAACTACGGGGTCATCAATCCCTAAACTTACGAACTACTTATGAACTAGCTAAGACTACAGACGGCACAAATATCAATGTCCGAAGGGGGATTGGAACCCCCGACCGTAGTTGCCGTGCAGACCGTGACTGAAGCGCCTTAGTCCGCTCGGCCACCGCGGCCGGTTCATCATCATTGGCACGTAAGTCGCCCACGCGGCGTCAAATAGAAAGACTTACACTCAGGCGGCCGAACAATCCCGTAGGGGATCTCCCGGCCAAGAAAGCCATACGCTCATTTCCATTTCTTGGTTCCAGGTTTTAAATTACCATTAGTTACACAAATGGGCACCAGCTTAGTTACATGCTAAAGTGGACGAAGTAATCGGGACACAACTTTCGTATGACAGGTTCATGGGAAGAACGGAAACACTGCATCAGGATGAACAAGTAATAAGTTGAAATTAACGCTTCAATGTTAATTTTTGTTTTTCTATGTCTAATCCAACCACAATAAACCAATATTTTATTGCCGTAAGCATTTCCCCTTTACTGTGTATAAAGTATCTTCTATGGTAATTTTTGTATACATCGCTTTACATGTGCTCCACCGATAATGCATTTCCTCGTTTCTGTTGTTCATTTCCCCCATGCAACATTTCGTTATTCTAGCTCTAAAATGACCGTATTTGTTTTCTATTAAGTAACCTATCCGTGAAAAACTCACTAATTCACATTTGTTCTTGATACAAATATGTTTTTCTTTTTGCATTGGGAATATTCAGAGAAACTTTTCCATTCACTGCCTCATTGTCCGCTGTTTCCTGATTACTTGCTCTTTCAGTCGGTTAGTGGTTGTCACACGGTAAATATATCGTTGCTTTTTGTGTTTTATAGTTTCAGTTCCACTTCTGAATCATGCAAATGTCTGTTACACTGATCCGATACCTGTTGCGTACTTGCGCGGAGCGTGATCCGTCCTCGTTTTCTTTTTGTTTATAATGACTCATTGTTTCTTCGTGTTTGCCTCCTTGTCAGTTTATTTCAGCAGTTGATTGCATGTTTCAACTGTGGACATAAATCCATATACCTTTATTTTTATTGACAGTTGTTCTTTTGTTTGATTTTGGTGTCAGTTAATTTAATTAGTTTTAAAAGTGCCAAATATCTCTCTGTTTCAGTTGTGCACATGTGCTTCTACGTAATCCTTCGTAAAACTATTCTTTATTCTCAAATATTTCACCTAGGCTTGGCTTCCTGACTTTCTAAGGAAAATTTATAACAGTATCCTCGGCAGTTACACTGCATTCGTTCGACTGCCAATGCGTCTGCAGCTGTGTCCAGTCTTCTTCTGTTGCTTGATGTTGGAGTACGAGCTTGATTTTTTGTTCCGGATTTCTGCAGGCACTGGAGCTGGAGATGTGTTAGTTTATTTTGTTGTGGCATGCGTGTGCACTTTTCACTTTTATTTATTCACTTCTGTTCCTTTCTTGCTTTGCAGGGTGGTCACGATCCGGTGGACAGTACTCAGGTTGGTTCTCCGTCAGAAATACAATACATTACGTCTGCCCAAGAGGCAGCCATAGATGTAGACACCATTACTTACGTAAACTTGAATCCACATTGTACCCCTGAAGTCCTATACATTGTGTGACACGCGAGGACAGGCCTTTACAATACATAATTAATAATAATCTACACTTCACTGATGTGCTCTCCACGTCACAAGTCACGTTCAATTTTTGGTATAGCATATATATGCGAAAACAGAGAACTTCTTATGTAGAGAAAAATATCAAAACATGCCAAAAGATTCTCGCCTAAAGAGTAGTTAAACGCCCTGTTTATACTCGTAAATTATTCGTAGATTCGAAGGATATCTCATAGCATCAGCACATTACTTGAAACTACAGTACATTCTTACAAAATTTATGACTTCAGTGGTCTTATCACTTGCTTTGACCAGAGTTTCGATTCCAAACCTATTGGTTATCTTTGCAGTAGACGTCAAAATGTTCAAATCTTTGTTAAGTTTATGGGACTTCCAACTGCGGGGTCATCAGTCCCTAAACTTACAAACTACTTATAAACTAACTTATACAAAAGAAACACAAACATCCATGCCCGAGAGAGGATTCGAACCCCCGACGGGGAACGGCCTCGCGCATCGGAGCATAGCGCCTCAATGCCCAGGGCCATTCCGCCACGGCAGTAGACGTCAAGTTATTTCAGTCTGGTGCCGTGTAACTGTCTCGTCTCGATTCATTAGCATTTTCTTCACTACCACGTTACAACGTAAAACGTCTTATCGTTTTTTCCTTAGCCGCACTCCCATGTGTACCATTCAGCAAATCATACATACTTACCGCTGAAGATACACATTTTACAATCCAATTCCTCTCCTGAATCTACAGTGGCATGTTACAAATATCCACAGAAAATAATTTAAATTACTTAAAGGTATGTTGCATGTAATGATTATTATAGCATTTTTATGAAGTACCCACTGTATTGTTCCATTAGAATATAGTGCCATCTGCACAAAGTTCAAACCCCGTACGGGGATACAGATTTAGATGTTTGATGGTCCCTTTGAAAATGAACCGGTCGATGTCCTTCCCCATCCCCCCTCTATCTAGTCCCTACCGACCTCATCGTCAACGGAACTTAAAATGATGATCCTCCTCCTGAGCCAACGACCTCTAACAAAAAGGGTGAATTCCCTACCTCAAACTGTGGTCATAAGTACGATGGACCACCCTGTGACGCAGCATGCAGCTGCGCACATCATGTTTGATTTCATTGGCTGCCTTTTTATCCTCACCTCCGTCACGAGCTCTTCTGAACTGCACAGATGGGAGTTGTCCCTACAGCCAACAGTTACGGACTGCTAGCGGATGACCAGATAATAAATTTTATGACTGCATAGTTTCGCGGCGAGTTATGCTGATAAAATTCTCTCTGGTTTCAAATTATAATTTTTCAATATTCCCGTAATTTTGTTTCTACGTTTTCTTCACAAACTCCGCCATGCAGCACTGAACGGTCAACCCTGCCCTTGACCCGCATCCTTCCGTCTCCTCTACCCTCTTGGACTTTCCGCTGTTAGTTTTGATCCGTAAAACAAGTAGATAGATTTAACGAGTGAGGAGTCCTAATCGAGGTAGCTCGCGGTTGAACCTTAAGAGTTCAGGACAGCTCTATACTTTCACGCAACAAAAAGTTTTCTTTGCTCCTACGCGTAGAAAAGTAAACGATAACAACAGAAGAATTTCAAAGTTTTGACACTGACATAACAATGCTGATTAGAAGAAATTAAGGATACAAAGGCCGCAGTGAAACATGAACATTTAATACAACCAATACACCTAGCTCATAGTACATACATTAAGTTAACTTTCGACAGTCTCCATACCGGTTGAGCTACGTTGTGCGAGTTTCATTTCCTTGTCTGAAGCGATTAGTTTATCTCCTCGGTGCTCCTTCAAGTGCAGGAAATAGTGAAAGTCTTGGGACACGGTCCAGGCAATTGGAGAGATATCCGATGATGTCCCAGCGAAATTGCATTCTGCGACATACTGATGAGACATTACAGTCTCTCCGTGAACCTCTACTTGTTTCGCCCACAGAAATCGAAACAGTGAGAGTAATTTTTCAAACGAGTCGCCATTTGTGTTTACCTACGATCAACGCTGTAGTCTGCGAGTGGCTGAAATTCTGCAGTGTTGCCAACAGTTTGTATCAGAATTATAGCACACTACTAAATTTCACTATGACAGACGGAACTCGAAATTCCTGCAACATTGGTCTTGCTAACTTAGTTTATCACCCCATGTACGTTAGAGCTGTCTATCAATAATTTCGAGTGACGTTTTTTTTTTTTCTTTTCTTATAAAAGAAAGTAACCTGCACATTTTATTAGTTTTCTGTACTGTAAGCTGTGTGTGTGGACAATGAAGATACAACTACTGCAGCATACCCACATTAAAATCTAAAAGGAATTCCGTGAGGTCTGGCATCTACTAAGCAGTTTCCGTATAATTTCAGTAATACACGTGATTATCATATCACGCATCCTTTCAATAGTTGTAACATAGAGCAATATTCTCGTCCGTAAATTTGGTTTTGAAAGAGCATTTTTGAATACCTTCTAAGTGACTGGAAAACTAAATCTAGTCAGTGAGGAGCTAACATTCTTAATATCTGGCAATGATTTGTGTCGGATAAACACCACAAAGAGTATAGTGTTCACGTTTTCTGGCCTTACAGTCGTGGTCCAGTGAGGGGGTTTGGAATGAGACCGCAGAGATGAACTAGACTAGGCTAAGCTTTTGCCTTTGTTCATCAGACGGCTACGGGCCTGTGATCGTGCCGCCTCGTCGTGGAGTTAGTGGTTTTGTAATTGGAACGCAGCGCCGTGGACAATGGCGAACCGTCCCAGTTATTGCTCATGTAGGATGAACCGGTTGCTTGCTTCACAGCAGCATCTCCCGGCCATTTCAAGGTTGCGTACATATTGCACAGATTATCCTTACTTCCAGACACAGAATGCTTAAAGTTGGTTATTTAGTTCCGTAACTGCAGGCCGCGGTGGCCGAGGGGACTGAGGCGCTTAAGTCACGGTCTGCACGGTCACTACGGTCGGGGGTTCGAATCCCCCCTCGGGCATGGATATTTGTGGCGTCCTTAGTTGTAGGTAGTTCATAGGTAGTTTGTAAGTTTAGGGACTGATGACCCCGTAGTTAAGTCCCTTAAGCTATACAAACATTTGAACTTTTTTTTTTTTTTTTTTTGTCTTCGCCAATGAGGTGAAAGACCATTAAGCAAGCACGCAGGCATGTCTACATAAATAGTAAGCTAGTTTGAAGTTTACAGTGTTCTGTAGAACTGTATAGTTCGTCATAAAAATTATCTTTTATCGAAATGGAATCTTTAATGACGAATTTAAAAATAAAAGTACCCGGGTGGATGCCAGGCGAGGAGGGTATATTATACTTTATCGTCCTGTCCTTAAAGAAACTATTAAGATAAGTGGTTCAGTAGATAAACATAAATACTGGAGATCGGTAAGATTTGTAAGTAGTTTGTAAGTTTAGGGACTGATGACCCCGTAGTTAAGTCCCTTAAGCTTAACAAACATTTGAACATTTTTAGTTACGTAACTGTAACAGCTGTATAGAGCGTTGAAGTATACTGCCAGCAGCAGCTGCTGAACCTTAAAGACACAGCGGTGAAGAGACGGTACGACTTCCAAACCTTACTAACTGTAATGCTGCGCACTGTGCGACTGAGTGGTTAAGAGTTCAGGGTCTGTGAGGTGAAAAAAGCTTAATTTTATTTATTTAT
Source organism: Locusta migratoria (assembly GCA_026315105.1). NCBI lineage: Eukaryota > Metazoa > Arthropoda > Insecta > Orthoptera > Acrididae > Locusta > Locusta migratoria. The sequence continues at coordinate 103,339,784 of CM048747.1, forward strand.
TTATTGCAATTTCCTGTACAAGTATGCCAGACCCCCACTCGGAAATGGATATTTACAAAAGAGAGCAACCTACTTCCAAACACGTTGTAGCAGAGCTCTATTGCTTCCAGCTGAAGTGCTCCTAGCAGAGTAGCCAACAGTGATGCGTTGCTCTTACCGCTGTGCAAGAGTTGGACACATTCCACATTCATAAGAGACAACTTCCTGGTATACAAATACAATGAAATGGACCCACAGCAGAATTAAAAATGGCTCCTGAAAATACGTCTTCCCAGACGGGGTGAATTACAAAAAGGTCATTTACGGGTATGCATTGTTGTTATAAATAAAATAATAAAGTCACAGGTGTTGTTGCATTGCCGGCCGCGGTGGCCGAGGGGACTGAGGCGCTCCAGTCACGGTCTGCACGGCCACTACGGTCGGGGGTTCGAATCCCCCCTAGGGCATGTATATTTGTGCCGTCCTTAGAATTAGCTAGTTCGTAAGTAGTTTGTAAGTTTAGGAACTGATAACGCCGTAGTTAAGTCCCATAAGCTACACAAACATTTGAACATTTTGTTGTTGCATTATTAAATACTTCAGAAAAAAAGAGACGCTGGCCTAGTGTTCCATTTCAAATCACTGTCCAGTCATTCAGATTTACGTCTTCCGTGGTCCCACTAAATGGCATGACGCGAATGCTGGGATGATTTATTCCGCAGTACGAGCTCGTGCCCTCTAATGATGTAGCTTTCGACCGGGAGCTAAACTCCAATTTCTTTCCTTCCTTTTGATCGAAATAGTTTTGTTTGTAACCCTTGAATTAACTGTAGAGTTTAGATACTGTCGGTCTTTATTGCTCTATATGTATTCTGTGATATTGATTCGCATCTAAGAAAGCTCCATTTCCCAATTCCAGTTTTACTCACAAAGTTTTATTTTACAGATACATAATTTATTCATGTGACTGTATAGTTTCCAGAGGTACAAATGTTCGAATACTGGGCTCATGTTAGAGATACCAGTCCCATGGGGATGTCCTGATCTAGAATTTACTGTGGGTTTTCCAAAAAACAGGAACATTGAGATTACCTCATCAAGAAGGGGGTATCGGATCGAAATATAATTTATTTGACGCAATTATAAGACAGGGTTAACAGGTGCCGAGGGGACTGAGCGCTCCAATCACGGTCTGCACGGCCACTACGGTCGGGGGTTCGAATCCCCCTCGGGCACGGATATTTGTGCCGTCCTTAGTTGTAAGTAGTTCATAAGTAGTTTGTAAGTTTAGGGACTGATGACCCCGTAGTTAAGTCCCATAGACTCCACAAACATTTGAACATTTTTTTTGGTTAACAGGTTGATATGCTAATTACTATTTAATATGCAAATTATTACTTGATATGCAAGTTAGTATTTGATATGCAAATTAGTATTTGATATTCAAATGGAGACTAATAGTAATCGGATCATTTATTTAGGTTAATTGTCATGAAATCAAAGTAATTGGGTCGCCACTATGTTTCCTAGACATAAAAAGAATGATCCTGTCCTATGTCAGCACAGTGGTGTTTAGAAGTCACTTTCAAGTATGTATTTAGTTAACTCATTCCTACACATTATCAACTTGCCAATGGCTGTGATCTTCTCTTATAGAACACATATGGAAATGCCCAATCTTTATCTTTCTGAAAAAATCCTCAGTGAATACAACAAACTTTATGGCTTATTTTCTTAATATTATCTTTATCTTCCCGTCCAAAAATAGTGATAGGGAATGCTGAATGACGGTAGTCGACACAGAGATCTGGTAAAAGTGGTTTTTATTGCCAAATACTGGACAATACTAAATGACAGAGGTGAGGTCACCATTAGACACAAAATTGATTTATATTACTATCTAACCAGACGCTATTCACAGATGAACACAAGTACAATTAATTCTAGTAGATAAATGACTGGCTATAAAAATTTGGAAGTCACTTACAGAACTGAATTTAATCTTCACCAAAATATATACCCAATCCTGATGGAAACAGTAACATACCACACCCTGCCTACGAATACGTCCCATTAAACATGGTAATAATAAAATGATTCACTGACTGTGGAATGGCTCCAGCAATTGCTGGCGTCACATTACCCATTCAGCATGTATGGAAATTCGCAGAAACGAATTCGGCGCTCGACAGTCTGCAACCATGAAAAATTAAATGCAGTTCGTTCTGCTAAGCAGCAACGACATTTAATTTTTACTCTCCAGCCTCTGTTGACCCGGTAGGATCACAATCACAAAGACACCTACTGAATCAGCAACAACTTCGCAATGTCAAACTCCAGTGTAATAAATACACAAGTTTCAGTTGCACAGTAGGTCCCAAGGTCGGAAAAATTATCGTCGCTAATGCGTCGGTGTACGGCAGAAATATTTCAATGCTCCTCAACAGAATTAGTGATCAATTATCAAGTGCGAAGTGTCCTTCACACCTACCCTAATTCAACAAATCTCCACTAAGCAGAAAATACAGAACTTATGGGTGAGTCCAAATAACAGCAACTCTCAATTAAACAATAATACCGGCTGAATACAGAAGTATTTCTAAATGAGCTAAATATTTGTGCCCGAAAATGGCCGAGCCACCAAATTCGATGTCCAACTGTGGTCACACTCTGTGACACCACAGCGGGAAACACCTACAACCGTGTCAGACGGATGTTACTGTGGTGTCGCACAAGTATGAAGTGCGCGCCACCTACTTTCGCCGCGCGCCGCCATGCACGCACGGCGCGGCGTTTTTACGACGTCAGCCACGAGCGCCTCAGTCCCCTCGGCCACCGCGGCCGGCTCTTTGTAGAGCTTATGGGACTTAACTACGGGGTCATCAGTCCCTAAACGTACAAACTAGTTATGAACTAGCGTATACTAAAGACGGCACAAACACCCATGCCCGAGGGGGGGATTAGAACCACCGACGGGGAAATGCCTCGCGCATCGTAGCATAGCGTCTCAATGCGCTCGGCCGCCCCGCCGCGACAATATGCTATTAAGTATTATTCCAAACATCTTTCATAAATAAATAAAACGAGCAGATAAAATGATAAAATAAGAAAAATAAATTGTCAAAAAATTCCACCACATCTCTCAATTAGGCTTCTGGCAGATTCACTCGTTTCCAAAACTGAGGCAAGTAAACGAACACAGTGATTATAACATAATACTATAGCAGTGAACTGTTAAAAATATATATGTATAAATATTATGTCGTTAAATGACATTTATAGCTCTGCAGGGCTTATAGATTACAAAGAGTGATTAAAAATTTTCAAATACAGTGAAACATCAATAACAGGTTGGACCATACCGCAATACAGTTGGCACCGAGTCGATAGGACGAGAGTGATTACTCGGGCAGAATGGCCCACAAAATATTGTAACATCCATCTCCCAATCATGTACAGAGTGACACAGTGACATCCATCGTTTCAGCTGGTACCACACACTCTAATTAAGTCATATCGAGGGGAGCAGACAGGCCATGGAAGAGTCAGACATGACACTAGAAGTCTCGAAGAAGTCGACCTGTAAGCGGAAGAGTTTTATCTTGCTGGAAAAGTACCTCTGTTGTTAGACCATTTAGGAAAGTTCCCGCAGGGTGATGAAGAACGCCATCAACGTAACATCAGCCCATTTTTGCACATGCCACAATTACAAGGGATCGGCTGTCGTAGGCTAAGGTTTGGCAGACCACTACGGTGACTATGCAGTGCGGAACGCGATGGCATGGGTGGAAGTTGTGCCGTTCGCCTGGCTGTCTCCATAGCCCTATGCTGTTATCATTAGTCCCCACAGTGGATCGGGATTCATCTCTACTTCCCACACAGGTTTTGTCCCTGCGGACTTACACTTTTCAACCAATTTTCTGGATTTTTCAAAGAAGTCTCAAAGAAAATATTATGATAGTAGACTATTTACATTAAAGTTTTAAACTTCGTCTTTCTAATGCTTTTACACAATTTCTTCCTGAATGGTTTTTTTTTCTACTTTTCAAAGTTGGAAAAAATGTAACTTCTCAAACTAATTTGAATCTTTTCAACAAATGAGCATGTATAAAGGGAAAGTATTTTATTGGAAGAAACATACAAGAAAAATTCAATGTAGAGGTTGCAGTTCCGTTTAGATGCTGTGGCTGGGATCTTTCCAGGAAAGTTCCGGCCAGACACTCTGTCCTCACTTACTGATGATCCACCTGTTGAATCTTGGTCTAAGAGACCAAATTGCTGGGGTCATCAGTCCCTACGCTGAGGACAACACACACACATACCCATACCCCTATTATTTTTCAATTAGTATCTGTTGGTTCTGAGAGACCTGTCCGTATAGCTCAACGAAAAGCGCCGCGGATGAACGACCGTTGGTCCCTCGTCAGGAAGAAAGCAGCTGAACGACTCGCGCACTACTCAGCGCTCTTCTGCGCTCCCAATGGTGCACACAGAAAACGGTGGCTGCCCTGCTAGACAAGGTGCGCACGATTTTACAGAAACCATTCGGTGAAACAATTTTATTTCTATGTTACAGCTTTATATGTCAGCTTTCATGGTAAAATGCCCATTATTTCGGGGTGCGTGTACCAGCGCTAAGGCCAGAATGAAATATCTTATACTCATAAAAGATTAGAGATATCGAAACGATATTTTGCCACATGATGACACACAAGAGGAGAGTATCGTGCCATAGGCCACCACATATTTATTATGCGAAACTGTATTATTCAAGAACTATAGTTTTTTACTGAAATTATACGTTTATTTATCTTTTGTTTTTATATTGAGGAGCGATGTTTCACAAGCTTTTAACCTGACTTGTCCTCAATACCTAGTTGAATAAAGCACTGTTGCAATTGCATCCGCACTGGCATGGTAACGGCGTGGAATTGTGCGAACTCCGCTGCCTTTCGAGAAATAGAGCAATTTTTTATAAGGCAACAAGAATGGTGTAGGTTTGTAGTCTAAATTCAGTACTTGGCACGTTTTTCCAAAGAACAAAATGCATATCTAGTCTCTGGGGCAATGAAATCGTTACTTTTGTTGCAGTTTCAATAGAATCCTGCAACGCAGTCTGTTTTAATACTCAACAGCTTCTACTGAACTAATTACAATTTTTTCTTCTACACATCAATAATCTGACAAATAAGAAAAATCCACAAGAATTTGGTTTGATACTTTGAGTAAAAGATGAAAGGCTAAACATACTCAGCTCAGAAGTATTTAGTTCATGTGATATATTGATGATGTATTGATAATCTGTTTCGACCCTGATTAGTAGTTTAAAATATTCTGCAGCTCATACCAGTAATTAGCTTAGAGCTACAAAATATACTGTCTTAACAAGAACTACTGTCTCATAGTCAAAAAAAGGTTAATAGTTCTATTCCTAAAAACACTACTGACCAACACGATGAAGAGGTTATATCCTTAACAAAAGATATTTGCGGTGAAACACTTCCAAAATTTTGTCTAATCCTTCTGTGGATTTTTCTCATTTTACTCAGAGCATACTTAGGAAAATACTTAGGAAAGTTTCAGTACCATCTAATCATTATTAAAAACACACTGGGTGTTTGAAATCCGTTGAAAATGTAACGAAAGCCGCAATTTATTTTCATCTATATTATTAACCTCCTCTTACTTTTGAGGAAGAGTTATATATTGCGAATTCTGAAAAACATTTATATTTCTTTTACTGCTATGTAAAAATTTCCGCCTTTTTCGAAAACACAGCGGAGTTTACATAATGTCACGCCATTAATATTCTAGTGTAGATGCAGATGCGGCAGAATCCTTAAACAGTGCTTGATTGAATGAAGAACTGAAAACAAGTCAGGTTCATAGCTTGTGAAAAAGCACATCATCGCTATAAAAATAAAATAACGTTGTTTTTCTAGGTGGCAACTAGATAAATGTATGCATTACATAAACTCTCCTGAAGAGAAAAATAGGTCTAAAGAATTATATAAAAATAAATCGCCAATTATGTTACAATTTTAGGAGAACCAGTAACCTCGGAATGAAACTTAGGCAAAAATTATCTTTCTACAATTCGATTATCTTTGACATGTTAAAAAGTACAGCACATAAGTTTATTCTAATGAAGTTGGTTTTAGTACTTTGATCTAGGAATTGAAACAGTTTAATAGTTACAACCTGAGACTTTTGAAACCACCTTCTCTTGATAATGTAAAATCATATGATCTAATAAAGATACGTGTAATTATCTCCTTTGCTAGTATAACTCTCCGAATGAAATGATGCCGTCTTGGAAATACAGCACTGTTACATCTTCACGTACTGTTGTAAGTAATCGTAAAGGCAAAGCTCTGCTCTCTGTTTTCCTCAGATTATAAGTTAGTTACCCAGACTGGCGAAGATACAAACACACACATAAGCCTACCTGTAAAGGTTTTTTTGCTGTCTTATCCATTCTATTCTTAGATGATTGGAATGTACTCCTTGTTCCAGTTTGTGGTACACTTTATTCTTGTTTGCAATAAATCTTGACAAATAAGTCACATTTAGGAATTGAAATACATTGTATTTTCAGTACTCTAAACTCATAACAGATTCAATTTAAAACGCTGGAGCAAATTAATAAAATTGTGTACACTCAAGTAGTTAATTTCCTTCTAAAGTAACAGAAAATTGTGTAGTATCGTGTTTAGTCTTATTATCATAAATATATTTTAGAGGGGGAAAGAACAGTCCAATATGAAGTTATATTAGAATAATGTTTTAGAGCCAAGAAAAGATATAGTTCTTAATACATTTCATATATGGTAAAACAATAGGCCTATATCTCTGTAAGTTGACTGTTGGTTTCAAAATTTATCTGACTATGGAAAGACACGCAATAAAGTGACTTCATTTTAGAAGCAACTATAGCTTAATCACGTAATCACTAGGACTGCACAATAAGAATAGCTGGCTTCATGACTTCTATGGGGTGGTATTCCAGTGCAGATTGTGATCTTTTGTAATACCAAACACCTAACACTGAATACTACTTGAATTTAATTGACATAATACAAGAAGTGATACCAGAAAGGAGAAACACAATAATTACAAAGTTATTAGGATCGTATTTTTCAATTCCAGCGGAACATTGCTCATCTGTGCTGTAAAACTGTTTTCTTCAGTGGGATTGTCAAGACAGGTAAAATGTTTTGTAATGCAGGTATCTGTTGGCCATAAGACACTTTTTATCATTATTATATTCACTTTTGACAAGAAAAAGTTTGAAAATGTATTAAATGCACGTATGTAACAGCATAGGTTTTGTTCAGTGTATAAATGTTTGCATTATTTTCAACATGTCGTCCACACATTTCTATTGTCTGAATATAATTTGTATTTGTTTTTTGTCAAACAGTACTAGGTAAGGAAACAACTTTTAGAGTGCATACATGAAATACACGAAAGAAGAATCTTATGAAATGAAAATTATCTAATTGAAGCTACGTTTAGCCTATTTTCGTGCAAAGGAACAAAAAAAATGCTTCCTTCGAGTCTATAAAGTTGGGTCAGTGTTACTGATGCTTGTAAACTTGCAGGGCTGTAGCATGCTTTAACAACGAAGAGCAAAGACTCCAGACAAAATAATATACTGTGGTGTTGCCATACAGACATTTTGAAAACCGCATAACATAACTGCTGACACTAGGCGTATGAAGCTTCTGTGACCAAAGTACTGCAATTGTCAAGGATCAGTTTACAGCGACTCATCTGTAGGCATTGTTACCCTTTCCATATTTTTTCCACAGTTTTTCGAGGGAGAACGATTGAAGGTCATAGGTAGTAACTCCGCTGTGTTTCTGTTAACTAGAACTTCACACTATGCACGATTCAAAAACGTGCAAACAGCGTTAGCAGCTCAGCAGAAGGCCTATTCTACAGTCGAAACCTCAACATTCAGTGTGTAGCACAATGGTTCCCGAAAGTTCAGTCGAGCTGACACAAATCATCAAACAACAAACTGTTGCAGGGAATGATCAAAAGTGTAGTAGTTTGGAATTTGTTTCCAGGTATTTTTAACTGCCACACGATTGTTACTACAAGGAAAATTCACCAGTTGGACGTTACTTGATTAGCTCCAAATTTAATTTTAAAAACGTGAATTTCGATTAAATTTTATTTACGGCATCGGCGGCGTAATGTGCTAATTTTTGCAATGAATTGTTCCCTTTACGAGGATAATTAATTTACTGACCGAACAAGGGTACGTACTACAACCTGTCAAACTTAGAAGATGGTCAACACAAACCTTTATTTCCCTGATTCTGTGTGAGTTTCGAACGGTCGTCGCCAACTTCAGCAGTCTACGCCGTCGCTGCCTTAAATAAAATTTTACCGCCAAACTTGCTAGAACCTGAAAAACCTATAGTTTCGACAGTGGCATAATCGATTTTACCTTCTGTAAATACCAAACGTCTTTATATGATGAAGTTACAATAACTCTTTAACAAGGCAGTAATATATTTTAGAACATTATGACTGGTCGTATTTTATACACAAATCATCCACTGTTTAATCATAGTCGTGGGATTCATCGTTCACAATTGAAAATATACATTGATTTTGTAACTATTTAATCACAAGCCAACACACAATCGCGACGCTGCTGCTCATTTTTGTTATATAGTACTTGAATGCAAGTAGAATCGTTAACACTGACTCGTAACGTGGTTTTACAAAATCAGCACACGTAATACAATAAATAATAGCAGTAACAAAAAGTAGATAAGCAATTTGTGATTGTATATACATTCCAAAAACCCTTAAGTTAGATTTGTTAGTTTCAATTTTTGTATAAACAACAGACACTTAGGCTTAGGCCTATTAAGAATAAGGTATGGTCATAACGACACGACCTAAATATTAAGCTGAAGAACATATGATGAACTGCAGGAAGACGTGGTATGTTTACATAAGGCGAAGTTTCGTTCACCATCCCCCGAAACAGGCCATTACGACAGTGTAAAATATTATTTTAGCCTACCTAGTAAAGTTACCATAACCGTATCGGAAGAGGAAACTACTACGCAGGCGTATTATTAAAACGATAGAAACGATAAAACTGCTTCTTGTCTCAAACCATTTTCACAACTCTTGCAACAGAATTTTGCAACACTACCGTTATTTATCTTTTAAATAAATATTAAATAAGTTTTAGTGAATTGAAAATTTTTCTTAAAAACAAATTAAAACTACAGTCTTTAGGCATATATGACGTTAACTAACAAATGGCTTTATTGCCGCTAGAGGCGGTAGTGAGTCTTAAACTGTCAGTTTACAACTTTAACAGCAGCTGAAACGCCTACTCACGTTTCGTACATTATAGACGGTTTATAAAGCCCCGCGAGTCTGCTCAGTAACAGTGTCCTGTGCAAAAGGTATGTAGCCATCCCATCTCTATGCTTGTATGGAAAGGCCGCACTGCTTGAATATCAGAGACTGTTCAAACATCGCGGCACAGTAATCTCTTGTTTACACGCTCTTGCTTCGTCTGCTTCCTGTAGCTTGAAAGACAACGATTCTCTGAGAGTATTGTTCCAACTTCTCCAGACGACGATGTTTCCAAGGATGGACACGTAGATTTTAGGTCATTGTGTAGTCTACAAGTACTCATAACTGAATATGACTGATTTATATACACATCAAGACAAAAAATTGAAGCAACTAGAAGAGGAAGCTAAATAACACTTCAGCGGTTAAAAGGGTGTTTTATGTCGTTTCGCTGATTACAAAAAAATAAAATTTACAAATAATTAGGCGGTATTAGCCCACTTACGACTCTTACGTTGCCCCCCTCTGTGATCAGCATGCTTGGGAAGGGGTCTTAGTCTCTCTATCCTCTTTTTCGTTTCAGTTAAGCAGGAGAACAATTGTGTAAATGGTTCTTTCATACTTGACGCGCTCATTGGGAAAGAATTGACTTCCGTTCAGATCCAACACGCTGGTAGCGGGAAAGAGCTGGGTATCTTGCTGGCTACGGGAGTTCCCTAACAACACGCAAAAAATCCTAGACGCCATGTGTGGGAGAGCATTGTGCTGTTGAAAAGTGACACCAACGTTACTATCGCGTAGAGGTAGCGCAAGAGGATACTGAAAGCCCGTCGGAGTTCTCCAGTGAAACAACCAGCCGCAGCCTGAAGTCATCCCCGATGGCTCTCCACATTACTCTACCTGTCTGAAACAATGCAGAAATGAGACTCTTCCCAGGTCACCACCATATTCGTCGTCGATGATCATACCAGAGAAGTAAAACTTCTCCTTCTCGTCTACCTGCCCATACCTCCACCGCAACCATTGAAAGACGAAGGAAATGCTTCAGAATTGGAAGCAAGAGTAGTTGCCAGGATGCATAACTTACATATCCTCGGAGCAGTAAAACAACTTTTAAAAAAGTCTTCCTTTCAGAGTATGCTGGAGCAATAGCTCCATATCTGGTTTCCTATACAACCGTTCGATCGGCCTAAGTTCCATACCCAAAAACTGAAAAGTTACACAATTTGCTCAAGTACTGAAAGACAGTGATAGTAGTACCGCAAAAATTACAGGCCCATTAAAATTACGTAAATCTGGAGTAAGATTTTGGAATATATACTTGGTCTGAACTTCATGAATTACCCTAAGAGAATGATCTACTGCACCCATAGTCAACAAGGATTCAGAAAGCATAGCTCTTGTGCAACACATCTAGCTGTTTACTTACACAAAGTGATGAGCGCTATCGATAACGTTCAGAAATCGATTCCATATTTCTATATTTCCGACACGATTTTGTCACGGTAACTTACAAGCGTCTTCTAAACAAATTGCTTTCTTGTCAAATTTCACTTGTGCGATTGGATTGGCGATTTCCTGTCAGAAAGTAAATGACGGCAGTAATCGAGTGAAATAGAAATGATACCTGGCTTTTCCCAGGGAATTGTTACAGGATCCCTAACTATTCCCTGTCTTTATAAACGATTTAGGAGACAATCTGAGCAGCTCTCTTACGCTGTTCACAGATGATGCTGTCGTTTGTCGTCTAGTAGTCACCAGAGGATTAAAAGCAACGGCAAAAAGATTTAGATAAGACATCAGTAAATTTAGAGCATGTTGTGCTCAAGTCGCAAAAAAATAACATAAGATTTTTCAATAATTTTACTGCCTGCTAGCATTGCATAGCGTGCAGTGTTTTTATTATTGACAAATCTTATTTTATTTTTATGCGACGTGAACACAGCGTGCTAGAATTTTACGTCTCATTTTATAATTTTATCAATATTTCTAATGAAGACGCCCTTAGTTGGTCTCGAAACCTGGTAAAGTGTGTTTAATTTACCACGCAACTTGTTGGGCCGCAAGTAACAATAAACAGCTTTTACGGTTATTGCTTCAACGCAATTTTTTAAATCATTCGATATCATTATGGTGAAAATATTGGGAACTGAATATAAATAATGAAAAGTGTGAAATGTAAAAGAAATGTATTAAACTTTATTTACACGATAAGTCAGTCAAATCCAAAGGGCACAAATTCAACGCAATACCTAAGAATTACAATAAGGAACAATTTAAATTGGAAACAACACACACACAAAATGGGTAAGGCGAATCAAAGACTGCGTTTCATAGTTAGAACACTTACAAGATGCATCAGCTGTACCAAAGAGACCTCCAACACTACTGGGATTCTTACGAGTCGGGACTGACGGAGGACTAGAGAAAGTTCAGAGGACAGCTGGTTTGTATTACCGCGATACAGGGAAGAGAGCGTCACGGAAATAATGCACGAGGTGTGTGAAAATATTTTTTTTTTTATTTTTTTTTTTTTAAAAAAGGCCGTTATTCGTTGCGACGATATCTATTTACAACAATTCTTTCACCAACTTTCTTCTCCGAATGCGAACATATTTTGCTACCACCTACCAACATAGAGAGACATGTTCATCACAATAAAATGAGGTCTAAAACTGAGATATGTAGGTGTTCCATTTTCCCCCTGCGCAAGTCGAGAACGGAACGGTCGAAACGTAGTCTGGAAGCGGTTGGACGAACCCTCTGCCAGGTACTTAAATGTGAATTGCAGATTAGCTATGTGGACGGTTGATTGAAGCAGTAGCTCAACCTGTCATGATGTTAACCCAAGCGTAGATGCATACGTACAGTGGTCAAGGCAGGCAACTCTGGTTCCCGCAACCTGTCAAGTTTCAGGGGAGCCGTTTTTCGACTATGCAGCTACAAGAAGATGCGTGGTTTTATGTTTTCACTTCACAGCAGGAAAAGGCAAATGTTTGCACGTTACTTGGTCGTTTCATCGAGTTTCACTGTTGATATTTGCTCTAGCTACCAAAGTTTTCAGAATTATGCACTGATTATGTTGAACAACAAATATAGTTTTACCATTGCTTATTTACGTCCTTCTGGCCTAATATATAGCGTGTATTTTTAACGTCGTGTTATCAATATTGCCCAAAAGCTTTTGTCAGTTCTTTTTTTTTTGTGTTTTCCATTTATTGTGTTATTTGAATGAAACTCAACGCGTTTGGGGACAAAAAACGCATGTTCTTGTAGTTACATGAACGGAAAAAAACTCATACTAAGCGTAAAGCAACTACGGACAAACAAATGAAACAGCGTGTGTATACTTGCCCAGATAGTTTCACCACCCCCATGAACGACAGCAGTATCTGTGGAGAGGCCAGACAAGTATGTGGTTCCTGACGAGGGGCTGCAGCCATTTAAGTAGTTACAGGGGACAACAGTCAGGACGATTGACAGAGCTGGTCTTTTAACACCAACTGACGTGGCTTTCTCATACAGTTACCACGAACGGCTGAAAGCGAGGGGAAACACAGTTATTGCTTTTCAAATGTTCAAATGTTTGTGAACTTATGGACTTAACTACGGGGTCATCAGTCCCTAAGCTTACAAACTACTTATGAACTAGCTATGACTAAGGACGGCACAAATATCCATGCCCGAGGGGGGATTCGAACCTCCGACCGTAGTATTGCTTTTCCCGAGGACATTCAGCTCCGCTGTATGGATTCTTAATGAAGACGTCTTCTTCGACAAAATATTCATGAGATAAAATAGTCTCCCATTCGTGTCTCTGATCAGTGACTACTGAGGATGATCTCTTAATCAGGAAAAACCAGGCATTCTACGGGTCGGAGACAGTAAGCAGATTCCGTGGAATGTACACAGAGACGAACCGGCTTGTGTAGGATTGGGTAATGTGGAGACCTGTATCATACCAGTCTTCGGACTGACGACCTCAACAAGTAGTTTCACTGCAACTCAGTTATTGCGACGGTTGTGAACAGAAAAACTTACAAACCTAATTCCAAGGAGCTTGAAGATAAATTAAAAATTTGATAATACGTACTAGTGGCGAAGCTGATTTCAAGTCCAACGTGGGAAATACTTTCGTGTTTTCATGAGGCATCGTCGAAAATCTGTAGGTATGTCGCAATTCGCGAAGCAAACTGTGTTAAACGTAACGAAATCCTGATTCTGGGACATCGGGTACGTTACGGGATGTTCGTTTATATAAAAAAATAAATAAGTCCTAAAAGCGCCGAAAATGAAAAAAGGGTTAAAATAATCCGCCATTTGATGTTATGCAATGATACGAAGTATAATGGATCGCGTCTGTACTCGGATAAAGGGTTTTTATCATAAAGACGCATTGAAAGCCTACAGCATAAATGGTAAGTAGCGTAACACAACGGGAAGAGGGGCAGGCAAGCAAGTTTCCTGCAGCCTGCTTGAGTTGGGCATAGCCTGGCTTGGATGGGCGCAGAACAGCTTGCCCGTTGTGCAAACATGATTTAGCTGTGTTAGTATATTTACGAGACACATCAGTGAGTTCACACTGTGGCATGAAACAAAGAGCTCATATCTAAATTTGTTTGTTCTGTGTTGCCATTATGTTATTTTAAAGTAAGGCCTGCTGCTACGTGCCACTTGAAAATTAAACAGACAATTTGAAAACCTTACTGTGGGTATTAAATAAACAAGAAGCAAACAGGAGGCTAGACTCACGTCTAGAATTTCATCCACACCAGCAACATTAATCCATGCAAGAATCGTGCAGCATTGATGGCAATGGCGCGAAATTCTCTGTTCTGTCCACTGGCTACTAATTCGTGAATAACGGTATAAAGTTCGTCTCGGTGTTTGCCGCACCGAAACGCGGCGCAGGCGTCAAGACCATCCACGGTAAAGAGCGTATTTGCAATATCGCGTTTATTGCCCATTTGCATGAAAAGTCGTTCGATAACTAAACGTCTTATTTTATGCCCTGTCCAAATGATTTAGGTCAAAGCTAGTAAATTCTTTCCATAAACAACACTAAGTGCCTTACACAATAGGCTTTCAATGAAAAATACCCTCCTGTAGTAGATTACGTCTCCATATAAAATGACGTGAATATTAACACACACAATTTTGATCGTGTTGCCGCAGTTCCATGAAATCGTAAGTTACTATTCATGAATGTTCCCATTACCTCTAGGTCATTATTTGACTGGAATTATGTGCTAGTTTTCTAAGAACATTAGAGACGCTTTAGAACATTCACTTTACGTGGAATGTTAGCTGGAGCTATCTCCAAATCTAACTGTTCAGTGAATGAAACGAGCATCAGTTTCATTTTGCTCAGACTGAATTTTCAATATTAGCATTTCGCAATAGAAAAGTGTCGATTTTGATGATAACAGCCAAGGATAACTTCTGAGTCAGGTCAAACCTCGTAACTCTGGAGTGCGTTTTCTACACTGTAGGTATAAATAGTCGGGAGCTGACAATTCTGGTGGGTAAGTGAATGATGCGGTGTTCAGACTTGCTTTCCGGAGTGGAACTGATGGGGGCGAACGTGTTGGATCAATTCAAATGTTCAGATGTTTGTAAAGCTATGGGACCGTACTGCAGTGATCGTCGGTCCCTAGACTTACAAACTACTTAAACAAACTTACGCTAAGGACAACACACACACACACACACACACACACACACACACACGTGTCCGAGGGAGGACTCGAACCTCACACGGGGAGCAGTGGCGCACTCCCCAGCGAGGTGCCTTAGAACGCACGGCCACTCCAGCGAGGAGAACGTGTTGGATTCCAGGCAGATATTATCATGTTTTACTATTGCTGGTGGAATTACCTGTTTACTGCTATGCCAGTAAGCAGGCACTATTTCTGAACGACGTCATCCCAATGAAAAAACAAGATTAGTACAGCCTTCACCGTTTGTGAAATTTATGGGCTGCCCTTTGTGTATTCGTAATAAGACTCACTACATAATGAAAAATAAATACAGGTTGATGATGTATGTTATAGTTTAATGTGATAAACAAGGAAATTTTTGGACGATTAAGTTTTCCGAAGTTTCAGGAGAATGTAAGTGCATCAACAAATTACTCGTATCTATTACACCGTACATGAATGCACGATGCCCATCCAAAACATTTTTTTCATCAGCCGGTGTCATTTAGTATTCCAGTATTAAAATTACGAGAAAAAAGCGTGTTTTTAAGCTATATAATATTCAGACAATTTGCATTTATATTTTAGACAGTATTAGTACCATACCTGTAGCATCGATAACGATCGAAGGGAATATATGAAATATCCATTATTGACGAATCAACGCCGTCCCTTCGGAAAATACCAACTCGAAATAAGATAATTTAGAAATACTGTGATTTGCGTGGAGAGAAACAGCTGCAACTCTTCGCATCTAAACTTTTGTTCTACTACTCTCTGTGGCCGAATACTGTGCCACGGTACTGTTGTCTTTCTAGGCTTGTTGAGAGATAACTGAATACTACCAGGACACTGATCACTGGGACCGTCAAAGCCACATCTACATATTGGCTCCGGTGTTGTGCAAAATGCTATCTCCGGAGATGCTTAGAAAAGAGGATCTCCTACCTTAATTGAAAAAAAAAAAAAAAAAAAAAAATGGAAACTGGAGGCCTGCCACACTACAAAAATCTCCTTACAACTAAACTGCAGACATCGAAATTCCCGACAACTGACGCTACTTTTGGCTGAACGTCTACAAAACGACGTTAACAAATGAAAAGATAAATGTACCCATGATTGGACTGAAAAGCAAACGAACCACTGCTACTACATTGGTTTCAGAATTACAACCACAACATTTCCGGGAACTGAAATAAATCAAATGTTTGTAAAACTATGTAACCAAACCGCGGTGTCATCAGTCCCTAGACATAAAAACTACTTAACTAACTTTTGTTAAGGACAAAACACATACATACACACACACGCACACACACACACACACACACACACACACACACACACACACACACACACACAGGCCCGAGGGAAGAGTCGAAAATCCGCCGGGGAGCAGATGCACACTCCACAGCAAGGCGCCTTAGAACGCACGGCAAACTGAAATAATCGAAACTGCGGATGGGAGAAAACCGGATGCGCAATGGGCACAACAAGTGCGCAGTTGGCACAACTGGGGTTTCAGCATAACACCTCCTCACTATGAGTTTAGTCAGTCAACATCTTCTCTTATAAGGGACACTGTAAAGACTTCCTGCAGACATCTCTATGGATGGGCTGAACTTCTTGACGTTAACACACATTTTGTTTTATGTCTATATTGTATTCGAAAATTGCTAATACTTTTTACTTCGTTTATCTATTTATTTTGCCTTTACACTCTTAGCATGTTATTCCATAATTTAAATAAATAATCAACCACTTCACTCAGGGAAATATATTTTGCTCTGTATGAACAGAAAAAATATGACTATCATATAGTAAAAGGTCACAGAGGGTGGCCCCATGGCTAAGCAGGTAAGTATTACAGTAAACATACAAAATGACAGGGTTTTACCCTTCGTGCGTACCATTTCTTTACCTCTCTCTACGATTTATATATAGAAGAAATGTTAAGTGGTAGAGTCCAAGTTAGATGGTAGGCATTCTTATAACGAGCTCAGTAAATCAGTTCAGTGGTCGACAAAGAGAGGGCAGAGCCACGCTGAAGGAATAAAAGTATAAACACTACCGTGGTCAAGCTAAACATATAGCCATCCTATTACAAACGGTTCCTTCCTAGAGTTCGATTTGTACAAATCGTGTGTCATGATTCATAGAAATTTATTCCATTCCCTGCAAAGAAACTACACAATTTTCTGGAAGACGCTAGATGAGAATGCTTATTTAAATATCGTCAGTGAGAAATTACACCATTCCTTGCGACGAAAGTGTTACAGGTCCTTGATATATGCTAGATGAGAATAACTGACCGTTATTATTTTTGTTATTTTTATTTTTCAGTACTGGCTGTGTATTAGCTCAATATTTTTTTTCATTTCTGGCAAAACGCCTTAATTCATCCTGATATTGGCTGAATCATTGTTGGGACATTTTCAACCATATACGTGTGGAGGTACTGTTATGTTGAAAGATTAAATCCGCCGTTGGGACCGATGTCCGAGCGATTCCGCGAACACGGCCTTAAGCGATGTGGTAGACTTTCTCTTTCAATGTCGTCGAATAACACACCAAAAACTGCGGTTAAAGAACCTCCACCGATCTTTACTGATGAAGAAAAGGGCACTGTGCACTACTCCACAAGTAATAATACAGTGTGGTTGGGAAAAGTGTAAACGCTGAGTCACTGTAAAATATAAGAACTTTTATTCTCCTTTTTCTTTAATCAGTTGTCCTAGTTTTGCGCTCTTTGCACCACCGAAGCCTCTTGTTTTTCCAGTCATCTGGCTTGACAGTACTAATTCTACAGAGAACAACTATTTGTTCCTGTACCTCCAGATATAGGGCAGTTTCCCTTCCTTTTAGAGATAGCACCAATACTCTTCTATCACGTACTGTTTTCATAATTAAATTTAGTTTCGCTTCCATTTTCCGGGTTTATTTGATGTAATGTTTATTCAACTCTGGTGTTATGCTATTTAGATGTATCAGTTCTAGATACGGTACTCGAACAGGTTACTGTTGCTTGAAGTTTAAAAAGTCGGACATGGCAATTAATCGACACAGCTATCACAGGTTCACTCCAAAGCCTGAACGCTTCCAGATATGTTGAACTACAAGGAAAGACAGGGGGTAACGTCAGTCAACCCGATGCAGGTAAGTCAACAAAGTTCGATAGGCTGGTTAAATAAAAACCTAAAATATTGCAACCTTGGTATCTAAAGAAGAGCTATTGAGCACTCATTATGTAACCAACACGCTAGACGGATATGTTGGGGAAAAAAAGAAGAAAGGAAGAACTGCCTTAAAAATTACTCCTGATAGCCAAGACAGGTTATCATACAACCATACGACTTTCCTACAACAAAGTCGAGACGATAGCATTTTCATACACAGGAACGAAATCATTATAACACCATAAACTGAAAGAAAAATTATAGCCAATGGTGTTTTGTTAATTGTCTTGTAGGAACTCCAGGCTACAATGGTGTAGTTCTGATATCATGTGAGTCAACTTCGTGAAACTCTAATCTTCGTTATGATAACATGATCTCGCACAGTATTCTAAGGACACATTACTCTCATAGAAAGAAGTGATAAAAGCGTTGGAGCGTGTGCAGAGCGAACAGGAAGTCATTACTCAGTATATGGTTTGTAAATGAAACGGAAGGTTAAAGGCGAACAACGTAGCTACGACTATAAATGATACACTGTCGTGTGGAATAGGGTCTTTATTGCAGAAACTACAAATAGGCCGCGGTGGAGTGATCGAACGGTCTAAGGGGCCTCACTGAGAAGCGTGCGGCTGCTCGCCGTCGGAGGTTCGAGTCCTCCCTCGGGCGTGTGTGTGTGTGTGCGTGTGTGTGTGTGTGTGTGTGTGTGTTGTCCTTAGGTTAGTTTAACTGAGTTTAAGTAGTCTATAAGCTTATGGACAAATAACCAAAGAAGTTAAGTCCCATAGCTTTACAAACATTTGAACATTTTGAACTACTTTAGGACCCCCATGAGCACGTAGAAGTGGCTCAACACGGCGTGACATGGACTCGAGCAATGTTTGAATTAGTGCTGGAGGGAGCCGACCATGCATCCTGTAGGGATGTCCATAAATCCGTAACAGTACGAGGGGTGGAGATTTCTACTGAACAGCATGTTGCAAGGCATCCTGGGAAGTTTGGTGGCCAGCGGAGGCGTTTAAACTAAGAGAGTCTTCCTGGATCCATTCTGTAGCAACTCTGGACGTGTGGAGTCTCTTATTGTCCTGTTGTACTTGCCCAAGTCCTTCGGAATGCACAGTGGACATTAATGGATGCAGGTGATCAGCCATGATGCGTACGTTTGTGCCACCTGTCAAGAGTCGCATCTAGACGTATCAGTGGTCCCATGTCAGGCCAACAGCACACGTGTCACACCATTACAGAGCCTCCACAAGCTTGAACAGTTCCCTGCAGACGTGCAGGGTCTATGGATTCTTGAGGTTGTCTTCATACCCGTACATATCCATCCGCTCAGTATAATTGGAAACGAGGCTTGTTAGATCATGCAACATGTTTCCAGTCATCGACAGTCCATTGTCAGAATTGACGACCCCAGCGGGGTGTAAAGGCTTGATTCTTGTAGTCAGCAAGGATACACGAGTGGACCTTTGACTCTGAAAGCCCATATCGATTATGTTTCGTTGACTGGTTTACACACTGACACTTCTTGGTGGCCTAGCATTGAAATCCTCTAGTTGCGGAAGAGTTACACTTCTGTCACGTTGAACGATTCTTTTCAATCGTCATTGATCCAATTCTTATATGATCAGATGTCGGAGATTTGATGTTTTGCCGGATTCTCGATATCCACGGTTTTCTCGTGTAATGGTCCTACGGGAAAATCTCCACCTCGGAGATGATGTGTCTCATCTCTCGTCACCGAATATAACCGAAGTTCAAACTCACTTAAACCATTATTACCTGCCATTGTAGCAGTAGTAACCGATTTAACGCCTGCGCCAGACACCTTTGTCTTATACAGGCTTTGTTGACCACGGTGCCGTCCTCCGAGTGTTTACATATCTTTGTGTTTGCATACGCGAGCAGATACCAGTACCTTTGGCTCTTCGATGTAAAACTTCTACATCTACATCTACAACCATACTCCGCAAGCCACCCGACGGTGTGTGGCGGAGGGTGCCTTGAGTACCACTATCGATTTTCCCTCCTATTCCAGTCACGTATTGTTCGCGGAAACAAGGATTGTCGGTATGCCTCTGTGTGGGCTCTAATCTCTCTCATTTTATCCTCACGATCTCTTCGCGAGATATACGTAGGAGGGAGCAATATACCGCTAGACTCCTCAGTAAAGGTAAGTTCTCGAAACTTCGACAAAAGCCCGTACCGAGCGACAGAGCGTCTCTCCTGCAGAGTCTTCCACTGGAGTTTAGCGATCATCTCCGTAACGTTTTTACGATTACCAAATGATCCTGTAACGAAGCGCGCTGCTCTCCGTTGGATCTTCTCCACTTCCTCTATCAATCCCACCTGGTATGGATCCCACACCGGTGAGCAGTATTCAAGCTGTGGGCGAACAAGTGTACTGTAACCTACTTCCTTTGTTTTCGGACTGCATTTCCTTAGAATTCTCCCAATGAATTTAAGTCTGGCATCTGCTTTACCGACGATTGATTTTATATGGTCGTTCCATTTTAAATCCCTCCTAATGCTACTCCCAGATAATTTATGGAATTAACTGCTTCCAGTTGCTGACCTGCTATAGTGTAGCTAAATGATAAAGGATCTTTCTTTCTGTGTATTCGCAGCAAATTACACTTGTCTATATTGAGCTTTAATTGCCATTCCCTGCACCATGCGTCAATTCGATGCAGATCCTCCTGCATCTCAATACAATTTTCCATTGTTAGAACCTCTCTATATACTACCGCATCATCCGCAAAAAGCCTCAGTGAACTTCCGATGTTATCCGCAAGGTCATTTATATATATCGTGAACAGCAAAGGACCCACGACACTCCCCTGTGGCACACCTGACATAACTCCTGCTTCGGAAGACTTCTCTCCATTGAGAATGACCTGCTGCTTTCTGAGCAGTCTTTTTTGTTTTATCATCTCTTAATGGCACTAAGTGTCCACCAGGTTAAGGTTTACTTGAGGAGCAGGAACATCAACAATGTCTAGACGAGTTTATGGAAATTAATGTAACAGATTACATACATATCAATAGAAGTAGATAAATTTTCGCAAATTAGTTGCACTTTGGTAAACCAAAAGAGTGTGCACTGTAATGTGAAATTAGATATGTGAAAAAATCATCAACGAAGCAGGAGACATATTTAAAATGGCCGGCCGCAGTGGTCGAGCGGGCTGCGGCGCGCCAGTCACAGTCTAAGATTCAAATTGGGATCCTCTGTGTCCAATCTACTCGCAGCCCATTATAGACGACTTTAACTGGCATTTAGTATGGCAGTCTCTCTTCTTGTCTAGACAACACATGCAGCTCAGGAAAAACGACTGTTTTGCTTCGTTGCACTCGCTGTGATTCATTGCGTCATCAGAACTGTCGATAGATTACCAGCGGAGACGGAAAGATTTTGCAAATAAACCAATCCAGAGATCGCCGTAGATCATTTACGACTGGCAGTTCGAGACATTTGATACATCCTTGGAGAATTATGAACCCGGTACAGGACAGGTTTTGCGTAACGCACAGAGGATCAACTGGTTTCATTAGGAGCTCATACATTTTAACGAAATCATATTTCTGTCTCAAATGTTACATAAGCTATCTGGACCTGATACGTTCAAGCAGAAATTTTCTTTCACATTTTCGAGGAATGAAGGGCAACACTGTAATAAAAGGTTTGAAATACTGTCTTTGTTCGATTACAAGCACAAACATAGCACGCGAAAGAGACGACGACTGAAGTTCTTTTAAAGGGAGATAATTTGAGTTACAAATCGAATTATAAATGTGAATACACTGGAATACACAGGCACTAATGACACCGCATCAAGTCATACACAATATTTATAATACAGGATGAATCTAAATTCGCACACTCGGACTTCGCAGCGCGATTCCTCACATGCTAGCAACAAAAAAATGTCTCTCACAAATTATCGTCCTGCGCATATTCCCGGCAGAATGGACGTCGAAGATTGAGATGCGTGTGTGTCCCATACGTCAGTGTGTTTCAGAATTACACTACTTCACCAACAAACTTCTAGGGGATGTGGGAGGTGTCTTGAGGAACAAAGTGAGCATAGAAACCCATGCCCGGAAACGCCATTCAACGACGCTACGGAGAGTCCAAGTTACAGGCACCAGCTCTTGCCGCTAGACATCCCCTCCAGCAACTTCGACGGTCTGTGGCGTCATTGGATGACGTTTCCGGGCATGGGTTTCTATGCTAACTTTGTTCCTCAAGACACCTCCCACATCCCCTAAAAGTTTGTTGGTGTAGTAGTGTAATTCTAAAACACACTGACGTATGGGACACACACCCATCTCAATCTTCGACGTCCATTTACTGTCGGGAATATGCGCAGGACGATAATTTGTTAGAGACATTGTTTTTATTGCTAGCAGGTGGGGAATCGCGCTGCGAAGTCCGAGTGCGCGAATTTAGATTCACCCTGTATATCCTTGTCCAGATGACCCCATGCGAAGGTCGAAAGCATAAAAGAATAAAAAAAAGTTATCATATAAAAGAAAAATCTGGTGGCACGCCGGTTATCATAAAGTTACTTAACGATCCTTCAGACAGCTTAGTGCAAACTTTGTTTATTACTGAACATTATACACTCGTAAAATATCAGCAAACAAAATTAAAGTAATGGATTTTGCAGGAAACAGCATCACTAGAAGAAAGACATCAGCACAACATTATTGCGTTTTACTGTGGTGTGAAGTACACTGGCTTCTACAGATAACGTGAATGCTACAAAACGACAGTACTCGCCAGAATCTTGTTACCACGACACTGTTGCCTGAACTAAAATATGCATACCAGTAAGTCTTTTGAGCCAGACATGCGAAACATTTGGATATTTGAAAATAGGGGGCTACATGCCTCGTGAAGCTCGAAGAGAACGCATAAATAGCATTTCAGTAGAATGACATCGGGATATTAATTTTCCAGGCGATCTGTGATGGGTGCAGTAGTAGTAGTAAAAGTTGTTGTCGTTTTATTCATCGGCCTATCACTTTTACAAGGATATTGGACATGTCTTGGTATTATAATTCAAGAACTTAAAAAAATGAAGTAGTCCATATATTTAGGCGTTTACACACTAAGGTAGATCGATATTGGCCGTGTCTTGTAGTAGGTACCGTGCTGCCATTTGCCTGAACTGATATAAGAAAACCACGGTAAATCTTAATCAGGAGGGCTAGATGAAGATTTGAGTCTCTGCCTTTCCAAATACAGGGCTAGAAAGCAGCGCTACGTCATTTAGTTATACTATTTTACAAGGAAGTTACTTGTACTAAAGGATACATTCATATTTTATTCCCAGTCATTACACACATATTGTTGCATAATGTAGGACTGCACATACTGTCAGAGGGATAATGTTTGGTTTCCAATTGTGTGCTGTAATGTCCCATTTTCTAGTACAGTGCGAAGTGACGCAGTGGCAACACACTGGACTCGCATTCGGAAAAACGGTGGTTCAAATCCATATCTGGCCAACCAGATTTAGGTTTTCCGAGATTTCCCTAAATCACTCCGGGCAAATCCCGTGAGGGTTCCTTTTAAAAGACACGGACGATTTGTTTCTGTCTTCACCCAAAACACGCGAGCATGTGTTCCGCCCCTAATTATCACACTGTCGACAGGGGTTAAACCTTAATCTTCCTTCCATTTTCGTTTTCTAGTCTCAAAAAATGCGCTGACGTCTTTCTACAATTAATGCGATATAGAACTCAGACAGAGTGTTAGTATTATTCATTGCATTGCTTTGGGAGTAAGTTTTATCAAAAAGAAACAAATGAAGGGAATAAAGTGTGAAAGCATAGTGTGACACGATACTGTTATCTTCGTTTTTATTACTTTTTTATGGTACAGATTTTATAGAACTCCTACTCTCTATTATCCCAGCAATCCTTTACTGTATATCTACTGCTTAACAGTTACTTTTTAAGTGCCGTTTTGAGTATTAGTAATATTTCTAATTTTCTTGAGCAATTTATACTCCTTGGTGGGAAAATGATATTTTAAGTTTTATGTTTATTCTTTCTTTGTACTTTTAAGCTTAGTCCGGTTCCATGGTCTTGGACAAAGATAATTGTACTGTAATTATCAATGTTATATTTGGTGTGCACAACTGACTGGTAAAAGTACTCACATGGTGTATTTAAAAGCCTCACTGTTTTTAATTGAACTTTCCAGTTAGCTCTTGGTCATTATTCTTATGCCTCTTTTACATTGTTTGAAAACACTGGGCCGGCCGCGGTGGCCGAGGGGACTGAGGCGCTCCAGTCACGGTCTGCACGGCCACTACGGTCGGGGGGTTCGAATCCCCTCCTCGGGCATGGATATTTGTGCCGTCCTTAGTTGTAAGTAGTTCATAAGTAGTTTGTAAGTTTAGGGACTGATGACCCCGTAGTTAAGTCCCATAGACTTTACAAACATTTGAACATTTTTGAAAACACTGGTTCCATGCCAAAGAATTGAGTGTGCACGTGGAAAACGCTGAGTTGACTCCTGGCTCGGAATCCATATTATACTGTCTGCTCCCACCCCCCGTATACCTGAGTGGGTAAGTCGAATCAAAGAGCGGACACTTACAGTTCATCCCTTCCTCCTTTCTTGGGCTTACTTCACGTAGTCTCCATGACCAACGAGATATCCTCTTATTTCGACACCAGTTTAAATAGCCCACAACTAGACAATTAAACCCGGTAATAAAGTCATAACATTTCCTATAAAGCATAAAAATTTTCAGAGAGTTTAGCTGTAAGATATTCATTCATCTTAGAAAAGAGATGGACGTCCGAAGATACCAAGTCCACGCGCGGATATAGGGATTGGGCATAGTTTATTCTACTTTAGAGTGATTATCGGCGTCACTGAATTTGTCAGTATGAGTGGTACTTTCATTGAATATTATTCATGTCCGCTATTACTGCTTCCTGCAAGCCCTAGGTTAATAATAATACACTCGTATAAATGTTTTAATAGATTAATGGATCAATTTATTGGACTTACGCCCTGTAACACTAACAACCAAGGACGAAGTATAAATACTTGGAAAAAGGAGGAAGACGTAGCAAGGATGTGAACTCTTGTGGAGAACTCAACTTTCGTCACAGGATTTTACCCGGCTTGGCTGTGAATTTTGAAGAGGAAGTAGGGGTATCTAGCGTAGCGGCAACTAACGAAATCGCGACGCAGATGGCGAAAAGAGTGTTCTGTAAAACATGGTTTGATACACGGCAAATGCTTCATTTCTTCGGCTCGCCAACACTTGCTAACCATGTCTGTTCCATCAAGCAAACCAATGTGGACACCTTGTGTTAACGGCTGATATTCTCAGTGTCTATCTTCTTTGTCCTGTACAGGACTACATGCCTCCAACCGGACTGATCCGGACGAAGCGTGCGCTAAGAGAATGAGGCGAGAGTGCTAGCAGTTCCATTAGCACCGTTTCCAAACAACGGAAGAGTGCCTCAGTCTGCACGTTACCAACGCTCCAGCAACGATGACAGCAGCGTCTGTAGTCTATATCATAGCCATCCCGTGAGCTTGGGAGGAACCGATTCAGTTGGCACACCGTGTGCAGGCTGGAAGGGATCTCGTAACAAAGTAGACCCGCTCAAACTGGGCACCGGCTGCTTCTCGTTAGCCGCCATCTTGTGGATTTTAATTAAACAATTAACTGCTAATGCAATCAAGCTGAAACTTTGGGTGCAGCGACTCCTGTGCCGAGGGGAAGTTATTGAAAGCCTCCCTTCCCCTGCTCAATCCCAAGTTATTAAACATATAAAATTAGACCATAAAGCTTTAAAGAATGTAAACTAAATAGTACATGAAAATTTAAATTACAGGTCTACCTTCCTTTAATTATTAATGATTAAACGATACGATTGTTCATGGGAAGCTATCGATAAATAAGGTGCTACAGCACCACAGCAATGATCCGTCTTACAAAGTGCACCTTACAAGGATTCACAACTTTCCGAACACTGGGTTAATAAAATTATTTACTTAGCAATAACAAACAATGCCAATAGTAATGTTTTCCCATTCAGATGCACCAGATGTTAACCCTTTCAATGCTACCCCTAGTTTGTATACGGGCGCAGTTGCTACAAGTCTGGTGCTATGCATGTATATTTACGGAGATACTTTTTGACACTTCAAACTTCCGTTTCTTTGCGCTGTAGTTTTCTGCTTCATTCAATAAAAGTGTTACTCTATTAAAACTTGTTGATTATACAATCACTGGAAGAAACAGATAATGCATACAGGTTTTACAGCCGCTTACCTTATTCCGCAGTGAAAGGATTAATACGGTAATTTCAGACAATTTTCTACTAATTTCCTGTATAAATATTATTTTCGCCTTCAAAACGTCCAAATGTTTGTAAACCTAAGGGACCAAACTGCTTAGGTAATTGTTCCTTAGACTTGCAAACTACTTTAACTTACGCTAAGGACAACAAACACACACCCATGCCCGAGGGAGGACTCGAACCTTCAACGGAAGCGGCCACGCATTCCGTGAAATGACGCCTTAGACCACGCGGCCAATCCCGCGCTGCTGTTTGCTTCTTCATATAACTATTACTATTGTGCTACAGTCATTAATTGTGTAAGATGGCTGAAAGTGAAACAGACAGCTAGTGGTGTATACTTGCCACATGCATGCACTGTTGTCTGTGATAATAACTGGAGAAAAGTTCAATGAGAACATCTGTGAGAGATGAAAACAAATGGCTGGCCGACACTATCGTAGCCTTGGTGGAGTGGCAGAGCGTTCTAAGGCGTCTAGCTGTGGAGCGTGCCGCTACTCGCCGTCAGAGGTTTGAGTCCTCTCTTGGGCATGGGTGTATTTGTTGCCCTTAGCATAAGTTAGTTTAAGTAGTTTGTAAGCCTAGGGACTATGACCAGAGTAGTTAAGCCAAATAAAAAATAAAGAAAAACTAGCTTATCAAAGATCAACTTAATAATTAGTTATTCCGATTTTGCTTATAAGCCAACTGGTTTCTACAAATATAAAAACAACGATAACACTTCATTATTTTGTAAATAAATATTGAAGAGACACGATTGAACTACGCCAATGATGAACATAATAAATGCTCAAAATTCCACAAACTTTGCTTTAGATAAAGTTATGGAGATCAGTACACTTAAATATTTTAGCAGTGCAGACATTAAAATGGACATATGTTACGAACACTGGATATGTAAATAGCATCTCAGATAGCACACAAGGATCTATCAAGACATTCATATCTATATAAATAAAAAGTACGACATTACTCTGCTACTCAACATTGCAGAATTTGTTCATTTTCATTATATAGTAAATGACAACCGGTAAAGGAAAATCATTACAAAGCTTGCAAATTATTCCCTGATGTGGTTTCACCACGTCTTATTTTTCTGGATAGCTATTTAGACTAGTCGGAATTAAACTTGTCCTGCACCAACAAACCCTTGGATTCTTGGAGTAGAAGGTACGTTATTCAGAACCTACCACACACGTGATTTCATTCACAATTACTATTAGGCCTACTCTCGCCAAAGCTGACCTTTCTGGGTATCAGATTGTCGAAAGCAATATAATCAGATACATTCTCTGTATGAAAGACACAATAAAATATGTCTCATTTGTACTTGAGCAATCCATAATTGCTTATTCCTTAAGGCATTATGTCTTCCCTCCTCCCTACGCCAAACCTGTTGATCTCATATCTTTCTTTTTTCTTTGTGTCAATATCCACGATTAACAAGGGCAGACATTTAGCTTGTTTTTTTCTAGCTTCGCAACGGATGTTTAAAAAAGGGCGTCTACATACAATCGCTTTTTAGAGTTCCGGGCCTCCGTCAGTAAAGACGGATTTCTTGTTAGATGGCTTTGTCAATAAACTCAGTTGTCCTGGCCAAGAGACCTCACAGTTCTGAGCCCCGTAGCCTCCCTTGTGTATTGTGGAAGACTCCACCGTTTTCTAGGCACGCTTATTTGTAAACAGAGCGGATTCAAAATCTAAGAATTACGCACAGACATCACAAAGCAAACTACATAAATTCCTTTGCCCTTGCAAAGAATTCTTATGTAAATGAAACCTATCGATAAAAGCGCAAGAATGTCGTTATGTTTTAAATGCACAAGAAACCTGCCGAAAGAAGAAAATAAATGTCGTTAAGTTTTAATACACAAAGCGAAATCAGTAACTCGCTGTTCAAAGTTCGTTTGTTTACGTACAGATCAGATTGCGGCTTTTAATTCTGTTACGCTCGCTTAGCAAAATATTTCTGTTACTGAAGCAATATAGGAAACAGGTCAATCTGTTGTTTCTTTGGTGCCTACGAAACTAACAGTGCCCCTATTGGTTCTTTGCAGTACTACACCGTACTTATAAGCGTGAAACAAGGCATGAAAAAACGCAGCAGCTGCATCTACTAGTTCTTTGTGGTGCACTACGTGACTAACAGCCCCTCTGTTGGCTGTTTCCTGTATTACGCTATACTTATCTACATCTACGTGAATACTCTGCATGTCACATTGAAGTGCATGGCAAAAAGTTCATCGAAACACTTTAAGTACAGTTCAATAGCTCGCGGGAAAAAAGAAAACACCTAAAAATTTCAGTTTTCGATCTGATTAATCTTACTTTATTTTGATGACCCTGTCTCCTTATGTAGGTGGGTGCTAACAAAATATGTTCGCATTCAGAAGAGAAATCCGCCTCTCCCACCTACTATAAATCCCTCCAAATCCTAGAACGGCACGCCCTCCGCCTCCCTTCCCCACGCCGATCCTCTATGATCTCATTCTTATTCCTCACCATCGAAAGTTCCTTGAACATATCTGCATCCTATACACCACCCGCAAAGTAGAATCCCGTCATCCTCTGGTCTCTTTTCTCCTCCTGAACCCCGGGCCTCTGTTACACCGATACCAGCATATCCCTCCCTCCTTCCCTACACCGCCACACACTTCACAACCTCTCCCAGGGTAACTTTCGCCATCCCCTCTCTCCCGGATGACGCCCTCCAACCCGATATTTACCCATCCTATCACCCCTAATCCCTCCCCTCCCCATCTGTTACGTGTCACCATTCCCTCCCGCTCCCCTCCGTTCATTCCCCCACTTGGATCTCTCTTCCCCTACCTCAGGGTTCTTATATTTTCCTTCCCCACTCCCTCAGTCCTCCGCACCTCCCTTCCTTCTCCTTCTCAGTACTTTACATTGGTCAGTTTAGTTTTATTATTCGTATGGACATTGAATATAGCCTAAGATTATCCCAGGATTCTAAAGAAGAAATTAAAAGAAACCGCATGACGATACGTTCGGTACTCCTCGAGTTATAAAAGTTTAAAGGGGCAGCCAGAAGAAAAATGCGCTTCTATTTTATCTAATAGTATTAGCCGGCCGCGGTGGCCGAGGGGACTGAGGCGCTCCAGTCACGGTCTGCACGGCCACTACGGTCGGGGGTTTGAATCCCCACTCGGGCATGGATATTTGTGCCGCCTTTAGTGTTAGCTAGTTCGTAAGTAGTTTGTAAGTTTAGGGACTGATAAACCCGTAGTTGAGTCCCATAAGCTATACGAACATTTGAACATTTGTAATAGTATTATTTGCTATCCCTAGCTGAAAACTGTAATTGTTTATGGCAAAAACATATTGTGAAAAAAGAACGCCTTAAAATATACGAAAAAGGAGTTAACAGACAGCAAACTCAATGAACTACCGCTGGCGCTCGGCCGCCATGTTGGTTGGGTGTCGCGCTTTCAGTCGGCTTCGTTTCACTGTCATTGTAAGGCTTCTCTATGTTATCCTGTGCTTGCTGGTGTTAAACCCCAAGCAATTTCGTACAGTAGTTTTGGAGATAAGAAGTTTGTAATAGATGAACAAGCAATTACTGAAAACACTTAAGATTATGATATTTTTTTCCTTTCTTCAGTGTTCCAAATTTGATGAAATCATTCCTGTATGTTGACCCAAAGTTAGCTCAATGAACCGCATGAAAATTTGTCTAGTGTTGTTTTGAAGTGTCCAGTGTTAGTCTAGATTTGGTGTGTGGCGGGGCAGGCACTAAGGGCCGGCGTGTTGTTCCAGCAGACAGCTACCAGTACCAGCTGCAGTCGATGTGGCAGAAGTGCTGGAACACCAACCAGAGCCTGGTGCACAACCTGCGCTTCCGCGAGCGCGGCCCGCTCAAGTCGTGGCGGCCCGAGACCATGGCAGAGGCCATCTTCTCCGTGCTGCGCGAAGGCCTCTCGCTGTCGCAGGCGGCTCGCAAGTACGACATCCCCTACCCCACGTTCGTGCTCTACGCCAACCGCGTCCACAACATGCTCGGACCTTCCACCGACGGCGGAGCAGGTAAATATACATTTCTTTGCACCTCTCTTCCCGTTTTGTCACAGTGTATCGGGCTCACCTGTAGACGGGGATACCGCCCGTCAGCTTTGACCCGTGACTTCATCGCAGCGCGGTAGTTTTTAGGTGCGTGCGTGTTTGTAGAAGGCGTGAGTGATTGTGTGGGGGTTGAGTTAAAGATGATTGTTTGTTTACAAACAAAACAGATAAATATTTTGTGTTTAAAAAGTGATCTGTAACTTCTCTCTGATGGTTAGATGTAGGTTAACCGGTAATCTCAAAGGACCGGTGTACATCGAAGTAACGGCGTCTGCTGGTGTCTGCCAGCGATATATCTCGAACCGTTCGGATCGCACAATCGATTGTTGCTAGTTGTAAATACGAGTTCTTATTTCGAAACGCAGCAATTGTCTCTGGCGAATGAGAACTTGCTGTCAGCCGATCAGATGGTGCGCGTTTCTTAACCGGAGATTCGGGCGCTACGCGTCAGAACGTACTAAGAAAAAAAAAAATTCTTGTTTAACCTATACCTAACCTCCTTAAGGCTACGCTACAGATCACTTTTTCAGTGAAAGTTAGGTTAGGTATAGGTTAAAAAAGAAGTTTTGTTTTTAGTACGTAAGGGCGCGTAGCGCCCGAATCTCCGGTTAAGAAACACGCACCATCTGACCGGCTGACTTCTAGAGAGTTCTCATTGACGGAGACAATTTCTTCTTGTCGAAATAAAAGGACTCGTATTTACAACTAGGAACAATCGATTGTGCGATTTGAACAGTTCGAGATATATCGCTGGCTCACGCCAGCAGACGCCGCTACTTCGATGTACACCGGTCCTTGGAGATTACCTTTTTATCGTATGTGAGCGCCGAAGGCGCGAATTTTTGGGCTATGACCTGCGATCGATGGTACATTCTGTTATCTATAATAACTACAGATGATTTGTATCTACAATACAGTAGTATTAAGATATTCCATATACTGGTTTTCCGACATGTTGATGTCATGGGTCAAAGCAGACGTCTGGTATCCCTTTCTACAGTTATGCCGTGTATCGTAACAGTTGCGACTTTAAGATTTGTTTTTGTTGCCTATGGCGTCAGGGGAGAGAGTATTTGCAACCGAACGAGCCAAGGAAACGACGTAGTCGGTCGCTCCTGACAAACGTTCCGAGGTTTGTTCGGATGCAAGCTCTGTCCTGCAGAGACGCCATCTTCCCTTTCGTGTTGCTATTTCACAGTAATGGTACAGTGAAGAAGTATCAAAAACAAGTCGTTCTTATTACGATTAATAGTAAACTAGAGTCAATAAATACCATACTGATGGGCAACCCCTTATACTGATGGTAAAAAAAAAACAGTCACAGTGCCGAAACGAAACGTGTCAGACGAGCAATGTAAATTTATTTCTTTAAATTTTATTTAAGTCATCCTTTGTTTTGAAAAAGGAAGCTTGCCAGTTTTATTTTATAACTTATGGAATAAAATGATGCTTTCTAATAATAATAATAATAATAATAATAATCAAATGTAGTGTGGATAAACGCGTGAAGACGAGGAACAGATATATGTGGGCGGTGGTTTGCTTCCGCATCCAAGCGTTTTCTGACACTCTATTTATTCAATAGAATTTACTTTTCGCGATATTTCGACATATTTAAGTGTACAAGCGCTTTGTCTTAAAACTGCGTTTATTCTATTTAGTTAACATGCCGTGAAATATGGACCAACGAATTGTAAAAATTGTCTTCTGAACTGCCTGTACATAGGTACTGACACACTTTAATGATGAATGTTCCAAATGCGGTGCACGTGGCTGTTCGCTGTCGGGGGTTCTAGTCCTCCCTCGGGCATGGGTGTTTGTGTTGTCCTTAGCATACGTTACTTTAAGTTAGTGTAAGTAGTTTGTACGCTTAGGGACTAATGACCAACATAGTTAAGTCCCTAAAATTTACAAACATTTGAACATTTTTAACATGATACAAATGTTTCATACATTGACTACAAAATATAGACAAAGCTCTTGACTGCTGTGAAACAGGTTACAAGATTAGCGCACTTATCCCATAAATAGTACATATAAAACGTAAGAACGTGTATAACAGCTGTTACGAAAAAGAAACAAAGCAATTCAGTCTGATTAAGAAACGACAGTTGCCACAGAACTCTGGAACGTAATCTACATATAAAATTATCTGAATCAGCATATTTACAACATTAATTATTACAGAGTGTCTGCAGTTTACGTGCAAGTAGTTCAGGGACAATGTGTACAATTCGTTGGTCCTTATTTCACAGCATGTTCACTAAATATAACAAACGCACTTTTAAGAGAAAGCGCCCGTACACGTAAATATGTCGGAACATCGTATAATGTAAATTCTCTTTAATTAATAACAGTGTAAGAAAAATTATTTGATATTTGACTTAAGCTTGGACACAAATATCCCTTTTTAAACTTTTTCCTATTTAAACTATTATTTTAATATCTCTGCCAAATTTTCGTTATATCCGTTAAAATATTATCATCTGTCTTGCCTTGGTAGTTTGTTCAAAGTTGTTCTTTGCCAATACTTGTTACGAATGACTACAGCCAGGTAGGAACGTAGCGTACATTTGGCGTTCGCACGAGTGACTATAGATGGAACACAGCGTTCATTTGGCGTTCGGCAATCAGTCACATCACATCCCTCGCCCGAAACTCTCTTTTGCATACGCCATCTTGCTTTCTGTATTTGATGCTTTTCTTATTATAGCTCAAGCGTTGTCACTTCGAAGCAATTGCGCACTGAAAATTATACAAACACGTCGTTCTTAGGACAATGAATTACATAATCTAGTGTCTAAAAATGGCAAGTTAGCAGTTAACACCTACCATTGATGGTACGAGAATTTCGGATTACTCTCGCAGTTCGCCGTAGCGTAATGGGCGACGAATTAGTTTGTGATGTACGATTATGTTAAACGGTGGTTCGCAACTTGATAGGGTGCGGTAGCTCAGCGCGCTAGGTCAGAGGGTTGCGGGCATGATAGCTCTATGCCCTCTGTAACGAAGAAACGGAGTGAACGTCGAAACGTTCAAAATAGAACAAAACAAACCAACATCCACAAAGTACCGATCAAACCGAAGAACCAATGAAAAGAGAGAAAAAGAAAGAGGGTTCAACGCCATCTGTAATAAAATATATAGCAACATTCTCATCGAACAACCTAGAACAGAACGAACATGAACAAACGACCGCAAAGCATCGATCTCCCTGAAGACAAAAAATATAACCAGTGACATTTTCCCCGTCTTGCTTCTTAAAAGATCATGCCATGAAATACGTACCAACGTATTGTAAACATAGCTTCTTTATCACATGTACATAAACTGGGGAGATACTGTTATAATGACTGTTGTAAATGATGTAATGATAGTAATAACTTTGTATATAGATTAAGTACTAGATTTATGTGGAATTCAGTATTACGCGGCACGAGCAAAATTGTACAATAAAGTAAAGACAAAAATACGCAGTCACAAAATTCAGTTTCAGCTTTATAGTTACTTCACTTCAGCATATGCTTTTATCTCAAAGATTGCTCTTACGGGCACCAGTTCTTTTCCACAGGAAATACACGCACCTGTGGGTAACTAGTAGACAGTTCATCATAAGTACTATCACATTCGTGTTGATTAAATTGCTACTTTTTTTCATGATTTAATGCGTTGTTACCGTTCCCTTTTATACGTCCCCATGCCCCCCTCGGGGCGGAGGGGGGGGTGCCCGGTGGGGGGGGGTGCCCGGTGGGGGGGGGGGGGGGTGCCCCACAGGTTAGGAACCACTGCTCTAAGGTTTCTTGATTGAGTTTCCTATGTTGAAATTAATTTGAAGTACCCTATGTGCTGAGCTAAATTTTACTGGCTTAAAAGATAAACAATGTTGATAGTGAAGTATACCATCGGCTGTTATACCAAATCTTGTGGCGTAATAGTTCTGATGGATAAGTTGTTGATATTAAGACATGAACAGTAAAAATGTAATAGAAACTGCTGCAAATGTAGCAACGATGTATTTTTGCTTCTTGCTCCAGATTTGCGCCCTAAAGGAAGGGGCCGCCCTCAGCGCATATTGCTTGGATCCTGGCCAGAAGAACACATTCATGGCGTCATAAGGGCTGTTGTCTTCCGTGACACACAGCACATCAAAGATGACTCGCACCTTGCGTACCCTCGCCTGGCTGTAAGTATCTCTTCTCCTGTTATGTGACTTCAGTAATGAGAGATTAACATGCATATTTTATAAGCTAGCCGTAACTGTTAATGACTATTTCTCACTTGTAAAAAAAATTCATCCCAATGATTTTCATTGCTTGTATTAAATCACCTCCAAGAATACTCGCTATAAATATGCAGTAAATATAATAATCTATCACTTGAGGTTACTTGGATTGTTACTGCCGCAATAATAATTTCGTGTGGCTTGTTAGCCTGGTACAAGTCTTTCAACTGGACGCCACTTCAGTGACTTGCATGTCCCTAGCCTACCCCAGTAATCCAACCGGGGAAAGAGGACCAACAGCTTAGCGTGGAATCCGAACCACGTGTCGTTTCTGGCGACTCCTCACATCGTTGAGAGGTGAAGGATGGGTAAAAACACAGACTGAAAAACTCCGAGGTCCGACCAGGTTTCGAACCCGCGACCCTTCGGTTTCCAGTCAAGCCCGACCAGGCCCGACGTTATTCTCTACAACAGCCACAACCAAGAAGTGTTCTTTCGTTGATAATGTTACTGGTTTAGCGTAATAGCAAAAGGGTATCGGTATAGTTGTTATACAGGCAATGCTTAAACAATGTCAACAATTTACTCTTTAAAAAATTTGGCGATAATATCGATGGGTAGTAAGGGCAGTAGTACTCAGCTTGTTATCTGTGACAGCCCTTGCAAAGGCAGTAGCACGTACTGTACAACTCGAGCAACTTGATACCATTTGTTCATTGTAAAAACACCAGTCCAAAATCTATGTGACAGCGTGGTGTACTAATCTGTTGTCTCTGAGCTGCGCTTTTCCAGTGGTGACGACACAACAGCAGGTCTAACTTGGCTGCAGCTTTGCTCCAATAGCTTTCCACTCACAATTATGTAGAGTGGCGAATCTCTGGCAGTGCAGCTTACTTCTTAAGAGGGCTGTATGGCAGTTACTGCCTTCTGTATGTTGGTCAGGTGCTGTAGGGGGATTTTTAGGCACTATGGAATTCTGAGCAGGCGTTGAAAGTGGAGCCAAATAGTCATGGACATCAATCCCATTTTCCCTAATACACTGCTCGAACCTAGCTTCGAGGATCCAAGGCTTTCTGACCTCAGTAGTGTTGGCTGCTCAAATACGCAGACCACAGTGGCAGGGGCGACCCTGGGGACTTCTAGCACTTCCGTGGTTGCCACAGACATAACCGACTGCTTGGCAGCATCTATCGTTTCCTTCCATGCCTTGATGGGGCAGGCACTTCTTCCTCCTCTTGGAGGTCCACTGCAAATTCTGTATGCGGTTGCTGCAACTGGTCTCCTACTTTTCTCCAGAAATGACAGCCAAAAAAGCAGCCTTCTCTGCCACCATGATGGCTTTGAAGATCACAGTTGCCTCACCAACTACATCAGACAATGGAGTGTGAATATTGCTGATACTCTGCTGCTGAGTCCACTCTTAACCAGGCAGCTTACCTCACCCACCCACTTACGGCCACCCCAACCCACATTGGTGAAATGTTCCACTGGTTGCCAGTGGTTATTCATTCAGCTTCACCGACTTTGCTTTTGTCACTAGTGTGTCAACAACTGGCTATGTATGATTTCCAGACAGCGAGCGCTTGTCAGCTTTTCTTTCTACAAGAGTGACGATTGTTTACTCATCAAAGCATTTAATGCATCCTGTGGCACCTTGTCAGTGGTTCACCATATGTCCTTCACATATTGTGCTTAAGAGTCCAGGTAGGGTGGTGTAGCTTATACCCTGAAAGGAAAGCCAAGTAGCTTCTCGGCTGTGACGCCACAGGGACTGACTGTTCCTAGCATAGGCATAACAAAAAGGGGTGACGTTCTTATTCATTCTGTTGCAATGCTGCTTCTCTCACTATTAAATGTGCTGTGTCCTTTGGGTGCATTGTATTTCTTAAATTGTTAAACACAGGCACTGTAAATTGTATTTCAACCCAAAGCAAGGCTTGCAAAAATAAATAACTGACTTAAGACACAAAAGAATTAACAAAATTATCTGCCGATGGGCATTGAATTAAGTAAATAGAGATTCAAAACTGTGTCTCCTGCTTACTAGATAGCTGTGCTACATCACACAGCCACAGTGGTTGCCACAGATGCATGGACTGTTCTAGCACAGCTCTCACATGCAAATTTTCAACGTAGCCACACACTACATTGGTAGTTTGTAGCTATGTGGCATTATGATGATTCTTTCAAGAGTTTGAGTATGGTGTGTATTCATACTGAAGAAGGTATCACTGGTTGTCTTCACCCTAAATTATATATTTATATGATATGAGCATATTATCATATAGTTACATTTTGACAAACAATGGAAATTCCAGGAAGGATTCTTTTACTTCATTTCTAAGAACAGTTGGTTGCATATATCACAATCTGCATTTTACAGGTACAAATTTAAGTGAATGCTTAATAGTATTCATTTTGAAAATCTTGGTGACATAAATAAAGGCACATTTCATCATATTAATTTTTAAAATCTTGATGACATAAATAATGGCACATTTCACCATCATAAATATAATTAAAGTACAATAGTTTGTCTTTGTGGCATAAGTGGAACTCAAACCCAGACTTCCCACTTGTTTCAAATAGGCACCTTAAGCACTTCTGCTAAGTCTACACTCCCACGCCCAAGTCAAACCCCCATAAACCACAATATATATGTCTGCTAATGCTTGCACATTATGTGATTCCTGCAGCAGGGAGAAAGGGGCTACAGGGAATTGAGATCAACTATCCACCCCCATTTGTACACCTAAGCATACTTATCTTACATTGCCTGTTCTGTCAAACATGCATTGCCGATGATTCACAGTTGTACCTAATATTTTGCAATTTATTCACTGACTGTGAAGTCTTTTGGCATCAGTTGTAATAGGTATGGAAATATTCAGAATATGAAAGACACTATTTTTGTGCTTATGAAGTGAGAAATGACTCTCAGTACGAAGCATGCTGAAAGTTTCTTAATCAGCTGATCAATTTGCACTTTGCATCAGTGTTTACTGTCTGAATGGCCAAATTGGGTAACAACAAGACAACTCTTGACATTGTTATCCTGGAACTGTATCTACGATTGCTATTATGACATCAGGTTCTAGGAATCTGGACTTGGAGTTAGCTGAACAAACTATGAGCAGTAATGAAGACAATGATTTTGTTATTAGTCCTCCAAATGAACCACCTGCAAGGACTCCATTGTCTTCTGATGGCTCTGCATTGGCCATACTTGGCTGACTCAAGGTCATCTCCTCCATTTCAAAGATCCGTTTCATTGTCATTGTGGTTCCAGATTGACAGTGGTCCACATTTTGTTGCACTGTCCCAACTTAGCCACCCTGTGGGAGACTTTTATTCTCACTACCTTGCTACTCCTAGTGCTAATATATGATGTCTTATTCACTGACTGTTTTATGTTTCGTTCAGGGCTTTCTACCAGTCTCTCTAAGGGAGAGTGCTTCAGCATATTGGCTTATTGAGGTGTTTGCAGAAAACACTGTTGCCTCCTCTGCCCTAACTGGACTCAGTGGTCTGTCCTAACCCTCATCCTACCTGCTCTTTTACGATCCCTTCCTCCCACTCATGTGGTGTATTTCACTTGGTGTTCTTTTTTTGTCTCCCTATGCTTTTTGTGCCCTGTCCATATCCCCAGTCTTTCCTGGGTGTAGTGCCACTAGCAACTGACAGGGTTATGTCCCCCATTGCACTCCCCATCTCTCGGGGTCTCCAGATGCTCCCTAGATGGGGCATCCAGCTACGCTTTCATTCTTCATCCACCTCTCCTTCCTCCTTGTTTCTATCAGTAGGCCTTGTTGACCAACTGGATTTCTTGTGACAGCCCATTCTTTGGTCTGTAGCTCCATTGGCTTGTCTGTTTTGAATGGGAGGAATTGATGACCATGCAGTTTAGTTCTTTTAATCATTAAAACAACTAACCAGCTGCAAGGCTACAACATGTTTTACTCTGTCTTGAATTATTCCTATTTTATTTGATTGGTTACATTAATGACACTATATGTAACTGATTAAGTTTGCACATGCTTTTAAAACGCTCTCATTCTTTTAGGGAATTTAGAGCTTTTAAGTTATTGTTTTTTCAATTTCTTTACAAGCTGTACTTTTAAAGTGAAGTGCTGTTTTTAGTCGTGTAATATATTTGTCTTATTTCACTGTTGCAGTCTCACACACAGGCAAGGAGGAGTCCTCTACCAACAAATCTTGTGTCACGCTATGTTTCATCGCCACTTGCTGTTGGTGGCTTCTCTCAGCACATAAAGGAGGACCCAGATTTAACCTATTCACACTTAGCAGTAAGTTGCATTTTCATGATTGAACAGTTGTATTTTAATAGTTGTAGTATGCACAGAAAATTGTTAACTGGTTATCTGCAAACAAACTCTTATTAAATTTTGATGAAACACAGTATATACAGTTCCACAACATAAAAGGCATGAGACCTTTAATAAATATGGTCTATGAACAGAAGTCTGTAGCTAAGGTAGAATATTCAAAACTTTTAGGTGCGTGTGTTGATGAGAAATTGATTTGGAAGCAACACATTGATGATCTAATGAAAAATTTGAGTTCAGCAACTTATGCTACTCGGGTTATTGCAACATTTGGTAACAAACATCTCAGTAAATTAGCTTACTTTGACTGTTTTCATTCACTGCTTTCATATAATTTCATGTTTTTGGGTAATTCATCATTGGGCAAAACACTGTATTGTGGTAATTACATACATGAATTCAAAGAAAAGCTTAACATGATACGAGGTGGATAATACATCCTAGACAATATACAAAAGAACAAAAATAATAAGTTATGAAAAGGAATGAAGTTGAGAAAGAACTATATTTCAAATTATATTTGTGTAAAAAGAATATAGTTTCAAGCCACACAGCTAAACATAAAAAGAGAATTGTTCTAAAATAAGAATTTATCTATGTCCGTTATTATTAAAAACTCCTATGGCATGAGCAGCAACACTGACAAGGAAAATGTAATATATTGATGTCTCCAAAGGATATTAAAATTTTAGATGAAAGTCTATTGAATATAAAAGCTGTAAGAAAGAAGGAAAAGTAAGATACAGTTTACATACCTTGCTGACAAGTCCATTAGAGATTGGACTGATGATCAAGGAGGAAGAATTTTTATAGAAACATCAGCACCTTAATTGATGTGGAGAAATCTTCCCAAACATCCCTTTAAAAGTTGGAAAGGTAGACAGAGGCTTGAAATCTGTTCTGGTCAAATATGAATCCAGCTATCTGTGTGAATTCAAATAAAAGCTTAATATGATAGATGCTGGATAATACATAAAGCACAATATTAAACTTTGAAAAGGAATAAAGTTGAGAAAGAGTACCATATGATAGTTTATTGATAAAAAACCTGTTATATAATAAAATTCAAAAAAATAAATTATTGTATTATTTAACATAATATTGAAAATTCTGATTTCAATTAACTTTGTAATGGCTGCCAAATAGATCACTCACTTCAGATATTCCTACTGCAACTTAGGGAGTATTACAAGCATGCCATATTCAGTTTACACCACAAACAAGTGCTGTGGGAATAACAACAAAAAGATTTTGAGAGATTCATCAAGTTTGCTTAATCACTCAAGTTGCCACTCTAGGTGTAGTTGAATGTGAAGAATGTAGACTGAGCAATTAAGGAGTTTGATCCAATCTTCATAAAGTGACCTCAAACACATTCTATGAAATTGTGCATTCACTTGAAAAGTGTGTGATCTTTTATTTTCTGCACTGTTTGTGAGTTTTCATTTAACTGTTACTATGAATCTCAAATGTACTGTACTATAAATCTCCACTCTCATTAATTGTAGGATTTCATTTGTATTGCATCTTCTGTTGGTCTGTTCAATTTTTTGCTCACTGTTTTTTTAGTTTTCTTGGCATGTGACTTCTCATTTAACAAGAACATGTTTGCTCCACCATATATCAGCAAATAAATGTGTATATATCTATTGTTTGTTTATTTATTGGGAGTGTTTATTGTATATTATCAACCTTTCAGTATATTTAATAATATAGTAAGGACAGTTTACAACTCCCCGCAAAGACCTGGTGACGAGCTGCGACAGCCACATACAAAACACACACATACAACACTTTCAGCTTTTGGCCATGGCCTTCTTCAGAAAATAGAACACTCACGCAATCACACAGGCCCACAAGATAGTCATACAACCATCACCTCTGGCTGCCGCACTTCGAAGTTCAGATATTGCCATAAACACTTCAACAGAGTAGAATTCTTTTTCTTTTATCTAAATCTCTTGGCCTGTCTTAAACTTACGTAAGGGAGTAAAGTGGGCTGTGTTTGGTAATTTGTAGATTAGTTTCAGGCTCATTTTTTGTGACTCTTTTGTGTATGTGAAAGTTGTTGGGCATGTATTGATAAATCATTAAAAACTAGAAAGTAAATGAATTAAAATTTCAAATAATTCTTAAAAGTCTAGTTTTCATTTCCATTTATTGTCCACCTGAGAGTCAATATTTTCAGTTAGTGTATCAGTTTCCTAATTATTGGAAGCAATATTATTCATTCAGAAATATCTGACATAGTTCTTTGTGAAATTGAGAGTTAAGTAATTTGCTTATTTATCTGTCTGTAACTATTAACTTTTAACGATTCATTATAATGCTCACATCATTAATAAAAAGTGTGATTTTTAATGTACTTTGTAAAATTTTTGTAATTGCTAGTTTCTCTATTTAATTAACTTATGTATTTTGGGTGTCACTTTTTGGTTGCTTTTTTGTTACAAGTTTTTAATAAACCATAATTTTTCAGCAGCAAATGCAGGAGACCCTACAAGGCTATGGTGCGGGTGCAGAAAGTGGTCCATCTTGCACAAATGGGCCAGAAACAACTATGTCACCTGGTGTAGCAGCAGCTGCAGCCGTGGCAGTGATGGCGCAAGGCTTGCGGCAGCAAATGTGCTCTGTGGGAGCGACAGATGCCACTGTTGCTGGCTTGGCAGGAAGCTTAGGGCTCTGCCTCCCTCCGCCACACACCCACTCGCACCCGGCCACTTCCAATGGTGGAGCCAGTCCAGCAGTTTCTGGTTCACCCAGCCCACCTGCTGTTCCGTCTCCACTCGCTTCTGTCGGCTTGGGTGGTGGGATGCCATACAAGCCACCACCGAGTTTTGCTTCCCCGCGTCCTGAGACCCTCTTCCAGGAGGACATTGAAGAGATAGTGAAGAGTCCAAATGTTGGCAGCTCTCCACAGAATCTCGTCAAAGAAACAAAGGAGCCAACTCCAGTGCCTATCAAGCTTGAATCTTCAGTGGAGGCACAAGACGAGTGAAGTTCTATCAAATTTTTGGACTTGTGGTACCACTGTGTAGAAGGGTAGATCTAGTAAAACATCTAGATTACTGTGTGTATTACAGTTAAAGTTTTTAAAAAATATAAGACCGTTTTCTAGCCAAAAATGGTGAGGTCCATCAAAGACTACTGTGGTAGCTATAGAGTATGGTGACAAAGAAAACACAAACCTTCCAAAAAGTATTTATAGAATATTTAATTTTCAGAATCCTGGTTTACGGATTAAAGTAGAAAACAATTTGAGTAATATATCTGTAGTAGAAATGTTACATATGACATTAGTTCCCCACCCAAGAGTACTCGATAAGCATTTTATATCATTTTCCGCTATTGTATTGGAACAGTTTTATGTTTTCAGGGGTGTTAAATAAATGAATAAAGTTGTATCTGTTTAAAATGTGAATCATGGTTTTGTTAGCACTTAAC
Organism: Locusta migratoria; assembly: GCA_026315105.1. Taxonomy (NCBI): domain Eukaryota; kingdom Metazoa; phylum Arthropoda; class Insecta; order Orthoptera; family Acrididae; genus Locusta; species Locusta migratoria. Next base: position 103,382,406 of record CM048747.1, read on the forward strand.
CACCAGTTAGTTGGGCAGTCCACTCGCGTGATGGGTGTAATATTTCCTTCTCACAAGTACATACTGATGCAATAGAACAGTTATGTAGTTACAGGTTTAATCATTGTAATAATATAATATTACTTTCACATATATATCATGTAGTGCTGAAATCCTTAAGTGTCTGTTTAGGATAAGTAACAATAGCTTGACAAATGCACCCAGTCACGCGGGGATTGCATCTGGAATCCCACTTTCTCCTTCGGCATAAAAACTGAGAGGCTTCCGTTGTTTCCAGTACAAATGCAACACAGTGTCAGAAGATCCCTTCGCATTTATAGTGTACAGACCAATCAATGTTATGTTCATATTTCTCTCGTTTAGGAAAATACCAAAGTTATAATGATTGTTATGTGTCCCAAGTGATTATCTCATGATATTTTGTATCATTATTACATATGAAATCACTATGGCTAAACATTGCTTACAGTTACACACTTTATCTTGTTTTTGTTTAATGTCATATACAGAACCCTAATCAACAAAAAAGAATTATTTATTAATTATTCATGTAACATTAGTTTATATATTTTTAATCGGAGTAAGTGTAGATAGAGAACTGAATAAAGTGTTTTGCCAACATATATTACAGGGAAATGAAAATTGTGGTTGTTGTTGGAGGTTTATTATCAAGAATCTATTACAAAATGTTCTCACAAAGTGAGCTAACAAGATCTTAATTATGACTTCAAGAAAGGATTGATATATAAATATATATAGCATATAGACCTGTTTATATTTTGTGAATATAGGAAAAGTGACAGTGATAAAAGAGTGTATATTATCACCGCAACAAGTGTCGGTGTCTGTTTAGTGTTTGTATCCTCAATGTGTGTATGTTGTGTGTGGGACATTCACACTTAATCTGAACAATCTGCATTGTGCGTCATGTTATTATTGTCTTAATTTTGTCCTTCCTTGTAAATGCCAGTATAGCCTAGTCAGCTGTAGCTTAAAATGTATCACAAACACACAAACAAACAAAAATACCAATACATACTTATTTTTGTGATTTCTTTGTTTATTGAAGAAAGATATGTACAAAATTTATATTGATAGTAAAAGTAGAAAATTATTTGGAAATGCCTTCCTGCCATTGGGGTATGCCAAGATTGAAATAATAAAATTGTTGACCCAACCACACAAAAACAAAGTGATAATTGAAAAATTACAAAGAAGTGGCCTTGAAATTCATTTTGCTTATAAAATCAGTTTAAGGAAATAAGAAAATAGCTTTGAAAAGAAAGACACAATGCAGTGAATTTGTAGGCAACCATATTCTTGATAAATGAATTTTTGCAAACATATTTGTATTACTAGTGGACATAAGCAATTTTCATAGCATTCATCAAATCGTGCCTAGCTCATAACAGTGAATGTTCTCGGGAATAGGTTGTACTGCAAAGTTCACAATAACATCATGTAAGTAGCAAAGGATGTCCATTGTTGTTAATACTCTTGGCTTAAATGTGTTCAAAAAGTAGTGAAGTGCCTTCCAATTTTCTGACTATTTGAGTATGTGATGTAACATCAACACACTTTAGTACATTTTTAGTAAACTGTCAGGAATACAAAAATTACATGGCTATGTTTCAGTAACAGGTATCACCCTAAATGGCATGTTTAGTTAATATCTGTAATCTTCAGTTTTATTTGGGTTAAGGGATATATGGCACTGAACTGTTAAACATATGACACACATAGAGCTAAATAGTAGAGTAGACACCATGATGCAATAAGTAATATCATGTACAGTGTATCAATTAGCATTATGTAGTCAGACACAGAACCAGGATGTGACACACCAAAGCTCTCTGGCTTGGATCCACTTATTGACAGTAAGCTTCATGCACACAGATCTGATGCAACAGTTTAAGTAATGCTGTTTGTATAGCAGAATTAACTTCCATGATTAGCTGTGACTATATTATTGTTAATTTAGTGTGTGGTGGTATTAATCTGCTCCTGAGCCAGTTCAAAAATCACTGTGTTTCCCTACATGTCACTGTGTGTTATGTATGGTGAGAAAATATTTTATTTTCATTTAATGAAACTGTAATAATGGGGTTATTACAACATAAATCAACAATTTTCACATATTTCTTCTGTGTACATGAAAAAATAACAGATGTTTTTAATCTTATAATGTGTAATACTTTACTGTTTTGATGTTGCTGAAAATTATAAAGATATTGATGTGGTAGTGATAAAAAGCTATTTTTCTGTTAGCTAAAATCCATTTCATATTGCTCTTTGGTTGATCATTGGCAAGCATACTGTGTGAAAGTTACATACAGGAACTAATTTTCAGTTTTGTTTCATTACAAGTAAACTTAACCACATAAACACATGTAATCTTGGCTCCACAACTGTATTTTCTACTGCTGTTTGTATGTGAAATGTAGCATAGTATACTGTATCAACATACATTTGTACTAAATAGACACTGATGTATTCTGATGTACTTTTTTGGTTTAATTTTGTTTTTGTTTCAATGGTATTTTGAGTGCCAAAGATAAATCTCTTAACAATCTTATTTAGGCATGTATGTTTGACTTATTTACTGTATATGTATGAATAAGAACAGATTTGCTTATCTTTCAATGAAGAAAATTATGGTAATGCATTCCTTTGCTGAGTAAGCATAAAGATATGTCATCACTGGAGTACATAATTTTATGCTGGTCTCTGTTCTAGTTTCACTTTCCCACAGACAGACAAACAAATGTAAGACTTTAATTCCTTGCACGTAACAAAATGCTGCATGTAATGGATGATCCATGTTATTTAGACAGATTATGTTGGCAAAACTGGAGTCAGATTTTTTGTAACATCTAAATGTGGAACTTATGGACAGTGACTAGTAACAATTGTTCTGCATTTAGAGATTATAATGTGCAGTTTTCCCAGCATGTCAACTTATTTATAAGATATTTACATATTACCTCCCTTTCCAAAGTCTCACCCAGATCAATCACAGTCTAGATATAACATATGTGCTCCTTTAAGTTTGCTAATGTCACAGTGTACTGGTGTATTCAATAAAATAGTTACAAAAATTCAACCTTTTTTGATCATTTATTTAACACAGAATTCCATCACTACTTGCTCTACAGACTATTATCACTACTTACAGTAAACTTGAGTGGCTTAATTATCAGTAGGAAGAGCATTTACTTTATTATTCTTGATGTATAATGCAGAACCATGATCAGTGTAAAGAATCCAATGAATTTTCTCACATCAGCTCTAAACAACCAATATATTAGAATATATGCAGTAAACCTATTATGAAGTTATCACATAACAGTAAAACAAAAAATTTGAATGAAGGAAAATGATTACTTATTAAAATAGTATAATCTCACATGCCTCAAACGTTTATATAATCTTCTGAAACCAGTTGATAGTAAAATGGCATATAAAGACTAATGGCAATAGATAACAGGACTGAGACAATCTACAATATACACCTAAGAAAAGGACAGGGTATAGAAGGATAGAGGTGATCATACTCAGGCTGTAAAACATATTCAATAGTACCTCTTTCACATGTAACCTATCTATTTATTGGATATGGGTATTAAAAATATGTACTCTATACTGGAAGTAAATTTAATTTGTCGGTACCAATCAAATCTAGACAAATAAGAACAGCTGTCAAAACTCCTATTTAAATATCATACTGTATTTTCTAGACCAACTCTTAACATTCCACTGGGAACATTTTCATAAAAATCTTAAAAATTAAGTTTATAAACACCAGCACATTACTTAATGCTCTGATGAAATTCGAGCAGATAAATTTGCTGATTTGTACACAGTACACATATCTACTACTTTTCTTATATCACATTTTCAAATGTAAATTTGAGTAGGGAATTATTCATGGTTGGGAAATGATTTATGATTAAATCTCATGTGAATTATGGAACTAATAAACTTTTTATTCACATTAAAATGTGGAACCTGCTCTTCAAATGAATTTTTAGCTGCATTTCCTTGTAATAAACAAAAATAGAAGGTCAAATAATGGAAATTCCAAGAAGGATTCAACAATAATTTTGGAAGGATAGGTTGCTACTTACCACAGAAAGGCATATCTGATAGATTCAAGTTTACTAAAGCTATTGGACATTACAGCCTCCATCAGAAAGGAAAACACACTTTCTGTGTTCCTCTTTCTGATGAAGGCCAAAAACTTTAGTAAACTTGTAATCTTTTGTGTGTGCCTTTATGTGTCTTATCAAGACATCTCTGAGGTGCATAATAGCCTCTTGCTGTGACAAAGAAGTTTGAAATTTGACTGAATTGTGGCAACCTTGCTGTAGAATGGTGCAAAAAGCATGATGCCCTCCTAATACGGACCAGCAGTGGTCAACCAAGCAGATGATGGGTGTCGAAGTTTCTGTGCACCCAAAATTTAAAAGAGCTCAACAAAGTTGCATAGGCAGCACTGGCAGTGTTGCACAGGGGCCCATTGTCATTTTATTCATTAACAGGTTGATATTGGCATCCCCCCTCTCCCATCCCCTTTTACAATTATGCAACTGCGGGATGTGAAACAGTAGGGTTGAGAAAAGCACAGACGCTTCCTGCTTCCAATCATGTTCCATTTTTGTGGAAAGGTACTGAATGGTCTCCAGTGGTTCCACTTTGTATACCAGGAAAAAAATTGTGGTCACACTGCACTGTATGTTCCAAGTAGTTGCAACTCAATTATATCCACTGAAAGGAATTCAATAGTTTACAGTGTGTTGGTAGTGTCAAAAATTGCCAAGAACATTGTCCTGTTACTCTTCAGAGTCTAAACTGTCCTTTTTTTACCATGAAATGTCCTTGAATCAATGCCCCAAAGGAAAGTATGGTTTCATTATGCCACCCCCAAGCCCTGTTCATTCTAATCAGTGTGTGTCTTCCTCAGTCACCCATCTGGAAACCGCATGATTTCAATTTTGGGAGTTGTGGTTCTGACTTACATTACAAAGGTGTTAAAAGGAGGAGCGTAAAGTGGGCAAGAGGGGGTGTGATGACCTTCTACTCATGTGACACATTTATCATAGTGTTGGGCAGAACTGTGGTGAAATTCATTTCACCTTTGTCCACCTCCATAGACTGGGTGTTGTGGGTTTTTCTCATCATCACTTACATGCAAGTCTCCCAACTGGCATCAGATACAGAATTGCACTAGGTGGCCAAACAATCCCAGATAGGATCTCCAGCCCAAAATCCATATTTCATTCAACCAACTTTTTATGAACTTCTGAGCTTTGATATTTTTCTCACAAGTGTGCTGTCTGAAGCATTGCTGAGCCTGCAAGGCACCACAAGTTTTCTCCATTCCAGAGGAAGGTTGTAGGCATCCTTAAGTCAAATTTTAAAAGTTTTGTGTCACTGTGGAAAACAATTATGCGATTACAAAAACATTACACTTCATTTTTATAACTTGGCATATTTCCCTTTATTGTGTATCGTTCATTGATATTCAAGAACATAATGAGGATAGTTTGTAAATCACTGCAGAGACATTCATTGAACTGTGACAGACACACAAAAAACGACACTCCTGCACACATAACTTAGCTTTCAGCCACAGCCTTTATCAGAAGAGGCACATTGATAGTTCATTCGTATAATCACCCCAAAAGGGTATGTAACTCCTTCTAATGATGGGTGTGTCCAAAATCTGAATTGTGTGTGAATAGGTACCTTTTTATTGTGTGTCTGTCATGGCTCAATGAAAATCTTTGTGGTGAGTTGCAAACTATCCTCATTATATTGCTTAATTTCATCAACCTGTTTTCTCTGTTGTTAGATAATTAATATTCATTTTCATCAGGATGACGGTGGTACTAAAAATATAATAATGGTAGTAATAATATGTTCCATTTTGTGGCAATTTTCAGTAAGTCACTGACAGTTTCATTGTATTTATTGGTTGTGTGTTCATGATCGACATAAACTTTGCAATCTTTTTTACTTTTTCATCTTCCTTGATAGCCTTCAAGATGTATAACAATAGAGGTCTTGTTTTCTTGAGATGGGCCAATATCTTAGTATGTTGAAGCAAGCATCTACAATCCACTAAAATGAAGATGTTTCTTACTCTGATGTTATGCATACAAGTTAAAGGTGTGGCTTTCACGGAAAAACTAGAAGTTTCACTGGGAACTGGAATCAATTTCTTGTAAACGGAGCTTTTATACAGCCCTCCTTGCCATGATGTGAATTTTTGGAAACCTCAGTAAAAAATCTTGAAATACTCTCAGGAATCATCAACAATGTATGTTTTTATTAATTCCTCTGCTCCAATTTTGGGAAGAAGTGCTTAATTAGATATGCATCTTATTTAGTCTAAATGTAGTAAGGAAGTGGTCGCACATAATTCAACAATACAGGAGATCACTCATAGAATAGACCCAATTGTCAAACACATACACATACACCTGTGTCCCTACAATACTGGAATTGCATATGAGCAGGTGGACTAGGCTGAAGTAAAGTTTTGTATGGTGGGATGAGTAAAGTGAGAGAAAGGTGAGAGGCATGAAAAGGGATGAGTAGCTAGCAGAAAGGACGCAGGAAGCAGATTTGTTGGCTTGGAATACCAGAGGGGGTTGCCATGTACAAGGGCTAGGCATGTGATGCCCAGCTGCTACAGGTGGGATGCAATACACACTGAAAATGACAAAGGTAAGTGGATCAGGGAGGTGGTGACAGGACAAAGAAAGGAGAAACTGTTTGGTCAAAGCTGTGAGAGCAGTGGTTTAAATAGACTGAGGCTCTGAGTAGGCAAAGGTGGTGTTGCAAGAATAGCTTTCATGTGCACAATTCAGAAAATTTGGTGGTGGAGGGGAGGATCCAGTTGAACTGGTCTATAAAGCAACCACTGAAGCTAAGCAACCACTGAAGCTAAGCATGTTGTGTTCAGCTGCATACTGTGCCTCTCGGTGGTTAACTTAGTTCTCTCCCACATTTGGGTGATTGCCATTCATACAACATAAAAAGCTGTGCTATGGTTGTATCAGACTTGGTATATGACATGACTGCTTTCACAGGTTGACCTGCCTCTGTTTGCCTGAGACAGGACTGTAACAGGTTGTCTGCATGAGCACATTTGGCACATTTTGCACCTGGGTCTTTCAAAGGGTTGGGAATGGGAATTCCTGTCCCCAAATTCTATACCCAACAGATCCCCCTTCCTATATCACATCACCCCCTTCCAATCCACATGTATATGTCACAGTCATTGCATGATGAACTCTACTGACCTTAGCACTCGTACATCACATGCCGAGCACATGCTCCTGCCACTTCTTCCTCCTGCATTCATAACCAGAAGCCTGCTACATCCCTCTGAGCCACTAGTTACCCACCCTCAACCCCTCTTCCTGCCTCCCTCCTCTCACTCCCTCTGGCCACACCACTCAATGCAATTACATAGTCAGCCTAGTCCACCAACAGAAATTCCAGTGTTGTTTGTGTGTGTGTGTGTGTGTGTGTGTGTGTGTGTGTGTGTGTGTGTGTGTGGAGGAGGGTGAGAGGGTAAGTGTACTCAACTCGACAAACATACTGTAAAGAAATTACACTCATGTCCTTCAATTAAAGAGATCTAGATACCTGAAAATCATTGTGAAATACAATGATAATGATGTTTTGACAATTTTGTAACTGCAAGTAAATGGTAATTACCCTGTTTTGTGTCCCTCTGTCAGTGATATACAGAATATGACATGGGTTGATTGCTCTCATACGGTAATATAGGATACATAGCACATTGTGGGCAGGACACAGAGCTTGCATTGCAATGATCTTCTACTGCTGGTCACAATCCCTTTACTGATGAGCAAAGCTGTAATTGCAACAGGGCATTGATGGCAGATGTAACCCACAGGCTGCTATTATCCTCGCACTTTCACTTGAGCCCTGGGCAATTGGTGGAAGTCGACTGCGTTCGTGTAGCTCCAGAATATTTATGCTCTCTACCAACCTTAATTATGTAAACAGCAGTATGTGCCATAGCCACTGTGTATTGTTGATTCTTGAATGTTGTTTGTCATTGTACGTTTTTATTTCTACCTATTTGTTCCATGTAATTTCATAAGTAACAGTTACTGTGTAGCAGTTTTATATAAATAAGTTTCCGCTTTCAATTACTCAAACTGAATGGAGAGACACAGTACTGACATCCATGAACAATAAGGTGTGGAATGAGTTCGTAATTTGGTAAGTTTTTACTTATAGTGTTCAAAATTAGTAGTATAAGTTTATGTTTTTGTTTAGTCGTTTATTAAGTGATGCTTAATTTCGTGTCCCTTCTGTGAGACATTAAGCCAATACACTTCCATTTAAAAGCTGTAAGCTATACAGTATAAGCTGGCTGCATTGGAAGAAGGAGGTGTGGCCTAACCTAACAGCCAATGCACTACGAGCTGAATGTAAACATCCGCTCCTAGCAGTCTCTGCTCAGGGCTCAGAGAAAAGTGCGAAGATTATACAGAAGCACTAGCCAAGGCAAACAGTGAGTTCCAGGGAGGCTTTTATAGACTTGAGTCAAGTTAAGGATAATGACAATAGGTTGTTTTAAGTGACTGTATTAGTATGTGCATTAGTACTGAATAATTTCCTTCTCTTTGTAATCTTTTCCACAGCTGTGTAAAGACACTATATTCAAGTCTTGTGTGCTTAACACAAATTGTGCCCTGATCTTACTAAGCCACTAATCTACCCATGTGTAATGCCATCAATGTGTATTTTCTGTAACACCTTGCTTCACTAAAATTCATCAGTATTGGTCATTTGATAACCAGTTATGTAAAATGGTAAAGCAGTCAACGATCCACAGTTGGTTTGAACACCACAGTGTGTTACTAGACTTGGTCCTGTTTGGAGGTGGTATGCCATTGCCTTCCTCCGATCTTTGCACTGACTTACCCAGCCAGTTATAGGGGGACTTACAGTTTAACATGGGTTCCAAATCACAGTGCTACTCGATATTTTTCACATCAGTAACACTGCCAGAGGTGAAAGAAGTGGAAAGTGACAGACAAAAATCCTAGGACCTGGTGGGGATCGGACCCGTGACCTTTGGGTTTGTAGTCTGGCACTATCACCGTGCTACTGAGCCACACACCAGTGATGTATAGACACGTATTCTACACTTTTGCATTGTAACTCTGCAGTGATATGTATCATGCATGTTTCATCATCTACCCATAATACATAACATGGTTATCTTTGGATTTTCTTTTGAAATCCAAGAAACATTGTCTGTAGACCGTTTACGATATATATATTCTCTTAGCTATGACCCATTAATCAACATTTCATATTCATTACAGACAGAACTACAAATTTCATGTCAGTCTCTTCCCTCATTTTACATTCATTTGTTTGTCTTCCTGTCTCACCTAGTAGTTCCTTGCATACACCTCTCCATTGTTCACTGAGAACACATTACAAAGACATGTTTCCTTGTTAGGAGTGCTCGTATAAATTTAACATTTCAACATAATATCAGCTTGACAACTCACAGGCACTGGGCTGCTTCTCTGGACACTGAAGCAAGTGTGTTGTTGTTGTTGTTGTTGTGGTCTTCAGTCCGGAGACTGGTTTGATGCAGCTCTCCACAATACCCTATCCTGAGCAAGCCTCTTTAACAACACATAAGAACGGCAACCTACATCTGTCTGAATCTGCTTACTGTATCCATCTCTTGGTCTTCCTCTGCGATTTTTACCCCACACACTTTCCTCCAATGCTAAATTCACGATTCCTTGTTGTCTAAGAATGTGTCCTACCAATTGATCCTTTTTTTAGTCAAGGTATGCAAAAAATTCCTTTTCTCCCCAATTCTGTTCAGTACCTCTTCATTAGTTATGCAATCCAACCATCTAATCTTCAGCATTTGTCTGTAGCACCACATATCAAAAGCCTCTATCCTCTTCCTGTCCACACTGTTTATCGTCCATGTTTCGCTCCCATACAAGGCAACACTCCACATAAATGCCTTCAGATAGGACTTCCTTAGGCTTAAATCAATATTTGAGGTTAACTTCTCTTTTTCAAGAACGCTTTTCTACCCATTGCCATTCTGCATTTTATATCCTCTGTACTGCAACCATCATTTGTTATTTTACTGCCCAAGTAACAAAACTCATCTACCTCTTTTATTGTTTCGTTACCTAATCTAATTCCTTCAGCATCACCTGATTTTCTTAGACTGCACTCCATTACCCTTATTTTACTCTTGTTCATGTTCATCTTATAAGCACCTTTCAGCACACTGTCCATTCCGTTCAACTGCTCTTCCAGGTCCTTTGCTGTCTCTGACAGAATTACTATGTCGTCAGCAAAATGCAATATTTTTAATTCTTCACCCTGAACTTTAAATCCTTGTCCAAATTCTCCTTGCTTTCCTTTATAGCTTGCTCTATTTACAAATTGAATAACATTGGAGAAAGGCTACAACCCTGTCTCACTCCCTTCCCAACCACTGCATCCCTTTCATGCCCTTCAACTCTGGTAACTGCTGTCTGGTTTTTGTACAATTTGTAAATAATCTTACGCTCCTTATATTTTACTTCTTATTGCTTCAAAACTTGAAAGAGTTTATTCCAATCAATATTGTCAAATGCCTTCTCCAAATCTACAAAAGCTAGAAATATAGGTTTGCCTTTTTTTAATCTATCTTCTAGGAAAAGCCATAAAGTGAGTATTGCCTCCCATGTTCCTACATTTCTCCTGAACCCAAACTGATCCTCCCCGAGGTCAGCTTCTACCAGCTTTTCCGTCCTTTTGTAAATAATTCATGTTAATATTTTGCAACCATGACTTATTAAACTGATAGTTCTGTAATTTTCACACGTGTCTGCACCTGCTTTCTTTGGAATGGAGTTTATTACATTTTTCTTAAAGTCTGAGAGTATTTCCCTTGTCTCATACATCTTACGCACCAGGTGAAATAGTTTTTTCATGCCTGGCTGTCCCAGAGACATAAGTAGCTCTGATAGAGTGTCTTCTGCTCCAGGGGCCTTGTTTCGACTTACATCTTTCAGTAGTCTGTTAAATTCTTCTCTCAGTATAGAGTACCACATAAAATGTAAGTGCAATCTGGAGTTGGAAGGTACAGGGAGGGAAGCAGGGCACAAGAGGGGATAGAGAAACTTCATCTGGTGAAGTGTACAAGGACTAGATGGCTGGATACGGTTGTAACATGCAGTTTATGGTGGTTTTGAGGAGCATAGGGGAGGAGGGGAAGGTGAGGGGAGTGGAGTAGTAGAGGTGCAGAGAAGAGGAAAAGAGCTGCAAACAATAAGGTTTAAGGGATGTGAATTGGGAGGAGGTCATAGTATAGAGATGCTGGGAACTGTTGAATGGCAGATGTTGAGACAGTAGCATGTGTTGTGAGGTTAGCTCTGTGCAGTTCAGAAAAACTGGTGGGGAACGGGAGGTTCCAGTTGAACCAGGTAATGAAGCAACCATTCAAATCAAATATATTATGTAAAGCTGCATGTTGTGCCACAAGTGATCCACTTTGCTTTTGGTCACACTTTGCTGGTGGCCATACCTCCTAGTGGACAGTTTCTTGGTAGTCAAAGCAATACAAAAAAGATGTGCAACGACGGCAAGTTCAAATGTTTGTAAATCTATGGCACGTAACTGCTTGGTTATTAGTCTCTAGCTTACAAACTACCTAAACTAAGTTAAACTAACCTAAGGACTTGAACCTCAGATGGTGAATGGCTGCATGCACAGCAGCACGGCACATCAGTGTGCACGGCTATTCCACCACAGCTGGCTGCTTTCACAGGTTGCCTCTGATGGTGTAGGATGAGCCTATGAGAGGAATGGGATTTGAAGTGCTGCGAGGGTGGATTGGCAAGTTCTTGCACCTGGATCTTTCATAGGGATGTGATCCCTGTGAGAAAGGGTTGGGATTGGGGAGTGGCATGAGGAACGACTAGGATGTTATGGAGATTGGATAGTATTGGAACACCACTTTAGGACAGATGGGAAGTATTTTCGGTATGATGTCCTGAATTTCAGGGTATGGTGATAGATAATCAAAGTACTGACAAAGGTTGTTTTTCAGTTGTTCCAGTTTGGGGTGGTCATGGGTAATGAGGAGGGTATTCTTCTGTGGTTTCTTATTAGAGGTGGTGCGAAGTTTAGGGTGTGTGCAGATATGGCACAGAAAATCTGTTTATGGATTAAATATACACCATCTATTCTTTTCATAATATTCTTCAGGTACTTCTATTTGTTTTAGCACATTTTGTTACAGAGTGCTGTGGTTTTACACTTCTGTTACATAAAACTGGGAAAAATAGTGACTAGTCTTACCTTGCTTTCAGCCTTTCACACTTGCAACATAGAAAAGATTTGTATATAATAAACAGAATTTATTGGATCAGGATCAGACATATTACTATGAGACAGAGGGTCAGTTTTCTTTCTTTAGTCCTCCCTCAGGCATGTGTGTGTGTGTGTGTGTGTGTGTGTGTGTGTGTGTGTGTGTGTGTGTTGTCCTTAGGTTAGTTTAACTGAGCCGGCCGCGGTGGCCGAGGTGACTGAGGCGCTCCAGTCACGGTCAGCACGGCCACTACGGTCGGGGGTTCGAATCCCCCCTCGGGCATGGATATTTGTGCCATCCTAGTTCGTGTAGTTCATAAGTAGTTTGTAAGTTTAGGGACTGATGACCCCTTAGTTAAGTCCCACAGACTATACAAACATTTGAACATTTTTTTTTTCTTTTTTTATCTCCGTACCTTTGCTGTAATGATTTCTTGTCATTAAAGACAAAGACCAACAAGGTGAATTTATGTCACACAAAGAAGATTAACAAGTGTAGCTTAGCTCCCACACAACATGCAGACAGTGACGGACTGAGGCACTCGGAGGCCCAGAGCAGTGGTAAAACAAAATTAGATGCCCCTATCCACTTGGAAATATATGACAGGCTACAGAGAAAAGAAATGTTTAACATCATGCAAAGACTGCAGCAATTTTGAACTTTCTGGATCATATTCAGCAATATGTTTGGTCCTTTTTTGTTTTCTATATGTGCTATTTTACTTCTTTGTTAAAACAAACATAGTATCTAGTAAAATTTATTTCACTAATCCAAGCTCTAAGAGACGTAGTAATAACTCACCACAAAGAGGCTCGCTGAGCTGCTGACATAAATGAGTAATAGACATTCATATTCACACTACTTAAGTTTGCAGCTGTGGCCATTAAAATTCCTGTTTCTGGATCCCATCCCTCCTTTCAGAATGACCTTCACCTTTTCTGATTCCACCAATGCTTGTCCCTCACACACCTAGTACTCTAAAAACACATCTCATGGTACAGGTATCCATGAACCACCTCTGCTCCCTCTGAAAGATATTGATAATATGCAATTCCCACTACACAAATACCAATTCCCAAATTGAATCCCTTGCATTCCAGCAGTTGGAGGAGCATTCCAGACACCACCTCCATAAATTATCCAGCCTGCTAACATTCTACTGCCACTTTGGTGCACCGCTAGCAAACCCCTATCCCGTTCAAAATGTCCTTCCTGTGGATCCCTCATAGCAGCTAGACCTTGCCTCACAGACCTTTTCCACTTGCTTCATCCCCCAAAATTCCCCAGCAACAATCCTCAATACCCAAATCCTAAACAATCCCAGAATACTGTTGTTAATATTTCTGCCAAAACCCTCAACCCCACAGATGTTTCAGTCCTATCCAAAGATCTCACATTCAGCCCCACACCAAAATTTAACCATGTTGGACTTGTACCAACTGTTCGAAACCTAGCTCCCACATCCAAGATACCAAACACTTCCTTCACAGATTCTCCACCATCCTCCCTCCCCCTCCCCTTTTACCTCTTGGATCCTTATTAGCCACTGTTGATGCCACTTCACTGTACACCAATGGTCTTGGTACTCTCAAACATTACCTTTCTCAACATCCTTCAGACTACAAACCCCATACCTCATTCCTTATAACCCTTACCAATTACATCCTAACAAACAATTACTTTTCCTTTGAAGCAAAAGTATACAATCAAATCTGCAGCACAGCCATGGACACCAATATGGTGCCAACATATTTATAGGGCGTCTATTGGAAACTTTCCTAGCCTCCCAAAACCCCAAACCCCTGGTCTGGTTTGGGTTCAGGGATGATATTTTCATGATTTAGACTCAGGTCCAGGACACCCTCTCCTGATTGCTTCACAACCTCAACTTCTTCTCCCACATTAGTTTGACTTGGTCCTTCTCAACCCAGCAAGTCTTCTCCCTGGATGTTAACTCTACCTCACTGATGGCTCCATCCACACCTCCATCCACATTAAACCTACTAATTACCAGCAGTACCTGAACTTTGACAGCCACCATCCATTCCACATAAAAAAATCACTCCCATACAACATTGCCACCCGTGGACAATAAATTTGCAGTTATGAGAAGTCCCTTACCCAAAATGCCAAGGCCTTCACAGACAGACATTACCCTCCTGATATAGTCTGCAAACAGTCTGCACTTCTTGTTACTCAATACCATTCCGGACTGGAACAACTAAAAATTCTTCATCAGGTCTTTGATTATCTGTCATCACGCCCTTAAATAAAAGACATCCTACCCAAGATCCTTCCAATCCCTCCTAAAGTGGTGTTCCATCACCCACTCAACCTCCACAACATCCTAGTCCATCCCTACACTTCTCACAACCCCAACCCCTTACCACAGGGATCATATCCCAATGGAAGACCACAATGCATAACTTGCCCAGTCCATGCACCCAACACTTATTATTCCAGTCCTGTCACAGGCTTATCCTACCCCATCAGAGGTCGGGCCACCTGTGAAAGCAGCCATGTGATTTACGTATCAACTCTGCTGCAGTCTTTGCACAGAGTTGATAACAAGCTGTCCATCAGGACGAAATGGCCACCACCAAAATGTAGCGAAAAGCAAGATAGACCACTCTGTGTACAGCATGCAGCTGAACACAGCACTCTGGATTTCAATGGCTGCTTCACTACCCAAGCCATCTGGGTCCTCCCCTCCACCACCAGCTCTTCTGAACTGCTCTGATGGGAGTTGTCCTTCAAACACATTCTGCAGTCCCACAAACATCCTGGTTTCAACCTAAGATAATTTTCCATCTCTACACTCTATACCTATCATCTCTCCCCTTCTTCCTTCCCCAAACATTATTGTATCTCTCCAATTCATGTCTTTCCTGTAACTGCACATTGCCTCTTATGCTATCTCCTCAATTTATTTATTTTTCCTATTTTTATTTTTCCATATTATTTGTATTGTTTCAAATCCCCACACTCCTCTATACCTTCCTTTAATCCTTTCCCAACCCTTTCCTTCACTGTATTCAATGCCACAATTCAAATTCTATCAGAACCTTTATAATGCACATGCAATGCGGAACTTTCCATCCCTACCTTTACCCAGCATATTTCCCCATCCACCCCCACCTCACTCACTGTCTAGTTGCTTGTGGCACTGGAGTGGCCGAACATGGTGGTTCTGTGTGTATAGTTGTCTGAGTTATTGTGTGAATGTATGAGTTTCTTTTTCTGATAAAGGCCATGGCCAAAAATTTAAGTTGTGTGAATGTGATTGTCTACTTTTTGTGCCTGTCAGCAGCTCTGTGAGCCTGTTTATGGTGAGTTGTTATCTATCCTCCTTTATTGACATTCCAATCGGATTTTCCATTGTTAAAAGACATAGCAATAATATTTTTTCTTATTTGATTATTATTCAATTCAGTAATCTACACATATCACTTCAAAAAGGTAACCAATACACAAAATTAGTTTACACAACATGCCTTCATTAAGGGCAAATAAAAACAACAAAAATATTCTGTTTTTGCTCACACCTCAACACTTTTGAGTTACGTGTGTGTATGTATACAAGCACACAAATTTTTCTCCTCCATCCTTCTCCATATGCACACACTACTGAGATTACTCTACTGAGTACTTCATAACTTCATACACATAATTTCACTTATTATTATTGATATGAATATTCTTTAAGAATGTAACAAGCTTGTGTCAAGTGAATTAATTAATTTATTTGCCTGGTCATCATATCCCAGCAGATCTAATAGAGAAGGAGTGGCGGGATACAGCAGTCATGTAAGTGTGTGTGTGTGGGGGGGGGGGGGGGGGTGAGAGAGAGAGAGAGAGAGAGAGAGAGAGAGAAAGAGAGAGAGACAGGTACTATGAGCCGAATGCTGAGAATAAAGAGAAGCTTTTTTAATGTGACTTTTTGTGACTCATTGTTATGTCTGTAAGGTGAGTAGCAATCGATCAGATTCTGAAGGTAGCAGGGGTAAAATATAGGGAGTGAAGAGTTATATTCAACTTGTACAAAAACCAGACAGCAATTATTAGAGTCAAAGGACATGAAAGGGTCGCAGTGATTGGGAAGGGAGTAAGACAGGTTGTAGCCTTTCACCAATGTTGTTCAATCTATACATTGAGCAAGCTGTGAAGGAATGCAAGGAGAAATGTGGAGAGGGAATTAAAGTCCAGGGAGAGGGAATAAAAACCTTGTGAGCCGCGGTGGAGTAGCCGAGCGGTCTAAAGTGTCTCGCTGCGGAGCGCACGGTTGCTTGCCGTGGAGGTTCGAGTCCTCCCTGGGGCATGGGTGTGTGTGTGTTTGTCCTTAGGTTAGTTTACCTAGGTTTAAGTAGTTTGTAAGCTACGGACTGATGACCACGCAGTTTGGTCCGATAGATTTACAAACATTTGAACATTTTTGAAAAACCTTGTGAAGCAGTAAAAGACAGTCGTGGTTGCAGCAAAACAATTTTATTGGTTGCTGTACCAGCCGGGCCATAATGGAGTGGAAAGTATTTTATAAAAACCTTGTGGTTTGCTGATGACATAGTAATTCTGTCAGAGACAGCAAAGGACCTCGAAGAGCAATTAAATGGAATGAGCAGTGCCTTAAAGAAAGGTATAAGATAAACATTAACAAGGGTAAAAGAGGGTAATGGAATGTAGTGTCAGAAAATCAGACGATGCTGAAGGAATTATATTACGGAATGAAACAATAAAAGTAGTAGATGAGTTTATTATTTGGGTAGCATGATAACTTCTGATGGTCAAAGTAAAAAAGATATAAAATGCAGGATAGCTGTGGGAACAAAAGCATTTCTGTAGAAGAAAAATTTGTTGACACCCAATATTAGTTTAAATTCTAGGAAGTCCTTTCTGGAAGCATTTGTCTGGAGTATAGCATTGTATGGGAGTGAAATGTGGATGATAAGGACTTCAGACAAAAAGATGATAGAAGCTTTCGAAATGTAGTGTTACAGATAAATGATGATGAGATGGGTAGATCGCGTAACAAATCAGGAGGTGCTTAACAGAAATGGAGAGAAAATGAGTTTCTGGCATATTCTGTCTAAGAGAAGGGATAGGTTGGTGGAACACATTTTGAGACATCAAGAAACTGTCAACTTAGCATTAGAAGGAAGTGTGTGGGGTAAAAATTGTAGAGGGAGACCAAGGAATGAATACAGTAAGCAGATACAATAGGGCGTATGCCGTTCTTATTCTCAAATGAAGAGGCTTGCACATGACAGGTTACACGAGAGGATGCCATCATCATATATATTCATACAGTAGAGCTGTATGTCGTTAGGAAAAGTAACGACTGTAGTTTCCCCTTTCTTTCAGCTTGCTGCAACTACTGAAAAGCCTGCTGTCTCTCTTCACGAACCAAATGTTTGTTTGGCCTCCATTGTGGTTGCTCCTGTGGTAAGGCTATCAGTATCGTAGAGGCATGCAAGCCAACCCACCTCAACAATGTCTGTTATTTGTAATGGCAGAAAACTTGTTGTTGTTGTTGTTGTGGTTTTCAGTCCGGAGACTGGTTTGATGCAGCTCTCTACAATATCCTATCCTGAGCAAGCCTCTTCATCTCCACATAAGAACGGCAACCTACATCTGTCTGAATCTGTTTACTATATCCATCTCTTGGTCTTCCTCTGCGATTTTTACCCCACACATTTCCCTCCAATGCTAAATTCACAATTCCTTGATGTCTAAGAATGTGTCCTACCAATCTATCCCTTCTTTTAGTCAAGGTATGCCAGAAATTTCATTTCTCCCCAATTCTGTTCAATACCTCCTCATTAGTTACGCGATCCATCCACCTAATCTTCAGCATTCTTCTGTAGCACCATATTTCAAAAGCCTCTATCCTCTTCCTGTCCGCACTGTTTATCGTCCATGTCTCACTCCCATACAAGGCAACACTCCATACAAATGCGTTCAGAAAGGACTTCCTTAGGCTTAAATCAATATTCGATGTTAACAGATTTCTCTTTTTCAAGAAAGCTTTTCTACCCATTGCCATTCTGCATTTTATATCCTCTGTCCTGCGACCATCATTTGTTATATTACTGCCCAAGTAACAAAACTCATCTACCTCCTTTATTGCTTCGTTTCCCAATCTAATTCCTTCAGCATCACCTGATTTTCTTACACTGCACTCCATTACCCTAGTTTTGCTCTTGTTAATGTTCATCTTATATGCACCTTTCAGCACACTGTCCATTCCGTTCAATTGCTCTTCCAGGTTCTTTGCTGTATCTGACAGAATTACTATGTCGTCGGCAAAACACAATGTTTTTAATTCTTCCCCCTGAACTTTTATTCCTTCACCAAATTTCTCCTTGCTTTCCTTTATAGCTTGTTCAATGTACAAATTGAATAACATTGGAGAAAGGCTACAACCCTGTCTCACTCCCTTCCCAACCACTGCATCCCTTTCATGCCCTTCAACTCTGAAAACCGCTGTCTGGTTTTTGTACAAGTTGTAAATAACCTTACGCTCCCTATATTTTACTCCTGCATGCTTCAGAACGTGAAAGAGTTTATTCCAATCAACATTGTCAAAAGCCTTCTCCAAATCTACAAGAGCTAGAAATGTAGGTTTGCCTTTTCTTAATCTATCTTCTAGGATAAGCCGTAAAGTAAGTATTGCCTCCCGAGTTCCTACATTTCTCCTGAACCCAAACTGATCTTCCCTTAGGTCAGCTTCTACCAGCTTTTCCATCCTTCTGTATATAATTCGCGTTAATATTTTGCAGCCATGACTTATTAAACTGATGGTTCTGTAGTTTTCACACCTGTCTGCACCTGCTTTCTTTGGGATTATAACATTTTTCTTAAAGTCTGAGGGTACATCGTCTGTCTCATACATCTTACACACCAGGTGAAACAGGTTTGTCATGGCTGGTTCTCCCAGACACTTCAGTAGCTCTGAGGGAATATTATCTACTCCAGGGGCCTTGTTTCGACTTAGATCTTTCAGGGCTCTGTCAAATTCTTCTCTCAGCACAGTATCTCCTATTTCATCTTCATCTACATCCTCTTCCCTTGCTACAATATTGTCTCTAAGTTCATTTACTTTGTAGAGCCCCTCTATATACTCTTTCCACCTTTCAGCTTTCCCTTCTTTGCTGAGAACTGGTTTTCCATCCGTGTCCTTGATATTCATAGAGCTCTTTTTCTTATCTCCAAATGTTTCTTTTATTTTCCTGTAGGCTGTATCTATTTTTCCCCTATTTATACATTCTTCTACATTCTTGCATTTGCCTTCTAGCCACTCCTGCTTAGCCATTTTGCACTTCCTGTCAATCTCATTTCTTAGTCATCTGTACTCCATTTTGCCTGTTTCATTTACTGCATTTTTATATTTTCTCCTTTCATCGATTAAATTTAGTATCTCCTGTGATATCCAAGGATTTTTTGTAGGTCTTGCCTTCCTACCTATTTTGTCCTCTGCTACTTTCACTATCTTATCTCTCAATTTTACCCATTCCTCCTCTACTGTTTTATTTTCCCTTGTTTCTGTCAATTGTTGCCTAAAGCTCCCTCTGAAATTCTTAAGAACCTCAGGTTCCTTCAATTTTTCCAGGTCCCATCTCCTTATTTTCCTACCTTTTTGTAGTTCCTTCAGTTTCAGCCTACAGTTCATAACCAACAAGTTATGGTCAGAGTCTATATCTGCCCCTGGGTATGTTTTACAGTTTAAAACCTGGTTCCGAAATCTATGTCTTACCATTATAAAATCTATCTGGTGTCTCCTGGTCTCTTCCACGTATACAACCTTCTTTTGTGATTCTTGAACCAGGTGTTTGTTATAACTAAATTATATTCCGTGCAAAATTCTACCAGGCAGCTTCCTCTTTCATTCCTTTTGCCCAGACCATATTCACCTACTATCTTCCCTTCCCTTCCTTGTCCTACTACCGAATTCCAGTCTCCCATAACAATTAAATTTTCCTCTCCCTTAATTGTCTGAATAATTTCCTTTAGTTCCTCATATATTTCTTCGATTTCCTCATCATCAGCAGAGCTAGTTGGCATATAAACCTGTACTACTGTTGTCGGTGTTGGCTTCGTATCTATCTTGACAATGATCATGCGATCACTGTGCTGGTCATAGTAGTTTACCCGCATTCCTATTTTCTTATTCATTATCAATCCTACTCCTGTGATACCCCCAATTGATTTTGTATTTATAATCCTGTACTCACCTGACCAGAAATCCTGTTCATCCTGCCACCGAACTTCACTAATCCCCACTAGATCTAACTTCAACCTATCCATTTCCCTTTTTAAATTTTCTAATTTTCCTACTCTATTAAGAGATCTAACATTCCATGCTCCGACCCGTAGAATGCCAGTATTGGTTTTTCTGATGATCACATCCTCCTGAGTAGTCCCCGCCCGGAGATCCGAATGGGGGACTATTTTACCTCCGGAATATTTTACCCAAGAGGATGCCATCATCATATGTTCATACAGTAGAGCTGCATGTCCTCGGGAAAGGTAACGGCTGTAGTTTCCCCTTGCTTTCAGCCGTTTGCAGTAGCTGTGTGGCAAAGCCATATTAACTGATGTTACAAGGCCAGCTCAGTCAATCATCCAGACAGTTGCCCCTGTAACTACTGAAAAGGCTGCTGCCCCTCTTCAGGAACCACACGTTTGTCTGGCCTCTCCACAGATACCCCTCCGCTGAGGTTGCACCTACGGTACGGCTATCTGTATATGATAATTCTTAGGCTATTAGCCACACATCATCGCATAAAACTAAAATAAAATGACATTTTATGACTATTACTGCACAAGACTTGTTCATAAGTCAGATTGTACACAATATTCACATTACCAGATATTATTAGTAATATACACACATCCATTGGTTCTGCTACGAAATTCATCAGTGGATTAGAAGTAATCACCAATAAATTCTTTAGACTCTTCTAAAAGTGAACTTTATTATGAGTTAAACTTGTTAAGGCTGCTGGCATGTTATTGAAAATGTGTACTGTTGGATAGTGGACACCTTTCTGGACCAAAGTAACTAACTGTAAATCTTCGTGAAAGTCATTCTTATTTCTAGTGTCGATTCCATGAACTGAGCTTTTGTTTGGGGGGGAAAAAAATAAAATAAAAATAATCACGGTGTGTGCAATCAGGTTTGCATGTCTCTGTCTCTACCAGTCTAACCAAAACAATCTTAAAATAAGTGAATAAATAAAGACCTCTTGATGTAACCACTAAATAAATAAAAATAAAAGAAATTAAAAGAAATCTGGCCACAGTATTACTCCTCCCCACTTACCATTCAAATATAACGCAGTACAAAATGACCTAAATCCCTGTATCTTACCATTTAGACTATGACAGTAAGTCACCTTACGATCAAAATAACAAGTGCAACAATACATAACACACCATAGGAACCCCACACATGTAACTCAATACTTCCCACACCTCCTTCACATTGTAAACAAAACCGTTCATCAGTCATCATACCTTGTGACTGCTTTATTCAAATAGCTCCTGCACATCATGATTTTTTGTAGGCTCAAACACAATACTGCAAATACTTTGTGCAGTGGCCTGACAACATCTGAAGAACCAGTGGTACGGGGATGCTGTACAGAAGTTGTGGGGTGGGACACCAGAGTGGCTCATGACTGTAGTGAGACACTGGTAATCTGTAAACATTTTATTTTCCTTTGCTTCATACGGTACAAAACTGCATTTTGCTATTTGCATCGAATTCCATTCAACTGGTGGTCTGCTCACCCTGCTTTTCTGAGATCACAGCCCTGCTAGAGTCCACGCAGGATAAGGTGAATGGTGCACAGAGACGAGTTTTCATCCAAAGTGACTGGCGAGTTCATTCCTTCGTTTGGAAGGGGAGGCTGCATCAGTCAACTTCCGCCTGTTGGCCTGTGAGCTAGTCACTTTCCCTCCAGCCCTCTCTCACTTCTCAGGCTGCTATCCCCACCACTACTGCTCTCCCCACACTTGCCCAGCCGTCTGTGCATCTGCTCTCCAATTTATCCTGCGCGCACTCTACCTGTGGGCCAGTACTATCAGGCACACTTCTGCAGCAGTGAATTATTCGATTAAGGCTATGAGCTGGCCCCCCACCAATAAGAGGCAGTCACGTCATGCTGGCCCACACACTACAGTGGGGAAAAATATCTGCTGGTAAGTGAAAAACTACTTCATCAGCTGAGATGTAACCCGCCTGTCCCCAGGCAGAACTCGCTCATGCTACTGGAAGGCCTGGACCGGTCACCTGCTGGCTGGCTCCTTCCGAATTCAGAAAGTCAAACTGTGGTCGCACCACAGACTGGCATGTTGTACTCTATTGGGAGCTGTGTGTGGCCATCTGTGTAGCACAGCCCCACCATCCAAGAGAGCTGTGGCACTAAAGACACTGGTATTCATTGAGTGTTTCTCATTCATACTCAGCAGTGTGGTTATCTATTGCAAATGCACCGGTCCCTGTCGTGTACACTAAAACTGAGTTAATGCCAGAGCTCTACTATTGATAGCAGTTTGTAATAAGCATTACTCAGAATTCCTGATCGAGTAAGGTGGTGCAGTGGTAACGCACTGGACTTGTATTCGAAAGGATGGCGATTCAAATCCACCTCCGGTCATCCAGTTTTAGGTTTTGTGTGATTTTCCTAAATCACTCCAGGCAAATGCCAGGATGGTTCCTTTTAAAGGGCACAGCCGATTTCCTTCTCCTGTCCTTACCCAAAAATCCTGAGCCTGAGCTCTGTCTCTAATGACCATGCTGTCGACAGGCTGTTAAACCCTAAGCTTCCTTCTTCCTTTCATAATGCCATTGAGCATCCTGTTTTGCCAACTTTTGCACCCTACTTGGTCTGACATATTCAGTTGCCTCCTTTTGCACAAAGTTACTATCAACAAGCCTGCACCTGACTTATGTGTATCACTAAAATCCAATGCCATAAATTAACACTAAAATTACCTTGTGTTGTGACACTGCTACAACTGAGATTTTGGTCCTCACACATCCTCGGCTGTACAAGGGATAAAGAGGGATGAGATTCTCTTAGAGACAATGTTATTGGTGGATATGCTCATAGTTTTAATCATAGCATTTAATTTGTATTTCAGTTCCTGTAGTCATGTCCTAGTTCATGAACCACAGGCAACGTATGAGTGGCCAAGTAAGTAGTCCTGACAGTTGGGATACCAGTTACTTTGGAAAAGGGTTGGGCATCTCGGACATATTCTGAGTCGTGGCCATCTTTATGCTCAGACGGCAAAGACTATCAAATCCACCGGTTAGTCCCTCAACCGTTAGGGGTAAAACCCAGTGGGGCCCTGGGCAAGTAAGGCTAGCAACCTGCTTCCCAGGTACTTCAATATCATGCTGGCAACAATCAGAGCAAAGTGCCTCAGACCTTTGGAGGTGATGGAGTCCCACCTCTAATTGACAGACCAGGGACTCCTCAGATGCGACTTGGCAGATGTTCTAGAATGAGATGGGGAGTTATTAATATCAATGGGGATTACAATGGGAAGAAGGTAGAACTGGCGGAGGCTTTATGTAAGATGGGGTTAGATGTTTTATCTGTTAGTGGTGTTAGAGTAAGGGGAGAGAAAGAGGACAAAGTCGGAGAATACAAGGTCTACCTGTCAGGAGTTAAAGTAGGAAGAGCACAGGGGGGTGTAGGATTTTACATCAGAAAAGAAATCGAACCCAGCATAATTGCAATATGGTACGTAAATGAACGACTGATGTGGGTAGCATTTGGCCACCTCCAGTAAGAAAATTAGGATTGTGGCAGTGTATTCACCCTATGAAAGGACAGATCAAGATGAGATGGACAGATTTTACAACGCACTTAGTGATGTAGTTGTTAAGAGTGAAGGATAAGGATAGTGTTTTACTCATGGGTGATTTCAACGCCAGGATAGTAAATCAAAGAGAAGGTTATGAAAAGGTTATGGGTAAGTTTGGAGAGGATATGGATGCCAACAGGAACGGAAAACAACTCTTGGATTTCTGTTCCAGTATGGGCTTAGTTATCACAAACTCCTTCTTTAAGCATAAGGACATTCACCACTATACGTGGGAAGGAGGGGGAACCAGATCTATCATTGACTATGTAATAACAGACCAGGAATTCGGGAAGACAGTCAAGGACACACATGTTTTTAGGGGGTTCGTTGATGATACTGATCATTATTTAATCTGCAGTGAAATTGGTTTCATGAGGCCAAAAGAGCAGAAAGTCAGGTCCAAGTGTAGAAGGATAAGAGTGGAGAAGCTTCAAGACAAGGAAATTAGGCACGAATACATAACAATGATCTCGGAAAGGTACCAGCTAGTTGAATGTAATGATTTACAGTCACTGGAAGAGGAATGGTCAAGGTACAGGGACACACTACTGGAAGCAGCTAGAGAATGTCTTGGAACAGTAGTGTGTAAAGGTAGGAAGAACCAGACAGCCTGATGGAATGACACAGTCAAGGCAGCTTGTAAACAGAAAAATAAGGCATTTCAAAAATGGCTCCATACTAGAAATCAGGCAGACAGAGAAAGTTAGATTGAAGAAAGAAACAAAGCCAAAGGGATAATTGCAAAATCCAAGCAGAAATCGTGGGAAGACTTTGGAAACAAGCTAGAATCTCTGGGCCAAGCCGCGGGAAAACCATTTTGGAGCATAATTAGCAATCTTTGAAAGGGAGGGAAGAAGGAATTAACAAGTGTTTTGGACAGGTCAGGAAAGCTGCTAGTCAATCCTGTGGATGCCTTGGGCAGATGGTGGGAATATTTTGAAGAATTGCTCAATGTAGCAATTTTCAGGAACAATGGGATAGGAATGATGCTGGAAACAGGATCTCATTTGAGGAAGTGGAGAAAATGGTCAGTAGATTACAGTGCAATAAAGCGGCTGGGGTGGATGAAATTAAGCCGGAACTCGTCAAATATAATGGAACATAAGGTCTCAAATGGTTACACAGGATAATTGAAAAGGCGTGGAAATCAGGACAGGTTCCGTCAGACTGGACGAAAGCGGTAATCATGCCAATTTTCAAACATGGAAACAGAAAAGATTGCAACAACTATCGAGGTATCTCTTTAATTAGTGTTGTAGGCAAAATCTTCTCAGTTATTGTTGAAAGGAGAGTGCGAGTATTAATTGAGGACAAGTTAGATGAAAATCAGTGTGGGTTTAGGCCTCTTAGAGGCTGTCAGGACCAGATCTTTAGCTTACGGCAGGTAATGGAAAAGTGCTATGAGTGGAACAGGAAATTGTATCTATGTTTCATAGATCTGGAAAAGACTTATGACCGTGTTCCTAGGAGGAAGCTACTGTCAGTTCTTCAAGATTATGGTATAGGAGGCAAACTTCTGCAGGCAATTAAAGGGCTTTATGTAGACTGTCAGGCAGCAGTTAGAGTAGATGGCAAATTAAGCTCATGGTTCAGGGTAGTTTCAGGGGTAAGACAAGGCTGTAACCTGTCACCACTGTTGTTCATACTATTCATGGATCATATGTTGAAAACATTAGACTGGCAGGACGGGATTAAAGTAGGTGAAAACAAAATAAGCAGTCTCTCATATGCAGATGACTTAGTTGTAATGCCAGATTCGATTGAAAGGTTGCAAACTAATATCTCAGAGCTCGATCAGAAGTGCAAGGATTATGATATGAAGATCAGCATCTCCAAAACGAAAGTAATGACTGTGGGAAAGAGATTCAAACAGATTGAGTGCCAAATAGGAGGAGCAAAGTTAGAACAGGTAGACAGTTTCAAGTACCTGGGATGTATTTTCTCACAGGATGGCAACATAACGAAAGAACTGGAATCGAGGTGCAGCAAAGCTAATCCAGTGAGTGCTCAGCTAAGATCTACTCTCTTCTACAAGAAGGAAGTAAGTACCACGACTAAGTTAGCAGTGCACCACTCTATCTTTCGACCAACTTTATTGTATGGGAGTGAAAGTTGGGTGGATACAGGTTACCTTATTCATAAGATAGAGGTTACAGATATGAAAGTAGCAAGAATGATTGCAGGTACCAATAGATGGGAACAATGGCAGGAGGATGTCCATAATGAGGAAATCAAAGAAAGGCTGGGAATGAACACCATAGATGAAGCAGTTAAGAGCGAACAGACTGAGATGATGGGGTCATGTTACACGCATGGGAGAAGCAAGGTTACCTAAGAGACTCATGAGCTCGTCAGTGGAGGGTATGAGGAGTTGAGGTAGACCAAGAAGAAAGTACTTAGATTCTGTGCAGAATGATTTTGAAGTAAAAGGCATAACATCAGACGAGGCATCAATGTTAGCATTGAATAGGGGATCATGGAGGAATTTTATTAGAGGTACTATGCTCCAGACTGAACGCTGAAAGGCATAATCAGTCTCTAATGATGATGATGATTCATTAATAATGTTGCAGACACCTAGCATGCCAGTTTATTGTAGTTTTCATTTCACTCCATTGTTAGTTGATTGATACTGCAACCATTTATCATGGTTATATTGTTTTTTGGGTTGCTAGCAAATCAGTTTCCCAAATAGAATACATTCTCATAAGCTAAGAAAAATCTACTTTCCCATAGTAAAGAGAAAAAAAAAAAAAAAAAAAGAGAGAGAGAGAGAGAGAGAGAGAGAGAGAGAGAGAGAGAGAGAGAGAGAGAGAGAAGAAGAAGAAGAAGAAAGAAAGAAAGAAAAAACTTATCATAACACCAACCACCACATGAAAACAGGCAATGCCAAAGTGGGGGATATCTGAAAAGAGGACACAGCAATATGTTGTTCCAGGGCCAACAGTTTGGTTGATTTTTTTCGTTCACTCTTGTAACATCATCCAACATAGGCCTAGCTGTGCTTTACAAGATACTGCAAACAACAAAAAAGCAAAAGGAAAGGTGTTGCACTCCCATAGCACATGCTGCTATACTGTATGGTTAAAGGAGGATTGCATCATTTTGAGTATGATATTTCAGAGGTAAAATAATTACCCATTCTTGTATCTTGGTGGGGACTTCTTGGAAGGATATTACAATTATTATTATATAATATTACAATTCATTACAATTACAGTCCTGAATCATAAAGTTAATCTATAATAAGATTATAGAATGACCATCTTCATGCCTGCGTAAAACTGTGTTGCACTACATATCATGTCATTTCATTGTGATCCAAGACTGGAATTATAATAAAGCAAATATTTTCCAGGGTTGATGGAAACATTTTCATGACAATGTCACAATTTGTGGACTTAGGATGATGTCGTAATCATGAATAACAAAACTGAGAATCTACAGACTGGAGTATAAAATAATTGATATCTCAAAAATGTAGGCAGATTAGAAAATTTGAAAAGTTAAGTGGATAGATTGAAGTTAGAAGACATTATTGATGTTTGTGTGCAGGATGCATTGATACATTGAAATTTTATATAGTTAAGGATTGGTGAAGTCTGTACACAGGATGAACAGAACTTGTGGTCAGGTGAGTGCAGAGTTATAAACACAAAGTGAAATACCATACAGGCAATGCAGGGGTATGTCTAATAATGATTAAGAAAATAGGTTTAAAAGTCACCATCCAGATCAGCTATATACTGTATTTATGTGTGCGGGATGAGCAATGTTGGCAGTGGTCAGCATGTGACATACTGTAACAAAGCAGTGTGAGTCAGTTGTTTGTTTATGTGTTTCAAGTGAGACAGCCATGCCCGACAAAAAATATGATGAAACATTTATATTTCTCCTTAACCTAATAAAAGTCCTTACTGTTGAGCGGTTGTGCAGGCTAAATCTGGGAGATTGTTCGTGCATTTCTTCACTTATTCTAACTTATAATTACCGTATTTTATCGCGCAATTCCCCCCTTTTTTCTCGAAAAATGTTCTTGAAAACGCTAGGGAGGGAATTATGTGAGTAGTTATTCAGAAAGGAAGAAAAACTATGTATTAGGCAGGTAAAAGATACCGGTATACGGCAATTTGTGAAAAAATGGTACCTACAGTGCGTTTAAAATTAGTTGCGACTTTTGACATGTCGGTACGTAGCGAGTGGAGGGTTCGCATAGTTTCCAGCGTATGCTGAGCGCGCCGGCAACATCTAACGCCACGCTGGCGCCTGGAAACATTCTTTGTCGGTAGGACACAACAATGCAGGATAGAGAACGCAAAGGGCCACCGCGCGACACCACGTGCTACTGTTTACACACGCTTTGGCAACAGCGGTGCCTCACAAGCGGGAGTGGAAGAAGCCGGCTCACTATTGCTGTTACCTGGGCAACGGCGTCTCCTTCACTCCGACAAGCCAAACGTCAGAAGTCGCAACTAATGTTAAACTTACTGTACCGGTATTTATTTTCTTAACACAATTTATTTTCAATTACCATAACACAAAAGAACTGGATTACCAGTAATGCCACGGCTTCATTATGCCTACAATCAAGAGCAGCAATGCATTGTTTCATTGTTTACCGTATTTTCTCTCTGTATTCTGCGACCGGTTAAAGCGCAGTTTATGCGGCAGCGGCTAGCCGTCGAGCTCGGTAAGTTCGGAACGACAGAGCAGCCAATCAGGAGTCGCGATGCTGCGGCCAATAAGAAAGAGCGTTACAGTTGTACAATGTAAACAAATCGAAGCGGTGTATGCAAAAGTTTTTGACGATCTACAAGTTACAGTTGCTATTAGTATGGATGTCACTTGATCACTGTTTCGAATATATCATAAAATACCTGCTCTATGGTTGACAGGTTCTTGTATGTACCCTTGTCCGGTCAGTAAAACTAATTGCGATAATTTCCAAGAATGCATGTGTGGGAACAACAATATTAATATGAAGCTGAATGACGTACAGTGCAGACGAAGACGGCAAAGATTATCATTAATGCTAAACTATAATTGCTCTTTGATGATATAATTTCTGTTGTTTATTGTCTTCTATTCTTTGTTCTATAATATACGTGATTAAAGTGTATTAAGTGCAAGCCGTTATTTTTAATTTTATTTTAATATGATACTAAGAAGCGGCTACAATGTGGTGACCCCAGAGACTGAAGAACACGCACAAGAAGAAGAAAATACGCGGGAGGATGTAAATTCGCCGCAACGTAGAGTGGAACGTAGCAACCAGGTGTTGGATTTAACACAGCTACAAGACACATTAAGAAATCAAATGCAAGATTTGCGTAACGAGATGAGACGACAACAGAGTAATTCGCCCCAACGAATTTCCGAGAGACGCGCGGCAGATTGCGCAGATAGCGGAGAAGATAAAAAGAATTGGTTCAGAACACACATGAAAGTACGCACTCCGCAGTTCCTTCCAGACAAACCGGAGTTATGGTTTTCCATGTTAGAGCTAGCGTTTGTTCATAATGGGATTACGGACGATAACGAGAAGTTTGCAATAGCAGTTAATGGTTTGGACTACAGAGCTGCGACAATAGTTGAAGACGCAATTAAAAGCCCTCCGTCGACGCAACAATATACTCACCTTAAGCAGTTGTTAATAGACAGACTCAGCAAACCTCTAGATCAACGGATACATCAGGTTCTGAGAAACGAACGTCGAGGCGATAGATCTCCGTCAGAATTCTGGCGACAGTTAAGAAGTGTGGTAACAGAGGAAGACCTATCAAATGTTACGCTTCGTTACATTTGGGCGTCACAGCTTCCCTCGGCAGTCAGAGCAGCTGTAGCGGCAGACGACAGTCAAGATATTATCCACATTCTTCGATTAGCCGACAGAGTTTTCTCAACAATCAAGACAACGGATACATTTGCGTCGATGGAAGCAATATCAATGACGGATCACTTTGAAGCAGCAGCAATCAGCAAAGAACGTAAACCGGAGACAAAATCTCATTTCCTGCAGTTAAAGGAACAATTAGATGGACTACAAAAACAATTTGAAAACTGGAAGATAGCGGCGAAGGACACACGCGTACGAGATGGAGGAGAAGAGAAGATCGACCAGTTATGTTGGTACCACCGGAGGTTTGGTGAGCGAGCAGCTAAATGTACACCTCCTTGCAATTACGTACGTTCCGTGCGTAACATGGAAATAATTGTAAGTACAGACATTTCTTTTTTACCTGTGTCCAGACGGCTCTACGTCCAGGACGTAAATACTTCGTGTTATTATCTTGTAGATACTGGATCTGATGTAAGTACCATACCTGTGCAGTCGAGTAGAACAAGTAGGGAACATCCGTTGATTTGTCTCACAGCTGCAAACAAACAGCCGATACAAACGTATGGCAGTTGTGTCAGAGAATTGGACCTAGGATTTAATGCAGTTTGTAAATGGACATTTGTTATAGCTGAAGTGTCAGAGCATATACTAGGAGCAGATTTTCTTTATGCAAATAGCATCAGTGTAGATATTCGGACGGCTCAACTTAGGAAAGGAGAAGAAATTGTATCTGGTTATCTAAAGAACATCGGCACTGAAGGATATAAACCTATTCAAATGATTAACGCAGATAAAAATAAATATCTACCTGTTTCAGTACAAAATTTAGTACCACACAAAACAGTGCATCGCATAAACACAATACCGGGCCCCCCAATTTCTTGCAGACCGAGAAGATTAGCACCAGATAAGTTCATGGATGCAAAAACTGAGTTCAATCGTATGTTAGACACAGGGGTGATAAGGAGATCAGACAGCCCTTGGGCTTCACCTTTACACATGGTTAAAAAGAAAGATGGTAGTTGGAGGCCGTGTGGAGATTACAGAGAATTAAACGCACGAACAATTCCCGATCGATACCAAATATTCGTGATTTTACGAATGTACTAGAAGGCATGAATTTCTTCAGTGTTATTGACTGTCAAAAAGCGTATCATCAGATACCGGTAGCTGAAGTGGACATACCTAAGACTGCAGTTACAACACCTTTTGGCCTTTTTGAATTTTTACGCATGCCATTCGGACTAAAAAATGCAGCCCAAACATGGCAAAGATTTATCGACGAGGTGTTAAGAGGGTTAAACTTCACTTTTGCATATCTAGATGACATTTTGGTGTTTTCGGCGACGTCAGAACTTCACGAAAAGCATCTTAAGGCTGTCTTTGATAGACTTAAATTATACGCGATCATAGTTAATGAAGATAAGTGCACATTACGAAGAGATAATGTCACATATTTAGGTCATAATCTCTCGGCTGCTGGCATACGTCCATTGGATGAGAAAGTTGACCAAATACAAAAGATGCCCCTACCAAAAGATTTGCGGCAATTACGCAAGTTCCTTGGTGTAATAAATTTTTACCGTCGTACAACTGTAAATCAACTGACTGTTTCTGAACCGGAGATTCGGGCGCTACGCGCCCTCAGATACTAAAAAAAAAACTTCTCGTTTAACCTATACCTAACTTAACTTTCATTTAAAATGATCACTGTTTCGTACTGGTCTTAAAACAAATAAAACATGTTTGACGGCAGTGGTGTATTAATAATAGGTCACTTATGTCCGTAATACGACAATCTAAAAATCTCTTATAAATGGAAACTCAATTACAATCACACAAACGCCGCACCGATATCCTCGAATAAACTTCGAAGTTGACGCCAAATTTACTCGTCATGAAACACGCAATCTCATTGGCCGCGACATCGCGACTCCTCATTGGCTGCTTTGCCGTTCCCAACCACAGTCTCTAATATATACAGTCGCGACACTACCGATGATTTTTGTTATACTAGGCGACTGCAGCGCTCCTTGCGGACATAAAGCCACGTTGCTCTGTATCGTATACGAGACGTGTGTTTGTTGTGTGTTTTGGTGTACGAAATGGCTTTTACGAAGGGAAGCGTGTGTAGTGCAATAAATTGCAGCAACAACAACATCAAGAATACGTCTCATTTATCATTCTTTAGGTTTCCTACAGAGCCTGAGAGGTATGTGACATCAAGATTCAGTAATGCTTATTTACAATTATCTTGTGAGCAACAGACACATATTGTAGATTATTTCTTTTTAGGATCAAGAAATGACTTATAAATAGCAGACAAGATCTTTTGGATAAAGTTGCCGCGTATTTACATGATAATATGAAGTTCTGCTCGCTACACTTCGATGCAAACCAGTTCATGAATGATGAACGGAAGAAGCTGGTGTGGAATGCTGTGCCTATATTGTTCGATGTTCCAAACAAACCACCGAAATTGGGAATAAAGAGGAAACTACCGCAAAGACGCGATAATATAAAGGCGGAAGAAATTAAACTGTGTTATGAAAAAACTATTACGACTGTGGTGGCTGCTACATCACAGCTAGAAAAATTTTTGTCTGGGCATTCGAAAGTAATTCACTATTGAGGCAAATTTATAAGAAATGTATGAAAAAGAAGTGTTCATTGTTACCGTTATTAATGTTTGAAAGGTTAAATGTTTTCTATTTTATCTAATGGAAACCAAGGTCTAACATATAAACCTATTTATCTGAAATCAGTGAGCCGTCTTATTTTACATACGATTGTCGCCCCGCCCCCTCCCACTCCTCCCTCATCAACGAACCATATAATGACAGACTGTGATAATGACTTAGGACCATTCATATAATATGACATTTAGACTGTCGTGTAATCGACGTAATATTATCTTAAAATATCATATAAATGAAATAACCTCTCAACAAAATTATATTAGATGAAATTTTCATAGGCAGTGGGTGTTCTCATAACTAAAAAGCAGGGGAAAAACATTGATTCGCACCTTTTACACAGGGAAGGCCAATTACATGCTTCTCATGTGCGAAATACTGTGTTTACCAGCAAAGTAAGGTGCGATTTCTGAAGAATTTCGTCATAAATATGTTGCAGTTAGCGTCAGTTTATTCACGAGTTTTTACTAAATTTACATTTGTTCATATTCAACTGACCCGTAGAAGTTCTATAATAGGCTTGTCTGCACAAAATACTATGTTTATCTATCACTACCGGTAAGGTAAGCTGCAAGCAATTTCTAAAGAATTATTTCGTAACATATTGCACAATTGCAGTTTGTGTCCGGTCACGACGAATTTTTGCTCGGTTTACGTTTCTTTTACACTCAGTCATGTGTCAAAATACTTAAATAAAGCTTGGAATACAAGAATATATACAATATTTAGCAAACCACACAGAAAAGTAATTACAAGCGGGCATTATTAATGTGTCGTATACGGCGTTAAAGGACAGCTTGCTTTACGACCGCTTGGAGCGCTAGTGTCGCTCCAAGTGTCCGACGGTAACAGCTTTCACAGCAGTGAGTGTCGCGACTGTATATATTAGACTGTGTTCCCAACCTTGCGAGCGCGACGGCTAGACGCTGCCGCATAAACTGCACTTTAACCCTGGGATCTCACTTTCGTCACTATCATCACTATTTTCAGGATCAGATAACACGTCATCTTCTCCATTTTCACTACCGATTTTCCACAACATGTCGTCCTCGGATCCGTCAATGGTACAAGAAATTCCGGTTTTTTGAAAACTCTTCTTCACAATATCAACACCAGTTTTCTCCTATACACAACCGCCATCAATTGTGAATACTAGTGTCGTAGGTGTTCTTTGAAAGGTTTGTTCACGCTGACATCTAAAGGTTGAAGAATGGACGTTAAACCTCCAGGAATGATAACAGGTTGGGACTTCATCCATTTCATTTTCTCCTTTACAGCTTCCACAAGGTGAAACCCAGAAACTGTCTAGGAGAAGAAGGGACTTCTTTTGTAATAATGCCCCTCGTTGTCTTCCCCAGACTTTCTCCAGCCAATCCACCATCAATTCTGCTGTCATCCAGCCCTTTTCTTGAACTCGTAAGTGAATTCCATGAGTGAAAGTCTCCTTTGGTAATGTCTTCCTCTTAAAGATGGCATACGGTGGTAGTTTATTGCCGTCTGCTGTAACACACAACATCACTGTGTATCTTAATTTCTCTGCTCCAGTCGTCTTCACAAGGACACTTTTTGAGCCAGTTGCAGCAATGGTTGTGTTCCGTGGCACATCAAAAAACACTGGTGTTTGGTCAGTGTTACCAATCTGGGAGAGCAAATAGTCATATTGCTGTCGTACTTGTTTTACATAACGATGGAATTCGATTACCTTATCTGTGTAGTCTTGAGGTAATCGGTGGCACAAAGATGTTCTCCTTCGTAGACTGAGATTCCGCCGTCTCATAAAACGAATCACCCAACCAATGCTTCCTTTAAAGTCCTTTCTGTCAATGTTTAGCATGGCAGCTATCTCGCGAGCTCTGTTCTGAATCATTTCATAAGAGACAGCACAACAATCATTCCGAA
Source organism: Locusta migratoria (assembly GCA_026315105.1). Lineage (NCBI taxonomy): Eukaryota > Metazoa > Arthropoda > Insecta > Orthoptera > Acrididae > Locusta > Locusta migratoria. Next base: position 103,417,111 of record CM048747.1, read on the forward strand.
GTTCATTGACATAAGCAATTACACCATTATCAATTTCGGAATATTTCCCAGTTTATCTTTTTCTCTCCGTCAATACCGTATTGAATTAGGATCGACGGAGAAATGCCTTCCTGCAGCTTTTATTCCATTTCTATCGGCGTAAGATAACACATTTAGTTTAAATTTTGCCATGTAGTTTGAATATTTCGCCATTATGACGACTTGTAGCAAACTGACCTAGAAATATGTCTGCAGCTTAACGTTTCAAATTTACGGTATGTTGTGACCGTTCGTCTTACCCTTTTTTTTTTTATGGCGCTTTTTAAGCACTACACTTATGTAGCGACGATCTACATCGAACTTAACGTAACTTAAACTAAGGATGGACACAACATCCATGCCCTAGGGGGGCATTCGAACCTCTGGCGGGAGCAGCCTCGCGCACCGTGGCAAGACGCCTCAGTGCGCTCGGCCATTTCGGCCGGCTCCTCTCTAGTAATTATGAATAACTTTGTATGAATGTCAATTTCTTATTGCATCAAAACGCTACTTTTCAATTCTTCCTCTGAAAACATTTCATTGTTGCATCGGTAGTAATCGGCTAAGCATTATTAAGCAAATACTGTTGCGGCAACATGTTAACTGGTGACGTCTATTATTTGTGTTCGTTCGTTCATTGTTTGTTATCAGTTTACCGGCAATTTTTGGAATACTCGGATCGTGTGTGAACAAACAAGCTTACATTAACTCAGATTAGTGAGTAATAACAGTGAAATGAAGAGACGATATCTAAGTTCGTTCCGTGAAGAATGGTTGCAGGAAGAAAATTATAAAGAGTGGCTACTAAAAGTCGATACTGATGAGTGTATGTGTAAGTGCAGAATATCCAATATCTCATTTACTGTTAAGTACGATGGAGTGAAAGCTGTGAATAAACATTTACAATCAGAATGACACAAAGCGAATATTACCACACAAAACAAGAATCAGTCGCTTCTTAAATTCTTGCCGAAACAATTTTCTGCAGAAGACGACAAAGTCTCTGCAACGGAATTAACTTTACCATGGTGTGAAACACCACCATTCTTACAATACTTGCTGGGAGGAAGGAGATGATTAGTTTTTTTTTCTTTTAGAATTCACATGTAATGCTGGTTGGGGGGGGGGGGGGGGGGAGAGTCATTGGCCAAGGGGGAGGGGGGCACGTCTGGTCTCCGGGCCTGCCTCGAGTTCAGTCTGGCAACCCTACTTTGGGGGGGGGGGGGGGATGGATCTGCTTTACGAGCAAAATTTTAGTCAGTTTCCAGACAGACTACCATCTACCACTCCCGTGAAGAATCTAATTCACTCCCATCCAATGAAAGCTTATGGTAAAACACTCCAAGTTTCCATTATTTACCTTTACCAGATTGCTGTTATACGATTTCTCTACCTCTCTTTTTTTTCTGGGTCTGGGGGGGGGGGGGTTCTATCCCCCTCATCCCCCCCATAGTTACGCCACTGATCAGTCCCTAAACTTACAAACACCTTATGAACTAGCTACTACTAAGGACGGCACAAATATCCATGCCTGAGGGGGGATTCGAACCCCCGACTGTAGTGGCCGTGTGGACTGTGACTGAGATGTGCCGCAGAACGCTTGGCCATCGCAGCCGGCCCATTCCTGTCATCTCATGCAATTCCCTACTTGGCAAATCGTGGGGTAGATGCATGGCGAGTCTGACAGCCCTGTTCTGCAGGCTTTGCAACCAATGGATGTGACAGTTGGCTGCATTTCCCCAAACTACAGCCACATATTCTAGCACTGGTTGGATCAGCACCAGATATAAGGTGAGACCGCAGCGTGGGAACAAGGATGTTTCTGGGTTGAGGATGGGGTAGAACGCCATCATGCGGCCTGTGCCTAGGGTTGCCAGATTGAACTCGAGGCAGGCCCGGAGACCAGACGTGCCCCCCTCCCCTTTGGCCAATGACTCACCCTCACCCACCCCCCCCACACACACAACTGCGGCCAACTCCCCCCCCCAACCAGGATTACATATAAATTCTAAAAAAAAAAAAAAAAAAAAAAAGAAAAGAAAAAAAGAAACACTAATCATCTCCTCCCTCCCAGCAAGTATCCCCCCCCTGGTGGAACGTTGCTAGGGGCCGCAGCTGACCGGCCAGGCCGCCAGTTGCTGTGGGTCAACAATCGGCACACTTCAGTAGGCGTGGCAGCAGAAGTGGCGGCAGCATCAAAGCTGCTCACATCAACAGCTGCGCCTTCCAAGAGTTGCTGCTTGTGGCTCCGCAAACTGGTCACCAAGAAGAGCGCCAAATACCTAATAAACTTTTGTAGCCATTCTTTATAATTTTCTTCATGCAACCATTCTTCACGAAACGAACTTAGATATCGTCTCTTCATTTCACTGTCATTACTCACTAATCTGAGTTACTGTAAGCTTGTCTGTTCACACACGACTCGAGTATTCCAAAAATTGCCAGTAAACTGATAACAAACAATGAACGAACGAACACAAATAATAGATGTCGCCAGTTGACATGTTGCCGCTACAGTGTTTGCTTAATAATGTGCTAGCCGATTACTACCGACGTAACAGCAAAAAGTTTTCAGAGGAAGAATAGAAAAGTAGCGTTTTGTTGCAATAAGAAATTGACATTTATATAAAGTTATTCAAAATCACTAGAGAGGTGCTGGCCGGGAATGGCCGAGCGCACTGAGGCGTCATGCCACTGTGCGCGAGGCTGCTCCTGCCAGAGGTTCGAATCCCCCCCTAGGGCATGGATGTTGTGTTCGTCCTTAGTTTAAGTTACATTAAGTTCGATGTATATCATCGCTACATGAGCGTAGTACATAAAATGCGTCGTAAAACAAAAAAAAAAAAAAAAAAAAAGGGTAAGACGAAGGTTACAGTCAAGCCCGGAGATGAGAGTAATTGGCCCGTAGAGCCGGAGAATTCATTCCAAACCCGGACACTCCGGGCAACGCCCGGAGATCTGGCAACCCTACCTGTGCCATTACCTGGTCGTAGATCAATGATTCTTGTTGTCCATTGCTCTCGGTAGTGGCTGGCTGAAATCTGATGGGGTGAAAACATCTACATCTACATCTACATCGATACTCTGCAAATCACATTTAAGTGCCTGGCAGAGGGTTCATTAACCACCTTCATAACTTTTCTCTACCGTTCCATTCTCTAATAGCGCGCGGGAAGAAAGAACACCTAAATCGTTCCGTTTTCGATCTGATTTCTCTTATTTTATTGGGATTGTCATGTCTCCCTAAGTAGGTGGGTGCTAGCAAAATATTTTCACATTCAGAACTAAAAGTCGGTGATTGAAACTTCGCAAACAGATCACGCCGCAATGAATAACGTCTTTCTTTTAATGATTTCCACCCCAATTCGTGCAACATTTCCGTGACGCTTTCCCCCCCGTAACGTGATAAAACAAAACGAGCTGCCCTTCTCTGAACCTTCTCAATATCTTCTGTCAGTCCCACCTGGTGAGGGTCCCACAAGGGGCAACAGTACTCCAAGAGAGGACGCACAAGTGTGATGTAGGCAGTCTCTTTGGTGGAGCTGGTGCATCGTCTAAGCGTTCTGCCAATGAAATGTAACCTTTGGTTCGCCTTCCCCACAATATTTTCTATGTGTTCTCTCCAGTCAAAGTTGTTCGTAATTGTAACTCCTAGGTATTTGGTAGAATTTACGACCTTAAGGTTTGACTGATTTATCGCGTAATTGAAGTTCAGCGGATTTCTTTTAGTGGTCATGTGTATCACTTCACACTTTTCTCTATTTAGTGTCAATTGCCAATTTTCGCACCAAGTAGAAATTTTGTCTAAATCGCTTTGCAGTTGCTTTTGATCCTCTGTTGACTTCACTAACCGATAAACGACAGCATCATCCACGAACAGTCTAAGGGAACTATTCAGATTATCTCCTAAATCGTTTATAAACACGAGGAAGAGTAGGGGACCAATAACGCTTCCCTGTGGAACGCCAGATATTACTTCTGTTTTACTCGATGACTTACCGTCAATTACAACGAACTGTGTCCTTTCTGATAGGAAATCGTGAATCCAATCGCACAATTGGGGAGATATTCCATAAGCACGCAATTTCATTAGAAGCCGCTTGTGGGGTACAGTATCAAAAGCCTTCCGGAAATCCAGAAATATGGAATCGATTTGAGATCCCTTGTCGATGGCACTTAACACTTCATGTGAATAAAGGGCAAGCTGTGTTTCGCAAGAGCGATACTTTCTGAATCCGTGCTGACTATTGGTTAATAGGTCGTTCTCTTCGAGGTAGTACATAATATTCGAACAAAGTATATGTTCCAAAATCCTACTGCAAATCGACGTCAATGAGATAGGCCTGTAATTTTGGGGATCACTCCTATTGCCTTTCTTGAATATTGGAGTAATTTGGGCAACTTTCCAGTCTTTGGGTACGGATCTTTCGCTGAGTGATCGGTTGTAAATTATAGCTAAGTACGGAGCTATTTCATCAGCATACTCTGAGAGGAATCTAGTTGGTATACAATCTGGCCCGGAAGATTTATTTTTGTTTAGTGACTTAAGTTGTTTTACTACTCCAGGAACATCTACTTCTAAGTTTCGCATGCTGGCAGCTGTTCTTGGATTGAATACTGGAGTGTTCACTTCGTCTTCTTTGGTGAAAGAATTTCGGAAAGCTGTGTTTAGTAATTCTGCCTTAGCAGTACTGTCGTCGGTAGTATTACCATTGCTATCGCGTAGTGAAGGTATTGTTTGTGTTTTGCCGCTAGTGTACTTCACATATGACCAGAATTTCTTTGGATTTTCTGCAAGATTACGAGACAGGATTTCGTTGTGGAAACAACTATAAGATTCTCGCATTGAAGTCCGCGCTAGGTTGCGAGTTTCAGTAAAAGATTGCCAGTCTTGCGGATTCTGTGTCTTTTTAAATTTTGCATGCGTTTTCCTTTGTTTCTGCAACAGTGATCTGACCTGTTTTGTGTACCACGGGGGGTCAGCCCCCTCTTTTATTAATTTATTTGGTATAAATCTCTCGATTGCTACTGATATTATGTCTTTGAATGTAAGCCACAACTGATCTACACTCGCATTTTTAGTTTTGAAGGACTGGAGACTATCACTCCGGAAAGCGTGAAGCGAATTTTTATCTGCTTTATTGAATAGATATATTTTTCGTTTATTTTTGGTGCATTTGGGAATTTCGATATTCAGTCTCGCTACTACAACTCGATGTTCGCTAATCCCTGTATCGGTTTTGATGCTCCTTACTATCTCGGGATTATTTGTTGCTAGGAGATCAAGAGTATTTTCGCAACCACGTACTATTCTAGTGGGTTCATGAACTAACTGTTCGAAGTAGTTTTCAGAAAAAGCATTCAGAACTAGTTCGGACGATGTTTTATATTTGCCCCCGGTTTTGAATACGTAATTATGCCAACATATCGAGGGTAAATTAAAGTCGCCACCGATTATAACAGTATGCTTCGGATACCTATTTGAAATATGATTCAAGCTTTCTTTGAACATTTCTGCAACCGCATCGTCTGAGTCAGGGGGCTGATAAAAAGATCCAATTATTAATTTATTTCGGTGGTCAGGTATAACCTCTACCCAGACCAATTCACAGGAAGTATCTGCCTCAATTTCGTTGCAGGATAAACCGTTTGTAACAGCAATAAACACGCCACCCCCTGTTTTATTTATTCTATCCTTTCTGAAGACCATTTGGCCCTTTGAGAAAATTTCGGCCGAATTTATCTCAGGCGTCAGCCAGCTTTCAGAACCTATAACGATTTGTGCCTCAGTACTTTCTATCAGCGCTTGGAGCTCTGGAATTTTCCCAACACAGCTACGACAATTTACAACTGTTACACCAATGGTTTTTATGTCTACTTTCTTCCCGTGTCTGACCTGCCCCCTTTGAGACTGAAACCCATTTAGTGTATTCCCGAGGCCATCTAACCTAAAAAACCGCCCAGTCCACGCCACACAGCCCCCGCTACCCGTGTAGCCGCTTCCTGAGTGTAGTGGACTAATTCCCTATAAATAATGTAAGCAACACACAGAATTTCACAGTTCTTTGACAGTTTTAAAACAACCAACAACAACAGTTTTAGTGATTCATAAATGCCCAGTTGTCCCAATTTATGGCCAGCTTACAAGTCTCATTAATTACAATTAATGTAACCAGGAATGCACATTCCACAGGTCAATAATTTGAATAATACATTTTGTGTGTGGAATACACGAGTCTGAGGTGTACAGTGTGGCACAAATATGGATTAACCACTGGAGATACTCTTTATGTACAAATAACACTGACAAACTTTTAAATAATTGTTCAAAATTAAAGTTCCAACTGGCTTCAAATGGCCGAAACAATATTCCAAACAATACTCGGAACTGAGATAGATTGTGTGTCAGATAGCAGATGAAACAATACTCTATTACATGCCACAAATGCATCCTATTTATACCTTTCAAACAATATTACTGGAAATTGTGTATTGTTAATTATGTACATTAATTATAATGAAAAAGTATACAATTGCATGGAACTGGCTGTAAAAGATAGCGTAAATAGTACTGATTAAATAAATATAAAATCTTAGTTCAATTAATAGTATTTCATTTACGTATTTAACAAAATAGGTTTATCAAAAATACTTTTATAATTAACAGTAATTACACAGAAACTAAAGAGACAGCATTACTTGTGAAACATAGTAACACCTACATTAATATTATGAGAAAAGAATTTACTTACCTGTAACAGAAATACTAATTAGCACACTATCTGAAATATAACAATACAACTCTGGGATTAACTAATTAATACTAGCTATTTAAACAAACTTCTCCAAATTCAAATAATAGAAAATGAATTTCGCTAGTTCCATTATAAAAAAAGAATAACAAAAGTTTTGGAAAAGAATATGATAATAAACTAATTACATTCATATGTGTTATTATGTAACAGTGGTATCGGGGAGATTCAGTAGTGCAAGCAAATGGGAATAAATCCCAACATGCTTTGTGTTGTGACAGTGCATCATCAATTTAAAACTACCGCTGCGCGTAGTGCACACAAAGTAATATAGGGGCGCTACAGCAATAAGACAGCACCGCCTAAGTGATCCGGGTCTCACCTGGACTTAGCGGAGCATGCCAGTCTACATTCAACCATGATTCTACACTTGTTGTATAGAGTTGCAATTCTATTGTTAATAAAGTTATTACACTTTTAGTGGCGACGAGTTGTGTACTATTTCACGCGTTGTCGTTGGCAGTGTTTTGATAAATATGGAAACCTTAGACCAGCTATTGCGCACACTCATAGAGCAGCAGACAGCCCTCGTAGCGTTGTTACGTGACTTACCACATATGCTGACATCAGTTGTGTCAACGTCGTTGTCCAGTCGGCTAGCACCGTGTTCTGTGCCTCCATTCCCTCCATACAAGGAAGCTGTGGAAGAATGGGAGGACTATGAAAAGCGGCTGTGGTAACATTTTGTGGCTTTCGCCGTTGGTTACGATCAGTTGTGCAAATCGCTATTTCTTTCGTGGATTTCTCCAAAAGTGTATCAACTATTATCTCAGCTTGCCCCCCTATTGGGTCCGGTGTGTGATATTCCTGGCCTGTGGCCACTTCATATTTCTGGCCGCTGGCCGTTTCTATGCCAACATCGTACGTGGAAGAACGACAGAAGTGCAGCATATGTTGAAATGTGGGGTGGGGAGCAGTAGCATATGGCACAGTAGGTGGTGGTTCCCGTGGGAAAGCCCGCCTATGTTACTGGTGCTCTCCTCGCATTGGCTGCTGCATTTCATGTCACGTGATTTCTTTTAAAATTACTTTTGTTTATTATAAACTAAATATTAATTATTCAGAGCTGAGAATTTGTGATAAATATCTCTCAAGGACAGGCTAGATTTTGACAGTTTAAAAAGTTTAAGGTGCCTTCTCTTATTGTAACAAGAGAAGAGCGATTTTGCAGAAGGCGCACGACGGCCCTGTTTTGGCGCGAAATAGAGCGTCAGGTGCCCTCTCGCAACGCGCCGCAGTTTCAGTCTCGAGCTGACCATTATACACGCCGGACCGCGCCGGTCATGAGTAAAGATTTGTGTAATAGTGATAGCAGTCGAGGTCTCAACATGAGCTATGGGCAGCATAGGCCGTATCATATTAACAATAGTTGTTCATATTTAATTATTCATATTTAGTAAATGGCATCCCTGAAAATTAAAAATCTCGCGAGTCGCTTCCTTATGTTTCCATCATACAGAACTTATTTTAGCCTCACTTGTATGCTGTAGAAGAATCAACGACCTGTGTGCTGTCTTCTGCGCTGGGGACACAACTGTAGAAGACAACAGGTTAGTCAGAACTCTATGCTTTCCATAACGTTTTGGACAGCGACTACAGCACCTCGTGCGTACTGTAGGGCGGTACAAACGCACACTGCTACGCAACAGCATCCGCAAGGATGTGGAGGTTTTAGGGGACTTGTGGGAGGAAGCAGTACTAACTTCTCCGTCCGCAAATAAAACCCTAGGAAGCATGTAGGTGTCGTTATCTTTTCTGAAATGTATGAGATGCTCTCGAGTGTGCTCCGTCGAACTGTGCTAATCTTACAAGGAAAGTACTTGGGCTCGAACAAACACATGTACACCAAAATCGTATGAGAGAAAATGTAAAGATCCCTTATTGCACTAGTGATACTGCCGCACAGGTGTGGCTCGTGGTTTTCATACTAGGGAACAAACCTAGACCTCGAGCTACGTATCAGTCTGTAACCACGATGATTTCCAGAAAGGGGGGAGGGGGGCAATGTCATATTTTACCTGAAACTTCCTGTTTCAGAAGCAATTAAAAATCAAAGGCTAAAACCAACATAAAGCCCTCTGATAGCTTTTATCAACTGATATTATGTCTCAATCCTTTATCGCAATAAAAAGTACTAAATGACACCATTTGCATGAATCTTTAAAGTGGTGTTGGATAAACTACGCTGCTTGCTTAATGTTATGATAATTTCAATTGTAAACATGAGGTGTAATATATAATAGAAGGTAACAGTGAACAAAGTGCGCATTTTGATACACTTCTTTCATTCTTATCCGAACTCCATTATTGCCGCCACTCATAACAGGAGCACCGTCGTGACACTGAGCTATCAGTTTTTCTGGTTTTTGGTGTATATTCATTTTCTCCAGCTAGCAGAGAATTGCTGCAGTTACATTCTCTGCGGTGTGGCTTTTCACTCGTACAAACGAAATAAATCTTTCATTTATTTTCCCCAATAATTCATAGCGAATTATGAAGACCAATTGAGACCAATTTGCAATCAGTCGTTTTGTCAACTTCGATTGCGAGGTAATTTGTCTGCGACAGTTCACTCCTTATGAGTTTGAGGCATACTTCATAAATCGATTCTAGCAGATCATTTTGAAGTAAAAGAAGAAACTAATAACATACGTTAACCGCAAACTAAAATCAGCAAATCAAATCAAATCTGCAGTCGTCCGTTAGAGGCTTCTGCATATGCCATGCCGCATTGCACTTTGACCTGTCGGTTCGCCAGTAGGAACAGTGCAGTGTGCAGTAACGGGACATATTTCGCGCGCTTTTTTCTGAAATCATTCGCAACTCTCTCACTAGGTGGTGACACTTCACGGTACTAGAGCCCTGTATTGGGAGAGTACCGCCAACCGGGCGAGCGCCGCAATTGTAGGCCTATCTGGCAATAGCAGCGCTTTGGGCGGCGCTGTTAAATGAACATTTATGATGAAGGGAACTGGTCTGTACATCGACGTCATATGACAATACGTTAAGTAAACAATGAACTTAAGTTTTTAATTGTTTCGTCACATCTACAGTGAATACTAAGGTATTTTTTATTTTTGAGCAAACTAGTTGTCAAATTTTTTCGTGCTAAAATTTAAACCCTGTTCCAAATGCACTGCTTTCGCAATAAGTGACGTTCCTGCTTTTAAATTAGCTAAGGACTGACGTTTTTATCTCTAATATATTGGTTTTTATCAAAGTAGATGTAATTAATACATGTTGCTTTCCATTAATCTAGTGCCTAATGTTGTGTGCTAACCTACATGTGATATTATAACATAACATTAACTGAGCTAACATTTTGGGAAGGTTTAAGTTTTTACACATTGTTATCGCACAGCTGGGTATTTGAGTAAAATAAACTTTATCTTAAAGTTCGAGTTTTGGAGCTCTATTTAATGGGCAGTTTCATTTACCGCCCAAACTTTCGTAATATGCACCGCTAAGTATAAATACGAAATTCGTCAAATACGGCACAATATGTTAGATTTTCATGTATTTATATCTTTTAAAAATATCTTTTCTCTTACATGTATTGTCCGTCCAACATTGCTCGCAAGAAACTTTTATCAACAGATAAACCTATAAGTTTACTCAATATTTCAATACAAATTTAGTTACTTCGCAAAATTTTGCATTCTCGTATGGAAATGCATTTTTTCTTCCAATGCGGTCTTCCCACAATTCGTGTCTTTTCGCATTTCTTTCGCTCTGTGGAATGCGTAAAACTTGCTACCTCGGACTGTCTTAGTATAACAATTCACTGTCAACAATGCGGCATTTTTCACCATATAAAAATGGAATATGCTATGTTAAGCTCTTAATTTAATACATAATGAGTCTACACATTTCCAACACCTCTAAATGCTAAAATAACAGCTAGTTAAGTGAAATATGCCATTTACACTGATGGATTGCTTAGGCCTAAAATGGCGGACGTGCCCCACCCGCGCTCAACTGACCAATAGCAGCCGGCGGTTGTCGGCAAGCCACACATAAAAGGTTGGCGCTACTCTCCCAATACAGGGCTCTACACGGTACCGCATTGTAGTGCACTCTAGTGAGAAATTCGCGAACTTATTCTAACACCGGATACAACAGCCAATATCAGAAACAAAAAGTTATCTAAAACTCTATTAAAACAGTAAAACTAACGAGTGGTAAACCGCACACCAAAACATAATAGACATATACAGAGACAAGAGATTCGATAGTGGAGTTTTCAGCCACTCTTTATTCTCTTATGAAGTAAGCAGAAGAACGTGAAAGTGGTGTGGAGGTTTGTAGGACACTCTTAGGCTACAAGCTCAGAGCCTTTGAGACGCCCATAAAAGCAGTACACCAACCAACCCCCACTCCCAACCCTCCACTACGTGGAGCTAAACGACACCTTAAGGCGCAGCCTTAAGGCTACTACCCGATTGAAAAACATCGTTCAATATCAACAGTTCCAAAAACATTCATCTTCATTCTTTACATCCGTGTGACGGAAAAATGCTAAATGAATTCTGATGATTATAATTCTGTAATCTGTTGTTGATACATATATTTCAAATATTTTGTTTGGGGCGCCTCCGCCTCAGAACCTTTAATTACGAGCCGCGCCTGCTCCCCCTTCTGCAAATCTCTGCAGTCGTCCGTTAGAGGCTTCTGCATATGCCATGCCGCATTGCACTTTGACCTGTCGGTTCGCCAGTAGGAACAGTGCAGTGTGCCCCCGAAGTTGCGTTTTGTGATGTTATTTGTGTGGTGAAGAGTCAGATGGAGCGGCGATTGCTAAACAATCCTGCTAATGTATTGCGATTAGTTGAGATGAAGTTACGAAGAAACCTTCTTCGTGAAGATGGTATTAGTGTAGAAGATGAATCATTCGCATGCTTTCTCGTATCTGTTATGGTACAGAAATAAGAGCATAAATTAGATACTGCTGTTACAAACTCATAATAATGATAATAGGGATGATAATGACAAACAACTCATTGCAAGCTGTAGTGCTACAGTAAGTGCGGGAAGAGGCGATGGAAGCAGTGGCAGTAAATACCAACAGTCTTTCGGGAAGAAGGTTAAAGTTATCATCAGGCTTTTTATGAGAATTTGCTAGAGTACATGTACAATGATTATTACATAAGTTATAGTTAAGATATCTGCATTACGTATGGCGTCTAAGAGCCCATGTACTTTCCTTGTTAGTGTAATTCGTGTCTATACACTGTCACTGAACTTGGAATTACCATTGACAAATTATGTGCGGAATGAGTGCAAGTCGAGGAATTACGCCTTGAACACCTTAGTGTAATTCGTGAGTGCTCAGACACTGTGGCCAAACTTCAAAGTGCCATTGATAAGTTTAATTCAGAACACATGCAAGTGGAACAGTTACGATGTGAACGTGTCCACCTGTCTCGATGGTTGACTGAAAATCAATCCGCACTTGACTCTGAAAGACAAGTCCTCGAGCAGATGTCTGGCCCCACGCTGCATAAATCACAGGTTAGTCACAGTGCTACTTTGCCTCGTGTTCCCAGTGAACCCCCTGCTACTTCGAAACTTTTGCCTTCTCTGAGTATTACACCTACTCCTGCCTGCTTGTACGCAGCGGTCTGCAAAGGTGATAGCAAACTCTCGTCTTGTTTGCATACTCCACAAACTGTTGCGCCCTCGAACTCTGCACAAAACAGACGGTCGTGCATTTCTTAGAGTGCTCCAAGAGTGACTTTCCTGAACCTGACAACTGTGTTCACTGTTCTTGTCTCAACAAACTCTAATGAAGTGTGTACTCGTGCTTTTCGCAAATCCTCTGTCAAACACTTATGTTCATGCTGCCATACGGAGCTTAATTTAACCAATCGGCTCGCCAGCCATCTCTGTGAGTTGGCAATGCTGTCTCCCCTCCACCTCGCAGGCCACCCACTCATCTGTGCGCACTTCACCTCACCCTCACAGTGCTCTGGCTCCTGTTTCCCTGACTCCGATGCTCGCCGCTGCCATCTCCTTGGCGCCACATCCACCCAACTGCGTGAGTATACGTTAGCGGCGGAAAAATACCACTTCCATTTTGGACCAGAGACTATACACAGGAAGGATAGAATCTTTGGCACGATGTGATAGGCGCTATTTAAAAATTGAGCTTATTCAGAAATTGTGAACTTTAAACATTAAGAATGCAATTATGATGCCTTTAAGAGTGATCACGAAAACGCTTACCTTATAAATAAATAGTAGTTTGTAGCAAATTAACAACGTAACTTTTCAAGTGTAGGTATAAGTAATCCAAAGCATCTTCTAGCTCATTTCATCGTAGCGTAATGGATAGCATTGTGGATTCGTATTTTGTATTATGTATAGGTGTATGTTCGAATCGTATCCTCTCCCAATTTTTTTTTCGTCTTTACGTTTTTAAATGAACTTCTCTGATTGTATTAAAAGTTAGTCCTACGTTTCTGTCTTTTATTTACATTTAAAACTGATTAGAAAACAAAGGACGAAACAGTTATACCATAGTGAGCGAGGTCGCTTTTGTTGGGGGCTATTTAGTTTCCCTATTTTCTTCCAAATGAGTGCAACATTGATGAAATTCTTAGTTAAATACTTGCAAACAAATTCTTCAGTATATTTGAGAAAATAATTTGGAAGAAGTATATCCAAATGTTTATATAACAATCGGAATCAAGCTCACAGTTTGCCAGTACAGCTTCGTCTGGGAGAAGCTTCTCTAAGTTAAAATTAAGACTTAATTGAGAATCACAATGACCCAAGAAAGACTATCTGCGTTGTCAGTACTGTCAATAGAAGCCGAAATAGCGACTAGTATGATTTAAGATGTGATTTTTAAAGATCCAGTGAGGCGAAAACTGAAAAGTTTCTCTGTCAATTTGTGTTTGTTTATTGTAATTTGTCACTGCAATAAAAATTCTCTATTACACTAATAAAATTTTAGTATAATGATTATTCATGTATAGTTCAGCTCGTTTTATTTAACATTTTCTTCCTTACTGAAAAACTGAAAGGGGCCTCGCAAAGACATGTTCGCCGATGCCCAGTTTTCGTCTAGCGTCGCCACTGTCATTCAGGTTGTTTATCAGAGATGTGAAGTCAGGTCGTTACTACCTAATCGATTCAGGGTCAGACGTTAGTGCTCTGCCAGCAAATGACTGTAGAAACGCAACCACAGTGCAACACACACATCTCACAGCTGCGAATAAGTCCCCTATAGCAACATTCGGAAATTGCGAGATAGAAGTAGATTTAGGATTTCGGCAGAGCTACCGATGGACCTTTGTAATAGCGGAAGAATCTGAACCTATACTAGGAGCGGATTTCTTGTGGCATACGGGTATAGAAGTGCTAATCAAGACGCTGCAGATTAGAAAAGATGGAGAAGTTGTCTCTGGTAATTTAGGGCGAGCAGCTATCCAAAATACAAATTATGGCCAGAGTTTAGCGACGCAAAGCACAGACGACCATATGGAGACAAAGTTGTTGAATACAACAGTGCACCATATTAATACAACACCGAGTCAGCCAGTCTCACAACGACCTTGGAGGTTAGCCCCAAACAAATATTTGGAGGCCAAAGCAGAATTTGAGGATTTGTTGGAATCAGGCATGATACGTAGCTCTGACAGCCACTGGGCATCACCGTTACATTTGGTAAAAAAGAAAGACGGCACCTGGAAGCCCTGTGGCGACTCCAAAAAACTAAACGCCCCTACTGTTCCAGACGGATACCCTGTGCCAAACATTAAGGATTTTACTAATATGCTGGCAGGTGCTACAATATTTAGTGTCGTTGATTGTAAGAAGGCGTATCACCAGATTCCGGTCGCGGAAGAGGATATACCGAAGACAGCAGTCACAATACCTTTCGGCTTATATGAGTATGTCAGGATGCCTTTTAGACTAAAGAATGCTGCACAGACCTGGCAGTGGTTTATCGATGAGGTACTATGAGATTTGCAGTTTTGGTCGTGTACCTAGATGACATATTGGTGTTCTCAGAGTCAGAGCAGTTGCATGAAGAACATCTCAGGGCCATTTTTGAACACATCAAGAAATACGGAGTAATGGTAAATGATACAAAGTGCATATACCGAAAAACGCATGTGACATTTCTCGGTTACGAAGTATCAGCAACATGTATACACCCACTGACAGATAAGATAAAAGTCATTGAAGGAATCACCCAACCAACTAATTATCAAGAACTTAGAAGATTTTTAGGGGCAGTAAATTTCTATCGACCTCATATGCAAGGGGCGGCTGAAGTGCAGGCACCTTTGACATCACTGCTGGCGGGCAAGAACACGAGTGGTAAACGGTCATTGAAATCGACCCCACAAATGCAGAAAGCATTTGAACAAATAAAAACGGTACTAAAAGAGACAGTTCTATTAGCACACCCAGTACCGCAAGCACCTTTAGCTATAGTTGTAGATGCAATTCGGCAGGCAATAGGAGCAGCCCTTCATCAGTACGTAAAAAAAACACTAGCAACCTTTAGGATTTTTTCGCGCAAACTCACACCTGCACAGTTAAATGGAGCGCGTATGACAGAGAACTGCTGGCAATGTATGAAGCAGTGAAGTATTTTCGCTCGTATGTGGAGGCAAGAACATTCACAATTTATCAATTTATATGGACCATAAGGTGCGCCTCGGTTGCACAGTGGTAGAGTGCCAGACTACAAATCCAAAGGTCGCGGGTTCGATGCCCGCCAGGTCCTAGGATTTTTATCTGTCACTTTCCACTTCTTTCACCTCTGGCAGTATTGCTCATGTGAAAAATACCGAGTAGCACCATGGTTCGGAACCCACGTTAAACTGTAGGTCCCCCTATAACTGGCTGGGTAAGTCAGTTCGAAGGTCGGAGGAAGGCAACGGCATACCACCTCCAAACAGGACCATGCCTAGTAAAGCACTGTGGTGTTCAAACCAATCTTCGGATTGTTGACTGCTTTACCTTATGGACCATAAGCCCATTACATTTTCTTTTAGCAAAAAGAAAGATGACTGTTCTCCTTGGCAATCCTGACAACTGGAATTCATTAGTCAGTTCACGACAGATTTGCACCATATTAAGGGAGCTGAGAACATTGTCGCTGATTTCTGGTCAAGAGTATGCTCGTATGTGGAGGCAAGAACATTCACAATTTATCAATTTATATGGACCATAAGCCCATTACATTTTCTTTTAGCAAAAAGAAAGATGACTGTTCTCCTTGGCAATCCTGACAACTGGAATTCATTAGTCAGTTCACGACAGATTTGCGCCATATTAAGGGAGCTGAGAACATTGTCGCTGATTTCTGGTCAAGAGTGAAAATCATCTCCCAGACAGTTGACTATGAGCAGCTGGCCGCAGCACAAACGAAAGACCCACAGCTACAAGAGTATCGGCACAACGCTGCTACAGGACTGCAACTTCAACTTGTGCAACCAGCAGGTGCGAAGGTGGGCATTTGATGTGACATGTCATGTGATAAGCCTCGGCCTTTTGTTCATCAGGAGCTGCGGAAGATGTTCTTCGATAGTATCCATGGACTAGCCCATCCAAGTGCTAACACTAGTGTGAAACTTATGGCTGACCGTTTCGTGTGGCCAAGCATTAACAAAGATTGCTGTTTGTGGGCAAAAACGTGTACTGAATGCCAAAGAAGCAAAATTGGCAGACACGTTCACAAACCAGTTGGACAGTTCCCACTAACAACAGAACGTTTTGCACACGTACATTTAGACATAGTTGGGCCACTTATGCCATCAGAAGGGTACCGTTATTTACTTACTGTAGTGGATCGGTACACACAGTGGGCAGAGGCTGTACCACTGGCAGACATATCAACAGAGACAGTGGCTCGAGTTTTCTTATCAGCATAGATTGCACGATTAGTCCATTAGATGTAACCACAGATCAGGGCAGTCAGTTTGAATCGACATTGTTTCTGCAACTGGCCAAGCTGTGTGGATTCAGACATCATCACACGACTGCTTACCATCCGGCAAGTAATGGCATGGTGGAACGCTGGCACAGAACTTTGAAGGCTGCACTGATGTGCCATGAAAACAGCTGGATGTCGGCATTACCATTGGTGTTATTGGGCCTTAGAACAGTGTATAAGCCAGATTTGGGAGTGTCCACGGCAGAGTTGGTTTATGGTGAGAGAATTTGCGCCTGCCAGCAGAGTCTTTTGTGGCATCACCACATACAAGTGTGGAGGAAGTACCATATGTTCTTCAGCAGGTGCGAAGACACATAGCCCAGCTCCGACCAGTGCCAGGCTCACGTCATGGAGACAACAAACCATTTATACATAAAGCACTTAGCACATGCTCACATGTGTGGCTAAAAACAGACGCAGTACGATCACCATTGCAGCCCCCATATGCTGGGCCATTTAAAGTTCTGACAAGAGGCGAAGATACTATGCAGATTGAGTGCAACGGAAAACAACAAACCGCGTATTTGGAACGGTTAAAGGCCAATTCAAACTGTCCGTCACGTCACGGAACCGTCACGTCAAGTTGTATTCACACTGTCCGTCCGTGTCCGTCACGTCAATTCGTCCATCTCAATACGCGATGTTGAAAGTGAGGTTATGAGTAGCGATCTGTTATGTAGAAAGTCATAGTTTAATACTAGAAAGGGGGGACAACAATGCTAAATGTTATTAACGGCCAAAGAAAACTTTGCAGTGTATGTTTTTGGCCAACTTACTGGGAACTGAAACAACATTTCAAAACATCGACATCTAGTTTCAAGCGAAAAAATAAACATATGAAGACATCAAACCATACTTGTAAGAGCATAAATAGCGCCTGTATACTTTAACCATTACGATTTGCTCGCTGACATTGTTAATACCGTCGTAAACAACTGAATTTTTGTCTTTCATTAGAACTGACATTTTCATTTAAAGTATTATTTAATGAAAAATGCGTAATCAAATTCAAATCTTATTCAAATAAACAATTTGCTTCAGTCATTTCTGTTACAATGTTACGTAACATAAACCATTTTTTGGTTTCAGATATCGGACCTCGATTTTAGGGGGCCACTCAATTGACAAAAATATTTGTCGTCGTCATAAAACATTTGAGATTTACCCCTAAAACGACGTACAACAACAACACAAAGATAAATAAGACACATTTGCATATAAACAGTGCAATCGTCGACTGCAACATGTAATTCGCGTGACGAAAATTTTGCAGACGGCCGTTCCGTCAAAACATTCTTCTCGAGAAAGCTTGACGGACGTTGACGTGACGTGACGGTCCGGTGACGGACAGTGTGAATGCCGCCATTAGAAATACATTGCGGAATGTTCTGACGGACGGTGACGTGACGTGACGTGACGTGACGTGACGGACAGTGTGAATTGGCCTTAAAACCCGCATATATACTGGGAATCGATGAAGAGAGAGAGCAGGATCAACAAGAGGAAATAGAGCCTACACAGGAGGATTTGCAAGAAGAAGAGTCAAGACTGGATGGTAGTGTGCAATCCTCGTCCCCTCAAGCAGCTCAGGAGGAGAAGTTACCGACACCCACAAGATATTCTAGGGCAGGTTGAAAAATTAAATACATGTTCCAGGAGCTCCGCTCTACCGCGGGGAGGGGCTGTGTGGGATTTACCGTCATTAAACTGAAGCACGCACAGTGCAAATTGTTACTATTTGGTTTATATAATGACCTTTACTGTTTATCTGTGAATTGTGTTTCTTGACACGAATTAATAAAGTTTGGTGTGTTACAGTTTGAGTATCCAGTCTTTAATTACGCAGAATATCATAGTCTTTAAGACTATAATATCATCACAAATATTTTATCAACACGCGATTATCTGTGCAATGATGCGCCCATTTTTGCTCAAACAGATCGTGGACAGGCCAGTGATCAATGGGACAGGCTTATGCAAGAGATTTCTCATTGCTCCAGAGATACTAGGTTGAATATGACGTTTTATGTAATTTCTTTGGCAGACCTGTGTTTATTTACAAATTAGAGGTGGAGTTCTGGTGCAGTTTGTAACAACATATTACAGATTGATTTTTTTTGTACACTCTGTTTTGCAGTATGGACAGGCTTGAGAACATAAATCCAAAGCTTTACAAGAAATGTGGAGAGCGACAAATTACTGAAACTGATGAAGACGACAGTGTTGCTGATGAATTTGATTCCAGAGAAATCTTCGGTATCCTTATTGTTTGCTTTATTCTTTGATCCTTATTTATATTTACAATATTTTAGCGAACCTGAAGATTTCCTTTCCGATTATTTACCCACAAGTTTACTTTTATAAAAGTTATATAGTGGGTTAACAGCCGTAAAAGTATTCTAGGTTTGTGTTTAATTTGCCTCGTGTGATTGCTAAAGAATGTCATTCTATTTAAGTAGTAAAAATTCTCAACACCATTACAGTAGCATTAACAAACATTTAAAAATAGAATGCATATGTTGCAGTAATGAGGTTTAATTCTTTCAACCTTAACTATAGTGAAGATCTTATTCGTGGTATTAATGATCCAGAACATCCATTGACCTTAGAGGAACTTAATGTTGTGGAACTCGACAACATTTTGGTAAGATAATCGGGTATTGCTATCTGTCTTTAATTTTTTGTGGATTGGTTGTAGGCATATGTGGACAGAAATCAGTGTTTATATGGTGTTTTTCTTTTTGTGTCCTTTAGCTCATACACCTGTTGACATTCTTGAGCTTTATTTAAGAGTATAGGCTAAACCTAATGTTTGGTTTATAGGGTTATGAACAGGGCTAGATATGTTGATAAAAATGCAACTGTGTAAAAGCATGTAAATTAATAGTTTTTCATAACAATTCTTTCTGTTTTTGAAGGGTGAGGCATTTGTCTACATTCCTTTTTAAATAGGGTTTTGCCAGATCAGTCGATTTTCTAGACAATTTCAAGAAAATTGACCTAGTTTTTAATTGCAAAAATAATTAAGTACAATATCACCTCTCATGTAGGACTAATTAAATATTTGGGAAAATCTAGTTTCCTTGAAGTAGGCTGTTATTTTGTTACATGCTGGGCAAAATGCAAAAAGCACTGTAGACAGACTAATCTATTTTTTCAAAAATTTATCACTCAGCCTCTGCAGTTTAAAGAGCCAGGTGAACAGACTAGTGGTTATGGCAGTGCAACTGTGCGATAACATTGTTACTGAGATAATTGTGACACAATAATTGTCTCAGTTTAGTGTGCGAGACCAGCTGGACACAAAAGGGAAGGGGCATATCAGCAAGTGCTTAAAATTTCGAGTACCAGCAGTATTACCTGTTGTCAAGTAGGTACAGAATGTCCCCAGTTTTCTGATCCAGAAACCATGTGAGAGTAGTTTTATTACTGTGTGCTTAGGATTTTAGCTTTTAGGGTAGTGACTGTTAATAAACAGTCACTCTGTTTTTTTTTTTTTAATCTTTTCATCCCCTTCTCTGAAGGAGAATGGGCGGGCTGTTTGAGAGCTTACATGCTCTATTCAGCCATAGTTGTTTACATATTTACAGTTTTCAACAATATTTATATGGTCATTTACAATACATTTATTTTTGGTGGGTTATAAAATTTATTACACGTCACTCTGTGAGAGTTAAGCATTTTTAGATAAATATTGCTATAATTCGGGGAGTTTTAGCACTCAGTGAACCATCAAGCTATGCATTATACTACCTGCCAGCAATGTAACCAAGAGATTAGAGCCCACCAGGAGGCTTATTGGCAGTCATTTATTCTGCAGACCACTTGCTTCTGGAACAGAAAGGAGTGGTAGTGGTACAGAAAGTACCCTCAGATGCAGATTGTGAAGTTTTCCACCTGTTTCACACTTTTAGACAGGTGGCTATAACCTGGAACAGAGTGACTGGATTGTTCTGTGCTAACCCAGCCAAAACCTTCTAGTATTCTCTTTAAATCTTTCTTTTCTGTCTTCATTTGTATTTGCTTCTTTTATTTTTGAGTTGACATATGCTAAGCTTGATATACTCTACCTCTCTTTTATACAACTTTTCAGCAGCTTTTAATGCAACCTCCGTGATTGGAAAAATGGACTGATGTTTATTTCCTTTCAAAATTGAACCAGGAACCTTGCCTACAATATTTTCTAAGTGTTCTCTCCACTTTAAGTTGTTCATAATTGTTATTTACGACCTGTATATTTGACTGATTTATCATTTAGCTGAAGTTTAACACCTTTACTTGGAAAGAACAGATGAAAATGTTGTAGGAAAGGTGAACCAAAGGCCATGTTTCAGTGCTAGAACATTTAGGAGATGCAACTGTTCTGTTAAATAAACAGCCTACGCTACACTTATGTTGTATTTTGGAGTATTGCTGCACATTGTGGGATCCTCATCAGGTGGGACTGACGGAGGATGTAGAGAAAAATCGGAGGTGGTCAGCCCATTTCTTATCACAATATAGGGATGGGAGTGTTATGGAAATGATGCACAATTTTTGAGAGGGGGGGGGGCATTAAAAGAAAGGAATCATTTGTTGTGGCGAGATCCATTTGCAAGACTTTTTCCCAAATTTTCTCCTCAGATTGCGAACATATTTTTTAACTCGCCCCTATATAGGTAGACACTGTCATTATAATAAAATAAGAGAAATCAGTTTGAAAATGGAAAGATTTACATGTTCCTTCTTCATGGGTCTATTAGAGAATAGAATAGTGGGGTCAAATTTCACTTACCACTCCAGTGGCCTCACCTGTATAAAATATCTGCCAAGATGTTAATGTTATCCAAAATTGGAACTACATAGAATGACTTGATTCATGTTTCATACAGACTTCAAAGTAATTAAATAATGCTGTTCTTGCACTATAGTTGACAGGTTTTTGTATGTGCTCTTGTCTACTCAGAAAAAGTAATTGCCCTCATACAACGAAGATTTCATGACAAAACATTTGCACTGTCATACGAGGCTTCTGGGACGACCAGTGAAATTTAACCCACTTGAGCAATATTATGAAAGTGGTTTGATAAACCTGCCAGGCATTTAAATGTGATTTGAAAAGTAAAAATGTAGATCTTGAAAAGTACTTATCAACCATAATTCCACAAAAAAAAGGGTCTAGCCTAGTGCAACCCCAAAAAAAGGAGGGGGGTAAAAAAGGTTTGGTAGAATTTCCAAATAAGTATGTAACCGGTTAATTGATGGCATATATAACACGTCCAAAGGAAAGCTGGCAGAGGGCACAAACTGTGTAGTAATTGGAACCCAGCCCTTGTGAGAATGTCCCTGGAGCAATGTCTTGACCAACCCTGCTGGCTGGCTGATGTGAAATCTGTGGCCTTGATGACCCCACAGTTGCAGGTGCCACTGATTTACATGATAGATGAGTTGCTACTGGCCAACATCCACCACAGGCATATGCTGACTCTTGTGGTGACAGCTGGCAGCCATCTCTGCTGTTGGCTGAAAGGTTGGGACCAAACTGTTGTACTGATGAGGAAAAATGTTGTGGTCCACTGTGGATCGAGGTATGAAGTTTGGTGCAACAAACCTAGGAATCATCATAGTTGGTGTCATGCTGAAGGTTGCCAGGAAGCTTGGCAATGCTTCATTGCAAGAATAGTTTGTTACCGTCTTTTTCATGTTGGTCTGAAATGTATGCATGAAATACTGGGAAAAGCACCAAATGAAATGTGATGGTCAACCACTTGATAGTTTTGATTCTCATGAAGCTGAGCTGACAGCAGAGGAGGAAAAATGTGTGCCAAACCAGGTCTGCAACATTGATCTTCCTTCCTTCATGTCTGCTTCCAAGGAGTCATGCTTCAGCTAACCCTTCTTAACAACTGAAACTTTTTTCTTGTTGGTCAGCAGCCCTGACATTATGCACTGTCAATAGAACGTGGTATGCTGCACTGTTGTGGTTGAATGTGTATGAAACAGACTCTTGTCAATTGAACCACGGGCAAGGGCCTACCAGCACCAATGCCTCATAGATAGGAGTGCCTGTGTATTGCCTGGAAAAGTGTGCTAGGTGTGCTGAGATTAGTCATAAGAACTAGAAGTGACTTGTGTTCTGTAGCATTGTGATAAGCTTGAGAAGGCATGTGTGTTGCACATTGTGACTGTTTTAGACAGTTAGAACATTATTTGTACTATATGTATATAGCGTTTGTGTTAGTAGCAGAGAAAATGCCATTACAGATGTGTCAAGGGAATATAAAATTTAACCATCAGCAATACAACAAAGGTAAATCATTTAAGGCCCTTAATAATTATATTGTATGAAGTTAAAAATATAAAGCCAAACAATACATTACAGTTTTGTGTTTTCATTGTCGTCACTAAAATCTTAAATTTTATAATGGGAAATTACAACTACTTGTGAATGTTAACACCTATCAAGTTAACAAGGAATCTTATTAGCTTTTCAGTATGTTTATTTCTACACTTTTCATCCACTGTTAGTTCACACTTAATAATGCTGCACATACTGTAATTTCTTCCAGTCAGTACTGCAGTTAAGTTACTTCTCCTCATAATGACTGCACAGTAATATAACACTGGGCCTAGTTTATATTTATTTTTAATATAGTGATATGGACTGCAACTTGTCTTTTGAATAATAACTTGTTGTTTACTAAGTAGCCTAATATGAATGGCTGTCCACTGAGGTGGTTGAGGTAACTCCTTTAATAGTTCATAACTTTGTCAGAAGTAATTATAAAATGGAATATTCAGCATTTACACTTATGGAAATTTCTTAAATGCATATTAAATTAGCTCCTTCCTGTTGTTAGTCCCCACCCTCATGAACCACAGACATTGCCGAGGTGGGATGTCTTACATGCCTCAATGATATAGAGAGCCATATAATAGGTGCAACCACAGCAGAGGGGTATTTGTGGAGAGGCCAGACAAATGCGTGGTTCATGAAGAGGGGCAGCAGCCTTTTAAGTAGGTACAGGGTCAACAGTCTGGATGATAGACTGAGCTGGCCTTGCAACATCAGTTAAGATGGCTTTGCCATGCAGTTAATGTGAATGGCTGAAAGCAAGGGGAAATCGCAATAGTTAATTTTCCCAAGGAAATGCAGCTCTACTGTACGAATATCCTCTCAGGTAAAATATTCCGGAGGTAAAATGGTCCGCCATTTGGATAACCGGGCGGGGACTACTCAGGAGGATGTCGTCATCAAGAAAATCGAAACAGGCATTCTACGGATTGTTTTATCCCTTAATTGAGTGGGTAAGTTAGAAATTTAAAAAGAGAAATGGATAGGTTAAGTTAGATATGGTGGGGATTAATGAAGTTTGGTGGCAGGATGAACAGGATTTTTGGTCAGGTGAGTATGGGGTTATAAATACAAAATCAGTTGGTGGTAACGCAGGAGTAGGTCTGATAATGGATTTAAAAAAAAAAAAAAAAAAAAAAAAAAAAAAAAAAAAAAAAAGGGGGGGGGGGATCTGAAAAATGCAATTAGAATGCAAAAAGTATGTGGTATGCCAAAAGAATATCAAACTCTCAAGATAAAATTAAAACTATCTGGTCAGTCGCGAAGGAAGTGCCTGGTCAGCAGCAGCAGGTAGAAGATATAACGTCAGTGTGTAGTAGAAATGTTTCTGTTACTGACAAGTCAGATGTGCAATATTCAATAATCACTTTCTGATCATAGTAGGTGAACTAAACAAAACCCTAGTTTCTACCAGTAATCATATAACATTTTTAGAAAATGCCTTTCCAAGGCTGTTCCCTGAAATGGTCCTTCATGATACTTCCGTAGGGGAGATTCAGTCAATAATTAAATCACTAAGGACTCTTGTGGATATGATGGGGTAACTAGAAGAATTCTAAAGTACTGTTCTCCATATGTCAGCCCAGTACTAAGCCATATTTGTAATTTTT
The DNA here is from genome assembly GCA_026315105.1 of Locusta migratoria. NCBI lineage: Eukaryota > Metazoa > Arthropoda > Insecta > Orthoptera > Acrididae > Locusta > Locusta migratoria. Next base: position 103,441,840 of record CM048747.1, read on the forward strand.
CCTTTCAGAATGGTCAGTTACCATTCATGTGTTCAGCCAATTTGGTGTTAGTCATACCAACATAAAAGGCTGTGCAGTGAACATGTCAGTTGGTAGATTACATTTGTTGTTTCACATGTTACTCTGCTATGAATTGTGTAGGTTTTCCTGTGGTTGAGCTGGAGTAGGTGGTTGTGGGAGGTTTTGCAGTAGGGTCAGTTACATGGGTAGGAACCATCATGTAGGGAGGGTGGATTTGGGATGTTGTAAGGTTTGACAAGGATGTTGCAGAGGATGGGAGGATGGCATAAGGCTACTCCAGACAGTCAGGGAGAATACTTTGGAGCAATGATCTCCTTTCAGAGCATGACATGAGAAAGTCATAGCCCTGACAGAGCAGTTTAAGGTATTCCTAGCCGGTCAGTACTTAGGGACTAAGACAATGCTTCCAAGTGGTCTGGGGTTAGGGAGAGATCTGCTTATGGACAAGGTCTTTAGGATAGTTGCAGGAGAGGAAAGCATTGGACAGGTTGTTGGTGTATGTGGTGAGGGGGTCATCATTTGAGCAGATATGTTTGCCGCGGATGCCCAGGCTATATAGAAGGGGTTGTTTGACATGGAAGGGACGGTAGCTATCAATGTGGAGGTACTGTTATGTGTTTGTGAATTTAATAAGGCTCAAAGTGTATGTGGGACTCAATGAGGTGAAGGTCAACATTTAGGAAGGTGGCTTGGGATCTGGAGGAGGAGTTAAGGTCTTGAAGTATGCTCAGAAGAGTTTCTTCACCTTGAGTCCAGACCCCAAAAATGTCATCAACGAATCTGTACCAAACCATGGGATGTAACTGATGTGTCCTAAGGAATGCCTCCTCCATGTGGCCCATGGAAAGGTTGGTATAGGAAGGGGCCATCTTGGTTCCCACAGCTGTTCCCTTGATTTGTCTGTAGGTCTGATCCTCAAAGGTGAAGTGATTGTGAGTGAGGATGAAATTGGAAAGTGTGAAAAGGAGTGAAGTTTTCAGGAGGCATTCAGGTGGGCATTGGGAAAGGTAGTGTTCAAGGGCAGAAAGACCATGCATATGGGGAATGTTGGTGTGGAGAGATGTGGCATCTGTTAACCCTTTCGCTACGGTGAACTTTTTGCAGAAGTCGGGAGCGAATGTGCTCCACAGCTGGTGGACTGCTGCAGCAGTCGAGTGCTACCTGTGCCGCTCAGCCGGTGGACTGTTCCGCCTCACGTCATATTTCTTCTCTGTGGAAGTTTGACTTATGTACCATTCAGCGGCTTTGTTGATTGTCTGTAGTTAACTACATTGCAGTTGCTTTCAGTTTCAAAGCATTGGTTTCGCTTGAGTTGTACTGTTTGTTTCCCTCTTTGTTTATATTTGACGTGTTGTTAACCTCAGTTTCTACTAGAAGTGATATGGCAGAGAAGAGATATACCATGGAGGAAGCTCTTTCCCTAATACTGGGTAGTGACTCTGAGGATGAATGTGAATCATCGTCTGAATCTGACGATGAACATAAAACGCCTATTGTAGACGCTTCTACATCACGTACATGTGCTACTCCTGCTGTTCCATTGACATCCACAGAGTTGGATTTGTGCACAGAAGACGAATCTACAGATAATGAGATAGACAAAGAGGCAGCAGAACCACCGAACAAGGAAAAAATGAAGTGGAAAAATGACAACTTGAATCCGATGAAACACGCGCTTGACGCAGCTACCTCTGGACTGAAAGGTATCGTAGACAGTGACAGCATGCTACGTTTCTTTCAGTTGTTCTTTAGCACAGATTTCATAAACATTTTGTGTAAGGAAACTAACAGATACTTCTCCCAAATGGTGGCTGGTGGTCGCGTTCCAGAAAGGATCCAAAGAGCATGGAGTGACGTGAATGAAAATGATATTTACATCTTTATTGCCACTATGTTTATCATGACAAGAGTAAAAAAACTGAGCCTGTCTGAATATTGGTCTGAAAATCCAGTTATTCATGCACCAAATATTTCCAAACTGCTTCCTAGAGACCGATTTCAACATATCTTGCGATTTTTACATTTCTCCAATAACGAATAGCCTCACGACAGTGACTATTTGTATAAGCTAAGGCCAGTAATTGACCACTTCAGAAAACAATACAAGGAAAATTTCTATCCCTATGAAAAATTATGCATAGATGAAAATCTTGTTTTATTCAAAGGCAGGCTAAAAATCAAGCAGTATATACCTGCTACATGGTAATAAAGACCGTGGAAAGCATAAGAAAATCCACTAAATGGTATCACAAGATGTTCGTTCACGTCATTAACATGTCGCTTTTCAACGCATACTGCCTGTGTAAGATGTTTGTAAAAAACATTAGCTATGCCAACTTTCAAATGGGAGTCATACAGGAAATCCTGGAAAAATATAAAGTTGTAAAAAGAAGATCGAGCGGAGGAAAAAGATCAGAATGTTCGTCGAGACTGACAGCAGGGCGTCACCTACCTGATGAGTGGAGCAGCTTCAGAACTTTCGTTGTCTGTAGAGCACAGAAGAAGCAGAAGCAGACTAAAACGTATTGTAAGGAATGCAATACGACACTTTTCGGCTTTTCTTGCTTCAAGATTTACCGCACACAAAAGAATTTTTGAAGTGTTACACTGTGTAATGATATTCTCGTAATGTAATGCTACTGAAATGTAACGTAAAGCAGTTGTAAATAAATATTATTTAACAAGCTAAATATGCGTTTATAATAATAAAGTCCACACCCCACCACAGCTGAATCCAAAACTTGGATCTTTTAGGATTTACGAAAAAATTACGTGAATTATCTGAAAGAAGGAAGAAAACTGTTTCTATTCCAAATGAATTTTCCCTAATAAATATATAGTATAAAGTCCAATAACACTGAGAGTGTGAAAGTAGGACAGAGTAGCGCCGTGGGGAGTGCAGAAAATGCGCCGTACAGCGGGCACGGCTGGGCGCGACTGGAGCTCGTCCACAGCGCCGGAGTGAAAGGGTTAATCAACAATTATCATGACCTTTGACCCAGATACAAGCACCCTCTTGCTAATTAATTTTTCAATGATTCCTCGTCCTCAATGTAAAATGCATGCTAGAGGTGAAATAAGACTTCCCAACATCACGGTTGTACACTTCAGCAACTTGAAATGTACGAAAAGCAATCACATCTCTGTTATTAAAACTCTCCAATCCAGAAACTGCCTTAACAGTACTACCATCGTACCATACTATAGCAACAGTTATCCATCCATTGCCATGACTAGGTTTATCTTTCTGAGTTATCTATCTCCACAAAAAAACAGACGGTCCCTGAAGAAAAACTTGTCCTCCAAGACCTGATGACAAATTAATTTCCACATCATCAATTCCCTAGAAGACAGTAAGGCGTGAATGCCTGAATCTCCTCCTATAACAGGGCATATTCTCTGTGTTGTCTTCGATGCTGCTGCATGCGCGGCTGCACGACAACTGACGCCGTCTTAAGGCAGTTTCTGGATTGGAGAGTTTTAATAACAGAGATGTGATTGCTTTTCGTACATTTCAAGTTGCTGAATTGTACAGCTGTGATGTTGGGAAGTCTTATATCACCTCTAGCATGCCTTTTACATTGAGGACAAGAAATCATTGAAAAATTAATGAGCAAGAGGGTGCTTGTATCTGGGGGAAAGGTCATGATAATTGTTTTAAAATAAATTTGAGTGGAGATCTTGTATATTATTACAGAAGTTAAATGAAGTTTGTAACCTTTATCCTTTTTCTTATCTATAAAAAAAAGAAAAAAAAAAAAAGCACATTGATCTTGCCAAAAGCCGAGAAGTGATTCTTTTTGGTGTTGTAGCTCTCAGGGGCACTCTGGGATGCTCTGTGTGTGAGGCACCTCTGGGAATCTCTGTGAGCCACAACGCTCTCTCTCGCACATTAGGTGTGGAGGGGGAAGCAGCGGAGGGGTCCCAGGCCAGCGCTCTAGATTTTACTAGGCACCGCCCGGGAAGAAATAAGTTGCGCCAGAAGTGATAAGGCTGTGCTGCGGTTTTATCTACTTCCGCTTTCGTGCTGCTATATAAGTGGTGTTATCAGTAAGACGACATCAGTCGTCGTGCAGCCGCGCGTGCAGCAGCATCGAAGACTACACAGAGAGCATGCCCGTTATAGGAGGAGATTCAGGTGTTCGCGCCTTACTGTCTTCAACATCTTGGTTGATTTGATGCATCCCATTCCAGGAAGTGGTTTGGGTCTGCGACTTAGGGTGGGATGTTATGGGTTATAGGTTGGTGGTGTTGGTCTGTCAGAGCTGAGATGCCTTCTGTTGGAGCTCTGAAGCATGGTCAGAGTGATTTTCTTTGTGAATTTTAGGCAGTAGGTACGTGGTTCGAGTGCATGGTTCAGGTGGAGAGAGAAGTTCTAGTGAGACCTTTATGTGGTACCTAAGGTTTTTAGGATTTCCTGTAGTTCAGCTTGGACTGAGGAATGGGGTCATGAGGAACAGGGTTGTAGGGAGAGGTGTCAGAGTTTTGATGCAGTCCCTCTGTTGCATACTCTGCTTGATAAAGTATTACAGTTGTTGAACCCTTGTCTGCTGGGAGAATGATAATGGAGTGGTCTGCTTTCAGCTCTTGAGTGGCATGGGATTCAGCTGGGCTGATGTTGGATGTAGTGGATATGTTATTCAGGAATGATTGGGAGGAGATGATGGATGTTGGAGTCCCTGGAAGGGATGGTTTTGGGCAAGAGCAGGAGGATCCCTTTGCGAGGGTGGTCGACACTGGCAACATAAGAACCTGTATGTATCTAAGTTTTTGGGGCTGACCATAACTCCCACATGTATCTGAAATTTGGCTGGCCATCCATCACCTATAATGATGAAAGGAGAAAGAGATTCTGTAATTCACTGTGAATGTGCCCGTAAGGGTATTAGACAAGTAACATTCTCCATCATCAATATTAATTATTGCTCTGAAACCCATGTACTAATGGTTTTGAAGTGTAACAGAATCATTGTTTGGATGAGGTGAATGACCAAATCCTTTTTAGTGGAGTTTCCATAGAAATTCACACCAAGTTACTTCAAATGACTTGTTCAGTACCTATAAGTCTCTCTGCACTTCGTTCACATAGGAAAATAATTCATCATTACGTCTCCTGAAAATCTGCTGCAGCTTAGCAGTTCCAACTGATATACGTTTTTTTAAAGCGTATTAGACAAACATCTCTCATCTGAAAACTACAAGGTAAGTTGAAATGAGAACACTGATTACACAAAACAATCACAATTTCCAATCAAGATCTGCAAAATTGTTGAATTACAAGAAAACGTACACTAGAGATACAGGTATAACAACAAGAGAACAGCTACAGGTATTTGTTTTTATAGTTGAAAACTTTTTTTTTCCTGACTTTCTGGAAGTATCTGTCAATGAATTAGATTTGATAACATCACTGGTAGATCTTTACTGTTTCTTAGCTGTTCTTTGTCATAATATTACGTTGATGTATTTTGAATTATCATGGAAGAAAATGCAAAAAGAAAACAAAAAATACATATCTTTGTTGTTGTTGTGGTCTTCAGTCCAGAGACTGGTTTGATGCAGCTCTCCACCCTACTCTATCCTGAGCAAGCCTTTTCATCTCCTCATAAGAACGACAACCCACATCCACTTCAATCTGCTTACTATACGCGTCTCTTGGTCTCCCTCTGCGATTTTTACCCCACACACTTCCCTCCAACGCTAAATTCACAATTCCTTGATGTCTAAGAATGTGTCCTACCAATCTATCCCTTCTTTTAGTCAAGGTATGCCAGAAATTTCTTTTCTCCCCAATTCGGTTCAGTACCTCCTCATTAGTTACGCGATCCACCCACCTAATCTTCAGCATTCTTCTGTAGCACCACATTTCAAAAGCCTCTATCCTCTTTCTGTCCACACTGCTTATCGTCCATGTTTCACTCCCATACAAGGCAACACTCCATACAAATGCCTTCAGAAAGGACTTCCTTAGGCTTAAATCAATATTCGATGTTAACAAATTTCTCTTTTTCAAAAACGCCTTTCTACCCATTGCCATTCTGCATTTTATATCATCTGTACTGCGACCATCATTTGTTATTTTACTGCCCAAGTAACAAAACTCATCTACCTCCTTTAATGTTTCGTTACCTAATCTAATTCCTTCAGCATCACCTGATTTTCTTACACTGCACTCCATTACCCTAGTTTTTCTCTTGTTAATGTTCATCTTATATGCACCTTTCAGCACACTGTCCATTCCGTTCAACTGCTCTTCCAGGTCCTTTGCTGTATCTGACAGAATTACTATGTCGTCGGCAAAACGCAATGTTTTTAATTCTTCACCCTGAACTTTAATTCCTTCTCCAAATTTCTCCTTGCTTTCCTTTATAGCTTGCTCAATGTACAAATTGAACAACATTGGGGAAAGGCTACAACCCTGTCTTACTCCCTTTCCCACCACTGCATCCCTTTCATGCCCTTCAACTCTGACAACCGCTGTCTGGTTTTTATACAAATTGTAAAAAAGCTCACAGTTTTTCCAGACCCAACAGTCAGCCTTAACCTCATCCCATCCAGTTAGCCCTTGACTCAAGGTTCTGGGCAACTATCCTAAAGCTTGCCAACCAGTTTTTTTTTTTTTCTCATCCCTCTTCCCTTTTGCTAGAAGAGGCTCTAAAAGATTGCTTGTTTTCATATCTGTTGTGTTTTCCACTGTCACCATATGGTGAATAAAAGTTGTGGTATGTCTTTAAACTATCGCTAATTGGAGAGCAGGTGATAATATTTAGTTTCACTACAAATATTTACTCTCTGCAGTAAGTTATTAGTAGTGTGTGAAAAATTAAATCTGTTCATAAAATGAAGTTTCATTCTGCACTGCAGTGTGATTAAGTTGATGCCAAACTAGATCTTTAACTTGTACATCTCGCTGTTGAGTGAAAATTTGTTGGAGACACAATTTCTTGGGTTATAAGTAAAGCATTTTTCCACAATATCTTTGCCTCCAGGAGTGTTAGTCTCTGCAAGGTATGCAGCAAACCTTTGTGTGAGTTTTGGAAGGTAGAAGAAAAGGTATGGGCAAAGTTAAACTGTGAGGATGGGTCATGAGTTGGTACTTGGATTGCTCTGTAATTACTCACAGTAGAGAAAGCTCACTGTTGTAAGAAGCCAGACATTTTCATATCTGTCCATCCTTCTTAAGAAGAAGAGTGTTTCCTTTATTTGTCTTTGCTAAGTTGCGTTTTGTTTCATTCATGTGATGGTTGTTGTCAAAGCTCTCGTCACAAGTAGTATAACTGAAACTAAACTGTTTATAATGTGTCTGCTCATAGCATTTATACTTCCTTGCCTATATTTACTACACACTGAAAATAACTTTCACTATTCTATTGTCTGTAGGTGGATAACAGCAAGAATGAAGTGAAGGTGCTGTTCACTCCAACTATTCCACATTGCAGCATGGCAACCATTATAGGACTTTCCATAAGGGTACAATTGCTGCGTGCGTTACCTCCCAGGTTCAAAGTCAGTGTAGAGATTGCACCTGGAACACATGCGTCAGAATCAGCTGTTAACAAACAACTAGCTGATAAAGAGAGAGTTGCAGCTGCACTGGAAAATTCACATCTGGTTGAAGTTATTAATCAGTGCATTGTTACTTATTAAAAGCAGGGATGTTATAGCATATTTGTAAACAATTGGCCATTGTTGTAATGGTCTTGCAGTAATTTATGCAGCACAGAAGGCTGTTGTGTTGTGCAGTGTTTAATATGAGATAAAAGAAAATAAACATTATTATTCCTTAGGTTTCTCAAACGCTTCTTTCGGGTAAATTCTCTGTGGTACATAATTAATTTTATTGGATGTATGTAAGAATCTGGAAACACTTTTCTTAAGAAATTTATTTGGAAAGATATCTGTAATCAGAAAAAAAATCTTAGTAGTAACTGATTACTGGTGGCAATTAGGAACTTTCAGTTTAACGTAATTGTGAAAAATGTTTTTCAAGGGTAATAGAAATATTTAATTTTAAGTTATTGTGTGACACTAATTGTTGAGTAATATATTTCACACTGCTACTTCCATGATTCATTGTCCATTTATTTTGTTGTAATGTATTTGGAAAAATTCAACATCCAGGTATGTACCCAGCTAGGGCAGGGGGTGTAAGTGCCTCTACATGCCCCCCTAACCTTAGGAAAAAATCCTTTCAATCCAGACTCACATCCTGCACCTGCCAGGCACAGGTGTAGAGATTGATTGCCAGTTTGAAGAAAATCAAAATATGTATTGGATATCATTTTGTACCCAGTACAATTTGAGAATTTTCAAACTTGTTACATTATTCACTGTGAAGTGAATTAAATTTAATATTAGCCTAACCAATTACAGTATATCAATTTTGTGTGTATAAACTGGAATGAGTAAATAAATTTAATAATTAAAAATTTAATTGAGCAAAGGATAAATTAAGAAGAAGGGGGAGGGGGAGGTATTAATGGTATTCAAACTTGGGACACAAAATTAGCAATCTATTGTCTTACATACTGTGCTACACCAACATTTCAAATATCGTAACTCAAATTAGCTTATACTTAGCTGTCAGTCACTAGAATGATGAAAGGATCATCTAGGAGTTTATAGAGTGTTTCGATATTTGCTAAAATCTGCAGCTTGTTGCACAGTGTTACTTCCAATAATTTGGATTTACCTCCCTGGTCCTTAACGTTCAGTGTTCATGCCATTTCCATATACAACCACATACCTCATGTCCATGGTCTTGCTGCTCTAGAACACTACCTCTCACTATCCTTTGAAAACTAAACCCACTGCCTTGTCTTTATATGTAGTGTTCATGTGTTTTCCTATACAAATCTACAGTTTTGTCCCAATTCTGAAATTTTTCCCAGTTGACGTTCAAACCCAGAGGAAGGCCACTGTGGTATAAGAATCATGTACAACACACAGTTCATGAGATAGGATGTCATAAACAGTGAAATTCCTGTGAAACTGTAGAAGAATCATGTGACAGTGTTACATGTCTGTCTCTAAACCACTGGCTCTATTTAACCATATTTGGTGCACATATTCCTTACAGTGTGGGAGCAATTGCTGTTAATATAGGAGCCACCTATGGCACACAGTTCAGGAGAGATGATGTCATAAACAATTAAATACAAGATAAACCATACATTCATGCAAATGTTTGCGTGTAATATTTGAAAGTATACAGTTTTATTCTGATCTTCATGAAATTTTGCACGCTTGATCTTCAAAACAAGAGGAACATCCCCATCTACCTAAGATTTCATGCTTTGCATGTTGGAGCTACAATAAACTTATACGCCACTTCACCGATGGAGGAGGCAATGGACCAAGGAGGTGATTAACAGAGAAAGGGGAAGGAGGGAGATGGGTAGGGACAGGAGGAGTGGGGTAGAAAGGAGCCAGTGGACAGAGTGAGAAAGGAGAAGGAGAGATGGACTAGTTTAAGACTGGAATAAGTAAGTGCTCAGACAATGTTGGCTTTTCAGCTAGTTGCTCATAAACCTTACTAACTTGAACCTAACGAACAGCAACTTTTCCTTTGAATAGGAGGAATGCAATCTAGTCATCCTACTATGCCAACCTCCTTATGTCCCATCTGGAGTCAGATGGGAACACTGCTTTGGTTCAGGCTCATTGAAATATTTCCATTATATAGATCATGGTCAGATCACATTATCCTTGTTCCTTAACAACCTCAGTTAGTTCTCTCCCATCCACTTCATCTTGTTTTCTCAAATTGGCATGCCACCTTCCTAATGGCTCAGTCCCACCCTGTCCACATGAAACCCATCAATCACCAACTGTACCTGCATTTTGACAGCATCCAGTTCAGTCTATCCCTCCCATACAGCCTGACTACCTGTGGAGGGCATATTTGTGGCGATGAGAACTCCCTTGCTCAGTATGCTGATGGTCTTGGAGACTTTTCCAGACAGCAACTATCCCCCAGACCTGCACTGTGTCACTGCCCCCCCCCCCCCCACTCTCTCTCTCTCTCTCTCTCTCTCTCTCTCTCTCTCTCTCTCTCTCTCTCTCTCTCTCTCTCTCTCTCACGCACACTTTCCTACCCCCTACAACCAGCTATAAAAGTGTGTCCCCTTCATCACCCAATACGCCCTGCACTGAAACAACTAAACTGCAGTCTTCATCAAGGCTTTATCTTTCATTATTTCCTGAAATGAAAGACATCCTTCCCAAGCTATTGGTATTCTATCACCCAATGATCCTGGTCCATCTATATGCCACCCCTAACCCCGGTCCTTGCTACATGGATCATATCCTTCTGGAAGATCCCCATTGCAATACCTACTCAAACCACACAACCAGCACTTCACATTTCAATCCTATTACTCCGCTTATCCTACGTCATTGGAGACCAGGCCACCTGTAAAAGCAACCATGATATTTACCAAGTTATAGTGTAACGAGTTTACACTACAAAAGCAAGGACACAAGTGGTACTAACAGGAAGATATTGTTACAACCATGTTAAGTTGAAAGAGAGCAGAGTTTCTGCTGCACACTATTTCGGTACGTTCAGGTGACTGGCTGAATATGCAAGTGGAAAGTCGGTGTTACACTACCTATTCGGGGAGATGCGATGGCAGATACTTACAGTGGCCAGCTCCTGACGATAAGGAAGTCTTTGTTATTAAAAGTGCTGTGTAAATGTTCTTTGATTGATATGAAAAAGACATTGTTTTGTTTTTAATAAGAAAAGGTTCATTCATTCTGATATTTTCATGCTTGAAGCATGTCAGATTAGGAACTATTGAAAATAGTAAGTTAAACTTGCAGTGTACTGAGTAATGGAAAGTTGTATTTTTGTTACGAAAATGTTATTACAAAATATATGCCTTAAACGAAGAGTGCCTTTTGATTTGTGATTAGGAATATAGTCTTAGAATTGCAGCCACTTCTCACCAGTAGAAACCTGCAAAGAAGAATGATCCTTTCCAAAGGTGCATGGATGAGGGGCACTGAGTAGCTGGATCCCTCTTTTAAAACAAGAAGAAATTCTCCAAACAAGTAAGTGAGAAAGGATGTACACATCACACCACTCGTATACAACTACATCAACAAATAAGCTTGGTACACAACAGCAGTGGTGACCGTGACAGGACAGCTTTTTGTATTGATATAACTACCAACCAGCTGATCATCAAATAGGTCATTGCCAAACTGTGGCCAAATAGTAAATTAAACTACCCTGTGGCACAAAATACAGCTGAGCATAATATGTTTGATTTCAATAGCTGCTTCACAACTTTGGCCAACTGGAGCTTCATTTACCACTGACACTAACTGCTCTTCTGAACTACACAGGTGGGACCTATACTTACAGTAGATCCTCTGGTCCTAAAATTATCTGAACTTTAGCCTGTAGTAACATGTTCCCTCACATCCTCTATCTAATAGTTCTCACCATCTCTTTTTATCCCTTCTCAACTCCTCCACCCCTGTTTTTTCCTCTGCTGTGTTCCTTAGCTACCACTCTTTCAAACAACCTTCGTCAGTCGCCATTGTGTCTTTTCCCTTTCTCTATTCTCCTGAATTGCTCTCACTGTGGGGATGACATGTAGAACGTGGCAGACAGATATGACGGTCTGAGATGTGCCTGTATGATATAATATTTTCTACATTTCTCTTTGTGGCCCAGTAATCATCATTGTGGTAAGGTGTAACATATCCCCATTTATTTTTATTTTTATTTTATTTTTTTTATTCCAAATTGGAATTTACCCTGGTATACATAAGTCATAATATAGAGATTATGGCATAATATTCTGTATAGGAAAGATAGATATAGAGAAAAAATGAAGTGATTTGACAAGTCTATAGGGATACAGCATGGACACTGCAAAGGGTAAAAACCACAAAGTTACATAAAAAACCACCAAATATAGTTATTTAAATATGAAAATTAAATTTTCTTTACTTAACTAATCATTAATTCATTACTAAAATAGCTTAATTTAAGTGTTAGTCTGCAGATGACTTACCAGAAAATAATGTTAATTGATACTAGTAAACATTATGATGACAGCATAGTGAAAAGAGCAAATTAAGAAAACACATTAGTATTGCTTTCAACCCCCATGAATTATTGACAATGCCGAGTTTAATTAGTTGTGGTTGCAAATACTAACACGGATTAAGTACAGATGAATGGAAAAACTAGTAGAATCTGACCTTGGGAAAGATCTTAGGAAAAATGTTGGAACATGAGAGGCAATACTCAATTACGACTTATTTTAGAAGATACGTTAAGGAAAGGCAAGCATATGTTTTAGCATTTATAGATCTGGAGAAAGCTTTTGACAATATTGATTGGAATACACTTTCAAGTTCTGAAGGTAACAGAATGAATATATATGGAGCGAAGACTTATATTCAACTTGTACAAAAACCAGACAGGAGTTATTGAGTTGAAGGGTGTGAAAGGGACACAGTAATTGGGAAAGCAGTAAGACAGGGTGTAGCCTTTCCCTAATGTTGTTTAGTGTACTCATTGAGCAGGTCGTGAAGGAATTCAAGGAGAAATTTGGTGAGGGAATTAAAGTTCAGGGAGGAGAAATAAAAACTTTGCAGTTTGCTGATGACATAGTAATTCTTTCAGAGACAGCAAAGGACCTGGAAGAGCAATTGAACAGAATGGACAGTGTCTTGAAAGGAGGACATAAGATGAACATTAAGAATAACAAAACGATGGTAATGGAAGGTAGTGTTAGGAAATCAGGCGATGCTGAAGGAATTAGTTAACGGAGTGAGGCAATAAAAGGAGTGGATGAGTTTTGTTATTTTGCTAGCAAAATAACTTCTTATGGCAAAGTAAAAAAAGATACAAAATGCAGAATGGCCATGGAAAAAAAGCATTTCTGAAGAAGCAAAATTTGTTGACATCCAATATTAGTTTGTGGCGGCATGTACACATCGATATATATACTAATGTGTATATTTTGGCCAATATCTTTGAAGCCAGCTTATCTGAGCTCCGTCGGCCATGTAGTTAGTCTGGATTTGTATTTGAAGCGATTAACAATAAAGTGCATTTCTAGCTCATATATGTGGTATCTCTGGGGCTCAAACACCTCACAAACCCCATACTGGTGAGACCCGAGTTTCTTTTTTCGTTCATTCGATCACACAAGTGAAATCTGCAACTTTCACCAAAAATACAACGTGCCACCAGCCAAAAATCAATGGCCACAATGACTTCACCATTCCAGACTTTGAACCTCTATGTATTCCACGAGTGCCTAATCTACGAGGTATATCAAGTGCTTCATCTTCGAACTCATCGCAAGCATTTTTGCATGATTTTGTCGCTACGCCACTTCCAACGAGTGCAGTCACATATTGTAAAGACTCCGGCTTTGCTACGCCCAAAGTGCCTCATGATAGTTCGCCTTTGTTTAGTGTCAACAAACAATTGAACATTTGACCATGTGATTCTAATTTCCCAAATGTATATTTTCGGACTTACGAAATTTGAACAATGGACTTCCAACCGCCAGTCACGTAATCAGTCAACAATATGCTACACTGCCACCACTATCGGACTTGATTCTCCCATTGGGACACAGTAAATTTAGTGATTGTGCAATTTAAAGTTTTCCTACGAGTTATCCTTTCAGTTTGGATCAGTTTTGTCATGCTCTGAGCGTGCCTTTTTCTGCACGTGCGATGAACGTTCCAGGCGATGCCATTGCTGCAGGTTTCGTGCAACAGTCTTTCCTGTGTGTGAACAGTGATTTTGCATTTTCAAATCCTGTGTCCTATGACAGTGTATTTTATGTGCAGCGATGTGCTGCGTCGCATGACGCATCTGCCTTGTCGTGACCACATGACTGACACATTCGGACACACGTGACCGCCCATTTATGCAGACATTCCGGTGCCCCTGCCACTTCAGTCTACAATGCCGTCGCGTCGCATTGTGTTTCTGATACGCTGCTCTCATTTCGTGTCCTGCCGGGGACATCTGCTGTGCCGCGTGAACTACATACCTCACCTCAACAAGTGTGCTGTGATTCCATTATCGTCAAGGTTCTATTTCCGACACCCTGCGAGTGCTTTCAATTTGCATACAGAATCTACGACGCTCACTCTTGTGACGACCGTCAAAATCGACTTGAGCCTATGTTGCATTATACACCTCACCTCCCTGTTGTTGTTCGAGGTCGCTCCCGCAACATAGATGACGCACGCAAGTCACCTTACACATCTCGCCGCCCAATTGCTGCCCGATTTCCAGCCTCACTGCCTTCTCCGCCAGTTTTCGAGCTAGCTGCCCTGCAGCAAGTTATTATGACTCTTCGAGTAACTTCAAATGATAATCGCAACCAGGTCAACACTTATGTTCCACCCCACTAGTGTTTTAGTGATGTCGCGCCCGCTCGCAAGGTTAACAATGCTTGTGACAGTTTTGTTTCCCCGCACTGCTACTATGCGAGTGCTTGTAAACAAAACTTGGCTGCTATGCCAATGCCTCAGCTCTCTTCGGCTACCCCAAAAGTTTCCAAGCCACCATGCTGCCCTCGCTCGCACCTCCGGCCAGCATGACTACTACTTTGTTGCCTTAGCTCTCATTGGCTGCCATGACAACCTCCGAGCTATCGCTCCTCATCGCGCTACACTCACTTTCACCAGCAACCGACACGGCTACTATTCCAGCACCTCGGCTTTCCTCAACTGCACCGAAAGCTTCTGAGCCACTGCCGTGCTGCCCTAGCACACACCCCCAGCCGGCGCGACTACTTGACTACTACTTTGTTGCCTTGTCTCTCTTTGGCTGCCATGACCATTTCTTAGCCATTGCACTACACTTGAATGCACCGCTGGCCGATGCAGTTACTATTTCAGCACCTAGGCTTTCTCCGGCTGTCACGATAGGTCCCGAGCCACCTTCCACCAGCTCGCTCAGTGCCACACCCCACGATATATACATACCAATGTGTATCTTTGGGCCAATATCTTTGGAGCCAGCGTATCTGAGGTCTGTCAGCCATGTAGTTAGCCTGGATTTGTACTTGAAGCGATTAACAATAATGTGCATTTCTAGCTCATTATGTGGTATATCTGGGGCTCAAACTCCTCATGATCCCCATAAGTTTAAATCTCAGTAAGTCCTTTCTGAAATCATTTGTTTGGAATGTAGAATTGTACACGAGTGAAACATGTACAATAAGGAGTTCAGACAGAAATATGATAGACACTTTGAAATATGGTGCTACAGGTGAATGCTGAAGGTTAGATGGGTAGATTGCGTAATGAGCTGCTGAACACAATTGGGAAGAAAAATAATTTCTGGTATATTTTGATTAACAGAAGGCATTGACTGCTGGGACACATTCTGAGACATCAAGGAATCTTTAATTTAGTACTGGAGGGAAGCATGTGGGGTAAAAATTGCAAAGGGAGATCAGGAGATAAATACAGTAAGCAGGTTGAAAAGGATGGAGGTGGTTGTTCTTATTCAGAGATGAACAGTCTTGCGTAGGACGGGTAGTGTGAAGAGCTGCAGCTACCTACTATTGCTTTAATAAGAATGGTTTGGTTGGGTAAGTTTATGTGGGTATCGAAGATAAACAAAGAAACAGCTTAATTAATTGGTTATCAATATTAAATCATGAGATAATCTGATGACCTGGAAAGGTGCCTATTTCCCTTCATGAACACCTACAGTTTATAGTTTTCATCTAAGAGTTATGCTTATTTTGGAGACAAAATGTATTTGCCCACAGAAAACTCATTCGTTTGCAGCTCTCACGGGTAAGTAAAAACTTAGAAGTAATGTAACCACTTAAATGCCACCACAGATTTTCTTTACATTTATAGAGCTAGAATCCAATTCCATTACTATGTTCCCATGGACAAACCACTAATAAAAAGTATAACTTAACCTGAACTCTGGACTCAAACATATGAAGACAGTCAACAGCTAGTTATTCTTACTCACAATCTATTTACATTAATCACATGCACCTTGGCATAGACTCACACCTCCTGACTACCAGACAGTAACTTATGAGAACATTATTTTCATGGGTCTTGTGGTGTCATTTTGGCAAGAAATAGTAAGGCTAATTAATAATCAACAGACTGAGAAAATCAACTGAAGTTAAAGAGTTCATTAATGTTTTAAATAAATTAACTTCTAAGGTAATGATTTGCTCAAAGATTTTACTTTGATAGTTAATGATTGTGTGCGCCTCGGTTGCACAGTGGTAGAGTGCCAGACTGCAAATCCAAAGGTTGCGGGTTCGATCCCCGCCAGGTCCTAGGATTTTTATGTCACTTTCCACTTCTTGCACCTCTGGCAGTAATGCTCATGTGAAATATACCGAGTAGCACCATGGTTCGGAAGACACATTAAACTGTAGGTCCCCCTATAACTGGCTGGGTAAGTCAGTTCGAAGGTCAGAGGAAGGCCACGGCATACCACCTCCAAACAGGACCATGCCTAGTAAAGCACTGTGTTGTTCAAACCAATCTTCGGATTGATGACTGCTTTACCTTTTTACCTTAGTTAATGATTAGTAGTCTTTTGTCCAGCTATGATGGTGGTTGTGTAGCATGTTCACGTAAATTTTTGCCATATTTCACTGCAAATCTTCTGAAACTCTGTTAAACTCTTGACTTCAATAATGAAACCCCTGTGTCTATATCTATTTCCTTCTCACCCACATTATCACACATGCCATTTCCTTCAAAGGGAGCATTGGATTCAACCTGCATCATTGATGCATGTCAACTGATAACTAGCATATCTCCTCCTCCAAGGACTTTGGCTGATGCCCTTCCAGCAGTGAGTACATTTTTCTCGCCAGGCTTCGTCCAGCTACTGCATATTGTTTTCTAATAAACATCTCAGTTATTATTAGGATTTCCAGTCTACAGAGTTCCCAATTGGTGACTTCGAAGGTGAAAGTTCGCTGCCACTCGATCCAGTATCTGCACACCAACCGCGCCTCGAAATAGTGATTTTACATTTCTTTTTTTCCTCTGTGTTCAATGGATACACCACCATTGCAACTCTTCCATGTAGGGAGCAACTCATGCCTATGTCCTCAGCAACTTCTAAGTGCCGCTCAATCAAGCACCGGTCTGCTTCTGTGAATTCCGGATTTATCTGGTATGTCGCAACATGGCCTTTGTGAGGTTAACTGCTCAGTCAATAACTCTGGCTTCACCTCACTCAGACCATGGCATTGCCTACAGGTGTGGCTGCCTCTACATACAAGATTTGTCCACTGGGATGCACTTCCTGATTAATCAGGCGCCAATGTCTCACTTCTACCGCTCTCTCTTCAGCAGCCCTCTCTCCAGCCAGTCCACACTACCCTATGTGGTGTAAATGACACACACCTCATATCAGTTGGCTCTGTGCATTTACTCTACACCTATCACCCACACTGACCCTCCAGTGGAACTTCATCACCACCAACATGCTTTAGCCCAACATAGGTATTGACTTTTTCACTCACCAACTTTCCCCCACATTGTATACCAATCTGTGTCCCACCACCCAACCAAGTCTCACTACCCATGCTTCCAGCTGAGTACATTTAATCTGTCCCTTCCTGCACAAGTGAACTTGTTCTGCAAATGCTCTTTGTTGTACACACAACTACACTCCACTATGTGCAATTGGTTTGATGAACATGACAAAGTGCTCCATCTCCATTTTGAAAATAGCAAGCTGTCACAGCGAATGGACAAAATTATGGCTGAGCTTGCCTCTGGGAGACCTTATCTGCAAGAGCTCCAATCAAATTTAACAGACTCCAAAAGACAGATTAGTGACAGTGAATGCTCTTAAAGGGCTACAAGTGGCGGTGTGTTTGCACACAAGGTTTCTACTGTATTGTGTAACTCGGTACTGGCTGTCTCATGCGTATGTAAATAAACCCTCCTCCCTCCGCCTTCAGCACTACTAGATGTCGCAGTGCCTTCCATACCCTGCATGGCAGTTTTAATTATTACAAAGAGCCGACACTTGCCTGCACAAGTTATCTCTGCCTACCAACTCACCAGCACCCGAATCATCCCTTGTGGCTAAATTAGCAAGCCCAATGACGAGTGCACCATCCCGGCTTTGCACAGCCACCACAACCACAGCCAGCCGCTAAGGGCATTGGTGTCTCACGTGAATTAAGACACTCGCACTGGTGCACCTACACCCATTGCACCTCTATGCAAGGATACATGCACACACTACCATCTCTGTTGTCACAAATGGCACTTTTCACAAACTCTACCTCATCGATAGCTTCCTATCTCTAGCAAAGTACACTGCCTTAATGTGCAGATAGCTGAACTGTTAGATGCAGGCATATAAAACCCTCTTCTAGCAATTGGTAGTCTCCCATCCAACTGCAAGAAAACCTCACAACTCTTCTAGAATGTTTGGGGACTATTTCCACCTTAATGTGTTGACAACTAATACCTGATACCACAGATTTTATCCATGCCCTGTCTGGAGCGACTGTCTTTAGCGTCACCGACTGCAAACGAGCCTACCACCAAATAGTGATGGCACCTGAGAGCATTTAAAAAGCAGCTATCATCATGCCCATCAGCCTTTATGAATACACGTTTATGCCCTTTGCCCTAAAGAATGCTCATCAAACATGATAGACTTTTATCCATGAGGTATTTTTCAAACTCGAATTCCGTTTCGTCTACTTGGATGACATTCCTGTCTTTAGAAAGTCAGACAAGGAACATGCTGACCCTCAACACAGTACTTTCAATGCTTGCAGTTCATAATTTATGCTTGCAGGAGTCAGCCACCACCCACATCTGTGCAAGTCATTTCTGAATTAAAGTTTCAAAAACCGACAAAGATGTTTGTCAGTTTTTAGGGATGATAAACTACTACCATACACATCTACTGGCAGTTGCTGAATTGCAGGTCCCACCTTACGGCTGAAACAGTCGCAAAGAATATGGATCACCCGATTTCGCTGTTGGGGCATTCTAACCACAGACCAGGGCCAACAGTTCTAATCAGCAATCTTTTTGAACATCTGCTTGCTGTGTGGGATTAAAAACATTCACACTACTACTTACCATCTGCAGGGCAACGGCATTATTAGGTGGTGGCACAGCTCACTTAAGACAGTTCTCAGTTGGGTGTCACCATCCTCTTTGGGCCAAATCACTGCAATGGGTACTCCTTGGCCAGTGCAGTACTTTTAAAACCAACTTGCAAGGATCAGTGTCTGAATATGTATAAGGCCAGTCGTTAGTGCTCCCTGGCAAGCTTATCTGCCCCTGTGTCTCTTCACTCCGAGTTACCCACACTCATTGACTGAGTCCACTCATACTGCATGATATTGACTCCCTCAGTCCCACCCCACTCGCACTTATGTGCCTTTCACCCTTTCATCGTGTTCACACATTTTTCTCAGAGACGACTATGTCTGCTCACCTTTGCAGGCATCTTATACCAACCCACACTGGATCCTAAAGTGTTTGAGCGAAACTTTTGACATTTTGTTAAATGGATGACCAAACCTGCTCGCTTGCCTTAAACCATCTACTGTCAAACCTGCTTTGTGTCCTGACACTTCTCCTTCAGACCCACTTACATCATTCAAGCTCAATTGTGCAGTTTCATCAACACATCAAGGACATACCAACATCCATGTTGTTGGGCCAGATGAACTCTTACTCCCAGCTCACCCAGTTTAAGGCCCTCTCTTCCATCAGTGATTTTCCACATATGGCTCCCCACTAAAGCCACCCGCCCCTCTCCCCCTTCAGTGGTTTTCCACATATGGCTCCCCACTATAGCCACCCGCCCCTCTCCCCCTTGTAATGATCCCTCGCTCATGTGTCTGGTCGTTGACTTCACTACTGCCGTCCCACCTCACTTTTCATACTTCTGGTTAACTTGTGTCACACCCCCTCCTCCCTCAACCCCATGCTCCCATCAGGGGCAGCTTGTGACTGTGGAGTTAGGTGGAGAGCTATGAGAAATGAAGGGGGGGAAAAAAAAAACCACACACCACCTATGCCTACAGAAGCTTATCATAATAAGTATACTTACCTATTTCTTGTACACCAAATCAATCCATCAGCCCTTTAAGACTGCAAACTTGTCAATGATGTCTTCATAGAATGGTTGTGTTATTATTAACTGCTCTAGAAGATTTTTCTTAATTGAAATATTCGCTAAAGAAGAAAGTCTTTCTTTTGAAATAGTGTTCCTCAGGTATGTTTTTATACGCTTTATGCAAGGAAAGCTTCTTTCAACAGATGCTGTTGTAGAAGAGATGGACAGAATAACAGAGAAAGTTTATAAGTATTTATAAAAATGTCCTTATCCTCATTAAACATTTCTAACATCTTTCTGGGGTAAATATTTCTGTACTTCTCATCCAAATACAAAGTTCTTTCTTAAGTGCTGTGTTTGGAGAATACAGGCCCAAAGACTGTTTTCAGATTTTCAAGTGCAACAGAATGAAAGTCTCTCATCCATTTCCATCAAAATGTGATCCAAAATTTTGTAATACAGGGCTCAATACATATGAACACTTCTATCCTGACAGAGATAACTGTATTCTCTTGAGAGACTCATGTCATTTTGCTGGCCTTTTGGAAGATGACTGAAAAATACTGTTCATTCCTTTTGTTTCTTAGCATAATGTATGTAGTCCTTACTTTAGATATACAATAGTTAATGTCTAACGATCTCTCTTGCAAGACATCAAACAGTGTATCTGTCAAACAAAATATGTCATGAAATACTACTGCTAGAAATGTAAATTCAAAATTGTCCATGTCATTTACAAAACCTCTGGCAAGTTGAATGGAAGTATCATCAGACTGTTCACGGCACACTATGGTTTTGAAAACCTCTTTTCCCAGTCATCCACAATCACACGCAGTAATTTCGAGTTGGAGCTCCAATGAACAAGTGTTACAGTTGGAATTTGTGGACCAGATGCCAAAGTAATGGTGTATGTTCTCTTCGCTGAGTGATGGAAAAAGGTAGGAATTCCAGTAATAGAAGAAAAAAAGATATGACACGTTCACATTGTTGCAAGATGAGTTTTAGTCGGTGTCCCAAACAGTGCAAAAATACTGCAAAAAGAGCTTTGTCCGATAACTGCGCTACTAATTTGTGCTCATGCTGAAATGGTCCCAAGGTATTGTCTAAGAAAGCAAACAAAGTTTCTTGTGATCTGTAGGAACTTACATCATAGAAACTTAAGAAACACTCCACTACAATTCTTTAGCATTGTTGAATCTTACTATTACAGATACTGTGACACCTGTGTCATGTCTGTTGTATCGTACACCTGGACAGAAAAAAATTCAGTACTTTCCAGCTCAGTTTTTACATAATCACCGATGTAGTCTGATATGCATTTGATTAGTTTATTCTGTGTACAATTGATTCATCACTGAACACATTTTTTGTTTTGGAATATTGGTTCGTATTTCTACAGAACTCCTTAATATCAGTAACATCAATAGTTTCTTAAAGTTCCCGCGATTTATGGAGTCTGATGATTCATCATGACCTTGAAATGCTAATTCTTGTTTACTGAAATAAAGTACTGCATCTATCACTAATTGGAGGAAAGTCTGTTCAAATGCACGTTTTCACTGAACTGCATAGTATCCAGTCTAGCATTTTCCTTTAGTTTTCTGAAATTATATTTCTATTTCTTTCTACACTTTTCAAATTAACCTGCCACTTTAAATGCTCTGCCGCATTGATTGTGTAATGATCTTGTGATATTTAACAAGGAAGCAAATCCTTCTCTGTTCCAAACGTTGCTTTTATTGCTAAAAAACAAGCATGGCCAACAAAATAGTTTTTGCAGAGTTAGAGAAGGGCACAACGGTGGGAATTCCATAAACCATGAACGTTTGAAAGTAAGGCTGTAGGCTTTTTCAGAATGTTTTGCTTCTTTTTTGCCACATATTTGTACTGATTCAGTACAGTGCCCACAATTTAGAAGTTACTTCCTTTCTTTGTCTTTCCAATGTGAAAAAGCCATTTCTAATAAAACACACACTACATCCTAGCCTGGATTCATATTCGAAAAACAGTAATAAACACACTACAGAAGAAAGCCTGCTCCATGCCATGCACAACAACGAACATCACTTTACAGACCAGCCAAAAGCCGTGGAATACTGGAGAGAGTAGGTAGAACGGAAGTTCAAACTACTTCACTGCTTGCCCCCTCCAGCTCAGGCATGAAACATCACTGTTGCTATAGCCTGTGAAGTTGAATACGAGGAAGTGGAGGCTTCTTCATCCCTCGCCTCCTCCACGCACAGACTCTGACATTGACTGTACTGTTACAGTCTACCTGTAAGGTTGGGCTGTGAGGAAGAGGGTGGGCTCTTCCCTATGCCTAGTCAGACTTGATGAGCTTGTGACAACAGGAGCGTTGTACGAGCTAAGAACAAGGAAATACATTTAGTGTAAAAACCAGTTTTTTGGAGTGTGTCAAGATAAAATATTGGTGAAGTGCCACTTCATCTACTTTCCCTGAATATCCGCTCCTGGCTCCCATGTCGCGAATTGCTTATTCTCTCTGGCATGTGCACTTTTGTGCACCCTTCAGGTACAGTGTTGATCTGTGTGCCATGTGCACCTCTGCGTCTCCCCCCCCCCCCCTCCTGCTCTAGTGCTCTAGGACTGGCCAACCCCTGTGCTGCACCTGAAGATATGCCAACAACACAGTGGAGTGACCCACTGTTTGATTCTGACATGTCCGAAATATGATTGTGATGGGAGTTTGGAACTCGGTAGTAGTAAAAGGAAGAGGAAGAAATGTAGTAGGTGAATATGGACTGGGAAAAAGAAATGAAAGAGGAGATCACTTGGTAGAATTTTGTGCAGAGCACAATTTAATGATCACCAATACCTTTTATAATCATCATGAAAGAAGGCTGTATATGTGGAAGAGACCAGGAGACACTGGAAGGTACCAGACTGAGTTTATAATGGTAAGGAATAGATTTAGAAACCAGGTTTTAAACTGTAAGACATACCCAGGTGCAGATATAGACTCTGGTTATGAACTCCAGATTAAAACTTAAGAGACTGCATAAAGGCAGAAAAGTTAGGAGATGGAACCTGGACAAATTGAAGGTACCAGAGGTAATGAGAGTTTCAGAGGGATCATTAGGCAAGGATTGGCTGAAACGGGGGAAAGTAATACAGTAGAAGAAGAACGGGAAGCTCTGAGAGATGAGCAGTGAAAGCAGCAGAGGATCATATAGTCAGAAGGACAAGGCCTAACAGAAATCCCTGGATAACACAGGATATACTGAACTTAATTGATGAAAGGAGAAAATATAAAAATGCATCAAGTGAAGCAGGCAAAAGGGAGTACAGGCATCTGAAAAATGAGATTGACAGGAAGTGCAGACTGGCTAAGCAGGAGTGGCTAAGAGGGCAAATGCAGAACTGTAACCAGGGGAAAGATAGATACCGCCTAAAGGAAAATAAGAGAGATATTTGGAGACAAGAAAAGCAGCTGTATGAATATCAAGAACTCTGAGGGGAAACTAGTACTAAGCAAAGAGGGGAAAGCTGAAAGGTGGAAGGAATACATAGAGGGCCTATACAACGCAAATAAATTTCAAGGTAGTATCCTAGAAATGGCTGACGAAGTGAAGGAAGAGGAGATAGGAGATACAATACTGCGAGAAGAATATGACAGAGCGCTGAAAGATTTGAGTCTAAACAAGGCCTCTGGAGTAGATGATATTCCGCATGAACTGCTGATATCTTTAGGAGAGCTAGTCATGAAGAAATTGTTCCACCTGGTATGCAGGGTGTATGAGACAGGGGAAATACCCCCGATTTCAAGAAGAATATAATAATTCCAATTCCAAAGAAAGCAAGTGCAGACAAATGTGAAAATTACAGAACTATCAGTTTAATAAGTCATGGTTGCAAAACGCAAACATAAATTATTTACAGACAAATGGAAAACTCGTGGAATCCAACCTTGGGGAAGATCAGTTTGGATTGAGAAGAAATGTAGGAATACGGTAGGCAATACTCACATTATGACTTATCTGAGAAGATAGATTAAGGAAAGGCAAACCTAAGTTTTTAGTATTTGTAGTTTTGGAGCAAGCTTTTGACAATGTTGACTGAAATACACTCTTTCAAATTCTGTAGGTAGCAGGGGTGAAATATAGGGAGTGAAGAGTTATATTCAACTTGTACAAAAACCAGACAGCGATTATTAGAATTAAAGGGAGTAAGATAGGGTTGTAGCCTTTCCCCAATGTTGTTCAATCTGTACTATGAGCAAGCAGTGAAGGAATGCAAGAAGAAATTTGGAGAAGGAATTAAAGTTCAGGGAGAAGAAAAAAAAAAAAAAAAAAAAAAAAAAAAAAAAAAAAAAAAAAATGGTTTGCTGATGACATAGTAATTTTGGCAGACCCCGCAAATAATCTGGAAGAGCAATTGAATGGAATGGACAGTGTCTTGAAAAGAGGGTATAAGATGAACATCAACAAGACTAAAACAAGGATAATGAAATGTATCATTAGAAAATCAGGCGATGCTGAAGTAATTAGATTAGGTAATGAGTCAATAAAAGTAGATGAGTTTTGTTATTTGGGTAGCAAGATAACTTCTGATGGATGAAGTAAAGAAGATATAAAATGCAAAGTGGCTATGGTAAGAAAAGCATTTCTGAGAAAACTAAATTTATTGACATCCAACATTAGTTTAAATTCTAGGAAGTCCTTTCTGGAAGCTTTTGCCTGGGGTGTAGCACTGTATGGAAGTGAAATCTGGACGATAAGGAGTTCAGACAATGTGGTGCTTCAGACGAATTATGAAAATTAGATGGGTAGGGGTAAAAATCATTGAGGGAGACTGAGGGACAAATGCAGTAAGCAGATTCAAAAGGATGTAGGTTGCCAAACTTATTCTCAGATGAAGAGGCTTGCACAGGATAGGGTAGCATGGAGAACTGCATCAAACCAGTCTGCAGGCTGAAGACCACAACAACAACAACAACAACATGTCCGAAATGGCAGACACAATTTTTGATTGTGAAGCCATTATGAATCAAGACACAAAGAAGTTTGACATTAGTTGCCAGTGTGCATCAAATTAAATCAATGGGGACGTTGAAAATTTGTCCCAGTCTGGGATTCGTATGTGGGTTTCTCAGTTACTAAGCAGTTGTGCTGTCCATTGTGCCACATTGACACAGTGGGCATCATATCTGTACAGACTATCCTAGCATGCTTCCTGCAAGATGCAAAGTTTTTTCAATTTATTTACACACTATTGACATAGAGAACTTCTCCTGTTTTACTCATTAATCACATCATTTTGCTATTCACCTAAATGATCTAGCGTGGTACCTGCACTAAAGAAAGGATTGATGGCTGTTTTTTCTCTTTGTCCTCTCCCAGAGGTTTGAATGGAGGACTAAGTCCTAATCTTTTACTGATGGTGAGATCTTTGACACTTTTTTGATTGTCTGTTCTCTTCATATGTGTGTATATGTGTCATTAATGTAGTGGTTTCCATTGCTTTGCACCTCCTGGTGCCATTGATCATTTATTGATTATTTTGCCTTTTAGTGATTATTTCTCATCCCAAGAATGAAAGGTCACCCTGAAACTGTGCTCCTCCACTCTCTTTGAAAAGGCTGTTTGTAGATCGAGGGTAACTCCCTATACTGGGAGTCTTATGTTATTCAAAAGTTAATCAGTGGTTGGTTTGTATGACAGACAATTTACAAAGATCAGATCACCATCACTGCAACTACTAAAAATGTTACTTCCCCTCTTCAGGAACCATACCTCAGACCTCTCCACTAATACTGCTCTGATTGGCCTATTAACTATAGTAAATTTCGTAGAATTTACAGCTGTGGAAAGACCATTAGTAACATAAGTGCATTCTGGAAGATGCTCATTCGTTATAGGAGTTGGACTCGACTCTGTGACTGAGATAATTATTTTATTGCTTACACACAAGTATAGTTGGGTAAAGTATTTAGTAATTTTATGTAGTTATTCATCCAAGAGATCCAGAGTGTAGTAGATACAGGATACCTAGTAGATGCCATGTTTCTTGGCTTCCGCAAGGTGTTCAATACCGTTCCACACCGTTGCCTGTGAAACAAAGTGCGAGCATATGGAATATCAGATCAACTGTGTTACTGGCTTGAGGTGTTTCTAGTTAAGAGAATGTGACATGCCA
Source organism: Locusta migratoria (assembly GCA_026315105.1). Taxonomy (NCBI): domain Eukaryota; kingdom Metazoa; phylum Arthropoda; class Insecta; order Orthoptera; family Acrididae; genus Locusta; species Locusta migratoria. The sequence continues at coordinate 103,468,112 of CM048747.1, forward strand.
TTCTTAATGTAGAGAAGTCTTCAGACATTTAAAGTGATCTCAGATGTGCTCCAGGGGAGTGTTATAGTGCAGTTACTTTTCACAATATACATTAATGAACTTGCAGGTAATTTCAGAATTTGAATTTCCATAAGGCTTTTTGCAGATGATGTTGATTAAGTCAAAACACTGGAAAAGAATAGCAAAATGCAGGAGGTCTGCAGCATATCAACAAATAGTGCAGGGAATGGCAATTGAGCCTCAACATTAAATGAATTGTGAGCAAGGCAGATGCCAGACTGAGGTTCATTGGAAAAATCCTCTGGAAGTGCAGTCCGTCAACAAAGGAAGTAGGTTATGAAATATTTGTTTGGGCAGCATTTGTGTATTTCTCATCAGTGTGGGATCTGTACAAGTTAGGGTTAATAGAAAACAAAGATTCAACAGAGAGCAGCATACTTCATTACTGGCTCATTTAGAGAGCAAAAATATGCCGTGGAGATGGTTAGGAATCTCCAGTGGCAAATGTTGCAAAAGATGTTCTGTATTGTGATACAGGATTCTGTCAAAGTTCCAATAACATATGTTTCATGAAGAGTCCACCAATATACTGCTTCCTCCTATGAACATCTTGCAATGTGACCACAAGGATAAAATTAGAAAGATTAAGGAATCAGTTATCCGACAGCCAATACACGAGTGGAATAGGGGGAAGTGACACTGGTACAAAAAGTACCCTCCACTACACAATGTGGTGGCTTGCAGAGTGTGGATGTAGATGACATTATACTAGGTGCCCCATGGACACACAATGTAAGTATGCGGTTGGCAGTTTGCGGTGTCTGCTTGCTAGGCAAAATAGTGTTGTTTTTTCCTCCAGATGTTTAAAATAGGGCAGGTCTGACCCAGGTAAAAACGTTTTGGCCAGTGGTAACCAGTTTGTACTTTTCTCGACAGTGGATACAGTGGATACATGCTAAATAGCACCATGTGGTGAGACAATGCTGATACTTTTGCACAACAGCAACTTTTAGTGTAATCCAATGCTAATGTCTCTTCACATGGTGCCTTCCATTTGTTGGACTAAAGATTTATTATCTGTTCATTCTGTGTATTGATGCAAATAAAAAATGTTTTGTGTTTATAAAGTCAGAGTTTAATAACTTAAAATGGACCGACGATTTCACACTGCTGACTGTGTCAACTTTAACTGAACATGAACTGCATTAGTGGCCCAACTGTAGTCACATTATCTATGGGTGTCCCTCAGGACATCATAGTTGAGCTCACAGGATGCCTTGCAACACTGGAGCATTGCAACACTGACTTGTGTGCGCAACTTTCACAACACGACCACAGGCAGACCACACCACTGCACCAAGTCCTGCTCCTACCTCCACCAATGCTGTGCTTCCCACCCATGGCACTCTGATGCGCAAACTGCTATCTCATCTACCCCCTTCAATTCCCACGACTCATGCCTGTGATTCGCTTTTGCTGATGCCGATTTTGCTGGCTGTGGCATCATCCATGACTACACCAAATTTGGGATGCTGGTTAGCCAGCTGGCCCTGATGTTCACACTGAAGATCCAAAACGTCATTGTCGCCCATAGCTACTGACCAATATGAGACACATTGGGACAACCTGGTGATGCAACTGACATCTTTCAAAATGCTGTGCATGCGGGTCCTTTTTCTCGAACAGTGTAGGGACCAGCTACCCTCGGGATTCCTGTGTCATCTACAGAGCCTAATGAAACCCCAAATGGTGTCTGATGGCTTCCTAAACAACATCTGGGTGGCTTGGGCCTCACACTGATTCAGATGGCATCACGAACTGATCTCTGTTATGGGTGCTCCCCAGCCTTGCTGACAGGGTAATGTTGACTGCCCTGTCTAATCACCGCAGTGCATCAGCTGCACCCCACCCAGTGCCTACAATCAGCCACCAAACTACTGGGCACTTCTCCATGAGCCACCTTGTCCTGCTCTACTGGCCACTAATGGCCACAATGGCACTCCCACCCCCATCCCTGTCTACAGCTGAGCAACCAGGAATATATAACATCCTTGCCTGCCTCAGCACTGACATGGCAATGCAGCAGCCCCTCAGAGGCTCAGCATTAATCTGCTGAGTATGGGCTTGGTGAACCCGTGGTCCTGAGCTGTGGACTGTGTCGCGCCAACAGTTCGCCACACAATAAACTCTGTGCATGCTACAACGACCATTGTTGGACGCAGCGGTCGATGTTGTTGTTGGTTTTTGGAAGGGACTAAACTGCGACAGTTATCAGTCCCTTGTTCCCAGTCTTAGAGGTAAAAAGTGTGTTGAGCGTTCCTAAGTAAATGCGTTAACATATCACAGTTTAGAAATATTAAGGAAGGATCCAAGTAAAAACGAAGAAAGGATAAAAGGACTGAAACAGTACAACAGTGATTTTGCTGGGTGATCACAGAAATATAAGGAACACATCCAGCCACTCTAGGACACATTAAAAAACTCCTACCTAGAAGACTTAGGCAGGTGAAGGATAGTACAACAGTGATTTTGCTGGGTGATCACAGAAATATAAGGAACACATCCAGCCACTCTAGGACACATTAAAAAACTCCTACCTAGAAGACTTAGGCAGTTGAAGGATAGAGTAATAACAAACACACACAAACTTTAAATGGACTTATAAAATACACACTCACGGATAAAATTTAAAACAGAATCAACCACGGAGGCATTGTTGGCTAAAGCAAGCTGCAAAGTGTCAGGAATATTAAAATTTTGTCACGGTGCGGCTAAATTACGGCATTCAAGTAAGATGTGGGCGACTGTCAAAGGCACATCACATCGACACTGAGGAGGGTTCTCGCGACGCAGAAGGTGACCGTGTGTCAGCCAAGTATGGTCTATATGGAGCCGACAAAGGACAACCAACTCCCTGCGAGATGCCCTCAGGGAGGTCTTCCATGCAGCGGTAGAGGGCTTGACAACATGGAGCTTATTTGGTTAAGTCGAGTCTGCCCATTCAGAATTCCAAACCCTAAGGACCTTGCAGTTCAACTGGGATCAGGGGTCTGAGTCTGGGAGGCCAATATCTAGGGACCGTGAAGTGGTGGCCTGCTTGGCCAGCTGATCAATGCATTCATTGCCTGGTATACCTATGTGGCCCAGCGTCCAGACGAAAGTGACGGAATGGCTTGACTCGCCAAGGGTGAAGACAGCATCTTGAATTGCTTGCACCACAGTGTGTTTGGGGAGAAACTGGTCAAGGGCCTGTAAACCACTCAGGAAGTCGCTGCAGATGACAAATGACCCCCTGGGGCGAGCTCTGAGGTGTTCAAGAACTCTCAAAATTCCGACCAGTTCCGTGGTGAAGATGCGGCTTCCACAAGGCAATGATCACTGTTCAGTGTGGTCACCACAGACAAAGGCATATCTGGCATGGCCATCGACTAAAGAACCGTCCCTGTAAATAATGTTTGCACCGTGGAACGTGTCAAGCAGTGCTTGGAACCGGCGACGGAAAATCATTGGTGGAATGGAGGCTTTTGAATCCCGGGAGAAATCCAGCCGACGCTCCAGGTGAGGAATGGTCTAGGGGGGTATACGGGGGGAGTAGTGGAAATGTGGAGGAAGGGGTAGGGAATCAAGTGAGGAGACAAGGGAACGGACCACAATCGGAATACCTGACCTGGGCCGACGTCGTGGGGAAGGGAGTGCAGAAAATGGGAAGAGAAGCCTATGGTTTAGATGGCAGGGTGAAGCATGAACCCGGGCAATATAAGACACCAACAACCGTTGCCAGCGATACCAGAGAGGGGGAACCCCAGCTTCAGCTAGGAGGCTCGGTACTGGACTGGTGCGAAAAGTCCCCGTCGCGAGATGCACACCAGTGTGGTGAATGGGGTCTAAGACCCACAATGCAGAAGGGACTGCCGAGTTGTAAACCAAGCTCCCATAATCAAGCCATGACTGAATAAGAGCCTTGTAGAGCTCAAGGAGGGTGGAATGGGCTGCTCCCCAACCAGTATGGCTGAGGCATCGGAGAATATTTAAATGCTGCCAACACTTCTGCCTCAGCTGACGAAGGTGTGGCACCCAAGCCAGGCATCGAAAACTGTGCCCAGAAAGCGATGTGTTTCCTCGAACTGAAGTAGTTCACCACCCTGGTAGAGCTATGGGTCAGGGTGAACTACCCGACAGCGACAGAACTGCATCACATGGGTTTTCTGCGCAGAGAACTGAAATCTGTGAGTAGAGGCCCAGGCACCCTGCAGCTGCTGTTCAGCTACACCAATACTATTAGAGCTAAAATACCAGCAGAAGTCATCGGTGAACAGGGAGCAACTGACCAATTACCCCACAGCCGCAGCAAGACCGTTTATTGCCACTAAAAACAATGGGACACTGAGGATGAAGCCCTGTGGGACACCGTTATCTTGAATATGGGGGGGGGGGGGGAACTAAGAGAGGCTCCAACCCTCACCCAAAACGAGTGTTGGGAGAGGAAATTTCGAATAAAAATAGGAAGGGCACCACGTAAGCCCCAATCATACAAAGTAGTCAATATGTGGTGGCACCAGTTGGTATTGTACGCCTTGCGAAGGTCAAAATATACAGCAACCAAATGCTCACGCCTAGTGAAGGCTGTGCGAATGGCCGACTCCAGCGACACGAGGTTGTCAATGGTAGAACGGCCCTGGCGGAAGCCCCCCTGTTGTGGAGCAAGGAGTCCACGCATTTCAAGGATCCACATAAGCCGCTGACTCACCATACGTTCGAAGAGCTTGCAGAGAACGTTGGTGAGGCCGATTGGACGATAATTGTCAGCCACCTGGGGATCTGCACCAGGTTTCAGCACTGGGATGATAGTGCTTTCCCGCCACTGCAATGGGAAAACCCCCTCTGCCCATAGATGGTTAAACAGGGCGAGAATTCGGCGTTGAAACTCTGGTGAAAGGTGTCGGAGGAAATGGCTGTGAATCCTATCTGGTCTGGGAGTGGTGTTAGGGCACGCAGCAAGGGCAATTCGGAACTCCCACTCACTAAACAGATTGTTCTATAGTTCTTAACGACGAGTACGGAAGGATAACTGTTTCCGCTTGGCCTGCTCTTTGAGGGAGCGGAAGTCGTCACTGTATATGGCAGTCACAGAGCATTGTATGTATTGTCCTGGTATATGCTCGGCGGTAGCTGTCAGAAGTGTGCAGAGCACACCCTGGATGGTGAGGTATGGGATTCCTGTCGGCAGGCGGTATCCAAAGACCCGTCGTACTTGCGTCCATACCTGAGTCGGGGAGGTACGGGAGCCGATAGTGGCTACATATCACTCCCAGGAGTCCTGCTTGCTCTACTTTATGAGTCGTCGAGCACGCGCACGGAGCTGTTTAAAGACAACCAAGTTCTCCACTGAAGGGTGGCGTCGATGGCGCTGGAGCGCTCGCCGACGTTCCCGGATAGTCTCAGCAATCTCGTGTCCACCAAGGCACGGACCTACGCCGAGTGGAACCGGTGGTTTGTGGAACTGCTGCCTCAGCGGCTACGACAATACTGTCAATCACCTGCTGGACTGCATTATCGATGTCATCTGACAGTGTTGTAGTGATTACAGCGGCTGAGGCATATGTAGGCCAGTCAGCTATTGGAGGCACCAACAGGGCAAGCAGTCTGTATCTTGGTACTGCAGGAGCGACACAAAGACTGGGAAGTGGTCGCTGCTACACAGGTCGTCATGCACATGCCAACCGAGGTGTGGTCGAAGGCTAGGGCTGCAGAGAGGTCGATCGCAGAATACGTGCCCTGTGCCACGCTAAAATGTGTGGGGGCACCTGAATTCAGGAGGCAAAGGTCTTGTTGCGCCAATAATGTCTCAACATCCCTACTGCGGCCAGTGGTCTGTATTCCACCCCAAAATGTGTTGTGGGCGTTGAAGTCCCCCAAAAGGAGGAATGACGGGGGAAGTCGGGAGACCAGAGCAGTAAGGTTATTGAGAGACACGGCCTCATCCGGAGAAATGTATAAACTGCAGACTGTTAATTCCTGCGTTGCCCAGATTCTGACAGCCACTGCCTCAAGAGCAGTGTGGAATGGCACCAGTGCACTGGGGACAGTGTCCAGGATGTACAGACACTACCAGACACCCTGTCATATATGGACTGGTTTCAGCAGTAGCCCCGATACCCACAAAGGACAGGGGTCCGCTGTGCTGGAAACCATGTTTCCTGTAGGGCGATACAAAATGCAGGGTAGCAGCACAGTAATTGTCACAGCTCAGCCAGGAGATTAAAGAAGCCGCCGCAATTCCACTGGAGAATGACTTGTTCTTCACACTGTAAGGCCATAAAAGAAGAAAAATAAAAGAAGGAGATCATTCCATAGGAACATCTGCTGCCTATGGTTAGGATCTACGGAATCTAAGACCATAGATTCAGATGATTCCGTAAGTGCAGAGATCCTACGGTCAGGTGAATCACAAAGTGTGATATCCTCAGGGGAAGTGAGGATCTCGACTTCATCCTCTGAAGCAGAGGATGTGGGTGTGGGTGGCATTGAAGCCACCGATGTTTCCTTCTTCTTCCTGTTCTGTTTTTTGCCCTCTCGCTGGCCCTTCGGTGGTAAGGACCATGGGGGCTTCTCAACAGGGGCTGCCGAAGAGCTGGAGGCTCTTCAATCAGCAGTTGGGGGACCCTTCAGCAATTTGTTGGGATCCAGTTTCCCACAGAGAAAAGCAAAGCCTTGGAAGGGAGTGTCCCCATGGGATCCCTTCCAGGCGAGAGGAGCCAGAGAAGGCTGTTGTTTCTCCGGCAGTGGGGTGGGGACCAACGTCCCCTGTGGTTGGTTGTCTGTTGCTCCCAACGTGAAGAGTGTGGGAGCAACCAAAGGAGTAGCGCCCTCAAATGTCAAGGGGGCAGGTGCAGTGAATCGGGCCTGGGGCCCACTCGCATTGGCGGTACAGATTGTGGTCTGGAGAACGATGTTGAAGCTACAGTGGCGTATGGTGTCATCATGGTCACAGGGTGGAGCTTCATGTACTTATGTCTGGCCTCTGCATATGTTAGCCGGTCCAGGGTCTTGTACTCCATGATCTTACGCTCTTTGTGGAGTACAGAGCAGTTGGGCAAACAAGGAGTATGCTGCTGATTGCAGTTGACGCACACTGGAGGAGGGGTACAAGGGGCGTCCAGATGGGATGCACGCCCACATTCCCAACCTGTTGGGTTGGCATCACATCGGGAGGACATATGTCCAAACCTCCAGCACTTGAAGCAGCACGTAGGGGGAGGAACGTAGGGCTTTACATCGCACCGGTAGATCATCACCTTGACTTTCTCAGGCAATGAATCGCCCTTGAAAGACAAGATGAAGGCACCAGTAGCAACCCTGTTGTCCTTCGGACCCCTATAGATGTGCCGGATGAAATGCACACCTCGCTGCTCCAAGTTAGCTCGCAATTCGTCGTCCAATTGCAGCAGAAGATTCTTGTGGAAGATGATATCCTGGACAATATTTAATCTCTTATGTGGCGTGATGGTAAGGGAAACATCACCCAGCTTGTCACAGGCAAGCGAAGCCCATGACTGGGCTGGGGATGACGTTATTATGACCGACCCAGATCTCATCTTTGACATACCCTCCACTTCTCCATACCTGTCCTCCAAATGTTCCACAAAGAACATTGACTTCGTGGACATGAAATATTCCCCATCTGTACGACTGCGCACTAAATACTTAGGGGCATAAACGTCACCTTGAATTTTTGCCCTATGTTCCTCCCACGGTGTGGACAGGGAAGGAGACATTTGGGAGTCATACTGTGTATTGTTATAATCGCCTCTACTGCACTTAGAGACGGCAGTTGTATGTCCGCAAACGTTCCGTGGTCTTTTCGTGGTGTTCCCACGAGCAACTATGGAAATAAGGGTCCTCTCAGACAGAGCCCCGTTTGCCTGGGTAAGCCTTATAAAACTGAGGTGCAGCAGGTTCCTCACAGGTTGCTCGCTAGCGACTGTTCAACCTCAACAGCCATGCATCTCCTCGACACGGAGCACACCTTGAGATTGAGGGTTTTTTTTTTTTTTCTCGGTGCCACACAGACCACGGCTCAGGACCTCGGGTTCGCCTGTACTCAGCAAATTAATGCTGAGCCCTTGACGGGGCAACAGTGGAATGTTGTACATTGCAGAGCCCTGGGATCTTGGCTTAATAGCCCAGGTCACGAGGATGGTACAAACACACACACACACACACACACACACACACACACACACACACACACACACACACACACACACACACATATATATATATATATGTGTGTGTTTGTACCATCCTCGTGACCTGGTGCTTAATAGCCCAGGTCAGGAGGATGGTACAAACACACACACACACACACACACACACACACACACACACACACATATATATATCTGTGTGTGTGTGTGTGTGTGTGTGTGTGTGTGTGTGTGTGTGTGTTTGTACCATCCTCGTGACCTGGGCTATTAAGCCAAGATCCCAGGGCTCTGCAATGTACAACTTTCCACTGTCGCCCCGTCAAGGGCTCAGCATTAATTTGCTGAGTACAGGCGAACCCGAGGTCCTGAGCCGTGGTCTGTGTGGCACCGAGAGAAAAAAAAAAAAAAAAAACCTCAATCTCAAGGTGTGCTCCGTGTCGAGGAGATGCATGGCTGTTGAGGTTGAACAGTCGCTAGCGAGCAACCTGTGAGGAACCTGCTGCACCTCAGTTTTATAAGGCTTACCCAGGCAAACGGGGCTCTGTCTGAGAGGACCCTTATTTCCATAGTTGCTCGTGGGAACACCACGAAAAGACCACGGAACGTTGGCGGACATACAACTGCCGTCTCTAAGTGCAGTAGAGGCGATATATATTATATATATATATATATATATATATATATATATATATATATATATATATATATATATATATATGGAGCCGAATCTCAATCTCAAGGTGTTCTATGTGCCGAGGAGATGTATGGCTGCCGCACCTTAGTTACATATGATATACCCAGGTAAGTGGGGCTCTGCCTGAGTGGACATATAGTTTCCCAAGCTGCTTGTGGGAACAGGATGAAACAAGCAAATAATAGCATCGGCGTGTGCAAAAACACCGTCTCTAAGTCTGGCAAGACAGAATTTGATGCAATGTCATGTGATTCAAAGTTGTTCCCTTGCATGGCTATGCCATGGGAGGAATGTCGGGTCCTCAATAGATCACAGCCATACATTCCCTAATACCTGGTTTGTGCACATGTTGATGGGGAGTCCTTAATGAATACAAAGCCACAGTTCTTCATGGAGAATTCTGAGGATACGTTTGGTGAGGTTCCTTCATTTTCCAAAATGAGAAGCAGGTCCATACTGATGCAGATGGCGTCACCAGCTCAGTCAAAGGCTCTACTTGCCTTTGAAAATCTGGGTGATGTTGCCATCAGTATCACGCCCCATAAAACTCTCGACAAGGTCCAGGGTCCAATTTACCACAGAGATTTACTGCCATAGTCCAACGACGAGCTTCGCATCAGCCTCCAGCGACAAGCTGTTCACTTCATCCCGCGCGTTTATAGGGATCCAAAAGATCACCGGGTTCCCACTGGTGCTTTCATCCTGCCCTTTGAAGGTGATAAACTGCCTGAGAAGGTCAAGGTATGTACCTCCCCTTATGAGGTTTCAAGTGCGGGATGTACTTCCAGCCCCAAGTTGGGAATGCGGGCAGCCATCACACCTGGATGCTCCATGCTTCCCACCTCCTGTGTGTGTGAACTGTGGGAGTACCATCCACCTTGCTCACCAGTGTGTTCTGTTTTACATAAGGGCGTAAAATAATCGAAATAAAGTCCCTGGACAATTGACTTACTTTGAGGCGAGAAGGAAATATGAGTGACTCATTTATATGGCAACATCATTTGCAACTGTAGCATCATCACCCATCTCCTTCCCAAGTGCAACCTCCCACTGAGGGCCCTATAGGCTGTAAATCTCAAACTGACCCCTTGATGGGTGGGGACTTCATCCATTGCTCCCCTAACACCTGTGGGAGCAATTCCCCACCACCCCACCTGCATCTGGAGAAGAAACAGCCTTCTCTAGCTCTTCTCACTCGGAAGGGGTCCCTTGCAATGCTCCTTTCCGAGGCTTCTATAAGTTCCCTGTAGCACCCCATCCAATAGCTGGTGGACCACAATGCTGCTGGTCGCAGGGCTTTCCGGTCCTTCTTGGGCTCCAAAGCCACTGCAGAGAAGCCTTCCCAGCTCTTGAAGCCAAAGGGTCAGCGAGAGGTCACCAAGACCAAGAAAAAAATACCCTCCTGTGGCTTCAAAGCCACAACCTCTTACATCTTTTGCTTCTGAAGATGAGGTGGAGATCTTCGCGTCTGCCGAGGATCTGGCCCCCACTAGTTCCCTAGAAGCAATGGGTTTAAACTCTGTTGGCTCTGACGCCTTGACAATACGCGATCCAGAGATATAAATCAGTTTACTACCATAATCAGGGCCTTTCAGCAACCTAGAAACGAAATTATCCCGTGGAATTGTGGTTGATTTTTCCACTATTTGGCTGAGTTAAAACAATAATTATTGTGCCACTTCCCTGTGATCTGTTTAGCCCTCCAGGAAACATGGTTTCCTGCTCAGTGGGCCCTAGCCCTTCATGGGTATCAGGGTACGAGAGAAACTGAACTCGCTGCGACCGGGTATCTGGTCATGTCTGTATTTATGTCCTTGCCACTCTCCTCAGTGCTGTTGTGACTCTCCAAATGACTCTCAAGGCAGTGGCTGTTCGCATACCGGCAACTCAGGAACTCTCAATACTGCCGCGAGAGACCGGCGTGGCGCAGGGGATAGCATCACGGACTGCGGTGCTGAAGGTCGCCGGTTCAATCCCGCCCACCTGCAAGAAATTTATTTCTTTGTAATTTACAATTCCAGAATGTTCTACATCTTTCTTATGTTCACTTGTAAATTCTACTTGTTTCTTATGTTAACTGTTCTTCTAATTTCTGGTAAGTTCTGTCTGTGTATAAATAGCAGAGCACTCTGCCTGAGCGGCAGTCAGTGCTGCGTGTATGATGAGTTTGTAATAAACGTGCTTTGAGTATAAGTGCTGTGTTCAGTTGCCTTCAAAGTCAAGCCTGCTTCCATTTCAACGCGACAATATGTTCCATCTACCTTCCGCCAGATAAGGCTATGTCTTTCACAGATATTGCTGCTTTGGTCGCTCAGCTTCCTTCACCATTCATCCTCTTGGGGGATTTTAATCCAGATAGCATGGAATTATTTTTGGATTAATATTTTTTCTCAGGAGCTATTAATTACCTTCATATGACTGCACAAGATCGTTATAAGTGATTTTTTTCACCATCACGTCATTAGTTTTGCAATACTGCCCTTCTTTCTGGAATGACATCAAAATGAAAGTTTTATAATTTGAATTTGATGAATCATTATTATTACAACATTTAAGATGAAATATATACATATAAATGTCTCAAAACTGGAAGAAAGTTCAAGAAATATAAACCCAACTATGGGGAAGTCTTCAGTATCTTCTTTAGGAACCTCAAGTTTGCAGCTGTATCCAACCACTTTGCAATCGATAATACAAGCTAAAATTGATATTCAGTGGGAGCAGGAAATTCAAAGAAATAAAATATGACACTGTACATGAATTCGTACTGACAAGAATAAAAAAGTAAGGTGCCGTTCTCTGCCTTCTGGAAGGACGTCGGTACTATCTGGGTTAATGCCCCCCCCCCCCCTTTGTGAGGGACATCCACCACAGGTAGTGGTAGGGACATCTGCCTTTTTAACAATGGTGCCCCCACACATTTTAGTGTGACGAATGGCACATATTCTGCCCTAGACTTGTCCCTTTATAGCCCAAGCCTTCATTTTACACCTCATCTGCTATGCTTCCACATCAGTTTCCTGTTGATGCGGGTATTGCGGTTCGTGAGATTACTGTCGCCATAATTTTCACAGCTGAGGCCACTGTCCCATGCACGCCTGGTCCGCTGCGGCATAAGTCTGTGCTGTGGTGGACACCAAGGATTTCCAAGGTCATCCGGGATTTCGGCAAGCACTTTAGTGCCACCCTTCTGTGGGGGCAATTGATTGCTTTTAAGCATCTTCGGGCCCAAGCTCATAGGCTGAGTCAAAGAGGAATAGGACTCTTGGGAGAGGTATGTTGCAACCATCAGTTCTCGCGCCACTCCCCCTCAGGTGTGGTTCCAAGTTTGGCGCCTTTACGGGTACCGCCTGCCGACAGGAATTCCATGCCTCTGCATCGAGAGTACTCTCTGTACCAACCCGGCCACTATTGCTGTGCACATGTCAGACACTATGTGCCATCAAACAGCTTGTCAAGCATAAGCCATTGTAATTTTGCACTTGATGCCAAAAGCCGTACAATGCTCTCTTTAGCAACTGAGAGTTCCACAGTGCCCTTGCTGCATGTCCTGATACATCGTCTGGACCTGACCGAATTCATAGCCAGTTCCTCAGCCGTCTGCCAGAGAACTCTAAACATAAACTGTTCACCCTGTTAAATCATATCTGGGCCGACAGTGTCTTCCTGTCCCAATGTTGGGATAGTGTCATTGTCCCAGTGGTAAAACCAGGTGCTGATCCACTGGCAACCATTAGTTACTGCCCAATCAGCCTCATTAACGTTCTGAGTAAGCTGTTTGAACAGATGGTGAGTCGGTGACTTGTGTGTATCTTTGAACATCAGGGCCTCCTGACCCCACAGAAGGGGGAGGGGGGGTTTCCATCAAGGCTGCTCCACTATAGACAATCTAGTGGCTCTGGAGTCTGCCATCCGTACTGCTTTCACTCAGCGTGAGCACCTTGTTGCCGTCTTTTTTGATCTCCGCAAGGCATATGATACCACCTGATGCCATCATGTCCTCGCAACATTGTACAAATGGGACTTACAGGGTCCACTCTCGATCTTCATAAAAATTTCCTTTTGCACCACACTTTTCGGGTCCGGGTTGCTGCATCTCTTAGCCCACCCCATGTTCAAGAGAACCCACTGGGTTATGTCTTTAGTGTACCCTTATTTTTAATCACTATTAATGATCTTGCTTCAGCGGTGGAGTCTTCTGTTTCATCTTACTCACACAAGCACTGTGCCAAGCCTCCTTACTGAAGCTGGGATCCCTCCCTTGGAGTTTCGCTGCCAACAACTGCTTCTCTCATATGTGGCCCATGTACACGCCTTGCCACACCACCCAAACCAGAGGCTATTCTTTCCAGCTGCTGCACGTCCCATCCCACCTCGCCAGCCCAAATCAGATCTGATCGAGGTCCGGGTTCGTACCCTAGTGTCCTCCTGAAAGTCCCTCCCTCTACCTCCCGCTTTCTCCTACCAACCCCAACACCCCCTTGGTCCATTGGAATTCTCATGATCCGAAGGCATTGCTTTTACCACACAATCTCCATCACCAGGTCCTAGCCATTCTTGAAAAAATCTGTGCTGCTGACATTACCCGATGGCTTCACGGTAGATGGCCGAGCTGGGTATGCATTTATATATGGTGAACACATTGAACAATACTCCTTGCCTCTTGGCTGTAGCGTTTTTATTGCAGAACTGATCATGATATCAAGTGCTCTTGACCACGTTCATGGGTGCCACAGGACGTCATTTAAGTGGCCTACAAGCCCTTGACCAGCGTTTTCCTACTCATCCTGTGGTGCAATTTATCCAAAGCTCCGTTTTTACACTCACTACTTGTGGCAGTTCAGTAACCTTCATGTGGATCCTGGGCCATGTTGGCATCCCGAGTGATGAGTTGGTCAATCGACTGGCCAAGCAGGCTACCACCTCCTGGCCCCTCAATATTGGTATCCCAGAGAGGGATATCCAGTTGGAGTTATACTGCAAGATCTTTGCTGCTTGGGAGTCAGAGGGGTCTGCTTTGAACATGCCCAACAAGTTCTATGCGATAAAGTCCTCTATGGCGGCATGGAAATCTTCCCTGTGGGCCTCTCGCAGTGAGTCCCATCATCATTTGTCGCCTGGGTGTTGGCCATATCTGGATAATGCATGGCTACCTTCTGTATGGAAAGGACCTGCTAGAGTGCCATTGTAGCGTCCTTATGACAGTGTTCTACCTTTTGTTGGATTTTCCACTTTTAGCCGCCCTGCAGTAGTCTGCCTGTTGCACTACCTTTATTTCTTAGAGACAATGCCTCTATGGCTGACAGTGTTTTATTAACGCAGATGGCGTTTACCATTCTATTTAGAGGTAGGTATCCTCTCCTGAAGTGACAGGTCCCCACCTCTCCACCACTTTTAAGTCATTATCTAGTGATTTTACTGTGTGCAGAATAGTTGGCTCATCCTTTATTATCGCTGTGATCAGCCAGCCATAGCATCCTGCTTTCAAGTTTTAGTTCAGTTTGTGACTCAGTTTCCTCCTCCTGTGTCCTCCTTTGTATGTTAGGAACAGTTCAATGTAGATCTGTACATTTTGTGGCTTTTCCCTGTAGATGTTTTTGAACAGGGGACTGATGACCGAGCTGTTAAGAACCCTCCAACTCCTAACAATAACAACTAATGCTGCAGGCTTTCATGGCCTGCCTCAGTTCTGACTGTTGCTTTCTGTGGAGTTGCATACAGTTGCCACTTAGTCACCCCTATCTGTTCATCTGGGACACCTGCTCTGCCTCATTGTTCCTGGTCTGAACTGTCAATCTTCCCTTAGGGGCTCAAAGGAGAGCCTGGTACCGCCACCCCCATCGCCCTACAATGGGATACCCCAGTACCTTCACCATCACTGATCCCCATATCAGATAGGCTTCACTGACGACTACTGCTTGCTCCCTGACATTGCCAGTCACCATCTCAGCAACAGTGTCATCGGTAGGTCAACAAATGCACCTTCCGCTTTGCTGTTTTCTTCTATATGAAGCATGTAGTATATTGTGGCCCCTTCACTGACCTGACAATTTCCTGATCTCACATGTCTGACCAAAATGCCTCAGGAGGTTCGCCATACAAAGACACACACTTGGACTGCTAGTAGTCTGCCAGCCACAACCTGTGGACTCAACAAAGGTCAAAGTCGCCAAGGCTGAGATTGATAAGCTGCTTTCCACCAGTGTTTTGTGCCCATGGGCATCCACCCATCTCACTGTCAAACAGGATGGCTCCCAGCATCCTTGTGGTGATTATTGGAGACTCAATGCCATTACCAGAGCTGACCAGTTGCCTGTGCCTCTCCTGTGTACCTACAACATAATGGCTGGCTCTAAAATTTTCAGCAAAATCTACCGTACCAAGGCGTACACACAAATCCCACCATGCCCATGGATATCCCGAAGATAGCTATTATGATACCATTCAGCCTATATGAGAGTGCTTTCATGACCTTTGGCCACTACAATGCTAAACATGGCAGTGTCTTGTGGGGCATGTCCAGGCGTTTTTCCAACTTAGATAACATACTCATCATCTCTTGGACAGCTGAAGAACATGGTGAACACCTGTTCATTGTTTTCCGATGTCTCCACAGCACTGGCATTATCAATAGAGCAAAGTGTGTCATTGGTGCCAGCCACATTATTTCAACTGCTGGCTCTCATCCCCTCCTTATTAAACCATCCACAAAGTTCCCACATTCTGTGACCTTCACGGAACTCTTACAATTTTTCAGCTTGCTGACCTTTCTGCCATCACTTGAGAAATGCTGCTACTACACTGGATCCACTCACTATTGTCCTTTGTGGCCCCAAAACATGAGGAGAGAAGCCAGTGGTGTGGATAGCACAAGTGAAAGACACTTTCACTGTAACATTGTCTCTGTACTTTGAAGCACTCAATGTCCAGCAGCATGACCAAGAACTCACTGTCCTGTATCAGGACTCAACTTATTGATTCCGCTATCAAAATATGGTAATCCCTGGTTCTCAGAGCACAATCTGGTACAAATAAGACACCAGGTCACTGTGACCTTTCTTACCTGCTGCTTTCCTCAACATCACATTCGACTGGCTTCACAATCTTCCGCAAACTGATGAGTGTAGTTCTGCCACCCTGATGAAGCAACATTTTGTGTGGGCAGGGATCCATAAGAACTGCAAAACTTTGGCCCGCACCTGCCTTGATTGCCATTGTGCCAAGGTTGGCCGCCAAGTACACTCCCTGTAGCACCCTATCCAAATGTCAGCCCCTTACCACACACTGATGGTTGTTGTCACATCATCATGGTAGACAGTTTCATTTGTTGGTCTAAGGCAACATTGATACCTGATGTCATCGTTGCTAAAGTAGCTGGTGCTTTTGTATCAATGTGGATCACCAGCACCATGTTACAAGAAACCAGAGCCAACAATTTAATTTATATCACAGTTCTTTTGCACACTTATGGACCTCTATGAGACTGGCCCACACGTGACAATGAGCTACCATTCAGTCACAAATGGTATGGTGGAATGCCTCTACCTTACCTTGAAGATCGCCCTAGTCTGCTGACCAGCAACAAACTGTCCATTCGCATGAACAGTCATAGGCAGACAGTGCTTTTTGGTAATGAGTATCACCCTGTAGCTAAACACGCCTTGGTGCACATCTTGGCACAGTGTTACACCATCTGGTTTATCTGGATACTTCCCACCAACACCAACCTTTCAGAACTCTGGAGATGGGAACTTGCCCTTCAGCATATTCTCTCTTCCCGTTGTCCACCTGGTCTCAACCTCCACTAAATTCAAATTCCCACCCACCATCTTTGCCTCGGTTCTGTGAACAGAGCCTCTGCCTCAAGTGGTATCTCTGTCCAACTTCTTTGCTTTCTACAAATGTCTGTCTAGGTATGTTTGCATTTGGATATGTGTGTATTTGTTTATCTTCCTTTTTCCCCCCTAAGGCAAGTCCTTCCACTCCTGGGATTGGAATGACTCCTTTTCCAGTTCCTTAAAACCCGTATCCTTCCCTTTCTCATCTCCTTCCTTCCTCTTTTTCTAAAGAAACGACCAATGGTTGCAAAAGCTTGCATGTGTGTGATTTTATTTGTGTCTGTCAACGAGCCTGTCCTTTGGGTAAGTCATCCGTTTTTTTTTTTTTTTTTTTTTTTTTTTTTTTTTTTTTTTTTATATACCAGGAAAGTTTCCTTCTATAATTTATATTCAAAAAATGTTAGACAATTTGCTCTAGTGGAGGGACTGATTTTCAATGGCCTATTACCTGTAACTGACCCCTTACTTATACCTCAACAACCTGGATTTTGACCTGAAAAGAGCTATATAGGAAAGTTAATATGTATCTAAGTTTATAGGAGATGGGTTGAAGCTTCAAAAGTTCCAGGAATGTGTGTGACACTTAATCACCAGTTGGGTTAATCACTACCCTTCTAAACATCGTTTCGTTATCTTCCAAGAACAAAAGTATCAATGGAGACCACAGAAAATAAAAATCACACTGACATGTTTTCCGGCGCACTTTAGATTTGTATTTTTATAAGTTTTTGCAGACATTTCGGACCAAAATAATAAACAATTATGGTGATATGATTACGACTCTAGTGTTGTGGTAATATCTATGCAACCAACACATAATATTCTTTCTTACTACATTTTAACAAACAGCCAAAATTATGATATTTGAGTTTAGCTTTGACAAACATACTCTTTTTTGAACTTTTACCTCTTTGAACTATCATTTTAATATCTCTCCCACCGGCCACAGTAGCCGAGTGGTCTGTGGCGTGGCAGTCACGGTATGCACGGCTGCTGCAGTCGGGGTTTCGAATCCCCCCCCTCATGCATGGATGTTTGTGCCGTCTTTAGTATAAGTTAGTTCATAAGTAGTTTGTAAGTTTAGGGACAGATGACCCCGTAGTTAAGTCCCGTAAGCTTTACAAACATTTCGTTATATTTTTCTGTTAAAATATTATCACCTTTCTTGCCATGGTAGTTCAAAGTTTATTTTCTCTGCCAGTACTGGTTACGAATGACTATACCCTGGAACGAATGTAGCTGAGTGGCTGGCCGCTGTGAGACGGTGGGCTGTGCCCCATCAGCCAGTCAGTGAGCTATGCGATTGCGACCTAATCTGTGCGACGTGACGTGGCATGACAGTGCACAGGCGTCCTCTTCAGATGATGTTAGTTCAACGCTATCTGTAATACAAAACTGACTAAATTTCTCAACGAACAACCCAGAACGAATATGTACAAATGACCGCATATATTTCCCCTTGCTTCCTAAAAGGTTTTCGCACATTCTTGTTAACTGAACACAACTATACTCTGCAAGATTCAAGAGTTGTTCAAAGGTAACATCGCTTTCTCTGAAAAGAGAATTTGTTCTGTTTCGAGAACACGCCATGAAATACATAGCAACGAATTGTAAACAGACTTCTTTATCACATGTACATAAACTGGGGAGATACTGTTAAAATGACTGTTGTAAATATAACAAATAACTTTGTATATATGTTAAGTACTAGAGTTATGTGGAATTCAGTATTACCACACTTATTCCATTTGTGATTTTAGCTGTAAAAGAAAACATTATCACGGTTTGAAATAGAATATTTCCTATTTATTTTACACAGTATCATGAACGAAATCATATCTGAACTACAGGAAAGGTTATAACATCTACGTTAAAACCGTCCATAGCAACCATGTCAAACATTTTAGTAGATGCAATGATTCTAATTAATGACTTTTAATATATTCCATACATAGTGAATAAACGCTTAGAAAAAAAAAAAAGAAGGTAATTTGTTGCAAAGTATACACTCCCCTTTCGTTTCATTAAGGAACTACACTGGTACAGAAATCTAGAACTTCATTTATATATACGAAACTACCTGTATCAGCACGTTGTTCAGAATGTTCATTATTGCAGTATCCTCACAGTTTACGGGCATATAATTCAGAAGACCATTGTTCAATTCGTTGTTAGGTATTTCACGGCATGTTCACGAAATAGCAGAAACATACAATTTAGAGGGAGCATTTTTACATATGCACAACTCTAAACATCGAAGAACATAGCTCTGTTTAATTAATAAGAATGCCCAAAACCCTTTTAGGAAAAAACGAGGAATTTTTTTTTGGGTAATCTTGGGTTTCGAACCACTGAACAAGAGCATTACAGTCCAACGTGCTATCCACTACACCACAGGTAACAACTGAAGTATGCTACTTTCATTCTTGTACTATTAATGGCAGTTAACTGATACTTATATGGCAGTTTTAGACACTAGATTATCATTTATCGTACGAAGAACAACATGTTTTTGTTAATTCTTCAGTGCGCCATTCTTTAGAAATGACAACATACTAGTTACAATAAGGAAATCATCAAATATGCAAAGCAAGATGGTGTATGCCTGAGAGAGTTCTGGGTGAGGAATGTCACGTGACATTTCCGAACGGCTGGTTTTCGTTACTTCAATAGAGGGTGTCAAATCTCCGTTATTTTTGCAAATATCTCTTAAACAATACGAGATATGAAAAAAATACAAGAGAGTAAAGTTGTAGAGAATTTTCTCCTCTACAAATTAGGTTATTCAATTTTCGTATCAGATAAATGGTTAAGCCGTTATTTTCATTTACATTTCGAGCTGTCAAAAGACAATCGCAAAGGCTCACTTTTAGTATTATTACTGTAACCTAAAGTGGGCCAATAGCCTCCCATAAGAAAGTGTGTTCCCTCCATTTCTGGTTAATACATACATGAATGACTGACCCATACCTGGAGCTTCTTGTATGGCAATCTTGCTGTACTCACCCAGAGCACTTATTTTAAGTGGAGAAGTCTATCATGCATGCCCTTAAACAACTTTCCAAATAATGCAACACAAACCATAGGATTGTGTACTATTTTCATTTAAGAAAACAGGGAAGCTAGTCATAAATTAAAGCTAGTGCAATCAAGTGTTGAACTGAAATACTGGGTCCGAGAGTATCTATGCAACAATAATACGAAATCTAATTTATGTAATTCATTCGAGAGTCTTGGAAAGCAGTAGATATAGGCTACCATGCAGGTACTATGTTTCTTGACTTTCGCATGACCTTCAGTATGGTCCTGCACTGTCGCCTAATGTAAACAGGAACAATGCAAAAGATGAAATGATGAGCTGTGACAAGCACATTAAAAAGACACACACATTCAACACTTAAGTTGTCAGTCATGTCCTTCTTCAGAATAAAGAACACAGAATCACACAGGCACACTTCAGTCACACAACTGTCATCTCTGGTGTTGCACTCTGAATCACACTTTGTGGTGAGGAAATAGAGGGGATGGGATAGGAAGGTTACGTCACAGTAATGGGGGTGGGTACAGCAGTGCATATGGAATACAAGACCAACTGTGTGATAGGACTGAAGAGTCTCCAGTTAACAGAATGCAGCATTTGAGTATCAATGGAGAGAGGTCTTCCAATGTGAAATTGATTTCTGGCATGGTCCAAGGAAGTGTTATGGGTCCTCTTGCATGAAATTTGTAGTTCACTGATGCTTTTTGTGGATGATGCTGTAGTATATGAGAAGTTGCAACACTGGAAAAAAAATGCTGTGAAATGTAGGGAGATCTGCATTCTATTGACACTTGGTGCAGTGTGTGACAACTCTCAGTGTAAACAAATGTACCATACTGGAAATAACAGGAAGAAAGATTCTTTGTAATATGATTAAGCAACAGCAGCGCAATCACTGGAAGCAGTTATTTCCATAAAATATCTGGGAGTAGATAGGCTTCTGTCAAAGTTCTGAGAACATTCATTTCTTTAAGAGTCAACCAATATATTACTTCTCTCATTATATCACTCATAAATAGACCATGAGGTTACAATAAAAAACTGGAACCAAATGGAAACATATCTGCAGTCATACCATACACAGTTGGAAAATGGCAATGTACACCAAGTGCCCTCTACCACAAACCATTATGTGGCTGTAGGGTGCCAGTTAATAGATTTATTACTCTCAACAATCAACACATGAAATGAAAGTAAAAAGTTTCCACCAGGAACATTCTTCCATGGAAGCTAGCAGGATCGCACAGTGGGGTACTCAATTTGAGACTATATGAACTTCTGCAATAACACTTGCAAAATCTTAACCCTCCATCAGGCACAATATTACGACGCCCCATTTTGGGCGCAATTAGTCTGACAGGCACAGAAATTGAAAAACCGCTATTTATTCCGATTTTCAACTTTTGTGTCATACACGTAATTAGTAACCTTCATTGGGGTGTGAACAAACAGATAATATGAAAATGCATGCCAAAAAATCATTTATTACTCCCATGAGCAACAAAATACAAAGAACCTAATTTACACAACAATATTAGACAGTTACAGGTTTTAGCACATACCGTTCATTAAACAATGAATTTAGCAGGAGAGATCAACTTGTAAAGTCTCTTTCCATGTTTGTGCCTTTCACATTCACTCAAAATTACCGGAAGGAACACACTGGCACTCAGAGAAGCAACGTTGACAGACCATAGTGGCATGCGATAGGCAGATCGCACTTTGGCAGTTCTTGCATTCATAATTTGACATTCTTCTCCGACCAGTTTCTGCGATGCAGGTGATGCACCTACGTCTTTTTGGATGTGAAATAAGTGGTGATTTCTCTCTGTCTTCAGTTGGAACAAATCTTCTGAGACGGCTTTGCAAACTGGAGGAGATTCTAATGGCCTTCGTACTACTTCTGTGAAGTTCTCCAAGAACAAGTTGATGTGCCAGAGATTTTAAGTACACTCTCCTACACATTTTCTCCAGCTGATTTCCAAGGTAAATAACTTGGGAGCTGATACCACCTACATTCAACATTGTAAAGAAAATTATAATTGGCCAGCGCTTTGTGTTTCGGCTTACACTGTAACTTGCACACATCTGATCTGCAGTATCAACATCGCCTTAGTGGAATTGTAGAAGGTTACTATCTCTGGTTTATTTTTCTCTCCGGATTCGTGATCAATAGCATTGTCATTATTTAGTGAAGACAAGTATAACATTCTTGTTGAGCCGTGGTACATAGGCTACCAAAACCTTTCCATCATTAAATCCAAACAGACTGCTGGACTGTTTTCTTCCTTTCACATCAACAAACTCTGATGGTAATTGCCTTTTATTTTTTCTGACAGTTCCAACTACTGACAATTTCTTTATTTTCAAATAATAAACGAGGTCAAAATCAGTAAACCAATTATCAGTAGTAATATTGCGACCAGATCCAAACACAGGGTTAGCCATTCTCTTGACCACTTCAGTTGGCTTGTTGCTGACACTGAAAGGACCTGCAGGCTGTTGTCGTACATAGACTTCCATGTGAAGTGTGTGTATCATCTTAGCGCCAATGAGAGCAAAATGTTTTATTTCATATTTGTTTGGTTTTGATGGTATGTACTGACGAAAAATACATCTATCACGAAAACCTGGAAGCATTTCGTCTATAGTGACGTTATCCCCAGCACAATAACTCTTTTGGCAATTTTCAACAAACTTTTCAAAATTCTTTCCGTTGGCTTCTGGTTGTTATGCCATCGAAATGAATACAATGAATCATTAGGGTCTTAAACCGCTTGATACTCATCACAAGGCTGAATTTTTCAACGCCATCACCTTCTGTACCCCAAAGTTCCTCCAGACTTTGTCGATTTCCTCTGTAAGCTCCTACAAGGTACAGCAAGCCAATAAATGCCCTTAGTTCTGTTACATCAGTGTAACTGATGTCTCTGGCTCTGGAGAAATGATTCTTGATGGTATCCATGTACTGATTCGTATATTTGATGATTGCATCAAGAATGTAGTCGGTGTATAGAGCATTCCAACATTCAAGGGCAGTTTTCGCATTCTTTGCGTCTCTTATTACTCCAGGAAGGTGAGTAACTATGAGGTGGGAGACAATGTCTTTTTCCCAGTGGCTTTTTGGCCCACATGGTCGTATTATCTCTTCTCACAAACTTTCCCATTGCCTCCGTCCTTTCCTTCATCTTCAACAGTACTATCATCATCCTGCTCCATTGCAGTCACCTTCACACTCTTCCTCCTCATCCTGGTAATCAATGTCACTATTTTTCCCAAGATCCTCGGCCAACATGGGATCTTCTTCATCAGTGCACATCAACAACTCTTGTATCTCTTCGAGATGATGTGGGTTTGATAAATCAAAGTAATTCTGTGCCACATTTATGGAGAATCTGCAACGTAACATACAGCACACCATGACAATTATGTATTCAGGTGCAATGTGCCTGACAGGCCAAGGTCAAAATATTATGTATTTTCACAAATTATTAACAAAATTCACATTAATCAGCACCCAAATGAGAAAAATTACAACTATGGTGAAAAAGAACAAAAAATACGTACCTTTGCAGTTGCTACGTAATCAGGCACAATGAGCCTCAGAGGCCAAAAATACCACATCCAATCTTCACGACAGTCAAACGAACACTAATGACACAGGTTGTATACAGCACCAGAAGATATGAAGGTATTAATGATGGGGAAATCCCACGCCGCCTAAGTGGGAGAAGGGAACAAAAATATGCCACCTGTGACTTTCACGCCGGTTGCGTCCGACCGAGGGTTAGAAAGAGGCTGTGAAATCTACTACAGTCTAACCTCCCCCCCCCCCCCCCCCACCTCAACCTGTTTGAAGACAAATAGTTTTGAATGAGTAAAGTAAAACTTCCCCCATGAAGTTACAGAGGCCTTTCACCATTCTTAATTTACAGAAATAACATAGGAGATACTCCAAGTAACCATTGTAGAAAATGCTGACATTTACCATCTATTAGAACCAATACCAACTGCAAAATGATTTGAACCTGATATCTGTACAATCTGAAAAGTGGCAATTAACTCTAAATGAAGAAAAGTATGAGGTCATCCATGTGAGTACTAAAAGAAATTCACTAAATTTCGGTTACAAGACAAGTTGCACAAATCTCAAGACTAACAATTCAACAAAATACCAGTGTACTTAAAGCAACTAAAGAGAAAGTCCTCTGCTGGAATATTGGTGCACAGTATGGGATCTTTACCAGAGAGGACTGAAGAAGGGCACTGAAACAGTACAAAGAATGACACCTCGATTTGTAGTATCATGTAATCACCAAAGTTTCATGGATATGATACATCAGCTGGTGTGGCAATCATTTAAACAAAGGCACTTTTTGTTGCATTAAGACCTATTTTCGAATTTTCAATCAGCAGCTTTTTCCTCCAAATGTGAAGATATTTGTTGACCCCCAACTACAATGACTGACAATAAAATTCGGTGAATAATCCTGAAACATAAACATAGATGAACAACAGTTACCTTACTGTCCTTCGAAATAGTCACCTCCCATAACCATGCACCACTGAGCTCTGCAATACATGTCCTGGAAACTTCCTTAGGGATGGTGTTCAAAAGCCTTGTTACATTTCATTGGATGTCAGAAATATTGTCAAATATCTTTAATTTCACAGTGAGTTTGAGTAGAGGGAATAGGTAGAAGTTTGTAGGATTGAGATCCAGCGAATATGGCGGATGTTCCAAGTTACACCACCCCTTTTTGGGCAGGAACTGTTTGATGATACTGGCTGTGTGTGGAGCGTTGTCAGGCAACTTTAACATCCACCATACTTGCCGGATCTCCCTCCTTCCTATTCCCCCCAACTCAAATTTGCTTTCAATGGAAAGAGATTTGACATTATTCCTCAAATCCAAGAAAATGTGAGATGGTTTTTGAACACCATCCTGAAGGAAGACTTCTTGCAAAGTTCCCAGGACATGTATCACAGTTCAATGGTGCAAAATTATGGGAGGTGACTATTTTGAAGGCCAGTAAAGTAACTGTTGTTCATAGTTCACCTATGTTAATGTTAAAGGACTACAGTAGAACCTCGTTTTTACGCTTTTCAGGGGACTTCAGTGAAATGGTGTAAAATGCAGGAAATAATGTTTTAAATGGTAAAATATGCTTACTGGATCAGCCTTGCATTTTCGTAGTTTGTGCGTGATATATGTACATAATAGACATCTAAATACTCGCCAGGGAGTTGATTATACAATAAAGGTTATCCAAATTTTTACTATTTTAAGCGCCAGGCAAAACTGGTAATTTTATGGGAAGTAGAAATTTTTGACGTAATTTCAGTCATTATATTCGAGGATGCCACTATTTTAAGCGCCAAGCAAACTGGTAATTTTATGGGAAGTAGAAATTTTTTGACGTAATTTCATTCATTATAATCGAGGACGCCGCTATTTTAAGCGCCAAGCAAACTGGTAGTTTAATGGGAAGTGGAAATTTTTGACGTAATTTCAGTCATTATAATCTAGGACACCACTGCTGGGCTATAACAAATCTTCAAAATTACCTGAACTGCTTCGATAGATATCGTTTGGACGCTGCTGTCAGGCTATGTAACACATCTTTAAAATTACTGCCTTTTACCGGAATTAATTATTTACATAGTAAAACTTCTACAGTTCCGTTCGTTTAGTATTTTTCGATGTTTCCCACGACAATATTCGAGAATTTATTCGCGTTCTCGAGTACAAACATATGCATAAGTACTTTTGTGACGTTTGCATAGGATCGGCATCTCTCACTATTATTGCTTTTTTGAGGTTGTGGGTATTATGATACCCAACTGTGACAGATAAAGTTCTTTATTAAATCAGAAATATGTATCACAAAAACAACGCAACTATTTATTCTCACTTCAACAAAGGAACTGGTTCTGATTGAGTACTCGCCAGCTACTCTGGCAAAGAAGCTAGCGCAAAGACGAACTACACCGCCACAAATCAGCGTTATTCTCTCATTAACAAACCGTTCTGTTTGTCTGAGTACATGCCAGGCGCTCTGCCAAAGAAGCTGGTGAAAAGAAGAACTACATTGCCACAAATGGTGCGTCTTTGTCAACAACGAAACGCGAAATATACGTTGGAATAAACGCAAAATGTCAAGAAACTCGAATGCTAATAATTTTTAAGCGCTATACTTTAAGGGGAAAGCCATGCTAGTGTCAATTTATGTACATTACGTAATTTTTCTTCACGAAGATGCTTCCAAAAAGTGTAAAACACGGGAAAAGCGTAAATATGTTAATGCAAAAACGAGGGCAAATTAACATTGTAAACATAGGAAATTTGATGG
The DNA here is from genome assembly GCA_026315105.1 of Locusta migratoria. NCBI lineage: Eukaryota > Metazoa > Arthropoda > Insecta > Orthoptera > Acrididae > Locusta > Locusta migratoria. The sequence goes on from CM048747.1 coordinate 103,494,244, forward strand.
GACCGACAAAAAACGGTGTAAATGGCAGGAAACCGTAAAAACCGAGAATGTAAAAATGAGGTTTTACTGTATTTATGAACTTTACTGTCAAGAGGTTGTATGTAGAAAGAAATAATGATCATTACAAAATAGAAGAAATCAAAGTGTGAATGGAAAACTTTGGGTATTGGTTTTTTCCATGTACTATCAGTGTGTGGAATGATGGAGATACAGTCTGAAAATGGTTCAATAAACCCTCTGCCAGGTACTTAAGAATGAACTGCGACTACAATTAATGAATTCAAGGTAGAGTTTACTTAGAACATCAATGTTACTGAGAACCACTGCTGAATAAGTGGAGGATTACCTTCTTGCTACAATGATGAATGGTCGACTTAGAAGTTGCTGAATATAGACATCTGCAATTGGCAGACCAAAAGACACTCAATGTGAGTGTGAAGAAGACCAGACTGTTTACCAAATGCTGAGTGTCCAGCCTCCTGCCACTTCATCAAGGAGTGGAAAATGTAATATAATTTTAACTGCACATGCGAGTTTCTGGTACAAGAACTAACAAATGCCCATATAACTTTGACACAAAAATAAATGGTATGCAAAATTTTTCTCTTTACTATAATTGCTTCTTGTACTGTACTTTGGTTACAGGAACTAAGATAGTGCTGTTTGTGAAATAATGAACACATTTAGTCATTAATAGTTTGTATTATATTTTAATCTCCAGAATAATTTCTGGCAGCCTTTTATTTTGTATAAATATAAGAATATTTATTTACAGTTTTTTTTTTAAATTAACTAAGCCTGTTTTTACAAAAAGATTATCTTTTCTTTGCTGCTACATGCTGATTGCTGGCAGATGGTATTACTCTTGTGGGATCATGTTTGTAAGTTTTTACTATTGGACCTCTGCCAGCTTTCTGAAACTGTAGTTCATCAAATCTTTGTCTGTCTTCTAGCTCCTTCGTAATCTGAACATTGCGCCAAGCTGTAGTAAAAATAAATAAATAAAAATTGCTTAGGGGTAAATTGTACAAGAGACAAAAACCATGAAAACTACTTATTGCTATTGTACCCAGATCAGTAAAATATATTACTTACATTCCTTGAGACCTTTTACAAATCCTTTAGGTTTCACTGGCAATGTTTCAGGCTTGAATGTAGTAAGAGGTTCAATCTTGAAATATGTCCTCACTGCAGGTATCCTCAGAAATGCTACTTGAATGAGTGAAATAAAATTTGATGATGCCCAGTAACATAAGATAGCCTGGAAAAATTACATAAACCATGAATATAACTATTAAAGCACAATATTTACTATACTGATATGAAGAGAAGGGCGGGTTGAGTAAGCATTTTAAAATAATAATTCAGGAATACATTCACTTACCCGCAGATGTCCCCACCTGTATTGTTAGTTTACTATCACAAGAGTGATTCAACTTATTTTTTCATTGCAATTCTTACAAGAGCAATCCAAATAATAAAAAACCTAAATTTTTGTTTTTGGAAATGAAAACACTGTTTTTCCATTTGCTATTATTTTTTTCCATCAAGATACGTTTAACCCTGTTCTATTTCAGAGTCTCAATAGATTGCTTTATCTAGAAATTATATTTTTGTTCTCAAATGTAGTATTGACAAATTATAAAGAGTTTACATAATTTTATTCAAAATAAAATGAGTAGCTACCTTCAGTTTGTCTTGTAAACTGGCAAAATGATAAACTGTGAGTAGCCATTTATTTATTTATTTTGAATAAATCAACTGTGTATAATTTGTTAACCTATGGTCAATATAAAAACCAGTTCAAGAATGAAGACTATGTGATGTTGTCCGGTGAAATCTGGTATATTATATAAGGTTTGTGAGGTCTGTTCATCATGATGATGATTCTGAGTGCTTGCCAACATGCATACACTGTGTATATCTTCCCATTTTATTGCCATCCATGTCTCGCTATGAGCAACTTGAACTTCATAATGACATAATTAGGTATCCCTTTCTATTCATATTTACAGTACCACTTATTCCAGTATCATGATCATGGAGAAAGTCGGCTAAACTGGGAGATTTAGACAAATTATCTACGAATATTGCATGCCCTTTATAAAAATGGTTGTAAGAACTGAGCAACAACATCACCAGTAATACCCAGCTCTAACTTTTGATAATCAGTACTTGCACCTGTATAAACAATGAAGGCTAAAACAAATCCAGATTCAGTGTCTATTATCATGAAAAGCTTGATCCCAAAAAAATCTCTCTTCAAGATAATATACTGCTTGAATCGAAGCCATCCTCCCATAACGACAGACCTTCATCAATGCACAGATTTTTACCTGAAATAAGAGTGGCCACAATTTTTTTCCCATGGTCTATTACTGACTCAATTTTCTCCAGCAAGTGGTTGGTAAATTTTTCATTATTATGGAAATGTAAATTCTGCAGAAAATGAAGCTATCTATCACGTGCCATTATTTAAGAAAAAATTGCAGTGTTAGTAAGAGACCTGAAGACCAATAGCTTCCCCTCGCAGACCTGACCAATTAGAACCGAAAGACCATGAAAGTGCTCCAGCTCACCTTTTGTCAGAGGGTACCAAGCTTTCATAAGGACTTTTTACCAGAGGACTTAGTGTTCCATAATTATTTGTCTCATCTATAATTGTTTTAAGTAGGAGAGGACCACACAAATGACTGAAATAATCAACTGGTTTATTTCCTGATATAGAAGTGTCTGGATTTATTTCAGAGTTACCTTCAAAATCTTTTACTGATGGATAAAATCATGCTTCCTCAAAAATTTTATATGCACCATAACTGTTTTATACATCAGTCTCAATGCTGCGAATCTCTACATTGGATTGCTCTTGTATTTGTTGTTCAGATTTGCCACTATTTCACATTACTCTGAACTATTTCAACAAAAATAAGAGTATGGTACGGGTTGATAAAATATTTAAAAACCCAGGGCAGCATCTACTACATTACATACTGAAAGGATTTTCTTTCTGGGGCTTTAGTTATAGTCTACAAAATAGACACAAACCACTTTCTGGAACGCCTCAAATCCATCTCTATGCCCCTCCCACGTGATAGCTTCCTTGTCACCATAGATGCTACATCCCTGTACACCAACATCCCTCACACCCATGGTCTATCAGCTCTGGAACACTATCTTTCTAACGCCCACCTGAAAGCCTCCCAAAAACCTCATTCCTTGTCACACTTGCTAATTTAATACTCAACAATAATTACTTTACCTTTGAGGGCCAGACATACAAACAAATCAGGGGGACAGCTATGGGTACCAGGATGGCCCCTTCCTATGCCAAACTCTTCATGGGCCGCTTGGAAGAGGCATTCCTTTAAGACACAGAAGTTGCCTCCCCTGGTTTGGTATAGATTCATAGATGATATCTTTGTGGTCTGGGCTCACGGCGAAGAAACCCTTCTGAACTTCGTCCACGACCTTAACTCCTTCTCCAACCTTAAATTCACCTGGTCCTTCTCCAAAACTCAAACCACCTTCCTTGATGTTGACCTTCACCTTGCCGAGTCTCACATCCACACCTCAGTCCATATTAAACCCACCAGCAAACAAAAGTACCTCCACTTTGATAGCTGCCATCCCTTCCATAATAAACGATCCCTTCCCTGCAGCCTGGCCATCCGTGGGAAAGTTATCTGTTCCAGTTCCGAATCCCTTACCAGCTACAACAACAATCTATCCAATGCTTTCCTCTCCCGCAACTACCCTACAGACCTCGTCCACAAACAGATCTCCCGAGCTGTCCTTCTCTCTCCCTCCAACAACAATGTTCCTAACCCCAGACCACCCAGAAAGCACCCCCTTAGTCACCCAGTACCATCCTGGCCTGGAATGCCTCAACAAATTCCTCAAACAGGGCTATGACTTTCTCAAGTCATGCCCTGAGATGAGATCATCACTCCAAACTGTTCTTCCCACACCACCCAGAGTAGCCTTCCGCCGGCCTCCCAACCTTGGCAACATCCTTGTCCAACCTTACAACATCCCAAAACCACCCTCCCTACCTAATGGTTCCTACCCCTGCAACCGATCCTGCTGCAAAACCTGTCCAATGCATCCTCCCACTACCACATACTCCAGCCCCACCACAGGAAAAACCTACCAGATTCAAGGCAGGGCCACATGCGAGACAACACACGTCATATACCAGCTGACATGTATCCACTGTTCAGCCTTTTATGTTGGTATGACTACCAACCAATTGGATGAGCGGATGAATGGGCACATACAGACTGTTCGCCTGGGGGACACCCAATATCCTGTGGCAGAACATGCCCTCCAGCATTACTTCAGGAACCTGGGCACATGTTACACCACACGTGCCATTTGGATAGTACCAACAAACACCAGTCCCTCAGAGCTACGGAGGTGGGAACTTGCCCTCCAACATATCCTCTCCTCCCGCCACTCTCCTGGCCTAAATCTACGCTAACCCCTCCCCTTCCTCCATCCTCAACTCACCTATTCATTATCCCTTCCTTACCTCCCTCTCTCCCTCTCTCTCTCTCTCTCACACACACACACACACACACACACACGTGCGTGCGTGCGTGTGTGTGTGTGTGTGTGTGTCCATCCATCTTTCCCTGTTAATGAAAAACGTTTTAGACAAACCCCTGCCCCTCCTACACCCCTCAGCATCATTCAGTTCACTCATCTTCTCTTTCTCTTTACTACTTCATCTTTACTCTTTGGTTATATATTTCCTCTTTGTCTTGGCTCAGTACATACATGCAGTATCTCTGACGTCTACGCTCCCGAAACACCACCTTCATGACCTAGGTCGTGAATTACCTTTCCCTTCTGTTCCCATCCTTTCTTCTTCCCTTCTGTCCCACCTGATGATGAAACTGTGTTCCGAAAGCTTGTCCTTTTTGTCCCCTTTTTTTCTGTTTCTTCATTTGTGTTACTATCGGCGGTACAGCACAAAGGTAAGTACTGGCCAGCCATTCTATCTCGTTTCAACAATATTTATCATCTCTGAGGAGAATTTTCATCATTAATTGAAAATACACACTATGTATGACACAGTATGTCACCTGACAGTGATTTAAATGATTATGATCCTACGGGAATTTCAAAATCAATTTCTCAGGCATGGAGTTTTAAGCAATATTTTTGAGAAAATATAATGACTCTTATGTTCTTGATTTTAATGACGACGAATATGGCAGGAAATTTGGAAATTCCAGATGGCGACCCAGTACTATGCATGTGCACTGGAGATACCTATGCAGTTTGGATTAATTAGAATGAAATTCAATACTAGAGGGTCTTCGGAGCTGCTGATAAATATGACAATAGGTATATGAAATTTCAAAATTGTCAACCAGATCTTTGTTCTGGAAAAGTGTCCTCAACCCAGCCAAGTGTTGTGCCAAAACCTCGGGAAGCCCCGGCTCTTTTCCATTTCCAAAGTCTGGACAAAGATTCTGAATCATTATTGTCCATAACACAGCAGCCTGGGGTGGTCCATATATCGACCACCTGTCATGTGAGGGAGATGAAATTATTAACCTGACACTTTTGGATATGAATTTTGGTCGAAATAAGAAGTCGCTTTGAACTGAAAAATCCCCAGGCTCTAAATGTTAAATCTACATCTGAAAATAAAAAATGCAATTTCTAGTTAAACCAACCCACTGATGATACACTGAAATAGAAGAGTGTGAAACACATCTGAAAAAATAAGGAAATAGCAGCAAGAAAACGTTTTCATTTCCAAATGCAAATAATTCAGCACTTGCTTCAGAAATGGGGGGAAAAAACCAACCTTGTTTATCTAAATTTTGATTACTGTTATTATGCTTCCCAAACATAAGGCAGAGTTGTATAATGTAATATGATGCCCAACATCTTGCAACTCTTATATTTTTTCTCCTTCATTCAGCCCTGTTAGCATGGCTAAAACGCAGATGCTCCAATTTTGCTCCAACAATACATGAAACAGCCATAAAAACTGGATCTTTATGGTGCAATTTCTATTATGAAACACTGGAAACAAATACAAGGAAAAAGGCTTCACATGTCTCATAGTAATAAGCACTTTGGCAGCAAATCTATGTAGTCTATTTTATAAACCATCTCAAGTTGTGATCGGTGTGATGAAACATAGTGCCAACGGACAACACAAGGTGAAAATGTAGCTTTATTACAAATGTAAACCACGAATTGAAGTTAAATATAATTAATTTGTGGCCTACAAAAGTGCCAGTTTTTCTCAGTGCTACAAAAACATTGGGAGGAGTGAACACCAACAAATTTTCTGAGAGAATCACATGTATGTCTGAATTGTAGAAGATATTAGTCCTTACACGGCATGAAACTACCAGCTGAACCATTCAGTTGACATCATTGACCACACAACACACAATTGCCTAACTGAAAATTGAGGATGTCATTTTGATAGACCATAACCCTGAGAGAGTAAAGTTTCTCTATGCACACTGTCATATTTTAACCCTGAGTTGTTTAATTATTATTATAGTAGTAAATTCAAAAGACATCACAGAAGACAGTGAGCAGTGTTAATCCATTAGAGAGTCCTCTTACAATAATAATATAGGAATACACTTTAATAGAAGATAGGCACATGAATTGTGTGTTATTGCAGGCTTATGGTGACTAGAATATGAAATTAGATCTCGGAAGTATAGTAAAAGCAATGGCCAGGAAGTGTGCACGGGTGGCTGAGAGTTTAAGACGACCACTCATAAAAAGCAGGAGACCCAGTTTTGAATCCTGGTCTGGCACAAATTTTCACATGTTGCAAAATGATTGATCATCTTTAGTATAGCAACAAACATCAGAATGTTTTGCAATTTGTGAATATATATGTCAACAAAATATAAGGTAACAGTTACACCCAAATGTATCTGTGACTAATTATTGACACATGTGAGCATTTAACCATCTGACATCTGCAAGTCATCCATGTTGCTTTGACACTATCTGAACACGTTGTCTATCGTAGCTGCCATTTCTCCCTCGGGAAATAAGTCACAACTTGACTTTAGGTATTCCCTCCTTATAGTGCAGCTAACTGGACTATCTGATGGCACTGCTAACTTATGGTAAGAGAGTCAGTGTTTCTGTACAACTGAGATATTGTTTATACATACCTTCATCCAAAAATGCATTAAACTATAGTTTTATTAAAATAATTTGCAAACAGGTATAAAGTATCAACTTACACCAGGAAAATTTATGGTGAATGGTAACACAATTACTGGCAAAGCCCTCAGAACATACTTCATCATTCCCATATTTGCTGACTGCATCCGAGCTGAGTCTGCTCCGATTTCAATGGTAAGCAGCATTGTGCAGCTTGTTATGATAGGCAGCAAATAATATTGATCTGGCACAGTCAAATCTGTGAACCAGAAGAGCCCACCAGTCATCATGCTTTCTACAGGAACATTTGCCATTCTACGCAAACCAATGAAGAACGAGATAAAGAGTGGTGCCTGTGAAAATGAAAAACATGAATAAACGTGTATAAAAATATGCAACCTAATTTAGCAACATTTTTTCATCACATTCATCTACTTTCTAATATGATCTGTTGGTAGCTGTTACATCTTAATCTATAGCATGGCAAGATGTGTGTGGACATAATTCTTACACAACAACAAATCAAGCTTATTCATACACAAATCTGCACCATCTCTTCTGACTCCAGTACCAGCGCTAACCACCCACTGACGAGCATTCCCCTGTTCAGTCTGGCCTTGAAAAGCTAAACCACAGACTTCACAAAGCCTTTGACTACCTATTGTCGTGCCCTGAAACGAGGGATATTCTATCCAAAGTCCTATCCACATCATACGAAGTAATGTTCCACTGCCCACTCAATCTACAGAATGTCCTTACCCAATCCTACATCCCATAGGTCATTCCCTTGTGGCACACCCACTACCCTGTCCAGTCAAAGGTGTTTCCTACCAATAAAAGGCAGGACCACATGTGAAACCAGTCACATTATATATCAGCTATGCTGCAACTATTGTAGAGCAGAGATGCAAGTGTTGATGTCTGGAGGATCTTGGTCCATTAGCTCCACTGCATTGCCAGGATCTGCCATGTGGTGGCCTCGTAACTGACCATTGGAGGAATGTCCCTGTGACATGAAGGTTGTCTGGCACAGGGCGTCACTAGATGACATTGTCATCTGTGACCCTGATGGCTCACAGATGAAACTCAGAAGGTTGTTGAGTAGGTGTAAGCAAAAAGTCGTCATGTGAGTAATCCTTTTGCAACTCATGGCTATCTGTTTGCAGGGTTTATGATTTTGATGGTGCAAATGAAGGATTGGTAGGGTGGTGTATGCTCTTCATGGATGAATTGACACTGTTGTGGGACTGGGTGTAGACACAACTGCAGCACTGAACTGTAGGTCGCAAGTCTGTGTGGCCGTTTCCCTTGTTTGTCAAGTTATGGCAACAATGGAGCAGTATGAGCCAGAAGGTAGTACATCGGGTTTGCGACTAGCATACATTTTGTGGGCTATGGGTCTTTTTACTTTTTCTTCCACTCTGATTTTCTGTATAGCATCTTTGGGATATCCAGAACATTCATGGGAGGAGGCTGCACAATTCCCCTTAACAGTTGACACAGTGAGGGGATGGGGATGGACAATCATCTCATTGGCATTACATACGTGGCCCATTTCTCACACTTTGAAGAGCAACCCGTTGCAATGGAATCCTCCACGATTGCCAGCGTCTCTGATGCCACGGTCCTTCCTACTGGGGGGGGGGGGCACCAATTACCCCTCCCTAGTCTTTACTAGGCACAGGGAAGATAGAAGAAGAGAACAGAGAGCTCAAACACCAAGGCAGAGGCAGAAAAGTGAAAGAAGGAGTAGACAAGGAAAAGGAAAGCCAGAATCTTCTTAATATGTGTATACACTTTGATTTGCCGAAGTAGGCACGAGAGACTGTCACTAAGGAAGGAGAAAAGTATAGTGGAAAGGTGGTAATGCGGCGTGGAAAGGAAGTAACACTGCAAAGGCTGGGGCACAATGTTAGCCATGCACATACTCACCAAAGAGACGTGAGACTCCTGCGAGGAGGAAATGAACTTGAAGGGAGTATTGTACAAAGTGAAAAGGAAGTAGATGGAGATAAAAGATACGATGCTGCAAGAAAAATTTGACAGGGCACTGGAAGATCTGAGTCTAAAATAGCCCTTGGAGTAGATATTTCCTCTGAACTACCGACATCGTTGGGAGAGCCAGTGAAGAAGAAACTTTTCCACCTTGTATGCAAAATATATGAGACAGGGGAAATACACTCACACTTCAAAAAGAATATAATAATTCCAATTAGCATGTTAAGGAAAGGCAAACCTATATTTTTCGATTTCGTAGATTTGAGGGACACTTTTGACAATGTAGGGTTGTAGCTTTTCTCCAGTGTTATTTAATCTGTACATTGAGGAAGCTGTGAAGGAAAGTAACGAGATATTATGATCATTAACAAGAGCAAAAGAAGGGTAACGAAATGTAGTCTACGTAAATCAGATGATGCTGAAGAAATTAATTACATAATGAGACAATAAAAGAAGTAGAAGGGTTTTGGTATTTGAGTAGCAAGATAACTTTTGACAGTCAAATAAGATATAAAATGCAGAATGGCTATGGGAAGGAAAACATTTTTGAAGAAGTGAAATTTATTGAAATCCAAAATTAATTTAAATGTTAGGAAGTCCTTTCTGAAAGCATCCGTCTGGAGTACCGTATAGCACTGTACAGGAGTGAAACTTTGAACGATAAGGAGTTCAGACAGCAAGACTGCAGAAGCATTTGAAACGTGGTGCTGCATATGAATGCTGAAAATCAGTTGGGTAGATCATGTAACTAATGAAGCGCTGAACAGAATTGGATAGAAAAGATATTTCTTGCATATCTTGACTAAGAGGAGGGATCAATTCATGTGACACATTCTAAAATATCAAAGAATTTTCACATTGGAGGAAAGTGTGTGGGTGAAAATTGCTGAGAGAACCAAGAGATGAATACAGTAAGCAGGTTCAAAAGGATGTAGGTTGCCACTGTCATTTAGAGATGAAGAGGCTTGCATGAAGAGCTGCTTCAAATCAATCTCAGGACAGCAAACTGCAATAACAACAATTTACAGGTATGAACCACGATATATTCCGTAAGCTGCAAGCAAGCATGACTCTGCTTACACTATTTATGCCTGATATCCGATTAACTGTGATGAAGGCACTCAGGCTGATTATTGTGTGTTCTAATTTACACAAATTTTTCGATTCAATTTCACATTATCACTTGTACAAAAAAATATGAGTGAGTATGCAATATCAATAATAAGTAAATGGGCTAAGACCGTCCTTGGGGACAAAATGAGCAACAGTCCAGAAATGAAAGGTGCCATAAGGAATCCTGATATATAAAATGCATATCATTGTTACATCTCCTTACAATGACTTTGAAGACAAAGTTCTATGAACTGATTTGGTAGAAAATTTGAAGAAATTTTTGCCTTATGTCAAATCGGTATTGAAACATATGTCAGACACACTGTGGCTGTATTGGTGTTGAAACAGAGGATGACACACAAAAGGACAAAACACTAAATGTCTTTTTCACAGAAGAAGATTGCACTGTAGTTTTCCCTCAAAATGCAATTATTGATATAAATGTTAAGAGGGATAGAAAAGCAATCAAAATCATTCAACAGAGGAATGGTTGCTGGATCTGATGGGATACTAATTTTACTTTTCACAATGTATTTTTGAGTATATTTTAAAGGGAAGCTAAGTCTTATTCTGACTTACACAGACGAATATACAATATCCATTCACAACAACGTCCAGAGAGAACGTGATTTCAAAATTATTTATTATGAAGAGTTATTAGCAGCTATCAGGGGCCTTTTGCAATTTGATTAATGACAAATTTCAAAAATGTTTTATTATGTCTGAGATAAGCAGTTGCCTGGGTTCTGAGGTAGATTATTTGGCATTGTGTCTATGCCTAACAAACCCATCAAATATGGGATCAAACATTTTGCTCTTGTGAATTCTCCAATATACCATCGACAGAAATTTGCAGTTTAGCAGCCTGATCATCCATCCAAACTGCTCTCCAATGCCAAAAGTCTAGTAAAATGATCCTATTTCTTGGACGAGGAAATGTTACCATGGACAACTGGTTCACTTGTGTCCCACTGGCCAAATCACTTTCATTACCATGCTGGACACACAGACAAAACAAGCTTGAAACACCAAAGTGTTTCCTACCAGAAAAGACACATGAGAGGTGACTTCTAGTTTATTTAGTTTCCAAAAAGATAGACTTTGTGCTCACACGTGCTGAAATTAAGAGAAGCATTTCTGCTTTTATTGACAATGCATCATGATGATAATGTTGAGGGTGTCAGAAGAAAGCCTGAAATTATTATTTTTTATAATAAAACATAAGGGGCAGTTGATACAAATGACCAATTGTGCACGAGGTACAATGTTCAGGCCTCAGCCGATGGATTAGACTAAGAGTGTCCACAACGTCCCATCCTCCTCATCCACTCCCAGTCCTTTCTCAATTCCCTTCCCCAACACAAGGAGTGATGGAATCTATGCCACATCACACGTGTGGCACATGGGTAAAAGTTTCGCAAACGGAGCCTCAGGGCTCAGGGATACCGGGAGACCTCCCTGAGTAAGTAGCCTTACACCACGCAGGTGTGGACCAAATAAATCCCCAAATCGTGGGACTGAAATAAATAAATATTATATATATATATATATATATATATATATATATATATATATATATATTTTGTAGAAAGGCTTTCTACAGTTCTACAGTATGTCTGCCTAAGTGTACTTGTGTCTGTGTAAATGTGTGGGTGTATGTGCATTTATTTACCTTCCATTTTTTCCCCCAAGGTAAGTCTTTCCTGTCCCGGGATTGGAATGGCTCCTTACCCCCTTCCTTAAAACCCTCATCATTTCCTTTTCCCTCTCCTTCCCTTCTGCCTGATGAAGCAGCTAGGCTGCGAAAGCTAGCATTTTTGTTTGTGTGTGTGTGTCTGTGTGTTTATTTGTTGCTATTACTGCCTGTGCCCTTTCGCCTGGTAAGTCTACTTCATCTATTTTTTACGTATTTTTCCTTTTAGGAATTTTTCCTCTATAATATTCGTATATATATATATATATATATATATATATATATATATATATATATATATATATATATGTGTGTGTGTAACACACAAACGCAAGCTTTCACAACCCAGTTGCTTCTTCAGGCAGAAGGGAAGGAGAGGGAAAAGGAAATGATGAGGGTTTTAAGGAAGGGGGTAAGGAGCCATTCCAATCCCGGGAGAGGAAAGACTTCCATTGGGGGAAGAAAAGGAAGGTGAACAAATACACACACACCCATACATTCACACAGACACAAACACACCCAGGCAGAATGTATGGGTGTGTGTGTATTTGTTCACCTTCATTTTCTTCCCCCAAGGTAAGTCTTTCCTCTCCCAGGATTGGAATGGCTTCTTACCCCCTTCCTTAAAACCCTCATCATTTCCTTTTCCCTCTCCTTCCCTTCTGCATGAAGAAGCAATTGGGTTGCGAAAGCTTGCATTTGTGTGTGTGTATTTATTTGTGATGCTGTCACACCTGTGCACCTTTGCCTGGTGAGTAATCTTCATCTATTTTTTATATATAGTTTTTCCTGTTAGGAATTTTTCGTATATAAAAAGAAAGTGAGGGGCAAATTGAGACTTCAGATGCCCAGACATTGGGATCAAGATCAATAGAGTGCACTCCCACTTCTGAATCAGGGTCTAGACATGAGCAAGAAGTGAGAACTGTAACTGAGAAGTTGGACCAGATTAGGCTTAAGGCATTGTCTGGGATTCAGTCAAGGAAACGGACCCCCCTAGAGCCTCAGACCCCTTCAATATCAGACAGGTGGCAAGAGGGTAAGGGAAGAATCCAAGACACCCTTCTCACTGGACAAGCGTGATCCTAAAAAGCCGAGGCAGGAAATAGGGAAGCAAACCTATAGTACTGCAATCTTGGTCTTTAGGATGGCAGTTGTCCAAGAAGGATATGCACTGGTGTGTACTACAGGAGAGGCTCATGCAGATGGCCCTCTCTGAAAAGACTGGGGGGACGCTGGTCCAGGACCTAAAGTCAGGAGGGTCTATCTAGATCGCAGTGCCCTCATTTTTATCTGTGAGGGAGAGCACTCAGCAGAATGGCTAAAGGACAAGGTGCCCATGAATCCCCGTGGAAGGGCACAAAGCTGCTGGTCAATACAGCAGCTGAGCACCTAAAATCTGCAAAGGTACCAATATGGGTAGCAAAGATCCTTAATAATGTCCCTCCAAAGATTCTGTTTAAGAAAATAATGGTCCATAACCCAAAAGTCTTGACAGAGGGTTGGAAGGCAATCAACCAAAAGGTCATACTAGAATGAAGAACCTTGGTGGTGGAGATCGGCATAAAGTCCCTGAAGGCAATGCAAGAGCAAGGCCTAAAATTGTTTTTAGGATTCTCGCAGGTTGCCGTCAGGGTGATCAAAGACCTCAAAGTCAACAATGGCAGCAAGAAGGGGACTGGAAGTGCTGCAGATAAACCTGCAGCACAGTAAAGGAGCCACTGCTGCCTTGAGAGACAGAAAGTGGACGTGCCCCTGATACAAGAGCCCTATTTATACAAAGGGGGTGTATTGGGCCTCGGTGGTACTGGAGGTAAGCTGATTTACGATAGAAATCTATGCATTTACATTAGCAACGTTATCTCCTTCATGCCAATGATGGATTTTTGTTCCAGGGACCTGGTGACCATCAGGATGCAGCAATGTGAGGAAAGTATCACAAGGAAAATAGATCAGGCCTCAGCATACTTTCCTTACGAAGACTGTTCTCCTCCTCCTCCTTTGGAAGTGAGGAGACTGACAGAAGCCTGCCACTGGCAGGGCGACCAACTTTTGGTGGGATGTGACGCCACTGCCCAGCAAGAACACCAACAGTAGAAGTGAAAAACTTCTTGAATTTCTCCTATCTAACAACTTGGAGATCACGAATAGGGGTGATGAACCTACATTTAGAAATAGTAGAAGAGAAGTAGTAACTGACATAACCTTTGGTTCCATGATGATGAGTAGTTATGTCAAACAGTGACATGTGGTGTTAGAGCCTACCTCACCAGACCATGTGTACATTAAATTCAACGTCGAAATGGGTACCAGACAGACCATGGCCTATAGATCCCAGGAAAACAGACTGGGAGACATATAGGAGAGACCTTGACTTCACCCTATTGGAAATTAAAACTTCGATAAGGAATCCAGCGGAGTTTGAGGAAGTAGCAGAGGCTGCAATCTCTGCCATAGTGCCCTCATACCAGTACAACTGCTCAATCACCAAGAAGTGCACAAATAGGAGGGTGCCTTGTTAGAATAACAACTTAGAAACACAAAGAAGACAGGTACGAAGGCTGTTTAACGTTGCGAGACACCAAGGGCAATGCGCAAAATATTGCAAGCCTTTGTCAATTACAACCTTGCTATCAAATGAGCAAAGAAGACATCCTGAAAAGGTATTCTGTGAGAAAGTGGAGGGCATGGATGCTCAAGCCAGACTTCATAAATCCTCACTAGACTATCACTTAATCCAGGAGAAACATTGAGGAAGGAGGATGGGGAGTATACAAAGACAGTGCAAGAGACTCTGGAATTGCTCCTGAAGACTCACTTACCCCAATACACTCTGGCAAATAACACAGAGCAGAATGCTATCCCTGAGAGACAATGGTTCTCAGGCATTTGCAAAGAGGACTCGGATCTGGCCAAAGAGTGTGTCGATTTCAATAAGGTCCAATGGGCAGTGGAAACATTTCAGTCGTTCAAATCACCTGGGCCAAATAGAATCTTTCCAGCTCTCCTGCAACAAGCAGGAGAAAACCTTATAAGATCCCTGATCAGGTTATTCAGGATTAGCCTAGTGGCAGGAATCATTCCCAATGTCTGGAGGACAGTGAAGGTTGTCTTCATCCCAAAGAGAGGGAGAATTGATCATACCAAGGCCAAAGATAAGAGACCAATCAGCCTGTCCTCCTCCATTCTTAAAACATTGGACAAGTTGGTTAATGTACATGTTGGAGAGATGAGGTTAACTAGGGTTCCTCTACACTCAAACCAACATGCATATCAGCCAGGTAAATCATGTGAGACAGCACTCCACCAACTCGTTGGGAAGGTGAAGAAAGCACTACACTTTCAGGAAATAGCCCTCTGCATCTTCCTGGATATCGAGGGGGCTTTGAGCAATATGACCTTCAATTCCATGGTTAGGGTAGCAGAGGTGCATGGCCTAGGGACCTCTATATGTAGGTGGACTAGGGCCATGGTCAGTGGAAGAAAGGTGGAGGCTACTACTATGAATGAAAAAATGGTAATCAACACCACTAGGGGTAGAGTTCTGTCCACTTTATTGTGGAATCTAGTGGTGAATGAACTCAATGGAGAACTAAACTCTAGACAGTACTTTTTTCAAGGATATGCAGCTGATCTTGTCATAGTAATACTTGGAAAATTTGCTGACAGTGTCAGGTATATGACACAAGGTGCGTTGGACATTAGTGCAGAAAACAGGATCTGGGGGTTGGAATTTAAAGCTTTTTGATGAAGCTCTACCTTTGAAGGAGACAGTGAAATATCTAGGGATTACCTTAGATGAGAAACTGACATGGACACCTCCATGGCGAAAGGTATTCTGGTGATTACCAGGAGAGCTTGTGGCAAAAACTGGGGCCTGAGCCCCAAGGGTATGTACTAGATATACACCAAGGTGATTAGACCCAGGATCTCTTATGGGGCAGTCATATGGTGGAAGAAGGTAGAACAGCAGTTGCTGCTAAGGGGCTTGGTAAGGTGCAAATATTAGCCTGCTTAGCCATAACAAGCGGAGTTAGGGCCACACCAACTGATAGGATGAAAACCATGTCAGATTTGCCCGCATTACATCTTTGGGTCAAGATGGAGGCAGTGGCTGGTGTATACAGGCTCAAATCTGGCAAAACTGTATCTCATTGGGGTATCCAGAATCACACACTAAAATAGTAAGTGAAATAAATAAAGGAAAGGTTGGGGAAATGCTGACCGACTATTATAACCCCATACTGCTTCAACAAGCCTTTCAAAATAAAAATTGGAAGCAGGGAGAAGTGGGAGAAAACAGTTCGACACCGTACAGGGGACATTTGTTCACTGATGGATCGAAATCAGACCAAGGCATTGGGACCGGGGTGTATGGGGTGCAACCAAGACTGGAGGGTATCATTTTTCTAGGGAAACTGGCCTCTGTATTCCAGGCAGAAATCATTGCCATCAAGTTGTGTGTGTGTGTGTGTGTGTGTGTGTGAAGACTTTGCATAGGTGCTACAAAGTCTGTAGTATCTACATTTATTCAGACAGCCAGGTAGCCCTGAAATCACTGTCAGTTCCCACAACAAGATCTAAAATTGTTGCAGAATGCCACAAGGTTCTGGTGGAGCTAGGGGAAAGCAATAGGGTAAACCCATTGTGGGTCCCTGGCCATTCTGGGATCAGTGGCAATGAACAAGCCAGCAGATTGGCCAGGATGGGGGCAGAGACTCCATTTATTGGATCGGAACCTGTCCCGACAATCACAAAGGCAACAATCAAACTGGAGCTACATAACTGGCTCAGAAGACAGCACGTAGAATATTAGACCAAGGTCTACAAACAAAACGATGGTAAGGTAATGATGCCAAACGTATGTTTTAAAAGAAACTCTGTAATCCTGAGCTTGAACAGGAAGGAGATTAAATTCATGGTTGGATCAATGACAGGCCATGGGAATAACAGAAGAGAACCCTAAATGTAGGATCTGTGATGACGGCAATGAAACCGCATCACAACTAATCTTCAAATGCATTGCATTGGAGAGCAAGAGGCACAGAACATTCGGGACAACCAGACCTGAAGTGATTGTGTCTAATAAAGAACTGGTAAAGGGACTCCTACCACTGTTTAAGGGCATTGATTGGATTTACTAGATATACAGGGAGTGATACTGCACATTAAACTCAATTTCAGTGTGGGCAGTGGAGGGTTGAACCAAAACTGTCTTGGCTTCCCTGGCAAAATCAAATAACATCAGAGGCTGAAAGGTTGTTTTTTGTAGTAACAAGGTTATTAATTACTGTTAAAGAGAAGTTGAGTTGATTGGCTGATTAATATGTAAGTTTGAATTTTTTCATTAATCAACGTCTTATTTTGTATGTATTTCATATTTTACTTTAATTTACTAAATGCCCCACGGGACCACTTATGCAACTTTTTAGATGTGCCCAATTAAGGGCACTGTGCCAAGGAATCAACATAGTTGACACTTTTTCTCCAAACCTCTCCCTGCCCTCTGACTGTATTACTCTCCACCAAAACAGAGCAATCAAATTTAAAATCCAACATAAAGAAAAGCATACCTGAGCCAAAGGAACCAGCATATTCTTGAAAGGGTTGATTTCCTTTTCCTTCATGAATACTGATAGTTCTTGAGCGTATCGAGCAGCTGCAAATTGAGTGAATAAGTTAGAACCTTTGAAATATGTCCTTGAAAAGAGAGAAAGAGAGAAAATTATCTGTGACATCTGCTCCTGAGTTAGTTATCGGTCTTTTGCTCTGTACTAAGAAGAGCTGTAGTTAGTGATTTATAAACGAAGTAGGAGCATTTTCTAGTCAACAACCTGGTTCACACGAAGCTTTAGGCTAGGTGCACATGAACAATTTTCGATTGGCTGATCAAAGAATCTGTTTGCTATACAGCAATGATGTTATATGGAAGTAGACACATGGACAATCGGAAAATGGGCCACTTAAAGTATTCTGTAGCAAGACACAAAACTATCGCCCAACCCACCTTGGCTGAGTGAGTGATGCATACTGATCATTCCATCATGTCAAATCGCATAATTTCTTAACATTTTCCTGCTTGACCATCACGGATTTCGATGAAATTTTTAGTGAACATTCGCACATGTCTCCATTGATCATTGGTAAATTTTAAGGCTCATCAATCCAATACTGTCCAAGATATAGTCAGTAGTTTGACACCATGTGCAACTTTGTGCAGGGCGACCATGAATTTTTGAAGACTGAGTTTTTATAACTCGGGCAATATTTCATTGAAAGAAATTACACTTTGCCATCTTGTAAAAGCGTGTGCATTCTCTTGGGAATGATAATGAAAATAATTTTATGTGCTGTATACAGCCAGAAAAATTAAGCCAAAGTTGCTGGGGGGAAAAAAAAAAGTTTGTGTCCTATATCTCGAGGATGAAAGCTATGGTGAACATGAAACTTGGCATTTGGTAGCCTAACAATAAAAGGTTCTCAAACAAAGTTTCATTTAGGCATCGCTTTCCAATACCAAAATAATTAACTGCAAAGTTGAAGATTTTAGAAAAAGATAAAAAATGCAGTATTTTTAACCTTATTTCACAAAAAAACTATGTTCTACAAAACTTTCCAAACTGGGCTGACTAGAAAGACCATTATTTTAACTGCATAAAAAAGTGTTATTTGATAATCCAACGTGGGCTAACAATGCTAGATATACTTAATAGGTTGGCAGCACAGGGATGTGGCATAAAAATTTTTAGCCTCCTACTATTTTCCAATATTCTAAAAAAGTGTGTAAACATGACAATTTCTGTGAGAAGGTGAAAATAGGCTGTATTCGACACTTCTTTTACGAATACCACTTTCTAGTAAAGCTTCAAAACCAGTCTCATATGAAACAACATGTTTTAATGAACCACAGACACATGGGTTTAATTCCCAACATTGATGAATAATACTACGTAAAATGAAGCAAACAAGGGGGAAAAATAGCACTGTGAAAAAAGTTTTACCTTGGGGTTTTTATATCTCTTTAATGGAAACTATGATAAATGTGAAATTTTGCACACAACAACTTAGTAACACAAGGTTTCCCATACTGCTTCCCCGATTTCTACAAAATTCAGGTTAAACTTTCGATTTTCGTAAAATTACAAATCTGTATCTCATTTAATTTGCTTTTTCATAATTTGTTTTTCATAATTCAATTGAATCTATTCACAGCTGGAATGAGCATGTTACCAAGCATCTAGAAAATCATGTTTAGTTTTTCAATGTGTGCTAACAAAATCTGAAAATGACGGACAAATCTGAGGAAATCTACCGCGTCAACAGGCTACTACGTAGCAACCTATTCCCGTGTTAAGTTGCATGTGGTTTTTATTTTTAAATCGAAAAGTAATTTCTCACAATATTGCCTTGTGCTATCTCATACATGTTGATATATTTTTCTTTGTGGAGCAGGCAGACTTGAGCATTATCCTTAAGCTTGATCTCTGATCGTAGAGCAATAAGTAGTTTTTGCTCTATTGACAAACTGTCCACAGATTCGACCCCAATTTTCTTCTAATAGAAGTTGCCCTTGTGGCATTGAGGATAATTGCTTTCGGATCACCATTCATTCATTCACTGGATCATCACTCATCAATAAACTTACATCCACCTTAAACAGAATTTATAACACTGGAAAGTAGTTCATCTAACTTTTACAATAGCTTGTATAAGGGCCACTATTAACAACACAGGAGCTAGGAAACCGGCACGTCACTGCAGGCAGTGCTAGGAGGTCAACTTTAAGACCTACTGTGTCTATTATTCTCCACGTTCAACTATGAAACACACCGTTTTTCGAGCTGGCATCTGGGGACAGGGTTGTAAAACGGTTGTTCAGCTGGGGTAGGCATGGATAAACACAATGTCAGTGTAAGACAGCAGGTGAGGGTGGATGCAGAAACTCAATTCCATGGTTGATTCTAGGTTCATCACAATAAAGTACAGTGAAACTTTTCAATAAACAAATGAAAAATATATGCAGCAAAACACGGGAACAGGTTGCTACATAGTAGCCTGTTGACGTGGTAAATTCCCTCAGATTTTGTTAGCACACAAAAATTTTCAAATGTTTGTAGAGCTTATGGGACTTAACTACAGGGTCATCAGTCCCTAAACTTACAAACTACTTATGAACTAGCTATTACTAAAGAACGGCACAAATATCCATGCCCGAAGGGGGATTCGAACCCCCGACCATAGTGGCCGTGCAGACCGTGACTGGCACACCGCAGTCCCCTCGGCCACCGCAGCCGGCTGTTAGCACACATTGGAAAACTAAACATGATTTTCTAGATGCTTGATAACAAGCTCATTCCAGCTGTGAATAGATTCAATTTAATTATGAAAAACAAATTATCAAAAAGCAAATTAAATGAGATACACATTTGTAATTTTACGAAAATCGAAAGTTAAACCTGATTTTTGTAGAAATCAGGGAAGCAGTAGGTGAATGATATTTTACACTGGGAAACATTAAGTTACTAAGTTTTTGTGTGCAAAATTTTACACTTGTCGTAGTTTTCATTAAAGAGATATAAAAACCCAAAGGTAAAACTTTTTCACAGCTCTATTTTTCCGCCTAGTTTGCTTCAATTTATGTAGCATTGTTTGTCAATGTTGGGAATTAAACCCACGTGTCTGCGGTTCCTTAAAACATGTTTCATATGATACTGGGTTTGGAGCTTTACTAGAAAGTGGTATTTGTAAAAGAAGTGTCGAATACAGCCTATTTTCACCTTCTCACAGAAATCGTCATGTTTACAACAATTTTGTAGAATATTGGTAAATAGTAGGATGCTGAAACTTTTTATGCCACATCCCTTTGCTGCCAACCTATTAAGTACAAAGTTTCATGTTCATAATGCTTTTAAGAATCTAAAGTTTAACGCTTTTTGTAGCGTGATTTACGCGCTCGACTTTGATTCTAATTATCTAGCATTGTTAGCTCATATTGGATTGTCAAATAACACTTTTTTTATGCAATTAAAATAATGGTTTTTCAGTCAGCCCAGTTTAGAAAGTTTTATAGAACATCGTTTTTTTTGCAAAATAAGGTAAAAAATACCATATTTTATATCTTTTTCTAAAATCTTCAACTTTGCAGTTAATTAATTAAACAAAACTTTATGTTTGAGAACTTTGTATTGTTAGGTTACTGCTGTAAGGCACAGACACAGCCGATAACACGTCGGGAGTCGGCCGCGAGAGTGCGCCGCAGGAAACTGCGGCAAACGCCAGAGCACACCATGGCCGAGTCAATGACATAAACAGTGTGGGGTTGTGATCGAGGCCCTGTGTGTTGTTTACCAGGTACGAGCTCACATCATGGGTGTCCGCACAGCCAGTGCACGCCAGTGTTCTGCGTAGTAGTTGTGAGAGTGGTGTTGTCTGTGATTATAACATTGGCGACAAGCGCGGTATTTTTATTTTCTCTCTCCGCATGTTGTCCGTCTGAAGTGGTTGTTCATCTTACACAATGTCTACTGGTTCTTCCGATGAGATTCTACGTCGCCACGTCGAACTACAAGAGGTTTTTGCAACGGCGATTCACACTCAAACCAGGTATTACAATCTCTTACTACAGCCTTGTCTAGTGGTTCCCAACCTCCGTCCACCCCACAGGTTGTTTCTCCCCCGCGCCCCCTCTGTCTTATCCGCCATCCTTTCCAGCGTACTACGAGTCCGTCGAAGAGTGGGATGCTTATGAGAAATGGTTAAGACAACATTTTCAGGCTTTTGGCTGGTCTGATGGCACCTTATGTTGTGCGTTATTCCTGTCATGGCTGTCGCCTCGTCAGTATCAGCTCCTTTGCCAACTTGCCCCTTTGCAGGATCCTTCGATGCTATCTTTCTATCAAATGTGCGGATTCATGTGATAGCGGCCTGTGTTAGCTTTACCGCTGTAGGAAGCAGCCACAACAGTTTTTATCGGGCATGGGCCGCGGACCTTCATGGTTTAAGCCGCCATTGTCATTTTGTTACAGATGTGCTTAATGAATTGTATGCCGATCAAATGGTCCGTGACGCTATTATTCAGCTCGCCCCCAATCACGAGGTTCGCGAACGTGCTTTCCTGTGCGAAAATCTCTCTTTCTGAGGTCCTTAACATTGTGCAGTCTTTCGAGGTTTTGCGGGCGGCTGGCAACCAAACTGAGGCTTGATGTGAGGTGGCGGAAATCCAATCCCCTTCTTCCCCGTTACAGGCAGGGTCGCAAAGGGATGATGTGGTCGCGGCAGTCAGCGCGCGGCTTCGTCGCCAGAGCGATTGGTGCACGGCATCGGAAACCCGAGCCAGGTGGCATGCAATCACGCAACTGACAAATGTTTCCTTGTGTCCCTCCTGTTTTGTCAATCATGTTAGACCTGACTGCCCCAAGCGGTGGTCCATGTGTCATCAGTGCCACAAGGAAGGTCACATTACTTCTGTTTGTGCCTCCAAAATCCAAGATACGTCTTAGAGGAGCTGGACTGCCTGGAGGAAGCTGGGGGTGGTAAAATACCCATTCTGTCCAGTGAATGAGCGACACCCATGGTCATTGTAAAAAAACCGTCAGGGCGGTTGCACCTTTGTGGCGATTTCAAACGTTCTGTGAACGCCCAATCTATCATCGACACTTATCCATTGCCGCGCCAAGACGAGCTTCTCGCGAAATTCACGGGTGGACAGTACTTCTCCAAGATAGATCTCTCCGATGCATATTTGCAAGTCCCTCTCAATGTTAACTCGCAACGTCTCTTGGTCCTGAACACACACTTTGGTTTGTACCAATACTTGAGGTTGCCCTTCGGTGTGGCCAGCGCTCCAGCAATTTTTCAGCGTTTCCTCGAACAACTCACACTGTTGGTGCCCGGTTGTGTCAGTTATCTCAACGATATAGTAGTGTCCGGGCCATCAGCCGATGAACATTTACGTGACTTACATGCGCTGTTCACAATACTGCAGGCGGTGGGGTTGACGTGCAATCTGGAGAAGTGCCATTTTTTTCAGCCTTCTATAGCTTTTTTAGGGTTGGAGGTTTCTAGTGAGGGCAGCCAGCCCCTCCATCAGAATGTGTCCCCCGAGTTGGCCCTACCTCAGCCGACATCAGTCAAGGACCTGCAAGTGTTTTTAGGAAAGGTCGCTTATTATCATAAATTCTTGCCGGGGGCTTCATCTATTGCAAAACCCCTGCATGACCTGCTGTGCAAAGGGACTTTCTTCCATTGGTCATCGGCCTGTGAAAAAGCATTTTGCACATTAAAAGAGCTATTACAATCGGCCCCCTGCCTCGTCACCTATCAACCCGGCCTCCCCCTTGTCTTAGCAACGGATGCCTCCCAACATGGGATTGGGGCAGTGCTCGCTCATAAATACCCACACGGATCTGAGTGACCAGTCACTTTCGCCTCTAAGATGCTCACTCCGGCCCAAAACAGACATTAGCAAATTGAGGAGGCTCTTGCTATTGTCTACGCTCTGAAGAAGTTTCATGTCTTTCTGTATGGCGTAAAATTTCATCTCATAACTGATCACAAACCACTGGTTTCTCTCTTTCACCCTTCGGCATCACTACCCGACAAGGCCACTCACCATCTTTAGTGTTGGGCGCTGTTCCTATCTCGATATAACTATGTAATACACTTCCGCACTACATCCAAACATGCAAATGCGGATGCGCTCTTCTGTCTTCCGGCTGGACCAACCCAGACATTGATCAGGAAGAATTGCTGTCCTTTCATGTTGACATAGCCGCTCAGCTAACAGTGGACAGTTTTCCAATCACAAATCACAGGTTCCCAGGTGGCTCTGGCTAGTGCCGCAGACCCGGTCCTCCGCAAGGTGATCCGTTTGGCCCAGCAGGACTGGCCTGTGACTCAGCCGAAACGAGCATCGGACCCCCTCAGAAACTACTATGCATTTCGACACCGTTTTTCTGTTGTGGATGGTGTGCTTCTCCTTGATTCTGAGGAGACCTCTCCTCGGGTCGTCATTCCATCGGCCCTCCACTCAGGGGTCCTCAAGCTGCTACACGCTGATCATTGGGGGGTATCTCGTACTAAGGCATTGGCGCACCGTCATATGTTTTGGCCGGGACTGGCCAGCAACGTGTCTCATATGGTTACCTCGTGCTCTCTCTGCGCGCAACATCAAGCCTCCCCTCGAGCGACATTCGCCCTGTGGCATCAACCTTCACAGGGCTTGGATCGCCTTCACATTGATTTTGCGGGCTCCTTCCTTAATGCCTATTGGTTACTGGTTATTGATGCCTTCTCTAGGTTCCTGTACATGGTCCATTGCCTTTCAACCTCAGCCGCGGTTGCAGCCTTGTCACGCACTTTCTCGATTGAAGGCCTCCCCACTATGGTGGTGTCAGACAATGGTCCGTCCTCAGTTTGTATCACGCGAGTTTGCTTCCTCCTGCAACACCCGGGGTATCCGCCATGTCCTCGCCCCCACCTTTCCATCCACAGTCAAATGGGGAGACAAAGATTTGTTTGCACCTTTTAAGACCCAGTCCCGCACCAGTCCACTCCACTAACTAGACCACAGGCCGAAGAGAGGTTCCTGCCATTACCTGCAAGTTGTCTGCCTCAGCCAGGGACTGAACCAGGTCCTGCCCCTCAGGGACCTATACCTTTGTGGGTACAGTCACCATCCATGCTGGATTCATCTACTCCTGATGCATTGCTCCCTTTGGGTCCACCATCACCATCACCAGGTCTAGGGCCCGAGGTGGAGATGGAGTCCAAGCCACAATCACCGGTCCTGCCATATGGGTTGCCGGAGGAAGGGCGCCGACACTGCCTGTGCCCCAACTAATTCAGACCCCACGCAACGGTGCCCACCCGCAACCTCAGTCAGCGCCCAACAGATGACGTCATGGACATTGCTCGCATCCGAGCCTCCCCAAGGGGAAAGGAATGCTGTAAGGCACAGACACAGCCGATAACATATGTCAGGAGTCGGCCGCGAGAGTGCGCTGCGGCAAACGCCAGAGCATGCCATGGGCGAGTCAATGACATAAACAGTGCGGAGTTGTGCTCAAGGCCCAGTGTGTTGTTTACCAGGTACGAGCTCACCTCGCTGAGGTTCGCGCAGCCAGTGCATGCCAGTGCATGCCAGTGTTCCATGTAGTAGTTGTGAGAGTGGTGTTGTCCGTGATTATAACAGTTACCACATGGCAAGTTTCATGTTCACCATAGATTTAGTCCCCAAGATACAGGACACCAAACTTCGAAGTTTTTTTGGGCGCCGATTTTTTTGAGCAACATTGGCTGAATTTTTCTGGCTATATATGGCACATAAAATAATTTTCATTATTATTCTCAAGAGAATGCATACAGTTGTGCAAGATGGCTTCAGAATACGGCTACATTGTGACAGGATAATTCAGGAACACATGTGGCATGCAATGTTCAAGACAGCTTTGTTGCCCATCAAATTGCTTTATTGCCTAGGTGTTACCATTCTCTCAACAAACTGAAACCTCTGCTAGACAAATGTAGAATGACTGACCAGAGATTCACTACCTGCTGGTACACGAGATGCAATATGAAGCAGCAGCATGAACTGCTATACCCCAAAAACACAACCAGAGCCTCTAACTCACTGCCAAAGTGTCTAGCATTGTCATAACCAGCAATGGCGACAACATTCAACACTGATTCATGAAAAATACACAGGAAGGTCAAAATAATATGAACACGATTCAGTATTGAAGGAATTAGTGGATGTTTTGGTACAAGAATAAATATCATTATGTTGGTAACTATAAAGATATATTAAGAACCTGTTCCTCAAATAGTTGCAGCTGTTCTCCAAGCTAATAGTGGACCAACTTCTAATTAATAATTAAATCTAGTGTTTGCTAGGGTTTCATATTATTTTGTTCAACCCTGTACATATGTGAGAGAATGTAACATCTATAATTTTATGCATTTCCATAAATAATTATAATGATGTTCAACCACAAACTGACGGAAGAAACATTCGTTTACATTATAATTACCTTCTATTGCATTTCCCATCTGCCTTGCTTCAGTCATTTTAAGCTGTAATACTTGAAGTTGAGGAAGATGATTATTCATTTTAGCAGCATTTCTTTGAGCAGTTATGACTAGTGGAAACAACAGGATCCTTACTACAATTGTCCCTGAAAAACAAACAAACACTGCTAGAGCTGCCTTCTCCTTAACATTGTTTTCAACATATCAATACAGCATTATTGTACATGTGGACTCAAATACTGAAAGTTTAATGATTAAAAAGTTACAAATCATTTTTCATGTTTATAAAAATTTAAGGTCTGTTTTCCAAAATAGTGTGCCACTAAATATTTAATCCTAGCATTCACTTCTACAAAAAAATAATTGAGCCTCCACCTGTTGTGAAACTTTCTTCCCTCTTCATTAACCTTGCATCTTTCATTTTGAATTCAAATGACACATTTCAAAAAAAATATATATATAATAAAACCAAAAATAAATGAAAGTACTGTATGTTTCAATCTGCCATCGCAGTGAGGTTTGTGGATGTGTTAAATATAAGTCCGTATTTTTGGTGACAACTACAGTCACACACACACACACACACACACACACACACACACACACACACACACAACTATCATGTCTGGCCACTCCAGCAACACAAGCAGCTTTTTCTGACGAAGGCCATGGCCGAAAATTTAAGTTTTGTGAATGTGATTATCTATTTTTGTGTCTGTCAGCAGCTCAGTGAGCCTCTTTACGGTGAGTTGTTACCTATCTTCCATTATTGATATTCCTATCGGATTTTCCATTGTTAATGTATAAAGATATTATTCTAATTTTGGTAAATAATTTCTACTACAAATTTGTAATGCAATGAAATAAAACTTTAAAAAATATAAGAACTGTGAATGTCAACTGCACTGTTCTTCACCACAATTCAAACTGACGACTTACACTGTCCTGGCCATGCAACACACATGTGGAACTACATAGCCAAAGAGACAGAGCCTCCAGTTCTCTTTCTGTTAAATTAAAATTTCTATCTTAGTCCTCATCTTATAGCAGGATTATATCACGTTCTTTATGAAAGTGGAAAAGGAACGTCAAATGAATTTAGACTGCCAATTCAGAACCAATTGCGGAAGTAATTGCATTGACACAGTGTTGTCAACTATTTGCAATGATGTGATTCCTTAATTTCTCCTGGCAAATAACAACTTCGAAAAAGTTATGAGAATGCAGCCAGGTATCCAATTTAAAATTGGCTGATATTTCGGCGGGAGACCACCCTGCCAGATTCGCCTTGAAAATGGTAGGATGATCTCCTGCCGAAATATCAGCCGACGTTGAATTGGATACCTGGCTGCATATTCGTAAATTTTTCGAATTTGCAGTTATGTTGGCAGTTCTTAGCTCTGCCAGGGAGAGCTCTGTAGTGGTGCTCTTGACAGGAATCGTGGGTTTGGTCAATATGCAGCGCTATCTGCAAATAATTTTCATCTTAGGTCTTTAGGCTGTCAATATTTAAGTCATTCAGTTTGGCTTCATCCAACGTTTTAAATTTCTTTACGCTTAAGGATAGCAAAATTTGTGATACTAGTATAATTTTTGCAATATTTGCTATGTCGAAGATTGAGCTTTATAATGCTCCATCATGATAATTGTTTGAACCCAAAATACAAACTATTATAAAACCCTTTCTTACATTGCTAAAAAAGCTTATATTCATGTATAATTTATTTGCAGCTCTAGATGTATAATGTATATGCAACCAGCTTATTCACTGCTTTCATAAAGTTACACACTGTCTGACCAGTAAATGGTAACTGGAGCCATCCCATGTGTCTCATGGAGCCTTCAAAAACTTGCCTCCCAGTATTTTTGTGTCTTGTTGCACGATACTGGTAAATATTCGTAAATAAAAATATGATGCATGAATTTACACTGCCGTGTAAACGATAGCAAGAAGAAAGCCAGATTTATCCACTGGCACAAATTATTTAACATCAACAGAATAATATTATCAAACATGATGCCACTCTTACAATAATAACAGTGTAGCCAGCAGCTAAACCACGAATAAACTGTTTTTGTGGCCCCAAATACTTAGATGTGTGTATCAGTGGCAGATTCTAGATTACATATATGATTGATTAGCAACACAATCCAACACAAATCTAGCTGATGTAACAATGTTAAATCAAATGAAATTGTTACAAATTTTTGTTTGCATCATTTGCCTCCCAAAGTCTTTTCCCTATTTTCCTGTTGCCCTGAGCAGATGATGCCATAAATATGAGTATTTTCCATAGGTGGTTTGCTATCATTACACTCTCTTTCTAGTTCATTGGTAATATGTAGCAGTATACATTAGTAATAGGTTCAAACTGATCATATTTGTACTCAAAATCAAGAAACCCAATTTCTAGCCTTTTTGCACAGTGAGTCTCAAATATCTAAATAACCAACAACAGAAAATTGTTCAAATATTTACAATTCATTTTGTAGATATTGATCTAGAAATGGCATATTTCCGTTTTCAAAAATCTTTCTCTAATATCAAGATACAACCAAAAAACCTTGATGTTTTGCCAGCAAAAGTGCGTACTATGCTGAAGACTGTTCAGGATGCTCTGAAACGTACCATCTGATTAGAAAAAATGTACTCAACGAAAACAATTGATTTTTGTACATTTTACATATTGATATCTTTGCTCGAGCAACAGTTGTTTTATTTTTATTATTCAGAACAGTTAATCTGCAGCATTCAGTTTAGTCAAGTATTTCAACATATTTTGAAGATTCTATATCGTGTAGACCTTTTGAATGGTTGATTTTAGGTCAGACAAAGTTGTGTATGAAAGCTTGGGATAGCAATATGTTTGAAAATGCCATTTTTTAAAGAGTCATATCTTGGGGAGTAACATATGACTAAAATGCTATCTCTGTGTTTTCTAATAAATCCATTTTCTGTTTTTGATAATCAATGCAGCCTTGAAAGATTTTTCCAAAGCACCACTATCTGTTACTGAGATCTGTAGGTTCCAAGTTGCTGTACATATCCGGTACTACACAAACCTGGTCTGATGTATAATTGTAGTTTTAACTAACATAGGATATGATCAGCAATAGTTCAACTTTTATAAAAGTCACAAATCTTTGTAAATTTGGTCTGTGATAGAAAAATTTTTCACTCTTTACTGGAATCGCCAAACATTGTCTCTGTGACAAAGACTTTGCATTTTTCAAGGAGATGTAAATTTAAACAGGAAGAGGATAAGATGCTTTTGAAATGTGGTGCTAGGGAAGAGTCCTGAAGATTAGGTGAGTAAATCCGTAACTAATGAGGTGATACTGAACAGAATTGGGGAGAAAAGGAATTTTTGGCATACCTTGACTAAAAGAAGGGATCACTTCTTAGAACATATTTTTAGGCATCAAGGAATTGTAAATTTAGCATTATGTGATAAAAATCGCAAAGGGAGACCAAGAGACGAATAAGTTAGCAAATTCAAATGGATGTGGGTTGCCGTTCGTTTAAGGAGACAATGAGCCTTGCTCAGTATAGAGTACGGTGGAGAGCTGCATCAAACCAGTCTCCAGATTGAAGCCCACAACAAGAACATCCGAAAATTGCAACTGAGCAGAAAAATTATGAAGTTAGGATGGTAAACTAGTTGCATATTTACATTCATCAAGGCTGTATTGAAAAACTTTTCAGTTTCAATGATAGGTATGCCCATATCACCAGAAACTGTGTCTAAAATATCCTCTTGGCAATGAATGATCCTTCCCCTTCCACAAGAAGTATGTATCCATGATAATTGGTTTCTTCTGTAAAAAGGTGAACATTTGTTCTTCCTCTGTATTCCATGAGTATTCGAATAATCCAACCATGAGTGTAAACAATGATCAACAATGTCTCTGCCAATCACAGATAATTTGCCATGTCTCCATTGAAACAGCTTAACTTTGCTATCCCTCCATTTTCCTTCAAGAAATAATTAAAAGTGGCACTACCAAGTGCAGGAAAGAATGATACTGTCACAGCTCTGAAAGTACATTTTTTTTAGAGAATCCTTACCATTTTCTAATGCATGTTTCTGCAGCATTCACTTTATTTTTTTAAATTTCATTTACATTAATGGCTTAAAGAGCATCATCAGGAACACCTGGGCCATTTGCACATTAATGGTGAACAACTAGGTTCTCAAAATCACTCAAACCCAGCAGGCTATTTCATTAGACATTTCCCTAGAAATGCCATTTTCTCCTTTTCAAAAATCCACATACTTTTCCAAGATACACCCGAAATATGATGATGCTTGGATACCTAAAGTGTTAATTGTGTTAAGAGATGATGTTACCACCACTATGAAACTTATTATCCAATTTAAGAAACCGACTTAAAAAAAAAAAAATTATATATATATATATATATATATATATATATATATATATATATATATATATATAAAATTTTTGACTTACCTAAAGTACAGGCTGGTCGATAGGAACACTAAACACACATCGACCAGCCTGTATTTTAGGTGAGTCAAAAATCTTTATTTTATACCATTTTCCACCTGGAAGGTCTCCTTCTATAATATTATATATATATATATATATATATATATATATATATATATATATATATATATATATCTTCAGTCAGTGAAGGCTTCATTTTATTTTCATTATTTGTCAACATTACTGTGCAGCATCAAATTAAATGATATATTGTAACATATTTTAAAGAGTTTGCAGAGGTAAAAAGAGAAATATTTGATTTAAGCTTATGCATAGTAGAGTATCAAATTCAGAAGAGATATCAAAATTTTATTAAATACTGAGAGCACAATAGTTTAATACCTCATTGCATTCTCAAGTTATTGGTTTGATATCTGACAGACTAATCATTGTGGCACGCCCAACTCTGTCTGTTGTGAAATACTTATCATGCGGAAGGAAGAAAGTGCTAATGAGTGGAAAATGATACATGGGAGTGAGACACATCTACACAGAGGCAATGAGAGGGAGCTATGTATAAAACATTCTTTCATGAAGAGCATGTTCAGTGTTCAAAGAACACAAATATATTCACATGCCAAAATTTTTGGTGAGAAAGGTGGAATGAGGACCGAGACAGCTGGTTACCAACTTTTCTGTCAGTGTTGTTTAAACAGGAACATATTTGCATTTTTTCACCTTGTAAAATAATGAATTAAAATAGTTGATCATTTCATTGGTGCACTGCAGAGATTTCCATAACATTTTGTAGTTGATTTTCAATCAGTCAGTGGGGAGGAGAGAGGGGGGTTGATGCCACACACTTTGCTAGTCCAATGACATCTTACTCATTAAATATATTTGTTTTAGGACACATCTGGAGCAGGGTGCCACAGAGTTAACATGAGACTGGAGCTCTCTGGCATTTCTCTGTTGGCTGTTTATACATAGTGCAGTACATGAAATAATAATAATAATAATAATAATAATAATAATAAAACCTACTAATTAAGCTTTGAACTACATTCCTGGGGTTGAAGAAGTAAACTCACATAGATGAGATGCATGAATATAAGCAGTGTGCAAATACAGGCCGCACCTAAACGGGATAATATAAAAAATATAGGCCGCAATTTTTAAATTTTTTTTTAAACTTTCTTATAATCAGAAACACAATCTTACAAATCCATAGTCTCTTTTCAACAAAGTCAAAACAAATATGGAAAACTGTAAATCATTGACCACTTCAAATTAAAATCATTTGTATGTTTAGGAAGTCTGCGCGTTACATACTGTTTTTTGTGTAAAACTGCACAGAAAAGTTAAAAACAGTGTCATCTGCTATATCTGGCTGCGGTACAGAATGAGACCATTTCAATTTATATCAAAACAACAACTTTCATCAATTGGCACACCGTCTCTGTTGTGAACTTGGACAAAAACAAGATGCTGTTTTGAGAAACAGTTACCATTTTTAAAAGACCATGTACTTAATTATTACATTTCTGAAGCCAAAATAAATGTGTGGTTGTAATTTTCGAAACTAGTAACTTATTTGAGAGGGAAGGACGGAATCTCGATTATAGGCCGCCCACGATTTTGCAAGCCTAACTTTGGGAGAAAAGTGTGGCCCATATTCGTGCAAATATAATACCTTCTTTTGCTCAAAAAAGATGTTTTCTATTTTATACTCCATAGGGACTAAAGCGTGGTAAAGGTCAGCAAGTGAAGTAATAATAAACCAAAATGCTGCTATTTACTAATATTTATTTGAAGACAACAGTTCTGTTTCGGCTTACATTGCCATTTTCAAGTGACCTGCGGCATAAATTTGGTGGTATTTAGGTTTAATAAATTATTACTCAATAGTATAGTATTACAATATAGAGCATTTACATTCATTTATGGCTATGTCTAGATGGCCTCACATACATATGACATGTAGGCAACTGTATACACACTGTCAAATTTGGATGGTACTTTAATTTTGATTTTGACAGGTACAGCCACAATGTCGTATGTTTACAAAGCATGTAAACATCATAACTGCGGTCTTAAAATTTGTATAATCTTTGGTAGTATTTTGTGTGCTAAGAACATGGATGCGTTTTTGTTCAAAATTGAACCATGCCTGGAACAGTTCCGTCCTCCGTCACAGCGAGACCATCTCCCCTTCCTCAAAATTAGCCTCTTCAAATCTTCCAAGAATTTCTCACTTCCAGCCTTGCCTCTCAATCTTTCCTGAAACACTTTAATCCAATTCCCAACATCACCACAGCTGCAGCCCAGGCTGACCATTATCTGAAGGCTGATCGGTCGATCGTCATTCTCCCAGCCAACAAGGGATCCAAGACCGTGGTACTTGACCGACAGGAGTATGTGGCTGAGGGACTGTGTCAGCTTCCAGACAATACTACATACAAAGTGTGTCAAGACAATCCCATTCCTGATGTCCAGGCTAAGCTTCAAGGAATCCTCAGAGCCTTAGGCCCCCTACAAAACCTTTCACCTGACTCCATCAAGCACACCAACTACACCATGCATCCCCACCTTCTACCTACTTCCTATGATTCACAAACCCAAACATCCAGGTCGCCCCATTTTGGCCGGTTACCAAGCCACCACACAGACATTTGTAAAGAGCGTCTCTGTCTGTCTAGGTGTGTTTGCGTTTGGATATGTGTGAGTGTGTGTGTGTATTTGTTTACCTTCCTTTTTTTCCCTTAAGTTAAGTCCTTCCACTCCTGGGAGAGGAATGACTCCTTTTCCACTTCCTTAAAACCCATATCCTTTCCTTTCTCCTCTCCTTTCTTCCTCTTTTCCTGAAGAAGCAACTAACAGTTGCAAAAGCTTGTATGTGTGTGATTTTATTTGTGCCTGTCGATGAGCCTGTCCTTTAGGTAAGTCATCTGTTTTCTGATACACAAATAAAAACACACACAAAAACAAAAATTCAGACTTTCGCAACAGTTTGTTGCCTCATCAAGAAAAGAGGAAGGAAGGAGGCGGGGAAAAAGGAAAAGGTAAACACACACACACACACACACACACACACACACACACACACATACATGCACACGCGCGCAAACAGAACAAGGCATACATTTGTAAAAAGCAAAGAAGTTGGACAGAGATGCCAGTTGAGGCAGAGGCTCTGTCCAGAGAACCGAGAAAAAGATGTTATTGAATGGTGGGTGGGAATTTCATTTTAGTGGAGGTTGAGACCAGGTAGGCTAAGGGAAGAGAAAAATGCTGAAGGGCAAGTTCCCATCTCTGGAGTTCTGAAAGGTTTGTGGTCGTGGGAAGTATCCAGATAACCCAGATGGTGTAACACTGTTTTTTTTTTTTTTTGTGGTTTTAGGGCGCACAACTTCTATGGTCATTAGCGCCCAGCCAAGAACATAGATTCGCTATGATCTAAAAAAATGTAGACTGTCAGAACATCAACAAGAGGCTAAAAACGAAAGATAAAAGACAATTAAAAGAGTTAAATATCCTTGGATAAGTTGGCCAAGTTGATAAAACGCAAAACTCGAGCAGCTGCTCGTGTGTCATCAGCTAAAATTTCCTCCAGAGTAGACGGAAAGTGAAGGGCTACACGGAGATGATTAAAATTAACACAAGTCAGTAAAACATGTCGCACTGTCAGCAGTTCACCGCAGGAGCATAGCGGTGCAGGTTCGGCAGATAGCAAGTGACGGTGGCTGAAACGGCAATGACCGATCCGCAACCGAGCCAGGATGACCTCCTCCCGCCGAGAGGGGCGTGAGGATGTCCTCCAAGCGGTCGGGATCGGTTTGACAGTTCGCAATTTATTGTTGTACAGTGAAAGCCACACACTGTGCCATTGCGACACGATACTCCGGCGAAGAGCCCGTTGAACATCGTCCGATGGGACGCAAAAGGTAGCCATGCGAGGCAAAAGAGCTGCTGCCTTGGCTGCTGTGTCGGCGGCCTCATTCCCGGGCACACCCACATGGCCAGGGACCCACAGGAAAGAAACGTGACAGCTGTCATCCGCCAGCAACTGGAGGGAGCGTTGGATCCGATACACGAGAGGATGGTTCGAGAAAGGGTCCTTAAGACTCTGCAGGGCACTAAGGGAGTCAGAACATATGGCATAGAAAGGGTGGCGGTGGCGGCAGGTATACAAAACGGCCTGGTGGAGGGCGAAAAGCTCAGCAGTGAAGTTTGAGCACCGGTCAGGGAGCTTGTATTGGAAACGGTTGTCCCCGACGACGAAGGCAGATCCGACACCGGCAGTGCTCTTGGAACCATCAGTGTAAATAAATACGGCATTATCGAACCGCGAACGGAGTTCGACAAGCCTCGAGCGGAATACCAAATCCGGAGTGCTCTCCTTGGGGAGTGAACTAAGTTCGAGGTGTGTGTGAACCTGGGCCTGATGCCACGGTGGCAATGGGCTTTCGCTCAACCGAAGGGTGGAAGGAAGGGTAAAATCGAGCCGCTGTAGCAGGCGGCGAAACCGAACTCCCGGTGGAAGCAAGGCAATCGCAGACAACTGATATTGGCGATCGAGTGAGTCGTCAAAAAATAATCTGTAAGATGGATGGTTGGGCATCGACCGTAGGCGGCATGCGTACCGACACAAGAGTATGTCACGTCGATTGGTCAAGGGTAATACAGCAGCCTCGGCATACAGACTTTCAACAGGGCTGGTATAAAATGCACCGGTCGCCAGACGTAATCCACGATGGTGGATAGAGTTGAGACGGCGGAGAATCGACGGCCGTGCTGAAGAGTATACAAGGCTTCCATAGTCGAGCTTCGACTGAACAATGGCCTGGTAAAGGTGAAGCAGGACGGTACGATCCGCTCCCCATGACGTGCCACTGAGGACACGAAGAACGTTAAGGGATCGGGCACAACGGGCAGCCAGGTAGGACACATGTGTGGACCAGCAAAGTTTCCGATCCAACATGAGTCCCAAGAATTTTGTAGTCTCCACGAAAGGGAGAGCAACAGGGCCGAGACGTAGAGAAGGTGGAAAAAATTCCTTGTATCTCCAGAAATTGATACACACAGTTTTCTCAGTGGAGAATCGGAAGCCGTTTGCGATGCTCCAGGAATATAGACGGTCAAGACAGCGTTGGAGAGAACGCTCCAAGAGACACGTCCGCTGGGCGCTACAATAAATTGCGAAATCGTCAACAAAAAGAGATCCGGAGACGTCGGCTGAAAGGCAATCTACGATCGGATTGATTGCAATGGCAAAGAGCGCCACACTCAAGACGGAGCCCTGTGGTACCCCATTCTCCTGGCAAAAGGTATCTGACAAAACAGAGCCCACCCGTACCCGGAACTTGCGATCCGCCAAAAACGCTTGAATGAAAAGAGGAAGGCGGCCCCGAAGGCCCCATGTGTGCAATGTGCGGAGAATGCCCGCTCTCCAACAGGTATCGTATGCCTTCTCCAAGTCGAAGAACACTGCTACTGTTTGACGCTTCTTTAGAAAGTTGTTCATAATGAAGGTCGACAACGTAACGAGGTGGTCAGCAGCAGAGCGGTGTCGACGAAAACCGCATTGGATATTAGTCAGGAGGCGGCGAGATTCGAGGAGCCAGACCAACCGAGCGTTAACCATGCGTTCCATCACCTTACAGACGCAGCTCGTCAGAGAAATGGGGCGATAACTGGAAGGAAGGTGTTTGTCCTTCCCTGGTTTGGGGATGGGGACAACAATGGCTTCACGCCAACTTGTGGGAACATGACCTTCAGTCCATATGCGATTGTAGGTACTAAGAAGAAAGCACTTGCCCGCAGGAGAGAGGTTCTTCAGCATCTCAATATGAATGGAATCGGGCCCGGGAGCAGAAGACCGGGACAGGGCGAGAGCACGATCTAGCTCCTGCATGGTGAAGGCGACGTTATAATTTTCACGATTAAAAGAGCGGAAAGAAGGCGGCCGTGCCTCCTCTACCTGTTTGCGAGGGAGAAAGGCAGGGTGGTAATGGGCAGAGCTCGAAACCTCCGCAAAGAAACGACCCAATGCGTTTGAAACATCAGCTGGGTCCACGAGGACTGCGTTCTCCACGGTCAGGCCAGGAATCGGGGAGTGGACCTTGATGCCGGACAAATGGCGTAGGCCACCCCAGACAACCGTGGAGGGAGTAAAACGGTTAAAAGAACTAGTAAAAGCAGTCCAGCAAGCTTTCTTGCTGTCGTTTATGATACGACGGCACTGCGCTCTCATACGTTTGTAATTGATGCAATTCTCCAAAGTTGGGTGGCGGCGGAAGGTGCGTAAAGCACGGCGCCGGGCTCGAAGCGCGTCGCGGCAGGCTGCAGTCCACCAAGGGACCTGGACACGACGTGGAGAAGAGGATGTACGAGGTATGGAACGTTCAGCAGCAGTGAGAATAACCTCTGTGAGGTATTCGACCTGACTGTCACAGTTGGGAAAATTCTGATTGTGAAAAACAGCCATGGAAGAATAAAGCCCCCAGTCGGCTTTAGAAATGTTCCAACTGGTGGGACGTGGAGATGGGGAATGATGTAGGAAGTGGATGATACAAGGGAAATGGTCACTCGAGTACGTGTCAGAAAGTGCATACCACTCAAACCGACCGGCAAGCTGAGGAGTGCATATTGCGAGGTCTATATGGGAATAAGTGTGTGTTGTGTCAGAAAGGAAGGTCGGTGCACCGGTGTTGAGGCAGACAAGTTCGAGGTGGTGGAGAATGTCCACCAAAAGGGAGCCTCTCGGACAAGGTGCCGGAGAGCCCCATAGGGGGTGGTGGGCATTAAAGTCGCCTACCAACACGAAAGGTGAAGGGAGCTGGTCAACAAGGTTTAGCACATCTGCCCTAGTAAGGGCAGATGACGATGGCGAATATATATTACAGAGGGAGAAGGTAAATGTGGATAAGGTGAAGCGGACGGCAACTGCCTGTAGGTGAGTGTGCAAGGAAATGGGATG
Organism: Locusta migratoria; assembly: GCA_026315105.1. Taxonomy (NCBI): domain Eukaryota; kingdom Metazoa; phylum Arthropoda; class Insecta; order Orthoptera; family Acrididae; genus Locusta; species Locusta migratoria. The sequence goes on from CM048747.1 coordinate 103,531,671, forward strand.
GAAATAGACGTCGTCTCGAAGGAACATCAGAACCCCTCCATGGGCTGGGACACCTTCCACTGGTGGCAGGTCGAACCGCACAGAGGTGTAGTGTGGAAAGTCTGCACGATCACGTGGACGCAACTTAGTTTCCTGGAGGCAGACTAGAAGCGGGCAGTGCAATCGAAGGAGTAGTTTTAACTCCTCCCGATTAGAACGAATGCCGCGAATGTTCCATTGAAGGAGCGCCATGATAAAAATGAGAGAAGAAATAAGGATAAAAACCAAGTAGCGAGCGGGGTCACCTCGACGGCCGCTGAGGACCGGATTTCGAGGGAGCACTGCTATCGCTGTCTGGGGGCAAAGGGTCATGTTCCATTGGTTCGACCGACGCGCCTGCCACCTCCCTGAGTTGATCAGGAGGGGCAGTTTCCACCGCCGGTAAAGGGCCGGGCGCCCGGCAAACGGAGCGTCCCGGTGAAACAGAAGATGGCCGAGGCCGGCAACTGTTGGACGGCGTGACAGATGGGTCACGCCTCGGCGGGGAAGGAGAGGAACTCTTTTTCTTGTCAGCTCTTCTGGAAGAGTGACGGCGGGAAGAGGCAGTTGACGGTTGGGAAGCCTGAGAACGCAGAAAATCCTCACGGACGGGTTCCTTTTTCAAGGTCCGGGCATCTTGTTTAGGTGCCCGCGGTTTACTAGAGTTTGACGAAGACTGTACCCTAGAAGCAGCAAGAGGGAGCGGGGACGTGGAACGGGCAATCTTCGGGCTGGCGGATCGCACAACTGTGTCAGCGAAAGTGAAGTCACATGTCTGGGTACTGGAATCCTTGGTAGGTCGAGTTGAGGTGAGTACCTTACTGTATGTACCCGCTGGGAGGACAGTGGGCTTTCGACTCGCCAACAACTTACGAGCGGCAGATGTCGATACCTTCTCCGTAACCCGAATTTGCTGGATTACCTTCTCATCCTTGTATACAGGGCAGTCGCGAGAGGAAGCCGCATGGTCACCGTTGCAGTTTAGGCAGTGAGGGGACGGAGGTGGGCAATCCCCCTCATGGGCGTCCCTACCACAAGTGACACACTTTGCTGCATTTGGGCAATGTTCACGGGTATGGTTGTACCTGTGGCACTGAAAACAGCGCGTTGGGTTAGGTACATAAGGGCGGACGGAGATGACTTCATACCCTGCTTTGACCTTCGACGGGAGGTCAACTTTGTCAAACGTCAAAAACACAGTACGAGTCGGTGTCAGATGGTTATCGACCTTTTTCATGACCCTGTGGACGGCTGTCACACCCTGATCGGACATATACGATTGGATATCTTCATCAGACAACCCGTCAAGGGATCTCGTGAAGACTACCCCCCGTGACGAGTTGAGTGTGCGGTGCGCTTCGACCTTAACTGGAAAAGTGTGCAACAACGTAGTACGTATCAGTTTTTGGGCTTGGAAGGCACTTTCCACTCCCAGCAACAATGTGCCATTGCGCTGACGTGAACAGGTTTTAACAGGGCCAGCAATTGCATCTACACCTTTCTGTATAACGAAAGGATTGACAGAATTGAAATCCTTTCCGTCGGTGCGAGAGACAACCAGAAATTTAGGTACATTAGGCAGAGTCTTTTTAGGCTGAGGCGAGTCTAACTTACGTTTATGGGTCAACGTCACGAAAGAAGATAAGGAAGTCATCGCGGAAGTGTCCCCCGTGATTACCGGCGTCTCCGATGGCGCGCTCCTTCCTAGTGGGGGCCCTCTCCGAGGGCTTACCCGCCTTAGGTGATTGTTCACACCTCAGGTCACACCTCCCGAGAACTGATGGAGGGACCAATCGGCACGTTCGGAAGGTACCAGCTCGGGTAATCACCCCTCCCTGGGCCTGGCCTTTACCAGGGGGTACGTACGTGCCTTACTTGTCTACCCGGGGCGGGGAATTACGCGTTACCCCGTCACCTGCTACGCACGATAATGCGTGGGTCGGCCTTCAGACACGCACAGGGAGGAAAGAAGAAGAGGATAGGAAAGGAAGAGAAAGAAGGAAAGAAAAGAAGTGTCTCAAACGCCGAGGCGGAGACTAATGAGGAGAAGAAGGCTAGGAGAGTTCAAGGAGAGAAAGACAGAAAACGAAGGGTAAGAAAGGAAGGAACGAAGGAAGAAAAACCACAACAAGAACCACCGTATCTCACGAAATATGCCCGTCTCCGGGCGAAGGCATAAACCGGGAGGGAAAGTGAAGCAGCCTGGGGCAGAAGAAAGGCTGCTCCGGCTCGGGGCCCCGTGCGCGCCACACACGTACCCACAAAAGAACTGTGGGCCCCCTGGGGGGGGGTGTAACACTGTGGCAAGATGTGTTGGCCGTGCACAAAAGTACGCTTAGCTAGAGAGTGATCCTCATTCACAACAAACACTGTTTGCCTGTGTCCATTCATGAGAATGGACAGTTCGTTGCTGGTCATTCCCACATAGAACACTTCACAATGCAGGCATGTCAGTTGGTAAATCATGTGGGTGCTACCGCAAGTGGCTCTGCCCTTAATCATGTAAAACTTCCAGGTTATGGGACTGGAATAAGTGGTGGTGGAAGGGTGCATAGGGCAGTTTTTATACCAGGAGAGGTTACATGGGTAGGAGCCGAAAGATAGGGAAGTTGGTTTGGAGATTTCATAGGGATGGACTAGGAGGTTACGGAGGTTAGATGGGCGGTGGAAATACACTCTTAGTGGAGTCTGAAGGATGTCATGAAAGATGGATCTCATTTCAGAGCAGGATTTAAGGAAGTGGTGTCCTTTCAGGAGAGCCACATTCAGAGTCTGATCCAGTCCCGCGAAGTATCCGGTGACAACAGGGGCACTTTTGGAGTTTTTCTGTGAAAGGTTCTGGGTTTGGAGGGATGAAGAAGTGGCCCTGGCAATTTGATTCTGTACCAGATCAGAAGAATAGCTGCGGGATGTGAAAGCTGTTATTAGGTTATGGGTGTACTGGTTCAGTGATTCGGGACTGGAGCAGACTCGTTTGCCACAAAGACCTAAGCTATAGGGAAGGAAATGTTTGATGTGGAATGGATGGCAGCTTTCATAATGGAGGTACTGGTGTTTCTTGGTGGGTTTGATGTGGAAGGATGTGTGAAGATGGGCAGATGAAGGATGACATCATGGAAAGTGGCATAGGATTTGGAATAGGACCAGGTCAATTTTATGGGATCAGTGGAGTTGAAGTTGGAGAGGAATGGGTTGACAGGCTTGGATATCCGACAAAACCTCCTCTAAGTGTGCCATAAATAAGTTTGCGTACTAGGGGGCCATCCTGGTTCCCATGGCTGTTCCCTTTAGTTGTTGGTATGCCTGGCCCTCAAAGGTGAAGACGTTGTGGGTTAGGATGAAGCTGGATAGGGTAATAAGGATGACCTCATGACTCCACTGACAACCCGCACCCCTACCTTCTACCTACTTCCTAAGATTCACAAACCTGATCATCCAAGCCAGCCCATTATGGCCGGTTACCAAGCCCCCACAGAACAAAGCTCTGCCTACATAGAACAAACCTTCAACCCATTATGCGCAGTCTCCCATCTTTCATCAAAGACACCAACCATTTTCTCGACTGGCTGAAATTCTTACCCAACCTGTTACCTCTGGAAACCATCCTTGTAACCATTGATGCAACTTCCTTATACACAAACATCCCACACACCCAGGGCCTCGCTGTGATGAAGTACTTCCTTTTACGCCGTCCACCTGTAATCCTAATTAAAACCTCTTTCCTTATTACCCTAGCCAGCTTCATCCTAACCCACAACTTCATCACCTTTGAGGGCTAGACATACCAACAACTAAAGGGAACAGCCATGGAAACCAGGATGGCCCCCTTGTACGTAAACTTATTTATGGGACGATTAGAGGAAACCTTCTTTGAATACCCAAGCCTGATAACCCTTTTTCCAGAATTTCCTCTCCAATTTGAACTCCTTTGGTCCCATCAAAATCAACTCGTCCTACTCCAAATCCCATGCCACTTTCCTCGATGTCGACCATCTGTCTAACGGCCAACTTTACACATTCGCCCACATTAAACTCACCAAGAAACAACAGTACTTCCATTATGACAGCTGCCATCCATTCCACATCAAACGTCCCCCTTCCCTACAGATTATGCCATTGTGGCAAACGAGTCTGCTCCAGTCCCGAATCACCGAACCAGTACACCAATAACCTAATAACAGCTTTCACATTCCGCAGCTATCCTCCTGATCTGGTACAGAAGCACATTGCCCAGGCCACTTCCTCATCCCCCCAAACCCAGAACCTTCCACAGAAAACCCCAAAAGTGCCCCTCTTGTCACCAGATACTTTCTGAGACTGGATCGGACTCTGATTGTGGCTCTCCAGCAAGGATACGAATTTCTTAAATCCTGCTCCGAAATGAGATCCATCCTTTATGACATCCTTCCCTCTCCACCAAGATTGTCTTTACACCACCCACCTAACCTTCGCAACCTCCTAGTCAATCCCTATGAAATCTCCAAACCACCTTCCTTACCCTCCGGCTCCTACCCATCTAACCACCCCACTGCAAAACCTGTCCTATGCACCCTTCCACCACCACTTACTCCAGTTCCATAACCTGGCAGGTGTACACAATCAAGGGCAGAGCCACTTGCGATAGCACCCACGTGATTTAGCAACTGACATGCCTGCACGGTGAAGCGTTCTATGTGGAAATGACCAGCAACAAACTGTCCATTCCCATGAACGTTTACAGGCAGACAGTGTTTGTAGGTAATAAGTATCAACCTGTGGCTAAGCAGGCCTTGGTGCACAGCCAGCACAACTTGGCACAGTGTTACACCGTCCGGGTTAATCTGGATACTTCCCACTGACACCAATCTTTCAGAACTCTGGAGATGGGAACTTGACCTTCTGTGTGAGCACGCGATGCACGCATGCGTGTTCAATTTGCCTAAGTTGCTTTTACATTTCCAGAGAATGCATATGACTAGATTTTCAATTAACTGTTAGCTTTCCTTATGTATGGCTTTTTATTATACTGAGCCTAACCTTTTTCACTGTCGAAAAAACAATAGATTTTTAAAAAATAATTTTGATGTTTGAGGTCCGTTTACATGCTTTGTAAACATACGACATTGTGGCTGTAACTGACAAAATACATAATCACAATTAATATAATAATGGAAAGTCCAGGTTGGAATAAATAATATAGTGAGGACAGTTTACTACTCACCGCAAAGACGTGGCGACGAGCTGCGACAGGCACATACAAAAGACACACACATACAACACATTCAGCTATCGGCCATGGCCTTCTTCAGAAATAGAGCACTCACGCAATCACACAGGCACACAACACAGTCATACAACCATCACCTCCGACTGCCACACTTCGAATCACGCTCTGCAGCGAATCAGGGACGGGAGGGGAGGGGAGGGGGAGGGGATAGAAAGGTTACGTCACGGTGGTGGGGATGTGTTAGATGGGAATAACGAGATGCAGCTTAGGAATGGAGTGGGGAGGCGGGTGAGGGGAGAAAATAAAATAAAATAAAGTAAAATAAAGTAAAATAATTCATGTACACTGCAAGTGCACAAGACCACATACACACACACACACACACACACACACACACACACATATACATACACATATACATATACACACACACACACACACACACACACACACACATATATACATACATATACACACACATATATACAAACACACGATCACACATTCACACACCACTCAAAATAGGTGAGGTTTGGGATAGAGAGGTAGGAACTGTAAGGTATGGAAAAATATATATATATATAGGGAAGTTATCGTAGGTTGAGGCCTGGTTGATTTCGGGATCGGAGAATGTATTGTAGGGATAACTCCCATCTGTGCAGTTCAGAAAAGCTGGTGGTGGATGGGAGGATCCAGATGGCCCGGGTTGTGAAGCAGCCATTGAAATCAAGCATGTGCTCCGCTGCATGCTGTGCCACAGGGTGGTCCACCTTGTTTTTGGCCACAGTTTGGCGGTGGCCATTCATCCTAATGGACAGCTGGTTGGTGGTCATGCCAATATAGAAAGCTGTACAGTGCTTGCAGCACAGTTGGTAAATTACGTGGCTGCTTTCACAAGTGGCCCGGCCTCTGATAGGGTAGGATAAGCCTGTGACAGGACTGGAATAGGAAGTGCTGGGTGGGTGGATTGGACAGGTCTTGCAGCGGGGTCTTCCACAAGGATATGATCCCTGTGGCAGTGAGCTGGGTTTCGGGGTGGCATAAGGATGAACTAGGATGTTGTGAAGGTTGGGAGGGCGACGGAACACCACTTTAGGAGGGGTGGGAAGGATCTTGGGCAGGATGTCTCTCATTTCAGGGCATGAGGATAGAAAATCAAAACCTTGGCGAAGGATGGAATTTAGTTGTTCGAGACCAGGGTAGTACTGGGTGACAAGGGGAGCGCTCTTTTGTGGATGGTTACTAGTGTTAGGAAGAGGATTTGGGGTGTGTGAGGATATGGCACGGGAGATTTGTTTGCGGACTAGGTCTGTGGGGTAGTTTCTGTTTGTGAAGGCCTTTGTGAGACCTTCAGCATATTCAGAAAGGGAATTCTTGTCACTGCAGATATGCCGTCCACGGGTGGCCAGGCTGTAAGGGAGGGATTTTTTAACGTGGAAGGGATGGCAACTGTCAAAATGTAGGTACTGTTGGTGGTTGGTAGGTTTAATATGGACGGAAGTGTGGATGGAGCCATCAGTGAGGTGGAGGTTGACATCCAGGAATGTGGCATGGTTGGTTGAGGAAGACCAGGTGAAGTGGATGGGAGAGAAGGAATTGAGGTTCTGAAGAAAGGAGGATAGGGTGTCCTGGCCGTGAGTCCAGATCATGAAAATATCATCAATGAACCGGAACCAGGCCAGAGGCTTGAGGTTTTGGGATGCTAGGAAGGATTCCTCCAGACGGCCCATGAACAGGTTGGCATAGGAGGGTGCCATGCGGGTGCCCATGGCTGTGCCTTGGATTTGATGGTAAACTTTCCCCTCAAAGGAAAAGTAGTTGTTAAGTAGGATGAAATTGGTAAGGGTTATGAGGAATGAGGTATCAGGCTTGCGTTCAGAGGGACGTTGGGAGAGGTAGTGTTCCAGAGCGGCAAGGCCATGGGCATGTGGGATGTTGGTGTATAGGGAGGTGGCATCCACTGTGACAAGTAAAGATCCAGGAGGCAAAGGGGTGGGAATGGTGGAGAGTCGGTGAAGGAAGTGGTTGGTATCCTTGATGTGGGAAGGTAGATTTTGGACAATAGGTTGGAGGTGTTGGTCAACTAGGGCTGAAATTCGTTCGGTAGGCGCACAGTAACCAGCCACAATAGGGCGTCCAGGATTATTAGGTTTGTGGATTTTGGGGAGCATGTAAAAGGTGGGTGTGCGGGGTGCTGCTGGGGTGAGGAGGGAGATGGATTCAGGGGAGAGTTTCTGGGAGGGGCCATAGGATTTTAGTAGGGATTGGAGATCTTGTTGGACTTTGGGGATGGGGTCAATCTGGCACAACTTGTAGGTGGAGGAGTCAGATAGTTGGCGGAGCCCTTCTGCCAGGTAGTCACTGTGATCCATAACTACAGTGGTGGAACCTTTATCAGCAGGGAGGATGATGATGTCAGGATTAGTTTTAAGGTTTTGGATGGCTCTTCTTTCTTCTGCTGAAAGGTTTGAGTTCTTGGGAAGGGACTTGGGAAAGGATGGTGAGGACAAGTTGGAGGTGAGAAACTCTTGGAGGGTAACCAGAGGGTGGTTAGGTGGGAGTGCAGGGGGATCTTTGTTGGATGGTGGTATGAATTGGGTCAGGCAGGGTTCAATATTGGGATTAGGTACATTGCGGTCAGAGGGATTGGTGGCAAAGTAGTGTTTCCATCGTAGGGATCGGGAAAAGGAGAGTAGGTCTTTGACAAGAGCAACATGATTAAACTGGGGTGTAGGACTAAAGGTAAGACCTTTGGATAGAACGGAAACTTCAGTGGGGTTTAGGTTTTTTGTGGATAGGTTGACCACAGTGTTCTGGGGTTGTTTTGGTATTGGATGTTGTGGAGTGGTGGTAGGGAGTTTGGAGGGATGAGGTAGGTTCAAGAGGTCAGCTAAGCATGGTCTGGGACCTATGAGGGGCTCACGAGGAGGAACACTGTGGTTCGGATAGGGATTGGATATGGGTGCTCCAAGGCGGCAATATGATGTCAGCAGGCTGGATAGTTTGTGGAGGTGGTGTTTGGAATGCTCCTCCAGTTGCTGGAGAGCAAAGGATTCGATCTGGGAGATGGGATGTAGGTAGTTTTGGTTACACAATAGTAATATCTTACGGAGGGAGAGAAGGTAGCTAAGGGATTTCTGAGCCATGGAGAGGTGATTTTGTAGGACTAGGTTCGTGAGGGATAAGGATTGGTGGAATCTGAAAAGGTGCAGGTCATTGTGGAAGGAGGGGTGGGATCCAGACAATGGAATTTTTAATGTTAGACCGTTGGGAGGGATACCATGACTTAGACAGCATTTTAGGAATAGGATGTGGGATTGGGTTTTGGCCAGGGAAAGGGATACTTTCCTGAACTGGTACAGATAGAAGGAGCAGGGGTCCATTGGGACAGGGATGGTGCCGGGAAAGTGAGGAATGATGGGAGAGACAGTTGATTATGATGAACCTGGGAAGAGGTTCCTCAACACGCAAAATACGCACCAGACACGCAAAAGTTCGTAAATTCGCGCACACAACTACACAGATACACACCCAAGCACGCAGATTCACGCCCAAGCGCACTAAATGACGGAAAAAATGCAAAATCGCGAATAAAATCATGCACCAGAACGCAATAACACGCACTAAAACGGAAGATCTCACACAGGAGCAAGCAGCCCACCGCAAAAATGCGTACAAAAATCCAAACAACGCGTAAGTACGGAAATTCGTGGAAGAAAGACTGTAATGGAGCTTCTAGAACAGAAAACTCAAGACACAGGAACGTAAATTTACGTAATTCTAATATAAGTGGCTGGGGATAAAAGATTACATGTACATATCTGTGGGCGGGCCCGTTAGTTCAAACGAAAGTGGTTCTGGCATAGTTGGGTCGTAATAAATAACTAAGGTGATAAAAAATATAAAATAAATGTATACACAGTTGACCAAAACTACGAGAAAATACACGAGGGAAAGTAAGGAGAAGTGTATTAGAATAACTGGAAGGGGGAAGAATAAGCTGCATCAACAATCGGCGTGGTTATAAAGCTCTCTGTTGAAAGCTGGCGGGATCGTTGGAAGTCGGAATGTGACAGTTACAAAGGATTGAGAAAAAATAGGAAAATATAAGAGTGAAGGAAATATTGATAGAGGGATGTTATAGAAAGTAGTAACAAAGTGATTGCGTGAGTGCTCTATTTCTGAAGAAGGCCATGGCCGATAGCTGAATGTGTTGTATGTGTGTGTCTTTTGTATGTGCCTGTCGCAGCTCGTCGCCACGTCTTTGCGGTGAGTAGTAAACTGTCCTCACTATATTATTTATTCCAACCTGGACTTTCCATTATTATATTTTGCCTAACGGTCTTCCTTCCATCCCATAACCTTTGTTACTACTTTCTATAACATCCCTCTATCAATATTTCCTTCACTCTTGTATTTTCCTATTTTTTCTCAATCCTTTGTAACTGTCACATTCCGACTTCCAACGATCCCGCCAGCTTTCAACAGAGAGCTTTATAACCACGCCGATTGTTGATGCAGCTTATTCTTCCCCCTTCCAGTTATTCTAATACACTTCTCCTTACTTTCCCTCGTGTATTTTCTCGTAGTTTTGGTCAACTGTATATACATTTATTTTATATTTTTTATCACCTTAGTTATTTATTACGACCCAACTATGCCAGAACCACTTTCGTTTGAACTAACGGGCCCGCCCACAGATATGTACATGTAATCTTTTATCCCCAGCCACTTATATTAGAATTACGTAAATTTACGTTCCTGTGTCTTGAGTTTTCTGTTCTAGAAGCTCCATTACAGTCTTTCTTCCACGAATTTCCGTACTTACGCGTTGTTTGGATTTTTGTACGCATTTTTGCGGTGGGCTGCTTGCTCCTGTGTGAGATCTTCCGTTTTAGTGCGTGTTATTGCGTTCTGGTGCATGATTTTATTCGCGATTTTGCATTTTTTCCGTCATTTAGTGCGCTTGGGCGTGAATCTGTGTGCTTGGGTGTGTATCTGTGTAGTTGTGTGCGCGAATTTACGAACTTTTGCGTGTCTGGTGCGTATTTTGCGTGTTGAGGAACCTCTTCCCAGGTTCATCATAATCAACTGTCTCTCCCATCATTCCTCACTTTCCCGGCACCATCCCTGTCCCAATGGACCCCTGCTCCTTCTATCTGTACCAGTTCAGGAAAGTATCCCTTTCCCTGGCCAAAACCCAATCCCACATCCTATTCCTAAAATGCTGTCTAAGTCATGGTATCCCTCCCAACGGTCTAACATTAAAAATTCCATTGTCTGGATCCCACCCCTCCTTCCACAATGACCTGCACCTTTTCAGATTCCACCAATCCTTATCCCTCACGAACCTAGTCCTACAAAATCACCTCTCCATGGCTCAGAAATCCCTTAGCTACCTTCTCTCCCTCCGTAAGATATTACTATTGTGTAACCAAAACTACCTACATCCCATCTCCCAGATCGAATCCTTTGCTCTCCAGCAACTGGAGGAGCATTCCAAACACCACCTCCACAAACTATCCAGCCTGCTGACATCATATTGCCGCCTTGGAGCACCCATATCCAATCCCTATCCGAACCACAGTGTTCCTCCTCGTGAGCCCCTCATAGGTCCCAGACCATGCTTAGCTGACCTCTTGAACCTACCTCATCCCTCCAAACTCCCTACCACCACTCCACAACATCCAATACCAAAACAACCCCAGAACACTGTGGTCAACCTATCCACAAAAACCTAAACCCCACTGAAGTTTCCGTTCTATCCAAAGGTCTTACCTTTAGTCCTACACCCCAGTTTAATCATGTTGCTCTTGTCAAAGACCTACTCTCCTTTTCCCGATCCCTACGATGGAAACACTACTTTGCCACCAATCCCTCTGACCGCAATGTACCTAATCCCAATATTGAACCCTGCCTGACCCAATTCATACCACCATCCAACAAAGATCCCCCTGCACTCCCACCTAACCACCCTCTGGTTACCCTCCAAGAGTTTCTCACCTCCAACTTGTCCTCACCATCCTTTCCCAAGTCCCTTCCCAAGAACTCAAACCTTTCAGCAGAAGAAAGAAGAGCCATCCAAAACCTTAAAACTAATCCTGACATCATCATCCTCCCTGCTGATAAAGGTTCCACCACTGTAGTTATGGATCACAGTGACTACCTGGCAGAAGGGCTCCGCCAACTATCTGACTCCTCCACCTACAAGTTGTGCCAGATTGACCCCATCCCCAAAGTCCAACAAGATCTCCAATCCCTACTAAAATCCTATGGCCCCTCCCAGAAACTCTCCCCTGAATCCATCTCCCTCCTCACCCCAGCAGCACCCCGCACACCCACCTTTTACATGCTCCCCAAAATCCACAAACCTAATAATCCTGGACGCCCTATTGTGGCTGGTTACTGTGCGCCTACCGAACGAATTTCAGCCCTAGTTGACCAACACCTCCAACCTATTGTCCAAAATCTACCTTCCCACATCAAGGATACCAACCACTTCCTTCACCGACTCTCCACCATTCCCACCCCTTTGCCTCCTGGATCTTTACTTGTCACAGTGGATGCCACCTCCCTATACACCAACATCCCACATGCCCATGGCCTTGCCGCTCTGGAACACTACCTCTCCCAACGTCCCTCTGAACGCAAGCCTGATACCTCATTCCTCATAACCCTTACCAATTTCATCCTACTTAACAACTACTTTTCCTTTGAGGGGAAAGTTTACCATCAAATCCAAGGCACAGCCATGGGCACCCGCATGGCACCCTCCTATGCCAACCTGTTCATGGGCCGTCTGGAGGAATCCTTCCTAGCATCCCAAAACCTCAAGCCTCTGGCCTGGTTCCGGTTCATTGATGATATTTTCATGATCTGGACTCACGGCCAGGACACCCTATCCTCCTTTCTTCAGAACCTCAATTCCTTCTCTCCCATCCACTTCACCTGGTCTTCCTCAACCAACCATGCCACATTCCTGGATGTCAACCTCCACCTCACTGATGGCTCCATCCACACTTCCGTCCATATTAAACCTACCAACCACCAACAGTACCTACATTTTGACAGTTGCCATCCCTTCCACGTCAAAAAATCCCTCCCTTACAGCCTGGCCACCCGTGGACGGCATATCTGCAGTGACAAGAATTCCCTTTCTGAATATGCTGAAGGTCTCACAAAGGCCTTCACAAACAGAAACTACCCCACAGACCTAGTCCGCAAACAAATCTCCCGTGCCATATCCTCACACACCCCAAATCCTCTTCCTAACACTAGTAACCATCCACAAAAGAGCGCTCCCCTTGTCACCCAGTACTACCCTGGTCTCGAACAACTAAATTCCATCCTTCGCCAAGGTTTTGATTTTCTATCCTCATGCCCTGAAATGAGAGACATCCTGCCCAAGATCCTTCCCACCCCTCCTAAAGTGGTGTTCCGTCGCCCTCCCAACCTTCACAACATCCTAGTTCATCCTTATGCCACCCCGAAACCCAGCTCACTGCCACAGGGATCATATCCTTGTGGAAGACCCCGCTGCAAGACCTGTCCAATCCACCCACCCAGCACTTCCTATTCCAGTCCTGTCACAGGCTTATCCTACCCTATCAGAGGCCGGGCCACTTGTGAAAGCAGCCACGTAATTTACCAACTGTGCTGCAAGCACTGTACAGCTTTCTATATTGGCATGACCACCAACCAGCTGTCCATTAGGATGAATGGCCACCGCCAAACTGTGGCCAAAAACAAGGTGGACCACCCTGTGGCACAGCATGCAGCGGAGCACATGCTTGATTTCAATGGCTGCTTCACAACCCGGGCCATCTGGATCCTCCCATCCACCACCAGCTTTTCTGAACTGCACAGATGGGAGTTATCCCTACAATACATTCTCCGATCCCGAAATCAACCAGGCCTCAACCTACGATAACTTCCCTATATATATATATTTTTCCATACCTTACAGTTCCTACCTCTCTATCCCAAACCTCACCTATTTTGAGTGGTGTGTGAATGTGTGATCGTGTGTTTGTATATATGTGTGTGTGTGTGTATGTATATACGTGTGTGTGTGTGTGTGTGTGTATATATATATATATATATATGTGTGTGTATGTGTATATATGTGTGTGTGTGTGTGTGTGTGTGTGTGTGTGTGTGTGTGTGTATGTGGTCTTGTGCACTTGCAGTGTACATGAATTATTTTACTTTATTTTACTTTACTTTATTTTATTTTATTTTATTTTCTCCCCTCACCCGCCTCCCCACTCCATTCCTAAGCTGCATCTCGTTATTCCCATCTAACACATCCCCACCACCGTGACGTAACCTTTCTATCCCCTCCCCCTCCCCTCCCCTCCCCGATTCGCTGCAGAGCGTGATTCGAAGTGTGGCAGTCGGAGGTGATGGTTGTATGACTGTGTTGTGTGCCTGTGTGATTGCGTGAGTGCTCTATTTCTGAAGAAGGCCATGGCCGATAGCTGAATGTGTTGTATGTGTGTGTCTTTTGTATGTGCCTGTCGCAGCTCGTCGCCACGTCTTTGCGGTGAGTAGTAAACTGTCCTCACTATATTATATAATCACAATTAAAGTACCAACCAAATTTGACAGTTTACATACAGATGCCTAGATGTCTAAGAATCCTTTCGTGTTATCTGTCTCCCAGAAACCTTGAAACGCAAATGAAGTAACATTATAAACATAAGAAAAGTCAGGAAAGATTTGTAAGAATTGTGTTGGTTATGGATTTGGGATTTGTTCTTCATTGGTATCAATTTGGGAAGGTGAAAGACATATGAAATAGCAGCTGCGTAATGGCCTAGGTCTTCTTTCCTCTCTTTTCAAGATATTGTTGTGAATAGAAGACTCGATTTATAATTTCCTGGTGTTGCTGCATTGATATCTGCAGTTTTGGGTTGCATTCCAGAAATTTGTGTTGCATATGATACAAGAATGGACATAAATACAATCCACTTCATGTTGACACTGTGTAGTATCTTGACATTGGAGGAAGTGACCCTTTTATATTCTGTATTCATTTTCTCAGTAGAAGCTTCCACTGCAAGTTGCTAAGCATAAACAGCACTTCATTAATATTTTTAATGGTGTAATCTGCAATCAGTTTTCATTCTTCCCTTAGATTGATGTTTGACACAGTAGCACAGTTTAGGGTCAGCTGGAGCAGGCTGTGGATAGCAATGTTGTTGATATGAGTTGTCCAATAATGTCTTCCTAATGCTAGTGTAACTAAGACTTGTCAGTACTGCTGATAAAGTTAGGCAACTACTTGATCTTTCAATTACTGCCAGCATTTTTGCTGATTTATTCAATATTTCAATACAGCAAACTGATCTTATTTGAGCAGAAAATGGTCTTTTCACGCAGTTCATTTATGTGACACTACTTTCTTCACACCAGGAATGTATTTAAACGCATAATTACAATTAATTTTTATTTCATGGCAGAGAGCTGCAGTATTAATGTTGACTCTGTGGTGCCTTGCTCATACTGTGTTCAAATACAGTTATGAGTACAATCTCATGGGGGTAGCAATGTATGTGGGTGGCTTCAGGATTTTCTTATTGTTTCCACTTCAAATAAATTAATTGGAATTCAATAAGAAAAAGCTAAGGAAATGTTCGTAATATGCAAACAAAACATCAGCCTTTTTCTTTTTTTAATTAATTATGTTACCTATTAATATTCTTCTGCAGTGCAGAAAATATCTACAATTACTATTTTGTTATTGTTACCATTATTATTGATATTCGCTTAGTCACAGGAAATTTCCTATTCCTCATTTTTACTGCTAAACATTACACGTGAATTGCAAAGAATGGAATGATGGATGGTTTGGATGTGGAAAATACACATTTACCATTTACCTTGGCATTTTGTATTCAGGGAAATAGGAGATGAGACGACAACAGGAGGTTGGTTACTGGGACAAAAAATTTGTAACAATTTCAATCGATTTAACATTATGATGACAGAATTTTTTCAGAGTATGTTACTAAATAATCATAGGCTAGATATAATCTGGAATATGTCACTACTGCATATAGCTTAAGAATTTGTGGCCACGAACATGATCTATTTGTGACTCAGCTGCTGGTTATACTGTTATTAGTCATACGCAGAAACCATGGGTACAAAGTCTTTCACATGACAGAATCCTTGCGTAAAAAGTCCTCAGTTTTCTTGCCACATCAAATATGGGTAAGAGCCCAAGCTTCTGATTGTAACTTCCATAGTCATTGTCTTACCCATTTTTGATGAGGCAAGAAAACCAAAAACCTTTTACGCTGGGTTAGACCATGTCTGAGAATATTATTCTGCTGTTCAAATAATTTATGTCAAGAATAAATTTAGATTCCTTCTTACTATTGTTTACACAGCAATATAAATTGATATGGAAATTCTTTGTAATCACCTGTTTGTTTATCTTTTGACTTTTGATTTAGAGAACAAATCATCACATCTTATAACTACATTTATCCAATATCTCATGGGACCATGCATAATAGTTTGATTTACCAAGCAACACACATAAATAATTGGTGCCAAGATTTGAAGGAGCCATTAGACACGCAGGTTTGGATCCAGTATATGATTTAGTGACCAAACAAGTTTGTAACATTATGAAATTGTCCACATCTGCAGTTAAGTGTCTGTGTTGATGGACATCATTTTTAGTAGTTTCTCTTCAGAATTCTCAACTGAATACATTAATGTGAAGCAACAAACAATTAGTTCACTGTGTTTCTTTTTGCTACCATCCACACCAACAAATTTCTTCTGTATTGCCGTAGAAGTCAAAAATTCTATTTGTATCAATTACAGTGAAATTTCATTACACAAATATAAGCTTTCATCACAATATAAAAAATTAAGTGTCTTATTCATTTGTATTTAGGGTTCAAATGATTATCATGAAAAAGCATTATATAACTCAATCTTTGCCGTGGCAAATATTGCAATAATAATACTAGTATCACAAATTTTGTTATCCCTAATCTTAAAAAATTAAGAAGCTGCATGATGCCTACTCAACTCATTTAAATATTGACAGACGAAAGACCAAAGTTGAAAATTATAGGAGATATCGCTGCATATTCACCAAACCTGCAAGTTCCGTCTCAAGAACACATATGAGACAACCATGGGTTTTTTATTGCTTATCATCGCAGAGCTCTCCCTGGAAGAGCTAACAACAACGTTGCAAATACTTGGTAGCACTATGGCAGTGCAGTTACTTCTGCAAGTAGTACTGAACTGGCATTCTAAATTCACTTTACTTTACTTTTCCACTTTCATGAAGAACATGATATAATCCTCCCCTAAGATGAGACACTAAGATAGAAATTTTAAGTTTTGGTCTCAAGAATTTCCATTTTTGTAAAAGTGACAGCTTTTGTTATCTTTCATAATGAAGGCTAGCCAATGAATATAACAGAGAGGCACTGTGTCTTTGACTGTGTAGTTCCACATGTGTCTTGGATGGCCAGGAGAGTATAAATCATCAGTTCGAATTGCAGTGGAGGACAGTGCAGTCAACCTTCACAGTTGTTATATTTTTCTTTACTTTTATTTTATTACACTACACATTCTTAGAAGAAATTATTTACCGAAATTAGAACAATACCTTTAGACAGGTATCATTCTAGAAAGGAGTAACATGTCACCACTATTGCCAAAAACGTTGTATCCAGTGTTCTTACAAAATTTTCCATTACTGTTGTTAAGTTGTGATCATCTGCCTGGAAACAGTCTCTTAATTGCCTCATAATTACCATAATTCAAACCACTCCAAACATAAACTCATAATTTTAAGCAATTTTCATAACAATTACGAATAAATCGAAATGGTTGGAACCTCTGCATGATACATCATGATTGTGCTGCTGGCACAAAGTAACCCTTCTCTGTATTAATTTGCATATTTGCCTAAATCTAAACTGCACTTGAAAAAGGATATTCGAATCAAGGGGGGAAGAGTACCCGAGTTTAAGCTGCTCCTGAAAAATATGATTAAGACTCAAAATTCAAGGTGGGATAATGGGATAGATTGTTGAAGGTTGCACTTAACAACCTAAAAGAAATAATAATAATACATAATAGATTCAATGTAACATGAAGGTACAGTAGTTGACAGGGGCGGACCCAGAACGGCCTGCTGGAGGGGGGGTGGGGGGGGGGCAAATAAAGTGAAAAAAAAAAAAAAATCCATGACACTTTATGGAATTTCCTGATATTTTCAGGCCACACAAAATCTCCTGATAATTTAAGATATTCCCTGTTTGTCACCACCCAGTAGTGTCTGTTGGTTTAAATACAAGTTAACACTCACGCTTTTTATATAATGTGTATCAGATTTGCAAATTTAATAGTGTTAATGTTGATGATTTATCTTTGAAGAATTTGAGTGGTGAACATTTACCACTGTTGTAATTTATTTTAATGATATAATGTGTAGGTTGACCAATGACTATATTGGAGAATTTAACTAATTTTGCTCAAATTCAAACTGAAGTTTAAATCACATCTACACTCAGTATGTGAGATAAAGATTAAAAAACTTTATTTGGATCTCAGCTACTAAGTTTTATATATCATCATTTAAATGTGATCAGTAGGCCAGAAACAATTTCGTTATTTAATTAAAGTTCTGTTTAGGTGCACAGTTCAAATGTTGCTTGTAGCAGTGCATTTGCTTTATTCAAGCACACTCTGTAAATTGGCAGCTTTCAAGATTCTGTACTTACCTGTAACAATAGCACCCCACCATGGAAATCCACAATCTACATGCAGAAATTCCAAACAGTGCTGGACCAGTCCAATAGGTGACCAGCCACCAAGACCTAAACTGACAAATGATGGTTCTGCCCCAACCGTTTGTGCAGCTTCTGATGCTACATCAAGAACTGAAGGTGGTGGTACTGGTGGATCAGGTATCTTTTCAAGGATTGTTTGTGCTGAGCTTGTTCCAGTTTCTGTAGTTGTACTTGATAACCTCAAAGCGGCCATTCCAAGCACGCCACTTCTCGTCCACTTTGGCTGAAGCAAACATCTTCCTTCTTTGCCAGCCAGAAACCTTGAAGAAATGTTTCTCTGTATGTGATAATGTCGTGCATGTGGAACTGCCTGCAATTTCAGACATGAGGCAGATTCACCCTGTAAAGAAAAGTATTTTTAATCAGTGGCAATTATTAATATTAATAGCTTTCACTTTAAAGCGTTTCTTTACATTTAAGATGAAACTTTCCAACATGAATATTGTTCTTAAGCAGATAAAAAAAAGTTTTCAGAAGATATCTGAACAAAATTTTACTATACAAACACCTCATGCTGTCACAAATAAGCAATACTACATAACACAAACTTGAAGATTCATGTGTATGTGGCAAATGGGAATTTACACACATAGAACACAGGTTGGTGGATATTGAATAAATCCCAGCAATGGCTGGGTATTTATATGATCCAGCTTTTGGTTTGTCTACCTCTCTCACCTCCTATCTCTCTGTCCATCTCCTCCACCCCCCTTCAACAACCCATCTACCTCCCCTTCTTGTTCTCCACCTGTCATCTCAACACTCTGCATCTCCTTCATCCCATTTCTAGATCTAATCAATGGTATATGTCATTCACAGCACTTTCTAATTCAATGTACAGTAAAACTTGTGAATAACGGACACCAATGGAGAAAATAAAACTGTCCACTTTTAAGAAGTGTCTGCTGTTAAGAAAAGGATAAAATACAAAATAGTAAACTATCGTTTATCCAAAATGATCGGTATGGTGGCCAGTTCGGATAACGAGAATCTCGGATAAAACCAAAGCCTCCTGTTTTCATGCGTGAAACGCACCAAATTGCATCAATACCGCTAAGTATGATCGTAAAACGTGCAAATGCCACGCCGCTTCTTGAACCAATCCAGCCAGCCATAATGTCCATGGAATTCTTACTCCTTTCCTTCAATGAGCTCATAAAAAGTCACAGCTTTTTGAGGAAGTAGAGTAGAGTACCTCAACTAGCACACCTTTGGCTCTTATTTGTTCATGTCACAAAAATAAAGCCTCTTCTGACTGAGGATATGAACCTTTTCTCATTATTTTTTGAGATTTCATTGCGCTGCTTGACGCTTGAGTGGAACAAAATGTTTAAATTTCTGATCAGTTTGTTTTTCAATCAGTAATCGCACTCATACCGAGGTTCAACTCCACAGCAACTTTCGCGATTGGTTCACCAGCATCAATTTTCTGCAAAGTGCAAAGCTTTTGTTACAACGAGATCACATTTTTCATTTCATTTCGCGCCTGTGGTCAGTGGTTTTCTCTCTCTCTTCCTTCTTACCGGCACTCGAATGATTCCTTTTTGGTATTTGGCCTCTTTTATCTCTGGGCATTTTGAAGCATGTAGCATGAGCACGAAACTTCAAACCGAAAACACACAGACGAATGACAAGAAAATACTCAAGATGCATCTGACAAAGTTTTTGACTTTTAAACCAGGCTGTGGCAGCCATCGATACACCTATTGCCTCTCCCCTGTCCTACCCAAGCCCACACTGCAACACAATAGTGTGTTAACTATTTAACGCTTGGTTTCGTCTGATGTACCGACAACAGGGGGAAAGTGTTTGGCGCCGCACTCTCATTGTCTGTTTCTGCACCGCATGAACCAATACTGTACGTACTGTACTTCCAAGAAGTTGCAACAGATAGCAATGAGACAAAATCGCGGAATATGAACAAGAAACACTCTAAATCTTCAATCAACACATGTTAGAATTGACGACACTCTGACTTTTGACACGCAAGAGTGCACTGATTCTTCCACACTATCCGTTATTTGGAAGTTTTGATTGTTGTTGGGGGACATATTACATTGTTCATGTCCGTTATTAAGAATGACCGCTATTCGGAATAATTTTAGCATTAGGGCTAATGTTGTTTTGCAGAGGAATTTTGAAATGTCCGCTATTGAGAAGAGTCCGCTATTGGAAAGTGTCCATTAAGGGAAGTTTTACTGTATTTGTTCCAATCATCTCCTAGTCTTCCCCCTCCCCCCTTTCTTGTTCATCTTCTTGTCACATGTGTCCCCTGTTCATTACCTACTTCCTCTTTCACACAATCAATCTCCCCCTCTCAGTCCATTAGCCCTCTCCTCTGTTGGCTCATCTCTTTGCTCCTTCTACATCCATCACCTCATCTTCCTCTCTCTGTCTGACTCATCCTTCTCCCTCTCCCAGTTGTGACGATACTGCTGGCTTTCTCATCTCAATGTTACTGTACGATACCGTCTGCGTCGGACCCAGAATCGTGTGGTTAAATAGTGATAAAAGTTGCGTGTGAAGTTACAAACGAAATAGCCAGCCTAGAAATCAGTATAGGACAGTGTCTCGGTGATACTGTGATTCAAACAAGTGATAGATTTCATGTATTAAGAGATTTGTTTAGATGCTTTCCAGACATTTCTATAAACAATAGTTTTGTCATTGTATGTTATTTCAATAGACAGACAGATGAATGGTTAAAACTTTTGTATCTTCATGAAGACATTAAAATTAACAGCATTGTATATATGTTAGGCTCATAAACAAGTTGTGTAGACCAGCTAATTGTACTAATTAATTTAATAGTAAAAATTTGAATATCATAATTCTCTGTATATATTGACTGTCGTGAGATTTTGAACTTATTATGAGAATTGCCAAGATAATTGATAGTTCAATATATGTTAGAAACATGTATGATGTACTCGTTCACTAATAAATTGACATTTAACATTTTGGTTTGTTGTCAAACAAAAAAGTAGCATGATTGAAACTTAAAAAGATTTGCAATCTAAAATTATTGTATGTACAGTTTTCATTTTATATTGTGATTATTTTTGTGTACATGTAAAGTTTTATTTGTATGTTTGTTAATTGTAAATCAGCATATTCAATTGTTATGAACAATGCATAATGTAATGCCATTATTGTCGAGGTTATATATTTGCCTCTCCGCCTTGCGTGGGAGAGTTCGATTTTTGTCTTTTGTCGAGTACTTTGGAATCTATGTCAGTCTGTGTTGTTGTGGTAATTTGTGTACGTTATTGTAATGTTTTGGTGGAGAAGAAGTTTGATTTAAATTAAAGAAGAAGTGAAAAATTGTACATATAGAGTATTTATTTCTACCACGACGCCCCATGAGAATAATGTTGCAGTGAGCAGAACCCCCATGCATCGTAGTCTTGAAAAGCTGAGTATCGGTAGAATAAACCGTAATTACTTAAATTCAATTAAAACATTTTACAGTTCATCTTATCTTTCCTCTCTCTTAAACAATCTCTTACTCCCCACTATTTATGAAAATTTATACTTGTCAACTTCAATGGTGGTGGGTCCAATGGTCAGTGACTTTAGAGTAAAAATCCTTCTCCAAAGGAAATATATATATATATATAAAATAAAAATGGGTCAAATTTCATTGTGATTGATAAAACCAGATTTGTAATTCCCACTGTCAGATTAGATTTTTCTGGCTTTCCTTTGTAATTGCCATTATAAACAAAATAAAAAAGAACTGCTAACAACCATAATTTGAATAATGAAATATGGAGGGAAAAAATTCACTTTCAGTTTGTCACAGTTTATGGACAATTTTTTTCAACTTTTTATCCTCTCTGAAAGCCTCATCTGGACTATCACAAACATAAAAAAAAAGGCAAATTGCTATAGCCATTTTCAACTGATGCAGTTACCAACAAAAGTTCTCGGTTTTCTTGTAGTGTCAAATATGGGTAACATTCTAAGCTTTCAATTATGACCTCTATCGTCATATGTAAGACTGACTGTCATGAACTTGAGGCTTCCACGTTTATGACCAGATAATATCACAATGGCAATGGCACATACATAGGTGACTTCCTCTAAACTCATAAATTTTACTTGTGCACCCTATCCCACATTGCCTGCAGCACCATTCCTCACAAGAGGCTGTAAGCTGCAAGAAGTTCTATAAGTAATCCTCTGTGCTTCTTCCTTCTTCAATGTGCACTTCCATGCACTGCTGAATGCATATCCAAAGTGTCTATTAATGTTATTTTCACATAACTCCATTTCAATTGTATCCCTGAAGATAGATTCCCAACAGTTTGAAGTCCATTTCTTCAAATAGACTCTCACATTTATTTAACAAGCTGTGCTCAACCACCACAAATTTTTGCCCCAACTGGCTGTATTTCAGGTGACACATACTTGGCACAGCTACCGGCAACTGTTCTTATAATTTTTGCCACACTCAGAAGAAATGCTGTAAATTCCTGGCACTCTGGTAAGGCCTAGGTTGTATTTGATGGATCACAACATTTCTTTCATTTCCTTGGAGGCTGAAAGACTGGTCTAGTTCCTTGCCTATTCAGGACTATCGATCTTGCTAGTTGTGGCAAAACAGACTGGAAGCTGCATGATGTGTTGATCCTCTTAAATTCCATATAGTGTCTAGGTTTCCTTCATACAACAGATCTAATATAATGGGCAGAATGTCTGTTCCTTATAAAGATCATTGTCAGATAGTTTACCTATGAGCCAGGGTAGTTATTGTCTGAAATAATCCGAATCTGTATACCAAGGTGTTTAGCAGAGTTTTCTGTACATAGTGTGTCAAATTTTCCATTTGATTTCCATTTGACCAACACATATAAGAATGATAACTTCCCAACCTGCTCCACTTACACTGTAAATCTTATGTTACTGTATATGGCATTCATATATGAATTATTGCAGTATCTCATTCCCATGTAGCCAGATTAAAAATGTATCCTCAACATATGTGAAGTAGAATGAAAGAAAGGAAGCACTGTTCAATGTTCTTTCTACAAATTCCTCCATGTAAAATTTGGTTATGGCTGTTGACAGAGGCAAACCCATGGCTGTTCTGTCAGTAATATAATAATAATTTCCACCGAATACAAAAATGTGGTTGTCTAACTGTGACAAAAGAGAAATAAGCGGCTATCTTCACTTGCTTTTATTGACAATAAACATCTGTATTCTTGACAGATGACCATATTGTAGAATTTTATACAACCAGATGATGGTGGCATAACCCATTAAAGCCGGTTGTCAGTAAATTAAATAATCATACAGTGATCTTGGCATTTTACTTTTGAAGATAATTAATCTATACAGCTATCCCCCATCCTGAGATGTTAGGTGATGACACGATTTTTAATTTATCATCAAAAAATATATGTGAAGAGCCCATAAGAACAGTTCTGTCATTCTCAAGCATTGCATTTTAGAGTTGTGTCACTGTTCTTGCCAGTACATCTACATAGATACTCTGCACTAAACCATTAAGATGTGTAGCAGAGGGTAATATGCAATATCAGAGAGGCCACAAAGAAATGGTTCAAAAATTTCTTGACATTTCCAGGTTTTTCCAGTAAAATCTGGAATATTTTTCACTGACTTTGAAATTTTATTCGCATTATGAAGAAAGTTAGAATTTTTAATCATTTTCTATTGACAACAATTAAATCTTGGTACAAAACTCTCAGAAATGAAGGAGACATGTGATACACACGTAACTATCTTTACTGTTTATTTTATTCGTTTTTTATACATTGCCATAGCTGATATTTTCTAAGTAATTTGACAATCTTGTAAGATGTAATTCCTTCTCCAAATTTCTCCTTGCTTTCCTTTATAGATTGCTCAATGTACAAATTGAATAACAATGAAGAAAGACTACAACCCTGTCTTACTCCCTTTCCAACCACTGCATCCCTTTCATGCCCTTCAACTCTGACAACCGCTGTCTGGTTTTTGTACAAGTTGTAAATAATCTTACGTTCCCTATATTTTACTCCTGCTTGCTTCAGAACTTGAAAGAGTTTATTCCAATCAACATTGTCAAAAGCCTTCTCCAAATCTACAAAAGCTAGAAATGTAGGTTTGCCTTTTCTTAATCTATCTTCTAGGATAAGCCGTAAAGTGAGTATTGCCTCCCGTGTTCCTACATTTCTCCTGAACCCAAACTGATCTTCCCCGAGGTCGGCTTCTACCAGCTTTTCCATCCTTCTGTATATAATTAGCGTTAATATTTTGCAACCATGACTTATTAAACTGATGGTTCTGTAGTTTTCACACCTGTCTGCACCTGCTTTCTTTGGAATGGGGATTATAACATTTTTCTTAAAGTCTGAGGGTACTTCACCTGTCTCATACATCTTACACACCATGTGAAACAATTTTGTCATGGCTGGTTCTCCCAGAGACTTCAGTAGCTCTGAGGGAATATCATCTACTCCAGGGGCCTTGTTTCGACTTAGGTCTTTCAGGGGTCTGTCAAATTCTTCTCTCTGTACAGTATCTCCTATTTCATCTTCTTCTACATCTTCTTCCCTTCCTACAATAGTGCCTCAAAGTTCATTTCCTTTGTAGAGCCCCTCCATATACTCTTTCCACCTTTCAGCTTTCCCTTCATTGCTGAGAACTGGTTTTCCATCAGTGTCCTTGATATTCATAGAGCTGTTTTTCTTATCTCCAAATGTTTCTTTTATTTTCCGGTAGGCTGTATCTGTTTTTCCCCTATTTATACATTCTTGGATTCCAATTTCAAATATATTAAGAGGACTAACAGTTATTGAACTTACCATAGCTACAGGAAGATCTTATTCAATCTCAACAAAACTCTCAGAAGAAATGATATAGAAAGTGTACTGTAGACAGTTTTTTTTATTTATTTTAAAAATGTAATGTATTGTTATTACTGAACACACAAAATCTTTTGCCTACTTCAGGCAGACTTGTAAAAGTATGGCTATAATTGCTGTAACATAACTACTCTGAAAAAATGTAATGGACATGAGTTTTAATGTGACTTTCAAAAAAATTATAATTCATCAAATACCAACAATGAAATTTTTATTATAGTTTACTAACACATAGATGTAATATATGCCAAAAAATCAGATTTTTGTACTTAGCCCCACCAAAGATATTAAGCTCCAAAATCTTAAAAAATTTCAAAAATCTCATTTTATAAATTTATTTTAAAAATTAAGGAGATTTATTTTGGGCTTGGTACTCTTTGTCAGTGTTATGGTGTGTCTCATATGTAAAACTATTAAGAAAATTAGCGGTGACTTTTATTCCTTCATTGAAATTTTAAGTGTTGAAAACTGTATTTTATTCAGCTGTGATATAAAAGTTCGGAAGCCATTTTCTCTTACTAGTATTGTTTTCAAGCAATGGTTTTTGGACTCGACATAGAAAAGACTGTTCTGAACAAAATGGTGTATGTTCCATTCCTGTAACATTATCCTGTCAGAAGATATTTAATTTATCGCAAATGTCTCTAAAGTCTCAAATATGCTCTCACAGCTCAATAGAAATGGCCACTTCTCTGAAACGGCTGAAGATAAAAAGAAATTAAAAGCTGTTTTGAGCTAGTTATTTACTATATAATAACACACACAAAAATTACAGAAATAAAAAGTGGTCAAGCAACCCTTGTGGGTTAACTTGATGTGGACTGACTCTCAGGTCCCTGCTACGATACACAGGGACTCTGGACAACTTCGTTGGCTTCTTGCACTTCGAGCACCTCACTTGCTCAGCTATTAGTCCTAACTTTTGTAAAAATTGAATTACATCCAGTGGCTCCTCGCCCATTGCCGTACGCAACAAATGGAAAGTGAATTTTTCCGGCATATCCACACCTAAGAAACAAATGAATTCGAAAAAATATACAATATTCGATTCTTAACACAATCATTCCACCACTAAAACAATATCACGGAACTGACAAAACAATGGTTTATCACACTCATTTCTCAATAACTCAATTCAAACCACACATATAACAACAGAAAGAAGAATGGCCGTACGACAAAATATCCATTCTATGTAACATCCACCACAATCAAGAGTCACTCGATACTTAAAGACGACACCTATTGTAGTGTCTCAAACACTACATGCTCACTTTGGATGGACAAGATGTCCAAATGAATTATTTTCTTATTTGTTGTAGTAGGTTATTTGTGGACTATTACTGTTCTCAGTTATATTTTACAAGGATAACTGTTGAAAATAAACCTCCCTTCATTATAAGAGGTTCCAAAGAGACATTTTATTTCTTTAATAAAACTTTAGTGAACCTCAGAATAATTAAAGCATCACGGAATTGTCATTCAGTTATTATAGTTGTTCATTAGTTCTGACTGAGCTAACACGATATAAAGTTGTCAGACATCTGGATGTAACGTGGTATAAACCAGATGCTGGACTCAAATATTCTGTAGTTATGGGTCAAATAAAACCCTGATGTGTTTAGAAGAAATGTACTGTGAAGAGTTCTTATTTCAGTACTTGCAATTTATCTTCTGGTGTAACTAGTTCTCAACATTACTTCATTACTTGTGACAAAGAGTAATGGCCTTGACTACCATTGTAAGAGTGAAAAATAGAGGCACAGGTTAACCAGGACCTCAACTAAAAATTTAACCGGACTAGACAAGAACAACTTACCAGGCGAAGGAGCACAGGCAGTGATAGTAACAAACAAACAAACACACACACGCGCGCGCGCGCTAGCTTTCGCAGCCTAGCTGCTTCGTCAGGCAGAAGAGAAGGAGAAGGAAATGATGAGGGTTTTTAGGGAGTGGGTAAGGAGTCATTCCAATCCCGGGACCGGAAAGACTTACCTTGGGGGGAAAAAAGGAGGGTAAACAAATACACACCCACCCACACAATTACACAGACACAAATACACTTAGGCAGACATACTGTCACAGTGTGTCTGCCTAAGTGTACTTGTGTCTGTGTAAATGTGTGTGTATTTGTTTACCCTCCTTTTTTCCCACCAAGGTTGTGTGTCTGTGTGTGTGTGTGTGTGTGTGTGTGTGTGTGTGTGTGTGTGTTGCAATATTGAAGAGGGACTACACTGTCAAATCATACAGTAATACCCCCCCCCCCAAAAAAAAAAACAAGAAACATCACACTATAAATATATATGTCTCAAAACCACCGTGCATGTGATGACATTATACAACATGACACGCCAACGTCAGGAGTCAAAGCTGACGGGTGGAATCGTGTGCTATAAATGACCTTAAAACAGCCTACATAACATTATGATGATGTTTTTGTTCAAAAAACAAACTTTAACAGTTTAAATCAAGTCCAAAGGTTAGCCTATGGTTCAAACTGCGAAATGTTCATTTTTCTCAACCACTGATGTAAGTACTATGTAAAATCAGAAAAAAATGTGACTTCAAAACAGCAAACATTTCGAAACATCACAACAATGTTCCTGCAATAGCAGGTATCAAATTAAGTATGTTCAGCAATGGTGGCTGCTCTGAGTAACAACTGCACTAAAAATATGAGATTATTTTCAGGTGACTGTCAGAATGGAAATGCCCATGTGGTTCACTCTCTACTTGCGGTTTCTGAAAATGTTTCCATAGACGGTGAAAGAAATAAGCCTCGTATTGGCAGTGCATGGTCATTCATACTTGCTTGTGGATTGCCATATCGATACAGTGGATAGGAGTCTTCGGAAACAGGCTGAAATATTAAACTACTCAGCAAAATTATATTAATCAGAATATGGGGGATTCCAAATGCTGGGAACAGAATGGAATATTTTAAACTTTAAGGACCTCTGCCACTATCTGAAAGTGCTAGCAGTGATCAGACACATGAAAAGAAGAACTATGAAAAAGAAAATGAAGGGGTAAACAATGTAGATTTTTTTTCTTCAATTGTGTCACATGACCAATCGAGAAGTTTATGACTGTGTTAAAATGAGGAGTAGCAACAGATACATGTATTCAAATGTTGTCACTTCTCAGTCTACCACACCCATCAAATCACAAAAAAAAGACTCTGTCAACCTTCTACAACAGCACTTTAGTGACGCCAGGAGTGATATGATTTGGAAAACAATATGGGTCATTCCATGCCAAGTGGTCTAGAGGCTCCCACATGACCCTTATGGATTTTGATGAAATTTTGTATGAACATTCACACATGTTCTCAATGAACACTGGTAAAGTTTCAGTTCAAAAAAATCAATACTTCCGGAGATACAGTCACTTGTTTAAGACCATAGCACAGCTTCCAATAGTGCATCCTTGAATTTTCAGTAACTTTGAGATGATATATCTCTGGGAGTATTTGCATGAAAGAAACAAAACTTGGCCATCTTATACAACTTTTAGAGCTCTTTAAAGTAAAATAACAAGAACAGGATTTCTGAGCAATTTTCATATAGAAAATTTGGGGCAAAGTTGGGCGAAAAAATTGCTGGTTAAAAAAAGTGCGAACTTTAGTTTTTTATATCTCCAGAAGTAATTGTGGGATGTACATGAAACTTTGCACACCATAACTCACCAACACAAGGTCTTAGAATATAAAGTTTCATTCTCATATTGCTTCCCATTATTTCACAAATCTAGGGTAAAGTTGACGATTTTTCAAAAAGTGCTAAAAATGGGTATTTTCAGTCAAATTTTTCAAAAAAGTGTTTTCTCCAAATTACTTTAAACTATGCTCATTAGAAAGAGCATATTCTAAACTATCTAGAAAAGTGGATTTGGTTTTGCAATGCAAGCATATAAGGCCCTAAAAAGTAGCATAATCCTAGAGGCGCACTGGAAGTTTGAACCCATTTTTCTGGCACTTAAATTATACCTAAAATCTTTTATTATGTCTAATAAATATTTGTTAATGCCTGGGATAAGTGAAATAAGAAGTCCTGATGAATAGGACGTAGCTCAAGTCCAAATAGAAAAAGAATAAAAATAGAAACAATGTTATTTCTTAACTGTCCCCCCCCCATCCCACAACTCTCTCTCTCTCTCTCTCTCTCTCTCACACACACACACACACACACACACACACACACACACACACACACACACACACACACACAAAATGATAATTTAGAATGAATGTAAATTGTAAAATTTATTTGCACAATCATTATCTAATTATTAATAGCATTTTTAATTAACACCACCAGCTTACTGAAGGAAAATAAGTATATAAGTGATTAATGATGAAAATTCTCCTCAGAGATAATAAATATTGTTGAAATGAGATAGAAGTACTGGTCAGCCATTCTATCTCATTTCAACAATATTTAAGTATATAAGTGAGTTGTTGTGGTTTAACCACTGCTAGATTCATTTCACCTGAGAAAACCAGTATCTCCATCACTGTAGGGGCTACGCTCGAGCATCAACAGCTATGGGTGAGTTTCTTTACACAGGTTTCCAAGCCTGATGAATGTAAACAGGAATGGTGTATTGCCGGCCAGACGAATTTACTGATGGAGCTGGAATACGTGCAATAATGTGGTGTGATGGAACCCAGTACTTGTCACTTATTGGTGGTCAATAAAATGAATCTGCTGGACCATGAGGGTGCATAAAGTTTATTAATGCACCCCTTTGCTCAGTGGAAGTCTCACAGATATTCCCAATCCACCAAAAATTTTCTTAGATGCATGCAACATATTGTCCAGCTTGGAGAGCAGACATTAATGTGCCTTCTTTAATTCTCTGACCCATTGTAGCTAAAAAAAATGATCAATCATTTGAAACTCTGCTGACCTGAATTATTGTTTCATCAATAGGTAAAAAGTGACAATTTTCTCTAGTGCCTGCTACAGTTTGTCCATGTTTAAACCTCACTTCTTGTGACAATTTTTTTTTCTTTTTTCCTTTTTTTCCCCCAATTTCATCTTTACTGACGAAAAGAAATTTGATTCCATTAATGTTTTCAGAGAAGAAGTGAAACAGGTCTAGGTAAGTAAGATTGAGCACTGGAGCCATCACTGAAATTATGAATGTGAGATATCTGTTCAAACTGTGCCTTTATGTATTTGATGAGCTCCTTGATAAAAACGTTAACTGTACCAGTGTCATGCCACAAACAAGAACTGATAATGCAGAAACTTAAAGATTCCACTTTCTCATTTTGATGAAAGTAGATAACAAATGGACGAATTGTTGCTAAAGTGGAAGCCTTGCACAGCATCCTGAATAATAAAAGAATAATTTTCCAAAAAATCCATTAGGACAACAAGCTCTTTGTTTTTCAGATAACATTTAAGGCCTTTAAGGTGCAGTTATTCCAGCTCCATCAGTAAATTTGACTGTCTGACAATACACCATTCCTCTTGATATTCATCAGACAATTAATGTAGCATAGGTAAGGTGGTACAAATTCGATATAGGTACAATTCCGATCAACATAAGTTTTCAGTCTCGTATTGTTGCTAGCACTTGCCTTTGTGTGGCATTGCAGTGTAGCAAGTTTCTACAGCTCCTCCTGTCTTTTTCCAAAAATACAACACTCTGTGTTAAGGAGAGACAAATTTTTTTCCTGTAAAGATGTACTTGGAGCTACTTCATCGAACGTGCTCTTATAAATGTTCTAGTTTCCACGTGCTTGTAAACTCGTTATTGTGCAACATTTGGTACAGCGAAGTATGCACTGGTGCCCGAAGGAAAAAGTGCTTTTTATGTGGGAAAAGTCAGTGATCAAAATTGTACAAGGAAGTGATCATAATTGTACCTAGTGTGGTACATTTTATATCGATTTTTCTCAATTCTGTAACCTTTTTTTGTGTTCATACCAACATATGTAATTGTCTAATATTTGTGATACATATTCATTAAACATTCAAGAACAAGTGCCATAGTTAAAATTATTTCTTTTCTCAATATGTTTGCAGTTACAATTACATTTGTCAGAATTGATTGAAATTGTACCACCATACCCTATAAAAAATTGAAATAGGTTAGAGGAAACTAAGCAACCTATGAGTGGCTTCTAATTTTACCCAGGACACTTCAATAATTTTATTATCAGGCTTGGGAACCTGTGTAAAGAAATGCTTATCACGCTTGGGATATCCTGTGGTAAAGGAACCCAACCGTGGCTGTTGTTGCCCCTGTGGCGATGGGGATGTTGGTTTTCTCAGGTGAAATGAAACTAGCAGTGGTTAAACCATAGCAACTCATTTATACACTTCGTTTCCATCAGTAAGCGAGTGTTTGTTCATTAAACAGGCTACTAATAATTAGATAATGATTATGGAAATAAATTTTATGAATTAAATTCAGTTTGTGTGTGTGTGTGTGTGTGTGTGTGTGTGTGTGTGTGTGTGTGAGAGAGAGAGAGAGAGAGAGAGAGAGAGAGAGAGAGAGAGAGAGAGAGAGAGAGAGAGAGTTGTGGGATGGGGGGGGGGGACAGTTAAGAAATAACATTGTTTCTATTTTTATTCTTTTTCTATTTGGACTTGAGCTACGTCCTATTCATCAGGACTTCTTATTTCACTTATCCCAGGCATTAACAAATATTTATTAGACATAATAAAAGATTTTAGGTATAATTTAAGTGCCAGAAAAATGGGTTCAAACTTCCAGTGCGCCTCTAGGATTATGCTACTTTTTAGGGCCTTATATGCTTGCATTGCAAAACCAAATCCACTTTTCTAGATAGTTTAGAATATGCTCTTTCTAATGAGCATAGTTTAAAGTAATTTGGAGAAAACACTTTTTTGAAAAATTTGACTGAAAATACCCATTTTTAGCACTTTTTGAAAAATCGTCAACTTTACCCTAGATTTGTGAAATAATGGGAAGCAATATGAGAATGAAACTTTATATTCTAAGACCTTGTGTTGGTGAGTTATGGTGTGCAAAGTTTCATGTACATCCCACAATTACTTCTGGAGATATAAAAAACTAAAGTTCGCACTTTTTTTAACCAGCAATTTTTTCGCCCAACTTTGCCCCAAATTTTCTGTATGAAAATTGCTCAGAAATCCTGTTCTTGATATTTTACTTTAAAGAGCTCTAAAAGTTGTATAAGATGGCCAAGTTTTGTTTCTTTCATACAAATACTCCCAAAGATATATCATCTCAAAGTTGCTGAAAATTCTAGGACGCACTATTGGAAGCTGTGCTATGGTCTTAAACAAGTGACTGTATCTCCGGAAGTATTGAATTTTTGAAACTGAAACTTTACCAGTGTTCATTGAGAACATGTGTGATTGTTCATACCAAATTTCATCAAAATCCATGAGGGTCATGTGGGAACTTTTCTCGATATTAGACCACTTGGCACGGAATGGCCCATATAGAAGAGCAACTTAAGGCTAAAGATTGTAATTTCTTTGAGCATGAAACTACTTCCAAATCATCAAGAGGATTAACTAGTTTATTTCTCTCTAAAAAAAAAAAAAAAAAAAAAAAAGAAAAGAAAAAAAAATCTATACCGTAATCAAAATAATAAGTTTAATCACAACTTTGGTTGTACTGTTGAAAGGCTGTTCCAAAACATACTATCTTACTTAAATACTGAATGAGTCCTCAGAGAATAAATGGAAATTGTTCAAACAGTAGGTTGATGTGTATACAAACAATACATGTTGTCATCTTCCTTTGTACCATTCATTGTGGCTCAAAATAAGATGTACGTAATAGAGTTTTTTTATGTACATTTTGGTTTAAAATACAAAATGTCCCTGTGGTTGATCAAAAAATAAATTAAGTCAACAGATTCTAAAAATTTGAGTAGCAGCCGTGTCTTGAAATAAAGATTTTTTGTATTTACCCGATTTTTAATATTTGGGATCATCAACTAATCAATTGTAAATTATTAGTGATACTATAAAACTGCACAAAACTTTGGACACACTAATAAAATTTTTATTTGTGGTATGTTCTGAAAAGTTACTTGGCAACTCTAAATGTTCAACAAACAATGGAAATTACAGAAAGGATTCAACAATATCTGAGAAGGCTAGGTTGCTTGCTTACCACAGAGATTTCCGATGAGTGGCAGAAAGGCACACATAACAGAATATAACATTAAAGCTTTTGGCCATTTAGGCCTTCATCGGTTAAAGAGACACAAACACACAGTCATGACAGAGATTAGTCACAGTGGACGGAGAGAGCGGTCATGTCTGTGTGAGTGTGTGTATGTTTGTGTCTGACTGACGAACGCCTGAATGACCAAAAGCTTTAATGTTGTAATCTGTTATTTGTGCCTTTCTGCGGCTCATCGGACGTCTCTGTGGTGAGTAAGCAACCTATCCTCAAAAATACTGTTCAAAAAAACATTTTTTACCACTGTTAAATACATCTTGCCCACATTATCACAATTTTGTTACATTTAACAGAAGCTCATGTTCACCACATTGAATTATGTACAATTTCTCATAACTCTCAAATAACTGGTCAGCAGGATGCACAAAAAGTTTATCTGTTCTTCTCATGTAATTAGAGGTTATACCAAACCATTTTTTTAAAGGAAAATATCAGGACTGAAGACCACAAGAACAAGATCACTACATATGAAGATATCAAAGTAAACACTGAACTGAAACCCTACACACAACAAACAATTTAAGGGCAAATATTTCTGCAATTTAATCAATCAACACCATAACATAAGCTACATTTACTACACACAGATGTAATAATACGCAGGCGAAAAAAATTTCGAACATTCGATATATATCGATGACAATGCCGTTTCCTTTGATGTACACGGATTCTACCAAATTACCAATTTATTTAATATGCAGTTCTAGCCAGTCATTAAGAGATAAAACAATGTAACAAAAAGGATTATTTACAAGTAAATATTTTCCAAAAAGTTATGTGCTCTCAAGTATTGTTAGCCTACTTTATGGCATGGAGCTATCCTCTCCTTCTATTCTAACAACCAAAATAACTCACTATCCTTAAGGAATTTTCTTGCGAGCAGCAAATTGGTCGACGGTTCCTGATCCACGAGAACGTATGAACATTCCTCTGACTCGTGAACAAAAAGGTAATATGTATTACAGGATTGGCGAGTTCCCTTCACTTGCCTTTCAGTTAGATTCAAATTGATGCCCCGCCATAGGGTCAAAATTGAAACTATGGAACACTAAAGCACCTAGGCTCATCTTTCACCTACAGCCAGCCCCCCAATCAAACTATTTCGTCCACTATTATGGTAATGGATTAATTACTATATGGCAGTGCTATCATGCATTGGCTGTGGACGAATGGCATAATACAAGAACGCCTCATATGCAGTACTTTTTGTATAAGCAATGTTGGTGTGTCTTATGAAGACCTCGAAAGTACCCTACCTATCACAAAGTATACAATAAACAAACACAAAGACAGTGGTTTTGGGTGTATATTTGTTAAATAATTTACTTGCCAACACAAACAAAACAGATCTATCAAGAAACATAGTAAGCACAATTCCACAACACAAGAAAACCAATACAACCTATCTGCTTCGATTACGCACTAACTATATTCCCCAGACAGTCATGATTGCAAACGAACATTATCCGCGCACTACAAATACCGATGCTACGAACAACTGTTTCTTGATATACCTTTAATATATTCGTTATAAATACACAGTTCGTCACACTTCGTCCACGCGCATTACAAACAAATACACTTGCCGCCATCTCCTTCAATACAGATCTTCTTGTGCAGTAAGTAACCAAAGAGTAGATATCTCTGGAGTGAGCATTTACATGCGCAGAACTTTCTCAAAACGTCAACAGGTTATGGGCCCAGGCTTCGCGTGTTTTTGACTGAGAGAATTAAACGAAGTTTGTCGTGCAAAAGTACGAAAAACATTGTTAGCCGCCGTGGCAAGGCGAAGTTCTGTTATTCCGATCGCGACGTATTCGGATGAAAAGTGAAGCAAAATTAAAAAGGCCAATTCACACTGTCCGTCACGTCACGTCACGTCACAGTCCGTCAGAACATTCCGCAATGTATTTCTAATGGCGGCGTTCACACTGTCCGTCACGGACCGTCACGTCACGTCAACGTCACGTCAAGCTTTCTCGCGAAGAATGGTTTGACGGAACGGTCGCCTGCTAACACGGAAGTTAACCTATTTTCGTCACGCGAATAAAATGTTGCAGTCGACGATTGCACTGTTTATATGCAAATAAGTCTTATTCGCCTTTATTTTGTTGTTATACTTCGTTTTAGGGGTAAATCTCAAATGTTTCATGACGACTTAAATGTTTTTGTCAATTGAGTGTCCTCCTAAAATCGAGGTCAGATATCGGAAACCAAAAAATGGTTAATGTTACTTAACACTGTAACAGAAACGACTGAAGCAAACTGTTTATTAGAATAAGATTGTAATTTGATTACGCATTTCTCATTAAATAACATTTTAAATGAAAAAGTCAGTTCTAACGAAAGACAACAATTCAGTTGTTTACGACGGTATTAACAATGTCAACGGGCAAATTGTAATGGATAAAGTAAACAGGCGCTATTTATGCTCTTATAATTGTTGTTTGATGTATTCATATGTTTATTTTTTCGCTTGAAAACAGATGTCGATGTTTTGAAATGTTGTTTCAGTTCCCAGTAAGTTGGCCAAAAACATACACTGCAAAGTTTTATTTGGCTGTCAATAACATTTAGCGTTGCTGTTCCTTCAATTCTAGTATCAAACTATGACTTTCTACATAACAGATCGCTACTCATAACCTCACTTTCAACATCGCGTTTGAGATCGGCTAATTGACGTGACGGACACTGACGGACAGTGTGAATACAACTTGACGTGAAGGTGCCGTGACGTGACGTTGACGTGACGGACAGTGCGAATTGGCCTTGAATTTGCCTTTAGGTGGGAAGAATTATCAATCTTGGAAATTCAAGATGACTGCAATTCTCAAGGTCTACGGAATTTTTGATCTTGTAAATGGGACAAGAAATAAATCGGCTGAAACCGACGATGCGGGCGTGAAAACGTGGCTAAAGGAGAATGCAAAGGCTATGTTCTTGATTTCCACCTCAGTAGACGACAATCAAATGCAGAATTTGTTAGTTTGTGACACAGCACATGGAATGTGGGAGAAGTTGAGTTTCATACACGAGCAACGATCACAGGCAAGTAAGTTAACCTTAACACAACGATTTCAAGAATATCGGATGAGTGCCTGTAGTTCGGTTGTTTCCCACACAGCTAAAGTTGAAAACTTCGCACTACAGCTCCGAGATGTTGGAGAAACTGTGTCGAACGTTGCTATAATGGCGAAAATCATCGCATCTTTGCCGTCAAAGTACAAAGCATTTAAAACTGCATGGGACAGCGAGCCAGCTGATCAACAAAGTGTGGAAGTGTTGACGGAACGTCTCGTCAAAGAAGAGTCACAACTAACCACGGATGATGTTCATGCATTTGCAGCAATGGCCATCAGTAAGCAAAAGAAAAAGGTAAATAAAGCTGTTGATTTCGGCTTCAATCATTCTAAAGCACGAAAAACACGATCATCTGTCGAGTGTTTTGACTGCAAAAAGCATGGACATTCAGCTCGGGAGTGTCGAAAGAAAAAGTGTGATTCTGAAAAACAAAAAATTGTCGATGGTAAATCCGACTGTGCATTTATTGGTTCGTCAGGAAAAATGTCCTCTGTCAAAACATTACAAGCGACTGTCGGGAAATGGCTCGAGTACAATCAAACGGACATATGGTTGATGGATAGTGGTGCATCGCGTCATATGACTTTTCGGCGAGAGTGGTTCTCTGAGTTTCGGTCTGTAGCGGGAGAATACGTATCACTCGGTGATAATAAACAATGCGAAGTCACAGGTATGGGAACTGTAATTGTCAACAAAGAAGTTAATGGCAAATGGAGTGAGGCATGTCTCGAAAACGTATTGTAAGAATTTGTTTAGTGTCGGAGTATGTACTTCAAAGAGAATTACAGCATGGTTCAAAGGAGATAAAGTTATGTTAGTGCGTGACAATGTACATGTAGCAGAAGGTGTGAAGAAAGAAAATAATATTGTCGCGTTGAAATGGAAAAAGGCTTGACTTCGAAGGCAACTAAATGCAGCACTTATACTGAAAGCACGTTTATGACGAACTCAACATACACGCAGCACTGACTGCCTCTCAGGCAGAGTGCTCTGCTATTTATACACAGACAGAATTTACCAGAAATTAGAAGAACAGTTAACATAAGAAACAAGTAGAATTTACAAGTGAACATAAGAAAGATGTAGAACCTTCTGCAATTGTTAATTACAAAGAAATAAATTTTTGCCAGTGGGCGGGATTGAAGATGTGGTGTCGCACAAGTACAAAGTGCGCGCCACCTACTTCCGCCGCGCGCCGCCATGCAAGCACGGCGCAGCGTTCTCACGACGACAGCCACGAGCGCCCTCTGCGACAACTCCGCTCGTGGCCACCACTGAAGAATCGTCCACTTCGGACTGAGATAGCAACCAGTTAGGACCTTCGGAATCAGATAGGCACCAGTGAAGACTTTGCTATCGTACAGGCACTAGGCAGGCCTCTAACAACTATGTATCAACATTCTGCAGTACTATGTAAAAGTTAAGTATTGTTACATTCTGTGCAATATATATCTCTTTCTAATTTACTCTAGTGTTTATAGTTTCTGGCTGCTCCCCTCCGTACCTGCACCAGCGTGCTATCTATATTCCTGTGTCGGTCTCATCCACCCGGCCACCGACACCTACGACGAGGCTGGGACACAAAAGCGGCGATGAAGTCGGGACACAAAAGTGGCGACGAGGAGTGATAGAACCTTGGACCAGCCCGCTTACAGCAGCCAGACAGCAGCAGTCGGAGCACGCAAAAATTGCTCCCGCCCACCCACCCTTATTATAACAATTTTGGGGAAAGATATTTTGTTACGTGTTTTGTGGACTTTTTTGTTGCAGAGCGTCCTCTTTCATATTGCATTTGTGTTTTGTTATAATTTACTTGTATGCGCGGCGCCTAATCGGTCAGCATGGCCACTACCCCGAACCCAAACTTAATGGAAATTATTCAGTTACAGACGGCGCAAATCACTCAACTACTGCAGGCCGTGTCGCAGTTGACGGCACAGGCTGCTCACCAACAACAACAGCCGTCACATCAGCAGCCCACACCTGCTGCTGCACCGCTTCCTACATTTCGCCAGTACAACGAACGTGAGGAAGAATGGAGCGACTATTTCGCACAGTTTCAAGAACTCGTCGCGGCTCATCAAATTACAGGTCAGAGAGTGAAGAACCTTTTCTTATCGATTGTGGGCCCCCAGACCTTCGTACTATTGCAAAAACTTTTCCCTCTCGCATCTCCTCGTGATGTAGACTTTGAACAAATTGTAGATGCACTGAATGCTCATTATGAGAGAAAAGTTCTTGTAGCCGCTGCACGATACCGATTTTTCAGACTTAAAAAATTACCGCAGCAGTCACACCAAGAGTGGATTACGGAATTGAAGGGCTTAACCCGCCAATGTAAATTTACTTGCTCTTGTGGACTTTCGTATAGTGACGTTATGTTGAGGGATGCGATTACGCAGAATATTCAGGACCCCAGAATTAGAGCAGCAATTCTGAAACAGTCTGACCCCTCATTAGACAGTGTACTGCAGCTTATAGAAGCGCATGATACTTTTGACTTAGCAGATGTAGAAATGCAAAGCCACAGTGTTAAATCAGTGCGCCGCAACGGACGCTTTCCTAGTCGTAGTTCCCAGTCTAGCCCTAGTGATTCTTATTTTTCTACCGGCCGTGCTGAACAGACAGTGAACATTAGCCAATGTAAAAGTGTGACGCACAGGTCGCCCCGTAGTGTTAGACACAGTAATTTGCATAACGGGCGCCAACGCTCATTTCAAAAAAATGTTCGTAAATCGTGCCCCCAGTGTGTGTCTCGCCACAAGTGTGCTCATTGCCCTAGTCGCAACGCAACCTGTTATCAATGTGGCAAATCAGGACATGTGCAGTCTGTGTGTATGCAAATTAAAAACTCAAAGAACAGTAACGTTAGAAACAGTGCTTCGCAAAGTGCGAGAACAGTTCATTCTGTAAATGTTATACGGGCTGTGGAATTGAACAGTGCTTTCCTTGGATCTCAATTGCAAGAAAGTAGTTCTGTGCCTATGGCAAAACTATATAGTGCACCACGTAGCAAGCGCCGACGAGCGCGTAAAACAGTGCAACGGAAAAGGGTTCGGGACAAGCAAAATGACTATGAACAGTGCATTCCTGTAGTGAAAATAGTGCCTTCTGCAACTGCTCCTTGTAATAGTGCCCAGTACTGTGTAGCTAGTGACAGTAGACATCAAGTAGCTACTCAAAAGTGTAGTGCAGCAGTTAGTGACTCTGTAGTAGCCTCGCATTGCACGGACGCCGATCCGGCGGTAGTGCCATCTAGTGACAGTGTTGTTAATCCGCTGCGTGCCAAGTCTGCGCCGCTTACTTCACTACGCGGCCCGCGCAAGCGCAGTAAACAAACCGTAGCAGACGTTGCCCACATTCGCGCACCTGTCGAGCACCGCAAGCAAAAACTGTTTGTGACTCTCTTCATAGAAAATAAGACGGTGCAATTTCAGCTTGATACTGGTTCCGCTGTCACATTAATAAATAAAGATACTTATGAACTTCTGGGTTCGCCAAAATTGTCACAGCAAGTGTTAACAGCTTATACAGGTCAAAATATTCCCGTGTTAGGAACGTGTAGCCTGCCTGCCTCTTTTCAAGGTGTTACAAAGACAGTTGCTTTTGTAGTTCTTCAGGCCAAATCTACACAGAACATTTTTGGACTAGATACATTTGACTTGTTTGATTTATCAATTCAAAGAGATGTGCTTCAAATTTCGTCAAAATCAATGCATTGTGTGACAAATATAGTGACTTGTTTTCGCCGGAACTAGGTTGTACAAAAGATTTCGTGGCACATTTAACTTTAAAAGAATCTGCAGTTCCAAAATTTCGTAAAGCTAGACCAGTGCCTATCGCCTTGCGTGATACAGTTGCCGAAGAACTTAAACGTTGGCAAGATAGTGGGGTGATTTCTCCTGTTTCTGGGAGTCAGTGGGCCTCGCCTTTAGTAATTATACCCAAGCCGTCAGGAAAACTTCGTCTCTGTGCGGACTTCAAATCAACAGTGAACAGTCAAACAATTGTAGACACTTACCCCCTGCCCCGACCTGACGAACTAATGGACAAATTAGGACAGTCTCGCTTCTTTTCTAAGATTGATTTAGCAGAGGCATACTTACAGATTACACTTGATGACGAGTCAAAAAAGTTTTTCGTCATTAATACTCACATGGGCCTTTTTCAATTTCAACGCCTACCCTTTGGCAGTTCTTCCGCCCCCGCTATTTTTCAGCGCTTTTTGGAACAGCTGACAGTTTCTGTACCGTGTTGTTCGAACTATTTAGATGATATTGTGGTATCCGGACGTACAGTTGAAGAACATTTAGCAAACCTGGAGTGCCTTTTCAAAATTTTGCAATAAAGCAAAGTGTTCGTTTTTTCAAACTGAAATAGAGTACCTAGGCCATGTGATTAATGCCCAAGGAATTCATCCCTTACAGTCACATCTTAGAGCAATCAAAGACTTGCCTCCTCCTAAGAATGTGCATGAATTGCAAGCAGTAATGGGAAAGCTTAACTATTATTTCAGGTTTATTCCCAATGCCTCTCAGATTGCGGCTCCACTGCATCACTTACGTAGGAAGAATGTTCCTCTTGTATGGTCCAAAGATTGTCAGGTTGCCTTTGACAAACTAAAGTCTGCACTACTCAGTGATGCATGTTTGATTCCCTTTGACCCACAGAAGCCTGTAGTGCTAGCAGTTGACGCCTCGTCGTACGGTGTGGGTGCAGTTCTGTCACATCGTATTGGATGTCATGATCGTCCTATTGCCTTTGCATCCAAGCTACTGACGCCGACGCAACAGAATTACAGTCAGATAGAAAAGGAGGCCTTAGCAATCATTTACGGCGTCACAAAGTTTCATCATTATCTCTATGGCAGAAAATTCTGTTTGTTGACAGACCACAAGCCTCTCACGTCGTTGTTCTCACCCACAAAGCCAATTCCGCCACGGACGGCACAAAAGCTTCAGAGATGGTCCTTAATACTGTCTAATTATCAGTATGAGATTTTGTACCGACCTACCACTAAACACGCCAATGCGGACACACTTTCCCGACTTCCGGTTGGCCATGATGTGTCGTTTGATTCTTCGGAAATGGCATGTTGTCAGATAGACTCCAGAGATGCTACCGCTGTCGCAGATTTCCCTTTGAACTCTCGTCGGGTTGCACAGGAAACAGCTGCGGATGCAGACTTAAGTGTGGTAGCACGTTTTGTTCGCTTTGGTTGGCCTGCCAGAGCCAAAGACATTGATCGGCCTCTGGTTCGACGTTATTTTGCACAACGTCATGCATTATCTTTATGTAAGGGTGTACTGTTGTTGCATACCGACAACGACCAAGCAAGAGTGATTGTTCCTCGTTCCCTGCAATGAGAAGAGTTACGCCTCCTGCATCAAGGACATTGGGGCATTGTTAGGACAAAGCAACTGGCCAGACGTCATTGTACCTGGGTTGGTATGGACGCTCAGATAGAGAGCATGACATCACAGTGTACAGTGTGTGCGGAGCATCAGGCGGCTCCTCCACAGCGTTTCTCAGACTGGCCACGCCCCAAGGGACCATGGCAACGTTTACATATTGACTTTGCCGGACCTTTCTGGAATACGCGCTGGTTAATTGTTGTAGACGCTTTCAGCAAGTTTCCTTTTGTGATTGCCATGAACTCAACGACAGCTTCTAGTACAATCAGTGCCTTAACATCAGTGTTTTGCATCGAAGGTTTGCCTGAAACTATCGTCAGTGACAATGGACCTCAGTTTGTTAGTGCGGAATTTCAACAGTTTTGTCGTGTGAATGGCATTCAGCATATCACCACCGCACCTTTTCACCCTCAGTCCAATGGTGAAGCAGAACGTTTCGTTCGAACATTCAAGTCTCACATGGAGAAGATGAAAGGTCAGCACTCCAGGCAGCAAGCTCTTCAAATCTTCCTGTCTACGTATCGGTGCATGCCACGTGACGGCGCATCTCCTGCCGAGCTGCTACACGGCCGCCGTCACCGCACTCTCCTTCACCTGCTGCAGCCTCCCACGCACCGAGTCGGTTCGTATGGCGCTACGCGTTTTCAGGTTTCTACGCCTGTGCTGTACAGGGTGTTTGCTGGTATGAAGAAGACATGGTTGCCAGGCACCATTCAGCGCGTGCTCGGTCGCAATATGTATGTTGTACTTCTTCCACAGGGTCGGAGCTGCGGCGCCACGCAAACCAATTGCGCTTGCTCAGGCCGCGCGATCCTGTCTCCGGTTTCTTGATTCCAGACCCAGTTCACCGCCAGGGAGCACAAACACATCGTTCGTCAACGGGTCCAGTGTCCCCGGACTACGAGATCGTCCCGATGGAGATCGACGCGACGCTGCCGCTGTCGCCGCCGCAGATGTCAGCGTCACCGAGAGGGACTCCGGGACCGTGCGTGCCGCCGCCGCCTGGGCCACGCACCTCAGAAGAAGATGACCTGCTCCTTCTGGGCGGGGGCGGGCGCCCTTCCGCTGGTTTTCGCGGGTTTTCCAGCGGATCGCAAGGTGTATACCGGGGCGCGGACGGTGTCTCGATCCCAGCCTCAGCTACGACGCCCGTCCCACCAGTAACGCCCCCGCCCAGGCCCTCCTCCCAGTGCCGTCGCCGTGGCCCTCAGCCCTACGCCACGACGGCGCGGTGGTTTGGGGGGGAGGGGTGTGGTGTCGCACAAGTACAAAGTGCGCGCCACCTACTTTCGCCGCGCGCCGCCATGCACGCACGGCGCGGCATTCTCACGACGACAGCCACGAGCGCCCTCTGCGACAACTCCGCTCGTGGCCACCACTGAAGGATCGTCCACTTCGGACTGAGATAGCAACCAGTTAGGACCTTCGGAATCAGATAGGCACCAGTGAAGACTTTGCTATCGTACAGGCACTAGGCAGGCCTCTAACAACTATGCATCAACATTCTGCAGTACTATGTAAAAGTTAAGTATTGTTACATTCTGTGCAATATATATCTCTTTCTAATTTACTCTAGTGTTTATAGTTTCTGGCTGCTCCCCTCCGTACCTGCACCAGCGTGCTATCTATATTCCTGTGTCGGTCTCATCCACCCGGCCACCGACACCTACGACGAGTCTGGGACACAAAAGCGGCGACGAAGTCGGGACACAAAAGAAGAGGCGACCTTCTGCACCGCAGTCCATGACGCTATCCCCTGTGCAACGCCGGCAGTCGGTGTTCGTCGTCTCTCGCGGCATTGCTCCCTCTCCTGAAGAAACAGCGACCTGCTGTTATGTTCCCTGTGGAGCCAGCTGCAATGCCCTGGATCTTGACCGTGTCATAGGTCCTCTGTATGACAGTTCAAGAGAATCCTTCCCTTCTCCGCGATTATCGACGACAGACATTCTTGTCGTGGCATCATCAGGAACATTACCGTCCTTAAAGTCCTTGAACAAGAAGCCATTGTCGTCTACCTGCTCTTCAGGATCGTAGTAAGGCTTCATGCGCAGGACGTGAACAATGTCTCTTCGTTTTTGACGTTTCGACGACGGCTCATAATCCTCAACTTCGTATGTGACATCTGACAGGCGGCGTATGACAGAATACGGACCAAAGTATCGCTCAAAAACTTTTCTGACAGTCCAACCTTCCGTACGGGGGTAAAAATCCATACCAGATCTCCTGGACGGTACACAACAGGTCGGTGCTTGTTGTTATACCGCTGACAGTCCTTCTCCTGGGCGTCCAGTGTCCGTATGCGAGCCAGCTGTCTTGCTTCTTAGACCCTGGTGATGAGCTGTTTAACATAGTCATCCTGAGTGTCGTCCGGTTGGAACGGGAACAGCGTATCCATTGTCGTCTCAGCTTCACGGCCATGGAGCAGGAAAAACGAAGTGAAGCCTGTGGTGTCTTGTCTTGCAGTATTGTAAGCAAATGTCATGACTGGCAGAATTGTATCCCAATCCTTCTGCTCAACATCGACAGCATGTCGGCTAACGTCGTGTTAAAACGTTCCATAAGACC
This sequence comes from Locusta migratoria, assembly GCA_026315105.1. NCBI lineage: Eukaryota > Metazoa > Arthropoda > Insecta > Orthoptera > Acrididae > Locusta > Locusta migratoria. The sequence goes on from CM048747.1 coordinate 103,575,865, forward strand.
ATTTGTCTGAGGGTGGTATGCGTTTGTCATTCTGTGGACAATGTCGCACCACGACATTACCTCTGATAATAGTTTTGACTGGAATACTTTTCCACGATCAGATATCATGACATGTGGTGCTCCAGGCTTCAAAATTATGTCTTCTACAAGGAATTTTGCGATCTCTGGAGCTTCTGCAGTCGGCACAGGTTTGGTGACAGCGTAGCGTGTGAGGTAGTCAGTGCAGACTATTATCCAACGGTTACCAGTTGTCGACTTCGGGAACCTCCCTAAAACATCGATCCCAACTCGGTGGAATGGAGCTGCTGTGGGCGGAATCGGTACGAGATGTCCTGGAGGTAATTGCGGCACATGCTTCTGTCGCTGGCACTCTTTACAATGACTCACATAGTGCTTGACAGGTCGGTAGAGACCTTTCCAGTAATATCTGCGTCTGATTCTGTCTTCACGAATCCCAGATGACCGGATATTGGAGCATCGTGGAAATATTTGAGAATAGCTGGCTGGAGATGAGCTGGAACAACAAGTAGCCATTTGGAGCCCAGTGGATCGTAGTTGCTCTTATACAATGTTCCGTTTATAAGTTGGAACTCTCCATTGGTCGGTTCTCCTTTTTCCAAGGCCTCTATCGTTTTTAATAGTGCTGGATCTTCCCTCTGTTCAGCTGTAACGTCATCTAATTCAGTGAGAGCTGAAATTTCATTAACGCTGTTGTGTTCCACTAATGGATTCCTCGAAAGGCAGTCAGCATCCTTGTGTTTGCGCCCGTTCTTGAATACCACTGTGACATCATACTCTAGGAGTCTTAGTGCCCATCTTGCTAGTCGACCTGATGGATCCTTCAGGCTAGTCACCCAACACAAAGAATGGTGGTCTGTCACGACGGTGAATGGTTTGCCGAATAAATACGACCGGAACTTGTTGATAGCCCAGATAACCACGAGACATTCTTTTTCAGTTGTAGAGTAGTTTATCTCGGACTTTGAGAGTACTCTTGACGCATAGACTATCACTTTTTCAGCACCTTCGTGAACTTGTACAAGCACTGCACCAATTCCATAACCACTGGCGTCTATGTGAAGTTCCGTTTCTGCATTCTCGTCATACAAGGCTAGCACTGGTGCGGAAGTTAGAGCCTCCTTAAGTGCCCGGAAAGCTCTTTCTTTTGTCTCATCCCAGTAAAATTTGGCGTTTCCCTGCAGAAGATCTTGTAATGGACGTGCCTTGTTACAAAATCCTTTTATGAAACGTCGGTAGTATGAGCACAGCCCGAGAAATCTTCTCACATCACGAATGTGCTGAGGAGTTGGAAATTCTGTGACTACCCTAACTTTATCTGGATCAGGACGGACACCATCTCCGTTGACTAGATGCCCCAGGATTTTTATCTCTTTGGCGACGAAGAGGCACTTCTTTGGATTGAGGCGGAGACCTGCAGCGTGAACACACTTCAGCACAGTTGACAGGCGACTCAGATGTTCTTCAAATGTTTTCGAGAAAACGACAATGTCATCTAAATAGCTGAGACACGTCGTCCACTTAAGGTGTCGAAGCAAGTTGTCCATCATGCGTTAGAATGTGGCTGGAGCATTACATAATCCAAATGGGATTACTTTAAATTCATAGAGGCCGTCAGGTGTAATAAAAGCCGTCTTCTCCCTGTCAGCTTCGTCAACCTCGATTTGCCAGTAACCTGTCTGCATGTTCATAGTTGAGAAGTATGTAGCTCCTTTCAAGCAGTCTAAGGTGTCGTCAATGCCCGGCAATGGGTAGACATCTTTCTTTGTGATTCTGTTCAGCCGCCGATAGTCGACACAGAATCGCCATGTGCCATCCTTCTTCTTTACAAGGACCACCGGAGACGACCAAGGACTCTCCGAAGTTTGAATAATGTCATCTCGCAACATCTTGTCCACTTCCTCCCGAATTATCCGTCTTTCAGCTGGCGACACTATACGAACGCTGGCTAATTGGCGGATGATGCCCAGTATTGATACGGTGCTTTATCGTGGGCCATTTCATCTGACTTTTCCCCTGCGGAGGTGTGAATGCACCCGAAAATTGGCTTAATATACCTAACACCCACTGGCGTTGTTCCTTGGTCAGTCCAGGCCCTATTGACAGTTCCACGTTTGTTTCCTCCAGCGTGTTGTCTGTACTAACAACAGGGCATGGGTCTTCATTGATGACGTTGAGCTCACCGTCCTGGATTGGTTCAGCTGTCCCGATACACATTCCCTTGGGGATAAGTTGTGACTGCTCGTGACAATTTGTGATCCAAATCTCTCCTTGACCATCGGTACTGCTTATGATAGCCGCTGGTATGTAAATTTCTTTTGTGAGCCTGATAAACTTTTTACTATCAACAAGAACTTCACAGTTTAACCAGTCATCTGTGTTTGTGACTGCAACTCTTCTCATTGTCAACGGCGGTATAGTCACATTGTCAACGACGAATAACTTCCCAGAAAATTCTGCATTCCGTGTATCCGGCGGAACAACTTCTTCAATTTGTAGCTCAGATCTTCCACAGTCAATGATAGCTTGGGACGCCTGAAGAAAGTTCCATCCGAGGATGACATTGTGACTACATTCTGTTAACATGACAAATTCAAATGGCTGCGTCCTGTTGTTGATGGTTATTCTTGTGGCACAAGTTCCTGCTGGATGGACATACTTTCCAGTCGCGACCTTCAGCACAGTTGCCCCCGTATCACAGAACATTGTCTTCTTTAGTGTGCGGCGGTAATTATCCGATAATACAGAAAAACAGGCTCCTGATTCAACAAGTGCCCGGGCAGGTTGGCCGTCGATTATGACGTCAATGAGATTTCCCGACATCTTAGCGACTGTCGTCCATGGAGGATTTTCATCTGCGGCGGCCTCACCTCCGTAGATGGTCGCCTTGCTTAGTTTTCCTGGGCGCGGCGGCTTGATATCCGTCGACAGTGTGGTCACTTGAGATGAAGCATCAGCTCTGATTATTTTTCTGCCTAGTGGCAGCCAGCGAAAGCTTACATCTGCTGATTTGCGTCTGTTATGATACCATCACAGTTTTTAAGTTTAATTCTGTTATCTATTATCGATGATTCTTTTATGTCCTTCATTAGTGTTAACTGTAGGTGCTAAAAATTGTGACACTCACTATCATAACAGATGCAAATGAGCCAATGTAACCTTTTGCTGGCTGTCACATGTGTCCTGAAGGCTATTGTATCTGTAATAGATGACCCTTTAGCTGCTGTCATAAACCAATGCCTTGATGTTGGTACATTCCCAGACTTATTAAAACGTGCAAATACAGTACCATTTTTTTTTTAAAAAAAGGCGATCCTAACAGTCCATCTAGCTATAGACCAATTTCCATAATACCTGTTCTAGCCAAAGTGATCGAGACTATAATGAAGAACCAATTGTTGAACTATTTTGAAGACAACAAGCTGTTCCTAGATAATTGACATGGATTTAGACGAGGTAAATCCACATTCACTGCATTGCTTGATGTGACAACAAAAATAATGAAAGCAGTTGAAAAAAAAAAAGAACTGGCTGGCCTTAATTCTTTGTGATTTAAGCAAGGCTTTTGATTGCATCTCTCATAAGGAACTGTTGGAAGAGGTAAAATCTTATGGAATAATGGGTGCCATCTTTGATACTGTATCTTCCTACCTGAAAGACAGGCAGCAGAGTGTTTGTATCCAGGGAGCAATGTCTCGTGAAATGACACTTGAACATAAAGTGCCACATGGCTCTGTACTTGGCCCTCTGCTTTTCCTAATATATGTCAGTGATCTGAGTTGTGATGGTCATACCTTGCTCTTTGCAGATGATACATCATTAATAACAAAGGTAAGTACTATGGCGAGACTCTAAACAATGCTGATATTTTGTTCAAAGAAGCCAAAAATTTGTTCAAAGCTAACAACATGAAGATAAAACCCAGAAAATATTATGCAGCCTTGGTGACTGTGGTTCAATATGAAATGAAGACATTGTCAAACTCCTGGCTATCACAATCGACAAAAAACTGAAATCCACAACCACAGTACATGGACTAATGCTGACATTGATATACCAAGCTGTCGTCTAGGGAAGACATTTAGCAGTTTTCCCACAGTTGCCCAGAAGATGTAAAACCACCTACTTCCTGATGTTCGAGTATTACCACCAAGAGTGGTCCGAAATAGACTGACATGTGTGTTCAAGCAGCATCCACTATTATTTCTGTAAATGGGTTTTTCTCTATATGTGAAGCCACAGAGTGATCATAGTTCCTACAAGTGTTGCTTATGACCATTGTTTATAAAAGTGTTGTGTTTCTTTTAACAGTTTTGTATGTTCTGACGCAATCTGTCTGGCCCTGGGCGGTGAACAATTAAGACCTAGTAATAAAGTTACGAGCGGCACATGCAAAGACCGCCGATCATAGCCGATCGATTGACACGTATGGCACCAAGTTTTGCGTTCCCCAGACGGAAGTATCCCAATAAGCTTAATAAGGTCATCTATATAAATAAAAATGAATCGCCAAATATGTTACTGAGTGTAAAATTCGAGAACGGCTCAACCAATTCGGCAATTTTTTAAATGTTATTGTTAAAGCACAAGGAAGATTCTTATGGGGAAAAACAACATAAAAATTATAAGAAAATTAATAAAAACAACACTTTTACTTTTAGACCCATGCCAACTATAAGACGTCTACACAGCAATTTGGGTCGAAGAGATCAGCATGTTCGCTTCAGTTTGTATGATGCCTTCTCATTGCGTGTGACTGTTATATAGTGTTACAAAATATCGTTTGCCTACTGAAATATTACATCTAATATAGAAAGCAGAGTGTCTGTATGTTTGTGTTTTGTTCCAATCTTTATGAAAGTTTGTACACATAAGCTTCAATCCATGAGGATGGTCGCTGTAACTAAGAATCACGTACAACATATAGTTTACGAGATAAGACATCATAAACAATGATATGCACGAAAAACGGCTCAATTAAGCGTCAATGCTGCCTATTTGCTCCTAAAGCAGAGGACCGATTTCAACCAAATTTGTTAAACATATTCTTTACATGAGATAATTGCTGTAGGAGTAAGAACTACATAGGACACATGGTTCAGGAGCTATAACATCATATACAATATGAGTTGCAAGAAACTGACATATAATGCGACGAGACTTTACACTACATGAGAAGGACAGTATTTAGCGACTTGCAACAAAGTAACATAATTTCAAACCTTATGAAACTTTTTCTCGCTGACAACCACATCAAAATATGAAAGGAAAAAAGTTTCTCGCTTACTACTTTTCCGCTGTTCATGGAGCAAAACTATGGCATTCAGTATGATGTTGCAGTTTATAATTTTAACACTACAAATTGTAGTTTCAGGAAATTTTACAGATAGTACACACACAAACAGATAAATGTACTTTAGAAATTGTATCTCAGGATGAGAGGTAGTTCGTGAGATATAAGGACAAACAGTAACTTTCATGGAATACCGCCCTATTACACATCAGGCTTTAATCTATTACTTCTTTACAATTAACTCTGTTCACAACGGATTTTACTGACGTACAGTACTTAGACAAATGACTATATAACTGCAAAACTATACAATCATGCAACATATAATTCAGTAAACATAATATCATATATACTGCAATCGGTAAAAACCTGTCACATCATGCTACACATATTGCAGTCAGCTTAAGGAAATTCCTGGAAAGATGACAATAGCAGGTTGAAATTTCTGGGGAGGGGGGGGGGAGCGAGTGAAAAATTAGTACTTTTGGTCAGCCTGGCTTTCTAAAACAATTTACAAAACGTGAAAGAAAAGATGTTTAATTTCAATATTAAATGGCAAAACAGGACCTAATAACTCGAATGACCGGCCGCGTTGGCCGAGGAGACTAAGGCGCTCCAGTCACGGTCTGCAAGGCCACTACGGTCGGGGGTTCGAATCCCCCCTCAGGCATGGATATTTGTGCCGTCCTAGTTCGTAAGTAGTTCATAAGTAGTTTGTAGGTTTAGGGACTGATGACCCCGTAGTTAAGTCCCATAGACTGTACAAACATTTGAATTTGAACTCGAATGTGTGTGTGTGGGGGGGGAGGGGGGTGGGAGGGGAGGGAGTAATTGGCCAAACTGAAAGGGGATTGTCACCTCTGGACAGTAGTGTTGACAACTTTGCAACATACAGTTGCAGGTGATAGCAATAGACTTCAAGAGAGTTTTAAGGAAAGAAAGAGAATGAAACAGAGTATATCCAACCGAAACCTATCATTTAAGACAAATGTGGCTTTTAACTTCAAGAGAATACAGTTTCCAGTGAGGCTTGCATTTTCTATTACGATTAATAAACCATAGGGCAATCTTTCCATTACTGTAGAGTGAATTTGACATGCCCATGTTTCTTCCATGGACAACTTTGTCACTTGCTCTGGGCTGGCCTCACCAAAGAAATTATTCATATTAGATCCTGCTCAAGTAACAAGAAAATAATATTGTTTATAGTAAAGTTGTGAATTAAATGAATGTTAGATATGATTTCTATTTTGATTACTATCTTTCTTGTTTTGGATATTGTACTTAAAATTTTGTATATTATGCAATACAGGCTTATTTCTTATATATTCTTTGATACATAATTATAACATGTTTTTAGAAACAAGGAGATGGACAGAGAGAGAAAAGGGATAGGATGAGTACTAAATCAAGGCTTCAATAAATAAATAAATAAATACCCGGGCAATGCCACGTTTTCAGCTAGTTACATAATAGATATTTATTATATTCTATAGGGAAATTGTGACGTTACAACCATGTACAGCATCCATTTGAAGCTCAAAGCATGCTAGTTTGACAGCGGAGAGCGTCGAAAGACGATGTTAAATTCTGAGCTTCCTTGCGTCGTGAAGGTTGCGGTCACAGATGGTAGTCGCCGCAAGTACTCAATGCTGCCACTAGATCTCAGGTGCAACGAATTCATGACAGGAAAATACCTGCAGCATACATTAAGGTATGTTAACACTGGCCACAAAAACGGCGCCATAGCATGTGGCATTAGGGCTTATATGGAAGTGGTGCTGTCACAGCCATTTCCACTCGCTCCTGTCAGAATCCTGGTTGCATGGCTGCCAACATGGCGTCAGCTGAGATTTTCCTAACAGACATTGGTGTTGTCAATTAGGCTATCGTTTAAGAATTGCTATAAGACTACAATAAGAGAAAAATAAATTGTAAATGTTGTTGTTTGTAAATGTATTTTGCTTATAAACAACACTTCTACATATTAAAGACAGGTATAAACCAAGTAGCACATGAAAACAAACCTCTATTACTGAACCAATTACGAATAAAATAGAAGTAAATTTCGATTGATATCTACTTATCAAGCTCTGTAAGAAAGTTTGATAGCAACATTACAAATGCACTACTTGATCAAGTGATACAATAAGTTTCACTGTGATATTTGACAGGTGACCAGTACCTGTCATCTCTTCACCCTTGATATCTTGCCATCAAAATAAGTTCAGTGTTCTGATGTAATGTTCTGGTTGCTATTTACAATGTAATGGACGCTTATTTGAAACCTAACATAGCTACCCACAGTTAAATAGGACGACTTTTTAATTTATATCGATTTTTGAGATTATGCTTTGTACAACTGCACTAACAGTTAATGTAATACAGTTCATTCCCTTAATTAACAGATACACTCAATCAGAAATTGCAACATGAACCTTGTCATTTCCTTTCTAAAATCCATGTGGCAAATGTTTATGAGAAATGAAAATGCCAATTCCAGAATCTGAATACACTACCAGCACCACACTTATTTTCTGCATTTGTAGAATTAAATACTCTGCTGTGTAGTGACAAATCTCCCTTCAGTAATCACTCAGTAACCCTGTTTAGTCCACACACATATTAAGCATACACTGTATAAGAACATCATAAAATACGCAAATTAACTACAGTATGCTCATGAAAACTTTGTCCTGCATTCCGATGTCTAACTATTACTGTTACCCAAGAAACCATAGAAACATATATTTTGGAAAGATCTTTAATTTGATGAGCAATTAAAATGCACATTGTTTGTAAAACTTAGGCATAAATACACGAAAACACTAAATACGGCGAAAGCCTTCAAATAAACATGGCTGCTGTTTGTTTTGATTCTAAGAAATGGCGCCACATAGTTAATATGACCTGAGCTTTGTCGAGTGGCGACAGTTGGGTGGCATCATCCAAAAATTTACAATTGACACTAACATTTCCCGTGGCGAAAGTCAAATGGCGCTGTTTTTGTGGCCTGTGTCAACATACCTAATTATTGGATTTCAAATTCGATTTTCTCGAGAATTTTTGAGAGTTGCATTGAATGGCTTTGACTGATTGTAATTTAAATTCTATACTTCACGTACCGTAAATATGAAAAAAATTATAAAATCCGACACCCATGTGGTGTCCTTGTCAGATAGGACTTTGTTCATGTTACTTTGTTCTGCGCTAAAATAAAGAACAAATATTCTGTTTCAAACCATGACTATGTTTCCTTTTACAGCTAAAATAACAAACGGAATAAGTATGCTAATACCGAATTCCACAAATATCTACTACTTAATCTATATACAAAGTTGGTATTATCATTACGTCATTTACAACAGTCATTGTAAAAATATCTCCCCAGTTTGTGTACCTGTCAAAAAAAGTCTATGTTTGCAATTAGATTCTATGTATATTGTGATATGTTCACAAAATAGAACAAATGCGCTTTTCAGAGAAGGCGCCATTATTACCTTTCAACAACGCAGAATCATATAGTATATAGTTATGTTCAATTAACAAGAGTGTGCGATAAAAAAAAGCAGTGGCGGGTTTTTATTTTTAGTTATTTATATTTTTTTTGTTCTTCAGGTAGGTTGTCGTTTGTTTGTGTGTGTTCTGGGTTGTTCATTGAGAATTTTGCTTAGTTTTAGATGGCGTTGAACCTGCTTTCTTTTTCTCTCTTTTCATTGGTTCTTGGTTTGATTGGACCTTTGTAGACGTTGGTGTTTTTAATTTTGATCGTTTTGTCGTCCACTCAGTTTTATCGTTACAGAGGGCGTCAAGCCAATGCCACCGGGATACAAGGCCTGTGCACTGCCTGCCAAGAATAGTCATAACACAAGCAAACTATTTGTCTTATGTAGCGTTGTACTGAGTTTGGGAACACAGGCAGGTTGCACAGTGTTTTTCAGAATGTTATTTATGTGATTCAGAGACAAATTTGTGTTGGTATAAGATATTTATGGACTGTTAGTAAGATATCTTACCGAAATTGGTATCCGACAAGTCATATTAGGCATTTTGTCTCATACCAGCAACAATCTGCACAGAGAATATCATAAATAACACTACGAATATTCTGAAACACAGTCTTCAGCGTTTTTGTATTCCCAAACTGAGCCCAATGCTACATAAGACAAATAGTTTGCTTCTGTTATGGCTGCTATTAACAGGCAGCACACAGGCCTTGTATCTAGGTGGCGTTGGTCGAGCATGCTGAGTTACTGTGCTAGCAACCATCTGACTGAGTACTCTGAACAGTGATCTCTATACATAATGGATATATAACTCTGGTCTCTGAGCATAAAATTATAGAGTGCCTGCACTTTCAGATGTTTTCTACACATTTTCGCATGGTCCGCCATGTTTAAATTTGGCATACGAATTTTCAACAGTTATTAAGTGATAAAGAATTACTTGCTTACCTCTTGATTTGAAATTTATGTCAATATGCGATGTAATAGGCTAACGTGGAAGCGAAATCAAAACGTATTTTCTTCTCGTTTTTTTCTAAAACTTCATAGCAGCCATATTTGATTTTGGCAAGAAACAAAATATTAGCATCTACGACTGGCATGTCCAGACAGCTGAAGTTCATCATCCAGGTAGTATAGAGATCACTGGCTGTGAACCAACACACCTGGCAAGTTTGAAACCACCGTCTAAGATGTTTATGCATCACAAAATAATTTGCTGCCCATTACACTACGCTGAACAGCTGAGAGAATAATCCGTAATTCTCTTACCATTAATGACAGGTGTTACTTGCTAACATGGCATTTTTAGACATTGGATTACAATTTATTGCCCTAACGATGATGTGTTTTTGATAATTTTCAAAGTGTGATTGGTTTGAAATGACAACACTTGAGTTATAATAAGAAAATAATCAAAAACAGAAAGCAAGATGGCATATACAAAACAGAGTTTTGAGCGATGGATGGATGTGACTGATTTCCGAAAGCCAAATGTAGAGCACCTCCATAAAACCAACCAGACATGGGCACTATGGTGGTTATTATTTTAAGTATATATTATTGTTTTAATTTTGACCTGCAATTCGTTTTATATGTGACAATTACCAGCACACGATTATCTATATAGGGCCTGACTATAATCCATTGCACCTACCAGATTTAATGTTCAAATATTTGTTAAATTTATGGGACTTAACTGCAGGATCATCAGTCCTTAAACTTACAACATACTTAAAACTACCTCATACTAAAGACAACACAAACATCCATGCCTGAGGGAGGATTCAAACTCCCGATGAGGATCAGCCTTACACATTGGAGTGTAGCACCTCAATGTGCTCGGCCACTCCCAAGTGGCCCAGATTTTATGTGGAGCACTATAATAAGCAGTTTAATGTCAATGAGACCAGATGATAACACCATAGAGTGTCGAAACCGGTCATCTTGAATAAATAAAATAAAAATTGCAATGTTGCCATCTATCCTGTTTATACAGTACAATTGTTCCCTAAAATGAGTAAATTATGTGATAATGAAAATGTGGGAGATATATTAAAATAATAATTTAAAGAGGTAAAAGTTCAAAAAAAGAGTATATTTATCAAAGCTGAACTCAAATATAAAATAATATTGGCTGTTTGTTAAATTGCAGTCAGGAAGAATATTAGCCTATGTGTGGGGTGCTTAGGTATTATCACAATAGCAGAGTCGTAATTGTATCATCCATCTAATTTTATTATTTGTGTCCGAAATGTTTGCAAAACATTGTAAAACTACAGGCAAATCTGAAGTGCCCCTAAGACACGCCAGTGCGATTTTTTTCTTACTCCAATCCACGTCCACATCATTCATCTTGATACGTCATCGACAAGCTGATGGGGAGAGATGGGAGTGGTAATACCAGCCCCCTCATCATATAGCAGTACAGGAGAGCACCATCAAAGTAAGAACACGATACGACCACCCGATTTCACAGAACAGTGTGTGATGTGGTGCATATTAGGGAATCTTCGGTTCACACAGACATGGCGAAGTAGACAGTACAGATTATGACTAAAGGATGACTGTAGAACGCCAAGCTGCATAATATATTGCATATTAATTATTTGGTATAATTACTGACTCGTGATGAGCTCATGAATAAGTGAAGAAATTTTGTTTAATAAATGCTAAACAAGTGCTAGAGCTATTAAACAGTGAAAATATTATGACAGTCTGAATGATAAAAAAGACTTTGGATGAAAATTAGCAAAATAAATAACATCTTTCTAGGATGTTTGACATGTTTCCATGTTAAATAATTGTAAATAGGTTAGGAATAGAGCAAATATCGGTTGTATATCATGAGAGACATTTACAAAACTTGTTAGGAGATAAATTAATTAAATGTATATAAGTGAATAAATCAGTTAATATCGAAATACAACTACTATGTGGCGACTGCTTGACTGTCGAGTAGATAGCCATCTTCAACCTTAGTTCTTGTGTAGCCTTTGTTCTAGTAGCAGTAAAGTGTTATATCAAGTACATGTCATTCTTATTGGGGCTCCAAGCTCACATAAAACCCATACTGACAATCCTTAAGTCAAGTTCACTGTTGATTACGAGGATTGTGCAACAGCAGCTGGTTTTTGTGTGGAATTTCACCATAAAATGTGGAAGTCAGAGTTCTGGAAGTTGCTTCAATGACCACGACAGTGCCACCTCCACCGGGATTCCGTGCTACAGCAACTTCACTGCCATAAATCCAGTGTAGTCCTGTTCTAGTGCATCAAATTTGTATTCGCAGAACAATTTCTCACAGGTCATGTTCACCACACCAAGTGCTTCTAGTGTCACGAGGAACTAAACAGATTCAGTTCTCTGCTCGCCACTTGTGTTTTCTAGTGTTTCATCCAGAAACAGTATTAATCAGATAACACACTGCATCTCATGTGCGCCTAACCCTTAGATTTAGCAGAATATGAACTTATTGAACATGAACATTTGAATTTTAGACCGGCATCTGCCCCGCCGAGCACGTGCATGTTAGAGGCCGTCAAACGTGGCCTGGATCCCGCTCGTTCCCGCCAGCGTGAGCGGCCAGCGAGACCGCCGCACCCGGGAGCCGGCAGTGCCGATAACAGTCTCGGGAGCGAGAAGACTCGGTACTCCCTGCTAGCATGTAGAACAGCCGACAGCAGTGCGCATGCGCACAGTCAGCCCTCAAGACGCCGTTAACTGAATCGTCACATCAAATAACGCTGTATGGCGCATTTTGCAGTTTATGGGAAATCGAAAAAAGCTGTTAATTCCAGAGAATTGATGGAAAATAATAATGTACCAGTAGATACGTATTATTTGTGCATACAGACTCTTAAAAATACTTGGTTCTGCTTTCCAAAATTTCACTAAGTATAGTTTTTTTGAAAATTAGTAAGTTTTAAAATGGATAAATGCTGTATAGCACTGGATATACAGCTTTATTCCATATCACTCTGTACTCTGCTCTAATGTTAATGTTGTCTAGAATCCAAAAAGTGTAAGTAAGAAAATTATTACAAGATACAAAAAATATTTATTGTAAACTGATTAAATTGGTCTTAAAAAGTAGTAATACAAGAGTATCTTAAAGTTGAGACACAAATCTGGTAGCCAAACTCAGCTGTCACACTGTAGGTTTTCGTAAAAATCCCGGTATTTTGTATCCATATATTTTATCATGTCCAACAGATTCTTTTTCTTCTCCTTCTGAAGTGTCAGTGCCCCGTTGTAAAGCAACCGAAAACCAGAAACAACGGTAAATTTTTTATTTGATGTTCACGGAACCCATACAGAATTATTCCACTCACCTGTGTTGGAGGTTGTTTTCCAAAAACTACCTTTCCTTTCCGTGACATATATTCCACTCCAGCATCACGAAGCCTTTTCCTCTTAATATCCTGCCAGTTAGCGATGTTAATTTTCCTTTTCCGTGTGTTATTAGCGCGTCTCAAACCGCTTTCAGTGAGCGTCACCTTGCTACACTCCGCCATTATTGTAACATACAGCACTGTTCCAGCAGAGGCGCGAAAACTTCGTGGGTCTCCTCGCTGTTTAGTGCTGCCCTCGGACGGTAAACCGGTCAACTTTTCCAGCAGGCAATGCAGACTGCCGCTTACATCATTATTCTACGCGATTCTACGAAATGTCAAAATGTGTCATACAGCGTTATTCGATGGCATGATTCAATTATTGCGCCCGTCCGCCACACGTCTATGACGCTGCGTCCACACTGCCGGCCGGGCCTAGCCGAGCCGCCGACGGCATGGGTGTTCACAATGCGCGCCAAGCCGTAATGGAAAAGAGGGGGAAAATCAACTTTTACGGTTTTCAAGTTGTAAAAAATTTTGACGGTGTATAAGACCAAGTCGCATCGTTTTGTCAACTCATTTTTTCCTTACAAGCTTTGACTTGACTGAAAAAATAAAAAGTCTACTTTTTATTCCGCACGAATTTTTAGTTTCGTAGAGCTCCTCACTCGATTCTGATGAAAGTATTCCGTTAAAAAATCTGATTTTTGGACACAGGGTAGTACAAGATCTTATCTTTCCAATAAAACATTCACGTTTTCGAAATTCGTAACAATCGTTTTCAAATGATGCTTTTTGTCAGGTATGCGCACTTGATTTACAAATCGTGTGTTGAAAAAGTTCGATAGCGGGCAGGTTACTGTTCTATATATTTTAGACCATACATTGCAGCGAGTGAAATGGAGCTAAAAGAACAGAAAAGTTTTTGAAATGGTAGTCGCACTGATATCTACCTCCTTTCACAAGTAATTGTGATTTATCTGAGCGGCGTCATGCCGCGACCACAAGTCTACGAACTCGGCGTGTGTTGAGCGTGGCGTAAAGCACTGCAGTGCCGAAAACATTATTTGCTGTCCACGTATTTGGTCCCTCGTGATGTGTTAATAATGCATAACCAGAAAATAGCTATACCGTAATTTTCTTGGGTTGCAACCGATGACAATAAACAATGATCCGCTATGGTAATCCTTCACTTAAGAGGTTACAAGTAGTTTGTTGTCCACGTCGTACAATTGATGGAATACATATTTTGTGTGTCGAACTACAAGAGAAGAAACAATTAATGTAAACTGCGAATTTGCTGTTGATGGACTGAAATAAAACTTCTGAAATTCTACTCAATGATTTACTTGTTGAGGATGATAAACGGAAGAAGTCCAAAAAGATACATTTATTGATGCATCTACACCTAAGATTACACTATTTAGCCTTCTCTTAATTTTCGCTTTCGTAACTCTCGGAAAATGTTATACCACAAGGTGAAACAATTTGAATGCAGTGCCTCACATAAAAGCGCTATCCCTCAGACCGAGACTAAAGTAGGAGTAAAGAACAGTAAAATTAAATACATTTAGTAACGCCCTGATAAGGGATGCTGCAGCTTATGGCCATGGGGGTACGTCAGGTGTGCCGGTTTTGTGTGGGACACGCTGTACTGTGTTTCAGCTCATCTCCACTTTCAAAGAACTCTACACGGTTCTCAGAATTTTTATTTATTTTGTTAGGAAGCTGTCTGATGGGAATATTCTTTGTCTCCATGGTACTTTCATATCGACTTTTCTACTTTATATTAAAAGTAGGCCACTGTACATAATAAAAGATAAATTCTGGTTGGAGGTACCCAGATAAGAGTTTACTGTTATAAAGAAGCTTAATTTTAGCAATAAAATTAGGAAAAGGTCCGTGTGAACTACTAGTTATTCCCTGCTGTAAAACCTTGGTCCCTGGCCCAAATTGAGAACTGACTTCGTTCAAATTACTCTAATAACAGGAAGTTGACGATACAGTGGCCAATATACGTAGCAGCTGACACGAAATTACACACAGGTATTAATAAACAAGCCACCACAATTAAAGTTATTTCATAATGGTGGCTAAAGAAAAAAATTATGGCGCAACGGAACTTAAACATAAAAAATTGAATCTCACCACTAGTAAAAAACAATATTAAATAAAAAGGGAGGAGGTGCTCGAAAACTGATATTTATAGGAAAGTCAAAATTATACTGAACTTAACTTGTTTATTCAGGACGAGCACAAGAAAAATGGGAAACCAATTTTGTTAATACAATAAAAATGCATCTCCTTACATGAGCTAATACTGACGATTCCCAGCATTGAATTCAACATAAATTACACAGAACTTACGCTACAGGGGGAGGATTTACAAACAACAGTCACTCGCTCACACACACGCAATGCAACAGCGAAACTCACCAAAATCAGCGTGCTGAAACGAGGCAGAAGCAGGTGCCGCTATCGTAGGCGAAATTCAGCAAACCCGGAGGTACCATACAACACGATATACAATAAAACTGCAAAGATGGCTCTGGTCTGTCGTTCCTGATTTGAAATGAGATGGTGTGTGAGTATAACAAAGTTAAGTTGTATTTAGGTTAAACGCGAGCAAACACGCTAACGGCGACATACGGCTACGTTACATGATCTTCTGCTGACAATGGGTTGGGATTCCTTATTGCTAAGAACAAGCTCCCAAATTGGCTCGGAAAAAAAAAAAAAAGTGACAGACGCTTCTCATCTTTTACTGACCTGTCCTGCAGTGTCTGAGGCTAAAGTAAACCAGCGTATGTTGAAAATTCGAAAAGTACCATCTTGCACAAAAAGAAAATTGTTTTCAAATGATACAGCAAAATGTTCTTAGAAACGTTGTTCGTCTCAGACAGATTACTAAAAGCAACTCAGTTCATTCTTACTTTAATATGAGACGTGAAAGTACTGCATTTATGTCGGACACACTATATACAATTATTTTCAACTTGTGGTAACACATTTTCCGAAAGCAGTTTACATTACTTTGTTCTTCTCTTCTAGTTCCAAACCCGAAGTATATATTCCATGAACTGTTTTATGTGGAAAAAACCAGATGTATGCCTCTCAAAGTCAAGTATGATCTGCTGTAAAACCGTAGCAGATAGTTGTTCATTGTAATCGGTTGCCACCCAATAAAAATTAGTTCACTGTCGTTCTCTGATTATGGATCATTAACACATCACGAGGGACCGACAAACGTCGCCAGCAATTCAGATTTTTCTGCACAGCAGTCTGCAGTGCTTCACGCTACGCTCAACACAGGCTGAGTTCGTAGGCTTGCGATCGCGGCCCGAGGCCGCTCAGACACTTCGCAATTACTTGTGAAAGAAGGTAGATATCAGTGCCATTACCATTTAAAAAACTTTTTTGCTCTTTTAGCTCCATTTCACTCGCTGTAATATATGGTCTAAAAATCATAGATCAGTAACCTGCCCGCTATCTAACTTTTTCAATACACGATTTGTAAATCGAGTGCATATACTTGACAAATAGCGTCATTTGAAAACGACTGTTGGGAATTACGAAAAGGTGAATGTTTTATTCGAAAACTAAGATGTTTTACTATAATGTGTCCAAAAATCAGATTTTTTTAACCACATACTTTCATCAAAATCGAGTGAGGAGCGTTACGGAACTAAAAAACTTGTGCGGAATGAAAATTAGCCTTTTTATTTTTTTACAGGCAAGGCAAAGCTAGCAAGGAAGAACTAATTTCATAAAACGATGTAGCGTGGTCGTGTGCAGGTAGGAAGGCGGCTGAGCGAAAGGTTCTGCGCAGACAGAGAGGAAGAACGCATAAATTGAATGATACTACAGTTCTGCCAAACCCCCTCCAGACGGGTAGAAGGAGGCGGAGTCTCTTGAGCACGTGACTGGTCTTCAGTAGCGCATCCAAGCGGCAGACAGCAAAAGCTTCGGTCACATTTGTTTACAGTTTACGTGCGTTATTGCGTGATTTTACGTGTAGGTTAGGTTGTGTAAATTCCATTCCCAGAGCAGACTCAGCAAAGTAACATGAAAATATTATACAGCAGCCTGAACACAAGAGCGAATTGCTGCCTTCCTTATGTGATTTTAGTAGCCTCAAACGAAACGGAAAGCTTCAATACTTTATTCTTCTATTCGTGATGTAGCTACCCGTGAAAAAAAAAAAATCATTAGTTTTGTAATGAATGTCAATTGAGTGTGGAAGCACCTCTCAGGTCTTTCCATCGAAGAAAATGTAAATAATGATGCTGACAACATTCTTATACCGATATCCGAATATTAGAGCCGACGTGTGTTATTTATGCCAAGTTTCTGAAATAAAAAATATATATTTCTCACCATCTGATATAGAATGTCTCATTTGATGTAAGTGTGTTTTAAATACATAATTTATGTAACATTTATAATTATACGTATCAAAGACATGTGGGCTACAGTCATCTCCCTATAATAATAATTTCGTGTGGCTTGTTGGCCAGGTGCAAGTCTTTAAATTGGACGGCACTTCGGCGACTTGCGTAAAAGAATGTGTGTTGTCACATGCCTTTATTCTCTTTAAACTCGTGGCCAGTAGCGTAGGTGTGATTTTAAGTTTACTGTTTATTAGTAAAAACACCAGAGGCAGTCAGTCAGCACAGACAGATAAAGACCATAATTTTGTATTCCTGTAGTAGAGACTATGGTAAATAGAACATGAATCAAATAATATATGAGATAAAATTTACGGTACCGGTAGGCCTGAGTTAATGTTTACACTTTTCCAATTCTATCATTTTTGTTTGTACCTCAGAACTGTCCCACTCCTTCAGGCTTGCAATTTATGTAGCATATTGTAGGGATAGTAGAGAGAAACGTAACCTTGGTAGTACCTACTATGAAATTTCACTAAAATAGGAACATTCGTGAGCTACAGATGTCGAAAATAAAATAAAAAATGAACTTAGAATATAAGACAGCAACCGCTGACAGCGTTAAGCTTTTGCTTTCTGCCACTGGGAAGCGCTACTGCAGACTAGTCACGCGCACAACATGCCCCGCCTCCTTCTGCCCTTGTGGAGGGGATGTGGCAGAACTGTAGTACCAGGGGGGCGCAGTAAGCGATGCGCAGTAGGAAACGCGTTTTCGCCGTTCTGCGCATGACGTCACTGTGGGACACCTGGGAGCAAAACATGATTGCTAACTCGTGTGCGTGTTTGTGTGTGTTACCATTTCTGCTGTATTTGCTTAACCTCTCATTCCCACGTTATGAATTCAGCTTTGGAAAAATTAAAATTCGGTGTTTTCTGTATTAATACAGTGCACTAAAGATCAAAGTACGTGTTTTAAAAGTTTTGATCACACTGTTGATTTTCTATGTCATGCACAACAGAAACGTTTGTATTGAGATATTTTATTACTTGGGACGTTATTTTGTTGATGGTTAACACTGTCGGGTCAATAATACTAGAATAATCTTCGCCACAGCAGCAAAGACAATTCACTGCTCAAATAAAATAACATGAACCACATTCGAGCTCCTAACCACAGCCACGTACAGACGGTTATGTAACACAAACTACAAGACGGACAGATTAATGTCTCAAAAGTGGCCAAATGTCGTACCATGCGGCAAAATGTCGTACGTACAGCATGTTATTCATCAACAACAATGCGACTTCAAGGATTGATACACAAAATACGGTATAAATCAGCTTTTAATACGTTGTTGTCGAGGAACAACACTGGGAAGTAAAGGGTTAAATAGTTTGTTTCACTTCCTAGCTTGGAAGTAAAAAGTTCATTGTGGAAAGTATATTGATTTCCTGAGTGCTTGTCGCGCATGCTACAATTTCTGCTGTAATTCTTTGAAATACTTCTTTTATTATTTATAGTGCCAGGCTGTGCTATTATGGGTTGTAATTCTCATAGCGGGAACACAAAGGGAACTGAGATGAAACGTTAAAGAAAGTGTGGCTCTCAAAGTGCTACAGGAAGGACAATGTAAATGTTGCACATTCTCGAATACGCTCCCGGCATTTCAGTGAAACCGATTATGTAAGGGATTTACAGTCGGAGTTGCTTAATTTGCCACGAAAAAAAGTGTTTTAAACATTACTGTTCTTTTAAAGTCAGCAGTTCATATTAAAGAAATTGTCGATAGGTTTCTGATTTGATATGTTACTGATACGTATCGCGTGAATCTACGATAGAATATGACCCAGCACGCTTAACTGGAATGTTTTGCAACAGAATAGCACTTTGTATTTAAGCCAGAAACAATTTCTTTAGTTAAAATTTATTATAAATGCACATTCCGTGCCATACCGAACTAAGCCTGTGCAGGCCGTTTGGGAGCGTGCAGTCCCACAGTGACGTCACAGCGCTAGCCAATGGCAGAGCAGAGCGCTTACTGCCCAACCTTATATTTATTAACCTTGTGTAGTACGATACAATTTACGCGAGGGAGAACACTGCGCGACGCCGCCAGATCGCCGCTTCGTCCCGGCTGTCAGTTGACCGTTGTCAGCTGACTGGGCCGAGTTCCACCATTCGAATCTAAGCGCTGCGCACCCAGTCAAGAACCTTCTACACACTTCAGCTACCCATTCTGATATCTTGATTTAGTTATAGTCTATACGCCTTCAAAATAAATGCATATTTCGTGCAATTCGTTTCTTTTGGGCGAAACAATGTTAATGGTAAGAAATGCTCTTTTTCCGCTTGCGATAGAGAGCAACTGGAAATTTTTACAATGATTGATTTATACTGCTATGAACATGTAGTTGCTGCATAGATTAACGTGCATAGACAGCAAAAATAAATTCGTAGCCACATAAATGGAGCCTGTGTACTGGTTTTGTACTGAGTGCAGTTGTCTGTGCCACTTCGCTACGATCACAGACGGCTACAAGAGGAGGGCGTAATTAAATAATTTTGATTCCAAAAGTGAAAAATATTGTGTTCAAGCGAACATTACAGCAATTAGAATAAAATTCAGTGACAACATAAAAATTACTAGTGACATTTTATCGAAGTATAATTGGACTATCCAAGCCAGGCTCTCAAGAAAATATGAGGGATTAAGCAATAAAACTCCCACTGATCAATTTATAACAATACTGAAATACGTCTGAGTGAAAATATAAGTGTACTCACGCTGTAAAAGTGACGTTTCCACTGATATTTAGTAATTGCTAAGCATAGCCGAGTTTTCTAATAACAACATAAAATATGAACGGTTTTGTGAAACATGACATCTGTGACATACACAAACTCGCAAGCAAGCGCCTGCGCGGTGTAGTTAATGGTGATTACTGTTTGCCGCTACACAAATAATAATAATAATAATAATTCGTACTCAAATATTTGAAAGACAGATTAATAGTTACTAACAATATGTAAGGCCACAGCTACACAAACAAGGTAATTCTGCATTCAGCACTTATCAATTCTCAGGCCAATAAATTGACGCTCTCATCTTCGCCGCCCAGTCCGACTTCTCTTTCCTTTGTGAACCAACTTGTGTGCAGTCGGATACTGGGCCCTCGAATACATTTCAAATACTGTTCCACGCAAAACGTTCCTTTCAAAAATCGTCAATATAGCCCACTTCTTTCTTACGACTGCGTCGCTTCCCTGCAGTAACCACTAGACCTTATATTCTCCTGAGTTCCTAGTTGCCGGCTGCGGTGGCCGAGGGGACAAAGGCGCTCCAGTCACGGTCTGCACGGCCACTACGGTCGGGGGTTCGAATCCCCCCTCGGGCATGGATATTTGTGCCGTCCTAGTTCGTAAGTAGTTCATAAGTAGTTTGCAAGTTTAGGGACTGATGACCCCGTAGTTAAGTCCCATAAGCTTAACAAACATTTGAACATTTTTGAGTTCCTAGTTGCAAATAAAATTGTACTTACGCGTTTCGTGGCTACTTAAAACCGAAAGAGCTAATTTTATAGCACTTAAAATAGCCTATTTCGAAGTTAACTCATATTTTTGCATATTTCAGCTGAAAAATCCAAAAGGAATTTATTTTCAAAAACTTGCTTCGAAAAATCAAAGGTAGAAAAACTAAGGTCGATATCTGAAAAAAAGTACTGTCATTTGTACAGGCAGAGTTAACGTTGCGTAAAAATTTTGTCAGCTTAAATTACACGGACGCACTGCAAAGAATCCTTATTGTGAAGTCTTCCATATGGATTTCTGTAGATGAAACTACCAAACATTCCAAAACTGATTATTGGCAATTTAGAGCCATATGCGCCATCCAAGGCTTATTTGATCTGTTCAAAACAAAGCTCAAAGACTGAAGAGCAAATAATCGCATATTTTGTCAGTATTAGGTTGAAGGTGCTATATTTAAATGACGTAGATGATAACAAAATGATTCTGGCTTTGAAAGGTGTAACACAATTACTCGATGATCCCTTACTTCAGCGGGACTTGGCTTTCATTAGAGCCAACTACAGATTTATGGGGACAATTATTCCCGAAGTGTTAGTTTAATGTTAACCTATCTATGAGAATACGGCTTTTCCAGTGGAAGTAAAAAAGGAAATTACTGAAGCGTATGTAACGTGGGAGAAAAAGAACGGGAAAAATTTCAACAGGTTCCCCAGAACAACACCGGCCTGAAGCGCCTTTGCGAAAAAATCCAGGTTTGCTGAATGCTGCGTTTTCGTCCAAAATGTATACCGAAAGTGAAGTGCGCCCCTGTTACATACGTTGATGTACAACGCTTATTCACGGCGTATAAATTAATTATACGAGCATCGTGGCTTTTCTCTGGTAAACGTTTAAAAGTTTTCAGTAATTCACTGTGAAACCAATTAGGTTATGAATGTTTGAAACCACTGGTTTATTCGGTGTTTGTTAAATTGTATAGAGCTGTTACATGTATTTCAGCACTGGCTTCTGAATTGCATTGTATTTTTATTTTCGAAAAGTATGAAGGTTTGGTCATTAATATGCGTTTTTCTTCAGTGGCGGCGCTAGACGAAAACTGGGCGTCGGCGAACTCGTCTTTGCGAGGCCCCCTTTCATTTTTTCATTAATGAAGAAAATGTAAAATGAGCTGAATTATACATCAATAATCATTATACTAAAATTCTATTAGGATAATATACGACTATTATTGCAATGCCAAAAATTACAATAAAGAAATAGAAATTAGAGGAACTTTTCACCTTTTCGTCTCGCTGAATTTTTTAATACCACATCATAATACTAGCCGCTATTTCGGCTTCAGTTGATAGTACTGACAACGCAGATAGTCTTTCTTGGATCATTTTGCTTTTCAAGTTAGTCTTAATCAATTTCAACTTTGTGAAGCTTCTCTCGGCCGAAGCTGTACTGACTGGAATGGGGGATGATTCTGATTGTTATATAAACATTTGGATATACTTCTTCCAAATCGTTTTCTAAAATGTACTGAAGAAATTGTTATGTAAATATTTGACTAAAAATTGCATCACTACTGCACTCATACGGAAATGGCCGAGCGCACTAAGGCATCATACCACGGTGAGCGAGATCGCCTCGCCGGGGTCGAATCCTTGGGTACGAATGTTGTGTTCGTCCATTGGTTAAGCTAGTGTAAATTAGATGTAGGTCGTCGCTATATAACCTAGCAGTTGGAAAGCGCCGTTAATCATCAAATAAAAAAATAAAAAAAAAATAAATAAATAAATATAAAAAAAAGAAGAAGAAGAAGAACCAAAATTGTTAAAATTTTAACAATGTTTTGCGAGGCCCCCACAGGCGCGAGGCCGTCGGCGGTTGCCGACGTCGCCGACGCCTAGCGCCGCCACTGTTTTTCTTCTTATTATATGTGAGTAAAAATTTGCTCATAAGTCAACACTATGTATTTTACTTTATTTCGTCTGATGAATTCTTTTCCGGCCTACTGTAGATTTTATTTGCCCTAGATGAGGTAATGAATGGCCTATTTTAGAATCCTAAAATGTTCTTTTTCCGACCTAATAATCCTCGGCCGTGTGGTCACTGTTTCCCTGGCGATATAAAAGACGCTGGCCCACGGTCAGTGACGGCCGCGTTCGGCTCCCTGGATGTCCGCAGTGGCACGCCGCGCGCCTCATCCGCCCCCGGCTGGCTGTGGCAACGTTGTGGTAGCACTACGTGGCGGCCAGTCGTCTGCTCCCGCCTCCCTTCTGAAGCAGTTAAACACTCCAATCACAATATATCTTGCTTTGTTATGTAACACTTGCCGCTTTTTTGATCCGTCAGTCATAACGAATACTTCGTAAAGGAAATAACCTTCAGTATACGACCACTGGAAGAAAAATCACGACTATACGTTCAAAGCACACTCAGCACAGCGCGAAACGGAAAATGACGCTATTGGCTGGGTGGTCACATGGTATACTGGCTCTTGCTACTGCGCACCGCCCCGCCACCCGTCTTCGTAGCTGCACACAGCTCCCTAGGCTGGGCGGTTCAGCCTACAGGGCTCTAGTTCAGCCAAGCTCAGCTCGGCCCGGCGGGCGCGGCGTGAACCCGGGAGTATCGTGACTCGTCCTGCCCGAAACGTCTCGCTCTCGCACGAGGCCGACGAGAGAGACAGGCCACGGCGCGCACGTCATGTCACGTGATCAAGTGAGGCCTCAGCCGGCGCGATCGCTAGCAGATTGGCCGGCCGCTGGGGCACGGTCCACTGTCTCATTGCGGCCAGCCAATCTGCTAGCGATCGCGCCGGCTGAGGCCTCACTTGATCACGTGACATGACGTGCGCGTCGCGGCCTGTCTCTCTCGTCGGCCTCGCTCTCGCAAGTGTGACGTCATCGCTCCCCCTCTACCAACCCTTTACCCGCCGTCAGCCGTCGAGAGCGACGCGCGAGCGCTGCGGGAACCGAGCGGGAGTGGAGTCCGTTTTGATCGACTCTAGTGCTTGTATCCTTCTGCTGACTCCATGTTCTGCCAATAACTTTATCTGTATTACTGGAATTCGACTCGCCTCTCATGGTATTCACCACAGTTCATGCATCAACTGCCCGATCAATTATGTGCATTTTGTGTGTGTCGCAGATGCACCTTTTTCTGCCCATGCAGCCAAATTGGACTATGTTAGCTACATGTCAGTCAGCCTTGTGCAATCAACACCGTTGAGCATATTTAGTGACTCTGAACAGATCTGCTCACTCTGTCATTGGTGATGTGAACTTTAACTGTTCTTAAAGTGCTAGTGTGTCCTTTGTGCTTTCCACATCAAGTGATGCGTTTGCCACGTCACATGTGAGACAATCACTTCTATCATTCCACTGTTGACACACAAGAACATTCTTGGCCGTACCTTTTCATGCATCCACCCGTTTTCACGACACACGCCAGTGCCTCTTATGCGTCGGTCACCTGTGTTGTCATGCCTCTACCTCCCGTGTCCCACTCATTCATCTTCGAGGCTCTGTCAGGAACAACAACTGTATCGAGCTCCCTTGCGATGCCATAGCAGGTCAGCAGCTCCATCGCCACTGATGTTCCGGAGGCACCACTGTTGCCACCACCTTGGCACCATCCAAAGCTGCCACCTTTCTCCTTCGAGGCTCCCATGATGTGGTTTGCATTGGCTGAACCAATCATTATCTGCTTAACGACTCAGCTTGTTACCTGTGCCTCATCATGCACCTTCACGAATGTGCCAGTTTGATCTGTGACCTCTCCTCCAGTGACTGACTGGTATGCCTTTGCCAAACAGATAATCCTCGAGAGGGTCACTCACGCGCCAGAAGATACTATCCGACACATCAATCATGAGGAACTTGGGAGACAAGAAGCCGTCACTGTCTTCGTCTTCTTGTCAACAAGCATGACATGCCGGATTCCACCCTCATGACTGTGTGGTTGAGCAAACTCCCAATTGCAGTCCAGACTGCTCTCACTTATAACATTCTGCAGACTCCGAGAGACCTATACATATCACTTACAGGGTTTATAATGCCTACCTATGGAAAAGCTTCGTTCAAGCTGCAATCTTACCAGCACTCACCCACTCCTGGTCAGAGCCACTTGCGCATCAAACAATCTGCTGGAAAGAAACCTGGCATCTATGTCCACCTACATGCAGACTGGGTGTCAGCTTCGCTGTCCCCAATACGCCCTTCTACACTACCTGCAAGCAGCTTGTCCGACATCAAGGATGGCCCACTGCTGCTCATTTGCTTTCCGCAAGAATAAGTTCCATATTATCCCTTCTGCTATTTCCACAGCCTGTTCGGTGAAGCAGCAAGGAAGTCCTGCTAGCTGTGTCACCAGGCAAATTCCAAGGACAGGATGGTGCTGGTGCTGCCTCCTGCTCGGACACACACGGGTGCCTACATCTATTTCATTCTGTTAGTAAATTTCTCCGTTACTATGTACATGACGGTGCCTCATATTGCTTCTTCTTTGACACTGGTTCTGATGTATCACTCCTGCCATCTTTAATAGCTATTGGCCCTCTCCACATTCACAGTGCTATACATCTTGGTGTCAATATCACTCAGCTGCCATGTGCAGGTTCAAAGACTTTTACTGTTTGTCATCGAAGTGTAAACTCCCGTGGAACTTTTTAATAGCATATGTGCCAGAACCCATCTTAGGCATGGACTTCTTAACTCATCTTAAACTTTCTCCAGATGTTGTGCAACACTTGGTGTTTCGGTCTCTGACTCTTGCCCTGTTAATGCTCTGATTGTTTGCAAGTGTTTACAAACTAATGAAAAGTTTGATGCTCTGTTTTCAAAGTTGTAACAATCTGAATCACTCTCGTCGAAATTGTCAAGCGAACATGAATGCATGCTCCGTCTGCGCCATGAGAACAAGGACATAGCCAGCCGCCTCGCAGTTGTGGAATCACAGCTGGCGTCCGCTCTGCATCAAATTTCATCTCTGCAATCAAATTGAAAGGACAGTCACTCAAAGCTTAATACAAATGTTGCTTCAAAAAGTGTTCCCAGTGCCTTCGCGCCCACATACAGTATAATAGTGTTTGTGACATGGCCCTCCTTGCTGCTCATATGCGGATGTTTGTAAACAGACCTGTGTTTCCATACCAATGCCTCCTGTGAACACTCAACCTGTGCAGTTTCCCAGCCTGGAGTCCACATCTAACACTGCCTTCTCTTTGCGCACCCCACATTCGACACTTGTTTCCACTCCATCAGTTGAGCAGTCTGCTACAGTGATGCGTGTGCCTCCAACAATTAGTGGTCACCTCCGGAACTCTCACACAATGCCATCTTGTCCCAGAGCACCAGTGGCACACCGAAGTAAACACGTGGCCAGAATTTTAACTACCTTGGTGCCTCGGCTCGCGCTCCGTCAGACACGAGCATGGCCAAGCCACAACCCACCTTGCAGACTCGACAAGGCCACGCCGCTTCCTTGGCTCCCGCCTGGCTTATCACCCGCGAGTGTAAACATAGCCTTCCTGCCATTTCCTGTGGTGTCTCAGTGTTTACAAATGGCACGGTACACAAATTTGCAGCCATCAAAGAACAGATTGCTGAACTTTTAGATTGTCATTGAATCCTCATCTAGAAGCTGGCCCTCTTCCAAGCAGGACAGTTCTTGGCGTATATGTGGAGATTACCACCAGCTCAAATTCACACCATAATGAACAATTATCCGATTTCGAACAATGCAGACTTTACACAGACTCTGGCAGATGTAAAAATGTTCTCAGTTTTGGACTGCAAACGTACTTACAACTAAATCCCTATGGCTCCTGAAGACTGCCATCACTATGGGAGTACATACGTTTATTTCAGTACCGATTCATGCCTTTCAGCCTCAAGAATGCCACTTAGATTTGGCAGAGGTTTATCAATGAAATTTTATTTCCCTTGAAGTTTTGTTTTGCATACTTTGATGACTTTTTAATATTCAGTACATCATTCGAGGAGAATAAGAATCATTTACAAATCCTTCTTAACACCCTGGCTGCAGCTGGCATCAATCTGAATGACAACAAACACCAACTGCATCAGAGTTCAGTTTTTTCCTCGACTTTATGCTTTCGGCTGATGGTATCACCCCCCCCCCCCCCCCCCAATAGGATTGACCGCATTAGGTACTTGCCACCTCGCACACCTTTCAAAGAATGATGTCGTTTCTTTGGCACTATTAATTACTATCAACGACACTTGCCTGGTGCTGTTGAGCCGCAGGCCCCACTCACAGATGCTCTAGCTGGCAAACACACCTGGGGCGATTGGCCTGTTCGATGGATGGATTCTATGTCTTCGGCATTCTCGGCCCTCAAAGATCTGCTCACTTGAGCTGTCACCATTACTCACCTGCATCCAGATGCTGAATCATTCATAACTACTGATGCAAGTGACACTGCCATTGACACAGTTCTCAGCCATTCCCTCGATGGTGTAACTTCTCCTTTCTGATTTTTCTCAAAGAAACTCAATAATGCTAAAAAAAGTACTTCATTCTTCAATCGAGAACTCCTGGCCGCCTATGAGGCTATCAAGCACTTCTGCTCTGCCATAAACGGCTGTTCTTTCTATGTTCTCACGGACCATAAACCTCTTGAGGCCGCTATCTCTAAACCTCCAGCATACCTCCCCCTGTGTCTGTTTTGCTATTTTGACTACATTTCTCAATTCACCACTGACATCTGCTACATCAAGAGTGCGGACACTGTCATGGCCAACTTTCTTTCACAGATTCATGCAATTTTTTCTCTCTTGGACTTCTCTCAGCTAGCCACTTTGCCAGTGGCTGATGATGACAATAAGCAACTGATTCAAGATTCTTCCTCTTCTTTACGGCCTATCTTCACCATCTTACCTGATGTATCAGATGATATTTGGGGCAAAGAATCCACAGTCAAGCTCCATTCCTCTCTGCTTATGACGTGAAATCTTTAACAAACTACACAACCTTGATCACCCAGGAGTAAAAGCCTCCACTAATTTGTTCACAGACCAATTCATCTGGTGAGATATAAAGCATGATTGGCAAGCCTGGGTAAAAAGCCGGGTCCTGAAGAGGGGTGACAACACTTTTATCATCTCCTGCAACAACTCTCCCACCACCATCTCCATTAACCATATCAAATCTGCCAATGTCAAATCATCTTTGCCTCCTCTTCTGTCAGACTCTTTCCCCTCTGCCCCCTCTTCACGTCACCCTCTGTGTCTTGCTACACACATCTCTATCATCCTTTGTGACCATGCAGTTTTCATCCTCTACTCCCTCACCCCCCCCCCTCCGCTAATGAGTGGTAGCTCCTCCATCACATACCACTCCCTGCCAGTGTGATAGCTTCATGCTTCCATCTGCTGAGGTGCTCCTCATTGCACCTGTGGGCTCTGCCCACCTGCAGACACACCCAGCCTGCACCGCCCGATACTCTCGGCACCTTGGCAACTTCATCATCAGCACTCCCACGACTCATAGCCATCCCCGCACATCCCTACCAATGGACGCAGTCGAGTTGTCTGCAACTCGGCTGCCATTGCCTGAAGCCTAGGTTCCCCCCCCCTCTCCCCCCCTTTTAAGATGTGCTCTTCAGTGCAAGGGGGGGAGGCTGTGTGATGACTGCTTGATCATTGAGTCACTAATACTAATGTGGGACATATTTCTGAAGCTATCATCGTGGGGTTCTAGCCCTCCTGTGCCGGCCAGCCAAGTTCAACCTTAGTTATTGTGTAGCCTTTGTTCTAGTAGCAATAAATTGTTGTATCAAGTACATGTGGTTCTTATTGTAGCTCCAACCCCAAATAAAACCCATAAGTATGAGACTTTATATAATATATGTAAAAAAAAATAGAGATTGGTTAACTTACCAGGCAAAAAAAGGCACAGGTACGTTGATAGGGCACATAAATAAAAACATACACAAACACACAAATGCTAAGCTTTCACAGCCCAGTGAGCCTCTTTACGGTGAGTTGTTACCTATCCTCCATTGCTAATAAACTTACTATTTATTTGGACATTGTTCCCTGAAGCAACACCCCAGGTGAAAGTACGCTGTGAGCAGATTATGCCAATCCAGAGGTCATGCTATAAAGATGAGTAACTTTTATTAGTTTAAAACCCTCTAAATTTGTGACATTTAATATTTCAGTGATCTGAAATATAATTATATTAATAGGGATTGGTATTAGTCCTATTATAAGATTAATCACATCTTCCCAAAATTCTCCCAATAAACTGAAGTTGACCATCTGCCTTACCAAAAACTGTCCATATATGCTCGTTCCATCTCATATATATGTGCAGCATTACGCCTATATAAATACTGTAATTGATGCAACTCTGTCCAGCAACACACTACTAATGCTGTATTCAAACATTACAAGGTTGTTTCTTCTACTCATTTTTATCACCTTACATTTTTCTACATTCCTCACAACACCCAGAAATTAAGTTCAAGTCATCCTGCATCCTACTACAGTCATTCAGTGATGACACCTTCCTGTACACCACAGCATCATCAGTAAACAGCCACAGATTGCAACTTACTCTGTCCACCATATTGTTTATATATATAGAAAATAATAACTGTTCTAACTTCCATGGGGCATCATGAAGAAACCCTAGTCTCTGATGAACACTCACCATCAAGGCCAATGTATTGGGTTCTATTACTTCAGTACTCTTTCAGCCATTCACATATTTGGGTAACTATTTCATATGCTTGTAACTTTCTTACCAGTCTGCAGTGTGGCACCCTGTAAAATGACTTTTGAAAATCTAGAAATACGCAGTTTGCCTGTTGTCCTTCATCCGTAGCGTGTAAGGTACCATGAGACAAAAGAGCAAGCTGAGTTTTGCACAATTGATACTTCCTAAAGCTGTGCTGATGGATGGACAGATGCTTTTACATATCAAGGAAATTAATTATATTAGAAATGAGAATATGCTCAAGAATTCTATGGCAAACTACGTTCTAATATCATTAACATTAATTAGGATCCAGGATTTTTTTTTTATACACGAGAGTCACATTTGCCTTTTTCCAGTTGCTTGGAACTTTGCCCTGGATCAAAGATTCATGATAAATCCAACTTAAGTAAGGAGTCAATGCCGCAGAGTACTCTTTGTAAACCTGAATTGGTACCCCATCTGAACCTTGTGATTTGTTTGTTTTCCTCTCTTTCAGCTGTTTCTCTACAACTGCTGTGCTTACTACTATGTCCTCCATTTGGAAGTTAGTGTGACGTTCAAATACAAGTATGTTTGCATGGTACTATTGGGTGAATGATACGTTAAATGTAAAACTTTGGTCTTCATTTTGCTGTCGTCTATCAGCACCCCAGCATGATTAGCGAGTGACTGGATAGATGAGTTTGACCACTTGATTTGATTTGGTTTGATTTTCTCAGAGAAACCAAAACAGTCTTGGTCCAACCCGCCACTGCCCACATCGAAACTAAGTTTATTGTGCGGTATCGCTCCCTGTATATCTAAAAAGCCAACCAATGCCCTTGAACAGTGCAAGGAGTCCCTTTACCAGTTCTTTATTAGACACAATTTCTTTGGGTCTGGTTGTCCCAAATGTTCTGTGCCTTTTACTCTCCAATGCAATGCATTCGAAGATTAGATGTGATGCAGTTTCATCACCATCATCACAGATCCTACATTTAGGGTCCTCTTCTGTTATTCACATTGTATGTAGGTGTTTTTTGAAATTCCCATGGCCTGTCACCAATTCAACCATGAGTCTAATCTCTCTCCTGTTCAGGCCCAGGATTGCAGAGCTTCTTTTAAAACATGGCTTTGGCATCATTACCTTGCCATGTTTCTGTTGATAGACTTTGGTCCAATATTCTACGTGCTGTCTTCTGAGCTAGTTACGTAGCTCCAGTTTGATCATTGCCTTGGTGATTGTCAGGACAGGTTCCGGTCCAATAAATGGAGTCTCTGCCCCCCATCCTGGCCAATCTGTTGGCATGTTCATTGCCACTGATCCCCAAGTGGCCAGGGACCCACAATAGGTTTAGTCTATTGCTTTCCCCTGACTCCACCAAAGCCCTGTGACATTCTGCAACAATTTTAGACCTTGTTGCAGGAGCTGCCAGTGATCTCAGGGCTGCCTGGCTGTCTGAATAGATATAGATGCTATGGTCTTTGTAGCACCTACGCTAATTCTCCTCCACACACACCCTGATGGTAGTGATTTCGGCCTGGAATACTGAGGCCAGTTTCCCTGGAGAGATGACGCCCTCCAGTCTTGGCTGCACCCCATATACCCCGGCCCCTTTGTCCACTTACTGATTGTACATAGGACCAGAATTTTACAGGAAATTGAAATAACAAAGTGCATTTCCTGTGCATTTCCTGTGCATTTCCTGTGCATTCCTGCATTGGCAAAACTCTGCAGTCATCCGTTAGAGGCCTCTGCATGTGCCATGCTGCAATGCACTTTGACCTGTCAGTTCGCCAGTAGGGACGGTGCAGTGTACCTCTGAAGTTGCGTTTTGTAATGGGGCAGTGATTGCTAATCAATCTTGCTAATGTATTGTGATTAGTTGAGATGAATCATTTGCATGCTTTCTCGTATCTGTTATGGTACAGAAATATGAGCATAAGTTAATTACTGTTGTAACAAACTCATAATAATGATAATAGGGATGATAATGACAAACAACTCATTGCAATCAGTAGTGCTACAGTAAGTGTGGGAAGAGGCAATGGAAGCAGTGGCTGTGAATACCAACAGTCTTTCGGGAAGAAGGTTAAAATTGCAACTATCATCATGGCTTTTGATGACAATTCGCTAGAGAACATGTACGATGATTATTAAATAAGTTATAGTTAAGATATCAGCATTATCTATGGCATCAACAATTACATCTACAGTGCTATCTAGAGCATGGTTGCAGAACTTTGCAGAAAAACGACACCCACCAGCACATTGAGGTGTACATAGAGATCCTGTAACCAAACGTTCATACAGATATGTTTGTTCGAGCCCAAGTACTATCCTTGTCAGATGCAATGAAGTGACCCTGACACACTTCTGGATTGGGATCTACATGTTTGCACGTGGATTTTTACTCAGATGTGAGAATCCCACATTTTGTGATGCTTGTGATACACAGTTATCTGTTCATCACATTTTAACCAAGTGTGTTTTATAGAATTTTGAAAGGGCTGAAGTGGATTTTGGTGTTGACCTGCCCTCTAATATAGCTGAAAATGAGTGGGACCAAGGTTTTAAAATTTTGTGATCTGTGTGGACTCGAGGCTGGAGGTTCCAGTGTGTTGCAGAGTGGCTGGTTCATCTCTTTTTATTTCTGTGATCAGCCAACCATGGTCATCTGCCTCTCCAATCTTCCTCTTTGGTAGGTAATGTTCTAATATTCACTTATGTATACCACTTTCTGTGTTGTAATTTATCTGCACAAATATTTTGCTAGGTTAATCTACTTCTGTTTAAATTTATTGTCTTTAGTTCCTTTTTTTATTTAATTAGTTCACACTCCTCTCATATTACATTAGTTTGAGTACTAAAGATGTCATTGTTGTGTGCCCAAAACCCCATATCCATACATCTTTTTCTCTCTACATATTAGCACACTTAGCATTTCTTTGCCCTTTCAGGCATTTTTAAATCATGACTTTCATACACAAATCAGACTATATTTACCTTTTCATTCCCAGAGTTGTTCCTTGACAACATATTAAAATCTGACTTATACTGCATTTTGCATTAAAGTCGCATTGTTGTTGATGAACACCATGCTTCTAGTATGCCATTTTGCCACTTGGTATGGTGTGTAGCTTGTTCTGAGGCATTAATATATCCATCTTGGAGGTTGTGTTACATTGCCATCTGTACGTGGCTGTGAGTGTGAGCGTGAGTGTGGTACAGATTATTTTATTTCAGCAGTGAATTGCCTTGTCTTTAGTGTTGTGGCAGAGATTATGCTAGCATTATTGATCTGACAGTGTTAGCTATCAACAAAATAATATATCAAGTAATAAAATACCTCGATACAAACATCTGTGTTGTGTATGAAATACATGACAAAGAAAAACAATAGTTCAATAAAAATTTTTCAAACACATATTTTTATGTTTAGATCACTGCATTAATACAGAAAATACTGAATTTTAATTTTTACTCAGTTAAATTCATAATGTGGGAATGAAAGGGTTAAGGGGAAACCACAGAGATCTTTCTGACATACCAAATTACAAATGTTTCAGACAAAAATGACAAAGCCTTCAAAAAAAATCATGTAGTAATGGTCTGAAAGTGCTTGTGAACTTACAGGGCATGTGACTCCTGACATGTGCTACTACATTTAAAAGTACAAATATACATCATTAAGTATATAAAATATTTAATAACCAACGGAGAATAACTTGCATTATGTCCCTACATTAAAATTAAGTTACCTTTGATAATGTTTTGAGATGACAATTAAAATGTTAGAATAGCTGGGGGAGAGAAACAACCAAGAAGTTCTTCAAAAGTATGAATTTACTTTTATTTATATAATACAAAACTGTAAACAGAGAACATAACATTTTTTATTAATAAATATTCAAAAATCAAATTAAGTTAGGATTCAATATGCTTTCCAATAATTTTAAACATCTGATGTTTTTAGAATGAATTTTACCCTTTGTGAAACTTTTCCACATTACTGTTGTGCTATGTGTTATTTATGATACAGATTTTTCACTCTATACTCTACATCAAATCTGCTCTTTTTTCCTACAGTTTCTGTAATCATGTTACTGGAAATAGGAAATTTAATGCTTCAATACTGAGACTGTAGTAAATGAGGTTCACAAAAGATAACTCAGCAATCTCTATTGCTTTGCACCTCATCTGTTTAATATTATTAGCACCTGAAGGATCTAGTTCTACTGTCTAAGTCAGATTGAATGTGTGAGTTTTGGCTATCATTATGAATACTTGCTTTACAAAGTTGCACATAGAAAATTTAAAAGTCATTAAAGCTGATCAATATACACAATTGGAGTATAGAGGTTTGCAGTTGTGAAGTGTTCATTTTGAATATTACATATATGTGGAACTAGATCTCTCCACCACACAAGTAAGTATATGCCCATGTACATATATGTTTATATAAAATATAATCACCTATACAAACTAGCTCTTTAAGCTAATTACATAAAAATCTATTCTATAACACTAAATTATACAGGCTCAATTTGTAATTTGAGTTGACATTTTGTGCAGGTTTACTGTTCTGGAGTATTCAGAAACCACATTAATTCTAGTCAAGGCATTTTTTTACTTCTTTACTATTTAACAGTTACAGACAAAAATAAAATTAATGTCAATGTCAGATAACAAATTTAAACATCTGAAATTCAACCACTTTGAATGGCACATACCAGAATAAAATAATTTATAGTTTCAGCATTTGTATTTACATTTCTATAAACACTATACTACATATCTTGAGTAGTTGTAATAATATGTACATGTGTCTCTCGTATGAGCTTGTTAATATCACTATGGATTTAGCTCTATCATGTAAAATACATGTCTCAGGGCACACTTGTCAGTCTGACTGTATATTCAAATGTTAGATGTGACACAAAATGAAAATTCAGCAATGGATCACTGGACCCATAATTGACATACACCCATTTGGAAGAGCTGGTGATACATACACAAAGACATTTACATTAACCACAAGAATTATAATATGGAACAGAATGAAGAATACTTTAATTCAGTGCAACACAGAGTTATGTATAATACTATATTAATGATCAGTTTGGTCATGTTGATACATTACAGTATACACACAGCAGTGACGAATAAAACATTATACCTCACTGCAGAAAGACATTGTTTTCAAATTAGTAGTTTTTCAGCATGAGTGCTGACAGATAAACAGATACAGTAGCTGATCAGTCTGTCAATTTACAAATATTAACAGTTTCTATCTGAAGTTTATTACACCTACCTATTATTAGATTCAGGATCATTAAAACCGCTGCACTATTTACAGTAATTTAAAACAGCCTTTCTTTGGCACTTCTATATTATTATCTAATCCTCACTGTGGTGCACTTGAGCTTTATCACTGCACAGCTAGTGCTTATGCAAATGCTGTGAAGGCATGAAAACCTACCGTAATGTTTCAGGAATTAATACTGCAGCTTTAAAATTCAGATATGTTTTGAGATATTGCCATTGGAGAATGAGAGAGAGAAAGAAGTAGATAGTTCTGCACTGCTTTTAGAGTGCTGTAGTGAGATACCTGAATGTGGGATTGGGTGCCATTCGGCTAGCTGGTTGCTATGTCTGCGACTGTGATGGTGAAATGCTTGTTGACTCGGTGATGATGGTAGGCGTAGGTACATCAAGGGAATCGTACAAAGGAAACTCACAACACAGCACAAACTTAAGAAACCAGGGCACCTCTACGTAGAAAGAAGGTGGAATGGGAATAAGTGGTGATGTAGATGCCTTGTAGTAACGATATTCAGCATTACTGAAAAAGAAGAAATTTATGAAATGTGAACATCTGTAAATAATACAAGCAAAATAATGTGCAAAACAGCGTCTAAACTATATTAACAGATTCAGAAGATCAAGAGCCAAATATACTTACCATCTGTTGAAAGAGTAACAGCTGCAACAAGTGTGAATTTTACTCATATTTTAATATACTGTGTAATTTGTAGCATTTGGAAGTTTTAAACTATTATATCAGAGAAGGTTCAAGATATAAAACAGGAAAAAGAAAGGATGGAAACATACACATTTTCCATGAAAGGAAAAGTTGCTAAAAACTGAATAATGAGAGATACATATTCTTATATTAATAATGTAGGGCAGAGTGTGAAATTTCAGTTCTGAATCCACCAGCCAGTCTAACAATTTTGATAGCCACAACCCACTGATCTGAATATGAAATAAGTCCCTTCCCCTTCCTCCCGTTCCCCCTCCCCTGCTGCGGTGGAGTAGCCGAGCAGTTTAAGACACCTCCCTGCAGAGCGCATGGTTGCTTGCTGTCGGAGGTTCGAGTCCTCCCTAGGGCGCGCGCGCATGTGTGTGTGTGTGTGTGTGTGTGTGTGTTGTCCTTAGGTTGGTTTACCTTAGTTTAAGTAGTTAGTAAGCTATGGACTGATGACCATACAGTTTGGTCCAATAGATTTACAAACATTTGAACATTTTTTCCTCTCCTCCCACCCCCCCCCCCCCCCCCCACCCAATTACTGTTTGAACAATATCTTTAACAGAAACACACATACCAGTACCATAGACTAGTGATTTAGTACTTCATTTTTATCTAGTGTTATCTTTCTGCTGTGAAGTATCACTTATCAGTGGCACCTTTGGGTCAAACTAAGACAAGAGAAGTACATTCACAGATATTACCATTAAATCCTCCTCCTTCAGCCAAGTCCTGTATGCTGCTTTTAGTATTTGGTGCTTGTTCTATTAATATGTTTTTCACGCCATTTCTGGTTGAATTTTTTCAGATGAATCAGCTGAATAAAATTCTTATCTTACAACGGATTATGAAACATAAATGTGAAATAGTCGAATGTGGGAACTACAACAGCTTTTAAGACTTAAGAACCCATCACAAATAAAATGAAAACATGAATCACATGAGTCTAACCCACTCCAATTCAGACAGCTCTGCGCATTCCTGAATCTGGCAGCTTGTGAGCAGCAGAAAAAAATTTCTGAGTAGAGTATGCTAATCAGGTTTGCTTGCTGCCATTGCTTATATAGGAAACAGCCACACCTCAAGTACACAACAGCAGGAGAAGGTGCAGCTCATACACAACTCTGTACATGTGACTGAATCCACTGACAGCAGCTTCAAAAAACCTAAAGTGTACGGAGAAGGTACAACAGCCATGATTTCGAAACAAAACTGGCGTCCAGCGAGATCTGTTATTTGCGCTAACACTGTGATAGGATGTTAAAAAATTGAAAATACTCATACAACTACCTGGAAATGTAATCCTGCCTTATTCATTAGTACTGCTTATCTCTTTAGGTTGTACAATCCTAAACCTGCACCTAGTGTTATCAGAAAATAAAACTGATGTATAAGCCCATGCCACCAGCTGCTAATTTTCAGCGGCCAATTGTGAGCCAGCATCCATAAATTTTACACACTGATGTAGGGTTTTAATAAATTATTTCACTTGTCTGTGCCAATTTATATAGACTAAGGCAAACATTTGATCAATTATAATTGCAAAAATTCACAAATGGAAAGCAGAGTAATAGGCATCTATGACATAATGAAGCAATTGAAAGAGTGGAAAAAAATGAGTTTGTATGTCCATATGTAATTCCAATTTGGTTTTACAAGTAATCTGTCATTGGTCTGTTACATACTTTGTGTTTACTGTGATTCTCTTGCCCAATGCAAAGTCCAAAGAGAGTGGGAAAAAAGTTCAGATGATTTCTGTGTGAAGTAAGGGTAAAACAATGGACACACACAAAGGTCAGCCAATATCCTTAATTTTAGCTTTTTATAGAATTCTTGAACATATTCTCAGTTCAAATATAACAAATCTACTTGTGATGGAAAACTTTTGTCAGCACATCATCATGGGTTTAGAAAGCACCGTTTCCATGAATCTGAGTTTGTAATTCTCTCACATGATATCCATGGAACTATTTGTGGAACACAATATGCAGATTCTATATTTTTAGACTACTGACAAGAGTTTGACACAATGCCCCACTGCAGACTACTAATGACCGTATGAGCATATGGGATAGTTTCCCACATGTGTGAGTACTTCAAAGACTTCTTAAGTAACAGAACCAGTGGCGTATCCAGGGGGAGGGGTCAGGCTCCAGCCCCCCCACCCTCCCCAGACCCTCCTCGAAGTCGCCCAGACCATGCTTAGAGAGAGAAGGTGGGAGGTGGGAAAGCAAATAGAAAGGCGCAATACTGTGTAGTGACTGTTTTTATATAGAGAAATCACGTCAGCTCTGATTGACCTCAGCCCCAAACAGACTGCAATCCCGAATACCCCACTGAACAGAACCCAGTACATTGTCCTCAACAGTGAATAATCATGAGAAATATAAAGTACTATCAAGAGTGTCCCAGGACTGTTGTTATTATCTATATACACAAATGATCTGCACACGTGCACACATGAACACACACACTAAGTAGAGGAGGTGTAGGATAGAGGGGGTAGGAACTGTTATGCATGGAGAAAAAGGGGGTTGTTCAAGCTTGGATAATTTCGGGATTGGAGAATGTTCTGTAAGGATAGCTTCCATCTGTGTAGTACAGAAAAAGCTGGTGGTAGGTGGGAGGATCCAGATGGCCTGGTTTGTGAAGCAGCCATTGAAATCAATCATATGTTCCACTGCATGTTGTGTTACAGAGTGGTCTACCTTGTTTTTGGCCACAGTTTTGCAGTGCCTTTTCATCCTAATGGACATTGGGTTAGTGGTCATACCAATATAGAAAGGTGTGTAGTGATCGCAGGATAGCTAGTAAATTACAGGGCTGCTTTCACAGGTGGCTGGGCCTCTGATTGGGTAGGATAAGTCTGTAATGAAACTAGAATAGGAGGTGCTGGCTGGGTGGACTCTACAGGTCTTGGCTGTGGGTTCTTCCACAGAGATATGATCCTTTGGCATTGGGCTGGCGTTTGGGGTGGCATAGGGATGGACTAGGATGTTATGGAGATTGGGAGGGCAACAGAACACCACTTTATGAGGGTTGGGAAGGATTTTGGGCAGGATATCCATCATTTCTGGACATGAGCACAGAAAATCAGAAACTTGGCAAAGGATTCAGTTTAGGTGTTTGAGTTCAGGGTGGTACTGGGTGACAAGGGGAGCACTCACTCTTTTATGGATGGTTACTGGTGGTAGTGGGGGGATTTGGGGTGTGTGGGGATACTGCATGGGAGAGAGTGTTTGCGGGCTACGTCTGTGGAGTACTTTCTGGCAATGAAGGCCTTTGCGAGACATTCAGCATATTAAGAAAATGAGTTCTTGTCACTGCAGATACACTGAACACAGGTGACTAGGTTGTAAGAGGTATTTTGTATGTGGAAGGGATGGAAACTATCTAAGTGTAGGTACTGTTGGTTGTTTATAGGTTTAATATTGACGGAAGTGTGGATCAAGCCATCAGTGAGGTGAAGGTTAACATCCAGGGAAAACAAAGGAGAAGCAGATGGGGGAGAAGGAGTTGAGGTTTTGAAGGAGGATAAAGGTGTCCTGGCCCTGAGTGGAGATCATGAAAATATGATCAGTACACCTGAACCAGACCAGAAGTTTGGGATTTTGGGATGCTAGGAAGGATTCCTCCAGACAACCCATAAACAGGTTGGTATAGGAGGGTGCCATGCCTATGACTGTGCCACAGATTTGATGGTAAACTTTCCCCTAAAAATAAAAGTAGTGGTTTGTTAGGATAAAGTTGGTGAGGGTTATGAGGAATGAGATATTGGGCTTGAATTCAGAAGGATGTTGGAAGAGGTAGTGTTTGGGAGCAGCAGGGCAATGGGCACACGGGATGGTGGTGTATAGAGAGGTGGTGTCCAGGAGGTAAATGGGTGGGGATGATGGAGAGTCAGCAAAGGAAGTGGTTTGTATTCTTATATGGGAGGATGGAATTAGTTGAAGGTGTTGGTCAACAGGGTCTCAATTTTTTTCAGTAGGAGGACAGTAACTAGCCACAATTGGGCATCTAGGATTATTTGGTTTGTGGATTTTGGGGAGTATGTAGAATGTGGGTGTGTGGAGTACTGTTGGGTTGAGGAAAGAGATGAATTCAGGAAGAGCTTCTGGGAGGGGCCAACAGGGATTGGAGATCTTGATGGATAATTTAGGCATAACTTGTAGGTGAAAGAGTCAAATATTTGGTGGAGCCCTTCTGCCTTGTTGTCATAGTGATTCATAACTACAATGGTAGAAACCTTTGTCTGCAGGGAGGATGATTATATCAAGATTTGTTTAGAGGTTGTGGATGGAAGTGCAGGGGGATCTTGATTGGATGATGGTATGAACTGGCAAAAGCAGGGGATTAGGTTGCCTTTGGTCAGAGGTGCCAAAGTTGTTTTTCTATCTTAGAGATCGGGAAAAGGAATGTAGGTCTTTGAGGAGTCCAATGGGGTGTAAGACTAAAGGTGAGACTTTTAAATGGAACAGAAACTTCTTAGGGTTTAAGGTTTTTGATGGACAGGTTAACCACAGTGTTCTGAGGTTGTTTTTGCATTGGATGTTTTGGAATGTTGGTAGGGAGTTTGTGAGGGGTGAGGTACATTCAAGGGGTCAGTTATCTAGGTCTGGGTGCCATGAGGGGTTCACAAGGAGGAACATTATGTGTAGGAGGAGGGTGGATTGCCAGACAGCAATTATTAGAGATGAGGGTCACGAAAGGGTCACAGTGGTTGGGAAGGGAGTAAGACAGGGTTGTAGCCTTTCCCCAATGTTGTTCAATCCATGCATTGAGCAAGCTGTGAATAAATGAAAGAGGAAATTTGGAGAGGGAATTAAAGGTCAGGGAGAGAGAAAAATCTTTCAGTTTTCTGATGACATAGTAATTCTGTCAGAG
Source organism: Locusta migratoria (assembly GCA_026315105.1). Lineage (NCBI taxonomy): Eukaryota > Metazoa > Arthropoda > Insecta > Orthoptera > Acrididae > Locusta > Locusta migratoria. The sequence goes on from CM048747.1 coordinate 103,616,543, forward strand.
ACAGCAAAGGACCTGCACTAGCAATGAAATGGATTGGAAGTGTCTTGAAAGGAAAAGTAGTAGATGAGTCTTGTTATTTGGGTTGCAAGATAACTTATGACTGCCGAAATAAAGAAGATATATAATGCAGAATTGCTATGGGAAGAAAATTGTTTCTGAAGAAGCGAAATTTGATGACATCCAATATTAGTTTAAATTTTAGGAATTCCTTTCTGAAAGCATTTGTCTGGAGTATAGCATTCTATGGGAGTGAAACAAGGATAATAAAAAGTTCAGACAAAAAATGATAGAAGCTTTCGAAATGTGGTGCTACAGATGAATGATGAAGTTTAGATGGTTAGATCACATAACTACCGCATATTTCTGCAAATAAGATGATGGCTGAATCATAAGAAGTAAAAAAGGTCAAAAAAAAAAAAAAAAAAAAAAAAAAAAAGATTTGTGTAATTTTTCAAAAATATTTGCTTCATGAGCTTTATTAATTTACTGAGCAGACAAGAATACTTACGATAACCTATACACCGTGAAGCAGGAATAGAATTAATTATTTACAATGCAATTTGATTTTACAATGTTGCTTGTCAAAAATAATTTCTCAATATATTCAGAGTCGCACTGAAAAAATTAGCTTATTTTTACGTATGGAGCAGCAAAAGGGTTAAAATATTTCAGAGTTACACACAACAATTACAGTTTCCTTTCAAATCCTTATCTTCTGTTCTCGGGCAATTTCGTGTGTTGGCATTGGCATGATTGAATGTTGTCTTGGTGAAAGAAATTACTTTTCTTTTAAACTTTGCAGTGTAAAAACCATGCTTCTTGATCCAATACAATGTAGCAATATAGACTAAATGCACTGGAGTTCAAAAGCAGACCACAAACACTGCAACAAAGTGTGATGTTAGAATCTCTAACCTCCTTGCACAAAACCATGGTTTATTCTATCCTCAATGCACAATACCTACTTATGGCCATCTAGCGGCATTTTTTGCAACTTCCTGAAGCCTTGCCTCTGAATCTAAGCTGAATGCTTATTTTTAGATCCTGAAAACTCGAAAAAAAGTGTGGCTTGCATTCGGGTAAATACGGTGACTTGGGGGTCATCTTATAGGCCAGATATATGATTAAACTATACAATTTTTATGAAAATTTGTACCTCATCTTATCTGAAGGTTGACTTATCTGTGGAAATATATGGTAATGAGAAGATTCTCAACAGAATTGGGGAGAAAATGAGTTTCTGCCATATCCTGACTAAGAGAAGGGATAGGTTGGTGGGACACATTCTGAGACATCAAGGAATTGTCAACTTAGCATTAGAAGGAAGTGTGTGGGATAAAAATCAGAGGGAGACTGAGGTATGAATACAGTAAGCAGATTCAAAAGGATGTAGGTTGCTGTTCATATTCTCCGATGAAGAGGCTTGCACAGGGCAGGGTAGCATGGAGAGCTGAATCAAACCAGTCTGTGGACTGAAGACCACAAGAACAATGAATATTGGTGCTCCAAAGTGGCAATATGATATCAGCAGGCTGGACAACTTGTGGAAGTAGTGTTTGGAGTGCTCTTCCAGTTGCTGGAAAGCCAAGGCTTTGAACTGAGAGATGGAATGCATGTAGACTGGATTGCACAATAACAGTATCTTGTGGAGGGAGAGGAGCTAGTTAAGGGATTGATAGGCCATGGAGAGATGATTGTGGAGAACTAGGTTCATGAGGGACAAGGATTGGTGCAATATGAAAAGGTGTAGGTCACCTTGAATGGAGGGGTGGGATTCAGAGAATGGAAAAAAAAAAAAAAAAAGTTCAATGTTTGTAAATCTATTGGACCAAACTGTGTGGTCATCAGTCCGTAGCTTACAAACTACTTAAACTAAGGTAAACTAGCCTAAGGACAACACACACACCCATGCCCTAGGGGGGACTCGAACCTCCGACGGCGAGGAACCGCGTGGTCCGCAGCGAGGTGCCTTAGAGCGCTCGGCTACTCCACCACGGCTCAGAGAATGGAATTTTTATAGTTAGACCATTGGGAGAGATTTGATGATTTAGGCAGCATTTCAGGAATAGGATGTGAGATTGAGTTTTCTTTTTCTTTCCTCCCCTCCCCCATCTCCTCACTCCATTCCTAAGCTGTATCTTGTTCCACCCATGTAATATGTACATGCTCTGTGCCCCGGCACTGTGGCACAACCATCCTGTCTGCCCCTCCCTCCCCACTGCTGAGTGTGATTCAGAGTGTGGGAGCTGGAGATTATGGTTGTGTGATTCTGAAGTATGCCTGTGTAGATGCTCTTTATTCTGAAGAAGACCGATGAGATAGTGCCTGGAAATGGGTGGATCATGTTACACAATTGATCACCCACAATAGTGAAGCATCCTTACAGGCCAGTTGAAAAGGCAGCCTGTCCCTTGGTGGAGCAAAGACTGCTGCTCTGCCATACTGGATAGATGAGCTGCTCTCCGTCAATTCAAGCACCAGCTCACTGCAGCTAATCTTTCAGTCTTTATGGTAGTGAGGGCAAAATTTCACCATGTTATATGAGAGAGTAAGAAGCGATCATGGCAGCACTTCCTGAATTCCATCAATTGTTCCACAACCAGCACTAAATGAAGATATCCTCCAACTGATCCACGAGACATTTGCAGACTATGGTGGAGTACATCGCCACTGTAACTTCCAGTGCCCAGCAAGATTCTGCTTTCCAGTGCCACAGAGTGCCTGTTGAGAAGGGCAGTTTGGACTTCAGGTCCATCACTGCAGAATACAACTGCCCCTTTTCCATATGAGCAAGATTCTGTGTTGTCTGCAGCTTGTGATACGTGCCGTGGACATGACAGAATACATTATAGTATGTTACAGCAACTTACAGACTGGAACAGAGAAATCCTCATCTCACTTCTTAATGTTATTTTGGCGTTGGATCAGTTCCCTGACTCATGGTGTAAAGCAATTTTAGTTCCTATTTTATAGCCAGATTGTCTCCTGTAACACTAACATCATTCAGATTATTAACATAAGGGGGAATGTGTCGTGTTACCTGCTCCAGATATATTTTCGAAAATGGTGGGGACTGAGGTAACGCCAAAAGGGAAGTTGCTTGTACTTGTATAGCCAAAATGGTAGATTGATGACCTTGATTTGATATGATTTTTTCAGGAAAGCCAAAACAGTCTTGATCCAACCCACCACTGCCCGCACCTAAACTAAGTTTATTGTGCGGTATCACTCGCTGTATATCTAGTAAAGCCAACCAATGCCCTTGAACAGTGCAAGGAGTCCCTTTACCAATTCTTCATTAGACACAATTTCTTTGGGTCTGGTTGTCCCAAATATTCTGTGCCTTTACTCTCCAATGCAATGCATTCAAAGATTAGATGTGATGCAGTTTCATTACCGTCATCACAGATCCTACATTTAGGGTCCTCTTCTGTTATTCACATTGTATGTAGGTGTTTTTTGAAATTCCCATGGCCTGTCAGCAATCCAACCATGAGTCTAATCTCTCTCCTGTTCTGGTCCACGATTGCAGAGCTTCTTTTAAAACATGGCTTTGGCATCATTACCTTGCCATGTTTCTGTTGATAGACTTTGGTCCAATATTCTATGTGCTGTCTTCTGAGCCAGTTACGTAGCTCCATTTTGATCATTGCCTTGGTGATTGTCAGGACAGGTTCCGGTCCAATAAATGGAGTCTCTGCCCCCATCCTGGCTAATCTGTCGGCATGATTGTTGCCACTGATCCCCGAATGGCCAGGGACCCACAATAGGTTAGTCTATTGCTTTCCCCTAGCTCCACCAGAACCCTGTGACATTCTGCAACAATTTTAGACCTTGTTGCAGGAGCTGCCAGTGATCTCAGGGCTGCCTGGCTGTCTGGCTGCTACGATCTTTGTAGCACCTATGCAAATTCTCCTCCACACACGCCCTGATGGCAGTGATTTCGGCCCTAGAGAGGTGACACCCTCCAGTCTTGGCTGCACCCCATATACCCTAGCCCCAACACATTGGTCTCATTTCGACCTGTCAGTGAACCAGACAATATCCCCCATACGGTGTCTAACTATTTTCTCCCACTGCTCCCTGCTTCCAGTTGTTATATTGAAAGGCTTTTTGAAGCAGTATGGGGTTGTAATATAGTCGGCTCCTATATTTACCTCACTCACTAGTTTAGTGTGTGATTCTGAATATCCCAAAGAGTTCCAGTTGTTGCCAGTTTTGAGTCTGTATGCACCAGCCGCTGCCTCCATCTTGACCCAAAGGTGTAATGGGGGCATATCCAGTATGGTTTCCATCCCAGCAGTTGGTGTGCTGCTAATTCCGCCTGTTTTGGCTAAGCAGGCTAATCTCTGCACCTTACCAAGCTCCTTAGCAGCAACCTGCTGTTCTACCTTCTTCCACCACACGACCGCCCCATAGGTGATCCTGGGTCTAATCACCGTGGTGTATATCCAGTACTTACCCTTGGGGCTCAGGCCCCAATTTTTGCCACAAGCTCTCCTGGTACTTACAAGAGTACCTTTTGTCTTGGAGAAAATATTCCTAATATAAGGGGTCCATGTCAGCTTCTCATCTCTTGATGACCTTAAATTATGAAATTATCTTTTATAGGTAACTGATGATTCAACAGCTAGTGTGTATCTGGGCGCATTGACCACTAAAACTTGTGGTCTTGCCACAAGTCATTCATGGGTGATTTCCAGTGACGGGTTGTCCAACGTAAACACTGCAGTGAAAACCTCAGGACCTCTTGCAAACTGAACCAAAATATCATGAATGAAGGATACTGCAAAGGGAACTTTGCTCTTAGGATTAGTGTATGTGAAAACACATTTTCAGCCGAGACCTTGTAAGTCCATGACCCATAAGCAGTATGATGGGTCAGGTTGTTTGTGGTGTTGATGGAATTCAAGCCAGGAGGCCAACACATGACACTGCTAGGAATAACTGATCAACCAGAAACACATCTCCTGTAAGGATAGGGCAACAGGATCAGCCAACAGCACCAACTTACTGTGCTGAAAAATGTGTTTGGCAACACCCAAGACACAAACAACAATCAATGCAATGAGGGAAGACATATGGGAGCCTAACTAGTTGGTGGTGCTGAGGCCTGTTGTGCCTGAGTCTCCTGTACTCATAGTTTTTATGTCTGTAGTTGAATGGTTCTTTGGATCAAGACCAACTGGAATTGCTGCTGCCGCAACTGCCACTGTTGTTTCAACAGCAAAACAAATTTATCATCCATGTAGCTGAAGTACTTCGTCTCTCCTCATCATCAGTGCTATATCTGTAGTGATTTGAACATCAGAGTTGAAAGAGCTCCAGTAGATCATAGGCACATGAGAAGTTGCCAATCAGAGGAGTCATCTGCAGAAGATGGTCACTGCAAGTGGGTGGTCCAATGGAACAACACAGACTGTGGGCACAAAAACAGACAGAATATACAATCACAGAGCCAAACACAAAACACTGAGTCAACAGAAGTACCAAAGTACCAAAGACATCAGACTACAAGCAGAGAAAACACAACCATTAGACTAGCCAAATAGTAATAGTGTAACTAAGAGTGATACACACACAAAGAGATGTTTGTGGTATAAGCATGTGCAGAGACCTGACTGGTGGTGTGCTGAGTGTCTGCCTAAATTTTGACCAGATGCAGTGCTACAGATCACCTCTTCGGGGTGCAATGAGATGCACTCCAAAGTCTGTAGTGCTGCCGAGTGCATGGATGAAAAGGTCCATGGAGTCTGGTGGACATTCAAAGTCTGTGGCATCTGGTACCAGACATATTATCGAGAAAAACAACATTTCTCACCACAAGGATGAGCACAGAGCTGCCAACAAGTATGTAGAAAAGACAATGGCAGTCCTATTAAATAGTGCTAGTGTCTTTTCTACATATCTATCTGTGTCTCAATGATCATTGTTACAACATAATTTGAGTGTTATGAAGTCTATTCTGTAAATATTTTGGATGTGAAATGCTGATGATAACCAGTTCACATAATAGGGGAATAAAAGCTTGGTGCTACAGAAAAATGTCGAGGTTTAGAAGGTTGGGTTGAATTAATAATAATAAGGTTCTGAACTGAACTTGGCAAAATGAAATTGTGGCACAATTTAACTAAATAAGAGACCAGTTGCTAGGATACATTCAGTGGCAGCAACAAATCCTGAATTTTGTTTGGATGGACTAAGGAAGTGTGAGTGAGTGCCATTACAGGAATGTGACTGGGGGCAGAGAAATAAGCATTGCAGGGGATAACCAAGGCTTTAATACAATAAGAAGGTTCACATTTATGGAGATTGTGGTAATTCTGCTTAAATGAAGATTCATGAACAGGAGTGTTGAATCAAATCAGTTTTCAGTATTCAGACCACAATAACAACAATAAAGAGAATTCTAAAGAGCCATCCAGAAGAAGAAAAGCAAAAGACAGAAAATAAGATAATTTTAATGAGACATAATGATATTACTTCTATCTTTATTTCAATCACATTTGGTATTTTTACTTTGTGGTTATGTGGTAACATCTAGTTTTTAAACAGACACTGACAAGTATGTGGTATGCTGTAAATGACTGATAGAAATCTTGAGAAAGCTAATATTTGCATTTATTTTAGGCTTTTGTAATGTATACTTACTCTCTATATCTTTCATCTGCTGACTTTTCCAAAAGAGGCATGCCAGATAGAAAGAGAATTATAAATGTTGTAAACAGAGGGGAAAGAATGGCCACCCATTCAATGCCTTCCAGTACATTTATAGAAATAATAAATATTCCCCACCATAACACAATCTCTCCAAAGTAGTTTGGGTGTCTTGACAGCCTCCACAGGCCTGAAACATGGAGAAAAAATTACCTGTTTATTTACATGGTTTAGAGAAGACAAATACAGAAGAAACTTCTACCATAATGACACATGACATTATTTTCAAATGTGATTCTAATTACAAACTTGTTTACATTAAACGTAAAATTATTGTTCACATGTAATACCTAAAACTATTGTCCATTATATGTTATTTACAGATAAGAAATCTTTATTCTTCAGTGCAGTACAGTTTTATGTTAGACTAGCTGTAAACCCAGTGTTGTCCCGGTGTTTATTTATTCTACATTCTCATAGTCCACCTCCCCTTCCCTCCTCCCTCTGCATCCATCTCTTTCTCTCCCATCTCTCTGATTGTTTCCACCTTTCCCTCTCTCTGCAAAGTTTTCTACGAGGTACCCTCTGTCATGTAGCATACAACATTTACGTACCCAGTGATCTTCCTCTTGGTGTAAAGGTCATGGGTGCAAAAATGCATAAAGATTGGAGCAAAACTAGCATTTTGTAAAATTCCATATGTTAAGTACCCTCCACCATGCACTGTACACAATTTTATGCAGGTAGTGACATCCCTATTGTTTTTAAGGTAGAGTGTGCAAAATTTCATCAATAACAGAACAAAACTATTGATTTATATGCAATAGAAATGCAAAGTCACATTGAAAAACGCACTTTGTTGTTCTCCAATATTCCAGTTTTATTTCATACAACCCTTGTTTTGAGAATAACGAGGAAAAAAAAGTGTAAGTTACAAAACCCTTCATAAACATCCGGAATTACATGCAAACTTTGTTCCAGGTCACTAACTACTCCCATTTTCCAATAACTGACACACACGGTGGTCTGTCATTATTTATGACATCATATTTCCTGAGCTATGTGTCGTGCTCTTTTATTTTTGGGTCAGGAACCTTTGTGGTTGTACAGTGAACAGTTCACCAAAGTTCCACTGTAATCGTTTATGTGATTTGTGATGCTTTAGATTGCTGATGAAATAATATAGGGTGTTTGTTTAAAAACACGTAAGTTTGTGTTTAAAAAACCTATACTTTAATTTTAGAATGTTTCAAAATATTTACATTCATGAGCCCCTGCGTTACATTAATACCAGTGAAAGTCATTTTACAATAGCTGCTGGGTGGTCAAGATAAATGGGACACCCTGTATATAAGATTTACCAGACAAATAAATATAGAGTGTCAGAAATTTAAAATTAGGTGTTTATTCATAGAATTACATATTTAATTTTTTTTACATATTAGGAATTCTTTTACCATGATACAGGCTCCATTTATGAACTTCAAATATATAAAAGAATTAGGTGCCATACAGCATCCTTATCTAAGTTTTTTATTCAGTTACATATGCTCCTAAGATTTCATTGCCTACTTTAATTCTAGTCTCTAATCCCTCATACTACTTTTCTTTACTGCTGTAATATATTTTTTTGTAAATAGTACTGTAATCAAGTTATGGTTATAGGCTCTTTATTGGTACTGTATCACATGATTTTTGCAAAAGAATGAATATTGTGTGTGTGTGTGTGTGTGTGTGTGTGTCACTGCCTTGCAATTTTCTTTTCTCTGTTATTTATTTTATTGTAAATATATTACCTATATATTATTGTCCTGCACTAAAACCACACAGTTATTCTCCTATTACAATATTTTCCTCCAGCCATTCTTTTAAAATATGCCATGTTCCATTCCTTTGGTGGTTTTTTGGGTCAATTTAAAATTTATTGAATACTTTTTGGATTATTTATAAATGTTCCTTTATTGCATTTTTATATGAGCTCTTAGACCTTGAGATTTTTCATTTTTAATGAATTTTTGTAGTTCCTTCAGACAAACCCTTAGTACTATCCTATCACTATTAGAGCATGATTCTGTTCTTCTCTAAACACGTATGTCAGAACTGGCCCTAGCCTACACAGGGCCCTGTACAAAATTTATGCACAGGTCTCTCCCACATCCTCCCCTCTCTGCCCCCATCCAGCAGAGGTTATATACCTTTGTCACATTCAGAGGAATTCTAAGTTTTGTCATCAACACACTACAGTCATGTCACAATGGATAAATATCTTAATCACATTACATTAATAGTAATTTCAGAAACAAAATATCAGATGGCAATTTTCAAAATGTGTTCTGATATTTTGTGTGGGGCCCCTAAAAGCACAGGGCCCTGTACTACTGCACTGTTTGCACATGCCTAAGGCTGGCCCTGATATATTTCATAGTACTTCACCCACTTTACCACTTTTATTTGTGACATTTTTATGTTGTTTTTGTTTTCTCTTCTTAAATTCTGAACTATTTCCCAGGCTCATTTTGTCTGTTTACCTTCTGTATCTCTCTTCTACATCACATTTCTTCCCCCAGAATTTATTTGTGGGTTTCATTACCATTTTTGACCTCTATTCTTGCTCTAACAAATAATTTATAGTCATCATGATTCTTTGTGGCTAACAATTTTTCATTTTCCTTCTGTTAGAGTTACACTTGCTCTTTCATTTCTTGGTGCAATCAATTCCCTCAATGACTATGTTTAGAAGACAAAGCTAATACTTCATGTGCAGCCTCATTGAACTGATAATAGCCGACAATTCATCACAGGATTTTTGGGCTTGCTATGGAATCCACCACAATCAACCTCTCCCCCCTTCCCCACTTTTCATCTGCAGTCGAGCAGAGCGATAGAGCACTTAGCTCCCATTTTCATAAAGTAAATGAGGAAGTATACAGGTCATACACTGTGTAGTAGTGCATTTCTTTTGAGATGGCACATTTCTTGTTTTTAGTCAAGGAATGATGGTTGTGACTATCTGCAAAATAATTTTATTTATAGAATAGAATACACAGTAGATATTCCAGCTGGTCCTTTTCTCTCTGTATCTGCAGAAAGAGAAAGAAAAGAAGCTGCTTACAGAAAAGGGGAAGCTGCAATATGGAATAGGGCACATCTACCTGTCATGGGTTGATCCTTTTGTTGCTGCTTGGAATTGTTAAACAACTTCAGGAATAACTGTAAAGCTAATATTGTATTGCAACTGTATTGTTATTTGTAGGTTGTTCACAAAATTGTAACGAAATGTATGCTAGAATACAGATGACAGTGTATTTGTGTGATCTTCAAAAATGATGACAGTCTAAACACATAAGTCATAATTAAATTATTGTTTGTGGTCAAGAGATTTATATTATTTTTGAGGTGCACCCTAATGATCACTACATCTCACCAGAGTCTAATGCATACTGAAATGAATTTATTTACAGTATGAAATACTATAATATTTTTGAATGATTTGTTACTTGAACAGTAAGAGAAGGTAAGGACTTTCAAATGATACTTGGAATGTCTATTACAATACCATTATCAGAGGTATCACTATCAAAGCTAAAAAACACTATGTTGTGCACAATCCCATAATTTTGTAACTGAAGTAGTAGTTCATGATGCTTCCTGCAACAGGTGAATGATTTATACATTCTCTAAAATTATGATACATGTAGGGTTACCAAAATTTTTATGGAAGTGTAGAACACAATGCTAAAAAATGTAGGACATTTGTCAAAAATGTAGGATACAATGATAAAAAATGTAGGACATTATCAGTCAATGAAAGAACAATCCAAATTTATAATTTAAATGCTATTCATGTATATCCACAGGCAGGTACAGCAATACTTTTTTTATATTGACAAATAAATGTTAAATATAGTCAAACACAATCAGTTATATTTCTCTGATCTAATCTTGTTCAAAACATCTTGCTTGTTTGAAATATAATAAAAAAATTGAACATAACTGTACTTTTTAAAATTATATTTTACAAAAACAATCCCTTTAACTGAATCTACAGATAATCTGTTCCTTTCATCTATCCCTCAGGTCTTGTTAGAGAAAATACTCTAACATTGGCATTGTATGCAGGAATGGTAAAGAAATAATTAGTTTCAGCAGTTCAGAATGGCAGTCTTCATGTTTACCGATACTAAAATATCTAATCAACTTTTCATTACAAGACAGTTCCTTAATTTCAGAGCTAAGCTGTTGCAAAAACTGGTTCAAATTACCAATCTCATCACAACACTTCAAGTCATCTATTGCAATCCCTTTATCACTTAAGAATTGTACACACTTCTGTACATCATTTATGCATATTTTAGCAGTTAAATTGAAGCAACTAAAACATCTGAGAACTGAAAATGACACACACCATTTATCAAAATAGACCAAACATTCACTATACAATGAAACAGCCTCCTGCTCAAAGTGTCCACTTGTTTATCAAAGCCCTACTTGCTAGCACTTATCAAGACCATTTTTGTGTTTACTGACAGAAAATTATTCTCTAATTTATTCTTAACAAGTGAACATAATTTTTCTAATATCCAAATCATCTGTACAACTGTAAATTAGTCTACTCTAGACCAGATGCATTTCACTTGGAATAAAGCATCTTCAGTGGTCAACTGTACAGAAATGGTTTGTATTAAATTATTTGTTTGATTTTTACTAAATTCGACCGGTAACAGTTATCTTGCAACAGGATTGTTTTGATTCTAAATAAAATGGACTGTTACTGATCAAATTTAGTAAAAATCATATAAATAATGTAATACAAACCATTTCTTGTACAGTTGAGCCCTGAAGGTGCTTTATAATACAGCGAAATGCGTTTGGTCTAAAGTAGACTAATTTACAGTTGCAAAGACGGTCCCATAACCTGTACAAATTGTATAACTGCAACTGCAAAAAAGGAGGCCAAAAACACAAAGAAGAATTATGTATAACTGAGGTTTGTTCACTTTCAAGTTGTTTATCCTATGGTGGTACACAGACATCAAAGAATGTGATATAAATAAGCCTTGCTCAAACTGTTTTCAAATACAGTCTTTAGGAATTTGGCAGCATTGGGGATGGACAAAAAGTAAGATTTTTGAGCCTCATATATTTCAATTATCCTGTCAAGTGCAGGGAACAGTGATAACCACCTGGTTTTGCTGTGGCTCAGAAGCTGTTTGTAAGTAACTATTACAAACTCATATCTAGTTTCACAATTGCCAGTTCACTTATACTGATTGTTACTGAAAATGTAGGACATTTTAAACTTTTCAAAAATTGCCCCCCGGATGCTGGACAAACAATTAAATGTAGGGCATGTCTGGCAAATTCTGGATGTGTGGTAAAATGACTCTTTTACAGTAGATAAAGTGTCTCAGTGACCAACAGTCACGTTTTCCCCAGTACTATTACTTTCCAGTGTGACTTAGATTTACTTCCTTTCAATTTTCATTTTTGGGTTTAATTTTTTGTATGTATAATACACTTAATATGGCTACTGTTCATTTTTGTACCTGATCATCTTTCACAACTGATGGAGACGGTTGCTACAGCTTAATTCAAAACTTTTCTTGATATGAGTTGATGCTTTGTCTTCAGTGAGACCAAACAGAATTTAACTTGAAAAAAGCTTTATAAACCTAAAGTCCAATATATTCATAATTTGGCCTTAAAATGTTCACTGGAATGTACATTTTCAACTTTTTGCAGCGTATTGTATAATCCAATAAGTTTCAGGCATGCAGCCGTGTGAATTCAATTTCCTTCAATATTTTGGCCGAGTAACGTCCGGCCATCTTCAGGGTGAGCCGCACGACTGCAGACAAGGTGCCAGGCGCGGCCTTAAATGCCACAGCGTGGTGGCACTGCACATGCGGATCACAGATGTTGGTCGGCGACAAAGAAGAATAGCTGATTGTTTTCACCACGGGGGCGTGAGCATGTAAGTGTACTTACATCTTTGCCGCCGACCAACATCTGTAACCCGCATGCACAGTACTGCCATGCTGGGGCATATGAGGCCAGCCTGGCACCTTGTCGGTAGTCTTGCGGCTCACCCTGAAGATGGCTGGATGTTACTCAGCCAAAATATTGGAGGAAATTGAATTCTCGCAGCTGCATGCCTGAAATGTATTGGAGGGTTCACTGAACTACATGCTTTGTACATTCATGTGTGTATGAGTTTTAAGCACTGACACTTCTAACAGTTGATATTCCTATATAACAAGATTTTCTGAAATAAAATTTTGTGAATACATCATTTGTTAAATTCAGATTTCAAAACAATCTTAATTAATTGTTGGCATGCAGTGACATGTCTTAATTTTATCAAATTTGTTGCTTGCTCCTGGGGTAAGCCATGTCAGTATCTCTTCAAAGTACGGCAGCCGGAAGTGATGGTTGTATGACTGTGTTGTGTGCCTGTGTGATTACGTGAATGTTCTATTTTCTGAAGGTCATGGACAATAGCTGAAAGTGTTGTATGTGTGTGTCTTGTGTATGTGATTGTCGCAGCTCGTTGCCATGTCTTTGCGGTGAGTTGTAAACTGTCCTTATTACTATATTATAAATTGTATAGGTCAGTCATACAATAACCCTGTGAATATTTCTAGTGTATATTCTGACTTGTAACTAGACTCAAGGGCCGAAACTCTTTAATTTTCTTCATTCCATGTTCAGCTCACTTGCTGAATTTAGTCGGTTCTTGAGCTGTACAATGCTGTACAGTCGGGAGACTTTTCTTTTTTCTTTATTTCAAGTTATATACAACTTCTTTGCTGATTCCATGGGTAGGAGGAACATCTTGCAAGCTTTTTTCGATTGTACAGATGTGATACACAACTCACTGTCTACAACTCAATGGTGTGCATGTGAGGATGCATGTAAGAGTTGAATGCAGACTGGAAAGCAGTGTTCTCTGCATTAAGAACAATTTCAGTAAATGAGAATGGTAGAGTTAGATGTGAAGCTGAGGGTCTTCTTAGGAAGTTATTTAGAATTGAATTAGCTTTCATGACATCAGTGAGAGGCTGTATTCTGCTATAGTTTGGCAAAGTAATGAAAAAACTGCAAGCTGAGAATGTAAACAATTCTACTTCTATTGAATTGTATGACTCTTTTTCAAATCACAAGGATTCAGCTATAAAGAAAGTTATGGAAATTTGGAATTCCTATTCAGTTCACCTTCCTTCAGCAGCTGAAAATCAAATAGGAAAATGTCAAATTAAACACAAGAGATTCTTTGATGTTTCATCTGACTCAGAAGAAGAATCAAAATGTTCTGAAGAAAAAAAAAAAAAAAAAAAAAAAATAAAAAATAAAAAATAAAATAAATAAAAATAAATCAGATGCTGTTGATATTTGGAGGAGACTGGAAACATCACATTCTAAGATTACAAAAACTCTTCAGGGTGGGTTACAGAAGAGAGTCAATGTCTACAAAGAATATGGCTCCAGATTTTCACATCTCACAAATATCACCGAATTAGAAGCTGCTCCCATTTACAATGCTGCAGAGAAACTTAGAGCCATTTATAATTCTGACAGAGAACAACTTTGGTGAAGAATGTATACATTTTAAAAGTTATCTATTGTCTCCAAAGAAAGAAGATGGTAACATATAGTCCTCTCTTCCATTCCTTTGTAGGATGTCTACCCAAATGTATACACAGCCCACAAAATTTACAATTGAACGCCAGCAACCAACTGTTCTGCTGAAAAGTGTTTTTCTGTTCTGAAGCGGATTAAGAACTACTTACGGACTGCAGAGAAACAAGAATGACTAGTCAGTCTTAAGAGTTCTAGCCACTGAATCAGTCAGTCTGGATTTTGAAGAAGTGGTAAATGAATTCACTAATACCAAAGTGAGAAGGAAGTGCTTTTTATGAGTTTTCTAAATTTTTGAAAATGTCAGTTATATGGTACTGTAACATGTTTTTCAGACTGACTAAATTTCACATTAAATTTTGGTATATGGTATTTAAATGTGATGATTATCATTATATACAGGGGGGGGGGTCATAAAATAAATTACTGCACAGTGCATCACATACCCAAAATATGGCTCAGCTGGCAACCTTCAGTTTTCTAGTGCCCTTACTTTAGTCCCATAATATAAGACATTATCAATGCTACTGCTCTTGAGAAATGTATTACTTTCCTTATCTGATGCAGTTATTGGCACCTATATAGAAGTGTCTGCAAGTTGCTGTTGTGGTCTTCTGTCCAAAAACTGATTTCATGCAGGCATGTCCTTGGGTAAGTCACAAGTGAAGTTTCCCCTTGCTTACAGCCATTCACTGGAACTGCATGGCAAAGCAACATTAGCCAGATTGGTCAATCATCTAGACTGTTCCTCTGTAAATACTGAGAAGGCCACTGCCCCTCTTCAGAAACTACACATTTGTCTGGCCTCTCCACCGATACCCTCCACTGTCGTTGCACCTATGGCATGGCTATCTGTATGACTGAGGCACGCAAGCCACTCCACCACAGCAATGTCTGTGGTTCATGGAGGTGGTCAAGTATTGATATGAATTAATTCTTCATAAACTTGGATGACTATGGAAATCCTTACAGCTGTGATTTGACACAGGATAATTCTACATACCCAAATCTAATGACACAGTGATATTGTGTATTGTCAAAGTACTCAATAATGTCCTGTTGAAATAAAGACCCTTACAAGTATTTTCCAAAAAATATGTACCATACACTATACAATCTAATGTCCAGGGGCAGCATGAGTTATAAATGAACTATGTGGCTGGGGGTAGTGCTACGATGATGGGAAAGGGGTGGGGGGGTGCCCAAATATACAGATAGGGGTGCCTGGAGCCTGTAACCACCTTAAAACTGTTTTGAGTAATGGAGCAGATTGTAACAAGAGTGGAGATGATCTGTTTGAAGAACTGCAAATTTTTTCACCAATTCTACCCCCTGGAAGTTACCCCACTGGAGCCCTGTCTTTGATAACCAATGGACATTTTTTCAACATGTTTTTGTTGCATTGAGGAATCAGCTAAAGCTCCTGGTATCAGAGACCAGTGGCAAAAGAGGTTTTTTGAAGTTAAAACTTGTAAAATCATATTTGCAATCAACTTTAAGCCAAGAGCACTTGAATCAACTACCTACTTTGCCCACTGAAAATGATTTGTTAAATACAATGGAAATAGATTTGCTGCTGAACGAGTTTTCTAACTTGAAGACCAGGTAAATATCAATTTAATTATAAAAGATTTCAGCTGTGAGTGAAACAACTCAACACTAATTGTCATTCTATCTAATAATAATAATAATAATAATAATAATAATAATAATAATAATAATAATAATGGAAAGTCCAGGTTGGAATTAATAATATAGTAATAAGGACAGTTCACAATCACCGCAAAGACGTGGCGACTAGCTGCGACAGGCACATACAAAAGACACACACATACAACACTTTCAACTATTGGCCATGGCCTTCTTCAGAAAATAGAACATTCACGCAACCACACAGGCACACAACACATACAACCGTCACCTCCAGCTGCCACACTTCTGCCTGTATGATTGCTTGGATGTTCTATTTTCTGAAGAAGGTCATGGCCGATTGCTGAAAGTGTTGTATGTGTGTGTCTTTTGTATGTGTCTGTCTCAACTTCTCGCCATGTCTTTGCAGTGAGTTGTAAACTGTCCTTATTACTATATTAATAATAATAATAATGATGATGACCTGAATTAAATGTTTGGTTTTAATGTATTTTTTTTTTTTTTTTAATCCCTTTGCCTACATTTATCTTTTGGCCATGTAACACATACTTAATAAAAATAGAAAAAGTACTCTGATGAGAGTGGGGGAAGGGGTGCCAAAATGTTCTTTGCATACACTACAATAAGACCTAGTGCCGGCTCTACAAATGCCCCTAGTTAAAAAGACTGTTATTTTTGTCTTACAGCTTGTCTTCATCTTTGGGAGCTATTTTACAAATTGTGTTCTATCATTATTATAAAGAATCAATGTTATTTTATGCAAATAACCAAAATTATGACAGTGTGATTGGTTTGATTAACTTTTGTTACATGAAATTCAGACAAGATAAATTCAGTATCCAAAAGTAAATGTTTTTGATCATTGAAAATTAATTATGATACATAATTTACTGTTTAACAACTTTAACACTGTATTAATTTTTATGATTGAAAAATAAAGTTTATGTACTCACCATCATTACACCACTTTCCTTTGTTGGCTGGATCTTGCCTAAACGAAAACTTTTGTAAGTCTGCATAGGTTTCTGCGAGAAGTCCAATGACAAACAGACCTGTACCAGCAGAGTCAAGAGTTGTCATTGTTTTGGGGGAGTGTGGGATGGCATGCCGTGGTGCGTTGATAAAAATTACTGGCAGGCTAACAACAAACACCCAAACAGCCTATGAACAACAAGAAAAAAAATAATTTTCTGGATTTTAACATAAAGTATAACTCAACAGCAAGTAATCACTTTCAAATATGTTTTACTACATTTAGTATAAATGAAAACAAGACTTTTGATGTAAATGTTGGAAACTATTACATGCACTATTTTTACTAATTCATATTGCCATTGCTCCTATTTTGTCATGATACAGACCTGTATTAAAATATTAGGCTTTGCAGGTTACTGGTATTAACTTACAAGAGGTCTGGTCAGTTACAGTATATGAAATGAACTGATTTTAACATCTTTCTACTCCACATTTGAAATAAGTAGCTGAACTGAAATGAAAAGATAATGACAAAAGCTACAAAAAAGGTAACAAAGTAAAAACTGAAAAAAAAAACAAAAAAAAAAAAACATTAAGTATGATACTTCACCATTCAGACATATTCAGATTGCTGGCAGTGAATTGGAAATTTCAGTGACAGTGTTGGAATGGAACAATATTTTAGGATCAGTTTGTAGATCTAATGGGTATACAGTCCTGACCAGAAGACTTATTCTGATTTGAGTTGCTTCACAACTCTGATGACATCTACTTCTACGTTATTCATTCTGGCCTCTTTTCATAATTCGAAATCTGAAATATTGGTTTCGTCTTCTTTGGTGAATGGGTTTCAAAAAGTTGTTTTTAGTAACTCTGCTTTAGTAGTGGTATTATTGGCGGGATCGCCATTTCTATCACCTAGTCACTTGGGGCCATTGAAATCCTCCATGTCTATCATGATGGCCCTTTTGAAACCATTGATTATACATCTGCATGACAGCAGTGGGATCCTGACCAATGCAAGCAGAAATATCAAGGAAAGGAAAGCAGCAGTCTCAGTGAGACTCTACCTTGGCCTTGTCAAATTCTGACGTGTGCTAGTAGACATTTCTCCTCATTAAAAGAGGCATAACTAGACATAATAAAACTTATCCTTCAAATTCGATATGAGAGTGAGAAACCTCTGCATAATCATTCCTTTTACAAGGAGTCTCTGAAATGTTTCAAAAAAAGTTGTGGATGTCCTGAGGCACAAACTGAGGATGGAAACCCATGTCTGGAAATGTCATCTTACAATGTTACAGAGGTATAGGCACCTGCCACTAGGGCACCCTGTGGCAGCAAACGCGACTTCATTGCCGATAGACCAAACAAACGTCAAAAAGTCAGTATAAATTTGAAATTTAATAAATCGTGGAATAAAGTAGATAGAGAGGTAAAAATTGGCACACATGTTTGGAATGACATAGGGTTTTATTAGAACAAAAAAAAAAAAAAAAAAAAAAAAAAAAAAATAAAAAAAAAAAAATTAAAAAAAATAAATAAAAAAAATAAAAAAAATAAAATAAAATAAAATTTCAAAAATGGCCGACAGTTGGCGCTTCATCTGATCAGAAAAGTAATAATCAGCATAAAAAATTAAGACAAAGCAAAGATGATGTTCTTTACAGGAAATGCTCAATATGTTTACCATCATTCCTCAACAATAGCTGTAGTCGAGGAATAATGTTGTGAACAGCATTGTAAAGCATGTCCAGAGTTATGGTGTGGCATTGGCGTTGGATGTTGTCTTTCAGCATCCCTAGAGATGTCGGTCGATCACAATACACTTGCGACTTCAGGTAACCCCAAAGTCAATAATCGCACAGACTGAGATCTGGGGACAGGGAGGCCAAGCATGAGGAAAGTGGTGACTGAGCACACTATCATCACCAAACTACGTGGGCCAGAGATATTTAATGTGTCAGCAATACTTTTTTTAAAATCTAATAAAACGCCATGTCATTCCAAGCATGTGTGTCAATTTTCACCTCTCTATCTATATTATCTGCGATTGGTTAAGTTTTCAAATTTATACTAACTTTTTGATCACCCAGTACATGGAAGTCATGTGGCTCCAAATGAGTCCAGAAGGCTGTCAAGTACATTTCATGTTCATCTGGCGTAGAACTCTCATCCAAGTGGTATGCTTCTTAACAGGTGTCTAAGAATGCTGCCTAATGGTAGCGACTGCCCATAGCTTTTAACAGCGCCTTAAAATGTCATAAAAATCTTATATGCACCATATTCCAGTACAAACTGAAAGACAAAGAAAAGAATCACTCATTTGTGGTGACAGGAGAATCAAAGCGCCACCTGAACAGCACTATGAGGTGGCCATTGTGGTAAGTGTTGCTGCCTTCCAGTGAGTGATAAGTCGGGGTGCAGGCGTGAATGTTAAAACAATGGCATGCAAAGTGTATGTTCTCCGTGACGTGTGCGAGAAAACAGGTACCACTTGAGACTTTGCAATTTCAATATGTGCATATGAGGACTGACAGTCAAGCAGTAATCAAATTATTGTTGTTATGGTCCTCGGTCTGTACAGTGGTTTGATGCAGCTCTCCACTCTACTCTACTCCATCCTGTTCAAATCAAATGTTTATAAAACTCGGTCATTGGTCCCTAGACTTAAACTCCTGAAACTAATGTATGCCAATAAAAATACACAAACACACATGGCCGAGGGAGGGCTTGAACCTCAGATGGGGGGATGGGGAGTGGCTGCAAAATATGTGGCAAAGTATCCTGACCACCCGGCCATTCCCCTGTGGCACTATTCTTTGTAAGTCTCTTCATCTCTGAATAAGAATGGCAACCTACATCCATCTGCTTACTGTATTTATGTCTTGGTCTGACTGTCATATTTACTCCCCACACTTCCCTCCATTGCTATACTGTGAATTCCTTGATGCTTCAAACTGTATCCCAGCTATCAATCCCTTCATTTACTCAAGATATACCTGAAATTTACTTCCTCGGTAAGTCTTTTGAATACCTCCTCATTAGTTATGCAATCTATCCACATAATCATCAGTATTTGTCTGCAGCACCCCATTTGGAAAGCTTCAATCCTCTTGTCTGAACTATTTACTGTCCACGTTTCACTCCAGACAAATGCCCAAAGAAAATACTTCCTAACACGAAAATGTGTGCTTAGGTGAGGATTCGAACCCGGATCTCCTGCTTACCAGGCAGTTGCGCAACAGACGCACTGTGGTTCAAATGAAGGCACGGGCTATCATGTCAACAAATGTTCAAATGTTTGTAGAGTTTATGGGACTTAACTACGGGGTCATCAGTCCCTAAACTTACAAACTACTTATGAACCAGCTTATACTAAAGACGGCACAAACACCCATGCCCGAGGGGGGGATTCGAACCCCCGACCGCAGCGACCGTGCAGACCGTGACTGGCGCGCCGCAGAACACTCGGCCACCGCGGCCGGCTATCCTGCCAACACTCTTGTATGTTGCACATTACCCGAATAATGCCCTGATTATCTATATACCGGCCGCTTGGAATTTCATTGAATCCCACGGGGGTTTATAACTGGACCTGAATCTCCACTGAAAGGGTAAATCTGGGTCTGGCCCGGTAACACATATTTATGTAATTCACCGTTGATCACTGAACGCTTGATGGCAAATGACGTCAAGTCATTTTACTGGAAGCTTCTCGTTCAGTCCTCGTATGCACACTGGTCAAAACAATTAAGGGATCAGTTGAGATATTTAGTTTCTGAAGTACTGTCATTGGCAGAATGAACTTAAATGGTTCGACGTCTTTCTGTCGGTTCTACAGAGTGTAGACAACAACATTATGACAATCGAGATGGTGATAGTACAGAAGGTTGCTGAATGTGGGGTGGCTGTTGATTTGTGTTTACAAAAATGAATTACACAAGCAATTCGTTTCAGGTGGTATAGTGAGTAGGTAGAGGAATGTGACTTACACAAAGCTATGGCATGGAGAGCCATAGGAAGGTTGGAAGCGGGACAGGAACAGAGGGAGGTGGCTGCTGCTTTTGAAGTGTTCCAAAGAATAATTTCCAGGACCTGGACGGTATTTCAAACAACAGGAATCGTTGAAAGAAGGCAAGGCCAAGGTCGTCCACGGGTATCATCAGCAAGAGATGACCGTTACGTCAGGTTAACAGCCCATCGAGACAGGAGGCCGAGCGAAACTCGACTGCGACGCACCCTCTGGAAGCAACACGACGCGCAATATCAACACTCACAGTCCGAAATCGCCTTTGGAAATGTGGCCTCTACGCACGGACGCCTATGGTGTGTGTGTGTGTGTGTGTGTGTGTGTGTGTGTGTGTGTATTAAAACCACAACACCGTTAAGCTCGGTGGGGCACTACCAGAATTGGAGTCTTAACGAATGGCGCCGGGCTCTGTTCACAGATGAGTCAATATTATGTGTTCACCCGGACAATCGTCGTTCCCTTATCTGGAAAGAACGTGGAACTCTGAACAGTCCTGCTTATGAACAGGAAACATCCCCATAGTCTATCATTGTGTTAGACGATTGGTGTGCACAAGAGTCAGTGTTGGCGGCTGTACGAACCTCTATGTCGTTCAGAATGGAGCTTTGACTGGTGAGACGTATAGAGACGAGATGCTTTGACCTTTCATTGTGTTCAAAAATGTTCAAATGTTTGTTACGCTTATGGGACTTAACTAGCCGAGCGGTCTGAAGCACCTCGCTGCGGAGCGCGCGGTTGCTCGCCGTGGAGGTTCGAGTCCTCCCTGGGGCATGGGTGTGTGTGTTTGTCCGTATGTTAGTTTACCTAGGTTTAAGTAGTTTGTAAACTACGGACTGATGACCACGCAGTTTGGTCCGATAGATTTACAAACATTTGAACATTTGATTTGGGACTTAACTGAGGGGTCGTCAGTCCCTAAACTTACAAACTACTTATAAACTAACTTATACTAAAGTCAACACAAACATCAATGCCCGAGGGAGGATTCGAATCCCTGACGCAGAACGGCCTCACGGCTCGCAGCATAGCGCATCAATGCGCTCGGACACTCCTCCGCGGCCTTTCGTTGTGCACTAAGATGGTGCCATAGGAGAAGGGTTCCTTCTGGTGGACGATAACGTTTGTCCCTATAGAGCTTGTAATGTATTTGGTCTGGAAAGTCTCGTTTGTTTATAATAATGAAGTGTACGATACCACATATTCCATGTTTATATTATATAAGCATTTTTTGGCGCCTCTGGCTGGTCTCATTGATTTGGTCGTTTCTTTACTTGGGTCTTCTAATAAAGTAAATTAATTAATTATTAAAAGTCGCGATGTAAGATTACAATGTGTTTGTTAATGAAATTAATAACTAACATTATCTCATGTCTTATGTAATGTTTTGACCGCAATGTAATACTTTGTTGACAGTAAAACTGCATAATTACTTTGATTTAACCATTTTAAATGATGTAAACATATATTACTACTGCGCTAATTGTTATATTTTTTGTTTTGATATGAGAATCCTATTATTACATTTGTCATAATTTTTCTTATCTTTTCTTGATGAACGATTTATTTATGTTTCATGAGCAGATTGTTTGATGTAAAACATTGTAACTTGCGTGTTCTGGAATGTTCTCGAAAATATAATATGTATTAATACGCGCGAATTGGCGCGAACGCAGGCAGTCTTAAGAAGAGTAATAAGTTTGTCTTAGAGAGAGTATTAAGTCAGTTGAAATGTAATCAACACGCGTTCTTACTTTGGTCATTATGTAGAACACAGTCAGTCAATATCATGTCAGCTTCTGTTTGTGTGCTTCATCAAGAATATAAATAAAAATACATAAAATGAAATGTGTCATGGTAGTTTCCTTGACGTCTAAGAATCCGTCGTTCTGATGTTTTCATAATTATTTAATGCAGGCGAGCTACTAAAACAACGAGATCTACCACTGAACGACAGAAACAAGAAGGTGATGTATACAACATGTGGTGGGGGACTGATGACCTCCGTAGTTTTGTCCCCCTAAAACATCCAAACAACAAAATGTGGTTTTAGTGTAGCATTAAAAACTATTAAAAGCTGCAGTGGTGGAAAACATGCTTCAAGCTGAGAGAATTAAACGAATCGGGTGGCCACTTTGTTTGCCAGACTTAACCCGATTGAGCATGTCTGAGATGCACGTGGGTGACGCATTGCAGCTAGACCAGCACCTCCCACAATGGTTGCAGAACTGGAAGAATGACCAAATATTCATCAAGACCTCATACTGTCAATGCCACGCGGTGTGCGACTGTACTGGCTGTCCGAGGTGATCACACACCGTATTACAGGACAACGAGAATGACTTTTTCACAATTATTGTAGCCCCATAGTGCCTCACTCTAAGTAAATGCTATATAAATCTCAAGTAAGGAGGCAGGAAAATACTGTACTGTATCACACACAAATTAGAATTGTAACCAATATCTGAATGAAATGCGTATCTTATCTGATCCCTTGTTTTGAGCAGCGTATACGCGTTTATTAAAACGTGAGAAGGCAGCCGCGTCCCAGCTCTGTGCCAGGTGTGGTTGCGCCCGCCTGCTCTGCATGCATACAGTCATCGACCCAACAGCAGTCCATCGCAGCAGTCTGAGCAGGAGAGCGGAATTTTAAAAAGCGAGCAGCACGAGACGTCTTCTATATAAACTGCCGCTGCTTTCTTTATGAACTAGGTTCTCCCACCGAGCGAGGTGGCGCAGTGGTAACACACTAGACTCGCATTCGGGGGGGATGGTGGTTCATATCCACCTCCGGCCAACCAGATTTAGGTTTTCTACATCTACATACATACTCCGCAATCCACTGTGAGGTGCGTGGCGGAGGGTACACTGTACCACTACTAAGTATTTCCTTTTCTATTCCATTCCCAAACAGAACGAGGGGGGGGGATGCCTATATGCCTCCGTACGAGCCCTAATTTCGCTTATCTTGTCATTGTGATCACTACGCGAAATGTAAGTAGGTGGCAGCAAGATCGTACTACACTCAGTTTCAAATTCCGGCCCTCTAAATTTCCTCAACAGAAATTCACGAAAAGAACGTCGACTTTCCTCCAGCGATCCCCAATTGAATTGCCGGAGCAGTTCCGTGACACTCGGGTATTGGTCGAACCTACCAGTAAAAAACCTAGCTGCTCGCCTCTGAACTGCTTCTAAGTCTTCATGTAAACTGATCTGCTGCGGGTCCCAAACACTTGAGCAATATTCAAGACGTGGTCGTACAAGCGTTTTATACACGGTCTCCTTTACAGATGAAGTACATCTTCCCAAAATTCTCCCAATAAACCGAAGTCGGCTGTCCGCCTTACTCACAACCGTCCTTTTCCGTGATTTCCCTAAATCACTCCAGGCAAATGGCGGGATGGTTCCTTTCAAAGGGCACAGTTGATTTCCTTTCTCATCCTTTCCCAAAACTATGAGCGTTAGCTCCGTCTCTAATGACCAAGCTGTCGACGGGACGTTAAACCCCAAGCTTCCTTCTTCCTAGGTTCTCCTGCTCAGCCGCATAATACGAGAGTAAGAAGGAATCTCAACTACCTGGCACTGAAAGGCAGTGTGGAGTTAAAATTATCATGTTTGATTTTATTGTGAACTACAACCTTGATGTAATCTAGGGCAGGAAGGTCACATCGATCGTAATATAACCTGCATTATATTGATGATCTACATTGCCGGAAAAAATAGTTCCTCTAGAAATACGACATATAATTTGATCCAAAGAAGGATGGTGTCACCTGAGGCGTAGTAGATGTACTGTTAAAGGTCTGAACGTCGTCCTCAACAGATAGCGTAATGAAATAGCTGCTAGAGCACCATCTGTGTGTACGAAGTCTGGTAAATTCATATGAAAGAGCGGGAAATTTTCTGAACCTGCACCGTTGTTGGTAAGCCTATGGTTCCACGGTTGTTACAGCAAATTTCGACGGCAGCTGTAATTAGTTGATTATTCGCTGCCAGCTGAAGTGGTAACTGCGTAGTTAGTTCCTTAGGATGAAGAAAAACGGATTCCGTGCGGTCATTAAACATTTTCATTTGAAGGGTTGGACTGCTGCACAGATCAAATCCGAGTTGGATGAGGTCCCTGTGGGTTCTGCACCAACAGTGAAGACCATTTACTTTTGGATCAATGAGTTTAAACGTAGTCGGAGAAGCACGAAAGATGGAGCATGCTCCGGTCGGCCCGTCCAAGTCACCGCACGGAAAACCATCGATAAGGAGCATGATACGGTAATGGAAGATCGAAGATTAAAAAAAAAAAAAAGTTCGCGAGATGGCTAACATTGTAGTGCATTACATCCTCCATGAAAAACTGGCCATGAAGAAGCTCTATGCGCGATGGTACCGCGCCTGCTCACATTGGGCCAAAAAAAGATACGAAAGGACATTTCTGTTCGGAATCTCACACTGTTCAGGCGCAATCCACAGGACTTTTTGCGCAGATTCATAACCGTGGATGAAACTTGGATCCAACATTACACTCCAGAGACCAAACAACAGTCCAAACAATGGACTAGGAGTGGGGAGAGTGCACCAAAGAAGGCGAAGACTGTTTTGTCAGCTGGAAACATGATGGCCACTATCTTTTGGGATTCACAGGACAGTTAATTTTTAATGACCATACTGACGTCTCTTTCACATTTAAGTTTGCAGGAAATTTTCAGAACACGGGTCCTACTTGCACTTGTACTTCTTAGCATTTTTTTTTTTTTTTTTTTTTTTTTTTTTTTTTTTTTTTTTTTTTGTCGCGGTTGAGTGCCCGAGCACTCTCAGGCGCCTTGCTGCGGAGCGCGCGGTTGCTCACCTTCGGAGGTTAGAGTCTTCCCTCAGGAATGGGTGTGTGTTTGTCCTTACGTAAGTTTAAGTAGTCTGTAAGCCTAGGGACTGTTGATGATCGTGTAGCATTTTTGCCCGTTAGACCCTAGATGGGATCGTGTTCGGCCTGCCTGGTGCAAGTCCTTAGGTGACGCCACATGGACGCGTCCGTGTTGATGAAATGGTGATGAGAACAACACCAGTGCCCGAGTGGAGCAAATCTCCGACCCGGCCGGTAATCGAACCTGGGCCCCCATGTGGCACTCCAGTACGCTGTCCAGTGGACTATGGAGGCGGACTAAGGACTGATCATCAGGATAGTTAAGTTCCATAGATTAAAAAATATTTTTAAATGGTTAAACATGTAAGTTAGAGGATAACAAATACAGAGATAAAGGTCAAAATTCTTACATAAAATCCCATATTTTTTTCATAGGTAGGCCTAAAGCACACATGAAGGCAGGTCATCGCTCCACCACACCTCTTTTCTGGTATTTTTTCTTTTAGGTCCAGGACCCTTTTGTAGTATTCTCCAGTTATTGTTAACATCCTACGAAAAATCTATAGAAACACTTTTTTTGTATCTCAGTAAAATCTAACCGTTCTTCCCGGCAGATGAAATCAAACTTGTCCTTTTTTTATGCACAACAGTGGCTTCCATTGCCTGCGTTCATTATTATTTCGTATCTAGCGCAATGTATGGAACGGTGGACATACACAACAAGAAATTCCAATTCAAAATCTTACTAAAATATTTTTAAGTAGCGCTATTTCAGGAAAAATGATAGTTGGTGCAGAATTCCCAAAAGAAACAGATATGCGTCTGCCACATATGTTCGTTGATTTAACAATTATAGGTTGGCAACTCGTAAGCCATGTAGATTACAGAATAACTCGAACTAACTCAATAGTTTTTCTTTAATTTAGTAAGTAGCCACCCAAAAAAACTTCAATATCAAAAAGGATCTTGTAGCTTTCTCAAAATTGAGCATGAATGTAGGTATTTTCATGGACAGCCCTGCAGTTATGGCGATTGCAAGTTATCTTGGGTCGGGGTATACGGGGTGCCTCCAAGACTGGAGGGCGTCATCTCTCTAGGGAAACTGGCCTCAGTATTCCAGGCCGAAATCACTGCCATCAGGGCGTGTGTGGAGGAGAATTTGCGTAGGTGCTACACACACCGTAGCATCTATATCTATTCAGACAGCCAGGCAGCCCTGAGATTACTGGCAGCTCCTGCAACAAGGTCTAAAATTATTGCAGAATGTCACAGGGTTCTGGTGGAGCTAGGGGAAAGCAATAGAGTAAACCTATTGTGAGTCCCTGGCCACTCGGGGATTAGTGGCAACGAACATGCCGACAGATTAGCCAGGATGGGGGCAGAGACTCCATTTATTGGACCGGAACCTGTCCTGACAATCACCAAGGCAATGATCAAATTGGAGCTACGTAACTGGCTCAAAAAACAGCACTTAGAATATTGGACCAAAGTTTATCAACAGAAACATGGCAAGGTAATGATGCCAAAGCCATGTTTTAAAAGAAGCTCTGCAATCCTGGGCCTGAACAGGAGAGAGATTAGACTCATGGTTGGATTGCTGACAGGCCAAAAAACACCTACATACAATGGGAATAACAGAAGAGGACCCTAAATGTAAGATCTGTGATAACGGCGATGAAACTGCATCACATCTAATATTCAAATGCATTGCATTGGAGAGTAAAAGGCACAGAACATTTGGACAACCAGACCCGAAGAAATTGTGTCTAACAAAGAACTGGTAAAGGGACTCCTTGCACTGTTCAAGGGCATTGGTTGGCTTTACTAGATATACAGGGAGCGATACCGCACAATAAACTTAGTTTCGGTGCGGGCAGTGGCGGGTTGGACCAAGACTGTTTTGGCTTCCCTGAGAAAATCAAATCAATCAAATCAGTTATCTTTCGATGTGCACCTAAAATCTGTCACGGTAATATTATTTTGAAAAATTAATATGTTTATGATAATAGTTTAGCCAACTGACGACATTTTGTTGAAAAAAAAATAGCTTGTCGATTATCATCGTCTGTATGATCGAAGTAAAAGAACTTTTCATCGTTAAAACTGGTTTATGTACTGATATATAAATTATTACCTTGTATTCGAAATAAAAATTCAGAATATGGAACGAAAAATTTATTTCAGTAACTTTTGACGCAACTCACCTGGAATGTCCAGAAAACAGCAAAACGGATAATATTGCTCCTTCTATCGTCGAAACGTTTATCACGCCCGATCTTCAGGATCCGGTATAGCAGGTATCCTGACAACCGGGCTCCCCACAGGCAGATGAAGATGGTCACCATCAGCTGCCTGCTGTCGTACGTCTGAAAAAAAATCCCGCAATTCCTCACAATATGTATCAAAGTATTAGGTTACTGCGTCATGCACCCAACAACAGTGTAAATGTATGAAAAGAAACTGGATAATTAACTAGCTACAGCAGCTAGTCCCTTATGAAACAAATGACAAAAACCAGTGTTCATTGTAAAGCAGTGGATTGATTACATTTTTTGTTTATGTGAATCCATCTCCCGGTATGGATAGTGGGACTTCGGCTGATCGAATTCTTGTAGTAGAACAGCGAACAGCCGTTTTTAAAGATTTATTCTTATAATGAAACCGGTGTTGGATGTAACATTCCAGCTTCAGGATCCACCAAGTGGTAGGTTCGAGTCCTCTCTGGGGCACGGGTGTGTGTGTTTGTGTGTGTGTGTGTGTGTGTGTTGTGCTTAGTTTAAATTAGTGTAATTACTTTGTAAGCCTAGGGATTTATAACCAAGACAGGTAAGTCCCACAGATTAACAAACATTTCAACATTTTTTATGGGATTGTTTTTCCTAATCACGCGCATCACCTTACATTTTTCTACAGTGAGGGCTAGCTGCCATTCTTCGCACCAACTGGAAATTTTGTCTATGTCATCCTGTATGCTATTACAGTCAATAAAGACGACACCCTCCCATACACCACAGCATCATCAGCAAACAGCCGCAAATTACAAGTTACTCTGTCCATCAGATCATTTATATAGATAGAAAATAATAGCGGTGCTATCACACTCCCCTGGGGCATGCCTGACGATACACTTGTCTCTGATGAACACTCGCCGTCGAGAACAACGTACTGCATACTATTACGTAGGAAATCTTTCAGCCAGTTACAAATCTGTGAACCTATTCCATACGCTCGAATCTTCGTTAGCAGGGTGCAGTGTGGCACCGCGTCAAATGCCTTTTTGAAATCAAGAAAAACACAATCCGCCTGTTGCCCTCCATCCATGACTCACAAGATGTCATGTGAGAAAAGGGCAAGCTGAGTTTCACACGAACGATGTTTCCTAAACCCGTGCTGATTCATAGAAAGAAGTTTATCCGTCTCAAGGAAATTTACTATATTCGAACTGAGAATATTCTACAAATTCCTACAGGAAACTATCTCAACGATATTGGCTTGTAATTATGTGGGTCATTTCTTTTACCTTTCTTATAAGCGGGAGCCACCTGCGCTTTTTTCCAATCACTAGTAACCTTGCGCTGAATTAAAGATTCGCAATAAATGCAAGTTAAATAAGGGGCCAATGTCGCAGAATACTCTTTGTAAAACCGAGACAGATATTGTCGCTTGTTCTGTGGTCTCCTCTCAGCCTGCAAGATCCAGACAATCTCAGAAAGTGAAATTACTTGTTGCTTGGAGCTCCAACGTTAGACAGGCAATGAAGCCCCTTAGGGATATGGCTGTTGGGGAGGGGAAGAAGGCCAATGTGTACTCTGTGTACGTACCGGGTGGATTCATTCGAGATGTGGAAGGGTCGAAAGAAGAGCACAAGTTGCAGCCAGCTGCAGGTGGTGACTCATGTCTGTGCTAACAATGTATGTCGCTTTGCATTTTAAGAGATTGTCAGGTCTTGAAAGGCTATCTGAAGTGGTACAGACTGCCAGTCTTGCTTGCAAGTTGAAGGGTTCCTATGTGCAGCATGATTCACAGCACCGACTGAGGACCCCTGGTGCAGAACCAAGTGGAGAGTCTGAATCAGAGGCGTAGACGGTTCTGCACCGTATAGGCTGCACATTCCTCGACTTACACCTTCGGGTTGGGGGTTCCAGGTTACTCGCAGGTAACGGCTACACGGGTAGCGGAGTCTGTGTGGCATGGACTGGCCGGATTTCTTCAGGGTAGAGGGCCTCGTGAACACATTAGAAAGGTTTTAAGCCTCAAAGAGTGTCGGTCACTGATAGGTCGAACGCAGATCTAAGAACCATTGGTATAACATGCTTGTAGCGTTTATAAAGTTCCATAAAGTTTATAAAGTTTATATTGGAACCACAAAAAGAAGTATAGAAACTAGGCTGAAGGAACACAAAAGTCTTTGCAGACTAGGAAAAACAGAGAAATCGGCTGTGGCAGAGCATGATCTTCAATCTGGAAGTCATATAGTGAGGTTTTCCGAAACATCAGTTTTATCAACAATGACGAATTATTATCCACGACAATACAGGGAAGCTAATGAAATACATAAACACAAGGAAAATTTTAACAGGAAAGAAGAAGCTATGAAACTTAAGATATATGGACAGCAGCTTTAAAAGATCGACAGGTTTTATCTTTGACCAATTGCAATCGATAGTGATGTTTTATCTCTGACAAGGACTATCTCTGGTGATAACGTGACGGATTGGCCACGCCAACTTTCCACAGTATATATGTCGCTCTCAGACACCCGACTCATAAGTCGGCAAGGCTCAACGGAAGTAAGAAGACCTCTGAAGATGTCCGACGCAGCTCTGGACGAAACGTTAGGAAAAACAGAAAAGTTTTATGGACCACGGCCTTATAACTCTGAAGTTCTACCAGCAACTATTGGTATAACAGTTGTGAATTGTTGTAGTTGCGTGGGGAAAAGACCAGAGCTCCAAGAGATAATAGAAAGTAAAAGTACATCAGCATAAATCATTATACTGTAAATAGTGAAAGCCGGCTAAAGCCAGAGATAAGTGCACCTAAAATGTTTGCAAAAGGACAAACGGTGTTCAGAAAGGATAGACTGAATAAAATAGATAGTGACATACTCATGGGTCGCAAGCGGTTTATCCTGTAGCGAAATTGAAGTAGATAGTTGGGGTGAGTTGGTATGGGTAGAGGTTATTCCTGACAACCGGAATAAATTAATAATTGGTTCTTTTTACAGACCCCTTGATCAGACGATTCGATTGCAGAAATGTTCAAAGAAAACTTGAATCAAATATCAAAAACGAACACACAGCATAGAAATGTAATTGGTGGTTTCTTTAACTTGCTCTCGATATGTTGGCAAAAATACATGTTCAAAACCAGCGGTGAGCATAAACCGTCCTCCGAAATTGTAATGAACGCATTCTCCAAAAACTCGAACATTTACTTCATGAACCCACAAGAATATTAAATGTTTAAAAAATATACTTGACCCCCGAGCAACAAATAATCCGGGGATGATAAAGAGCATTAAAACAGACACAGGAATTAGTGAACACAGAGCTATCGTAGCGAGACTCAGTACTGAAATTTCCATGTCCACCAATATCAAACTAAAAATATATCTTTTCAAAAAAATCAGGTAAAAATTCGCTTAACGCTTTCCTGAGTGAGAGTCAGTCTTTCGAAAGTGAGTGTAAATCATATGTGGCTTACATTCCAAGAAATAATATCGACAGCTACTGAGAGGTTTATATGAAATAAATTTAAATAAAGAGGGGGCTGATTCCCCCCGAGGTACACAAAACGGGTTACATCACTCTTACAAAAGCAAAGGAAAAAGCATGCCAAATTTAAACAGGTACAAAATCCTCAAGCCTCGAAGGAGGGTCTGAATCAGAGGCTTAAACAGTTCTGCAACGGTGTTGGCTGCAGTTTCCGTGAAATTTAGCTCGAACTTCAATGCGATAAGCTTATAATAATTTCCACAACGAAACGCTGTTTCGTAATTTGGTAGAAAATCAAAAGAATTTCTGGTCATATGTATTCTATCTGCAAATCAATAACTTCACAACGAGATATCAATGGTGATGCTACGGATGACATTTCTGCTAAAGCAGATTGCTAAATACAGCTTTCCGGTATTCCTTCACCAAAGAAGACGAAGCAAAAACTCCAGACGAATCAAGAACAGTTGCCACTATGAGTAATTTAAAAGTAGATGTTCCTGGAGTATTGAAACAAATCACTTAAGAAAAGCGTCTCCTAGTTCAGTCTGTATACCAATTAGGTTCCTTTCAGAGTATGCTGATGCAATAGCGCCTTTCCTAGCTATCACATACGACCGCTGGCTCAGTGAAAGATCCGTACCCAAAGACTAGAAAGTTGCGCAGGTCACTCCAAGGAAGGCAATAGGAGTGATCCGCAAAATTACAGACCCATATTATTGATGTCGGTTTGCAGCAGGATCCAAGAACTTACACTTTTTTGAAATATTATGAACTACCTCGAAGGGAATGAGCTACTGACCCATAGTCAACACGCATTCAGAAAGTATCGTTCTTGTGAAACACATCTAGGTTTCAACATGAAGTGATGTGTGCTGTCGACAAGGGATCTCAAATCTATGCCACGTTATTAGATATCCGGAATGCTTTTGATACTGTTTATTACAAGTGGCTATTAATCAAATTGCGTGCTTATGGAATATCGCCACAGTTGTGCGATTGGATTGGAAGGACACGCTACGTTGTAAGTGACGGAAAGTTATCGAGTAAAACAAAAGTGATATCTTGGCGTTATCCAAGGAAGAGTTATAGGGCCCCCACTGTTCGTCTTTATAAACGATTTATATAGCATTCTACGCAGCTCTCTTAGGCTTTTCGCAGATGATGGTATCGTTTATAGCTTAGTAAAGTCACAGATGATCAAAACCAACTGAATACGGTTTAAATATGACATCTGCGTTGTGTAAAAATTGGCATTTGACCCTAAATAATGGAAAGTGTGAAGTCATCCATATGAACTCTACAAGAAGTCCGTTACACTGCATTTACACAACAAATCAGGCAAATATGAAGGCCGTAAATTCAACTACATTCCTTAACAATTGCAATTACGAACCACTTTAATTGGAAAGAACACATAGAAAACATTGCAAAGAAGGCGAACCATAGGCTACATTTCACTGGCAGAACACTTACAGGATGCTACAGTTCTACTAAAGAAGTTGGCCACACTACACTGGTACGTCCTGTTTTGGAGTATTGCTGCACATTGTGGCATCCCCACCAAGTGAGACAGAGGACGATATAGGGAAATTTAAGAGAAGGGCAGCTCGTTTTGCATTATAGCGATATAAGGGAGAGTATCATGGAAATGTTGCACGAACTGGATTGGAAATAATTAAAACAAGGCATTATTCGTTGCGCCGAGATCTATTTGCGAAATTTCTTTCTCCAGCTGTGGATTGGACAGACTGTCACTATGTGGTAGAGCCACAGGTTGTCGTGCAGTGCAGTTGGTAGTTAGTAAACAACAAAGTATTCTTAGTGACAGTAAGGTGTGTTTTAGAATAAACGAACAAATCGCCTTTTGTAATTGCTGTAATCAGTAATTTTCAGTGGCCAATGTTACTGAACATTTACAGGAGGCAGAACACAAAATTACTGTTGGATCTAGCTCGTATTTTAGGAAATTCTTTCCTATTAAGACTTGCGCTGAAAGTGATAATTTACGAGGGGGGGGGGGGAGAGTGGAGCCCTCCGTTCCCCCCTGGCAAGGGGGGAGGGGGTGGTATTCCACACCCCCACCATCACCCGAGAACGGTTTCCCAAATTTTCTACCAGTAGATCTGGCAGTCCTCCGTGCAGTTACGTTTTCACACAGTTCAATGTTTATGACGTGATATCTCCTGTACTACACGTGGTACGGCGATGTCGTAGGTACATTTAATGGTATATATACTGCGTGTCTGGGGCAATGGCGAGCGGGGGAGAGGGGGGGGGGGGGGAGAGGCACAAGCTACGTCTACCTGTTACAGTGCTGCCACCACAAGCTGCCACGTCGCTTTAAATGTTGTCCGTATACGAAAATGAAATAGTATGCCTTGGATAATGTGAAACACTCAGAACCGAGGCATTCAAAACAGTAACAATTCAGTCGACAATGGCTACCTCACACAGTACCGTCAACCAGTAATTTTGGCTAAAGACCAAAAACCACGTGAGTGCCGGCGGAAGCTTCCAGACATTCAATGACTTCTACCATTAACAACTAGGGAGAGCTCTGCCATTTAGAAGTGAAACCACACAAGAGGCTGCCAACAGAATGAGTAGTACATAAATTAAACCTTAATCAAGAATTTCAAGAATCAAGAATTTTATTCACCATAGATCATTGTACAATGATATTGGTTTCGTCATTGGTATATAATACAATATTAAGTATTAAGCACAGATAATGAAGTATAGTAATCTAATGCCGATTAGACATGTTATGCATTCAAACATAGAAATAATAACATACACAAGAAAGTATTATTTAATAATGTCTTAAGCTATATTATTCTGTAAAAATGGTGTAGCAAATCATTTGTATAGCAATTCTTTATACAATTACATGACACTTAATACAAATAAATCAAATATTATTAATTAAAAGAATTGTTAAATGTTGATATCCTGCTCTGGTATCTCTAGGAATTCTTTAATATCATAAAAAGGATGATCAGATAGCCAGCTGTACCATTTCAATTTAAACATTTTTATATCCATAGATCTTGCATACGGTGGTAATCTGTTAAAGAATATAAGAGGGTTCACTTTGTGAGAATTTTTAGTCCTTGACAACCTGTGTCTTGGTATATCCAAGTTATTCCTAGCCCTGGTATTGTGCTCATGTATTTGTCCCCTAGCAACAAATTCTGAGATATTGTTTTTAATATAGAGCATAGACACATAAATGTATAAATTTATAATGGTGAGAATTCTTAGTTTTATGAAGATAGGACGACAATGTTCCCTATGGCCCCTTTTACACATTATGCGTAAGACTTTATTTTGTAGTTTTAAGATATTCTTAGTGTGAGGGGAGTGTCCCCATATAATCAGACCATATGAAATATGGGACTGAAACATCCCAAAATATGTCACTCTGAGGTACTCCACACTCACTACTTCCCTGAGTTTCAAAATGAGGAATGCTACCCGAGATATTTTTTTGCATACATGATTTACATGTTCTTCCCATCCAAGTTTGGAGTCTATGTGAATACCTAGAAGTATTGCAGACTTATTCTCTTCTTCTTTAGACATTCCCATTAACAGTTGTTGGGTTTTATTAGGGTTACATAGAAGTTTATTTGCTGAAAACCAGTCTAGGGCCCTGTCTAGATTTTCTTCTGTTAGTTTAGTCAGATCTCTGCTGTTCGGATGTGTGGTAATAAGTGTCGTGTCATCAGCATAGCACACGACTGGGTGGCCTATATTTTGTGGTAGATCATTGATTGCCACAATGAAGAAGAGTCCAAGAATAGATCCTTGTGGAACTCCTGTATTGATGTCCATCAAGGAAGAATTTATATTTCTTACTGATACAAATTGTTTTCTGTTGCTTAAGTAAGAATTTATAACTTCTAATGCACTTCCGCGCACCCCATAGAACTCAAGTTTCCTTAGCAGTATGTTGACTGGGATGCAATCAAAGGCTTTGCTAAGGTCACGTAATACCAGAGATACCATGTTATTGCCTTCAAAAGCTGCTAAGGTTTGATCAATAATTTCCAAGACAGCCCCCGTTGTGTTTCTCCCCTTGCGAAAGCCAAACTGGCTGTCGCATAGGATACTGTACCTTTCAAAGTAGCTGCTTATTTGTGTGTGTACGATGTGGCATTTTTTCACACATCTCAGTGTTTGTGACGTCATATTTCTTGAAGCATGTGTTGTACAATGATTTTGTATATCTGAATACCGAATATGAAATGTGTCGCGAATACAGTTAGTGGTATCGAAATAATAAATTAATACTTTAGGTCTTATGCGACAGTTGGATGATCATCGGCAACGTAGTAAGCGATAAACGTTTTGCTTTCATATTTTTGTGGACAGTATAAGGCAGACATAGTTTCGTAAATATTGGAAGTTACGTGTAAAATGTGATGTAAGTCACTAAATCATATTCTGGAGAATAAATGTATTCTGGGTATTCATGCGTCGTGGATTATTCGCCTTTTCCAACCCCCCCCCCCCCCCTCCCATGATCAATACTGCAACTTGGATTTCATTTAAAAAAGTCTCCCAAAACAACGCTGAGTCGAAATTCCATGTTGATTGACAAACTATTACTTGCATTTTTCGAACACACACATACGCAGGTTGAATTTATATATATAAGAAAATAAATTTTCTTGTAGAGTAAGCAGCCAAATAAATATACAAAACAAACAATTATAAAAGGAAATTTAGCTAAAAGACTAAAAAAACCGCGATTCGCAATATTAACGTAATCTTTGTAGGCAAAGCGTCTCCCCCTTTTTTATCACATATGATATATCCTTCTAAACTACATTCCTTCATACTGTCTACCGTTTATCGTAAAAACGCCGACTGTATCGTATTCGATACAATCTACAGAACAATAACTTCAGCTGATCGTAGTTCTCAGAGTTACTGCAAGATGTCAGGAGCAGTCAGCAACAATTGGTATTTGATTGGGTCAACATGGCTTCAAAAAAAAAGGGATTAGTGTTGTTATTTTATGATTTCTTTCTTTCTAAACCAAAACTAAAATGTTGTTAATAGTTCCCCGACTGTAAATCTAGTAAACAAAGTAACGTGAAAGGTGATTTTCCTTCCTTCAAAAATGTTCAAATGTTTGTTAAGCTTATGGGACTTAACTATGGGGTCATCAGTCCCTAAACTTACAAACTACTTATGAACTACTTACGAACGAGGACGGCACAAATATCCATGCCCGAGGGGGGATTCGAACCCCCGACCGTAGTGGCCGTGTTGACCGTGACTGGAGCGCCTCAGTCACCTCGGCCACCGCGGCCGGCTTTTCCTTCCTTCCCAAAAATCCTATTTTATTAGACGTATCATATATGATGTAGCGGGTCTCTGTGACTACACTTGATATCCATATGTGGAGGAAAGTGAAAAAAAAAAGAGACAGGAATAAGATTAGTGCAGCCAGTACCAGCTATGGCCAAACGATATCAATGTGCTTTGCAAATGCTAGAAATAGATATGGAAGAAAAGAATGGTTCAAGGAGCCGGAGAATGGCTTGTTCGAAAGCTAACAAATAAAAGTGGAACCTTTTTTGTTGTTTTGCCAAAATCGCTTATTTGTTTACCACATGATCGGTTTCAACTGATCCGCAGTCATCATCAGATGTGTGGAACTGTGGTGTATCTGATGATGACTGCGAAATCTTTTTAAATCGGTCATGTGGTAAATAAATAAGCGATCTTGGCAAAACAGCGAAAAAGGTTCCGCAATTAAGGAGTTCGCACTCAGAATCATGTGTAAATTGTTTAACAAATAAAAATTGTTCTAAATGTATTTTTTTCTGCTTTACTTCAAAAATAAATTGTTTCAAAACGTTTCATACTTCCTGTAATATCTTTAAAAATTGTAGTTTCCAAATTTCTCATCTTTGATAACATTTATCTTCCAAAAAACAATATACAATGAATTCGCAAATATTTTATGTTAACAAGCAAAGAGAAAGTAACAATTATTTTTACACGTGTATCATTTTGTTTCGTTAGCATCCTGATGTATCACATATGATGCATGGCGTGCAAAAATGTGTATAAACACTAAAAATAAAGCATAACTGACCATCAGTGTTGCGAACACATTAAAAACTAAAGGTTATTGAACACAATAAAGGTTATTTTTCTTTATAAACATGACTTACTGTCTCTGGAGGATAAGGAAATGACTATTTCGGAAATTCCCTCTAAACACACAGGGCTCAGGGGATCTGAGTTACACGATGTGATAGACCAATCAGTTACGTAGATTCACAATGGAACTCTCCCTTGCAGCAAGTAACAAAGCAGAACGCGCGTCTCTGATCTCAGGCGTATTGTACGAGTCGGCACCAGTCATTAAGACTGCGGGGAGCGAACGGGACTGAGGAAAATGTCACAAGCTGTTCTAAGGTATGTTTTTGTTGAGCAATAAATGAAAGGTTCCGCACAGTGGAATCACCTTTCTATGACACCTACGCCAGTCACAGATTTTTACACACGAAGGTGAAATTACATAACTAGGTACTGATAGTCAAGAACGTACACTGGAATGGAATTGGGGGGCGAGGGGGTTTGTGATGTAAGATTGCCTTTACTGCTCTTGCTTCCATGCTGCTTTTGATATATTTTATGCACGCACTTGAACAAATACAGCTCTGATGCCGACTCATTTTCGTATGTGCTGTCTTGCATATGGTATATGGTCGAAAGAACCGAACCATTCGGATCCTGAAACCGCTAAAAATGACGACAAAAAGTAATTAAAGTCAGTAGGTTTCAGTGCATTGAATTACATCAAGGGTGAAGCTGAAAATCTGTGCCGAAAACACCGATTTTGGAAAGGATAATGAGCAAGGACACTACTTCAGTTGTGTGTGGACAATTTAAGTATTTAGGTCTGACGAGAGGCTTACTGGGG
Source organism: Locusta migratoria (assembly GCA_026315105.1). Lineage (NCBI taxonomy): Eukaryota > Metazoa > Arthropoda > Insecta > Orthoptera > Acrididae > Locusta > Locusta migratoria. The sequence continues at coordinate 103,655,014 of CM048747.1, forward strand.
TATCTGTGCATTTGCAGTAACCACTGATAGCAAGAGGTCTGCACAACTGCCAAGTATGGAGAAGACCTGATTCATTTGCTGCATTTTTTAAGTTTTTCTCTTCATGAATTAAGTTCATTATCTTCTGACTTATCCAAAGATTTCTACTAGGCCTTGTCCTTCTACCTACATGATCCGCTGCGGCCTTTACTACAAGGTGCGGGATTGTTATCAGGAAATATAGGAAACAAGAATTATAAACAAAATATGTTTACTGGCCTTCAAAGTACCCGCGATTGGCTACAATACACTTCTAACATCGGATGTACTGCTGTTGGAAACTGTCAGCTAACGCTTCTTGTGGAATCGCTGGAAGCACTGAGGTCCAAGCCTGTCAGAGCTAATTTAAGGCAGGAAAACAGAAAGAAGTCTCCCGCGGCAAATCTGAAGATTAAGGAGGGTGTGAAAGCGCAGTGACCTTGCGTCTAGCGAGAAAGTTCAGCATGCGGATCGCAGTGTGCGGACGGGTAGGAAATTCAACTGTCCACTCCGGCACTGTTCTGACCGAACCGCTGGATGCTTTGCAGCAGCCGTTCCAAAACTCCTCGTTCGATGTTGTCTGGGACTGTGATTGTAGACGGTCGACCCGAGCTTGAGTCAGCCTCAAAACCTTCCTTTCCGTCTCTAAAGCGTTTAAACTACTCAAACATACAGTTTTTACTCACTGCTTCAAAACCACACAATTTCACTAACGTCCCATTGGTCTCCGTCGCCGTTTTACCAAATACGAACAAAACTTTGTTAACGCGTTTCTCCTTTTTGCGGTCCATGTTGTAGTGACATGAGTTCCCACACTGACCCTGTTATCGGGGTCGCAGCGAGTACCACCGATTTACTCCAGCGCTTTGCACTATAGGGAGCGTTTGTTGACCTGTCCCTCAAAGAATATGCGCGAGCACCTCATGCTCGCCAGCTCGGTTTGTAAAATAAGGGACCATTCACCGAAATATCAGAAGCACCTTGTTTTATATCTCTCAAACCTACCCATTCGATTTTTCTACAAGTCCCATGAATTCCCACAAGAGGGTCCAAGAGCTCTGATGCCACTTTCAATTATAACCCAGATGGGTTAGACCGGGTTCAGGCATGGTGAGTTGGGAGGCCAGTGCATCAATTTCAACTCGCCACTGTGTTACTCAAACCACTCCGTCACACTCCTGGGCTTGTGACATGGCGAATTATCTTCCTGGAAAATGCCTCTGCCATTCGGAAACTCGATTGTTATAAGAGGGTTTACGTCGTCTGCAACCAATACAGTATAGTTCTTGGCCGTCGTGGTGCCTTGCAAGAACTTCCCTGGCGCCATGAATGGCCATCTGAATTTACCTCAGAGCATGAATAAGCCGCCGCCAGCTTGTCACCGTCAGGCAGTAATGTGTGAAGGAGCTGTTCCCCTGGACGTCGACGGCTTCGCACTTGCCCATCAGCGCGAGGAAGTAGATATAGGGACTCACTCGACCATGAAACACTCTGCCACTGCGACAAAGTCCAATAACCATTGTCACTTGCTCATTTCAGTCGTCGTTAAAAAAAAAAAAGTTCAAATGTTTGTTAAGCTTAAGAGCCTTAACTGCGGGGTCATCAGTCCCTAAACTTACAAACTACTTATGAACTACCTTATACTAAAGACGGCACAAACATCCATGACCAAGGGGGGATTCAAACCCCGACGGGGAGCGGCCTCGCGCATCGTAGTATAGCACCTCAATCAGTCGTCGTTGACGATGTCTCAGTGTTAAGAGTGCAACATGCATGGGTCGCCAGCTCAGGAGGCCCACTGTTAGAGTGTTCGGTAAACAGTGTGTTCAAAGACACTTGATTCTGCTAAGCATTAAAGTCTGTTACTTCCGGCACAGTTCACCGCCTGACCTGTGTTACCAGATTGCCCTGCTTACGAAGTCCGACATCTGTAATGACAGGTAGTCACCCTTCGACGTTTGGACGTTGTTTCGCTTTAGTTTCGCCCGCCACTTATTGAAGACATTAACCTGCACCGCTGTAACACCCGGCAAGTCGTGCAATTTCAAAACTGCTCGAGTCGAGCTACCGGACCTTCAGAATCTGCCCTCGGGCAGATTCAGGTAGACTGCGGGCCTTCCCCTTTCTGCACGCGGACAGCACACCGATACTGCCTGAGTTGGACACCATCTCAAAGAAGGAAAGGACTCTTCTGATAGTTTCATATGGCTGTTTGAACATTATGAGGTGCCAAAAGTCGCAGGATAGCGATAATCGCAGATACGGTATCACGTTCACAGTATGTAGAATGGCGGTGCATTGACAGCGCTGTCATCTGAACACTGGTTATTCGTACGAAGAGGTTTCTGATGTGATTTTGTCCCCACGACGGAAATTAACAGACGTTGAAAGCGGGATGATAGTTAGATCAAGAACGAAAATCGTTAGTGAATTCAGTACCCCAAGATTTAAAGTGTAGTGGTACGTAATTTTAATCAAGACTCATTTCCTAGTTAAGCTCAGTTTGCAATCTAATTACTTCATTAATAAGGTGTTTATTACGTTTGTGACAATATTTAAAAATATTTAGCACAATACCTTCGTGAAATATGTTTGATTTTATCTGTTGTATGTTCATCATCGACTACGCAGCGGCACACCGTGGAAGGCGACAGAGATGTGTAGCAGAAAAAATGTTTGTATAGCTTATGGGACTTAACTATGGGGTCATCAGTCCCTAAACTTACAAACTACTTATGATCTAGCTAATACTAAGGACGGCACAAATATCCATGCCCGAGGGGGGATTCGAACCCCCGACCGTAGTGGCCGTGCAGACCGTGACTGGAGCGCATCAGTCCCCTCGGCCACCGCGGCCGGCAGATATGTAGCTGGTCACTGCCTGATCTTTGACGAAGGCCGTCAGGGCGGAGAAGATCCCGCAGTATGCTGTTGCGCATTGAAGTCGACAATTTTTTAAATGTTAACAATGTTAAAAATAAAAGAGTTCAGTTCCGAACCTGGATTCATGAAGTAATATTGATGGCATGTTATTGTGAACATTTTGATTGATTTTATGTATGAAGAGATGAAACTATATTATTTTAACGAAAGTTTATTTCAAGATTAATTTGAATTTATAATGAGTTGTCAAATGATTGAAATAAATTACAATGCACTTTATTATTGATCAAGTATGATATAATTTTGTGAGAACTTTAATGTAGGAGTTGGAATGTGATTTAAGTTTGCGCAAAACTTTGTAAATATTTTGCGCAACTGGGTTGTCCAAACAATATAAATTATTTAACCTTCAAGAGGAATTATTGACAGCTAACAAAATAATTTCTGGACGAGATGATTACTTTTGATGGGATCGAGAAAGAATTTTAATAAGAATTATTATTCCTGGAAGAACCTGCAAAGACTAATTTTGAATTTGTATAAACAAAAATTTTTTCCCCGAATTAGTTAACAAATATAGGGCTGATTCCACTCCAAGAGTATCAAGAGTGTGACGAGAATATAAAATTTCAGGCATTACCTGTCACTACGGACAAACTAGTTGCCGACGGCCTGAACGTAATGACCGAGAGCAGTGGCGTTTGCTTAGAGCTCTCAGTGCTAACAGACAAGCAACACTGCGTGAAATTACAGCAGAAATCAGTGTGGGATGTACGTTAAACGTATCCCTTTAGACAGTGCGACACAGATGTTAATGGGCTGTAGGTAGCTGACAACAGACTTTCCTAAAAGCACGATTCCGCACTTAGGGCCCTTCTGGGCTCATGACCATATTTGTTTGACCCTAAACGACTTGAAAACCGTGTGTTGATCAGATGAGTCCCGATTTCAGTTGGTAAGACCTGAGGTCGGGTTCAAGTGAGGCGCACATCGAACGAAGCCGCGACCCACGTTCTCAAGTTACTGTGCAAGCTGGTGGCGGCTCCATAACAATGTTTTCACATGGAATGGACTGGATCCTTTGGTCCATCTGGACCAGTCACCGACTGGAAACGGTTATGTACGACTACATGGAGCCCATATGCAACAACTCATGGACTTGTACGCAATGGATCGCGAATAGTTTGGAGAGCTTCTGGACAGTTACAGAAAATGATTTGGCCACGCAGATCGACGAACAAGAATCTCATCGAACGTTCATGGGAAGTAATGGAGAGGTCAGTTCGTGCACAAGATTCTGTACCGACAACAAATTCGCAATCGTGGACTGCTATAGAGGCAGTGTGGCTCAATTTTCCTGTAGGGGACTTGCAACAACTGGTTGAATTGATTGCTACGTCGAGTTTCTGCACTTCACAGGACAAGAAAGAAGTCAAACTGTACTTTTTTTTAAAATACAGGGGCTAAACTATTTCGACATTGGTCAAGCCGCGTTATAAGCTTCAAAAAGCCTTCCAAGAAAAAAATAGGGCGTTGCATACGGAAGTAGCGTTAAACGGCTATGGCCGAAAGACGACACAGCAGGTGCAAGACACCGATACACCATTGGGCAGAGGTCGACAATGAATATGGCAATGACTTTCTGTTTCGGATTGTGACGGGAGATGAAACGTGGGTCCCCCATTACACGCCAGAATCGAAAGGCCGCATCTATGGAGTGGAAACATCCGTCATCATCTGTCCGAACGAAATTCAAAAGCACTCCGTCTCCAGGTAAAGTGCTATTCGCCGTTTTCTGCGACGCCCAAGGAGCTTTGTTGCTGGACTTTTGCAGGACGCAACCACCAATGCGGTGCCACTCTGTCGAAATTGAATGAGGTGATTCGGAAAAAGCGGCCTGGCCTTCTCAGATCTGGCGTTCAGCTGTTGGATGACACCGCCACACAGTCCTGATCTCGCACCAATGAACTTTCATCTATTTCCAACTTTGAAGAAGGCTTTCGGTGGAAGGCGCTTTGGAAGCAATGCTGACATCCGTATGCAACGCCCTGATTTTTTTCCTGGACGGTTTTTTGAAGCTTTTAAAGCGTTATGAGAAACGTCTAAATGTACTTGGAAATTATGTAGAAAAATAAAGATATATCTTACTTTTAATGACTCATTCTATTTTTCCCTCTCATACACAATTCTACCCACAGTCGACAGGGGAAACTTCTTTTCCAAGTGCCCCTCGTATGACGTTATCATTAGGCTAAAATGGCTGTATGAAACCACTGAGATATATAGTAATGAAATAGCGCAGCATTTCTAGCATAGGTGTTCCGAACACATACGAATACATCATCTAACAATGAGCACTGTATCTGTAAAGGAGGTCTACAGAACTGCAGAATATCTATGATTGGAGCAGGAACTGAAGGTAGATACATCTAACGTTCTGCGCACAAATATGCGGGCATTCAATTAATGGCCGATTACACAGTTAATAATGAATTATTGGATATAATAACTACCGTAAAATACAATGATCATATAACAAAGGAAAAATTGGAGTTGCGGTGGAGTGGCCGAATGCTCTAAAGTACTTTTCTGCGGAGTGCGCCATTGCTCGCCATCGGAAGTTCGAGCCCTCCATAGGACTGGGCGTATGTGTTTTATCCTTAAGTTAGTTTAAATAGTTTGCAAGTCTAGGGACTGATAACTATAGCGTTTTGGTTTACAAACATTAGAACATTTGAATTTGAAAAATTGGAAAGGCAGATGTCGAGATGAGACTGAATAAGTAATTAAAGAATCACTCCTTTCATCGATAAAACAAATTCACTCGAGAATCTCAAGTTAATGTTACTCATCAATAGACGAGATAACGCTGTGAAGCGTGACTTTAACTGAATCATTTAGTCCGTGCCAGTGATTTAAATGAATACTAAATTAACTCCAGTGGCAGACGCTACAGACGATCGTTGGAATTCCGTGAAAGTACATTTCGGCATAAGTAGGGGAATACGTCACTGTATTTAACAAACGTATCAAGAAACGAACTATACGATAAAAACGAAAATTGTAGCTCATATGAAGCTTTACTAAGGGGGGGGGGCGTTCATTAATTACGTGAGATGATTTCGGTGTTTTTTCGACCTATCCCCCCCCCCCTGGTGAGATATCGTGAGATTTTGCTCGATGCTCCTCCCCCCCCTCCACACACAAATCGCTCGTCTGGTTATTCAAAATGCGTATTTTCGTGTAAATACGTCAATCTGTGCTTCATTACGTTGGTTTTACTTTTTATATTGGTTTTTTATTGTAGAGTAGTTAAAACTTGTATTTAACCCATTAACCATCAGTATCCTATTTTGAGGACAGAGCACATATTTCTTTATAAATGCCTAATAAATTATTAAATAACAACTGTTACTCTTCTATGTCATTTATAGATGCTTTTTATTACAAATTTATGCTTACAGGAAATTAAATGCAAGAAATCTTATGTACATTATAAATAAGGAATAAAAAATTAAATTTCAAGAAAATATAATTAGAGACTTAACACAGATAAAAATCGAACTATGAAATACTTGAACAAAAGGAACTACTACAAATCTTTCAACAATGTTCATTCAAGTTTAGTCCACGAGGATGCACGTGGTCTCAAGAATCACTATTGGAACTAAAGTGTCCAGATAATTTTCCATAAAAGTATCTGCTCCTTCAACCTTTAACACCGGCATTTGCCTACTATGTTAATACTATGTGATGTTTGCAAAACCGCGATAAATATTATTGTGTAGGATTTAGCCATATTTCAGACGTGAAAGATGTTTTATTTAATGTAACCCCGTTATCTCGCAGTATTACACTGTTTCTCGCAAAAAAAAAAAAAAAAAAAAAAAAAAAAAAAAAAAAAAAAAAAAAACCCCGTGAGATTTGGCGAGATGCCACTTCTCCCCCACGTGAGATTTGGTGAGATTCGAGTCGACCCCTCCCCCCCCCCCTAAAAACCTTACGTTATTAATGAACGCCCCTAACAATTATTCTTTCCTCGCGTCATTGTCAAAAGTTATAGAAAATGCCGAAAACCACTGTAGTATCAAAAGTACCCTTCAGCACATATCGTAAGGCGACTCTGTACACGCAGACGTGCGACATTTATTTTAATATTTCTCTGAGGAAGAAGAAGGAGGAAGAAAGATTAGGACTTAACGCCCCGTCGACATCATATTCATTACAGACGGAGCACACGCTTTGATAGTTTTTGTCAGGAATAGGGCAGGAAATCGGCTGTACTAATTGAAAGGAAGTCGCGGTGAAGTGGCCGAGCGCATTGAAGCGCTATGCTCCGACGCGCGAGGCCGTTCCCCGTCGGTGGTTCCAATCCTCCCCTCGGGCATGGATGTTTGTGTATTCTTTAGAATAAGATAGTTCATAAGTTGTAAGTTTAGGGACTGACGACCCTACAGTTAAGTTCAAAAATGTTCAAATGTTTGTTAAACTTATGGGACTTAACAGCGGGGTCATCAATCCCTAAACTTACAAACTACTTATGAACTACCTTATACTAAAGACGGCACAAATATCCATGCCCGAGGGGGGATTCGAACCCCCGACGCAGTTAAGTCCCTTAAGCTTCAAAAACATTTGAAAGGAACCACTCCCAGATTTGAGGCCGTTGGAAGCAAATGGGTGTAAGTGACATTTCCTAGGAAAATGAAATAAGTGCCACTACAGCGTGGTAAAGCATGTGAAACTGTTGAGGCAAAGGGTTACAAGTAGACCGTCACTCTGTGCTGCTGCCTTGTGTGTTATGAAACACAAATTCTCATATCTAGTGAAATTTAACTACAGTTTTCTCAGAACCACAAGAAAGGCACTTACATCCCTTTGCTATTGACCCTCCCCCCCCCCCCCCCATTTGCCTTAAGTGATTTAGGGAGATCACAGAAGACCTATATCAGGACGGTTCGAGACAGGTTTCAACCGCTGTTCTCTCCAATGCGAGTCCACTGTTTTGTCAATAAGAATAAAAAACCGTCTAGATCAAGAAAATTATTTATAACGGCATCTGCCATCTTCAGATTTGTAACTAAGATGAAAAGAACGAGTGTTGGTTATCGATTAGAAGTGGACAGAAATTTTTAAGTATTAATAAAAAGTTTTTTCAATGGTAATTCAATTGTTCATTCACCTAAACATCTCTGTACTTGCAAACCGCCAACTCTCGATTGTGTAGTTACGTTTGCAGCGGGTTGCGCCTGCGCCATAGGCAGCCCCGTATTGCATTCTGCTACGAGCACCTCATGGTCTTGGCAATGTTACTGTTCTGCTCTAGATGTACGCCCGTGCTTCGCAACGGAAGATAATGTAACGGCCATATTGTGGGCTCCATACCTCAATCAATTATTTATTTCCATAAATAAACTTTCACTCTGCAGCGGAGTGTGCGCTGATATGAAACTTCCTGGCAGATTAAAATTGTGTGCCGGAACCGGGACTCGAACCTGGGACCTTTGCCTTTCGCGGGCAAGCTCACTACCGACTGTGCTATCCCGACACGACTCACGATGCCGCCTCACAACTTTACTTCCGCCAGTACCTCGCCTCCTACTTTCCAAACTTCACTGAAGCTCTCCTGCGAACCATGCAAGTCTAACACTCCTGGAAGAAAGGATATGGTGGAGACGTGGCTTAGCCACAGCCTAAGGGATGTTTCCAGAATGAAACTTTCACTCTGCAGCGGAGTGTGCGCTGATATGAAACTTCCTGGCCGATTCGTAGATTCGCAGGAGAGCTTCTGTGAAGTTTGGAAAGTAGGAGGCGAGGTACTGGCGGAAGTCAAGTTGTGAGGCGGCATCGTGAGTCGTGTCGGCATAGCACAGTCGGTAGTGCGCTTGCCCGCGAAAGGCAAAGGTCCCAGGTTCGAGTCCCTGTTTCGGCACACAGTTTCAATCTGCCAGGAAGTTTTATTTATTTCCATGTATATACTTCGCAAATCGCGAAATTTTCCGACGTCGGCTGCTCCTGTAAGATAGACAAACGATCTGCAACACATGAAAATTTGTGCCAGACCGGGACTCGGAACCGGGTCTCCCGCTTTTCGCGAGCGGTCGCCTTAACCACTCGGCCACCCGTGCTCCGCTGCATGTGAGGGAGAGAGACAAGTGCAACACATGGAAGTTTGGGCCTGGCGGGGGAGCGTGCACGGGTGGCCGAGTGGTTAAGGCGACCGCTCCCGAAAATCAGGAGACCCGGGTTCGAGTCCAGGTCCGGCATAAATTTTCATCTGTTGCAGATCATCTGTCCATCTTACAGGAGCAGCCGACGTCGGAAAATTTCGCGATTTGCGAAGTATAGACATGGATATATTTATCTCCGCTGCGGATCACCGCCAACGTCTGTTCCCTTGGAACAGACATAATAATAATAATAATACTAATAATAATAATAAAATATTTATTTATTTTTAGATGCTTGACAGTATTTGCTGAAACAACATAATGTTCTCTAGAGAGTCTAGTTTCTTGCAGAGCTCCCAGCGGCCTCAGTTGCAGGTTCAGGGCAGCATAACAGTTCCTCTCCGTCTGTTGTTGCCTCAGCTACCAAAAAGACTTCAACGTCCGAGAAAGCAACTGGAAAGAGACGAGCGCAAGTCAAGTCGAGCAGTAAAGCTTCGGAGCCTGTCGAGGTCATTCCATCTTACCTCCCCCATCTGGCTCTTCTCTAGAGTTGATGGAGTGCGATTTCTGCTAGTGGCATCCACCCCGCCCCCAGGACGAGCTCTACCCGTCTCTGGCTTCAGCCCCAGCGGAAAGAGAGGGATGAGAAGGATTGCCATGAATGTGATGAATAAGACGTTCTATAATGTGCGAGCACAGACGGTGCAGATTCAGGACAGAAATAATGCAGGATAGCAAAATTGTAAATTTCACCACTGATAAAGCTGACTCCGCCAGCAGCTCAACTAGTAGTCCGCAAAACAAACATGAAAATGTACCGGCTGCTTTTGAAGCATTTACACGTTTAGAATGTGCTTTGTGATCTTTAGCAGTAGGTAGGCTTGCTTAGACAGCCTCCAAATTAAGATCTTTCTTTTTTATACAGCAAATCGTTCATAGAGCGGTACCCAGTTGTAGTCTGTTAATGGGTGTAAGATCAATGGCATTTCTAGACATCTCATGTATGCTCTATGGGGTACAAATATGGGCTGTGGGGTGGCCATCTCTGTCTTTGCGTCTGTCTTGCATGTTCCTGGAAACATTACTGGGAGGCGTAGGGGCGCAGTGGCGGTGCGTAAAATTTTTGAAATTTGAGAGCTGTCGAGGGGTTGGAAGTCCAACAATGGGTGGTGCTCAAGATAATGCGGCCCACTCAGAGTTCCTCCCCAAACAACTGGGAGCCCCATTACATATCACGAATGAAAACAACAGAGGCACTAGCACCACACCTCCTTGGCAGTGTTTAGACTTTGATTAAAAATGGTCTGGTCCTGGGGGGCCTCCAAATCTCGAGGGCCTAGAGATTTGGAACCCCCCCTCCTCACCCTCCAGGACAAGAAATGTTCAAACGTTTAGAGCTTATGGGTCTTAATTACGGAGTCATCAGTCCCTAAACTTACAAACTACTTATGAACTAGCTAATACTAAAGACGGCACAAATATCCGTGCCCGAGGGGGGATTCGAGCCCCCAACCGTAGTGGCCGTGCAGAACGTGACTGGCGGGCTGCAGACCGCTCAGCCACTGCGGCCGGCCCAGGACGAGAGGCTTGGGTCTGACCGCACCCTTCACCCCCTCCCTTTTGATCGATGTAGCTCGATGTCTGACCACGTTTAAATTCATTAACCCGAAAGTAAATTGGCCTCAGTGATGGTACAGAGTCTGTGTAACATTCCTCCGAATCTGTTTCGATCTGTGTCGGGCAAAATCTTCAAATAAAATCTTTACTAACAGCACGAAACATTATATTCTGTATTTTCATTTGCAGTCGACACATTGAGAAATTCATGTGCGCAATGCACATTTGTAGAAACGCAAGATTTCCCTGTCTTGTCTGACAGTTGATTATCACAGGATGTGCGTCTTCTGTGTAGCCATACTTACAAACGATTGCACAAATGGGCACGACGTCCACATCAGCACGTCAGAGCTACAGAACAACCACATTTACGAAGAATTGCACAACTTGGCGTAATACTCAGATTTCCAATGTTAATGCTACAAAAATATAAGTTTTTGATTTATGTCTAAATTAATGTAAAGCGCTTTTATGACTGTATTTTATTGAATTCACAAATTATTAACACGAAACGAAAAGTGCGTGAAGGTATAATATCGTTGTAGATTATCGGGCTCTTAGAATTAGCACTTTAATTATTGAGGAGGAAGATGGAACGTCACCAAATTTCTAGAAGATTGGATACATAGAAAAAGTACAGGAATTAAAAATAGGAACAGTTCAGTACTCGTACTCCGCTCATGGCTGCCATTAAAAAAATTATACAAGTCAAAATAGCCAAGATATTTATTTGAAAATTTGGTGTTCGTTTCAATACTGCTGTACAGAGAAAAATCAGCGATTCTGTAGGTTTTCAATCAACACAGACTTTTTTTTACAATAAAAGAGAGCTGCTGTAGCATCCTACGCGGCGAATGAGAGCGTCGTCGCGGCACGCACTAGTAAGCTCTGCACGTATACGGTAGCAGTTCACGTCAAGCTAAGATCGCGACGCTTCGCGTGAGTCGAGAGAAGCAGGGACACTGCTGTTTCAATGTTTGATTTCGCGTTGCCACCGGCAGACATTCGAAAATCCGCGAGGCAAGTGCTGACAATCTCCTCCACTTTTGAAGCGAGCATAACTGTCTAACTATTTGATAACAGGCCAGTAAAGTTAATTAATCGGCAGTTCGGGTGGAAGACGTACCTGAACTGTTCCGAGTGCGGTATAGATTGTAATTATAATTTACTAGACAATTTAATATCTGCATATAATGTCTTTTAAAGTAGATACCAATTTATTGAGAATTCTGTAAATTCATTCTCGTCGTAGTTCCCGTTTCCTCTGAATTTAATAGAGATTAGGAACATTCTACTACAGCTTCGACGAGTTTAAGCGAGGACTACTTGACTAAAGATTGCGACCTTCCTAGCCGGCCGCGGTGGCCGAGGGGACTGAGGCGCTCCAGTCACGGTCTGTACGGCCACTACCGTCAGGGGTTCGAATCCCCCCTCGGGCATGGATATTTGTGCCGTCCTTAGTTGTAAGTAATTCATAAGTAGTTTGTAAGCTTACGGACTGATGACCCCGTAGTTAAGTCCCATAAGTTCTACAAACATTTGAACATTTCGACCTTCCTATCGGTACTCAGCAATAAGAATTGGGCAATACATATCTCAGGGTAGTAAAAGGTTTATGGCTCTTTGTTTCTGTTCATAGGGGTGAGTTATGTACAGGGCGTCCGCGGATCGCGCGGTACGGCTCCCGGCCGCAGCCACCGCATCCGCCGGACACGGTAGCGCCCGATTCTCGGACTCTATTGTACCGCGGGCGTATACACTGACTTAAAGTCTAAAATACATTGCCATCTGAGTAACCTAAGCTTACCTTCATTTACAGTATATGTTCAAAATGATGTGCCTCTATGGAAAGAGCGGCCTGACATGTCTTGAACACATTCGCGAACACTCGACGAATTTCGGCTGCCGAAATCTGGGAAATGAGTAGTCGAATCCCGTCCCTCAACTCTTCGAGTGTATGGGGATTGTCTTTTAACATTCCTCAAAGATAAAAGTCGCAGGGATTTAGATCTGGAGGAGTCCAGCCACCTATTCTATAATCAAAAACATTTCGTATTGCTGCCATATAAGCATTGACTATGTTTGGCCTTGATTATCTAGCATGAAATAACCGTACAGCTTTTCGTTGGATGTAAGTTCTTGAAAAAATGTATGCAGAGTATTGTTCACATACCTGTCAGAATTTATGGTTTCGAGAAAAAAGTTTCGACTAGTCATTTCCCAGATTTCGGCTGCCGAAATTCGTCGAGTGTTCGCAAATGTGTTTAAGAGATGTCTGGCCGCTCTTTCCATAGAGGGACATCATTTCGAACATCTACTGTAAATAAAGGTGCTTGGTTACTCAGACGCGAATGTATTTTAGACTTAGTGTATGCGCCCGCGGCACAATAGAGTCCGAGAATCGGGCGCTGCCGTGGCCGGCGGATGCGGTGGCGGCAGCCAGGAGCCGCACCGCGCGATCCGCGGACGCCTGGCAGGCGTCTTTCGTGAGACACCCTGTATGTCAGCTTCTATGTCCTAAACAGCTACCGCATCTGTTTAAACAAGATCAATAATTAATCTGCAGTTTAGCCAGTCTATCAATCTGCATATGGCAACATGAAAATATATTTTAACAAACATAAATTAAACCTCTGAATGACCAACAAAATGGATTCTAAGATAAAGAAGTGATTCACTCACGAAGTAATTCCTTATAAATGGAGTTAATTACTCTTATTTGACATGAAACACGGAGGTGGTCCTACTGTATACATCGGTAAATAACTAAATATTTCCCCAACTATTGTTCATGAGAGGCACAAGAAGTATCACACGCACGCTAGAGTAAAATTTCCAAATTATCACTCGTAAGTTAGAGTAGTCCATCGAACTTTGCAGTTCCAAGTTAATCCGCGATAAAAGTATTTGTTATAAAACACAGTTTGTCACCACACGAGTACACGATTGCTGAATTATCACTGTTCCACAGCCCTACTACCGTGCATAGTTTATCACTTTTCAAGCAGAGACTAAGTTCTGCAGTCACAGTCCCGTAACTTTTCTAAGTCCACACATGCCTATCTCTTCAAATCACAAGTTCGCAACGCAGCTTCAGACCGCCCAGTGTCAAAACCTTTCACCACCACGTCCAAGTTACGAGTCCCTCCCAAGCATCGAAAGCATGCTCTCCCTGCTCCCTGATCCTTCCGCGCATCCTAACGCCTCATCTTTAAAATACAATTTCCCTTCCAAAATAGTATACATTTGAATATCAAAGAATTAAATGCTTTAACCACCTTCCTTCAAATATTGTTTACATTTAACAAACAAATACATATTTAACAATACTAAAAACTGTTGAGACTGAAGCGCTTTGCTCAAGTAGCTATTGAGTGTGGCGTCTCACTGTTCAAATCTACATCTACAAGGGATACTCTGCAAATCATCGAACCACCGTTATACTATTTATCTCCCATTCATTCTCGAACAGCGCGCGGGAAGAAAGAACCCCTGAATCCCTCCGTTTGAGCTCTGGTTCCTCGTATTTTATTCTGATGATCATTTATGCCTATGTAGGTGGTAGTCAAGAATATATACTCGCATTCGGAGGAGAATGTAGGCGATTGGAGTTTCGTAAGTAGCCCACGCCGCAGCGATAACCGCCGTTGTTGTAATGGTTCCCATCCCAGATCCTGTATCATTTTCGTAACACTGTCTCCCCTGTATCGTGACAATACGAAACGAGCTGCCCTTCTTTGGACTCTTTCGATGTCCTCAGTCAAACCCACCTGATAAGGACGCCACACTGGGGAGCAATACTCCAAAAATGGACGGACAAGCGTAGTGCATGCAGTTTCTTTTGTAGTTCTGTTGCATGTTTTAAGGGTTCTGCCAATAAAACGCAGTCTCTGGTTCGCTTTTCATACGACATTATCTACGTGTTCTTTCCAGTTTAAGTCTGAAGTAATAGTAATTCCTAGGTATTTTGTGGAGTTTACGGCCTTCACTTTTTTTTTCGTACTCATGTGATCGACTTCACACTTCTCATTATTTAGAGTCAATTGCCAATTTTTACACCATAGTGATATCTTATTCAGATCGTTCTGCAGTTGGTTTTGACCCTTCAGATGATTTTAATAGACGGTAAATGACGGCGTCATCTGCAAACAACCTAATAGAGCTACTTAGAGTTTCCCCAAATCGTTTATGTAAATAAGAAACAGCAGAGGACCAATAACACTGCCCTGTGGAACGCCCGATATCACCTCTGTTTTAGTCGATGCCTTACCATCGATTACTACGAACCGTGACCTCTCTGACAGGAAATCCCCTATCCAATCGCGATATACCATAACCACGCAATTTGATTTAAAGCCGTTTGTGGGGTACGGTGTCAAAAGCCTTCTGGAAATCAAGAAATATGAAATCGATTTGGTAACCCATGTCGATAGCACCCATCATCTCGTGTGAATAAAGAGCTAGTTGCGTTTCGCATGATATTTTCTAAATCCGTGTTGACATTGGGTAAATAGATCATTCTGTTCGAGATAATTCATAATATTTGAATACAGGACATGTTCCAAAACCATCTGCAAATTGACGTCAATGAAACAGGCCTGTAGTTTAGTGGTTTACTACTACTACCTTTCTTTAATATAGGTGTGACCTGTGCAACTTTCCAATCTTTTGGTACAGATACTTTTTTGAGAGAGCAGTTGTATATGGCTGTTAAGTAAGGAGCCGTGAAAATGTAGTTACACAATATTTATCATGGCTTTTTATGCAAATATATTCAGTTCTTGTCCACAAATACATTTAATTTCATTTAAAACTTCCGTGCTGATAAGCCGTGGTCGATTTATAAAACTTTCCCCTAACGTTTCATCTTCGGCTGCGGAAGACATCTTCAGAGGTAGAGTGGCGAACTGCGATGAGAACTTGAGGGAGCGCCGTATATATAGGCAATGTAGAGGGCACCACAAAACATCACGTGATGTCGGCTACGACACTATCTCTGGTATTGCCAACATTCTTGGCAGAGAAGAATCGATTGTCATGCCGCTGGTGTAAAGCAGACGTCCAAATTCTGTCTAATTTAACAGCTTCCTATTTCCTGTTAAAATTATTGCGATGTTTATATATCTCGATTGCTTCTCTATATGTGCGCGCATGATAGTGGGAAGTTTTTGAGATGACACTAGTCTCATTAAATTTAATTTCATGGTTGCCTTCTTGGTATACATGTTCTGCTACGGCCGATTTCTCCGTGTGCCCAAGGCGGCAATTCCTTTTATATTCGACCAGACGAGTATTGACGCTTCTTTTTGTAGTTCCAATGTAGACTGAACCACAGCTGCAGGGAATTTTATATACACCTGGTGTATTCAGCGGATGTCGTACATCTTTTGCAGATCTTAAATATTCTTTTATCTTCCTTGCAGGTCTGAAAATGGTTTCCACCCCATACTTGTCCAGCACTTTTCCAATACGGTCTGTAACCTTATTTATGAACGGAAGAAAAACTTTCCCCTTGGGCGGTTGTTGTTCCTTGTTGATGTTAACTTTCTTCCTGGGACGAAGGGCTCTCTCTATTTCTTTGGTAGAATAACCGTTCTTCTGGAAGGTGGATCGTAAATGCTCCAACTCATCTTTTAAATAAGTAGGTTCACAAATTTTATGCGCTCTGTCAACCAATGTTTTAACCACACCTCTTTTTTATCTGGGATGGTGGTTAGTCTTTATGTAGGTTACGGTCAGTATGAGTAGCCTTCCTGTAGACCTTGTGGCCCAACGTCCCGTCCACGTGCTTGATTACAGACACATCGAGAAAATTCAGCTGCCCGTTGCTCTCCGTTTCCATCGTAAATTGTATTCTGGGGTTTATACCATTGAGATGCGTTAAGAAGGCATCTAATTCCTCTGCACCGTGTGTCCATAGCACAAAAGTGTCATCGACATATCGATACCATCTAGCTGGATTTTTATTAGCAGTCTGCAACGCCTGTTTTTCAAACGACTCCATAAATAGATTGGCCACCGCTGGACTCAGTGAACTGCCCATAGCCACTCCGTCAATCTGTTCATAGAACTCGTTATTGTACTGAAAGTAGGTAGTGGTGAGGCAGTGTCTAAACAATGATACTATGTAAGGTGGAAAAATATCCGCTAAGCAAGAAATAGCTTCATTCACTGGAATCATCGTAAACAGAGACACCACGTCAAAGCTAACAAGAATATCACTATGGGCAACATTCATCTCTTTTAGTTTGTCAATGAAATGAGCCGAATTTCTTATATGACTGTCAGTTTTTCCAACATAGGGTTACAACAACGAGGCTAGATGTCTGGCTAACTCGTCTGTTCTTTATGCACCTTTTAAAGACCACTAATCAACTGGTGAAAGCATCTTCTACTCTTCTGACGCATATTAAATATAGTAAAATACATATATAAATGTAATGCCCTTTGCTGGGTTCATGTTTTATGTTTTTGTGGTGGAATCTGTGTTCCGACAACAGAATATTACTACTCAACGAAAAGCAGAACAAGAGAGTTAAACAAAGTTTATTGAAAGAATATGTAAATAATGTGGTGCATCTTTTAAGATAGGCAGCGTGGTGAAATGCTGATTTGCTTCTTGAACTGTTACTGATGAACACTACATATCAATAATTGTAAATATAAGTCTTATCTTATTATTATTATTATTATTATTATTATTATTATTATTATAGTACTGAAATTTATAGGCTTTTTATCTCTAAGGGATATTGAAATTGTAATTACGGGGTTCGATTCTCACAAGTCTTCTGAATCCATTCATATGATTATATTTGTCGTATGGTCGTTCCCTGCTTGTATATGGATTTTTAGAATAATGTGTGTGGCTATATTGTATTTCAGTTGCAATTTGGAATAGCTGCCCTCGCTCATCAAAGACAGTCGTTTCCTGTTTCCGTGCACATTAGGGAAACCCTGACTACCTGCATTCCAGTCACTAGGTGCAAACTGTCAGCCAGGCGGGTGGGGAACCCAACAGCCTGACCAAACCCGCCCTTCACATGGAAACAATCAGCTTCCCCCTGTATTTGTAATGTCACAAGATTAAGTTCAGTATATTCTTTATAGATTTCTGGCTGCTCATAACATTAATTTGCAGGCTCTAGGAAAGGTAGTGGTACATAAAAATCACGTGCAATAACTAACAATTTAATTACAGACACGACCGAACGGAAAAGAAATAATATGACCAAATCGCCGCCCCACACATTGTGGAAATTCTTCAAAAGATTTTGAAGTAAAATATGATCTTTTGAACAACCAAGTTTATCAACCGAAGAGGAGGAACAACGATACTAATTTCTTTCCAGAATTATCAAACAATCTTCAGCATTATAAGCGATCATGCGAACAGGCTTCGTTCAATGGTCAAAATGGAGGGAGGGAGAACTATTGCGCAATGCTACGTCTACGCCTAGTGTTACGTTAATTCTGCATCCACATCCACATAATCTGCAAGGCCTGCAAGGTGTGTTAGAGAGGGTATTTGCGTACCTCTGCCTTCCACTTTCCACTCCATTCGCGAATAATGTGTGAGGTAACGAGCATTGGGAAAGTTCTGTCAGAGCTCGAATGGGTCTAATTCTTTTCCCGCGAGATATGCGTAAGAGAAAATAAATTATTGGTGGCTCACCTAGGAACGTAAGTGCTCGGGATATTAAAAGTGATGCACATTGCCTTACCTATAGCATTTGTCACTGGAGATAGATGAGCATGTACTTGGCGTTTCCGCGCTTACTGATGGTGCACACAAAGAAAAACTTTCATTCATACGTCCTCTCCGGTATGGGACCCAGACTGACGCGCAATGCCGAATCGATTGTAGGTGAGTGTTTCGTAAGCTACCTCTTTCTAGATTTAGCAATCGATCACAAAGTCGGTTCGGGAAAGCAGAAGGGAAGACAACCGTCCGTGTCTTTTTCAAAACAATCATCCTGGAATTATCTCTAACAAAGAATTCTGTTGAATTTAAATATAAATGTTTCATATTTAAATCTTCCACGTCATGATCACAAACAAAATTTTCTGTTCTTTTTTTTTTTTTTTTTTTTTTTCTTTTACTTATTTCAGCCCCTTAAGAGTCATCTTCATATCTACCGTAGGAATAAACGGTTTTTGAACATTGGAGGATAGAAACGTACGACAGCCTTTAGAATACAAATTACAGTTCCACAGTACAAAAGCACTCGTAAAAATTGTGAAAAGTTGAAAGATATATACGAGAAGTAACTGCAGGACCAACATCGATAAAAATTCCATAAAAATGACAGGATCCATAAGAATGGGAAGGTAAAATAGCTTTTTATCAATCCCACCGGTAAAGTAGGGCGATAGTTAAAAATAATTCTTCTATTATATCTACCGCGCGAGAATGTCCATGCTATCTAAGTCGACTTTCCACGTATTGCTTGGCTCCCCGACGGAGTTTAAAGTCCTATCTAGAGCGTGGGTGTGTGATTTTGTGTGTTGTTCTTGGCATTATTTACTTTGTAAGTTCAAAATGTTCAAATGTTTGTAAATCTAACGGACCAAACTGCGTGGTCATCAGTCCGTAGCTTACAAACTACTTAAACCTAGGTAAACTAACCTGAGGACAACACACACACCCATACCCAAGAAAGGACTCGAACCTCCACGGCGAGCAAACCGCGCGCTCCGCAGCGAGGCGCCTTAGACCGCTCGGCTACTCCACCGCGGTGCTTTGTAAGTCTAGGGACCTCAACAGTTTGGTACGTAATCTTTACAAACATAGATTTCATTATCCTGAAGAGCAGCAGCAGCCGTTTTAGTAGTTGAAGGGGCAACAGTCTGGATGATTGACTGAGTTGGTCTTCTGTTGTGTTGTTGTGGTCTTCAGTCTGTAGACTGGTTTGATGCAGCTCTCCACGCTACCCTGTCCTGTGCAAGTCTCTTCATCTGAGAATACGTTCGGCAACCTACATCATTTTGAATCTGCTTACTATATTCGTCTCTTGGTCTCCCTCTACGATTTTTACCCCACAAGCTTTCTTCTAATGCTAAGTTGACAATTCCTTGCCGCGGTGGAGTAGCTGAGCGGTCTAAAGCGTCTCGCTTCGGAGCGCGCGGTTGCTCGCCGTGGAGGTTCGAGTCCTCCCTGGGGCATGGGTGTGTGTGTTTGTCCTTAGTTTAGTTTACCTAGGTTTAAGTAGTTTGTAAGCTACGGACTGATGACCACGCAGTTTGGTCCGATAGATCTACAAACATCTGATCATCATCTGACAATTCCTTGATGTCTCAGAATGTGTCCAACCAATCTATCCCTTCTCTTAGTCTCCCCAATTCGGTTAAGCACCTCCTCATTAGTTACGTGATCTCTCGATCTAATTCTCATCATTCGTCTGTAGCACCACATTTCAAAAGCGTCTATCATCTTTTTTATCTGAACTCCTTATCGTCCACGTTTCACTCCCATACAATTCTACACTCAAGACAAATGCTTTCAGAAAGGACTTCATAACATTTAAATTGATATTGGATGTTAACAAGTTATCTTGCTACCCAAATAACAAAATTCATCTTCTACTTTTATTATCTCATTATCTAATCTGATTCCTTCAGCATAGCCTGATTTTCTGACATTGCATTCCATTACCTTCGTTTTACTCTTGTTAATCTTCCTTTCATGACACTGTCCATCCCATTCAATTGCTCTTCCAGATCTTTTGCGGTCTCTGACAGAATTACTATGCCATCAGCAAACCACAATGTTTCTTCTCCCTGCACTTTAATGCCCTCTCGAAATTTCTCCTTCCATTCTTTCACTGCCTGCTCAAGGTACAGATTGAACAACATTCGGAAAAGGCTACAACCCTGTCTTACTCCCTTCCCAACCTCTGCGTCCCTTTCTTGCCCTTCGATTCTAATAAACGCTGTCTGGTTTTTGTATAGGTGAAATATAACTCTTCGCTCCCTCTATTTTACCCCTGATACCTTCAGAATTTGGAAGAGTGTGTTCCAGCAGTTAACGTGGCTAGCCATGCAGCCACTGAACGGATGAAAGCAAAGGGAAACTACAGTTGTTACTTTACCCGAGGACATGCAGCTCATACTGTGGGATAGGGTAGCGTTGGAGAGCTGCATCAAACCAGTCTGTGAACTGAAGAGCACGACTACAATACAGATTTGATGATGGCATTGGGTTATTTCTTCTCCGCCGGTGCGGTGCATAGCTCGAAAAAAAAGTTATAGAGGTAGTGGTGGTCTGATGCATTACCTGACCCAGGAAGAATGTGAGGAGGGCGATGATGATGAAGTTGGTGCCGCCGGCGAAGTCGGTCAGCTTGTCGAACTGGAAGGTGGCGGCGACCGCGAAGAAGATGAGCTGCATGGCCACCGTGACGATGGCGCTGATCGCCAGGTGGTCGTCGTCCAGCAGCTGCACTGCCATCGCTGCACCTGCCGACCGACCAGTCACAAAATTATGGGCAGAAATGGATTGTCTGGAATCTCTTGACTAAAATAAGGGATCTACTGGTAGGGCACATTCTTAACATAAGGAAATCGTGAACTTAGCATTGGAGGGAAGAGTGGGGGGTAAAAGTCGCAGAGGGAGACCAAGAGATCACCACAGGAAGCAGATTCAAATGTATATGGATTGCCGTTCTTACGAGATGAAGAGCTTGCTCAGGATAGAGTAGGGTGGAGAGCGGCATCAAATTAATCTCCGGACTGAAGCCCAGAACAACAGTCTTGTAAAAAGTACCCTATAAATAAGAGTGAATTTAAATTTTGCGCCATTTTGTCATATAACGGTTGGTAGCCGTGGTTTTTCCATGTTTGTTAGTTGCGATCCTTCCTGTTACCAGCCTGATTGCTTTTGTGTGGTGAGCATTGTTGTTTGAGGTATCTTGAATGACAGCAACCAGACGCCTTTTATGCAAAATGTTTTTATTGCGCAAGAAGAGGAGTCTGTACGGAGAGACAGAGGAGGGAGAAAACAAAGAAAGAGAGAGAGAGAGAGAGAGAGAGAGAGAGAGAGAGAGAGAGAGGTAGACACACACACACTCAGAGAGAGAGAGAGAGAGAGAGAGAGAGAGAGAGAGAGAGAGAGAGAGGTAGACACACACACACTCAGAGAGAGAGAGAGAGAGAGAGAGAGAGAGAGAGAGTGGTACATGCTTCGAAGTAAATACAAGGGATATTACCTCTCTCTCTCTCTCTCTCTCTCTCTCTCTCTCTCTCTCTCTCTCTCTCTCTCTCTCTTTCTCTCTCCCTACAGACACTAACTCCTCTTCTTCCGCCCTGACCCGTACTATATTCCTAAAAGTTCAATGCCTATGTTAATTCATCTTGAAACTACTACTAAATTATTGACAAATTTCGCCCTGTTTCATTATGTCAACAAAAATAAAAATAAGAGTTGTAAAAATTTAGAGCTTTTGTACCATAAATAATTACTATTAACATATAAAAATTATATAACTTAAGCTTATGACATCTCGTAAATCAAATTTGTAATTACCAAATAATGCAAATGTCAACCTATACAAAATCTTTGCACATCTTTGGCGAAGATCTTTGGTTTGTTTACATCTGTAAAGCGTGTGGAAACTGTGTAGTATAACATGTCTAAAGTGTTTAGCTGCACAATAAATATGCTACCAGTTGTGTTGTGTAAGATGTGTGAAGTTCATAGCAGCACAATTAATTGTGGCAATGGATTTATGGATATCACAAACTGTAAGTAGCAACATTTAGGCCTAAGTCATTATTATTATGTCACTTATGCTCGCCACGTAGTTTATTTATTTTGTTTTTATAATTGTAACAAATGCACAAATCCCACTACACACCATTTGTAATGAAAAAAAAAATCGTTCATCATCTGAAGATGATATGCTAGGCATATCGAAACCGATTATGGTAAAAACACAATAAAACATTTTGCATAAAAGGCGACTGGTTGCTGTCATTCAAGATACCTTATTTCACCACATTCGCAGTGTTCCTCATCCATAATGGATAAAAGTTTTATTGTTGTTTGATCTTTAGTTTCGTCGTGGAGCAGATGACAACTGAGCAGCATATCCGAGTGTTAAAAATTTATTTCAAAAACAGTGAAAGTCTCACGGCAACTGTACATGAATTGCTTGCGACACACGGACGTAATGCTTCTCCAACAGAATCATGAGTTCCAAAGTTGATCCGGAAGTTTGAGACCACGGGTCCTGTTGCAAACGTCAAGAAAACTGGACCACTGTGTTCTGTTCGTCCACAAGAAAACACTGTTACCGTGCTTGATAATATGATCGTAAGACTCAGAAAATCGGTTTGCCGACGAGCTCAATAATTTAATTTATCATCAAATCTTTTCAAAAGATCTGAAAATGCATGCCTACAAGATTCAACTTACACAAGAGTTGAAGCCTGCAGATAACGGAAAGAGACATCGATTTGGTCAATGGGTCTTGGCTCGAGAAGCGAAGAAGTAGAACTTTACAAAAAGGAACAAATTTTCTCAGACGAAGCGCACTTCTATTTCAGTGGGAACATCAATAAGCGGAACTGAAGAATTTGGGAAAAGCAAAATTAACGAGTGACTCTAGAAGGTGAGATGCACGACTGAATGGTTCTGAGGAAAAGTGATCCGCCCGTTCCTTTTTTTGATAATGATGAGGGAGCTACTGTCACTGTGAGCGGCGACCGTTTACGAAACATGCTGTATAGTTTTTCTCTGCTGAATGAAAAGTTTCCTAAAAGAATTCTCTCTTTGCGTGGCGTCTAGGAATGGTCTGCCAGATCATGTGATCTTGCGCCTTGTGACTTTTTTTTGTGAGTTTTGTGAAATTTGAAGTGTACATGAACAACTTGAAAATACTTTACCAACTGAAAGAAAAAATTAAAAGATTTGTTAGCGTCATCCAGCCAGATGTTTGCGAACGCGTCATCGAGAACATCAATGAACGCATTGCCCGTTACCGCGCGGATTTGGGTGGTCAAAATCTTCAAATGTTAGCTTATGGGACTTAACTGCGGGGTCATCAGTCCCTAAACTTACAAACTACTTATGAACTACCTTATACTAAAGACGGCACAAACATCCATGCCCGAGGGGGGGGGGGGGGATTCGAACCCCCGACGCGAACGGCTTCGCGCATCGGAGCATAGCGCCTCAATGCGCTTGGCCACTCCGTTGCGGCTTGGGTGGCCATATGGGGGGCATAAATATTATTTTTCACACATAAATGGGGGAAGTTACTTGTTTGTAAACAAATGCATTTCTAATAATTTCTTTATCTTCTGTACCACATAAAAATTCGTTTACTTCCTGCACACCAAAACTGTAGGACGCGAACCATTAGTGGATCGTCTGATCTATTCAGGTGCGTCGCCGGATGACTTTCAAAATTTCTAAATGAAATATCTTACCGATGGAAAAATATGAAAGTCTATTGCTATTCTAAACAAGAAACGAACGGGTCCGAAGACGTGGTCGCAGCGGTGTAAGAAAAGCGCAGTGGTAGGAGACGATCGTAATTGCAACATTGCAAAGCGACGCCGTGTCTCATTTGAGAAAAATGTCAGATGAGTAGCTTTAATTCGATTTAGACTTCCTCTGACTGAGGAATCTTGCAATATTTGAATGCATATAACTGGGACGTTGAATATTTCTGCAAAAACTGGGAAGCAAGCAGATGCTTAAATCATCAATGTATGTCTGAGTTAGTGCCACCAAAACAAGGGGTGGAAGCCCACTCCACGAGCAACATGATCACCCGTAACACCACCACCTCCGAATTTTAATGTTGGCACTACACACACTGGTATATGACGTTTACGAAGCATTCGCCAAACCCACACCCTGCAATCGGATCGCCACATCGTGTACCGTGACTCGTCACTTCACATGTTTTTTCACTGTTCAACCGTCCAATGTTCACGCTCCTTACAGCAAGTGAGGCGTCGTTTAATTGGCCTCGGTGGTCCGTGGCTTACGGGCAGCCGATTGACCATGATATCCAAGTTTTCTTACCTCCCACCCGTCATAGTTCTTGGAATGGATCCTGATGCAGTTTGGAATTCTTGTTTGATGGTCTGGATAGATACTTGCCTATTACATTGTATCAACCTCTACGAATGTCGGCGGTCTCTGTCAGTCACCAGACGAGGTCGTCCTGTACGATTTCGTGCTGTACGTGTCCACGTTTCCAGTTCACTATCACATCAGAAACGATGGACCTAGGAATGTTTAGGAGTGTGGAAATCTCGCCTACAGACTACTGACACAAGTGACCACGCTCGAAAGTCCGTGAGTTCCGCGGAGCACCCCTTGTGCTCTCTCACGATGTCCATTGACTCATGAGGTCGCTGCATGGAGTAAGTGGCAGTAGGTGCCAACACAATGACCCTAATATGAAAAATCGTATGTTATTGGGGGTGTTCGGGTACGTTTGATCACATAGTGTAGTCACGACAATTAAGTTGCCAAAAAATAGCACCGACAAACAACACGGTAATTGGCCATAGACTGACATGTTCCTGAGACGCACAAAGTAGATGCGTGGTGACCTGCGTTAATGGAGAGTGTGTGTCGGTGGGAGCACGTGTATGGCCGTGCGGCAGGCCGGCAATGGGTGGGGGTGGGGGGTGGAGTTGGCAATTCCCGCTGATGTCTGCGTGTGTCGCCAGGAGGGGGGAGGGGAAGGGGCGGGATCAATACGGGAGGGAGGGAGGGAGGGAGGAGGCCTGCCAGAACACGGGCCGCCGTGCGGCCGCGCCAGGCCGCGTCCTGCACAAACAACCCGCCGCGGCAAAGCCGGGACTCCAACCCGGCACCTTTCACCGCTCTTATCTGCGTTCTTAACAAGACATTTCTGTGCTTATTTCAAGCAATCTGTTAGGAAACGCACTGCAGGCTGTCAGCTAATGGATTGTCTGTGTTGAGATGTAATGTTTGAAACTTTGTGTTCTTGGAACATTTTCGACACTGTGGATCTCTGAATATTTAATTTCCTAACGATTTACGACATGCACGTCCGCTGCATCTAGTTCCAATTACTCTTCTGCGTACAAACTCGCTTTGGAAACCTTTTCTACGTGAATCAACGAAGTAAAAATGATGACGCAGTTAGTGCACCGCCTTGTTATACGTTGTTATACCATCTGTGCACATCGCAAACCCATGACTGTGACCCAAGGGAAACCTCGCCATTCCCCAACCCCACCCGACTATGACGCGCAGAAAGTTCATTCAGCCGAGTGAAACTATTAATAGAAGTCCTTTTGTGAGAGGGTGCCCAACTCAGGCCTCACATTCGTACCTTCGGTTTCAGCGAGGCATCCGAGATACGTTTTTCATTTTCAATTTCTCCCTGTCTCTCTCTCTCTCTCTCTCTCTCTCTCTCTCTCTCTGTCTGTCTATGTCTCTCTCTCTCTCTCCCCCCCATTCTCTCTCCCCCCCTCTCTCTCCCCCTCTGTCTGTCTCTCTCTCTCTCTCTCTCTCTCTCTCTCTCTCTCTCTCCCCTTCTCTCTCCCCCCCTCTCTCCCCCCTTTTTTTTGTACGTACATATTCACAACAACGATGTTCGCCAGTGCTCCTTTTTCCCCTTAAAGAACAGTTCGCGGTTTCATTTCAATCAAAAATGTTCAAATGTTTGTATAGCTTATGGGACTTAACTACGGGGTCATCAGTCGCTAAACTTACAAACTACTTACGAACTAGCTAACACTAAGGACGGCACAAATATCCATGCCCGAGGGAGGATTCGAACCCCCGACCGTAGTGGCCGTGCAGACAGTGACTGGCGCGCCTGTCCCCTCGGCCACCGCGACCGGCTCATTTCAATCAAGTGTCTACTGCTCGACCATTCACACATGCCCGATGGAGGACTCGAACTCCAACGACGAGCCGGCCTCTCCACCACGGCGTGACAGCAGAATGGCACACTCCGCGGATTTTTTTTATGAAACCAAACTACGTTGGTCATCAGTCCCTCGTCTTACAAATTACTTAAACTAAGTTAAACTAACCTAAGGACAACACACACGTCCATGTCCGAGGGAGGATTCGAACGTCCGACGCGGGAGGCCGCGCGATCCGTAATGTTGCGCTCCAGATCGGTCGGCTACTCCCGCGCGGCTCCGCGGAACTCACGGACTTGAAACGTGGTTAGATGCTTGGATGTCACTTGGGGGTTGGAACACTTGCGCGGAGTGACACTTGCGCGGAGTGACACTTGCGCGGAACTCGGGGCCCTTGGGGCGGCTAAATGCTTTTCCTGGGTACAGGCCCACCAAAAAGTCTAGCACTGCTGTTGTCAAGTTTCCACACTGTCAACATAACACGAAAATCAGTGAAATTGCACAACCCTTTGCAAGCTGAAGAGCAATATAGTGACGTTTTCTAACTACATATTAATGCGTTGAGTGTTCCTCCTGTAAACAAAAAGGTATTTTAATAGTGATAATGTTTGGAGAGTTAGTCTCTGCTACTACAAGACTATGACTTTCCACAGTCATACTTCCTAAAAGCATATTATTCAGAACACTAAGCATATCAATACACCTGCGCAAGCAATAAATGTATTAGGCTTCCTGCACAGATGCGTTGATGTAATTGACCGCTATATAGTTAACCCCACTATCACGCAACTTCCATCTCTTTAAAAATAGCTACTATGCTTTTTAATAGAAGATGCAACCTTAAACCTTCAATTAAAAAACGTTAATAATAAGTCAATGAGTATTTTACATACTTAAAGCGTTTATTCGTAGACCCCAAAACGATTTGGCTGTATTCGAATTACAAATACATCTAAGAAATATATGAAATACAGAATGTGTAAGGGAATGTCACACACCGAAAAATGCTAAAGATAAATTCTATTTTCCATCACCGTCATATAGAACCATTTTTACTCCGAACTTGGCATAAACCAACAGGGAGAAACAAGTTGCAAGACTTCCAGGAAAAATGAAGCGAAATTGGCAGCCAATAGTTGGTTATAAATTACATTGCCTGTTAACTGTATAAATATAAATTACGGAATACGCGGAACTACTGTTCAGTACAGTCAAAAGGGTCTAAGGTAATATGCAGTGGTTTACAATCAGTTATCCGTATCACTCTCCTCCTCAAGAAGTCTGTGTGAAGATTTATATTCAGAACATTCAAGAAAAAGGTGTTGAAACTATAAGAAGCAGCTCATTTACTCAGGAAGGGAAAACGTTATGGTGCCCGTAAATTTGAATGGCTGGATCTCTTGTAGTAACATTTAATTTTTGATAAAATGTTAAAATCCAATAAACCAGAATTTTGTTTTTCTAAACTCAGTGCCAAATTTTTTTGTCGAAATTTTTGCAGGAAGTAGTCTTGACGTGATTTCATACTTCTATGCATTAATATTATCAAACATGTAATTTGTGTCACAAATTGCGCGACCGGTCCGGTCGGAGGTTCGAGTCCTTCCTCGGACATAGGTATGTTTGTTTGTACTTTGCCTAAGTTATTTTAAGTAAGATTAAGTAGTGTGTAAGTCTAGCGACCAATGATCTAAGTAGTTTGGTCGCATAAGACTACACATATACACGTAATTTATTTATCTCATAACCACATTTAAGTACTAATATTAAAGAAACTTAAAAGAGAAATTTGAAGTAAACACTGAAAACAAATGATTGATATTTCTCATGAGATGGATGCACACAACCGTTGTCTTATGTCTTGCGAATGTACCTACAAATTCTGCCATATGAAAATTGTAGTGTGAGTCCCAAATATGTTTTTTCTGTAATAACATTAAAAACATATTAAAAATTCAGAACTCGAAAATCAGTGAAGTTTTGGACTTGAAGCGTTTTGTGTTGCTACATCTTTACATAGTAGACACGATTTTAAAATTTGCTTGCTATCGCCAAAGTAGACGAAACGTTAAATTTTTTGGTGTAATCTTCGCCGTGTAGACTGTATGTTGTAGAAGTCTACGTCGAACCTAATCATACCTCTGAGGAGAGAACGTTGTTTGCACTTCTCCTGCGTTTCCAGTCGGCTGTGCTGTGCTACGTAACGACATCGTACCGTTCCACTTTACCGAGAGATATATATGTATTGGTGTGATGTCTGTTCTTTCGAAATAAGACATCACACCAATATATGTATCATTTAGACGCAAAGATTCAGGGTTCTGTTTTCATCGATAACGCGATTAACAACGTTAGACCTCGTGTGTAAACAAAATGTTCAAATGTTTGTATAGTCTATGGGACTTAACTATGGGGTCATCAGTCCCTAAACTTACAAACTACTTATGAACTACTTACGAACTAGGACGGCACAAATATCCATGCCCGAGGGGGGATTCGAACCCCCGACCGTAGTGGCCGTGCAGACCGTGACTGGAGCGCCTTAGTCTCCTCGGCCACCGCGGCCGGCGTGTGTAAACACTTAAAGGTTATGAGTGCCACTGGAAAAATGCATAAGTAACACCTCTTGTTTGAGACTTGAAGATGACCTGAAATTAGCCGAAATCGATATCTCATAATAAACATAAGGTGTAGCTGTCTATATTTCATAATGCTATTCCTAACATATTTAAAAGCTGCTCAAAACCACCTACAAAAAACCTTTATAATGAGATTGTATATAATTCCACGATCAAATTGTGTTTTAGTTATTTGTAGTAATACACCCAAAGATCTGCCCTTGCTTTTAGTGCCTTGATCAGCTGTTTATTTTTAGAGGTATTACTAGGGACAGGAAAAATTCGCATTGGCGATAAATGCGAATATAGATGCGAATTCTGACTCAAAATGCAGTAAATCCGAAATTGTAGTTAGCAACAGTTGCGCTCAATTCCGATTTCATCACAATCCTCTTCACATGGTGCTTGTAAATCGAGTGATATTTGTATGACATGTTATCTCCCTGTTGAATGAGGCTGTGATATCTCCGGGCCGTTACTACTGCTCCACCTCGCTCGGTGGGCCTTTCCCTGAATACGGCACAGGTAGCGGCTGGAGGGCGAGGAGTAGGGGTGGTGTATCCCTACTTCTGGAACACCCTGTTCACTACCTGCAGCGTCCGGGTCTCCGCGCAAGTGTCTACAAATTCCCTTTCCGCGCAAGTGTCACTCCCCGCAAGTGTCACAAACTCGTCACTTGTGTCAGAATAGTGTACTCGGGATTTCCACACTCCAAAGCATTCCTAGGTCTACTGCTTCTGACGTGACAGTGAAGTGGAAACGTGAAGGGACTCGTACAGCACGAAAGCGTACAGGCCGACCTCCATTGTTGTCTGATAGAGACCGCCGACAGTTCAAGAGGGTCTTACAGTGTTATGGGCAGGCATCTACCCAAACGATCACACAAGAATTCCTTACTGCATCAAGATCCATTCAGAATTCAAATGTTTAAATGTTTGTAAAGCTTATGGCACTTAACTGTAGGGTCATCAGTCCCTCCACCGCGGCTCCATTCATACTAAGACAGGCGTGCGGTGAGAAAACTTGGATTTCATGGTCGATCGGCTGCGCACGAGCCACACAACACGTAGGTCAATGTCAAATGACGCCTTGCTTGGCGTAAGGAGCGTGGACGTGGATAATTCAACACTGGAAAAATGCGTGGAGTGATGAATCACGGTACACAATGTGGCGATCCGATAGCGGAGTGTGGGTATGGCGATTGCCTGATGAACGTCATACGCAAATTCAAATGTTTGTTAAAAGCTTATGGGACTTAACTACGGGGTCATCAGTCCCTAAACTTACAAACTACTTATCAACTAGCTAAGACTAAGGACAGCACAAATATTCATGCCCGAGGGGGGATTCGAACCCCCGACCGTAGTGGCAGTGCAGACCGTGACTGGAGCGCCTCAGTCTCCTCGGCTACCGCGGCCGGCACGTCATACGCCATCGAGTGTAGTGCTAATAGTAAAATTCGTAGGCGGTGGTGTTATGTTGGGGTCATGTTTTCACTTGTTTTGCCTGGCAGTTGAAATGCAACACTTTCTACAGTCCTACTAAAACATTTTTTCAAAGCATAGGAGAATTTGTGTTTATTAGAACTTATCTTTTGCAAAGCTATGTTGTCCTGAATTCTTGCTGTTTTAATGTTCCTTGTGAAATTTACTTTGAAATAGCCTTTCAGGTTCCAAAATAGTCCAAGAATATTGTACTTTCAATTTTATTACCTTCAAGTTTCACAACCAAAATTAATGTCATTGTTACAAATCTCAATCCAGGCCAGTTTACAACTCTGTAGTACAACTTACAAAACAGACTTCTACCAACTCATAACAACTAGAAACTTCCATGCTAGTAACAGTTTAGAGCCGGAACTGAACAGCACTTAACAGAACTACTTGCTCTGCCTGTGCACCAGCTTATATATACTGTGGCAAATAACAGTCTATATCATCTGATCATTTAGAACATGTGAATTTATGATTATATCCATTATTAAATTAAATAAAAATTAATTGTTTAATACAATAAAGAATTACAATAGTATTCTGATTCATTATATTTTTAAAGTTTTAGCATTTTATGTTAGCAACAAATAATATTACTATACATTTTCTTTTATGGTGAATACTAAGTTTATCACAAAGCTAAAACAATTTAATAGATTAATATAATGTAAGTACATTATTTTACATTGAATAATCAGTTCATTTACATAGAGTATGAATGTAGATCATTTACATTTTTAACTGGCATATCTTTCCTTGAAGATCTTTGCCGCATATGTCAAGTAAACAACATGGCATTCTGAGATGTGAACTGCCAAAATACATGAATTTTAATATTTTTTGATGTTATAAACACAAAAAGAGATGGTGATGTATAGCTTTAAATGCAGATTTTGAGGTAAGTTTTAGAAAAAGTTACTTAAATAATATGCTTAGCTAATTTTCAGGCTAAAAAGGAAACATCAAATTCGTCATGTAAATATCATAGAGATGTTAGATATTTAACAGTTGTGTCTTATGTGAGGAATATATATCATATAGAAGACTAAGGGTAAAACATTTCGTGATCGCTCCCTTGCATCGTCACACACTATCACGGCACAGACCTACACTGATGTTTTAAGCACGTTCTTGCATCCCACTGTTGAAGAGCTATTTGGGACGACTACTTCGTGCCAAGCCTCGCCGACCTAAAACGATAACCTCACTCCAGTGGAGCACTCCGTGAATAATGGGCTGCCATTTCCGAAGAAACCTTCCAGCACCCGATTGAATGCATTCCTGCGAGAGTGGAAGCTGTCAACAAGACTAACGGTGGGCTAACACTGTACTCAATTCCAGAATTATCGAATTCGAATGTTCAAATGTTTGTATAGCTTATGGGACTTAACTACGGGGTTATCAGTCCCTAAACTTACAAACTACTTATCAACTAGCTTATCCTAAGGACGGCACAAATATCCATGCCCCAGGGGGGATTCGAACCCCGACTGTAGTGGCCGTGCAGACCGTGACTGGAGCGCCTCAGTCCCCTCGGCCACCGCGGCCGGCCCAGAATTATCGATGGTGGCCGCCACGAAGTGTTCGAATATTTTTGATCACATAGTGGGTAAATATTGCGGACATAAATTGGAACTTTGAAGTTTTTCCGCGCAGAGCTTTGACTTTATCAATGACCATAAAAAGAAAAAGAAACAAAATATCATGTGTTTATAAAGTTCTGGAATCTTTCTGTTAAAGTGTACCTGCGCACGCCTACGATATAACACGCCATCAAGAATAATCATGAAAAATTTGATAAACCGTAGACAAAAGACTGCTTCCTGAAACGCTGATTGACGGAACTATGACTCGATCCTACATTTTGAAATAAAAAGATTTAAATGTGTGTGGAGAAATTTTATTTTCATCCAACTGTTGTCTTACACTTTATTATATCAAAACTATAAACGCAAGTAAGAGAAGGTGAGCTTCTTGAAGTAAATACTTGGAGAGATCAGACAAATCAAACTTGAAAGGAATATTGTCGTGACAAAATTTATTTATGACCTTATGTTTCATTTGGAGCAAGAATAATGAAGAAAATGCCATAAATTGTACAAAAGTTTTCATTATTTGGACCGTGGCAACCGCTCAAACTGCCAAAGTTTGCAACTTTACCGCAAAAATTCAACGAAGCGCGGCACCTCCAGATGTTACACAAATTTTAGAAAAATTTTCGCGACATCTTGTCAACCTGCATGTAAGAATCAACGAAATAAAGTACTAAAATTCGTGTGACGTCATCTGTATATCTTCCGCTGATTATTTAGCAAACATACAGAGAAAATTTCAACAAATCGTCGGGACGTGGCATGAAAAAACAAAGTTAAAATAATGTGTCTCTTTTTACTGCACACAATCTACTTTTGTGCCACAACAGTGAAAAACGTCAGGTGTATTAAGTTATAAATGTTAAGTTCTTAAGAAGCCCGTTTATAAATTTACAGCTGGTTACCGACAATGTATTTGCTTAGTGATCGACAATTCTGTGCGCCTGCATTCTTTTCTATATTCACCTGCTATTCATTAACATTGTTTGTTGGTACTACTGTATTCAGCCGTAACTGACTTGACAGCAGAGAACCAGAAACGAACTCCAGAGAGAAATTTCATTTCACCTCCTTAGTTTGTCTGTCTGAGACGCCCTGTTGAATGCGGGCTGGCCGTTTCGTGCTGGAATGCGCTAATGGAATTCCACTCCACTAAAAAAAGAAAAAAAAGGATATTAGCTTTCTTTTATCTGCTGTGTGAAACAGCTCGTTTCCACCCGCTCCCCCCACTAGGGGGACATCAAAGCGCGGCAGCAAACGCCGGAAAACAAGGCCAGAACGCCATATTGGACTTCTGTCCGCAACTGGCGCCAGCGGATGGGGGTAGGTCTGTTTCCGGACTTGTACTGCCCGCATCTGGCTGCGACGAGGTGTCGTTGCATCCGATGTTTTTAAGGAAAGAGAATACACAGCTGGCAAAAAATGCAACTCCTCCTACGTCCGTGATTCAGTGCCGCAAGATTTGAATACGTACATTGCATTATACAACTGTTGGATCTTAAATGGTGTCAACAGTACTCTGGAGACATTATGCAATGGAATCTGCTATTGTCCTGCACGTTGTTGACATATCTCACTTACCTCCGAGTAAATGGACTCGCCCGTTCCACTTCACCGGCGTGCGCACAATTGAGGGAAACAGTCACTTGTGAGCGAGCGGTCTGATGTTTAATGTTTGTATAGTCTATGGGACTTAACTACGGGGTCATCAGTCCCTAAACTTACAAACTACTTATGAACTACTTACGAACTAGGACGGCACATATATCCATGCCCGAGGGGGGATTCGAACCCCCGACCGTAGAGGCCGTGCAGACCGTGACTGGAGCGCCTTAGTCCCCTCGGCCACCGCGGCCGGCAGCGAGCGGTCTAACGTAACGGTGTCACTATGTACTCGACACAGGAACAACGGAGCTGGATCATGGTTGATATGCCAGAGGTCTTACAGCAAAACAGTATCATCAAGGTCCTCAAGAGGTGTGCGGGGAATCTGCATTGGTGTAAAGAAGAGTGGCAAGGTGGGTAAAAGCCTTCAATGAAAGTCGGCAATCTGTGGCAGAAATGCATCGAGCAGGTCTTCAAGTCGTCCTAGCGTCTCTGAAGCAGAAGTGTATTTGTTGCCGCGTTAGTGGACAGTGATCGGCGCCAGACGATTCGTGAGTTCGCTCACGAAACCGGATTAGCGGATACGACTGTTTTTAGCATCCTGAAGGAACGCCTGAGCATTCGAAAAATGGGTTCCGCAAGAATTGACGGAATTGCAGAAATGGATGCGTTACGACGCTGCTCAGACGCATTTGGAGCACTATGACCGCGAAGGAGAGGTTTTCTTATGCCGTGTCGTAACAATGGATGAGACATGGGCCACAACGTATGAGCGAAGACTGAAATGCCAATCCAACGAATGGCATCATTATGGGTAGCCGCGGAAGCCGAAAGTGCGTTAGAGCCCCAGTATGGTGAAAGTTATGGCGATTCTCGTGTTGACTGTGGTTGTGTTATCATAACGCATTTCATTCCTCCACGGCAGACCGTCAATGCACAGTATTAATGCTCGCTTTTTGAGCGTCACCTGAGACCAGCTTTGCGAAAGAAGCGGCAACACTCTTTGGGCAACCCATTATTTTGCAAGGCGCAGGCGCATACAGCGCAAGCTGTGGCTTCTGTGTTCGGTCGATGGGACGGAAGTACTGTACCATCCACCATATTCCCCGGACTTGATTGCTTAAGACTTTGATTGGATTCCGAAGATGGAACCACTTCATGGTATTCGCTTCAGAACTGTTCCAGAGATTCGACAGGCAGTAGACCGCTCCATTCGCACCATCAACAGAACAGGCTTTGCCAACGGTATACTACGCCTTCCACATTGCTGGCAACAGGATTTACACAACGCTGGTGGCTACTTTGAAGGACAATTCATATGGAGTGCATGAAATTACTGCCGCTCAATCCTGTCTGAGGTACCTGGTGTCGATCCATGCTGGAAAACCAATATTAATATGTAGTGTAGCCTCCATGAGCGGAAATCCCGGCGCTGATTGTGGCACCCATTAGATCATACAGAAGGCGATACATTATTCCACGCCTGTTCGATGTGTTCACGTAGTTCTGAAAAAGGAAGGCAGCTTGGAGTTTAACGTCCCGTAGATAGCGTGGTCATTAGAGACCGAGCTTATGCTCGGAGCGTTTGGGTAAGGATGTAGAAGGAAATCGGCCTTGCTCTTTCAAAGGAACCATACCGGCATTTGCCTAGAAGGATTTAGAGAAATCACGGAAAACCTAAATCTGAATGCCCGGAGGTGGATTTGAACCACCGCCCTTCCGAATGAGAGTCCAGTGTGTTACGACTGCGTCACCTCAGTCGGTATGATTCTGAAAAAGTTGTGGTTTGACGATTTGCGCGTGTCAGTTCTCGTCCGGCACGTGCTCGATTAGACAAGTCCGAAGATCGTGATAGCTAGGGAATGCGTTGCAGAACACTGAGAGTTTCACGCGCGTAATGCTGCTGTAACAACGCACTGCCTTCCATGATACTACAACAGCAAAAAAATGGGCCTTACAACATTCGGCACAGAACGAGCTGCGTTCAGTGTTTCATCCAAAATCACCAAAAGTGAACTAGACTTGTAGCTTAACCCGGCTCGCACCAAGGCCTGTGGTGGCGCCATTGTGTCTTGGAAGAATGGAATCTGAAACTTCCTGGCAGATTAAAACTGTGTGCCGGAACTGGGACTCGAACCTGGGACCTTTGCCTTTCGCGGGCAAGCGCTCTACCGACTGAGCTATCCCGACACGACTCACGATACCGCCTCACAACTTTACTTCCGCCAGTACCCCGCCTCCTACTTTCCAAACTTCACAGAAGCTCTCCTGCGACCTTGCAAGACTAGCACTCCTGGAAGAAAGGATATGGTGGAGACATGGCTTAGCCACAGCGTAAGGGATGTTTCCAGAATGAAACGTCCAGTCTGCAGCGGAGTGTGCGCTGATATGAAACTTCCTGGCAGATTAAAACTGTGTGCCGGAACCGAGACTCGAACCTGGGACCTTTGCCTTTCGCGGGCAAGCGCTCTACCGACTGAGCTATCCCGACACGACTCACCATGCCGCCTCATAACTTTAGTCCTACAAGTTTCACAGGAGCACTTCTTTCAAGTTTGGAAAGTAGTAGGCGGGGTACTGGCAGAAGTAAGGTTGTGACGACGGACTGTGAAGCGTGTCGGGATACTTCAGACGGTAGAGCGCTTGCTCGCGAAAGTCAAAGGTCGCAGGTTCGGATCTCGGGTACAGCACACAATTGTAATCTGCCAGGAAGTTGCATATCAGCGCTCACTCCACTGCAGAGTGAATGTTTCATTCTAGAAATATCCCTTAGGCTGTGGCTAAGCCATGTCTCCACCATATCCTTTCTAGTCCAGTCAATGAATGCATTGTAGAGTGCATGGAATATGCGAGAATTTTTGACTTCAGGACTTTGTTAGGGATAGTTAGGAGGTGTACATACTAAAAGTCCCCGCCCCTGGGGGGTGAGCTGAAGCTGGGGTGGGGGTGGAAAGGTACAATTTTTTGGTTTTTCGCTTATATGTCGAAAGCGGTCCGCTTTAGGAAGAAAGTGTTCCAAATAAAAATGAAAGATAATTGAATTTGCTATAAAATTGTTTGTATACATATTAGTCGAATTCCCAACGGTTTTCGAGATATACGTTATTGAAAATCGACAACTTCGAGAAAAAAAAATTTACCTCACTAATTTTGTCAAACATTTACTTCTAGTGACTCACTCGATCGTTTCTCAGAAAATTTGTCGAAAGGAAAGTTGTAGATTATTAAATTTCCTTGAATTTGATATGCACATTTATTACCTTATCTTCAGCCAATCAGAAGTTATATCATGTATAATATGTGCACTCAGTTCCGAGGTCCTTCTAGAAATGAGTGTTTTGAAAGGCTGTGACGCTTTTATCTTATGAAACGTGCTAGCATGGTAAATAACAACACCTTAATAATGACAAGAAGGTAATTCCAATTGAAAGACAACACCTTTTTACAATTATAACTTTTATTACAATTTTGTGAATCATACAGTGCAAGTATTTACAAGCCCTGATAGTGATTCAAAATGAAAAATAAGTGCATTGGATGCAACATTTTCATTTTTCTGAGGAATGGTCGAGTGTCATTCACCTTAGTCTGTAGTGGAGACGTCGTCCAACAAGATTGGTAGAGTCTCGATGTCACTGTCTCCATCTTCATCCTTAATGAATATTCAGACTCCATTGTTGCAGGTTCCCTTGCAGTTCAGACATGTGACAGAGCACTGTAACAACGATTTCCTGGAACCACACCTCAACTGTCACAATCTTACGTGTATTGACCATAATTATCTTCAAGAATTCGTCAGAAGCAGCATCTAACTCAGAGTTTCGGAACTAGTTGGTCATTCCTTCTTTCCCAACCCCAATTCGGCGCTCTACATTTCGGTTCCTCTCTTAACCAAAGTCGTACTTGGTGGTACATTTGGAATGGATGCTGCTTAACAGCTCCTTCAGTTGGAGTGAGAGTTCAGAGATTAGGCTTCATGTGTCCAGCTGCTATTAAAAATGATTTGTAGCGGAACTCGTTGAGGGATGTCTTGGTGGCTGGAGCTCCATACCATGAGAGAGTACTCATGATTCCCGTTGTCTGAATGGAGTCGGGAAAACAAGAATTATTGGAAAAATATCTCAGCAGCATGTTGTATGATTTTGGACTTCTGATGCATTTTGACAAACCCTACTTTACTCTTGCAATACGCTGCGGATGTTGTGTCACAGCCTGTTAATACATGTAAGAATAATTCAATTCCTGCTCATCTTGTTATACATTGCTTGTGTCCTTTCCACTCTGGGACTACAATACCTTGTTTTTTGGCAACAAACCACAGAATGTCATTTGGTGCAGGATGTGGCGGCTCCTCTGGTATATCAATGTGTGCCACAGTCACATTTCGTAGACCTCCTTTCATCGTAATGTATGCTTCTAGTGGAATAGTTGCGAGTTTTCCAGTTACAGCTGATGTACAACGATCTCACAAATCCCAACTGACATTCATCGTGATAGACAGCCTCCTCTGCAATTAAATCATTTGAGGTGGAAAGATGCCTCATCGCTTCCTCTCCCCAGTGATCATATCTATCTCGAGAAGCATCCATACTCGTCATTTGTATGTCAGTTCTGTTGCGTCCTCTTGTGAGAAAAATAACTAAAAATATCTTCCTTGGGCTTCTTTCGCTCACCATCAACACTTCCGGCACAAAAGAAACATTTTGTTTTAAAATCGAATTTCGCTTGTTTGGATCTCAAAGTTAAAGGATGAACTACTTCAGAGGACGATGAGAGTTCCTGTCTCTTTAAATGAGCGTTGATGGCTTGCGGCCGGATGTAATTTTTTCGACATTCATTATGAATCAGAAGGATGCCCAAACCTTCTAAAGATGAGCCATTGCTATGTCCCCTTTCTCTAATTGCTTTGATGAGTGATAGTATTCCTTTTTTGTCACTGTGAAAACACCAACATCTGGTCCATCTATTGTTTCATCACATCAAAACACCAAGTAGCCATTACGCTGACTACATAATCAACATTTTCATATATAAATGAAAAATATCACGAAAAGCCGACGTACAAAGTTTTCTATGCTTGGAGAACTTTTGAAGTGAACTGAAGTAAGAAGTGAGTGAGAACACTCCATTCCACCCCCTGTCCAGTCTCTTGGAAGGCGCCAGTGGCACTGGCAGGCCTTCGATGTTCCTCGTGGGGCTTCCCCATCGTTAACCCTCTGCCGGACGTTAGATACCGGCGACCTTGAAGGCGTGTCCACTGCAGGTGACAATAAATGAGCATCGACCATTCCTCCTCATATGAAAACGTTGCTTTGAAATGATTCATTTTGAATCACTATCAGTGCTTGTAAAAACTTTCATTGTATGATTCATAATATTATAATAAAAGCTATAATTCTAAAAAGGTGTTCTCTTACAATTCCAGTTACCTTCTTGTTATTGTTAAAGTGTTGTTATTTACCATGCTAGCACGTTTCATAAGACACAAATGTCACAGCCTCTCAAAACACTCATTTCTAGAAGGACCTCTTACAAATGATGTAACTTCTGATTGGCTGACGATAAAATAATAAATGCGCATATCAAAATGAAGGAAATTTAATGCTCTACAACTTTCTTTCTGACAAATTTTCTGAGAAACGATCGAATAAGTCACTAGAAGTAAATGTTTGACAAAATTAGTGAGGTAAAAATGATTTTTTCCGAAATTGTCGATTTTCAGTAACGTATATCTCGAAAACCCTTGGGAATTCGACTAATATGAATACAAACAATTTTATAGCAACTTCAATTATCTTTCAATTTTATTTGGAACATTTTCTCCCTAAAGCGGACCGCTTTTGAGAAATAAGCGAAAAACCAAAAAACTATAGCTTTCCACCCCCACCCCAGCTTCAGCTCACCCCCCAGGGGCGGGAACTTTTAGTATGTTCACCTCCTAACTATCCCTAACAAAGTCCTGAAGTCAAAAATTCTCGCATATTCCATGCACTCTACACCCCTCTTTTGAGCACTCATTGACTGGACTATTCTTCCAGGAGTGCTAGTCTTGCGCAGGAGAGCTTCTGTGACGTTTGGAAAGTAGGAGGCGAGTTACTGGCGGAGGTAAAGTTGTGAGGAGGAATCGTGTCGGGTTAGCTCAGTCGGTAGAGCGCTAGCCCGCGAGAGGCAAAGGTCCCAGGTTCTAGTCCCGGTTCCGGCACACAAATTTAGTCTGACATAAAGTTTCATATCAGCGCACACTCCGCTGCAAAGTGAAAGTTTCATTCTAATATGGAATCTGCTGGAAAGACTCACCAGGTCTACGTCGTACGTAGAAACAACCATCATTTGCGTGCAGCCAGAATCTGTTTTCCTGGCTGATCAGCACAGACCGCCATTGCATCCTCTGACGGCAGCAGCCGACAGGTGCACGTCGATTCTTGGGGCTGAAAGGAAGACGGGCAAGAGGAGTGAATACCCGTAGCCCTTTGCTAGTAACACTCTCATCTATGCTGTGGTTCTTGTACGGTTTGCCACGTTTTTTTCTCTATTGTACTTTAATGCCCCGTGGGGCATACTGGCAGCAGCCTCGTTCGCTGCTCTTCAGCCCAGTGTACATAACGTAATGGTGGTTTAAAACAGGAGATAAAATGAATTTAACAATAAAAAAGAAGATAAAATTGGCGAATTAAAAACAATGAAATGTAGGCTTTAAAACACACATAATAAGTATTAAAAACTGCCACAGTGGCTAAAAACACAGATTTTGCACAGTGAATGGTGACGACAACAGAGAGACCATTAAAAAACATGGCAACACATTGTTCTGCCTACGCAGCGGTTGCTGAAGTCTTAAAATCACGCTCACCAATTGACACTGAGTACTAGAAAGTAAAGCACCGAGACCCTGCAGAGGGGGGGGGGAGGAATGGAGGAGCAGAAGGGCGGGAAGGGGAAGGGTGCGGGAGTGGGGAAGGAGAACGTAAGAACTCCGAGGGAGGGGAAGGGAGATCCAAGCGGGGGAGGGAAGGGAGGTAGTGGGAGTGGAGGGGGGCACATAATATATGGGGAGGGGAGGGATTAGGGCTGATCGGATGGGTAAATATCAGGACGGAGTGCATCATCCGGGAGAGGCAGGTGGTGAAAGTTACCCTGGGTGTAGGGAGGGAGCGATATGCTGGTACCGGCGCGGCTGAGGCCCGGGGTTCAGCAGGAGGGGAGAGACAACAGGGTGACTGAATTAAATTTTGAGGGTGGTGTAGACGATACGGATATGCCCGAGGAACTTAAGAAGTTGAGGGAAAGGAATGAGATCATAGAGGATCTGCATGGGGGAAGGGAGGCGGATGATGTAAGCGAGGCGGAGGGTGTGGCCTTCTAGGATTTGGAGGCGGATATCCAAGTGGGATGGAAACTGCAAAGGACTGGACGCATCAAGGAATGATAGGTGTATAGGATTGTGGAGGGGTAAGTCCCCATGTCCGGCAGGAAAGGAGCTTGAGGAGGTTGAGATGGGAGAGGGCTTTTTGATGGACTGTTTGAAGGTGAGGGTTCCAGGAAAGGGAGCGATCCAGGGTGAGCCCAAGGTATTTGATGGTGGAGGTTTGGGGGATGGGACGTTCATGGAATGTGACATGCAGATCGCGGTGATGGAGGGATTGGGTGGTAGACATATAATAATTGCCGGAGATTTGGTGGGGTTGACGGAGAGAAGCCACTGGTTACACCAAGTGGAGAATTGTGAGAGGTGAGACTGGAGAAGGTACTGAGAACGTGCGAGGGAGGGGGTGAGGGCTAGGAAGGCGGTGTCAGCATACTGAAAGAGATGGACGGGAGGCTGGGGTTGTGGCATGTCAGCCGAGTAATTGAGGTAGAGGAGAAGAGGACCGACCCCTGGAGTACCCTGGCTGGTCTTGCAGTGACATAGGATGGGCGGTGGATGAGAAATGAAGCGATGGAACGGACTTAATTAATAGGAAGGGCGTAGGTTTGGAGTTTGAAAAGGAGACCAGAATGCCATACTCGATCGTAGGCCTTCTCGATGTCGAGGGAGACAATGATGGTGGCGCGACAGGAATTTAGCTGGACGGAAAGGAGCTCGGTGAGGTGGAGGAGTTGGTCATCGACAGAGAAGGAGGGTCGGAAGCCACACTGGGAGAGGGGGAGGAGTTGGTGTTGAAAGAGAAGCTGAATGCGAGAAAGGATGGTTTCCAAAACCTTGCTGAAGACCGAGGTGAAGCTGATAGGGCGATAGGAAGAGGCGTCTGAAGGAGGCTTGCCAGGTTTGGGAAACAGAAGAATACGGGAGGTTTCCCACAGGTCGGGGTAGAAGCCAGTGTAGAGGATGACATTGTATAGGGAGGTCTTCCACGTCTGCCCTTACAATTATACGATATTGGCGGATGTATGTACTGCGGGAATGTCGTGAACCTTCTGAATGCCCCCCCCCCCTGGGGGCTCACGGTTCTTTCGTAAGTGCGTGGCGAGCACGGGGCCCCGAGCTAATGCAGTCTTCCTTGCTTCTTTACTTCCCAGACTGCATTTCCTTCCCCCTCCCCTCCTTTCCTATCTTCACTCCTTCCCCTCTCCACCAGGGATCTGACAGCCTCAGCAGTTTAGTCCCCCTAGCCCAACCAAACAACCCAACCCTTGTCTACGGGTGTGAGAATGATCACGTGACCATTGAAACCAGCATCGTTGCACAACTGACGCAGCACGATCAACATATGTGACAATTCTTCAAAAGGACATCCCGCCACTCCTTATTAAAAGATACAAGCCCTGTCAGCTGTGTCACTATGCTGTCAGTTGGCGGCCAACGTTGACACCATTATCAGCACATCTACTATCCTGCAGATGGCACCTGCCATTATCGGATCAAAGTCGACGTCTTTCCAAGTTTACTATTTTTCCTGGCAGTATATATAATTAAGGTTGTAGTGTTAGTGATTCACTGTGAAAAGTGGCAGCACAACACTCTGTAATTTTCCCCCCTCTGGTCATAGGTTTGTTGCCGTGATGTGAGACGGCGGTGGAGAGTAGTTAGTAAAAGCCTGAGAAAGTTGTAGGGCAATGTGTGGATCAGTTAGGAGAAAGGGATTGTTGGTAACTTCCATATTTGCTATGTATTTTCTCATTGTTAATTTGATGGTGTTTGAAGAATAATAACGATAATTTACTATTTTTTCTTTTTATGCATTTATATTAGCCATATCATTTTTTTTATTCACGATTTTCCGATGATAGCTACATTAACTTTTTTGAATTGAAAGATCTCAACATTATTAAATGAGGCTGCTATCGACAGAAAAGAGTTGAGTGAATTTAAATTTATTTATGATTCACATTCCGAGTAGAGGCAGATTGTTGCCGCGCGGGAGTAGCCGAGCGGTGTGGAGCGTCACGTTACGGATCGCGCGGCCTTCCGCGTCGGGGGTTGGAATCCTCCCTCGGGCATGGTTGTTTGTGTTGTCTTTAGTATAAGT
Source organism: Locusta migratoria (assembly GCA_026315105.1). Classification (NCBI taxonomy): domain Eukaryota; kingdom Metazoa; phylum Arthropoda; class Insecta; order Orthoptera; family Acrididae; genus Locusta; species Locusta migratoria. The sequence goes on from CM048747.1 coordinate 103,698,341, forward strand.
TAATTCATAAGTAGTTTGTAAGTTTAGGAACTGATGGCCTCGCAGTTAAGTCCCATAAACATTTGAACATTTGAGCAGATTGTTGTGTGTCTGTTGAGCTTTTAGCATGTAGTTTGTCAGGTAGTTACCAGCATTTCTTGCCTGTCGTTTCAAACGCTTTTCTTACACAAGTATTAATTACACCACTCTTTGACAACACAATAATTATTGCTAAGGTCGCAACAGAACCCATACTTAGTTTTTGCATTTTGTAAGCTTAACTTTGATTTTTCAAACGTTCAAATGTTTGTAAATCTATCTGACCACACTGCGTAGTCATCAATCCGTAGCTTACAAACTACTTAAATCTAGGTAAACCAACCTAAGGACAACACACACATCCATGCCCCAGGGAGGACTCGAACCTCCACGGCGAGCAACCGCGCGCTCCGCAGCGAGACGCTTTAGACCGCTTGGCTACTCCACCGATCTTTACTTCAAATAATTAATTACACAATTCCACACTGTGCTACATTGTACAAGTCTTCTTTGTTCCTATTAGTTACTATTATAGATTTCCGTCATTCTACGCTTTAGCACATTTATACTCGGTATTACTTGTTTGCACCCTATTTTGCTAATGAACTATTTTGACAACGCATTTTGTTTCTTAATCTTATCTACAGCACTGTCGTTATAACAGCCATTACTGTTTGCAATGGAAGTCGTACTCAGCTTGTGTCACATTAGTAATCTAAACCTTAAATAACGTAGACGTAATTGTCAACTTCAGCCATACTCTTACATGTCATTCTGCTGTTATCACTCGATGATAGAAATTGTCTGTTACCTCCACCCATAACCACATTTATTTTCGGCATCACATTCGTGTCAAACATTGCTCCCTATTTTGTTTAATTTATGAATTACTTGCTTGTCTAATGAATGAATACCACTTGGAGCTACAACCTGACTTGTTATTCATTATTTAACCAGACTCACATTCTGGATAGTTTAGCGCACTAAAAGGGCCACACAGATTGCTATCAGTCAGTGCCAGGCTGATTAATTGTAATATTTACTCCTACTTGAATTATTCACAGTGCTGTACCAGTCTAGATAAGCACTGTTGCATATGTATACTCACTGCCTACATTCGCACAGAAACGTCTCCTGGAGTACCACCCTATGGGAGATGAAACATATATGTTTAAATAAATAAAAAATTAAATTAAACAAAAATTCAGATCGGAGACTGTAGTTTGTGTGTGTGGATGTTCCTGACCCTCTGGTGGTGAATTTAGAGGTCAATTACGGTTTGATGCACATGTTGGACACAATGAATCCCCGGCGCGTTACTGCTTCCAACAGTGGTCTGTGGAACCGTCCCATACCGGTAGATGAAGCTCTGAAATGTCGAGTCCTGGCATACGAAAGAGGGAAGAAGGGATTGCGGGTCATCTACACTTCCAGAGCAGAAGGCGGACTTTGAGTGAAAGGAGGTGATGAGATTCACCACTGCGATTAGGCACCTGTGAGCGGCCCGAATTGAGGGACCCGGTTGGAATTCCCGTACAGGAGACTCAGTGGCCGCGGTGGAGTGGCCGAGCGCACTACGGCGCCTTGCTGCGGTGCGCCGTTGCTTGCTGTCGGAGGTTCGAGTCCTCCTTAGCATAAATTATTTTAAGGTGTTTGTGAGCTCAGCGACTGATAATAACAGCCGTTAAGTCCCTCAGATTTACAGAGACTTTATGGGGACTCAATGGTTCCTAGAAAAAGCTATTTATTATAATGCTGACAAACTAGTACTTTATTAACGAATAATATGGTTACCAATAGAGTAGATGAAGTTCTCTGGGCTGGACGGTACTGAAGAATTACAGAAAGAATGTCTATTACGATCGACACTCCGAGTGAGCAGACAGAGGTTGTGCGGAGCTTACCCGATGCTGCTGGCTATCGACACGGATTTGGTGCTTGGCTGGTCTGAGAACTTTTCTTCTTATACAAAAACCAGGGGTTTTAAGGGGCTCGTGGGGAGAATTACTTTTCTCCTCTTACCGGAACCCATCAATTCTACTGGACCCTGACATACTTCACGCAATCAAACATTCAGGTTACCATCTCTCTGAAGCCACTGGGCACCAATGTTTTAGTTCGGCTCTCCCTGCTGGTCTTTAAATTGAAAAGTTATTCTTTTTTCACTAACAAAATCCATACTTGGTGGCAACGGCGTTCCGCTGAAAGCAAAACTGTCTTCGGTTAAAGTGCAGTTTATGCGTATGCGACTGGCGCTTGATCTGTAAACGTTCGCAACGCCGCGATAAATGATGGTAAATGAAGGCAGCCAATGAGGAGTCGCATTCGGGCGACCAATAAGAAATAGCTTTAATCTTTATGGTTTGTAAAGATATGCAGTACTTACGGGGATAATATGCTCACCAGACAAGGTTACATCAAGAACCTGTCAACCTTAGAGCAGGAATAGCATTTTTTATGTATTTCAAGGTGGACACAATACATTATTTCCCTCTTTTCTGTCAGTGGGTTTCGAAAGAGCATGCATCTTTTCTCGTCACTACGAAAGAATTAATGCTGTTCCTGCTCTGTGGTTGACAGATGGTTGGTGTTCTCTTCTCTGGTGAGTAGATTAATTATCCTCGTAAATACTACATGTCAGTGGTCGGTTGTTCGGTATATCACTCCGCCACAATCGCACCTCTGTATATATCGTAAAAACCGGTAAAAAACACAAATGATTTGGATTATAAATGAAATACCAATTACATTGCTAAAAACCCTACACACAAACGTCAGAACACATTATAAAACTGACGCCAAATTTACTAGAAATCAAACATGCAATCTTATTGGCCTCCCGAATGTAATTGCTCATTGACTGCCTATGTTTTACGTAATTTGGCTCAGCTCCGAGGGTTGTCTCGAGCGGGGGCTACTTTAGCACCAGTTTTGCCCGTGTTTCCTCTCGCTCCAACCATAATGATCCCACTGACGCTATTGTTATCAGGGTCTGGTATCAACCTTGCTACCTATGCTGGGAAGTGCCTGCTGGCGACCAAGTACTATAGCCGCAGAGCAGAAAACAAAGGGGTGAGATGTGGTAAGAGGGGAGCGATGGTCTCGCCATAGTGCGCCATGTTCACGGTGACGTTGGAGAGAATTGTGGTGAAATTACTTTCATTTCGCAATGTGCAGCACAGTTTTTTGTGGGCAATGTCTTTTGTACTGAACTGAATTTTTGTAAATATATGTTCAGAATTAACTAATTATCTTCAGAAAATCTTCCTTGTACGAATTTTTCCTCTATTTACAATTTCTAGTCTGGGGGAAAGAGTTTTGAGGCACTACCCATTCAGACAAAATATATGTTCAGAATTAACTAATTATCTTCAGAAAATCTTCCTGGTACGAATTTTTCCTCTATTTACAATTTCTAGTCTGGGGGAAAGAGTTTTGAGGCACCTACCCATTCAGACAAAATATGAACCGCCCAGCTCTGTGACTGGGATGTTAAAGTAAGATAACTACGACGGATAACATTCGGGAACGAGGAAGTGTCTTTACTCTTTCAGCGATAAGGGAAATGAATCAGATTATGTCAATGTGTCTATAGAGAAAAGCTCGTACACAGATACCAGATCGCTAAACTGTATGTGAAAACAAAATTTCGTTGAAGGCCTGCGTCGCGTCAGAATTAACTGGCGTGAATTTTAAAAGCAGCACTCAAAAATATTAGCAACGTAAAGTTCAGACTAGCAGTCCTTCGACGTCATCGGTTAATGAAGTTTTCGTTGGTTATATTATAAAATGGTAAGCTCATGCGAGACGAATTAATCCAGCTAATGGATTATTTCCGGAATAATTAAATTACGTGTAAGACTTCAAAAAGCGTCACCCCGGGAGCTTTGGGTGAAGATGACTAAAATGTAGCGCTCATCAACGACAGCTGTTGCTGCTACTGACGAAAACGGACAAAAAATATGAGCTTAATTAAAATTACAGGGGGACAAATGTTAATTTAAATTATGTCCCACGTGTATCTACAGCTACATAAATGCTCTGCAAATCACATATAAAGGCAGGACAGGGGGTTGATCGAACCGCTTTGATGACATTCTCTACCGTTCTATTTTCTAATAGCGCGCGGAAAAAAAGACCTAAATCTTTCTCTTTTCTGTCTCATTTTAAGATGATGTCTTTCTTCCTATATAGGTGGCTACTAACAAAATACGATCCCATTCGGAATAGAAAGTTGGTGAAAGAAATTTCGCAAATAAATCTCGCCGCAACAAATTTCGCCTTTCTTTTAATGATTTCCACCCCTATTCGTGCATATTCTTGCATCATTTCCGTGACACTCTCTCCCCTATATCGCGATAATACAAAACGAGCTGCCCTTCTCTGAACTTTCTCGACATACTCCGTCAGTCCCACTTGGTGGGGCTCTCAAAATGCACAGCAATTCTCCAAAACAAGACGCTCAAGTGTAGAGTAGGCAGTTTATTTAGTAGAACTATTGCATCTTCTAAGTGTTTCGCCAATGAACCGTAGCCTTTAGTTCTCTTTCCCTACAATATTTTGTGTCTGTTATTTCCAGTTTAAGTTGTTCGTAATTGTTATTTCTAGGTATTTAGTTGAATTTGCGGCCTTTAGATTTGATTATCGTGTAAATGAAGTTTAATGGCTTTCTTTTAGTACTCATATGGATGACTTTACACTTATCATTATTTCCGATCAATTGCCAATTTTTGCTCTATGCAGATGTCTTATTTTGCAGTTGCTTTTAATCTCCTGGTGTTTTGCGCGCTCACATCCTTATATATATACAGGATGTTACAAAAAGGTACGGCCAAACTTTCAGGAAACATTCCTCACACACAAAGAAAGAAAATATGTTATGTGGACATGTGTCTGGAAACGCTCAATTTCCATGTTAGAGCTCATTTTATTACTTCTCTTCAAATCATATTAATCATGGAATGGAAACACACAACAACAGAACGTACCAGCGTGACTTCAAACACGTTGTTACGGGAAATGTTCAAAATGTCCTCCGTTAGCGAGGATACATGCATCCACCCTCCGTAGCAAGGAATCCCTGATGCGCTGATGCAGCCCTGGAGCATGGCGTATTGTATAACAGCCGTCCACAATACGAGCACGAAGAGTCTCTACATTTGGTACCGGAGTTGCGTAGACAAGAGCTTTCAAATACCCCCATAAATGAAAGTCAAGAGGGTTGAGGTCAGGAGAGCGTGGAGGCCATGGAATTGGTCCGCCTCTACCAATCCATCGGTCACCGAATCTGTTGTTGAGAAGCGTACGAACACGTCGACTGAAATGTGCAGGAACTCCATCGTGCATGAACCACATGTTGTGTCGTACTTGTAAAGGCACATGTTCTAGCAGCACAGGTAGAGTATCCCGTATGAAATCATGATAACGTGCTCCAGTGAGCGTAGGTGGAAGAACATGAGGCTCAATCAAGACATCACCAACAATTCGTGCCCAAACGTTCACAGAAAATCTGTGTTGATGGCTTGATTGCACAATTGCGTGCGGATTCCCGTCAGCCCACACATGTTGATAGTGAAAATTTACAATTTGATTACGTTGGAATGAAGCCTCATCCGTAAATACTAAAATGAGCTCTAACATGGAAATTAAGCGTTTCCGGACACATGTCCACATAACATATTTTCTTTCTTTGCTTATGAGGAATGTTTCCTGAAAGTTTGGCCGTATCTTTTTGTAATATATATGAAAAAATGCTTCATCTCTGGCAGTCTCTCTTCGTTCGTCTAAAGTAGACTAAATCTTCCTGAGGTGGCTTTGCTTTAAATGTGATAACAAACAAAATATAAATAAGTACGAACGATTTGTCACAGCTGTAATGATTGCTAAGTTGAATGTAACAACGAAGAAGATGAAGCAAGGATTCTGCCTTTTACCAACTTTAATTAAGTATAAGTGTCCGCCTCCATAGTCCAGGGGACAGCATGGTAGATTGCCATGCAGGGAACCCGGGTTGGATTTCCGGCTGGGTTGGAGTTTTCTCCACTCGGAGAGTGGGTGTTGTGTTGTCATCATCATCATCATCATCATCATCATCATCATTGACACGCAAGTCGCCAATGTGGCGTAGGCTAAAGACTTGCACCAGGCAGGCAGAACACGATCCCAGCTGGGGTCCAACGGCCAAAATGCCATACCAAATCATCAACATTAAATGTAAGTAAAGAAAGCGAAGAACATGATTAAGCCTCTACATTGGATACTGTGGAATAACAGCTTGTCTAATCAGATAGAGAAGAATATATTTAATAATAGAACCAGTCATGACGTATGGGTCAGAAGTGTGATTCACAGATAAAAATAGAGAATAGAAACTACTTGCTGCAGCGACGCGATAATGGAGAAGATACTTTAGGTAAACCTGTTTGATCACGTGAGAAATGAAATAATTAGAGGAAAGATGACAGCTACAATCACCATTATAGACGAAACTGATGATAAAAGAATTATAAATGGTTCGGTCTTTTGCGAAGTATGAAAAGGGTATGATGCCGTGACGAGCTTGGAGTTGGATTCTACCACAAAGAAAAAAAAAGCGAGGGAGACAACGTAAGAAATGGATAAATAGTTTTCAAAAGGAAATGGGGCTCGACGATTGAAAGGAGGAGGAACGCGAGGGAAGGGCCGCGTGGTATAAGGCTGCTATGTTGTACGAAATATGATTAAATACAGTGAATGCCATGCTTAAACAGTCCTCAACTTGCGATCTAGACAGTAACATTTTAATTATTTAATATTTTAAGATCGCTGTTTCCTTAAATTCTTTCAAAAATTATAGATTATATTACAGCATAGGAAATTTATTTATTTAAATTTGACTATGAGGGAAGCAACTTAAAGTTAGGGATTAGATGGCTATTTACAGATAAGATAATCACCTACATTCCCCATTAAGGCAGATGTTGCCGTTGTAAATATTTATTACTTACAGTTAAAATTATCTTATTTTCTGGTTTATAAATGGTACGTCCACATACGTTTACGGTAACTAAGAGTTGCATTCGAAAACAGTTACGGAATATTGTTAAATTGCGATACTGTACTTTGCGTAGTTCCCGTTCTAATGTCTCGCATATTTTACATATACCATATTTCAGAGAAAATTTTACGTGAAAAATGTATTTAATAACTTTAAACGTCCTGTTTCGTTAGATAACAAATAAAGTGAATGTTGCGTGCTAATCTTTGAATTTACTACCTTTCATGTAAGACTCCTTTCCTGTTGGCATCTTTGCGAAGTTGTCTTCTTTTACCTAGACATCCTGTTCACAGCTTGGCGTAGGCATACATATTACTCTGTTGATAGTAACATTTAATTTAAACACTGATCTTTAATTTAAACACTGATCTTTAATTTAAACACTGAACTAATGCGGAATAATAAATTTGTGGACCACTAGCTGGGTAAAACCAGCTGCTCTCATGCATCATTTAAAATGCAATAAAATTAACAGCCCTTAGAATAACTCCTTAGTTGGTCTATATAAAATCAAGGCAAGTACCTTACTTTCAACACACTGTATGTTAATAATCTGCAGCAAAATTAAAATAAACCATTGCTTACATGAATAGGCCTATATTTTCATTATTACTTCTCTGTGAACATAACTATTTCTAAGACAAATAAAAAAAAGGTTTTGTTCTTAACGTTACACAGATAATTGCTCGATTTTGGCGTCCGTACTGAAATTTAAAAGCCACCTTTTACCACCGATGTATGTTTGAAGGAAACCGAACTTATAGCGAGCACGTGTGCTATTATTTGAGCAGTTTGGAGCAGCACAATCAACCACTTCACACTAGTCTTGTGTAGTTGGCGAACGTACTAGTTCGGAAGAGCGCTCCCACAGGTGAACAATGCGAACTAGTTCGCAGATCCTTCGCCTCTTAGTTCGTCCGCTCCTTTTCCGAAGACTGACGGGGAACAGTGAGATGACGCAAGAGCCAGCAGAATTGAGTGATTTTCCTTCTGCCAGTTACCATCGTTTCGAGTTGAGATGTAGCTCAGCTGTAGTTTCATAGTTCACTGCTACTAATCATTATATAAAAAAGCTGTCATAACAAAAGAAAGAGCTCTTTTAGTAGCGGTAGCAAAAAAGAGCGGACGAACTAAAAAGAGCGACCTACTTCGCTGCCGAGTTGCGAACTAAAAGGAGAGCTATCGGTCGCGAACTAAAATATGTGCGATCGGTCGCGAACTAAAAATACGTTACCGGTCGCGAACTATTATGCCAAACGTATCTCGCTTCTTAGTTCGTTGGATTCTTTTCCGAAGACCGACGAGCAATAGCGAGAGGGCGCGCAGCAGAATTAAAAATCACTTGTTTGCCTTCTGCTGATGAGAGCCATTTCGAGGTGAGCGTCTGCCTGCTAGATTACATAGTTCAGTGCTAAAAAATTTCTGTTTTGAAGTATTCTGTCGTCTGCAATATCTGACTAATAAATTCCATAATGCCAAGATGTAGAGAACTCTAAACTGAAACGCGAGAAATTATCCACAATCTGTTTCTTTTGGTTTCGTGATATCTTTAGCGGCTCAGTCAGCAAGCGCATGAAGCAACTAGGTGGGGGAACTTCTCCCTCCATCTGCATGCGCAGACCTCGCCGCTCAGCCCTCAGTGGGAGAGGACGAACTAAACGAAGGAACTAGTTCGTGGCTCTGCCGCGATCTAAAGTTAGCACTCCCGATCGCGAACTATTATGCGCAATATACAAAAAACAGTCCTGAACGCAGAAATTAACAGTTTCAATTAACCAGTTTCGACCTGATGTAGGTCATCTTCGGAATTACAAGTAGCCCATGTGGCCAGTGCTGCACTCGGCTGGGCTGGGCTGTTCTGCTGTCAGCAGGTAACTGTTACCTACCGCCAGTTACCTACTGGCAGCAGAACAGCCGAGGACAGCCCAGCCAAGCCGAGTGCAGCACTGGCCACATGGGTTTTTTGTAATTCCGAAGATGACCTACATCAGGTTGAAACCGGTTAATTGAAACTGTTAATTTCTGCCATCAAGACTGTTTTTTGTATCCAGATATTGATCATACCAAATAGATCGCTGTTTTTCTCCCATGACAATGTTGTCAAAATTAATGAGTATTATACGCAAGTCTACTTCACACTCTGAAATGTTATGTTATGGTCTTCAGTCCGGAGACTGGTTTGATGCAGCTCTCCACCCTACTCTATGCTGAGCAAGCCTTTTCATCTCCTCATAAGAACGGCAACCCACATCCACTTGAATCTGCTTACTATACGCGTCTCTTGGTCTCCCTCTGCGATTTTTACCCCACACACTTCCCTCCAATGTTAAATTTACGACTCCCCGATGTCTAAGAATGTGTCCTACCAAGCGATCCGTTCTTTTAGTCAGGGTATGCCAAAAATTCCTTTTCTCACCAATTCTGTTCAGTACTTTTTCATTAGTTATGCGATCTACCCATCTAATCTTCTGTAGCACCACATTTCAAAAGCCTCTATTCTCTTCCTGCCCGCACTGCTTATCGTCCATGTTTCACTCCCGTACAAGGCAACACTCCAAACAAATGCCTTCAGAAAAAACTTCCTTACCCTTAAATTAATATTCGATGTTAGCAAATTTCTCCTTTTCAAAAATGCCTTTCTTCCCATTGCCATTCTGCATTTTATATCCTCTGTACTGCGACCATCGCATGTTGTTTTACTACCCAAGTAACAAAACTCATCTACCACCTTCATTGTTTCGTTACCTAATCTAATTCCTTCAGCATCGGCCGACTTTTTAAGACCGCATTCCATTATTTTTGTTTTGCCCTTGTTAATGTTCATTTTTATACGCTCTCTTCAACACACTGTTCATTCCATTCAACTGCTCTTTCAGGTCCTTTGCTGTCTCTGACAGAATTACAATGTCATCAGCAAAACGCAATGTTTTTATATCTTCCCCTGAACTTTAATTCCTTCACCAAATATTTTCCTTGCTTTCCTTCACCGCCTGCTCGATGTACAAATTGAATAACATCGGAGAAAGGCTACAACCCTGTCTTACTCCCTTCCCAACTGATGCTTCCCTTTCATGCCCTTCGAGTCTAATAACTGCGGTCTGGCTTTTGTACAAGTTGTAAATAATTCTCCTTTCCCTGTATTTTACCCCTGCTGACTTCAGAATTTGAAAGAGTGTATTCCAGTCAACTTTGTCAAATGCTTTCTCCAAATCTACAAAAGCTAAAAAAGTAGGTTTGCCTTTCCTTGAAATATCACAAAATATTCGCTGCTTCACTTCGCTACGCCACACAAAGCATACAACACTGTCGTCGGATTGGGATTCAAAATGGCGGATTGTTGAGGTCGGTGTAGCTAGTGCTTTACATTACGCGCGCGGCGGAGAAATTCTCGCCGCTCTCAGAGCACCCTGGCCCACAACGAAGCCCCCCCGCCCCTCCCACCCCCTCCCCCACACCACGCCTCGCCGCCTATCCGGAAATGCAGAGCGGATTTCTGCTTTGATCGCCAGCAGCGCGCACTCCACTCGGCGAGCACATTTGATGGAGCTCGTAATCTAATTTCCACCGGCGTAACGTGTTATTACTACTTCAAGAGGCATCCGTACGTAATTACAGCGGGCGAGAATCCATTCGCTGGCGAAAGTGCCCGCTCTGTTTACTGCCTCGTAGGCCAATGTCGAATATTAATGACTCACAATATGTTAATTAGCCTCATTCATTTCTGTTCATAATTACAACAAAAAAGAGCCACAATACAATTAATCAACATGACAAAACAGTTGATGAGGTTGGATCTAAATCTGAGAATGATTCGGTACTACAGATTCTCCATATCGGTGTTGAAATTGGATTTCCGACTCGAGAACTAATCTACATCTACATGAATGGTCTGCTACTCACACCCAAGTGCTCGACAGGAGATTGAAATAATGAATTTCAGATCATTTATCGACCCTTCTACTCTTGACCCGGATAAAGAAGACTAACGAGAGGACCACATGCGTATCCGATTTTAGAATTTCCTTATATTTATGGTGTGTGAAGTTCAGAACCTTAACAACAATCAGCCAACGCCATTCGACGCAACTCTCAAAAATTCTCGAGAAAATCGACTTTGAAGTTTTGCATGTGCACGTAAGTATCAATAATTAAAGCACTTGCAGCATCTGTCGGTGCAGCTCAGGCGATACCGTTATGGTCTCACAACCACAGAGTCAGTGGTTCGAATCCCACTGTGGGAGGTTTTTTTCCCTTTTCGCAGTTATGTAATACATTTTGGGATCTCTGATACCCCGTCTTGTGTCAGTTTTTGCTTATGTGTATGTAGACACGCTGAAAAAATTCTTGTCCCATAAAACGATGGTTGAGTAGGTTAGCTGCTGGGAAAATCAGTGGTAGCTATAGAGATGACTTTCCAAAAACATTGTCGTAGCTCTTCACAAACTGAACAAAGACTACCGTCACCAACTGATAGTGGAGTCAAAACTGTAAAAAATGTAACATACTTTTTCATTGAAATCATCATTATTCACAAGCTTGTATAAAATTAGAAAATTACGAATAAACTAAAAACGTGCACTTTTCGCAAAAATGACGATTAGATATCAAAATTGTGTAAGTAATCCAACACAACGAAAAAAATATAAATAAAAAAAATGTCACGACAGGATTCGAACCACCGACCCTAGGATTATACGGCCAGAACGCTATCGCCTGAGCTACCCGACGGACGCTGCAATTCATTTATAATTGGTACTTACAATTACTTGCAAAAGTTCAAAGTCGATTTTCTCGAGAATTTTTGAGAGTTGTGTCTACATCTACATGGAATACTCTGCAAATCACATTTAAGTGCCTGGCAGAGGAAATGTCGAATGACCTTGGCTGATTGTTATTTGAGTTCTGAACTTCACGTATCATAAATATCACAAAATTCTAAAATCCAATACCCAGTAGTCTGCTTCTAAAACATTTCCCAACAGCTCCTATATAGGTACCAGATCTGTTCAAAAAATTTCGAAACATCGTATTTTTGCGCCAATGGAGTATTGGACCGAAATGCCATTAATATCGCTGCACACACCTGTGTTGAAAAGTGTAACTCCTGGAAGTGTCATTATTGTGTGCCTGTTAGTTATTGTTCAGTGCTCTATAAAGTACGACGTTGTGTCGCACAGTTTGAGAATTTCGATACGCAGAGTTAGGGGAAAGGCTGCCTGCATTAAATTTTGGGCGCAATAGAAGGAATTCTTTAAGTCGTACTCGGTGTTCCGGATGGTTTACGCTGTTTAAGGCTGGTTGCACATACACCTATTTTGGACGGCCGTTAAATATCGGTCGGTATTTTTTCGGCGGAGCACTGCTTGCACACACGCCAGAATTTTACCGGTCAAACGAGCAGCCGTTCGGCTGTCGAGGTTGAGCGTAGTTGATTCCACACATAAATTAATGAATCCGAAACGGTTTTGCATAATATTATATGACAAATGTTGCCAACATGATACAAGAACTAATAAAGTAACGTAGACACTAGTGTACCACTTACGAAATGCATTTTTTTTATTTGCTCTAAATTTCCGCAAAACCCTCATTATGTTCGGAGAAACTTGTCTCCTTCATCTCTACTCGCATTTTTTATCTTTAAACGTGTGAAAACTTTTGTTCCACAAAACTGGTTGTGCTTCCACTATCGAAATAGGTGTATCATTTATCTCTTAATCACTTCATCCACTGCAAACGTATACATACGTAATGGTATGTATACATAAAACAAGCAAATGCCCTTTTCTGTGAGAATATAGAAACAAGTTCGATCCCTTGCGGGAATTAGTAACGGATTTACCAGTAGGCTGGAGCCTAAGGCAGCAGATTTTAGGGGCGACAAATTTGGGGCCAAAATTTTTAAACTTTAAGTAAGTTTAATAAAGGAAATTTAATTACTTTTACCAAATGTACATTATTGTGTAAGAAGTATTAAGACAAACCTTCCCCAACATTGTTAATAGTATATGATTGTGCTTTTATTTGCCCAGAAATATAAATAAAAACTATTTATTGTGCAACCTTAACCAAATAGTTGGATTGTAAAAATAATGACACATCGATCCCCCTAATGCCTAGTCACAGTAATTAGGAAAACAGGTGGAATGATTATGACGATAGTGCACAAAACAAAGCTACAATTTCATTGACAAAAAATTATAATTAGTATGATTGTTAAACAGGGTATCGAATTGTAGAGGTCGGTAGTGGCGGCAAATGAGAAAATAAAGCTGCGAAAAAGTGGGATAATGGACACTCGCAGTAGGCGATAAGCAGATGATTTGGGCAAACAGAGTGAAGACCTCAAGAACATCATACAACAAAAGCACGACCTACCCGAGCAACAATGAAGAGACACAAAAAACGCTTTCGGACCCCAGTCTAGCTTAAAATTTCAACAACGTCATTGAATATAATTCAGTGCCCTGAAACAGACGAGAAGCTAAAATGTTTGTGATGTATACAGTATTCAATCGATATTTTACATTTTAGTCATATACGCGCAAAGCCGATTCTATGGCGAGAAGGAGCGGTGAGAACTGAGGGGGAGGGGGGGGGTATAAAAATCGGCGCTTGTGCCAGCTCCCATTTGACCACGTGAATCTTCCCTACGCGTAGGTACTTTTAAGCATTAAAATCATGTAGGGAATTTTCATCCAAAAGTCCCCAACGGGTAGGTACTTCGGTAAAATTTTACAATCACCGACACAGGCGGGTATGAAGCCCACCAATTGCGGCCAAGTTTGAAGTAGCCAATAATGTTTTAGACGGCATTGTTGTTTTCTGTTCATAGTAAACAATATTAATTTGAAAACTTTTTTTCAGACACTTTAAAATTGATGCGAAATATGATCTCAACGTATATCAGTGGAATGAAGAGTCGGTTTGGAAATGGTGTTAGAAAATATCAGCACAAGAAAAATTCATTGTTTCAATGAACGAAAGACGTTTTATTACCTTGACTAGACTTATTTATGTACGTCAGGGCGATATACTAGTTAGTACTTGAAAAAGAGAAGATGCTGACAATAAAACGCTAAAACATTTGCGGCAGCTAACGTTAAGAGCTAGATATTCGTTGTCTCCATAGCATTGCTCTTTGAAAATCGAATAATGTAGAGCGAGGGACTTTATTTTTTGGCTGACCGTGAACTAAATAATTACTGCTGTTCCTACTCTATGGTTGATAGTGTCTCGATGTATCCTTGTCTGGTCAATAAATCAGTTATCCTCGTGTTAACAGCGGCCTATTTGGGGAAATTAATTAATGCTGATCCTCTCTATGTTTGACAGGTTCTCGATGTACCCTTGTCCAATCGATAAATCAGTAATCCTCTTGTAACAGAGCACTTGGAATTCGCGGCATAATCTACACTTGATTCCATGAATCAGTAAAGATCAGTCACTGGAAAAACATATCTAGCAAGTGAAGCATGATGACAAATATTTATTTTAAAGTTTTTCAAAATTGTAACATGTCACATTAATCAACTGGTTAAGTTCTGCTGGTCGGACTCCTGGATTCAGCCCCTCCCAGACCCAAATCCTGGCTACGACCCTGATGTAGGGGCATTAATGAGGTGGTAGGGAGAAAGTAGGGGAAAACGTAGGTACATTTTTGTGAGACTGTAGGTATTTTCTCTCTGTGCCATCTGGCAACACTGGTCAGCGGCCCGGCGCCGGCGGTCTGCAGTATCAGTCGCCGGCAGCTGACCGGCCTTTTGCCGGAGCTGTTCAGTGCTCGGCCAGCTTTAATGCCCTCCAATGGTCCACTGCTGGAATGTGGGCGCCCGTTATTTACCGGCCGTCCAAAACCGTTGTGTGTGCCATCATCCTAAAAATGGCCGGACTGAAGCTAAGGATGATCGTCGTTCAGGGCGCTCTTTGACGACTATCGACTACACTCATGTCAAGCAGTGGCGTAGCTATCATAGGGCTAGGCGGGGCAGTGCCCCGGGGCCCCCGAGTACTAGGGGCCCCTCGGCCTCCGTGAGCGACGTTTGAAAAGAGTACAGTAGACTATCAATTTTTTGTTTTTGCTCTCCCACCCTACCGTCCATTATCTCCATCTGCCCTCAAACCAAGTTTCCCACAGTAGCCGCTTTGGGCCACCGGGTGGCGGAACATTGCTTTTAGTGTGGCCTTCACTAGACGCCGCTCGGTGGTGCTGCTGATCTTCCAAGTCGCCAGTTGCTGTGTACAACAATCGGCACACGTCAGTCGGCGTTGCAGCAGAAGCAGAGGAAGCATCAAAGCTGCTCACTGCGTCTTCCAAGTGTTGCGGCGTGCCGCTCGGCACAGTGCGAAGGATCGAGCACCTCCAAATACTGAATAAATACATTTACTCTACAGTACTTCTTATTGGCAAATGGAAATGTTTGATTATACCAGTAATTGGGTTTCCGAAAATCCATGTCTCCCAATTACTTCGGATAATAACGTTTTTATTTATTTATTTATTTATTTTTTTTTTATGTTTGTAAATCTTATGGACTTAACTACGGGGTCATCAGTCCCTAAACTTATATACTAGTTATGAACTAACTAATTATAAGGACGGCACAAATATCCATGCCCGAGGGGGGATTCGAACCCCCGATCGTAGTGGCCGTGCAGACCGTGACTGGAGCGCCTCAGTCCCCTCGGCCACCGCGGCTGGCGAAATCCGACAACTTCCTTTTGCTAAAACCATCCTACACGAATATTTCCGTTACTTTCTTTCTTTGACTGGGCTTTAAACGAAGTAAGTCTGATCGGTATGGAGCATGGGGTCGTTGTATCTGCATGTCCTGCCCAGGTCTAACTCTATCCCTCGGCAGAATTTCATTCAAATGCCCTCTGTAATTTTTGCGCAAAAGCATACCAAACAAACAAACTTTTACAGTTATAACTATATTATCTGTTGCGTGACACATAATTTACTTAGCAGTATTTAGGTTTGCCTTATTATTTCTTACAGTGGGCAGTAAGGAGCTGAAGAAATACTTTTGCATCCGTATACGGTTTTAGTTTAAAGATGGCCACAATGTCATTTTCGCCCCGGGGCCCTTGGTGACGTAGCTACGCCAGTGATGTCAAGAAGTCAACGAAATTGTGCGTGCCAATGGAGGACTGACTCTCCGAGAGATTGCAAACAAATCAGTTCGATCATGTTGTAACGATTGCACGATAGTCGCCGAAGTGACTTTCAACTGAAAGACTTGCACCAGGCCAATCAGCCACACGAAATTATTATACCTTCTGCATATAAACAGTAGTGCCAACATTACACCAAAGTTACCGCGAGGCCTATACTAGAATTCACCAGTTATTTCAAAGTTACTAAATAAATGAACAAGCTAACTGTGACCTATATGAATGTCTAAAGCAGATATATATTCCTGTTAGCATTAACAAAAAACTGAAATTAAAACCAGAACCTAATACTTACATGAAATAGAGATAACATGTAAACTGATGCCTCAAACGTAACAAAACATTTACTCAATTTGTTGTACAACGTAATAGCTTCCGAAATATTGTACTGTCAAACCTGAGAAGTATAAAATATTTTATACCATGTTGTACAGCTTTTGTAATGAAACCAGCATTCATGTCAATATTTTAAAAGTAAGAAACAGTTATCTACTTTATATCGTTACACAAGCAGAAGGATGTACGGAACACGATACACTTACTCATTTGACATATACTTCTGTAAATGACGAATATAGTGAAAAACAGATAATTTAATATTCAATAACTAAGTCACTGTGAATTTTCATCTGAAACGTTCCAACCAATAGCCCAGTAAATCTAACACATTTTATTAATAAGATCTGAAGACTGCAAAGAATCAAATTTTACAAAGAAAGAAGTAATAACTTTGGACTGTTGTTTTGCTGTCTCGTAAATGAAATCAAATTAAGTACCTATATACCAGCTGTGTTAAATTAAAGATAACTCACATTAAACTGAATTACGATAAATTAAAATTAATAGGTATTGTATAATTAAGCTGTTAGAAGTTATTATAAAGTGCTAAATTAAAGTAGAATGTGTAAAATATGTAAATATTTCTCTGACTTGGATTGTTTTGGCTTCTCGAAGAAGATGCGGCCATGTTAACTCACTCTTAGATCAGGAAGCACTATGTAAAGACGTGATCATTGGGAGGCTTTCTGTATGGACATTTTTACCAGAGGTTTTTGAGAAAAGACATAAAATGATTGTGGGCGTTTGGAAATAAACAAGTTACTACGGGAATGCAGAACCCGAAATTATTATCACCTAGAACCAGAAATACACATATATTTTTTGGAGAGTAAAGAAGATGCGGCCAACACAACGACCTACGCTATGAGAATTATCAAGATGAATATAGTTTGTGAACTTTTCTTTAAAAATCTGTTTAACGCACCTAAATTGTCCGACTAACTTGAGGCCTGATGTAAGTGATACATGTCTCTTTTGTCCAAGAGACATCTACCTATTCAGCTTTAGCCGGTCAGCAAGAGATGGTAACATTACAATATCATGAAAACCTGACGAGCCGCCCTGCTCGTTCCAAAGCTCATGAGTCCAAATCAGAAAGATCATAACATCGCAATCTGTGAAAAGCTAATGAATCGCGTAGATTCTCCACACTCTGCATATCTCAAACCTTTGAATGTTTATTTATTTATATTTTATTTCCAAAGTTGAAACCCTGTTGAAAGGACGAATTGTTGCAACGACGAGATAAAAGTAGCAGACGGTGCTTTGCTAAATCAAGCAAGAGGTGTATCAAGACTGCTTCCGGAAGTGGAAACGGCGTTGAGAGCGGTGTACCAATTGTGGAAGACACTATTTGAGACCAATCCATAGTACGTAAAAGATAAGCGTAGAAAAAATATGTGGACGAAGTTCCGAAATTTTTTGGACATAACTCGTATGTGGGAATTAACAATGTTTTACAACCGGGGAAGAAAGTTGGGGATAGAAATTTCTGAAAAGATCTCGCCGCAACGAAAATTACCTCAGTTTTAATGATTGCACGCCCATTTCGCGTGTTAATATCCGTGACACCCTTTCCTCTACTACACGGTAGCACGAAACGAGCTGCCCTTCTTCAAACTTTTTCGATTTGCGCCGTGAGTCCTATCTGTCGAGGATCTAATAACGGGCAGCAATCAAGAGCGGCACAGGAGTCTCTTCTGTAGTTCTAAGTGTTATGCCAATAAAACGTAGTTTTTTGTTTGCCTTCTTCACATTTTCCCGTCTGAGTTGTCCTTAATTGTAATTCGAAGGCACTTATTTGAATCTATAATCTTTTAATTTGTGTTATTTATCGTATAAACGAAATTTAACGGATAGCTTTTAATACTTGGTTAAAGGACTACAATTGTTCGGGGTCAATTGCAGCTTTCGTAACATACAAATAGATATCTTGCCTTAAGTAATTCTGTAAATCGTATTGGTCATATGATCACTTAACTGGAAGGTAGAGCACATCATCATTAAAAAACCAATTTACTGGATAAAATATTTGTAAAATTTTAAACATGGCTGCAATTTAGCAACTGCACGACAGCGTATTTGAAAAGGTTTAAATAATCTGCAAACTAATTGGAAGTAGATATTTACTAAACCCTTCCAAAAAGCCTTATTTTGCAAGCGGTTGCATTATTATTTCATCCTCTCCAAAATTAATGTATTTGTATAGTTATTCTGTCAGAGATCAGAGGACCTGGAAGAGCAATTGTATACGAAGGTCCTATATCTGATGCTACATATTAGAAAACAAAGGTAGACACACACATCTTTTTCATGACAGACTACAGTGTTTTCTGATAATGGTTTCGTGCGCTTCCGAGTGTTCGAGGTCAAAGGTATACCTTCTGGGTGTAAAATTTTTTGTTGCATCACTATAAATGAACGGTAGAAATCCTTAAAGGCGACTGCTGACATTGTGGGAGATGGACAGTAACAGTCGAATTTTTTTTTCCTCCTCGCAAATACGCATTTCCTGCGAAACGATAGTGTAGTGAAGAAGCTTCAGATTCTATAGGGGGACTTGCTTACGTCACCCACTACATGGCTCACACCCAAACCTTCAAATCTCAGTCAGATCGGTACCAACGTTGTATATCGACAGAGTATCGACCAAAACTCCGGTAAAATTCTTCTGTGTACTGCTGCTCAAGAGAACATGAATAAATCATAATAACAAGCAACACCTGACCTCCAAGTTAGTAGTGCGTTTGTTTGTTATACGAGGAACCTGGGTTCAAGCCTTCGTCATAGCACTTTTTATACGTCAGTACGTTGGCAATTATTAGATGGAGCTGCGTGTTAATAAAATATAAAAAAACTGATCATACAATGTAGGCTTTCAAGGCTGGCGTCAACTTCACTTAAAATTTCCGGACTGATAGGCTGTGGTCGATAAGTAAAACGTTCCCGTAACGTTTAATCTTCGGCTGCGGAAATCATCGGTGGCGAAGTGGCCATCAGCCCAGAAATTTTAATGAAGTATAAAAAGACTTCGGATTTTAAACCGTATGTTATCGGCAGTTTGCTTTTGCTTCGTTTATTAGAAATTAGCAAACCTACGGAGTAAAATCGTAACAATTACACCACAAGTGAAGACGTATTATTAATAATAGTTATAATAATAATAAGAATAATAATAATAGTAGTAATAATAATAATAAATGGACTAATAATAATAAATGATGGCATCATTTTTACTGTCAGGAATATCTTGTCCCCTGCAACAACCGGTATATGTCAATGTATAACAATTTCCAACGCATTACAGAAAAAGAAGTTCGCGTCTGCAGGGCATGAACACAGGACCCTTGAAACGATAAACGTACGCTCTATCGACTTCTCCACCGGAGCTCAAAAAGACGCACTCTCACTGTACTCGGTAGGATCGGTGTTACTTATTACTTCCCTTTTAGGCACGATCTTGACGACAGGACATAGCACTATATCGAAGTTTTGGTTGATACGCTTAACCTTAGCAGCACCAAGGTATTTTAGGTTACACGGAGTACCAACGAAGGGCAAATTTTGCCCGTGTGTTACAATAAGCTGTAAATCATGTAAAATGCATTTATTTTAAGTAATTCTATTTCCAATGTAAGATGGCTGCCAAGAAATACCCAGCACCACACTGCCCCCCTCCTCTATCTCTCCCTTATGATGCAGTCCAAGAGGAGTCTAGCGGTAACTTTGAATGCAATTGGCAATCACTTCAGTTTCTTTTGGTAGGAAAAATTAATAATTTTCACTGCTAGATGCCATCAATATTACTACCTCCATCCCCCTCTCCCACTGTGAATTTTGGAGGAAAGTCCATCACTCTGAGGCAAGACACAGTCGCATGAAGACATTGACCCTAGCAGCAGCAACGCCATGCTGTATGTAAGTATTGTTAATAAACATTCAAGGACAATTCTAATTTCGAACTTCCTAGTAGACGCCATCTTCGATTACGTCATAGGTGGAGAAGGGTTGCGTGATCCTGGGCTATCCCTAGTGGCTATTTTGTTCCGTAATTAGTAGTGACGTTATCTTGACGACGTCATTGTGACTTTACCATATTGGTTCCCAGGTGGTATAAAGGGGGGAGGTATCTGGCAACACTGCACTACTCGCGATTCGCTTTGGTGGTTGTAAGGAAGGCAGTGAATTATGGGCGCATGGAGTACGAACGCAGGGCAAAATGTGCCATTCGGTATACAATTTCTAAATTTGAGTTGCAGTTTTTAAAACTGTAACCGTAGAAACGTACAGTGTAGTACTTCATAAGGATAAGGTGAGAGACAAATAGAAAAGGGCTAAAAAAAACATAGAATGATATTGCCGCGAGACCACAAGTTGAGCAACTGCCGGCGTGGCGCAATGGATATGCCGATCGCGGTGGCTGAGGGGACTGAGGCGCTCCAGTCACGGTCTGTACGGCCGCTACGGTCGGGGGTTCGAATCCATCCTCGGGCATGGATATTTGTGCCGTCCTTAGTGTTAGCTACTTCGTAAGTAGTTTGTAAGTTTAGGGACTGATGACCCCGTAGTTAAGTCCCATAAGCTATACAAATATTTGAACGCGTAAGCTCCTCTCCTGTTTTGCCGGGCGCCGTGGCTCAGCGCGCCCGGTCAGAGGGCTCGACGCCCTGCAAAAAAAAAAGTTAGCATCATCGATTGCGGTGCTGAAGGTCGTCGGTTCAATCCCATCCACCGACAAAAAGCTGATTCTTTTTAATTATCATTTCCAGAATATCCACATTTTTCTTATGTTCACTTGTAATTTCTACATGTTTCTTATGTTAACTATTCTTCTAATTTGTGGTACATTCTGTCTGCGTATAAATAGCAGAGCACTCTGCCCGAGAGGCAGTCAGTGCTGCGTGTACGAGTTCACAATAAACCTGCTTTCAGTATAAGTGCTGTGCTCAGTTGACAACCCTGCGTTCGAAGACTAGCCTGCTTCCATTTCAACGCGACAAAATTTATTATCATTTTTTAATAAAAGAAAAATGTGCTGGCAATTTTTGCCTGGGCTTGGTGCTTGTAGGGTTAACGGTTTACAATGTTTGCTACCGACATGACTGCCATCTTTGATAGGGTTACCAGACGTCCTCTTTTTCCCGGACATGTCCTCTTTTTTGGACCCTAAAAATGGTCCGGCCGGGTTTTTAGGACAATGGGGATATGTCCTCTTTTTTGCGTTGTGCAACTGTTTCAATCTGATAATGCGTAAATACAACTCTCTGAGGTGTCACAATCACTAAATCTAGATAATTTAACCGTTTTTCAAACAATATATTTTTTTCTAGAATTCTCTCTTCTCTACGCCGGCGCTGCTCTAAGGTAAAGCTACTATAGAACAATTGGAATAACTGGCGTGGCAATTGTCGCAGAATAGTAGCTGCGAGGCAGCCAATTAAGAACACAGGTCTGCAACAACGCAAGGTACACCGGCTTCTAAGAATTTCACGTTAGAACAAATGTTTGTACAGCTTATGGGACTTAACTACGGGGTCATCAGTCCCTAAACTTACAAACTACTTATGAACTAGCTAATCCTAAAGACGGCACAAATATCCATGCCAGAGGGGGGATTCGAACCCCCGACCTAGTGGCCGTGCTGACCGTGACTGGAGCGCCTCAGTCCCCTCGGACACCGCGGCCGGCCACGTTAGAACAGATTAACTAGGGTTACCATACGTCTTTTTTCCCGGACACAGTCTTTTTGAGGTAAGAAAACGTGTCCGGTAGGAATTTATAAAATTCTACAAAATGTCTTTTTTGTGTGTGTGTTCCGAAAAGAAAATTTATTTTTGTGTCATTGGCGACAACGGATTCGTTCGCACTGCAAGTCCAAACTGTTCGCAACTATCACGCGCATTCTCAGAGAGAAATTGCCGTTCCCAATTTCGTGGGTCTGACAGTCGCAAACGATTCGAAATTCCTCTGCGAAGGAACCAAATTGTCTATCATTCTGTGTTCTGCATTATGTTCTTTGGTGTTGCTTTTGATATACTTTGTGGTTTAGGTTAAAGCTGTATTGTGTGTTCGAGATCGTAGGTAGGCTTTTTCTTCAAAATAAATTACGAACTTAAAAATACAAAATGCCGAAAAGAAAGTCAGTGTTGAAAGATGTGCTCTTGGAGTAATACAATTAATTCAAGGGAGGAAGAAACGAACATTAAGTGGAATGTTTGATTTGCCCTACTGGAACGTACATATTCGCTGTAAACAAAGCTAAGTCGTAGAGGTATGTAAAGTTTAATACTGGATGATAAATATAGTTGGTTCAAAAGTGAAAAAGACAAGAATGAGACAATCTAGTGATGATGAATAAACTGTCAAGGTTGGTAATATTTTGTTTTACAATAGCCACACCAGGTGACTGCTTTAGTTTGTAGTAGTTTTACGTGGTTTATTAATTAATTTGTAAATTACAGTATGTTAACAATAGAGTGTAATATTTTTATATGAATTGTCCTCTTTTTTGATGACGAACACATGGTAACCCTAATCTTTGAAGATACGGGTGTCAGTACGAAGCAGAGCACTGCCTCGCACACTGCCGTAACTAGCCTCACAGTCCCTATTTGAACCACGCTGCCATGGCGCCACATAACCAGTGCCACTCTGTAGGGTCCCGCGGACTGGCGCCAAGACGCTGGCGCCACCTGGCACCGCTTGCCATCTCGCTTAATGCGCCAGCGCCGTCATTACTTCCCCTCGGCTCCTCCTTTTGTTTCCCTAGCAACGCTTTTGTTGTTTCCTCGGCAAACAGGCAGCGTGCTTTTAACTCCGTCTCCGTTCCGTTCTCCCGTTTCCCGACTCCGCGGGATAGTTCTTATTCGCAAGGTGCTAGGCGTTCTCGGAGGAATCGATAGTCTCCTCCCCGCCCAAGGGTGCCGTACATCTACATTCATAAACCAGAATCCACAGGATGAAGTTTCACACAGTTCTAAAGCCGTTGCACGTTTATCTCTAACCACAGTAAACTTCTGGGGCAGAGGGGGGAAAAAGGCAGTACCGCGGGCTTCGCAGGATAAGTTTCGCAACTATCGCGTCGCAGGCAGCACTCTCCAAGTTTGTAAATACAGTAGTATGTCCGCGATCACTGTAGAAGTGAGACGTCGCCTCGCGTTGTTGTTGAAAGGGTTGCAGCAAGCAGTCACTACTTGTCAAATTTATGTTCCGTCTGTCACCACTGATTTTACGCCAACCTACGAGAGGCACACACTTAGGTTATTACGTAAAACAAATGATATCTAATTTGATTTCTTGATACGTTTACATCATTCTTTTTTTAATGTATGCTAACCGAAGTAAAACACACACTTTGTGAACAAGCCTTGTAGTAGCACAATCCGTAATCCAGGGAGACGATTCACAGCTCATTTAGTTACTTGTATCTAAATATACATTTACCGATTTGTCTGGGCCAATGTTCCAGAAATAAACTGGTCCCAATTCCCCTGTTCCGACCGAAATTTTCGGGAGCCTTTCCTTGGTTGCAAGGCATATGTCCCTCCCACTTATTCCCAATTGGGATCCTCTTTGCTCCACTATTGTCTGCTAATTAATAGAAGCGCAACTCTCTATGGGAAGGGTTTAAAACAGCCTGCTCTACTCCTAGGAATAAAAAGAATGTCTCTGATATTCGTACATCCGTGGCTAGCACAGTAATTTTCTTTACTGTTACATGTTCTAATAGCAACTGCAAAATACAAGTTACAATTTCTTTTATTCATCTGGGTTGTAATTTCTCTCTATGTAGGTAGGAGTGAACTTAAATGAAAAAATCTCGCCGCAGCGAAAAGCCATCTTTGTTTTAAGAACTACCACTCCAACTCCCTTATCTCTGCCCAATTTCGTGATAACAGAAGGCTTATCTGGACTTTCTCAACGTTCTCCGTCAATCATGTTTGTTAACGATCCGATAAATTACCGATACGCCAGAAGCTAATGAACAAACGTAGTGTAGGTAGTCGCTTTAGTTGATTTGATGAGACTGTTAAGTGTTTTCTTGCCGGCCGCGGTGACCGCGCGGACTGAGGCGCTTCAGTCACGGTCTGCACGGCCACTACGGTCGGGGGTTCGAATCCCCCCTCGGGCATAGATATTTGTGCCGTCCTTAGTATAAGGTAGTTCGTAAGTAGTTTGTAAGTTTAAGGACTGATGACCCCGTAGTTAAGTCCCATAAGCTTAACAAACATTTGATTTGAAGTGTTTTGTTAACGCAGTATTTGGTTCGCCTTGCTCACTGCCTTTACTGTATGATGGTACCAATTCATGTTGTTCGAAAAGTAATATCTTGGTGTTTGGTTATGTTTATAGCTTTTAACTCAAATGTTCAAATGTTTGTAAATCTTATGGGACTCAACGTCTGTGGTTATGACTCCCTAAGCTTACAACCTACTTAAACGAACGTAATCATAAAGACAACACACTCATACCCGAGGGAGGACTCGAACCTCCGCGAACTCCGCAGCATGGCGCTTTAGACCGTTCGGCCATTGCACGGCGGCAGCTTTCAACTACATGTTATTTATGCTGTGACCGAAGTTTAATGATTTTTTTTTTATATTCCCATGGAAGACCTCTGTCAAGCATCCAGAACCAATTTTTTCAACACGAAGGTATCTTACGTAAATTTTTTTGTTAATTTTTATCTGCTGATAACCTTAATAGGTGGTTAAGAGGAACATGATCTGCAAGTAATCTAACAAGTCTAATCAAATGGTCATCTATATCGTTTATGTAGAATTTTATTTATTTATCCGTTCAAATGTTTGTAAAACTATCGGACCAAACTGCGTGGTCATCAGTCCGTAGCTTACAAATACTTAAACTAAGGTAAACTAACCTAAGGACAAAACACACACACACACACACACACACACACACACACACACATACGGCCTAGGGAAGACTCGAACCCCCGACGGCGAGCAACCACGCGCTCCGCAGCGAGGCGCCTTAGACCGCTCGGCTACATCACCGCGGTTTATTCGTGTCAGAAGCATCTTATAACATATACATGTGGCACAAAACATAGATTGAACACAAATACAAAAATGAAAATCAAGAAATATAAATAAATATTAATCATTAGTAGTACACATATTTACAAGTCCAGTTTTAACAGTACGTAAGTCTTTTCCCCAGGATTAAACTATGCTAGCCCAATCACACGCATCACGGGTAGCAGCAGTCAGATCCTCCACGGTACAACAGGCTGGATAAAGCCCACACTGTAGCAGATACTCGGTGGTTCGTTCTTTTCCACACTCGCCCATGAGAGATGCGTCAGAGAGGCACCACCTTTTCACGTTGACTTTGGTTCTTGCTACGCTGGTCCGCAGTCCATCGAGGGACTTCCACGGCATCCGGTCCTCCTCGTAGCCAGGTGGGTGCGCTTCCTGAGGGGTCATCCAGTCACCAAGGTCCCCGCGCTTTGCTCTGATAAAGAACCGCAGATGGCCCATAACACTTCTTTGAGAAACCAAATGAAACTTTCCCTATATGGATGTCCGTAAGTTTTTACGAACTGTGACCTTTCTGGCAGAAATTCACGAATGTAGTCGCACAGCTGCGGTGATACTTCGCCGCCAGAAAATTTTGTCAGACTACACTTGGAACAGAGACAAAATTCTTCTCCTGTCGGTAACATTCGTTACACCACAGTAACGATTTTGTTTAAATCCTTGCTGGTTATAATCTACGAAAACAGTATAATAGTCCAATATAGTAAATAGTACAGTAAATAGTACAGTAAATCGATGTGAATAAAATATATCTAAAATACAGAAGATCATCATTTCTTCTAGGAACGGCGTGCTGATGCTAGTCTATTGCCCCAGACCACGTAGCAGTCTTACATGATCTGGGCTGTTACTAAGGACAGAATTGCTGCAATTAATAAATATATATTCGCATTTCTGCTAACAGTAACTTTATTTGTTAGTGTTTAGTCTAACATACCACAACGCGTTTCTAGTTTATTTTGCTTATCATCAGGCGCGTTTTCTACATACAGAAATGTTCAATTTACCTATGTAAAGTCCATTTGTTGTTATTGGTTGTTGGGGGTAGTTGGGGGGGGGGGGGGGTAGCCATAAACTAAGAGGTAGAGCTGTCTTCTGCTGGTCTTCCTGTATGGTGAGATTGTTTATGGCATCCACTGCCCTCCATCCATCCTCCCCCATCAGCTACCCACAATCACCAATAACAACAAATGGACTTTACATAACTAAATTATAAGTAACATAAGCATTTCTGTATGTATAAAACGCGCCTGATGATGAGCAAAATATGCTTGAAACGCGTTTTGTTCAAATGTTTGTGTAGTCTATGGGACTTAACTACGGGGTCATCAGTCCCTAAACTTACAAACTACTTATGAACTACTTACGAACTAGGACGGCACAAATATCCATGCCCGAGGGGGGATTCGAGCCCCCGACCGTAGTGGCCGTGGAGACCGTGACTGGAGCGCCTCAGTCTTCTCGGCCACCGCGGCCGGCAAACGCGTTTTGCTGTGTTAGATTAAACACTAACAAATAAAGTGACTGGTAACAGAAATACGAATATTTATTTATTGCTTCACACAGTCACGGTTTCTGAACTTAGCCATCTAGGCAACAGTTAATAGCAATTACAATTTATGTCATCAAATTTATATTTGTTTCTTTCAAGTTCGTGAAAGTAGGAAGGAAGGAATTTTAGGATTTAACGTCCCGTCGACAGCGTGGTCATTAGAGACGGAGCTCACGCTCGGATATTTGGGTAAGGATTTGGGAAGGAAATCGGCCGTGCCTTTTGAAAGGGACCATCCCGGCATTTGTCTGGAGTGATTTAGGGAAATCACGGAAAACCTAAATCTGGATGGCCGGAGGCGGATTTGAACCACCAACCTTCCGAATACGAGTCCATTGTGTTACCACTGCGCCACTTCGCTCGGTGTGAAAGTAGGAAAGTTGATCGTTTCTCATCGCTTTTGCTCTGCAGACACGACTGGAGTGGTGATGTCTGAGGTAGAAACAAGGAAATCATAAATTTCATAGTGGAAAAGATAATGTAGTGAAAACAAATTCAGGTAAACGACTGAATCTGTGAACTAGATTATTAATGGTTTGCAATATTACTCCAGACCGACAGAGCCAAGAATCGCAGAGCTCCTAACTTCTTAACTTTAAGACTGCGAGAACGACACATTGACTATCGGAAAAAATAGTTCTCCTGGAAAGACGAAGTAGATTCTGATCCGATGACGGCAGATGCCTCCTAGGACATAGTAGGCGCTACTGATAACGGATTGAACGTCGTCCGCCATCATATAGTGTCATAGCTGCCAGACCGTCATATGTGTGTACCCTTTAACAGGGACTGTTTACAGCCACAAGGCTCAGTGGGATATCATCGTGTGAAGCTAATAGGCGTCTGCCGCGAAGGCGGTCTCTTACTTCCTACAGCCAACTGAGCGAGTTTGAAAAGGGTCAGACTGTGGCCTTCCGAGTGGCGGGATAGTCCTTTCGTTGTATTGTAAGGGCGGAAGAGGCATATCGTACAGCTAATGCAGCACAGATAACATGGCTTGTGAGTTTCAAGATATCCATGTTGGAAACTAATTGCAGCTGTAGCGTAAATTGGCGGTTTATTTTCGTTAAAAGAAATACAGCCAGCTACTTTTATGGGTGATTTTTATTCCATAATTAGTTTTGAAGCCACTGCAGGCTCACCTTCGATGGATACATTACAGGAACATTTATTATCTTCTGATAAGTCTATGTTTATGCTGTCATGGTGGTTCTGGTAACATAACGGAATTTTAGTAATCCCTATTACTATAGTTCACTTATGTTACCAGAACCACCATGACAACGTAAACCTATACTTGGTGGAAAATAATAAATGTTCCTGTCCGGCCGCGGTGGCCGAGGAGACTAAGGCGCTTCAGTCACGGTCTGCACGGCCACTACGGTCGGGGGTTCAAATCCCCCCTCGGGCATGGATATTTGTGCCGTCCTAGTTCGTAAGTAGTTCATAAGTAGTTTGTAAGTTTAGGGACTGATGACCCCATAGTTAAGTCTCATAGACTATACAAACATTTGAACATTTTTTTAAATGTTCCTGTATAGTATCCAATGCAGTGGCTTGTTGTTGTTATGGTCTTCAGTCCGGAGACTGGTTTGATGCAGCTCTCCACCCTACTCTATCCTGAGCAAGCCTCTTCATCTCCTCATAAGAACGACAACCCACACCCACCTGAATCTGCTTACTATACGCGTCTCTTGGTCTCCCTCTGCGATTTTTACCCCACACACTTCCCTCCAATGCTAAATTTACGATTCCCCGATGTCTAAGAATGTGTCCTACCAAGCGACCCCTTCTTTTAGTCAGGGTATGCCAAAAATTCCTTTTCTCACCAATTCTGTTCAGTACCTCTTCATTAGTTATGCAATCTACCCACCTAATCTTCAGCATTCTTCTGTAGCACCACATTTCAAAAGCCTCTATCCTCTTCCTGTTCGCACTGCTTATCGTCCATGTTTCACTCCCGTACAAGGCAACACTCCACACAAATACCTTCAGAAAAGACTTCCTTACACTTAAATTAATATTCAGTGTTAGCAAATTTCTCTTTTTCAAAAATGCTTTTCTTCCCATTGCCATTCTGCATTTTATATCCTCTGTACTGCGACCATCGCATGTTATTTTACTGCCCAAGTAACAAAACTCATCTACCACCTTCATTGTTTCGTTACCTAATCTAATTCCTTCAGCATCGCCTGATTTTCTAAGACCGCATTCCATTATTTTTGTTTTGCTCTTGTTAATGTTCATTTTATACGCTCTCTTCAACACACTGTCCATTCCATTCAACTGCTCTTCCATGTCATTTGCTGTCTCTGACAGAATTACAATGTCATCAGCAAAACGAAATGTTTTTATTTCTTCCCCCTGAACTTTAATCCCTATTCCAAATTTTCCTTGCTTTCCTTCACCGCCTGCTCGATGTACAAATTGAATAACATCGTAGAAAGGCTACAACCCTGTCTTACTCCCTTCCCAACTGATGCTTTCCTTTCATGCCCTTCGAGTCTAATAACTGCGGTCTGGCTTTTGTACAAGTTGTAAATAACTCTCCTTTCCCTATATTTTGAAAATAAACCGCCAATGATCTGTGACGCCCTTCCAAAACGAACTGTTCCAAGCCGGTTACTAGCCGTGGAAGAAGGAGGCACGGACACTTCTATCCCGTCATCCATTCACGCTAGAACATCGACGTGCACGACTCGACTGGTGCTGTCAGAGTATCACTTGGAATGGTGGGCCTTAATCTTCAGTGAGGGTAGGACATTTTGCCTGCACGCAAGTAATGGTACTTGCGCGTAGACGTCACATACAGCATATGCGTCTATGACAAATTGGCCTCACCTCCGCCATGCGGAATAGCCGAGCGCACTAAGGCGCCTTGCTGCGGTGCGCGCGGCCGTTCCCCGTCGGAGGTTGGAGACCTTCCTCTGGCATGGGTGTATTTGTCGTCCTTAGTTTAAGTAGCGTAGTTTGTAAGTTTAGGGACTGATAACCATATTCGTTGAGTCCCATAGGATTACAGACATTTGTATTTTTTATTTTGCCCCCCCCCCGCCCCCTAGTCCTCATGGTATAAGCTACAACTCTCGCTCACCTTTGATATTTGTGAACGTTGACCAGCGCATGGAAACTGCAGAACCTTGTGAAGATCAGTTCTTCTGCCATTGTTACAGCATGATGGTGATGCGTTGTTCCAATAGGATAACTGTCACCCACATACTGTGCGTGAAAGTTAACGTGCTCTGCAAGACATGCAGCAGCTTCCGTGATCAACACAATCTGCGGAAATGTTTCCAACTGAGCACGTGTGGAATATGACGATGATAAATGAGACGTGTAACTCGTCAACCCACAACTCTACGTGAACAGGTCAACGTTTGCCTGTCACCTGACAGTCCCTGCAGCGTAACACCTATTGCGCATGTCCCGTCAGTGCTGCAAACGGGATACAAGGAATTGGAAATAACACTCTGAAAAACTTAGCGTGCGCACTTAAATAACTTGAGCCACAAAGAGTTTTAATTGCTTACAATACTTTTTTGAGATCGAGAAAACTCAAAACTTGGCATAATACCCAATGCCTCAGAAGACAATAAAACTTCGTCTTCCTCGTTGTAACCACGCATCAAAATTCACAGAACTTCATCTTCAATCAGCCCAGTTACTGCACAAAACTTTCGAAAATCGGCACGCACTCGAAGACTAACGTTCGTAAAATAGTAGCCCATGCAAATAACTTAATGTAAACTCTGTCAACATGAAGGTAAGGTATGTAGAACACTGCCACCTAAAGGTCTTCCTTCAAACTGCATCGGCAGAAATGAATAATGGAATAAAAACGAGCGGGCGGCATATGACGTCACACACGCTTGACGGGTTAAGCAGGTGTATCCCAAGACAGTATTTGTATGGTCCAAAGAGCAGCAGACTCAACGCCTGCATTGTCGCCCGTGAAGACTACACCACATACTAATTCTGGCTGCAAACAGGACAAATGGTGAACCCAGGTGACTGAAATGCTAATAAATTTCTTCAGAAGATACTAACGACCGTGTCCTGTTTATATGAACATACCTCTAGTCTTTCTGAACATGAGTTTGCTATTCAAGAAAGGGCACGGCAGACTTTAGAACACATATGCTACTTTCAGTACGCCTCCACAGGATATGACGATTCCGTATGACAAGTCAGATATTTTCAAATCCAAGTATGACGCTTTTGATTCTGGAAAACTACCAAAATGAGGTGGCGCAGTAGTAATACATTCGACTCAATTTCTGAAGGACTGAAACTGCAGTCTAGCTTCCCATATTTACATTTTTCGCAGTTTACGTAAGTCACTTAAAGTAGAGGCCCGAGCGATTGCTGTGAAAAGAATTCTGCCATCGGAAAGTGTGTTTTGTCTGTATTGACTTCGTATTGTAATGAGGCAGTGTCTAATGATGATCAACCATAATCTTCCACGCAGTTTTTGTTTTCTTAAACTTTGTAACAATAAAGTAATGCAGTCGCTTTTCTTATGTTCCCAGTTCGAAATAGCAGTATTGCATACATAATAACACGTACCAAAGTATCACGGTTGTTTAAAAGCATAAACTGTTTTCCTAAGATATTCGGTTAGTTGTTCTCAGATGCGATAATGTGTCGATATTTTCTTTTAGTTTTCAGTGTCTGAAATAATTTCAAGTGGAACTGACTCTTTAATGGGATAACGGCTGATTAAGTCTTGAATGCATTACTCTAACGTGCCACCGATACAAGCCGGTGAGTGTTTTTACACGTTTTATGCCTGTAATGCGACTAAAAATGAGAGCTTAAGAGTGCCATTTAATAATTGCGATACTGCTACTTTGGCCGTCCGTTGAGCTAACTTGTAGAACAATTTCACAGGAGTGATAAAGGAATATGTCTGTTTCAAACAATTGCAGACTAATGTATTTATCAGCGACAGTATCTGCATAGAGCGGACAAAAATTAAATGCTATCATTATATGCTTGCGTTTCATTGCCATAATTACGCCCATCAATTTTAATCTGTCACCCAATTACGACTAATTTTGTAATAAGTTCGCTATTTACAAAAAGGAATACTACTGTTTTAACAAGGCACAAATATCGCGACCTCTGATTGTTACTGGTAAACTGTACAAGCGAGGATGCGGTTGCACATATGCAAATCCGTCACATATGATATGAAGTCTGTGGACACGCTATATAGGTACAACTTCTTTGCATGTAAAATTCGAGCCGAAAGGTATGTCCGCATAGCCTAAGGCGTCATGTTATGGATTAGGCGGCCGCTCCCACTGGAAGATCGAGTACTCTGCCGGGCACATGTGTATTTGTATTTGCGCGTGGGTGCATGCTTGCGTGCGCGCGTGTGTGTGTATGTTGTCCTTAGTGTAAGTAAGTCTACATAGTCTGTAAATCTACGGACTGATGACCAGAGCAGTTGGTCCAAAAGTTTTACAAAAATTTGAAAGTTTTTGTAATATTCGCCAGACACGTTTATGGGACATTGGCTGACGGAAAAACATTCCAAGCAAACAGGTTTAAAGCGACGAGATACTAGGGATAGAATAAAACGCCCGAAACTAGTAACGGTGAAATAAAATGATTTATAAAAATCTTGTGGCTGGTTTATTTACCACATTTATAGCAGTGTGCGTAAGTACTACACTATGAGAAAGGATGATATTCACTATTCAAGGTTAAATCTAACTGTGGCCAGAAAGAGGTGAATTATGCTGGCACAAAAGTCCTTCGGTTACTTACCAAGTAGCATCAAAAGTCTGACAGCCAACTAGTAATTAAAAAGAAATTAAAACCATTTCTGAATGGCAACTTTCAACACACTGGATGAATTTTTTTATAAAACTTAGAAATTTCGCTTAAAAATTACATAAAAAATTAAATAAAAATCCTTAAAATATTGTCATATACAGACACCATTTATTAAACTGACACGTTCCACATCATTGCGAAATGTCATATTTATTATCCATGGAAAAAGTATTAATCTAATGTAATCTATACGAAGCGCAGCCATGTTACTTTTTGGGTAGCCGTCAATGGCTATCTTCGGCGCGTTTATTTCTCCCCAAGGTCGGGGCCCGCAAAGGTGGTGGCGTGTGCAGGAGAGAATTATCGCGGTTGTTTACGTCTGCAAGCGCCGCAGCCAGGGAGGCGGGCTTTGATCTGTTCGCAACCCCCTCCTCCCCGCCACAGTATTCAATCGTCGGCAGCGCGTGCCCCGTACATCAAAGTGCGAACCGTTTTGGGGTGACAAGATTAAAATCGGCACGTGCTCCTTTAAAGGGTCGCGCGGTGCGTATACCGTACGCCGTCGCCCTTTCTGCTATAGCTCTGCATCGCTAACATTAGGATGCGACGTCGAGCATTGCTTTAAATATCACAACACTTCAAGGAGGAGCGCTGCTTCTGGTGAGCTATGAGGCGTCTTCTCAGCTGCTATCCCACCAGCCGTCGCTCTTTGATGCAGTGCCCTTTCGTAATCTACCGGCACGAAAGTAATAAATTACTTTTAGCAATTTTCCGATAATTTTAAATTTCGCTTCAAGTAATCGACGGGATGATCCTCCATTAACAGGAGTTTGAATGCCGCAAAATGGTAAAAAAAAGAAAAAAAAAAAGATCCGTCTTTAAGCTTATAGAGTAATTTTAAGTTTTCTGCTTAAAATGATGCCTAATTTATTAAGAAATTCTGATAGGAAATATTTTCATTTCATATTTCAAAATTATATATGCGGCCAGGAATATTATCTACCTTGCGATGTTTACTCGTTAAAATCTTCATATTTTCGAAAATATTAGATATAGAAGGCTGTAGATAGCGCTCTTTAGTTGTAGAAAGTTTGATATTTTCGTGTGTAGCATTGTCATTCAAATACAAGTCGATGATCGATGTAAATATGTCGTTCAACAGCCTCATATAGACTCATGTACCTAAGAATGTATTTGTTGGCATAAACACTTTGAAATGAGGCGTCCGTGATTCTCGTTAAAAAAATAAATAAATAAATAAATATACGTCTGTAAATCTATCGGACCAAACTGCGTGGTCATCAGTCCGTAGCTTACAAACTACTTAAACCTAGGTAAACTAACCTACCGACAAAAACACACACCCATGCCCCAGGGAGGACTCGAACCTCCACGGCGAGCAACCGCGCGCTCCGCAGCGAGACGCTTTAGAGCGCTTTTTTTTTCCTTTTTCTTTTTTTCTTTTTTAAACAATTACAAACTACTTACGAACTAGCTTATACTAAAGACGACACAAACATCCATGCCCGAGGGGGAATTCGAACCCCAGACCGTAGCGGCCGTCGGACTGTGACTGGCGAGCCTCAGTCCCCTCGGTCACCGCGGCCGGGCCCTCTCGGCTACTCCACCGCGGTGATTCTCTTTCAGTGATGGTCATATGGGTAGGCTAAAGGTCATGGAAAGCCTTGACATTGTTCCTGGTATCAACACCATCAGAAGTCTTCGGCTTTTGGACAACATGTGAGTAAGGAAGACTCAGTACGAAGCTGAATTTAATAATAAAAAAAAAGCGAAGGAAGATTCTTGGTGAAGAAGAACTAGAAGATGACCCTGGACACTTTTGATAACAGAATAAGAGGTATTTGTGAATTTTCATAATAAATTACTTTAATCGCATTTTCTGACATTTGACATTTTTAGTGGTACATACTATATAACAGTTAAAAGAAGCCACTGAATTAGAATAAAGACAAAATCTGACTTATTCTCTGACTCATGGAAATATATATATATATATATATATATATATATATATATATATATAATTTTTTTACAATAAAATGGCTTAACCATAAATAAAATCATAAATATTATACCAACAAAAAGAAAACATTGGTAAAAGGTACATAAATTTAGCAAATTAAACATTGGTGACATAGGGCATTCCGATTCCCCTCACTAACGACCGAACTAAACATCTCACTTTCCTTCTTCTTTCAAGGTTGTTGTGAAAAATGAGTGTGTACAGTTGACGTTCTAACAAGCTGCGTAAGTTATTGATGGACCAGTTTATAATCATCAAAGTATGACAGGTAATTATAAACAACATATAAGTAATAAACTGGAAAGGAACGACCAATAGAAGTGACATAAAAATATTGCAGAGGCTGAATGCCTGAAAAGGAACTTCTTTGAATGCACGAAAGGGAGAAGTAGACTTACAGCCATAGTCGCACGCAGAAGCTAATATTTGTCTTATAAAGGCAAAGTATATTTCGAAAATCGGTCGGTAGTCAGTGATCTATGTATTCGATAAAGTTGCTGTTATATCCTGAGCGTTCCGAAAGACTGCACAAGTGTATTACCACAGGCGGTCGTCCATACTGACTTAGTTTTCGAGATCGGTTTACTGATTAGTGGGCACACACGTAACCTATAGGAAGATCACAAAGCGGAACTGAAGGCATTAGGCAAGCTGCAGTATATTTCAGGTTGAATTCTCTATTGTGAGACGCCCAGAATAGATGATATCCACAGACGTACACAAATGCAAAACTAAGGAAAACCTAAAACTTTTGTCATTTTATTCACTAAGAAGACGAACTTTATTTATTATCAGAACGACGTACTAACTAGCCCTCTTGAATTCAAATTCACATTCCTTACATCTGTCGCCAAAACCAATTATACAAAGCTAATGTTGTGAACGGATTTGATATGCAATTCAGTAGTGTTCAAAAAAAAAATTCAAATGTTTGTAAATCTATGGGACTTAACTACTCTGGTTATCAGTCCCTAGGCTTACAAACTACTTATGAACTACTTACAACTAAGGACGGCACAAATATCCATGCCCGAGGGGGGATTCGAACCCCCGACCGTAGTGGCCGTGCGGACCGTGACTGGAGCGCCTCAATCCCCTCGGCCACCGCGGCCGGCCAGTAGTGTTCCTATTGATTTTATGTCTGACGCTAAACGTAATATCGACTAATATATTATTGTATCTGATACAACAAAGAACTGGATACAAGTTGGATATAATGAATTTAGATTCTGGTTTGCTTGCAGTGGTAACTCAGGATCAATTCAATAAACTGTTACGCACCGAAAATAGAAACAGAACTGCAGGATAAAATTTTCTATGTCGAAAGACAGACATTGTTTTAACGTAAGGAGACGTCGACATGAGTTAGACGAAACGGTATAAACGGTTCGATACGGTTACTGTGTCACACAGAGAACGATGTATATAGTGTGTGTGTGTGTGTGAGAGAGAGAGAGAGATATTTTGGAAAATGTTTACGAAAAATTCATTTATTACTCGTTTAAAGATATAAAACATCAACTCGATATACAGTCAGTTCTATTCTGGTATGCATAAGATACAGATTTAAGTTTGTTTTGTAATTAGTATGTCAAATGTAGTTCTGAGTTCAAGAAGCTGTAGTAATGTTCGTTTAGTATAGCAATATGTGGACGACGGATCGCCGGCCGCGGTGGCCGAGCGTTCTGCGGCGCGTCAGTCACAGTCTGCACGGCCACTACGGTCGGGGGTTCGAATCCCCACTCGGGCATGGATATTTGTGCCGTCCTTAGCTAGTTCATAAGTAGTTTGTAAGTTAGGAACTGATGACCCCGTAGTTAAGTCCCATAAGCTATACAAACATTTGAACATTTTGACGACGGATCACAAGGAGGGTATTTTGGAAGGTCTGTCGGTGTCTCTCTCAACAAAGGTATATCAGTCACACTCAAAATATCGTGGACCCTCGCATTCTGTAATACTCAATGTAAAAGCAGAGGTGCCAAATAATATTATTGTTAATTATACATCTATGAGATATCTCGAACTCACAAACAGAATTAGATGCATCATTCCTTGGCTAAACAAGTGTGTGGCGGTATTTAGTGAGGGGAGCCCCGTTCGGAGAAACGCGGATAATGGCGTGTCCGGCTTAATGAGCAGACGGTGAACTTAGCTGGCCGGGTCGCCTCTTGGTTGCTTCGTGGCGCTCCTTTTTGGAGCCCCAGCCCCGCGTTCCTTTAATGGCCATTTGATCCGGCCGTGTTTGGGCGGCGTTCATTACGGGCTGTGTCGTGGCGTGGCTGCCGCTAGCTGCACGGGTCGCTGGCCAGCTAACAGGTGGCCGGGGGTCGCCGTCACACGGCCGCCGCCGAGCGGGGAACCACCAGCAGGCTGGTGGCAGAGTGGGCGCCTCACCTGCACTGCCATCGTTAGCTAAACACGGTGTAACGTCACAGCTGCGTCCACCTAACCCTCGATGGGCGAAGTTGCCGTTATATTCTATTTGCTGCTTCATCATTTAATAATTGTTCCAATGATTTGACGGTTTGGGATCCGGACTATTATTAGGTTGATCCATAACAATAAACTTCGTTAACTTCCTTTATTATGGAACGACAAATGTCAAAACCCTTCCTTAAAATACACTGATTTAATAACCGCGTGCCACTACGATGAATGTCTAAAATACGCAACTGCAACCGAAACTCATATGCGACACAACTGATGGGCAAAACTTTACCCACAGCTAAACGGGGGTTATGGACTCATTGTCGACGTGCTACTGTCTCGCCCTGCGGTCGGCGGGAGACTGAGGCACACAGAGTTGCCAGGTTTTTCTATTGCTCTGTCGCCAAATTTTAAACAAAAGTAGCCAAAATATCGCCATCTTCACAACAATAAAATGCCAAAATATAATCATCTTTACATCAGTAAAAATATACAAATATTGCAACTTTTAATCTGTTAACATTATTATGCTATGGTAATTATGGCATGTTACTCGACAATGATAATCCTGAAATTCAGGGAGTAAGCTGGTTACTGAGTAAAAGGTAACACAAACTGTGTCACTCTCATATTCACAGACATCAGACTGAACTTTCCAAGGAAACTCATATTTCACAGAAACATTTATCTGAGTCCATCCAGGAACTGAACCCAGACACACCACCAACTGACCATGAGGGCAGTCAAAATATTGTCACATTGTAAATGTAATAGAGAGACTACGGAAATTCAGTTACATTTAACTATCGCGTTTATTAATTTCATAACTTATAAAAATTACAACACAAAACTGTTCAAGATTCATTCTATCAAACTTACACAAGGGATGTTCTCGTGCATAGGTTCGATTACCAATCACTTTCATCTTCTTAAAAACAAATGTTTACAGATGTTAGAGTTATTGAATCTTTCAAACATTTCTTGAATACACATAACATTATTACAACATTTTGAGGTGAGGTAATTTATAATAATGCACTAAGCATTTCATGCTTTGAGGTGAGATGGACTTTAATTCGTAATAATGCGTCATGACACACTGAAAAACCAGCCATGAGAACCATTGGGAAATCACCGCGTGTTCTCCATTGACATTTATACTCTGTAAATCATTGTTAACTACTGTAAAGTGCGTAGCAAAGGGCTGTATTTGAAGTTAAATAAAATAGCCATTAAGTCGCCAACCAATTCCTCTAATAGCCAGATTTAATCGCCAGTAGCCAGACTGCTAGAATGGCTACTATTATAAGAAAAAGATAGCCAAGAATGCGAAAAATCGCCACACCTGGCAACCCTGGCCGCACACCGGCCAACAAACAAAAAACATTCCAACCTAAGCATTGTTGCCAGCAGCTAACGCTGCACGCCAACGATAACTATCGTTCGACTAAAACGTACCAAAGAGGTTACTAACCTAAAACCCTGTATCCTCACAACGGTAACTGAAGTAGCAATTTTTAATAGTAACTAACGACCCGCCACGCCTCTCTGAGCTTCCCTAGTGGCAGATGTAAACATGATACTGCTGCTACGCTTGGATCTTTCTCCGCTACAGGAAATTACAGGAAAAATTCAACACAGAAAAATTTGGCACCACAAGTAAGTTTCCGCCACATTTCACGTATTTTAACTATAAATATCTTCTATAAAGACGAACATTAAGAAACTGAAAGTTAACTTCAGGCCGGCCGCGGTAGCCGAGAGGACTGAGGCGCGCCAGTCACGGTCTGCACGGCCACTACGGTCGGGGGTTCGAATCCCCCATCGGGCATGGATGTTTGTTTCGTCCTTAGTATAGGGTAGTTGATAAGTAGTTTGTAAGTTTAGGGACTGATGACCCTGTAGTTAAGTCCCATAAGCTATACAAACAACAAAAACAACAATTTAACTTCAGCAAATAATAAACGAAATATTTTTGACTATCCTAAGGTTGCGATACTATAACTGATGCAAGACAAGGCCCACAGTCAAAACATGAAAAACCATCTGAAGATGGATTTGTATAACTCCGAAACCGGTCGTGGTTAAGAAAATAAACATTTTTTTGTTTTGTTTTTTAATTCTATCGGACCAAATTGCGTGGTCATCAGTTCTTAGCTTACAAACTACTCAAACCTAGGTAAACTAACCTAAGGACAACACACACACCCATGCCCCAGGGAGGACTCGAACCTCCACGGCGAGCAACCGCGCGCTCCGCAGCGAGACGTTTTAGACCGCTCGGCTACTCCACCACGGCTAAATATTTCTACCATACTTGTGGCTGGATGCTGTTTTCATTATAAACATTGCTCGATACATGTTATTCTACTGTAGTTTAGTAGTTGGATTAAGTTTTCACGAACCCCATCCCGTACGTCCAACTGTCGTGCAAATGTTTTCGTCTTTATTAATTTTACATTGACGACCAGAGTTCGTACACTAAGGGTCGGTTTCTCAATGTTTCGTTATGAGTTAACCTCATCCGGCCGCGGGGGCCGAGAGGACTGAGGCGCTCCAGTCACGGTCTGCACGGCCACTACGGTCGGGGGTTCGAATCCCCCATCGGGCATGGATATTTGTGTCGTCCTAGTTCGTAAGTAGTTTGTAAGTTTAGGGACTGATGACCCCGTAGTTAAGTCCCATAAGCTAAAAAAACATTTGAACATTTTTTAGTTAACCTCACGTTAACAGATCTCTAACTGGCCGTTAAGTAAGAGTAAAATTCTGCTCGTTACACGGCTAAAGACCAGTTAAGTGAGAATCTGTATGAAAATGGCAGGATTCCAAAGTACTAATACTGCAATATATCCACGTGATACAGACCGATTTATTGAACAAAAATAACAGAAACACTATATGTTTGTAAAATCTAGCGTGAAAAGCAGCTTTATTGGAAAATTATATCGTCAAATTTCTCGCCCCATCTATGTCAATAGCGATTAGATGAGTTTGATATAGTGCAGATACGCAACATAACCTTAAAATTATTGTTGCGATATCAAAATACAAACTTACGGGTAACTGCTAAAGTGAGAATCGGTATCATGAAAATGGCTGGAATAAGAGATTTTGTTGACAATGACGACGATATCAATATTTTGGACTATCTAGAGGTCATTGCCCCTATAAGGCGTCCTAGACGTATTTATGTTCGTCCAAATCATTTTGAATGCTGGGATGATGCAGAATTTCTTTCGCGATTTCGTCTTCGAAAAGCCACTTTTGAAAACACTGCATGAAAAACACCACGACCATCTGAAGAGTCTAACAGATAGTTATGTATTTTGTAAGTTATCTGTCATAATAGAAAACAGAATACATTATTTATGTCTGCAAGCTTATTAATGCAGTATTTACTTATGCTTGTTGCGCCTTGTCAAAGACATAAAATGTGATTTCTTCCTCCGATCTACAGGAACAGTGCACTTTCGCCTATGTTCAAAATGTTCAAAAATATTCAAATGTTTGTAGAACTTATGGGCCTTAACTACGGGGTCATCAGTCCCTAAACTTACAAACTACTTACTATGGCACAAATATCCATGCCCGAGGGGGGATTAGAACCCCCGACTGTAGTGGCCGTGCAGACCGTGACTGGAGCGCCTCAGTCCCCTCGGCCACCCCGGCCGGCTCAAAATGTTCAAACGTTTAAGCTTAAGGGACTTAACTACGTGTCATCAGTCCATAAACTTACAAACTACTTATGAACTACCTTATACTACAGACCACACAAACATCTAGTCCCGAGGGGGGTTTCGAACCCCCGACGGGGATCGGCCTCGCCCATCGCAGCATAGCGCCTCAATGCGCTCGGCCACTTCGCCGCGGCTTCGCCTATGTGCAAGTTATTGCTTGCACTAAGGTACTGCACACTTGGCAGTATGTTATCGTACTAGGCTCTAAGCACTTTAACTGTCCTACATGTTCCATGGACAACACTGCATTCGTTTGCCATAATGTCGCTTTCTTTTCCTTTCATGTCGCTGCGTCGGGTTTTGTTTGCCATAGCGCCAAATAACAACTGTCTGTTAATCTCTTCCCTGATAGTCAAATATGGCGAGCAGCAGTTTATTCAGACGGCACTTTCATTTGTTTGTATTTCCAACGTAGTCTAGATATATCGTATCTTCTCGTGTTCTCCACGTTAGCAAACGAGAGGTGTATCTGGCAATGACAAA
Source organism: Locusta migratoria (assembly GCA_026315105.1). Lineage (NCBI taxonomy): Eukaryota > Metazoa > Arthropoda > Insecta > Orthoptera > Acrididae > Locusta > Locusta migratoria. The sequence goes on from CM048747.1 coordinate 103,740,003, forward strand.
CGCAATGCACTTAACGAGAACATTTAACTGGACGTTAAAGGCATCTTCTCGTTTACTAATGAGAAGATTAACGAGTGATGGACGAACCGGCCTTTAAAAGGTCTGACACACGATTTTTCTAGTTAAACTCATTCTTCTTTACACATGTCTCTACCGAAACACCGCCGCGGTTATTTAAATTATATCCGTGACCAGATTGCGCCGCAATTTCCGACGTACACTGTGTCACGAGTCGGGTACAGTTTTTGCCCTTACCGCTACCGGGAGTTTCCCAACATTTAACGCTTCTTAAAACCAAATGAGTTTCCTAAAAAAAAAAAGAAGCTAAAATGTAAAGCACAATGAGTATGTCACGTCGAGTTCCAACACTTCGTTGGGTAGGAGAAGGTCCGATAGGGTATGATGTGAAAGAGGAGAATTAGCTACTTATCTGGCGATTGCTAAATCATTGAAATCAACAGATCATGAAATATTGGCGCAGATGTAAAGTACTACTATTCATAATGTCATGTCGTATAACATGGCATGTGATACAATGCAATCCATTATAGCACTTCTCATATCGTTCAGTATGAAAGTATGAAGCTACATTCCAGTGAATAAGTTTAGCATGCATGCATCCCCACTCAAAGATAATGTGATCAAAAGTATCCGGACACTCCCAAAAACATATGTTTTTCATATAAGGTGCATTGTGACGACACCTATTGCCGGGTACCCCATATCAGCAACCGCAGTAGTCGTTAGACATTGCGAGAGAGCGAAATCGGGTGATCCGCAGAACTCACGCACTTCTAGTGTGGTCAGGTGATTGGGTGTCGTGTCAGACGTCTGTAGGCGAAACACATACAGCATGCAAGTGTACAGGCCAACCTCGTCTGTTGACTGACAGAAACCGCCGCCTGTGTAACAGGAAGGCATCTATCCAGACCAGGTAAATCGCAGTCAACAATCCGAAGATTGGTTTGAACACCATAGTACTTTACTGCCGGATACTGAAATATAACTGATTCAATATTTCGACGTGTAACGTTTCTGCTATGTTGCACACTCCATACAAAAATCAGTTGCCAACATATAAACACGAAATATCTGACACCTAAAATAAAACTTCACTACCGGACAAGTAAAATATCACATTTTCGCCTTCAGTTTGAAATTCTATTAACAATATTAGTAAAACACCTTTAAGAAATAGTACGTTGATTTAAACATAACTTTGGCTGACCTTTTACGTAATTTTCAATTTTGATTACTTTCGTAAATAATAGCTGCAAACACTAAAAATGCATTGCACTTAGTTCCGGAAATTGCTGAACCTATATAGATACTAATTTGTATAAAAACAACAATACTACATGTTATAACTATTGCACAAATTGATTTCATATATACCTTTTGTTTAAACAAATTAGGGCAGACCTTGTTTTATATATCACTGGATCCTAAATTAAATACTGATAATTTTTCATGCACTAAAATTAATAATCCGTTTGGTACTAAGAAACTATCTTCGAAATTAACAAAACTACGACAACCATATACACATCCGTATTAATAAAAAATTTGACCACAAACTGAAATACATTAAAATTCCATGTCACAATAATAGTACGCCTACACAATATTGGCAAAACAAATGTGTGTGCACTTCGAAAATACAAATAATGTAAATAATTTGAGCACTGTAAACACTAGTCAAAGGATGACTTTAAATTTGTGTACCACATTAAATACAAATTTCATGAAACATGTACATACATTGAGATAAATAGTCAAAGCTTAAATGGAATGGTTTAATTTCTGTATTTTGGCATATTTAATGTAAAAGAATATTGTTTAATTGTGAATTACAAAACTTTGTCATCAATCTTCTTACGCGGTTACGTAGAAAGATGTTTGAGAGAAACCATGTTTTGTTAGTCTTCTAGCAGTCACAAACCTGTAAGCAGCTCTGTTGGCTTGCCGCTGCATTTTTTTTATTGTGCAACAATGTGATTGATTTAAACTTTATTTAAATGGAAATAAAATCGTTTCCATATCAACTGACACGTTTATGATTTACGAAAAGATCCTGTAACGTCAAATCTTTTAGTGAATGCCGAAGACAGCTCACAACGCAATGGATTTCAGCTAGCATATAAGTTCAACTTCACCTACAGTGGGATGACTTTTTTTTATAGAGACTGTGAACTAATAAAACTTTCCGTGATTTAGGAAAATATTAGGGCTCAGTTTGAGTCATTCCGAAAAGGGGTGACGGGCGTTAGAGACGGTACAATCGTCCGTTATCTTCAGGAACCGTAGCTGCTGCTGAGTCCCACTGATTACTGGTGCAAAAGAGAAGTCCTGCGTCCTATATAGGTCTAGTGTGGTGGCAATGTTCCACACATCTATCTTACAGTGTCAGTGTGGCAAGGCATACATGGGTCGTACGATTAGGACTGTGCAATATAGATGTGTGGAACATTGTCGCCACACTAAACTTCTGCAGGCGGAAAAGTCAGCGGTAGCAGAACGCTGTTTACCGGAGGGACACAAAATGACATGACGAGACTCGTATAGTAGCCAATACCTCCGGTTTTTGGAGCAGTGTTTATAGAGAAGCGATAGAAATCAAGTTGTCTGACAATTTAATAAATAGAGACCTGGGGTTCCCTCTTAGTAGATCATGGAATCCACTATTAAATAATATCAAGTTGCTGTGTTCGACTAACAAGGAAAGTACTTGGGCTCGAACAAACAGAAATACACCAAAATCGTATGATAGATCATGTAAACGTCCCTTATTGAACTAGTGGTACTACCGCATCTGCAAAACTCTGTAATCGTCCTTTACAGACCTCTGCGTGTGCCATGCCGCTTTGCACATTGAGCTGCCGGTACACCAGTAGTGACGGTGCAGTGTGCCTCTGAAGTTGCGTTTTGTGACGTTATTTGTGTGGTGAAGTGTCGGATGGGACAGATTGCCGGCCGCGGTGGCCGAGGGGACTGAGGCGATCCAGTCACGGTCTGCACGGCCACTACGGTCGTGGGTTCGAATCCCCCCTCGGGCATGGACATTTGTGCCGTCCTTAGTCTTAGCTAGTTCGTAAGTAGTTTGTAAGCTTAGGGACTGATGACCCCGTAGTTAAGTCTCATTTCTACAAACATTTGAACATTTGGGTCGGGGATTGGTAATTAATCCTGCTAATATAGTGTGACTGGTTGAGATGAAGTTACGAAGAAACCTTCTTCGTGAAGATGGTATTGTTGTAGGAGATGAATCATTCGTATGTTACCTTGTATCTATTATAGTGTTTGTAATGTATGCTCATATTTCTGCACTATAATAGATACCGGACAACATGGGAATGATTCATCTTCTACACCAAGACCGTATTCACGAAGAAGGGCTCTTCGGAATTTCCTCTCAACCAATCGCAATCCATGATCAGTATTGATTATCAATCGCCGACCCATCTGACGTTTCACTACACAAATGACGTCACAAAACGCAACTTCAGATGCACACCGCACTGTCCCTGCTGGTCCCGACTGTTGTACCGGCAGCTCAATGTGCATTGCGGCATGGTACACGCAGAGATCTCTAATGGGCGACTGCAAAGTTTTGCAGATGCGATAGTATCGCTAGTGCAATAAGGGACCTCTACATTATCTCACACGATTTTGGTATATTTGTGTTTGTTCGAGCCCGAGTACTTTCCTTGTAAGATTTCAGTTCCTGTGACTAATTAACGTAAGGTGCGATTTATCGCTGTGCCCTATTCCACTAACGGCGACGCCACCAGCCCGGCCTAGAAGGCAGCAACTGTGACGGGCGGCGCATGCGCCGTGCACGCGACCGACGCCTATATAGGACGCAGAACGTCGCTTTTGCATCAGTATTCAGCGGGACTCAGCAGCAGCAACGGTTCCTGAAGATGACGGACAGTTGTATCGTCGAAATATTGAATCAGTTAGATTTCAATATCCGGCAGAAAATCCTAAGAGACTTTTATCACGCCGGGGAAGCCTACGTAGTCGCACCATAGTACTTTACTAGGCATGGTCCTGTTTCAAGGTGGTATGCCGTTGCTTTCCTCCGATGTTCGATCACACAGAAATTCTAAACTGCATCAGGTTCCACTGTAAGTAGAGTTGAGATAACTTTGATTTCATGGTCGAAATGCTGCCCATAAGCCACACATCACACAGGTCAATGCCAAAAGATGCCCCATTGGTGTAAGGATCGTAAACATTGTGTGGAGAGACGAGTCACGATACACAATGTGGCGATCCAGTGGCATGGTGTGGGTATGGCGAATGCCCAGTGAACATCATCTGCCAACGTCAGTACTGCCAGCAATAAAATTCGGATGCAGTGGTGTTACTGTGTAGTCGTGTTTTTCATGGATGAGGGATTGTACCCTTTGTTGTTTTGCATGGCACTACGACAGCAGAAGCCTACATTTAGGTTTTAAGCACCTTCTTGATTCCCACTGTAGAAGAGCTATTCGGGGATGGCGATTGCATATTTTAACACGATAGAGCACCTGTTCGTAATGCACGCCTGCGGCTGAGTGCTTACACGACAGAAACATTGGTATTTTGTAAGCTGTCATGTTTTTAACTTGGGTATTTTTTATATAATGACTAAGTGCAATGTCGGATTTTTTATTTTATACCAAATTTTTAATAAGATGACCAACTCGTAATATGTATCTGACCAGATGATGGTGACGCAGTTCACCGAAACCGGTCGTCAGTGAATAAATTATTAATGTGCGATCTTGGCATTTCATTTTGAAAATTAAGAAACATCCCTGTAATGGAACGGCCTGCAAAGAGTCCTAACTTGAATCCTGTAGAACACGTTTGGGATGTTTTGGAACGCCAACTTCTTGACTGGTCTCACCGACCTACAGCAATACCTTTCCTCAGTGGAGCACTCCGTGAACAATGGGTTGCAGTTCCCACGAAACATTCCAGAACCTGATTGAACGGATGCCTGCGAGAGTGGAAGCTGTCATCTAGACTACGGGCGGGCGGGCAAAAGCCACATTGAATTCCAGCATTACCGATGGAGGGTGCCACGAACTTATAAGTCATTTTCAGCAAGGTGTCCAGATACTTTTGTTTACATAGTGTAACTACTATTACAGATTGACAGCTGCCCCTTTCGACAGGACTTTAAGCTGTCCCATTTTTCTTCTTCACATATGTTGGGAATTTCTACCATCTGACGCTTGTCAACGTAAAGCATCCATGCTTCTGTCGGCCACAAGTTGTGCTGGTATGCTAGCACTGCGGAAACCTGTGTGGCACTGTTCCGCTTTCGTCATTAGCGTTGTGGCTGGCATAACAGCGCTTTGAATGGAAGCCCCACGGCAACCGGAGGGTACGAATTCTTGACGTCTGCCACTCTAGGGATTCTGCTTACCGCAGCTAGCTCCAGCGCTAACGAACTTCGCTCAGCAATAGTTTAGAAATCGATAACGTCTACGGGAGAGTTTCTCACTTCGGCGTTATTGCCTCCTGGGGCTGACAGAACGACAAGGGGTGACGGAGTTTCGTGTGATGTTTTGTAGACCTTATAACCTCTAAAGATAAAAGTGCAAGTAACTATTTTCTTGAAAATCAATACAGTAATATAATACTAATTAATTTATACGTATAAATGGGCGCGTGTCCGCAGCCAAAACTTTTGACTGCAGGGCAAAAGAGTTTCGATTTCTGCAACAGGATGTTCCGGTTGCAGTGGGCAAACATTGTAATGTGCGAGATTACCGCCCAATAGATATACTGGTAATTAATAGCATTTGATAATTAAACAGTATGAAGTTCACTGCAAACATTGACCATGCCAATGCACTAAATGTTACACAATTTTAATCTTATTAATTATGGTAGCAATGTATGTACACAGTTGGGTGACAACATTTATAGTTAGGCCATAGGTAGAAATTCTCCACGTTGAGATTTGCTGTGTGCCTGTAGCTGACGGGAGGCCAGCGAGCAGGCCGACGTTGGTGGCTTGTTCCAGCTTAGGATTTTCCAGGCTCGCTTCCGGTGAGGGGAGAGAGGGACAATGGCGAGTGCCAGGCACAGTGCAGTGCACAGAGTGAACTAAAATATTCTAATACTACTTGCATTTGAAGTAATACGATGCAGTTAGGAAGCTTTAAGCCCCTCATTACAAAATAGCCTGTTGGTAAATAAACAATACATTAGCTGATATAGTCACATCTGGCGTAATATGTTTAATTGACAATGAAAAATAATAAATTACAAATGAATACGAGACAGTTACACAACTAGCATGGCAATGTTTGTTTATAAAAATAATATATTAACTATTTCTCATTTTATTCTCAATTAATCTTGTGTATTTTATCTTGAAGTATTCAGTTAAATCACTTATCTGTGATATAAGAAATTGCACGATTATGATAAATAGTACAAAGGATGTTTATACCAATATAAAAACCTAAGAAGACATTTATTTAATGTGTAGTGTAATTATTTTGATTTTAAGTAAAGTTTTAGAAATGTATTGGCAGAGCGCTGTACGTTAGCAAATCGGTTAGAACAGCTCACATGGGGAAGTTGATGACGTAGGGGAAAAAACCCCGGCAGTTGAGCTTGTGGCGCATGCACACGCGAGGGCAGGAAGTGACGAGTCGGAAGCATGTGGGGTAGCTGGCCGGGCGGCGTCGCTCTGCTTCAGTCGACATGTGGATCTCCAAGTTGAATCGAGTGCTACTGTGTGTTTGTGAATATTTAGCCGGTGGAACAAGGTGTGCATCACATTGAATTACAGTGACTGTAGGCATGATCATAAACGGTGTTTGAGACAGCCACATGGTGTGAAAACAATTTGCGACAAATATTCATTTTGTCTGGGGGCTCACGAGCTATAACTTTATTTGATAAATGTGTCGACGTACAGACGTATCAGCCACAGGGTTTTAATATGGTGTAATAAACAACATAAAGTGAACTTCCACGTGTTTTCAAAAATAGTAGTTAGTACACCCTTTTTCTCACATGAACTTACTTTATTATGAATATTTTTGTTAATCATATGCAGGGAAGGAAAGCTGTGAACGTGTGATATCATCCCCTAGAAAACGAGTCAAACAGTAGCAATCACAGATCCAGTGTTTTTGCATGTTTAGGAATTTGGTTCGCAGTTGGTGGTTGTGAGTTTTAAAAATTGAACTTTTCCTATTTTAAACTCTAACCCCGACCTTCACTCTCGCAAATGGCAATTTAGATCCTATTTTAACACATTGCACATTTATCACTAAATGTACCTGCAAAGTTATGTCTGATTGTTCAGCAGATATGACGTCACAACCACTGAGCTGCGTGATTACGAAACTACAGGGCGAAGTTCGCTACAGATACAAGCGAAAAATGTGTACAAATATCGTGGATTGTTTTAAGACAAACTTCATATACATGATACTTACTATCTGGATAGAAATATTGTGCGGGTAAGAACCATCAAACTCTTTTTGGGGTAAGTATGATATAGAGAGTGAAGTAAGAGAGGAGTTGGACAGACACAGAAGGGGGTAATGGACAGCTAGGAGAGAGAAAAAGGAGAGAGAAAAAGGAGAGGGGAAACAAGGAGACGGGCAGAGACGGAAGATGGAAAGGAGGCGTTGGATATGGACTTAAGACAGATCAGGAGCGAATTGATATTTTTTTTTTGGGGGGGGGAGGATGTGGAGATGATCTTAGAAGGAAATGGTCGGAAGAGGGGTGAGGTAACAGGGGAGGAGGACTGGACGGACAGAGAGAAGGAAAGGAAAGGAAGGAAGGAAGATAATGACTTCACGTCCCGTCAACATCGTCCCAGAACAGATGCTCGGATAGTGTATGTTAGGGGCAGGGAAGGAAATCGGCCACTCCCTACGAAAGGAACCATCCTGACATTTACCTGATGTTTTTAGGAATAACACGGAAAATCTATATCAGAATGGCCGGAGGTGGGTTTGAACCGCCGTCCTTTCAAATGCGAATCCACTGTGTTACAACTGCGCCACCTCGTTAGGCAGAGAGGAGGAGGTCATTGTCTACGAAACCATTGTTCTGTCCAAGCGTACATCTCTTCATCTGCTGTAAGTCGACGGCCATGTATGTTTTCATTCAGGGTCCCAAAAAATATCGGCACTGTATGGAAAAATCGAAAGTTTTGGCAGTATGTGAGTGGGCATTTTCTAGCAACAGGATGTTATCGTTTAGACTAATTTTAAGCTGTAGCAGTTTCAAAATTCAAATGTTTGTAAAGCTTAAGGGACTTAATTGCGGGGTCATCAGTCCCTAAACTTACAAACTACTTTTTGTGTCCCAGCCTCGTCGCCTCTTTTGTGTCTCGTTCCGTTGTAGGTGTCGGTGGCCGAGTGGAATGAGACCGACACAGAAATAAAGATAGCACGCTGGTGCAGGTACGGAGGGGAGCAGCCAGAACTAGAAACACTAGAGTAAATTAGAATGAGATATATATTGCACAGAATTTATACAATACATAACTTTTACTTAGTACTGTAGAATGTTGATACATAGTTGAGCTAGAGTCCTGCCTAGTGCCTAACTGATAGCCAAGTCTTCACTGGTGCCTATCGGATTCCGAAGTCTTTACTCGTTGCTATCTCAGTCCCAAGTGAACGATGTCGTTCACTGGTGGCCACGAGTGGAGTTGCAGCAGAGGGCGCTCGTGGCTGTCGTCGTAAGAACGCCGCGCCGTGCGTGCATGGCGGCGCGCGGCGAAAGTAGGTGGCGCGCACTTTGTACTTGTGCGACACCACACTACTTATGAACTACCTTATACTAAAGACGGCGCAAACATCCATGCCCGAGGGGGGATTCGAACCCCCGAGCGCGGACGGCCGCGTGCACCGAAACACGGCGCTCCAGTACGGTGGCTAATCCGCCGCGGCGTAGCAGTTTCGCTGGGAAGCCCTGACATATCTTACATACGGTCTCTGTCTCCTGCACAATGATTTACATATATTTAAGTAGTGAAGAAAAACATGCGTGGTAGTCAGATTGTTTCGTACAAAGTGCACGCATCAATACAATCATGGTTCCGTAGTATTATATAAGATGGGAATGATATACTGATGTGTTTGATACTTGACTTCAAACATATATGCTTTTTATAGTTTCTAAATGATAAGCCAAGATCGCAAACTAACAAATTGTTAGTGTGCGATCTTGGCTTATTTAGAAACTATAAAACGAATTGATCGCCTCCAGACCAGACGATGTCAGGTAATAATATATATGCTTCACGTATTTAAAAGTTTAAAAAGACAACCTACGATTAAAAAACATTATTTATTATGATTTATATGGTAGCTTCATATTGTTTAAATAACTTAAATGACTTAATTATAAAGTAAACCAATACTCACCAGAATTTAAATTTGAAATTACGTTCTAGAAAATGAGTTATATTTATACACTGTTTAGTTTAATGAGCCCTATATATGAAATTACTTTAAATTTTGTATAATCACTTTGTAATCGTGTAAATTGTACTCAATTCAAAATAATTTTACGAATTATCATGCAAAGCACCTTAGCTAAAATTGACGATATTATCTTCGAAACACAAACACTTAAGCTGTCAACTCAGTTTATGTGAAATGTACTGTCTTGGTTTGATGTTAATATTCTTCAAAAATGAAAAGCCAAGATCGCCACTTAATTATTTATTGAATGACGACCGGTTTCGGAGGACTATGCTACCATCATCTGGTTATATACATTTTATAAGCTAGTCATTTAAAAATGATCTTGTAATGTGTGTGTTTTACTTTACCAAAGTCTGAATTACATCCATTTACTAGTTTTATTCACCGAAGTCTCAATTACATCTATTTAGTAAGGAAGTTATTACTAATATGGCGGATACCTGAACCTCTTTTAGGAGACTCATTTGTTGAGACAAGGAAACCATCATGCTACTTCGAGAGCCGAGATAAGTAATAGATTTTATCTTTTATTATTCTTGATTTCGGAACTCCACAGATCAATGATTCTAAAAAGCTAAGATCAAATAAATGGATTTTTTAAAAGCACCCTACAACTCACAGGATACCATTACATAGTGGGAGCAGTTAGATTGGTCCGGTAGGCAACTGCAGTTATTTAAAAAAAAAAAAAAATACATTGACAGTTTTGTCTCACAAGGGTATACATGAATTAACAGATATTGCAATTACTTATAAATTTAAAAAAAGCTTCGTTCAAACATGGGCAGTCGTAATGCGCTTCATTTTCCCCAACATCTATTTCTTTCTGTTCAGCAAGGTATAAACGGGTCTTTGCTGTAGCTCAGACTTGCAGGATAGATCTCACGCAATCCGGTTATGCCGTCCTCTCACGGGACGTAGAAACACACGTGAAGGAGGAAGCCGGCCGTGGTGGCCGAGGGGACTGAGGCGCTCCAGTCACGGTCTGCACGGCCACTACGGTCGGGGGTTCGAATCCCCCCTCGGGCATGGATATTTGTGCCGTCCTTAGTCTTAGTTAGTTCATAAGTAGTATGTAAGTTTAGGGACTGATAACCCCGTAGTTAAGTCCCATAGACTATACAAACATTTGAACATTTTTTTTTGGAGGAGGAAGCGATGAGTTCGCAGCGAGGAATTCCACGTTCCACTGCCCTGCGAAGCGTGGAACAAGCGATCTGGCATGTTAGATTTTTGCTTCGTGGAGAGGAACGTGGCCAATAATAAGCGACCAGATTTTCACGTGACAAGCAGAACTTTTGAGCCGCCATATTGCTAACGGAACTCCGTATTTCGTGCCTTTTTTCGTTGTAACGTACGATGTATGAATATTATCTTTTTTTAAATGCTAGAAAATTGAGGGACATTTTGGATAGATATTTTACAATACATTACCAGAAACTCCATTTTCATAGCTTTAAAGGTCATAGTATTTAAACGTGTTTCATTGATATAATTTGTATACCGCGAAAGAATGATAAAGGATACACATCTATACTCTAAGCTTTGCTACGGTATAACGCCACTCTGTCAAAGGAGCGTCCTTGTGACGCTCTATCATAGATATATCACAATTTTCAGAATGACACTTTCACTCTACAGCGGAGTGTGCGCTGATATGAAACTTCCTGGTAGGTTAAAATTGTGTGCCGGAACCGGGACTCGAACCTGGGACCTTTGCCTTTCGCGGGCAAGCGTTCTACCTCTGAGCTATCCCGACACGACTCACGGTGACGCCCCAACTCGCCTCCTATTTCCCATCATCCATTAGGCTGTGGCTAGGCCATGTCTCCACAATATCCTTTCTTCCTGGAGTGCTAGTCTTGCAAGTTTCGCAGGAGAACTTCTGTGAAGTTTGGAAAGTAGGAGGCGAGGTACTGGCAGAATTGAAGTTGTGGGGCGGCACCGTGAGTCGTATCGGGATAGCTCAGTGGTAGAGCGCTTGCCCGCGAAAGGCAAAAGTTCGAGGTTCGAGTCCCGGTTCCGGCACACAATTTTAATCTGCCAGGTAGTTTCATATCACAACTTGTTTTAGATGTGTAGTATGCCTGAAAATTGAATAGCCAGCAGTAGTGCAGAAGTAACGTAGTTGGCAGCCTGCGGTGTATGGGTTACAAATTTAGGTAGTTCGCGTCTGTATACTGCCAAAATATTTTTATTTTTTCCTTTTTTGTTTCTGCTTCTTTCTTGCTTTCTTGCACACAAATATCGTGTGACGGAGCGTTGCTCGGGAAGTTTTCTTTATGTTACATAGTGGTACATGGTGCTACTCAGCGCGTTTTCGTGGCTAACATACCTTCTGTGACCCGAAACACACGAAATTAATTTTTTTATACGGTATATATATAATTTTGGAAAATCAAGTTTTTACGAAAAACACAACTATGTAGATGAATTTCAAAAGAAAACAACAGTGTAAATACAAAATTTCATCGAAATTGTCAGAGCCGTTTCCGAGACACAAAAAATTGCTCGTTTAAAGATGTCCAATATACGTTATTTCTTTTTAAGATGACGTATTAACTTGGTGGTTAGCATCACGAACTGTGGAGGAAAAGAGATGTAAATAACAGGTTTGCATCTACACTCGCCCAGATATTTATAACTATTTGGTTTAATTACGGTTTCTGTAAAACTTATTTGTTAATTTAATACAATTATAATATCCGGTATTCGACGTTATTTATAATAAACAAGAACAAAATATGCCCACGAGAGAATTTGTTGAGTTTTTCTTGCTAGGGCACAGGAATCAATGCACTTCAAGACAGTAACTTACGCCACTCGGTTTTCCCTACGGTGTTTGAATTCTGTTGCAGTTCAGTACAGTGTGGTTACGGAAGCACATACAGTGAAGGAGGAACAGTGTACGTACAATACTAAAAGCAAAAATTATCAAAACGAACATTGTCCATCTGAGGCATATGAACAAGTAAAATGTGTCAGGCAGAACCTATTATTTCCGGTAGAATGCCAAGTTAATCATTTAAATGTGCAGAATATGTACAACGTCGAAAATGGGAATATAAGAGAGCAAGACAAGTAGAGGTGGTGCAGGTGATTTCACTGTTGACAATTTATTTTATGATTTTTATTTATTTATTTATTTTTTTGCCGAAGGTGATTCGGTCGAATATTTTATCATTCTCATCTGCTGCCTTTGTGTTTCTTGAAGAATAAAACATTGTAATTTCTGGAAGAGTATTGCATGCCACTGCGACCTTTATATCGGTTCTCACCAATAACACTTTGCCAATACATATCTCGGGTAGTAAAAGTTTATGGCTCGTTGTCTCTGTACGTAGGGTTGAGTTATGTATGTCAGCTTCTATGCCCTAAACAGTTACCCAATCTGTTGAAACAAGATCAATACTTAATCTGTAGTTTAGCCAGTCTATTAATCTGCATATGATGACGTGAAAATATATTTAAACATAAATTAAACCTCTGAATAACCAAGAAAATGGATTCTAAGTTAAAGTAGTGATTGATTCACGAAGTAATTCTTTATAAATGGAGTTTATTACTTTTATTAGACATGAAACGCGGAGGTGGTCCTACTTTATACATCGGTAAATAACTAAATATTTCCCCAAATATTGTTCATGAGAGGTACAATAAGTATCACACGCACTCGAGAGTAAAAGTTCCAAATTGTCATTCGTAAATTAGTGTAGTCCATCGAACATTGCAGTTCCTAATTAATACGCGATTAAAGTATTTGTTATAAAACACAGTTTGTAATCACACAAGTATACGATTGCTGAATTATAACAGTTCCACAGCCATACTACCGTGCATAGTTTATCACTTTTCAAGCAGAAAATAAGTTCTGCAGTCACAGTCCCGTAAATTTTCTAAGTCCACACACGCCTATCTCTTCAAATCACAAGATCTTAATGCGGGTTCTGACCGCCCACAACCTTGCACCATCACGTCCAAGTTACGAATCTCCACCCCCCAAGCGTTCGAAAAGCGTGCTCCCTCTGCTCCCAAAATTGTATCCTTCCGCGCATCCTAACGCCTCATCTTTAAAATACAATTTCCCTTCCGAAATATTATATATTTGAATATCACAGAATTAAATGCTTTGACCACCTCCCTACAAATAATGTTTACATTTAACAAACACACACACACACACACACACACACACACACACACACACACATATATATATATATATATATATATATATATATATATATATATATATATATATATATATTTAACAATACTAAAAAACGGTTGAGACTGAAACTCTTTGCTCAGATAGCCATTAAGCGTGGCGTCTCACTGTTCAAATATACTGCCGCCGTCGAAGTATAGTTACACAATTAATATTTAATTTATCATAGCCGGCCGCGGTGGCCGAGGGGACTGAGGCGCTTCAGTCACGGTCTGCACGGCCACTACGGTCGGGGGTTCGAATCCCCCCTCGGGCATGGATATTTGTGCCGTCCTAGTTCGTAAGTAGTTCATAAGTAGTTTGTAAGTTTAGGGACTGATGACCCCGTAGTTAAGTCCCATAAGATTTACAAACATTTGAACATTTTTAATTTATCATGGCTTTTTATGTAAATTTTCAGTTCTTGTTCACAAATACATATAATTGTTTATATATAAATTATCTGCTGCATAGCTACTATTTTTAGTCGGCCATGAAATATTTAAGTGACAGTCTACATTATAAAAAAGAACGTTACTAAGAATAATATTAAATATATTATATATATTCTGACTCAAGAATATTATTACCTCAACGAAAAGCAGAACAAGAGAGTAAAACAAAGTTTATTGAAAGAATATGGAAGTAACGTGGTGCGTCTTTTAAGGTAGTTAGTGTGGTGCAATGCTGCTCATTTGCTTCTTAAACTGTTACTGATAAACGCTACGTATCAATAACTGTAAATATAAGTCTTATAATATTATTATATTACTGAAATTTATCGGCTTTTTATCTGTAAGGGATATTGAAATTGTAATTACGGCGTTTGATTCTCCCAAGAATCCATTCATATAATTATATTTGCCGTATGATCATTCCCTAATTTTATACGGATTTTTGGAATAATGTGTGTGGCTATATTGTATTTCAGTTGCATTCTGGGTTAGCTGTCCTCACTAATTCAAGAGCGTTGCTTCCGGTTTCTGACTGCGAGAGTGAAGGTCGGGGTGAGAGTTTAAAATAGGAAAAGTTTAATTTTTAAAACTCACAACCACCAACTGCGAACCTAAACATGCAAAAACACTGGATCTGTGATTGCTACTGTTTGACTCGTTTTCTAGGGGATGATATCACACGTTCGCAGCTTTCCTTCCCTGCATATGATTAACAAAAAAATTCATAATAAAGTCAAGTTCATGAGAGAAAAGGGTGTACTAACTACTATTTTTAAAAACACGTAAAAGTTCACTTTATGTTGTTTATTTCACAATATTAGAACCCTGTGGCTGATACGTCTGTACGTCGACACATTTATCAAATAAAGTTATAGCTCGTGAGCCCCCAGACAAAATGAATATTTGTCGCGAATTGTTTTCACACCATGTGGCTGTCTCAAACACCGTTTATGTTCATGCCTATGCGACGACGCGTGTTACATTAACAAATCACAGTCACTTTAATTCAATGCGATGCACACCTTGTTCCACCGGCTAAATATTCACAAACACACAGTAGCACTCGATTCAACTTGGTGCAGTCTACGACGAGCAACCACACATGGCGATTGCCACACACAAATCTCAAGTCTCCCCCTGGAGATTCACATGCCGACTGACTGCAGAGCGACGCCGCCTGGCCAGCCACCCCACGTGCTCCCGACTCGTCACTTCCTGCCCTCGCGCGTGCGCGCGCCAAAAGCTCAACTGCCGGGGTTTTTTCCCCTACATCATCAACTTCCCATGTGAGCTGTTCTAACTGAATTGCTAACGTACAGCGCTCAGCCAAAACATTTCTAAAACTTTACTTAAAATCAAAATAATTACACTACACATTAAAGAAATTTCTTATGTTTTTATATTGGTATACACATCCTTTTAACTATTTATTACAATCATGCAATTTCTTATATCACAGATAAGTGATTTAACTGAATATTTCAAGATAAAATACACAAGATTAATTAAAAATAAAATGAGAAATAGTTAATATATCATTTTATAAACAAACATTGCCATGCTAGTTGTGTAACTGTCTTGTATTCATTGGTAATTTATTACTTTTCATTGTCAATTAAACATATTACGCCAGATGTGACTATATCAGCTAATGTATTGTTTATTTACCAACAGGCTATTTTGTAATGAGGGCCTTAAAGGTTCCTAACTGCATCGTATTACTTCAAATGCAAGTAGTATTAGAATATTTTATTTCACTCTGTGCACTGCACTGTGCCTGGCACTCGCCATTGTCCCTCTTTCCCCTCACCGGAAACGAACTGGAAAATCCTAAGCTGGAACAAGCCACCATCGTCGGCCTGCTCGCTAGCCTCTCGTCAGCTACAAGCACTCCTCTGTGGGCTTCAAAGCAATCTGTCTGTGCTAGAATTTAATATCCCGTCAATAGCGAGCAAAATTAAGGGCTGAATGCTAGGTTAAGCTCATGTCTTTTTCACTTACGATTGCGCTCTGAGAATCAAAGTGGAAACGACAGAATTAAAACACGAGGGACGTTTGCAAAGTCCGTGAAAAAATAAAAATTACTAACGGTTTGGGTGAAACCAATTTTATTTTTTGACATAGTCTCCTTTTACACTTATACACTTCGTCCAAAGCTGTTCTAACTTGTTGATCCCTTCCAGCAAATAGTTTCTGCAATCACCTACTCATTTGAATAAAATCTTCGTCCCGCCAGCAATTTCTTCAAATTGGGCAACATATAGTAGTCCGAGGGAGCCAAGTCTGGAGAATAGAGGGGGGGGGGGGGGGGGAGAAACGAGTTGGAATCCTGCAATAATTTTGCGACCACAACTGCTGAAATGTGTGCTGCTGCATTGTTTCTATCTTTGCAGCTTAGTTTTCGAACGGTACAATAACGATGAATAATATGTATATGTAATACGCTGTTCCAGATAGTCGATGACCATTATCCCTTGCGAAACCCAAATGACCGTCGCCATAATCTTTCCAGCCGATGGTTCAAATGTTTGTTAAGCTTAAGGGACTTAACTACGGGGTCATCAGTCCCTAAATTTACAAACTACTTATGAACTACTTACAACTAAGGACGGCACAAATATCCATGCCCGAGGGGGGATTCGAACCCCAGACCGTAGTGGCCCAGCCGATGGACCGGTCTTGTCCGTTGTTTAGATTGTTCTTTGGTCTCAGGAGTATAGTAATGTATACTTGTTTCATCCACAGAGACGAAACGACACTTAAAGTTCTGCGAATTCTTCCTGAACAGCTGCAAACCTTCCTTGCAACACTTCACACGATTCCGTTTAAGGTCAAGCGTGAGCAATCGCGGAACCCATCTTGCAGATAGCTTTCTCATGTCCAAATATTTATGCAAAATATTATGTACCCGTTTATTCGAGATGCCCACAGCACTAGCAATCTCAGGCACCTTAACTGTTCTGTCATCCATATAATTGATTTTATCAATTATTTCTGGAGTCGCAACCTCCAAAGGGCGTCTAGAACGTTCAGAGTCACTTGTGCCCATATGGCCACTCCCAAAATTTTGAAGCCACTTATAAACTATTCTAATCGAAGGTGCAGAGTCACAATAATGTTTACCAAGCTTCTCTTTAGTCTCCTGTGGCGTTTTGTCTTTCTTTTTCGTCCATTCTTTGACAATCACTCGACGTCCTTGATTATAACGAATGGGAAACACAAAGAAATCGACCAATATGGCTGAAAGTTGGTTTGCGTTCTTTCCAAAGATGCTACTAACTAAACACGCCGATGGTGCCAAGTCTCGAACCGCACGGACATTTCAAACGCCCCACGTAGATGTAAGGCAGTACGTCCAACTTGTGTGGCAATTCTCTGAAAGGACAATAGCGCAATTCTGCATGTTGCTTAATTGGCTGTAAGAAGCATGCGGCCGCGGATTTTCCGTGCGCATTGGGGCGCCGGGCAGCGGTGCGAGCGGCCGTTCGCCGTCGGGGATGGCTGTTTGTGTTGTCCTTAGGTTAGTTTACCTTAGTTTAAATAGTTTGTAAGCTACGGACTAATAACCAAGCAGTTGAGTCCGATAGATTTACAAACATTTGAACATTTTTGAAGTATGAGTGCGTCGACGTTGCTTGGCCACTGTCTGTGTCACACCTTGATATCAAACTCGGCCTCGTGGCTACAAACATCCCCTCTTAAAGGTTACAAGGCTGTCTGTCAGCCAACTCACTACACCAACTGTGGCCGCGGCGGATTAGCCGCGCGTACTGGAGCATCGTGTTGTAGTGCGCGCGGCCGTCCGCCGTCGGGAGTTCGAGTCTCCCCTCGGGCATAGGTGTTTGTGTTGTCCTTAATTTTGTTTAACTTAGGTTAAGTAGTTTGCATGCTAGGAACTAATAACCAAGCTGTTGAGTCCCATAGATTTACAAACATTTTTAAAAATACACCAACTGTTGGCGGATGACGTTGAAACTTTTATCAGTACTCCACTATCCTCTAGGCGGCATCTGCTGTTATCTAATAAAACATCGTCTTTCCAAGTTTACTATTTTTTCCGCCAGTGATTGTATATAATTTTTCGATTCCCTAAATTGCAGGAACTCTACTGAATGTGTAGTTGTGACTACAGGGTTATTAAACAGATTTCAAACATTCTCCCCCAAACTAAAAAAAGACAGAAACATCATTCCAACATTAATGGAAAGAGAATAGTTTGCAATTTATTATTAGTAATTATGGTATGCATTCAATACGAGAACCGTGCGTTACACGATAAATGTCTAAACGGTCACTCATTTTTGCCGCACACACATATGAGCCGGTCTCTAGTTATCGAATTCACAGCTTCAACAATTCGATGTCGTAGACCTTCAAGAGTGTCAGGCATGGGAGGGGGGAGGGGAGGGGGGAGAACGTGGTCTTTTACGTAACCCCATAGATCAGACGGAATGAGATCTGGAGACCTTGGGAGGCCACCGATAAAGATGATCTTCTGCTCTTCTTTAAATCCAACGGCATGGAATGGTGTTATTCAAGTAACGTCGAACTTGTTTAGAGAAATGAGGTGGGACTTCTGAATCATCTTCAAGTTGGGGAAATAACCAGTTTTAAAGCATGTCTAGATAGGTTATTCCTGTCACTGTTTTCTCCATGAAGATGAAAGACCCATAAACTTCGGTTACAGATATCGCACAGAAGACGTTCATCTTTAGTGAATCTCTTTCATGTTGAATACCTGCCGTAGGGTTCTCAGTTGCCCAAATTCTAACATTATGGCGATTAACTTTACCAGAAAGATGAAAAGTGGATTCACCGGAAAAAATTAATTTGAGCAAAATAGTCTTCTTCCATACCATCTAACATGCTAATGTAAAATTCGTACCTTTTGTTGTCGTCGTCAGGATGCAATGCTTACAGTAACTGCAATTTGTATTGCTTCATGTGCAGACCATGTTTTAGAAGGCGCCATACCGTTATTTGAGGAATATTAAGTTCTTTGCTTGCTCGTGATGTGAATTTCTTTGGGCTCCTTTCGGAAAATATACGAATACGTTCGACATTCTCGTTCTATGTGCGTGGACGTCCCGTGCTTTTCCCTTTGCACGTGCAACCACCTTCAACGAATTTTCGATGACACTACTAAATTTGCTTCTGACGCGGCGGTTGTTTATTAAATTGACGATGAAATGCTCGCTGAATTGCAACAATGCACTCTAGTTTAGCCAACTGAAACACACAAAATGACTTCTCCTGTGGTGTCGTCGCCATTTCACTACAGACAAACAACAGCGCCAATGTGGCCATGATTGGAACTTCTACCCGGGCTGTTTAAATTGTAAACTTATCTTAATCCTTTAACGTTGGAATCATGTTTCTATCTTTTGTAGTTTGGAAGAAATAAATGTTTGAAATCTTTTTTTTAATGACCCTGTATTGTTTAAAACAAGTAAAACACCAATTAATCAAATATCTGTTCTTCCAAGCCAGCTCATTATCTCGAGATTAGCACTTCGTTTGAAACTAAAAAGTACAATACTCGTAGCTGCACATAAACGGCGAAATACTCGCAACTTGCGTACTTCGTACTCCGTTCATAGCGACTGTACTGTCTGAGAGAATGTCGCCACTACAAAGGCTAAAGTGGCGGAGCGCCGTCACGGTGGAACACCTGACTTTGCTAAGGGTATTAGAGACAAACTTCGGGACACCAGAGAGAGGAGCTTGCAAGTAGTTAAGCTCCAAGTCAAGCAGTTCACTTTCCCGTCCCGAAGACAAAGTAGATAGGAGGTGGTCTTCTGGAGTGGAGTCTGCGACCTGCGCTCGTAATAAATACTCGTCATGGGGATTACGGGCTACGAGACCGTCGCGCCCACGGAGTAACCACGGAAATTTCAGTTCAGCTTTCCAAGAACACAAGTGTACAACTTGGGATATCCAATTTCTCCGCCAGACCACCTCTTGTTAAAAGGTCTGGACTTGCAGAACTGCTTCTCTGTAGTAAACTGCTGGCATCAAAATGTTTTCAGTAACGTTGAATAAAACAGTTTCTTTAGGATCACATTTACGCTAAAAATACTATGGAATGTTTAGTGTGTACCATTTCATCGAAATCTGTAAAATATCTGTGAGTCACCAATGTTGCATCCCTAATATGAAATGTGACTTAACTTTGTAACACTTTGTTGTCTGTTTAATAAGTTGTACACAAAAAACAAAAAAAAAACAAAAATAAAAAAAAAAAAAAATAAAAAAAAAATAAAAAAAAATAAAAAAAATAATGCGTTTCAGCAGCTTCCTCGTATTGATTGAAAAATGATTGATTGATTGAAAATGAGACGTACACCGATACTCTATGCAGGAGCTATTGCATTTCGCAGCTACTGCACTTCCCCATTCAGCTACCCAGCCACATATCACGAGTCACCAATCTCTCGTTTCCTACCTTCAAAACTTCACGTAGCTTCTCCTGAGTTCTTCACTGCACTACAAATCCTGATAGAATTAATTATGGCAGGAGTAACACTGTGATTCACCTCGTGACTTTTGTCTAGGTAGGTGCGGAAGAACAACGCCGACCAAAGGAATGGTCCCAGAATCGTCTCTAACTCTAGGACACTACATGATTTATACTTCAAATGAGAAATATGTAATCCTACCAATAAATTCAGCTGCTAATAGGAACTAATTATTTATTCAAAAAATGTTCAAATGTTTGTCAAGCTTATGGGACTTAACTACGGTGTCATCAGTCCCTAAACTTACAAACTACTTATGAACTACTTACGAACTAGGACGGCACAAATATCCATGCCCGAGGGGGGATTCGAACCCCCGACCGTAGTAGCCGTGCAGACCGTGACTGAAGCGCCTCAGTCCCCTCGGCCACCGCGGCCGGCAATTATTTATTAATTGCTTGACATAGCAGAACTGAGACACCGATCTGTTGACTTGATTGCTGCAGATTATATTTGAAACCTTTATTTGGTAAATATCTCGATGTAGAAAACAGTGGTTACTAATATAAATCATATAAGCTACCATTGTCAGATCAAGATTTAAATGTTCCGCATCTAAACCATCGGAATAGAGGCGCTGAGATACAGGATGTTAGTATCCTGATGACTGATTGGAGATACAATTATGTATCCTTTTATGCCATTTTGAGGTTCTATAAAAATGTAATTGATTGACTGGCTAGGGAGTATATAAAGTAAACAGCGTAACGTCACTTTCTCAATCGAGAGATGGGTCATGTGGAGTTAGTGACGTCGAAATACGAAAGTATGTAGGAGTCGCAAAATCGAGCCACTAAAAAGGTATTGATGTCAGAGCTGTAAGACATATTTCCGTAATCATTGTGATAATAGCGGCACTCTATTATTTCGTCTGACCGGCCACTACGGTCGGGGGGGTTCGAATCCCCCCTCGGGCATGGATATTTGTGCTGTCCTTAGTATTAGCTAGTACATAAGTAGTTTGTAAATTTAGGGACTGGGGACCCCGTAGTTAAGTCCCATAAGTTGCACAAACAATTTAACTCTGTTGTTCAATAATGATAAGAAAATAGTGTAGTGCGCAAAGTTTAAATTTGTTGACAACTAGTTCGGTCGTAATTTGGATATCTTCACGTCTACTCCAATGTTGACATGAGGAGGGGAGCAGGCGCCGAGGAAACACCCATTAACACCAGTGACAGCACCAGAAGGTATCCACAGCGCCTACTCCTTTCTACATGTCAACACTGAAGATGATCCACTACAGGATCGAAACTCGTAATCGATAAATTTAAATGGTGATCTGTGGACTGTTTTCTTATTATCAGAGATAATATTATCTGAGATGTGAGACATTATGGTCCGGGCCGGAGCCTTTTGCTCTCCCGGTCCCCGGGCTCATCTGTGGCGAGAGAAACCTTGACCGCAATTGAAGAAATGTGGTATGTCCGAAGAGACTACAGAGGCATCCGCTCACGCATCAATAGCGTGATCCTTGCATGTCAGGAAGCTACCAGTGCACGGGCACCAGATGACACCCCAAGAACCGCAGCAGAGCGGCCGAGCGCATTGAGGCGCAATGCTGCGATGTGCGAGGCCGTTCCCTGTCGGGGGTTCGAATACCCTCTCGGACATGGATGTTTGTGCTGTCTTTAGTATAAGGTAGTTCATAAGTAGTTTGTAAGTTTAGGGACTGATGACCCCGCAGCTATGTCCCATAAGCTTTACAAACATTTGGACATTTTTGGACATTCCAAGAACAGTGAATACCATGCTGATTGTAAAGTGATTTCTTATGCTCTGGAAAGGTGATCAGACCCATGTGTGAGATTCGAACGTAAAATAAAGAAACAAAAAAGCCAAAATCAACATCGTACGATCAAACCTGGTTGTCAGTAGGAAATCTACCCCAGAGATAAATGAGCAAGATTGCAACACAGGAAAGGAAGACGTATTACAACTGTTTGCGGCCCTATGCTCGTTATGTCGTTATGTACGCACTCAGAAACGAGTCGTATCTGTGAGCGTTCTTGGTGAGAGGTAGGGAGAGGGAGGGGGGACTATATAAAAACGGAGCACTGTAATAGTGGGGAAGGGGAGGGTTAAATATTCCAGGGCACATTAGTCCCAGATGGTGAGGGAGATACGGTATTGCCAGAATAATTTGGCACAGTACTGAAGATACTACGCCAAAGAAACGAGCCCCGATTCGTCGACAGTCTCTCAGATCTATTGATATCCCTGGGAGAGCCAACCATAGTAAAACTATTGCAGCAAGATATGTAAGTCAGACGAAATTTCGTCAGACATCAAAAAGGAGACCAGGTGCTAAAGTTAGCGAAGAGTCAATTTAATAATTAATGGGCGCAAAAAGAATACTTCTTATAGAACGGGTTGATGTCTGTTCTTTTGCGCATGCCAGAGATCACCAACACCACACCAATCTATAAATAATGTAAGTCAGCATTTGGTTCACTTACTTCACTGCGGTAATAACATTGGACCCTGGGAATCCGTATTAGCGAGTATAAGAGAACATGGACGATGGAGCGCTACAGCCGTATCCTGCGATGTGTGGAAGCTTGAAACGAACAGCAGGTGAGTGCGGTTTATAGCTTTTCTAGATTCGGAGATTGTCGACTGGAATACACTGAAGAACGCGTGAATAAAATAGGGGGAGCGAAGTAGTATATACAAGTTGTACAGAAACGAGATATTCTACTTTCGAACAGCACGGTCACTGAGCGGGAAGAGGTAGATATTCCTTTCACCAGGATTAGCCGTGCGCACTGGGGCGCCGTGCTGCAGTGTGCGCGGCCGCTCACGGCGGGGGTTCGAGTGCCCCCCCCCCCCCTCGGGTATGTATGTTTGTGTTGTCCTTAGGTTAGTTTGTAAGCTACGGGCTAAATTTTGAATCGTTTCTTCCGCGCGCTATTAGAGAGTGGAACAGTAGAGAAATATCATACAGAGCCTTTGCTGAACTCTCTGCCATGCGCTTGAAAGTGGTTTGCAGAACAATTATGAAGATGTAGATACTGCATTACCGTGCGTGTGCCGGACGTATCTTTATCCGTAAAACCGTTTTTCGAGCCGTACAGGGGAATGTTCAAATGTTTGTAAAGCTTATGGGACTTAACTACGGGGTCATCAGTCCCTAAACTTATGAACTACTTACGAACTAGGATGGCACAAATATCCATGCCCGAGGGGGGATTCGAACCCCCGACCGTAGTGGCCGTGCAGACCGTGACTGGAGCGCCTTAGTCCCCTCGGCCACCGCGGCCGGCCGTACAGGGGATCTCGCCTCAGGTGTATCATGTAATACGGCCTAATATCATTCGTAGAAAACGGCAAAGTACTTTTGACAGCTAGACTGTAGATGTCTATTCTGACTGACATAATTAAATTACTATTTTCTACTTTTTTCCTTTGTTATTTTAAAGCCCGAACTGCGCAGGCTGGCAGCAGCATGCTACGCCGTTCTTCAGTCTACAGAATTTTTGACAATGGTTAAGATATGTTAAAATAGAATGAAGAGTAAAACTACGAATTTAAAATAAACATGGTGAAATTGTGAAGATTAAAACATCGACATAGGCGATAAAATACATGTCTTTAAAATTTTGACAACAATGGCATAAAATCACATTGACTGCCGCGGTGGAGTAGCCGAGCGGTCTAATGCGCCTCGCTGCGGAGCGCGCGGATGCACGCCCTCGGAGGTTAGTCCTCCCTGGTTTGTGTGTGTGTGTGTGTGTGTGTGTGTGTGTGTGTGTGTTGTCCTTAGGTTAATTTACCTTAGTTTAAGTAGATTGTAAGCTACGGACTGATGACCTCGCAGTTTGGTCCGATAGATTTACAAATATTTGAACATTTTTCACATTGATGGACACAAACACTGGTAACGGAGACACTGGATAAAACCCACTAGCTACATTTCTGCAAGAGAAAGGAAGCGCTGGGTCAGTTGAGGGGGAGAGAATAGGAGGGGAAGAGGTGCGTGAGGACTTCAGGGAAGGGGAAGGAGGGGTGAGGCCAAGAGGGGGTTGGGAGGGAGGGGAAAGGGGGCGTTGGATCTATGGGAGGGGGCGTGGGAAGGATTAGGGTTGGTAGGAGGGATAGGTATCAGGACGGCGTCATCTGGGGAGGTAGCGAAAGTGACCCTTGCAGAGGATGTGGAGACTGGTTGGAGGTTGAGGGAGGGAGGGATACAATGGTGTAAGAATGGCAGAGACACAGGATTGGTTAGTATGGGCGTAGACTTGGGGGTTTCGGGACTCTATTTTACAGTAGATGCACAGGTTGCGGATATGTTAAGGAATTACGGAAGGTGAAGGAATTAGGTCAGAGTATCCACGTGGGGGAGGGTAGGCGGATACTGTGAGGCGGAGGGCGTGTCATTCGAAGATTTTTAGAGATTTGTAGTAGTTATGTAGGATTCTGTAGGTATTGAGTCCCCACATCCGGGTCGATTGAAGCTTTACAAGTTTGAGGCGGGATAGAGCTTTTTGGCGGACAGTGCGGAGGTGGGGAGTCCAGGAGAGGGATCGATCAAGGATGAGTCCAAGTTATTTGAGGGTGGGGGTGTAACTTATAGGACGATCATGGAGGGTACGGTAGAAGTCAGGGAGGCGAGGGAGGGGGTGGTGCGACTACTGCTAATTGCCTGGGATTTATCGGGATTCACGGAAAGGAACCACCGGTTACACCATTTAGCGAACTCTGTTAGGTGAGACTGGAGCAGCTGCTGGGAACGGGCGAGGGAGAGGGCGGGGGCCAGGAAGGCGGTGTCGTCAGCAGGAGATATGTGGGAGGCTGGGGTTGGGGAATATTTGCTGAATAGGTGAGGTAGAGGAGGTGAGAGAGGACGGCACCCCAGTGGAGGGGTATAACAAACGGGGAGTTACAGACAGTGACTAAGGAGGGGCGTTGGGTGAGGAAGGAAGTAACGAGGCAGACATAATTAATAGGAAGGGCGTAGGTCTGGAGCTTGAGAAGGAAACCAGAATGCCTTACACGGTCATAGGATATCTCGATATGGAGGGAGAAAAAGATGGCGGAGCGACAGGAGTTAAGCTGGACGGAGAGGAGGCCATTGAGGTGCAGGAGCTGGCCATCGACAGAGAAAGAGGGTTGAAAGCCACATCGGGAAAAGGGAAAGTGTTGGCGGTGGTGCTGATGGATTTGGTGGGAGAGGGCGGTTTTCAGGACCTTGCTGGACATGGAGGTAAGACTGATAGGACGGTAGGATGCGAGGTTGTCAGGTTTGGGGAATATGAAGATTCGGGAGGTCTTCCACAGGTTGGGGTAGAAACCGTATAAAGGATTCCATTGTAAAGGAAAACGAGCGCAGTGTGAAAGGAGAGGGGACAGGACCAAAGATGCCTGTACGTTAAACCGTCGTGACCAAGAGCGATGTTGAGTTTGGTGCACAGATAGTTTTGGATGTCGAGGGCAGTGAAAGGGCCGCGGCGGATTAGCCGCGCGTACTGGTGCGCCGTGTTGCCGTGCGCGCGGCCGTCCGCCGTCGGGGGTTCGAATCCCCCCTTGGGCATGGATGTTTGTGTCGTCTTTAGTATAAGGTAGTTCCTAAGTAGTTTGTAAGTTTAGGGACTGATGACCCCGCAGTTAAGTCCCTTAAGCTTTACATACACTTGAACACTTGCAGTGAAAGGTGTGTTGCCGGCCGCGGTGGCCGAGGTGACTGAGGCGCTCCAGTCACGGTCAGCACGGCCACTACGGTCGGGGGTTCGAATCCCCCCTCGGGCATGGATATTTGTGCCGTCCTAGTTCGTAAGTAGTTCATAAGTAGTTTGTAAGTTTAGGGACTGATGACCCCGTAGTTAAGTCCCATAAGCTTAACAAACATCTGAACATCTGATCTCTGAAAGGTGTGTTGAGTTCTGAGAGGGGGGGGGGTGCTCAAAGTACTGGAAGCCCGGGGCGAGCAGAGGGAGGGGGGCCACGGAGGGAGTAGTCAAACCGGCAATTATCAGAACTATTTTAGACGAATATGTCATCATTAGAAAGGAACCTAAGAGTACAACAAATTGCTGCGAGTGAACAAGCAGTGGTGACGTCTATAGTCTAGCTTGTCGAAAGTACTTTGACGTTTTCTACGAATATCTGATACTAGGTCGTATTACACGATACACCTGGGACGAGGGCTGCTGTACCAGTGAACATGTCTTCCGCAGCCGAAGATGAAACGTTAGGCGAAAGTTTTACAAATCGACCACGGCTTATGAGCCCGGAAGTTTTAAATGAAGTTAACGCCGGCCGTGAAAGCTTACATTGTATGATCAAAGGCTCGTGTGTCAGACTGGCAGTCTCTCTTTATCAGATGACGCTGCTATCGTCTGGACGTTTTATATCGACAGTAGCTAGGTGGTCGTAATACTCTGGCTGGGCAATGTTTTTAAGAACCTCTCTCGCGGAGAATGCCAGCAACCACTAGAGAGTACTTTAAAGCATCCACCAAACGTAATGTAACGCAATAAAATGTTTATAGGCAATCATATCACGACTCGGTAAAAAAATAACCACCTTCAGACTATACTAGACCACTAGCTACAGGCCCGGATGTTAACTAAGGGCCACTGTATACCATCGCTTTTAAGGGTTCCGGGCCTCAGTAAAAATAAACTCAGTTGTCCTAGGAAAGAGACCCCACAATCCATGTAGCCTTCATTGTGTATTGCGGAAAACTCGACCGTTTGCGAAGACGTGGTTATTCGTAGACAGAACAGACTCAAAACCTACTTAGTACGCAATCAAATCACAAAAGAAACTAATTAATTTCGATTGTCCCTACAAAGGATTCTTATGTAAATGAATCCTATCGATAAAAGCGAAAAATTTCGTTGTTTTAAATGCAAATGTAATCTGTCGAAAGACGGAAAGAAATGTTAAGTTTTTAATGTACAATGCGAAATGAGTGACTCTGTTCAGTGTTAGTTTGCATTTGTAGAGAAAAGGTTAAGGAGCTTAATTCTTGTCAATGACGCAGGCTTATTAAAATACTTCTGAGGAGAGCTTCTGTGAAGTTTGGAAAGTAGGAGGCGAGGTACTGGCGGAAGTAAAGTTGTGAGGCGGCATCGTGAGTCGGGATAGCTCAGTCAGTAGAGCGCTTGCCCGAGAAAGGCAAAGGTCCCAGGTTCGAGTCCCGGTTCCGGCACACAACATTAATCTGGGAGGAAGTTTCATATCAGCGCACACTCCGCTGCAGAGTGAAAAGTTTCATTCAGGATCATATATTGTTCTATGATGCGGTACGTAATTAACTGCGCCTCTATTGGTTTACTGAGCCGTGCTTATAACTTAAAATTACAATATCTTTTATTCTTCTGATCAGATTTTGATTAAATGAAGCCTATATGTTGCACTAAGATATTCTCGATTTGCCTGCGAAACTCCATGAAAGTTTGTGTAGTGCTTTTTGCGATTATTCTGTATAGATATACACACGACTGCTTTTACACAAATATTTAAATTATATTTCATTGTATCAGATTTTAACGACATGAAGCCTTTATCAAACCGCAAGGCACCTTCGAGTTGGCTGTGACAGTCCTATGGAAATTCTTCTGGTAGTATTGGAGACTAACGTGTTCAAAGACAATGGCAGACATGACGGTCTTAGACAGAAAACAAACTTTAAATTTGTAATCTGATTTTTACGAAACTAAGTGTATATGTTGTCCCAAAATACTCTCAAGTTACCTCTGTAAACTCTACAAATTCGTTAGGTAGTTATGGACATAAAGGAGTTCTTCTAGTTGAACAGGCAAACATGACGGTTACTGAGAACGCTTTAAAGCTTGTATGTTTCTTGTATCGGATATCACATCAGGGCATGGAAATACGGGACATACCGCTCCACTTTTGCAGAACACCTGAAAGAATATAACCACAAACACACCACAATAGAAAAAGGCATGAAGGTAATTAGAATAAATAATGAAAAACATCTCCTAACATTACAAGAAAATTATCACCTATATGAAGCCTCGGTTGCACAGTGGTAGAGTGCCAGACTACAAATCCAAAGGTCACGGGTTCGATCCCCGCCAGGTCCTAGGATTTTTATCTGTCACTTTCCACTTCTTTCACCTCTGGCAGTATTGCTCATGTGAAAAATACTGAGTAGCACCGTGGTTCGGAACCCACGTTAAACTGTAGGTCCCCCTATAACTGGCTGGGTAAGTCAGTTCGAAGGTCGGAGGAAGGCAACGGCATACCACCTCCAAACAGGACCATGCCTAGTAAAGCACTGTGGTGTTCAAACCAATCTTCGGATTGTTCAAAAAATGTTCAAATGTTTGTTAAGCTTATGGGACTTAACTACGAGGTCATCAGTCCCTAAATTTACAAACTACTTATGAACTACTTACGAACTAGGACGGCACAAATATCCATGCCCGAGGGGGGATTTGAACCCCCGACCGTAGTGGCCGTGCTGACCGTGACTGGAGCGCCTCAGTCACCTCGGCCACCGCGGCCGGCTTCGGATTGTTGACTGCTTTACCTTTACCTTATGAAACAAAAGCTGAGAAAAAGGTGCTACTAAATGACCAAATAAACCTGACCAATCAATCATTGTTCTTTCGACCTGGTTGCCGGAAAGAGACGGATATGGAGTAACAAGTGCTGTAAGTACACCATTTTATAGCAAACAACGAACTGTCTTAAATCAGAAACGAAGTTTTTTGTACATATGTAAGAAACCTAACCTTTATGTGTAAGCAGAACCATGTAAATATTTCAGGACACCCACTGATGCCTTGTGACAAAGGCGAAACACGGATGGGTGAATTATAAAAATAAAACCCTTCATTTGCAGTAGCAAAAGGTGTTTTCTTAAAAAACAGTACAGTGAAATACGCTCTTTGTTACTTTAAACTGATGCGGAGTTCGCCAGGAGCGAGTCGTGTCCGTTCGGCACATTTCGGAAGCCCTCTTGCTTGTGTTGCGACGAGCGATTCCGAAGCCTTACCCTGCTGACGGCCCCACCCCTCCCTTCCCTCACCATGGCGAAGGCTGCGGCAGGCAGCGTCCGAAACTCTGTTCTCCCACTGTTGGAATGAAGCGAACGAGACACATTGCACAATACGCGCTAATTCTTCATGACGGAAACCTGCTTCGATTGCTGTTTTTGTTAATATTGGTTCTTAATTTCTGGCTTGCTTTAGATATGGGCTTCGGCGATAGCTTTGATAGCCCACAATATACGCCACTGAATAATATCTTCTGTAGATTAATGTCAACAATAAAAAAAAAACTTATTCTCCGTAAAGTAAAATGTGCTTCACCACAAATTATCCTAAATTTTCGTGTTCGCTTACAAATAAATTTGCTTTATAGGTAAGGTCCGCCTTGAGCAAACACAAATGTTTTTAGTTTTTTCCCATAAATGTTTCGCTGGCGTAGCAGCATCATCAGTGGGATGTTTAATTCATACTGTCTGTCAAATTAACAATGAAATGATTGTTACTTTTTGTGCATTAAGTGTAAAAACTACAGATAATTGTGAAACTAATATAAATCGTTTCTTATTTTTATTGGTATACTAGGCCTACCTTAATACCACATGTAGTTGTTCGTGATTCTTCAACTCACAAAAGTCACTGAGAATTTTTGACAGTTTGTCATCTGCAAACCAAAACGCGTGTAAGTAATGGGGTGAATGGTTAGCTTGTAAATATCAGGATTTTTACGAAAATATAGGACGTCATTTTTGTGTTTTGGTTTAATTTTACCGTTGCGACAGTTTCTATAACAAAATGTCTATGTGTTTATAGAAAGTTTGTCACATTGGTGAATTTGCGCTGTTTTCGCGTTGTGAACAAGCACTGTCACTTTCACTTCACTCAATGTTTATGTTATGAAAACAAGATGGTGGGCAGTTGAATTCTGGGAGTAGTGTTAGGAACAGCTGACTGTGTTGGGGGCGGGAGTTTTTGAATCATGTTATTTTCTTTTTAGTGTGTGTGTGTGTGTGTGTGTGTGTGTGTCATGAATACACAGCTCTCTGCAACGGAACCATATTCTCTGCTCTCAAAGAACTGACAGAACCCCCCCCCCCCCCCACACACACACTAAAACGAAAGTAACATGATTTAAAAACTCCCGCCCCCACCACAGTCAGCTGTTCTTAACACTACTCCCATAATTCAACTGCCCACCATCTTGTTTTCATAATATAAACATTGAGTGAAGTGGAAGTGACACAGTGCTTGTTCAAAACGCTAAAACAGCGCAAATTCACTAATGTAAGTGACAAAAACTTGCTATAAACACAGACATTTTGTTACAGAAACAGTCGCAACAGTAAAATTAAACCAAAACACAAAAATGACGTCCTATATTTTCGTAAAAATCCCGATATTTACAAGCTAACTAATTCACCCCATTAAGTACACACGTTTTGGTTTGCAGATGACAACTGTCAAAAATTCTCAGTGACTTTTGTGAGTTGAAGAATCACAAACACAACTACATGTGGTATTAAGGTACGCCTAGTATACCTACAAAAATAAGAAACGATTTATATTAGTTTCACAATTATCTGTAGTTTTTACACTTAATGTACAAAAAGTAACAATCATTTCATTGTTAATTTAACAGACAGTATGAATTAAACATCCCACTGATGTTTAACGCCAGCGAAACTACCTATAGGAGAAACTAGAAACATTTGTGTTTGCTCAAGGTGGACCTTACCTATTAAGCAAATTTACTTATTTTTATATTAATCTTGCCACCCCCTTCTCGGAAATACATGCTGCATTCGCTACTGACAATGACAGATCAGGTAGCGTGGTTCTATGAACGTCAGCTACAAGTGAAGATGCAGAACAGTCAGTGGCGGCGCTAGACGAAAACTGGGCGTCGGCGAACTCGTCTTTGCGAGGCCTCTTTCATCTTTTCACTAATGGAGAAAATGTTAAATGAGCTGAATTATACATCAATAATCATTATACTAAAATTGCAATGACAAAAATTACAATAAACAAACACAAATTAGAGAAACCTTTAAGCTTTTCGTCTCACAGAATTTTTTTGAGATCACATCTTAATACTAGCCGCTATTTCAGCTTCAGTTGATGGTACTGACAACTTGTGCCTTTCAAGTTAGACTTAATCAATTTTAACTTTGTGAAGCTTCTGTCGGCCGAAGCTTTACTGTCTGGAACTGAGCATGATTCTGATGGTTATATAAACATTTGGATATACATCTTCCAAATCGTTTTCTAAAACGTACTGAAGAAATTGTTTTGCAAGTAATCAACTAAAAACTGCATCACTGCTGCACTCATACGGAAATAAATACGGACAACTAAATAGCTGCCGGCCGGGAATGGCCGAGCGTACTAAGAAGTCATACCACGGTGAGCGAGAGCGCTCTCGTCGGGGGTCGAATCCCACCCTTGAGTACGGATGTTGTGTTCGTCCATTGGTTAAGCTACTGTAAGTTAGATGTAGGTCGTCCCTACATAATCTAGCATTTGAAAAGCGCCGTTAGACATAAAATATAAAAATAAATAAATAAATAAAATTAAACTAAAATTTTAACAATGTTTTGCGAGGCCCCCACAGGCGCGAGGCCGTCGGCGGTGGCCGACGTCGCCGACGCCTAGCGCCGCCACTGAAACTGCATGAAACTGCACACTTACTTACCGTCCGATGTGTACGGCTGGAAATCTCTGATCGGGGATATCGACGAGTTGAGACTGAACACCAATTGCGGACCGCATTACAGCGCCACGCAGACGGGACAAGCGAACCGCAGCAGGGCAGTGTATCGGCGGCGGAAGTGCGTGGGAGTCGGGCGCGCGTCCGGCAGGCTGCATGTTGATAGGGCGACAGCAGGCCGGCTGACAAAGCCGGCGCCTTCTATGGAACAGCGGCCGCTCTTCGTCCAAGCCGAGCAGCCACCGGGCAATAACAATGCCGCGGGGTCATTGTCAATGCGTGCAGCGCGCGCGTGCGCCAGGGGTCGCTGTCTGCGTGTTCGTGGCTGCGAACGCAGCATTCACTCAGTGTTGCCAGCCCCTGGGATTACTTCCATATCGTGGGACATTTCGACAATTATTTTTCAGAAAGAGACAAAGGGATTTTTATAAAAAAAAAAGTGGGATGAATATGGGACACTTTACAAATCTCTGTCTAGGTGCGTTTGCGTTTGGATATGTGTGTGTGTGTGTGTGTGTGTATTTGTTTACCTTCCTTTCTTTCCCCTAAGGTAAGTCCTTCCACTCCTGGGATTGGAATGACTCCTTTTCCACTTCCTTAAAACCCGTATCCTTCCCTTTCTCCTCTCCTTCCTTCCTCCTTTCCTGAAGAAGCGACCAACGGTAGCGAAAGCTTGTATGTGTGTTTGTGTGTGATTTTATTTGTGTCTATCGACGAGCCTGTCCTTTGATTAAGTCATCGGTTTTCTATATATAATCTCCAAAATTCAGAACCTTCAACAGAAGAATCCCAGAAGTGCCCCTCTTGTCACCGGATACTTTCGGGACTGGAGCGGACTCTGAATGTGGCTCTCCAGCAAGGATACGACTTCCTTAAATCCTTCCCCGAAATGAGATCCGTCCTTCATGACATCCTTCCCACTCCACCGAGAGTGTCCTTCCGCCGCCCATCTAACCTCCGTAACCTCCTACTCCACCCCTATGAAAACCCCAAATCACCTTCCCTACCTTCTGGCTCCTACCCTTGTAACCGCCCCCGTTGTAAATCCTGCCCTATGCACTCTTCCACCACCACTTACTCCAGTCCCGTAAACCGGAAGGTGTACATGATCAAAGGCAGAGCCACTTGCGATAGTACCCACGTGATTTACCAACTGACATGCCTGCACTGTGAAGCGTTCTATGTGGGAATGACCAGCAACAAACTGTCCATTCGCATGAACGGTCACAGGTAGACAGTGTTTGTTTGTAATGAGGATTGCCCTGTGGCTAAACACGCCTTGGTGCACGGCCAGCATATCTTGGCACAGTGTTACACTGTCCGGGTTATCTGGATACTTCCCACCGACACCAATCCTTCAGAACTCCGGAGATGGGAACTAGCCCTTCAGCATATTCTCTCTTCCCGTTGCCCACCTGGTCTCAACCTCCGCTAAATTTAAAGTGCCTCAAGTGGCGTCTCTATCTAATTCCTTAACTTCTTTGCTTTCTACAGTATGTCTGCCTAGGTATGTTTGCGTCTGTGTAAATGTATGGGTGTGTGTGTATTTGTTTACCTTCCTTTTCTTCCCCCAAGGTAAGTCTTTCCTCTCCCGGGATTGGAATGGCTCCTTACCCCTTCCCTTAAAACCCTCATCATTTCCTTTCCCTCTCCTTCCCTTCTGCCTGAAGAAGCAACTGGGTTGCGAAAGCTTGCGTTTGTGTGTGTGTGAGTGTGTGTGTGTGTGTGTGTGTGTGTGTGTGTGTTTTATTTGTGCTTCTATCTCCACCTGTGCTCCTTCGCCTGGTGAGTAATCATATATTTTGTCTGTTCTGGTTTGCTTACACAACACGTCGGTATGACTGGCACATGCCGCGATAATAAGGTGTAACAAACATCACAGCAGTCTGCAATCCCATTGTACAGTAGCAGTAGCTATATTTATTTATTCATGAATGCACCGTTATTTATGAGTGGTACGAGGGCGCGGCCTCATTTCGTAGATATAACATTTTGAACGTAACACTGAACATGGCTGTATGTTAGACGGAGTTGTAAGAGGCGATAGAGGAGTGTGAGGAAATTTTAGAGAGGGTGAAAGAGGAGACGAACGGGGAGAAAGTGATGATGGGGAGGGGGAGGAGATGGGGAGGCGGAGGAGGACAATTTTTTCCCCTTCAACCACTGCAGGAAATGCATCACGGTATGGAGCTTGTCGGTTTTATTTTTTATTTTATTTTATTTTTTATCTCATGTTTTTGTTTGCCGTGGGACACTTTACGCTGAAAAGGGACATTTTGAATTCCTGGATGGGACTTTTGAGTTTCAGAGGCTGGCAACACTGCGCTTCACTCGCTATTCACGGCACAAAGGGGTCTGTAATGGCACGTCGATTTGCATGGCTTCCTCTTTGGACAACTTCACCCAAATCTATATTGCGCGCGGCGTACATATCTGCTTGACATTTAGCGAGTATTGTAATATTTAGCTTGTTCTGCGCGTTCGAGCATAAGCCTGAAATTTCTACTTGTATAGGGATCCCAGACAACCCAATTCTAGCAGGAAAGTAACGCTTTTGGAACCTGTGTCCCGGGTCCCGCCTTTATGTCTCGCGGGATCTACATTTCTGCCGTTCTTTAATGTTACTATTCTAGTAAATTCTTGTTTTACTTTTGTATTCATGGTGTAGTTTCATGGTGGGAAACTGATAACTTGGTGCCGTAACTGTCATTTGGCCAGTAAAAACATAATGCACAAAAACATTTATCAGCTCAATAATATTCATTATTTTAACTGTCTCTTTTCAAACGAAAACGTGGCAACATTTTTAAAAATGCATATTGCCAACCTTTAACTGTTTTTTTTTTTCCTTTTTTTTATAAATGCATTCTTCCGTCGCTTCTTGGTAGAACGCTTCCATATTTAAGGTTGAAAACAACCTGTTTCTGTTCTACTATTTTTTTTGCTTATTTACTAACTAGTGTTCGGCTTATTAAGCCATCATCAGGTAAACTGTTGACATGCCTCGACAAAGACGCTATTGCTTCGGTTCTCAAAGATGGTAAAACAAAGATACAACACACAGATTACTCGGTCTTTTGCATATGACATTTGTTGGAATTTGTTGGAATTGTAAACAATATCTGTTGCCATTTAGTATTATGTTCACGAAATCAGCTGCCTCCTTAACATTTTTACATTGTAATTTGCGAGTGAACAGGATGAAACACATTACATATCAAATATTAATGTTGAGATCGTCCCTTAAGGTGTACATTAAATTCGTTTTCTACACTGATTTTACAATTTACTTATTTGACAGCATCTGACAGGAATCACATATTTAAATTACATTTCATATTACTGTGCAATTTATTAGATATATTGTTTTATCTTAAAGTCTAAAAGTAAACATGGTAGGAATGGGGACTCTACATGTGACATTAAGATGGTCTGTGGTAGGTAGCTGTTTTGTTTACATTATGTGAAGCTTAATACTGGGGATGTGTTCAACTGTACCTGGTCATTTAGCACTAGCTGGGCATTTTTGGCTAAATGTTTGTTTATTTCCAATGCTTCTAACAGGTTTAGTTTCCTGCCTTTGCTGGCTATGTGAAGCACTTCTGTGTGGACCCGGTAGTTGTGTCCTTTCAGAACGTGATCAGCAAAGGTGGAGTCTGCTTTCTGTAATCTCCAGCTACGTTCATGATCAGTTAGTCTAATTTCAATTGCCCAGCCAACTGTTTATTATATTTATAACTTTACCGATTTCGGTTATGAACGATCATCAGAAAAGTAAATTAATCAGACTGATTACGTTGGTACACTGACTGTCACCTTATCCATGTGAATCAATAAAAGATACGTAAAATGTCCCACGACATTAAGTATTGATGATAAATAAAACAATGTGAGGCTGCCTTATAATGAACCAAGGGTCTAAGTGTTGAAAGATTCACTCACTCGTGTTTCGACTGTCGGGACGGTAGGATCGTCCCGAAGCATGAAATACGTCATAACGCGTTTGGCCGCTCGAACATCAGAGTAGCGAGCCTTAATTATTCTGTAACTCATTTTTACATAATTGAAGTTTTATTGTATCTTGTGTAATTTTTGGTGAATGATAAACCTGTTGTGTTCGAGTGCAGTTATTTGTAGTTTGCTACTTTACTATGACAGAATTAAAGGAGTTGGCATCCTTAAAACTATGTTGCATTATCATTTTATATCAGAGCCCACAGAACCTCACTTAAGCCTTACAGTCTCACGTCAACGGTTCTGCGAACTGAACATCATCAATCTGCGTTCGGACAACACCCGAGAAGACATCAGGTCAGTAAAAACTTTATACGTATCTTCTATTCTCACTCAATAGAAGACAACTATATGCTTCACGTGTTCAGCAATGCTAGTACAAATAGCGGCAGGACATCTCTGATGTACTAGTTGCTATGAACTTCGTTTCACCAGGCACCCCACTCCTGATTCTACTACCCAATAAAGTCGTAAAACAAACATATTACCGCCTTTCCAGCGGTGGCAGGAAATATTATAGTATTTTAAGCAACAAGGGGTATCACTAGAAAACCTAACAAACTGCTACAATCTTCATTTTGTTGTCCGAAATCCAGCGCTGCAATAGAGCGTATATTCTTCCTTGTGAAGGCAGGTTGGGGGAAATAGTTAAATCGCATGGACATCGCAAGAAAGATGTAATTACAGTAAAACACCATTTCAGTGACTGTAAATGCGGAGATTGTTCGACTTTCTTTTAAGAAATCGTAAAATTTTGACTCATTCATGATTGTGCAAAATACATTTCACAAAACCGAGCAGAGGCGGCAACATTAATTTCTAGCAGTGGAGCGACTGGAAATGCCATAGAAAGCAGGAGATACGGGTTCGAGTCCCGGATGAGTACACATTTTCAATTTTACCCATTAGCAGTTAATGTCATACAATCCGTGAATGTGATTAAAAATAAGCGTTTAAACTGTTCATTCCAAAATTTATTAGGGTGTTAATATTGATGACAGAGAGAATGAGTTACTACTTAATATCTGATAATTTACTGAGAAGTATATAAAAAAGCTTGACGTAAGTCTTTCATGCTTGTCAACCTGAGAGCAGATGCATGGGTAGGACACGGATAACAATAGGTTTCATACATATATTACGATAACTTTCAGCATTTTGCGACAATATTCAAAACATAACAATGTCCGAACCTAACATGAAATGAATATTTCAAATGTTTGAAAATCTATGGGACTTAACTACTTTGGTTATCAGTCCCTAGGCTTAAACTAACCTAAGGGCAAGCACACAGCCGGGCGGGAGTAGCCGAGCTGTCTGTAGCGCCACGTTACGGATCGTGCGGCCTCCCGCGACAGAGGTTCGAGTCCCGCCTCGGGCATGGATGTGTGTGTTGTCCTTAGGTTAGTATAACTTAGTCTAAGAAGTTTGAAAGTCTAGAGACTGATGACCAACGTAGTTTGGTCCCATAAGAATTAAAAACATTCATTCATTCAAGCAAACCCACACACCCAAGCCCGAGGGAGGCTTTGAACCACCAACGGCGAGCAACTGCGCGCTCCGCAGCGAGACGCCTTAGCTCTCGGCCACTCCACCGCGGTAAG
Source organism: Locusta migratoria (assembly GCA_026315105.1). Taxonomy (NCBI): domain Eukaryota; kingdom Metazoa; phylum Arthropoda; class Insecta; order Orthoptera; family Acrididae; genus Locusta; species Locusta migratoria. The sequence goes on from CM048747.1 coordinate 103,777,944, forward strand.
ACCAACTCCAAGAACGGGACAAGCAACACATGAGAAAACCTGCAAGTAAAAGTGAACCATTATTACAAAATTTGTAAATCTTTGGGACTTGACTATTGAGGTTGTCAGTCCCCATGCTTACAAACTTGTTACACTAACTTAAGAACAACAAAAACATACACACGCGAGCACGCGCGCACACACACACACACACACACACACACACACACACACACGTCCGAGGGGGGACTCTGACTACGATGGGGAGCAACTGCGCTCTTCGCAGCAAGGCGCCTTAGAACGCTCGGACGTTTCAATAATGTTCAAATGTTTGTCAAGCTTACGGGACTTAACTGCGGAGTCATCAGTCTCTAAACTTACAAACGACTCATGAACTAACTTATACCATACCCGAGGGAGGATTCAAACCTCCGAAGCGGGGGGCTGCGCGATCCGCAACGTGGCTCTCCAGACCGCTCGGAACTCTCGCGCGGCTCGGACGTTTCACCGCGGCAAACATTACGAAACAGAAAATCAGTAAGTATCAGAATTATTTACAACATGACTGATAAATGTACAATATGTCGAACGAAATAAGGTGAACACAAAATATGTATGTATTTTAGATCAACCGCGGTGGAGTGGCCGATCGGTGTAAGGCACCTTGCTGAGAGCGCGAGGTTGCTCACCATCGGAGGTTCGAGTCCTCCCTGGAGCATTTTGTGTGTGTGTGTGTGTGTGTGTGTGTGTGTGTTTTGTCCTTAGTGTAAGTTAGTTTAAGCAGTTTTTAAGTGTGGGGATTGACGACCATAGCAGTTACGTCCCTTAGATTTACAAACATTTCAATTTTGAATTTAAGGTCACTACGCTTGCCTTTTAACTCATAAAGGCATGGAAAATTCGTTTTATTTAGTTGCAGTTAGACGCCACAGAAGTGATCTAGCTATTTATGAAACACATGAATAGATTCAAAAGACTGTTTAAAGGAAGTATAAAATACGTGTAGTATTGGTGAGATTAGTTTATGGAAACTATAATGTTACCTTCAGGAAGAAGTAAAGACGGGCAAAAATACAGAAAGAAACTAAATATCGGGACACTAAGAGAGCTGATCAAGTAATTATAATTAAAATAATTAGTATATAAGAAGTAGGCGAATACAAGCAACTGCATGTTGTAGCGGAAATTATCTTTTAAGTTAAAACAGATCCAACCAGTATTAGTGAAAATTGATCCTAAGACCAAAAAGAACTTTCCGTTTCAAGCAATGGATTTGATGTTGGTCTTGTACTTGCACTCGACCTTAGGTGAACAAAGCTAATTGAAAATTGAACGGAATCGTATCAAAACCTGAAGTCTCTTGTAACATGCCGGGTCGTAGTACGATGTTTGTTGATGTTCTCGTTGGTTGGCGCTCTCGGTAGCGGCAGGTTGAAATTTCAGGGGGCAAAACTAATCCACAACAAATGACGTAGGCAACATGTAGGATTGCAGTTCATTGACATTTTAACGGTTTATTATTTGTGCCTAATTGTCCACATTTATGACCAGCCTATAAGTCTCATTAATTACAATTACTGAGACCCAGTAGTTAGGCCTACATTCCACCCGTCAATAAAACAAATTTACACAGTTCGTGCGCGGAATACTAAAGTGCAAGGTGTACAGTGTGGCACGGAAGAATGTAGCTTTTAATCATAACGCACTTTCCACACGACCTTAAGAAGGCGCTTTGCGCATGGAGGCGGAGCAATAGGGGTAGCGAGGAGGGGAGGAGCTACGGCCGAGCGCCAACAGTCGCGCCTGCGCGTGAAACAATGCGTAATTCGTTGCCAGTCCTTAGCCTTCAAATAATACAAAGCCTACTCACTAGGAGTAAACTCTTGTCGCCGCTCTCGTTGAAACAGCAGCCGCTAGAGGCGCCACATAACAACCACACACGCGCGAGACTTGACTGAAGTGCGTCCTGCTACAGTGCGTTATAATACACATTATGCATCACAAAAGAGTGTAACTTACTGTTTTTACGTGAAAATCTACAACTGTTTACGTGTTTGTGGAAAATGGTATATTTTTGTGTGCCATTTGCAATCAGGGCTCCCGAAATAAAGCTCCTGGAGTTAGTTTTCACTAATTTTCGAGTAATGAATCCACGAGACAACTATGGATAAAAACAATAAGCAGACATGGTATGTGCATTTTAAAGTGATCAGTGCTGGTATAATTTATTCTACTGTTGCCTAAATATTTCATTTTTATCTCTTGTGTAGGTGATACAAAGGATAAGTTATACCAGCCCAATGAGCATTCTATGGTATGCAGTAACCATTTTCTTACCTCAGACTTTAAATCCGGCCTGAAGAAAAAGAAATTGAATCCTGATGCAGTTCCCAGTGTTTTCGAAATGTAACCGCCAAGCAAACGAATTAAGATAAAAGAACCGAGAAACATCTTGAGGAGGAACCAACAGAATTGCCCTCTGTTTCAATGACGACTGCTGCCGCTACGTATGTCGGCGGATATTTGGTACGTGTCGTCGAAGAAAGTATACATTGTGAGGATTGTGTCAACAAGATCAGCAGTGTACAGTCTCCGTCACCAATGATGGTCTTAATAAAAGGAAAAGACAGAGGTGGACTTCGATACCCCAAACCTACATTCGTCATGTTCCTGGCAAGACTAGAAAGTGTGACTAATGAGGCACTGGAATCAGTCATATACAAGCCAAAAGTACTGTTCACACTTTTACACATGTTACTGTCTCATACTAGTCGCAACCCGCGTTGCAGTGCGGTAAGAATTCGCATGCAGAGCTACTGAGCAGATTAATACTGCAAAAATTTCTGCGGCCCTACTTAACTAATTTTACGAACAATATGACAGACCAGGTACGTAGGGAATATTTTGCGAAAAGAAATGAAAATTTAGAAAAGAAGCTCTCTAGGAAAAGCCGCAAAACAATTCCAATCAATTAGGCCTAATAATCAGTGTACATGATAATAAAGAAACAATCCCTGTTATCATTGTTAAATAAAGACAGTAACATGAACTTCAATATTTGTTCTCGACATCAGTGACCAAAATAAACCGTTGTGGCATATGGACATATTTTTAAGCCTTATTTCCAATTCGGTTCCATAAGAACCTACACGGCATGAGGTTGGCTTGTGGCGCCAACAGCGGAATAAGTTTGAACTACAGTGGCGACACTGCTCAGCAGAGGTTAGCTCCTAGTGAGTAGGCTTTGTATTATTTGGAGGCTAAGGCCAGTCACGCGCTTAAGAATGAACATTATTGGCTGCCAGTGCGGTAATGGTGGGGGGATGCGCAGAACGACTGAAAACTGGGCCGCCTTCGTAGGTGACGCCGACTATAACACTGATGAACTTTTACATAACAGTTCAAAATTGAAGTTCAAAGTTATGTGGTTGTGCCTCAGATACGTAAAGAGTCAAAACAATACTCGAACTGGCGTGAATTGTGCATCAGATCGAGGACGAAACAATACCCAATTACATGGCGCAAATGCATCCTATTTATATCTTCCAAACAATGTCAGTGAAAATTACGTATTGTTAATAGAGTTCATTACACTAATTATAATGGAAAAGTAAACAATTACATGTAACTGGCTAAAGTAAAAGATAGCGTAAGTAATAATGAGTAAATTTTAATATAAATATCCGTTAAATTAATAGTATTTCACTTGCAGAGATATTTAAATAGGTTTTCAAACAATTACTTCGTAATAAATGGTAATTATACAGAAACTAATGAGGGCACAAATTTCTAACATTAGTTGTGAAATACAATAATACCTACTTCAATATTATGAGAAATGTATTTACTTAATTTTATCAGAAATACTAATTAGCTTACTATCTGAACCTTAACAATATACCTCTGGCGCGAACTAATTAATATTTGCTAATTAAACAAACTTCTGCGACACCAAATAACAGAAAATAACTTCAGCTAGTCACGTTAGAATAGCAAAAGTTTTGGAAAAGAAAGTGATAATAGACTAATTACATTCATATCTATTATTATGCAACAGTGGTATCGGGAGGTTAGGTAATGCAAGCAGATGGGAATAAATCCCAACAGGCTTCGTTACATCCTGTTCTTTGCCGAACGCCGAAAAAGACGTAAAAGTCAGTAGCTTAGTTAATAATTGCAGATGCCGCAAGGTTCGATAATATACACAATAGTTGTGGCGATTCGTGAATGAGTCGTTCATTTGAACGAATACAAATAAATAATCGCAAGACTCGAATCGTTATTCGGAAGAATCGTCTGTCTCGTGACGATTCCAACGATTCATGCTTCGAAGGCAACTGCCGAATCATGTCCAATCGTGCCGAATGATTACAAATGCCGGAGAGAAGAGAGGGGACGAATCGTCGTTCAAAAGACTCGTGTCTCGTGACGATTCCAAGATCCAACGATTCAGGATTCGAAAGCAAGTGGCGAATCATGTCGAATGATTACGAAAGCCAGAAAGCGTGTGAACAGAGGAAGCACAGAACGAAGATCGTGAGCCGTTAATTATTAGCCTATATTCACGAATTACAGATGACAGAAACAAAACACAGCGAAATACACAGCTACCAATACATACGACTATACGTCTTTTATACAGTTTACATATTATGTATTTAATCGAGCAATTCTTACACAATTATATTTTGCGTATCCCGGAAATTTTGATTATATTTTGTGTTTCGAGAGTTTTAAGCTTTTTGAGTTCATCTACATAGTTGTAGGTTTTGAAAAAAACGCAGTTTTACAAAAATATTCTTTTTATAAGAAAACGCCTTTTTCAAATGTTTTTAAAGCCATATCAAAAATATTATTTACCATTTTGGTCTTTATGTTCAGCTTTCCTGAAGGAAAAAGATTTTACAAAAAAGAAACATTTTAATAAATGCGAATTCTTGTATCTTGAAAGAAATGTAATATTTAGAGACGGATTTTTATTTTTAATGTTTATTTATATAGACGTGTTTCTTTAAACTAATTGATTTTGTGTAATAAGTATTTCATAATATGTGCTAATTACCATAGATTTAATGAAATTTATATTTAAATGGCTGAAGTATTCAAACAGAACGAAAAAAAAATTATAAGGTTACAACAGGATTTGAAATAAGTGACCTATGTTCACTAAACCTACTACGCTACTAAATGAGCTATGATGACAGAAAAAATAGTTGGTAGTGTAATATGTATTTATATCCGCTTGCAAAACTTCAAAGAGTATTTTCTCGAGAATTTTTGAGAGGTGAATGGAATGGCTTTGCCTAATTATTATTTTAAGTCTAAACTTTATGCACCATAAATATTAAAAAAACCGATACCCATATTGTCTCCTTTTTGGCATTCTGTAAGATTCGTACCATCGCAGACTAGAAAGAATCGTGAACGAATCGTAGGAATCGATTCACAGTGTGGGATTGAATCGCAAGAATCGATTCATAAAAAAGAATCGTGTTGTCCAACTCTAATACACAACTGTGCACTAATTCACAGCGAATGTCACACTGTGAGAACAAAACTTCTCAGGTGTCCGTAATTCAGTGATCAGCAGGGTTACACAAGGGACAATAAATTAAGCACACGCCGTATACGCAAATAAGGCAATTTGTTCGCGACAGCCTCACTTTTTTTATGAGCGGTGGGACAGAGCACGTGCGATGAACGGTAAATGGCAGCTCTTCCGGTCGGCTGGCTCCAGTTAGCTTGATGGCGCCTTTGCATGCTGCGAGGCGCTTATCGGAAGACTCGTTAAATTTGCATAATCACCGGCAAGATCTCCGGTCATTACGCTACACGTGTGCCGAGCCGAACGTGCGCGATATTACGGTTCCTTTCCTTCCTCCAATGTTGCTCTCACACTACGGAAGCAGTCCTTGCCACACAGACCTCTGTTGTAGACCCTTAATTAACACATTTGTAGATATGGTATCTGTTGTTTTGGACATTCGGACATTTTGAGTTATAATTAGACGGATCCAACGTGATAATTATCTAGTTGGCTAAACGTATTTATGAGACACGCTGTGGTGGAGCGGTGGAGTAGCGGAGCTGCCGAACGTATTGAGGCGCTGTGCTCTGATGCGGGAGGCCGTCCCCCGTCTGAGGTTCGAATCCCCCTTCCCCCCCCCCCCTAGGGAATGGATGTTTGTGCTGTCTTTAGTATATGTTAGTTGATAAGTAGTTTGTAAGTTTAGGGACATGACCCCGCAGTTAAGTCCCATAAACTTAACTAACATTTGAACATTTTTTGCACCTGCGGAAAAAAAGGCCGTGGTGAAAAAAACGTAAATACTAAATATTAAAAAGGGTTCTTAAATTATAATTTTTCGTTTAGTTCTTCTATCAGATCATTTAGCACATTCAAAGTATTTATTGCATTAAAAACGTTTTACTTCGCGGAGACCACGTATACGAGTCGTAGCGCGGACGCCTAATATAGGCGGCAGTGGCCGCAACGTTGCAATGCGCATGCGCGGCTAAGGTTCAAATTCTCTTCTGAACTGTTCTGAATCCCCTGGAGGCAGCATTTGGGCGCTCCTAGGGCAGAGACGGGCGAGGGAAACTCCGCTTTTAACATTAACATTGGAGCTGGTAGAGACGCCAGCTTTTGGCTTCTCGAGCTCTGGCGGTTACGCACGAATAGCGGTCTGGAGCGCCACGTTACGGATCGGGGGGCTTCCCGCGTGGGAGGTTCGAATCCTCCCTCGGGCATTAATGTGAGTGTTGTCCTTAGGTTAGTTAAAATTAGTTTAAGTAGTTTTTAAGGCTAGGCACTGATGACCGACGTAGTTTGGTCCCATAGGATTACAAACATTTGAACATTTATTTTTGGTTACGCACGAATGGCCCCGAAGCAACCGAAGCAAAGACAATGGAGTTAGTGCGCTGCGCTCCTCGTATTGTTCATGCGCAAATCCTCCATGAGGGCAACATCCGCCCCCCCCCTTTTTTTTTTTTTTTTTTTTTTTTTTTTTTTTTTTTTTTTTTTTGCGCATTGAGCATTCATCAAAAACAAGTCATGTTTATTAATATCTCATAACTATAAAGTAGCATCAACTGTAGAAGCCTTCAGACGATCAGATCACGAATAATAATGAAGTCACAACTCTCCATCCAGCAAGAATAGCCGTCGAAGGTTGTGGGTTCGAGATCAAGTGCAGGCAATTTATTTAAAACCCAATTTCGTTTTTAACAGATACGGGAACAAGAATGACTTAATATTGTTACTTACCACATATCTTTGAACGTTTTTGCATATGTGTCGCGATGTTGAGGGTAAATGACATTTATACTCTTCGTTGCAACAAATATTTAAGTATTTGAAAAGATGTGGGGGAGAACAGCCTTTGCGCATGCATAAGGTTAGGAGAAGATACTGCTTACAGTGTCACGTGACCCGAAGGTAGGTTGTCTCTTCATCGTATACAGATTCATTTTGTTACAGTCACTTAACAGTGTAATTACTTACTTAGTTTTAGTGTTCATGTGCATATTTATATGTTTCTGACATTTATTATCAAAGAAAGATGAACAACGTTCAGTATCTTTTAGAAACAAATTTCTCGGCTTTAAGCTTGGCGAAGCTAAAAGAATGAGATTAGGTGATGAGACAATATGAGTAGATTAGTTTTGCTATTTGGGTAGCAAAATAACTTCAAAGATTACCTGACATAGTCGCGTTTGGAAGCGATCTGATCGTTTCATAGTTTTCAAAATGAAAAGCCAGGATAGCTTGATAATAATTTATTAAATGACGTCCGGTTTCGGTGCACTGTGTCACCATCATCTGGTCACATAAATGTTATAAAGTGGTCATCTTGTTAGAAAAATTGGGTATAAAATAACAAGTGCAACATTGCACTTAATCACTATATAAACAATATACAAGTTAAGAACATGACAGCTTACTGAAATGGAACCATTTTTGCAGCAAGGGAAGAAACGAAAGTGCGATAATCTGGAAGTACAGCTGGAAAAAAGGTACAATCGACACTTTGTTTTGCAAATAGCTCGACAAGCCAAAGCACTATTGACAAACTAGTGTTGGATTTTGTCTGTGGAATAATATACCAGTACCAGTCGTTAGATATGAGAGAAGTGATTGGATAAGGCAGGAGTGAAGTGGACCTGAATGGGTTGAAGTAGAGATTTTTAATTTTTTTTTCTATGTTAAGCAATCTGTTCTGTTTGAATGTATTTCAATTTTGCTCTATGCAGTCCTATTTCGTTTTTAGTTACGTCAAAAATTTCACCAAACTATAAAGTAATTGTAATTTTACCAATTACTTTTTGAAAAGGTAATTTGTACTTATATTTAAGTACATATTTTTTTCAAGTAATTGTAATTGCATCCATTTACATTTTTGAGTACTTTTCGCAACACTGGACACATTCTGAGATATCAGGGAATTGTCAACTTTGCTTTAGAAGGAAGTGTGTGGAGTAAAAATCGTAAATAGAGACCGAGGGACGAATAAAGTAAGCAGATTCAAAAGAATGTATGTTGCCGAACGTGTTCTCAGATGAAGAGACTTGTACAGGACAGGGTAGCGTGGGGAGCTGCATCAAACCAGTCTGCGTACTGAAGACCACATCAACGCCGAACCGTCGTTGAAGAGTGCGACACTCTGGACCAACCGTCTCTTGACGATTATAGTTGTCAGTATGCCACGACGAGTGCAGGCATGCATCAATGAAAGAGGATGTACGGTACGGTACGGTACGGTACTGGCGTATGTTGCAATCAGGAAATCCCATCTGAGTACACATGTTCAGCTTTACCCATTCTCAGTTAATGCAATATAGTCCGTGAATATTTTTCATTAGATCGCCATCGTCGTCTCGGTGTGTCCTTTTGTCTGTTTGAATCCAGCACAGTTCTCATCCTGGTAAGCATTCATTTCCCTGCCCAAGTACGGGTGACGTAATGGTTGTTAATATTTAAACGCTGACGCTGAGACAAATTTACTCAAAAAATTTTCGTTTATAATGAACAGAAGGTCGAAGCAGTTAATTACAACGTGTAAGCACAGCTTTCTAGGCAGTTGCGTTATGAATTTCATCACTGCGGCACTCCGAACGCCACACCTACACGGACTTCCCGAGGTCTTTCGCGATGACGGCATAAGGTTCATCTACTTCTGCGGAGATGCGGTAACGTTCGACCTTGACCGGAAATCTGAAATGTCGAGCGCAAGAGGACATAGGAGACGGGGCCACTGCAGCCGTAGTGTGCGGCTCGTGGGAGTTTGAAATGTTCAAATGTTTGTACAGCTTATGGGACTTAACTACGGGGTCATCAGTCCCTAAACTCACAAACTACTTATCAACCTGTGGTGTCGCACAAGTACAAAGTGCGCGCCACCTACTTTCGCCGCGCGCCGCCATGCATGCACGGCGCGGCGTTCTTCCGACGACAGCCACGAGCGCCCTCTGCTGGGACCCTGCTCGTGGCCACCACTGAAAAGACACCAGTCACTTCGGACTGAGACAGCAACGTGTTAGGACCTTCGTAATCAGATATGCACCAGTGAAGACTTTGCTATTGTACAGGCACTAGGCAGGCCTCTAACAACTGTGTATCAACATTCTGCAGTACTATGTAAAAGTTAAGTATTGTTACATTCTGTGCAATATATCTCTTTCTAATTTACTCGAGTGTTCATAGTTTCTGGCTGCTCCCCTCCGTACCTGCACCAGCGTGTCGGTCTCATTCCGCTCGGCCACCGACACCTACGGCGAGGCTGGGACACTAAAGCGGCGACGAAGTCGGGACACAAAAGTGGCGACGAGGAGTGATAGAACCTTGGACCAGCCCGCTTGCAGCAGCCAGACAGCAGCAGTCGGAGCACGCAGAAATTGCTCCCGCCCACCCACCCTTATTATAACAATTTTGGGGGAAGATATTCAGTTACGTGTTTTGTGGACTTTTTTTTTGTTGCAGAGCGAGCCCTCCTTTCATATTGCATTTGTGTTTTGTTATAATTTACTTGTATACGCGGCGCCTAATCGGTCAGCATGGCCACTACCCCGAACCCAAACTTAATGGAAATTATTCAGTTGCAGACGGCGCAAATTACACAACTTCTCCAGGCCGTGTCGCAGTTGACGACGCAGGCTGCTCACCAACAACAACAGTCGTCACATCAGCAGCCCACACCTGCCGCCGCACCGCTTCCGACGTTCCGCCAGTACAACGAACGTGAGGAAGAATGGAGTGACTATTTCGCGCAGTTTCAAGAACTCGTCGCGGCTCATCAAATTACAGGTCAGAGAGTGAAGAACCTTTTCTTATCGATTGTGGGCCCCCAGACTTTCGTACTATTGCAAAAACTTTTCCCTCTCGCATCTCCTCGTGATGTAGACTTTGACCAAATTGTAGATGCACTGAATGCTCATTATGAGAGAAAAGTTCTTGTAGCCGCTGCACGATACCGATTTTTCAGACTTAAAAAATTACCGCAGCAGTCACACCAAGAGTGGATTACGGAATTGAAGGGCTTAACCCGCCAATGTAAATTTACTTGCTCTTGTGGACTTTCGTATAGTGACGTGATGTTGAGGGATGCGATTACGCAGAACATTCAGGACCCCAGAATTAGGGCAGCAATTCTGAAACAGCCTGACCCTTCATTAGATAGTGTACTGCAGCTTATAGAAGCGCATGATACTTTTGACTTAGCTGATGTAGAAATGCAAAGACACAGTGTAAATTCAGTGCGCCGCAACGGACGCTTTCCTAGCCGTAGTTCTCAGTATAGCACTAGTGATTCTTATTTTTCTACCGGCCGTGCTGAACAGACAGTGAACAGTAGCCAGTGTAAAAGTGCGACGCAAAGGTCGCCCCGTAGTGTTAGACACAGTAATTTGAATAACGGGCGCCAACGCTCATTTCAGAAAAATGTACGTAAATCTTGCCCCCAGTGTGTGTCTCGCCACAAGCGTGCTCATTGCCCTAGTCGCAACGCAACCTGTTATCAATGTGGCAAATCAGGACATGTGCAGTCTGTGTGTATGCAAATTAAAAACTCAAAGAACAGTAACGTTAGAAACAGTGCTTCGCAAAGTGCGAGAACAGTTCATTCTGTAAATGTTATACGGGCTGTGGAATTGAACAGTGCTTTCCTTGGATCTCAATTGCAAGAAAGTAGTTCTGCGCCTATGGCAAAACTATATAGTGCACCACGTAGCAAGCGCCGACGAGCGCGTAAAACAGTGCAACGGAAAAGGGTTCGGGACAAGCAAAATGACTATGAACAGTGCATTCCTGTACTGAAAATAATGCCTTCTGCAACTGCTCCTTTTAATAGTGCCCAGTACTGTGTAGCTAGTGACAGTAGAATTGGTGTAGCTACTCAAAGTAATTTTAGTGCAGTAGCCTCGCATTGCGCGGACGTCGATCCGGCGGTAGTGTCATCTAGTGACAGTGTGGTTAATCCGCTGTGTGCCGAGTATGCGGCGCTTCCTACCGTACGCGGCCCGCGCAGACGCAGCAAACAAACCGTAGCAGACGTTGCCCACATTCGCGCACCTGTCGAGCGCCGCAAGCAAAAACTGTTTGTGACTCTCTTCATAGAAAATAAGACGGTGCAATTTCAGCTTGATACTGGTTCCGCTGTCACACTAATTAATAAAGAAACTTATGAACTACTGGGTTCGCCAAAATTGTCGCCGTGTCAACATGTGCTAACGGCGTATACGGGTGAAAATATTCCCGTGCTAGGAACGTGTAGCCTGCCCGCCTCTTTTCAAGGTGTAACAAAAACAGTTGCTTTTGTTGTTCTTCAGGCCAAATCGACACAGAACATTTTTGGACTTGATGCTTTTGACTTGTTTGGTTTATCGATTCAAAGAGATGTGCTTCAAATTTCGTCAATAGTGCCTCAGGATAAAATCAATGCATTGTGTGACAAATATAGTGACTTGTTTTCGCCGGAACTAGGTTGTGCAAAAGACTTCGTGGCACATGTAACTTTAAAAGACTCTGCAGTTCCAAAATTTCGTAAAGCTAGACCAGTGCCTATCGCAATGCGTGATACAGTTGCCGAAGAACTTAAACGTTGGCAAGATAGTGGGGTGATTTCTCCTGTTTCTGCGAGTCAGTGGGCCTCGCCTATAGTAATTATACCCAAGCCGTCAGGAAAACTTCGTATCTGTGCGGACTTCAAATCAACAGTGAACAGTCAAACAATTGTAGACACTTATCCCCTGCCCAGACCTGACGAACTAATGGACAAATTAGGACAGTCTCGCTTCTTTTCTAAGATTGATTTAGCAGAGGCATACTTACAAATTCCGCTTGATGACGAGTCAAAAAAGTTTTTCGTCATTAATACTCACATGGGCCTTTTTCAGTTTCAACGCCTACCCTTTGGCAGTTCTTCCGCTCCCGCTATTTTTCAGCGTTTTTTGGAACAGCTGACAGTTTCTGTACCGTGTTGTTCGAACTATTTAGATGATATTGTGGTATCCGGACGTACAGTTGAAGAACATTTAGCAAACCTGGAGTGCCTTTTCAAAGTTTTGACTGCAGCAGGTCTACGTTGCAATAAAGCAAAGTGTTCGTTTTTTCAAACTGAAATAGAGTACCTAGGCCATGTGATTAATGCCCAAGGAATCCATCCTTTACAGTCACATCTTCGAGCAATCACAGACTTGCCTCCTCCTAAGAATGTGCACGAATTGCAAGCAGTGATGGGAAAGCTGAACTATTATTTCCGGTTTATTCCCAATGCCTCTCAGATTGCAGCTCCACTGCATCGCTTACGTAGGAAGAATGTTCCTTTTGTATGGTCTAAAGATTGTCAGGTTGCCTTTGACAAACTAAAGTCTTCACTACTCAGTGATGCATGTTTGATTCCCTTTGACCCACAGAAGCCTGTAGTGTTAGCAGTTGACGCCTCGTCGTACGGTGCGGGTGCAGTTCTCTCACATCGTATTGGATGTCACGATCGTCCTATTGCCTTTGCATCCAAGCTACTGACGCCAACGCAACAGAATTACAGTCAGATAGAAAAGGAGGCTTTAGCAATCATTTACGGCGTCACAAAGTTTCATCATTATCTGTATGGCAGAAAATTCTATTTGTTGACAGACCACAAGCCTCTCACGTCGTTGTTCTCACCCACAAAGCCAATTCCGCCACGTACGGCACAAAAGCTTCAGAGATGGTCCTTGATATTGTCAAATTATCAGTATGAGATTTTGTACCGACCTACCACTAAACATGCTAACGCGGACACACTCTCCCGACTTCCGGTTGGCCAGGATGTATCATTTGATTCTTCAGAAATGGCATGTTGTCAGATAGACTCCAGAGATGCTTCCGCTGTCGCAGACTTCCCTTTAAACTCTCGTCGGGTTGCACAGGAAACAGCTGCGGATGCAGACCTAAGTGTGGTAGCACGTTTTGTTCGCTCAGGGTGGCCTGCCAGAGCCAAAGACATTGATCGGCCTCTGGTTCGACGTTATTTTGCACAACGTCAGGCATTATCTTTAAGTCAGGGTGTACTGTTGTTGCATACCGACAACGACCAAGCAAGAGTGATTGTTCCTCGTTCCCTGCAACGTGAAGTGTTACGCCTCCTGCATCAAGGGCATTGGGGTATTGTTAGGACAAAGCAACTGGCCAGACGTCATTGTACCTGGGTTGGTATGGACGCTCAGATAGAGAGCATGACTTCACAGTGTACAGTTTGTGCGGAGCATCAGGCGGCTCCTCCACAGCGTTTCTCAGTCTGGCCACGCCCCAAGGGTCCATGGCAACGTTTACATATTGACTTTGCCGGACCATTCTGGAATACGCGCTGGTTAATTGTTGTAGACGCTTTCAGCAAGTTTCCTTTTGTGATTGCCATGAACTCAACGACGGCTTCTAGTACAATCAGTGCCTTAACATCAGTGTTTTGCATCGAAGGCTTGCCTGAAACTATCGTCAGTGACAATGGACCTCAGTTTGTTAGTGCAGAATTTCAACAGTTTTGTCGTGTGAATGGCATTCAGCATATCACCACCGCGCCTTTTCACCCTCAGTCCAATGGTGAAGCAGAACGTTTCGTTCGAACATTCAAGTCTCACATGGAGAAGATGAAAGGTCAGCACTCCAGGCAGCAAGCTCTTCAAACTTTCCTGTCTACGTATCGGTGCATGCCACGTGACGGCCCGTCTCCTGCCGAGCTGCTACACGGCCGCCGTCACCGCACTCTCCTTCACCTGCTGCAGCCTCCCACGCACCGAGTCGGTTCGTATGGCGCTACGCGTTTTCAGGTTTCCACGCCGGTGCTGTACAGGGTGTTTGCTGGAAACAAGAAGACATGGTTGCCGGGCACCATTCAACGCGTGCTTGGGCGCAATATGTTTGTTGTACGTTCTTCCACAGGGTCGGAGCTGCGGCGCCACGCAAACCAATTGCGCCTGCACAGACCGCGCGATCCTGTCTCCGGTTTCTTGATTCCAGACCCAGTTCACCGCCAGGGAGCACAACCACATCGTTCGTCCCCGGACTACGAGATCCCTATGGACGTCGACGTACATCCGACGCAGTCGTCGCCGCCGCTGTCGCCGCCGCAGATGACAGCGTCACCGAGAGGGACTCCGGGACCGTGCGGGCCCCCCCAGCTTGGGCCACGCACCTCAGAAGAAGATGACCTGCTCCCTCTGGGCGGGGGCGGGCGCCCTTCCCCAGGTTTCGGCGGGTTCCCTGGAGGATCGCAAGGCGGATGCCGGGGCGCGGACGGCGTCTCGATCCCGGCCTCCGCTACGACGCCCGTCCCACCAGTAACGCCCCCGCCCAGGCCCTCCTCCCAGTGCCGTCGCCGTGGCCCTCAGCCCTACGCCACGACGGCGCGGCGGTTTGGGGGGGAGGGGTGTGGTGTCGCACAAGTACAAAGTGCGCGCCACCTACTTTCGCCGCGCGCCGCCATGCATGCACGGCGCGGCGTTCTTCCGACGACAGCCACGAGCGCCCTCTGCTGGGACCCCGCTCGTGGCCACCACTGAAAAGACACCAGTCACTTCGGACTGAGACAGCAACGTGTTAGGACCTTCGTAATCAGATATGCACCAGTGAAGACTTTGCTATTGTACAGGCACTAGGCAGGCCTCTAACAACTGTGTATCAACATTCTGCAGTACTATGTAAAAGTTAAGTATTGTTACATTCTGTGCAATATATCTCTTTCTAATTTACTCGAGTGTTCATAGTTTCTGGCTGCTCCCCTCCGTACCTGCACCAGCGTGTCGGTCTCATTCCGCTCGGCCACCGACACCTACGGCGAGGCTGGGACACTAAAGCGGCGACGAAGTCGGGACACAAAACAACCAGCTTATCCTAAGGACGGCAAAAATTTAAATGCCCGAGGGGGGATTCGAACCCCCGACCGTAGTGGCCGTGCAGACCGTGACTGGACCGCCACAGTCCCCTCGGCCACCGCGGCCGGCTGGGAGTTTGAGATGGCTAGGAGGCGACCGCGGGTAGCCAAGCGGTTAAGAAGCGGGAAACACGGGACACATGTTGCTATTTATTTCATCACACAAGTGAAGCTGAAGTCATTCCTCTTCCTTAGTCTCATTCTATTTGGAAATGAATAGGTCCAAGTGGCTGTAAATTAGGTGTGGTGTTTGTGAAACAACATCGGTGATTTTATCTTATCCATTGTGTCCGCAATCGATAAATCACACCCTGTTCTATAACCAGGTTACCTGGGTAACCCAATGACTTTAATGTCGTACAGTCACGGTTGGCAATACTTAGCCCCGGGTATATACACAACAGTTGCAGCAAGGTATTCTAATTGTTTCTAACTACAGCTGCTACTGTTTCACAGCGTTGTGAACTGTGAATTATTGTGTAAACTTTTCTACTGTGTACATCATTTTTAGATTCTCATGGATGATAAGCTGGAACTCTCCAAATCTCAATACAGCAGATTAAGCTAAGAAGATTCTACAGATGAATGGATTCTTAGAAACGAGGATGCTGCTGCTTCAGACATTGAATATGCTGTTAGTGCTTGTAGTGATATTGAAGTTGAAATAGAGACAAGTGATACTAGTAGTAATGAACATGATTGAGCTGATGAAAACAGTGAAGCAACTGTGTTTTTGCAGGCATTCTACGTGACAAAGATGGAGCCAAATGGCATAAGAAACCCTTCAGTACAAGAAAGTTGTTGAAGCATAATATTTTGCGGCAAAGGTCTGGTCTAACACGTACATCCTTCTATAAAAACTAAATTTACAGAAGAAATGTGTATTATAATAATATATTAAACCAACAGGAAGGCAAATCAGGCATTCAGAGTATCATATCAATTCAGAAGTACCAGCGAAAGTGTGGGAGCCATTGACAGCTGAAGAATTTCACACCATATCTTGGTATGCTGATTACACTGGAGTAAGATTCTCTAACACTGAACACGCGAAGGAAACGTAGAAAACAAATGCATTCCCACTCTATCGTGCAAGCCTATTGCTCAACAGGTTTCGAGAGATAAGCAGATTTACAAGTTTTGACAATGTGAACACCAGGAGTGAGCGATTGAAAAGTGACAAAGCTACTGCAATAACTGACATTTTTGAAATGCTAAATTCAAATCATCGTAAATGGTTGTCTAATAAATAATAAAACAATCTAATTATTATATAAAATAAAGTATTACATTTATGAACTTTGCATCTGTAATAATGGAGATAGGGTAAGGTGGTACAATTTCGATCATTTCGGACAAATGTCATTGTAACTGTAAATATATTGAGAAAATAAATAATTTTAACTATTTCACTTGTTCCCGGATGTTTAATGAATATATAACACAAATATTAGACAGTTACAATTGTTGGTGTAAACACTAGGCAATGTTACAGAATTGAGAGAAATCGATCGAAAATGTACCACACTAGGTACAATTATGATCACTTCCTCGTACAATTTTGATAATGGGCATCTTCCACATAGAAAGTACTTTTTCCTTAAGGCACCATTGCACACTTCGTGGTAGTAAACATTGTATATTTAGCAGCGAATCCAATCACCCTTAATCAGAAAATGTATAAGAGCGCGTTGGACTAAGTAGCTTCACTTACCTCCTAAAAGGAAAAAAATTATATCTCCGTAGCACAAAGTGGTGTATTCTTGGAAAAGACAGGAGGGGCTGTAGAAAACTGCTACACTACAACGCCACACAACGAGACACCATGAAATTGACAAATGGCGCGAATTGTACCTATATCGAATGTGTACCACCTTACCCTATATCGTCACCTGGGTAACCCAAATATAGATCAGCGGATGTGTTCTGTTACTTCCCGTTTAAATGCTCTTCTATGAAAGTATTTAAATTTTTCTTGTTGTTATGACGTTTATAAAGATGCAAATGAGGAATAACCTGAGGCTTGTGTCCACTAGTTTCAATATACCTGAAAAATGGGCTGTAACAGTTAGAAAGGTTACCCGGGTAACACAATGTGGACACAAGGGTTATACATAGCAGAGTATGAAATTCAGAAGATAATTCGAAATTTTATTTCAAATTGAGATGCCTTCAACAATATCTCATTGCACTCTCGATATACTGGTTTTATATTCGGCAGGATATTCTGTATTAGAACAGCGGGAATATGTTCGCATGCCAATTTTTGTGAGGAAGGCGGAGTGACGGCTAAGCAGTCTGCGGCGCGCGCGTCACGTTCTGCACGGCCACTACGGTCGGCGGTTCGAATCCCCCCTCGGGCATGGATATTTGTGCCGCCCTTAAGACTAAGGGCTAGTTCGTAAGTAGAAGAGAGGTATCATCAAAAGTCTCGTTGACAGAGCCAAGAAAATTTGCACTCCGGAACTCCTGGATGCTGAATTAAGACATCTGAAGCAAGCTTTCAAGAAAAAATGGCTATTCAGATAAAGAGATAACCTTCTGCAACCAAATAACAATAGTCTAAGTACACGTAATCAAACAAAGCGATGGAAGAACACAGTTTCCCTGCCATATATCGGAAAAGTAACTGATCAAATAGAAAAAAATATTACGCAAACACAACATCAGACCGGTTTTCAGACCAACTAGGAAAATATGTCAGGCACTCCGTTCTGTGAAGGATAAACGAACTACTCTTTCTGCTTGTGGCGTTTATAAAATTCCGTGTACATATGGTAAAGTTTGTATTGGAACCACAAAAATAAGTATAGAAACTAGGCTGAAGGAACACAAAAGTCATTGCCGACTAGAAAAAAACAGGGAAATCGGCTGTGGCAGAGCATGCTCTTCAATCTGGAAGTCATATAGTGAGGTTTTCCGAAATATCAGTTTTATCTACAATGACGAATTATCATCCACGACAATATAGGGAAGCTATTGCAATATATAAACATAAAGAAAATTTTAACAGGAAAGAAGAAGCTATGAAACTTAGCGACATATGGACAGTAGCTTTGAAAGATCGACAGGTTTTATATCTGACCGATTGCAATCGATAGTGATGTTTCATCTTTGCAAAGGACTATCTCTGCTGATAACGTGGCAGCTTGACCACGCCCACTTTTCACAGTATATAAGTCGCTCTCTGACACCCGACTCATCAGTCGACAAGACTCAACGCAAGTAAGAAGACCTCTTAAGATGTCCGGCGCAGCTCTGGACGAAACGTTAGGAGAAACTGAAAAGTTTTATGGACCACGGCCTTATAACCCGGAAGTTCTACCAGCAACTACTTCATAAGTAGTTTGTAAGTTTAGGGACTGAGGACCCTATAGTTAAGTCCCATAAGCTCTACAAACATTTGAACATTTGAATTTGAAAACATTTACCTTTTTATCTTTTTAGTTGTCACCTGATGATGGACTAAGAAGCCGAAAGCCGGTTTTTGACCAATAAAAAGGTTTGCAGAACATCAGGAAGTTGTTCCTTTTTGATATTATTTACCTTTTTGTGGACCGACAAGAGCATTATTCGTGTGGTCAGTTTTATGCTTCATTTTGAGTCGATGGTAACAAATCAACATATTTGCCGTTCGTGAAGCGCGCAGCGACACTTGTCGGCTTTCACGGACAAGGCTTGCTGCACGCCCTCGCGCCATTTCCGCTGGCGCGACGCGCTCGTTTGTTTGTTTGTCTGCGCGTTCACAGTTACGCTTAATAATTACACGCTCCGGCTCCCCGCTGTTATTTAGTGAATGCAAATTGGGGGGTAAATTTGCGTAACATGCTGCCCTTCAACAATGCCTCCGCACTATCTCTCTGTAAACAACACGTGCAGCAGTGCTATTGTGCTGTTAATACCGCGTACTTGGGTAATATGCACTAGGGTCCAAGGGAATATAACAACTGCAAATCGTAGAATAAAAATTCTCATTATGCTGCATGTACTCGAGTCAGGTAATGAAAGAGCACCGCAGGTGAAAGATGATGAAGAAGAAGAAAAAAATTAGACAATGTAATGATATTAAAAAGACTTAACGGGTATGCAGTGGGGTGGGAGGATCGACCACCACCTATGTTTCATCAGACGAACACCCTGCTGTTTTCAAAAAAGTTGCAGACAGGAAGCACTGGAGTGGGGGAGTTGAGAAATAAATTTCCCCTGTCTACTGTGGGCACAATTGTGTATGAAAGGAAAAAAATATATACAGGGTGTTTCACTAAGTGTGTTTGCCTCTGTAACTTATAAAATAATAGGTGACGGGTTTTTAATGCGGTAGGTCAACACAAGAAATGTTACACCTTCTGCGGAGCTACGAACATAGTATATTGTATCATTTTCCAAAGAGTTACAGCACAAAGTTATAATTTTTTAAATGGGACAACTGTTTTTTCTATCGTGTATTGGATTCGTTGAAACCAGCTGCGTCCAAATCAATTTAAACTACATTCCTATCACAGTTTGGGAGCTACAACCCTTCAAAGTTTCAGGGGCAGATACCACAAACGCTGTGCATAATGCAATGCGCCTTCTAAGTGTGGTGCGGCCGAGTTGTAACGACGCCGTTGTCACGGAGCGAGAAGCTTCCTCGATGCGCTGTTAGACTGCCGACTGTCGCCGCACACGGCCGTATACCCGACAGTTGGAGCCACACAAACAACTGGGGCTCAATATACTGACATCGGATGACGATGGCATACACGAACAACGAGTACGTTGACATGTTGCTGATGCTCGGCGAGTGTCGACAAGACACCACTGATGCAGCCACGGCGTATGCCGTGAGATATTCTAGGCGAAGAGCCCCGGCAGTCATTACGTTCTTACGTGCCGAACAACGACTTCGGGAAACAGGCAGCTTGGTAAAGCGCCGCAGTAACAGACGAAGACCTGCAAGAAGTGAGGAGACGGAGGTGTTTGTTTTAGCTGCACTACACCACGATCCTCATGTCAGCCGTTGCTGCAGTCGCTGGTGTCAGTCTCGCATCTGTGTGGCATATAGTACACGGCGACAGGTTTCACCCGTACCGCCTGTCACTGACCCAGGAGCTGCATGGGATCGATTTCCGTGCAAGAGTGACATTCTGCGAGTGGGCCATGCGTAATTTCACGCTGGAGTCTTTACAAAGTGTTATGTTCTCTGATGAGTCCACGTTCACAAATTATGGTGCAGTGAATCGCCATAACATGCACTACTGGTCCGCAGACAATCTTCGGTGGGTACGACCTATCGACCGTCAACGTAGGTTGTCTATTAACGTGTGGTGTGGAATCCTTGGGGATGAAATCATCGGTCCAAACTACTTCCCAGGTACACAGACAGGTGAGTTATATCGCGCTTTTATAGCCGACAGTTTGGGTGGAATCCTCGAACATGTGTGCCTACACACGAGAGTCCATATGTGGATGCAGCATGATGGTCACCCCGCCCATTCTGAGCGTGCTGTTGTGGAAGACCTAAACAATAGGTTTGCATGAAGATGGTTGGGGCGCCATGGCCCTCATTCATGGCCCGCAAGGTCGCCCAATTTAACACCAGTAGATTTCTTTTTGTGGGGATATCTAAAGGATCGTGTTTATATCACTGAGCTCACATCCCCTGATGATCTAAAACGGCGCATCGAGGACGCAAGTCGCTCCGTCACACCGGCGATGTTACATCTCGTCCGCAGATGCTTTCAACGGCGCATTGCATTATGCATTGATAAACATGGACACACATTTGAACATCTCATGTAAATAAACTTCCCACCGCCATAACATCCATTATCCACCACACTGCCGTGTATTATGTACAGTGTATAGTATCTGCCCCTGAAACTTTGAAGGGTTGTAGCTCCCAAACTAACAGTGATAGTAATGTCGTTTAAATTGATTTGGACGCAGCTGGTTTCAACGATTCCAATGCACGATAGAACAAACTATTGTTCCATTTAAAAAATTATATCTTTGTGTTGTAACTCTTTGGAAAATGACACAATAAACTATGTTCATAGCTCCGCAGAAACTGTAACATTTCTTGTGTTGACCTACCGCATTAAAATTTCCCTTCAGCTATTATTTTATAAGTTACAGAGGCAAACACAGTGGAACACCCTGTATATATACTGAGACAAAGATAAGGCTTATTTTTATTTTTCTACATAATTTCCAAGTAAATTGAGACATTTGTCAAATCGCGTTATAAGCTTAAAAAAAGCCGTCCAGGTAAAAATCGGGGCGTTGCATACGGAAGAAGCGTTGATCGGCTATGGGCGAAAGACACAGCAGGTGAACGCCCACGTCTAAGACACCGATACACCATTGGATAGTGGTCGACCATGAATACGGCAATGACTTTCGGATTGTGACGGGAAATGAAACGGGTTGCACCATAACACGACGGAATCAAAGGCCGCATCCATGGAGTGGAAAAACCTGTCGTCACCTGTCCGAAAGAAGTTCAAAAGCGCTCCGTCTGCAGGTAAAGTGCTAATCGCCGTTTTCTGAGTCGCCCAAGGAGTTTTGTTGCTGGACGTTTTTTGAGGATGCAACCATAGATGCTGCGGGGTACTGTGGCACTCTGTCGAAATTGAATGAGGTGATTCTGAAAAAGCGGCATGGCCTTTTCAGATCTGGCGTTCAGCTGTTGGATGCCAGTGCGAGACCGCATTCGGCGACGTCAACGCAAAACCACATTCCAACTCTTGGTTGGGACCGGCTACACCACCCGCCATACAGTCCTGATCTCGCACCGAGTAACTTCCATTTGTTTCTAGCTTTGAAGAAGATTCTCGGCGTAAGGAGCTTTGGAAGCCATGCTGACGTCAAGCAAGCCGTCTAACGCTTCTTCCGTATGCCACGCCCTGATTTTCTCCTGGAAGGCTTTTTGAAGCTTGTAAAGCACATGAAAAATGTTTCAGTGTACTTGGAGATTGTGCAGAAAAATAAAGATATGTCTTATCTTTAATGTCTCATTCTATATTTTTTTTTCTTTCATACGCATATCTGACCAGTCGACAAGGAAAATTAATTTCCAACTCCCCCTCGTACTTCCTCGGTTTTCAACAAGTCCCTACCACGCCCTAACAGGGAGTTGACACAGTTCCGAATTTCAGGCCGCCATTTGCAGGGACGAACACTAAACTGAGTTGACACTGCGTCGTGACTGATGGGAGAGACCTTCACTGTGACAAATGTATTCAGCAATCGCGCCGAGCGGAAACTTAGTTTCCTTGGACAGTATGAATACTGACCTGTGATTTAAAAGGATATAACACACAACAAAAGGAAAGAACAAAATAAAAGGATTTTTTACAACACAATTCCTACTCAATAATCAAGTTTATGAATGTAATTTTTCTACGACACGATATTAGTTTTAATAAAAAGATGGTAAATTATTAATATTTATTCAAAAATATAAGGTTCGTTGCTCACAAGTAGAAACGAAATTGCGTCAAAATGTTCCAATGTTTGTTAAGCTTATGGGACTTAACTACGGAGTCATCAGTCCCTAAACTTACAAACTACTTATGAACTACTTACGAACTAGGACGGCACAAATATCCATGCCCGAGGGGGGGATTCGAACCCCCGACCGTAGTGGCCTTGCAGACAGTGACTGCAGCGCCTCAGTCCCCTCGGCCACCGCTGCCGGCGAAATTGCGTCAATTTAGCACAAAATTTCCTCACATAAATGATGATGATTTCGTGTGGCATTTTTGGCTGTTAGACCCCAGATGGGATCGTGTTCGGCCTGCGTGGTGCAAGTCTATAGGTGACGCCATTTGGGCGACTTGCGCGTCAATGAAAATAATAATGATGATGAAATGCTGATGAGAAACAACACCAGTTCCCGATTGGAGAAAACCTCCGACGGGTGCGGGAATCGAACCCGTGCCCCCTCCGTATGAATCTAGCGCGCTGTCCACTTGACTACGGAGGAGGACCTCATATAT
The DNA here is from genome assembly GCA_026315105.1 of Locusta migratoria. NCBI lineage: Eukaryota > Metazoa > Arthropoda > Insecta > Orthoptera > Acrididae > Locusta > Locusta migratoria. The sequence goes on from CM048747.1 coordinate 103,801,312, forward strand.
GAATTACAGATAATTACATAAAACACGATGAAGAAGAGAGTGAAGTTTGTCACTGAGTTTTTCACTTTCCGTTAGTCTGATATTTCCTGGTATAATCTGCATGTGTGTTTTGCGGTTATTTTTCAGTCTGTATTTTTTTGGGATTATTTTTATCTGTTCTCCATGCTAAACAGTAATTTTAGTGTTTTTTTTCTTCATCTAATTTGGACTTGATTAATTGTACTTTCATTTTCACGCTTTTTTTCCAAGGGGGATACAGAGTCATTATGAAAGTTATTTCGGAGTCGAGGTAACCACGCATGTTTCGCCTCCCTAGAAGTCACACTACCTTATCCAAATGCGGCATATTCAAATTTCAACCGGTTGTGAAGATTCTTCGTACCTTTTCATTTGAACACCCCTCGCATTTATAGAAATGAATAGTCTCGCTGAAACTTCGAATGGGCGTGGCCGATCGGAATTTTTTTTCCCCGCAAGATTTAATGCAGGGGTTGTTTAGAAATAGAAAATAAAAAATATAAGGAGCAGCTGAAAAATTGAAAGAAAGAAAACAAGCTCCGACGCCTATTATCGAAAGGCAACTCGCCATACACTAGTTTCCGGGAGCTGAATCTGAAGGAAGATAACAGGGGCATACTGACACTCCTCTGATGCGTCATAATATTAATACGTGAACACGAAAACTGAATACCCATTTTCAATCTTATACTTCTTAAATATAGTTTCACTGTGTTTGTTTACAATTCATACAACTCTACAGTTTCTTTTTATTCCGTTCTTGACGAAATTTTGTACATTTGATAATGAAAACAACAGGAAGACAAATTGACTTGCTAATACTTACGTGAGAAACGGTAATATTTTATCTTTTAATCTGATTTGACGATCCACTCTGGTGACGTATATTTCAACATGTTAACCATGCATTTTTACTCGTTTTACACTTCGATGAAAAACCCTTTATTTTACACCTTCTCCTAAGTGAAGACGTTTTATACCCTTTGATGATATAAATAATCGAAACCGGTAAGAGAAATAAATATATTGGCGATATTGGCTTAACAACCTGAAAAAGGTTCATTTTTATTAAACTTTGTTTCATTCCTATCTTGAAGAAATTTTGGAAACCTGGTCACCAAAATAAGAGACTTTGACTCAATTTCACTAACTATTAGAAAATTCAGTCATATATGCATGTTATCATGCATGTGGTGCATGGCAAAGGGTACATTACAATATGACAGTGTTTTCCTGATCACTACGAAAGGTGAGAGATATGATATTTATGGACTCTTCCGTCGGTTCTTGATGGAACATAGACATATTAAATAACTCTATACACTATGTATTTGTTCCACAATAACATTTATTTTTGTTGTGAACTAGATTTCGGCTTCTTAGGCCATCTTCAGACAACTTAATACTGCAGATTATCCACAACACACCAGCTGCTGTGTTTCGAGTACAAAGATTTTACAAAGATAATTGTCAGTCATAGACTATGAAGCCTTTAGGAATTTTATAAACAGAGACGTCCAACCAATTAAAATAAAACTGTAACTAAAACATAAGTGTACATTAATTTTCAACAAATAGGTTGAAAAAAACAATGTTTCAGTGAATAATAGTAAATACAATTGTATATTAAATTAACTTGTATATACGAACAAAAGTAGGAGGGAAACAGGTGAGGAAAATTTTTGTTCGTATAAATAAGTTAATTTAATATACAATTGCATTTACTATTATTCACTGAACCGTTGTTTGTTTTAACCTATTTGTTGATAATTAATGTACAGTTACGTTTTAGTTAAAATTTTGTGTTAATTGGTTGGACGTCTCTTTTTATAAAATACCTAAAGGCTACATAGTCTATGAGTGACAGTTATCTTTGTAAAATCTTTGTACTCTAAAAAATGTTCAAATGTTTATATAGCTTATGGGACTTAACTACGGGGTCATCAGCCCCTAAACTTACAAACTACTTATCAACTAGCTTATCCTAAAGACGGCACAAATATCCATGCCCGAGGGGGATTCGAACCCCAGACCGTAGTGGCTTTTGTACTCTAAACACAGCAGCTGGTGTGATGTGGATAATCTGAAGTATTAAGTTGTCTGAAGATGGCCTAAGAAGCCGAAAGCTAGTTCACAACAAAAATAAATATTATTGTGGAACAAATATTGGAGCAGCCACTTACGACCGGGCTAAATACTTGGCGTCTTTGCTCAAACCTGTGGTAGGCAAGTATCCACATCATGTAAAGAATTCAAATGATTTTATCAGCAGACTACAGTCACTTCAGCTGCAAAGTACCGACTTGTTGGTCAGTCTTGATGTGGTTTCACTGTTTACAAAGGTGCCTCTTGTGGACTCTCTACACCTCATCGGCAACATGTTTGGGGACTATATTACAGCGATATTTGAGCACACCCTCTCCTCTACGTATTTTTTATTTAACAACGAGTTTTATGAACAATTTGACGGAGTCGCCATGGGGAGTCCTTTGTCTCCCCTGGTGGCCAATCTTTTTATGGTAGATTTTGAGGAGAGAGCACTTGAGTCAGCTACTTTTAAACCAACAGTGTTTTGGCAATACGTTGACGACACTTTTATAGTGTGGCCTCATGGCGTGGACCGTCTCCAAGACTTTTTACATCATATGAACTCCATACACGAAAGCATAAAGTTTACTATGGAGACCGAGAAAAATGGTTGTTTGCCATTTTTAGATGTTTTCGTGCGACGCAGAAGTGATGGCTCACTTGGTCATTCGGTATACAGGAAGCCCACTCATACAGATTTGTACTTACAAGCTACAAGTTGCCACCATCCGGCATAAACAATGGGTGTCCTAAAGACTTTAATCCATCGAGCCCATACCATCTCTGATGCCGACAGCCTCCACACGGAACTGGAACACCTGCAAACTGTATTCCTAAAGAATGGATATACAAGGAAGCAAATAAATCGAGCGATGCACACCTCTAAACGACAGAACAAGGAAGAAGAAGAGGCTTTCAAATCGAGTGCTTATCTCCCATATATTGGGAATATTTCATCGCAGATAGGCAGAATACTAAAAAGGTATAAAGTAAATCTTTTGCCCTCCTCCTAAAATTTCATCGCTGTTGGGTTCTGTCAAAGACGATCTGGAGCTGCGTAAAGCAGGTGTTTACAGGATTCCGTGCGAGTGCAGCAAATCATATATAGGGCAGACGACGCGCACTGTGCAGGAACGCATTGTGGAACACCAGCGTCATACTCGGCTAGTCCAACCCACCAAATCCGCAATCGCCGAACATTGTATTTCCACAGGTCATTCGATGAACTACAACGAAACTAAAATTGTGGCCCACACAACAAACTTTTGGAGCTCAATTATTAATGAAGCTGTGGAAATAAGACTATCTGACAGTGAGACTCTTATCAATCGAGACAGCGGTTTCCAAATAAATGCTGCATGGAATCCTGTAATTGAAAAACTTCGTAGTCGGCGTAGTTTCCTGCAACTGAATGACAATGATAATCGAACTGATATCGAAGCGGCAAGCCTCCACCACGGAGGGCGCTCTGAGCAGCGTACGTAGCTGTAGTGAACGCGCACGCTAAGTACGCGCACGCGCAATGTCGACTGAATTGGGCATACATAGCACAGCTCAGTGCGTCTTCGCCAGTACTTCGGCGGTACTCACCTGAAGATGGCCAGAAGACTCTGCGCCGAAATATCGTGGCAGGAAGTTACCGACATCCGGCAGTTCGCCCGAGATTTTATGGAAATACATACAGTTATTTAATGTGAGAGATATGAGTTTGATAACGGGCGGAGGAGATGAAGTGAAAAGACGGCATGAATAGAGAGAGGAGGGGGAGATGGAGAATGGGGAGTGGAACATGTGGGCCGAGAGAGGGGAATGAGGAGATGGGGGAGGAAAAGATGGACGGAGAGAGAGGAGAAACTTACTTTTGAAAGCCGCCGCCCCGCCAGCGTGTCAGCGACGCTTGCGTCAGCGGGCGCGGCTCTATTTGGAACCTGACGGGCCGGCAGTAAAGTGGCGGAACGGTTTCTCTGAAAAGTTGGCCGCCTGGCGTGGGAGAGGCCGGTCCAGGCGATAAGGGCAAAATAAACGGAGGCGCCACACTGGCGGTGGGCGCCGATTCGCCAGGCCTGCCACCCCCGCGCCCAAACTTTCTCGGAAACCCGCCCCCGGCTGCCGGTGACAGCGTGTTTCGCGCGTGAAGTCTCTCTCTCCGCAGCGGCGGCAGTGTCGACAAGACGGGAAACCCTAATCTTCCTTCCTGCTCCCCTCCTTCCGGCGGCAGTACCGCGTCTGCATCTACACCAGCACTGCGCAAGCCGCCTCAGCGCGTGTGGCTAACGGAACTTATTGCACCAGTCACTTCCTCTGTTGCTGTTATACAGTCTACCGGCAAGCCTCACCGCAGGAAGTATGTGTTATGGTCCCATGAATCTTCTTTTACTTTGCTTCCTACAAATAATCTGGCTTATGGATCGAAAGCGGCAAAACAAGTTTACGGTACGTCATGCCTGCTTCCTTCAGCCATGATTTGGACGTCTGTATCCTGGTATTAAATACGAAGTACGTCAAGAAAGTAAGTTCCGTTTGGTTATATAAAACAAACGTGTACAGATATAGAAAAAAATTAATATTCACAGAATATAAGACATCAACTGCGATTGGGCAAAGCTGAAAACGAGTACCCAACCGGGATTCGAACCCGGGTCTCCTGCTTTCTAGGCAGTTGCGGTGACCCCTACACCAATGGGGACACAGTGATCACCGCACCTGCAAGGACTACATAAGCACGCCTCCCCTCAGATACAAATTCCCAGCTTCACCCTGCCCACAGTACTCAAAATCGTAGTTATCAAACTAATTCCCGTAAGAGTAAGGGCTTCAAACTTGCCCATCTCTCCCCCTAACAATAGGATCATTGCCGTCACCGGCATATTATATATATACATGTGGCGTCTGTTCCGAAAGAACAGACGTCACTTCTGATCCTGCAGTTGTTATTCTTTAATATTCACAGAATATATGACATCAACTGCGATTGGTGTAAGGGTCAGCGCAACTGCCTAGAAAGCAGGAGACCCGGGTTCGAATCATGGCTGGGTACACCTTTTTAGCTTTACCCAATCGCAGTTGATGTCATATTCTGTGAATATTAAAGAATAAGAAATGCAGGATCAGAAGTGACGTCTGTTCTTTCGGAACAGACGCCACATGTATATAAAAAAATATTTATTGTACAAAAATCTACAAGTGTTAAACTACTTTTCTATATAGCTGCCGAAATTTTGTAGGCACTTGTCATAGCGTGGCACACGTTTCTGTATGCCTTCTTCATAGAAGGTTGCCGCCTGTGTACTCAGCCATGTGGTAATATGTTCTTTCAGCTCGTGATCGTTGAAGTGTTTACAGGACAAATTTAAGGTGTAAGGAGAGGATTTCCATCTGAAGGTGGTGTTTGTTTCCACGATTGTGCCCGACCTCATGTGGCGAATGTGACCAAACAATTCTTACGGGAATTTCACTGGGACGTGTTTGAATGTCACCCGTACAGCCCAGGCCTCGCTCCTAGCCACTTTCACCTCTTCTTACACCTAAAAATCTGTACTTGGTATTCGACATTTCAACGATGATGACGAGCTGAAAGAAAATGCTACCACATGGTAGAATACACAGGCGGCAACCTTCTATGAAGAAGGCATACAGAAACTTGTGCCACGCTATGACAAGTGCCTACAAAATTTCGGCAGCTATGTAGAAAAGTAGTTTAACAGTTGCAGATTTTTGTTCAATAAATATTTTTTCTGTATCTGTGCTGTACACGTTTGTTTTATATAACCAAACGAAACTTACTTTCTGGACGTACCTCGTATATCACCCTCATCCACAGCAAAATGCTTTTTATGACTAACGTAAAGCTAAAAAACAAGTTACCAAATTCTTGAAATCAATTTTTTTTTGTTTTTAGGAAACAGCGATCTATTGGAAAGATTTATAAATGAAAAGAGTCACAGATCGCAAAAAATATCATTTATACAAATGATAACCGGTTTCAGGCTGTTTACAGGGCCATCTTCAGAGGCTTAGGCTTGGCGTCCACGGAGCAGCCGTTTGTCCCATGCGGTAACTGCGAGGGAAGAAAATAGTTTCTGGCCGAGAGCAAGTGTCTATATACGATGTTAAAACCGTATGGTTGGAAAGTTTCTAACAGTCTCTCAGCACAATCTTTTACCCTCTTATAAATTTCCCCTGCTTTACAAAAAATGTTCAAATGTTTGTAAATTTATCGGACCAAACTGCGTGGTCATCAGTCCGCAGCTTAGAAACTACTTAAACTAAGGTAAACTAACCTAAGGACAACACACACACACACACACACACCCATGCCCCAGGGAGGACTCGAACCTCCACGGAGAGCAACCGCGCGCTCCGCAGCGAGACGCCTTAGACCGCTCGGTTACTCCACCGGGGCTCCTGCTTTACCCTCAATTACTAGGGATGGATGCACTTATGGTCCTATTTGCACTAGGTAACGCATGTTGCACGAGGGGCCGTAGGTTTCACCAATTCTTCAGACTGAAGACTTCTATTTTTACTGATCTGCAGTTTCAGCACACAGGTCGCAGATTCTTGATGTCTGAAGCTAAAATGCTGTGGAAATGATTTAAAGGCTATAACTATGATTTTCTTCGTAAAACACGGGATACCAGTGGATTTTAAATGTATTCTTCCAAAATGAAACTTTCACTCTGCAGCGGTGTGTGCGTTGATATGAAACTTCCTGGTGGATTAAAATTGTGTGCCGGAACCGGGACTCGAATCTGGTACTTTTGCCTTTCGCGGGCAAGCGCTCTACCGACTAAGCTATCCCGACACGACTCACGATGCCGCCTCACAACTTTTGGAAATTAGGAGGCGAGGTACTGGCGGAAGTAAAGTTGTGAGGCGGCATCGTGAGTCGTGTCGGGATAGCTTAGTCGGTAGAGCGCTTGCCCGCGAAAGGCAAAGGTCCCAGGTTCGAGTCCCGGTTCCGGCACACAATTTTAATCTGCCAGGAAGTTTCTTATTCTTCCAAAGTCTGCACACGCTCAGCGAAATCCACAAATGTAAGCGGTACATTGAACGAGAGTCACTTCACAATAAATAATAGTGCCCTGATAATAAATGTACAATGCTCCGTAATGAGACAAGGTGCTATTGTTAACATTTGAAAGGTCGGCACTGGATTGTGCTCGGCCAGGCGTGGCTGCTAGCTGCTGCCTGTGTTTTTGGGCGCCAAACGAATCTTCTACATTCGTCGTTAGTATTTTGTTTATACAAGTTACAATGAACAAATTACCAAAAAGATTCAAATGGAAGCTTAATTCCATAAAAGTGTTACATTGAAATTACGCCTTTGTTTAATGTTTACTTTTATAAATATTAATAAACGAAATGATGGAATGGTAGCACCGATAGGAGAGGCGGCAGCCAGATTACGTCTATGCCACACTGGCGTGCTTTCTCACGGTCCATACATGATCTGTGCCATCTGTTATGCTTTTTCTCACCCTTCCATCGATTACATCATGCTACTTTTTCTACTTCCAGCCAGCTACTTGGCTTCTATCGCCAAATCCAAACTAAGATACGAAATCTCTGAAAAATACAATTAAACCAAAAAAGATATAAAATCAGACTTGTCACAACTGTTCTACTTGCTACAGCGTTGCCCGTCTCAATTGTTTGTCAATATTTGGTGATTTTAAGATTTGCCGCAAGTCGGATCAAATTTCACTATACGTGTCCAGCGGACCGCGCGGCCGGATTTAGGTTGGTAACACAGGGATAAAATTTTATTATTGGCACACGTTAAGTCGCGTCGTAGCAAAAGCAATTGGCATTACGAACACGACTAACAAGTAAAGCAACCTATAATAATTTATTTCTCTTTAGATTACGTAAAAGGGGTTGGCGAGAAACACTATATCAGGCGGAATCTACCTCTTATTCTCTGCTAAATATTGTTCCTTTTAAACTGAAGTTACTATTGTGGTACATTAATTAATAAATTTTGCCTATCATTATTTTTGAATTAAACTGTTAATGTTGAGATAAAATTACTTTATATTCATAAACTGTTAAGTTTCTATTTTATTATTATTACTGTTTTACCAGAATTCTCGCACAATGGCACCCAACAATGGTATGAGCCTACAATTACTCAACTAAAGAATTACTGAAGATAGTCATTTATAAAAAAAATGAAAAATGGATATTTAGGTATGAAATAATAGTCAACACCAATTTTTGTGAATACTGAATTTTAGTATTTTATTCGAAAAATAAAAAATAAATTTTTCTCACTACAACACTTACATAATTGAGAGCAGCCAACAAAATGCGTCCGATCTCATCCACGACCAAACAAAAAGAATAAAGATTTTCATCGCTCATCGTTCTCATTCCTTGCAGGAAAAAGATAATAGAAAGGGAAGACAAAGGTCAGAGATGAGAAACGAGAACGATAGCGAAACAAAGACTAACACCACTGTCTATGGCTTACGTATGTAATCGGCGTTGTAATATTGTGCTGCCACAGCCGGCACTACGATCTGAACCGATGTGGATTACGTGACAGGCCTACACGTTGTAGAGCGTCACATTCGTGTCCAATCGTATCCCCTGGTAGGGGCCACTTTTATTGGCCCCACCCTGGACTGTCATGGCTGCACTCAAGATCCCGGTACTTTCGTGCTAAAATGACCATACGTTGGAAATGTGATTAGCAATTTGGGTAGCAAAAAAGTGTAGGATAATGTATGCTTACAGAAGACCGGATCTCCTGTACACTTTGCTCTCCTTGTGAGTGAGTTCCAGGATGAACTGTTTATAGGTTCAGCAACGGATGTAATCATGACAGACAACTCGTTATACGTATAATATAACAAGCTGATAACTCTGCGTTGCCTAGATATTTATTTATGATTCAAGCTTTGAGTTAGTATTCCACCTATTCCTTCTCCCTTTGTCCATCTTTTTCGCTAAAATATTTCATATTTAAGGGACAATATATTAGAAATAAGGCTGGTTTGCATACTGTACAAAATTATTAAGTGCATTATCGCAAAAATAAAAATAAAATATTAATAAAAAAGCTGTAATGAAAATACAAATGATGTGTAACATTCACACATTCATTTATACAGCACTCTACTATGAATAATATTTCTTGTCCAGGATCTAATATGAATAAATTCTTTGGTGAGGATACCCCTGAGCAAACAACAAAAAGCAGTCTGCGTGTGAAATATGTATATGACAGATCCACTGCACTATAATTAATACGCAATGATGTGATTTATTGATCGTAATAGGAAATGCAAGTCTAACTGGAAATTGCAGTCTCTTTAAGTTAAAAGATCTGTCAGAAATAATGAGTATTCGTTTGATATACACTGTTTCATTCCTTTCCTTGTAGCTCTAAAGAAGTCTATTGCTTTCGCCTGCAGACACTTGTACAAACTGTTGTGTTGTTGTTATGGTCTTCAGTCCGGAGACTGGTTTGATGCAGCTCTCCACTCTACTCTATCCTGAGCAAGCCTTTTCATCTCCTCATAAGAGCGACAACACACATCCACTTGAATCTGCTTACTATACGCGTCTCTTGGTCTCCCTCTGCGATTTTTACCCCACACACTTCCCTCCAATGCTAAATTTTCGATTCCTCGATATCTATGAATGTGTCCTACCAAGCGATCCCTTCTTTTAGTCAGGGTGTGCCAAAAATTCCTTTTCTCACCAATTCTGTTAAGTACTTCTTCATTAGTTATGCGATCTACTCACCTAATCTTCAGCATTCTTCTGTAGCACCACATTTCAAAAGCCTCTATCCTCTTCCTGTTCGCACTGCTTATCGTCCATGTTTCACTCCCGTACAAGGCAACACTCCACACAAATGCCTCGAGAAAAGACTTCCTTACACTTAAATTAATATTCGATGTTAGCAAATTTCTCTTTTTCAAAAATGCTTTTCTTCCCATTGCCATTCTGCATTTTATATTCTCTGTACTGCGACAATCGCATGTTATTTTACTACCCAAGTAACAAAACTCATCTACCACCTTCATTGTTTCGTTACCTAATCTAATTCCTTCAGCATCGCCTGATTTTCTAAGACCGCATTCCATTATTTTTGTTTTGCTCTTGTTAATAATCATTTTATACGCTCTCTTCAACACACTGTCCATTCCATTCAACTGCTCTTCCAGGTCCTTTGCTGTCTCTGACAGAATTACAATGTCATCAGCAAAACGCAATGTTTTTATTTCTTCCCCCTGAACTTTAATCCCTATTCCAATTTTTTCCTTGCTTTCCTTCACCACCTGCTCGACGTACAAATTAAATAGCATCGGAGAAAGGCTACAACCCTGTCTTACTCCCTTCCCAACTGATGCTTTCCTTTCATGCCCTTCGAGTCTAATAACTGTCAAAGGGAAATGTGGTGATTCCCGACTTAGACCTCCCCTCCCTCCCTACCCGACCACACCCCAGTTCCCCTGGTTCGAGTCGTTATCTTGTGCTAACAGGAGGGGGTCGTTAGCACTGTGGACAGTAGCGAGTTGATTGGCCTCTGGGAAAACGAAGTCATCCGCGGGCCGTGACGAGGCCATAAGCTTAAAGACCGGCCATCGATCCCCGCCACGTGATGAGCTCCTCAGGCGCCGTAAGCGCGGCCACACCCATTGCGTTTTACGCCGACACCCCCGCCAGCGTATGCCGCTGACGTCAACGCAACGCAAACGCCGCTCTCGCTCGTCTTTCCACGTGACCTCCGACCTGCCACGGACATTTACTCGCATAATCGACGGCGCACGGTCGCTCGCAGTGACGCATCGCTCCTCCCGTGTATACAGGGTGTTTCACTAAGTGTGTTTGCCTCTGTAGCTTATAATTAACACCAGGCTAACGAACAAGGCAGTCTATGAATTCTTAACAACTACTATAAACCGAAACCCTGTGGAACGGAAATGGCAGAATCACAGTTGGAACATTATCTGGAGAAATATTTTTAGCGACCTTCTCCCCAGCGCGATTCAATCAGCGTAGTATATGGTCGCAAATGACAAGATATCAACAAATGACAAGCTACACAAAATACATCTCGCAAATCAGCCGACATGTGGTACATGTGGCTTTGTGGATACTTTAATTCACCGCCTCACTTGCGGGCCTGCGAAACAAGTCACCGACCTTCTGTGCAGAAGATTGGCCATCATAGATCGTACCACTGCAACGCACATTGACAAGACCGAACTTCTGTGGCCGCAAAAGTTACGCTACCCCAGAAGCAAGAACAACGCAGAGACCTGGATGCTAGGCCATACCATTGGCTATCTAATTCAAAATCGTGTCGCCAATTATACCGACTACTGTATCTATATTGAAATTGAAAATTTTAAAATTAAATCTGACTTGGACTACCATAAGAAATATGGAAACATGTTGGACATTATGATATCCCGAATCTGACGGCCTGTATAAGCAATGAAGGTTTCAGTAAGCTCCGAATGGACGAACACACAGAAGAATGAAATCTTTAGTTAAAGCATTTTACATATTTTCCTTTATGTTTTTCTTTTCTTTTCTCGGAAAAATGGTATGGAAGGCAGATGTTCATATTTACCTTTTCGTTCACTTTGGTTTCACATTTTATTTCTAACAGAATACTGTTCAGGGTATTATGATTTTCCAATATTTCTAATGGCGATGAAGCCGGCCGAAGAAGGCACTCGTGGCGTGAGTAAGGAAGGGCTGAAAGGGAGGTAGGAGGCCCATAAAAAAGAAAAAAAATAATAAGTGACGGGAAATTTTAATGCAGTAGGTCAACACAAGAAATGTTACACTTCCTGCGGAGCTATGATCATAGTTTATTGTATCATTTTCCAAAGAGTTACACCACAAAGATATATTTTTTTAAATGGAACAATAGTTTTTTCTATCGTGTATTGGATTCGTTGAAACCAGCTGCGTCCAAATCAATTTAAACTACATTCCTATCACTGTTAGTTTGGGAGCTACAACCCTTCAAAGTTCCGGGGGCGGAGGCTTCGTTAGCGTAGCTGACTGGCCGAGTGGCTATCCCCTGGGGTACGGCCCACTGTCTCATGACCACCAGCCAGTCAGCTACGCTGTCGTAGCCTCCGCCCCCTAAACTTTGAAGGGTTGTCGCTCCCAAACTAACTGTGATAGGAATGTCGTTTAAATTGATTTGGACGCAGCTGGTTTCAACGAATCCAATGTACGACAGAAAAAACTATTGTTCCATTTAAAAAATTATATCTTTGTGCTGTAACTATTTGGAAAATGATACTATAAACTATGTTCATAGCTCCGCAGAAAGTGTAACATTTCTTGTGTTGACCTACCGCATTAAAATTTCCCGTCACCTATTATTTTATAAGTTACAGAGGCAAACACACTTAGTGAAACACCCTGTACAAGACACGAGACTCACCTTTCCGTACAAATCTGGATGAATAGTATCACAGCAGCCTTATTTTCCTGTCTTCCAATATGGTTCGCATAGTTGTCATTCTGTATGATTATAACGTTCGAATAAAATTTCCGATCATTATTATTACGAATCATCTTTTATTTCTCTGAAATCAAAGCTTAATCTTTATATATTATAAAAGTGTACAATGTGCCTTCCTCAAAAATTCAAACACAAGCTACGGTCAAGGAACTTACATGGTATGATAGTCCTTTGTCCCCTTTCGATCAATATTACTTTTGTTTTTACCTAAAGGGCGTATAGGGAGTACCTTCGGAAACATAATTTTAATGTCAACAGCACCAGACGAGAGCAATGCATGCTTAAAAATATCATATCACTGGCCACACATATATATTTGGCCACATATATATTTCTGGCCTCGCATCATTTTCCGCACTATCTGGATGTTGAACTTGAGCTGTCTTAGCGTGCCGGCCATAGATGTTCATATTTAGTTTCTTGCCATTCTACGAAGCATGTCAAGAAAAAGAAAAGAAAATATGTTTCGATTACGTTCCTATATCAGCCTGCTACATCGAATATTGAATGAAATTCCAAATCAAGAGGTATCAAGCAATTCTTTGTCACGTAACTAGTCACGTAACTCGTTTGCCAAATATAAAAAAAAAAACGGCGGATAATGCTAAATCATGTGCAAAACACGCTGCAATTTTATGCTCAGACACCAGAGCTATGCATCCTGTTTGTATAGAGATCACTGCCTCTCATACAAATACTTCAAATAACAAAGAATATGAAAAACTGACATTTCTCTAACATACTTTATGAGCTTATGAATCCTTAATATACTACTGTACTACTGACCTCTACTGAAATGCCAATCCAATATATATTACTACCCGTGGCTCTACCCTCCATTCGATCCCTGCGAAACCCTACATTTCAGCAGGATAATGCACGACCGCATGTTGCAGGTCCTGTATGGGCCTTTCTGGATACGGAAAATGTTCGACTGCCGCCCTGGCCAGCACATTCTTCATATCTCTCTCCACCTGAAAACATCTGGTTAATGGTGGCCGAGCAACTGGCTCGTCACAATACGCTACTCTTGATAAACTGTGGTATCGTGTTGAAGCTGCATGGGCATCTGTACCTGTACACGCCATCCAAGCTCTGTTTGACTGACGACTTTTCTAGGCCTAAATTTACAACTAGCACAATAGTAAAATTAATGTAATTTGTTTTCACAGCATGAAATAAATTGAAAGCCCACTGATGATGGCACAGAGGTGCTGAAACTAGTTTGGGTGCTTAATAAAAAACTGTGGGACTTAACTACTCTGGTCATCAGTCCCTAGGTTTACAAACTACTTAAACTAATTTAGGCTACTAACAGCAAATACACCCATGCCCGAGGGGGACTAATATCCGACAGCGAGCCAAAAGTCTACAAAGATATAAGAACCTTGTTGTTACCAACACAGTATTTTAAACAAAGACAGTGGTGGACATACAAACAGTCACGTAACATGGAATCACATACGTACAAATATGACATTTTTAAAACTAGACAAGCTAGTTCCGTACGTATGCGACTTGATGTCGTTATTTCGAGCACATCTACGGCAGAACAAATGTGTTAGATGATGTTAGCTGAGTGTACTGACACTAGTCTATAAATAATAATACTTTCGTGTGGCACATTGGTCTGGTGCAAGTCTTTCAATTGGGCGCCCCTTCGGCGACTTGCTTGTCCCTAGCCTAGCCCAGTTATCCAACCAGGGAAAGGGGACCTACAATTTAACGGGGAATCCGAACCACGTGTCGTTTCTGGCGACTCCTCACATCGTTGAGAGGTGAAGGATGGGTTAAAGCGCAGACTGAAAAAATCCTACGCTGGACCGGGTTTCGCACTCACGACCCTTCGGTTTCCAGTCGAGCGCTTTACCCCAAGACCACCGGGCCCGACATCTCTAAATAACAATCTGTTTGCGATCTTAGCAAATGACAAATATCTTTTCCCGAGGGATCGCCCTTAAATCTCACCGAAAGGATAAAAAAAAAAGACTTTCATCTTCGTCGAAATGTTCGGAAGCAATACATATTTGTTGCTGAACACAAGGAAATTGACTGAAAAGTAATTTACAAGGTGGCTTTACCTTGAGAGAATGGCAGCTCTGAAACTCGCGGCACGTATCGGATAGAACACTACAAGACAAGAGAAGGCGCGGCGGTAGGCGGTTCACTGCATAGCCGAGAGATGAGTCGTGCCAGGCTAGCCGCTTGTGAATCACCCGCCATCAGTAGTCGGAGTAACGCTTCGACTGTTCTGCAGTCCAGCCGAGCGCTGCTACTACTCCGCATAAAGCGTAGCGGCTGAGAGGCCACCAGGGGTTGCACCATCTGTTCCTGTGAAGCTGCGAGCTACATCCACAAAGGAAGTTTCCCTATCCATAGTTACATAAAAACTTTATTGACAATAAGCACAGCAATGTTTGAGCTACAGTCACCAAAGGAATCGAAACACTTGTTATATCGTGGGCTCAACTTTTATATTTCCGTGTAGTAGAAGAGCCGGCCGCGGTGGCCGAGGGGACTGAGGCGCTCCAGTCACGGTCTGCACGGCCACTACGGTCGGGGGTTCGAATCCCCCGTCGGGCATGGATATTTGTCCCGTCCTTAGTATTAGCTAGTTCATAAGTAGTTTGTAAGTTTAGGGACTGATGACCCCGTAGTTAAGTCCCTTAAGCTTAAGAAACATTTGAACATTTGTAGTAGATGTCTGTCGCCTGTGAATGTAACCAGTATGTGACAGTTGCCTTCCGCTCTAACTGTTAAACAATATCGGTACTGCGACGTGCATGATTCGACTCGTCGCACAGCAACCGCGTTGTAGAACATCGGCTGGAAGCTGATCATACAGTTCGTATCTTACTCCCGACGATTACCAACTTTTCTTTCACCTCAAAATATTCCTGCCCTCCAGTCAGCGCTTTGACAACAACGAAGAACTAACGACAAACGCTGGTTTCATTCAATGCTGACATACTCAGAGGAATACAAAAGTTGATCGCATGATGCAGTGTATCCGATTTATATTGCTCAATATGTCGATAAATAGGCGAGACATTGCTTTACAAGTTGCCAATAAAGTTTTTCATGTAACTATTGTACCTTTATAATATACAAAAAATAGTAATTACTTCCTGGATACATCTTGTGCATCAGCCTACCAATGGCAATGGACACCCTTCTGAAACACAAACTTGTGTGTTTTTAAGGGACACACTATATTATTTCAGCATCAGTCTATGGTATGACAAATCACAAAAACAATAGCGTTGATTGCATCGGAATACGCCAATTACATCCCGAGATATTGCGAAGCGAAATTGACGTTTGAAATACGAGAAACGCGCGGCAAGTGACCGCAATATCTCGGGATATAATTGGCGTATTGCGGTGCAATCGACGCCATTGTTTATGTGATTTGTCATGCTATAGATTACTGCTGAAATTCTCGTAATATACTATGTCTATATAAAAACACATAAGTTTGTGTTAAAAACACGCATGCTTTCATTTTAGAAAGTTTCAAAATATTTACATTATTATGATGATCATGTTTTATATAAGTTTGTATTTATAGAGCTACTTATTATAGTGCAAAACAAACACTATTATGGCGTCCCTGCTTGTATACAGTAATAAGGAAAACTATCTGCCTGTGGTGTAGAGACGAGGGATCTTTTGGTAAGAGATGGCCAACATACTTATTCTCAGCGCCGAAATAATTACGCCAATAGCCACCAAATGGCTGGTGTACTTAGCCCATTATCCAAAGGAAAATTATAGCAGCTCTTGAAATAAACGCCTCTTCAAATTGCATGCCATAAAACCAAATTAGCGGGCTTTACCACCTTTTCCTACCACTTTGGCAGTTTCATGCACCATAGCATTACTGTGTAACATTACAAAAACCCTAAAAACATGAACCACAGGCGCGGTGGATCGGCCGAGCGCATTGAGGCGCTATGTTGCGATGCGCAAGGCCTTTCCCTGTCGGGGGTTCGAATCCCCCCTCGGGCATATATGTTTGTTCAAATGTTTGTAAATCTATCGGACCAAACTGCGTGGTCATCAGTCCGTAGCATACAAACTACTTAAACTAAGGTAAACTAACCTAACGACAACAGACACACACCCATGCCGCAGGGAGGATTCGAACCTCCAACTGCGAGCAACCGCGCGCTCTGCAGCGAGACACCTTAGACCGCTCAGCTACTCCACCGCAGCTGGATGTTTGTGCTGTCTTTAGAATAAGGTACTTCATATGTAATTTGTAAATGTAGGAACTGATGGCCCCACAGGTAAGTCCCATAAACTTCACAAAGATTTGAACATGAACCACAGTAAATACTACAATATTCACAAATTTCCTTAATATGATTATACAGCAAAAAACACTTACCGAAAATTACATTGCAATATGATTATACAAGGTGTTTCACTAAGTGTGTTTGCCTCGTAACTTATAAAATAACAGGTGACGGCAAATTTTAATGCGGTAGGTCAACACAAGAAATGTTACACTTTCTGCGGAGCTATGAACATAATTTATAGTATCATTTTGCAAAGAGTTGCAGCACAAAGATATAATTTTTTAAATGGACCAATAGTTTTTTCTATCGTCCATTGGATTCATTGAAACCAACTGCGTCCAAATCAATTTAAACTACATTCCTATCACTGTTAGTTTGTGAGCTACAAACCTTCAAAGTTTAGGGGGCGGAGGCTACGACAGCGTAACTGACTGATGGTCATGAGACAGTGGGCCGTGCCCCAGGGGATAGCCACTCGGCCAGTTAGCTACGCTATCGCAGCCTCCGCCCCCGGAACTTTGAAGGGTTGTAGCTTCCAAACTAACAGTGATAGGAATATAGTTTAAATTGATTTGGACTCGGCTGGTTTAAACGAATCCAATACACGATAGAAAAAAACTATTGTTCCATTTAAAAAATATATCTTTGTGCTGTAACTCTTTGGAAAATGATACAATAAACTATGTTCATAGCTCCGCAGAAAGTGTAACACTTCTTGTGTTGACCTACCGCATTAAAATTTCCCGTCACCTATTATTTTATAAGTTACAGAGGCAATCACACTTAGTGAAACACCCTGTATATAGTCATACCAGAGACAGCGTAACAGAGATATATTACATCTCTCATAAGCATAGAAGACAACCGAAAGGTAAGGAAAAAAATTATTCCAACTATAAATCACAAAACTAATCATAGTGTCACAAGTCTGGGGCAAAAACTACGGAACTCTACCGGTATCTGCGACTTCTCAACAAAAGGAACGCCGACCAGGCCGTCACCATGAGAAAGAATGACTTTTTTGAGGGCAACGGGGAGGCAGGGAGGCCAGACTGTACCAAACACACGCAGATCTGTATTCTACACGGCCCCACGGAGAGGCCTGGCCCTTAAATCTACTGCACGGCGCAGGTGGGCCGAAAATCACCTAGAATGAACTATGGTAAACTGGCGCAAAGATCTCTTCACAGATAAATGCCGCATACGCCTCATACCAGACGCCCGTCGACAATGTGTGAGCAGAGGACCTGGTGACGCTGCTCACCAGAGTTCAAATGTTTGTAAAGTCTATGGGACTTAACTATGGGGTCATCAGTCCCTAAACTTACAAACTACTTACTAACTAGGACGGCACAAATATCCATGCCCGAGGGGGGATTCGAACAACCGACCGTAGTGGCCGTGCAGACCGTGACTGGAGCGTCTTAGTCTCCTCGGCCATCGCGGCCGGCTTTCACCAGAGTCAAATCGCCACTCGAGTACAGCCAGGTGGCGGATCATTTATGGATGGGCATCTTACTGGGTTCTCGCACGTCATTATTGTCCTTCAAGGGTACACTCAAGGACTCAAAATTCAGGGATAACATCCTCCAACCCATCGTTGAAACGTTTCACCAGCATTCAGAGGAAGGATTCATGTTTGTGGGCGACAACTCCAAATTCCGTCGTGCAGGCACCCTCAACGATTTTATCACTCGTGTCGATATTGCGTGACTGAACTGGCCTGCATGTTCCCCCAGATACCACTCTAATTGAACATGCTGAGAATAAACTGAAAGGAGCTGCGCGGACACGTCCTGAGCAACCACGAAATCTGCGGGAGTTAATCAGGATTGCTATTGAATAATGGGATACAGTATACCAGCACTGATTAGCACGTGGGTAGCATGCTACATACAGTGTAGGCGTGCATGCATTCAATTTGTCGTAAACTCTTCAGTGAATGAAGTTGCTACACAAGGGGCTTTCTCTTCAGGGATTTTTCCGTTTTTTTCTCTCAATACGAAAGAAGTGATTTGTTCGCTTTTGATTATAACTGAATTGGAGGAAGAAATACTGTATGAATACAATTCACCATACTATAGAATACCAGAGGTTTGCTTCATGAGTGAAGCCAAACTTTTTGATGTGTGTTGGCGAGGTGACCGGTACATGCAGGGTTCCGTGACGATGTTACAAACTTCGTGGTGTTATGAGGAAGATTCATGTGGTAGTTTGAGAGTGGGACCCTGGTCGGGGACGAAAATCGTTCACATAGCTGTGATTGTGGAATGCAGGTACCGGTACTATTGTTGCTAAGATTGTAGGTTTTTGAAGCATATATAACTTATTATTAGTGAACGGATGTGGTTCCAACATAATGGAACCCCACATCCATTTGGACTGAGGCTTCGTCAAACCCTGGATCACACACCTTGCGCTGAAATTGGCTATGAGGGGCGAAAGTGGGTTGTCATTGATACATTTATGAGTAATTCATGAAATAATTTTGAAATGAATGTAGTATTTCGTGGCCAGCACGTTCACCTTATATCACTTCACTGGATTTCTACTTCTTAGTCCGTGTAAATAGGCTTGTCTACGATTTGCTAGTTTCAAAAGGATCTCTCTGCAACAATTTTTGCTGTGTGTGGTATTGTCCAAATGAATTTAAAAAAAAAAAAAAAAAGCACCATCAGCTGTGGGACATTCTATTTATCTCAACCAAGGACCGCGTCCTCATGTTAGGGCCGTTTATAGAATTGCGAGCTTGAAATTTCCTTGGGAAGATAACTATTAACGCGCAATTTTATGGAATGCAATCCAATTATCAAGATAACACATCTTGTCAGTATTTTCCGTATGGCCCTTTTTTTCACCTGATTAAACGAAGAACTTTTTCAATTCTATCAGTCCACTTAATTTTCAGTACTCTTTTGTAGCACCACATCTGAAACGATTAGATTCTTTTCTGTTCCGATTTTCTCACTGTCCATGATGTACTATTATACAACGCTGTACTCCAAACGTACATTATCGAAAATTTATTCCTGAATTAATTTGGGACAGTGAGTTCCCCATTCGCCTTTGCTAGTATGCCTTTTCATTTCGTTCTTGCTTCGTCCGCCATGGGTCAATTTGCTTGCAAGGTAGGAGAATTCCTTAACTTCGTCTACTTCTGGATCTCTAACTTTGATGTGAAATCTCTCCCTATTTTACTTTCTACTACTTGTCATTAACTTTACTTTGTTTGCGATGTACTTTCAGTTCATATTATGAACTCATCGCATTGGTCATTTCATTCAACTGTGCGTGCAGTTCTCCTTTAACCTTTAACCCCGAATTAAAGATTAACCTTCCTGTATTTCCGTCACTGTCTTTTCGAAGTACGTATTGAAAACATGCAAAGGTTGGATCTCCATCTTACACCTCTATCAATTCGAACACTCCGTTCTCGGTCTTGAATTGTTATTAATATTAGGAAAAAGACCGAAGAGAAAAAAATGAGAATTGCGGGACGGAGCTGCAGAACGTGCAAAACATTTGAGAATGTTTGGATTACGACGCCGAAAGCCGCCCGAGTGACTCCCTCGTCGCACGCAGAGACGTTTGAAGTTTCGCCATTACTCACAGCTTCGCCGCAGAAGCCAGCGCAAACCCAGCAAACATTTCCTCGGGGCCGCTATATCTGAAAGGTCGCCGTGTTATTTTTGCCGCCAGTAATATGTAGAGCAAATGACCGAGACGCACCGTTTATTCCATTACCCGCTGAAATCGGCCGGGCGTAAGGCGATGAAAGCAGCGCTCTAAATAAACAAAACGTCGCCGCTGCCCCGCACTTCTAAGTGCAGCATTACAAACCGACCGCCTTTATACCGGCTGGTTGTAATTAAACGTACCTAGTATAACACGGAATTAATTATCGTATGACTACCAAACTTGGTAGTATTAATGTCCAGATTTTGGGGTGTATGATTTCCTTGCGTCCCGTTGTGACTATGCAAGGAAGCATCACAATTTTTATTTTCAATTTCAAATTTGTATATGAGGTAGCACAGGACAAAATAAGTAGAAAGGCAAGACTTACAAAAAATCCTTGGACATCACAGGAAATACTAAATTTAATTGATGAAAGGAGAAAATATAAAAATGCAGTAAAAGAAACAGGCAAAATGGAGTACAGACGACTAAAAAATGAGATTGACAGGAAGTGCAAAATAGCTAAGCAGGAGTGGCTAGAAGCCAAATGCAAATCTGTAGAAGAATGTATAAGAAGGGGAAAAGTAGATACCGCCTACAGGAAAATAAAAGAGACATTTGGGGACAAGAAAAGCAACTCTACGAATATCAAGAACTCAGATGGGAAACCAGTTCTCAGCAAAGAAGGGAAAGCTGAAAGGTGGAAAGAGTACATAGAGCAGCTCTACAAAGGAAATGAACTTAGAGACGATATTGTAGGAAGGGAAGAGGAAGTAGATCAAGATTAAATAGGAGATACTATACTGAGAGATGAATTTGGCAGAGCCTTGAAAGACCTAGGTCGGAACAAGGCCCCAGGAGTAGATGACATACCCTCAGAGCTCTCTGGGAGAGCCAGTTATGACTATTTGGTGTGTAGGATGTATGAGACAGGCGAAATGCCCTCAGACTTTAAGAAACTTGTAATAATTCCCATTACAAAGAAATCAGGCGCAGACAGGTGTGAAAATTACAGAACCATCAGTTTGATAAGTCATGATTGCAAAATTTTAATATGAATTATCTACAGGAGAATGGAAAAGCTGATAGAAGCTGACCTGGGGGAAGATCAGTTTGAATTCAGGAGGAACGTAGGAACCCGGAAGGCAATACTCACTTTACGTCTTATCTTAGAAGATAGATTAAGGAAAGGCAAACCTATATTTTTAGCTTTTGTAGATTTGGAGAAAGCATTTGACAATGTTGACTGGAACACTCTCTTTCAAATTCTGAAGTCATCAGGTGTAAAATATAATTGAAAGGAGAGTAATTTACAACTTGCACAAAAGCCAGACCGCAGTTATTAGACTCGACGGGCATAAAAGGGAAGCATCAGTTGGGAAGGGAGTAAGACAGGGTTGTAGCCTTTCTCCGATGTTATTCAATTTGTACATCGAGCAGGCGATGAAGGAAAGCAAGGAAAAATTTGGAATAGGGATTAAAGTTCAGGGGGAAGAAATAGAAACAATGACATTGTAATTCTGTCAGAGACAGCAAAGGACCTGGAAGAGCAGTTGAATGGAATGAACAGTGTGTTGAATAGAGCGTATAAAATGAACATTAACAAGAGCAAAACAAAAATAATGGAATGCGGTCTTAGAAAATCAAACGATGATGAAGGAATTAGTTACTTGGGTAATAAAATAACTTGCGCTGGTCGCAGTACAGAGGATATAAAATGCAGAATGCCAATGGGAAGAAAAGCATTTTTGAAAAAGAGAAATTAGCTGACATCGAATATTAATTGAAGTGTAAGGAAGTCTTTTCTGAAGGTATTTGTGCGGAGTGTTGCCTTGTACGGGAGTGAAACATGGACGATAAGCAGTGCGGACAGGAAGAGAATAGAGGCCTTTGAAATGTGGTGCTACAGAAGAATGCTGAAGATTAGGTGGGTAGATTCAGCACCCCCTATATAGGGGGTGCTGGTAGATCGCATAACTAATGAAGAGGTACTGAACAGAATTGGTGAGAAAAGGAATTTTTGGCATACCCTGACTAAAAGAAGGGATCGCTTGGTAGGACACATTCTTAGACATCGAGGAATCGTAAATTTAGCATTGGAGGGAAGTGTGTGTGGTAAAAATCGCAGAGGGAGACCAAGAGACGCGTACAGTAAGCAGATTCAAGTGGATGTGGGTCTCCGGACTGAAGACCATAACAACAACAACATATGAGGTATGTTTTTCGTGACGAAAACGTAGATTTTAAATATCTAACGTCACACTGATATATACACAACGAATTTGAACTTTCATTTTGGCCTCGGAAATAGTTAACCATATTATTTATGAAATTTGTCTTTATACGTACCTCAAAATCTGTAGATAAAGCAGTATCTGATGAGTTTATAACACACATCAACTACGTTTAGATCAATTCAAGCATTTTCAGAGTTCTCAGGCGAGAATTCCATGTTGTTTACGAAGTAATATAGCCAAAGATCTTCAAGAAAAGATATGCCAATTAAAAGAATATGAATGATATAAATTCATTTTCAATCTAAATAATCTCTTTACACTATAGTACAGCCTTCAAAATTAAATTTTCTTATCTTTATCATAAATGTAATATTTGTTAAAGAAGAAAATGTTTAGTAATGCTATTTGTTACTAACATGAAATGCTAGTTAAATATCTAAAAATTTAAGTATATAAGGATCAGAACATTATTGTAATTAATTGTTGTAGTAAATAATTAACATTCATTTAATTAATAATGCAAATTATGATATTTTCATGACCACACGAGACAGACCGTTCAAATCAAATATTTGTAGAGCTTATGGGACTTAACTACGGGGTCATCAGTTCCTAAACTTACAAACTACTTACGAACTAGCTAATACTAAGGACGGCACAAATATACATGCGCGAGGGGGGATTCGAACCCCCGACAGTAGTGGCCGTGCAGACCGTGACTGGCGCGCCGCAGTCAGCTCGGCCACCGCGGCCAGCAGAGACCGTCATTTGTCACAATGTATATAAGTTGATGCAAAGACAGTGCAGGTGCGATCTCTTCTCAGTAAGTGGAAGTGATGAGTTAATAGTTATTTTGAGTTGTTGCCAGTTGTGGAATTGTAAATTCTAATGTGGCCAAAATTGAGTTGCTATGTTGGAAAATAGCCAGATAGGAGTTTAGTGTGAGAAGCAGGTTATATTTGGACGTGACAGTTAATAAAAGTGTGAGTAGTATATTCTGGACATTTTTTGGACTCTGAAACAGGAGTTCAAAGTAAATTTCACAATGAACAGCAAAAACAAAGACTTCCAGGACAACATGACTAACTGACAAAAGATAAGTAAATCTAACAAAGACAAACTTAATAAAATTTCTCGTATTGGATTTTTAGATGGACAGTATTAGTTTCGTTGCATTTCACAGTTCTATTCCCAACGCGCACTTAATAGTCCCTAATATCTTAGTACTTTTGATACAAATAGACTTCCAAATGTTCAAATGTTTGTTAAGCTTATGGGACTTAACTGCGGGGTCATCAGTCCCTAAACTTACAAACTACTTATGAACTACTTACGAACTAGGACGGCACAAATATCCATGCCCGAGGGGGGATTCGAACCCCCGACCGTAGTGCAAATAGACTTCCGCCTACAAACCGCTTCTGGCGAGTCAAAAAATTCTTACTACTAAAGATGGGTTTATGACTACTTCAACCCTTACTGTTTTTTAATGCCAACATGTTTTTTACGTTTCTTAGGTTTTTATTAAGAGTTTTAACCAGATACGACGTGAACTAATGGTATAACCCATTTATACTACAAATTCAGGGGAGATACAACACGCTCCCAATGTTAAATTTAATAAAGTATTTTAGGAATTGAAATTGGCGAGTAGCACTCCTTTCAACACTAAAAGAACCGGATTTTTCTGTACCCATAGTAGTACCATGAGTGTCATTTTGACCCGCACTAAGAAACTGCCATTTTATTTATATTTAGGTGGTGTTTCGGGTTTCAAATGTTGATATTACATTCACGAAGACTCTAATGTACAAGAAAAATATTATTCGTCCTCTAAAATGAATAGTACACAGTCAAAAGTAAATTTTCAGAAATAAACTAGTGTTCTACTATTAAGAAAACGACGATGTATTTAAAAGCAAAATCTATTTAAATTTCGTCGCGGTGGAGTGGTCGAGTGCCTTAAGGCGCCTTACTGCTGAGCACGCGGTTGCTCGCCGTCGGAGTGTCGAATTCTCCAGGATATTGTGTGTGTGTTTATGTTTTGTTCTTCGCATAATTTAGTTCAAGTATCTTGTAAAGTCTAGGGACCGATCATCCCAGCAGTTTGCTCCTTTAGGTTTACAAACTTCTTTAAATTACCATGTTTTTCCAGAAAGTAGTGCATCGCAGTTTTTTATTTTTCTCATCGAGAAACACTGTTGCGAATGCAAAACGCTACATATGAATTATTTCACGGTTCCTGAGTGCGCGTACAAAAACGTCTTGCTCTTTCTACAGATAGCGTAGCTGCAGGACTCTTTCGAAACGGCTTCTGTAAGTGATATACGTTAAAAGCACTGCAGATAAATAAACTGTGGGGAATGTTGACAAACGTGTGTGCATAGTCTATGGAGTGTCTGCTGTCGACAGGAATACACTAAACCGCTGGGCACATAGGGTGACGTCATCAAAAAGCGGTTCGCTGGAGCTCCAAGTTTTGCAGAGCTCGTAGAGACAATCCACAATTATCACTCCTGACATTTTGCAGTGAGCTCATATTCGCGAGCACAGACGCATTACGACTCTGCCGTTCGTAATCAGCAAAGGAGTGTGGATGCAATCATCTAATGATCTAACTGGATTGTTGTCGACAGGCACACACGTTTTTGTTTTGCGCTGGAGGTCAGCCATAAGACAGAAAGGACATTAAACGTAAAACTAAGGTGTGTAAATGAAACATCAGTTTTCGTAGGGTGTAATTCTCAATATGTGATAACTGTTTAAAAATGTGATGCATTACTTTTAGGGCAACCTTCGTATTTGACGAGAAAATAATTCTCCGTGTTGTTCGGAAGTAAAATACAAAGTATGTGATAGGGAATACATCTATATCTTCATGGGAGACTGTCAGAGGGTTCATCGAACCACCTTTATACTATTTATCTCCCATTCCATTCTCGAATAGCGCGCGAGAAGAAAGAACATCTGAATCTCTCCGTTGGAGCTATGATTTCTCGTATTTTATTCGATGATCATTTCTACCTATGTAGGTGGGAGTCAACAATATATTCTCGCATTCGGAGGAGAATGTTGGTGATTCGAGTTTCGTAAGTAGACCACGCCGCAGCGATAACCGCAGTAGTTGTAATGATTCCCATCCCAGATCCTGTATCATTTCCGTAACACTGTCTCCCCTGTATCGTGACAATACAAAATGATCTGCCCTTCTTTGGACTCTTTCGATTTCTTCCATCAAACCCAGCTGATAAGGTTGTCACACTGGGCAGCAATACTCCAAATGAGGACGGACAAGCGTAGTGTAGTTTAGTAGTTCTGTTGCATCTTTTAAGCGTTCTGCCAATAAAACGCAGTCTCTCTGGTTCGCCTTTCCTACGACATTATCTGCGTGTTCTTTCCAGTTTAAGTGTGATGTAATAGTAATTCCTAAGTATTTAAAGGAGTTTACAGCCTTCACATTTTATTGATTTATCTTGTACACAAAGTTTAATGGATTTGTTATTCGTAGTCGTGTGGACGACTTCGCATTGTTTAGAGTCAATTGCCAATTTTACACCATACTAATATCTTATTTAAATCCTTCGGCAGTTGGTTTTGATCTTCAGATGAATTTACTAGACAATAAAATGACAGCGTCATCTGCAAACAATCTAAGACAGTTGCTCATATATATTCCTAATCGTTTATGTAGATAAGGAACAGCAGAGGACCAATAACACTACCCTGTGGAACGCCGGATATCACCTCTGATTTAGTCGATGCGTTACCATTGATTACTACAATCTGTGTCCTCTGACAGGAAACCCTCTATCCAGTCACTAATCTGGGTCGATATCCCATAACCACGCAATTTGATTAAACAAATGAATTGCAAGCCACAGTTATTTGTTAAAATAATTTTCCCTCTTTTTAATACTTTATACATAATGCACAACCATTTTCGGCATACTATGCCGTCATTCTGAAGTGGCCCACAATAAGGAACATTTATAAAAATACAAAGTTGAGACATAAATATAAAATAAGATACATTACATTATGAAAACGGTCAGAAGAATGTTATAGAATATGATCCTGTAGGGATCATTGTGGCCAACAGTTGTTTTTCGACCACGTTGTACAGTACCCTGTGCTTTAGAGTTGTCAGTCCTATTCAACCGAGTAGTGACACTGTTCCAATCCAGGAAAATACTCAAGCAATTTTCGTCAATTCGATAGTGCTTCCTCTGTGTAAAGAGCTTCATATGCCTGTCTGTCCAAGCTGAATATAAGTTCAAAACTGATTGTAACACAGTGTTGAGTCTTCTTCAAACCGTCAGTAATGAAGGGTGTTGCATGTGAACTGAACACACAGTGTTTGTACACTGTGTTACAATCAGTTTTGATATTCAGCTTGGCCTGACAGGCATATGGAGTACCTTACACAGAGGAAGCACTATCGAATTGACGAAAATTGCTTGAGTATTTTCCTGGATTGGAACAGTGTTACTACTCGGTTGAATAGGACTGACAACTCTAAAGCACAGGGTACTGTACAATGTCGTCGAAAAACAACTGTTGGCCACAATGATAGATAGAGGATCATATTTTATAACGTTCTTCTGACCATTTTCATAATTGTAATCTATCATTTTATATTTCTGTCTGAATTTAGTATTTTTATTAATCTTTCTTATTGTGGGGCAGTTGAGAATGACAGCATAGTATGCCGAAACTGGTTGTGCATTATATATGTATTAAAAGATGGATTTTTTAACAAGAAACTAACTAACATTATGTCAGATTATAATAAAATACAAAGAATTGCGTAAAAAGGCGCTGCTCACTCTTTTCTGGAGATTTTCGAACAGTTTGCTAATGTACAAAAACCGAATAATTTTAGAGCACAAGAAGAAAGCATTGTGCTTGCCCATCTTCAGGAGTGTACGTGTTCCAACTCTAGGGATGGGTGGAGATTCAGCTTGCTGTTTACATCGCCAAACAGAAGCAATATAATATGCTACAATATATGCGGAGATTCATTACAATTTAAGTCATAACATAATTTTAACAGAGGTCGGCAAGTAATGTCAGATGGGGTCCGGATATTTCTGAAAATTTTTATCGAGGTCCGCAAGTAAAATCTCATATTCCTTATTAATTTTTTATTTTTATTCACAAAATAATATGAAATACAACAAACAGGCGTATTTGTATTAAAAAATCCAGAAAAACTAATATTCTCCACTATCCCTTTTTTCTTTTTTCTTTTTTTTTTTTTAAATTTCACTCTCAAACGAATATGAAATACATTAGATGTAAAATTGAAATGAATAAAAAATCCAAAACACTTGTATTATTGTGCAAAGTATCTTCGCGCTTTCGTTCGTTATGAGCACAAAAATGGTGTTTACACGGGTATGCCCTGACCGCTGAAGTAAAGGTTTCGGATATTGTTAGAGTGTTGTTGTTTGTTGTTGTGGTCTTCAGTCCGGAGACTGGTTTGTTGCACCTCTACACAATACCCTATCCTGAGCAAGCCTCTTGATCTCCACATAAGAACGGCAACCTACATCTGTCTGAATCTGCTTACTGTATCCATCTCTTGGTCTTCCTCTGCGATTTTTACCCCACACATTTCCCTCCAAAGCTAAATTCACAATTCCTTGATGTCTAAGAATGTGTCCTACCAATCTATCCCTTCTTTTACTCAAGGTATGCCAGAAATTTCTTTTCTCCCCAATTCTTTTCAGTACCTCCTCATTAGTTACGCGATCCACCCACCTAATCTTCAGCATTCTTCTGTAGCACCATATTTATTTCAAAAGCCTCAATCCTCTTCCTGTTCGCACTGTTTATCGTCCATGTCCCACTCCCATACAAGGCAACACTCCATACTAATGCCTTCAGAAAGGACTTCCTTAGGCTTAAATCAATACTTTTACAAGAACGCTTTTATACCCATTGCCATTCTGCATTTTATATCCTCTGTACTGCGACCATCATTTGTTATTTTACTGCCCAAGTAACAAAACTCATCTACTTCCTTTATGGCTTCGTTTCTCAATCTAATTCCTTCAGCATCACCTGATTTTCTTACACTGCACTCCATTACCCTAGTTTTGCTCTTGTTAATATTGTTAGAGTAGGAAGTCGATTTATAGAATTTTATTGTTCGTTAAATATGAAGTTCCGGTGCTGCATTCGTGTGTGCAGAGCTTTTATATGGATCACATGCCAGCTTGCTCCGTTCTGCCGCCGCTCGTCAGTGATCTCTCAGGCGTTGCACATGACAACTATTTATTTAATCTACCTATAATAATAATTAAGGGTTCTAACTATTCCGCATTCAACTGTAAAATTCTAGAAAAAATTAAGGGTGTTATCTACAGATTAAAGTTCTTTAAAAATAATTTGAGTATGTAATTCATACTTTAAGAATATTTTTGGGGGTCCAGTTTTCGGTCTTCCGCGGTCCGGACCTGGACCGCGGTCCGCCAGTTGCTGACCGCTGATTTATAAGATCACTATTCGAGCATGTAAAAACGGTTGAAAAATAAAAATTACACATCGGTAGAACTACGAGGGTGGTTTGAAAAGTTCTCGGAGTCGCCACTAGAGGTCAGCGGCAGCGTGTTGTTCACGTGAATCCTTTGGACTGTTGCCTGTAAACACGTTCCACGTTAGTGCTCTTGGGAGAGCTGTGGCGGTAACGTGGATCTGTTGTTGTTCCTGCGCAGTGATTCGCGAAAATGGAAAGAATCGAGTTTAGAACAGTGATTAAGTACTTCGTGAAGAAAGGTATGAAAGCAAAGAGCATTCATGCCGATTTACAGAATACATTGGGGGATCCTGCTCCTTGAAATTAAACTGCTTCCAAGTGGACAAATGAATTTAATTCGCCGGCCGCAATGGTCGAGCGGTCTGCGGCGTGCCAGTCACGGTCTGCACGGCCTCTGCGGTCGGGGGGTTCGAATCCCCCCTCGGGCATGGATGTTTGTGCCGTCCTTAGTATAAGATAGTTCATAAGTAGTTTGCAGGTTTAGGGACTGATGACCCCGTAGTTAAGTCCCGTAAGCTATACAAACATTTGAACATTTGAATTCAAGTTCGGTCGGCAGAGCATAGATGATGGCCCGCGCAGTGGTCAGCCAAGATGTGTCGTTACTCCAGAAATCATTATAAAAGTGCACAAAATCGTCATGGAGGATCGCCGATTGAAAAGAGCGTGAAATTTCGCGCGCTTACCTGATGTCATCCGAAATGGTATATGCCATTTTAACTGAAGAATTAGAAATGAAATATATATATATATATATATATATATATATATTCATTTCTAATTTCTAGTTGACAACCAGCGTCGAAAGTTGCGGCACCATTCTTGCTGATATATATATATATTATATCAGCAAGAATGGTGCCGCAACTTTCGACGCTGGTTCAAAAACGCATTAGAATGGACATATCTGAACAATGTTTGGGCTGCTTTAGGAGAAACGAACAAGAATTTTTTTACACCGATTTGTGAACAAAGATGTGACATGGGTGCACTACTACACACCAGAGACAAAACGACGTCAAAGCAGTGGAAACATGCTGATTCTCCGCCACCAAAGAAAGCAAAGACCTTTCGACTGGAAAATTCATGGCATCAGTGTTCTGAAATGTGAAATGAATTCTGTTTGTAGATTATCTCCCCACTGGGCAAAAAATTACTTGAGAATACTATACTAACCTCCTGGGCAAATTTCAACAAAAGATACATGATAAAAGGCCAGGTTTAGTAAGGAAGAAAGTCATTTTCCGTACATTTGTGCCGTCACCATGGCAAAATTACACGAAGTAAGGTATCAATTGTTGCCACACTCACCTTATTCACCTGGTATGGCTCCGTCAGACTTCCCAAAACTGAAAACATTTCTTGGTAGACAAGAATTCACTTCAAATGATGAACTGACAGGCGGAGTTGACAACTGTTTTTCAGGTCTGGAGGAATCTTTTTTGAGATGGTATCAAGGCACTGGAACATCGTTAGACCAAGTGCATTAAACTGCAAGAAGACAAAAATAAAGTTTCAGTGATATAAGCACTTTTTTTTCTATTCCGTTCCGAGAACTTTTCAAACCACCCTCGTACTACGACGAGGAGCGTTTCACATCTTCTTCAATGGCTTACTGGATGGCCTGACGGTTTACGAACGTAAAGGACGTGCGTTCGAATCCAACTGAAGTGTATAGTCAGTTTTTTAGGCTTGTGTTGGTAATTTTTGAAAAATAATTATCTTCGAATTGTGCAGTTTTAGACCTTCCTAGATTCTACATTCCATTTTGTGAAGTTTTATCTTTAAACAAAGTACAAATAGTAAAAGTAAACATACTGAAAAATTATATATTTATTTGTAATTACTTTGATCATCACTTGGTGTCTCTATAATTTTCAGATAAGAGAAACATATTAGCTGATGGACATTAGTCTGCTTCGAAACGTCTGATGTAAATGTTCGAGAGCGGGAAATGTTTGGCGAGACGTCGTTATTGTGTTGATGTTTCCACAGTAAGGAGATGGATTAGACGATTTAGAGATAATGGAGAGCATGTAGATAGGGAGCGAGAAGTTCAAACACTGTCAGACTTTTGATGATATTTCGTAAGTGACCAAATACTTTTGTGGCAAGATAATCGGCCCATGTCTGCGCCAAAGTTACATTTAATCTTGGATTGTTAACATGAGAGTTTTTACGGTGTTTTAGTTATGCACGTTGCTATTACTTTCGAACTGGGTTGAGTTATTAATAAAAAAATTCATAAGTGAATGTAAAATGTGAATCTTATCTGAAGATCCATAGTTGCTTAAATAAATGATCTTGGGTGCACTCAAGCAATTATACTTATTGTCTGATTACACGATTTTGTGCAATGAATTTTTTTTTTACTCACAAGGAAAGTACATGGGTTCGAACAAACATATCTGTATGAACGTTTGCTGACAGGATCTCTACGTACACCTCAATGTGCTGGTGGGTGTCGTTTTCTGCAAAACTCTGCAATGATGTTCTAGATAGCACTGTAGATGTAATTGTAGACGCCATACGTAATGCAGATATCTTAACTATAACTTATGCAATAATCAACGTACATGTTCTCTAGCGTACTGTCATCAAAAGCCGTGATGATAGTTGCAACTTTAACATTCTTCTCAGAAGACTGTTGGTATTCACTGCCACTGCTTCCATCGCCTCTTCCCGCACTTACCGTAGCACTTGCAATGGGTTGTTCGTCATTATCATCCCTATTATCTTCATTACGTGTTAGTGTTACAATAGTATCTAACTTATGTTCATATTTATGTACCATAACAGATACGAGAAATCATGCGAATGATTCATCTTCTACACTAATACCATCTTCACGAAGAAGGGTTCTTCGTAACTTCATGTCAACCAATCGAAATACATTAGCAGGATTGATTACCAATCGCCACCCCATCTGACGCTTCACCACA
This sequence comes from Locusta migratoria, assembly GCA_026315105.1. Taxonomy (NCBI): domain Eukaryota; kingdom Metazoa; phylum Arthropoda; class Insecta; order Orthoptera; family Acrididae; genus Locusta; species Locusta migratoria. The sequence continues at coordinate 103,833,627 of CM048747.1, forward strand.
CAAATAACATCACAAAACCGCACCTTCGGAGGCACACTGCACCGTCCCTACTGACGAACCGGCAGGTCAATGTGCAATGTGGCAAAGCACACGCAGAGGCCTCTAACGGACGACTTCAGAGTTTTGCAGATTCGGGAGTATCACTAGTGCAATAAGGGATCTTTACATTATCTCTCGTATGATTTTGGTGTATATGTGTTTGTTCGAGCCCAAGTACTTTCCTTGTCAGTGATGAATTAACCCAAAATATGATGCCATAATATGGAAGAAGTGAATGAAAACAGGCATAGTAAGCTAATTTACCGAGATAATCACCAAAATTAGAAAAAATGTTCAAATGTTTGTATAGTCTATGGGACTTAACTACGGGGTCATCAGTCCCTAAACTTACAAACTACTTATGAACTACTTACGAACTAGGACGGCACAAATATCCATGCCCGAGGGGGGATTCGAACCCCCGACCGTAGTGGCCGTGAAGACCGTGACTGGAGCGCCTTAGTCCCCTCGGCCACCGCGGCCGGCACCAAAATTAGAAACGACCCTAGTGCCATAAGAGGCTGAACTCAAACGAATCAACAATTCCTCAATTTACTTCTTCCAGTTAAATCTCTCAACAATGCACACTTTTTCCAAGTTCAAACGATCGCGAAATCAGTGGCGTAACTATGGGGGGGGGGATGAGGGGGATAGAACCCCCCAGAACCGGAAAAGAAGAAGAGAGAGAGAGAGGGGGGAAAAAAGAAAGAAATCGTATAACATCAATCTGATAAAGGTAAAGATTTGAAACTTCGGGTGTTATACCATAAGCTTTCATTGGAGGGGGGTGAATTACTTTCTTCAACGGGAGTTGTAGACGGTAGTCTGTCTGAAACTGACTAAAATTTTGTTCGTCATACAGATCTATCTCCCCCCCCCCCCCCCAAAGCCATGTCCTAGTTACGCCACTGCGCGAAATGGCATGGCGGAAGCGGCCACAGAATCCTTGACATGGATTTTCACGAGCTGCCACTGAAACGGAGCCTTGTAGGAGAGATTATATTTACAGACGACTCCTCCCGTAGTAAGATCCGGCCTTTGTGCCAGACAAATGGCCTGGCACAGCAGCAGCAGCAGCAGCAGGGAGCGCCGTAGTTCGCGCGCCCGGCGGCAGGTGGCGGCAGCAGGTGACAACAATGGCGGCGCACAAACAGGGACTTCCCCGGCGGCGGCGCTCATGAATACCGAGGCGGCACGGCGGGATAAGGGGATTAGGCCGGCTTCACGGGCCGTTCTGCGGCCGCCGTATATCTCGGAGGCGCACATAACTGGGAGAGCTGGCGCCGCACCTTACAGGCGTGTTTATCACCGTGCCTCTGAACAGCGGCAAGCGACTACTAGTCACCGGGAATCGTCACGGAAAGGCTGAACATTCCGCCACCCACCTTTCTGATATATTTTCCGTCCTTCACAAACCCAGACTTCTCCCTTTTTACCGATGATGTCCTCGAGCGCACCGATACCTCCTACAACCCCCCCCCCCCCGCCACCCCGCCGCTCGCCCAAGTATCCAATAATTGGACCACATCCCTCCTTCAGAAATTAACACGCCTATAACCGCTCTTAACATCCAACTTACGCTACGCACAAAACGCAACACCGCCCCCGGCCGCGTCCGCTTAACCTACAGGCATCTTTGCGTCTGCCCCCAATCCTTCCATGCTGCCCATGCATCCCTGTACAATGTCATCCCTTACACTGGCTTCTCCACTTGGTGTAACCAGTGCTTCTTCTCCGTCAATCCCACCAAATATTAGGCAATCATTAGAGGTCGTGCTATCCGATCCTTCTGTCAATGTGACCTGTACCTCAAATACTTTGGCCTCACCTTGGATCGCTCCCTTTCTTGGAACCCTCACCTCCATGAAAAAGCCCTCTCCCATCTCCTCAAGCTCCTCTCCGGCCGGACATGCTGCCCATGCATCCCTGTACAATGTCATCCTCTCAAAATGTTCAAATGTTTGTTAAGCTTATGGGACTTAACTACGGGGTCATCAGTCCCTAAACTTACAAACTACTTATGAACTACTTACGAACTAGGACGGCACAAATATCCATGCCCGAGGGGGGATTCGAACCCCCGACCGTAGTGGCCGTGCTGACCGTGACTGGAGCGCCTCAGTCACCTCGGCCACCGCGGCCGGCAATGTCGTCCTCTACACTGGCTTCTTCCCATAGCCCTATTTCCTCCAAGGCTGGTATGCCTCCTTCAGATGTCTCTTCCTATCGCCCTATCAGCCTCATATTAGTGTTCAGCAAGGTTTTGGAAACCACCCTTTCTCGCCGCATTCACCAGCATCTCCGTCAACACCAACTCCTCCCCCTTTCCCAGTGTGGCTTCCAAACCTCCTCTGTTGATGACCACCTCCGCCTCACCCACCTCCTTTCCGTCCAGCTCAATTCCCACTGCGCTGTCATCTTTGTCTCCCTCGACATCGAGAAGGCTTACGATCGAGTATGGAATTCCGGTCTCCTTTTCAAATTCCCAACTATGCCATTCGTTTCATCGCCACCTTTCTCTCCCACCGCCCATCCTATGTCACTGTCAACCAGCTCTCGTTTGTTCTATCCCTCCGCCTAGATGCCCCAGGGCTGCGACCTCTACCTCATTTACTCGGCTCCCTTCCCTCTCCTTCAGTAAGCTGACGTCACCGCCTTCCTACCTCTTGCCTTCTCCCTTGCTCGATCCCAACAGCTTCTTCAGCCTCACCTTTTCCAATTCTCCACTTGGTGTAACCAGTGGCTATTCTCCGTCAACTCTACCAAATATCATTATAGGTCGTACAACCCAATCCTTCTGTCACTGTGACCTGTATCTCACACTTCATGGCCGTCCCATCCCCCTAACCTCTACTCTCAAATCCTTCGGCCTCAACTTGAATCCCTCCCTTTTCTGGAACCCACACCACCACACCATCAAAAAGCCCTCTCCCGTCTCAACCTCCTCATGCTCCGGCCGGACATGGGGCGTTAACTCCTCCAGAATCCTATGCACTTGCCGTTCCTCGATGCGTCCCATCCTTTGCAGTTTCCACTCTACTTGGATTTCCGCCTCCCCCCACCTACCATAAATTCCACCAAATCCTCCACCTCGCTTACCGCCTCTGCCTCCCTTCCCCCTTGCGGATCCTCTATCTCATTCTTTTTCCTCACCTAAAGTTCCTTGAACATATCCGCATCACCTACACCAGTGTTTTCCAAACTTGTCAAATATGCGACCCCTTTCGAAGTAAAAATTGTCCGGCGACCGCCTTAAATGAAAATATTCAGTCGACTCCCTTCCCTCCTCATGAACCGTAGCAGAACTTTGTTAGCTCAATGGAAACATATCTTTCTTTTGCTTCAGCTTTTAAATTGTTGCGCAAAAATCTTTGTGTGTTATTTTTCGGAATGAAAAAAATTATCCCATTTTTACATAATTTCCGATAGGAAACTGTATTTTGCTTGACGCATTTCAGGCAAGACTGGGAAGCGAATTATGCTCATTAAGAGAGGTCTCAATGTATAGACAATTTCTAAAGAAGCAGACCTTTTTTCGAATTTTTCAGTATAACTTACTTATCAAGTACTTTTCCTAATCGATTGGTTCCTGAAAACAGAGTTTTCGCTTATTCATCATTAACACAATGTATTATAAAACAATCAATCATCTATCAATTCATAACGAATGTTATATAAGGAACTTCGTAATTTTATATTAAATAAATTTAACTTTGGCATACGTTTTTGTATTACTAAACCTGTGTTATCTTACGGTGCAAGTACTTCTTCCTGTGACGGCGACCGTCCAAGCAAGACTTTGTGACTCTCCTGGGCGTCGCGATCCACAGTTTGAAAAACAATTTGAGGTGACCTGCTGTAATGTGCGAATGTAGAAACCATCATATCTGATGGATCATTTCTCAGTATTTGAAGGGTGTTCATAAACATTGGATTTCTTCGAAAGGATACTGAAAACACTTAACTAGCAGCAAAATACTGTGTTCTAGTAATAAAACTGTACTGATATTAGTTGATTAAAAATAATACTGCAACGTAAAACACGTTGCCAGCAGCAAACTACTATGACCCAATAGTAAAAAGGTCTTGTCATGTATTGACTAAAAATAATGTTACTGATATTTTTCTGGCATAACAATATTTGACCGTGTGACAAAATCATACAAGAAGATTGCGACCATTGGAAATAACTGTAACAGTACTGCTCAAACTTTTGTATTGACTAAAAATAACAATATATTATTGATATTTTTCTGACATAACAATATTTGAATGTGGGACAAAGTCATACAAGAAGATTGCAACCATTGTAAATAATTGTTCCAGTTCTGCACAAACGCTGTTAAGTCACTTAATAAATAATTCATCATGAGAAGGTAAAATGGCTTCATTGTCACGCGTTTCCGTCAGCCAAACACCAGAAATTGAAAGTGGCATAGGTACATGTTGTATCTGTCAATCTATATCGATATCTCATTGAGGGCCACCCGAAAAGTGTCACAACAAAGGCAATTTTCCACCTACAGATGACTTGTTAATTAAGCGACTGGGGGACTGATGACCTCCGTAGTTTTGTCCCCCTAAAACATCCAAACAACAACAATAACAACAACAATGAAGCAACTTTTATGAAACCCTGTCACTTCCGCGTGCCCCTTCTGCCACAGTAGTTGAACATGACTAAACGTAGATTTGCTGTCGAACATGCCGCTACTGCTTCCTCCTATACGACCCCCCCCCCCCCCCCGAACAAGACTTTGCGTGGGACTCCCCCACAGAATGAAGAACACTGATCTACGCCATAGGGAGGGCAATAGCTACGCCATCAAAAGAACCGGGTGATCAAAAAGTCAGTATAAATTTGAAAACTTAATAAATCACGGAATAATGTAGATAGAGAGGTAAAAATTGACACACATGCTTGGAATGACATGGGTTTTTATTAGAATAAAAAAAGTTCAAAAAATGTCCGACAGATGGTGCTTCATCTGATCAGAAAAGCAATAATTAGCATAACAAATTAAGACAAAGCCAAGATGATGTTCTTTCCAAGAAATGCTCAATATGTTCACCCTCATTCCTCAACAATTGCTGTAGTCGAGGAATAATGTTGTGAGCAGCACTGTAAAGCGTGTCCAGTGTTATGCTGAGGCATTGGCGTCGGATGTTGTCTTTCAGCATCCCAAGAGATGTCGGTCGATCACGATACACTTGCGACTTCAGGTAACCCCAAAGTCAATAATCGCACTGACTGACGACTGGGGATCTGGAAGGCCAAGCATGACGAAAGTGGCGGCTGAGCACACGATCATCATCAAACGACGCGCGCAAGAGATCTTTCACGCGTCTAGCAATACTTAGTTTTTTCGGGGGTTCTAATAAAACCCCATGTCATTCCAAGTATGTGTGTCAATTTGTACCTCTCTATCTACATTATTCCGTGATTTATTAAGTTTTCAAATTAATACTGACTTTTTAATCACCCGGTAGATGCGCAGATGGTATACGACGCAATCCAGACATTCCACAAAAGCTCACAAAACGGGAGAGGGGGGGGGGGAGATTATATTGTAAGTGTGTAACGGTAAGCATCTATGTTAATAATGTCATCTCCGAGAAAAATAATAGTTATCGTTCCTTTCTCTCTAGCCCATTTATGAGTGAACGATTAATTTCAGAACAGGAGTTCATTATCACAATGTTAGCCTCTTGTACAATTCATAGAAACGGGGGATGGCGATTCTGAAGTACCCACAACATACAATTACTTACCTTTCGCCCTGGCATCTTACAGCCTCCACCTCCAGACTACTTACTGCAGGTATAAACTAACCATTTTTCTTCTCACAAAGTGGGATATCCTCAGAGCCGAATGAAAATATAAACAGGAAGTTCAGTGTCTCATAAGAAAGTCGGTTTTAAAAATTTACATTTAACTACAAAGCTCTTGTATATTTGAACCCCTGGACAATTTTCTGCACTGTTTCGAGCTATAGCGCTTTGGAAATCGTCGTGGAACGAGAAGACAAACTGAACACAACTTACCAGGTAAGACGTGCTTAGTGCAGAGGCATTCAACACTGGGTACTCACCTGAAACAGAAGAAAACGAAAATTAGGTTCAGAACACGGATATCGTTAAAACAGTCATTTAAAATACGACCTCTAAAAATATCGGCACATTCCCACACAATAACGACAGCTTTTCCGCAGTTTTTATCAGTAAGCCGTATAATACAAGCAGCACACAAATTCAGTAATTTGACATATACTGTAGTCAGAACAAAGCAAGGCAAACGCAGTACTCTACTGATTAATGGTTATGTTCCAATTATCGTTGGTGTGTGAATGACGGTTAACCATGACTTCGAAAATTATTGCTCGTGTCAGCTATGAAGTGCAGGATGTAATTACATTTTATGTGTATTTTTTCCGAATGGAAGAGATTTTTACATGGTTTCCGATAGAATTGTATGTTTTGCACAACGAGTGTTTCGAACTTACACAAGATTCATAACCGAATTAAACTGATAAACAAAGCTGCCACTGTACAGACAATTTTTAAAGAAGTATTTTTTTAATTTCTTGGAATTAATTATTGCATCTTGTATATTTATCTAACGAATAGTTCCTAAAAACAGTTTTGCACTTATTCATCGATAACACATTGTAATGCAAGAAATTCTACGTTCTATTCAATGCAGAATTAAGGAATTATATAATTTTTTTAAAAAGTAAAATTTTCTTTTATTAGGCCTATGTTATTTTATTACGGAACCCTTTGTATTCATAGGTGCACTGGGCTGATTGTTGAAGGGTGCAAGTACTTCCCCATGTGACGGCGACCCCCCGAGCAAGTCTTTGCAACCCACCTGGGGGTCGCGAACCACAGGTTGAAAAACACTGCTCTGCACCAGCTGCAAAATAGAATCCCGTCACCCTCTGGTCTCTCTCCTCCTCCTGAAACTCGAGCCTCTGCCGCACCAATACTAGCATATCCCTTCCTTTCTACACCTTCATAGTCTCTACATCCTCTCTCAGGGTAACTTTCGCCATCTCCCCCACCTCGCCCTCCATCCTGATATTTACCCAACCTGTCAGCCCTACTGCCTCCCCTCCCCCCCATCCTTTCACTCCCTCGCTTGGATCTTCCTTCCCCTCCCTCGGAATTCTTACATTTTTCTTCCCCACACCCCTACCCCTCCCCTTGCCACCCCTCCGCGCTCTCCTTCCTTCCCCTTCCCTCTGTGCTCAGTGCATCGTGCTAAAGTGTTGTCTCAGTGTCAAGTTGTAAGTGTGATTTTAAAACTTCAGCAACCACCGCATAGACAGGACAAAACAATGTGTTGCCATGGTTTTTTATCGCCTCTTTGTTCTCGTCACTATTTACTGTGCACAGTCTGTGCTTTCTTAGCTACCGTGGCAGTTTCAATACTGACTGTGTGTGATGTAAAGATTTTATTTCACTGAAATGCTCCGGCTACTCAAAGGGGGATCGCTGGAGGAAGACGACGTTCTTTACGAGAAATTCTGTTGAGGAAATTTAGAGGGCCGGAGTGAGAACGATCTTCCTGCCGCCTACTTACATATCGCGTTACGATCACAAAAACACGTTAAGAGAAATTAGGGCTCTTGCGGAGGCATATAGACATTCTTTTTTCCCTAGTTCTATTTGGGAGTGGAATGGGACAGGAAATGCCAAGTAGTGGTACAGTGTACCCTCCGCCACGCACTTTACGGTGGATTGCCGAGTATATATATTTACATGTACATGTAGAAACCTTACGATCATTTGTGGAACATCCTGTTTCTCGATTTCAACTTGTTGAGAAAACGGTGGACAGCATATTGAACATGTTTTGCACCAGTCACACGGAAATTAAAAATCCGTTTTTATCTTCATTCACGCCTTTTATGCGAATTTTGGCCTTAGGACAATTAAAAACCGATATTACTGGTGCTTTTTATGCGGATTTTGGCCTCAGGACAATTAAAAACAGATGTTTCCCATCCGGGCTTACGTAACTAACACATGTACACCCATCCACACGATTAGTACAGTTTGTTTAACGCTTACCTTACACCTTGGGCATTGTTGTAAAATTCATTTGTCATTTGTAGTCAATCACTATTAAATTATGATGCTTACAGCGCCATCTACGATAAATTTTCACACTATTTATTTCCTCCATTCTCCGATAATATTCCGTTGCAATATGACGTCATTTTGTCCAGTGGAGTTACTTTTACACCGTTTTGAAAGTTTAATTATAATCACCCTGTATACTACATAATAACGTCCAATTTATTATAGAAACCTATTTCGTAATTACCTTCCAGAAATAAAAATCAGTACACCTTTTAGACTTTACCAATTTACGCAAGGTTATTGTTGAAAAATCAGATATAAACGAAATGATTACATTTACAGATCAATAGTTGAAGCGTATCTGAGGTACCAGGTGTCAATCCATACTGCAACACTGTAGGTAATGCAGCCTCTACTGGCGGTAATGTAGGCGCTGATTCTGATCATACACATGACAAATACTGGATTGGGATTCATTATTCGAGTTGTCCAATTATATACCACACGTGCTCAATTGGACACAAGTCCACAGATCGTGCTGGCTAGGAAAGTTGTTGCACGTGTTCAAGTGCACTTTGAGTTTCGCGCATAATGTCTAGGAGATCTGAGTCTTTGTCGAAGTGTGTGTCCCACTGCTAGCAACCAGTTGTCAACCAAATAAATGTTCAAATGTTTGTAAATATAAGGGACTTAACTAATGTTCAAATGTTTGTAGAGCTTTTGGGACTTAACTACAGGGCATCAGTCCCTAAAGTTACAAACTACTTACGAAATAGCTAATACTAAGGACGACACAAATATCCATGCCCGAGGGGGGATTCGAACCCCCGACCGTAGTGGCCGTGCCGACCGTGACTGGAGCGCCTCAGTCCCCTCGGCCACCGCGGCCGGCGGGGCTTAACTACGTTAGTCAACAATCTCGGCGTTACAAATTACTAAAACTAACTTAATGTAACTTAAGTTAAGGACAATACAAACACCCATGCCGAAGGGAAGACTCGAACCGCTGACGCCGAGCAACCTCCTGCTCCGCAGCAAGGCGCCTTAGAACGCTCGGCCACTCCACCACGGCCAGTTGGCAACAGTTCAGTGGCGAACCCAGGGAAGAGGGCTATGGGGTTGCATCGTGTAGCGACTCTCCCCCAGTGCACGAGGAAGTCGTCCTAATATGAGGGTTTTTTTCTTTTAGGATTATGGACAGTGATTTTTATACCTCTTATGAAAACGGTACATTTCTATGAGCTCAGCCGCCCCCCCCCCACCCCCCCTCAAACCAAGGTCCTGGATTCGCCACTGCAACAGTTGGGGTAGCAGTATGCTGCCCTCGGTACACGAAGATGCTGGTGGACGTCAACGTACAGACCCTTCCTACGAGTGTGAGAATGTTTGATTGAAACCATCATCGTTGCATAACTTACACATCACGCTCAACTTCTGTCGGAATTGCCCGAAAGGATCATCCCGACACTCGGAATGCCACAATTTGACCCATTTCAATATCACGAAGTTGGCTGAAGGAAGCATGTGTGTGACTCTGTGGCATGGCGACTGAGTTTCAATCAGTGATACATTCCCTATTAAAGGGCGACGACGACGGAACCATTATCATTACATCTATTCCCCAGGTGGCACCCGGGCCAGTCCTCTTGGACGCCATCTTGAATCCAGAGATATTACACACAAGCAGAGCTGCCAACTGTAGTACTCACTGATATTCCCAGAGGTGCCTCACACAGACAGCATCCCAGGATGCCCCTGAGAACTACAACACTAAGAAGAATCATTTCTCGGCTTTTGGCATGATCAGTCTGTAGCCTTTTTTTACTTTTTTAAAAGAAAGATAAGGAGAAAAGTTCAACGTCGTCTTTTCAGGTATACTGATTTATTTTCCCGACAATATATTTATATATTGTTCAATAACTGCAAATACTTTTGTATGTGATGTCTTAATGGTTCTTTTTTCTCTGTGCCAATCCGTCTGCCCGCCATAACAAGCACAAACGTTGCACCTTTTTCTTTTTTTTCCCCTATGTGGGTCGCAAATGTACACGTCTCTCCACGCAAACTTCCACTGCTTAAGTAGTCGAGCGTTATTCGCTTTACCCTGAGTCCCTGACCTCAGGGAATATAGGCAACCTGGCGCTACACTTATGTAGAAGTTCAAAAGTGTTAAAATGTTTGTAAATCTATGGGACTTAACTGCAGCGGTTATCAGTCCCTAGGACTACAAACTACTTAAACTACGCTTCGGACAACATACAACCATGCCCGAGGGAGGTCTCGAACCTTCGACGGGGAGAAACCGCGCGTTCTACAGCAAGGCGACATAGAACGCTCGGCCATTCCACCGCAGCTATGAGGAAGTGTTAACTTAACTGAAAACATATTTTTACAGCTATATTAAATGAAAGGAAATGCTCAAATGGAATTGTTGACCGGATTGTTGGGGGGTCTAGTGCAAATCATTCGATTTGACGCCGCATGGGCGACTTGCATGTCGATGATGATGATGAAGAAGACGACTGTCCCCTGCCGGTAATCGAACCCGGGCCTCCTGCGTGGTAATCAGCGACTCCGTCGATAAGCTACGGATAAGTGATAAAACAGCTTTATACACCATTACCTGACATCGGAGGAAGGAGGCGATGCAAGTGAGTTGAACAATAACTCCCAAACGCAAATGTAGTCTAGATCGCTTTTTCATGGTGATTTATTTTCTGACAGCCAGTTTCGACGAACTGTCATTATATTCAGATAAGCACTGTTTACAAAATATTGATCATTCGCTGAAAGTATATTACAAATTACAGGAAATACAATTTCTCTACAGGAGAAACACGCTATTTACAAGCGTTATCCAACTTATAAACAGTGAAACATACGTTGCATATTTTTTGAAGTAAAGTTATAATGTTCATGTGCCAAAATTGCACAAAATCAGAAAATAAAAATTAAAAAGTTTAAAATTTCCATCTTAGAGCACCGGCTGACATTTTACAGACGTCCGTTACTGCACATCACCTCCACGACAACCACCACCACCACCACCACCGCAACAACAACAACAACAACAACAACTACTACTACTACTACTACTACTGCTGCTGCTGCTGCTGCTGCTGTTGCTGCTTCTGCTGCTAATATTGCGTGCTTATGGAATATCGCCCCAATTGTGCGATTGGATTCGCAATTTTCTATCAGCAAGGACACAGGTCGTAGTAATTGACGGTAGGTCATCGAGTAAACCAGAAGTGATATGAGGACCAAAAGGATCAAGAGGATCAAAAGCAACTGCAAAGCGATTTAGACAAAATTTCTGAATGGTGCGAATATTGTCAATTAATACTAAATAATGGAAGGTGTGAAGTAATACACATGACCGCTAAAAGAAATCCGCTGAAATTCAATTACACGATATATCAGTGAAACGTTAAGGTCGGCCGGCCGCGGTGGCCGAGGGGACTGAGGCGCGTCAGTCACGGTCTGCACGGCCACTACGGTCGGAGGTTCGAATCCCCCCTTGGGCATGGATATTTGTGCCGTCCTTAGTATTAGGTAGATCATAAGTAGTTTGTAAGTTTAGGGACTGATGCCCCGTAGATAAGTCCCATAAGCTCTACAAAAATTTTGAACCTTAAGGTCGTAAATTCTACCAAATACCTAGGAGTTACAATTACGAATAACTTAGACTGGAGAGAACACACAGAAAATATTGTGGGGAAGGCGAACCGAAGGTTACGTTTCGTTGGCAGAACGCTTCGAAGATGCAACGGCTCCACCGAAGAGACTGCCTACATCACACTTGTGCGTCCTCTCCTGGACTACTAAAATGTTCAAATGTTTGTTAAGCTTAAGGGACTTAACTACGGGGTCATCAATCCCTAAACTTACAAACTACTTATGAACTACCTACAACTAAGGACGGTACAAATATCCATGCCCGAGGGGGGATTCGAACCCCCGACAGTAGTGGCCGTGCAGACCGTGACTGAAGCGCCTCAGTCCCCTCGGCCACTGCTGCAGGCCCTGCACTACTGTTGCCCAGTGTCGGACCCTCACCAGGTGGGATTGACGGAAGACATTGAGAAAATTCAGAGAAGAGCAGCTCGTTTTGTTTTATCACGTTACAGGGGGGAAAAATGTCACGGAAATGTTGCACGATTTGAGGTGGAACTCATTAAAAGAACGACGTTATTCGTTGCGACGAGTTCTATTAGCGAAATTTCACGAAATAAAAACCGACTTTTTCTTCTACATAGGGAAACACGACCAACCCAATAAAATAAGAGAAATCAGATCGAAAACGGAACGATTTAGGTGTTCTTTCTTCAAATGTTTGTAAAGCTTAAAGGACTTAACTACGGGGGTCATCAGTCCCTAAACTTACAAACTACTTATGAACTACCTTATACTAAAGACGACACAAACATCCATGCCCCAGGGAGGATTCGAAGCCCCGACGGCGGACGGCCGCGCGCACCGCAACACGGCGCTCCAGTACGCGCGGCTAATCCACCGCGGCTGTTCTTTCTACCCGCCCGCTATTAGAGAATGGAACGACAGAGAAATGTTATGAAAGTGATTAATGAACCCTTTGCCAGGCACTTAAATGTGATTTACAGAGTATCTACGTAGATGTAGATATTGCTTCTACAGCAATTATCATGTCTTATGAAGCCAATAGCGGGTCCAAAACGTGTACAACATAGTGTTGAGCTATAAAGGATCTGTAGCAGTGCCTGTGAAGAAGGGCCTAATCTTCGGTCCTTTGATGTAGTTGGCAGCCGCTGGCTCTGTTTGCTGTTGCTAGGCGGCGCTGTTAGAGGGGTGGGTGTTTGGCTGTTCTGCTCAGCGCCGATGCGGCCCCGCTCTGCTGTGCTGTGGTGTGAGCCCGCCGGCTCAGGAGGGCGGCCATTTATTTACGTTATCCACGGCCGGTAAGGCCGCGAGTGGCTGAGCGGATCTGCGGAAGCCAGCCCGGAGTTACCGAGGGACCGCACCCACCGATACGCGCCACCTAACCGCGGTGTGCCGTGTCAACTCGACCGTTGGCAAAAAGAAATACACCCACAGGCCATAGATAACGCAGACTCTACATCTATACCTACATAAATACTCCATTACTCATATTTAAGTGTATGGCGGAGAGTTCATCGAACCGCTATATTGCGATAACAAAACGAGCTGCCCTTCTCTGAACATTCTCTATATCACGTAGGCTTCCGCGGCCAGAGTCAGATGACATAAAAGTTTTCTGGGTGTTGTAAGAAGGCTTTTACATAAATAACCGACGTTTCGGTCAACGTTACAGTGGCCTTGATCTGGGTATACTGATGTGAGCTAGTTGTTACTACACTTTATGTTTAATTTTCTTTCTCTGGGGCCCGCAGTGTGGGGTATGTCTTTGATATGTTCAATACCACAATAATTATAAATTATTTTAACACTGTTTTAAACTTAACTCACTATAAGCTTATTTTGGCGTTAGGCCAACATCAGGTGTTCTGTAATACGAGTAATATAGGAGAGTTGTTACATATATTCTTATACTTACATAAAATTTTTACAAAGTTTTACTTACATTACTTATAATATTGTTGTTGTTTACTTGCTGCCCAATTGATTATAGAAGCTGATGTAATGCTTGTTTGTATATATGCAGCAGCAATGATTATATTACATCAGCTTCTATAATCAATTGGGCAGCAAATAAACAACAACAATATTATAAGTAATATAAGTAAAAATTTGTAAAAATTTTATGTAATTATCTTATAAGAATATATGTAACAACTCTTCTATATTACTCGTATTACAGAACACCTGATGATGGCCTAAGGCCGGAATAAGCTTATAGTGTGTTAATAAAGTTTAAAGCAGTGTTAAAATAATTTGTAATTATTGTGGTATTGAACTTTATATTTATTTTCAATTAGACATTACGTCATAATTTTTTTAAAATCAGCGATGTTATTGGTGGATTTTTGCCGGAAGAATGGAAACTTTATTATGATAGGATGCTGAGGTGGAAGGAGTGGGGATTAGCCGTTGCCTATTGCTTCTTGCATAGCGAGACATGATTGGTGTTCATCGGTGAATGTGGTGAGGGCTTCCGTTTCTATCCTGCCAGCAGCACGATTACCGTATGTAAAAAAACGTCACAGATCGGATTGCTAAACATCTTCGCCGGCTTGATGTCCAGCCTTTCTTCTATAGTAGTCACAAGATGCAGGATGTACTTAGTTCCACAAAGGACAAGATAGAGGCACTACACATTTTGTGTCTCGTTGCCGCCGGTTGTCCTAGGTGTCGGTGGCCGAGTAGAGAGAGACCAGCACAGGGAAATAGGAAGCAAGCGTGTGCAGGTACGGAGGTGACCAGCCAGTGGGACAGTAGAAACTAGAAACACTAAGCTAGATTAGAACAAGATATATATTTCGTAGAAATAATACAATACTTAACTTGGAGGGCAGCAGACTAGTGGAATGCAGATACATAGTTTAACTACATAGAGGCCTGCCTACTGATGAGTCCTAGGGCTTGTCCTAATCCCAAGTGACCGATGCAGTTCACTGGTAGCCACGAGCGGAGTTCCAGCAGAGGGCGCTCGTGGCCGACGTCGTAAGAACGCCGCGCCGTGCTTGCATGGCGGCGCGCGGCGAAAGTACGTGGCGCGCACTTCAGACTTGTGGGACGCCACGACACGCATCGGGAGTATACAAGGTGGAATGCGAGTGTGGGGAAGTATACATAGGTGAGAGAGGGAGGGCAGTGTCAATGCGCATACGCGAACATTAACGCTACATTCGATTAGGCCAACGCAATAAATCTGCAGTAGCTGAGCGCTAGCAAGATTGCAGCAAAAAGATAAAATTTAACGATGCCAGAATACATGCCAAGCAACCAGCGATAGTTAAACACAAGATAAGGGAAGCCATAGAATTTGTAAAACACCCTCATAACATGAACAGAGAAGATGGACTCAGGCTTGCCCCCTCTTGGCTACCAGCCATCACAGCGAAATAGGCCGCACTGACAACACAACACGCGAGCGCCACTAGTAAGCAACTGCCGCCGCGCGGCCCACGGCCAGCAGGAGAGAAACGGAAGCCCTTACCTCAATCGCCGACGAACACCAATCATATCTCGCTATGCAATAAGCAACGGCTAACCCCCACTCTCTCCACCTCAGCATCCCGTCATAAAGTTTCCATTCGTCCGCCAAAAATCCACCAATAACATCGCTGATTTTAAAAAATTAAGACGTAATTTCTAATTGAAAGTAAATATAAATTGTAGTAACAACCAGCTCACATCAGTATACCCATATGAAGGCCACTGTAACGTTGGCCGAAACGTCGGTTATTTAAGTAATAGCCTTCTTACATCATGATGCGGTACAACACCAGAAAACTTTTATGTCATTTCTCTATATCATCCGTAAGTCCCAATTGGTGGAGCTCCTAAAATGCACAGTAATACTCCGAAATAGTACACAGAAGTGCAGCGTAAGCAATTTCTTTAGTAGAAATATTGCATCTTCTAAGGTTCTACGAATGAAACGTACCCTATGGTTCTCTTTCCCTACGATATTTTATGTGTGTACTTTCCAATTTAAGTTGTTCGTAATTGTTATTGTTGAGATGTAACTGATTTATCATCTAAATGAAGTTTAACGTATTTCTTTTAGTGGTCATATAGATGATTTCACACTTTTCGTTGTTTAAGGTCAACGGCCATTTTCCGCACCATGCAGATATCTAAATCATTTTGCAGTTGCTTTTGATCTTCTGGTGACTTTACTAACCGATAAATGGCAGCATCATCCGCGAACATTCAAAGAGAGCTGTTCACACTATCTGCTAAATCGTTTATAAAGATAAGGAACAGTAGGGGCCCTACAACACTTCCCTGCATGAAGCAAGCTATCACTTCTATTTTATTCGCTGACTTCGCACAGTGTCCTTTCTGACAGAAAATCGGGAATCCAATCTCACAACTGTGCCGATATACCATAAGAACGTAATTTGTCAAAAGCCTTCCGGAAACCTAGGATTAGATTTGGGATCCCTTTTCGATAGAACTCATTATGTGAGTAAAGAGCTAGCTGTGTTTCACAAGAACGATACTTTATGAATCCGTGTTGACTATGGGTCAATAGGTCGGTCTCTTCGAGGTAGTTCATAATATTTGAGGAAAGCATATGTTATAAAATCCTTCTGCAAACGGACATTCCGCGGATGACTCCTATTGCGTTTCTTGAATATTGGACTAACCTGTGCAACTTTCCAGTCTTTGGGTACGGAACTTTCGCTGAACGAGCGATTGTACGGTACGGAGCTATTACATCAGCAAGTTCTAAAAGAAACGTAATTGGTATACAATCTGGATCGGGAGACTTGCATTTGTTATGTGATTTAAGTTCAAATGTTTGTAGAGCTTATGGGACTTGACTAGGGGGTCATCAATCCCTAAACTTACAAACTACTTATGAACTAGCTAATACTAAAGACGGCACAAATATCCATGCCCGAGAGGGGATTCAAACCCCCGACCGTAGTGGCCGTGCAGACCGTGACTGGTGCGCCTCAGTCAGCTCGGCCACCGCGGCCGGCAGATGTAAGTTGCTGTGCAAGTCCCCATCTCTGCCGTGTTCAGGTTTGAGAACAACATGTGGCATGTGACTCACACAGAAAGTGGAGTTTTCATCATTACGAGCTACAGTTTTTTCCCCTCATTTATAGGTGAAATTAAGCACCGATTTTAACAATAAAACGACTTCTTGAGCTCCTCAAAGCTAAAGTAATTTCGAGAAGTTCCGTTGTTTACCAATTGACTATGCAGTGAGACCTAGCTCACCTAGCATAATTCGCTTCTGAGCTTTATATGGAATGTGAAACTTCGCTATGCAATATATAATTTATTGAAAATTACTAATTTTAATGCGGCGAGTATCATTTTCACACAAATCCCGTAAGAAATTCATTCACAATTCTATTTGCAAGCAACAGAATTGCAGATACTGTTTGCACTATGAATCTTGATTTTTAAAATAGCTGCAACCAATGTCACTAAAATTGGTTTTATTCATCAATTTCACGCATTTGGTGCCCTTCTTCAGATATATATTGGCACCCTTATATGTTCAGTCTGAACTATCCGAGAAATAATGGTTCTGAAGTTTAAGCGCGGCATTTACATAACTTATAGACTAGTCAGTGAAGACAGCTGCCGCACGGTCATAATGTATATATAGCTCAGGTGGCAGCGTGTTGCCCAGTCATGTGAACGATCCGCGACCGAACCTGTCTTCAAGAAATATTTATTTTAACTTTATTATATGTTTTAAGAATCGTCTAATTTTGTAATAATATGGTAATGATAATAGTATTTAACGCTTTAATCTACCTACATTAATACCAAGGAAAAAAAAGAAATCACAAGATTGATACAGTGATTTGTAGAAGGAATTTCAGGAGGTGATAGTATTCAGTGTTCCAAACCTTTTCGAATACGCGACCGCCTACCAACTAAAAATAATTTGGCGATGCCCCTTCGCCTTCTTGAACCATAACACAAATATTTGAGGAATTTTAAAGGCAAAGAATTTAATTTTCTTCTGTAGATACAACTTTCTTGTAAAAAAAGTATTGCTTCATTATAGGACAAATTTAGTACATTTTTCCTAATGAAACACATCCGATTAATACATGGATTCCGACAGAAAATTATATATTGCATAACGAAGTTTCACATTCCAGATAAAGCTCATCTACATCTACAAGGGATACTCTGCAAATCACATTTAAGTGCCTGGCAGAGGGTTCATCGAACTACCTTTATACTATTTATCTCCCATTCCATTCTCGAACAGCGCGCGGGAAGAAAGAACGCCTGAATCTCTCTGTTCGAGCTCTGATTTATCGTATTTTATTCTGATGATCATTTCTACCTATGTAAGTGGGAGTCAACAATATATTTTCGCATTTGGAGGAGAATGTTGGCGATTGGAGTTTCGTAAGCAGCCCTCGCCGCAGCGATAAGCGCCGTTGTTGTAATGATTCCCATCCCAGATCCTGTAACATTTCCGTAACGCTGTCTCCCTGTATCGTGACAGTACAAAACTAGCTGCCCTTCTTTGGACTCTTTCTATGTCCTCCGTCAAATCCACTTGATAAGGATTCCACACTGGGCAGCAATAATCCAAAAAAGGGCGGACAGGCGTAGTGTATGCAGTTTCTTTAATAGTTCTGTTGCATCTTTTAAGGGTTCTACCAATGAAACGCAGTCTCTGGTTCTCCTTTCCCACGATATTATCTACGTGTTCTTTCCAGTTTAAGTCTGAAGTAATAGCAATTCCTAGGTATTTTGTGGAGTTTACAGCCTTCACCTTTGATTGATTTATCTTGTAAACAAAGTTTATCGGATTTTTTTTTTTTTTCGTACTCATGAGGACGACTTTACACTTCTCATTATTTAGCGTCAACTGCGAATTCTTACACCATACAGATATCTTATTCAAATCGTTCTGCAGTTGGATTTGATCTTCAGATGATTTTACTAGACGGTAAATGACGGCGTCATCTGCAAACAACCTAAGAGAGCTACTTAGATTTTTCCCTAAATCGTTTATGTAAATAAGGAACAGCAGAGGATCAATAACACTACCCTGTGGAACGCTCTATATCACTTCTGTTGTAATCGATGCTTTACCATCGATTACTGCAAAGTTTGTCCTGTCTGACAGGAAGTCCCCTATCCAGTCGCAAATTTGGGGCGATATACCATAACCACGCAATTTGATTGAAGTGAAGTATGCTAGTTGAGCAAGGTCCCACTGCATAGTCAATTGGTAAATAACGGAACTTCTTGAAATTACTTATTGAATCTTGTAAATTTATTTATCGCCTGGTACCTGCAATCAGTTTTCAGGCTTTTCGTTTATTCATTATTAACAATGTGTATTTATTATAAAAAATCTTTGTTCTACTCAACTGAGATTTGATTATCAACAAGAAATCGCGTAATTTTAATACACACTACATTTGACATTTCTTAGGCATATGTTTTTGCATACGTAACACCTAGTATTGAGGCATACTCCTGGCTGATTGACTGTAACTATTCCTTCTAAGACGGCGACCCCTCTCTTTGACCCACAGGTTGAAAAACACAAGACGAATTGCAATAAAAATTCAATATGACTTGTACTCAATTTTTATAACCTATTAGAAAGTAACTCAAAAAGAAAAGGCGAATGTGGTAATTTTCACTGATTCTTCCGACGGCTCTTGGTTGACCAACATCATACTCAATTAAACGTACAACAGTGTATTACAAGTATATTTTTACTTTCGGTTTATGAGGCCATCTTCAGATTGTACAGTCTCAAGATTTGAAACATGTTACATGGAATTTGAGATGAAGTTCGAGTATACTATCATACAGTAAAATATTTACTGTTACTTATGAAGCATCTAATTCTAATTCTAATGTTTGTTAAGCTTATGGGTCTTAACTACGGGGTCATCAGTCCCTAAAATTACAAACTACTTATCAACTACCTTATACTAAGGACGGCACAAATATCCATGCGCGAGGGGGGATTCGAACCCCCGGACCGTAGTGGCCGTGCAGACCGTGACTGGCGCGCCTCAGTCCCCTCGGCCACCGCGGCCGGCTATGAAGCATCCTTTATTAAAGTAATTACAGCTGTATTTGTATTTATATTCCACATACCACGTACACAGCACAGAAGGTAGTACCTACTACACAACTAGTCATTTCTTTTCCTGTCCAATTGCAAACAGAGCGAGGTAAAAACGACTGTCTATACACCTGTGTACAAGCATTCGTTTATCTTTTTGGACTTCGTTAACAGCAGAATCTAGCTGCAGTCAGCCTCACTTGCCGGCTCTCTAAATTTTCTCTGTAATATTCCGTGAGAAAAACGCTGTTCCAGCCACTGATTTGACATCTATTAGACTGTACATACATACTCCGCAATGACAGAGTACTTCGTAACAGTAATAGTCACTTCATTTTCTGTTCTACTCGCAAATAGAAAGACGAATAGAACAGAAAAACTAATGCTTATATGCCTCTGCACGAGTCCTAATCTACCTTTGCGACTGTAGAAGCGTTCTGTAGTAAGTTTCAAATTCCGGCTCTAAATTTCCTCAACAATGTTTCTCACAACAAACGTCGCCTTCCCTCCAACGATTCTTATCTGACTTCCCGAAGCATCTCTGTGAAGCTCGCACAGTTATCGAACCTCCCAGTAACAAGCCTAGTCGCCCGCCTCTGAAATGCTTATATGTCTTCCTTTAAACCTATCTGGTGGGGATCCCAACCACTTAAGCAATACTCAAGTTGGTGTTTCGAAATCGTTTTATACGTAGCTCCCTTACAGGTAAACCCAATCTTTCCACGCGTCTTCCCCACGACTGGCGTTACATGATCATTTCATTTCGTATCGCTATGCAACGTCATGGCTAGATATTTAATCGACGTAACCGTGAATGACAGCACGCTACTAACGCTGTATTCGAACATTAAGGGATTGTTTCTCCTACTGATGTGCATTACCTAAATTCAGAGCTGTCTGCCATTCTGCACACCAACTAGAAATTTTGTCTTAGTCATCCTTCATCCTACTACAGTCATTCAATGACGGAACCTTCTCTTGCACCACAGCGTCATCAGCAAACAGCCGCAGATAGTTACTAACTCTGCACGCCAGATCATTTACGCAGATAGAAAGTAACAGCGGCCCTAAAACATTTCCCTGAAGCACTCCTCATGATACCCTTGTGTCCGGTGAACATTCGACGTGGAAGACAATTTACTGGGTTCTGTTACTTAAGAAGTCTTACAAGGAGACTGCATGGGTATCGGCTTTTAGAATGTCTGTATATTTATGGTACGTGAAGTTCAGAACTCAAATAACAATCAGCCAAAGCCATTCGAAGCAACTCAAAAAACTCTCGAGAAAATCGATTTTGAAGTTTTGCAGAGTACACGTAAATACCAACTAAAACAGTTGCAGCATCTGTCAGTGTAGCTCAGGTGGTAGCGTTCTTTCCTGAAAACCATAGAGTCGCTGGTTCGAATCCCACCGTGACATATTGT
This sequence comes from Locusta migratoria, assembly GCA_026315105.1. NCBI lineage: Eukaryota > Metazoa > Arthropoda > Insecta > Orthoptera > Acrididae > Locusta > Locusta migratoria. The sequence continues at coordinate 103,854,885 of CM048747.1, forward strand.
TTTCGTATTCGACTTCAGTTATATAAAACATTTTGGGATCTCTAATTCCACGTGTTATGTCATTTTATATGTGTATGTAGAGGAGCTGAAAACCTTGTCGTCACGTAAAACGATGGTTTTAGTAGGTTAGCTGCTTGGAAACCCATTAGTAGTTATGTAGACGACTTTCCAAAAACAGCGACGAAGCTCTTCACAAACTGAACAATCAAAGATTACTGTCGTCAATAAAGTTGCAGCATCTGTCAGTGTAGCTCAGGTGGTAGCGTTCTTTCCTGAAAACCATAGAGTCGCTGGTTCGAATCCCACCGTGACATATTGTTTTCGTATTCGACTTCAGTTATATAAAACATTTTGGGATCTCTAATTCCACGTGTTATGTCATTTTATATGTGTATGTAGAGGAGCTGAAAACCTTGTCGTCACGTAAAACGATGGTTGAGTAGGTTAGCTGCTTGGAAACCCATTAGTAGTTATGTAGACGACTTTCCAAAAACAGCGACGAAGCTCTTCACAAACTGAACAATCAAAGATTACTGTCGTCAATAAAGAAGCCAATAAAAAAATATAACTTACGTTTTTTCATTGAAACAAACCTTCTACAAAATATAGAAAATTACGAATAAACAAAAATACGTGCACTTTTCGTAAAAAATTACCATTGGATATTTAAATTGTGTAAGTATTCGAACAAAACTTTAAAAAAATAAAAACTCGCATTTTCATCAGCGGCGTGCTGTGCGAAAACGTGTGAAACACTTTTCGCAAATCAAATAATTTGCAGTCTGCTTGTTGGCCTTTATCTTTGGCTCACAAGCTGTCGTGTGAGAAAAGGGAAGCCGAGTTTCACACGAGCGAGGCTTTCTAAAGCCATGCTAGTGCATGGGCAGAACTTCATTTACCAAAGAATCTCTGTAAACTAGTAGCATAGCTCTGAATCCCTTCGCTGCATTCCTTTACTCTGAGCTGTAAGGAATCACAAATATTAAACCAGTATGTACTCAAGAATGTATTCTACACGCAATTTCCTTCACAGACTTAAATACACCGAGTCGACAATTCGCCTTTCCTTGTATAGCTGTTTGTAGAAGAGCACTATTGTTATAAAAATGGGTGTTACAATAAATAAATAAATAAACAGGTTGTGGAGCACTCTGAGATAGTAAATATATTTAGAAATGAATGGTGTTTTAAGAAGATAAATATAATGCAATATCCCTGTAAAAGAAAAAAAAACATATTTTTGGGAACAGAACTGGAAACATTTAAATCCTCTGTTGTCCGTGGTAATCGCAAAACCATGAAGCGGTGCTTGGATTCAAATAAAGCTTAATCAGTGTGTGAGTTGTAAATTGCACTGATTCAGAGAAACGATAGAACACACAGAGCAATAAAGCAAAATTACATACCCCATACAGCAATTCCTAAACCTCAGTGCGCAGCGATAAGACACTAACACCAGCGGAAATATCGAACCGGCATTGAATGTGTCGCTGATAAATTGCATTCCAGATAGCATCGATCTGAGCTAAACGTTCGGCTGGACGAGTGCCACGAGGGAATCGCTGACCCGATAAATTCCAGTCCATTGCAGCAACTGTCAGTCGATATGAAACGCTGTATCTCTCATAGAGGCGACTCTTGACGATTCCCTGTTATCAGTGGATCAACAATATAAGGTAAGAACCTTATAGTAATTCCTAAATTTTAACCTTCACCAGTGCTATCATATTTTTAATTCTTTTAATTTCTTCTACACCAGATTCATTACGGCCCACGTTATACTACCGTGCAATGCTGCGCTTTAGACACATACTTTTAGCAACGTCTTTCCCTAATCAATGTCTGATACCATTAAAACCTTGTTATTTCTTAATAAACATCCTTATTGGTCGCACTATATTATACGAACTAACCGAAAACTAGGCGTTAGCCGATTATTTGTTCCAATCTAATGTTTATCTCCTCTCTACACAGTGCCTCCTCTTTCGTCTTCCCCTTCATCCGTCCTTTCCTTCTACTCCCACCCTTCTGACTTGGTATATGTAATTCTTTGTAACATTTCTCATATCACGTAATTATTCCAATATTTCTGATACGTTCGTATCGATCCATTCACTTGCGTGGGAATTTTTCGCTCTCAGTGTTGCCTTCCTAGCGGTCAGAGGCCGAGCGAGTTTGGGCGTTTGAAATTACCGCGGTCTGTGGTTGGAAAGCGGAGGACATCTACGTCTACATGGATACTCAGCAAATCACACTGAAGTGCATGGCAGAGGATTCATCGAACCACTTTTATGATATTTCTCTATAGTTCCACTCTCTAATAGCTCGCGGTCAAAAGGAACACCTAAATCTTTCTGCTAATGAAACGTAGTCTTTGGTTCACCTTCCCTACAATATTTTCTGTGTGTTCTTTGCAATTTAGGTTATTCGTAATTGTTACTCCTAGTATTTAGTTGAGTTTACGGCCTCTAAGTTTGACTGATTTATCGTGTATCTGAAGTTTAACGAATATCTTTTAGTGATCGTATGGATGGCCTCAAACTTATTATTATGGGTCAATTGCAAGTTTTTGTACCATGCAGATATATTATCGAAATCATTTTGCAGCTGCTTATGATCTTCTGGTGTCTTTACTAACCGATAGATGACAGCATCACCCGCTAACAGTCTAAGAGAGCTACTCAGATTGTCTCCTAAATTGTTTATGAAAATAAGGAACAGTAGGGGCTCTATAACACTTCCCTGGGGAACGCCAGCTATCACTTCTGCTCTACTCGATGACGTACCGTCACTTACAATGTACGGGGGTTATCGCTGACAAAGACCTTGTAAAAATAACTAGACTGTTTGAGTGCGTTGCTGTCGCAGGGATAATTTGAACATTCGACCGGCCTCCATTATAGTGTCAAGCGTCAGATAAATACGAGTGTTGTTAGGAGATAAATCGAGTGTTATATAGCTACTGCGGTATGTACACGCCGTTGATACGTCTGTACTGTTTGACTATTGCAGTAACCATGAAGTACGATGGTGAAGAGCTGCTCAGCGTTTAACTACACAAATCGGTTTAAGAAAGCAATAAAAAGAATGAATACTGCGTTCCCATATATATTTATCAGGAATACAAGTATCCCTACTGCTTGAGTTCAGACATACTTACTGTTGCTTAACAAGCTGTTAGTCAAGACAGTATAGGATTCTGAATAAAATAAATAAGAGGCTTTTACAATACTGGTAGCTTTAAAAAAACGAGCTACTTTAGGCAGTACTGGTGGACAGGAAATTCAAAAAGTTTCTTTTTATGGTCGTGTAAAATAACTATTGGGGGAACGAGATCAGTTGGCTCACTGTAATAGGAATTTTTGTTTATGAAATTAATATTTCCAACTTGTATTACAGAATTTAAAGGTCATATGCTTTACCTATATGTATAATAACTGAAAAGGGGTTTGCAGAACTGTGTATAGTTCCATATATGAATGACACAAAGCCACAGGATGCACATTGTCAAGTTGACCCCTATGATGACAGTTGTTGACTTTTGAGCACTTCACGTTACTGTAACGTATTTGGCTTACAGCATTAAAAATGTTAAATTCTTGTTAGTTACCCTAATGCTAATGTTACATGCATTTACTTAAGAAAATGTTACGGCATACTTGGTGTTCTTAAAACAATTTGATAGTGGCTGGTTGGTGTATTCACAAGGTAAGAAATTATTTTACAGTTATGCACCTCATACGATTTTCATTTCCACAGACGATTTGTAACATTAGTTGTTTCAGGCAGTTCTGCTTCATGTTTCGATGCTATAGCCACATATTGGAGAATACGTCAGGCACTCAAGCAAAGACGTGAAGTGTTGTGAAACTCTTCCGAAATTAATGTTTATAGAAAAGTTTCACCATAGTAAAATATACTGAGAAAATACCAAAAAATCGTGACTGACGATAAATTCCGTTCATTCCCTGCACTTAGAACACCTAGGCGTTTATCAAGACGCGTTTCGCCATATTTTATTTCAGGGCATCATCACTGAATATCTACAAATTATATTTTGTTCACAAATACAGAGTGTAATCAGTTCACTCAAATCAGAAAAACAATGAATAAAAATAAAAGAAATAGTAAAATTATCTGAGATTACAGTCGCACACACACACACACACACACACACACACACACACAGCTCTTGAATCCATCTTTTTCGAACAAACTCATAAATACACGTACAAACAGCCAGAAAATGAACAAGAAATCGCTGAAATTATTAAGTTCTGCGATTCCTACATGTGACCAGACGGAAGGATCAACAAAGGAGTAACTGAGAAGACTGAAGTGTGAGTAGCGCCGGCCGCGGTGGCCGCGGGGACTGAGGCGCTTCAGTCACGGTCTGCACGGCCACTACGGTCGGGGGTTCGAATCCCCAGTCGGGCATGGATATTTGTGCCGTCCTTAGTTGTAGCTAGTTCATAAGTAGTTTGTAAGTTTAGGGACTGATGACCCCGTAGTTAAGTCCCATAAGCTCTACAAACATTTGAACGATTTATTTTTAATTTTTTTTTTTCGTGAGTAGCCACTTATTTATTTTGATCGAAACGAAGAGTTTTAGTATCTATTAACACTACATGTATGAACAAAATGTAATTTGTAGATATCCACTAATGATGCTCTGAAATATAAGAGGTCGAAACAATGCAGTGGAGTGGCCGAGCGCTCCAAGGCGCCTAGCTGCGGAGCGCGCCTATGCTCGCCGTCGGAGGTTCGAGTCCTCCGTCCGTCATGGGTGTATCTGTAAGCCTAGGGACTGATGACCAGAGTAGTTATGTCACATAGATTTACAAACATTTGAACATTTTGATAAAATAAAGTTACAGGACAGAAAAGGAGTGTTTTTAATTTCAAAAGCGAATACTTTAAATGTCAATTAGGAGAAAACAACTTCTTTGCCAAGATGTTTTCATTTATTTATAATAATGTCCTAGGTAATGAAGATCTCCATCTTCTGATGTCACTGAAATTATCTAAAAATCGCCGCAGCGGAGCAGCCGAGCGCATTGAGGCGCTATGGCAAGATGCGCGTGGCCGTTTCCCGTTGGGGGTTCGAATGCCCCCCCCCCCCCCCGGTCATGTATGTTTGTGTTGTCTTTAGTAAAAGGTAGGTCATAAGTAGTTTCAAAGTTTAGGGACTGATAACCTTGCAGTTAAGTCCCTTAAGCTTAACAAACATTTGAACATTTTTAATCTAAAAATCCGATTGATATTGCATGGTGTCTTTTTATTTTGTAACTCAACCCAATCAGCTTCGAACTCTTTTGGTAGTTTAAGCAGCCGGAATAGTACCCCGTTTGTCTCTTTTTTGAGATCTTTCGCGTGTCTTTCCCTCAGCCTGCGACTGAGCCCTTCGCTCCGGCAGGGTATTTCTGTGTAATTATGCAAACGAAAGCTGCTAACAAGCTACATTTTCATTTGCATTGTAAATTCCCGACGTGCTGTCTGCTGGACCTACTTCAAAGACGCTGAGCAAGCGTGACTTTAGTTACTTTGCCGAAAAGTCTTGCGATTTCCATATCATTTGCCTGCTCCCTCCATCTGTTTCATTTTTGGGAGGAACAAAGTCGCGAGCAGTTGAGGCGGAGATAGCTGTCGTACTGGCCGTCAGGGTCTGACAGTCAGACTGACAATGTGAAATGTTGAATGCTGAATGCTTGAGCGTTGCCAGAATGTGGGTGCCCGGGGCAACCATTTTCGCGGTCGCGCCGACCCTGGACTTGAAGGGCTTGGGCACACAGGGCGCGCTCTGTCGCGGTGGGTAGAGGTCTGCAAATTGCCGGTTTCGCTCGCTCGTACTCGGTCGAGTGCGCAACGCTCGGCGGTGGCGCGACGAGCGTGTTCGCTCGGAGCGAGCGTGTTGACACTCGAACGAGGCTGCGTGGGACGGGGCGGGCACAGGCCGCACAGCGTGGCACTGCCGCTGTACTCACAAGGAAACCTGCCGAAGTCACTCTCCGATTTTTATGAAATTTGCATATTTTATAATACATGAAAAACTGTGGGACATGTAATTTTTTTAGCGGCGGAAAAAACATTTTTAAGTGGTGAAACGGCCCCTCCAAAATTGGGCTAAATTAGGAAATGGCGATAACTTAGAGATTAGTGAAGCGATTTTAATGATTTTTGGTATGAAAGTGTCTTTTGATAAAAGACAAATTTCATAGATTCAGCTTCGATTGAATAAAAAAAATTTTTGAGCACAAAAAATTGGTCATTTTAGGGGTAGTTGCCCCCCTAATTGTCACTCCCCCTGCAATGTACCTAGGCCGATCTCTTATCAAAAGATACTTTCATACCATAAAATCATTACAATCGCTTCATTAATCTCTAAGTTATCAAGATTATTCTATTTTAGCCCAGTCAGCTGGTAACAAAGTATCTATGCATAGATACTTTGTTACTTTGTTACCAGCTGCCTGTTATTCATTCCATAATCTTTGCACTTAGCGTTGATTCCACTAGTAGCATGTTTATCTATTAAGCAACAGTACAAAAATAGACCAGAAGAAGGGCACTCAAGCGCCCGAAACCGGTCTTTGAAGTTCTAAATAAATAACGACAAGCAACTGGTTGCTGCAATTCATTTATTTATAATCTTAACAGTTGCTGTAATGGATAAAACACTTCAACACATAAGATGTTTCCAGTCATTTATTCAAACAAATAGTACCTTAATGACCAATTTTCGAGAGATTCTCAATTTACTCAGTCACTTTTACTTGCTTTGAAACGTCATACATTCATAAGACCTAAGTTATATTCATAAAACCCACGAAATACGACGGTCAATATGGCGTCTTCATCTCCGTACTGAAAAGAGCTGCCCCCTCTCCGGAGAGCCACGTGGTGTGACGTCGGTGGCGTTTTTCCACCTTATTGGTGATCGTTCAGACGCTCGTTGATAATATCTGGAATGCTTGATGCTGCTCCACGCGTTGGGAAAGCCTCGCCAACGAGCGGTTCGCACGCTGTGGCGTCAGAAACTCGCCACGTTGGCCGCACTCGTTCAGATACACGCTCCGTGTGCCGACGGCTTGACGGCCACGCCACGTACGAGCGATACCTGTGCGCGCGGTCCACTGTTGTAACAGTCCTCCGCAGAGCGGGCTCGCAGGAGTGTTTTGCACTAGTGAGAGTTTTGCAGTTTTTTCCTGGAAAATGACAAGTTCTGACGAGGAGGAATGTCGCACTTGAGGTTTTTTGTTAACTCTGTCTCTTGAGTTCTAGCGGTCAAATTTCCATACAAACTTTATTCGTCCTAACGCACATTTCGTTATTCCTAACTACAAGTCAAATTCCAAAATACATCGTTTTTTAACTGTAATCTTGGGCAGCCTGTGTGCCCAAGCCTTAAGAGCACTATTGTGACCAACCTGTATGGCACGGACCTCGCTCCAGTTACAATTACGAACAACTTTGACTGGAGAGAACACATAGAAAATATTGTGGGGAAGGCGAACCAAAGGTTACGTTTCATCGGCAGAACGATTCGAAGATGCACCAGCTCCACCAAAGAGACTGGCTACATCACACTTGTGCGTCCTCTCCTGGAGTACTGTTGCCCCTTGTGGGACCCTCACCAGGTGGGATTGACGGAAGACATTCAGAAGGTTCACAGAAGGGCAGCTCGTTTTGTTCTATCACGTTACGGGGGGGGGGGGGGGGGAGCGTCAAGGTAATGTTGCACGAATTGGGGTGGAAATCATTAAAAGAAAGATGTTATTCATTGCGGCGTGATCTGTTTGCGAAGTTTCAATCACCGACTTTTAGTTCTGAATGTGAAAATATTTTGCTAGCACCCACCTACTTAGGGAGACATGACCATCCCAATAAAATAAGAGAAATCAGATCGAAAACGGAACGATATAGGTGTTCTTTCTTCCCGCGCGCTATTAGAGAATGGAACGGTAGAGAAAAGTTATGAAAGTGGTTAATAAACCCTCTGCCAGGCACTTGAATGTGATTTGCAGAGTATCTATGTAGACGTAGATGTAAGATAATCGACGCACCAACGCCGTGGGTATCCACGTCTTCATACGAATGGGTCAACGCCTAATTGGCATATGTTAACAGTGGACAGCCAAATCATTCGGTTACCTATTGCATCAGTCAGTGCCGTACAACGACGTATAACTCTGAGCAATAGATTCACACCTCGGTGGCCCCTCCCCCTTTCCCATACACTACTCACCAAGTGATGTGGACATGGTAGTTAATCCCACCACTTGCTGCTGCCTTATAAAGCATATGCCTAAGGTTTAAGCAGAAACTGGGAGGAGAAGGGAAGAAACAGGAAATATTTCACGTCCTGCTGGACTTGCAAGGAGACCACATCGGTATCGGATTTTAGAATTTTTTGATATTTATGGTACGTGATGTTCAGAACTCAAATAACAATCAGCCAAAGCCATTCGATGCAACTCTCAAAACTTTTCGAGAAAATCGACTTTGAAGTTTTGCAAAGTACACGTAAGTTATAGGGAAAAAAATTGTGAGCTAAGAACACATGGAACAACGAACAAACACGATCAGTGACCGCAAGGAACAGAAATACTCATAGATCAAAAAGAAAGGAAAAAAAGAAGAACATAAAAAAAGAGAAAAAATTGTGGTAGCGTTCAGTGGTCAGTGGTTCCAATCGTGTCGCGTCAATTTTTTTTCCGTTTTCATGCTTACGCAGTTATAATATATAATGGTAATTTTTACGAAAAGTGCACGTATTTTTGTTTATTAGCAATTTTCTATATTTTATAGATGCTTGTTAATAATGACGGTTTCAATCAAAAAACCTAATTTACATTTTTTACAACATTGGCAACACTATTAGTTGACCACGATGGTATTTGATTGTTCAGTTTCTGAACAGCTACGACACTGTTTTTTGAAAGTTGTCTGCATACCAACTAATGGCTTTCCAACCATCGTTTTACTCGACGACAAGGTTTTCAGCTCGTCAACATACTCATAAACAAAGACTGACACAGCACGTGGAATTGGAGATCCCAAAATGTTTTATATAACTAAATTCGAAATGAAAAAAAAAATGTCATAGTAGGATACAGACCATGAATATGAACATGGTTATGAGGCCAGAACGCTATCACCTGAGCGACACCGACAGATGCTGCAACCGTTTTTATTATTGGTACCTACGTGTACTTTGCAAAACTTCAAAGTCGATTTTCTCCAGAATTTTTGAGAGTTGCAGCGAATGGCTTTGGCTGATTGTTATTTAAGTTCTGATCTTCACGTACCATAAAATGAAGAAATTCTAAAATCCGTTACCCCTGTGGTCTGCTTGTTATAAATATACCGGTATAGATTCGACTTTAAACTACTATGAGGAAAATTATATCTGTGGCACAGCAATGGGTATTACTAGTGTAAAACATGGCTTTGAACACGGATAGCTCTTTTCCAAGTAAAATATTTATTTTATATAGTGACTTCTATTGAGGCGCTATGTTCCGTTGCGCGAGGCCGTTCCTCGTCGGGGGTTCGAATCCCTCCTTGGGCATGTATGTGTGCCTTTAGTATAAGTTAGTTCATAAGTAGTTTGAACATTTTTGATCTATTATCCATGCATCACTGGGAGTCGTTAACACATCTACAGAAAGTAAATAAACCGTTTTATTTGAATCACAAATCAATTTTAGTTGACTACATGATTTATAGAAGCACCTGCATTCAATCTAGAAAACAAAGTACCAAAAATCGTTAGCACATTACTATTTTACGCGTTTATCGCATAAAATAAACGCCACTGCAGGAACATCCAGGATATTCCTTGAGAAACGAAAAGAGCTATGAGTAAATATTTTTTACACGTATTAGGGGTTGACCTGAATAACTTTACCTCTTTATTCATGCAAGACTCAGTTGTCAGCGGTTTACGACAAATGGCAGCTTACCGCCAAATAGTCCACTTCCTACGCTTCGTTGTGATACTAACCAATAAAGCCGGCCGCGGTGGCCGAGGTGACTGAGGCGCTCCAGTCACGGTCAGCACGGCCACTAGGGTTGGGGGTTCGAATCCCCCCTCGGGCATGGATATTTGTGCCGTCTTTAGTCTTAGGTAGTTCATAAGTCGTTTGTAAGCTTAGGGACTGATGACCCCGTAGTTAAGTCCCATAAGTTGTACAAACATTTGAACATTTAACCAATAAACAGAATTTCTTGATCGCTTGCAGAGCTCTGCAGGCGACTTCATAAGAACAACAGATATTTTTATCACTGTCAATTGTGTCGGAATGTTTTACTTTAATGTGGGTTACAACCACAAGTAAAAACATCGTTTTTTCTGTTTCGAAAAATTTCCTGAAAACTACACAATTCAAAAAAGTAGAGACATCAAGTTCATTTTCTCAGGTCATGTAGTATCACGAGCAAAAACATCCGAAGGACCTTATTGCGTACCGCGTGACGTGCATGCAACCCAAATAATGAATCTGTCTTGCGGGTACTCTAATTGCTCCGCGTTATAGTCGTTCAACTATTCAAAATGCGGTCACTAGAGAAAACTGTTCTTCATGTTCAAATTTCCGGACGTAAATTTACACCACGATATTGCAAATAAAAAGAAACACGGTATTAAGGTCTTAACGTTTATAAACTCCACGTTATTACAGTAAATGGTATATCAGAAATATTACCACACTCAGTAGTGTTAGATACAACAAAATGTGTGACATGAAACATTCAGTAATTCTCAGACAACATTTTAATATTTTTTAATCCACTAGGTTATTTTCACAGAAAAAGTGATTAAGTCCCATGGTGGACCCAGTGGCTAATAGTAATAGGCAAAGACACACATTCCGCGCCGATGTGACTGAACTGCTAATCATTTCTTCAGAAAATCCTAATGAAAATGTTCTGTAAATACCTCTAAAGGTGGTATTTTCTCATTTCAAAATATCCATGTTGGACACGAACTGCAGATGTAGCGTAAATTGAAGGTTTATTTTCATGAAAAGAATTGCAACCAGCTGTCTTTTTGGATGTTTTTTATTTACTCCAGAACTAGTTTTCGAGCCAGTGCAGGCTCATCTTCAGTGGATAACTTTACAGGAACATTTCCGCTAAGTATAGGTTATGCTGTCATGTTGGTTCTGGTGACATAACTGAGCTTTAGTGAACGAGAACAAAATAAACCGGAATTAAACGTATTGTAATTTTATGTATTTACTGTGTTCTTATTGTAGATGTAACCAAGTTGTGCATTGGGCACTTTTTATTTATTTATTTATTTTTATTTATTTATTTATTTTTTGCCAAATGCACAACTTGGTTACACCTACAATAAGAACACAGTAAGTACATACAATTACAATACGTTTAATTCCGGTTTATTCTGTTCTCGCTTACTAAAGCTCAGTTATGTCACCAGAACCAACACGACAGCATAACCTACACTTAGCGGAAATGTTCCTGTAACGTTATCCACTGAAGATGAGCCTGCAGTGGCTCGAAAACTAGTTCTGGGGTAAATAAAAAACATCCAAAAAGACAGCTGGTTGCAATTCTTTTCATGAAAATAAACCTTTAATTAGTGGTATTTTCTTCCTAACCTCAGCGTAGATTTAGAGAGGACGCACAACTGCAACCTGTGACACTGAAATGCTGTGGTGAAATGTTTACCACCACTCACTCACGACTGACTGGTCAATTGGACATTTGTTGTTTACAGGCATTAATCGAGACGCCACGAGTGCGCTAATATTGCTTATAGCTCAGGAATAAAACCAGTCTCTGAATTTTTTTGATATGCGGTATTCAAATGGCGTAATCTTTTTCTTCCGTGTTTACAGAGGTAGTTTAAATCTTGTTGAAATTAAATTTATTTCCGTGAAGTTTCAAGGTTGTACAGTAATTTTTTTGTACAGCTAAACACCGAATAAAAAGCTAAAGAAACCTAAGTAAATACAACCTGACGTAATAAACTGCTGCGTTTATTGAATAACAAATTTTCGCGAACGTTGTTGTTGTCGTCGTCGTCGTCGTTGTGGAGGACGTTTCTCCGCAGTCACCCGTCATGTACACAGGGAGCGCGGAGTAGCTCCCAAACAAATGCGCGCCGTTTTTCTTGGAGTTAACAGCGCGGCGAGGCGGCAGACGCGTTTTTTGGCGCGCGCGGTGCGTCACACGGCGCGGATAAAAAGCTACGACGGCGCTTTGCAGCTGACTGGGCAAGGACGCGCCGACAGCCAATCACATCGACCGTGGCTGCCGCCCCATGCCGCGCGTCACCACCATGCCCGCTGCTCACACCACTGACTGCACCGCTGTCAACATCTTTATCTATATATCACCATAAATGTGAATGTCTGTTCGGTGTACGTTTATCACGTCTCAACCACAAGACATAAAGAGCTAAAAATTTGTACAGTTACTAATGTCTACCCGGGGAAAGCTTTAGGCACGGTTTTATGGCGATCGGATAGCTATTTATCTATATATATTAATGTGAATGTCTGTTCGGTGAACGTTTATCACGTCTGAACCACAAGACATAAAGAGCTATAAATTTGTACAGTTACTAATGTCTACCCGGGGAAGGCTTTAGGCACGGTTTTATGGCGATCGGATAGCTATTTATCTATATATATTAATGTGAATGTCTGTTCGGTGTACGTTTATCACGTCTCAACCACAAGACATAAAGAGCTAAAAATGTGTACAGTTACTAATGTCTACCCGGGGAAGGTTTTAGGCACGGTTTTATGGCGATCGGATAGCTATTTATCTATATATATTAATGTGAATGTCTGTTCGGTGAACGTTTATCACGTGTGAACCACAAGACATAAAAAGCTAAAAATTTGTACAGTTACTAATGTCTACCCGGGGAAGGCTTTAGGCACGGTTTTATGACGATCGGATAGCTTATATATATATATATATATATATATATATATATATATATATATATATATATATATATATATATTAATGTGAATGTCTGTTCGGTGAACGTTTATCACGTCTGAACCACAAGACATAAAGAGCTAAACATTGGTACAGTTACTAATGTCCACCCGGGGAAGGTTTTAGGCACGGTTTTATGGCGATCGGATAGCTATTTATCTATATATATTAATGCGAATGCCGATTTCCGAAACAGTAGTTACCTGTCCCGTTATAGTTATCTGTGGCTTACCTGAACGTTAAGTACAAAATGGGTTTCCGAAACAACAGTTACCGTCACAGCCGTAGTTACCTGTCCGTTAAAGATAAATGCGCGTTTCCGTGGGGTTACCTACACGTTAACTTTAGTTTTAACTATATCCGCTACGTAGCGCTAGTGGTCTTTCTAACGCAAGTCCAGAAGTTATTTAGCAGTAGTAATTTGTTTTTGTTTTTATGACTGGGTTCCGTATAATTTTCATACAATTTTAAAATTTGTGAAGCTGAAGAATGGAAATTCTTTCATCATCACCGCCGTCTTCTTCTTTTTCTTCTGATGCTTTGGACAGTTGTTCAGAAGGAGAAAACTTAGCTGTACTCGGCACTGTTGAAACACCAGGACCATTTGATCTATGTTATGAGAGCGAATTTCATATGCGTTTCAGAATAATAAAAAAAAAAAAAAAAAATACTGACCAATGACATTGCCGGGGTCAAACGGGGAAAAACCACGGAAAACAACATTCCGGGTTAAATTTTACATCGCGCTCGGCGGTCGCGAGAGATGTTGATAACGCGTGACGTTTGCATTAGCTGCATCTCCCTCGCGATTGGTCAAGCAACATCTCGACACGGAGCAACAGTGGCCAACGTTATCTCTCGCGATCGCCGATCTGGACGTAAAATTTTACCACATCCAAATTACAAAGCCATGCTCCCATAAAAAAAATTTTCAATTAAGCATAAAAATACTTCCCTTTGCAATAGTGTTCCGCCATGCAATTGCCATTACGATCAGTCAATGTTTATTATTATTATTATTATTATTATTGTTACAACGTGGGGCTCGGGTAGGTGGATGGGTGGACGTAAATTGACCAGTCTGTGTTGTGGAAAGTAATGTCACATTCACAGAACAATGGGAAGAGGAAAACGTAAATTCATAAAAATATATGTTGACAACAGAAATAATATGTATGATTTTATTGTTAACCCTGTCTTCGTTGTTGTTTGTCCTGTTTTTCTTTTTAAAAAAGAATACAGCTCTCTGAGTTGCCCTCCCGTTTTCTCTCCTGTCTGTTTAACGAATTGTACAGTTTTACGACAACTTCCAAGGCGTGCTGTTTTTCCAAAATAGTCAAACCTTTTTTTTTATTGGAATTTCAATTCCCCTAAAAAGGGGCGGGCCGGCAGCGCTCACTGGCGCTCTTCAGCCTACAGAAATAAAATTTGACAGAGGTGAAACAGACGAACATAGAGGAGATAAAATGTTGGAGATAACACATACATAAAACGGAGATGTAAAATGGAGATAAAACGAAGTACATAAAATGGAGAGAAACAGTGGCGACATTAAAGATTTGGAACGGCGATAGTGGTGAATAAAAACAGCTGCTCGAAGGCCAGTGGCAGACACACAATTAAAATGAGAGTAGGGCGGCGGCGGCTATGGTTAGACCGTTCGCTATTGTGGAGTTTAAACAAAAAACACGAGTTAAAACTGATGGTATCGGCTGCGGGTCGGCCGTCCACTGGTGTTATAGTCAAACCATTTGCCTTTTCATTTACTATAACTACTTTCCCTGCTAAAATCAAGTCGGCCAAAAGATTTTTCTCAAACAGAGTCAAAGTTTTTCCTCGCTTGTCGCCCATTGCCTTTGAAAACAGAAACAGAAAACTCGTAACTGCTATACAAACTAGGACGCGTCTTCGATTTCAGTTAATAATCGATTAAATTCGAGTAATTTTCGTTAGTAGTGCCATCTGTTATCTGGTGAGACGTACTATTTGCTTCAACAGAAGGCGCAGTTACCTCATAGTTAACTAACGGTCGTTGAAATCAGCTACGGGAAACCCAGGGAAGTTATCTGGCATGTTAAATTATAACGTGACGGTAGCTAACGGCACGGTAACTATAGTTTTCCAGAAACCGGACAGCAGAGGCTTAAATATTTGTACAGTTCCTAATTTATACCCGAGGGAGGTTTTAGGCATGGTTTTATAGCGATCTGATAGATATTTAGTAATTTGAAGAATATAACGCGAAATGCGGAACAATAATGATTCTTTGAAAATCATATTTACCCTTTGAAAATGGTTTTATTGGTTGCATTGTTGCTCGAGGGTTGATAATGATAAAAGGGTGGAGTATATTGGGATGGACATTTATCGGTGTACATAAAATTCTACGTGTGCGTGTTAATATTTCGCTCTGCAGCGAAAACTTCAGAACGCAAACGAATTGTGTGTGTAATTGTTGTCCGAAGTCTCCCGTTGTACACCATAGCAGTTTCATGCCGACAGTTATAAGGGGGTGGAAGATATGGTGGTTGAAAGTCGTTACATTTTATATAAATTCGGACTGAAGGCCAGCGACGACGTTTGCGAATCTATAGCGAAACATAATGCCACAGACCATATCTTTGGTCTATGCGTGCTATAAAGTCTTCAGCTCTTTCTCTGTAAGGATAAGCATACGAATAAGGAAATATAAGAATAAATAAATAAAGCAGTAAAAAAGACAATTTTTAAATACATCTCTTTAAAAAAATCGATTTGACGTTTCGCGCGTTACATCAAGTGATCCATATGTGATATTATTACAATCATTATTGTTGAATTTCGTGATTGGATTCTTCGAAACGAGTACATTTTTACCTGTGATTTCTTATATATTCTCTGATAAATGTAACATGTCTTTAGAAAAAAAGAGATGGACAGAGAGAGAGAGTGGATAGGAAAAGTACTAACTCAAGGTTCGAATAAATAAATAAATAAATAAATACCCGGGCAACACCGGGTTTTCAGCTAGTACTATAATAAAACTGTTACACCGTCGTTTATCTGTATAAACACATCCATGTCAGAAACGAGACAACGAATTTCCACGGGGTTTTCGCAAGCAAGCAAGCAAGCAAGCTTTGAGTTAACGTCCTGTCGACAGCGTGGACATTAGAGACGGAGCATACGCTCTGAACCTTTGGGTAAGGATGTAGACGGTAATCGGCCGTGCCATTTCAAAGGCACCATCCCGGTATTTGCCTAGAATGATTTAGAGAAATCACGGAAAACCTAAATCTGGATGCTAGGAGGTGCATTTGAACCACCATCCATCCGAATGCGAGTCCAGTGTGTTGTCACTGCGCCGCCTCGCTCGGTGAGGTTTTCACAGGTGACTAACTACACTACAGGTCATTAAAATTGCTACACCAAGAAGAAATGCAGATGTTAAACGGGTATTCATTGGACAAATATATTATACTAGAACTGACATGTGATTACATTTTTACGCAATTTGGATGCATAGATCATGAGAAATCAGTAGCCAGAACAACACGATACCACAGTTCATCAAGAGTAGTGACTCGCGAATTGTGACGAGCCAGTTGCTCGGCCACCATTGACCAGACGTTTTCAATTGCTGAGAGATGTGCTGGCCAGGGCAGCAGAAATTTTCAATATCCAGGAAGGTCCGCATAGGACCTGCAACATGCGGTCGTGCATTATCCTGCTGGAATGTAGGGTTTCGCAGGAATCTAATGAAGGACAGAGCCACGGGTCCTAACACATCTGAAATGTAACGGCCACTGTTCAGTCGGCCGCGGTGGCCGAGCCGTCTGCGGCGCGCCAGTCACGTTCTGCACGGCCACTACGGTCGGGGGTTCGTATGCCCCCGTCGGGCATGGATATTTGTGCCATCTTTAGTATTAGCTAGTTCATAAGTTGTTTGTACGTTTAGGGACTGATGACCCCGTAGTAAAGTCCCATAAGTTCTACAAACAATTGAACAGCCACTGTTCAAAGGGCCGCCGATGCAAACAAGAAGTGACCGAGACGTGCAACCAATGGCACCCCACACCATTACGCCGGGTGATACGCCAGTATAGCGATGAGGAATATACGCTTCCAATGTGCGTTCACCGCTATGTCGCCAAACACGGATGCGACCATCATGATACTGTAAACAGAACTTGAATTGATCCGAAAAAATGACATTTTGCCTCTCGTGCACCCAGATTCGTTGTTGCGTACACCATCGCAGGAGCTCCTGTCTGTGATGTAGCGTCAAGGGTAACCGCAGCCATGGTCTCCGCGCTGATAGTCCATGCTGCTGCAAACGTCGTCAAACTGTTCGTGCAGATGGTTCTTGTCTTTCAAACGTCTCCATCTGTTGTCTCATGGATCCAGACGTGAGTACACGATCCATTACAGACATGCGTATAAGATGCCTGTCATCTCGACTGCCAGTGATACGAGGCCGTTGGGATCCAGCACGACGTTCCGTATTGCCCTCCTGAACCCACCAATTCCATATTCTGCTAACAGTCATTGGATCGCGAACAACGCGAGCAGCAATGTCACGATACGATTACCGCAATCGCGATAGGCTTCGTGGTGTAGCAATTTTAATGGCCAGGAGTGCATGTTTGGTGCAACAAACGGCATTATTGTTTCAAACTATGTTCAGCGAAAAAGAAATAGTGATTTATGTATTTGTACTTAAACATCGTGTGGGGCTGTTTCTCTATTTAAACACGCTAATCGATAAATCTACTACACCAATTTGTGTGTGTTTTTCACAAGATAGCTTTAGTGTACGTGGCAACAATTAGCCTATGTTTCACCAAAACAGGATCACTGACAAAATAAATCTCAATACAATTTTTTTGGAGTCTGTTGTTGTTGTTGTTGATGATGCTTATGACGTTGTCTTACGTTCAAAGACTGATTTAATGCAGCTCCCACAGTACTCTTTCCTGGGGAAGCCTCATTTCCGAATAACAATGACAACCCACATCTATTCGAACCTGCTTACTACATTCAACTCTTGGTATCATTCTCCCATTTTTACCTCCCACATTTCAACAATAAATTGATAATCCCTTCTTTCGTTCAGGTGTCCTACCAAAGGAACTCTTTCTTTTTTTACTGAAGACTTGCCACAAATTTATTTTCTCCCTAACTGTTCAGTAATTCAGTAATTTCAACAACTTTTGTAGAAGTTTGTGAAACTTGTTTAAATAAATGGGATTCATTACTGCTGTACTGACACCAAGCAGTATCCGCTGTTACTAATTTATCTACAGGGGAAATAATCTGAGCGTTTTAAGTAGTATTACGAGGCGTTCAGTACGCTATGATCAAGGTTCGAAAGTTAAGGTCCATAGTTTGAGAATGTGTAGATTTTCTCTTGTATCTTTCGACTCGATAGTTTTCGGACTAGCGTTCTGATACTCAAATTGACATCTTTCTACACAATCCCTAAAAGTTGGTAAGATCATCACGGCATCACTCTTTACGGTATCAAATCTAATTTTAGAAGGAATATTAGGTTTTAACGTCCTATCACAATGTGGTAGTTAGAGACGGAGGACAAGCTTTCCCCACCTCCCCAGCGTGGCTCACGCTCCTTTCGTGAGTACATGTGCGTCTTTCCCTTCCCTCCTTCCCTATCCTCAATCCTTCCCCTACCCACTGGGGACGGGGGGGGGGGACTGATGACCTTGGCAGTGTGGTCCCCCAGTCCCCAACAATACATCCATTCACCCACAAGCTTCAAAGCCACCATCCATGCGTTACCCCTCGATCGATTTAAGGAAAATCCAAACCTGGATGGCCGGCCGGGGTTCGAACCACTGTTCTCCCGAATGAGAGTACAGTGTGCTACCCAGTGCTCCGTACGTACAGGGTGTTGTATAATATATAAAAGGTCAAATACTTTTGTACATGGGACTATATCAGTGAGTTCTTTTAATTATTTTTATTTTTATTTTATTTTGGAATTATTTATTAATTTTTGCGTAAAACATTTGCCCCACACGACAAACACGAACTTACAACCTGATGATGTCTGTTTTCCCATACCTGAGATACAAGACCTCCACCGTAGGAGAGTGGTCGCTTTACCTCTGATCGGGGAGAAGGACCTGGCGCAACACATAAGTGGAGGTACTACCGAACTTGAAAACGTACGACTTTTAATATAGTTATAATTAATAATCTGCAAACTGACGAAACACAGTTGTATAATATTGTTCCGAGTCACCTCTAGAAATGTTCGCACTCCCACATGCCACAACCTGTGTGTGTACAATTTTATTTTAATGTTGATGCTTCAAAGTAAATATTACACAGAAGTCCACAATACATTGCATACTGATTTTAACTTCCTTCGTGCCACACTGACGTCTACTCCTCCTACCGCATCCCCTCCTTCCCTCGACGGCGCGCACGGCCCAGTGGAGCGCTCTTTTTCCGAGTAGGCACAATGGAGCCTGGTGCAGTAGTTGTGACAGCCTGAAAGCTCGCAAGAGCGGCGCAGGCCTGTCCGCCTTCGCTTTAAGGTCGGCCTCCAAATTGGATTTCGCGAGGGAGGAAGTAAGGGGCGGCGGCGGCGGC
Source organism: Locusta migratoria (assembly GCA_026315105.1). Lineage (NCBI taxonomy): Eukaryota > Metazoa > Arthropoda > Insecta > Orthoptera > Acrididae > Locusta > Locusta migratoria. The sequence goes on from CM048747.1 coordinate 103,874,463, forward strand.
GGAGGGGCTGCACCTGCAGCCTCGCAGCTCTGGGCGCCTGCGAGGGTAGGTCAACGCCGCCTACCCCCACCACACCACACCGCTGTCCTTGAAGGGGAGGGGTGGGGGGCACGGCTGGCGAGCCGTGACGTGCGCCGCGGGTTGCCCGCCTCGCAGGCGCTCTCTCTCACAGTCATATCGCGCTCAAATTCAGATCGCAGCTTACAAGGGGAAGAAAGGAAGGAACATAGGGTGTAACGGTTCAGCTACCTGCCTTTTCTCACATATTCCGGACCAAATCGGTGAGATTAATCCTGTGCCCTTCCCGTGTCAATTTACACTGAAACTCGATGATATTCAACTTATACTGCACCAGTAGTCGGAAACGTTTCGCAATTGTTTTCTTTTTTTCCTCCTTCTGTAATTAGACATTTCGCCTTGAGGAGTGGAACTGAATTGCTTTATAAAATATTTACTTTAAAAAAAGCCTCAGTCCATTTTTTTTTTCATTTTTTTTTTTTTTTTTTTTTTTTTTTTATAAAACATGACTAGTTTCGATAGTCTAAGCTGTCATTTTCAGACGCTGCATATTTTGTATTAAAAAAAATGAAAACTCGGTATACACCAATATTCTGTTACAGTGCCTAAACATGAACATATTTTTTACAACAAAAATAAATGCTCGAGGATAATTTTTACTACGAAAATAAATCTTTCACAGTCTGTTTTGCAATGAAAATAAATGTTCCTGAATAATTTAAAGATTTATTTTCCTTGTAAAAATGTGTACATGTGTAGCCACTGTAACAGAATACTCACCCTGGTTTGGTGTATATAGAGTTTTCCTTATTTTTTTTTTCTTTTTGTTTTTTGTAATACAAAATTTGCAACATCTGAAAAAGACTGTTTAGACTGTCGAAACTAGTCATGTTTTAGTAATAAAAATAGCGACTGTGACTTTATCTTATATGAAGAAGTGAATATTTTATTTTTTTCTGTGGCGAACTATGGCCAAATCGGTTAAATGTGTCACGCCACCTACCCTTGTTTGTAAGCTATACATAAATATACATTCATGGTCACTTATCATTCTTCATCTTTTAGAATGCTAAATATTTTATGTCTATATTATTTCGACATTTAAGCACTAAACCATTTGAGCTGCCTTTTATCTTTAGTAAAGGTAAAGGTAAAGCAGTCAACAATCCGAAGATTGGTTTGAGCACCACAGTGCTTTACTAGGCATGGTCCTGTTTGGAGGTGGTATGCCGTTGCCTTCCTCCGACCTTCGAACTGACTTACCCAGCCAGTTATAGGGGGACCTACAGTTTAACGTAGGTTCCGAACCTTATTATTTACAACTACCGTAACGCTTTTCAAAATATTATCGAATAGTCGTAATTTTTATGCTACACCACACCTATGAATAATATAATCCAGTCATGTTTTGCTCGGTTTCAATTTGGCAAAATTCGCGTATGAGCGCTGAATTTTGACGCACAAATTTAAGCGGAGATTTTTTCCGTGTATTATCCTGAAAAGTGGGCGTCCGAAGCTAAATGTTGTCATTGTTGATTAAGTCCACTCTCACTGCTACAAGCTCTTATTTAAAAAGCACAACCGGCTATCACGTCTTTTAGACGTGTCATCAGGTTCTTATTTATTATTATTTAAGTGTGCCGTTTAATCACTACCCAGCGTTAAGTTAGATGTTTAAAAAATATTGAACGCTACCTAACGTTTACGTTCCCGTTAAAACAGTGATCGCTGTTACAGTAGTAATAATTAAAATACTCTGATGGTGAAGGAGGGGCAAAACCGTGCCATATAAAAGTGGTGGACAAGCGGCACTGACCGATGCAGTACCCACCATTCTGTGACGATACTACCTCTCGAGTATTACAATTATGGTATTCTGTATTCGCCTCAGTATACGTTCCGAGAGCCAATAAATAACTTTAAAAAATAAACAAACAACGGGTGACCGATTTTACTCATCTGTAGCAACAGTTTATTCCGACAATGTCCGCCTCCGCAGTATACTGGACAGCGTGGTACATCGCTACTGAGCTGTCCCGAGTTCGATTCCCGGTCGGGTCGGGGATTTCTCCTCTCGGGGACTGGGTGTTGTGTTGCCCTCATCATCATCATCGACGCGCAAGTCACCTAAGACTTTCATCAGGCAGTCCGAATACGACCCCAGTTAAGGTATAACGAAGAACGATGCCACACGAAATCTTCATCCTTTCTACAATTCAAATTAGTTTAGCAATGGGTCATTCAAATAATCCGCGCCTATTTTTCCAATATGTTGTTGTTGTTGTTGTTGTTGTTGTTGTTGTTGTTGTTGGTCTTCAGTCCGGAGACTGGTTTGATGCAGCTCCACCCTACTCTATCCGGAGCAAGCCTTTTCTTCTCCTCAAAGAACGGCAACCCACATCCACTTGAATCTGCTTACTATATGCGTCTCTTTGCCTCCCTCTGCGATTTTTACCCCACACACTTCCCTCCAATGCTAACTTTACGATTCCTCGATGTCTAAGAATGTGTCCTACCAAGCGATCCCTTCTTTTGTTAGTGTATGCCAAAAATTCCTTTTCTCGCCAATTCTGTTCAGTACCTCTCCATTAGTTATGCGATCTACCCACCTAATCTTCAGCATTCTTCTATAGCACCATATTTCAAAAGCCTCAATCCTCTTCCTGTCCGCACTGCTTATCGTCCATGTTACACTCCCGTACAAGGCGACACTCCACACAAATGCCTCCAGAAAAGACTTCCTTACACTTAAATTAATATTCAGTGTTAGCAAATTTCTCTTTTTCAAAAATGCTTTTCTTCCCATTGTCATTCTGCATTTTATATCCTCTGTACTGCGACCATCGCATGTTATTTTACTACCCAAGTAACAAAACTCATCTACCACCTTCATTGTTTCGTTACCTAATCTAATTCCTTCAGCATCGCCTGATTTTCTAAGACCGCAGTCCATTATTTTTGTTTTGCTCTTGTTAATGTTCATTTTATACGCTCTCTTCAACGGAAGGACGAAAAATAGGAGTACGTGGATAACTTCTCTGTCCCCAACAACAGTTCCAAATAAACTATAGCACTGTTGCGGAATGAATGCACTACTCGGAAGTAGGACGTTACGAGTGCAGTACATTGACTTAGCAAATGTCATGGTATAGAGGAGTACTGAAGACGCAGGTGTGTTGTCTGCGCACCACACTTCCTCAGCGGCAGCTACAGTTGTACAGAAGTCTTTCTGAGGCTGTTTGTGCAAGTGATTTGTGTAACAGAGGTGACGCCGATAGAACGATGGTAGTCTGTGTCCGACGAATGAGAATTTCGATTTCTGCAGCGGAGCAGGAATTAGGCTTCACACGTTCAACAGGGTTTATCGTAAATGTTTGAATGTGGGTGTTGTAGTTCAAGACCAACTACCAACCGTCCAGCCATCCTCGCTAACCGTGATCGGCGGTATCAGCAGTAGCAGAAGGACAACAGTGAAACAAACCACGGCTCAGTTCAACACATAAAAGTACACGTAAGTTCTACATCTACATATATACTACGCAAGCCATCGTAAGGTGCGTGCGGAGAGTACACTGTACCACCTCTAGGCACTCCATTTTCTATTTCACTCCCCAATAGAGCGAGAGAAAAAAAGAATGTCTACATGCCTCTGTACGAGCCCTAATTTCTCATATCTTGTCTTTGTGATCACTACGCGAAATGTAAGTAGGCGACTGCAAGATCGTTCTGTAGTCAGCTTTAAATTCCGGCCCTCTAAATTTCCTCAACAGAATTTTTCGAAAAGAAGTCGTCTTTCCTCCAGCGATCATCATTTCCGTTCCTGGAGAATTTCCGTGGCACTCGTGCATTGGTAGAAACTACCAGTAATGAACCTAGCTGCTCGCCTCTGAACTGCTTCCATGTCTTCCTTTGAATTGATCTGCTGCGGGCCCCAAAGACTTGAGCAATATTCAAGACGTGGTCGTACAAGCGTTTTATACGCGGTGTATTTACAGATGAAGTACATCTTCCCAAAATTCTTCCAAGAAGCCGAAGTCGGCTCTCCGTCTTACAACTGTCCTTACATGTTCATTTCATATTGCTCTGCAATGTTACGCCTCGATATTTGAACGACGCGACTGCATCAAGAAGCGCTCTACCAAATCGAACATTATGGTATTGTTTTTTTTTTTTTTTTTTTTTTTTTTTTCTACTCGTGCGCATCACCTTGCATTTTTCTACATTTAGAACTGCTGCCGTTCATCACACCAGCTAGAAATTCTGTCTAAGTCATTCTGTATGCTATTACAGTCAATTAAAGACGTGACCCTCCCATACATCACAGCATCATCAGTAAACAGCCGCAAATTGCAAGTTCATTAGATATGGAATGGGACATCAGATGTTCTGGAAGGAACTTTGTTTGATTTGACCGCGGAATGACGATTTGCTAGAGGACCATCTCAACCCATTTTGGGCCTTCCAACCCCTTAACGATACGGTGGTGTTTCGAGATAATCTTGGGCCGCCACATCGGTCCCACGTCACCGCAAACATTTCCAGGAACATGCAGAGGTGGTCCAAACAGTGGCGAGGAGACGACATGGGCATCGGATTTTACAATTTTTCGACATTTATGGTACGTGAAGTTCAGGACACAAGTAACGATCAGCCAAATCCATTCGACGCAACTCTCAAGACTTCTCGAGAAAATCGACTTTGAAGTTTCGCAAATATACATAAGTACCAATAATTAAAAAATTTACGGCATCTGTGGGCGTAGCGCAGGTGGTAGCGTTTTCACCTTTCAACCATAGGGTTAGTGGTTTGAATCCTGCAGTGAATTTTTTAAATATTTTTTTCGAATACTTACACAATTTAATAAATAATGGTAATTTTTACGAAGAAATCACGTATTTTTGTTTATTCGTCATTTTCTATATTTTATTAAAGGTTGTTAATAATGATGGTTTCAGTACAGAAACATAAGTTACTTTTTTACGGTATTGGCCTCATTATTACTTGACGACGATAGTCTTTGATTGTTCAGTTTGTGAAGAAATGCGACGCTGTTTTCGGAAAGTCATCTCCATAGCTACTAATGGCTTTCCAAGCAGTTAAGATACTCAACCATCGTTTTAATTGACAAGGGGTTCAGCTCGTCTACATACAAATAAACAAAAACTGACGACACAAGGAATTAGAGATTCCAAAATGTTTTATATAACTGATTTAGAAAACAACGAAAAAAATTTGTCACCGAGGGATTCGAACCAGCGACTGTATGTTAGTGAAACCAGAACACTATCACCTGAGCTACACGGACAGATGGTACAACTGTTCTTATTATTGGTACTTCGTGTACTTGAAAGATATCAAAGTCGATTTTCTCGAAAGGTTTCGAGAGTTGCGTCGAATAGATTTGGCTGATTGTTATTTAAGTTCTGAACTTCACGTACCATAGAAGGTACGTTGGCCCGTGCGAATAATTCGCACTCTATCCTGATCAGTCACTGATAGATGTAGAAAAGGCAGATGCAAGTACATATTTATAAAGGATAATAAAGTTTGAATAGTAGTAACAAATATTAGTCTCATTGTAAGAAAATTTATATAATTAATTACGATATGATTAATTGTGAAACATATAAAAATATCAGATAATGACACTTTCATGTTTATTTAATTTCTTGAAAATTTGTTTATTTCAAACCTACTTTGAAAACAATTTTGTTAGTTATAATTTGATCATGTTTACTTTTTGGCTGTATGTGTCTTTAGCATAAATATAAATATCACTGAATGAGCGAACTCGTGAAAAACTGTCCATGCGTAAAAACAACGTTGAGGTAATTCAGTTCAGTCGCGAAGTACACAACTCTGGCTTTAACAAAGTGATCAATTCCAACAGCTGTTGTGTATCGACGTGTGAAAAAGAAATCTCGTGATAAACTACTGTTGCGTAAAGAAACTAAACAACTGCAAGAGCTGACGTGCCTGTACTGAAATTATTTGTGTATTTTTCGTCGTTACATCGACGTGTATAACCCAAATCATTTGATAAACTATGCTTGCATCAAAGGAGGTCATCGACTTGCATAAAGATTCCAAATAACTGCAAGAACTGTCATTCATGTTAGTTAAAGAGATTGTCAATAGATGGCACCTTCTACATTGCTTTTATATCGACTGCGCAAACTAAGTTGATGCTCTGCGCGGTAGCTGATGGGATCAATCGCTATTACCAGTACCATTTATGATCGTTCGCCGGGTACCAACTTTGATTGTACGAACAATACAATTTCTTTCAAAATAAAGTTTTTTGTTTGTTTGTTAAAACAATAATTTTAAATTATCTGTGTATTTTTCGTCATTAGCGGAGAACGAAACCTAGAAAATGATACCTCAACCATTAATTTTGGATAAGTAATACGGGAAATATGGCGTACCCACAAAAAAACAAAATCATCAATTATAATCCGATACGCCTGTGGTCTCCTTACGAGATGGCCACTCCGTAGCCCAGATTTGAAATATATGATATATTCGCCTATGTTCGGAGTCATTTTTTGGGTATGCCTTATGCTACACATTACATTAAATGCTAAATTTGTTCCTCGCATTTGCATTGTTTGATAGCCGTTACCCTGCCGTGATGCTACAAACTGGGCGTTCCCAACGGAGGATCGAGTCGTGTGTGTATGTGTGTGTGTGTGTGTGTGTGTGTGTGTGTGTGTTGTGCTTAGTGTAAGTAGTTTGCTAGTCTACCGACGAGCGCGGCAGATCAGGAGGCGTCCATCGTCTCCGCCTCTGCCGAACCACAGAGTAACATATTTGTCTGTGGCCGAACGCAACCTGCCCGCTCCGAGCATTCATATTCGAACCAGCCAAGCCCGAGCGCGGCGGCCGGCCGCGGTGGCCGCGGCGACTGAGGCGCTCCAGTCCCGGTCTGCACGGCCACTACGGTCGGGGGTTTGAATCCCCCCTCGGGCATGGATATTTGTGCCGTCCTTAGTATTAGCTAGATCGTAAGTAGTTTGTAAGTTGAGGGACTGATGACTCCGTAGTTATACAAACATTTGAACATTTTGAATTTCGAGGGCGGCGCTCTTGACCGAGTATGAGCGAGCTTAATCCCTAATCTGCAGATCCATCGGATAGCCGCGCATCCTGGCTGGAGCCTGAGGTGCTGTCGGCGGCTGACAGGTAACAACGGTGAACGCGAGGAGAAGCCAGCCACTGCACGCTGGTGTCCCGCGTAGGCCCCATGCACGCTTGTGTTCACTATGTTAAATTGGCTATCTGCCAGCTAATTGACGTAATTAGTCAAGTAATAGAAATTTTTGTCGCCGCATAATACATCTCTAATCTGCCCAGTTAAGCTTAACGGAAGCAACCAACGGCAATTTGTCCGCTGATATAGTTACGGACATCATTACTCTGAAATGTGATAGGTTACAACAAGTACTACTGGGCAATATGAGGGATACCCAAAAGAATCACACACCCTCTAGGGAGGCAACGTTTCCCTACTCTCTACTATCATGGGATGTGCGCCTGCTGTTTTGCAATGCTCAAAAACGATTGTACAACTGTGCATGACGTCCGCATCAGCACGTCAGAGCTACAGAACACATTCACGAAGAACTGCACAACTATGAATAACATTCAGTCCCCCAATGTTAATGTCAAAATAATAAAACGAGGGGTGGAACTTACATAGTGGCAACTATTTACTCACAACCGATACAAAAGCGTTACATGTTTGCACCTGTTACTGTCCTTCAGTAGAACCCGTTCCAGCGATATGGAAGGCGTAGTATACAGTTAGCAGAGCCTGTTCTGTTGATGCGAATGGGGCGGTCGACTGCCAGTCGAATCTCTGGAACAATTCCGAAGCGAATGCAAAGAAGTGGTTTTTTCATCTTCGGAATCAAATCAAAATCACAGGTACTTATATCCGGTGAGTATGGTAGATGGTACAGTACTTTCCAGTCCTGGACAGAGCAGTCACAGCAGCTGTATGCGCCCGAGCTTTGTCGTGCAAAATGATGGGTAAGTTGAGCAGAAAGTATTGCCGCTTCTTTCGCAAAGCTAGTCGCAGGTGATGCTCCAAAAAACGGACAGTAATAGTGTGCACTGACAGTCTGCCGTGGAGGAACGTAATGCGTTAAGATAACACCATCGCAGTCGTACACGAGAATCACCATAACTTTCACCATACTGCGGCTCTCCACCCCCATGAACCACAGACATTGCCGAGGTGGGGTGGCTTGCGTGCCTCAACGATGCAGATAGCCGTACCGTAGGTGCAACCACAACGGAGGGGTATCTGGGGAGAGGCCAGACAAACGTGTGGTTCCTGAAGAGGGGCAGCAGCCTTTTCAGTAGTTACAGGGGCAACAGTCTGGATGATTGACTGAGCTGGCCTTGTAACATCAGCTAATGTGGCTTTGCCACACAGCTACTGCGAACGGCTGAAAGCAAGGGGAAACTACAGCCGTTACCTTTCCCGAGGACATGCAGCTCTACTGTATGAAAATATGATGATGGCATCCTCTTGGGTAAAATATTCCGGAGGTAAAATAGTCCCCCATTCGGATCTCCGGGCGGGGACTACTCAGGAGGATGTTATCATCAGGAAAGACAATACTGGCATTCTACGAGTCGGAGCGTGGAATGTTAGATCCCTTAATCGGGTAGGAAAATTAGAAAATTTAAAAAGGGAAATGGATAGGTTGAAGTTAGATATAGTGGGGATTAGTGAAGTTCGGTGGCAGGATGAACAGGATTTCTGGTCAGGTGACTACAGGATTATAAATACAAAATCAATTGGGGGTATCACAGGAGTAGGACTAATAATGAATAAGAAAATAGGAAAGCGGGTAAACTACTATGAGCAGCACAGTGATCGCATTATCATTGTCAAGATAGATACGAAGCCAACATCGACAACAGTAGTACAGGTTTATATGCCAACTAGCTCTGCCGATGATGATGAGATCGAAGAACTATATGAGGAGCTAAAGGAAATTATTAAGACAGTTAAGGGAGAAGAAAACTTAATTGTGATGGGAGACTGGAATTCGGTAGTAGGAAAAGGAAGAGAAGGAAAAATAGTAGGTGAATATGGACTGGGCAGAAGGAATGAAAGAGGAAGTCGCCTGGTAGAATTTTGCACGGAACATGATTTAATCGTAACAAACACGTGGTTTAAGAATCACAAAAGAAGGTTGTATACGTGGAAGAGACCAGGAGACACCGGAAGGTATCAGATAGATTTTATAATGGTAAAACATAGATTCCGGAACCAGGTTATAAACTGCAAGACATACCCAGGGGCAGATATAGACTCTGACCATAACTTGTTAGTCATGAACTGTAGACTGAAACTGAAAAAACTGCAGAAAGGTAGGAAAATAAGGAGATGGGACCTAGATAAATTGAAGGAACGTGAAGTTCTGGTGAATTTCAGAGGGAGATTTAGGCAACAATTGACAAAAACAGGGGGAAATAAAACAGTAGAAGAGGAATGGGCAGCATTGAGAGATGAAATAGTGAAGGCAGCAGAGGACAAAATAGGTAGAAAGGCAAGACCTACAAAAAATCCTTGGATATCACAGGAAATACTAAATTTAATTGATGAAAGGAGAAAATATAAAAATGCAGTAAATGAAACAGGCAAAATGGAGTACAGACGACTAAGGAATGAGATTGATAGGAAGTGCAAAATGGCTAAGCAGGAGTGGCTAGAAGCCAAATGCAAATCTGTAGAAGAATGTATAAAAAGGGGAAAAGTAGATACCGCCTACCGGAAAATCAAAGAGACATTTGGGGACAAGAAAAGCAATTCTACGAATATCAAGAACTCAGATGGGAAACCAGTTCTCAGCAAAGAAGGGAAAGCTGAAAGGTGGAAAGAGTACATAGAGCAGCTCTACAAAGGAAATGAACTTAGAGACGATGTTGTAGGAAGGGAAGAGGAAGTAGATCAAGATGAAACAGGAGATAGTATACTGAGAGATGAATTTGACAGAGCCTTGAAAGACCTAGGTCGGAACAAGGCCCCAGGAGTAGATGACATACCCTCAGAGCTACTAAAGTCTCTGGGAGAGCCAGCCATGACAAGACTATTTGAACTGGTGTGTAGGATGTATGAGACAGGCGAAATGCCCTCAGACTTTAAGAAAAATGTAATAATCCCCATTCCAAAGAAATCAGGCGCAGACAGGTGTGAAAATTACAGAACCATCAGTTTGATAAGTCATGGTTGCAAAATTTTAACACGAATTATCTACAGGAGAATGGAAAAGCTGGTAGAAGCTTACCTCGGAGAAGATCAGTTTGGATTCAGGAGGAACGTAGGAACCCGGGAGGCAATACTCACTTTACGTCTTATCTTAGAAGATAGATTAAGGAAAGGTAAACCTACATTTTTAGCTTTTGTAGATTTGGAGAAAGCATTTGACAATGTTGACTGGAATACACTCTTTCATATTCTGAAGTCAGCAGGGGTAAAATACAGGGAAAGGAGAGTTATTTACAACTTGTACAAAAGCCAGACCGCAGTTATTAGACTCGAAGGGCATGAAAGGGAAGCATCTGTTGGGAAGGGAGTAAGACAGGGTTGTAGCCTTTCTCCGATGTTATTCAATTTGTACATCGAGCAGGCGGTGAAGGAAAGCAAGGAAAATTTTGGAATAGGGATTAAAGTTCAGGGGGAAGAAATAAAAACATTGCGTTTTGCTGATGACATTGTAATTCTGTCAGAGACAGCGAACGACCTGGAAGAGCAGTTGAATGGAATGGACAGTGTGTTGAAGAGAGCGTACAAAATGAACATTAACAAGAGCAAAACAAAAATAATGGAATGCGGTCTTAGAAAATCAGGCGATGCTGAAGGAATTAGATTAGGTAACGAAACAATGAAGGTGGTGGATGAGTTTTGTTACTTGGGTAGTAAAATAACATGCGATAGTCGCAGTACAGAGGATATAAAATTCAGAATGGCAATGGGAAGACAAGCATTTTTGAAAAAGAGAAATTTGCTAACATCGAATATTAATTTAAGGGTAAGGAAGTCTTTTCTGAAGGCATTTGTGTGGAGTGTTGCCTTGTACGGGAGTGAAACATGGACGATAAGCAGTGCGGACAGGAAGAGAATAGAGACTTTTGAAATGTGGTGTTACAGAAGAATGCTGAAGATTAGGTGGGTAGATCACATAACTAATGAAGAGGTACTGAACAGAATTGGCGAGAAAAGGAATTTTTGGCATATCCTGACTAAAAGAAGGGATCGCTTGGTAGGACACATTCTTAGACATCGAGGAATCGTAAATTTAGCATTGGAGGGAAGTGTGTGGGGTAAAAATCGCAGAGGGAGGCCAAGAGACGCGTATAGTAAGCAGATTCAAGTGGATGTGGGTTGCCGTTCTTATGAGGAGATGAAAAGGCTTGCTCAGGATAGAGTAGGGTGGAGAGCTGCATCAAACCAGTCTCCGGACTGAAGACCATAACAACAACAACACTGCGGCTCTGACGCTCTTTCCACTTTCGCTGCGACTGTTGTGCTGTACGACCTCTGATACATTCAATCTTGATACAACCCCGTTGCCGCGGTGGAGTAGCCAAGCGGTCTAAGGCGCCTCGCTGCGGAGCACGCGGTTGCTCGCCGTCGGAGGTTCGAGTCTTCCCTGGGGCATGGGTGTGTGTGTCTGTTGTCCTCAGTATAAGTAGTTTGTAAGCTACGGACTCACGGTCAGCACGGTCACTACGGTCGGGGGTTCGAATCCCCCCTTGGGCATGGATATTTGTGCCGTCCTAGTTTGTAAGTAGTTCATAAGTAGTTTGTAAGTTTAGGGACTGATGACCCCGTAGTTAAGTCCCATAAGCTTAACAAACATTTGAACATTTAGCTACGGACTGATGACCACGCAGTTTGGTCCGATAGATTTACAAACACTTTAACTTGAACAACCCTGTTATTCCTGTTTAGAAAACATAGACCGCTCGCTCACAAGTGACTGTGTTTCCCTCGATTATGCGCATGCAGGTGAGGTGGGATGGGCGAGTCCATTTGATTGGATGTAAGGTAGGTATGTCATCAACGTGTGCTATCAACAATAATAGACTGCATTGCACAGTGTCTCGACAGCAGTGTTGCCACTATCTAAGTTCCAACTCTCATATAACTTTTTTTATTTATATCTGAATTAACGTAAAACGCTTCGAGAAATGTTTTGTGGGTGTATTTTTTGTGAATTCACAAACCATCAACACAAAAAGAATTTTCTTCTGAGAAGGAATAAAAACACTGTAGATTAAGTGCCTCTTAGAATTACAATATTGTAGTTACTAAGCAAGAAGATTAAACTGTGCCAAATTGCAAGTACTATTTGGCCACGATAACTTGACGATTTTGCTAGTGCTGCCACGAGCGGAGAAAATGTACACCAGTTGAAAGTTACTCTTATTTACATGCACTGCCAACCTTACAATGGTCCTTGAGGCGAAGAATTAATGTACACATTGTTAGGGTAACGGTTCCAGCACTGTAGCAAGCAGCCGACGCTGCTTTCCGTTCGTGCAAGACAAGCTCCCAGCAGCCACCGCGTAAATCGTCGAGTTATCGTGGCCAAATAGTAGATTGGATAAATAGAAAAGGTACAGCAATTTAGAATAGCAACGGTTCAGCGCTCTTACTCCACTGAAAGTTGTCGTTTAAAAATTTTTACAAGTCAATACAGCAAAAATATTTGACAGTTTTATTTAGTATTTGTTTCAATACGTGTTATAAGGAGAAAAAGCAGTGTCTCTCTCGTCTTCAACGTTCAGAGATATCAGTACTCTTTTGATTTTTACAATAAAACAGGGCGCGCGTATATAAGGAAGCTCGGCACATACACGGGGGCTGTTCACGTCGGCCAAGAGTGCATGTGCTCCATGTTAGTCGAGAGAAGTAGGCTTCTGTTTCGATATTTGATTTCGCGTTTCCGTCCATAGACATTTGAAAATCCGCGTGCCAAGCGTTGCGAATCTTCTCCACTTTTGAGGCGAGAAATATTGACTGTAACTGTTTCATAATTGGAACAGTAAAGCTAATTATTTGGCAGTTCGCGTGGAATACGTACTTGATCTGTTTAGACTTCTTTTTAGACTGGAACAATAATTTACTTGAAAATTTAATATATGATGTAGATGTTATGTTTTTTCTTTTTTTTTTAAAGAACATATCATCTTACTATGAATTGTGTGAAATCGTTTCCGTACCCGAGTCAACTGAATTTCATATGGGTTAGCAACATTCTATTACAGTTTCGACGAGCTAAAGTGTGGACTAGCTGACAGAAGATTAAGAGCAGTATGTTCTCCATCGCTTTCTGCCTGCTCGTAACATTAATTTTCAGGCTCTAGAGGAGGCAGAGTACAAACCATTAATTACAGAGTCAAAAGACAGACCGAACGTAATAAATTGAGGTGTTTGTGCCTATATTTCACTCTGTAGCCAAAACTTTACATCGTAAACGATTAGTTTTTGTATGTGGTAGTAGGTATGAATCTCCCATTGTGCACTATCGTAGTAGAGGGTTGATAACGATACGGGGGTGGGTGTCAATATTTTTCTCTTCAGTTAAAGCTACACAATGGAGACGAATAATCTGTGTTGTAGTACAAAGTCTCCCGTTGTACACCATAGTAGTTCCGTGTCGATAATTATAGGAGGGTGGAAGATATAGTGGTTAAAAGTCGTCGTTAAAAATCGTACTGAAGACCAGCGATGATTTTTGACACTATAACAGCAAAGAGGTTATCGTATATACGGCGAAACGTGATACACATACTTCAGTTGCTTTTTTGCAAAAAGTACGAATAACGAAAAATAAGTGCATATTGCAGTTTGAGAAGTAAAACTACCAAGAAAGATGCCAAACCGTAAGAAAGAAATTTAGCGTTCTCGATCCGTTTTTAAAAGAAAACGGCGCTGAAAAGGGAATCTACAGACGATAGAAACTTGAACTTTGTAGACGTTATCTTACATTGTAGGCATCATAGATTTTTCGATACTCCCGTCCCTAAGGGGGTGAAATAAGGGATGAACGGTTTTTTGAAAATGCGTTGCTGTTATGGCAATTTTGAAGCAAGGAATACAAAACTCCGGATTTAGATTTTTTATTGAAATTTTAAAAACACTTGTTCCGTTATTTTTGGACATTCAACCATTAAGCTGGTGAAATAAGGGAAAATCTTTTAAGGGTGCTAATAAGACTATTTTGATGCTAGAAATCCGAAATTTTTTATTTCCAACCATAGTTAGAAGTAAAAAAATGTATTTCGGAATGTTTTGAATTCTGCCAACAACAGTGCAACAGGGTGTGGCAAATCGTATCAAAATACTTGATTAGGGAATTATTTTTAAAGCTAAAACTATGGAAATTTATATTTAGAAGTAGAAACAAATAATGCAGACCATCCAGTCTACACGTGCGAAGCAGAGGGAATTAAGCTAGTTAATAATAATAAAACTAATGTGCGCCCCCACAGCCCCTCGGATTTAGCGGTAAGATGACGCAGTGAACAGCACGTAAAAACGTAACACAGGTCAAGTACTAAAACAGGAAGAAGGCGTGCGGAATTGTAAATAAAGAGACAAAACCAGAAACACAGAACGGTTCTAGCTCAAGATGTGCAACTTCCAGCAAATAGTAAATGTCGTCGTGGTACTGTTGGACTACCGTGTACAATTCTCCCTCATCTACTATTTATTTTTCACAAAACTATCTACTGGTCGACCGGTCTGGCAGTTGTCATAATACATATTAGCTGCAGAATAAAATAGGTGTGCTAAGAATATATTAGCTACGCAAGTAAATGTGATGAAGAGTGAAATAAAAGTGTTTAAATAGCTTATGGGACTTAACTACGGGGTCATCAGTCCCTAAACTTACAAACTACTTATGAACTAGCTACTACTAAGGACGGCACAAATATCAAAGCCCGAGGGGGGATTCGAACCCCCGAACGTATTGGCCATGCAGACCGTGATTGGCGCGCCGCAGTCCGCTCGGCCACCCGGCCGGCGATGAAGAGTTAGTGTAGGCGACATGCCTCGTAGAAGGAAAGAAGGAAGGATGATTATAGGGTTTAACGTCTCGTCGATATTGTGGTCATTAGAGACGAAGCACGCGATCGGATAATTTTCTGCCAGGTACGGGGAAGGAAATCGGCCGTGCCCTTTGGGAGGAAACATCGCGGCATTTGCCTGGAGTGGTTTAGGAAAATAATTGAAAAGCTACATCAGGACGACCAGGGGTGGGTTGGAACTGCCGTCAGCCAGATATATCACAGACGTCTCACATAAATGAAAACAAGAAATAAACGGATGTTAGGTTATGAGGTTAGCCCAAGCTATCACACATAATTCACTCTCCGATATTCCAGAACATGTTCATATTTCCTTGGACAGATGCAAGGATCTGAGAGTGTACGTGTAGAAAACATAAAAACGACGACCTTTCAATCTGGTCCCTTAGATTTACAAACGTTTGAAATTTTGGCTCCTATCGAGAATCACTTCCTTTCGTCTGCTAATGGAGCAGTTGTGCGGCAAGGAACTCACTCCACAACACAGACAAAAGTTAATATACTGAACAGACATGTCAATGATCGAACGGACAGTTCGTAATCTTGTGAAAAAGAAATATTAAAAATATAGAGCACGAGGAAGACTTGAGCAAGGATTTTAAGCGTCAGAATCCAACACCCTGACTGCATATCTTGCACTGCGGCCGTTCACTGTTTTTATTTTATTTTATTTTTTTTTTTTTTTACTGTTCGTTACAAATTCTTTCTGTTTATCACTAAATGTATGGAGGGTGGGATGGGGAGTTCCCCTTGTGAGTTGGTAGCCATAGTACCATCACTGAAGGTAAGTTCTGTCTCCTGAGGTGTTAACTGTTTCGTGTGGTCATCGTTTTCGGAAAGCTTAATTTTCGTGGACAATGTGTGACGGTGAAATTCTGTTTTTTGATCGGAAAATTTAGAAGGAAAATTTAAGAACGACGTACAAGGGGGATACTATGGAGAAAACTCAAGTGTCATTTTTCCCCGTTTGAGAAATGATAAAAATATGTCAACTGATGGCAGACATCGTTGTTGGCCTTCCACATATGAAGATGTTGGAAAAATACGTACAGTCACCGTGACAATGTTTCTGCTCACGCAACCCTCTCTGTACGACAGTTATTGACCAAAGGTAAGATGACTCCTGTTTCTGACCAATTGTACTCATTTGACCCTATCCCATGTGACCTTTCTATGGGATTCCTAAAATGGACATGAAAGTTAATGTTGCTGAAGTCATGAAAAACAACACAAGCGACAGAGGCACTGTCAGGCATCCAAGAAGATAAAAATTTAACCAATGTCGTTAAAAATGTAATACAGGATTGGACAGGAGTATTAGTGCAAGTAGTGAGTACTTTTAAGGAAACTGAAGGTTTGTGCCTAAAATGTGTGTCTCTCTATTCGTTTAGTCGCTTCCGATTCTTCGTGACCCCATGAACCAAAGCACGTCACTTTTCTCTGTCCTGCACTTTCTCCCGTAGATGTGATGCCATCGATTCACCTCATCCTCTGCCGTCCTCTTCTTCTAGTGTCTTCGATCTTCCCAGCATTAATGTTTTTTCCAGTGAGGCATCTCTTCGCATTATGTGTCCAATGTAGGTCAGCTTCTTTTTTAATATTAGACTTTCCAGAGAGCAATCTGCTTTTATTTGCTGTTATATAGATCTGTTGGTTCTTTTTGCCGCCCATAGAATCATAAGAATTTTCCTGGAGCACCACAATTCAAAAGAGTCAATTCTTCGCCGTTCACCCTTTCTAATGCTCCAGGTCTCACATCAACTGGGAACACTATAGCCTTCACGTATCTTTGTTGTTAAAGTTATGTCTCTGGACCTTATAATCTTTTCAAGGTTTGACATCGCCTTTCTTCCGAGCAACAATATGGATACACACTTTAAAAATCGTTTTCCGTTAAGTACCTGGTCATACATGCATTACCATGAAGATGCCACCTCTTTAAGAAATTCGTGGAATAAAACCACAGTGTGTTACTAACAACACTCTTTGGTACTACAAACACTTCACACCAGAAAGATGTGTAGTGAAATATCTGGTATACATTTTATTCCTGTATAGATCCCTCCAAGGGGGAAAAATAACTGTTTGTCACCTCATTTGCACATTTATGTTTTATACGATATTGAAAAGAGCATGAGGTATACATATTGTATTGTATCTTACAGAACAGTTTATGCTCGGGCGTACTGTTCAATGAAGGTAAACAATGTTGGGCTGGTTGACCGTCAGGATCTGCCGAAAGCTGTAGTCACGGGGTGCACTTCGACCTTTTGGAGGCGGAAATAGTAGAGCCCTTGTAATGTAGGAAAGGTAAAGTGTGAAAGGAAACTGCCAACAACGGGTGACGTCTGTAGCGAGAGTACAGGGCGCTTGCGGGGCAGATCGGCTGAAAGGGAAAGGTCACACGGTTGACGGTTGCTGTAAGAGCAAGTGTCACGCATTCGGCAGTAACTGCTGCTGCCACCAGCGCCGACAGCGTGTCAAGTTGCACAGAGTTCTCTAAGGCAGTTATTGACTTTTGATGGTAGTGTTCCCAGGGAAACTGCCACAACAAATTTCTAGTCGATAAAAGTCTTTTCAGATGCAAAAAGCACACGAGGCGGTCTCCCTCACGCCGAATTTCCACATTATGGCTTCCAAGAGAAATATGCAGAAAGTATCAGAGATTTTGAAGAGGAAACAAACCAAAACCATAATACGGAAAAAACTTATTTTAAACATTATAAAGGTTATACAATAAGCTATTTTTCTATGTAACGGCCGTTCAAATTAAGGCACCCATCTACTATCGATACATCCGCGCGGGGAATCGCTGTGCGGTTCTAGGGACCATGTCCTATCCCAGAAAATCTATCCGCGTGCTAACTCCGTTTCTAATGCCCAGGATATCGACAGAAATTTGAACCCTCATCTTCCTTCCTTAATTTCATATTACACTTATTCGCTTGACTTACAAATATCTCATTATCAACACACTGTTGGGAAAGTTAACGAATAAAAGGTAGGCTCAGATGAGTGTGATGCTGCTAACATAATTGTACGCTGCCTGTAATACACGCATAATATCATGAAACAAGCGAAAGTATTAACTTTAATACCGTAAAATTTTTTTGTATAATGAAGAGTACAAATAAACTCTATTGAGAAATATTCAGTAATAGCAAAGTCTACTGAAGGGATTTCCTTTCGTGAAGAGTTACAAATATTGTTAACACAGTGCGGTTTCTCATGGAAAATTGTATGGAATGTTAGCTGCTAACATTAGTGAAGGAAACAGAATCGCTGCGACAGAGTGGCCGCGCGTATTGAGGCGCTATGCTCCGATGCGCGAGGCCGTTCCCGTCGGGCGTTCGAACCCCCTCTCGCGCATGGATGTTTGTGCTGTCTTTAGTGTAAGTTAGTTCATAAGTAGTGTGTAAGTTTAGGGGCTGATGACCCCACAGTTATGTCCCATAAGCTTAACAATCATTTGAAACAGAATCAATACGCTCACAGCTTAAACCGTCCAGTGTCGTCATTTGACAATAAGTAATGCTCAATTATTTAACAATCGCGATTGCAGCTTTAGAGTCGTTTTCAAGTGCAAATATGAAAATAGAAACCAATAAAATGTATCCAAATGAACTTCGTTTGAATACCCCCAAAGTTGAAGTCTGAAGCTGCAATAAATCAGTTTGGAAGATTTATCTGGATCGAAGACTATCCTAGAGAATGTAATTTAGACGTAGCAATAGGTTTACGATCCAGACATGCAATGGCAACTTCTTCCATTTTAATAAATATTGCGGCTGCGTTATTACTGGAATCATTCAGTGCAATACAATATTTGTTAACAGAATTAAAGGTTGTCGATATGTTTTATCTTTGGCGTTTTAAAACATGTTTACAATCACAAAAGGTCGGCAGTTTGAAACTAACAAATAATCTCGTCAGGAATTAGACAACCTTCCAGAAAAGTCATCGTTTTGAAAATATCTAGCGACCATGGAACGAATCTCTCTTAAGGAATTATTGTCCACTATATAAGATTAAAATTCTTTATAAAGGCTAATGGTACTTGGCGAGGAGCCAGCAGAATGAATCTAGCTGCAACGAATCTTTTCATAGCCGCGCAGCACACTATGAATAGGCAGAGACGCAGTTTCCTAACGCACAACTAAGCCTTACGCAATGAATGGTTAATGCAGCGGCCAGAATACCTCTGGCAGCTCATTCGCAAGTGTAACGACCGAACTAAGGGTGAAAGACGCTCGCTTGGGGAGTTAGGCGCCTCCTCATTGGAGGGTAAACTCATTACTAAGCTCTGAATTCTGCATGGGGCCAGGGCCCTGCTCGTTTGCCCTTTGGAACGGTTTAACTACGCCAGAATTCGCAATTCTGCGGCTTGCGAAGTGGCAGAAGCAGTCCACTGCTCGAGATTCACAACTAACGGTGCTCTCGATACGGTATAGTTCTGTGTGTATTGAGCAGCCTCACAAGTGGGCGCAAGTTCTCTAGGTTACTGTTAAATGAAATTATGAATGTCGTTTAGAATGACAATATTTATTGACCCCAAGTGGAAATTAATGAACCTCAAATGTTGCGATGTACAGTGAAGTTAATAATACACTTAGGTGCCTCTCTTTTGCTTGCATCATTGTAACTTCATGTACAGAAAAACAGAACACCTTTCATAGAAAATGTTCTACAGAAATGATTAGCATTTTGGATCATGTCAGCCAGCGTGTTCAACACAGTTACCGCGGAGGAACACCAACCACCGGTAAAATGTTGCTGTGTGTCTCGTTGTTGATTCAAACCGAAAGAATTGCTCAGAGTGACATGAACCGACGTGGAGAATGTCTCTCAGACGTATGCGCAACCGTCATATCAGTGAGTCTGCAAGAGGGACAAATAAATTATACTAGGTCTGACATGTGATTACATTTTCACGCAATTTGGGTACATAGATCCTGAGAAATCAGTACCCAGAACAACCACCTCTGGCCGTACTAACGGCCTTGATACGCCTGGGCATTGAGTCAAGCAGAACTTGGATGGCGTGTATAGGTACATATGCCCATGCAGCTTGAACACGATATCACAGTTCATCAAGATTAGTGACTGGCGTATTGTGACAAGGCAGATGCTCGGCCACCATTGACCAGACATTTTCATTTGGTGAGAGATCTGGAGAATGTGCTGACCAGGGCAGCAGTAGAACATTTTCCGAATCCAAAAAGGCCGGTACAGGACCTGCAACATGCGGTCGTGCATTATCCTACTGAAATGTACGGATCACAAGGCTCGAATAAAGGGTAGAGCCACGGGTCGTAACACATCTGAAATGTAACGGCCACTGTTTAAAGTGCAATCGATGCGAACAAGAGGTGACCGAGACGTGTAACCAATGGCACCCCATACCATCACGCCGCGTGATACGCCAGTATGGCAATGACGAATACACGCTTCCAATGTGCGTTCACCGCGATGTCACCAAACACGGATGCGACCATCATGATATTGTAAACAGAACCTAGATTCGTCCGAAAAAATGACGTTTTGCCATTCGTACACCCAGGTTCGTCGTTGCGTACACTATCACAGGAGCTCCTGTCTGTGATGCAGCGTCAAGGATAACCGCAGCCATGGTGTCAGAGCTGATAGTCCATGCTGCTGCAAACGTCGTCGAACTGTTCGTGCAGATGGTTGTTGTCTTGCAAACGTCCTCATCTGTTGACTCAGGGATCGAGACGTGACAGCACGATTTGTTACAGCCATGCGGATGCCTGCCATCTCGACTGCTAGTGTACGAGGCCGTTGGGATCCCGCACGGCGTTCCGTATTGCCCTCCTGAACCCACCTATTCCACATTCTTCTAACAGTCATTGGATCGCGACCGATTCGAGCAGCAATGTCTCGATAGGATAAACCGAAATCGTGATAGGGTACAATCCGTCCTTTATCAAAGTCGGAAACGTGATGGTACGCATTTCTCCTCCTTACACGAGACATCACAACAACATTTTACCAGGCAACGCCGGTCAACTGCTGTTTATGTATGAGAAAATGTTTCAAATGTTTGTATAGCTTATGGGACAACTACGGGGTTATCAGTCCCTAAACTTACAAACTACTTATGATCTAAGACTAAGGATGGCACAAATATCCATGCCCGAGGGGGGGATTCGAGCTCCCGATCGCAGTGGTCGCGCAGACCGTGACTGGAGCGCCTCAGTCCCCTCGGCCACCGCGGCCGGCTATGTATGAGAAACCGGTTGAAAACTTTCCTCATTTCAGCACGTTGTAGGTGTCGCCACCGGCGCCAAACTTGTGTAAATGCTCTGAAAAGCTAATCATTTGCATATCACAGCATCTCCTTCCTGTCGGTTAAATTTCGCGTCTGTAGCACGTCATTTTCGTGGTGTAGCAATTTTAATGGCCAGGGGTGTATTATCTTGCACCGTCTGTAGGCTCACACTGTGATGGTTGTTTATGTTTTTACTATATGTAAGAGCATGTCCATGTTATACATTGGGTGCTGAAAATGTTCACACATGACAGAATGTTGCTTCTCGTCCTATGCAGATTCGCAACTACGACTGATGTGCATATTACTTCCACGTTCGCAGCTTTGACTGTATTCCCGCAAGGGATAGGTCTCGTTTGTGCATCTGCATAGGAATTCTCATTTAGCCGTTGGTGCAATATGCACGATTTTAATTACGGTGTTTGTTCTCTCGAACAAAGCTACGAGCGAGAGGAAGTAATAACAGAGGTCACTACTGTCTTATTGTGCAGTAAGTTGAGATTTTGGTCAGGACGGTAAGCGTGTTTGATAGCCTGACTGATTAAGACGACCACTGGCCCGAAGCGGGAAATCCAGCTTCGTATCCCGGCCCAACACGAGTTTTCACGTTAAACTGTCGAAATGTTTTAATATTTCGATTCCATAAATAAACTTTTTTAAATGGAGCATTGCCGTTCATAAAAGTCGACTAACAAGAGACTCTTAGGTAGTGACAATACTTCATCAAAAGTATACGATATTGAGAGATTTTGTTTTTCTATGTTTTGTTCTTCAATGCTTTACTGGTTATTATGGAAATCCTATAGTAGGGCCTGTTGAATGACATAATTTCCCAAAAACAAGACAAACTGGGGAAAACTATTTAACAAAAATGAGGGACAACGGAATTCCGAAGCTTAACAAATGTTTTAGTGTTTCTAAACCTATTGGACCATACTGCTATGGTCATCAGTCTCTAGACATACAAACTACTTAATGAACTTCAGCTAAATTATGGACAACGCGTATGCACACACACACACACACACACACACACACACACACACACACACACACACAAGCCCCAGGGAGAACTCTTATCTCCGACGTTTGAGCAATCGCGCGTCCCGCAACAAGGCACCTTAGAACGTTCGGTCACTCCATCGCGGTTGACGTTAAATATCGTCCTACAGGAAGAAGAGGTGAGATCGAACAATGGAAATATACCAAGAAAACAGAGGTCAGAATTGTTTGATATTCTAAAGGCCTTGGTTTGACCTTGACTCGACCTGTTGGAACAGTTTACGTCTGAGTTCGGGAAATCTCAGAATTTGTTCGATCATTCGATTTGTTGGAGATATCGCAATGATCTGTTTAACTGTTTTTAATAAACAGTGGATAAAAATAACTATCAAACATGGGCTGACAAATGAAACTTTCACCTTGGCAGATTAAAATCGTGTGTCGGGACCGGAATTCGAACTTGGGACCTTTGCCTTTCGCGGGCATGTGTTCCACCGTCTGACCTATCCCAGCACGCTTGATAGTCACACGGTAGAGAAATTGCCCGCGAAAGGCAAAGGGAGGAGGTTCGAATCCCGGTTCCGCTACACGATTTTAATCAAATTTTCAGATGTTTGTAAATCTATCAGACCAAACTACGTGGCCATCAGTCCGTAGCTTACAAACTACTTAAACCTAGGTAAACTAACCTAAGGACAAAACACACACCCCTGCCCCTGGGAGGACTCGAATCTCCACGGCGAGCAACCGCGCGCTCTGCAGCGAGACGCTTTAGACCGCTCTGCTACTCCACAGCGGCCCGATTTTAATCAGCCAGGGAGTTTCATATCAGCGAACACTCCTCTACAGAGTGAAAGTTTGTCCGGAAACATCCCTTAGTCTATGGCTAAACCAAGTCTTCACCATATCCTTTCTTCCAGGAGTACCACTCCTGCAAGCTTCGCAGGAGAACTGTCTAGTTTGGAAAGTAAGAGGCGAGGTACTGGCGGAATTAAAGTTGAGAGGAGGACGGGTCGTGAAGCGTGCTGGGATAGCTCAATGGGAAGAAATGGGAAGAGAGTTTCGCCTCGAAAGAGAAGGTCTCGGATAAGAATCCCGGACCAACACACAGTTCTAACCGACCTCTAACTATCATCAATACAAATGTTTGTATATCCATACACAACGGTACTCTGTGAGAAAGTTTATTGTAAATTTGTTAATAAAAGAACAGGATCTTACACAAAGATACGATTTAAGGCTATTTTCTCTCCGTGTGACAAGCAACTGTGAAATTTTAAGCTCATTCTTCTCGCTTGTTCGTAGTTTTCCTGCTTATCCTTTAGTCTTTCACACTAGCACCAAGCGAGTCAAATGTCACGTGACTGTTGACAAGCGGGATACTGTATCGGACGTTGCAACGTATCGGAAAATCGCGAGCCTGTTCGAAGGGGAGTATCGTTTTCCCAGCCCCACTAGCCTCATAGAGGAAGAGAAAGTGATTAAAATACGAATGAGCTGCAGACATTCCGCAAGTCAGCTGGCAGTGCCGTCTCGTCACTGAACAGGCTTGGCAGTTCCTCTTCCCATCAGGCGCGGTTCCTTCAGCTCGGATTTCCGAACTCTCCGCATCGAGGAAACGTCAGAGCGCGGTGTCGGAGCCCTGGATGCATTATGAATGAGCCAGCCACTCACCGCCGCGCCGGTGCCAAGAGGGCGCCTCTGCAACACCCCGACCCGCTCTTCAGCGCAGACAGACAGCGCGCGGTCTCTGTCTTTCAGCCGGTGCCATCACTTACTCTGCTGTGCTACAAATATAGTGACTTTTATCAACATCCTGATCACCGATTTAATTCTCTATACAGGAGGGAAAGATCGCTGCACCATCGACTTTCGAGGTACCGACCATTGTGATGGTCACATTGTTAAGTCCGTAATCTACACATAGGCAAAGAAAGGCACGTAATATTTGTGGTAAACATATAGGGTGACAATTATTGAATTATATGAAACAGAACATAAATTAGTAACAGGTACGGCGTCCACACACTTTATTCATCACGGTAACGTCACTACAGATGTTGGGATTTAGATGGACATGTTCGATTGCCTGCCTTCTGTGGCGACGATGTCTCCCCAAGAAATAGCGAAATTCTACATTACTCGCTGACATAGCGGAACATGTAAGGTAGGTACAAAAGGCCTAATTTTCGAAAAATCTTAAATAGATAATTTTGTCTGCAAACTCAAGCGAACAATACAGTTAAAGAGCTTGAAATACATTTAGATGTATATCAAATGATATTTGTACAGCACTAATACAATTTTCAGAGAAACAATAAAGAAATCCCGCTAATGATAGTACAAAATGTTCTGAAACATGTATGGGTAATGTAACAAAAATTGAAGTGACTTGCATAAGGCGGGATTATTTAAGCAAGCACGAAAGTTTAAGTACACTTCTGGCCATTAAAATTGCTACACCACGAAGATGACGTGCTACAAACGCGAAATTTAACCGACATGAAGAAGATGCTGTGATATGCAAATTATTAGCTTTTCAGAGCATTCACACCTACAACGTGCTGACACGAGGAAAGTTTCCAACCGATTTCTCATACACAAACAGCAGCTGACCGGCGTTGCCTGGTGAAACGCTGTTGTGATGCCTCGCGTAAGAAGGAGAAATGCGTACCATCATGTTTCCGACTTTAATAAAGGTCGGATTACAGCCTATCGCGATTGCGGTTTATCGTATCGCGACATTGCTGCTCGCGTTGGTAGCGATCTAATGACTGTTAGCAGAATATGGAATCGGTGGATTCAGGAACGCAATACGGAAAGCCGTGCTGGATCCAGACGGCGTCGTATCACTAGCAGTCGAGATGACAGAGATCCTATCCGCATGGCTGTAACGGATCGTGCAACCACGTCTCGATCCCTGAGTCAACACATAGGGACATTTCCAAGACAGCAACCATCTACACGAATAGTTCGACGACGTTTGCAGCAGCATGGATTATCAGGTCAAGGACCATGGCTGCTGTTTCCCTTGACGCTGCATCACAGACAGGAGCGCCTGTGATGGTGTACGCAACGACAAACCTGGGTCCAGGAGTGGCAAAACTTCATTTTTTCGTATGAATCCAGGTTCTGTTTAGAGTATCATGATGGTCGCATTCGTGTTTGGCGACAATGGAAGCGTGTATTCGTCGTCGCCATACTGGCGTATCATCCGGCGCGATGGTATTGGTTACACGTTTCACTCACCTCTTGTTCGCATCGACAGCACTTTGAACAGTGGCCGTTACATTGCAGACGTGTTACGACAAGTGTCTCTACCCTTCATTCGATCCCTGCGAAACCCTACATTTCAGCAGGATAATGCACGACCGCACGTTGTAGGTCATGTAGGGCCTTCCTGGATACGGAAAATGTTCCACTGCTGCCCTGGACAGCACATTCTCCAGATCTCTCACCAATTGAAAACGTCTGGTCAATGGTGGCCGAGCAACTGGCTCGTCTCAATACGCCAGTAACTACTCTTGATGAAATGTGGTTTCGTGTTGAAGCCTCATGGGCATCCAAGTTCTGTTTGACTCTATGCCCAGGCGTCTCAAAGCAGTTATTTAGACCAGAGCTGTTTGTTCTGGGTACTGATTTCTCAGGATTTATGCACCCAAATTGTGTGAAAATGTAATCACATGTAAGTTTCGGTATAATATATTTATCCAATGAATACCCATTTATCATCTGCATTTTATCTTGGTGTAGCAATTTTAATTGCCAGTAGTGTAGTTTGCAAGTCTAGAGTCTGCCGAGCGCTGTTAGCAAGCGGGGTGCACTCAGCCTTGTTGGGCTAATGTAGGAGCTACTTGATTACGCAGCAGCAGTAGCTCCAGTCCGGAAAACCGACGCAACGGCCGGGAGTGCGGGGCGCTGACCACGTCCCCCTCCATACCGCATCGGATGATGCCTGCAGGCGAAGAATGACACTGCGGCCGATCGGTACCTGTTGTGCCTTGGAGGCCTGTGTGGGACGGGGTTTTATTTTCTTTAATGGACTGATCCATAGCAGTTTGGTCCCATAGGTTTACAAACATTTGAACACGTTTTGGTAGCATGAGGCCACTGCTATGGGTCTCGATTGGCCGTCATATTCTCCAGATCTGAAAACATGTGACTCCTTTATGTGGGGCTGTATTAAAATAGCAAGGTGTACAGAGATAACCTCAAAACCATTCCTCAGCTGAAAACATCCACTCAGAATTTCACCGCCAGGATGGATGATCCGACACATCAAGCGTGTCACTGAAGGCAGGCGTATGGAACGTTTCATAACCAAATTCCGTGTATCTGTAGTGACGTTTACACGCCGTAGTTGGTAACTAATTTACGTCGTGTTTCATATAAAGAGGCAAATAAACTGTGTAATGTTACATGTGGATCCACGTACCAAAACGTTCTTGTTTCCGATATTTTAAAATTAATTTCTTTTCATATTCGCATATGTTGTTGAAATTTTTCGTAAATATTAATATATTACAGTCATATGGAATTAATATTCTTTGGAGAATGAGTAATACAAGTAAACCTCTGTGCAAGGAATACAAAGACAATGAAACGTTCAATTCTTCCCATCTACAAAGACAAGAGATGCGTCTCCATTTTCCTTGTTCTTGTCCGAACATTGAGACAGTGAAGTCGTACATGATTTGAGCTTACGATTTTTCCAGATTATGTATCAACTATGAAAGTGATTTAAGTTTTTTGTAGATAAGCTGCTTTTTAATTCAGTTATAAGCTCTGCAGTTTAACCGAACTTCGAATATGTTCTCATTTAGTAGTAACGGATTCCTTTATTCTTTTCCTTCTCACATTTTATTAGCTGCGATGCAGTTTATTTTTCAGGACAACGGATTCCGCCATTACGTCTGATTAGGAAACTAATTGTGGGAGGTGTGGTCAGAATAGCAATCATTTTCATTCCATTCGTTTACTAAATAATTGCTCTGAATGCGATCCTCAGTTTTAATAATTAGAGCTAGCCGTTGACTTTGTTAATAAATGATATTAAATGAGGTCTCCAAAAGTTAGGTTCACGGTGGTTTTCCATCAACAACAGGTTTTTAATTAGTTTCTTAGTGCTCAGCTTTCCTATTCTTTCTCAATGCTCCATTTTTCCTTTCTTTTAAAAACCTTTCATGAGTCACGTAAATGCTACGACACCAATTTGAAATATATACCGCCGCAAGTGATAGCTTTTCAAAAATATAATCTGGCTGTCACAGTGATTTCATTCAAATTAATATGTCTTTAATTTTTTTTCTTTATTAAAATCACGGAACAGTTTTATTTGGAAGGGCTATTCCATTTCAAGAATATTTGCATACAGATATTATTTATATAAAAAATCATCTCTAAAAATTTTAACAATTTGTGAGAAATGTTTCTGACCATAACTTATTGGTCATGAATTGTAAGCTGAATCTGAAGAAACTGCAGAAACGTAGGAAAATAAGTAGATGGCGTCTGGATAAACTGAAGTTCTTGAGATTTTCAGAGGGAGCTTTAGGCAATAATTGATAGAAACGGGGGAAAATAAAACAGTAGAGGAGAAATGGATAGCATTGAGAGATGAAATAGTGAAGGCAGCAGAGGACAAACTAGGTAGGAAGGCAGGACATACTAAATTTAATCGATGAAAGGAGAAAATATAAAAATTCAGTAAATGAAACAGGCAAACTGGAGTACAGAGGACTAAGAAATGAGTGACAGGAAGTGCAAAATGGCTAAGCAGGAGTGGCTAAAAGGCAAATGCAAGGATGTAGAAGAATGTATAAATAGGGGAAAAATAGATAAGAGAAATTTGGCGATAAGTTAAACAGCTCTATGAATATCAAGATGGAAAACCAGCGAAGAAGGAAAAGCTGAAAGGTGGAAAGAGTATTTAGAGAGGCTCTACGAAGCGGTAATATGTTAGGAAGGGGAGAAGAAGTAGATGAGGCTGAAATAGGAGATACTATACTGAGAGATGAATTTGACAGAACACTGAAAGACCTAAGTCTAAACAAGGCCTCTGGGGTAGATGATATTCCCTCAGAGCTACTGAAGTCTCTGGAAGAGCCAGCCATAACAAAACCGTTTCACCTGGTGTGTAAGATGTATGCGACAGGCGAAGTACTCTCAGATTGTAAGAAAAATGTAATAATTCCCATTCCAAAGAAAGCAGGTGCAGACAGGTGTGAAAGCTACAGAACCATCAGTTTAATAAGTCATGGTTGCAAAATATTAACACGAATTATATACAGAAGGATGGAAAAGCTGGTAGAAGCCGACCTCGGGGAAGATCAGTTTTGGTTCAGGAGAAATGTAGGAACACGGGAGGCAATACTCACTTTACGGCTTATCGTAGAAGATACATTAAGAAAAGGCAAACCTACATATCTAGCTTTCGTAGATCTGGAGAAGGCTTTTGACAGTGTTGAATGGAATAAAATCTTTCAAGTTCTGAAGCAAGCAGGGGTAAAATATGGGGAGCGTAAGGTTATTTACAACTTGTACAAAAACCAGACAGCGGTTGTCAGAGTTGAAGGGCATGAAAGGGATGCAGTGGTTGGGAAGGGAGTAAGACAGGGCTGTAGCCTTTCTCCGATGTTATTCAATTTGTACATTGAGCAAGATATAAAGGAAAGCAAGAAGAAATTTCGAGAAAGAATTATAGTTCAGGAATTAAATTAGGTAACGAAACAATAAAGGAGATAGATGAGTTTTGTTACTTGGGCAGTAAAATAACAAATGATGGTCTCAGTACAGAGGATATAAAATGCAGAGTGGCAATGGGTAGAAAAGCGTTCTTGAAAAAAAATTGTTAACATCGAATATTGATTTAATCCTAAGGAAGTGTTTTCTGAAGGCATTTGCGTGGAGTGTTGCCTTGTATGGGAGTGAAACATGGACAATGAATAGTGCAGACAGGAAGAGGCTGTAGGCTTTTGAAATGTGGTGCTACGGAAAAATGCTGAAGATTAGGTGGGTGGATCGCGTAACTAATGAAGAGGTACTGAACAGAATTGGGGAGAAAAGGAATTTCAGGCATACCTTGTCTAAAAGAAGGGATCGATTGGTAGGCCACATTCTTAGAGATTGGAGGGAAGTGTGTGGAGTAATAACCGCAGATGAAGACCAAGAGATGGATACAGGAAGCAGGTTTAGACAGAAGTATGTTGCTGTTCTTATGTGGAGATGAAGAGGCTTCCTCAGGATAGGGATTGTGGAGAACTGCATCAAACCAGTCTCTGGACTGAACTTCACCACGACCACCACCACCACCACAACAACAACAGGCATACATACGTAACACTGAGTTATGTAAGCTCTCCGAGGACAATCGGGAATCCGGTAAACCATCAAATCTCGGGCATCACTGCTGCCGAAAAAGATCCTGAAAGAACGGGACCAACGACGACTAAGGAGAATTGTTAAACAGGACAGAAGTGCAAACATTCCGCAAACTACTAAGGACGTCGATGATGTGTCGTCAACAATTCTCAGCGCCCGAACCATTCAACAGCACATCTTCGCATCGAAATGCGCTTTCCGAAACGAAGGCCCGCTCGTGTATCCTTGCAGACTGCACGACACAATTGTGCGACTGGATCTCCTGTCAGAAAGGACACAGTACGTAGTAACTAACGGAAAGTGATCGAGTAGAACTGAAGTGATATCTGGCGTTTCCCAGGGAAGAGTTATAGGGCCCCTACTGTTCCTTATTTTTATAAACGATTTAAGAGACAATCTGGGTAGCTCCGTTAGATTGTTCGTCGATGATGCTGTCACTTATCGGTTAGTAAAGTCACCAGAAGATCAAAAGCAACTGCAAAATTATTTGGATAAGATATCTGCATGGTGCAAAAAATGGGAATTGACTTAATAATGGGAAGTGTGAAGATGCCTCTACTAAAGAAACTGCCTACACCATACTTGTGCGTCCTATTTTGGAGGATTGGTGCGCATTGTGGGGTCCCCACCAAGAGGAAAGTACAGGGGAGTACAGCTCGCTGTGTATTACAAAACGGAAAGATTTAGGTTCAAATGTTTGTTAAGCTTATGGGACTTAACTGCGGGGTCATCAGTCCCTAAACTTACAAACTACTTTTAAACTAACTTATACTAAAGACAGCACAAACATCCAAGCCCGAGAGGGGATTCGAATCCCCGACGGGGAACAAAGATTTAGGTGTTCCTTTTTCCGCGAGCTATTACACAATCGAACAGTACAGAAACATCATAAAAGTCATGTACTTCAAAGTCACTTACAGAGTATTTATGTAGACTGGGTCCATCAACACCGACATTGGACTGTTGATGACAGGAGACATGTTGCCTGGTCTGACGAGTGTTAATCCCAATCTTATCGAGCGGATGGACGTGTTGTTGTTGTTGTGGTCTTCAGTCCGGAGACTGGTTTGATGCAGCTCTCCACAATACCCTAACCTGAGCAAGCCTCTTCATCTCCACATAAGAACGGCAACACACATCTGTCTGAATCTGCTTACTGTATTCATCTCTTGGTCTTCCTCTGCGATTTTTACCCCACACACTTCCCTCCAACGCTAAATTCACAATTCCTTGATGTCTAAGAACGTGTCCTACCAATCGATCCCTTCTTTTAATCAAGGTATGCCAGAAATTTCTTTTCTGACCCAATTCTGTTCAGTACCTCCTCATTAGATACGCGATCCGCCCACCTAATCTTCAGCATTCTTCTGTAGAACCACATTTCAAAAATCTTTAGCCTCTTCCTGTCCGCACTGTTTATCGTCCATGTTTCATTCCTATACAAGGCAACACTCCATACAAATGCCTTCAGAAAGGACTTCCTTAGGCTTAAATCAATATTCGATGTTAACAAATTTCTCTTTTTCAAGAACGCTTTTCTACCCATTGCCATTCTGCATTTTATATCATCTGTACTGCGACCATCATTTGTTATTTTACTGCCCAAGTAACAAAACTCATCTATCTCCTTTATTGCTTCGTTACCTAATCTAATTCCTTCAGCATCACCTGATTTTCTTAGACTGCACTCCATTACCCTAGTTTTGCTCTTGTTAATGTTCATCTTATATGCACCTTTCAGCACACTGTCCATTCCGTTCAACTGCTCTTCCAGGTCCTTTGCTGTATCTGACAGAATTATTATGTCGTCGGCAAAAGGCAATGTTTTTAATTCTTCACCCTGAACTTTAATTCCTTCACCAAATTTCTCCTTGCTTTCCTTTATAGCTTGCTCAGTGTACAAATTGAACAACATTGGAGAAAGGCTACAACCCTGTCTTACTCCCTTTCCAACCAATGCATCCCTTTCATGCCCTTCAACTCTGACAACCGCTGTCTGGTTTTTGTACAAGTTGTAAATAACTTAACCTCATGAATCCTGGATATCAGCAGGGGAATGTTGAAGCTGGTGGAAGCTCTGCAATTGTTTTGACCATATCTGGAGTGGGTTGGGACCTGTGATACGACAGTGGCAAGCATCCTGGCTGATCTCCTCCATCTATTTCATTGTGCATTCCGACGGACAATTCCAGGAGGACAATGCGATACCCCACTCGTTTAGTTTAAAGAACTCCGCTGGCTACCAGACTCCCCAGATATTAACATTATTGAGCATATCTAGGATGCCATGCAAGGTGCTGTTTAGAAGAGGTGTCGACCCCCTCGTACTCTGATTTATCCCAACAGGATGCATGGTTTCTACATCTATATCTACATACATACTCAGCAATTCACCGTAAGGTGCGTGGCGGAGGGTACACTGTACCGCTACACTGTACCGCTACTATTCCACTCCCAAATGGAACGAGGAAAAAAAGAATGCCTATATGCCTCCGTACGAGCCCTAATTTCTCTTTGTGATCTTTACGCGAAATGTAAGTAGGCGGCAGCAAGATCGTACTACACTCAGTTTCAAATTCCGGCCCTCTAAATTTACTTAACAGACATTCACGAAAAGAACGTCTTATTTCTTCCAGCGATCCCCAATTGAGTTGCTGGAGCATTTCCGTCACTCGCGCATTGGTCGAACCTACCGCTAACAAATCTAGCTGCTCACCTCTGAACCGCTTCTACGTCTTCCTTTAAACTGATCTATCCTCTCCAGCACTACTTCAGACATTGGTCCATCTGACGTCGTGATGCGACACTGCTGCGTGTTCGTGAGACCCTTGCACAATATTAGGCAGGTCTACCAGTTCCTTCGGCTCTTCAGCGTAGTTCAGTAATTGGCACTCTGTACATTCATGAATAATTGCCTTTTCTCGCAAAGATTAAAAGTGAACCAAGTACAAATGACTAATTCACCGAAGATGTGACAACTCGAGTTGTACAATTGAGTGAGGATTTATACAGTATTCATTTGCGTTATTGTTCGATCAGGTAGGTGCAGTTTTCAAATAGTTTGAATTTTTTTTATTTAGTGGTAAAAATATACTTACCGTGTTCCAGGATTCGAACCACCCATCCTACGATGACAATTATAAATCAACAAAGCTACCGAATGAGCCACGGAGACCGTAAAATATTTCGCCTTTACTGTATGTCAATGAAGGTCCTCGATAAACTTCAAAGACGACTTCTAGAGGCTTTGCGATACTTGTATCGAACGACTTTGGAAGATCGCTATTTGAATTGTGAACTTCGCGTGCCGTACATACAAAAAAAAAAAAAAAAATTCAAAAAACCTGATAGCTATGACTTGTTAGAGTATGTTATGGAATCAGCCCAACGAAATACTGATCATCATCTATCACTGCATACTGTTACTTTGTTTCTCGTTACGAGCAAAATAATTGCTATTTTGATGGAACTGTCACAAATTAGTGTGGCGTTATATTCATTTTAACGATGTATATTAGCAGGGACAGCATCAGCCGCAGGAAAAGCACTCCAGCTGCAATCTAATTATCGCTTCTTCTCGTGTTTCGGAATCGACGTGTTTTCTGTATCAATCGCCATGCAGTACCGCAGTCGCTGCTAGAATGGAGCGCCTGTTAAAACTTTTCTGCCGTCCCTATGATTAACATAGCTGTGCCCTAATTTGGGACCAGCATATGCGCTATAATTCCACTTAAAAACAAACATGTATGTATGTGTGTGTGTGTGTGTGTGTGTGTGTGTGTGTGTGTGTGTGTGACAATTTCAGATAAAATTGGTGGTATATTGCTAGCCGCGGTGTAGTAACCGAGAGCTCTAAGGTGCCTCATCGCGGAGCGCGCGGTTGCTCGCCGTCGGAGGTTCGAGTCCTTCCTGGGGCATGGGTAGGTGTGCGCTGTCCTTAGATTAGTTTACCTTAGTTTAAGTAGTTTGTAAGCTATGGACTGATGACCACGCTGGTGTGATAGATTTACGAACATTTGATTTGGTATATTGCTAAGCTACGTTATGAAGCTGCCTATTTGGTGTAGCAGGTAGACTGACCATGGACGTGGCAAATGTCAAGGGATAGAGGGGTAAAGATGGCGCAGGTGTGTTGCGCACCACACTCCCCCTATACCAGCTCCAGCTGCATTGGGGGACCTTCTGAGACGACATTGTGCAAGTGATTTGTGTAGCATGCATGGTCGCCGTGAACTGATACTTTCGAATTGGGTATGGTGATCCGAACCCGATGGATGGAAATTTTTATTTCGAAAGTAGTGCAGGTAATCAAGTTTCAACCGTGACGTGTCTTTAATGTATCGTGCATGGATGAATAACGGTGCCATATTTCACAACACGAACTACATGCCGTCCAGCCAGTCTCTAAGACCATGGCCGGTGACAATTGAGAAATATAGTAAAAAACCAACAGAAGGTCAACAATGCGAAAAATAAGGCCTCAATTTAGCACATGATGTGTTAGGCAAGTCTATCAGTAGACAAACTGTATAAGTACGGGTTTCATGGGTACGTAACGCACACTGGTGTCACTTAACGTTATCGAGCGCAGCTGCTTTGCATTTGACACCAAACACCAGGGACTGACACTTGAATAACGGAGGAACGTGGTATGGTCGAACGAATCACGGTTTAATATGAGCCCTGCCAATGAGATGTACACTGTGTGGCTCAGATCACATGAATCTATGGATCCCGCCTGCGAACAACATAAAGTCTCTAATCTAGGGTACATTTTCCTGGTGAGGAAGGGATTGTATGCCGAGCAAAAATATTGTTTTCTCACCAAATAGCTTTCTTAATCGTCTTAACTGACTGTTTTGTCGGTCCTTGGTAGAGTATTTGACTCATTCTGGACGAAACGCAAGGCAATAATTAGATTAGATTAGTACTTGTTCCATTGATCATGAATACGAAACTTCGTAATGATGTGGAACGTGTCAGATTAATGAAAGGTGTCTTTACAAATTATTACTTTGTACTAAATATTACATGACACAATTTTTATTTTTTTAATATTGTTTTATATTTATTAATTTTTTTCAACTTTGCTAATTTATATCTAAAAATTCATCTATAGTGTAGAAGGAGTTGCCATGCAGAAATTCTTTTAATTTATTTTTAAATGCTTGTTGCCTATCGGTCAGGCTTTTGATGATGTTTGGTAGGTGACCAAAGACTTTTGTAGCAGCGTAATTCACCCCTTTCTGTGCCAAATCCAGATTTAACCTTGAATTGTGTAATATTCTATACTATTATTTATTAACGAACCGGCTTTTGGATGTTACCTCATCATCAGGTACTGATTACAAAGATATAAACAGATAGCTGTGAATATTTAATGTTAAAAAACTTTAATCTGATGTATACGGAGTACCTCGGTTCACTTTTTAAATATGATAAGTGTTAAAGGTCTAGAAATAAACTGTGAGGAATTATTAATTGAAATTTCCACATAAAACTATTGAATGTGGATAAAATATAAGAAATTGCAACTCTTGTCTTAAGAAGAAATATAAATTGAAATAATAAATTTTGTTAACATGTTTCATCAAAATTCTTTGAATAAATGGTTTCTGATAAGTCAAAGTTCTCAGATATTTGAATCTTTTAACTGGTTAAATTACCGTTACTGGCTTAAATTATGAGTAACAGAAAGAAAATTAGCAATTAAAATTATTGTAAGCAAGTTGCAAGCGGATGGTGTTTGTGAAAAGTAACTAGGCTATGAAACAGAAGCAGCAACACGGGGAAGTAAGTTGGACAGACCAGTTTGCACGGTCTGGATGGAGTTATGAGTAAATTCTCAGTTCTTTCATTCAGCTTAATCTCACTCTCACATGTTTCAAATATTTGACCTGTTAAGGGAAGATCGATTGTTCAATAACTTTTAATAAAACAAGTCAATAACGCCTCTTATTTCAATTTATTTTTCTTCCTTAGCCATATATTATTTGTTATTAAATTTGTCACATTTTTTTACCTATGTTTAGTAATTTTAACGAATAATTCCTCTTAGTTTAGTTGTCTTTATAACTTACCGTCTTACATATTACCTAAAATAATTTGCGTAAGTCTAAAAACTTTGAAATCTAAACTTTCAGAGCTATACAGGATGAAGCGAAATTTGCGCACTCGGGCTTCTTAGAAGGTCACTTGCCAGCAATAATAAAATGTCTCTCACAAAATTTCGTCCTACGCAATCAATGGACCTCGAAGACTGTGATGGGTGTGCGTTCCATACGTTAGTATGTTTCAGATTTACGTAATTACACCTACAGACTTGTAGAAAATGTAGAAGACGTCTAGAGGAACGAAATGAGCATATAACCCATGCCCGGAAACGTCAAGCAAAGACCTAAGGACCATCGAAGTTGTTGGAATGGATGTCTAGCGGCAGGCGCCGATGATCAGTACACGAAATGTAAGTAGGCGGCAGCAAGATCGTACTAAATTCCGACCCTCTAAATTTCCTTAACAGAATTTCTCGAGTCGTCTTTCCTCCAGCGATCCCCGGAGCATTTCCGTGACACTCACACATTGGTCGAAACTGCCAGTACAAACCTAGCTACTCGCCTCTGAACTGCATCTATGTCTTCCTTTAAACTGATCAGCTGCGGGTCCCAAATACTTGAGTAATACTCAAGATGTGGTCGTACAAGCGTTTTATACGCGGTCCCCTTTACAGATGAAGTACATTTTCCCAAAATTCTTTCAATAAGCCGAAGTCGGCTGTTCGCCTTACAATGTCCTTCCATGTTTGTTCCATTTCATGTCGTTCTGCAATTTTAAGCCTAGATATTTGAACGACGCGACTTCTTCAAGAGGCTCACTACTAATGCTGTATTCTTACTCATGCGTATCACCTTACATTTTTCTACATTCTTCGCAACAACTAGAAATTCTGTGTCATCCTGTTTGCTATTGCAGTCAGTTAAAGACGACACCCTCCCATACACCAGAGCATCATCAGCAAACAGCCGCAAATTACAACTTACTCTCTCCATCAGATCATTTATATAGAAAGAATATAATAGCGGTCCTATTACAGTCCCCTCAGGCACGCCTGACGATACACTCGTCTCTGATGAACACTCAGCGTCAAGAACAATGTACTGCGTTCTATTACTTAGGAAGTCTTCCAGCCAGACACTGCTCAAGACAGTTTTCGGAGAATGTGTCTAAAAGTAGCTCGCAAGACTGCTTGTCTGTACCGCCTGAAATGTAACTCTTAAGGTTGGTGTCTCCAATGACTAATATTACATGGCCCGGATACCTACGCACTACCTGGTATAGACTTTCTTTGAATGACTGTAAAACTGCTACAGCAGCATTGGAGGGGGGGACACCCAACTATTAGCTTTACTTCTTTTAGACGTGATATAGGTGCACAGATAACTTCACAGTTACTGTCAACCTCGATCTCAGTAGAAAGAATATCTTTGTCCACAGCGATGAACACTTCCCCTCCAGTTGTGTCCAATCTGTCTTTCCGATATATTTTCCACGCCTCGCTAGATATCTCTGAACGTGCCACATCATGATTTAGCCAGCTTTCGTTGCCTAAAACTATGTGAGCACAATAATTTCCATTCAGCGCGGCAAATTCGGGAACTTTGTTCTTAATACTTTGAAAGTTCACAGCAAATATTTTTAAAGCCGAATTTTTGAGCCGAACGCAGCCTGAATTTTCTGTCTGAATGTTGGCAGGCGTGTGGAAAAAAACCTTGTGCACTCCACACGTACTCTGCAACCCGAGTAGCCGCTTCCTTAGTGTAGTAGATATTATAGAATATTACACTGTTGTCTCGTGTTTCAGTCGTTGGTTGATAATTATTTGATGGTGAACGCAGCGCCAGATTCTCAGAGACTGCTATGTCATGTTGCGTATAGCGCTAAACGGCAGATGGCAGTGGACTTAAGCAATCTCCCTTTCCGAAGAAATCAATGAATTTGGCCAACACATGGGCAGAAATTGTCTCACAAGGAGAGGACGCCTACTCGTCATCGCCGAATTCGTCCAAATTTATGGTACATGTAGGGCGTGGTGAGACGCGAAAGTGCCCCAAGTGGGAACTCCAGATGGCCAAATGTTTTGATACAGATCTATCACCATATGCATCTTATCAACCGTCCCTGTGATGGGGTATTTAGGAAGCGGTGTTTGGCTCAGGTGTGAGAGAACGGATTCGTATTGAGAGGGTCGCGGGTTCATCCGGCGGCAAATTTTTTTTCTGCTGGTTGGCAATGCGTACACCTACGTATTGTTCCCGCAGGGATCGTGAGGACAAGCTTAGATTAATTACAGCTCGCACGGAGGCGTTTAAAAAATCGTTCTCTCCTCGCTCAGTACGTGACTGGATTGGGAAAAACCCTAATAACTGTTACAGTGGGACGTACCCTCTGCCATGCACTTCACAGTGCATTTGCAAAGTGTTGATGTAGACGTAGACTGACGTCACAATTAACCGCAACATCATATAGGTTATTTTATTAATTTATATAAGCACAAAAAGGAAGAGCACTGGATGAAATTCGAGACTACAAACATTTAAAAGGGACTGTAGTTAACGCTTATTTGGGGACGTCGTTTAAGTAAATCGATACTTCCATTCTTTTGAAATTCACCGAAGAAACAGGGAGACCAATAGTTTTTACCGCATCTTACGCATGTTATGAATGCCACCCATTTGCAGTTACATGGCTTTATTATATGTCTCGATAACAAGAGAAAAAAAAACCTTTATTGACATTCTGGAAACAACTTCTTTAAACTCACGATTATTCGTGTTTGCACCTTACAGACCGTTCACAACCCCAAGTTTACAAGATAATATGCTTGTTTTAAAAAATGACGGCCATGCTGATTTTCTGCACATATAAATACAAGATAACATATATGATCTTGCGGTTAATTGTGAAGACAGTAGTGTGCGCATTGCCAAGGAGCAAAAAAATACACTCCTGGCCATTAAAATTGCTACACCACGAATATGCCGTGCTACAGACGCGAAATTTACCCGACAGGAAGAAGATGCTGTGATATGCAAATGATTGGCTTTGAGAGCATTCACACTAGGTTGGCGCCGGTGGCGACACCTACAACGTGCAGACATGAGGAAAGTTTCCAACCGATTTCTCATACACTAACAGCAGTTTACCGGAGTTGCCTGATGAAACTTTGTTGTGATGCCTCGTCTAAGGAGGGCAAATGCGCACTATCACGTTCCAGACTTCGAGAAAGGTCGAATTGTAGCCTATCGCGATTGCGGTTTATCGTATCGCGACATTGCTGCTCGCCTTGGTCGCGATCCAATGACTGTTAGCAGAATATGGAATCGGTGGCTTCAGGAGGGCAATACGGAACACCGTGCTGGATCCCAACGGCCTCGTATAACTAGCAGTCGAGATGACTGGCATCTTATACGCATGGCTGTAACGGATCGTGCAGCCACGTCTCGATCCCTGTGTGAACAGATGGGGACTTTTTTAAGACAACAACCATCTGCACGAACAGTTCGACGACGTTTGCAGCAGCATGGACTATCAGCTCGGAGACCATGGCTGCGCTTACCCTTGACGCTGCATCACAGACAGGAGCTCCTCCGACGGTGTACGCAACGACGAACCTGGATGCACGAATTGCCAAACGTCATTTATTCGGATGAATCCAGGTTCTATTTACAGCATCATGATGGTCGCATCTGTGTTTGGCGACATCGTGTTGAATGCACATTGGAAGCGTGTATTCCTCATCGCCATACTGGTGTATCACCCGGCGTGATGGTATGGGGTGCCATTGGTTACATGTCTCGGTCACATCTTGTTGACAATGACGGCACTTTGAACAGTGGCCGTTACATTTCATCTGTGTTACGAACCGTGGCTCTATCCTTCATTCGATCCCTGCGAAACCTTACATTTCAGCAGGAGAATGCACGACCGCATGTTGCAGGTCTTGTACGGGCCTTTCTGGATGCGGAAAATGTCCTGGCCAGCAAATTCTCCAGATCTCTCACCAATTGAAAACGTCTGGTCAATGGTGGCCGAGCAACTGACTCGTCACAATACGCCAGTTACTACTATTGATGAACTGTGGTATCTGCTTGGACATCTGTACCTGTACACGCCATCCAAGCTGTTTGACTTAATGCCCAGGCGTATCAAAGCCGTTATTACGGCCAGAGGTGATTTTTCTGGCTACTGATTTTTCAGGATCTATGCACCAAATTGCGCCAAAATGTAATCACATGTCAGTTCTAGTATAATAAATGTTCAAATGTTTGTATAGCTCATGGGACTTAACTACGGGGTCATCAGTCCCTAAACTTACAAACTACTTATGAACTAAGACTAAGGACGGCACAAATATCCATGCTCGAGGGGGGATTCGAACCCCAGACCGTAGTGGCCGTGCAGACCGTGACTGTAGCGCTTCAGTCCCCTCGGCCACCGCGGCCGGCTCTAGTATAATATATTTTTCCAATTAATACCCGTTTATTATCTGCATTTCTTCTTGGTGTAGCAATTTTAATGGCCAGTAGTGTATTTGCCGCCGGGAGGAATTGAACCCGCGAACCTTTAATAAAAGTCTGACCTCTTACCTCTGAGCCAAACGGCGCTTTCTAAACAGACTCTCTGAGGGCCATCTGGTTTTTCCACTTAGTGCACTTTCATATCCCATCAGTTCCTTACATGTACCATAAATTTAGATGAATTCGGCGATGACGAGTAGGCGTCCTCTCCTTGTCAGCACGTGGACCACTGTTTGCTGCGCAACTCTTCCAGAGAGGTTGCCGTGTTGTGGCTGCGGTCTCACCTGCAGGTGGTTCTTCGGCCCTGCGCAGCCACGCCCATCCACTCTACTCGGCGCCTGCTAGCTGCTGTAGTACTCCGCCAACTCGGCGCTCGTTTGCGTAAGGCGGCGGTTACATCAGCTGACGCTGCGCGCGCTCTCGACAGTAACAGGTTTGGCTGCCCCTCGGAGCCAGTTTGTAGGGCGAAATTCGATAGCCGGATGTTTATCCAGTTACAGGCGAAACAAACTCGCGCTGTGGAAATAATCATCAGCCACCGCAACTCTAAACTGGCTGGGGGAGGGGGGAGGGGAATTGCTTCCCCTAGGCCACGAAGAGCGTCAAATAAATTGCAATTTACAATGAAGCGATAAATGTCACGCGATACCTCCTTAAGCCTCCTATTGCACAAAAATATTAAACTAAGAACTTTCCAGTAACATCATTTGATTTATACTTCATGGTGCCCCTGAATGTAAAATGTATGATAATACACTTTCTAGTATATACAGGGTAGTCGGAAATCTTCTAGGACTTTCAGAGAGTAATGCGTACATAACATTTTAAATAGGAACCCATGTCCGGAAAGGTATCGTTTCCTTTCTATGACAGTTTCAATTCAGATGTGTAATTATTTAATAAGGAATACAAATGTATTCCAAGCTACATGTGCTTGTTCTAAAACTTTTTATACTCTTTCAATTACTTCATATGTAATGCACAACCGGTTTAGACACACTATGTCATCATTATCAAGAGCTCCACAATAAGGAAAATCCAAAGTTAAGACAAAAAAAAAAGACAATTACAATTTTGGAAATTGTCAGAAGAACGTTATAACGGATCATATGTTATTACATTAAGTTAGC
Source organism: Locusta migratoria (assembly GCA_026315105.1). Taxonomy (NCBI): domain Eukaryota; kingdom Metazoa; phylum Arthropoda; class Insecta; order Orthoptera; family Acrididae; genus Locusta; species Locusta migratoria. The sequence goes on from CM048747.1 coordinate 103,915,976, forward strand.
TACACTACTGGCCGTTAAAATTGCTACACCAGATGATAAAAGGGTATTCCTCGGACAAATATATTATACTAGAACTGTCATGTGATTACATTTTACGCAATTTGGGTGCATAGATCCTGAGAAGTCAGTACCCACAACATCCACCTCTGACCGTAATAACGGCCTTGATACGCCTGGGCATTGAGTCAAACAGAGCTCGGATGGCATGTACAGGTACAGATGCCCATGCAGCTTCAACACGAAACCACAGTTCATCAATAGTAGTTACTTGCGTATTGTGACGAGTCACTTGCTCTGCCACCATCGACCAGACGTTTTGAATTGATGAGAGATCTGGAGAATGTGCTGGCCAGGGCAGCAGTCGAACATTTTCCGTATCCAGAAAGGTCCGTAAAGGCCCTGCAACATGCGGTCGTGCATTATTCTGCTGAAATGTAGGGTTTCGCAGGGATCAAATGAAGGGTAGAGCCAAGGGTCGTAACATATCTGAAATGTAACGGACACTGTTCAAAGTGCCGTCGATGCGAACAAAAGGTGACAGCGACGTGTAACCAATGGCAGTCCATACCCTCAAGCCGGGTGATACGCCAGTATGACGAATACACGCTACCAATGTGCGTTCATCGCGATGTCGCTAAACACGGATGCGGCCATCATGATGCTGTAAACAGAACCTGGATTCATCCGAATAAATTACGTTTGGCCATTCGTGCAACCAGGTTCGTCGTTGCGTACACCATCGCAGGCGCTCCTGTCTGTTATGCAGCGTCAAGGGTAACCGCAGTCATGGTCACCGAGCTGATAATTCATGCTGCTGCAAACGATGTCAAAGTGTTCGTGTAGATGGCTGTTGTCTTGCAAATGTCCCCATCTGTTGACTCATGGATCGAGACGTGGCTGCACGATCCGTTACAGCCATGTGGATAAGATGCCACTCATTTCGACTGCTAGTGAAACGAGGCCGTTGGGATCCATTACGGCGTTCCGTATTGCCCTCCTGAAACGACCGATTCCATATTCTGCTATCAGACATTGGGTCGCGACGAACGCGAGCAGCAATATCGCGATACGATAAACCGCAATCGCGATAGGCTACAATCCGACTTTTATCAAAGTCGAAAACATGATGGTTCGCATTACTCCTCCTTACACGTGGCATCACAAAAACGTTTCAGCAGGCAACGCCGGTCAACTGCTGTTTGTGTGTGAGAAATCGGTTGGAAACTTTCCTCATTTAAGCACGTTGTGAGTGTCGCCACCGGCGCCAATCTTGTGTGAATGCTCTGGAAAGCTAATCATTTGCTCGTCACAGCATCTTCTTCCTGTCGGTTAAATTTCGCGTCTGTAGCACGTTATCTTCGTCGTGTAGCAATTTTTATGGCCAAGAGTAGTACAGAGTTCTGAAAATCGTACCGAGCACGGCAGTGTTGATTTTAGGTTACACATAGCTGCGTATGAAATGTAGATAACATATCGAAATTTTCTTTAAAGTTCAGAGCAGAATATCTTATGTAGTTCTTGAGATATCGATCCGTGAATGATAGCACACGACAGTAATTAGGTTCGATACGCTATTTCGGATTGTGAGGTAACGTATCTTGAGGAATAGGAAATGGCTAAAATATTTTGTGTATGTTTTTAGGTGTTTATCTGGAAAATCCATTTCCTATTTTTGGAAATGTGTATTCATTATCGCGATACGCTACAAAAGTCATAATGTTTTGTATGAAAAGGTCCAACAGCGTGTAGTGGCAAATCTACACTTCTATTCAAGGCAAATCGTCGAAATTTTTACGATGTGTTCTAATATTATGATTCCGGAAAGCTTTGAAAGATTCCCCGTTAATACTATCCATTACCGAGATCTGTAGATTCCAAGTTACCGCACATATTCATGACAAATATGCAGTGTTATTAATCCCTTGATATTTCATCAACATTCACGTCTTTCAGGCCACTGGACGTGCAAAATTCGTCATTGTAATGGTTGGATCAACGTGAACGACTTGAATCATCGTGAAATAGCAACATCATATAAAACTAAATTCTCAGCTGGTCTTGAAAATATTTACATGTTTTTTATGGAACGCTATTGATAGTGTTTACCAATGTTCTTTGAGAGAGTTAAGCGTGTTTAGCAATCATCTGAATGTGAATCTCTTTTTAGAAAGTAAACTACTACGTAGTCAATTTGGTCTGACGTTTGTACAAATGTATCAAGGTATAGGCCTATCAAATACTATCCACATTTTACTCACCATTGATTTCATGTTATATAAGCAGTATAATGATGCTGTTTTTCATGAACCAAATTGTTTATGACTTCATATCTCATGAACTGTATGTGAAACTTTGATATGGTATGTATGTCTACGGTCTGAATTGTCTCGCGAATACAATTTACATTTTACAGTGTAGAAGTAATAACTTGTAATGTCATACCATATGCCGTAGATATACATCATGAACATCGGAAAAGTAGTAAGCGATAAACTTTTTTCGTTTCATCATTTTGTTGCGGTTGTCAGCGAGAAAAAGTTGTGTAAAGATTTGAAATTCAAAGTTTATTAAAAGTCTCTAAGTGCTGTCAATGTCAAATACTTGACGAATTAAATCACGCTATCACTTGCTGAACGGGGCAGTTTCAATTATTTATGGCGTGATATCGTATGAACTATGTATCAAGGTGGTTTTTGCAACCATAGCAAATGATTACTGACCTTGTACCAAATTCGGTGGAAATCGGTCTATGGAGCAAACAAAAAAGTTCAAATGTTTGTAGAACTTATGGGACTTAACTACGGGGTCATCAGTCCCTAAGATTACAAACTACTTATAAACTAGCTAAGACTAAGGACGGCACAAATATCGATGCCCGAGGGGGGATTCGAACCCCCGACCGTAATGGCCGTGCAGACGGTGACTGGAGCGCCTCAGTCCCCTCGGCCACCGCGGCCGGCTCCATGGAGCAGATGTGGAGCGTACATACATACAAACACACACACATACCTTCATACATGCATACAGCCTATTTTATAAGATGTATAGATTAACGGAATGGGTATTCGAAGAAACTTCCTACAATAGACTACAACGTCATGACAAAATTTCAAAGAAATCGGTAAAGAAGTTTTGCAGATGATTGGTGCTGAACAAACCAACAATTGCTGAACACTGAATTAAAATTTGTGCCCAGGCAGAATTACAAATCCGAGTCCCTTGCTCAGTAGGTAGTTGTAGTAAACACTCTGCCACTATGCTCTCGGACGACCCTAGTAAGCCTGCCTCCTGAACACAAACTTCAACTCAGTCTCAACGGACATTAATCTTCTTTTCTTTAATGGGTATAAGTATTGCCGATACTCTCCAACATTGCAATAACGAAATGGGGGATAAGCAGATTAGGAGATAGTTGATTCACAAAATGACTTGATTCCGAAACATTCTCAACATCTGTGATATTAAGTTCAGGGCGAAATTCTGAATAAAATTCATGCCAAAGCCTGATTTCGGATCGTAGAGAGCAGGAGACCCGAATTAGAACTCTGGCCTGGACATAAATTCTAAAGCTTCTGCTTCGTCTTATTATTGTAGAAATCTAACAGCTTAACGTGATTGCTCACGATAGTCTGAAAATCTGGTTTGGAACAACTTTCCGTTTGTGCACCAATAAATTATTTTTCTTTGGAAGCAAAGTTAGCATTGTGGAGCATTGACACCATTTATCATATCATGTTGCCTTTGACGTCGATTATAAATAATAATAGAATAAAAGGAAGAAAAAAATTCGGTCTTTGTGACTGTTCCTCTAGAAACCAAGTTCGAACTTAAATTTCTCCAACAGATGGCGTAGGAAATATTGAGTTCAGCGGCAGCTGTGTACTGGCGGATAAGAACAGGAAATTGCGATCTTCCGCTGTGACTTTGCTGCTTTTGTCTGTCGACATCTTTTGATCATCGATGGGCAGAAACCGTCTTCTGTAGCCAGAAGACAACATTTAAGAGAGTTCCGAACAAGGGTCGCAGTTCTGTCTGTGTCTGACGTTCTAAGACAGCTGGAAGGTTCATCTACAACAGGCACAGATGAAATTAATAATAGTAATAATACTTCATTATATTAATATTGAATTATGACAATAACATTAAGGAAACAGCGTACTTACGCTATGTGGTGTTACAACTGTTGCTGTTGACAGTATATTGACTCACCTGAAACAATGAAGACAAGAATAGTTAACTTACTTTCAGTATTTGGAAACGAAACGTAAAATGGTTTAAAACTATATAGCAGAATTAACAGAACAACACAGTTGTTATGATTTCATGATCAAAGGTTGAAACAGGATGGCATAAAATAGTATTTCGGCAATAATTCCATCAAATTACAACATACCATGGGTTGGAGCAGCGAACAGAACAAGCATAAAAATATGTTTTAATATGTAGTCGCAGTTTGTTTTTATTTAGCCTATTAACCGCCGCTTTCACTACACAGTACTATTCTGAACTAACACCTGATACACAGGCGTCATGCTCGCTTCCCAAGAACTTGATACAGGCGAAGTGAGCATGACGACTGCGTACTAGGACATGGAGTGAGCATGGTACTGCACAGTGAAACCTGCAGCCAACAGGCTAAATAAAAACAAGTTGTGACTATAGAACAGAGAAATTTTTTCAGTAAAATATAACTCCACAGCACGACCGCACACACCAAAGTGAAAGAAGAATTGAGACACTACAAGGGTACTATTACCGGGAACATTTCCGTAAGCCGCGGCGGCGTGGCCGAGCGCATTGAGGCGCTATGCTAAGATGCGCGAGGCCATTCCCCGTTGGGGGTTCAAATCCCCCCTCGGGCACGGATGTTTGTACTGTCTTTAGTATAAGCTTCCTATAAACACCATGTATCAACGTACCACCAACCTTCTTCCTGCCGAACACATCAAGGAAGGGAAATAGCAAATGTTCAAATGCCTGTAGCCGCGGTGGAGTGGCCGAGCGGTCTAAAGCACCTCGCTGCGGAGCGTGCGGTTGCTCGCCGTGGAGGTTCGAGTCCTCCCTGGGGCATGGGTGTGAAATGTCTGTAAATCTATCGGACCAAACTGCGTGGTCATCAGTCCGTAGCTTACAAACTACTTAAACCTAGGTAAACTAACCTAAGGACAAACACACACACACCCATGCCCCAGGGAGGACTCGAACCTCCACGGCGAACAACCGCGCGCTCCGCAGTGAGACGCTTTAGACCGCTCGGCTACTCCACCGCGACGGAAGGGAAATAGCCATTCTTTCCCACCTCCCATGGTGAAACGGATGCTATGGTGGATTGAATTGAGATGTTCCAAAAATCAAGTTGTCACAACCATGAGGCCAAATAGAAAATGTGTTGTCTACATATCTGGAAAAAAAAAAGCAAGCTGGTTTCAATGCCGCTGATGCTAATGTACGTTTTTCGAAGTGATCCATGAATAAAATTGCAATGATAGGTGTAAGGTACTTCCCATCGCAACTCAATCTTCCTGTTCACAGTAAAAGAGGTAAAGCAGACAGCAATCCGAAATTTGGTTTGAACATCACAGTGCTTTATTAGGCATGTTCCTGTTTGTAGGTAGTGTTCCGTTGCCATCCTCCGATCTTCGAACTGACTTATCCAGCCAGTTATAGGGGGACCTACAACTTAACGGGGATTCAGAACCACGGTGCTGCTCGATATTTTTCACATCAAGAACACTGCCAATGTTGAAAGAAATAGTGATAAATAAAAAATCCTAGGACTTGTCATTCTTCCACTATGCTACCGAGTCACACCTGGTCATTAAATAAATTAACGAATTTATTTCGACGTGTTTTGATTTCCACCTACTTCTTATTTAATGAATAGTACTATGAACGTACAGATGGAGTTGCGATTGGAAGTCCCTTATCACCTATCATTGGCAATATATTCATGGACGACTTGGAAGAACGTGCATTGGAGTCAGCGTCGTTGAAATCTCATTGTTTTTTCAAATGATGTGTTTGTTATTTGGCCTCATGGTAGTGAGAACTTCAATAATTTTTTTGAACATCTAAATTCAACCCACCATGGAGGTGGAAAAGAATGATTGCCTTCCATTCTTCGATGTGTTGGTTAGGAGGAAGGTTGATGGTACGTTGGGACATGCTGTTTATGAAACCAACTCATATTTGTATCTGCAGGCTGACAGTTGTCACCACCCAACTCGGCGTGAAGTTCGTCTACGTACCTTAGTGCACAGGGCGCAAGTTATCTCAGTCCCGTTAAGTCTGTCTCATCTGCAAGTCACTTTTCGTCAGAATGGTCATAGTGAATGCCAGATTAAAAGAGCGTTGCACTATCAACCAAATGTGCAACGGGTTAGAGATGATAGCACAGAGATGACACCTTAGGCAAAGGCCTTTCTGGCATACGATGGCAGCTGTTGTGGTCCGTTAAGAACTTTTAAAATGTCAAATATTTGTAACTCTATGGGACTTAACTACGCTGGTTAGGGTTCCCAAGCTTACAAACTACTTAAACTAACTTATACTAAGACAACAAATACACACATGCTCGAGGGAGGATTCGAACCTCCGACGCGAGCAACGTCGTGCTACACCGTTGGTTTCCGTATCCCATGTAGCTGTGGCATGTCGTATATTGATCAAATAATTAGGACTGTCGAGGACTGATGTATTGAGCATACACGTCACACAGTTTGCAACAACTTAACATGTCTGCTGCAGTCGAACACTGCTTGGACACAGATCACCCGATAGAATACAACACGGAAATTTTGCCATGCACTTGCAACTATTGGGATCGTGTTATCATGGGAGCGATTAAAATAAAATTAAGGGTCACCTACTGAATAAGGATAGAAGTTTTTGCTTAAATCATGCTCTATCACTTGTCCATAAACAGAGGGACAAAATTAATGCCAACTCACTCGCTGATCTTTAGTATCAATATTGCTTATGGTTTCCATCTTTGATCGTGTGATGGTGCTGTGTGCTTGCTTGCTCGGCGAGTGTTATCTTCCTGTTGTTGTTGAGAATCGAGATTTTAAATGTCGTTGCTTATTGCTCCTGCCGAAATATCGGCCGACGGCGACTTTCCTATCTGCCTGCATACGCGTTAGTTTTTTTGGATACGTCATACGCCGCGAGAAATTAACGATCACAATGTCCCACAGGGCTCGGTCTTAGGTCCTTTACTGTTCCTGATATACATTAATGACTTGCCATTCTACATGAATAAAGATGCAAAGTTAGTTCTTTTTGCTGACGATACAAGTAATCACATCCAAAAAACAAGAACTAAGTGATGTAATCGTAAATAATGTTTTTCACAAAAATATTAAGTGGTTCTCAGCAAACGGACTCTCATTAAATTTTGATAAAACACGGTATATGCAGTTTCGTACAGTAAATGGCACAACTCCAGTAATAAATATAAACTTTGAACAGCTAAGCTAGAATAATCAAAAATTTTAGGTGTGTGCATGAGAGATTAAACTGGAAGTAACAGTTGAAACGTTTGAGTTCAGGTACGTGTGCTGTTAGGGTTATTGCAAATGTTGGCGATAAGAATCTCAGTTAATTAGCTTACTCTGCCTACTTTCATTCACTGCATTCGTATGGCATTATATTCTGGGGTAATTTATCATTGAGTAAAGAAGTATTTATTGCACAAAAAGCGTGTAATCAGAATATTTGCTGGAGCCTACCCAAGATGATCCTGTAGACATCTATTTAAGGATTTAGGTATCCTCACAGTATGTATATTCACTTATGAAATTTGTTGTTAATAATCCAACCCAGTTCAAAAGTTATAGCAGTGTGCACAGCTATAATCGTCTCTAATGACCATGCTGTCGACGGGACGTTAACCACTAAGCTTCATTCCTTCCATAGCTGTAACACCAGGAGAAACGATGATCTTCACTATGCAGGGTTAAATCTGAGTTTGGCAAAAAAGCAGCGGATTATGCTGCCAAAAAAAGTCGCCGGTCACCTACCAAACAGCATCAGAACCCTGACAGGTAGCCAACTAGCATTTAAAAATAAATTAAAAGAAAACCATTTATTTTTTCGTCACAATTGCACTATTTAGAAGTTGGTAACTAATTTAGGACTTGTTCGTCCATTTTCAAACCGTAAGCCTTATTCTAATCTTAACAATACACTGTATGAAGCAAATGACTGATAAAATGTGTACGTTGTCCACTGTTAATACATGATTACATTGAAATTTAAACGTGTACACGTTGGAGGCCCATGAAGGCATCATCTATTTTATCCGAATGTAAATATCAATGTGTGTTGTTGTTGTGGTCTTCAGTCCAGAAACTGGTTTGATGCAGCTCTCCACAATACCCTATCCTGAGCAAGCCTCTTCATCGCCACATAAGAACGGCAACCTACATCGGTCTGAATCTGCTTACTGTATCCAACTCTTGATCTTCCTCTGCAGTTTTTACCCCACACACCTCCCTCCAACGCTAAATTCACAATTCCTTGATGTCTAAGAATGTGTCATGCCAATCTATCCCTTCTTTTAGTCAAGGTATGCCAGAAATATCTTTTCTCCCAAATTCTGTACAATACCTCCTCATTAGTTACACGATCCACCCACCTAATCTTCAGCATTCTTCTGTAGCACGGCACTTCAAAAGCCTCAAACCTCTTCCTGTCCGCACTGTTTATCGTCCATGTCTCACTCCCATACAAGGCAACACTCCATACAAATGCCTTCAGAAAGGAATCCTTAGGCTTAAAGCAATATTCGATGTTAACAAATTTCTCTTTTTCAAGAACGCTTTTCTACCCATTGCCATTCTGCATTTTATATCCTCTGTACTGCGACCATCATATGTTATTTTACTGCCCAAATAACAAAACTCATCTAACTCCTTTATTGCTTCGTTACCTAATCTAATTCCTTCAGCATCACCTGATTTTCTTACACTGCACCCCATTACCCTAGTTTTGCTCTTGTTAATGTTCATCTTACATGTACCTTTCAGCAGTGTCCATTCCGTTCAATTACTCTTCCAGGTCCTTTGCTGTATCTGACAGAATTACTATGTCGTCGGCAAAACGCAATGTTTTTAATTCTTCACCCTGAACTTTAATTCCTTTCAAAATTTCTCCTTGCTTTCCTTTATAGCTTGCTCAATGTACAAATTGAATAACATTGGAGAAAGGCTACACCCCTGTCTCACTCCCTTCCCAACCACTGCATCCCTTTCATGCCCTTCAACTCTGACAACCGCTGTCTGGTTTTTGTACAAGTTGTAAATAACCTTACGCTCCCTATATTTTACTCCTGCTTGCTTCAGAACTTTAAAGAGTTTATTCAAATTAACATTGTCAAAAGCCTTCTCCAAATCCACAAAAGTTAGAAATTTAGGTTTGCCTTTTCTTAATCTATCTTCTAGGATAAGCCGTAAAGTAAGTATTGCCTCGCGTGTTCCTACATTTCTCCTGAACCCAAACTGATCTTCCCCGAGGTCAGCTTCTACCAGCTTTTCCATCCTTCTGTAAATAATTCGTGTTAATATTTTGCAACCATGACTTATTAAACAGAGGGTTCTGTAGTTTTCACACCTGTCTGCACCTGCCTTCTTTGGAATGGGGATAATAACATTTCTCTTGAAGTCTGATGGTACTTCACCTGTCTCATACATCTTACACACCAGGTGAAACAATTTTGTCATGGCTGGTTCTCCCAGAGACTTCAGTAGCTCTGAGGGAATATCATCAACTCCAGGGGCCTTGTTTCGACTTAGTTCTTTCAATGTTCTGTCAAATTCATCTCTCAGTATAGTATCTCCTATTTCATCCTCATCTACTTCTTCTCCCCTTTCTACAATATTGCGCTAAGTTCATGTCCTTCATAGAGCCTCTCTATATACTCTTTCCACCTTTCAGCTTTCCCTTCTTTGCTGAGAACTGGTTTTCCACCAGTGTCCTTGATATTCATAGAGCTGTTTTTCTTTTCTCCAAATGTTTCTTTTATTTTCCTGTAGGCTGTATCTATTTTTCCCCTATTTATACATTCTTCTACAGCCTTGCATTTGCCTTCTACCCACTCCTGCTTAGCCATTTTGCACTTCCTGTCAATCTCATTTCTTAGTCGTCTGTACTCAATTTTGCCAGTTTCATTTACTGCATTTTTATATTTTCTCCTTTCATGGATTAAATTTAGTATCTCCTGTGATATCCAAGGATTTTTTGTAGGCCTTGCCTTCCTACCTATTTTGTCCTCTGCTGCCTTCACTATTTCATCTCTCAATGCTACCCATTCCTCCTCTACTGTTTTATTTTCTCCTGTTTCTGTCAATTGTTGCCTAAAGCTCCCTCTGAATTTCTTAAGAACTTCAGGTTCCTTCAATTTATCCAGGTCCCATCTCCTTATTTTCTTGCCTTTTTGGAGTTTCTTCAGTTTCAGCCTACAGTTCATAACCAACAAGTTATGGTCAGAGTTTATATCTGCCCCTGGGTATGTCTTACAATTTAAAACCTGATTCCGAAATCTATGTCTTACCATTATAAAATCTATCTGGTACCTCCCGGTGTCTCCTGGTCTCTTCCACGTATACAACCTTCTTTTGTGATTCTTAAACCAGGTGTTTGTTATACCTAAATTATGTTCTGTGCAAAATTCTACCAGGCGGCTTCCTCTTTCATTCCTTTTGCCCAGACCATATTCACTATCTTCCCTTCCCTTCCCTTCCTTGTCCTACTACCGAATTCCAGTCTCCCATAACAATTAAGTTTTCCTCTCCCTTAATTGTATGAATAATTTCCTTTAGCTCCTCATATATTTCTTCGATTTCCTCATCATCGGCAGAGCTAGTTGGCATATAAACCTGCACTACTGTTGTCGGTGTTGGCTTCGTATCTATCTTGACAGTGATAATGCGATCACTGTGCTGCTCATAGTAGTTTACCCGCATTCCTATTTTCTTATTCATTATCAATCCTACTCCTGTGGTACCCCCAATTGATTTTGTATTTATAATCCTGTACTCACCTGACCAGAAATCCTGTTCATCCTGCCACCGAACTTCACTAATCCCCACTATATCTGACTTCAACCTATCCATTTCCCTTTTTAAATTTTCTAATTTTCCTACTCGATTAAGGGATCTAACATTCCACGCTCCGACCCGTAGAATGCCAGTATTGTCTTTCCTGATGATCACATCCTCCTGAGTAGTCCCCGCTCGGAGATCCGAATGGAGGACTATTTTACCTCCAGAATATTTTACCCGAGAGGATGCCATCATCATATGTTCATACAGTAGAGCTGCATGTCCTCGGGAAAAATAACGGCTGTAGTTTCCCCTTACTTTCAGCCGTTCGCAGTAACTGTGTGACAAAGCCACATTAGCTGATGTTACAAGGCCAGGTCAGTCAATCATCCAGACTGTTGCCCCTGTAACTACTGAAAAGGCTGCTGCCCCTCTTCAGGAACCACACGTTTGTCTGGCCTCTCCACAGATACCCCTCCGCTGTGGTTGCACCTACGGTACGGCTATCTGTATCGTTGAGGCACGCAAGCCACCCCACCTCGGCAATGTCTGTGGTTCATGGGAGTGTAATCAATGTAATCATGTATTAACAGTGGACAACGTGCAGATTTTATGTCATTTGCTTCATGCACTGTATTGTTGTGGTTGGAATAAAGCCTATGGTTTGAAAATGGACGAGCAAGTCCGAAACTAGTTACCAACTTCTAAATAGTCAACTGTGTAGAAAAAAGAAAAAAAAAAAGAAATGGTTTTCATTACATATCCAGCTGCTGATCCGGCCCCATCTACACGATGAATTTTCATGAATGACAGTCGCTGTGTAGCCGAACGGTCTATAGCGTCTCGCTGCAGAGCGCGCGGTTGCTCGCCGTGGAGGTTCGTGTCGTCCCTGAGGCATGGGTGTGTGTGTGTGTGTGTGTGTGTGTTTGTCCTTAGGTTAGTTTACCTAGGTTTAAATAGTTTGTAAGCTGCGGACAGATGACCACGCAGTTTGGTCCGATAGATTTACAAACATTTGAACATTTTGAACATGAATGACAACTCCTTCTACTCACTGGATGAGTTTTTAGGTATAAATTAGTAAATCTAAAAAGAAAGAAAAAATATAAAAAGTGAGAAGAATAAAAAAATATGTAAAATAGTAAAAAAATGTATTTGTGTCATCTAATATCTTGTACAGACACCTTTTATTAACCTGACACATTCCACATTATTACGAACTGTCATATTCATGATCTATGGAACAAGTATTAATGTTTGATTCCATTTCCTGGAGGTGCTCCACGACTACACAATGATGAACACACCAGATGTATTTCGCAGCATTGGCCGTTAATGTTTTATTTAAAAAAACCACAGATCGATTTCAATCACCTAGTGATCATCTTCAGTGTCCTTAAAAGGAGCATATGAATCCGTTTACCGTTGCATTTATATTCTGGGCATTCATATGCTCGTTTGAAGGACACTGAAGATGATCAGTAGGTGATTGAAATCGATCTGTATTTTTTTTTAAATAAAACATTAACGGCCAATGCTGCGAAATACATCTGGTGTGTTTAAGTATTAATGTAATCTATAATCTGTCACATTATTGGTAATAACTGTTTGGTGGCTGTAGTAGGTCGCGAAAATTTGTGTGTCCGATAACAACAAAGACTGGGATCGACTGCTGTAGACAGCAGAGTGTTGATGGGAGGTGGTCCTGGAACAAGCGTGGCCCACGTTGTGGGGTGTTAGACGGCCGCTGGCACGGCGCCGCAGCCAGTACAGGACGGGGCGGTCGCGCTGACGATGCATCGGTCGCTCTGGCCATTCAGCTCAGCCGCCATTGATCACGCTGATGGCACCAGTGCCGGCCGCGGCACGCTGCCAGCCAACAGCGCGCTGCTAACTCAGCTGGCCAATACACCGCTGACGTACGCCCCCGTGTGTCCCCTGTCACTACGTTAACCTGGAAGACATCTTCCGGAAGACGAAAACTGATTTTCGCTGTCGTGTTGACATGGCATAGCCTGAATCGGATTTCCTAGCCCACTTTATATGGCGGCTGAAAAACAGCTGATTCACTTCCTGATTTAGTCAGCGCAATCGCTATTTTTCTTTATTTAAATACATAGATTCATGTTCATTCTAATATTTATACTTTTATTTCACATTAGAAAATATCACTCTCTCAATGAGCCGAAAATTCTTAACAAGAAAACACAATATGACAAGCCAAGAACGCTTCAAAAACGGTTGCGTTTATATGGACACGAAAACCGATTGTGGAACTGGAAAACCGCTTTAGAGAAGCGGATTTCCAGAATCGATTTTGGAGTGTTTACATGACCAACCAAAAGCGGATTTGGGAAATAAGCAATTAAGCAATATTGGGAGCCCATGTAAACGGGGTGTGTGACGTGGCAGGCGAGTGATGTCCCGCGTAAACAAAATACCAGTCACATTCCGCGCGCCTATAATTACTAGGGGCAAAACATACTGGAGCGGCGAGTCAAGAGTCGAGCGGCGCGTGAAGCTACGAGGTTCTCCCTCTCTCTCTCTCTCTCTCTCTCTCTCTCTCTCTCTTTCTCGTTTTGTTTTTTTCATAAAGATGGTAGGGGCGCTGGACATAAGGGCGCGGCGAGGCTCGCTGTGTCGTCGGACCCACCTGACATCCCAAACTACGGGCAGCCAATACCCTGGAGCAAGACAGCAACGTAACTCGGAATGATCATCGATTCCAAGCTCACGTGGAAGGACCATGTCATCAACGTCCACAGGAAGACCTCTCAAAGAGCTGGCGCATTATACCCCCTTATCAACCAGCATTCACCACTCTCGATATCCAGTGGTTACATCTGCTGGCCGCGGTGGCCGAGGGGACTGCGGCGCGACAGTCACGGTCTGCACGGCCACTACGGTCGGAAGTTCGAATCCCCCCTCGTGCATGGATATTTGTGCTGTCCTTAGTAGTAGGTAGTTCATAAGTAGTTTGTAAGTTTAGGGACTGATGACCCCGTAGTTAAGTCTCATAAGTTCTACAAACATTTGGATTACATCTGTACAGAATTTGCATCCGACCAGTAATGGACTACTCCTGTGAGGTGTGGGGCAATGCGGCTCCAACCCATATCAAAAAGCTGCAGAGTTTGCAAAACAAGATTCTTAGCAGAGTGTTCCACGTGCCACCGGACTTTCCACACCAGTACATCCACGAAGCGGCACAGGAGAAACTAGTCGTTGAGAGTTTTAAGGAAGCTGCCAGGCGATTCTGTTCCTGCAAGCGACGTTCAGAAAATCCACTCATAAGCCACCTGGGAATGCCCAATGACCCCGCCGACCGTTACAGGCGGCCCGTTGCCTTGATTGAATAAAAACAAGGCAACAACGCACTTAATACAAACAGTACCTCCACCAGCAGTTACAAGATAAATAAAGCAGCCCACTAATTTTCACTGACCCAAGAATGATGTACGCTAAGCCATTAGGTTATAACTACACCACAGTAAGTCTCATGGCGCTGCCCGAGATCAGAAGAAGCGGGCACGCTGTGTCGTCGGACAGCGAAGATCATGTGTGGTATCAATGTGCACAGTGCGCTTGAAATGCTGTCGGTTTTAGGGATGAGGAATTATGCTGTACATCCTTTAAATTATGAAAGTAAACAATTCGGCGGCGAATATTACCAGCTAGTCCAGCTGCTAAATTAATTTCCTCAGCGTTTTTTTTTTTTTTTTTTTTTTTTTTTTTTTTTTTTTTTTTTTTTTTTTAATAATAAGAATAGTAATATAATTTCGTGTGACTCATTGGCCTGGTGCAAGTCTTTCAATTGGACACCACTTCGGCGACTTGCGTGTCATGTTTAACCCTTTCATTCCCACATTATGAATTCAGCCATTGGAAAATTAAAATTCAGTGTTTTCTGTATTCTGCACTAAACATTGAAAAGTGGTTTTAAAATTTTTTATCGAACTATTTTTTTTTATATCATGCACAACACAGATGTTTGTATTGAGGTATTTTATCGCTTGGGACGTTATTTTGTTGAGTCAACACTGTCAGATCAATAATAATAGCATAATCTTCACCACAGCAGCAAAGACAAGACAATTCACTGTTGAAATAAAATAATAGGAACCACATTCGCGCCCACACTCACAGCCACTAACAGACGGCAACATAACACAACTGGCATAAAATAATTGGCATAAGGAGGCATATAATGCACCAGTTTAATCAGTCTGTCTAGTTCTCTTCCGTAAAGATGGTTTATAACCGAAACCGGAAGAAGTTTGGAAAAATAATAAACAGCTGATGGTTTACAGTATGCATTTCCTCAAATTTCATGATGTACCCGATGTAATAAATGTTAGTATTATGTTGTTATTGTTGTTGTTTGTTAAGCTTATAGAACTTAACTGCGAGTTCATCACTCCCTAAACTTACGAACTACTTAATATACTAACTTAACTAAAGACAGCACCAACATCCATGCCCGAAAGTGTATTTGAATCCCCGTCAGGTAACGCCCTCGCGCAGCGGAGCATAGCACCTCAATGCGCTCGGCCACTCCGCCGCGGCTCACTATTATGCCTCTCATCTCTCCAGAGAGTAACTCATACTGCAACAGTAGTATCTGACTACTTGTACGTGGCAAAGGAGCAATACTAACGTAAACGTACTTGTTGGGAGTAATTCGATGCAGCTAATAGTCTAAATAATTTCTAGGATGAGTTGCTAGCATAAGTAACACTATTTTTACAAGCAGCTACAAATGAATTTACGATAAAAGGTCGACAGTTTGAGATATAATGGGAAAAACAAGGTTCGTAAATGATCAACTACACTATGCATTAAATGGTTAACTTTGTAAAGCAGCCAACATCTTTTTGGGACTCCACTATTAAAGAATCTGGAAATACGTGTCGCGGAAAATCTGATGAACCGGGACAGTGGCTACCAACTTGATAAAGCGTGGAATCCCGTTACTTCTAAAATTTGCTCAGATCGAAGACGACAGAGAGCGCCGACGTCGGCTGTGAGCGGCAGTGCAGGGGACAGCTGAAGTCTGCGGCTCCACTAGCCAGGTCGTTGTGGCCTCTGTGCTCATAATGTTTTGACGCATGCGCTGTAATCGCCAAATTTGCTACATATAACGGAACGCTGGACGTTCTCCTTAGTTTTCCACGACTCACCAGAAGATGGCTAGCAGGTGTTTCGCCGAAATGTCGTATGATGTATAAGACGACGACCGGCTGCATACCCGAAACTTCTATGAACATTCTATCCGCCGGGAAAATTTTAAAGTTCACATGTTATTTTCTTTCTAACTGTTCAAATGTTTGTTAAGCTTAAGGGACTTAACTACGGGGTCATCAATCCCTAAACTTACAAACTACTTATCAACTACATTATACTAAGGACGGCACAAATATCCATGCCCGAGGGGGGATTCGAATCCCCGACCGTAGTGGCCGTGCAGACCGTGACTGGAGCGCCTCAGTCCCCTCGGCTATTTTCTTTCTGACAAAGGAAACTCCCCACAGCATCCAGCTGAGATTTGGTGGTTAGAAAGCCCAATGGCTAGCGCCTCTTAAAATGGTCACAGATCAAGCTTGAAATCAGAAAGAGGGTGGAAAAGAAGCAGAATGGACACGTGTGAAATAGCCGAAGCGTTATTATCATGTAGGAAGGGCGTTTGATAGTGGATCGTAGGTTCCGTGATCAAATCTCCGTTGCGCTCTTGTTTCGTTTGAAAAATTATGAACTGTCCGCCTAGTTATTTATTTGTTTGACCTGTCTTGGCAATTATCATACCATACATCGATACATTGGGTAAAACAGTTGTTCCCAAACTATGGGTTACGACCCACCCGTGGGGGTCGCTGGTTCTATTCAGGTGGGTCGCCAGAAGACTTTTAAACTATCCAACTAAAATAAATTACCGGCTGAAAAAATATGTGAGTGTATTTGAAGAACAAGGTTTTATAATCAGAAAAGTTATGTACAAAACGCGTTGTAAATAAGAAACCAATGTGGCTAATAACGTACTCAGGGCAATATCAGAACAGCGTAGAATTTGTTACTTATTGACGTACGGCAATGAAATGCGTCCATCCACTTTTGACACATGACGATGAGTTAGCTGACTTAGTATTTCTGTGACTGTGAGATCGTGAATATTTGCTTGTTGTTTAGTGTGTGTATATCACTTTTCTTGGCGGTTACTGAAACTGTGAGCATTGAGCAAGAGTCACAGACGAAATTAAGACGTAGTACTTCTTTCAAAATTGTCTTTAACAACTCGTATCCAATGTCATTAGAATCAAAATACAGTTCTGGAGGAATTAACGGGATTCACAACTACTTTTTAATGCAATGTGTATCTCTAGTTTTCTTTGAACAAATTTAAGAAACAAACTTTGCATGGAAGACCATTTGCGCCTATAACTGACAAGCTTCAGTCGAAATACAGAAGAATTAATTAACACTTTCACTCCAAAAAACCACAAATATCACCGTGTTTACCATTTAATTCGTATTAAAATTTTATTGCTGAACAACAATAGTATTTCTTTTCTTTAATAATGTTCCCCTCGCCATATATGTACAAATGTTTGTTGATCTATTGGACCGAACTGCTATGCTCATCACTCTCTTGATTTACAAATTACTTGAACGGACTTACACTAAGGACAACGCACACACACACACACACACACACACACACACACACACACACACACGCGCGCGCGCGCGCGCGCGCGCGCACATATGCCACAGGGAGGACTCTAACTACCGACGGGAACGGCCGCCCAGTCCGGTTTGTACACAACGCTGGTGACTACTTTGAAGGATAGTAACAGGTGCAAACAGGTAACGCTTTTGTATCGGTTGTGAATAAGTAGCTGCAACTATTTTAAATTCCAATAATCACGTATATTGCAAAAAACCTTCGGGAACGACTGGGTTAAGGAAAAGGGATCATGTGATAAGAATATATTATCATCCAAATTTCCAAAACGGAACGCAGTAGTCATTACATGACGCATTTATGTAGAACAAATTATTGATACCCCTTACACTACCACACAGACACAAAATTGTATACAGCGAACAGACACGTCAGGCACCACACACGTCTCTCCAACGTTGTCTCTCCAGTGTTCATGTTCGCCCACTCGCCACTTTTGTTATGGTTGTTTTTTTACATTTCCGTACACCTCCCTCCTGCGTTCATGCTAGATCTGCATTCAGTTTTTGTCGGCCTGTCAAGTTACCACTAAATATGAGAGGATTATTTTTGTCGTCAAATACTAACGAATTTACTTGATGAAATAACTTTCAATATAACACTTTTATCAATACGCTGTATTTATTCATTGTGTAACCATCTCTGGAAAGCGTGAAAACCTTTTTACTTTCGTCTCTTTTGTGTCAGAAACAAAGCAGTGAAAATATCAGGACGTCGTGCAACGTTTTCAATAAGTCCCGAAAACAAAGGTAACAGCAAAACAAAGACACAATGGCAGAAAATCCATTTATATAATATGACAGAAAAAACAGGTGCTGCAATTCTTAATTGTAAGTGTCCATGTGGAGGGTTGGTGCATATTTCGGTGCTAGTGCATTTGAGGCCCGCACTCCTGGCGGAAATATAGGGCCAGCCGTACAGTAGTCAAAAGGACTATGAAAGTTTGGTTCAAACGGGCTATATTAACATAGGGTGACCAGATGATGCTCTGCATTTCGCAGGATAATCTTTTTTTTTTTTTTTTTTTTTTTTTTTTTTTTTTTTTTTTTTTTTTTTTGTCGTCTTATCCTGTGACCCGTCACGAGGTTAGAAAATCTTAAAACTATTCTGCATTTCAATAATATCTTGCGAAACATTCTGCGAAATTCGATTGTTGTCTTATGCAGAGGAAATATGTAATGAGAATGAAATAAGTAATGAGAAAGAAAGAAATGTTGATAAAACGGCGTCACCTATGCGTGTCGCCTGCAGTTACTGCAGACGTAATAATCGTTCGCGACGACCAGAGATGCGAAATATCTGACGAAGAGGTGGTGGCAAAACTGAGTCTCAGAGTATGCAACCGAATTCATAACTCTTTCTGTGTTCGTTTTGAAACTGATTTGTGAATTATTACACGCCTAAGGTGAAAGGAAAAAGTGTATTGACTGTCTAACTGGGATGTTTCCACTCACCATTAAGCGAAAAAAACTGATACTGATATTCGCTGCACAAAATAATCTGTTAATTTTGTTTTACAACTAATTAAGGACGACGTGAAATATCGAGGCACTTGCAAACAGACAAGCATAGGTTTGCTGATAATTCTGTTGTGTCCGCCATTTCTTAAAACTTTCTTTCGACGGGCAAATCTGGGGTCCGCTAAAGAAAAATTGTCTGTTGCTGACGGTAGTTTTGCCTTTCACTACGTTCAAAATAACCAAACTTTTAGATGAATGGACAGCTCGTCGAATTTCGATCAAAAGTGTTTCAGCCTTCAATATGCATGTGCAAAAACTATTGTATGAGGCTATTGTGACAGACGTGATTAGTCCATTTGCAATGTCAGAACTGGAAAAGAATTTTGAGAATGTAAATTATATTACTGTAGACGCAGAGGTTCTGAAAATATGGTCACCATAATTAACAGGCCTCTGCACTGACCACCAAGAGCATTTATAACAACAGCAAGCAACATCGTGCTGAGTTTGGGAATAAGTGCATGTTGCGCGGTATGTTTCATAAAGTTTTAATGTGATTCATATGATTCACAGACAAATTTGTGTTGAAATGAGATATTTTTGAACTACTAGTAAGCTATCTTAACTACCTTGGATTCGGGAGATTCATATTAGGCTTTCTGGCTGCTACCAGCACAAATTTAAACTGAGAACCACATAAAATAACACCAAAAAATTCAGAAACATATTGTGCAACGTGCACTTATTCCCAAACGCAGCACAGTGCACACAGTACTAGTCGTTTGCTATTTTTGTGACTACTCTTGGCAGTCAGCGCTCATGCCTTGGTAATCTAGGTGGCGTTGGTTAAGCCCGTTTGCCTAGGGTGGGACAAGAGTTTAGGACAATTGAAGCAAGAAGTACGGGGTTCGAATCCCGGCCCAAAAAAAAGTTAATATGCTCATGTTATATGGTTACAACAACCACCAGCAACTGTGAAGAAAAAATCCCGGTTATAATCTAACCTAAATTTCTGCCTCGGCACAAAATATAGACAACTAACGTCGTATTCATACGATGTGGTTTACTGAAGATTTATACGGAAATACGTAAAGTGCGTACTCTGAGTAGCCAAGTGCGACCAGACAGCAATTTGATAGCTGTCATCCATTCCACATCAAAAACTCCCTTCCATACAGTCTTGCCAACCATGGACAACAAATTTGAAGTGATAAGAAGTCCCTTACCCATCCCCCAAAATCCTTCACAGACACACAATACCGGTCCTGGCCTAATCCGCAAACAAATTTACTGTGCCATATACCCACAACCCCAGTAACCATTCACAAAACAGAGTCCTCCTTGTCACCCAAAACCACCCCGGACTGGAGCAACTATATCACATATTTCGTCAAGGCTTTGATTATCAGTCATCATGCCCTGAAACGAGAGACATCCTACCCAAGACACATCCTAAAGTAGTATTTCGTCGCTCACCCAACCTCCACAACATCCTATTCCATCCCTATGGCACCCCCAAATCCAACCTCTTACCAGAGGGATCATATCCCTGTGGAAGACCCCGATGCCAAACCTGCCCAATCCATCCATCCAGCCCTTCCTATTCCAGTCCTGGCACAGGCTTACCCTACGCCATCAGAGGTCGGGCCACCTATGAAAGCAACCATGTGGTACCCTAACTCTGGAGCAATCTTGCACAACGTTTTATATTGCAATGACGACAAACCAGCTGTAAGATACCTGCTATGGGAAGGTATACATTTCATATTCAAATGTACCGCGAATTTGAGACCAGTGTCAAGCTAGTCAGGCATGGGTCATTTCTTTGGCTGCAGGCTTATTTTTCGATGGCAGTACAATCGATATTGGAGACGGTGATAGTATTGTTGCCGGGAAGTAAGGTTGTGATTATTGAGAGGGTAGACATTGCCAGGCGCGCGGATGAGATTGCAGAAGCGTGGGGACCGTGATTGTGTGCAGTTGTCATTCCGGCGGGATAGCCGAGGAGATGTGATTTTGAGACTTGAATGCTGAGTCAATCTGTTTGTTTAAGATATGGAGACGAAAAGGAATAAACGACGTTGGCGATACGATCTTTTGAAGTTTTTATAAGGTAAAGTTTTTCATGAAATACTTGGCATGTTTCTATGGCACAACTTCGCATTGTTAGGCTGAACTGGTGGTAAGAGTAACGGTCGGTAAGGATCTTGCTGTTTTTAACTTGTGATCTCACGATTAATGCTAGGGACCCCTTTCTGTGTTAGGAAAAGTATTTATTGTAATAGTTTAGTTTTTAAATTGAGTTTTTTTATGAAATAGGAATTTCATGGGTAATATTCTTGAAATATGGTATTGTTGTAACATTGTTTGTGTAAATCGAGTTAAATTTATTAACAAATGTTCAAATGTTTGTAAATCTTATGGGACTTAACTACGGGGTCATCAGTCCCTAAACTTACAAACTACTTATGAACTACTTACGAACTAGGACAGCACAAATATCCATGCCCTAAGGGGGATATGAACCTCCGACCGTAGTGGCCGTGCAGACCGTGACTGAAGCGCCTCAGTCCCCTCGGCCCTCGCGGCCGGCATTTATTAACAAAAAAGAAATGTTTATCTTTGTTTAAAAATAATTTTGTAGGCAGATTAAATATCTGGGTTATATTTTTCTCTGAAAGATTTTAAAATCATAAACATGACATTGTTAGTAATTTTTATGAAGTTGCATCAGTTAGATATAAATCAGATATTTCATTTTTAATAATTAGTTTGAGTTTCATAAAGTTCAGTATGATTTACAAATTTCAGAATAGGACAATTCATACAGTGTCCAGGTTAACAAGTGTTTGCACTGAGTCAGATTGCATTGATAAATATTGTGTTCATTATATTCCGTTAAAGATTGTTAGTTCAGTCAGAAAGAAGTTTGTAGGGCCAGAATTAATAACACAGTGATTTTTATTATCAGTAATTTTCAGACAGTTAACTTTGTTACATTTTCATACAGAAACAATTAGCAGTTTGTTTCTCATTATAATAAACATTACGCAGCCATTAAAATATCCACGGGTGTATTGCCGGTCTATAGTGTCCAACGGGCAAAATATTTCGGCGATCATACATGTCGCCATCATCAGGTGAACTGACGGACTGAGCTCCTGGAAACGCGCCGGCACGGAGATCCGCACGCTACGGCTGCTCGAAGGAAACTGGGTTCTAGCCCGGTAGCGGGCCATTTAAGTACCCTCGGCCCGCGGAGCGACCCCTCCGCGGTCCGCGCCCCGCGCAGTGGAACCGATTGCGCCGGCGTCTGAGATGACGTCGGTGTGAGGGCTCTGTCCGCCGTGGTCGTCACTTCGTTTGCTAGATTTACTCTTAATTAACCCAATCGCTGGTTCCCAAGCTTTGCTAAGATTATAGCCAGAGTCACGGTTTATGAGGTCGTCACTTGTGCGAATTTCAATGGCCTCTCTAACGACGCAGTCCCAGTATCTCGACGTCTGTACCAGAATCCTAGTGCTTTCATACTCCATCGCATGATTCTCCGACAAACAATGTTCAGCGACCGCCGACTTGATCGGATACATTAATCGTGTGTGTCTCTGGTGTTCAACGCATCGATCCTCGACGGTTCGCATCGTCTGTCCAATATATGACTTTCCACGCGGAGGGGTCGCTCCGCGGGCCGAGGGTATTTAAATGGCCCGCTACCGGGCTAGAACCCAGTTCCCTTCGAGCAGCCGTAGCGTGCGGATCTCCGTGCCGGCGCGTTTCCAGGAGCTCAGTCCGTCAGTTCACCTGATGACGGCGACATGGATGATCGCCGAAATATTGTGCCCGTTGGACACTATAGACCAGCAGTACACCCGTGGATCATTTAATTATCAAATACGCCAGGAGAAACTGAAGAATCACATTACGCAGTCAGATTAACATAACGTTGTACAAAGGCATTCGGCTAGAACAAGTTCAAACACACAGCAGACGGAAATTTTGTAAGAGAGAAGGAGAAGCGAGAAACTTTCAGAGCTGTGGGTCAGAATGAATGGTCAGTGCCAGATTGTGGCAAAAAGCAAGATGGACCACCCTGTGGCATAGCATGCAGCACAACACAGCACTCTGGCTCGAGCAAAATGGAAATGCCGTGGAATCTGAGCAGCTGCTGGGTGCTGGATGTGGAATGGAAACTTTGAAACGCAGAGCGAGCTGAGGACGGCGCTTAAAGTGAAGCCGGCAGCTCTGCGCGGCGCGCGTTAATTGAGGCCCTCGAGGTGAGGCGACTAACGAGCGACGCCCTCTGAGCCGGCGTAGGGCGCGCCTGTGCGCAGGTAGCAGCCGGAAAGGCAGGCGAAATACCGACGTCTGTTCAGCAGAGAGTGGCGTACAGGCGCTTCCAGGAACCCTCTGCCCTGCACTTGAATGTGTTCTGCAGGATAATTATGTAGATGTAGGCCAGCTACAGGTCTGTGGATCTAACAAGGCATTCTACATATTTTACATTGCTAATTTTATATTCTCTTCTTCTTTCGTTTCGGCCATCTTTGGACCACGTTAAATCACATCAGCTTCCTTTCTTCCGTTCTTCCTCCTCTTCCAGTATTCTTTCATTCTCATACTTTGCATCTTTCTTCGCTCTTCTGTCCACGATGATGTCGTTCTCGGTCTAGTTCTGTCCTCAAATCCTGCAATTGCGTGAATTTTTTTATTTAAAAAATCACCTGTTGTGTATTTCTTGATCCCGTATTCCCATTTCTTCCAGATCCCTTTGTACTTCTTGGATCCACCGTATTTTGCTTTTCTTGTACAACAAGAATTGTGAAATTTGCTGTGTTAACCTCCCCTGGTCCATTCTGCAAATGTGTCCAAAGAACTCGCACCTTCTTTTCTTAATGATATGGATATTTCTTCTATTTTGGAATAGAGTTCCTGGTTGGATCGATTTCTAAACTGACCGTCTTCTGTTCTTCGAGGTCATAATATTCTCCTAATAATCTTCCGTTCCACCAATTCTAGCCTCTTGATCACTCCAGTTCTTATTAGGTTGAGTGTTTCAGATGCATATAAAGCTTCAGGGCGGATCACTGTCTGGTAATGTTTCAGTTTTGCATTGATAGAAATATTTTTCTTGTTACAGATGTTCATTGTCAGTTTATATGATAAATTAATTTTGTTTATTCGTGCTTCCATTGCATCCTTTTCTGTCAGTCCAGTGTCTATCCATTCTCCTAGATATTTGAATTTATCCACCTTCTGAATTTTCCCTCTGTCTATTGCCATCCATCCAGGAGCTTCCGTGATGTTTGTCATATATTTTGTTCAAATGTTCAAATGTTTGTAGAACTTATGGGACTTAACTACGGGGTCATCAGTCCATAAGCTTACAAACGACTTATGAACTAGCTAAGACTACAGACGGCACAAATATCCATGCCCGAGGGGGGATTCGAACCCCCGACCGTAGTGGCCGTGCAGACCGTGACTGGAGCGCCTCACTCCCCTCGGCCACAGTGGCCGGCATATATTTTGTCTTCTCGATAGAGTTCTATAGGCGTGTTTTAGCTGCTTGTCTCTGTAGTTCTTTGGTTTGGTTCACTGCCTCTTCTAATGATTCTGACAGTAAAACAATACCATCCGCGAATGCAAGGCAATATACTCGTATTCCTTTTTTCTTGCACCCCAGTCATATCCCGCCCACTACTTTCATTCCTTGTCGCCACTCCCTGATCACCTTGTCGAGTACACAGTTGAAGAGCATAGGGGATAGTCCGTCTCCCTGTCTCACTCCGGTATTAATCTTTAAGGACTCCGACAGTTTTCAAAAAAAAAAAAAAAAAAAAAAAAAAATGTTCAAATGTTTGTATAGTTTATGGGACTTAACTACGGGGTCATCAGTCCCTAAACTTACAAACTACTTATGAACTACTTACGAACGAGGACGGCACAAATATCCGTGTCCGAGGGGGGATTCGAACCCGCGACCGTAGTGGCCGTGCAGACCGTGACTGGAGCGCCTCAGTCTCCTCGGCCACCGCGGCCGGCGACAGTTTTCCTCTGAACTTGACTCTAGATGTTGTATTGTTTAGTAGTTATACTAAAACAACAAAAATTCTGAAATTTTAAACAGTACATGTAAGGAAAAAAAGGACGATCCATTGCGGATCAAATCTGGTGCTTAAAGACGATATTACAAAAGAGGAAATGCAGAAACCATTCGTCGACTTAATTAAGGCTCTTTTACGGAGATGATCTGGGCCTACATAAGCCGGGAATCTACCACATAACATACATTGACCAAACAACCAGGACCGTCGACATCATGCATATGCGCCGACCTTTGAAAATCTTGGGGGTATTCTCAGTGCTGTTTCCACGAGAGGGGTAGGGGGAGGAGGTTGCTGACCTGCAACCCCCCCCCCCTCCTGAGGTATTACAATAAAAAAAAGAAACAGAAAAAGAAATCCCTCATACAAAGCATCTTTAACGTCAACATTTTTCGAGTTCTAAATACAAAGGTAGGTTTAAAGTACGGTAATACTTATTTTTGTAGTATTTCTTCTTTTTTGCATAATCTGGTTTTTAGGGCCATTTTAATCTCTGAAAGGAAAAAAACTAATTTTTTAATACACAGTAAAGAAACTAACTGCCATTAATTTCAATGTCATGTTCTAGAACTATTGATCGGGTATTGCGACCATTTTAACCTGTTTTTCCGTTGTAGTAGCTATTACAATCATTTTCAGAGTTTTCGTCTTCTGAGACATGCATATCAGATAATGACGTGCCTGTATTGTGAATACTGTGCTCACTATCGCAAACACATCGGATCGTCTTCCTGGCTTCATTCTTCAGCAGATTTATTTTCTATACAGTATTACTAAAGCAGTCCCTACCATGTCTGTCAATACCAATAGGTACAAAACCCATTCTTACATCACACACCAATTCAATGAACAGGATGGAAAATGTCACGACTTACACTAACACGATTCCTTGAAGACAGTTGACTTCTAAGAGAATACATAAACTTTAAATTAATAGTATAAACATTTTCATCGTATCGTACCAAACTAACTTCATTACTAGTTATTTAACACAACAATTTAAGGTTCTCCCCTTCAGTTTACAATAATGATGTAACAAGCTATCCAAAAGTCAACACAGTTACAGCCGACCAGTTGCAAAAAATGGTTTACATCTATAAACCTTTACCCAGGTTTCGGCAAAATTATTTTTGCCTTCTTCAGAAGGATACAATAAAGCTCACATTTAAAAAAAGGGTTGTTAAAATGTGGCTGACTCCATGTCAATAGATTAAAAATTAAAATTTAAAAACAATGTCACATTATAAAATTTTAATTTTTAATCTATTGACATGGAGTCAGCCACATTTTAACAACATTTTTTTATGTGATCTTTATTGTATCCTTCTGAAAAAATTAATTTTGCCGAAACCTGGGTAAAGGTTTATAGATATAAACCATTTTTTGCAACTGGTCGGCTGTAACTGTGTTGACTTTTGGATCGTGTTCCACCGTTGCTGAATTGCAGCCATGTTTAAAATTTTGATGTAACAAGCGGCATTTCGTTAACATTCAGGATATTTAGAAAACGATCACTTAACTCACATGTCAACGTGGATTTTAATGCCTATATACTTAGCTGTTTGTTTTAAGATATCTTTTTACAGCGGTGTATTACAAAAGCCAGAAGCCCATCAATATGATGAGAGTCGATTGTAATTACAGTCAACAAATAAAACATAAAGAAAAAATAATACCAAAATTTACAGTAGGGTATGCCGAGCGTACCCACTCAAATTTTGGTGTATGCTTGAGCGACCGAACATACCCGTAGTCGGCGCCTGTGTCATCAGGTGTAAGGAGCATCAACGACACACCGGACTCAAACAAGCTACCGTGTCAGCTACAGCGGAGCACTGTTTGGAATTAAATCATTTGATGAATTACGACGATGTCAAGTTTATTGCACAAACTCCCAGATACTGTGATAGTGTTATCAAAGAATCCATTGAAATAAAGATCACGCAAAATCTTATCAAACGTAAAACGGGATATCAGCTTAGTTCCGCCTGGAATCCAGCACTTTATCTCCTAAAGACGCAACGCAGGCAACAGCCCACCCGTGGGAGCAATAATTCTGCATATGACAGAATGAAATTTGACTGAAAACCCAAAGAGGTTTTGGTCATATGTTACATATACTAGGGGCAAAACACAAACAATACCTTCACTACATGATAGTAATGGCAATCCTTCCGATGACAGCGCTACTAAACCAGAGTTACTAAACATAGCTTTTAGAAACTCATTCACCAAAGAAGATGAAACAGATATTCCAGATTTCGAATAGCAGTAGATATCATCGGAGTGGTGAAGCAACTAAAATCACTTAACAAGAACAGGTCTTCTGGTCCGGACAGTGTACCCATTAGACTTCTATCTGATTATGCTGAAGCGATAGCTCCTTACTTAACAGCCATATACAACCGCTCTCTCAAAGAAGGCTCTGTACCAAAAGATTGGAAAGTTGCACAGGTCACACCTATATTCAAGAAAGGCAGTAGGAGTAACCCACTAAGCTACATACATATTTCATTAACGTCAATTTGCAGCAGAGTTTTGGAACATATCCTGTATTCAAATATTATGAATTATCTCGAACGGATTGATCTATAGACCCAAGATCAACATGGATTTAGAAAATATCGTTCATGCGAAACACAACTAGCTCTTTATTCACACGAAGTGATGGGTGGCATCGATAAGGGTTCGCAAATCGATTCCGTATTTCTTTATTTCGAGAAGGCTTTTGGCACCCTACCTCACAAACGGCTTTTAATCAAATTGCGTGGTTATTGTATATCGCCCCAAATTTGCGAATGGATAGGGGATTTCCTGTCTGAGAGGACACAGTTCGTAGTAATCGATGGTATGGCATCGACTAAAACAGAGGTGATATCGGGCATTCCACAAGGTAGTGTTATTGATCCTCTGCTGATCCTTATCTACATAAACGATTTATGGGAAAATCTAATTAGCTCTCTTAGGTTGTTTGCAGATGACGCCGCATTTACCATCTAGTAAAATCATCTGAAGATCAAAACGAACTGCAGAACGATTTGAATAAGATATCTGTATGGTGTAAGAATTGGCAATTGACTCTAAATAATGAGAAGTGTGAAGTTGTCCACATGATTACGAAAAGAAATCCGTTAAACTTTGTTTACAAGATAATTCAATCAAAAGTGAAGGCCGTAAAGTCCACAAAATACCTAGGAATTACTATAACTTCAAACTTAAACTGGAAAGAACATGTTGATTATTTCGTGGGAAAGGCGATCCAAAGACTGCGTTTTATTGGCAGACCCTTAAAAATGTAACAGAACTACTAAAGAGACTGCATACACTACGCTTGTCCGTTCTTTTTTGAGGTATTGCTGCCCAGTGTGGTATTCTTATCAGGTGGGTTTGACGGAGGACATCGAAAGAGTCCAAAGAAGGGGCTCATTTTGTGTGGTCACGATACAGGGGAGACAGCGTTACGGAAATGATACAGGATCTGGGATGGGAATTATTACAACATCGGCGCTTATCGCTGCAACGTGGGCTATTTACGAACCTCCAATCGCCAACATTCCCCTCCGAATGCGAAAATATATTGTTGACTCTCACTTACATGGGTAGAAATGATCATCATAATAAAATACGAGGGATTAGAGCTCGAACGGAGAGATTCGGGTGTTCTTCATTCCCGCGCGCTATTCGAGAATGGAATGGGTGATTAATAGTACAATGGTAGTTCGATGAACCCTCTGTCAGGCACTTAATTATGATTTGCAGAGTATCCCATGTAGATTTACTTGAATACGTCAACACAAATAATACAGGCTGAACAAATGGTGCTGAATCAGACAACAAATCAAGCACCATAAGACGGTCACACAGAGAATAAACGACATCATTTCCAACACCAGGAGCCAGAGAGTGATGCGGCAGGCGCTGCTAGAGGGCGCGGGCCGGCCGCGGTGGCCGAGGGGACTAAGGCGCTCCAGTCATGGTCTGCACGGCCACTACGGTCGGGGGTTCGAATCTCCCCTCGGGCATGGATATTTGTGCCGTCCTTATTCTTAGTTAGTACATAAGTAGTTTCTAAGTTTAGGGACTGATGACCCCGTAGTTAAGTTCCTTAAGCTATGCAGACATATTAACATTTGAGCCACACCTAGTAAATGCTAGTATTGTGGCTAGTAGCCGGCGCGGACGTCGGATGGAGCGCCTCCCACAGCGCCGACCAATTGGAGAACGCCTGGCCACCGCAGAAAGACAAATACTGGACGCGTTCCACACTGGATTCAGCTTTAGGAAGCACCTAATGAAGATCGCGAGTAACGCGATCGAAATATCGTGTAAGTACGACGCGAATTACCGGCAGAAACCCGATTCTCCAAGATGACAACATCCCGCCGGGAAAGCCTTAATATGTAATGTTTAAAATAATGGAAGAATTTGGATCGACCGAAAGACACGAAAAAACACAGAACAGACGCTTACAGGAACAAGGTCCAAAGTGAAATTCATGGGCCCTTCGAAATTAAAACTGGAGTCCGCCAGGGGGATGGACTATTCCCAATCCTTTTCAATATTGTTCTAGAAAAGGTCATCAAGGAATGGGAACCTCACGTAAAGGGCATCCAAATTGGTATCAAAAAGAGAGAACCGAATTAAAGTCAAGTGCCTTGCTTTCGCTGACGATGTTGCAATTATCACCAATATCAGAACACAAGCGATTCACACAGTGGAAATTTCACATGAAATTTCACAAAAAACCGGACTACAGATATCTTACGAAACAACCTAATATTTAGAAAGACCTCCAGAAAATAAAATATCTTCTATCACAAAATATGGTAGAATTGCAGGTCTGCCATTTTAAATACCCCGGAGAAACTATACAATCCTCAGGATTAAACCAAATCGCTAATGAACAAATAATCGCCAAGCTCCAGAATGCCTACAAGCTAACATGGACGCATTCCAACAGGAAGTACATTAGCACAGACACAAAATTAAGACACTATAGAACAGTGATTCTTCCAGGAGCAATCTATGCAGCTGAAACAATGGTGATTGATAGTCATTCAAAAATTCAAATAGAAAAGCAGGAAATAAAAATTCTCAGGAATATTTACGCTTTAATCAACAAACGCGGTGTTTGGATGAAGAGAGCACAAAACGCACTCTATAGGAAGATCAACAGATGAAATCAAAAACTGCCGAGCCAAATTTAATACACACACATATACAGGATGGAAGACTCCAGAACAGCAAAGAACTATTCAATATAATAAGGAGTAAATTTGGGCCGCGGCGGAGTGGCCGATCGCATTGAGCCGCCATGCTCCGATGCGCGCGGCCGTTTCACGTCGGAGGTTCGAATCCTCCCTCGCGCATGGATGTTTGTGCTCTATAAGTTAGTTCATATGTAGTTTGTAAGTAAGTCCCATAAGCTTAACAAACATTTTTGACTTTGAGTAAATGCGGCACGGAATAGCTGGATGAAGTCCAGGCGGATCTACGTCAGATCAACATAAAAAATCTGGACGAGTGCCGAAATAAAATCACAAGTGTGAAGTTTGAGGAAAGAACATCGCGCCAGCTTGGTAAAAAATGGTCAGAGTAACGGAAGAAGGAGCATTCCGAGAGAATGAAGAATTTTTGGGAAGCAAAGAAGAAAAACATCCGAAGATGATATTATGTATTCAAGTTCAATCGCTCTTCTAAAAGGGAACAATAGTTTAAATAAATATGTAAGGGAGAGACATCAGTGCAAGGAGACAAGAATTTCTGACCTCCTTACATGCCATTTTTATGTGCACAAACAGAAGCGTCTCTTTTTTTTTTCTGAGCAATTTGATACCTCACACATGGTATTTCTGTAGGTAATTACAGAGAGTAAATTTTGTACTTGCAAAAGTCATTGCATCTAAGTACACTGTTTATTTTACGACGCTGCCGCAGGACAGACATTTTAAAACTGTGTGGTATGGTATGGGAGCCCCATGTTTGTTTTTCAAAGGTCAAGTCGCTCGCTGGGGAAATACCGTGTTCGGACTCTCACAGCGAGTGGCGATACGAAAGGAAGGCTTTCGACAGACTATGGACACAATGAAGACAATGGCGGGCCGTGGCGAGTTTGGTCACTTGGTGCCACAAAGACTCACCGCTACTCCTACAGTTTTCCAGAAATACAGTAAACATTAAATGAGTGACAGCCAGACGCCAAGGGAAGGTGCGTCCGCTTTCAAACTATACATAACATTTTCGTAACATTAACTCGCATTGGAGGGACGCCTCATAAGGAGACACCAGCATTTTGCTACCGTGCTCCTGAATGGCGGCCTACAGCAGGTGCACTGGCCTTCGGACTGGGGAGGAATACTGAAAGATATACACGGTGCTTCGAAAACATGCTTCCTCTGGTGCTGATTGCAGTGGGCTGGACACTAGCTGTTAGTGTACTGATTTGGCGACCAGACTGAGCGCATATTGAATACTTAGGAATCCGTTATGGTTTAGCCTATAGTTGCTGTCATGTACGAAGGCGCTTCCGCGCATAGAGGGGGAGGTATAGGGTAAGCGTGAAAGGGATGAGTTATAACCGTACGCCAAAAGTTGAGCCTTAAAGAGAAACAATGCGTAACTCACAGCCAGCCACACAGCTAGAGAATGAATATTATTGGCTGTCGGTGCAGTAATGAAGGGGATTTGCAGAACGGCTGAAAACTGGGCCTTTTTTTTATGGGACTTAACTATGGGGTCATCAGTCCCTAAACTTACAAACTACTTAGGAACTACTTACGAACTAGGACGGCACAAATATCCATGCCCGAGGGGGGATTCGAACCCCCGACCGTAGCGGCCGTGCTGACCGTGACTGGAGCGCCTCAGTCACCTCGGCCACCGCGGCCGGCAACTGGGCCTTCCTACGTGACACGGACTATAATGGAATAAACAGCAGTAATCAGTGCAAAGTTTTGAGTTGCATACTTCACCAGTAAATACGGCACTTTTACTGTGGGAGCAGTGGACACAGTAATTAGTTAACATCTGTGGACGGAAGCAACAGAAAACGTCGGTGAGCTGAATCAGCGTACCTGCCATATTACATTTTGACTAGGAAAGTTAGTGGCAGTTGAGTTCATCAAGATTAATAAGACGTTTTGGCTGATTCAGTTCAGCCACAATTTTAAACAGGTACTTTCTTGATTGGATTTCAGACCTGCAGCCAACGCCCAACGCAGCGAATGACTCACGCGTGCTAAATGGATGGCTAATTTTGTTTCTGTAAAATTGCTTCCATGGAACTGCACTGACACCAACTCAACATTATAGGCTACTGCATTTACCGCGATAGCCTCTGTTAGTTCATTTTTTCAATTGTAAAGTCAAGTGTAGGTGCGGCCCCTGATAGCTATTTTTCTGTTGATTATATATTATATATATATATATATATATATATATATATATATATATCAATTGCGGTTTGGGCTATCGAAAAGATAACATTAACCATCAGATTCTGTCTCGTTTTTCTTCATTATTACCTTTTATTATTTACAAGGGGAAGTTGGAAAATAAGTTTCCCCCGTCAACTGTAGCGTATGCGTATGAGAGGAAAAAATAGACATTAAAGATAAGACGTACCTATTTTTCTATATAATTTCCAAGTACATTGAGACATTTGTCTTGCCGCTTTATAAGTTTCAAAAAGCCTTCCAGAAAAAATCAGGGCGCTCCAAACCAAGAGTTGAAACAAGATTTTGCTTCGCTGTCGCAGAGTGCGGTCTCGCATTGTCATCCAACAGCAGAATGCCTCTTTCAACAGAGTGGCACAGTATCACGCAGTACTGATGGTTGCATCCTCCAAAAAGTTCTCCTTGGCCGTCACAGAAAACGCTGAGTAGCACTTTACCTACAGACGGAGTGCTTTTGAACTTGATCACAGATTTTTCCACTTCATAGCCATTCAACGCTTCTTCCGCATGCAACGCCTTGTGTGTTTTTTTTTTTTTTTTTTTTTTCCTGGACGACTTAATGATACTTATAAAGCGGTTTGACAAATGTCTCAATGTACTTGGAAATGATGTAGAAAAGTATGTCTTATCTTTAATGTCTCATTCTATTTTATTTCTTTCATACACAACTCTGACCACAGTCGACAGGGAAAACATTTTCCAATTCCCCTTCGCAACTTTATTTGCCTCTGGTTTACCAATTTTTTAAGATAATAAACTAAATTTTCTACCTCTAGGTAAAACAGCATTTTTATTTTACTTAGATACTGCCTAATACCACATCCTGTACCCATGAGGTCATTTTTTTTCTATTTACAGGAATTGTCGTTTGGTTCATTCTCAGTACAGTTAAGAAGCGTTACGGAAATGATACAGTATCTGGGATGGAATCATTACAACAACGGCGCTTGTCGCTGTAGCGTGGGCTACTTACGAAACTCCAATCACAAACATTCTCCTACGAGTGCGAAAATATATTGTTGACTCCCACTTACATAGGTAGAAATGATCATCAGAATAAAATACGAGAAAGCAGAGCTCGAACGGAAAGATTCAGGTGTTCTTTCTTCCCGCGCGCCATTCGACTATGGAATGGGAGATAAATAGTATAACGGTGGTTAGATGAATCCTCTGCCAGGCACTTAAATGTGATTTGCAGAGTATTCCTTGTAGATGTAGAAGGACCTCTTACTTGTCTTGGATTGAATGGTGCACTGCTTTCTGACGTCTGAACCTGCTTGTCATGGGGGATTTGTTCCATCTGCAAAGCTGCCATTATAAAGTACAAAACATTTCCGATCAGACTTTGCGCACAATACAAGGTGAAAGAAATCGTCTTGTAACCTTACCGGCTTATGATACCGACAATCGCGAGTAATTATACTTCAGAATGTCCCATGTGCCTAATGAATTAATTACCCGGATAAGGCTGTCAGACGCGAAGCCAATAACGTAGCGGAGGTTACACACACAAACGACACTTCGCGATTTAATTCGCAATAACGATAGTTTGTTGAGCGAACTCTTGAAATGTTTAAATGTTTGTTAAGCTTAAGGGACTTAACAGCGGAGTCATCAGTCCCTAAACTTACGAACTACTTATGAACTACCTAATACTAAAGACGACACAAACATCCATTCCCGATGGGGAATTACAAAAATGTTTCTGCTCGCTAACGTTTATTGGGCGGAACGAGCGGTTGGTTGTCATATTTCTGTACCCACCAATGTTGAGTAAGACAGAGTTTCGTCTCCCAGTTCTCTCTCTCTCATCGGTAAGGTCAGATATTTATCTTCTTCTTTCCTGAAGAGTGGTACGTTGAGAAACTGCGTTGCAGAAAATGATAGTAGTTATGGCCGCGCCGGCCGCGGTGGCCGAGGAGACTAAGGCGCTCCAGTCACGGTCTGCACAGCCACTACGGTCGGGGGTTCGAATCCCCCCTCGGGCATGGATATTTGTGCCGTCCTAGTTTGTAAGTAGTTCATAAGTAGTTTGTAAGTTTAGGGACTGATAACCCCGTAGTTAAGTCCCATAGACTATACAAACATTTGAACATTTTTTTAGTTATGGCCGCAAATACTGTTCAGAAGCATAGCAGTTATCTATTCAGCGCGCAATATGCGTCTTTCAGACCACTGTATGCACGAAAAATCGCAAGTGAGAGATCTATTATGAACGGTGGATGCACATAAGCGTAAAGCACTCCCACTGATTAATTCTGCGCCTGGCAGGCCGCCGCTGAGGAATGGTGCCAATCAAACTGACAAGTCGGCTGCAGCTTTTACCGCCAGGAACGTGCGGCACATTTTAGCGGCTGTCAGCTAGTTGGCATCGCTGGTGAGGCTTCCTATCCGAGCGATTTAATCCGTTTGACGAGTTAGTTTGGGGCACTTGCCAGGACTTTCTCTAAGATCGATATGTCCCTCCAATACTGCACTGCGGCAACTATTTCTATATCCCCCCGTGTCTGCGGTCGTTTCAGACAAAGCGCATGGCACATCGATTTCCATACATGAATATGTAACGTAATCGTCTCAATTTTAGGGAGTGGTCATTTTTATCTTTTCAGTGCAGCGGTAGACTGCGTCAGCCCTAACCCCTTCCCTCCCCATATATTACGTGCCCCCCCCCCTTCCCCTCCAACCACACTCCTTTCTCTTCCCCGCTAAGATCTCCATTCCCCACCCTCGTTCTTACGTCTTCCTTCCCCACTCCCCCACCCTCTCATTCCCGCCCCTCCATTTCTTCCCTTTTCCCCATACGGGGTCTCAGTGCTTTACTTTTAATAGTGCACCGTACTAAAGTGCTGTGTCAGTGTCAAGTTGTGAGAGTGATTTTAAGTCTCCAGCAACCGCCGCC
Organism: Locusta migratoria; assembly: GCA_026315105.1. NCBI lineage: Eukaryota > Metazoa > Arthropoda > Insecta > Orthoptera > Acrididae > Locusta > Locusta migratoria. The sequence continues at coordinate 103,951,674 of CM048747.1, forward strand.
TAGGCAGAAAGATGTGTTGCAATGTTTTCTATCATCTCCCTGTTCTCGTGGCTGTCACCTGTGCAAAGTTTTTTTTAATTTATTTTTTTAGCGAACCTGGCAGTTTTTAATACCGATTATGTGTGTTATAAAGCCTTCATTTCACTGTTTTTACTCGCCAATTTTATCTCCTGTCTTATTGTTAAATTCAACATTTATTTTCTCCTGTTTTAAAATACCATTACCGACTGTCGAACTCAAATGCACACTGGGCTCAAGAGCAGCGTACGAGGCTGCTGCCAGCCTGCCCCCCTCAGGGCATTAAAATACAATAAAAAATAATAAAAAACGGTAGATTTTGAAAAAAATTATCACAATTCTTGTTCATATCTGCAAATAATTCTTCTTATGTACTATGTGAGACATTTGTCCTCAAAGTCTGTTAAATACTGATATCTGACAACAGCTACCTGTTGTCAATATTCAAATTTGTTAATGTTGTTTTTAGGTGGCAGTCTACAGCCGCGATGTACTTTAAAAAAAGAAAGAAAAAAAACATTTTTGTGTTAGAGCTGTAAATATTCTTACTTGTTATGTTCGACCGGCTTCGGAAATTGCTGCCATCAACAGGAAATCAACAAAATATTTTAGATCAAAGACAATAAGTAACATTTTTACTGAGTACAGCATTGTCAAATTTACACTAAATATGGCGATCGTTTTAAAAACCTCTCAATTGTACATCATGTATTAGGTATTCCTTCAATTAATCTTTAATTATTACAAATGAGCAAATTCTTTCGCCACAGGTGACTTTATTGGAGCAGATGAGTGTTTGCCAAAGAACTTTTACTACGTGATGTAAAATGGACAGGTTTTTAGAAACGATCGCATATTTAGTGTTAATTGACGATGCCGTAGTCAGAAAAAAATGTTATGTTATTGTCTTTGACGTAAAATATTTAGTTGAGTTCCTGTTGATGGCAGTAGTTGCCGAAACGGGTCAAACATAACAAATGGAAGTATTTACAGCTTTTGCACATAACTATGTCAGTGCCCTCAGCCCTTGTGAAGCCAACTGAAAAGCTACTTGATTGAGAAGTAGCTGCTCCGGTCACGATAACTGACTTAACGGCCGGGAGTGGGGGGTGCTGACCACGCCCCCCTCCATACCGCATCATTTGACGCCTTCGGACAGAGGATGACGCGGCGGTCGGTCAGTACCCAGTGGGCCTCTCAAGGCATGTCGGACGGTTTTTACTTTTTTTTTAATATCATCTGTGTGTAGCATAGTGCACTTTTATTCGACCACAGGTGATTATGGCTGCACGTGATTATGGCTGCACGAAAAGACTTTTCAAAGATTGGCCGTGGCGGATTAGCTGTGCGCACTGGGACACCGTGCTGCGGTGCGCGCGGCCGTTCGCCGTCGGGGGTTCGAGTCCCCCCTCGGGCATTGTTTGTGTGTGTGTGTGTGTGTGTGTTTTGCTCTTAGGATAAGCTAGTAAATTGTAAGTTTAGGGACTGATGACCACTAGGTCCCATAACTTTACAAATATCTGAACATTTTTTCCACCTCGGAATGCTAAACTGGCACTGGAAGATTTATTCGACAGCACCTGGCATCAGCGAAAATACTCTTTCCACAGTGGCGTTGTGTCCGGGAATAGAAAACGAGCTCGCATAATTTTAGCAGTCGGCATTTGAGATACGAATTCTCTGTATCTTTAAAGGTACTCACTGTAGTCATGGAAGTACACGTCACTATACACTTCTCTTTCTACATGTCCACAGTAAACAATTCAGACATTGAAACTTGCTGGAAAATTAGAACTATGTTTCAAATCAGTGTTTCCTTCTGCGGACAAGCGCTCTACCGACTGAGCTATCTGTGCACGCCTCAAATCTTGTAGTTCCGCCAGTACTGCGTCCTGTGAGGACTAGCCGTAGGGCATGCACAGATAGCTCTGTCGGTAAATCTCTTGCTCGAAGAACGCAATACCGGACCAGCGCACAGTTTCATATCAGCGCACACACTGCTGTAGAGTGAAAATATCATTCTAGACTTCATACATCACTAACGCGCATTCGTTTTCGGTATGCGTCCAGAAAGAACTGCTTTATCAGATCGCTATTCAACTGCGAAATACCCGATTGTTCCCCGTAGTGCTACTTAAATACACTGCTCAAAAACAGAGGATTAGGTGAGATATCGTACACAATATACACACGGTAACGCATTTTATTCAATACTGGTTACAATTGAAGTTTGTATGTGTTACAGAATGGTATTTTGCTCTTTTATCTCTTTAATTGAAGTTTTTATGGCATTTACTTAGGGGAGGCATCATGGGGTCACCATGATAAAAGTCATTATTGTTTCCTTGTTATACGGTGTGTTATCACCTTATCACCTCTGACGGCCAGTACAGTTGCATACCTGCTTGGCATGGGTAGTATGTTAATCACCTTTCTTCCATGAGTTCAATATCCAGCACTGCAGCCGTTGTGGGAGGTGCTGGTATGGCTGCAATGCGTCTGCCAAGTGCATCCATACATGCTCAGTCAGGTTTGAAGTCCTGTGAACAAAATGGCCACTCCCTTTGAACCATACCCTTAAGCATGTTGTCCACCAGTGCAGCTGTGGGGACGAGCGTTATCGTCCACCAGATGGAACCCATCTCCTACGGCACCAGCATAGGGCACAACAAAAAGTTAAAGGATCGCGTCTCTCACTTCTGAGAGTTCAAAGCACCACTCTGAACGACGTCCTTCAATACTGACTCCTGGCCACACCACTCGTCCACCACCATGATATGGTGTTGTTTCCAACACATAATCAGGATTGTTCCGAGTTCCACGTTCTCTCTAGATGAGGGAACGATGATTGTCCGGCTGAACACATCTGTGAAAAGCACCAGCCGCCATTCGCTACGACTCCAATCCTGATGTTCTTCTGCCCATTTTGTGCAGGCTAAAAAGGTGTTGTGGCTTTAATAGAACCCACACCATAGGCCTCCGTGCGTAGAGGCCACTGTCCCCCGAAGGCGATTTCGGACTTTGTTGATATTACATGTCCTGATGCTGTCTGGAAGATGCCTTGTAGCTGTAGCGCGACCAGGTTTTGAAATTTAGACTTTGGGACACTCCAATAGCTGCAGCCATCTCCTTCTGTATGTCCTGCCAACCTTCCCATAGCTCTCCATGTCACAGCTTCTGGTAAGTCACGTTGTTATGTTGCACTACCTGCTCACTAATCTAAGTATTTTAACTAAAGAGCTCGTACAATTCGTTTACTCTACCAAACACAAGTCAGAATCACACCCTCTGCAGCCACTTTCTGTTATTACCACTATCTCACTTGCCATAATGTTGTCTCTACCCTGTAAAACCGACAGAAGGACGTCGAACCATTTTAGTTCATTCTGCCGATGACAATACTTCAGATCCCAGATATCTCAGCTGATCACCTAATTGTTTTGACCAGTGTATTACCTACACCGTACTACTTATGAAGTCTGGTATTTTCTCGAATGATCGTTCTAGATCTAGGTGTTTCCATCATCGGTAGACGCTCGCCCTTTATGAGACAATCTTGTCAACACAAACCTACATTTACGTGCTGCGCTAACAGATGGCGTTACTTCAGTACTTCATCCCAGTACGTAACAGTATTTTGCAAAATCTGGTCAAAATAGTGTTTTGTCAAGACAAAAAGGTCCATAAGGGTGACCACTTCCAATAAATCGCGATGGACGTATTGTCTTTCGAAGAGTCAACCGAAGTATTCCTTCTTTGGTTTTATTTGGGGGAAAAAAAAAGAAATAAAGTTGTACAATCCAAATTATTTTTGACCAGTGTCGGATACTTCTTCTTCACATATTTGCAATTGACTTTGCGTTTCCAGTGCAGGCTAGATGGAAGTTACTGTCCTTCCACCAACCCTGGACAGAACACAAAAAAGCACTTATCCATCGAAGAAGCGCACTAAGTTCCTGAAATAGAAAAAACAATAAATATTTCAATCGTACGACCCTTTTTTCTAACTGATGCAATTTCTGAGGAAGCACAAAGTATTAAATATTGCTACTTAATCTAGCGAATAGACTGACAGGATAAAATTAGACTGGCCGTCTCCAGTGCTACGCTATGACGGGATACCACCAACTTTCTAAAGATCTAAAAGCTTAAATTGGACTACCGTTTTCCTTCTGTCATTTTGGTGTTGCCTACCAAACACCAGGCCCAAAATATTAATTAATTGGAAACCCTTGGTAAAATAATAATTAAAAATACCAGCGGTTTCCTTCAGTATGACAAGACTACAGCTGCAGATGCACGAACTACAACATTTAAAAAAAGTGAGGTTACAGCTCACACGGAAGCTTAAGCTCAGTTGCTCTTCCCGCGAACCATACGGACTGAAACATGGAAAGGAGGAAGTAACAATGTTATACAGTGTACTCTCTTCCACACAGCGCGAGGTGCCTTGCGAAGTTCAGATGTAAATATACACTGCACTTCCATACTTTGGTGCGAGATTCCGATACCCCGTAAAATATCCAATGAACCGTTCCGGAGAACAAATTTGACTTTTACGTAACAAGTTTAAATAATCCTGTGGCTGGCAGGAACTTTTCTCTCTTGAGTCTTCTGTTAAATCTAATTATTCAGCGCAGGAGGAGCAAGAACAGAGGAAATCAGACGCGTCTTGAATTTGCAGTTAGCAAGTCGTTTTAATATAACTTCAACATTAATAAAATAAATGAGAAATTACATTGGCAAATGCAAAATCACAAAAAAGTTTAAACTTAAAATTGAAACATTCTCGAAAGACTTAGAATTCTGGTTTCCGGTAATAAGCAAAAATCGCCTAGATTCTAGATTCCCGGCCTGAAGGAACAACTATGCACATAATTAAATTCCTGCGTAACGCTTGGAACGCGAGTAAAACTCGCATTTATCCGAACATGTTTATTTTAATTATTATTCTAAGTTCAGGTATTTTGACGTCCCGGGAGGAAATCAAGTTCTTCTCAAAAATTCCTCACAGATACAGAAAGGTACCACTCTTCTGAAGCTTGATTTATTCATAAATAACTTTTAAACAACAGAAGAGGTGAAGAGCTAGATTTTGCCTTCACGTGACATACTGCAGTGTAGTACATCTCTACTACTGCATCAGGCTCCAGGGAAGGGGGATGGGGTGGGGGGGGGGGGGGCAGCGTTGTAGCCTTAATGCCTCTTCATACGTTGCGATTTGTCGAGACTAATTTATCGGCGTTCCGATAAATTGGAGGAGTGAAGGCGCTTCCGACCGCTTGTCGGATGGTTGGTCGTCTGACATCCAAGCCCCCCCACCACTCCACCCGACAAATTGTGCGTGTGTAGCGCTCACCGACCAACTTCATACTTGCGATCGTCTGCTGTCTGCACAGCGAACACGCGAAAATAATAACAGTTCGACAAATGGACACCACAGAACAGGGAGGCGCTGCAGTCGCTGCGTGCAGGTGGTTGGGACGTGTGTAGGCTGCTACGAATTTGGTTGATTTTTTGGTCGGTTGATAAATCGGATCATGTGTAGGGTCCTTTACAGCCCCCTCGCCCACCCCCCTCCACTGGAATCGACACTAACCAGATCATATCGGTGTATGGATAATACTAAGGAGCGATTTTAAATGGGCCGATCAGAGTAAACAAATTGCTGAGAAAAAAATGGAAGAAACAGTTCTTGCAAATGTTGGGGGCTGCAAAAAAAAATGTTTGTAAATCTATCGGACCAAACTGCGTGGTCATCAGTCCGTAGCTAACAAACTACTTAACCTAGGTAAACTAACCTAAGGACAAACACACACACACACCCATGCCCCAGGGAGGACTCGAACCTCCACGGCGAGCAAACACGCGCTCCGCAGCGAGACGCTTTAGACCGCTCGGCTACTCCACCGCGGCTTGGGGGCTGCAGTGAAACTGCAAAACAAATGGCATGGAATATACTAGTTCGAAACATTTTACTGTCGATGTATTGCGCGTCCTTATGGAATAAAAAATACAATAAATATTGAAAAAATTTAGAGGTGCGCTTCTAGGAACTTAACAGACGGTTTATCCCGTATGAAAGAGCCAAAAAATTCTTGGCGAACATTTAATGTGAATTTTTAGGCGCTTGCATCAAGTGTAGTTAGACGCCATAGTAGTGGTTATGATTCTAGCGAATATGATTGAAGTTTAGCAATTGGGAAGGAACAAAAACAAACAGAACAAATGTTAGGTCACTATGTTTTTTTTATTTTTTATTTTTAACTACGTAAGAAACTATAAAAAAATAAAAGGAGAAGGAGCAAACATCAGACTTACTGTGAATGAAACGAAGACAAACAATACTAATATCCAATTGTAAGGCTAGAAGAATATGGCACTACCTACTTGATCTCTTAAGCAATGATAAAAGAGACAGTGTATTAGAGAAAGGATACTGGCGGGACACAGAGCCCATTATGTAAATATGAAAGTATTAAAGAACAAGTTAAGAGTGTACTATTCTCTTGTAGGGCCTGTTACATATGGTTCAGAATTGTGGGAAAGGGCAGAATTAGTTACGGACATTTTAAGGGCGTTTGAAGGCGAAGATCCTGCAAAAAATTTTGGGCATGTGAGAAAAACAGAATTAGAGAGTAAGGTACAATCATGAACTACAAGAGATTATAAAAGGGGATAATATAGTGAAATTCATTAAGAGCCAAAGAACAGTGCAGAGCAGAGCTTAACCACTTGATTAACGCGACATGCAACAACTGTGAAAAATTTTAAAATAAATATTTTGCATTATATTAGACTTGCTAGATGTGTTTATCCAGTGACTGCTCATTACAGACTCTTAATGCGAAATATTTATTTTCAGTTTTTCAGCCGGCCGCGGTTGCCGAGGGGACTGAGGCGTTCCAGTCACGGTCTGCACGGCCACTACGGTTGGGGGTTCGAATCCCCCCTCGGTCATGGATATTTGTGCCGTCCGTCCTTAGTGTTAGGTAGATCATAAGTAGTTTGTGAGTTTAGGGACTGATGACCCCGTAGTTAAGTCCCATAAGCTTTACAAACATTTGAACATTTTGAGTAACACGTCACGTTAATCAACTGGTTCAGCTCTTCTGGCGCTTAATAATAGTGTAGCATTGGGCCAATAAATAAGCTGCTGTGGCCAACAAGACATTCTACGAACATATTTCCATTAGTGGCTAGCACAACTGGTGAAAAAACTGTAACGTTCCTACAATATCTCTACTGATGGTGTGCCTGTAAGTTAGTAATGGAATATCAAAGAAATATCCATAAAAGCAATTGGTTACATATTTATATGACAATAAAACACTATTTTAGACTACAGTTTCACTTCGTAATCCAAGTTGGAGCTACTGAAAAGACGAAAGTTGAACATATAAATAACTTGATGTGACCCTTTTTTCCCAACGTAATTCAGCAAAAGAGTTCAAAGATGAACAGTCGGATGTCGATGTCCAATGGACACAATTTTCGGCAAGCGGCCACGAGGCACCATCAGGTGGCAGCTGTTATGCCAAAGTGGTCGTTTGGCAAAATGTTGTGCCCATTGGACACCGATACCCGACTGTTCACGCGTGAACTCTTTCGTCAAATGCTTTGATAGATCTTTTCAAACCTGTCTACACTGAGTCAACTAGTTTTCGAGGGATGAACTGATGGTATTACTCCACATTCAATGTGTTAGATTCTGCAGTAATTATATTTCTATTAATTAAAGATCAGTGAAATCTAACGACTCACTTGACTCTCGACACTTACTTAACTGTGAGCCAGCGCTGTTGGCTCGCGAAATCGCCCAGAAGTAAACAGTGGTCTCCTGTTGGTCTCATGCGGGCGCATTGTTTCCTTGGTAACGCTCTGCTGGCGCCGCGTCAAGGCACGAGTCCGTCCAATTAAACGCCTCGTTTCTTTATCGCCGACACCGTCAGAGCAGTGCGCTACACCGGCTGCCGGCTGATTGGATTACTGCGCCTGCCACGTCACCCGCGGATGGCTGCCAACAGTGCGTGGCGGCGGAGATGAGGCTGCAACTGCGCGTGACAGCGTGTCAAGGCGACGCCGTCTAGTCCAGAGTCGAGGTCTGTGCGCAGTCGCGTCACACGGGGTAGGCGCGAGGCCAACGGGAAAGGCAGGCCGCGGAGCGCATGTTACGTCACGTGATCAAGATAGCTACCTGACTAGCTGTCCGCCATGACAGTCGGCTGTGCCCTAGCAGCAAGCCAGTCAGCTAGCGATCTCGAAGGCTCGGGCCTCTCTTGGTCACGTGACGGGGCGTGGCGTGGCGACGCGGCCTGCCTTTCTCGTTGGCCACAGAGTAGTCCATTATGGGCGTTGGGCTGTGCCTGAGCGGCCAGCTATTCAGCCACTCGATCACGGCCTCCATATGACCCGGCTGCACAGAGTTCCTGCTAGAAGTCGTGACCCCTGATTTCTCAACTTGGGCGCTGGGCGAGTTCATTGTTTTGAAGGGGACGCCGCCTCAATTGCGCGTTGCTTATTGGTCGCGGGGCGCAGTTGACTGCCGACTAACAGACGAAGAGTACGGCCCAACAGGCAAATCGCGATCGCTTGCTAACGAAGAGCGCTGAAGGCTGCCGATAATAAACGGTCGAGGGCTGAAGCGCGAGTTTGTAGTGACGTTAGGAGTATTCTTTGCACTGTCGCAATTACTACATTTACGATGAAATTGAAAGAACCTAAAATACTTGGAAGTTTCGAAGGGAGCTTTACGCAACAAATGACAGAAACAGGTTGTAATGTATTTGGCCTGGAAAGTTTCGTTTGTTTATAATAATGAAGTGTACGATACCAATATTGTACCCTAATATTCTATATTTATATTATATAAGCATTTTATAATACCACTACCTGGCCACATTTATTATCACTTTTATTACTTCGGTCTTCTAATAAACAAAATTAGTCAATTAATTATTGAAAGTCATAAAGTTGGATGATAGTGTGTTTGTTAATGAAATTAGTAACTAGCATTGTCTAAGGTCATTACCTTAATGTAATACTTTGCTAACTGTAGAATTGTATAGTTGATTTAATTTAACTATTTTAAATAATGTAAACCTAAATTAATACTGCGCTAATTGTTATTTACTTACGATCTTTTGTATTGTTTTGTTTTGATACGAAAATCTTATTATTACATTTGTCATAATTTTGTGTATCTTTACTTGACGCAATATTCATTTATGTTCTACAAACAAATTATTAAAACTGTATTTAACTATTTCCGTGTTCTAGAATGTTCTCGAAAATATACGAGGCGCGTCCAGAAAGTAAGTTCTGTTTGGTAATAAAATGAAATTGTACACAGATACAGAAGAAATTTTTATTGCGCAAAATTCTACAACTCTTAAACTAATTTTCCACATAACTGCCGAAATTTTGTAGGCACTTGTCATAGCGTGCCACAAGTTTTTACATGCATCCTTGACAGAAGCTTGCCGCCTGTGTATTCAACCATGTGGTAACAGCTCTTTATCATCGTTGAAGTGTTGACCACCAAGGACAGATTTTAGGTGTAAGAAGAGATGAAAGTCGCTAGGAGAGAGGTCCGAGCTGTATGGAGGATGATCAAACAGATCCCATTGAAATTTCCGTAAGAATTGTTTGGTCACATTCGGTGTGTGAGGTCAGGCATTGTCGTGAAAAAAAATCTTTTGACAGTAATCCTCTTCTTACACCTAAAATCTGTCCTTTGTGGACAGCCACATACAACCTCTCTCTCAAAGAAGGATCTGTACCAGAAGATTGGAAAGTTGCACAGGTCATACCTATATTCAAGAAAGGCCTATTTCATTGCTGTCAATTTGCAGCAGGGGTTTGGAACATATCCTGTATTCAAATATTATGAATTATCTCGAACAGAATAATCTGTTGACCCAAGGTCAACACGGATTCAGAAAATATCGTTCTTGCGAAACACTCTTTACTCACACGAAGTGATGAGTGCTATCGACAAGGGTTCTCTAATCGATCCCGTATTTCTTGATTTCCAGAAATGCTTCTGACACCGTACCTCACAAGTGGCTTTTAATCAAATTGCGTGGTTATGGTATATCGCCCCAAATTTGCGACTGGATAGGGGATTTCCTGTCAGAGAGGACAGTTTGTAGTAATCGGTGATAAAGCCTCAACTAAATCAGAGGTGATATCAGGCATTCCACAGGGCAGTGTTATTGGTCCTCTGGTGATCCTTATTTACATAAACGATTTAGGGGAAAATCTAAGTAGCACTCTTAGATTGTTTGCAGATGACGCAGTCACTTAACGTCTAGTAAAATCATTTGAAGATCAAAACCAACTGCAGAACGATCTGAATAACATATCAGTATGGTGTAAAAATGGGCAATTGACTCTAAACAATGAGAAGTGTGAAGAAAAGAAATCCGTTAAACTTCGTTTACAAGATAAATCAATCAAAAGTGAAGGCCGTAAACTCCACAAAATACCTAGGAATTACTATTACTTCACACCTAAACTGGAAAGAACACGTAGATAATGTCGTGGGAAAGGCGAACCAGAGACTGCGTTTTATTGGCAGAACGCTTAAAAGATGCAACAGAACTACTAAAGAGATTGCATACACTACGCTTGTCCGTCCTTTTTTGCAGTATTGTTGCTCAGTGGGGGATCCTTATCAGGTGGGTTTGACGGAGGACATCGAAAGAGTCCAAAGAAGGGTAACTCGTTTTGTATTGCCACGATACAGGGGAGACAGCGTTATGGAAATGATACAGGATCTCGGATGGGAATCATTACAACAACGGCGCTTATCGCTGCGCCGTGGGCTACTTACGAAACTCCAATCGCCAACATTCTCCTCTGAATGCGAGAATATAATGTTGACTGCCACCTACATAGGCAGAAATGATCATCAGAATAAAATACGAGAAACCAGAGATTTAACGGAGAGATTCAGTTATTCTTCCTTCCCGCGCGCTATTCGAGAATGGATTGGGAGGTAAATACTGTGAAGGTGGCTAGATGAACCCTCGGCAAGGCACTTAAATGTGATTTGCAGAGTATCCAATGTAGATGTAGATGGAGACATGCATTATTTGTACTGCTGATTCAAGGTGACTTAATACTTATCTTTTTTAATTAATATTGTGAAAATGTAAAGTTAGTGTAGAAGTAGTCACAGTAAGTCAAAACAAATCCTTTCCATTAAGAACGCAGCTACTTTTTGAGAGGATGGCGATCTACCAAAGAGATAGTGGCTAGGGCAGAAAAGTGCTGTGGTCAAGTAAAATACTTGGGCGGTTCATGGGGAGAGCTCATTGGGACGACACGAACACCTTATGTCTCCCCTTGGAAGAAGAAAGACCTGCTTTGTTAGCTGAAGTGATTCGCCGGCTACAGTGTTAGAATCTACACAACAAACAGCCACTTCGTTGGGTCTTTATGAGTGCTAGTTTAATAAATTTAACTTTTTTTTGTATCGGAATAGTAACTGGACAGCGTGTTTTTTCTACACAAGAATTTATGTTATTTGTCGAACTAGTATTTGAACTATTTTGAGCTGACTGTTATTGCGTGTTACATGATCGTGAAATTGACTCGGTACTTTATCATAATCAATGACAGTTGTGTTTTTTTGCTACCATTTTAATATCGCAATTAACGCATGAGTTCTGATTAATTTAAAAGCTTTATTTCTAATTTCATATTTTTCTATGTGTAGAAGCACTTCCAATATATATCAACACATGTGTGTGAATAATCATTCAACTGAGTTATCTGGCGTTGCCGACATCATTTGCAAACGTTAGAATAAAACATTAATCAATAAACAATTTATTTTATATGTTATTATTATTTCGCAAATGTTAGCCTATGCATAGAATGTTTGACTGTAGGATCAGAGATACAAGATACTATTTGCGGCTATTGTAGTTGCTGGAAGCAGAAGTGCACGTTTAGTCCATAAGACTACATCGAGCCATATTTGCTTAACAGAACCATACAGAGCTCAAACAAATAAATTGCGTTTGGCCAAGGCAGCGAAGTTTGGTCAAACGTAGAGGCACGTGAAGTCTCACTATCCAGTGTCAAAGTGAAGAAGCACTGCAGGTTATGTTGAAAGAAATAACTAGTCTAACGAGAACGGAATATGTATTGAGGATAAACCAAAAAAGTTATGTGAAGGAGGAGAAATGAAAATAGCGAGAAACTTAACCTCCAAATCTGGAAGTATACGATGTTAAGGAATTCTGTACCTAACAAATCTTGCAAGGAAAACAAACCACGCCACAGGAAGCAAAGATACTTAAAAAGTAGAGTGGCGCAGGCAAAGAGGTTTGAAAATTTACGTTAATGTGACGAAGAAATTTCTAAAAATATGCGTTAGTTTCTATGATAGTGAAACATGGACAGAGGGGAAACCGAAACAGAAAGTCGAAGTAACGAGGTTTTCTGCTGTAGAAAAACGTTTAAAATCAGGTGGACAGATGAGATAACGAATGAGGACTAATACTGGGTCGCTGTACTTCGTCAGTGACCTTAAAGGACACTGTAGTATGAGCCGGTGCCTTCACTTGATGCAGAACCCAGGACCTATTCTTCTTCCACAATTACGTTTTTTTCCCTATTTCCTCTCACAAAGATGAGGAAGAACCTCAACGTAGTAGTGCTGATCAATATGGAGGTGGCGGGAGGGAACCCCTTCATTTCTCACGAACCTGCGCTGATTATAGTCACCTTTTGCACCTATCTTCAAAAAGTAGCGGATCACGGAGTATGGCTGATATAAAATGTGCTGTGCAAAGTTACCTCGTCTACGGCATGTAGTAAATAAAAATAATTAGAATTACTGTTGGATGTTGCACTGAAAATACCGACACCAACTGTCCTTAGCTCTTTTATCACTTGTCGTCTCTGTGAATGACTGCACTGCCAATTAACCGTTAGTCGGAATAGTTGAGCAGCTGAATTCTCTCTCTCTCTCTCTCTCTGTCTCTCTCTCTCTCTCTCTCTCTCTCTCTCTCTCTCTCTCTCTCTCTCTGACCAATAAAATTCAATTAATTAAGCTCACGCCACGGGCGAGTTTGTGAAGGCGAATTGTTTGGTAGAACGCTCAGCGGTAAAGTTGGTCATGCTGCTGGAAAGCAAGATCGTTTTACGACTATTCACCATTAACTGCCTCCTACGGATGGCTTCCCTTCAGAAGCGCGCTAATCGCGTTCAAATGGAAGAAGTTTCTTTAATCGTTAAAGATGAATTACAATCAAACTCGAGAATATTACAAGTCTTTGAAAGAAAGTGTGCAATTTTCTTAGAAAAAAATAGTATAACTGAAAACTAGGAAAATGGTCGTACGTCAAAATTCAATTTTTTGAACATTAGGTTACTTTATTATAGATAACACAGCGCCTTTAGCTTGATATTCATCGCTCATCCCTCTCTTGTACTGCCTCCCCACTGACAAGGAGACCACGGAACGGTTAATTCCACTGTAGGACTTAGAGGTCTGCAAATCGCCGGTTTCGCTCGCTCGTACTCGCTCGAGTGCGCAACGCTCGGCGGTGGCGCGCCGAGTGTGTTACGCTCGCAGCGAGCGTGTTGACACTCGAACGAGGCTGCGTGGGGCGGCGCGGGCAGAGGCCGCACAGCGTAGTGCTGCCGCTGTACTCACAAGCAGACCTACCCAAGTGTCATTCTCTGATTTTTATGAAATTTGCATATGTTTTAATACATGAAAAACTATGGGGCGCGTAATTTTTTTAGCTAGGGAAAAACATATTTAAGGGGTGAAACGGTCCCTCCAAAATTGGGGCTAAAATAGAAAAATGGCGATAACTTAGAGATTAGTGAAGCAATTTTAATGATTTTTGGTATGAAAGTATCTTTTGATAAAAGACATATTTCATAGATTCAACTTCGATTAAATCAAAACAATTTTTTGAGCACAAAAAATTCGTCACTTTAGGGGTAGCTGCCTCCCTAATTGTCACTTCCCTGCAACGTACCTAGGCCGATCTCTTATCCCGCCATTCCTAAAACATACAGTTCATACTTTTGGCTTGTGCTCGCAGGTTACATTCTTCAGACGGCCCTAAATAAATATAAAACAGATATCACTGAAACACAAGGAGCATCATACATTCGTACAGCTGTGTAAACTAAACAACTGGAATAAGAGGATTTAAAACAGGTACAGGATATATGAGCATTAGACCAGCATATGACCCTGACGACGGAAGAGAGGGCGGATCCTATATATTGTACAAAAGCTTGCATGCGTTCTTTATTGTGTAGATAAGAAAGACGGCAGTGGCAGTAGGGTTATATGAATGTTGCAATTGGAAAAATTCCGGTTAAGGACTAACTTGGAAAAGGTAGAGGCGCAGCAACCACGCACAGTGCCAAAATGCTACAGGAATATGTATTAACGGGGTGCAACAGAGAGAGAGAGAGAGAGAGAGAGAGAGAGAGAGAGAGAGAGAGAGAGAGAGAGAGAGAGAGATATGCACAAACCTAACCTAACGGGTGTACATCAATATAGGAGTATTTAATATCAATATAAAAGACGCACAAAGTATTTCAGGACTTGAGAGTGATGATAGGAATTGAAATTAAATACAGTCATTTCCTCGTTAAGACGGCAAGTAATACCTACCACTAAACAGGCACTAACAGTCCACAAAATGGGAACATGAAAGAAAGAAAGATCATGGATAACTCATTTAGTAAATGATCTTAGCATAGAAACTTTATGTTAATCACGTATAATAACTTGTATGGTAAAGTACAAAATGCGAAACTGAATAGCTAGTTCAAGTGGATCGAGAGAACAGCTTTCGAAGCACCCGGGAAAGGAAACAATTCCAAATTTCGCAGTCGGGATATATTCTGTAGCGTCTAGTTTGCTGCCGACACTCGCCTTGGACTCGAGTGGCGCTGCAGTGGGCGACCGAGTGGCGAGCGGGCAGTGTGGACGGTCGGGCCGGTCGAGCGTGCGCCGCTCGAACGAGCGTGTAGGAAGTCGAGCGCAGCCACACACCTTGCCGCAAGCTGCAGTACCGACACCTGCCGGACTGTCATAGAACGACGTGTATCACGCGGTTCGCAGACCTCTAGTCGGACTGGGCCACAGGGGCCCGGCAGGCTATCCAAAAGCCTGGGATGAGGATAGATGGGATGTTATCGGAAGACGCACAAATCCCACTACACACCATTTGCAATGTAAAAAAACGTTCACCATCAGATGATGATATGCTAGGCATATAGAAACCGGTTATGGGAAAAACGCAGTAAAAACATTTCGCTTAAATTGCGACTGGTTACTGTCCTTCAAGATATTTTATTTCACGGCAGTCGCAGTTTTCCACATCCATAACGTACAGTATCTTTTAGAAACAAATTACTCACACCCAAACCTTCAGATGTCAGACACTCAGATGCGTACCAAATGTTGTATATCGATAGAGTATCAACCGAAACTTCTATATAATTCGTGATTTGTGCTGTCGTCCAGTGGAACGTGTATAAACTATAATAATAAGTAATAACTAACCTACGGAATAGAGCAAAGACGTATCTATGAGCATAATCTCGTCATGCTTCCGTGGGTAAGTAAGTAGAGCATTAGATTGTCCTGCAGAGAGTCCTGGGTTCAAACCCCACCTAGGCCTTAAATTTTTTCATTGTTTAAACTACAGTACGTTGGACATTGTTAGAAGGGGCAACGTGTTCCTCATATGTAAAAGGACTGTTTCCACTTTGTAGCAATGTGTTATTGGCAGTTTACTCTTGCTTCGTTTTATTTGAAAGTAGCTAATCTGTAGGGTTTATTCGTAGTTTCACAGAATAAACAAACATAATCAGAACATATGAATAAAAAAAATAAAAAAAAACTGCATCACACATACAGCTGTATTAATAGTAATAACAGTAACAAAAAATAGTAATGTTAAAAACAATAAGCGTAATTAAAGTAATAACACTGTACAGGTTTCCTACTTTCAAATAAAACGAAGCAAGAGTAAACTGCCAATAACACATTGCTACAAAATCGAAACAGTCCTTTTACATATGAGGAACACGTTGCCCCTTTTAACAATTCCCAACGTACTGTAGTTTAAACAACGAAAAAAATTAAGGCGAGGTGGGGCTTGAACCCAGGACCTTCTGCACCACAAGCTAACGCACTACTAACTAACTCACGGTGGCGTGACTCAATTGCGCCTCACAGACACGCTTTTCTCTAATCCGTAGGTTTGATGTTCCTTATTATTATAATTCACGCACGTTCTACTGGACGGCAGCAAAAATCAGGAATCATATAGATGTTTCGGTTGATACTCTATCGATATACAACGTTTGGTGTGGATCTGAGTGTCTGAGATATGAAGGTTTGGGTGGCATATTTATGCTTGGAACAAAAGTGTAAAATAAGTAAGCTTGGTAGGCTGACGCCTCAGCTCGAGTTGAAGCAAGTGCAAACAAGCCGAGGTAAGACCAGGGCACTTTACCCCGGCGCCACTTGCAGAGGTGCGCCAGTTTCTCTTTGGACGCCGAGCGGGAGGGGGAGGCGGGCACCACTACCAATATCCGGCGCTCAAAGTGAACCCCCAGTCATCTGAAGCAGCAGCCGCCACTGGACACTTTCTTGTAAAGTTGGTGGCAGAGGGCGCTCCCGACGCTAGCCACGTCTCCACCGCCCTCCTACGCTGTGCCTCCTTAATATAACCGACCACACATCCGCAGCCATTACAGAGCTTGCGGCGACAGCTGTCGTATACTAACGAGCCAGCGGCGCGGCCATGTATTATTCACTGCAGCTTAGGTCTGCGAATGGCCCGCAATCGCTCCCAGGACGCCAGAGCGCCATTAAGATGCCGCCGCGTCCGTCCGCAGCGCCGAGGAATGCGTGACCACCAGTACTCTCCTCTCTCTCTGTCTCTCCAACACCTGTTTCTGCCCTCGATCATTTTCATCCGCGTCACAAATACCAACTGCCACTTTAATACATGGTTCATTATACAGAGCCCGCCCCGGTGGAGTAGCCGAGTGGTCTTAAGCGTCTCGCTGCGCAACGCCCGGTTGCTCGCCGTGGAGGTTCGAGTCCTCCCTGGGGCATGGGTGTGTATGTTGTCCTTACCTTAGTTTACCTAGTTTGTTCAAAAAATGTTCAAATGTTTGTATAGTCTATGGGACTTAACTACGGGGTCATCAGTCACTAAATTTACATACTACTTATGAACTACTTACGAACTAGGACGGCACAAATATCCATGCCCGAGGGGGATTCGAACCCCCGACCGTAGTGGCCGTGCAGACCGTGACAAGCGCCTCAGTCCCCGCGGCCACCGCGGCCGACTACCTAATTTGTAAGCTACGGACTGTTGACAACGCAGTTTGGTCCGATAGATTTTCAGACATCTGAACATTTATACAGAGCCGCCGCGGATTGCCCATGCGTAAGGCGCCTTGCTGCGGAGCACACGGTTGCTTCCCGTCCGATGTTCGAGTCCTCCCTTGGGCGTGTGTGTGTGTGTGTGTGTGTGTGTGTGTGTGTGTGTTGTGCTCAGGATAGTTTGTTTCTAAGTCTAGAGACTGATGATGGGCACAGTAGTTTTAGTCTCATAGATTTACAATTTTAAACATGTTTGATCAGACAGCAGACATTCAAAAAACACAGCTCACCGGTTGCAAAGCTAGAGGTTGATTAATTTACCAAGGTTTCGGCTTCAACTAGGGAAGCCATCATCAGAAGTAAAAAACTTGAAGTTACATGAACTGAATAGACAGTGATTATTGAGCAACAGAGCCGCGGCGGAGTGGATGAGCGCATTGAGGCGCTACGTTCCGATGCGCGAGGCCGTTCCCCGTCGGGGGTTCGATAGCCCACTCGGGCATTGATGTTTGTGCTGTCTTTAGTATAAGTTAGCTTATAAGCAGTTGGTAAGTTTAGGGACTCATGACCCTTCAGTTAAGTGCCATAAGCTTAACAAACATTTGAACATTTTTGAGCTCACGTTCAAGTTACAAAGGTAAATTACATGTAACAAGATTCAAAAATCAGAACTTACATTTCATGTAACTAAACGCGCCGCTATGTGTCGCCTGTGTGGCAAGTACTGTAGATGACATTTGGCTGACGTTCATTAATGTAACTAAACATATTTTTTACCTCTGATGACGGCTTCAATAGCTGAAGCCGCAACCTTCGTAAAGAATCAACGTTTAACTTTGCAACCCATATATATATGTGTGTGTTTATCTCATAGATTTAGAAAATTTTGAAATTTATACAGAAAAAAATTAGTAATTTTTTGTTACAACGTTCAAAAAAAATTAAAAAGTCATTTTTCGACGTAATCTCCCTGTTTTGATTCCACGTATTTCACCGCTTCGGAAAGGCGTAGATACCACGATGAAATAAAACTTTCGGCCAAGTATGTAGTCAGTCGTGCCCCGCGGATTGTTGTTGTTTCTGTTGTTTACAGTGGACTTAACTGCTAGGTCATCAGTCCCCTGTTCCTAACAAAGACATTGCATTGTAATACAAGGAAAATAAAATCTGGCGCAACACATAGAAGGGAAACCCGCAAGGGATACACATGGACAATGAACGTTTCACTGGTAACATGAAGAAGAAGACACAAATTGGATAAACGAATTGTTTAACCGAACTAAAAATATACGGCAGAATGTCGTGACTGGCTTATCACGAGGATAATAAAGGATGAGCCAGCCACTCCGCATATACAAAAATCTCCAATTAACAGCAGTACAGGCAACACGAAAGTAGCAACAGATTAAAACTGTTGGAGTCGTGGCTGCCTGAAAGACCAAGCGAAGATACCCACCACTAAATCATATGATAAAAACCAGCTGCGCGAATAAAACGTAAAACTCGTTCAGCCGTAGTGGCGTCGTCTCGTAGCATAAAAGGAAGCGCAGCTGGAAGGTTAAAAGAGTGTCGCAAGGCAGCTAAAAGTGGGCAGTCTAACAGGACGTGGACCACTGTCAAGAAAGCGCCTCAGCGGCAATGTGGTGGGCCTTCCCGGCGAAGAAAGTGGCCATGCGTCATCCGTGTTATCAATATGCAAGGGACAAAGGACAACTGACTCGCTGCGAAAGGCCCTCATCGCGGATTTCTTCATCTCTTCATTTCTGAATCGCCCGCCACCATTGTTTCTGTATTAGAGACGGACCTCACTCTCGTATTGTTGGGGTACGGTTGAGGAAGGAAATCTGACGTAATTTCAAACGAACAACCCCGGAATTTGCCTAGAGTAATTTAGAAAAATCACGGAAAACCCAAATCTGTATGGCCGGGGGTGGATATGAACCACAGTCCTCCCGAATGTGAGTCCAGTGTGTTACCACTGGCCCTGTTGCTCAGTGAAAGTCACCTGGATGGAGCCAGGTGAATGCAGAGGATTCATCGAACTGCTTTATGATATTTCTCTGCCATTACATTCCCTAATGCCGCGTTCGATTTGATTTCTCTAATTTTATTATGATGAGCATGTCTACCTCTGCCGGCCGCGGTGGCCGAGGGGACTGAGGCGCTCCAGTCACGGACTGCACGGCCACTACGGTCGGGGGTTCGAATCTCCCCTCGGGCATGGATATTTGTGCCGACCTTAGTGTTCGCTAGTTCATAAGTAGTTTGTATGTTTAGGGACTGATGACCCCGTAGTTAAGTCCCTTAATCTATACAAACATTTGAATTTTTGTCTCCCTCTGTAGTTGGATGCTAACAAAATAAGTTCGCATTCAGAAGAGAAAACTGATGAAAGAAATTTGGCAAATAAATCCCGCCTCAATGAATAACACCTTTCTTTTCAATGATTTCCACCCCAACTCGTTCATCAATTGCGGGATGCTGTCCCACCAAAGTCGCGATAACAGAAAACGAGCTGCCCTTCTCTGAACTTCACTATATCATCCGCCGGCCCCCTTGACGGCAATAATCCAAAATAGGACGCACAAATGTAGTGTAGGCAGTTTCTTTAGCTGAACTGTTGCATCTTCAAGTTTTCTGCCAAGAAAACGTAATCTTTGGTTCGCCTTCCCTACGATATTTTCTGTGGGTTCTTTCCAATTTAAGTTGTTCGTAAATGTTATTTCTAGATATTTAGTTGAGTATAGAAAGATTTGACTGATTTATCGTGTAAACGTCTTATTCCATACCGACTGATTTCGTCTGTGGCGGTCATGTCGACTGACCATTAGAAGCATTACTAACTGATCGTCATTTGTAAGTACTAAGCTTTGTCTGTGGCGGTTATGTGTGTGATCATTGGTGTGGTACAACACGCCGAATTCGGGAGTACAAATGCTTCATCATGGACGCAAGAACTTGTCTAATTTTAATTTCAAATATGCAAGTATCAGGCTCTCTCTTCTTATTGAAATGACCACATTTAACAAATGCGTAAGTTGGAACTGCGTAAATTTAGGGAAATACCTGGATAGTAAAGCTAAAAGTTAGAAAATTTTTTTGTTCCCCATTTTCAGAGAGGATTCCGTTTCGCGACTGGTTGGACTTGGAGAAAAAAATAACCTCTATACAGAAGGTGGATATCGTTACTCCTACGCACTTAGTTGTGCTGAAATGACTATCCTAGCATGTAGCACACTTAACCCAATGTGTTGTTGTTGTTGTTGTTGTTGTTGTCTTCAGTCCGCAGACTGGTTTGATGCAGCTCTCCACGCTACCCTGCCCTGTGCAAGTCTCTTCATCTGAGAATACGTTCGACAATCTACATCCTTTGCTTACTGTATTCGTCCCTCGGTCTCCCTCTACGATTTTTACCCCACACACTTCCTTCTAATGCTAAGTTGATGTCTTAGAATGGGTCCAACCAATCCATCCCTTCTCTTAGTCAAGATATGCCAGAAACTCCTTTTCTCCCCAATTCGGTTAAGCACATCCTCATTAGTCACGTGATCTACCCATCTAATCATCATTTGTCTGTAGCACCACATTTCAAAAGCTTCTATCATCTTTTTGTCTGAATTCTTTATCGTACACGTTTCACTCCTATACAATGCTACACTCCAATGTGACGATTCTTGAATGCTGCCTTCACGCTGTTAAAAACTTAATGTCCAACGGTGTACCTTATTTTTAACTATTGTTTGTAAGGTGAGTTTGAAGAATTTTCTCAGAGTATAGTTTAAGGCCACTGGAGCGGAATCGGTAACAGCTCCCCGCCGCGACGTTGAAAAGAACGGTCAGGAACAAACGGCGGAGTCCACAAAGGGTCGTCTGGAAGCCGGCGGAGCGAACCTTAAAAAGCGAACCCGCGGGACGCCGCGCCCCGCCGCCACAAAGGGAGGTGGAGGTGGAAAGCTGGCGCATGCGGCGAGGGCGGCCTGCCCAACACATCTTTTTCTCCCGCAGTTCTCAGAGCGACAGAAAGACGTCCGTAAACCTAGCTCGCACGAACAGTTACTTCATGAAGAAGCAGGTCTACAGAGATTGACGTTTGATAACTAAAGTAGACACGGAAAACCTCTTTCAAATGTTGCGGCCGTGATTTTTGTGATGTTTTTGTCGCATACATACGTCGTGGCATTTTTGTCAGTATCTCCTTAACCCATTCGGTCACGAATTATTCTTTTTTTTTTCAGAAAGAAAAGAAACACGGCTTTGTTATCCACTTTTCCGAATTAAATTAAGATTTTACAGACGTATAAAATATTTTGAGGTGACCTCCAAGGAAGGATACAACGCTCCCCAAATAAGGACATTGCGTTCAAGTGGGTGCACTTCTAAGTCGAAACATCAGAGTATGTTATTTCACCAAAATACATCAGTTACAGAAAGATTACGTAATAATTACATAGATAAATTATGGTTTTACACTTATGAAGAATAGTAAATAAATAAATATATAAAAACTTTTTTTCTATCGAGTCATAAGTGAATATTACATTTTATACAATTCGGTTTTGCCTTTGCAACCAGTTTCTTGCACATGTCAAATTATTTTTTTGTTTTTGACCGCTGGAAGATGCCCAACGTAGTCCAAACGAACGTCAGCTTCTGAACGAACTTCCGCAGTGGCTCGTCGTCACGTACTTAGTCAGGCCTGGTGGTCCCTGGGTAAAGCGCTCGATTGGAAACCGAATGGTCGCAGGTCTAGGATCTAGGAATTTTTCAGTCTGTGTTTTAATCTCAGCGATGTGAAGAGTCGTCATTTTACAGTCTGCGTTTTAATCTCAGTGATGTGAAGTGTCGTCATAAACGGCACGTGGTTCAAATCAAATGTTCAAATGTTTGTTATTCTTATGGGACGTAACTGCGGGGTCATCAGTCCCTAGCCGCGGTGGAGTAGCCGAGCGGTCTAAAGCGTCTCGCTGCGGAGCGCGCGGTTGCTCGCTATGGAGGTTCGAGTCCTCCCTGGGGCATGGGTGTGTGTGTTGTCCTTAGGTTAGTTTACCTAGGTGTAAGTAGTTTGTAAGCTACGGACTGATGACCATGCAGTTTGGACCGATAGAGTTACAAACATTTGATTTCAACATCAGTCCCTAAACTTAAAAACTGCTTATAAACTACCTTATACTAAACACAAACATCCAGCCTGAGGGAGGATTCAAACCCCCGACGGGGAACGGCCTCGCGTATCTGAGCATAGCGCCTCAATGGGCTCGGCCACTACGCCACGGCCAAGTTCAAGTGGGAGCAGCTTGAGCATCCGCCCTACAGCCCGGACATGTCGCCCTGTGACATCCATTGTTTGGTCCGCTAAATATAAATAAAATAAAGTAAATAAAAAATATAACATCTTAAAAGGAAGCTGACCAGTGTGTCGCAGAACACTGTGTCAAAGACGTTCAGGCTGACCACGCTGTCTCTAAACTTTTCCGAGGTAAGTCCTTGTGAGTTTGATTTGATTACGAAAATGAAAGATCCACTTCGATGCTTTCGCTTCAGAACTATTCCAGAGATTCGTCAGGCAGTAGACCGCTCCATTCTCACCACCAACAGAACAGGCTCTGCTAACTGTTTTATACGCCTTCCACATCGCTGGCAACGGTTAATACATACCGCTGGTGACTACTTTGAAGGACAGTAACATGTGCAAACATGTAACGCTTTTGTATCAGTTGTGAATAAATAGTTGCCACTTTTGAAGTTCCAACCCTCGTATTAAAACATGATACTGTGCCTAATAAAAATGTAAGATCATAATCAATTTCAGAATTTGAAGCAAAAGCACAAGTCCAAAATATGTCTAGTCAGAAGGTGGCTACACTTACAAATAAGAGGTGTGCTGAACTCCTGTCTGAACGAGACGGCGGTTACCGATCGACTGAGCTGTCGTGGCTGACAGGCTTCTTTCACTGATTTGCAAAATTCAGGCCAGATAAGACGACGATCGGTGCCGAACGAACATTGTTTATATAATAATGATTGTGAACATTCGCGACAGATAAGGCGAAGCTCAATATCAGAAAAATATTGTTTATATAAGACCGACTGTCAAAATTCAGTCCAGGTGAGACAAGTCTGTCACACAGATAATCGTTTATATAAGTCTTACGTAAGTACATTTCCTAATGAATAAATGCGTAAGTTGTACCTTACGTCTAACTGCGACAAATTTTCCTGAAAATTGAAACAAGTGTTCAAATGTTTGTTAAGCTTAAGTGAGTTAACTGCGGGGTCATCAGCCTCTAAACTTACGAACTACTTATACTAAAGACGACACAAACAACCACGCCCGAGGGGGGGATTTGAACCCACGACCGTAGCGGCAGTGCAGACTGTGACTGCCGCGCCGCAAACCGCTCGGGAAAATTGAAAGAGACTTTCGTAAACCATCCCAGTCATCTAAGGCGCCTGGAAAACAGCTGTTTTAGTTCGTGATTTATTCAACGCAATTGCTGTTTCTCCTTAATTATTTCTCTCTCTCTCTCTCTCCCTCATTAATACTTCTTTCACTGCAGACATAGAGACTACGTCCATTTGAACCGAAAATTTTTAACTTGAAGACACAGTGTGACAATCCAAGTATGATTAAAAAACGGTTGCGTTTACATGGGCAAGAAATTTGTGGAATTGACAAACCGCTTTACAGGAGTGGATCTATGGAAATAATTTTGTAGTCGTCACATGACTAATCGGTAAATCGGTTTACGAAAGCCGATGTTGGTAGCCCATGTGAACGGTGTCCTAGAGAATTGTAAAGAATTTCCCACATTCATAGTGGCAAGGTGGATACCGGGGTTCCCGCCAGATCACGAAGTTAACCCGCGAGGACTCGCGCGTGAGCATTTTGCTCACAGTAATTTTAAAACAATCAGTATTTTACCAATTTTAAATAGTCTAATGTGTGTGTTTTCTTATAAAGGCAATTATAAATACTTATTTAGACATATAGTACAGTACAAACTGGTCTTTGACTGTCATAAAAATGCTATATGCGCGATCAATCGCGTAATTTTAAAGGCGCGAGTTCTCGCGGGTTAAGCACCGTCGGGAGATGCCAGTACTTGGATGGGTAACCGTCCGGGTACGTCAAGTGCTGTTGACAATTTTCGCTTACGGCAGAGGGGACAAGGAGGGGTGGTGGTGGTGAAAGGTCTTTGATCTCCAGACTTTGCACCAATGTCCTGGATTGAATTCCAAACCTCTCCGCTGTGTCTCAATGGAGTGAGGGCATGGGTCAATGTTGGTGGTGACCCGTCCGTCGGATGGGGACGTTACGCTCGGCGGTCCCCTTGGTGCTTTTATTGGGGAGAAGCTGTGTGCCGGCACCGGGTTTCACCCTCTCCCTTCTCCCATCATCTCCAACACGAACACGCCCCTACACACGCACTGTTTACAGTCACCTGCACTTAACATAGACACTTTAAGACACCGTTCTCGTACTTCGCGACGGAAAGGTGCCTGCGGACGCGAAGGATAGGTAAAACCTTTCCATTTATGTGGGGTCTTCCAGCCATTCCATATGACTATTTCATACAGTATGTTCCAAATGATTCATCTTATTTCACAGCAATTTCAATTTACGTATAGGACAAGTTTTTATCTGGAATGTATCCAACTTGTTTTACAAAACTATATATTTTACGTACAAACACAAAACCTTTAGATACTTCTTCAAATTACTTTCAGGACCCAAGTTTTGATCAACATCTCATCCATGATAAACATTCCGACAGCCGAACTCTTTCTCGCGCTGTCGCTAGCATACCAGCAGTTATTAAGTTGGTCTATTCTTCTTCTTCTTCTTCTTCTTCTTAGTGACGACACGCCTAACCGAGAGTTATTGAAAGAAACACTGACGGACACTTTCACAAATCCTCACAAAAGTCACAAACCGAGAGAACGGACGACCTTGGAATTCCATGCTAACGAGACGTGTTATAATCAGCAGGCCGTAATGAATCTTCATTCAAAGTAGAATTTTTTCCTATATTCCTGACAACAAAAGCACTAATAAATAGCAATAGTACACAATTTGTAGTTGTCAGCCATTATAACAGTCATCAAATCAGATTACTGAAATTCGTGAACATGTGAACAACAAAACCTGTATCAAACTGCGCAGTGGCGACAGTATGACATTTCACCTCCCAACACGATAGGCTGGGGGCGGTCTTTCTCCACCCATAGTCCGCCAGTTGTTGTGCTCTTTTCATTGTCTGCTCATCTACTGTACATCACTCCTACTTAAGGGTTGTCCCCCCCTCCACCCAGTGCTATTCGAGAGTGGAACAGTAGGGTTTGAGTAGCGCTCTGGCAAACAATGAGGCATGGCCGTGGTGGAATGGCCGACGCTCGAGGCGCCTTGCTGCGGAGCGCGCGGTTGTTCGCCGTCGGAGGTTCTAGTCCTCCCTTGAGCATGGGTGTTTGTGTTGCCCTTAGAGTAAGTAGTTTGTAAGTCTAGGGTCTGATGACTATAGCGGTTTGGGCCAATAGATTTACGAACATTTGAATGAAATGTAAACTGAGGGTAAAGCGTAGTTGATAACATTACATCCGAAGAGAAAAAGTCGGCAAGTTGCGTACACTCCTGGCCATTAAAATTGCTACTCCACGAAGATGACGTGCTACAGACGCGAAATTTAACCGACAGGAAGAAGGTACTGTGATATGCAAATCATTAGCTTTTCAGAGCATTCACACAAGCTTGGCGCCGGTGGCGACACCTACAACGTGCTGACATCAGGAAAGTTTCCAATCGATTTCTCACATACAAACAGCAGTTGAGTGGCGTTGAGCGGCGTGAAACGTTGTTGTGATGCCTCGTGTAAGGAGGAGAAATGCGTACCATCACGTTTCCGACTTTGATAAAGGTCGGATTGTAGCCTATCGCGATTACGGTTTATTATCTTATCGCGGCATCGCTGCTCGCGTTGGTCACGATCCAATGACTGTTATCAGAATATGGAATCGGTGGGTTCAGGAGGGCAATACGGAACGCCGTGCTGGATCCCAACGCCCTCTTATCACTAGTAGTCGAGATGACAGGCATCTTATCGGCATGGTAGCTACGGATCGTGCAGCCACGTCTCGATCCCTGAGTCAAGAAATGAGGACGTTTGCAAAACAACAACCATCTGCAAGAACAGTTCGACGACGCTTGCAGCAGCATGGACTATCAGCTCGGAGACCATGGCTGCGGTTACCCGTGACGCTGCATCACAGACAGGAGCGCCTGCGATGGTGTACGCAACGACGTACGTGGGTGCAAGAATGGCAAAACGTCATTTTTTCGAATAAATCCAGATTCTGATTACAGCATCATGATGGTCGCATCCGTGTTTGGCGACTTCGCGGTGAACGCACATTGGAAGTGTGTATTCGTCATCGCCATACTGGCGTATCACCTGGCGTGATGGTATGGGGTGCCATTGTTACACGTCTCGGTCTACTCTTGTTCGCATCGACCGCACTTTGAACAGTGACCGTTACATTTCAGATGTGTTACGGCCCTTGGCTCTACCCTTCATTCGATCCCTGCGAAACCCTACATATCAGCAGGATAATACACGACCGCATGTTGCAGGTCCTGTACGGGCCTTTCTGGATACGGAAAACGTTCGAATGCTGCCCTGGCCAGCACATTCTCCAGATCTCTCACCAATTGAAAACGTCTGGTCAATGGTGGCCAGCAACTGGCTCAGCACAATACGTCAGTCACTGCTCTTGATGACCTGTGGTATCGTGTTGAAGCTGCATGGTCACCTGTACCTCTACACGCCATCAAAGCTCTGTTTGACTTTATTTCCAGGCGTATCAAGGCCGTTATTACGGCCAGAGGTGATTGTTCTGGGTACTAATTTCTCAGGATCTATGCACCCAAATTGAGTGAAAATGTAATCAAATGTCAGTTCTAGTGTAATATATTTGTCCAATGAATACCCGTTTGTAATCTGCATTTCTTCTTGGTGTAGTAGTTTTAATGGCCAGTAGTGTATTTATAGTCACTGAACGTGCTAAGATAACCGGTAGTAGGCGCGTGAGTCACAACATATCGCACATTACACAAGAATTCTGTTCTCCAAGATAACCCTATCTCGGGTGGATCACATTATCACAGAGACAAGTGCGTATACGATCACAAACGTAAGACAACGGACTACACGTCGCTATTTTTCGGCTTACAAGATCTTCTTTACATATAGAAGTTTGAGGAAAGTCGAAAACCGATTAACTAAATAAAAATAAATTAGTGCTTTTAATTATATATTAGTGAAAATGTTCTCATTTGCCTATGTTTTTTGTTTGGGTTACATACTAACAGCTGTACTTCAAAAATGGACACATTTTATACAGCATTTTGCAATTTGCGTACACTACCACCCTCTAAAATATTTACTGTTCCTCTTCAAACTCCGGAAATATCTTACAATGATGCTAAAAGGTCTTATTCAGTGTAGGCCTAGTGCAGAAAAAGTTTCTTACTACGAACTATTTACTTTTCTTATTTTGGGAGGAGGTACTAAGAATCAACAAGAAAAATTTGACCAGTAAACATGGTTTCTAAAATGGAGATCTTAATAGCCATATTTTGGAAGACATATGCGTCATGACAGAGGGATAAGTTCTGCAACATAACAAAACTCAGATCGGCAACACAACTTGCCTAGCGCATTGAGGCTCAATGCTCCGATGCGCGAGGCCGTTGCCCGTCGGGGGTTCAATCCTCCCTCGGGTATGAATGTTTGTGTTCTCTTTAGTGTAAGGTAGCTTATAAGTAGTTTGGAAGTTTAGGGACTGATGAGCCCGCAGTTAAGTCCCATAAGCTTAACAAACATTTGAACATTTTCTTTTTTGGCAACACCAATCTACAAGAGCAGCAAAATGCATTGAAGTTGACGTTGGTCTGTTTGAACATCTTCTATGATGACACTTGCACATTTAAAGCAAGTATAACATAACAGTGTCCTAATTTAGTATCACCTGCACTTTTTTCCGTTCCTAGTTTTTTTTCTTTGGTTTGCCCGGAAACGGTTAAGAAAAGTACATATGTTTATTAGAAGATTTTGTTCAGAATCACCAGTAGTTTCGCTCCTCAAAGCATGCACAATTGGGGACAAAAAGATTTCCCGGTCCGAATAATTTGATATCCGAGCACAGAGCATTGCACATGCCCAAGCTAATAAGCTCGGTTGTGCCAACTCCAGGGGCCTGTGATGCTTCAGCTTGCAGATTACATCGTAAAATAGAAGCAATACCATAGTAAATATACAGTATATGCCGAGATTCATTGGACTTTAACTGACGTATGGTTTATTTTGGAAAACATTATTTGAGCACATAGAAACGGTTGAGGTATAAGAATTCCACATGCATTCATTTACTTCAACGAACCGCTTCTCACACGTGTTTCATTGGGTGAGTGGGTAGGCTGACGGTTTATGAACGCACCGGGCACGCGTTCGAATTCCCCTGGAGTCTATTCATTGTTTTAAAGTATTAAAACGCCAAGATCGCAATTAATTATTTTTCTGGCGATCGGTTTCGATCCACTTAGGGTATCATCATCTGGTCACTAGTGTTCTATGTTTTCATTTCGTGATCAGATGATGATACCGTAAGTGGATCGAAACCGATCGTCAGAAAAATAAATTAATTAATCGCGATCTTGGCGTTTCAATACTTCAAAGTAAGGAGATCGCCGTCCTACCATGGAAAAAAATGTTTTATTTTTAGACCTCTTGCAGGTAATATTTTAAATATTCATTCACTAAAAATTTAGCACCGCGATAAAAAAAAGAAATAAAATAAAAAAGTAAAGGCTTTGGTGGCGTCCGAACCGATGCACACCACTTAACCAGGAAGGCAGACACTATCAATGAGCTACCTGTCCTTTGTCGTTAGCGTAAGAGTCGAATAGTGCTACCGGAGTTGAAGCCCGAATATTAAACTAGAAGCAACAGCCGGCCGCGGTGGCCGAGGAGACTGAGGCGGTTCAATCACGGTCTGCACGGCCACTACGGTCGGGGGGTTCGAATCCCCTCTCGGGCATGGATATTTGTGCTGTCTTTAGGATAAGATAGTTCATAAGTAGTTTGTAACTTTAGGGACTGATGACCCCGTAGTTAAGTCCCATAAGCTTAACAAAATTTTTTTTTTTTTTTTTTTTTTTTTTTTTTTTTTTTTTTTTTTTTTTTTTAAGCAACAGATAATAGAAGGCACTGCCACTCACCCGTGTAAACCGCGAGTAAGGACTTAGAAAATTATTCCCATCTGCTGATACTTGTATCTTAGTTTAACACTACAGATTCACCATGTGGCAGTCGAAGTAATTACAAATACATGCATCCATTTTCAACATTTTTACTATGGATATCATTTGCCTCGTTGTTTAAAAATTAGGCTACTACAAAACGGAATATGTTTAAGAATGTGGAATCTAGAAAACCCATAATTGCACAATTAGTAGCGAATTAATATAAAAAATATTACCTGCAAGACGTCTAAAAAGAAAAAAGTGTTGACGCAGGTGGTCCTCGAACTCGCGCCCCTTGTGTTCGTAAGCCGTGAGCCTATCAATTTTTTTTATAATTTTTTTTCTCTGTTCTGTGGATTGTTCTGTTCTTTGCGATCGATGATTGTGTTTGTTCGTCGTTGATCGATGTGTTCTTGGCTCAGTTTTCTTATTACACAGGGCGTTCAGATATCTGACCGGCCGCTCTCAGCCGATACATATGTAAGAAGCGGTTCGTTGTAACAAATCTACCCACGTGGAGTTCTTATACCTCAACCGCTTCTAAGTGCTCGATAACGTTTTCCAAAATAAATGACACGTAAGCTGCCATGAATCGCTACATTTACTGTATCCTATTATATTGCTTCTATTTGACGATGTAAACAGCAAGTTGAAGCTCCGAAGACCACCATAGTTGTCAACACTTGCACTTCGAAACTAGGGCATGAGCAATGCTCTGTTCTCGGACTTTATTCGAGCCGGGTAATCTTTTGTCCCCCATTGTACCTCCTGACTCACTCCGTGTATAATTACTGGGCCCCGAAGATTCTTATCGCAAAATAGTTATTTGCACTGTTACGTGAGTACGCGCCTGGGAGTGTAGAGCGGCAGCAGAAGTCGCGGGCAACTTCCGGTGTCAGCAGCCGGCACGCCTGGCAGTCGGCTAAGTTGAGAACTGCGGCGTCTGACTGTCGTCACACTCGCCGCCGCGAACTGCCGCGCGCCGCTGCTAGCCACTGCGGGCAGACTGCCGAGACCGCGACGCGGCGCGCTGTCTGCCGTTGCGTAAGCTACGCACGCGTCACGCACTTATCACGCAGTTCCCTTCCCCCCCCCCCCCCCCCCACACCCCACTCGAGGAGCCTGCGTCCCAGCAAGTAGTCCAGTAAAGGCCGGCATCCGACAGCGCCACTCGCCGACGGCCGCGGCAAACCTATTTTTGCCGCGTCAAAGTGTCGTTAAGAACTGGCGTTCACATTCGAAGCGGCAGAAACATTTAGGCCGGTAACGCACTAGGCAGCCAGGCTGCGGCAGCCAATGAAACAGTGGTGGTATGCTTCCATTGGGACCCATTGGTATCTGTTTGGTTTCACCGTCGTAACAATAAACTCATCTTTCGTCACCATTTATGACGCTTTTGAGCTAAATCAGAATCATCACTGACATCATTCACGAGCTCCTGACCGATGTTCGTGCGACGGTTCTTCTGATCAAAATTTATATTTTTGGAGCAAACTTCGCTAACGACTCTCATGTCCAAAAAATCCGGAAAAAAACTGCATGACACGGACTCACCGATATGCCAACGTCCTCAGTTATTTCTGTTACGGTAATTTGACGATCTTACAAAAAAAATTTCTTCACAGATTCGATGTTATGATCTGTTGTTGATGTACTAGGGCATCCGCAGCGATGTTCGTCGCTGACGTCTTCCAGGCCATCTTCGAAGAGCTTGACCACTAGTAAACTTCTTTTCTTTTTACATAGGGTACAGCGAATCTATAAGAATAATTTATACACTACTAGCCATTAAAATTGCTACACTATGAAGAAATTCAGATGATAAATGGGTATTCATTGAACAAATATATTACACTAGAACTGACATGTGATTACATTTTCACGCAATATGGGTGCATAGAACCTGAGAAATCGGTACCCAGAACAACCACCTCTGACCGTAATAACGGCCTTGATATACCTGGGCATTGAGTCAAACACAGCTTGTATGGCGTGTCCATGCAGTTTCAACACGATACCACAATTCATCAAGAGTAGTGGCTGTATGGTAGGGTTCGAGTGTGACGCTAACTCCGCAAAGTCAATGGTCCAAGTTGTCAAAAAGGCAATCTATAAGTTTTCTTCCCTCCTGCCTCTTCTTCAACCCTGCCTAGCTCACGCCATGAAGGAGGTAAAAAAACAGAACCTGCTCCATTGCAAATAAGAGAATTACGAATCTTCCTGGAAAGTGGGAAAAGAGAAGGAACGGTTCCAGTTACTAAAGAAGAACTACAATAGGAGCTTTTAGTCATCCTAAGTGCCTTCACCAAGGAAGGTATATGCAGTATGGTAAACGAAATCATTTAAGATACAGCTCAATAACTTGACATTGCCAAAAACGAAAAGAAAAGTGTAAACGGTACACCTCCAATTGAACAAAGGCCTGGGCAACCAATGATATATAAAAATAACATTTAAAAACAAAGGAATGTTCAAATGTTTGTAGAACTTATGGGACTTAACTACGGGGTCATCAGTCCCTTAAAAACAAGCGACTCACAACTGGGGGGGGGGGGGGGCTAAAATGAGGAACAAATAAAAATCTCTCTTACCCATATGAGAAGCGTCTCTCCTGAAAAACAAAAGCACCAGTCCCCGGCCGGAAGGAAAAAGGAAAACTTAACACATGCAAATCAATGCATTATAGAAGATCCAAGCACAGAATGAGTAAGTGCAATATGTCATGACTCGTCTAAGTGTCAATAGCTTTCTGGTAGCTGTGAACCAATGCCGCCGCCAATGAATTTGCGAAATGTTCCAGGCACCGTCGCTGCAACCTCAATTGCTGATGGGCATTCCAGAGAGAGTGCATGAAATTCATACCATCCGACAGCTAAAGCTGAAGAACGGCGTAGGAAGTATGCCCCAATAATGGTGGAATTGTATTCTGTGCGTGGAGTACGTTTAATGGCAGGGATGGTGAACCATCCACCGTCAACCCTTGGGGGTAATACCGTTCACGAGGGCCAGCATTCCACGTGCGAGCTCCCACACGAAAGACACCCGGCGGCACTCAAAACGGTGTTTCCTCGTCTCAGGTAGTTGTAACTATATTACAAACTTCTTTTAAGTTTCTCCATATTGTTACAACCTATTATTTTGATCTTGACATGCCAAGCCTTTACAGGAGGGAGGAATTTTCGAATTTATCGTCCCGTCGACAGCGTGGTCATTAGAGACGGAGCTAACGCTCTGAGTTTTGGGTAAGGATGAGGAAGGAAATCGACCGTGCCCTTTGAAAGAAACAATACCGGCATTTGCCTGGAGTGATTTAGGGAATTCACGGAAAACCTAAATCTGGATGGCCGGAGGTGGATTTGAACCACCATCCTACTGAATGCGAGTCCAGTGTCTTACCACTGCGCCACCTCGCTCGGTCTAGGCCTTTACACATGTGTAAAAAATCATGATGAGACCTCAGAGCTCGAAATGCATTGTGTACAATAAGACAATTTTGTGACTGAAGGCAAGTTCGTTTTATTTTACTGACGTAAAACAGTCATAGGAGTATCACTGACAATAATGGACAAAATTAGGTAAAAATGAAATTTGACACTGTAATAAAGCCCTGTGTTAGAATGTATGCTGGACACCGGCTAAAGCGCTATTAAAAATTCATTGAACTTTAATTAGTCGGATGCTTCGTTTGTTACCGTCAGATTCATTTCCTAATTGCAGAGTTAATTCCTGCGGTAATGGTTTACCAATTACAAGGCACATCTATCGATAGAGGGCAAAGGATGGGGAGTGGGGGCGCCAATTATTCAACACAAACATTTAAATCAGTAATATCAATAAGGTTTTTATAAAGAGAGGGAGCTAAAGGAAGCTAGAAATGAATGTCAGTTACACCAAAACGCAAGGGGGAAAATTACAGTAATATTTCACGAATTTAACTGAAATGAATCAACAAATACCAGTGAAAATGACAAACGTATATTATGTATTCTGCTACAATTTTTTTAATCATAACGGAAATTAGAAATAATTTGCAAGATCGTTCGAACATACTGCACAAGATTGGTTGGTGGTGACTTGGGCTTAAACAGCATAGGACATCAGTCTTCCAGCGGGGAGGGGGAGGAGTGACGTCTTGAAAGGAGGGGATAGGAAAAGGAAATACAGTGCAGGGAGGAAAGAAGGAAGAAAGACTGCATTAGCTCGGGGACCCGTGCTCGCCAAGCACGTACTCACAAAGAACTGAGAGCCCCCTGGGGACTGCACAAGAGACGACTTCCTATGTTAATACAGAATACAAAGCAATGCGACGAAAAAATAACGGATCTCGGAAAAAATGGGACCAGCACTCTGAAGCGATCGTCATCCTTTTGCCTGTAACATGACGACAACAATGTAGGTAAACAACAAGTGTTTTTGTGTAGCCTCGTTAGTAAGTTAAGTTCCTTGGAATTGTACAATAACAGGTTGTCTCAGACGGAAGGGCAAATATTCAGTTATATGACAGGAATGATTTTAAAAAAATGTTCAAATGTTTGTAGAGCTTATGGGACATATCTACGGGGCCATCAGTCCCTAAACTTACAAACTACTTATGAACTAGCATATACTAAATACGGCACAAACATCCATGCCCGAGGGGGTTTTTGGAACCCCCGACCGCAGCAGCCGTGCAGACGGGGACTGGCACGTCGCAGACCGCTCGGACACTTCGGCCGGCAGGAATGATCATTCGAAACAAAGAAGTGTGGTAATCATGGACTCTGCATGCATACCATCAGTGCTATGAGCACTTCATCTACGCCACTGCGAAACACGTCACTTTTCTACCGAGCAGCTCTTAAGGTATGCATTTGCTCATGTGTACTGTGCTTATTGAGTTGGAATGATCGTTCCTGTCACATACTATAAACTGACCATTCCTCCTGGCACATCCAGTACGTTAGACGTCCTTACTGCGGTACCATTTTACCGCTTTCTGGCGTTACTCTGGTATATTTAATCGAAATGACAGCAGTCTTTATCATTAAATGGCTTTGCCTATTTGCTGTTACGTCGCATTGTTATGGTTATACCAAAGTGAAAAATAGA
Source organism: Locusta migratoria (assembly GCA_026315105.1). Lineage (NCBI taxonomy): Eukaryota > Metazoa > Arthropoda > Insecta > Orthoptera > Acrididae > Locusta > Locusta migratoria. The sequence continues at coordinate 103,986,473 of CM048747.1, forward strand.
ATTGAATGTATTTATCGTATAATAATAAAAGGTTTATCTACATGTCGTTATAAGTGATTAAATATTAAACGGAATAGCTGTGTGTCAGAGTCATATAAAAAAATTAAATCGACCAAGCCAGTTATAAGTCAGTATCAGTTGCAAAAGCCGGCCGCGGTGGCCGAGGGGACTGAGGCGCTTCAGTCACGGTCTGCACGGCCACTACGGTCGGGGGTTCGAATCCCCCTCGGGCATGGATATTTGTGCCGTCCTTAGTTGTAGCTAGTTCATAAGTAGTTTGTAAGTTTAGGGACTGATGACCCCGTAGTTAAGTCCCATAGACTCTACAAACATTTGAATTTTTCAGTTGCAAAAAATTTGTGTTACTGACGCGTTTCGCCCTTTTGAGGCATCATCAGAATATATAAATATGAGGTGAGCTATTTGTCGACATACCCAGTGCTATACCAAGCACTTGGTATAGCACTTAACATTTACCTACATCCTCCCATTTAAGGCCAAAATTTTAAAATAATTTTAAACAACCATGACGGTAGGCTTTCTTCCTAGATTGTCGTCATAAAAACAAATAGTTCACCTCATATTTATATAATCTGATGATGCCTGAAAAGGACGAAATGCGTCAGCAAGAAAAAAAATTTCCATCTGAGACGATTTTTGTGATATATTCATAACCAGTTTCTGTACGAGCCACCAGCATGGAGTGCAACCAGTTATATTTTTTTTTACTTTATTATTATTATTATTATTATTATTATTATTATTATTATTTGCTTTAATATAGGGGTAGTTTAGAATAAAAAGAATAGGGAAAACCCAAGGAAACATTTGGAAAATCGAAAAAAGTATAAAATTCGACGCTTATTATCCCATCTAAAGACAACTCACCACACAAAACTGTTCGAAAGCTGCAGCTGTAGGAAGAAAAAGGGGCACACTGCTATTTCTTCGATGCATCCTAATATGATTCCGTGAACACGAAAGCGGAAGTATCGAGTTTTAATGTTATCTTTCTTATTATTAAAAAACTGCGTCCCTTTGTGTCTTTGTAATTCATAGAACAGTACAGTTTCATTCCTATCTTGATGAAATTTTGCACACTTAACCTTCAGAAAAAGGAAAAACACACAAAATTTCGTACGGTGCACGGTGGAGAGAACTTACACATTTTGACACATAGCTATAGTTTTATTCCCACCTTAAAGAAATTTAACGCATTTCACCATCAAAACAAGGTGTTCAAATGTTTATAAATCTAAGAGACTTAACTGCGTTGGTCATCATCCCTAAGCTTACAAACTGCTTACACTAACTGAAAGTATCTTATGCTAAGGACCGAGGGAGGATTCGAGTCACCGACGGCGAACGGTCGCTCGCACCGCAGCTGGGCGCCTTAGTGCGCACGGCTGTTCTGCCGCGGAAAACAAGATGGTACCTTACAAACAGACTTTGACACAGTTTAACTAATTATTAGAAAGTTTGCTAATGTAAGACTATTTTCATGGAGAGGTTTCTATAAACTACAAATCAGTGTGTACGGCAGAGGGTACTTTGTAATAAACTTTAAATTTCAATAATCCTTTGGGCTTAAGGTCCCGTCGCAGCGTGGTCATTGGAGCTCACGCTCGGATTTTTGGTTAGGGATGGGGAGGGAAACCGGCCTTACCCTTTACAAAGGAACCATCCCGGCATTTGCCTCGAGTGATTTAGGGAAATCACGGAAAACCTAAATTTGGATGGCCGGAGGTGGATTTGAACCACCTTGCTTCAGAATGCACCTCGCTCGGTGCAATAAACTTTGCCTTGCAATAAACTGACTTGCAATAAACCACGAAAGTTGAGAGATATATGAGAGTTTTCATAGAGGGAGATGAACTGAGAGGCGGAATGAACAGAAAGAGGACGAGGAGATAGAGGAGAGGAGGGGACGAAAAAGATGGTCCGAAAAGGGGAAAGAGGAGATGGCCAGAGAAATGGAAGAGATGGACAGAGATAGGATTGGAGGGAGATTTGAAGTACGGGAGTGTGGATATTCAGGAGAGAACCGGTTTACAGCTAATTGGAAATACAAATAATGAAATACGATATTTCTGAATCATCATCATCATTGTCTTTGGCCCTTTTCCCACATCTGCAGAGTAGGCTCTGTGTTAACGCGGATTTGGCAATTGTTAATATTTACAGGATGGCCGAATGCCCTTTCCTGCCGCCATCCCATGCCCCCAGGAGGAAATGTGTACCCCAAATGCCTGCGTATAGTGTTATATGTGAGTGAAAGTGTAAAGTGTTACGAAATGTTTGCTAATCGAGTAACTGAGGCGAGACTTTGAGACCAGCCCGGTATTCACCCAGAAGGAAGTGGAAAACCGCCTAAAAACCACATCCAGGCTGGCCGGCACTCCCACCCCTTTCGTTAAACTGCCGGGCGGATTCGAACCGAGACCGGTACGCCTCCCCGTCGCGGAAAGTGGTGCGTTAGACCACACGGCTAACGGAACGGGTAAATACGATATATTCACAGAATATATGACAAACTACGAATGGGCAAACTGAAAGTGTGTACGCAGACGGGATTCGAACCCGGGTCTCCTGCATTCTAGGCATTTGAGCTGACCCCTATACCACTGGGGGCTCTACCCTGCCCACAGTACTCAAACTGGGAGTCACTATGTACTAATCCCCGCCCCACTAAAGAAAAGGATAATTGCCAGTCACTGGCATATTGTATATATTAGTGGGGCGGGGTAGGCAAGTTTGGAGCCCTTATTCTTACGGGAATTAATACATAGCGACTTCGAGTTTGAGTAATGTGGGCAGGGTGTCTGACGAACTTAGGTACCCGGCCGCGGTGGCCGAGAGGACTGAGCGCTCCAGTCACGGTCTGCACGGCCACTACGGTCGGGTGTTCGAATCCCCTCTCGGGCATGGATATTTGTGCTTAGTGTTACCTAGTTCATAAGTACTTTGTAAGTTTAGGGACTGATGACCCCGTAGTTAAGTCCCATAAGCTATACAAACATTTGAACATTTTGAGCTTAGGTAGTCCTTGCGGTGATCACCGACGTCCCAGTGGTGTAGGGGTCAGCGCAACTGCCTAGAAAGCGGCTGGGTACACATTTTCAGCTTTGCCCCTTCGCAGCTGTAGTAATATATTCAGTGAATATGAAAACAATAACAACTGCAGGATCAGAAGTGACGTCTGTTCTTTCGGAATAGACGCTAAATGTATGTATCTACATCTACATACATACTCCGCAATTCACCGTAAGGTGCGTGGCGGAGGGTACACTGTACCACTACTAGGCATTTCCTTTCCTATTCCACTCCCAAATTGAACGAGGAAAAAAGGAATGCCTATATGCCTCCGTACGAGCCCTAATTTCTCTTATCTTGTCTTTGTGATCTTTACGCTAAATGTAAGTAGGCGGCAGCAAGATCGTACTACACTCAGCTTCAAATTCCGGCCCTCTAAATTTACTTAACAGAAATTCACGAAAAGAACGTCGTCTTTCTTCCAGCGATCCCAAATTGAGTTGCCGGAGCATTTCCGTGACACTCGCGCATTGGTCGAACCTACCGGTAATAAATCTAGCTGCTCGCCTCTGAACCGCCTCTATGTCTTCCTTCAAACCGATCTGCTGCGGGTCCCAAATACTTGAGCAATACTCAAGACGTGGTCGTACAAGCGTTTTATATGCGGTCTCCTTTACAAGTGAAGTACATCTTCCCAAAATTCTCCCGATAAACCGAAGTCGGCTGTCTGCCTTACTCACAACTGTGCTTACATGCTCGTTCCATTTCATATCGCTCTGCAATGTTACGCCTAGATATTTGAACGACGCGACCGTATCAAGAAGCTCTCTACTGATGCTGTATTCGAACATTATGGGATTGTTTTTTCTACTCATGCGCATCACCTTACATTTTTCTACATTGAGAGCTAGCTGCCATTCTTCGCACCAACTAGAAATTTTGTCTAAGTCAACCTGTATGCTATTACAGTCAGTTACAGACGACACCCTCCATACACCACAGCATCATCAGCAAACAGCCGCAAATTACAACTTACTCTGTCCATCAGATCATTTATATAGATAGAAAATAATAGCGGTCCTATCACACTCCCCTGGGGCACGCCTGACGATACACTCGTCTCTGATGAACACTCGCCGTCGAGAACAACGTACTGCGTTCTATTACTTAGGAAGTCTTCCAGCCAGTCACAAATCTGTGAACCTATTCCATAAGCTCGTATCTTCGTTAGCAGTCTGCAGTGTGGCACCGTGTCGAACGCCTTTTTGAAGTCGAGAAAAACACAATCCGCCTGTTGCCCTTCGTCCATGGCTCGCAAGATGTCATGTGAGAAAAGGGCAAGCTGAGTTTCACATGTACGATGTTTCCTAAACCCGTGCTGATTCATGGAAAGAAGCTTTTCCGTTTCAAGGAAATTTACTACATTCGAACTGAGAATATGCTCCAAAATTCTACAGGAAACTGATGTCAACGATATTGGCCTTTAATTATGTGGGTCAGTTCTCTTTCCTTTCTTATAAACGGGAGTCACCTGCGCTTTTTTCCACTCACTAGGAACTTTGCGCTGAATTAAAGATTCGCGATAAATGCAAGCTAAGTAGGGGACCAATGCCGCAGAATAGTCTTTGTAAAACCGAACAGGTATTCCATCCGGACCAGCAAACTGTTTCGCATTTAGCTCTCTCAGCTGCTTCTCTACACCTGAAATACCTATGTCCTCCATGTCGGAATTAGTACGTTGATCAAATGATGGTACATTTGTGCAGTCCTCCTACGTGAAAGATTTCTTAGAGGTTAAATTTAGAACTCCAGCTTTCCGTTCGCTTTCTTCTATTACTGCCCCGGAATGATCAACTAGTGACTGGACAGTGGGCTTTGACCCGCTTATCGATTTTACATAGGACCAGAATTTTTTCGGGTTCTCGGAAAGATCTTTTGCTAAGGTATGGCTGTGATAATTATTGTATATATGATATTTTTGAACGTCACTGTAATATTAACCTCTATCGAAATTTAGATCAAGGTGTGATTCATCACATCAAACAGAACGTTCATATATATGTCACCGGCTGTTACGGTCACTAAACGAGGACAGTTTATTGCTTAACATGAGAGCGCCATTTATTAGTCACGTGAGCGAGTGCTTGGACAACACAGACGCTTCCGGAGTGGCGGCAATATAGCGGGCGCAGGTGATGGTGGGATATGAATGGCCGCACCCCAGCCCACCGCACAGAGCGGCGTGACAAGTAGCCGGCATGTGCGGCCACATGCCGTGGGCCAGGCGCCGTTTGTCACGGCGGCGGCACATGCCTGCACACACGGCCGCGGCCGTCATGTGCGTCTGTCATGTGGCGGGGCGCCAGCAGCCGCGCTCCAGCCACACACCTCAAGCACACTCGCCAGCCGGCCGCGGGGTCCGCAGCTTACGCAATATTTCTCACATAACCTCGGCTGCACCCGTAATGTTTGGTTCTATGGGAACTAGGCAGCGGAATAAGGCGCATTTATGTTTGACAGGGTTCTACATCTACATCCATACTCCGCAATCCACCGTAAGGTGCGTGGCGGAGGGTCAGCTGCACCACTACTAGGTATTTCCTTTCCTATTCCACTCCCAAATAGAACGATGAAAAAAAAGAATGACTTTATGCCTCCGTACGAGCCCTAAATTCTCTTGTATTTGTGACCACTACGCGAAAAGTAAGTAGGCGGCAGCAAGATCGTACTACACTCAGCTTCAAATTCCGGCCCTCTAAATTTCCTCAAAAGAAATTCACGAAAAGAACGTCGTCTTTTCTCCAGCGATCCCCAACTGAGTTGCCGAAGCATTTCCGTGACACTCGCGCATTGGTCGAACCTGCCAGTAACAAACCTAGCTGCTCGCCTCTGAACTGCTTCCATGTCTTCCTTTAAACTGCGGGTCCCAAATACTTGAGCAATACTCAAGACGTGGTCGTAAAAGCGTTTTATACGCGGTCTCATTTACAGATGAAGTACATCTTCCCAAAATTCTCCCAATAAACCGAAGTCGGCTGTCCGCCTTACTCACAACTGTCCTTACATGTTCGTTCCATTTCATATCGCTCTGCAATGTTACGCATAGATATTTGAACGACGCGACAGCATCAAGAAGCTCACTACGAACATTATGGGATTGTTTTTCCTACTCATGCGCATCACCTTACTTTTTTTTTTTTTTTTTTTTTTGCATTGAGAGCTAGCTGCCATTCTTCGCACCAACTAGAAATTTTGTCTGTCATCCTGTATGCTATTATAGTTAAAGACAACACTCTCCAATATACCACAGCATCATCAGCAAACAGCCTTTTTCCGCTGTGGTTCATTTGCACATTGAGCAAGCTATAAAGGAAAGCAAGAAGAAATTTGGAGAAGTAATTAAAGTTCAGGATGAAGAAATAAAAACTTTGCGTTTTGCTAATGACAATGGCAATTCTGGTAGAGACAGCAAAGGACCTGGAGGAGCAATTGAATGGAATGGTCAGTGTATTGAAAGGAGCATATAAGGTGAACATTAAGAAGAGCAAAATAATGGCAGTCTTAGAAAATCAGGCGATGCTGAAGGAATTGGATTAGGTAACTAATCAAAGGTGGTTGATGAATTTTGTTACTTAGGCAGTAAAATGACATATGATAGTCGCAATACAGAAGATATAAAATGCAGAATGGCAATCGGAAGAAAGCGTTTTTGAAAAAGATAAATTTGTTAACATCGAATATTAATTTAAGCGTAAGGAAGTCCTTTTTCAAGTTATTTGTGTGGAGTGTTGCCTTGTATAGGAGTGAAAGATGGACGATAAACAGTGCGGACAAGGAGAGGATAGAGGCTTTTGAAATGTGGTGCTACAAAAGAATGCTGAAGATTAGATGGGTGGATCGCGTAACTAATGAGGAGGTACTGATCAGAATTGGGGAGAAAAGAAAATTCTAGCATACCTTGACCGAAAGAAGGGATCGATTCGTAGGACGTATTCTTAGACATCAAGCTATAAGAGGGTGGAAGATATCGTCGTTGAAAGTCGTCAGCTTATATAAAATTCGGACTGAAGACCAGCAATGACATTTGACACTATAATAGCAAAGAGGTTATATACAGCGAAACGTGACGCACATTCTTCAGTTGTTTTTCTGCAACGTCGAATAAATAAAAACAATTGCTTATTGCGGTTTGAAAAGTAAAACTACCAAGAAAGATGCCGAAGGGTTTTCGATTCGTTTCTAAAAGCGAAAACGCCGCTGAAAAGTGAATCTACAGACGATAGAAACTTTGTAGACGTTGTTTATCTTACAATATCGGCATCAGTGGTTTTTCCATATTCCCATCCCTACGTGGGTGAAATAGGGGATGAACTGATTTTTGAAAATACGTTCCTATTAAGGCAATTTTGAAGCAAGAAATACAAATCTTCGGATTTTGATTGAATTTGAAAAACATGTGTTTTTATAATTTTGGAAATTTAACCATTAAGCGGATGAAATAAGGGAAAAATCTTTGAAGGGTGCTGCTATATTTTGATGCTAGAAATGCGGAAATTAGGATTTAGAACTACGGTTAGAATTTTTTTTAATGTGTTTCGGGATGTTTTGAATTCTGCCATCAATGGTTCTATAGGTGGTGCGAGTTGTATCAAAATACTTGATTAGGAAAGAATTTTTAAACATAAATCTATGAAAATTTATAAGCACAAACAACAAATGCAGACCACCCAGTCTACGCGTGCGAAACAGCGAGAATAAAGGTAGTGTATTGAATATAAGGAGAGGCACTGAATTAAAATTAAGAAAATATACATTTTATATTTTAATGTCAACAACAACAACAAAAACTTTACTTCAGTTATGTTAAAGGGGCTTCAGCGCAAAATATCCTCTGAATATGAGGAGCAAAACGGATACAAAAATCATGCCGTGCCTACCTAAAATTACTTCATTATCTTTTCATTGCTCTTGCCTCCTCCGAAATTATATGCTATATTCGTGTTTAAAATATATATATATTAAAGTATGTATAGTGGAGGGAGACGTAACTTAAAACAGTCCATGTAGTAGCATAAAGCTGTAGTAACTCAGCGGTTAAAGAACTGCCTAATACGAAGGAGGCCCCAGTTTTGAATCCCAGCCACAGCACACATTTTAATTCAACGCCTCTCTCATATTCAATATCTTTGATATAATGAGACAATATATGTATCAGGGAATTTAATTATGTGGATATTTGAACATTCGTTAGCCTGCACTCCGCTTTGTGTAGCAACATCTTTCGCGGTTCTTTGAAACTATACATCCACAAAAAAGTTGTGCAACACATTTTACATTATGAAATAAATCGCAATTTGCGATCATCTATGGCTTCGCTGCACTAGGTTTAGATGAAATGCCAAAGTGCAGCGAATGGAAATTTGTGCCCGGCTGGGATTCGAACCCGGGATCTCCTGCTTACTAGGCAGACACGTTGACCTCTCCGCCACCGAGGACACAGTGACTAGCCCGACTGCAGAGGACTCCTCCCTGCACGAAATATATAACTGTATACCTACCGAGGCTGGGCTCCTGACGACAATTAATTGTGTCTCGATACCTCATGGTCTGTTCTCCCTGATACGGTAATACAGTATTGTGGCTGCGAACATTACAGAACAATAGGCTGTGGTATAGGAAAGAGACAGTGTGGCGAATGGAGATTTGGGTGTGGTGTTAGACGTGCAGGGAAGAGTCCTCTGCAGTCGGCTTGATCACTGTGTCCTTGGTGGCGGAGGGGTCAACGCATCTGCCTAGTAAGTAGGAGATCCCGGGTTCGAATCCCGCCCGGGCACAAATTTTCATTCGTCGCACTTTGGTATTCCATCTAAACCTAGTGCAGCGAAGCCATAACTGATCGCAAATTACGATTTATTTCATACTTTGAACGCTGTAACGTCGTCAAAAAAACATAATACATTTTACCTTATTTTTTCTCAAAGAAACTTTTCCACATATAAAAAATACGTATCTCATGTTTTGATCTAGACTACAACATATTAAGAGTGTATTGGAATCGACGAATGGCACTTTGGTGGGTTAGTTGTTAGTCGCAGAACCATACGCCCGGTTTCGATTACGCTGCGGGACCACGCAGCAGCACCGCAGACTATAAGCTGCCCCCGGCCATTCTTTCGCCAGAATAGCTATCTGCCGTGCAGGGCTACCGTCCCAGGTGGCTCTAGCGCGCAATTACGTTAGGACCTCATCCGCGGCCAGCATATCGCTAGTATCGGCTTCGGATGCACCCTGATGCACCTCCCCACACGTTTTAATGCTGGCGCCAACATCAAGCTGACGCCGAGCGTCCCACATCCACACTCCTCGCATTTCCGGGCCGGACTACATGTCCTTCGGAAATCACGGCGGCCTATATTGTGCATACGGGGCGTCGGTTTATTGGAATCCGGTTCGCAATAACGCCGGCAATATGATTCCGGTTTCATTTCCTCAGCTTTATTTGAAAACGTCCTGCCAATATCGTCGCCATGTAGCTTTTGTTTTCAGCAGGAAGCAACTTTCCATGCCTCTGTGTTTACACTTGAATACGCATACCCTCTGGTTTCGTTATTTGTTGAACAGTAGTGGCGACTGTTACTGCTTGTTCACTTCTTTTCTTAAATTATGCTATTTACCTTTCCAAATAATTGTCTACACTATTTTTTCTGTACCTCTCAAACTTCTTCATACGTTTATGGGGTTAAATATCATGTAGACGTATATTTTTAAACCTCACTCTCCGTCGAAAATGAAAATGTTTTGTGGCGAATGCTTTAGAAAATATAAAGGTTAAAAGAAACTGAGAACGTAAGGAGATGCGGGCGTGCTATCTTTGGCTTCACTGCGTGCGGCGCTATCAACTGAGCGTTTTATTTATTTATTAGCTTAACGCCGCGCTGGAGTAGCCGAGCGGTCAGGAGCGCCACGTTACGTATCGCGCGGCTTCCTGCGACGGAGGTTCGAATCTTCCCTATGGCATGGATGTGTGTTGTCCTTAGCATAATTTAGTTTAATTAGTTTGTAAGCCTTATGGACTGATGACCTAGTAGTTAAGTCTCTTAAGATTTACGAACACTTGAACATTTGATTTTACTACTTGTAACTCCCTATGGTACGCCTTAATATTTAATTTTCGAAAAATACCCCAACATCTGTCTTAATTCCACCCAAGTATGCAAATATTTTTGTAACTCTAGGTTCAAAATTGGCTTAGTAGCAACGTGTTTTCCAAAAATGTTTCATCCCCTATTTCACCCCCAAATGATTAATTTTCTGAAAATATCGAAACATGTCTCTTTTTAATTCTGACCAGGAAAACATATCAGTTTATGAGGTTGTAGCTTCAAAATTGTCTTAATAGCAAAAGATTTTAGAAAAACATCCCCTCTCCTATTTAACCCCCTTTATGGTTGAATTTCCAAAAAAAAAACGAAACACATATTTTTTAAATTCTAACCAATATTACAAATATCAATTTTTCAGCTCTAGCTTCAAACTTGTTTTATATCAATGTGTTTAAAAAAAATTCATCCCTTATTTTACCCTCTTACTTGTTGAATTCCCAAAAATACTGAAACTTGTTTTTTTAATCCTGACCAAGATTCCATATTCGAAGTTTCGTAGTTATAGCTTAAAATATGAGTTAACAGAAACATTTTTTTGAAAATCAATTTTTTGCATCCCTTATTTTACCCCCTTATTTGGTTGAATTTCAAAAATGCCGAAACACGTGTGTTTTAAATTCGAGCCGTGAATTAAAATCCGAAATTTTATAGTTCTAGCTTAAAAAAGATCAACGTATTTTCAAAAAACGTTTCACCCCCTATTTCACCCCCTTACGGACGTAATATCGAAAATTCGCTTCTTAAATGACGCCTACAGAGTAAGATCAATACCCTCTCTAGTCGGTCGAGACATTGCCTTTCATATATAGAGAAGATTACTCCTTCGGCTATGAAGTTCTTGAACGACATATTTACATCGATCATCGACTTGTATTTGAACGGCAATGGTACCAACGGAAAGATAAAAGATTCTACAACTGAAGAACGAAATCTGTAACCTTCTATATCCACTGTCTTCGGAAATGTGAAGATTTAAATTATATATATAGAACAGTCTAGGGTGCAATAATTTATTCTATTTAACTAGTTTCTGTCTTCTTTTAGACCATATTCAGGAATTTTAACTCAAATGTTCAAATGTTTGTAAAGTCTATGGGACTTAACTACGGGGTCATCAGTCCCTAAACTTACAAACTACTTTATAAACTAACTAAGACTAAGGACGGCACAAATATCCATGCCCGAGGGGGGACTCGAACCCCCGACCGTAGTGGCCTTGCAGACCGTGACTGGAGCGCCTCAGTCCCCTCGGCCACCGCGGCCGGAGAATTTTAACTCCATCGATGTTGTGGAGCTGCCAGGTAACTGGGAGCGTTCCAGTGCGTCACTGGGTAATTTTCCAGGGCACAGATATAAATTTAAAAAATTAAATAAAAATACTTCCTATCAGAATTTCTTTTTAATTTGAACCATTTCAAACAGAAAATTTCAAATCACTTTATAAGCTTAAAAACGAAAAATGTGATTTTTTTTTACCATTCTGCGGCTTCCAAACTCCCCGTAAAAGACTGTATATACAAATGCTATTATTGTATTAAATAGTACCAGAGCCACGCTCTTTTGATTGATCATCATTATACCGCTGTACCTAATGTGTGTACTTTCTTAGCATAGCACAAAAGTTATAACACTAAAAGTAGTAATATAAGATGCCCTTAAACTATCTGTATGTAGTTTCCTATCATTTTGTTTACTAAATCATACACCATGTTCAGTTGACAACGCAAACAAAACAAATTAGTTATGTAAAGAAAAATACATACAGCTGTTAGAGATAAATAACATGTTCACAAGTCAACAGTTGCCCAAAAATTACGTCAGTGGAACAATTAGTCGACACCAGACTGGGACTATATGGGAAAAACCGCAAATCCAAACCTGAGAAACGATATGGGATCGTTTTTCCTATTCATCTGATGACCACTTGCCATCGAGGACAACGTACTGGGTTTCATTCCATACAAAGTCTTCAACCAATTCGCAGACTTCGGAACCTATGAGCCGGCCGCGGTGGCCGAGGGGACTGCGGCGCGTCAGTCACGGTCTCACGGCCACTACGGTCGCGGGTTCGAATCCCCCCTCGGGCATGGATATTTGTGCCGTCCTTTAGTCTTAGCTAGTTCATAATTAGTTTTAAGTTTAGGGACTGATGATCCCGTAGTTAAGTCCCATAAGCTATACAAACATTTGAACCTATGAAATGTGCTCGTATCTTCGTAAGCAGTCTGCAGTGCAGCACCGTGTCATATAATGTAATGTGTAGTCTTCCTGGTGCCCTTCATCCACAGGTCTCAAGATATCATTTGAGGAAAGGACAAGCTGATGCTTTCTAAACCAGTACTGATGCGCGGACAAATCAAAAATGTTTCAAATGTTTGTAGAGCTTATGGGACTTAACTACGGGGTCATCAGTCCCTAAACTTACAAACTACTTATGAACTAACTAATTCTAGGGACGGCACAAATATCCATGCCCGAGGGGGGATTCGAACCCCCGACCGTAGTGGCCGCGCAGACCGTGACTGGAGCGCCTCAGTTCCCTCGGCCACCGCGGCCGGCCGCGGACAAATGTTCAAATGTTTGTAAGCCTATTCGACGAAACTGATATGGCCATCAATTCCTAGACTTACAAACTACTTAATCCATCTTTCACTAAGGACAAAATACACACACACACACACACACACACACACACACACACACATGCCCGAGGGAGGACTCGAACCACCGGTGGGAACGGCCGCCCAATCCAACACGGTCTGAAGAGAAGGCCTGCGCGCTGCCGTGCCACGTCACGCAGAGTAGGTCGAATCGCCCAGCTGACTGGCTGAATGATGTTTGGCGGTGGGCTGTGCCCCAGCTGTCAGCCAATCAGCTGCGCGATCGCGACCTACTTTGTGTGACGTGTCACGACAGCGCGCAGGCTTCTTTTCAGACAGTGTTGCCCAGTCCTTAGCATGACGTCTTAGACCGCGCGGCCCAATGCACGGACAGAAGCTTTTACGAGTCAAGGAAATTTACTTATTCCAATAGAGACTATGTTCAAGAATTGAGCAGCAAAGTGATGTTACTGATATTGGTCTGAAATTATGTGAGTCTATTCTTTTACCTTTCTTATAAACAGGAGTCACCTGCAATTTTTCCTGTCGCTTGGGACGTATTTGCCCAAAGATTCGCGATAAATGCAAGTAACGTAAGCGGCCAATGCTATACTCTTTGTAAAAAAAGAAAAAAAAAAGAATTAGGATTTCATCCGGACCTGGTGACTTATTTTTCAGCTCTCTCAGATGCTCCTCTACACTATTGGTGTCTATTACTGTGTCTTCTAATCAGGAGTTTTTCCGATGGTTTTTCGTTGTCCTTAGCTGCTTATAAGTTCGCTCATGTGTATTTACATCTATTGTAACTATATTATTGGCCTACGTGAAATTTGGGTGTTTACAATCCGCCTAATGGTTTTATTAATTTTATGTGTCTTAACTTGAGACTGAAATTTAGGCAAGGCTACGTTCCTTATTTTCAATATTTTTTTTTTTTTTTTTTTTTTTTTCTTTTGTATAAACAAAAAGACTGTGTCATCTGTTTTCTTTTTAATTTTATTATGAAATTTAGGTGTCGGATGTTTTTTAATTTCTATAATGCTGTTTACCCGAAAAAAATCTTCGGTTTTGTTTATACTATCTCTGTCATAAATTACCAAAGTAGCATTACTTTTATCGGCTTTGGTTATTATTGCCTTATTTTCCTGTAGATTTTGTGCCAATTTTCAAATTTTAATGCACATTATAAAAAGTAATAGTACCGATGTAACGTTACGATAGATTAACAAAAAACTGCAGGAAAATAAGGCGATAATAACCAAAGCCGATAAAATTAATGCTGTTGTGGTAATTAATGACAGCGATTACATAAACAAAACGAAAGAATTTTTTCGGGTAAACAACATTATAGAAATTTAAAAAGGATTCGACACCTAAATTTCATAATGAATTAAAAAAGAAAATTGATGACACTGTCTTTTTATTTACACAAAACTAAAAGTAAAAGTTAAAAATGATGAATGTAGCTTTACCTAAATTGGAGTCTCAAGACACATAAAATTAATGAAACCATTAGCCCGATTGTAAACAACAGAACTTTACCTAACTACGAATTAAACAAAACATTAAATGTTAAACTTGAAGAGGCATACACAATGTCGAACTCAATAAGTATAAAAACTAGTTACGAATTAACAAGACATTTGCAAACAGTTGTCATTCCCCAGAATTCACCTCTACTTCTCTGGATATAACAAATCTTGATACTAACGTCCCTATTAAGGAAAGTTTAGAAACACTAATGGCCTTTACTGGTGTTATTTCTGTTATTACTGGTGAGGACATCAGTGATAAGTGTGGTGTCGCACAAGTCCAAAGTGCGCGCCACCTACTTTCGCCGCGCGCCGCCATGCACGCACGGCGCGGCGTTCTTACGACGACAGCCACGAGCGCCCTCTGCTGCAACTCCGCTCGTGGCCTCCACTGAACGACATCGTGCACTTGGGACTGAGATAGCAACCAGTTAGGACCTTCGTAATCAGATAAGCCCCAGTGAAGACTTGGCTATCGTACAGGCACTAGGCAGACCTCTAGCTCAACTATGTATCAGCATTCTGCCGTACTAAACCATGTAAAAGTTAAGTATTGTATAAATTCTGTGCAATATATATTTCGTTCTAATTAACTTTAGTGTTTCCGTACCTGCACCAGCGTGCTATCTTTATTCCTGTGTCGGTCTCATTCCACTCGGCCACCGACACCTACGACGGAAACGAGACACAAAAGCGGCGACGAGGCTGGGACACAAAAGTAAGGTAACGCCTTCTCGCTGGCGACCGCCGTGTACGCTGCCCGCCTGCGGGGATCCGCCCGCGCTAGCCGGCAGGCGGGGCCCGCTGCCAAACCGCCTCTGTCCGCGACTAGCGTCTGATCCGCCAAGCGCCTCATTAGCAAGCCAGCTGCGCTACGTCTAGCCTTCACATATCCACGCCCACGCCCCTCTCATAACGCCACGTTTTCTTAAATAGCAGAATTTTTTCCTTCTCATGCTGGATTATGTCTTATAATGGTCCGTACCCAACACATCTAAGACGAATGGGACTCGGCAACAATCCAAACTGTACATGTAGAGAGACTGGGTCCCCAGAACACACGGTATTACATTGTGTTATACAGAACACACTGTATGTTAAACAACACACAAGACTTAAACGTACTGATAAGAGATAAGGATGGCCGGGACACACTAAATAGACTGACGAATGAGGTCTCATCACTAAAGCGGGAAGAATACGCAAACACTGTCAGACATTAACATCGTACATAACACCAACATCATAACACTGGACACATGGAAAGAGACAAGCAGAGTAAGTACAAGCGACATGGATAACGAAACAGATGACAACCTCAGCACAGAAGATGACTCATTCCTCAACAATTAAGCACTATAAACCCTAGAGTCAAAACCCCTTTAGCTCTTAAGGTACATGAAATGAATGACTACCATCTATGATGGGAATTCCGTGATGGCAGGGTCGATGTTCATTCCGAGGCCTTCCACCTTGGTAGACTCTCCCCAACAACTTTACCTACCCTTTCCTATCTTCTTTTATTTATCCTTCTTAATAATGATGATTTTTGAGTTGCCCTTCCTTTTCAAAAATCAAATGTTCAAATGTTTGCAGAACTTATGGGACTTAACTACGGGGTCATCAGTCCCTAAGCTTACAAACTACTTATGAACTAGCTAAGACTAAGGACGGCACAAATATCCATGCCCGAGGGGGGATTCGAGCCCCCGACCGTAGTGACCGTGCAGACCGTGACTGGAGTGCCTCAGTCTCCTCGGCCACCGCGGCCGGCCCTTCCTTTTCCTCGTAATTTGTTATATCCATTATTCATACATAGTACTAGAATTAAATTTAAAATTGTATAAATAACTAAATAAAAATATGTAACACCATGAATTTCACCATTAACTTATCTAATTGTTACTATCGTTTATTTAAATTTAACGTTATTAAAATGTAAAAGACAACACAAACCACACTTGGTCTAATTACGACCAGCTATATACCCAAAGGCAGCTGGTCTGCATCAAGGAAATTTATGGACAATGAAGTGTTTTGACAATCTAAACTTTAAATATGTATGATAAATGTATTCAGAAGAAAAGTAACAATAAATGTGTGTATATTCCAAAATAATAATAATAACAATAATAAAACTTCTTATAATTACCTGATTGTGGGCCTGCAGTGAAATGTATGTCTCGAAACGAAATAGTAAGACACCGTCCAATATTACTGGCGATTACCAACAGCTGTTTCGGAAGTTTGCCATTATCAGGTGCCTGCATATTTATAAGAATTACGTATATGAATTTTTCCTGTTATTTTTGCATCTTAACTAATGTATTTGCAAATTATTTATGAAGGAAGGGAAGTAAGAAGTATTAGGAACGAAAGGATTGACAGTGGCTCCATTAGGGCATTAAATTAAACAATGGCGAGAAATGAAAATGTGAGGCGGTCAGGAATCGAACCCGGGTCTCCCGCTTCAGGCCAGCGGAGGCCTTAACCACTTGGCTATCCGTGCTCGCCCCCCTTCCGTCTCAAATCTCCACAAGTCGCACGCCAAGACTGTAGCTTCCTTATCGTCCATGCCCTCTTACACTCGCCGTTGCGGATTCCCATGCGAGGTCGAACCTATTAGAGGATCTGCAATGAAATAAATGAAGCTGACGCCGTCTTTGCGTGTAAATATTTATTATTATATTGGTGTGGTGTCTATTCTTTCGGACATTTCCGAAAGAACAGACACCAGTACAATAATAAATATCTACGTAATACGACTTACGTCTAGTTTTCTTGACGTTTATGCACGAGGGTCACTTTACATCTACATAAACAATCCGCTAATCACATTTAAGTGCACGGCGGAGGGTTCATAAATCCGGTTTTATGATATTCCTCTACGGTTCCACTCTCTAACAGTGCACAGGAAAAATGAACAACTGAATCTTTTCGTTTTACATCTTATTTCTCTTATTTTATTCCGATGTCATGTCTTCCTATGTAGGTGGGTGCTATCAATATGCTTTCGCATTCGGAAGAGAAATTTGGGGACAGATATTTCGCAAATAAATCTCGCCGAAACGAATGACGCCTTTCTTTGAATGTTTTTCACGCCAAGTCGTGCATCATTTCTGAGACGCTCTCTCCCCTATACCGCGATAATACAAAACGAGTTGCTCTTCTCTGAACTTTTTCTATATCATCCGTCAGTCTCACTTGTTGGGGCTTCTACAATGGGTAGCAGTACTCTAGGGTACCAGTACGCAGAAGTGTAATGTGGACAGTTTCTTTGGTAGAGCTGTTGCCAATGAAACGTAGCATTTGGTTCGCCTTCCCTACAAAATTTTCTGTGTGTTGTTCTCAGTTTAAATTGTGCCTAGGTATTTAGTTGAATTGACGACCTGTAGATTTGACTGATTGATCCTGTAACTGAAGTTTAAGGGATTTCTTTTAATGGTCATTTGGATGACTAGACAATTACCATTATTAAGGGTCAAATGCCAATGTTTGCACCATGCAGATATCTAATTTAGCAGCTGCTTATGATCTTCTGATGACTTAACTAACCGAACAGCTTCATCAGCGAACACAATCTCCTAAATCGTGTATATATAAAGAGTAGGGACCCTATAACACTCCCCTGTGGAACGCCCGATATCACTTCTGTTCTGCTCGATGACTTATTTATGAATTTATCGATGAATTTTATTAGAAGAAGCTTGTGATGTACAGTGTAAAAAGCCTAGCACTAGTAATCTCCCACTTTTTAAACCATTAATAGTGTTCATGGCAAACGACATAGTCGGTGCTTCTCATTTGACTTTCGTTCCGTGCGTCTATAAAGTTTCCAACCGTTCCGTCGCATCTCAGAGCCGTGATACAGCGTCAAAATGACTGTCTACATACGACTTCAGTTACAAGCAGCGTTCTGTTATTGAATTCTTGTGTGCAGAAAAGGAAACCGTAGTGAATATCCGTAACGTTGGTGAGCAGTGATGGCGATACTGCACTTGATACGAGTGCAATTGGGCGATGGGTAAAGAAATTTAAATTCGCAGGAAACGCAGAAACAGAGCTCCATGATGAGCCATGCTCGGGACGTCGTGTCACAGCTGCTGCTCCAGACGTACTGAGGCCAGTATTCGTGCTGAGCGGCGCAACAAACCCGACAAATGGCTCAGCAGAGGTCGGTCAGCATTGCAAGTGCGTCTGCAGTGATCGAGTCACGCCCACAGACAAGTCCGAGATACCAGAACACGTCGCCACATTCGGTTGGACATCAGTGCCTCATACACCCTACAGTCCAAACCTGGCATCCCCGGACTTCCAATTCTTTGGGCCGCTTACAGATTCTCTGCGGGGAACACCCTCCGAAGATGACTAAAGTGTCAGTCATGCGGTGGACATGGGCTTTCACCAGCAACGAATACATTCTCTCCTACAACGCTGCCGTACGGCCAAAGAACGTCATGGAGACTATGCAGAAAAACTGGAACCGGACAAGACATATTGATGTATTATAAAGACGGGGAGGCAGATTACCATGATGAAATGAATTGGTAATGCTGCGAAAAGCTGGTTAAGTTGTTAAATACACACCCGTCTGCAAATATGTGTGTATTTAACAACTTTTTAAATCCATGTATTTCCAGAAGTGTAGCTACGTAACAAAGGTGATACACATCCGATGGTGGTAATTCCGAAACGGGTCATTGAAGTCGCACTGTACATGAAGTGGGCCTGCAATAAAAAATGTTGCGACCTAACCACCTTTTCGCAGCACTACCCATTCATACTGATGTATATTGTCATGAGAATAACTACGTTATGAGAAAAAAAATGCTGGTCATTACTTATTGTAGGACCCTCGTATACTACGGTCGGGGGTTCGAATCCCCCCTCGAGCATGGATATTTGTGCCGTCCTTAGTATTAGCTAGTTCATAAGTAGTTAGTAAGTTTAGGGACTGATGGCCCCGTAGTTAAGTCCCATAAGCTCTACAAACATTTGATTTGAACCCTCGTATATCATATAGTATCACTGTCTCAGATATATTTCATTAAGTTTTGATTAAACACTTATTTCCGTGCTGACGTATTTAGTCTAACAACTATTAAATATTTTACGTAATTTTACAATAGTTTCATCAAAGATGTTTTATATATACAGAGTAATTTTTTGTTCAGTATAAGTTACTTTATTTAATTTTCGACAAATGACAAATGTTTATATAATTACAGACCTTGGTCTAAGATGACTGTTTCTTTAGTTTTCTATGATAGGTGTATCTTACCTTTGATTCTTAGCTTTTTTCTTCTATTAAGTCAATAAAATTATCTTAGTAATTATTCAAATGTTTAAATGTATGTAAACCTATTGGACCAAACTGCTATGGTTATCAGTTCCTAAACTAATGCACTGCTTACAATATCATATCTTACAATACATTCTCTTTTACTAACATTAGTTAACAGGTGCCTCGTGACGCTTTATGTATTACAAGGGTGTCGCCATGAAGAAAAGTCTCCAGAACTTTGGAGTACCGACTGTGTGTTAGTTAATTAACTAAAACGTTGGCACTCTAAGCAGTAATGGCTAATTATTTTTTTAGTTTTCAAACCTAACTACCGATCAGTTGCTCAGTGACCGGCGGCCAGCGCACACGTGACCAGCAGCAGCTCTACATTGTACGGTAACCGGCTTCTTAATAGAAGCGACTTATTTACATTTCGTGTGTACTTTCTCTTGCAGCTCTTTATACTTTAGTGTGCTCGCGTGTTTGTTTATTAAGAATCGCGTTTATTTGTCAGCTCAGGTACTGAATTTTTGATTTATTAGCTCGCGTATATATTTTTCAGATTCGCCGTTAATAAACAGTTCAGCGTTAGGTCTATACTTCACAAAGCTCACTGTTTATCAAACTACTGAGTCCTCTGACGTACTTACTTGGAAGAAACAAAGGTTTTTAGAATGGCTAGGAACTGTGACTGCTGCGAACGGATGGAGGCAGAGTTGGTGACTCTTCGCTCGCAGCTTCAGGCGGCGTTGGCTTCGCTGGCAACGCTAGAGACTGCGGTGGGTGGGCGCCGCTGTTGTGGGCCGCTCGCGGGGGTACAGCAGACGCCCTGTGCGTCTGTTGTGCCCTCCGATCGGCCTGCGGCTGTGGCCAGCCCGCTCACTGCCCGCGAGGAGGTAGCCCCCCAATCCGTGGTGGATTGGGAGGTCCCCTCAGCGCGTGTCAGGCGGCGTAAGACTTCCCGGGGGACCGAATTGGAGGCCTCCCTGGTTAGTCTTGCCAACAGATTCGAGGCGCTGTCTGTGGCAGGGGATGTTCCTGATGCGGATGGCGTCGCTTGTCCTGTACTCGCCCCTCTGCCTTCAAGATCCGGGCACTCACAGAGGGTGGGTTTGTTGGTAGTTGGGAGCTCCAACGTTAGGCGGGTAATGGAGCCCCTTAGGAAAATGGCTACTAGGGAGGGGAAGAATTCCAATGTGCACTCCGTGTGCATACCGGGGGGAGTCATTCCGGATGTGGAACGGCTCCTTCCGGATGCCATGAAGAGCACAGGGTGCAGCCAACTGCAGGTGGTGGCTCACGTTGGGACCAATGATGTGTGTCGCTTTGGATCGGAAGAGATCCTCTCTGGTTTTGAGCGGCTATCAGAAGTGGTGAAGACTGCCAGTATTGCTTGCAAGATGAAAGCGGAGCTCACCATCTGCAGCATTGTCGACAGGACTGACTGCGGACCTTTGGTTCAGAGCCGAGTGGAGGGTCTGAATCAGAGGCTCAGACGGTTCTGCGACCGTGTCGGCTGCAGATTCCTCGACTTGCGCCAAAGGGTGGTGGGTTTTCGGGTTCCGCTAAATAGGTCAGGAGTCCACTACACTCAGGAAGCGGCTACACGGGTAGCGGGGGCTGTGTGGCGTGGACTGGGCGGTTTTTTAGGTTAGATGGCCTCGGGAATACACAAAATGGGTTTCAGTCTCAAAGGGGGCAGGTCAGACACGGGAAGAAAGTAGACATAAAAACCATTGGTGTAACAGTTGTAAATTGTCGTAGCTGTGTTGGGAAAATTCCAGAGCTCCAAGCGCTGATAGAAAGTACTGAGGCACAAATCATTATAGGTTCTGAAAGCTGGCTGACGCCTGAGATAAATTCGGCCGAAATTTTTTCAAAGGGCCAAATGGTCTTCAGAAAGGATAGAATAAATAAAACTGGGGGTGGCGTGTTTATTGCTGTTACAAACGGTTTATCCTGCAACGAAATTGAGGCAGATACTTCCTGTGAATTGGTCTGGGTAGAGGTTATACCTGACCACCGAAATAAATTAATAATTGGATCATTTTATCGGCCCCCTGACTCAGACGATGCGGTTGCAGAAATGTTCAAAGAAAGCTTGAATCATATTTCAAATAGGTATCCGAAGCATACTGTTATAATCGGTGGCGACTTTAATTTACCCTCGATATGTTGGAATAATTACGTATTCAAAACCGGGGGCAAATATAAAACATCGTCCGAACTAGTTCTGAATGCTTTTTCTGAGAACTACTTCGAACAGTTAGTTCATGAACCCACTAGAATAGTACGTGGTTGCGAAAATACTCTTGATCTCCTAGCTACAAATAATCCCGAGATAGTAAAGAGCATCAAAACAGATACAGGGATTAGCGAACATCGAGTTGTAGTAGCGAGACTGAATATCGAAATTCCCAAATGCACCAAAAATAAACGAAAAATATATCTATTCAATAAAGCAGATAAAAATTCGCTTCACGCTTTCCTGAGTGATAGTCTCCAGTCCTTCAAAACTAAAAATGCGAGTGTAGATCAGTTGTGGCTTACATTCAAAGACATAATATCAGTAGCAATCGAGAGATTTATACCAAATAAATTAATAAAAGAGGGGGCTGACCCCCCGTGGTACACAAAACAGGTCAGATCACTGTTGCAGAAACAAAGAAAAACGCATGCAAAATTTAAAAAGACACAGAATCCGCAAGACTGGCAATCTTTTACTGAAACTCGCAACCTAGCGCGGACTTCAATGCGAGAATCTTATAGTTGTTTCCACAACGAAATCCTGTCTCGTAATCTTGCAGAAAATCCAAAGAAATTCTGGTCATATGTGAAGTACACTAGCGGCAAAACACAAACAATACCTTCACTACGCGATAGCAATGGTAATACTACCGACGACAGTACTGCTAAGGCAGAATTACTAAACACAGCTTTCCGAAATTCTTTCACCAAAGAAGACGAAGTGAACACTCCAGTATTCAATCCAAGAACAGCTGCCAGCATGCGGAACTTAGAAGTAGATGTTCCTGGAGTAGTAAAACAACTTAAGTCACTAAACAAAAATAAATCATCCGGGCCAGATTGTATACCAACTAGATTCCTCTCAGAGTATGCTGATGCAATAGCTCCGTACTTAGCTATAATTTACAACTGATCACTCAGCAAAAGATCCGTACCCAAAGACTGGAAAGTTGCCCAAATTACTCCAATATTCAAGAAAGGCAATAGGAGTGATCCCCAAAATTACAGGCCTATCTCATTGACGTCGATTTGCAGTAGGATTTTGGAACATATACTTTGTTCGAATATTATGTACTACCTCGAAGAGAACGACCTATTAACCAATAGTCAGCACGGATTCAGAAAGTATCGCTCTTGCGAAACACAGCTTGCCCTTTATTCACATGAAGTGTTAAGTGCCATCGACAAGGGATCTCAAATCGATTCCATATTTCTGGATTTCCGGAAGGCTTTTGATACTGTACCCCACAAGCGGCTTCTAATGAAATTGCGTGCTTATGGAATATCTCCCCAATTGTGCGGTTGGATTCACGATTTCCTATCAGAAAGGACACAGTTCGTTGTAATTGACGGTAAGTCATCGAGTAAAACAGAAGTGATATCTGGCGTTCCACATGGAAGCGTTATTGGTCCATTACTCTTCCTCGTGTTTATAAACGATTTAGGAGATTATCTGAATAGCTCCCTTAGACTGTTCGCAGATGATGCTGTCGTTTATCGGTTAGTGAAGTCAACAGAGGATCAAAAGCAACTGCAAAGCGATTTAGACAAAATTTTTACTTGGTGCGAAAATTGGCAATTGACACTAAATAAAGAAAAGTGTGAAGTAATACACATGACCACTAAAAGAAATCCGCTGAACTTCAATTACGCGATAAATCAGTCAAACCTTAAGGTCGTAAATTCTACCAAATACCTAGGAGTTACAATTACGAACAACTTTGACTGGAGAGAACACATAGAAAATATTGTGGGGAAGGCGAACCAAAGGTTACGTTTCATTGGCAGAACGCTTAGACGATGCACCAGCTCCACCAAAGAGACTGCCTACATCACACTTGTGCGTCCTCTCTTGGAGTACTGTTGCCCCTTGTGGGACCCTCACCAGGTGGGACTGACGGAAGATATTGAGAAGGTTCAGAGAAGGGCAGCTCGTTTTGTTTTATCACGTTACGGGGGGGAAAGCGTCACGGAAATGTTGCACGAATTGGGGTGGAAATCATTAAAAGAAAGACGTTATTCATTGCGGCGTGATCTGTTTGCGAAGTTTCAATCACCGACTTTTAGTTCTGAATGTGAAAATATTTTGCTAGCACCCACCTACTTAGGGAGACATGACCATCCCAATAAAATAAGAGAAATCAGATCGAAAACGGAACGATTTAGGTGTTCTTTCTTCCCGCGCGCTATTAGAGAATGGAACGGTAGAGAAAAGTTATGAAGGTGGTTAATGAACCCTCTGCCAGGCACTTAAATGTGATTTGCAGAGTATCGATGTAGATGTAGATGTAGATAATCATTTCTGCCTGAACAATGTCATTATCTTGTATTCCAAATTCCCGAATTCACTGGACAGCTGTAGTACACAAACACAATCTCTTCGCCAGTGCTGCATCGTTTTTGATCATAATACACGACGACATTTAAAAAAAAATCGGAGACGTTCATAATTTCTGTGTGTTCGCGTAATCTTGTGACGGAATTACGTCCTGGCCAATATAGAATCAGCAAAAACAACCAGTGACGTTTCTATTTACATCTAAGCACTCAGAACATAACATCGAAAATACACTAATGGTATCACATAAATTAACAAAGGGTCTATAAATGAAGCCGCGGCGGAATAGCCGTGCACACTGAGGCGTCCTGCTACGGTAAGCGCGGCCGTTCCACGTCGGAGGTTCGAATCCTCCCTTGGGCATAGGTGTTTGTGTTGTTCTTAGGATAAGTTTAAGTAGTTTGTAAGCCTAGGGACTGATAACGACAGTAGTTACGTCGCAAACATTTACAAACAATTTTGAAGAAGGAAGATTAGGTTTTCAACGTCCCGTCGACAGCGTGGTCATTAGAAACAGAGCTCACGCTCGAAGTTTTGGGTAAGGATGAGGAAGGAAATCGGCCTTGACCTTTGAAAGGAACCATCCTCAAAACCAGTAACACAGCAAGATATATATATATATATATATATATATATATATATATATATATATATATATATATATATATATATATATATATATATATTGGAATTTATCATGATGAAGCGGCATACGACCAGATGATGGCAACATAACTTGCCGAAACCAGTTGTCTAACAAGGAGACGACAGGGGTGTCGGATTTTAGAATTTCTTTATATTTATGGTACGTGATGTTCAGAACTTAAATAACCATCAGACAAAGCCATTCGACGCAACTCTAAAATATTCCCGAGAAAATCGAGTATGAAGTTTGGAAGTACACGAAAGTACCAATAATTAAACCAGTTTTAGCAACTGTCTGTGTAGCTTAGGTGGTAGTATTTTGGCCCCACAAGAATCCCACTCTGACTTTTTCTTCCTATTTCAGTTATGTAAACCATTGTGGGATCTTTCATTCCACGTGTTGCGTCTGTTTTTGTTTGTGTGTAAGAAGACGAGCTGAAAAACTTTTCTTAATCCAAAAGATGGTTGAATGTGTTATCTACTTGGAAAGCCATTAGTAGCAATGGAGATGACTTTCCAAAACTAGCCTCGTTAGCTCTTCGTAAACTGAACAATCAAAGACTACCGTCGTCAACTAATAGTGACGTCAATATTGTAAAACATGTATCTGTTTTTATTGACTTCATCATTATTAACAACCTCTTATAAAATATAGAAAATTACGAATAAACAGAAATACGAGCATTTTTCGTAAAAATTACCATTATATATTAAAATGTGTAAGTATTCGAACACAACGAAAAAATATAAAAAATCTGTAACAGCACTGTTTGAACCAGCGACTCTAAGGTTGTAAGGCCAGAATGCTACCACCTGAACTACACAAACAGATGCTGCAGTGATTCAGTTATTGATAGTTACACTTACTTGCAAAAATTCAAAGTCAATTTTCTCGAAAATCTTTGTGCCTTGAGTCGAATGGCTTTGGCTGATTGTTATTTGAGTTCTAAACTTCAAGTAACATAAGTATCAATAAATTGTAAATTCCGATATCCATGTGGTCTCCTTGGAAGAATAAAAAATCGAATTTGGCATACGAAATATATTTCCGCAATCATAAAAAATAGATCCCCGCCCCAAACATTTGAACCTGTAATATATATGAAACAGGACCTTTACATACATCTTTGCTTGTCAGTGACGAGGGGAACTCTAATTTTCCGTAATATAATACTCAAGAATACGAATATGAGATATCCGATCCGAACACGAGGGTATGATTTCTCCTAGGATTTTGAATCCAGGCCCTGAACAACCTTACAAGAACGATTTCAACTAAATGGTTGTCACCGAAGAATAATGACGGTTCTATGTTGAATTTTATTTTTCAGCGTTCCAGTCTAACTTTGGCTGTTATCGAGACAGTACATTACTCATTGTTTTACAACAGAAATGTTATTCTCGAAGTTAAATTTGTTAGATACTGCAAATTAAAAGAATAAAAGAAACGTGGTAAATTTGAACTACTTGTACACTACAACTTACGTCTCGTAGAAAAAAACGACTGGATATTCAGCGTTTAGTCTCCATGATACCTTTAGAGCCAGAAGACATTTCAGTCAGAGACAAATAGGCAAAGAAAAAAGTTGTTAAATTACTCTTCTCATTTCGCTTGTTTTTGTTTTTCGAAATGAGCGGAGCGATAACTCAAGCTGCCTGAATAAGAATTCAGACTCCGCCCTCCTGAGATATGGCAACCCGATAATTGTTTGGAATAGAAATTAAGGAGCGCGAATGCGAACTTGGACGCAGAGACTTTAATACATACGGTAAATGAAAGCTAGCAGCTGTGGCAGATTGCTTCATTAATGGAATTGGACCGGAAATGATTCAGGTCAATTTCCAGGAGTAATGGCAGCGTCTGGTGGTAGAAGACTTGGCAGAGATTCATCTGCGACACGACTCGCCGTAATATTTTTTTTTTCTTCTTTTTGCTTACGACTTCCAGAGAGGGGGCGGTTAAGCGGTTAATGCCCGCTCCAGAATATTAAAGGGCACACACTATTTTATTCAGGTCACGGGAAGTACCTTGCTGCTATTTACGAGAAGCAGTGGGCCGACTGCGAGGAAGTACGTTAAAGGAATACTCGAAAAGGAACGAACCGGCGTCTGGAAAATGAAAATCGCTGAAAGGATCGAATATCATGGCCTGCGAAAGAAGAGAGCGTTTTGGGCGTTGGTAAGCCTACATGCTTCCATTGGACTCACATTGGAGGCTTTGTCGTTCTGACTTGCGGTGGAAGTGAGGTCCCCATGCCACGTCTCTTGCGACACTTCTGATAGGAACTTCCTCCTTCGCTGGCATAGCGCAGCAGATAAAAATAGATTCATTCGACGTGTTCATTGTGCTAGTTGAAGAAAGTGAGGTAAGAATTGGACACACTTTTCGAAATATCAATCTGACATTTATGATGGCGTGAACACTTTAGTTACTCAATCCGACCAATGCGGAATAGGTGCTACTGTTAGCTGGCGTAGAAATGCTGAACAACACAATAGGTAATACAGTTTGCCGTTCCCGTCTTCGACGAATTTCCTTTCCCTGCACTTCTTCCGCAGCCAGGAAAAGCACTACACCACTTTGGTCTTTTTTATTTATAATAATAATTATCATTTTGAACAATGAAAGATGATCTTCTGTAGGACGTTGAAATATATTCAACCGATGCAGTTCGAAATTTGTTTCTGAAGAGCGGTGCTTGACCGCTTCTGCCAACAATGTACGCTTACTACCTAACCTAAATTCTCAACTAACACGCACTACATATGCAGTGCCTGTAGTCCATTTTCGCCTTCTGCTCGCAGCCTTCACCTGTATTCCCCCTCCCCCCTAAAGAATGAAACCTTATAAATTGTGCTGTACCGCCGATAGTCACACAAATGAAGAATCAGAAAAAAGGGGACAAAAAGGACAAGGACAAGCTTTCGGAACACAGTTCCTTCGTCAGGTGGGAGAGAAGGACGAAGGAACTGTGTTCCAAAAGCTTGTCCTTGTCCTTTTTGTCCCCTTTTTTCTGATTCTTCATTTGTGTGACTATCGGCGGTACAACACAATGTTAAGTACTGGCCAGCCATTCTATCTCGTTTTTAACAATATTTATCATCTCTCAGGAGATTTTTCATCATTAATCAAACCTTATAAATTACGTGTTTTGTCTGGAGTATAGCAATGTACGCGACTGAAACGTGGACGCTAAGGAGTTTGAAATGTGGCGCTACAGACGAATGCTGAAGATTAGATGGCCAGGTCGTATAAATAATGAGGGGGTACTGAACAGAATTGATGAGATGACACATTCTAGCATATCTTGTCTAATGGATGAGCTCGATCGGTGGAATACATTCTGAGACATCAAGAAACCGACAATTTAGTATGTGAGGGAAGTGTATGCGGTAAAAATCGCCGAGGGAGACCGAGAGACAAATACAGTACGCAGGTTCAGAAGGATGTAGGTTGTTGTTATTTAGAGACGAAGAGGCTTTGCATAGGATAGGAGAGCGTGCAGAGCTGCATCAAACCACTCAAACGGTCATATGTTTGTAAACCTCTTGGACCAAACTGCTATGGACATCAGTCCCTAGACTTGCAAACTACTTGAACTAACTTAAACTAACCTAAGAACAACACACACACACACACACACACACACAGACAGACACATACACACACACACACACACACACACACACACACACACACACCAATGCCACCGGGAGGACTCCAACCTTCGACGGCACATGAAACCAATCTTTGGACTGAAGACCACAACAATAAAAGCGTGTAAATGTCGTAAATAAGTGAATATTTAGCATGAAACTATTCACAATTTTACGTTAATTCTGTGGAAAAACGTTAATTAGATATGGCCGAAAACAGATTTAAATCAATGCAAAAGTAATTACAGATGAATTCGTATTGAAAATACGCTAGTGCTTTTGGCGCACCTTTCACCTCAGAGAGAGAGAGAGAGAGAGAGAGAGCGGGGGGGGGGGCGTGAGAGGGCAGCGGATATTGGATACAGGCGCGCGGATATTGGATACAACACCCCGGCGGACCGAAAGTTCTAGCGCCACTGCTCGTATCGGTGTCGAGTGACGGGCAACTTCCTGGTGAAACGCTTGACTTTGCAGGTTACTTTTACTCATTCGTTAACTCATTGCGGTCTTGCGACGATACCGAAATCGAACCAAAGCTTGATAAATCACAAGTACATGCAGCAGACGCAAAGTCTCGTGGGAAACCTACACCGTCCATAGCATGGTTAAAATTTCTTAAGGTTTCCGATATCTAAAAGGCTATTTACACGTACAGTGCGAATGTTCTTAAATCAGAAGATAATAAATTACAAACAGCAGGTATTTTCTGTGATTTTTCTAAGGCATTTGACTGTGTGAACCACAACATTCTTTTAAGTAAATTAGAATTCTCTGGTGTCACAGGCACCTCGCTAACAGGAAACAAAGAGTGCCAGTTTAATGGACCAGTGAATTAAGCCACCAGTTACCACAAAAATGTTCAAATGTTTCTACAGCTACGGGAGCTAACTTTATTCACACGAAGTGCTGGGTGCTATCGACAAGGGTTCGCAAATCGATTCCGTATTTCTTGATTTCCAGAAGGCTTTTGACACCATACCTCACAAAGGGCTTTTAATCATATTGCGTGATTCCTGTCAGAGAGGACACAGTTCGTAATAATCGATGGTAAGGCATTGACTAAAACAGAAGTGATATTGGGCGTTCCACGGGATAGTGTTCTTGGTCCTCTGCTGTTCCTTGTTTACATGAACGATTTAGGGGGAAATCTAAGTAGCTCTCGTAGGTTATTTGCAGATGACGCCGTCATTTACCGTCTAGTAAAATGATCTGAAGATCAAAACCAACTGCAGAACTATGGTGTAAAAATTGACAAATGACTCTAAATAATGAGAAGTGTGAAGAGTCCACATGAGTACGAAAATAAATTCGTCTCGCCTGCAGAGTCTTCCACTGGAGTTTATCGATCATCTCCGTAACGCTTTCACGATTACCAAATGATCCTGTAACGACGCGCGCTGCTCTCCGTTGGATCTTCTCCACTTCCTCTATCAACCCCACCTGGTATGGATCCCACACCGGTGAGCAGTATTCAAGCAGTGGGCGAACAAGTGTACATACTGTAACCTACTTCCTTTGTTTTCGGACTGCATTACTTTAGGATTCTTCCAATTAATGTAAGTCTGGCATCTGCTTAACCGAAGATTGATTTATATGGTAGTTCCATTTTAAATCACTCCTAATGCCTACTCACAGATAATTTATGGAATTAACTGCTTCCAGTTGCTGACCTGCTATAGTGTAGCTAAATGATACAGGATCTTTCTTTCTATGTATTCGCAACACATTACACTTGTCTACATTGAGATTCAATAGCCATTCCCTGCACCATGTGTCAATTCGATGCAGATTCTCCTGCATTTCAATACAATTTTCCATTGTTACAACCTCTCTATATACTTCGTAAGACTTCTCTCCATTGAGAATGACATGCTGCATTCTGTTATCTAGAAACTCCTCAATCCAATCACACAATTGGTCTGATAGACCATATGCTCTTACTTTGTTCGTTAAACGACTGTGGGGAACTGTATCAATCGCCTTGCGGAAGTCAAGAAACACGGAATCTACCTGACAACCCGTGTCTATGGCCCTCTGAGTATCGTGGACGAATAGCGCGAACTAGCTTTTACACGATCGCCTTTTTGAAACCCCGTGCTGATTCCTACAGAGCAGATTACTAGTCTCCAGAAATGTCATTATACTCGTGCGAAACGGTGTCGGTTTAATGGGACACACAACTTCCATGCGTAGAGGCCACATTCCCGAAGGTGATTTCGGACTGTGTGTTGATAATGCGCATCCTGTTGCAGCAGACTTGTTTTCTTCCTCCTGTCTCGACGAGCTGTTTACCGGAGATAACGGTCTTCTCTTGGTGTTGTTACCCATGGACGATCTTGGTCTTTCCTTCTTTTAACAGTTCCTGTTGTGTGAAATTGCGTCCAGGTCCTGGAAATTACATTTTGGGACACTCTAATAGTTGCAGCCACCTCCCTCTGTGTGTGCCGCGTCCAACCTTCCTATGGCCCTCCATGCCATATCTTCCAGTAACTCACTTTGTTATTGCATTGCACTACCTGATCACTGCACCAGGAGGGTCGCCGTTTCAGAAGGAAGTCCAGTAGTTGCACCTTAAAGCAACCAGAACGGTGCTTGTCTGAATACTGTGGGTTCGCTAATACAGAAACATAGGCCTAAGTGAAGGTTTATTTTATGTTGAAAGTATGTCATTCATTGCTTAACGTTCTGAATCGAATATAACATATATTGTTTTATAGTAACTACAGAATGTTAATGATATTTAAGCTCAAAGCCTGAAAACTTTTCGGGAACTAATCAATAGATACATAAGCAAGACGCAATTAATTAAATGTAAGAAATTCGGAAAAGAATCTATCTCCTCACAAAGTGTCTACACAGTGGAACCTTTCTTAACGAGCGTAATTAGTTACTGACTCATGCCTGAAATACGAAACACTCAATTTACACTTCGGCCGGTAAAGAGGTGAAAAATAGTTCTTTCTAAATGTTCAAATTTTGGTATAGCTTTTGGGACTTAACTACGGGAGCATCAGTCCCTAAACTTACAAACTACGTATGAACTAGCTAATAGTAAAGAAGGCATAATTATACATACCCGAAGGGGGATTCGAACCTCCGACCGTAGTGACCGTGCAGAAAGTGACTGGCGCGTCGCAGACCGCTCGGCCACTACGGTCGCCTAATTGTTTCTATTTCGAAAAAAACCATAAAACAACGCCTAAGAATTTACAAGTAAGTTGTATCAACAGAAAAAAATTAAATTCGTTGCTTTTGAGACTCCAAAATAAGTTTTTTTTATTCATTTTTTTCTGGGTACGCAATAATGACGGGGAAGAGTTCTCCAGAATATTTATTCTTGGAAGGGGGTTGTCGAAATATTTTTACTAGCAACGGGTTAGCACATTCAAAACAGTTTAAAAACACTGCACTACACTATCTGAACCGAACTGCTTGTGTAATTCGTTTGGTAGAGTAAAGGAAAGCCGGCCGCGGTGGCCGAGGAGACTGAGGCGCTCCAATCACGGTCTGCACGGCCACTACGGTCGGGAGTTCGAATCCCCCATCGTGCATGGATATTTGTGCCGTCCTAGTTCGTAAGTAGTTCATAAGTAGTTTGTAAGTTTAGGGACTGATGCCCCCCTAGTTAAGTCCCATAAACTATACAAACATTTGAACATTTTGAACATTTAGTAAACACAAGTCAACACCAACCTCGTCCCCAACAACTTCCTGTCATTCCACTATTCCTGTTCCCGTAATGTTGTTCACTTAGTAGAACCGACAGAAAGTCATGGAACAATTTTAGTTTATTCTGCCGATGACAATACTTCAGAACCTAAATAACTCAGCTGATTCAAAAAAATGTTCAAATGTTCAAATGTTTGTAAAACTATCGGACCAAACTTCGTGGTCATCAGTCCGTAGCTTACAAACTACTTAAACCTAGGTAAACTAACCTACGGACATCACACACACCCCATGCCCCAGGGAGGACTCGAACCTCCACGGCGAGCAACCGCGCGCTCCGCAGCGAGACGCTTTAGCCCGCTCGGCTACTCCACCGCGGCTAGCTCAGCTGATCCACTGATTGTTTTGACCAGTGTATAAATACTAGTTCCAAAAAACAAAACTTTAGTTTCTGGAACCCTCTTAGGTTGCCTTGAAAAAGGCGAATTGCGTTGCGTAAAATAAATAATTTGCAGCGAGAAAACGTCCTTTTATTTCCAAATACAAACAGTTCGGTGCTTGCTGAGGAAGAAGACCACAAAAGCAAACTTATTACGGCGTCATCCTTGACAGTGCTGCTCTGTTGATATTCCCGAGTGCAGAAGGTACACAGGCAGGTACGCAGCCGTGGGTCGCGGCCCTGAACAAACACTTGCTGTAACCACTCGGCAGCCGCCCTGGCGAGCAACTAAATTTACCCGTCCGCGCCAAGTGACGGGCCGCGTCGTCGGGTCTGGGCCGATACACACCTCCTCCTAGCTGCGAGCGTTCTTCTCAACACATCCTCTCGCGCTAGAATAACTTCCGCGTCAGAGGCGTGTTCACCAAATTACGTACTAGCCGAGGTAGTCGAAACTCCCTATTTTACTGTCCATCGCCTACGATATTCTTGTATTCCGCTAACACTCGCACCTAACAGTAGGTTCGTCTGGACCACGGTAAAATATTTCCATATTCATTTTACCTTCATATGTATGTATGTATGAGGTAACAACGATGGTTTTTCACCATTATTACGACTATGGGAAATACAGGGTATATACAAAATATCAATAAAATTCATCTGGGTATGAAACCGCGTCGTCATTTTATAAAATGACGACGCGGTTTCATACCCAGATGAATTTTATTGACAGTGACAACAGCCGCGGAAGCCTACGTTTGCCTATATACAAAATGTTCCTAGAATCATCGATAATGCTCTTTCGGTCATTTGGAAGGACTCGATAATGACGGATTATCGATAGATGCGCACTGTCAATTTGTATCGAATATGCGAGCATCAGAATGCTATCATAGTTTGTTTACTCGCAAGCGTAGGCGAAATCAGTTGCCTTTATGATATAGGAGAAAATTGTTTCTGAACCGGAGATTCACGCACTAAAATTAAAATAAAAATTAAAGAAAAATATTTGTTTAACCTAAACCTAACCTTCTTAAGGCTACAGATTAGTTTTTAAGTGAAATAGCAGAGACCATGATAATACCTTTATGAACCGAAGATTTCATACAGATCATAAATAAAACATGCTATACCTGCACTATGGTTGACAGGTTCTTGTATGTACCCTTGTCCACTCAGTAAAAATAATTGCCCAAGTAAAAGGGGGACTTTTAATCACTTGATCACCGTTTCGTACAGATCATAAAATAAATAAAACAGGCTATGCCTGCTGATTTCGCCTACGCTTGCGAGTAAACAAACTACCATGGCATTCTGATGCTCGAATATAACTACGCAACTATCGATAGTTCGTCATTATCGATAGCAGGTCGTCCGAAGCGATATACAACGGTCCTTCCAAATAATGCAACAGACTGTCGTACTTGACATTACTTAGTTACTACCAAACGATTGGAAAGTTGCACAGGTCACACCTGCATTCTAGAAAGGCAGCAGGAGTAACCCACTAAACTACAGGCCTATTTCGTTGACTTCAATTTTGCAGCAGGGTTTTGGAACATATCATGTATTCAAATATTATGAATTATCTCCAACAGAATGATCTATTGAATCAAGGTCAACACGGATTTAGAAAATATCGTTCATGCGAAACACAACTAGCACTTTGCTCACACAATATGATGAGTGCAATCGACAAGGGTTCTCAAATTGATTCCGCATTTCTTGATTTCCAGAAGGCTTTTGACACCGTACCTCACAAACGGCTTTTAATCAAATTTCGTGGTTATGGTATATCGCCCCAAATTTGCGACTGGATAGTGGATTTCCTGTCAGAGACGACACAGTTCATAGTAGTCGATGGTAAGGCAGCGACTGCAACAATAGATAATATCGGGCGTTCCACAGGGTAGTGTTATTGGTCCTCTGCTGTTCCTTATCTACATAAAAGATTTGAGAAAAAATCTAAGCAACTCTCTTAGATTGTTTGCAGATGACGCCGTCAGTTACCGTCTGATAAAAACATCGTAAGATCAAAACCAACTGAAGAACGATCACTATGGTGTAAAAACTGCCAACTGACTATATAATGAGAAGTGTGAAATCGTCAACATGAGTACGAAAAGAAATCCATTAAACTTTGTATATAAGATAGAATAAAAACTGAAGGCCGTAAACTCCACAAAATACCTAGGAATTACTATTACTTCAGACTTAAACTGGAAAGAACACGTAGATAATGTCGTGGGAAAGGCGAACCAGAGACTGCGTTTTATTGGCAGAACGCTTATAAGATGTAACAGAACTACTAAAGAGACTGCATACACTACGCTTATCCGTCCTTTTTTGGAGTATTGCTGCCCATTGTGGGATCCTTATTAGATGGATTTCACGGAGTACATAAAAAAGGTTCAAAGAAGGGCAACTCGTTTTGTATTGTCACGATACAGGGGAGACAGCGTTACGGAAATGATACAGGCTCTGGGATGGGAATCATTACAATAACGGCGCTTATCGCTGCGGCGTTGGCTACTTACGCTCCAATCGCCAACATTCTACTCCGAATCCGAAAGTATATTGTTGACTCCCACTTACATAGGTAGAAATGATGATCAGAAAAAAAATACGGGAAATAAGTGCTCGAACGGAGAGATTCAGGTGTTCTTTCTTCTGCGCGCTATTCGACAATAGAATGGGAGATAAATAGTAATAAAGGTCGTTCGATGAACCCTCTGCCAGGTACTTTAATGTGATTTGCAGAGAGTCTCACGTAGATGTATAAAGCCATCGTGGGCAAACTCCTTACTAATAAATAAATATGGTGTCTATGTTAGATGTTCATATTGTATTGCTCAGTCCCTCTAAGTAGCTTTTTCCAATTTTTTGATACAACGTTTCTGCATTATAAACTATATATGAATTTTAAATAATGCGAAAGGGTAGTCCAAAACACTGTAATTAATTATTTATATCTTGCGGTGCAGATCCAAGCGGATGTCGCGCCTCCTACTTTCCAAACTTCACATAAGTTCTCCTGCGAACCTTGCGCACTCATGGAAGAAAGGATATGTTGGAGACATGGCGAAAGGCAAAGGTCCCAGGTTCGAGTCTCGGTTCCGGCACTCTATTTTAATCTGCCAGGAAGTTTCATATCAGCGCACACACCGCTGCAGAGTGGTAGTTTCATTTTTAAGCAATCTGTTTTCTTAATCTCTGTCTATATAAAAGCGAAAAGACACTCACTCACTCACTGTCTAAACACGAAATCTCGAAACCTACTTCACCTATGAAGCTAAAATTTGGCAGGAATGTAGTTTATAGGTAGAAAATGTCAGCTAAGAAAGTATTTTGTGATAGGTGCATGGCGGAGCATACTCTCCTACAGTCTCACGAAATCTAGTTTCATTCCGATCTTCACGAAATTTTGCACACTTGATCTTCAAAACAAGAGTTAGGTCACTGTCTACCTTAAGTTTCATACGGTGGATGGAGAAGGGTACTTTTCAGCATAAAAATTGATCCCTAAATACCTTGGTCGCACCATAACTTGAGAACGGATCCATCGATTTCACAGATCCATTTTTTATTATTTTCGTTATTCTCAGAGGGAGGGTTGTATGAAATAAAACAGGAATATTTGAGAACAACAAAGTGCGTTTTTCAATGTGGCCCTGCATTTCTGTTGCATTCAAATCTACAGGTTTGTTTCGATATTGATGAAATTTTGCACACACTACTTTAAAAACAAGAGGAATGTCACTGTATGTATAAAATTTCGTTCGCTGCATGGTGGAGGATACTTAACTTACTGAATTTTACAAAATGCATAGTTTTGCTCCGATCTTCATGAATTTTTGCTCACATGACGTTTAAACCAAGAGGAAGATCACTGGGTACATAAATGTTTGTATGGTACATGACAGAAGGTACCTTGCAGAAAACTTTGCCGAGAGAGGGAAGGATGGAAACGAACAGAGCGATGAGAAAGAGGTGGATGCAGAGCGAGGAGAGAAGATGTGGACTACCAGAGTGCAGGATAAATAAACAACCGGGCAACGCCGGGTTTACAGCTAGTCCTTAATAAATTTAAATATTAGGTAGAAAATAAAGATGCCAATACAAAATGTTTGTCATAATTGACTAAGCAAACAAATTACAAATAAAACTGCTGCGAATGGTAAAAAAATATATTAAAGAAATATTAAAGTTAATTGATTTTTCCGTCGGTACTTGACAGAACATGATAATATCAAAAAGGAACATCAGGAAGTTGCTTAAAAAAATTCATATGTTTGAGAGCTTATGGGACTTGACTACGGGGTCATCAGTCCCTAAACTTACAAACTACTTATGAACTAGCTAATACTAAGGACGGCACAAATATCCATGCCCGAGGGAGGGATTCGAACCCCCGACCGTAGTTGCCGTGCACACCGTGACTGGCGCGCCGCAGAGCGCTCGGCCACCGCGGCCGGCAGGAAGTTGTTCCTTTTTGATATTGAATATTAAAGATCGCACTCGCTAGTTTTGCGTGCCACTTCTGCAAATATTTCACACAAAAATTTAAAAAAAATTATATAATGTATTTTATATATAATTTGGTATTATTTTATTAAATATTTAATATTATTTTTATTTGTAGTCATATTTTTTATATCTTTATTACGTTTTGTCCGAAATATTTGCAAAAATCTTAAAACTACGGGAAAATCTTAAGTAGCCCGTAAAACACGGCAGTGCAGTGTTTCTAAGTTGAATCCTCGTAGTGTGTCCATAACTTAAACGGCTACATTTAGGTAGATAACTTGGGTAATTACAGCGAGACTACGAGCTACTCGCAGATAAGCAACACAACCGCTCGCACGTTGAGCCGCGTTGTGCGGCAGCTAGGGGCGTTAGAGATAACGAGATGCTTGGGGGACCTTGAGGCGGGCGTGTGTTTGGGACGCTGGAGGCGGCCAGGCGGGAGCCCTGCTGGAAGCAAGTGGGGCAGGCGGGCTAAATATATTGCCTGGAGCTGGAGAGCGCCGCGTCCTAGCTGCCAAGCCCGCAGCCAGCAGCACGTTTCAGTGGTAGCTCACACTACGCGAGTAGCGAGGAAATCTTTCCGGTTGTGTTGGTTGTAGTAATACATTAATGATTTTTTTTAATAACTTGTGCGTGTTATAGTACATAGAGCAGCTCTACAAATGAAATGAACTTAGAGACAATGTTGTAGGAAGGGAAGAGGAAGTACATCAAGATGAAATAGGAGATACTATACTGAGAGATGAATTTGACAGAGCCTTGAAAGACCTAGGTCGGAACAAGGCCCCAGGAGTAGATGACATACCCGCAGAGCTACTAAAGTCTCTGGGAGAGCCAGCCATGACAAGACTATTTGAACTGGTGTGTAGGATGGATGAGACAGGCGAAATGCCCTCAGACTTTAAGAAAAATGTAATAATCCCCATTCCAAAGAAATCAGGCGCAGACAGGTGTGAAAATTACAGAACCATCAGTTTGATAAGTCATGGTTGCAAAATTTTAACACGAATTATCTACAGGAGAATGGAAAAGCTGGTAGAAGCTGACCTCGGGGAAGATCAGTTTGGATTCAGGAGGAACGTGGGAACCCGGGAGGCAATACTCACTTTACGTCTTATCTTATAAGATAGATTAAGGAAAGGCAAACCTACATTTTTAGCTTTTGTAGATTTGGAGAAAGCATTTGACAATGTTGACTGGAATACACTCTTTCAAATTCTGAAGTCAGCAGGGGTAAAATACAGAGAAAGGAGAGTTATTTACAACTTGTACAAAAGGCAGACCGCAGTTATTAGACTCGAAGGGCATGAAAGGGAAGCATCAGTTGGGAAGGGAGTAAGACAGGGGTGTAGTCTTTCTCCGATGTTATTCAATTTGTACATCGAGCAGGCGGTGAAGGAAAGCAAGGAAAAATTTGGAATAGGGATTAAAGTTCAGGGGGAAGAAATAAAAACATTGCGTTTTGCTGATGACATAGTAATTCTGTCAGAGACAGCAAATGACCTGGAAGAGAAGTTGAATGGAATGGACAGCGTGTTGAAGAGAGCGTATAAAATGAACATTAACAAGAGCAAAACAAAAATAATGGAATGCGGTCTTAGAAAATCGGGTGATGCTGAAGGAATTAGATTAGGTAACGAAACAATGAAGGTGGTAGATGAGTTTTGTTACTTCGGTAGTAAAATAACATGCGATGGTCGCAGTACAGAGGGTATAAAATGCAGAACGGCAATGGGAAGAAAAGCATTTTTGAAAAAGAGAAATTTGCTAACATCGAATATTAATTTAAGGGTAAGGAAGTCTTTTCTGAAGGCATTTGTGTGGAGTGTTGCCTTGTACGGGAGTGAAACATGGACGATAAGCAGTACGGACAGGAAGAGAATAGAGGCTTTTGAAGTGTGGTGCTACAGAAGAATGCTGAAGATTAGGTGGGTAGATCGCATAACTAATGAAGAGGTACTGAACAGCATTGGTGAAAAAAGGAATTTTTGGCATACCCTGACTAAAAGAAGGGATCGCTTCGTAGGACACATTCTTAGACATCGTGGAATCGTAAATTTAGCATTGGATTGAAGTGTGTGGGGTAAAAATCGCAGAGGGAGACCAAAAGACGCGTATAGAAAGCAGATTCAAGTGGATGTGGGTTGCCGTTCTTATGAGGAGATGAAAAGGCTTGCTCAGGATAGAGTAGGGTGGCGAGCTGCATCAAATCAGTCTCCGGACTGAAGACCATAACAACAACAATTTGTGCGATGCTTGTCGCTGACTTCTGCCCTCTCTCTGCCAGCGTATCGATAAACATATGACATTTGTCACGTTCAATTTTTTTTTGCAACAAGCTGAAGAGAGAGAGAGAGAGCGGAACTGTTCGTGACTTACTTTATTCTCCTTCGTGTGCTAGGACATGTCCCAGGATTTTGTATAATTAATGTAAGTGTGAGCTTAGTTTTTTTTTATTAATTTCAATAAACCCCCACAGTTAATTTGAAATATCTTACTTACTTACAATCCCTTCTCCATTCTCACTAATTTTAAAGTCATTTATTTTCAGCAGACCCAGTACTTCATAAAGTGATGCTGGGGTATTGTTGCGATTTATTTCGCGATAGTACTAGAACATTCTCTGTGTAACTTTTATTTATTGCGTGTCTATGAATGGTTTATTACATTTTAATGCCTGCAAAAAAAAAATCTTCGTGATGTTTATCAAGTCCAATAATTTTGCAGTTTTTGGCGACTATCATGA
The DNA here is from genome assembly GCA_026315105.1 of Locusta migratoria. NCBI lineage: Eukaryota > Metazoa > Arthropoda > Insecta > Orthoptera > Acrididae > Locusta > Locusta migratoria. The sequence goes on from CM048747.1 coordinate 104,026,356, forward strand.
TTAATTTTCAACACGGTCCTAGAACAATAGTAAACGAAATACACAATCCCAGCATCAATTTATCGAAGTAATATTTCAGTCATCTCAGCTAGAATTACTACAGAATATGACCGAAATGTTTGTACCAGCTCTCAATAAGGTAAAATTTAGATTCCGCCGACTTCTTCTGTAATGTTGCTTTCTGGTGTTTTATTTGGTACCGAAATTACGACCGCTACCATTTAATGGCGGAATCCAATAATTTTGTTTAAATTGTCCCTTCCTTGTCGAAATTGCTTAGTAATCTCATTTAAAAATATTTCACTACTTGGTAAAATTTCATTTGTGGTCCCCAACCTTAACTTTAATACGCAACACCCACTTTCATACGAAAGCAGCATTACAAGGTGTAAATTACAGCGAAAGTGAAAACTCATTCTATGGATTATTTTTTTTCAAACATTTTCCAAGTAGGCATGTGTATCTTTTGTTGTAAAGGATACACTGTAAGAAGCTCCAGAACAAGAACCACAAGTGCAAAAACCGTTTTAGAGCCACATCGCATTTAACGACGCGTTGGCTGTAACAACGAAATCCAAAGATCTCGTCTAAATCCTGTACAAATATCTCTAAGGCGGTGGAAAAATAATATTAACACCAACGATAAACACAATATTTATTAGTAAGGAATTGGCTCACTATTGGCTCTGAGAACAGGTGCAACTCTTAAGAGGTACAGATACGTAAGACAGTAGTTTGCAACAGAATTTTCAGTCCATTCCTAGTAATGTGAAGATCAATGCGCCTTGTCGCCGAACTGTCAGTAAATTCACCAAACACTAGAAGGAAGGAAGCTTAGAGTTTAACGTCCCGTCGACAGCGTGCTCATTAGAGACGGAGCTTACGCTCAGAAGGTTTGGGTAAGGATGTGGAAGGAAATCGGCCGTGCCCTTTCAAAGGAACTATCCCGGCATTTGCCTGGAGTGATTTAGGGAAATCACGGGAAACCTAAATATGGATGGCCGGAGGTGGATTTGAACCACCATCCTTCCGAATGCGAGTCCAGTGTGTTACCACTGCGCCACCTCGCTCGGTCATACACTAGACTTAGAAGAGTTACATGTAACTCTAAGAACTACGAAGTAAAGTTGTCAGGCCTATTTTCAGAGGCCATGTTGTATTTGGATGATGTTTCAGATCTTTACAAGAGTTTTACAAGTTTTCGTGTTTGAAAGTAAAATTTAGCCACAATACTTAGAAGATATAAATAAAAGCTAAGCATCATTATTGATATTTCTTAAATACAGTTTTGTAGGGCATTGTTTAAGTAGGCTATTGATACCATAAGTTATAAAGATATAAATGTGTACATCGTCAGGATACTGCTTTCTGTTATTGTGTATTTGGTTTTACCTTGGGACACTTCTCTGGTTGCACCTTGGGACATGTCTCCAGTTTTACTTAAGTTTATCTTTTTAGATGGGTAGAAGTAAGGTGGAAAGGAAAAGAGAAAAATCAGATGCGTGGAAGCAGCTGCCAATGAGGTTATTACACAGAAATTATCTATACGAGAAGCGGCTGAAGTATATGGAGTTTCGAAAAGTACCCTTGCTAGGCACATCCAAAAACACAAATTTTCTGCTCAAATTCATTTCAAATATGAAGCCAGCAGTGCTACACAAAATGTCTTCACCACTGAGTAAAAGTAAGAACTTCTTTCTTATATATGCTGGAGAAGTTTTAGAAAACACAGAACAAGATGTAACTGTGAAATTCTTAAGGAAGCAAAGGACCCGTTTTGTATTCCATAATTTTGAGAAAATCAACACTGTTAATCGCAGTAATATAGTCAAAGAACTACCAGATCCAGTTGTATGTTGTGGGTTTCATTAATTTAATATTTTATTCCCAGCATCTCTTTTTTAAGGTAAAATAACTTTTGTATTAGGAATAACAAATAAACATGTACTACCTAATTCCAAGAAGTTTTTTTCATTCATAAAACTAAGAATTTGAAATACATCACCATGTCCCAAGGCAATACCACCACTGTACCAAGGTGAAACCATAGGTTGTACCTTGGGACAAGGGTCACTAAAGTCTTTATTGGTGAGTAATTGTGTAAATATTGGAGCTAGCCTAAACTGCTGTTCGTTCAACATTATCTAAAATTGGTGCCTGTGACGGGGTAAATTTTCAAATTTCTTGTAAAAGAAATTATAGTATAAAAAATTAAAATGTAAAAAAGTCCCAAGGTTCGACGCTTTCTCCTACACTGTAAGAAGCTCCAGAACAAGAACCACAAGTGCAAAATACCGTTTAGAGCCTATCGAATTTAACAGCAAATATAAATCCTGTATAAATACCTCTATTGTTGTGGACAAAATAATATTAACACCAACGATAAACAAAATATTTATTAGTAAGGAATTGGCTCACCATTGGCTCTGAGAACAGGTGCAACTCTTAGAGTTACAGATACGCAACAGACTGTAGTTTGCAACAGAATTTTCAGCCCGACGCAAAAAAAAGTGGAGATCAATGTGCCTTGTCACCGAACTGTCAGTAATTTCACCAAATACTAGACTCAGAAGAGTTACATGCGACTAGCGATGAAGAAATAAACAAACATTCTTAACATTATGTAAATCAAAATGTGACCAATAGATTTAAATTTTCGGTTATAGTTGCAAACGTAGGCTTCCGCAGCTGTTGTCACTATCAATAAAATTCCTCCGGGTATGAGACCTCGTCGTCATTTTATAAATTCTACCGACGTTTCGGCCACTGTTGCAGGCGGCCTTCATCAGGGTATGTGTCTGACTGCTAAATGTACGATAGCAACGGATGAGGGAGAGGAAGGTAGATGTTGGTTTTACTTTATTGGTGGTTACATTATTGCACGCCATTGATGGATTTTGACCAATAAGGGGGAAGAATGCAACCTCCAATCATATGAAAGACAACTCATTAAAATAACAATCATCAACGCCCCTTTCCACCAATGGCGTGCAATAATGTAACCACCAATAAAGGAAAAAGAACGTTCCCCTTCCTCTCCCTCATCCGCTGCTATATAAACCCCAAGCTATCGTACATTCAGCAGTCAGACACAGACCCTGATGAAGGCCGCCTGCAACAGTGGCCGAAACGTCGCTAGAGTTTATAAAATGACGACGCGGTCTCATACTCTGAAGAATTTTATTGATAGTTTCGGTTATAGCTTTGATTGCACAAATGTTTAAGAAATATATACAAGGATTGGAACTTAAATAGTAGTAACTATTTATTCACAACCGATACAAAAGCGTTACATGTTTGCACCTGTCACTGTCCTTCGAAGTAATCACCAGCGTTTTGTAGAACCCGTTGCCAGCTATGTCGAAGGCGTAGTATACCGTTAGCAGAGCTTGTTCTGTTGATGGTGCGAATGGTGCGGTCTACGATCTGTAGAATCTCTGGAACAGTTCTGAAGCGAATGCAACGAGTGGTTGCTTCATCTTCGGAATAAAATCAAAGTCACAAGGACTAAGTTCGGGGAGTATGGTGGATGGAACAGTACTTTCTCCCATCGACCGAACACCACCTAAGATGGTCCACCAAGTTCGTCGGACCTTAACCCTTTTTTTTCCTGTGCAAATGTCTGAAAGACGAAATCTACAAAGTAAAAATCACACTTCGATTTTACGAGTACGAATAGTGCTACTACCGTAAAACAGACCAAGACGGCCTCGGAATAGCTACACATGATGTCATCAAGAGAATTCGAAGGTGAAGTGAAGTTATTCATTCGCTTAAAAAAAAAAAAAAAAAAAAAAAAAAAAAAAAAAAAAAAAAAAAAAAAAAAAAAAAAGAAGAAACACCCTCCGTATTTCACTGGGTTGCATTCTTATAGCAGTATTTTTCTAACAAATTCAAATTGGTCAAGATCTACAAGACAAGTATGGCGAAAAGGGGTGCTAGCATTGATGATTCTGAACGAACAAGAAACCTCAAGCGAGAATATGCCCTATTCTTAATCGTATCCGGCGTACAGTTATTTGAAAAAATTCGTTTGGAAACAAGACGCTGCATGTATTTTCACCACGACGGACCTACTGCACATTCAGTACTGCCAGTGACAAGTTAACATATTTCGTAAATTTCATGATACTTCTAACATTTCATCAAACTTTGCCAGTGATGAGTAACTTACCGACAAGAATACGCGGAGCTATTATAATCGCTGACTTATTCATATTAAGTTCCATCGAATTTGGCATACGGTAATATAGCTAGCCATTTTAGGTAATGTGTGCTTCAAGGATCAGATAAACTTATAATTCTGAATACCATTCCTGTCCATATATTATTCTTCCGCCAATAGAATTGTACAATCTTTGACAACGGTACGCTATCACTTATTCACAGTCGTTGTTGGTGGCAGGTGAACGAATTTACCGAAGTAGGAATGAACGACACCAACTGAATAGGCTCCGCCATTTATTTTAGGGGCCTGAAGATGACTTCATTGTGAGGCCGAAACTGGTAGAAGAATAAATTGTTTATAAACATTTACTGCTGTTTGTTTCATTTAACATGAACAGCCGCAGTCCACACTCCACATTAATCTTGGATCCAACAAATTCTCATACGTCGTCGTACTCTGCCAATTTGCTCCATTGGCTTGCAGCTAGCCAGAATGTGAATCCTGTGATGGGTAGCGCGAAGGCTAGTCCACCTGCCTAGTAAGTAGGAGTTCCGCGTTTGAGTCCCGGCCCAGTTAGAATTTTTATGCATCAATGTTGTTTGATTACAACACCTACCAGTAGCTGACACGAAAATCTGGATATGAAAAGCATTACGGGAAAAAGGAAGCAAATTACTTTCATGTGAAAGAATCGAAAAAGTGTAGTGTGTGTTTCGTTCGACAACGTAGGTTGATAGGTAATTAATGACGAACGTGTTGTTCAGGTTATAGTAATTACGGTAATTTCTCTCACGAATGCATTCCCATATTCGAATCATATGACAACACTGATACTACTGATAAATTTCCTCGCTACCAGGAGCCACCAGCCAAAACAGATGAATTCATAACCTATAAATTCAATTTCGGTAGCGCAACACACCATAGAACCTCACTGAAACGTAGTCTGGATTTAGAAATGGTCACCTTGGAGTCATTTCTTGGCAACCGAAGTCACCTAATCTTACACTCATTAGATTACTCTTTTTGGGGTTGACGTAAGAGCCGAGGCTACAAGGGTAAAGAAGACACATGGCAGGATCTTCTCGCCCGTATTTTATATGGTTATATTCAAGTAAATGACCGTACAAATGAGATCAGCTTAGTAACACAGCATCTGCCCACAAGAACAGCAAAATGCAAACACAGTGGACTTTCTTTTTAAATATAGTTTGTGAGGAAATGTGTGCAATAAAACAAAACATTAGTTTACTGCGTTTAATATGCTACATATCTGCATTTACCTTGTTCCCCAATATTTTCATAGTTTCTAGGAAACTGTTACTATCAAGACGTCTGTTGATGTTACGTATTTTTGATCAGTATAATCATCTCTCCTCGACCACGTACCTCCTTTTACACGATGAATCAGTCAAATATAAAGGCCGTAAATTCAACTAAATACCTAGGAAAAACAATTACGGACAACTTAAATTGGAAAGACCTCGTGGAAAGTCGCGATGGAATAGCGTGCGCACTAAGGCGCCTTGCTGCGGTGCACGCGGCCGTTTTCCGTCGGAGGTTTCAAGTCCTCCTTGGGCATGGATGTATGTGTTGTTCTTAGGATAAGATAGTTTAAGTAGTTTGTGTAAGTTTAGGGATCGATGAACACTGCAGTTAGGTCCAATAACTTTGCCAGTATTTAAATATTTTAACACACAGAAAATATTCTACGGAAAGCGAGCCAAAGGCTACGTTTCATTGGCAGAACACTTAGAAGATGCACCAGTTCTACCAAAGAAACTGCCTACACTACACTTGTGTGTCCTATTTTATTGCTGCTCGTTGTGGGATCCCCACCAAGTGGGACTGACGTAGGATGTAGAGAAAATTCAGAGAAGGGCAGCTCGTTTTGAATTATCGCGATTTTGGGTGGGGGGGGGGGATGGGGAGTGTCTCGGGAATGATGCACGAGTAGAGTGGAAACCATTAAAAGAAACGTGTTATTCGTTGCGGCAAGATTTATTTGCGAAATTTCTGTGATCAACTTGCTCTTACGAATGCGAACATATATTGTTAGCACCCACCTTAGGGAGACACGTTCATCTTAATAAGAGAAATCAGATCAAAAACGGAAAGGTACAGGTGTTTCTTATTCCTGTGCGCTATTACAGAATGGAACAGTAGTAAAATATCATAAAAGCTGTTCGATGAACCCTCCACGATGCACTTAAATGTGATTAGCGGAGTATTTCTGTAGATGTAGACTCACCCTCATAAATTGTTCAAATGTTTGTAGAGCTTAACTACGGGGTCATCAGTCCCTAAACTTACAAACTACTTATGAACTAGCTAATAATAAGGACGGACAAATATCCATGCCCGAGGGGCGTGTGGACCGTGCAGAACGTGACTGCCGCGCCACAGACCGCTCGGTCACCGCGGCCGACCCACCCTGATAAATGTTTTATTATATTCTATGGTACTCTATATTAACACTCTCTGAAATATATACTCTTTGTTCTGAAAAAGGACTTTTTTGTAGATATATCGTTTGCAAATAAAAGAAAAAAATATTTGGATGAGACAGGTAAGTTACTCAAAATGTGAATATTCTATTCAAAGCATAGGGTCATCACATTACACACCAAATACCTGACTTGTTGCTAGGAAAATAGAAGAAATAATTCACCTCACCGTAGAAAATGAACAATCCTATAAGAATTTGTTAATCACACAATTCTAACAGTGTAACCTCGTGCGGTGACTCCTTTTAACTGTAAGCTACAGGAGCAAACTTAGGTAGTAAAGAAATCCCGAAGCGACACTATTTTACATTAAAAAAATGTTAGTACTGTTGACTATTTCTCTCAAATGGTACTGCGTGAGAGGCTATTTACCAACAAATAACTATTGTAACAACACACACAATACAAAGTATTTGTGAAAATATTGGGAATAAAAAAAGACATTAACGCACTGTTAGCAGTTGAGATAGGAAGAACCTCAGCATTCATCTGCCATTGTGTATGAACATTTCACCGACTGAATTTGTTCTATGGATTTCTGCAACGAATTCCGGTGTATGGCCGATCTAATATTATAATTCAGCTCCGAATGGAACTGCGTTAGAAATGATCTGCAGTAGATCTCTGACGCAAATGAGACTAAAGAAGCAAACGATGTATGACACAAGATGGTACAATGAAACGTGTAGGCTGGTTTGAAAGAAACACCGCAAGGGCGAAGTCACTGAGTGGTGCGTCATGACCGCTTCAGGTGGCGAATCTGGCTTGCTTCAGATGTCAGTATGCGTAAACACTGCACCGTGCTTACGAGTTATTCTCAATCCGATTTATGCACGAAACGAAACAGGGTACCGTGCGACCTTCAAAGGTCTCACAACACTGCCCTCAATGGGTGACTTAAGCGTAGAATGGGCGAAAAAAGGAATACATAGAAAACACTAACAAGAAGAAAGGACAAGATAATAACAGATGTGTTAAGAACACATGTTACAGATTGGTTACATTGTGATTACAGAAATTTCCAAAATATAGTTTAAACTATAAGACACTTCCAAGCGCCGGCGTGAACTCTTAACATAATTTATTAGTTATTAACTTAAATCAAAACACTGTAAATACGTAGTATAAGGTAAAAAAATCATAAAAAAATGAGCTGTTGATAGTTTCAAAAGGTAACTGAAGTGGGGAAAACATGCAGTAGTAGATGAACAGGCAACTATGATTGATGAAATAACGACTGCAGCGTAGGATGTAATATATAAAAAGACAATGCCTAGCAGAAAGTCTTGGGTATCACAGGAGATACTGAATGTAAGTGATGAAAAGAGAGAATATAAAAATTCAAGGAAAAAAGACGTCTAAGAAACGGGGGGACTCATTGGAAGTGGAAAATTACTAAGCAGGGGTGTCCAAAGAAGCATGAACAACTAGGGTAAACAGAACGATTATGAAAACATAATCTATCTTTGGAGAGAAAGAGAAACAAATCTGTGAATGTGGGTAACTAAGACAGAAAAACAGTACCGCGCAAAGGAGGGAAGTCTCAAAGGTGGAAAGATATACAGAGGAGCTATACAAGAGAAATGAAAAGTTAACATTGTAGAAAGGGAAGAGAATGCAGATGTAGATAAATGCGATAAATCAGTCAAACCTTAAGGTCGTAAATTCTACCAAATACCTAGGAGTTACAATTACGAACAACTTTGACTGGAGAGAACAAATAGAAAATATTGTGGGGAAGGCGAACCAAAGGTTAGGTTTCATTGGCAGAACGCTTAGACGATGCACCAGCTCCACCAAAGAGACTGCCTACATCACACTTGTGCGTCCTCTCTTGGAGTACTGTTGCCCCTTGTGGGACCCTCACCAGGTGGGACTGACGGAGGATATTGAGAAGGTTCAGAGAAGGGCAGCTCGTTTTGTTTTATCACGATACGGGGGGGGGGGGGGGGAAGGGTCACGGAAATGTTGCACGAATTGGGGTGGAAATCATTAAAAGAAAGACGTTATTCATTGCGGCGTGATCTGTTTGCAAAGTTTCAATCACCGACTTTTAGTTCTGAATGTGAAAATATTTTGCTAGCACCCACCTACTTAGGGAGACATGACCATCCCAATAAAACAAGAGAAATCAGATCGAAAACGGAACGATTTAGGCGTTCTTTCTTCCCGCGCGCTATTAGAGAATGGAAAAGTTATGAAAGTGGTTAATGAACCCTCTGCCAGGCACTTAAATGTGATTTTCAGAGTATCTATGTAGATGTAGATATAGGAGATATGATACTGCGAGAGGTGTTTGACGGAGCACAGAAAGACGTAAGTGCCGGCCGCGGTGGCCGCGGTGACTGAGGCGCTCAAGTCACGGTCAGCTCGGCCACTACGGTCGGGGGTTCGAATCCCCCCACGGGCATGGATATTTGTGCCGTCCTAGTTCGTAAGTAGTTCATAAGTAGTTTGTAAGTTTAGGGACTGATAACCCCGTAGTTAAGTCCCATAAGCTTAACAAACATTTGAACATTTTTATTTTTTTTTTTTTATTTTTTTATTTTTTTTTTTTTTTTTTTTTTTTTTTTTTTTTTTTTTTTTTTTTTTTTTTAAAGACTTAAGTCGAAACAAGGTCTACGACGATATTTCCTTAAAACTTCAGATATTCTAAGTGAGGACTAACGATGACAAAACAATGATACCTAGTGTGCAAGATGAGAATAATTGGTTGGTTGGTTAGGTTTTTAAAGGGACTAAAGTACGATGGTCATCAGTCCGGTGAGAAGAGTTTCATCTTAGAATTTCAAAGAGGTCAACTCGATGTTGTACTACTAGTGGGATTATCTCCGACGAAAACTGGTGCACCGTTTTAACATTTCACTAGCGACAGTATACAGTACTTGGTAATGACATCATACTCAGAACAAGGTAAAACATCATTGGCGAAGACGAATAATGGACGAAACCTGAATTGGCAATGACGCGGATTAAGGATGATTGTGGCCGAACAGCATAAAACTACCAAGGAAAAAGCGACTGCTAAATTCAACAATCGTCTGAGTAATACTGTTTCGATAAAAATAGTACGGCTGCAGCTGCGGTTGCAAAGCCCGTAATAACGGAAGCCAGCGCAAAACAGTGAAGGAAGTGGTGCCACGATGATAACATCCGTTCACTTGTTGGCTGGAAGTGTGTGAATCATTGATTCATGCAAGAAACCACGTTTATGCATCGAGAAACCCAAAAGAAGCTTAAAGTACGGCAAGAATCTGGGAGGTCCATCACGATTTCAGCATTCATATCGTGGTATTAAACTGCTTCTTTCGTTATCGTCATTGGTCGGATAACTGAACGAATATCTGACCATCCACGACAGCAAACTGCCTATTACGCGAAGAAATACTGCAATATTCAAAATTGATATTGCACATACACACACACACACACACACACACACACACACACACATACATACACAAAAACACACACACACACCATAAAGGGTTTAAACGTGCTCTTTATATCACCAGAAATCAACAAACATATCCCTTGAACAGCAAAATCGCCATAAAATTAACGTAAGTGAACCTTAATGGAAAGTTTCAAGCAGAGAGGTAGGATCAGATTTATAAATTCAACATCGTTGAAGTGACTGGCAAATGTTTTTGTGTAAGAATGGACAACATTATGTTGGGAACTACAAAGAAACTTGCATATCTGTTCTTCGAAGAGATACAGCTGTTGTCAAACATGCGAAACACAACTAGCTCTTTACTGACACGAAGTGACGAGTGCTATCAACAAGGGTTCTCCAATTGATTACGTATTTCTTGATTTCCAGAAGGCTTTTGACACCATACCTCACATACGGCTTTTAATCAAATTGCGTGGTTATGGTATATCGCCCCAAATTTGCGAATGGATGTGTGTGTGTGTGTGTTTGTTGCGTTCTTAGGATGAGTTAGTTCGTTTGGAGGTTTGTTCAATAAATGTTCAAATGTTTGTAAAGCTTAAGGGACTTAACTGCGGGGTCATCAGTCCCTAAACTTACAAATTACTTGTGAACTAACTTATACTAAAGATAGCACAAACATCCACGCCCGAGGGGGGATTCGAACCCCTGACGGGGAACGATCTCGCGCATCGTAGCACAGCGCCTCAATGCGCTCGGCCACTCCTCCTCGGCTTGTAGGTTTAGGGACCGATGGCTACTGCAGTTAGGTTGGATAACTTCACAAATCTTATATAGTAAAAGAATCTACGAAAAGTGAAGTCAGATGGCCAAACCAAACTACACGGCCGATATCCTTTCCCCCCCCCCCCCCCCCTCCTTCTCTCTCTCTCTCTCTCTCTCTCTCTCTCTCTCTCTCTCTCACCACTTTTTTTTTTAACGAAAGGTATTCATCAAGTATCAGAATTTACACAACTCGCGCCTACCTTTTTCTATACTCATACGCGATTTCCTTCTGTGCATTTCACATGGGAATGTTCTTGCTCTAAACTAAAGTCAGTCGGTCAGGCCGTTCTAACCGATCAATTTCCTTCAGTTTTGTTTTAAACGAAAGATATTCATTCGCAGATTTGTCATCAAGTATCATAATTAACTTAAGTCTCTCCATCCTTTGCTTTTATTCACGCAGGGTATCCTTCTGTCCTTGCATTGAATATTTTAATCGGTTTGTTTTACGATATATTCGGTTCTAATTAAGGTACGCAGTTCTTTCGGTCCTAACAACACTCAGCGGATCGCGCTCTTTTATTTGCGCTTTTAAACACTTGCATTGATTGATTCTGAAAAAAAAGCTATGCGTGAACATTCGACTTTACTTCCATTTTTCCCAAACTTTTTTGTCATTCCACTAACGGCGCGAAGAATTCGCACCTGTCCTCTAGTCACTTTTGAATAACCCACAGTATCGTTTCACAACTTTTCATTTGAACATCCCTCGAATTGAAAAAAATTTCGCATAGAATCATGCACTTATAACAACGTAACGTTGTTCATACAATGTAAGCTTTCACGGCAGGCGTCAACTTAATTTAAAACTTCCGGGCTCATAAGCCGTGGTCGATTTGTAAAACTTTCCCCTAACATTTCATCTTCAGCTGCGGAAGACATCTTCAGAGGTAGAGTGGAATTCTAGTGGAAAGTTTTACAAATCGACCACGGCTTATGAGCCCGGAAGTCTTAAATGAAATGTAACGTTGTGTCAAAATTTCAAAGCATCCGGTCAAGAACTTTCGTAAGTATGAGATTTTGAACATAACAGTAACTAGGGTTGACACAGTTGTAAGGGGAATTCAAGGAGGGGGAGGGACGAGATGAATAGGGATAGCGTGATGGTGAAGTAGGAGGAGATGGAGATTCAGACAGATAGAGGGGGACCGAGAATCGAATGCAGGAGGCAGAGACAGGAAGTGTAGGTTAGGTATCCCATTCAGAAAACATTATGAAGTTACACAGAAGTGTGTGTTTTGCCTCTATTTCTGTTCCGTTTACTTGCAACAATCCACACGAGCGCGTGGCCGATTACGGCTAGCCTCCCCAATAAATTCGGCTGTGATGTTGCCGGTCCTTGCTGGCGTTGCATTTTTGATGGTCAAGAGTGTGTGTATGTGTGTGTGTGTGTGTGTGTGTGTGTGTGTGTATTTTGTTTTTCATCTGTCGGTGGCCAGCAGTGCATACGCGATGTGAATAGACTCGCTGGGCCACAGCCGCCGCTGCGGAACTGTTGTCTGCGCGCGAGGGGCTCACAGAGAGGTTTGTCAGCGGATGTTTTCGCCATCGACCGCAGCGCCGCGCGCGGTGTGTGTGCTGACTGCGCCGTGCCGCGGGCACAGTCAGGCGCAGTCGACGGTCTCGTCCGTGGCGACTCCGCTGCCTCTGGAGGCTCCTTGCTACTGCACCGGCTTCGCACAGCAGCGAAACGATATACTTAAAGGTTCCCAATATCAGGACCGTATCTAGGACATTTTCCAAAAAGGGGGGGGGGGGGGGCAAGCTTAAATTTGCCGCCCTTTCTTTCACCCCTCCCCCCTGTAAGAAACGACTTGCTAATTGGGTTACATATTTCTAAATAAATTTCACAATATCACAAGATGAACTTATTTTATTGATTGAATTAAGATCAAAGGAAAACAGAACAATTTTAATACATACAAAAATATTTGAAAACTACTCATCGTACAAAAATTCAAAATTTCACTTTTCCAGCTGCTTTTTTTTTTTTTTTTTTTTTTTTTTTTTTTTTTTTTTTTTTTTTTTTTTTTTTTGCTTCAAAACTGTTTTTGATATCATCATAGTTTAGAGAAGCAGCTCGTTTGTGCTCTATGGATATTATACTCAGATTTGTTATGCAGTCGTTCTCCTCGAGTGTATTTAAATAGTTTCAGCTAGCTGAAACTTCTTTCTCCAGACGAAACAGAAACTAGAATGGTAAGATATATTTTAATGCTGTAGTAAGTAAAAATGTAAATGTTTGTACAGCTTACGGGACTCAACTACGGGGTCATCAGTCCCTAAACTTACAAACTACTTATGAACTAACTAATACTAAGGACGGCACAAATATCCATGCCCGAGGGGGGATTCGAACCCCCCGACCGTAGTGGCCGTGCAGACCGTGACTGGCGCGCCGCAGACAGCTCAGCCACCGCGGCCGGCTCAATTCCACCGCTGCCGAGAGAGAACTCTACATCCTTTCAATAAGAAGCGTGCGCACCTGAAATACTTTTTTTTTATATTACCTTGATATGAATATTCATTTATCTAAAAAAGGAAACCTATGCAAATTAATAAACATTGTGCATTTACTTATGCAATAACGCAAACATCTCCCACATTATTGCTAATATCTAGTAGATTTTTAAAGTTTGATTAGCTGAAGTACCTGTGACAGGGCAACACTGAAGTCAGCAACCAGGAATTTTAGTTTTATTAAATGATTTCGGTATTTCTTGCAGTCACTTTACTTTTAGTAACTCTGTGTCAGTTATTTTATTAAATTATACCAAAAAAACGATACATTCTGTAAAAGAATAAAAAATTTAAAAAAAATTAAAAAATCTGTCTACATTTGCCGCCCTCTAAATTCTGCCTCCCGGGGCAACTGCCCCCTTTGCCCCCTCTAGATCCGGCCCTGCCAGTATCATTCTACGAGGCGCGACCAGAAAGTAAGTTCCGTTTGGTAATAAAATGTAATTGTACACAGATACAGAAGAAATTTTTATTGCACAAAATGCTACAACTCGTAAACTACTCTTCCACATAACTGCCGAAATTTTGTAGGCATTTTTTATAGCGTGGCACCAGGTTTTGTATACCTTCTTCATAGAAATCTGCCGCCTGTGTCTTCAACCAGTTGGAAACAGTTTCTTTCAGCTCGTCGTCATTGGTGAAGTGATGACCGCCAAGGAAAGACTTGAGATGTCCTGGATCTTGTCATCAATCGCGTGAACCAGTTCTTCTGTAACCAAAGGTGGACGCCCACTTCGTTCTTCATCGTGCACCTCACTACGCCCGCCATTGAACTGTCGGGTCCATCTTCTCACTATCGAATCACTCATAGCATTTGGTACGTAAACATCGCAAATTTGCCGATAAAATTCACTTGGTTTCACTTTCCTCGCAATCAGAAACCGAATCACCGACCTGATTTCACAGGCGGCGGGATTTTCAATCAACGCCGACATTCCAAACAAGCACGAAAAAGCGTACGTAACAGACAGCGATCTCCAAATGGCGCACGTTCTTCTCCTTGATACACATCGTCTACAGAGCATGTGCGGAACTGCAGTCGCAGCGCTGCAGCGGAGATAAATTGGAACCTACTTTGTGGACGCGCCTCGTATAAAGAAACACCAGAGACATTATTTCAGCACGACCGCATCATGGAAACAACATATATCCTAATTCTTTTCCTTAATCGTCTTGTATATCTGGCAGTCAATTTAAACACGTTTATCGAGGAAACTATTTGCACGGGGTTTCGCAGGTACTTCAGCGTAGCTTAACATGTGTACATCTACCAGTGGCTGAGTAATTTGTTCCTAAAAGATACTGAACGTTGTTCATTTTTCTTTGATAATAAACACCAAGTACATATAAATAAGCACATGAACACTAAAACACAGTAAGTAACTGATTACACTGTTAAGTGACTGTAACAAAATGAATGAAGAGCCAAGCTATCTTAGAGTCACGTGACTCTGTAAGCAGTAACCCGTCCTAACCTTACGCATGAGCAAAGTCTCCTCTCCCCCACATCTTTCCTAACAGTTAAATATTTGTTACAACCAAGAGCATAAATTTTATTCACACTCAAAATCAAATGGTCAAATGTTTGTAAATCTATCGGACCAAACTGCGTGGTCATCAGTCCGTAGCTTACAAACTACTTGAACTAAGGTAAACTAACCTAAGGAAAAACACACACATTCATGCCCCTGGGAGGACTCGAACCTCCGACGGCGACCAACCGTGCTCTCCGCAGCGACACTCAAAATCGCGACACATTTGCTAAAACGTCGAAAGATATGTGGCAGGTAACAATACAAACGTCATTTTTCCCCTGTCTGTTAAAAAGATGAACAGGTTTTTAAAAAATTGCTTGCAGTCGGTCTCGACCCACTACCTTCGCAGCGCGATGCCACTAATCACACGGCCATTCTTGCTTCAGATTTATCAATAATGTCTTTGACATATTTGAGACGAAAATCCGTCTCAAGGTTTGTTTATTTGTATTAAATTGATATTTATATCACCTTTACAGGATTGTCCCAATATGTTCATTGCCGAGTTGCTATTCCGCTGCATGGAGAGCCTTGGCAGTAGTGGCAATTATCTTTGGAACACAGAAGCTGAATTAAAGTTTGTGGCGTGGAGGTAAATCGTACTTAGACTATTCCAAGGCGCCTTAATCGTTAGGGGTGTGGTAGTCTAACGGTTAAGACGTTTGCCTTGTAAACATGGAGGTCCGGGTTTGATTCCTGGCCGCACCACAAATTTTAATTCAATGCTTCATATTTATCAATAATGGCTTTTACAGCTGATGCGTCTTTAATTTATAAGGATATTTATCTAAATTGACGTGTTTTGATGAATCTTCAATGTGCCAAAAACAAACATGAACTGTGTATGTTGCCTTCATGGAGTTGTATTAAAAACGGCGTTTTCCCTCACGCCTCCCTGCCGCGAGAGCGCCCATATGCTGCCGACAGGAGGATCAGAAGAGATTTTGAACCTCAGCCGCGCATGCGCATTGCAACGTTGCGGCCACTGCCCCCTAGGCAGCCGCGCCTCGACTTTTACAAGTGCTGTCTCCGCGACGTAAAACGTTTCTCACGCGGTAAAATTACTTTGGCTGTGCACAGAAATTGATTTGATAGAAGAACGAAACGTAGAATGATAGTTTAAAAACATTTTTTTATTTTATTTATTTATTTACTTTCTTGTCACGACAAGCTTTTTTTAGGGGGTTCACTGATCTAGTGAACACATAGGACGCGTCGCCACTGCCAGACACATTATATCTGCTCTAGGGAAACAGAATACATCGTGTTTTTTTTTTCCTTAGCCGTATTGTCTGGCAGTCAATCTAAACACGCTACTCTATGAAACTACTGGCCAAATTTGCATGGGGTTTCGCAGGTAACTTCAGCGTAGCTTGAGTTAACATATGGACACCTACACACATAGTCCATATTCCGCTCTAGGTGCGTGGCTGAGGGAACATCTACCACTACTGATCATTTACTTTTATGTTCCACTCTCAAATGGAATAATATTGCTTTTATGCCTCTTTATGAGCCCCATTTTCTCTTATTTGAGTGGTGTTTACGTAAAATTTAAGTTGGTGGCAGTAGAATCGTTCCGCAGTCAGCTTATTCCAGCTCTCTAAATTTTCTCAATAGTGTTTCCTCCCAGGGACTCCTATTTGAATTCCCGGAGTGCCTCATCAACGCTGTCGCGCTACTCGAACCTACCAGTAACAAACGTAGAAGCCTACCTTTAAATTGTTTCTATGTCTTTCCTTAGACCTAATGAGGATCCCAAACATTTAAGCAGTACTCAAGAAAGCGTAGACAAACGCAGTCTCTTTTTACAGAGTAATCACATGTCTCCAAAATATTCCCAATAAACTGAAGCCAACCATTCGCCTTCTATTAGATATCGCGCCTAGATATTTAATCGATATGACCGTGTGAAGCAACACATTACTAGAATGAAACTTTCACTATGCAGCAGAGTGTGCGCTGATATGAAACTTCCTGGCAGATTAAAATTGTGTGCCGGAACCGGGACTCAAACCTGGGACCGCTGCCTTTGCGGACAAGCGTTCTACCACTAAGCTATCCCGTCACGACTCACGATGCCGTCCCACAACTTGAATTATGTCAGTACCTCGCCTCCTACTTTCTAAACTTCACAGAAGATCTTCAGTGAACCTTTCAGGACTAGAAGAACTTCTGTGAAGTTTGGAAAGTAGGAGGCGAGCTACTGGCAGAATTGAAGTTTTGGGGCGGCATCATGAGTCGTATCGGGATAGCTCAGGGTAAATCGCTTTCCCGCGAAAGGCAAAGGTCCCAGGTTCGAGTCCCGGTTCCGGCACACAATTGTAATCAGCCAGGAAGTTTCATATCAGCGCACATTTCGCTGCAGAGTGAAAGTTTTATTCTGGATACATCCCTTGGGCTGTGCCTAAGCCACGTCTCCACCATATCCTTTCTTCCAGGAGTGTTAGTCTTGCAAGTTTCGCAGGAGAACTTCTGTGAAGTTTGGAAAGTAGGAGGCGAGATACTGGCATAATTGAAGTTGTGGGGCGGCATCGTGAGTCGTGTGGGGATAGCTCAGTGGTTGAGCGCTTGCCCGCGAAAGGCAAAGGTCCCACGTTCGAGTCCCGGTTCCGGCACACAATTTTAATCTGCCAGGAAGTTTCAACACATTACTAATTCTGTACTGCAACATTATGGGATTGTTTTGCATACTCATCTGCAACTTACTTTTTTCTACATATTAGCTACTTGCAATTCCTCAACACTACCTTCCATCCTACTACAGTCATTCAATGACGACACCTTTCCGTAAACCACAGCGAACAGCTTCATATTGCCACTCATTTTGTCCGTCAGGTCATTTAGAAAGATAGAAAAGAACGATAACCCTGGAGCACGTTACTGTTATCTTTGATGAACACTCGCCGTCGAAGACAACGTACTGGGTTCTATTTCTTACTCACATATCTGGGAACCTATTCCATATGCTCGTACCTTCAATAGACATTGCATCAAAATCGTATCACGAAACCAAAGGTAACTTTATTAAAGGTTTTACGAATTTTCCCTGCTTAGTAGCATGACAATTTTGTCTACACCAAAGAGCATGTTACTTTATTAGCTTACGGGCAATTTATTGGGAAACTTATGTAGCGACAAAATGGTATCTTTAAGATTACAAACTAACATTGAATTTACTTGGCTGTGATGTACAAGTTTTGATTTGTGCTATAAAAACTAAGTGAAATTTCCTCATCTTGTCTACAGGTTTTATCAATAACCACTTTTACATGAGCCCCCAAATCCGGATTTCGTAAACTGATTTCCCAATTCCGCTTTGGTCATGTAAACACTCCAAAATCGATTCTGGAAATCCGCTTCTCTAAAGCGATTTTCCAGTCCCAAAATCGATTTTCGTGTCAATGTAAACGCAACCGTTTTTGAAGCGTTCTTGGCTTGTGAGATTGTGTTTTCTTGTTCAGAATTTTCGGCGCATATTGAAAGAGTGATATTTTCTAATGAGAAATAAAAGTATAAATATTAGAGTGAACATGAATCTGTGTATTTAAATAAAGAAAAATAGCGATTTTGCTGACTAAATCAGGAACTGAATCAGCTGTTTTTCAGCCCCCATATTAAGTGGACTAGGAAATCCGATTCAGGCTATGCCATGTAAACACGACAGCGAAAAACGGTTTACGAAAATCCGTTTTCGTCTTCCGGTAGATGTATTCCACGTAAACGTAGTGTGAATATTTGAATTCTTAGGTAGGTAAAACCGATTTATTGACATCCTATAAAGGTTTCGTTTTTTCCGATTTAAGAATTGAACCGTTAAAAACGGCATTATGCGCTTCCATTGCAAAGCAAGTGTGCATACCTATAGCTTGTACTTCAAATTCATCGGTGTAAAAGATCGAAAAGCAAATATCTTGTCTTAATGAACAATAAATCATTCATAAACGATTTATCATGTAATTCGTTGAAGGTTTCGTATTTCATTGATTACGTAGTTGTCTTATGTGCTCGCTACAAACATTAAGTTTAATCAGTAGTTAACTGGAAAGACGAAGCATTGTCTGTCTTTTGCTTTCAAGTCCCCTGATTCACTTCCCTTCAAACAGTCAGTCTCTGATGTCAGCCGCTTCTCTGTTCTTATGCAAACTCGTGAAGTTGTAACGATTGTCGTTAATCCTATCTTTACTTCTAGAAAATTAATACGACACATTAGATAGAAAATAATATTTTGTAGGATGTAAGTATAATCGACCCTGGAGTTCATAATCGCAGTAGGACCATCGAGTCCTAATTCCTAGC
The DNA here is from genome assembly GCA_026315105.1 of Locusta migratoria. Taxonomy (NCBI): domain Eukaryota; kingdom Metazoa; phylum Arthropoda; class Insecta; order Orthoptera; family Acrididae; genus Locusta; species Locusta migratoria. The sequence continues at coordinate 104,045,607 of CM048747.1, forward strand.
AGAAATTGGAGTCAGAGACTAGGACATTACTCATTCCGTCGTATTTAAATAACCAACACGGCTTCTGTTTAAACTGAGAGTTAAGAGCATTAACCGGAAACATCCTGTATTTGTACGTTATGAGTTAGGAGAAAAATAAAAGCATGTTGTAGAACAACACACAATCTTCTTTCACTGACTACGCCGCTGAGCCTGAAACGGCAATCCTGTTTGCGTTCGCTACCGCCTGCATGTGAAGAGCTTCTCGTGCATGAAGCAAGTCACCACGGCATCTATACAAACACGAGCTTCTGCCATCCGTTTGTAATTAACGAAGTCTGTCTATGACTGCGACGCGAAAAACACATTAAAAGAATGCCATCACGCAGTAAAACAATCTGCAGCAGTCGCATTGTTTCACGTTCGTTGGAGGGACTGCGGTGGCAATTTTTGTGGCTATTCAGGCGTTGGCAGCCCTGATTGCGGCGCTCCCTGTTGAAAAAGGAAGGAAAAAAATGAATTTGCGGAACTGTCGCACCGAGGCAGAAGCTTTTAGCTCGTACGAGTGCTAAAACCAGTGTACTTTTTACTTGTCGAGTCATTCTGCTATGAAAGAAAGACTGGTCAGAGCGAGAATAGCCTGTCGTAATTGTGTGTGTGTGTGTGTGTGTGTGTGTGTGTGTGTATTTTAAATTCCTGTATGTGACCAGCGATAAAGATCACCTTACATTTATTTTCCTACTAAAAATAATGAATATAAATAATACACCGTCAGTTAAATACTTGGCTGTTTCAAACCTAAGCAAAGAAAATCAGTACCACTATTTCAGATGAAGAACCTATATCTACGTACATACCCCTCGTTTCACCGTAAGGTGCTACTAGATATTTCATTGTCTAAACCTTATGTAACGGATCATTAGGCCTTGATCGCAAGTAATAATTCATTTTAAAACCGCTTTCAATTATATACATCGTCATCATAAGATTTGTAAAATTAACATCATATGTGACAACACAAGTCTGGCCTCTTTCCAAGTAGAAGAATAATTTTGAAGACTTTTCTTCGCTTCTACTTGGTTAGAGGCCAGACGTATGCCTTTAGACTCGTTGTATAAAGCCTCAAAACTTCCCATATGATAATTTTTACAAATATGCAGATTCCGATATATATCCTTGTGACCAAGATCGAAAAATCGTTTACATAAAGTATTACAAATTTTAGATCGCTCTCCAGCTGGCAAAATTTGCAAGATAATCACAACTAGTCCTTTCTTTTTCTTTTCCGCTCCCAAATAAAACAGGGGGAAAACGTATACCTGTATAGCTCTGGGCGAGAATATTTCTTATCCCTGCGGTCTTCATGCGAAATGTAAGAAGGCTGCAGTAGAATTGTTCTGAAGTCATCTTCCAATTCGGACCCTCTAAATTTCCTCAACAATGTTACTCCCGAGGCGGGAATCGAACCCCCGATGGGGAGCGGCCTCGCGCATCGTAGCATAGCGCCTCAATGTACTGGCCTACTTCTGTCCACCCTTGTATATAATTTATGCTATTGTTTAATTTTTTAAATTTTTATGTAATTGTAATGAAGGAACAACAGTGATATTGCCTTTATGGGTGGTGAGTGTTTCTTTGTGGGGATAGTAAATGTAAATAACCATCATAATTATAAAAGCAATTGCGGAGGTCATGGCCGCACAAATGAAGTATGTATTGAGATGGTTTCAAAGAGTACTAAAAGTGCTGAGAACGTAGGACTGGGCAAGCAATACTCGCGTTCGAACATGCTCGAGATTTCCCGATACAGCAGAGAACTCGATACAGTATCAAACTGTCCGAACACTCGGATAATAAATGATTCGCAATGCTTATCTGGAATCGATACGCGCCGTGGCGGAGTGGACGAGCGCATTGAGGCGCTATGTTCCAATGCGCAAAGCCGTACCCCGACGGGGATTCGAATCCTTCCTCGGGCATGGATGTTTGTGTTGTCTTTAGAATAAGTAAGTTTGTAAGTAGCTTGTAAGTTTAGGGACTGATTACTCCATTACTCCGTAGTTAAGTCCCATAAGCTTAACAAACATTTGAACATTTGATTTGAAACGATACGCGGGACATTTTGATGTTACTGGGCCATCGCTTTGCTCAGAAGTAATTTCATAGGAAGTACATGTAAAAGAAAAGAAGGGCATCACTATGAAAAATTCTATACGCCTATTTTGTTTAGAACAGTGCATAAGCGAACTGTCTGGTATCACTGCAAGATATGATCCATTGATAAACAAAATATCTGCTACTATAACAGAACTACTGCATCACATTACGTCAAGCTAATACTCAAAGCAAAAAATGTTGTTTTTGGGAGTATGTTACATGTATCCTTCATACGTATAAATTACATTTCATGTGATTGTAAGAGAGAGGTTGCAAATGGCCATTCCATTCCTTGTTCGTACGGTACAGTAACAGATAAAATATGTTATCGCCTTTTAATCGCCTTGAAAACAACATTAAAAGAGATGAAATAGGGAAAACATTAGAAATTTAAAACCCAATAACGTAAATAAGTCATACAAAAATAAAATTTTAATTACGACATCGGAATAAACGGCGCAAAAGCTGCTGTGTACGTAGTACTAACAGGCGTCGCTAGATCGCAGCACTAGAATTTTAAATCGCGATCGCTGTCGCCTATTGCCTATGTTCGCTACTGTTTTTACTTATTACCTTCACCCTAGAAACTATTACAGTCGGAATTTCACACTTATCAATCCCCATAGTACATTAAAGTCACCCTATCTTCGTTATAAATCGTTCACTTCACAACACAGAAAAGATTTATGAATATCATCGCTGTAAATCGTAGAGATAGTACCTCCTGACATTGCTAGATAGCGTCGTGATCGAATGTTCGATCATTTCCCGAGATTTCTCGAATTGTGACGTAATTGTCCGAACAGTTAGTCATGTTCAGACCCAGCTCTAGCTGAAAGGCCGAGATAAGCAGCGAGGTGAATTTCAGGCACAGACATATATTACTAGACTGGGAATCATTGATCTCTATACTCTCTGGATGTTGAACTTAAGTTGTCTTAGCGTGCCAGCCATAGATATTCATATCTAGTTTCTTGCCAAATTCAAACATGGCTGCTAAGAAGCATTTAAAGAAAAAAGAGAAGAAAATATGTTTCGATTCCGTTCCCATAACAGCCTACAACATCGAATATTGAATTAAATTCCAAGTCAAGAGGTAAGCAAGCAATTCTTTGTCACGTAATAACTGATGGAAACTCGTTTGCCAAATTTAAACATGGCGGACAATGTGAAATCGCGTGCAAAACATATGAATGTGCAGGCATGCTGCAATTCAGTGCTCAGACACCAGAGTTATACATCCAGTTTGTATAGAGATCACTGCTGGGAATGCAGTACACAGTATCCTTGGTGTCAATGGAGTCTCGCCTCCATATTTCTATACTACAAACGTGTAAGCAATCATGCGTGATATAGCAGAAAACGAACATAAATACGGATGAACTGACATTGATGAGATTTGACATATGGGAAATTCGTACATTGTAAATGGCTGTAATTTTTTTTCAGCGGGAGTAAGCTTTGACGCTTACAGTAATGAGTTGCATTGATTTGTTGTTGTTAATCTGTTACAGTTTCATTCGACTTTGGATTTTCTCTCGGTAGTATGTGTTTATCGTGTATAACACGTATCCTCATTCGTTTGAGAGTTCTTTCGAAATCTACAGTCTGCTTTGACGCACACACTACTAAGTCGCGTTTCCTGTTGTTATTAATCTGTTATCAGTTTCGATTAATTTGGGCTTCTCTTTTAATAGTATGACCGTTATAATTGTGCTGTTTGTCGTGGAACACATATCTGTATTGTTAGTGTTTTTCAGATAACTACTTCTGATTTAACTGCATGTAACGGCAAAATTTTACCTACCATCCCGGCGGCCTCACATGATTATGTTGGCAACATCAACAAAACGGTAGAAAGTCTCTGCCAAGATATTGTTGGAAATCCATACAGAGTGACTTGATTATAATGTTTCGTACAGACGAAAAGTAAATAAATGATACTGTTCCTGCTCTATGGTTGACAGGTTCTTGTTTGTACCCTCGTTCACTCAGTAAAAGTAATTGACATCGTAAAACGATAGTTTCATGACAAACCATTCGCGTTGTAACGCGATTGGCTAATGCCAACGTCACACGACTGACAACATAATCACGGGAGGCCGCCAGGACAGTAAATAAAATTTAAGCGTATTTAACACGGGCGCGGTGGAGTAGCCGAGCGGTTTAAAGCGTCTCGCTGCGGAGCGCGCGGATGCTTGCCGTGGAGGTTCGAGCCCCCCCCCTTCATGGGTGTGTGTGTTTGTCCTTAGGTTAGTTTACCTAGGTTTAAGTAGTTTGTAAGCTACGGACTGATGACCACGCAGTTCGGTCAGAAAGATTTACAAATATTTGAACTTTTTTTTTTTAACACGTTCTTCTCATAACAACGTAGGCCAATATGTTAAACTCAACTATTGCGGAAGTGTTAGCTTAAGTGCAAATCATATTCAAACCAACTATTAAAGCTTACAACGTCATATCGTATCAGAAGATCATAGTACTACCGTACGGAAACTTTTAGACGTGGGGTGAGGCAAGATGGCGGCATCAGGGTTCAGTCACAGGAGGAAGTTTGCCAGTCTACGAGGGTAGGTCAATTATTACCCGCAATTTAGCTATATATTGTTTATGTTGGTAGTACTGTCGTTTCACGGTGATGCATGCTTTGTTTACTTGTTGTTATATCTTTGCAATTTTCAAAATGCTACGTTAGTTTCGTTGTCGCTGCCGTGCTGTTAATGATGGCTGCTCCGCTGTCTATTTGCACCAAAGAAGAGCAACGTTCAGTGACACGTTTTTTGTGGGCGGAAGATGTATCAGGGGCCGAAATTCATAGAAGACTTTCAGTACGGTACGGGAACAGTGTTTTGCCACAACGAAGTGTGTACGAGTGGATTGAAAAATTCCGAAATGGTCGCACGAGTGTTAAGCACGGTGAAGGAGCCGGATGACCGTTTACCGCCACAAATGAAGAAACCATTGAGCGATCACGTGAATGTTTGTAGAACTTATGGGACTTAACTACGGGGTCATCAGTCCCTAAGCTTACAAACTACTTATAAACTACCTAAGACTAAAGACGGCACAAATATCCATGCCCGAGGGGGGGATTCGAACCCCCGACCATAGTGGCCGTGCAGACCGTGAATGGAGCGCCTCAGTCCCCTCGGCCATCGCGGCCGGCGATCACGTGAAATGACTCTTTTAGACAGACGATTAACTATTGATGAAGTGGCTCATTGTCTTCAAATTAGTCATGGTTCTGACTACGAAATTATTCACAACAGACTTGGATTTCGTAAAGTGTGTGCAAGATGGGTCCCAAAACAACGCACACAGTTGCATAAGCAAACGCGCCTCGACATCTGCAAAAATCTTTTGGATCTCTATGGTAAGGAAGGGGACAACTTCTTAGTCAGAATCATTACTGTGATCTCTCAAAGGCTTTTGATTGTGTAAATCATGGGATTCTTCTAGATAAGCTTAAGTATTGTGGTATTAGTGGGACGTGCACAAATGGTTTAAATCATACTTAACTGGAAGAGTGCAGAAAGTTGAAATAAGCAGTTCACATGATATAAATGAAACAATTAATTCTTCTAACTGGGGAGTTATCAAAAAAGGGGTCCCTCAAGGTTCGGTCTTTGGTCCTTTGCTGTTCTTAATACATATTAATGACTTGCCATTCTACATTCACGAAGATGCTAAGCTAGTACTTTTTGCTGATGATACAAGTATAGCTATCACACCTGACACAGGAATTAACTGATGAAATTGTAAATGATATCTTCCAGAAAGTTATTAAGTGGTTCTCTACAAATGGACTCTCATTAAACTTTGATAAAACCCAGTATATACAGTTTCATACAGTAAATGTCATGACACCATTAATAAATTTAGACTTTGAACATAAATCTGTAGCTAAGGTAGAATATTCTAAACTTTTAGGTGTTTGCATTGACGAGTGACTGAATTGGAAGAAACATATTGAAGATCTGAAACGTTTGAGTTCAGCTACTTATGCTATCACAGTCATTGCAAAATTTGGTGATACATATCTCAGTAAATTAGCTTACTATGCCTATTTTCATTCACTGCTTTCATATGGGATCATATTCTGGGGCAATTCAACATTGAGTAAAAAAGTATTCATTGCACAAAAGCGTGTAATCAGAATAATTGCTGGAGCCCACCCAAGAGCATCCTGCAGACATTTATTTATGGATCTAGGGATCCTCACTGTAGCTTCACAATATATATATATATATATTCACTCATGAAATTTGTTATTAACAATCCGACCCAATTCAAAAGGAAATAGGAATGTGCATAGCTACAACATTAGGAGAAAGGATGATATTCACTATTCAAGGTTAAATCTAACTTTGGCACAGAAAGGGGTGAATTATGCTGCCACAAAAGTCTTTGGTCACTTACCAAGTAGCATCAAAAGTCTGACACATAGGCAACTAGTATTTTAAAAAAATTAAAGGAATTTCTGAATGGCAACTCCTTCTACAATGTAGATGAATTTTTAGATAAAACTTAAAAACAAAAATAAAAATATAAAAAATCCTTAAAATATTGATTGTGAAGTAAACTGACACGTTCCACATAATTACGAAATGTCGTATATATGATCTATGGAACAAGTATTAATCTAATCTAATCTGGTGACGAAACTTGGATCCATCATTACGAGCCGGAGAGTAAACGGCAGAGCATGGAATGGAAACATCCTAATTCGCCATGCAAGAAAAAGTTCAATACCCAACCGTCCGCAGGAAAACTGATGCTTACGGTTTTTTGGGATGCACGAGGTCCTGGACTGGAACATTATGGTGAAAGTGGCACAACAATAAACAGTGTACGATACAGTGAGATGCTTACTGACAGGCTAAAGCCTGCAATTCGAAGCAAACGCCGAGGATTGCTGTCAGAAGGTGTTGGTTGTTGCACGACAATGCCCGTCCTCATACTACTGTCCACACTGCTGAAACGCTCCAGAAACTCAAATTCGAAGTACTGGATCATCCTCCATATAGTCTCGATCTTACCCCTTCTGACTATCACTTGTTTGGTCCACTCAAACAGACATTACGGGGCCGACGATTTGACTGACGAAGCAGTGAAGGAAGCGGTGCATTCCTGGCTCGCAACTCAACCGAAAACCTTCTTTTATGAGGGCATAAGGAAGCTTGTAGAGCGATGGACGAAGTACATTGAAAAGCAAGGAGACTATGTCGAAAAACGATGTTCTTGTAAGTTTCGTATTTTATTACAATAAAATTTTATAACTACTTTGCGGATAAGAATTGACTTACCCTCGTAGTAATGTATGTCTGTGATTCCAGGTGGCAGCGCTGGAAACTGCGCGGTGGACACGGCTATCGCGGTTCCAATCCTCCGCGGACGATAACTCGTCTGGCCACGCGCTTCCACGTAAACACGGCGGCATGCGGCGAAGTCGGTCAACGGCGGCCTTGCTGGCGTTACGTCACGCGGCGAGTGGGATTAGCGGCCAAGTTGCCATTCAGCGCGGCCAGGCTCAATGGGACTGAGCCGCGTACTCCTGCTGCCGCCGGCGGATTGATTCGCAAGGCCGCAGGTCTGACTGAGCCACTGCACATTTAGAGCGGCCTTTGTTCAGTCTCTGTACGAGGTTGCCGCGCCACGCTATTGCACGCGGTAATCGTCTTTGCGAAGTCACTCTGTTGTTGTCGTTGAATTCTCAGACTGGCTACACAGTAGTCTTGTGTAGTTCGCGAACGAACTACTATATGGCCACGATAACTTGATGATTCGCGCGGTGGCTGCTGGGAGCCTGTCTTGCACGAACGGAAGGCAGTATCGGCTGCTCGCTGCAGTGCTGGAACCGTTACCCTAACAATGTGTACATTAATTCTTCGCGTCAATGTGCATTGTAAGGTTGGCAGCGTAAGTAAATAAAAGAATAACTTTCAACTGGTGTCTGTTTTCTCTGCTTGTGGCAGCACCAACAAAATCGTCAAGTTATCGTGACCAAATACTAGTTCCCACAGGCGAACTACGCGAACTAGTTCGCAGATCCCTCGCCTCTTAGTTCGCTCCTTTTCCGAAGACTGACGGAGAACAGCGAGAGGACGCGAGAGCGCGCAGAATCGCGTGATTCCCTTCTGCCAGTTACCTTCATTTCGAGCTGAGATGCAGCTCAGCTGTAGTTTCATAGTTCACTGCCACAAGAAATCTATTTTAAAAATAAAGTACTATGAGTACTCTGTATGCACAGTAGTTGAATACCATTGTATCACCCATTCGTGTAAATAACTGGTTTATTTGATGTCAAATTGACCAAAAATACGGGTAATAGCACACGCTTTGGCAACACTGATTCATTATATAAAAAGCTGTCATAACAAAAAGAGCTCTTTTAGTATCGGTAGCAAAATCCAAAAAGAGCGGACGAACTAGGAGCGGCAGACGAACTAGGAGCGGCAGACGAACTAGGAGCAGCGGACGATTATGCCAAACGTATTTCGCTTCATAGTTCATTGGATTCTCTTCCGAAGACCGACGGGCAACAGCGAGAGGGCGCGTAGCAGAATTAAAAATCACGTGTTTGCCTTCTGCTGATGAGTCATTTCGAGGTGAGCGTCTGCCTGCTAGATTACATAGTTCAGTGCTACAAAATTTCTGTTTTGATGTGTTCTACACTCTGCAATATCTGACTAATAAATTCCATAATTCCAAGATATAGAGATAACTCTAAACTTAAACGCGAGAAAATATACACAAACTGTTTCTTTTGGTTTGCGTGATACCGTTAGCGGCTCAAGCAGCAAGCGCATTAAGCAGCTATGTGGGGGAACTTCCCCCTCCACCTGCACGCGCAGACCACGCCGCTCAGCCGTCACTGGGAGCGGACGAACTAAAAGAGCGAACTAGTTCGCGACAGATCCGCGAACTAAAGTGGGCGCTCCCGATAGCGAACTCTTATGCGCAAATCTACTACACAGTCGAGAGGAAACAGCTGTTAACCTTCAGTAAAATACCGGTCACGATGAACGACTATGACGACTCGTACCGCCCTATCTCGACAATGTTAAATTGGATAAATAATTGCCCCATTTTGTCAGGAACTGTTCAGTACATAAATGTGGCGTTTGTATTACATGATCTTGCATGTTTAGTGACTGTATTGCTCTACAATCACTTTAAAATAACATCTGCAAGGAAGTTATGATTTTTTTCCCTAAAGATATAACTTTTTGAGGTAAATACTAGCTAATACTAAGGCCGTCATAAATATCCATGCCCGAGGGGAGATTCGAACTCTCGCCCGTAGTGGCCGTGCAAAACGTCACTTGCGCGCCGCAGACCGCTCGGCCACCGCGGCCGGCGCACCACATCGGATCGGATTACAACAGTTCGTTCAAGATTTGAATGCTACAGCGCCCAAGCCGAGCGTTTCCAGATAGGGGTTCCTTCTTGAAAACCGATCACTTTGCCGTCCAGCACAACATACTAAGCGTTGTCTGAATTTTTATTATTTATTTATTTGAGGCACCCTCTATTATGTTATGTGTGTGTGTGTGTGTGTGTGTGTGTGTGCGCGCGCGCGCGCAATGTGTTGTTCTTTAATTTAAGTAGTTTCTAAGTGTAGAAACCGGTGACCTCAGCCGTTTTTTCCTTTAGGTTGCGTGTGTATCAGGGTATTGTTTATGTACCTGTCGTGGCTCAACGTTCGTCTTTTCTTTGAGTTGCATAGTATCCTCGATATATTATTGAATTCCAATCTGAAATTTTCATTGTTAGATATTCATAAATTAAGTAATTTTAATGATTGTTGTTATATGATAATTAATGGTTGTTATTATATATTTCTTTCTAAAATCAACAATATCTCGTCATGAAATAACTATTTTTATGAGAATTGTATATTGAATTAGAGTTTACACTTTCAAGAAGGGCTTAATTTCTACTCATATAACGTAATTATACAATTATGTACATTACCCTTCAAAGTTGGCCGTCATTTATCTCTTTGGTCTTATGTGTTCGAGAGAAAATCGATTCCATTTTTCAGACCAAACTACATTTGACTGAGAAAAATTCGCTCTGTTGCAAAATTTGAAACTGGCAGGGCTGCAGATTAGGAAGATTAGGTTTTTCAAAGTAAAGCACGCCGATTTCTGTAGTGCTATGTTTCCGTTCTGTACGTCTGTGACTATAGAAACCTCCTCCATTGGAAACTGCTGTCCACAGTGGGCAATTGCAGAGAAAGAGGCTTAAGAAATTTCAATTTGTTGACATTAAACACATACAAAACCAAGAAACCGAAAACAACGAGGCTGCTTTGGTGACGAGCGAGAAATTCACTGAAAAGAGTTGAATTTAACAGCGTAAGGTGTAGTTTTACAACAAAGGGTCTTGCTGAAAAATAATTAAGAAAAATTTAATCTATGATTTCAGGGAAAATTTTAGTTTACATTTTCATATATAAACAAAGGTTTGAGACGAAAATTGAAATATTGCACGAAAAGCTACTGATACCTAGTAAAGTGCCAACAGTTAAATAAATTTGTGTGATATTTAACTGCCTATATCGTTACCTTCAGATTACTAAGTTCAACCGGCCGCGGTGGCCGAGGAGACTGAGGCGCTCCAGTCACGGTCTGCACGGCCACTACGGTCGGGGGTTCGAATCCCCCCTCGGGCATGGATATTTGTGCCGTCCTTAGTCTTAAGTAGTTTGTAAGCTTAGGGACTGATGACCCCGTAGTTAAGTGCCATAAGTTCTACAAACATTTGAACATTTTTTTACTAAGTTCAGTAAACAAAGGCCAGATTAGCAACACGTTCGATGTAACTCTTCACAGTCTTGCTGTACTGGACAGATATTAACTTACACTGTACCTGGGAAATTACTGATCCCTTTAAAGCTGCGCGTACCCGCGTGTTTTATGACCAGTCGCCCGTATTTCACGCGGAACAATGCCGGTGTTTTCGTTCATAAACAGCTCATTACCTGTGTGGATATTAATATTCCCACGTCAGTGAAACAGCTATAAATTGTAATTCTGATAGTTCCCGGATATCGCATGTATAACAGTGAGGATGAAGGGGAATTAAAAATACAACGCGGTCAAAGTAGGACTTCGAATGAATCCTTTCATATATTGCACCTGTTACGATACATAATTGTTTTCAAAATCCTTAACTAATCTTTTTTTTTTTTTTTTAGTTAAAGAACAGAATATACTCCAACTCATCTTATTTATGTTACTGATGTATATTTCAAGTTGAATGTGTCATGAATTTAGTACAACATTCCACTTGAGGTCAGAATGGGCCCATTTGTATTTTGTTTACAATTACAGTCGATGTACTTCAAAGATTCTTAAGAAGAAGCGGCTGTTGACGATAATATGTTTCAAATGTTTTTGATACGTCGCGTTTTTTAGCTCGTAAATATTGTAGGAAAGACATTTTTATATATTGCACCAAAGCTGCTTTTATTTTAAATGCTGACTATTTTCTGGCTTTGCCCATTTTCTTAAGCCACCTATTACAGAGAACAAAGTGTGTTTTACAGGAAGATACATGAATAAGGCAATGTTGTATTGAATGTACAAGTCGTAATTACTTACATTCATATATATTTTTATTTGGATACTTTGGTGTAATTTATTGAGTTTCTGATCCAAAGATGTTTTTGTTAAATATTCTTTGCTTAATTTTGTTTGTGACAATATCGATGGTTATATGTAGCGTGACATAAACGGTACCTACATTACAACATAATATACACAAGTAATTTATAACACTTAAAATGAATGTAACATAAAATTTATTGTACAAATATTTGTAATGGTACCGTTTATGTCACGCTACATATAACCAGCGATATTATCACAAACAAAATTAAGCAAAGAATATTTAACAAAAACATCTTTGGATCAGAACATTGATCTCTGGATCAGAAGCTTAATACATTACACCAAAGTAATTACAACAAACAGCGTGACCTAAGCAGTATCCAAATAAAAATATATATGAATGTAAGTTATTACGACTTGTACATTCAATATAACATTGCGATATTCATGTATTTTCCTGTAAAACACACTTTATTCTCTGTAATAGGTGGCTTAAGAAAATGGGCAAAGCCCGAAACTAGTCAGCATTTAAAATAAAAGCAGCTTTGTTGTAATGTATAAAAATGTCTTTCCTACAAGACCACATGTTTGCCGATCGTCAACTTATAGTGATATTAAGAATTTTTCTTATGATTAAGAGTAATTATATTCACAAAATACTTGGAATGACTCCATTCAACACAAATAATTATATAGGTATTATATTAAGCGTAATATGCTAAACCCCTGAGATTTGTGTGTCACATGAGGTAATTATGACGTAAACTTTATTATATATACACTGGTACTGCGAGCACTGTCTGTGTCTGTTATGAAGTTTATACGCTGAACTGATAGAACCAGTGAATAAGTGGAAGATGTATTTCGTCAGTATACGTGAGCTAAACTAGCAATGAATATTTTACGTTCTTCAAATGGGTGACGCACCAATGCTGTGAGCGGTTAACTGAAGGCAATACTCAATATGAAAACTGTTCTAGACTTTGTATGGAGGTAATATCTGCTTGAAAGGAAGTCAATTTAAAATTATAATTTAGACCAAACAAAGAAGATAATTTTGATTTATGTGCCATTAGTGTTCAAATAAAAGTTTTGTGTAGTATGGGTAAGAGAACCTGGTATTTTTATCCCGATTTATCAACATTTAACAGTTGACTTCTTGTGGCTGTTTACTGTTGTAGTTACATGAAGTATTCAGCTTACAAGCTGAGCCATTTCACAGCAGCATCTTTGAATGTCTCGCGCAACCAAAGAGAGAATAAAGGAAGTTATCTATGCCAAGCACATACGTCAGTTGAAGTCTGTCCGACATCTTTGTCAGTTTTTGAATGTTATTTCTCCATTAAAACTATACGTTAAGACGCCCCTCTTACTGTTTGCGCATAGAGATAAATGTTCAAATGTTTGTCAAGCTTATGGGACTTAACTACGGGGTCATCAGTCCCTAAACTTACAAACTACTTATGAACTAGCTAACACTAAGGACGGCACAAATATCCATGCCCGAGGGGGGATTCGAACCCCCGACCGTAGTGGCCGTGCAGACCTTGACTGAACCGCCTCAGTCCCCTCAGCCACCGCGGCCGGCCTACGCATAGAGCTAACAGTAATTGCCAGTTATGTACTTTCAAACAATATACTTTCTCGAAAGAATAGTAATAAATACTCATCATAATATATTTGGAAAACCCGCTCGGTTACACGCGTGGTAGAACGCACAGCTTTACGAGACGGGGAGGCGTACCGACCCCGGTTCGAATCCGCCCGGCGGATTGACGAAGAGGGTCGGAGTGCCGGCCAACCTGGATGTGGTTTTCAGGCGGTTTTCCACATCCCCCTAGGTGAATACCAGGATGGTCCCCAGGTCCCGCCTCAGTTACACGATTCGCAAACATTTCGTAAAACTTTACACTTTCACACATATAATACTATACACGATATTTGGGGTACACATTTCCTCCCGGGGGGGGGGGGGGGGGATGCAGCCGAATCTGCATGTGCGGGAAAAGGGCTGAAGGGAAAGATAATATATTTGAAAACTTAATTTTAACGGCTAATTTGCACTCTTTTAACACGTTGTACATCACGGTAAAACCGTTGGACGTTTTATTCCTGTTTTAAGTGACATAAAAGATTAGCTCTACAATACGAAAATTCTCCAAAACTTAGCAACATGGAGGAGTCAGGCTTCACTTTTTTAGCGTAAGGGTGTCTCCCTGTATTCTAACCTCCTTGCGCGCGACCACAGTCAAAATATAAAGAGTCGCAAAATTCAGTCTCGTTTTTGTTATCTACGGCGACAACAGTGCTCCAAGCGGCCAGCAAGCTACACTTCTATACGATGTAGGAAAAGTGCGATGATTATCGTTTACAATGATTTGTCACATAGCTTTTATTGTGAGGAACGTATGTAGTGCCACACAAGTCGAAAAATAACTAAAAAAAATGACACCACATTTGTCTCTTTTGCTTCCTATGGACCCTTGGAGGTATGAAACGGTACGTTAGAGGACAGGGTATCTACGATGATCTTAACCCGTACAGATATTTGCTGGAAAATGTTATTTCCTTTTAGTAACAGAAACTTCCTAGTCAACACCAAAGTCCCGACATTTAGTAGGAAGACGTCGTATATACCTAACAACGAGAAGTTATGTTCGCTACACGTCCAGTTAAATTAGTTGTATGAAGCGTAATACCTACATTACTTAATGTTACAAATAGCTTACAACACCATAGCTAAAGCGGAAAAAAGGAAAAGAAAAAAAAAGGCGCCATAATAGAACTTAAAAACTATAAATCTTTCTCATCGCGAAAGAAAGAAATTTTGATATTGTTGTTACATCTCACCGACAGACAAGAAGAATCGTCGATAATCTCGTTTCCGGAGAAAAATAAATTACATTTATAAAAATATTCGTGTATGAGAAATTCAAGTGAAGTGAATCCCATAAATCCCATAAAATAGTGTCACAGAAAATGCCTACTATAAGGCGAATAGACAAAAAAAGTGCTTCCCACTTCTTACGAACGAAATGTGTGTTTGTTTTTATTGATTACAGTAGAATAAGCTAAAATTATACACGTATTTGAAAGTATTTCTTCGTAAATAAGTTGTTTCTCGTATCGTTGAATCAGCAAGATTTGTGTGTTTTCTCGATAATTCATGACTCTTGGTAATGTTAAAATCCGTGGAAAGCAAAAATATCTAAAATCTTTCGTCAATTAAGTAGAAAAATAATTAAAAATAAAAATATGTACAAAATCTGCGTATGTCTGCTTTCTCATCGGTTGGAGCGGTAGCGTCGCTCCAGCTGTCGAACGGTAACAATTTTCAATGAGTTAACATGACAATGGTAAGTACTTACATTCATTTGTTACATCTTCGGCCCACAGAGTTACAGATGTCGTAGATTGACGCAATTGTAAAACGTTTGTGCAAAACACTGTAATATTTTACTTTATTTATTTATTCAGAAGATATCTTTCGGCGTATTTGGCGTCGTCGGGTGTCTTTCGTGTATATATATGCCTTAACTGCTTCAGCTGAATATTTACGCGGTGTTATTTTATGTTTCCACTTACGAATTTAATCAGTCACCTGCCAATTAATAGTATTCTGAGGCATTGACAGATAACTGACTAAAATTCGTAAATGGAAATATAAAATTCCACGTCATAAATAGGCAGTTGAAGCAGTTCAGGCCTCTAAATACCAAAGACACCCGACGACGGACGGCACTTACACTGAAAAATATCTCCTGAATAAATAAATAAAATAATGTATGACAATGTTTCAAATATCAATAAAATTCTTCTGGGTATGATACCGCGTCGTCATTTTGTAAACTTTGCCGACGTTTCGGCCACTATTGCAGGTGGCCTTCATCAGGGTCTGTGTCTGACTGCTGACTGTACGATCGCTTGGTGTTTATATACCAGCGGATGAAGGAGAGGAAGGGGGCGTAGGTTATCCTTTATTGGTGGTTATATTATTGCACACCATTGGTGGAAAGGGGCGTAGCTGATTGGTGTGTTAATGGCTGGTTTTTTCATATGATTGGATGTTGTATTCTTCTCCCTTATTGGTCAAAATCATATAAAAAACCAGCCATTAACACACCAATCAGCTACGCCCCTTTCCACCAATGGCGTGCAATAATATAACCACCAATAAAGGATAACCTACGCCCCCTTCCTCTCCTTCATCCGCTGGTATATAAACACCAAGCGATCGTACAGTCAGCAGTCAGACACATGAAGGCCACCTGCAATAGTGGCCCCCAAACGTCGGCAAAGTTTACAAAATGACGACGCGGTATCATACCCAGAAGAATTTTATTGATAGTGACAACTGCCGCGGAAGCCTACGTTTGCATTTAATGTTTCAAATGTTCAAATGTTTGTAAATCTATCGGACCAAACTGCGTGGTCAACAGTCCGAAACTTACAAACTACTTCAACTAAGGTAAACTAACCTAAGGACTACACACACACACACACACACACACACACACACACGCCCCATCGAGGACTCTAACTTCCGACGGCGAGCAACCGTGCGGTCCGCAGCGAGGCGCCTTAGACCGCTAGGCTATTCCACCGCGGCTACAATGTTTTGGATCAACCTTTTACAATTATGTCAACTTAAATTTATATTATAATAATTGCCTCTTATTATTTAACAATATTAATTAAATATTTGAAAAATGTTAATTTGGACAGCAAGGATGCTTTTATTTTTATGCAGTCACCTGATGATGTTCAAATATTTGTAAATTTACGAGCTACTGTGGTTACGTCCCTAGGCTTACAAATTAATGAAACTAGTTTAAACTAGCCCAAGGACAACACACACACACACACACACACACACACACACGAGAGAGAGAGAGAGAGAGAGAGAGAGAGAGAGAGAGAGAGAGAGAGAGAGAGAGAGAGAGACCGAGGGAGGACTCGAACCTCCGACGAGGAGCGACGCGCTCTCTGCAGCAAGGCGCCTTAGACCGCTCGGCCATTCCACCGCGTCAGTCACTTGCAGTTTCTGCTTTAAGCAGAGGAACCAGTCATGTAAATAAATCACCACGCAACTGCTAGCTGAAGTTTCTATTCATTTTACCGTTACTAACTTTTTCGTCGGTCTGCGAAGCTGGGTGACCGGCGCAGCGGACGGCCATGCAGGGGACTCGGGATCGATTCCCGGTACTCCCTGCCAGCCCTGTGGTTCGTACTTGCACGAAAACATCCCCTCAGCCTCTAGGAATTGGAAATATGGGATTTTTTTTTATAGAAACTATTTAATTCTGAAGGTATTATTGTTTCTTCTCCATGTAATCACTATCTGTGATATGTTAAGACTAGATCAGTCTCGGAAATACGTTTTCATTTGATCTTAACGTACATGTGTTCATTGAAATTCTATGTTTTTCTCTGACGTGTTGCAAAATACATCACTGGAAACAAAATACCGACTACGTAAATGAGTATTGTCTTCCGTCAATTAAAGTCGTTCTTGTTCAAAACGATGCATTCCCGGGCATGGGTTTACTGCCAAGTATTGCTGTTGCGGCTTTTCTCTACAAAACCTAGGAGTTCTCATTCACGCTCAATATCGTATGTATGAGGTAATTTTTTTCGAGGATAAGAAACTGCTTATTATAATCTCCGTAATACTCCTCACAACCAGCATAAAATTTAAATGCTTGGACTTAATAGTTCACTTTTTAAATTTGTGCAAAAAAGATAAATTTTTACGCTATTTACAGTAACTGGTAGTTTAAGGAAATAAAAAGCAGTATTTCATTATGATCTGCTTCAATATACCCATCACTGAAGTGTCCAGCGCTCGAGCGAAATAGCGAAGCGGTAAAAAGGAAGCTTGGAGTTTAACGTCCTGTCGACAGCGAGGTCATTAGAGACGGAGCTTACGCTCGGATTTTTGGGAAAGGATGGGGGAAGGAAATCGGCTGTGCCCTTTGAAAGGAACCATCCCGGCATTTTCCTTGAGTGATTTAGGGGAATCACAGAAAACCTAAATCTGAATGAACGGAGGTGGATTTGAACCACTATCCTTCCGAATGCGAGTCCACTGCGCCACCTCGCTCGGTAAGCGGTAAGACCCTTGACTCTCATTCTGTGGTACAAATCCACCTCCGGTCATTCAGATTTAGGTTTTCCATAATTTCTCTAATGACTCCCGGCAAATGCCGGGATAGTTCCTTCGAAACCGCACGGCCGATTTCCTTCCCCATCCACACCCAAACAATCCGAGCACGTTTTCTGTTTCCAACGACGATGCTGTCGGCGGGACGTTAAACCTTATCTTCTTTCCTTTCTTTGCAGTGCTCCTTGTTTGCAACAATGTTGTAGGAATCTTTCTCGTATTCAACTTCCTAATTGCTTCACCTACGTTCTTCTCTTTTCTTCTTTTGCTTCTCACCATGCCGGCCGCAGTGGCCGAGCGGTTTGCAGCGCGCCAGTCACAGTCTGCACGGCCGCTACAGTTGGGGGTTCGAATCCCCCCTCGGGCATGGATGTTTGTGTCGACTTTAGTATAAGGTAGTTCATAAGTAGTTTCCTTCGAAACTGCACGGTTTGACCCTGCAGTTAAGTCCCTTAAGCTTAAACATTTGAACATTTTCTTCTCATCACGAATGTATCCATACTCGTTTTCGGTGTTACCACCGCGACAGTTTCTTACAACTTTAGAGAAACTAGAGGTACAGCACTGTTACCTCTATTTTAGACAGTCTGACATTGTCATAATATTCTTCAGTAATCTTCATAAACTTCACTTCGTAATACCACCATACGAGTGTCTAACAGAAGACAAATGTTTATGGGCATTTTTATGGTATAATTGCACTTAAACGTCTACAAGCTGCCTTCTTATATTGTGAAATTTGCGGGCTATGTATCAGTTAATAAGTACACAATAGTTTAAAAGCTGCTTTTTACTGCTCATCTACGGTAAACTCTGAGATTAAGCATTCGATATCTGCGAAATTAAAATCAATGAATCAAATCGAATCAAAGTGTAACGCTCCACTACACAACTTAGAGAAGTTGTGTAGTGGAGCGTTACACTTTGATTCGATTTGATTCATTGGTTTTAATTTCGCGGATATTAGTTACCTAGATAATATACGCTCATAAGGATAATATGTTTTCGTGCGTGTTGCTGCTCTCAGAACGCTTGCTATACCACCCGCTTGAGTAGGCTGCTCCACCGTGTGTGATGGCAGAGTTTTCAAACGTATGGCAACAGCTACAGCAATAAGGTAAGCAACACCACAACGTGTATGATCTGTACTTACGTTTAGTAGAATATTACACGAAACGATATAAGGTCTCCATACGGTGTGGTCGAGGGGAGCGGACGGTTACGATTTGTGTATGTATGTGTATGTATGTATGTATGTGTGTGTGTGTGTGTGTGTGTGTGTGTGTGTGTGTGTGTGTTTTTCAACGAATATGACTTTTATTCACTGTGTACAACTACCCCTGTACGTACACCTATTGCCGGCCTGACTACCAGACAGTTTTCCCTGGTAGGGGGACTGGAAAGGGAACCACGCAGCCCATGAGGCCAACTCAGGAGCCACTAGACAGATTAGTAGCAGATCCAATGTCAAGAAACACGAGAACGACCTGGAGAGCGATATGCCGAGCGCGTACCCCTCCATACCGCATCCGTTGCTAGAGGCGTTCGACCCCGTTTCGGCCAAATTCTTCTCATCAATGGCTGGACACGCAGAACTTGCGAACAGCGCCGGGGACTGCCGATAATACACGAACGACAGACCCGCGAGTTTATTGTCACGTTAGAAGTACTCCTTGCACTGTCATAATTAATAGAGTATGACAATGCGTTGGATACTTAAGATGAAACATAAAATTGCATAGTATATGAGGAAATATCGCCTTAAAGGCCGATCATGTGATTTACAAAGGTGCCATTGAATGAATAAGTAATTTCATCTTTTAACAATCCTATCAGAGAAAAAAAAAAATACATTGCATAGGTTGACAGCAGTTACATTCAAACTTCTGTCGTTCAGGTCATTGGGGGGCAGGGAGAGTGAAATAGATTAATACTAATCGTTGAAGGAGAGATAATCCCACAGCACTCAGTGGTATTATTAAGCTCGGAACAGCCAGGAAAGGAATCGGTCGACTACCTAGTCTCCGCCAACGACCTAGCCTCCTGTCGCATGATCCAGAAAGTTCTATAGCCCAGATTCTCCAAGAATTCGCAAATTCTCCAAAGCCCAATTCTCGTCCTGCTCCAAAGACGCTTTCCAGTAGCCTGTCAACTTCCCGGAACTGACTAAAGTGGACAATTTTAAATACCTTGCAGAATGAATAAGTCCCAATGCCGACGAGTCTCACTCATTAACACCAATATCCTGTCACGAGCCTGGCATATTGCGCAGTTGCTCTCGGTACCCAAAATCGCTGGCCCAATCTCTTTCACAGGCGGTTCTATGGTTGCCGCGGCACCATGAATATTTCAAAGGCCGAGACATGTAACTGGACAACTCAGTCGTAGGACTGGGTCTTGTGGATGTGCCGCGCAAATATGCAGGTTAACTCGTCTACTGTACAGCTACATTGGAGACCATCCACCCACTGGGCTCGACGGCGGCGATATTAGCGCACTACCGGCCACAGTTAGAAAGAGCACAGCTATTGATCACTGGTATCCCCTTCAAATTATCCTTTGTCCGTGATTATTATCTAAATAAGAGCTGTATCCTCCGGACAGTGACCGATCGGAATCGCACAGCGATACTTATATGAAACACTCTGCGGACGCCCACCAGTTCACAAATACGAGATCCGACAACCGGCAGTCAATTGGCAGCGAACATGGGAGATCATCTTTAACCTCTCATGCCTACAGAAGTCCATGGGTTGTGGTATCGCCCGGTCAATAATGTCATCAAGACAAATCAGCGACTCGCCGACATACATAAAATTGCCTGACACACATGAACATTGGCTCCAGTGTCTCCGAGTGTCATCTGTATGGGAGCTATACCGAGGCATGGTAGCCCTCATCAACGAAACAAACCCAATGAGTGTGACTCTGAATAATAAATAAATGAAAATTTAAAAAAATGTAACAAAAATGGCGAAGAATGCCCAACACTCAGAAACAGCAAAGTCATAGACAAATACGCGAGCGAAGTGTCATCAGAAAAATTTCGGTCCAATTTTCTCAAACAATATAACGCATCTGCGCCCAAATAAACAGCAATATGCATCCATAGAAAAAAATGTCGTATGCCTCCAGGAAAAGATTAGCCTTCTATGGTCACGTTTCTAGGCTCCCCCCAAAACAGGAGGAGGGGTGGGGGGGGAGGGGCGAAAGCTCGAATCTTGTGGTACAGAAACTGCGACAGAGACCTTGAACTCCTACAATGTGACAGAAGAAAAATCCTAGGCAAACTTTTGGGAACAAACTAACTCAGAGGTTTCAGGATAAACCGCCTAAACCTGGTACAAAATGGACTGAAGAAAAAAAAACAGGCCATGAGTGACCGGAAGAAAGATATCTGGCTAAGAAGAAAGCCATCGTCAAGGATGTTATAAAACGGAGCGAACGTGGTCCCAGGTAGGCCCTAACGGAGAGAAAAAAAAGAGAGATAAGCTATCATTTCTGTCGACTTAATTTTCTCGTCGCAAACACAACACTGACATAAAATAAGACACAAAGAATACATACCTTCTTTTTATTAAAGATCTATTAACTTCACACTTATAATGTTACTGACAAGCGATAAGTTCAGAATTGACCCTGTACTTAAGAAACATGTTTAAATGATTTTTATTAGTATCTCGATGTTTGGAAAGAGATTACTGCTCATCAACCCTATTGTTCTAGTCCTTCTTGAAAAAGTAATGTATGCTAGAGTAGTTTCACACATAGCTAAAATAAAGTTCTAAGAAAATGTCAGTTTGGTTTTCAGAAAGGCTATTCAACAGAAAATGCTGTATATACTTTCACAATGAAATATTAAATTCTCTGAATAACTGGACATAACACGTTGAGATTTTTTGTGATCTCTCAAAGGCTTTTGATTGTGTAAATCATGGAATTCTTCTAGATAAACTAAAGTATTGTAGTATGAATGGGACAGTGTACAAATGGTTTAAATTATACCTAACAGGAAGAGTGCAAAATAGTCTGCCACAGCGGCGGACACTTCCTCATTAGATGAAAATTTATTCCCACCAAGCCAAATTTTGAAATTTGGGTATAAGAAGAAGACTCTCGGAGCCACGTCTGGTGAATAGGGTGGATGAAGAACCAATCTGAATCCCATTGCAATACTGCTGTGTGGGCTGGAGCACTGTCCTGATGCAACAGCACTTTCTTCCGTGCTAATCTTGGACGTTTTTCAAATAATTCCTGTTTCAAACGATCCATAAGAGCAGCATAATAGGGCCCATTTATGGATCTGCCTTTTTCCAAATAATACATCAGGAGTATACCCTCGGAATCCCAAAAGACAGAGGCCATCACGTTTCCAGCTGACAAAACAGTCTTCGCCTTCTTTGGTGCACTCTGCCCTCTCTTCGCCCATTTTTTAGACTGTTGTTTGATCTCTGTTGTTTGGTGTAATGGTGGACCCAAATTTCATTCAGAGTTATGAATCTGCGCAAAAATTCCTGTGGATTGCGCATGAACAGTGTGGTATTCCGAGCAGAACTGTTCTTTCGTTTGCGTTTTTGATCCAAAGTGAGCAAGCACGGCACCCATCGCGCATAGAGCTTCTTCATGGCTAGTTTTTTCATGGAGGATGTAATACATTCGTTCAGTTGTGATACCTACAATGTTAGCTACCTCGCGAACTTGTAATCTTCGCTCTTCCTTTACCATATCATGCACCTTATCGATGGTTTCCTGTGAGGTGACTTCAACGGGCCGACTGGAGCGTGCTGCATCTTCCGTGCTTCTTCGATCACGTTTAAACGCATTGATCAAAAAGTAAATGTTCTTCATTGTTGATGCAGGTGTTGTTTAACGACCGCACGAATTTTTTCCCCTCCATCCTAAGGAATTAACTACGCAGTTACAAAACTGCGCATTCGCATAGCTGGTTATGGAACTCGACAACAGTTCTGCGCATATGCAGTTCTATTGGCGACAAAATGATACACACTTAAGCCGCTTGTGAATAAGTTTCAGACGTCATGTTATGTCCCAGCTGGCAGCCAACAATCAACTAATAACAGCTGCCGTTCGAAACTTGCTGTAATATCCGTAAAAGTATTAGGCTTACCAACAACAATGCAGGTTTCGAAAATTTCGCGCTCTTTCGTACAAATTTACCAGATTTATCAAACAACCCTCGTAAATAAGTATTGGGTAGAGTGGAGTATAATATTTAGCACTTTCCTTCCCTGTGTTCGCTTCCGTGGCTGTCTTCCGGCGGACGCGCTGGATGTCAGAAGTGCCATGCCGTGTGACGCTCCCGACTTTATTCCGCGTATTAAGCCTCTGCATTTCCTACAGCTTTCCGGTGTTTTTGTCCTGGGATTTTACAACTTCGTCCGGCCTAAAACGATCGGTGGCTAATGATTGGTGTACTTGGCCGACATTTTTACAAAACTTGATTTATGTCTGTCAGTCCTTAAGAAAAACAAAAACTGTTTTAATGCTAAGTCTAATGTGTAGGAATTGAAAAAGAAGTTAAAATTTTGAGCAGAGTCACTCAAAAATGGAAGTATAGATACTTTTACAATGAGAAAGTATTTATGAAGAACTCAAATCAGACGTTCCTGCAGATATTCTAAACAAGTTCAACTATTATATGTAGTTGATTCATTGAAATATAATTTTCCAAATTGATTGTAATAAAAGATTAAAGAAAATGTTTGAGTTGTAAAACCATTTTACATATCCAAAAAGTCAGCCTCTGTAACATCACAGTAATATGAATGCTTGGTAGATTTGACATCAGATTCCAAAATAACCGCGAAGTTTCAGAGTAAAGAGTCGGGTTAGGACTTTTTTGTGAACGTTAAAATATGAGTTTAAATCTTATCTGATACAGCTAATCTAATTTTCTTCCTATCTCAACCACTTATTTATGAGAATCAGGGGCCCATGAGTAAGATTCTGCTATAACAAAATGCAGATCCCATCTCAATGAATGGCAAGATATTCGGTTGCAACTTTCCAAAATACAACCAAATATTGTCTTATTGTGTAATTTAAAACTATCTCATTCAAATCCATAGTTTTCCCTAAACCAAGTAAAAGCTTAACAATATTGTTAAAAACCTTTTTATCTTTGTTTGTGTAAACAATTGTGGATCTGCAACACTTTTTCCGCTGAATTCATTCTTAAATGTTTGGTATTACTATAGATTGGTTACGATTTTTTTGTTTGAGCGTGAAGTTCTGTGTAATGTAAAATTGGTTGATAAGTGAAACATTTAGTGTTATGTGACTTAATATCTTCTGTGCTTAAATTGTCAAGCTATCTTAGTATGTCAGTAACAATAGTTTTATTTTCCAAATACAGTGTACATAATTCCACTTTTTAAAGATTCTCCGTGATCTAAAAAGTCTGAGAATACCTGGAGCAATCACTTCAGTATCTTAAGTACATGATGTTGTGCAACAAACATTGTCTTGCTTAATCAAATGATTGCAGAATACATGTTCACACCTAGTAAGGAGATTTTTATCCCAAATAATTATCATAAGCGAGCACAAATTACTTTCCGTAATTCTAAATTATACGTTGTCGTGGAGTACTTCAGAGTCTTGCATTTCTTGTGAATCTTTTAGACAACGCCCTTTTACAATCACGTAACATGCTTCTTTGTAGGCCTACCTATGAGCTGCTATAGACTAGACTTACTAACGGTGAGACCAGATCTACCGCGAATTCCAAACTGAATGTAATGGGTTCGTCCATAATGGTCAGTGCTCGTAACCGTATCGATACTGCTGATATGACTTTTAATTCACTCTCTCTTATTTTTAAAAGGGCATTTTGTTATCTGTGATACGAGCGAAAACAGAAAATGTGATATGATCTTCAATTAAAGTATTCTGAACGACGTGATTTAACGCACTCTGCATTTTATCAACTTTAGCTTTGCTGTCATTACAATTCACGAACATTTGCACTTAGGAACATTTGAATGTTTCTACATAAGATCTTATCTTTTAATGTCTGACAGCTCTATAGATCAGATTCTCATTTAGACATAAAAATAGCTTTTGGCTTTCATAATCGTAAACCTCTAAATCAGATTCCAGTGGGAAAATTGTCAAAGGACCAAAATGGATAATTAAATCGTCGTACTCCAGAATCCTAAAATATGCTATCATTACAACTTAGTAAATTAACAATAGGTGATGTAATGAATAATTTTCGTCCTTATGTTTCCTTATTTCGTGTGTAACGATTTGAGCAATAACATCCATTTTGCATGTGCTGATTTAAATAAAAGAAAAAAAAGGAACGTGATAAAATACCAGCACTGATGCATCAGATAGTTGGTTTCTAAGTATGAAAATGTATTTCTAATATACAATTAGTTCTCGTAAATCGAAGGATCCTGAGGGGCATTTCAGTTTGCTACAACTCCGTCCCGCAGTACAGGAGTTAAGGAGCTGTTCTCCCATCGGCAGGATGAAGAAGGATACCGGATTCGTCAGACCGTGCTACACACTGCCACTGCACCAACGTCTAGGGACGATGTTCACGTGACCATTCCAGTCTTGGTTGCCTATTTCGGGGAGTTAACATTGGTACGTGTATCGGTCGTCCGCTGCGGAAGCCCATCTTAGAAGTTCAAATGTTCGTTAAGCTTATGGGACTTAAATGCGGTTTCATCAGTCCCTAAACTTACAAACTACTTATAAACTACCTTATACTAAATAAAACTCAAACACCCATGCCCGAGGGAGGATTCGAACCCTTGACGGGAACGGCCTCGCGTATCGGAGCATAGCGCGTCAGCCACTCCGCCGCGGCATCGTTAGGAGTAGAAACACCGTATTTTGTATTGCGATTAAATGTCTGTGATCACAGTGATTCTCGTAACTTTGATCAGAGATGCTATTTGTTACCGGTAGGTTTATCTTTATTGGCAGACTGCAGTTGGAGTTTGTGAGTCAGAGTGTCTGTTGTTGTCTGTTGAGGAGGAGAGATGTGACAATTTGTATGGTGAACTGCTTCGTTAAGAGAGTCTGTAAATGTTTTTGTATAAAACATTATGCTATGTAACAGGAAAGGAAATATAGATATATTTAACATTATGGAATTAGAAAGTAAAAGGTGTATGGATGATGTAAGCTAATTTCATTCTCATATCTTCTCTTTGTAATCGTAATGTTACTGAATCAGCTAGAAATAAGAAGTATATTCAAATATGCAATTTCTGTTTTTCGTTATGATTTTCACTTACATCTTTACTTCACACATTTTGTTAATTTCTTACTTCTATTTTGGTAAAACAAATTATATCATTGTAATATCCGACATATTGTCTGTAACGACATTTAAGCAATGTACTCACAGGTCACAGTCGCATTTTTTACTTTTATTTTTTCTATTTACTGATACTGTACAGTATCAGTAAATAGAAACCAAAATAATAAAAAAGCGACTGTGGCCTGTGAGTATATTGCTTTAATGTTTCTATCATACCATTTGTAGTTTTCTGTATTCCGTGTAAGTGTTTTGCAGAGATTGATAAAAGAAAAAAATAAACGACATGTTTGCTATTCATTGAATTTCATAGACGGTAGATCATTTTTATTTTTGGATTTAGTTAGTATTTCCTACAGTTATTGCATTGAGACAAAGTACAGTGTTCGTACTACACTACGCGATAAAATGTTTGTTTTTGTTATCACATAAGATTATAGACCAGTGACATGAACACTTTAAATTTGCATAGGATATCAATATATGAACCATTGCCATATGTGGTGTGTCTAAAAAGTTCGTTGAATGGTGCATATCTGAACGGCAACTTAGCGCATCTGTGCGTACATGCGCATGGGTCTTCAGAGACGTGGGGAGAATCGGTAGACAGCTTGCACTGCATGTGACTGGCAGTGTAAACAGACTGCGGCCAGTTGAACGTAGTCAGTGTGAGAGGAAGAGTGACAGCGCAACGGGGCAACGTGTAAACATCATTCCCGCTACAAATTGTGGAAGACTGCAACGAATACATATTGAATGTTGGTGCAGGTTTACGAGAGGGAAGCCGTGAAGAGGCAATGTGTTTGCGAAGAGTGCAAACGCTTCCGTGAAAGGAAGAAAACAAATGAGGACGAGCCACGTTCAGATCAGCCATTGACAAGCAAAACTCAAGAAATGATCGAGAAAGTTGTGACAAATACTGGTACAACATCGGGACTCGACTGTCAGATTGATTGTGGATGCTCACTTCTCCACGTACGCTCTGATCGTATCGAGAGCCGCTTTGGCCTGCCTGGCTGTCACTGGAGGTGCTTCTTCTTCGCCCACTTCCCCCTCCGCCCCTTCCTCTTCATCATTGTTGCCGTCTTCTTCTTCTTCGTTGGATGTCGTTAAGTATTCAACAATCTCGGTTTCTGTGAATGATCCTGCTATGGCGACATCACTGTCCATAGGCACGAAACCTTCCGCTTAGACTCCTTGACTGATACTCGGAGGTCACACTGAATAATAATAATAATAAAACACTGCCTAAAATCCACCTGTACTGAAGTCGTGGGAACAGCAAAACGACCCAGATATCAGCGATGCATAAAGGCAGGGAGAAAAGGTACTGGGTCTCTGTTATTTGCGCTCACTTCGATATACAGAGATAGTACAAAAGAGACTTCGATATATAGATGAGACTTCGATATAAAGAGTTTTTCTCCACTGAACTTAGATATACAGAGGTAAAATCTGTCCTTCTCGAGACCTCCAAAACCTTCGACATAAGGGAGGATTATTCGAAATATCAAGGTTTTGGACTTTCAAGAGAAGGGAACGAAAAAAAACTTTCGATATAGACAGGTCTTCGATTTATCGAGGTTTGACACGCTGCTCACCATCGTCACGGGATGATTTGGGTGAGTGGAAGATCTCTTCCGATTTGCGCCGCACAAGCTCACAGACGAGCAGAAAGCAATACGGGTGAAATTTTCTCGTTGATTTCATTTGCTTGTGTTACCAGAATACATTGCTTCTGAGCACTATCGTTACCAGAGGTGAGATCTGTTGCTACCATTTTGTTTCGGAATCGAAATGGAAACAGATGGTAACTATTCTTGAAAACCCTTCATAATCATCTGATTTGGCTCCTGCAGACTTGTTCCGGTTTACCCGCTAGAAGGCGGCCATGCAAGGCGAACGTTTTACAAACTTGAACGTCATCGAAGATCGCGTGACAGCCATTTTGCGATCGATTCCACAGGAGGCCTTCGCTGATAATTTCCAGGAACTGTACGAACGTTGTCAAAAGTTTGTTGTAGCGGGTGGCGACAATGTTGAAGCGCAATAAAGAATATTTGTTTGTATCTTTTATTAGTTGTCTGATAGCATTCACCGAACATTTTAGACACACCAGATGGATGAACTACATAATTAGTTTCCCAGCATTGTTAATAAGCACTTTCATGATACAAGTTTTAACAGGTTTGTAATATAGTTACCAGGGTAAGAATCACTTCTTTATTTTTTACTTTTATATTACACAATTTGTAACAAACAGGTGTCAGAAGTATACTAATAATAAATGGAATGCAGGTGTTATGTAAATTTTGATTAACTTTATTCATAGCGTTTTCTACAGGGCAGGGTATATGTAAGCTTTGACATTACCGAACATAATGTATGGCATCCCTCAGAATTTCTCATTTGGCTTTTTTGTAATTCCTTTATTGATATTAAAGTTTCTGTTGGCTATGTTGTACACAGACCAGCATCATTGTTTCTTGCATCTTCCTTGTCGCACTAGGGGCTATAACTTAAGTACTGTATTTCAGGCGGAGAGAATCATTGGAGTTTTCCGTTCATGTTCGACAGAGGCTGCAAATTCTGTACTTAAATTTTCAATATACTGATGTAGATGAGTTTCACCTGTGCCAACAGTCAATCATAAAACGATCGGCCACACACGATAATATCAGGCATTCAGATCTAGCACATAATTCAAAATTATGTTAATATTATTTATTTGAAATTTTCAATGCTGTCGGTGCGTAGCGTGTTCATACTCATTGTACCGTGACCAGCATTAATGTCTCGTGTTAGTTCCGACGCCATTCACTGCCTGTCCTGTTCCACCTGTCTGACATTTGTAATGAGTGGTGGCCGCCAACTCCTTGACGTGTGGACGTGGTGTCTGTCATCACGACAACACTCCTCCAACACCCGACAAGTCCTGTAGTTTCCGGAAAGCTTGTACCGAGCCTCCGAGATATCACAGTTTGCCCTCGGTCATACAAGGAGAGGATGCCTACTCGTCATCGTCGAATTCGTCCAAATTTATGGTACATGTAGGGCGTGGTGAGATACGAAAGTGCCCCAAGAGGGAACTCCAGATGGCCAAGCGTTTAGGAAATGAAAGGAAGTTTGATACGGACCTATCACCATATGCATCTTATCAGCGGCCCCTGATACAGTCTGTTTAGAAACCGGTGTTTGGCTCATGGGCGTCGTGGTTCAGCGCGCACGGTCAGTGGGCTAAACGCCCTCTGTAATAATAATAATAATAAAGCTGAGCCATATATTCAACGAACAACCAAGAACGAACTGAATCAACGACCGCACACCAAAGATCTAGCTGAAAAGCGAAAAAAGAAAAATGAAAAGCGGTAAGGGCCGGGATTTTTAATGAAAGGTTCGCGGGTTCCATTCCACCCAGCGGCAAATATTTTTTGTTTTCAGAATGGCAATCAAGTTTGTTTTTCTGTGGAGATATTTAAAAAAACCATATAACTGTAAAATGGTGGCGTTCATAACGTGCGGTCAAAATGTTTGCTTCCCCTGTTTCTTCGATGAATATCACCCGGTACATGTAACTGATCAGTTGCAAAGGAATGGAAGTATCGATTTACATACACGACGTCCCCAAGTACGCGTTAACTACAGTCCCTTTTTAAATGTTTGTAGTCCCGAATTTCATCCAATGACCATCCTTTTTGGCTTATATAAATTAATAAAATAACCTATATGATGTTGCGGTTAACTGTAACGTCAGACTACATCTACATTAATACTTTGCAAATCACTGTGAAGTGCATGGCAGAGGGTACGTCCCACTGTACCAGTTATTAGGTTTTTCCCCATTCCATTCACATAGTGAGCGTGGGAAGATTGATTGTTTAAATGCCTCAGTGCGTGCTGTAATTAATCTAATCTTGTCCCTACGATCCCTACGCGTAAAATATGAAGTTTACGCATTGCGAAGGAGCAGAAAAAAATTTGCCGCCGGGTGGAGTTGAACCCGCGACCTTCTCAATAGGAATCCGGTATTTTACCGCTTCCATTTTTTTATGTATAACTATGCTTCGCGGTCGATGGATGATTTCGTTCTTGGTTGTTCGTTGAATGTTTCGCTCAGCTTTTCTATTACAGAGGGCATATAGCCACGGCGCCCGGCGATCGCTGAGCATAACACTGCTACCTAAATATGGCATCACAAATTAAATACATGTTCAAATGTTTGTAAATCTATGGGACTCAACTGCTTGGTTATTAGTCCCAAGCTCACAAACAACTAAGGTAAACTGAACTAGGGACAACATAAACACCCATGCCCGAGGGGGGAATCGAACCCCTTACGGCGGACGGCCGCCACGGCATCACAGGGTCAGTTGATAAGATGCATGTGGTGATACATCCGTATCAAACTTCCTTTTATTTCCTAAACGCTTGGCCATCTGGAGTTCCCACTTGGGGCACTTCCGTGTCTCACCACGGCTTCCTCGTTCTACACATGGATATCACACTGATACTGTAAGCACCACGCATGTGGAGACAACATTAGTACTTGTTCCGCAGATCATGAATCGTAATGATATGGAGACTGTCAGTATAATAAAAGATATCTTTACATATTAGAAGACATGCATTTTTTTTAATTTATTATTTTTTTAATTTATTATTTTTTTATTTTATTTATTGTAAAATTACTAAGTTATATCTAAAAATTGATCTATTGAGCAGGAGTTGTCATTCAAAAATTCTTTTAATTTCTTTTAAATGGTACTTGGGTATCTGTCAAGACTTTTAATACTATTTGCAAAGTGACCAAAGTCTTTTGTGGCAGCATAATTCACTCCTTTCTGGGCCAAAGTTAGGTTTCATCCTAAATAGTGAAGATCATGCTTTCTCTTAGTGTTGTAGTCATGTATTACTGCTATTACTTTTGAAATGGATTGGATTATTAATTAAAAAATTTCATAAATAGTTAGGGTACTATGAAGATCCCTTCTTCCATTAAGTATAAATGTCTACAGGATGATCTTCAGTGGCCTCCAGCAATTTTTATGATTACACGCCTTTGTGCGATGAATATGTTTTTTCCTCAGTGATGAATTACCCCAAATATGATGCCATTTAAGAACGCCATAGTAAGTTAATTAACTGAGATGTGTGTCGCCAAAATTAT
This sequence comes from Locusta migratoria, assembly GCA_026315105.1. NCBI lineage: Eukaryota > Metazoa > Arthropoda > Insecta > Orthoptera > Acrididae > Locusta > Locusta migratoria. The sequence goes on from CM048747.1 coordinate 104,076,992, forward strand.
CAGTAACCGTAATATCATAAAAAGATAAACATATCCGTAGTTCATCAGTCATTCCTCTAAAGGTGGCGTTTTACCTGGACGGCTTTATTTCGATAGTAGGAAGATGATAAAAAATCAGTAAATGCTAGTACATATTTTATACAATTCATGAAGGATGCGGATTTCGATTCTTCTTATGATTTAAACTGGGATTTTCGTAAAGTTCTTTATTTGTATTCAGTGATGTCATGTGTCCATTGGTACTAATATATATATATATATATATATATATATATATATATATATATATATATATATATATTTAATTAGAACGATTCATATCTTGAGTTATACACATTCGTCCACTCCATGGCTTGGTACAGACACAGTATTTCAATTCAATGAAAACAGAAACGTGCGTCTCTGTTGCATTTAAAATTTTTATTGATCAATGACGTTTCACGCTCGTGGTGCATCTTCAGATAGAATCTGCAAATAATACACAATTGCTTTACAAAGGAATCCTTATCATGGCCGCACCGTTTATAAAGTACGTAAATTCGAAACACTAAAATCACTGATAAGAGCTGATTCGAAACTGAAACCGGAAATTGAAAAACGATATGTAGTTATACGAATGTGATGAAATCGCGAAAGATTTTAAGTTACGAAAATGGACTTACCATGTAGTAATAAAGCCAAAAAGGAAAAAAATTCTAAATTTATAACCCTCAAATTGAAGAAACATAAATTTCATTCACAAAAATATTTCCAATAGCGCACGGTAATTCTTAATCTTCCACGTGGTAGAATCGTAATCATTACTAGATATGAGAGAGATTTTTAAAAAATATATATTTTAGGAGGGAACAAATGGAATGAATTCGCAGTCTTACCTCCTGTTGTAATTTAATGGACTGCAATAACGGAGAACTGCTCACTTGTGCTCCGCGCTGCTTCGACTCTTGTTTGTTTCGTAACAGTGAAACCTAGAAAACAAGCGCTATCGATGCTCGGCTAGTTGTGTTGCCGACAGCGCTCCTATGCGGCGATTGCTGTCGCATCCCCATGCGGACACACGTGGTCAGTTCCCACGTCAGGAGGGAAGGGTCACGGGAAGACGCAACAGCAGCCAGAACTTGGTTCGTCTAGGTCAGGGTGGCGAGTGATCGACGCGTTACCCAACAGCAAGCAACACACACTTCTTGGGCTGCATCGAATGCAGGGAAGCGTTTACATAAAAGCGCTGATTGCATCACACCGTGGCATTTCTCTCGCAATGCTAAAAGACGCAAACCTCTACGGTTGCTATTACGTGAATATAATAAATTTTTCATAATTGGAATTTATAAACAACAACAAAAAACTCTACAATTGGCAAAATAATTTTGAAGACAATACGAGAATTTTGCCTTTTCTAAAAGCCTCCACTTCATATAATTACACAAAAAATTAATAATTATTGTTATTATCTGATTTATTTTATAATTTTATAACAAATAGTTCTTTATTGCTGTCCGAAAATAATGTTACGACCATACACCTTAAAGTTGAACGTGGTAATACAAAAACGTTGGCAGAATCTGTTTGACCAGTTAATATTTAAGAGATCAATGGTACACTGACTTAATACTCAATTTAGTTCCAACATTGCGATTGCGTTTACTTCAAAACGTGGTGGAAGTGGTTGTATTCAAAATACATCAAAACAAGAGTTTAGTTACATCGACGAATCTGAAGTTCGGTTAGATAAAAATTCAAAGAAACGCACGACAGAGATAAATATTATTTTGTACATAATGAAAGCGTGCGATCCACTCCACATGCGGTTTATCACAGCTGAACTTCATAATCGGCTATCCAAACTGTGTCGGCGTGTTCTATTTACAACTGGCAGTTAATTATAGAAGCGCACAATTACTCGCAGCGGCCGACTGGGAGTGCTGACCAAACTGTGCGTTAAATGATACATTGTCATCGGTCATCGTGCCATGCGCTCTTTCCGCAGAAGTACACAGAATTTGCCAGAGCAGTCTAGCGCGTCTGCGCGCTTGTTTACTTCAAACAGCGCGCGACCAGTTAACGCTGGCCGCCAGCAGTTTCTGCAGTCTGTCCACTCACCGCGTTTTACGTCGTCACTCTGAGCAGAAGTAAAGGTGGCCGCAGTCGTGGGTGCCTCGGTAGCGAAGTTGCGTGCACCGCCATCGGAAGGCTACTGGCGAAAGCGTCCACTAGCGCGCGCTCGCACACATACACACCGCCCCGTTCGCCACCCACAATCGATATCTCTGCTGCTTCTGCCGCTGCCTCCTCCTCTCTCGCGTCTAAACATCGAACAGCTGAGCGTCGGCCGCTGGCGCTGTCGTCCGCATGCGCGTCTTTGCCGTCCCTGACATCTCGCGGTCACACCGCGTACTAACAGCGAACCGCAAATTGCTAGATGCCGACACGTGCGGGGTCACCGCCTTCTGAACTGTGTGCGACTCTACGTGTTCCCGCAAATGTCAAACGATCACACCTACTTGTTGTTTTTCAGTCAGCTTTATAGTACGTAATTAGCGACAGTGCAAAGGCATTTGCTCAAGTACAAATGGTATACTGGTTTCTAGAAATAACTGCTTCAAAATCTCTCAACAATTCGACCTGCAATAATGGCTGTCTTCTTGTAAAGTCGCGAGCATCCGGATTTTAGTCCTGGTCTAATACATTGCCGTAACGTGACATACAGTTTGTAATGTTAATTTTATTTACCATCGGGCAAACGTTTTACACTTTTCTATTCCGAGTTGCATTTCGGTTATGTTTGCAGCGAAGAAGCTTTCAGTTTCAGAACCTACTTTTTTTCCGATATGGTGTGTTCAAATTCAAATCCAATTAAAATAAAAGAATTTTTAAAAAATGTGAGTAACTCGGGCAACCCCAAAAAATGAGAAACTCGGGCGCATAATCTTTGCTAGTCGGGACTGCGTATGCGGTGTCCCGGTCTAAGTTACAAATCTTTCTTTAAAAAAATATTTAAAAAATAAATACGGTACAGTACGTAACATTTCACGTCAGGAATAGTTCTACAACCTGATAATCTGAAGTTCTGCGAATATACTCCAATTCTAATTACTTTCATATTTTCTATTGTAATCCTAACGTATGAGGCATGTTTTATATTAAAACGACTGTCAAGTTCTACAAATCAAGTATAACTGAAAATATAAATTACCGCTTAGCATCCACAGACCACACAAGCTGTAGCGTGAACTGAGGGCTTGCGTTTGTCACTTTCTTATGAAAGACAGTAAATGATAGAAATCTCGACAGTAATTGGGGAAAAGCTACCTCAAGAGTATTAGATCGATTTTATAATACATCGGCATAACTTTCATCTTGATATAACAAAATCAGACAACAATTGACTGAAACTAGGTAAAAGTAACAGCAGAAGAATGTGTAGCTTTGAGAGGTGAAATAGCGAAGGCAGAAGACGACGTCTACATCTACATCTATATAGATACTCTGCAAATCACATTCAAGTGCCTGGCAGAGGGTTCATTAACCAGTTTCATAACTTTTCTCTACCGTTCCATTCTCTAATAGAGCGCGAGAAGAAAGAACACCTAAATCGTTCCGTTTTCGACCTGATTTCTCTTATTTTATTGGGATGCTCATGTCTCCCTAAGTAGGTGGGTGCTAGCAAAATATTTTCACATTCAGAAGTAAAAGTCGGTGATTAAACTTCGCAAACAGATCACGCCGCAATGAATAACGTCTTTCTTCTAATGATTTCCACCCCAATTCGTGCAACATTTCCGTGACGCTTCCCCCCCCGCCCCCCCCCCCCCGTAACGTGATAAAACAAAACGAGCTGCCCTTCTCTGAACCTTCTCAATGTCTTCCGTCAGTCCCACCTGGTGAGGGTCCCACAAGGGGCAACAGTACTCCAGGAGAGGACGCACAAGTGTGATGTAGGCAGTCTCTTTGGTGGAGCTGGTGCATCTTCGAAGCGTTCTGCCGATCAAACGTAACCTTTGGTTCGCCTTCCCCACAATATTTTCTATGTGTTCTCTCCAGTCAAAGTTGTTTGTAATTGTAACTCCTAGGTATTTGGTAGAATCTACGATCTTCAGTTTTGACTGATTTATCGCGTAATTGAAGTTCAGCGGATTTCTTTTAGTGGTCATGTGTATTACTTCACACTTTTCTTTATTTAGTGTCAATTGCCAATTTTCGCACCATGCAGAAATTTTGTCTAGATCGCTTTGCAGTTGCTTTTGATCCTCCATTGACTTCACTAACCATTAAACGACAGTATCATCCGCGAACAGTCTAAGGGAGCTACTCAGATTGTCTCCTAAATCGTTTATAAACACGAGGAAGAGTAGGGGACCTATAATGCATCCCTGTGGAACGCCAGATATCACTTCTGTTTTACTCAATGACTTACCGTCAATTACAACGAACTGTGTCCTTTCTGATAGGAAATCGTGAATCCAATCGCACAATTGGGGAGATATTCCATAAGCACGCAATTTCATAAGAAGCCGCTTGTGGGGTACAGTGTCAAAAGCCTTCCTGAAATCCAGAAATATGGAATCGATTTGAGATCCCTTGTCGATGGCACTTAACACTTCATGTGAATAAAGGGCAAGCTGTGTTTCGCAAGATACAAAGATTAAGCCTGGTATAAATCGTTCCATAGCACAGGGATAATGAATTTAGTTGATGGGAAGGGAAACTATAGAAATCAGCCAACGGAGTTGATAAAAGGGAGTACATAGGCTATAAAAACAGGTTGACAGGAAGTTCAAGTTGGCTAAGCAGTGGCGGCCAGAGAGTAAATGTAAGTCCCCATGCGAAAATATAAGTAGCAGAAAGACAGGTAAATCGCCTTTAGGAGAATTAAAGAGACTTTGGAGAAAAGCACTGTATCAAGAGATGGCGCCAGTATTCAGCAAAGATGGGAATAAGTTTGTGGTGTCTGTTCTTTTGGAACTTATACAAAACTATCTGAAAACCCGGCTTTGCCCGGGTATTTATTTATTTATTCCTGCCATTTTTCAGGTGTATATTCATTTGTGAAAAGCCTGAATGACTGTAAAATCTCTTGGGAATACAATCAGTAGTAAAGTAGTAATAGATTAAAACTTGGTGCTTAATGGGGCGGTTTTCCATGAACGTTACTGTTTATGTGCTCGTAGCTCATGAACTACGTGTCGGAATATGATACAATTTAGAAGCTACATTCAACTATATATGTGTATACTGTCCGTAAAATTTCCTGTTGCTACAATTTGTAGTGTTCAAATTATAAATTGTAACGTCATACTGAGAGCCGTAGTTTTACTCCATAAACAGCGGAAAAGTAGTAAGCGAGAAACTTCTTTGCCTTCATCATTTTACTATGGTTGCCAGCGAGAAAAGTTTAATAAAGGTTTGAAATTATGTTTAAAGTTTATTGCAAGTCGCTAAGTCTGGTGTCGCACAAGTCTGAAGTGCGCGCCACGTACTTTCGCCCCGCGCCGCCATGCAAGCACGACGTCGGCCACGAGCGCCCTCTGCTGCTACCCCGCTCGTGGCCACCACTGAACTGCATCGGCCACTTGGGATTAAGAAATGTTCAAATGTTTGTATAGTCTATGGGACTTAACTACGGGGTCATCAGTCCCTAAACTTACAAACTACTTATGAACTACTTACGAACTAGGACGGCACAAATATCCATGCCCGAGGGGGGATTCGAACCTCCGACCGTAGTGGCCGTGAAGACCGTGACTGGAGCGCCTTAGTCCCTCGGCCACCGCGGCCGGCTGGGATTAAGACAGCCACTAGGAAAGTCTCTCATCAGTAGGCAGGCCTCTATCGACTTAAACTATGTATATGCTTTCCACTAGACTTCAGTTAACAAAGCCAAGTATTTGAACTCTCTTTGAAATATATCTTGTTCTAATCTAGCTCAGTGTTTCTAGTTTCTGCTCTCCCACTGGCTGGTCACCTCATACTCTGTACCCGCACACGCGTGCATCCTACCTTCCTGTGTCGGTCTGTCTCTACTCGGTCACCGACACCTAGGACAACCAGCGGAAACGAGACACACTGTCATTCTCATACAGTGTATTTCGAAAGTCTCGCCGCATTATATGGCATTTTTTGCGATTTCTATTGGTTATGACGTAAGATCTTTTGAACCATGTGCCGTACGTGATTCTTAACCATGCAGTTATTGTTACCTCACGGTAAGGAATTGGTTGAAATCAGTCCAATGGTTTAGGAGAAAATGAGCAGCATTGTCGCAAAATGCAGCAGTTTTTCGCGCATCTCATTGTTTATGACGTCATATGTCGTGAACTATATATCGTATGTGATTATTACACGTACGGCGACCATCCTCATGGATTGAAGCTTACGTGTACAAAATTTCATAAAGATTGGATCAAAACTGTAGATTTGTATGCAACACGTACAAACATACGGACACCCTGCTTTATATATTAGATAGAAGATGCCGATGACTGGCAATGATTCTTTTTTCAGTGCAGAGGCACCGTAGAACCGTTTTCGACTGGTACCGCAGCTCTCGCCTCAGGGGTATTGTATAATAAGGCAGAATATCAGATATTTGTAGAAAAGGGCGAAGCACTTTTGACAAGCTAGACTGTAGATGTCATCCCTGCTTGTTCACTCGCAACAATTTAAACTGTACTCTTAGGTTCCTGCCTAACCACATCCTTTAACATCAAGACATATCCGTAAAAAAAATAGTAAAGTACTTTTGTCAATCAGGACAGACATGTACACTGTAGGTTGTCAAAAGCACTTTGCCGTTTTCTACGAATATGTGATACTAGCTTAAACCCGCGGCTCCGCTCGCGTTTTGGTTGATTATAATAGATAAGCTATCTTTCAGTAGTATGCTTTGAGACTGAATAGTAAGTAGTGTAGATCAAATCACACGTAAAAATGCACTCGTTTCGAAGAATCCAACCACGAAATTCAACTATAATGGTTGTAATAATATCACAGATCGATCACTTGATATAATGCGCGAAACGTCAAACTGATTTTTTAAGAGGTATATTAAAAGAAATTCTATTTTACTGCTTTATTTATTTACATTTATATTTCCTGATTCGTATGCTTATCCTTACAGTAAAAGAGCTGAAGACATTGTAGCACACACAGACCAAAGATATGGTCTGTGGCATCACGTTTCGCTGTATGTAACCTCCTTGCTATAGAGTCGCCACCGCCATCGTGGCCTTCAGTACGAATTTTTTTAATAATTTGACGACTTTCAACCACCATATCTTCCACCCCCTTATAACTATCGGCATGGAACTGCTATGGTGTACAACGGGAGACTTCGGACAACAATTACACACAGACCATTCGTTTGCGTTCTGTAGTTTTCGCTACAGAGCGAAATATTCACACACACACACGTAGAATTTTATATACCGATAACTTTCCATCCCAATATACTCCACCCTTTTATCATTATCAACCCTCAAGCAACAATGCAACCAATAAAACCATTTCCAAAGAGTAAATATAATTTTCAAAGAGTAATTATTGTTCCGCATTTCGCCTTATATTCTTCAGATTACCAAGTATCTATCAGATCGCTATAAAACTGTGCCCTAAACCTTCCTCAAGAACAAATTAGTAACTTTACAAATATCTAAGTCTCTGTGTCTTGTCGTTCGGACGTGATAAGCGTACACCGAACAGACATTCATATATAGCTATCCGATCGGCATAAAACCATGCCTAAAGCTTTCCACACGTAGAGATTAGTAACTGTACAAATTTTTAGCTCTTTATGTCTTGTGGTTCAGACGTGATAAACGCACACCGAACAGACATTCACATTTATAGGTATAGATTAGGCCTGAGGCGAAAGCCGCGGTACCACTCCAAAACGGTTCTATAAATAAAGGCTCATCTCCTAGGCCCTTACTCTTACGGGAATCAGTTTACAAAACTACGAGTTTGAGTAATAGTGGGCAGGGTAAAGTTGACAATTTGCTTCTGACGGGAGGCGTGTTTGAGTAATCCGTGAGGTTGTCTCCCCAGTGGTGTAGGGGTCAGCGCAACAGCCTAAAAAGCAAGAGACCCGTATTCGAATCCCAGCCAGGTAGACATTTTCAACTTGACCCATTCGCAGTTAATGTCATACTTTCCGTGAATAAGAAAAGACGAGAATGTTGGAAGGTGGAAGGGGTGTAAGTGTGAAGTAAAACTCGCCGCCGGCCGCGGTGGCCGAGGGGACTGCGGCACGCCAGTCACGATCTGCACGGCCACTACGGTTGGGGGTTCGAATCCCCCCCTCGGGCATGGATATTTGTGCCGTCTTTAGTGTTAGTTAGTTCATAAGCAGTTTGTAAGTTTAGGGACTGATGACCCCGTATTTAAGTCCCATAACTCTACAAACATTTGAACATTTTTAAAATTCGCTCACTCGGGCTTCGCCGCGATTCCTCACATGCCAGCAATATAAAAAATTCTTCTCACAAAATTCCGTCCTGCACATATTTCCGGCAGTAAAAGGACGTCGTAGATTGAGATGGATGTGTGTTCCATATGTCACTGAGTTTCAGAATTACACTATTTCACCAACCATCTTCTAAAAGCTGTAGAAAGCCGGCCGCAGTAGCTGAGAGGTCTGCGGCGTGCCAGTCACGGTCTGCACGGCCGCTGCGGTCGGGGGTTCGAATCCCCCCTCGGGCATGGATGTTTGTGCCATCTTTAGTATAAGCTACTTCATAAGTAGTTTGTTAGTTCAGGGACTGATAACCCCGTAGTTAAGGCCCATAAGCTTTACAAACATCTGAATTTGAACTTGAGGAACTAATTGAGCATAGAAACCCATGCCCGAAATTGCTGGAGAGGATGTCTAGCGGCAGGCGCAGGTGTCTGTAACTTGGACTTTCCATAAAGTCGTTGGATGGCGTTTCCGGGCATGCGTTTTTACACTCATATTGTTCCTCAAGACGCCTTCAACATCCCCTAGAAGTTTTTTTTTGTGTAACTGGGCAGTGACGAATACAGATTTTTTTTCTTGGGGGGGGGGGGTGGACACGAGGAGGGTGAACATGCTCTTAAGGTCTTTGTGAGACTAATTTAAAAAAAAACACACACACATTATATGTACAGGGTGTTTCACTAAGCGTGTTTGCCTCTGTAACTTATAAAATAATAGGTGACGGGAAATTTTAATGCTGTAGGTCAACACAAGAAATGTTACACTTTCTGCGGAGCAATGAACGTAGTTTATTGTATCATTTTCCAAAGAGTTACAGCACAAAGATATATATATATATATATATATATATATATATATATATATATATTGATGGAACAATAGTTGGTTCTATCGTGCATTGGATTCGTTGAAATCAGCTGCGTCCAAATCAATTTAAACTACATTCCTATCACTGTTAGTTAGGGAGCTACAACCCTTCAAAGTTTAGGGGGGCAGAGACTACGACAGCGTAGCTGGCTGGCTGGTGGTCATGAGACAGTGGGCCGTAACAGACGAAGTCCTGCAAGAAGTGAGGAGACGGAGGTGTTTGTTTTAGCTGCACTATACCACGATCTCATGTCAGCTTACAAGCCGTTGCTGCAGTCGCTGGTGTCAGTCTCACATCTGTGTGGCGTATAGTACACGGCCACAGGTTTCACCCGTACCGCCAGTCACTGACCCAGGAGATGCATGGGAACGATTTCCGTGCAAGAGTGACATTCTGTAAGTGGGCCATGCGTAATTTCACGCGGAAGTCTTTACAAAGTGTTATGTTCTCTGATGAGTCCACGTTCACAAATTATGGTACAGTGAATCGCCATAACATGCACTAATGTGCCACAGACAATCCTCGGTGGGTACGACCTGTCGACCGTCAACGTAGGTGGTCTATTAACGTGTGGTGTGGAAGCCTTGGGGATGAAATCATCGGTCCACACTACTTCCCAGGTACACTGACAGGTGAGTTATATAGCGCTTTTATAGTCGACAGTTTGAGTGGTCTTCTTGAACATTTGTGTCTACACACGAGAGTCCATATGTGGATGCAGCACGATGGTCACCCTGCCCATTCTGCGCGTGCTGTTGTCGAAGAACTAAACAACAGGTTTGCAGGACGATGGTTGGGGCGCTATGGTCCTCATTCGTGGCCCGCAAGGTCGCCCGATTTAACACCAGTAGATTTCTTTTTGTGGGGATATCTAAAGGATCGTGTTTACGTCACTGAGCCCACATCCCCAGATGATCTAAAACGGCGCATCGAGGACGCATGTCGCTCCGTCACACCGGCGATGTGACATCTCGTCCGCAGATCCTTTCGACGGCGCAGTGCATTATGCATTGAGGAACATGGACACACATTTGAACATCTCATGTAAATCAACTTCCCGCCGCCATAACATCCATCACCCACCACACAGCCCTCTATTAAGTACAGCGTGTTGTATTTGCCCCTGAAACTTTGAAGGGTTGTAGCTCCCAAACTAACAGTGGTAGGAATGTACTTTAAATTAATTTGGACCTAGCTGGTTTCAACGATTCCAATGCACGATAGAAAAAACTATTGTTCCATTTTTAAAAAAATTATGTCTTTGTGCTGTAACTCTTTGGAAAATTATACTATAAACTATGTTCATAGTTCCGCAGAAAGTGTAACATTTCTTGTATTGACCTACCGCATTAAAATTTCCCGTCACCTATTATTTTATAAGTTACAGAGGCAAACACACTTAGTGAAACACCCTTATTACAGTTATTGTCACATATAACTGCTATAAGAAACACCCTCTGAATACACCCTTCTAACTGAAACACACTGACATGTGGAATACACACACACACACACACACACACACACACACACACACACAGAGACACACAGACACACCTGTCTTCGACGTTCATTTACTGCCTGAAATTTCCCAGGGCGAAATTTTGTGATATACTTTCTTTTTATTTCTGGCACCTGTAGTGGGGCTGTACATGGGAAATGAATTTAAAGTCTATATTGTAGAAACCGAAGAGAAAGTAGATGAAGATGGGAGATACGATACTGCGAGAAGAATTTGAAGGAGTACTGCAAGGTCTTAGTGGATACTGTGTCGCTGAAGTACATGATATTCCGTCTGAGCTATTGATATCCCTGGAAGAGACAGGCATGACTATTTCATCTGGTGTATATACAGATGAAATACCCCCAGACTTCAAGACGAACGTAATAATCTTCTTGGGGAAGATCGTGTTTGGATTCAGGAGAACACATGAGACAACACTGATCCTGCGACTTATACAAGGGTTGGAACGTAAATAGTGACGACACTAGTGTGGAGACACCATGCAATGGTATCTACTATGGTCACTGATAGCATATGTTGCTGACATACCTATCTTACGTCCGAGCAAATGGACTCGCCCGTTCCACTTCACCGGCACACATTCAAGAGAAACACAGTCACTTGTGAGCGAGCGATCTAACGTAACGGTGTCATTATGTTTTCGAAATAGAAAAAAAGGAGTTGGATCAAGATTGAAAGCGCCAGAGGTCGACAGCACGACAGTGTCATCAAGAGGCGTGCGGGGAATCGCCATTGCCGTACAGAACAGTGGCACGTTGGGTAAAAGCCTTCAACGAAGGTCGGCAAACTGAGGCAGACATGCATCGAGCAGGTCGTCCTGGCGTTTCTGTTGCCGAGTTAGTGGACAGTCGACACCAGACGAGTCGTGAGCTCACTCATGAAACCGGATTAGAGCATAGACCTGGGGAGAACTGTACCATCTACCAAACTTCTCGGACTTAAGTCCTTGTGACTTTGATTTGATTCCGAAGATGAACGAACCGCTTCGTGGCATTCGCTTCAGAATGTTTCCAGAGATTCGACAGACAGTAGACCTCTCCATTCGCACCATCAACAGAACAGGCTCTGCTAACGGCAAACTACGTCTTCCATATCGCTAGCAACTGGTTCTACACAACGCTGGTGACTACTTTGAAAGAACAGTTGCCACTATTTAAGTTACAACCTTCGTATTTTTTTCTGTCGAGGAAAGGCAAACGTATGTTTATCACTTTTGTTGATTTGAAGAAAGCTTTTGACAATCTTTCAAATTTAGAAGGTGGCAGGAGAAAAATATAGGAAACGAAAATTTATACAGAACCTAGACAATCGTTGTAAGACTTGAAGGGCAAGAAAGGGATGCAGCAGTTCGGAAGGGAATGAGACAGGGTTATAAACCTTCTCGAAGTCATTTAGTCATCAGATTGAGCTAGCTGTGAAAACAAACAAGGAGAAATCTAGAAACGGAATGAAAGTTCAGGAAGAAGAAATTAATAACTTCGCATTTTTCCGACATGGTAATTCAAATGAGACATCAAAGGATCTGGAAGAGTCGTTGAACAGAATGTACAGAGTCTTCAAAGGAGGGTATAAGATAACATTAACACGATCAAAACAAGGGTAGTGAAATGTATCTAAGAAAATCAGGGCGATGCTGAAGGAATTAGATTACAAAACCACGCAATAAAAGTTATACATGAGTACAGTTATTTGGTTTGAAAAATAATTAATGATGGTTGCAGTACAGATGATATAAAATTTAGAATGCCAAAGCGAATAAAAGTGTTTGTGAAGAAGAGAAATTCCTTAACATCGAATATTTCTGAAGGCTTTTTTGAGGTGTGTAGCCTTGTACAGGAATGAAAGATGGACGATAAATAGTTCAGACAAGAAGACGATTGAAGCTTTTTAAATGTGGTGTTACAGATGAAGGCTGAAAAGTAGATGGGTAGATCGCATAACTAATGAGGGAGTACTGAACAGATTTGGGAAAAACGAAATTTCCGGCATATCTAATATATAAAGCAGAGTGTCCGTATGTTTGTACGTGTTGCATACAGATCTACAGTTTTGTTCCAATCTGTATGAAATTTTGTACACGTAGGCTTCAATCCATGAGGACGGTCGCCGTAAGTGTAAGAATCACATACGATATATAGTTCACGAGATATGACGTCATAAACAACGAGATGCGAGTAAAACTGCTGCATTTTGCGACAATGCTGCTTATTTTCTTCTAAACCATTGGACCGATTTCAACCACATTTGGTACACACATTCCTTACCGTGAGGTAACAATTGCTGCATGGTTAAGAATCACATACGGCACATGTTTCAAAAGATATTACGTCATAACCAATAGAAATCGCAAAAAAGCCATATAATGCGGCGAGACTTTCGAAATACACTGTATGAGAATGACAGTACTTAGCGACTTGCAACAAACTTTAAACATAATTTCAAACCTTTATTAAACTTTTTCTCGCTGGCAACCATAGTAAAATGATGAAAGGAAAAAAGTTTCTCGTTTACTACTTTTCCGCTGTTTATGGAGTAAAACTACGGCTTTTGGTATGACGTTACAATTTATAATTTGAACACTACAAATTGTAGCGACAGGAAATTTTAAAGGCAGTGTACACATGTATAGTGGAATGTACCTTCTAAATTGTATCGCAGTACGACACGTAGTTCATATGAGCACATAAACAGTAAATGTTCAAATGTTTGTAAATCTATCGGACCAAACTGCGTGGTCATCAGTCCGTAGCTTACAAACTACTTAAACTAAGGTAAACTAACCTAAGGACAACAAACACACCCATGCCCCAGGGAGGACTCGAATCTCCGACGGCGAGTCATAAATAGTAACGTTCCACTGTTCATGGACTAAAACTACAGCATTCGGTATGACGTTAAAATTTATAATTTCTACACTACATATTGTAGCCGCACGAAATTTGACAAACAGGGTACACGCATATAGTTGAGTGTATCTTTATTTCATGAGCACATAAAAAGTAACGTTCATGGAAAACCGTCCCATCACGCAGCAATTTTTAATTTATTATTTCTTTACTATTAATTGTATTCCAAAGAGATTTTACAGACATACAGCCCTTATGCAAATGAACGTGAAAAATGGCAGGAATAAATAAATAAATACTCGGGCAACGCCGGGTTTTCAGCTAGTCTTAACTAAAACAAGGGATCGATTGGTAGAACCCATTCTGAGGCTTCAAGGAATCGTAAATTTAGTACTAAAGTGTGCGGGTAAATATCACAGAGGAAGATCGAGAGACGGAAACAATAAGCAGGTTCAAATAGATGCGCGTTGCCGTACTTATTCAGAGAAGAAGAGGCTTGCATGGCATAGAGCAGAATGGAGAGCTGCATCAAATCAGACAACAGCACCTTGATTCCTCTGGTGAGAAAACGCTGCGAGCATGGAAGGAAAGGTTAAAAAAAATACAAATTTAGATCCTGATTCCAGTCCCGATCCGACACACTATATCAGCTGAAGAGGTGTGTTTCATACCTCATATACCATCCGATTTATCCATTAATTTAAAATTACTTCAATTACTAATCAAGGAATTAATGAAGATACAGATAAATAACGTTCCTATAGCAATAAATAAAAATAAAAATCAGAAGGTGGGGAATATCTGGACAAATTGACTTGGGAGGGGGGGGGGCGGGAAATGTATACATAGAAGGGGAAGGAGGAGAACTAAAGAGCCGAGGCATTAGGAGATTAGAACGTTTATCCAATTGCCATTTATAATTAGCAAATGCGAAGTATAAATCGTACAGACTGAATTGTTTGGCAACGCTGTAAGCCCTAACGTCCGCTGGGTGCGCAAAACTTGCGATAAAGTCTCTAACAACTTCTCATTAGAATATGCGACTAAGACAGAATTGTGCCTCTACCACTGCGAGCGAACCGGTCGTCCAACGTCGGTCACCATCAGATGATCTTCCACGATTTTCATATCAGTTTAAATTTTTTTGAGCAACACGGTGATGGAACGCCAGAAGCTAATCAGTCTAATACAAGTAAGATGGTGCTATGGGACAAAACAGAAGTACGATATTTTGGTCTCAGCTCTTTACTTGAGGTTTACATGGCGTTTACTTTGAGCCAGGCACCATGAGGACAACATAACAGTGAAAAAGTCGTTCTCGTTGCTCTCTAATATGGTGTGTGATCACTTTGGACGGCCAGTCCAGTTCCACACCAGCGTGACATGGACAGTAGAAGGTTATCAATCAGCTCTTGGCAAATAATTGACCATTCTTTTATGGGTGGAAGATCCAGCTCTGCAACCGTTATGGGAGGTGCTTGTCTGGCTGCAACGCGTCTTTCAAGTGCATCTCATACGTGCTCAATCCGGCTTATTCCGGTGAACAAACTGACCACTCCATTTCCTACAGTTTCAAGCATGTTGTCCAGCATTGCAGCTCTGTGAGGACTAGCAGAAGGAACCTATCTCCTATGGCACTCGCTTAGGTCCCATCAAAAGGTCGAATGATATCCTCTCTATACCTCTGAACAGCCAAAGAGCACTTCTGAATGACATAAAAGGTAAAGCAGTCAACAATCCGAAGATTGGTTTGAACACCACAGTGCTTTACTAGGCATGGTCCTGTTTGGAGGTGGTATGCCGTTGCCTTCCTCCGACCTTCAAACTGACTTACCCAGCAAGTTATAGGGGGACCTACAGTTTAACGTGGGTTCCGAACCACGGTGCTACTCGGTATTTTTCACATGAGCAATATTGTCAGAGGTGAAAGAAGTGGAAAGTGACAGATAAAAATCCTAGGACCTGGCGGGGATCGAAACCGCAACGTTTGGATTTGTAGTCTGGCACTCTACCACTGTGCAACCGAGGCGCACTCTGAATGATATATATGTCCGTATGTCCGCCAACACTGACTCCTATCCACATTATTCGTCCACCACCACTTCTGTGATGTTTCCTGCACATAAGCAGGATTGTTCGGAGTTCCACTTCTCTTCAGATGAGAGTACGACGATTGTCCGGCTGAACATAAAATTATGGCTCATCTGTGAACAGAACCCGACGCCATTCGTTACGACTCCCATCTTGAAGTTCCCCCTGCCCAGTTTCTGCGGGCTAATCGGTGTCATGACACTAAACCAAATTAACAAGATGACTTACAGTTCTCACTACTGCCAGGAATTTCTAGAATTGCTGAATGGTAAATGATTGGGGGTTAATTTTGAAATAAGCAAACATAGATTGGTACATCTGCTTCTGGATAATATGGAGGATTAAGATGAAGTGATAATGACAAATTAATGTTTCTCTTCCTCTTTCGTCGCGACAAAAGTAAGTTACAATCATGGAGACAAGAATAAATAGAGGCGCCTTGACGTCAAAATTGTCAAATCAGTGATAGACATCTTGATCCGATCAAAATACAACTGTCTAAGTTGTGTGCGTATGCTTGTCGCTCATTTTGGAATCATTTTACACTATTGTGGTGACTTCTGTGGTGCTCAGGTGCACCAACTGTTCTGATTGTAACGCTAAATCGAAAACTATAATTTTTCATGTGTGAATTCTCCCGCTAATCAGTGATTTTGCATCGTTTATTCGAACGAAACTGTACTACATATTTATTTGTACTATAGCGTATTTTTGTCTCTTCGATTTTAGATGTCCTAGAGACGAAAGTCGTTCCTCCCAGTTACCATTTTTTTAATTAATAGGGATGTATAAAATCTTTATTAAGTAAATGATTTCATAAGCGAAACGTATTTTCAATTTTAATAAAACTTAGTAGATAAAGCTGTTCAGTTCAGGAACAGAAAACAGGTTGTTTTATATATTAGTTGATTAATATTGCATAAAATACTCTCAATAAAATGTATTTGCAGAGGTAGATGTTAGATAACCACTTGTGTTTTTCTCTTCCTGTTGGAAGATTGCCTCTCCTGTCTTATCACCTTCATTTTTGTCATTGGCAAACAATGAAGCTTCTGCCTATTTATTGGAGCATTCCATAAGTCTCAAACTCTCCTCAAACTCTTTGTTCCTTGATCTCTATCTTCACCATTTCATTTTGTACAACAGTAAATACCTGTCATCCTGACGAAAATTATTTGAGTTTAACCCTTAAATGCACGGTGTTCCCTGCAACATCGACTGTAAACTAGAGCTCTGTATTGGGAGAGTAGCGCCAACCTTTTATGTGTGGCTTGCCGACAACCGCCGGCTGCTATTGGTTAGTTGAGCGCGGGTAGGGAACGTCCGCCATTTTGGGCCTAAGCAATCCACAGCGTAAATGGCACATTTCACTTAACTAGCTGTTATTTTAGCATTTAGAGGTGTTGTAAATCTGTAGACTCATTGTGTATTAAATTAATAGCTTAACATAACACATTCCACGTTTATATGGTGAAGAATGCCGCAATAGTGTGCAGTGAATTGTTATACTAAGTCAGTCAGTCCGAGGTAGCAAGTTTTTCCGCATTCCACAGGGTGAAAGGAATGTGAAAAGGCGGTAAATGAAACCGCCTATAAATATATCTCAAAAAGTAGAATTTTAAGATAAGTTTTATTTTACGAAAGTACCCAGCAGTGCAATAAAAATGTATAAAAACTTAGCCCTTCCCAAAATGTTAGCTCAATGTTATGTGATAGTACCACATGTAGGTTAGCACACAACACCTATCAACATTAGGCACTAAAATAATGAAAAGCAAAATGTATTAATTACGTCTACTTTGATAAAAAAACGATATATTAGACATAAAAGCGTCAGTCCTTAGCTAATGTGAAAAAAGGAACGTCACTTATTGCAAAAGCAATACGTTTGGTACAGAGTTTAAATTTTACTTATCATAAAATGTTCAAATGTCTGTAAGTCTATCGGCCCAAACTGCGTGGTCATCAGTCCGTAGCTTACAAACTACTTAAACCTAGGTAAACTAACCTACGGACAAACACACACACACACACACACACACACACACACACACACACCCATGCCCCAGGGAGGACTCGAACCTCCACGGCGAACAAACGCGCGCTCCGCGGCGAGACGCTTTAGACCGCTCGGCTACTCCACCGCGGCTTACTTATCATCCTGGCAGCCTCGCGTGATAATGTTGGCAATCATATGACATTGGCATTAGCCAATCGCGTTACATTGCGAATGTTTTGTTATGAAATCTTCGTTGTACGAGGACAATTACTTTTACTGAGTGGACAAGGATACATACAAGAACCTGGCAACCACAGAGAAGGACATCATTATTAATTATTGACGTAATGGACTGTACGAAACACCAATTAAGTCGTTCTATGCGAATTTCTGAGAATATAAACATCTTGGTAAATATTTTATACCGTGTTTTGTTGTCACCAACATAACCAAGTGAGGTCGCCGGGGTGGGAAGTAAAATTTTGCCGTTGTAGGAAATATATAACTGCCGCAGTATCTGAATAAAAGTTTAATTTTTTCTCCTACAATTGCTGGCCTCGAACTATATGGTGATGTAGCAATACTTACTCAGTACACATTGACTGCGTTACAATAAACTGGTCCATACTATTACAAAATACACACTGTTTCATGATTTCGAAACATTTTTTAACTTCATTTTACGTCTAATCAGTTTGAAACACCCACACCACAATTGTGCGTCCTCTCATGGAGTACTGTTGCCCAGTACTGTTGGGGCTGACGGAGGACATTGAGAAGGTTCAGAGAAGGACAATTCGTTTTACCACGTTGCAGGGGGGAATGTATCACGGAAATGTTGCATGATTTGATGTGGAAATCATTAAAAGAACGAAGAAACACGTGTCTTTTAAGTTCGAACCCCGAATTCAAATCCGAAAATTTGTAGTTCTAACTTTAAAATTGCCTAAATAGCAACAGATTTTAGAAAAACAGCCCCTCTCCAATTTAACCTCCTTTATGGTTGAATTTGCAAAAATACCTAAACACGTATTTTTTAAATTCTAACCAACAATACAAATACCAATTTTTGCAGCTCTAGCTTCCAAATTGTCTTAATAGCAACCTGCTTTCAAAAAGATTATTTCATTCCCTATTCTACCCTCTTACTTGTGGAATTTCCAAAAATACTGAAACTCAAGTTTTTTTTTTTTTTAAATCCTGACCAAGATTACATATCCGAAGTTTCGGAGTTGTAGCTTAAAGTTTGAGTTAACAGCAACATATTTTTGAAAATCAATTTTTTGCGTCCTCTATTTTACCCCTTATTGGTTGAATTTCAAAAATTGCTGAAACACGTATCTTTTAAACTCGAACCCTCAATTAAAATCTGAAATTCTGTAGTTCTGGCTTCAAAATTGCCTGAATAGTAACATATTTTTTTTTTTAAAAAAGTTTCATCCCCTATTTCACCCCCTTACGGACGGAATATCGAAAAATCGCTTCATAAATGACGCCTACAGAGTAAGATCAACACCTTCTACAAATTTCAAGTTTCTATCTTCAGTAGTTTGGGCTGGCGATGATGAGTCAATCAATCAGTCAGTCAATCAACCAGTCGGGACATTGCCTTTTATATGTAGAGATAGATTTTGATGATAAAACAAATGAGTGTACTTAATTCGTAGTGTTATTTTGTCATGTTATAATGTTGTGACCCACTTGAAATAAAACTTTGGAGAATTTGGCCTGAGGAGGAAAAAGGTTGAGTGTAGCTGCGCTAGGACGACCTCCCCGATGCATGTCTGCCAGTTTGCCGACCTTCGTTGATGGCTTTTACTCAACGTGCCACTGTTCTGTACGGCAATGCCGATTTCCTGCACGCCTCTTGAAGATCTTGATGACACTGTCGTGCGGTACGACCTCTGGCATTTTGAATCTTGATCCAACTCTGTTGTTCTTGTTTCGACAACATATGGACACCGTTACGTTAGACCGCTCGGTCTCAGATGACTGTGTTCCTCGATTGTATGCGCGCCGGTGACTTTGGACGGGCGAGTCCATTTGTTCGTGTGATATCAGCGACCATAGCAGATTATATTTCATATCGTCTCCATAGCAGTGTTGCCACTATTTAAATTCCATCGTAAAATGTCGGAAATAAAAATTAGTATACCCTTTTAGATTTTTCCAATTCTCTAAAGATTTATCGTTGAAACATTATATGTGGAGTATATGAAATGATTATATTTTCAGATAATTAGCTTAAGGGGGCTACACCCTGGCTATCTAACCCATGTTAATTTATGGAAGTTTTTGACCCATTTCTGAAAAAACTATTTGATGCAGGACCTTAATATTTTTACTGTATGTTACATTATGCTAATAGAGTCAACTGTACTAAAAATCTACTTTATCCATTTTATAGTTTTTAAGAAATACTTTTTTAAATTTACTAACAAAAATATTAAGTATTTTCTGCAGAAAATATTTTTTGTGATCTTCCTAATCGGGGAATATTAATTAATGTAGTTCCAGAGGTGGCTTTTTATGTTAAGCAGAGTTTCTGAAAATTTAATTCATTTACCTATGATAGTTTCTGATATAATGGGGCATATGTACTGAAAATTTTAGTTGCGGGAAATTGACTTTAAAGAAAAAAAATCGCACTGACGTGTTTAACGGCCCACTTTAGATTTGTAGTTTTATAAGTTTTTGCAAACATTTTTGACCAAGATAATAATCTAAATAATAAAACATTAATTAATAAGAGTGTCTGAAACTTTTTAGGAAAAAAATGTAGGGAGTGACGTGTTTCGAACCACTGACCTTTAACATTATAGTCCAACGCCTTGCCCACTACGCTACCTTATGTTTTTTTATTTTTTTTTTATTTCATTCGTAGAAACCGGGAATAAAAATAAAAAAACCATTAAAATACAGCAAAACCAAATATTCTTTGCTTGAAATGAAAGTAACACAATTTTGTTCTTTTAATTGCTTCTGACCTCTTCTCGTCTCTCTTTGTGAAATAGCTGCCTAAGACAGTTTCTTTGCATGAAGATCTCAAATCGTTGACGGCTTGCGAGTTCTTCTCGATGGTTGTCTGCTTTCGCAGGTAATGCCGTTGTTTTTTTCTTGGTTTTCAGGTTCTACTAGTTATTTCATTTTGTTTTAAAATTATTTTGTCATCCTCTTATTCGTGAACCACCACTCGACGATGTCTTCATACTGCCACTTGTCTTGCGCAGTTGTCATTCTTGTGTTATTACTATATTTTTTAATTTATACCTAAATAAAGAATTCTATGTACTATGCCTCCCCGCAGAGGTATACAAAATGAAGTACATTTTTGAATGTTGCTCATCTTAATATAGAAGTGTAACTGAATGTATTTCTTCATTAGAGTAAATTAAAGCCGAGACAAGTGAAACACTTTTCCCCGTGAACATAAAGTAATTTCGTGGTCTCTTCCGAATTGATTATCCTATTCCTGTTTTTTCAAAGACTATGTCTAACATGTTTCCAAATAGTTTTTTGCTGTTGCTGAGCCTTTGAATAGTCCAGTATGCTATGTGCTTGTAGCTCTTAAAGCTGCAGAAGTCATCTTTTCCTATGATGTGAACCACATAGTTAACATAGTTACCTAACAGCCACATAACGGTATTGTTTTTTGTGTTAGGGTAGAACTTGGTGTCTGGCCGCAGTAGCATGTCTGGCTTGAAGTTTTCTTCCGTGGTCCTTGCCAACGCCGGCCGCGGTGGCCGAGGGGACTAAGGCGCTCCAGTCACGGTCCGCTCGGCCACTACGGTCGGGGGTTCGAATCCCCCCTCGGGCATGGATATTTGTGCCGTCCTAGTTCGTAAGTAGTTCATAAGTAGTTTGTAAGTTTAGGGACTGATGACCCCGTAGTCAAGTCCCATAGACTATACAAACATTTGGCCCTTGCCAACAGTGCTAGTCGGTTCCTGACCCACCACCAGTTCTCTACGTGACCACCGCAGGTGAAATGGTGAATTAAGGTGTCGACCAGTCCACACTGGAGGCATAGGTTCGTGTCACTCTTCCCTATGGCTTGAAGTCTGTCGTTAGTGGCGACAGTGTTGTTTACCAATCTATACCATGTGGCTGCTACATCTGAAGTGAGCATTTTTAAGCTAATATTAGCCCACACTTTCGTCCAGGTCGTGGCAGGATACTTGAGTTCGATGTTGTTTGGTTTTTTTTGTCTTTTCCCACTCTCGTTGTAAGTCTTGTGTTGTTAAAGGTCTTCTCCCAATAATACAGACATCCGTGTAGCTGACTCATACTTCAAAGTATAATTTATCCTTCCGGCGTCTATAGGGGGGGAAGCATGCTAGCCGGACGCAGTGTCACAAAGAGCGTTTTTGTGATGTTATCCTGACTATCATCCATCATGCTTATGGTCCGCTTAACGAACAAGGCCATTGCCTTTCTCTTGATGTTAACGAGGTCTAGCCCTCCATTATGTCTCGGTTTTGTTGCACTGATGTATGACACTTTAAAGAGACTTCCTTGCCATATGTACCTATTTGCTGCCCACATTATGTTATTGCCTTGCATTTGCGGAATTGCAAAGAACTGTGCAACTCAATATGCCTTTGAGAACACAAAAGTGTTCACTTTCCGGACTTTTTCAATGATGTTAAGTGTCCTCGACGCTACGGCTATCAATCCAAAGGTGTGTCCTTTAATCTCGTACTATTGATGACCGTTGTTACCTGATACTAATATGGCATTTGTAGACACT
Source organism: Locusta migratoria (assembly GCA_026315105.1). Taxonomy (NCBI): domain Eukaryota; kingdom Metazoa; phylum Arthropoda; class Insecta; order Orthoptera; family Acrididae; genus Locusta; species Locusta migratoria. The sequence goes on from CM048747.1 coordinate 104,099,523, forward strand.
AGATTGTCATTTATCACACGAAGAACGATGTGTTTTTGTTAATTCTTCACTGCGCCATTGCTTTGAAACGACAACGTACAAATTACAATAAGAAAATCATCAAATACGCAACGCAAGATGTCACGTGACATCTCCGAACGGCTGGTTTTCGTTAATTCAATGGAGGGTGTCAAATCTCCGTTATTTTTGCAAATATGTCTCAAACGATACGAGATATGAAAAAAACATAAGGGAGCCAACTTGTAGAGAATTTTCTCCTCTACCAATTAGGTTATTCAATTTTCGTGTCAGATGAACTATTCGTTTGCAATTACAATTATATTACAAACGGCTTTTTTTGTATTACTAACGTATTTTTTATACGAAAAATTTGAAAAAGGGAGGTTCTGATCTCTGGCGGCCTACAATCATGTCTGTAAAATTTGGTGCTGATCGGTTGAACGGTTCGTCTTGATTTGATGATTTGATTTGATTTTCTCAGGGAAGCCAAAACAGTCTTGGTCCAACCCGCCACTGCCCGCACCGAAACTACGTTTATTGTGCGGTATCGCTCCCTGTATATCTAGTAAAGCCAACCAATGCCCTTGAACAGTGCAAGGAGTCCCTTTACCAGTTCTTTATTAGACAAAATTTCTTCAGGTCTGGTTGTCCCAAATGTTTTGTGCCTTTTACTCTCCAATGCAATGCATTCGAAGATTAGATGTGATGCAGTTTCATCACCGTCATCACAGATCCTACATTTAGGGTCCTCTTCTGTTATTCCCATAGAAATTCCCATGGCCTGTCAACAATCCAACCATAAGTCTAATCTCTCTCCTGTTCAAGCCCAGGATTGCAGAGCTTCTTTTAAAACATGGCTTTGGCGTCATTACCTTGCCATGTTTTTGTGGACAGACTTTGACCCAATATTCTACGTGCTGTCTTCTGAGCCAGTTACGTAGCTCCAATTTGATCATTGCCTTGGTGATTGTCAGGACAGGTTCCGGTCCAATGAAGTCTCTGCCCCCATCCTGGCTAATCTGTCGGCATGTTCGTTGCGACTGATCCCCGAGAGGCCAGGGACCCACAATAGGTTTACTCTATTGCTTACCCCTAGCTCCATCAGAACCCTGTGACATTCTGCAACAATTTTAGACCTTGTTGCAGGAGCTGCCAGTGATCTCAGGGCTGCCTGGCTGTCTGAATAGATATAGATGCTACGATCTTTGTAGCACTTATGCAAATTCTCCTCCACACACACCCTGATGCCAGTGATTTCGGCATGGAATACTGAGGCCAGTTTTCCTAGAGAGATGTCGCCCTCCAGTCTTGGCTGCACCCCACATACCCCGGCCCCAACACTTTGGTCTGATTTTGACCCGTCAGTGAACCAGACAATATCCCCCGTACGGTGTCGAACTATTTCCTCCCACTGCTCCCTACTTCCAATTGTTATATTGAAAGGCTTGTTGAAGCAGTATGGGGTTATAATATAGTCGGCTGGCATTTTCCCAATCTTTCCTATGTTTACCTCACTCACTATTTTAGTGTGTGATTCTGGATATCCCAAAGAGTTCCAGTTTTTGCCAGTTTTGAGTCTGTATGCACCAGCTGCTGCCTCCATCTTGACCCAAAGGTGTAATGGCGGTTTCCATCCCAGCAGTTGGTGTGCTGCTAATTCCGCCTGTTATGGCTAAGCAGTCTTATCTCTGCACCTTACCAAGCTCCTTAGCAGCAACCTGCTGTTGTACCTTCTTCCACCACACAACCGCCCCATAGGTGATCCTGCGTATAATCAACGTGGTGTATATCCAGTGCATACCCTTGGGGTTCAGGCCCCAATTTTTGCCACAAGGTCTCCTGGTACTTACCAAAGTACCTTTTGCCTTGGAGCAAATATTCCTAATGTGAGGGGTCCACGTCAGTTTCTCATCTAAGGTAACCCCTAGATAGTTCACTGTCCCCTTCACTGGTAGCGCTTCATTGAAAAGCTTTAGATTCCAATTTGAATGTTGGATATGCTTCTTTGTGAATGGTACAACAGTCTTCTTAGGACTAGCCCCCAGATGCTGTTTTCTGCACCAGTCTTGCACAATGTTCAACGCAATTTGTGCCATATTCTTGACTGTGTCAGTAAATTTGCCAAGTATTACTACGACAAGATCATCTGCGTATCCTTGGCAAAAGTACTGCCTAGAGTTTAATTCTCCAATGAGATCATTCACCACTAGATTCCACAATAAAGGGGAAAGAACTCCTCCTTGCGGGCAACCCCTAATGGTGTTGATTACCATTTTTTCATTCATCATGGTAGCCTCTACCTTTCTTCCACTGAGCATGGCCCTAGTCCACCTACATATAGTGGTCCCTAGGTCATGCACCTCTGCTGCCCTAACCATGGAACCGAAGGTCGTGTTACTAAAAGCCCCCTCGATGTCCAGGAAGATACAGGGGGCTATTTCCTGAAAGTGTAGTGCTTTCTCCACCGATCCCAACGAGTTGATGGAGAGCTGTCTCACATGATTTACCTGGCTGATATGCATGTTGGTTTGAATGTAGAGGAGCGCTACTTAACCTCCTTTCTCCAACATGCACATTAACCAGCTTTTCCAATGTCTTAAGAATGAAGGAGGACACGCTGATTGGTCTCATATCCTTAGCCTTGGTATGATAAATTCTCCCTGATTTGGAATGAAGACAACCTTCACTGCCCTCCAGGCATTGGGAATGATTCCTGCTGCTAGGCTAACCCTGAATAACCTGCATAGGAATCTAATAAGATTTTCTTCTGCTTGTTGCAGGAGAGCTGGAAAGATTCCATCGGGGCCAGGTGACTTGAACGGTTGAAATGTTCCTACTGCCCATCGTACCTTACTGAAATCGACACACTCCTTGGCCAAATCTCAATCCTCTTTGCGAATACCTGAGAACCGTTGTTTCTCAGGAATCGCATTCTGGTCTGAGTTATCCCTCAGAGTATATTGAGGAAAGTGGTACCCTAGTGAGGATTTTATGAAGTCTCGCTTGAGCAGCTGTGCCCTCCACTTCCTGACAGAATATCTTCCAGGATGCCTCCTTTGCCCGTCTGATGACAAGGTTGTAATTGACAAGGGCCTCACGATACTTTGCCCATTGTCCTTTGCGCCCCGCAAGGTTAAACTGTCTTCGTACCTGTTTCCTTTGCATTTCCAGGTTATTATTCCACCAAGGCACACTCCTGTTTGTGCACTTCTTGGTGATTGAGCAGTTGTCCTGGTATGAGGTCACTATAGCAAAGGTTACGGCCTCTGCTACTTCCTCAAACTCTGCTGGATTCCTTATCAAAGTTTTAATTTCCGATAGGCTGAAGTCAAGGTCTCTCCTATATGTCACCCAGTCCGTTTTCCTGGGATTCCTATAGGCTATGGTCTGTCTGGTTCCCATTTCAACCTTGAATTTAATATACATGTGATCTGATGAGGATGGCTCCAGGACCACATTCCACTGTTTGACGTAACTGCCCATCATCATGGAACCAAAAGTTATCTCAATTACTTCTTCCCTTCTACTATTCCTGAATGTAGGTTCATAACCCCTATTCAGGATCTCCAAGTTGTTAGATAGGAGAAATTCAAGAAGGTGCTCCCCTGTGCTGTTGGTGTCCTTGCTGCTCCATGATAGATTGTGGGCATTGGCATCACAACCCACCAATAGTTCGTCACCTTGCCGATGGCAGGCTTCCGTCAGTCTCCTCACTTCCAAAGAAGGAGGAGAGCTGTCTTCGTAAGGAAGGTATGCTGAGGCCAAAACAATTTCCCTCGTGAGACCTTCCTCACGTTGCTGCATCCTGATGGTCACCAGGTCCCTGGAACAAAAATCCATCATTGGTATGAAAGGGATTCCATTTCTAACATAAATGCATGTTCTGGAGTTTTTTAGATTTCTAGCATAAATCAGCTTACCTCCAGTACCACCGAGGCCCGATACACCCCCTTTGTATAAATAGGGTTCTTGTATCAGGGCCATGTCCACCTCCTGTCTCCCCAGGCGACGGCTCAGGGCAGCAGTGCCCCCTTACTGTGCTGCAGGTTTATCTGCAGCACTTCCAGCCCCCATCTTGCTGCCATTATTGCCTTTAAGGTCTTTGATTACCCTGACGGCGAACTGCGAGAACCCTAAAAACAGTTTCAGGCCTTGCTCCCGCATTGCCTTCAGGGACTTCTCTCCGATCTCCACCACCAGGTTTCGTCCTTCAGGAACTACCTTTTGGTAGTCGAGACTTTTGGGTTCTAGACCCTTATTTTCTCGAACAGAGTCTTTGGAGAGACATCTCAGATTGCCCCTCAGATTCTTTTAAAATACTTTCTTTCTCTGTGTTCATCTTAGTCCCACAAGATTTTCGGGATTTGTATGGTCCACACCACGATAACACCGCGCGATGCAAGGCTACTGACTCATGGAGGTCGCCCGGTATACCTGAGGCTCCGTTCGAGACACATCCACCCATGTGCCACGCACCCCTCGGCACGGATCGCATCACACCTTGGGTTGGGAAAGGAATTGGGAAAGGACTGGGAGAGGATAAGGAAGACGGGACGTTGTGGATCACGCTTAGTCAGATCCATCAGCTGAGGCCTTTCCGGCATAGATTCTCTACCTTCGGTATAGCACTCAGCTTCCCACGGATGCGCAAGCCTCTCCACCCGCACGGACAGTGCTTCGTCAAGGTGGTGTCCCCGGAGAGGTCGGTTCGTCTTAAAAACAGGGAACACGTTACGGACAGACAGACAGACGGACGGACAGACAGACAGACATACATCCCAAAATCGCCGTTTTTTTTTTGTTGCAAATATCTTTGAAACGCTACGAGATATGAAAAAAAAAACATAAGAGAGCAAAGTTGTAGAGAATTTTCTCCTCTACGAATTCGGGTATTCAATTTTCGTGTCAGATGATTAGTTAAGCCGTTATTTTCATTTAAATTTCGAGCTGTCAAAATACGATCGCAAAGGCCCACTTTTAGTGTTACTACCGTAACCTAAAATGGGCGAATTTTTGAAATTTGTTACTTTCAGTTAATTAAAACTGTCTTACTGCATATGATGGCTTTTGTTTGGCCTCTAGCAGGTCTTACAGCTTCTTTTTTCACCGTCCTGGATGTTTGTCTTGCTTTCTTGGCCATATTAGATGCACACCTGTCTGCATCGGCTATCCTCATTTTATCGCAGTGTTCCAACCCAGTGATAATAATTTCACCAGGATTAATTCTCAGCATTTTCAGTACCCAACACTTTCCAATATTACCATAATTGAATGTAACAGTAACAACATGAACGCCTAGTTTCATGCATGCCTACAAACACAGTTTTGGGAAGGCGGTTTCATTTTATTTATTGGCTTTCGGAAATATTCCCATGCAGCCTTCACAAAACTGGAAAGGGGACATTACAGGCGCTTTGACAATTCAGACATACATTAGCATTATGAGAGGCAGATACCGACTTTCGTCAATACTGAGGTAATTACAGAAGAATAAAATGTTGTAGCACAAAATGAATAGAGGTAGTATCGTAAGATTCTTACTACTAATACAACAGAGCCTGAGAGTAGAAAACAAAAGATTAATGTAGCACAATCTTACGCGAAGATACACTAATATAAACTCGTATACAAGTGAGTGGTACATAATGACACAATTTTTAGGCTAAACGTTCTTAGTGCTGCTGTGGAGCACATGGTAAATCAGCAGTTGAATTCTGCGTTGGCCTTCCCCTGGCAATTAACAGAAACAGTAGGTGAGCATCACAGGAGCTACATCTTGGTGTTGGCACTCGTGACGAACTAGTACAGCAGTGTAAAGGTTGCTATGTCGTCGGACGCTAACAAGGTTTGAAGGGAAGTTGGAAACTCATGGCCAAGATTTCGAAGTTGATTGGCAAGTGCATTTATGTGAGCGATGTTCAAAGGACACTGGAAGAAAATGTGATTTGGGTCTTCTTCCTCTCCGCAGGCACATAGTGGCGTAGGACTTAAATTTAGCCGATAGAGGTTATAATGTTTTACTATATTTTTGAGTAATTACAGTTTATTCTACCGATACTCATCTTTTCAACATCACGATGTATGGGGGTTCTGCTCGCTGCAACATTATTCTCCTGGGGCGTCGTGGTAGAAATAAATACTCGTAGGTACAATTTTTCACTTCTTCTTTAATTTAAATCAAACTTCTTCTCCGCCAAAACATTACAATAATGTACACAAATTACCACAACAACACAGACTGACATAGATTCCAAAGTACTCGACAAAAGACAAAACTCGAACTCCCCTACGCAAGGCTGTGAGACAAATATATAACCTTGACAATAATGGCATTACGTTACCCATTGTTCATAACAATTGAATATAGTAATTTACAATTACGAACACAACAGTAAAACATTTCATGTATACAAAAATAATCACAATATAAAATGAAAACTATACATACAATAATTTTAAATGGCGAAAATATTTTTAAGTCTTAATCGCGGTACTATTTGTTTCACAACAAAGAATAATGATAAATGTCAATTAATTTGGTAATGAGTACATCATACATGTTCCTAACATATATTGAACTATTAAATATCTTCGCAAATCTCAAACTAGATTCTAAATCTCACATAAGTAAATATACACACAGAATTCAATACTGATAATTAATGTAATAGTCGAAATAACACAATTAGCTAGTCTACACAACTTGTTTATGAGCCTAACATATATACAATGCTATTTAATGTCATGACTATGTTTTACAAAAGTTTTTACAATTCATCTGTTTATTTATTAAAATAACATACAATGACAAAACTATTGTTTATAGAACTGTCTGGAAACGTCTTATACAAATCTCTTAGATTTAATTAATTATCACTTGTTTTAATCACAGCATCACCGAGACACTGTCCTACACTCATTCCTAGGCTGGCTATATCGTTTTTAACTAACTTCACACGCAACTTTTATCACTATTGAACCACACGATTCTGGATCCGACGCAGACGGTATCGTAGGATGACATTGAGATGAGAGGACCAGGCAGACGGTATCGTACGATAACATTGAGATGAGGAGGTCAGCAGTATCGTCACAAGGTGTTTGTTGTCAGTGGTTAAAATTCAGTCTTGCTATAGTTGTTGTGAAGCTCCTCGAAGTTGTAGTCTTGTTATACCAGGGGTCTCGTGGAATCGTCGGATGGATGAGAGCGTAGTCACTGCCTTTGGTAATAGATGTTCTCGATCAGTCTTCTTGGCAATCCGATGTGAAACGCTTTCTGAGAATGGAAAGCCCATCACTGACAGGGAGTTTATCATATTTAATAGTTCCATGAAGAGATTCTTGTTTCGCTAGAACTTCAACACGTTCATTTCCTGCTGTACCTGAGTGGCCTTTCATACATACCAACGTGACGTTGCGAGAGGTCTATGGCGGCAATGCTGGGGTTAGTACAGCTATTATAATGATTTATAATAAGTTGAATGGCGGACAGGCTACCAGTACTATGACTATTGTGTCACTTGTGACTGTTTGTGTAAATAACAGGGCCTCCAAAATAGCAATCTGTTCAGCTGTCAGAAAAGTGACGTCCGGATGCAGTTCACCTTTGGGTACCCAATATGCACTACCAGCGCCACGTCTAGACTTTGAGCCATCTGTGTACATCACTCATGCGTCGTGATAGTGAGACAGGAATTCCATGGCCGTCACGTTTCTGATGTCGTGGGAATGAAATGATGTTGGCTGCAATCTGCAATCTGCAGATTAGATATTTCATAAGGTGTGTGGAAGAGAGCCATGAGAGGGCTTTTCCACACCTCGGGCCGGAGTATATCTGCATCTCCATATATTCAGCCGCGAGAGGTGGAAGTTGCTTATTCATCCAGTAACGTGAACTTACACAGAAAGTTGTTAATTCCCGAATTTTCTCGTCAAGGTGCCCATATTCATTGAAGCACAGCCGTAGGAGGAATTTCTTGCAGATTATTCACAGTTTCCACGGTGGTTCGTTCGTCTCGATCAAGCTCACGTTAGTTGGGGTAGTCATAAAGGCCTCAGCAGCTATATGCAACGCCTTGTACTGCATGACGTCAAGTTTTCGCAGGATGTTGGCTGATGCGGATCCATTGCACATGTGGCCGTAGTCAAAGTGTGATCTTATGATGGCGTGGTATAAAGTCATCTCTGTCCGCCGATTGGAGCCCCACCATACTTCTGTCGTAGCTCTTAGCAGGTTACAGGCCTTTTCACATTTAGTAACGATATGCCATATATCGTGTGCACACCTTAGTTTGTTATCATCCCAAGATACTGTGTTTTCGCAACTGGAAAATTGTGTTGCCTCAGTTGCATTGTTTGAGTATGTGGAATCCTGTGTCGAGTAAAGATCATTAGAGTAGATTTACTGATATTTCGAGGCCACTTTCTATACACCATTCATGCATCTGTATGAGAGCGCTGTTCATCTTCTGGTGACAATTGTGAAGCGTACTGTCTGCGGTGTATTGTAATACGTGGATCTCGCTGGGAATAAGAGCATGAAGGTCCACAGTATAGAGATTGAATAGTAGAGGGGCCAGAATTGACCCTTGCAGGAGTCCTCTGCTAGTTACTCTTGGTTCCAGTTGAGTTCCGTGTTGCAAGGTTACAATCTTCCTACTGCCCAGAAAACTAATAAGATTGCGCACGAAGGGTTTAGGAAATTGAAGTTTCACTAGTTTATTCCCTAAGACTGTTAAGACAACATTGTCACACGCTTTGGTCAAGTCTATGAATGCAGTAATCGTATAATTATTCCAAGAGAAATTGAGCTATATGTCAGTAATTAGCCATAGAAGGATTTCCACAGTTCCTTTTCCTTTCCGAAACCCAATTTGGTTTTCTGGTAATATAATCGGGGTTTCTATGGTTTCCCTCGATTTGTGGATGGGACGACACGACACGTTTTCAGTGAGACTATTCTTATTTTTTCAGTAAATACACTATTGTAAATTTTAATTAACAGCTGTTTCCCTTTGAGTGGTGTGTGTCTTAGCACTTAGTGCTGAGGGTAGTCAATAGAATAGAATATAATCTTTATTAGCCTTTCAATATGTTCTCCATACAATTGGCTTCATCATGTGCTTATTGCATAATATAGAAGAAATTATTTTAAAAAAATAACATCTTAATATAATAGTACCATGTTAATACAATGATACTAGTATTAATAATTCATTACAATTTTCACACGTATAATAGTACAATACATGATCATTTTATATATAGGCATACTTCATGATTCTGTTAATGATAGCTTATTGCAAATATTATGTACGTAGCTGTTTAGGTACTCATCGTTTGAGTAATATGGCATACATTTGAACCACACATCTATTGTATGCTTAAAATTATTTAGTGGCAGATATCTTACTGTCTTGGGGAATTTATTATAGAATTTCATACTAATCAACTGATGCCTCATGTTTCAATGTGAGCCTTGAGTACGGAAGGTCTATTTTACTCTTATGCCGTGTATTGTGGGAATACACTTCAGCCCTAAATTTTTTTAATGTTTTCTTTGGTAATACCAGGCAACGTAGTTGTACATACTGGGGAGTGTCATTAGTTTCAGGTCTTTGAAATGATTTCTGCGGTTTTGTCTAGGTGCTAGACCTAAAATACATCTAATTTCTTTTTTCAGCCATTTGAAGATGGTTTTAGAGCTCACAGAGCTACCCCATAATAGAACTCCATTTGGAGTTGTAAGTGAAAGAAAGCAAAGTATACGGAGATCAGTAAGGTTTTACTGGCTTGTGTAGCAGAAAGAGAGTACGAGCAGGCTTGCTGCACAAGTTATGTGTATGTCTAACCCATGTGAGTTTTGAATCTAACAATTTCTTTCTTGCTCAAAACATTTCAAGGCGAAGAAGATTTGTTTCAGTTTTTGTGGTATTTATGGTTAGGAAGTTTGCCTTGCACCAGTTGTTGCTCATTTCAGTTACTACTTCATTATATTCTGCAACATCCTGTAGATTATCCCCATTTGTGATCAGTGTAATGTCGTCAGCATACAGTACCTTGTTACATGGCATGTGATTTGAGAAGTCATTAATATATACAATGAACAGGAAAGGTCCTAGTACTGAGCCTTGAGGAATTTCTCTCTTTATTGTCAAAGGTACTGACATTTGGTTGTTTACTTTTACTAATTGTACCCTGTTGGTTAAGTATGACCCAAATAGCTGTAACGGTTTATCTATTATACCATAATGTTCTAACTTCTTTATCATTATATCATGTGTGATAGAGTCAAAAGCTTTACTTAAATCTAACAGTTGCACAAGTGAGTTTTCTCTTCTCGTATCCATCATATATGTCACTAAGGAGACACTCTACTGCTTTTATTGTTGACGGTTGAGATCTGAAGCTATTACACAACAGTTTATTCCTTTTGAAATAATGGTTGGTATGGATGATATTTTCCAAGACTTTAGATATAATAGGAACTATTAATATGGGTCTGTAATTGTTTGGCAATGTATTGTCACCTTTCTTATGGATCGTGAGAGTAACTGTCATTTTCAGACAATCTGGGAATATACCTTCATCGAGTAAGCGATTTGCAAGGCTATGCTTTTGGTAATGCTGTTGCTAACCCTATAGTATTCCTCGGTTTTTTAATTTTTTAGTTTGTTTATAGGTTTGATTATGTTCGCTGTGGTGATTTTTGACCAAGAGAATTTTGTTGTTATTTGTTCTTGATGCATGAGCATAGAGAGGGAAGCTGAGCAATTATGAGAATTGTTTTAACTGTAAGAGGAATTAAAGCTGGCACCCTTTATAAAGTATTCATTAAGGGTATTGTAATCTATAGGGACCGTGCTTTGCCCTTTACCTATATGGATTTCATAATCTGGGCCAAGTGCAGTACTCTTTCTGTGGGATAGCGCAATGTGCAGTTCAGTCAACATGAAGGGATGCGTAAGTACGCTGGTGTCCACTTCACTTGCCGTCTCATCTTCCTTTTCCGATACATCAGTTGGGGCTATCATACAGGTACGATTCTAACAGTTATGTGGATGAGGGGGGGGGGGGGGTATGCAGTTCCAACGCCAAACCATTTTTTGATGTTCTTTATTCCATTCCAAATTCTGCTTAACTGTGTGTCTTTGCCTATTGTACTGCAAAACTACTTCCATGATTGCCTTTTCTTGTCCTTAAATAATTTCTTGGCAATAGCTTGCACTTTCTTAAGAGCAAGAAGGTTTGTTTCTTTAGAGAGGGATTTTATTGTTGTTGTGCTACCCTTCACTCCTTGAGGACAGTGTCGCATTCTGCATCTCACCAACAGAGTGAAGGCCTAAGAGTAGTCCATTTATGGGAAATTTTAGGGATCGAGACTTCTCCTGCGTTGTTGATAAGCATTGCCAATCCTCCATAGTCTCTTCCTGGATCCTCCGTGTTAGTGAATGTTTGCAGTTCCACTGCTAGCAGTGTTTCATATAGCTCCCAACTGGCTTTCTTTGTATTCCACTTCCAGCTGTGAGCAGGACTGAGTGTCTTCGGAGGTTTTGTATTGATTTGAATTAGGAAGTGGTCCGAACCCAGAGTATTGGCTATTATTTCCCCATGTTGTTGTGGTAGACAGTGCAACAGATGCTATGCTCAGGTCTACTACCGACGGTGCTTCATTAGGTTGGGATATTCATGTCAGTGATCCATCGTTGAATATTATAAGGTTCACTATTTTTTCCCCATTTCGGCATCATTTCTGCAGCCCCACAGGGAATGATGTGCGATAAAGTCGCCTAGGAGTAGGTCTGCCTATTGAGTCTGAAAGGTGAGTTTTATGGTGGTTGTGTTGAAAATAAAAGCAAGGAAGGGAAGAGGAAGGACGGAATGCAAATGGAGTATGCAAATTGTTTGTTCACTTGATATTAAAGGATAGGCGCGGCTGACCCACCATCTAATTTACAAGTAATAAAACCCATCCGAAATTGTGTAAAGGAGGCTAACTAATTTGAATGATTCGTCAGTGGAGGGTAAGAAGAGTCGAGGTAGACCAAGAAGAAAGTACTTAGATTCGGTGCTGAATGATTTTGAAATAAAAGGCATAACATCAGACGAGGCATCAATGTTAGCATTGAATAGGGGATCATGGAGGAATTTTATTAGAGGTACTATGCTCCAGACTGAACGCTGAAAGGCATAATCAGTCTCTAATGATGATGATGATGATGAATAAAAAAATTTGTTTTCACTCGTTTTATTCTCTGAAGTCAAATGAACGTCAGAGCAAAAGTTCACATACAATTCAACAAAGATCAAATTTAACAAACATATTTTACAAAACAGAATACACACTCCTACAGAAAGTGACTGGTAAGTTGAGGATAGTTGTATCTGATTCTAAACACTTGTGACAACCCACATTTAAATGGAAACCGTGACGTATTCGAGAAATATTTCGATACGTGATTTCTGTGAGTTTACCTAACGTTTTCAATACTCCGAAAACATGAACACCCCTTGAAACACTAGAAAATGCACGCGATACTGTACCAAAACTGTGATGGCTGGCGATGTTAGCAACACGACAGCTGGGCGGCGGCTGTGTGTGTGTCGATAGCTGCAAGTCGCGGACCCGGAGATAATTCAGCTTTGTATTCCAGAAGCAATATTTAACTGATATCAGCCAACTTCGACCCCGTCGGAACTCAGTGCCTACGATCTCACTCGTTTGGCTATGTCGTGCCACTACAGACAATTAACGTGTGATACACGCATGTACTGTGGGCAGGTTACACCAGAACTGTGACAATCCCAATTAGCGTGTTGGAGCGTCTAATATCAGGCAGGCTGACCTTGCTCTCGGCTTGGTAATACTCAGCGCTATTAGTACAAGTTTTGGAGTAACTCCAGAAGCTGTACCACAAACTCTAAGTGTCTCTGCTCGAAGAAAAGTATAAACTGATAGCAGAACAGAAGCGTCTGGTCTCCTCGGCTGCTTAGACACCAGTCTCCTTCTCTACTTCTAAAGTCTCCGTCTCCTCTCTGCAAAGCCTCCAGGATTCGCCTATCTCTACAGAAACGCCAATCCGCAGAGAGGCGCCAAACTACGGCCAATCACAGCTTGCATTTGGGAGTCGGACTGCTGAACCCCCTTACTATAAAACAACAGCCAATGGCCAGCTCTCCCACGTTTCCACCAGACGGGCCAAGCCCTTACGTCCAACACTCTCACGGTAGCGGCGGTGGCCTTTAGGCACCCTCGGCACCCTCTTAAACACGGCCAGCAAGTTGTTCCCAGCAAACGGCCAAACTCCCTTCGGCGCCCGCCAGCTTGGCGCCAGAGGCGTACAATGTCCAAGCAGGTGCCACCCTGGCGTTCGTCAACTTGGCGCCAGACATCCCAGCTCTCCCCTTGCAAAGCACCATACGCCGCCCATGGAGGTATATTGTATTGCTCCAAACGCTCTCGGTCAGACAATTCCAGCGTCGGTGGCGTCAGCCAGATGGCGGTAACGTGAGCAGAAATACTTGGAAGGGGCACACCTCAGTCCTACCTGCTGTGGCCCTCGGCCGTAAGGCATCTTTCAGAAATGGCTGCCTCGCCGAATAACAGAGCCACCCTCGTGCTCGCCACTGGTCTGCCATTAGCTCTGAACACGTGTTTTCCCCCCTTGCTACAGGCCTCACACAACCAGATGCTGCGAATGTTCCACTGAAGGATAACCATAGTGAGAGAACAGGTGGAATGAACAGTCACGCCTGTGACTGTGGAGGACAACAATGTGAATGCTCACAATTAGTTGGATCTAAGAGTAGAGGATCTTGGTCCATTAATTCGACAGTGGCTGCAGAGCCAGCCAGAGGTGGGCCACTTGATCAACCACAGGCAGTGCGCCCTAGTGATACAAAGGCCGTCTGGGAGAGGGCATCACTAGATGACATTGTGCAAGATGAATGCTGGGAGGGAGAAGGGGATGATTCTTCCCCGTGCCCGACTTCTTTGAACCGTGGTGGGTATCAGTTGAAGACCCAGACGGTTGTGAGCTAGTTGGGCACAAGAAGTCTTCATGGGCATAATCCTTCTCAAATTTCCGTGTCTCTGTGAGGCAAGATATTTCACAGGTGCAAGTGGAGGTTTGGTAGGATGGTGTGCACTCTTGGCAGGAGATGACAGTGATGATGCCATCAAGTGATTGGATGTTATTACTGGTCGTTGTTACCACAATGGCACTGAGATGTAGGTCACATGTCTGTGTGTACATATGTCTTGCAGTTGTCATGGAGTAGCAACAACTGAGCTGTAAGCCCCTACTCCAAACTGGGTGTTTCCCAGAGCAATTGACACACTTCAGAGGAGGTGAAAAACTACTCTGTCATGAGCTACCTTACCACATTTTCTGCAAGTAGCTTATCCCTTGCAAACAATGGTGGTATGTCCAAACTGCTGACACCTAAAGTAACACATTGGGTTCAGGGCATAGGGCCTCTGAATAACCAACAAAATGGATTCTAAGATAAAGAAGTGATTCACTCACAAAGTAATTCATTATAAATGAAGTTTATTACTCATTTTTACATGAAAATTTAGAAATGGTCCTACTTTATACATTGGTAAATAACTGAATATTTCCCCAACTATAGTTCATGGCAGGCACAATAATTACCATACACATTCGAGAGTAAAAGTTCCAAATTATCTCGTAAATTAGTGTAGTCCATCGAACATTACAGTTCCAAATTAATCTGTGATTGAAGTATTTGTTATAAAACACAGTTTGTAATCACACGAGTATGCGATTGCTGAATTATCACAGTTCCACAGCCCTGCTACCGTGCATAGCTTATCACTTTTCACCAGAGACTAAGTTCTTCAGTCACAGTCCCAAGTCCCCACATGCCTATCTCTTCAAATCACAAGTTTTTAACGCAGCTTCAGATCACCCAGCGTCACAACCTATCACCACCTCATCCAAGCTATGGGTCCCTTCCCAAGTGTTCGAAAAGTGTGCTCTCCCAGCTCCCAAAACTGTATCCTACTGCGCATCCTAACACCTCATCTTTAAAATACAATTTCCCTTCCAAAATTTTATACATTTGAATATGAAATAATTAAATGCTTTGACCACATCCCTACAAATGTAGTTTACATTTGACAAACAAATATATATTTAACAATACTAAAAATCGGTTGAAACTGAAGTTCTTTGCTCAGATAGCCATTAAGCGTGGTGGTTCACTGTTCAAATATACTGCCGCCCTTGTAATACAGTTACACAATTAATATTTAATTTATCATGGCTTTTTATACAAACATATTCAGTTGTTGTTCATAAATACATATAATTAATGAAACGAAAATTATAGAGGGAAACTTACCCGGTGGGATAAACAAAAATAAAAAAATAGAAAAGAGATGACTTACCAAAAGGACCGGCTCGTCGATAGAAACAAATAAAATAAAATAAAATTACACACAAACACACATACAAGCTTTCGCAGCCTAGCTGCTTCGTCAGGCAGAAGGGAAGGAGAGGGAAAAGGAAATGATGAGGATAAGGAGTCATTCCAATCTCGGGACAGGAAAGACTTACCTTGGGGAGAAAAAAGGAGGGTAAACAAATACACACACACCCACACATTTACACAGACGCAAGTACACTTAGGCAGACATACTGTAGAACTGTAGAAAGCAAAGAAGTTAGAAGTTAGACAGAGATGCCACTTGAGGCAGAGGCTCTGTCCAGAGAACCAAGGCAAAGACGTTAAGATGGTGGGTGGGAATTCGAATTTAGCGGAGGTTGAGACCAGGTGGGCAACGGGAGGAGAGAATAAGCTGAAGGGCAAGTTCCCATCTCCGGAGTTCTGAAAGGTTGGTGTCGGTGGGAAGTATCCAGATAACCCGGACGGTGTAACACTGCGCCAAGATGTGCTGGCCGTGCACCAAGGCATGTTTAGCCACAGGGTGATCCTCATTACCAACAAACACTGTCTGCCTGTGACCGTTCATGCGAATGGACAGTTTGTTGCTGGTCATTCCCACATAGAACGCTTCACAGTGCAGGCATGTCAGTTGGTAAATCACATGGGTGCTATCGCAAGTGGCTCTGCCCTTGATCGTGTACACCTTCCGGGTTACTGGACTGGAGTAAGTGGTGGTGGAAGGGTGCATAGGGCAGGTTTTACAACGGGGGCGGTTGCATGGGTAGGAGCCAGAGGGTAGGGAAGGTGGTTTGGGGATTTGATAGGGATGGACTAGGAGGTTACGAAGGTTAGGTGGGCGGCGGAAAGACACTCTTGGTGGAGTGGGGAGGATGTCATTAAGGATGGATCTCATTTTGGGGCAGGATTTAAGGAAGTCGTATCCCTGCTGGAGAGCCACATTCAGAGTCCGCTCCAGTCCCGGAAAGTATCCGGTGACAAAAGGGGCACTTCTGGGGTTCTTCGGTGAAAGGTTCTGGATTTGGGGGGATGAGGAGGTGGCTCTGGTAATTTGCTTCTGAACCAGATCAGGAGGATAGCTGCGGGATGTGAAAGCTGTTATTAGGTTACTGGTGTACTGGTTCAGGGATTCGGGACTGGAGCAGACTCTTTTGCCACGAAGACCTAAGCTGTACGGAAGGGAACGTTTGATATGGAATGGATGGCAGCTGTCATAATGGAGGTACTGTTGTTTGTTGGTAGGTTTGATGTGGACGGATGTGTGAAGTTGGCCATTGGACAGGTGGAGGTCAACATCGAGGAACGTGGCATGGGATTTGGCATAGGACCAGGTGAATTTGATGGGACCAAAGGAGTTGAGGTTGGAGAGGAAATTCTGGAGTTCTTCTTCACTGTTGGTCCAGATCATGAAGATGTCATCAATGAATCTGTGCCAAACTTTGGGTTGACAGGCTTGGGTATCCAGGAAGGCTTCCTCTAAGCGTCCCATAAATAAGTTTGCGTACGAGGGGGCCATCCTGGTTCCCATGGCTGTTCCCTTTAGTTGTTGGTAGGTCTGGCCCTCAAAGGTGAAGAAGTTGTGGGTTAGGATGAAGCTGGCTAGGGTATTAAGGAAAGAGGTTTTAGGTAGGGAAGTGGGTGGTCGGCGTGAAAGGAAATACTCCATCGCAGAGAGGCCCTGGGCATGTGGGATATTTGTGTATAAGGAAGTGGCATCAATGGTTACAAGGATGATTTCAGGAGGTAACAGGCTGGGTAAGGATTTCAGGCGATCGAGGAAGTGGTTGGTGTCTTTGATGAAGGATGGGAGACTGCACATGATGGGTTGAAGGTGTTGGTCTATGTAGGCAGAGATTCGTTCTGTGGGGGCTTGGTAACCGGCCACAATCGGCCGGCCTGGATGATTAGGTTTGTGAATCTTAGGAAGTAGGTAGAAGGTAGGGGTGCGGGGTGTTGGTGGGGTCATGAGTTTGATGGACTCGGGTGAAAGGTTTTGTAGGGGGCCTAAGGATCTGAGAATTCCCTGAATCTCTGCCTGGACATCAGGAATGGGGTCATCTTGACAGACTTTGTAGGTAGTGCTGTCTGAAAGCTGGCGCAGTCCCTCAGCCACATACTCCCGCCGATCAAGTACCACGGTCGTGGATCCCTTGTCGGCAGGGAGAATGATGATGGAATGGTCAGCCTTCAGATCAGGGATAGCTCGGGATTCAGCTGCGGTAATGTTGGGAGTAGGATTAAGGTTTTTCATGAAGGCCTGAGAGGCAAGGTTGGAAGTAAGGAATTCCTGAAAGGTTTGAAGGGGGTGATTTTGAGGGAGAGCGGGTGGGTCTCGCTGTGATGGAGGACGGAACTGTTCCAGGCAGGGTTCAATTGGAATGATGTCTTGGGGAACTGGATCATCAGGAGTAGGATTATTTTTCTTCGTGGCAAAGTGATATCTCCAGCCAAGGCTACGAGTATAGGATAGTAGGTCTTTGACAAGGGCTGTTTGGTTGAATTTGGGAGTGGGACTAAAGGTGAGGCCTTTGGATAGAACGGAGGTTTCAGATTGGGAGAGAGGTTTAGAGGAGAGGTTCACTACTGAATTGGGATGTTGTGGTTGAGGATTGTGTGGATTAGGATTGTAAGGTTTGGGGGGGGGGAGTGGAGCTGGAAGTGGGAGATTGAGTAGATGGGAGAGACTGGGTTTCTGTGCAATAAGAGGAGCTTGGGGTTTATTGTAGAGGTTGTTGAGGGAGAGTGTATTGCCTTTCTGGAGGTGGGTGACCAGGAGTTTGGATAGTTTTTTGAGATGGAGGGTGGCATGCTGTTCCAATTTGTGGTTGGCCTGTAAAAGGATGTTCTGAACTCTAGGTGTGAATGTGGGAGTGGAAAGGTTGAGGATTTTGATCATAGTCCCACTCCCAAATTCAACCAAACAGCCCTTGTCAAAGACCTACTATCCTATACTCGTAGCCTTGGCTGGAGATATCAATATTTGCCACGAAGAAAAATAATCCTACTCCTGATGATCCAGTTCCCCAAGACATCATTCCAATTGAACCCTGCCTGGAACAGTTCCGTCCTCCATCACAGCGAGACCCACCCGCTCTCCCTCAAAATCACCCCCTTCAAACCTTCCAGGAATTCCTTACTTCCAACCTTGCCTCTCAGGCCTTCATGAAAAACCTTAATCCTACTCCCAACATTACCGCAGCTGAATCCCGAGCTATCCCTGATCTGAAGGCTGACCATTCCATCATCATTCTCCCTGCCGACAAGGGATCCACGACCGTGGTACTTGATCGGCGGGAGTATGTGGCTGAGGGACTGCGCCAGCTTTCAGACAGCACTACCTACAAAGTCTGTCAAGATGACCCCATTCCTGATGTCCAGGCAGAGATTCAGGGAATTCTCAGATCCTTAGGCCCCCTACAAAACCTTTCACCCGAGTCCATCAAACTCATGACCCCACCAACACCCCGCACCCCTACCTTCTACCTACTTCCTAAGATTCACAAACCTAATCATCCAGGCCGGCCGATTGTGGCCGGTTACCAAGCCCCCACAGAACGAATCTCTGCCTACATAGACCAACACCTTCAACCCATCATGTGCAGTCTCCCATCCTTCATCAAAGACACCAACCACTTCCTCGATCGCCTGAAATCCTTACCCAGCCTGTTACCTCCTGAAATCATCCTTGTAACCATTGATGCCACTTCCTTATACACAAATATCCCACATGCCCAGGGCCTCTCTGCGATGGAGTATTTCCTTTCACGCCGACCACCCACTTCCCTACCTAAAACCTCTTTCCTTAATACCCTAGCCAGCTTCATCCTAACCCACAACTTCTTCACCTTTGAGGGCCAGACCTACCAACAACTAAAGGGAACAGCCATGGGAACCAGGATGGCCCCCTCGTACGCAAACTTATTTATGGGACGCTTAGAGGAAGCCTTCCTGGATACCCAAGCCTGTCAACCCAAAGTTTGGCACAGATTCATTGATGACATCTTCATGATCTGGACCAACAGTGAAGAAGAACTCCAGAATTTCCTCTCCAACCTCAACTCCTTTGGTCCCATCAAATTCACCTGGTCCTATGCCAAATCCCATGCCACGTTCCTCGATGTTGACCTCCACCTGTCCAATGGCCAACTTCACACATCCGTCCACATCAAACCTACCAACAAACAACAGTACCTCCATTATGACAGCTGCCATCCATTCCATATCAAACGTTCCCTTCCGTACAGCTTAGGTCTTCGTGGCAAAAGAGTCTGCTCCAGTCCCGAATCCCTGAACCAGTACACCAGTAACCTAATAACAGCTTTCACATCCCGCAGCTATCCTCCTGATCTGGTTCAGAAGCAAATTACCAGAGCCACCTCCTCATCCCCCCAAATCCAGAACCTTTCACCGAAGAACCCCAGAAGTGCCCCTTTTGTCACCGGATACTTTCCGGGACTGGAGCGGACTCTGAATGTGGCTCTCCAGCAGGGATACGACTTCCTTAAATCCTGCCCCAAAATGAGATCCATCCTTAATGACATCCTCCCCACTCCACCAAGAGTGTCTTTCCGCCGCCCACCTAACCTTCGTAACCTCCTAGTCCATCCCTATCAAATCCCCAAACCACCTTCCCTACCCTCTGGCTCCTACCCATGCAACCGCCCCCGTTGTAAAACCTGCCCTATGCACCCTTCCACCACCACTTACTCCAGTCCAGTAACCCGGAAGGTGTACACGATCAAGGGCAGAGCCACTTGCGATAGCACCCATGTGATTTACCAACTGACATGCCTGCACTGTGAAGCGTTCTATGTGGGAATGACCAGCAACAAACTGTCCATTCGCATGAACGGTCACAGGCAGACAGTGTTTGTTGGTAATGAGGATCACCCTGTGGCTAAACATGCCTTGGTGCACGGCCAGCACATCTTGGCGCAGTGTTACACCGTCCGGGTTATCTGGATACTTCCCACCGACACCAACCTTTCAGAACTCCGGAGATGGGAACTTGCCCTTCAGCTTATTCTCTCCTCCCGTTGCCCACCTGGTCTCAACCTCCGCTAAATTCGAATTCCCACCCACCATCTTAACGTCTTTGCCTTGGTTCTCTGGACAGAGCCTCTGCCCCAAGTGGCATCTCTGTCTAACTTCTAACTTCTTTGCTTTCTACAGTTCTACAGTATGTCTGCCTAAGTGTACTTGCGTCTGTGTAAATGTGTGGGTGTGTGTGTGTATTTGTTTACCCTCCTTTTTTCTCCCCAAGGTAAGTCTTTCCTGTCCCGAGATTGGAATGACTCCTTATCCTCATCATTTCCTTTTCCCTCTCCTTCCCTTCTGCCTGACGAAGCAGCTAGGCTGCGAAAGCTTGTATGTGTGTTTGTGTGTAATTTTATTTTATTTTATTTGTTTCTATCGACGAGCCGGTCCTTTTGGTAAGTCATCTCTTTTCTATTTTTTTATTTTTGTTTAATACATATAATTGTTTATACATAAATTATCTGCTGCATATCCACTATTTTTAGTCGGCTGTGAAATATTTAAGTGAAAGTCTACAACATAAAAAATGTTACTAAGAATAATATTAAATATAATAAAATATATATAAATGTAATGCACATTGCTGGGTCCATGTTTTGTGTTTCTGTGGTGGAATCTATGTTCTGACACAAGAATATTATTACCTCAACGAAAAGCAGAACAAGAGAGTAAAAAAAGTTTATTGTAAGAATACGGAAATAATGTGGTACATCTTTGAAGATGGGTAGCGTGGTGCAATGCTGCCCATTTGGATCTTAATCTGTTACTGATAAACACTACGGATCAATAACTATAAATATAAGCCTTATAATATTATTACTATAGAACTGAGATTTATCGGCTTTTTCTCTGTAAGGGATATTTAAATTGTAATTACAGCGTTTGATTCTCCCAAGTCTCCTGATCCATTCAAATACTTATATTTGCCATATGATCATTCCCTGATTTTATATGGATTTTTAGAATAATGTTTGTGGCTATATTGTATTTCAGTTGCAATCTGGAACAGACGCCCTCACTTAGCCAAGAGCACTTCCGGTTTCCGATCACATTAGGAAACTTCTGACTACCTGTTACTCGGCCGGCTGGGGAACCCAACAACCTGGCAAAACCTGCCTTTCACATGGGAACAATCAGCTTCCCCCTGCATCTGTGTTATCACAAGGTCTTGTGGCAGATGCTGCTGGATGTTACATTGAGTTTGTACGTTTTATTCCTGGTGAGCAAGTTGGCATGAAATCATATGCCAGACTGTTTTGAGAATGACATTTACAGAGAATCCTACCAAATTGCATAAAATAAAATGCAATGAGTTTTTATGCAAGTATTTTTGCTTCTCCCATCTCTTATTTAAATTGCAAAACAATGCAAACAATGCAAAATCCTGGGTAGAACATCAATAGTAGGTGATAGTTAGCAAGTCACTATAAAGACAATTGGTGAACGGAGGCATGTAAAATGGACAATCACATTTGCATAACTTAAATTTTCAGCTGTGGCATTATTAAGAAAAAGATACACAATGCTCAAAACAATCAGGGCATCAGGTGAGGTACCATATACGAACTATGTACGATAACATATTTTATTCAGATATTGGTTACAATTGTAATTTGTGTGATACATACAGTATTTTGATGTTTCAACTCTTTATTGAGGTGTACATGGCATTTAATTAGAGTGAGGCACCATAGGGCTACCATAATACTGAAAAATTATTGTTGCCCTCCAATATGGTCTGTGATCACCTCAGATGGCCAGTATGAGATTATCAATCAGCTCTTGAGGGATATTTGGCTATTCTTCCATGAGTGCAATATCCAGCTCAGCAAGTGTTGTGGGAGGTGTTGGTCTGGCTACAATGTGTCTACTAAGTGCATTCCAGACATGCTCAGTTGGGTGTAAGTCTGATGAACAAGCTGGCCACTCCATTCTTTCAATTCTCTCAGCTTCAGGCATATTTGTCCAGCAGTGCAGCTCAGTCGAGGGCACAACAAAAGGATGAAGGTTATCATCTCTACACCTCTCAGCAGTCAAAGTGCCATTCTGAACAACAGATATCTGTATGTCCACCAATACTGACTCCTGCCGTCATAATTCATCTACCACCATGATATGATGAAGTTCCCTGTACATAAGCAGGGTTGCTACAAGTTCCACATCCTCTTCAGATGAAGGAATAACTTGTCTGGATAACACACCACAGTCCACCGTGCACAGACGCCACATTCCTGAAGGCAATTTCAAACTGTGTGTTGTAACTGCATGTACTGATGCTGCCTGGAGGGTGTGTTGCAGATGAGCTGCAGTCTGCCTCTTGTCTCAATGGGCTGTTAACCAGAGTTAATGGTCATCTCTTGTCAATGTTCCCCATAGATGAACTTGGCATTGCCTTTTTCTAATGGTTCCTGTTGTCTGAAATCGCATCCAGGTCCCGGAAATCACACTTTGGGACACCAATAACTACAGTCACCTTCCTCTGTGTCTGTCCTGCATCCAACCTTCCTATGGCTGTCCATGCTATAGCTTCAGTTACGTCACATGGTTCTTGCATTGCACTACCTGCTCACTTCACTATCTGAATGCAACAACTTGTGTAATTCATTTGGTAAACACAAATCAACATCACCTACCCTATCAACTCTCTGTTACTACCACTACTTCGGTTGCTGTAATGTTTTTGTCTCCATTCCATAGAATTGACAGAAAGATGTCAAACCATTATATCTCATTCTGCCAATGACAATACTTCAGGACCTAGATATCTCAACTGATCCCCTAAGTATTTTAACCTATGTACATACTTTCATACAATAGATCAGGCATAACTCAGACACCCATGACCATCGTATCTGACCACTGGAATGCAACAAGCAGATTGACATTGAGTGAATAAGGAAGTGGAGGTGGAAGGATGCAAGGGAAAGGTGGGGATATAATGTTCCATAATATAAGGCAGATTATAGAGACTAATAAGTGGGATTGTAAGATGCAGTTTGGAATGCAGTAAAGAGAAGAGTTGGGATGGAAAAAAAGGAGAGGTGTACTGGTGTTGTGAGTACATACGTGCGCATGCATGTGTAGGAAGGAAAAAAGTAGAGTTTAACACCCCATCCACAGCATGGTCATTAAGAGAGAGAGCTCACACTTGGGTTGTTTGGGTCAGGATCAGAAAGGCTGTGACCTTTCAAAGGAACCATCCGGGCATTTGTCTCGAGGATTAATTGTAGAAATAATGAAAAACAAATAAAATAAAATGGTGTTATACAGAAAATAGACATGAATTGGAAGGAGATACAGGATAGTGAGTGGGGGAGGGGGTAACTCTTTGGCATAGCATGAAAGATGATATCTTTTCTTAAATTGAAGCTAGGATGATTACAGGACCATAGAATGTGTTGCCCCTACAAATACCACCTATGCAGTTCAGAAGAGCTGGAGGTGGATGGGAGGATCCAAATGATCTGGGCTATACTTGAAATAAAGTGTGTTGTGTTCAGCTGCATGCTGTGCCTCATCATGATCAATATATTTTGTTACAGTTTGACATGGCCATTTATCATGATGGACATCTGGTTTGTTGTCATGCCAATGTAAAGGTTGTTCAATGACTATCACGTGCCTGCTTTCACAGGTAGCCCCATCTTTGATGGGGTAGGATAAGCCTGTGATCCCCAAAACTCCCCACCAACACTCGACAATATCCAATGCCAAAATGAGCTCAGAACACTTGTTAACCTTTCTGTTGAAAACCTCAACCTTACCGAAGTTGCAGTCCTATCCAGATGTCTCTCTTTCAGCCCCATGCCCAAATTTAACCAAATTGACTTGTAAAACACCACCTCTCTTCCTGCTGATCCCTACAGGGAAAACACTACTTTGTTGCGAATCCCTCGTACCAAGCCAACCTAATTCCAATGTTGAACCCTGCCTCTCCCAGTTCATACCACCACTGCCACCTAACCACCCCTTGTCATCTTTCAGGAACTCCTCCCTCCAACTTGGTAGCACCATCCCTCCCCAAGCCCTTCCTAAGAATCCCTTCTTTCAGCAGAAGAAAGGAGAGCTTTACACAACTTCAAAACAGATCCTAAAATAATCATCCTGCCTGTAGACAAAGTTTCCACCACTGTTGTGATTAGCTACGTGACAGAAGACTACACCAACTGGGATTTCTCCACCAAATTGAGTTAGGATGACCCCATCCCAAAAGTTCAACATAACCAATCTCTGTTAAAATGCTATCAACCTTTCCAATTCCATTCCCTCCTATCCACCTCCCTCCTCATCCCAACACCACCCCACACATTTACCTTCTACATGCTACCAAAAATCCACAACCCTAACAATCTTAGATGCCCAATTACGGTTAGTTACTACACCACCAATGAAAGAATGTTGTCCTTGTTGCCCAGCACCTCAACCAATTGATTGAAATATGCCTCCCACATCCAAGATACTAACCACTTCCTTCATCAAATCTCCACCATCCCCACCTTTATCTCCTGGATTTTTATTTGTGACTTTTGATGCCGCTTCCTTATACACCAATATCACAGAAGCCCATGGCGTTCCTGCTCTCTAACCATCTTTCCAGTGTCCTACAGATTCCAAGCTCAGTACCTCATTAACTCTTACCAATTACATTTCAATAAACATGTACTTTTCCTTTGAAGGAAAAGTATAATCGTGGGCACCCATATGGTACCCTCTTATGCTAACCTATTTATAGGACACTGAGGTGAATCCTCCCTAGCCCCCCAAAACCCCAGCCTTCAAAACTTCAAACTTCTCTCCCATCAGTTTCGCTTGGTTCTCCTTACCTGGGAATGCCATCTTCCTGGATTCCACATCCAAAAAATCCCTACCATACAGCCTTTGCAGTAATGAGAAGTCCCTTACCCATATTGCTGATGACCTTCACTGACAGACATTATCCTCTTGACCTAGTCTGCAAAAAAGATTTCCCATACCATATCCCCACATACCAACAATCCTCTCTCCAAACCCAATAACCAGCCACAAAGGAGTCTCTCTCATCACCCCATACCACCCAGGACTGCAACAACCAACCCACATATCACTTCTCAGGGCTTTTATTATCCGTTATGCCCTGAAGTGAGAGAAATCTTACCTAATTTCCTTCTGCCCCCCCCCCCCCCCAAATGGTATTCCACTACTGACCCAACATATACAACTTCCTAGTCCATCCTTATGCCACTCCATATCCCTGTGGAAGTCCCCAATGCAAAACCTGCCCTATCCACTCACCCACCAATAGTCCTGTCATGGCTTATCCTACCCTATCAGAGGTCAGGCCACCTGTGGAAGCACCGATGTGACTTACCAATTGTTTTGCAGCCATTGCACAGTCTTTTACATTGGTATGAATATAAGTGAGATGTCCATCAAAACGGATGGACACAACAAACTGTAGCAAAAAGCATTATAGACTGCCCAGTACCACAACACACAGCTGAACACACAACACCTGATTTCAGTGCCTGCTTCTCAACCTGGGCCGTCTGGATCCTCCTCTCCACCACCAGTTCTTTTGAACTGTGCAGATGGGAGTTGTCCCTTTAACACATTCTATGGTCCTGAAACCACCTGGGCATCAACCCCCCCCCCTCCCCCGCACACACACAACATCACATTTCCAGAATGCAACTTTCACTCTGCAGCGGAGTGTGCGCTGATATGAAACTTCCTGGCAGATTAAAATTGCGTGCCGGAACCGGGACTCGAACCTGGGACCTTTGCCTTTCGCGGGCAAGCGCTCTACCGACTGAGCTATCCCGACACGACTCACGATGCCGCCTCACAACTTTACTTCCGCCAGTACCCTCGTTTCCTACTTTCCAAAGGTCCCAGGTTTGAGTCCCGGTTCAGGCACAATTTTAATCTGCCAGGAAGTTTAACATCACATTTGTTACCCTTTCTATTTGGTTCATTCACCTTTACAATAAGGTATGTGTTTAAAAAAACTTTTTCCTCAGTGTCTATAATATATTTCTTGAAAGAACGAACTTAATTTTAAAGAGCAAGAAACTACTCAGTTGGGTGTTGCTTATGAGTCTTTCTGCATTCACATACGTAAGAATCATCTTGTAATTTCCACCTCTTGCTGACCAGCTAGGCTGTATTAGTGGTTGTCTCTTAGCTTATGGAGATCTATTCGATAAAACAGCCCACGGGTTAGTTGGACAATTTAGGTGGGAACAACAAATAAAAAATAACCACTTATCTTTTGAAGATCTCTTGGTACATTGTTGCCTTGTGGCCCACACTTCTGCGTTCCTGGTTTGCTGTAAATTGCTGTAAACTGCTTCCACATACTTCCCTTTTCATTAATTATTAATCATCTTTTCATAGTTTTAATTAATTTTGCTGACATTTTCTAAGAGACATAAGATATCAAACACATCAGTACACAGTGACTTCCAGTTTACAAGCGTGTTTAACATGCCCACCTCTTCCTCCAAACTGGAAGGACAGCACCAATTGGTGAAACATTTTCTTAACAAATTTTAGTTTTTACATTCTTTTTTTGTTTAGAGACTGCTAGTAAATAACAGTTTAATTATACAATATTTGATACTTTTAGTACACTATAACTCTTTCTGATATCATTGATTTCTTTTGTTAATACAGTTGGTATTTCAGTATTTAATTCGCCTGTTTTTGGAATTTTCAATATAGAACTCTAAAATTATGGTTTCTTCATTCATAGAAGTATAAACTATAAATACTATAATACTATAAATGGATTAGATTTTTGGAGCAAATAGTTCAAATTTTTCAAATGCAAATTTGCAGTAACTTAACTACTGATTGTTATATCATCTATTTACTATATTTGTTTATTACATTGTTATATCCCGAATGAGTTATGTTCAGTATGTTCGACTGCTTGTATGGTGAAAATTGTACTACTGGTATTCATAATGATTTTTAAACATTGACCAAAATCCTTATCTCTGTGCAATGTTGTGCAATATGATGTAAAATATGTTTATACTTATCAGTTCTGGCAAAATTATATTTCAGCAAATATAAAGTTGTATAACAAATTATGTAAATGTTTGTGTTCAGGGCATTAGTTTGCTTGGTAACTGTATATTTTAACTACGACTTAGCTTTTGGTTTCAATTTTGGTTTTTAGTTGATGTTAAGAGGGACATGTATCTTGTGTGGTATTAGTTTCTTCATATTCCTTGTAATATTGAAATGACTGGTAAATTCTAGTATAGGTGTTACAGTATTTTTCATGTAATGTTGGCACTACTGTTTTCATGCAGAGGTGAGCAACATGCATAATTATAACAGTATGTTGATTTATTTTCCAAATGTGAAATGTAATGTTTTTCACAATAATCATAGTGACACCTTCACACAGCTTACATTTCTTTCCATGATTTCAGAGCTTTCATTTTAGAGATGAGTCAATCTTTGTTAATATTACATTGCCCCAGATCCAGCTATTCTGCCAAATTTTTCTTTGGGTGTATTATGGAATTTAGAATGTGTGATTAGGAAAGCAATGCAATAAAGTAAGTTATTCTGGTCAAGAATCACGAGTTTCTACAACTTTTTATTCTTGGGTAACTGATTACGGAAATAATATTTACAAATGAAAAATGTTAAATATAAAAATAATGTATTGAAATCAGTAGTTACACAAATTTTCACATCAAATCTTATACATTCACTGAACTTTACAAATAATTTACATGTACATAAAATATGAGAAACATGAATAAATATTAAATAAGAAGTGATGATGATGATAAAACCACAAAGCAATTTAAAAACGGTTACGAGATAATGTTCTAGTTGCAATGTTCATTCAGTCACTTGCACACTAACTGTAAAACCCGTATAATACTGAATAGGCTACAAATATAGGAACAATGCTATTTGGTGAATAGAATCTCTTGCATTACCTGTCATGGAGAGAGAGTAAAGTTTGTCTAACACAGGATCAATTTTGTCACTGAAGTTTCTTTTTTAGAATCAGGAAAACTTGCACTTTGTTAATTACTTTCTTCAGAATGAAACCTACAACCACTGCAATAATTAACAAGCACACAGCAGCAACAAAAATCACATCTAGCAACAGATACTGAATGAAGTTCAAATCAACAGCAGCAGATCGCATGTGAGGTGCTCCTTTGTGTCTGATAACGTACTCAGTCCAGTATACAGCAGTCTCCAGTGGTGATTGAGGACGGTCCCTGAATAACTTAGATCTGAGCTTCGCATTTTCTCTGTAACTGTTTAAAAAGAAGATTTCTGTTTACAATTCATTCATCTGATGAGAAAAAGCACAAACTTTAAACATAATGGATGTCAAAAAACATTAACATTGTAAATTTTTTGTGAAATGTAAATATCTTTAACTAATATACTTCTACAAATAAAAATGAAATGTTGTTCACTGACAATTCAGTAAATAGAGAATGGCTAAACTGATCTGTGATCTGGTCTCTCTCTCTCTCTCTCTCTCTCTCTCTCTCTCTCTCTCTCTCTCTCTCTCTCTCTCTCTCTCAACAGTCAAAGTAAGGCATTCAAGGAAATTAGAAAATTCTGGAAACAAAGAAACTGCATTTTCTATGTGATACTGTAAGAACATAAATCCAAGACAAATTCTTCAAACAATGTATACGCTTAAACAAAAGTGTGGTTCCTGTAGAGCAGGAGTAGCATTTTCAGTATTTGTAGGAGCAACTGTCTGGATGATTGACCGAGCTGGCTTTATAACATCAACTAACTTTGCTTTGCCATACAGTTACTGTGAACGACTGGTAGCAAGGGGAAACTACGGGCATCACTTTCTTCCCTCCCCTCCACCCCGCTCCCCAACCACCCACCCACCAGGACATGCAGCTCTACTATATGAATATGACGACAGCATTCTCTTGGGTAAAATATTCCAGAGGTAAAACATGTCCCATTCTGATGTCTGGATGGAGCTACTCAGGATGATGCTGTCATAAGGAAAAACACTGGCATTCCACTGATAATGAGGTTGAAGAAATGTATAAGGAGATAAAGGAAATTATTATTTACACAACTGAGGGAGAGGAAAACTTGTGATGGGGGACTGGAATTCAGTAGTAGGAAAAGAAAGGGAAGGAAAATAATAGGAGAATATGGACTGGGAAAAAAGGATTGAAAGAGAAAGCCACCTGGTAGAATTTTGCACAGAACATAATTTGATCATCAGAAACACTTGGTTGAAGAACTATGAAAGACAATTGTATATTTGTGTAAGAGACCAAAAGACAGGGGATGGTACCAGATATATGTCATAATTGTAATACATAGATTTCGGCATCAGGTTTTAAACTGTGAGAAATACCCAGGGCAGTTAAAGACTCCTAACATATCTTATTGGTTATGAATTGTAGACTAACTGAAGAAACTGCAGAAGGATAGGAAAATAAGGATATGGTATCTTAATAAATTGAAGGAAGCTGAGGTTCTTTAGAGTTTCAGAGAAACCTTTAAACAATAATCGATTAAAACAAGGGAGAGTATAATAGTAGAAAATCAATGGGTAACTTTGAGAGATGAAATAGTGAATACAGCAGAGGACCAAATAGGTAGAAAGACAAAATCTATAAAGAATCCCTGAATATCACAGAAAATACTGAATTTAATTGATGAAAGGAGAAAATATAAAAATGTGGTAAATCAAGCAGGTGAAATGGAATACAGACAACTAAAAAATGAGATTGACAGGAATATATAATTATGGGAAAGGTAGATACCACCTACAGAAACATTTGGAGACAAGAAAAGCAGCTGTATGAATATCAAGAACACAGATTGAAAGCCAGTTCTGAGCAAAGAATGGAAAGCTGAAGGAATATGAAAAGGAGCTCCACAAAGGAAATGAACTTCTATAAAATATCTTCCTACAATAAGAGAGATGTGTATGAGAGAGGATATACTATACTGAGAGAAGAATTTGATAGAGCACTGAAAGACCTAAGTCGAAACAAGGCCTCTGGAGTAGACAGCTACATTAGATTAGATAGTCTCTGGGAGAGTCGGCCATGACAAAACTGTCATCTGGCATTCAAGATGTAAGAGACAGGAGAAATATCCCGACTTCAAGAAAAATATAATAACAACAATTACAAAAAATGCAGGTACAGACAGGTGTGAAGATTACATAACTATCATTTTAATAGGTCATGGTTGCAAAATTGTAAGATGTATTGTTTACAGAAGAATGGAAAAGCTGGTAGACGCCAACTTTAGTGAAGATCTGTTTCGATTTAAGAGATGTGTAGGAATACACGAGGCAATACTCACCTTACGACTTGTGACTTTATGGAAGTAGAGTCCTGCGATTAGTATAAGTAATGGTATTGTTTGGACAGATAAAGGGCTGGCAGTGAACCGTGTTAAACTAAATGACCAGTTGGAAGGGGGGGGGGGGGGGGATGTCAAAATTGGTAGAAATCTGGGAAAGCCCCATGCTTTGTGCTCAAAATTAATGAGGGCTGTTAGCCAAGTGTTGCTTAATGGGTGTCTGAAAACTGTTTTTATTACTCAACCAGTTATTTTTTTGAAATTTCCTATTTGTGTCACAAACTATAACCTATGCTTAGGGTTTTTTAACTACAGGATCACAGGTAAAAGATAATATCTGTAACAATCATAGATGTTGGGGCATGAATGCAGACATGTACAGTTCGATCCTAAGACAACATCAAGCCATACTTATAAATCAGAAATGTATACAGGTTCTTGCAGTGTTTTGTCACTTTTGCTTTAATCTTAGCTGTGAAATGCTGTGCAGGATATACGGTCAGGTCGCAGACTTAACTTTTAAGATAGATTAAGGAAAGTCAAACATACATTTCTAGCTTTTGTAGATTTGGAGAAAGCTTTTGACACTAACTGGAATACACTCTTTGAAATCAGGGGTAAAATATAGGAAACAGAAGATTATTTACAACTTGTACAAAAATCAGACAGCATTTATTAGAGCTGAAGGACACTGAAGAAACATTGGTTAGGAAGATGTTTGTAGCCTTTCCCCAATGTTATTTTGTCTGTACATTGAGCAAGCTATAAGGGAAAGTTATGATGACTTTGGAGAAGGAATTGCAGTTCATGGCGAGGGAAAAAAACTCTTTAGGGTTTTTAATCCTGTCGGAGACAGCAAATGACCTGAAAGATCAACTGAATAGAATGGTCAATGTAAGTGTGGCAGTGCTAGATACCAATGCGAGTGTTTGTTTCTCTAGTTGTCAACTATGGTCACGAAACAAGTGGTATATGACAATCTTTGGTTTCAGCTTTTCTTGCATCATCTGCCATGTTTAATTCAGACTATGTTTATTCGCTCAGTTGACAACATAGAATAAAGCATTTGCATTGTAAAGTGTGTGGTCATTGGCTCCATTGCCCCTAGGGACCTCCACAGTGGTGACCCCGTACTAAAACAGCTTTTGGTGTGTTCCTTCAACCATGCTCAGTATGCCAATGTTCCCATGCCTAAGTTCAGCATGTCGATGCCCATACAACCACCGCCAGGACTTGCACTTCCTCGGCAACCTGTGGCTTCCAGAATTTTCATGAGTGTCAGCAGTTTGCATGACAAAATGCTGACACACTTGTCGGAACATTTGCCACAGGACATCTTCACATCACTGCAGTTCAACAATGCCGTGCCTCAGCGATGTGATTCTGGCTTTGTCACTCTACAGACCCTTTCGAGTGCTCTTTTTTATGCCACTCCACCATTCGAGTGCTCTTGGCTCTTCCGTGCTTTGGACAATGCCAACTGCAACATGGACTTTGTGCAAAATTCAAACATGTAACTGCCTGCTGCCATGCTGGGTACTCCAGTGTATCGCTCCGCCGGTCACATGCCCAGCCTCCAACGGCCAGCTGGGCTGCAAATGTTTGCCTCCTTGAGTACTGTGCATCAAAGTGTACCTTTTGAACTTCGCCAGCATAGTTACTGTACCCATGTTAGTGCTGAATATTGTGCTAACTTTGCAAGTGCACCTCTTTGTGCAAGTTCGTCTCCAGCAGCTCCCCCCCCCCCCCCCCCCCACACACACACACCAGTTCGGCTGCAATGATCCATCCTATGATGCCCACAGTTTCATCCATTGTGCCAACTCTGCAAACATGTGTGTGCTACACAGCATGTGTTACCGTGTGCCATGCCTCCAGATGTGCATTCCGCAATGCGAAGTGATCCCCCTTCCTCACTCGAACTTTACCAGATTTCGACCATCGCTCCAGTGCCGTCTGGCATCTCTGCCATGCCATGTGATGCTTCCGCACTTTCGTCAAACAATGACCCCTACACCCACGTGCCTCTGACAATTTCTGGCTTGCCTCCTTCTCAGCCGCCTGCCGAAGCTGACTCAATTTTCTTTCAACTCTCCAACCAACTGGTTTGCTCTCATCGAGCTTATATTCAAGCATTAGAGTTTGGACGACTTAACTTGCTACCTCTGTTTAATCACTTTGTTGCACAACCAAGTGGATTTGATTTCTGACCTGGTTA
This sequence comes from Locusta migratoria, assembly GCA_026315105.1. NCBI lineage: Eukaryota > Metazoa > Arthropoda > Insecta > Orthoptera > Acrididae > Locusta > Locusta migratoria. The sequence continues at coordinate 104,132,536 of CM048747.1, forward strand.
CCTCCCCCCCCCCCAATTCCAGTCAGGACTGTTATGACAGTGCTAAAAGGAAAATCCTGGAGCGTGTCACCCAGTCTGTGGAGGAATCTGTTTGACGCATAATTTAAGAGGAGAACCTTGGTGACAAATGTCCATTTGAAGTATGGTTAACAAGCAGATCATCCCTGACCCCTCGCTCATGGCAATCTGGACAAGTAAACTTCCTTTGGCAGTTCAAACAGCATTAATGTACAGTGTGCTCAAGTTGCCCAGTGAGCGTATATGCATTACGGACCGAATACATGAAGCTCATCTTCGAGAATCTCGTCTTGCACAATCTGCCTCGCCTCGCACCATGCCCACCTACCTTTGCACGGGGTCATTCCTGCATCCCAAAGGAGATCATGGATCTGCCTGGCATTCCCTGCTGTATCACCACTGAAATGCTGTAGGCACCGGAATGCATCAGCTCTGGTGAAGAAGGCACACACTCATCCCCTCCGCACTTCCCATAGTAACAACAGCCGCACTACCTGTATTGTTTTTTAATGCCTATTTCGGCAGTGCTGCAAGGAAGTGTACGCCCCCTTTCAGCTACCCAAATTAGGTGGGTGGGCTGGTCTAGACGCCACTGCCTGCTTTGAAGATTACAGGCACCTACCTACTCACCACCCTGTACACACCGTCGCCACTGCAGATGCTCGTCTCTATGTTACTGATCTGAACTCTGGCATAAACTTCCTCATGGACACTGGTGCTGATATCTCACACCTGCCTCCTCGACTGTCTCTGAACCCTGTGCGAATGACCAACATGCTTCTTCGAGCTGTCAACGACTTGCAACTTTGCTGCTCGGGCTCCACAACTCTCAAAGTCAGGCTCTCACCTTTGCACGTGTTCGAGTGTGATTTTCTAGTGGCCATTGTTCCCGAGCCTATTCTCGGAATTACTTTCTCTCATTTCATGGACTGTCTCCTAATGTCATTCGATGTGCAGTGTTTCACTCCCCCTCACATACTTTTATCGAGTGTGCTCCGTTGAGCTGTGCTAATCTTAGTGTACTTTGTGAGTGTTTAGACACTGTCACTGAACTTTGTAGCCATTGACAAGTTACATGCGGAACAAGTGCAAGTCGAGCATTTACACCGTGATTGCCTTAGTGTAATTCATGAGTGCTCAGATACTGTGGCCAAGCTTCAAAGTGCCATTGATAAGTTTAATTCAGAAAATGCGCAAGTGGAACAGTTACGATGTGAACGGGTCGACCTGTCTTGGCGGTTGGCTGAAAATCAATCCACGCTCGACTCTGCAAGCAAGTCCTTGAACAGCTGTCCAGACCCATGCAGCACAAATCACAGGTTAATCACAGTGCTGCTTTGCCTCGTGTTCCCAGTGACCCCCCTCTAATTCAGAACTTTTGCCTTCTCCGGGTAATACTCCTGCTCCTCCCTGCTCATACGCTAAGACCTGCAAAGACAATAGCAAACTCTCACCTTGTACTTGTGCTTGTGCTCCATAAACTGTTGCGCATTTGGCCTCTGCACAAAACAAATGGTCATGTATTCATTTGAGTGCTCCACAAGTGACTTTCCTGAACCAGCCCACTGTGTTCACTGTCCCTGTCTCAACAAACTCTAGTGGACACAGTGTATACTCTTGCTTCTGATTTTCGCAGATCCACTGTCAAACATTCATGTGCATGCCGACCTACAGAGCTTGATTCACCAACTGGCTCGCCAGCCCTCGCTGTGATGTTGGCAATGCTGTCTCCCCTCCACCTTGTGTCACCTCGCTCGCCACCTGCTCAGCTGCACATGCATCATCTCCCCACCCCAGCGCTCTGGCTCCTGTTTTGACTCTGATGCTCATAGCTGCCATCTGCTTGACACCACGTGCACCCGTCTGCACGCCACCTGTGCCCAATACACACACCAAGCGCTTGCAGTCACGGCTCAACTGTGTGTCAGCACTACACATGCCAACTCTCACGCCCCCAGCAGCCACCTTATCACCTAAAGCTTCTGCTTTGTCTGCTACCATTTTGCCAGAACTGCCACCCTCTCTCATGGCCTACACAGCAACTACTTCAAGTCGTCCAGCTACACGCGTGCCGCCTGCGACTACTGCTGCCACCTCCTCACTGCCGTCAGCTTCTGTCACACCTGCGCAGCATGGTGCTGCCACGCTCACCTCTGTCAGCTGTCACTCTCGCATCGCACCCGCCACGTCTTCCACGCCTAGTGCCACACCCTCGCCTGTCTCACAAGTAGCTGTCGTTACAAATGGCACGGTTAACAGATTGTGCCTCACTGAAAATGTCCCTTTGTTTTCAAAACTGCACTTCCTGTGTCCAGAAAAGTTAGCCGCAGGTGACGCGCAATTATCTGAACTACTGTCTACCGGTGTCGACCCTTCCTCTTCCTACATCCCATCCACACCACCTTTCCAGGTGTCACTGGTGAGGTAGGGCGATGATGAATCAATGGACAAACTCCGTTCCCTCATTCCCCACTCTCTTCACCATTGTATTTTCCAAAAGTTGCACAAGCTCACGCCACGGGTGTCAAAGCTGCGACACCCCTGGTGTGTGAGTATTTCGTTTGGCTTGACATGAGGCAGGATTTTCAGCCCTCGTCCCACTCTTGTGTCGCATTTCAGCGGAACAAGATCTCATCTCACACGTCCCCTTCGCTTGGTTTAGTTCCTCCTCCATCCGGCAAATTCCAGCACATCCACTTGGATCTTGTTGGTCCTCTTCTACTGGTCGATAGTTACTGGTACATCCTTTCCATGATTGACCACACCACGAGGTGGATGTAGGCCACACCTCTGCTCAATATCACTATCGAGTCCATCACTCGTGCTTTTATATCTACCTGGATTGCTCGCTTTGGCTGCCTCTCAGTCATCACAACTGACCAGGGTTGCCAATTCGAGAGTGCCTTTTAACTAATATCTGTCACTTTCACGGCATTCACTGGATCCACAGAACAACCGTCTGGTGGAGTGGTGGCACCGGACCCTAAAAATGGCCTTTCGGTGTCAAGGATCGCTTTGGCTCAATGCCCTTCCTCTTGCTCCGGTCCTTATCCTGTTCTCCTCAGTGCAGAGAACACCTACACCATCCTTCTCAATGGCAAACCTTCTGCTGTCTCCATTAATCACCTGAAACCCATGCACCTCAATCCTACTTCCCCTCCTGAGGTCGAGGTTCCCTCATCTTCCTTCTCCTCATTAGAGGCTCCCCCTCCCTCCAGCACTTCCCCTCCCTCTCTTTCGCCTTTGATTGTTGACTCCTCTTCCTCCTCTCTATCTTCCTCCTTTAAAGGATTCTCTCATCCCCTTCCCCCCTCTGATCCCTGCTATCAATTCTCCATCCCTGTTCCCCGCCAATCACAACAGCTGTCCGTTGTGGTGCATGACTATAAACTATTCATTATGTGCACATCGTCCACTAAACATGAGCTTATTAAATATTTCCAGCTGACCCGTGATTCCATTTCTTCCAAGGCTCAGGCCTTCCTGCTCCCGTTGATCAATGTGCTAGTCTTAGTTCCGGTGACTCTCGCGACAAGTTACACTGCCTCTTAGTCTTTAGAATTTCATTGTTTGAGACCCTACCACACGTCAGCTACCTCCCCCTCCTGTACTACAAGACGGGACAATAGAACTCGCTGTGTGCATTCTGCCGTCTGCATGTGCATCTACTAGTTCTTTTGAGACTCTTCCTTCTCCTCCCCCCCCCCGCCCCATCAATGGCTCTCGAGACTATTCCATCCGTACTGCAGGGAGGGAGGGGGTGGGGGCTGTGTGGCGACGTTAGCCACCAATGCGAGTGTGTTTCTCTGGTCATTGACCATGGTCATGAACCAAGTGTTATGTCCATGTAACACTCTTTGGTTTTTGCTTTTCTTGTATCATCTGCAAAGTTTAATTCAGTGTGAGTTTGTTCACTCTGTTGACAACATAGAATAAAGCATTTGCATTGTAAAGTTGTAAAGTGTGTGGTCATTGGGCTCCACTGCCCCTAGTAACATGCACTACCCCTAGTCTTGTGGTAATCACATTAAACAAAATGCTCTCAGGTTTCTGTCCACATCAGGTGGTCAAAATGGACAATGTCTTGTAAAGGAGCGAGTAAGATGAACATCAACAATGGAAATAGAATGTAGTCAGAGGATCAGGTTATGCTGAAGAAATTAGATTAGGTAACAAATAATAAAGATTGTAAATGGTTTTTTTACTTGAGTAGTAAAATAACATATGATGGCCGCCATACAGAGGCTATATAATCCAGAATGGCAACAGGAAAAAAGGGTTTTTGAAAACTAGGATTTTGTTAACAATGAATGCTAATTTAAGTATTATGAAGACATTACTGAAGGCATTTGTGTGGACTGTTAGTGAACCATGATGATAAATAATTAAGACAGGAAGAAAACAGAAGCTTTGAAATGCGGTGCTACAGATAATTGCTGAAAATGGGGTAGGTAGATCTCTTAACTGATAGGGGAGTACTGGGGAAAAAAAAAATGGGGAGAAAAGGACTTTCTGGCATACCTGAACTACAAGATGGCACTGACTTAAGACAAATTTTTGGACATCAGGGAATTGTAAATTTAGCATATGCAGAGTGGCCACCAAATCTTCATTTTCAAATTCAAGGTTTTTTCCAGGTTAAAAATAATTATTTTCCAGGTTTTCAGGAAACTTAATTTTGCTCAAAGGGGTTAGCAAACAACTATACCGTAAAGAAACTAGTTACATATTTTTAAAACACACGTCATCCAATTTGAACCATGTCACGTTGTAATATACACCAAGCAGTGGCGAATCCAGGATTTCTGTTGGACTGGGGAGGGGGGGGGGGGTGCAGAGCTCATAAAAATCGTGGCATTGTACCTTAAACTGATCTAAAAAGAACCAGCTCATATTATGAGGTTTTCCTCATGGTTTTGGGGGATCTGCAGCTCCATATACCCCCACCCCAGATTCGACACTGACACAATGTATAGTACAGGACATTTTAAGTTGACAAACCAGAATAACTAGAAAAAAAAACTGTATCTATTCAACAATGGTTTTCACCATTAAGAACAGACAGCAGAGGTTTAGGAAATGACAGTAAACGTGAACTGTCTCCACTGTTTGGGAGCGGTGTGGGTGGCTAGTGTAAAATTTTAAATGGAATCTCCTATTTTTTATTTCCGATTCTACAGACCAAATCATGTATAGTTTTTTTTTTCTTTTTATTGGCATCATATTGCATTATAATGGTAAGAATTACATGCCATACTTCTGAAGAAATGTACCACCCGGGAAAGAAGATGCTTCAGAACCCAACCAAATGATACCAGATGTACATTTCTTCCCGGCTAGTTCAATTAAGTGTTTTTCGGCAATTCATAACTGGTATTCAGACAAAGGCAATCTGAAGTAAGGTATCAGTTTGGAAGACTGCCCTGTCCACTGCGGGGAGAGGGACAGATCAGTTTTTTAGGATCATTTGGTAGCATTCTGAAGCATCATGAATATGGTTTTCATTTATTTTATTTCCTGTTTAGTACATTTCTTCACCAGTATGGCACGTATTTATTTCTATTACAGCGTCATCTGTCATAAAAAAAATCAACCAGGCCATGCATGATGTGGGCCTTAGAATCCGAATCTGCAATAAAAAATCGGGGTTCCCATTTAAAATTTTACACTTGAAGCTACCCCCACCCCTACAAATGGTAGATACGATTCAGGTTGAGTATTATTTCCTAAGCCTCTGCCATCCGAACATGCTGGTGAAAACCGTTTTTGAATATCTACTGTTTTTCCGAGTTATTTCGGTTTGTCAACTTAAAATTTACACCCTGTATAATGGACTACGTATAGTTCAAGTAGTTGGAGGATATTGTACGTTTCAATGTGTTTTGGATTCGTTTCTGCAACACAGCCCGTTCATTTATACTAGACTTCCTGATACATTAAAATACAGTCACATCTCATGAACTAGTGATCGAGAACTCAATAAATAGCCTATATTATGATTTAAATATAAAAAATAGACGAAGATTACTCACCAGGCGAAGGAGCACAGGTGTAACAGCATCACAAATAAATAAATGAATACACACACACACACACACACACACACACACACACACACACACACACACACACACAAATGCAAGCTTTCGCAACCCAGTTGCTTCTTCAGGCAGAAGGGAAGGAGAGGGAAAAGGAAATGATGAGGGTTTTAAGAAAGGGGATAAGGAGCCATTCCAATCTGATTTACTTTATGTTCAGGACACCTCTTTAAAGTTTTCATTTAGATTGTTTCCGATGATGGTTTTCAGTTTCCATAGCCCATACCGTCAAATAAGGTTTGCCCTGGAAAACTCTAGTTAAAAGATCAATGAATGTTAATGACCCAGCATACGTAATAATGCACAATGTTGTGTGTGAGTTCTTGAACTTCGAGGAGATGAAATGGGGAATGCAAAGACATATCTGGAGAAACAGCTGTGTGGTATTTGCATTCAGGTGTCATCTGGTAAATTAACACTCAACAGCAGATTTTAATGAAAATATTATTTTGTTCTAATGAATGTTTCATTTTTTAAATTCTTGTAGTACAAAACAGACAGTGAAATATTTATTGTGGAAAGCAACAGACTTCCATTTGCTTATGGAAAGTGTGTTTCGTGCGTGGCTGTTCAAAGCACTCTTCCCCATTGTAGAAATATTTATCTTTGTGTTGCACCAAGAGCATAATGCATTCGTTTGATTTGGGATCACATGTAAGCCACGGATACACTGTCCCGTATGAGCTCTGATATCGAATTATACTCTGTTTTGACATGACGGACAAACATTTCACTCTAAAACACGTTGAATTACTTCATCTGTGCAGGCACAGGTAAGGTCGAGTCACACTTGGATTCACTCTATTGTTCTCTGCAATTGTTTCACTCTGTTCTGTCTCAGAAAGATGTAGATGGCGTTAGTCTTGAAATATATTTGACGATATTTTGAATGTATTGTTATAAGACAGCTGTTAAAGCAATAAATTACAACTGAAAGAAATTGCCTTTTCACAAAAGTCGCGTACTGTATTACAGAGTTATACCTACATCTTTTGAAGGACAATTAGCATGTCAAAAGGCGCAATCAACAATGTTAGAACTGAATTTCATACAGGCCCGGCTAGCGCTCACTAGGTGGGGTTGCGTGTATGTATGTTTTTTGAAAACCCATTAACATGTAACGAGGGGGAATAATCTTTTGTGTTGACCATAAAATAAATAATTAATGCTGTTCCTGTTCTCGATGTACCTTTGTCCGCTAAGTAAATTAATTATCCTCGTAATTGTTACCGCGACTCCTCATTGGCGCTATCCGGGCCCGCACGAAAAACAGTTCAGCCATCAACAATACGTACGCGATGACTGTGTTTACTATTTACATATTACCAATGTTAGGTCAGTCACAGGAATCATCTGTAATTATTACTAATGAACATATGCGCAGACGTTTCAAAATCTCAGTGGCGTAACCAGGTATTTCTAAAGAAAAAATAAATACTATGCAAACCCAAAAACACTATCGATTCCATTCACCGTAACTATCACGATTATAACTCGAAGTCCTTTTGTATTTCACTATATACTTATCAATTTCAACGATTTTCACACCTAAGACATTATCCCTTTTAACCCCAAATTTTATTGATTTCATCATCATCATCATCATCATTTATTGTACATAACAGGCCATTAAGACCCATGACAGAAAGCAAAAGAAGTACTACAAAGATTAATTACTATATAAAGTTCACTGTCAAAATCAGTCACACAGGAAGGAGTACTGTCCCAATCACAGTCGCAGGTATCTATTGCAGATGTTGAGCCACTTTCTTCTGTCCATCGCATGTTCAAGGGATGCTGTTGGTTCTACCTGCTGCAACGTTCTCATCACCCTATCTTTCCATCTAGTCCTTGGACGACCTCTTGGACGTCTTCCGATCAGCTGAGAGTTAAACGCTCGGTTAGGAATAGATTCTCCAGCTCTTATGACATGTCCCAACCACTGAAGTCGTCGCCCTCTGATGTACCTACCAACGTCTACTTTTCCAAAACGTTGGTACAGGTCCTCTTTTTGTCTCCTTTCCCATCTTCCATTTTCTATATTAAATGTAGGCCCATAGATCTTTCTAAGCACTTTCCTCTCGAATGCACAAATGCGCTCTTCCAGTGTTTGTGAGGTTGCCCATGTCTCGCAACCATATAACAGAACAGGTCTTACAACTGCCATGTATAGTTTGATCTTGCTGTTTTGTGAGACCAAGCGTGACTTGAATCAATTATTGAGTCCAAAATATGCACGATTGGCATTAACAATCCTCTGTTGAATATCTTTCTCTATCTCGCTTTTACTAGATAGTATCGACCCCAGGTACTTAAATTTCTCCACTCGTTCAAAATTATGTCCGTCAATATTGATGGTGTTAGGGAAATCTTGTCGTCGTGAGATGATCATATATTTAGTTTTCTCGTCGTTGACCACTAATCCCACTTTGATGGCCTCTTTCATAAATCTAGCAGTGTCAGATGTTATCTGATCAAGTGATTCTCCCATAATCACCACGTCATCTGCAAAAGCCAAGACTGTGTCAAACCCCATGATCTCCATCTCCCTGCCATTGCCAATTTCGCGTTGTACCTTTTCCAGAGCAATGTTGAATAGCACTGGAGACAAGGGGTCTCCTTGTCTCAATCCGTTTCGAACAGTGAAAGGCTTTGACATTTTATTTGCGAACCTTACTTGGCAGCTTGATTCTATATAGCATGCTTCAACCAGTTTGATGTATTTTCGTGTGATACCTACCTCCTCCATTATCTTCCATAGTAGAGTCCGATTTATGCTGTCATACGCCTGTCAGAAGTCAATAAATATGAGGTGTAGTTCTCTATCAAATTCATAGTATTTCTCCATTAGTTGTCGTAGTGTAAAGATGTGGTCAATGGTTGAGCATCCTGTCATGAACCCGCACTGGTACGGTCCTATGATCTTTTGTAGAATAGGTTTCAGACGGCCAAGTAACAGGGAGGTTAAGACTTTATAACCTATTTCAAGCAATGAGATTCCTCGATAATTGCCTACTTGAGTGACCTCTCCTTTTTTAAAAATTGGGCATACTATTGCTCTCTTCCATTCAGTCGGTATATACTCATTTGCCCAGATTTTGACAATAAGCTGTCTTAGAGTCTCCAGTAAAACTTCTCCTCCATTTCTAACCAGTTCTGCCGTAATGCCACTGCCTCCTGGAGCCTTATTGTTTTTTAGTGACTCTACAGTTGTTCTTATCTCATCAATTGAAGGTTCAGGAACTTCCTCCTCTTCTGCAGTTAACACCCACTCTTGTTCTGTGATTCCCTTTACAGCTTCTACATTTAGTAATTTTTCAAAATGTTTCCCAAAATGATTTGCTTGATCCATAGGAGGTACCACATTTCCTTCTTTATCTGTTAGAATTAAGGTCTGCTGTTTATAATTGCCTCGAGCAAAACCTGCCATCCTAAAAAAGGAGCGAGGTGATTTCTTCGATTCCTCAACTGCCACCAATAGCTTCTTCCCATGTTCTCTTTTCTTTCTTCTAATAAGCCTGTCTGTCAGACGCCTCGCTTCTGAGTATATTGCTTGTGTACGTTCTGATGGGTGAATTAACCACTCTAATTTCTTCTCCATTCTATCTTTAACAGCCGCTTGGCATTCATCATCAAACCATGGTTTGTTTTTGGCTTTAGGTTGTCTTCCCAGTTCTTCCTTTGCACTCTGGGTTACTGCTTCCCTCAACTGTATCCATTTTCCTTCTACATTATCTGAGGGCTCTGTTGATAAAAGCAAACCTGTTACTCTGTCTTGGTATTGCTGTCTTACTTGCTCATTTGCAAGTTTGTCCTTATCATGACGACCTATTTCTTCTTTTTTCCCATGCCATTTTGTAGAGAGTTTTAGATGTATTTTCAAAACTACTAAGAAGTGGTCTGAATTCATATCGGCACCACGATATGTCCGTACTTGCTCGATGCATCCACGATGTTTTCCATCCATGTTTATTGATTTATGAACAAAAATATGTATTTGCATATATCTATAAATAATGTATATTTGACAGAATTTTTTAATTTTAGTTTTTGGAAGGAAATTTGGGATGACTACAGATGGCATCGGTGTGCAGTATATGTTTCCTTTAGCGTACTAATAACATTTTCAAACTGTTGACTACTTATTTAGACATTGAACAATTATTTAGTAATAAAGTTTTTAAATTATTTTGTTTCCTTTGCCTTGATACAGTTGTTTGAAAGTATTGTTGTATTTACTCCAACTTTGACATCAAGCAACGATATATATTTTGAAAAGGCATTGTAGCCTAATGATTTTTGTTTCCTCTAGGTAATGGTAGACAATCTAGTCACAATGAATTATTGGAAGCCCTGCAATGTTATTTGCAATCTTTGAACAAATTGTTGTGGCTAGACGGACAGATAAAAATGATGGGAGGGAAAGGGTTAAGACGTAGTTCCATGCACAGGTGACACAGGTCAAAAAGAGCAGAAACTAATTCCGACTACTATGTTTAATTGTTGACAAATTGTTGAAGCCTGAAAATTCAAATTCAGAAAACAATCTATCACTAGCTGTTGCGTTTCGAGAATTTTGTAGAGCTGCCAATTATAACACAAAGACCTACACAAGTTGTTATGAGGACTGTCTGTTTACAGAATATTTTAGCTAGAAGGGATAGGGCAGTCTTCGCAGCAAGTATGTCGGCTCACTGGTAATGTATGTGGTTGTCTAAAGGTTATCTCAAAAGATACCGGGAATTAAATTCGTAGTGTAAACATTTTCAATGTGTCGTACCAAACCAACTTCATTTCTAGTTATTTAATACAATTAAAGGTTGCCGCCTTCAGTTTACAATATTGACTTAACAAGTGGAATTCCATTAACATCCGGACTATTTAGAAAATGGTCACTTCACTCACACGTGAACGTGATTTTTAAGGCGTACAAATTCAATTACCTGTTTAAAATAATCTTTTTAGAGCGGTGTCTTACAAAAGCCAGCCGGCCCTCATTGGGATGAGAGAGTCTTTTCAATTACAGTCAAGATATATATTAAGAAAAAATTATACCAAAATTTTCAGTGGGGTATGCTTGAGCGACCGAGCATACCCGTAGTCGGCGCCTATGCTAACGAAGCATCACAATACCAACTTTTACGGAGATTATAGTTAAAAATCAACAAAATGCTTCCGTGAAGAGATTTTTCAACACAGAATCAGACAAACGAGATCTATGTTGATGAGTATCAGAGATGGGTGGGGGGGGGGGGGGGGTCAATTACGAAAATTGCTAAAATTTAGTACAAATAAATATCGCCTTTAATTCTAGCTGCGATTTCACAGTCGAGTCTTACGATAAAATTGCGTCTCTTCGACGTACATCACGAGGAATTGAGTTGCGTGGTTGAACAACACTTCGAGATAAATACAGAAATAGATAACGGAATATCCAACCTATAATTATAAAACTTTTTAAATCGCCCAGAAATATATGTGAAAATGTTTTTGTACACAAAAATGAAGCGATGAATATTATTTAACCCGCAGGCACTAGCGATCTGAGCATTTTGCTCACTGTAATTTTGAAACGACTGGCATTTTGTTACTTTTTGTTTTTTATTACTAAAACTACAGGGATTATTTATTTACACTTATTAAGTACATTTCGAACTGCTCGTGTAATCTGAGCAATAGGTTATACACGCAAATGATCATTTAACTCTTAAAGCCGCGAGATCTCATGGGTTAAAAATCCCGGTTTCTCGCTGAAATTCAAGGTTTTTTCCCGTTTTTTTCAAATTCAAGGCTTTTTCCCGGTTTCAAGGTTCGGTGGCCACCCTGATTTGACGGAAGTGTGTGTGGTAAAAATTGCAGGGGGAGACCAAAAGATGAACACAGTAAGAAGGTTTAAATATATGTGGATTTCCATTCTTATGAAGTGATGAAAAGACTTGCTAATGGTAGAGAAGGGTGGAGAGCCAGTTAAACCATTCCCCAGACTGATGATGATGATGTGGTCCTGAAAAAGTTTACAGGAAAAAAGAATATATCATAAAAGTAGAAACATTCAGATAAAGAGCTAAAACCACAACTCTGACATCATTCAATACTGAAAGTAGGCAGGTATATGTAATCTTCATATATAAAACTCTCTCTCTCTCTCTCTCTCTCTCTCTCTCTCTCTCTCTCTCTCTCTCTCTCTCTCTCTCTCTGTGTGTGTGTGTGTGTGTGTGTGTGTGTGTGACCGCTGCATCACACAAAAATGCTGCACAGTTCCTCCTAAACTACTGGATCAATTAATCAATTATAACCAAATTCGGTATATATATTCTCCACTTGAAAGTTGATCTATAATTGCCATATATATTTTGCTATGTCTCCCAGAGGACATTATTAAAATGGGCCCAGAAATGCCTTTGGATGGGTTTGTCTTTTCATTTAATAGGTTGTTTGATTCTTTCTTTAGTGGGCAGAATATCTCTCTCTCTCTTCTAAATTAGAGAGCAATCATCCTTTATCTTCATAGTGTAATACTCTCATCCTGTGGATATACTGTATGTGTATTTAATCCATTGGTTTTTTATGTCTTCTGATTCCTCTTGCTATGCATCACTGCTGATTCTTCAATTCGCTACATTCAGTTTTCCCCCCAAAACCTGCCACTGCAGATGCTTTTTATCCAACATTTAAGCAGTGGCTGGATTCACACAGGAGACCATTAATGATGCACTACCTAGATCATGTGTTCTTACCTTTAAGATGAGATGGGATGTATTGCAAGGCAATTACCACTTGCATAATTCATAAAAGATTGTGTTAGAGTAAACACCCAGACAGTAGAGTGTCTGAGGCAGTGATAAAAGTCTAGCTCATTAGCAGCATTCTCTGGAATGGATATTCTAATTAGACACCTTCCCCTTGTCCTCTGAAACCAAGCTACCCACCACCCCTTACTTTTTGCAAGTCATTCATTACTACCCACCCCTCAGCCAAAATCATACATCATCCGAATTGGTTATAAACATGTGATTGTCCTATAAATAAATCTCACATCTACTGTCAATGAATTTGCTTTGTTTTTCTGTATTGACAACTACTTACACATTACACCTTTTGTACTTCTGCCAAGTCAGCTCACTTGTTTGCTTCTCTCCTTAATTCCTACAAATATAAACTATGAAGCTTCACATCTTACCTTGAGTTATAAATCAGCTCTCTGAGTGAGTGGAGCAAAGAATCTTTTGTGATATCAGCATAGTCCAGTTTTATGGCCATACCCGCATCTGTCAAGCTATGCAAGTTAACTCTCTGGTCACCAAAGATTGGAGTTCCTAATATGGGAACACCAAAGTAAACTGCCTCGATAGAGCCCAGAAGACCACCATGGCTAATGAACACTTTCACAGAAGGATGACCTGCAACATTTGTGTTTCTTTTTAGGCACTGATACTAAAAATAACAATCTGGATCGCTATTTCCACATTTTTAATCTCAGTTCAGTTTTATAATGCAAAACTGCTATGAACTATGTATATATACTCTCATTCAAATTGAAAGATATTTTGGGAGGGGGGTGGAACAATATAATCTTGTTCTTCTGTTGAGGCCTTTCCATCTTAGAAGCTATATTACTACTGGCATAGCCATTAGCTTTCTTGAAGCACATAAATCCTTTTACTAGACATAGTGACAACATTTTTGACCTAGCAGTTGGGCTAGCTACAATGCTGCCCAGTATGTGTGTTATTGCATATTAACTATTTGAATGTGAACATCCCTGTACTGCAATTTCATGATATTAATATTATTATTAAAATATAATAAGGATAGCTTACAACTAACCACAAAGACGTACGATGAGCTGCGACAGGAATGCAGCAGCCAGAGCTGGTAATGTGAAGTGTGCCTGTGAAATTGTGTGAATACTCCATGTGAATTAAATACCAATAATAATACATTTCCTTGAGACAATATTGTCTCGTTATACCAAAGGAATTAAACATAATGAGAGGCATCGAATTAAAATTTGTGCTGTGGCCAGGATTCAACCTGGGACCTCCTACTTACTAGGTAGGCTCTTTAGACCACTGAGTGATATTTATATAAGCTCAGCCTGAGGAACAAGGTGGGATTGTTCCTATTCGTGTTCTTTGCTAGGGTGCTATTCCAATATAGGAGAGCCATGGCAATTTGATATGGATTTCACAGGGAACATTGAGGCAGAATTAAAGTATGTGGTGTAGAGGGAGATGTGCTTTAAGACAGTCCGTGTAGTCGCTTTGTCTGCAACGCTGTGTTAGCTGAGTGGTCTAAAGCGCCTACCTAGTAAGTAGGAGGTCCCGGGTTTGAATCCCGGCCACAGCACAAATTTTAATTCAACATCTCTCCTTATGTTTAATGGCCATGTAAATTCTTCATTAAATGGAAGAGAATGCACAGAATTTGCGTAACTTCCGAACGGAGGAACACAAGTCCCATAAAGATCACTAACGGGACTACTCTTGTTTCTAATGAACATAAATGACCTTCTGTTGGCTTAAGTACAAATACTGTAATGTTTCTTGGGTGACAGAACCATACAATTAGGAGACCAAACTCAATACTAGGTGACAATTCAAGAGTATAACTGAACAGGCCTGTAAATGAGTGCACAGCTAATATTTTAGGACATAAAGCAGAAAACAGATGTACCAAGAAGATAGTTCAGGACAAAGACCCATCAAAATCTGTAACGCCAACAATGAAAGGGATCCTTCATAATAATGTTTTTGTTGTATGCCCATGTTATGTTGTTGCTCCTAATCCAAATGGTACAAAGCTGAAACATCCTGGCAGATAAAAAATTGTGTGCCGGAAATGGGACTCAAACCTGGGACCTTTGCCTTTCACGGGCAAGCACTCTACCGACTGAGTTATCCTGACAAGACTCACAAAGTTTGGAAAGTAGGAGGCGAGGTATTGGTGGAAGTAATGTTGTCAGGCGGCAATGTGAGTCGTGTCGGGATAGCTCAGTCAATAAAGCGCTTGCCCGCAAAAGGCTAAGGTCCCTGGTTCGATTCCTGGTTCCGGCACACAATTTTAATCTGCCAGAAAGTTTCATATCAGTGCACACTTTGCTATAGAGTGAAAGTTTCATTCTGGTAGAAAGCTGTTAAACGATTTTCGATGAAAAATGTGTTAAATAAGAACTTAAGAAAACTATTGCTGTATCATTTGGAGACGGAGTAGGATAACATTCCAAGAAATAAGTGATTGAGAAAAAAGTAAAAATTACATAAAAATACTGATATGTAAAACTTACTGAGTATGTCAAACTGTGGTAGCCATTTTCGGATCATAACATTTTCAGGCTGATATGGAAGTGAATCTGCTTCCCACTTCCAAAGAATTCTCTGTGGGAGAGCTGAGAAAGCTTCAAGATATGCATGTAACTTATCCTCATGCAATGTTGTTGCTCTGATCATTGAGCCCATGTTGAAGTAAATAACTCCATGTATGGCACCATTAAGGAATTCTTCTATATCCTGAAAATATACATAAAAGAGAATAAATGAAAAAATATCTCGAGATTGAAGAGTGTATACAAAATAATATTTGTTTCCTATTCAGTGAGAAAGAGGACCTTAACCCACAATCTCTATCAACAACTAAAAATTACAACATCAGTTGCTGGTAAAAACTATGGCAAATTTTTCTTTTACTCATTAGGGATAAAAATTAAAGGTAATTTTCAATTTTTTGGCTCTATCAGTATCGATAGTGTGTTTTAACCACAAACTGTACTCAGATAGGTTATTACCACAGTACTACTTTCTCTTTGTTACTGCAGCTGATAAAGCAATCTTAACAATAGGTGGATAGTGCAGCTTTGTCCAGATTAACACAATTCAGTGAGTTATTTTAGAAATTTAATTACATCATTAAACAGTCTAAACCAAGTTCATGATTTTTAACTGAAAAATATTACATAACTTCTGCCAAGATAAATTACTAAACCAGTCATGTAGCACAGAGATACACAACTAATATGATACATCAGTAATACTTCTATATGTTGAGCCCACTTAAGCAGCCATTTGAGTGTACTCTAAGTCAACAGTTCCAAAGTTCTGCAAGTTAAATGTACTTATTTCAGTTAAGCTTTCCTTTTGATCCTCACAGTTCACAGTTTGTTATTTAGAACAATTTTAATTTTTTCTAACCATTCAATAGATATAAGATGGCGCTGATCGAAGAGTGCAACAACAACATCTCATTCCCCAAAAAAAGTTAAAATAAATAGTACGTCCTGTAGGGAATGCCCACAAGGTATATTTTGTGTGAAGTGCAATCGTTGGTAAGTACACACAAGTTAATTTGAAATTAATAAAAGATTATTTTCCATAGTAATGTCAATCCTGTTTATGTTTTCAACTGGCTGAACTCTTTAAATACAGTACAGTGAACTCAAATGAATCATAAAATTGCTCCATAGTGACAATGAAACACTGAAAATGAAAATAATAATACTTAAAGAAGAAAAGCTTAACTTCTCAGTAAAAATGGAAATTCAGGAAATTTGTATTGGCTGCTAAAAAAAGGCAAATAATACATTCATACTCCAACATAAAAATAAGACCAAAGCAGTGTGGTCAGTTGTCCAGTCAGAATTAGAAGCCAAGGTCAAGATAATCAGAAAATTATATCTGAAAATGATATTGTTGTAAGTCCAATTCAGATTTCAAACTGTTTCAATGAATTCATTTTAAGTGTAACAAGATCAGATGTATATATGGCAGTCTATCAAAATGAGGCAAATTTCATAAATTTGGGAAACAACCAGAACACTTAAAAAAAAAAAAAAAAAATCACTCATGGCAATGTGGAAAAAGAAATATTAAAACTTCCTGGCACATTAAAATTGTTTGCCGGAAATGGAACTCTTTGCCTTTCGCGGGCAAGCGCTCTACCGACTGAGCTATCCTGACACGACTCACGATGCCGCCTCACAACTTTACTTCTGCCAGTACCTCGCCTCCTACTTTCGCTTGCCTGTGAAAGGCAAAGGTCCCAGTTTCGAGTCCTGGTTCCGGCACACAATTTTAATCTTCCAGGAGGTTTCATATCAGTGCACACTCCGCTGTAGAGTGAAAGATTCATTCTGAAAAGAAATATTGTTATTAAAAAAAGCTTCATCTGGATGGGATGAAATACCCACAGCCGTAATAAAGTATGTATGCGGCATCATTTCACTTCCACTGTCAACTGTTATAAACCAGTCTTTCAGACAGGGATGTTTTCCAGATAAAATGAAATATGCCGATATAAAAGAGTTATTCAAAAAGGGATCAACTAAGGATATGTGGAATTACCATCCTTTCTCTTTTCTGCTGGTCTTCTCTAAATTGTGTTAAAACATTACAGCAAAGAAACTTCAAAACTCTGTTTTAAGTGACATAATTTTTAAAAATCAGTTTTGACTGCACCAGGAAAAAGAACTGTAAATGCCATTAAACAGTTTACTAAAAATATATGCTACTCATTGTATAAAGGTAGAAAAATCACATCAATTTTCTGTGAAACACTCTTTACTGCTAAACAATTACAGATGAATGGTATCAGGGATACTGCTTTACAATGGTTACACTCCTACTTAACAGATAGAAAACAAACAGTAGTTATGAATTCCAATTTACCATGTTGGCTGACAAGTGGCCACCGGCAGCCACAACAGGTGTGCCTCTGATGTCATTGTGGCAGCCAACGTGTTAATAATTGCTTCTCAGACTGGAAAACTGTTTCCCGAGGGTCCCACTAGGTTCAGTATTGGGTCCTGACCTGCTCCTTTTCTATATAAATGACCAACCACTTACCATTAAAGTACATTCATTTTTAGTCACTGATGATACATCATTTCTAATTGAAAATGAGGTTCCCGAAGAAATTCTGGGAAGTATAAAAAAGACTTTGGAAAATGTGGGATCCTAGTTCCATCAAAATGGACTAAAACTACATGTGACTAAAACCAAAATGACACAATTTGAAGCTAAATCAGTAAAAAGGAATGAAATAAAAATATATTGTAATGATCAAGAGATCACTGAAGCAAACCATGTCAAGTTCTTAGGACTATATCTTGATAAAAAAATTAGAAGGTACACATTGATTATCTAGCAAATAGACTAAATACCTTGGCATCTGCAATGTGCATTGTGTCAGGTGTCACATATAAAGACACCAGGAAGCTAATTTATCACTGCTACTTTGAGTCAGTTATTTGTTATGGCATAATTTTTTGGGGAAATTGTGCAAATGTGTCAAGACTCCCAGTACTACAAAAGAAAATAATAATGAATGTATGTCTTGTCAACCACTATTAAAAAATTAAAAAAGAAACACATACATTCACACAATAACTCAGACAACTGTTGTGCTGTCACCATGTGTTTTCTTTAATAGTTTGTCGGTACAATATTCTTCAGTGTGATTAGTCCTTAGGTATAATATACTGAAGTTAAGATGTTCTTTTCACAAGGCCCATCTAGTCTGTGCCCTGTGTTAAAGGAAGTAATATCTGAAGATCCGACTCATCTCTGAAGTTGTCTTCATGAATTTATTAGAACATTTGGAAACTGACATCCTAGTTTCAATGATTAAAGATGAACTCTTCTTTAAGGATAAACATAACTTCATTACATTTCGAACTAAGCTACTACATTAGCTTCACATGGTTAGTTCTGAAGTGTTCCAAATGGTAACTATTAATAATGACCATTACTACTACTTATAAAACAAACGATAATCACAGTGGTTACAAAGCATCTTTCTTCCATGGCTCTTTGCAGTCTTTCTCCATACAAGTGAGCTGCTATTTATATGCCAAAACCATGCGGAAATAAATTCCGTCGGCAGTATTTTCTCACACAGTGACAAACCCCCTCATAAAATAAACTATTTGAATATCTTGGGTTGAGCTAGTAAGCAGTAGTGTACAATGTTACACTACACTATACACAGGAAGAAAGCTTAGGGTTTAATGTCCCATCAACAGTGTGGTCATTAGAGACAGAGCTCACAAAGGGTGAGGAAGGAAATCAGCTGTGCTCTTTGAAAGGAACCATCCCAGCATTTGTCTGGAGTGATTTAGTGAAATCAAGGAAAACCTAAATCTGGATGGTTGGAGGTGGGTTTGAACCACTGTCCTTCCAAATGCAAGTCCAGTGTGTTACCACTGCACCACCCTGCTCGAACCACTATACAAACACAACCAATATGTCCCACCTCTTCAGCGCCACAAGCATCGAGACTTAGTGTGGAGTGGGAAGAATGCCGGGTAATGGATGTAATGCTGGGTAATGAAAAGTATCACAGTGCATGATGGCCCTGAAAGGGGGTAATTTGAATTGCGCCATTGAATACAGTGAAGGGAAGAAGCAGGGCAGGAAAGGACAAAAGGGAGGTGTAGAGGAGTGGGGGGGGGGGGGGGGAGAGTGGGAGGGGGATTTGAAATGATAAAAATAAAAATTGGGGATAATATAAAAAATAGGGGAAAAATATAAAAATAGGAAAAAATATAAAAATAGGAAAAAATATAAAAATAGGAAAAAAATATAAAAATAGGAAAAAAATATAAAAATAGGAAAAAAATATAAAAATAGGAAAAAAATATAAAAATAGGAAAAAAATATAAAAATAGGAAAAAATATAAAATATAGGAAAAATTATAAAATATAGGAATAAACATAAAAATAAAATATAGCACCTAGACCTTGCCTTCTAGATCTTTTCCACTTGCCACATCCCCTAAAACTCTCCAACAATTCACAACAACCAAAGCCTAAACAATCCCAGAATAATGTCAATCTTTCTGCCAAAAACCTCTACCCCACAGAAGTTTCAGTCATATCCAAACGTCTCACCTTCAGCCCAATATCCAAATATAACCATGTTGGACTCGTCAAAGACCTCTCCTTCCCCACAATAACCTTCCGGCAGAAGAAAAGGCAGCCTTACAAAACCTAAAAACAGATAACAACCTAATCATCCTCCCTGCAGACAAATGTTCCTCCACTGTTGTGATGAAGAATCACAGTGATTACATGACAAAAGGCCTACATCAAGTGTCTGATTCCTCCACCTACACATTGTGCCAGGTTGGCACCATCCCAAAAATCCAAAATGACATACAATTCCTGATAAAAATCTTATGGCCCTTCAGAACCTCTCCTCCAAATCCATCTCCCTCCTCACTCCGATAACATACCACACACCTTTCTTTTAAATGCCTCCAAAAATACTCAAACCTAACATTCCTGGGCGCCCAAATGTGGCTGGTTACTGTGCTCCCACTGAAAGAATGTCAGCCCTTGTTGACCAGCACCTCCAACAAATTGTTCGATACCTAGCTTCCAAGATACTAACCACTTCCTTCACCTTCTCTCCACCACCCCCACCACTTGTTACTGCTGATGCCACTTCACTGTACATCAATATTCCACATCCCATGGTCTTGCTGCTCTGACACTACCTTTCTCAATGTCCTTTAAACTCCAAGCCTGATATCTCATTCCTTACAACCCTAACCAATTACAACCTAACAAACAATTACTTTTCCTTTGAAGGAAAAGTACACAATCAAATCCACAGTATAGCCATTGGCACCCATATGGCACCCTTCTAGAGGAAACCTTTCTAGCCTCCCCAAACTCCTGGTCTGGTTCAGGTTCACAGATGATATTTTCATCATTTGAACTCAGGGCCACGACACCCATTCCTTCATAACCTTAACTACCCCTCCCCCATCAGTTTCACTTGGTCCTTCTCAACCCAGGAACTCACCTTCCTGGATTTTAAACTCCATCTCACCGATGGCTTCAGCTAAACCTCCAGCCACATTACCAACAGTACCTGCACTCTAACAGCTGCCATTGGATTTAGCCTTAGGGAATCTGTTCTGTACAGTGCCCTTACAGATACCAGTTATGTTTATGTGTGTAATAGAAGCTCTGTCTATGTACAACTATGAATATTCACAGATTATTGCAATATATTATGAAAATACTGTGTTGTACCATTAAATTTGCTGTCTGGATCATTTTGTCAAATTACTTCTGTTTTAAAAGTTTTGTAATAGCAATCAATTTTAGTATTGTGTAATTGTTCATATTACCGTATGAATTGACTTACTAACATTCCCTTAGGTGGTTTCAAAAGCACTTAACACTTTGACAGCCTATTTGTGTTAGGACTGCGTGACTGTGTTAATACAATTTTTAATTATGTAAACAACAAACAAACAAACACTTCTCTAATCATAATTTGTGTACACATCTAATTAGTCACAATTTGTAGTTCCTCTGACATGCAAGTACCCAGTAAGCATTATCAATAACAATTACAAAATGATTGCAGGCGACCTGGCAGAACGGCAAAAAAGAGTATTAGGTGATGCAATGTATTTTTTTTTTGCATTATGTCGTAGCTAAAAAACATTACACCACCGGACTGGAACAACTAAATCACATCCTTTGCCAGTGCTTAGATTGTCTAATCACGACCTGAACTGAGAGAAATCCTACCCAAGATCCTTGTGACCCTCCTAAAATGGTGTACTGTCACTCACCCAACTTTCACAACATCCTAGTTCATTCTTATGCCACTCCCAAACCCAACACCATACCACAGGGATCATATCCCTGTGGAAGTCCCCAATGCAAAACCTGCCCAATCCACCCACCCAGCACTTCCAGTCTTGTCACAGGCCTATCCTACCCCAAAAGAGGTCGAGCCACCTGTGAAAGCAGCCATGTGATTTACCAACTCTGTTGCAATCAATGCACAGTGTTTTATATTGGTATAATGATGAACCAGCTGTTTATCACAATGAATGGCCACCTCCAAGCTGTGGTCAGCAAGATGGACCACCCTGTGGCAGAGCATGCGGATGGACACATCACTCTGGATTTTTATGGTTCCTTAACTACCCAAGCCATCTGGATCCTCCCCTACACCACCAGCTCTTCTGAACTGTGCAGATGGGATTTGTCACTTCAATATACGGTATTATACAGTCCTGCAACTATCCAGGCTTCGATGTAAGATACCTTCCCATCC
This sequence comes from Locusta migratoria, assembly GCA_026315105.1. Classification (NCBI taxonomy): domain Eukaryota; kingdom Metazoa; phylum Arthropoda; class Insecta; order Orthoptera; family Acrididae; genus Locusta; species Locusta migratoria. The sequence goes on from CM048747.1 coordinate 104,154,729, forward strand.
CTACACCCAGTGCATAGGAACTCCCCCTCCCTCCAACTTCCTTTCCCGCTCATTATTCTGTACCTCTCAAATTCATGTCTTCCTTGCAATTGTGTGGCACCCCTTACAATATCCCCTTATTTAATTACTATTATTTTTTTATTTTTATATTAGTTTTTTACCAATTTTTCCCTATATTTTAGCAGTAGAAATCCCCCACTCCTTCCCCCACACTCCTCAACGCCTCCCTTTAACTTTTCCCACCCCTTACCTTCACAGTTTTCAAAGCTGCAATTCAAATTCCCACCCATCAGAGCCTTTACAATACATCATGCAACACAGAACTTTCCATCCCCACCCTTACCCAGCACCCTTCTCCCTCCGATCGCCAACCTCTCTTGGTCTGGATGCTTGTGGTGCTGGAGTGGCCAGACATGGTTGTATGTTTATAGTTGTTCAAGTGATTGTGTGAATGTATGTGTTTCTTTTTCTGGTGAAGGCCATGGCCAGAAATCTATGTTGTGTGAATGTGATTGCTTTTCATTCCTGTCAGTTGCTCAGCAAGCCTCTTCAGAGCGAGTTGTTATCTATCCTCCATTATTGACATTCAAATTGTATTTTCCATTGTTAATGAGATTGTGATGGTTCCCCATGTCCTGCTGTTGCCGATCCCAAGACGGTCCAGACGAAATGTGTCTGTATTACAAAACTCGGTTCTATTAACAGGACGCTGGGGGATGTTGAGGTACACGTAATAAAAATTTTAAAAAATAAACACTTAGCTTGGATTCAGATGTTCGAAGTATTGGTCGATTTGCGTTGTCATTGAAGTCCATTGAGTGAGATTTCCTTCGGAGCTACATTCACATAAATGAAATGGTGGTAGATGTTGAATGATGAAAATGACGAACTCACTTATTTAAACTTTTCTGAATAAATGTTTTATTATCAGTTTTTGATTGTTGCACAATCTCTTCCAGCAGAAATATAACAAAGATGTTTACAGGTTTGTAACCAGGACCAGAGTGCCAGAGCATGGCTTGCACTCAAACATTTGCAGCGTAACCATGTGATAAGGCTAATGACAATGTTTTGTAATTCACAATTAAACAATATTCTTTTACTTTAAATATGCCAAAATACACAAAATTAAAATATTACATTTAGGCTTTAACTCTTTATCTCAATGTATGTATGTGTTTTATGAAATTTGTATTTAATGTGGTACACAAATTAAAAGTCATCTTTTGATTTGTTTTAAATTTACTCAAATTATTTACATTATTTGTGTTTTTGAAGTGCACACTTATCTCTTTTGCCAATATTGTGTAGGTGTACTATTATTGAGACATGGAATTTTAATGTATTTCAGTTTGCGGTCTAATTTTTTACATATACAGATTTGTATACAGTCGTCATAGTTTTGTCTATTTCGAAGCTAGTTTCTTAGTACAAACAGATTATTAATTTTAGTGCGTGAAAAATGATCAGTATTTCATTTAGGATCCAGTGATATACCATACATGGTCTGCCCTAATTTATTTAAACAAAAGGTATATATGTAATCATGTGCAATAGTTATAACATGCAATATTGTTGTTTTTATACAAATTAGTATCTTTATAGCTTCAGCAATTTCCGAAACTAAGTGTAATACATTTTGAGTGTTTGCAGCTATTATTTAGGGAAGTATAAAAATTGAAAATTGTGTAAAAAGGACAGCCAAAGTTATGCTTAAATCAACATACTATTTCATAAAGATGTTATACTAATAGTGTTAATCATATTTTGGCTCTTCACTCTCTAGGTCAAAAAGCGCTACTATTCTGTTGATTTTTTTAAAGACAATATCACTATGTGAACAAGGGAATTGGATATGTTTAATTATTTGGAAAGACAACTATAATAAATGTTTTGAAATTGCAACTGTATGTATATAAAATGTGCTATTATAAAATGCTTGTATTGTACAACTTGACATATCTCCTCTACACAAATCAAATGATTTGAAACTTGCATGAAATGAGATGAATAAATCACATTTCACTAGCCCCCCCCCCCCCCCCCCCCGCCCTGCTATGACATGTTTCAATTTCTCATACAGGTATGATGACTTGTGTGACGAGGCACTCTAAGGGCAAAGTAGGATGTTTTGTAGGTTTGGTATCTCATAAAATACCGCAGAGGTCTTACAGAAGGTTCACATTTAAGAGAAACAGAGTTTGGTGAGGCAGTAACTCTTAGTCCTCCGCTCTTCAGTTCAACTTACAGTTCTATGGATCTATTCAAACATTGTTCTCTCAGTAATTTCCTCCATAAACTTCATCCTGATACACACCTCATGTTTTATTTGATTTCATTGAACGCGCGCACACACACACACACACACACACACACACACACACACACACACACACACACACACACACTAGTCCTGCACTAGAACACTGTATAGCAATTTGTTAATTATCATCAAAGCAAGAAATCATTGCAACACTTTCCAACTAACTATTTGATGGAAACCAAAATTTATATCAAATGTAGTTTGTTTCTTATATCTATGACATATTTATGACAAAACAATATTGCAGATTCCATACAATCCTATTGTAATTTTATTTTGGGATTCCTATAAGAACTTATATTTTGAATGCTGAAATGACTTCAATCTGTTACTCAACAACAGTGGTCTACACATTCTGCACTCTTGCAATCCCAGACCTAAACCTCTGCTAACCATTTCCAAATGCCGCACCTAACTTTAACCATTTTACCAAGAGCAGGAAAGGAGAGGGAAAAGGAAAGGATCTGGGTTTATATATGTGCGTGTGTGTGTGTGTGTGTGTGTGTCTGTGTATTTGTTTATCTTCCTTTTTTTTCCCCTAAGGTAAGTCCTTCCACTCCCAGGATTGGAATGACGCCTCATCCACTTCCTCACATCCTTTCCTTTTTCCCCTCCTTCCTTCCTCTTTTCCTGATGAAGCAACCAACGGTTGCAATAGCTTCAATGTTTGTGTGCATTTTATTTGTGTTTTTTGTGTCCATCGGCGAGTCTGTGCCTTGGGTAATATATGATCTCCTTGTAATTACATATACCATCTTTATATAAATTATTGTATGTACACATTATACAATTCTGTAAGCCATACACTAAATAAATTTTGTGAATGTACAAGTTTCTTTTTCTGATGAAGGCCAAGACCAAAAATTTTAGTTGTGTGAATATGACTGTCTATTTTACATGCCTGTTGGTAGCTCAGTGAATGTCTTTACAGCCAGTCATTATTTATATGCTATTATGACATTGCAATCAGATTTGCCATTGTTAATTAAAAAAATGTTTCTTGACATATGTTCAACAAACCTAGATCATCCACATCACAAACGAACACACTACCACCTGAGCCACTCAACTGTAGTCTTCACTGACAAGTCTATCAGTTATATATGTGCTGTGCTTAAAACTTTAGAGCCCTGTTTCTTGGAATTTTCTGGATAGTGTGCTTTAGTAGGACTTCGGTGAGTGGACACCCTTGAGGTATACTACTGTCCTGTGAATTCCCAACCCAATCTCCATTTATGAGACCAAAAGGTCTTCTTGTAAGCAGGAGTGGCTACAGAATAAATCCAAGCCTAGTGAAACATGTATAACTAGGGTAAAGATAGCATTTACAGGAAATACACATTTGAAGGAAAGGAAAGCATCTGTATGAATATCAAGTGCTAAGATGGAGAACTAGTTTCGTTCAAAGAAGGGAAAGCTGAAAGGTGCAAAGAATACATAGTTGGGCTCCACAAAAGAAATGAACTTCATGTTGCAGAAAGGGAAGAGGAAGTGGATGAAGATAAAATAGGAGATATTGTACTGGGAGGAAATTTGACAGCCCACTGAAAGGCCCAAGTCAAAAACAGGCAATGTTGGAAAGCAGCACTGGTTGGGAACAGAACGTAAGAGTTTTAGCATTTCCCCAATGTTACTCAATCTGTCATTGTGAAAAAAGCAAGGTGAAATTCAACCAAACAGCCCTCATCAAAGATTTACTATCCTATACTCGCAGTCTTTGCTGGAGATATCACTTTGCCACGAAGAAAAATAATCCTCCTACTAATGCTCCAGCTCCCCAAGACATCATTCAAATCGAACCCTGCCTGGAACAGTTCCGTCCTCCGTCACGGCGAGACCCACCTGCTCTTCCTCAAAATCACCCTCTTCAAACCTTCCAGGAATTCCTTACTTCCAACCTTGCCTCCCAGTCTTTCCTGAGAAACCTTAATCCTACTCCCAACATTACCGCAGCTGAATCCTGAGCTATCTGTGATCTGAAGGCTGACCATTCCATTGTCATTATCCCTGCCGACAAGGGTTCCACATCCGTGGTTCTTGATCGGCGGGAGTATGTGGCAGAGGGACTGCGTCAGCTTTCAAATAATACCACATATAAAGTTTTTCAAGGCGATCCCATTCCTGATGTCCAGGCAGAGCTTCAAGGAATCCTCAAAACCTTGGCCCCCCTACAAAACCTTTCACATGACTCCATTAACCTCATGACCCCACCGACACCCCGCACCCCACCTTCTACCTACTTCCGAAGATTAACAAACCCAATTATCCCGGCTGCCCCATTGTGGCCGGTTACCAAGCCCCAACAGAACGAATCTCTGCCTACATAGACCAACACCTTCAACCCATCATGTGCAGTCTCCCATCCTTCATCAAAGACACCAACCACTTCCTCGATCGCCTGAAATCCTTACCCAGCCTGTTACCTCCTGAAACCATCCTTCTAACCATTGATGCCACTTCCTTTAACACAAATATCCCATATGCCCAGGGCCTCGCTGCAATGGAATATTTCCTGTCACACCGACCACCCACTTCCCTACCTAAAACCTCTTTCCTTAATACCCTAGCCAGCTTCATCCTAACCCACAACTTCTTCACTTTTGAGGGCTAGACATACCAACAACTAAAGGGAACAGCCATTGGGACCAGGATGGCCCCCTCGAATGCAAACTTATTTATGGGACGCTTAGAGGAAGCCTTCCTGGACACCCAAGCCTGTCAACCCAAAGTTTGGTATAGATTCATTGATGACATCTTCATGATCTGGACTCACAGTGAAGAAGAACTCCAGAATTTCTTCTCCAACCTCAACTCCTTCGGTCCCATCAAATTCACCTGGTCCTATTCCAAATCCCATGCCACTTTCCTCGATCTCGACCTCCATTTATCCAACGGCCAACTACACACATCCGTCCACATCAAACCTACCAATAAACAACAGTACCTGCATTATGACAGCTGCCATCCATTCCACATCAAACGTTCCCTTCCCTACAGCTTAGGTATTCGTGGCAAACTAGTCTGCTCCAGTCCTGAATCCCTGAACCAATACACCAATAACCTGATAACAGCTTTCACATCCCGCAGCTATCCTCCTGATCTGGTTTAGAAGCAAATTGCCAGAGCCACTTCCTCATCCCACCAAATTCAGAACCTTCAACAGAACCCCAGAAGTACCCCTCTTGTCACCAGATACTTTCCGGGACTGGAGCGGACTCTGAATGTGGCTCCCAGCAAGGATACTACTTCCTTAAATCCTGCCCCGAATTGAGATCCATCCTTCATGACATCCTCCCCACTCCACCGAGAGTGTCTTTCCGCCGCTCACCTAACCTCCGTAACCTCCTAGTCCATCCCTATGAAATCTCCAAACCACCTTCCCTACCTTCTGGCTCCTACCCTTGTAACTGCCCCCGTTGTAAAACCTGCCCTATGCACCCTTCCACCATCACTTACTCCAGTCCCGTAACCCGGAGGGTGTACACAATCAAGGGCAGAGCCACTTGCGACAACACCCACGTGATTTACCAACTGACATGCCTGCACTGTGAAGCGTTCTATGTGGGAATGACCAGGAACAAACTGTCCATTCACTTGAATGGTCACAGGCAGACAGTGTTTGTTGGTAATGAGGATCACCTTATGGCTAAACACGCCTTGGGGCACGGCCCGCACATCTTGGCACAGTGTTACACCGACCGGGTTATCTGGATACTTCCCACTGACACCAACCGTTCAGAACTCCGGAGATTTGAACTTGCCCTTCAACATATTCTCTCTTCCCTTTGCTCACCAGGTATCATACTTCGTCAGTTTGAAATTCTCGCCCACCATTCTACAACATCTTTGCCTCAAATCTCTGGACAGAGCCTTTGCTTCGACTGGCATCTCTGTCCAATTTCTTTGGATTTTGCATGTGTCTGCCTTGGTGTGGGTGCATATGTATGTGTGTGGGTGTGCGTGTTTGTTTACCTATCCTTTTCCCCCCAGGATTGGAATGACTTCTTACCCACTCCCTTAACACCAGCATCCTTTCCTTTTCCCCCTCCTTCCCTGCCCTTTTTCTGAAGAAACAGAAAGCTGAGGGTTGTTTTTAAATGTGTATGATTTCATTTATGTGTGTGTCATTGAACCACTGCCTTTTCGCCTGGAATGTCAAACTTACTTTGCTTTTTATAAATATTTTTCTGAACAGAATGTTTCCCTGTATAATCTATACAAAAGTGTATGTCTGTTCGGTGTACACTTATCACGTCCGAACGACAAGACACAGAGACTTAAATATTTGTACAGTTACTAATTTATACCGGAGGAAAGTTTTAGGCACGGTTTTATAGCGATCTGATAGCTATTTATCTATATATATTAATGTGTATGTCTGTTCGGTGTAAGCTAACACGTCCGAACGACAAGACGCAGAGACTTAAATATTTGTACAGTTACTAATTTATACCTGAGGAAGGTTTTAGGCATGGTTTTATAGCACTCTGATAGATATTTAGTAATTTGAAGAATATAACGCAAAATGCGGAACAATAATTACTCTTCGAAAATTATATTTTCTCTTTGAAAATGGTTTTATTGGTGGCATTGTTGCTTGAGGATTGATAATGATAAAAGGATGGAGTATGTTGGGATGGAAAGTTATCACTGTATATAAAATTCTAGGTGTGTTTGTTTTAATATTTCTCTCTACAGTGAAAAGTACAGAACGTAAATGAATGGTCTGTGTGTAATTGTTGTCCGAAGTCTCCCACTGTACACCATAACAGTTCCTTGCCGATAGCTGTAAGGGGATGGAAGATATGATGGTTGAAAATCATCAAATTACAAAAAAAAATTGGACTGAAGGTCAGTGATGACGTTTTCGACTCTATAGCAAGGAGGTTACATACAGCAAAACGTGAGCCACAGACCCTATCTTTGGTCTACGCGTGCTACAATGTCTTCAGCTCTTTCTCTGTAAAGATAAGCATACGAATAATTTAATTTTTTTTACTTGAATGTTGATTAAAAATTTTTGTTTCTAAAGAAGGTATTGTATTTCATTTCATCCTTCAAAATCAGTCTCATAGCACACTACTGAAAGATAGCTTATATAATCAACCAACACGCTAGCGGAGCTGTAGATTTAAGCATATATTGTATAAATATGCACCAAATTGGTGTGCACAGTCAGTCTTTCTACAGCCATGAAGAATTTAGTCAGTCTACAATATATCTTAGAAGAATTTGTTGTAAATCATAAGTCAATCTACAACATGTCTTAGAAGTCTTGGTACAGTCACATTCATTGCTTTGTCAAGGATGTCTGCTTTTGAATTTTGTGTGTTTCTCAAAACAGTAAATCAATAAGAGATTTCAATTGAATGTGACATATTTGTGATTCAAATGACTTGGAAGGACCCGTTGTTTTTTTAATAATGTACAGGCAGGCGAGCTACTGGATCTACCACTGAACCAGGTGATGTATTTATAATTTATGTAACACCGTTTTACCATGTATTTGGGTGCTTAAGTGCATCTGTGTGTGACTGTGTCAAAGCTAGTGTAAATACCGTGTCTGTTGTGTATTTCGATGCATCACATATGAATCAGCTATAGGTGAGTATTTTATTTGAAATATGTTTATCACTTTATACAAATGAACACAAGTATATATAATTAATAAGTAAATAAAAATGAAAATGAATAAGATTTCAAACACGAATTTCTATTCACATTAGTATTGCAATCATAATCACTATGCAACTGAATTAATGACTCAATCTACAAATAATACTGAACTAACAATGGAAAATCAATACAATCACACAGGCTAAACTCATTACCCCCCAATCACCAGAATGCAGAAGACTGTATGAATGAGTGCGTGTTCTATGAGAGTGGGTTGATAACTCTGGGAAAAATAGAATAAAAAGTTGTTTTAAAGGCTAAAACTTACTTTTTGAACAGTCTACTTGAAAGGCTACACACTTGGCCCAGCGAATTTCCAATTTTTTCAACCCATCGGCAGAGCAGGCTTTGTCAAACACTGCAAAATAATCTGTCACAGTAGCAGACAGTTCCTCATTTAATTAAAATTTCTTCCCACCAAGCCAAATTATCACGTTTGGGAATAAGAAGTCACTCGGAGCCACGTCTGGTGAATAGGCTGAGTGAGGAGCTAATTTAAATCCCAAGTCATGCACTTTCACTAATGCGATAGCTGCTGGGGGTTGGGGGAGGGGTGTGGAGCATTGTTTTGATGAAACAGCACTTTCTTCCATGCCAATTTTGGGTGTTTTTCAATTACTTCCTGTTTCAAACGATCCAGCAGAGCAGCATAATAGGGCCCAGTTATGTATCTACCTTAGTCCAAGTCATCTATTAGGATTATACCCTGGGAATCCCAAAGGACAGTGACCATCACCATTCCAACAGACAAAACAATCTTTGCCTTCCTTGGTGTACTCTCTCCACTTTTCGTCCATTCTTTGGACTGTTGTTTGGTCTCTGGAGTGTAATGGTGGATTCAAGTTTCATCCACAGTTATATATCTGTGCAGAAAGTCCTGTGAACTGTGCATGGACAGTGAGTTTCTGAGCAGAAATGTTCTTTCATTTCTGTTTTAGGTCCAAAGTGAGCAGGCGCGGCACCCATCACGCACAGACCTGCTTCATGGCTAGTTTTTTCATGGAGGATGTAATGTACCCATTCAGTTGAGATGCCTACAATATTAGCTATCTCAAGAACTTTTAATCTTCAAACTTTCATTACCATATTGTGCACATTATCAATGGTTTCCTGTGTGGCGACTTCAACAGGCCGACTGAAGAGTCCGCCATCTTCCGTGCTTCTCCGACCACATTTTATCTCATTGATCAAAACCTACATGGACCTCATTCAACTCTGATTTGATGTATGCAGCTGTCCAACCATCCAAATAAAAATGTTTAATGACCGCACAGAATTCATTTTCTCCATCCTAAGGAACTATCTACGCAGTTACCACTTCAGGTGGCAGCAAACAATCAACTAATAACAGCTGACATTCAAAACTTGCTGCAATATCCGTGGAAATATCAGACTTATCAACAGCAGTGCAGGTTCCTAAAATTTCCCACCTTTCATACAAATTCACCAAACTTATCAAACCACCCTCGTATTCTGATGAAAGCTGTGGCTGAAAGCTACACTACTGGTCATTAAAATTGCTACACCACAAAGATGATGTGCTGCAGACACGAAATTTAACCGACAGGAAGAAGGTGATGAGATTTGCAAATAAGCTTTTCAGAGCATTCACACAAGACTGGCGCCATTGGCGACACCTACAATGTGCTGACATGAGGAAAGTTTCCAACTGATTTATCCTACACAAACAGCAGTTGACCGACGTTGCCTGGTAAAACATTGTTGTGATGCCTCCTGTAAGGAGGAGAAATGTGTACCATCAAGTTTCCAACTTTGAAAAAGGTCGGATTGTAGCCTATTGCGATGTGGTTTATTGTATCATGACATTGCTGCTCGCATTGGTCGCTATCCAATGACTGTTAGCAGAATATGGAATCCGTGGGTTCAGGAGGGCAATATGAAATGCCATGCTGGATCCCAATGGCCTCGTATCACTAGCAGTCGAGATGACAGGCATCTTATCCGCATGGCTGTATCGGATCATGCAGCCACATCTCGATCCCTAGGTCAACAGAAGGGGATGTTTGCAAGAGAACAACTATCTGCACGAACAGTTTGATGACGTTTGCAGCAACATGGACTATCAGCTCTGAGACCATGGCTGCGGTTACCCTTGATGCTGTAGTGACACAAACTAAAATCCCTATTCTATCACCTTGAGATACCCAAAGCTTTGCTATTTATGTAAATATAACTGGGCCTATTCAAAACAGAAGCTTCCACCAGAATCTGTCTGTTTCAGATTCTGTAGAGGCTGCAGCAGCAAGTAGGCAAAGAAGCCAATTAAACACAATCAAAGAAGTCTCGGGACATATATTCCATGGTTAAACAGTGTACATAGTTATTGAAACAAAATACTGAATTACTGATTATTCTGGTGCTGAATGTCAAGCATGTATAACTTTCTGAATATTAATCTGTAAAGTTATCACTATAATAAATAGTGGATTTTAAAGTTATTTCTTCACTTTAAAGTTTTATTCAGTGATATACTTTAAGAGAATATTATATAAAGACATGTTTATGACAATCACAACTAAAGAAGAAAACTGATAGAGGCACAACTTAAGTTGGACCTCTCTCTCCTTAATATGGTTTCTACATGATGATTCATTCCAACCAAGTAAGACTAATTCTTCAGTAAGGAAGATATATTTCTATTCAGTCTACACCAACTTGTGCTAAGCTGAACTTTATATAAAGAACTGTTACATTGGCTAAAAATACCAGGCTATTTGCATCACAGAAGCCAACACGTTAATAGTTCAATGCTCTATCACAAACAGGAGCGCCTGTGATGGTGTACACAATGACGAACTTGGGTGCACGAATGGCAAAACGTCATTTTCTCGGATGAATCAGGTTCTGTTTACAGCATCATGATGGTCGCATCCATGTTTGGTGACATCGCAGTGAATGCACATTGGAAGTGTGTATTCGTCACCACCATACTGGCGTATCACCCGGTGTGATGGTATGGGGTGCCATTGGTTAAATGTCTCGGTCACCTCTTGCTCGCATCAACAGCACTTTGAACAATGGCCGTTACATTTCAGATGTGTTACGACCTGTGGCTGTAGCCATCATTCGATCCCTGCGAAACCCAACATTTGAGCAGGATAATGCACGACCGCATGTTGCAGGTCCTGTACAGGCCTTTCTGGATACAGGAAAATGTTGTACTGCTGCCCTGGCCAGCACATTCTCCAGATCTCTCAAAAACTGAAAATGTCTGGTCAATGGTGGCGGAGCAACTTTATTAACTGTGGTATCGTGTTGAAGCTGCATGGGCATCTGTACCTGTACACGCCACCCAAGCTCTGTTTGATTAAATGACCAGGCGTAACAAGGCCATTATTACGGGTACTGGGTACTGATTTCTCAGGATCTATGCACCCAAATTGTCTGAAAATGTATCACATGTCAGTTCTAATATAATATATTTGTCCATTCAATACCTATTTGTCATCTGCATTTCTTCTTGGTGTAGCAATTTTAATGGCCAGTAGTGTAAGTTGTATGTCAAATTGTTGGTCAACAATAATACTACACTATAGTGTATAATATCAGTCAGTTACTCATAGGTAATTGTCATTTTTAGAATTTTTGCAAACCATATTTGAAAACATTTATGTCCAACCTACTTTGTCATCAGCAAGAAGTGTAGAAAACAGACTAAGAATAATGTAATTTTAATTTTTTTTTAAATGTAACAGTTCTTACCTTAGGAAGAGGTTTAGGTGCTGGTGGCAGATGCATTCCTCCAACTTCAACAACACCTGGGACAAATGGTCGTACCGAGTGCAGAGTGAAATAGCTAAGGGAGTTAAAAATAATTCTCATTTCAGTAAATTTTCACATATTTATTTATGCACAAAAAGAAAAGATAGGAAACTGAGAAACTGTGTGTGTGTGTGTGTGTGTGTGTGTGTGTGTGTGTGTGAGAGAGAGAGAGAGAGAGAGAGAGAGAGAGGCGGGGATGGTAGTGGTAGTATGCAGTACTCTTCACCTCTCAATTACTGCAACCTATATCTATCTGAACCACCTTACTATAGTGGGAGGGTGGTACATCTCTTCTTCAGCACCAGCATCCATATACCGTTTAGTTTCATGCCCTCTTCCTTACAGTTTGGTGATTTCAATTGCCTCCCTCTACAGCCTTTCTTAGTATCTGCTTGTGGCCGCTAGTACTTGCGTCTCTTTGAAGAAAATGTGGTGGTTGCCTGGCTGGAAAGCATGCTCCACAACAGCTGCTCTTCCAAATGTTTTGCGGCAGTTCTTTTGGTGGTAACCACATAAACATCTCCGCAACTGTACGGGATCCTGTACCCTCCAGCATTTTTTAATTCTTTGCGAGTGTCCTTGGCAAGCTTGAGGTGTTCCTTTATCTTACAGATTGGTTTGTAAATTACAAAAATATTTCGCTTTGTTAAATTGAAATTGAAATTATTTGGATCGTCAATAGCGAGCCAGTGTGTATGTTGGACCTGTACTCCTTCAGGCCCCCGTGAAGATGATACCAGCATAACAACCCGGATAATTTTAATGGACATGATACTAACTACACTTCTATCTTCAGCTATCATCTGCAGTGCTGTATTTTGTAATGTTCTACTCCCTTCACATTTGGACTGTTTATTATCCATATCTCACTTCCATCCAGGGCAACATCTTGGGCAAATTCCTTCAAGTAAGAAGACTGCTTAACATTGAAATAGTGCACTGTAACAACTTACCTACATGACTTGATATCATCACAAGATAATCAAATAGTATAAATTTGGGGGAATTTCATATGAAGAGTTAAGATACTGTGTTCTGAATCCTGTTTGTGCAAGTATATTAAATCTGTAAGCAGACATTTTGCAAGAAAGTGCAGCATAGAGAAAGACTGACCTCACCTCAGAAGGAGAATTTGAAAGCGTATAATCTCTGAATACATTGTTGTAATAACGACAATCTATTCCGCGCAAAATTCTACCAGGTGGCTTTCTCTTTCATTTCTTTTGAACAGTCCATATTCACCTACTGCTGATCTTCCCTTCTGTTTCCTACTACCAAATTCCAGTCTCCGATCACAATTAAGATTTCCTCTCCAGTAATTGTCTGAATAATTTCCCTTATCTCCTCATAAATTTGTTCAATCACATCATCATCATCATAGCTAGTTGGCATATAAACCTGTACTACTGTGGTCGGTGTGGCTTCATATCTATCTTGTCTACCATAATGTGACCACTGCGCTGCTCATAGTAGTTAACCCACATTCCTATTTTTTTATTCGTTATTAGACCTACTCCTTTAATAACTCCAACTGATTTTGTATTTATAATCCTGTACTCACTTGACCAGAAATTCGGTTCCTCTTTCCACCAAACTTCACTAATACCCACTATATCTTACTTCAACCTATCCATTTCTCTTTTTAAATTTTCTAACCTTCCTACCCAATTAAGAGATCTAATACTCCATACTCCAATCCATAGAATGCCAGTGTGATGACCACATCATCCTTATTAGTCCCCACCCGGAGATCCAGAAGGACTACTTTACCTCCGGACTATTTAACCCAAGAGGATGCCGTGATCATACATTCACACAGTAATGCTTCATGTCCTCGGGAAAAGTAATTGCTGTAGTTTCCCCTTGCTTTCTGCCATTCACAATAACTGTGTGGCAAAGCCACATTAGCTGATGTTACAAGGCCAGCTCAGTCAATCATCCAGACCATTGCCCCTGCAACTACTGAAAAAGCTGCTGCCCCTCTTCAGGAACCACACATTTGTCTGGCCTCTCCACAAATTCCCCTCCACTGTGTTTGCACCAACAGACAGCTATCCGTAGGCGGATCTCTCTCTCTCTCTCTCTCTCTCTCTCTCTCTCTCTCTCTCTCTCTCTCTCTCTCTCTCTCTCTCTCTCTCTGTGTGTGTGTGTGTGTGTGTGTGTGTGTGTGTGTGTGTGTGTGTGTGTGTGTGTGTGTGTGTGTCCTTTTTGTGCAAAGCTAGCGTGCTATTACTGTCCGAGTCTTCAAAACTGTCAGACTTTTGTTCAATTTGGTGTGGGGTAAAGAAGGATGGCCGGTACTAGTAGCCCAATCAAAAAAGATCGAAAAATGGTAATTGGAGGAAAAAATTCTTATAGTCGCAAATTTTTGTACAGTGGTAGTGGGGAGTGTTATGAACAACATACTAAAAATCCTGACCTGTAGGGTGTGAGCATTGGGGTGGAGGTGCATTTAAAGGTCACTTTTTCACTGTTCTCTTAAATAACTCTAAAACCATGGCTTCTAGTGAAAATATTTCCCAGTACAAAATTAAAGTACGTTAAATTTCCTACAGAAAAGATCCTATTCATTTTTTCCTCTAGGAGCAATAGTTTTCTCATTACAAGGGATGAAAAAATGGCAATTCTTGAAAATAATCTTTTAATGGTATAAAATTAATGTTTATTATTAGGGATGGGTCGAACCCCAATTTCACCAAATCGAATCCAAATACCGAATCTTAAATAAAACATGTGCCGAATCCCGAACCCAAATCGAATCTTCTGAATCTCGAAACCAAATAACCTGTCAACTACATATATTTAAAATGAATTACTACTCTATTACAGCCAGTGATGAACATAAAGCTTTCTGGAGTGAATCCCAAATGACAATATTAACAGTAAAATTTAAGAAATATAAATTTCATTTATATTATTATTTTAAATCTTAAGCATTTTTTAATACCCCTATCCTTAAAAGAAATTTGCGTGAAACATTTTGATATATATGTTGTTTAGATGCTCTAAAGGGTAATAAGAAACTTTCTTCACTCAATTACAAACTGTTTCATTTTGATGAAATAAAAAAGAATTGCAGAATGAAGTCCTTTTTTCAAAGGGGAAGAGTCAAAAATAAAACCTGAAAAGATGAGTAGCTATTGTGGAAGTTAAAAAAAATAGATTTTAAAAACATAATGAGTGACGGACAGGACATTCAGACACAGAGAAATCCACATTTATTCGACGTATGTATAATTGTTATTGCCACAAAGACATTTAAGAACCGTGAAAAGCACTAAACGCTCAGATTGCGCATTCCGGAGGGTTAAGCAAGGATATTTTGTACATTTATTTACTCTTTCAAACATCTAAGATCACGTAACTTGTCTGCACAGAATTTTTATTCTTAGAAGATTTGAAAATCAGTACTAGATGTCAGTCGCCGTGCTTCATTTCTGACTATTCCCGATCAGCATAAGAATGATAAAAATGTAAAATTAAAGTGATACGTATAATCTTCCGCATTCGCCGTTGTCCTTCGGGTTCGTTAGGCGGACGGAATTTAAATGTCGTAACAGCTAACATGGAAGATTACATGATGAAGTGTTTACATTTGTATTATTCTTATGACGAAGATAGTGTGGAATTTACAAATCACATTGGAATAAATAAATAGAAAAACACCTAAGTTGTAGCACGAAGGTAGTGGTTGTAGCCTCAGGCATATTGACCCAATTCCTGGTTGCCAGTCGGCTTTTCTAGTAGCTTTTAGGTAAAACTTCAAATGTACGGCTATTGTATGAAACTAAATGCGGAAATATAAAACAATTTTTTAGACTTATAATACAAATTTTACAAAATGTTTATAATAGCAATTAGATACCAGTACGGTAATTCTGAGTCACAGTTTCTTCGTACCACAGAGCATCATTTTTCATACAATCTGGTGCATTCCACATCGAACATTTTGAAATGCACACTTGTGGGTTTTACATGTGTTGGTGTCAGTTGTCTGTCACTTTTCGAAAGGCAGTCGGTGTACATGTGTTTAAACTGTACCTTACACGATTTATTGAAACAGACGTCAAGTGGTTGCTGAATTGATGTCATCCTGCCTGGATGACGCACGATTAGAACTTCTTTTCTACATAATAAATAACTTTCTTCTTGAAATCGTAGTGCTTTATTACAGTTCACATACCCCAGCACTTCACAAAAAACGACGAAACGAACTGTGAAATCAAAATGAGGCAACTCATGCAAGAATCCTAAGCCTTATGTATTGTTGGTATTTATGTGAAGAAATTTATTTTTGATGCTACTTATATTTGAAAGACTGCTACATTTGAAGTCGAGCAGTACTAAAGTTCTATTTCCTTCGTTGGATGGTGTATTAAAATTCAATTGTCGAAAATAAAAAGGAAATTATACTCGTCTTCATTTTTTTATTGTTTTGTTTTGTTTTTTGTCTGTTGTTTTTATTTTTTATTTTTACGACCGCAAAAGTTTTGATGCCAGTACATTTGCGCCTGCTAAGCTAGCCTATGTAGCAGTGTTTATATTAGACAGGAAAAGTTATTTATGGCAGCTCATAGCGGCATTTATCAGAACTATCCAAAGTAAGGTCGTTTCGTTTTATGACATCATGTCTTGCAGCAGATCTATGGAAAATGAAGTAAATAATACAAACAAAAGCGTACTGTTATGCAAAGTAAACTACAACATTCGTAACTAAAGGTTTGCAGATAACACTTTGGATTCGGGATTCTGTAGCATTCGGCCATTATGCATCAAATCTCTAATCCAAAGCCAATGTGCTAGATTCGGCGAATAATGTATTCGGCCAAACCACTCGGACACAACCCTATTTATTATTAAATAAAGCAGATTAAGACCAAATATTTAAGTCTATACCTCATTTAAGTACAGTAGAACAATACTGAGGAATAAATTTTGTTCTCGGATGTGCCAGGTGTCATGCACAACAGGGCAGGTTTAGTGGGTGGGGTACAGGGGTAGAATATGAGGAGAAGCATGGCACTGGAATGATGTTTAGCACTTCCCTTATTTGTGCTTCTGCAAACTGAGGAGCAAGCTAGTGATCCCCACTCCATCTAACCTATAAGGTCGCAGAAGCAACTATAGGGTGTTACACCAAATTATACCCACCCCACAGCACACCTCATAAATAACTGGTGACAAAGTATGCTGACACACCTGGAGAGTGTTGATATTCCACAAAATGCATTGTACGATGGCAGTTGTTGGAAGTGTTCATTTTCCACAAATACATTTACACTAAATGGAATGCAGGTATTAGTTACTAATATAACTACACAGTACACCTTGCACCTGTAGGCGGGAAATTTATTGTTGGGCATCTGTACATTTGTTGTGGCTTATTTCTGGGGAAGGCATCTTCCCCCACCATGAGAACTGCTCGTTCTTCAACTTAGAGACAGCATTGTCTATCCAGTTCTGTTATGTGAGTAATGAAATCAAATTTACTGTGGAGTGAGTGTAGTGGTTCTGACTTCCTTTGTAAGGTATGTTTGTACATTGTACTTTTTGTTTATGCTGCCTTTTAATGGCTTAGGTAGGTTAACAAATGAAATGTTTAATGTAATAATTACTTCATCACTTGTTGCACTTTACATGATGTTGCACCAAAAAAAGCATGAAATGTGTTACTGATAATTAAATATAGTAGCAGAGACTGTCTTTTATTTAGAATTCATTTCATTAATAGTCCAGTCAACTTGTGCTCAATAGGGCCCCTAGCCGGAAAGTTTTGGGGTAGTTTTGATTTCTTCGATTCCGAATGTTTTTTGGGGTTCTGAATCCGAATCTGGCATTTCCCAACAAAATTTCATGACACAACATTGAAAAAAATGCAAAACTTCGGAAAAAAAAAAAAAAGCATTTTTCGACACTTTTCTGCTTATAACTTGGAAACTATCAATTTTTCACAAATTGCCTCCTAGTACAAAATTGAAGTCCATAAAATTTCCTACAGATTTCACTACTTATGTTTTGCTGTCAGACGAGGCGCTTCGGCTCAAGTGCTAATTGAAAATTGGCGTATTTTGGCTGTTCCTCTAAAATCCACTATTTCCACTCAAGAAGTCTAATTCATTCTTAAAAGCTGACATTTAGTGAATTCCTAAAAGTTCTAAGTCGTATAGAATGTAGACTGGTATCCACTCCTTAAAATTACTCTCAACGAACAACAAAGAGACCCAAGCGAGTGGGGATGGAAAAAAACCAGGAATGGTCTTGTCCCTGTGTCAACAACTTTGGACCCTGCTCCAGACTTGATACTCCGACATTTCTTGTAAATGTAAGAATGGCTGCCAACGTAATTGTGGATGCAGAAAGTGGGCCTCCACTGCTCCCCCATATGCACATCATGTGAAGGACTGTGTAATAATGTCAAACTTCCAGAAATCAGTACTACTGTAGAAGATGAAGAGATAGAAGAAGAAGAAGAAGAAGACAAAGAACAGGCTGAAGAAACACACCTGCACCATGTGGAAGGTATGTCAAATCTCACAATCTATTTCGTAACAATTCTCCTTGAGATATGTTCACTGGTCATTGATTTCTCACCCACGTCCTTCATTTTCCAGATGAAGTGGCCACAACACCGGCGACAGAACAACCTGCACCTAGGCCAGGACCCACCGCCTTCAACGAACCTCAGGCAGGACCCTCTTGGAAACGACAGCATCATATATAATTGATGCACATAATACTGTATTCTGTGTAATACAATGTAATAATATGTATAAAATTTTCAATATTTTGTTCGGAATTCCAACTTTCTGTGACAATTAGTACAATTGCTGATTTTAATAACAACTTGAACTTCATGTAATTTCTTTTTTAATTTCGTATAACTTTACATATACAGTAGAACCTCGTTTTTACGCTTTTCAGGGTACTTCAGTGAAATGGTGTAAAATGCAGGAAAATGTAAAATGCAGGAAATAATGTTTTAAATGGTAAAATATGCTTACTGGATCAGCCTTGCATTTTTATTGTTTATGTGTGATATACGTACATAGTAGACATCTAAATACTCCCCAGGGAGTTGATTATACAATAAATGTTATCCAAATATTTAATATTTTAAGCGCCAGGAAAAACTGGTAATTTTATGGGAAGTAGAAATTTTAGACTTAATTTCATTCATTATAATCGAGGACGCCACTGCTGGGCTATAACACATCTTCAAAATTACCTGAACCGCTTCGATAGGTATTGTTTGGACGCCGCTGCCAGGCTATGTAACATCTTCAAAATTACTGCCTTTTACCTGAATTAATTATTTACATAGTAAAACTCCTACAGTTCCGTTCGTTTTGTATTTTTCGATGTTTCACATGACAATATTAAAGAACTTATTCGCGTTCTTGAGTACAAACATATGCATAAGTATTTTTGTGACGTTTGCATAGGATCGGCATCTCTCACTATTATCGCTTTTTTGAGGTTGTGGGTATTATGATACCCAACTGTGACAGATAAAGTTCTTTATTAACCAGAAATATGTATCACAAAAACAACACAACTATTTATTCTCACTTCAACAAAGCAACTGGTCCTGATTGTTTGAGTACTCGCCAGCCGCTCTGGCAAAGAAGCTAGCGGAAAGACGAACTACACTGCCACAAATCAGCGTTATTCTCTCGTTAACAAACCGTTCTGTTTGAGTTCATGCCAAGCGCTCTGCCAAAGAAGCTGGTGAAAAGCAAACTACCTTGCCACAAATCGGCGCGTCTTTAAGTCAACAACGAAACACAAAATATACGTTTGAATAAACTCAAAGTGTCAAGAAACTCGAATGAGAATAATTTTTAAGCGCTATACTTTAAGGGGAAAGCCATGCTAGTGTCAATTTATGTACATTACATCATTTTTCTTCACGAACATGCTTTCAAAAAGTGTAAAACGCGGGAAAAGCGTAAATATGTTAATGTAAAAATGAGGGCGAATTAACATTGTAAACATAGGAAATTTGATGGGACCGACAAAAAAAAGGTGTAAATGGCGGGAAAATGTAAAAACCGAGAATGTAAAAACGAGGTTTTACTGTATGATCTAAAGAAGGTGTGCATACAGAACTGGGAGAAGCAGTGGATACCAGTCTACATTCTATATGACTTAGAACTTTTAGGAATTCACTAAATGTCAGCTTTTAAGAATGAATTAGACTTCTTGAGTGGAAATAGTGGATTTTAGCGGAGACGGCCAAAATACGCCAATTTTCAATTAGCGCTTGAGCCAAAACGCCTCATCTGACAGCAAAACATAAATAGTGAAATCCGTAGGAAATTTTATGGACTTCAATTTTGTACTAGGAGGCATTTTTTACAATGTTGCATCACGAAATGTTGTTGGGAAATGCCAGATTCGGATTCAGCATCCCAAAAAACATACGGAATCGAAGAAATCAAAACTATCCCAAAACTTTCCTGGTAAAAATAAAAATTGACTGGACTGTAAGTGATTACTTATTATCAGTAATTAAGTGTCTGAACATGAAATATGTTCCTATAAACAATGGCAGAAAAGTGTGATGTTTTAAGTGACCTATTCAATGTTGGTGGAAAAGGAATATGTGGATTGATAAATGCCAGTTACTTGAGAAAAGATGGGAAGCTGAAGGTTTCAGGAACAAAACCAGTGGTGGTGTTCATGCATCTTGCAGGAAAGAGTACAACAGAGGTACCTCAATTAAAAGACTTTTAAGAGAATCTCTTTCATAAGAACTGCCTTCAATGTCGGCTGGAGTCAAATGATTGTGTTGAGCCGAAGCGAAATTTTATTTTAAAAACTAACTGCCTGTGTTGTGCAGAGACAACTGATGATAAATTTCTTGATGACCGTAAAAAAGGCAGCAAAAGGTTTACAGTGTTCCATCCTTCAATTATGATAATACAACTATATTTTATGCACAGGAGAGGAAGGATAAATGGGGATACACCATCCAAAGATGCATCTGTTCTGTTAGTGATCCACACGCTACAGATGCAAGGTATCACGAGGATTGCTATTAAAAATTTGGTATAGACTCAGTGCCTAAATCTAGATAGAGTGGACACCTGGTGATCGAAGAAATCAATGCGTCAATGGAGAAAATATTCAATTACATAGAGGGGAATGATGACTGCCAGTTCACCTTAGGCAAGTTGTTGGAGCAAGTTTCTGGAACATTCCCTCATATAAAGACAGTTAAGGAGAGTCTGAGAGAAAACAATGGGAACACTATTTTTTTAGTACAATCTGCACCAGGAAAACTGTTGTGTGCTTTCATAGTTCAGATGATAAAATTTTAAATGACACTTTGATTTCTTCAAAGTGCAAATATGAACAAGCAGAACGAGAAAAAGTGGTATAGGCAGCTGCCACTATAATTTTAGATGATGTTCAGTCAATGACATATGATAGTTCTGTTTTTCCACCTTGTGACAAATTCTGTAGTGAAGCTGAGGAAATGGTACATCGTTCACTCCAAGTCTTCATGGACTGCATATCGGTGAAAAAAACGGGCAAAACAGTAAATTCATTGCTGCCATTCACCCACGATCATTCATAGCACCTACACTACATGCTGTCGCATCGCATACTGCGTCATCAGTTATTTACGAGGCGTGCTGTGGAAGGGTCGATATAATTTGGTGGAACACCGTGTAGTTGCTTCTGCAACATAATGGGGTAGATGGAGTGAGGATCACTAGCTCACTCCTTGTTTTGCAGACGCACAAATAAGGAAAGTGCTTGACACCATTCCAGCATCATGCTTTCCCTCATCTTCTACCCCCTGCCTCCCACCCCCAAATCCACCCTATCCCGCTGCCATTCTCAGAACAAAATTTATCCCTCAGTACTGTTCTACTGTATTAAATGAGGTATAGGCTTTTAATATTTGGTCTTAATCTACTTCATTTAACAATAAACATTAATTTTATACCATTAAAAGATTGTTTTCAAAAATTGCCATTTTTTTCACTCCTTGTAATGAGATAAGTATTGGTCCTAGAGAAAAAATGAATAGGACATTTTCTGTAGGAAATGTAACATACTTTAATTTTGTACTGGGAAATATTTTTATTAGAAGCCACGGTTTTCAAGTTATTTAAGAAAAATGTGAAAAAGTGACTTTTAAATGCACCCCCACCACAATGCTCACACCGTACAGGTCAAGACTTTTAATATGTTGATCATGACACTCCCTGCTACCAATGTACAAAAATTTGCAACTTCACAAATTTCCCCCCCTAATTTTCCTTCTTTGACTGGGCTATAGAGTCTTTCTACTGAGACAGAGTTTAGCTGACAATAGAATTCATTCACACACACACACACACACACACACACACACACACACACACACACACCCTCCCCTCCAACAGGCCGTCCAGGATCCACCCCTACAGTCACCATTCAGGCACATGAGCCACCCCACCTCGGCTATGTCTGTGGTTCGGGGGAGAGCAGCCTTTGTGCTTGTGTATGGTTACTGCTGCTTACAGTGTCACATGACCCGAAAGTAGCTTGTCTCTTCATCGTAACAGCGTAACAGATTCATTTTGTTACAGTCACTTAACAGTGTAATCAGTTACTTACTGTGTTTTAGTGTTCATGTGCATATTCATATGTTCTTGGTATTTATTATCAAAGTAAAATGAACAACTCTCAGTAGCAACAAAAGTGTGAAATTGAAAAGCTTGCTAAGCTGATGTCCCAGCTCTAGTTGAAGCAAGCACAAACAAGCCACGGTAAGACATTCTGCAGATCTTTTAACAAAATGTATGTAAAGGGTGTGTGTGTGTGTGTGTGTAGGGGGGGGGGCAAACCTGGATGCTTTCCAGATGTATGCCAAATTATCCCTTCGGCCATCGAGTGGGGGTAGAGGGTGGTGCCACTATGAAGAGCCGACACTCAAAGGAGTGAACTGCCACTCATCCGAAGCACCACCCGTCACTGACAGGGAGGCTATCAAACTCACAGTGGTGAACAAAAATGGCTCATTGTAATCACATTGCAACTAGAGCCTCCACTATGTACAACAGAGATTGCATGGCTACACACTCTGGAAATTAGCAATTGTGCAACTTATATTTCCCATTCTCTAAGAACATCTTTTACAGAATGTAAATTTAAAACAATGAAATTCATTCATTGTCATTGAATTACAGGAGTTTAATTGGCTGACGAATTTATTTAAATGGTTTATCATTTCCTATTGTCCACATCATACATTAAAAGCAAAAGTCTACAATGTTACCACACACTTTTTTTTATATATTTCATTTCTTTCTCCCATTGCTGGGCCCGATTAGCTGAGGTGCAATGACTAAATATTGCACTATGGTACATGCCAGTGGGTTCCTCTTTAGAACCATGTCTGTACTGGTCTGTGGCCAATATTAACCTACCTTGTACAATTCATGAGATTTCATAAGAAAATACCCACTTTTATTAAATATATATTTCAATGCATTGGGTTGATGACTTATTTCCTAGATTAATTTATGAAAAATGTATGGACTGAATACTTAGTTCACATTCATAAATTATCATACAAATAGGTCTATTTTAATGTCATAGCATGATTTAAGGAAACAAGTCATGTAAGCACTACAGCAATCAACATTGTTTTGTAACTCTTACTGTATAGTTATTACCACATAGCCTTAAGTATTATTTACATCATATGACCACTGTGCTTAATTTATGACTTACCTATTAACAAGAAGAAGACTTGTGTTTTTTGCTATTTCTTGCAGTGGAGGCAAGTCAGAACCAAAGAAACGACTTGCTACTTTTTGTGATGGTATATCAACCAGCAGTTTACGGAGTACCTGATGCAACAAATAAAGACCAGTATTGTATGTTCTTTCCCAGAATGACATTTTGCTACCAAGGGGAGCAAAAAGATTTGGTACATATGCTGGATTGTCAGGATTAGCCATCCTTCCATTAGACCATGGCATAAGGGCACATGAACTCATTGCAATGAATGGAGCCTTGAACCTGAAAAATAAAACTTTCCTGAGTATACATCTATGATGGAACTGGGTTAGGCTGAATTCTTGTTTCGTTGTTTTCATAGAATACAATTTCATGAAAACTTCTGGATTTGAAAGGTGAAACGAAAAAATTAACTACATTATTGTACACCATACTTGTGTAGTTTAACACATGAAACCACCTATTATTTTTATTTAAAAGTATGAACATAATTTTTAAAAATGACGGCATATCCAAACGCTAATTAGCTTGATTAACTTGGATGTATTCTTCTGAACCCAGCATTTCATCTGCTACAGTAAGGAAATTCAAAGTGTTCCATAAATTCTAAATAAATTCAAAAATAAAACAGTGTTTAATCACATAAAGTTTTGGCAAAACTGAAGAATACCTTAATGTGAAAGGATGGAATTATTTAGATATACTGAAGAAAGATAATTTTATTTTAATGAAGTTTTGTAACTAAAATACCAGTAAAAGAAGTGAGTTACCTCTTGCTGTGAATTCATCAGTCTTCTTAATAAAAAAAAATGGTACACTCCACATGAGTTATACTTTATTGCTTGTCATTTTACAGTTTTGACCTTAGAGCTAAGATTCTACAGATGTCACTTTGAGGGTCTTTTGCTACTGCTGAAACTTGTTTAGTTCCTAACAGTTGTTTCCTGCAGCAGTCAGTATAATCACTTTATAGTACAGAAGAAAGCTCCAGCTTTAGCTACAGGACAATCATGAAATTGAAGTGGATTGGGAAAACTGCACAGAACCCACACAGCAATGGATACAAGAAATCCAAATCTTGTTATTCTGGTATGAAGGTACAAACCAACATTCTACCTTTATATAGAAATAAGTAACAGTATCTCTTAAGTGAACAAGATAGGTACAGGTATCTTATTTTACAATAATGAACCACAAATGAATTTAGACATACATGTTCGAAGACTGTACTAAGGAAGGTTATCAGATAATGTATTCTGAAGGAGAATTGATATGGTAACAAATCACAATACTTCAAAAATTAGGAGAGGAAGTATCTTATTAATGAAGGAAAGGAAAACAAAACTAACATTTGTATGAAGGTTGATGGAATGTAGAGAAGGAATACCTTTCAATCTTTACAGATAAACCACTATGAAGCTGATTTACAAGCCTTCCTAATTTTAGAGCCAGATCAAATAAGAGGTCTCTACCCATTTTATTAAGGTAAAATATCTCTTTACTAGGCGTGAGTCTGGTAAGAGGTGGTATGCAATTGCCTTTTTCTAACCTACGAACAGATTTAGCCAGCCAGTTTTAGAGAAACCTACAGTTTAATGTGGATTCCTAACTATAGAGCAATTTGGTAATTTTCACAACAAAAGATGAAAGAAGTGAGAGAGAAATCCTTGGTTTGACAGTGTATAGAACTCTCCACCTTTGGATTCATAGTCTGGCTGTTCACCACTGGTTGAAAGATCCAAACCTCATTATCTTTCCTATAGTGTAATACAATGATTGCATGTGGCATTTTTGGCCATTAGATCCCAGCTGAGATCGTGTTTGGCCTGCCTGGTGCAAGTCTTTAGCTGATGCCACATGGGCAACTTGTTGTCGATGCACGCCTCCCCCCCCCCCCCCCCGTAGCAATCTAGCATGCTGTCCACTGGACTACGGAGGTGGGCATATGGGCATAATGTAGGTATGATATCAGATAATTCATAACAACTAAATTGCCTAACTGTTTTCACCAGGAGGAACATATCTTCCAAAAGCCCCTTTAAAGAGTTAGAGCTTTCTTTAAATTGCTTTACAATGTTCCTCAAAGCAGGGTACAGAGTTTATTCAAGAACTGAGTGTTTAAAGCAGCAATCAGAATGTGTTTACAGCAATGTGGTAAACATACAATTTAATACATCAATGTTTCTCCCTGCTCATCATGTGTCCTCATTGGACGTACTCTACAAAGAAATGTGCAATGGATGGAAGATAATGTACTAGAGTTTCTTGTCATTCTATTTGTGTAAAAAGTGTGGGAAAGATGTCCACTTCAATGCCACCAAACACACTGTAATTTGATTTGTCTTTTTAGTCACTATAGGAGTGGTAAGCCCAAAGCATAAGTGTATTACAGAATTCCTCACAAAGAGTTCTTGGAACTTAATAAGTAAGCTTTTGTGGGAGGATTAATATCTAGATTAGGTTATATTAATACTTGTTCCATAGATCATGAATACGACACTTTGTAATGATGTGGAACATGTCAGGTTAATGAAGAGAGTCTGTACAAGTTGTTACATTACACAAAATATTACATGACAATTTTTTAAGTATCTATTTTTAAGTATCAAGTATTTTCATATTCCTGTTTCCAACCTGTGACAATTCATACTGCATACTTTCCAATCTCAGTTAGGACTATTTGGTATAGGTTACAATCACTTGCCAATACTGATTACATCAAAAATGTTTACACCACCACCTTCATAGATGGACTGTATTTTCCTACAAATATGAATAAGCACATTACAGGTGTGATATATAAATTGTTACACCATGCATTTGTGTGATTTTTACCGATTCTTATTCTGATTGTTACTGTGTTCTCCAATCTGAAGACCAGTTTGATGCAGCTCTCCATGCTACTCCATCAAGTGAACATCCATTCATTTATCAGTAACATCTCCAACCTACATACTTTTGAATCCACTTTCTGTAGTTATCTTTTGGTCACCCTACAATACTTAACTGCATATTCCTTTATGTCTCCCGCCCCCAGTACTATTCAGCACCACTTCAGTATTCTTTTGTAGCACTATGTAACCACCCCCTTGCAAGTTAATGTCCACTAATGAGTTAAGCAATATACTTTATATACAATAGTTCATATTTTCAAAGATGGAGTCAGCTACATATGTTGAATTGTTAGAGTAGATGGACTCTGTCTTAGGTGGTATGACGGAATCGTTCCAAGGTTTTTCTTAATGTGAATGTCAGCTTAAAATTACACTCTTGGCCATTAAAATTGCTACAGCATGAAGAAGAAGAGCTACAGACGTGAAATTTGACCAACAGGAAGAAGATGCTGTGATATGCAAATGACTAGTTTTTCAGAGCATTCACATAAGGTTGGTGCCAGTGGCGACACCTACATTGTGCAGACATGAGGAAAGTTAACAACTGATTTCTGATACACAAACAGCAGTTGACCGGCACTGTCTGATGAAACATTGTTATAATGCCTCGTGTAAGGAGGAGAAATGCGTACCATCACGTTTCCGACTTTGATAAAGGTCAGATTGTAGCCTATCGCAATTGTGGCTTATCGTATCGCAACATTGCTACTCGCGTCGATCGCGATCCAATGACTGTTAGCAGAATATGAAATCGGTGAGTTTAGTAGGTCAATACGGAACACCATGCTGGAACCCAATGGCCTCATATCACTAGCAGTTGAGATGACAGGCATCTTTTCCACATGGCTGTAACGGATTGTGCAGCCACGTTTTGACCCCCGAGTCAACAGTTGAGGGCATTTGCAAGACAACAACTATCTGCATTAACAGTTTGATGATGTTTGCTGCAGCATGGACTACAAGCTCAGAGAGCATGGCTATGGTTACCCTTGATGCAGCATCACAGATAGGAGCTCCTGCAATGGTGTACACAACAACAAACGTGGGTGTACGAATGACAAAACGTCATTTTTTCCCCCTCGGATGAATCCAGGTTCTGTTTACAGCATCATGATGGTCACATCCAAGTTTGGCGACATCATGGTGAATGCACATAGGAAGTGTGTATTCATCATTGCCATACTAGGGTATCACGTGGCGTGATGGTATGGGGTGCCATTGGTTACAGGTTTCAGTCACCTCTTGTTTGCATCGACAGCACTTTGAACAGTGGGCCATTACATTTCAGATGTGTTTCAACCCGTGGCTCTACCCTTCATTCGATCCCTGCAAAACCCTACATTTCAGCAGGATAATGCATGACTGCATGTTGCAAATCCTGTACGGGCCTTTGTGGATACAAAAAATGTTCTACTGCTGCCCTGCCCAGCACATTCTCCAGATCTCTCGCCAATTGGAAACGTCTAGTCAATGGTGGTCGAGCAACTGACTCGTCACTGACTACTCTTGATAAACTGTGGTATCATTTTGAAGCTACATGGGCATCTGTACCTGTACACACCATCTAAGCTCTGTTTGACTCAATGCCCAGGCGTATCAACGCCATTATTATGGCCAGAGATGGTGCTTCTGGGTACTGATTTCTCAGGAGCTATGCACCCAAATTGAGTGAAAATGAAATCACATGTCAGTTCTAGTATAATATATTTGTCCAATGAATACCCGTTTATCATCTGCATTTCTTCTTGGTGTAGCAATTTTAATGGCCAGTAGTGTATCTTGTAACTCAGACTACCATAAACACACAGTGTCTTTAGTCAGAAACATAGAAATCATGGCATCCACCCTGCCTTTTCATTTTAACACATTTCAAAGAATGTCAGTATCACAGATGTAACAACAATGATCTACATATGATAAAAAGACACACACACACACACACACACACACACACACACACACACACACACAATATCTTCTATAGACCAGCAAAAACTTCTGGCATTCAGCATCTTACATTTGCTTTTACAGACCACACAGAATAACTTAACAGGCATAAATAAACTTCATAGCTTTCAGCTGTTAATGTCTTCATTGGACAGGAAGAGAAAAATGCACGCACACACAAGTTATTTTATTGCTCAAATAAAACTGTGCTGCTTTTATGGTTTCGTTTCCCCAATCATGTCCTCAGGAGTGCATCATTTATTTCAACAAGATTCTATTACCTTCTGTCTGCCAACTATAATGCCATCAATTAACCTCTAAGTTTTATTTCTTCTTCCTAAGCATTAATTCTTTCTCCAACTTTATATTAGGTTTCCCTTATTGCTTACTCAATGTACAAATTAAATCACATTTGGTATAAGCTATAATCCTGTGTTAACCGATAGCATTTAAAACTTCAGGTCTTCTTAAAGCAAAAGTTAGCACCCCAGAACAGAAATTAGGTCACAGTCAGATGGCAACCACTGGTCAATAACTCCATCAAAGCTCATGTCACCAGACAAACTGGGCTACAGTTTGGCATCACACAATCATCACAGCTTGTTGACCTACTCCTGGTTATGCCATTACATCATGACTGACACTGTCCTTGCTCCAAGTGGTTCCTAGTGACACCAAATAACTACTTCTGCAGCAGTAAGAATGGTGATGGGCAATTTAAATGCCAATCAAGTCGAGTGTTTATTTGTTTGCCTTTGCAGTACCACATACTGACTCCACCATGTGCTAACCATCACCGCAAGTCTATGAACGACAGCTCTGCCACCGCCACAAACACAGGACCTATGCCAGTGTAACCAGCCTAGGAAGGTAACTACATGCAAGTCAGCTGTCTCTTCGGCTGCTATCCAGATTTTTTCACCTGGATGACACAATCACCAAATTCTGGGGCACCGTAACCTTCCCTGCTGTCACACACTAACGACGTCCTTATGGCGGCTACTGTTGCCACATACCTCACACTGCAACCAGGCCCAGAGGCTGTCACCTGTTGCCACCGACATCAAAGAGTCAACATAGTTGGAGCCACTTGCTCAGCTGTCAAGCCACCATCTGCATCTCTAGCTGCATGCAGACACCATAGAACATTATGTGAAGGTAGAGTGCAAATAAATAGAACGTTTACCTGCATATTTCTCAACACAATTCTCTCCCAAACCACCCATGGACCCTGCATGCTCTGATTAGGCACAAACCTATCCTGACAATGTATAATTAATTTTTCACTCTGATTTTGTAGCAGATTCCCATCAGACCCCCCACACTCAATTCTCTATCACTGCTTCTCCTTCACGTACCTTCACTCATAAAACTGCTATCAAACTTTTTAAAAAAATGTATATAAACTCTGATTATCTATTATCTGTTACATTCAGAATTTTAATGAGTGTATGGGGGAAGTGGATGGGTTATTTTCCGAAATAACTACCCACATATAATCATCTTCACTTTATTAAACTTAACTGTACAAAGTTCTGACACCAACTAAAACTAAACATGGCTACAGCACACTCACAGCTCATGCTGCTCAAAGAGAAAAGTCAGTTACACAGACATAAATACACCGTGTGTATTGATACACCTAGTTCCTTGATGTGTGTAGCCACAAATGTATGCCAGTTAACATTGTTGCAAGGTTGCTCCAAATCTTCAGAAACAATAAATTTATGTTTGCTTTTCATTGACCTATCTTTTAAAATAGGTCTTAGGTTGAATGTTCCTGGATTTCTCCTAAATCCAAACTGATCTCTTCCTAAATCTGCTTCCAAAAGTTTTTCTATTTTTCTGTAAATAATTTGTGTTAGTATTTTGTAACCACGATTTATTTAAACTGGTAGTTTGGAAATATTCATATCTGCCAGTACCTTCATTCTTTATAGATGATATTACAATCCTCTTTTTGCAGTACTAATTTATTTTATCTTGTACACCAGTTGGAACTGTTCTGTTTTTGGTGGCTGTCTCAAAGATCTCATTATCTCTAAGAATGTTGTCTACTCCAGGGGCCTTTTATCGACTTGGGTCTTTCAATGTTCTGTCAAATTACTACCACAGTTTCATATCTCCCAGCTCATCTTCACCTATTTCCTATTCCCTTCTTGCCATTTTTTCTTCAAGTTAATTTCCCTTTGTATAGCTCCTCTGTATTCTCCTTTCCACTTTCCTATCTCTGTTCAGTACTGGATTTCCATCCAAGCTCTTCATACCCATATAACGGCTTTCCTTTTC
Organism: Locusta migratoria; assembly: GCA_026315105.1. NCBI lineage: Eukaryota > Metazoa > Arthropoda > Insecta > Orthoptera > Acrididae > Locusta > Locusta migratoria. The sequence continues at coordinate 104,185,383 of CM048747.1, forward strand.
TCCAAATCTCCAATTTTCCTGTTGGCAGCATCTATCTTTGCATGGGACATTAAAGAAGGAAAAAAGTATATGTGTTGTAAGGAAATAAGACTGACTGGTAGTGAAAACCCTTTCTATGTTGAGTGGAAAAATAAAAGAGCATATATACTTGCAGGTTTATGTTTGAAGTACAGTACATAAAGAAGAAACAAATGTTTTCTACCAGCCTTTGCATCTAATATCTGATAGTGTATTTCTGTATGTTATACTTTTAAGGAAAATTTCATTGCAGAGAATACTTTCAAAAATCACTTGTTTTGATTACATCATTAACTTACTTAAGCAATTGTAATAATTCTTAAAACTATTTTAAGGAATGAAATAAATTAGCAGAGGGCAGGACGAAACCTGGATTGGCCATGTGGCGATCTAAACTGTTACAGGTGCTGCCATTTTACTGTGCTGTACTAACTGACCAATATATGAGCTGCACAAACAAATTTAAAGCCCTTTTTCTTGAAATCTTTTGCCTAGTGAGCTTTACAACTACTCTCATACAGAATTTTAGTGTCATGTCTTTGCTGTAAAATTAATTTAGGTGGATATAATCACTGAATTTTTAGTGATATGGTACTACTACTTCCTACTTTTTTGATTTTAGTTGTTTGTATCTTCTGAAATTCTTAATGGTCCAAGTAGATTTAAAGGAAAGTCTTTGAATCTGCTGGTAATTTTCATACCTGGAATTGCATCTACATTAACTATTGTGAAAAGGGAATTTTCATTCCTATAATTTAGTAATGAAATCTTTGGTTACTATTTACATTCTGTGTTCAGTTAGTTTTGAAAAATAGAGAAAACAACAATTTTAGAACTTTGTGAAAAAGAAATTTTGCAGTAATATCGGATGCTCCAGGATTGTTCAAATCTTGTTTTTACTACATGGCTGTTTGCAACATTCGTTAGTTATCTCTACATCTTGAAAATGACTGACATTTACTGAAATTTATTTACAGAAGATGACAACTATGCAGATGAAATAAAACTTGGTGCAGATGTTGCTTCAGTACTTAGTAAATAAAAATATTTTTAGTTCATCTCATTTGGCTTGCAGAATATCAAGAAAACACAAAAGAAACGAATCCTCAATTAAACCCAAATAATTTATGTGACATTGGCTGCTGATCAGAACAAACCCCCCCCCCCTCTCTCTCTCTCTCTCTCTCTGTTGTCTATTAGTTTAGTAACATATCAATGTCTTTTTACTAGTCTGAGGTATAGCCAGACACTGCATAGCTGTACAACTAAGAGTACAATTTAAAAACTTGTGTTAGTAAAAAAGCACTGGCTGCGACTATAAGGGTAGTTTGTATTCTTTTCGAGCACATTATCCCCTATGAAGAAGACTTAAAAGAGAAGTTTGGCCATTCCACACCTTTCTGTCCACAGGTGAGGTATGTCCTATAGCATTGTCCATCAGTTGAATGAAAATTCTAGCCACATGGCAAGCAATCTCTGCTATTGTTACAGTATCAAAAGAGTGGGGACTCTCAGGAGACATCAGTGGAAGAGTCAAAGAGGGCAATTTAACACCTCTACAGGATGTTAGATTCCAAAATGAAGGGAATGAACATGTTTGAAGAATGGCTTCTTTAAAGAATTGTGGGAGCAATAGTGAAGCCAACACACTGCCAGAAGTAGTGGGTGATGCAGTTAGGAGGCGACTGATGATCCTACAGGAAACTGGACACATGTGGTTTGTGCAGGAATGGAACTGTAGCTACAGTAAACCCCCTGCTCCCCTGAAGACAATGGTGTCTGCGAAGATAGTTTTGCCCACATTCTTTTGGGGCACATAGATTGTGGTGGACTGATTTCCTTAATTATGGAGAGGCCATAAATATTTCCAATTACTGTGCCATGTTGGAATTGGTTGTAGGTGATTTGGAAAAACTTATGAAAACTGCTTTCAGAAAGTATCTATTTTTATATGACCAAACCGACCATACGTACCCTCAGTAATTTTGCAACTACTTAAACTAAAGTAAACTAACCTAAGACTAACACAAACAGCCATGCCCAAGGGGGGACTTTAACCCCTGATGGCAAATGGTGGCGCGCACCGTATCACGGTGCCCCATTGTGCACAACTTATCTGCTACGGCCATTCTTGTCTATTCAGACCACTTACAAAGCACCTGGCTAGTCACCACTTCAGGACCAATGCTGACATAAAATACTGTGTTGCTAAGAGACTCCTAAAGTTAGAATCTTTGTTCCTGCTATGCTGCCTTTGACAGATTGGTTACTGGAGGAACAGATGCTTAGAGAACTGGGTGATATATACCAGAAACCTAGTTACTTTGTTCTAGTCTTTTGAGTGTGTGTGTGTGTGTGTGTGTGTGTGCCGGGGCAGGGGGGGGGGCATCGACAGGTGTTACAGTTATAAACACTACGAGAAACAGCATTTTGTCGAAGGATTGTTTTCTATTGCATATACTGTGGGGCTTCACGTATCAGTCGTCGATGAGCGAGTTATTGTTTTTCCTTTATTTTGTGTATTATATGTACTGTATCCTTTCTCATGTACATTTGTAACTATAAATAATGAAATGCCACCAAATTACAGGCATATTTCGCTTTTACTGGCATTCTCAAAAATTATACGAAAGGTAATGTACAAGAAACTCCTCAACCACCAAACCTCAAATGACATATTGTCTAGAACACAGGTTGGATTTCTGAAAGGTTCCGATATCAAGAAGGCTATTTACACCTACAGTGATAATGTACTTCATTCATTAGACAATAAATTACAAGCAGCAGGTATTTTCTGTGATTTATCAAACGCATTTTATTCAGTGAATCATAACATCCTTTTAAGTAAATTAGAATTCTATGGTGTCACGGGAATTGTTGCAAAATGGTAAGTCGTACCTCACTAAGAGGAAACAAAGGGTGTCAGTGCAAGGGACTACTGCATTAAGCCAAGAGTCATCATGAGATTAGGAAGACATTACATGTGGTGTCCCACAAGGATCCATCTTAGGGCCATTGCTTTTTCTTGTGTACTTTAATAACCTCTCATCAGTTACATTGCCAGACGCAGAGTTTTTTTTTTTTTTTTTTTTTTTTTTTTTTTTTTTTTTTTTTCAGATGTTACAAGTATTGCAATAAACGGCATGTTGAGCATAGTTCTGGAAAGGTCTGCTAATGATATTTTCATTAACATTAATAAATGGTTTAAAGCCAACTCACTGACATAAAACTTTGAAAAGACTCACTACATGCAGTTCAGAACATGTAAGAGATTCCCATCCAGTATATGCATAAAGTATAAAGAACAGCAGATGGAAGAGATTGAGAATATAAAAATCCTGGGATTACAGCTTGCTAATAACTTCAGTTGGGAGGAGCACACCACAGAACTGCAGAAACGACTTAACAAGTCTATATTTGCAATATGAATGGTATCAGACATAGGGACATAAAAATAAAAAAGCTTGCATACTTTGCTTACTTTCATTCCATAATGTCATATTGTATAATATTTTGGGGTAACTCTTCAAGTCAAGCAAAAGTTTTCAGAGTCCAAAAGCATGTAATACGTATTATTTGCGGTGTAAATTCATGGACATCCTGCAGAAGCCTCTTTAAAGAACTGGTTTTTTCTAACTATGCCTCTCAATATATTTATTGCGTAATGAAATTTGTCATAAATAATATATCCCTTTTCCCAACAAACAGCTCAGTTCATATCTACAATACTAGAAACAAAAATGATTCACACAAGGACTTAAAAGCACTTACTTTTGTTCAAAAAGGGGTCCACCACTCAGGAACACATATTTTCAGTAATTTACAAACAACCACAAAAAATTTAGCTACAAACAAAGATCAGCTTAAGAGGAGCCTAAAGGACTTTCTACTACACTGGTGAGTTCTTACGTATAACCAAATATGCATGTATCTGTATTCATACTATTAGTATTGTTATATTATCAGCTTGTAAAAAATGTATGTACCTGTATTAGTATGATTATATTATCAACTAGTGTAAAAAAAGACATATTCCACATCCACAATGATCACTTCAACACGGATCTAAGGAACGAACCAATTCATCTAATCTAATCTGTCATTTTACAGCAACTTCTCTAATATTCAGTTTTTCCATAGCAGTGATGCTATACTTCTAAAAATACAGATTTTATTATTTCATGCCATATTTAGTTCACTTTACCCTATCGAAAATTTGTTGAGAGGGTGAATCATTCTGATTTAGAAGCTGTTGGAAACTAAATTTTCCATTTTCAATACCAATAAAATGGTCAAGAAATTAATGGAACTCTCTTTATGTGCCACTAAAACATATAACATGGTAAAATAAATAAATAAAAATTAAACAAACCTCTGGTTTCAAGGTACAAGGTGATGCATGACCGGCAAACTATGGCATAGCTGACATAAATTTACATAAATATTTTAAAAATAAAGTGTTTTAATTAGCAGAAATTACAATATATTCTGAACAATTTTAATATAAACTGTCTGAAAAATAATGGAACCTCTGTAAAGAAATGTTTATCATATTGATAAACGCGTTGACAGGTAATTTATTATTAGAGGCAAACACAGTAACTAATTCTGACTAAATGAAACATGTATCACATTAAATAGTGCTCAGTCATTACATAGTATACTCCCATCTAGAAGGAACATACCGATGTACTCTGTGTGTAAACTATTACAAAAGTGCTGAATGACGTGCTGTGATAGACTGTCCCATGCTGTTTGCGACTTTGCAATGCAAAAATGGATACCAGGTAACTTCCCTCTTCACTAGATACCCAAAACTGTTTTACTGGCGAGAGAAATCTCCTTATTCGTGACCATTACAGTAGTTTTATACCAAAAGAGCAGTTTGTATCACATCAGCAATCTGAGTATAAGCATTTTCTTGCTGAAAATGTAAATCACCTTTCAGTTAAAGAAGTGGCTCTAGCACAGGAACAACAGGTGGTACAATGCAGTAGGTTTGGGGTACTTTAACATGCAGAAACATTAAATATGACCACAAGTTACCCAGATGGACCTGGGATGGTCTCCGAGTGTCATGAAATAGAGAGCTCACCAGGTCTACACCATACACATGTAACTTTATCAATCAAAAAACGTACTCTAACAAATATAAAAAATAGAAAACGGATGACTTACCCAAAAGGACCGGCTCGTCGATACACACAAAAATAAAAATCACACTCAAAACACACATACAAGCTTTCGCCACCACTGGCAGCTTCTTCAGGAAAAAAGGGGAGGAGAACGGGAAGGATATGGGTTTTAAGGAAGTGGAAAAGGAGTCATTCCAATCCCAGGAGTGGAAGGACTTACCTTAGGGGATAAAAAGGAAGGTAGATAAATACGCACACACTCACACATATCCCAACACAAACACACCTAGACAGACATTTGTAAAAAGCAAAGAAGTTGGACAGAGATAGCACTTGAGGCAGAGGCTCTGTCCAAAGAACCAAGGCAAAGATGCTAGATGGTGGGCGGGAATTAGAATTTAGCGGTGGTTGAGACCAGGTGGGCAACGGGAGGAGAGAATAAGCTGAAGGGCAAGTTCCCATCTCCGGAGTTCTGAAAGGTTGGTGTCAGTGGGAAGTATCCAGATAACCCGGACGGTGTAACACTGCGCCAAGATGTGCTGGCCGTGCTCCAAGGCATGTTTAGCCACAGGGTGATCCTCATTACCAACAAACACTGTCTGCCTGTGACCATTCATGCGAATGGACAGTTTGTTGCTGGTCATTCCCACATAGAACGCTTCACAGTGCAGGCATGTCAGTTGGTAAATCACGTGGGTGCTGTCGCAAGTGGCTCTGCCCTTTATTGTATACACCTTCCGAGTTACTGGACTGGAGTAAGTGGTGGTGGAAGGGTGCATAGGGCAGGTTTTACAACGGGGGCGGTTGCATGGGTAGAAGCCAGAGGGTAGGGAAGGTGGTTTGGGGATTTCATAGGGATGGACTAGGAGGTTACGAAGGTTAGGTGGGCGGCGGAAAGACACTCTTGGTGGAGTGGGAAGGATGTCATTTAGGATGGATCTCATTTCGGGGCAGGATTTAAGGAAGTCGTATCCTTGCTGGAGAGCCACATTCAGAGTCCGCTCCAGTCCCGGAAAGTATGTGGTGACAAAAGGGGTACTTCTGGGGTTCTTCAGTGGAAGGGTCTGGATTTGGGGGGACGAGGAGGTGCCTCTGGTAATTTGCTTCTGAACTAGATCAGGAGGATAGCTGCGGGATGTAAAAGCTGTTATTAGGTTATTGGTGTACTGGTTCAGTGATTCGGGATTGGAGCAGACTCTTCTGCCATGAAGACCTAAGCTGTAGGGAAGGGAACGTTTGATGTGGAATGGATGGCAGCTGTCATAATGAAGGTATTGTTGTCTGTTGGTTGGTTTGATGTGGACGGATGTGTGAAGTTGGCCGTTGGACAGATGGAGGTCGACATCAAGGAAAGTGGCGTGGGATTTGGAATAGGACCAGATGAATTTGATGGGACCAAAGGAGTTGAGGTTGGAGAGGAAATTCTGGAGTTCTTCTTCACTGTTGGTCCAGATCATGAAGATGTCGTCAATGAATCTGTACCAAACTTTGGGTTGACAGGCTTGGGTTTCCAGGAAGGCTTCCTCTAAGCGTCCCATAAATAAGTTTGCATACGAGGGGGCCATCCTGGTTCCCATGGCTGTTCCCTTTAGTTGTTGGTGAAGAAGTTGTGAAGAAGTTGTGGGTTAGGATGAAGCTGGCTAGGGTATTAAGGAAAGAGGTTTTAGGTAGGGAAGTGGGTACTCTACTCAATGAAAACAACAGAGGACCACACTACTCTGTAATGGGTGCAAAATGTGCTCTGATTTAATTCTTGGATGATGATCTGTGTACCACAGCTGCTCATACAATGCATCAATTTAGACATGGGCCTCTACGACACTGGACCAAATGTATGGGAAGGTTCCACCAATCAATGTTGAAAGCAGTGACAATTCTTTATCATTCAACATGGGCATTATTTTCTTGATACAACCATTCAACCCCTAATGTGAATCTGTTGAAATGGCTGAAGCTCTGACAAAGATTTTCCCATCAATGTTTTCCCATCCAATGTTTATTAGAAAAAAATTCAGAAAGAAAGTAAGAAAAAAATATGATTGCAGCAGATTTCAACATGGATGTGTTAGTAGAAAGCAGTGATGCCACAAAGTTTCATGACATGATCCAAAAGTCTGGTTTCATATTAAACTTTCATGAAGGTACCAGAATAACCAGTACATCTGTAACTTGTATTGATAACATAATTACAAATTATCAGTTTCAAAATGCAAATCAGTACTGCTTAGGCTTAGAAAGTTCTGATCATTCAGCTCTTTTTATTTAGCTTCCAAAATCTGATAAACCTAAGCCTCCAGAAATGTGTATAAAAAGAAATTTCAGCAAAAGTAACATTATTTTCACAGTAAAATTAGTGCTATACATTGGTCTGTAAACAACTACAGTTTGTCCGACACAAACTATAATAATTTCTTAAATTTTCAAAAGAAAGGAAGCAGTCAACTGAAGTGGATTACAGCAGGAATAAAAATTTCTAGTGCTAGAAAAAGACAGCTTCACAATGAACTAAAATCAAATAAAAATGCTGATTTTGTAAAATATGTTAAACTCTATAAAGCTATATTCAGGAAAGTTGTACTGGCTGCTAAAAAAATGGCAAATAATACATTCATCTTCCAACATAAAAATAAGACCAAAGCAGTGTGGTCAGTTGTCCAATCACAATTAGGAACTAAAATCAATTGCCAAGAGATACAGTTCAGAAATTTCTTACTCAAAATGACATAATTTTTAAAAACCACTTTGGATTTCAACCAGAAAAAAACACTGTAAATGCCATCAATGACTTTACCCAAAAGATATGCTCTGCATTAGATAAAGGCAGGAAGATTACAGGGATTTTCTGTGATCTGACTAAAGCCTTCGATTCAATGAACCACTCCTTACTTTTACACAAACGACAGACGTATGGAATTCGGGATACTGCTCTGAAATGGTTCAACTCCTACCTCACGGGTAGGAAACAAAGGGTAATTGTTACTTCAAACTCAAATTACTCCTCAGAATGGAAAACTGTTTCTCAAGGAGTGCCACAAGGTTCCGTATTGGGTTCCTACCTGTTCCTTCTTAATATAAACGACTTACCACTAACTGTTGACGCAAACTTAGTTCTATTTGAAGATGATACATCATTTCTAATTGAAAATGAGGTGCCTGAAACAATTCCAGAAAGTGTGCAAAAAACTCTAGAAAAACTGGAAACCTGGTTCCATCAAAATGGGCTAAAATTAAATGTAACTAAAACCAAAATGACTCAGTTTGAAGCCAAAACAGTAAAAAGGAGTGAAAAAAAAAAAAAAAAAAAAAAAAAAAAAAAAAAAACTTGCAATAATCAAGAAATTACAAAATCGAATGATGTGAAGTTCTTAGGCCTACATCTTGATAAAAATCTAAATTGGAAGGCACACATTGATTACCTGGCAAATAAATTAAATAGCTTGGCATTTGCAATGAATATTCTGTCAGGCACCACAAACATAGAATCCAAAAATACAGTCTACCACAGATACTTTGAATCAGTTATCCGTTATGGTATAATCTTTTGGGGAAATTCAACAAATGTTAAAAGAATCCTCATATTACAAAAGAAAATAATTAGGAATATGTGTATTTCTAAACCAAGGCAGTCTTGTCGGCTACTATTAAAAAAATTAAAAATTCTGTCTATTCCATCCCTCTATATATACGAGGTTTTGATTTTCTTGTAGAAACACCAAAATACGTTAGACATTTTCCGATTTGACCACAATTATAGCACTCGTCACAAAGAAAATTTTAAACTCCCAACACTAGCTAAAACTTTATGCACAAACACCAGAGTACACAGGACTAAAAATATACAACAAAATAAAGGGGAGCAAATTATTTAACATGGAGCTTGGTTCACTGGAGCGACTGCTTTTCAATATTCTGGTGTAAAAGTGCTATTACTCTGTCAAGGAATTTTTTGATGAAAAATTCACAGTTTGAGACAGGGCATGATTAAGAAGTATAACGAATACCTTTGTATAAAGACATATAATATCTTTGTATTGATATATATTTATGTATAATATCTATGTATTAAGAACTATAGTGTAACTGCAATTTATATGTATATAAAATGTAAACTAAGTGAATCATAAATCTTTCATGTTGTAAATTTTGATATGTCTCCAGTACAACAAATCAAATGATTTAAAAACTGTATGTTACGAGATGAATAAATCACATTTCACACAAGGGGGTATGGTTATATGCTCCAATGAATGTTGCAGACTCTGTTCACCTGTAAGCAGAGCACTGCTACTGCCTGAAGATAGAAAACAGAAGCTGCACAGACAGACCACCTGAGCACTATGCAATAGCCAACAAACCTAGCATATGAAGCATCAATGCAGTCCCTTCATTATGCACTTGAGCCACTGAACAAAATCTTTGACAGTCTCGCATTTTTTCTGGAGGCTTATTACACTGCATTTAAATGTGTTGAACATGAAATATTTACAAATGCTGTGAATAAAGGAACTTAATATACAACAACAACAACAACAACAACAATAACAAAAGCTGCTGTAGCAACAGCAACGAAACCCTGAAAAGTTGTGAAAATAACTTGTGGCACACTCTAAAATGCATTCCTTCATGTGATTTTAGAATCAGTAGCTAGACTGAAGTACCAACCAAAACCCATTGCATGATCCTATCTACATCTAACTCTAAGTACAACCCTTCTGTGAAGCTTAACACTGCAAACTTATTTCAAATGCAGGTTGGGATACAACCACTATGATGGTGATCTCGCTGTAATACCTGTGCGCAAAGCCGAGGAAGCAGTCAGTGTTGAAGAGCTCCGTGATGAGCAGGTCGAAGTGCATGTCTGACTGCAGCAGCTGTTGTGTGGTATTGTGGCTGAGAACAGTCTCACAGGTGCCAAGCCCCATGTAGGCCAGCACCACCTGCTGCCGTATGGCATTTTCAGAGCCACGCATCCGCAGGGACACACCGCCTGTTGACGGCACCAGTGTTGGCCCCTCCAGGGTGTGGTCTGTGTAGTTGGCCAATGGCTGCTTCTACGTATAGAAGATACACAAGTCCTTTAGTTGTGAGTGTGTGCTTACTGACCTGTATTTAATAAAATATTTTATTCATTTTGGACGTTGGGTATTTGCTAAAGTTTTCACACCCACTTAGCTCTGAAGAAATTAAAATTTAGTATTTTCTGCATTAACACATACACTAAACATAAAATAATGTTCTTTTATATTATTGGCTAAACAATTATTTTAAGGTCATGTGTATTATTACTTCAGACATTATTTTATTGTTTGCAAACCTCATCATGGTCCAGCACAAATTTTCAACTTTGCCATTGAATTTATTTCAACACCCTGAGACAATCAAATTTTTCAATATTCCGAATTATTTTATTGATTGTTAGAACTGTCAGAGCAATAACCTTCAGCACAGCACCAACAACAAGACTATTCACTGCTGAAATAAAATAACATGAGTCACACACACACATAGACAGCAGCAAACTTGACCTGAAAGTCCAAACAGTTAATGCCTCTGAATTCGGAACATGCCCCACTAAGTGGAAAAATGTTCCCCTCTATGTACATTGTTCCTCAACAATGATGTGACTAAAGTGATACAATACTGTGTAAAGCATCTTTTAATATGGTGTTGGGTAAAAACAACACTAGGAATAAAAGAGTTAATGCTCTTGGTAGAGTGCCTACAAAATTAAATAGCTCCTATAGTTGAATTCGCATTAACTTTATTTGTGGCAGTAGTTGTAGGTCAGGTGCAGCCTACCTACACAAACAACATAACAGGATTTTTTGAACATGACTATGTCATAATAGTTTTATTTTATTTTTTAATTTTATTACAATGTCTTGACGATAGGTTTACAGAAAAATGTGGTAGCGGAGTAGACAACAGTAGTGGTGGGATATTGCAGTAGGGGAGGTGTTCACCTATTTTACAGGACCTGCATGTATGAATGGAGGTGGAGCTGAGGAGAACACACTACACAAGCCTCAAAGTATGAAGAAGGCCTTCCTCAGAAGCCCTAGGAACAAAGAAAGCATAAAGTCAAGGGATAACAGCAAGGACAAGTGAGAGGGGGCGAGAGGGAGATGGCACTTTAGTTGATCCAGCCATAATACAGCAGGGGGTTCCTGGCATACAGCAGCCAATGGGATTTGCATTCTTTGCGTGCATCCATCCAGTGCTACCTCATTCTCAGTTACCACAATAATGTGAGCAATACAGACAGTCTGATAAATCTTAGAAAAATGTAAAAGGAGGAGGATAAAGAGGTGCAATGGATAGGAGCCAGGTTGGACCTCCAAGCTAGAGGCACCATGGGGTTCCTTGGGTTGAAGCAGTCAAGGGACATATGAGCAACCCTGTCAGGTGGTCAAAGAAACCTGAGAAGCCTCACAGAGAAGCAGAACAACCTTTTGCAGGAAAAAACCTAAAACTATATCAGCCACTTAGTCATCATTCACTAGCATCAAGTATCAATAAGTTTTAAGCTTTCCCTGCAAAGTAGACACCAACATATGCGCACCACCTTGACAGTGGGGTGGAGTCTCACACCAGACAATGTAGCCATGGGCTATATTTTGTTACTTTACTTTCTTGATTTTTCTAAAAATGTCCATGTGACTCATTTCATGTGGAAAGAACAGAGTACCACCTAAAATGTTTTCTGTCAATCAGGGTACAGCCTAAAAAATGTTTTCCAACTAAAGCACTGGGCATGATGGCATCATTAGGAGTATCACTGAAAGGACAGTAGATGGGAAAACCACACGAAGCAGACAGACTGGAGTACAACCAGATCATGGAGGATACCAGCTGCATCACCTACACCAGTCTGAAAGTAAAGGATGAAGATAGAAATGGATGGTGAGAGGCTGCTAACCAACCTGATTGTAGAAGACTTATCTGATCAGTAGTCTGGATCAGTTTTAATTAGTAATGGGTACTTAGGAATTTGCAATCCAGTCAGAACTTTTAAGTGAGTGTAGTTACTGGTATCAAAGTTAACATTAACTGCCACATATTTATGAAAAAATTTTCTAGATATATTGGCTGCTTCACAGTATTCAAATACATTCAACAGCACTTGTCAAAAATTTCTGCTGGAGTGGGAATTATGCCCAGATTTTTCTCTTCGACCAGCAGTTACCTTAACCATTAGGCTATTAGGACATGCTTCACCTGTCCATAAAACCCACAGCATACACAATTTTGTAAATTGTCTCAATATGCAGGTTGGTGTCAGTACTAGTGCATAGGCACAAATAATGACCAATCCCTCTGTGAATACAAGGAAAGCTGAATACAAGAGGAGGGCTGGCCACGGTGGCCGAGGAGACAGAGGCGCACCAGTCACGGTCTGCACGGCCACTACGGTCGGGGGTTCGAATCCCCCCGTAATATCGTAATATAAATGTTAATTATTGATAGAGCTGAAGCATTGAATTAAAATTTGTGGTGCGGCCGGGAATCGAACCCGGACCTCCATGCTTACTAGGCAGACGTCTTAACCGTTAGACTACCACACCACTAACGATTAAGGCGCCTCGGAATAGTCTATGTACGATTTCCCTCCACAACACAAACTTTAATTCAGCTTCTTTGTTCCAAAGATAATTGCCACTACTGCCAAGGCTCTCCATGCAGCGGAATAGCACCTCAGCAATGGACATGGTGGAACAATCCTGTTATGGTGATATAAATATCAATTAAATACAATGAAAGAATCCCTGAGACGGATTTTCGTCTCAAATATGTCAGAGACATTATTGATAGAGCTGAAGCATTGAATTAAATTGAATTGAATGTCTCTGACATATTTGAGACGAAAATCCGTCTCAGGGATTCTTTCATTGTATTTAATTGATATTTATATCACCATAACAGGATTGTTCCACCATGTCCATTGCTGAGGTGCTATTCCGCTGCATGGAGAGCCTTGGCAGTAGTGGCAATTATCTTTGGAACAAAGAAGCTGAATTAAAGTTTGTGTTGTGGAGGGAAATCGTACATAGACTATTCCGAGGCGCCTTAATCGTTAGTGGTGTGGTAGTCTAACCTGAAGAAAAAAAAAAAAAAAAAAAAAAAAAAAAAAAAAAAAAAAAAAAAAAAAACGGTTAAGACGTCTGCCTAGTAAGCATGGAGGTCCGGGTTCGATTCCCGGCCGCACCACAAATTTTAATTCAATGCTTCAGCTCTATCAATAATGTCTCTGACATATTTGAGACGAAAATCCGTCTCAGGGATTCTTTCATTGTATTTAAATGTTAATTGTTGGCATTCTGTTGCTATTTGTCGGTTCACTTTATTTCAGATATCGACTCAAACGGTTTCCGAGCATGCGGACTCGTGAACATCCGTCGGGTGCATTCCAACGCAAGGAACTGTACTTTTCAAGATATAATAAGTATTCACGATACATTCTATCAGCATCTAGAGAGAGAATGGCAAACTGAATATATGTTTCAAAATGAATTTCATCTCCAAAGTGTTTAATTGCCCCAGGTCACTGAAGTTGTCGTCAAATGACCTCATATTGTACTTTGCCCAAAACGAGAAAATATAGTAAAAATTTAGGAGTCTGCAGAATGCCGGCCGCGTTGGCCGAGGGGACTGAGGTGCTCCAGTCACGGTCTGCACGGCCACTGCCGTCGGGGGTTCGAATCCCCCCTTGGGCATGGATATTTGTGCCATCCTTAGGATTAGCTGACAGGCCATGGGAATTTCAAAAAACACCTACATACAATGGTAATAACAGAAGAGGACCCTAAATGTAGGATCTGTGATGAAACTGCATCACATCTAATCTTCGAATGCATTGCATTGGAGAGTAAAAGGCACAGAACATTTGGGACAACCAGACCCGAAGAAATTGTGTCTGATAAAGAACTGGTAAAGGGACTCCTTGCACTGTTCAAGGGCATTGGTTGGCTTTACTGGATATACAGGGAGCGATACTGCACAATAAACTTAGTTTCGGTTCGGGCAGTGGCGGTTTGGACCAAGACTGTTTTGGTTTCCCTGGAAAAATCAAATCAAGTAGTTTGTAAGTTTAGGGACTGATGAACCCGTAGTTGAGTCCCAGACGCTATACAAACATTTGAGCAAGAGGAGGAATGGATAGGCACTACCACAATAGTGTGTGTGTGTGTGCGGGGGGGATTGAGAATTTGGACAGAACGGGAAGCGTGTCCCGAGAAACCTACTAATCAAGGCGACCGCTGGGCCAGAGCTAGTTGTCTGGGTTCGAGCCCTGCTCCTTTCTCATGGACACAAATCAAAGGCAGTATTTTAAGTTACCTGCGGGAAGGAGCTGAGAACGTGCACGTCGTGCCCTCTCGCTGCCAGCTCCTTCATCAGCGGTTCGAAGAAGTCAAAGTGGCTCTTCCCAAAGTGCGGGAAGATGGCGAGGATGCGTGCGGCGGACGCCAGTTCTGCCACCAGGAGCAGCACCAGCGACGCACTCCAGAGCTGCATCTGCAACACCACAAGTCTGCATTAGCACCAGAAAAATACCACTTCCTTTTAGGACCATGGATAGGTGCAGCCTTTGATGCGACAGGCTTTTTTTCATTCCGCATATCTAGAAGTTGTGTATTACCACAGTCTAACATATACAGTCGCGACACTCAATGCTGTAAAAGTTGTCACCAACTGACAATTGCTGCGACACTAGCGCTCCTAGCGGTGGGCAAGCTGCCGAAGTGGTGATGTTTGTTTATAATCGCTTTTGTACGTAATTAACGAAATACTTACTATAATTTTTGCTTTACAAGCACTATTAAAATATCGAGAAACAAACATAATACAGAAATTAATATAAATACAGCCTCATTTCACTGATTCAATGGAATAAAGAACAACTCTGTCATGAACAAATACTTACAAATATGTGTATATTTGCAGCTTATCCATCTGAAAGTAAGTTGCATATGAACATAATGGTATAATAAATTTCTATTATGGTCTGTTCTAACTAAGACAGCCAGTTTTTGACGTGTATCAATTCAGTACGGAGTCTAATGATTCTCACATTTTTACACGTCACTCGTCTTTCTTATACGTGTATATTCTTTTACGTGCAATTAATTTAGCTTTAAAAAAACCAATGTTTTTATGATTCTTGCCGTTTGTGGTTCAGATGTAGCAACAATTGTGGAATTGGGTTCTTCTTAGTTGGAAAACAGTTTTGTTGGTTTTATCGTTATATTGCCATGTCTGTGACGTTTTTCCTTCAGCTACAGCTATGATGGTTGATTTGCTATGTTAAATACCGTATTTATTGCATTCTATATACGTTTCCTATGTTCCACCCTCACCGATTTTACTGTAATAGTAATGAAGAATACTTAACGGTCCTGCGTATAAATTGACGACTCTCTGCTAAAGGGTATGTCTCCTTGTGTTTCCGAGGCATTTTTATTCTTAATAGAAAATGAAATTACTAATTTAAAGCTTGTATGTTACAGGATGATTGTAAATTAACTGCCCTGTAATATCCCGTTTCGTACCTTATCAGGTATCATATGAAACAAAGACAAATGGGAAGCTATTTTTAAATTATTACCTATTTATAAGGCACTACATACGTTCCCTAATGTAAAAAGTATGCTGAAGTCAATCTAAACGATACTATTCGCACTCAAACTATCGTATTCAGAAACGTAGCTTGCCGGCCGCTAGGAGCGCTTCTATCACAGCGTATAACAAAAATCTATGGGAGTGTCGTGACTGTATGTGTTAGACTTCGAGATGCATACTTGCCAACTTTTGGAAAGAGCTACCAGTAAAAATGATTCCGGCCAAAATCTGACGAATTTCGACATACCCCAACTCGACAAAAATATTAATACTTTTGTACTACAAAATACATTAATTCATGCTTCAAACAGGATAATTTAATGAAATCATATCTACTGATATTATAGGTCAATTTTTGTAGATGAACATAAGAAACCCGCGTTAAAAAGCAGCAAGCGTGGTGAATATTGGTTTGGAGCATACATAACGAAACTTCCTTGATTAATCAAGCTGACAGAAAAAGGCTTTACACAATAAAACTAGTTTAACGTCACACAGGCAAGAAATGACACACACAGCAAATAAGATGTTAATTCGACTTCAAAGTCATAGTTGTAGCATTGTTTGCAACTTGCTTGAAGTCTTTAAAAATGTTTTGTCATAACAGGTACCAGATCTTTAGTCAGACTGCAGAGATTCGTGCACATACATGATTTAATTATGTTCAATTTTTCTACACAAGGCTGAAAACACGTTTACATTCTGCATTGCTTTGGATGTGGTGAGAATAGGGAGCGCTACTGTAGAAATTCTGCTATAGTTAAGAAGTCCATCGACTCTTCGAATTCTTCCTATTGGTGTCCAACTGGAATCACTAGCAGCACCTTAATTTGCAACCAAACTGTCATCAGCCCGAAGAGCTGTGAACTGCCTCTGAATCTCATTCTCCAACTCATCTGTAGTTTCATTCTTTGCCTTGTATTTACAATAAAAACGAATGGAAGTAAATTGTGCATCTTCAATTTTGTCTAACGTTGAAGGAAGACTTGTTGACGTAGTCACTGGCAATACCGTACTTTGTCATTGAAGGAAAGAAAAGGTATTTATGGGTATCCCGGGGATTAATCACTTATTCTAGATCTGATTGCCAAAACTAACTAATCGTCACTTCTTTGAATTTGCTGCGCAGAAAAAGTCGATACCTAATATTTACATGGAAGAACCGTTCTGCCGGCTTTAAATTCAATTACAATGATAACAAAAACATCAAAAATGTTGAAAATACCAATCATATCAAAGAATGAGCTATTGACTGTCGCAGACTTGCGTTCGCCCCACGCAAACAATAGATTTCCATTTAACGGAATTGGTGTGATTATCCAATGTTAAGGTTTCAAATTGTCGTTTGCACAGTCGTAAAGTAACATCTATGTTACCATCGTCCATTCGTAAAACCGTAAAATGCTGCAAATTCCGTAAATCTTACGGATTAACCGTAAAAGTTGGCAGGTATGTTGATGACAACATGCTTTGATTACGATAATGGTTAATAACACTTGTACAGGTTCAGTCAAGTCACAGTATTCCCTTTTATTTCGAAAACTCTGTACGAACTGCGAAACCTTAATAGTCCAGTAAGGTATGGGTAAAGTGGGTTATCTTTTACGGTATGTACCGAACCTGGGAGCCATCCTGAAATACGCCACCTTGATTCTAGGTCATTTAATTTTATATTTCATGGAAAGGGGGTCGTGTGATATATCAAATAACAACAGCATTTTCTGTAATGTAAGTCCCTATAAACAGTTTTTACGTGGCAGTTATTGTTCGAAAATTACAAGATCCTCTTTTGCACAAAGTTTCTATTTCAGAGATGAGACAAACTTTGTCAATAGGGCAGTCAACCGCCACAAACACAGATAATGAGTGGCCAGACTGGATGTAACCTTCCAAGGAAGTAGTTGATGTAGAGTTTATGATGTGGTATTGAACATGGCATACCAGCATAATTGAACACATTTTCATTGGCCAGAACCTAAATACTCAAAGATACCTGGAAATGCTGCAAGAAGTGAAGTTCAGAATGAAGATGGCCGCTTTCCCTCTTACTTCTAACAGGATGGGCTTCTACCACAATGGTTCGTCAGTGATTAGATGGTCAGTTTCCAGATATTTTGAGTGCCCGATGCGATTCTGTGGCATGGTGTCCCAGATTACCTGAACTCTCACGTTTTACCTGCGGGGGCATTTGAAGTAAATGGTATATTCAGAGAAAGTAAGAAGCACACACCACCTCGAGATTGAAAAAGCATGTGCCAGTACTTCTGCGGAAATGCTTCGAGTGCACGTCGATTAGATTCAGCGAGTTCAAATAAGCATTAGAGTAATAATTTCGTGTGGTTAAGTGACTTGGTACAAGTCTTTCGATTGGACTCCACTTCGGCGATTGGCGAATGCACTGACCAAGAGGAACAGCGTATTGCACATCAAGTCTGTACCTTCAAAAAAACTTGTGTTGCAACTTTTGAATCATAACTGCTACGTCGAATCTGTTTATACGAATGAAATTGACAGAAAATGCTGATGCTATCTGATATATCACACGACCCCTTTCCATAAAGAAAAAAAAAAAAAAAAGACATTCAAGACGGTCGATTTCAAAATGTCGTCTGTGTTCGGTACATACCCCATAAGACAGACCATCTTACCCATACCTTACTGGAATATTCAGAGATTTTGAAATATAATGATGTGTGCAGATTTTGACTCACCCTGTGCAACATGAATCTTCAAGAAACATTACAATACTTCGCTAAAATTCTACATCCGTGCATTAGTAGCGTAATGGGGAGTGTCGTGGATTCTCAATGATGACATGGTGGGGCAATGGGTTCGCGCCCTACGTACATTTGTTTATTTATTTTATTTATTTGTCACAGTTGCATCTGGAAATGGTAATACGCTTTGACAGTTCATTCTTAGGTTTAGATGCTGATCTGAATAAATATCTTTCACTTTAGCAGGACTAATCCCTCTTTCCTCCCCACGTATCCCCCCCCCCCCCCAACTCCCACATACAAACTCCAAAAGAAGAAATTATCTAGAATACTGAGCAAACCATTGTAATTATCTATCGCTGAACCAAATATATTAACAGGGATATCTTCTTCCGTATTTGAGAAATGAAGGTAGACATTATCCACTGGTGGGATCATCAAAATGTCGTTAACCTAATCGTTGTTTGACAACGAGTAGTGCCTGCATACGAATAATTTGTTTTTGTGTAACAAAATATTATTGAAGCTGTCATGGCTATTTGTTGACTTACTACCTGTTCTTGAAAGAAAAACGCAAGACAGACGCCAACACGAATTATATAGAACGTACAGTTTTCACTGCAACTGGGTACACGATTTGGTAAAGTAAAAGTAAAGTCGTCTGGCATGAATGGCTGGGAGACCCCGAAGGGCTGGTTCAGCCACCTAACTGGAAAGGTTTTCCCTATCCTCTACCTGTAGGCACCTTTCCTTCGCGAAGTGTGAAAACTGTGCGCTGAAATGTGTGTGTTAAGTGCAGTCACAGTCTAACATATACAGTCGCGACACTCACTGCTATAGAAGTTGTTACCAAGTGGCAGTTGCCACGACACTAGCGCTCCTAGCGGTGGGCAAGCCGCCGAGGGAATGACGTTTGTTTATAATTATTTTTGTACGTAATTAACGATACAGTTACTAACTTTTTGCGTTACAAGCATTAGTAAAACATCAAGAGACATGCATAATACGAAAATTAATGTAAAAACAGCCGACTTTAACTGACTCGGTGGTATAAAGAACATATTCGTCATGAACAAATACTTACGAATATGTTTAAATTTGCAGCTTAATCTGCTGAAAGCAAGTAGAATATAAATATAGAAGAAACTTATATTTCTATTATAATCTGTTCTTACAATGAGAAGCCGTTTGTTTGACGCGTATCAATTCGATGTGGAGTCTAATAATAAGCACATTTTTACACCTCACTCGTCTTTCTTATACGTGCAGATTCTTTTGAGTGTAATTACATTAGATTGAAAGATTTTTTTTAAATTATTCTTGCCGTTTGTGGTGCAGCTGTACCAACAATTGTGGAATTGTGATCTTCTTTGTTGGAAAGCAGTTTTATTGCTTTTCCGTTTGATTGCCGTGTCTGTGACGTTTTTCCTTCAGCTACAGCTGTGGTGGCTGATCTGGTAGGTTAAATACTTTAGTTACCGCATACTATATACGTTTACTACGTTCCACCCTTTCTGATTTTAATGGAATTTAATGAGTAAACGTTAACGTTCCTCAGTAGAAGAGCGACATCTTTCTGCCAAAGTGCTGGTTTTCTGGTGTTTCCTAGCTATTTTTTTCTATTTTTTAATAGAAAATGAAATTATTCAGTAAAAGCCTATAGGGCACAAGATAATTGTAAATAAACTGTCCTGTAATGTACCGTTTCGTACCTTTTTAGGGAGTATAGGAAACCTAAGAAAGACAAATGTGGGGCTATTATTAAGTTATTACCTATTTTAATGGCACTACATAAGTTCCCTAAAGTAAAAAGTAAGTTAAAATTAATATAAATGATGCTATTCGTACGCACCCAATATCGTATTCAGAAATGTAGCTTTCCGACCACTTGGAGCGCTGCTGTCTCGTGTATAACAAAAAATTATAGGAGTGTCGTGACTAGATGTTAGCCTGTGGTGTAGGTGACTAATGGGTGCGTATGTAGTGTAGTGTCGTGTTGGAGATGATGGGAGAGGGGAGAGGGTAAAACCTGGTGCCGGCACATAGCCTACTCTCGAAAACCACCAAGGGGGCAGCCGAGCTAAACGTTCCCATCCGACGGGCGGATCACCAACACTGTCCCATGCCCTTACTCCACGAGAACTACGGGGAGGTTTGGAATTTAATCCAGGGTATTGGTGCAGAGACTGGCCATCAGGACTTCGTACCACCACCCTTTGCTTTACGCCAATAGTCAACAGCGGGACACTTATTAAAAATACCTGATTAAATAATAACAGAAAGATGTATAATATTTTTACACTTATTATCCACTCGAGCAGCAACGAAAATAAGCATAACGGAAACAAAATGCAAGTTATTTCGATTGTAATCGACAACTCTAGGTCCATACCAGACGAATGTCAACTCCTAGCACAATCAGCAACGAATCCCCATTTCTGTTTAGTTTCCGTTTTGACCCGTCCCTTCGTTACGCGTTGCGTAGCATAATCAAAATATATGAAAGTTTTCTCTGCTTGCGTGAACACTATGTGATTGCTGATTGCCGGCCGCAGTTAATAGTGCGAGACATTTGGGGAAGAACTCCTGACCTAACCTCCATAGCGTGGATCCCCCATCCCTTGTTTCCCATTTCCCTATATCGCTGTAGCACCCTACCCTGCTAGGTCCCCAGCAAATGTAGCCCGTCCGTCGAGCTTATGGCTGAGCCCCCCTCCCCCAACAACGCTGGTACCAGAGCTGTAACCTCCCCATGCAGGCCAAGGAATCGATACCCATCCTCCTGGGGTATCAGGACTCGTGGAAATGGCGCCCATGGGCAGAGCTCTCTATCAGAGTGAGTCGAACCAGGATGGACGTGTCACACCATGAAACCTGTGAAGCTTTCGTTGCAAAATGGCCTTACAACGGCCGTCTCAGGAAAAAGGAATGGAGCCTTTAATGTGGTTACTTCAGATAAGAGGACCTTCCCGTCGGTAGCTACCCCATGGTAGCTGCACCAGAACAGACGGAGTTACGGTCACCGTCACCAAGCCGCTGCTTTTTGTAGAACAGATCGAGGACAGGTTTGGTGAAGTTGACTCGATGAGTAACTACTCAACAAGACAGTATCTGCTGAAACCATCTTGGCAACTCCTCGCCAGACTTTAAATATGGTTTACGATTTTTCATCGGGACGAACTGCTTAAAACTGATGAAGAGCTTGGGGCCAATCTAGAACGGCGATGTGTCCACTTCATCACCACGTTCAGAGAGGCTCCAAGGATAACCACGTTGATACTGTCGCCTTTATCTTAGGCTTCAAGGGGATTGACAGATGTGATGTTAAGCCATACAGTCAAAGCCCCCCCCCATGCGATGTTTTCGATCTATGTGGTTGTGCACATGTCTTCTCGTTGTACAGTGTCCCTGTATGCGGTGAATGTGGATGCCCACTGTGATGCCCCTGTGTTCCACCTGTTGTGTGTGTCAACTGTCATCAACGCCACTATTCTCGCTCCCTAGATTGCCCGGTGTATAAAAAGAAGATACAAAAGTCCCTCTAACACTTATCATGAGTCTCACCAAAAATTCGAGCGTCTGCACCCTGTGCAAATGTTATCTACCTTTGCTATTGTTAGCCTACATTCTCTACCCACCCCCCCAACCTCTCTTAATTACGTTCCTACCACACTTTAACCACCGAGGCAGTTTTAATTCTGAATATGTTTTACTTCAGATTCTTTGCTCTATGTCTGTTCTCTTCATTTTACTCCATTCTGGTGTTTATATTCAACAAATTTTATCACCTTTCTATGTTTTTAACGACTTGTCAAAATTGTAAATACGCACGGCTGAAGAGCAGCAATGAAGCTGCTGCCAACCTGCCACCTCTGGTGGCTTTAAAATAATAAAAAAGTAAAGCTTTTTGAAGTCTTTTAGTAATATCTCAAAGTGGGTACACAGATTCCGAATGGCTGGCTGCAAGTCAGTAAATACTCCTTTGGCGAATAGGCAAGTTGTATACCACTTTTAAAAGGTGGGTCTCATCCATTCAGTCAGCTCGTTTGAACGTTGTTGTACATCGCCATCAGTAGGCACCCCCGATACATGTTATACAGTCAATGATTTAAATCAGTACAACAGCGATAATTTTATTTACTGGCCGGCAGCTTACCGAATAGATACCTCACAAGAGTCAGAGACAAGAAACTGACCTACGTGAAGGATAAGGAGGCCATCTTTTTCGCATATGGTGACTGAGGACATTCTTATAGGAAGTTGTACGCTGTTTACAACATCGTGGTGGAGGTCAACCCCGAGCGTGACCAAACTGAGCCAAAACACGTGGGTAAACAGCACTGAGACCAAAGTCGCTAAAACCATCATCACAACCTTAGGAATAGCCGTGCCTTCTAAAGGGAAACACCGAGAGCGGGGAGGAATTAGGCTGGGGCGGAGGGAATTGAGAGGTAATGCAGCCTGGGAAAATAGGAGAAAGGCTGCTGGAGCTCGGAACCTACAGAAGAGCTGTCGCGCTATGGAAGCCGAGTTGCATCCTTGGTCTTTCAAATGAGACCAGTTTTGAAATTTGTAGTCTTTCTAATGAGACAAGTTTCCAAATTTTCATAGAACAATTTTTTTTTTCGTAAAATCAAATCGAAAATACCAAATGTTTTACCTTCTTTAAAAGTCTTCAAAATTCTGCTTAATTTAGTCAGTATTGGAAAGTATTTCATTAATAAAAATTTATATTTGTGAACCTTGTGTTGTTAGATTATTAAGTCCGAAGTTTGACGTTCATAGTACCTTTGGTTCCTGCTATATTAGCCAGCACCTTTACAAATATTTCCTGACAGCGCTTTTTCGAGCGATTTTGCACAAAATTTACTTGTTGAATAAGATTCAAAATTCTGTTCGGTGTTATTCTTAAGAGGCGGCATAATTCTGTACAAGATATCCAAATTCAGATTATTTCGACAAAATATTTCTTGGGATATAATAGCTCAAATTAACCACGAATACACGCTCGCTCTGGGGAATGTCTCGCATGAAATCAAACAAGTAACCATATCTCGGCCACTATCGTTTCGACAAAAGTTAAACTTTACCATGCACGAATATTCACATAAAATATCATCTAAATCTTTAACGGTCTCGAGCAGGGAGGCCTAGCTGAGTTGACATTTCCTCCCTTTCTGGATGCTTCGTTTTTATGTCAGGCAGTGTACATGGTCACTTGTAAATATCATTGATGGACAGTTCTTTCGCAAAGCTTCGAATGTGTTAACTAGACTTCCCCGACTCGTTAACACAGGGTATTAATGTAACTTAAATACAAATGCACTAAGTTTAAAGGTCATAACACTGCACACCGTACGTGGTTTTAGATTTCAGCCGATTTGCACAGTCTCATCTCGTGAAAACTGTTCAACCAACCGCGGCAATCCCTGTATTTTCAATATTTAATTTTTTGTAAGCGATCGACAGCTATGGACTCGCCTGCCTCGGGTGCTGAACTGTGAACTTTACTGACCATCCCGACAGCGTTCGGTCACGCGTGCCGCGTTTAAAAGTATATTGATAGATACTGCAGAATACATTCACAGATAAACGGAATCGCGTGCGCTACACACGTTTGTTTCATTACTCTGTTTGATGAAGTGTCTGCTCTGTGGAGACTGCGGCATGTGTATGTTTGTAGGCGTAACTTCCACAGAAGGGCTTCTGCGACCCGCAGTTACGATTTGTCAGTCGAACCTCGTGTAAAGGTTGTGCATCTGGCTGATAAATGATTGAAGCATGTTACTGTGTTAATATTTTATTAGTTTTTATCAACTTCGAGAACTTACGGATGTATGACCAACATGAAAATGTACGAGCTAGTTTTGTAATCTATATATTTGTACAGTTACTAATGTCTACCCGGGAAGGCTTTAGGCACGGTTTTATGGTGATCGGATAGATGTTTATTATTATATATTAATGTGAATGTTCGTGTACGCTTATCACGTCCGAACGACAAGACGCAGAGACTTAAATATTTGTACAGTTACTAATTTAAACCTGAGGAAGGTATTGGGCACGGTTTTATAGCGATCTGATAGATATTTATTAATTTGAAGAATATAACGCGAAATGCGGAACAATAATTACTCTTTGAAAATGACATTTACTCTTTGTAAATGGTTTTATTGGTTGCATTGTTACTTGAGAGTTGATAATGATAAAAGGGTGGAATATACTGGATGGAAAGTAATCTGTGTATATAAAATTCTACGTGTGTGTGTGTGTGTGTGTGTGTGTGTGTGTGTGTGTGTGTGAATATTTTGCTCTGCAGCGAAAACTACAGAACGCAAACGAATGGTCTGTGGGTAACTGTTGTCCGAAGTCTCCCGTTGTATACCATAGCAGTTCCATGCCAATAGCTATAAGGGGGTGGAAGATATGGTGGTTGAAAGTCGTCAAATTATAAAAAAATCGGACTGAAGGCCAGCGATGACGTTTGCGACTCTATAGCAAGGAGGTTACATACAGCGAAACGTCATGCCACTGACCATATCTTTGGTCTATGTGTGCTACAATGTCTTCAGCTCTTTCTCTGTAAGGATAAGCATACGAATAAAGAAATAAATAAATAGCACACTACTGAAAGATAACTTATCTATCATAATCAACCACCACGCGAGCGGAGCTGCGGGTTTAAGCTAGTAAATATCTATACGTTCATGCATGTAATAGTGTATTACCTATAAGCCTACACGTCGCAATGGTAACTGAAAAAATTTTACACATAGCTCTTTTTATGGTTCTGTACCTCGGACTGTATAAACGGGACCTTTGCAGAAACACTTTCGTTTCTACAAGCTAAAAAGTCTAATTAAAATAAAAACCTATAGAAAGAAGCAAAGAAACCATGTAACATTCTCCAAGCACAAAGCTTATCGGTAAATCCATATATTCTAGCACAGTAAATTTAACATCTCGACTGTTACAGTACATTGAACTAAATTCATTGGCGAATTTGAAGATTAGTGCTGGATCGGGATCCCCGCGTCGGGCAAGCGGTAGCCTGAACCAATCAGACTATCCAGTCAAGCTTCTCTTCCTTCCCAAGTCCCCATAGTACACTACGATGGCATTTCCCCCTGCCCATTACTTCCTTTTGCTCCCAGCCTATACAGTGAAAGTCCGGCATCCAATAGTCCGGAACGCCCGATGGTCAGGCAACAGGATTCAAGGGGATTTTTTTCCCCTTTTATGCAGCCGCTATTGCTGCAGTTACGCTGACGTCACCTACCGACTTAAGGCTCCTATAAACCCGAGCTGAACTATCCGCCATTTTTGAGCTTTTTTTTTATGACGATGGGCAGTTGTGGAGTCAAAATTAATTTCGTCTCTTTTTCTCCTCTATTTCATAACAGAGGTCTCGCTGCGTCTTTACAGGCGGGTGTAACTGTGAAGGATGTCTAAGATATTTTGTTTGAGGATACAAACGCTCCTCAGGCTGATAAAATTTACATAGCGCCCTCTGGTCCAGCAGTTTTGATGGATATAACATGTGAAGAAATGAAATGTTTCCTTGGAATACTCATTCTAAGTAGCTATAATCCTCTCCCAAATGAGAGGTTATACTGAGATTCAAATTTTGATACAAGAAACGAGTTGCAATGCAATGCTATGAGAAGAAATCGTTTTGAACAAATTCTCAGATTTCTGCGTGGTAATGACAGCAAATTTGATGAAAGGGATAAGACGTCGAAAATTTGACCCTTTATTGAAAGAGTAAGAGACAAATGTAATCAGATTTTTGTTCCTCTTTTACGATGAAACAATGATAAGATATTTTGGAATACACTCTTGCAAGCAGTTTATCAGGATTTGGATACAAAGCTTTGTGTTTGTGCACCACCTTTGCATACCTTGTAAATTTTTTCTTTTACCAAGGAAAATCACTAAATGTAAATACAGCTTATGACGCACAATTTGGTAAGGTCACTGCTCCACTCAATTGCCATACCATTTCTTCTTTGACAACCTTTTTCCTGGATTTTCTCTTCTGTCTTTCCTAAGAGAACAAGGTTATGGTGGAACAGAACCATAAAAAAGTTCCTAAATCTTGTGTGTTGATTGGACCGTTCACTGTTCGTATTTTGCTTCTTCCTCCTCATATCTTGCTTCACCTTTGTTCAGTTTTTGACACGCCGGCCACTGCGTCACTTTACCATTAAATCTGAGGGGCAGGCATGACGTATCAATCGCGAGGGCAGGAGGGACAGTCGCCCCCCTACTTCAAACTTTGGAGAGACAAGAGACGGGTTTTTGCCCCCCCCCCCCTCCCAATATTCACTTGCTTTTGTTTGATCTTTAGGCAGAGCCAGTGAATAAACTACGCTACCGTCAGTAATTATGGGGCAGTTCTTTTCACGGCAGTTATATTTGCCTTTGATTTAAGCAGCTTCTCCTCTCCTTTCGTCCCATTTTTCAGTTTGTGGCTGCTAATGGGGGCATAACATCTGTAGACATATGTAACGAATTCCACCCAGCAGTTTGGAACCGTAGTAGTTGATACTCATGGGGCGCTCAAGGCTGGCAGTGACCCAATGGCGCCATGCCCGGGGCCCACCGAGGGCCGTTGGCCCCCCCCCCCCCCCCCCCCCGTAGCTCTCTGGCAGTAACGTGCTTTTTTGTGTCAAAATGATTTTAAAGTCGCTATTTTATATGTTTCTTCTTGGGCGACTACAACGCCTAACTTTCGTCGTTAAATATATTGGAAATACTAAGAACAAATGGAAAAAACTGGTCGAATCCGACCTTTGGGCAGATCAATTTGAATTTGGAAGAACTGTACGAACACGTGAGGCAATACTCAAATTTCGACTTATCTTAAAAGATAAAGGAAACGGAAACCTTCGGTTTTAGCATTTGTGGATGTGGAGAAAGCTTTTGACAATGTCGATTGGAATGCACTTAGGGAGCGTAGAACTATATTCAACTTTTACAAAAACCAGACAGCAATTATTAGTCTAAGGGCATGAAAGGGTCGCAGTGGTTGGGAAGGGAATAAGACAGGGTTGTAGCCTTATCCCAACATTGAGCAAGCTGTGAAGGAATGCAAGGAGAAATTTGGAGAGGGATTTAAAGTTCAGGGAGAAGAAATAAAAACCTTTGCGGTTTGCCGATGACATATTAATTTTGTCATGGACTGTAAAGGATCTGGAAGAGCAATTGTATGGAATAGATAGTGTCTTGAAAGGAAGATATGAGATTAACATAAAGAGTAAAACGAGGTTAATGTAATGTAATGTCAGAAAAACAGGCGATACTGAAGGAATTAGATTTGGTAATGAGACAATAAAAGTAGTAGATTAGTTTTGTTATTTGGGTAGCAAAGTAACCTCTGATGGCCGAAGTACAGAAGATATAAAATGGAGAATGGCTATGGGAAGAAAAGCGTTTCTGAAGAAATGGAATTTGGTTGACATCGAATATTAGTTTAAATGTTAGGAAGTCCTTTCTCAAAGCATTTGTCTGGAATGTAGCTTTGTATGGGAGTGAAACGTGGACGATAAGGAGATCAGACAACAACAAAAAAATGATAGCTTTCGATATGTGGTGCTATACACGAATTATGATTAGATGGGTACATCATGTAAATAATTGGAGAGAAAGTGTTCCTGACATATCCTGACTAAGAGAAGGGACATGTATACGTTACTCCAAAGTTCATTGGCCTGGTGTAGCAACAGTAAATCCATATTTGAATTGAAAGGTAGTTTCTGTTGCAAATTATTATATTTATTTCTCTTTAACGCGTTTCGCGCTTTTGGCTCATCAGAACACTGTAACAGGGAAAATATACAAATATGTCAATTTCATACCGCGGACCTATCCACTACAATGTCAGGAAACAATGAATTGGGGGCGTAAACTACCTCAGAAACAGCTGGTGTAAAAGGTAAAAAAGATTTAATTAAATCCTCAGATTTTATCCAGTCCAAAATGCTGAGCATCGTGTGCTTTTACATCAACTAATGCCATCCAGCTGTTTCTGAGGTATGTTCAAGCCCCCAATTCATTGTTTCCTGATATTGTAGTGGATAGGTCCGCGGTATGAAACTGACATATTTGTATATTTTCCCTGTTATAGTGTTCTGATTATGCGCCAAAAGCGCGAAACGCGTTTAAAGAAAAATAAATATAATAATTTGCAACAGAGACTATCCTTCAATTCAAAAAAGAGAAGGGATAGGTTGGTGGGACACATTGTGAGGCATCAAGGAATCCACTTTCCGTGCCTGCACTACGAACTAACACAAGCTAGTTTTTACCCTAATGTGACAGTTCGTAATGATGCAAGCAAATAGGATTACGCTGCGGTGAGGACTGACGTTCGCTGTGGAATGGGGGTTAGAAGATTCTTGTGGAAATATCACCTGCAAATCTATTTAATCCCCACGTTAGTTCCGTTCCTTCGGTTTGAATTTATGCCCCGACGAACAGCCTTCGCAACGCCTGAAGTCAAACACGGGTGACAGATCTGCGCCTTGACGAGTCGCAGGCAAACACTTCTCGCCTGGGCGGCCGTTCAACCACGCGTAGTCGTCTCGGAGCGCTATCCCGGAGGACTGTAAGCGGACGCCGCAGTGGCCCGTGAGGAGAGTTTGCATCCGCGGTCTCTCCTGACTAATTTAAGGCTTGCCAGAAGCACGCCGCTCTCATACAACTTTCACGGATTTCCAGAGGCAGTAATCCTCCAAGACAGGCTGCCGAGCGCCGGCGCCCGTGTTTACCCTGCGGCGTTTCCAGCTCCGGAGCTGGAGACGGCTCGTTACCTGGGAGCCGCCAGTGTTCCTCGCTCCGGCGGTTCCCCGGCCGACCGCTCTTTTAAATATTGTACGGCCGGCCGTGGTCCGGCCCCGCCTGGACGTCTCGTCACGCGCGACTTTCCCGGTAACGACGTCTAACGAGCTCCGCCCAAGCCGACGACTTCGCTCGGCTTCACTGCAGCGTCTGCGAAGTGGTGTGGACAGAGTCTGGTGCGGACTTGGCTGAAGCGAGCGCTCGCAGAAGTCATACTGTAGGAGGAAAAGCCCTTGTGAGGGAGCTGACATGGAGCAGTTTATTTCGCATATAAAAATATTAGGTGTTAAAGAAGTTTTCTTGGTTGGAGAACTGTGTGAAATAGAAAGGTTGAGAGAGAGAGAGAGAGACAGATGAGCTTGTATCCCGTGGGAAAGCTCCGCCCCTATTGCAAGTTGAGATCTGATTGGCTCCCGCCTATACTAGTTGTCCGCCAAAACTTTAAGCTTTTTTAATTAATATTTAACTTTCATATGTAATATTCACAGAGTATATGACAACTGCGATTGGGCAAAGCTGAAAATGTGTACGCAGCCGGGATTCGAACCCGGGTCTCCTGCTTTCTAGGCAGTTGCGCAGCTTCGCCCTGCCCACAGTACTCAAACTCGTAGTTATGAAACTAATTCCCGTAAGAGTAAGGGTTTCAAACTTGCCACCCCTCCCCACTAACGATAGGATCATTGCCCGTCACCGGCATATTATATATATATACACACACACATGTGGCGTCTGTTCCGAAAGAACAGATGTTCCTGCAGTTATTATTTAATATTCACAGAATGTTCTTTCGGAACAGATGCCACATGTATAATATGCCGGTGACGGGCAATGATCCTATCGTTAGTGGGGAGGGGTGGGCAAGTTTGAAGCCCTTACTCTTACGGGAATTAGTTTCATAACTACGAGTTTGAGTACTGTGGGCAGGACGAAGCTGGGAATTTGTATCTGACGGGAGGCGTGCTTAGGTAGTCCTTGCAGGTGCGGTGTTCACTGTGTCCCCAGTAGTGTAGGGATCAGCGCAACTGCCTAGAAAGCTGGAGAGCCAGGTTCGAATCCCGGCTGGGACACATTGCAGCTTTGCCCAATCGCAGTTGATGTCATATATTCTGTGAATATTAAATAATAACAACTGCAGGATCAGAAATGACGTCTGTTCTTTCGGAACAGACGCCACATGTGTTTATTTCCTATGTCTATTAAAAATTATCTGTATACTTTCTGTAATGTTTTTGTGCTAAGTTATATTTAGGTTAATTCAAAGATTTAATTATTTGTATATTTT
Organism: Locusta migratoria; assembly: GCA_026315105.1. Taxonomy (NCBI): domain Eukaryota; kingdom Metazoa; phylum Arthropoda; class Insecta; order Orthoptera; family Acrididae; genus Locusta; species Locusta migratoria. The sequence goes on from CM048747.1 coordinate 104,215,994, forward strand.
GTAATAAGTTGAACAATGTCATACCCGGGCCGCTGAAAAATTGCACTTGACGTTTCGCATTACGGCGAGTTAAGTTGGCTACACTGCTTTAGCGACGTTGCAACATGGGTCAATGCAAATGAAGTGGTACAATAAAAATTAAGTTGGTTGCTTGACCATTTTTAAATATTTTAAATTTTTTGTATGTAATTGCCCTGTATTTGAGAAGTTCAAAACAGTTTTTTTAAAGTAATTCATCTTGCACCTTTACTGAATGGCGGCCATTTTTTTTGTCAGCGTGCGCCGATTTTTCAGTCTGGAGACATTAGCGAAAATTTGAATATCTCTGCACTGGGTTAAGGTTACAACATTGCAATTGACATGATTGTTTTTAGAAAAGTGTCCTCTACAACATTGTCTATTACACAAAATACCCTAAATTCAAAAATAACCAGTCAAAGTGACCTCCAAAATTCGGTATCTAAATTTTCAAAAATCTACTTTTTAGGCCCAATAATAATATACAAGAAGTGACTTATGAGAGTCTATTTTTTCCTGTGGTTAGATATCACACACTACTAGCCTCATATAGAACAAGAACACTTACAAATGTTTCCTTAATTTTTTATGAATTTTTGAAATTTGAAAATTTTCATTTTTTGTAAAGTTTGAGGCTAGTTATCTCAGATGGGACTGAATATAAAAATATGATTTTTGCACAGTTTGTACACCTATATGATAGCAATGTACTGTAAAAATTTCAACATTGATATCTGAGTGTGAACAAAGATATTAATTTTTGAAAATGAGGAAATAATTCATATGACACTACAACAGTTATTAAGACTGTTGCCTATTTAAATGGTTTATTGTTTCATTGTAATAAAATTTAATTGTGACATAGTGTGAACTAAATATATCACACAATATTCATTTAGTTTATTTTTAATAATACAATATTAAACAACAGGAGCTTTCGGTTATGTTCTATTGTAATAAAAATGCCCATTTATGTTTAGGTTTATTGACAATAAAGAATTACATAATTATGTGTTTAGAAAACGTTTCCATTTGAAACCGTACAGATCGTCGCTTTTACAAGCAATTATAGACACTGATAAGATTGCCCAGAAGAACGTCGGTGCGGATATGTTAGACCGAGTGGATGATCAATATTACAAAAAAACAGTCTTGACCGCAAAAATTAACAGTTTCTATTTACCGGTTTCGACCTGATGTAGGTCATCTTCGGAATAAAATGTAGCCCACGTGGCCAGTGCTGGACTCGGCTGGGCGCAGCTGTTCAAATGTTTGTTAAGCTTATGGGACTTAACTACAGGGTCATCAGTCCCTAAGCTTACAAACTACTTATGAACTACCTTATACTAAAGACGGCACAAATATCCATGCTCGAGGGGGGATTCGAACCCCCGACCGTAGTGGCCGTGCAGACCGTGACTGAAGCGCCTCAGTCTCCTCGGCCACCGCGGCCGGAGGCGCAGCTGTCGAAACCGTTATATAGAAACTGTAAATTTTTGCGATCAAGACTTTTTTTTAAGCTAATAATCATTCCAAATAGGTCGCTGTTTCTCTCCTCTGGCAATGTTGTCAAAATTAACAAGTGGATGATGATGATGTCTTGGACAACATGCCGGCCGCGGTGGCCGAGGGGACTGATGCGCTCGAGTCACGGTCTGCACGGCCACTGCGGTCGGGGGTTCGAATCCCCCCTCGGACATGGATATTTGTGCCGTCCTTAGTATTAGCTAGTTGATAAGTAGTTTGTACGTTTAGGGACTGATGACACCGTAGTTAAGTCCCATAAGCTTAACCAACATTTGATTTGGACAACAAAATTTTTTTCTGACAAGTCAACTTTTCACTCCTTTGCCGGCCACTCTACCGGAACCTAGAGCAAGAATCTACGTCGCCGCTGAGCAAGTTACACCTGCAATGCTGATATGAGTTTGGGAAGAAATCAGTTACTGATGGGATGTCTGCAGGATAACCAATGGAGGCCACATCTAACACTTTTAGAGTAAGATAAAAACTGTGTGTTTTCTTTTGAAACAACAGTAAAACCAGCTCTGTACTTTTTAACAAATTAATATGAATTTTCAAAGTTGTAAAGTCCCTTTTGAAACACCCTGTACTATAAACGAGCCAGTACCGATAGCAATATCGGTAATTTACAAGAAGGCTTTCCATCGAAATAGCCACGCTCCTATCGACATATCGAACGTGCGATTACTATTCCGGCGAGAGTTACGGCATGTGTTACGTCATTAACTACTGTCACAATACAAATACAAGTATACAGGGTGTTACAAAAAGGTACGGGCAAACTTTCAGGAAACAATCCTCACACACAAAGAAAGAAAATGTTATGTGGACATGTGTCCGGAAACGCTTAATTTCCATGTTAGAGTTCGTTTTATCACTTCTCTTCAAATCACATTAATCATGGAATGGAAACACACAGCAACAGAACGTACCAGCGTGACTTCAGACACTTTGTTACAGGGAATGTTCAAAATGTCCTCCGTTAGCGAGGATACATGCATCCACCCTCCGTCGCATGGAATCCCTGGAGAATGGCGTATTGTATCACAGCCGTCCATAATACGATCACGAAGAGTCTCTACATTTGGTACCGAGGTTGCGTAGACAAGAGCTTTCAAATGCCCCCAGTAATGAAAGTCAAAAGGGTTGAGGTCGGGAGAGGGTGGAGGCCATGGAATTGGTCCGCCTCTACCAATCCATCGGTCACCGAATCTGTTGTTGAGAAGCGTACGAACACGTCAACTGAAATGTGCAGGAGCTCCATCGTGCATGGACCAGATGTGTCGTATTTGTAAAGGCACATGTTCTAGCAGCACAGGTAGAGCATCCCGAATGAAATCATGATAACGTGCTCCAGTGAGCGTAGGTGGAAGAACATGAGGCCCAATCAAAACATCATCAACAATTCCTGCCCAAACGTTCACAGAAAATCTGTGTTGATGACGTGATTGCACAATTGCGTGTGGATTCTCGTCAGCCCACACTTGTTCATTTTGAAAATTTACAATTTGATCACGTTGGAATGAAGCCTCGTCCGTAAATACTAAAATGAGCTCCAACATGGAAATTAAGCGTTTCCGTACACGTGACCACATAACATATTTTCGTTCTTTGTGTGTGAGGAATATTTCCTGAAAGTTTGACCGTACATTTTTGTAACACTCTGTATAGTGTACTCACATTATTCATGAGTGTCGTTTCACATTTAAATACAAGTATATTGTGTACTCAGATTATTCTTGAGTGGTGTTTTTCGTCAGGAATGAAGCCATTTGCTGTATAAGCCATGGGCAATAACCTCAAATCATGTTTTTCTCGCTATCGTTGTTTTCTTCCCTATTTCTTGCAAACCAACAGAAAAGGAATTTCCTTATCTGCCGATTTAACTCCTACGAGAAGTCTCCATCAGCGACATGGCCTAATGTACATACGTGATGTGGTGCGGCAGTGTTGGAAACAGTCGCTGTGGATGCTGAGATGAATGGCGGCACACAATGTTTACAAGATGTGAAAATGAGTATGTTAACATCACGGTTTAATGATAATATTTTCGAAATAAATTACAATATTCGAATGTAGAACATCACACACTACATAACTAAGTTTCTCTACATGCACTGTCTTTCTGTTCATATGTAACACTTTGTTGTTACGCAAATCTAAATACGTGTGTGTCTCTTAAATGATACGAATTACTATAATTTTTTCAATGTTCATAATTTGTTGGAACGCTTGCAACAATTTAATCTCTACTCTTCGCTTCCTGCCTAAGCACATCTGTTACAAACATGACATGTTCGTAAAAATCATAACTTTCGCTCACAACAATTGAAGGTTCCTGCCTAACCACAACCTGTAAAATCATGCGACATATTCGTAAAATCAAAGGTTCGCGGCATTGGCTACTTGTACTACATTGCCAACCTAACGTTGCTACGAATGCACCGCGACGTTCCCCATGCCGCTGATCGAGACTTCAGCGAACTCCTACTCGCACAATCTGAACACCTTCACAATTCATGCAATTTCGAAATTTTTCATCAGGTAATAAACCGTACTTTCTACAAAATTCCACACTTTTCTCCACCGTCGACAAAGAAGGAATTAAACTCTTCCACATTAAGCGTTCACCCGCCGAAATTGTGTAACTCGAACTCATATCAATGACACTACTAAACACGTAAATACCTTCAGTCACGCTCAATAACACAGACTGAGAGACTGCGTCCCGTGTATCACAAGTTAACATCACAATTCGCGCGACGTAATCATCGACCATCGCGCACGTTCGATACATCGATAGGTGCGCGGCTATTTCGATGGGATGCTTTTTGTAACTTACCGCAATATTAATGCAACACTATACTCGGGCCGCTGAAACATTCCACTTGATAAGTTTGCGCGTAGTTCGCGTGCAGTAGGCGATACTGCGACTGCGAGGTTGCAACAGGTACGCAGCAGGCGGCTAAAGCGACAGGCGGTGGCTCAGAATCTCCGAAATATGTACTGGAAATGTCGCCTGACACCGTTAATAGGAACGGTCGCATAATAATTTATACGGAAATACAACAGAACGTGTTTATGACAACAGACAAATCACCTACAGAGAAATACCATTTCATATTCACAGAATATATGAAAACTGCGATTGGGCAAAGCTGAAGATGTGTACCCAGCCAGGACTCGAACCTAGGTCACCTGCTTTCAAGGCAGTTGCGCTGACTACTACACTACTAGGGACACAGTGATTACCGCACCTGCAAGGACTACCTAAGCTCACCTCCTGTCAGGCACAAATTCCCAGCTTTACCCTGCCCACAGTACTCAAACTCTTAGTTACGAAACTAATTCCCGTAAGAGTAAGGACCCCAAACTTGCCCACCCCTCCCCACTAACGACAGCATCATTGCCAGTCACCGGCATAATATATAAAACACACACACACACACACACACACACACACACACACGTGACGTCGTTTCGGAAGAACAGAAGTCACTTCTGATCCTGCAAAACTGACGTCTGTTCTTTCGAAACGCCGCCGCATGTATATACCATTTGATAATATACGAAACCGTGAAATAAACAAGTCTAACTTAAGGACAGTGTCTATGAAATGTTATTCCGAATCTTTTACGTAATAGCTGCACATGGAACGTCGTACAATAATGTAAAGCTACTGAAAGAACACGCAACCCGACAAACTTGCAGTCAATCAGGATAACTTTTTACCCGTCAGGGCATCTTTGTTCCACTTAATATTTGGCTTTCATATGGCTGCTGTTCCACCTACTGGAGAATTATTTATAACAGAGGTATTAAAAATTACCTTTAGATAAAAATATTGCCAATAGTTGGAACATGAGCCATTTGAAACGCAAATATTAAGTGGTACAAAGTTACCCCGATTGACCGTAATACGAAATAAAGAAACAGTTGCACTCTGTGATGCAAAGTGACAATATTAATTCTGCATAAATTTACACTCACCAGTTTATGAAGTCAGTGGCGCAATTCCATGAAGTTTATCATCACTGACATCCGAATCAGATCGAAAACCGTCATCATCATCATCATCATCATTTTCGAGGGAAATCATTAATTGTTCATACTCATTTATTATGCCGTCTATATTCTGCGCTTCTTTAATAAGTATACACTTGCTCTACCTTCTTTCTCCATGAGGTGACGTCAACAGTAGCAAGTCCTTCAAGTAAAAGTCCTTCCAATTCAGTTATAGTAAAAGACTTGTTATTCTTTCTGACAACAAGGCCTGCGTGGAACCACGTTCGCTCATTTTTTTCCTCCATCCTTGCCGGTGGCTTCTCTCTTTGCCCAGATGTCTCATCTTAGCACTCATAGCCTCTTTTCTTTCATCAGTCCATTTTGTGCAAGATCTGGGCAGTCTCTCCTGAAACTTCTGAGTTTTTCTAAAAATTTGTCTTGGATTTCTCTTCTACCAATTTTTAGAAGTTCGTGGTCTCTTTCACAGCCTGTACCACAAAGTTCGAGCGTTGAGGCTCTGTAAGTAGTTACAATGTTTGTAAAGTTATCTGCAGGGGTCATTGGTCCCCAAACTTACAAATTACGTAAACTAACGTATTTTAAGAACAACACAAACACGCATGCCCGAAGGAGGACTAACATCCGACGGCGAACGGCCGCGCGCACCGCAGCAAGGCGCCTTAGTGCGCACGGCCATTCCGCCGCGTTAAATATCCGCTATGTGAGTCTTTCGTGGGGGGTCTAGAGGCGTAGCCATAGAGAACTAATATCTTTTTCCTGGAGGCATGGACCTTTGTTCTGTGGGTATGTACGTCTCGTTATTTGGGCGCAGTTTCCTTAAATTGTTTGAGAAAATTGGACCGAAAATTTCAGGAGTCTTCACTCGCGTATTTCTAATTTGTCATGCGTTTCGTTTTTATTGAACATAAAACATCTTCCGTGGTCCGCATGACATATCTACAATTTATTGATTTCGTTTTACACCGATAAATATTTCGTTAGGTAATGCTTTTAGATTTTATTTATTTACTTACGGTAATTCCGTGTAAGATTTTCGCCTCCGACCACGAAGCACCGACGTGTTGCATCTTTAATTTCAGTTTTCTTCCCGCATTATTATTATTATTATTATTATTTTCTAGCTCGCATTTCGCCGTATCACTATACACATTTCCACTTTTTTAAACAACAGAAAAACAATGGAACAATATCACATACACTATTTAATCAAATGTGTATGGACACGTGCCGGAAAATGACTTACAAAATTCTTGGTGCCCTCCATCGGTAATGGTGGAATTCAATATGGTGTTGACACCCCCTTGCTTTGACAACTTCCACTCTCGCAGGCATACGTTCAGTCAGGTGCTGGAAGGTTTCTTGGGGAATGGCAGACCATACTTCACGGCGCACAGGACTGACGAGTGGTGTCGATGTAGGTCGGTGAGTCCTGGCACGAAGTTGGCGTTCCAAAACATCCTAAAGGTGTTATGTAGAATTCAAGTCTACAGGTCTGTCCATTACAGGGACGTTATTGTCGTGTAACGACACCGCCATAAACAGTGCATTATAACACGTGCGCATTGAAAGATGCAATAGCCGTCCTGGAATTGCTCTTCAACATTGGGAAGCAAGAAGGTACGCCTATGCTGTGACATTGCCACGTAAAACAGGGGGTGCAAGCTCCCTCCATGAGACAACCACACCATTAACACCACAGCCTCCGAATGTTAAGGCCGTATTACCGGGTACACCTGAGACGTACGCCTATGCAGCAACGCCGCTAGCGTGATTATCCGGAACTACTTACTGCTTCACAGAGACCTATTAACACGATACGTTGCGGATATGCCTTGGTGCGAATCCGCGCATGTGCAATAGACAGCAATAACGTGCACGAAACGCAAATAAAACTGAGCTCTTGTAATCGTTCATTCATACCTCACAAGCACGCGAGGGAAACATTTCTTGGAACGTCTTTCGTTCAAAATATTTGTGAGAGCTCAAGGTTCCGATTTAATATGAAGTTGTCATTTTTTTATACTAAGTACTTGGTTTTCTCTTGTAGTTAGCACGGAATTCAGTCACTACTGCTTTGAATTACAAACTCAACACTTTTATTTTATATTATAGTTCAAAGTATGTGTAACAAAGGGCCAAAGTGCTTAGGTCATGCCGGCCACGGTGGCCGAGGGGACTGAGGCGCGCCAGTCACGGTCCGCACGACCACAACGGTCGGGGGTTCCAATCCCCCTCCCCCCTCGGGCATGGATATTTGTGCCGTCCTTAGTGTTAGCAATTTCATAAGTAGTTTGTAAGTTTAGGGACTGATGACCCCGTAGTTAAGTCCCATAAGCTCTACAAACATTTGAACAACATTTGATTAGGTCATCGGTTCCTCAACTTAAACAATGACTTAAACTAAATTATACCGAGGAAAACATGCACACAAATGCCCGGTGGGAAAGCAATTCCTGACATGAAGCCTCAGACCGCGCGGCCGTTTTTATATTACGACACTTGGTTGCAAAAGTATATGTCTATACAAATTTACATTTATATAGCACAATGCACACAGGACTTTTTGGAGCTGTGGGTTAAGAGTGTAGAATCCAACGTACAGGCTTATGACGCAAGTGACAACCTATCATCTGTCGGTGTTGGAAGTCCGGGAATTCCGCGGATCGCCCCATTCTGCTCTTTCACGATGTCTAATGAGTACTGAGGTCGCGATATGGGCTACCTGTGACAGTAAGTGGCAGTATCTACATATCACATTTAAGTGCCTGGCAGAGGATTCATTAATCACTTTCATAACCTTTCTCTACCGTTCCATTCTCTAATAACGCGCAGGAAGAAAGAACACCTAAATCGTTCCGTTTTCGATCTGATTTCTCTTATTTTATTGGAATGGTCATGTCTCCCTACGTAGGTGGGTGCTAGCAAAATATTTTCACACTCAGAAGTAAAAGTCGGTGATTGAAATTTCGCAAACAGAACTCTCCGCAACCTATAACGTCGTTCTTTTAATGATTTCCACCTCAAATCCAGCAACATATCCGTAACGCTTTCCCCCCTATAACATGATAAAATAAAACGAGCTGCCCTTCTCTGAACCTTCTCAATATCCGTCAGTCCCACCTGGTGAGGTCCCAGAGTGGGCAACAGTACTCCAGGAGAGGATGCACAAGTGTGATGTCTCTATGGTGGAGCTGTTGCATCTTCCAAGCGTTCTGCCAATGATACGTTCCTTTGGTTCGCCTTCCCCACAATATTTTCGGTGTGTTCTCTCCAGTCTAAGTTGTTCATAATTGTAACTCCCAGGTATTTCGTAAGGTTTGACTGATTTATCAAAAAATGTGCAAATGTTTGTATAGTCTATGGGACTTAACTACGGGGTCATCAGTCCCTAAACTTACGAACTACTTATGAACTACTTACGAACTAGGATGGCACAAATAACCATGCCCGTGAGGGGATTCGAACCCCCGACCGTAGTGGCCGTGCAGACCCTGACTGAAGCGCCTTAGTCCCCTCGGCCACCGCGGCCGGCACTGATTTATCGTGCAATTGAAGTTCTTTCGCACCATGTAGAGATTTTGTCTAAATCGCTTTGCAGTTGCTTTTGATCCTCTATTGATTTCTCTAGCCGATGATCGACAGCATCACTCACGAACAGCCTAAGGGAGCTATTCAGATTGTCTCCTAAATCGGTTATAAACACAATGAAGATAGGGGACCTATAACGCTTCCCTGGGGAAATCCAGATACTACTTCTGTTTTACTACGAACGGTGTCCTTTCTGAGAGGAAATCATGAATCCAATCCCACAATTGTGGCGATATTCCATAGGCACGCAATGCACCCATAATGAATAACATATGTTTTCGGGGAGGGGGGGGGGGGGTGCGTCCGGATACTTTTGATAGATGGTGTATATTTGTATACTTTTCAGTGACTGGACTGTGTTCTTTTTTTCCTTTCTTGAATGTTGCCAGCTTTGCAACTTTTAGATCTTTTATTTTTTTAAAATTCTGTTAGTGTGCATTCATTACTTATGTAAGCTAAATGGAGCGGTACGATGAAATTTAAAATCTCAAAAGAGTGTGCGGTTACGGGTGGGGGGGGGGGGGCGAGAGATTGGGGCGTGGGTGTAAAATAGTTGTTGGCATGAGGCAGTGAGGAGGTGAACGACGGGAGTGAGAGGTCAAGACGTGAAAAAACTATTGTGGAAGGACGGTTGAGTTGGCGAGGGAGAGGTGTGCGAAAGAGGGTTTTGTGTGATATTTTTCGTATTAAAACGAAACGCTTCTGATGAAAGATCGCCTGTTGTAATTTCACAGCCGGACGAAAAAATGTCCTTAATAATTGTATAGCAACCACGGACATAATTGCCACAAAAATGTTTGATGTTTTCTCCGGAAAAATAAAAGTTTAAATATTCTGGAAGACTATCGTCCGCAGTTACGAGTATTATATCTTCTTCAACAGGCCAAAAGTAATGGAAGTCACAGTGACATTTACTTTTTTTTCGCGAGCGACTTTATCAGCGGCTGCACAAAGAAAACTCATCGACAGCTCCCCCCCCCCCCACCCGCCCCGTCTTTTCTCTCGAGTCAGAATATTTCGTTACCAGAACGGTGTAATATAGAAAAGGTCATATTCTCCCCCCCCCCCCCCCTTCAATTTGTGAAAGACGCCGAAAAAGCGCGGTGGGAAGAAGCCGAGCACTGCCACGATATAATTTTTCCATTTACCTAGCTTCGAGTCTAGGTGATATCTACTTAAGTTTCTCTGTAACTCATAATACGTCAGATAGAACAACTGTACTTTAAATTTTATCTTATATTTACTTTCAGAGAAATTTTAAAATTCACATTCTGTTCTTTCATATTCTATCTAATATAATAAAGCAGAGTGTCCGTATATTTGTATGTGTTGCATACAAATCTACAGTTTTGTTCCAATCTTTATGAAATTTTGTACACGTAACGTCCAATCCAATGCTGCACCATTTCTCCTAAACCACTGGACCGATTTCAACCAAATTTGGTACACATATTCCTTACGTGGGATAACAATTGCTGTTCGAGTACGAACCACGTACGACACATGGTTCAGGAGATATGACGTCGTAAACAATAGGAATCGCAGAAAACTGCCACATAATGCGGCGAGACTTTATAAATACGCTATAAGAGTACTTAACGACTTGCAACAAACTTTAAACGTAATTTCAAACCTTTATTAAACTTTTTCTCGCTGGCAACCATAGTAAAATGATGAAAGGAAAAAAGTTTCTTGCTTACTACATTTTCGCTATTTATGTAGTAAAACTACGGCATTCGGTATGACGTTATAATTTATAATTTGTACACTACATATTGTAGCCACAGGAAATTTTACAGACAGTATACACGCATATAGTTGAGAGTACCTTCTAAATTGTATCGCGGTACGACACGTAGTTCATGAGATATAAACACATTAACAATGACGTTCATGGAAAATAGCCTCATCACGCATCAAGTTTTAATCTATTACTTCTTTAGTACTAATTGTATTCACAAGAGATTTTATAGACATACAGGCCTTTTAAAAAAGAATATATACCTGAAAAATGGCAGAAATAAATAAAATATATCCGGACAACGCCGGATTTTCAGCTAGGTATGTATAAAGCAGTGTCCGTATGTTTGTGTGTATTGTGTGTACGTGTTCAATACAAATCTGCAGTTTTGTTCCAATCTTTATGAAATTTAGTACACGTAACCTTCAATCCATGAGGACGGTCGCCGTAAGTGTAAGAATCATGTACGATATATAGTTCACGAGATATGAAGTCATAAACAATTTAATGAGCTAAAAATTGCTGCATTTAGCGACAATGCTGCTCATTTTCTCCTGAACCACTATACCGATATCATCCAAATTTGGTACACACATTCCTTACCGTGAGGTAACAATTGATGCAGGGTTAAGAATCATATAAACACACGGTTCATCGCCAAAAACTGCCATATTATGCGGTAAGACTTTATAAATACGCTTTATGAGAAAGAGTACTAATTGGCGAGTTGCAACAATCTTTAAACAAAATTTCAAACCTTTATTAAACTTTTTCTCGCAGGCAACCACATCAAAAAATTGAAAGCAAAAAAGTTTCTGGCTTACTACTTTTCCGTTGTCCATGGAGTAAAACTATGGCATTCGGTAGGACGTTATAATTTATAATTTGGACACAACAAATTGTAGCAGCAGGAGATTTTACAGATAGTATACACACATACCGTTGAATGTAGTAGTTGTTATGGTCTTCAGTACGGAGACAGGTTTGATGCAGCTCTCCACCTACTCTATCCTGAGCAAGCCTTTTCACCTCCTCATAAGAACGGCAACACACGTCCATTTGAATCTGCTTACTATATGCGTCTTTTGGTCTCCCTCTGGAATTTTTACCGCACACACTTTCCTCCAATGCTAAATTTACGATTCCTTGATGTCTAAGGATGTGTTCTACCAAGCGATCCCTTCTTTTAGTCAAGGTATGCCAAAAATTCCTTTTCTCACCAATTCTGTTCAGTACCTCTTCATTAGTTGTGCGATCTACCCACCTAATCTTCAGCATTCTTCTGTAGCACCACATTTCAAAGGCCTCTATTCTCTTTCTGTCCGAACTGTTTATCGTCCATGTTTCACTCCCGTACAAGGCAAAACTCCACACAAATGCCTTCAGAAGAGACTTCGTTACACATAAATTAATATTCGATGTTAGCAAATTTCTCTTTTCCAAATGTTCAAATGTTTGTAGAGCTTATGGGACTTAACTACGGGGTCATCAGTCCCTAAACTTACAAACTAGTTATGAACTAGCTAAAACTAAGGACGGCACAAATATCCATGCCCGAGGGGGGATTCTCTTTTTCAAAAATGCTTTTCTTCCCATTGCCATTCTGCATTTTATATCCTCTGTACTGCGACCGTCATATGTTATTTTACTACCCAAGTAACAAATCTCATTTACCACCTTTATTGTTGAAGGTACCTTCTAAATTGTATGACATTAAGACACGTAGTTGATGAGGTATGAGCACATAAACTGAAACGTTCATGGAAAACCGCCCCATAGCGCATCAAGTTTTAATCTATTACTTCTTTACTACTAATTGTATTGTCAAGAGATTTTACAGACATACAGGCCTTATACAAATGAATATACATCTGAAAAATGGCAGGAATAAATTGATAAATACCCGGGCAACGCCGGGTTTTCAGCTAGTCCTGAATATAACAAAAGAAAGCCAAACTTTATACTTACTCTTTCTGAGAAATTTTCGACTACTGCATTCACAAATGAGGTAGTTGCCAGTGTACTCCATGTAGAATCTACGAACAGTGTCAGGAAGTGTGGAGCCAATTTCACTTAGAGAAATCTTTGCGTCGGTATTTGAATGTAATGCTCTCTTATGTAATGGGAACAATGGGTAGGGGCACAATGTCAGTGGTATATGGTTAAGCCGGAAATACAGGTCTGGCGAGAGACCAGCTACGGGAGTCAGTGAGATTGTCACCACTCTGGCCGGATGGCGTAGTTGACGACAGCACTGCCCTGTAAGCAGAAGACCCGGGTTCGAAACCTGTATGGCACAAATTTTACGCTCTAACCATTGATGTAATGTAATGCTCACTAGTTCTAATGCCTTAATTATTGCATGCTTTGTTCGAAGTACAATTTGACATTTTTCCTTAGTAAGTATAAACCTTTATCTTTTAGAGTTAGGAAACTGTGCTAGCCTCAAAGATTCACACCTCTGACAGTTATGAAAACGACAGGACACCTGTTGTCGCTTCTGCGTCTGCCACACGTAGGAGCTGAAGACAGCTGTGATTCCCAGCTGTGTGTGCTCCACACCTCCAATTTGCTCCACACCAAAACTTGAGTGAACACCAACAATTCATCCAGCACGAAATGGTTTGGAATAGCGAAAGCTTACGATTAAATGTTCGACCATAAGGAGGCCTAAATATGGCCAGTCTGTGATGCACTTTATTACGAGGGTCACTCCAAAAGAAATGCACACCATTAAAAATACATTTTTCATTCTGCATGCTTGAAAGTTTTACAGTGTGTAGATACAACCTTCTCGCTTGTTTTCAAACTTAGTTCAACCTGTTCCCGTAAATGGCGCCGTCACAGCATGTCTTCAAGATGGCTGCTACACTTGACGTTCGTCAGAAGCAACGTACTGTCTTTAAATTGCTGTACTGTGAAAACGAGCAGTGGGAAACATGCACAGGTTGAAAAAGGTGTATGGCGACGCTGCTGTAGATCGCAGTACAGTTATTTGGTGGGCAAGTAGGTTACGTGATGAAAGCGGGCATGGCAATATTGAGGATTGTCCTCGCAGCGGCAGGCCTCGTACTGCACACACTCCAGACAACGTGCAGAGAGTTCACGAATTGGTGACTGCTGACAGACACGTCACAGTGAACGAATTGTCACGCTACGTTGGGGTAGGGAAAGGAACTGTTTGCAGAATACTGAAAGTGTTGGCGTTGAAAACGGTTTGTGCCAGGTGGGTTCCCAGGATGTTGACAGTGGCTCACAAAGAAACACGAAAAACGGTATGCAGCTAACTGTTGGAACAGTATGGGAATGTTGGAAATGAATTTCTTGGAAGAATTGTGACAAGTGATGACACGGCTCCATCATTTTTCATCAGAGACGAAAAGGCAATCAATGGAGTCGCATCATGCCAATTCACCCCCACAAAAAAACACCTTCTGCTGGAAAAGTTATGGCTATGGTGTTTTTCGATTCAGAAGGATTCTTGGTTGTGAATATTATGCCACTTGGAAATATCATAAATTCTTATGCATATGTGACGACACTGAAGAAACTTCAAGCTCAACTGAGTCATGTTCGACCACATCGACAAAAGCAGGATGTTTTGCTGTTTCACGACAATGCACGGACACATGTCAGTCAAAAAAACCACGGAAGCGATCACAAAAGTCGGATGGACAACACTGAAACACCCGTCTTACAGGGCTGACCTGGCTCCATGTGACTTATCTCGTTGGGAAACTGAAAGACTGTCTTCGTGGAACAAGGTTTGAAGATGATGACTGCCTTGTGCACGCTGCCAAACAGTGGCTCCAACGTGTTGGTCCAGAATGTTACCGTGCGGGTATACTGACGCTGGTTCCAAGATGGCGTGAGGCAGTTGACAGGGATGGGGATTATGTGGAGAAATAAAAATATTGTTCCTAAAGGATGTATCTACACACAGTACAACTTTCAAACGTGTAGAATAAAAACTGCGTTTAAAAAGTGTGCATTTTTTATTATTATTGAGTGACCCTCGTATATTCGTCAAATGCAGCTGGATTGGGTTGATTCCATGCTAAGGAAACTGTGCTCTTTGTGTGTGTGTGTGTGTGTGTGTGTGTGTGTGTGTGTGTGTGTGTGTGTGTGTGTGTACAGTGATAAATAGCGTACGAAATATAGATAACGTATCTAAATTGATTGTAAGGGTGAACAAAGGGTCGTATCACTTGCCATTAACAAGGAAATACTCTGCCAGAAACGAAAATTGGTACTCCCTCCTACAGTTTGAATGCAGATGTTCGATCGTCACGCCATGTGACACGATCTTAGTAACGGAGGTGTGTTCAAACTGTTGTAAGAGTTGTGTGCCGAAAAACGGTGATTAGCTGCGTCTGGAAAATGGCCTTCCAGCCAAGAGCAGTCATGCTGAGCAAATCTACTACGGCAGCAAACAATGGGACGTTGAGTGATTCAAGGACGGACTCGTCAATGTAAACGCACTACTTCCTCCGTAATATTACAACTTATCCTTATAAGCGCTATGACTTCTCTCGGTACTTTAATGTGACATTCTGTCAAAGTGACTGCGAGATAAACGTAACGGAAGTCCTGATACAGCTATTACGTATTTTTCTCTGAGTAGCTGATATGCGACAACCGCTATGCGCATAATATGCAATTTGTGTGAAACCAGGAGAACTAAAAACGACGTAGAAATGTGGTAGCGGACAGATTTTTTTTCCTAAGCAGTAGGGTAGTTATCGTTACGTCTGTAGCAAAGCTCTGATATTACCGATGAACAGAATACAAGTTACATGTATTTTAATCCGGACGTGACAAGTTTTGCAACAGTATTGTTCGCAAATCAGGTTGAAACTCTTGAGCAACCATACTGATTGTACCTTAGTGTGTGAAACCAGCTACAATTGTAAAGGCGAAGATTAATTTTAACATTTTATGTTCCACAGGGCCGGCAGCTTTGTATAAGAGAGCAAGTGACAATTATGTTATTAAACTAGTACACTGCTATTTAGTATTCCTTTCACCACACACACTATATGGATGAAAATCTTTAGTGATTACGTTACAAGGGACAATGGATATAACTGGGGTAAAACTTTCCGAACAACGTTGATTATATCACAGCCTAAATGACATTTTACAACTATTACAGATTTGTTTTCTGCGTGTGTTAATACATTATCAAACTACCGGTACAGCCAAATACGATGGTTAGGCTGTGTGTTTCACCAACTTCAATTAGTCCAAAGTGTCATCATGATGTGCATTTTCATTCACAATTTGAGCATCATGGTGCTGTTCTGCAAATACATTGACAAAGAAACTAAATCCGGATAGCTGACCCAAAGTTCGCCAAAGTGAAGGCTAGTCGTCTTAACATAATCTTTGCCATTTTACAGCAACACTCCTTGGGGTATCTACGATGTGAGCAATCTTAAAATTCTTCCCAGCAGTGCACAAAATTTTTGTTTCACCAACGTCGAAATCGTATAACGGTTCTCCTCTCTAAGAGATCTGTAGCTTTCCCTTCTTGTGATTATTAATATGAGTTTTGAAATGCCATTATCCAAGGTTTCGAAGAATGTCTTCTGCATATGCTTGCAATCTTTAACAGGTCCATCTTTTTATAGAAGTGTAACGATTCCATACCTTTAAATAATATTGAAATACCCTTCTGGGTTCGCGATGACACTTCGCGTATTAAATTATCTTGAGATAAGTTGAAGAATTTTATCCATGGCAGCAATTTTTCAGGCTATTAATACATAAAATGCAGCAGTTATACATTAATTGAAATGTCTAAATATCCGATCCGGTAGGATGAACGAATGCGCTACTATATAGTACGTAAGTTTATTTTTTTCCAAAATTGTGTGTTTCGAGAAGGAGCGAGAGTAATAACATCCATACCAATGTTTTATTCTTATTTTGGTCACTAAAGCCATTAGAGACCATGGTGACATTTTTCAAGTCCATCTTAACTAAGCGGTAGTAAATAGTAGATTATATCTCATTAGAGTCCTTTCGTTATTCGTGTTAAGGCCACATGTAAGAAAACAATTTGGCCTTGCCTTGAGAAGATTAGGAGGGGCGCTCACAAATTGTGAAGATGCAAAGATAAAGCGTCTCGCAAAATATGCAGCCAGTGACTTTTTTCCACCTACAGTCATAAGAGTCAATTCATTGTCGTAATGTTGACGTAATTTTTCGTAAAAAACCATCAGATTGTTTCTTGTGGACGTTAAGCTGCAGTTTCCATTTTTGTTGTTACTTTTTTCATTCAGGCTTAATCATCTCAGCTGATTTCTTATTTTTTAAGAATGTAACACGTATAACATTTGTGAACACAATGGGCAGCGAACCAGATATTGAAACGTGTATTGGATCTGTAGTAAGGTTCTACACGAAGATCTTCACCACGATACTGGTTATTGTAGATATTGTGGTCACTGTGCAAGTACTTATTTTAGACGAAATCTTGATAGAGGTATGCAACCGTCATGATCGAAATATATTAATATGATTCTAAAAATGCTTTTAGATTGCTGGAAAATCTTAGTTGTTGAAAGTAGATTACTTAACAACATGTTTCGGGCTTAGGCCATCACGTACCCTAGCAACGGTATCTTAAAATGACAAATTTAAATGCCCCATTTTTCAGTGTATACTATATCGGTGACCAGATGATGGGCTAAGCCCGAAACATGTAAAATAATCTACTTGCAACAACTACGAGTTTAGTCCAGCAACCTAAAAGCATTTTTATACTACGGAAATACTGCCAATGTGTAACTCTGTCACGACAGTAATGTTTTTTTCAGAGGTTTCAGTGACCTTACATGAGCTCAGAGCCTCTCACTTCTGTTCGTACTTCTGTGATGAACTATAACCGCTTAGTTTCCGGTGACGGTGTACCTAGGAAAATAATCGATCTGATCATTACCTACTTTTAGGATGTCAAGAAAAGCAGTTCTACAGACTCCTAAATTTTTACTATATTTTCTCATTTTGGGCAAAGAAAACTATGAGGTCATTTGACAACAACTTCAGTGACCTGGGGGAATACAACGACACTTTGGAGACGAAAATCATGTTGAAGCATATAATCAGTTTGCCATTCTCTCTCTAGATGCTAATAGAATGTATCGTGAATACTTATATCTTGAAAAGTACAGTTCCTTGCGTTGGAAAGCACCCGACTGATGTTCACAAGTCCGCATGCTCGGAAACCGTTTGAGTAGATATCTGAAATAAAGGGAACCGAGAAACAGCAACAGAATGCCAACAATTGACATTTATATTACGATTATTTCAAGTAGAGGAAAGTAAATGATTCCGAATTAATGGGCTACTGTATCGCACGAAAAGAAAATCTGACAGCCGATATCCAAGAAAAATAAAGAGTAGAATACTTTTAGGCGCCTATACTATATCTGGTTAAGCTTCTGAATACTACGGAATGAAAATTCCTATACAAGACTAATAAACGTAACTTGTCAGAGGTTCATATCTTCGTCTTCTTCGATCTTCGTGATTCAGTCTTTGCAATAAATTCTGTATCAGTACCAGTATTTTCTCGACATTATTTTCATTCCATTTCAAACAAATATCACTGGCAATCTCAGTAGAAAGGAGAAACAAGCTTGTAGGTTGCATTCAAATCAATGACCTCAAGCAAACTGGTTCGTGAGTTAACAACTGAAAGAGTTTCACGGATGACTCTCCGCATCCTGCAGTACAACCAACGTAACTCAACGATAGAAATTTTTTTTTCCTTTCACAAAGAAGAGTGCAACGCTGTTTCTGTGGAAAGATAACAGGTTTTGTTACCCCATGGGACGGCTATGGATGTACAATATAAATATAGCTGGATTTCTAAATGTAAATATAGAACTGTAAATTCAGCTATCTTTGAATCCGTATATGACATGCAGTACCAGGTACTGCAAGCGTTTGCCGTTTATGAATTGAAACATAATTAAATTATAAGCCAGTATCATTAAGGAACCTGGGATAGCCTCTTATTTTCGTAATTTTATGCACATAGCTGGTTTTACAAATGGGCTACTTATCAAAATACAAATCAAATGTTTGTAATCCCACGGGACCAAACTGCCAAGGTCGTAAACAGGTGTTGTATTGTGCATGAATAGTCCACAAGTAAGAAAACATGTTGGCCTTGCTTTGAGAAGTCGTCTCGCAAAAAATGCAGCCTGGTCATTTGTTTTCGCAAGGGTTGGTTTTTTCCCCTACAGTTGTAACAGTCAACTGAATGTCTTTCTCTTGTAATTTTTCATTAAAAAATATAAGCTCGTTTCTTGTGAGCTTTAAGCTGCAGTTTTTAACGTATTATGCATGAATAGGCAGAAGAAGCCATTACAGTATTATACGATTGCAAAACTATCACTACAAGCAAATAAAGTAAGACATAGTTCCGCGTTCTCTCCCCAGATAGCCAAATCGGGCCCGAGTGGCCACCGTGTCATTCTCTGCCAAAGCATCGTCGGATGGAGTACGAAGTGGCACGTAGTCGACACGCCGCTTCCCCAAGTTGTCGGATTTCTTGACTTGGAACCGATACCACTCTTTAAAGTCGTTCTATAAATTGGCCCCACGAGACAGAGCATCCCGAACCAGTCCTTTCACCAAGGAAAAGCCTTTGACAGCATCGGGAATCAAAATGGGGTCCTCCAAATTATGAGTGTCGTCCACTCTGGTGACTCACGAGGCGACCTTCCTATCTCTGAAATTCAGTTTGGGACGAGACTTCTGATGTTAGTAGTATAAGTCAAGGGTGACCACTCTTAACGTTTCGAGCAGCTCATATGTGATATGCTACTCAGTCTGTTTCGTACAGTAGTACAGCGAAAAATCTTAGGCAGTAGCGGACTTAAGTGTCATCTGGATTATTAGGGTTTGATGCTATGTGCGGAAACTGTGTTAGATTAATAGTTGGTTCGTTCCATAGATCCATGTTGAGGAGATTCTCGTGGATGTGGAACATGTCCCAAGCTGATAATATAATAATACTAATAGTATGAATGCAGATACATACATCATTTAGTTATATTTAAGAATTCGTCAGTAGGAGTTGGCCACTAGAAAGTCTTTTAGGCTCCTCTTAAACTGATATTTATTAGTAGCTAAATTTCTTACGGTTGTTGGTAAATTATTGAAAATTTGTGTTCCTTAGTAGCGGACCCCTTTTTGAACTAAAGTAAATGCTTTTAAGTTCTTGGGTAAATTTTTGTTTCTAGTATTATAGGTATGAACTGAGTTGTTTGTTGGGAAAAGGGATATATTATTTATGAAAAATTTCATTAAGAAATTCTGTGAAGTGGCTTCTGCAGGATGTCCGTGAATTTACACCACAAATAATACGTATTACATGCTTTTGGACTCTGAAAATTATTGCTTGACTTGAATAGTTACCCCAAAGTATTGTACAATATGACATTATGGAATGAAAGTAAGCAAAGTGTGCAAGCTTTTTTATTTTTATGTCTCCTATGTCTGATACCACTCGTATTGCAAATACAGATTTGTTAAGTCGTTTCTGCAGTTCTGTGGTGTGGTCCTTCCAACTGAATTTATTATCAAGCTGTAATCCCAGGAATTTAATACTGTCAACCTCTTCTATCTGCTCTTCTTCATACTTAATGCATTTACTGGATGGGAATCTCTTACGTGTTCTGAACTGCATGTAGTGAGTCTTTTCAAAGTTTAATGTCAATGAGTTGGCTTTAAACCATTCATTAATGTTAATGAAAATATCATTAGCAGACGTTTGCAGAACTATGCTCGACAAGCATACTTTTACCATCTGCAAACAAATGAACTCTGCTTCTTGCAGTGTTACTGATGACAAGTCATTAAAGTAAAAAATAAAAAAGTGGCAATGGCCCTAAGATGGATCCTTGTGGGACACCACATGTAATGTCTTCTCAATCTGATGATGACTGTTGGCTTAATTCACTAGTCCCTTGCACTGACACCCTTTGCATCCTGTTAGCAAGATACAACTTTAGCCATTTTGCTGCAATTTCCGTGGCACCATAGAATTCTAATTTAGTTAAAAAGATGTTATGGTTCAAATCAAAGAAAATACCTGCTGCTTGTAATTTATTATTTGATGAATTGAATACATTCTCACTGTAGGTGTAAATAGCATTCTCGATATCGGAACCATTCAGAAATCCAAACTGTGTTTTAGACAATATGTCATTTGAGGTTAAGTGGTAGAGAAGTTGCTTGTACATTACCTTATCCTCGTATTTTTGAGAATGCCAGTAAAAGTGAAATCGGTCTGTAGTTTGATGGTATCTCTTTATCTCCTTTCTTGAACAGAGGTATAATATCTGCATATTTTAACAAATTAGGAAATGTTCCAGTTATAATAGACTGGTTACACAAATAACTTAAAATTGTGTTAAATTCACAAGAAAACGCTTTAATTAGCTTTGTTTTTAAATACTTTATTATGGAAGTAATTTATTGTGGTGAGTGACATATTGATATTCCTGAAGTTATTTGTAAATGCTAGTTTCAAATATTCAAGGGCATTATTTACTGACCCTGAGAATCCCATACTATCAGTAACAGATATAAAGTACTTGTTAAATAGATTTGCCACACTATGCCCATCAGAAGCTAATGGATCATCTGCTTTTAATGCTATCTGCTCCTGTTCCTTTCTGTTTCTACCAGTCTCCTCTTTCACTACAATTCATATTGTTTTTATTTTGTTGTCTGATTTTGCTATCTTTTTCTCATAGTCCATTTGTTTAGATGTCTGAATTACTTATTTTAATACTTTACAGTATGCGTTATATTTAGCTAAGTCATCATCATAATTGAAAATACTCTTGGCTGATAGGTACATTTTCCCTTTTGTCTTACATGAAATCTTTATTCCTTGTGTAATCCATGGTTTTATTATAAACTCATGTTTAATTTGAGTTAATTTTAGAGGAAAACAGCTTTCAAACATTATACTGACACTGTTAATATATTATTTTTTCATTCATGCCATGAGCACTTTAAACATTTTTCCAGTTCACATTTTTTAGCAGTTTTCTAAAATTCTCAATTTTTGGTGGATTGACTACTCTCCTGTATGTGGATTTAGCAATCTTCATAATCTGCTTAGAATCTGTTAAAATTATAACAATTTTTAAATGAATGTCGTTTTCAGTTACACCATAAAGAACTTTATGAAATGATGATTTCAGCTAATTAGAATTGCAATTAAAATATTTCCTTTTTAAAGAATCAAATAACTCCAGATTCATTTGAGAATTGATGTATGTGGATTAAAGCGTTGAATATTATTGTCATTCTAATTTTATTAGAAATTTAGGTGATACTGTAAGCTGTGAAAATAATATAATATTCCGTTGTACTTTCGAGGAACCGGATTCTTCACGGAAAAGTAAATTCTTCATGGAAAAGCAAATTATAGCTAGTGCTCTGTTATACGTATAGACAAATCAGTCGTCCCGGAAGAGTCAAATCAATGATAAAAGAAAATCTTCTTTAAGACAGGTTCGAAATTTGATCGACTACATGACAGGCGAACACACAACCTGAGCTATTAATCCATGCTGCAAAGCAGTCATCACTGACAAGTGAATCAGTTGTAAACGTGCTGTGCTTAGCACTTTTAGTGTTCTTTTTCTTGGGACATTATGTACACTGCACTTTAATACTTTTATGAGTGGACATCCTTTAGGTATACCTGAATTTTCGACACTGGAAGGTCTTCTTGTCACTTATAGAGGTGGACTAGACACATTTAAGTCCACAAGAAGAAGAAGAAGAAGAAGAAGAAGAAGAAACAGAAAGCCACCAGGAGGATGCGTACAGTAAGTGATTTGCAGTTTATGGTTCGTGACCCTGTGGTTGGTCGTGGCATGTGAGATGGCTCACCCGAAACTCAGAGTAAAGTATCATGATGAATGAAAAAAAATATTAGATGATAATTATTATTGATCTTTTATTATTTTTAAGTAAGTAAAGAAAAGTACATTTCAACCTCTTCTTTATTTGAAAAGATAATGGTTTCTGCTTAAATGTTTGAAGTTAAATGTTTTTAAGAAACGAAATATTTACGTTAGGCCCACTGAATTATTGTTTATGCAAGAGTGTTACTGGGTTTTAGATTATTTTGCAATAATTCTGACGAACTATTGTGGGTAAGAAATCCATTCAGAAAAGAAATCCTGTCATCAAATGAACACTTCCTGAAAGAACTCATGTGTTCCTCCTTGGAAAACTTAAAACTTAAGTCTAATCCCAGTTCGGATCAAAATAAAGAGTATCGACAGCTCATTTTTTTCCATTAACGGAATGAATAGGATTTACTTACATATGAGCGTGCATTCTTTTCTTAAGCCGTTAAAAAAATCTCTGCGAACGAAACAATTTATGCCTACAATTCAAAGCTATTAAGTAGATTAGGAAGTACAACACTAACGCAAAATCTCACCAAGTTAACCATGTAATTAAATTTCTTATTCCAAAAGATAATAGTTTCTTTTCTTTGACAATGTTCTCCCCCCCCCCCAATCATTTCTTAAATTATTTCTGGGTAAAGCATTTGCACATATGACAACAACTTATTTCATTATACAGGAACGGCCAAACTTTCAGGAAACATTCCTCACACACAAAGAAAGAAAATATGTTATGTGGACATGTGTCCCGAAACGCTTAATTTCCATGTTAGAGCTCATTTTAGTATTTCTCTTTAAATGTAAATTTAAATAATTCGTGCAGACAATTGTCAACATACCCAATTGTTTCGTTAGTATGTACTGTACTTCCTCGATTCACCGCCAGTTGGCCCAATTGAAGGAAGGTAATGTTGCCTTCAGTGCTTGTATTGACATGCGACTCATTGCTCTACAGTACTAGAATCAAGCACATCAGTACGTAGCATCAACTGGTTAGTGTTCATCTCGAACGTGGTTTTGCAGTCAGTGCAATGTTTACAAATGCGGTGAATCGAGGAAGTACAGTACATACTAATGAAACAATTGGGTATTTTGACAATTGTCTGCACGAATTATTTCAATTTACATTTAAAGAGAAATACTAAAATGAGCTTTAACATGGAAATTAAGCGTTTCTGGACACATGTCCACAGAACATATTTTATTTCTTTGGGTGTGTGGAATGTTTCCTGAAAGTTTGGCCGTACCTTTTTGTAACACCCTGTATATAAGCTGGATCACGGAAAAATTTTAAAAAATTTGTGGGGTCCGAAGATAAAGTCTGGTAACCACTGGTATAGACGTATTCCAAGTGGAACGATCACGTAACAATCTTGTTTGAGAAACGTGCCAGAAAATCATTGTAAGATTTAGTCTTAACGAAGGAAGGTGCTTACAAAGCCGATATATGACTTCCACTAATCTGTTATGAGATCCATATGAGATACTATACAGGAAAGGGAGCTGAAAAGCAGCGTGGTATATTACACGTTCATTTAGTACGCGCGAAAGCAACGCGGAGATGTTGAGACAACTCCAGAGGCAGACGCTGAACAGACGTTCTGCCTTAACGTTGTGGTTTACTGATCAGAGAGCGTACATTCCCAGAAGCGCCAACTAATATACCACTTCCTCTACCCGCATCGGGTTATAGCTTGCGTCAGCGAAGCGAGACTTTGGACCGAGTAGCTAAAACGTCTGACAATACCTAAACCAATATTGATACAACAGTGGAAGCATTACTTTTGAGAACGCTCTCATAAAATCTCATGGATCGTCCGAAAATAAATTCCACTCGTATAACGAAGATACATTTTACCGCTAGTTTTCACCTGCTCGCATTGTCTCACCCGGATCGATCCCCACGCAGGATCAACCACCGCGGTTGGCACAGAGACAAGCTGTAGTTTTTTTTTTTTTTTTTTTTTTTTTTTTTTTTTTTTTAGCGGTTTGCCCACGATCACTTAGGTAAATACTGGGCTGATCCTCATTTTCCGACTGAGAAATCACGGTACGCAAAGTTCAGAGCTCTAACAGCACGCCGGCCGCGGTGGCCGAGGGGACTAAGGCGCTCCAGTCACGGTCTGCACGGCCACTACGGTCGGGGGTTCGAATCCCCCCCCCCCTCGGGCATGGATATTTGTGCTCTCCTTAGTGTTAGTTAGTTTGTAAGTTCAGGGACTGATGACCCCGTAGTTAAGTCCCATAAGCTATACAAACATTTGAACATTTTCTAACAGCAATCAGCCAAAGCCATTCGAGTCAACTAGATAAATTTTTGCAGACCATCGGGTATTTTAAGGTCATTTAACAACATGTCAAAGGAAATTACAATCACCCTAGCTCGTTGGTAGCGTTGTAGTTTAACAATAAAAAAAAATATTTTTCGTTGTTTTACACCATGGACACATAAGTAATGTTCATTTTTTATGAGAAATGCATGTGTCTTAATTTTCAATATTCTATGAAACGTGGTTAATAATGAAGATTTCAATTTTAAAAACATCACACATTTTTTAAAACATGCACTTCATTGACGAATCTTTGCCTTTGCATTTCCTTTAGTGATTGGAAAATTTTAATTGGAAATGTTTATTATACTGACTTGGAAGGGGGTCGCGTATCCAAAAAGGTTGAGCAACGTTGAGCTTGAAGGGTGGCAGTATTGTTTTGTCACTTTGGTCAGAGAGATTTCCTATAAACTGTTGAGTCAGCAGTAGCGAGAAGAAGGGAGAACGAGTCGGAGAGTGAAGAAGACTGACGGAGTTGATTGGGAGCAATAGAATGTGCGAGAGTTGTTTGCTGTTAGGATTCTGGATTTTTTAAATTGTAATGGTCATGTTTATAAGGTAATAATAATCGTAACTTACAATTTTGTTTTTACTTCAAGATAGTTTTATGTTCCCTTTGTTTAAAGTGAAAGATCTTACTATTATCGCCAAGTTCACTTAGGCTGCAAGTTTTAAACAGTGGGATAAATACAAGTTTTAACTTGATTTATATTTCATCATTAATGTACTGCAAGAGACCAAGGTTCTTTCTACAGATAAGAGGTAAGTGAATTTAAAACTTATTTATGATTAGGATTAAAAGTAGGGAAGTAAATTGTTAGTCTCTGTTAAACATTTCGCACATACTTAGTACCCCAACTTGTTATGCTCTTACTTATATATATATATACACACACACACAAGAATCTTAGACATCTAGTTGATAAACTGGGTAGCTACCAATATTTCTTGTCAATCGATCCAAATTAATTATATCGCCTGCTTATTGTTCACCTTGGTTAAGTCATTCACATTCAGTCATGACCAACTAATTATCAGGTAGCTACCAGCATTTCTTGTCTATTGTGTAACGCGCCTTTTCGTACAGATATTAATTACACCACTTGCTGACAAGAAAATAATTCGTTTGTTAATAAAGTTAGATCAGAAGGTGTCGGACACACAATCATTAATGCATACTCGCAACTGAATCCATACTTAGTTATGGCATCTAATAAACTAAACTTTGATCTGTACTTTAAACAATTAGTCAATTACACAATTATCGACTTAGAAGTTTCTACTCTATGATAGATTGTGCAAGTTCCTTTCATTGCTATCAGCTCAAAAGTTCAATGTTTCTTAAGCTTATGGGACTTAACTACGGGGTCATCAGTCCCTAAACTTACAAACTACTTACGAACTAGGACGGCACAAATATCCATGCCCCAGGGGGGATTCGAACCCCCGACCGTAGTGGCCGTGCAGACCGTGACTGGAGCGCCTCAGTCCCCTCGGCCACCGCGGCCGGCTGCTATCAGCTATTATTATAGTATGTCATTCTACGTATGAGTACACTTATAGTCAGTATTACTTGGTATGCACCCTTCTTAGCTAATGAACTATTTTGACAATACAAAATTTTGTTTGTTAATGAAGAAGATCTTGTTCTCAGCACGTAACGTTACATATAACAATTACCACTAAGTTCGCAACGGATGTCATGCTCAGTCGTTGTCACAGTAGTAATCTCTAATCTTTAACTAATTAACAGACACATAATTGTCAACTTTAGTGTTTTTATTGTTCCATACCGTTACGTCATTCCGCTGCTATCATTCACTATTCGAGTGTGTGTCACTCCACCCATGATCACACTTAATTTTGGATATCAAATTTGTGTCACACACTGATCAGTATTTAATTTAATTAATGAATAATTTGTCTGTCTGATTAACGAATCGGAACTTGAGCTACAACTGGACTTGTCATTCATTGTTTAACCAGACTCGTGTTTAGGATAGTTAAGCGCAATAACAGGGCCATACTCATTGCAATCAGTCGATGCCAGGCTGATTAATTATAATTTTTACTTGATGTTCAGACATTCAGATAGTTTTTACATTCACAGTGCTGTACCAATCTAGATAGATACTGTTGCATCTGCACACAAACCTTGCACACTCACACACCCTAGTTTCAGTTTCCGATCCCGATTTAGAAGAATATTTAATTTAATTTATTTAAACAGATATGTTTCAAGCTAGCGGAGCCTGGAGGCTTTGCAGAAAGGAGACGGAGATTTTAGAAGTAGAGAAGGAGACTAGTGTTTGGGAAGTTGAGGAGAGCAGACGCTTATCTTCTGCTCTCAGTTTATACTTGTCTTCGAGCAGCAATACTTAGAGTTTGTGGTACAACTTTTGGAGTTGCTTCAAAACTTGTGCTAATAGCGCTGAGTGTTGGCAAGCCGAGAACAAGGTCAGCTTGCCTGATATTAGACGCACCGGCGTGCTAATTGCGATTGTCACAGTTCTGGTGTCACTTCTGCCTACAGTACATTCGTGTATCACACGTAAATAGTCTGTAGTGGCACGGCATAGCCGAACGAGTGAGATCGTATGCACTGAGATCCGCCGGGGTCGAAGTTGGCTGATATTAGTATAATATCGCTTCTGTAATGCGAAGCTGAATAATCTCCGGGTCCGCTACTTGCAGCTATCGACGAACACAGCCGCCGACCAACCGTCGTGTTGCCGACATCGCCAGCCAGCACAGTTTTAGTACAGTATCGCGCGCATTTGCTAGTGTTTCAAGGGGGGGCGTGTATTCACGATTTCGGTCTGTTGAAAACGTTAGGTAAATTCACAGTAATCTGGTGTCAGAATATTCCTCTCGATTACACCACGATTTCCAGTTAAATGTGGGTTGTCACAAGTGTTTAGAATCAAATACAATTTTCTTCGACTTACCAGTCACTTGCTGTAGGAGTATTATTTACTGTATTTTTGTAAAAATACGTTGATTAAATTTGGTCTGTGTAGAATTGTATGTCAAAACAAAATTCTTTACTCAAATTATTCAAATTAGTTACCCCCCTTTACACAATTTTGGATGAGTTTTATTACTTGCAAATTAGGTGGTGGATCAGCCACGCCTATCATTAATATCAAGAGAACAAACCATTTGCATACTGTCCTACCTCTCCCCTTCCCTATCTTGTATTTTTCAACACACCCATCATAACCATACCTTTCACGTGCTGTCTCCGAGACGTAAAACGTTCCTCATGCGATAAATGTTCAAAAGTTTGTATAGCTTATGGGACTTAACTTCGGGGTCATCAGTCACTACTAAACTTACAAACTACTTATGAACTAGCTAACACTAAGGACGGCACAAATATCCATGCCCGAGAGGGGATCCGAACCCGAACCCCCGACCATAGTGGCCGTGCAGACCGTGACTGAAGCGCCTCAGTCCCTTCGGCCACCGCGGCCGGCGATACGGTCTTAATGGAGGATTTGCGCATGCGCAAGGCGAGTGCGCAGTAGCTCCATTGTCTTGCTTGGAGCCAGAGCTGGAGTAGTCAGGAGCTGGTGTGTCTACCAGCTCCAACGCCTATCTTAAAAGCAGCGTACACCCTCGCCCCTCACTGTCGCGGAAGCGACCATATGCTGTCTCCAAGAGGTTCAGAAGAGAATTTAAATCTCAGCCACGCATGCGCATTCCAACGCTACTGCCACTGCCGCCTATATTAAGGGGCCGCGCTACAACTCGTATACGTGCTGTCTCCGCGACGTAAAACGTTTCTCACGCTATAAAAATACTTTTAATGCCGACAGAAGAACGGAACGAAGAATGATAGTTTAAAAACAGTTTTATTTATTTATTTTTCCACGACGAGCTTTTTCCGGGGGTTCACTGAACCAGTGAACACACAGGACGCCCCACACTGGTTTTCATGCAACAGTGGAATCTTCCTAAATCAGATGAATCTCATTTCAGTACCCCGTAGAAGAGATGTGCGCTACATTCCCTACCTTGCTACATTCCAGTGTCGAATGATGGACATTGGCACGGCCGCGCGATCTAATTTCGACGAGTGTTTCATGTTAGCCCCGCGCGCTCTCCGATCGCCTCCATGAAGTACCGCGCTGACGAGTATCGCAGGCAAGATGTTTTCAGAGAGGGCGCCTAGATTCGCTTCTACGGCGGGGCCGGCAATTCCTTTGTGGGGGTGGGGCGGTGCAATCAGTGTAATGCACCGACCTCCGAGGTGCGCGGTTACCCAGCAGCGGCAGACGTAAACAACGAGCGCTGAATGCGGCCTGCCAATCGTCTGGCTCCTTCTGTATCGCGGCTTACTGGCAGGCTGCAGAGGATACAAAGTAACCGCCAACGCTGCCGAACAGGGCAGACCGCCGGCCCGCCGAATGCGCGCGGGTCGTCACGTTTCCGTCCGTACGTCGCTGCTTGCCTCTCCGCTATTCTCACCCACGGCCGAACAAACTGGCATACGGCGCCAAGATCACTTTACTTAGCGAAAATCGGATAGGGTTCATTGTCAAAACATGTAGGGAAACAAGGAACTGGCCAGTGGAGGCTCGTGAAAAATACATTCCGGGTGTTCAGATATTTAGACTCAGGTAAATATTTAAGTGTGAAATAGCTTCTGCTTCGTAATAGTTGTGATTATGAACAAATTTATACAACTGTAGCAGATGCAAATCTAATATGTAAGGCAGAGTGTCCGTATGTTTGTACGTGTTGCATACAAATCTACAGTTTTGTTCCAATCTTTATGAAATTCTGTACACGTAAGCTTCATTCCAAAGGACGGACGCAGTAAGTGTAAGAACGAAGTGTACGAAGAATGGCAGCTAGCTCTCAATGTAGAAAAATGTAAGGTGCTGCGCATGAGTAGGAAAAAACAATCCTATAATGTTCGAATACTTAGAAGTGAACTTCTTGATGCTGTCGCGTCGTTCAAATATCTAGGCGTAACATTGCAGAGCGATATGAAATGGAACGAACATGTAAGGACAGTTGTGAGTAAGGCGGACAGCCGATATCGGTTTATTGGGAGTATTCTGGGAAAATGTACTTCACCTGTAAAGGAGACCGCGTATAAAACGATTGTACGACCACGCCTTGAATATTGCTCAAGTGTTTGGGACCCGCAGCAGATCAGTTAAAGGAAGACATAGAGGCAGTTCAGAGGCGAGCAGCTAGATTTGTTACTGGTAGGTTCGACCAATGCGCGAGTGTCACGGAAATGCTCCGGCAACTCAATTGGGGATCGCTGGAGGAAAGACGACGTTCTTTTTGTGAATTTCTGTTGAGGAAATTTAGAGGGCCGGAATTTGAAGCAGAGTGTAGTAATATCTTGCTGCCGCCTACTTACATTTCGCGTAAAGATCACAAAGACAAGATAACAGAAATTAGGGTCCGTAAGGAGGCATATAGGCATTATTTTTTCCTCGTTCTATTTGGTAATGGAATAAGAAAGGAAATGCCTAGTAGTGGTACAATGTACCCTCCGCCACGCACCTTACGGTGAACTGCGGAGTATGTATGTAGATGTAGATATATAGTACACGAGATATGACGTCATAAACAATAAGATGCGCGAAAAACTGCTGCATTTTGCGACAATGCGGCTCATTTTCTCTTAACCATTGGACCGATTTCAACCAGATTTGGTACACACATTCCTTACCGTGAGGTAACAATTGCTGCATGGTTAAGAATCACATACGGCACATGTTTCAAAAGATATTACGTCATAACCAATAGAAATCGCAAAAAAAAAATGCTATATAATGCGGCGAGACTTTCGAAATACACTGTATGAGAATGACAGTACTTAGCGACTTGCAACAAACTTTAAACATAATTTCAAACCTTTATTAAACTGTTTCTCGCTGGCAACCATAGTAAAATTATGAAAGGAAGAAAGTTTCTCGCTTACTACTTTTCCGCTGTTTATGGAGAAAAACTACGGCATCCGCTATGACGTTACAATTTATAATTCCTACACTACAAATTGTATCTGCAGAAAATTTTACAGACAGTATACACGCATATAATTCAGAGTCCCTTCTAAATTGTATCACACTACGTCACATAGTTCATGAGACATGAGCACATAAACAGTAAAATTCATGAAAAACCATCCCATCACACACCAAGTTTTACTCTATTACTTCTTTACTACTAATTGTATTCCTGAGAGATTTTACAGACATACAGCCCTTATAAAAATGAATATATACCTGAAAGATGTCAGGAATGAATAAATAAATACCCGGGCAACGCCGGGTTTTCTGCTAGTAATACATAAATGTGGTAAACAATAAATAACAGAGGCATGAAAGATATAAACGTGAGACAAAAATTTAATGGATGATGAAGCATTGGTAACTGTATACTGCATGGTCCATTGATACTGACCGGGCCAAATATCTCACGAAATAAGCATCAAACGAAAAAACTACAAAGAACAAAACTTCTGTAGTTTGAAGGGGGAAGACAAATGGCGCTATGGTTGGCCCGCTAGATGGCACTGCCATAAGTCAAACGGATATAAACTGCATTTTAAAATAGGTACCCCAATTTTTATTATATATCCGTCGAGTACATAAATAAATACGAATTTTTTATTTGGAACACTTTTTTCGCTTTGTGATAGAAGGCGCTGTAGTATTCACAAACATATTGTTAATTCACAAAACGCAGCAACCAGTCGCTCCTAATAATTTGTGACGACCGGTTTCTGGCGCTTGAGTGCCCTTCTTCTGGTCTATTTAGTATTGTAGCTTAATCTATGTACATGCTAGCAGAAAATAATTAAGTCACCTGCTAGCATGTACATAGATTAGGCAACAATACTAAATAGACCAGAAGAAGGGCACTCAAGCGCCCGAAACCTGTCGTCACAAATAAAATTATTAGAAGCGACTGGTTCCTGCATTTTCTACAAAACATATTGCTCACAATTTCAGACGAGCAGTGTGTAACAGGTACGTTTTATTATTATTATTTTTTTAAAATTAAAACATAGAACGTAGGTACGTTTGAACTTTATTTCGATTGATGCAATGTGGTACATGTACTTTTGTGAAATTATCGTACATTATGAGAACGCATGCTGTTACTGCGTGATTACCTGTAATTACCTCATGACTTCAATAAATGCTCAAAATGATATTCTTCAACTTCAATGCACTTGGAAATATGCGTAACGAAATTCCTCTCAACAGCGAGTAGTTCGCCTTCAGTAATGTTCTCACATGCATTGACAATGTTCTGACGCATGTTTTCAGGCGTTGTCGGTGAATCGCGATAACAAATATCCTTCAATTTTCCCCACAGAAAGAAATCCGGGAATGTAAGATCCGGTGAACGTGCGAGCCATGATACGGTGCTTCTACGACCAATCCACCTGTCATTAAATATTCCATTTAAGACCGCTTCAACTGCACGCGTACCATGTGCCGGACATCCATCATGTTGAAAGTACTTCGCCATTCTGTCATGCAGTGAAACATCTTGTAGTAAAATCGGTAGAACAACAAGAAAGAAATCAGCATACATTGTACCATTTAGATTGCCATCGATAAAATAGGGGCCAATTATACTTCCTTCCGGAATGCCGGATCATACATTAACCCGCCAAGTTCGCTGTTGTCACAGCCATCGTGCATTTACCGTTGCCCGGTAGTGCATATTATACCGGTTTACGTTACCTCTGTTTGTGAATGACGCTTCGTCACTAAACAGAACGCGTGCAAAAAAAATCTGTTATCGTCCCGTAATTTATATTGTGCCCAGTGGCAAAAGTGTACACGACGTTCAATGTCTTCGCCATGCAAATCCTGGTGCATAGATATATGATATGGGTGAAATTTATCTTGATGAATTCTCAACACCGACGTTTTTGAGTTTACCGATTCTCGCTCAATTTGTCTGCTAATGATGTGCGGACTAGCCGCAACTGCAGCTAAAACACTTACTTGGGCATCATCTTTTGTTGCAGGTCGTGGTTGACGTTTTACTTGTGGCTGAACACTTCCTGTCTCTTTAAATAACGTAATTATACGACGAAAGGTCCGGACACTTTAATGACGTCTTCCAGGATAACGATCATCATACTTAGCATAGGCCCGTTGGGCATTTTGATCACAATAGCCATACATAAATACCATATCGACCTTTTCTGCAATTGGTAAACGGTCCATTTTAACACTAGTATCACGAAGCAAATACCATCCGCACTGGCGAAATGTTACACGATACCATGTACTTATACGTTTGTGACTATTACAGCGCCATCTATCACAAAGCGAAGAAAGTGTTTCAAATAAAATATTTATATTAATTTACGTACTAGATGAATATGTAATAAAATGGGGGTATCTATTTTTTAAAAAATCGCACTGACGTGTTTTACGGCCCACTTTAGATTTGTAGTTTTAAAAGTTTTTGCAAACATTTTGGAGCAAAATAATAATCTAAATAATAATAAACTAATTAATAAGAGTGCCTGAAACCCTTTTAGGAAAAAGAAAATTAGTTAGTGGCGGGTTTCGAACCACCGACCTTTCAAGTCACAGGCCGGCACCTTGCCCACTATGCTACGGCTATGAATCAAAACAGGAATTCTTTAATCTCATACTATTGATGGCCGTTGTTAACTGATGTTAATATGGCATTTCTAGACATTAGATTATCCTTTATCGTACGATGTGTTTTTGTTAATTCCTCAGTGTGCCGTTGCTTTGAAATGACGACGTGTAAGTTACAATAAGAAAATCATCAAATACACGAGGAATGTCACGTGACATCTCCGAACGGCTGGTTATCGTTAATTCAATGGAGGGTATCAAATCTCCGTTATTTTTGCAAATATGTCTCAAACTATACGAGATATGAAATAAAACATAAGGGTGCTAAGTTGTAGAGAATTTTCTCCTCTACCAGTTAGGTTATTCAATTTTCGTGTCAGATGAATAGTTAAGCCGTTATTTTCATTTAAATTTCAGCACAGGCCCATTTTTAGTGTTACTACCGTAACCTAAAGTGGGTGTAGTGGGACGGATTATTGTCTCCGCTACATATCATGTGTCAGCTCAGTTTGTGCAGGATAACTTACTTATATTTGTGTTCTTAAATGATTTTTATGTAAATGTTTAATGTTATGATTCTTAAAGATGTTTTTTGTATATTTTTTATTTGTTTCATGTGCTGTGAGCCGGCCGCGGTGGCCGAGGGGACTGAGGCGCTTCAGTCACGGTCTGCACGGCCACTACGGTCGGGGGTTCGAATCCCCCCTCGGGCATGGATATTTGTGCCGTCCTAGTTCGTAAGTAGTTCATAAGTAGTTTGTAAGTTTAGGGACTGATGACCCCGTAGTTAAGTCCCATAAGCTTTACAAACGTTTGAACGTTTCATGTGCTGTGAGGCGAGTCAACCTACGAGGGCAACATCTTCGACGCCTATTCCAAGGAGTAAATATCCGGCCACATCAAGTCGCGGGTCGACGGCCACGAGGCAAGAAGATGTTGATCTCTGCGGTTGTCGTCACAAGAGTTGACGTTATTATCGACATTTCATGATCAAACAATAAATTTTAAAACTCAGTTCCCTTTTGTCTGTCAATGACTACATATGTAATGTCTTAGAAAACAATAAATGTTATCGTGTTTAAACTTGACGAAAGTGAAAGAGTACATCATTTATGAAGAATTATTTTACGATGAATAATATTAATGAAATGAGCAGATGATTTCATTTAAATATTCTTCAATATGAAGGAAGATTTTTATGAATTTTCATTGGTGGGAAAGTTACGTCAAGAAGACTTCGATAAATGTTTTTTTTAGAACTTTGATTAATCGATCATACACATTGATCGATAATCATTGAAGAAATATTATTTTTTATCTGTGGCTATAGCAACGACCACAAACTGAAGAATTTCTTTTGAACGTCTTATCTATGAGAGAACTTATAAATATTTTAACAAGAGTGACAGTTAAAGACTTCTTCTCTCGGCGCAAGAATCTGATTTTGAAATATTGCAACGTATAAAGATTTTACATGAACATATATTTTTTTTAATTTTATATAAATTTTTATGGGCGAGTGGACACCTCAAGGATTACGAAGTCTGAAACGGCCACATTCAACCCTAATCATACAAGACGAGTGCTTTTGAAGATAAGGTTTTAGCACACGTTCCGCCGCACGAAGAGGTCGTTCCGCCGCATGGGCCAAATTGCAGTTAAATCCGGTTGACCTATGGCAGCGCCATATAGCGGGCCAACCATAGCGCCATATGTTTTTCCCCTTCAAGCTAGAAAAATTTTGTTCTTTGTAGTTTTTTCGGTCACTGTCAACGGACCACCCTGTATATCCGACATCCGCGCTCATGGCACTTTACTGCTGCCGCATATACACGCTGTTAGCCGTTAAAGGGTTAACAATGAGGGTCTAAGGATAGAATAGTATGCTTCCTTAAAACCTGTAAGTGTTAGAGAGGTGTGTTTCGTATGCGGTAATAAACCAAGATTAATTTCAGAGTAATTATTTGCTCGGCATAACAAGTTCGGAAATCTTGTTGGCATTCCTCCAGTTCCGTATCCAGTTCTCTGATTCTATGTGTAAAAATCATCTTGTATGCGCGGCATCGGTTCAGAGGCGAGCAGCTAGATTTGTTACCGGTAGGTTCGACCAATGCGCGAGTGTCACGGAAATGCTCCGGCAACTCAATTGGGGATCGCTGGAAGAAAGACGACGTTCTTTTCGTGAATTTCTGTTAAGTAAATTTAGAGGGCCGGAATTTGAAGCTGAGTGTAGTACGATCTTGCTGCCGCCTACTTACATTTCGCGTAAAGATCACAAAGACAAGATAAGAGAAATTAGGGCTCGTACGGAAGCATATAGGCATTCTTTTTTTTCCTCGTTCAATTTGGGAGTGGAATAGGAAAGAAAATACCTAGTAGTGGTACAGTGTAACCTCCGCCACGCACCTTACGGTGAATTGTGGAGTATGTATGTAGATGTAGATGTATTGAAGGTTAACTGCAACTATATTACGTTCAACAGCATGCAAACAATAATAGAGGCTAAAGGTGTCTAAGTGGGATGTTAACATGCTTTTGTTTAATTACTTAGCAGCTGTCACTAAACCTAACAAAACTGTCTAGGGAATGGATAACTTATTTTTTTTTACTTTATTTTGTTTCTATTTAAGAATATCGGCCGTGCCTATTGATCTCTATACTACTGTATCTACACGTTTAACTGTTTGAGCGTGCCAGTCATAGATTTTGATATTTAATTGTTTACCAAACTCAAATATGACTGATACAAATTGTTATTAGAGTAAGAAATTAAAATACGTCTCGATTCCACTGGCATACCGGCCTGTTGTTGTTGTGGTCTTCAGTCCAGAGACTGGTTTGATGCAGCTCTCCACCCTACTCTATCCTGAGCAAGCCTTTTCATCTCCTCATAAGAACGACAACCCACATCCACTTGAATCTGCTTACTATACGCGTCTCTTGGTCCCCCTCTGCGATTTTTACCCCACACACTTCCCTCCAACGCTAAATTCACAATTCCTTGATGTCTAAGAATGTGTCCTACCAATCTATCCCTTCTTTTAGTCAAGGTATGCCAGAAATTTCTTTTCTCCCCAATTCGGTTCAGTACCTCCTCATTAGTTACGCGATCCACCCACCTAATCTTCAGCATTCTTCTGTAGCACCACATTTCAAAAGCCTCTATCCTCTTTCTGTCCACACTGCTTATCGTCCATGTTTCACTCCCATACAAGGCAACACTCCATACAAATGCCTTCAGAAAGGACTTCCTTAGGCTTAAATCAATATTCGATGTTAACAAATTTCTCTTTTTCAAAAACGCCTTTCTACCCATTGCCATTCTGCATTTTATATCATCTGTACTGCGACCATCATTTGTTATTTTACTGCCCAAGTAACAAAACTCATCTACCTCCTTTATTGTTTCGTTACCTAATCTAATTCCTTCAGCATCACCTGATTTTCTTACACTGCACTCCATTACCCTTGTTTTACTCTTGTTAATGTTCATCTTATATGCACCTTTCAGCACACTGTCCATTCCGTTCAATTGCTCTTCCAGGTCCTTTGCTGTATCTGACAGGATTACTATGTCGTCGGCAAAACGCAATGTTTTTAATTCTTCACCCTGAACTTTAATTCCTTCTCCAAATTTCTCCTTGCTTTCCTTTATAGCTTGCTCAATGTACAAATTGAACATCATTGGCGAAAGGCTACAACCCTGTCTTACTCCCTTTCCAACCAATGCATCCCTTTCATGCCCTTCAACTCTGACAACCGCTGTCTGGTTTTTGTACAAGTTGTAAATAACCTTACGTTCCCTATATTTTACTCCTGCTTGCTTCAGAACTTGAAAGAGTTTATTCCAATCAACATTGTCAAAAGCCTTCTCCAAATCTACAAAAGCTAGAAATGTTGGTTTGCCTTTTCTTAATCTATCTTCTAGGATAAGCCGTAAAGTGAGTATTGCCTCCCGTGTTCCTACATTTCTCCTGAACCCAAACTGATCTTCCCCGAGGTCGGCTTCTACCAGCTTTTCCATCCTTCTGTATATAATTCGTGTTAATATTTTGCAACCATGACTTATTAAACTGATGGTTCTGTAGTTTTCACACCTGTCTGCACCCGCTTTCTTTGGAATGGGGATTATAACATTTTTCTTAAAGTCTGAGGTTACTTCACCTGTCTCATACATCTTACACACAATGTGAAACAATTTTGTCATGGCTGGTTCTCCCAGAGACTTCAGTAGCTCTGACGGGATATCATCTACTCCAGGGGCCTTGTTTCGACTTAGATCATTCAGTGTTCTGTCAAATTCATCTCTCAGTATAGTATCTCCTATTTCATCATCATCTACATCCTCTTCCCTTCCTACAATAGTGTCTCTAAGTTCATTTCCTTTGTAAAGCCCCTCTATATACTCTTTCCACCTTTCAGCTTTCCCTTCTTTGCTGAGAACTGGTTTTCCATCAGTGTCCTTGATATTCATAGAGCTGTTTTTCTTATCGCCAAATGTTTCTTTTATTTTCCTGTAGGCTGTATCTATTTTTCCCCTATTTATACATTCTTCTACATCCTTGCATTTGCCTTCTAGCCATTCCTGCTTAGCCATTTTGCACTTCCTGTCAATCTCATTCCTTAGTCGTCTGTACTCCATTTTGCCTGTTTCATTTACTGCATTTTTATACTTTCTCCTTTCATCGATTAAATTTAGTATCTCCTGTGATATCCAAGGATTCTTTGTAGGTCTTGCCTTCCTACCTATTTTGTCCTCTGCTGCCTTCACTATTTCATCTCTCAATTTTACCCATTCCTCCTCAACTGTTTTATTTTCCCCTGTTTCTGTCAATTGTTGCCTGAAGTTCCCTCTGAAATTCTTAAGAACTTCAGGTTCCTTCAATTTATCTAGGTCCCATCTCCTTATTTTCCTACCTTTCTGTAGTTTCTTCAGTTTCAGCCTACAGTTCATAACCAACAAGTTATGGTCAGAGTCTATGTCTGCCCCTGGGTATGTCCTACACTTCAAAACCTGGTTCCGAAATCTATGTCTTACCATTATAAAATCTATCTGGTATCTTCCGGTGTCTCCTGGTCTCTTCCACGTATACAACCTTCTTTTGTGATTCTTAAACCAGGTGTTTGTTATAACTAAATTATGTTCCGTGCAAAATTCTACCAGGCGGCTTCCTCTTTCATTCCTTTTGCCCAGACCATATTCACCCACTATCTTCCCTTCCCTTCCTTGTCCTACTACCGAATTCCAGTCTCCCATAACAATTACGTTTTCCTCTCCCTTAATTGTCTGAATAATTTCGTTTAGCTCCTCATATATTTCTTCGATCTCCTCATCATCGGCAGAGCTAGTTGGCATATAAACCTGTACTACTGTTGTCGGTGTTGGCTTCGTATCTATCTTGACAATGATAATGCGATCGCTGTGCTGGTCATAGTAGTTTACCCGCATTCCTATTTTCTTATTCATTATCAATCCTACTCCTGTGATACCCCCAACTGATTTTGTATTTATAATCCTGTACTCACCTGACCAGAAATCCTGTTCATCCTGCCACCGAACTTCACTAATCCCCACTATATCTAACTTCAACCTATCCATTTCCCTTTTTAAATTTTCTAATTTTCCTACTCGATTAAGGGATCTAACATTCCACGCTCCGACCCGTAGAATGCCAGTATTGTCTTTCCTGATGATCACATCCTCCTGAGTAGTCCCCGCCCGGAGATCCGAATGGGGGACTATTTTACCTCCGGAATATTTTACCAGAGAGGATGCCATCATCATATGTTCATACAGTAGAGCTGCATGTCCTCGGGAAAAATAACGGCTGTAGTTTCCCCTTGCTTTCAGCCGTTCGCAGTAGCTGTGTGGCAAAGCCACATTAGCTGATGTTACAAGGCCAGCTCAGTCAATCATCCAGACTGTTGCCCCTGTAACTACTGAAAAGGCTGCTGCCCCTCTTCAGGAACCACACGTTTGTCTGGCCTCTCCACAGATACCCCTCCGCTGTGGTTGCACCTACGGTACGGCTATCTGTATCGTTGAGGCACGCAAGCCACCCCACCTCGGCAATGTCTGTGGTTCATGGGAGTGGATACCGGCCTATTATATCGTATATTGGCATGAAGTTCGAAACAAGACGTAAGCAAGCAACACTTTTCACGCACAAGCTGCCGCGGTGGCCGAATGGACTGAGGCGCCCCAGTCACGGTCTGCACGGCCACTAGGGTCGGGGGTTCGAATCCTCCCTCGGGCATGGATACTTGTGCCGTCCTTAGTATAAGCTAGATCATAAGTAGTTGATAAGTTAAATCCCATAAGCTAAACAAACATTTGA
This sequence comes from Locusta migratoria, assembly GCA_026315105.1. Taxonomy (NCBI): domain Eukaryota; kingdom Metazoa; phylum Arthropoda; class Insecta; order Orthoptera; family Acrididae; genus Locusta; species Locusta migratoria. The sequence continues at coordinate 104,256,122 of CM048747.1, forward strand.
ACGCACAAACTAAAGGAAATTCGTTTGCTACATTCTCACATGGCGGAAAACAAAGGGCGGATTCTGGTGGAAGGGCACGTCCCCCCCCGTCCCCCCCCCCCAGACGCCCAACCAGAAAAAAAGGAGATAAATAGAGAGAGAGAGAGAGAGAGAGAGAGAGAGAGAGAGAGAGAGAGAGAGAGAGAGAGTTGTCAGATGTGAACTCATGCCTACAGAAGCACTGTGCACGAGGAAGAGAAGAATTTTCGTATCTGGGTAAGAACGACAACCTACCCTTTAGAACCTGATTACTGTTTCTTTTCTGTGTCTGCTGCCGGTATTTGTATCCTGTACACTTTCCTCCAATGCTGAACTTTCGATTCATGTATGTTTCAGAATGTGTCCCTCACCAATAGATCCCTTCTTTTAACCACGATAAAAAATAAATAAAATAAAAACCGCAATTAATTAGTTTCGTGACCTACCCGTCAAATTATCACCATTGCGTCAGTATCATGTCATTTTAGTGATGACAAAATAAGATCAACCTTTGGAAGAGCTCTGAAGTCACAACCCAGACTTTGCCAGATGGTGAGTTACGAGGGTGGTTGAACGTAAAACTGATATTAAAAATGTTATTTCTAAGCAGTTATTGTGGTTTACGTGAAGTTTGTGTGGTGACCTTAAACGAACTTAGACCAATCGACAATATAAAAATTACAAGAGCTGAAAAAGCATTTTTGAAGTCCTCAATGGAAGCAGATGTTGATCCGAGACGATCACAATAATTTAAAATAAGAAAACGTTTTGCAAAATCGTTATTAGATAAGGCGCAATAATATTTATTAAATGTGATAACTAGTTTCGGTTTATTTGGAAATGATCTTCAGATCTTGCCAACCATGTTATTTCCTAGAGTGCTGTCCCATGTTCCATTGGGCTATGTAATATCCCACATAATTCTGCAGAATTGTATTATAAAATACAATAACATTACCTTTAAAATCACATAAAACCATATAAAATCAATTTGTATTGTGTCATAGCTTCACACTCTACGATAAAACTGATTTGTTGGTTTTGTGCAGACTGCTTACATAATGTCAGGCAACAGTGATAGGACTCAGCATCCCAGGAAATAGTGTGGGTTGACATCTGAAGATTTTTTTGCAAGTAAGCTGAAACTCGTTATCACACTGCATAAATAATATTGCAATCTTGACCATAAAAGTTTTGCAAAAGGCCTTTATTTAAAATTAAAAGAGATCACTCTTCCCGAACTTGACCATGTTAGGAAGTAAGGACTGTAGCAACATCGTGCAATGGAGACCAACCATTCACGCAGTAGTTGGCATGATAAGAACAGAAAAATTTATTTTCGCTCTCTGAAAAATATCATGAACAATTTTTCTTTATGGAAGTGAAACTTTATTTCGTTTTCACTAAGGCGGAAGTAATTCACTGCAAGTATGTAAACGGGTTAGACATGTAGCAGAAATTCAAACGAAGTTGGTAAGTCAGGGTGAAAGAGTGTTGGAAAAGGCATGCACTTCTTTTATACATATTATGAACGTGCTCTTCCTTTCTATTAGCAATCTGATGTAACATAATTCGATTAGTACAGTTTTAAAGTTGGTCAGCACTGATTCAATGATAGTAATGAGTTTTCGTGCGAAACTCAACAGTTTTGCGAGTGGTTTTTTGAGTACATGTTATTTTTATAGCATTTTCTATAGACTGCTTTAAGAGTACTATTAATTATGTTTTGTAGCTGATAAAGAGGCTCTCTCACACATTGCATTTAAGAATATATTCTAATGACAGTTTCTTAACTAAATTTGTCATTAGCTTAGTGTATGGCTGACTAACTGCATTCTTTCGATAGTCTGATTCCTTATTTTTACATGATTCATCATTCTTATAATTATTTTAGAGTTATTCTGTAAAGGAAGTCTCTGCCGCGGTGGAGAAGCCGAGCGGTCTAAAGCGTCTCGCTGCGGAGCGCGCGGTTACTCGCCGTGGAGGTTCGAGTCCTCCCTGGGGCATGGGTGCGTGTGTTTGTCCTTAGGTTAGTTTACCTAGGTTTAAGTAGTTAATAAGCTACGGACTGATGAACACGCAGTTTGGTGCGATAGATTTACAAACATTTGATTTGAAAGGAAGTCTGGCGTCCCAGGTCATCATAAGAGACAGAACAAGTGCAGAATTCTTCGACGCGGGGGGAAGAAATCGACCGTAACCCTCCAAAGAAATCATCGCAATGTTTGCCTTGAGCAACTTTCACACTTCTAGTAAGTAATGCACAGACAATCAATAGACGGTGATGTTACAAACTGCTGCGGCCTCCACAAGGATCCTCCTGATATGCTGGACACGAATTTTGCTTTTGATGACTAATCCTTGTTACGAAAGCACGGGATTCTACGAATTCGAAATGTTGAAACATATCCACCATTTTAGGCATTAAAATAAATTCAACGGTGAAGTTGCAAATATGTTCTGGACCTGGATTCGAACACGGATTTCCCGCTTCGGCCAGTGGTCGCCTTAAGCAATTAAGCTAACCAGGCACGCTTCCCAACCCAAAATCTCAACTTCTAGCAGACTACGATAGTAGCGCTCCCTTCCTAATAGTTCCTCTTGTTTGCAGCCTTTACTGGATTCCCGCAAGGGATCGAATGTTTTAACGCGTCCGCATTAAAATTGCGCAAAGTTCAAATGTTTGTAGAGCTTATGGAACTTAACTACGGTGTGTCATCAGTCCCTAAACTTACAAACTACTTATGAACTAGCTTATACTAAAGACTGCACAAATATCCATGCCCGAGGGGGGATTCGAACCCCCGACGGGGAACGGACTCGCGCATTGTAGCATAGCGCTTCAATGCGCTCAGTCGCTCCACCGCGGCATTAAAATTGTCAGTTGCCTGTCGCGGGCATAATGCAATTATTGAAACGGTGTCCGTTCTTTCGGACATGCGAGCAAGACGAATTAATGGGCAGGAAGCATTACCATCGAAGTGTGCTGTAAGTTGAGAATTTGGGATGGAATGGAAACGTGCCTGGATAGTCTAATTGGTTAAGGTGGATGCTGGCTTAAAGCGAGAAATCTGCATTCAAATCCAGGTTCATCTCAAATTTTCAACCTCGCCATTGCGTTTATTTTAATGGCCTGATACGGTCTATGTGTTTCAACATTTCGAATTTATAAAATTACGGCTATTAATGTCAACCAATGGTGTCTCTTCTGACTGTTCATGACCAGTAAGATATGGTCAGTCTATGCCCCTGGATATGTCTTGCATCTTAAAACTTTGCTTCCAAAATCTATGTTTTTCATTATAAATTGTACCTTCCAACGTCTCTTAGTTTGTTCCAAGTTTCTATCTTCTTTCATGATTCTTAAAGAAAGTGTTTGTTTCGATTAAATTGATCTCTGCGCGAAATTCGACAGGCAGCTGCTTCTTTTGTCCCTTCTCCCCGATCCATATTCCCCTATTATTTTTCCTTCCCTTCCTTTTCCTACTACCGAATTCCAGTCCCTCTCCCTGAAGTATCTGAATAATTATCTTTATTTCCTAATACATTTATTCGATCTTCTCATCTTCGACATAGCTAGTTGCTCACAACATGTACCTCTGTCGTCGGTGTTTATTACGATATGTCTTCAACTAAAACCTCATGTCTGTTCAGCCATTTTGTTTGTATCTAATCCACAGTACTAAAATTCTGTCTACTGACACTGACCCTACCTTTTGTATGGCATCTAACGGCTTCTAGGTCAAACAGAAAATGTTTTGGAAATGTCATGTCATTAAAAGGTATATCGAATGTCACGTTCAACATCATGAGTCAAGTATTATAAAGAGGAATTGTGTGTTTCTTTCGCAGCTGATACGCTGAAATATGCAATCTTTGTTCTTCAAAATAACGTTTATTAAAACATTTTCTCGTTGAAAAATTTTATCGCTTACTAAATATTCTCTGTTCAGGTGAAATATCTGTCATAACGTTTTAATTTGTTCTTTTTAACTAATATCTCTATTCGCAACACACTTTGCCTGCACTATCTAGCTACTGAATAATACTGTAAAATTTTATCACTGAAAGACATGTTTCTTAAGACATGATAGACAATTTGACGTTTCGATAACTAACTTCTGATAACAAGAATGCAGGGAAACGTCACCACCAGGAGTGTTTTTTCGCACTGTTCTGTTGCATTAATCCATTCATAGTAAAGAGGCATGCATAAGCCGTAATACAAAAAATGTTCTATAAAAAAACTCAAATACCCGTATTGCAGAAACTGAACGTGAATTGTTGCGGTGATAGAGGTCTCTGTATTTTCGTTCCATCCTTCCATTTAGCAATACTGTGTGGGCAGTTTATCAATTAATGAAAAAGCTTAATTCTGTTTACGCTAAATTGCGTTAATGTGTTGGAATTAACCCGCGCTGATCAACGGAAAGTTGACACTATGCGGGAGTGAACACGCAACCGCAGGCTGCCGCCAACACTTTTCCAGAGAGAATGTGTGTTTAGCGCGGGTAATCTGATTACGACAGGTTTAATCTGTTGCTCGTTCGCTATCGCGGGACAGGAAAACCTGGGGTTGCCTACCTTGTAATTAATTAAAGCATGTCAAATGTAGTTTATTTTACACACCAGAAGAATTGTTTTTCTGCCATGCCTCCCTAGTAGCACTCGTGAGTAAAACTGTCAAGTCTCCTTTGGCGGCCACCTCTACTTTTACATTTTCCTTTTCAGTCTACGTACTCGTGACCTCAGTTTCTGGCCAACTGCCGATATTTCGACAGGTGAACGAATAACGCTGAGCGGTGGCCGAGGGGACTGAGGCGCGTCAGTCACGGTCTGCACGGCCACTACGGTCGGGGGTTCGAATCCCCCCTTGGGCATGGATATTTGTGCCGTCCTTAGTATTAGCTAGTTCATAAATAGTTTGTAAGTTTAGGGACTGATGACCCCGTAGTTAAGTCCCATAAGCTCTACAAACATTTGAACATTTGAATAACGCTGAATGTAAGCAAAAAGACTATGCACACACAACAACTAGCGAGATCAAAACCGAAAGATGACCAGTCAGCTAAGACTACATCTACATAGGATACTCCGTAAATCACTAAGTGTCTGGCAGAGGGTTCATCGAACCACCGTTATACTATTTTATCTCTCATTCAATTCTCGAATAGCGCGCTGGAAGAAACAACACCTAAATCTCTCCGTTCGAGCTCTGATTTCTCGTATTTTATTCTGACGATCATTGCTACCTATGTAAGTGGGAGTCAAAAATATATTTTCGCATTCGGAGGAGAATGTTGGCGATTGGAGTTTCGTAAGTAGCCCACGCCGCAGCGATAAGTGACGTTGTTGTAATGATTCCCAACCCAGATACTGTATCATTTCCGTAACGCTATCTCCCCTGTATTTTGACAATACGTATCGAGCTGCCCTTCTTTGGACTCTTTCGATGTCCTCCGTCACACCCACCTGATAAGGATCCCACACTGGGCAGCAATACTCCAAAAAAGGACGGACAAGAGTGGTGTATGCAGTTTCTTTACTAGTTCTGTTGCATCTTTTAAGGGTTCTGCCAATAAAACGCAGTGTCTGGTTCGCCTTTCCCACGACATTATCTGCGTGTTCTTTCCAATTTAAGTCTGAAGTAATAGCAATTCCTAGGTATTTCGTGAGAGTTTAAGGCCTTCAATTTTGACCGATTTATCTTGTAAATAATGTTTAACTGATTTCTTTTCGTACTCATGTGGACAAATTCACGCTTCTCATTATTTAGAGTCAATTGCTAATTTTTACACCATACTGATATCTTATTTACATCGTTCTGCAGTTGGTTTTGACCTTCATGTGATATTACTAGACGGTAAATGACGGCATCATCTGCAAACAACCTAAGAGAGCTACTTAGATTTTCCCCTAAATCGTTTATGTAAATAAGGAACAGCAGAGGACCAATAACATTACCCGGTGGAACGCATGATATCACCTCTGTTTTAGTCGATGGCTTACCATCGATTACTACGAACTGTGTCCTCTCTGACAGGAAATACCCTATCCTGTCGCAAATTTGGGGCGATATACCATAACCACGCAATTTGATGAAAAGTCATTTGTGAGGTACGGTGTCAAAAGCCTTTTGGAAATCAAGAAATACGGAATCAATTTGCGAACCCTTGTGGATAGCACCCATCACTTCGTGTGAGTAAAGAGCTAGTTGTGACAGTGCAATAAAGCTACGTTCTACTGCTTGACCAGGAGTGAAAACACACGATCCATGCGGGATTAAGTCTCAGTCTCCATTATAAATTGAATTCTGTGAATGGAACCCTGCAGATCGCTTATTAAAATTTATTACGGCGTTTCGGCTAAGGCAATCATCGCTATCAAAAACTTCTGAACCTGCAAAACAAAACTCACTGTCAATATTTAAAACTGTGGCTAATCGGAGCCAAGGCTTTAATGTGAATGCACTATTTTAGATCAAATGTTTGTAAAGCTAATGGGGCCAAACTAAAGCGGCCATCCGTTCCCAGACTTACAGTCTAGTTACGCTAAGAACACTACACCCACCCATTACCGAGGGAGGACTAACCTCCGACGGGGAGCAGCCGCACACTCCTTAGCAAGGCTCCTTGGGCGCACGGCCATTCCTGTGCAGCACCATTTTAGTTACTAAATATTCACACAGGTCGCAGACTCAAACAGTAAATTCATATACCGGGTGATCAAAAAGTCAGTATAAATTTCAAAACTTAATAAATCACGGAATAATGTAGATAGAGAGGTGGCGAGAATGATTTCGAAGTTCGAAGCCACGGGTTGTTTAGACGATAGACCCCGTAGTGGCCGACCGAGTACAAGGCGTAATGCTGCTGAGCCAGTTCAGAAGAAATGGAGACTGTAGCGGGTTCGTCTATGCACGGAGAAGTCAGCACTCGTGCAGTCTCACGTCGACCGGCATTCCATACACTACAGTTTGGTAGGCACTTAGGCGTACCCTCCGACGCTATCCTTCCAAAATCCTTCGGTATCATGAACTGTTAACTGGCGATTTAGCGAAGCGGAGGGCATTTGCAGTGTGGACGTTTCAAAAGATGACGATGGGTTGAGTAACGTGTTGTGGACCGACGAAGCTCATTTCACGCTCCGAGGGCATGTCAACGCCCACAACTGCAGAATTTGGTCTATCGAAAATCGTAGAAATGTCGTAGAAACTCCATTTCACGACGAGAAAGTCACGGTATGGGTTGGATTTACCACATCTACCGTTATCGGGCCCTTTTTCTTCGAGAAACTGCGTGATTCTGGTTTTGTAACTGCTACCGTGATGGGTGAGAGGTACGCCGGTATGTTACAGAATCGCATCATCCCCAGCCTGGCTGATAAACACCTTCTGGAACGCACGTTTTTATTCAGGATGGCGCTCTACCCCATATTGCTAGACGCGTGAAAGATCTCTTGCTCACGTCGTTTGGTGATGATCGTGTGCCGCCACTTTAGTCATTCTTGGCCTCCCAGGTCCCCAGACCGCACTTCGTGCGATTATTGGCTTTGGAGTTACCTGAAGTCGCCAGTGTATCGTGATCGACCTACATCTCTAGGGATGCTGAAAAACAACGCCTCATGCCAATGCCTCTCCATAACTCCAAACATCCTTTACAATGCTGTTCACAACATTATTTCTCGACTACAGCTATTGTTGAGGAATGATGGTGAACATATTGAGCATTTCCTGTAAAGAAGATCATCTGCTTTGTCTTAATTTGTTATGCTAATTATTGCTTTTCTGATCAGATGAAGCGCCATCTGTAGGAACAGTTTTTGAACTTTTTTTGTTCTAATAAAAATCCATGTCATTCCAAGCATGTGTGTCAATTTTTACCTCACTATCTACATGTATTCCGTGATTTATTAAATTTTCAAATTTATACTGACTTTTTGATCACCCAATACTTCCTGAATAAACCTACTCGCTAATTTAATTTCGATAACCAGTGAAAGCGTGCGCCCGAGTCGTTTCTTCCGTCAGTCACGCTCAAGAGTGCCATGTTTTAATTTTTGCAATATATCCGAATGATACATTCGTAATTGTCCCGAATTATGCTTTTTCTTAAACTTTTTTCCGGACCATAATTACCAAGAAATTATGTGTATCGTTCCTTGGAATTGAGAATTGCGGACTTAGGATTAAACAAAAATCCCACATAAAGAAAACGGTTATTCCATAATTTTTTAATGGACCGGACAGCTTTTTCTTACAAAGGTTGTCCTGGCAATTACGAACACAAATCAGTCATGTAATGATCTTTCTTACATACGAATATTGATTCTCATTTCTGTAAGGAGCTGATGTTTAGTTGTGTTGAACAAAACGAGTTTTAGAAGCTATCTTTTATGGGCTCACGTGTTCAATTGTAGTCTATGGCCAGCATGCGATTAGATGGAAGGACGTATGCCAAAAGAAGCCTCAAATTGTCTCATGAAACTAACCTACAGCTGAAAATTTGTATGCAGTCCACAGTAACACCAGCTGGACTGCAGAATTCGTCAGACTGCATGTGGTGCTATGTTGCACCCATTCGAGATAAGCAATTAATTCTATGGTGTGTTCTTTCGGATATCTTTGACTAACGGCCGTAATTTTACGAATTCTAATTTTCAAATATATCGACCGTTTCAGGGCATTGAAATGTCCGAAATATCAGAAACCATTATCAATAATTGTATATATAGGGTGTTTCAAAACTGTACGGCCAAACTTTCAGGAAACATTCCTCACACACAAAGAAAGAAAATGTTATGTGAACATGTGTCCGGAAACGCTTAATTTCCATGTTAGAGCTCATTTTAGTATTTCTCTTTAAATGTAAATTGAAATAATTCGTGCAGACAATTGTCAAAATACCCAATTTTTTCGTTAGTATGTACTGTACTTCCTCGATTCACCGCCAGTTGGCCCAATTGAAGGAAGGTAATGTCGACTTCAGTGCTTGTCTTGATTGGGCATTATGTTCTTCCATCTACTCTCAATGGAGCACGTTATCAAGATTTTATACGGGATACTCTACCTGTGCTGCTAGAACATGTGCCTTTACAAGTACGACACAACATGTAGTTCATGCACGATGGAACGTCTGCACATTTCAGTCGACGTGTTCGTACGCTTCTCAACAACAGATTCGGTGGCCGATGGATTGGTAGAGGCGGACCAATTCCATGGCCTCCATGCTCTCCTGACATCAGCCCTCTTGACTTTCATTTACGGAGGCATTTGAAAGCTCTTGTCTACGCAACCCCGGTACCAAATGTAGAGACTCTTCGTGCTCGTATTGTGGACGGCTGTGATACAATACGCCATTGTCCAGGGCTGCATCAGCGCATCAGGGATTCAATGCGACGGAGAATGGATGCATGTATCCTCGCTAACGGAGGACATTTTGAATATTTTCTGTAACAAAATGTTTGAAGTCACGCTGGTACGTTCTGTTGCTATGTGTTTCCATTCCATGATTAATGTGATTTGAAGTAATAAAATGAGCTCTAACATACAGGACAGGCTGCGAGCAAGAGGAACTAAAGGGATGGGGTTGCGCGCTATAAGTTGCGAATTTAGGCAGGAAGGGAAGCGTGCCTGGATAGCATAATTGGTTACATCGTCCGCTGACACGAAGCGGGAAATATGGGTTCGAATCCCTGTCCAGTAAAAATTTTCAACTTCGTCGTTGAGTTAGAGAACGTCTCATTTCATGGACTGCCGTCTACAGTTTAGTAAAGAAGCAATTATTTGTAACAAATTCGTGAAAATTTAACAAATATACAGGCTTTATGCCGAATTCCAGGAGGGGAAAGTGCTACCTCTTGCCGCAGCCGCCCTTCCGCCCTATCTTTATGGACGCCTAGGGGCACAAGCCAAGCAATCAAAAGATCTGAAGTTTATTATAGTGGTCACTGTACCCCGTCGACCTCTGTTTAATTTTCATTAAATCGATTAGCGAACTCGGCAGTGTTTCTCAATTGCTAATACGTATGGGAACTGGATATACATCCTAATTTCCTCCTCCTCTTACCGTTGTCGACCTTCTCCTTCCCCCTCCCCCTACCCCTACCTTTGTTGTCAATTCCCGTTCATCTCTTATCTCACACACTCCATCTTCTCCCTCCTCTCTGCAGCTATATCCTCCCTCTCTTTCTTTCTTTCTTTCTTTCTTTATATCCATTTATTTATTCCTCCTCCTCATCCGTCTATTCTTCTTCTTCTTCTTCGACGGCAAGAAATAAGGTTATTCCGTTGCCGCGAATGGTCGACCTGGCACTTCCACCCATTCTACTGCAAGGCATGTTCCTTTCGCGGCGTATCATCGTCTAATAGCCACTTTAGATGTGAAAACATCCACTTCTTTTAACCACTCTTAATGTCTCCGTACACACATTGATTTTAGTTTTCTGTACAACTAAGCCCCTTCCGCATTACGAGGGGTGTTCAAATGAATAGATACAACCAAACCGGTTGAAATTTGAATATTCCGCTTTGGAATAACCTAGTGCGACATCTAGGGACGCGAAGCATGCGTCGTCACCTCCCCCTAAATTCAAAACTGTGCCCTCAGCAGGCAAGGTGATGCCCACCATCTTTTCGACGTCCGCGGCCCGATATCGAATTCCACGAGCACGGAAAACCCGTTAACCGTGGCGTGTACTGTGAGAGACTCCGTAGCCTACGCCAAGTCCATCAAGAGCAAACGGCCAGGGCTGATAACGCGCGTCCACACGTCTCCAGGGTCACACAGTGTACTGGCTAGGTTCAAGTGGGAGCAGCTTGAGCAAAAAATGTTTGTTAAGCTTATGGGACTTAACTACCGGGTCATCAGTCCCTAAACTTACAAACTACTTATCAACTACTTACGAACTAGGACGGCACAAATATCCATGCCCGAGGGGGGATTCGAACCCCCGACCGTAGTGGCCGTGCAGACCGTGACTGGAGCGCCTCAGTCTCCTCGGCCACCGCGGGCGGCCAGCTTGAGCATCCGCCCCACATGTCACAACCACAGGAATTCTGGGAACAGGGAATCCGTCTCGATAAAGAGGGGGTTAGCTGTTCTCAGCCCTTCTTGATTCACTGAAGTTTTTATTCAAAAGTAGATGACATTCCATCAAAACTACTGAAGTCTCTGGGAGAACCAACCATGACAAGATTTCACCTGGTGAGTAAGATATGAGACAGGCGAAATGCCCTTAGACATTAGGAAAAATGTGATAATCCCCAATCCAAAGAAAGCAGGCGCAGACAGGTGTGAAAATTACAGAACCATTAGTTTAAAAGTTATGATTGAAAAATTTTAAAACAAATACAGAAGGATAGGAAAGCTGGTAGAAGCTGACCTCGGGGAAGATCGGATTCAGGAGAAATCTAGGAACACAGGAACTCACGACATATCTTAGAAGATAGATTAAGGAAAGGTCAGCCTACATTTCTAGCTTTTGTAGATTTGGAGAAAGCTTTTGACAATGTTGTTTGCAATAGACTCGTCCAAATTCTGAAGTCAGCAGGGTTAAAATACTGGGTAGGGAGTGTTATTTCCAGCTTGTACAACAGCCAGACTGCAGTTATTAGAGTCAAAGTGCAAGAAAGGGAAACGTTTGTTGGGAAGTGAGTAGGACAGGGTTGTAGCCTTTCTCCAATGTTATTCAATTTGTACTTAGAGCAAGCTATGAAGGAAAGCAAAGAGAAATTTGGAGAAGGAATTAAAGTTCAGGGTGAAGAAATAAAAACATTGCGTTTTGTCGATGACATTGTAATTTTGTAGAGACAACAAAGGACCCGGAAGAACAGTTGAACGGGATGGATAGTGTGTTCGGGATGGGTAGTGTGTTGAAAGGAGCGAATAAGATGAATATTAACAGGAGCAAACCGAGGATAATGGAATGCAGTCTATGAAAATCAGGCGATGCTGAAGGAAACAGGTAACGAAACAAAGGTTGTAGATGAGGTTTGCCGCTAGAGGTCTGAACGCTTGCCGGCCGCGGTGGCCGAGAGGACTGAGGCGCTCCAGTCACGGTCTGCACGGCCACTACGGTAGGGGTTCGAATCCCCCCCTCTCGGGCATGGATATTTGTGCCGTACTTAGTCTTAGCTAGCTCATAAGTAGTTTGTAAGCTTAGGGACTGATGACACCGTAGTTAAGTCCAATAAGTTCTACAAACATTTGAACATTGCACATTTGTCTGCACGCTTGCTGGCGCAAGTAGTTCCCTGAGAGTCCGGTATTAAACAAAACACTGTGATTAAGTTATCTTGTAAGTAGGTACAGCATTATAATACATACCTCAACTTTACTTCCTTCCTCGCGTAGATTATTAAGAAGATTAAGTCGCATTTCACCTTCTACACATCCATACTGATTGAAGTGATGTGTTCTATAGTGGCGTCCTAAATTGTACTTTTTTATGCCTAGTATTATACCACATACCAAACATTTTGCTTCTCCTTCGCTTTCAGTGAACAAGTAATCACACTCCCAACTAGAGTTGAACTGGAAAATAGAACACCGCTTTACCGCACCGACTAGCCATTTCAACTCCGCAGCGTACTGTACCACAACGTAATATTATAGATTATAGCAAAACCCCTGAAGTACAAAATTCGAACTATCAGAAGGCACTGTTAGCGGTGTCTTCTGGAAAAAAAAAATCGCTCTTATCTTTATATTTGCCGGTTCGACTGCAAGCGCTGGACGTTGTAGAGAAGAGTTTCCAGTATTATGTTTATAAGTTACTTACTTATAAACATAATAGCCTTTTTTAGGAGATTCCCGCAGCAGTGCAATCAGTTCATTCGAGTTGTATACTAAAGAGTTTTCACTATTATAACGCACTCAGCCAGGTGCATTTCTGTGGCTACGTTAGCGTGTTGACTGCGCATAACGCCATTTAGTCTTTTCAGCAGGAACTACGTGATGGACGCCAGCTGCTCGCGGCTCTGCTCCGACTCGCAGGCGGCTCCGAGAGCGTGGCTCGCGTATTGCCCACCTCTGATCTAGTGTCTACAAATGCCATATTAGCATCTGTTAACAACGGCCATCAATAGTATGAGATTAAAGAACAAAATTCCTAACTGTTAGCTGTAGCGTAGTGGGCAATCCGTTGGACTGTGACGCTGAAGGTAAGTGGTTCGAAACCCAGGATTACCTAATTTTTTTTCCCTAAAAGGGTTTGAGGCACTTATTAATTATTTTTTTATTATTTAGATTATTATTTTGGTCCAAAATGTTTGCAAAAACTTGTAAAACTACAAATCTAAAGTGGGCCGTAAAACACGGCAGTGCGATTTTTTTTTTTTGTAAGGATTGTGGGAGGGGGTGGGGGTAAAGCTTTGCGGGTCCTCCAGGAACGCGTGATGGCAATGATACGGCACGGCTGCTACGTGCTGGCGGCATACTTGTGATTGTCCTTTTTGTTCCTCCCTCTGGCGGGCCAGATTTCTGCAACAAACTCTGCCTCCGGCCAGAGCGGCGCTTTGAGCGCTGCAGCAGACTTCCGCCAGCCGACCGGAAGTAACGCGCGTCTGGCGCGAGTTTCTCGGCGCGAGCTATCGATTGCGGGCTTTTAACATTCGGCGCGCGCCTGCCGCGCCCTGACCGCAGACATCAAAGGCGCCTTCCCGCCGGCCTGCGGTCCCGCATTTGTATTCGAGTGTTTCCGCCGCCATTAGGGATGAGTGCGCCGTCCGGCCGCGCTCCTTGGGGCTTCCGATCATCCCTGGGGAGCGCGTGTTACCTCTGCCGGAACCGCCAGAGGTCCGACGTGACGAGCTTCAGGGGCACAGATTCACCGCACCTCACGCGCGTCCTGCTTTCTTAGGTGGCACAGTGAAATCCAAGGACCACCCGGCAGTGCGTCGGGAAAAAAAATCAAGTCCACGGTATACAGCAATCAGTGAGAAATACTCCTTCAGTAAAAAAACCTTCTTGATTGCAGATTGTTTTATGAAATAAATCGCAATTTTCCATGTTATTACATCACTGTATTAGGTTTAGATCGAATACCAAACTGTGGTGAATGAAAATTTGTCCCCGGCCGGGATTCGAACCCAGGATCTCCTGCTACCTAGGCAGACGCGTTGACCACTCCGCCACTGAGGACACAGTGACCAGCCCTACTGCAGAGGACTCTTCCCTGCACGTCTCCCGCCACACACAAATCTCCATTCGCCACGCTGTCTCTTTCCTATACCACAGCCTATTTGTTCTGTAATGCTCGCAGCCACAATACTGTATTCCCGCATCAGGGAGAACAGACCATGAGGTATCGAGACAATTATCGTCAGGAGCCCAGCCTCGGCTTATATATATATTTTGACGAATTACAGCGTTCAAATGAATGAAATAAATCGCAATTTGCGATGTTGTGGCGGATTCCCTGATGCGGGAATACAGTATTGTGACTGCGAGCATTATAGAATAAATAGGCTGTGGTATAGGAAAGAGACAGCATGGCGAATAGAGATTTGTGTGGGGCGGGAGACGTGCAGGGAAGAGTCCTTAGCAGTCGGGCTGGTCACTGTGTCCTCGGTGGCGGAGTGGCCAGCGCGACTGCCTCGTAAGCAGGAGATCCCGGGATCGAATCCAGGCCGGAGACAAATTTTCACTCCACAGTTTGGTATTCGATCTAAACCTAATACAGGGATGCCATAACATCGCAAATTGCGATTTATTTCATTCATTTGAACGCTGTAATTCGTCAAAAATATATAGATTGTTTTATTATTTAACTAGCTGAACCCCCTCTGCTTCGCATGAGTAGGCTGGTTGGTGTGCACCAGTCGTTTCTTTTTGATCCCGATGAAGAAACCCATATCTTAAGTTTCGTAGTTATAGCTTAAATTTGAGTTAACAGCACCACATTTTTAAAAATCAATTTTTGCATCTCGTATTTCACCCCCTTATTGGTCGAATTTCCAAAAATACCGAAACACGTGTCTTTTAAATTTGAAACCCGAATCCAAATCCGAAAATTTGTAGTTCTGACTTCAAAATTGCCTGAATAGCAATATTTTTCGAAAAACACCCCCTCTCCAATTTAACCCCGTTGGTGGTTGAATTTCCAAAAATAACGAAACACGTATTTTTTAACGTCTAACCAACTATACAAATATCAATTTTTACAGCTCTAGCTTCAAAATTCTATCAATAGCAACGTGCTTTCAAAAAGAATTTTTGATCCTCTATTTACCCCTCTTACTTGTTGAATTTCCAAAAATACTAAAAATCATGGATTTTTAATCCTGACCAAGATTCCATATCCGACGTTTCGTAGTTGTAGCTTAAAATTTGAGTTAACAGCAACATATTTTTGAAAATCAATTTTTTGCGTCACCTATTTTACCCCCTTATTTGTCGAATTTCATAAAATGCAGAAACACGTGTCTTTTAAATTCGAAGCCTGAATTAAAATCTGAAATTTTGTAGTTCTAGCTTCAAAATTGCCTAAATCGCCACGTATTTTCAAAAAACGTTTCATCGCCTATTTCACCCCCTTACGGACGGAATATCGAAAAATCGCTTCTTAAATGACGCCTACAGAGTAAGATCAACAGCCTCTACAAATATTAAGTTTCTATCTTCAGTGGTTTGGGCTGGGCGATGATGAGTCAGTCAGTCAATCGGGACACTTCCTTTTATATATAGACTAGCTGAAAAGCCGGGGTTGCCTGGATATTTATTTCTTTATTCCTGTCTTTTTGTATAAGGGCTGTGCGTCTGTAAAATGTCTTGGGAATACAATCAGTAGCAAAGAAGCAATAGAATGAAACTTAGTACGTGATGGGGCGGTTTTCCATGAACGTTACTGTTTATGTGGTCATATCTCAAGAACTACATGACGTACTGTGATACATTTTAGAAGCTACATTCAACTATATATGTGTATACTGCCTGTAAAATTTCCTGTCGCTACAATTTGTAGTGTTCAAATTATAAATTGTAACGTCATACCGAGAGCCATAGTTTTACTCCATAAACAGCGGAAAAGTAGTAAGCGAGAAACTCTCTTTCATCATTTTACTATGATTGCCAGAGAGAAAAAGTTGAATAACGGTTTGAAATTATGTTTACAGTTTTTTGCAAGTCGCTAAGTACTGTCATTCTCATACAGTGTATTTCGAAAGTCTCGCCACATTATATGGCTTTTTTGCGATTTCTATTGGTTATGAGGTAATATCTTTTGAACCATGTGACGTATGTGATTCTTAACCATGCAGCAATTGTTACCTCACGGTAAGGAATGTGTGTACCAAATTTGGTTGAAATCGGTCCAATGGTTTAGGAGAAAATTAGCAGCATTGTCGCAAAATGCAGCAGTTTTTCGCGCATCTCATTGTTTATGACGTCATATCTCGTGAACTATATATCGTATGCGATTCTTACACTTACGGCGACCGTCCTCATCGATTGAAGTTTACGTGTACAAAATTTCATAAAGATTGGAACAAAACTGTAGATGTGTATGCAACACGTACAAATATACGGACACTCTGCTTTATATATTAGATGTCGCGTTTTGCCCTTTAGCAGGACATCAGGGACGCAGAGGTTGGGAAGGGAGAAGGACAGGGTTGTAGCCTTTCCCCAATGTAAATGAAATAAACCGCAATTTGCGATCAATTATGGCTGCACTGTACTAGGTTTAGATGAAATACCAATGTGCGGCGAATTAAAATTTGTGTCCGGCCCGAATTCAACCCCGGGATCTGCTTACTAGGCAGACGCGTTGACCACTCCGCCACTGAGGACACAGTGACCAGCCCGACTCTAGGACTCTTCCCTGCATGTCTCCCGCCACATCCAAATCTCCAATCGCCACGCTGTCTCTTTCTTGGGTGTGGTGGGAGACGTGCAGGGAAGAGTCCTCTGCAGTCGGGCTGGTTACTATGTCCTCAGTGGCGGAGTGGTCAACGTGTCTGTCTAGTAAGCAGGAGATCCCGGGTTCGAATACCAGCCTGTGATACTAGTAAGGTATCACGTGTTTCACCAGAACCGGAAGTGACCTGCGGAAGTAGGTTTTGTTTACCATTCAGCTCAGTGCTTTTGGCGCGTACTTGTTCTCGAACTTAAATAAATAAACCAAAAGTATGTTGAGATGTTAAGCGTACATTAAATATTGGGCCGTATCAATGCTATATACTGTTCAAATGTTCAAATGTCTGTAAATCTATCGGACCAAACTGCGTGGTCATCAGTCCGTAGCTTACAAACTACTTAAACCTAGGTAAACTAACCTAAGGACAAACACACACACCCATGCCCCAGCGAGGACTCGAACCTCCACGGCGAGCAACCGCACGCTCCGCAGCGAGCCGCTTTAGACCGGTCGGCTACTCCACCGCGGCTGCTATATACTGTTTCGTTTAGGGCACTAATGGGAAATCAAATGTTCAAATGTTTGTATAGTCTATGGGGCTTAACTACGGGGTCATCAGTCCCTAAACTTACAAACTACTTATGAACTACTTACGAACTAGGACGGCACAAATATCCATGCCCGAGGGGGGATTCGAACCCCCGACCTTAGTGGCCGTGCAGACCGTGACTGGATCGCCTCAGTCTCCTCGGCCACCGCGGCCGGCTAATGGGAAATGTTACTCTGTGTGAGTTACGTCAAGGAGGTTAGTCCCTGTTTGAGCGCGTTGGAAAATTGTTTGCCGTTTTGTAGGGAATTCTGTTTGCTATCTAAGGTCGAAGGGACAAATTGCGTAGCTTGTGGTGAGGAACACTGTGAGAGACTTGTGCAGAAACTAAGAGTTGTGTCACCTCTTCGAGTTGTCACGTTGCAGGTGCAGAACGAGAACGAGAGTAATTTACTGGTCGGACAAGGTTGCACACAAGAACCTGTCAGGTTAACAGCGTTAATTATTTACTTCAAGTTTAGCGCAAAAAATGTATTCCCGTCTTTCTATAAGATTCGGTTTTCAAATACTATTAGCTGAATCCTATATAATTACAGGAATACTTTTTGGAGCTTACCGTGAAATAAATATTTGATGCTGTTACTGCCTCATCGTTGACAGGTTCTTGTATATACCCTTGACCGCTCAGTAGCTAGCAAACAGAATTCTCTACAAAACGGCAAACAATTTTCCAACTCACTCAAACAGGGAATTAACTCGCGCCAGGTATGAGTGCATGTACGCCGGAAATGACAGGAAAATACAAGGCAAGATATATCATCTCGTATTCAAACACAGGGCAACGACGTTCTAACAATATCTATTTCGCGGAAATGTGCTGAACATATAGAGCTGTATTTAGACGCCTGCAGATTGTCTTCCTATGTTGTACCCTCCTTTGTATGAACGGCGACGCTTCCATTCGACGATTTGCAGCTGAATTGCGGTTTCGATGTGTCACGTGATACATTTGTACCGTGCTCAATCCGATATTCCTGCGACCCTCGCGCGCACCGCCGGCGTTGTGACGAATAGCGAGGCCGCAACATTGGCAGGTTTTTAAACTTTTGCTCCGTAACAGGTAGTCTTACCTGGAAATAATGTGCTGCTATGACCGTTTGCAGAACTGGATCTCCTCTCCTCTAGCAGGGGTTTCCGTTCTTTATTCAAGAAATAAAGCCGCGGTGGAGTGGCCGAGCGGTCTAAAGCATGTCGCTGCGGAGCGCGCGGTTGCTCGCCGTGGAGGTTCCAGTCCTCCCTGGGGCATGGGTGTTTGTGTTTGTCCTTAGGTTAGTTTACCTAGGTTTAAGTAGTTTGTAAGCTACGGACTGATAACCACGCAGTTTGGTCCGATAGATTTACAAACATTTTAACATTTTTGAACAAGAAATAAAGATGGTAGTAACAGGTGAAGACTACACCAGACTGCAGACAGTTCAAAGTAAATGGCAAGAATATTCTGAAACTGACACATTGAAATTCGAAGAAGCCTCTTGCACTTTATAAACGCTACCAGAAACTGAGAATGTCTTGTTGCAAGACAAGACAGAAAGGAGAACAATTATTTAAGTAGAGGAGGATTCCATTAATTCGTCTAGCCCTCATTGAGAGAATGAGTACATAGAATATTAAGATTTTGAACATGGCCTGTAGACAGCAGCCCCATAAGTTGCTTTAAAGTAATTATCTAGATTTCGCAACTCACATTAGTCGTTTACACAAAGAACTAAACGCGCTCGTGTTGTATAAAGTTCCTGGTGAAACATGTGTGCTAGTTCTAACAGCCTGAACAGTAAAAAAATAATTTTGCGCCTAATCGCTATGGGCTGTCAACTTGTTATAACTAATGGTGAGGATATTCCGCCGTTACCAAGACAATTTTAATTACTTTTCCCAAACATATTTCAGCAAATTTTGTGCTATAATCAATGGGGTGATTTATTTTTGTTCTGAAAAATTATAGTGTATTGTACAATTGTCTTCTCCACTACAATTTTTCAGAACAAAAATAAACCATCCTATTGATGATAGCACAAAATGTGCTAAATGTGTTAAATGTGTTTGGGAAATGTGATTAAAATTAAGTGTCTTGCATACGGCGGAATATCCTCACCATTTGTTTAAGCAAGCACTGAAGAAAGAAGCAAAAATATGTTAGAACATGAGCGCATTTAGTTCTTTGTGTAAACGAATCATGTGAGTTGCATTTTTATTTCTGATGAAGACACCCTTAGTGGTATTCGAAATCTAGATAAAGAACAATTACTTTCAAAGCAACTTGTTGTGGGGCTACATTTATCATACAGTACATTACATATGGAGAATATTGAAGTTACCTTTTATTTCTTTTTTTATTTATACTTATCACGCTTCAAGAAAACGGTCATGCAACGAATCATTACATAAGATTGTAATAAAAGACTAGCAAAAGAGAAATGGAAACGCATAGCAATCCAACGTACACTGCAGGCGGAAGTAAAAATAAAGTAACATAGAAACTAGCTTAATTTTTTAATTTTTGCTGGAATTCCCCCGAAAGAACAGAAAAGAGTGAAACATTAGGGAACACTCCAGTTTAGCCTTTAAAGTGCGTGAATTACTAATAAGCGGTTTGAATTCTTGGGGCAGCTTATTAAAAGTGGACGTCGTAGAACACTGCACACCTTTCTGCACAAAGGTCAAGTAGGCGTGATCCAAATGCAGATCAGATTTCTGTCTAATATTAACTGAGTGAAAGCTACCAACTCTTGGGAATATCCAAATATTGTTAACGCCAAGCGATATCAAAATATATATTGAGAGGCAAATGCAAAATTACTAGGCTACTTGGAGCCACGAACGATGGCGGGGCGCTCATGTCTAAGCACATTGTTGCCAGTTTCAAGCAACAATAACGTTACACGTATACATGGGTTTTGCTCTTTAAGAAAGCGTATATTCGCTTGCCTTCGCATACCAGCACCATCAGTGATGACAGCTTGCAATAATACAAATACAAATAACTCTTCAGTCACGTTATATGTTGCCAATGGTTACAGCATTCACAGCAGAGCTCTCGTTTAATCTGATCGGGCCTACCGCTCGGCAGTAAAACCACTGCGTTTTATCAACTCGCGGGCAGTAGCGAACACATTCTTGTTCGGACGACGAAGTTCATGGCCGCTACATTAATTCAGAACCAAGGTCTACCACAGTGACGGCAACTGCCGCAGAACAGCAGCTCGACCGATACCTTTCAAGAGGTTCGTTCGAGTAGCCAAAGCGCTGATAGTTTCTGACGGTTTGTAAGGCCTCCAATGCGCATGCGCGTTTCTCGACAGTTTGCAACTCCGAAGCGAACTCTAACGCTTATTTCACCTGTTTCTTCACCCATAGCGCTAGTTGTCACCTTTGATCTCTTTGGCAGTCAACCAACGTGTTTGTCTTACTGTACACATTAAATAACTTTAAACCTTACAGATAATTTGTTAAATTATTGATACTGCACCTTACATTATAAATCATTTGAATGTGAAACAGCAAGCCACAGTGTTTCTCACAAATATGTCCCTCATTTATAAATAACTGGCAAACCCGGCAACGCTTCGCCTTAGCTCATGTGTATGGAATATATATCCCAAACTCTTTTCTGCTTACTATCCCTTCCTCCCTCCTCTATTCCCCTATCTCCTCCTCCCCCTATCTTTTTCCATCACCTTAACATCACTCCCTCTCATCACACACAATATTCATCTCCTCTCCCCTCCTCTCTGCGTGTATACATGCCCTCTTTTTAAATCAATTTCATTACCCAAAATAACTTTCCTGTTTTATGTTAAAAATGATTGGGAAAAGGAAAAGCAAAACCGCAAATATTTTCAGCACAGCTCAGCATGTTTTTCTCGCAGCGAACCGGATAGAAGTGCTTCTTATAACATGTTTATATCTTATTGAAAGTTTATGAATTCAAAATAATTGTAGTATCATATTTTATGATAGAAATTCCATATGAAACAATAAAATTAACTGAAATACAGTAAGTGAAATGGAAATACAACGTTTCGAAAGTGTGTTGCATTCATTGTAACACTTGTTGATGAACGGTATTTACGAACAGTGCAGATAGTTTATCAACTCTCAAAAACACCACGTAAAACTGTCCATGGGAAAAAACACGGTGATTCAAGATTTACTCTACAAACTTCCAACAACTGGTCTTGCGCTTTATTAATCGTCATTGCGTTGCGCGTGCGCCAACAGATATTACGACGCCTCAATGGAGGATTAAAAAAAAAAAAAAAAACGGCAAAGAAAAAAAAATAATAAACCACTATATGTACTCAATTTGTTTGTAACACTCAAAAATACCACGAACTGACATCAATTCTATCTTCATAACACCCCAAAGATACGATTACACCGATAACACCATCGAGGTAAGAATAATACGGAGGGGCTTCTAAAGAAACAACGTTTCATGTTAAATCTGTCTGGCTGTTTTAACCTTGTTTGCATGACATTTTCTAACCTCCTTGACGTATTTGTTCGCTGCGTTCAAAAAATGTCTGTAAATCTATCGGACCAAACTGCGTGGTCGTCAATCCGTAGCTTTCAAACTACTTAAACGTAGGTAAACTAACCTAAGGACAATACACACACCCATGCCCCAGGGAGAGGACTCGAACCTCCACGGCGAGCAACCGCGCGCACCGCAGCGAGACCTTTTTTTTTTTTTTTTTTTTTTTTTTTTTTTTTTTTTTTTTTTTTTCCCTATGGGTAAGTTCTCTTTGTTGCGGACGCTGATCGTTTTCGTTCGTTCATGTTCGGTGTGTTGTTGGCTCAGCTTTTTTATTACAGAAGGCATTGAGCCCTCTGACCGGGCGCGCTGAGCTACGGCGCCCGGCACCGCTTGGCTACTCCACCGCGGCATAGATATCTCTAATAACCACAAGGAGAAACAGGCGGAAGCACCAATTGTGAGCGCTATAGTGGCACACATAAAGCTACATGTTCTTATAAAAATCTATCAGTGTCAATGTCTGTTGTGAAGAAAATACTGCCCAATACATTATCCCCACGTACCATCCATTTCATAACAGATACCACAGAAAATCTCAGTGGGAATATTTTGACTTCATTTTCAGGCCTATATATTACAATTCAAACTGTAGAAACATCTGCATTACATTTAAATTCGTTTGTTATGAAAATGTGCACAACTCACCGTCATTTATAATCTGTACGGATGTAATAAAAAGTGGATGTACTGTATTAGCAAGCCACATAAGATGAAAGAATACCTGTCTAATATACAGAACTCATTTTATTACATATATTTTACACTGATGAACAAAACTATAAACTCTTGGCAAATGTGCAGGCTTGTCTTTTGGAGAAAGTATGTTGAACGCTTTGAAGTCAGAAAACGTTTTGACGAAAGTCTGCTTGCTTAAATAAATGATTTCAAACTACCTGCTCTGCCACTCTTAACACCTCATCGGTCAGTCAGATCTCCTCAGAAAAAGTCGAAAGAGCCATCTGACGCCTCAAACCGTTTCAGACCGTTGTGAGCGCCACTCCAACGAACCTAAGATTAGCGAGCAACTGAGAACGCTTTCTTTCGTTGGTTGGTTTTGTTACCTCGTGCCTTTAACCGCAGAATGCGTCCGCTGATAAAACATCGGTTCCGGCCTGCGCTGCCTGTTTCAGGCTTCTTAGGTCGCTGTCGTATAGTCGCGACTAACGGGGCCGAAGTAGGAGCGGTTAAGTGGTTCCCATCGCCGGGAAGACGCTATGTCCAACAAATATTGCCTTGGTGGCTGTTCGCCATATTGCGATGAGAGTAATTAATCTAGGACCAGGAAAATTCTTGGCTCCCACCCGACGATGGTCCTCTTCTTAGGAAAGCATACTGTGTTTGCCAGGGAAAAAATATATAAATGAATTACTGTTCGTTAGTTTCGCTAAAAGTCGAGAATGGCTGAACCGATTTGGCTAATTTCAGTCTTTACTATTTGTGTAAATCCAGGGAAGGTTTGAACGGTGATAAAGTATGGAAAAGTTGTCAGGAAAAGAGGAAAATCGGGAAAAACTGAAACAGCTTTTTCCAGGTGAGCTACCAATGTCGTTCGTCCAATTGCTATAAAATTTTGTACATTTCATGTTGAAAACAAGAGGATAATTCGCATGAAATAAAAATTTGAAAAACTCGCCCGAAAATTAGGAAAATTTAGGAAAAACCGAAATAGATTTTTTTCTATAAAAATCAATTGCCACATGGTTGTAAGAGCATCACTTGAATGCGGTTTGACAGGACAAGGTTTGTATGAAATACACTTTTTTGGAAAATCTACCGGAAAATTGGAGAAAACCTGCCAGTGCGTTTTTCAATGTGTTTTTGATTGAATTCAGCACTATAACTGACTATTCGTACGACGGAGAGGGTAATTCTTTTTTTTGTTCTGAAACTTCCTGGAAGATTAAAATTGTGTGCCAGAACCGGGACTCGAACCTGGGACCTTTTGCCTTTCGCGGGCAAGCGCACTACCGACTGTGCTATCCCGACACGACTCACGATGCCGCCTCACAACTTTACTTCCGCCAGTACCTCGCCTCCTACTTTCCAAACTTCACAGAAGCTCTCCTACGAACCATGCAAGACTAGCACTCCTGGAAGAAAGGATATGGTGGAATGAAACATTCCTTAGACTGTGGCTAAGCCATGTCTCCACCATATCCTTTCTTCCAGGAGTGCTAGTCTTGCATGGTTCGCAGGAGAGCTTCTGTGAAGTTTGGAAAGTAGGAGGCGAGGTACTGGCGGAAGTAAAGTTGGGAGGCGGCATCGTGACTGGGATAGCACAGTCGGCGGTGCGCTTGCCCGCGAAAGGCAAAGGTCCCAGGTTCGAGTCCCGCTTCTGGCACACAATTTTATCTGCCAGGAAGTTTCATATCAGCGCACACTGCGCTGCAGAGTGAAAGTTCGTTCTTTTTTTTTTTTTTTTTTTTGTTCATTATGGTCTTGGAAAAGTTTTCAGTAAAAAAATTGGAACATTTAAAAAGGAAAGTAGAAAAATTCGAACCAAGTTCCTTTTTCAATGTGTTTCTAAATGTACTCAATACTATAAGATGAGAACCGGTCATCCGATTGCGATACAATTTTGATCATTTGACGTTCAACGAAAGATGAACGTTCTTATGAACTAAAAATTTTGGAAAGTTTCCCGGAAAATTTGAAAATTCGGAGAAATCTAAAGAGCTTTTTTCCGTGGAAAATCAACATCTTGTCTGATTGCGATAAAATTTTGCATATTTGACGTTAAAACCAAGAGTAACGTTCTTATATATATAAATGGAAAAGTTACCCAGAAAATTCAGAAAAAATAGAAAGTTTTCTATGAAACATCAATACCATTCATCTGATTGCGATAAAATTTTGCACATTCGACGTTCAAAGCGAGAGGAAGCGAAGTAAAAGTTTGGAATAGATGGCCTGAAAATAGGGGGAAAATAGGGAAATTTCTGGAATATTGAAAGAGCTCTTTTCTTTTGGATATCAATAGCATTTGAACGATTGCCATAAAAGTTTGCACATTTGACGTTCAAAGCAAGAGTACATAAATATTAGCAATTTCGAAGCATCGCCGGGTCCACTAGTTAGTTTCACATAAATCAAACCTAAAGTTTGTGTACTCATTGAATCTATAACCAGAGATTTATTTATTCATGTTATGTAGATTGGTATGAGGTCTGCGACTGTATTATAAACTTTTTGAAATAATTTATACTGCACCAGTCACTTTTTACTATTATTTTTATTAGCACGACGCGTTGCGGCAGCAAGCTGCCATTATCGGGTGCATTTTACAGTTGCTGGCCCATTGTTGTTTTGTTATACAAACATAACAAAATAGCAATGAAACTGTAACTGTGAAATGCACCCGATAATGGCAACTTGCTGGCTAAACGCGTCGTGCTAATAAGAACATTAGTAAAAAGTGAATGCTGCAGTATAAATTATTTCAAAAAGAGCGTTAATGACAATTTTACACTCCAGACCTTGCACCGATGGACTGCCTGTATGGGTCCATTAAGAAATTACTGACTGGGAACGGCATGTGACATGTGGAAGTGAAATCAGAAGTCTGCAGATGGCTCTACTCCAACCAGACTGACTTCTAACAAGGAGAGGACGCCTACTCGTCATCGCCGAATTCGTCCAAATTTATGGTACATGTAGGGCGTGGTGAGACACGAAAGATTTTCAAGTGGGAACTCAAGATGACCAGGCGTTTAGGAAATAAAAGTAAATTAGATACGGATCTATCACCATATGCATCTTATCAACTATCCCAGAGACAGCGTGTTTAGGAAGCGGTGTTTGCTTCAGCGGTAACAGATCGGATTCGTATTGAGAAGGTCGTGGATTCAACTACACCCGTCGGCAATTTTTCTTCTGCTCCTTGGCAATGCGTACACCTACATATTGTTCCGGTAGGGATCGTGAGGACAACAACACGCACGTTCAATACGTGAATGGAATGGGAAAAAACCCTAATAAATGGTAGAGTGGTCGTATCTACTCTCTGCCATGTACTTCACAGTGGTTTGCAGAATATTGATGTAGATGTAGACTGACGTCACAATTAACAGCAACATCATATAGGTTATTTTATTAAAAAAAAAAAAAGGAAGGGCATTGGATGAAATTCGGGACTACAAACATTTAAAAAGAGATTGTAGTTAACGCGTTCTTGGGGAAGTCGTGTATGAAAATCGATACTTCCATTTTTTTGCAATTGATCAATTGCATGTACCGGGGTGATATTCATTGAAAAACAGGGGAAGCAATAATTTTGACCGCATCATGCGCACGTTATAAACGCCGCCGTTTTGCAGTTCCATGTTATTTTTTTTAATGTCTCTATAGAAAAACAAACTTGATTGACAATCTGAAAACAGATTCTTTCATCGCCCAGTCCAGCAGATAATATGCTTGTTTTAAATAATAACGTTTCATGCTGATGTGCACATATAACCTCTAGCGACCTCATTTATCATATATGATACATCCGTTCAAATGAGTATCCCTCACACTAGGTGCCGATTTTCGTAAAGTGCCGACGGTAACTTCATAACATTTTTTATAAAGATTTGTAAAAAAAAGAAATCAATTTTTCATACTTCACAACATTTTTAAAAACTTGTAAAACTATTTTGTAATATTTTAATTTTTATATTTTTTTTAAATTTTATTCCAACAAGAACAATTTGCAACAATTTTGTGCATTTTCTACCATTAGGAGGTGTATATGTCACTGAAATAAGGAATAATAAAGTAACATTTATTTTTTCACCGCGTGTCACATTGTCTCGATAGCAACCCAATGTATCGTATATGATACATAGCCTACAACAATATATAAAAATGTAGAAAATACTATTCATGAATATTTTACCATGAGTGGTGCCAATAAACACATTTAAAGTTGTTTGGTTCAATTTACTGTTTAAATCTGGCTTCAGGTCTCTAGAGGATAAATAAAAAATAACATATATGATGTTGCCATTAATTGTGAAGTCAGCAAGGTACGCATTGCCAAGAAGAAGAAGAAGAAGAAAAAAAAGTATTGCCGCCGGGTGGAATCAAACCCGCTAACCTTTCAATAAAAATCCGATCTCTTACCGCTGAGCCAAACACCGCTTTCTAAACAGGCTCTCTCAAGAGCAGTTGACAAGGTGCATATGGTGATAGATCCGTATCAAAATTCCTTTTATTTCCTAAACGCTTAGAAAATGTTCAAATGTTTGGAGAGTCTATGGGACTTAACTACGGGGTCATCAGTCCCTAAACTTACAAACTACTTATGAACTACTTACAACTAAGGACGGCACAAATATCCATGCCCGAGGGGGGATTCGAACCCCAGACCGTAGTGGCCGTGTGGACCGTGACTGGAGCGCCTCAATCCCCTCGGCCACCGCGGCCGGCTAAACGCTTAGACATCTGGAGTTCCCAACTGGTGCACTTTCGTATCTCACCATGCCCTAAATGTACCATAAATTTGGACGAATTCGGCGATGACGAATAGGCGTCTTCTCCTTCTAAGAGGGCATCTTGGAACTGGTAACGATGGGAAAAATGTCCTTTAAACAACGGTGACCCAAGTTCATTAGTGATCTTTATTTAGTGCCTATTTTCAGTAAAATTATTGGGCGTTCTTTCTTTGTTATCTGGTACCAGAACCTGACAGAGGTGAGTCACGAAGTGGTTTTTCGCAGTCAGCCTCGTCGGAGCGAGCTCGCCGCAAGAGCTGCAGTACCTATCGATTGAGGGCGGCGTGGTCACCGCTGCCATTAGCGTTTCGCTCAGAGCTGACCAGCGCGGCGTGCAAAGTTAGCAGCAAAGTTCCGCCAGTCCCGAATTGTGCTTCGCTCATGCGTACCCTGCTCCGCTAATTGGGTAGTGGCCGGCGGCCAGGTCACTACAAACTCTAATCACTTGCCTCACTACACCGCAACTAGTCGCGTGCTAATCAAAAGCTACTGCTGCAGAATGCGCGTGGCGCTGTGTCAACACACCGTCGCTCTGCAAAATTGGTTTAGTCAGAGTTTCTAGAGGACTCTTACTTTCAAGACGAACTGGATGGAGTGTGTGGCTGTCATCCCTCATCACACTGCGAGTTGAACAACATGTTATGGTCTTCAGTCCGGAGACTGGTTTGATGCAGCTCTCCAACCTACTCTATCCTGAGCAAGCCTTTTCATCTCCTCATAAGAACGGCAACCCACATCCACTTGAATCTGCTTACTATACGCGTCTCTAAGAAGCCTATAACGCCAAATCTTCCAGACCAGTTTCTTCGAACGCAAAAGAAAATGTTACACAGAGCGAGTTTTTTTTTTCCTGTATGTTAGAACTTACTGCAACTTTCCATAGTACGTTAACCTGTATCGGTAATCTGTGAGCCACGTTTCGGTACTTTAAATGCCACACTCTCCCATTCACTATATTTCCGTTTTGTAAATGCTACTTGGAAAAAATTGCTATTGAACCTCAATATTTTTTCTAACGTATCTCATTTTACTGATTGTGTAAATTTCTTGATACTACGTTGGAGGGGCTGTTACTGTATTCTTAATTCGAAGTATTCTCTCAGAACTTCACTAGTATTTCTCTTTGTGAGTAAACAATTCTTGCGGTCTCTCCTGTAAACCATAAAATGGCATTTATAACAGCCAGTAAGTAATATGAATTAAAATTGAATTTTTCGTCGGTGCTTGACAGAATATATCAAAAAGAAGAAATTCCTGGCCTGGAAAAAAATTGGCTTACTAATCGGCTTTCGGCTTCTTAAGCCATCAACAGGTAAACTAAATGTCATTAACCTACGTTCATAGATGTGCGACTCAGCCTACAAAGATATCACAGAAGATACAAATTGACATGTTTTCAAGTAAGTGTTACATTCTTATGGGTAATTTTTGGCTCTGAATACCATTTACTACAACATAAAAATATACAAAGCTGATGTTTATTTGTAGAAATGTTCAAATGTTTGTCAAGCTTATTGGACTTAACTACGGGGTCATCAGTCCCTAAACTTACAAACTACTTATGAACTACTTACGAACTAGGACGGCAAAAATATCCATGCCCGAGTGGGAATTCGAACCCCCGACCGTAGTGACCGTGACTGGAGCGCCTCAGTTCCCTCGGCCACGCGGCAGGCTTATTTGTAGAGGTTCGGAACTTCAATAATTTCGTTACAACATGAGGGGGTTGTTACATTGTGAAATAGTACTGAAATTTTAACATTTGATACATTTAACAAACTGTCGGGCCCGGTGGTCTTGGGGTAAAGTGTTCGACTGGAAACCGAAGGGTCGCTGGTTCAAAACCCCATCGGACCTCGGCTTTTTTCAGTCTGCACTTTAACCTATCCTTCACCTGTCAACGATGTGAGCAGTCGCCAGAAACGACACGTGGTTCGGATTCCAAGTTAAGCTGTAGGTCCCCTTTCCCCAGTTGGATAACTGGGGTAGGCTAGAGACACGCAAGTCGCAGAAGTGGAGCCCAATTGAAAGACTTGCACCAGGCCAATGAGCCACACGAAATTATTATTATTATTATTATTATTATTATTATTATTATTTAACAAACTCATAAAAGTTAGAGTTAATAAATTTATTTTAATAGAGCGGAAAAAGGAAACTAGATTTGATCGTTTCATACTAAACAAGCGATCTGTGCCATATGTTTGACTACCAGCATTTCCAATTGTGTCATCGTTCTGGTTTTCTTTAAATAATGTATAATTTATGTAATTAGATATTTCGGCATTGAGGAGTGCGACTGGTATATGTTGTTGTTGTGGTCTTCATTCCGCAGACTGGTTTGACGCAGTTGTCCACGCTACCCTCTCCTGTGCAAGATTCATCTGAGAATACGTACGGCAACCTCATTCTTTTGAATCTGCTTACTGTATTAGTCCCTCGGTCTCCCTCTACGATTTTTACGCCACTCAGTTCCTTCTAATGATAAGTTGACAATTCCTTCATGTCTCAGAATGTGTCCCATCAACCTATCCCTTCTCTTTGTCAGCATATGCCACAATCATACCCAATTCCAGGTTGGGATGAAACGTGCGAACAACTTTACGAAGAGTTCCTCAAGACACATGACCAGGAAATTGCAAATGACCTGCTGCACAGTCTGGATGCAAAACGTCGTTCTAGATGGATACAGACTGTTGAATCAAAAGGAAGGCGATAGAGAACAATCTCGTAACAGCCAACAAGATCGCAGCACATCTATTATCCACATCTAGAGCACCAAGAGATAAAGGCTTTACTCGGCAAATTAAACGCAAACTTAGAGCTCTCAAAACAAACTGTGCTGGACGAACAGAACACACCCGTCCTTTCACCAAATCAGAAATCACGACCACTCTGAAGGATGTAAAACCGGGCAAAGCTCCTGGAGGCAATAGTATACATCCAGAATTTCTCTTGCACTGCGGCAAGTATGCAAAACGATGGGTGGCAGAGTTCTTCACAGACATAATGTAAAGAGGCATAATACCACCGAAAATGAAACCGTGAAATATCATCGCTATACTCAAATCGGGAAAAACGCATGACGATCCAAAGAATTATCGCCCTATTGCAATACTGAATGTCATCTACAAGCTCCTTGAAACGCTATTATATAACAGAATCAGCCCAGTGATTTTAGAGAAACTACCAGTGGAGCAAGCTGGCTTCCGCCCATCACGAAGTTGTGCTGATCAGGTCCTGTCTCTAACCACCTTTATAGAAGCAGGATACCAGATGAAGATAAAAACATCTGCTGCCTTTATAGATTTAAGGCAGCCTACGATACAGTATGGAGACATGGTCTGGTTTATAAATTCCTACAGGTGATCCCTTGTCAGGAAACAGCACAGCTTATCGACAATATGCTTAACTTTAGAAATTTTCTAATGGGACATCATCTACTCCAGCGGCCTTGTATCAACTCAAATCTTTTAGTATTCTGTCATTCGTCTCGCAGTATGGCATCTCTTATCATCCTCTACTTCGTTTTCAACAATACTGACTTCAAGTTTATTTCCTTTGTACAGGCCTTCTATATACTACTTTCATCTTTCAGCTTTTCCTCCTTTGCTTAGTACTGGTTTTCCACCTGAGTTCTTGATATTCATACCGATGCTTTTCTGGTCTCCAAATGTCTCCTTGTTTGTATCAGCACTGGAATATTTTACTCCAGCTGTGTACAAAGACGCTAAGACAGCGTAGCTGACTGGCTGGTGGTCATGAGACAGTGGGCCGTGTCCCAGGGGCTAGCCTCTCGAGCAAAGAGCTACGCTATCGCAGCCTCCGTCCCCGATACTTTGAACGGTTGTAGCTGCCAAACTAAACGTGATAAAAATACAATTCAAAATTCTTTGTACACAACTGTTGTAAAAATTCCAGTGCATGATAGAAACAACTATTGTTCTATTAAAAAAAACTGTTTGCATAAAAATACACTTCTTAAGTAATATTACAATCTCTTTGTTGACTAAAACGCCAGCCGCGGTGGCCGAGGGGACTGAGGCGCTCCAGTCACGGTCTGCACGGCAACTACGGTCGGGGGTTCGAATCCCCCTCGGGCATGGATATTTGTGCCGTCCTTAGTCTTAGTTAGTTCATAAGTAGTTTGTAAGTTCAGGGACTGATGACCCTTTAGTTAAGTCCCATAAGCTATAAAAACTTTTTATTTTATTTTATTTATTTTTGCTAAAACTATAAGCCCCTGACTACCAATACATTCTGTGAAAACCGCACATCAATCGCACTTTCCGTTTCCTGAATATTTACGGTGCAAGTGTTATGTGATTCACCCTGTATAAGCTACTTTTGTTCCTGAAAATGCAGCAGTGATGAAACTGGAAACTTCCGAGCAGCTTCCAGGGAAATTCACCGACTACTTCAATTTACAAAAAAAGCGTGCTACAAAACGGTGAAACGGTAAAAACATCCATTACGACGTTGTAGAAAAATTGGTCTTGTTATACAATCAGTATACTCTAAAAATACATTGGAATTAGGACATGAAAAAAAAATTAGGCTCTATTTTTTTAAATTTGTGTTTCTGGGGAATAACCAAGAGGGCCGAGTTGAAAATCGGAATCCACACTGTAAGTAACGCGACAGCGCAAATTTTCCAAATTTCTCTAGAAATTCGCGTGAAGTACAGTGTGCCCGTGAATTTATGATACAGTTTTAACTCGTCACAGAAAGGTAACGAAAATAAAATTGTGAAACCTTCAGCAAATGAAAGAAACTGTCCAAGTTTGCGTATCTGTTCTGTGCATTTCGATGCAGCTTTGATTTGTCTCTCCTTTAATTTGGTCCAATATTGATATTCTGAACATTGTACCCACATTGCTTCACGCGCACTGAACTTTCCTGTGCAACGTCCGCATCTTGATAAACGGCCTGGCATGCTGCAGCTACGGAATTTGCTTCATTTCATTGTTGCTTAACCTTTAACTAACGTGGTGGCAAACATGGGACACTAACACCGTGGTGCGGTCAATCTGACCACACACTTTTTAGGTGGGTGTAATGTCAGCAATTTGAACACCTATGAAATTCTCTGTTTTGCATATGAAAGTGTCTTTAATACTAAGTAAAAAAAATGAAAATACAACACAATAACATTAAATAATTATTGTTAAACTGGCACTCTGATATGTTTACCGCACATATCGTACACTAATACATTTATATGTTTTCCATTAGCTAATAATGACATAGCTTTGATACATTTTGTATATATTCTTGAAGACCTAATGAAATAAAAAATGTAACGTTTTTAACTCTAAGAAGTATCTCTTGCTAAATCAAAGCCGTCCAAGTCACAAGTTTGCACAACCGTCCTTGCAGACATGATATGTCGTTACTCTTAACTCCTGCGGAAGTCTTGAGTTCTGAGCTCGCTTATGCATATGTTTCAGCGCAAGACTATGAGCCAGCTCTTTCAGAAGGGCACCTCTGTCGACAGGAGCTTCATCTGATCCAATCTTTTGAAGAAAATTTGCATTTCTCCCCTTTTCTTCAAAGTTTCGGTCTGAAGTGTTCACACATTGTCTGCTACTTGCAGCAGATCCTTTACCTGTAAAATTACTCTGTTTCTTCACGTTTCAAAAGCTTTGAAGTGGAAAATATCGAGAATATGCGAGGAAAGTAATAGCAGAAAAAATTACACAAACAACGTAGTGCGGTCAAAATGACCGACAGCTATTTTCGAAAGGACGTCACTTATGTTATAGAAGCTCTGGCATAGCATCATACGATTTGCCAGTCCACTTACAACTCGAAGCTAACGAGCAAATGGGCGCAATAATGGGTACGGAAATTGGTAAATCTCAATTGTTGCCGAAAGCGCGCGGTCAGATAGACCGCACCACGTTAGTTAAAGGTTAATTACTTGCACGTGCACAACAGTTAAAATTACAGAACAAAATTAGATTTCCTTCTTTTGGTGAAGGTATCACATTTGTTTCGTTGTCTTTCTATGACTGGTTTAAATTGCTACATTACTTAACGGACACAGTGTATATTGAGTCCTCAGAATCCGTTGCAATCCTCTGTCGGTAATGAACAGCAGACTAACTTGAGACGTAAAAAACTGCTAACCAAGCCTTGAGTCGCCGTCTGGTTTTTATCTGCAGGATGGTCGGGTTACAAAAAAAAAAAGTTCAGACGTTAGCAGCATGGCACCGGGAGAGAGAGAAAGAGAGAGAGAGAGAGAGAGAAACCAGAGCAGCGGCCAAGGTCGGATGGTGTACTGCCAGCAGCTGAGTCACTGGGTCTGTATGTACACCTTTGGCGACAGTTGGGGTGAGCAGCACTTACATAATACCTTCACGCGGATCTCAACCTATGGCCAGCGTTATTGCTTATTGCGCTCCTTCCCATAATTCTCTATTTGCATAAAAATTATTTTTTTTTAGATGTCTTGGTCGCACTGTTTTTATTTTAACACTACTGAAAACCCGGCTTTGCCCGGGTATTTATTTATTCCTGTTTTGAGTTAGTACTTCTCCTATCCCTTCTCTCTCTCTGTCCATCTCCTTTTTTCTAAAAACATGCTATATTTATCGTAGAATATATAAGAAATTAGGCTGTCTCCCACAATGTACAAAATTATACGTATCCTAACAAAGAAAGATAGTAATCAAAACACAAATGACAAAATGCGTACGATATATTTATTGAGTTACATGTTGTACAATTGTATAATTTTGCAGGTATGTATTCATTTGTATAAGTGCTGTATGTTTGTATTAAAAGAAATTTCTTTATTACTGCTTTATTTATTCTTATATTTCCTTATTCGTATGCTTATCCTTACAGAGAAAGAATTGAAGACATTGTAGCACGCATAGACCAAAGATATGGTCTGTGGCATCACGTTTCGCTGTATGTAACCTCCTTGCTATAGAGTCGCAAACGTCATCGCTGGCCTTCAGTCCGATTTTTTTTAATAATTTGACGACTTTCAACCACCATATCTTCCACCCCCTTACAGCTATCGACATGGAACTGCTATGGTGTGGAACGGGAGACTTCCGACAACAATTACACACAGACCATTCGTTTGTGTTCTGTAGTTTTCGCTGCAGAGCGAAATAACAACACACACACACACACACACACACACACACACACACACGTAAAATTTTATATACACCGATAACTTTCCATCCCAATATACTCCACCCTTTTATCATTATCAACCCTCAAGCAACAATGCAACCAATAAAAATATAATTTTCAAAGAGTAATTATTGTTTCGCATTTCGCGTTACACTCTTCAAATATCTACCAGAGCGCTGTAAAACCGTGTCTACAACCTTCCTCAGGTATAAATTAGTAACTGTACAAATATTTAAGTCTCTGCGTCTTGTTCGGATGTGATAACAGACATTCACATTAATATATATTACATATAGCTATCCGATCGCCATAAAACCGTGCCTAAAGCCTTCCCCGGGTAGACATTAGTAACTGTATAAATTTTTAGCTCTTCATGTCTTGTGGTTCAGACGTGATAAAAGTACACCGAACAGACATTCACATTTATAGATATAGAATATGCGTTTCGATAAATCATCATGGTATCTGTGGCATAAAAATAAATTACATTTGTTATGTAAATATACTTACAACCTTTTTAAAAAACGATGGTAATTAAAATACATCTTATTGGAGATGACTAACTAAAATGCAAACCACCATTGTGGCTGTGTAGTCAAGGTGTGTCGACTAGACTCTCATGCCAAACTATGGTGAGAAGAGGGGAACACCGCAATAGGTAAATTAGGTCCAATAGCCGCCAGATGGCGCAGCGTTAAACTTAAAAAGTTTGAATGAATTTATGTAACATCATCTTGCGCCCTCTGCACTGTCAACTGACATAGAAACTGCGAAAAATATGGCTACAAGATGTGTCGAGTCAAAAGAAAATATCAGATGACTTATTAAAACATATTACTGGAACTGAGCATACAAAAAATCAATACAACCAACTGGCAATATAATATATATACACAGGCAATGTGCCAATGCGTCATAATACATGCTTATACTCAGGTATTGCACTACATATCAGATTGCCTGTATATATATATATATATATATATATATATATATATATAATTGTTAGTTGGTTGTATTGATTTTTTGTACGCCCAGTCCCAGTAATATGTTTTAATAAGGTATCTGATTTTTTTCTTTTGACTCAACACATCTTGTAGCCATGTTTTTCGCACTTTCTATGTCAGTTGACAGTGCAGAGGGCGCAAGATGATGTTACATAAATTTATTCAAGTCGCGGTGGAGTAGCCGAGCGGTCTAAGGCGCCTCGCTGCGGAACGCGCGGTTGCTCGCCGTCGGAGGTTAGAGTCCTCCCTAGGGCATGGGTGTGTGTGTGTGTGTGTGTTTGTCCTTAGGTTAGTTTAACTTAGTTTAAGTAGTTTGTAAGCTACGGACTGATGACCACGCAGTTTGGTCCGATAACTTTACGAACGAACAAATTCATTCAAACTTTTTAAGTTTAACCCTGCGCCATCTGGCAGCTATGGGACCTAATTTACCTATTGCGGTGTTTCCCCCCTTCTCACCGCAGTTTGGCATGAGATTCTAGTCGACACACCTTCACTAGACATCCACAACGGTGGTTTATATTTTAGTTAGTCACCTCCAATAAGATGTATTTTAATTACCATCGTTTTTAAGGACTGTAAACTTCCGGAATGTAATTTATTTTTATGCCACTGATGATGTATCGAAACGCGTAATGTTAAAATAAAAACAGGGCGACCAAGACAAAAAATAAATAAATAAGGGAAGGTTTTATGATCCAAATGATAAAAAATCCTCTATTTGTACTTTCAACCGGCAAAGAGAATACTGCCGGCCGCGGTGGCCGAGGGGACTGAGGCGCTCCAGTCACGGTCTGCACGGCCACTACGGTCGGGGTTCGAATCCCCCCTCGGGCATGGATATTTGTGCCGTCCTTATGATTAGGTAGTTCATAAGTAGTTTGTGAGTTTAGGGACTGATGACCCCATATTTAAGTCCCGTAAGCTATACAAACAAACAAAGAGAATACTAATGAAACACTGTCGGATTTCCAACCACTTTAAGAGGCATTGTCAACTGGCTGAGGCGGTCGGAAACACGAGAGAATTTTATTAATCGATGTAGTTCCATGTTTTAATGGAATCGGGAGTGCGGCTGGACGAGTTTTAATTCAAAGTATCTACTTATCAACCAACCGTCGTACAACTATATTTAATTTAGGCGACTGGTTTTCGTAGTACATTAATACTATCTTCATGCCATGTCATACCATTCATCAAAGTGAACGGTCGAAACCGACCTAACTACACCGGTTTCTTAATTTTTCCCCAGCACCTGAAAAAACGTAAAACTATGTTTAATTTCGGCCACTGGTTTTCGTAGTACATTACTACTATCTTCATGCCATGCCACCCAACAAAGTGAACGGTTGGAACCGACATAAATATACCGGTTTCTTAATTTTTCCCAAGCAGCTGAAAAAACCATGTCAACTCACACGTAACAGCTGTCCAGTTTAACATGGCTTACCTTACAGTTCCACGTTGTGTCAAATTAATAAGTCAATGATATTTATAATCTTGCTTATCATTACCCATAACTCGCTAAAACACCCTTATGAACAATGAGGAATACTACAGATGTAGCAGAGTCGACCTAAAATTTCAGAGAGAAACCTAGGTGAAGATATAAAGATTCGCTGTAGAAGTAATCGAGTATTGAAAATAATAGTGCAAGATACAGATGTATGTGTGAGGAATTATTGTTGGAGTTAATTCTGAGTGACTGATACTGCTGTTCAAAAAATGTTCGGCAACAGCTAGTGTGTGGAAAGAGCACAGTAAAAAATATGTTCCGCAAACACCGTCACACACCAAAGACAGGAAATTGTGGCAAATACTGGTCAATAAGACATGCGAATTTCGTTTTACTGTTCAGAAGTATATAGCAATTTCACAGTCGGGATATTAAAAACTGAATCATAATACGTATAATTTACATCTTTAATTGTCGTGACTTAACAGCTGTTCCATGGCTGAACAACTACAGCCGTATTTAAATAAAGATCTGGACCGCCGCGGAAGTATGACAACGTGAACCTACTAATGCTCTGACGACTTCCATTCTCGGGTAACTGTTAGAGCGTAGGATTACCAGAAGCCGTCCGCAGCAGGGAGCGAGGAAAGAAGCTTTGCTCTGATGGGAAAGTCTCCTGCGCCGTTTGCATTACAAGAGAACTCAAGTCACAGGCGGACAGGGAAAACAATGGAGAGAAAAAGAGGAGAGAGAGAGGGGGGGGAGGGTACTGGCGACATGCCGGCAACTTAATGTCAAAGACGAGAATAGACTGCCTCGTGTGAACGTGTCAGTTCTCGGGATAGACCTAAGGAACTACAGTTTGGATACTTCTGTATGTATCGTATTTCATCTCAAGGCGAAAGTACTAATGCATTTCGTATGGAGTATTGGTCTTATGCCATTACGAGAAATTTAATGGAAAATACAATTCAAGAAACGGACTAGTCCAAGTTCATTAACGATTAGTACTTAGCAAACTAAGTTTGTTCGGGAGAGTAAGCACACTAATCGGGGAATAAGCTCATCTCTTTTGGCTGCTCTAAATTCGTCTTTTAACGAATTCGAGTGGGCGTAATGGTAGGGGGCATCCCATTTCTTCCTGTTACAGCTTTATGGGATTCGGATGCGGTGCGGTGAGGCACGCGGTTTCTTTCGTTCACCCCCCCCCCCCCCCCCTTATTAAAATGTATACAGCGTGAATCAAAAAGTATGGCGCAAACTTCCACGGTTTAAAGCGAACGGTAATAGAAGCAAAAATGTCCCCGTAAACATGGGTCCGCAAACGAGCCGTTTTGCAAGATAATTACGAACGCATGATTCCAAGCCGCCATTGACGTCATTGTAAACATCGACCTTGGTTTCATATCGCATTTAGTTATCGTTTGACGTATGGGATACCTGTTAAAGGAAGCAGTTTGGTCCGATAGATTTACAAACAAACCTGTTAAAGGGTGTTTTAAGTGTCTTTCTTGCATCTGAATGCAATACTGTGCTCGTCTCTGCAATGAATTTCTAATACTTTCGAAAACCTCTGGATCATTTCGAAGAGTTGTACACGCTTGTCGCCGCGGTGGAGTAGCCGAGCGGTCTAAAGCGTCTTGCTGCGGAGCGCGCGGTTGCTCGCCGTGGAGGTTCGAGTCCTCCCTGTGTTGTCCTTAGGTTAGTTTACGTAGGTTTAAGTAGTTTGTTAGTTTGTAAGCTACGGACTGATGACCACGCAGTTTGGTCCGATAGATTTACAAACTTTTTAAGATAGTAAACAAATATGTTGGTAGGTCATAGGATGTTTTTAATTATTATTATTATCTTTTCAATGTTGCTTACATTTAAAAAAATATGTTTTCGGTTTTAATCAAACCTTTTGTAATGAAAACGGAAGTGAAAAAGCAAATTAAACATTTTCTATATTATAATTAATGAGCAACACTGTACAACGAAAACGCTTCTACATGGTAAATGAATGAAATATATTGCTTTATTTCATTTTATGATTATTATAGGGGGCCAACTGTTCGAAGGGCTGTAGCCTTTGTACCGTTGGGATCAATCAGGTTCTATAGGCTGCATCGTTATTCTCTTCTCATACCTGGGACACCCCAGCTGGGTGGAGGGTTCGTGAACAGTGACCCTAAAAAGTTCGCAAAAGTGGTTCGGTAGGATGCTCCACCTTGGACAGTCGTGTGTGTTTCAAGCAATATTGCCAGAAATCCAGAATGTTTTTGTCGCTATCTCGGTAAAGGTAATGTAGCGCCATGCCTTTAATCCAGTTGATTGCATTCGTCTTCGCTGGTGGAAAATAAACGCCATCAGGGTAGAAAACTTCAGTAGAATGGATCGACGTGAAAGGACGACGTAGAATTTACACGCTTGTCAACAATACCGAAATGATCCAGGGGTTTTTCAAAGAATTCGAAATTCATTGCAGAGACGAGTACAGTACTGTATCCAGATGCAAGGAAGACACTTCGAATATTATTATCTTTTGCACCCTACCACTGACTGCAAAATTTGGGGAAATAGTGTCTACAGACACTAATCTGGTAAGAATTCTTATGTCACTAATTCCCTTCTCTGACTTGCATCTGAAAATTTTTACTACAAGAAATTTAAAATTTTATTTTTTATCACAGAAATCATTTTTCAGGGAACAATATGCAAGGGAGGTATAGGGAGTTGTTCCAATGATCTGTGCCAATTTCGGTAAGTTTAATTTCAGACATTTAAGAGAACGACGAATTTTCAAGTTTCCCCATGAACTGTTTTGAAGATTTACAATCTTAGTAACTTACCACTTTACATGTGTAGGAGTTTCTTACAGCATTTCCAGTAGTTCGCCGTTTTCCTTATACGCCATATTCATTCTTTTCTGTATCCTGCCCCCTTGGTAGCAGCTTCTGCAGCTGTCTCTACTTCGGATACACTCCGTTCGAGCTGAAACTGTATTCCTTCCAATCTTGATATTCACCATTTACATAATTTCAAAGAACCCATGGGGATTGGAGCAGAAGCGATATAAGTCGCTTTCACTGCAAGCGTTATGTATCAAACGAGTGACTGTGGCGGCATGGAGAACATAAGCGACAAAAGACGAACAGATTTCAAATTCCGTATTCCTACATTAGTGCCAACGTAGAATAATTTATAGAAGAATTGGCTACATTTTACTCACCGCGTCCGCAGCTTACACATCTAAGTTTTCACTCGTTAGGCAATTCCCGACTGTCGAAACGTTGATGCCAAAGGACGAAACTTTTTTGAAGAACAGAAGGAAATTATAAACCAAAGCTTAACATTATTAGCTTGACTTACAGCGAAGTAGTAAAATACCGGTAAGTACTACTCTCGATAATTTCAGAGAATACTTAGAATCAATACGAACCGAAGGTGCAACTGTCATGGATTTTGTTTGGAGCGACGACAAATACGGCAGAAGATAAAGATTTAGTGTATAGCGTTGCCAACAACATCCCCCCATACATGAATAACGTTATGTTCAGATCTAATTTCATTAACATTCATCATCTATAATTCTTAATGTCAAATGTCTGCTTGATTGTTCGCAGTTTTTTTTTTATTATTTTAATTGGACTTTGAGTAATCCCCTTACAGCCATCCACATAAGTAATAAGTACATACTCTAGTACAGTTATGTACGTTAAGTTGGCAAAATCAACTACACAAACATCAAGGATGTGACAGAAAACAAAAACAGAAAGATCAATTTGAAGTAATATAATGAACATTAAGGATATGACACAATATAGTGATTAAACATGATTTTATCTTTTACATAACAGTTTATAACTCTTTCTTCGCCGCCGTTAGATAGGAGGTAAGTTCTTTGTACACTCCAAAGTCTTTGGTTGCCAATAATGTTGCTACAGATATTGTTAACTGGTAGTCCCTGCTCACAATATAGCTTAGCAACTTTGAAGTGAGCTCCCACCTGTTCATGCATCCAAAAAAAAGTGATTTGTGTCTTCTGCTTCGCCGCAGTCACAAAATGGAGATGACACTATGCCGATGTGATGTACGTGCTGCGCAGTTCGACAGTGGTTGAACTTCAGCCTCGCTATGGTGACTGCCAGCTTCCGAGAACACCTCAGATCCTTGTACCAAAGGTCTTGGTAGCACTGGTGTTATTTGTGCATAGAATTTCCCTTTAGTTGACTGGGAAGCTTGCCATTCTTTGTCCAAAGTTGCCTTCAACCAGCTTCTTCTTTTCTTTATCGTGTCCGGACTATTTAAAGGTTATCGGCCCAGTACTGGGCTACGTCTATTCCATTAGTATTCGCGAGCCACAAATCTTCGAGGGTACACCGGTGTGGACATTTTTCACATGTAAGAAGGTGTTCCATATCTTGACTTTCTCCACAGTCACAGTTTATATCGGTTTGGTCGATTATACCCCACTTAAGCATATTTACTTTTACTGGGGCGACCCCCGTTCTGAGCCTATTCAAGGTTCTCCAGGTTTTAAAATTTAGGTTTTGACCGGTCCACTGAACTGGGGGGAGAGGGAAATTTTCAGGCGGTTCCTCCTGGACGGTTACAAGGAAACTTCTCCTAGACTTCAGTCGTGTCTCTGGTGGTCGAGCTCTGTAGAGGACATGCCGCTCATCTGCGAGTTGTTTTACTTTCTCTACATGTTCTAAAGCGTTTCTGCGAGCTGTGGGATCTGCAAAACCAGCTGCCTTGTACAAGAGTCTGACCGGCGTTGGTTTCATGCACCCTGTCACTATCCTGCAGGTCTCATTGAGGGCCACATCTACTTGTTTCGTGTGAACGCATCTATTCCATACAGGGCACGCATACTCAGCCGTTGAGAAACAGAGCGCCTGTGCCGTTGTTCGTAGCACACCAGGACATGCACCCCATTTGCTACCCGTTAGCTTTCTAAGTATATTATTTCTCGTCGTTATTTTCTGTCTCCTTTTGATGCAGTGATGTTTATAAGTTAGAGACCAATCCAGAATCACGCCAAGATATTTAGGGTGGTCTGTGTGTTCTAAGGTGTTCCCGTTCCACGTAATTTGGAGTTTCCGTTTGGCTTCTTTCGTGCGAAGGTGGAAAGCGCAACTTGAGTTTTGGAAGGGTTGGGTCTTAAGGCATTTTTATTATAGTAGGCAGTCATCGATTTTAAGGCATTTTCAAGTTTTTCCTCTACTTCTTCAAATCTTTTTCCTTGAACGCATATTGCAAGGTCATCGGCGAAGATGAACTGCTTAGTGTGGGCCGGTGAGGGCTGGTCATTTGTGTATATGTTGAAGAGGATTGGAGCTAAGACGCTTCCCTGAGGGAGGCCGTTCTTTTGGTCCCTCCATCTACTCATTTTGCCCTCCAACAATACAAAGAACCTTCTGTTCTGCAACAATGAATGTACGACCCTAACTAGATGGTAATCACTGAGTGTCTCATAGATTTTATGGAGTGATATATTGTGCCTGACGGTATCGTAGGCTGCTGTCAGATCTACGAAGGCTGCCCCTGTTATGAGCTTCCCTTCATACCCTTCTTCAATATGTTCTGTCAGTGCAAGGACTTGGCCGGTACAGGACTTGCCAGGTCTAAATCCTCCTTGTTGTGGAATGAGATGTTTGTCAATATATTTTCCTATTCTGGACAAGATAAGTCTCTCATACAGTTTAAAAAAATGACAGAGCAAGGAGATGGGTCGATAGCTACTAGGATTCTCTGGATCCTTCCCTGGTTTGAGTAACGCTATTACTTTAGATTTTCTCCAGGGTTTTGGGATTTTGCAAGTTTTGCAGCAGGTATTGAACAATTGTAAAATCCAACTCTTGGCCCTTTGCCCCAAATTCTTGATTTGTTCAGTGCATATGTCATCCACACCAGCAGCTTTCCCGTTTTTTAACATGTTCATGCCATCTTGAAGTTCTTTCACAGTGAAAGGTGTCCCCAAGTGGTTGGTCTCCCGATTGATATTTCTGCCAATTTTTGGGTACTTTTGTTGTTTCTTGATTTTCCCGTTCAACAGTATTTGCGTGGCTACTTGGTTTGCTGTAACCTTGCATGGTAATATTTGTTCCTTAGGGTCGACGCTCAGTTTCTTAATCAAGTTCCACGCTATTTTGCTACTGTGTGTCATGTCCATTTTTTCCAATGTTTCGGTCCATTTCTCCTTCCTTCCTTGGCTTAATTTTTGGAGTAGGGCTGTTCCACAGTCAACTGTTTCTTCGCTGAAAGGATCAGTAGTATAGAGTGTTTCGTATTTTTTGAGAAGTTCTTTGGATTCAGTGGACATTCCAGCGACATACTGTTGTCTGCACCCCCTGGGAATAACTTTCCTAGACGTATTCTTTATTATTTCAATAAG
The DNA here is from genome assembly GCA_026315105.1 of Locusta migratoria. Taxonomy (NCBI): domain Eukaryota; kingdom Metazoa; phylum Arthropoda; class Insecta; order Orthoptera; family Acrididae; genus Locusta; species Locusta migratoria. The sequence continues at coordinate 104,299,612 of CM048747.1, forward strand.
TTGTTCATAATTTTCTGGGCTTGGTTCAACATGTTGTATCTCAGAATCTATCATAGATGCATAGCTTTCCCAGTTTGCCTTCTTAAAATTGAATCTCCTCCTGAATGGGATGGTCTGTGGTCTAACTGCTGGATAGATGTTAATACCAACTGGTCTATGCTGTGTCTTTGGTATGGGGCCATATACCACTTTGGTACATCGGTCCTCAAGATCGATATTTGAAAAACATATATCCGGGTTGTATCCCTTTTTCCAGACATTACTTTGGAAGGATGGTGGGAGTTTTGGGTCATGAATTAGTGCTAGACCACTCGTTTCTGCCCAGGTCTCTACGGCATCACCATTTGCATCCGATTCTGCATAACCCCATAGTATGCTGTGACTGTTGAAATCTCCCAGAATGAGCTGGTTGGGTTGTGACTGGAAGTTAGGTGGAGGCGAAAAGGTAAAGGGTTGGTTTGGGGGTTTATATACCGAGGTTATGGTGCATTTTCCAATTTCGATGGTAATAATTTCTATACCATTTAGGTTAGTTGTTCCCACAGAGGAGACCACAGTTTGAGATTTCACGAACACAGCGCTCCCATGCTTGTTGTGTGGTATTTCTGCCGTTAGTTTCATACCTGAAATGTTCGGTCTTCTGGCAGTTAGGTCTCTGTGAGTCTCTTGAATGCACAATACATCGCACTTCGAGGTCTTACAGAATTCCGATAAGATTTCTTCTTTAGCTGTGGTGATACCCTCGATGTTTATGCTCGCTACTGTCAGTGTTGGTTCTGAGAAGAACCATTGTGACTTTATATTACTGCGCGTCATCTTTAGTCCGGTATTGGAAGGATTGGCCGCCTACTATTAGACGTTACCAGGGGACGCCGCCCACAGTATTTGCTAACTGAAATTAATGTGGTGCTATCGGCCTCGTGGAGGCTCCTTCCTTGTCCCCCTTCAACCAGCTAAATTATCGTATGTACTACCGTACATGGTACAGGTATGTCTCTGCTACTTTGATCTACCAGATCGCTACGACGGAAAAACGAAGAAAGAAAAGAATACGGCACGTAAAGTATTGTGAAGAGCTGCAAACGGTCAGATGGGCGTGGCACTTGTGCAACAATAACACTTTTCGAATTTATTTTTCACAGGGTTCTAAAAATAGAGGCTGGCGGCTCAGCCATTTTGTTTCCCAACAAATACAGCACTTGGCTTATGCGAAATATTTTATAATGCCGTGTATAGAGCCTTAGATCTGCCTATTTTCGGCTTGGTTTCCAAAAGTGTTTACATCAATCTACATCTACATGGGATACTCTGCAAATCACATTTAAGTGCCTGGCAGAGGGTTCATCGAACCACCGTTATACTATTTTATCTCCCATTCCATTCTCGAATAGCGCGCGGGAAGAATGAACACCTGAATCTCTCCGTTCGGGCTCTGATTTCTCGTATTTTATTCTGATGATCATTTCTACCTGTGTAAGTGGGAGTCAACAATATGTGGATTACACACAAAAATCTCGTTTTTTCTTTACTTACTGCTGCTTTCTTTGCTGTCCGAATAAAAATAAAGTTGCAAGAAATATATATATTTACTTCTGTGATCAAATCGCTTGCTATGTTTAGGTTTTCTTTTCTTTGCGGAATTAAAAATGAACATTCGATAATGACGTTTATTTAATAACTTATCAGGCTCCTGTAAGTAGGTCTACGAGTTGGCGTGGCTGCATGGGAAGTGCAGATTTGCGCTATAACTAAGTATAAATACGGCACTTCGAATGAAGGTTTGTCTTCTTAAATTTAAGTGATCTTGGCTTCTCTCTGAATAATGACTGACTGACTGCAAGATTTGTTCGCCGTCTTGTAGTAAGTGATTGTTGTCTGGTGTGACAAATGCACTACATCGCATTTTTGTACTCACATTGCTGAATATACTTCTATTACTTTATTGAGAAAGTTTGAGATTATATTACAAACCACCAAACGAAAAAATATTATAGGCCTACAGGATAAAAGTTTACTTGCAGTAGTGGAGGCGTACCGTTTAATGCTATTTGAAAACCCAATCACATAGAAAGAGGTGAATAATCCTTTATGTTGAAAACGGTAGCGCGGAATGGCCGCGTGGCCATGCTACGGACTGGACTGCCGTTCCCGCCGGAGGTTCGGGTCCTCCCTCGAGCATGGGTATGTGTAGTTTGCAGGTCTAAGGACTGATGACCACAGCAGTGTGATCCAATAGGTTTACAAACATTTGAAAATTTTTGTTGACCATGAAATAACGCTCTTCCTTCTCTAGGATTACAGGTTTTTGTTAAGTGCCGGTACCCTTGTCAATCATCCTCGTAAAGCAAACATTTCGTTAACTACATTACCACACTACTACGCCGCAGCCGCAATGAGCTGAAGCGAGTGCTCTGTTATAGTCGTATACTTTTGAGGCAATATTGACATACACGTACAGTAATTTGAACTGAGGTTTTTTTTTTTTTTTTTTTTTTTTGCCGGCCGCGGTGGCCGAGGGGACTGAGGCGCTCCAGTCAGATTAGGGACTGATGACCCCGTAGTTAAGTCCCATAAGTTCTACAAACATTTGATTTTGCTGTTTTTTGTGATAAAATGTCAGGTACCATTCTTTCAAATAGTATACAAAGTTATAACGCCATAACTTCGAAATGCCTCAAGTAGCATTCAAAGGCTTTGCCAACAACAACGAAGTATACTGCTACAGCCGTAAGTAAAATTTTACCCACTATACTTTTATTCTTTTACGGTTTTGCGTTTGTAATACATTCTAGGACTGTCGATAACGTAATAGAAGTATGTTCAGCAATTTGTGTAATGTAAGTGCGAAAAGTCCTGATGTGGTGTACTTGTCTATACTATAACACATATTGTATTCTAAATAGTGTATGTTCTGAAATGTTTTAGTGTATTAGATTTTGAGGCTTCTTACTCCCTACAGGCGGAATGTCTAGAGATGGTACTTTAAAAACAGCTGAACAAAAACGTTCGAATATCACAAGTGATATTTACTATGAAGTATTGTTTCAGGTCATATTTTTTACTCATGATATAACACTGTGCGCTCCGTCAGGATACCCACGTTTCGCGAAGATAATTAATAGTCCACTTTTGCTTCTGTCCGAATCTTTTGGAAAACTAACAATCCTAAATCCACGTCTAGTACGATTAGAAAAGTTTATGTCAGCACAACAAACCATGATTTGGTGCTAAAGCACCGCAGCATGTTTATACTTAAGAGCTAAGTGCAACAAAACGGCGGATGCGCCAGGTCTTTCAGCCTTACCTCTGTGAGGGAACACTAAGAAACAATTGTGCTTCAGTAGTTAGGTGTCGTATTATGGTTCTGATACGTGAAGAGGTAGGCAGAAAGAACCGAAATGTTTTAAAAATTTGGAAATATGACTATGGACCGACAAAATTAGGAATGCGGTGATAAGCAGGATGACACAGGAAAGTAACTCCATGAGAAGTGCATAGAAGAGGAAATCGTCTAGAGTGGGACACCCTTCTCACAGAAACTGTCTACTACAGAGGATAATGGAAAAGGAGAGACAGAAGGTTCACAGATGTGAAGAAAGGAAGACGTTGCAAGCAAATGAAGGAGGATGCGCAGGACAGAGGCATACGGAGAAGGTCCAGTTGATAGCTGTCTGAGGAGAGATTTACGTAGTTAGGGTGCCAAGGTGCAAACAAGACATTCGCAGACATGACCAACTCTATTTGTGGTGTCAAATCGAGAACTTCATGTAGAGGGCTATTTAAGGAACTGGGGATACTTACTACTGCTTCCCAATATATTTTTCCTCTAATGAAATTTATAGTTAAAAATATTTTTTTTTTCAAACCAATAGCTCAGTCCATGGGATCAATACTAGAAACAAGAATAACTTGCATAAAGATTTAAAGTCAGTTACTTCGTATCAGAAAGGTGTCCAATATTCAGCAGTACACATTTTCAATAACATGCCAGCAGCCATAAAAAAAATTTAACTCACAATAAAGTACAGTTTGAAAAGAGTCTAATGAATTTTTTGGTGGCCAACTGCTTCTACTCCATTGATGAATTTCTTATCAGAAGTGAATGATTGTAACTTATTGTATATAATATTCACAAATATGAATACTGTGTTCAGTTTGACTTCAGTACAAGTTTTGTGCAGTAATGTAATCAGTGTAAAAAAAATTGCTAAGGATTTTAATATGCACCTAGTAAAGTAGTAAGTAGTAATAAGTTTTGTGTCCTTTAAAATGTAAATATTTTTAAGATAATTGTTTTTCCTGACCAATTCCACATCCACAAGGGCAATTACATTTGGGGTCTGTGGAAGGTACATTAACACATATGCTCTCGTTTGTAAGTATATATTGTGTATTTTGTTCTGACATGTTCTACATCCAAGAGGATTCCCTCAATTCGGATCTACTGGAACGAAAAGTACATCTAATCTATCTTCGTATATGAGGTCGAACCCGTCTTAGAGTAATTGCATCATCATTGCACAGTAAGTCGATATATTTTAATAAATTATTTCTAAAAACGCCGTGGAAGAAATTAAGATAGTGCGGAGCTCTATATATCTGCAACCGGGCCAAAAGTGATTCAGTCGCTATGAACGTGTCTTGAGCAAAGGTCTGTTGCGACACCTACCTCCCAGTAGGTAGAAGGGACTTTACAGGTCAATCAGTTATCGATCAGGTATTTCCCCGTCGCGGTACTGCGCCGCAGTTCAACGCCCGCACAGTGAAAGTCCTCGCAAATCTCTCTTTTGCACCGACGAAACAACGTACACTTTCTCCCCTCGAACTGGACCGCAGCTGCCGTCATCTTCCGCTATTGCTTTCTCTTTCATTCCTCCTACTGCCTGACACGACAGAATTCGTATCACGGACTCGGCGTGAGCCCAACGTTATCTTCAAACTCAAATTGTAGAGAGATGTACAATGTTACGGGGGCAGAGAAGCATCATTCAGGTAGCATAGAAAACCTCGGAATAACTGTATCAGCTGTCAATCTTTAAAAAATTTCTCGTTTTGAGGAAGAAGTATTGTTTTTGGTTTTTTGTAGATCTCTTTCTACCGACTTGGTTCTTTGACCATTCATCCATTGTGTTATTTTCCGCCGTTTTTATCAAATGCTGCCTAAAGCTCCTTCGGAAACTCTTCAGTCCTTAGTTTACTTCAGTTTTTCTAGGTCCTATCTCATCCTTTCTGCAGTTTCTTTAGTTTCAGTCTGCATTTCATAACGGGTAACATCTACCCTTGGATATGTCTTACAGTTTAAAACTTTGTTCAAAAATCTATGTCTTACCATTATAAAATGTATCCGGTACCTTCTGGTGTCTCCTGGTTTTCATGTATGCGACCATCTTTCGTGCTTCTTAAACCAAGTTTATTATGTTTCATGCAAAATTAAACCAGGCGGCTTCCTCTTTCTTCCCTTTTCCCCGGTCCATATTCACCTAATATGTTTTTTTCCCTACTACCGAGTTTCAGTCATTCACAATAATGAAGTTTTCGTCTGAATAATTTCTTTTATCTCGTCATCCATGTTTTCAATCTCATCATCGGCAGAGATGTTGGCGTATAAACTTTTACTCCTGTGGTCGCTGTTGATTGCACCTATCTTGACTAAGATAATGCGATCACTGTGCTGTACACAGTAGTTTACCTGCATTCTTATTGTCTTATCCTTTATTAGACCTATTCCTGAGATAGCCTTAACTGATTTTCATTTGTAACCGTATATTCACCTGACCAGAAATCCTGTTTATCCAGCCAACGAACTTCACTAATCACTACTATGTCTACTTCTATGTCTTTTTTTTCAATTTTTCTAACTCACCTAACCCATTAGTGGATAGAACATTCCAAGCTTCGATCCGCAGAATGCCTTCTCTCTCTCTCTCTCTCTCTCTCTCTCTCTCTCTCTCTCTCTCTCTCTCCCCCCTTGATAACGACACCCTCCTGAGTAGTCCCCTCCCCCCCCTCCCCGGAGATCCGAATGGGGGACTATTTTACTTCCGGATCAGTTTATCAAAGATGATGCTATCATATATTCATACAGTAGAACTGCATGTACTTGAGAAAATTAGCGCTTATAGTTTCCCCTTGCTTTTAGCCGTTCGCAGTAACTGTATGCCGCGTTAGCTAATGTTACAAGGCCAGCTCAGGCAATTATTCAGACTGCTTCCCCTGCAAATACTGAAAAGGCTAAAACTTCCTGGCAGATTAAAATTGTGTGTCGGAACCGTGATTTGAACGTGGGACCTTTGCCTTTCGTGGTAGAGCGTTTGCCCTGGAAGATACAACGCTAAGCACATTTTTCAGGAGATGTGTCAGAAGGCCTGAACTGCAAAAAAGCGAAACAAAGGGACAGAGTGGGACAGAAAGCAATGGACAGAGGATGAAGAAGATAAGAGTAAAATGAGAATAGAAACAAAAATGAAAAAGCGGCAACGCCGAGAAGCGAGAGTCGATGGTAAATATAAGTAGTAATGCGTGAATATAGAAAATATAAATTACACTCCTGTGCAGAACACAGCGATCTGAGGGTTTTAACAACTCTACGAAGAACTATATTTCACACACCGTACTTCCGTAACGTAACTAAAACTTAAGTTCATATTTTGCTATTGGTAAGATGAAGTTTTGGTCACCTAAATAAATAATAATTTCGTGTGGCTCAGTGGCCTGTTACAAGTCTTTCAACTGGACGCCACTTCGGCGACTTGCGTGACCCTAACCTACCCTAGTTACCCAATCGGGGAAAGGAGCCCTAAAGTTTAACGTGGACTCCTGTTGAGAGCTGAAGGCTGGATTAAATCGCAGACTGAAAAATTCCGTTATCCGACCGGGTTTCGAACCCGCCACCCTCCGGTTTCGAAATGATATGAAGTATGACAGGAACTCGCTTCATGACAATGAGAAGTACTAAAAAAAAAAAATATTCATGCTCTGCCGGCCGCGGTGGCCGAGGGGACTTAGGCGCTCCAGTCACGGTCCGCACGGCCACTACGGTCGGGGGTTCGAATCCCCCCTCGGGCATGGATATTTGTGCCGTCCTAGTTCGTAAGTAGTTCATAAGTAGTTTGTAAGTTTAGGGACTGATAACCCCGTAGTTAAGTCCCATAGAATTTACAAATATCTGAACTTTTTTTTTTTTGAAATTTATGCTCTGAGGTCAATGGAGACCTGTGCCGTTCTCCAATTAATCGAGCGTCACCGTCAACGCGTTTACGTCTGGTTTCGTGTTCCTCGTTCTCCCAGGCGCACATCGACGTAATTAGTACATCTGAGTACATCTGACGATCTTCAGGGCGTGATGGACACAGCGTAGGAGCTCGCACAGCTGACGCCTCTCATTTTGGATTGTTAGATATCTGCTGTAGTTGGATCAAATCGTGACTTGATCGACGTAAGTAACGCCTGGCTAACTTGTGTAAGTCCTCGGCACCTACACGTGAACACTGCGTTCGGCAATTTATCGCGTGTGAACAAACGCTGTACTGTACAGCGGTTGCTATTTCAGGTGGGTAGAGGTGTCAACAATACAAAGACGTTAAAGTCAATAATTTTCGTTATTTAGTGCCCGCAGTGTAAAATATGTCTTGTAAGGCATGATTATTATAATGATACACTAACAACACTGCTTTATACTTGCTGTTATTATTTATAAATCACAATGAGCTCATTATTGATATCATAAAATTAGAAAACGGATAAATTCAAGCAGAGATACTAAATAACGTATATCCGTTGTTGTTGTCTTCAGTCCGGAGACTGGTCTGATGCAGCTCTCCACAATACCCTATCATGAGCAAGCCTCTTCATCTCCACATAAGAACGGCAACCTACATCTGTCTGAATCTGCTTACTGTATCCATCTCTTGGTCTACCTCTGCGATTTTTACCCCACACACTTCCCTCTAATGCTAAATTCACAGTTATTATCTATATCCATAGAGACAAAATAAACAGTGTAGTACAGAGATATAACACAATGAAGACAATACCACTAACGAAATATAACAAAATAATTACGAAAAATTTACTAATAATAAAGCATAAAAACATCAACAAAATCTATCGAAAATTCTAGTAAAAGACCTAATTAAAACCAAAACGCAATAAAACAAACAAATTACAACATAGTTCTCCACCAAACACTTCAATAGTAACTATGTAAACATGGAATATCGCAAATACACTGTCAACCAAGCTGTCAAGATCGAAATAACGTAAGAAGCTAACAGGCACCAATTGACATCCAGGTGTAAAAAATAAAGACAGCATAGATACAAACGAAGCACCAATCGGCATTAGGTGAAAAATAAAGACAGTTGTGGCACATACGATATTCCATGTAAGGTAAGAACTAAGAAATTGTAAACCACTTCCACCTATAGTTACAATACATATGTATATTCAGACAATTACAAATCTATTTACAGAGCACATGACGATGGTTAAAAAGGCCGAAATGAGCTCATTGTGATTTATAAATAATAACAGCAAGTATAAAGCAGTGTTGTTGGCGTATCATGATAATAATCATGTCAATACAAAGGCGAACCACAGGGTATTATCCAAATGGGACGGAAGTCGTTTGTATGTGCATGGACAATATGAGAAAAAATAATGTCTTATGCCAGAGAATGAGCTCAATATTTAACTGACCAAGTCAATAACGCGTCGAGTCACCTCTAGAACCAAGTCAAGCAAATTCGACTCACCAGTGATTGATACGATTCAAAGTCCTCTTGAGGTATCTTGTGCAAAGTTCTGTCGAGCTAGATCGACAAAATCCCGAGCTGATTAGAGGGCTCTGTCCATAATGCTCGAAACAAAAGGTCCCTTATATTTTTGGTGAAGGGGCCAACACTGTCTTTGAAAAAATTTTCTCTATACGAATTAACAGTAATATGAATATTATATGTAACATGTAAATCATGTGCGGATGCTACGAGCGCGCGCGCGCGCGCACACACACACACACACACACACACACACACACACACACACACACACACACACTCTAGCTTAACGCCTGCTACTGCGCATGCGTAGGCTGGTTGGTCTGCACCAGTTTTTCTCCCTCTTAATATAAATTTTCATAGATGTAGCTTCAGTACTATCACAAGGAAATGTTCTGATACTACTTGTAGCCGCTGCAGAATGGCCGTGCGTATTGAGGCGCCATGCTGCTGCGGTGCGCGCTGCTGTTCGCCGTCGGGGGTTCGATTCGCCCCTCGGGCATGGGCGTTTGTGTTGTCCTTAGCATAAGTTAGTCTGTTAGTTTAATTAGTTTAATTAGTTTGTAATTTTATGGGACCAAACTACGTTGGTCATCAGTCCTTAGTCTTACAAACTACCTAAACTAAGTTAAACTAACCTAAGGACAACACATGCCCGAGTGGGGACTAACTTCCGACGCCGAACGACCGCGCGTACCGCAGCACGGCGCTCCAGTACGCACGGCTATTATACAGTATTGACAACACTGACCCTTAATCATGCTACTTTACAATTAAAAAAAAACGGATTCACTTTTGTGTTTACCGTTACAGTACTGTTTTTACAAATGGTTCATTTCATTTATATTATCTCTCTTAAGCCACTGAAAGTCTACTATTACTCGACAAGTGAAACGGCGGATTTGCTATAGTGTAGTAAATGGAGGTAGCCTGCGGCCCCCGTACACTCTACTCTGAAAAATATCCACAGCGCAGCGTAGACCTTTCCCGTGTCTTAGGAAAACAGGTTTCCTACCTGATAAGACTGACGGTGGAAGTCCCCGCCCAGTCCACACGCCTGAAATGGAAGAGCGTGTGCTACGATCAGTGACAAAACCTGGAGCCATTTGCGACCATTAGAGCAACAGAAGGCGTCTCTCACTCTTCTCTGCGAGGCGTACTTCAATTGCTGTATTCATATCATCTACAGCACCTTCCGGCCTTAAGGTCACAGTATGATCATGGCAACGTTTCTGTAAATGGCTGTCGGAGGAGTGTGCTGTAGATGCACAGTTTGCCTCATCGGTAAATAAAATCTTGGATGCAGTGTTCACAAGATATGGTGTTGTGGCATTCCATAACCACCATGTATGGGCAGATGTAAATCCCCAAGTTAATTCAGGAACGAGGGCACCAACACCACGTCTCAATCAACGTACGGACAGGCGAACTTGGCAATAGACTGATGGTGCATTACGTGCTACCACAAAATATGAATTGGGCGCATCATCCGGACTTAAAGCATTGCCTACCTTTCTGGAGGACTGGCATGTCAGCAACGATTACAGATGATGGTTCATCCAGGATACTGCACAAGCACATTTCGTGACGAACATCTGACAGACATTTCAGGACCGTTGAACTGGTCGAAGAGGCCGCACACCTTGTACTACTAGTTCCTCAGATTTCGATCCCCTAGACCAGGGCTGCTCAAAGTGCATGCACCGGCGCATCGCACAGTGCAGAAGACGGCTGCGCTGTGTTGACGACGGTGCAGACCCCCCACTCCTCGGCTTTGCGCTGCTTCTCTCTTACCTTACGCTTGCGTCGCTCGCGTCGCCTGTCTCGACCTTTTCAAAACTTTTACCCTGTTTTCTTCTTCATTGCCAAATACTTATGTACACTAGGCGGAGAACTAAATTTGGTGGAACACGATTACCGGTATAAAAGATATTTCAATAATAGTAGTAGTCGAAAAATTTGGGAAATCACTTTTCCTTTGCTCAACCAGCGCACCTCAGAGTGGTAGGGAATATCTGGATACCCCTCTTCCAAGCAAATCAAAAATTCTTTGAATTGACGATGAGTGTGTCCATGAGAACGAATGAAGTTCACAACACGCACACTACATTCATCACTTCTTGAAGACCGATAACTTTTGCACAAAGAGCCTCCTGGTGCGCAAAACAATGAACGTAAGGTAAATTCGGCATGTTAAGCTTTTTTCGCAGTAGGGCAATAAACCCGTTTGCTTTACCGCACATTGCTGGTGCCCCGTCTGTGGTTACGGAAAACAGCTTTTCCCAAGGGAGTCCTATTCCTTCAGCTGCCATTTCAACAGCTGCTTAGATATACGCCCCTGTAACAGTGTCCTTCATAGAAATCATATCCAGGAGCTCTTCCGTTACATGTACGTCGTCGTCCACGCCACGCATAAAATTGCTAACTGAGCCGTGTCATTAATATCCGTGGACTCATCAAGTGCGATGGAGTACGCTAGGAACTTTTCAATTTTGGCTGCCAATTGTTCATGCAAATTCTCAGCAATGTCGTTGATTGTCCGAGATATTGTCATTCTGTAAAGTGGTATTCTGCTGTTCGCGGGAGTTAATGTGGGATACATTGTCTCTACTACGTCCAACATGATGTTTTTTATTAATGGCCTCCCAGCTCTTGCTAAACGTCGAGCAACTTTGTAACTAACTCTGAGAATCCTTTCGCAACACCCCTCATCTTCCTCACACTAAATTAGAGACGAAAAGATGTGTTAGAAATAATTTAAGCGAAAACGAAAACTAATACACGTTTGAGAGGAATGTAAACAAATTTTATTTCGTTTCGCATGACCTTTAACCAAAATATACATGCTAAAGTACTTGTACCAGCCTCGTTTGTAGATACAGAATTCTCTTCTGCAAGAGTTTTCAACTTCCGTAATTCTTCCTCTCTGGCGTCCCCTGTGATATACTTTTCTGAATGCAATTTGCTGTAGTGTCTTTCAATAGACGATTTTCTAACAGACGTAATTAAATTCGATATTTGGCTTTATCGTCACAACGAACAAAAAAGTAAGAGAGTTTCCAGTCCCGTTTAAATTGACTTTCGAGAATTTTTACTTTTTTTTGAGCAGGTGGATCCATTATTGTAGTAATTGTCTTGCGCTTATTTAATCCAATGTTGACTAAGCCGTCTGGCAGCGCATTCGGCAGCGTACAGTGACGCAACAAGCCGAGTAGAGGCGAAGTATGCCGAGCTGAACCGATGCACTGTGCAAACACTATCTGCACCTCGCTTTGCACGCGTGCGGTTTTCCGTGTTTGTGCGGCCCTACCCTAGACTTTTGGTTATGGAGACACTAGAAGTAAGTGGTCCACCAAACTAAAACCAATGATATCCGTTGCTCCATTTTGCCCTGCATGTTGCAATGACACGATTTCTTACACTCACCCTGTAAGCTAGATCTTAGCGTGTACCATCGCTTCACTGCAGGGCTTTGCACGATAGGGGGCGCTTCTTGACATCTCCCTCAATGTGATTTGTAAAATATGGGATTATTCAGCTAACTTTTCAGACGCACATTTTATTTTACCGGCAACTATGGTCAGCTTCACAAAAAGCAGATACTATGGACAGATTCCCCTACGTAATTCCTAGGAAATTCCCTGACAGTGAACTGTGTACCGCACAGTTTTAGCATTTGTCTCATACGTTTGATACCTGGTGAGCAAGTTTTTGAAAGTTAAGCACTACTTTCTTTCTACACGTGTTGTGTTGTGGTCTTCAGTCCGGAGACTGGTTTGATGCAGCTCTCCACAATCCCCTATCCTGAGCAAGCCTCTTCATCTCCACATAAGAACGGCAAACTACATCTGTCTGAATCTGCTTACTGTATCCATCTCTGCGGTTTTTACCCTACACACTTCCCTCCAACGCTAAATTCACAATTCCTTGATGTCCAAGAATGTGCCCTACCAATCTATCCCTTCTGTTAGTCAAGGAATGCCAGAAATTTCTTTTCTCCCCAATTCTGTTCAGTATCTTCTCATTAGTTACGCAATCTACCCACCTAATATTCAGCATTTTTCTGTAACACCACATTTCAAAAGCCTCTATCCTCTTCCTGTCCGCACTGTTTATCGTCCATGTTTCACTCCCATACAATGCAACACTCCACACAAACGCCTTCAGAAAGGACATCCTTACGCTTAAATCAATATTCGATGTTAACAAATTTCTCTTTTTCAAGAACGCTTTTCTACCCATTGCCATTCTGCATTTTATATCCTCTGTGCTGCGACCATCATTTGTTATTTTACTGCGCAAGTAACAAAACTCATCTACCTCCTTTATTGCTTCGTTACCTAATCTAATTCCTTCAGCATCTCCTGATTTTCTTAGACTGCACTCCATTACCCTAGTTTTGCTCTTGTTAATGTTCATCTTATATACACCTTTCAATTGCTCTTCCAGGTCCTTTAGTGTATATGACAGAATCACTATATCGTCGGCAAAACGCAATGTTTTTAATTCTTTCCCCTGAACTAATTTCTCCTTACTTTCCTTTATAGCTTGCTCAATGCACAAATTGAATAACATTGGAGAAAGGATTGTAGCCTGTCTTACTCCCTTTCCAACCACTGCATCCCTACATAGGAAGCCGATGTATAAGACGTGACGGGTGAAATCTAGCTATCTAGCTATCTTTCGTTAAATTTGTATTCAGATAGCTAGATTTCACCCGTCCCATCGGCTTCCTACCCACATTCCCTTAGTCTGTACAAGTCGGCAGAGCAGCACACCACGCCCGCCCACCGCCCGTGAGCGCAATTGTAAACATGGGCTTATCTTGTATCATCAGAGACCACCGCTTCTATTAAGGTAATCTTAAAAATCGGTTTTATGTTTCTCACATCTTTACCGAGTATATTCCAATTGTAATTCGTTGTTACCAGAACATTTGTAGGGCCACAAGGAAATCCAAAAAACATTCCAGAAAAATAGAAACATCGCAAAACAACTTACGGTGTCCCACCACGGAGAGCGCATTGTAAGCCTTGTTTACCATTTCTACTGTCTTCTTAACACAAAATAAGCCCATGTACTATAATAACCGTTTGTAATTCCGCCTTGTAATTTTGTGTAAATTCTGTCACGCAGATAATCTGAAGATACTCTGCTAAAGGGCGAAACGCGTCATTAACTAATAAAAAATTTTCAATCAAGACGCTTTGAAGGAATATTGTCAAAAAGCCTTCTCCAAATCTACAAAAGCTAGAAATGTAGGTTTGCCTTTTTTTAATCTATCTTCTAGGATAATTGCTCGTGAAATGACCAAGTCGAGAAAAAATAAAACTTATTAACACAGTGGACCTTCACCAGCAGCATTCTCTACTGTGACAGGAACGGGGGTCAAATGATGGTGGCTGCACCGGCACACTCGTGGGACGTAGCGTCCCCACAGACCCGCGGCGCGTCTGGGACCTGTCTGGTCCAGAGCAATTAACAGAGGTCAAACAGCTCGCCAGAGCCCCACACTTGCCTAGGGAATGACCCGCCAACTTCTGGCGGGATTATATGGGCAAACCTACCGGCCGACGACCTGTTTGACTTGCCGCTACTGCGTGGCGGTGGGCAAGCACTGCCCGCAGCGGATCACCAACTGTAACGCCGAAACTCTGCACTCCGTACGGCGACGGAAGAGACACGGAAGCTAACAGCGCTGTTGCCAGCTTTTAACAGCTAAGTGTAAATACGTATTGCACGCAACATACACGTTGCCATACGAAAAAAAGTATCGCACTGACGTGTTTTACGGCCCACTTTAGATTTGTAGTTTTATAAGATTTTGCAAACATTTTGGACCAAAAAAATAAAAAATTACTTAATAAGAGTGTTTGAAACCCTTTTAGAAAAAAAATTGGTAGTGGCGGGTTCCGAACCACCGACCTTTACCCCGCGTCCACACATTGGTACCAACGCTGGCGCCAACATTGGCCAATTTTTTGAGACAGCGTCCACACATTGGAGCCAATATTCAGTTGAATTCGTCGAGAGCCAACGAAAACATACCTGACGTACAAATCGCGGCCGATGCATTAACGCTTTTGAGTGTGAATAATTACACTTTGTCATTGTAAATCAAAGAGGGAAACATACGTAAAAGATGATGGGGTGTTGTATCACTTCCTACCGAACATTAATTACAGTACGAAATCATTAATTTTTTTAAATATGCTACAAGTAAACGATACACATTATAAAATCTCAGACTTGCTACTTTAAATTATTCAAAATAAAATAAAAAAGAAAGATGTTTTGGAGGGATGCTATTCTTTTGGTATTACGCTTCGATTTCTAGCTAAAGGAGACAATATTAGAAGCCTACACTTCCCTTTTTAAATATCCATGTAATTGATATCACTAGTAGTGCTTGAAGTTTGCAAAACGATATTTAAAACTTCACAGTAAATATTAAGTACTGTACTGTTAATTTTAAAAATTAACTTCAGTAATTTAGTGTGTCTAAAGTCTACAAAGTTTTTAATTTCACAGTTCGCGCCTAAGTTTTGCTGTGGCATTTCGTTTTTTGAGGTTTCTTTCACAAATGTATCACTTTATGATACAGTTCTAATATTTACAAAGAGATTTCGAAACTTTAAAAACGGCGACGAAGAACGAACGAAGAAAGAAACAGTTTCGAGATGAGCAGACGACAAAGACAGAATGAAACGTTGGCGCCAATGTGTGGACGACGTACCCATATTGGGCCAACGTCCTTTGATGTTTGGTCGAAATACCGACAAGCAACGGAGCCGTACCAACGTTGACGCCAACGTTGGTTCCAATGCTATTTCACCGATCCACACATTGGACGAACACTGTTGGCGCCAACGTTGGGTCCAATATGTGGATCCGGCCTTAGCGTGTTAGTCCAACGCCTTGCCCACTACGCTACAGCTATCAATCAAAAGATGAATCCTTTAATCTCATACTACTGATCGCCGTTCTTAACTGATGCTAATATGGCATTTATAGACACTAGATTATCATTTATCGTACGAAGAACGACGTGCTTTTGTTAATTCTTTAGTGGAATGACAACGTGTTAGTTACAATAAGAAAAGCATCAAATAAGCAACCCAAGATGGATGGCGTATGCCAGAGTTCTGGGCGATGAATGTCACGTGACATCTCCGAACGGCTGGTTTTCGTTAATGCAATGGAGGGTATCAAATCTTCGTGGTTTTTTTTTTTTTTTTTTTTTTTTTTTTTTTTTTTTTTTTTTTTTTTTTTTTTTTTTTTTTTTTTTTTTGCAAATATGTCTCAAACGATACGAGATATGAAAAAACGTAAGGGAGCTAAGTTGTAAAGAATTTTCTCCTATACCAATTAGGTTATTCAATTTTCGTGTCAGATGAACGGTTCGTGTGCAATTACAATTATATTACAAACGGCTTTTTTTTTTGTCCGAAAAAATTGAAAAAGGAGATTCTGGTCTCTGGCGGCCTACAATTATGTCTGTAAAATTTGGTGCTGATCGGTTGAACGGTTCGTCTTAAAAACAGGGAACACGTTACGGACAGACAGAGAGACATCTCAAAATAGCCGTTAGTTTTGCAAAAATCTTTGAAACGCTACAAGATATGAAAAAAAAACATAAGAGAGCAAAGTTGCAGAGAATTTTCTCCTCTACAAATTCGGTTATTCAATTTTCGTGTCAGATGAACAGTTAAGCCGTTATTTTCATTTAAATTTCGAGCTGTCAAAAGACGATCGCAAAGGCCCACTTTTAGTGTTACTACCGTAACCTAAAGTGGGCCAGTTTACACATCAAAACGATTCCAAGGGAATGAAAATTTACGAAACAAAAATGTTCAAATGTTTGTTAAGCTTATGGGACTTAACTACGGGGTCATCATTCCCTAAACTTACAAACTACTTATAAACTACTTACGAACTAGGACCGCACAAATATCCATGCCCGAGGGATTTACGAAACATTTGAGTACTCTTTATTGCTCATGGAAACAGAAATGGTCAAGTTGCACAATAACTAGACATTCTGAATTTGTGTTCGAGATTGCACCATACACCATACGCTTAATATTCGGTATCATGTTGTCTTGCACTGATGTGTGCCTATATACGTCTTGGGGTACTGTCCGCCAGATACGTTTTTCAACCCTTCCAAGTGAAAATATTCTGGCAATCCCCCCCCCCCCCCCCAACCTTCTCACGAACCGTAACAAAGCTATCGCTAAGGAAACCAATTTAATCTATTACTACAGGTTTCTTTTATATTATTGAATCGAAGATCGTTTTGTCTATCTTTCGGAATGGAACACATTATCCTTTTTATATATATATATACCAGTATGGTATTTCAGTCAAGACTCAAGGTTGTACTGTATAGACAATTAGTAACTAAGTGGATTATTTTCGAATTTTTCAGGATTGCTTTTTGTATCATGTTATTTTACCTATCGTTTGGTTCCTGAAAAACGCTTTGCGCTTATTCATCAGTAATCCTGACCATAGACAAATTTTAATATTTTCCACATCTTAGATACGTGATTGTATTGACGCCATCTATAACTGTCCTCTGATTAAATATTGAGGCAAATCACGCCCAAGTTATCTAGGGTTTTTTTTTTTTTGCAGTGCGATATGTTTCGTAGCTACATCCCATTTTCAAGCACTTCACCTAATGCTAACGTTGGTTTTTTTTTTTTTTTTTTTTTTTTTTTTACTTTTAAGGAAAAGGGGATGTGGTTTGTATAACCCCACTTGGTATTTAGTCATCCATTTGATAATAGAATGACTAATTTTGCACATACCTTTTAAAATCATGTCTCAAAGCTTCGTTTCTCTTATTTTTCATTTTATTGTAAGATTTACATAAATCCGCCCCATTCGTATTACTGTGATACTTGATTAAATGTTCAAATGTTTGTAATTCTTAGGGGATCATACGTCGGTCATCAGTCCCTAGACTTACAAACTACTTAAACTAAGTTAAACTAACCTAAGGACAACACACACATCCATGCCCAAGGGGGATTCAAACCCCCGACGCGGAAGGCCGCGCGATCCGTAACGTGACGCTCCAGACCGCACGACTACTTCCGCGCGGCTAATCCTTGATCCTTCGTTTCATAGAATACCAAACTACTCCACCGACCATATCAAAATACCAGTAAAAATCAAGGGAACCCCTTTGTTCTGATATCTTAGTATTACAGAACAATTTATGATCTAGAATGAAACTTTTCACTCTGCAGCGGATGGTGCGCAGATATGAAACTTTCTGGGAGATTTAAACTGTGTCCCGGAACCGGGACTCGAACCTGAAACCTTGTTCGCACGAGAGCTTCTGTGGAGTTTGGAAAGTAGGAGGCGAAGTACTGGTGAAAGTAAAGTTGTGAGGCAGCATCGTGAGTCGTGTCGGGATAGCTCAGTCGGTAGAGCGCTTGCACACGAAAGGCAAAGTTCCCAGGTTCGAGTCGCGGTTCCGGCACAAAATTTTAATCTGCCAGGACGTTTCATATCAGCGCACACTCCGCTGCAGCGCACACTCCGCTGCATGGCTAAGCCATGTCTCCACCATATCCTTTCTTCCAGGAAAGCTAGTCTTACTTGTTCGCAGGAGAACTTCTATGAAGTTTGGAAAATAGGAGGCGAGGTACTGGCGGAAGTTGTGAGGCGGCATCGTGAGTCGTGTCGGGATAGCTCAGTCGATAGAGCGCTTGCCCGCGAAAGGCAAAGGAAGTTTCAATTTATGATCTATTTAGTAATGTTAAACAAGTAACTCTGTAATTTTAACTTTTATTTAATGTCAGGTATGCGATTTTGTGTTACTAAACCCCTAGTTATGGTGCAAGTAGTTCTTCGTGTGACGGCGATCTCCGTGGGGGTCGCGAACCACACAGGTTAACCATCACTGCACTAGATCATGGAACTATTGGTCCAGATTGTCTCAGTGCGCAACAGAGATTCGGCGTGGATCTGTTAGATTGGTTGGTGGGTTGTGTTGTCCAAAAACAGACGTTTCCAATTTATTTCTGACGTATTCGATAGGGTTATGTCTGGAGAACATACTGCCCATTCTGATCTTGCGATATCATGAAGGAAGGCAGTCAAAAAATGTGCAAGCTGAGCGCGAATTTTCGTCTACTATAGTTGGCGTCATGTAGGAAGGCACTTCCGCTCATAGAAGCGGGGCGATACGAAAGCCTGGAGGTGAGGGTCTACAGCCGGGCGCCAACAAAGGAGCCTGCTGGAGAAACATTGTCGTTGGTCATGGCCAACCACACACCTAGAGTTAATCAGTTTGGAAAACATAGTTTCCTTATTTGGAAAAACAGCGATGTTATAATTATTTAAAGATAAAAATAACAGTCTAGTTCGCAAAATTTGACAATTTATTACTACAGGTAACCGGTTTCGATCTAAGATTAGATCATCTTCAGACCTGTCGCCGTAGATGTTCAAGCACGCTTGCGACGACTGCTCACCGCTTGAACATCTACGGCGAGAGGTCTGATGATGATCTAATCTTACAAGGAAAGTACATGGGCTCGAACAAACATATCTGTATGAACGTTTGGTTACAGGATCTCTACGTAGACCTCAATGTACTGGTGGGTGTCGTTTTTCTGCAAAGCTCTGGAACCATGCTCTAGATAGCACTGTAGATGTAATTGTAGACGCCATATGTAATGCAGATATCTTAACTATAACTTATGTAATAATCATTGTACATGTTCTCTAGCGTAATGTCATCAAAAGCCGTGATGATAGTTGCAACTTTAATCTCCTTCCCGAAAGACTGTTGGTATTCACTGCCACTGCTTCCATCGCCTCTTCCCGCACTTACCGTAGCACTACCGCTTGCAATGAGTTGTTCGTCATTATCCCTATTATCATTAATGAGTTTGAAACAACAGTATCTAACTTATGCTCATATTTATGTGCCAAACAGATACGAGAAAGCATGCAAATGATTTATCTTCTACACTAATACCATCTTCACGAAGAAGGGTTCTTCGTAGCTTCGTCTCAACTAATCTCAATACATAAGCAGGATTGATTAGCAATCGCCGCCCCATCTGACGCTTCACCACACAAATAACATCACAAAACGCAACTTCGGAGGCACACTGCACCGTCCCTACTGGCGAACCGACAGTTCAAAGTGCAATGCGGCATGGCACACGCAGAGGCCTCTAACGGACGACTGCAGAGTTTTGCAGATGCGCGAGTATCAGTAGTGCAATAAGGGATCTTTACATTATCTATTGTACGATTTTGGTGTATATGTGTTAGTTCGAGCCCAAGTACTTTCCTTGTTAGATCGAAACCGGTTACCTGTAGTAATAAATTGTCAAATTTTGCGCTTATTTTTATTTTTACACACCTAGATAATAAATATTATTGGCTGCCAGCGCGGCAATAGAGGAGGATGCGCAGAACGCCTGAAAACTGGGCCGTCTTCCTACTTGCCGCAAAGCTGAATCCCTCACCGAAATGCAGCCAATATGGTTGCACTATACAGGGTGTTTCATCAAAAGTGTTTGCCTCTGTAACTTATAAAATAATAGGTGACGGGAAATTTTAATGCGGTCGCTCAACACAAGAAATGTTACACTTTCTGTGGAGCTATGAACATAGTTTATTGTATCATTTTCCAAAGAGTTACAGCACAAAGATATAATTTTTTAAATGGAACAATAGTTTTTTCTATCGTGCTTGGATTCGTTGAAACCAGCTGCGTCCAAATCAATTTAAACTACATTCCTATCACTGTTAGTTTGGGAGCTATAACCCTTCGCCGGCCGCGGTGGCCGAGGTGACTGAGGCGCTCCAGTCACGGTCAGCACGGCTACTACGGTCGGGGGTTCGAATCCCCCCTCGGGCATGGATATTTGTGCCGTCCTAGTTCGTAAGTAGTTCATAAGTAGTTTGTAAGTTTAGGGACTGATGACCCCGTAGTTAAGTCCCATAAGCTTAACAAACATTTGAACATTTGATATAACCCTTCAAAGTTTAGGGGGCGGCGGCTACGACAGCGTAGCTCACTGGTTCACTCATGAGACAGTGGGCCGTGCCCCAGGGGATAGCCACTCGGTCAGTCAGCTACGCTATTGCAGCCTCCGCCCCCGGAACTTTGAAGGGTTGTAGCTCCCAAACTACCAGTAATAGGAATGTAGTTTAAATTGATTTGGACGCAGCTGGTTTAAACGAATCCAATACACGATAGAAAAAAAAACTATTGTTCCATTTAAAAAAATATATCTTTGTGGTGTAACTCTTTGGAAAATGATACAATAAACTATGTCCATAGCTCCGCAGAAAATGTAACATTTCTTGTGTTGACCTACCGCATTAAAATTTCCCGTCACCTATTATTTTATAAGTTACAGAGGCAAACACACTTAGTGAAACACCCTGTATGTCCAAAGATGTTATCACTGTACCGTATAGCCAATTGATTGCCTTCTATGATCACCAATGGCGTACGGGGGCACCATAAATGCCACTCCAAGGAGCCACCACCTTGCTGCACTCACTGGACGCTGTGTCTAAGACGTTCAGGCAACAGGCTGCTTCCAAGAAGGTTCCCGACGACTGTCTGAAAGCAGATCTATTACTTATGAATAGCACTTAATGCCAATTCTGACGGCTCTATTCATCATGCTGTTGAGCCCATCAGCACCGCGCTGAATGGTGTCAAGGTGTCAAAAGTGAACGACGCCATGGATGTCGGGAGTAAAGTTACATGCCATGTAGCTTATTACGTACTGTCGAAACACGACCTGTGGCTGCTCGAAAAGCATTATTCAGGATGGCAGCATTCCTATCAGGGCTACTCAGATCTGAAATCTTAAGTAGCGGTCGTCTGATGCTGTGGTAACCTTTGGACGGCCAGAGCGAGGCAAGTCATCGACATTTCACGTATCTCAGTACCACTTCCACGTCGGAAGAACATCGCTTTGGTTCACTCAGACATCTGGAACCTTTCATTGATGACAGCGCCTCCTGACAAACTGCCAACGGCAGATATGATGAAACTTCGGGATTTGCATAGGTATGGCAGACTTAGTCAACACAAGCAGTGTACTCCCTTCCATCCTGGTGTTCGGTCTGGAACTGATCGCCCGTCTTGACAACTCCGTCACACTGGCGCTACTCACGCGCGATTGGTTACATCTTAGAGCTCTGTATAGGAAAAGTATGGCCATCCTTTTCCGCGTCGCTTGCCACCGTCTGAAGCTCGTGATTGGCTGAAATCCAGTCACATGGTTCTTCACGCCATATTGGTCCTATACGTTGGTTGGCTGCCACGAGAAACCTTGTGAATATTCGTATGTTTGGGTTTGAATAATGCCACTGTGTTGTACTTTTCAGTGTTCTTAAGAAACGAAGTACTTCCATTAGATATCAGAAATTCAGGAAGATGAACAGTCTCACTGATGAAAGTCTGAAGAAAATTCCTGCATAATATCGTGAGGTTAAATTATCCACGCGTCGTTAGTTTTATTTCCAGGCAGTTGCCGAAAACACCCAAACTTTGGACATATTAGTGAATGAACTAGATTCTCGTTTAGTTATGAAATTAATATATAATTCGCCGAAGCAAGCTTTTCTCGTTCGTTTTCATGTGTTAAATGTATCATTACAGGAAGCAGAGAATTGAAACAAGACAAGTATTAGACGTTCAAATGTAATTTCCGTTGTAAAGGCACCTTTGATTTCTGTTTTTGGTAAAAGTCATGTAGTGGGTTTCCCCTTGCATTTTTCGTAGTTCATGTAAGATATAAGAACATAATACGCAAGAAAATACTAATCAAAGACTTATCCATTATCACAATCGTTTTCTTAATTTACATTATGCTCCGATGACGACATGTTCGCGGTCTTTTCGAATATCATTTCATCCGCAGCATAGTATGTGCTAAAATCAACCATACGAAAAGTCTACGCAATGCGATTTTTCCTCTGCAAACTCTTCAAACTTTTGCGCAGTAGTTTACTTAATTTGATGTAGCACGAAAACTATAAGTAATAATAAATAGAAAATTATATCATTATCGATGCAATATATCACACTATAACATGTGAAAAAAAATTTTTTTTATTGAATAGTTTTCTCACAGTCGGTTGATAAATATTGTTAAGCGCTGGGAACATGGTAGCGGTCGGTGTGTAAGCAGCAGCGGAATAGGCCCAGCATGGCTGCCGCTGGCAGGCTGGCCATACTTTCCCTAAACAGAGCTTTATTACATCTTTGTCCGTAGATGTCTCTCCGCACAATCGAAGGAACTATGTTCTTGATGCAAAGTACACATTCAACGTCAGCGCAATACTTTTTGATGTATTTTTTATTTTTGTATTATCCAACTGCCTTCTGAAAAAATGAAAATTTCAGAAGACCTAATAGAGTACAAAGTGTGTGTTTCGTGGTGTAACGTCCGTGAAGCACAATTTCCCCGTTGGCAGTCGTAAGGAAGTAGCACTCTAATAGGAACACTAAACGTTTATCGAGAAGGCGAAAAGGCAACCGAATCCACTATAATCTCAGTCCTGGGAAATTTGTTTTCAATATTTTTGCAATTTGTTTGTATTTTATGATTAATAATATCTCAAAAAGGCTTAAAATATTTAAAAATTTTCTGACGTATCTACAGGGCACTAGGTACCATGACTGTCAGTATGGGATGTGATATTTAACTATGCAGTTATGTTAATATGCTTTTATTTATGTTACTAATAGTATAGGCCAATTTTACATTAACTAAAGAGTTCCATGGAAATTAGGGTGCTCACATAGCCAACAAACTGCCTTTTCATTCTGTCAGCCATTTTAGCACTGCTGTAGAGTTAAAAGTGGCAAGTTAGTGAGTCCTTCAGTTCCAACATGTGCTGCCACCATCGGTTTGTGTGTTGAGATGCCTACTACAGCCACCAACATTTGAGGAAATGCATTTTACACTTAGCTCTCATGTAAGATTTATTTATTATGCAACTAGTTTCAGGAATATCCCATTATCATGGCATTTCTATAACAATACAAAAGTGGTTAAACATCATTGTGACACAAAATAGAAAGCATAATGATCATCCATGATGGTAATACTTACAGAGTTACATAAACAGTTCCGTTTCACACATTCCTGAATCAAAGATGTCGTCTTAACCATAAAAAAGACTCTTTTGTCATACTGATAAAAACACATCAAGTGTATATAAAACTGTTCTGGGTATTGGACCCAGACAACGGCCGCGGAAGCCTTCGTTTACATATCAAGTGGTTCTGCACTTAACCTAAATAAAATCACTGTTCAGTAAGCAAACAAGTCAAAGATATAATGGGACAATCAGTCAACAGGATATGGCAAAGATGTTACAGATTACCAGTAATGTGCTCATTTCTTATAAAGTTGACTCATGTGTAACTAAATTTAACAGTAACAAATCTAAACATCAAAAACTGATGAAAGCTATAACTATGAAATCATGAATATGAAAATCATTCATCAGTGAAAGGATTGCAATTAACATTGGTCAGTATTAATAGTGCACACAAGGAAGTATAATTTTTTTTTTGCAAAAATTACACATTAATAAAATCGAAAGTAATTACTCAATACTGGTTGCCATTAGAAATGTACACTGATAAGTGTGAATACAAAGTTGTAGATGTAATGAAATAGTTATTTGTGTAATCAAGCAATTAAACAAAGTACTAAAAGTTGATATCATAACATCAGTGAAATAATTAAAAGAGATACCATGAAGGATCACAACTATTAAAATGTAACAAAGATGGTACAGTTCCCTTTATTCAACTGCTTAGGAAGCAAGTAGGTACAAAATTACTTAAATATAATGATAATATTAAAATACGAGGTTATAAATTTGGTAAAATAATTACAGTAATTGTCTAGTCAAGGACTTAGAACGATAAAAATAGTCAGATGACAGTGGTAATACATTAATAAAGATTTTTATGAAAGACTAAATGGTTTTCCATCAATCAATAGTAAAATGTACAAGTAGGTGTGAAGTACCTCTATCGCAACAGCTATGACATGATGTGACTTATATAATGGTCAAAAGTGTGGTCAATGAAGATTCTGTATGAAACTTCCTGGCAGATTAAAATTGTGCATCGGAACCGGGACTCGAACCTGGGACCTTTGCCTTTCGCGGGCAAGCGCACTAGTCTGCCAGGAAGTTTCATATCAGCGCACACTCCACTGCAGAATGAAAGTTTCATTCTGGAAACATCCCTTTGGCTGTGGCTAAGTCATGTCTCCACCATATCCTTTCTTCCAGGAGTGCTAGTCTTGAATGGTTCGCAGAAGAGCTTCTGTGAAGTTTGGAAAGTAGGAGGCGAGGTACTGGCGGAAGTAAAGTTGAGAGGAGGCATCGTGAGTCGTGTCGGGATAGCACAGTCGGTAGTGCGCTTGCCCGCGAAAGGCAAAGGTCCCAGGTTCGAGTCCCGGTTCCGGCGCACAATTTTAATCTGCCAGGAAGTTCCATATCAGCGCACACTCCGCTGCAGAGCGAAAGTTTCATTCTAAGATTCTTTATGTTAACAAGTTTGACAAGAGACATGCATTGTCTCTGGTCAGAAGGTACATCACAGTATATTACAAACATCTAGGATACAAAGCTTAAGTCAACAACTAAAAAATACAATTTAAAAAAAAAAAATTACTATGTGTACTGGTTTCAATTCAGTCAAGTTAAAATTTTTCTAACAGGATAGTGGGTATTGTCACCAGATTTATTTTGTTTTTTGTATTCTACAGGGGACGCAGGGACTGACGAGGGTAAAGCACGTCGGTCTGTCATACATGACGACATTGTATGCCTGTTCTGTTGCGTGAGATATGGTTCCTTGGCCGATTTAGGTGCTCGTATAAATGTGAATGTAAAATAATTGAAGTAATGACGGAAATGATAAAACCGTAACAGTTTCTTGATTATTGCAACAGTTGAACGCAACATTTTCGCGTCACTCTTTTCCCTGCGCTCTGTCAAAACATATGATTTTCATGTTTTGGAAGTTTACTGAAAGTACACCAATTCCTGCGTTTGTCCAAGCAAATCTGAATATATAGTGAAGCTTCAGAAAGCGAAGATAATCATTTGTGAGAGCTTTCACTAACCTAGTTACTAACCATTGTGTTCTTTCCACATTACTCATATTCTTTGACCAATGGGTAATTGGACAACTGCGAAGACTGCAAAATGAAACGGCAATGATACTAAGGACAGTTCATAATTTTGTGGCAAAAAAATTGCACTTAACAGATATGAAAATGTATCTGCGTGCCGCAGCCCAACGCCATGAGTAGATTACCATGACGCCATGGCTGTTGCCACTTTATCGCTGTTAACATATCTTGCTCTTGGCTCGTTGGCGGTTGCTATTCTACTTGTTTTTCAAAATTCCGAACACTTTCTGCCTGCTGTCGAATCTGATCTGTGTTATTGTAACTCCACATGCTATTTGGAGACTAAGAAAGATGACTGCATCCATTGTGAGAGCCTCGTCAAGAGCCTGAGACTTCAGTATGTCCAAGATGATCAACAAGATATGGCAAAGTAGATCTTGGCAATCAACTCACGGAGAACTTCAGCATCGTCAGTCTTTGGTCACAGTTCTGCGCGACGGTGATGGAATATCGACGATTATCTTCGGTCTCACTCTGGAGACTGTAACTACGATATAAACCATGTAAAGTTATTGTATCCAAGCATCCTTCACTAAAAATGAATAATGTTCTCTATAATGGGTTGCTTAACCCTTTCCATCCAAATGATGTCATATGGCATCGTCATCTTTATCTGTTACTCTCGGCCCAACCATTTGATCAAAGATTATAAATAACACTGCAAGAGTTTCGAAAATTCATTGCGGGTAGCTTGGCATCCAGTACTTCGAGGAAACAAAGGAGAATTAGGCTACAATGCATTTACAAAATATGTAAAAAATCAAATGTTTGTAGAACTTATGGGACTTAACTACGGGGTCATCAGTCCCTAAGCTTACAAACTACTTATGATCTAGCTAAGACTAAGGAAGGCACAAATATCCATGCCCGACGGGGGATTCGAACCCCCGACCGTAGTGGCTGTGCAGACCGTGACTGGAGCGCCTCAGTCCCCTCGGCCACCGCGGCCGGCGACAAAATATGTATTTTTGTTTAATGTTTAAGAATGCAAACAGCAAAATTTTCAAAATATTTACTTTGATCTGGAAAGGGTTAAGAAAATTGGCAAAGGCCGATACTAATCAGCATATCAATAAAAAAAAGCAGCTTTGGTGCAATTTATAAAGAAATAGCTTTTTTGCAATATTCGGAAAAACATTCCATGGCATGAAGATAAGACGAAGAGAATAACATTTTGTATTTGCAATGGTCTTATTGTCCAGTTCCACAGAGAAAATGCGGACGATGGGTAAGGTTCCACAGAGTTTGGACTTCGCTTCGAAAAAGGCGTGGAACAATAACTAATAATAATAATCCTAGCAACAAGTTACGCAGTGCCTTTAACTATATTCAGTTTTTACCTATGCAATAACTCGAGCAAATTCACCAGCATTTTGAATTTTCGAGCGTTTCTCTCATATTCAATTAATGTAAACCAATTGTAACCTATTCCAATAAAATGAGTACAAAAACTGAGTGAAAAAGCACAATTTATTAAAATAACCCTTGTGTTACATGAGCTAAAGTGAATTTAATGTAACAAATTTAATCCATTAAAACAGACCATCTTTACTTACCTTAATTCTTTAGCTAGGAATACTGCTTGTCTAAGGTTTCGATTAACGTCAACAAAAACAGAGTAACGTGCTGAATATTTCTGCGTCATGTTGGGAATTTCGGGATCTACACTTACCAACCAGAGAATTGTGACCACTTAAGAGCCACACTGTCTGTCCATCTCTCGCACAGACGACAGTGGCGACGAGTTTCGTCATACAAGTCGCCTAATTTCCGTCAATTCCTGGGAGGGGAGGGCGATGACCTCTGAGGCCGCTTTCACACGTGTTCGATCAGGTTCAGATCTGCTGAGTTGGGTGGCCAGCATACAATTACAACGATCAGCTGTTTTCCACTAAGCACTCCATCACACCCCTCGCCGTGTGACATGGCACATTTTGTTATAAAAATGTCACTGCCGTAAAGAAAGGTCATCAAGAGGTGTACGTGGTCTGCAACCAGTGTACGATACTCTTTCCCGTCATGGTGACGGGTACCCACGGGACTCTTCTCCAGATCTTAACTGATAAGGGGAGGTCACGGCGTTGGGATCTATTTTAAACTTCACTATTCTATCAATTCCGAGAAATCTCACGAGAAATTTTACACGTCAGTTTGTAGCTTATGTATCTGCGCGTGGGTGCCGACGTTAAAGAGTTCGTGGTAGTTGGCGTTCGAGCTTTGTTAACATCAACATGGATGTGATGGCTCTACTACCGCTCCAATGTAAATTTTGATCATTTCTTTCATCACTGGTCATTTAACATTTATGATAGTATTTCCTGTGATCGAATTTCTGCCAATTGTGCTTATAAAATAACGAAACTCTTTACATGAACTCTCCGGTATCAGTAGCAAATGACCACGAAGTTATACTAAAAATGTCAAATGTTTATAAGCTTCTGGGACTTAACTACGGGGTCATCAGTCCCTAAACTTACAAACTACTTATGAACTAACTAATACTAAGGACGGCACAAACATCCATGCCCGAGGGGGGATTCGAACCCCCGACCGTAGTGGCCGTGCAGACCATGACTGGAGCGCCTCAGTCCCCTCGGCCACCGCGGCCGGGCATCTTACAAAGGAAACACCAAGTATCGTACAAACGAATTGTGATGGGTCGTAGGTATGTTGTGCGGGAACTCCTCCAGACCACCAAGCTAAAGAGATTTGTTCCAATACGACTTGGTTTCCACGTAAATCGAAATCATAGTCCAGCGCGTAACAGCTGTATCTGTACGAAGTTAGCTCGATATGTGAGGCGGCGTGGTGTAATTAGCAAAGCGCTCGACTGTCTCAAAGACGACCCGAGTTCAAATCCTGATTTTTTTATTATTATTGTTTGCTTTTTTTATACTCTTGTCCGACGATTTACTGTATAATTTTATTCCTTTTCCCCACTTTACGAATTCTTATTGTAAAGATAAAGTTATATCAGGTAATTACAGTTACATGTTCTTGTAGGCTACAATTAAACAAAATAACATTAATCCGCTGCATAATAACCCGCTAGGACGCGTCAAGTGGGCACACACTACATTCGACGGTATAACAACAGTTGGGCCGGGGGCTAAACGCGGCTAGCAAATGCTGCACAAATGTTATAGGTTATAACTACAGACCGTTTACTGATTTAGAAATATCTTTCAATCGCCGTAAAAGTATGCTCCGATATAACGAATTAAATAAAATATTTAAGTGGCATATTATGCCTATGGAGAGCGATCAAAATTTATATAAATCGCACTTACTTCAGCCAAGATCGCTAGTTTATTCGTTTTTTTTTTTTTTTAACAAGTTACTTCAGAAACAATTTTTAATAACAATTTCTCCTATTTTCACTTTGGGACTCAAATGTAGAGTTACTTGTGAAAATGATATATAAGAAATAGAACATTGTCAAACAATTAAAATTTGCAAAATTGTGTGTGTTCTTGTCACAAGTAACAAGCTCCTTGTTACTTGTGACAAGAACACCATAATTT
This sequence comes from Locusta migratoria, assembly GCA_026315105.1. Taxonomy (NCBI): domain Eukaryota; kingdom Metazoa; phylum Arthropoda; class Insecta; order Orthoptera; family Acrididae; genus Locusta; species Locusta migratoria. The sequence goes on from CM048747.1 coordinate 104,329,135, forward strand.
TTAAATATGCAATACAGATGACGATCCACTTTGGTGATACAAATTTTAAAAAATGTTGAAATGTTTGTGAATCTATCGGACCAAACTGCGTGGTCATCAGTCCGTAGCTTACAAACTACTTAAACCTAGGTAAACTAACCTAAGGGCAACACACAGACACCCATGCCCCAGGGAGGACTCGAACCTCCGACGGCGAGCAACCGCGCGCTCCGCAGTTAATCGCTTTAGACGCTCGGCTACTCCACAGCGGCGTGTATGTTCCAATAATATGTAAAGTGATTGTTTTACTCCCGCAATTTTTTTTATTGTAAGTAGATTTGGCTATTTAATTTACATTTCTAGTACTGATGTCTGCATTTCTTTCTATGCCGACAGTGGTACAGACTATCAGTCAACGTGTTCTGTCTGACCATGTGCGTTTTTTTTTTTTTTTTTTTTTTTGCTTATGAGACTTAACTACGGGGTCATCAGTCCCTAAACTTACAAACTACTTACGAACTACCTTATACTAAGGACGGCACAAATACCCATGCCCGAGGGGGGGATTCGAACCCCCGACCGTAGTGGCCGTGCAGACCGTGACTGGAGCGCCTCAGTCCCCGCGGCCACCGCGGCCGGCTAGGAGATAGTCGGTGTTGCCTCGCATTTTCACACTACGTTTACATGTAACATCTTCCGGAAGACGAAAACCGATTTTCGTAAACCGTTGTTCGTTGTGTTTATATGACACAGCCTGAATAGGATTTCCTAATCCACTTAAGATGGCGGCTGAGAAACAGCTGATTCAGTCCCCAATTTAGTCAGCATAATCGCTATTTTTGTTTACTTAAATACACAGATTCATGCTCACTCTAATATTAATACTTTTATCTAACATTAAAAACTATCACTCTTTCCATATGTGCCGAAAATTCTTACAAAAAAATCTGACAAGCCAAGAACGCTTCAAAAACGGTTGCGTCTACATGAGCACGAAAATCGATTCTCGAACTGGAAAACCGCTTTAGAGAAGTGGATTTCCAGAATCGATTTTGGAGTGCTTACATGACCAACCAAAACCGGAATTGGGTAATCGGTTTACGAAATCCTGTTTTGGGAGCCTATGTAAACGGAGTGTCAGACGTCTGGAAAGTACGAAAACACTCTAGCCTCAATTTCTAATCCAGATTCCTCGTATAATCAGGGCCGACCCCAAAGATTTTGGCACCCCTTGCAAAAATTTCAAGCGCCGCCCACCCCCGCCTTTTTAGATTTCGTAGCTTTGTTCATGTATGACGTCTTATTTTCACATATTACATTCAGGCGACTCTTTGTCGTGAATATGTCTTCCAGGTCAAGGCAGCGTCAGTGTTACATTTAAAGCTGTATCTCCAAAATTAATATGTCCACCAAAATTAATTTAGGTCAGCGGCAAAGCCTAAAACTTAAATCTGTTCACTTTTTCTAGTTCCTTGAGCAGAAATGGAGCATCTTACCGACTAATTGTAGCATAAATCACAAGTTGTGCGAAAGCATTTGGTACAGAGATGCTTACCTACACAGCCAGCACATACTCGTCACAGCTCATAATTAGACAAAGAAACGAAAGGACGCCTGTTCACTGGGCACTGAACTAGGACCGGGACGTAAAAAAGAAATATTTATAAGCGTTATAATCTACTGTTCCTAATGTCCATACTGGTACCATGGATTAACCGAATTAAAAATACCTCAGGGAACAATAAAAAAAGGGAGTGTACTATGTGAATCCTACAACAATCACTGTGTAGAGGCAGATGACATTGTCAACCTATTTCTTCACTTGACAAAATAAATTTAGGCATACTTATCAACAAATCTACACTATGCTAACAACTGAAAAATATGACCTATAAATAGGTCAAATCTAAAATTAACGAAAAACGTATGATGAAACATATACCTTTCATGACATACTTTTCTGCTTTGGCACCAGCGAACTCCTGTAGGAGTTCAGTTAGATCGCAGGCCGCGGTGGCCGAGGAGACTGAGGCGCTCCAGTCACGGTCTGCACGGCCACTACGGTCGGGGGTTCGAATCCCCCCCTCGGGCATGGATATTTGTGCCGTCCTAGTTCGTAAGTAGTTTGTAAGTTTAGGGACTGATGACCCCGTAGTTAAGTCCCATAGACTATACAAACATTTGAACATTTATCAGTCAGATCCAAAGCTTCAGCTAGTTCAATCGATCGCATTACCAGCCCACTCAGTCGTTCCTGCCCCATTGTTGCTCTCAGGTATGATTTTATTCATTTAAGCTTCGAAAAAGGGGGGGCCGTAATATACAATTTTCATTACTAGAAATCACTATAAGAGTTTTCTGGCCGTAGTAAATAGTAGCATTCTGTTCCTTTGTGTTTATGCTTATATCGCACCTGTTTTCTTACATTAATGTTAGTTCAACAGAACAGTGCCATAGTCGAACGCAAGAATACGCATCGCCCTTCTACAACATCTCACGATCGACAGTGACGTCACGCGATAGCTCCCGAACGCTGCCGAACACATTGGCTCAACCTTCTATGTAGTTGTCTTGCATGTTTAATTTGCTTGTAGGATGAAGCAATCACTTATCTCTATCAATCTGTAACAATTTCTATTGCCAACTTATTTTCACATTTCTACATTTATGCAAGACACTTCCAAAAGTGTTCAAATGTTTGTAAATTCAAGGGACATAACTACAGTGGTCTTTGGTCCCTAAGTTTACAAACTACTTCCACTAACGTACAGTAACAAGGACAACACAAACACCCATGTCCCAGGGAGGACTCGAATCCCCGACGGTGAATGGCCGCGTGCACCGCAGCTGGGCGCCTTAGTGCGCACGGCTATTCTGCCGCGGCAAGACACTTTCACTTTTCATTGTGACTACATAAAAATTCAGCAATTTGCCGACCCCAAAAATCTGCCACCCTGGGCAACGGCACGGTTCGCCCCCCTCTAGAGCCGGCCCTGCGTATAATCTAGGATTTCGGACTGTGAGCTTGTTACGCGCCATTTCTACTTTCGAAAACACCCGCGAAAGAAAGACTTCTCGCAATCGACATAGTGTTGGGACAGCCGATAATCGCTGGCATCTAGTGAACGAGCAATAAATGGCCTCTATGTTAACCAAGAAGCGCTGTCGTCTAGTGAAAGAACAAACAACTACCCAGGGGCGTCATATCCATGCATGCGATGCATTCTGCGCATGCCTATCAGTTACAATTGTAGAAGAAAAATTACTTTCTTGCAGTAAGCGCAGCAAGTGCTCTCCGCACTGACCACTCTGCATGCGGACACAGAGTAACCTGTGATGCGGAGCAAGAGCCGCATCACCTCGCCGCTCTCGACCCCCACCCACCGCCAGCGCGTCCGCTTGCAGCAGACAGGCCGCTACATCCAAGGCCAAACAACAACCCACCCTGGCACTGTGTAGTGGCATGCTGCCGCTCCACCGCATCGCCTTTGCGACTTTTGTTAAGGCTAGTTTACACGGCGACACTAGGTTTCATGAAACTGCGCTACTGGCCAGTGCGCATGCGCGGCAGGCGTTCGCGCAACCCGTTGGCGAAACTAAACAGTTTCGGCACCTTCCAACTTTGGCGAAACTGATTGCGCATGTTTTTAGGTTAGGTGATAACCAATACAGAACAAAACACAGCATAAAGGGGGAAAAGGAATAAATAATTCGGTTTTTGTTCAAATGTTTGTAAATCTATCTAACCAAACTGCGTGGTCATCAGTCCGTAGCTTACAAACTACTTAAACCTAGGTATACTAACCTAAGGACAACACACACACACACACACACACACACACACACACACACGGTTACCAGACGTCCTCTTTCACCCGGACATGTCCTCTTTTTTGGACCCTAAAAATAGTCCGGCCGGGTTTTTAACAAAATGAGGAAATGTCCTCTTTTTTCATTGTGCAACTGCTTCAACTTGAAATTGTGTGAATACAACTCTCTGAACTGTCAAACTCTAGAGAATTTAACCTTTCTTGAAACAATGTGATTTTTTAATTTTCTCGTTTCTGTGCCGCCGCTGCTTGTCTGAGGTCAAGCTACCTCGGAACAATTGAAATAATTGGCGTGGCAATTGTGCGGAATACGAGCTTCGAGGCGGCCAAATAAAAACATACGTCTGCAACAATGCAAGACAGTGCAATACACACAGTATACCATGAATTCCCCCCCTTTCTCTGGTCGGAGTGTTGTGTGACACCCGAAGACGTTCAGTCTTCGTGCTGGGACTCAGCAGTTCTGTGTATTGCCTGTCAACCACGCTTATGACTTTAAGATCAAAAGCTAGTGCAATGTTCGTTATACATAACTTAAATCCTTGTTCAAAACTTCATACAAATAAGGTCAGATGCCACAGTCACCATTCCCGTTTCACCATTCACCTGTTTAGGACCAAAGAGACGTAACTACATAAACAGTGTTTTGAAAACATCGATTTAAAGCTTTTGTCCTAAAAACTGAGTAGTTTTAATAATTAATTGGGAGCCTTTGTACGGTAAATTAAAAGTTTATTTTATTCATTGCTTTTTTCACATGGGCCTTACATATTTCATTCACTCACTAGAAGCTAGATGCTAATCATGTATATAGGCACGTCGGTCTGTTCCGAAATGGGAGCATAGCTATATCAAGGTACGCTTAGATAATTTTTACAGTTACTTTATTCGTGACGAATAAGTTCTATGGTTTCCGTAAATGATGCATCATAAAAAATTTGAGGTGAAAACAGGGGTGATCTTTTCTGAAGACGGACATATGGTAACCCTACACACACACACACACACACACACACACACACACACACACACACACACACACACACACACACACCAGGGAGGACTTGAACCTCCACGGCGAGCAACCGCGCGCTCCGCAACGAGACGCTTTAGACCGCTCGGCTACTCCACCGCGGCGGTTTTTGAACATATATGCGATGCATAGGTGTTTGTGCCATTTTAACGATGAAAATTTCAGGAATAAGCAGCGGCATGTTAATGCTCTTGAAGCAATTATTCGTCAATTAAATATTGATGGGTTGACGGTTAGTGAATTGCAGACTAAAGTACATTCAATTCCAAATACCTATACAAACGAACTATGGCAATTGTGGATTTTGGAACACGGTACAGGTACTGTAGAGACGAATATCTATTCGACAAGAAAAGTAATGTAATTTGTAATTTCAGTTCTGGTAACAAAGCTTCACGCATAACTGTATCTTGTTTGTTTATTGCATTCCTAACACTGTTTAAAAGGAACGTAAACGGGTCTGGTGACATTCTGAGTGGATTAAAATAACTTCCAATTTCTCAATCACAATTTCATTCAGCAAGATCGCTGAGCAATCGAACTGACGTGTTTTTTTAATCCAGTCACAAACCCATACATGTTCTTTATTGTTTTTATGTTTAGTGTTATGCAGCGACTTCACACAGAGAAGCAATAGCTCCGCCACAACTTTTACAGCTACCAAAACGTTCATTCTACGGCGACTACGGCACTCACAAAACGACGAAACTGAAGTGTATAGTTTTGGCGCCGTGTCTACAGACATACACGAAACCAGTTGCGCGCAACTCATTCAATGAAACGAGTGTCGCAACCTAGTGTCGTCGTGTAGACTAGCCTTTAACACAAAGAGTCACTAAACTCCCTGTAGGATAGAGTAAAGTGTGTTAAATTTTAAGGGTGTATGGAATCTTTAACAGAGAGGTAACTACCTCAGTATTTTCCATCAAAGTTATTTTTTATAGTCTACTGATAAATTTGTGGAAGTCAAAACAAATTTTTGCACATTATTTTACTATTGGTGATGTACCAATGATAGTCGAAAGTTAACAGAGATTTGTGTGTACAAAATGTAAAATAAAACGTAACTAACTGTAGTTTAGCGTGTACAGACAAACAGATTTTAGCAGGAAAAGATTTGCAGTACCTTTACATTCCTCGGGAGTAGGTACGATGAAAACATGACAGGAACGGCACATGCAAGCCATTTGAGCAAGAATAAAGCTAAAAGGGCTTTTATAAGACGTAACGTAGTCTCTCAGAATGTAAAAATCGTGTCTAGTACCAGTATCAAATGTATTAAGATGTTCAAAATCTGCAGAAAAAATAGACGTGGAACGTGCAAATACGTACCAGTACATTATATAACTATAAATCAGTAGCTTTTGAACATAAACACAACAGGTTACAATTCGCTTCTTGTCTTAAACCATTTTTGGATGTTATTATTACGACCGTGCTAGTGTGAGCTGTATGTACAATGCACTGGCAAGTTGTTATTACAAACTGACATCAACAGGAAACGGGATTTTCGTTTAATAATGTTTTCGTATTAGTGTCACGAAATACAGTACCACTTTTAATGCCTAGGAAATATATAAACAACAGCAATAATAAATAATAAATTCTTCGTTTCGGTACTGCCATTTTCTGCTACTGAGCTTGCCACCCAGCCGCTTCGAGCGCTAGTATAGCTTCAGCTGTCAAATGGTTGCATTTTTTTCCCTACGAGTTTCGCGACTGTCAGTTTTAGACTGTGCTTTTACATTAGGTTCGTTCCAGCAGCTGCCAGACCGCTACTTCAAGCGCTAAGAAACAGGTGTTACTGCGCATGCGCAGCTACTATGACGTAAAAACCCTCGTTTGATACTTGCACTGCTGGAACGCTTTTTGCACTGTTTCTGGCTGCAGGCGAAGGTGAGTTTAAAGGAATAATTAAAATACTTTCCTTCCTAATAACGAAGAAGTGTAAACAAGAAATATTTGATCTCAAGAGGGATTGCAGTGACTTCGAAATAATCGAAAGACACGCTACAAACACAGCCGTATCACGTGATGGCTACGCCCCTCCCACTCTAACTCATACCTTTCTGCGCATGCGCAAATTGGCTGCTTGACCGCACCAGAAATATGTTTCCGAGTAGCGTCTGGTTGTTTGCGGCAACTGCTGGAACACCAAACAGCCACACTCCAAATAGCCAGAAGCGGGAGACTGCACTGCTGGAACACAATTTCAGCGTTGCGCATGCGCGCCAAGCAGTCTGGCAGCTGCTGGAACGAACATATTGTCAGGAGGATGCGCGCGCACCCACCCCGCACCCTCCTTTGCCCGGAACTGCCCACCGTGCATGTGGCCAAGTCACAGCCTCGTGCGTGAGACAGGTGGTTGGAACGGACCGACGCGCAACTGAGCTTTATTCTGTGTTACGTCAGTGGTTACGATTCTGCTCCCAGACTTGGCGTTGCTTTTGAGTTGTATGATTCTCTTATATTCTGTTTACTTTGATTTATTTTTTAACGGTCTTAGTACTGAATGAAGCCTGTCGATAGGACTCAGTGAACTTCCTTTCTTTTTCAGATTTCGAAATGACTGAAAATTCAGGAATTAGAGAACCGTTCAAGATCATTTTTAATAAAACAGGAAATAGTTGTTAAAGGAAGACCTTGCCTTGTTTTGACTGGACTTTGTACTAGGCAAAAAGATAAGAAGCAAGAATACATACGGCATTTTCAAACAGCCCAGTATAAGAAAACTAGTTGGATAAGTGGTTGTGACGTTAAGCAAAGATTGTTCTGCTGGCCTTGTCTCTTGTTTGGTGCTGATAGAACACGCGTGTTGACTATGGAAGGGTTCAGTAATTTGAATGTGTTTTCAGTGTCAAGACAAGAAAAAACCCTTGGCTATATTAGAGCAAGTCTAGGGCTTTCAACATTTGGTAGAACAAGAGTTGAATCAACAACTGAGAACTTCTGTGCTACTTCATAACTAGGCTGTAACACATAACAGAGATTTTAAAGCTGCTTATAGACTGTATGTTTCTTAGCCAATCGAGAGCTGCCATTCACAGGTCACAATAAATTGGTTGATTCTCTAAACAGTGGGAATTACGTTGAACTGCTAAAGCTCATTAGCAAATATGATGTCAGACTTGGTAATCATATGAAAGAAAGTAAAGTTTTCCGTGGAACGTCCCCTACTATTCAAAATGAACTTATAATATGTATTTCAAGAGTTCTTCTTAATTCAATGAAAGAAGAAATAGCAAATTCTCAATTTGTTTCCATTCTACTAGATGAAACGACGGATTCCATTAATAAGTCTCAGTTATCTACATGCCTGACATGTGTAAATGATAGAGGAGAGGCCCAGGAAGTGTTCACAGGTTTTTCTGATTTAAGTGCAGATCGCTATGCTGAAGCTTTGTTCAGACATGTTGTCCAAACTGTAGAATAATTTAATTTGGAATCAAAATTAGTTGGTCAGACTTACGACGGAGCTGCAGTTATGGCAGGCCAAATTACTGGACTACAGAAACGCGTACAGGAAAAGTATCCACGGGGCTACATTCACTCACTGCTATAGCCACGTCTTAAATTTAGTTTTACAGCAGTCTGGTAGTGCTATTGAGGACTACCGTGTATTTTTTAAGACAATGTCTGGATTCTCTGCCCTTTTTTCCACTTCTCCAAAAAGAACTCATGCAATGAAACAATTCGTGGAAAAGAATATTCTTAAAGTCGCACCTAAACGGTGGAACTTTTGTTCAAAACTTGTTAACACAGTTCAAGAAATGAGAAATGAGTTAATTATGTTTTTTGAAGACATAACGGAGAACTGTGATGGTTGGGATGCTGTGTGTGTAGCACAGGTTTATAAATTCATTTCATTTCTGAGTACAAGAACTGCTTTCTTCTTGAGGTTTTCTCAAGGATATTTTGTCACACAGACATACTTCATGATACACTACAAAAGAAGACACTAGGCATACCATATTGCAATAAAGAGATCGAAAAGTTTCAGCTTTTGCTTGTTTCGCAGAGAGATGATTTTGATGCACTATGGGAAAAAATGGCATACAACACAGAAATAATTTGTCCAGCAAGAGAACTTGTATTGACAAAAACGAAGTTAAGATGATTGTACTTTGGGATTATAAACAAAATATCCTATCAAACATCAGGCAGGTTTGGGTCTCTATCAAGTTGCAGTTCATGACTCTTCTAAGCGAAGAGAAATATTCGTCTCACAACTGAAATTTTCCAGACAGTTTACTAGATAAACTTAACGACAGTCCGTATTCTGAACTGTTCGATTTTGTAAAGTTAAAAAATGAGTTCATCGCATTCTGTTCATCAACAGAATTTGAAAACAAGCCCGTGCATTAACTGGTACCATTTATGAACAGCAATATTCACAAGATTATGGGCGAAACCTACAAACTGGCCTCCTTAATATTTTCAATACCTGTTCCAACTGCAACAGTGGAACGTTCTTTTTCGGCGTTAAGAAGAATTCATAATTATATACAAGTAAGTGAGATGTGCACTTAGCATACTGGCAATTGAACAAGAACTACTTCAAAAAATTAAAGTGCTTCCTGCATTTTACGAAAACGTTATACGGAAGTTTACCATTCAAAACAGAGGAGCAGATTTCTTATACCAATATTTTCAGTGTGGTAAGGAATGCATTCTTACCAGTAGGATATTATTTTGTTTTTGCGACTAGTAATAGTGTTTCCTTCGTTAATGTGCCTTGGTTCAAAATGTTCAAATGTTTGTATAGCTTATGGAACTTAACTACGGGGTCATCAGTCCCTAAACTTACAAATTACTTATGAACTAGCTAACACTAAGGACAGCACAAATATCCATGCCCGAGGGGGGATTCGAACCCCCGACCGTAATGGCCGTGCAGACCGTGACTGGCGCGCCTCAGTCCCCTCGGCCACCGCGGCCGGCGTGCCTTGGTCCATGTGAAACCATCTTGACTTATATTACCGACTGTGTTGCTGTAACACAGTACATGTTCCGTGAAACGTCACAAGACAGAACAAAGGACAGCGTTTTTGCAGAACGACTTGTTGACCATAGCTCTTTATTTTTTCTCAGTACTACCGGTTTCGGTCATTTACCATTGTCAAGCGTTAGCAGAGATTAGCTAATAGCTTGTTGTTGTTGTTATGGTCTTCAGTCCAAAGACTGGTTTGATGCAGCTCTCCACCCTACTCTATCCTAAGCAAGCCTTTTCATCTCCTCATAAGAACGGCAACCCACATCCAATTGAATCTGCTTACTATACGCGTCTCTTTGTCCCCTCTGCGATTTTTACCCCACACACTTCCCTCCAATGCTAAATTTACGATTCCCCGATGTCTAAGAATGTATCCTACCAAGCCATCCCTTCTTTTAGTCAGGGTATGCCAAAAATTCCTTTTCTTACCAATTCTGTTCAGTACCTCTTCATTAGTTATGCGATCTACCCACCTAATCTTCAGCATTCTTCTGTAGCACCACATTTCAAAACCCTCTATTCTCTTCCCGTCCATGTTTCACTCCCGTACAAGGCAAAACTCCACACGAATGCCTTCAGAAAAGACTCCCTTACACTTAAATTAATATTCGATGTTAGCAAATTTCTCTTTTTCAAAAATGCTTTTCTTCCCATTGCCATTCTGCATTTTATAACCTCTGTACTGCGACCATCGCACGTTATTTTACTACCCAAGTAACAAAATTCATCTACCACCTTCATTGTTTCGTTACCTAATCTAATTCTTTCAGCATCGCCTGACTTTCTAAGACCGCATTCCATTATTTTTGTTTTGCTCTTTTAATGTTCATTTTATACACTCTCTTCAACACACTGTCCATTCCATTCAACTGCTCTTCCAGGTCCTTTGCTGTCTCTGACAGAATTACAATGCCATCAGCAAAACGCAATGTCTTTATTTCTTCTCCCTGAACTTTAATCCCTATTCCAAATTTTTCCTTGCTTTCGAAGCCTGCTCGATGTACAAATTGAATAACATCGGAGAAAGACTACAACCCTGTCTTACTCCCTTCCCAACTGATGCTTCCCTTTCATGCCCTTCGAGTCTAATAACTGCGGTCTGGCTTTTGTACAAGTTGTAAATAACTCTCCTTTTCCTGTATTTTACCCCTGCTGACTTCAGAATTTGAAAGGGTGTATTCCAGTCAACATTTTCAAACGCTTTCTCCAAATCTACAAAAGCAGAAAATGTAGGTTTGCCTTTCCTTAATCTATCTTCTAAGATAAGACGTAAAGTGGGTATTGCCTCCCGGGTTCCTACGTTCCTCTTGAATCCAAACTGATCTTCCTCAAGGTCAGCTTCTACCAGCTTTTCCATTCTCCTGTAGATAATTCGTGTTAAAATTTTACAACCATGACTTATCAAACTGATGGTTCTGTAATTTTCACACCTGTCTGCGCCTGATTTCTTTGGAATGGGGATTATTACATTTTTCTTAAAGTCTGAGGGCATTTCGCCTACACACCAGTTCAAATAGTTTTGTCATGGCTGGCTCTCCCGGAGACTTTAGTAGCTCTGAGGGTATGTCATCTACTCCTGGAGCCTTGTTCCGACCTACGTCTTTCGGGGCTCTGTCAAATTCATCTCTCAGTATAGTATCTCCTATTTCATCTTGATCTACTTCCTCTTCCCTTCCTACAACATCGTCTCTAAGTTCATTTCCTTCGTAGAGCTGTTCTATGTACTCTTTCCACTTTTCAGCTTTCCCTTCTTTGCTGAGAACTGGTTTCCCATCTGAGTTCTTGATATTGGTAGAGTTGCTTTTCTTGTCCCTAAATGTCTCTTTCATTTTCCTGTTGGCGGTATCTGCTTTTCCCCTTCTTATACATTCTTCTACAGATTTGCATTTGGCTTCTAGCCACTCCTGCTTAGCCATTTTGCACTTCCTGTCAATCTCATTTCTTAGTCGTCTGTACTTCATTTTGCCTGTTTCATTTACTGCATTTTTATATTTTCTCCTTTCATCAAGTAAATGTAGTATTTCCTGTGATAGCCAAGAATTTTTGTAGGTTTTGCCTTTCTACCTATTTTGTCCTCTGCTGCCTTCACTATTTCATCTCTCAATGCTACCCATTCCTCTTCTACTGTTTTATTTCCCCCTGTTTCTGTCAATTGTTGCCTAAATCTCCCTCTGAAATTCTCCAGAACTTCACGTTTCTTCAATTTATCTAAGTCCCAACTCCTTATTTTCCTACCTTTCTGCGGTTTTTTTCAGTTTCAGCCTACAATTCATGACCAACAAGTTATGGTCAGAGTCTAATAGCTTAACATGTCGTTATTAGCTAATCTCTGCTAACGCTTGACAATGGTAAATGACCGAAACCAGTAGCACTGAGAAAAAATAAACAGCTATGGTCACCATGTCGTTCTGCAATTATCTAAAAGCTGTTATCCCCCATCTGTTCAACATTCTCAACAAAGGACAGCAGTTTGGTATGCACCTATTCCAAATATTAATATTTCGTTACAAGCTGCAGAAAACTGAAAGATATTTATTTGTAGTTATACTTAAACCAGTTTTTGATAAATAGTAGGCCTACCCAGTTGCTTTGACCTGCTGCTTCACCTAAAAAAAAAAAAAAAAAAAAAAATAAATAAAAAAAAATAAAAAATAAATAAATAAATAAATAAATAAATAAATAAATAAAAAATAACTTAGGCCTAAAGGGATATTCTAATTTTATTTATTTCTTTGCCCCTTAATAATTTTGCATGAAATCTAATCGTTTGTGCATTCTGACACACTACACGCCTTTGTAACACACACATAAATGTATGTAATTTAGTAACGTCATCTTCACCTTGTGCCTTCACTACATACATCTCCTTACATTCTCCGCAATCCACCCAATGGTGCGGGGCTGTTCCACTGCCATGTGGTACGAGGGAAAACGGAAAGCTTGTATCACAGAGTACTATGTATTTGGCTGTGCTTGTGTGCATCTGTACGAGCCCTAATATCTCTGAGCTTATCTTTCTGAAGCTACTCTCTCTACCATTGATGTAGCAACACTTAACGAATAGGTTACCTCTTTCCCCACAAAACAGTTTTACAGCTTTTAATGTTGCAGTAACATGTCTTTGTCGCAGTTTCCTCTTCATCAACAATTGCGGTGGTTTGTTTGGTATATCAAACAATGTAGGTACTGCAATCCGTAACGGCTTCTTATTATTCGTGAAATAGTTTCTTTCGAAGTGTAGAGGAAGAAACTTTACGTAATTATAAAGGTAAGCAGACTCTTAGGGTCCTTAGTTGACCCAAAGAATGTCGAAGTTGTGTTGTACTCTTGTTTTCTTGCTGCTGTTGACATTTACAGCACTGAAAAAGCTTCTGTTTGTAAAAACTATAATTAAAACAAATTTAAACAATACGATCCACCGTCACAAGACGACGAAGTAGCTAAATTCTATGGTTTTAATTTGCTAGCCGCTTTGCACGCTGCAATTTCGGTAGGTAGCAAACACGACCAGGACTGCCATTGCTATAAGACTGTGGTGAAGCTGCATCCTTCGAGGGATTTAGCTTCACGCAGGGTGCTGGTTGCCATGACAACGTCCTGTCAGGCAGGCAGCACACTACATGCACATGTCACGTGGTGGAAGCTGCGAGGGAAATTACCCATGGTACAGCATTACCCCGAACCTTGTATGACAGTTACCACCCAATTTTGGCCAACAACTACCGCGTTGCCAAGGAAACACACTTGATGGGAATCGTATTAACATGAAACTGACTAAGCTTGCTTGCAAACAAACCCTCCCAGTTGATAATTTAATAAAATTCTCTGTGTATTACATAAACAGCATTTCTTTACTCCAGTAAGCATCAGCTACTCACACCATTGTCATCTCTGAATACATCATTGACTATATTCCAGGGTGATGGCTGTGCAATCTACTCTAGTACAGTTTAATTATTACCTATGTTTCTATAACTGAAAAATAGCTAATATGATAATAATAATAATATAGTAATTAAGCTTCATTGATGTTTAACTCAGTGAGTTACCACTGCTAAGCAACATGCCCTTGACCCAAATCCAGTCAGTATACGCCCCTGCAACTACCTGCACATTACGTGAACAAACTGCTTGAAAGACACGCTAAACGCGCGTAAGAGGGAAGTAATGATCTCGCCCCCGCTATACAAGCGCCCGGTAAGTGTTAATCACTCTTAATGGCTATGTACATACATTTTTGTTTGGTGCACATAATTGACTTAGACCCTTTCTAATCATATAAGGAAAGTGGAAAGATGGGGTTAACAGCTTTTTGTGACTGGCTGGAAGACTTCCTAACTAATAGAACGCAGTACGTTGTTCTCGAAGGCGATTGTTCATTAGAGACGAGTGTATTATCAGGCGTGCCCCAGGGGAGTATGTTAGGACCGCTACTACGAGGTTCATCCAAGTTCTAAGGCCTCCGATTTTTTTTCTAATTAACTACTCACCCGAAATCGATGAAACTGATGTTACTTCTCGAAGTAATCGCCCCGCAGACGTACACATTTTTCACATCGCTGACGCCATGATTCCATGGCAGCAGCAAAGGCTTCTTTAAGAGTCTGTTTTGACCACTGGAAAATCGCTGAGGCAATAGCAGCACGGTTGGTGAATGTGCGGCCACGGAGAATGTCTTTCATTGATGGAAAAAGCCAAAAGTCACTAGGAGCCAGGTCAGGTGAGTAGGGAGCATGAGGAATCACTTCAAAGTTGTTAACACGAAGAAACTGCTGCGTAACGTTAGATGTGTGGGTGCTTTGTCTTGGTGAAACAACACACACGCATCCCTTCCCGGACGTTTTTGTTGCAGTACAGGGAGGAATATGTTGTTCAAAACATTTTCGTAGGATGCACCTGTTACCGTAGTGCCCTTTGGAACGTAATGGGTAAGGATTCCGCCCTTCTGTCCCAGAACATGGACACCATTTTTTCAGCACTGGCGGTTACCCGAAATTTTTTTGGTGGCGGTGAATCTGTGTGCTTCCATTGAGCTGACTGGCGCTTTATTTCTGGATTGAAAAACGGCGTCCACGTCTCATCCATTGTCACAACCGACAAAAAGAAAGTCCCATTCGTGCTGTCGTTGCGCGTTAACATTGCTTGGCAACTTGTCACACGGGCAGCCTTGTGGTCGTCCGTCAGCATTCGTGGCACCCACCTGGATGACACTTTTCGCATTTTCAGGTCGTCATGCAGGATTGTGTGCACAGAACCTACAGAAATTCCAACTCTGGAGGCGATCCCCAAAACAATTCTCTCCACTTTCTCGATCATGTCGTCAGGTTGTGCGAGCCCGAAGTTATTTCCGTTTGTTGTCACACGATGTCCTGCCTTCATTAAACTGTCAAACCCACGAACGCACTTTCGACACATCCATAACTCCATCACCACATGTCTCCATCAACTGTCGATGATTTTCAATTGGTGTCCCACCACGCAAATTCAGAAACGAATGATTGCACGCTGTTCAAGTAAGGAAAACGTCGCCATTTTAAGTATCTAAATGTTCAAATGTTTGTAAAGGTTATGGGACTAAACTACGGGGCCATCAGTCCCTAAACTTACAAACTACTTACGAACTAACTAATACTAAGGACGGCACAAATATCCATGCCCGAGGAGAGATTCGAACCCCCGACCGTAGTGGCCGTGCAGACCGTGACTGTAGCGCCTCAGTCCCCTCGGCCACCGCGGCCGGCTTTTAAGTATCTAAAACAGTTCTCATTCTCGCCACTGGCGGTAAAATTCCATCTGCCGTACGGTGCTGCGATCTCTGGGACGTATTGACAATGAATGCGGCCTCATTTTAAAACAATGCGCATGTTTCTATCTCTTTCCATTCCGGAGAAAAACAATCGGAGTCCTTAGAACTTGAATGCACCTAGTATTTTCTATTTATATAAATGATCTGATGGACAGAGTAAGTTGTAATTTGCGGCTGTTTGCTGATGATGCTGTGGTGTATGAGAGGGTGTCGTCTTTAACTGACTGTAATACCATACAGGATGACTTGGACAAAATTTCTAGTTGGTGCGAAAAATGGCAGCTATCTCTCAATGTAGAATAATGTAAGGTGATGCGCATGAGTAGGAAAAACAGTCCCACAACATTCGAATACAGCATTAGTAGATTCTTGATGCAGTCGCGTCGTTCAAATATCTAGTCCAGTGCTTTCCAAACGTTCCCTCATGGTGACACCCTTTTATAACTTACAGTTTTGCGCGATACCCTTCCACTAATATAAATACATATGGTAGACATGTTTAATGTTGATCCTGACTCATCGCAAGAAAATGAAACAGTAGGAACTACGGAGATGTACAATAGAGTAGCACCGCATACAACAATGCTTAACTCACACTGTAATACTTCTTCTGCATGCGACCCAACTTCCGAAACACAAAAACTGAATTTCGGAAACTGTTTTTCGCTGTCCTGTGTACATGTCAGGGCCAGATACGGTTTTGCTGTATCGATTGCAAACGGCATCTGGAAATTAGCTGCTCGTATTTCTGATTTAGATAGCACAGTGGCTGTTCCTATTCAGTTTAATAGTATCAACTTATTTTCAGAAATAAAGAGGATGTATTTATGACAAGTGATGAATTATTATTTAAGTTCTATTGTTAGGTTCTTGCTTCAGCACGACTTTGGGAGTCCCGACATATTCGGAAAAAAATGGATGAATATTTGTGACAAGTAAGAATATGAATGTCATTTCTTGTCCCAGAATCTCTTAAACACAGAAACTGAGATAAAAAAATATTAACGCAAACCAGGGTTCGTACCAACGATCACTGCATTTAAAATACTACTCTCCGTTAATTACCCGGCCATACTCCATACTAAACATCGCTACTGAATAGCTTTAGTCAGTGGACAATTGTGTCTGCTTTTACAATCCGTGACAGCTTTCGCAGCGACTGTGTCATTGATTGACTTAATTGTAAGAAACGCTACCGAGGGTGACGTGGCTTTGATAAATCCATTAAAAAAAGGTCAGGTGCAGCTTTTTGAGAAGGAATGCAAACTATAGTTTGCAGCTGCCAGGTCCAGCAAACTGCGCACGGGAAGAGCTGTTATCGAGTATCAGCAGCAGTTCTGCGCATACCTAAGCCTAATAATAAATAAATGCTCGCTGTCTAACTGTAACAGTACTGAAACGCGTGGAACAATGCGGTGGGTAGTTGCAGCGGGTAATGTTCTACATGCTCGGACCAGACAAAGATATTTACTCGCGGTTGACAATCCGGATAATCGCGAATCCCTATAACTGAGGTCCGTATAATCGAGTGACCGATCGTTCTTGTAACACGAGATCTGTGGTGCACTGAATGAAAAGGATGATTAGCTGCAGGCGAGTCTTCAGGGTAGTATGAAGAGAAGGATATTGTGTTATTGTATGACAAGGTATTTTTTGTTTTGTTTTGAGTCTAAATTTGTTAGTCTCGCGACACCCTTGATACTACTACGCGACACCCAGTTTGGAAAGCTCTGATCTAGGAGTAACACTGCAGAGCGATATGAAATGGAACGAACATGTAAGGCCAGTTGTATGGCGGACAGACGATTCAGGTTTATTGGGAGAATTTTGGGAAGATGTACTTCAGCTGTAAAGGAGACCGCGAATGAAACGCTTGTAGGGCCACTTTAAATGAAGACACAGAAGCAGCTAGCCGGCCGCGGTGGCCGAGGGGACTGAAGCGCTTCAGTCACGGTCTGCACGGCCACTGCGGTCGGGGCTTCGAATCCCCCCTAGGGCATGGATATTTGTGCCGTCCTAGTTCGTAAGTAGTTCATCAGTAGTTTGTAAGTTTAGGGACTGATGACCCCATAGTTAAGTCGCATAAGCTGTACAAACATTTGAACATAGAAGCAGCTAGGTTTGTTACTGGTCAGTTCGACCAATGCGCGAGTGTCACGGGAATGTTCCGGCAACTCAATTGGGGATCGCTGGAGGAAAGACGACATTCTCTTCATGATTTTTATTGGGGGGATTTAGAGGACCGGAATTTGAAGCTGAGTGTAGTACAATCTTGCTGCCACCACTTACCTTTCGCGCAGGGCTCGTACGGAGGCATAAAGGAATTCTTTTTTTTCCTAGTTTTATTTGGGAGTGGAATAGGAAAGGAAATACCTAGTAGAGGTACAGTGTACCCTCCGCCACACACCTTACGGTGGATTGCGGAGTATGTATGTAGATGTAGATATTTGCAGAATGTCATGTTGACCATCATATATGTTTCATTGGCCTGCTCGTATAATTAATATTAAAAACCTGCACTAAGGAGGGGGGGAGGGGAGGAACGCCCCGGGCCTCTCGTCTTGATGGGCCACCAAATCTCAAAGTTACTTCATTATAGTAATGCATGTATTTTGAAGTGGACGGGGGCCCCTTTGTTCTGCCGCCTTCCCGGGCCTCCGACAGCATTAGTCCGCCACTGCCTGCACTTCGATTTTCTTTTTCGCGTATTTATATAATGACTTGTGGGGTAAAAAAGACTACCACATGCAGCCTACTTGTGTGTCCGTGTATAAGTCAGTGCAGTCAGTGGAATAACCATGGGGGTGGGGGGGGTGAGGGGCTAATGGGTCTGAAGCCCACTCCCCCCCCCCCCCCCTACTCACCGGCATCTATCAAAGAATTTCTTTTTTAACACACACCGGCACCGGAAATTTGAAATAGTACACATATAAGTCACAAAATAACTACAATTTGTCAAACAAGTGAACGTGACAATGGGTCGTCAACGTGATGCCGCCACTCAGACCGTGTGCTGTAGAGCTGTGGCGATTTGTGAATGAGTCGTTCATTTGAACGAATACAAATAAAGAATCTTAAGAATCGAATCGTGACTCGGACGAATCGTCGTTAAAACAATCGTCTGTCTCGTGACGATTCCAAGATCCAACGATTCATAATTCGAAAGCAAGTGGCGAATCGTGCCGAATGATTACGAAAGCCAGAAAACGTGTGAACAAAGTAAGCACAGAACGAAGATCGTGAGCCGTTAATTATTAGCCTATTCACGAATTACAGATGACAGAAACGAAACGCAGCGAAATACACAGCTGCCAATACATACGAATATACGTCTATTAAACAGTTTACATATGTATTTAAAAGAGCAATCTTAACACTTTTATAGTTCGCGTATCCCGGAAACGGCTGTAACGATTTGGATTATATTTTGTGTTTAGAGAGGTTTAGGCTTTTCGAGTTCATCTACATAGCTGTAGTTCGTGTAAAAACACAATTTTTCAAAAATATTCTTTTTATGAAAACGCTATTTTAAATGCTTTTAAAGCCATCTCAAAAATCTTTATCACTTTAGTTTTTACGGTATCAGCTTTCCTGAAAGAAACCGATTTTACAAAAAAGAAACATTTTAATAAACGCGAATTTTATGTATCTGGAAAGAAATTTAATATTTAGAGACGGATTTTTATTTTTAATGTTTATTCATATAGACGTGTTTCCTTAAACTAATTGATTTTACATAATAAGTATTTTATAATGATTAGATGTGTGTTAATTATCATAGATTTAATTATATTTATACTTAAATGGTCGAAGTATTCTAACAGAACTAAAAAAATTTATAAGTGACCTACGTTCACTAAACCTACAACGCTACTAAATGAGCTATGATGACAGCAGAAATAGTTGGTAGTGTAATATATTTATAACCGCTAGCAAAACATCAAAGACTATTTTCTCGAGAATTTTTGAGCTGAATCTAAATGCTTTGCCTCAATTTTAATTCTGAACTTTACGCACCATAAATATTTTTAAAAAATCCGATACCCATTTTGTCACCTTTTCGGCATTGTAGGATTGAATCGCAAGAATCGATTCAAAAAAAAAAAAAAAACGATCAGTGTCCGCAACGAAGTGAACTACCCATAGAACAAAAGGAAAAAAAAAAGTGTAATCTTACGAAGGACGCCAAAAACTATGAACAATAGTGTTAATTTAGCTCAATTTTTACACAGTGTCTCATGTTAATTAAATAGTTATAACATCGGCGAGCTTCTTATATTTCTGACAGCCGATGATACGAACCCTTTACCATTAATAAATTCAGTAGGCTTTATTTTTAAAACATGAGGCCCCCGTCCATAACCAGTTCCTGGCTCCGCCACTACTAGAGGCCAGTTTGGAGAAGTTTCCAATTGCATATTCAGGCTGACCCGCTCCTTGCCATAGAGCTTTGAGGTGAGTCCTACGACTAATATTTGTATCAAGCAGGAAGCAGATTATTATCTACATTTCAAGTGAAATGTTTCCTTCGACAAAATGGGGTTCGAGTATTAGCCCTGATATTAATCCTATTGAGAACCGTTGGAAGGTTATGGGAAATGCTATCGGCAAAAAGAGGCCCCGGAATAAACGAGAGCTGTTGTAAACTCGTGTGTGTGTGTGTGTGTGTGTGTGTGTGTGTGGCGGGGGGGGGGGGGGGTGATAAAGGCGAGTGGTGGAGCAACAAAGTATTAAATGGCAACAGTGTGTTCATATGAGGCAATTGTTTGTTTAAAACATTAAATTCGTTCAGTGTTATGTTACAACATTAATATGCAGGCTTTCAACATTAGCATTCATATTTCAGAATAGGAAACAACAGCTGAATATCCACTTACACTCATTTTTCAAGGAAGAGTTATATAAAACAATTTATAGTAACAAAAGAATTAAAAAATTGACAATTATTGCGCATATTCATTGATAGAAATCAAGAGTAATCAGTCAAATTTAGCTCAGTTATTCAATGATTGTAACAAAAATCGTTAATTGTCAAGAGATAACGCAAGAAATATTTCCACCACTGTATACGCGGAATATTGCGCAGAATGAAGCAAATATATATCTGTGAAACTACATTACCAAATGATTGAGCTTACATTGACAGTTGTTTCATTAGAGCATCGAGTATTGCAAATTTGGCACAACAGTTCGCCTCTCCGTGTGTGCTGAGCATTATTACTAAATGACATTGTCGACACATTATTAGCTCTTAATTGTTTACAAGAAGCCGAAACAAAAAAGTAAATCGTTAAATGAAAGAAACCTAAACGCAGAATTTGTAAGCATGTTTGAATTGAGGATGCTGGTAATCCACAAAGTTTACAACTTTTTCGCGATTCTGAATTAACGTTTGTTTGACACAGTCAATATAAACGAATGAAATATGTAAACGTTCTCATCGCTATGTTGCGCTACCGGCGTTCGCCACTAAGCACAACCAATTGGTGTGAAGCAATTTTTTTTTTAGTTGCTATTAATAAGTTCTTAATCCCATTCATTCTTCACTTTTTAATCGATTACATGACAGTCGGCACAATTCAGCATCATTAGTCTCCTTGTTGAAAACTTATTTTCAAGAAAGCCTGCACTCTAAGTAGATCGGCCTGAAATGATATAAATCGAATGAACAACTAAATCGATTTAATGTTTCTGAACCATAGATTCGGCACAACGCGCACTCACCTACTGACAAAGAAAAAAAAAAAATCTTGTTTGACCTACACCCAGGGCCGTATTTAGGGTATGCTACGCCCCTGTACAGTAATTTATTTTATGCCCCTCCCCCTCTGGCATCAGTGCCTCAAACTAATTTCTTAAATAATAATAATAATTATTATAAAGACCTGGATACATCACTGCTATCAACACAACAACCTGCATTTTAAAATTAATTGCTGTAATCTTAACTCTAATGATTCGATTGACATTAAAATTATTTTTCGATGGCAAAATTTTGCCACCACATTTTTTTAAGTATGTTAGGGCGCGTAACGACAAGAAAACTAAACGAGAAATGAATACATTCGAATAATGCGCGAATATAAATCCGCGAATTTTATTGGCTGCCATGCACTAAACACCTGATTGGTTGGCCACATGCAGTGACCGTAGCCAACGTCGGAACACATCACTGCGCGACACGGATAGTAACCTTAAGCCCAGGTCAGTGGTTCGGATTTCCGTCAGCAGGTTCACACGTGGAAAAAAATAATTCCTTTTCTTTAACCACTAATTTCCCCTATTCGTAATTCTCGGTTATCTATACTTATTTAGCTAGCAACCATTATACGATTTTCTCGTGGACCCGTTTCAACTATTGCCTTTACGAAATCTCATCGCCAACCGAAAAAAATGACATTGATGGCATGATGAGCACTGAAATGTATTGAAGGTTTGACAAAATATTGTCAGTCAAGTATTGAGCGTGGGGCCACTTTAGACGTTACGTTCGGATATTTGAATCAAAATGATACCGCAACAGGAGCGTCACGCAATTTCACTTAGTTCGGCGAATTATATTATTCAGTTAATGCAGGAGAGCGCTTGGTGCAGACAGCTGATATTTGTCCTACCTTGACGAGGTCAGAAGCCAGACAACAGGATCGACGTCGGCGTCCGCGGCGCGACTGAATGGGACGCACGCGACGGGGCCCACAAAAGCCGGTCGGCAGTCAGCTGTTCGCGCGCGCGGCTGGCAAACCGCCCTAGCCTGGCCGCAACGCGCTCTGCGTTGCCAAGTCTAGCCCGTCTGCCGCCCAGAGGGCGTTGCGCTCCAGGCCGCACGCAGGTGACGTACTACCGGAGCGAGCACCTGCCGTCTCTCACCACGCGCTGGGCGAATCATATTTGTGAAGATAATTACTCGTTGAACAGTCTATATCCCGAATCTTCCAGGCAGATAAAAACTTAGTGTCGGACCGGTATTCGAACCCGGGACGTTTGCCCAAATAATTTAGGGCCGTTTTACACGAAACACCTGAGGCGATTTAGGGGAAAATCTAACAAGGGGAGGCCGCCAATTGTGAAATACAGATTCTATTCATACTGCGCGTAATGAAAGGTCATGGCCAGAGGCGTAATTTGGCAAAGCACTAAGATGCACTTCTCAGCCGTTGTCCAGAAAATCTACAATTAAAAAAAGCCGTTGCGGTGAAACACTCTCTACGATGAGTGATATTGCACAGAGGCGTGGCGTAATGGTAAGCGCTTGGGTTCGTAATCCGAAAGTCGCCGGATCGAAAACCGCGGCATGCAACTGTTTTTTATTATTTGTTTTTTTGTAATTCAAATGTTCAAATGTTTGTAATTCTATCGGACCAAACTGCGTGGTCATCAGTCCGTAGCTTACAAACTACTTAAACTAAACTAACCTAAGGACAACACACACACCCATGACCCAGGGAGGGCTCTAACCTCCACGGCGAGCAACCGCGCGCTCCGCAGCGAGACGCTTTAGACCGCTCGGCTATTCCACCGCGGCGTAATTCAAATGTACACACACACACACACACACACACACACATATATATATATATATATATATATATGCGTGTGAAGACAATTAATAACATTTGATGTGCGAAGTCGCCAATTAAAAATGTTCAGTCTCTGTTGCAATATTTTATTATCCAATAACACGTTTCGCGCTGTTAGCGCATCGTCAGACTCGAAAAAAGACAAATGTTTTGTTACAGTCCGTGTACCTGGCGGGCAGCGAATCTAATATGGCTAAGGTGAGTAAATTTGAAAATTCAGACTTACTTGGGCGGAGATGGAGCTACAGAGCTATCTATAGCTGAATGACTAGTTCAAATAACCCTTACGTACTTTGTACGTTTACCTCTTTGCAGGCGCCCAATGACAACAATTGTTAATATTCCTCCTACACAGCTATTGTCTTCATAGTGTTTACCACGTATAGTTAACGGAAGAAGTATAAACAATATTCCGAAACGAATACGTATAGTGTAAGTCAAACCTGACGAACGATAGAACAATTTTTCAGACTGTCAATCAGGTGTGTTTCCCAACAGATAATTAAAAAAAACAATTGTTCTTGTAAAAACGCATCGTTTATCAGATGTGCTCGATGTCGTGCTGTTTTCTGCTTTCCATATTCATATGATAACTATCACTCTGGTTCATGCGATATAATTTAAAAAAAGAAAACAAATAATAAAAAAAAGTTGCATACCGCGGGATTCGATCCCGCAACCTTCAGATTACCAACCCGAGTGCTTACCGCTACGTCACGCCTCTGTACAATATTACACCGCAACGGCTCTTTTTAATTGTCGATTTCCTCGACAACGGCTGAGAAGTGCATCTTGGTGCTTTGCCAAATTACACCTCTGGCCATGAGCTTTTATTATACGTAGTATGAATCGAATCTGTATTTCACAACTGGCGGCCTCCCCTTGTAAGTAAGCAGCTCTCTTAGGTTGTTTGCAGATGACGCCGTCATTTACCGCCTAGTAAAATCATCTGAAGACCGAAACCAACTGCAGAACGATCTGAATAAGATATCACTATGGTGTAAAAATTGGCAATCGACCCTAAATAATGAGAAGTGTGAAGTCGTCCTCATGAGTACAAAAAGAAACTTTGTTTACAAAATAAATCAATCTAAAGTAAAGGCCGTAAACTCCACAAAATACCTAGGAATTACAATTACTTCACACCTAAACTGGAAAGAACGCGTAGATAATGTCGTGGGAAAGGCGAACCAGACACTGCATTTTATTGGCAGAACTCTTAAAAGATGCAACAGAACTGCTAAAGAGGCTGCATACACTACTCTTGTCCGTCCATTTTTGGAGTATTGCTGCCCAGTGTGGAATCCTTATCAGGGGGGGTATGACGGAGGACATCGAAAGAGGCCAGAGAAGGGCAGCTTGTATCGTTTTGTCACGATACAGGGGAGACAGCGTTACGGAAATGATACAAGATCTGGGATAGGAATCATTACAACAACGGCGCTTATCGCTGCAGCGTGGGCTACTTACGAAACTCCAATCGCCAACATTCTCCTCCGAATGCAAAAATATATTGTTGACTCCCACTTACATATGTAGAAATGACCACGAGACATCAAAGCTCGAACGGAGAGATTCAGGTGTTCTTTCTTCCCGCGCGATATTCGAGAATGGAATGGGAGATAAATAGTATAATGGTGGTCCGATGAACCCTCTGCCAGGCACTTAAATGTGATTTGCAGAGTGTCCCATGTAGATGTAGATATGGAGGTGGGCTTACGCCTATGCAGCAACGCCCAAAGCAAGGATAATACCCGAAGCGTGATTACCTGGGATTACGTAAGTCTTCACGTAAATCTATTAACACGATGCACGGCATATATTCCTTGGCAATAGACAACAATAACACGCACGAATGCGATGAAAACTGAGCTATTGTAATCGTTCATTAATACCACACAAGAACTCGAGGGGAACTGATTTATTGGAACGACATTCAAATTATTTCTGTGACCTCAAGGTTCCTATTTAATGAGAAGTTTTATTATTATTAATTATTATTATTACTATTATTATTTGCTACGTAACTGTTTTCTCTTGTGCAGTTAGATCGAAATTGAGTCGTACTGATTTGAATTACAGACTCAACAATTTCATTTCAAAGTTCAAAATGTCTGTAACTAGAATCAAATTGTTTAGGTCAGCGGTGCCTATACTTGAATTAACTTATGCTAAGGACAAAATGCACACAAATGCCCGAAGGAGGACTCGAACTTCCGGCGGGAGCGGCTGCGCAATTCGTGACATGCAACCTCGGACCGCGCGGTCGTTACATATTACGACACTTGGTTGCACAGTGTATTTGTATCTAAATTTACATTTACGCAGCATTTTGCACCTAGATGACTCATTTTCTTTGAAGCAGTGGTGTAAATTTTCAGATTAGATCACAACGACGAGAAGCCAGACTTTGGTTTCGACTATGGTCGGAAAGAAGGAAGGCAGGGGGAATATACTCACAGCTAATAAAAGAACTGAGCTCTGTAGATCCGCAAGAATTTCGGAAGTTCGTGACGAAGGGTGTGGTCTCTTGTGAAAAGCTGCTGTCTGTACAGCTGTATCCAAATTACTGTGGAACAAGCGATTGCTGGCATAACTTATTACATTGCAGGCACCGTGTGATTTATACAAACAAATTTCCTCCCTGTACGCCAGAATGAAAACTGAACGTCTCTCTGTTCCATTTCATTTCTTTAAGTATTAGGTAACCAATACAAAAACTCCTTTTGTAGTATAAATGTCTGCTGTTAAACAAATATTGTTTATGTTTCATTACTGCATTTATGGAAATCTACTAAATGAAAAAAAATCGACAACATCGGTAACACGGTAGTCTTAAATCAGTCCTAAACACGAATGTCATACACAAATCAATAACAAGCATAAAGCTTCCTGCGATACCCCCTTCTGCCCATGAGTAGTGTGCATGCGCGGATTCAAGGGAGTTTAGAACTTACTGTCTGCATTCGGGCGCGCGGAGAGTGTTAATAATCATGATTCCGCGGTAGTTCCACATGATCTGCCGCTAGATGGCTGTCACATTAGACCTGTATTATAGAATTTAATAAAATGCATCTTTAACCATCAGGAGGTATTAAAACACGTTAGTCAAAAGCATCAAATAAAATAGATCTGGCTGAAAACAGCCGGAGTCACTTTGCATAAAATTACAATCGTCATACTAGATTATCATAGTCAAAACAAACATAAAATAACATAGCATGAAGTCTTTTACGGCCGGCGTCTTCATTGATTACAGCGTCTGGGCTAAGTTGCCGTGGCCCATCAATAAAACTTCTTACTCCCGACGTTTCGTTGCCTACTGCGGGCAACAACTTCTAGGATGAGTCGACGACTGGCTTCTCGCCGCTGGAGGTGCTGCTTATGTAGAGGTCATAGATGGCGCCATCACTTATCACGTGATGCCGATTATGACACTATCTTTGACCAGCGTCATCTCTCTCGATTACAGGTTATCGATTGTCATTTCGTTTGTTCAAAGTCGACCGCCATATCTTATCTAATTTCAAACCTTCTTCTTTTCTATTAAAATTATTGTGGTGTTTCTGTATTTCTATAGCTTCTCTGTACATGCGTGTATAATAACGCGACGTCTTGGCTAGCACGCTCGTTTCATTAAATTTTATTTCAGACTCACACTGTGTAAAGCCATGCTCTGCCACAGCTCATTTGTCTATGTGACCCAGTCGACAATTCCTTTTGTGTTCCAATATGCGGGTATTGACAATTCTTTTTGTTGTTCCTATGTACACCATGCCACAGCTAGAGGGTATTTTATACACCCCAGGCGTTGCCAGGGGATGTCATGCGTCTTTCACCGAGCATAAACATTCACTAATTTTGTTAGTAGGTCTAAAGACGCTCTCCACTTAAAACATGGCCAAAACTTTCCCAATACGGTCCGTAATTTCGTGGATGAAAGGAAGAAAAACTTTTCCAGCCGACAGTTGTTGTGGCTTTTCTTCTTGGATGGAGAGCTCGATCTATCTGTTTATCGGCGTATCTATTTTTCTTGAAAGCTGTTCGCAAATGGTTTAATTCATCTCTTAGATAAATAGGCTCACAGATATTATTGGCTCGATCCACCGATGTTTTTATGACGCCTCTCTTCTGCCTAAGATGATGGTTTGAATCTTTATGAAGGTAACGATCGGTGTGCGTGTCTTTTCTGTATACCTTATGCCCTAAGGTCCCATCTGCCCCTTTGATTACCGATACTTCCAAAACGTTCAACTGTCCGTTTTTCTCTTTCCCCATAGTACATTGTATCCTTCGATTAATGTTATTTAGGTGCACCAAAAATCATTTAATTCTTCTTCAGCATGATTCCATATCACAAAAGTGTCATCCACGTACCGGTACCACTTTGAGAGACTTTAGTTGGCCGACGGCAGCGCTTGTTGCTCAAAAAATTCCATAAATAAATTAGCGATAGATGAACTCAAAGGACTACCCATGGCCACCCCTTCAATTTGCTCATAAAATTCACTGTTGTGTTGAAAATAAGTCGTGGATAGGCAGCGTCTGAATAAAGATAAAAAAAATAAAAAATAAAGATACTATATCAGTTGGAAACGTGTCAGCTATATAAGAAAGAGCTTCGTCAACAGGGACCATGGTGAACAAAGATACTACATCAAAACTGACAAGAATATCACCTGGACTGGCAGTAATATCTCTCAATTGTTGTATAAAATGCATAGAATTTTTGATGTGCTTATCAGTTTTACCTATGTATGGTTGCAAGATGGAGGCGAGTATCGAGCCAGCTCTTGCGTCGGGGATCCAATTGCACTCACAATTGGTCTTAATGGGATATTTGGTTTCTGTGGTTGTACATATACCAATCTTGGAAGGTGTGCTTCCGTTTTGCAAAGATGTTTTTGTTATCCTCTGTTGGAATGGAAGACTTTTTTATTAACTGATTGGTAGCATTTAACACTTTTGTTGTAGGATCCTGTTTTAGCTTTTTATAAGTGGTAGTATCGAGGAGGTCATTGATCTTCCTATGGTAATCCTCGCTCTTCAATACAACGGTAGCATTACCCTTATCAGCAGAAAGTACAGTAATATTCTTGTCCGCATTGATGTCCCGCAATGGTTTCCATTCTGCTTGAGACCAGTTATTGCTAGGTGACTTAGCTTTACGTAGTATCCGGCTGTTTCCATCCTAATGTCATCGGCAGAATGTGGTGATAACATGCGAGTCACTGCCACTATATTGGCAACAATATAAAATATGTTCGTTTTCAAATTCAAATGCTTGTAAAGTTTATGGGAGTTAACTGCGGTGTCTTCAGTCACTAAACTTGCAAACTACTTATGAACTACCTTATACTAAAGACAGCACAAACATCCCGAGGGGGGATTCGAACCCCTGACGGGGAACGACCTCGCGCATTGCAGCATAGCGCGTCAATGCACTCGGCCGCTCCGCCGCGGCATGTTTGTTTTGACTATGATAATCTAGTATGACATTTGTAATTTTATTCAAAGTGACTCTTGCTGTTTTCAGCCAGATTTATTTTATTTAATGCTTTTGACTAACCTTCTGTTTTCAACCAGATCTATTTTATTTAATGATTTTGACTAACCTGCTGTTTTTAACCAGATCTATTTTATTTAATGCTTTTGACTAACCTGTTTTAATACCTTTTTATCTCTGATGATGGCCCTGGATCGAAACTAGCCGATTTTAAGGATTTTAGTAAACAGCTGATGGTTAAAGATGCATTTTATTACATATATGACGGCTGTTAGCACTGACTTTACCAAAACTTATATATTAGAGAGCCTCTATAGGGAGAGAGTGGCCAATCGGCCGGTGGCCGCCATGTTTTTACCAGACTTCACGCGGGACGCGCGTTTACATAGCGACCCTGGCAGAAATGCAGTCACTTAACGACTGAAATAAGACATCCTACCCACGAGTCCAGAACACTTCTTCTAGCTTACAAATCAGTACGTAGTTAAAGAAATGCCATTCATCTATGTTTATACAGGCCTAATAAATTTGTAAGGAAAAAGTCTCGTGAAACAGTTTCTATGACTTTCGGATGTTAATACCATATTTTGCGATGTTCTGGTAACTTCGACCATTGATAAATAAGAAAGGTAGGTATCTCAAAGATAATGGCGCTATTTCAGAATTTTCTGTATCCATATCCATCGCTGAAATTAGTACATTATTAACGCTTTCCGCCCAGATATAATGCATTTTAAGTATGCTCTTATCGATCTTATAACATTTTCCTCCTCTGGGAAATAGCAGAAACGTCATTCTGTAGATACTTTTAGAAACACAGTATCACATAAAAGCGGAAAAATACCGGTTCTACCTCTACTGAAAGAACAGAAACAGACGCAAATAAGGAAGCTAAATAACTACAACGAGTCAATAGTCCCGCCCCCCCTTTTTCATGTCACATCCCGTAACCAATTATAGGATTGTGAATAGCCAAAAATACACAACCAAGGGAGAGGTGGCAAGGCATGTTGAACATACGTTGTAGCATGACATCTCAAAAACCAAAACCACGAATTAACAGAAGCTAGGAAAAACTGTTTAAAAAAATGACCGCTTGCCGAATTCAAGCTAGCGACTTTTACATTACGAAATCAGTACGTAACGATTACACCACACGGGATTGCACAGGCAGCAGTTGTATTACTGATTTTCATCAATGCTTATCATACATTGAGCGGGGGGAAGCAGAAAATATTTACTTCACGCAAACAGGAATAATTCGTTAGTTTCCATAAGTCGTACATACAGTTTCCGCTTTCTCGGTTAACTTTCACTGTCCATTGTTTCCGTATTTCCTCATTCCTTGCGAACATAAGCATCACATGACAATCTTCACTTCGGTTTTTACAGCGAACAGAGGAACAAAAAGGCATTTCTCTTGACTGTCCTTAATGACTATGTAGTACACATTATTAATTACACTTAATAAATCACCTCAAACCTACATTTAATCTTAAAAATTACCGCGAAGTTCTAAAGTTATCATAAACGACTGACGAACAACACGTTAATTTACGTAAATAGAACCGACAGAAGACGTGCAAAACTGGAGCAGTGCCTACCGTATTATAAACTATATGCAAGTGTACAGTGAAATCTGTCAGAAGATCTTAAGACACTGTACAGTACAGAAACGCACACTGTAGCTATTCACACTTATTCAAAACCCGCCAGATCTAGTAAAAACATGGCGTCCTGTTAGCCAATCTGGAGCCGTATCACTCTCTCCCTATGCATGCTCTCTAACCTATATCTTCCGCGGGGGATCGTCGTGTAATATCTCCTTTTATAAAGACAATAGCGGACACTCTTCGCCAAAACCTGCGACAGCGCTCCTACCGGCGTGAGTTGTAAACTAAAACTGTGAATGATCGGCCGATTAACAATTTGAGACTCAGGACACCTACATCAATCGTCGGCATACTTTAGAGAAGTAGCAAATGGTTGGAAGAGGGAGTGTATGTGCTACACACGGCTGTAATAGTTAACTACAAACAGCGATGCATTCCGAAATCTTTCTTCAGGTTCCCGAATAATAGAGAATTCTAAATACGGTAGATTAAGGAGGCTACTATTAGGCATGTTGAGATCATTTACGTTTAATAAAAACTATTCTTAAAGCTCTGGTTTACCCTTTTTTAAAAGTTCGTTATAGATAAAGGGAGTGCGTTATTCGTAACTGAAGAACTGACTTGGAAAACATTTTGAGAAAGAAGCGCCCAGAACATTTAAATAAAAGCTATGTATTATGTCCAGACTAGTTTGTGGAGAAAGAAGTCAGAAATAAGATTTTGTATAGCCAAGGGTGAAAGTAATTTGTTCATTGCATATAGTTTAAAAAAAATGTGGTTAATGTTATTACAACAAGTAACAGCAAGTTTTATTTCACCCCTTCATTTAAAACGTAGATGAGGCATTAGAAACATTAGCACAATACCACAACTGTCAGCTGTTTCTATTTAAGCAAAAATTATATTTTATGAAGGCTAAGCAGAAATCTAAAGTAACGTCCTTCATTTTCTTTTTCATTTCCAGTGTTTAGCCTGATGCACTCTCTTCCGCTCTGATGCCTATATAACTGCCCATGATAACTGCGTTCACGTATACGGTTAAAACTTCCGTAATGTATTCTGTTAGTTTCAGTTCGAATTATATCCAAATAAACTGTACGCGTTATTAAAGGTATTATTTGTCCTTCTGTTGTCGTTGTTGTTGTGGTCTTCAGTCCGCAGACTGGTTTGATGCAGCTCTCCACACTACTCTGTCCTGTGCAAGTCTCTTCATCTGAGAATACATTCGGCAACCTACATCCTTTTGAATCTGCTTACTGTATTCGTCCCTCGGTCTCCCTCTACGATTTTTACCCTACAAACTTCCTTCTAAAGCTAAGTTGACAATTCCTTGATGTCTCAGAATGTGTCCTACCAATCTATCCCTTCTCTTAGTCAGGATATGCCAGAAACTGCTTTTTTTTTTTTTTTTTTTTTTTTTTTTTTTTTTTTTTTTTTTTTAACTTATGGGACTTAACTACGGGGTCATCAGTCCCTACACTTACAAACTACTTATGAAGTACTTACGAACTAGGACGGCACAAATATCCATGCCCGAGGGGGGATTCGAACCCCCGACCGTAGTGGCCGTGCGGACCGTGACTGAAGCGCCTCAGTCCCCTCGGCCACCGCGGCCGGCTCTGCTTTTCTTCCAATTCGGTTAAGCACCTCCTCATTAGTCACGTGCTCTGCCCATCTAATCTTCATCATTCGTCTGTAGCAACACATTTCAAAAGCTTCTATCATTTTTTTGTGTGAACTCCTTATCGTCCACGTTTCACTCCCATACAATGCTACGCTCCAGACAAATGCTTTCCGAAAGGACTTCCTAACATTTAAATTAATATTGGATGTTAACAACGTTAAAAATGTTAGAAACGCTTTTCTCCCCATAGCCATTCTGCATTTTATATTTTCTTTACTTCGGCCATCAGAAGTTATCTGGCTGCCCAAATAACAAAATTCATCTACTACTTTTATTGTCTCATTACCTAATCTAATTCCTTCAGCATCGCCTGATTTTCTGACATTACATTCCATTACCTTCGTTTTACTCTTGTTAATGTTGATCTTTATATCTTCCTCTCAACACACTGTCCATTCCATTCAATTGCTCTTCCAGATCCTTGTCCTTCTACGCAACTAAAATACGTGCGATTGTTTTTCACCAGACACGTTTCGCTTCACTGAATATCAAACATCTTCAGTGGTCTGAAATGAAAGCTATCTAAAATTCAATTTGTTTTCATGAATCGTAAACAATAAAAATTTGTAAAATGTTGATTTTTTTACTTACGGAAATTTTTTTCTTAGCTTTTCGCCTGACGTCGTGACACGCCACGTTGTTGCACAGGTTCATGGCAGAGACTATTACTTTAGTTTTTTCTGCCGTACACTTTAAAAGAAATTATCATCTACCACAATATCTTAAATGGCGCAACAAATATAAATCTTGCAAAGTAATTTCGGTGCGCAGTGAAATAAACTACGTAATCACAGCAGTTAAGGCAAGTAACAGCTGGCAGTGCTAGCGGAGTCGCCTGACAAACGCATGTAAATGCCACGGAGTTTCCGCTATTATCTTTATGAGCTATTAGGTTTGCCTTTTGCGGGCAAGCGCTGTACCGACTAAACTACCCCTTCCTTTCTTCTAGGAGCGGAACTCCCGCAGGGTTTGCAGAACTTCTGTGAGGTTTGGAAGGTAAGAGGCGAGTTTTTAAGGGAAGTAAAGCTGTGAGTATGGTTGCCAGATCGAAAGACTAAAATACCGGGAGAAAATTTCGTAATGTCGGGATTTTCGAATTGTTGTCCGGAGAAGTAAAGATTATAAATGATAATGTGTGTGGTTTTTTTTTTTTTTTTTAAATTGTAAAATCAACAGTCAACGAAAGAACTTAATATTTTTTCCGCATATTTAACTTACGCGAAATTTTTCATTTTGCCTCATGTATTCTGTGTTGGATTTTACCAAGTCCACCAATTTCGATCCCTAGGCAGTATTCAAAAAGATTTAAAATTTGCCCAGTTTCCACCAAAGTTTAGCCTTTTTATTAATCTGGCCTTTACTAAATCATCTTACATAAATTGTTCAACAGGCCAAACACCTTATTGCAATCAGCATTGCTCACAGGAAGTAACAATACATCTACATGGATACTCTGCAAGTCACATTGAAGTGCACGGCAGACTGTTCATCGAACCACTTTTATGATACTTATCTAAAGTTCCATTGTCTAATAACTCGAGGGAAAAAGAAATACCCAAATCTTCCTGCTTTCGATCTGATTTCCCTTATTTTATTGTAATGTTCATGTCTCCCTATGTAGCGGATGCTGGCCATTAAAATTACTACCCCACGAAGATTATGTGCTACAGACACGAAATTTAACCGACAGGAAGACGATGCTGTGATATGCAAATGGTTAGCTTTTCGGAGTATTCACACAATGTTGGCGCCGGTGGCGACACCTACAACGTGCTGACATGAGGAAAGTTTCCAGCCGATTTCTCATACAAAAACAGCAGTTGACCGGCGTTGCCTGGTGAAACGTTTCTGTGATGCCTCGTGTAACGAGAAGAAATGCGTACCATCACATTGCCGACGCCGGCTGCGGTGGCCGAAGGGACTGAGGCGCTTCAGTCACGGTCTGCACGGCCACTGCGGTCCGGGGTTCGAATCCCCTCTCGGGCATGGATATTTGTGCAGTCCTTAGTCTTAATTAGTTCATAAGTAGTTTGTAAGTTTAGGGACTGATGACTCCGTTGTTAAGTCCCATAGACTATACAAACATTTGAACATTGCCGGCTTTGATAAAGGTCGGATTGTAGTCTATCGCGATTTCGGTTTATGGTATCGCGACATTGCTTCTCGTGTTGGTCGCGATCCAATGACTGTCAGCAGAATATGGAATCGGTGGGTCAAATGGAACGCTTCGCTGGATCCCAACGGCCTCATATCACTAGCACTAGCCCAAGAAGTTACGGCCGGCCGCGGTGGTCGAGGGGACTGAGGCGCTCCAGTCACGGTCTGCACGGCCACTACGGTCGGGGGTTCGAATCCTCCCTCGGGCATGGATATTTGTGCCGTCCTTAGTCTTAGCTAGTTCATAATTAGTTTGTAAGCTTAGGGACTGATGACCCCGTAGTTAAGTCCCATAAGTTCTACAAACATTTGAACATTTTTTGGAAAATACGGTTTGGGCGGATGAATCAACTGGGCGGATGACAAGGAAGATGAGACTGATGCAATGGAAACGGAAGGGGCCTTTGAGGAAGAATGTTTTTATTAAAATTTGTGCATTGAATTTAAAGAAGAAAGAAAAAAAAGAAGAAAGAAAAACGAAGAAAGAAAAATTTAACTAGGAAAAAATTATTATAAGAGGCTCCAATTACGTGTCTTCTATTACACGTCTTGTAGCGTTGCAAAGTGGAACATACATATAATGTGACCACTATAAACATAAACAAAATTCAGAGTCAACCAAAGGTGGCTGCACTGAAAGACTTCCTGTATCAGTCAGATACAGATATCGCTTTCTTGCAGGAAGTTAACATAAAGGATTTGTATATTTCTGGGTATAAGGAGGTGTTAAATGTAGCTCCAGAGGAATCGTGTGGGACAGCGATCCTAGCTAAAGAAGGGATTGAGATAACGAATGTGTGTCTTTTAGAGTCAGGGAGGGGAATCAGCTGTAAAATTTTTAACACCACTTTTATAAACATTTACGCGCCATCAGGCAACAACGCAAGACAAGAGAGGGCGACCTTTTTCAGGAGTGACAATTTATATCTACTCAAAGAGAACCCGGCAGAAGTTTTAATAGGGGGAGATTTTAATTGTGTTTTGAATAAAAAGGACCAGCGACCAAATTTTAATTTTTCTCGAGAACTGAAGGCATTGGTCGAAAACTTGAAGTGGTTTGACACGTGGGAAATTAAATATCCTACGATGGTTAGATTTACGTACATCACTAGCACTACACAGAGTAGAATAGACAGGATATATGTCACCCCCAATCTAGAGACCAAAGTAAGTAGCATTGAGGTGATACCAGCTGCCTTCTCTGATCACTTAGCAGTGAAATGCAGTGTCAAATTAACAAGGCAAAAGACTTACTGGGGTCGCCCACTATGGAAATTGAACATCAATACCCTCTCAGAAGATGCTCTGGCTTTAAAGATACAAGCAACTTGGGAAGCTGTTTTAAGAACGCGTAACAAGTATAGAACAAATATCGAATGGTGGACGATGGCTGCCAAGAGAAAGTTAAGAGCAGCGTTGATATCTTACGCAAAGAGCAATTTGGTCAAGACACACAATGGAATTCTACTACTGTTGTCTAAGGGACCTTTACGACCAACCAATATCTCAAGAGGCCATTATAAATATTAAAAAAATTAAAGCCGAAATGATAAGTACCAAGAGGAAACATCTCGAAGGATTGCAAATAAAATCACACACTAGAACGACAGTAGAGGAAGAAAATACCTCCATCTATCACTTGATACAACACACAAAGAACAGAAGAAGAAATTTTATTGCCAGCCTCAGAACGGAAGGTAACAGAGTACTAACAGGCCAAAAAGATATTTTAAATGAAGCACATATATTTTATCAGCAGTTGTATTCTGGAAATGCTACTGATGACAACTCCGTGCAAGAGCTTTTACAGAGCTCTGAAATAGAAGAGATAGTTTCAGAGGAAGACAATAGAGGTCTTACTTCAGACATTACGAATGAGGAGATCCTTGACATCATTACATCTTCGCCTTCGAGGAAGTCTCCAGGCCCAGACGGCTTGCCGGTGGAATTTTATAGAACATTTTGGCAACTAATAGGTAACGAATTCACGGAAGTCGTTAATGACGTCTTGAGAGGCGTGGATATTCCTCCTGCATTTAAGGAAAGTGTAACTGTATTACTACCAAAGGGAAGGAGCACGGACATAAAAGATATTAATAATATGAGGCCGATCACCTTAATGAATTCAGATTATAAAGTAGTTGCACGTGTAATTAAAAAAAGAATGAAACCCATTTTAGAAAAAGTTATTGGAAGGTACCAGACTTGTCTCCCCAGACGTACCATTTTTAAATCTGTATGTGAATATCGCGACATAATTGCTCTTTTCGCAACATCGTCAGCTAATGGCGGCATTGCCTTCATTGATTTTGCTAAAGCATTTGATAGAGTGAACTACGAATACCTCTTCAAAACTCTGAAACACATAGGCTTAAAGGACAACAATTTAACGGTTTTAATGAACATCGTCAGGGGTATCAAAACCAAAATCTCGATAAATGGACAATATACTAACGAGATATTGATATTAAGTGGAGTTCCTCAGGGAAGTCCCTTGTCTATGTTGTTTTACGTAATTTCTCTAGAACCTCTCCTACGGCGTTTGAATGCAACCTTAGAAGGCATTACAGTAGCCGGACTCAAGACAGTTACAAACGCATACGCTGACGATGTGGGAGTTTTAGTGAGGAGCAATGAAGACTGTGCAAAACTAACGGAAACGTTAATGCTTTATAGCAGAGCAACTGGTGCGAGGATCAATGAGACGAAAAGTTCTTTTTTAAATTTAAAGGGACTTGAAAATGTGCAGCTACCGTGGGCACACACAGTGGAACACCACAAGACTCTAGGAATAACGTTCTACAGTTGCCCGTTAAGAACAACGGCCGCAAATTGGAAACAGGTGCTAGGAAAAATAAGAGGCAACTTAATACTGAACGAAACGAGAGATTTAAATATAAAGCAGAGAATTAAGCTAATAAATTGTGCAGTTCTGTCAAAAGCGGCATACGTCGCTCAGATTTTACCTACACCTCCTGCAACTGCGAGAACTATAATGAGCACTATCTGCAGATATGTATGGAAAGGTCATATATTCAGAGTAGCGGTAGGAACAACCACCATGAGACCAGAAAAAGGAGGCCTCGGGCTGACAGACATTCGGAAGAAAAGCACGGCCCTCTTCATTAAAAGGACACTCAACCTTATAGAGACCCAACCGAGCAGCATAACTGCTGCTCTGTTCGACCTTCTGGAACCTGGCAGCCTGCAGCCACCAGTAGATGTTAGTGAAATAAGCTACAAACTGAAGCACATTCAGTCTTTTTACGTAGAGCTAAGCTACTTGACATGTATTCTAAGGGATAAACACAAGAGGACAAGCAAATATATAGTAGATAAGTTGAAATCAACCGATAACCAAAATAAGATGGAGCTGAAATACCCTAACAAAAACTGGGGGAAAATTTGGACGAATATAAATAACCGAATACTGACAACAGATGTGCAAGCGTCATGGTACAGAGTAATAAATAATGTCGTTAGTACGAACGAAAAACTTTATTCAATAGGACTAAGCGCGACCAACGAGTGCCCAAAATGCAAACATTTGGACTCATTAAGCCATCGCTTCATTTGTAACGGATACAAAAATATATGGAAAGACGTTATATTTCAAGTCGCTTTCATCAAACGGAACGATGGAAGGGAATTAACAATAAACAATTTACTCTTCCCAGAAGATGTTTCTTTCCCATCACAAAAGAACAACGTAATATTATGGCTATTCGGAAGCTTTGTAAATTATGTAGTCAACAAAAAAGGAACCGACAATGTACTAGAATATCGAGAATATATAAAAGAAGAATACTTCAAAATATACAAGAAAAAAGACCATAAAAAAATTTTTGGAAACATGTTGAAAATTTTGTTTCAGAAACAAGGTATAGGTTAATATCTACATATCATGAAATAGACAGAACAAGGTAGAATGCCAAAGTAGGGGAGTGCTGTTGAGGGTGAAGTACGGTGGGGACTTCGTGTGCCCCGGGGCCGCTACGGTAGCCGTGAAGGCCTCAAAATTCCAGTAATCGAAATTAGTACTGGAAAACTATACAAATGCATGAGAAGAGGTAAAGTGACGAAGATTATTTTTCTTAATTTTACTTTTCTTTCCTTTTGAAAAATATCATTAGTTCCATATTATTCAAGTAAACTATTAATAAAGCAAGGTATTCGGATAAGGAATTTCACGATTGTCTTTAAAATGCAGAAAGGCATATTTCTTTCAGTTAAAAAACAAGTATGTAAAATAAAAATAGAAAGTACCAAGAACGGTACTTCAAATACGAACTGAGAAGAAACGGATATTTTCGTTTGAAAGGCGTATGAAGCCGGCGCCGAAGAAGGCGATTTTGGAGAGTATAAGGTGGGGCTGAAGGGGAGGAAGAAGGCCCTAAAAAAAAAAAAAAAAAAAAAAAAAAAAAATGGATAAGGCATCGGACTTCGGATCCGAAGATTGCAGGTTCGAGTCCTGTCACGGTCGTAATTTTTTCCACATGTGCATAGGGATGTACCGTTTCATGGCATTAGGCGAACAGCATGAAAATGGCCTAGAAGTACCAGCAGGGTAGCAACTGCGTGGAGATTGGCTTCTGGTTGAACGACAGACAGGACGAGCTGGGAAAAAAAAAAAAAAAAAAAAAAAAAAAAAAAAAAAAAAAAAAAAAAAAAAAAATTACAAAAGAAAAAAAAAAGGGGGACTGAGGCGCTCCAGTCACGGTCTGCACGGCCACTACGGTCGGGGGTTCGAATCCCCCGTCGGGCATGGATATTTGTGCCGTCCTTAGGATAAGCTAGTTGATAAGTAGTTTGTAAGTTTAGGGACTGATGAACCCGTAGTTAATTCCCATAATCTATACAAACATTTTGAAATTTTTGTATCACCCTACTTTCAAATATACTAAAGCTGTTGGAAAGAAATTATAGAAACTAGACTTCGGAAGATAGTTGAACCCTTATTAGAAGAAGAACAGCGTGGTTTCAGGAAATGGCGAAGTACTATTGATCTCATCTTTGCGGTAAGAATTTTGGTAGAGAAATACTGGAAACTTAGTGATGGTGTTCTTAGACCTTGAGAAGGCGTATGATAGTGTCCCTCGTAATAAAATATGAAAATGCCTGGAAGATCTAAAAGTGTCCAATTACCTGAGCGACATAGTAAAGATGCTGTATCAAACTTGCAATAGTAGTGTCCAAATAGGAAATGGTCGCTCTCAATGGTTTGAGACGAAGAGGGGAGTCCAGCAGGGAAGTGCTCTATCACCACTCTTGTTTGTTATTGTAATGGACAGAATGCTAAAGTCTATTAAGGAAATGGCAAATGAGTCGAAATCACTGGTCTTTGCAGATGATATTGTGATATGAGAAGAAACAGAAAAATAAGTGCAGTAGAACCTGACTGTCTGGAACAATAAATGTAAAGAATTTAACCTGAAAATCAGCAAGACGAAGACGGTTGAGACGACCATAAACAGAGAGGGAACAAGTTCAAACATCTACTTGGAGGGAATAAAAATTAAATCAGTTTCCTACTTTCTGTGCCTTGGAAGTATTTTCTCCAAAGACAACACCATCCGGCAAGAAATCCTCAACAGAACACAAAAAGCATCAAATTTCTACATGCAAGTTCGGAATCTAGTATGGGACAAAAAGTACCCCAGGCAGCAAAGTTAACTTTGTATAACACTTACTTTTCTCCAATCCTTATATATGGCATGGATACTTGTACGCGGGCCGTGGTGGCCGAGGAGACTGAGGCGCTCCAGTCACGGTCTGCACGGCCACTACGGTCGGGGGTTCGAATCCCCCCTCGGGCATGGATATTTGTGCCGTCCTAGTTCGTAAGTAGTTCATAAGTAGTTTGTAAGTTTAGGGACTGATGACCCCGTAGTTAAGTCCCATAGACTATACAAACATTTGAACATTTTTGATACTTGTACATTGTTAAAAAAGGATTACAGCAGAATCCAAGCAACAGAAATGAGGTTTTCAGGACTATGAATCAAAGTACCAGGAGAGACAAGATCAGAAATGCAGTACACAGAGAAACAGCTGGTATTAGGGTCCCTATTGCCAACATCTTGGGAAAACGAAGTTTGCAGTGGTATGGCCATGTAATGAGAATGGATAGCATAAGAACAGCTAAAAATACTTCAGAATGGAAGTAGGAGGAAGAAGACCAAAAGGAAGGCCAAGTAGACGATGGATAGAGGCAGTAAAATCAGACGTAGAGAAGAACGGTTTTAACTGGGATGATGTCCAAGACCAAATGTTATATCAAGATCGGATGAGATGGAGAGCGCTTGTTAGCCACACCTGGGAAACTGGAGATGGAAAATGATGATGATGAATGTTGATAAATCCAAACGAATCTCGTCCATCTGGTAACCCTAGCTGTGAGGTGTGTCAGGTAGCTCAGTGAGTAGAGCGCTTGTCCGGAAAGGACCCGGGATGAAACCTCTGCCCGGAAGTTTAATATCAGCGCACACTCAGCTGCAGAGGGTAAATATCATTCTGTTTACATGCAGTTAATGTAGGAAACCTATCAAAACGCTCAGAGGTGGAGCCGAAATAGCACGCCAGTGAAAAGCACAGACTATTCAGTGTGAACGTTCTAAAACATAACGAAGAGTTGCACTGTTAGGCAGAGACTCCTGTCTAGACACATTCTTGGATACTGCGAAATATTGGGAAGGAAGAGCAAGTATTTGTGAGAAATAATAATACAAATGTCATTGATAGTCCCAAAATCCGTTTGTGGGTCCCCGGACGCATTCAAAATATCAAAGTAAAACATCTTACGGACAGAAAAAAATAACAACAACTTAGAAGACTCATTACTATCATGATATTTACATCTAGAAAAGAAAACTAATAATTAAATACTACGGTACTGTTTCGTTATTAAAAATGATAATGGTTATGGACTACTGTTTTAAGTTTCCCGTGTTTTTATGAACTATTATTTTCACATTAGGCCCAGTGGAATCTGCTTATTATTTTGAGATTGTTATTTAAATCTACTTCTTGATTTAGTAGTTATTTTTTAAGACTTGATAACTATTATAGATATGGAGTCCTGTCGGACATGTCCGAGAGAACAGACACCATATCAACAATATTATATATGCACCCAACAGAAAATTGACAACTTGTGTGAGGATACACAAATACATTCGATCCCTTGCGTGGGTAAAGTAAGGCTGCGAGCATGAAAAAGTCATGGGCAGAGGCAGAGGTGTGATTTGAGGAGAATTTGGACGGGACGGGAAGCTTGGTTGGACAGACTAATTGCTCAAGTGGGCCGCCGGTCCAAAGTGGTAAATCCGGATTCGAATCCCTATGCAGCACAAATTTCTTACTTTGCTACTGAATTTACTTCACTGCTCTGTAACAGTTGAGGGATTTGAATATTTCCAATTCATAAATTCAAACCGGGCAATGAGGCCGATGTGGTGGTGGTTCGTATCGTCATAGTTTCTTCTGCGCTGTCTTTCAAAATCCATTTCATAATAAC
Organism: Locusta migratoria; assembly: GCA_026315105.1. Taxonomy (NCBI): domain Eukaryota; kingdom Metazoa; phylum Arthropoda; class Insecta; order Orthoptera; family Acrididae; genus Locusta; species Locusta migratoria. The sequence goes on from CM048747.1 coordinate 104,370,829, forward strand.
ACAGCTGTCAGATATCAAACATTGCAAATTTAGCTTAACTTTCGTTTCGTCCAAATACAAAGTATACGTTTTTTGTTTGTTTCATACTTTGTTGATATGCGTCTCCCCCCTCCCCACCCCCTTAACTGCTCACTGGCCCGATCAAAATGTTCAAATGTTTGTAAGTTAATTGAATCGAAGTGCTATGGTCATCGGTCCCTAGACTCACAAACTACTTAAACTAAATAAGGGCAACACACACACACCCCATGGAAGACTCGAACCTCCGATGGCGAGAAACCGCGCGCCCCGAAGCAAGGCGCCTTAGAACGCTCGGAACTCCACTGCGGCTCTGACGATCATTTATTTATATTCGTTCAAATGAACGATTCGTTCACGAATCACCACGACTTTATATCGTTGAAAAGAATTTCTAAAGTACTGCAACTATTGCAGCATCAATGCCAGTTCCATGCCATTTCCCAACTAGGTCCAAACTAGGTCCAAACTTGACCAACCCTCCCACACTAAGCTACAGACTTTTTTGTCCCCCCCCCCTTTCCGTCATCGTCCTTGCCCGCTCAGCTGTGTACCATTATAACGCTCCACAGAATTACATAATGAAAATGTTCTCTAAAACATATTTAACTGTACTCCTAGGTATTTAAGAGATAATAATTTCTGACTAAAATGTAAGTAAATTACTCATTCCCTTCATTCGATGGAATGACATGCACTGATCTCTTCCTGGGGATTTGCTGGCTAATCTATTGCTGTTTTCCATGAGTAGGCAGCTGGAATGCTAACCGCAGTGACTGATAAGATATACCTGCACAATATTGACATCAAGCTATTGATCAACGCGCGCAGAGGCATTTTGTGAATCTGGTAGTTGTAAGCAGTTTGTGGCTTCTTATCTAACCAGTTTTTGTATGCATTTATAGCGGTACATCTAGATATTTAGTCTTTAGAGCATCCGATCCGTAAGGAAGTAGCCACTGTGATAACAGGAACGTCGGTTACGTAGTTAAGATCCTGCTGATCAATTCCTCTTTTATTTTCTCTTTTTCTGATGTAGTGGCTTCACGGGCGGCCTCGCACATGTTCAAGGCGATGTGCCAAATACGCGGAAATTGAAAATGTTCGGCCTTTGATTAACAAAGAAATGTTTACAGGACATTCGCCTGACTTCGCCTAGACTTGGGGTCAAACTAACTCCATATATTTCATTTGTCATTTACGCCTTTCTATTGCAACTTTTATTTTTTTTATAAATAATTAAGGGATTTTGGACAATGATGGTTGGAAATCGCAACATTTAGTAAATCAGAATTATATTTAACACAAAAGAATTCGTAAAACATAAAACCTGCTAAGCGTGTTATAAAATTAAACTTCAAAGACTCACTTAAATTATTGACTTATTCATTTCTCAGAAAGTAATAAACAGTCTTTTCCACTATGATTTCATATACAATTAATGTAAAATATTACTGCTTTACAAAATAAAATTCGCTTCTTCATATACAATTGTTACACACAACTGAATAGCACTGTCCACAGACTGGACGATAAAACGTATGCATAATGTTTTTCTTTTCAGTTATTTAGGGCGTAAACAGCAATATTTTCTACTTGCTAGCTTGTCTCCACCGGATACTTTTTGCTCCTCTTCTTTACCAAGAACATTCCTGATTGATGTTCTCACTTCCTGCCGAAGACACGGATTACTTAATCTTCTCCCTAGTTGTTTTGCAAGATTTTTCATGAACTCAACCCTAGTTTGCTGTGGATTATCACGTGCAGCCTGGTGACGAATAAATGCATTGACTGCGCTGATGACAATAATGCGAAACATGATTGACATTGGCCATCTTCTACTCCTACGGCCGGTACTGTAAGTCTCTCATTTTTCAGCGAGAGTATTAACTCCAGATTTTGTATTGTTGTAGAAATTAACAATTTCTGGCTTGTTAACATCATCATGAGTTGGACAAGAGTGCATGGATGACAAAAGTAGTACAATTCTGCCCTTCTTTTGTACATATGACGTCAATGTTACATCCTTTGAGAAACTATAAATACTATTTTCAATTTCTTTTATGGGGTAAAAATTCTGGTGATATTTCCCGTTTATTCCTTTTTACTGTCCTAAAGTAAGTCAATTTCTTTTGCTTCAGCATGTTCACCATTTCAACTGATGAGAACCAATTATCTGCAGTTATATTCATATTTGCGTTATAAATAGGAGAGTCCACCGCAGGACTGTGTTGGTTTCTGTAGCTCCCTTTCCTGTTCTGAAAGTGTTATAACATCATAATCTCTTCCAGAATATTAAAAAAGTAATTATTTCTGGCGTCAGTTAAAACCATAAATGTTATTCTATACTAGCATGGCTTATTGGGGAAATACGTCTTAAATTTACACCTTCCCCTAAAACCTCAAGCATCTCATCTACACACGTCAAAGAACCAGTACTGTGGGCTCACTAGCAGTTAGCTACAAATTTATTGAACACTTCTGAAATTGGTGCTGTAGGGTCATATCTATTTCTTTCTTCTCTTGTATTTGCATCATCAAATCTCAGACCGTAAAGAAAAATGACAAAACGATTTACGTTCATAATGCATCGGAATATGTCCCAACCATTTCCATCTGTTGCAAATAATGATCTGATATATGCGATTGTAGACTTTCTCGGCGTATTCCATTAATGAAGTCTTCTCGGGTAATCAGCGGAGTGATGGCGTCGTCTTGACTTCGCCAGAAGATGACGAGCACAAAGCTCATCGAAACGTTGCGACAAGACGACGCCATCACTCGGCTGATTACCCGAGAAGACTTCATTAATGATCTGATACTTTCATGGTTTGGCCGAAACACAGAAAAACGAATAAGCCAAGGAACTCACACAGTTCTGTAATATTTAAATCACGCATATCTGATTTTGCAGTCAATTTACTTTCTTCCCATCTCGGCCAGTTTCTGGTTAGTGTATTTCACAACAATTTCTAAAATTTCCATAAAAAATAAGCAGGACGAAGCACCTTTTTCATTTATGGCTTCCTGAATTGTTGTCTAAGTCCAGGAGGTTGCATTACTATATTGTGTTCTGGTGTTCTAAAACGAGAGCTAACCATAGGTTGTTTGGAGCACTGTAAATTTTTTTTTTCAAAATAAAAAATATGTATTATTTGCACCTGATTATTCCTCTGAAGTGCCAATTTCTTGATCACTGTTACTATCATGTTTACTTACACGCGTTTGTGCTTAACTAAGATCACTGTCATCATCATTTGGAGGCTCAGTTTCGTCAAACCATAGGTTCAAAACCTCTATGAAGTCTGGGTCACATAGCCGAATTTTTTTTATGGTGGACCCCAACAGAAAATCCATCATACACTGAAATACAAACGTTAACAGTAAGATTAGAAGGCATAAAAACTCTTGTGATTATATAAATAAAAAGGTATATAATTTAGAGAAAGAAGTTTATCAATTTTGTCTCACGTTAACACAGATTTAAAGCTCACTCCGTAATGCGCATCACTAAATTCAGAAACAAAACTAAGTTAAAAAAAAAAAAAAAAAAAAAAAAAAAAAAAACAGTCGACGAATCAAAGTAGCGTATCCTCTATAACATCTGGAGTTTCTTCCAGGAGTTTCCCGATCCAAAGATGATGATGCTTCGTGTATATTTTGTGAAGGAAAGTTTTCGAAACATTCTAAATGAGAACTGTGGGTCACATGCGACGTGTACTCAGTGTGAGGCCATTTGGATGTGAAAGAACGTACACATTTTTACCACCTATGCCTTTAATTTTGATATGCATTTACAATTTCTTTACTGAGTACTTCCTGCATCTTTTTGTCACAGTACATTGTTCTAACACATTTATATGTTGAAAACAGATTATGTTGATAATCATTTAATACCCTTTTCTAATTTTGTAGTTTTACTTTGGTAATTTTTGCATAGGGTCCACTTTTGACCAACTTTTTTTGAAACACAATAAATGCAAGGTTTCTGAAAATATTAAAAAAAAGAACTTCTCATTATATTTTCCAAGAGTAAAATGCAAGTGTTGAATAATATTATAAAATAATTAATATATATTTTTAAAACATTATTTTTTATCATTTACTATTTTTTTCTGAGCCAAAAACAAAGTGGGGGTTCACATTTGGTAGTTTCCCCTGATAATAAATATTGGCAAATGCGATGTGTTTCCAAACCACACAAAACTAGATATCAGATTGACCACTCTCTCTCTCTCTGCATATAGGGTAAGGTGGTACAAATTCGATATAGGTACAATTCCGATCAACAAAATTTGTCATCCTCGGAGTGTTGGTAGCACTTGCCTTTGTGTGGCGTCGTAATGTAGCAGGTTTCTACAGCTTCTCTTGTCTTTTCCAAGAATACACCACTTCGTGCTACGGTGATATAATTTTTTTTCCTGTTAAGAGGTAAGTGAAGCTACTTAGTCTAATGCGCTCTTATAAATTTTCTAGTAAAGGGTGACTAGATTCGCTGCCAAAAATGCAGTGTTTGGTACTACGAAGTATGCGTTGGTGACCTTGGGAAAAAGTGCTTCTTTTTGTGAAGATGCCAGTGATCAAAATTTTACCAGGAAATGATCACAATTGTACCTAGTGTGGTACATTTTCGATCGATTTTTCTCAATTCTGTGCCGTTTTTTTGTGTTTATACCGACATTTGTAACTGTCTAATATCTGTGTTACATATTCATTAAATACCCAAGGACAAGTGCCATAGTTAAAATTATTTTTATTCTCAATATATTTCCAGTTACAATAACATTTTTCCGAAATGATCGCAATTGTACCACCTTACCCTAGGCTTCTTAGTTTCGCGTATGTTCTTAGGGGCTGTCCATAAATGAACATAGCGAGGTGCCGGCGTGGTGGCCGAGGAGACTGAGGCGCTTCAGTCACGGTCTGCACGGCCACTACGGTCGGGGGTTCGAATCCCCCTTGGGCATGGATATTTATGCCGTCCTAGTTCGTAAGTAGTTCATAAGTAGTTTGTAAGTTTAGGGACTGATGACCCCGTAGTTAAGTCCCATAAACTATACAAACATTTGAACATTTTAGAGCGAGGTGGTGCAGTGGTAACACACTGGACTAGCATTCGGGAGGACGGTGGTTCAAATCCACCTCCGGCTGTCCAAATTTAGGTTTTTCGTGATTACCCTCACTCACTAGAGGCAAATGCCGGTATGATTTCTTTGAAAGGGCACAGCATGTTTCTTTCCCCATTCCTTTCCCGAAATCGGAGCCTAAGCTCCGTCTGTAATGACGTCGCTGTCGAGGTGACGCTGAACACCAAGTTTCCTTGCTTCCTGTCCATATGTGCACTATCTAGAATGCGGACAGTGACTTCACTGCTGCTACTCATGGCAATGCCCCGCCACCTTTTTATATAAAACGGGCCCTTAATCTCATTGAGAGGCTGGTCTCTTAGTCGTCACACCTAGAATATCCAGAGTCTACTAGATGTGACGTTCCCCGTGTCCCGCCACGTGGAGGAGGACCAGTTTGTGCCCTCTTTCATTGTATTTGTTTGCAGCTTTATTACTTGTTGAAATTATATTATAAAATAAAATTGTTGTACAATAGTAATACAATAATTTCACTGTAAGTTACATTAGAGGTGTGTTACATCATTAGTTACATCATTAGTGTTATTAGTTAAGCATATCATCTTTCCAAAACATTGCTAACACTAGGACTAAACAGTAACGAAATGGGTTATTGTTGAACGTATATAAATACCAAATAACATTAATGTACGTTGGTTACATTTTGTGGTATAAAGGTTATTAACATTAAATAGTTTTACAATTACTGTAGATGTGTGAAACATTATACGTTTTGTTACATCAATAATAATTAGGTACCTCATCTGAATTAGACATTGACAGTAAGTACTACACATTAAAAGGTAAAGCAGTCAACAATCCGAAGATTGGTTTGAACACCACAGTGCTTTACTAGGCATGGTCCTGTTTGGAGGTGGTATGCCGTTGCCTTCCTCCGACCTTCGAACTGACTTACCCAGCCAGTTATAGGGGTACCTACAGTTTAACGTGGGTTCCGAACCACGGTGCTACTCGGTATTTTTCACATGAGCAATACTGCCAGAGGTGAAAGAAGTGAAAAGTGACAGATAAAAATCCTAGGACCTGGCGGGGATCGAACCCACGACCTTTGGATTTGTAGTCTGGCACTCTACCACTGTGCAACCGAGGACAGTAATAATATTGATTATAATCATGAGATACTTCAGATGAGTTAAGCATCACAAATCTAATTTTGTCTAATTTTTTTTATAGGATTGAATGTTTTCTTTGTATTTTCAGAGTTAAGATTGTTTTTATTACTACTCTTAAGGGTTTTATTAATATTCAGGTTAAATTCAGTTGAGTGTAACATCTTACAAAGCATTTATTTTATGCTATATTACTTGAGGTTTGCATCTTGTGCTGCATGTGCATGGAACAGGATTACAATAGTAATTGTTGTTTGTGGCCTCTTACTCATTGGCGTCTATTCTGCCCCACTCGACTTCGCTGTCTTCTGAGCTGTTCCCTTCATCTTCAACACTGCTGCTGTCATCTGTCGTATCTCGGTTTCGTTGCCTTGGAAATACTTCTCTGCGGTATGCTTTGTTGAACTGTCTTGAGGGTCCTGGAGATTCTGTCTGCTGTGTCATTTATTTCTTCCCATTTTTCTGGACACCGTAGAGCTTGTTTTAGTTCATCCAGCATCAATGGTACTTGAACTCGTGGTACGTATTTGTTAAATATTGAGACGACATGTTCTGGTGTGCCTATCTCTAGGCAAAGGTCATCTCGGTCAGGGTATAGATTTTGAAGGTAAGTTGAGTATGGGCCGTGGCCTGTGAGGAAGTGGATCATTCCCTTTGCTGGATCGACATGTTTCATTCTCAGACGTTCAGCGATATCTGGGAAGAATGTATAGGTGCACCTGCCTTTAATGCTGCCGTCTCACTGTTGTTGCCATGTAGTAATCTGACAGTGTTTCAGATCTATCTTGGTCCGAATTTCTTCGCCAGTAATTTCTTGGACTTTGTCTTGTCTGCCTGTCCTCATCCAGTATGCAGATGCTTTGTAGCGGATGGTTATACGAGGCGCGTCCAGAAAGTAAGTTCCGTTTCAATTTATCTCCGCTGCAGCGCTGCGATTGCAGTTCCGCACATGCGCTGTAGACGATGTGTATCAAGGAGAAGAACGTGCGCCATTTGGAGATCGCTGTCAGTTACGTACGCTTTATTGTGCTTGTTTGAAATGCCGGCGTTGATTGAAAATCCCGCCACCTGTGAAATCAGGTCGGTAATTCGGTTTCTGAATGCGAGGAAAGTGAAATCAAGAGAAATTTATCGGCAAATTTGCGATGTTTACGGACCAAATGCGATGAGTGATTCGATGGTGAGAAGATGGGCCCGACAGTTCAATGGCGGGCGTAGTGATGTGCACGATGAAGAACGAAGTGGACGTCCACCTTTGGTTACAGAAGAACTGGTTCACGCGATTGATGACAAGATCCAGGAAAACCATAGGTCTTTCCTTGGCGGCCATCACTTCGCCAATGACGACGAGCTGAAAGAAACTGTTTCCAACTGGTTGAAGACAGACGGCAGATTTCTATGAAGAAGGTATACAAAACCTGGTGCCACGCTATGACAAATGCCTGCAAAATTTCGGCAGTTATGTGGAAAAGTAGTTTAAACAGTGGCGGCTCGTACAAAATTTGACCAGTGTGCTACAATATTACAAAAATAAACATGAAAAAAATATACTAAAATAAAAAGTCAACCTTTGTATGATTGCCTTTAATTAAATATCAATTAATATTGTATTGACAATAAGACCTTCAGGGAAATATATAACAGCGCTGCCAACTGCATGTAGTAAATATAACGTTTAAAAATATTAATTTTATTTACAGAAATTAAAAATTTAGACTCAGAGATATTCGAATTCGAGCCTCACACAGTTAGGTTTGAGAGACAACGCGCAAGACTCCTGAGCCAGTGCGCTATTTGACTCTGCATGCCGCAATATTCGTCATATACTATTCTTCCGCAGCCGTTACACGCAGCGTGAACAGAAATATTGATCTGGTGCTGCAGTCGGTCTCAGCACACATGAGTCGCCAGGCCTGAGTCACGTCTGAGCATGCGTACTAGCGAACAGACGACTGCGCCGCCTCTCTGCGCACGTACCAGCGCGACTGAATCCCACTTCAGCACAAGGAGCTGGTTTCCAGCTATCGCGGCGAGAACGCTTCAAAATGCGTTTTCATCCTTATTACTAGCATTCTAATACGCATTGGAAGGGAATTGGCATAATATTATTGTGATATCTGGCTCGTATTCCAAGAGAAAGGATGTAATTTAACAGCGATTTCTCGCTTGCATTCGAAGAGAAATGGCATAATTTTAGTAATATATTTACAGTGTGCTGCAGCACATTATAACTAGCCGCCACTTAGTTTAAGAGTTGTAGAATTTTGTGCAATAAAAATTTGTTTTGTATCTATGTACAATTTCATTTTATTACCAAACGGAACTTACTTTCTGGACGCGCCTCGTATCTATAGGATATGTGCCAAGTACTACGCATAACGCGTCTGTGAAGTTGTTCAGAATGCTCCAGATAACCTGAGTAGGACATTTCTTTGTCCACTTGTGGCAGCCGTTACAATGACTTTTTTTTATTTTATTTACAATTACAATAACAATTTAGGTCTGTTACCTGGATAACTAAAACAGACCTTTACAATCAATTATTATACATTACAAATTGTTTGGTTGTTAGTAATAAGTATAATTCCCGCCTCTTAGCAAACCTCCTGAAGGGAGGCCAGTACCCATCCCTACGACGTGGACGTGGGCGGGGCCTACTTACTAACGTAACCACTGTTACTCATATTAATTTATCAGATTGTTACATTTACAAAACAAAGTAAATTACACTACTTTTGCTAGTGGTGCACTGATTTACACTATCCATCTCCTTTGCACCACTGGATTTCTAGTCTAGATTGGATTTGGAAGGTAGCGAGGCAGCCAACACCAGAGAACTTATTCAATGACTTCTCTCTTATACCTTGCTCACGCAAGGCGGGGAAGTCGTCCAGCTCTTCACTCCTTGCCTCAACTAACCTTCCGGTCATATTCGGTTCCATCCGTGGTGCCAAACCGACGTTAGCCGGCCAGACGCCAGGGATGGTGATGTCAATCCGGTTTTACGTACGCAGTATGTATGCCTCATAGAGGCATGCACGGCTTTTCTCTCCTGTTGTTTCGCAGCAGACTATCCTCGATAGATCTGCTGCGCGTGGGTTGATACTTTCTCAGTTAGTATAATGAGCCGTTACAATGACTGCGGTATAGTAGGTGCGACGTCAGAGCTGCCTGCCGCACGCCTCGCCGGCGTATCCCACGCGCGCCGCCGGTTCAGCGACCACGGCCGGCGGCGGCGTCGGCGACCCCGTTTCCACGCCAGCTCCTTGCCCCACCCCGGCATCGACCGCTTCCGTTTTCGCTGTTCAGCTGTCCCACTGTGCGGCAACGCTCGCTTTACGACCCGGACACGCCCACAGCGCAGCGCAGCCAACACGCCAGTTCGCGAGCCACCGAGTCTCGCAGCAGCCGTTCGCGTGCCGTCCCGAGGGCTTTTCTTGTGTACCTGCATGCATTCCCTCTACGTATACAACTCGCCAAGGACAGACTAACTGTATAGCTTCGCGGAATATAATTGAAATATCGCCCGTTGATGGGTTCCTCATTATTCACAGGCACCCTGTAACTATATATTTGTGAATGGCTTTCCAAGCAGCTAACCTACTCAATCTTCGTTTTACGTGACAAGGTTTTCAGCTCGTCAACATACATGCAAACAAAAACTGACACAAAACATGGAGTTAGAGGTTCCAAAATCTAATATATAAAGCAGAGTGTCCGTATGTTTCAAATGTTTGTGTAGTCTATGGGACTTAACTAGGGGGTCATCAGTCCCTAAACTTACAAACTACTTATGAAGTAGCTAAGACTAAGGACGGCACAAATATCCATGCCCGAGGGGGGTTCGAACCCCCGACCGTAGTGGTCGTGCAGACCATGACTGGAACGCCTCAGTCCCCTCGGCCACCGCGGCCTGCTGTCCGTATGTTTGTACGTGTTCATACTGTGACGATACAGCCGGCCCTCTCATCTCAATGTTATTGTACGATACCGTCTGCGTCGGATCCGGAATCGTGTGGTTCAATAGTGATACATTTTGTGTGTGAAGTTACAAACGAAATAGCCAGCTTAGGAATCAGTGTAGGACAGTGTCTCGGTAATACTGCGATTAAAACAAGTGATAGATTTCATTAATTAAGAGATTCATATCTTCCAGACAGTTCTATAAACAATAGTTGCGTCATTGTATGTTATTTCAAGACTCAAACAGACGAATTGTAAAATCTTTTGTAAAAAACGTAAAGAAACGAAAATTAATAGCATTGTATGTATGTTAGGCTCATAAACAAGTTGTGTAGAGCAGCTAATTATATTAATTAATTTAATAGTCGAGATTTGAATTTTATATTTCTCTGTATATATTGACTGACGTGAGCTTTTGAACTTATTTTGAGAATTGCCAAGATAATTGATAATTCAATATATGTTAGGAACATTAACCAATTAATTGACATTTAACATTTTGGTTTGTTGTCAAACAAAAAGTAGCGTGATTAAAACTTGAAAAGATGTGCCCTCTAAAATTATTGTATGTATAGTTTTCATTCTATATTGCGATTATTTTTGTGTACATGAATTGTTTTCTTTGTGTCTTTGTTAATTGTAAATTAGTATATTCAATTGTTATGAACAATGCGTAATGTAATGCCATTATTGCCGATGTTATATATTTGCCTCACCGCCTTGCGTGGGGGAGTTCGAGTTTTGGCTTTTCTAAAGTATACTGGAAGCTATGTCAGTCTGTTGTCTTAAAATGGAAGTACTACCGCTCTGATGCTTTGTATACGTCTTTAATTTGCAATGTTGTGGTGGAGAAGAAGTTTGATTCAAATTAAAGAAGAAGTGAAAAGTTGTACATATCGAGTATTTATTTCTACCACGACGCCCCGGGAGAAAAATGTTGCAGCGAGCAAAACCCCCATACATCGCAATGTTGAAAAGATGAGTAAGCTTCAATCCATGAGGACGGTCGCCCTAAGTGTAAGAATCACATACGATATATAGTTCACGAGATATGACATTGTAAACAATGAAATGCGCGAAAAACTTCTGCATTTTGCGACAATGCTGCTCTTTTTCTCCTAAACCATTGGATCGATTTCAACCAAATTTGGTACACACATTACTTACCGTGAGGTAACAATTGCTGCATGGTTAAGAATCACATACGGCACATGGTTCCAAATATATTACGTCATAATCAATAGAAATCGCAAAAAATGCCATATAATGCGGCGATATTTTCGAAATACACTGTACGAGAATGACAGTACTTAGCGACTTGCAACAAACTTTAAACATAATTTCAAACCTTTATTAAACTTTTTCTCGCTGGCAACCATAGTAAAATGATGAAAGGAAAAAAGTTTCTCGCTTACTGCTTTTCTGCTGTTTATGGAGTAAAACTACGGCTCTCGGTATGACGTTACAATTTATAATTTGAACATTTCAAATAATAGCTGCAGGAAATTTTACAGACAGGATACACACATACAGTTCAATGTACCTTCTAATTTGAATCACAGTAAGACACGTAGTTCATGAGGTATGAGCACAGAAACATTAACATTCCGCTGTTCATGGACTAAAGCTCCGCAGTTCGGTATGACGTTACAATTTATGATTTCTACACTACAAATTGTAGCCTCAGGAAATTTTTCAGACAGTATACACACATATAGTTGAGTGTACCTTCTAAATTGTATCACAGTACGACACTTAGTCCATTCTATGTGAGCACATAAACAATAGCGTTCATGGAAAACCGCCCCATCACGCACCAAGTTTTAATCTATTTCTTCTTTACTACTAATTGTATTTCCAAAAGATTTTACAGACATACAGCACTTATAAAAATGAATATGTACCTGAAAAATGACAGGAATAAAGAGATAAATATCCGGGCAACGCCGGGTTTTCAGTTAGTGTTTTATGTAACTGAATCGGTAGAAGAATGTATAACAAGGGGAAAAGTAGACACTGCTTGCAGGAAAATAAAAGAGACATTTGGGGACAAGAAACATAGCTCTACGAATATCAAGAACTCAGATGGAAAACCAGTTCAAAATTCAAAATTCAAATGTTTGTTAAGCTTATGGGACTTAACTACGGGGTCATCAGTCCCTAAAGTTACAAACTACTTATGAACTAGGACAGCACAAATATCCATACCCGAGGGGGGATTCAAACCCCCGGCCGTAGTGGCCGTGCTGACCGTGACTGGAGCGCCTCAGTCACCTCGGCCACCGCGGCCGGCGAAAACCAGTTCTCAGCAAAGTAGGTGAAAGGTGGAAAGAGTAAATAGAGGAGCTCTACATAGAAAATGAACTTAGAGACAATGTTGTAGGAACGGAAGAGGAAGTAGATGAAGATGAAAAAGGAGATACTATACTGAAAAATGAATTTGACAGAGCCCTGAAAGACCTAGGTCGGAACAAGGGCCCGGGAGTAGATGATATGCCCTCAGAACTACTAAAATCTCTGGGAGAGTCAGCCATGACAAAGGTGTTTCACCTGGTGTGTAAGATGTATGAGACAGGCGAAATACCCTCAGACTTTAAGAAAAGTGTAATAATCGCCATTCCAAAGAAATCAGGCGCAGACAGGTGTGAAAATTACAGAACCATCAGTTTGACAAGTCATGGTTGCAAAATTTTAACACGAATTATCTACAGGAGAATAGAAAAGCTGGTAGCAGCTGACCTCAAGGAAGATTAGTTTTGATTCAGGAGGAAAGTAGGAACACGGGAGGCAATACTCACTTTACGACTTATCTTAGAAGATAGATTAAGGAAAGGTAAACCTATATTTTTAGATTTTGTAGATTTGGAGAAAGCTTTTGACGATGATGATTGGAATACAATCTTTCAAATTCTGAAGTCAGCTGGGGTAAAACACAGAGAAAGGAGAGTTATTTACAACTCGTACAGAAGCCAGACCGCAGATATTAGACTCGAAGGGCATGGGAAGAGAGTAATACAAGGTTGTAGCTTTTCTCCAATGTTATTCAATTTGCACATAGAGCACGCGGTGAAGCAAAGCAAGGAAAAATTTTGAATTGGGGTTAAAGTTCAGGTGAAGAAATAAAAACATTGCGTTTTGTTGATGACATTGTAATTCTAAAAATGTTCAAATGTTTGTTAAGCTTATGGGACTTAACTACAGGGTCATCAGTCCCTAAACTTACAAACTACTTATCAACTACCTTATACTAAAGACGGCACAAATATCCATGCCCGAGGGGGGATTCGAACCCCCGACCGTAGTAGCCGTGCAGACCGTGACCGGAGCGCCTCAGTCTCCTCGGCCACCGCTGCCGGCATTGTAATTCTGTCAGAGACAGCAAAGGATCTGGAAGAGCAGCTGAATGGAATGGACAGTGTGTTGCAGAGAGAGTATAAAATGAACATTAACAAGAGCAAAAGAAGGGTAATGGAATGCAGTCTTGAGAATCAGGCGATGCTGAAGCAATTAGATTAGGTAACAAAACAATGAAGGTGGTAGATGAGTTTTGTTCAAATGTTCAAATGTCTGTAAATCTATCGGACCAAACTGCATGGTCATCAGTCCGTAGGTTACAAACTACTTAAACCTAGGTAAACTAACCTAAGGACAAACACACACACCCATGCCCCAGTGAGGACTCGAACCCCCACGGCGAGCAACCGCGCGCCTCGCAGCGAGACGCTTTAGACCGTTCGGCTACTCCACCGCGGCTGAGTTTTATTACTTGGGTAGTAAACTAACATATGACGGTCGCAGTGCAGAGGATATAAAATGCAGAATGTCAATGGGAAGAAAACCTTTTTTGAAAAAGAGAAATTTGCTAACATCGAATATTAATTTAAATGTAACGAAGTCTTTTCTGAAGGCATTTGTGTGGAGTGTTGCCTTGTACGGGAGTCAAACATGGACGATAAATAATACGGACAGAACGAGAATAGAGGCTTTTCAGATGTGGTGCTACAGAAGAATGCTGAAGATTAGTTGGGTAGATCACGTAACTAATGAAGACGTACTGAACAGAATTGGTGAAAATGTTGTATTACTTATGGGACTTAACTACGGGGTCATCAGTCCCTAAGCTTACAAACTACTTATGAACTACCTAAGACTAAGGACGGCACACATATCCATGCCCGAGGGGGGATTCGAACCCCCGATCGTAGGGGCCGTGCAGACCGTGACTGGCGCGCCTCAGTCCCCTCGGCCACCGCGGCCTGCAGAATTGGTGAGAAAAGGAATTTTTGGCATACCTTGACTAAAAGAAGGGATCGCTTGGTAGTTCTTAGACATCGAGGAATCGTAAATTTAGCATTGGAGGGAAGTGTGTGGGGTAAAAATCGCAGAGGGAGACCAAGAGGGAGACCAAGAGACGAATATAGTAAGCGGGAGTTGCCGTTCTTATGAGGAGATGAAAAGGCTTCCTCGGGATAGAGTAGGGTGGAAAGCTGCATCAAACAAGTCTCCGGATTGAAGACCATAACAACAACTGAATTTGAAAAAAAGAAAAAAGAAAAAAAAAAACATCTGCCACAGAGGGATCGAAACTTTTTTTTTTTTTTTTGCTCTACGGGTAGTTCTGGTCATTGTAGTCACTGATCGTGTTTGTTCGTTGTTCATGGATGTGTTCTTGGCGCAGCTTTTTTTATTACACAATGAGTTTAGCTCTTTGACCGGACGCGCTGAGCCACGGCGCCCGGCGTCAGCTGAGCTACACCGACGGACGGTGCTACTATTGGTACTTCCGAATACTTTGAAAAACTTCAAAGTCGGTTTTCTCTAGAATTTTTGAGTGTAACGTCGTATGACTTTGGCTGATTGTTCTTAAGTTCTGAACTTCCCATATCATAAATATAAAGAAATTCTGCAATCCGGTAACCATGTGCCCTTCTGCTTGTTAGAGCTAACAGTGATGGATGTAACCGTTGATGTTATAGCTGTCACATCGTAATTCCTGCGTTGTGCAGATACAATTTAACCCTTCTGTTACCAATCGATGTATTTCCATGTTGTAATGGAATCGCGACTAGGGCTGGTCGAGTTTTAATTCTTAACGTATCCACGAACATCCGTAAAGTGTACGTTATTTTATTTAACGACCGCTTTCGGTATTAATTTAATACCATCTTCAGGCCCTATACAAATCAGTGTTGTATCTATAACATGCTCTACTATACCATACAAAATATAACGAAAAATAAGTACAAATGAGCAAAAAATCAGTATTATAGTAATATAATTAGGCCTAATGACGAGTACAATAAAGAGGCTCTATTAAAATAAAATAATATTTATAAATAGTATGAGAATCAAAGTAAGATAGTAATTCTACAAGAAATGGTGTTGGTTACATGCAATCAACAGCATTTATTCAGTATGTTTGTATCCTAAGATATTTCAGGCAGTGGTAGATATTAAGTCACAGTATTTAAAGTTATGCTTCTAGTTGTTGGATTACTTATATTATTGACGTTCGAAAGTCATTGACGTATGCCCTGTGAATTTTTACTACAATGACCACTCATTAATTTAATACTATATACTCATAAATACTGTATTTTATTGTTAGTTTGTCCTACTGATTATACCTCTGCTAATCCTCGACACCATTATTTCGTGTATTTCACCCTCCTATATAATTTTAAATATTTATTAGCGACTGCCGGAGATATCTTATGTTATTGGTGCCTACAATCAACATCTGAAAGCGATTTTGATTCTTGTATTATTTATAAATAATATTTTATTTTAATACCCCCCCCTTCTATTGTACTCTTCATTAGACCTTTTTATATTACTTCTGTGCTGATTGTTGGCTCATTTGTACTTCTTATTCTTTATATTTTGTATGACATGTGTAGAGCATGATGTTATAGATACAACACTGTTTTGTAACTTTATTTGTATACGATCTGAAGACGGTGTTAATGTAAACCGAAACCTGTCATTAAATAAAACAACATACACTTTACGGCTGTTGGTGGATACATGAATAATTTGGAATTAAAACTCCTATTACCAGGTACGCGTCAAGAGCCCGAAAGTCCAGCTTGGGTGATCGGGCGTAAATGTATAGTAATTGGGTTCCTTTCATACAGATGCAATAGTTCCATACCTATAGTCGATCAGCCGAAAGAACGACTCTGACAGCTAGCGGCTATGTTGTCAATGCTGCTATGTGGCTGTTTGTTATTACGGCGTGTCGGTCGCCGACATATGAATATCACGTTCGAATATATTTGGAACCATTGCTATGCCGTACTATTAAAACGTGAACGAACGATAACAACCACTAAGTAATGAAAACTACTCTTTTTGCAATTAAAAAGAAAAAGTTTAGAAATATATGTCGAGTTAAAGTAAAGCTTCATATCTTCTAGTATTACATTAAATATAATGCATCGTTTAGTCTTCAGCTAAAGGTCGCTAGTTGAAGAATTTAGTTTATATATTTCATCTTCTATAACCACTTTCCACAGACTCGCTGTTATTACTCGGACACTGTATTGTGGTAGTAGGCCGAGAGGGTAAACGAATAAGGACTACCAGTTTACAAGTAGGAAAACCGCCTCTTTCAGTGAAATGATTCGTCTTCTTACATAAAAAGAAGAGTTTTTTTGTCTCGTTCGTTTACGGTCACGGTTGACTGTGAAGTGTCCGAGTAATACCATCAGATCAGTTTCGACAGCCAGTCTGTTGGTCACAGAAGTAGACATTCAACATGCGCTGTATTTCAAGAGAGTAACCTTCACTTAGAAATAAAATGTAAATTTTGTGATTTTCAAAACAACACAATACACCATTCGTCGTTGCTGCTTTAGCGATGTTTCACCGGTGGCAGGCCCGGCGTTTAATATATTTTAAGAGTGGGTAGTTGTCCAAAAGTTGCCCCCCGCCTCCTCTAATTCCCGCTCCCCGCTGTCAGTCATCTCTATACATAAAAATACGTACACGTACTTAACAACGACTGTCATTTCAAAATGACTGTTACGAATTAAGAAAAGGTTAATTTTTTATTAGCTAAGATGCCATACTGCCATGTGTCACAAACTCAGATCTTTAAACCGTATGTTTTCTTCAAAATAGAGTGAGAAGCGTTATGAAACTAAAAACGCACGCAGAATGAAAATTATGCATTTTCGATGTTCACTAGTAATGGAAAAAATGTAAGGAAAAAATAAGTTGATAAAACGATGTGGGGTGGTCATGTACCGTCAACAGATTTTACAGCGTGAAAATCGGAAAAGTGATTTCCCCCTTTTTTCCACAGTGATGGCCGCATACATGTTCGGCTGTACGGCGATGAATGCAACCTGGAGGACTGAATTGTGGAGCGGCGTAGCGAACAAACGCCAGGTGTGATGGTTTGGGGCGCCTTTGGTTACAACACACGATCTCGTCTACTACCTAAGTATTGAGGGCACTTTGAACAGCAACCGCTGGTTGTGGAGCCTGAGGTACTCAGGCCACAATTCAACAGAACAATGCCCAGCCACATATCTGGGATATGGTTGGTCGGCACCTGGTGCATCACGGTCCTCCAGTAACTGGTGTCACGGATTTGCGGGCTCGGATACAAACTTCTTGGAGGGAAATTTATCAGGAACGTATTCAGCACGATTCAATGCCACAGTGTTGAGTACAGTAAAGTGCGTAAATAAATTAGTGAAATAAAATGCAGTAATAAATGAAAAGTGAATAATATGTGAAGTAAAAATGGTAGCTTAGTTCAGAGGCAAAGGCAAGTTTTTACTTGCGACTGCATTTCAACAGTGCGTCCACCAGCTAACACTGCAGATTCAGCTAGACCATTGTCTCACCGGGTATTCACGTGTGGCGGAATGTGACAAGGAGGGCATCGCTCTCTCCACAAGCGGAAGCTGGTGATTTAGCGATCAGGCCCTCCACTGACCACCTCACGTGAATGTGTGTGTGTGTGTGTCTGTGTCTTCTTAAGTATATTTATACCACAATGGCAACCACTTATTTTTCTTAAGATTAAAGTATCTAAATCTACAACGATGATAGTTTGGAGTGTCTTCAAGAATATAGTACCACCACGCAAAACGATCACAAAACCAGTTTGCCAGTGTTGCCACCCGTATGAAGTCCAATATTCCGTTAACACAAGAACAGCAGCATCATTCTTTATTCTATTACCATAGAAAAGAATTGCAAGAACTTTTAATTGCAAATCGTCTTCTGGATGGTCGAAGGCTTCGATCAGGATATCAGGAAGGCTGGTTATGGCCCTCCAATTATGCTAAAAAAACGAGTAGCGGTATATTCAACCTGCAATTTATTTTCCACCAATAAGTTTCTTCCCAATAGCAGTTGTGTTAACAATAACATCAATACGTTTACATAACATTAAATACACTCTTAATCTAACATGTCCAGTAAATGTCTTTACAACATAACGTTTTTCAGCCTGTTTCAAAGGTTCAAATTTAGTAAGTGCAACACCAAACGTAGGCCAATTAGTACCATCAAAATACCAGTTACTACATTTCATAGAAGTTTCCCACTTACTCAAATCATTACCCATAAAATCCTTCGTAATAGGTACAGAATTTTTAGCTTTTACATAACGATTAAATTTACATCTAAGTTTAGGTCTCATTCTACGCCACTTTATATACGGCGTTTCAATAACATCTGAAGGAAAACTTTCATGTTTATTGTAAACAGCAGCAAGCGATTTTTCAAATAAAACGGTTTTTTCAGAAGCAAAATTACCATTTAACGTAGCATCACTTGCAGTTTCTTTTCACCTTCCATATTCCTCCATTCTTCAACCAAACCATTCAAATTGTGAAACATAAAAGAGTATTTCCTAATCATTACATTTTTATACTTTAATGCATGTTCTAAACACGTTTGACCTCTATTGTATAGAAGCATCATTATAATTACCCATCCCATAAGAAAAAACAACATTAAATGGAATATCAACAAAAACACTAGTGTATGCCACAGGCTCCGGTTCACGTTCATAATTGGCGAATTTACACGTCCGACAGAGTGTCAAACGTTACCATCTCGAACTTCTCGAAGCAACTTTACTAGAAGCCAATAACCTAGTGTATTGACCTCCAGAGCAAAGTGACGATCGATCTTTCTAGAAACTGTACAATGTGACAGGAGACAGCGGCCCTGAAGGCATTCACCTCCAGCCAGGTCCATCAAATAAATACCACAGCCAAAAAGACGCCGCCGGAGAGTGTTGGAGAGTTTGAGGGAGTTAGTAACGTCAGATTGGCAGTAGCGGCGTTAGTAGCAACAGCAGTAGTAGCTGAAGTTGGAGTTTTAGTCATGATCAGCAACCGGCAGTGACAGTTGAAGGTAGAAGAAAGAAGATGGAAGAATCTGGTCGCAAGCAATAGCGTACGAAGGAGATCAACAATGACAGAGGTACTCCACGCCGCGCCGCACAACACAGCACATTTGGATTTAGAAGATGGGCAAATCACACAGCACCGCCAGGATTTACGGCCTGTTGACGCACAGAACTAGATCCGTCGGCGAGGGCTGTTCGGCTGATGAGCCAAGAAGCACGTATGCCAACATAGAGATCCATGGCCGATACTGTGAAACGCCGCCGCCGCGTGCCGAT
This sequence comes from Locusta migratoria, assembly GCA_026315105.1. Lineage (NCBI taxonomy): Eukaryota > Metazoa > Arthropoda > Insecta > Orthoptera > Acrididae > Locusta > Locusta migratoria. The sequence goes on from CM048747.1 coordinate 104,390,721, forward strand.
CTCCACCGCCAACACTCGCCGAGCCATCTAGTTTCCAGTAAGAGTAATGTATGGTTTAATTGTTTAATAAATGTTTTTGTGTAAATGCTGTTTCATTTACGCCTCATATCCGAGCCAAGGAAAATATTCCAAATCCCACATGCTTATAAGATTCCTTTTAAAATGCTAGCCTGACAATAAGATGTTGATTTGTAGTTAAAGCTTGCCAGCCGCGGTGGAGTAGCCGAGCGGTCTAAGGCGCCCCACTGTGGAGCGCGCGGTTGTTCACCGTCGGAGGCTCGAGCCCTCCCTGGGGCATGGATGTGTGAAAAAAAAAAAAAAAAAAAAAAAAAAAAAAAAAAAAAAAAAAAATTGCTTGCCATTCTGACAACAGGGCAATGCATTTACACTTGATGTTAAGTGTTGAATATTAAGCAAAGCTGTAGGTGTGCTTCATTTGATAACAGAACCGCTCTCGAAAAGTGTATAGCAGCTCTAATTGCAGCGCAAGGTGGCCACACGGCATACTGAATTGTAGGTCTCAAAGGACATGTACAGATTTGAAAAAGGTCATCATTTGTTACTTGTCAACTACCTAACCTGTGGTATTAAATTCAGTCTTCCTTCTTGTTGTTTCAGTGTGAAAGACGGCTGTCTGCCGTCTTCCTTAGATTTTTAACCTTGTAAATTATCTAAGCTCACTAGACGGCCTTTTTTTTGCTAAATGAGAACCCCCTGTCGTTCAGAGACATGAGGAATAGCATTTCATTTCATGTTTTTAATTGTTAGCTTCTGTAATATTGCAGGGATTTTATTATGCTAATAATTTATCATAGTGTTCATGTTTTTAAATGTTAGTTTCTGTAATATTGTTAGGATATTATTATGCTAATAATTTATCATTGTGTCTACGTTTTTTAATGTTAGTTTCTGTAATATTGCTAGGATATTATTATGCTAATAATTTATCATTGTGTCAATGAATGTGGCAATATGAACGGTTTCTTCGTGACGCCACTGTCCCTGTGAGAATGTACACTTGCTTTATTCTGTATGTGCATGTATGAGAATCTTCTAGCATGGCAGTCTGAGTGTATGAGAATTTTCGTCATCGGCTGCTGGCTGCTCGCTACTAATGTTCACTGGCTTGGTATCGATAGGTAGTCGTTACCGACCTCTGCTTTTGATGCTTCCAAAGAGGTTCCTCCAACCTTTGGTTACAAGTTAGGTTGGCAATGCCCAGTTAGTGAGCCTCGGTTGGATGTGTGAGTTACAGCTCTTCTGCACCACATCGTTTTCCTGGGTTTTGCCGATTTCCGGTGCGATTTCCGGCGGCTGGTGGGGGGGAACTCGGTAGCCGATCTGGACATTCTCTGGCTACGCTTCGACCTAATAAGATGTTCTGACTTTTTTTCCTCCCTTGAGATGGTAGCGATTCGTTGTCTGGTTTGTTAGACTTCAGATCTTAGGTTCATTTTTCGGGATAAGTTACTCCGATGATGTATGGAAATGTACTCAATTTCATTTCGGTGATTTCGCATAGGTAACGTGGTGAATATGCAGCTAATTCGGTTTGATAATGGCTGGGAATTGGTAACCTGTGTGAGACTAGCTGGTAGTATATGAACTCTGTTTAATTTCTTTCTAGCATTGTGGAACGCGACTAATATGCGGGAATATTTTTATTCTGTGTAGTGCATGTGAAATATTCTCTTCTAGCCTTTGTACGACCCCCTTTATTAGCTTGCTTATGAAATGCTACGTATTTATAGGGGCTGCATGCCGTATTTCTTAGTGGATTTACTACGACTCTGAATTTATTCCACTTTTCTAAATTTTAAAGACTGAACTTTGTCCATCCGTGTAAAACCTTCACAATCACGTCTAACTGTATTTCTTTAACTCCCTTATGAGATAATACTCATTTCTACGAGTTGCACGCCATAGCTATTTTTCTTTATTTTTCGGAAATTGAATTTTATATTTTTACTGGTTTTCGGAAACACGTGGTTCCGAACTCCGACTTCAAGGGTTTATAGCTAGTCTCTTGAGTTCTCGCCACTACTCACACAACAGTGCCTTCCTATTGTGTATTCTTGATTCGTAATCTGTGATTCCGTTGGTTTTTGTTGAAATGAATACAATATTTAAGCACTTCGCCTTTAGTGGGGTACGAGTATGTAACGTAGCAGACACGTGCCGTGCGTCTCAATAATTCTGCATACTCACGGTTTGATTTGAGTGGAAATTAATCTCGCTATTATCGCGTACCATCTCAAATAAAGAAATACCAGAGCGACCTACGAAGTTTATTTTTCTTGTGTTGTGTGGTACATCCTGGTACGACGAATTTGTCCTACGATAGCGGCGCCTGCTTCTGCTTCGTATCAGCACGCTGAGTTGGGTGAGTTTCGCTTTGCTTCGCACGTGTTAGTGGCTGAATGCTTGTTGATTGTAAATCCCTCCTCTGACGACGTTCAGTTCAGATTACTTTAAGTTACTTTAAATGGGGATTTTATTGTTTTTTTTTATTGCTTAACAAAATTGGTGCCCCCATTAGCTTATGTTAGAAGTGAATAAATAATTTATTATCAGTGAAACTTTATCCTAATTATGAATGTTAGTTATGAATACTCTCACTTTTTTATTTAATGTTGTTTTTCACCAGTGCTGAGAACAAATTCAGATGCATATTACCATATTTTTAATCCTATTGAGCCATAAATGTTCTCACAGCCATCTTCATGAAATGGTTTAATTCAGGGTGGCTTGTATATAAATGATTGTGTGTAATTCTCGTGATCTACGATGTGTGTTGGCAACCGTATCTCTGTCTTCCTGCTGCTAAAGTAAATTTTGAGTCAGTTTTAAATTATGGGGCCAGGGAACAAGATTCTGTTGCAGGAAGCAGTAGATCACGCGAATCCTTTAGCTGGTTTGTTATGACCAGAATTATATTTTAAAAGTAAGCTTTTAACTGGCTCCCCTCAGCTAGAGTTAATTTTTCATTTAACGGTGGTCTTTCAAGTGTCCGCAAACAGTAGTTTTTAATCGTGTTTGTGCAAGCCTACAGCCAAGTGGTAGCCGGCTGTCTATGTGGCAACACTGTAGCGCTACATGACAAAAATCGACTAGCAAGTAATTTTAATCGAACTGTAGCCCATTAAGGGAGTGTGGGGTAGTCAAACGATACAGTCTTCAGGAAAGGATGATTTGAAGAAGAAGCAGTGGCGACTGGTGCTTCAGATGACTGGGGTTCACTTCCTTGAGTACCGGATCTTTTAATGAAGTACCTCCGCCCCCGCTCGGCGTGCACAGAGACAATTTGGCGCACCTCTGCGAGTGGCGCCGGGTGTAAGCGCCCCAGTTTGCAACCCCTCCTCCCACAGATATATTTTCGTTAAAAGATTTGCTAAATGTCTTACCTCAGCTTGTTTGCGCTTGCTTCAACTCGAGCTGAGGCGTCAGCCTACCAAGCTTCTTTACTTCACACTTTTGTTCCAAGCTTAAAGCTCAGTAATCTATATCTATATATAAAAGGCTTGTGTGTGTACGTGCTGACAGACTTTTCTCAATGACCACATACTGCCAACCACTCGTGGTTGTGGTGGTAGATAGCCCTTGGTCTAATGATCTTAGTAAGGGAGTTTGGTCGCGGTGCGTGGCAGTGGGTGAGTGTGACTAGCAAAAATTCGCAAAATACGCAATAAATACTCTTAGGAAAAGCTGTATACTCTGTGACTTACGAACTTTATGGTACGAGTCAAAATCTGTTTCTTCTTTCAATCGTCAGACAATGTGGTCCATTCGGATTTTAATAACGACGAGGAATATCAAATACGCAATTTTTAAATAGATCACATGTTTTCGTCAACCACACATTACTGACTATGAACAGAGACACAAAACAAAGATAAAAATCCAGCTAGACTCAAAGATAAAAATACTCGTGGAACATTGATCACTGTCATGGAAGCGTGGTGGAAAGAAAGAAAAACATTAATGAATGTCCCTTAGGCCATAGATATTGATATGCCTGTGCCAGTAAGCTCACTGGTCTGTGCTACTCAGTGATCTCTGATACATATAGCCGTGACACTATCTGCTGGATCAAGAAAAACTATGCGACGTAGTCCTACTCATATCCCGGCGGCCTCCTGTGATAATGTTGGCAACAGATGTTGAATAACGAGAATCACATGACATCGTCATAAGCCAATCGCGTGACATGCAAATATTTTATCGTGAAGCATACAGCAGGAACAGCAGTATTTATCTACACTCTAAGTGGTTCGGTCATCTTTGCAACGATTTTTTATCGTGTTATTGATGTTGCCAACATAAAAACACGAGGCCGCCAGGATAGAAAGTAAAATTTTACCGAATCAGATACATCCGTTGTTGTCACATCTCATTATGACCAGCACTTTCAGGCGAAACTCTTTTGTATAGAGTCTAATGATTCACACAGTCTTACAATTCATTCCAAATTCCTATTCAAGAAGATATTTGTAAAACCTGTTACAAATCAATATTCGCACTTATCCAATATCGTTTTCAGAAATGCAATTTGCCAGCCGCTTTCGGCGCTGCTGTTGCAATGTGTAACAAAATTGAGAATAACGACGCATTATTACTATTTCTCATCTCATCGATAGCAGTGTTCACAGAAGTTCACGTCATCTACAATTACACACTGCAATCTTGATGAACACAACCTAACACTGATTTTACGTCGTTACTTTAATTTCACTTTTTGTATGAAAAACTTTGTGAATATTCATGATTTTCGACATTTTGGCTAAGAGAACTGAGTTTATTGACAGAGCGATCCAACAAGGATTTTGTTTTTGCTGACCTAGGTCAGAAACCCTAAAAAACCACGATATACATAGGTCCTTCGTTAACAACCGTTGCGAAGCACGGGCATATAAGCTAGTTTGTTTCTAAAAGATACTGAACGTTGTTAATTTTTCTTTGATAATAAACACCAAGAACATATGAATATGCACTAAAATACAGGAAGTGAACGATTACAGAGTGATTACACTGAGTGTAACAAAATGAATTTGTTACGCTGAAGAGACAAGCTAGCTTCGTGTCACGTGACACTGGAAGAAGCACCCTTTCCTAATCTTAAGCATGCGCAAAGGCTTTTAAGTATTTATTACAACGAAGAATATAAATATAATTTACCCCCAAAATCGTGACACATTTGCTAAAACGTCCAACGATATGTGGCAAGAAACAATAAGAAAGTAATTGTTGTTCTGCAATCTGTGGAAAAGGAGATTGGGTTTAAAAATTGCATGCAGTCGGTCTCAAACTCACTGCCTTTTCGAAGGCGTAATGCGTTGCCGTTAACCACACGGCTGTTCTTGCTGTGTGGAGAGTAGTGACTTCATTATTATTCATGATCAGATCTTTTGAAGGCTTTTACGGTTGATGCGCCTTTAATTTGGTTATATGATATTTTTACACATATCACCTGTTTCTGAAGAATCTTCAGTGCGCCAAAAACAAATATGAAGGGCGCATGTTGCCTTCATGGAGCATTTGCCGATGTGCAAGGCGATGTACTCAGTACTTCCATTGTCTTGTTTCGGGACCATTCGTGCATAACCGCCAGAGCTCGAGTAGCCAAGGAGCTGGTGTCTACCAGCTCCACGCCAATGTTAAAAGCAGCGTTTCCCCTCGCCCCTCCCTGTGTCGTGTCCTGCAAAGGGAAAAGGGAAGAGGTAGCAAGGTCAGTCTGCATATCCCGAGCGGAAAGGAGTGACTGCAGAGAGACAGTACAGGCATCTACTAGAGATGCGGATTTCGGGACTCGAGAGGATACCTGTTTAGGAAACTTTATGGAACTCCTAGGTACCTTGAATTGAATTTATTGCATCCCATACTAAGTCTACTACACTGGGATTAGTTATTACGTTCCCTAGCAGCATCCCCTAGACAGACGCACTCCGCGCGAGAAACAGACTGTCATGGAGCACCCCGAGGCTGACAGCGATAGTCACTGGCTGGCGCCCGACTCGTCTGACTGAGAACTCCCTTCTTGATCCAAAAACCGGGGGTTCTAACGGCCGGTGTGGGCGCACCTCTTTTCCCCACTTTCCGACAGTTAACAATTTCCTATTGGCCGCTGCTTGGTTCAACCAATCTAAATTGTGGCTTGCCCTCTCTCTGAGTCCTCTAGCGAACCGCGTTTCAGCCCTGTCCTTTCTGCCATTCTCCGGGTTGGGAGGTGGCTGGTTTGTGCACTAACAAAATCCATACTTGGTAGTAACATTGTTCAACTGAAAGTAAAACGTCACGACGCTACCCAATATGGGCAACAATAATAATGTTTTACGTCAGTTGGCCACGCCTCAGGGGAGCTGCTAACTTGCAGTTTTTCTTCTTTGCCCTCTCACTCTAGCCTCGTGAAACCACTGACTTTGCTGTTCCCAAGTGACTGGTATCAACTTTGCTACGTACATTAAAACGTGCCTGTTGGCCACCAAGTACTAATGTAACGTCTTACAACAGCGTCTAGACGCTATATGAAGTTACGCCCATCTTCTCCGAAAGGTAACCTCCACCCTGGGACGGTGGCTGAGGGCATCAGCAGTTCGCTCGGAGATTTCTTTAGTGCCTACATCCCGTAAGATATACGTGTCTGTTTTAGCCTGTTATCTGCAATGGTCTCTCTTTCTCAGCCTGGAGTGCGTCTCTGGGGCTTACACAGCCTCCCAACAATTCCAACAGTAAAATCAATATATGACACCTCCTCCCATGGGGAAAATTTTTTGACACTCTTTGGCAACAAATTTGTAAATTGGCTTTTTTTGTGGTAAAACATCTTATTTCAAGACATGACATTAATTTCAGTTTAGTTCGCAAGCACTTTTTTCAGTTTCTTTTCCCTGTCTTTTGCACTACATCTGTAAAAACTGACATAAAACTGTCTTCACTACACACACATATTTTAAATAGTCCATTTTCACCAATGCACAATAAATAAAACATCAATAACATAATGTGATTATAGAATACTTGATTTCACAGTACACATTGACACATTTGTATACAGCATGAGTTCCACAATTAAATTTTACATTATGCATACCCTTTAAGTACCTATACCTATCGAAATATTTATTTATTTTCTATATTTATTTGACATATCATTACTGAATTTCACCACATATATAGATTAATATATATAGTGTACATCTTGATTACAATAAGAAAATTTACATTTATGTGGATCATTACAACAGGCTTATGTACTTGGTTAACTGATTGACAAAAGTATTTTCTTACGTACTAAGGGGTTTGCTTTTGCAGTGCTGTATTTTATCTTTGATCTCTACGTGGAGTGGGCATTGGTAACGGAGGGCGGTCGTCACTTCGTGACGGAGTATTGGAACGGGCCTCCCGCTCTTCGCTATTTGGTCGTATTGGGCGTAATGGCCTCCTGCTACGGATGTGTGTCATTTCTGACCCTTCATATGTGTTCACTATAGTCGTTCTGACACACAATCTGCCTCAACAATCGTCACCCATGCCTTTCCACAAATATTTAAAACAATCCCGACAACATTTTCAATATCCGCAGAAGCAACATATATCTATTAAAGTCACTATTAAAACTCCTAGATGTGACCAGAACGAATAATGATACCAAGAATCATATGAGAAATTATGCTGTTCTTGGAAAGCTATCTCCTCTCCTATATATGCTATTTTATGACCTGCAACTTTAAGGTCATCTAAATGTTGTATTACATGTTCCAGGGGCATGTCTAACTTTAGCTCTGATATGTTCCTCTTTTTCTCGTTAACTATACAGCAATCAATCTGCATGTTTAAAGTGGGCACTATGTCCTCACTAGTGACGTTAGTTCGTATTATTTGCTCAGACTGTATGAATACTTGGGTTCCATATCCCTTACATTCGCCATAAAAAGTCAATTTCCCGGTGCCTTTGATTAGTACATCGGTTGGCTTATGGTCATTACACACTATTGTTAAGCCTTCATCTGTCGGAGCAATGAATAACCATTGATCTTGACTCAATGGAGTCCAAATACTATCATTTCATTTCACAAATTTCTGAATGCAGTCCTTAGGTATTTTCCTTACGGGCTGTAGCATTCTTCCTTCACACGCCTCATGTCATATGTAGACATTAAAACAAATTTCTGTTTGCAGATTTTGCGAACCCGGTCTATCATCTACACAACAGTTGTTCGTTGCTCAATTCTGCATAGTGCCGCTTTGCTTCGTCAGTTAATAAATAATTCTTTCCTGGCTGTATATACATGAATAAGTTTTGACCTCCCTCAACTTCTGAAGGTAGGGGTAATACTCTGTACAAATTAAATAATTCGTTCTCTACTAATGGCACATTCAATACATAACTTAAGATGTCGTCTGAGATGAACACATCAACATCAATTACGCGCAGTAACTGGTATCCGCTTCTTTCTGTAAGGGCAATGGGGAACTTTTTGTCTTTTATATCATCACGAATTAAATGCAAATATTTTACTATTTGTACTGGATTAATTATGTGTGGTTCCAGTATTCCCTTCTGTGCCTTGACTATGGCAGAAATTAAAAGCTCATATTCCCTTTCTAATTCATTAAAAATTGTTACCAATTGTATTAGTTGTTCATTTAAATTGGTAATGACAGCCAAATGTTGTATCTTCCGGTCCGTGGTATTAGCATATTCATTCACATATCTATGGAGCTTCTCCATATTACTGACAATCATTTCCTCATTACGTGCAAGGCTAGCTACCGTGTGGTTGAAACTAGTTAAAGTAGCTTTGACCACTGTCACTTGCTCCTTGGTCAGCTTAAGCAGTTGCCTCTGTTCATTTTCTATTACGTCAATCTTTGATTTGAAATAGGAGGCATCCTGCTCATCTAGTGTCCCAAACAATATCTTACTAATTTCCCCAACAAAATTTAACACGCCGCGTTTTCGCCGGGTTAGTTGTCCAATTAGACCTTGCGACGTCCTGATCCTTTTCACGTGCCAATCTAAGGCTTGTTCGACTACGGCACATTCTTGATCGCTTATTCCCAAACTTGTCAACTTTTGCTTACAATACCCTTCCGCTATATGTGCCAATCTTTCTGTCTCATCGGCTTTTGCCTGAAGCTCTCCTAAGTGTATATAGCTAACAATTTTCCATGTCACACTGTAGATTTGTACTTTACCAACACTCTCATAATACAAGCCTGGCGATGAAGGAAACTTTTCTATACTGAAGTCTTGATACTGTCCAAGGGTGTACACAGCTGTGATACAGCTCACCAGATGCAACAGTCCCGCCAGTTTCCACATCTGAAATTTAAACAAAAGTTCCACTTTAGTAGAACTCCTTTAACCGATTTGCATGTACTGTTAAGAATTTGTTTCTCTTTAATCGAATGAGCACATTTGGACCTTTTATTCGTACTACAGTGTATGGACCACGCCAGTGAGAGTCTAACTTACGGCTTTGGCCCCTTCTAACGCTTTCATCGTATAGCAGGACCTGATCACCCGCTTTAAATTCCTTGGGATTCTGATCGCGGTCATAGTACGTTTTATTCCTCTCCTTACATTGTTTATTATGATCCCTGGCACATTTGTGCATCTGTCTCACTTTTTCTTTTAATTCAAGTACATAATCATCATAATTGTAAGTAACACCTGTGGGATCCCTCTGCAATATACCGGGTATATTGCATTCTCTACCGAAAAACAACTCATGGGGTGTATAAATCGTAGCACTATGTGGTGTCGTGTTGAAAACGAACACAGCGTACGGGAGCCATTCGTCCCAGTTTGACTGCGCTTTATTGATATAATGTCTTAGGAATTCCGTTATGGTACGGTGTGTTCTCTCCAGGGCCCCGTTTGATTGTGGATGATAACACGAAGTCTGCACTCTCGCAATCCTTAACAGTTTGCACACTCTGGTCAGTGTGTCACTTAAAAATTGACTACTGTTATCACTAAGTAGTACCGAAGGTATACCAAATCTCAAAATTATTCTTTCCACAAGGACACGAGCTACTGTATCAGCGTCCTGTCTGTCTATCGGCTCTGCCACAATGAACTTGGTTAGAGCATCCTGGAAGGTTAATATATATCGATTATTTCGATCTGTTACCGTTAATGGACCTACTAGATCGATATCACACCGATCGAACACACTTTCTGGCGTAGGTGTTATCACCAGTGTCATTTTTGTCTTGTTTTGAGTTTTTTTTTTTTTTTTTTTTTTTTTTTTTTTTTTTTTTTTTTTTTTTTTTGACAACTAGCACATTTCCTAATATAGTCCTCAATATCCTTTTCATACCGGTCCACGTTCGGTATTTCCTGATCCGATCGTAGGTTCTTACGATCCCCTGTCATGAGTCAGGTTCTTACGATCCTGAGTCATGGAATTCCCGCAAAATTGCAGCTTTTTCTTCGGCAGTGTTATTTCCTCCTGGGCGTCTTACTCGGCAACTGACTTTTCTACACTTTCGCCTTCAGTTGATTCGGAATCCGCCGCAACTAATGCTCCTATTCTCAATAGTGCGTCTGCGACATATTGTTCTTGCCCTTCTTGTACACAATTTCGTAGTCATACTCTTCTAGTTTCAATCGGAACTTCATTAGGCGTGAAGAGGGGTCGCTAATATTACCGATCCACTGCAGTGGTTTGTGATCTGTGCAAACAGTAAAATGACGACCAAACCCATATGGTCGGAAATGCTTAACTGCCCAAACTATGGCCAGTAATTCTCTCTCAATTGTACTATAATTTCGTTCTGCATTATTCAGAGTTCTGGACGCATAGGCAACTGGCAGATCCGTACCTAATTTTCCTTGACGAAGTACAGCCCCGATAGCGTCCTGGCTAGCATCTGTGGTGATTATAAATTTTTTTGAAACATCGGGATACTGTAGGATAGGTGGCTGAAGTAATTTCTCCTTCAGCACCTGGAACGCATTCTCTTGTTCAGCACCCCATTCGTACTTGACCCCCTATTTTAATAGCTCGTGAAGTGGCTTTGCCACTTTACTGAGATCGCTCAAAAACGCCAATAGTAACCAATTAACCCCAAGAAACTCTTTAATTCCTTTGTTGTTTTAGGTTGAGGGTACTCTGACACTGCTTTCAATTTGTTGGGATCTGGTTTTAAACATGTCTCAGTTAAGACATGTCCTAAATAGGTAACCTCCTTTCTCAAGAATTCACACTTATCAACCTGTAATTTCAAATGATGTTACCTTAGTCTTTCGAAAGCTTCACCCAATCGGGCATTGTGCTCTTCCAAAGATGAGCCAAAAATTACAACATCGTCTAAGTAAATAAACATTTTCTCACCTTGCAGCCCCATTAGCACTGAATTCATCAATCGTTGAAATGTGGCAGGCGCAGAACGGAGTCCCATGGGCATTCTTTTATACATGTAAAGGCCATATGGTGTGCTAAATGCAGTAATTTCTCTGTCATTTTCATCTAATAAAACCTGTACCCTTTAGCCAAATCAAGGGTTGAAAAATATTTGGCTTTGCCTAGTCCATCCAGAATCTCATCGATACGTGGGAGGGGGAAAACTGTGTTAGTCGTAATATCATTTAGTTTCCGAAAATCGGCTACCACCCTCCATTTCTTCTTTCCTGACGCATCTACCTTTCTTGGTAGCATAATTAACAAAAAGTTCCACACACCAGTGGAAGGCATAATTATATCGTCCTCCAACATCTGATTTATTTCATGTTGTAGTGCTTCTTTCTGTGCTTCCGGAATTCGATACGAACGGGAGCAAATTACTCGCCCCTCTGCTTCAGGTACCAATTTTATTTGGTGCCGAACAGTATCTGTATATGTCAACTTATCCCCAGGCAGATGAAATATATCATTATACGCAGAACATATCTCTGTTATGGACTGCGTCTCAATGGAATTTAAATGATCCAACCGTAAATTCTCCTTTAACAAGCTAATTCTTGATTTCTTTTCTCTATTGACCGTGTCTATCTTACGCACAGTCTGCTCCGGACCCGTACTTCGGAACTGCTTCTACTTTAATTTGAGGCATCTCAATTGAAACTGCCTCTTCCCGAGTGTTTAACACACTAATTAAACAGAAATTCTTTTGTACTTTCACCAGCGCCTCTGGTAGGTACACGCCTTCCTGTAACTCTTCTTTCTCTATGATGCCTTCTGTTACACTAGTATCTACAACCTTTATTCTCAAAATTCTCTCTTCACGTGGACCGATCTCTATAGTTGCCATGTGGCCTGTCTTTGGCGCCGCGTCATCTATTTCCCGACTGTGGCACCGCTGCCTACCGGAAATTAGATATTGTCTAAAAGCAACCTTATTGGACTCTCTGTACTTTGTGCACATTGCAGTTCCACAAATTCATTTTTACTTTCGCAGTCGACTTTAAATACCCTCCTCAACTCAGCATAAGGCGACTGCAGTCTTATGCTTTTCGGTAGTTTTCCTGCTTTGTATTTTTCAGGGATGACCCCGAGCTTTCAGTACACTCTCTGGCCATGTGCCCTGGCCTATGACACACGAAACAAACAAAAGGCTTTGCCTTCTTACAAGGACCTCTGTGCCCCACTAAATTGCAACTTTCGCATCTAACTGGTTTCTGCGTCCCTGTCTCTCGAGATGCTTGAGCAGTTTCGACCTTGCGAATTCTTTTCTCAAGCCGACAGTCTCGTGTTAAATGCCCTGTCTTGCCGCAGGTTTTACACTTGATCTGACTTCGGCAATCTTTGGCCGTATATTCTACACGCCCACATACGAAACACTTAAGGGTAACTTTTCCCGTTTTTCCCTGATGATTCTTATCATCCAAACCTTTTTCTTTGGTAGATATAGTCGCCGACTCTTCTGTCAAAGCTACCTCGACAGCCTCAGTTAGGGTAATGTTTTCTCCCCTTGCACGCACAATTGTCTGTATACGCTCATCATAAATTCCCTGAATGGATACTGCTCTGCTTAATTTTCCTACTAGTGACAACGACACGGCTAATTCGGCTTCAGGTATGACACCATGTACTGCCTCACGAAATTGATGTTGAAGCGAATCCACTTTGCTTGCCCAGTCTGCAATCGATTCACCCTTCGATTGCCTACTGGAAAACATCTTATAAGCATAGAAATCCAAAGTACGTTTGCAAGCGTAATTTTCTAATAAAATATTTTTCACTTCTTTCCATGTGGAAGATAATTCACGCACGAGGAGTTTACTGCGCGCAGGGCCCTGAATACGTGTTTTTACAAACTTCAGTAATATTGGGTGGTCTCTTTCGCGCACCAATTCGAACGCGATGTCAACATTATTAATGAACTCATTTAATGCAGACTTTGTGCCATCAAACGCTTGGGGTATCAATTTAAGTGCGTCATTGATAGTAATGTTAGAGGCGACCTGGCTATCAGCATCTGCATTGTTAGAAGTGGCCATGACTTAGTTTCTTGTTGGTGAGTAGTGTCGAGGTGAGACGCGGTGGGCAGAGCAGAGATTGTGGGCCGCTGTGCTGGCTGCTGAGTGCTGCTGCGTTGACCTCGGCGTCGAGTTGCTATCAGCTGGTGCGGTCGCTGCCGGCGTCTCGCTGCAACCCGACCGACCTTCCGGAACCCCGCGTTGCCGTGTAGTCGTGAAGGCGGTTGCCTGATGACCCCCGCGTTGCCGTGGAGTCGTGAAGACTGGTTTCCTGCCTCCTGTCTTCCGTTATCCTCTCTCTTCTCGCTCCGTCTGTTTTCACGGGAGTGCGAATGCTGCTACTAATAAAGTCTCTAAGCCGTCAGTACAGTCATGACATCGGGCTGAGTACAAACGAAGTATCCCTCTATCTCAAAATCAGGAATAGCAACCCCACACCTGGCACCAGAAAGTGTCCCTATGTCTTGTCCTACATAGGAAAGAGGGAAGAGGTAGCAAGGTCAGTCTGCATATCCCGAGCGGAAAGGAGTGACTGCAGAGAGACAGTACAGGCAGCTACTAGAGATGCGGATTTCGGGACTCGAGAGGATACTTGTTTAGGAAACTTTATGGAACTCCCAGGTACCTTGCATTGAATTTTTCTTGCATCCCATACTAAGTCTATTACACTGGGGTTAGTTATTTAAAAAAACAAGAAGTATAAATCGTTTGCCACAACAGAAGCCAGTAATTACGTTCCCTAGCAGCAGCCCCTAGACAGACGCACTCCCCGCGAGAAACAGACTGTCATGGAGCACCCGAGGCCGACGGCGATAGTCACGGGCTGGCGGCCGACTCGTCTGACTGAGAACTCCCTTCTTGATCCAAAAACCAGGGGTTCTAACGGCCGGTGTGGGTGCACCTCTTTTCCCCACTTTCCGACAGTTAACAATTTCCTATTGGCCGCTGCTTGGTTCAACCAATCTAAATTGTGGCTTGCCCTCTCTCTGAGTCCTCTAGCGAACCGCGTTTCAGCCCTGTCCTTTCTGCCATTCCCCGGGTTGGGAGGTGGGTTGTTTGTGCACTAACAAAATCCATACTTGGTAGCAACATTGTTCAGCTGAAAGTAAAACTTCACGACGCTACCCAATATGGGCAACAACAACAATGTTTTACGTCAGTTGGCCACGCCTTAGGCTCCGCCTTAGGCCACGCCTCAGGGGAGCTGCTAACTTGCAGTTTTTCTTCTTTACCCTCTCACTCTAGCCTCGTGAAACCACTGACACTACTGTTCCCAAGTGACTGGTATCAACTTTGCTACGTACATTAAAACGTGCCTGTTGGCCACAAAGTACTAATGTAACGTCTTACAACAGCGTCTGTTTTAGCCTGTTATCTGCAATGGTCTCTCTTTCTCAGCCTGGAGTGCATCTCTGTGGCTCACACAGCCTCTCACAGCCTCTCAACAATTCCAACTGTAAAATCAATACGTGACACCTGCCGCGGGAGACCCCATATGCTGTCTCCACGGGGTTCAGAAGAGAAATTGAACCTCAGCCGCGCAAGCGCATTACAACGCTTCGACCATTGCCGCCTCTATTAAACGGCCGGCCGCGGTGGCCGAGGGGACTGCGGCGCGCCAGGCACGGTCTGCACGGCCACTACGGTCGGGGGTTCGAATGCCCCCTCGGGCATGGATATTTGTGCCGTCCTTAGTGTTAGTTAGTTCATAAGTAGTTTGTAAGTTTAGGGACTTATGACCCCGTAGTTAACTCCCATAAGCAATACAACAAACAGTTGAAAAACAAACATATATTAAACGGTCGCGCTATGACTCGTATACGCGCTGTCTCCGCGACGTAAAACGTTTCTTATGCGATAAAATGTACATATAAAATGAGCTGAAAGAAGAACGAAACGAAGAACGATAGTTTAAAATCACTTCTCTTTATCTTTTTTTTTTTTTGGCACGACTATCTTTTTTCCGGGAGTTCACTGAACAAGTCAACATACAGGCCGCGCAGGTACTGGTCCTCCAGTAACTAGTGTCACGGATTTCTGAGCTCGGATACAAATTGCGTGGAGGGAAATCCCACAGGAACGTATTCAGAACGTTAATGAATCAATGCCACGCCGCATAGCAGCTCTAACTGCAGCGCATGGTGGCCACACGACATACTGAATAGTAGGGCTCAAAGAGCATGTTACTTGTCACGTACCAAACATTGCTATTAAAATCAGTCTTCCTTCTTGTTGTTCCAGTGTATATTCGTATTTTGGCGTCGCCTAGTGGTAGCCGGATGCCTATGTGGGAACAAAGTAGCGCTACGTGACAAAAGTCAGCTAGGAAGTAATTTTAATCGGACTATAGCCCATTATCAGTTGCATACCAATGATGGGGGTCAGTAACTGACCCCAACGAAGTTTTCAGGCTAAAACTCCTGCCGTGTTCAGTATTTTATTTAATAAATACCTGACATTTATCGTAATTATAATTACTACAATTGACAATAAGAACAGCTTTTTGTTTACTCTCAGTCTTGAATTATAGCGATTGTTATAACTGAAAGTATAGCAGGTCGACAATCACCCCCTGCACTCAACCGGTGGCATTTGACAGTATGTATAAGAACATGAAATTGACAGATGACGGTATAAGAAATATGCTTGAGAGTTCGGACAATGAATTTAGTGGTGAACTATCCGAAAGCTCAAGCACTGAAACCCGTAGATTTAGTCGTGGAAATTCCAGATCAAGTGGTTTCTGACAGCAGTGAAAGTGAACAGGTTAAGTATTGATTTTTATTACTTTTTGCAGATATTTTGGAGTATATCAGGATGTGTGTCTCAATAGAGTGTTTAGTTTGCTAGTGTTCGGTTCTGTTTTCATATTTTTATAGATATTCAACTAACAAGACGACACAGTCCGAAAGCAAAAATTGATCATCATGAAAAAAGACATGGTGGCCCCGTCAGGTATGATATGGAAGAGAGGTCCTTAGAAACTCAAAGGAAGAGGTCTGTTGCTAACGTAATGAAAACCCAAAAAGTAACTAAGTCAGAGATAAAGCTGTTCTCATGTACTTCGATGATAACATCCCGGTCAACATTTTGATATTTACCAATCAAAAGCTTAGCAATCTTAGGGAATCATCTGCAGATAGTTTCGTAAAAAATTCTAAAGCATTTGAAAGGGAAGAAATTGTGTCAGCAATTGGAATTCTTTTGAACTGTGGAGGCCATAGAACAAGGACAGTTTACGTGATATATTTAGTAAAGAAAACTTTCCGATGTACCGAGCTTCATTTTCGGAGCATAGACTGAGGCTCTTACTGAAGTGCTTGCGTTCTTATGATGCTCTAACTCGAGCAGCTAGAAAACAGACCGACAAATTTGCTCCTATCAGGGATATATGGAACACGACAGTAGATTTCCACAGTTTTATAATCCTAGTGAGTCAGTCACGGTGGATGAAGAACTTGTGACCTTCCATGGGCGATGCCCATTCAGGCAGTATATTCCAACAAAACCAGGAAAATATAGAATAGAGGTGAACTCGTTATGTGATTCAGATACGAAATACTGCTTCGTTGCGGATCCCTATTCTGGAAAGCACGCTAATGAGAAGAACCATAACAGTAGTCCTAAAATAGTTAGAAGATTGATTGAAATTAACTTGAAACAATCTGGAAGAAATGGTACCATGGACAGAAAGTTCACTACCGTTCCACTCGCATCTGATCTTTTGAAAGAGAAAATAACTACAGTACAGTTGGTACTACTCAAAGTGACAAACGCGATGTTCCTGCAGAACTCCGTCATGTTTCTATAAAAATAGCTACACCGGGAACAGTCCGGTTTGTCTTTAGTGGCCGGCCGCGGTGGCCGAGGGGGCTGAGGCGCTTCAGTCACGGTCTGCACGGCCACTAGGGTCGGGGCTTCGAACCCCCCCCCCCCCCCCCCCCCTCGGGCATGGATATTTGTGCCGTCCGTAGTATTAGCTAGTTCATAAGTAGTTTGTAAGTTTAAGGAATGATGACCCCGTAGTTAAGCTTAACAAACATTTGAACATTTTTTTGTCTTTAGTGATGATGCCACTTTATTCAGTTATGTTCCTAAGAAAGGAAAGGTTGTTACAGTATTGTCAACCGAACATCATGATATGAATGTGACGGAAGAGAAGCCAGACATCATTGTATTCTACAACTGTACATAGTCAGGAATGGATACATTCGATAAGTAAGAATGTACAGCAGTTGCCGTCTAGCAACGCGTCGATGGCCAATGGCGGTGTTTTTCAACTTGATTGACATTGCAGCATACAATTCATAAGTTGTATTGAAAGACACACAATGAATGGACAAAGAATTACCCGACAAAGAGTTCTGGAAGAAAGCAGTACCTGAAAGATCTTGCTTGTGAACTTTGTGACTTCAACATGAAAAGACACGCTCAAAATGCTGTAGACCTGCACTCAAAATACACTACAGCGCTATCAAATAATGAGAAGTGTTAAGTCGTCCACATGAGTACGAAAAGAAATCCGTTGAAGTTTGATTACAAGATAAATCAGTCAAAAGTGAAGGCAGTAAACTCCACAAAATACCTAGAATTACTATTTCTTCAGACTTAAATTGGAAAGAATACTTAGATAATGTCTTGGAAAAGGCGAACCAGAGATTGCGTTTTATTGGCAGAACCCTTAAAACATGCAACAGAACTACAAAAGAAACTGCATAGTACCAATTAGTACTCAGCCAGACGAGTTGCGAACGCAACTATAAGATCTGAAGATGATCCAAGTGATCGAAACATGTCATTAAACAATGTTATTGCGACTGTTGACTGAAATAAACACATTAAAAAAAAACTGCATACACTACGCTTGTCCGTCCATTTTTGGAGTATTGCTGCCCAGTGATGGATCCTTATCAGATGGGTTTGACGCAGAACGCCGGCCGCGGTGGCCGAGGTGACTGAGGCGCTCCAGTCACGGTCAGCACGGCCACTACGGTCGGGGGTTCGAATCCCCCCTCGGGCATGGATATTTGTGCCGTCCTAGTTCGTAAGTAGTTCATAAGTAGTTTGTAAGTTCAGGGACTGATGACCCCGTAGTTAAGTCCCATAAGCTTAACAAACATTTGAACATTTTGACGGAGAACATCGAAAGAGTCCAAAGAAGAGCAGCTCGTTTCGTATTGTCACGATACAGGGGAGACAGCGTTACGGAAATGATACAGGATCTGGGATGGGAATCATTACAACCACGGCGCTTATCGCTACTTACGAAACTCCAATCGCCAACATTCTCCTCCGAATGCGAAAATATATTGTTGACCCCCCACTTACATAGGTAGAAATGATCATCAGAATAAAATACGAGAAATCAGAGCTCGAACAGACAGATTCGGATGTTCTTTCTTCCCACGCGCTATTCGGGAATGGAATGGGAGATAAATAGTATAATGGTAGTTCGATGAATCGTCTGCCAGGCACTTAAATGTGATTTGCAGAGTATCCCATGTAGATGTAAAACTTTTGGGTATGACTGTAATCAAAATCAAGGTGCCGTGAGCTGAGAAAACATCATTACAGAGCCACGACGGCAAGTAACACGTGCAGCTGTGTACATAATCTGCCAAAGAAAGGACGCTGTTACGTATGCGCCAGAAGCAAAGATCGTATGTACATGAAGGCTTTCACTTCTTGCAAGAAGTATATATACCCTGCACACACCAAGAAAGAAGTAGTAGTTAATAATATAAAGTGTTCTGAATGTGCCGGCCGCAGTGGCCGAGGGGACTGAGGCGCTCCAGGCAACAATTGTCAGAAGCAGGGGAAAATAAAACAGTAGAGGAGGAATGGGTAAAATTGAGAGATGAAATAGTGAGGACAAAAAGCAGCAGAGGACAAAATAGGTAGGAAGGCAAGACCTACAAAAAATCCTTGGATATCACAGGAGATACTAAATTTAATCGATGAAAGGGGAAAATATAAAAATGTAGTAAATGAAACAGGCAAAACGGAGTACAGACGACTAAGAAATGAGATTGACAGGAAGTGCAAAAAAATGCCGGCCGCGGTGATCGCGGGGACTGAGGCGCTTCAGTCACGGTCTGCACGGCCACTACGGTCGGGGGTTCGAATCCCCCCTTGGGCATGGATATTTGTGCCGTCCTTATTCGTAGTTAGTTCATAGGTAGTTTGTAAGTTTAGGGACTGATGACCCCGTTGTCAAGTCCCATAAGCTATGCAAACATTTGAACATTTGTTCTGATTGTGTTTCTGAGTAATCCTTGTAATTGTGAAATTAATCCAAATAAATGTAAAAACATTATTTATTTTTTACTAAAAAAAGTCTCAGAAACCATTACCCAACAATAATAATCAACATTTTAATCTTCCAATCTGCCAAAATTATACAGATACTTAAGTAATGTGGTTCATCCTAGACAGAGATGGGGTCAGTCGCTGACCTCTCCCATTGGCGTTGGGTAGTGCAACATACAGCATTGGTATGCAACTGTTACGGAGAGTGTGAGGTAATGAAACGAAACAGTCTTCAGGCAAGGAAGAAGAAGAATGAGAATTATTTGTCCCTTCCTAGCCTTTGGCAAAGCAGATTTTGATTTTCGATTGCGTGGTGCCAAAAAGGACAGACACTAATTATATATGAGGGGTGCTCGGTGTGGAGATAATGGCCGTTTGCCTGGTGGGCGGCGGCGGCTGGCCGCCTGCCCGCTCTCGCTTAGGCCTCTTCGTAGGCGGCAAAGCCCTTTAAATTAATCCCCGGCTGCGGGTAAGCGCCTCCCCCCGGCCCTGCACGCGGAATTAAACAACATGAATTAGCGCGCCGGAGTCCCGCGCCGACTCTCACCTGGCGCCAGTTGGGCGTGTACACCACGCCGCCCCCCATGCAAAGGCGTCCGATACCCACGTCGCGCACTTATCCGCACTTAATCAACCGAACCGTTCCTCCGAAAGGTGAAGAAATTACTCGAAGAATATTACTCCTCCTCGCCGTTGTTTCCTTTTTCTTTTTTCTTTTTTCTTTTTTTTTTTTTTTTTGGTCCGCCTCTCGCGCGCCATTCATTTGCCTTCCATTTGCGTCGCTCCGCGAAAGTGTTAATTAAGAAAATGTGAGAAGTGATAGATGAGTCGTAATTAAAATGAAATATAAATGGCGCGAACGCGGGTCTTTTGGTGTCTGTATTCGTAGCTTAATCTCGGTGCACCGCCCACTACGCGGCCGGGATAAAGTTATATTAATAGGTGCAACGCTCCCTGCTTAGAGGGCCTCCCCGCGGCAAAACCTCTAAAGAGCAGCCGCATTAATTTCTGGCTTTTACTCGGGGATGAGGAGGCGTTCAGGGCAGTTGGAAGACCTGCAGGCGCGTCTCCACACTCGGGAAGAAATGCTGAACACACAGTTAGATCCATCACTGCGCAACACAATTCGCTTTTCACACACGATACCCTGAAAGCTGATGGTGAATACAGTTGGGTAGATACTATATTTTTTACGAAAATACTCCACTCAAATGAAATAGTTGTAAGGCGTTAATGCGTAAGAGACCTTGTCTGGTGTCTGCTTGGGCAGACCCGAACTGGACAACTTTTAGGGGCCTTTAGAAAGGTACTCTGGAAAGGACAGTTAATACCACACTCGAACTGGGCAACTTCGACCCAAGGCGTTCCTCGCCCTCACTGAACTTGTCAGTCATGTGAATGACACTAGCTCGCAGACATCAGTGTAGATTCACATAGTGTTTCATTTTGTACCTCAGTTTACTTCAAATGTTTGTAAAGCTTATGGGACTTAACTACGGGGTCATCAGTCCCTAAACTTACAAACTACTTATGAACTAATAATATTTATCTCAGGTATGCAGCCGGATACCGTCGTCAACCAGACACGATATTTCAGCAGACCAACTGGCTGCCATCTTCAGGTGAGAGCGCAGAACACTAACTCGCCGGAAAATGATGAGGCGAGTTAGTGTTCTGCGCTCTCACCTGAAGATGGCAGCCAGTTGGTCTGCTGAAATGTCGTGTCTGGTTGACGACGGTATCCGGCTGCATACCCGAGATAAATATTATCAGTTACTACGCCGGGAAAATCTACGCAACCACATACTTATGAACTACTTACGAACTAGGACGGCACAGCTATCTATGCCCGAGGGGGGATTCGAACCCCCGACCGTAGTGGCCGTGCAGACTGTGACTGAAGCGCCTCAGTCTCCTCGGCCACCGCGGCCGGCTCAGTTTAGTCATGGAAGCGAATAATACGGCAGAAATTCACGATTTGCAACATGTTATTAGTGATAGTGGTAATACACATTTGATCTATGACGGTTATAAATTCAAACGTTACAGGAGAACAGTAGCAACGGAAAAACGTGAGTGGCGAAGCTGCGGTAAACGTTTCCGGTGTGCTGTTAAGTTATTTACAGTAGGCAGCGAACACATATTTTCGCGTTTGGAAGACACCCATGACCACGCACCTGTTGCGGAAGACTTGTTAACAGGAAAATTATATCTAATTTTCTAAAAACAAAAGCCGATGCTTTGATTAAAAAACAGTATAGGGATGGTGAGATTTGAAAATTAGACTTTGTAAAGTGCGTAAGCAGAATATGAGCAAATCTAAATGCATTAGTTTTCTGCAGATATTTTTGTATCTGAAATTTGTAGTAAAATCTTTGTATATGTATATAATTTGTTTGTTTTTTATATCTTGTTAATTGGCACAGTATTGACATTATTCCTCAAGAACTCTACAAATAGGGGAAGAGGTTGGGTGTGTGTGTTATCCTTAGGTTAGTTTACGTTAGAATAAGTATTTTGTAAGCTACGGACTGATGACCATGCAGTTTGGTCCGATAGATTTACAAACATTTGAGAATTTGAGTTGCCGAGTTGCCCAGTTCGTGCGTGCCACTCGGGGGCACTTCGGGGACAGTTGCCCAGTTCGAGTCTTCCGTTTATCACCAACAGGTAGAAGTTGCCTAGTTGGACGAGCCCGTCTGCTTAGTGCAAGTCTTTTCATTTGAATGGGCGACTCGCATTCCTATGATGATACACACAACATTGAATTCCTTGCCAGGAATCGGACCCAGGCAGTCAGTGACGCTCTCCTCTGAGCTACTGACGCAGATATACACCGATTTTTATAGGATGTCACGATGGATAGACAAAAGGATATTATCTCTGCTGGTTAGAGTAGAAGCGTTATTTATGGACACTTCCGTCAGTTCTTGATGGAACATAGCCATAATAAATAACTGTGATACACTATATATTTGTTCCAAAACAATATTTATTTTGTTGTAAACCAGTTTTGGCTTCTTAGGCCATCTTCAGAAAACTTAATACTGCAAATTATCCACATCACACCAGCTACTGTGTTTGGAGTACAAAGATATTATAAATATATATGTCCAGTCATAATGTAACCTTTAAGTACGTTAAGGGTTACATTATGACTGGACATCTACGTCAACTTAAGTACGTTAACCACTCCCATGAACCACAGACATTGCCGAGGTGGGGTGGCTTGCGCGCCTCAACGATACAGATAGCCGTACCGTAGGTGCAACCACAGCGGAGGGGTATCTGTGGAGAGGCCAGACAAACGTGTGGTTCCTGAAGGGGGGCAGCAGCCTTTTCAGTAGTTACAGGGGCAACAGTCTGAATGATTGACTGAGCTGGCCTTGTAACATCAGCTAATGTGGCTTTGCCACACAGCTACTGCGAACGGCTGAAAGCAAGGGGAAACTACAGCCGTTACCTTTCCCGAGGACATGCAGCTCTACTGTATGAACATAAGATGATGGCATCCTCTCGGGTAAAATATTCCGGAGGTAAAATAGTCCCCCATTCGGTTCTCCGGGCGGGGACTACTCAGGAGTATGTGATCATCAGGAAAGACAATACTGGCATTCTACGGATCGGAGCGTGGAATGTTAGATCCCTTAATCGAGTAGGAAAATTAGAAAATTTAAAAAGGGAAATGGATAGGTTGAAGTTAGATATAGTGGGGATTAGTGAAGTTCGGTGGCAGGATGAACAGGATTTCTGGTCAGGTGAGTACAGGATTATAAATACAAAATCAATTGGGGGTATCACAGGAGTAGGATTGATAATGAATAAGAAAATAGGAATGCGGGTAAACTACTATGACCAGCACAGTGATCGCATTAGCATTGTCAAGATAGATATGAAGCCAACACCGACAACAGTAGTACAGGTTTATATGCCAACTAGCTCTGCCGATGATGAGATAATCGAAGAAATATATGAGGAGCTAAAGGAAATTATTCAGACAATTAAGGGAGAGGAAAACTTAATTGTTATGGGAGACTGGAATTCGGTAGTAGGACAAGGAAGGGAAGGGAGGATAGTAGGTGAATATGGTCTGGGCATAAGGAATGAAAGAGGAAACCGCCTGGTAGAATTTTGCACAGAACATAATTTAGTTATAATAAACACCTGGTTCAAGAATCACAAAAGAAGGTTGTATACGTGGAAGAGACCAGGAGACATCTACATCTACATCTACATATATACTCCGCAATTCACCGTAAGGTGCGTGGCGGAGGGTACACTGTACCACTACTAGGCATTTCCTTTCCTATTCCACTCCCAAATTGAACGAGGAAAAAAAGATTGCCTATATGCCTCCGTACGAGCCCTAATTTCTCTTATCTTGTCTTTGTGATCTTTACGCGAAACGTAAGTAGGCGGCACCAAGATCGTACTACACTCAGCTTCAAATTCCGGCCCTCTAAATTTACTTAACAGAAATTCACGAAAAGAACGTCGTCTTTCTTCCAGCGATCCCCAATTGAGTTGCCGGAGCATTTCCGTGACACTCGCGCATTGGTCGAACCTACCGGTAACAAATCTAGCTGCTCGCCTCTGAACCGCCTCTATGTCTTCCTTCAAACCGATCTGCTGCGGGTCCCAAATACTTGAGCAATACTCAAGACGTGGTCGTACAAGCGTTTTATACGCGGTCTCCTTTACAGGTGAAGTACATCTTCCCAAAATTCTCCCAATAAACCGAAGTCTGCTGTCCGCCTTACTCACAACTGTCGTTACATGCTCGTTCCATTTCATATCGCTCTGCAATGTTACGCCTAGATATTTGAACGACGCGACCGCATCAAGAAGCTCACTACTGATGCTGTATTCGAACATTATAGGATTGTTTTTTCTAGTCATGCGCATCACCTTACATTTTTCTACATTGAGAGCTAGCTGCCATTCTTCGCACCAACTAGAAATTTTGTCTAAGTCAACCTGTATGCTATTACAGTCAGTTACAGACGACACCCTCCCATACACCACAGCATCATCAGCAAACAGCCGCAAATTACAACTTACTCTGTCCATCAGATCATTTATATAGATAGAAAATAATAGCGGTCCTATCACACTCCCCTGGGGCACGCCTGACGATACACTCGTCTCTGATGAACACTCGCCGTCGAGAACAACGTACTGCGTTCTATTACTTAGGAAGTCTTCCAGCCAGTCACAAATCTGTGAACCTATTCCATAAGCTCGTATCTTCGTTAGCAGTCTGCAGTGTGGCACCGCGTCGAACGCCTTTTTGAAGTCGAGAAAAACACAATCCGCCTGTTGCCCTTCGTCCATGACTCGCAAGATGTCATGTGAGAAAAGGGCAAGCTGAGTTTCACATGAACGATGTTTCCTAAACCCGTGCTGATTCATGGAAAGAAGCTTTTCCGTTTCAAGGAAATTTACTATGTTCGAACTGAGAATATGCTCCAAAATTCTACATGAAACTGATGTCAACGATATTGGCCTGTAATTGTATGGGTCAGTTCTCTTTCCTTTCTTATACACGGGAGTCACCTGCGCTTTTTTCCAATCACTAGGAACTTTGCGCTGAATTAAAGACTCGCTATAAATGCAAGCTAAGTAGGGGGCCAATGCCGCAGAATAGTCTTTGTAAAACCGAACTGGTATTCCATCCGGACCAGCAGACTTTTTCGTATTTAGCTCTCTCAGCTGCTTCTCTACACCGGAAATACCTATTGTTATGTCCCCCATTTCGGAATTAGTACGTTGATCAAATGATGGTATATTTGTGCGGTCCTCCTGCGTGAAAGATTTCTTAAAGGTTAAATTTAGAACTTCAGCTTTCCGTTTGCTTTCTTCTATTACTGCCCCGGAATGATCAACTAGTGACTGTACAGTGGGCTTTGACCCGCTTATCGATTTTACATAGGACCAGAATTTTTTCGGGTTCTCGGAAAGATCTTTTGCTAAGGTATGGCTGTGATAGTTATTGTATGCTTCACGCATCGATCTTTTTATAGACGCACGAATCTCTACTAACTTTTGCCTGTCATCATTTGCGTGTTCTTTTTTTAATCGAGAGTGCAACAGCCTTTGCTTTCTCAGCAGCTTTGTAACATTATTATTATACCACGGTGGATCTTTTCCATCCTTAATCGTCTTTACTGGCACATATTTCTCTAACCCTTCATTAACAATGCATTTAAATGTAGTCCACAAGTCCTCTACATCCATAGTCCCAGAATTAAACGATGCCCATTCATTTTCTAAGTGCGATCGTAACATTTGCTTGTCGGCTTTTCCCAACAAAAACACGCTCCTAGCCTTCTTGACTGGTTTATGAACTTTGGTCACCATCGACGCTACGATGATATCATGATCACTAATTCCTGTCTCTACACAGACATCGTTAATAAGGTCAGGCCTGTTTGTGGCTATAAGGTCTAGAATATTTCCATTGCGCGTGGGTTGCCGGTTTAACTGCTCAAGACAGTTTTCGGAGAATGTGTCCAAAAGTAGCTCGCAAGACTGCTTGTCTGTACCGCCTGAAATGTAACTAGCGAGGTCCCAATCTATACTCTTAAGGTTGAAGTCACCTCCGACACCGGAAGATACCAGATAGATTTTATAATGGTAAGACATAGATTTCGGAACCAGGTTCTACAGTGTAAGACATACCCAGGGGCAGATAAGGACTCTGACCATAACTTGTTGGTTATGAACTGTAGGCTTAAACTAAAGAAACTACAAAAAGGTAGGAAAATAAGGAGATGGGAGCTGGATAAATTGAAGGAACCTGAGGTTCTTAAGAATTTTAGAGGGAGCTTTAGGCAACAATTGATAGAAACCGGGGAAAATAAAACGGTAGAGGAGGAATGGGTAAAATTGAGAGATGAAATAGTGAAGGTAGCAGAGGACAAAATAGGTAGGAAGGCAAGACCTACAAAAAATGGATATCACAGGAGATACTAAATTTAATCGATGAAACGAGAAAATATAAAAATGCAGTAAATGAAACAGGTAAAATGGAGTACTGACGACTAAGAAATGAGATTGACAGGAAGTGCAAAATGGCTAAGCAGGAGTGGATAGAAGGCAAATGCAAGGATGTAGAAGAATGTATAAATAGGGGAAAAATAGATACAGCCTACAGGAAAATAAAAGAAACATTTGGAGATAAGAAAAACAGCTCTATGAATATCAATGACACTGATGGAAAACCAGTTCTCAGCAAAGAAGGGAAAGCTGATAGGTGGAAAGAGTATATAGAGGGGCTCTACAAAGGAAATGAACTTCGAGACAATATTGTAGGAAGGGAAGAGGATGTAGATGAAGATGAAATAGGAGATACTGTACTGAGAGAAGAATTTGACAGAGCCCTGAAAGACCTAAGTCGAAACAAGGCCCCTGGAGTAAATGATATTCCCTCAGAGCTACTGAAGTCTCTGGGAGAATCAGCCATGACAAAATTGTTTACCTGGTGTGTAAGATGTATGAGACAGGTGAAGTACCCTCAGACTTTAAGAAAAATGTAATAATCCCCATCCCTAAGAAAGCAGGTGCGGACAGGTGTGAAAACTACAGAACCATCAGTTTAATAAGTCATGGCTGCAAAATATTAACGCGAATTATATACAGAAGGATGGAAAAGCTGGTAGAAGCCGACCTCGGGGAAGATCAGTTTGGGTTCAGGAGAAATGTAGGAACACGGGAGGCAATACTCACTTTACGGCTTATCCTAGAAGATAGATTAAGAAAAGGCAAACCTACATTTCTAGCTTTTGTAGATTTGGAGAAGGCTTTTGACAATGTTGTTTGGAATAAACTCTTTCAAGTTCTGAAGCAAGCAGGAGTAAAATATAGGGAACGTAAGGTTATTTACAACTTGTACAAAAACCAGACAGAGGTTGTCAGAGTTGAAGGGCATGAAAGGGATGCAGTGGTTGGAAAGGGAGTAAGACAGGGTTGTAGCCTTTCCCCAATGTTGTTCAATTTGTACATTGAGCAAGCTATAAAGGAAAGCAAGGAGAAATTTGGAGAAGGAATTAAAGTTCAGGGTGAAGAATTAAAGGCATTGCGTTTTGCCGACGACATAGTAATTCTGTCAGATCAATTAGGTAACGAAACAATAAAGGAGGTAGATGAGTTTTGTTACTTGGGCAGTAAAATAACAAATGATGGCCGCAGTACAGAGGATATAAAATGCAGAATGGCAATGGGTAGAAAAGTGTTCTTGAAAAAAAGAAATTTGTTAAAATCGAATATTGATTTAAACCTAAGGAAGTCCTTTCTGAAGGTGTTGCCTTGTACAGGAGTGAGACATGGACGATAAACAGTGCGGACAGGAAGAGGATTGAGGCTTTTGAAATATGGTGCTACAGAAGAATGATGAAGATTAGGTGGGTGGATCGCGTTACTAATGAGGAGGTACTGAACAGAATTGGGGAGAAAAGAAATTTCTGGCATACCTTGACTAAAACAAGGGATAGATTGGTAGGACACATTCTTAGACATCAAGGAATTGTGAATTTAGCGTTGGAGGGAAGTGTATGGGGAAAAATCGCAGGGGAAGACCAAGAGATGGATACAGTAAGCAGATTCAGACAGATGTAGGTTGCTGTTCTTATGTGGGGATGAAGAGGCTTGCTCAGGATAGGGTATTGTGGAGAGCTGCATCAAACCAGTCTCCGGACTGAAGACCAACAACAACAAGTACGTTAAAAGAAATAGACGCCCAACCAATTGAAACAAATAACAGGTCAGTGAGGAAGACATAAATAATGTAATGTGGGTGAGGGCAGGGGTGGATCCAGGATGGCCTACTGGGGAGGGGGTGAAAGAATTTTTCATTGTTATCTAAACTTTGGCGCAGTAGAAAGACTCTAGTACCGGCCACCCCTTTTTACCCCAATAAAACAAGTCTCACAGTTTTGAAGAGTCAGTGCAGTGCTAGCTTCATATTCTGAAAAAAAAGAAGGAAAAAAAAAGAGCTCTTGGTGGGGAGGGGGCAACGACCCTTCGCCGCCCCCCCCCCTTTTCCCTTGGATCCGCCTATGGGTGAAGGACAATTACATATGTTTGGACTGGGTGAATATGGAACAAAGGAGCATATTAAAGTATATAACCTATATTAAAATTAACTTGTTTTCACAATGGTGAGTGTAGCACAAGGAAGGAAAAACATTGGAATGTGTATGAGAAACGTAACGTAATTTCAACAAGCATGATGACAAGATAATACCTAATTGCTGTTACTTTAATAAGGGTGAATACTGAAATTGGGTTTGATTATTTAGAATTAGGTATGGCGTCTTCGCTTGGTGTTTGCTGATAGAGAGAATTTCAAGCAATATTAGCTTTCTGCCTTTATTCGCTCTGTGAAGAACATCAGATTTAATGTCAAAAGCATGACATTAATTGAAGGCATGTTCTGTAAAGGTAGAATTCTTCTCTCGTGTTAACCAGTCTAGTAGTTATATCCCTACCTCATTCACCTACATATAATTTGCCACAAAGATTGCAAGAGATCCTATATATGCCACTCCTTTCCAAAGGTGGATTCTTGTCTTTGCTATTGAAGAGCAAGTTGGCAATAGTATTCTTACTATAAAAGGCCAGGGTGTATTTTCTGGACTTAAGTTTGCTGTTTATATACTTTAATATGCTCCTTTGTTTCATATTCACATATTCCAAAAATACGTAATTGTCCCTCACTCACATTTCATTGTTTATGTCTTCCTCACCGGTACCCCTCTCCTACTTTTGTTCGCATATATACGTTAATTTAATATATAATTGTACTTACTGGTACACTTAATGCGCCATATGTTTCTTTCAGCTTATTCATTGAAATTTAATTTATAGTTATTTGTTTCAATTGGTTGAGCGTCTCTGTTTCTTTAATGTAAATGTTCAAATGTTTGTAGAGCTTATAGGACTTAACTACTGGATCATGAGTCCCTAAACTTACCAACTACTTACGAACTACGTTATACTATGGACGACACAAACATCCATGCCCGAGGGGGAGGATTCGAACCCCCGACGGGGAACAGCCTCACGCATCGGAGCATAGCACCTCAATGCCACTCCGCCACGGCGTTACTGTGCGAACTAGAAATTTAGTTTACGGTACCGAAACGTCACTATTATTTGAGTATAAGTATAAACAAATGTACGTAGATAGCTTCGCTATATGAAAGGCTACGTTGCACTATAAATAAAATTTACTTAGCATATGTGATTGAACATTATTTGTGAGATGTAATGCATAATCCCACTTCAAATTGATTCATTTAAAAAAAAAAAAAAAAAAAAAAAAAAAAAAAAAAAAAAAAAAAAAAAAAAAAACTTTTTGGCTTAAAGTGTTATTTAGACATGTTCTACGGCTAAACATACGAAAAAGAAGTGCGTTCTCATAATGTCCATAAGTAATCAGGAGAATTAAGATTTAATTACTGAACTGTAGGTATGGATGTATTTTTTGATGAATTAGCAGACTTAATTAAGAAAATACCCCAAATAATTTAAGAATGTAAGGATTACACAAGGAATGAAATTCTAAAAATAGTGACTCCTCCGGTTCTCTTTCTGTCTTTCTTTCTTTTGTAGTTCGAGGGACCGTTTAAATTTTGAAACTAATCTTATTAAAGCTAAATAAATGCTTGTAAACGATATAATAAATTTGAATTACGTGTTCTCCAGTTCCAAAAATTCACTATAAAAACTCGTTGCCTAGGAGAAAGGAACGGAGTTTCGAAATTTTCCGTTACCCATAATGCTGGGTGCCCTGGACTTGTGCTCCTATTGTAGAGACGGTAGTGAGGACATTCAGCGTTGCATAGTTCTGGGGGGTGATCATTTCGAAGGACAGTAAGGTAACTGTAGTTCATAGATCTACGTTAATGTTACTGGACTGTTCACCGAACTTTATTGACAGATGTTGTGTTTGTTGTTATACTTACTAATGCAAATGTTTCACTTAAGATTTCTGTATCTGCGGTCAGTGTAAGACGGCTATATAGTCGAAAATAGTAGCCATATTTTGCTCATTATTGCGGTATAGCCTTTAAAATTTTTCATGTTAACTGATTCTTCCGTGGCTTCTTGGTAGAACTAATGAATAAGTTCTACCAAGAAGCGACGGAAGATTCAGTTAACATGATAAGAAGTGCCAGCACAGCACAATTCTCCGTCTTTTATTACCGACTGCTCAAACAAAAAGCGAAGTCAACTCAACATATTTGGTTCAACAAACAGTGTCTAAAACGTAAAATGACGCAAAAATATATAACAATAAAATCAAGAGGAACATCAGATGCTGCGAATAAGCCTTGGGAGGTCGCAAGATATACGTGGTTAAAGGAAGAAATGAAACGTTGGTATCATTTTCGGGATAACGTAAGTACTCATTTAAAAGTGGTACACACAACCATAACCTCCCATTTACATCCGTGTCAGTTCGATGTCCTGGACAACGAAGTTCGTCTGTGTGTGGGTGACTTGATTCACGATAGATTCTTGAGACAGTCCAAGAAAATAGCTACGCTAAGTAATGCAAGTGTAACCCCAACTCCAAAGTGTAAACAAAAGTTTTCACAACGTGTCGTCAACCTGTCTGACTTCGTCCTTTTGACTACTGAACATAAGATCCTTGAGAATTGAAATATGTTCCATCACATCCTCTATCCGAGAAACAATTAGATTTAAAATTTTTATTTGTATGAATAAAAATATTTTGAAATTTACGTAAAGTAGCATTATATTGCTTCCAAATTCTCATCTGCGCCACTATTGGCCCACTTACGGTAGTAACACTAAAAGTGGGCCTTTGCGATCGTCTTTTGACAGCTCGAAATTTAAATGAAAATAACGGCTTAACCATGCATCTGACACGAACATTGAATACCCGAATTTGTAGAGGAGAAAATTCTCTACAACTTTGCTCTCTTATGTTTTTTTTCATATCTCGTATCGTTTCAGAGATATTTGCAAAGGTAACGGCGATTTGACGATGTCTGTCTGGCTGTAACATGTTCCCACTTTTTAGGTCGAACCGTTCAACCGATCGACACTAAATTTTACAGATATAATTGTTGGCTACCAGAGACCAGAACCTCGCTTTTTGAAATACGGTAGTAATACAAAAAAGCCGTTTGTAATGTAATTTTAATTGCAAATAAACCGTTCACTGACACGAAAATTGAATAAACGAATTTGTACAGGAGAAAATTCTCTACAACTTTGTTCACATACGTTTTTTTCATATCTCGTATCGTTTGAGAGATATTTGCAAAAATAACGGAGTTTTGACACCATTCATTGAATTAACGAAAACCAGGCGTTCGCAGAAGTCACGTGACATTCCTCGCCCAGAACTTTTTGTGGCAACGCCATCTTGCGTTGAGTATTTGATGATTTTCTTATTGTAACTTACACGTTGTCATTTCAAAGCAGCGGCTCACTGAAGAATTAACAAAAACACGTCGTCCTTCGTACGATAAATGATAATCTAGCGTCTACAAATGCCATATTAGCATTAGTTAACAAAGACTATTAATAGTATAAGATTAGTAGACACATCACGTAACTGTTAGCTGTAGCGTAGTGGGCCATGTGTAAAATATTCAAACAAAAAGTAGGAAAATATCTGGAAAAACATAAATAATAAGATACTTACGACTGACGAGCAATCTCTGTGGTATGACATTGTTAATGAAAAAGTTCCAACAGGAGAAAAACTGTATAAAATAAAAATGAAGCCTGACCCATATTGTAACCATTGCCAATTGGTAGACACAATAGCACATACATTTGTTTGGAGAGACCGAAATACCATCTGGAAGTGGACGCGAAAAAAGCTAGCAATTATCAGCAGGACGTCGGAAAATGCAATAAAGGTAGAGGATATAATATATCCAGATTGGAATCTATACCCTAGTATGAGACACAACAGCTATCTTTGGTTACTTAGAAAATTTATAAACTACATCATTAAACACAAAACTACAACATTAGAAGAATTTGTGATGTATTTAAAGAAGAACAGAACAAATTACAGAAGCTACCAAAATATAAACAGCAATTTCAAAATTTCCTCTTTCATACCCTGAAATAAGAATGTAAATTAGTTAAATGTGAGGAGGTATCACAAGATGTGCAACAATGATTTTCTGAAGCTACAACAAACCAACAGAAGATGAACAACATAATGAAAATATAAAATAAATTTCAGAAGCAATAGTAGATAATTTTTTTCACATATTATGTATAAATGCTTTGTATAATAATAATAAAGGGTTAAAACATAAAAAGTGTTGGACTGTGACGCTGGAGGTAAGTGGTTCGAAACCCGCTGCTCCCTAAAATTTTTTATTCGGAAAAGGGTTTCAGACACTCTTATTATTTAATTTTTTTATCATTTAGATTATTATTTTGGTCCAAAATGTTTGCAAAAACTTATAAAACTACAAATCTAAAGTGGGCCGTAAAACACGCCAGTGCGATTTTTCTTCAAAGATACGGGGCTATTTGAATCGTATCAGAACACATGGTGCTCTAAACAGCAAGCGCCACCCCACTCGGCTCCGAACGGTATTTCCCGCTATATGCTGTGCTTCCGAGCACCGTTTAACGGCGACCGATAAAGAGCTATTTTTAATTGCAGATACTGCGGAACAAAACACTGGATGCACCGGTTCGACGGCAGCAAGGCCCACTGGCGGTTGCCGGCTTTGTACAAAATGCCACTACATCGCATCGAGCGGGTCTGTTATCTGATTACGGCATTAAGTATTATTGTCGCATCAGTTAAGCCATGAATTGTAATGGAATTACATCTTGCAAAGATACTGCTCTTTTGACAAGCGTATCACAACTCGTCGGATCGCAAATCTTTCTACACCAGTGAATCCGCCGCAGTTCTGGTGACGCAGCTCGCCGTTCGCAGCCGCCAGAATTCCTGTTTCGTTATGCTGCCGGCCAGTGTTTCACATATTTCAATATTCCCGGCCCGTTATCAGTGATCAAACATCAGCCCCACGTTTTCGCCGCGGGCTAACGATGCATCGATACATGTGAACACGAGCCCGGGCTGTCACGGGGCAACGCCTGCTTTTGTGACCTTCCGCCATTTAATCTCATGAACTGTCAGTTCAAAACAAAGCTCTTTGCAAGGGTATAACGGAATATGAGATCTCGTGGCTAAATAAATGAAATGAATGTGTCGCCTGTGTAACAGAACGACAGCACACGCGTAGTTGGCATTTCAACCCGGCTGTGCATGTCACAAGACTATTTATTTTTAACTAAGAAATTAGTAATTTAATTTTTAATTTAATTTATATGCGGATTGCAGTAATGAAAAATATCATAACTCAAATTCCTGACCATGATAAACACCAGTGGGTGACTTTCTGAAGAAGTGAATAATTTTTATTCATTCGTTATGCAAGACATACAAAAGAATACAAAAGGGAAGAGGTGGCATTTGCAAAGGCAGCAATGTTTTTTAAATGAACTGCAATACTATAGAGTAGAACCCCTCTAATCCGACATAGGATGGTCCTGACTGGACGGCTGTCGGGCCATTGTTGCGGTGTCTATCGCTGTGCATATTGTTATACTGTTCGTTGTTGTGCACTTTTATCCATTTTTGGGGATTGAAAGAACGTCGTTGTTTGCTTTATTCCGTTTTCCCTACAGTACTTACTACATTCATTGTGTGTACAGTTGTCTTGGTTTTCAACATGTCTGGATTCAAACGTAAACAAGTAACTCTTTCACTAAATGAAAAATTAGCAGTGCTGCAAAGACTGGACAAAGAACAATCGCTCTGAAAAAATTTGTAAAGGAACTGAATGTAGGTGCTATGACAGTTAAAGGTTGGAGGAAGAATCGGAAAGACATTGAATCCTATACAGTTACGATTGATGGTGAAAACACTCTGAAGTATCGAAAAACATTAAAAAAGCTTAAACTTGAACTACTTGATAACGCACTGTGCATGTGGTTTTGTCAAGGTAGAAGGAAAGGAACTCCAATATCCGGGCCAATTCTTAAAGAAAAAGCAATAGTTTTGCACAAAAAAGTGGAAGCCGAAATTAAATTTGCTGCCAGTTGAAGGCTGGATTGAACGTTGGAAAACTCGTCACGGTGTCCGATTTGTTTCTACAGTAAGTACAGTGCAGTACTGTAATTTGTTTGTCCTTTTTCCTTTTGAAGAGGGGACTGAGGCGCTTCAGTCACGGTCTGCACGGCCACTACGGTCGGGGGTTCGAATCCCCCCTCGGGCAAGGATATTTGTGCCGTCCTTAGTTATAGGTAGTTCATAAGTAGTTTGTAAGTTTAGGGACTGATGACCCCGTAGTTAAGTCCCTTAAGCTTAACAAACATTTGAACTTTTTTTTTTCCTTTTAAAATCAATACGTATTATAGTGTGTGTAGACGTTTTTTTAGTTAATATATTGTTTAACACTGTGTAAAAAAAACATCTTTTTATTTTACTGTAGATGTCATTTAGTTCTTAAATCGTTTATTTTTTGTACTTAATGTCTTTTTATATTTGTTGCGATAAATATTAGATTTTTCGGATAATCCGACATGTTTGTCGTTTCGGCCATGGTCCCGGTCCCGAAGGTGACGAATTAAAGGGGTTCTACTGTGGTATCAAATCCTTGTGTTTGTGTGTTCGTATTGCATACAAATCTTCAGTTTCGTCCCAGATGTGATGAAATTTTGCGCACTTGACCCTTCAACCAAGGGGGGAAAATTTCAAATGTTTGTAGTTCTATGGGACCAAACTACTTCGGTCATATCTACTAAACGTAAGTTAAACTAGCCTAAGGACAACACACATATCCATGCCAGAAGGGGATTCGACCCCAGACGCGGGAGGCCGTGCGATCTGTAACGTGGCGTTCTAGACCGATCGGATACTCTCGCGCGATCCCAATAGAAAGGCGACGATGGGTGCAAGGACAACGAAAAATACACAATTAAGGAGTTGTGATGTCATAAACAATGTGCAGAAAACAACTGCATCACGCGACAATGTTTCAGATCTCCTGCTAAACTACTGGACCGATTTCAACGGAATTAAAAGACAGAACTGGAGGTGATAGAAAAATAAATAAACTCTGGCCCATAGGCCTCGAAAGGTCCATCGGGGGTACCGACCGACTGCCACGTCATCCTCCGCCCGCAGTCGTCATCGTATGCGGTGTGTAAGGGACGTGGTCAGCGCACCTTACTCCCGGCCGTTGTGTCCATTTTCGTTACCGGAGCAGCTTTTTCTCTGTGAAGAAGCTCCGCTATTGGCCTTGCAACCCGCTTGCCAATATTGCTCAGCAGACACGGGTAATTACCCATCAAGATACTAGCTAAGCCAGATGTTGTTGTTGTGGTCCTCAGTCCGCAGACTTGTTCAATGCAGCTCTCCACGCTAACCTATCCTGTGCAAGTCTCTTCATCTGAGATAACGTTCGGCAACCTACATCCCTTTGAATCTGCTTACTATAGTCGTCCCTCGGTCACCATCTACGATTTTTACCCCACTTCCTTCTAATGCTAAGTTGACGAGTCCTTGATGTCTCAGAATGTGTCCCACCAACCTATTCCTTCTTTTAGTCAGAATACGCCAGAACTTTTCTCCCCAATTCTGTTGAGCACCTCCTCATTAGTTACGTGATTTACCCATCTAATTTTCATCATTCGTCTGGAGCACCACATTTAAAAAGCTTCTATAATCTTTTTGTCTGAACTCCTTATCGTCCACGTTTCACTCCCGTACAATGCTACACTCCAGACAAATGCTTTCAGAAAGGACTTCCTAACATTTAAACTAATGTTGGATGTCAACAAGTTTCGCTTCTTCGGAAACGCTTTTCTTCCCATAGCCATTCTGCATTTTATATCTTCTTTACTTCGGCCATCAGAAGTTATCTCGCTACGCAAAAAACAAAACTCATCTACTACTTTTATTGCCTCATTACCTAATTTAATTCCTTCAGCATCGCCTGATTTTCTAACGCTACATTCCATTGTCCTTGTTTTAGTCTTGTTGATGTTCATCTTATACCCTCGTTTCAAGACATTGTCCATTCCATTCAATTGCTCTTCCAGATCCTTTGCGGTCTCTGATAGGATTACTATGTCATCGGCAAACCGCACAGTTTTTATTTCTTCTCCCTGAACTTTAATTCCCTCTCCAAATTTCTCCTTGCATTCCTTCACTGCTTGCTCAATGTACAGATTGAACAACAATGGGGAAAGGCTACAACCCTGTCTTACTCCCTTCCCAACCTTCGCATCCCTTTCATGCCCTTCGACTCATAACTGCTGTTTGATTTTTGTATAAGTTGAATATAACTCTTCGCTCCCTGTTTTACCCCTGCTACCTTCAGAATTTGAAAGAGTGTATTCCAGTGGACATTGTCAAAAGCTTTCTCCAAATCTACAAACGCTAAAAAGTAGGGTTTCCTTTCCTTAGCCTATCTTCTAAGATGTCGTAGTGTGAGTATTCCCTCCCGTGTTCCAACATTTCTCCTAAATCCAAACTGATCTTCCCCACGGTCGGTTTCCACCAGTTTTTCCGTGCGTCTGTAAATTATTCGTGTCAATATTTTGCAAACATGACTTATTAAGGTGATAGTTCTGTAATTTTCACATTTGTCTGCACTTGCTTTAGTGCTTAACTTCGGTGATCTAACGGTAACCAGTGTAGCCACTGCGGCACGGCCGTTGGCGCAGGAAATAACCTAACAAGTCAATAAAGAGCTGGTCTGTTATAAAGGCGAAGTTGGGAGAAAAACTGCTTGTAGCCGGACACGATCCCTCTCTTTTGTACTCCACAACGTGACAATACTTACACTTGCTAATAACGCTATTATAATTGTTCTTCTTATGATCTTTTCAAAACATTTACAAATGACGCTTATTATTAATTTAATTATAGGAAATTATACGAAATATGACGTGTTTCGGATAAATCTTCAGTACGCTAAAGACGACTGTCAGGTTTAGATTTAGCCTTCAGGCAGGCTTTGTACATGCGCGAGGTGAGGTACGAGAAGTGGAGTTCGGACCAATTCGTGCGTTTCCGTTAGGCGGTGTCCTTCTTGAGCGACATCTGCTGCACTGCGCGTCTTCAGACCTCTTATATCTTGTTGCTGTCGCACGCGCTACAAAGTGTCGAGGTTCGTTCGGAGTCTTCTGCTTGTAGAGGTTATGAAGGATGTCGGAAGAATTCTACGAGCAAATAATGCCTGGAGTATATGAAACTGCAACTGAAATAACGGAATACAAAATTGAAAATGTACATATACTGAAGAGTTTTGATTTGGATAAGAACTAGCTCGTAAATTTTCTTTTGGACTTTATAGAAGACAGAAGTTAAATTTTTAAATTGTTTCTAATATGTCAGTCTTCTGTATTTTTATTCTGAGTGATAGTTTGATTTATACCATGATGAAGGTATTTTGAACGATTACTCGCGTTTGTGTGCTTTGTGCATTTGCACTAACAACAAACTTACTGCACAGAAAGAGAGAGAGAGAGAGAGAGAGAGAGAGAGAGAGAGAGAGAGAGAGAGAGAGAGAGAGGGAAAACACTAGAATATCAAACCAGATGAGTGGAAAATAACATTTCTGAGTACAATATCCTGATACAATGTTTCAGTAGAAATTTCATGTGTTTGGTACAGTGGGATACGTGTGTTTGGAATTAAGGATCAATTGTATTGGTAGAAACATAAAAAATAATAATTTCTGGTTCTTTGTAAAGAGAATATATAAAACTTTGCACAAATAACAGGTGAAAGGGTTGTAATTACAGGATTTTTTAAATTTATTTAGAGTATGTGGTTTTCGAGTACAAATGGTTTAAATATTTACATACACATAGATATATACAATTAACTTTGAAAACAAATTAACAATTTAGCAAGCAAACAAAAACAAAATACAAAATTATATTAAAGTTGTATGTCCAGCTTTTCCATTCACTCGACGGCTTTAGGGGAGGCTTCATACAGTTCTCCAGTAGTTCCTGTGAATGCACGTTTTGGGCATTCCAGAATAATGTACTGGATCATTTGTTCAGGATGTCCACAGTGGCATTGGGGACTGTCTCGCCTGCCCCATCTGAAGAGCATATCTTCACTTCTGCCATGGCCCGTGCGGAATCTGTTGAGTGTGAACCATGTTCTTCTTGGCAGGTCTGTATCAGATACTTCTGCCAGGTAATATTTCCCTACTGTTCCTGGCTATGGCAGAATTGGACCAATCATTTTTCCAGGTGGTCTTGGCATCGAAAGGGATGGAAATAAGATTTTGAGCTGCTCTCCATGGTGGTCTCTGGATCGCAGGCGACGATTGTTTTGGAGTAATGTCTTGGTGGATAGGGAGGTTAATATTGTCGGAAATTTTATTCCACTCATTAACTAACGCAGCTTGCTGTCTGACATGTGGTAGAGCTATATTACAGAGAATGGAGAGCCAGGGCACTTGGGTCGATTTTATAGCCCCAGATATGATCCACATGGTGTTATTTAGATCGGTGTCCACTTTGGATGTATGGCTGCTGTAAAGCCAAACAGGACTGCAGTACTCCGCAACAGAATACACCAGTGATAAAGAAGAGATCTTCAGAGTATGTGCATTAGCTCTCCAGCTAGAATTGGCAAGCTTTTGAATGATGTTGTTTCTTGTTCGTATCTTAGCTGCTGTTTTTGTCAGGTGACATTTGAATGTGAGTGATCTGTCCAGTCTGATGCCAAGGTATTTTGGGTTTGGGTTGTGGTTTAACTTTTTTCCATCAAAACTAACATCAAGAGATCGAGTGGCTTGTTGGTTGCATATAAGGGTAATGGGAATCGCTACTCCTATGCTATCGCCAACTGAGTCCTTGCTGCGGAGCGCAAGGTTGCTCGCCGTCTGAGGTTCCCTCGCGAGATTATTGGAGTTATTCCTCTGCAAGAAATTCTTCCTAGGGATCTACTTTAATGAATTTGGCGATCTTGACGAGAAGAATTTAAGTCGCACGCCACTATGTGCCTGTGGAGAGGAAGAAGACCCAAACCAAATTTTCTTCCGGCGTCCTTTGAACATCGCTCACATAACTGTACTTGCCAAGCAACTTCAGTTTCCAACTTCCCTCCAAACCAAGGGACGACATAGCAATGTTTATACTGCTGTACGAGTTCGTCATCAAGCCATCAAGATGTAAAACTTCCTGGCAGATTATAATTGTGTGCCGGAACCGGGACTCGAACCTGGGACCTTTACCTTTCGCGGGAAAGCGCACTACCGACTGTGCTATCCCGACACGACTCACGATGCCGCCTCACAACTTACTTCCGAGAGTACCTCGCCTCCTACTTTCCAAACTTCACAGAAGCTCTCCTGCGAACCATGCAAGACTAGCACTCCTGGAAGAAAGTATATGGTGGAGACATGGCTTAGCCACAGCCTAAGGGATGTTTTCAGAATGAAACTTTCACTCTGCAGCAGAGTATGCGCTGATATGAAACTTCCTGGCAGATTAAAATTGTGTGCTGGAACCGAGACTCAAACCTGCTACCTTTGCCTTTCGCGGGAAAGCGCACTACTGACTGTGCTATCCCGACACGACTCACGATGCCGCCTCACAACTTTACTTCCGCCAGTACCTCGCCTCCTACTTTCCAAACTTCACAGAAGCTCTCCTGCGAACCATGCAAGACTAGCACTCCTGGAAGAAAGGATATGGTGGAGACATGGCTTAGCCACAGCCTAAGGGATGTTTCCAGAATGAAAGTTTCACTCTGCAGCGGAGTGTGCGCTGATATGAAACTTCTTACGAACCATGCACAGGACAGCTACTGTGAA
Source organism: Locusta migratoria (assembly GCA_026315105.1). Lineage (NCBI taxonomy): Eukaryota > Metazoa > Arthropoda > Insecta > Orthoptera > Acrididae > Locusta > Locusta migratoria. Next base: position 104,431,323 of record CM048747.1, read on the forward strand.
GTTTGGAAAGTAGGAGGCGAGGTACTGGCGGATGTAAAGTTGTGAGGCGGCATCGTGAGTCGTGTCGGGATAGCACAGTCGGTAGTGCGCTTGCCCGCGATCAGCAAAGGTCCCAGCTTCGAGTCCCGGTTCCGGCACACAGTTTTAATCTGCCAGGAAGTTTCATATCAGCGCACACTCCGCTGCAGAGTGAAAGTTTCATTCTGCCATCAAGATGTAATCTCCTGTGACGCTTCCCTACTGCTTCTGGTAACAGCCAGGGGAATACCAACACAGAATTCAACTGCCGATCTACCATGTGCTCCACTGCAGTAATAAGAACGTTTAGCCTAAAAATCTGAGTCATTATGTACCACTCCCTTGTATTTGAGTATATATTAGTGTATCTTCGCGATGGACTGTACTACATTAATCTGTTTTCTATTCTCATGCTCTGTTGTATTAGCAGTAAGAATCTTACCATACTACCTCTATCCATCTTGTGCTAGAATATTTTATTCTTCTGTAATCGTCTCAGTATTTTCTATGCCTAAAAATAATGTCTAATGTTCTTATCTCCTTCTCATAATGCTAATGTATGTCTGAATTGTCAAAATCGCATGTAATGTACCCTTTCATGATTTGTGAATGCTGCATGGGCATAATTCGAATGCCAAAAAAAAAAAAAAAAAAAAAAAAAAAAAATTAGGATTAACGTCCCGTAGACAACGTGGTCATTAAGGACGGTTAGATAGACAGTGGTCTTCCTGTTATTATAAAGATCGATAGTGCCAAATTTAAAGATTGCAATAAAAGTTACGTATTAAAGTATACGTTTGTGTCAATGTCTTTGTAAAGAACCCCCTGTCATGCACCATACAAAATTTTATGTAGGCAGTGACCCTTCTCTTGTTTTAAAAGTCAAGTGTGATTTTTTTGTCAATATCGGAATAAAACTGAAGATTGGTGTCAAAGTCTGTTTATGTAGACTGTTACCTTTCTCTTATTTTCAAGATCAAGTGTTCAAAATTTCGTCAAGATCGGAATCAAACTGTAGATTTATATGAATGATAAACATACAGAGGGACGCGCTGTATATTAAATTTACATCATTTTTTCCGTTTTCCGACGTCCTTAGTTGCTCAGAAAATTAGTGGAGGTGTATGACCGTCTACTGCAAATAAGTGAAAGGCGTTTTTTGTGCCATACGTGTTTCGCTTCTTTATTTGTGAAGCATCATCAGTGGTCTGTAATACAAATTTGTTTTCGTATAATTTGCAGTACAGTTATTATTTTGTTATGTTTCACAGTATGACAGTTATGAATCTTTCTTTTGTTACAGTTTCTTAAATTCTGACCTACTAGGTTAGGAACAACATCTGTAGCACAAGATTTTGCGAAGTTTGTTTAATTCTTCTGCATTACTTACGGTTTTTTGTGTTCATTTGTTTCTTCATGGAGCTGTTTGTGAATTCTCCAGATGGATCTTATTCCATGTTGGATGGTTCATGTCCGTGTTCTATCAGGTGTTTTGCAAAGGTGGAATGGCTATTTTCATATTTGCAGCTTCTTATATGTTCTTTAAATCTCGTTTTGAAGTTTCTGCCTGTCTCGACCAAAAAATCAACACACAACTAATGAGAAATTATAAGAAGAACAAATAACAAACGCCCAAAAATCCATCAAACACAAGAAAGTCAATACACGCAGTTACACATACAAAACAGCAAAACTCATGACACAAACAGCAAAAGTAAATGGTATACTCTAACATAGAAATACAAATCAACACACAAAATAGCAGACATACTGAAGAAACAAGGTTTACAAATTGCCTACAGAAGAAGAAACACTCTTCTGTCACATTTGGAAACAACAGATAAACCAGACAAATAAGAAAGGGCAGGTAAATATAAGCTAGAATGGCAAGAATGTAAATCAGTATAGAGGGAATGACAGGCAGAAACTTCAAAACCAGATATAAAGATCATATAAGAAGCTGGAAATATCAAAATAGCAAATTACACCTTTGCAGAACACCTGATAGAACACAGACATGAACCATTCAACATGAAAAAAGATATATCAATTATCAGAAACAATAATGGAGACAGAAAACTCCTGACACAACAGGAAAACTTCTATACACAAAGAGCCCTGGCAATGAATAAGAAAGTGATTAATGATGAGATCAACACAAGCAACAGCTCACTGATCAAGCTGGCCACAAAAACAGTGGAAACCAGTGATGAAACATGAAATGTCCTCCCGCCTTATTTCTTTCTCTCCTCTTCCCGTCCGCACGCTCTCACAAAAACTGAACACAAACAGCAGAAAACACCCACACACACACACACACACACACACACACACACACACAATCACGCTCATCTATACAGACAAAACGACTGCACACTACACTGTGAAGTGATGATATAAACGTGTGGAGAACACACAAACAGATCCATGGAGAAACACATACAGTAACATAAAAACCGTAATACTGAAAAATTAAACTAACTTCGCAAACGCTTGTGCTACAGAAGTTGTTTCTAACGTAGTCGGTCAAAATTTAAGAAATTGTAACATAATAAAGATTGATAACTGACATACGGTGAAACATAGAAAAAGAATACTTATAACTATATTTAATATTATACGAAAAACAAACATGTATTACAGCCCACTGTTGATGCTTCACAAATAAAGAAGCGAAGACGTAGGGCACAAAAAACGCCTTCATTTAGTTGCAATAGACGGTTATACATCTCCACCAATAAATTTTTTACTTTTGAGCCTCTCTGGGTTTGTTTCTTTGTGCCTCTGTTGATCTTCGATGGAGCGAAAGTGACGTAAATATGCTGAGAGACTGAAAACCTATCTATTTGATATCAAACAAGATGTTCAAATATTTGTAAATCTATCGGATTTGACTGTGTGGTCATCAGTCCGTAGCTTACAAACTACTTAAACTAAGGTAAACTAACCTAAGGAAAACACACATGCCCGACGGGAGGATTCGAAACCCCGACGGCGGACGGCCGCGCACACCGCAGCATGGCGCTCTAATGCGCACGGCTAACCCGCCGCGGCTTATATCAAACGTCGTTTATCAGGCGGATGTGTGAGAGTGAGAGAGCAAAAAGCCACGAAATATGGAGTAATAAATATTGTTAGGGAAAGCTATATTCTATGAGTTACGTTTATTGTTTCATTCGTCCGACATAATACGATACTTGCGCTATTTTAAATCGGACGAATGAAACTATAAACGTATATTTACGTTTACGGTAAAGTTCGTAACTCATAGAATATAGTCTTTCCTAACGGTATTTATTACTACATATTTCTCGAATTTTGCTTTCACGCCCTCCCACATCCATGCACCGCGACCAAACTCCCTTATCAGTATGGTACCAAGTGCTGCGGGCTACTACAAATAGAGCCGGTCATCTCAGCCTTCAGGCTCGCTCATAGCTCATCTGGGCCTTCCGCTAGGCAGCTATGTGGTGCAATGGAGCACTGCGAGTCAGCTACGACCAGCCTGCTACGAGTTTCCACTGCGCTCGTGACACTGGTAGTCCCTAAAGCCGTCGTCACACGGAACGTGCTGTCTTACCTAGCTACAATACCCTATGAAACGACCTGCTACATACCATGGAACGTGCTGCTCATCGTGATTTGCGTTGCGATCGCAGTGCTCTCCAGCGCCCGTTGCGGGCTGTCGCGTTTGTGTTTTTCCATAGATGGATGTGCGTAAAATTACACGGTATCTCTGTTAGCCATCGACGAAAGAAGAAGAAGAATAAGAAAAAAGGGTATTTAAATCGCCCGCTACCGGGCTAGAACCCAGTTCCCTTCGAGCAACCGTAGCGTGCGGATCTCCGTGCCGGCGCATTTCCAGGAGCTCAGTCCGTCAGTTCACCTGATGATGGCGACATGTATGATCGCTTAAATATTGTGCCCGTTGGACACTATAGACCGGCAGTACACCCGTGGATATTTTGATTATAAAATCACAAGAAAAAATAGACACAAACGAAATGCTTTCTTATGCTTGCATGTGGCATGCAATACTCTTACAGAAATTGTATTTTTTTCTCTTCAAGAAGCACAAAGACGGTACATTTATCTGAAAGCGGTTGAGAATAATTAAAAAAATATCCGATAAAATCACTTTTGACAAAAATTCTTTAAAAAATTGTCGACGGCAAAATAAATCATTCGCACCAGCTCTAATTGTCTTGCTCTTATATTCCCAATTTTTCCACGTTGTAGATATTCTGCATTTTCGGAGATAATAGGTTCTGACCAATACATTTTACTTGTTATACACGCGGGACAACGCCTCAGCTCGACAACGTTGTGATAATGTTTGCTTTTAGTATTCTACGTAAACACTGTTCCTCTCACTTTGCACTGTTGAACTGAACTATTCCAACACTGTACTGATCTGCAATTTAATTCAAACACCGTGGGGGAAAACCGAGTGGCCTAGAACGAAAAACTCAACAAATTCTCTCGTGGACAAAGTTAGTTCTTGTTTCTAATAAATAACGTCGAATACCTAATATTATAATTGTATTAAATAAACAAATAAGTTACATAAACGTAATTAAACCAAATCATTCAAAATATCTTAAGAGTGTAGATGCAAACCTGTTATTTACATCTCTTTTCCTCCGCAGCTCGTGACGCTAACCACCACCCTAATAAGTCGGCTTAAAAAAGAAATAACAACGAATATCGGATATTATACTTCAATTAGCAAGAAATTACCAGAAACGCTAAGGAAAGAAAAAATAAAAAAATAAAAATATTTCGGAAGTGCAAAGGCGCGAACCCGTCCTGATTGTTATCTCTGCTCCACAGCCCACGACACTACCAAATACGGTATTCCTACTCTAGAATATAATGCTGAGAATTTAGATATGGTATCTTTCTAAAACATGTTTTGATATTTATGCATGACATTGCTTCACAAAGACGCTTCTTTGATAGAAAGCGTTATACCGTAGCAAGGGAACGATATTCTTTCACAGTATACAAATTAAATACGAGAACCTTGAAAGCTATGAGAATGTTATTTCCGGTAATTTATTGTAACAAATCATATCTAAAATGACGCCTTTTCAAAATTTCTTCAATATTCTGACGCTTTCAAAAATATTATATTCATATATTGTACGCTACAACGAAAGAAGGCACGAAATACGGAGTACCGATTGCAATATGGCGGCTCAAAAGTTCTGCTTGTCACGTGAAAACCAGGCCGCTTCTCATTGGCCACGTTACACTACACGAATAAAAAAATCTAACATGCTGGATCCTTCATTCCACACGTCGCAGGGTAGAGGAACGCGGTATTCCACGCTACGGCGTCACCACTTCCTCCTCCACGTGCGTTTCCACGTCCCGTGAGAGGACGGCTTGATGCTTGTAGAATCTCGCAGCGCCGTTTATTACAGAGCAATGACGATGAAATGGGACTTTCTGCGAATGTTAGCAAATGCGACATACGTTCTGCTGGACAGGCCCGGAACAAGCCGCGTTAGTTACTGCCTGGATAAGTTTAATGTACTAATTTAATTAGTAATCTGTGTCATTTCGTGTGAGATGAATGAGGTGCCACTACACTATTTGATTTTTATGGAGCTAATTTTTACAGCCATATTGAACAAGAGTGCAAATTTCATATCATTAACAGTGACTTTTTTTAACCGAGAACTATTTGACGCCGGCCGCGATGGCCGAGGAGACTGAGGCGCTCCAGTCACGGTCTGCACGGCCACTACGGTCTGGGGTTCGAATCCCCCCTCGGGCATGGATATTTGTGCCGTCCTTAGTGTTAGCTAGTTCATAAGTAGTTTGTAAGTTTAGGGACTGATGACCCCGTAGTTAAGTCCCATAGACTATACAAACATTTGAACATTTTGAACTATTTGACGATATTGGCTGTGTGTCGGCGATCGTTGTCGTGCAACTTGCTTATGCACCATACTCGCCTGATCTCATTCCTTCAGACTTCTTCCTAATCCCTCGACTAAAACTCGCTTTGAAAGGAAAGAGATTTGACGATATTCCTGACATCCAACGAAAAGTGTCGAGGCTGTTCAACAGCACCCCAAAGGAAGCCTTCGTGCAAAGCTTCCAGGTCATGTATCGCAACACTGAGAAGTGCCTGTAGATATGGGAGGCGACTATTTCGAAGGACAATAAGGTAAGTTCAGAGTTTTGGCAAGTTCAGTGCTAACAGCCGTCATGTATTTGATAAAATGCATCTTTAACCAACAGCTGTTTATTAAAATCCTTGAAGTCACTAGTTTCGGTCGAGGACCATCATCATAGATAAAAAGGTATTAAAACAGGTTATTAAACAGAATTAAATAAAATACATCTGGCTGGAAACAGCAGGAGTCACTTCGAATGAAATTACAAATCAATTGTACTTTGTAATTTTATTCAAATGTTCAAATGTTTGTACAGCTTATGGGACTTAACTGCGGGGTCACCAGTCCCCAAACTTACAAACTACTTACGAACTATCTAATACTAAGGACGGTACAAATATCCATGCCCGAGGGGGGGATTCGAGCCCCCGACCGTAGTGGGCGTGCAGACCGTGACTGGAGCGCCTCAGTCCCTCGGCCGGCTAATTTTATTTAATGCCAGATTCATTTAATGCTGTTGACTAACCTGTTATAATACCTTTTTATCTATGATAATGGTCCTCGACCGAAACTAGTCGATTTTAAGGATTTTAATAAACAGCTGATGCTTAAAGGTGCATTTTATTAAAGTAAGGTAACTGTAATAGTTCATCTACGTTAATGTCACAGAACTATCACCGAACTGAATTGTCAGAGTTTGTAGTATCAAAATATTTTAACCAGTCTTTTCCTGGTCAGTTTGCTGAATGGTTTCGCATAAGTATTTACATTAAGAACTCTCGCTTTTCCTGTTCTGACGTTGTAGAGATTTGTGTGCCAGGAAACCTTTTTTAAAAGTAATATTCAAGTTCCTTTTTGCATTTCTGAACGTTTTTCGCTGTTTATTAGCCAGAAATAAAAACGGCAGATCGTCTGCAAAAGCTAAACGAACTGTAAGAAAAATGGATTTTCGTAATTTAATTGTTGGTCAGTTTGTAGTTACTGTTTTAGTTTTTGCCACTCTTGTTTAACTTTTTAAGACACTGTTGGAAAGGAAGAGAGAGGGAGAGAGAGAGAGAGAGAGAGAGAGGGTGAGAGAGTCCATCACCATGTCTCAATTCTATTTTAATTTCAAAATGTTTCGAAATTTCACAAGAATTTTCCTTAGTTTTTGTACCAATGCTTCGCTAATAACGCTAATAGCTTTGAGGTCGTAATATTTACTTGTGTAACTTGTGAGAAAGTCAATCTTTTTAGTCATCTACGTACATCAAAAATATTTTCTACCTATAAATTTTGAATATGGCAAATTAATTTCAAAATTAATATTTTTCGGAGCAAGATCTGTTTGGCCACACGGGAGTAGCCGAGCGGTCTGGAGCGCCACGTTACGGATCGCGCGGCCTCTACATCTACATCCATACTTCCCAAACCACCCGGCGGTTTGTGGCGGAGGATACCTTCAGTATCACTATCGGTTCTCCCTCCTATTCCAGTCACGTATTGTTCGCGGATTTTATCCTCATGTTCGCTAGATATATGTACTAGACTCCACGGTAAAGGTATGTTCTCGAAACTTCGACAAAAGCCCGTACCGAGCGACTGAGCTCTCTCCTGCAGAGTCTTCCATTGGAGTTTATCGATCATCTCCGTAACGCGTTGGATCTTTTATCAATCCAACATGGTACGGATCCCACACCGGTGAGCAGTGGGTGAACAAGTGTGCTGTAACCTACTTCCTTTGTTTTCGGACTGCATTTCCTTAGGATTCTTTCAATGAATCTAAGTCTGGCATCTCCTTTACCGACGATTAATTTTATATGGTCGTTCCATTTTAAATCACTCCTGCCTACTCCCACATAATTTATGGAATTAACTACTTCCACTGCTATAGTGTAGCTAAATGATATATGATTTATCTTTCTATGTTTTCGCAGCACATTACACTTGTCTACATCGAGATTCAGTTGCCATTCCCTGTACCATGTGTCAATTCGATGCAGATCCTCCTGCATTTCAATACAATTTTCCATTGTTGCAACCTCTCTATATACTATAGCATCATCCGCAAAAAGCCTCAGTGAACTTCCGGTGTTATCCACAAGGTCATTTATATATATTGTGAACAGCAACGGACCCACAACACTCCCCTGCGGCACACCTGACATCACTCTTATTTCGGAAGACTTCTATCCGTTGAGAATGACATGCTGCTTTCTGTTATCTAAGAACTCCTCAATCCAATAACACAATTGGTCTGATGGACCATATGGTCTTTGTTCATTAAATGACTGTGGGGAACTGTATCAAACGCCTTGCGGAAGTCGAGAAACACAGCATCTACCTGAGAACCCATGTCTATAGCCCTCTGACTCTCGTGGACGAATAGCGCGAGCTGGGTTCCACGCGATCGCCTTTTTCGAAACCCACGCTGATTCCTCAGAGCAGATTTCTAGTCTCCAGAAATGTCATTATACTCGAACATATTACATGCTCCCGCGTAGTGGGTTCGAATCCTCCCTCAGGCATGAATGTGTGTCTTGTCCTTAGGTTAGTTTAACTTAGTTTAAAGTAGTTTGTAAGACTATGGACTGATGTCCAACGTAGTTTGTTCCCACAGAATTACAAACGTTGAAAAAGATCTGTTTATCGATGTTCACCAATATTCCATTCAAGTTGTTCCTGTACTCGGTAACATACATTTTTAAGGGATAGGAAGGGGCAAACGTCGATAACTATTAAATACCAATTCTCTCCATTTGACACGCAGTTTCCCCAGTTACCCGGAATTTTCTCAATGAAGCACAAAAATCAGTAATTACTGGTTCAAGAAGAGAAATTTTTTTATTATAGGGAAATAAAGATTACAATTAAGGTAAAGGCAAAGTAAAAGTGACAGGTAAAAATCCCACGACTTTAGGGAGGAGGGGAGGGGGATCGAACCCGCGGTCTATGGTAGTATACCACTATGCTACCGAGCCAAATTGAAAGTACCACAACAAAATGTCAATTTATGAATCTGACGTGAAGAACTATTGTCTGTAAATTTACGGTAGTGACGGTTCTCAAGGACATAAACATTCATTAAGTATTAATGATATGAATTCTTAATCCAACTAATATACTGTCAAGGTCAACATTAGAAAAATACATGTAAAGTACAGCCTGTCTGCGAAATTTTTTCACCATTAACATAATTTCTTTTAATGTTTTTTTTTTTTTTTTTTTTTTTTTTTTTTTTTTTTTTTTTTTTTGGGTAGGTTCTTCTCTGGAGCGTTACAACAATTTCGTTTTGTTATTTAGTAATATTTTAATTTTCCTAGCAATTTCCTCGTCATTTAGTGGCTCGGAATGTGAACTGATTTTTAATGGGATATCTGGCAGAAAAATTTCTGTGTAAGTCTTTTAAAATACCTATGACGTTATTTGCAATGAACGTGGTTGGTAAAGTGCCAACTACTGTCCTTCTTGAAGCAGTGTTCGAAGTTGTTATCCATTTGCCTTTGTTTTAAATGTTTTATAAAAATTTTCGCAAAGACACAGAAACCACAAGACTGGCAATCTTTTACTGAAATTCGCAACCTAGCGCGGACTTCAATGCGAGAAGCCTATAGTAGTTACCATATCGAAATCCTGTTTCGTAATCTTGCAGAAAATCCAAAGAAATTCTGGCCATATGTGAAGTTCACTAGCGGCAAAACACAAACAATACCTTCACTACGCGATAGCAATGGTAATACTACCGATGACAGTACTGCTAAGGCAGAATTACTAAACACAGCTTTCCGAAATTCGTTCACCAAAGAAGACGAAGTGAACTCTCCAGTATTCAATCCAAGAACAGCTGCCAGCATGCGAAACTTAAAGTAGATGTTCCTGGAGTAGTAAAACAACTTAAGTCATTAAACAAAAACAAATCTTCATGGCCAGATTGTATATCAACTAGATTCCTCTCAGAGTATGCTGATGCAATAGCTTCGTACATAGCTATAATTTACAACCGATCAATCAGCGAAAGATCCGTACCCAAAGACTGGAAAGTTGCCCAAGTTTTCCAATATTCAAGAAAGGCAACAGGAGTGATCCCCAAAATTACAGGCCAATCTCATTGACGTCGATTTGCAGTAGGATTTTGGAACATATACTGTACTTTGTTCAATATTATGAACTACCTCGCCCTTTATTCACATGAAGTGTTAAGTGCCATCAACAAGGGATCTCAAATCGATTCCATATTTCTGGATTTCCGGAAGGCTTTTGACACTGTACCCCACAAGCGGCTTCTAATTAAATTGCGTCAATTGTGCGATTGTCTCCCCAATTGTGCGATTGGATTCACCACGATTTCCTATCAGAAAGGACACAGTTCGTTGTAATTGACGGTAAGTGATCGAGTAAAACAGAAGTGATATCTGGCATTCCACATGGAAGCGTTATAGGTCCCCTACTCTTCCTTGTGTTTATAAACGATTTATGAGACAATCTGAATAGCTCCCTTAGACTGTTCGCGGATGATGCTGTCGTTTATCGGCTAGTGAAGTCAACAGAGGATCAAAAGCAACTGCAAAGCAATTTAGACAAAATATCTACATGGTGCGAAAATTGGCAATTGACACTAAATAAAGAAAAGTGTGAAGTAATACACATGACCACTAGAAGAAATCCGCTGAACTTCAATTACACGATAAATCAGTCAAACCTTAAGGTCGTAAATTCTACCAAATACCTAGGAATTACAATTACGAACAACGTTGACTGGAGAGAACACACAGAAAATATTGTGGGGAAGGCGAACCAAAGGTTACGTTTCATTGGCAGAACGCTTCGAAGATGCACCAGCTCCACCAAAGAGACTGCCTAGATTACACTTGTGCCTCCTCTCCTGGAGTAGTGTTGCCCCTTGTGGGACCATCACCAGGTGGGACTGACGGAAGACATTGAGAAGGTTTTATCCCGTTACGGGGGGGGGGGGGGGGGGGGGAGCGCCATGGAAATGTTGCACGAATTGGGGTGGAAATCATTAAAAGAAAGATATTATTCATTGCGGCGTGATCTGTTTGCGAAGTTTCAATCACCAACTTTTACTAATGAATGTGAAAATATTTTGCTAGCTTCCACCTACTTAGGGAGACATGACCATCCCAATAAAATAAGAAATCGAAAACGGAACGATTTAGGTGTTGTTTCTTCCCACGCGCTATTAGAAAATGGAACGGTACTTAAATGTGATTTGCAGAGTATCTATGTAGATGTAGTAGTTGTGTTTCTTGAGGTCCTTGTCAGTTTTACCGAAATGATACTCTAGCATCTTTCTGGTTGTCTAATTAATTTACTAGCGTTTTCCCTAGATTTCAGAAACATGTCATGCGTGTACTTTGATTTGGTACTATTCCAAATTTCGAATGGCTTGTGTCGAGATGTTACCGCTTTTCAGCCATCTGTGTTTATCCGGGATGTTTATTTTTCACCCTTGTAAAGGAATAGAGTTTTGAGCAATTTTCAAATGTTGACTACGTTTATAGTATTTGTATTAACTCATGTAATTTATGGTAAAATAGAGATATTCAGTTGTTAGTATAACATACACAATTTGGTACTGCAAACTTTTGACGTTTTATCTCTAAAAATTCTGCTTCATTGTAAAATATGAAAAGCATAATAAGGTAAATCAGTAATTAAAAAAGAAATTAATTAAACAGATGGAAAATTGGCAGTATACACAGTCGCACCTGGAACTGTATCAATGTTCTGGAGAGGAATTTTCATTTGGACATACGCAGGTTAGCGTTCTATAAAGAATAGTCGAAGCGTATTTTGGTGTTACATTGACAGTTCTTTTGAGGTGTTTAATAACTAAGTAAGGGAACAGAAAGCAAGTTCTGGAGCATTGATGCTACGATTTGTTTTTGACGGGCGGCGATCAGATACTGGTCCTTCATCCTATTTTTAAACACGAACAGTTGATTGCTATTCGGATCACCCATTATTATTGTGATCAGTTGTGATACTTTGCAACCATATCCTTTATTTTATAGGCTACTTAATACTATTGTTAACAAAATTAATACACTAAGTTTTAATACAGTTTGTATCTTTCTATAGGTGAAACCGACTTCAACTGCCTATAGGTGTGCGTGTTCGCTTTCGCGTGTTTACTTTGGCATGCAGAACAATTGGAATCGTGGGTTTGCGTGCAGCTTGTTGACGGACTCAATTACTGTTTTAAGTGTTCGGTGGTACTGTGGACGTAAACAGCTTAATCTCAGAAGGCTTTTCCTTGTATTTCGGGTGTTATCGTAGGATGGAATTGAAACGTTCGTAACAATGCATTGTATATTTATTGTGCTTTGTTGGAAGTTAAATGAGAAAGTAAGTTCTTTTAGTATTTCTAGAGTTAGGAAAGCTTTTTGTTAAATACTATTACACAATCGTCTTGACTATGACGAGTTTATAAATAATTCGTTTCTTCTTTATGATGATCTGCCTTGAGCAAAACACTGGTTTTTATTTTCATGAGCTTACTTGTTTCTGCACAGTTGTAGCACGTTCAGTCTATTTTTTAATTGCTTTAAATAGAACAGAGGAAATATTTCGTACAGATTATTATGAGTTCGTATTGTTAATTAGAAATCTATACAAGAATTTTATTCACTGCTCGAAACAATTAGGGGATCAGGTAAGAAAACATACAGTGTATGGTAACGTATTTTATACAGATGTTGGTTACAATTGTGTATGTGATACAGTACGATATTATGCTGTCTCAAGTTTACATGGCATAATAGTGAAATAATTCTTTATCGTTGTTCTCTAATGTGGGGTTTGATCACCTCGGACTGCTAGTCCCACCTGCATGGCAAGGACACTATAAAGTTATCAGCTCTTGAGGAACATTTCACCGTTCTTCCATGAGTGCAATATCCAGCTATGCAACCGTTGTTGGAGGTTCTCGCTTAGCTGAAACGCTTCTGCCAAGTGCATCCCAGACATGTTCAAACGGTTTTAAGTCCGGTGAACAAGCTGGCCACTCCATTCGTTCAATTCCCGCAGCTTCAAGCATGCTGTCCACCAGTGCATCTCTGTGGGGACGAGCGTTATGGTCCACAGAAGCAGTACATCTTCTATGGCACCGGCGCCGGACACAACAGAAGTATCTCGTTTTTATACTTCTGAGCAATCAGAGCGCCATTTTGAACGACATAAAGGTCCTTACGTCCGTCGATAGTGACTCCTGCACACACCATTCGTCCACCACTTTGATACGGTGACGTTGCCTGTGGTGTCGCACAGCATTCTGCAGTACTGAGCTATGTAAAAGTTAAGTATTACTAAGTCTCTAAGAAATATATATCTCGTTCTAAAATACTCTAGTGTTTCTAGTTTCTGCTGTTCCACTGGCTGGTCACCTCCTACCTGCACAAACGTGCATCCTTTATTCCTGTGTCGGTCTTTCTACTCGGCCACCGACACCTACGACGGAAACTAGATACAAAAGCGGCGACGAGGATGGGACACAAAATTGCCTGTACATAAGGAGGTTTGTTCCGATTTCCATGTTCTCTCCACATAAAGATGATTGTCCGGCTGAACAAAAAATCTTGAGTTATCTGTGAAAACCCGGCGCCATTCCTTACGACTCTAATCTTGATACTGCACTGCTGAGCTTCTGCGGAGAAAACTGTGTCGTGGTTTTAATGGGACACACCCCCTAGGCCTTCGTGCGTAAAGGCCACATTCCCAAAAGCGATTTCGAACTTTGTGTCGCTATTGCCCCCCCCCCCCCCCCCCCCCTTTGGCTGTATGGAGGGAGCGTTACAGCTTAGTTGCATTCACCCTCCTGTCTCAGCGGGCTATTAACCGGAGATAATGGTCACCTGTTGCTGATGTTATCCACGGACGACTTTGGAAATTACACTTTGGAACGCTCCAATAGCTGTAGCCACCTCCCTTAGTGTCTGCCCCACTTTCATCCTTCCTATGACTATCCATGCCATAGATTTGTGTAAGTCACATTGTTGTTGCCTTGCAATACCTGTTGAAACACTATCTGAACATATTTTAATCAAATTGCATGGTTGTGGTATATCGCCCCAAATTTGCGGCTGGATAGGGGATTTCCTGTCAGAGAGGACACAGTTCGTAGTAATCGATGGTAAGGCATCGACTAAAACAGAGGTGATATCGGGCGTTCCACAGGGTAGTGTTATTGGTCCTCTGCTGTTCCTTATTTACATAAACGATTTAGGGGAAAAAATAAGTAGCTCTCTTAGGTTGTTTGCAGATAACGCCTTCATTTACCTTCTACTAAAATCATCTGAAGATCAAAACCAACTGCAGAACGATCAAAATAATATATCACTATGGTGTAAAAATTAGCAATTGGATCTAAATAATGACAAGTGTGAAGTACATGAGTACGAAAAGAAATCCGTTAAACATTGTTTACAAGATAAATCAAACAAAAGTAAAGGCCGTAAACCGCACAAAATACCTAGAAATTACTATTACTTCAGACTTAAACTGGAAAGAACACATAGATAATGTCGTGGGAAAGGCGAATCAGAGACTGCGTTTTATTGGCAGAACCCTGGAAAGATGCAACAGAACTACTAAAGAAACTGCATACACTACGCTTGTGTGTCCTTTTTTTGGAGTATTGCTGCCCAGTGTGGGATCCTTATCAGGTGGGTTTGACGAATGACATCCAAAGAGGGTTTCGTATTGTCACGATACAGGGGAGACAGCGTTACGGAAATGATACAGGATCTGGGATGGGAATCAGTACAACAACGGCGCTTATCGCTGCGGCGTGGGGTACTTACGAAACTGCAATCGCCAACATTCTCCTCCGAATGCGAAAATATATTGTTGGCTCCCAGTTACATAGGTAGAAATGATAATCAGAATAAAATACGAGAAATCAGAGCTCGAACGGAGAGATTCAGGTGTTCTTTCTTCCTGCGCGCTATTCGAAAATGGAATGAAGATAAATAGTATAACGGTGGTTAGATGAACCCTCTGCCAGGCACTTAAATGTGATTTTCAGAGTATCCCATGTGGATGTAGATGTCTAATACGTGCCGGCCGCGGTGGCCGAGGTGACTGAGGCGCTCCAGTCACGGTCAGCACGGCCACTACGGTCGGGAGTTCGAATCCCCCCTCGGGCATGGATATTTGTGCCGTCCTAGTTTGTAAGTAGTTCATAAGTAGTTTGTAAGTTTAGGGACTGATGACCCCGTAGTTAAGTCCCATAAGCTTAACAAACATTTGAACATTTTGTCTAATACGTTTTGTAGAGTGAACACAAGCCAACATCAACCCTTTCTGCAACAAATTTCTGTTATTACCACTATTTCAGTTGCCGCAATGTTGTCGCTACTTCGTAGAACCGACCGAAAGAGGTCCCATTATTGTAGTTCATTCTGTCGATGACAACAGTTCAGAACCTAAATATCTCAACTGATCTCCTAATTGTTTTTACATTTTGAAGTGGTTATATATTCCTTACATGATCTGCGTAGGTCCTCTTTGACAGGTTGTCATCTGCAACTATATGGCACTTATTTACAAAACTGTTTTATATAGAATTTTGTATCTGCTTTATTTTATTTTATTTTTTATGGTTAGGTCTAGTAATGAAACTACATGGCAGATTGAAATAGTGTGCCGGATCGGGATTCGAACCAGGGACCTTTGCCTTTCGCTGGCAAGTGTTCTACCTTCATTGCTAACCCGGCACGCTTCACAGTTCGTCCTCACAACTTCTACATCTACATGGGCTACTCTGCAAATCACATTTAAGTGCCTGGCAGACGGTTCACCGAACCACCTTTATACTATTTATCTACCATTTCATTCTCGAATAGCGCGTGGGAAGATATAACATCTGAATCTCTCCGTTCGAGCTCTGATTTCTCGTATTTTATTCTGATGATCATTTCTACGTATGTAGGTGGGAGTCAACAACACATTTTCGCATTCGGAGGAGAATGTAAGCGATTGAAGTTTCTTAAGTAGACCAAGCCATAGATGTCTTCTATTAACTCGCCTCGAATCCCGGTTCCGGCACACAATTAAAATGTGTCAGGAAGTTTCATGTCAGCGCACACTCCGCTGCAGAGTGAAAATTCATTCCAGGCCTCGTAATATTTAATTTTACGTGACTGGCATCTCTTTTGTTTATGAACCATGTTCAACTTACATGTGCTTGTGGTTGATTGGCTGAATGGTGAAGTTAAATAGCACTATTTGAATATGCACTGTAACTGTTTGAGAACTGTGAAAACAAAATGGCGGGTGGAGTAGGCAGTAGACTGTGTTTTGAGTGAGAAGTTTGAATCATGGCCAGAAGGGAGGTGGACTAATAGTTGACTGTATTCGTGGTGGAAGTTCGAATTTTGACACTGTGAGTGATAATGTGTGTATGTTTAGGTGGATGTGTATATAGCCTACATATAATACACTTCTTATTGTTGATACTTTATATGTATATGTTTTGTTATTATTATTTTATTTTGTAAAGCTGTTATTCTTAGTTGACTGTGTGTGTGAACTACAAATAATACCCACAAACCTATCACACCTACACACACAAACACACGCAAATGAGAATAACAGCATTATAAAATAAAATAGTAATAAAAAAGTATATATAAATTTAAATACATAAATTCATAAACAAACAAAATATCAACAGGAAGAAGCATCTTATATGTCTATACACATCCACCTACTTACACAAACACATATTCTCACTCACACCAATTCGAACTTCCCACCACCATCACAGTCAACTGTTAACCCTATGTACCATCTTGCAAAGATTCAAACTTCCCAGTCAAAACACAGTCAGATGCCTACTCCAATCGCCATATTGTTTTCACAATCCTCAAACGGTGATAGTGAATATTGAAATAGAACTATTTTCCTTCACCATTCCACCTGACACCAACACAAGTTTTTCAGTTGGACATAGCTCATAAGCAAAATAAAAAACACACACAGAGATGCCAACCATGTAAAATTAAACATAACTAGACCTAACCATAAAAATAAAATAAAAAGATCAAATCTTTCTATACACAACAGAATTGTACATAAGTGCTGCATAGAAGTAGATGACAAACTCTCAAGGATGACATAAGCAAATGTTGTAGGAAAACTATAACCACTTCAACATGTAAAAACGAGGTATATATACATGCACAAAATTATCGTATAAATATATAATTAACAATAGAATTTATAATAACCAGGACAAACTAAAATATTTCTGTTGTTCAATTGAAAGCAATAAAAAGACCCAATGAAGATGCTACAACTGTAGCGAAACATTTATGGACCGTATGCAAATAAAAACCAATGTTTGCTCAAGGCAGATCCTTATAGAGAAGAAATGAAATATTACACTACGAGTAATGTGAGAACTGTCACAAATTTGTGAGTAAGCCAAAAGAGGGTGATTTGGCGGGAGTCTGTTCTGGAAACGGTGTGTTTGCGAGTAGGCACAAGTAGAGAGAAGTGAGAAACAAGTGGTTGATTGACTATCTGCTGTAGTAGCAGTGAAGGCCTGCTGTGTAGTAGCAGTGGATTTTGGAGGCTAATTCAACCTTTCTCAGACAAATATAGCCTCAGATGAACGTATGTGGCCATTCAATTATAGCGGCTTTGTTAATTGAGCTCGTACTACAAATTAAACTTCGCCAGGAAGAGGACAATTGAGTTTATTGCCACGTCAGCCACAGGAAATGCTACTTATAAATTGCTGAGCCACCAACTCATCTTATCTGCCACCGCGAAACTGCAAGTAATGTATTGTAGTATTGTATTACATTCATGAACCGGCAGTGTTGTTTCGAATTTACGATAACTTATTAACTGAAAGAAATGTATAGAACACTAATTTTCCCACCTCATAATTCCCCAAGGTCGGATTCCTCCAGTTTACCCATTCTTCTGTAAATAAATCGTGTTAGTATTTTTCAACCATTACTTATTACACTGATGGTTCTGTAATTTTCAGATTTGTCTGCACTTGCTTTCTTAAGAATTGGAATCACTATATTGTTATTGCAGTCGGAGGGTATTTCGCTTGTCTCATACATCTTGCATACCAGGTGGAATAATTTATTCATGACTGACAGTCCTATCGATATCAGCAGTTCAGGGGCCTTGTTTGGACCCAAATCTTTCAGTGATCTGTCAAATTCTTCTCGCAGTGTCGTATCTCCTATCTCATCTTTCTCCTATTTCTAGAATGTTGCCTTCATTTTCCCGGTAGAGGCCCCTGTATATATTCCTTCGACCTTTCAGCTTGCCCAACTTTACTTAGTACTGGTTTTCCGCCTGAGCTATTGAGAACAGATTCTTTTGAAGTTTTGCTAATCATATAAGAAAACTACCACTCAAACATAATGAAGACTGATTTTAGAACCTAGAGCAAGCAGTAGTCTCATCAAATAAACAATAAAGGAGATCTATCACATGCATAGCGCAATGAATTATACAAAGACATTTCCCCACAAAATTTAATAACCAAACAGCCTTAGATTTCAAAAATCATCTGTTTCAATCCCCTCGCCATCCTTCACCTCGTTTTAGGTCTCTGTCCTCCTTCCATCTATATCTCTCTCTCTCTTTCTTTCTCTCATTACACACACACACACACACACACACACACACACACACACACATATTCACACACCCACACACACTCACACATGACATCACATCTTGTAGGTTCCCTCCCAGAACACCCACCACAAAATTTGAAAACTAAATTCACACTAAACATAAACAAAACATTGACAAAGTGAAGACGGAAATAGAACATTTCAATAAGTGGAGATGTGTGCTGAAAACACGTTTTCTAGATAATATATGTGAATATGATGAGAGTAAAATTATGTAACAACCGGTGTGAAAACAGAGTACATAAGATCAATAGAAAGCTACATATCCAACGCGAAAACTTAACATCACGGATAAAAGTAGAATACACATCCACAGTGCTGGAGACATAGTTCAGATATTTTATTCTTGCAGTTGACATACTGTCAAAACGAGAAAAGAATATACAAAGGAACTGATCAATAGAAATTCATATTCACTAGCAATCTAAACAAAATAAACGCAATATAGTTTTTAGGCTTAAAGTCGAAAACTACAGTTAACTTTGTATCATATTCTACGAAAATAAATTTGAACCACAGAAGATGACACATGAGTGAAATTAAAATAAATAAATAAATAAATAGAAATAAAAAACTGTCTTTTGCATGCAGCAGAAAGGCAGAAGTTCAACATTATACATGTTTTGCAATTTTAATAAAAGAGCGTTTGGAGAACACATACGGATAAGCAAGCTTAAAATCCAAGGCATTCGTCAGAGCATGAAGATCTTTCACATAGCTCTTAAAGCAAAGAAATTAAACATTTTAGAAAGTTTGTGGATATACAGGGTGTATCAAAAAAGAGTGCGCAAACTTAAACGGTTAAAAGTACACGATAATAGAAGCAAAAATGTCCCGGTAATCATGGGTCTGTAAACGAACCGTTTGCGTGATAATTACGAATGTGTGGTTCCAAGCCGCCACTGACGTCATTGTCGACATCGTCCCAATGAGTACACATTAATCTGAAGTTGAGATTTTGCTATTAAGATTTACATCACTTTTCGCTCACATTTCACTGACTTTACTGTAAATATCGTCCTAATTACTACAAATTAACCCTACACTGCATGAATTTTTATTTTGGCGCAAAAAATATATATATGCTAGCAAATGTTCACCTATGCAGGGAAAATATATTTCAAAAATTATATAACTCATATAACAACGTGAAAGTCATTATTTACCTATTGCCATTGTAAACAGCATGCATTTAGGCATAAGTCACTCTGCAGGAAAATATTGGTATCTAACATTTTTTCTATTCCGATTAGATATCTGTAACATGATAAAATTTGTTTACTTGAGAGAAGTCGTATTAGTTTGTGATTACATTAACACTCAACAGTGAGTAAAATCCACTTGCGTGCTCTTTGTTGTATTTTTCCTCAATTCAAGACTGTGCTGCCTTCTATGGAGGAAAAGCTCAACTAATAAACTTAGAACAGATACCAATGTATGCTATATGCATGGTGTTGCCATCTGTCAACAAGAAGTATGTCTGAAAAAGTGACAAAAATTTGTGTTGCCAAACAGAAGGGACTGATGACCCAGCTGTTTAGTCCCCTACAACAAACAACAACAGCCAAACGGCAACACCATGCAGTGTGAGGTTAATTTGAAATTTAGACTTTCTTATTAGGTTTTACATCGCATTTAGTTCATATTTCAAGTATGGGTTATCTAATAAAAGAGGTGTTCGAAGTATCTTCCTTGGATCTGGATGCAATACTGTGCTCGTCTCTGCAATGAATTTTGAATTCTTTAGAAAACCCCTGGATCATTTCGGAATTCTTCAAAGCGTGTACAACTCTCCACTCGAGTTCTTCAATTGTGTTAACGGGTGTGCTGTACAATTCGCTCTTGTGGTTTTAGATCACGTGATCTTGGAGGCCAAGGTAAAGGTCCATGGCTCATTTAGCCATGAGCATATCTGTCCGTTAGATGGCGTCTCACAGCAGCAGCAAAAAGTGCCGGAGCTGCATCAACTAACTAGGACGATATTTATGATGACGTCAGTGGTGGCTTGGACCCGTACCTTCGAAATTATCTCGCAAACTGATAGTTTGCGGACCCATGTTTACAGGGACATTTCAACTTCTAGCTTCGTGTTCTTTCAATCAAGTAATTTTCGCCATCCTTTTTGATACAACCTGTATAAACATTTTAAAGACCAAAAGGAAAAAAGGGGTTTACGGTCAATTGGAGACATAAGATAATAATTTCTTTAGCATTTTTGATGAGGTACTATAGGATCAGCAATCTCCCGACCATGCAATAGCTGTTATAGCCGAGATATATTGGTAATTAAGAGAAACATCGTGACCCATGTACGCCACGTAGCGATCAGTTTGATAACTGTCTGCTCGTGCAGCCATCGGGAGCTCGTTCAGTTGTGTATGACGATGCCTGGCGATGGCACGCCAGGAGGACAAAGTGTCGGTAGCGATACGTGTTGTGGGCGCAAAAAAGTGCAGATTTTGTCATTTCACTAACAGATTTTACATAACCGACAAACCCGCAATACAGTGTGCTGATACAAGTAATGCATGCTCACAATAATTGAATTGGTTATTTCAGGAAACACACATATCACATTTTCAGCGGTTTTGTGTTAGATGCGGATTCGTAGAAAGCACACCAAGACACGTCGTTTAGCGTAGAAATCATATTTGTGCATCACGTCGAAGCCCATGAAGAAGGGCTAAGAAATTTCTGTGTATTGCAAAAACAACGTATGTGAGACACTTGTGGCAGTGTTCAGGATAGTCACTCGTAATATACTTCCATTCAGAGATTGGTGGCAAGCTTTCTAGAAGAGGACGACAACTTGAAAGACCTGGTCAAGGAATCCCTAACAAAAACAGGGAAACATCTAAGATATCCACACACAAGGAGTTTCGTTACACCATTAAGATAATGGGGCGGGTAGTTACCAGATCATTCATCAATGTATTAGTTGCGAATACCTTCAGTTTTGCGAAAACGTTCAAAGCCCTTTGTCTTCCTAACAACAAAGTTTATCGAGAAGGAAGAGTCCCTATTCACAAGAAGACCGCAAAGGACTTAAAAATCTAAAATTGTACACTCAATTCTGGGTCCTTCTACAAGCAACTTTAGATTGGCTAACCGGCAACCAGTAACAAAATCACTGATATTCTTACCTCAGATGCAGAAGATGAGGACTACATTAGTTAACGAAACATTGTGATATTACGAAATGGTGGGTGAAATGTAACAATTTGTAAAATGTAAGATTCGTTATTTCTTTTTTTCCAAGATATCAACCATGTATTGTAATAAATACGAGGGAAATAAATGTTGATCTTTTACAAGTGTATTTTCTTTATTGGAAACTTCGTGGAAATAAAAATAAATTATTTACATTCGTGAACCTCATTTCTTGCATAAACAACATATGTGAATTTTATTAAAATATCATCAATTAGAAAAATATGTCATTCAACACATATAGCATTTACAGGTCTGTTAAAACAATGTCAAGCAATGAAACAGTTTTTCTTGGTTTTCTCAGAATGAGAAAAATATTACATACGTACACTCCTGGCCATTAAAATTGCTACACCACGATGATGACGAGCTACAGACACGAAATTTAACCGGCAGGAAGAAGATCGTGTGATATGCAAATGATTAGCTTTTCAGTGCATTAACACAAGGTTGGCGCCGGTGGCGACACCTACAACGTGCTGACATGAGAAAAGCTTGCAACCGATTTCTCATACACAAACAGCAGTTGACCGGCGTTGCCTTGTGAAACGTTGTTGTGATGCCTCGTGTAAGGAGGAGAAATGCGTAACATCACGTTTCCGACTTCGGTAAAGATCGGATTGTAGCCTATCGCGATTGCGGTTTATTGTATCGTGGCATTGCTGCTCGCGTTGGTCGCGATCCAATGACTGTTCGCAGAATATGGAATCGGTGGGTTCAGGAGGACAATACGGAACGCCGTGATGAATTCCAACGGCCTCGTATCACTAGCAGTCGAGATGACACGCATCTTATCCGCATGGCTGTAAGGGATCATGGCCGCGTGGGAGTAGCCGAGCGGTCTGGAGCTCCACGTTGCGGATCGCGCGGCCTCCCGCGTCAGAGTTTCGAATCCTCCCTCGGGCATGGATGTGTGTGTTGTTCTTAGGTCAGTTTAACTTAGTTTAAGTGGTTTGTAAGACTAGGGACTGATGACCAACGTAGTTTGGTCCCATAGGACTACAAACAATAAATATAACAATATGTAACGGATCGTGCAGCCATGTCTTGATCCCTGGGTCAACAGATGGGAACGTTTGCAAGACAACAACCATCTGCACGAACAGTTCGACGACGTTTGCAGCAACATGGACTTTCAGGTCGGAGACCATGGCTGCGCTTACCCTTGACGCTGCATCACAGACAGAAGCGCCTGCGATGGTGTACGCAACGACGAACCTGGGTGCACGTATGGCGAAACGTTATTTTTTCGGATGAATCCAGGTTTTGTTTACAGCATCATGATGGTCGCATCCATGTTTGGCGACATCGCGGTGAACGCACATTGGAAGCGTGTGTTAGTCATCGCCATACTGGCATATCACCCGGCGTGATGGTGTGAAGTGCCATTGGTTACTCGTCTCGGTCACCTCTTGTTCGCATCGACGGCACTTTGAACAGTGGCCGTTACATTTCAGATATGTTACGACCCGTGGCTCTACCCTTCATTCGATCCTTGCGATAACCAGCATTTAAGCAGGATAATAAACGACCGCATATTGCAGGTCCTGTACGGGATACGGAAAATGTTCGACTGCTGCCCTGACCAACTCATTCTCCAGATCTCTCACCAACTAAAAACATCTGGTCAATGGTGGCCGAGCAACTCGCTCGTCACAATACGCCAGTGACTATTCTTGATGAACTGTGGCATCGCGTTGAAGCTGCATGGGCATCTGTACCTGTACAGTGTACACGCCATCCAAGCTCAGTTTGACTCAATGCCCAGGCATATCAAGACCGTTATTACGGCCAGAGATGAGATCCGAGGAGGAGTTTTACAAGTTTTCGTGTTTGAAAGTAAAATTTAGCCACTACCCTTACAAAATACAAACTAAAGCGAAGATTCATTATTGATGTTTCTTAAATACAGTGTTGTAAGGCATTGTTTAAGTGAGCTATTGATACCATTAGTTATAAAGATATAAATGTGTACATAGGTTAGGATACTTTTTCTGTTATTTTGTATTTGGTCTTACCTTGAGACACTTCTCTGGTTGCACCTTGGGACACCTGAAAGGTGTATGATTGTCACTGATATACCAGAAAAACAAAGAACTGAAGAGGAAAAATAAAAAGAAAACAAGAAAAAGAAGTCTTTCCCAAAGAAAGAAGCCACTAAACGGGCAAAGGACTTTTCATCTTCTGCTTCTTTCGATAAAGAAAATGCCGAGCTAGGCAGTAGCTCTGGAGGTAGCATATTTGATTTGTCATCTGAAGAAGAGAATTTCTCATCCTTCTTTCCATCTAGAAAAGTAACACTTTCTTGTTCTCAAGGTAGTTGGGTCTTGATAAAATTTGACATCAGTGGCAGATCTCATGTTTACTATGCAGGAGTAGTTTTAGAAAGCAAAGAAGAAGATGTAACCGTGAAATTCTTAGGGAAGCAAAGGACCATTTTGTATTCCCTAATGTTGAGAACATCATCATTGTTAATCGCAGTAATATAGTGAAAGAAATACCAGCTCCAGTGGTGTGTTGTGGGTTTCATTCATTTAATATTTAATTCCCACCATCTATTGTTTTAAGGTAAAATAACTTTTGTATTTGGACTAACAAACATTTACTACCTAATTCCAATACGATTTTTTCATTCATAAAATTAAGAAATTGGAATACATCACCGTATCCCAAGGTGAAAGCACCATTGTCACAAGGTGAAACCATAGGTTGTACCTTGGGACAAGTATCTCAAAAGTCTTTATTGGTGAGTAATTGTGTAAATATTGGAGCTAGCGCAAACTGCTGTTCATTCAATATTACCTAACATTGATGCCTGTGATGGGGTAAATTCTCAAATTTCTTGTAAAAAAATTATAGTACGAAAAATTAAAATTTTAAAAATGTCCCAAGGTAAAACCCTTTCCCCTATTCTTTTTTGTGATTTTTTGTTCCGATGCTGGCGGTAAGATCCGACTAAACCAGATTGAAACAAGTGGAAATTGTAACAAGCTATCTTGGCAATATCACTTCCCTCCAGTGCTAAATTCACGATTCCTTGATGTCTGAGAATGTGTGCTACCAAGCAATCCCTTCTTTTAGTTAATGTATGCCAGAAATTCCTTTTCTCCCCACTTCTGGTCAGTACCTCCTCGTTAGTTACGCGATCAACCCACATAAACTTCAGAATTCTTCTGTAGCACCACATTTCAAAAGCCTCTATCCTCCTCCTGTCCGCATTGTGTATCGTCCAAGTTTCACTCCTCACAAATGCCTTCAGAAAGAGTTCCTTGTGCCTAAATTAATATTCACCCATATCTTTAAATAAAAACGCTTTTCTTCCCATTGACATTCTGCATTTTATATCCTCTGTATTGCGACCATCATGTGTTATTTAACCGCCCAAATAGCAAAACGCATCTAGCATCTTTATTGTTTCGATATCTAATCTAATTCCTTCAGCATCGCCTAATTTTCTTACACTGCACTCCATTATCCTTGTTTTGCTCCTGTTAATACTCATTTTATACGCAGCTTTCAATGTACTATCCATTCCGTTCAACTAATGTTCGAGATTTTTGCTGCCTTTAAAAGAATTACAATATCATCGGCAAAACGTAATCTTTTTATTTCTTCACCCTGAACTTCAAGTCCTGCTCCAAATTTCTCGTTGCTTTCCTTTTTAGCTTGCTCAATGTACTGATTGAATAACATTGGAGAAAGGCTACAACCCTGTTATACTCTCTTCCCAACCTTTGCATCCCTTTCATGCACTTCACCTCTAACAGCTGTTTGGTTAATATACAAGTTGTAAATGACCTTCCGTTCCCTATATTTTACTTCTGCTCGTTCAGAATTTGAAAGAGTGTATTCCGATCAACATTGTCAACAACTTTCTCCAAATTAACAAAAGCTAAAATGTAGCTTTGCCTTTCCTTAATCTATCTTCTAAGCCGTAAAGTGAGTATTGCCTACAATTCAAGACTAATAAGACATTTCTTCGATCTCCTCATCATCTGCAGAGCTAGTTGGCATATAAACCTGTACTACTGTGGTCTGTGTTGGTTTCGACTACGATAATGCGATCACTGCGCTGCTCATAATAGTTTACCCGCATTCCTATTTTCTTATTCATTATAAGATCTACCCCAAACTGATTTTGTATTTATAATCCTGTACTCACCTGACCAGAAATCCTGTTCTTTCCACCGAACTTCACTAATCGCTACTATGTGTAACTTCAACCTATCCATTTCTCTTTTTGAATTTTCTATTCTCCCTACCCGATTAAGGGATTTAACATTACACGCTCCGATCTGTAGAAGCCAGTGTTGTCTTTCCTGATGACGTCATCCTCCTGAATAGTCCCCGCCCCGATATCCGAATGGGGGACTATTTTACCTCCGGACTATTTTACCCGATAGGATGCCATCATCGTATATTCATACATTAGAGCTGCGTGTCATCGGGAAAAGTAACGGCAGTAGTTTCCCCTTGTTTTGAGTTGTTCGCAGTAACTGTGTGGGAAAGCCACATTAGCTGATGTTACAAGGCCAGCTCAGTCAGTCATCCAGACTGTTGCCCCTGTAACTACTGAAAAGGCTGCTGCCCCTCTTCAGGAACCACACGTTTGCCTTGCCTCTCCACAGATACCCCTCCGCTGTGGTTGCACCTACGGTATGGCTATTTGTATCGTTGAGGCAAGCAAGCCACCCCACCTCGGCAATGTCTGTGGAATAAAAGTAAGCATAGTTCGCTGATTTATTTATTTTTACGTTCCCTATGTCTGACAATATCTGCATGGTAAATAGAGATTTGTTTGGACGCTTCAATAAAATTTATTATCAAACTTTAATCCCAAGAAATGTGACATATGTTGACAGGAAATCTTTTACATGTTATAAACTGCGTATAGTATTTTTTTTTCAAGTTTTAACAATGATTGTCTCATCTGAAAACAAAACAAATTCGTCATCCGATAATGTTACCGATGAAAGGTCATTGATATACACAGGAGAAAATTAGGGCCCTAAGATGGAACCTTGCAGAACATTGCATGTATTAAGCCTGATGGCTTAATACAAGTTCCTTTCAAATCGTCATCAATTTTTCTGTCAGAGACATTGGATTTGAACCTTTTGCAGCATGTCCTGTTACATTGTACTCTTCTTCTTCTTCAGGTACTATGCAGAAATTGTCTGTTACAGCATCCATCTCTGTCAGGATCTTCCTCTATCTCTTCTTTCATGGAACTTATAACTTCTTGTCTTATGGGAAGTCTCTCACTTTTCATTTATTTCTAGATGTTTGTGCCATTTTTTCTGGACTCTGGAATTTTATCATTTACGATAAAGATTTGCAGTTTGAAAGGAGTACGTAATATAATTTTCACTTAATTTTTACCTGCCATTTAGCCATGAGCATATTTCCATGTTGTTTGAACCAGCAGAAGCCTATAGCAAACGATGCGTCGCAAACGCTTATTTGAAACGCTTTGCACACTAGTTCAAATGTTTGTAGAGCTTATGGGACTTAACTACGGGGTCATCAGTCCCAAAACTTACAAACTACTTATGAACTAGCTAATACTAAGGACGTCACAAATATCCATGCCCGAGGGGGGATTCGAACCCCCGACCGTAGTGGCCGAGCAGAACGTGACTGGCGCGCCGCACACCGCTCGGCCACCGCGGCCGGCCCATACTAGTTCCATTCATATTGCGCAAGCAGGAGTCAGCGGGTACATATCACATCATACATAATTACACATCATGGCCTCATACTTAAAACATATAATTATAAAATACAACAAAAATATTTAATAGTTTGACAAGAAAAAAATAACTTATACCACTCTGGTATCTCGTAATGCAAATAGTGTGCTCGCTACACTCGGAAAATGTCTGAAGCCCAACACCATTTATTTAGAGGGGATAAAATAAGGAACACGTGATATGGACGTGTTTCACCTGTAACATCAAACGATAAAGCATTGTCATATGGGCTCTGCGAACAGCTGAAAGCAAAGGGAAACTGCAACCATTACTGTTTCCAAGAAGATTCTGCTCTACTGTATTCTAATGATGAGTACGTCCTCTTTCTTTGGTGAAATATTCCCGAGGTATGTCTCCAATCGACTCTCCCAGTGGGAACTACTCAAGAGTGTATCATTCTCATAAACAAAACTGCCATTCGACTGATCATATCGAGGAATGTTAGATCCCCTAATCGTGTAGGCATATAAGCATTCGAAAAGGGAAATGGATGGCTTAAAGTTTGACATGGTAGGTATTTCGTAGCAGAATGACTGCGACTCCTGGTCAGGCAGATATAGGGTTATAAATAATAAATCAAAAAGAGGTACTGCAGGTGGAGGTCTGAAAATAGGAATGCGGGTAACTTACTGTGAACAATATAGTGAAAGAATTGTTATACCCAAAATAGATACATAGCTAACACTCAACAAAGGCAACATGTATGATGAAGATACTGAAAGAATGTATGGTAAGATCAACCGAATTATTCATATTGTTACGCTAGAGTAACTTGACTGTGATATGTGACTGTAGTCCGATAGTTGAAAGAGAAAGTGAAAAGAGATGAAAGAGGAAGCTGTCTGCTAGAATTTTCCACGAAGAGTAATTCTGTAAGTTAATTGTGTTTGATGGTAAGCATGGAATATGCATTAAATTACAGGAAATTGTAGCATAGGAAAAGAGGTTAAAGTCAGTAATTAAGGTGAACTGAGCCACAAACTTCGTAGTTCCTAGCGGAGAGTATATTTTTAATTAATTAAACGGTGTTGTAGATAGGAATAAACCAATTCAATATAGCAGGTGGTGTTAAGAGGATTATATGCATCTCTGAGTCTCTGTATTGGGCCGTATCTGAAACAGACCTCACAACTCATTGGGATAGACAGCGGAAGGAAACAGTGCAAGGATATAATGAACTACAGAGCCATGAAAATATTAATTCGTTAATTTTTTAAACTTTTCGTTACTGGAAAAGGAATTATCCACTGGCGAGAAATGCACAACATCTGGGCCGTTTCGTCGTTATACACTGTTATTTCTCCCAAACAAGTAATTACCAAAAGAGATACTGCTGCCACAGGTACTGGGTCGGTTCTAATTAGGTGAGTGCATCACCTGGGAATTAAACGCCGGAGTAATGGCTTGTTTTCCACTGTTAAGAGCTCTGCAGCGAAATACGTTCAGGCCATATTAAAGACAGCCCCTCAAAGGGACCCGTTTATGACATTTGTGCTCCATTTCGTAATTCTGCAGCTCTTTGCTATGCACTTAACAGATTCTGCGAAAGTACCCACTATTTTCTAACACAATGCATACACTACGCGGTAAATACAACTGAGTGTGTTGAGAATTACAGATAATTTTATATGAAGGACTACCACATATAAAATATTTATACCTAATTAAAAAACTTTCGAACAGTTAAAAATGTAGATATTACAATAACTATAATTGGAAATGGCTGAATGAAAGACCTTTGATCCAGATTAGCTTACGTGAATCAACGGTCATTCATTCACCCATTTCCAGTTTTAATTATTTTAACATCTACATATTTAACTGTTTGGAAGTTCCTCCAATTATGTGTTGAGAATGTTTAAGGCATCTCTTTGATACGGAATTGCCGTTATATTGTCCATAATACTGACTACGAAGTAGGACTGACCCACTTAATCGTTAAGGTCCAAGAGAAATGGGAGAAATGCAAGTTATTCCAGGATTTAATAAAGTTAATATATAATATATAATTAACTTTTTTCGTATGCGTAATTACTGTATTGTAATCTAGAATGTAACGACAGTTTTGGATAGGAAAGGTCGTACTTACCAGTGTGGATCTACGGGAAAATACCATCGGCGTGAAAATCAGATTAACCGTTTCACTCACGATTTATAGAAAATCAAAACTATGGACTAACTGGCTTATTCCATATTAATCGATTTACGGAGAGGGATCGACACAACTCAGTCTTGTAGACTGATATGACAGGTAAGAGTATATCCGTGACTGGGCAGAACAGTTTGATACCGTCCATTACACTATAATAAGGTATTCTCGATATTGAGCAGACAAAAGAGCGAGCGTAACATTTACTATAGAAGAAAACAAAGAAAGGAATGTTAGATTGTACTACACGTCGAGATTAGTCCTTGCTCAGGTGAGCAATGATTAGGAACTGCATCAATACGAAGGGAAATAATACGAATTTTAAGAATGTTAGTTGTTACTGTGACGAATTTCTGCCGTTTGTAATATATCGACGATTCTTCGCGGCAAACCGTAATCTCGCATGACATTTGTTTAGCATCTCTCTGCAAAATGTATACAGATATGCATGGATAAGTAATCAACATGCAAACGTAATCTACATTTTTACAACACACAAACTACAATCGCTGTTCATTCACTGTTTTTGGGATGACACGTCATCAGTTAGATAATATGCTCCAGATGTGTTTAGAATAATT
The DNA here is from genome assembly GCA_026315105.1 of Locusta migratoria. Lineage (NCBI taxonomy): Eukaryota > Metazoa > Arthropoda > Insecta > Orthoptera > Acrididae > Locusta > Locusta migratoria. The sequence goes on from CM048747.1 coordinate 104,461,836, forward strand.
ATAGTAGGGTAATATATTCTGTTGTTCGTAATTGTAACTGCTAGGTATTTGGTAGAGTTTACGACCTTAAGGTTTGATTTATCGCGTAATTGAAGTTCAGCGGATTTCTTTTAGTGGTCATGTGTATTACTTCACACTTTTCTTTATTTAGTGTCAATTGCCAATTTTCGCATCATGTAGAAATTTTGGCTAAATCGCTTTGCAGTTGCTTTTGATCCTCTGTTGACTTCACTAAACGATAAACAACAGCATCATCCGCGAACAGTCTAAGGGAGCTATTCAGATTGTCTCCTAAATCGTTTATAAACACGAGGAAGAGTAGGGGACCTATAACGCTTCCCTGTGGAACGCCAAATATCACTTCTGTCTTACTCGATGACTTACCGTCAATTACAACGAACTGTATCCTTTCTGATAGGAAATCGTGAATCCAATCGCACAATTGGGGAGACATTCCATAAGCATGCAATTTCATTAGAAGCCGCTTGTGGGGTACAGTGTCAAAAGCCTTCCGGAAATCCAGAAATATGGAATAGATTTGAGACCCCTTGTCGATGGCACTTAACACTTCATGTGAATAAAGGGCAAGCTGTGTGTCGCAAGAGCGATACTTTCTGAATCGTGTTGACTATTGGTTAATAGGTCGTTCTCTTCGAGGTAGTTCATAATATTCGAACAATGTATATTTTCCAAAATCCTACTGCAAATCGACGTCAATGAGATTGGCCTGCAATTTTGGGGATCACTCCTATTGCCTTTCTTGAATATTGGAGTAACTTGAGCAACATTCCAGTCTTTGGGTACGGATATTTCGCTGAGTGATCGGTTGTAAATTATAGCTCAGTACGGAGCTATTGCATCAGCATACTCTGAGAGGAATCTAGTTGGTATACAATCTGGCCCGGAAGATTTGTTTTTGTTTAGAGACTTAAGTTGTTTTACTACTCCAGGAACATCTACTTCTAAGTTTCGCATGCTAGCATCTGTTCTTGGATTGAATACTGGGGTGTTCACTTCGTCTTCTTTGGTGAACGAATTTCGGAAAGCTGTGTTTAGTAATTCTGCCTTAGCAGTACTGTCATCGGTAGTATTATCATTGCTATCGGGTAGTGAAGGTATTGTTTGTGTTTTGCCGCTAGTGTACTTACGAGACAGGATTTCGTTGTGGTAACTACTTTAAAGTTTCGGGGGTCGTGACTTCCAGCAGCAACTCTCAGATTTGCGATCAGACAGAGAAAGGCTGTCTGGCGTCCGTCACCGCTATGATAGAAGTTTTTATCGACGCCACCGCCAGAATGTCTCACTGATAGCCGCTTGTGTGCGGACGCGAGTATTGTTTTGATATTGATTTCTTGTCATAGTCACTTGGAGATTGACAGTAATTGCAAAGTATACTCAGCAATTATCTTAGAATTTCCGATTCATCGGTGATAGGAAACTGAACAGCTGTAGTCTAAGGGCCAATTGTTATCCTATCTGGGGTTTACTGAATCATACTCGCGTGTATACACTGGGGTGCGTTCTGATAATTTAGACCTAGCCGGCTATTGCAGGAACTGCCCGACACTGTCAGTCTAACGAGACAACAGAAGCTGTGAATAATGATAAATGTTTGATCTGCCTCACAGACCTCATTGCCTCATTGCAATTTTCGTGACACGCAATTTCAGTTAGCCGGCAGATCGCTGCTCGCCAAGTGCTGCACTTCCAGGGTTGCCGAGAGCCTGTCAACTCGGATAATGTGTTGCTTGCTCAATGCTAACCAAAGGAAACTCATACTGAAGCGAGTGTACTTATAAATTGGTAGGAATCCTTCGGAGCTCTCACACTTGTTATTGTGGTGTCGCACAAGTCCAAAGTGCGTGCCACTTACTTTCGCCGCGCGCCGCCATGCACGCACGGCGCGGCGTTCTTACGACGTCAGCCACGAGCGCCCTCTGCTACAACTCCGCTCATGGCCACCACTGAACGACATCGTTCACTTGGGACTGAGGTAGGAACCAGTTAACACTTCAGAATCAGATAGCCACCAGTTACGACTTCGGTATCGGACGCACACTAAGCAGGCCTCTAGCTCAACTATGTATCAGCCTTCTGCAGTACTGAACTATGTAAAAGTTAAGTACTGTATAAATTCTGTGCAATATATATCTCGTTCTAATTTACTCTAGTGTTTCTAGTTTCTGCTCTCCCACTGGCTGCTCACCTTCGTACCTGCACAAGCGTGCGTCCTTTATTCCTGTGTCGGTCTGTCTACTCGGCCTCCGACACCTACGACGGAAACGAGACACAAAAGCGGCGACGAGGCTGGGACACAAAAGTTATTACGTGTGAAAATTCCATTTGTGGGCGGGTGAAGATTGTAATCGAATGTCAGGGACTTAACCAGTCACTCAGTCGTATTTTAGTACCTAGTTTGTGAAAGTAATTATTTCACTTTGCTTAGGATGTTAAATAATGTTTGTATAGTTTGTTTCCTGTGTAATAATTTTGTTATTCAGTTAGGATGTCAATGGGCTCTAGATTAAATGATAGAAAATAGTTTCTGTCTCTGTTTTACAAAAATTTTGGAGGGTTTATATATATATATATATATATATATATATATATATATATATATATATATATATATATATATATATATATTCAAAGAAATTGCATCTCTACATCTACACATCTACATACATACTCCGCGGAGGAGGGTACACTGTACCACTACTAGGCATTTCCTGTCCTATTCCACTCCCAAATAGAACGAGGAAAAAAATAATGCCTATTTGCCTCCGTACGAGCCCTAATTTCTCTTATCTTGTCTTTGTGATTACTACGCGAAATGTAAGTAGGTGGCAGCAAGATCGTACTACACTCAGCTTCAAATTCCGGCCCTCTAAATTTCCTGAACAGAATTTCACGAAAAGAACGTCGTCTTTCCTCCAACGATACCCAATTGAGTTGTCGGAGCATTTCCGTGACACTCGCGCATTGGTCGAACCTACCAGTAACAAACCTAGTTGCTCGCCTCTGAACTGCTTCTATGTCTTCCTTTTAACTGATCTACTGCGGGTCCCAAACGAGCAATACTCAAGACGTGGTCGTACAAGCGTTTTGTACGTTTACAGATGTAGTACATCTTCCCAAAATTCTCCCAATAAACCGAAGTCGGCTGTCCGCCTTACTCACAACTGTCCTTACATGTTAGTTCCATTTCATATTGCTCTGCAATGTTACGCCTAGATATTTGAACGACGCGACAACATCAAAAAGCTCACTACTCATGCTGTATTCGCACATTATGGGATTGTTTTTCCTACTCATGCGCATCACTTTACATTTTTCTACATTGAGAGCTAGCTGCCATTCTTCGCACCAACTAGAAATTTTGTCTAAGTCATCCTGTATGCTGTTACAGTCAGTTAAAGAGGACACCCTCCAACACACCACAGCATCATCAGCAAACAGCCGCAAATTACAAGTTACTCTGTCCATCAGATCATTTATATAGATAGAAAATGATAGCGGTCCTATCACACTTCCCTGGGGCACGCCTGACGATACACTCGTCTCTGATGAACACTCGCCGTCGAGAACAACGTACTGCATTCTAATACTTAGGAAGTCTTCCAGCAAGTCACAAATCTGTGAACCTATTCCATAAGCTCGTAGCTTCGTTAGCAGTCTGCAGTGTGGCACCGCGCCGAACGCATTTTTGAAGTCGAGAAAAACACAATCCACCTGTGGCCCTTCATCCATGGTTCGCAAGATGCCATGTGAGAAAAGGGCAAGCTGAGTTTCACATGAACGATGTTTCCTAAACCCGCGCTGATTCACAGAAAGAAGCTATTCCGTTTCAAGGAAATTTACTATATTCGAACTGAGAATATGCTCCAAAATTCTACATGAAACTGATGTCAACGATATTGGCATGTAATTGTGTGGGCCAGTTCTCTTTCCTTTCTTATAAACGGGAGTCACCTGCGCTTTTTTCCAATCACTAGGAACTTTGCGCTGAATTAAAGATTCGCGATAAATGCAAGCTACGTAAGGGCCAATGCCGCAGAATACTCTTTGTAAAAGCGAACTGGTATTCCATCCGGACCAGCAGACCTTTTCGTATTTAGCTCTCTCAGCTTCTTCTCTACACTGGAAATACCTATCACTATGTCCTCCATTTCGGAATTAGTACGTTGATCAAATGATGGTACATTTGTGCGGTCCTCCTGCTTGAAACATTTCTTAAAGGCTAAATTTAAAACTTCAGCTTTCCGTTTGCTGTCTTAAATAACTGCCCCGGAATGGATCATAATCTTTTCGGGTTCTCGGAAAGATCTTTTGCTAAGGTACGGCTGTGGTAATTATTGTATCCTTTGCGCATCGATCTTTTCCTAGACGCACGAATCTCTACTAACTTTTGCCTGTCATCATTTGCGTGTTCTTTTCTGAATCGAAAGTGCATCAGTTTTTGCTTTCTCAGTAGCTTTCTAACATTCTTATTATACCACGGTGGATCTTTTCCATCCTTAATTGACTTTACTGGCAAATATTTCTCTAACCCTTTATTTACAATGCACTTGAATTTAGTCTACAATTCCTGTACATCCATAGTCCCGGAATTAAACGATGCCCATTCATTTTCTAAGTGCGATCCTAACATTTGCGTATCAGCTCTTTCCAACAAAAGCACGCTCCTAGCCTTCTTGATTGGTTTATGAACTTTGGTCACCATCGACGCTACGACGACATCATGATCACTAATTCCTGTCTCTACGTAGACATCGTTGATAAGGTCAGGCCTATTCGTGGCTATAAGGTCTAAAATATTTCCATTGCGCGTGGGTTGCCGGTTTAACAGCTCAAGACAGTTTTCGGAGAATGTGTCCAAAAGTAGCTCGCAAGACTGCTTGTCTGTACCGCCTGAAATGTAACTAGAGAGGTCCCAATCTATACACTTAAGGTTTAAGTCTTCCCCGACTAATATTACATGGCCCGGATACCTACGCACTACCTGGTGTAGACTTTCTTTGAATGACTAAAACTGGTACAGCAGCACTGGGGGCCCGGTAAAAACACCCAACTATTTTTACTTCTTTTAGACCTGTTATACGTGCCCAGATAACTTCACAGTTACTTTCAACCTCGATCTCAGTAGAAACAATATCTTTGTCCACAGCGATGAACACTCCTCTTCCAGTTGTATCCGATCTATTTGGATATGCTGGATGTTGGTTGATCAAACAGCTCTCAGCCAAACTTGCTGCAAAACATACCATTCAGTAAGGGAGAGAGTAAAACTGACAAAGTGATAAATGAGCTGATCACTTTGAAACTGAAATTCCAACGTGCTGGGGCTGAATGTCTGATAATGCAAAGGGTTGAATACACTAATGATAATTCTTTGATAGTTTCACAAGGCACCTGACCAACGTTTGTTACTTAGATCCCAAAATAATATCAGACCATATTTAATTAATTATTCAAATCACATCAGTTAATTAAAAATAATTAATCTAACTTCATACTCTCCATGTTTAGTGTTAAAAACATGGTGGAGACTCATCCACTAAAAATTATTAAAAACCACAAGGTTACAATAATATGCTGGATGTTGGTTGATCAAACAGCTCCCAGCCAAACTTCTGCAAAAGATTAAATGTTTTATCCATTGCAGCAACTGTGTTTTATGTGTTAGAGAGGAAAAGAGCCACCAGTTGCAAGGTTGCAGATGTATTCACATGTTTACACACAGCATTGTGTTAATACACAATGCTCTGTGTAAACCTAAAGGGCACAATTAATATACCTTTTGAGCCAAACTTTCGTTGTAATACAGAACTTTAATGCGATGTTGGGGATTGAGTTTCTAAGTAAAAATGGAGCTCAAATTGACTGTAACAACCAGATGTTTGAAATGAATGTTGGAGGATGCAAGAATAAGATAAAATTTAGAAGTACAGGGAGTGTTGAGGATATACTGACAAACTTGCAAGTAGCTCAGTGGACAATGGATGACTTGGAGGTCAAGGAAGAAATACGAAGGAAGGTAAACGAGACTATGGGAAATGAGACAGTGCAAAGGAAGAGTTATAATAGTTTTATTGACCAAGAATAAGGATGTATTCTCCTAAAACCCCAGAAAAGTGATAGGTTTTGAACAGTCCATTAACTGAAACTGTATAGAACTTATACGGTAAAATAATCCATTATCACTTTTAAAAGGAAATCGACCATATGGTCATACCTCGAGGACGATGAAAATAATCCAAAAAACGTTGGGTGCAAATTGTGCGAAATAAAAAAATTCTCGTGGTGGTGTTAGAGACAGGAATGATAAATCATTTGAGAAACAGACACAGCGACGAACATTGAAAGTTGCAGCCTACGATTCGAGAAGGGAAAGGAGATGTAAGTAACCCATAGCTTTCATATAAGCAATCGAGCCTTGAACAATGTGCTGAATTACGTTAATCATGGGATATTAATGATCTGAGGGCTAAAAAATACCATCTCTTAATTGATGAAATGATAGCGCTTGACAGGGAGGCAGTAAATGTAGTAGAAAGGCCTGTTATTAGAAGACTAATTAATAGCGCTTTGCCGCGGTATAAAATACCAAGCCATACTTAGTTCTCAGACGAAATAATTCTGGAGATAAAAAGTGGTTGAGACAATTAAAACATTACTTTCAAAGACAGGTTATATTTCCGTGACATGCGACATGTGAACGTGCTTGCATAATCAAAACATTTTTTTAAAGTTTACTGCACATTTTATTGATCGTGAATTCAGTGGAGAAGATATAAAATGCAGAATGGCTATGAGAAGAAAAGTAGTTCCGAAGAAGCGAAATTTGTCGACATCTAAAATTAATTTAAATGTTAGGAAGTCCTTTCTGAAAGCATTTGTCTGGAGTGTAGCATTGCACTGAAGTGCAATAAGGAGTTCAAACATAACAGACTAATGATGAAGATTAGATCACGTAACTAATGATGAGGTGCTTAACAGCCTTGGGGGGGAGGGGAAGGAGTTTTAGGCATATTCTGACGAAGAAAAGGGATAGGTTAGTGGGGCCCAATCTGAGACGTCAAGGAATTGTCACTTTATCATTAGAGCGGTAATGTCTGGGGTAAACATCACAAAGGGAGACCGAGAGACTAATACAGTAAGCAGGTTAAAAATGACGTAGATTGCCATTCGTATACAGAAATGAAGAGGTTTGCAAAGGACACGATAGGGTGGAGAGCTATATCAAACCAATCTTTGGACTGAAGACCACAACAACAACAACAATAAACTCCTCTCTTCCGCCTAAACGTTTTTCGGACTCCCAAATGGTGATAATCGCATTAAGGTAAAGCAGTCAGCAATCTGATGATTGGTTTGAAAATACCACAGTGCTTTACTAGGCATGGTCCTGTTTGGAGGTGGTATGCCTTCCTCCGACCTTAGAACTGACTTACCCAACCAGTTATAGGAGGACCGTCAGTTTTACGTGGATTCCGAGCCAGGGTGCTACTCGATATTTTTCACATCAGTAACATTGCCAGAGGTGAAAGAAGTGGAAAGTGACGGATAAAAATCCTAGGACCTGGTGGGAATCGAACCCACAACGTCTGGCACTCTACCACTGTGGTAAGGCTGTATTCATAGCCCGCGCGTCCTCCGCTGCGGAACAACCGCTGTAATTTTGCGGAGGCTGCGTTCGTCACGCAGTAGGCGGTTGTCACAGTGACCTTGAGGACACTGTTCCCTCCTGGCGGCCAGACAAAGGGCGCACTGCAATATGGCACGCGGTTCTGCCGCGCGCACCGAACAGTGTCGTAAGCCGCCGTGTAAGCAGACGCCGCTGCAGCTGCGGCGTGAGGGAGTGCGGGCGATGATAAAATTGTCATTTTAGTCAATACTAGTCTGGTAAAAGTTGTAAATGAACACCATTTCTGAAAAAAATTGCCGGCCGCGGTGGCCGAGGGGACTGAGGCGCTCCAGTCACGGTCTGCACGGCCACTACGGGGTTCGAATATCCCCTCGGGCATGGATATTTGTGCCGTCCTTAGTCTTAGGTAGTTCATAAGTAGTTTGTAAGCTTAGGGATTGATGACCCCGTAGTCCCATAAGTTCTACAAACATTTGAAGATTTTTTTTTTTTGAAAAAAATTATTTTACTAAGTCTCAGTTGATTGTTAGGTAGCTGTTAACTCGAAAATTTCTGTTACCTAGCAACATTAACTGTTAATTTTGGTCGTGAAAATTATCAACTTCGATCCGAAGTTCCCGAACCAACTGCACGATTCAAAAAATGTTTTATCTTCAATTAAATGAAGTAAAATAAGAGGTCTTTGTACGAGCGGGGTGGGAGAACTAATTTTAAACTTTTACTGTATATTCACTTTCAAGATCAGGCAGAGACACTGTCAATTGCTATCGACCTTTGTAAACTCACACATCGAAGTTCACTGCCTGCTAAACTAAAGTTTCGTATTAATAGTTAATGTACTTGATCTTGCCACAAGTCGATGTTAAAATTCAATAAACCATTCAGTTGTCTTCTTGATGGAATTAAATACTTTAAATAAAGCAGACTCATCTTCCTACAATAATAATAAACACACTGAATATATCTGCATAGTGAAACTCGCCCGCTGTTATTATGTCTGTTAACTGGCCGTATTTGTGAAGTTAACAATTGACTGCTTGCTCAAAAAATCTAATTACGGTGATATTCACACAGCGGCGGAAGTATACAGTTCCCTTAAGCAAAACTCTGATTCTATAAGTTAAGTAAACAGTTCTACCTTTACTGTAATCTTTAGAGGAAACTGCACACAATTAAATAATGATCCGCAGTCATGGATCTAAATAAAAAAATCATAAATGTTGGCAACGGAAACGCAAATATTCTCTCCTCCAGAAGGGAGCAGAGACACAAGATACATGAACAAATTACCCCACATTAATCCAAAATAAATGACGAGGGGAGAATTTAAATTAACACAAAAGGATAATAGTTAACAAATTAATTTATTGTTCAAAACAAGAACAAAGGGGAAGACCATTTTTTTTACAAATTACAATAAAAAAACACACACACACCTTACAAAATTTTCAAAATGTTCACAAAACATCCCTAAAATTGCCCACCTACAGAGTTGAGTACAGGTTAATTACGATCACGTTTCATAGGGGGGGGGGACGGAGCAATTGCAGCACATTCACACACAGATTCATACGCCAAGCCATGCAGGTACTTATCAAGCAGCCGACACCAAGACGACAGCCAAGCAATGTGGACAATGCAGATTGATGGTTCACTCACGCACAATGAAATAGTACTTCGCTTCCATAACATGTCAAGCTAGTGGCTTAGGCTCATGATAAACTATCAGAAACAAACACACTTGGTTTAAGACCACAAAGTGCGGTGTACAGACTTTAACTATACATAATATCTAAAAACGGTCGCTCTGGCGTTCGTTTAGCACAAGGAGAAGATAACTACAGAAGACTCTACTAAGTCGGAACACAAAATATACGTAAAGTTAACAAAATCAATTTCGAAGAGAATAAGATCGCGAAATATATCGTGTAACCATTCTTTCTGATCAGAGGAATGATATCTATTAGATAAGCAAGGTTACAGATGGCTACAGCACAATACAGAGTTCAGTCACAAAAATTCAGAGAAGTGAAATAATTCTATTTCATGAAAATTAAAAACACGATATACGTCGCGCAAAGGTTCTTTCTACACAGAGGTAAAGGATCTATTTAATGGTAATAACCACGACAGGGAACAGCTAATCGGCACACACGTGGGCCGACAAGTACACAGATTACAAGTTAGAATGGACAATTTTCGGGGAAAATTATCACGCTACACTGACTAGGAAACACATTAGCAAATTAGCTATACAATTATTAACCACTTATGTGCACTGAATGATGGAAAAGCTGAAGGCTTAGTCTGATATCATCCACTTGTTCTGTCGACAAAGTACGAACAGTATAGGCACTGCGAGTCCCCAAAAATATTTGAATTCAACTACAATGAGAATGCGAAAGACACTGAACATATTTAAACAGGCGAATAAATGATTTAAAAGTTATAAAGTGCAATAACTATGCTAACAAAACACCATCAGAGCCTCGGAATCAGATTCCAGCAAAATTCGACATAAAATTAGCAATCCTGTACAAAATTAGGCAAAATCTCGCTACTACAGATAGTGTAGCTACTACTTCTGGAATTAAACTCGCGAAAAGGCATAAGTACGACTATTGAGCCTGAACTAAGTCGACCCACAAGGCCACAGCAGATACAAACCCAGAGGTTCTTACCCTACCAGGAACCAAGAAGCGAATGAAGAGCTTTCTTGACCACTGCTTAACCATTACCAGAGGAGGGGTAGTGGAGGGGAGCCCAGAGAGAGTCACTGTTCATCAGGCAGGTAACCTGACCCACTCCCAGCCAAGGAGGTTAAGAGCAAGCGACATTATGAATCTTTGCTAAGACTGGGTTCTGCTCAGCAGTTGGCAAACCTACTTCTCACCCAGAGACATTCAACGCCCAGTGTTTGAAAGAAACGACGACATAAAACAGACGAGGTGCGCCTAGCACTGGCTAAACTTTCTTACATACAAAGTTTCATTCATTCTGTGGAACCCAGGACCAGTGGGAGCTCATCATACTACACACTAATACATATTTGGGGCCTCATGTACAACATAGACAGAATTTACATGCAGATAAAACTAAATCAATATATAATGCCTGGTATCTCGCATATTGCGAGTGAAGTGTCTTGCTTCACTCAAGAAAAAAAAAAAAATAAAAAGTCTGAGGCTCATCAACATTTGTTCATGGGGAGTCAATTAAATGGAACACGTTACGTGGACGTGTTTCAATAGTAAACTCAAAATGACTTCGAAAATAACCCATTAGCATGTATTGCCGTCTGATATGATACATGTCACCTAAAGCAATGTTAGAATGAACGTTAACTCATAATGACAGACAATAATGAAGTAACATTTTATTTTTCTCTTTGCAAACGATCGACGCGCGGCAATAGAAAAGGCGCGGCCGAATTCTTAGCCCCGTAGCCGTCGGTTAAATGTCGTTAGTGAGAAGATACAGCAATGCTGGCTGCGGCGACGACGACGCTGCCCTTGTTCATTGCTGCAACTCGATCGTACCTGAAACAGAGAGAAAACAACCGGAAAACATTTTAAGTATTTCATCATGGCATTACAACATTTATACACAAATAAATATATACAAATTCATAGTATTTACAAACAACAATTAAAGTTTTTTATTCGTATCCTTCAAAACAGGGCTGATATAGGAAAGTGGGGCTCATCGCTGTTTATCCCACTACATTTCCCACCCACAAGCACTGGTTTGGAGAATTTATGTACTTTAGTATTTATGCTTTTAATTTTATATTCAATATTTACTCCTCTTGTTAGCAGGGTTAATTCAATCAAGATTTTTGTTTTGTTTCTACTCATATGATAAAAGTTCTGGTTGCTCACAAAGATAATAAAAATTAGACTTTATTTTCTTTTTCTTTTGTAACTTAGGAGAGTTCTTTCCCTAAGAAAGGCATTGCCACATATCATGACTGACTACTTTCATTCAAGTGACATTGTCTACCTTAATTGGTACAAGTTACAAGAGGTAAGCATTCGTTTAATTTTGTATTTTTTACTTTTATTAATTTATAAGTATGTCATTTCTAGCAAATAACTGAAGTAGCATCATCTACTTTCAGTTACAACAGCAGCAGCTGATGACCACTAATATATTCACCCAAGAGGATTTGTAATCTTAAAAATTAAACTCAGTTACTATTTAAAGTATTACTGTGTTTTCTTATACGTTCCTTAAAGGCTATTCAGGGAAAAATGTTACTTAGTGGACAACTCCACACCATCATTTGTATGACGTCACGTCAAAAAAGGGAGGGATGATAACCCTACCAAGTGGATATACTTTTATTCGTCAGAGATGGTCCACTGGTATGCATATGTGCTAGCTCACAGATGTTCAAATTAATTTTAAATATAATCCTCATTAACGTTAATATCAAGGGTCGCCACCAATTAAAAGCATGGAAAAAGATCCAACACCCTAAACCTACAAGTACAGTGGCGAGATAATTGATCAGAGTACACAAATAATAAACACCACCCTCCAAGATAGTGAGTTAGGAATTTGTAAAGGAAAGTAAAATTAATATTTAAACAAATACATTTATTAATTAAAGCACGGAAATTAATATAAAAGATTATATATATGAAATCACAGTTGAAAGTGTAGTTAAGCAACGGGTTACAAATGAATACAAATATTTATAAAAAGAACATAAAATACAGTAAAATCGGTTAACACCGCGAATTACATGTGTGACCAGCAAATAAATTTACAAATCAACATCTGAAATCTAATAGGAATGTAACAAATGGAACCGTGAATTTTACATGTAATATTTTGCACACAAAATTAGTCAATAAAGTGAAATATCTAGCTATACACTAGGCGTTCACCTATCGGGCAAAAATTGGAACGGTGGACAGAGGCTCTAAGAAATTACTTATAAGAGAGAGAACTCAAACATCGATCATACGCACGCACTTACATACTGATGGGTGATTACTGCAACTATATATATAACAACCGTAGCAAATAGCGAGCATCACTTTACCAATAACCTTGGGTCGGCTTGATCTGTCGACGCTGGATCTCGCTGGCGACTGGACGATGTTGTGGAGCTGAAAGAGAATAAATTCTTTCACCCGAGAATCTCACTACGATCTGTGAAGCACTATCAACAGTTAGCTATAACACCCCCATTATCACTGCAGATAGCAGTTGTCAGGTAAATGCTTCCAGTGTCGGCTAGGACATACAACCTCAAGCGCAAAACGCGAGTATTGAGTACAAGTGTCCCCAGAATGGAAATGCACAAACCACTAGAACCTTGGTAGGGCCAGTACAACGGTGGCTGCCTAATCTCAAGTTTCTACCGAACAAGAATATAAAACACAGCTGTTTCACAGAGCGAACAACTGCAACTGTTCCTGTCTAGATCGATACATCAAAATTTCAAAGTCCGCGATTCGCTCAAGGCAGAAACCTCAGAAAACTAAAGTTCCACAAATGCTCAGGACTCAGCACAGAAGAGTGATTAAAACTCTTCAGGTCCTATCTGAAAGAAAACGTCCAAGGTAGCTGGAGCCTACACGAGAAGTGTCACTCTTCGTCCGCCCACGCCAAAAACTGGGTGTCACTGCACCCCTAAACTCGATATACCAATCACTGGAGAGTTCTAACGTTCCGGCCAATGAGATAGGCAGTTATGACAGATAGCTAGACCTGTCGCCTACACAGACAGAGCCAATCGGATCGCCTCCAGAGAACGCCACCCGAGTCAACTGTCCTTTCGAAAATTCCTCATACCCAATGTTTCCTAGCCTTTTGCCCTAAAAGGAATTTAAAGTCTTACCTAGCGAGCTCGTAGCCTGAATAGCCACAGGTAAAAGAGCAAAGTGGAAAGGGGACCCGAAACACCAAACAAGAGAAGACTCCATTGCTTGCCGGAATTCCACAGGACACCAGGCAGTATATCACCCTGAAAAACAGGGCCTGAGTCAGCCCCTGGCTGTAATCCTGCACACAGGGAACGCTAACGGATACTTAGAAGATTACTTACCCAAAGCCATACACTAAGAGGCTCTGCGATGATAGGAATCCCACGGAATGCAGCCCACACTGCCCACTATCTAAAAGGGAAGCGACACATTATCGAATGTTTTCCAGAGAGTGCAGCCACCTCATGTAGTGAGCCTATAGACAATAGGTCCCATCTCGCAAACTGTCCCCAGCGACCAGCCTCCCTCGCCAACATCAGCCCAGCTCTGCCTTCCACAGGCAGGGACAGCGCCTAACAGCTAACGAATACAGTTCCCAAGAACAACGAGAAAATTGTCATCTAAGACACATACTGCAGATTCACCAAACAATACATTCTGAGGCACAGCCTTATAAATGTAAGAATAAATTTTGGAAAAAAGGACTAGCAAATTACTGCCAATACACACAGCACACATAAAAGCACCAGAGAAAGAGAAAATAAATGAACAAATAATTGACCACCATACACATTTACCATTCCCCATTCATAAGGGGAAACGAGGTGCTACAAATAAATGCGTAACAGTAGAGAATGCTTAAGTATGCATTAATATAGGGCGTTCTCCAAGTGCCACTATAATCATAATCCAAACATCTTACCTTTTCAAATGTTCAAATGTTTGTAGAGCTTATGGGACTTAACTGCGGGGTCATCAGTCCCTAAACTTACAAACTACTTATGAACTAGCTAATACTAATGACGGCACAAATATTCATGCCCGAGGGGGGATTCGAACCCCCGAGCATAGTGGCCGTGCAGAACGTGACTGGCGCGCCGCAGACCACTCGGCCACCGTGGCCGGCATCTTACCTTTTTCTACAAGTGAGCACTCATGGCCCATATACATTTTAATATATATGCATTAAAAAAAGAAGAAAAAAACGATGTGGGCTTCCATGCATTATTTCATTACCCCTCATACCTTAAATATCCTAGAGTAAAAAATATATAAACTCACTATTCATTTCCTGAAAAGGTACAAAATTTTCAAATGTCGTAGGTATCTTTTATTGCAGCTTATTAGCACTGCATCTTATCAGCTATTGATATTTCAGCTGCTAAAGAAATTACCTGAAATCTAAAACCATAAGCTTTGTGTCACATTCAACGAATGATGTGCATCAGTGATGAGTAGATGATGCTGTAATTTAATTCAATTTAATCTACTACGAGTATATTACTCATTACACTTCATAAGCTCACCACTCGAATGACTTTCTTAGATAACGCCATTGAAAAATTATTGTACTGTGAGGGAAAATCCTCCTTTGTGTTATAAGTAAATATTAGTATAAATTATATATTTAATATTTCTCCATAAAGATTGTCAGACTGAGTATGTACCGAATGAATAGGTACGGAAACATACAAGAACATATCAACCATAACTGCAAATAAAACTTGACTGGATACCTGAATAAAATTAGTTGTTCTCTCTTAATATTAACTGTAGTTGGAATAATTTCTCAGACATCAGTTATCACCTATTCCCACCCACATGACTTTATATCCCATTAAATCGTCATGTTGGCTCGTCTTAGTATATTTAACTATTCTACGGGCGGGGGGGGGGGGGGGGGTTAGGAGCAACTTGACTTCGTCAACACTGTATAATCCTTTCATCATGCCAGTGGAGGATCCTTTTAATAATAAAGCTTTCTTGTGTGGTATTTTGTATACGACATAAGGACCTTCATAAGTGCGACAAAACGTCTTGCATTGTTTATGATACTTGGAACAGGGTGCACGCGTACTAATACCAAATTTCCTATTTGAAATTGACTTTTCATTATAAACACTAACTCGCTTTTCAGCTTTAAAGAGAAAAGCTGTGTACTCTCTTGACTCAGGATGCAACTCGACTTGATGGTACCCTGAAGACAGATCCATGGTGCTCATATAACGTGAGCCTGCGAGTTTTAAAAGTACCTCCTCCATGGGATCAGTCCATATCTATAATCTTATTAAGCTCACGAGCATCTAGAACTAACCTTACTCCGCCTCCAACCTTTTTCAACACCAACAAGGGGATGTTGAAAACACAAGATGACCGTTCAATTATTTTCTACTCTATCATCTTATTTATCTCCCTATATGCCGCTTCTTTTAATTCTGCAGGAATAGGATATGGTTTCCTGAAGAAAGGTTTTCTATCTTTAACTTTCAATTTACAAATGTGGTCTTTTTTACTATCTGGCATATCTGTAAATACGGCTTTGTATTCTAAATGTACTGATTCTAACTCCTCTGTCTCTTTATCCGATAGAAACTGGTTGGAATAACTTTTCTCGTGGATATCTGCTTCTAGACTATCATCTAATTCGCAATGACAGAACGCATAGCTTTATTAGGATTGATTTCAACCTTAATCCGCAAAGATTCATAACTATTTACGGTAGGTGACTTTTCAATAAAATGGACTCGAATGATTGTGGTTTCTACTTTAAAGTTGTTTAAGATCTATAATGCCGTGATATTTATATAACCAGTCGATATCTATTTTCATAGACACATTTAATTTTTCCACTACCAGAAAATAATGGAAAAAGGTATATTGGTATACTGTGAAGGTTAAATAGACTTCTTTACTAAAGTTTTGGCTTTTGTTGCCTGTCACATCAAAATCTTAACACCCGTTACAGGTAGGACTGGAAAGTTCCAATATTACGTTTAGTCTTAAATAATTCTTTAGAAATAATACTAACTTCGCTGCCAGAATCAATTAAGATATTAGGTTACATTCCTTTAACCTGACCTTTAATAATAGGTTTAAACTTAATAGGTTTCGTAATATGATCGTCTTCTTTTAATAGATCCTGTTGTAACTCTTGGTCGTACGATAAAACGTAATTGGGTCTTCTACAATGAGTAACTGAAGCCCCTACTAGTTGACCCCCACCAAAGGACTGATCTAGTTTCCCTGATTCTCTATGATAATATCACCTACAACTTGTCCGTCGGTAACTACTTGGAGCCGATTCACTTCGCCATTGTTATTCTTATATCTTCTATAACGCTTATTATTCGGCCGTCCTCCTTTATCTGTCTCATCAGATTGCCGCTTAACTTGACAAAAATGGCTATAATTACTATTATTACCATTATTTCTATTAGCGTTACAAAACCTTCAAAGTCCCTTAGAATTACCGTTATTATTATTATTATTATTATTACTATTACAATTGAGGGGTCAGCGTAACAGTGGTCTAAACCACTCTTTTAAGAAATAGAGATACAGCAGGTCGAAGTTAACACAACTGTGGTTTTTCTTGGAATTCGGAAATCCCACTATTTTTGGTAGTGGTGTATTCCATGATGTTTGGTTAACTCAACCACAACGTTATAAAGTCTTTTGTGAAGTAGTTTTAAAAATAGTGCTGTTTTTATGAGGCACCTGCAACACGTTTTCTTGGTTAGACCACTGTTATACTGACATTTTTTTTATACACGAGAAATAAGAAAAAATGTAATTTGAATAAATGTAGTTTAATGAATCATATGTTCATCCTAATAGTTCTTTTACAAGTTTTAATATGAATTTGAAGTAACTACACATCACGCAAAGTGGTTCAGTATTAAGCATATAAACTTATCATTACAAGTAACAGCTTTGATTCGGTATACGTTTTCAGTATGTCTTTTGCACGATTACACAGTAGGCCCATTATACATAATCAGGAATATCAGAAATGTCTTCACTGTCATCCTCCACAATGTGTTGTATATTTTTATCTTCCTCAGTTCTATTTTCAGACACCAGACTATTGCAAAATGAATGGTGAATGGGTGGAACATATTTCAAAAGGTCGTTAATATCTTCAAGTTTCTTTGGATTTATTGGACTCGGGTTGGAATATTTTACTATCAGCTTAACATGTTGTAGTTCAAGGATGTGTTTATTCTTTCTCTTTTGCCCTTTAACGATATTCACATATTGAACTTGCTCTATGCCATCTGAATAACGATACAAGACACAATATTTCGCCGCGGTGGATTAGCCGTGCGTACTGAGACGCCGTGCTGCAGTGCGCGCGGCCGTTTGCCGTCGGGGGTTCGAATTCCCCCTCGGAAATGGGTGTATGTGTTGTCCTTAGGTTAGTTTAACATAGTTTAAGTAGTCTGTAAGCTAGGGACTAATAACCAAGCAATTAAGTCTCATAGATTTACAAACTTTTTTTAACACAATATTTCCATGGTTGTTCAACAGAGACTATCAGCATTGAAATGCGACTGAAAGCAACACGTTATTTGCCCTCATTGAAATTACGATTAGTTATTTTAACCTTTGAAGGCTTTGGACTTACAAAATCAACCTGTTGCATTTCAGTTACATTAAATTTTCTTTTCCCTGTCCTAGTATCTTTTATAAGATCTACCCAAGCAGCAGGTGTATACACATATTTTTCCAAACTTTTTTTCTTCTCTATGAGTCTAAAGTACCTAACACAGGGTAGGTAGCTACGATCTGATACTAGATACTTGTAAACTATTTCCTTAACATATTGTTCGTGAATAATTTGCAATCAAAAATATACTAAGGATATATTCTTATTTTCAGCAAACCAGGTATCGTAATAAACGATTAATTTATCAATATTGATTGAGACATCACTCTCACCCTGAACGTCAGCCATACTTGATGTTATTACAGGTTATCCAGATACTGTTTGAGGTTGGACCGATGTTGCACTCAGACAAAACGGAAGTTTTATCGAGGGAAGAAATTAGTGCCTTCTGAATAATATGTACGAGGTGATATTAGTCTATGCCACATGATAGAAAGGTAGTTCACCTCACTAGACCACAGATAGCACCAATATCTCATTTTCCGTATTGGAGAGGATTAGACCATTGTTGCGCTGACCCACACAATTGTTACCATTTATATTAAACTTAAGACGTTCGTCTTTCCTTTCTTTATTTAAATTATGTAACTTTTCTAAGCAGGCAAACAATTGTCGTGGTTCCGACCACTCCTTTCCCATTTTTTCCTTTGCGTGATACGGAAGCCGACTAATTAGTATCCGTATTAAATGCTCTTCCGATATTGGCTGTTCTACTAAACGAATTCGATTTAAATGCCAATCGAAATATTGCTTATAGCTTCCCCATCATTTGGAATAGTAATGGGAATCCAATAACTCCGAAGTTAAACGTTGTTGTTCCCCTTACGACCAATACCTTTCTTTAAATTGTTTGACAAAATCACTCCAGTTATTAAATTCATTTCGATGCAAAACTATCCATTCATTAGCATCCGCCTCTAAATACCCGATAACAAATTCGGTTTTCCTGTCATCATTCCACCTAGCCGGAAAAAATTCTCAAACGCTTTTAAGAAAATAAATGGGTGAACGTCACTTCCAGGTTTGCATGTAGGGAATTTATTAACCGTATTTGAGTTTGTAGAATTACTAATATCTTCTAGCCATTCTACAGGAGTTAACATTTGATTGGATTTCGCCTGCGAAGATGGTATCGCACTACTTTTGTTTATCTCGGAGCAGCTTTCTGTTATTATTATATGCAGCCACCAATGTGAATGTTCGAATGTTTCTTAAGCTTATGGGACTTAACTACGTGGTCATCAGACTACTTACGAACTAGGACGGCACAAATATCCATGCCCGAGGCGGGATTCGAACCCCCGACCGTAGTGACCGTGCAGACCGTGACTGGAGCGCCTCAGTCTCCTCGGCCACCGCGGCCGGCTATGCAGCCACCAAAACAGACGAGTGACTATGGACAGACCAAACTTTTGGCTCCGGTCAATGAGAACTCGCTACCTGTCAGCCAATGAGATGCTGCGTTTGCTGTCAGCCAATGAGACGCTGCGTGTTTCTTAACCGGAGATTCGGGCGCGTAGAAATAATGGTAATAATAGTAATCAAAGCCATTATTGTCACGTACTAAAAGAAAAACTTCTTGTTTAACCTATACCTAGCCTTCTTAAGGCTACGATACAGATAACTTTTTTTAAAGTGCAAGTTAGGTTAGGTAGAGGTTAAACAAAAAGTTCTTTTTCAGTAAACACGTAGCATCTCACTGGCTGACATCTAGAGATTCTCAGTGGCCGGAGCCAAAAGTTTTGATCTGTCCACAGTCACTCGTCAAAAACATTGAGAGGTCTGGTGGAGGTCTGTGCATGAGTATCAGTGTCAATATATTCATGATTAGTAGTTATCTGAGATAACTGCTTTGTCACCTCTTGTTTACGTATCTCTTTCTGCGGTAATCTACTTATTAATTCGGGATTACTACCTTTGTCACAAGATGCAGACGCAGATTTTCGTCCATTCGCAGAATTTCTGACGGCTTCAAAATTACTCTGCATGTCAGTGACTAACACCTTAACGTGTTCGATTTCAGATTCAGTTTTTTCAGCTTTTTCAGACAAAGCAGTCAACTGAGGGTTTTCTTTCAAAGAAGTTTCTACGGTCTGCGTAGAAATTTCTATGACATATTCTGAAATATCATTACAGATATCATCCGATTTTTTATTTTATTTCATTTCGTAGAACTCGATAATTCTTCTCTATCTCTTCAATGACAATTACGTTAATAGTGTCTAATCTCTCTGTTAGGTGTTCGAGGTCACTACGCATTTGCCTCTTAAGATTCGCGTATCTCTTCTAATCGGTTCGTAAGATTGGTTAACTCTTCTTGTGTTTTTGCTTTGGAACTCTCTAACTTTTCTGACAAACGTTTATCTAGCTCAGCGTTTGTTTTAGTTCCTCACTAGCTAACATTATAGATTCCTTAGTAGATTGCTTTACTTATTGATAGATCTGAAGCATTGAATTAAAATTTGTGGTGCGGCCGGGAATCGAACCCGGACCTCCATGCTTACTAGGCAGACGTCTTACCCGTTAGACTACCACACCAATAACGATTAAGGCGCCTTGGAATAGTCTATGTACGATTTCCCTCCACATCACAAACTTTAATTCAGCTTCTGTGTTCCAAAGATAATTGCCAATACTGCCAAGGCTCTCCATGCAGTGGAATAGCACCTCGGCAATGAACATGGTGGAACAATCCTGTTAAGGTGATATAAATATCAGTTAATACAAATAAACAATCCCAGAGCCTTGGCAGTAGTGGCAATTATCTTTGGAACACAGAAGCTGAATTAAAGTTTGTGATGTGGAGGGAAATCGTACATAGACTATTCCAAGGCGCTTAATCGTTAGTGGTGTGGTAGTCTAACGATTAAAACGTCTGCCTAGTAAGCATGGAGTTCCGGGTTCGATTCTCGGCCGCACCACAAATTTTAATTCAGTGCTTCAGATCTATCAATAATGTCTTTGACATATTTGAGACGTAAATCCGTCTCTGGGATTGTTTATTTGTATTAATTGATTGCTTTACTGTTGCGATGGATTGTCTTAACCTCTCACTTTGTTCCTCACTAAATTGTTTTTGGAAATCTATAAACCGAGCAACGCGTCTCGACTGGAGCAGCGCTGCAAAGAAATCGAGGTTGAATTCCCGACCAGAGAGTGAAGCGTCTTGCTGCTGCAAGCAGCACTACTTACCGCTCCACTATGTATCGCTCCATTTGATTGCGTGCAATTTTAGAAGCAGCGCAGCTTGACTCGCCGCTTGACTCTTGACTCGCCGTTCCACTATGTTTTCACCCTCGCCCAACGTGGCAACCCTGTATAGACTGACCTTTGAGTTGAAATACATGTTATTTTTTTTCTTTTCCTTCACAACTTCGTCAATGTACTTTTAAGAGTATTAATAGTAGTAAAAGCGGGACCAAAGGAGATACTTAGAGCACAGGCAAATAGCGAGCGCGTTCCACGTAAGGGCTGGCGACTCCTGGAAGCGTGAAGAGTGCACAGGGCGGACCTGCGCTGTGTACACACGCCAGCCGCGACCTCCGCCTGCGCGTTTGCTCATGCCAAAGAACGCTCGCCCTTCGCCGCACCGCTCCTCTCTGCGACAACATTTCCGAAAATTCTTCCCGCTGTTCAGCGAGGCAAACTGTCGCTCGCATCTCTTTAGCGTCCGTGCCGTAATAACGGCCGTCGAACTTCATGTTTGCACAGAGGGCGTAGCAGCTCGTTCGTGATGTTGTCTTGCCAGCTGTTTGATCTCCCCGGCGGCGCCGTGTGCCGCGTTTCGACAGATTTTACAGCGCGGAAACGAAGACGCATGCGTGTTGGAACACTTGCGTGGATTGACATTTGCACGGAGACCGGTGCTCGATGAGCTAACCGGCTTTTCGCCGGTTCAGACACACTAACAAGCCCGGCAGTTCAGCACACCATGCGTAATCGCTTGAATGTGACCACAGAGATATACAGAGGAGCAGCCCTCCCTAAACCACTGTCCTACGCTCCCCTCGTAGTTCCGTAAGATGCTAGCAGGTGTCAGGTGGATCGCTGGCTTAGGGTGCCTCTAGCACGTCAGAGGGTAGCGTGGAGGGGAGACTGAGGGGAGAGCTCGTGCCGCCTGCCACAAGGCCGCGGCTGTGTCCGGCTTGCTGGCGTTTGAGGGGAGGTGGTGGTGGGGGCAGCCGCTACCTGCCGCCTGCTCTGGCCAGTTTAAAGAGCTGCTTCTGACCGCAGCGCCATCATGGGACATCTTACGGAACTGCTGGAAACCCTCCCTCACCGCACCGGGCCCTTACGTAGGTTTACCGTCTGTATATATTTGTCTGTGATGTGACTCATAAGGCGTTTTGTGGCAAATTTATTGTTAAGACTGTTGTAGTAGCGGAAAATGACAATGAAATTCAACATAATGGGAAGGGACGCTGCAATTCATAATCGCTTCTAATATTTTAGTGATACAAAGAGTGGTTGGCGAAAAAGTACGAAACATGATAGTTCTTATGCTTGTTTCAACCTTATTGCCGTTTTAGGACGAAATTTAAATGGACAAATTTACGAGGTTTTGAACTTAAATAGTGGCAACTATTTATTCACAACCGATACAAAAGCGGTACATGTTTGCAACTGTTACTGTTCTTCAAAGCAGTCACCACCGTTGTGTACAATCCGTTGCCAGCGATGTGGAAGTCGTAGTATGGTGCGGACTATTGCCTGTCGAATCTTTGGAACAGTTCTGAAGCGAATGCCACGGAGTGGTTCCTCCATCTTCGGAATCTAATCAAAGACGCAAAGGCTTTAACTCTGGTGAGTGCGGTGGATGGTGCAGTTCTTCTCAGCCCCATCTATCGTACACAGCAACCAAAGCTTGTGCTGTATGCGGCCGCGAATTGTCTGGCAGAATGCTGGATGAGTTGCACAGAAAGTGTTGTAGCTTCTTTTGCAAAGCTGGTCGCAGGTAATGATCCGAAAACGAACAGTTATACTGTGCACTGACGATCTTGCGTGTAGGAACGTAATGTGTTAGGATAACATTGTCCCAGTCGTACACCAGAAACACAATAATTTCACCATACTGAGGGTCTGACGCACTTTCGAATTTCTCGGCGACCCATAATGACGCCATTCGTTGGATTGTCGTTTCATTTTTGGCTCGTGCGATGTGGTCCATGTCTCTCAACCAGTGCTACGATTCGGCGTAAGAAAGCCTCTACTTCGTGCTCATAGCGTTCCAAGTGCGCCTGAGCAGCGTCGTAACGCATCATTTCAGCATTTCTGTCAGTTCTCGCGGAACCCATCCTGATGCAATTTTCAGCATGTGCAGGCGTTCCTTCAGCATGCGAAGCACAATCGTATGCGCTAATCTGGTTTCGTAGGCGAGCTCACGAATCGTCTGGCGTCGATCACCATCCACTAACGGGACAACAGTACGCACTTCTTCTTCAGAGATGCTAGGACGACCTTCTCGATGTATGTCTGCCAGTTTGCCGACTTCCGTTGAAGGCTATTACCCCACGTGCCACTGTTCTGTACGACAATGGCGATTCCCAGCACGCTAGGGATGGGAAAAACCGACCGGTTAAAACCGATACCGGTATTTTAGTTTTGAATAACCGGTTATTTCGGTATTTATTTGGTGTCGGTTGTAAGCGGTTCTTCTTAGTTATTGCCAAGAACCGGGTAAAAAAACCGGTACGACTACTTCCTCTAGTAGTGGTTCAAAATGTGTTTTTTGTAAATAATTAAAAAAAATTAAAACTAGTAGACCCTAATATTTAGGGCTATTCCTAAAATTTCCACTGCTGTGAAATATTAGGTCATCGCAGTAACTAAGAAAAGCGATTAGTGATAATTTAAGAACAATTCCGGCAGTCAGAAACGCGCAACAAACGCGTGGCATAAGATCTGAAGAACTGGTGCAGCTATTGAGGCATCGATGCACCTGTTGCCATGTGGCGTGGCCTATTAGACGACTTGCGTGCACCGGCTGTTCCTTGCTGTCGTCGCCAGACATCGGTTGTGTCTTAAATGGCACCATCCGGAGTGTGGACGTACTTCACGAAGTACGGGAGCAGTGAGATACAATGCTCCATTTGCTTTAAAAAGCTGAAAACGGGTGGAGGTACTATAAAGATGATTTGTCATTTAAGGAGAAAGCATCGAAAATGTTTCTTGGAAGAGAAGGTAAATTCGATTCATATACCTATTATGTAAGTGATGTACTATAAACTTGGAATAATAACTTTTAATGTATTATCATATTGTTATGCTAACAAGTTTTATTAATGTGATTCCTTGAAAGTGAGGGGCTTTTTTAATAACCAATATGGGTTTTGGTAACATTGATCATGTGGCGCCTCGCGAGGACTGAGGCCCCATGACACGGACTGCGCAGCTGCTCCAATCGGAGGTTCGAGTCCTCCCTCCTCCCTCGGTCATGGGTGTGTATCTTGTCCTTAGTGTAAGTTAGTTTAAGTTAAAGTAGTTTTTAACTCTAGGGACCGATGACCTAAGCCGTTAGGTCTCATAAGAACTCACACCCATTTGAACATTCTTTGATCATATGGTACACAGCGTTCCTAGTTCAATTTGCGGAACTTTACACTGACAACAATCATACTGTTACTCGGAACTGTTACTTTATTTTTCGAAATACTTCGGCAGCACTGATCGAACTTCATTTAGTCGTATGCGCTGGCTCACAAGTCCAACTTACAGAGTGGTTGTCTCAATATTCGCAACTTCCGGATGGAAATGCTAGGCCAGTAAATCCGTACGCTTCATATATCGCCTTCTACGGAATCCTGGTTAGGCTTACACACATTGAAGAAGGCGTAGTATTGGAAGGGGATCTTGCAAAATATGGAAAGACTAGTGATTTGTCGTATAACGTAAATTTAACTAAATTTCGTAAGTTTCGGTTTCGGCCGAAACAAGAAGAACCGAAAATTCGATTACGGTTTCTGTTTCGGCCGCAAAAAAATGTTTCGCTCGAACTCTAAAGGAAATAAAAGCAATAAGAAACCGAAAACCGGTTATTTAAAAAACCGGTTATCTTGAGCAATTTATACAGTGCGGTTAAACTGGAGATGAAAAGAACCGGTATAACCGAAAACCGGTTGTTTCAGCAATAACCGCCGTCCCTACCGCAAGCCTCTTGTAGGCGGAACGATTTGGCTGTAATCGAAATACAAATAGGAGTAAGATGTGGGCAAGAAACTGTGGTACACCAAAAGATGCCAAATTTAATTTCTGATTTATGCCACTATCAAATTGAACCATTTTTACTATGAACTTGGTAGGAAATCAAATAAGAAGAAACAAGTTGGAAGATTTCCAAGACAACTGAAGCGCAACAATTGACAGAAGACAAGCTTTGCATATAAGTTACTTTGCCTGTTGACTGTGTAAATATAAATTACACTGGACTTACGTTCAGTACAATCAAAGAATTCCAAGAAAATATGCAATCATATCCGTACCATCGCTCCTCCTCAAGAAGCCTATATATAGATTTTTGAGCAGAAAATTCAAGAAAAAGAAACCTTGGTGTCTAAATTACGAGAAGTAGCCTCATATAAGCAGGAAGGGAAAGGTTATGGTGCCGTAAATTTTGACGGATGTATGTTTTGTAGTACCATTCCTTTTTTATATAATGTTAAAATCCATTTTATTACCTTTTACCTTTCTTTTTTTCTACTCTGTGCAAATATTTTTATCTTCAGTATTAACCAATCTGAATGCAATTTTTGTAGAAAGTAGTCTTGATGTGTTTGCATATTTCTAGGCTGTAATATAATCTAACATGTACCATTAGTTAAAGAAAATTTTAAGTCTGAAATATGAAATAAACATTGAAAACACATGATCAAAACCTCATAAATGAATGCATGAACTGTTGAACTGTGTCTTTGTGAATGTACATACAAAATCTGCCATCTGAAAGTACCAAAAGTTGGTTTTCTAGAATGCCATTGAAGCAAATAAAAAATTCAGCACTCGGTATTGCTATCGCCAAAGTAGATGAAAAGATAAATTTTTGAGTGGAGTCTCCCCTTAAGCTCTTCGCCGTGTGTACAATATATGTTAGTTTCTTTATTACTCCAAGAACCTAATTACATTCCTTCCTATAAAGACAGCTCATTGTTTGCACTTCTTCTGCGCTTTCAGTCAGACGGGTTGCATTACGTAACGACGTTGGACTGTTCCATTTTACAGCGAGACGGCGAGCGAATCCAAAGCTACCTTTAGCGGACAGGCCAGTGTCCCCTACTTGTGGAACATTCTGTCCACTACCTGCAGTGTCCAGGACTCCGGGGAAGTGACAACACATTGAAACTTCATGGCAGATTAAAATTGTGTGCCGGAACCGGGACTCGAACCTGGGACCTTTGCCTTTCGCGGGCAAGCGCACTACCGACTGTGCTATCCCGACACGACTCACGATGCTGCCTCACAACTTTACTTCCGCCAGTACCTGCCTCCTACTTTCCAAACTTCACAGAAGCTCTCCTGCGAACCATGCAAGACTAGCACTCCTGGAAGAAAGGATATGGTGGAGACATGGCTTAGCCGCAGCCTAAGGGATGTTTCCAGAATGAAATGTTTTCATTCTTCGCTTTGCAGTATGGCAGAGGGAACAGGAGGAGTGGTGGTGCAGAATACCTGATCACGAGTTTTTGCGTTAATGTCCTGGGCTAAATTGCCAATTTCTCCGTAGTGTCTCATGGAGTGAGGGCATGTCACATTGGTGATCCGTCTGTAAGCGTACTGTAGTCAGCGCTTGCATTATCGAACGCTAGCATTATCGAACGCTAGCATCGAGAGTCGCGCGATCCGCCAGTCAGTTGTTTTTGGAATGTTCCAGCGTTGGTGCCCGGGCGCTCAGTTGGAGTTGGGCCTAGGCAGTTACACGATACATGTACGAGAATCTTATCAAGTGTGCTATGAAGTAAAGTGGAATATTTCAGTACTCTATCATGTGGAAATACAAGTGAAGTATATCATTAATTCAGATGTATTGAGGAGCATTGGCCGTTAATGTTTTATTTAAAAACAACAGATCGATTTCAACCACACAGTGACCATCTTCAGTGTCCTTCAAACAAACATTCAGGGCATTCATAATGCTTGTTTGAAGGACACTGAAGATGGACATTATGTGATTGAAATCGATATGTTGTTTTTAAATAAAACATTAACAGCCAATGTTGCTCAATACACCTGGTGTGTCCATCATTGTGTGGTCGTTGAGCACCATCCTGGAAATGGAATCAAACCTCAATATCATTACTTCGTTACGTGTGTCGTTCCCGTATTGTTGCTGTGATGTCTCAACCGTGCCACGACGGTAACGGTCGTCGTCAGAATATGTGAAGTTGAGCTTATGTTAATTAATTAGTGCCACGGCTGGAAGCTTCGTATTGCAGACCGCACATCAAGATTTTCGGACAGTCGCGCCGCGAAACAGTAGTCAAGTATGGAATGGCATTATCGTTGTGAGAAGTGTTGACTGGCTAAACTCGATTATTAACAAACTGTGATTTTAATTATCTTAACGAGCACAGACTATCTTAGCGCCATCCGCACATCAAGAAAGATCGGCCAAACGCGCCGCGAAATAATGAACTGCCAATCTGTGTGAAAGTGCAAACTGGACCACATGAGGTTATTGTCATCGTTACGCATTCATGGACGTGTCTGTTTAATTTGAGGTGCATCGTCTTTCTTTATACAAAGTGATTTATTGCCGTCTACTGATTAAACATTTCAGTGTAGCCGTTATTAAATTTTTGAGCGGTGCGACCACGTGTTTGTGTGTATTATCTAATATATGCTGTGACTTTAATCGTGATTAGTGTTATATGAGAGGAGTGATTAATTGTCTCACGGTAAAGTTCTGCCGGCAGGATTAGGTGCACGATCATTACAACAAACATTTACGCCTTATCCACTCCGCCGGAGTGTGGTTAGCATTAACAAATATATTCAGTGCAATATTATAAGAATATTTTACCGCGGCGGTTACACGTCCGGCGGATGGGGACGTTAAGCTCGGCGGCCTTGGTTGTTTTCGAGGAGTGGGCTATGTGCTGGCACCGGGTGTCTGCTTCTCCCTTCTGCCATCATATCCAACACGAACTCGACCCTACACTACACACTCTCATCCACACCTTTTACAGTCACTTACACCTAAAATGAACACTTCACTACTCAGCCATTCATTATTATTTTTTTAAAAACTTTCTTTATTATTAATTGATACACCTTAAAATTAAATTGGGTTGTATTATTCTACATTTAATTACATTTGTAATGTTTGTTTATTTTATAACCCACTAGCCATACAAATACTAGAGCCTACTGATGAAATTGCAAAAAAAAAAAAAAAAAAAAAAAAAAAAAAAAAAAAAAAAAAGCTGACTGCAGGGTTACAAGTGTGCCAGTTGGGTTACAAACCTACTGTTATGAAGGCCTGCCCACAGAGATGAACCCAGTGAGCGTGCCCCTGACACTGGGCGGTCCAAGACTTGGAATTCACTGCAGTACGTTTATGGTGTTCTTGAATGGTTTACTAAAAACCTACACTCTAACTTACGCCTAGGTCAGATCCAGAGGTTGCCAAGTCTGTCCCCAGATCCAGAGGACGGCGGATTACAGCCTATGACAGCGACCTGTCCGTCCTCCGACGGCATGAGTAGACTTGGCTGTCGCAATCGCTTGGAGTCTTGGTCGGGTTTGGTCTTTGTCGGTTGGAGAGGTCATGATTGGTTGAAGAAGTCGTGATCGGTGAAATTTGTCATTTGGTGAGTGATGGTTGTTGACTCAGTTAGTTTGTCTGGTGTAATCCAGTCTGACTTTGTTAGAAATTTCGTCCGTTAATCGGTTGAGGATTCCGAAGGTGTGATCAGATCTTAGGAGATCATAGGTAGCATCGCTTGACAGTTGCTGCACTAAATCCCTCGCGACATCGTCGAAGATGGGGAACTCAAAAATAATGTGTTCCGGACTTCGAACTTCGGCTCCACACTCACACTCGGGTGTCGCCTGAAACCTAAACCGACATAAGTATGTCGGATAGGGCACATGTCCCGTCAGAAAGTGTAGCAATCGTTTAGAAGGCTTGAAGAATCTCAGAGAGAGTCTTTCTTGGATATACGGCAGAAATGATGGGTCCTCCTTCCGGTGTAATCGGTGTCCCACAGCTCCTGCCAGAGCTCCAAGCCCTTCGTTTGATGACCACTTTGCTTTATCACATTTTATTACGCCGAGGGCAGATCCAGTATTCCAAAACCTGATGTAACGCTGTTACCTCTGAAATTTTAGCTGGCCGAGGAGACTAAGGCGCTCCAGTCACGGTCTGCACGGCCACTACGGTCGGGGGTTCGAATCCCCCCTCGGGCATGGATATTTGTGCCGTCCTAGTTCGTAAGTATTTCATAAGTATGCATTTCATTCCATTCCATGATGGTGGTGATGGCGGCTGGTGCAGCAACAGTGTTGAATATTAAAAAATGCTCAGTCTCTGTTGCAGTATTTTATTTTCCAAGTACGCGTTTCGCGCTGTTAGCGCATCGTCAGACTGGAAAAAGACAAATATTTTGTTACCGTCCGTGTACCTGGCGCGCAGCGAATCTAATGTGGCTAAGGTGAGTAAATTTGAAAATTCAGACTTACTTGGGCGGAGATGGAGCCACAGAAAGACAGTGCTGTGGCTCCATCTCCGCCCAAGTAAGTCTGAATTTTCAAATTTACTCACCTTAGCCACATTAGATTCGCTGCGCGCCAGGTACACGGACGGTAACAAAATATTTGTCTTTTTCCAGTCTGACAATGCGCTAACAGCGCGAAACGCGTAATTGGAAAATAAAATACTGCAACAGAGACTGAGCATTTTTTAATAGTTCATAAGTAGTTTGTAAGTTTAGGGACTGATGACCCCGTAGTTAAGTCCCATAGACTTTACAAACATTTGAACATTTTTTCTGAAATTTTACTCTCGCCTCAGCTAAGTCTTCAACATGCTAGAGCTTAGTGCCTGCAACTTCTTTTTTTATTTTATTTTTCCTTAAATATTGTTATATTGGCGGGGCAGACTGGCAGCAGCTTCACACATATTAACAATTTGAAACTGGTGAATGTGTCAAAAAGTTGAGACAAAATTTGGTTTTAAACGTTAAAAATGGAGACAATAACTGGCAAAAAATAAAATAAAAGAAAAGAAAAGAAAGGAAAAATAAAAAAGACAACCAAGGAGCATTTTAAAAACACACGAAACATCTTCTACATCTACATACATACTCCGCAATTCACCGTAAGGTGCGTGGCGGAGGGTACACTGTACCACTACTAGGTATTTTCTTTTCAATTCCACTCCCAAATTGAACGAGGAAAAAAGAATGCCTATATGCCTCCGTACGAGCCCTAATTTCTCTTATCTTGTCTTTGTGATCTTTACGAGAAATGTAAGTAGGCGGCAGCAAGATCGTACTACACTCAGCTTCAAATTCCGGCCCTCTAAATTTACTTAACAGAAATTCACGAAAAGAACGTCGTCTTTCTTCCAGCGATCCCCAATTGAGTTGCCGGAGCATTTCCGTGACACTCGCGCATTGGTCGAACCTACCGGTAACAAATCTAGCTGCTCGCCACTGAACCGCCTCTATGTCTTCCTTTAAACTGATCTGCTGCGGGTCCCAAACACTTGAGCAATACTCAAGTGGTCGTACAAGCGTTTCATACGCGGTCTCCTTTACAGGTGAAGTACATCTTCCCAAAATTCTTCCAATAAACCAAAGTCGGTTAAAATGAGTCGTGTTGTAGAAATGTACACGGTACAGTCAATAAGTTCTGAGACTTGACGGCTGGATTCTAGGCACCCACGCCACTCTGCATGTTGGGTGCGCTGCCGTGCAATGGTGAAATGCAGCGGCGTTTGAATCATACTGAATCGACTGGGTGCGTACCCTCTAGGATCAAGTGACAGAACGTATTGACTGTACCACACATATACGGACAATGCACTGATGTACACTGAAGAAACACAATTAAAATACACCGGTGCCAGTCTTGTTTGGCTCCTTACTTAGCTTGCATTTATCGTGAATCTTTAATTCAGCGCAAAGTTCCTAGTGACTGGAAAAAGCGCAGGTGACTTCTGTTTATAAGAAAGGTAAAAGAACTGATCCGCAAAATTAAAGGCCAATGTCGTTGTCTCTTTTCTGTATACAACGAATGCCTGTCTCTCTCCGTCCCTTCTTATGGTCAAAGAAATTGATTGCCCCATACTCTGATAACATTATAGGAGCGACATCACGACACCCATCAGAGCACAAAAGAGCACACTTCCACGCAATGCGCAACAGAACCCTCAGACTACCACTTGCCGAGGAAGAATTACTAGACACTATTAAACAGGCAGTTGCAGCCAATGGATACGAGACGCAAGATGTAATGCGGATGTTCAATAAAATCAAAAACAAATCCACTGGCAATAACATAATTAAAGATAAAAAGAAGTTTGTCACTTTAACATACAGAGGACGTGTGTCGGAGAGAATTGCGAAATACTTTCCGAGAAACATAGGTCTGGCGTTCAAAAATAATGGACAAATGGCACAAAGATTAAGGCATAGTACAACCACGAAAAACAGCAACTTCGGGGTATGTAAGATTAAATGCGCCAGCTGTGATAACTATTACATAGGGTAAACTGAGCGCAACCCTGAAGTCCGATACAAAGAGCACTGTAGTAACAGAAATTGTACAGCATTTGAAGGGCATGCTAAAGACAATAAACACCAAGTTAGCACTATAGGCGAACAAATGGAAGTACTGTACAGGGCAACGAAAAGTTTCCACTTAAATGTGCTTGAAGAGCTTGAAGTATACGTACACAAGGTGAAAGAACCGGACAAATTCCTAAATGAGTAAACAGACTTGATGCATAAAACCTATTTTGAAATAAAAACATTTTGTAGCATTGCCTGGAATGGAACGCACTGCCAAACACAACGAGGGCGAATGGACACGGCGGAGTAACGGCTCGTTCATCACGCGAAAGGTTACTCTGTAACTTCATAGAACTGGTATGTTTTTCATAATTTTTTCCATTAACTTTTTAGATATTATAAGTTGTAAATAGTAGCTTACAATCAATTGTAACATTTGTTAACAAATCTGAAGATGGGCAACTGTCCCGAAACCGGTCATGTTATAGAAAATAAAAGCGATCTGCAGATGGATATTCAAGATTTTTTGATATGTTAATTCTGTTTAATATTAATAGCTTTTACCACACAACACAAGGCATTCAATTTGCCTCAAACGTGACGGTCGTGTAGCCACCATACGAAATTTCAACTCGTTGCGGGCGTGAACTTTCGTTGCTCCATCACCACCCAGTCAGATTTAGGCGGCGCCTGCAGGATGGGCAACACGCAAAATACAGCCGAGCTGCGGGTTGCCAATGAACTAGATGTGGATGCGGCTGCAGCACGCTCCGAATTCTTGAAGCTATCTTCTAGCTATTAGGTGCAGGATTTACTCTTGGAGCATTTCATTCCTCTAATGCAAGGCTTGAGGAGGGGATCATCTTTATTTGCCATTTATTATACATCACTTTGCGGGATCACGAAGTGTCTTAAGAAAGAGTCATATCTGTTTGTAGCAGAACTTGCTTGTGCCTCACTGGGCGAGACAGAAGTAAGAGGAAGAAAGTACGAAGAGGAACGCCGTTCCAGTCACCAGCGGTCAAGGATATTGAAGAGCCGCTTGTACGTGTCTCGTGGATCGTTAGGTGCTCCTAGTGCACGTAGACACGCTGAGCTCGTTGCTGGTGACGTTAAATCACTTCCGGTCCGTCGGATGCTTCGTACAGATGACGGTGAGGAAATTGCGGAGTGACGTGGAAGACACGACGCAGGATATTGTTCTGAAGTGACTGAAGTCATTGTAGGTGAGTCCGTGCTGAAGATCCTGACACTTCACAGGCATACTCAAATACTGGGCGGAAGAACATGCGATATATTCGGAGCCCGTTGGCAACAGAAATAGTAGATCTTTTGTTAAGAATGGGATATAGGGCTCCAATTCGTTGGTTAATCTTCCAGGACAGTTACTTGTCTAGGGTGACACCTAGATAGCGTGGGGTGTTTGCCCAAGGTAATTCCACATTATAGAGACGTAATTGCCTTTTCGATACTTTGCGACGTCTGGTAAAGATGACTGCTTCCGTCTTCAGAGGGTTGAACCGTATCCTCCACCTATTCACCCAGCTCTTGATGACATTACAGGCCCTCTGAAGGCGCCGATAGAGCACCTCAAGCCAGCGACTCCGGGTGTACATTACTGTATCGTCAGCGTAAATGGGTTTTTGACCCTCGAGATAGTAGGCAGGTCAGCGGTGAACAGCGAATATAGCACAGGGCCAAGGACTGAGCCTTGGGGAACTCCAAGAAGGACGCCAAAGTTCCGAAGACTTAGATAGGAAGCAATAAAGCGTATGAAAGTCTTGGGCAATCGCAACCTGTGGAGCTTCCAAGTGAGGCCCTGGTGCCACACACTATCAAATGCCTTGGTGAAATCGAGCAGCACTGCACCGCAGAATTCACGTTTGTTAAAGGCGTGGATGATGTATTCTACAAGTAGTGGAATCTGCTGCGTCGTGGAGTGGCCAGAACGGAATCCAAATTGTTCGTTTGGGAGAGCACCAGACTGGGCGATGACGTCTTACAAGCGACGAAGCGGCTGCAGCAAATGTCACTGAAGTTAACAAGTCTGTTTTATCAACCAATGTCGCTCAGCACTAGAACCACTTGTATGAAACCTTAAATCAGCCAGTAATCGGTCCAATGTTCGCTGCGTCATGTGTAGCGAATATACACTTGACAGCAAAAAATGTGGATCACTGCTGAATCAAACCAACCATAATGTAGCTGTGTTGCAGGTCCTCTAATCACCGAACCCCTATGGAGTACAGTCGTTCGACTATACACAATGGGTACCGAAGAAGCAGCAGAGAACATTGCTCTTTATGGCAGTCAGTCCACACGTAATTCAATACTGTCATACAACATATATTAGAATACACGTTATTACAGATGAGACAGCAACGTTAATTCAATTTCATTACAATAAATGACAACTCGGATACCTTAAGCTGGGGTCACTTTGGGACACTCAATTCATTATTTGCCATGTAAACGAGATAAAAATGATTTAATCTCAGATATATTTACTACCATGTGTAGTTATACTCTTTCGTTATATAACAACAAACAAGCACAAACTAAATATCAAAGTATGACCAAATTACAGTTAAAAATAACAGCCTGGTTTTTCTACTAAAACTAATAGGGAAATAATACAATCACAATGTAACCCCATAAAACTTTATTTTAACATCAGGAACAAGTAAAAAAAATCATAAAAATGAATTTTAAATGCTAGGCAATCAGAGTAGATCGAAACTGGTAATTGGAAATCCATATGCATACATGGAAGCCGCATGTACTGTAAATCCCATTTCCTCATTGTCTGTAAAAACTCGTTGACCACCTGCTTTTCTCACTGGTACTGGTGTTGCAACTAGAAAGTTTCGGGCCTCTATTGTTTGCAGCTACAGTGTGTTCTTATGATTGTTGTTCCTGAGAAGAACAAATAAATTAACATTATGCATCTTTTCATAGTAATTCCATTTATGAGTATGTTACTGACCTGCAGGAAGCTTCTCTCAGTGATAGGTGTTTCTCCAAAGGCCGGCCGCGGTGGCCGAGGTGACTGAGGCGCTCCAGTCACGGTCAGCACGGCCACTACGGTCGGGGGTTCGAATCCCCCCCTCGGGCATGGATATTTGTGCCGTCCTAGTTCGTAAGTAGTTCATAAGTAGTTTGTAAGTTTAGGGACTGATGACCCCGTAGTTAAGTCCCATAAGCTTAACGAACATTTGAACATTTTGTTTCTCCAAAACTTGTTTACAGCTTCTGCCAGTTTCCCTACTATACTTGCGGTAAGAACGACTTCCGGTCCTCACATATGTCCTCGTCATGGTGGACTGTTAATATAGTTGGCTGAACTGACAATAAATTGGAAAAAAATTTGGAGTGACTTTGTGACAACTGTATCTGTCACATAGTCACATAGTCACGATTTGGTGTTGCATTTATTCGTTGTTAATTTTTCCTCCATTCTCCCCCCCCCCTCTCTCTCTGTCACCACCCTTATAATATAACCTCAGTTTCCCTTCTGTCTATTCCCCCAAAACGTTGTCAATCAATTAATTGTTTCCGTTGAAACAATACTTTCTCTTTTAATGTCTGCTTTCTTTACTGTCCACCGGTCCTCTCCATGAAACAGTGTTCTCTTATATCTCCGAAGAACCATCCTTCGTTATGCAAAACATTCGTTCATTTTCTGTCGAGCCGCTCGGGAGTCGCCGAGTAAAGCTCTGTATAGGGAAAGTATGGCCATCCTTTTCCGCGCCGCTTGCCGCCATCTGCGGCTGGCCATTGGCTGAAATCGAGTCACGTGGCTATCTCCGCCATCTTGGTCCTATACGTTGCTTGGCTGCCATGAGAAGCCTTGTGAATATTCGTATGTTTGGGTTTGAATAATGCCACAGTGTTGTACTTTTGGGTGTTCTTAAGAAGCGAAGAAGAGAGGCAAACATTATAGCACTTCCATTAAATATCAGAAATGCAGAAAGGTGAACAGTCTGACTGATGAAAGACGCCAGAGAAAAATAGGAGTCCAGAAGCGAACTTCGGTTCTTGCACTGTAATGATTTCAATTCATAATGTAAATCAATAGATTAAAGATTCACTGTCGAATGGATCACGCAGCAGATAGCTATATATTTTTAACTTGAAGAAATTTGTGAAGAAATTCCTGTATAATGTCGTGAGGTTAAATTATTCACGCGTCGTTGGTTTTAGCTGCAGGTAGTTGCCGAAAACACTCAAATTTTGGACATATTAGTGAGTTAACTAGATTCTCTTTTAGATATGAAATTAAAACACAGTTCCTGAAGCAAGCTTTTCTCATTCATTTTTATGTGTTAAGTGTATCATTACAAGAAACAAAGAATTGGAACAAGACAAATATTGGACATTCAAATGTGATTGGCGTTGTAAAGGCACATTTAATTTCTATTTTTGGTAAAAGTTATATAGTGGGTATCTCCTTGCATTTTTCGTACTTCATTTAAGATATAAGTACATAATACGGAAGAAAATACTCATCGAGGACTTATCCATAATCTCAGTTGTTTTCTTAATTTACACTATGCTCCGATGACGAGATACTCGCGGTCTATTGGAATATTTGGCTACAGTGCAGGTCAGTCTGAATTTATATGTGAACTCCCTAGATCTGGAGCCACAAACGAAACAGTTTTCTTAAAATCGGACGATAAGTATTTTGTATAGCAGCCAGATCCGCATGGACAGAACTACTCGAAGTTCCCGCATCTGTCCGTCGGATGTAACACCCTGTATCTCGAGAATGAAAAGAGTTATCGTTCTGCTCTCAACCTTAAACAAAATTTCGATATCTTACCTACATTTCGTCCGCAGCATTGTATGTGCTAAAATCAACCGTACGCAAAGTCTACGCAATGCGACTTTTCCTCTGCAAACTCTTCAAAATTTTGCTCAGTAGTTTATTTAAATTGATGTAGCACGGAAACTATTAGTTATAATGAATAGAAAATCAGACCATTATCGAGGTAATATATCACACAATAACACGTGAAAAAGTTGAATTTTTTCATTGAATAGTTTTCTCAAAATCGGTTGATAAGTATTGCTAAGCGCTGGGAACGTGGTAGCGGTCGGTGCGTAAGCAGCAGCGGAATAGGCCCAGCATGGCCGCTGCTGGCAGGCTGGCCATACTTTCCCTATACAGAGCTTTATCGCCGAGCGGTATGGAGCGCCACGCTGCGGATCGCGCGGCTTCCGCGTCGGAGGTTCGAATCCTCCCTCGGGCATGGATGTTTGTGTTGTCTTTAGTATAAATTAGTTCATAAGTAGTTTGTAAGTTTAGGGACTGATGAACCCACAAGCTTGTCAAATATTTGAACATTTGATTTTCTCTCGGCCCTAAAACAAACTGTTACATATGTCTAAGTAAGGAGTACTTTGCTAGCATTTCACTCTTTAATTTTCTAGTTCTGCACTTCTATTCATTCCTAGATTCCGCCGTCCCTTCTACCACCCTTTCCCTTACATATTTATCTGCACCTATGTACTGCATTTCACAGTTTTGTGCTTGGCAGTTTTTTTTAATCACTGTCGTTATTTCTATGCCGTTCGACTCTCGAAAAGCGCGTCGTTAAAATGGACAATTGACCATTACCGTGCAAGCACTGAGGTTTCCATTAAAATGGTCATCTATTCCGACAAATCTCAGTATCCAACCTTTCAGAAATAAAAGTGTCGATTTTGTCGAAGTCCATAAGTAAAGTGCCCTCGGCTATGCACCATACAGGTCATATCTCCTGAACAATATGTCCGTCCTTTTTTGGAGTATTGCGCCCAGTGTGGGATCCTTATCAGGTGCGTTTGACGGGGGACATCGGAAGAGTCCAAGAGGGGCAGCTCATTTTGTATTATCACGTTACGGGAGAGGCAGCGTCACGGAAATGATATAGGATCTGGAATGGGAATCATTACAACAACGTGGGCTACTTACGACGTGGGCTACTTACGAAACTCCAATCGCCAACATTCTCCTCCGAATGCGAAAATATTGTTGACTCCCACTCATATAGGTAAAAAAGATACCGATTGAAATACGAGAATTTAGAGCTCGAACGGACAGATTCAGGTGTTCTTTATTCCTCGCGCTATTCAAGAATGGAATGGGAGATAAATTATATAAAGGTGGTTCGATCAGCTGTCTGCCAGGCACTTAAATGTGAGTTGAGACTATCCCATGTAGATGTAGCTATAAGGAAGGACTGGGCCAAGACGTTCAGTTCAAATGTGAAATCACAATATCAATTTATTAATCTTAAGAGATGGCACAGTAGAAGTGATAAGATTCTCTCAACAAATATGATTAAAAGACAGACAAGCCCAAGATAATATACAATAACAAGATGCTTTAAATAACTTAGTAAAACACTGCATAAATTAACGGTAGACACATTCAAAGGATAAATTAATTGTCTCAATTTATCTGGCATAAACAATTTGAGAGATTAAGAAATTTACCAAACCCCTTACAATATACAGTACTTTAGTAAAACTGTGCATAAATTAACGGTAAACAATTCGAAAAGATAAATGTGCCCATCAATTAAAAAAGAAAATAAAATGAGGCAAGTTTCCATAAAACCACATGTCTTTGATTAGTCGGTTTTAGAAATCAGTTACAATATATCATACCGTCAGAGAAGCTCGCCTAATTTTCTAAGACAACAACAAGAGTACAAATAGCTTGAAGCTTTTACCAAAATCAGTTACATCAGATGAAACAGGAGTAATACAATTATAAAATTAAAATAAGATAGACAAATTTAAAAGAGACACAATGACGATAACAATTACAAGGAAGTGTAACACCATTCAGTGTAATAGATTTAAAGGAAGTTGGGTTTGCCTCGATAAAACTCTGCAGGCAAAATGTGTCTCTGACTAGTTTGTTTTAGAAATCAGTTTTAGTAATTAAACTGCATTAGCACAGCGCAAGGGTGAGGAAGGCCCACAAACAATAAGGTAACTCCTAAGGAAATTTAAGATGTAGAAAGGAAAGTTTACAGGAAAAGCAGTGCAAGAAGGGAACTTAAGCCCTCATACACGGAACATAATGAAAAAAAATTTATTGGCCTAATTGCATCTACATTTTGGCAACTCAACCCACAGAAGGAAAGGATTCTGCCAAATAACATAAGACTGGTTCCCCAGGCAGCACAATTTCAACTGCTGACAACAAGAAGTAGAAAGCCCGGACATCGACGCAAGACGTAGAAGAAGACAACCCCTGGGGACGGCTGTCAACCCTAGCAAAGCGCACATACAAGAGCAAGTTAACACAACTACAATAAACACGAAGAAAAACCACTCATAATTGTACTGGCTTCCCGACTGTCCAACGTACCACAAGGAGAAGTACTGACAGATCAACCACTATGTTGGAAATGTTTAATAAATGCCAAGAGTACCCAGAAATTCGGAGATATGAGATGATATCTTCACCAGATTAACTGTTCACGAGCCAAGGCGTTGATCACCTTAAACTTGCAAATCCTCATGCTCTGGGGCACACGGATGGGTCAAAGTAGCTGCCGAGGTACAGTACGTAAACAGCCAGGTCAGACAATGACGCGATCACCGACCCTACGAGTTCACAGCGCGCGGCAGACTACTTCAAGTGTTGCCAGCTCGATCCCAAACATGTTCCTATATGACGTGTCAAAAAACCTTACTTACGTTCATCATGAAAGTCCCTACTGCCCACACTTACCACTAAAAAAAGAGGTATAATTCTTTTTTTTTTTTTTTAATAAAAGACGCTACGTACATATTGGGTAGTAATATTTCCCCTTTATTAATATTACTAGCTGAAAACCCGGTGTTCCCGGGTATTTATTTATTCCTGTCATTTTTCAAGTATATATTCATTTCTAAAAGGGCTGTATGTCTGTAAAGTCTCTAGGGAAGATTAAAATTTCGTGCATCATGGCGCGGTTTTCCATAAACTTTACAGTTTATGTGCTCATATATCATAAACTACGTGTCGTACTGTGATAAAATTTAGAAGGTACACTCAAATATGCGTGTATACTGCCTGTAAAATTTCCTGTGGCTACAATTTGTAGTTTAGAAATTATAAATTGTAACGTTATACCGAATGCTGTAGTTTTAGTCCATAAACAGTGGAAAACTGGTAAGGGAGAAACGTTTTTCCTTTCATCATTTTGCTATGGTTGTCATCGAGAAAAAGTTTAATAAAAGTTTGAAATTCTGTTTAAAGTTTGTTGAAGTTTCTAAGTACTCTCATTCTCATATAGCGTATTTCTAGTTTCGCCTCATTATGTGGCAGTTTTTTTACGATTCCTATTGTTTATGACGTCCTATCTTCTGAACCATGTGTTAAACGTGATTCATAACTCTGCAACAACAATTAACTCATGGTAAGGAATGTGTATACCAAATTTAGTTGAAATCAGTGGAGTGGTGCACTGTCGACTGACCGTCCATCACCGCCTAGAGACAACGCCTCACAACAGCCCGAGCTAAGTCACACTGACCAGGCTGTGGCCTGTGGCCGCTAGCTAAATGGCTGGCCGCAGGGGCATGCCTGCTGACTTGCAGTGGCCAGCCAGTAAACTGATGGCTGCGGCCTGGTCAGTGGTTGATAGCATGGGCTGTTGTGAGGCCTTGTCTCTAGGTGGTGTTGGGCTGGCGCCCAAGAGACACACTGTCAACACACCCACCAAACTGCAGACACACTCACTACGGCCGAACGCCTCACGTACCTTGAGCACACGCCATCAGTTTAGAGGTGGGTAGCCTGCTCAGGAGCTGGCTCTTGAGCAGCTCTTTGTGGAGAGCAAGTGAGCCATGCCTCAGTAAAAGCGAGCTGCGGCTCTTTGTGAGTGGCTTTATCTCTTTCGTGAGCCGGATCACTAGAGACCCGTTGAGCTGGTCTGCAGCTCCTTTGAGCTGTAGCTCTTTCGTGAACCAGATCACCTGTGAACTGCTGAGTCAATATGCGGCTCTTTTGAGCTGTTTGGGGTCTGAATTGGCTCACTCATGAATCGGATCTTATGAGCCGTCTTACTCTACTGAGGAAACGACTTATTAAGAGACTGTTTATGAGATTTCAGGACTGCAGGTGTAGGTTGTCTACAGATCCCGAGTGATAA
Organism: Locusta migratoria; assembly: GCA_026315105.1. Lineage (NCBI taxonomy): Eukaryota > Metazoa > Arthropoda > Insecta > Orthoptera > Acrididae > Locusta > Locusta migratoria. Next base: position 104,502,740 of record CM048747.1, read on the forward strand.
TTATTTTGCACTTACACATATGTAGTCAACACTGATTATGATATAGCTACATAAATGATATGTTGTCCAGGCTAAAGCCGTGCAAATTCAAGATACTTTACCTTACTGTAAGTAAGTTTCAGACATCTGTGTAATGCATTATTTTCAGTTTCTATATCTGCAACAATATTCTATGAACTACAGTGAACCGTGTGGCAGAGGGTACTTCAGGGTACCACTTATTAGGGTTTGTTTTTGCTACATTTTCTAAAGGACAATGGGAAGAAGAACAACTGCTGAAATTCATCTGTGTGTGTTGCAATCCATCTAATGTTGTCTCCATGGCAACTATTGTACTGTTAACCCTCCTGACATCACTTCTGCATCACCAAAATGTAGGATGGGATAAGTAATTGAACCAAGGTGTCATAACAATGAAGTTTGCAAGCCTAGTAACATGATTATGGTAATTGAGATTTGAAATTCCCACAGTAGTTGACAGAATATTCACTAGCAAATGTAAATGAGGTACTAGAATTCTGTGAGAGCTTTCAGTTTGTTAATCAGACTGTAGTGTACATTGTGTAATCAGTTGTTGCACTTCTTTTTTTATTTTGCCATATATATTTTTGGTTTTTACATGCACTTATTTTGGAGTTGTGTACTAATGCTATATTTAATTCTTCAGGTGCAGAGAACATGTAAAATATTCTTGATATAACTGTAAAATATTATATAGTATGGGTATTGTAACGTACACAGCATGTACTGTATGTTTATTGTTGTAATTGAATATCAGAAAAAGTAAAATGGAAGAAATAAAATGTTGGCAGTATGCAGGACGCAAACCCGGCAGCAATGAACTCATGAATCCTACAGCCTAACACTCTGACAACCATACCACATCTCCCACTGTGTGGAACGAACTATGTTTATGTATATAGACTAATAAAGGCGTGAACTAAAGGTAATGGTTATCTGTGGTATTCAACAATCACAAACTGCGCCAGAAAAACCGCGTTTGTTGCAAAACATTTAATCTAGCGGTGCCTTGAAATGACATACTTCGGCCACACGCAAATTATTGAGCAAAACCCAACAAATACGAAATGCGTTTGCTACAGTGCGCCATATTTGCGAAGGATGTCACGTGACCAAATTTTACCGAGAGATACCACTGCGTTGTTCCAAAGAGCCGAATCTTTTAGGTGAGCGCTCAGTTGATAGCCGCTCACTTAGGTGAACAGTTTTGCCCGTTTCTACATCAGATACACTCGCCAATCGCGACAACTAGCGCCAGCTGCACGAAATATGACGAACGAAAACCAGCCGCGCCACCCACGGTGAAGTAACGAAGAGGTATCGATACGGGAGTTGGAGCGAAGCAACTGGCGCCAGTACAAGTAGATCGGGCCGGCCCGGCTCACAGTGTAAAAATAATTTGCAATTATTGTGTTATTAAACAAAAACACTTGTTACGACGAAACCAGCGACACTGAATAACAGACACAGACGACACTGGTTTGGCTTGAGGTGGTCGCAACTTGTTGAAAGCACATGATGGACGCGTTGAACAACACTGAATGAACGTTGCACCAGCTAAAATTATGGCACTGTGGGCCCCACAGGGAGGGGATGGGGGGAAAGCGCAGTGGGAGAGGATAGTGAGAGGGGGCAGGGAGGAGGGGGGAGAGAGGAGCGTTAGGACTCTGCGAGAGTGAAGGTCGGGATGAGAGTTTAAAATTGGGAAAGATTAATTTTTAAAACTCACAACCACCAACTGCGAACCAAATTCCTAAACAAGCAAAAACACTGGAACTGTGATTGCGACCGTTTGACTCGTTTTCTAGGGGATGATATCACACGTTCGCAGCTTTCCTTCCCTGCATGTGATTAACAAAACAAATTCATTATAAAATCAAGTTCATGAGAGAAAAGGGTGTACTAACTACTATTTTTGAAAACACGTGAAAGTTCACTTTATGTTGTTTATTTCACAATATTAGAACCCTGTGGCTGATACGTCTGTACGTCGACACATTTATCAAATGAAGTTATAGGTCGTGAGTCCCCAGACAAAACTGAATATTTGTCGCAAATTGTTTTAACACCATGTGGCTGTCTCAAACACCGTTTATATTCGTGCCCATGCGATGACACGTGTTACGTTAACAAATCACAGTCACTTTAATTCAATGCGATGCACACCTTGTTCCACCGGCAAAATATTCACAACACACATTAGCACTCGATTCAACTTGGTGCAGTCTACAACGAGCAACCACACGTGGCGATTGCCACACACAAATCTCAAGTCTCCACCTGGAGATTCACATGCCGACTCAATCAGAGCGACGCCGCCCGGCCAGCTACCCCCCTTGTTCCCGCCTCATCACTTCCTGCCCTCGCGCGTGCCAAAAGTCCAACTGCCGGGGTTTTTTCCCTACGTCATCATCTTCCCCATGTGAGCTGTTCTAACCGATTTGCCAACGTACAGCGCTCAGCCAATACATTTCTAAAACTTTACTTAAAATCAAAATAATTACAATACACATTAAACAAATGTCTTCTTAGTTTTTTATATTGGTATAAACATCCTTTGTACTATTTATTATAATCGTGCAATTTCTTATATCACAGATAAGTGATTTAACTGAATATTTCAAGATAAGATACACAAGATTAATTGAAAATAAAATGAGAAGTAGTTAATATATTACTTTTATAAACAAACATTGCCATGCTAGTTGTGTAACTGTCTTATGTTCATTGGTAATTTATTACTTTTCATTGTCAATTAAACATATTACGTCAGATGTGACTATATCAGCTAATGTATTGTTTATTTGTCAACAGGCCATTTTATAATGAGGGCCTTAAAGGTTCCTAACTGCATCGTATTACTTCAAATGCAAGTGGTATTAGAATATTTTATTTCACGCTGTGCACTGCACTGCACCTGGCACTCGCCATTGTCCCTCTCTCCCCTCACCGGAAACGAAAACTGGAAACTCCTAAGCTGGAACAAGCCACCAACGTCGGCCTGCTCGCTGCCTCCCCTCAGCTACAAGCACACAGCAAATCTCAATGTGGAGAATTTCTACCTTTGGCCTAACTATAAATGTTGTCACCCAACTGCGTACATACATTGCTACCATAATTAATAAGATTAAAATTGTGTAACATTTAGTGCATTGGCATGGTCAATGTTTGCAGTGAACTTCATACTGTTTAATTATCAAATGCTATTAATTACCAGTATATCTATTGGGCGGTAATCTCACAATTCCTGTAGAGAGGAGGAAGGGGAAACGAAGCGGGGGGGGGGGGGGGGAGGGAAAAGAAAAGACGGGACAGCCTGTACTTGTCTCTTTTTATTTCAAAGCCACCTCTGCTGGCAGGCTGACAGCAATTTCAGTGCTACTCTTCAGCCGATCGGTTCTACAGATTTTTTAATTCGCACAAAATATGGAACGGTAGTAAAAATCGCAGAATTAATAACTTTATAGGAGATGAATAAATGGAGACTTATACAGAAAACAAAGCACTTTAAATGGAAATGAGCGTATGGCTTTTTTGGCCGGGAGATCCCTCGCGGGATTGTTCGGCCGCCTTAGTGTAAGTCTTTTTATTTGACGCCACGTGGGCGACTTACGTGCCAATGAGGATGAGATGATGATGATTAGGACAACACACAACACCCAGTCCCCAGCTGGGAATCGAACCCGGGCCTCCTGTGTTGTAGTCAGCAACGATACCACTGAGCTACGGAGGCGGAAACACATTCAGAAATTAAAATAGCCACGGTGGTTGAGACACACATATATGCAGAGTTGAAACTCTCAGAGATTAAAACACAGTCACTGGAGGACAGTAGACGATGGCGACAGCAGTTATTGAAAACACGTGGCAACGCAATATTCTGCCTGCTCGGTGGTTACTGACGTTTTATAACTTGAAACACTGATCAATATCACTGACACCAAAACACTGACGGCGCACTGTTAAAATTGTTGGGCGCAGGTAACTCGCATGGGATGAAGGAGGGAGGGAGGGGTGGTGCTGAGGGAAGGGATGGGAGGGGAAGGGGTAAGGGAGAAAGGTGCAAGACTCCAAGGGATGGACGACAGCCTGTACTTTTCTTTTCTCCTTTATTGTTATTTTATACCCCTACATATACAGGTAGGCTGGTAGCGCTCTTCAGCAACATGAATTTACATACATCATCAAGGAGTCCACCCCCATGAACCACAGACATTGCCGAGGTGGGGTGGCTTGCGTGCCTCAACGATGCAGATAGCCGTACCGTAGGTGCAACCACAGCGGAGGGGTATCTGTGGAGAGGCCAGACAAACGTGTGGTTCCTGAAGAGGGGCAGCAGCCTTTTCAGTAGTTACAGGGGCAACATTCTGGATGATTGACTGAGCTGGCCTTGTAACATCAGCCAATGTGGCTTTGCCACACAGCTACTGCGAACGGCTGAAAGCAAGGGGAAACTACAGCCGTTACTTTTCCCGAGGACATGCAGCTCTACTGTATGAAAATATGATGATGGCATCCTCTCGGGTAAAATATTCCGGAGGTAAAATAGTCCCCCATTCGGATCTCCGGGCGGGGACTACTCAGGAGGATGTTATCATCAGGAAAGACAACACTGGCATTCTACGGATCGGAGCGTGGAATGTTAGATCCCTTAATCGGGTAGGAAAATTAGAAAATTTAAAAAGAGAAATGGATAGGTTGAAGTTGGATATAGTGGGGATTAGTGAAGTTCGGTGGCAGGATGAACAGGATTTCTGGTCAGGTGAGTACAGGATTATAAATACAAAATCACAGGAGTAGGACTGATAATGAATAAGAAAATAGGAATGCGGGTAAACTACTACGAGCAGCACAGTGATCGCATTATCATTGTCAAGATAGATACGAAGCCAACACCGACAACAGTAGTACAGGTTTATATGCCAACTAGCTCTGCCGATGATGAGGATATAGAAGAACTATATGAGGAGCTAAAGGAAATTATTCAGACCGTTAAGGGAGAGGAAAACTTAATTGTGATGGGAGACTGGAATTCGGTAGTAGGAAAAGGAAGAGAAGGAAAAATAGTAGGTGAATATGGACTGGGCAGAAGGAATGAAAGAGGAATTCGCCTGGTAGAATTTTGCACGAAACATAATTTAATCATAACTAATACGTGGTTTAAGAATCACAAAAGAAGGTTGTATACTTGGAAGAGACCAGGAGACACTGGAAGGTATCAGATAGATTTTATAATGGTAAAATATAGATTCCGGAATCAGGTTATAAACTGCAAGACATACCCAGGGGCAGATATAGACTCTGACCATAACTTGTTAGTCATGAACTGTAGGCTGAAACTGAAAAAACTGCAGAAAGGTAGGAAAATAAGGAGATGGGAACTAGATAAATTGAAGGAACGTGAAGTTCTGGCGAATTTCAGAGGGAGATTTAGGCAACAATTGACAGAAAAAGGGGAAAATAAAACAGTAGAAGAGGAATGGGTAGCATTGAGAGATGAAATAGTGAAGGCAGCAGAGGACAAAATAGGTAGAAAGGCAAGACCCGCAAAAAATCCTTGGATAACACAGGAGATACTAAATTTAATTGATGAAAGGAGAAAATATAAAAATGCAGTAAATGAAACAGGCAAAATGGAGTACAGACGACTAAGAAATGAGATTGATAGGAAGTGCAAAATGGCTAAGCAGGAGTGGCTAGAAGCCAAATGCAAATCTGTAGAAGAATGTATAAGAAGGGGAAAAGTAGATACCGCCTACAGGAAAATCAGAGAGACATTTGGGGACAAGGAAAGCAATTCTACAAATATCAAGAATTCAGATGGGAAACCAGTTCTCAGCAAAGAAGGAAAGGCTGAAAGGTGGAAAGAGTACATAGAGCAGCTCTACAAAGGAAATGAACTTAGAGACGATGTTGTAGGAAGGGAAGAGGAAGTAGATCAAGATGAAATAGGAGATACTATACTCAGAGATGAATTTGACAGAGCCTTGAAAGACCTAGGCCGGAACAAGGCCCCAGGAATAGATGATATACTCTCAGAGCTACTAAAGTCTCTGGGAGAGCCAGCCATGACAAGACTATTTGAACTGGTGTGTAGGATATATGAGACAGGCGAAATGCCCTCAGACTTTAAGAAAAATGTAATAATCCCCATTCCAAAGAAATCAGGTGCAGACAGGTGTGAAAATTACAGAACCATCAGTTTGATAAGTCATGGTTGCAAAATATTAACACGAATTATCTACAGGAGAATGGAAAAGCTGGTAGAAGCTGACCTAGGGGAAGATCAGTTTGGATTCAGGAGGAACGTAGGAACCCGGGAGGCAATACTTACCTTACGTCTTATCTTAGAAGATAGATTAAGGAAAGGCAAATCTACATTTTTAGCCTTTGTAGATTTGGAGAAAGCGTTTGACAATGTTGACTGGACTACACTCTTTCAAATTCTGAAGTCAGCAGGGGTAAAATACAGGGAAAGGAGAGTTATCTACAACTTGTACAAAAGCCAGACCGCAGTTATTAGACTCGAAGGGCATGAAAGGGAAGCATCAGTTGGGAAGGGAGTAAGACAGGGTTGTAGCCTTTCTCCGATGCTATTCAATTTGTACATTGAGCAGGCGATGAAGGAAAGCAAGGAAAATTTTGGAATAGGGATTAAAGTTCAGGGGGAAGAAATAAAAACATTGCGTTTTGCTGATGACATTGTAATTCTGTCAGAGACAGTGAACGACCTGGAAGAGCAGTTGAATGGCATGGACAGTGTGTTGAAGAGAGCATACAAAATGAACATTAACAAGAGCAAAACAAAGATAATGGAATGCGGTCTTAGAAAATCAGGTGATGCTGAAGGAAGTAGATTAGGTAACGAAACAATGAAGGTGGTAGATGAGTTTTGTTACTTAGGTAGTAAAATAACATGCGATGGTCGCAGTACAGAGGATATAAAATGCAGAATGGCAATGGGAAGAAAAGCATTTTTGAAAAAGAGAAATTTGCTAACATCGAATATTAATTTAAGTGTAAGGAAGTCTTTTCTGAAGGCATTTGTGTGGAGTGTTGCCTTGTATGGGAGTGAAACATGGACGATAAGCAGTGCGGACAGGAAGAGAATAGAGGCTTTTGAAATGTGGTGCTACAGAAGAATGCTGAAGATTTGTTGGGTAAATCACATAACTAATGAAGAGGTACTGAAAAGAATTGGCGGAAAAAGGAATTTCTGGCATACCCTAACTAAAAGAAGGGATCGCTTGGTAGGACACATTCTTAGACATCGAGGAATCGTAAATTTAGCATTGAAGGGAAGCGTGTGGGGTAAAAATCGCAGAGGGAGGCCAAGAGACGCATATAGTAAGCAGATTCAAGTGGATGTGGGTTGCCGTTCTTATGAGGAGATGAAAAGGCTTGCTCAGGATAGAGTAGGGTGGAGAGCTGCATCAAACCAGTCTCCGGACTGAAGACCATAACAACAACAACATCAAGGAGTAACAAACAATAGTAACAAAGAAGTAAAAAAATGGTGATCGTGAAAGTTGAACATGGAACTGAAGGTAAAATGCACATTGCAGAGAAGTTAAAATACATATAGTTGGAAATTAAAAGCCTGTGCCACGGCGACTTTAAAAACATACACAAAGACGAAACACTGGACACGAAGAAACACTTAAAATGGCGACTTCAACACTTGTCTGGTGTGGCGGAGGGTGCACCATTAAAAACACACACTGGCGACGAAGAGACACAACACTAAAATGGAGCGCTTAAGTTTAAAACACTGATAATAGGACCCCACAGGGGAAGGGGGGTTTGGAAGTGTGGGAGAAGTGGAAGGAGGTGGGGAAGGACAGGGATGCTGTGTAGGGACGCCAAGGGAGAGGAGAGGGAGGGGGATAGCCAAGCGGAGGCAGGGACCAGGAGAAGAGTGGGGGAGGGGCGTTTAATCCATGGGGAAAGAATTATGGCGGATAGATTTCAGGACGGAGGGTGTCATCTGGAGGGAGGGAGATATTGGAAGATACCCTGGGAGAGTATGTGTAGAGTGTGGAGGTGAAGGGAGGGAGGGATAGACTGGTGAAGGCGTGGCAGAGGCCTGGGATGTGTGAGGATGGAATACAGAGGATTGCGAGTTTCTATTTTGTGGGCAACGTAGAGGCGCTGGAGATGTTGAAGAAACAGAAGGAGGTGGGGGAACGGGATGAGGTCGTAGAGGATCTTCACGGGGAAGGGGAGGCAGATGCAGAATACAAGGCAGAGGGTGTGGAGTTCGAAGATTTGAAGGGTGTGACAGTAGGTTGGGGGAGGGGGGTCGGATATCCAGGTGGGATGGAAACTTCATGGGCCGGGGTATATCATTGATTTATAGGTGTAGAGGAGAGTGGACAGGTGGGATGGAAACTTCATGGGCTGGGGCATATCATTGATTTATAGGTGTAGAGGAGAGTGGACAGGTGGGATGGAAACTTCATTGGCCGGGGCATATCATTGATTTATAGGTGTATAGGAGAGTGGACAGGTGGAGGCCCTACGTCTGGCCGGCGAGGAGTTTTAGGAGGTTAAGGCAGGACATGGGCTTCTGGTGAACTGTCCGGAGGTGAGGGGTCCAGAAGAGGGATCTGTCAAGGGTGAGGCCAAGGTAATTAAGGGTGGGAGTGTGTCAGATAGGACGACTGTGGAGCCTAAGGTAGAAGTCGTGGAGGCAAAAAGAAGGGGTGGTACGAGCTATGATGATTGGCTGTGATTTATCAGGATTGACAGAAAGGGGCCACCAGTTGCACCATGTAGCAAAATCTATGAGGTGAGACTGGAGGAAACGCTGGGATCGGGCGAGGGAGGGTGCAAGGGCTAAGAGGGCGGTGCCGTCAGCATATCGAAGGAGATGTGCATGAGGCTGGGGTTGAGGCATATTTGCGGAATAGGTGAGGTAGAGGAGGGGGGAGAGGACAGAGCCTTGAGGCACTCTGGCGTAAGGGTAGAACAAACGGGGGTTGCAGACAGTGATGTAGGAGGGGCGGTGGGTGAGGAAGGAAGCACTGAGGCGGACATAATTAATAGGAATGGCATAGAGCTGGTGCTTGAATAGGAGACCGGAATGCCATTCACAGTCGTAGGCTTTGTCGATATCGAGGGAGAGAAAGCGGAGCGACAGGAGTTTAAGTGGACGGAGAGGAGGTGAATGAGGCGAAGGAGCTGGTCGTCGGCAGAGAAGGAAGGTCGGAAGCCACATTGGGAGAGGAGAAGGAGCTGGTGTTGGCGGAGGTGGGAGTGAAATACGGCGGAGAGGATGGTTTCCAGGACCTTGCTGAACACGGAGGTGAGGCTGATGGGATGATAAGAGGAGGCCTGGAATAGGGGGTTGTCAGATTTGGGGAACATGACAATGCGGAAGGTTTTCCACAGGTCAGAGTAGAAACCGGTGTAGAGGATAACGCTGTAGAGGGAGGCAGCCTTTAAACAGAAAGGGCAGTGACGTAGATAACCGACAAGGCTTCCCATACTACGACTGCGGAGAGGCATGGCTATTAATGATGGTCCGCTAAAATGTATTATTTCTATCCTTCATTGTAGTTACCGTGAGCGACGCGTAATTTAATCTTTATCCAGGAAGGCAGAATGTTGGGTAATTGTGTAGCTTTCTTATAGCACGGGAAGCGAGCAAGCACTATTTACAACGCGCCGAATACAACGGACGGGGCAAAGGAGGGAAGAGAAGAAAACTGTAATACGAAACATGCGCGAAGAAAGAGAGACCGTAAAAGGCAGAAAGGCGAGAGCGAACGGAGAGAGCTGCTAGTATTACGTTCTCCTATTTCCTGCCGACAAAGAGGAGGGGGCGTAGCCGGGCGAGTGAGTGCAGCGGGAAAAGGAAATAAAATAATTACCGAGATTGGCGCTGGCAGGCTGCAGAGGGCAGGGCAGTCTGCTCCTGTTTGTTTAATTAAAGGGCCGCGAGGCGGCAGCAGCGGCGCGCTTCCCACGTGCAGCGGAGCAGCGGAGAGCAGTGCAGTGCAGAGGCGTTGTGTGTCCAACGGCGGCCGCTCCATCTCGAGCGTAAATAGGGAGCGGGAGCGGGCGGCAAAGGGACCGACGCGGAGTCCCCGTGCTGCCGGCTGCACTCAGCAAACAGACGGCACAGGCCGGCCGGCAAAATTTATCTCCAGTGCTGCTGACCCGGAAGTGCAAACGAGCCATTACAATCCGCCCGCGCTCTCGTGCGATGTAGCGTATTTGACGCAAGAGGAAACCTTTCACGATACAGAAATGTTTTATAATTCTTTGTACACGCGAGAGAATTCTGATGAGATTTCAGGCAAGAGCAGAACCTGGTTTGTAAACAACTAGCGATTGGTCGAAACATTTTATTCATGTTATGTACTTCACTCCTTTGCACTCTTTTACTGTCAAGCGTTCAAATGAAGTACTTTTTTCATCAAATACTGAAGACTGACGGAACTGTTTGTCATTCAGCGCCGGTTTCGAATACGCCTCGCTCACTCACAAGGAAAGTACTTAGGCTGGAACAAACAGAAATACACCAATATCGTATGATAGATAATGTAAAGGTCTCTTATTGCACTAGTGATACTCCCGCATCTGCAAAACTCTGCAGTCGCCCATTAGAGGCCTCTGCGTGTGCCATTCCGCATTGCACTTTGACCGGCCGGTACGCCAGTGGTGACGGTGCAGTGTGCCTCTGAAGTTGCGTTTTGTGACGTTATTTGTGTGGTGAAGCGTCGGATGGGTCGGCGATTGGTAATCAATCAAAATGTTCAACTGCCGGCCGCGGTGGCCGAGGGGACTGAGGCGCTTCAGTCACGGTCTGCACGGCCACTACGGTCGGGGGTTCGAATCCCCCCTAGGGCATGGATATTTGTGCCGTCCTTAGTCTTAGCTAGTTCATAAGTAGTTTGTAAGCTTAGGGACTGATGACCCCGTAGTTAAGTCCCATAAGTTCTACAAACATTTTTTGAAAATGCAAACGTAGGCTTCCGCGGCTGTTGTCACTATCAATAAAATTCTTCTGGGTATGAAACAGCGTCGTCATTTTATAAATTCCACCGACGTTTCGGCCGCTGTTGCAGGCGGTCTTCATCAGGGTCTGTGTCTGACTGCGAATATACGATATCTTGGGATTTATGTACCTGCGGATGAGGGAAAGGAAGGGGGACGTTGGTTTCCCTTTATTGGTGGTTATATTATTTCACGCCATTGGTGGAAATCGGCAATGATGATTGGTGTTTTAGAGGCTAGTTTTCCATGTGATTGGGGGTTACATTCTTCCCCCTTATTGGTCAAAATGGACGTTTCCGATTGGCTTTTGTATTAGAAGTTGCTATTGGCGGAATGGACCTGAGAGAACGGACGGCGGTTGTGCCGTGCCGCTGTTGACTTGTCGCCTGGCGCAGACGGCGGCGGGCCGGTGCTTTGCGTGTTCGCGGCCGCAGTCTGCGCGAGTCCTTTTTTGAAAATGTTCAACTGTCTGTAAATCTATCGGACCAAACTGCGTGGTCACCAGTCCGTAGCTTACAAACTACTTAAACCTAGGTAAACTAACCTACGGACAAACACGCACCTCCATGCCCCAGGGAGGACTCGAATCTCAACGGCGAGCAACCGCGCGCTCCGCAGCGAGGTGCTTTAGACCGCTCGGCTACTCCACCGCGGCGGTAATCAATCCTGCTAATATAATGTGACTGGTTGAGGTGAAGTTACAAAGAAACCTTCTTCGTGTAGATGGTATTGGTGTAGAAGATGAATCATTCGCATGTTACCTATTATCTATAATAGTGTTTCTAATCTATTCTCATATTTCTGCACTATAATAGATACCAGAAAACATGTGAATGATTCTTCTTCTACTCCAAGGGCTCTTCGGAATTTCATCTCAACCAATTGCAATACATTAGGAGGATTGACTACCAATTGCCGACCCATCTGACGCTTCACTACACAAATCGCAACTTCAGAGGCACACTGCACCGTCACTATTGGCGGGAGTATCACTAGTGCAATAAGGGACCTTTGCATTATCTATCATACGATTTTGGTGTATTTCTGTTTGTTCGAGCGCCGGCCGCGGTGGCCGAGGGGACTGAGGCGCTCCAGTCACGGTCTGCACGGCCACTACAGTTGGGGATTCGAATCCCCCCTCGGGCATGGATATTTGTGCCGTCCTTAGTATTAGGTAGTTCATAAGTAGTTTGTAAGTTTAGGGACTGATGATCCTGTAGTTAAGTCCCTTAAGCTTAACAAACATTTGAACATTTTGTTCGTTCGAGCCAAAGTACTTTCCTTGTCAGTACCTCATAAATAAGACCAACAGATGGCAGTGCTGTGCAATTATGGTTGAAAGTGGCTCAGTAATTTACTGTATCTGACAGTTCCGGCGCGTCCTACGTGTTCATTAGTTCAGTGAACCCCCGGAAAAAAGCTCATCGTGAAAAAAATTAAGTAATTCAATTAAATGAACTTTTTTATGTAATATTCTTCGTTTCACTCTTCTATCAGATCATTTTAAATGCACATTCAAAGCATTTTTGTCGCCTGAGAAACGCTTTAAGTCGCGGTGACAGCACGTATACGAGTCGTAGCGCGGCCACCGAATACAGGCGGCAGTGGCCGCAGCGTTGCAATGCGCATGCGCGTCTGAGGTTCAAATTCTCTTCTGAACCCCCTGGAGGCAGCATATAGGCGCTCCCGCGGCAGGGACGGACGAGACGAAACTGCGCGTCTAACATTGGCATTGGAGCTGGTGGAGACACCAGCTCTGGCGGTTACTCACGTATGATACCGATGCAAAGACAACGGAGCTACTGCGCACCTCGACTTGCGCATTGGCAAATCCTCCATGAAGGCAACATTCGTCCTTCATATTTGTTTTTGGTGTACTGAAGGTTCATCAGAAGCACGTTATATTTTGTAAAATATCATTTAAGAATAAATTAAAAACGCATCAACTGTAAAATACTTCAGAAGATACGATCATGAATAAAAATGTAGTCACTACTCTCAACCTAGCTAGAATAGCCGTGTGGTTAGCGGAATTGCGTTGCGCCGTTGAAAATAGCGGATTCGATACTGACTGCAAACAATTTTTTTAATAACCCAATATTCTTTCTAACAGATATGGGAACAACAATGATTTATGTATTGTTACTTGCCACAGCAAATGTCTCGCGATTTTGAGGGTAAATGATATTTATGATCTTCATAGATTGTGGAAATAAAATCCGCTACCAGTCACAATTATTGGTGGTTTATTAAAACACTACCGGCTTCGGGATTGTGCCCATCTTCAGGTGTTTACATTCAGTGCTGTTGACTGTTTAAAGAAAACGTAAATTACATTGTGCTTATCATACAGATATACATACACAGGTACCTATAGATATACATATACATAAAACAAGTATGGTATGTGGTGGAGTGATTTGTGCTAAGGCTGTAAGTGTACTCACATATAAGTAGGGTATCCAATTCGTGTTCATACATTTCTCATGGATATTAATTGAGAATATTGTAGAAACAGCAACATAATGCTAATTTGCACTCCCATGGCACAGGTTTTGCACAATATATAGATATATCATATGTTACAAATTCCGAAAGCGAGATTTGTTATACTGTTATGGAGCCACACTGTCATTTATCACATGTAGAATAGTTGCTAGCAAATTAGATTATGTAAACTGGTCATTATGAAATACAATGGCAATAAATTCGACTAGAGTGAAAAGTGGTCTTTACCATATTTCGTTTTCAAAAGATTTTTATAAATTTCGGTGTCTTTTTTGTGATGTATTTTTAATAGAGGCTGTTTCTGTTTTGTCCTGTGTTTAGTTGTGAAGGGGTGATGAGTTACAGTTTTTTTGTGAATAATTCGTTGAAAATGTTCAGAAAAACTTTATTTGCTAGTTCCACCTGTTCATTAAGGATCATATGTGGCGAGTTGGAACTATGGATGCAGATTTCAAGCTCTTCAAGGAGATTCATTTTCTTCCGTTTGTTGACAATGTGTAATATAAAAATTTGTCTTCAATGGCTGTGGCAGAGTGACTATTATCTATCAGATGTGTTGCGAAGGTGGATTTATCAAAATGATTTAACCCGAAGGCCTCCATGTGTTCACGGTACCTTGTAGTGAAACTCCTGCCTATCTGGCCAATGTAGAACTGTGGGCAATTGTCACATGAAAGCTATAAATACCAGATTTCCGGTGGCATTGGCTGTTTGATTTGATGTTGTGGATGAGGTTCTGTTGAAGCTTATTGTTAGTACTGAAGGATATTTGAATACCACTGTTTCGGAAAAGCTTAGCAACTTGATATGGAGTTTTTCCTATAAATGGGATGCAAGCAAATGTGTGTATCTGTTCTTGTGAGTCAGACCTAGGGAGGGGGGTGCACTGACCACACGTACAGCTAGCTCATCTGCTGTGAGGGTTCAACAGCGATTTTTCCCAGCGAATGACCTCTCCTTCGAAAACAAACATGCCGGCCGCAGTGGCCGAGGGGACTGAGGCGCTCCAGTCACGGTCTCGCGGCCACTACGGTCGGGGGTTCGAATCCCCCCTCGGGCATGGATATTTGTGCCGTCCATAGGATAAGCTAGCTGATAAGTAGTTTGTAAGTTTAGGGACTGATGGCCCCGTAGTTAAGTCACATAAGCTATACAAACATTTGAACATTTGAAAACAAACATGGAGCTTCTATATCACGCCCCGAAATTTTTTAGTCTGTGTGTGTCTGGCGGCAGCCTTGTAATTTAAGCAGTGTACGTACATCCAATGCCTTTTGCAAGTACAGTAATTATTGTCTCTGATTACCAAGACAACTACTATGTGAGGGGTACCAAATGCCGGCCGCGGTGGCTGAGGGGACTGAGGTGCTCCAGTAACGGTCTGCACGGCCACTACGGTCGGGGGTTCGAATTCCCCCTCGGGCATGGATATTTGTGCCGTCCTTAGGATTAGCTAGTTCATAAGCGGTTTGTAAGTTTAGGGACTAATGACCCCGTAGTTAAGTCCCCTAAGCTATACAAACATTTGAAACATTTTGATTTGGGTACCAAATTACTCAGAAAAACAAGACGGTTCTGTCTGTGTACATAAAAATTGCAAGCAAAGTGATCAGCAATTCTCGACTCCTTACAATAGTATTGATACTTGGGAAAGGAAACCGAAGTTCGTGGTGGCGCGTCCTACGTGTTCACTGGTTGAGTGAACCCCCGAAAAAAAGCTCGTCCTGTAAGAAAATTGCCTGTTGGAGGTCGTCAAATAATCTCAAAATTTAGAATGCGTAATAGTATACTCTAGTAATAATAATTTCGTTATTGAATGTTGTAGCAAATCACAACTAATGGGTCGCAACAACACTTTCGCAGTGAAAGTTAAAATTTTTGAATAAAAAAAAGATATTAATTAACTTGAAACAATCACTGTGGTAATTAATTAAGCTTGGCCCTTTCTGATTTAGCATTGACTACAGCCTCCAACTAGCACCTCTTACGATTCACGAACAGCACAACTTCACTAATAAATTGTGTCAGAATTCATGTAGTGGTGATGGCGTGTTCGTGTTATAATCAAAATTGTAATAGCAGATAAACTCTGATTGCAATGATAATAGCTCAATACAGTGAAACTCCGTGGTGCAATGAGCTTGTTTAAAGCATTCAAGTACCTTATAAAACTTTACGTAAACTATTTTTTTTTAATTTGTTTCCAGGGCCTGGGTAGCGTACGCGTGTAACTGGCTGAGCAGAGTTTGGCATTTAACGTATTTCATAAAAAATTACTTCAGTCAAGTCTGCTAAAACTACCGTAATACTTTGAATACTGTTAGCCTGGTTACTTTCTATGTAAATGAAACCAAATTTACTTTACTTGCAAACTCTCTTGCACTTTAATTACTAGTCTCTGTGGTTGTAACACGTTTAGCAATTCTTTAAATCGTCTAGCAATTTCTTTAGGACTGATCGTAATTACTTTGAAAATGATTGAACTTGTTAGTCAATGTACAGGCTTGCATAATCAACATAATCTAATAATGGTGATAACGGGGTGACTACAACTACTTACAAAATTAAGACTGGTTTCAAAATAAGTCATGTATAATTGAACCAAAGTTCTGATTGGGTTGACACTACATTTACATGCATACAAAATAAAATGTTACAAAAGTACTCATCTGCTTTGGTCGTCTTCCTCGTGAAGTCCAAACAAGACAGATATGATTACAATAGGTACTCTTACTACAACAACGATCACACTCGGTGACAATAGACTTGATACCAAACAATTACTTTTCTTGCACACATGAAAAAAGATTACACCGATCGAGTATAAATAAACTTATTTCGCACTTCCTTCAATACGTTAAAGAGTACGACTCTCAGCCTTATTACGATTGTTTTAAACTCGCGCCACACTGCGCCTACCGTGCCTCTGCACCATCAACAAAAAGATTTACGTGTTTACTATAGCGAGTCTGCTCCGCAACTGCATTTATGTCTTTACTTTGGCGAGTCCACACCGCGACTGCTTCAGCAGCGCGACACTCACAGCTACTACTTCTGTGCCAAAGACAGTCTTTACTACAGGTTCAACATTGTCTCTGGCGCATTGCTAACATACAAAATAAGAATGTCCTTGCATTCATGCGGGTTTACACTAAATGATTCAATATAGAAAATGACGTTACATAAGAAATATAGCTAGCAAATGAAAAATACATGAAATAAACAAATTTGAGACAATATATACATTACGTTAAATCTAACTAAGATACAGCGACAGGTGTACTCTTACATCCTGCCCGGGTTGAGAAAAAAAAAAAAAAAATATTTTTTTTTGGTTAACCTTAAAACACATATTTCACAGAGGAAAAAATACATGACATAAAATAAAGATACATAATGTTGGTTACAATGCATTACATAAGGTACAAAGGTAGTTGCATTACATTATTTACAAAATTTGATATGTTGGGATGCGTCGGTGTGTGACCTTATGGGCGTATAAACCTGCAAAAAATAGCACTGCACTGAATTGACCTTCATGGCCGAGCTTGATAGCTCCACTTTACTGCACATCACTTCACACGCTACGTTTCGTAGTCCCGTTGGATGAAGCGGTGTGTGTGTTCCTTTGAAGTCGCTACCGCCCATGGCTGTCGGCTGCTTTCAAGTCGCTAGCGCCGGCGGCTGACCGCGCGACACAATTGTTGCCTCTGGTAGTGGCTGCCGCTGGCGGCACGTCTAATGTCCGAGAGCGCATTGTCGCCGCTCCGCAGGCCCGCATACCAAGGTCTCATGCACTTGTTTTGTTTACTGTGTGCTAACCTGCAAACGGAGCTTAGCTTCAGTCTTTTTCTCACATTCACATACTCAGTAATTAAAATAAGTGATAAGTTATACAATACATTCATATCTTCAAGTCATGTTTATCACATCAGTCTTTCAGTTGTAGTGTAGTTCCCCTTACAATATTATGATTACAACTTACATACTAGTGATAAAATTTTTTAATGTCACAAACGTGTCTGAGTCCTACATTCTTGTTGTTCTTTGTGGACACCAGTTCCATAGCATTAGCATGTTTGACTTTGTTTACACGGTAGGGTCCCAAATACCACCGGTAAAACTTCTAGCATCCGTTATCATGTGGTTTACCCAGCCTTTTGTTTCGTAGTAAGGCAAGGTCTCCTTCTTCAAATTTTCTTTCTGGATATCTATTATTATGGGTTCTGTTCCTGGCCTCAGCACTTCTCTTTAAATTCTGCACAGCTAAAGATCGTATTCTTCTAAGCTGCTCTAGCTCGAGTAGTCTCTCCTCAGGAATGTTTTCAATATTAACCACTTTCTGACGAATCCTTTGTCTTATCTCTTCCTCTTCAACAGTAGAATGAATTACGTCGTAATAATTAGTCTCCTCTTCTTCGTTAAGGTACACAGAGTCAACGTAATGTTGCATCTCTGCGTGTGTTTTCTCTTTCTCTTCGAACAAGTTCCATTTCGTTTTGATTCCACCCACATTCCATTCTATATATTTTTCATAATAATTAATCTTCATTTCTAACTTCCGCATCGTGTCCGCACCAATCACGACGTCGGTCTTTAATCCTCTGACAACTAAAAATTCTGCCACTATGGCCTGTTCACATACAATAATCTCTAGCATTACTCGTTTCCGTACTTGCACGCTTTGCTTTGGTATAATAGATGATGTGTTTATATTGCAAGAGTCTTCTTTGATAATTAGCTTCTGCTTGCGGCTAATTAAGTACAAATCCTCTTCGATTGCATTGTACTGGCTTCCGGTGTCCGGTGTCACAGTAACAATCCGTTCTCCTACAAATCCGGTAATTATCAAGTTCATTTCGGTGTCCTCTTGGGTGTCGTTTTCTTCGAGTAAAAAGTGTGTCCTTTCTTTGTGTGTCAATCCAAATAAGGTTTCATTTTGCTGTACCCCACTTCTTCGTCCGCTGCAATGCTCTTGATTCACATAACTACAGTCAGACGGTTCATTTACAGTTGAGTGTTTCATTTTCACGCGTCGTCTTCTCCAGTACTCTGTGCCGGCTCGCGGCGCGTCACGCCTCATTGTTGTCGGCACGTTGCATATATCGTTAAGATCTTCGAATTGTTCGTCCTTCTCTTTTAACCTTTCTCTTTGCCTTTGTTTGTCATGACCTGTTTTTATGTCTTCCTGGCTGCATCTGATATTAAATGTTTTTACTGGATGTTCCACTTGCGGTAATAATTCGGTGGTGTACTGGTTTCCTTCGTCTTCAACAGTCAAAATATTTATTTTCAGGTCCACGACCGCTCTAACTTTCTGTAGCCAATCAGCTCCAATTATCAACGGAATATTTATTTCTTCCACTACTACAAACTCATGGTAAAATAGTTGGTTAAGCTGATTGATTTTAAACGGCAAGAAAATCTTCATCTTTGATTCCACAAATTTAGAATTGAAAGCTCCATATATTTTCAATCTAGTTGCTGGAAGTTCTATTCTATGTCAGCTTTTCTTAACATCCTCATAAATCGATCGTGTCAAAATTGAAATCATCGACCCAGTATCAATTAATGCTTCATAATCCTTGCTCCCGATTACCAGTTTTAGTTTCGGACATGTATTGCTTTCGCTCTGTTTGGCGTCTCTCAATACTCGTATTTCAGTTCTAAACACATCTTCTTCTTCCGTTGATAACCTTTGTTGTTCATCTGACGTTCGGATGGTATTGCATTGTCTCATCTGCGGTGCTGTTGTTGCAACGTCGTGGTGGCTCCAAACTTCGATATGTTCGATGATGTCAGGAAACTCATTCTGCAATGAATCGTAATTTTCTGCTACTTCTTCCGTATAGTTGGTTACGGTATCTGCCGCTTTGTTGTCTGGTTCTCCCTGCTCATCTTCTGTCGTATCCGATTCGCCACTGTCTTCCGTCTCTTGCACGTCAGTATCTTCTTCCAGTTGAACACAAGTTTTCTTATCTTGATCATTGTTGTCCAGTAACGCATCTATTGCTTCAACGAACATTCTTTCATGGTATTCTTGTTCCGTTTCTGGCCCAACTGTTGCTTTATTTATTTGCGCTGATGCGTCAATAACTTTGTTTATTTGCGCGCCGTCAAGCTTCTTTGCTTCTACAGTTGTTGTTCGTTCATTCTTGCCACGTTCAATTACGTTCGTAGTCTTGTATATAACGTCAGTTTCGTCTTCATCATCTGTCGTTATCCATTCATTATCGGAGTCTTCTTTCTTTGCATTTTCGTCTGAGCTCGTCGGTCCTTCAGTCCCCTTCAAAGGCTTTGCGGCCTCGCCGCGGGGCAAAGCAGGCCGCTCAATTAGTTTAAACAACGTGCGTTTTCTTCATGATTGTTCGTACTTTGATTACGTATTTCGTGGTTGGTGTCTCCATTATCTACTGTGCGTGCTTCTAACGCATAAACCTGTTTGTCGCGAGGTCCCGGTTTCTCGTAGACTGTTCTTCCGTCTCCTCTACTTCTGTCTACATTACGTGACTGATTGTATTCTTTGGGCCTAGCTCCGGTGTTTTGCCAATCATTTCGATTATTACTCTCTCTATTACGATTTTCCTGTCGGTCTTGTCTCGGTTCTTCTTCTCTCTGGTGACGTTGCCGTCGATCATCTTGTCGGCCGTTATTGGTATCACCTCCTCGTGACCTGTCTTCCCGTGTATCCGCTTGTCGGTGCCCGTGGCCGTTATCTTCACGGCGAGTACCTTCGTTCCTCCGATAATGTCGATCATCTGTTCCATTCCTATTCCCTCTGTCCTGTGGGTTGGGACGGTCTCCATTTTCCCAGCTTCGATCACATCTTTCCAAGACTTCCATAAATTTTTCTATAGATAAAACTGGTTGTACAATGAAAAGATCTCGTACACGTTTGGGCAATTTTGCTAACATTACTGAAATGAAAGCTCGCTCCGGTATTGGATAGCTAAGATACCTATTCTTATTCCAGTAATGTTTCACATATTTCTCCATCGTACTGAATTTATTTGCGTTAAATATCGGTGCTGTGTGAATATATTCATAAACTTCATCCTGCTTTGCTGATGACCAATATTTGCGTATTAGTTGATCCTTAAATTCGCGGTAGCTTCTGCTCTCGCTACTCATGTCCATAACGTCATTATGAATACTTTCATGCACGTTGGACAGAATATAATTTATACACATGCGATCCGACCAATCTCGCGGTAAAGTTTGTTCGATGTGATTCAAAAATTTCATTATGTGGATGTCGCCATCTGGTTTGAATTGTGGCGGTCTGATACTACGCAAATACTTTTCCATTCGTCTATCATTTTCGGTTCGCCTTGCCTCCTCATTGTTGTCAACACAAGGCAATGGCGCAACATTTCTTTGCTCCGGTACAGTTCCGTTCAAATTTATTTCGTAATGCGAATTCCCGTTACTGATTCTGGTGACAGATTTTGTCGTTTCAAAGCTGACGTTTTCTGCAGCTGGCTGCCTCAAGAGACGATAACAATTATCTGTTGCGTCATCATTGTGACTGCCAACTTGCGCTTCTGTACTAAAGCGGGGTCCACGTATTACTTCCATGTTCCACGACACGCTGCATTTCTCTTTGTATCTGAACAATTCTTTCCTCATGGTGTTTTAATCCCTGTTCGAGTCCCGCGACTTTGTCTTTGGTTCTGTTTAATGATTTTTTAACCAAAGTGACTTCGTTACTGCACTCGGTGTGACGCTCCTCACAATTTTTTTGCGCATGCGTTATCTGTTGTTCCGTTTGCGTGGCTAAATCATCTATCCTTTTGTCCTGTTTACTTATTTGCTTCCTGACATGTTCATTTTCCTTTTTTATTTCTTCGATTTTTTTTATCTATTTTCTTTATGTCCTGTCCAAGTTCCCGTCTTAGTTCCAACTGTGATTTTTCGATTTTTTGATCTATTTTCTTTATTTCTAACTGTGATTTTTCGATTTTTTTTACCAAGATCCCGGCTCAAATTCTGGCTCATATTTTGCATGAATTGCATTAACGCACTTATGTCTGCATTTGCTTGAGGCACAGCATCCCTCATTTTTGTCCTTCGCCTATCCTTTTTATTTCTGTCAATTTTCCGTTCCTCCTCACTACTTGATGACAGATCATCTGATGAACATTTAGCCTCCGATTCGTTCGGATGATCGTCAATTACCTTTTGCTGATTACTAACATTGTCCGCGACCTCATCCAGGTTAGGTTTTCTCTCCATTAATTACGTGACCCACGTTTATCGCTAACCTGCGATCGTTTGAGTGTCTCAAATCTGTACTACTTCTTCGAACCTCATTTTGATCACGCGTAATTTCTTGTCGATCTACGTTCAAATTTGCATTTTCCATTTCCGGTACGTTTTCCATTTCGGTTACCTTTTCTAATCTTGAATCCATTGTTGATGCCTGGCTTCTACACATTATCGCGTTCCTAGTAAGGACCCTACTTTCCTCTACTGTTGCGTCACGATGACGCTGCCCTACTGGTGCCATGTTTGAACTTTTCAACAATGTCTCAAAATCAACAAACGATATACAAGTTTCAAATCCAATAAACAGTCAATCAATATACAGAACAAAATAATAAAACAAAATTTAATGATAACTTAATTACTATTACTTTATTCACAAATTTCTTGCCAAAGCAGTTACAACATAGGCGCTCAAACTATCCTGGCAGTAGTGTCGCCAATTGTAAGAAAACTGCCTGTTGGAGGTCGTCAAATAATCTCAAAATTTAGAATGCGTAATAGTATACTCTAGTAATAATAATTTCGTTATTGAATGTTGTAGCAAATCACAACTAATGGGTCGCAACAACACTTTCACAGTGAAAGTTAAAATTTTTGAATTAAAAAGGATATTAATTAACTTGAAACAATCACTGTGGTAATTAATTAAGCTTGGCCCGATCTGACTTAGCATTGACTACAGCCTCCAACTAGCACCTCTTACAATTCGCGAACAGCACAACTTCACTAATAAATTGTGTCAGAATTCATGTAGTGGTGATGGCGTGTTCGTGTTATAATCAAAATTGTAATAGCAGATAAACTCTGATTGCAATGATAATAGCTCAATACAGTGAAACTCCGTGGTGCAATGAGCTTCACAAACACTACAAAGTTCTCAATAATTTTGATATTATTGTTTAAAGCATTCAAGTTCCTTATAAATTTTACGTAAACTATTTTTTTTAATTGTTTCCAGGGCCTGGGTAGCGTACGCGTGTAACTGGCTGAGCAGAGTTTGGCATTTAACGTATTTCATAAAAAATTACTTCAGTCAAGTCTGCTAAAACTACCGTAATACTTTGAATACTGTTAGCCTGGTTACTTTCTATGTAAATGAAACCAAATTTACTTTACTTGCAAACTCTCTTGCACTTTAATTACTAGTCTCTGTGGTTGTAACACGTTTAGCAATTCTTTAAATCGTCTAGCAATTTCTTTAGGACTGATCGTAATTACTTTGAAAATGATTAAACTTGTTAGTCAATGTACATGCTTGCATAATCAACATAATCTAATAATGGTGATAATGGGGTGACTACAACTACTTACAAAATTAAGACTGGTTTCTAAATAAGTCATGTATAATTGAACCAAAGTTCTGATTGGGTTGACACTACATTTACATGCATACAAAATAAAATGTTACAAAAGTACTCATCTGCTTTGGTCGTCTTCGACGTGAAGTCCAAACAAGACAGATATGATTACAATAGGTACTCTTACTACTACAACGATCACACTCGGTGACAATAGACTTGATACCAAACAATTACTTTTCCTGCACACATGAAAAAAGATTACACTGATCGAGTATAAATAAACTTATTTCGCACTTCCTTCAATACATTAAACAGTACGACTCTCAGCCTTATTACGATTGTTTTAAACTCGCGCCACACTGCGCCTACCGTGCCTCTGCACCATCAACAAAAAGATTTACGTGTTTACTATAGCGAGTCTGCTCCGCAACTGCATTTATGTCTTTACTTTGGCGAGTCCACACCGCGACTGCTTCAGCAGCGCGACACTCACAGCTACTACTTCTGTGCCAAAGACAGTCTTTACTACAGGTTCAACATTGTCTCTGGCGCATTGCTAACATACAAAATAAGAATGTCCTTGCATTCATGCGGGTTTACACTAAATGATTCAATATAGAAAATGACGATACATAAGAAATATATCTAGATACAATAAATGAAAAATACATGAAATAAACAAATTTAAGACAATATATACATTACGTTAAATCTAACTAAGATACAGCGACAGGTGTACTCTTACAGTCCTGAAAAAAAAGTAAATAAATAAAATAAAAAGTGTTTTTAAACGATCTTTTTTTGTTTCGTTCATCTATAAGATCATTTTATGTGCACATTCAAAGTATTTTCATCGCATGAGAAACACGTAGCGGAGACAACACGTATACGAGTCGTAGCGCGGTCGCTTAGTATAGGCGGCAGTGGACGCAGCGTTGCAATGCGCATGTGCAGGTGAGGTTCAAATTCTCGTCTGAACCCCCCGGTGGCAGCGTATGGGCGCTACCGCGGCAGGAGGGGCGAGGGAAATGCCACTTTTAACATTGGCGTTGGAGCTGGTAGAGACGCCGGCTCGTGGCTACTCCGGCTCTGACGGTTGCGCACGAATGGTCCCGAAGCACAGACATTGGAGCTACTGCGAGCCTCGTCTTGCAGATGCACACATCCTCGATGAAGGCAACAGCAGCCTTTCATAGTTGTTTTTGGCGCCTTGAAATTTCATCAAAAACACGTCATATTCAGTAAACATCTTATAAATTAGAGACACATCGACTGTAAAAGCCTTCAGAAGATCCGATCATGAATAGTACTGAAATCACCGCTCTCCACCTAACTCCTGTGATATTCCTGGCCTATGGCCACTTCATATTTCTGGCCGCTGGCCGTTTCTTTGCTAACATTGATCGTATCTTAAACGCGGAAGAAAGACAAAAGTGCAGCATATGTTGAAATGTGTGGTGGGGAGCAGTAGCATATGGTACAGTAGGTGCTGGTTCCCATGGGAAAGCCCGCCTATGTTACTGGTACTCTCCTCGCATTGGCTGCTGCATTTCACGTCACGTGATTTCTCTTGAAATTAGTCTTGTTTATTATATACTAAATATTAATTATTCAGAGCTGAGAATTTGTAATAAATATATCTCGAGGACAGGCTAGGTTTTGACAGTTTAGAAAGTTTAAGGTGCCTTCTCTTATTGTAACAAGAGAAGAGCAATTTTGCAGGAGGCGCCAGTGGCGTAGCTACTGCACCAAGGGCTCCGGGGCAAAAATGACGTTGGGGCCCTCCCTAAACTAAAACTATACCACAGGCGCCGACTTTTGAAAGGCGTTTCCAACAGGGGGGAGGTGGTTGCCGGCCTGCAGCCCCCCCCCCCCCCCCGACAGATATTTCTAAGGAAAAACAATCTTTATTATAATTTTCCAATTCCAGGGACAAAGGTAAAGTAATAATTTTGTTTTATTTTCGAGTATTTCTTCTTTTTTGCTTCATCTGGTGTTAATTTAGGGCTATTTTAATCTCTGAAAGGAGAAAAGTAATTTTTTAACATACAGTAAAGAAATTAACAGCCATTAATTTCAATTTCACGTTTCAGAACTACTGGGCGGCTTTTGCGACCATTTGGACCTGTTTTCCCGTTGTAGTAAATACAGAAATCATTTTCAAAGTTTTCGTCTTCTTAGACATGCATATCAGATAATGATGTGCCTGTATTGTGAATACTGTGTTCATTATCGCAAAACCTAACATCGGATGGTCTTCCTGACTTCTTTCTTCTGCAGATTTATTTTCTATACAGTATTACGAAAATAGTCCATAACCACTTCTGCTGTCATACCACGTCTGTCGATACCAATAGGTTTATAACCTATTGCTACATCACACACCAATTCAGTAAACAGGATTAAAAATGTCACGACTTAACACTAACACGATTCCGTGAAGACAATTGACTTTTAAGAGAATACATAAACGTTAAATTAGTAGTATACACATTTTCATCGTATCGTACCAAACCCACCTCATTTCTAGTTATTTAATACAACAATTAAAGGTTACCGCCTTCAGTTTACGATATTGAACTTACAAGCAGCAGTCCATTAACATTCGTACTATTTAGGTCCTTACCTCTTACTGGAAGACATAATAAGGCAAACCTAAATACTCTTAAGTAAATTACTGTATGTCACGCAGCAGATAATATTTAATCGTACTCTCTAAAATAATTATAACTGTGAAAGTTAATTATGCTTTCAAGCAGAAACTACTGGGTGGATTTGGATGAAATTTTGGAGAGGGATAGAGTTGGACCTGGGTAGGACATACAGATAAAACTACCATGGAATAGTTTTCGAAGTTGCTCCATACTAGATGAATGAAGTCACAGGCAGGAGGTAGTAAAAATCAACAATGAAGTTTTAGTCAACCACGAAAATGTGGCCCCCTGCCGCGAATCAAACCATGAATCAGAGCCATGAACAGTATTGTCACACACTGCTAGAAATTCAGCAGGTGGCAGGGTGCACGTCTTAGCGGGCAAGCAATACCTTTTTGTGTTTATATTCTGAGATGGGAATAATTTTTGGAATTCACTTCGTGCATTTGAAGTTTGTTGGCAGTGTTCAAAAAGTTAAAAGTCGATATTCCTTCATTGAGCTAAAATATGATATACAGTAGAACGTCGATTATCCGAAGTGTAATTGGGGGACATAGATGTTCGGAAAACCCATTATTCGTATAATTGAACTGTATACTTCTACTTGTCAATAAGAAGTTCTGTAGAGTAAATGTATCTATACAGTATTTGGAGGAGCGCGATCCTTCACATTGCACGCCGCAACCCTTGGAAGGCGCAGCTGTTGCTGTGAGCAGCTTTGATGGTGCAGCTACTTCTGCCGACTGGAGTGTGCCGATTGTGGTACTCAGCCTGTCAGCAGGCCCCACTAGAAGCAATGTTCCGTCACCCTGTGGCCCAGTGCGGCTACTGTGGGAAGCTCAGTTTGACGGGAGAGGGAATTGATAGACGGTAGGGTGGGAAGGTAAAAATAAATAAATAAATAAATAAAAAAAAACGACGTTCTACTGTAACTTTTTTCCGAACTTTGCTCACGAAGGCCGAGGGGCCCCTTGATCTCGGGGGCCCCGGGGCACTGCCCCGCCTAGCCCTATGATAGCTACGCCACTGGGAGGCGCGCGACAGCCCTGTTTTGGCCCGAAATAGAGCGTCAGGTGCCCTCTCTCAACGCGCCGCAGTAGCAGTCTCGAGCTAACAACTATACACTTCGGATCGTGCCGGTCATGAGTAAAGTTTTGTGTAAATGTGATAACA
The DNA here is from genome assembly GCA_026315105.1 of Locusta migratoria. Lineage (NCBI taxonomy): Eukaryota > Metazoa > Arthropoda > Insecta > Orthoptera > Acrididae > Locusta > Locusta migratoria. Next base: position 104,529,669 of record CM048747.1, read on the forward strand.
GTCGAGGTCTCAACATGAACTACGGGCAGCATAGGCCGTGTCGGATTAACAATAGTTGTTCATATTTTATTATTTAATAAATGGCATCCCTGACAATTAAAAAATCTCGCGAGTCGCCTCTTAGCTTCACTTGTATGCTGTAGAAGAACCAACGACCTGTGTGCTGTCTTCTGCGCTGGGGACACAATTACAGAAGACAACAGGTTAGTCAGAACTCTATGCTTTCCATAAAGACTTGGACAGCAACTATGGCACCTCATGCGTACTGTAGGGTGGTACAAACGCACACTGCTATGCAACAGCATCCGCAAGGATGTGGAGGTTTTAGGGGAGTTGTGGGAGGAAGCAGTACCAACTTCTCGGTGCGCAAATAAAACCCTAGGAAGCTTGTACTCCCTACCCACTGCTTTATCTGGCCTCAGGAGATAGTAACTGAAAGACAATGTCTGATACGGAAATTGTGTTTATTGACAAGACAAACTAATCATCTTCTGGAAACAAAACAAACTAACAAACTTCTGAAACTAAGGCAAAAACAACAAACTTCAACTAAAAGTTTTCTTCTTCACCAATTAGGTACAAGACAGGGAGATAACGACAGCCTTGAGAGAATGGCCAGGGAGACGGAGCCGGACGACGTATTCTGTTGAGGGAAGGCCTTGGAGCGCGGCGTCGCTGGCAGAGACTCTTCCCCAGAGGCATCGGTCGCGATCCCTCAGCGATGGTTCTCGTTGGCGGTCGGCGGAGAACTGCCGTCGTTTTGCATTGCGCTCCCCTAAATAGTCGGCGTGCATTGATACGTAACAGTCTCGAGCTGGGCCACGTGACTGTGCATTTATGGATCCTTAAAAATGTTCAAATGTTTGTAAATCTTATGGGACTCAACTGCAGGGTCCTCAGTAAAAAGAAAAAAAAAAGTTCAAATGTTTGTATAGCTTATGGAACTTAACTACGGGGTCACCAGTCCCTAAACGTACAAACTATTTATGAACTAACTTGCACTAAAGACAACACAAACATCCATGCTCGAGGGAGGATTCGAACCTTCGCGACGCGGGAGGCCACGTGATCCACCACGTGGCGCTCCAGACCGCTCGGCTACTCCCGCATGGCATGGATCCTTATTTATGAAAATCTGCCCTCCTTGCTTGACTTGACAGACGGTGGTATAATCATCTCGCAGCACAATTTCCATTGACCCCTGGGCGGTTCAGGATTTTTGAACTTGACAAGTGTTCTGAATCCAGCCAAGTGCCCTACTAACGGGTACAGGAGGCGCTGGTTCTTATCTAAACAATCCACGGTGTATCTCTTCAGCCGGCCCTGGGCTGGGTTCAGGATACTTTTCACAAAATAACAAAAATATTTACAAATGACTAAAATGTTGCAATCCTAATGCTACGATCGCGATGTAGTGTTACATGTCTGAAAATAGATTTTGGACCATTGAGATTAGTTCAAGTAACCTCAGTGCTGGGATCGAGACACATTACCCATAACGTTGTGGCCGGGGTGGTCAATATATCGACCACCTGTCGTATGGAGGGGAATTATTTTAGTAATTCAACCCTTTTGGATAATAATTTTAGTCAAAATAAGATCATTTGAACTGTAAATATTTAAAGAGGGTCTTATAATAGCCGGGTAGCTCAGGCAGACGTTACAGATAGAAAAATATTCAGACAAAAGATATTTGATCAGAAAATTGGTCAGAGGAAAATAGAAAACGGACTGGAACACCATGGTCCGATGTAACAAGGAGACTGCATTCTGAAAGAATGAAACAAATTTGGGCAAAATGAAGTCAACCATCAAAACCCATACTGATTGATTGAACCTTCCGTGGTTGTATTTGGACCGTACGTGAATAATAACAACAAGAATAACAAGTCATGTTCATGACAATGCCGTGACGCATGAAACGTCTTGTTTCGTTGCCTAGCAATTACTCCGTATTCATTGGAGTGCCTGGAGAATTGAAACGCGCTTGTTTGTCTTATTGTGAATGTGCAGTTTCAGTTTCAATTTAATCATTGTAGTACAGTAACAAACTAACAGTTGGTGGGGTACTTTAACAGGCTAGCACAAAGCAAACGTTATAGCGCCAGTGGTGAGGTACATCGATCTTGGTTGAGGTAAGACCCTTTGACTGAACTATCACATATTTATGTACACCGGTCCTTAAGGGTTGCCGAAAAATTATCATTGCCCGTCATCGGCATAAGTTATATATATATATATATATATGTCCTGTTTAAGGTCAAAAACATAAAATTGGTGAACTAGATTCTCGACTTTCCTGGCAGTGACAGAAACATCTAAATCGAAATATCTTGACTTTTTAGCGTTTTCTTTTGCGTTAATCCTAAATCCACAGCACTGTGAACTCAAGAGGGGGATGGGTTTCAAATGTTTGTAGAGCTTATGGGACTTAACTATGGGGTCATCAGTCGCTATACTTACAAACTACTTATGAACTAGCTACTACTACGGACGGCACAAATATCCATGCCCGAGGAGGGATCCGAGCCCCCGACCGTAGTTACCGTGCAGACCGTGACTGGCGCGCCTCAGTCCCCTCGGCCACCGCGGCCGGCGGGGATGGGTTTCATCTGTAATAACAAGTATCGGTGAGTAAGCATGAATCTTCTATTCTTCCATCGCATTTTGTGTAGTATTGCACATAAGATGTGCCATGTTGGATAACATTAGATATGCGCAAATATGTCGATATTTTTGTATTTAAATGTTTCTGACGCTGCAACATAAACCAAGATGCCTGTTCTCTTCTGTTATGTCTTTTACTCTGGCCAGAACATATTCTTTTGTTGTGGGGTGATAGATAATTTTTATTCTGGTAAATAGCATTATTAACAGTGCATAGTCGGTGGCAAAAATTAAGCTGTACTTTTACACAGCCACTATGACACGTAATCAATTTTCACGACAGCAGCTTTACGAAATTCATTAGTTTTTCGTTAAAATGTGTCTACGAAGCATCTAGTGCCGCGAATTTCACTCGGCCAGAGCGTGTTAGCGAGTGGGCTGTCTGCAGTTTGACGAGCTTTCCTATTAGACCAGCTGCAGCGTGGATGTCCCGGGGGAACTCATTATTTTTTCCCCTTTATGGCAGTTCACCGCCCGAGATTCAGTGGACGCCACTTTGTGAATACGGCCGGGTATATGCGCGCGTAATGGGGGCGGAGCGAGCCGACGCTCGGATGAGGCCGACATCGTCCCAGACACGACGCCCAGGCGCGAAGGCAGGGGGCGTTTCCTGGCAATGCACAGAGCTGACACCAATCGCGGGACAGCGGAAGTGTCGAGTACACAAGATCACAGAGTAACATTTACAGGGAGCAGCCACCCCTAAACCACTGTCCTACGCTGCCCTCGCAGTTCCGTAAGATGCTAGTAGGTGTCAGACGGTTCCCTGGCTTAGTACCGATAGACGACACTAGAGACGCTTCTGAGAGTAGCGTGGAGGTGAGGCTGAGGGGAGAGCTCGTGCCGCCTGCCACGAGGGTCACGGGTGTGTCCGGTGTGCCGGCGTTTGAGGGGAAGTGGTGGTGGGGGCAGCCGCTACCTGCCGCCTGCTCTGGCCAGTTTAAAGGGCTGCTTCTGACCGCAGCGCCATTATGGGACATCTTACGGTACTGCTGGTAACCCTCCCCCCCGCACCCCTGAGCGTGTGACCGGGCCCTTACGGAGGTTTCCCGTCTTTATATATTTATCTATGACAAGATGCAACAGGCCGCTGCACTGCCCCAGCTGCCATTTCCACTGCTGCACCACGTGAATTAGCAGACTTTCAATGCAGAATGGTAGTTGGAAGAGTGGGACATTCCGTTTTCGAAATGCATAGGGAATTCAACAATCCGAGATCCATAGTATCAAGAGTACGACAAGAATACGAAAGTTTAGGCATTATGGCATTGGCGACTTAGTATATTTTTTTCTTTAATGTAGTTTGTTGTAGTAGCTCTTTACTCACACGATGTGTGCTATCGACAAGGGTTCGCAAATTGATTCCGTATTCCTTCATTTCCAGAAGGCTTTTGACACCGTACCTCACAAACGGCTCTTAATCAAATTGCGTGGTTACGGTATATCTCCCAAAATTTGCGACTGGGTAGGGGATTTCCTCTCAGAGAGGACACAGTTCGTAGTAATCGATGGTATGGCATCGACTAAAACAGAGGTGATTTCGGGCGTTCCACAGGGTAGTGTTATTGGTCCTCTGCTGTTCCTTATTTACATAAACGATTTAGGGGAAAATCTAAGTAGCTCTCTTAGGTTGTTTGCAGATGACGCCGTCATTTACCGTCTAGTAAAATCATCTGAAGATCAAAACCAATTGCAGAACGATTTGTATAAGATATCTGCATGGTGTAAGAACTGGCAGTTGACTCTAAATAATGAGAAGTGTGAAGTCGTCCACGTGAGTACAAAAAGAAAACCGTTAAACTTTGTTTACATGATAAATCATTCAAATGTGAAGGCCGTAAACTCCACAAAATAGCTAGGAATTACAATTACTTTTGACTTAAATTGGAAAGAACGCGTAGAAAATGTCGTGGGAAAGGCGAACCAGAGACTGCGTTTTATTGGCAGAACCCTTAAAAGATGCAACAGAAATACTAAAGAAACTGCATACACTACGCTTGTCCGTCCATTTTTAGGGTATTTCAGCCCAGTGTGGGATCCTTATCAGGTGGATTTAACGGAGGACATCAAAAGAGTCCAAAGAGGGACAGCTCGTTTCGTATTGTCACGATACAGCGTTACGGAAATGATACAGGATCTGGGATGGGAATCATTACAACAACGGGCGCTTATCTCTGCGGCGTGGGCTACTTACGAAATTTTCCTCCGAATGCGAAAATATATTGTTGACTCTCACTTACATAGGTAGAAATGATCATCAGAGTAAAATACGAGAAATCAGAGCCCGAACGGAGAGATTCACGTGTTCTTTCTACCCGCGCGCTATTCGAGAATGGAATGGGAGATAAAAATAGTATAACGATGGTTCGATGAACCCTCTGCCAGGACCTTGAATGTGATTTGCAGAGTATCCCATGTAGATGTAGAGTTGGGCCGCTCGCGATCGAACGGGTTATAACAGCGATTATACTGTTCGCCTACGAATAGTCACAGTACAAATAGTGTAACTACTTGCCCGAACAAACAATACAATCTTAAGGTTATCCTGAGAATCCTAATGAACAAAGAATCGTTATGCAACTATGTCACATCAGATTTAGTTACGAAACAAAATAGTGACCACGAACCTGGGTGCACGAATGGAAAAACGTCATTTTTTTGGGATGAATACAGGTTCTTTTTACATCATGATGATGGTCACATCCGTGTTTGACGACATCGCGGTGAACGCTCATTGGAAGCGTGTATTCGTCATCGCTATACTGGAATATCAACCGGCGTGATGGAATGCCCCTAATTGTTTTGAGGAGTGTATAAGTTTTAAATTTTGTTACAATACTGTTGCCAAAATTATATTCCTGCACTTTGTTGTCTGCGTAGGATTTATGTACAGTTTTTGTTATTATTTTACTTTAATAAATATCATGGATTGATTTCTGCTATGTTTATTAAGATTTAAGCCGTAGTATGGTACATCATCGTCTCTATATATTTGAACTACAGGAGTGCGGTCCCTGAGACCCCGCTGCTTTTGAAACCTTTGTTTCCAGGAACACTATTGATCTTGGAGGGTTATGCTGGCCAGTAACTTCTATTTTCTCAGACTGCTGTTGGTTGTCACGGAATCGTTGTTAGAAGTACTCTGTTTCCTTTGTTTCGTTCAAAACTACTCTGTTAGTGTAAGTCAGTGACAGGCTGCATATTTTTCTTGTTCGTTGCGTTTATTGTGTTCTTTTGATTTGTTCTTCTCGTCTGCTGGTGACAATAACTCTGGAACAATGCTAGGTGACCCTGGTCCATCGTATGTGAAAACAGACGATCCACATTTGGTAGAGAAACTTTCAAGAATTGCAAAGAAGTGGTGCGTGATGTATCCGACTTTTTGACGCCGAGGATGGTTATTTTATAGACAGCGAATATGATTCGGAATCCAGTAGGCGTTCAGGAATGGCCGTGAGCTCTAAGGCGCCTTACTATGGAGTTCGCGGCTGCTGTCCTTCGGAGGTTCGAGTCCTCCCTCGACGTGTGTGTTCTTCTACATCTACATGGGATACTCCGCAAATCACATTTAAGTGCTTGGCAGAGGGTTCATCGAACCACCTTTATACTATTTATCTCCCATTCCGTCCTCGAATAGCAGGCGGGAAGAATGAACACCTGAAGCTCTCCGTTCGAGCTCTGTTTCTAGTATTTCATTCTGATGATCTTTTCTACCTATGTAAGTTGGAGTTAACAATATATTTTCGCATTCGGAGGAGAATGTTGGCGATTGGAGTTTCGTAAGTAGCCCACGCCGCGGCAATAAGCGCCGCTGTAATGATTCCCATCCCATATCCTGTATCATTTCCGTGACGCTGTCTCCCCTGTATCGTGACAATACGAAACGAGGTGCCATTCTTTGAACTCTTTCGATGTCCTCCGTCAAACCCACCTGATAATGATCCCACACTGTGTAGCAATACCCCAGAAAGGACGTACAAGCGTGATGTATACAGTCTCTTTAGTAGTTCTGTTGCATCTTTTAAGGGTTCTGCCAATAAAACGCACTCTCTGGTTCGCTTTTCCCACAACATTGTCTGCATGTTCTTTTCAGTTTAAGTCTGAGGTATTAGCAATTCCTAGGTATTTTGTGGAGTTTACGGCCTTCACCTTTGATTGATTTATCTTGTAAACAAAGTTTAACGGATTTCTTTTCGTACTCCTGTAGACGACTTCACACTTCTCAATGTTTTGAGTCAATTGGAAATTTCTACTCCATAGTGATATCTTTTTCAGATCGTTCTGCAGTTAGTTTTGATCTTCAGATGATGTTACTAGACGGTAAATGACGGCGTCATCTTCAAATAACCTAAGAGAGCTGCTGATATTTTGTCCCAAATAGTTTATGTGAATAAGGAACAGCAGAGGACCACCTAACACTATCCTATGGAACTCCCGATATCACCTCTGTTTTAGTCGATGCCATACCATCGATTACTAGAAACTGTGTCCTCTCTGACAAGAAATCTCCTATCCAGTCGCAAATTTGGGGCGATATACCATAACCACGCAATTTGATTAAAAACCGTTTGGGAGGTACGGTGGCAAAAGCCTTCTGGGAATCAAGAAGTAAGTTTGTTTAAGATGTATGTAAGTTTAGGGACTGATGACCATTGCAGTCTGGTCCCATAGTTTTACAAACATTTGAACATTTTGAATCCAGTGTGTCTGGCGGGAGTCAAGGTGGAGAGGAGACGACTGAAGGAGAATCAGAAAGCGAAGAAGTGAGGAACACGCCAAGAAATACTTCTACGCCAAAAATAGAGGTTCAAGCTTACAACGGTAGAACCAAACAGGAATGTCAGAGTACCTGCTCATAAAATGTTGAATGTACCAGCACTTCGACACGATCTCGGATGACAATCACAGGTCTACCCACTCACCGCTTGAAGCTATAGTTTCAGTTATGATATGCTGAACGATGTACATGGGCAAATGGAAAATTTGAAAAACTCGGGGAAAACTCAGGATAGCAGACCTTGTAGTTACAACGTGTGAATTGAATAGATTTTTCGGCCTTCTAATCTACACCGCTGACTTCAATTCGAATAACAAGGATATGCGTTCTCTCTTTTGTTCTGATGGGACTGAACGTGATATTTTTCGTATCACTATGTCGTCAGCAATATTTGCTGTAATTCTCAGCTGCTTGAGATTTGACAATCCTGCTGACGGGGAGTTACGTAAGATTTATGATCCAGCAATTGGTATAACAATAACATCTACATAAATTAAATAAAAATTCGCAGAGTTCCTACGTTTTTGGGGCTAATTTTACTTTTGATGAAATGCTAATCATCTTTAAAGGACGCTGTAAGATGAAAATCAATATTCCCTCTTATCCGGTGAAGTATGGCCTAAAGCTTCAGTGCCTCGCAGATTCCAGGGCTAATTATAACACCTATCTACCCTGTGGGACAGGTATGGATGGAGCAGGACGTTCCAAGATGCGAATAATAAGCCTTTCCCACTCTGACTGCCCTCAGATTGTACAAGCTAACAGCACATGGCAACCGCAATGTTACCGCTGATACCAGAATGAAACTTCCACTCTGCAGCGGAGTATGAGCTGATATGAAACTTCCTGGCAGATTAAAATTGTGTGCCGGAACCGGGACTCGAACCTGGGACCCTTGCCTTTCGCGTGCAAGCCCTCTACCACTGAGCTACCCCGACACGACTTACGGCATCGGCCCACTACTTCAATTCTGCCAGTACCTCGCCTCCTACTTTCCAAACTTCACAGAAGTTCTCCTGCGAAACTTGTAATACTAGCACTCCTGGAAGAAAGGATATGGTGGAGACATGGCCTAGCCACAGCCTAAGGGATGATTCCATTATGAAACTTCCACTCTGCAGCGGAGTGTGCGCTGATATAAAGTTGTGGGGCGGTGCCGTGAGTCGTGTCGGGATAGCTCAGTGGTAGAGCGCTTGCCCGCGACAGGCAAAGGTCCAAGGTCCGAATCCCGGTTCCGGCACGCAATTTTAATCTGCTAGGAAGTTTCATTACCGCTGATAATTGGTACGTGTCAATCGAAATTGCAGACGTCCAGCGGAAAAATGGTTTGACCATAGTGGGAACAATCCGAAAGAACCGAAAAGCAAGTCCAGCATCCTTGTTGCTTTCCCGTGGACGAGAAGTTGGAACAACGCTGTATGCATTTACCAGACATGTCACGCTTATTTCCCACGTGCTTAAGAAAGGAAGAGCAGTTATTTTTATATCAGCAATGCAAATGTTCAAATGTTGGAAATCTAAGGGACTTAACTACATTTGTCATTAGTCCAAATGTTCAAATGTTTGTTAAGCTCATGGGACTTAACTACGGGGTCATCAGTCCCTAAACTTACAAACTACTTATGAACTACTTACGAACTAGGACGGCACAAATATCCATGCCCGATGGGGGATTCGAACCCCCGACCGTAGTGGCCGTGCTGACCGTGACTGGAGAGCTTCAGTCACCTCGGCCACCGCGGCCGGCTGTAATTAGTCCCCTAAGCTTACAAACTACTCAGATTTACTTGAAGTAACTTACGCTAAGGACAACACAAACACCCATGCCTGAGGGGGGATTCGAACCCTCGACGGCGCACGCATGCACCGCAGCAAGGCGTCTTAGTGTGCACGGCTATTCTGTCGTGGCTATTTCAACAATGCATCACTCTATAAAAAATGATGTGTAAAATGGAAAACCTAGACTTATAGCCTACTATAAAAACACAAAGGGTGGTGTTGATACTGTAGATGAAAAGAGCTGAATATTGTTAAGCCCCTGTGCACAACACTGGCCCATGGCTGTTTTTCCGCATTCTCGACGTGAGTGTTATCAATGCTCTGGTGAAAGAACTGATTGAACCTTAACTGAGCGAAAGAATAATGAACAAACAACTTCCACGAGAACTTAGATTTTCTATCTCTAGGAGCTGAGGTAGATAAAGCCGTGGAAAAGGAGGAAAAACTAACTAGGGATGAAAGAACGACACGTCCCATTTAGCCACCAAAAAGGAATATGAAGACAGACTATTTGCGTCGCTAGGGCAACTTCTAATTTGTTTCGAGTGTTCCAGAAAGGTGTTTTCGCAGTGTGAGTAACATAAAGCGAAAAGTGCTCATTTTCTGTAGTGCATATTTTCTCCCTGTAATTCGCTGTCAAGATTACTTATCAATTTTTATACTAATGGTAACTGTTCAGCATTAAGCTGCAAAAATTAAATTTTAGTTATGGAACTACACTTAAATTTTTCGGTACGTCTGCATCACTTGACGAGAATTTCGAGTGCGTTATGAATAGACCTTTTCCACAGCACCGAGTCACAATTTTGGAAATATGCTACCATTTACGTATAACTGAAGAATAAATATGTACTACTCAATGCAAAAAGTAGCGCTAGGTCGTGTTTTTTTCTCGCCTTCTGAACGCGGTCTACGGGACCGTACGACTGTAGTTGCGTGACAAGTACTCACGACTGTGATTAAGGGATAAATATAGCTTCATATATCGTTTTAGACGGACACGTATTTTTATTTTCTTTAACTGGAAGACCTTGTATTCTCTCAGAATTTTCAACGACAAATAGCAGTTATAAAAGGTCTACAATGTACCTTGAACTTATTTATGGACATCTACAAAATTTACTAAAGTGGAGACTCCATATATGTGTTTATACGGACAAACAATTATAATTGCACCTAGTGTTTGATATCAACGGATTTGTCCCACTGATGGTTCTACGAATTTTCCGGAACTTCTGTAACTGAATCTAATTCTAATTTCGTATAGTTTCTGGAAAAAAATTCCAGAAGCAGTATAAAGTTCTCTATTCTGTACGAAGCGTAAGAATCTTAAAATGGAATAAATTACATCTCTTTTACAAGAGTAAAGTATATAGTGCAGATCCCTTTTCATCTAAAGCCTCGATGCTTGCTGCATTCTCCACCGTTGAAGAAAGTCCATAGAACTTTAATTCTTCAGAAGTGACCCTTGGAAAAATACATTCCGTAAATGAAAATTGTCCAGTTTCGTATAATGTGTAGCGACTGAACAGTGATAATATAAACATTCAGTGCGACTGCAAAGCTAGTTATTCTTTGACTTTTCAATATTATTATTACTCTATGCTGCTTATTATAGTTTCTTGTAAGGTGACACGCTTGTAAGCTTATCTGTATATTATATGAGGAAATAAATTTTTAGAGACCACATATGCATTGCTGGTTATTTTTTATCTTCCTTTCAAGAACATATTATTCCTACAGAAAACTGATCACAGTAAACTTCCGTAGGGGACAGGGGGAACATTGAACCACAGGACACAATAAATCAGGTGGCATAATTTCGGTAAAAGGTAGTGAATTATTTTTTTCTCTATGCGTATGTTAGTAGTACTGCTCTCCCGACTTCCATTAGTTTTCTACAAGATCTAACTCCCGCCGTTCGTTTTCTACTGGTGTTATGTTAGTTTCGTATCATTGAAGTAATTTTCTGAGAATTAGATAGATTAAAATTTGGTAACAAGGGCTTGCATGAATTTCACAGAAAGTAAGTCATTATAACAACATGAGTATTGTGTTTAATGATGCATATCTTGAAATATTAACAATGTTCATATGTAACTTCACTTGTTTGAAATGTGTAATGTAGTGGCACATTTAACTCAGTTCTCCTGAGGCACTATGCGCCTTGGTTCATTGTGACCCAACTCATACACCAGAGAAAAATTTGTTGCAAGCCACAAAAAAATCCCAATAAAAAGGAGAAAAGGAATCTTCATGAGCAGGAAGCTGATGAAGAAAATAGTGAGGTTCATTATGAAGAGAGCAATGCAACCTGGATAAGTGTGGTGAATCTATGTACAACCTTGAAAAGTTGGATAAATTATAAGAAACAGATAATTTCCTTCTGATCAAATTTGAACTAAAAACAAAATATTAGTTTACTATGTGGTGAAAATTTTGAAGCCAAAGAATGACTTTGGAGACTATGAGGTACCATTTTTGAGGAAAGGTAAAGGATTAATCATTTGTTCCAGCTAGCATTGTACTTTACGTGTTTTCAGAACCAATTAATGATGGTGTGTGGTGTGACAAAGAGAGAAAAGACATATTTCAAATTTAGAATTAGCTTCCAGTCCATTGTTGTTCGGTAACTTCAAAAGAAGACATACGACTCTTTGTCTTCAGGTTTAATTATATATAAGTGGAATATATGTAAACATAAATTTAAAAATACATTTAAAATTTATTTTGTATGATAAACATGTTCTTCTAACAAACTATTTAAAGTGTTTCAATGTACCCCTCATGCGGGGCACTATTAACCATTTACCAATTTTTCTTCAAAGACATGTAGCTTGACACAAATTACTCATAGACCAATCATGTAACGCCATTTGATACTTGAATCATGAAACTGTAAAAACTAAAAATCACAACTGTATAATAATTATTGGATAACACAGAGAAGTAATTTTTGTGGTTCATTATGCCCTACTCTGCCCTACAGAGACACTCCTTCTCTATCTTACGAAGAGAAACTCCCGTCACAGAGAATTAAACATTTTTCCAAATAGTGTAAAGCGCTCATGGCGATTTGCATCTTACTGCATCCGATCATATCATCTTTAACGCGCGCAGAGCCCAATGTTGAAATGTCTGTTAGAAGTGCGTTCGTGGGAGGTATGAAACATTTAGTACCTAGGAACTAGACGTATAAAATAATGACAATCATATTAAAATTTTACAAGTTTTCGACTTAGGTGTAGTTCGCGATTTAGATTAACAGATCACATTGAAATTTTACTTCTGTTTTCTTTTTAGTCTTTCGGAAAAAAATTAAATGAAGAGAAAGAAACGAGAAAATTATTTTTCCGTTTTTTGAAGTTGCGAAGGAAACATACCGAGGAACAATGTATATCTGTTTTATTGAAAACTTATTCCGCGTAATCAGAAGTAACTTCAACGTGGTGATGCAGCGTGGAATTTCGTTCGTAAATCCTGAAATAAAGTTCATTTATGTGTGCTGTAAGTTTTTACTAAATTTTCTGCTACCATAAGTTTGACGTCTGTCACACAAGCGCTTATCATGTTAAACGAAAATATTTCGGCTAGCTTGAGTTTAATTTTATTTCACAAACGAAATAAATATAACAAAATATCTCAAGGACGTCACTTCGCTCGGCTAAAGGTATGAATTGAAATCAAACACAAAAGTTTAATTATTCCGTCCTCCAACAATTAAGCATCGCTTGTACGTTGATGGAATGGTTGGCTCTTGGAAAACAATTCTGTAAATTCATAACAATGAAACATTTAATTTTTTGGTAAAGGAATGATCAAGAAATAATATACGCAAATACAAGAATTTTAACTTTAAATAAGCAACTTCATTAATCTGAAAATGACGGCGACTTACATATTCCATCCAATTTAATCGAGAACAACAACAAGAGTGAGTACGTCTCTGTTTGAGAAAAGAATGATACATCTATATTGTCTTCTTTTTTATCAGATATATTGTACTGCAATGTCTTCGATGATTTTTAATTAATCTTTGAACAATGTTACAGAAAAAAATGTATTTTTCAGGGAACTGATATTCATTTAAAAGTAAAAAAAAGATAATAAAAAAATCATTTTTATACCTTCACTAGCTTAAACCCGCGGCTCCGCTCGCGTGTTGGTTGATTATGATAGATAAGCTATCTTTCAGTAGTGTGCTATGAGACTGTTACTGTTGTAATATGTGTAAAGTAGCGCAATGCACATTTATCTACGAAGTTTAAATAACAATTACATTAATGTAATTAATTTCTCTCATTTTTGAGGAAATGCCGCTGATAAAGCGGAACTGGAAAATATTCCTATCAGATTGCAGAAGTCTATGCACTTACAGTTTATCAGGAAAATAAGTAGTGTAGATCAAATCACACGTAAAAATGCACTCGGTTCGAAGTATCCAATCACGAAATTCAACGATAATGATTGTAATAATGTCACAGATCGATCACTTGATGTAATGCGCGAAACGTCAAATAGATTTTTTTAAAGGGATGTATTAAAAGATATTTCTTTTTTACTGGTTCATTTATTTATTCTTATATTTCCTTATTCGTATGCTTATCCTTGCAGAGAAAGAGCTGAAGACATTGTAGCACGCATAGACCAAAGATATGGTCTGTGGCATCACGTTTCGCTGTATGCAACCTCCTTGCTGTAGAGTCGCAAACGTCATAGCTGGCCTTCAGTCAGAATTTTTTATAATTTGACGACTTTCAACCACCAGATCTTCCACCCCCTTGTAGCTATCGTCATGGAACTGCTATGGTGTACTACGGGAGACTTCGGACAACCATTACACACAGACCATTCGTTTGCGTTCTGTAGTTTTCGCTGCAGAGCGAAATATTAACACACACACACGTAGAATTTTATATACATCGATAACTTTCCATCCAAATATACTCCACCATTTTATAATTATCAACCCTCAAGCAACAATGCAACCAATAAAACCATTTTCAAGGAGTAAATATAATTTTCCAAGAGTAATTATTGTTCCGTATTTCGCGTTATATTCTTCAAATTACTAAATATCTATCAGATCGCTATAAAACCGTGGCTAAAACCTTCCTCGGGTATAAATTAGTAACTGTAGAAATATTTAAGTCTCTGCCTGTTGTCGTTAGGACGTGGTAAGCGTACACCGAACAGACATTCACATTAATATGTATAGATAAATAGCTATCCGATCGCCATAAAACAGCGCCTAAAGCCTTGTCCGGGTAGACATTAGTAACTGTACAAATTTTTAGCTCTTTATGTCTTGTGGTACAGACGTGATAAACGCACACCGAACAGACATTCACATTTATAGATATAGAATAACATTATAACACCTCTCCCTAGCTGAAGTATCTTCATGAACAATAGATAACTTGAAACTTCCTGGCAGATTAAAATTGTGTGCCGGAACCGGGACTCGAACCTGGGACCTTTGCCTTTCGCGGGCAAGAGCACTACCGACTGTGCTATCCCGACACGACTCACGATGCCGCCTCACAACTTTACTTCCGCCAGTACCTCGCCTCCTACTTTCCAAACTTCACAGAAGCTCTCCTGCGAACCATGCAAGACTAGCTAGCACACCTGGAAGAAAGGATATGGTGGAGACATGGCTTAGCCACAGCCTAAGGGATGTTTCCAGAATGAAACTTTCACTCTGCAGCGGAGTGTACGGTGATATGAAACTTCCTGGCAGATTAAAGTTGTTTGCCCTAACCGGGCAAAGGTCCCAGTTTCGAGTCCCGGTTCCAGCACACAATTTTAATCTGCTAGGAAGTTTCATATCAGCGCACACTCCGCTGCAGAGTGAAAGTTTCGTTCTAGTGGATAACTTCATTGTGTCTATTTTGTAGCTCGTGAGACGACCTGTATTAGTGTTTCTTGTAGATATTCCTTTTACATTCTATAGTTTTCCGTAAAATATTTACTTTTCATTCAGCTGATTTGTCTCCCCTATAAAGTGGTACGACGTTGTTCCAAACTTTCCGTAATACGTCCACAAAATTTTCACCAGTGATTTTGTCCTACATAGCACATCCTGCTGTGCAATTGTGCGAAATTAACTTTACCCATATCTACACAGCGACACAAAGGCATACATACGTACGCTCGGACAGCCACCATACCCTCATTACTGCAATCGCCATTTTACAAGTACTAACCGCTGCCTTTGTCGCTGGGCAAACTTTTAAAATTCCTTTTTCACACTACGGACAGGGGACTGGGCTGCAAGCGCGCTGGAATTTGTACAGCGGCGCGTTTAACTCTGCAGTATTTGTCAACAGCGGCCGTATTGCGGTCGGTCCGCTTTGCCGACGCAGCCGAGCGGAAATTATGATAAAGGCGGCTTGCCGCCTGTTTATTGTTTCCAACTCATCTCATTATTTCGAATGGAATGTACGGAGCGTTTGAAATGACGCGGAACTGGTTGACGGCTGCACGGACAGTACGGACGGAAAACGGAAATCGACGGAAATGGTTACTACGGTTATACTGAAACACACTTTCAGAGGATCAGTCCGCTTACTGCATCGGTTGACACGAATTTCTGTGCGAATTACGAATATTATGCATCGATCACTAAAGCGGATATTGCATTCCATTTACGTTGATAAAAACATATGATGATTTACCAAATAATGTACACAGCTCAAACAATTAGGGGATGAGGTGAGATATCATAGCGGAGAGTTGGCTAAATCGAGATAGTTGGACAAATCGGGATACGTAGCCCTGGGAGCCGACAACTGCTGCCATCATGCGGGAAATGGAAGAAAATTGTTCTTGGCCGTCATTACGTCATAGGGATGGGCTAAACTGCGATTTTCCGATATCAGTGATTTCTGTGACTGCTACTTTTAGGTATCTGTCATTCTCAGTTGCGATTTATCACTGTTTACAATCGCAGTTTACAAATCCTCAACATGTACGCCACCACACTCAAACTGCGATCTCCGTGACACTGAATGCTACTTCTGTGATTTCTGCTACTTTTATTGCGACTTCTGCTACTGCTGTTGCTACATCTGCGATTGCTGCTACTTTCGTGATTTCTGCGATTTGCGTGGCAAATGCTATATATATCATCCATAACAGATTCCTCGTCCTACATGTAAATATGGACAAATAAATAATGTTGATGCCCCATTTGCATGTAATGTTCGGATTATTTACACCTCGGCAAATGTCAGTCTTCTAAACGCTATTTCAGTGTTTGGTGTGTAATGTGTAGTTGAAACTAAGGTTATTCGCTAGTAGTATGTAACGGAAATTGGCAAGGAGGCTTATAGCCTATCTCAACAGAAACATTCGGCAGATTACAGCAACCGTGTCAGAACAACGACAGTACTTTGTTCTTGCCTGTAGTATGCATGAACAGGTTTTTTTTCATTGTGTGATATAGGTCACTTATCAAATTGAATGAGATAAGTAAATGTGAAAAACACTGTGAGTTCTATTTGCCCTTTAAAACCTTTAGGTGTCGCTAGATATTCTGCCAAATAACTATTGATAAGAGCTTGCGTTATATTTTACTTATCGAAGTGCCGACCTAGTGTACTACTGTTTGCTACTAAATCTTCACTTTACAAGAATATTTAATTTACTGACTGTTACTGAAGGTTACACACAAGAAACCTTACAACCACAGACCAAGAATAACATTAATTATTTATTTTATAATAAACAAAATATTATTTCCATCATTCTATAAGACCATTCATCGGTCGTTGCCAACATAAGCACACTATGCCATCACTGCAATAAACAATAGTTTTAATAATACTGAAGGATCCGGTTCCACCCATCTGCTATGATCACAGGAGGGAATGTACAAAAAGGAAGAAGACGGGAAACAACATTACTAAATCTAAAATAAAATCTGATAAAATAAAACTTTCCATTACGCGAAAATCGTTTGTATTTTCAAGTGTAATATTTTTATCGAATCCTCAAAGATAACAGTGTGCTCCTATATCGCAGTACTTAACACAGTCCACACTGAAAATGACCTACAGGTAAACATTTCGTAAAATTACTTAGTTGAACACTTGATCCCACACCCTCGGAATTTTTATTTTATGTACGATGTGTAAATGTATAATGCATGCCAAAATACTTATCGAAACCAGATCTGCAATGTAAGATACGTATTCTGAATTCACACAATAGTTGTAGGTTTCATGCCGAAAAATGATTTTAAACAGAGATCAAGTCCGTATCACGATCTTTATTTAGCATTCACATTCGTTGTCTTTAACAACTATAAACCGAAAAAACATAGATGCCAGGCTTTGTTTCACAACAAACATGTGCTGTCGCCAGGTAAAATATTGCCACTAAGTGTAAACATTTTCACAAAGCAAATTATCTTATTGCTTATTAATTCGATCACATCCCTTAACAACATACGAGTGACAGTACGACAGTTGGCCAACAAGTAGCACAAGGCGGAATATTAAATGCTATTCTCAGTTCCTACTTGCGACTTTTCACTGAAATCGCAGTTTGGACCAGTGAGGGCATTCGAGCTCACTGGTTTGACCCACGACGTTCGACCATCGGATGGCACGCTTCGAACGATCTAAACTGCTACTTGTGACTGTTAGTTGCGACTTTTCATTGAAATAGTGCTAACGTCACACTCACATATACACAGAAATCCATACATACGACGTAAATGGCAGAAAGCTAGAAGTATCAATTTCGGCTAACAGATACCAGCCCGCGTGGTCTAAACTGCGACTTTGTTAGTTGCTTCTTGCGATTCTTAAACGCGATTTATTACTGAAATCACAGGTAGACTCTATATCCTGCCAAATCCAAAGATTTTAGTAGAAACTTCGAACAACAGATGGCAGACTGCGTTGAGAGGGTAAACTGCTTCTTGTTACTCTTAGTTGCGACTTGCTCCTCTTAGTTGCTACTGCGCTACTAAACTGGAACTGAAATCGCAGTCAGATTCAGTAAAGTTGCGACTGAGAAAACTGCGACTTCTAAATCACTGTGACTCTTTTAAGAGAGACACGATTTCCGACCCATCCCTATTACATCATTCTCAGCTGATGATGCTACGCAACCGCTTTTTGCTGCAAAGTTGTACCTTGTGACGATACATAATTAAATTAATATTTTTTATATCAGCGGCGCTTGTCGCCGTGGTTCTCTCCTTCTCGTAATATTTTATCTGTGAAAATGTTTGTTACGTTCATCTTTCTTTTCTTCCGGCGAGCCGAGAGGATCTCACTCTCTTGTTTGAGGCTATTAAGTGTTGACTTATCCGCAGACCGCTCTGTAATGTAAGTGTCAAGGCAGTAATATTTTATTTTAAAATATACCCTCTTTTGTTAAGAGCAATGTCTCTTCCCTGTTTTCATTTGATAATGTCCCGTCCATTATTAGTTATTCATTTTCTTTGAGGTTTTCTGCTCCTCGATATTCTGTCGTAACATGATGTTCAGACGCCATCACTTTCACTTCGCGTATTTCCTTGATTAAATCCCGATCAGTTACTTTATATCATTACCTTTATCCCTTTAGAACCAGCATTCGTATTAACAGATCCGCGAACTACTATAAATTTTCTGTTTGTTATCTTGTGCATCAGACTTTAGTACACGGTCCGGCAACAATGACTTGCGAGGTGAACAGTCTGAACATTAATTTATTGCGTAAAGTATCATAAAATTTATCTAAAACATTCAACAGCTTAACAGTTTCAGCTGCAGTGATCAACATTTCCGGAAAGAAGCTTCAATGGGTACTTTCTGTAAGTTTTCTCTGTAACGTTATTTTTGTGTGTTGCCTCAACCCCAATCGGTATTCCGCCTTTCTCTATTCAGTCATTTTGTGTATTAATTTCATCTGTTCTTGACTAAATTATTTGCTCAGATTTTATTCGACTTTTCTATGATCGAAATTTCAACAAAAATCTTAATATTTTGATCGCAGAGTTTAACATTAATGCGTACAGGCAACAACACAAGAGTATTGCCACAACCTCTACGAATTTTTCACTCAGTTTCCCGTGAACTTTCTGCATTTGTGTGTCGAGTTTTCAGTGTGATACTGCCTTTATTCAAGGGGAATGTATTTCCGGGAAGTACATCGTTTTTTCAGCGCTTATTACTGAATATTCTCATGTGTAATCATTCTAGCTGTACTTGGTGGTTCAAGCACCAACCATGTTTGCTTCGAAAAGTGTGGTAGTTGGACTTTCAAGTGTATAAAACGAGATAGTAGTATTTTGTCTCCCGTTTTATGCAACTATTTTACTGTACTAATTTTTTATTTGACCTGATATTAAATGGACGTAGCAGCTTGTTTCGTTATTTTTCTTAATCTTTAGAAGTATAAAGCCAACATAACTGCACATTTAATTGTCAAAAAATACCTGTAAAACTAAAAATTATAATTTTTTACTTATTTAATAATTAAATTCCAAATATTTAATTTTTCATGAAAGAAAATGTACTGAAGTATATACATTTATGATCATGTTAATGGCTTCCTGTTGTTTCTTACAGAAAATGTTTCACAAGTATCAAAGGACTTCTACCAGAAACAATTGGAATGAGACAAGCATGGATGAGGATGTTCTCGCAGTTCTAGACGGAACTATGCGCTTCAAAAGAGCAGCCGACTCGTATGGACGCACAGGACACCTTGCCCACGGGTGCGGTTCCTGTAGAGGGATGCTTGTCCACTGTTGATCGAGCTGATCTCTACGAGATTACGAGAGTAACTCGGGCGTCCGATCTTTGATTGTCGTGAGTGCATTCGTGTTCTCTCGATAATCCATTTTTAGTCCGGGGCAAGTCCCGGAGATAAATTAAATTGGTCCCAGTCCCCCGGTTCCGACCAAGGTTTTCGGGAGGTTTTCCTTGGTTGTAAGGCTTATGCCGGAACTGGTAAGCCCCTTCCACTTATTCCCAATTGGGATTCCACCTTTGCCCCACTATCAGCTTGTCTGATAATTGGCTGAATAGAACCGCGACTCTTTATGGGCCGGATCTCAAAACAGCCCGCTCCACTCCTCGGAGTGGAGAATGAAAAGAATAAGTTTTTTTTTTATGGAGTACCAAAATCTACGCGTTAGAGAAAGGTAAAGAAAGTTCTTACAGATGCATTGAGTCCTGAAGTTGCAGTAGTGAAGAAACTGGGCAGATATGAGGCAGTATTAAATGTTGAACGAGAAAAACAACTTTTGAGCATATTTTGATTCTTGAAGAAAGGTTATTTGGTATAACTCTATTAGACATGCGCAAGTTGGCATTTGAGTTAGCTGAGAGAAACAATATGGAGCACGATTTTAACACAGAATAAAATATTTCTGGAAAGTGTTGGTTGTATTCGTTCTTGGCAGGAATAAACCGAGAACCCACAAGTATGGCCCGGCAAAAGGTTTAGACCGCACTGCTGTTAAACAGTTTTTGAACTCTGGTTTTCTCTAATAAAAAAACATAAATAACTCCATAGAATTTACAATTTAGACGAAACAGAAATACTAATAGTGCCCAACAAGCCTTCAAAGATGCTAGCACTACGAGGCAAAAAGTAGGTGGGTAGCTTGTCTTCAGCCGAACGGAAAGACTTGGTTACTATTGAAACATGCACCAGTGGAGCAGAGGTGTATGTCGTTCATTATGGATGATGCTCTCACAAGGTCATTTGCAGTGTATCATAAGACCAGCTGGATCTACAAGGACACCTTCATTGTTTGGCTTCAGAAATTCGTTGAATTTTCCAATCCTATCCCTGAGAAAGCAGTACTGTTTCTGCTTGATGGACTTAACAGTCACACTAAAAGTTAGAACTTATAAATTTGGGAAGGAAAAAGGATGTAATCATCTTGACCTTTCCTCCACATACAACCCATCGCCTTCAGCCCCAGGATGCCAGTTTTATGTCTGCACTTAACTCCTATTATGAACAAGAAGTTTGAAAATGGCTGTTTACTCATCCAGGTAGGTGCGTTACAATTTATGAGGTTGGAAAACTTTTTAGCGCGATTGTTTTCATGTGCAACTGATGCGGAAACCGCCGTAAAAGGTTTCAGCAAAACTGGCATTAATCCTTACAATCCTGATGCCATCCCAGACCACTTGTTTGCACCCTCTCTCACCACAGACCATCCAATCGTAGAGGTTCCAAACACTGACCTTCCACAACAAAATAAAGACGGTTCACAGTTTCTTCTTTCATCAATCAGACATTTCGCAGTCTCGCCGAAGAACCTGCAAGAACCTCCACACAATGAGCAACAGAATGATGTGACAAGAAGCCTAGTGCTAGAGCAGTCTACCACCTCCTCAGGGGATAGCCAAGGACTAGACCAACCTACAAACTCCTCTCGGGACAACCTAGGGCTAGAACAACCTACAACCTCAACCTCCTCAGGCGATAAAGGTTTAGAACTTACTTACTATCCAACCTAAACTGCCATTTCTGATCTCTCAGAAGTTTGTTCTACCCGTTCTTCAAGTTCAAGGATCAGCCTAACCCCTTAAAAAATGATAAAAGAAAGGGAAAAACTGTTCTGATAACATCATCTCCTTATAAGATTGAGTTAGAACAAGAACAAGGAAGGAAAGGTTAAAGAACAAGAAAGAATCACGAAAGTTAAAGAAAAGGCTGCTAAGAAATCCTTGTTCAAAATTCCAAAATAAATATGAATATGAAGCAGATAAAGAAGAGCCGCGGTGGAGTAACCGAGCGGTCTAAGGCGCCTCGCCGCGGAGCGCGCGGTTGCTCGCCGTCGGAGATTCGAGTCCTCCCTGGGGCATGTGTGTGTGTGTTTGTCCTTCGGTTAGTTTACCGTAGTTTAAGTAGTTTGTAAGCTACGGACTGATGACCACGCAGTTTGGTCCGATAATTTACAAACATTTGAACATTTTGATAATTGCCTTTTTGTAATATTCTGTACGTCGATTCTAAGGCTGGTGAAGGCTGGATTCAATGTCCCGGATGCCAAGGATGTGCACATGAGGCGTGGTCTAACGTAGAAGAGGATGACGACCCCTTTTTTGTCACTTTTGTGCTGTAATAAAAACATAACGAACCCTGATTTTAAGGTTCCAGTTTTAGTTTTCTTAAAGGTTAATCAATTGAGCCTAATCAGTTGGCAGTTTTTTTTACACAGAAAAATTACAGTAAGAAATCCTTGTCCCGTTTTGTCCAACTGTACTGTATAATGTACTGTACGACAAAACGGGACATGTAGTTTTTCACCGTTTCTTTGCAGTCATTTTTTTGGAAACTAAAGTAAGTGGCACAGCTAAAAATATGATTTGTTGTTTTCTTTAATACCTTTCACACAATTAAAAAAAAAATGGTCTCTCCTACTCAGTATATATATGGTAACGAATTTTATTCAGATATTGCTTACAATATTGTAATATGTCTGTGATACAGTAAGATATTTTGCTGTCTGTCTCAACGTTTCAGTTGAGGTTTACATGGCGTTTACTTAGAGCGAGGCACCATGGGGCTACCATAACAGTGAAAAATCATTCTCGTTGTTTCCCCAATAAATCTTGAGTGAATTAGAAAAGTCTAAGCGGTTGTACTAATTTTTATTTCTGCAGTGTGTTTATCTGTGCAAACTTATCTTGTTTTAGGTCAAGCAATGTTATTATTTCGAAACTAATAACTAAACAAACCTGAAAGATTGTGAGATAGTTAACTGCTTCTTTAATCACCTTGTTATATGCGATAAAAGAGTGTTATTTGAGCTCACTCTTATACTAGAACCTTTCGAAGAAGTATTTTTATCGATAAATCGCACAATATGGACAACGACGTACCACTTCAAGCGTTTCGTCAACCTCTGCATTCCCCCCTGCCGGTGCATCGGTCCACCCATGTGTCGCTTATTTGAGAAACGTCTAGCCTGTGAGGCAGATAAAAAGCTCACGGCCACTTTTACGGCGCTACGTCGCCTGGTCGTAAAGCCTGCTCTATCTTTCGCCAGAGCACATGTATTCGCTGGCTCAGGTTGCAGTGTGGTCGCGTCGGTAGTAGAACGCGTTTATCTCACTTCTGTAGTACTGCGTGAATTCACGTGACAAAGTTAGGAGCAAGCGCATGTAAATCATCTTTTTGTAGCCATGAACTAACCGGTATTCTAGGGGAAATTGGGAGCAACATCCTATAAATGTAGAGAGCCGAATTTTCATGCGATTTTTGTAGGAAACTTTGGGGCAGCATACAGGCATGATTCCATCAAAGTAGGATCACTAAAATAATCATACTTTCAAGTGTTTTCGGTAACTATCGTGCTGTCGTGAATATCGAGTCTTCTATTGGAAACCTCTTATTTCCAAAATAATAGAAGAATGTGCGTGGGGGTTTGACAAGTTACTTGAGCGTATCGTGGGGCAACGTAGAGGCTTCGTTTCATAAAAATCACGGATAAAATAACGTATTTTAATTTTTATACCTGCGTCCATCGTACCTGGCTGTGTCTTTGAACACGTTACTGTCTAAAACTACTAGATCAATTTTCATTGATTTTTACGGATAACTTGTTCGCACTGTGCGATTAGATAAAGGATTCATTTCATCAAAATCAGAACAAGGAAAGAAACTTATCGTGATTTGAACTTTTAGGTATTTTTGGAAACATTCTATTTCTTTGCAAAGACAGCGCTCTTACGATAATTTAATATACACAAAAATAGTATAGTGCGCAATATTGGTTACTTTTTACCAGCCGGTTTCAACCCTATGTTGGACCATCTTCAGGGTTTTTCTCCAAGATGGCCTGGAGCGGCGCAGGAGCTGCGAGTCCTTCGGTGCTAGAATATATATATATATATATATATATATATATATATATATATATATATATATATAGAGAGAGAGAGAGAGAGAGTGTTTCACTGTTTGCATCTGTAACTTATAAAATAATAGGTGACGGGAAATTTTAATGCGATAGGTCAACACAAGAAATGTTACACTTTCTGCGGGGCTATGAACATAGTTTATTGCATCATTTTCCAAATAGTTACAGCACAAAGATATAATTTTTTAAATGGAACAATAGTTTTTTTCTATCATGCATTGGATTCGTTGAAACCAGCTGCGTCCAAATCAATTTAAACTACATTCCTATCACTGTTAGTTTGGGAGCTACAACCCTTCAAAGTTTAGGGGGCGGAGGCTACGACAGCGTAGCTGACTGGCTGGTGGTCATGAGACAGTGGGCCGTGCCCCAGGGGATAGCCACTCGGCCAGTCAGCTACGCTATCGCAGCCACCGCCCCCGGAACTTTGAAGGGTTGTAGCACCCAAACTAACAGTGATAGGAATGAAATTTAAATTGATTTGGACGCAACTGGTTTAAACGAATCCAATACACGATAGAAAAAATTATTGTTCCATTTAAAAAAAAATATATCTTTGTG
This sequence comes from Locusta migratoria, assembly GCA_026315105.1. Classification (NCBI taxonomy): domain Eukaryota; kingdom Metazoa; phylum Arthropoda; class Insecta; order Orthoptera; family Acrididae; genus Locusta; species Locusta migratoria. The sequence goes on from CM048747.1 coordinate 104,554,343, forward strand.
GTGTAACTCTTTCGAAAATGATACAATAAACTATGTTCATAGCTCCGCAACATTTCTTGTGTTGACCTACCGCATTAAAATTTCCCGTCACCTATTATTTTATAAGTTACAGAGGCAAACGCACTTAGTGAAACACCCTATATATATATATATATATATATATATATATATATATATATTCAGGATGGTCCTCTGATAGTGACTGGGCCAAATATCTCACGAAATAAGCATCAAACTAAAAAATTACGAAGAACAAAACTTTTCTAGCTTGAAGGGGGGGAAACAGATGTTGCTATGGTTGTCCCGCTAAATGGCGCTGCCATAGATCAAACGGATATCAACTTCCTTTTTTTTAATAGGCACCCCCATTTTTATTACATATTCGTCTAGTACGTAAATACATATGTATATTTTATTTGGAACACTTTTTTCGCTTTGTGATAGATGGCGCTGTAATATTCACAAACATATTGCTCACAATTTTAGACGAACAGTGGGCAACATATAGGTTTTTTTTAAAATTAAGACACAGAACGTGGGTACTTCTGAACTTCATTTCGGTTGATCCAGTGTAATAGATGCACTTTTATAAAATTATCATTCATTATGAGAACGCATGCTGTTACTGCGTGATGTCCTTCAACTTCACTGCATTTGGCAATACGCGTAACGAAATTTCTCTCAACAGCGAGTAGTTCGCCTTCAGTAATGTTCTCACATGCATCGACATTGCACTGACGCTTGTTTCCAGGCGTTGTCGGTGAATCTGGGGATGTAAGACCCGGTGAACGTGCGGGCCATGGTATGGTGCTTCTATGACTAATCAGTCATTAAATATTCCATTTAAGACAGCTTCAACTGCACGCGAGCCATGTGCCGAACATCCATCTTGTTGAAAGTACATCTGTCCTGCAGAGAAACATCTTGTAGTAAAATTTGTAGAACATTACGTAAGAAATCAGCATACATTGCACCATTTAGATTGCCATCGATAAAATAGAGGCCAATTACCCTTCATCCCATAATGCTGCACCATACATTAACCCGGCTAGGTCACTGATGTTCCACATGTCGCAGCCATCGTGGATTTTCCATATTATGCCGGATTACGTTACCTCTGTTTGTGAATGACGCTTCGTCACTAAACAGAGCGCGTGAAAAAAAATCTGTTATCATCCCGTAATTTAGTTTGTGCCCAGTGACAAAAATGTACACGACGTTCAAAGTCTTCGCCGTGCAAATCCTGGTGCATAGAAATAGGATACGGGTGAAATTTATGTAGAAGGAGAATTCTCAACACCGACGTTTTTGAGATTCTCGATTCACGCTCAGTTTGTCTGCTACTTGTGGTGTCGCACAAGTCTGAAGTGCGCGCCACGCACTTCCTCCGCGCGCCGCCATGCACACACGGCGCGGCGTTCTTACGACGTCGGCCACGAGCGCCCTCTGCTGCAACCCCGCTCGTGGCCACCACTGAACTGTATCGAGCTCTTGGGAATCAGATAGGCACCAGTTAAGACTTAGGATTAGGACAGGCACCGATTAGGACTCTCATCAGTACGCAGGCTTCTACGTAGTTAACCTATGTCTCAGCAGTACACTTAGCTGGCAGACATGAACTTTGTAAAGGTGAAGTATGATATTTCTACGAAATATACTACTTGTTCTAATCTAGCTTAGTGTTTCTAGTTTCTGCTGTCCCACTGGCTGGTCACCTCAGACTCTGTAGCCGCACACGCGTGCCTCCTATTTTCCTGTGTCGGTCTCTCTCTACACGGCCACCGACACCCAGGACAACCGGCGGAAACGAGACACAAAAATACTGATGTGCGGATTAGCTGCAGTTAGCCGCAACTGCAGCTAAAACACTTACTTGGTCATCATCATTTGGTTCAGGTCGTAGTTGACGTTTCACTTGTGGCTGAACACTTCATGTCTCTAACGTAACTATCCGGACACTTGGATGATGTCTTTCTAGGATAACGATCAACATACATAGCACAGGCCCTTTTGGCATTTTGATCACAATATCCATACATAAATATCATACAGATATTTTCTGCCATTCGTAAACGGTCCATTTTAAGACGAGTAATGTATCACGAAGGCAATACCGGTAACACTGCCGAAATCTTACTGATACCACGTACTTATACGTTTGTGTCTATTACAGCGGCATATATCACAAACAGAAAAATGTTTTCCAAATAAAACACCCATATTTATTTACGTAGTAGAGGAATACTTAATAAAAATGGGGATACCTATTTAAAAAAAGGGCAGTTGATATCCGTTTCACCAATGGCAGCACCATCTAGCGGGCCAACCATAGCGCCATCTGTTTTCCCCCCTTCAAGCTAGAAAAGTTTTATTCTTTTTTTCGTTTGATGCTTATTTCGTGAGATATTTGGCCCAGTCACAAGGATGAATCACGTAACACTTGCACCGCAAATATTGCGGAAGCGGAAAGTGCGATTGATGTGCGATTTTCACAGAATGTATTGGTAGTCAAGGACTCATATTGTTAGCCAATAAACAGATTGTAATATTGCTTCGAAAGTGTATTCTTTAAGCAAACATACAGTTTTTTAAACGGGGCAATGGTTGTTTCTACCATGCACTGGAAATTTTGACACCAGCTGCGTACAAAGAATTTTGAATGACATTTTTATCACGTTTAGTTTGGCAGCTACAACCATTCAAAGTTTTGGGGGCGGAGGCTACGACAGCGGTAGGATGGAGACAGCAAAATCAAGGAACAATTTAATAATGCAGAAATTTGTCCTTTTAAAATCAGGTAGAGCAACAAGAAAAGTTTTGTTTAGAGTTTAGATAATCATGGGAAAATGATAGGTAAAATTAAATATAGTCCATTATACAGGGTGGTCCATTGATATTGAACAAAACTTTTCTAGCTTGAAGGGGAGGGGGGGAGGGAACAGATGGCGCTATGGTTGGCCCGCTAGATGGTGCTGCCATATGTCAAACAGATATCAACTGCATTTTTTAAAATTTTTACCCCAATTTTTTATCACATATTCGTCTAGTACGTAATTATTTGGAACACGTTTCTCACTTTGTGATAGATGGCATATTCATATATTCCTGATTCGATATTTTAATTGCTTTATTTACTTTAAGCTTCCATTTCCGAAGAATGAAGTCAATGTATATATTAAAAGGGTAGGTGAGAGTTCACATCCTTGTCTTACTCCTTGATTACCACTTATTTCTTTTAATTTAGTTCTAATGTTTGTTTAGCTTGTGGGACTTACGGGATCATCAGTCCCTGAACTTACAAACTACTTATGAATTAACTTATAGTAAAGGCAGCACAAACATCCATGTCCGAAGGAGGATTCGAACCCCCGACGGGGAACGGCCTCGCGCGTCGGAGTATAGTGCCTCATTGCGCTCGGCCACTCCGCTGCGGCTCTAATTTACTCTTATCTATGTTTACTGCGATGTGTGTATTTTTGTAAAGACTTTTTACTACATCTATTAGGTGATAAGGATACCCACATTCAGACATAATCCTCCATAGGCTATCATGGCTGACACGGTCAAAAGCCTTCTCAAGGTCGATAAACGCCATATGGGTTTCTATGTTAAACTCTGTGTTTTTGTATGATTTTCTTAATTACAAACACATTGTCTGTGCATGAACGACCTTATCTAAGGCCATTTTGTTCCTCCGAAATAACAGCTTCTTTTATAGTCTTCCGGTGGTTACTAATTATTTTTGAGCATATTTTTTAGACAGTGTTTAGAAGATTGATTTTACGATCATTTTTACAGTCATGGATCTTATGTCATCATTATTATCGCAATACGTTATCATTCATAAATTTGGAGAGATAGTTAGGAACTGCAATTTTCTTTAATCTCTCGAGTCCGATTATTATTATTATTATTATTATTATTAGGCAAATGCCGCGACCCGCGGAAATATTTTGTTACACACGTAATACACGGTCATAGGAATAGACCAAATATTGTTGTGACTGACGTCCAAGTGATTAATTACGATAGGATTGATATCTATGTCAGCTTTTCTCCACAGCATAGATACATTCTAAAACCAGCATTTAGATGATGAGAGTGAGTATCTATCAATTTGTCAAATTTTTATATGCCGTTATCTACAAAACCCGTTTATCAAGGTGATTAATACTCTTGAAAATACATTTATTCCACCCCTTTTTACCGATTCTTATCACTATTTTGCATTGTACTGTTTATCAGATCAGTCATTTGGCAAACTAGATTACGCAGGAATTTTTGATGATTTATTTCCGTCTCTTTAGCTCATGTAATAAGGTAACAACATACTGTTCAACTGAGAGGTAACACCGCTGGACGCAGCTAGTAAATAATCTAAATCTACATCTACACAAATACTCTGGAAGTCACATTGAAGTGCATGGCAGAGAGTTTATCGAACCGCTTTTATGACATTTCTCTACAGTTCCATTCTCTAATAGCTCACGGAAAAAAGGAACAACTACATCTTTCCGTTTTCGGTCTAATATCTCTTATTTTATTTTGATGATCAATGTCTTCGTATGTAGGTGGGTGCTAACAAAATATGTTTGTATTCGGAAGAGAAAGTTGGTGAAAGAAATTTCGCAAATCCAGTCGCAACGAGTAACACCTTTCTTTTAATGATTTCCACCCAAACTCATGCATCATTTCAGTGACACTCTCTCTCCTACATTCTCGCACTCTAGCACAGTTGTTAGGCAGTTTCTTCACTTCAATGTTGTAGTTCATGTAAGCAGTCCACAGTTTGAACTTCACTCTCCTTAATAACACTTTACGATTATTCCAAAATAAATTTGGTAGCTTTGCCCGCCACAGGGATGCCATGTACGGCGGGATCGAAGATAAAAGGTGGATAGTAAGTTTGATAAAAGTGAGTGGAATATTGATTGATTGATTGATTTTCTCAGGGAAGCCAAAACAGTCTTGGTCCAACCCGCCACTGCCCGCACCGAAACTAAGTTTATTGTGCGGTATCACTCCCTGTATATCTAGTGAAGCCAACCAATGCCCTTGAACAGTGCAAGGAGTCCCTTTACCAGTTCTTTATTAGACACAATTTCTTCGGGTCTGGTTGTCCCAAATGTTCTGTGCCTTTTACTCTCCAATGCAATGCATTCGAAGATTAGATGTGATGCAGTTTCATCACCGTCATCACAGATCCTACATTTAGGGTCCTCTTCTGTTATTACCATTGTATGTAGGTGTAATACTGAGTGGAATATTATATAATTTATCTGTTGAAGTACTTTATCCATTTCAACAACTGTTCAGATTATAAATTAATAAAATTCAGCAACCAGTTGCTTGTAATTATTTATTTTAGACGACCGGTTTCGGATGCTTGAGTGCCCTTCTTCTGATCTCTATACAGACAAACAAGTGGATTGGTATACAGTAAAGGCTATAAAACGTACAAAAGTCGGTTACAGAAATTTGAAGCAGTTTGGAACCAAATCGATTGTAATAAAAGATATGTTCGTATAATGGGATAAAATTACCTCTTACAGTTTAGTATTGTTGCTTAATGAATGTAGCTACATGCTACTAGGAGAATCAACACTGAGTGCAGAGATTATGCAATGAATAACAATCAGCTGCTAACAAAGTATCTATGGATGAGCCTCATAGTGAAAGGGTAAAAATAAATAAGGAAAAAAGGCTATGGGAAAACAGTAATACTAGATGTGTTGAAAAGAAAAGCGTGAAGAGGGGAGCAGGTGACTGATAAAACAGTCGCTTAACAGATTAATATTTAGTAGTGTAAGAAGTTCTTACACTACTAAATATTAATCTGTATTTAGTAGTTCTTACACTACTAAATATTAATCTGTATTATAGGCTTCTTACAAAGGGTAAAAAGTTTTTGACTTCAGAGCCCGTCGATAGGTAATGATGACAAACTGTGACGTTTGGCAGCCACTGGATCTTTGAATCTCCTAAGTTGGCGAGCCTGCTGCCGGCGGCAGAGTTGCGCGAGTCGAGTGGGGAGCGCGGCTGTGGAGTTGCGCCTGGGCTGCCGGCACATCTCCATATTAAGTGCCACTCGGGGAACCCCGGCCGCGATAAAAGGTGGCCCCACTGTCTCGAGGGCGGCGACAACTTAGTCCGCGCAGTGCCGCCAACTTGCCGCCTCCGCAGTCGCTCACTCTCAGCGCCGGCGTCTGCACCACTCTAGGGACACCAGCCCCAACAGTTAGCACTGTGTCATCTAATATTCCGGACACATACGTTCCTCGTATTAGCTGCATTGTGCTGCCGCCTACTGCCAGGTTATCCATGTCAGGAATCAGGACCGGTCTTAACGATCCAGGCGCCCCGTGCGAGTCGACCAACTAGCGCCCTTTTGGCCCACTTTAGGTTACGGCAGTAACACTAAAAGTGGGCCTTTACGATCGTCTTTTGACAGCTAAAAATTTAAATGAAAATAACGGCTTAACAAGTCATCTGACATGGAAACTCAATACATGAATCTGTAGATGAGAAATTCCTCTACAACTTTGCTGTCTTATGTTGGCCCACTTTAGGTTACGGTAGTAACACTAGAAGTGGACCTTTACGATCACCTTTTGACGACTCGAAATTTAAATGAAAATAACGGCTTAACCGTTCATCTGACACCGAAACTCATTACATGAATCTGTAGATGAGAAATTCCTCTACAACTTTGCTGTCTTCTTTTGTCCCACTTTAGGTTACGGCAGTAACACTAAAAGTGGGCCTTTACGATCGTCTTTTGACAGCTCGAAATTTAAATGAACATAATGTCTTAGCCGTTCATCTCACACGGAAACTCAATACATGATCTGTAGATGAGAAATTCCTCTACAGCTTTGTTGCCTTATGTTGGCCCACTTTAGGTTACGGTAGTAACACTAAAAGTGGGCCTTTACGATCGTCTTTTGACAGCTAAAAATTTAAATGAAAATAACGGCTTAACAAGCGATCTGACACGGAAACTCAATACATGAATCTGTAGATGAGAAATTCCTCTACAACTTTGCTGTCTTATGTTGGCCCACTTTAGGTTACGGTAGTAACACTAGAAGTGGGCCCTTACGATCACCTTTTGACGGCTCGAAATTTAAATGAAAATAACGGCTTTACCGTTCATCTGACACGGAAACTCAATACATGAATCTGTAGATGAGAAATTCCTCTACAACTTTGCTGTCTTCTTTTGTCCCACTTTAGGTTACGGTAGTAACACTAAAAGTTGGCCTTTGCGATCGTCTTTTGACAGCTGGAAATTTAAATGAAAATAACGGCTTAACCATTCATCTGACACAAAAATTGAATAACCGAATTTGTAGAGGAGAAAATGCTCTACAACTTTGCTCTGTTATGTTTTCTTCATATCTCGTATCGTTTCAGAGATATTTGCAAAAATAACGACGATTTCGGGATGTCTGTCTGTCTGTCTGTCTGTCCGTAACATGTTCCCTGTTTTTAAGACGAACCGTTCAACCGATCAGCAATATTTTACAGACATAATTGTAGGCCGCCAGAGACCAGAACATCCCTTTTTCAAATTTGTTGGACAAAAAATACGGTAGTAATACAAAAAAAAAAAAAATGCCGTTTGTAATATAATTGTAATTGCAAACGAACCGTTCATCTGACACGAAAATTCAATAACGTAATTGGTAGGGGGGAAAATTCTCTACAACATCGCTCTATGATGTTTTTTTCATATCATGCATCGTTGCAGAGATATTTGCAAAAATAACGACGATTTGACGATGTCTGTCTGGCTGTAACGTGTTCCCACTTTATAGGTCGAATCGTTCAACCGATCGGCACCAAATTTTTCAGACATAATTGTTGGCTACCAGAGACCAGAACCTCGCTTTTTGAAATATTTCGGACAAGAAATACGTTAGTAACACCAAAAAATACCGTTTGTAATGGAATATTATTTGCAAATAAACCGTTCTTCTTACATGAAAATTGAATAAACGAATTTGTAGAGGAGAAAATTCTCTACAACTTTGTTCCCTTATGTTTTTTCATATCTCGTATCGTTTGAGAGATATTTGCGAAAATAACGGAGTTTAGACACCCTCCATCGAATTAAAGAGCCCTTCGCAGATGTCACGTGACATCCCTCGCCCAGAACTCTCTCTGGCATACGCCATCTTGCGTTGCGTATTTGATGATTTTCTTATTGTAACTTACACGTTGTCATTTCAAAGCAATGGCGCACTGAAGAATTAACAAAAACACGTCGTTCTTCGTACGATAAATGATAATCTAGTGTCTAGAAAAGCCATATTAGCATCAGTTAACAGCGGCCATCAATAGTATGAGATTAAAGTGCACAAATGCCTACTGTTGGCTGTAGCGTAGTGGGCAATGTGTTGGACTGTGATGCTGGAGGTCAGTGGTTCAGAACCCGCCAGTTCATAATTTTTTTTCCTAAAAGGGTTTCATACAAATACTTATAAAAGTACCGAGCGAGGTGGACCAGGATTTCCCTAGATCTGTCCAGGCAAATGCCGGGATGGTTCCTTTGAAAGTGCACGGCCGAGTTCCTTGCCTATCCTTAACCAAAGAATCCGAACGTATTCTCCGTCTCTAATGACCACGCTGTCGACGGGACGTTAAGCTCTAATCTTCCTTCCTTTCTATAAAAGTTACTTACCTACGGGCTACCAACGTACTCGACCAAAATGTATGAAACATCAGATTTTTTTCCCCGATTTTGGAGTTGGCCCCATTGTAAAAGTTGTTCTAACTGATAAGTTCTTTAAGCCCTTAAAAGATGATTGAAAGATTTAAGTAAAGAACGCGATATAACACCATGAAATTCCCAGCGACGGTTTACTCGCTATCACTTCCGCGTTGGATTTTTCTAACGAAGATAACCGTTACGTTTTACAGCTGCATGTTCTAGAAAAAGTTGCATTTAAAAAGAATAAATTGCGTCTTTATAAATATATTATAAATACATTCGAAACCCTTTATAGCGGCATCGCTATTAACGACGTATTGGCTATAACGACGAAATTTAATGGCCCGTATAAATCCTGTGTAGGCTAATTGCTATATTTAAAAAATCGCTTACTACGATATCGCTTATTGCGACTTATGGTATAAAACGACGTATTTTATTACATTTTCGGAAAAGTTTATCAGCTATAACGTCTAACCTTAGTTTGGATGTTTGAGAGAGTTGAATGAAATGTAACATTGTAACGATACACTTAACTTTTTTATCTTTGATCGGCGATGCTTATCGCTCCGGTTCCCTCTGACTCGCAATGCAACTAATTTAATTATTTAATTTCGTTCGTCATTTTTTACTTAAAAACAAGCGAGAAGACGGAACCGTGATAGTAGTTTTACTCACTCTCTGGTCTGTATCTAACCGGTGTAGACGTCTTTCATACCTGTATCCACTAAAGTAAGTAAGATGATGCAAGTTGTTGATGAAAATATATTATTTAAATTTAAAAGCATTCCCTCTCCTTGGGTTTCATTTAAATCAAACCCCTCCACGTCAAATATTTAATTTCTTGATGTTTTACAGCTCCTCGTCAACCGTAATAGTTTAATGTTCAGACGCCATTACAATCGCTTCGCATTGTCTGCAAAATTTCAATCAATCAATCATCCTTATACTATACTGTGCTTGATTTTAGAACCTGCAGTCATTTCTTTTGTAATTTCACGAAGTCCGATCAATTTAAAAAAAAAAATATTTTATCATTACCAGTAACTTCATATTCCACCCACGGTCACACAATAATGAAAAGCGAAGTGAAAAGTCTGAACATTGATCTACTACTGAAAGTATCTCCAACGTGCACATATTAAATAAAAAAAAGTTATCATTTCCAGCTTCTACAATACGAAGCGCAGGATCCAGCTAGATGCTTTCCGTAAGTCTTATAACGTGCTGTTGCTTGTATGGTGCCCGACTTTAATATGCAACCCGCGGTTTATTTGCTTTAATGTTCATTTTGTGCTGTACTTTAACTAAATTATTTCAAGTTCAAAAAATTCGGTACCACCAAATCCTTGTCCAAAATATAATCGCGGAATCTACTTTAACAATTATGGCATCATATTAAGTAAGGGTAACGTTATAACATGACGCATGAGATGCGTCCTGTGCGACTACAGAAATGTCAATCCAAAGTAATTTTGAAGAGACTATAGGTACTTGACAATGCGGTAAATTACATAAAAATTGTTTCCAGAAATACAAAGCTATTTTCGAATTTTTTGCTTCCTCTTTACTATTCGATGCTGTGTGACTATGTTCTGGTGAGCAGTTCTAGCTGGAGGGGCTTTATGATGTGCAATGCACAGGATCTGATAATGCCAGCCTGGATCTGCCTAAGCCGGTAATAAATGAATATTATGAAGTGATCTTGGGCATAATGTCGGAAATATATAATGCTTCATTCACTTGATAAAACGCAATACGAATATTTATTTTGCTTATAAAAGATGTAATATACAGAGTACGCACAGAGAAAAAAGTAATACTGCCATGTACCACTAACACAAAAATAAATAAATCAATAAATAAAAAGATGAAAAATCGTGTTTCAGGAGCGCACAAGAAATTGACATTACCTGACATTGCAGGGAGGAGGCGATGTGTAATGATTAGTTATCTCCAAAAGCAATAAAGCCAAGATCGCAATTGAAATATTTTTATTCACGACCGGTTTCGATGCACTATGTCATCATCTTCTGGTCGGTAAAAAAATAATATAGTCATCTTACATATATAAAGATAGAAGTGTACAAATATGTAAGATGACTTATTTACCGACCAGAAGATGATGACATAGTGTATCGAAACCGGTCGTCAAAAACATATTTCAGTTGCGATGTTGACTTTATTGCTTTTGGAGATAACTAAGTGCACAAGAAATGTTACATAATAATTTCAGTGATAGAATAGACCTTAAAAGTTGACACTGTTCCAAACGAATATTAGCAAGCTTTACTTGTGACCGACGAAAGACGCATTAACTGTTGTCAGTGTCTCCAGATTAAATTTTCTAAATTTCCCCATAGCAGAAAAAAAAATCCCCGAAATGACACTATTTCGGCAAATTATCCCCAAATATCTGAAATCTAACTATTCCTTCAGATTATTATTTATTATCAGTGTTGGCAGCTTGAAAAGAATGAATTACGTGTTCGGGACGGTAAGCTTAGCTACAAACAAATAAAGAAATAATAGTACATAATCTTTCTTGCTGCACTGTGAGCGACAAAGAAAGCGAGGGGGGGGGCTCTAGATATGCGGCTCGGAGAGGGGGGGGATGGACCCCTACCCCATATTATCTACGCTCCTGGCAGTATAGATAGATAATGTCTTAAGACATTCAACAGGATCAGCCTGAAACAGCTACAATATTAGTGATTATCTTTGGTGAGTATTTAAAAAGTAGAAGGTACAATTGATTGGCTTTTGATAATAGCATAAGCTACAACTGGCCATCAGTATAAAAAGTTACAATACATTAACAGGTCAGCCACCTGTATCGATGTATTGCAGCCATCGATATGAAGCCGACAAAAGGAAATCGGTATTCATTGATTTGAAAAGAGAGAGAGTGAGTGAATATCTAGAAAATGTCGTCTATGTTGTTTGAATTCAACTATCAGATGCCATTAACATTAATCCTAGGCAGATAAAATACTTCCCCAATATCCCCAGTAGCGAATTTCTTTTCCCCCCAAAATTTCCAGAAGGCTTTCGTTTCCCCATAATTTCCCCTAAGAAAACATTTTTCCCCAAAATTGCTAAAAAAATCCACCAATCTGGAGACACTGACTGTTGGTACAGAAATCTAAGAAAGCATTGCTAGAGCTACACTACAGTATCTTTAATCCTACAGCCCATAGTGTTTGACAACGTGAACTCTTGTTACGTGTCACAGGCATACTTCTTGTTCCTGGATGGAAATACTAAACATGCGTTATACACTGCAATCTGTTGAGAGAGGAGATGAACAGAGATAGAGGGGACAGGAGGAGATAGGCAGAGAGCAGAGGTGATAATGACAGCGACAGCGTGATAATGACAGCGATAGCGTGCTAGAAAAGTGGGTATAGGGAAGAGAGGAGAATGAGGATACGGCGGCGGAGGAGGAGGCAGAGGGCGAGATGGATAAAGAGAGAGGAGGAGATGGATAGAGAGAGGAAGGAGTAGTACACGGAGAGAAGCCTGCGTATTTTCTTTCTGCTTATGTTTTGCACGTCGTGTTTCAGGAAATGGTTCTCACTTTGAAGTTCATTTGTGTGCTATGCAATTTAGTCAGGTTTTCCACGTATCAGATACTGCACTGTTCTGTTGCTCTCACTGTATTGCCTAAAACCAACCCAATTTTTAAATAAAGATCTATCTTAAATATCATTCATAAGATAAAAAGTATGAATGGTTGCCGCAGTGGAGTAGCCGAGCGGTCTACAGCATCACGCTGCGGAGCGCGCGGTTGCTCGCCATGGAGGTTCGAGTCCTCCCTGGGGCATGTGTGTGTGTGTGTGTGTTGTCCTTAGGTTAGTTTAACTAGGTTTAAGTAATTCGTAATCTACGCACTGATGACCACGCAGTTTGGTCCGATAGATTTACAAACATTTGAATTGTGAATGGTTTTACCTGTTACAGTAAAGACAACAATGTAGCACCTCATACGTAGAAAATATTATAGATATATGGAATAGCACACAGATAACAAACTTCAAAGTGGGAACCAGTACTCGAAATGTATTGTGTAAAATATAAATAATACAAAATCTTGACTGGTCGTTGAAAAATTTATTTCATAACAAAAACTTTTGTGTCCCAGCCTCGTCGCTTCTTTTGTGTCTCGTTTCTGTCGTAGGTGTCGGTGGCCGAGTAGAACGACCGACACAGGAATAAAGGACGCATGCTTGTGCAGGTACGAAAGTGAGCAGCCAGTGGGACAGCAGAAACTAGAAACACTAGAGTAAATTAGAACAAGATATATATTGGACAGAATTTATACAATACTTAACTTTTACATAGCTCAGTACTGCAGAATGCTGATACATAGTTGAGCTAGAGGCCTGCCTAGTGCCTATCCGATAGCCAAGTCTTCACTGGTGCCTATCTGATTCCGAAGTGTTAACTGGTTCCTATCTCAGGCCCACGTGAACGATGTCGTTCAGTGGTGGCCACGAGCGGAGTTGTCGCAGAGGGCGCTCGTGGCTGACGTCGAAAGAACGCTGCGCCATGCGTGCATGGCGGCGCGCGGCGAAAGTAGGTGGCGCGCACTTTATACTTGTGCGACACCACAAAAACTGTAAAATTATATAATTTTACGTGGCAAGTCTGTAATACGTATATTCATGATCATTTAGGGATAAAGCAAAGAAGATGTGGAAGCGTATGAAATATTTATTTCAAATTTGTCAAAAACTAAGGAAGAACTAATGACTGCGCGTCATGCAGGATGCCATATGTGTTTCATAAGCAGGAGTATTTCCTTGAAGTAGTGCTACAGTGAAGGACATCGCTTATAAACGCACGTGAAAAGAACGCTCGTACGGCCGTAGCCGAGCGAACTGGTCTGGGCTTATCGCAGTCGGCCGCGGTGGTAGAGGGGATTGAGGCGCTCCAGTCACGGTCTGCACGGCCACTACGGTCGGGGGTTCGAATCCCCCCTCGGGCATGGATGTTTGTGCTGTCTTAAGTACAAGTTAGTTTGTAAGTAGTTTGTAAGTTTAGGGACTGATGACCCCGTAGTTAAGTCTCATAAGCTTAACAAACATTTGAACATTTTTTGGCTTCTCGCAGCGTTGGGCCGTGTTCACACTGCCGGCCGGGACGAGCTGAGCCGAGCCGGACCGAGCCGAGCCGGAAGATTAAACACATTGTTTTAACCCTTTCCTGCCCGACGGGACTTAAACGTCCCTGCCCATTTCCAGCGTCATAAAACAAAGTCGAAAATGATATCTGACTGTGTTCCTCACGGGACGTTAGTATTCCTCTGATGTGTCATGTGAAACGCTCGCTGACCGAGATTTCTCAATATCTCTGCTCACAAAGAGCAATAAAAAACGGATTGTTTTATGTCTTTGTGTACGATTCGTCAGGCACGTTTTGCAGTCACAAAAAGACGCTGTTGTGTGTTCTCACGTAATTTGGTTTTGTATTGTTTTAGTTAATGAAAACTGATATTATTCAAGGAATAGAGCTCTTTTTATTTATATAGCATGACTGGAAGTTTTTAGTACTGGCAGTGTGTCCAAGGCATTTTGTGTAATTTATTTATGTTGTCTTTTTGTTGCTAGATGTCACTAACAAATTGTTGTAGTTTTGTTTTCTTTTGTTTATGAATTTCGAAATATGAATACGGTTCAGGAATAGCTACAGTTGGCTTTTGTTGCCCTGTTTAGATTAACATCTAAAATGGCATTTCGATATAAAAATTTTGCTATCGGTTTGTTGCTGGTTAATCTTTATGTTAACAGAGATAAGGATTGCATAATGTCTCTCAATTGCATTACATCCTCTTGAACTTTGAAGCCAATTTTTTAATTTTTTATTTAATATTTTTTCGCGTAAAATAAGAAAAACAAAAATGTGTGAATACACTAATGTGTTTTTATTTACTTTGGTAGCAAAATAACCAAATATGAAGTCATGTGCTCGAATATTTGATAGTTTGGGCAGGAAAGGGATAAATTGCGCTGTTCATATTGCCGGCCGGGCCGAGAGGACTCCGCTTCAGTCGGCTCACGCCGAGTCGACGACATTCGTTTAATATTTCCGGCGCGAGCCAATTGGGCTATGGTATTGCTTCTGCAGCACAAGTATCTCACGTCTCCAACCTGTTTTCAAGTCTCTTTGGATTATAGCTTTTTTTTCTATTTAAATAACTCTCGTGAAAATATGTTGTTTATTTTTTTCTTTTATTACTATTAAGTCTGTAAAATGAATACAAAATTCAGAATTTTTTTAGCTGTTCTCATAAGGAAAAACTTTTCTAAATGTCAGTCGAAATTCATGGGATGAATCCATTACCACCTGTTTCTTATGTGCTTAAAATCCGATAGGTCACTACAGTGTGACAACAAAAGAAATATAATAACAAAATCAGTGAACTGTTAGCTGGCTCAGTCAGCAGTAATGAAGTTTTGGTCACCACCGTGTTTCCTTCGATCTTCAGCTGACTGTGGGTGAGGATAGCTTGTTGCTGGGGACAAGCCCACCAGGAAGTAAAATAACAAAACACAGCAAGATATAAAGTGACACACGCTTGTCATCCTTTACTGACGTGACTTGTAGTTTCTGAGTCTAAACTATATTAGCGCATTTTTCTTTGAGTTAACATTTAAAAAAAATCTAAGTACCTTTGAGACAAAGAATATTGTCAGCAGATGATTCAGCAAAATGTTCGTAGAAATGCAGTTTCCCTCAGACAACTTCTTAACAAAATAAATAATAAAATTCTGAGACATGTGTTGAGAGCTTTGAAAGTGGATATGGGTTGAAATACAGTACAGCGTGTTCCACATAAAAGAGATAAACCTCACATATGCCACCACTTGCAACATCCCTTATGAGGAGGTAACTACGTATTTTTAATGTTAATATTTAATCTCGGGCGTGAGTGATATGTGGGACAAGCTGTATAGAACTATTTGTACTATTGTGATAATTTTTCTGAGAGCTACAAAGGCGAAAATAAAATAATGATTATACATGACTTAGGTGTAGAAATACCTATAAATTTCAGTATAATTTTGGGCTTCTTCCTTTTATCATTTCCAACTAGAAACTCAGTATGTATAACGCGAAAAAAATTATTTCTGTCCATCTACCAAAGTAACTGTTAACATTAATTTATTCTTCTCTTCTAATTACATTCACGAAATATATATTCCATATATTCCATTAATGAGGACAAGAAATCAATCATAGGTCTATCATAAAGTATGACATCATGTAAAACCATAGTAAGATATTGTCAATTATAATCGGTTGCCACCCAAGAAAAAATAATGTATACTTGTTTTCTGATTACGGATCATTAACACATCACAAGGAAGCCACAAACGTGGCCAGCATTTTTTTTTTTTTTTTTTTTTTTTTTTTTTTTTGGGTGCTACAGTGCTTCGAGCTACGTCCAACACCCGCCGAGATCGAAGGCTTGCGACCGCGGAATAACGCCGCTCAGATAACTCGCAATTACTTGTGATAGGTGGTAGATATAAGTGCGGCTACCATTTCAAAAACTTTTCTGTACTTTTAGCTCAATTTCACTCGCTATAATGTATGGTCTAAAATGCTTAGAAAAGTAAGCTGCCCGCTATCGAACTTTTTCAATACACGATTTGTACATCAACTGCGCATACTTGACAAAAAGCATCATTTGAAAACGACTGTTTCGAATTTCAAAAAGATGAATGTTTTATTCAAAATCTAAGATGTTGTTCTATCATGTGTCCAAAAAATCAGATTTTTTAACCGCATACTTTCATCAAAATCGAGTGAGGAGCGTTACAAAACTAAAAACACACGCGGAATCAAAAGTAGACTTTTTATTTTTTCACAGGCAAGGTAAAGATTTTAAGGAAAAAATAACTTCATAAAACGATGTGGCGTGGTCTTATATACCGTCAAAATTTTTTACAGCTTGAAAATCGAAAAAGTTGATTTTCCCCCCTCTTTCGCGGCTCGGCTCGGCCCGGCCGGAAGTGTGAACGCA
The DNA here is from genome assembly GCA_026315105.1 of Locusta migratoria. Lineage (NCBI taxonomy): Eukaryota > Metazoa > Arthropoda > Insecta > Orthoptera > Acrididae > Locusta > Locusta migratoria. Next base: position 104,571,091 of record CM048747.1, read on the forward strand.
CCCTAGACCACGCAGTCACGCCGCACCGGCTGTAGGTGTTCAATTTTTAATTTTCATTTATGAACGGTTTCGGATTCTGGATCCAAAAAAAAAAAAAAAAAAAAAAAAATGTTTGTATAGTCTATGAGACATAACTAAGGGGTTATCAGTCCCTAAACTTACAAACTACTTATGAACTAACTAAGACTAAGGACGGCACAAATATCCATGCCCGAGGGGGTTTCGAACCCCCGACCGTAGTGGCCGTGCAGACCGTGACTGGAGCGCCTCAGTCCGCTCGGCCACCGCGGCCAGCTTTCTGGGTCCATTATCAATCATACCATAAAGAATCTCAGTGGCCACATCGCAACAAAATGTTGGTTCATTAGTTACTATACAGTGAGTAACTACATGGCAACATTTTCTTGCCATGTGGCCACTGAGATTCGTTATGGTATGACAGAACTTTGAAACCTCAAGGAATCGTCAATTTAGTATTGGAGGGGAAGCGTGTGGGGTAAAAATTGTGTAGGTAGACCGCGAGATGAATACTGTAAGAAGATCCAAAGGGATGTGGGTTGTCGTTCTTATTCAGAGATGAAGAGCTTGCGTAAGGTAAAGTAGCATGGAGAGCTGCATCAAACCAGTCTACGGACTGAAGAACACAACAACAACATGATATAACTTACAGTGATTTAATAATGGACCAAGAGACCGAAACCGGTCCCTTGGTCCATTATTAAATCACTGTAAGTTATATCCAAGGGACCGGTTTCGGTCTCTTGGTCCATTGTGAATAAAAATTAAAAAGTGAACACCTGCTTCTGTGCAACTTAGATTGTTTATCAAACATTTAAAGATGAAACTCACTAATGTAAATTTTTTCTGAAGCACCAGAGATCGCGAGTTAAAAAGAATTCAAATCAGGACAAAGCCTATGACTGACATTAAATTACATTATTTAGGTTAAGTATTACTTAACGCTGTGTCTTAAGGACAGGCTGAGAGGATCGTGTGCTGAAAGTTAATTCCACAACTGGCCACAGTATTAATACAACTACTGAAAGATCAACAAGCTCAGCTGAACAGAATGTCACAAGCTCGACTAATCCTTTTTATATTCATTCCATTTAACTACATACAAAATAATGAGAAGAATCTACCTGATAAACTTCGAGTCGATAATGATACGTCACTGACGTTGTTTCCAGGCAATTCTTTTTCATTTTCGGTTGATTCGCCGTCTTCCTTCTTCCTTTTCGGTAAAAAAATGAATGTAGATCTCCTTGTTTGTTTCCAAAACTGGCAAAAACGAACAAAATTTCTCTGTGATGACAATTAGAAACCACTTGAATAGAGCATTCAACAGCACACACAGGTAAATGTTGCATTATTGAGCAGTTTCATCACTGGAATAATTGTGTGGAGTTATAGGCAGCATCAATTTACATTTATTTTTATAATTCGGAATATCTTTACAGAACAAAATTCACAGTATTTGCACTGCAGTATTACATTATATATTTCACTCATCAAACTACTGCACTGAATAAAAGTTCTCTGTGTGTCTCCTCAGTTCAACCTCTGGCACAATTGTTTGCTGCAGCAATGAAGAGTATGACTGGCTCACTGCACATTAAAACGAAGCTTTCCAGCCGGCCGCGGTGGCCGAGGTGACTGAGGCGCTCCAGTCACGGTCAGCACGGCCACTACGGTCGGGGGTTCGAATCCCCCCTCGGGCATGGATATTTGTGCCGTCCTAGTTCGTAAGTAGTTCATAAGTAGTTTGTAAGTTTAGGGACTGATGACCCCGTAGTTAAGTCCCATAAGCTTAACAAACATTTGAACATTTTTGAAGCTTTCCAAGGTCGTTGGTGCTCGTGACGTCAGGCCACCAAGTACATGTAGTTCTATTTATACCAATAGATGTCTCACTGTGTCTGCCGTACATTTCAAACATCGGTGAAACTGAGATATTGGGATTTGTTACTCCCACTATATGTGGTCAGACAGCAGCTTGTAAAGGTTTTACTCCTGTGAGCGTAAACACGAGGTTTTATCGAACAAGGGAACCTGATGTACCAGCTCTGTTAGATGTTCTTTGTATTTAAAAGATTTGCGAGTGTGCCTAGCAAATTCTCCTAATGCCGTCCTATGGACTTCTAAAAAAGGATGACTCAATTAAGTTGGTGTTAAAAAGGGGATAATGCGGAAGCACTATTAAACGAAAACATTTCGCGCGAGTAGCTGAAGGCACAGCTTTGATGTCTGTTAATGGCACATTCTCTAATTCAAATCTCATCCGCAACCATTTTTTTCCCTTTTCGTAAATTCTACATTTTTTGTCAAGTGTATATTGTAGTAAATAAATACTGAATCATAGTTTTACAGTAGAAATAACTAGCTAATTTTCAATTGTGGGATCATATCAAACAAATTAAAATTCAATACATTCATGAGAAATGATATATATAGTCTGCAGAAGCTAGCCAGCCTATTTTTCAATAGACAAATATCTACCCATCTGAATTTTTACGTACTATAACCTGCTACATAATTACTACATTAATGGCTTAACGTCCAGTAGCGTATGACTTATTATTACTGCATAAATCAAACCCTGCTTTGTTTGGGACAGCTTCCTTCATTATTGTGAACCTAATAACAATGCAACTTTGATTTGCTTTGTCCTGCCTTTTAACTCAATTTTATAACACATTTGATTGGATGTGCATATTAACAATTGCTTCATTCAGAGTAATATTCTTTCAATCAATATGGATTTTAATTTTTTCCTACGGTTCGAAGATAAAAGCCAGAAAAAACTAAATGGTCGTGAAAAAAGCCATACTTCCGGAGTCCAGCTAAATAACTAATTTTCCAGCTAAATGACATAAAAAAGCAGCCAGATTTAGTTCTAAAACAGCTGACTTGGCAACACTGGTGACTGCCGTTCCTGCGTCATCTGTCACACCGTGGAAGAGCCAGAGGACGAAACGTCATTAGCAGACACACGTGTAGCCACAGACAAATATATACAGACGGAAAACCTCCGTAAGGGCCTGATCCCACGCTCAGGGGTGTGGGGCGGGGGTGCTGAAGCAGTTCCGTAAGATGTCCCATGATGGCGCTGCAGTCAGAAGCAGCCCTTTAAACTGGCCAGAGCAGGCGGAAGGTAGCGTCTGGCCCCACCACCACCTCCCCTCAAACGCCAGCAAGCCGGATACAGCCGTGGCTTCGTGGCAGGCGGCACGAGCTCTCCCCTCAGCCTCCCCTCCACGCTATCCTCTGACGTGCGAGAGGCACCCTCAGTAGTGCCTCTAGTGTGGTCTACCGGTACTAAGCCAGGGAACCGCCTGACTCCTGCTAGCATCTTATGGAACTACGAGGGGAGCGTAGGACAGTGGTTTAGGGGGGCTGCTTCTCTGTATATGTTACTCTGTGGTGTAGCGCATCTGCCGTGGCGGTGAACCCTCAGCTATCGGCAGTAAAATGCGCCAACAGGTGTTGCAGGTCAGTGCGGACGAATCTGTCTTCTAAGACAATTCGGTGCTTTGGAAAAAAAAAAAAAAAAAAAAGGAAATAGCGAGAGAGAGAGAGATTTTCCAGGACTGTACCTGGATGCATTTGGGGGGGGGGGGGGTTTAGCCCCTTAGCCCCCCCTCTTGGATCCGCCACTGTGCTGCGCGTAAGAGGAAGGCAACGGCCACAGGTGGGGAGGCGCTTGTGTGAGGGAGGGTGCGCGCCGCAGGTGCTGTCCGTCCTAAACACATTAGCCCAGCGCCGGCGCAAGGCACGTGCCAAAAGTGCGGGGCGGCGACGCAGCGGCAGGGCGAGAAAGTTACAAAAATAGGAGCCTCACAATTTGTTCTAACTCGCCATCATAGATGTGATAGACTTTGTATGTACAGTACAATTAGACTTGTCAGATTCGAAGAGTAAAATATCTGAAAACATTGTAGAATGTCCGGATTTTGTAAATTGTTGACAACTAGAAATAAATTGTGCAAATAAAATGTTACTTTTTACAGATCAGCTTCCCATTGGCAGATTTAATTTCTACATTCCCACTCTTACTTAGAATTGGTTTTTACGAGCCAGCCTATTCGGATCGTAAAATGGTATTAAGAAAAGATTAAAATCAGTTGGCATCAAAATCATGAACTCGGACTTCATTAAAACAACACACTATGGAATTTCCGACTTTATCTGCCACTGTGCTTTGAATTAAATAAATGGGGAAACATGAATATTTGAGTTTTATCGCGTTTCTATCCCAAGTTTTAGGTTAACTAGACAGTCACGCCATCTGCACACAGTGATCACATCTGCATCACTACCCTACCACATCTTCTGCCAGATCCAAAGTTTCATTTTATCGACACGCTAGTGACCCAGTGCAGGTCGCTATTATCACCCAGTACTCATGGCATTTCACGCTGAAGCTTGTTTATGGCCTAGCAGTGAAATATGTAGTAATTTGTGGAAGGGTTGCATTTCTGTGACGTTGAACGACTCTTCAGTCGTCGTTCTCTTTCTTGCAGGATCTTTTCCTGGCCTCAGCAAAGTTGGAGATTTGATGTTTTACAGGATTTACGGATAACGATATTGAAAAAATTTAAAAAGTGAATTGAAAAGATCATCTTAAGAACATGGTAAAAATTTGGACGTTTTGCAATGAGTACCGTAGTGACAATCCTCAAAATTCGTGTTTTGGTACCCAAAAGTCAAGGTTTTTAATGATTTTCTCAGGAACCGTCCATGTATAAATAAAGTGACGAATGAATCTAAGTCTCATCGACATATATAATAGGCCTCCCACTATTTCTGTAATTCTGTATAGCCCGTAAAAACTGTAATCGTTTTTCGTGAATGTCTTCTTTTTCAGTTAATAACTTTTCTCCATATAATTTTCAAATCAGTAATTATTTTACGTAGCGCTCCGCTACTGCCTGAAAAGTATACCTTTTTCCTTAAGACTGGAATAAATGTTCTCACTTTTTGTCGTTCTTTATTCGTTTCATGAAAATTATAAATCGTTCGTCGAACTACGCATTTCTCGAAATCATCCCTTTCAGTTTTCACATTTGCCCTAGAACGTTTGTTATTCGCCGTTGTAAATGTCCCTGCTTGCTGGTCAACCCTAAGAACTTCACTCACAATGCGTTTCAAATCACTTACTGAGACACCTATAGCTGCAGCGACTGAACACTTTCTAATTAAAATGAAACTTTCACTCTGCAGCGGAGTGTGCGCTGATATGAAACTTCCTGGCAGATTAAAATTACGTGCCGGAACCGGGACAAGAACCTGGGGCCTTTGCCTTTCGCGGGCAAGCGCTCTACCGACTGTGCTATCCCGACACGACTCACGATGCCGCCTCACAACTTTACTTCCGCCAGTACCTCGCCTCCTACTTTCCAAACTTCACAGAAGCTCTCATTCGAACCATGCAATACTAGCACTCCTGGAAGAAAGGATATGGTGGAGACATGGCTTAGCCGCAGCCTAAGGGATGTTTCCAGAATGAAACTTTCACTCTGCAGCGGAGTGTACGGTGATATGAAACACTTGTGAACTACCTTATACTAAAGACAGCACAAACACCCATGCCCGAGGGGGATTCGAACCCGCGACGGAGAACGGCCTCACCCATCGGAGCATAGCGCCTCAATGCGCTCGGCGGCTCCGCCGCGGGTGTAATATTCTGAGTCCTTTTTAGAGTTATTTGAAAGTGGAGATGGGTTGAAACACAGTACAGCGTGTCCCACATAAAACCGGTACACCTCTAGTATGCCACCACTTGCAACATCCCTTATAATGAGGTAACTAAATGTTTTTAATGTTACTTTTATCTACTCCATGTTTAACTTAGGTCGTTCATACTTTCAGCTCGGGCGCGAGTGATATTCCTTTTATTTGGGACAAGCTGTATACAATGATTTTACTGCGGCGGAGTGGCCGATCGCATTGAGGCGCTAAGCTACGGTGCGCGAGGCCGTTCGCCGTCGGGGGCTCGAATCCTCCCTCGGGCATTGATGTTTGTGCCGTCCTTAGTGTTAGCTAGTTCATAAATAGTTTGTAAGTTTAGGGACTGATGACCCCGCAGTTAAGTCCCATAAGCTTAACAAACATTTGAACATTTGTTTGAACATACAATGATTTTTACCTTGTGGTACATTTTGTGAGAGCTACAAAAGCGCCGGCCGCGGTGGCCGAGGTGACTGAGGCGCTTCAGTCACGGTCAGCACGGCCACTACGGTCGGGGGTTCGAGTCCCCCCTCGGGCATGGATATTTGTGCCGTCTTTAGTCTTAGCTAGTTCATAAGTAGTTTGTAAGCTTGGGGACTGATGACCCCGTAGTTAAGTCCCATAAGTTGTACAAACATTTGAACATTTGAGCTACAAAAGCGAAAATAATAAACTGACGTTGCGGCGGAATAGCCGTGCGCAGTGAGGCGCCGTGCTGCGGTGAGCGCCGTCATTGGTCGTCGGGGGTTCGAGTCACCCTTCGAGCGTGGATGTATGTGTTGTCCTTAGATTAGTTTACCTTAGTTTATGTAATTTGTAAGCTAGGGACTAATAACGAAGCAGTTAAGTCCCATAGATTTACAACATATGATTTTAATAAACTGACTATATAGGACTTAGACATAGATGTAACTATAAATTTCAGTATAATTTTGGTATTCTTCCTTTTTATCATGTCCATCTAGAAAGCCAAAAAGTATAGTGTCCGAAAATTTTATTTCAGACTGCCAACACCAAAGTCGCAGTTAACATTAATGTAGTCTTCCCTTCTAGTACCAAAGACGAAATATATTTCCATTAATTGTATAATAGGGAAAAGAAATCAGTTGTATGCCTCTTATAAATTATGACATGATGTAAAAGCATAGCAGATCAGTGTCAGTTGAAATCGGTCGCTACACAAGAAAAAGTAATTTATACTTGTTTTCTGGTTCTGGATCATTAACACATCACAAGGGGGCGACACACGTGGTCAACAGTTCAGTTTCATATGGTGCTGCAGTGCTTCACGCCCCACCCAACATCCGCCGAGATCGAAGGCTTGCGATCGCAGCGTGACGCCGCTCAGATAACTTGCAATTACTTGTGAAAGGAGGTAGATATCAGTGCGACTACCATTTCAAAAACTGTTCTGTACTCTTAGCTCCATTTCACTCGCTGTAATGTATGGTCTAAAATGGACAGAACAGTAAGCTGCCCGCTATCCAACTTTTCCAGTACACGATTTGTGAATCAAGCGCACACACCTGACAAATAGCATCATTTGAAAACGACTGTAATGAATAATGAAAAGGAGATTGATTTATTAGAAAGCTGGAATGTTTTACTACCAAGGGTCAAAAATCAAATTTTTTAACCGCATACTTTCATCAAATTCGAGTGTGAAGCGTTACGAAACTAAAAGCTCGCACGGAATGAAAAGTACACATTTTCTTGTTTTTTATAGACAAACTAAAGCTTGTAAGGAAAAAATTAGTTGAGAAAACGATGTGGGGTGGTCTTATATACCGTCCCAATTTTTTACAACTCGAAAATCTGAAAAATGTATTTTCATCCTTGTTTTGGCTCGACCCGGCCTGGCGCGCAGTATAAACACCCTGGGCCGCCTAAACACAGACTACTCGATGTTTTCGGAATGTAGTGAAACGCGCGAAGCGAACTATGCGGCGGCACAGAGTAACATATACAGAGAAGCAGCCCCCTCTAAATCACTGTCCTCCACTCCCGTTGTAGTTCTGTAAGATGCTAGCAGGTGTCAGGCGGTTCCCCGACTTAGTACCTGTAGACCACACTAGAGGCGGTTCTGAGGGTAGTGTAGAGCGGAGGCTGAGGGGAGAGCTCGTTCCGCCTGCCATGAGGCCACGGCTCTGTCCGGCCTTCCGGTTTTGGTGGGGATAGCCGCTACCTGCCACCTGCTCTGGCCAGTTTAAAGGGCTGCTTTTGATCGCAGCGCCATCATGGGACATCTTACGGAACCTTCCCTCCCCGCACCCCTGAGCGCGGGGTCGGCCCTTACGGAGGTTTCCCGTCTGTATATATTTGTCTGTGGCGGCGGTCACTACAGGTATGTGCCTGCACCTTCCCCCACTACACAAAACCGGCGCAGGGCCACTACGCATACTGACGTCATAGCTCACGCTACATCTCATCAACTATACTACAGTCATTCGATGATGACACCCTCTTGTTCACCACAGCATCATCAGAAAACAGCCCCAGATTGAAACTCACTCTCTTCGTCAGATCATTTATGTAGATAGAAAATAATAGCAGTCCTATCACACTACCCTGCAGTACCCATGACGATACCCCAGTCTCTGACGAACACTCGCTATCGAGGACAACGTGCTGGGTTCTATGACTTAAGTAATCTTCGAGCCACTCACATATTTGGGCGGGCTTGCCCTCTGTTCTACTGCTAGTAAGTGGTTGGAAACAGTTGGTGTAGAGTGTAGACACTTCTAGGCTTACGAATCCTCTTATATTTACTGTGGTAGCTATACGGTCTGCATTCTCTGAAAAGACAATCTCGCCTCTTGGAAGGCCACAATTTGGTCAAATTCAAACTCTGTAAGATACTTGCTATGGGAAGGTATACATTTTATATTGAAATATACCGCGAATTTGAGACCAGTGTCAAGCTAGTCAGGCAAGGGCCATTTATGTTTGGTTGCAGGCTTATTTTTCGATGGCAGTACTATCGATATTGGAGACGGTGATAGTATTGTTGCTGGGAAGTAAGGTTGTGATTAATGAGAGGGCAGACTTTGCTAGGCACGCGGATGAGATTGCAGAAGCGTGGGGACCGTGGTTGTGTGCTGTTGTCGTTCCGGCGGGATAGCCGAGGAGATGAGATTTTGAGACTTGAATTCTGGACCAAGCTGTTTGTTTAAGATATGGAGACGAAAGGTATAGATGACGTTGGAGAAACGATCTTTTGAAGTTTTTATAAGGTAAAGTTTTTCATGAAATACTTGGCATTTTTCTATGGCACAACTTCGCATTGTTAGGCTGAATTGATGGTAACAGTAACGGTCGGGAAAGATCTTGCTGTTAGCTTGTGGTCTCACGATTAATGCTAGGGACCTCTTTCTGTGTTAGGAAAAGTATTTATTGTAACAGTTTAGTTTTGAAATTGCTTTTTTTATTAAATAGGAATTTCGTGGGTGGTGTTCTTGAAATGTGGTATTGTTGTAACATTGTTTGTGTAAATCGAGTTAAATTTATTAACAGTAAAGAAATGTTTATCTTTATTTAAAAATAATTTTGTAGGCAGATTAAATATCTGAGTTATATTTTTCTCTGAAAGATTTTAAAATCATAAACATGACATTGTTAGTAATTTTCATGAAGTTACATAAGTTAGAAAATAAATCAGATATTTAATTTTTAATAATTAGATCGAGTTTTTTAAACAGATTAACAGTTTATCCCTCCTCACATTTTTATTAAAAGTGCCATAGATGTTTCTGTAGTTTGTTTTCCAGTAGTTAGTACAGCAGGAAGCAGTTTGGTGTTGCGCAGATTTATGCAGTAAATGAAGGTGAGAAAGAATCAGTTTTTGTCAAGCTTCAGTATGGTTTGCAGATTTCAGGGTAGGACAATTCATACAGTGTTCAGGTTAACAAGTGTTTGCACTGAGTCAAATTGCATTGATAAATATTGTGTTCGTTACATTCCGTTGAAGATTGTTAGTTCAGTCAGAAACAAGTTTGTAGGGCCAGAATTATTAACACAGTGAATTTTATTATCAGTAATTTTCAGACAGTTAACTTTGTTACATTTTCATACAGAAACAATTAGCAGTTTGTGTCTCATTATAATAAACATTACGCAGTCAGATAGGTTTTGCAATGCCTTTACATTCACATACGAAGTCAGATTAACATAACGTTGTACAAAGGCATTCAGCTAGAACAAGTTCAAACACACAGGAGACAGAAATTTTGTAAGAGAGAAGAAGAAGTGTGAAACTTTCAACTCGTTCAGTTGGCTGAAGGAAGCCGGAGGGCCTCCTCCGTAGCATGGCGCCTGTTTGCTTCACGCGTTGACGTCAAACTGTGCCTTCTGGCAGTAAACATTTCCTATTAAGGAGCACACACAGGTTTCGCTTTAGCAACTGTCACTACGCTGTCTGTTGGTGGACGACGCTGAAACCATTATCAGTGCATCTAGAATCCCCCAGGTGGCACCAGCGGTCATCGGAACAAAATACACCTCCTATTTCCAGGTGTACAATTTTTTTCTTCGATAGTGTACATGAATGTGAAGGAGAAATAGAATGTTAAAAACGCGGTCCGCTTCAACGACGTGTTCTGTTGCACCTAAATAATCAGACGTTTGTACATCGATGGGACTTACCAACTTTGGTTATTAGTCCCTATGCTTAAACTTACCTAAGGACAATACACAATCACATATGCCCCAGGGAGGACTTGAACGTCCGACTGGGAGCAACCGCTCGCTCTGCAGCAAAGCGCCTTAGAGCGCTCGGCCATTCCACCGCAGCTGATAGCCTACCTGGCACTGACAGTAACCAGCCATGATACAACTACTTCACCTGGTGCGTAAGGCGTATGAGACATGCGAAATACTCTGACTTTAAGAAAAATGTAATCATCATCATTCCAAAGAAAGCAAGCGCAGAACATCAGTATAATAAGTCATGATTGCAAATTTTTAACACGAATTATTTACAGAAGGATGGAAAGACTGACAGATGCTGACTTCGGGGAAGATCAGTTCGCATTGAGGTGAAATGTAAGAACACGGGAGGCAATACTCATTACGACTTATCTTAGAAGACTGATTGAGGAAAGGCAATCCTACATTTCTAGCTTTCGTAAATTAAAGGAAAGCTTTTGACAGTGTGAACTCGAATAAACTCTTTCAAATTCCGAAGTCAAAAGGAATACAATAAAGAGAACGGAAGATTATTTACAATTTGTACATTAAACAAACAGCTGTTGTTAGAGTTGAAGAGCATGAAAGAGACGCAGTGGTTGGAAAAGGTAGTAAGATGGTCGTAGCCTTTCTACAATGTTATTCAATTTGTACATTGAGCAAGCTATGAAACAATGAGCAAGCTGTGAAGGAAAGCAAAGGGAAATTTGGAGAAGGAATTAGAGTTCATGGTGAAGAAATGAAAATATTGCGTTTTGCTGCTGACATTTTATTTTGTCAGAGACAGCAAAGGACCTTGAAGAGCAATTGAACGGAATGGATAGGGTGTTGAAAGGAGCGTATAAAATGAAGATTAACAAGAGCAAAAAGAGAGTAATGGAATGCAGTCTTAGAAAATCAGGCAATCCAGAAGGTGGTAGATGAGTTTTTTACTTGGGTAGTAAAATAACATATGACGGTCGCAGTACAGAGGATATAAAATGCAGAATGGCAATTGGAAGAAAAGCGTCTTTGGAAAACAGAAATTTGCTAACATCGAATATGGATTTAAGCCTAAAGAAGTCCTTTCTGAAGGCATTTGTGTGGAGTGTTGCCTTGTATGGGAGTGAAACATGGACGATAAAATAGTTTAGACGGGAAGAGTATGGAGGCTTTTGAAATGTGGTGCTTCAGAAGAAAGCTGAAGATTAGATGGGTAGATCGCGTAACTAAAGATGAGTTACAGAACAGAATTGGAGAAGGAAGAAATTTTTGGCATACCCTTACTAAAAGAAGGGGTCGATTGGTAGGACACATTCTTAGATATGAAAGAATCGTAAATTTAGTATTGGAGGGTAGTGTGTGAGGGAAAAATCGCAGAGGGAGAACAAGAGACGAATGTAGTAAGCGGATTAAGATGGATGTAGATTGCCGTTCTTATGAGGAGACGAAGAGGCTTGCTCAGAATCGAGTAGGGTGGAGACCTGCATCAAACAAGTCTCCGGACTGAAGACCACAACAACAACAAATCTATCCGGCAGCAACTTGTATTTACTATCTATGTTTTAATCTCCTGTAATGCTCACCTTGAGGGCGAACATTATAAACTGTGTTAGATACTGTCTGGAGTTTAGCCTCTATCTTTCTTTCTCTTCATGTATTGTTCTGTAACTAACTGACAGTTAGTAACAGCTTACTGAGCGGCCATCATTTCCTGTTATAGAGGCACCGCTAAACTGACACACTGTTTGTCTGTCGGATGTATTTAGGTGGTACCTAGTGCGCAGATGTTTTTCCCTAATAAGCTTGTTGCCATGATGGTATTCGAACGTTTGCACGTAGGACGTAGATTTTCCCTCCGTGTTTTGCATTTGTAGTCTAATATTCCGTTCAGTGCTTCTACATAGCATTTGGTACGGCCTGCGTCGGATATGTCGAGCACTGTTGGTAATGAACGGAAATTTCACTACTAAAATAAGTTCGTTTCGCTTTCAGCTTCATATAATACCCTGGCATATGTCAGTGGAACGTGTAGTAATGAAGTTAATTATGTTGCAGGCAATATCATTGTGGGATACTGAATCCTGTGTACGCCCAGTTAGTCCTATTAACTTCCACGAGTCATTTTAATGAGCTTGAAGGCAGTGTATCAATAAATATGTTTGTTTATTAATTCATGTAGCTCGTCAGCCGCACAACATGTCTTACTGTAATTTGATGAGTGCATGTCTTCATTTATTTATTTTGATGAAGTTACTACTTCCGCTGTTAATTTGTCATTTTTTCCTGATTTATTAATTGTTGTTGTAACGTTTTAGCCACCCACTTGTAATATGCTAAAGTTACTCGTCGCTATAACTGTAGCTTTATATGGTTGATTACCTAGAAGCTCTTGTGGACGTATAATATGTAATTATTTTATCAAATTGCTTAGAAATGTTTCCCTTTAACCGTGTCTAACTCTGTTATTATTGTTGAACGAATTTTATTATTACTGTTATTCTGTTTTAATTGTGTAGCATTGCATTAACCGTTAAATATTTGCATTTAAATTGCACTTTAATGATGAAAACGTTTTCTATTTGGATTTCGCCGTAGTTAATTGTCACAACTTTAACTGATTCGCTAATGATGATTAAATAGTCAGTTATGCAAATTTCAATCAAGAGAACTATTGGTAACATATACGTCCAAATAATTTAACTGCAAAGCTTTTGTTTTAATTTCGCCTTGGACATTATTCCCGGTACTTTGTTGCCACAGTTCAAGTCGAAACTACAAATGAGAAAATTTGTAATCACTTTCGCCACTTGGCACAAATAGTTCTTAAATGTTGTGTGCATCACTTCACTTGTTTAATATTTGTATCTGGAGGTAAATAAGTGTGTCGAACTGCACTGTCATTTTCTGGATGGGCACTAACTTTTATATTCTAGTAACAACAGCAAGCTAATATGTTTCCGTACCTGTACCTGCCTCATTTTCATCGTCATTATTTAAGACGGATTATGCCTTTCAGCGTTCAGTCTGGAGCGTAGCACTACTTCTAAAATTTCACAATGATCCCCTTCTCAGTGCTGACATTGGTACCTTGTCTGATGTTAAGCCTGTTACTTCAGAATCATTTTCACTGACATTCTGTCATTAACAGAGTTGGTTACTGAGATGTTTAGATTTTCAACGCTAACTGAGTTAACGACCCAGCAGTTGGGGCACTCTAGCTGTCGGTATGCATGTCTTAGTGCAAATGAAACATTTAAACATGAACGTCCGTTGAATGCGATTTCATGAAACTTTGTAAATTGTTGTATCATTTTTACCAAAAACCTGATAAGCACGCAAGGAAGACGTTGATAACACTTCAGGTATTAATGTTATTAATATGGTTCTTCAAATTTTAGACATCACGTATTAATATTATGATCTGCCCTACCAGTCTGCAGTTGGCAGTAACAATGACGTACGTTATTGTGTGAATAAAACCTCGTAATGTGCTCTAAATACGTAGCTGAATACATAAGCAGTATCAAAACATAAGTTTTAAATTTTGCTTAAATTGTCAACCCCATAAGAATACTTGATTTTAATTAAGACACTAATTTGCTTGAAATACACTGAAATCATGTCAAACTTACTGAGTGCCTATCGTACTTTTGTTGTTGTGGTCTTCACTTCAAAGACTGGTTTTATGCAGCTCTCCACGCCACCGTGTCCTGTAGAAACCTCTTCATCTTTCTGAACCTGTTTACTGTGTTATGTATTCGCCTCTGGGTCTCCCTCTACGGTTTTTACCCCCACATACTTCTGTCAATGCCAGCCGTGGTGGTCAAGCGGTCTGCGGCACGCCAGTCACGGTCTGCACGGCCACTACGGTCGGGGGTTCGAATGCCCCCTCGGGCATGGATATTTCTGCCGTCCTTAGTATTAGCTAGTTCATAAGCAGTTTGTAAGTTTAGGGACTGATGAGCCCGTGGTTAAGTCCAATAAGCTCTACAAACATTTGAACTTCTGTCAATGCTAAAGTGACGATTCTTTGATGTCCCATAATGTGTCCTACCAATCGGTACTGCCTCTTGAAGAAGATATTCCAAAAATTTCTTTTCTTCTCAATTCTATTTAGCACTTCCTGATTAGTTACGCGAACTATCCATCTAATCTTCGGCATTCGTCTGTAACACCACAGTTCAAATGTTTCTATCATCTCTCTGTCTGAACTCCTTATCGTCCAAGTTTCACTCCCGTACAATACTACACTGCAGATAAATGCTTTCAGAAAGGAGTTTCTAACATTTAAATTAATTTTAGGCATCAACAAATTTCGCTTTTTCAGTAATACTTCTCTTCTCATAGCCATTCTGCATCTTATTTCTTCTTTACTTCCGCCATCAGAAGATATTTTTCTAACCAAATAATAAAACTCATATACTACTATTATTGCCTCATTACCTAATATATATTCTTCAGCATCATCGGATTTTCTTACACTATAGTCCATTACCCTTGTTTATGATATTATAACTTCCTTTCGAGACACTGTCCATGCCGTTCAATTGTTCTCCCAACTCCCCTTCTGTCTCTACCAAGAGTACAATGACATTGGAAAACTGAATTAAAAAAAAAAAAAATTCTTCACCCTGCACTTTAATTCTGCAAAATTCTCCTTGCATTCCTTCACAGCTTGCTCAATGTACAGACTGAATAAAATTGGGGAAAGGCTGCAGCCCTGTTTTTCTCCCTTCACAACCACTGCTTCTCTTTCATGTCGTTCGAATCTTGTAACAGCTGTCTGGTTTTTCTACAAGTTTATAACCTATCGTTCCCTATATGTTACCCCCTATGCCTTCAAAATTTAAAGGATTGTTTTACAGTCAATATTGTAAAAAGCTTTCTACAAGTCTACAAAAGCTAAAAACGGAGGTTTCCCTTTCCTTAATCCATCGTGTGAGTCAAAATGTAAGTATTCCCTCGTGTGTTTCTACATTTCTCCTATGTTCCAACTGATTTTTCCCGAGGTGGGATTCTACTAGTTTTTCCATTGGAATTATTAATTTTTTTTTAATTCTGAGAGCATTACCCCTGCCTCATACATTTTGCACACTAGGCGGAACAGTTTTTTCATGACTGGCTCTCTCAACAATGTCAGCGGTTCAGAGGGAATATCATCTACTCCATGGGACTTGTTTCGACTCAAATCTTTCAGTGCTCTGTCATTTGCATGTCGCAGTATCGTATCTCCTATCTCATCTTGTTTGGACTCGCAGTTGCCATCTGGTGGAGGTTGGTAGCTGGGCGGAGATGCCGCCTAGTCAGGTCTGCCCCCTGGGAGAAATGCTGGAACCCCAAGGGCAGCTTGACCACCACCGCGGGCCCGCCGGCAGGTATACTGCCTTTGTTCCGATGCCGCCCTAGCCCTCGTGCTGGGTGCGCGACACTCGGCACGGCAGACTGGTTCGAGGCTCCGTCGCTAACGGACGCATGTCGGACGTCTCAGAGGGCTACCGCTTGTAGGCTCCTCATATTGTAACACAGTAGTCGCGGCTGGCAAAACATTTGTGTAACTGTTACTAATAAATGCTTAAATATTATAATTCAGTTTACGTCTTGATTAATTGAGAAGGTGGAAGCGATGGGGAGATTCTAGTCTCACATTTACACGCTTTCGCTTAATGTACGTGTAACCAGAGGCTCGTACATTTGGTCCTCCGGGCCGGATACAGTGACCACGAAAACGTAGACCGCAAGATTTAGTGTTCACGCGGAAGCGCATTCGCAATGAGTTACTTTCCGGAATGAACTTTGTAAACCACGTGTGAACTGCACATGTTCGCGGCTTGTAAGCGCCACTGTGTGTCTCAAGGTCTGTACGGTACAACGCAAATAACAGCCTTGACTACGGTGTGTGAGTGCAGTACTTGTGACCGGCTATTGCATCACGCGCGATCGCGTTAAAGCGAGCACACGGTACCGCCATCGTCTCCGAGCATCCCGCAGTTTGGCGCCAACGGAAGCTGTTGCTCGCATCACGACTGCCGACGCCATCACGCACCAGCATCATCTCCGACCAACCCGCAGTTTGGCGCCAACGGAAGCTGCGCCTCGCACCACGTCTGCCGACGGCATCACGGGACTCCGCGGCCGCCGCCTCTGCACTGCCTCAGCGCCGCTACAGCCTTGGTGAGTGTTACCGCTTGGCATCCTATTTCTAATCTGCTCTTCCCTGCAATGGAGCCAGCAGCAAGAGCTCGGTTAGTCAAGCAGAGAGGGCTTGCAAAGGCAGCTCTTTCACGCTTGAGTAATTCAATGCAAGATACAGAGACACTTAGCATTGAAATCTTAGAATATAGATTAAGCAAATTGGCGCAAATTCAAGCGGATTTTGAGTCCCCACAGTCCCAACTCGAAATGGACGATGAATTAACGGATCACAGCAATGATAGGGCAGATTTCGAGGACGCTTGTGAAATCATTGAATGTACCATAAGGGGTTTATTGAAGAGGCACACTCAAAAGCCTGAGCCTGCCAACTCTAATCATTCGAGCAATGTTAGCAATTTGAAATTACCTGCCATCAATTTGCCAACCTTTGAAGGGGATTATCTCCAATGGTCATCCTACAGAGATGCTTTCTCGAGTCTCGTCATGAATAATGACTCAATTGATGATGTTCAAAAGTTTCATTATTTAAATTCAACATTGCGAGGTGAAGCAAGGGACATTCTAAAACATTTACCAGTAACCTCAGAAAACTTCTCAGTAGCTTGGAGACTCATTACACATAGATATAATAATCCAAAGATAGTCGCAGCCAGACATGCCAAGGCTTTATTAAATTCTCCTACCGTCAGCCACGGTACATCAACCAATTATCGGCAGTTGATTAACCATGTATGTAGCCATCTGAAGGCCCTAGAAGCTCTTAAGCCTGATGTGCCACTTCATGAAATTCTCCTTTCAGAACAAATCTTGACTAGTATGCGTCCCACAGATCGTCAGGAGTGGGAGGAAAAAATGTCTGGGTCGACGTTCACCACATTGAACCAACTCATACAGTTCTTAGAAACAAAATGTCTAGCCTTTGAACTGATTAAATTTAGGGATAATACTCCCAAAGAGACGCAGAGTAATCAAAGCAGGGCTTATCAAGTAAAAAATGTAAGGAGAGCTCATCTAGCCAGTGCTGATGTTGAAGTAGTTTGTGAGTATTGCAAAAGGCATCACGCACTCACTGATTGCAAAGGATTTATTGCCTTAAATGTCAGTGAGAGGCGCGATTATGTAACTACTAATAAGCTTTGTTTCTTGTGCTGCCGCAGTGGTCATTATGCGCGTAGTTGCAAGCTTTCCTGTTGCAAATTGTGTAAGGGCAGGCACAATGTACTGCTCCATCAAGCAGCTGATTGTAAGCATAGTCGAAATGGTGAAGCTATGAATCAGTATGTAGCTCATCAAGCTGTAAGTGGTAATACAAACACCCACCACAATGCTTTGTTGGCGACAGCTGTTGTCAACATCAAGGACAGCCAAGGTGGGCAGCACTCTTGCAGAGTTTTGCTCGACAGTGCAAGTCAGCTGTCATTCATATCCAGGCGCTTGGCAGATAAACTGAAATTGAAGCGTATCAGACACTCATTTCCAGTAAATGGTGTGAATAATGCCTTTACAGCGTCGGTGTCACAAACATGTAACATCGAACTGTCTTCTAGATTTAGTGATTTTCATGTAAAAACAAACTGTGCTATCGTGGATAATGTTACCAGTAACCTACCAGCGAGCTACATAAATACACGTTCCTGGAATATTCCGTGTCAACTCCCACTCGCTGATCCGGAATTCAACAAACCTGGCCCCATAGATTTGATGCTTGGAGCAGAAGTCTTCTTCGATGTGTTGTGCAATGAAAGACTGGTGCAGCCGAATCATCCTTCACTAGTTGAAACAAGATTTGGCTGGATTTTGTCTGGCAGGATACCGACTGCTCCACGCAACACGCCTGTTTCCACAGTGACATCATGCTTCGTCAGGGGTGATAGTCTAGATGCCAAATTGCAAAGATTTTGGGAACTAGAAAAGGGGACTACGAAGGCATTAAGAAAACAGGACAAACAGTGTGAGGCTCACTTTCAGCGCCACACAACTCGTACCAAAGGAGGTAGGTTTGTAGTTCGATTGCCAATGAAACCGGACTGCAAACCATTGGGCGAGTCAAGACAACAGGCTTCTCGTAGATTCGACCATCTTGAGAGGAGATTTAAGGGGCAACCACAGTTGAAGAAGGAATATTCTGCGTTCATGCACGAATATGCTGAACTAGGGCACATGGAGATCCGTGACTCTACAGAGGTGGTTGGTGAGCTTCTCGACCTCAGGAGGGATTAGTTGGGAGTTCATTCCACCTCATGCCCCTCACTTTGGTGGACTGTGGGAGGCAGGAGTCAAGTCCATGAAGTCACACTTCAAACGTGTTGTTGGCAATGCAATACTAACATTTGAAGAGTTAACCACCGTATTGAGTCAGATAGAAGCGTGCTTGAACTCAAGTCCATTGTGTTCTCTCTCTGACGATCTTGATTCTCCTGCTGCGCTCACTCCTGGTCACTTCCTAATTGGACAACCCCTTTGTACTTACCCTGAACCTACTGTCCTGGAAATCCCTGCCAACCGGTTGCACAGGTGGCAATCACCCAACAAATGTACCAATCATTCTGGAGGAGGTGGTCAACGGAGTACATACACAACCTGCAGCAGCGCACCAAATGGACATCGGAGGCAGTCTGACAACCCCAGATCGGCGATCACGTGCTGATCAAGGCAGACAACTTACCACCCCTGGTGTGGAAGCTGGGTGTCATCGTCGAGCTGTTTCCTGGTCCTGACAAGTGTGTTCGTGTGGTGTTAGTGAAGGCTGCTAACAGCCAGTTCAAAAGGCCCATAGCTAAGTTGTGTCCCCTCCCCAAGCAGTGATTTCTTCATTGTGTCAATTTGTATATATGTGTATTTTTTTATTGTGTTAGATGTATACTTTGTGTGTCTTGCTTGAAGTTGGTCCAGGCCTGTTTATGGCCACTTCTCTCATTGTTGCTATTGTGCTATTTGTTGTTTGTTTTGCAATATCTTGTTTGTGTTGCCATTTCTTGTTTGTTTTGCCATTTCTTGTTTGTTTTGCCAGTTCTTGTTTGTTTTGACATTTCTTGTTTGTTTTGCTCATTTGAATTTTGTGTGTCAATGATTGTGACTTTGAAAATGAGTATCCTCATTTTGAGTGGGAGGATGTTTGGACTCGCAGTTGCCATCTGGTGGAGGTTGGTAGCTGGGCGGAGATGCCGCCTAGTCAGGTCTGCCCCCTGGGAGAAATGCTGGAACCCCAAGGGCAGCTTGACCACCACCGCGGGCCCGCCGGCAGGTATACTGCCTTTGTTCCGATGCCGCCCCAGCCCTCGTGCTGGGTGCGCGACACTCGGCACGGCAGACTGGTTCGAGGCTCCGTCGCTAACGGACGCATGTTGGACGTCTCAGAGGGCTACCGCTTGTAGGCTCCTCATATTGTAACACAGTAGTCGCGGCTGGCAAAACATTTGTGTAACTGTTACTAATAAATGCTTAAATATTATAATTCAGTTTACGTCTTGATTAATTGAGAAGGTGGAAACGATGGGGAGATTCTAGTCTCACATTTACACGCTTTCGCTTAATGTACGTGTAACCAGAGGCTCGTACACATCTTCTTCTACTTCATCGTCCATTCCTACGTTACTGACTTCTAGTTCATTTTCCCAATACAGGCCCTCAGTATATTCCTTCCAACTTTCAGTTTTCCCTCCTCTACGGGGAACACCACCTTGACGAAGCACTGTCCATGCGGGTGGAGAGGCTTGCGCATCCGTGTGAAGCAGAGGGCTATACCGAAGGTAGAGAACCTACTGCCGGAAAGGCCTCACTGATGGATCTGACTAAGAGTGTCCCACAACGTCCCGTCTTCCTTATCCTCTCCCAGTCCTTTCCCAATTCCTTTCCCAACCCAAGGTGTGATGCGTTCCGTGCCGTGGGGTGCATGGCACATGGCACATGGCACATGAGCCTCAGGGATACCGGGCGACCTTCCTGAGTAAGTAGCCTTGCACCACACGGGGTTATCATAGTGTGGACCATATAAATCCCCAAATCTCGTGGGACTAAGATGAACACAGAGAAAGAAAGTATGTTAAAAGAATCTGAGGGGCAATCTGAGACCTCAGATACTCAGACATCGGGATCAGGACCAATGGAGCGCACTCCTACTTCTGAATCAGGGTCTAGACCTGAGCAAGAAGTGGGAACTGTAACAGAGAAGTTGGACCAGATTAGGATTAAGGCCTTGTCTGGGGCTCAGATGAGGAAACTTCTCAAGGAACAGAAGCAAAAGGAAGGAAAACGTAAGTGGAGGGAACCAAAAGGGCTTGAGCCCAAGACCCCCAAAAAGAAACTGCCTCCGGTCAAAGAGGATACACAGACTCCCTTGACGTCAAAGACAGGTGGCAAGAGGGTTAGGGAGGAATCTAAGACTCCCTCCTCTCTGGACAAGCGTGATCCTAAAAGGCTGAGGCAGGAAATAGGAAAACAGACCTATAGTACTGCAGTCTCGGTCTTTAGAATGGCGGTTGTCCAAGAAGGATACCCACTGGTGAGCATCACCTCGCAGCCGGAGGAGCTCGTGCAGATGGCCCTCCTTGAAGAGATTGGGGCGGGGGACGCTGGTCCAGGACCCAAATTCAGGAGGGTCTATCTAGATCGCGGTGCCCTCATTTTTGTCTGTGAGGGGGAGAGCAGTAGGGCTTCAGGACAAGGTGCCCATGATATCCCCGTGAGAGGATGTGAAGCTGGTGGTCAAGACAGCAACCGAACTCCTGAAGACCGCAAAGGTATCAATATGGGTACCAAAGATCCTTAAGGATGTCCCTCCAAAGACTCTGTTCGAGGAAATAAGGGTCCAGAACCCAAAAGTCTGGACAGAGGATTGGAGGGTAATTAACCAAAAGGTCGTTCCGGAAGGACGAACCCTGGTGGTGGAGGTCGGAGAGAAGTCCCTGAAGGCAATGCGAGAGCAAAGCCTGAAACTGTTTTTAGGATTCTCGCAGGTCACCGTCAGGATAATCAAAGACCTTAAAGGCAATAATGGCAGCAAGATGGGGACTGGAAGTGCTGCAGATAAATCTGCAGCACAGTAAAGGGGCCACTGTTGCCCTGAGCCGTCGCCTGGGGAGACAGGAGGTGGACGTGGCCCTGATACAAGAACCCTGTTTCGGGCCTCGGTGGTACTGGAGGTAAACTGATTTATGCTAGAAATCTAAAAAACTCCAGAACATGCATTTATGTTAGAAATGGAATACCTTTCATACCAATGATGGATTATGGTTCCAGGGACCTGGTGACCATCAGGATGCAGCAACGTGAGGAAGATATCACGAGGGAAATTGTTTTGGCCTCAGCATACCTTCCTTACGAAGATAGCTGTCCTCATTCTTTGGAAGTGAGGAGACTGACGGAAGCCTGCCATCGGCAAGTTGACGAACTGTTGGTGGGCTGTGATGCCAATGCCCACAATCTATCGTGGGGCAGCAAGGACACCAACAGTAGAGGTGAACACCTTCTTGAATTTCTCCTATCTAACAACTTGGAGATCTTGAATAGGGGTGATGAACCTACATTCAGGAATAGTAGAAGGGAAGAAGTAAAATTGACATAACTTTTAGTTCCATGATGATGGGAAGTTATGTCAAACAGTGGCATGTGGTCCTGGAGCCATCCTCATCAGATCACATGTATATTAAATTCAAGGTTGAAATGAGAACCAGACAGACCATGGCCTATAAGAATCCCAGGAAAACGGACTGGGAGACATATAGGAGAGACCTTGACTTCAGCCTATCGGAAATTAAAACTTCGATAAAGAACCCAGCAGAGTTTGAGGAAGTAGCAGAGGCCGTAACCTCTGCTGTAGTGACCTCATACCAGGACAACTGCTCAATCACCAAGAAGTGCACAAATAGGAGTGTGCCTTGGTGGAATAATAACCTGGAAATGCAAAGGAAACAGGTACGAAGACTGTTTAACCTTGCGAGGCGCAAAGGACAATGGGCAAAGTATCGTGAGGCCCTTGTCAATTACAACCTTGCCATCAGACGGGCAAAGGAGGCATCCTGGAAGGTATTCTGTGAGGAAGTGGAGGGCACGGCTGCTCAAACGAGACTTCATAAAATACTCACTAGGGTACCAACTAATCCAGGAGGAACATTGAGGAAGGAGGATGGGGAGTATTCAAAGACAGCACATGAAACGCTGGAACTGCTCCTAAAGACTCACTTTCCTCAATATACTCTGGAGGATAACTCAGACCAGAATACGATTCCTGAGAGACAACGGTTCTCAGGTATTCGCAAAGAGGACTGGGATCTGGCCAAGGAGTTTGTCGATTTCAGTAAGGTCCGATGGGTGGTGGGAACATTTCAGCCGTTCAAGTCACCTGGCCCCAATGGAATCTTTCCAGCTCTCCTGCAACAAGCGGGAGAAAATCTTATTAGATTCCTATGCAGGTTATTCAGAGTTAGCCTAGCAGCAGGAATCATTCCCAATGCCTGGAGGGCAGTGAAGGTTGTCTTTATTCCAAAACCAGGGAGAATTGATCATACCAAGACCAATGATATGAGACCAATCAGCCTGTCCTCCTTCATTCTTAACACATTGGAAAAGCTGCTTAATGTGCATATTAGAGAAAGGAGGTTAAGTATGGCTCCTCTAGATTCAAACCAACAAGCATATCAACCAGGTAAATCATGTGAGACAGCTCTCCACCAACTTGTTGGGAAGGTGGAGAAAGCACTACACTTTCAGGAAATAGCCCTCTGTATCTTCCTGGACATTGAGGGGGCTTTTAGCAACACGACCTTCGACTCCATGGTTAGGGCAGCAGAGGTGCATGACCTAGGAACCACTATATGTAGGTGGACTAGGGCCATGCTCAGTGGAAGAAAGGTAGAGGCTACCATGATGAATGAAAAAATGGTAATCAACACCACTAGGGGATGCCCTCAAGGAGGAGTTCTTTCCCCTTTATTGTGGAATCTAGTGGTGAATGATCTCATTGGAAAATTAAACTCTAGGCAGTACTTTTGCCAAGGATACACAGTTGATCTTGTCATAGTAATACTTGGCAAATTTGCTGACACAGTGAAGAATATGGCACAAGGTGCAGTGGACATTGTGCAAGACTGGTGCAGAAAACAGGATCTGGGGGTCAGTCCTAAGAAGACTGTTGTTGTACCATTCACAAAGAAGCATATACAACATTCAAGTTGGAATCTAAAGCTTTTCAATGAAGCGCTACCTGTGAAGGCAACAGTGAAATATCTAGGGGTTACCCTAGATGAGAAACTGACATGGACCCCTCACATTATTGCTCCAAGGCAAAAGGTACTCTAGTAAGTACCAGGAAGGCTTGTGGCAAAAATTGGGGCCTGAGCCCCAAGGGTATGCACTGGATATACACCACGGTGATTAGACCCAGGATCACCTATGGGGCGGTCGTGTGGTGGAAGAAGGTACAACAGCAGGTTGCTGCTAAGGAGCTTGGTAAGGTGCAGAGATTAGCCTGCCTAGCCATAACAGGCGGAATTAGCAGCACACCAACTGCTGGGATGGAAACCATGCTGGATATGCCCCTATTACACCTTTGGGTCAAGATGGAGGCAGCGGCTGCTGCATACAGACTCAAATCTGGCAACAACTGGAACTCTTCGGGATATCCAGAATCACACACTAAAATAGTGAGTGAGGTAAATATAGGAAAGGTTGGGGAAATGCCAGCCGACTATATTATAACCCCATACTGCTTCAACAAGCCTTTCAATATAACAATTGGAAGCTGGGAGCAGTGGGAGAAAATAGTTCGACACCGTACAGGGGATATTGTCTGGTTCACTGACGGGTCAAAATCAGACCAAGGTGTTGGGGCCGGGGTATATGGGGTGCAGCCAAGACTGGAGGGCATCATCTCTCTAGGGAAACTGGCCTCAGTATTCCAGGCGGAAATCACTGCCATCAGGGCGTGTGTGGAGGAGAATTTGCGTAGGTGCTACAAAGATTGTAGCATCTATATCTATTCAGACAGCCAGGCAGCCCTGAGATCACTGGCAGCTCCTGCAACAAGGTCTAAAATTGTTTCAGAATGTCACAGGGTTCTGGTGGAGCTAGGGCAAAGCAATAGAGTAAACCTATTGTGGGTCCCTGGCCACTCGGGGATCAGTGGCAACGAACATGTCGACAGATTAGCCAGGATGGGGGCAGAGACTCCATTTATTAGACCGGAACCTGTCCTGACAATCACCAAGGCAATGATCAAATTGAAGCTACGTAACTGGCTCAGAAGACAGCACGTAGAATATTGGACCAAAGTCCATCAACATCAAGGTAATGATGCCAAAGCCTTGTTTTAAAAGAAGCTCTGCAATCCTGGGTCTGAACAGGAGAGAGATTAGACTCATGATTGGATTGCTGACAGGCCATGGGAATTTCAAAAAACACCTACATCCAATGGGAATAACAGAAGAGGACCCTAAATGTAGGCTCTGTGATGACGGTGATGAAACTGCATCACATCTGATATTCGAATGCATTGCATTGGAGAGTAAAAGGCACAGAACATTTGGGACAACCAGACCCGAAGAAATTGTGTCTAATAAAGAACTGGTAAAGGGACTCCTTGCACTGTTCAAGGGCATTAGTTGGCTTTACTAGACATACAGGGAGCGATACCGCACAATAAACTTAGTTTCGGTGCGGGCAGTGGCGGGTTAGACCAAGACTGTTTTAGCTTCCCTGAAAAAATCAAATCAATTCAATTTTCCCTTCTTTGCTTTGTGCTAGTTTTCCATCTGAGCTCTTGATATTCATGTTCCGCTTTTCTTGTCTCCAACTGCATCTTTTATTTTCTACATATA
This sequence comes from Locusta migratoria, assembly GCA_026315105.1. NCBI lineage: Eukaryota > Metazoa > Arthropoda > Insecta > Orthoptera > Acrididae > Locusta > Locusta migratoria. The sequence continues at coordinate 104,596,452 of CM048747.1, forward strand.
TTTTTCCTGGATACATATTATTCTAAGGATTTGCATTTGTCTTCTAGCCGCTTCTGTTTAGCCAATTTTCATTTCCTGCTAAATTCATCATTTAGCCGCGTGTACTCCATTGTGCCTGCTTCATTTTCTACATTTTTATATTTTCTCGTTTCATTAATTAAGACAAAGCTTTCTCTTAGGCCTTGTCCTCTACCTTTATGATTCTCTGCGGCGTTCACAACTGTGTCCCACAGATTTACTTACTCTTCTTCCGCTGTATTACTATCCTCCGTTTCTGTCAATGCTTTCCTAATGCTGCCTCGGAAGCACGCAAAAATCTCTGGTTCCTTCAATTGATCCACGTTTCATCTTCTGACTCTACGGCATTTTTTCAGTTTCTTATGTTTTAACCTACCAGTAAGTTGTGGTCGGAGACTATATCTGCCACTGGATATGTCTTACAGTTTAAAACCAGTCTTACCTTTATAAAGTCAATTTTAAACCAAGTGTTTGTGAAGTGCAAAATTCTAACAGGCGACCTTCTTTTTCATTCTTTCCCCTAGTCCATATTCACCTACTATTTTTAATTAACTTCCTTCTCCTACTACTTAGTTCTAGTCACTCATCACAATCAAGTTTCTTCTCCCTTAATTGTTTGAATAACCTCTTTTATCTCCTCGTCATCGGCAGAGCTAGTTGGTACATAAACTATTACCACTGTGGTCGGTTTGGCTTCATGTCTATCTTTGCTACGATAATGTGTTCACTATACTGTCTATAGTAACTTACCCGTATTCCTATTTTCTTATTCATTATTAGACCTCTTCCTGTCTTTTCCACCATCTGATTGTGTATTTATAACCGTATGCACACCCTACCAGAAATCCTGTTCATGCTGCCACCGAACTTCGCACTGATCATAGCGTATGCTGAAAATATTTTTCTTTTAAGGTGACAGTACCGAGTATCTCAGTTACATTACATTATTTATTGTTAAAGAGTGTTGCCATACGTTTGGTGTTATGGACCGTCTGCTCAATATCTTTCGTTACTAGATCACCTTGCATTCTGATTGGCTTTCCCACTTTCCAACTTCTTTTATACGTTACAAGTCGTCTTGATTTTAGCGAGTTTCAACTAACATAGTAAGCCCTACGCTTCCGGAAAATAAATTAGCATACCTGGAGAGACGACTTCAATTTTGATTTTGATGCCACACAAGAGAGTGTAAGTGTACTGGTAATATTCATGGAATGTATGACATTAACTGTGAATGGGTAAAGTTGAAAAGCGCTCAACCGACTGAGCTATCCCAGCACGCTTATCGGTCCGTCCTCACAACTTTACTTCCGTCAGTACCTCGCCACATACTTTCCAAGCTTCACAGAAGTTCTCCTGCGAAACTTGCAGAATTAGCACTCCTGGAAGATAGGATATGATGGACACATGGCTTAGCCACAGCCTAAGTTGTGAGGACGGACCGTGAAGCGTGCCGGGATAGCTCAGTCGATAGACCGCTTGACTGCGACAGGCAAAGGTCCCAGGTTCGAGTCTCGGTTCCGACAGAATTTTAATCTACCAAGAAGCTTCATATAAGCGCACATTCCACTGTAGAGTGAGAGTTTCATTCTGGTAAAATTGTAATGTTCGAACCCGGGTCTCCTGATTTCTAGTCAGTTGTGCTGACCCCTACACCACTGGGGACACAGCGATCACCACACATACATGGAATTACTCAAGCACGACTCCCGTGATATACTAGAACTCAAACTCGTAGTTTTTGTAAACCGATTCCCGTAAGAGTAAGGACGTGGTAGTGCCTCCGCATTGAAGAAAGGGCCATTGCTCGTCATCGGCATTGTATAAGTTATATGTACGTGGCGTCTGTTCATTCGGACATGCCCGAAAGAACAGACACCACGTATATTAAACTAGTGCTGATAATAGTCATAGTGATGTCCCCAAAAGGTTGCGTACTGACATAGCTGCCAGAACTCCATCTGATTATATCTTTTATAGGGAATATTTGCAGCCACAAGGCTCGTGTAACATCAGCGACTGAAACAAACACGAGCCGTACGTCGGTGACGTATTTGTGCGTCCTAAAGTCCAATGAGAGAGTTTCAAATGGTCCAAAGTGTGCGCTTCTGACTGGTGGGACGGTCCTTTCGGAGAACTGTAACACAAGTTGGACGTGTTACGTACACGAGCTTTCGGACGTCCACGCGGCACAGACGTCCGCCAAGTCCGTCGTATTCTGAGAACAGCAGTGAAATATCGTACAGCTACCACAGCACAGATTAGAAGCTTCGTTAGACCAGAAGTGTCAACACGACAACTTATTACTAACAGTGGCACTAAGTGTACGCACATCTCTAGGCCACCTTACACTCAATGCACAGCATCAACGTGCATGGCTTGCCTGATGCCATCAGTTTATTGCCTTGAAGATGGGACGGAGGGTCGGGGTCATCAGCTATGAAAGCACATTCTGCCTGCATGCAACTGATGGTATTCGCGTGCCTTGTAGAGTGCGCTGTCTGGTAGAGTGCATTCGTTCAAGACCCACTGGGCTGATTCAAGGGCTTTGTCTGGGATGGTATAAACAACAACTGTGGTTCACTTATTTTTGCAAAGATTTTTGTTTCCTTTGGGAAACAGTGCACTTATGATTAATTAAAAAAATAAAAATGTCATAGAGAGTAATATTTCATATATTTTTTCAAGCAGTTACGATCCATGGGTGGATAATCTTCAGGACATATGGCTTCAGTGATGGTGTGGAAGGGAGCTACGGGTTCCTCGAGGCGCTATCACTGTTATCAGCGTCTGGAGCTATCCACATCTCCTGCTCTACTCCGCAGCATCACCGGAGTCACATGTTCTGAAGATGTTCCACCGATTGATCGAAACTGACAGAAAATAAATAAAAAGATTGCGCTATAGACTGTTTTTTGTAGGAAAAAAATTGAAAATGTCATTCATCTTTGTTGTCTGAGGAGTGAACGCAGACCTGGTCTCGGGTACGTACAGAATGTTGTAAGGCCTGCTCTTTTGACGTTCTTGCTACAGGATGGTAATGTCTTGTTCCAACAGAGTAATGCTCGCCCACACATAGCACGCGAAACTGAACGTGCTCTGCAAGACTTCCCCGGTCAACACGATTTCTGGGCTGGTCTTCAATCGAGCATGAGTGTGATAGTTGGGAAGAACTGACACACGAGACTCTTGCAGAACTGCGTGAACAGGTGCAGTAGGAAAATGTCTCAAGACACTATTCGCCATCTGTATGATGCCAGGAACAGTGTCGGGAATGCCGCCCGCAGGGACTACACCACGTGCTAATATGCAGTGCTCTTTTTCTGGTGAACGCTGGGGGACGCGTACCCCTAAACTTTTTCGTCCACTAAGTAACTTTTTTACGATGTTCAGAACTTGGAAGAAAGCCAAAGATTTATTTCTGCGAGAGTCTCATGTGTCAGTTGTTCCATAATATCACATAATTATTAAAAAAAAATTTTTTTTACGTTGGTAACTGTAATACGAACGAAACCAGTTGAGTTTTTGGTGGGAAAAGCAATGTCATTAACTGTTTCAAGCATTTTGAAGCTGCAGTAACCATTCTAACGGACATGCGTACGCTCAAACACCGAGCTACCGATAGATGTCTCAATGGTTCCGCTACTGTGATCCTTCGAGGTTCATTGCTATCTTTGTTTTGTTGTTCTTTATTCGTTTGTGTTTGCTGTTCCGTTCTTGTCGATTGTGCGAAGTTTTACAATGTCTCCTGTCTTTTGTTGTCACTTTTAAGTTAGGCTGGAGGTGAGAGATGAGTAGAATAGTAACAAACTATTTTACGTGTAAAGTAAGAAGGCGTGAAGCCTACAGTAGCCATGAACTCAAGTCAGTTTGGAAACTGTTGTAATGCTATTAATGTTAGTTACGCTGTAGTTTATTAGATAAATAAATTTTCAGTTGTATTAAAAATTCGTTCAGTTGAAGCACTGGACACCACCCGTCATCTTTGCCATTTCGGGAGCCAAACAAGGTTACGAATGATTTTTATAGGGTAGTTTTTTATTATTGTTGATGATGGGTGTGGATGGTTTTTGTTGTATTGTTCTTTTAGTGGTGTTTTATAAGTCAAAATATGTGTTCGGTATTATTTCTTTGATTGTTTTGTATGTCGGAAGATTGCCTGATATCACCTGTTTCATTTGAGGTGTATTATAGGTCAACTGAAGTGTACGACACCATTTTCTTTTTTGCTCAGGGGTTGATGAGAACGCATGCTTCATTTGAGGCGATGTAAACTGAAGTAGAAACACAAGCGCGACGCGTCTGCGCCCAGTTATACGGTGCTTCAGAAAACCGTACAGAATTTTACAACAAAGAGTCCGATTCCAATTTTCCAAAATGGAAAATGGAAAATGAAGGTATGTAGAATCATTTTATGTACTTCAATGATCGAAAATGTTTGTCGTTATTTATGAAACGTTTTGCCAAAGGTAATCGTGATTATCATGTTTTTTCGCTTCTTTAGAAATACATTTGTGCCGATACAAAAATATTTTAACACATTTTAACGCTGGAATTGACAGGGACATGTTCGTTGAACTATCAGTTAATGAAATTTTCAAGAATTAGCTGCTCGAAAGCTGCCCATTTAGAATAATAACGATTTTGGAGTTACTGTGCACGCTGTCATGCGCATACGCGCTGTGACTAATGGCGATATTCTTCCCTCTACTTTCTATAACTGAGGCTTGAAAGGTCCAGGTATGGAGGGTCTTTCGTAGATGTTTTCTATCTCTTTCTAAAATATTGTGGAGATAAGTACGGTATATTATTGCAATGGTGTAGCATTGTGAATTCAGATTTTAAATAAAATTCTAACCGTAATGACTATTTTTACAGAAATATTTTTACAAATATTATTTCGACATTATTCATGGAGAATAAACACAAATTGTAAAACATAATAATATTGATTGTTCACAACTGTAGGATTGCTTATATTTTTACATTACGTACTATATATATACGTTATAAACATTTTTTCAATTGTTACAGGACTTACGTGCAAAGAGATTATTTGTATATACAGCCAAATATTCTTGGCCGTACATGATGAATGGAGCTCGAAATTTGACAAACAAGTAGAGGTTCTGGAAAAATATTTTACTGAATCGGAAGGATGTCCTTTCGCAATTTCAATTTATGAAAGGAAATGCTTAAGGAATCACCTATTTACAATGAAGAAAAAATGGCAGGATAGCTACAGAATTCTGAAGCGGTTTTACGCCAATTATGAAGAATGGCTTGACCAGGTCGTAGCTATTGCGGTTTGCATATTTTCCTTCTTCTTATATAATTGAAGTATTTCATTTAAATGTTTTTCCCTATCTAGTTGACGTTATTGCGATTTGTTGTAGAATGCGGAATTCAAAAACAGAGACCAACCTACTCCTAATTCTGACACATCCCGATCGGATAGAAGCCACAAATTTTGATGACCCTCATTGGACTTTTCATCGTAGCAAGTTGCAAAGTAATTTTGCAGACAATGACGAGCGGTTTCGCTGTACATATCGACAAGTTCAGGGTTTATTGCTTAGACATCGCGAAACGATATGCTATATTGCTGGTGTCTGATGCCAACATTTGTACATAGCGTTTTAATTCATGGCTACGCGATAATTGAGTGTCTTGCCAATCAGACAACTTTGCGAGGATGATCAAGAAGTGAGGAACAAGGACATTCGTCGGTATAGCGAAACATTTTCTCGAAAATTTTTGCGCGAGAAGACAATGCCTGACGCTTTTCGTCCGCATCTTGCGTCCTCGGGCCCATTGATAAAAAAGTTTCAAAAATTAAAAATAGTGCACCATTACCTTCTGATGTAATAGAACTACTGGAAACACCAGAAGAGTATGTCAGAAATAGTAGCTTACCCTCAGCAGAAATCGAAACATGTACGACGGATCCATATGACGCAGATTATGATTTTTAATTAATCCATCTGACTCAGATTATGATTTTTAATTAATCCAATGGATCAATCTAATCGGATGCGCTGTATGGAATTATGTACATAAAATAAAATAGAAAATTACATATTCTACAAACTTTTTCTCATTTTAGAATTTCAAATGTCATGAATCTATTACAAATTCGTGATCAGCGACCCCAAAAACCTAAAATCGGAAATTTTGAAATTATTATTCTCACTTTGCGACTTTTGGCCAGGGATTAGGCCGTTCTGAACCACTGTGCGACGTGCGCAGGCTTTCTTCTATAGGGGGTGCTGACACAGGGCAGCACGCGGGATCGCCGCGTGGTCTAAGGCGTCATCCTACGAACTGGGCGGCGCTTCCCGCCAGATGAACGAGTCCTCCATCGGGCATGTGTGTATGTCTGTGTGTTATCCGTTTTTGTATCCTATCCTCGTCGCCACTTTTGTGTCCCAGCCTCGTCGCCACATTTGTGTCTCGTTTCCGTCTTAGGTCTCGGTGGCCGAGTGGAATGAGACCGACACAGGAATAGAGATAGCACGCTGGTGCAGGTACGGAGGGGAGCAGCCAGAAACTAGAAACACTAGAGTAAATTAGAACGAGTTATATATTGCACAGAATTTATACAATACTTAACTTTTAGATAGTTCAATATAGCAGAATGCTGATACATAGTTGAGTTAGAGGTCTGCCTAGTGCCTGTCCGATAGCCAAGTCTTCACTGGTGCCTATCTGATTCCGAAGGTCTTAACTGGTTCCTATCTCAGTCCCAAGTGCACGATGTCGTTCAGCGGTGGCCACGAGCGGAGTTGCCGCAGAGGGCGCTCGTGGATGTCGTCGTAAGAACGCCGCGCCGTGCGTGCATGGCGGCGCGCGGCGAAAGTAGGTGGCGCGCACTTTGGACTTGTGCGACACCACACCCCTCCCCCCCAAACCGCCGCGCCGACGTGGCGTAGGGCTGAGGGCCACGGCGACGGCACTGGGAGGAGGGCCTGGGCGGGGGCGTTACTGGTGGGACGGGCGTCGTAGCTGAGGCTGGGATCGAGACGCCGTCCGCGCCCCGGCATCCGCCTTGCGATCCTCCAGGAAACCCGTCGAAACCTGGGGAAGGGCGCACACCCCCGCCCAGAGGGAGCAGGTCATCTTCTTCTGAGGTGCGTGGCCCAAGCTGGGGGGGCCCGCACGGTCCCGGAGTCCCTCTCGGTGACGCTGTCATCTGCGGCGGCGACAGCGGCGGCGACAGCGGCGGCGACAGCGGCGGCGACGACTGCGTCGGAGGTGCGTCGACGTCCATAGGGATCTCGTAGTCCGGGACCGAACGATGTGGCTGTGCTCCCTGGCGGTGAACTGGGTCTGGAATCAAGAAACCCGAGACAGGATCGCGCAGCCTGTGCAGGCGCAATTGGTTTGCGTGGCGCCGCAGCTCCGACCCTGTGGAAGAACGTACAACATACATATTGCGACCCAGCACGCGCTGAATGATGCCTGGCAACCATGTCTTCTTGTTGCCAGCAAACACCCTGTACAGCACCGGCGTGGAAACCTGAAAACGCGTAGCGCCATACGAACCGACTCGGTGCGTGGGAGGCTGCAGCAGGTGAAGGAGAGTGCGGTGACGGCGGCCGTGTAGCAGCTCGGCAGGAGACGGGCCGTCACGTGGCATGCACCGGTACGTAGACAGGAAAATTTGAAGAGCTTGCTGCCTGGAGTGCTGACCTTTCATCTTCTCCATATGAGACTTGAATGTTCGAACGAAACGTTCTGCTTCACCATTGGACTGAGGGTGAAAAGGTGTGGTGGTGATATGCTGAATGCCATTCACATGACAAAACTGTTGAAATTCCGCACTAACAAATTGAGGACCATTGTCACTGACGATAGTTTCAGGCAAACCTTCGATGCAAAACACCGATCTTAAGGCGCTGATTGTACTAGACGCTGTCGTTGAGTTCATGGCAATCACGAAAGGAAACTTGCTGAAAGCGTCTACAACAATTAACCAGCGCGTATTCCAGAAAGGTCCGGCAAAGTCAATATGTAAACGTTGCCATGGTCCCTTGGGGCGTGGCCAGTCTGAGAAACGTTGCGGAGGAGCCGCCTGATGCTCCGCACAAACTGTACACTGTGACGTCATGCGCTCTATCTGAGCGTCCATACCAACCCAGGTACAATGACGTCTGGCCAGTTGCTTTGTTCTAACAATACCCCAATGTCCTTGATGCAGGAGGCGTAACACTCTTGTTTGGTCGTTGTCCGTATGTAACAACAGAACACCCCGACTTAAAGATAATGCATGACGTTGTGCAAAATAACGTCGAACCAGAGTCTGAACAATGTCTTTGGCTCTGGCAGGCCACCCAAAGCGAACAAAACGTGCTACCACACTTAAGTCTGCATCCGCAGCTGTTTCCTGTGCAACCCGACGAGAGTTCAAAGGGAAATCTGCGACAGCGGAAGCATCTCTGGAGTCTATCTGACAACATGCCAATTCGGAAGAACCAAACGACACATCCTGGCCAACCGGAAGTCGGGAAAGTGTGTCCGCGTTTGCATGTTGAGTGGTAGGTCGGTACAAAATCTCATACTGATAATTAGACAATATCAAGGACCATCTCTAAAGCTTTTGTGCCGTACGTGGCGGAATTGGCTTTGTGGGTGAGAACAACGACGTGAGAGGCTTGTGGTCTGTCAACAAATAGAATTTTCTGCCATAGAGATAATGATGAAACTTTGTGACGCCTTAAATTATTGCTAAGGCCTCCTTTTCTATCTGACTGTAATTCTGTTGCGTTGGCGTCAATAGCTTGGACGCAAAGGCAATAGGACGATCGTGACATCCAATACGATGCGATAAAACTGCACCCAGACCGTACGACGAGGCATCAACTGCTAACACTACAGGCTTCTGTGGGTCAAAGGGAATCAAACATACATCACTGAGTAGTGCAGACTTTAATTTATCAAAGGCAACCTGGCAATCTGTAGACCATACAAAAGGAACATTCTTCCTACGTAAGTGATGCAGTGGAGCTGCAATCTGAGAGGCATTGGAAATAAACCTGAAATAATAGTTAAGCTTTCCCATTATTGCTTGCAATTCGTGCACATTCTTAGGAGGAGGCAAGTCTTTGATTGCTCTAAGATGTGACTGTAAGGGATGAATTCCTTGGGCATTAATCACATGGCCTAGGTACTCTATTTCAGTTTGAAAAAACGAACACTTTGCTTTATTGCAACGTAGACCTGCTGCAGTCAACACTTTGAAAAAGCACTCCAGATTTGCTAAATGTTCTTCAACTGTACGTCCGGAAACCACAATATCATCTAAATAGTTCGAGCAACACGGTACAGAAACTGTCAGCTGTTCCAAAAAGCGCTGAAAAATAGCGGGGGCGGAAGAACTGCCAAAGGGTAGGCGTTGAAACTGAAAAAGGCCCATGCGAGTATTAATGACGAAAAACTTTTTTGACTCGTCATCAAGTGGGATCTGTAAGTATGCCTCTGCTAAATCAATCTTAGAAAAGAAGCGAGACTGTCCTAATTTGTCCATCAGTTCCTCAGTCTGGGCAGAGGGTAAGTGTCTACAATTGTTTGACTGTTCACTGTTGATTTGAAGTCCGCACAGAGACGAAGTTTTCCCGACGGCTTGGGTATAATTACTAAAGGCGAGGCCCACTGACTCGCGGAAACAGGAGAAATCACCCCACTATCTTGCCAACGTTTAAGTTCTTCGGCAACTGTATCACGCATTGCGATAGGCACTGGTCTAGCTTTACGAAATTTTGGTACTGCAAATTCTTTTAAAGTTACATGTGCCACGAAGTCTTTAGCACAACCTAGTTCCGGCGAAAACAAGTCAGTATATTTTGCACACAATGCATTGAGTCTGTCCCGAGGCACTACTGACGAAATTTGAAGCACATCTCTTTGAATTGATAAACCAAACAAGTCAAAAGCATCAAGTCCAAAAATATTCTGTGTAGATTTGGCCTGAAGAACTACAAAAGCAACTGTTTTTGTTACACCTTGAAAAGAGGCAGGTAGGCTACTCGTTCCTAGCACGGGAATATTTTGACCTGTGTACGCTGTTAGCACTTGTTGACACGGCGACAATTTTGGCGAGCCCAGCAGTTCATAAGTGTCTTTATTCATTAAAGTAACAGCGGAACCAGTATCAAGCTGAAATTGCACAGTCTTATTGTCTATAGAGAGAGTCACAAACAGCTTGTGCTTCTGGCGCACGACAGGTGCGCGAATGTGGACAACGTCTGATTGAACTTGTTTACTAGGCTTGCGCATGCGCGGGCAGCGTAGTGAAGTAAGCGGCGCAGACTCGGCACACAGATTAATATCACTGTCACTAGATGGCACTACCGCCGGATCGGCGTCCGCGCAATGCGAGGCTACTGCACTAAAATTACTTTGAGTAGCTACATCAATTCTACTGTCACTAGCTACACAGTACTGGGCACTATTACAATGAGAAGTTGTAGAAGGCACTAGTTTCACTACAGGATTGCACCGTACATAGTCATTTTGCTTGTCCCGAACCCTTTTCCGTTGCACTGTTCTACGCGCTCGTCGGTGCTCGCGGCGAGGCTCACTACATAGTTTTGCAGTAGGCGCAGAAGAACTACCTTGCATTTTAGAATTAATAGAAGTACTGTCCAAATCCACAGCACGTATGACCTGAACAGCATGCACTGTTCTCGCACTTTGTGAAACATTGTTCTGAAAGGCACCGTTCTTGCAATTTTTATGTTGCATACACACTGTCTGTATGTGCCCTGATTTGCCACATTGATAACAGGTCGCGTTGCGATTAGGGCATTGTGCACGCTTATGGCGAGATACATACTGAGGGCAAGACTTAGGAACATTTTTCTGAAATGAACGTTGGCGCCCGTTATTCAAATTACTTTGTCTAACACGACGGGGCGACCTTTGTGCCACACTTTTACACTGGCTACTGTTCACTGTCTGTTCAGCACGGCCGGTACAAAAATAAGAATCACTAGGGCTACACTGAGAACTACGGCTAGGAAAGCGTCCGTTGCGGCGCACTGAATTAACACTGTGGCTTTGCATTTCTACATCTGCTAAGTCAAAAGTATCATGCGCTTCTATAAGCTGCAGTACACTGTCTAATGAAGGGTCAGATTGTTTCAGAATTGCTGCCCTAATTCTGGGGTCCTGAATGTTCTGCATAATGGCATCCCTCAACATCACGTCACTATAAGAAAGTCCACAAGAGCAAGTAAATTTACATTTATGGGTTAAGCCCTTCAACTCAGTTATCCACTCTTGGTGTAACTGCTGCGGTAATTTTTTCAGTCTGAAAAATCGGTACCGTGCCGCAGCTACGAGAACTTTTCTCTCATAATGAGCATTTAGTGCCTCTACTATTTGTTCAAAGTCTACATCACGAGGAGATGCGTTGGGGAAGAGTTTCTGCAGTAACACGAAAGTCTTGGTGCCAACTACGGCGAGAATGAAATGTTTAACTGTCTGACCTGTTATTTGATGAGCCGCGACGAGTTCTTGAAATTGAGCGAAGTAGTCGCTCCATTCTTCCTCTCGTTCGTCGTACTGGCGAAACGTAGGAAGCGTTGTGGCGGCTGGTGTGGGCTGCTGAAGTGGCGGCTGTTGTTGGTTAGCTGCTTGCGCTGTCAGCTGGGCCACCGCTTGCAGGAGTTGTGTGATTTGGGCCGTCTGTAACTGAATAATTTCCATTAAGTTTGGGTTCGGGGTAGTGGCCATGCTGACCGATTAGGCGCCGCGTATACAAGTAACTTATAACAAAACACAAATGCAATATGAAAGAGGACGCTCTGCAACAAAAAAGTCCACAAAACACGTAAATGAGTAGAGTTAGAGGTCTGCCTAGTGCCTGTCCGATAGCCAAGTCTTCACTGGTGCCTATCTGATTCCGAAGGTCTTAACTGGTTCCTGTCTCAGTCCCAAGTGCACGATGTCGTTCAGCGGTGGCCACGAGCGGAGTTGCCGCAGAGGGCGCTCGTGGCTGTCGTCGTAAGAACGCCGCGCCGTGCGTGCATGGCGGCGCGTGGCGAAAGTAGGTGGCGCGCGCTTTGGACTTGTGCGACACCACATCCTTAGCGTAAGCTACTTTAAGTTTTTTGTTAGTCTCGGGACTGATGACAATAGCAGTTTGGTCCAATAGGTTTACAAATATTTGAACATATTTTTGACACCGGCTAGGTCAGTACTGGTTGAGCTACTGATCCGTAAATGTAATTATTTCATACTCTCAGTATGCACTGTTCCAACAATAAAGAGTGAGTGAATTGAAAATTTCCAAGAGTTTTGTTTCTGGCAGTGTATTTCTGAAGGAACTGTTGACACGAAAGGGAGTTTTGTTGGGATGACCGTAAAGTGAAAAACTGAACGTTCTCGCTGAAGCAACAGCCAAAAGTTCTTACTCGCTGTAGAGCTGATAGCTTACGAGATGACATTAGGGAAGGCCGTTGTAAGAAGCGAGGAGGCGGCGTGTTTAGAGCACGGAAGGATCTGGGACATCGGCGGGGGCAGCGAGAGGTCAGGTCTGGCTGGGAGGGGCGGTGGTGCCCACAGGGGGAAGCAAAAAGGCCAATAGAACAGGGGGAATTATCCCATTTTTAATTCCTGCGCTGGCAGGTCTTTCAGCCATTGGGAGTTTAGCAGGTGGTGCTTCAGTCAAAGCTCGAACAGTCAATGCAGCCAAAAATCTGAAACTCAACTTGACGAGGCTAAAAGACATAATCGGATGATGGAAGCTGTAGCTATCGGGAAAGGTTTATATTTAAAACCGTATAGGAAAGGTCTCGGACTGTTATTAGTAAAAAAATAAAAAATAAAAAAAAGACCTCCTAGCTATACTACCTAACAGACCGCTTTCAAATACAGATCTGCTGAAATACGTTAAAAATTGCGTATACCAAGATTTTGCGGAGAGTTTATGCGCAATACGACACCTAAGTCTATGCGGAAAGGCAATGAATGTGGCATTGTGAATTTAGATGTTGTAGGAGGACCTGGGACTCACTGGGTTGCGTATGTTAAAAAAAAAAGCACTAGTGGTATATACTATTTCGTCTCGATGGCGGACTTGAGACCGCCGGAAGAGTTACGTCGATACTTTACCGGCAGCCGTGTTTTCTACAATTTCCGTCGGTGTCTGTGTGTTGTCCTTAGCGTAAGATAGTGTAAATATTTTGTAAGTCTCGGGACTGATGACCATAGCAGTTTGGTCCAATAGCTTTACAAAAATTTGAACATATCTTTGCCACTAGGAACGTCAATACCGGTTGAGCTATTGATCCGTAAATGTAATCATTTCATACTCTCATTATGCACTGTTCCTACAATAAAATGGGAGTGTACTGGAAATTACCAAGTGGGGGTGAACTTTTATTTCTGACGGTCTGCTTCTGAAGGAACTGTTGAAACGATAGGGTATTTTCTTGGGACGGCTGTAAAGTGAAACTCTGAACGTTCTCGGTGTAGCAACAGCCAAAAGTTCTTGCACGCTGTAGAGCTGGTAGCTTACGAGATGACATGAGGGAAGCAGGGGCGGCTCCTGTATCGGTTTGCAGGTTTGCACTACCTCCAGAAATAATAATATTGTTAAACTCCGTTTGCTGTTTAGAAATTCTATGCAGGCGGAGAAGTAGCGCTCCATTTATCTCTTTTGAAACGCCCGGGCTGGTACGCACCGACCACTCCCGAGTGGACCGAACTTTGACGACAGCGGCTGGGTTTGCAGCCGGCCTGCAAACGCCGACCAGGGTGTCTCAGGGGGTGTGCGGGATGCGGGGGCAACGCTTGGCAACTGTGTTCCCCTATAGTCGCCTTGAGTGTATACACATCGCGGCCGAGCCACCCCGTCAGCCGCAGAAACAGAGACCGAACTCTCCCGAAGACAATCGGAGTCGTCCGCCCTTCGAACGAAGCGGGATTTTCGCGCCTTCTTACCAGTTCACGTGTAGCTGCAAGCGAAGTAATTGTGCGTTGTGTCCGTTGTTTAGCGTGTTTTATAGTCAGTTTTGAGGCTCAAGTGAACAGGTGAAGTAATGAATCAGGTAATCTCCTTGCTTTCTAAACGCTTCAATTTAAGCAAGTTTGAGGAGAAATTAGGAATCGAGAGGCTAGTTTGACAATTTCACAGAGAGTTAAAACGAAAAGTTGTCAATTCAACAGGAAATTTAACTCCGAACTGTACAGCAAGTATGAATGTGTGGCTGCGATGTGAAAAACGCATTATTTTGTTTTCCTTGTTTATTATTTGGAGGAGAGTTTCCTGGACTAAACAAGGAATCATTGACATTAACTCCTTCACGATAAAATAAGGAAACACGAACTTTCTTCGGTGAGTGTCAATAATGTTTCAATCTGGCATGTCTAGGCAATGTAAATACAGCCACTCGATTAGTCAGGGATACACAATCAAAAGGTTACAGATAATAGGTACATACTACATCTAATAATTAACTGTATTCGTTCCTGTGGTTCTTTGGAACTTGCCATCAGAGGACACGATGCGACTGAATCATCTTCGAATCCTGGTGTTTTTCGCCATGATTAATTTTAGTGCAGAATTAGATTCATTATTAAATCGCATCAGGAAAAGGCAACAGTTTTTAAAGGCAACTGAAAACGATCCAGAATGAACTCCTTCGATGCATGCTACAAGCCTGCCAAGAGGAAATCAGGAACGAAATGGTGCCGAGTTTCTGGTTGTAATAGCTGACGGCACCAACGATGAAGTCTGTGTGTTTTCCAGATGGTTATAGTATATAGGTGCATTATTAATGGAAGACCAGTTGAAAGGTTTTGGGATTTTATAGCACAAGAAACGCATGATGCCCAGACTTTGGCAACGCATATCTTATAAAACGCCTATCATTTTCGCCAAAATTTAGAGACTTTGCAGCTTTGCAGTTTTTTTATTCATCTACATCTATGATATCTTGGCTCAATAGCATTCTTTTCGGAATGCTTTCAGCTGTCATTCTGGAGAGTCGGCAACTGGTGAAAAAAAGTGCACTACCATCTTTTCTGGTCACCAGCCGCCACTGGAGGGAAGGCTATTGTAAGAAGCGAGGAGGCGCCATGTTTAGTGCACGGAGGGATCTGGGACGTCGGCGTGGGCAGCGAGACGCCAGGTCTGGCTGGGAGGGGCGGTGGTGCCCACAGGGAGCAGCAAAAAGCCGGCGGCGGCTAGCAAGTGCGGGGGCGTGACCGCGGACCCACCCAGCCCTCTGGCGTAACGACCCTCTGTGCCGAGCCAGCAGGTGGCTGCCTCGCCTTGTCCAGTAACACGAGGAGGGAGCGCCTGGCAACACATTTTAGTGCAAGAGCAGCGATCGCGGAAACAAAACGTAGTAGGAAAGTATAGAGATGCTCACCTTGTTGTTGTTGTGGTGGTCTTCAGTCCGCAGACCGGTTTGAAGCAGCTCTCCACGCTACCCTGTCCTGTGCAAGTCTCTTTATTTGAGAATACGTTCGGCAACCTACATCCTTTTGAATCTGCTTACTGTATTCGTCCCTCGGTCTCCCTCTACGATTTTTACCCCACACACTTCCTTCTGCCGGCCGCGGTGGCCGAGGGGACTGAGGCGCTCCAGTCACGGTCTGCACGGCCACTACGGTCGGGGGTTCGAATCCCCTCCCTGGGCATGGATATTTGTGCCGTCCTTAGTCTTAGCTAGTTCATAAGTAGTTTGTAAGCTTAGGGACTGATGACCCCGTAGTTAAGTGCCATAAGTTCTACAAACATTTGAACATTTTGAACACTTCCTTCTAATGCTAAGTTGACAATTCCTTAATGTCTCAGTATGTGTCCTACCAATATATCCCTTCTCTTAGTCAGGATATGCCAGAAACTCTTTTCTCCCCAATTCGGCTAAGCACCTCCTCATTAGTCACTTGTTCTACCCATATAATCTTCATCATTCGTCTGTAGCACCACATTTCAAAAGCTTCTATAATCTTTTTGTCTGAACTCTTTATCGTCCACGTTTCACTGCCATACAATGTTACACTCCAGACAAATGCTTTCAGAAAGGACTTCATAACTTTTAGCCGGCCGCGGTGGCCGAGGAGACTGAGGCGCTCCAGTCACGGTCTGGACGGCCACTACGGTCGGGGGTTCGAATCCCTCCTCGGGCATGGATATTTGTCCCGTCCTAGTGCGTAAGTAGTTTGTAAGTTTAGGGACTGATGACCCCGTAGTTAAGTCCCATAAACAATACAAACATTTGAAACATAACTTTTAAATTAATATTGGATGTTAACAAGTTTCGCTTCTTTAGAAACGCTTTTCTCCCCATAGCCATTCTGCATTTTATATCTTCTTTACTTCGGCCATCAGAAGTTATCTTGCTACCCAAATAACAAAATTCATTTACTACTTTTATTGTCTCATTACCTAATCTAATTCCTTCAGCATCGTCTGATTTTCTGACATTCCATTCCAGTACCTTCGTTTTACTCTTGTTAATGTTTATTTTATATCTTCCTTTCAAGACACTTTCCATTCCATTCACTTGCTCTTCCAGATCCTTTGTAGTCCCTGACAACATTACTATATCATCGGCAAACCGCAAACTTCTTATATCTTCTCCCTGAACTTTATGTCTCCTTCCATTCGTTCACTGCTTGCTCAATGCACAGATTGTACAACATTGGGGAAAGGCTACAACCTTGTCTTACTCCCTTCCCAACCTCTGCATCCCTTTCTTGCCCTTCGACTCTAATAACCGGTGTCTGGTTTTTCTGTAGGTTGAATATAACTCTTCGCTCCCTATATTTTACATCGGCTATCTTCAGAATTTGGAAGAGTGTATTCCAGTCGACATTGTCAAAAGCTTTGCAAAATACTAACACGAATTATTTATAGACGAATGGAAAAACTTGTGGAATCTGACCTCGGGGAAGATCAGTTTGGATTTAGGAGGAATGTAGGAACACGGGAGGCAATACTCACATTACGACTTATCTTAGACTAAGGAAGGGCAAACCTACGTTTCTGGCGTTTGTAGATTTGGAGAAAGATGCTCACCTTAACAACAGAAAAATGAGTCTTAGAGAACACTATAGTTACAAACAATTCACGACCCGAAATATATAAAAGCCGTGTACAACTATATATGGATAGCCAGGAGACTAAGAACACTAACAGACTTTGTTTACTTTTCAATCCATAGACTAGTTTGAGGCAGCTCTCAACGCTACCCTATCCTACACAAACTTCTTCATTTGTGAATAAGAAACAGCAACATATTTCACTTTGAACCAGCTTAAAGTCGGTCTACCTCTTTGATTTTTAGCCATCACACTTACCTCCAGTCTCCAGTCTCCAGTCTTAAAAAAAAGTGTCCTTCCCATCTATCCCTTCTTTCAGTCAATGTTGTTGTTGTTGTTGTCTTCAGTCCGGGGACTGGTTTGATGCCACTCTCCACTGTACTCTATACCGAGCAAGTCTCTCCACCTCCTCATTAGAACGGCAACCTATATCCATTTGAATCTGCTTAATGTATCCATCTCTTGGTCCCCGTCTGTGATTTTTACCCCACACACTTCCCTCCAATGCTAAATTCAGGATTCCTTGATGTCTAAGAATGTGTCCTACCAATAGCTCCCTTCTTTTAGTCAAGGTATGCCAGAAATTTCTTTTCTCCCCAATTCTGTTCAGTACCTCCTCCCTCTCATTGGTTATGCGAACCACTCACCTAATTTGCAGCATTCTTCTGTAACACCACATTTCTAAAGCCTCTATCCTCTTCCTGTCTTCACTGTTTATCGTCCATCTTTCCCACCCATAAAGGCAACACTCCACACCAATGCCTTCAGTAAGGACTTCCTTACGCTTAAATTAACATTTGATGTTAACAAATTTCTCTTTTTCAAGAACGCTTTTCTACCCATTTCCATTCTGCATTTTATATCCTCTGTTCTGCGACCATCATTTGTTATTTTACTGCCCAAGTAACAAAACTCATCTACCTCCTTTATTGTTTCGTTACCTAATCTAATTCCTTCAACATCGCCGGATTTTCTTAGACTGCACTTCATTACCCTTGTTTTTCTCTTGTTAATATTCATATTACATTCACACTATCCATTCCGTTCAACTGCTCTTCCAGGTCCTTTGCTGTCTCTGACAGAATTACTATGTCGTCGGCAAAACGCAATGCTTTTAATTCTTCACCCTGAACTTTAATTCCTGCTCCAAATTTCTCCTTGTTTTCTTTATAGCTTGCTCAATGTACAAATTGAATAACATTGGAGAAACGCTACAATCCTGTCTTACACCCTTCGCAACCACTGCATCCCTTTCATGCCCTTCAACTCTAACAACTGCTCTTTGGTTTTTGTACAAGTTGTAAATAACCTTACGCTCCCTATATTTTACTCCTGCTTGCATCATAACTCGAAAGAGTTTATTCCAATTAACATTGTCAAAAGCCTTCTCCAAATCTACAAAAGCTAGAAATGTAGGTTTGCCTTTCCTTAATCTATCTTTTAAGCTAAGCTGTAAAGTGAGGATTGCCTCACGTGGTCCAACATTTCTCCTGAATACAAACTGATCATTCCTGAGGTCGGCTTCTACTAGCTTTTCCATCCTTCTGTAAATAATTCTTGTTAAAATTTTGCAAATATAACTTATAAAACTGATGGTTCTGTAATTTTCACATCTGTCTGTGGTTGCTCTCTTTCGAGTCGGGATTATTATATTTGTCTTAAAGTCTGAGGGTGTGTAGAATCAGTAGAAGAAAATTTAACAAAGATCAGGAAAAATTCAATAAAATTTTTTCATTTATTGAATCAGAAGCTGGTGAAGTAAATAAGAGAATTAGAAACGTAGAAAAAACTGTAACTGTGGGTATTAACAGTGTATATTCATCAGGTAATTTTGTGGGTAATAATTTTATAGCAAGTGAAATTTACGGTTTTCCTGTGTGGTCTAAAATTCCCGTCAAAAGCTTTCCAGATAAAGAACTAGATGTAGAGAAATTGTGGACTAAATTTAAGTTCATTATAAATAAAGGGTCAGAGAAATATATGCCAGTAAAGACGATTAAGGATGGAAAAGATCCACCGTGTTATAATGATAATGTTAGAAAGCTGCTTAGAAATCAAAGACTGTTGCACTCTCGATTCAAAAAAGAACACGTAAATGATGACAGGCAAAAGTTAGTACAGATTCGTGCGTCTATAAAAAGATCGATGCGCGAAGCATACAAAAATTACCACAGCCATACCTTACCAAAAGATCTTTCCGAGAACCCGAAAAAATTCTGATCCTATGTAAAATCGATAAGCGGGTCAAAGCCTACTGTCCAATCACTCGTTGATCATTCCGGGGCGGTAATAGAAGAAAGCAAACGGAAAGCTGAAGTTCTAAATTTAACCCTTAAGAAATCTTTCACGCCGGAGGATCGCACAAATGTATCATCATTTGATCAACGTACTAATTCCGAAATGGAGGAGATAGTAATAGATATTTCCGGTGTAGAGAAGCAGCTGAGAGAGCTAAATATTAAAAAGTCTACTGGTCCGGATGGAATTCCAGTTCGGTTTAACAAACAGTATTCTGCGGCATTGGCCCCAAACCTAGCTTGCATTTATCGCAAATCATTAATTCAACGCAAAGTTCCTATTGATCGGAAAAAAGCGCAGGTGACTACCGTTTATAAGAAAGGACAGAGAACTGACCCACACAATTACAGGCCAATATCGTTGACATCAATTTCATGTAGAATTTTGGAACATATTCTCAGTTCGAATATAGTAAATTTCCTTGAAACGGAAAAGCTTCTTTCTATGAATCAGCACGGGTTTAGAAAACATCGTTCATGTGAAACTCGGCTTGCCCTTTTCTCACATGGCATCTTGCGAGCCATGGATGTAGGGCAACAAGTGGATTGTGTTTTTCTCGACTTCAAAAAAGCGTTCGACGCGGTGCCACACTGCAGACTGCTAACGAAGCTACGAGCTTATGGAATAGGTTCACAGATTTGTGACTGGCTGGAAGACTTCCTAAGTAATAGAACGCAGTACGTTGTTCTCGACGGCGAGTGTTCATTAGAGACGAGTGTATCGCCAGGCGTGCCCCAGGGGAGTGTGATAGGACCGCTATTATTTTCTATCTATATAAATGATCTGATGGACAGAGTAAGTAGTAATTTGCGGCTGTTTGCTGATGATGCTGTGGTGTATGGGAGGGTGTCGTCTTTAACTGACTGTAATAGCATACAGGATGACTTTGACTAAATTTCTAGTTGGTGCGAAGAATGGCAGCTAGCTCTCAATGTAGAAAAATGTATGGTGATGCGCATGAGTAGGAAAAACAATTCCATAATATTCGAATACAGCATTAGTAGTAAGCTTCTTGATGCTATCGCGTCGTTCAAATATCTAGGCGTAACATTGCAGAGCGATATGAAATGGAACGAACATGTAAGGAGAGTTATGAGTAAGGCCGACTTCGGTTTATTGGGAGAATTTTGGGACGATGTACTTCATCTGTAAAGGAGAGTATTGCTCAAGTATTTGGGATCCACAGCAGATCAGTTTAAAGGAAGACATAGAAGCAATTCAGAGGCGAGCAGCTAGGTTTGCTACTGGTAGGTTTGACCAATGCGCGAGTGTCACGGAAACGCTCCGGCAACTCAATTGGGGATCGCTGGAGGAAAGACGACGTTCTTTTCGTGAATTTCTGTTAAGTAAATTTAGAGGGCCGGAATTTGAAGCTGAGTGTAGTACGATCTTGCTGCCGCCTACTTACATTTCGCGTAGTGATCACAAAGACAAGATAAGAGAAATTAGGGCTCGTACGGAGGCATATAGGCATTCTTTTTTTCCTCGTTCTATTTGGGAGTGGAATTGGAAAGGAAACGTCTAGTAGTGGTACAGTATACCCTTCGCCACGCACCTTACGGTGCATTGCGGAGTATGTATGTAGATGTAGATGTAGATCTACACCATGTAGATTTTATAAATAATTGTAAAGTTAATTTTGTAAATGAAATGTCTGATGATTAAAAAATTAAATTTCTCATAATCTCTTGATTGGGGAACCATTATCCTGGGGTAATCAAAGTCAGAACATTGGGTAACATTTAGTAATTTTGAAGAAAGGTATTTAAATAAAATTTGGTCAGAAATAGAGCAGCCTAGGATCAAATGTGAATTCTTTAATGGTCCTGTATACAGAGGCAGCCCAGGGGGAAAGAAGGAATTTTGCAAAAATCAATTAAAGAATCTAATACATATAGATAGGCCACTTGATGATATGATATAAATTGATGTATTGAAAAGGAGATTACCAGAGAAATTGCAATGGGATTTAATTCATGCACCTGACCAATCTTTAGATCAGTTTTAAAAATTTGTTGACAAGCTAAATACAATTGCTGAAAGACAATATTCTAAATATAATAGTGAAGAGGGTAGGGGTGGCAAGTACATCATACTAATAATAAGAATTATGGTAATCAGCATTATAATGGGAATAATCAATACAGAAGTAATTATTTGGAAAACTGAGAGTCGCTCCAATTAGGGACTGTAAATTTGGGACGAGAAAAACTGTGCAATGGACCACCTATAATAATTATTTTAAGCAATACAATTGGGACAACAGAAAACTTTGGGGTAATGTAAACAAATATAATAGACTAGTTGTTGAATCAAAATTTAAAAAATGTGATTTTGGAAAAGTGGAGTATCAAAATAATAGTATACCAATTAGGTATAACCTTCTGTTCAAACAGTATCAAGTGGTTTTCGAGATAAGGAGCATGTTGTCATAACACCAAGGTATAATTATGTTTTGGAAAAGGTATATGATTTTGTAAAACGTAATAAAGTAGATAATGTTACTGTATCTGTTGAACCTAGTGAGATATTTGTCGATAAGAATGATATTTTAAAGCATGACTTTTGTGAAGTAGAGTGTTTGGATAATATTGTACTACAGACTGCTCAGACTGCTTCTGTTAAATCTCTTGAAAATGTCAAAGATAACTATTCTGAACACAATACAACTAATACTGACTTTTGTAATTTGGATAATGTATATGTAACTGAATGTAATGATAGTATACCTGTCTATGACAATGGAGTAAATTATGAAGTAAGAAGTTCTGTCGAAGAGGAGGATGAGGAGAAGGATGTAGAGGATTTTGTTTACAGTAACTGGATAGGGTCATTGTATATGAATAGTAATGAAACAACTAATACTGCTGATGTTGTGGATGATAAGGTTTATGTTGACAGTAAAGATTAAATATTGAGTGAGTTTTGTAGAGAGCAGTACATTGAAAATGAAAAGGTTGTGAATAGGGAATATGTTGATGATAATGATAAAGAATTAGACAGGTTATGTACAGATATTTGGATTGAAATTTAAAACTTCAAGACTAGGAAACAAATTAATGTTAAAAATGAAGAAATAAAGAAGCTGGGGAAACATATTTGTATTGAGAATGGAAATGTTGAAAGTAGGAATTATATTGATAAGTAGTCAGTGGAATGTGTAAAAAGAATTATATTGAAAATGAAAATGTTGTAAGCAGGGAACATGTTGATCAGTCTTTATTACGTCTGTATAGTAATACTGAAAATGTAACCCCAGATTGTAATGTATTAAGTACAATTGACTTTAATTTGCCTGACTAGAATAACAAAAGTGAATTGTTTCTGAAAACATTATATTGTAACAACAAGAATAATGACAGGTATTAAATTTTATGGAAAAACTAGAATAAACTGGGAAAAGTCATATCCTGGGTGGTGGAAACACTGTAAAATATAATGATGTAGGAAGAGGTTTCAGGAAATTGGCACTCTTACAATTAAAACATAGTCCCAAGCAAATTAAGGTATTGTCATTAACCTTATTCAGTTCACATGTTATGTGCAATAGTTTTCGTTTATGATCATAATACATTTTTCTAGCTATGTTTGTCATTTTAAAGTTTTGGTAAAATCATATTCTAATGTTAGCAATATACCTTGGAATCATAATAATGTTATTAAGTGCTCTGAGAAATAATTTTCTGCTTCATGGCTGTGGATAATTTTAAAAATTGCTACACCCTAAGAAAATAATTTGAGAACTTTAGAGATACATTTCATTTGTCTGGCTGTAATATAATTCTGTAGGTTAAATCCCATTTCACATTATTATTCATTCTGTTCTTTGGCCCATGCAATACAATGTAATACCATAAATCCAAATATGATCTTTACATGCCGTGCCGTGCCGTACTGACGCCAGTTACCGGTCATGCGAGTATCGATATCTCTTAGTCACTTCACCACGGGTGGTGTGGCTAGTTTCGTTGCTCTGTTGTCTCGTGGCCAACGCTAATGTGGCGTTCCGGACGTACATCTAGAGGTGCCTGCATACAGCAGGCGAGTGCGGAGTTGGCAGTTCTTGCCGGCAAAGAAACAGCGAGTGTGTCTGTAGCTGTGAGGAGACCGTGGCTTGCTAGTTTAGTCGAGTCACCACTGGTGAGGGCACTTAGTTCCTGGCGGCCATATTGACAAATATTCTAAGCAGGTCGATGCAAGTTATCACGGGGAGTTCACTTCGAAAACAGCTGGAGTCTGATCGCAGTACCCTTGTTCTGGTATTATTTGGAGCGTGCTCTGTTGCTTCATCTTGTCGCCTGGAGTACATTATGGTGACATTCGACTAGTGTATTTATCATTAGAAGGCCCAGTTGGTTATTTGAGTCATTGGAGTGTAGTACGCTGAGTTGTGGCGTCGATGACTTTGTGTATTTTTACCATTTTGATGTGTGCATTCCCCTCTCCTCTTAGTGTGAGGTGCAGGTACTGTTTCCCTGCGGCCAGTTAATGATACGATTATGTTGTTGGTGTCGAGTGTTCTGCTTTGTTCCATCTTTCCCTTGATGATTTGATGTTATATATGTGTGTTCGTTGGTTTGACTAGTCCTCGTAATCGAACACCAGCGGTTAGTTTGGTCTAATGTCTGCGTGTCATATGTGTTCCTGATCATGAAATTTGCCTTTCCCTTCTTTACAAGTCCTTACTAATCCCCTTTGAATAAATATATTTACACTTACTATTGCTTACATTGCTAAATGTGTCTGGGGTATTTATTCGCCGAGTGGACATTTGTTACTATGTTGCCTTCCCTGGGGAGCAAGCGTTCTATAATGGTAGGGCCTATTCGTTTCACGAGGAGTTACTGCACCCGTGGATGTATTTGTGCAGTTTACCTTCTGATTACAGATTACTCCTTCCCTTTTTTTCCCTTCCATTTGTAGCTGTGGTCACTAACCGACGTAAGTTTATATATTGCTGCCATTCCTGTCCCTATGATATTTGCTAATTCTAAATCTGTTTCGAACATTATCAGTTAAGCTTATTTCTTGTATTTCTTGGCTGCTTCTTTAAGATAAGCTGTTTATCTCACCTTATTTATAAAGTGTTTATCTGTGGTGCCATCTAACACCTAAAGGTTACGACAACAGGTTTAACCATTGTCATGAACTGTTCATTAATGAGTTTGCACCTGTTTAGTTTAGCTGTCATATTCATGGGATTGCCTAAGTGCAGGTCATTGTTAACAATAATCAGATTTGTGCAATAGTGGCACTATACAATCATCTGGAACTTGGTGCTCTTTGAAATTTAATTTTAAGTGTGGCTAGTTTACTGGCGCCATTACCGCCTCAGGTAGAGTCAGTCAAATATTTTAATAATTTGTTGCATTTGTTAAATATAAAATCGGTGTATTATCGATCTTGTATTTCTTGACTGCTTGTCCAAGTTATCTTGCGTTATGTTGCTTATGTTACGTGATTAATTGGAGCCCCACTCTCTCTTAAATTGTTTTGTAAATTGTGTCTCATTTTAAATTGTTTATTTGTGGTTATTTAAAAGGTCTGGCAACCGGTTTAACTGTTTTGGCGAACTGTTTATTAATGAGCTTGTCCTTACTCAAATTTGTTGTGATATTTATGGGGCATTATCTAAGTGCATGTTATTGTTAATAACATTGTGCTTGCTTCGATTTGTTGCTTGGTCACATTACTCAGCGTGGATCTTGGAATTTTTTTATTTATTTATTTATTTATTTTTTATTTGTGGTTTATTCTACCGCTCCAATCTGTTACCTGTGGACTACCTACTTAATTATGACTTTATGCTTTGTGTGGTGCATTTTAATCTATCGTTTATTCTGACTGCCTTTTCTAATTATACTACCAATATTACCAATTATTTTCAAGGCAATTATATTGTCAGCTCTGTGCGAGTTTTAATCAAGACAGCCTTGTTGTTTGAGATAAAGATCTTGTAATCACAAGTAATAATTATCTCTGATACCAGAAATTCCATTCGCCAATTTGCAACCTATCAATGATTTACTGAAACGTTTGAGTCCAGCAATGGTATTAGGGCTACTGCTAATTTGGGTGACAAACATGTCCGTAAATTAGCTTATTTTCAATCAGTGCTTTCATATGGCGTCGTTTTTTGGAGTAATTCTTGATTGAGCAAAATAGTATTCATTGATTAGTATTCATAATTACCGGAGTCCACCTAAGATCATCTTGCACATACTTTTTTGAGGATCTAGGAATCTTCACAGTAGCTTCAAAGTTATTGATAACCCAACCCAGTTCAAAAGTAACAGGAATGTGTATAGCTACAATAGCGGAGAAAGGTTAAACATAACTTTCGCACAGAAGGGGGTGAATTATGCTACCGCGAAAGTCTTTGGTCAGTTACCAAATAACATCAAATGTCTGACAGATACCAAACCAGCATTAATTTAAAAACAAATTGAAATAATTTCTGAATGGCAACTTCTTGTACTCAGTAGATGAGATTTTACAAAGAAATTAGTAACTTTCGGAAAAATTGCATGTAATGTAATGTTATCTTTCACTAAACCGACACGTTCCACGTAATTACGATACCTCGTATTCAAAATCTATGGAACAAGTATTAATCTAATCTAAATTAATCTAAGCAGGAACAACAGAGAGCCTGTGACACATCCTTGTTGAACACTTTCTCTGCAATATTGCTTTCTTGTCATTATTTTTGTATTGTAGTTAGCACTGAAGGAACAAAATAGCAGTGGTTTTTTTTTTTTTTTTTTTTTTTTTTGCCATGCAGAAACGGTTGGCAAGAATGGATCACGCTGACATAAAGCACACGTATAAAAACTACACTTATCTACACTATTATTCAGGAAAAATGCAAATCCCATTGCAGCTTTAGACATAATAGAGGTGGAAACGTTATTTTGCTTGCATTAATGTTCGGTGAGATACGGCCTTTCTAACAATCGGCATTTCTACATTATCGGAGGTGATTCGTCCTGCTATATATTTAAAAGCGCCGACAAAATCCCTTTTTCCGATGCGGCACTTTAACAGTAGCCCCGATTGACCGACAAACGGTGCACTTCCACCGTTTTTGCACTCACGCTAAGCCTCGGAAAAAAAATCCGCATAATGGAACTTTTGAATAAACCGTTCGCATCATTTTTTACTACACTGTGGTCGGCAGCGCGCATCGGTGCCCATCCGCCGCACACCTCGCGCGGCTTTCAAAACGAAATTGGGATCGGCACGGGCATCGTGCCCTAATTTAAATGGCCTGGCCGTCCGTCCCGCGGATTCGGCCGGCGGTAATATAATTAGAGATTGTAATTACGTGCTCAGTGCGCTAGCAAATTACAATGTAATATTAGAGCGGGCGCGGCCGGAAATATGCGTGTCTGCGCGCCGGCATTCCGCGCCAGATTGCGCGGGGGTTCCCCCGGCCGGCGGCCATCGCGCCAGGTGCGCGGCGCGCGGCCGCCGCGGGAACTAGCGTGTGTCCGGCGACCGCAGCGCCACTGACGGCCGCCCCGTGAAATGACGGGCCGTCTGCGTCTGGGCGCATGGGCGCGATCTCGTGTGATTGCGGCGCGGCCGGCAGTCGGAATGTTAATTAAAATCGCCCGGGCGGAGCTTCAGCGGAATATGAATCCGCGGTGCCGTGTAAGTGTGAGCGTTGCACCGGGACAATAACTGTAAATCTCTGGTATTCTTACCTTACTATAGTGGTCTTGACAGCGTTACACACGTTTCGCAGTATTAACACTAAGGGCCGGTTCGTCCATCTCTCGTTACCCCTCCGCCGGGGTGCCCCAAGGCTCAGTCCTCTCTCCCCTCCTCTATCTCCTCTACTCTGCCGACATGCCTCAACCCCAACCTCCCGTCTATCTCCTCCAATATGCTGACGACACCGCCTTCCTGGCCCTCGCCCCCTCCCTTGCCCGTTCCCAGGTTTTGCTCCAGTCCCACCTCACCGAGTTCGCCTCCTGGTGTAACCGGTGGCTCCTCTCCGTCAATCCCGACAAATCCCAGGCAATAGTCATAGGTCGTACTACCCGCACCTTCCGCCTCCACGATTTCTATCTTACCCTTCACAACCGACCCATCCGCCACACCCCCACCCTCAAGTACCTTGGCCTTACCCTTGACCGCCAACTGTCCTGGACTCCATACCTCAAATCCCTCCGTGAGAAAGCTCTGTCCCGCCTAAACCTCCTAAAACTCCTCACTGGCCGGACGTGGGGCCTCCACCCTTCCACTGTCCTTCACACCTACAAATCAATCATGCGCCCCGTCCTTTGTTCCTTCCACCCCGCCTGGATATCAGCCCCTCCTACTTTCTACAAGTCCCTCCAGATTCTAGAACGCCACGCCCTCCGCCTCGCATACCGTATCAGACTCCCTTCCCCCACGCGGATCCTCTATGACCTCATCCCCTTCCCTCCTCTCCTACAACACCTCGAACATCTCCGGCTCCTTTACGCATCCCGCAAAATAGAGTCCCAAAACCCTCTGGTCTACCCTATTCTTACGAATCCCGGGCCTCTGCCACGCCTCCGCCAAACCGTCCCTCCCGGCCTTCACCTCCATACGCTCCGTATCCTCTCCCAAGGCAATTTCCGCACCCTTCCTCTACCGGATACCGAACTTCGGCCCGATATCTACCCCTCCTACCAACTCTGATCCCTTCCCCGTAGCGTCAGCGCCCCTCCCCTCTCTCCCGTCCCTTTTCCTTCCCGCCCGCTTGGCTACCCTCTCCCATGCCCAGAGTCTCGTCACTCCTTCCCTCCTTACGCTCTCTTCCCTCCCCTTCTCCCCCTCCCCCGCACTTCCCCCGTCCCTGCCCCACCTCCCCCCCTCCATCCCCTCCCCACTCCCTGCGGGGGCGTCTCGACTTTTTATCTATGTGTTCAGTGCAAGTGTCTCCAGTGTCGTGTGTTTTACTCAGTGCCTCCATAATCGCCGTCCCCATGTTTTATTCTTTACGCCGTCAGCTGTCTCCGTGTGTGAACTTCGTGTCTCCGCAATGTACTTTTAAACTTGTCACCGTGGCCGGTTGTTTTTACTGACTGTGTGTGTGTTTTATCACTACTCGTCTCTTTTTTGTTCTCTGCCATATGTTTTGTCCCGTTTATACATGTCCGTTTTACTCTGTCGAAAAATCTGTCTGTCAAGTTTTTTATTTCCCCAATTTTGTCCATCTTTTTATATTTTATCTCTTCTTTGTCATGCTTGTGTATCACATGGCTGAAGAGCAGCCACCGCAGCTGCTGCCAGCCTGCCAGCTGTTTCTACGGCTGGCTTTAAAACAACAATAAAGGAAAAAAAAAAAAAAAAAAAAAAAAAAAAAAAAAATCTCTCGTTAATCTTGTCGTTAGTAAACGAGAAGATGCCTTTAACGTCTCGTTAAATGTGCTCGTTAAGTGCACTGCGTTTGTCATTGCCACATACACCTCTCGTTTGCTAACCTGGAGAAAACGAGAAGGTTCGATATATTTCGACTGTTGGCAATAGAAACAAATGAAAGTGCAGTCTGAATAAACAGCTATTCCCCATATTTGACTATCAGGGAAGAGGTTAGCAGACAGTTGTTATTTGATGATATGGAAAACAAACGTGAAAACACCTCAAATTTTACAAGAAATTAGTGCGAGAGTCTTGTGTCCTTAATAGAGAAATATGACACATTGGAATGTAAAAAAAACCGACGCTACGACATGGAACGAAAAGGAAGCGGCATTGCTGCAAATGAATTCAATGCTGTCCATGGAAGATGTAGGACAGAAAAAGTGCCTAGGGCCTAGTACGATAATATACTGCCAAGTGCATAGGACGTTAGTGCAGGTTAAATTGTATTACGCTTCACGCCGGGCTGCAGTGGTTATGTTGGCACCAGCCGGCCGTGGTGGCCGAGGGGACAAAGGCGCTCCAGTCAGGGTCTGCACGGCCACTACGGTCGGGGGTTCGAATCCCCCCCTCGGGCATGGATATTTGTGACGTTTTAGGGACTGATGACCCTGTAGTTAAGTCCCATAGACTATACAAACATTTGAACATTTTGGCACCAATGACAATGATGGCAACTCAGATGACCAATAAATGTTTTTTCGTGTCAACTACAATTTTTTTTTCTGAACGGACAAGGGTACATACAAGAACCTGTAGACCAAAGAACAGGTACAGTATTAAATTTTCTGCCAGTGAAACGAGCAGCAATAACATTTACTCTCTAGCTCGTGAAAAATATTAACCGAATTCTACGCTTGATTCTTAATCTGTTGCCAACATAAGCACTGGAGCCCGGCGAGAAGCGTCGTAAAATTGTACCTTAGTGCAAGCAATAAATTGCACGTAGGCGAAAGTGCATTGTTCCTGTAGATCGGAGGAAGAAATCACATTTTAGGCCTTACACTAGGTGCAACAAGCATAAGTAAATACTGAATTTTATTGCACACATAGATAATGTATTCTGTTTTTTATTACAACAGATAACTTACAAAATTCATAACTATATGTTGTTCTCTTCAGATGGTCGTGTAGTTTTTCATGCAGCATTTCCAAAGTGGGTTTTCGAAGACGAAATTACGTAACAAATTCTGCATCATGCCAACATTCAAAAGATTTGGACAAACATAAATACGTCTAGGACGCCTTATACGGGCAGTGTCCTCTAGATCATCCAAAATATTGACATCGTAGTAATTGTCAACGAAATCTTATTCCTGCCATTTACATGACACCGTTTCTCACTTAACTAGTCGTCACCCGTAAGTTTGTATTTTGATATCGCAACAATATTTTTAAGGTTGTGTTGCGTATCTGCAATATATCAAACTCATCTAACCGCTACCGACATGGATAGGGCGAGAAAATTGACTATACAATTTACCATTAAAGCTGCTTTCCACACAAGTTTTTCATACATGTAATGCTTCTGTTATCTTGTGCGATAAATCGGTCTTTTTCACGTGAATATATTGATGTATTTTAGCGCTTTGGAATCCTACCATTTTGATACAGATTCTCACTTAACTGGTCGTTAACTGTGTAACGAGCAGAATTTGACTCGTTAACTTAACGAGTTTGCACTGTTGATCGATGTTGACTGGAATGCACTCTTTCAAATTCTGAAGTCATTAGGGGAAAAAAGGGAAAGGAGAGTTATTTACAACTTATACAAAAGCCAGACCGCAGTTATTAGACTCGAAGGGCATGAAAGGGAAGCATCAGTTGGGAAGGGAGTGAGACAGGGTTGTAGCCTTTCTCCGATGTTATTCAATTTGTACACCGAGCAGGCGGCGAAGGAAAGCAAGGAAAAATTTGGAATAGGGATTAAAGTTCAGGGGGAAGAAATAAAAACATTGCGTTTTGCTGATGACATTGTAATTCTGCCAGAGACAGCAAAGGATCTGGAAGAGCAGTTGAATGGAATGGACAGTGTGTTGAAGAGAGCGTATAAAATGAACATTAACAAGAGCAAAACAAAAATAATGGAATGCGGTCTTAGAAAATCAGGCGATGCTGAAGGAATTAGATTAGGCAACGAAACAATGAAGGTGGTAGATGAGTTTTGTTACTTGGGTAGTAAAATAACTTACGATGGTCGCAGTACAGAGGATATAAAATGCAGAATGGCAATGGGAAGAAAAGCATTTTTGAAAAAGAGAAATTTGCTAACATCGAATATTAATTTAAGGGTAAGGAAGTCTTTTCTGAAGGCATTTGTGTGGAGTGTTGCCTTGTACGGGAGTGAAACATGGACGATAAGCAGTGCGGACAGGAAGAGAACAGAGGCTTTTGAAATGTGGTGCTACAGAAGAATGCTGAAGATTAGGTGGGTAGATCGCATAACTAATGAAGAGGTACTGAACAGAATTGGCGAGAAAAGGAATTTTTGGCATAGCCTGACTAAAAGAAGGGATCGCTTGGTAGGACACATTCTTAGACATGGGGGAATCGTAAATTTAGCATTGGAGGGAAGTGTGTGGGGTAAAAATCGTAGAGGGAGACCAAGAGACGCATATAGTAAGCAGATTCAAGTGGATGTGGGTTGCCGTTCTTATGAGGAGATGAAAAGGCTTGCTCAGGACAGAGTAGGGTGGAGAGTTGCATCAAACCAGTCTCCGGACTGAAGACCATAACAACAACAACAACTTAACGGCCAGTTTCAGGTCCTTTAACCTCAGGTTAACTCATAACGAATCATTGACAAACGCAATTCTCCACTAACGATAAGTTAAAATCTTAACTGGAACTTAACGAGACATTGACAAATCGGCCCTAAAGGGGATATGAAATGTTCAAATGTTTATAAATCTATCGGACCAAACTGCGTGGTCATCAGTCCGTAGCTTACAAACTACTTAAACCTAGGTAAACTAACCTAAGGACAACACACACACCCATGCCCCAGGGAGGGACTCGATATACTCCTTCGCAGTAATTCGGAGGTGAGGGTAACAATAGGACCACTTAAATACCACGACATGGCAGCCCAAATCACATCGGTATCTCCTGCAAGTTTGACCGTAGGAAGAAGGCAGTCTTGAATACGAGCTTCCTTTGCGTGCATCAACACTTAAATTATTTTAAGGATTTTTTTATTTTTATTATATATATATATATATATATATATATATATATATATATATATATTAAAGTTTTATATAAAAATTCATCTACATTGTAGAAGGAGTTGCCATTCAGAAATTCCTTTAGTTTCTTTTTAAATACTAGGTGGCTATCTGTCAGACTTTTGATGCTACTTGGTAAGTGACCAAAGACTTTTGTGGCAGCATAATTCACCCCTTTCTGAGCCAAAGTTAGATTTAACATTGAATATTGAATATCATCCGTTTTCCTGGTGTTGTAGCTATGCACACTGCTATTACTTTTGAATTGGGTCGGATTGTTAGTAACAAATTTCATGAGTGAATATATATTGTGAGCCTACAGTTAGTATCCCTAAATAAATGTCTGCAGGATGGTGTTGGGTGGGCTCCAGCAATTTTTCTGATTACACGATTATGTGCAATGAATACTTTTTTACTCAATGTTGAATTGCCCCAGAAAATGATCCCATATGAAAGCAGTAAATGAAAATAGGCGTAGTAAGCTAATTTACTGAGACGTATATCACCAAATTTTGCAATGACTCTGATAGCATAAGTAGCTGAACTCAGGCGTTTCAGGAGATCTTCAATATGTTTCTTCCAATTCAGTCCCTCGTCAACGCAAACACCGAAAAATTTTGAATATTCTACCTTAGCTATAGATTTATGTTCAAAGTCTATATTTATTAATGGTGTCATGCCATTTACTGTATGAATGTGTATATACTGTTTTTTTTTCAAAGTTTAATGAGAGTCCATTTGAAGAGAACCACTTAATAACTTTCTGGAAGATATCATTTACAATTTCATCAGTTACTTCCTGTTTGTCAGGTGTGATAGCTATACTTGTATCATCAGCAAAAGGTACTAGCTTAGCATCTTCGTGAATGTAGGTGGCGAGTCATTAATATATATTAAGAACAGCAAAGGACCCAAGACCGAACCTTGTGGGACCCCCTCTTTGATAACTCCCCAGTTAGAAGAATTAATTGTTCATCTATATCATGTGAACTGCTTATTTCAACTTTCTGCACTCTTCCAGTTAAGTATGGTTGAAACCATTTGTGCACTGTCCCACTCATACCACAATACTTAAGCTTATCTAGAAGTATTGTCAAGTATAGACAACATTTACTAAACTGACACGTTCCACATCATTACGAAAAGTCGTATATATAATCTATGGAACAAGTATTAATCTAATCTAATCTGTAAGAAACAATGTGAACGATGATTCATCGGGCTACACCATATTCTTCCAAGTTTTTCGACAGTGGTACCATATACACTCCTGGCCATTAAGATCACTACACCACAAAGATGACGTGCTACAGACGCGAAATTTAACCGGCAGGAATAAGACGCTGTGATATACAAATGATTAGCTTTTCAGAGCGTTCACACAAGGTTGGCGCCGGTGGCGACATCTACAACGTGCTGACGCGAGGAAAGTTTCCAACCGATTTCTCATACACAAATAGCAGTTGACCGGCTTTCCCTGGTGAAACGTTGTTGTGATGCCTCGTGTAAGGAGGAGAAATGCGTACCATCACGTTTCCGACTTTGATAAAGGTCGGATTGTAGCCTATCGCGATTGCGGTTTATAGTGTTGCAACACTGCTGCTCGCGTTGGTCGCGATCCAATGACTGTTAGCAGAATATGGAATCGGTGGGTTCAGGAGGGCAATACGGAACGCCGTGCTGGATCGCAATGGCCTCGTATCACTAGCAGTCGAGATGACAGGCATATTTCCGCATGGGTGTAACGGATAGTGCAGACACGTCTCGATCCCTGAGTCAACAGATGGGGACGTTTGTAAGACAAGAACCATCTGCAAGAACAGTTCGTCGAATCTTCATGTAAAATTTACGGGCTGATAGGCCGTGGTCCAGATGTAAATTTTCCTTTCGACGTTTCGTCTCCAACTGCCGGAGACATCTTCAGGGTTCAAATGTTCAAATGTTTGGAAATCTATAGGACCAAACTTCGTGGTCATCAGTTCGTAGCTTACAAACTGCTTAAACCTAGGTAAACTGACCTAAGGTCAACACACACACCCTTGCCCCAGGGAGGACTCGAACCTCCACGGCGAGCAACCGCGCGCTCCGCAGCGAGACCGCTCGGCTACTCCACCGCGGCAAGGGGATATGAAATCGCCTCTCTCCGCAATGTTAAAATATGCCTATTATAGGAAACATTTTCTCACCAAGTACTGGAGATAGAGAGATAACATTCTTGATGTATGTGGATTGATTTATTATAACAACAGTGAAACAACAGTTTACTGTCAAAATATTTTCTGACAGAGATATTTTGAATTTATTTTAAAGTAAAAATTTCCCATCACTTTTTACTGGATTATCAACCCTAAGTCTTTTGCAAATCAAGAAATTACAAAAGCATTGTTTCAGTGTGTAAAATAAACCCATGTGACTAAGTCATAAAAATTTTAGACTTCTAGGTTCACCAATACCTGAGATAATGTCCCTAGGAGAACTAAAAAGTAAACTTACGGAAAACAGAGAAGAAAGATCAAACATTCCTGATCCATAGTTAATACCCCAATTACAGTCTTCATAATCATCTTCAAGTCTTGTTTTGCAACCCTTAGCACCTGTGTTGATGTTTTCACTAATGTCTTGATTATACTGTCAGCATGCCTTACTCTGTGTTAATTTAAAGTCAACATAGCACGTACTGTGTGGGAACCGACACGCAAACCCATACTTTCAAGATTGATGGTTGCTTCAGCATCGTACGCACCAAGACGTAGTGTTTCGGCAGACACTGTTTTTGGGAGAGCACTCGTTGGGGTTCTGCGTTTTACCGTAAAAATATTTCATCAGAAGACTTCTTTCAGCTAGATCTCTGAAAATGGGCTTTATTTCTTCCATGATGGCTAAAGGTAGACTACAGTGGTGAATGTATTTCTCTCCAGTTGTTGGTCCCCTATTGTATTCACACCAGCTCTTTTCATCTTTCGGGTCACAAACCATGTTCTGAATGCTGCTCTGTGGATGCGGTGTGGAAATGAAAAGGACAAAGAGCTTTCCTCATTTCCTTAAGATTGCCGGTATTTTGCTTGATTACAAGGCCATAGCAATTCTAAATGTGGTCTATCATGGACTCAGTCAATATTTCTTAGACATACAAGGTTTTCTCTTCCTAGTTTCTCCCCTTTCATAGAGCACACTGTTTACAAACAATCCCAACTCACAAAGTCAAAGTGTAAATGAAACCAGAGAGAAACATTTTCGGACAAATAAAGAGGCGCTGGAAAGCTGGATATTTCAATTCATGTCATATAAATGTACTGACAAAATGTTTATGGTCAGCCATTTGAGACGCGTATAACTAAAACGCAATACCAGATCTCACAAATACATAAAATGTATGATACGTCATTTTAAAGAGAAAACTTGGCGGAATGTAACAACGCAATAAAACAACAATCGATTTCTAACACAAAATCCGACTCCGTATTCCCTTAATAAACGCTAGGGGGTCAGGTTGTACTGTAAATAGTAGCAAAGATAGTAACAAAGAAAAAAAAAAGGGTTATTTACTTCACTTAACTCCATCCATTTAATCTGGTGGTCTGCTACAAACACGCAAAAAAAAAAAAAAAAAAAAAAAAAAAAAAAAAAAAAAAAAAACAGACAGTCTGTTTAATTCTGCTGCTATAAACTCATCCAGTCTATCCTCGCCTGTCATTGGTCACATCAAAGTGGCATGCCATTGGCTCCGCGAAATGTGGTGCGCTGCCAACCTTACTTGTGATCTCAAGTTTAGCCCCTCAGCAGATCAACTGGCATACACTACTAGACTGGCAATACAGTATCAGCTGTGTCACTGTCACTTTGTAACGCACAGACTTTTTGAGGGCACACAATGGGCGGTCGCAACGGCTGTGCCATAAGAAAGAAATCAGACCAAAATAAGATTAATCGTGTTATTCCGATCACAGATTCGAGTTGCCAGTAAAATTACAAACTCCTGCATACCAATAACAGACCGGACGGATCCTTAATTAATAAGTAGCAACCTTAAATCATTTAATTTAGGACGTTTTATTAATTTTCACCAACCAAGGAGCATCACAAAAAGATTGCTTGCTCAGAGGACAATCGAATGGAAGGAACAGTGTAATTTCTACTTGACCCGTTTGGTTAATGTAGAAATTGCTCAAAATGGAGAATTTACTGTGGCCATTAAATTTAAAAGCAAGCGCAAGCCACGCCGTGGCGGAGGCATACCAGCTTTGTCCCGCGCTCCAAATAGGTGCCCCAACCTGAGTGTCCGAGACACAGTGCCGCCCGCAAAGGATAAGCTTCCCCAATGGTTCCTCTGCCTTACCTGAAAGGTTGGCTACAGGGACTATTTTTGAACAGCAGAAGCACACTGCGGTGCCGTGCCCGGAGAACAGCCACGCAGCGCCATTCGGTCGCACCTCGCAGACAGTCTAGGGCGAAAGTTACCGCCGTGTTAGTAAAGTGTGACATTCAGGACCGTCCGTGTCTGTTACAATGATGGGTAAGTGGAAGCATCCGGTACACTTACCAATCAATTTATAGTGAGGTAAGCTTGGCCGTTTGGCCCCTGCGACTTCATGGCTAGCAACATTCTCTCTGATTCAACCACTTTCCGCTCTCTCTAGGGATTGCAAATGTATCTGTATATATTGTGTTTATTTATTGACTATTGTTGATAATTCCTTGTCCTACAGCAAGATGGTTTCGTGGCAAAAAAGTATTATTTGTGAAATAATATTAAACATGCAACAGGGCTACCTCAAATTCGTCATTCCTTTATGAAAACAGATTTCATCACAATCCTGCCTATTTGTTCTGCACCTTCCCTACTGTCCTCTTTTAATTAATGAATCTTAAATAAGGCGACGAAAAACCTGCCAAGAGAAGAAGTCCGACGCCTTTACCGTTCAAAGACAGCAGATCAGCGTGTGAGTGTAACTTCGTGTCTGAGAGGAAAGGCGATAGGCAGCAATCCACCTTGCATCATCTTCGTTAGTAAAACTTCACCATTTACAACTTTAAAGAACGTTTAAACGACTATTTGTGTCCGCATAAAATAGCCGTAAGAAATTTCTATAAACTGACGTAATGTCGACTGTTAATTTTTACTTACGGCTCGTCATAGTGTGCTTATGTTAGTCATAAAATATTCGCATCACGAGTAGCAAAGATTAGCATTTGGATGTCGCTGCCAACCTCAGTACACACAGAATTTTCATCATGGCAGTATCGATGATCCGAAGTTGATTTCATACCATCGACGTTTCCAAAAAAAAACATCGATGTTTTCCCTCCAAATATCGATACTAAGGCTTATACTAATACTAAGGCTTATGGCTGTATGCATCATCTATTGATGGATACACACAGATGGCGCTCAGATAGGTCACTATGCGATCTGCTGGCGGAAGACGTTGAAGCCATTATCAGTCAATCTACTATCTGAGCCGTGGTATCTGCCATCATCCTATCAAAATCGACGTTGTCTTTCCAGTTATCCAGTTGTACAATTTTTTTCCCTGAAGCGCATAACTGTAGGTGTGGATGCACAATTAAGTCTCATTACTTGCAGCGAATACAGATCAGGATGCAAGCAAACAGAATAACGCATGGGACGAACAACAATTGCCATGCGGGAGTTGCCGCGTGGTCTAAGGCAGCATGCTACGGACTAGGCGATCGCTTCTGCCGGAGGTTCCAGTCTTCCCTCGGACACGTGTGTGTGTGAGTGTGTGTGTGTGTGTAGTCCTTATCATAAGATAGGCTAAGTAGTTTGTGAGTCTAGGGACTGATGACCGTAACAGTTTGGTCCAA
Source organism: Locusta migratoria (assembly GCA_026315105.1). Classification (NCBI taxonomy): domain Eukaryota; kingdom Metazoa; phylum Arthropoda; class Insecta; order Orthoptera; family Acrididae; genus Locusta; species Locusta migratoria. Next base: position 104,634,278 of record CM048747.1, read on the forward strand.
TAGGTTCACAAACATTTGAACGTTATGAGCTACAATCGTAGTGTGCAATACGTTTAGAATTTGGATGCCTCTGGGTAGCCTAAAGATTTAGGCGAGTGCTATCCGGAGCGGAAAATCCTGGTTTGAGTTCCGTTTGTGCACAAGTTCGCTATCCAGCGCCCTGAAATTGTTGAAATATTGACATATTTCCAATTCACAAATTTACGACTGTGAATGGCAACAAATGGCGTCTGTTCTTCCGGACATGTAAGAAAAACCGATACTATATCTTTATTCAACAATGCAGGTCTGCTTGCTTTGTGTTACCGCGTCCGTTTTAGTTGCATTGTCGTCAGAGTGTGTTTTTATACGGCGATGGTAGGCAGATTGTAAGGTTTGTCTTAAAGGAACAGTTACTGGTTATTAGCTTAATTATTTGTGTATTTCATTACATTTAACATTCATTGTTTCTGTGCCTATTCTACAGTACAGTTTATTTTTCTTTTCGCTATCACGTACGACTGAACTCGTAGTGTCATCCTTCACGGATATAGCGAGCCTACTCGGTCATTCTGAGTCGTGGTAACATATTGGACTGGAATTGGATAGGACGGCGACTAAAATCGTCTTCGGACAACCTAATTTAGATTTTCCGTTATTTACGGACAGACTCGAGGTTAATTCCGAGATGGTTCCTTTCAAAGGGTACGGCTGATTTCCTTTCCCGTTCCTGACAAAACACTCTCGGTGCATTTGCTCCGTCTCTAATGACTGTGCTGTGAATGGGACGTTAAATCTTAATATTCCTTCTTTTTCCATTTTGAATCGACAAAAAGAAAAAAAAAAATCTCGAGAAACTCTCGGTCACCCGATATTATTATTTATTGTAACACGACGGTCCCGTTTCGGCTTTAACTGCCATTATCTAATGATGTTTATGTGTATATGTTCTGACATACGTAGGACATATATGTCTGTGTATTAGCTGTCAAAATTTGTTGGTAATTTGAAGGTAATTTGAACGCTGATTTGGTATTTTGACACTAGTAGTCACGCGAGATCATGACAACAACTGTCAAAATACACATCAAATTACCAACAAATTTTGACAGTTAATTTAGAATGTCCTATTTTTGTCAGACCATCTAGACATATAGGTCACCTGATAATGGCAGTTTGAGCCGAAACGGGACCGTCGTGTTCAAATAAATAATATTATGTAGCAGCTATCTGGTTTATTATTGTTATTATGAACTCTTCATGGGTGTGTGTATGTTGTCCTTAGGTTAGTTTACCTTAGTTTAAGTAGTTTGTAAGCTGTGGACTGATGACCAAGCAGATTGGTCCGATAGATTTACAAACTTTTTTTTGAACTCTTCATAATTATTAAATTGTGATCCGAATATTTAAATTCATAATCGCGGGATTTCGAAATATGCCTGACTGTGACATTATCTTGGTGGAATTTCCAAGTAAATATCCTTTCATGTGATTTTTGATCTGTATATTAGCTCTCACTGGCTGATGTTTGATGCAGAACTTAGCCTTTTGCTCTGATGTTTCTACTACAATGCAGTTTCGTGCCTCAACTATTCCGACAATTCTTTCGTTTACTCTTTACTACAACGAGGCACCCCTCACGATTATTGCGTAATTGTTTCCCTTTAGACTGAGATACCTGTTCGACATCATCATGAATTTTTCTTATCTCTTCATATTTCTTTTTCTTTTTTTGACTTGGCATGTGTAACTGAGCTATTATTGATGGCACCGGTTTACCATCGACTGCAGTGAGAGCAAGGCTGGCAGAGTAATGAGTCCTTGTCGTAATGAGTCCGCCTTCGAGTGTATTATTTTCTGCTGCTGTTGATACTGATGTATATTCATCTGACCAGAAATATTTATCTTCTTTGAATTTAATTTCCATGGCCGTGCCTTTATCTAGAAGAGCCTTTGTATTTTTGTGTTCTTATTTTTATTATCTAATCCAATATATTTTATTCTAATACAATTGTAGAGTGGTAGCTTTTGTTAGAAACTTTCAAATGACTGAGACTAATTGTGGTGAAGTTAACTGCACTTTGATATTTAAATTTTCGCCTGAAGTAATAACCACGTGGACAGTAGCGTGTCTGAATAGAGGAACGCTGTCTGGATAAGCGACGAGACACACTTGCCCATTCATGCGGGGAGGTAGTTTTACGCTGCAAATACCACGTCGCGATCTCACAGCTGAACGCTGTTTGAAAACACGTGGAGACAATAAAAATAAAAAATACGGTCGCAGGTTGCTGAAGCCTCATCAGCATGATCATAGAAATTGCGCTCTAACCGTCCACGGACCGTCCCTAAAGTAATTGTCTGGTGCGGTTCGCTAACTGCACGCTTTTTATGGCTCTCATTTACGTTCCATTCTGTAACGCAAATTAAGTGCACGCGAAAGGTATTAAAAAAAGAATTAAAAGCGAAAAAAGGTTCGTTTATTTTATGCTTGTACCGCCTGCAGTGTTCGCGTAACGAAGCAATGTTCGTTGCTGGTTAGTATTCATAAAAATCAGACGTATGACGGCGCGAGTGTTCGGTGATGCACATTCCTAGTATGCCCTTGTTCGACAATGGTTTCGAAATTATTTGAACCTTCACCTCCATACTTCACTCAGTGTTTAACTTCAACATATGACTTCAGGTTTTGTTTCAGTTTTGATAGATATTAATTCATTCCATGTAAAATACTTTTTTTCTGTACATCAGTTTTTTAAATTATCGTTTCTATTATTTTGAATCATTTATCATAGTTTATGTAAAGCTCTAAAGCATGTGTTAAACAAAAATAAAAAAAAAGACTTAAAAAAATAATACTATTCAAAAACAAATTAATATGCACTAAAAAGTAAAATAAATAAATAAAATAATAAATAAAAATTAATAATCAACTTATTTTTTTCCACTCATAAATATGTAGGTACGATCTATGTGTTTACCACGAAGGAATATAGGAAGGTACCTATCCACTTTAACTGAACACACACCTATGAATAATAAACAATGATCAAATGATTTTTAGAGTTCTCCTAAGTAAAATATTAGACTACTTAAAAGTCAAGTTATTACGATAATATAATGTAGTTAAAATTTTTGTTGTTTACGTAGTCGGTGCCAGCCAAGGAAACATCCGATCCGACTTCGGTCTCAATAAAAAGTTCAAATGTTTGTATAGCTTATGGGACTTAACTACGGGGTCATCAGTCCCTAAACTTACAAACTACTTACAAACTAGCTAATACTGAGAACGGCACAAATATCCATGCCTAAGGGGGGATTCGAACCCCCGACCGTAGTGGCCGTGCAGACCGTGACTGGAGCGCCTCAATCCCCTCGGCCACCGCGGCCGGCTCGGTCTCAATATTCCCGTGTTATTTTTGTTAGGTATATTGTGGTGTTGAGTCACACACTCATTGACTGGACATCAACAGCGAGACGACTAGGTCTGAGGATATCGAAACTGGTTACCTGAACTAATAAATTGTTAAATTTTGCGAACTTGACTGTTATTTTCATCTTTTAATACAAATCAGGAAGCATTAACGCCTTCTGCAATGTATGTTGAAATAAAGGTGGCGAAACGGGCATCTCATTTTTGTTCAGTTACGCGTTTCAAGCGGTTAACGCATCTTCAGAACGGAACAATAATTAAACTATTATAGCTCAAATACGTGAACCCAACGGGAAAAAGACCTGTTGTTGTAGTGGCCTTCCGTCCGCAGACTAGTTTGATGCATCTCTCCACTGTACCCTGTCTTGTGTAAGCAAAAAATGTTCAAATGTTTGTAAGTCTTATTGGACTTAACAGCGGGGTCATCAGTCCCGAAAATTACAAGCTACTTATGAACTAGCTTATCCTAAGGACGGCACAAACATCCATGCCCGAGTGGGGATTCGAACCCCCGACCGTAGCGGCCGTGCAGACCGTGACTGGCGCGTCGCAGACCGCTCGGACACTGCGGCCGGCCTGTGTAAGCCTCTTAATCTGAGAATACGTACGGCAGTCTTGAATAAATAAATAAATTCACGGAAAACGCCGGGTTTTAGGTAGTTATGTATAAGAATAATGTTACTTTATATTTTGACTTCAGATTACGTGGTTTAGATCAGCCTTGTACTGCCTGCTTGTTGACAAACGTTATGTGTTGTGTCTTTCATCCAAGTTTACATTCAAACTCCGTAAGCCATCATACGGTGCGTGGCAGAGGTTGCCTTGTAATGATTATTTCCTTTTCTGTCTTGCTCCCAAATAGAACGGGGGTAAAACGAATGCTTATATTCTTCTGTTTGAGTCCTAATGTCTGTTATCTTCGTGGTCCTTACACTAAAGGTTGAGTTGACGGTAACAGAATAGTTCTACAGTCAGCTTCAAATGCTGATGCTCTAAATTTTATCCTAAGGTTTCCCATCTGAGTTGCAGCGCTGTTTCCATAAGACTCGCATGCCGATCAAACTTACCAATAACATTCTAGCTGCCAGCCTCTGAATTGCCTCTTTGTCTTACTTTAAATCGATCTGGTGGGTACCTCAATCATTCCAGCAGTACTCAAAAATGGATCTTCCCAGTAAAAATAAAAGAAAATTTATCCGCTCCGTGTTAGCTGTAGTCCGATACTTTAACCAAGTGCCGTACTGTTTAAGCTGTGGTTGCCTTAATTACAAAATAATTTGTATTTTGGGATGGGTTTCCCTCCTCATCTGCATCAGCATGGAGTTTTCTTCATTTAAGGTTAGTTGCCATTCACAGCACCAAGTAGGAAGTTTAAGTTATCTTTCACTCCACGACATTCACTCACTGATGACAACTTCCGGTACTCTACAGCATCATCAGAAAATTCTTTCAGGGTACATACTGTTGCTAAATACTTAGAGTAGTAGTGAGCATTAGTTAACAGAGGAAGAAAAATAGAAGGGGAGTATTCAATAAGTGGCATATAGCCTATTTCTTCAGTCGAAATTCACGGAACGGATCAAACACGATTCACATACTGTCAGACGGTTCATCAATTGTATCTTATTCCCTGATTACGTATACCACTACATAGTAATTTACAGTGAAATTCTCCGTACCGACGTAGAAAGGAAATTGCCATCTCTGCTACTCTCAATGGTGAAATTCAGGCGAAAAGTATAGCTATCATCAGGACTTTCAAGAGAACGGAAGTTTCCAAGTACAGCTTGACTTCTTCTTCATTCTTCACCAAAGGCTAGTATGGTGGAAGACAACTGAGCATGATCTGGAGCACTTATCTTTTGTGTTTCGATGAACTATCAGTTCCTTTCTGTTTTATCTTCTGGTATTTTGAGTTTAATAAATAATGTCTTCTCCTCACTTTTTATGCTTTGTTGCTGCTGAAATAATATATTATATGCAACCACGTAAGGTATATTACTATTGGTTGAAACGAATTTGTTTATCTGGTATAAGTTCTAAGAAATTTTACAGAGTGACATGAGAAGCTGAAAGGTCACGAAGTTATGTGAATATCAGACTCAGACTTACTACTCTGTTTGCAGACTACCATGGTGTGAAATAGGACCTGTCTCAGTACAACGATGTATCTCATTAAAATAAAATAAAAAATAGGATTGATATGAACAATATACCCTCCACAACGGACATTACATTCTCCTGTTTTTTAAGATTTTGTCATTCTTGCCAATCTCACCCTATTAAATACAATTCAACGAAATTAAGATTGCACAATCTGAAATCTAAGCTAACAGTTCGGTGTTTTCGTTGCTTTAAGCGATATAAATGGAAACGATGCCTCTCTGGAACGCAAAAACGACAGCAAATATGTACATCTGTTTATCTGGAGTCGTTAGAGGCTACTACTACACTGGAAAATATGCCGTACGACTATGTGCACTTTGCAGTTCATTTATATGTAATTTTGGTGAAATCAATAATATTTATGACATGTCTTTCCGCTGATAGCGTGACAGCTAACTAACGGTTCTTGTTTGACACTTGCCTTTGGGAATCCTTTACATCGTTACACGCTACACTCATAGATCACAGCACTTACTAATGAGATGAAAGTGTTATTGTTACTGTAAAGGGTCCAGAAACTTACATGTATTAGGCTGAGTAAAGAAATTGATTCCTAGGTGCATAACTATTTGTTCAGATATTAAGTATGAAAAAGGCAACATTAGAAAAGTCTCAGCACAGGAATGTTCTTACTGAAAAATATTGAAATAATTCAACATAAGTGTTCAGATATTAAGTATGAAAAATGCAACATTAGGAAAGTTTCAGCACAGGAACGTTCTTACTGAAAAAATCGAGATAATTCAACATAAGTGTTTTACATTAAAAAATAGTACTCTTTCTGTCACGTAATACTAGTTATTTGGCAGGGCAAACGAAATTTATATATTTGGAACTGGTTCTGGTTGCTTATAGTACAGTTATGATCCGGTGTTCCGGTCACCTTTGACTATATTGCTAATCTGTACGCACTCATCCATATTAAATTGTTTACGACGCTAATAAACACGAAATTAAAATGCAAATCCAACAAGTATTCATAAGACTATTGTTATTCAAAGCGGTATTTCGGAATCAGCACAGCAATAATTCTAACTAGAAGAAAATGGTTTCATAAAACTCGCACAATGGAATACAGCCGATCGTAATGTTTATCTACGTCCAAACATTAATAGTAACGGTGCTCGCAGGGATTATCATACATAACTTTTGATAACTGATGACCAGTAGTTTGCCAGTTCCTCCAACACAGGATGCGTATACTTTACTTCATCATCAGATCATTATATCATTAGCATCGCCTACATCACCTGCCATTAGACGTTCGCTTCTGAATAAGAGCTTCGTCTAAACATGTGCATTTACGGCTCTCCGAATCCATCTTGCCGCCACATTTGTTTAAATATCTCCTGTTATGATTTAGTTTCTGACTTTTATTATCTGACGGAATGCAGCATGAATTACCCTCATTTTCTGATTATCGAGACTACATGTACAGCCCTCTTCAATTTCACTTCTTTATTGTCATAATTTCATCTTCAATCCTACTCTTTTCCCAGGCTCCTATCTTATTTTCTGCATCTCTGTGTGCTAATATACATCTCTATCTTCATCGCTGAAAGTTTTAAAACCATATTTAGTTTCTCAAAAGCACTCCAGCCTACTTCTACTGTTCTCAGTATCTCCTAAGCGGTGAGTTCCGCTATTGATTTGAAGCGTCCTAAACACCAAGGATTTAATTTCTCGTTCTGTGGCATAATTGTTAATTTAAACTATTTTGGTTTAGATCCGGTAGCTAGCAATGTCATGTTCAAAGACAGCAATATTAACTTTCGGCACGATCAAACACGGCTATTTACTTTTTGCACCTATAAAAAACATCTGGTCATCTACAGATTCCCTTGAAATTAATCAACAGTCACAAGTAAGATTAACCTGAAGTGACAGTTCTGATTTTGTAACCATTTTCAATATTTGTCGCGTTATACAAATTGCGCAAGGAAACAAAGGGAGAAGAAAAAAAATAATACGCCACAAAATACACAAACAACAGGTTTGCAATAAACATTACGGTGGAAAACGAGTAAATCAGTAATGCTTCATAGACACATTCATGAAAATTATGAAACATTCTGTGTCATCTGTATTTTGTGATATTATCCGCAGCAAATATAAATGTAGTAGCAGATAAAAATTGTCCAACTCGGTGTAGACAAAACTGGAGACATACCTAGTTTGGCTCGAATCGGAGGACAATAAGAGGATTCATCAAAGGTAAAACTTTGAAACTGGAGACATACCTAGTTTGGCTCAAATCGGAGGACAATAAGAGGATTCATCAAAGGTAAAACTTTGAAAGTGGCTTGTCAATAAATAATCACGATTTATTTTTAAAATCGCGAAGATTCCGAAGTTGTATTTCATTAAGTGCCACCTTTCATATTACAGCAACAGAGCTAAAAATATAATGGTACTATGCAGACGACACTAAATTACGGGGTATATTGAGAGACCAGCTTTCGCCACACAAAAGAGCAGATTTTCAGAAAAAAAGAGAAAATAATCACCTATACCGCCAAATAAAATATGTTAAATTTGCTTCATATTGTACAGGCAGGAACAACAGCTGTATTTGGTCTCAGATTGAAAAAGTTTCCGGTAGCTGTGGTTTTCATCTTTTCATTACTAGAGCAACCGGTTTCTACACTCCACTAGAAACATCCTAAGACCCCCATTATGTACCTGTTTTAACACATAGTATGTTAAACAGTGGTGGTTGGACTACAACAGGTACATAAGATGTGGGGCGGGGGGTGAGGATGATGCTAGTGGAGTGTAAAAAACGGTTGCTATAGTAAGAAAAAGATAAAAAACACAGCTGCTGGAAATTTTTTCAATCTGTTGAATAAAATGAAGTCATGTGCTACTCATCTGTAGTTATAACGTAGGATTCTACAGTACGACAGTTGTTAATATAAAAAGTTTAATTGTTAAGAATATGTTAGTATTGAGTTCTAAAAACAATAAGTGATTCTATTGGCTTAATACCACAGTAATCTTACTACGTGTATCTATTATTGCCCTGAGGAGTTTTTATCTACAAACATGAAAATTAGCACTTTGTTTACTTCGCGTAAACTTTATTTCGCGTTTGAAAGGCAATCATTACGAAAATGGGTGTCCACGCTCTCCGGTGCTCGGAATTTTCCAAGACTCGATGTAGGTATCAAAAGGTGTCAATATAGTCGAAATTTCTTAGAAAATTGTAGACCACGAGCTCAGCTTTTGCCTAACTATGACGTTCTCAATAACTGCTGTGTTACTTATCAAGAGGATAAACTCTTCAAAACAAAAATGGATCAAAGCAGCACAAGTCATATTGTCAGTAATCGCGAGTGTAATCAAATGAGTACTATCCACATACCACTTTACAAGTGGTAGAACAGCCTCTGCCAGAGTCATTTGCTTTGGGGAAGAAAGTCTTACATTCTGTGAAATGATTTGCCTTCACATGAAAAGGTGTCTATTTGTCTATTTGTTTATTTTCCTCATTTATTAAAGGTCGCGGCTGCCTGCCACTATATAGTGTCCGAGTAATATAAGAGGTAGCAGATCCCTGAACAACATCAACTTTCGTTTTCAAACACCTGGCCTTAAACGAAAGTTTTACCAAAATTCGTCTAAAAGGGTTTGCATACTTCTCTTGTATTGAAGAGGCACGATGACATAACTCAAGTATTACAATAGAATTAGCGAGTATCACTGTGTCTCTTTACTTCCAAAGAAATAAAGCATTTTGTGGCAGTGCCTCTTTAATACACAAGCCTTTTAGATGTAGGCTGGTAATTGTCAATACGTAACAACATCGATGTAGCATCCAGTTGTTGGAAAATAAACTTAAGTTCGAAACTAGTCACACAAACTGACTGACTGTTAAGATTGACCAATATATGTCAATATCAAGTGTTATAGATACCGATAACATATTGTAATGTATCCGAATATAAGCAACGAGAACAAACACGTACAAGCATCAAGTTTAAAATATAATATTCACGGAATATAGTAATTGTCGATGGGCAAAAGAAATAAAAAAGTACATTGAAATTTCCAGCTGCTGATCCCTATCATCCATCAGTACGATTGATTTTTACAAAAAGGCATCTCTTAGTTTTAGAGACCATTAGTACTCTAGTAAGTACTCCTTGCAAACGTTCCGACGACTGTAGTGAGATCCTTCCGCAGAAGACGTATGCACAAATTTTTACGAACGGCTTTTTATTACTGTATATCACACGGTACACTCTTTTTCAACGGAATTTATATGTCAAATGCGAGGAGCTTGTGTACTTTTACATCTGCACGTTTCTTGCGACACTGATGCCAGTGGAGAACTGACCTCTAACCTTCGTTTCTTTTCCAGAGTATTGCCTTATCTGAAGGTAACTTGTGTTCAGACCAGGTGTTATTTCCAACTACGCTTAAGAATAGAAAAAAACAGCTAATGAAAACAGTGTAGCTTGGCGGTACTTTTTGTGGAATTACGACGACACTGTTGTCCGCCATTGGACATTCGTAACCTTCATATTATTGTGCCAGACTGGTTTACTGGGTGTGTATGAAGATTAACATTACCGACTCGAATAATCTCGCTTAATTTGTGTAGCAAGTATGAAATAGTTTTTCACAAAAAACATAATTTTTGGCCGCGTAGTCTAAGGCATCATGCTACGGACTGGGCGATGCTCCCGCCAGAAGTTCTTATCCTCCCTCGGGGATGGGTGTTTCTGTTGCCCATAGTGTAAGTTTGTAGTTTTTAAGGCTAGGGACTGACGACCATAGCAGTTTCGTTCAATAGGTTTGAACATTTTTGGCTTTGAACATCAACTGATACGTAGCTGTTCACGATTATCGCCTGAATAATTTTACTCACATGTATTTGTTATTGGATGAATCCACTTACTGTACTACTGAAATAAATGAACACTTTTCTCGTCTGAAGCGATGTAATAGATCGGATAAATAAGACAGAACGTTTTATGCAGACGACGGTGTAAACAAATAGTAATTAGGAAAACTTATTGGAATGCTCTAGTTATTATTCAACTGTAGTCTGCATAATGTGCGACAAAAATACTTTCGTAGCCGACACGTCAATAATCAACGCCAAAAAATAAAATAATAATAATAATAAAGGACTGTAAAATGTACAGTCACGAGAAACGATTTACTCTTGGTATTTGTATATGTAATGTAACACAGTCGGGTGCAACCTAGGATCCAGGTTACGATTAATTTGATAATTATTAAAACTTAAACAAAACCATCGCAATTATACAGATTCATGCTGCAGATTTGCTCTAGAAAATTCAGTATCAAAACCACCACCTGCCTTATAACGCTTTTTATTTCATACCCAGTTTCTAGTTCAACAGAGTTTTGATATTTTCATAAACAGTAATGTGGCAACATTTACCTACCTTTCAGTCCATTTGTAATTCAGAGTAGATTATTATTATTAAAGAACAGTGTCACTGTTCCACTTCATCTTTTGATTAAATAGCATTCTATAGTGTTTACTGCTCCGTGAAAGAAAATTAATTACTGATAACAGATCGTAGGATCCAAGTAAGGTCTGCCGTCAAACAACTGTAGATCCGCACTGAGCGTTTATCTGACCGCCATTTTTGCGGAGCGTATGTTGTTTTGCACTGGCTGGGCTTCGTTTGGTCTCATACATGAGTGAAACATGAAACACAGGAAAACTAATACGAGAAGTCATCCTTAGACAACAAAAATTATTACCCATACAAAAACATTGCGTTTTGCTGATGACATTGTAATTCTGTCCGAGACAGCTAAGGACCTGGAAGAGCAGTTGAATGGAATGGACAGTGTGCTGAAGAGAGCGTATAATATGAACATTAACAAGAGCAAAACAAAATTAATGGAATGTGGTCTGAGAAAATCAGGTGATGCTGAAGGAATTAGATTAGGTAACGAATCAATGAAGGTGGTAGATGAGTTTTGTTACTTGGGTAGTAAAATAACATGCGATGGTCGCAGTTCAGAGGATATAAAGTGCACAATGGCAATGGGAAGAAAAGCATTTTCGAAAAAGAGAAATTTGCTAAATCGAATATTAATTTAAGTGTAAGAAAGTCTTTTCTGAAGACATTTGTGTGGAGTGTTGCCTTGTACGGGAGTGCAACATGGACGATAAGCAGTGCGGACAGGAAGAGGATAGAGGCTTTTGAAATGTGGTGCTACAGAAGAATGCTGAAGATTAGGTGGGTAGATCGCATAACTAATGAAGAGGTACTTAACAGAATTGGTGAGAAAAGGAATTTTTGGCAGAACCTGACTAAAAGAAGGGATCGCTTGGTAGGACACATTCTTAGACATCGAGGAATCGTAAATTTAGCATTGGAGGGAAGTGTTTGGGGTAAAAATCGCAGAGGGAGACCAAGAGACGCGTATAGTAAGCAGATTCAAGTGGATGTGGGTTGTCGTTCTTATGAGGAGATGAAAACGCTTGCTCAGGATAGAGTAGGGTGGAGAGCTGCATCAAACCAGTCTCCCGACTGAAGACCGAACAACAACAAAAATTCGTCGGCAAAGATATTTAAATGCAAAAAGTACATGATGATGATACAAAATCATTCTCGAGTTGTGCTAACAATAGGAATATGAGTATCATAGAACACTTTGGTGTCGGTACTGTTTTTAATGGGTTTTCCGGAAAGTGATTCCAGTGGGACTGAAAATTACCAGTACTGGTTTGATATACGTTCCTTGACTGTTTCTTCATCTTTTTCCTACTTAAGGGATAAAAAATAATGTCTGAATATTCTTTAACGGCGAGTTTTCTACAAAACTGACGGGCCACAGCTCTGTTTATCTTTTTGAGGTCTAATGATGTCATTTTGTCCCCTGCTGTTGCTTTCTCGAGTTTCACCCGCTCGTTCGATAGGGAGAGCAGAAAAACCAGCGGCTGCTAGCCTCATTAATGAGACTAAACAGCTCTTCGGAACAAAATGAAGGGGCAAATGTACTTATCATCCCATGAAAAACATAAAATGTACAAAAATTCAAGTCTCTCAACGGGTTCCTTTCAAAGTAAAAGTCGTGAGATCTCGTATAACTAAGTCGGTTATATTATTTAGCTTATATGAAAGCACCTTTGTCATAAATTTTTATCTAATTAGTTACCCACCAACATGGTGGCCCGTTCGCTCTCACGACTGACATCTAAAAAATCAGTGGTTCTAAAACTTTCAGTCACAGAGTACCTTCGAAAAGTGGAAATACAGCTAAACAGAGTTTACTTGGTTAAAAAAACCTTCTATGGTCGTTCCCTAGCTTTAAAAACTAACTTACACTAAGGACAACACTCACACCTATCCAGAAGAGAGGACTCGAACCTCCGACGCGAGCGGCCGCACGATCTGTAACATAGCGCTCCAGATCACACAGCCATTTCCACGCGACCAATGGGAAGTACAGTCAAACTACCTGGACGGGCGAGTTCATTTTCTCGGAGGTAAGGTAGGTATCTCAGCAACGTGTGCTATCGGCGATAATAGTACATTCAATTGCATAGTATCTCCACAGCAGTGTTGCCACTATTTAAGTTCTAACCCTCGTAGTTCAGTAATTGTCACCCTGTTTATCGGAAAATGCATGGCTTACTTGGTAGAGACAATTTTTTCAATCACAATTTGTTACAGAGACGGTGTGTGGCACTGTTGATTCGAAAGGTTTTTTGGCTGCTACATGATGGTGCTGCAGCCCACTTTCTCATTAACATCCGGATGCAACTCAATCGTGTGTTTCCTGGTCGGTGAATCTGTCCAGGTGCATGGCCTGTTCGTTCACCGGACCTCAACTGGAGCGATTGCTGGTTACGGGGCCATCTCAAAGTTATTGTCTATGCAGATCGCAGGTGTGGAAACACTGGAGCAGCGTATTCGTGCAGTGTTCTCACCACTATGATTTTAGCGCTTATGAGACAAAGACGGCATGAATATGTATGCGTTGAGGTACAGGGAAACTATTTCCAGTAAGATTGGGGTTCAAGGGACCAAATTACGCTAGTCATCGGTCCTATTTCCAACAAGTACTGTAACTGCAGCTTCATGTTATATCGCGTATTATACAGGAGACAGTAGTATGATTGAATAAATGGTCTGCACTATGGAAACCATGCGTTTCCGGACACATTTTCATTTTTTAATTTTGCTCTCCTCGATCAGTGCCCAATGTTTTCACTCGGTGGACAAAAGATCCTTCTAACTTTGTGGATTTGCACACACATTCCGACAACTGGTTAATGTGCTCAGTATGAGGAGATGAACAAAGACGGGAGAGAGGAGGGTTGTACTGAGGAATGAAGAGAAAGAACAACAGTTGTAATATAGTAAATTTCCTTGCGATGAAAAAGCTTCTATTCATGCATCAGCACGGCTTTAGGAAGCATCCAGCGTGCGAAACCCACTTTACCCTTTTCTCTCATGACACCCTGCGTGCTATGGATGAAAGACAACAGGCAGACTCAATTTTCGAAAGGCGTTTGAGACGGTACCGCATTACAGACTGCTAACGAAGATACGACCCTATATAATAGCTACCCATATATATGAGCGACTCGAGGACTACTTAAGTAGTAGTACCCAGTACGTTGTCGACGATGGCGAGTGTTCATCGGAGACTAGGGTATCGTCAGGGGTACCACAGGATAGTGTGACAAAACCGCTATTATTTTCTAACTATATAAATAATCAGGCGGACAGAGTGATTTCCAATCTGCGGCTGTTTGCTGATGATGCCTTGGTGTACAAGAGGGTGTCTTCATTGAAGAACTGTAGTAGGATGCAGGATGACTTGGAGCTAATTTCTAGGTGTTGTGAGGAATGGAAACCAGCGTTAAATGTAGAAAAATGTAAGGTGATGCAGATTAATATGAGAAACAATTCCGTAATGTTCGAAAACAGCATTAGTAGCGTTCTGCTTGATAGAGTAGCGTCAATTAAATACCTAGGCGTAACGCTGCACAACGATATGAAATGGAACGAGCATATAAGGGCATTAGTGGAAAAGGCAAATTGTCCACTTCGTCTGTATGCTTGTACGACCCCGCCTTGAGGACATAGAGGCAGTTCAGAGGGGGTGGCGAGGTTTGTAACTGGTAGATTAGATCAACGAGCGAGTGTTACCAAAATTCATCTGGGAGTTGCTGGATGGAAGGCAACGTTCTTTTCGAGAAGCACTGTTGAAGAAATTTAAGCGCTGGAATTTGAGGCGGACTGCAGAACGATTTTACTGCCGCCAACGTACATTAGGGCTCGTACGGATGTAAGATGTATGAAACAGGGGAAATATCCTCAGACTTGAAGAAGAATATAGCGATTCCAATTCCGAAGAAAGCAAGTACAGAAAAATTTTAAATTATCGAACTTACAGTTTAACAAGTCATGGTAGCAAATTATTTACGGACGATTTGAAAAGCTTGCGGAATACGACCCTGGGGAAGATCAGTGTGGATTAGGAGAAATGTAGGAACAGGCGAGGCAGTCGTCACATTACTACTTATCTTAGATTAAGAAAAGAGAAACCCACATTTTTAGCATTTGTGGCTCTGGAGAAAGCTTTTGAGAAAAATTCTCAAAGGCAGCAGTGTTAAAATATATGGAACAAAGAGTAATATTCAACTTGTAAAGAAACCAGACAGCAATTACTAGAGTCGAAGGGCTCTAAAGGGTGGCAGTGGTAGGGAAGGGCGTAAGACAGGGTTGTAGCCTTTCCCCAATGTTGTTCAATCTGTACCTTGAGAAAGCTGTGATAATGCAAGGAGAAATTTCGAGAGGAAATTAATGTCCAGGGAGAGGGAACAAAAATCTTTCGGTTTGCTAATGACATAGTAATTCTGTCAGAGATAGCAAAGGACCTGTAAGAGCAATTGAATGGAATGGACAGTGTGTTGAAAGGAAGATATAAGATGAACATTAACAAAAGTAAAACAAAGGTAATGGAATGTAGTGTCAGAAAAACAGGCGATGCTGAAGGAATTAGATTAGGCAATGAGACGATAAAAATAGTAGATGAGTTTTATTATTTGAGTAGCAAGATAAGGTGGCCGAAGGGAAGAAGATATAAAATGCAGAATGGTTATGGGAGGAAAATCGTTTCTGAAGAAGCAAAATTTTTTGACAGCCAATATTAGTTTGTATGTTAGGAAGTCCTACCTGAAAGCATTTTTCTGGAGTGTATGGGAGTGAAACGTGGACGATAAGGAGAACAGATAAAAAAATGATGCAGTAGAAGCTTTCGAAATGTGGTGCTACAGACGAATGATGAAGATTAGATGGGTAGATCACGTAACTAATGAGGAGGTGCTCAACAGAACTGAGGAGAAAAGGAGTTTCTGGCATATGCTAAGAGAAGGGATAGGTTGACGGGACAGATTCTGAGACATCAACGAATTGTCAACTTAGCATTAGAAGGAAGTGTGTGGTATGAAAATCGTAGAGGGAGACCGAGGGACAAATACAGTAAGAAGAGATAAAATGATGTAGGTTACATTCGTTTTCCCTCGTCCTGTATTGGAGTGGAACAGGAAGCAAGATATAAGTAATGCTACTAAGTACCGGTAACCTCCGCCACGCATCTTTGGGTGGAACAGCATGGACTATCATCTCGGAGATCATGACTGTGGTTACCCTTGACGCTGCATCACAGACAGGAGCGCCTGCGATGGTGTACGCAACAGCGAACCTGGGTGCACAATGACAAAACGTAATTTTTTCGGATGAATCTAGGTTCTGTTTACAGCATCATGATGGTCGCATCCGTGTTTGGCGACATCGCGATGAACGCACATTGGAAGCGTCAATTCGTCATCGCCATACTGGCGTTTCACCCGGAATGATGGTATGGGGTGCCATTGGTTACACGTCTCGGTCACCACTTGTTCGCATCGACGACACTTTGAACTGTGGCCGTTACATTTCAGATGTGTTACGACCCGTGGCTCTACCCTTCATTCGACCCCTGCGAAACCCTACATTTCAGCAGGATGATGTCCGACTGCATGCTGTAGGTCCTGTACGGACCTTGCTGGGTACGGAATATGTTCGACTGCTGCCCTGGCCAGCACATTATCCAGATCTCTCAGCAATTGAAAACGTCTAGTCAATGGTGGCCGAGCAATTGGCTCGTCATAATACGCCAGTCACTACTCTTGATGAACTGTGGTATCGTGTTGAAGTTGCATGGACATCTGTACCTGTACACAGCATCAAAAAATTTTCAAATGTTTGTAGAACTTATGGGACTTAACTACGGGGTCATCAGTCCCTAAGCTTACAAACTACTTATGAACTAGCTAAGACTAAGAACGGCACAAATATCCATGCCGGGGGGGGGGGGATTCGAACCCCCGACCGTAGTGGCCGTGCAGACCGTGACTGGAGCGCCTTAGTCTCCTCGGCCACCGTGGCCGGCTACACGGCATCCAAGCTCTCAATGCCCAGGTGTATCAAGGCCGTTATTACTGCCAGAGGTGGATGTTCTGGCTATTGATGTCTCAGGATCTATGCACCCAAATGGCGTGAAAATGTGATCACATGTCAGTTCTCGTATAATATATTTGTCCAATGAATGCCCGTTTATCATCTGCATTTCTTCTTTGTGTAACAATTTTAATGGCCAGTAGTGATATATGCGTCCAAATCAATTTAAACTACATTTCTATCACTGTTAGTTTGGTAGCTACAGCCCTTCAAAGTTTCAGGGGCAGATACCACAAACGCTGCGCATAATGCAATGCGCCTTCTAAATGTGGTGCGGCCAAGTTGTAACGTCGCCGGTGTCACGGAGCGAGAAGCTTCCTCGATGCGCTGTTAGATTACCGACTGTCGCAGCACACGGCCGTATACCCGACAGTTGGAGCCACACAAACATCTGGGGCTCAAAATACCACAGTTACTGTCACCGGATGCCGATGGCATACACGAACAACGAGTACGTTGACATGTTGATGATGCTCGGCGAGTGCCGACACGATACCACTGAAGCAGCCACGGCGTATGCCGTGAGATATCCTAGACGGAGATCCCCGGCAGCCATGACGTTCTTACGTGCCGAACAACGACTTCGGGAAACAGGCAGCTTGGTAATGCGCCGCAGTAACAGACGAAGACCTGCAAGAAGTGAGGAGACGGGGGTGTTTGTTTTAGCTACACTGCACCACGATCCTCATGTCAGCTTACGAGCCGTTGTTGCAGTCGCTGGTGTCAGTCTCACATCTGTATAGCGTATAGTACACAGCCACAGGTTTCACCCGTACCGCCTGTCACTGACCCAGGAGCTGCATGGGAACGATTTCCATGCAAGAGTGACATTCTGTGAGTGGGCCATGCGTAATTTCACGCTGGAGTCTTTACAAAGTATTATGTTCTCTAATGAGTCCACGTTCACAAATTATGGTGTAGTGAATCGCCATAACATGCACTACTGGGCCGCAGACAATCCTCGGTGGGTACGTCGACCGTCAAGAACTAAACAACAGGTTTGCAGGAAGATGGTTGGGGCGCCATGGTCCTCATTCATGGCCCGCAACGTCGCCCGATTTAACACCAGTAGATTTATTTTTGTGGGGATATCTAAATGATCGTGTTTATGTCACTGAGCCCACATCCCCAGATGATCTAAAACGGCGCATCGAGGACGCATGTCGCTCCGTCTCACCGGCGATGTTACATCTCGTCCGCAGATCCTGTCGACGGCACATTGCATTATGCATTGAGGAACATGGACACACATTTGAACATCTCATGAAAATCAATTTCCCACCGCCATAACATCCATCTCCCACCACACAACCATGTATTATGTACAGCGTGTGGTATCTGCCCCTGAAAGGGGTTGTAACTCCCAAACTAACAGCGACAGACATGTAGTTGAAATTGATTTGGACGCAGCTGGTTTCAACGAATCCAATGCACGATAGAAAAAACTATTGTTCCATTTAAAAAATTATATCTTTGTGCTGTAACTCTTTGGAAAAATGATACAATAAACTATGTTCATAGCTCCGCAGAAAGTGTAACATTTCTTGTGTTGACCTACCGCATTAAAATTTCCCGTTACCTATTATTTTATAAGTTACAGAGGCAAAGACACTTAGTGAAACACCCTGTATATCCCCGGGAAACCTCGGGTTTTCAGCTAGTAGTTCAATAATTCTCATCATGGAAGATTACTGTCCCTATTTTGTTCTTTATCCTCGATCAAGTTCCTTTTCAAATGTTCAAATGTTTGTTAAGCTTATGGGACTTAACTACTGGGTTATCAGTCCCTAAACTTACAAACTACTTATCAACTACCTTATACTAAAGTCGGCACAAAATATCCATGCCCGAGGGGGGATTCGAACCCCCGACCGTAGTGGCCGTGCAGACCGTGACTGGAGCGGCTCAGTCTCCTCGGCCACCGCGGCCGGCCAAGTTCCTTTTGTTGTTGTAATTTTGGATTCTAGCGTTAGGTTTAAGAGGCAATCAGAGAGAAATAATCACCGAGTCCGCAAGGGGCCAGAAATTAGTGCAGTCTCGCGCTATTGCGCCCGTACACAACAGCCACCACTGTGCATTTACGACGTTCAGAAGAGTGCCGAATGTGCGGCCGGACGTATCTGGGACAATTAGATCGTCTGCCAAGGTCTGTAGCGGCGCTGCAGACGACGAAGCGCGCTCTCGGCGGTGAGCAAGATCCGCCGTCTATTTACGGCGTCTCGTCCGCTCGCCGCAGATTCCGCCCAGTTAATTACGTTCCCCTCTCCTCTCCCCTCCCCTCCGCGGAGGAAACGCATCGCGCTCTGACCGCCCCCCCCCCATCTGAGGTTTATGACATCTGGAGCCGACGCCGGCGTCTGCGTTGTTCTGCAGATTAATTCTGCAGTGCCGGCCGTCGCTTGGCTTTGCCCAAACTTCGCCTTTGGCAGCAATATTACATGCGCTGTCGCTTGAACTTTATTACTCGGCGTTATCTTAAAATTCCTGCGCCGTCTAATTTTAGCTTGCGGAAGATTAGATTGCCGTTCGCATACCCGAAACCGCCTTTTATTAACGCTGTTTTCTCCAGCGCCACAGCTCTTCTGGCCTGCCTCAAAAATTCTCATATTTCTCGCCCTCCGGTTGCACGTTCTTCTCCACAATATTCTCTGAATTACTGCGGATAAACTCGCTCTCTCCATTTTTTGTTTTAATGTCGTGCGGTAAAACAAAAGACTTGCTGTGTGTCCTGAGGAAATCCGCCCATCCCTTTGTGAAGGAGTGGGTCACGTTTTTTGAGACACGTTTCAGAGGCGGAAATAGCTACTTGAAGTACACTGCATTGTGTAAAAATTTTAATTATGGTGTCGGCCGTACCTTTAAAAGTTGTTTAGAGAGAATTCTTCTGCAGTGTCTGTATTGCGTTTTAAGAAAAAAGTCAACGACCCAAATAAATCCTAACATACACCAGCCAATTCCAAAAGTAATATATGCTTAATTTCAAAGGTACCTAATGTGTACTTCTGTGTTTGTAACTTAATAATACCCACAAAGCGGCTAAAATACGTCAGCATTTCAGTAATTTATTTTGCATTGCATTTGGATGAGAGGGTCTAAAAGAGAGTGACAGTTTCTGCATCGAAAACGTCAATGATGTCCGAATAATCAATCGATTAGCTACCAAGTGTAGCTCCCATAAAAAATGCAGGAACGTCGATATCTGGAATATTATGGTGAGTGCAGCCTATCATACTGTGGCTTCGAAAATCCGTTTCTAAACGGAATAGGACGGGAGAGACATATAATAATATTATAGGATTGATCGGCAAAATAACCGGCCTATATCATTGATGTCGGTTTAAAGTAGGATTCTAGAACATATACTTCCCTCAAATAATATGAAATACCTCAAAAAGAACGACCTAGTGACACCTAGTCAACACGGATTCAGAAAGTAACGTTCTTCTGAAACACAACTAGCTCGCTACTCACATGATGTGATGAGTGATATTGATAAGTGATGTCAAATAGATACGTATTTATATATTTCCGGGAAGCTTTTGACACCGTACCTCAAAAGCGTCTTCTAATCAAACTGCGTGCTTATGAATATCGCCACAGTTGTGCGATTGGATTCGTGATTTCCTGTCAGAAAGGACACAGTACGTTATAATCGATTGAAAGTCATCGAGTAGAACAGAAGTGATTATTTGGTGTTCGCCAGGGCCCCTACTTTTCCTTATTTTTATAAAAGATTTAGGAGACAATCTGAGTAGCTCTCTTAGAATGTTCGCGGATGATACTGGCATTTTCACCAGAAGATCAAAGGCAACACAAAAATGATTAAGATATCAGCATGGTGAAAAAAATGGGAATTGACCCTTAATAGTGAGAAATGTGAAGTCATCCGTATGACCACTAAAATAAATTCGTTAAACTTAATTTACACTATAAATCAGTCAAAACTGCAGACCGTCAATTCATCTAAATATGTAAGAGTAGCAGTTACGAACAACTTAAATTGGATAGAACACACAGAAAATATTATAGCGAAAGCGAAACAAAGGCTACGTTTCGTAGGTAGAACATTTAAAAGGTGCAACATTTCTAGTAAAGAAACTGCCTACACTACATTTGTGCGTTCTATTTTGGAGTATTGTTGCGCACTGTGTGCATTGTCCACCAACTGGGACTTACAGACGATTTAGAGAAAGTTCAGAGAAGGGTAGATCGTTTTGAATAATCGCCATATAGGGGAGAGAGTGTGAAGCAAATGACACACGAGTTGAGGTGGAAATCATTAAAAGAAAGACATTATTCGTAGCGACGAGATCTGTTTGCGAAATTTCTTTCACCAACTTTCTCTTCCGAATAAGAAAATATCTTGTTAGCACCCGCCTACATAGGACGACATGATAATCAAAATAAAATAAGAGAAATCAGATAGAAATCAGAAAGATTTAGGTATTCCTTTTCCCCACGATCTATTAGACAATGGAACTGTAGAGAAATATCATAGAAGCGGTTCGATGAACCCTCTGCCATGCACTTCAATGTTACTTGCAGAGTAGATGTAGATTTAGGAATGTACTCTCATCCATATAAAATACAGTCGCGTGCGATGTGTAAAACTGTAAAATAACAGTGCGCAAAATAGCTATGCACCTATTGTTTATTTATATATATATAATGGTGGAGCGAAGTGAACAGTAAACTTCCGTTGTCATGGAACGAGTCATTACATGCGATTATTACAAAGGAGTAGTAATTTATAATGTTAAACGTAAGGCAGCCGTAAGCACACTACAGGCCAAGCATAAATAAAAGAAGCAACAATGTAACACAGAAATTAGCTTAATTTTTAATTCTTCCAGGAATTCAAAAAAAATTTTTGTATAGTCTATGGGACTTATTACGGGGTCATCAGTCCCTAAACTTACAAACTACTTATGAACTACTTACGAACTAGGACGGCACAAATATCCATGCCCGAGGGGGTATTCGAACCCCCGACCGTAGTGGCCGTGCAGACCGTGACTGGAGCGCCTTAGTCCTCTCGGCCACCGCGGCCGGCTTCCAGGAATTCCTCGAAAAAATAGAAAGAGTGGGTCATCAGGAATTATTATTATTATTATTATTATTATTTGTTTAGCCTTGAAAGTGCGTGTATTAAACAGTTTGAATTACAAGGGGAAGTTGGAAAATAAGTTTCCCCTGTTGACTGTGGGCAGAGTTGTATATGAAATCAAAAACACAGAATGAAACATTAAAGGTGGAACATATCTTTATGTTTCTACATAATTTCCAATAACATTGGGGCATTTGTCAAACCGCTTTATAACCTTCAAAAAGCCGTCCAGGAAAATATCAGGGCGTTGCATACGGAAGAAGCGACGAGCGGCTATGGGCGAAAGACGACAAAGCAGGTAAATGCACACGTACAAGACACCGATACACCATTGGGTAGAGATGGACCATGCATATGGCAATGACTTTTTCTGTTTCTGATTGTGGCGGCGGATGAAACGCGGATCCACCATTACACGCCCGAATCAAAGGCCGCATCCATGGAGTAGAAACATCCGTTACCATCTGTCCGAAAGAAGTTCAAAAACACTCCGTCTGCAGGTAAAGTGCTACTCATCGTTTTCTGGGACGCCGAGTTTTGTTGCTGGACGTATTTTGAGGATGCAACCATAGATGCTGCGTAGTACTGTGCACTCCGTCGAAATTGAAAGAGGTGATTCGGAAAAAGGGGCCAGTTATTCTCAGATATGGCATTCTGCTTTTGATGCGAGATCACACTCGACGTCGGCAACACAAAACCATATTGCAACTCTTGGTTTGGAGCACCTACACCAGATCTGACCTCGCACCAAGTGACTGCCATCTGTTTCCAGCTTTGAGGGAGACACACACCGGAAGGCGCTTTGGAAGCAATGTTGACGTCAAACAAACCGTTCAACGCTTCTTCCGTATGCAACACCTTGATTTTTTCCTGGAAGACTTTTTGAAACTTATAAAGCAGTATGACAAATGTCTCAATGTACTTAAAAGTTATGTAGAAAAATAAACAATTTAATGTATCATTCAATTGTTTTCATACGAAACTCTGACCACAGACGACAGGGGACACTTATTTTCCAACTACGCCTCGTATTATGACAGTTCATAAAAAAATGGATGCGACACAATACCGCACACCTTTCTGCATAAGGGTCAAGGAGGTGTGATCCGCCGCAGTGGAGTGGCCGAGCGCTCTAAGGCGCCTTGCTGCGGAGCGCGCGGTTGCTAGCCGTCGGAGGATCCAGTCGTCCGTCGGCCATCGGTATGTGTGTTGTCCTTAGCATAACTTAGTTTAATTGGTTTGTAAGCCTATGGACTGATTACCGCGGCAGTTTAGTCCCTTAGATTTACAAACATTTCAACATTTGAGGTGTGATCCAAATGAAGATTCTATTTCTGTCTAGTATTAACTGAATAAAAACTGCAAACTGTTTAGGTTGGATTAGAGGCTTTCACTAAGTTTTCTGTACTAGTGGAAAGTATTGGTTTGTCTTTTGGTGTGCAGATAGACTTTGCGACACCTTTCGTTTTTTTGTTCTTTTTATTTTTATTTGTTTATTTATTTTTTGTACTTAAAATGTGAAGTTTTACTGTATCTTATACAGCAAAACATGCGAGCTGATATATACTAAGTAACAGAAGTCATTAGATACCTCTAAATATCGTCTCTGACCTCAATTGCTTCGAGTTTCTTGGATTGTATTTTAAAAGAATCTGTTGGAATAAGATTAACAGATAATAAATTAACCGAGATAGTGGAAACCCGCTGAGTAAAATATGAAATCCTGTGTTGCCAGATATGAAGAAACATCGGCATCTAAATGGGACCGTCGCGAGTGACATACTCTAGCGATATATCGTTTTTATCAGAATTCACCACGGGACTCACAGCAACTTCTCTTGCACCAGGAGGCAGCTACGAGCAAACGCTTGCAAGGTCTTTATGGAGCGGTTTGGTAAGATACGTTTCGAGAGTTGGAGCCACATGAATTTACTACTCACTACTTTGCTACAGCGAATAGAGGATTATAACAACTAAAGATCACGATATGATAGTAAGTTTCATCGGGCACTTATTTGTTCGGCTAATGACAAAATTGTAGCAGATATAGAAAAAATGTCTTTAATGGAACATCATTTCTCATATGTAACATTAATTCTACTGATGGTAGAGCATGAAAATAACGTTTTATACACCTAAATATAAGCAATGCCCATTAGATGAATTAATATTAACAAAATATTAATGACACTATTAAATTATCCTTAGTATGAATAACTGACAAAAACCAAGAACAGTTTCTGAATCCGCACAACTGATTTTTAAAAGGAGATATTTTATGTAATTTAAAAGTCAGTCTGAACTTTGTAAAATTTGCTTTCTTTTTGTTATGCTTGTTTGTGTTGTTATACATGAAATTCATTATATGGATATTCGTCGCAGGATTAGGGTCTCTGGATATAATGGTGTTTAGACATCAAGTTAAAATTCAGTTAACAGACGTGAAAAAATGAGAAAATGGAAAGTGTTACAAATTCTGAGGATAAATTGCGAATAGAACGGATTAATCAAATAATAAGGTTGTAGTATATTGTTAGTAAACAATGGTTTTATTTATTTATAAGAAACAAGATCTATGCTGCAGAAATTCTGTCATGAAGTACTCAGAAGTAGATTTTTTTTTAATTACTGCAAATAATTTTTTTTTCTGAAAAATTGTCCTTGTAAATAACTACTATGTACCGTAATAGAAATACAGTTGCTATGTACTAAATATTTAATGTAACCACAAAATAACTGGAAACAAAGGATATTCATTTACATTATCAGTCACTGCGAATTGTACCATAACTTATGATACTTTATGATATTGAAGACAACAAAACCACTTGTTCGCTTAATCGAGATAATCGGCCATCGAAGCAACTCTTTTATATCCTTTACTCAGTGTGTCAAATGTACTGTGACTTTTCTTCAAAACCTTACAGTGTGACCATATTTCCACCTCACTGAATGCTCTGTTTTATTTCACGATAGTAGGATTGTCTCTATATTGCCGCGAGAGACCACGAACACCAACTGCCGGCGTGGCGTAGGAGATAGCGGCACGGACTGCGGAGCACAAGGGCGCCGGTTCAATCCCGCCCACCGGCAAAAATTTATTTCTTTGTAATTTACAATTCCAGAAGGTTCTATATCTTTCTTATGTTCACTTGTAAATTCTACTTGTTTCATATGTTAACCCTTCTTCTAATTTCTGGTAAATTCTGTCTGTGTATAAATAGCAGAGCACTCTGCCTGAGAGGCAGTCAGTGCTGCGTGTATGTTGAGTTCGTAATAAACGTGCTTTCAGTATAAGTGCTGTGTTTAGTTGCCTTCGAAGTCAAGCCTACTTCCATTGCAACGTGACAATATACTCTTAGTCATTAGAGTATCTTTTTATTGGTAATAAAAATTGCAGATGATTTACTGAATTCAAATACCTTACTCTCATATCTACAATGTTAATCGACTGCATGTATCTTGGACTTACTCGCTCAAGCTACTTCCGCTGTGGATATAACGAGTGGACATAAGTGATAGTACAGAACTTTGAAAGCTAGGTAGCAAACACACGGAGCTCCAACTTCCAAGCAATACGCATGAAAAGCCGCTTCATCTACTTCTTTTATCAGGGAACTAGCATTGGCACACAGCGAAACGAAAATTTCGAGAAAAAGATGAAGGGAAAATAGTTGTTTCTAACGAAATGTCACGAAATCACCTATTTTTGTGAAATATTGCTAAATTTGATTTTTTCGTATTCAGTGTCGAATTACACGTTTACTTTTTTTCCTTTAAGGTTGGTGTTGTTGTATAAATGTAAAATAAGAGTTCATGTCCAGTGTAATGAAGTATAATGTGACATGAAGATATCAAAGAAACTGACAAACGACACCGATTTTGTCATTAAACAAACCGAAATTGGCATTATAAACACCAAAATTGTCAGTGAGCATTGAAGTGCTGTACACAGTAATTATGACACAAAATCTTACTAAGGGAAGCGTCTACTTTGACAAATTTGGCGAAATAAAACGTTTTAATCTGACAAAAAATAGGTATAACATCACTCGGGCAAAGAACTGTAGAAAGACCAAATAAACTGCTATTTTTATATGAAGAATGACCTTAATAGACCAATCTGGTATTTCAAAAGAATCTCATGTGAATATTATATAGCGTCTTGCAAGTTAGGTTCTATTCTGTAGTTGTTGAAACCCCATGCCATACTTTGTGGGTGGTTTCATTTTTTACGCCATGTTAGTGGACTCCGCATCGCGGCAACGGCGGGCAGCCTTTTTGAGATGAAAGTGTTTTTTTAAAATAATTAATTGGAATCTGAAAATGAAAAACGCATGGACACATTAAAGAAGACGGGCCAATAGTGATATGATTAAGAAGTATTAGGAAGAAAGTAACTACAAGAAAGTCAAGAATACGAGTGCTAGCTAATGGTTCCACGTGCATCTTAGAGGGTGTAACGAATAAAGGTAATATTAATATTTTGTTTTACATTTCAGAAACACTGCAAACAAAGTGTTTTTTAAAATGACTAGTCAAATCTCAGTAGATATTTCTTTGAGTTTTCTTGCATTTTTAAATTTTTCCTTAGAATTCAAAGTACAAAATGTGGTCTACAGTACATCCCGGATTATGATCTCAACGATCAGTGAAAAACTAATTCCAATTTAATAATGACGGCAGTTGTATTCAATGAGAAATATTCTTTTTTCGCACTCCACTGCGGATGTCCGACCACGTACTGTAATTTACATTGATAAACTTTTATGGTGGACGATCTTGTGTCTTTGTGTATTCTTTATGATGAAGACCCACTCTATAGTTTAAAAAGGTTTTCCTTGCTCAGATTTTGCTTCTTTTAATAATTATTTAATAGCTACACTGCAACACTAACTACAAATAATTACATTACCGGAGAGACGAAATATAGGTAACATATAGAAAAGTAAATCTGGTCAAAATCCAACATGGAATATTGGGAAAATAACACAGAAATTGGCGAAACTAGACAAAGTAAGAGCGAATTTGGTAAAAGGAAAAAAAAATTCCAAAAACTTAATACCGAAAACAGTAAATGATATACCAGCACTGCAAAATTTGCAAAACAGTGTCAGAATTGGCTAAAAAATAGAACAAAATATAAAAAAGTAGCAAAATTACCAAATAGTAATAACGTTTGGCAAAAGTATATAAAATTTACCAGAAATTACACTGAAATTGGCAAGAAGACATCGAAATTGAATAAACACCACATTTTGCGAAACTAACAGAATTTGGCAAAACCTACTACCGAAATCGGTAAAAAGTGCACCAATATTGAAGAGAAAAAAAAAAACAACAACCAGGAAAAAAGCTAATCCAAAATTATAAAAAAAGGTTTTGGCCATCAAATAAAAATTTATTTCTTGTCTCTACACAAGTAATTTAACAGAGGAATAGCTCATTCTTTATCAAACTGGCATTTGGTGTTATTACAATTTCCACTCTGCAAATGCAGGAATTATTGATTGGTTGATTTAAAAGGAGTACAAGTTATGTAGCAGTGGTCAGGCGGATAGGATGAGAAGAAAGATACTATTCTATATGGCAACGCAGAATCGCGCGGAAGTGGTAGAAACGGCAAGTGGTGTAGTCGTAAACAGAAAAGTTCAGAGAGCTGCGGAAAGAGCGAGCGGGCAACCGCAGCAAGCAATTGCGATAACATGTTGACTCGCGGCAGGCAATAAACTGGGAATCCGAAAAAAGTATAAAGAACAAATCACCATCGGCCAAATGTAAAAGGTCCAAAGAATAAGCTGAGTGCATTCCGCATTAGTCCTTACACGAAAGAAAAATCCTTGGTACTACCGAGAATCGAACCTATGGAACATTGTCAGTCGCGCTGACCATTCAGTCGTGGTGTGGGCAGTTATATTGTAGACCCACATGGAAACGCGACAACTACAAAAATACTTAAGTAAACTATTTATTGTTTTTAAAAAATCGCCATGATTATTAACTCAGAGTAATATTTTAAGGCATTACTGCCAGTGTCAATGTGTCACTTGTATGGAATGAAGAAATCTCCACATGCATGGACTCGAATAACGACTCTCTTTCAACGTATGGAGTAACATTATCCAGCATTATGGAATACGACCCATTTGTTGCCTACCCGCGACCTCGTAATGCCGCTGTTTGGTGAGATTCGATTTGGACAACACACAGTTCGGAAATATTCTTTCCGTGAACTCAAAACACGAACGATATATTCTTATATTCTGCACTGTTCCATTTGTCACTAAATCAAAACTAGTTGTTCTTTATTTCGCACATTTAATGTGAAGCTATCAGTCACGCGAGATTCCCAATAAATTTTAGGAACACGCTAGGGTGTTACCTAACTGTTGAGTGAGCATGTACGCTTCTGTTGAAAAATGAAAAATAATCTAAAAAGTGTGTCAGTGCAGAATAGTTTCTTTGACCGTGTCATCAACATAAGGTCGAATGCATTGTATTTCCAAGTATGGAAATATCGTTTTCGGCAGGAATTAGTGAAATAGAATTTATGATTGCACTTCGGAAATGCCAGCGAAATATATAGTACATGTTACTACATGCTATATTTTGGGGGAAAAAAGTATTTCTAACAGGAATTCCAACGAATTTCGTCGGTAGCTGCTTTAGAGAGAGAAGGAGGGAAGAACCTATTTGGCCAATGATCCCTCGTAGCAAGGGTGTGGATTTCAATTTTAATCGCTCAAATCACAACCTGCATTCCAATTTTAAAAGTTAAATAGTTTGAGAGTTCACTGGAACCGTTGTCCTATATCGAATAATTTTACCATTGTACTCCACCTACTATGAGTAACGTATTATCATTCGTTATGACGCTAAACTATATGGTCAAAATTTTTACAGTTACCCTTCCAGCATAAAGAAGAGATCTCTAAAGTATTTTTATGAACCATTATAAAGTGCCCCCCTCCCCTATTTGATTAACATCTTTCCTCAGTGTGTGTTCTATAAGCCTACGTCTACGATACCTCACGGAACGTACTCCTTACCTCACTATTTAAGTCAGTAATATTCTGTAGAACTTTATAATGTTTATGACTTGAGATTTGTGACCTACCTCATGCTGGTATGTAATGTATATTTGTTTTTACTTTTTCTGAAACAATTTAATTTGCCCAGGAGTAGCAGTAATTTACTTTACCATTTATTTCGTATACATGATGACCACTCCATGACTTGACGCTGTTTAACGTAATTTATAGACCAGGATAACGATTAGTGATCGAAACCGTGAAGGAATCTGTAAAGCACACGAAATTTTTGAATGATGTATTTTTAATACAATTTATTATCTTATTATCGTCCCGCAGTTGCAAATACATTTTTGTATTACCATATTGCAATCCTTCTGGATAATCTGCAGTGTCTTGTAGATGCGTCTGCAACCCGTCTCGTCTGTGTTGTGACAAGTGGTGTATTTTTTGTTGCATTTTAACCATACCGAGACTTGTTAGTAACCTCATTTTGTAACTCTGTTAACCTCCACAGTGGCCAAAAATATCGACCAAAGATCAAAACGAGTTTCGTTTAGAGCTTTGAGATCTGCACCTTACCTCAAATTTATCATCTCTATAAATAAAAGGCAATGTCTCGATTGATTGACTGACTGACTCATAATCGCCCAGCCCAAACCACTGAATACAGAAACTTGAAATTTATAGAGGGTGTTGATCTTACTCTGTAGGCGTCATTTAAAAGCGATTTTTCGATATTCCGTCCGTAAAGGGGTGAAACAGGGGCTGAAGCGTTTTTTTTAAAATTCGTTGCTATTTAGGCAATTTTGAAACTAGAACTACAAAATTTCGGATTTTAATACAGGGTTCAAATTTAAAAGACACGTGTTACAGCATTTTGTGAAATTCAACCAACAATGAGGTAAAATAGTGGACGCAAAAAGTTGATTTTCAAAAATATGTTGCTATTCACTCAAATTTTAAGCTGCAACTACGAAACTTCGGATATGGAATCTTAGTTTGGGCTAAAAAAAAAAAAAAAAAGCACGATTTCATTATTTTTGGAAATTCAACAAGTTGGTAAAATGGGGGATCGAGAATTCTTTTCGAAAACATATAGTTGTCAAGACAATTATGAAGCTAGAGCAGCAAAAATTAGTATTTGTATTGTTCATTAGAATTTTAAAAATACGTGTTTCGGTAGTTTTGGAAATTCAACCATCAAGGAGATTAAATTGGAGAGGGGATTTTTTCGGAAATCTGTTTCTATTTAGGCAATTCTCAAGTTACAACTACAAATTTTCGGATTTGGATTCAGGGTTTGAATTTAAAAAAACACGTTTCGGTATTTTTGGAAATTCGACCAATTGAAAAATGTGACGGGTGTGTAGGGTTAAAAAAATATTAAAAAAAAACAACTAGGTGAATGGAAACTGGCAGGGGCCTCTAAATATATAAGGTGGGGATGTGAATTAAATTGGAATGAGAGACAGAAGCGGCTGACCTTGGATTAATAACTGTGATAATAAATCATGATATTAAAAATTATTGTGATTGATGGAATATGACCCTGATTCAATACTAACTGATAATCTCTCTTCCACTTCCTGCAAGCGGCATAAAAAATATAAATTAATTATTTTTTCCCACCAAAAACCTAATAAGCTGGCTAGGACCAGACAACTAATAATGTTAGAAAAACATCCTTCCCTTTTTATCAATACCTTTATTATTACCGTTTAGCAGAAAAAAGAGTCACAAAGAAATCCAATACAAAATACAAACTAGAACGAACATCCAAGTTTACAATTACCATAAAATACGAAAGAATAATCTAAATGATTATGACGTTACACTGATCATTATGAAACTTGAATTTAACATAAACTGACAAGTAAAAACAACCCTTATCCTGGATTGATACAATATTCGTAACTGAATAATTGAACCGGAATATCAGTACAGGGTTGATTTTCCTAACTACACAATCCTACTATTATGCATACCCTGAAACGCAACGACTATTTGTTGCTGGCGAGCGCTTTGCCAAACTGACGACTTGCGTGTGAAAGCGCTGCGCTGCAGTAGCGTGGGCGCAGGGCGGCTGTAGTAAGCTGAACATTTCCGTGACCATGAAATAAAAAACACGCTCCTTTCCTCGGAAGTTGTACTCCCTCCTATTAGCCTCTGTGTGCTTGGCAGTACACAGTGCCTGCGATCTCAAGCAGTTTTGCCAAGTCAGCAAGTCAGGGCCACTTCAGTTAGCGTAGACAAGTACGCACAAGTACTGAAGGCCTAGATGACTCCAGTAGTTGAGTATATCGTAACTAGTACCTCGGTGTATTGTAAAATGTAAACTTTCACGGCCGGTATGGTCAAAATTACTAAAAATTTTCGGGCTGTTATTCCGTGGTCTAGTGGATTTATTATTAAAACCCAAGGTTTCGTCCACGACTACGGAGGACATTCTCAAGGGGGATAGTGGCACTTTTGGATGTCCGATTCTCACCCTGGCTCGCTACTGACTGAAGCCAAACTCCGATTACGAGGCCTCGTGCGCAGTGGTGTGACGTCAGATGTTTTTGACATGCGCGCGCAATTCGTCGTTGCCGCTTGCCTCCGTCCGTTAATATCGTCCCATGGTGGAAGACTGTTACATTTCTTCTTCAAAACCGGAATCCATATATCATTTACTCACACCATTGCTCACGAGCCCTCGTAAACGGAGTTTGGCTTCAGTCAGTAGCGAGCCAGGGTGTGAATCGGACATTCAAAAGTGCCACGATCCTCCTTGAGAATGTCCTCCGCAGTCGGGGACGAAACGTTGGGTTTTAATAATAAATCCACTGGACCACGGAATAACAGCCCGGAAATTTTTAGTTATTTAGTACCTCGGTGCAGTAGTATTGGTTGGCTGACCTTATCCAAACCAAAAACAAAGACTTTCAGCTTAAGTACAAATCTCAGTGTGTACCCTGAAACTTATACACGTTCACCCGTCCAAGTAACGGCTCAATAAGCCAAATCTCCAAGAACAGGGTGCGAGCAGACGCGTCCGTACTCCAGCGGAGCAAAGCTCGAAGTCCCTGATACCGCGTCTGTAGCGCAAGATCCCGCAAGAACCCGTTTTTTTTTTTTTTTTTTTTTTTTTTTTTTTTTTTTTTTTTTTTTATTCCGGAAAAACCAATCAGCATCGAGTTCTCAAACTCTGGGGAGTAAAATTTCACTAAACGACCGCCGATTTCAAAAAGCTGGCGCTTTGAACATCAGCCAATCAGAGTCGGCTATCCCTTCCACACACACTTTTGGCGAGATTCTTCACGAACGGTCCAAACGGTCACCGTAGAAGCGCAAACCAAGCTTCTAGAAAAAACAGCACTTTCAGAGTCGTCTTCCTTCTTTAGCAGACAAGATTCTGGACGCTTGTCTCAGCGGAGGGGCCGGATATCTTTTTCTAAAATCGGAAGGAGCGGTTCTAAAAGCACAGACAATACTCCTCCTCCTCAGTTTGGGACACTAGGCTACCATATTTACAACCTGCCGCTCGACCAGAGCACCGAGGCACCTTGCCATCGGCACAGAGTAACTATACTATCGGGACCCCTATGGCGCGGCCCCCAGGGCACGCCGCTGGTCGCAGGAAGAGAGTGCAGTAACTGCCGCTTCCACCGGAATTCCACTCTCCCCCGTCAAGACAAAGTCAGCTCTGTTTCTCACCTCAGCAAAAATCTTCCCTGCACTGCATTTCCGACAGCAATAGAAAAATGCATGTACTGGTCACTTTACATCATTACACGAACGATAAACACAGTTGATAAACTATGGCCGGCCGCGGTGGCCGAGGGGACTGAGGCGCTCCAGTCACGGTCTGCACGGCCACTACGGTCGGGGGTTCGAATCCCCCCTCGGGCATGGATATTTGTGCCGTCCTTAGTATTAGCTAGTTCATAAGTAGTTTGTAAGTTTAGGGACTGATGACCCTGTAGTTAAGTCCCTTAAGCTCTACAAACGAACATTTTTGATAAACTGTGTTTGGTTGTGTGGCCATATTCCGCAACAGCTGTTAAAATTGATTATAAGAGGTAATCCGTCTTATCCTGACTGCAATAAAGAGATTTATTTTGCACCAGACGCGTTTCGCTTTTTATTTTAAAGCATCTTCTGTGGTCTGTAAATGATACAAAGGTTTGTACACTTTGTTTTCGATAAATAGATTAAAAACAGTTTTTAAAAAACATTTAGCACGTTAGGCCTAAGTGTTTTAACTTAATATTCGGTCTACTGTCTCTTCTTTCCATGTTACTACTGTTTCTCCGTCTTGTTGGCTGGAGTTCGTTTGTTCCTGGGCGTGTGTTTTTCGGCTGTGTAAAACACACTGTCCTATTCGAGTGGCAAGAATGTTTCACATGGTTTGATATTTTCAGCATTTCGACGCTCTCCGAAGTCCCCTACTACTTACACACGATGTTTCCTTCCTCCTGTGTTATTCCATACGCATGGGAAAAAAAAGAAAAAAAAAGCATACACAAAAATTAATGCAACGAACTCGTGCACGCATGGGTGTTCTCATGTTCAGAGGTTTCCTCATTGCGCAAGCAGTCTGCTATGGACACGCTTCGTTGCTTAATTGTGTGGTAAATGTGTCAAAAAAGATGGTGTGGCTGCAGGTAAAAAGTATGTAAGTAACAGAAATGCAGAGTAATACCAACGTTTTGTTTACAATTTTCTGCAGGTGCTCACAGCGAGATATTTAGATTTTCTACTTGGGAAAACGCCGTACGTAGTTAGTTACTTACACACCAACTGAGCTGTTTACTTCGCTTTTGAAAACGAAGTACATTGAGTCAATATTCCGGAGGACTGATGACTCTTGTAGTTTAGTCCCTTTAAAAACCTAACCAACCAACCAATATTCCGAAAGTAGCGAAATACTTACTGGAGGTTACTAGTCATGATGTGATAGTTAATTTAATTTTCCTCCGTCATCTGCAACTTATTGAACAAAAGAGTTGCTTACCCAATTTCAAAGACACACTACATATAAACATCCTCGGCCGTTACAAATTATGGTCATAGCCGCCGAAATCGTAAGAATGGAGGTTCTATTTTACAGGTTTCTTTTTTTTTTTTTTTTTTTTTAATTTTTTCCTCGTAAATGCCTTTCATTTTAATTTCAACTCCATCATTTCCTTTTTCAGATGTCCAGCGTCTCACATGTTGTGGAATGAATATATCTATATCTATATATAAAAGGCTTGTGTGTGTACGTGCTGACAGACTTTTCTCCATGACCACATATTGCCACCCACTCGTGGTTGTGGTGGTAGATAGCCCTTGGTCTAATGATGTTAGTAAGGGAGTTTGGTCGCGGTGCGTGGCAATAGGTGAGTGTGACGAGCAAAAATTCACAAAATATGCAATAAATACTCTTAGAAAAAACTATATACTGTGTAACTTACGAACTTTACGGTACGAGTCAAAATCTGTTTATTCTTTCAATCGTCAAACAATGCGGTCCTTTCAGACTTAATAATGACGAGGAATATCAAATACGCATTTTTTTAAAAAAATAGATCACATGTTTCCGTCAACCATACATTACCGACTATGAACAGAGACACAAAACAAAGATAGACTCAAGTATAAAAAATACTCGTGGAACATTGATCACTGTCGTGGAAGCTTGGTGGAAACAAAGACATACATTAATTATATAGCCGCGACACTCTCTGCGACGTAGTCCAACTCATATCCCGGCGGCCTCCTGTGATAATGTTGGCAACAGATGTCGTATAACGAGAATCATGTGACATCGTCATAAGCCAATCGCGTCACACGCAAGTATTTTGTCGTGAAATCAAGCATACAGCAGGAACAGCAGTATTTATCTACACTCTATGTGGTTCGGTCATCTTTGCAACGATTTTATATCGTGTTATTGATGTTGCCAACATAAAAACACGAGGCAGCCAGGATAGAAAGTAAAATTTTACCGAATCAGATACATCCGTTGTTGTCACATCTCATTATGACCAGCTCTTTCACGCGAAACTCTTTTGTATAAACTCTCATGATTCATGCAGTCTTACAATTCATTCTAAATTCCTATTCAAGAAGATATTTGTGAAAACTGTTACAAATCAACATTCGCACTTACCCAATATCGTTTTCAGAAATGTAATTTGCCAGCCGCTTTCGGCGCTGCTGTTGCAATGTGTAGCTTTATGAAAACAACCTAACATTGAATTTACATTGTTCCGAAGCACGGACTTAAATTAATTTCACTCTTAGTATGAAAAAATTTATGAACATTCATCGTTTTCGACAATGACTTCTACTTAAATTTGACATCTTGGCTAGGAGAGCTGAGTTTATTGACAGAGATCCAACATGGATTGTTTTTTTGCTGACCTACGTCCGGAAACCAAAGAACCATGATATACACAGGACCTTCTTTAACAACCGTTGCGAAGCACGGGCATATAAGCTAGTATTTTTTATAAAATTGTTGGCTTCCATTTCTACGTACCACTTCTAGTTTTGCTGTATTTTATTATAAAGATTCAACTGTTTATTCTAATCAAGTTTACAAGCAGCTTTCCAAATGGCATCTCTTTATGTGTAACCGTTTATTTATTGAAAAGTGCTTTCTTTGAAGTCAACAAACATTATTGGACATAAATCGGCTTTCAGAATTATTTACAACACACTGCACAAGTAAAAACACATGAGACGCAGCTGTATGTTGTACTATAAACTGTGCAAGAGATTCCCGCCGAACCAGGTACGCACTGCGGTTTCTAGGAGATGTTCGCTTCACACACGGCCTGGATTTACAGGAAATTGTGCGTGCACACTGGTGAATGCGTCGTTCCGAGCTATTAGACAATGAAACGGCGAAGAAATAATATAAAAACGGTTGGATGAACACTCTGCCATACACTTCAATATGCTTTGGATAGTATTTATGTAGATGTATTAGTATCGGCTCATATCCACGGCTGGGAATCCCTGTACAACTTTTCTGTATTTCTTCCTAAATCGGTTTATGTAGTGCCAAGATAGTTTCTCCCCATTACTCAATCCAAGCTTTTGCTACACGTCAAAGAACACATAGTCGATGAGACGTTAATCCAGGGATTTCTATCTTTTTTTTGCATTCCAAGTAATTACATCATACAAGAAGTGTTGTAGGAGTGTGTAAAGAATTCCATATTGCCAATGCGGAAAGTCAGTACAAGACAAGTAAATAAGTGAAGCAACAGGTACGGAATATGGATCAAAAGGGATGCATTTGTAGACTATAGACTGTGCCGGTAGCGGTGGCCGAGGGGACTGAGGCGCTCCAGTCATGGTCTGCACGGCCGCTACGGTCGGGGGTTCGAATCCACCCTCGGGCATGGACACTTGTGCCGTCCTTAGTCTTAGCTAGTTCATAAGTAGTTTGTAAGCTTAGGGACTGATAACCCCGTATTTAAGTTCCATAAGTTCTACAAACATTTCTGTAGACTGAAAATGATTAGCCTTTCAGAGCATTCTCACAAGGCTGGCACCGGTGGCAACACCTACAACGTGCTGACGCGAGGAAAGTTTCCAACCGATTTCTCATACACAAACAGCAGTTGACCGGCGTTGCCTGGTGAAACGTTGTTATGATGCCTCCCGTAAGGAAGAGAAATGCGTACCATCACTTTCCGATTTTGAGAAAGGTCGGATTGTAGCCTATCGCGATTGCGGTTTTATCGTATCGCGACATTGCTGCTCGCGTTGGTCGCGATCCAATGACTGTTAGCAGAATATGGAATCGGTCGGTTCAGGAGGGCAATACGGAACGCCGTGCTGGATCCCAACGGCCTCGCATTTACTAGCAATCGAGACGACAGGCATCTTATCCGAACAGTTAGACGCCGTTTTCGGCGGCATGAACTATCAGCTCGGAGACCATGGCTGCGGTTACCCTTGACGCTGCAGCACAGACAGGAGCGCCTGCGATGGTATCCACAACGACGAACTTGGGTTTACGAATGGCAAATCGTAATTTTTTGGGATAAATCCAACTTCCGTTTACAGCATCACGATGGTCGCACCCGTGTTTTGCGACATCGCGATGAACATATATTGGAAGCGTGTATATGCCATCGCCATACTCGCGTATCACACGGAGTGATGGTATGGGGTGCCATTAGTTACACGTCTCGGTCATCTCTTGTTCGCATCGAAGGCACTTTGAACAGTGCCGTTACATTTCAGATGTGTTACGCTCTACCCTTCATTCGATCCTTGCGAAGCCCTACATTTCAGCGGGGTAATGCACGACCGTATGTTGCAGGTCCTGTACGGGCCTTTCTGAATACGGAAAATGTTCGACTGCTGCCCTGGCCAGCACATTCTCCAGATCTCTCACCAATTGAAAACGTCCTGTCAATGGTGGCCCAGCAACTGGCTCGTCACAATACGCCAGACACCACTCTTGATGAACTGTGGTATCGTGTTGAAGCTGCCTGGGCATCCGTACCTATACACGCCATCCATGCTCTGTTTGACTCAATGTCAAGGCGTATCACGGCCGTTATTACGGTCAGAGGTGGCTGTTCTGGGTACCGATTTCTCAGGATCTATGCACCCGAATTGCGTCAAAATGTAATCACATGTCAGTTCTAGTGTAATATAGTCTAATGAATACCCGTCGATCATCTGCATTTCTTCTTAGTGTAGCAATTTTAATGGCCAGTAGTGTATGGTGTGGGAGTCTGGAGAATTATAGGCTCCTGTTTCATCGAAGAATATCTTAATGGTAGGATGTACACCACATTTCTGTAAGAAACATTAGGTATGTTATTGGAAGAATTACTTTTAGGAACAAGACACAGAATGTGGTATCAACTCCATGGGTGTCTGGCACATCTCTCGCCGATGGCCAGAAATGAGTTGCAGAGATGATTCCAAAATAGTTGGAGTGGACGTGGAGAAGGTGGTAGTGACCGTCTCGTTCGCAAGACTTGACGCCTCTGGAAATTCTTAAGAGACATTGTTTATATAGAAATTTTAACTAAACTTGAAGATATGCAAGAGAGAAATGTCAGAGCATGATGTGCTTCGATGAGTGCTGAAGTGATGCGGAATACCACTCAATCCATGATAAGAAGATTGCAGTACAGCATTGTATAAATGGTCATCACTTCGGACACTTTCTGTAAATGGTCGCTCATGTCTCTTTTCACCCTTTTAACCTTCGACGACCTTACTGTGACACGTAGTTGGTTTCGTCTAGACAGCAGCTATCAGAAAATAAATACCAAACTATAGCATCCCACTAAATAAATAAATAAAAATAATGGAACTTGATCTCCACATCTCTGAAGCCACCCCATCTACCACAATAAATAATAAACTATAATAAAATAAAATAAAAATAAACCAACTTCATATTCTTCCCGTCGTTCCGTGCATCCTTTGACCCACAAAATTTTCAGCGCCTGTCGTGATTTCGGAGTTATTCTTGGTAGTAGTAGTTAGTCACTCACCCTATATACGAGGCATGTCCACAAGGTAAGATCTATTTGGTTATATAAAACAAACGTCTATAGCTACAGGAAAAATATTTATTGTAAAAAAATCTACAACTGTTAAACTACAATTCTACATAGATTCCGAAATTTTATAGGCACCAGCCATAGCATGGCACAGGATTTTGTATGTCTTCTTCATAGAGGGTAGCCGCCCGTGCATTCAACTATGTGGTAACATGATCTTTCAGGTCGTCATCATCGTTGAAATGTTGACCACCAAGGACGTATTTTAGGTGTAAGAAGGGATGAAAGTGTAAACTTACAGTTGTGTATTTTATCGTCGTCCGCCAACGTGTTGTCTTTCTGTTGCTGAAAATGTCAACGTTTTACACCGTGGCTCTTTTTATCTCTTACAAGTGGATTTTAACTGCTTCTTATGTGTCATTTTCCATTTGCCTTTTGTAGTTTTAACCTCAATTACTGCCTGTTTTTTAATCTTCTGCGTCTTATATGTATTACTGTCGGCTGAAGGAAAGTGTAGCAAGTCGCTTCCAACCTGTTCATTAAAGGAGGAAAAAGTCATTTCTCATCAACGTGTCCATAGCATCTGAATATGTCGTCCAGTTAGGCATGCGAAATATTGTGCAGTTACCACAATAACACCTAAAGTATAGCCCGAGAATCATATTTACAAGAAATTCGTCGGGGAAACTTCAAGCATCACAATGATATTACACGTTACAAAAAGCAACTATAACATAGAAAAAATCTAAACAATACTGTCTTACGCACTGCAGAGAACGATAGAGTTTTTTTGAGGTAACCCCATGTTATCATGGAGTCTGGGACCGCGGCTAGTCGAACAATGATGCAATGATGCACCAATAGCCGTAATTTTTTGATCGGTTTTACTTAGCGACCGGTTTCGACAACACATTAATGCCAGCTTCAGGCCCTATAAAAACAATTACGGTTCTAAAGACATAACTATGCAATGTATCATAGAAATAGAAATAAGAAGTACATCTCATGTAAGTAAAAAGGCTATAATCAGTGGTAAACTAAAAACTATAACATCGATCCTATAGACGATAAAGCAAATATAAAAATCTGATTCACATTCCTATGTGCAGCTAACACTTTGTTTCTATACCCCGTAGCCATGAAATGGAAAAAAGAGACAGTTCTGTAGAGTGGGGGGGGGGGGAGTGGGAAGTTATGCAATGAAAGTATGAAAGTGCTTGTTGATTACAGCAACAGTTCATGTGCGATATAACGTTGATATTCTCGTCTTTCCATCAGAAGGCATCCATACTAAGGGTAAAAGTGCCATATACTGTTAATACACTGTGTAATCAATGAAGGTAGAAGTGTTACTGCCGCGCCTACTTAAAAAAAGGCATTTCTTCGACAAATGGGACGTTAATCAACATTGTTTACGTTTTAGGACAATTGAGAGGACTAAGTTTTTAGAATCATGCCAAGGTTGGCAGTTTCAGTTTAGATGCAGACTGTTATGCAGTCAATCTTTAGGCTTATTTTAACAAAAAGTTTTGTCTGCGGACCTTTGTGATTTATTTTTGATGCAGCCAACAGAAAAAAAAAAAAAAAAAAACAAATGAATGTAGAAAACAGCACTGTCGCCAACGGTAAAATTGGAAATAATATACACGTTGTAAAAGGACTACATGTACAGAGCGCCTATCGTTCGGAAAGCTTTTATTGTCGCTAGGTTAATGACGGTAAAAACTAAATTAATATATAGTATTGTATGTATATTTTTAAGCCAATTATGAGCTTCAGCAAAACGATTATCAACCGGTGTGGCATCATCAGATTCGAAACAATTGTGCTTCTTTCTCTTTTAGGATTTTATTGTTCGTTGTGGGTTCACAGCGTGCAGCATCCCCCGGGCGCAGTTTGTTCGAATTTTAATGGAAATGACGCAACATAATTAAACTAAATTCTAATTAAACGTCGCTGTCGCACGATGCGAATTCTCCGCCCCACACAAGCTGTCCAATTTCAGAAAATGACGCAACGAAAGAAAAATAAATGCGTTCACTGAAATGTTGGCAAATCGGGCTGCAAGCGTAATTCGTATTTTTTTAGCAGACTATATAGTTGTGATATTTTTTCTGTGGGTAAACTACGGATAGCGATATTTAAAAATCTGTGTGTACCTATCTCATAATAATTTTAAGCTGATACTGTTAACACCTTTGGTTTTTGTAGCTGAACAAGGCATTATAGCAAGAAAACACCAAATTTAAAGATAGTAATTTCTGTTGATTAATATAGTTCAATCCCCCATATACACTTGACGTTCCACAACGCATATTCTTCATAATATCATCTCGTATTCGGCCACATTTAATGCAAATCAACCCTCGCCAATTCGGCCTATATATATATATATATAAAGAAAAGATTTTTTCACAAATAAACCCGTAAATCGCATCTGTGGTGAAAAATTGTACAATTACGTAGGTATACCCATTGCATGTTGACGTTCATTGAAGTTGGGTATGCCCATAACTTATCACCGTAAATTGTGTCTAACAAAATATTCTTTGCGATGAACGACCCCTCATCACACACAACACTCCCTTTACAGGTCCATAATAATTTACTTCTTCTGAACATTATTGACAGAAGAATCGAATGCCATTCCGCTTGTGTTACGTTGATGTTCAGGATCTGTCTAAATTAACAGTTTCCTCTTTCCTGTTAAAATTAATGCGGTGTCTGTAGATCTCGATTGTTTCTCTTTACTTGAGCGCGTTTTACAGATGACACTTGTTCCATCTGTAAAACTTCACACTACTAAGCGAGCAACACTCATTGTTAGTGACAGATGTAATAGTGCATTTTTAAGGTAATCCTTGCCATTTTCAAAGTGCGTCTTGAGAACACCTGAGCTATTTGCACAACGTTGGTGAACAACTAAGTTCTCAAAAATCATGTCAACCCCAGTATTTCATTAGAAGAAGCAGACGTTTATCTAGAAACGCCATTTTCTCCTTCCCGAAATTCTTTATACTTTATCAAGATATACCCGAAGAACGGCGTTGCTTGGATTCGAAATGTGTAAGGTATGTTAAAAGACGACGTGCCGACCACTCCGGAATAAAAAAAAAAAAAAAAAAAGAAACAAATTACAGTTCTATATCTTCGCTCGGTGAAGGCCTGCCTGGTTTTATTTTTGTAATTCGTCAGAATTAGCATGCGCCATAAAATTAAGTAAAGTACTGCAGCACATTTTAAACAGTTTGCATGGGTAAAAATACAATTCGCAGACGTTACGTGTGTTTGATTTTAGCTTATTCATAGGAACGTATCGTATAATAGTCAGAGGAGCTATCAAAATTTCATTTAAATCTGAGAGCACAATAATATCTCAGTGCACTCTCCAGATATTGGTGTCACATCTGACAGAGTAGCTCTCGTGTCGTGCCCGCCTCTATCTATTGGGAAATACTTATCAGTCCACTTTAAGAACACTATTCTGTGAGAAATTTTACTTCGACAGCGTACGGTCTTATATCTCCTCCCGATAAGCTACTGAATTTCTTTTTGTTATCAGATCAAATGTTCAAATGTTTGTAAATCTAATAGACTACGCTGATCATCAGTCCCTACGCTTACAAACTACATAAAGTAACTAATGCTAAGGACAACAAAATGTTCAAATGTTTATAAAGCTTATGGGACTTAACTACGGGGTCATCAATCCCTAAATTTACAAACTACTTATGAACTACTTACGAACTAGGACGGCACAAATATCCATGCCCGAGGGGTGATTCGAACCCCCGACCGTTGTGGCCGTGCTGACCGTGACTGGAGCGCCTCAGTCACCTCGGCCACCGCGGCCGGCCTAAGGACAACACATACACCCTGCCCGAGGGAGGACTGAATCTCCGACGGCGAGCGACAGCGCGTTCCGCAGCTCAAATTCATAGTACCATACACATATGATAACTTCACAACATTAACACATCGGTAGTTTTTATATACTGCCTACCCCTAGTTAGTAAAACATTTTTCATTTTCAACCTCGGATCAGCCATACGTTTGGGATACATTTCACACTTCTTTGACAATGTTCCACTTACAGTATTACCGCGCCAAGGACCAAAATATATTGGATATCAACTTTGATACAACTGAGGCCTACCACTATACAAAAACAGATAATTGGAAACAGCAGGAACAGTCTTCACTAAACGATTACAACATTGCCTATCTTTATTATCATTTAAGAATTGACGAATAACTTCAAAACCTTTTTCTTTAGGTAATGTCTTAATAACTTCACCTTCTTTCTCTGTTTTACCTTTCACATACACTGTATTGCTACGGTCCAAATTTTAATAAAAACTCTACTCAGTATCACACGATCAAATGAATATGGAATTTTCTTAAGATCCTCATTAACAGATCGGTAGTTTTTATATACTGCCTACCCCTAGTTAGTAAAACATTTTTCATTTTCAACCTCGGATCAGCCATACGTTTGGGATACATTTCACACTTCTTTGACAATGTTCCACTTACAGTATTACCACGCCAAGGACCAAAATATATTGGATATCAACTTTGATACAACTGAGGCCTACCACTATACAAAAACAGATAATTGGAAACAGCAGGAACAGTCTTCACTAAACGATTACAACATTACCTATCTTTATTATCATTTAAGAATTGACGAATAACTTCAAAACCATTTTCTTTAGGTAATGTCTTAATAACTCACCTTCTTTCTCTGTTTTACCTTTCACAAACACTGTATTGCTACGGTCCAAATTTTAATAAAAACTCTACTCAGTATTACACGATCAAATGAATATACAATTTTCTTAAGATCCTCATTTATACCACAAAGTTTAAGGATCTAC
The DNA here is from genome assembly GCA_026315105.1 of Locusta migratoria. Lineage (NCBI taxonomy): Eukaryota > Metazoa > Arthropoda > Insecta > Orthoptera > Acrididae > Locusta > Locusta migratoria. The sequence continues at coordinate 104,677,899 of CM048747.1, forward strand.
TTAATGCATATCTCATTTCGTATAGTCCTCACCACATCCAGCATTCCACACACTCAACCTTGTCATTTGCTTTTTAAGGATGTACTCATACCTTAAACCAAGCGGTGTGTAAATTGACATGCGGTTTCTGCGCTATCTTAATACGTACCGTAAGCGGAACTTGTATGTGCAGCACCCCCTTCATTAAAAAAAAATTAAAACAAAACAAAGCGAAATAAGAATCAGGTCGCAACATTGGTCCCCGGCGGCAGCCAAGAACCGTAACGTGTACATCTAGAATCATTGACTCAAGGATGCAACAGTATGGCATATTAAAGTATAAATGTTTTTTTTTAATGGGGGTGGATTATGAAGTCGTTTTTGTGACTGTCATTGATGACGTATCAACAGTCGGCAGCTAGCCAGACTGCCAGGAAGGCGCCTCTGACCTTAAGTGGCATGATAATATTGTTTTGTCCGGCGCTCCAGGAAAGATGCGTGTAGCTAGTCTGACTACTGCACGAGTCCGCGATATCACTTCTTCGGACTTAAAAAAACTGATACGCGATGGTCCGCGCTACCGCTATATAAGTATTGAAACTGGAAAGACGGTATCAGTCGTCCGTCGGCTTCGGTGTTATCAACGTGCCTTGCTACAGGAGATACAGAAGATGGCATTTGCCATTGTATAAAGCTATCGACAATCTCAAGATAGAATCCGATAGTAACATAGATGCTCAAATGATTCTTCAAGGTCCTTCGTTGTTTTGTGGATGTGTCGTGAATTTCGCGCTATTTGGCCAGCAGATTGCTCAACACGGAAATGGATGGTTAACCGTTGTTGTAATGGTAGTACCATGAAAGCCATAAGTGGACTGGAAAGTGCTAATAGTAGAGACGTTATTGTCTATCGTTCATTTAATATTATTGAACTAGCTAATAAGAAATACGGTAAGTTTGACATCTAACATGTCATTTGTAATCAGAACTATGAATCACCGCAGAATTAATGAGATGGCGCTGCGGCGGCATAGAAAGAAATTGTCATACCTTTAGTGATACACAGAATTTGTTGTATATAAGCAGCACATTCTACTGTTCCGAGGAAAAGAAGAAAACCTGATAAAAATGTTCCTATTATTTAAACAACACTTGACAGAAAAGTCGGGAACCAAGTGTCTCACTCCCCCTTCATCATCAAAAATTATGGCATGCGAACATATCGACACTCTTTTGTGTTAAAAGATATTACCAGGCGTGGAAGAAAGAAGGGGCGGTCTGAGTAGGAGAGAAAGATAGCAGAAAGGCACTGCTAGTAAAAATACGAGGGTTGGAACTTAAATAGCGGCAACTAGTTATTCACCACCGGCCCAAAGGCGTTACATGTTTGTACCTGTTACTGTCCTTAAAAGTAGTCACCAGCGTTGTGCAGAACCCGTTGCCAGCGATGTGGAAGGCATAGTTATAGCGTTAGCATAGTCTGTTCTCTTAGTAGTACGAATGGAGCGGTCTACTGCTAGTCGAATCTCTGGGACAGTTCTGAAGAGAATGCCACGAAATAGTTCCTTCACCTTCGGAATCAAATCGAAGTCACAAGACTCAAATCCAGTGAGTATGGTGGATGATACAGTACTTCCAAGTCCCAACAGAGCAGCCATAGTTTGCATTGTATGCGCCCATACATTGTCGTGCAAAATGACGGGTGGGTTGCGCAGAAAGTGTTGCCGCTTCTTTCGCAAAGCCGGTCGCCGCTGATACTCCAAAAACGAACAGTAATACTGTCTACTGACGGTCTTCCGTGGACCAATGTAATGCGTTTGGAAAACACCATCACTGTTATACACGAGAAACACCATAAATTTCACCATACTGGGACTCTGATGCACTTTAGACAGCTTTACGAAAGAAGTGGGAACACTTTCTGCGCAAGGCACCCATCATTTTGCATGACAATGCGCGAGCGCATACAGCGCAAGATGTTGCTGCTCAGAATGGCCAAGAAAGTAATTCTCTTCAGTGCTTTTAGTTTGGCAGCTACAACCATATTGCTATGTAATGGGGCATGTTAAATAATAAATAAATAAAAATAAAAAAAAAACCATTCAAAGTTTTGGGGGCGGAGGCTACGACAGTCTAGCTGACTGGCTGGTGGTCATGAGACAGTGGGTCGTGACCCTGGGGCTAGCCACTGGGCCAGTCAGCTACGCTATCGCAGCCTCCGTCGTCGAATCTTTGCACGATTGTAGCTGCCAAACTAAACGTGATAAAAATTTCATTCAAAATTCTTTGTACACAGCTGGTGTCAAAATTCCTGTGCATAATAGAAACAACCATTGCTACTTTTTTAGGTGATTCACCATCGGTTGTTTCTATAGAGAGAGAGAGAGAGAGAGAGAGAGAGAGAGAGAGCTGGTTAACCTTCACCAACATTTGTTATTCTATTAATTGTCATGATGGGAGATGACACTACTTTTTTTACACCTATTGTTTCCTTATCTCATCGTCATAGTGAACTGTAGAAGTTACAAGGGCAAGTATAACGAATCTATCATCTATGTCAACAGTAGATGAAATAGAAATTTAACAGTGAAACTCGGTTACTTATTCAAGTGGAAATAGAAGTGGTGACTTCAATAGTCGATTGGGCGACATTTGCCAACCAGAAAGTTCAATGTGAAGAAATTTCCTTTTTATGTACTCAAAGAACATCTGTGAACAACCCATACGGTTCCAACAACGTAAGAAAAAGAAAATGGCTGGATGACATGGCTCCCGCGCGACTTCTCAAGGGCTAGTAACGAGACAACGTACTGTTTCTGATCACCGTGTGGTTTCTCGACTGGTTTCTCGTCCAGTCAGACTCTTCACACAGTTGCTGCCGTAATACAAATATTTACAAACACTTTCCGGGACCGTCCGCGGTGACCGAGGGGGAAAAAAAAGGGGGGGGGGGGACTGAGGCGCTCCAGTCACGGTCTGCACGGTCTCTAGGGTCGGGGGTTCGAATCCGCCCCTCGGGCATTGATATTTGTGCCGTCCTTAGCATTAGCTAGTTCATAAGTTGTTTGTAAGTTTAGGGACAGATAACCCTGTAGTTAAGTCCCATAAGCTAGCCAAACATTTGAACATTTTTGAACACTTTCCGGGTTTGCGTTGTTTTATTTACATTGTATTTCAGCCTTTTCGGGCGTCTATTTTAGTTTAGGCTTAAGAGTTTAATATAAGGTGCTGCACTGTTAAATTTATGTACACATAAATGAACTATCACTTTTTAACGGGTTCGACGTTCAAGGATAATTTGCAACGTTCTGTATATTTTGTACTTCTTTAATGAGTTAACGAGAAGCCGTATAAAATCGACGATCGCATTCTGTCGCGTCCGCCAGACAGCTGAATATTTCAAATATCGTTTGCCTTCTATTCATTATGCTGCATTACAACTTTATCAAATTACGTTCGTATTCCTTATGACAAACGAGTGCTGCGTTTGAACATTAACGTCTGTTACTCTCGAGTGTAATTTACTTCTACCGGTCGTTAGGAGGCGCGCGTCCGCTGCCGTTATCATCGGTGGAACGCAAGCAACGGAACATTGCCCCATCTACTTTCGTGTCCTCGCTCCTGGCGGAACATCACACAACTTACCGTCTACACTATATAGGATTTGTGTACCCAGCAAAATAATACGATTTTCCCTGACTTGATTTCGAAGTTTCTGTGTGCGAACAGCAATTAAAGTGATGATAGTCCTACCCGACATATTTAGCTTTCTTGATGATTGTAAGCGATACATTCACATACATCCAATGTATGTATACAGGGTAGTCCATTGACGGTGACCGGGCCAAATACCTCACGAGATAAGCATAAAACGAAAAGCTACTAAGAACAAAACTTTTTTAGTTTGAAGGGGGAAAACAGATGGCGCTATGGTTGTCCCGCTAGATGGCGCTGCCATAGGTCAAAAGAATATCAACTGCATTTTTTTTGAATAGGAACCCCCATTTTTATTACATATTCGTCTAGTACGTAAATAATTACGAATGTTTTATTTGAACACTTTTTTCGCTTTGTGATAGATGGAGCTGTAATATTCACAAACATATTGCTCACAATCTTAGACGAACAGTGGGTAACAGGTATGTTTTTTCAAATTAAAACACAGTACGTAGGTATGTTTGAACTTTATTTCGGTTGTACCAAAGTTATACATGTACATTTGTAAAATTATAATACATTATGAGAACGCATGCTGTTACTGCGTGATTACTTGTAATTATCTCAGGACTTCAATAAATGCTCAAAATGATGTCCTTCAACTTCAATGCATTTGGCAATACGCGTAAAGAAATTCCTATCGTCAGGGAGTAGTTCGCCTTCAGTAATGTTCTCACATGCATTGACAATGAGCTAACGCATGTTTTCAGGCGTTGTTGCTGAATCATGTAACAAATATCCTTCAGTTTTCCCCACAGAACGAAATCCGGGGATGTAAGATCCGGTGAGCGTGCGGGCCATGGTATGGTGCTTCTACGACCAATCCACCTGTCATTAAATATTCCATGTAGGACCGTTACAACTACACGCGAGTCATGTGCCAGGCATCCATCATGTTGAAAGTACATCAGCATTCGGTAATGCAGTGAAACATCTTGTAGTAAAATCAGTAGAACAATACGTAAGAAATCAACATAAATTGCATCATTTAGATTGCCATCGATAAAATAGGAGCCAATTATCCTTCCTCCCATAAAGCCGCGCCATACATTAATCCACCAATGTCGCTGATGTTCCACTTGTCGCAGCCATCGTGGGTTTTCCGTTGCCCAATAGTGCATATTATGCCGGTTTACGTTAAATCTGTTTGTGAATGACGCCTAGTCACTAAACAGAACGCTTGAAAAAATCTGTTATGGCCCCGTAAATTTATTTTGTGCCCAGTGGCAAAACTGTTCACGACGTTCAAATCCTGGTGCAAATATGTATGGTACGGGTGAAATTTATGTTGATGTAGAATTCTCAACACGGAAGTTTTTGAGATTCCCGATTCTCGTTCATTTTATCTGCTATTGATGTGCGGATTAGCCGCAACTGCAGCTAAAACACTTACTTGGGCATCATCATTTGTTGTAGGTCGTGGCTGACGTTTCACTTGTGGCTGAACACTTACTGTCTCTTTAAATAACGTAACTATCCGACGAAAGGTCCGGACAATTGGATGATGTCCTTCAGGATAACGATCAACATACGTAGCACTGGCCCGTTTGGCATTTTGATCACAATAGCCACACATAAATACCATATCGACCTTTTCTGTAATTGGTAAAAGGGTCATTTGAACACGAGTAATGTATCACGAAGCAAATACCGTGCGCACTGGCGAAATGTTGCGCGATACCACGTACTTATACGTTTGTAACTATTACAGCGCCATCTATAATGGGAACTACGCTTTTCTAAAAATTGAAAGTGATATAGAAATTACACAAATAAACTGTATTGTATAAAGGCGGGGCAGTAGTCTAAGATACATCATCTACAATAATTAACACCAAATGTTACGCTAACATCCGTATGATTATCTCCGAAAGCCTAACATTGTTTATCAGTTGGTGATCTATGCACTATCTTCAATCGTTATTTTTTACACTACCTTTCATTTAATACTGTTCTACTCATAGTTGGAAAATGTTTCTGTTTCGCCGGCCGCGGTGACCGAGGAGACTGATGCGCTCCAGTCACGGTCTGCACGGCCACTACGGTCGGGGGTTCGAATCCCCCCTCGGGTATGGATATTTGTGCCGTCCTTAGTCTTAGTTAGTTCATAAGTAGTTTGTAAGTCTAGGGACTGATAGCTCCGTAGTTAAGTCCCATAGACTTTACAAACATTTGAACATTTTTTTGTGTTTGTTTCTGTTTCATCTTCTTCTACCGTCACACTAGTTGAAGGCTGGTTGGTTTTTAAGGTACATGCAGCTTTAGAACCACTTAAAAAAAGATGGGGGTGTCACCAATTTTTATTTGGAACCAGATTCGGCGCTAGGCGTTGAAAATGTTTTTTTGGCGCAGTGAAAGGTTAAAAGTCACTAGATATAGTGCGAAAAGCACTAAGCTGGCGACACTTGCTTCAGCTAAGCTGCGCAGCGCTCCCTGCTCCACTTGCTGTGAAGTCAAATGGGAGGGCGAGTCACTTGGCACAAGACCGCAGCTGACTCGGCGAGTTTTTTTGCCTATTTGCTGTGCCTTATATGAGCGCCAAACTCCTATTCGTAAACTGCTATGGCACAGCGACATGCTGCCTCAGGGAAATAGAACTTTCGTTGGCTGGGATATCCCCTACTGCAAGTCTTTCGATTGAAGCCACTTCGGCAACTTGCATGTCAATGATGATGAAAGTGGTGATGACGAGAAAGACACAGCATCCAGTCCCCTGCCGGAAATCGAACCTGGGCCTCTAGCAGTGGTGGTCAGTGACCCAGTCACTTGGCTACGGAGGCGGACAAGGAAATATGAAAATTAGCTGCATACATTTATCGGCCTTCGAAAAATTATTTTCTTGTTATTATTTCAGAAGTAGCATCTCGTAAAAACGCCAGTCTTCTTTTGCCATGTTGTCAGTGAAAGACGACGCGATTTCAGAATTGAGCTTTGAAGATAGTATTGATGAATTTGCTCGCTAAAAGCGAAGAAAAGATGTTTTGCGTCAGCCTTGTAAAGCAGAAGACCTACAGCTGATTTAATTTCTTGTAAATAGTATGTCAAGTGCTGAAAACATTAAGTGTGTTTCGTGAACAACACTTCTAACCTTTTTCTTTATTTTAAATTTCATTAAAGTGGAAGGATTTTGATCATCACCTTCCTTTCAAGGTTAAGGCTGTTGACTGTTCCGAACTTACAAACAAACATTACCATCTTTTCCGTGGTCTTCCACTATCTTTTATAGCAATGTTTTTGTATTTTAGGATCTTCTGGGAGATTCTATGCTCTGGCATTCTGAGAAGGTTTTCTCGACATTTTTGGGTTTTCTCGTTCATGCAGAAAATACGACGGTCGTCCACACAGTAAGTCCCGTTTCTGTTTCTATCCTCGGAAGCGCTACAAACGCAATTCAGAGCATGCGCAGCAAGGAGAAGACATATGCGGCTTTTTCAGATCACTACTGCCGACGTGTGCTTTGTAGTGCTTCTTTATAATGTCAGGCGTAATTGGAAGTGATGCAGCGTGTGAAATCAGATCTCTGATTCGTTTTCGAAATGCAAAGAACGTTAAAGCAAAGGAAATTCATAGGTAAATCTGCGAGGCTTACGGACAAAATGCTGTAAGTGATTCAGTAGTTAGAAGATGGGTGAGACTGTTAAATGAAGGATGTGATTATGTGCACGATGAAGAACTAAGTGGACGCCCGTCTGTGGTTACTGATGAAATGATTCACACAACTGAAGAGAGGATTAAGCACAACCGTAAGTTTACACTTAGTGCCCTTGCTATGGAAGTTCCGCAAATCTCACGATCACTAATTCATTAAATTGTGTCTGAAAGACTAAAATTTTGAACACTTTGCTCACGTTGGATACCCAAAATTCTTACTGAACAATACAAAAAACAACGTATGGGCAGTACACTTCAGTTTTTGACATGCTGTAATGAAGAATGCGATGGTTTTCTTTTTCGGATAGACACGGGGAATGAAACTTGGGGATCGTACGACACTCCTCGAACAAGTCAATCATTGGAATGGAGGCACACTTCATCCCCAACCAAGGTTACGTGTAAGCAAATCTTGAGACCTCGAAAAGCCATGTGCACCGTTTTTTTGGGACAGAAAAGTCATTTTGCTGATTGATTTCTTACTACGAGGCCAAACAGTCAATGCTGCGAGACCATTAAGAAATTGCGACGTGCAATACAGAACAGGCGCCAAGAACTATCAAAAGATGTTGATTTTTCCATGACATTGCCCATCTCACACGACGAATGTGACCAAACAACTTTTACCTAAAATCTGTCCTTGATGGTCAACACTTTAACGATGATAACGACCTGAAAGAACATGTTACCACATGGTTGTATTCACAGACTGCAATTTTCTACGAAGAAGGCATAAAAACTTATGCTACGCTATGACAAAACCAACAAAATTTCGGAAGCCAGGTAGAAAAGTAGTTTAACAGTTGTAGATTTCTGTGCAATCAATATTTTTTCTGTATCTGTTTGGTATAACGAATAAGAACTTACTTTGTGAACTTCGTATTAAATTCTTTTCTGATGACGTCATTCTTGCGCATTGAGGCACTATGCTTCGATGCGCGAGGACGTTCCCCGTCTTGGGTTGGAATCCTCCCTCGGACATGGATGTTTGTACTGTCTTTAGTATAAGTTAGTTTATGAGTAGGTTGTAAGTTAAGTCCCATAAGCTTAACAAACATTTAAACGCCATTCCTGATGATGTCTGTTGTTGTGTAGCCCTTTGTCTTTCTCAGGAACCTAATCTCTGCACTTTGGATTTTCTTGTCTTTTTGTAGTAACTCGGCTTTCGCTTTCATAGGATAGTACAGGAACTGCCACAACTTCATAGAATTTTAAAACAGTCTCTTTTTGTACTTTCTGGCCAAATGTTCTGTTTATGGTACCACAAACAGCTTGGAATCTTTGTATTTTATTTTCAGTGTCGGACTCTAAATCGAAACTTACGTCACAGCCTAAATATTAGTGCGTGTTTTCGCGGCGATATCCATTAATTTAATCTTCCCAGGTTACAAGCTGCGTCATGTGGTTTACTGCCCACGAGCTTTCGACATAGATCTCTTCTGTCATTGTCAAGTGGGTGACTGTCATTTCGAGGCCGCTGCTGTGATTATAAAGCCGCGCCGTCGCCAGTGACGTCATTGGTGCCCAGTTCCTCTAATTGCGGAGCTGAAGCGGGCGTGGCGTACGCGCGAGCAAAACATTGCCACATATGGTCAAGGAAATGGACACCAGTGACGTCAATGGCAGCGGCGCGGCTATATAAGCACGGCAGCGGCATCGAAATGGCAGAGGAGTTCTCTCCCCAAAATTACAGGCCTATCTCATTGACGTCAATTTGCAGTAGGATTTTGGAACATATACTTTGTTCGAATATTATGAATTACCTAGAAGAGAACGACCTATTAACCAGTAGTCAACACGGATTCAGAAAGTATCACTCATGCGAAACACAGCTTGCCCTTTATTCACATGAAGTGTTAAGTGCCATCGACAAGGGATCTCAAATCGATTCCATATTTCTGGATTTCAGGAAGGCTTTTGACACTGTACCCCACAAGCGGCTTCTTATGAAATTGTGTGCTTATGGAATATCTCCCCAATTGTGGAGATGGATTCACGATTTCCCATCAGAAAGAACACAGTTCGTTGTAATTGACGGTAAGTCATCGAGTAAAACAGAAGTGATATCTGGCGTTCCACAGGGAAGCATTATAGGTCCCCTACTCTTCCTCGTGTTTATAAACGATTTAGGAGACAATCTGATTAGCTCCCTTTGACTGTTCGTGGATGATGCTGTCGTTTATCGGTTAGTGAAGTCAACAGAGTATCAAAAGCAACTGCAAAGAGATTTAGACAAAATTTCTGCCTGGTTCGAAAATTGGCAATTGACACTAAATAAAGAAAAGTGTGAAGTAATGCACATGAACACTAAAAGAAATCCGCTGAACTTCAATTACGCGATAAATCAGTCAAACCTTAAGGTCGTAGATTCTACCAGATACCTAGGAGTTACAATTACGAACAACTTTGACTGGAGAGAACACATAGAAAATATTGTGGGGAAGGCGAATCAAAGGTTACGTTTCATCGGCAGAACGTTTCGAAGAGACTCCACCAAAGAGACTTCCTACATCACACTTGTGCGTCCTCTCCTGGAGTACTGTTGCACCTTGTGGACCCTCACCAGGTGGGACTGACGGAAGACATTGAGAAGGTTCAGAGAAGGGCAGCTCGTTTTGTTCTATCACGTTACGGGGGGGGGGGGGGGGCGGGGAAGCGTCACGGAAATGTTGCACGAATTGGGGTGGAAATCATTAAAAGAAAGACGTTATACATTGCGGCGTGATCTGTTTGCGAAGTTTCAATCACCGACTTTTACTTATGAATGTGAAAATATTTTGCTAGCACCCACCTACTTAGGGAGACATGACCATCCCAGTAAAATAAGAGAAATCAGATCGAAAACGGAACGATTTAGATGTTCTTTCTTCCCGCGCGCTGTTAGAGAATGGAACGGTAGAGAAAAGTTATGAAAGTGGTTAATGAGCTCTCTGCCAGGCACTTGAATGTGATTTACAGAGTATCTATGTAGATGTAGAAAATTCGTAGGCAGTAAATCACATGACGCGGCTTGTTAACCCGAGAAGATTTTATTAGAGATTTGTTCTAAAGGTGAATTATCCGAGACAATTTTTGATTTGATTGAGTATTTTCCTCGGAAAGCCAGGATTCCGTTAGCTAAGTTATTCTGTATTATTAAAATTGTAGTGATTGCCATACTTATTAAGGTTCCTTCTTCAGTTAATTATTTCGTATCACAACAGTAGGACTGCTGTAGTAAGTCTTTATATATTAGGGGAATGTCAATGACGAAACACGGAATCGTTTTAAGGTGACGAAAGTATATAACCTCTGCTGGAATTCGGCGGGCAGGACAGGATACGGGAGAGCTTCGCGCGGAAGTTTTGCACAGGGTCCCGCGCAAGCTAGGGCCTGCTCTGTGCACGTGTAGTGGGGATTAGCAGTACAAGCTTACGAAGAACTCTGAAAGCTGCAAGGTGGATAGTTAACATTCCACTATTACTGCACGCGATTAATGATGACGATCCTGATCGCCGAATGCAATTTTGCGATTGGTAACTGACGAAGAACATTTTGTGACGACGGTAGACTAGAGTAAGGCGGCCACCGTGCCGGATTCTGCGGGACAGTCTCGCATTTGGACTCGTTGTGCCTCATTAGGATGATTACTGAAAATGCTCGCAAAATGGCAAAAGCGTCCCGCATTCCATTCATTTCAAAATTGTTGGTCTAAGAGCAAAAGCCGGAACTATATGTGTACGGCACGATATATCATAGTGCTTGCAAGTCAACTACACTAGGGATAATATACGAATAAATGACACTCTTCTTACATTAAATACAAAAGGAGAAAACAAACGATATTTATTGTCTGAATATTTCAGTTAAGAAATTCTCTAGCAGTGGCAACTGTTTTTGTTTTAAGCTGGTACTGTATTTGGGGATAGGATGACTTATTAAAACATTCTGCTTTTTGCATATTTTCTGTGACTTCTTCCGTTTCAGTAAGTTCAAATGTTCAAATGTTTGTATAGCTTATGGGACTTAACTACGGGGTCATCAGTCCCTAAACTTACAAACTACTTACGAACTAGCTACTCTTAAGGACGGCACAAATATCCATGCCCGAGGGGGGATACGAACCCTCGACCATAGTGACCGTGTAGACCGTGACTGGAGCGCCTCAGTCTCCTCGGCCACCGCGGCCGTCTTTCAATAAGTGTAATGGAATATTTTTCGGTGCTCAATGTGGCAAACATGATGTAATATTATCACAGTATGTATAAACGTATTTATAATCTGATATGCAAATACAATATCAGCACTCATCTTACTCCCTACAGGAATAAAATGGTGGTGAAATTCTGAAAATGCAACAACGAAAGTGAGTGATCATTGTATGTAGTAAGGCACATTTAAACTCTGACTTCATCGAAAGAACGGTATAATAGAGTACTTCAAATAGTTTTTAATTTTTTTATCAAACTTAATTTCAGGTTATTGCAAAGCATAATTATTTGGGCGGAGTAAACTGTAAATGAAAACAATTTTGCCGGCCGCGGTGGCCGAGGGGACTGAGGTGCTCTAGTCACGGTCTGCACAGCCACTACGGTTGAGGGTTCGAATCCCCCCCTCGGGCATGGATATTTGTGCCGTCCTTAGTCTTACGTAGTTCATAAGTAGTTTGTAAGCTTAGGGACTGATGACCCCTTATTTAAGTCCCATAAGTTCTACAAACATTTGAACTTTGAACTTTTGAAAACATTTTGCTACAGGCTTTACCGTGACTGTTGTTTGAAATTGATTGAATCACAAGGTATTACATCAATTTATAATATGCATTGTATATTTTTCATCAGATCATAATCATTTAAAGTATAACCATTCACCTGTCTACACATTATTATATTTTTTAAAGTTCTTACTGAGTGAATAAGTCACTGTATAAAATGTTACATTCTATATTAACCCCCAAATTTTTTGTTTGTATATATATTAGCTTATATTGGTCATTGTATACTTGTCTTCAGTTTATCACAATTTAAAGCATAATCTATCTTTGGTGCAGTATTTCTTTAGTGTAAGTTCTTTGCTTCTGTTAGAAGTAAACGAAGATGGTGTCTGTGATTTATTCAAGGAGGTTAAAATGGCGCTACTTGAAAAGCTTATCTGTCATTTGAAGTCAGTCCGCCATCTTGTGGAGTCAACGAAATATGATTCAGATTAAAGCACTGTGTGGTTCTTACCCTATTAACTTTTATACATTTAAATGTCATTTCTGGTACATGTTTGATATAGTACACTTTTGTGAACAAATACAGACCTTCCAGATAGGTGAACTGTGATATATAAACACAAAATTATTAACTCCACAATATGGTGACACGGATTCAGTTCTGTAGCGTTAAGGGCATCTACCCCTATTCTAACCTCCTGGATTTATTACACATCAGTGAGGTTATGAGCGAAAGAGGCCTGCAAACACTGGAGGTATGATATTTTGATTGTTTGCATTTAACTTCATTTGAACAATTGTACAAAATTACATTCTGATGTAGTGTTTCGTATTTTCTCTTGTAGACAGTGCAACAGGTCAACTTAACCCACGTGTACACAGCTTCATGTTATGCCACCTGATGATGGGGGTTTAAACCCTTGTTATGGGTTCAATAAAACAAAGTGATTGGTGTTTTCAATCCGAGTAAACTACTTATAAAAATGTGTGACGCACCGTTCTCTAAGAGATGGAACAAATAAAATTACACAAGGAGATAGGAAAAACGTAACGGAGAAAGAATATATTAAATTGTCAGACTCTAAAATTAAAAATATGACCATGAGAAAATATTTATGAACTGACAATAAAGACTAAAAATTAAGAATAAAATGTTACTCATGTTACTTTAAATGAGTAGTTCTACGTTGTTCGCCTAAATTTCTTTCCTAGTTTCAGAATAACTGGCACAATGAGTCACGTGATCTTAGTCCTCCTTCACATCCTCGAAATGTCCCGCATTGAGTTTTGAAAAAGTTGTCCGTCTTAGTGTGGAGTGACGAGGCACAATGTAAACTTAATGGAATCGTGAATCGACATAACGGTACCGGGCACCGGAAAATCCGCATGCTTATGTGGATAATGCCGTCAGTCTACCAGGGGTTCATGTGTGGCGTGGACTATCATGTATGGGCTTATTAGGACGGTTTTTATTTTTTGCTACTGTCGCTAGAAGAGTGTACGTAAAAATGTTACGCACATTGATTTTACCAGGTATACGTACGCTTTGTGGAGATGATGAAGAGGTCTTGGATTAGACGAAAAGGCCCACTGAGTTCCGTTTCCGGTCGCCAGATGTAGCTAACACCTATGGACGTTTTACTTGTTCGGAACTGTGAAAGATAACGTCTATCGTCGTGAGCCACGCAAGCTGTAGGAACTTCGCCAGTAAATTACAGCGCCATGGACAGCGATCTCTATTGAAAGGCTGATTGATGTAATTGCGGCGACCGATCGTCGTTACGCTATGTGTACTGCCGCCAACGGCCAACATTTTGATCATTTAAAGTAACCATGTGCTAAACTAAAGGCTGTAGAACATGTATGACCAATTATTAAATATAAAATATACACCAAAGTAATACTTTTCGTTGCTTAAAGAGTGTATACATTTTTCTGGCGGACTCTGTATAATACTAGATAATGAGACGTACATTTTGTGTTACATGATTGACATTAGTTTAGATAATAAGGTATTTGCAGTTCCTATACTTTTCTTTTACGAGGAGTGGCAACACTCCTATGGAGACACTATGCAATGGCATCTCCTATTGTCACTGATAGCACACGTTGTGGACATACCTGCCTTGTTGTTGTTGTTACGGTCTTCAGTCCGGAGACTGGTTTGATGCAGCTCTCCACCCTACTCTATCCTGAGCAAGCCTTTTCATCTCCTCATAAGAAAGACAACCCACATCTATTTGAATCTGCTTACTATACGCATATCTTGGTCTCCCTCTGCGATTTTTACCCCACACACTTCCCTCCAATGCTAAATTAACGATTCCCCGATGTCTAAGAATGTGTCCTACCAAGCGATCCCTTCTTTTAGTCAGGGTATGCCAAAAATTCCTTTTCTCACCAATTCTGTTCAGTACCTCTTCATTAGTTATGCGATCTACCCACCTAATCTTCAGCATTCTTCTGTAGCACCACATTTCAAAAGCCTCTATTCTCTTCCTGTCCGCACTGCTTATCGTCCATGTTTCACTCCCATAAAAAGGCAACACTCCACACAAATGCCTTCAGAAAAGATTTCCTTACACTTAAGTTAATATTCGAGGTTAGCAAATTTCTCTTTTTCAAAAATGCTTTTCTTCCCATTGCCATTCTGCATTTTGTATCCTCTGTACTACGACCATCGCATGTTATTTTACTACCCAAGTAACAAAACTCATCTACCACCTTCATTGTTTCGTTACCTAATCGAATTCCTTCAGCATCGCCTGATTTTCTAAGACCGCATTCCATTATTTTTGTTTTGCTCTTGTTAATGTTCATTTTATATGCTCTCTTCAACACACTGTCCATTCCATTCAACTGCTCTTCCAGGTCCTTAGCTGTCTCGGACAGAATTACAATGTCATCAGCAAAACGCAATGTTTTTATTTCTTCCCCCTGAACTTTAATCCCTATTCCAAATTTTTCCTTGCTTTCCTTCACCGCTTGCTCGATGTACAGATTGAATAACATCGGAGAAAGGCTACAACCCTGTCTTACTCCCTTCCCAACTGATGCTTCCCTTTCATGCCCTTCGAGTCTAATAACTGCAGTCTGGCTTTTGTACAAGTTGTAAATAACTCTCCTTTCCCTGTATTTTACCCCTGCTGACTTCAGAATTTGAAAGAGTGTATTCCAGTCAACATTGTCAAATGCTTTCTCCAAATCTACAAAAGCTAAAAATGTAGGTTTGTCTTTCCTTAATCTATCTTCTAAGATAAGACGTAAAGTGAGTATTGCCTCCCGGGTTCCTACGTTCCTCCTGAATCCAAACTGATCTTCCCCGAGGTCAGCATCTATCAGCTTTTCCATTCTCCTGTAGATAATTCGTGTTAAAATTTTGCAACCATGACTTATCAAACTGATGGTTCTGTAATTTTCACACCTGTCTGCGCCTGCTTTCTTTGGAATGGGGATTATTACATTTTTCTTAAAGTCTGAGGGTATTTCGCCTGTCTCATACATCCTACACACCAGTTCAAATAGTTTTGTCATGGCTGGCTTTCCCAGAGACTTTAATAGCTCTGCGGGTATGTCATCTACTCCTGGGGCCTTGTTCCGACCTAGGTCTTTCAGGGCTCTGTCAAATTCTTCTCTCAGTATAGTATCTCCTATTTCATCTTCATCTACTTCCTCTTCCCTTCCTACAACGTCGTCTCTAAGATCATTTCCTTTGTAGAGCTGCTCTATGTACTCTTTCCACCTTTCAGCTTTCCCTTCTTTGCTGAGAACTGGTTTCCCATCCGAGTTCTTGATATTCGTAGAGCTGCCCTTCCTGTCCCCAAACGTCTCCTTTATTTTCCTGTAGGCGGCATCTACTTTTCCCCTTCTTATACATTCCTCTACAGATTTGCATTTGGCTTCTAGCCACTCCTGCTTAGCCATTTTGCACTTCCTGTCAATCTCATTTTTTAGTCGTCTGTACTCCATTTTGCCTGTTTCATTTACTGCATTTTTATATTTTCTCCTTTCATCTATTAAATTTAGTATTTTCTGTGATATCCAAGGATTTTTTGTAGGTCTTGCCTTCCTACCTATTTTGTCCTCTGCTGCCTTCGCTATTTCGTCTCTCAATGCTACCCATTCCTCTTCTACTGTTTTATTTCCCCATGTTTCTGTCAATTTTTGCCTAAATCTCCCTCTGAAATTCTCCAGAACTTCACGTTCCTTCAATTTATCTAAGTCCCATCTCCTTATCTTCCTACCTTTCTGCAGTTTTTTCAGTTTCAGCCTACAGTTCATGACTAACAAGTTATGGTCAGAGTCTATATCTGCCCCTGGGTATGTCTTGCAGTTTAGGACCTGGTTCCGGAATCTATGTCTTACCATTATAAAATCTATCTGATACCTTCCTGTGTCTCCTGGTCTCTTCCACGTATACAACCTTCTTTTGTGATTCTTAAACCACGTGTTTGTTACGATTAAATCATGTTCCGTGCAAAATTCTACCAGGCGACTTCCTCTTTCATTCCTCCTGCCCAGTCCATATTCACCTATTATTTTTCCTTCTCTTCCTTTTCCTACTACCGAATTCCAGTCTCCCATCACAATTAAGTTTTCCTCTCCCTTATCTGTCTGAATAATTTCCTCTAGCTCCTGATATATTTCTTCGATCTCCTCATCATCGGCAGAGCTAGTTGGCATATAAACCTGTACTACTGTTGTCGGTGTTGGCTTCGTATCTATCTTGACAATGATAATGCGATCACTGTGCTGCTCATAGTAGTTTACCCGCATTCCTATCTTCTTATTCATTATCAGTCCTACTCCTGTGATACCCCCAACTGATTTTGTATTTATAATCCTGTACTCACCTGACCAGAAATCCTGTTCATCCTGCCACCGAACTTCACTAATCCCCACTATATCTAACTTCAACCTATCCATTTCCCTTTTTAAATTTTCTAATTTTCCTACCCGATTAAGGGATCTAACATTCCACGCTCCGATCCGTAGAATGCCAGTATTGTCTTTCCTGATGACAACATCCTCCTGAGTAGTCCCCGCCCGGAGATCCGAATGGGGGACTATTTTATCTCCGGAATATTTTACCCGAGAGGATGCCATCATCATATGTTCATACAGTAGAGCTGCATATCCTCGGGAAGAGTAACGGCTGTAGTTTCCCCTTGCTTTCAGCCGTTCGCAGTAGCTGTGTGGCAAAGCCACATTAGCTGATGTTACAAGGCCAGCTCAGTCAATCATCCAGACTGTTGCCCCTGTAACTACTGAAAAGGCTGCTGCCCCTCTTCAGGAACCACACGTTTGTCTGGCCTCTCCACAGATATCCCTCCGCTGTGGTTGCACCTACGGTACGGCTATCTGCATCGTTGAGGCACGCAAGCCACCCCACCTCGGCAATGTCTGTGGTTCATGGGGGTGGATACCTGCCTTACCTCAGAGCAAATGGACTTGTCCGCCTCGTCACCGGTGTACGCACAATCGAGAGAAGCACAGTCACTTGCAAGTAAGCGGTCTAACGTAACGGTGTCACTACGTTTTCGAAACAGGAACAACGGAGTTGGATCAAGATTCAATGTTCCAGAGGTCGTACAACACGGCAGTGTCATCAAGGTATTCAAGAGGCGTGCGGGGAATCGGCGTTGCCGTACAGAACAGTGGCACCTTGGTAAAAGCCTTGAACCGAGGTCGGCAAACTGTGGCAGACATGCATCGGGCAGGTTGTCTTAGCGTCTCTGAAGTGCATACTGTTGCATACTGTTGTCGCTTTAGTGGACAGTGATCGACGACACTTTCTGCACAACCCACCCATCATTTTGCACGACAATGTGTGGGCACATACAGCACAAGTTGTGGCTGCTCTGTTAGGTCGATGGAACTGGGAAGTACTGTCCCATCCACCATACTCCCCGGACGTAAGTTGTTGTGACTTTGATTTGATTCCCAATATGAAGGAACCAGTTCGTGACATTCGCTTCAGAATTGTTGCAGGGATTCGACAAGCAGTAGACCATTCCATTCGCACCATCAACAAAACGGGCACTGCTAACGGTATACTACGCCTTCCACAACCTGGCAATGATTTCTACACAACGTTGGTGACTACTTTGACGGACAGTGTAAGGTGCAAACTGTATGTAACGCTTTTGTATCGGTTGTGAATAAATAAAAAATCGATTTAAGTTCCAACATTTGTAATCTGTCTGATAGACATTGCAATCTATATTGCTAAATAACGTATAAAAAAAAAAAAAAAAAAAAAAAAAAAAAAAAAAAAAAAAAAAAAGATTGAATCGGTTGGTGTAATATACATAGTAAGCACTGAAGCCATTTTATCCAGTGTAGTAAGATACGCCATTGGGAAAGAGGCGCTACAGCCCCTATAGCTTCCCCTTTCCCTTGTTGCCACTGCCATTAATAGGAGGAAAGGATAGCAGTTCCAAAACTACCGTACGCTACACTCGATAAGGTGAGTTTCTATTTCCAGAACTAGAGATAGACTTCTGTAGAAGATTCTTAGAGGTAAGACCAAACAATAGAAATTGGATTACATGTTTATAAACCTGTTGGACAAAACTACTATGGTCATCGGTCGATAGAGTTACAAATTACTTATACTAATCTTTACTCAGTTGTTTGGTAACAGCCGCAATATATTTTAAAAATGGACATTGCCAACCATCAGCTGTTTATTATATTTATAACTTTACCAGTTTCAGGTATGAACCATCATTACAAAAGTAAACTAAACAGACTGATTAC
Source organism: Locusta migratoria (assembly GCA_026315105.1). Classification (NCBI taxonomy): domain Eukaryota; kingdom Metazoa; phylum Arthropoda; class Insecta; order Orthoptera; family Acrididae; genus Locusta; species Locusta migratoria. Next base: position 104,696,704 of record CM048747.1, read on the forward strand.
GTCTGTTATTGATTAACGTGCATAAGGTGGCAGAAAATGTACCAACGTAATTAGTCTGTTTAATTTACTTTTCTGATGATGGTTCAAACCGAAACCAGGAAAGTTACAAATATAATAAACAGCTTATGGTTGGCAATATACATTTTTTAAAATACTTGAACTAACTTACTCTAAGCAAACACACACACACACACACACACACACACACACACACACAAATATGTGCCCGAGGGAGGACTCTAATCTCTGGCGGGAACGGCCGTCCAGTCCGTAACACGTCGCTTTAGACAATGAGGCCATTACACACGGAAGTTCCTTTATTGCACCATGTAGAATCAATTAAGGAGAACACGATATAACTACACGAGGTAGCATGTAGTAATGGGTACTGTCGGCTGGCATTAAACCTCTCAGAACTGCCTGTTAACCGCTGAAATCATGTGCGGTGGAAATGAGAGGTCGGTGGCGCTTGTTCGGCATACATTTCACATGAAGCAGGCGCACGCACAACTGAATAGCATTTGCCGGTCACATGCGTAATGTGCATATCAATGACGGCGCCTTATCATGCCTCCCGTGACTATTTCTCTGGCAGTGTTGTTATGTGCTTTGCGACACAGATATCAGGCCAAACCAATCAGTTCAGTATCTTTATAGGATCAGGTACAGAACCACTGATTAATAAGGAACTTCACATTAACCAGAATGAAAACCGCTCCCATCACAGCTAAGCCAAAGGCCAATAAGCCCTGGCCAGAGTCAAATCAAACTGCGTGCCTATGGAATACAAATTGTGCGATTGTATGCGTGATTTCCTGTCAGACAGGAAAGCGGATCAAGCTCTTTCATTTGCGCTTTTAAACACTTGCATTGATTGATTCTGAAGAAAGGTATGCTGAACATTCAACAATGAATACGTAATTTCGCCCTGCAATTGCAAATCAGACGGCCGTTTGCTCCTCTTGAGTGGGAAGACGCCTCACCTAGCAACTGGACGCGGTCAACACCGCGCTTCAAGGACTGACTGGGTGCATCTATTTTCCCATCTACACCTCACTCACTGTTGGAAGCGGATATCTCTATATCAACATTTTTTGACGTCGAAAGTGGTCTGCACTAATGTGTTGTTAAGGTCCCTGAAATAATGCGTGCTGCTTCTAACCTAGGACGAAATACTTCTTCGTCTTTGTAATCCTCGTTCAGAACATAACTGAATGATTCAACTGCCGCACTTGAAACTGTTGTTCTTGTCTTGGACAATAGCAGTGGGGTATATTATGTTGGAGGGGTGGAGTGAAGGAAAACATTAAGTACAGTATCTGAATCATTTTAATGAATGATGCATGTATGTATGGCTGTGGTAGTCATACTTCCTTGTATAAGTGAGTGGAGTGTGATGTTACTGATGTGAAGTGCAATTTTTTTACTTCAAAAAATCTGCTATATATTTATACAGTCTTGATCTCAGTAAAATAAAAGTATTTCAGTACAAATTATTCTGTGAATATGACCAGAAAAAATGATAAAAATATCATAGGGTGCCTGCTTCAAATTACCTAACATACCTAACATAACTTTACATTAGTCTTGCCCCTCCGCCCCCTCCAATATACGGGGTGAGTCACCTAACATCACCGCTGGATATATTTCGTAAACCACATCAAATACTGACGAACCGATTCCACAGGAGGAGAACGTGAGGAGAGGGGGTAGTGTAATTGCTTAATAAAAACCATAAAAAATGCACGGAAGTATGTTTTTTAACACAAACCTAGTTTTTTTTAGATGGAACCCCGTTAGTTTTGTTAGCACATCTGAACATATCGTTTGTTACATTGTAAAATGTTAATTACATCCGGAGATATTGTAACCTAAAATTGACGCTTGAAACCTCTGACGTTCAGTTGCGTGTTGTAACAAACACGGGCCACGGTCGGCAATCAGCATCTGCAGGGACATATTTACGATGACGACAGTGTTTACGAGTGTGGCTGTAGTGCGCTGTTGTGGTTTGGTCTAGCGCTTGCTGCTGTTGTTATTCCTTCATTCGTCTTTGCACGCAGACTAATTGTAGTACACTGTGTTACAGACGTCTGTGATAGTGTAGTGTTGTAGGAACGTGACCATGGTGTATTCGAACTCTGAAAAGCCGGAGATGATATCTATGGCGAGTGTCGACAAAATGCAGCTGAAGCCTGCAGGGTGTATGCAGAACGGTACCCGGAAAGAGAGCATCCAACGTGCCGCACATTTCAAAACATCTACCGCCAACTGTATGCAACAGGTATGGTCGTAGCACGCAAACGGGTCCGTAACAGGCGCGTCACAGGGGAAGTGGATGCAGTTGGTGTGTTAGCTGCTGTTGCCGTGAAGCCACACAGGAGTACACGGGACATTGCGGGAGCCGGTGGACTAAGTCAAAGTAGTGTCATGCGCATACTGCATCGTCACTGCTTTCACCCGTTTCATGTGTCGCTACATCAGCAATTACATGGTAATTACTTTAATCATCGAGTGCAATTCTGTCAATGGGCATTAACAGAGAATGCGTTACAGTTCTACCTGTTTACCGATGAAGCGGGTTTCACAAACCACGGGGCAGTGAATCTACGGAACCTGCATTACTGGTCCGTGGACAATCCTCGCTGGCTTCGACAGGTAGATCGACAGCGGCCGTGGACTGTAAATGTATGGTGCGGAATCATTCGCGACCATGTCATTGGTCCTCACTTCATTGCAGGGGCCCAAACAGCTGCAACATACATCTCGTTTCTACAGAATGATCTGCCAACGTTGCTCGGAAATGTCCCACTGGTAACGCGTCGACGTATGTGGTATCAGCATGATGGTGCACCTGCACATTCCGTAATTAACACTATATTGACCCTTGACAGGATGTTCGACGGGTGTGCCATAGGACGTAGAGGACGCATAAATTAGCCAGCCCGTTCTCCTGATCTTACACCTCTGGACTTCATTCTATGAGATACGTTAAAGGAGAATTTGTACCGTGATGTGCCTACAGCCCCAGAGGATATGAAACAACGTATTGTGGCAGCCTGCGGTGACATTATACCAGATGTACTGCGGCGTGTACGACATTCATTACGCCATAGATTGCAATTGTGTGCAGCAAATGAGGGCCACCACTTTGAACATCTATTGGCCTGACATGTCGGGACACACTCTATTTCACTCCGTAATTGAAAACGGAAACCACATATGTACGTGTACCTCACCCCTCATAGTAATGTACATTTGCGTCAGTGAAAAAGACCAATAAAGGTGTTGGCGTGTGAACGTCATGTGCTGTTCTAGTCTCTTCTGTACCTAAGGTATATCACCGTTCCCTTTGGATCCCTACTTAATTCGGTGCTCTCAGATACACACGATCGAACAGCGGAGGAGTGGTACTCAAGCGTCAACTTTAGGTTACAATATCTCCGGATGTAATTAACATTTTACAATGCAACAAACGGTACTAATTACGTATTTGTTTGTATGTTCAGATGTGCTAACAAAACTAAGGGGGTTCTAATTAAAAATGTAGGTTTGCGTTAAAAACCATACTTCTGTGCATTTTAATGGTTTGTATTAACCAATTACACTAGCCCCTCTCCTCACGTTCTGTCTTTGGAATCGGTTCGTCAGTATTTGATGTGATTTACGAAATATATCCAGCGGTAATGTTAGGTGACTCACCCTGTATATATGGAGACTTGCTCGACCTACCAGTCTCTTGATAGTTTCCCCATCGACAACTACATAAATACTCTGCAAGTCACATTGAAGTGCATGGCAGAGTGTTTATCGAACCGCTTGTATGCTATTTATGTACAGTTACAATATCTAATAGTGAGCGTTTCCGATCAGATTCCTGTTCTTTTATTACGATTATGATGTCTCCCTTCGTAGGTGAACGCTAACAAAATATGTTCACGTTCGGAAGAGAAAATTGGCGAAGGAATATTCTCAAATAAATCTCGCCGCAACTTATAACGCCTTTTATTTTAATGATTTCCGCCAGAACTTGTGCGTCATTTCCGTGACACTCTCACCCATACAAAGCGTTAATATAAACTGAGCCGCCCTTTTCTGAAGTTACTCTCAATTGTCAGTCAGTCCCGCTTTGTGCGGATCACAAAATGGGTACTAAGGCCGGGTCCACACATAGGACCCAACGTTGGCTCCAACGTTGGCACGGTACCGTTGCTTGTCGGTATTTCGACCAAACGTCATTGGACGTTGGGCCAATATGGGTACGCCGACCACACATTGGCGCCAACGTTTCATTGTATCTTTGTCGTCTGCTCGTCTCGAAACTTTCTTTATCGTCTCCGTTTCTATAAAAGTTTCAAAATCTATTTGTGAATATTAGAACTGTATCAGAAAGTGAGACATTTATAAAAGCAACCACAAAAATCGAAATGCCACTGCAAAACTTTGGCGCGATCAGTGAAATTAAAAACTTTTGAGACTTTTTCCACGCTCCATTACTGAATGCAATTTTTAAAATTAACATTACCTAACATTTCCTGTCAAGTTTCACACATTTCTTTAGAAACTTAAAGCACTACCTGTGATATCAATTACATGGTTATTTTAAAAAGGAAGGCTTCTAAAACTCTCTCCTGTAGCAAGAAATCGAAGCGACAATGCCAAAAAGAACGTTAGCAGGTATAGAATCCCTCCGTAACGTCTCTTTTTCTTTTAAGTTCAATCATTTAAAGTAGCAGGACTAAGTTTTAATAATGTATATTAATTACTTGTAACATATTTTAAAATTTACTGATTTCGTAATTAATGTTCGGTAGAAAGTGATACAACGCATCCCACCATCTTTTACATATCTTTCCTTTTTTTTTTTTTTTTTTTTTTTTTTTTTTTTTTTTTTTTTTTTTTTTTGGTTTGCAATGACAAAATGTAATTTTTGTGTCTCGTTTCCCCGGTTGTCGTAGGTGTCGGTGGCCGAGTGGAAAGAGACCGACACAGGAATAAAGGATGCACGCGTGTGCAGGTACGGAGGTGACCAGCCGGTGGGACACCAGAACCTAGAACACTAGGCTAAATTAGAACAGGATATATATTTCGTGGAGTCTTAGTAATACTTAACTTTTACATAGTTCTTGACTGCAGAATGCTGATACATAGTTTAGATAGAGGCCTGCCTACTGATGATTCCTAGTGCCTATCCGATAGCCAAGTCTTAACTGGTGCCTATCTGATTCCCAAGTGGCCGATGCAGCAGTCGTGGCCACGAGCGGAGTTGCAGCAGAGGGCGCTCGTGGCTGACGTCGTAAGAACGCCGCGCCGTGTGTGCATGGCGGCGCGAGGCGAATGTACGTGGCGCGCACTTCATACTTGTGCGACACCACAGTAATTATTCAGACTAAAAACCGTGAATGCATCAGCCGCGATTTGTACGTCGGATAAGTCTACGTTGGCTCTCGACGGATTCAACTGAATATGTGGGCGCTGTTGCAGAAATATTGGCCAGTGTTGGCGCCAGCGTTGGTACCAAAATGTGGATGCGGGGTCAGACTCAAAGGTGGGACGCACAACTGCCGTGTAAACAATTTCCTTGGTAAGACCGTTGCATCTTCTAAGTGTTCTGACAATAAAACATAGTGTTGTATCAACAGATTGCAGAAAAAACAACTTAAACACACTTCTGTTGAGTTCATTTCACTTAAACACAAATCGAATCCAATGTGTCTTAGGTAAACACAGTAAGTCCTGGACTTCAACAGAGAGAAACTAAACACAGTTCTGTCACAAACGGAGATCGTATCTCTTACAGAATTATCGCTGTGGCAAGCCACTGTCAAGAAAATGGAAGAGTTTTGTAATATTGCGTTTTCTTTCTTCCGATCGGTGTTGGAGTAGTAGTTACTGTTCGTAGCCTCTATTAATGTTCACTAACGGTACAATAATACAAGAAAATAATTTGGTGGATCTGATACATTTAGGTAACTTTATAGATAGAAGAGCCGCGGTGGAGTAGCCGAGCGGTCTAAAGCGTCTCGCTGCGGAGCGCGCGGTTGCTCGCCGTGGAGGTTCGAGTCCTCCCTGGGGCAAGGATGTGTGTGTTTGTCCTTAGGTTAGTTTACCTTAGTTTAAGTAGTTTGTAAACTACGGACTGATGACCACGCAGTTTGGTCCGATAGATTTACAAACATTTGAACATTTGATAGAAGACTCAAAAAAGGAGGCGGAACCTGACTTTAAAGTTTAGCGGCAGAAGTAATTTGGAATGAAAGCAACACCTGAGCACAATATTACAAAAGGAACTAGCAGATTCCGCGATGACCTTTCTTACCATGATGAGTATGTTGAGTTGACCGGATGTAGCAGATGTAAAAACTCTTGCTGCATTGTGTAAAATGATGCTTGGTTGGCTTGGAGCAGATTGTACTAACTCAATGACCGCGAAGAAAAATATAAAATCATCTTTTTTTTTTGACGAAGGAATATTTAGATCGATCGGATTCCGATTAATTCCGAAGATTTCCTTGCAGGCATTACTAATCAAGTCGCGTTCACAAAAGTTACATATAATGACATCTAGAAGTTTCTAGTAAATTATAGATACAAGTCCAACAATGGCTCCAAGCATCATATTACATAATTAAGATTACTGCTGGAAAAAATAGAATCACTTCATGAATTATTAAAGGTGGGTCATTTGAAATAAGTAAAAGATTTATACGTAACTAAATATATTTTTACCATACTTCATTAGAAAAACGGTCACACACACACTTACATTTAATAATGAAGAAGTCCCTGACGTGCGACTGTTCTCAATGAGGGATGAAACATGAAAGACCAAGTTCGCAACCGCGTTCTGGGTAGCTCGTAAAGACAGATGAAAATCAAAAATATAAGAACAGCGTAATTAGCTGCCAGAGAAAGCTGTGGTCAGCGATAAGCATCGTAAATAAATTATTTATCGAATGAAAGTATTTTAATGTAATACTACAGTTTCTGTCACCGTTCGGGCGCTGGAGGTGTAAGCGGCGCGACGGCGTACTTTTTTTGGCCCCGAACGGTGACAAAAACTGTACTATTACATTAAAAAACTTTCGTTCCAGCAGCTGCCAGACTGCTTGGCGCGCATGCGCAACGCTGAAATTGTGTTCCAGCAGCGCCTTCTTCCACTTCTGTCTACTTGGAGTGTGGCTGTTTGGTGTTCCAGCAGTTGCCGCAAGCAGCCAGACGCTACCCGGAAAAATATTTCTGGCGCGGTCAAGCTGCAAATTTGCGCATTCGCAGAAAGGTCTGAGTTAGAGTGGGGGGGAGGGGGCAGACATCACGTGATACGTGTGTGTTTGTAGCGTGTATTTAGATTATTTAGAAGTCACTGCAATCACACTTGAGACGAGATATTTCTCCTTTACACTTCTTCGTTATTAGGAGGGAAGTATTTTAATTATTCCTTTAAACTCACCTTCGCCTGCAGTCAGAAACAGTGGAAAAAGCGTTCCAGCAGTGCAAGTATCAAAGTAGGGTTTTTACGTTATAGTAGCAGCGCATGCACAGTAAGACCTGTTGTTTTAGCGCTTGGAAGTAGCCGTCTAGCAGCTGCTGGAACGAACCTCAGGAGTCCCAGAGACGGCTAGGCGGTGACTGCCGTTCGGCCGCGGCGGCGTCCTATTGAAGAGGACACGCTAGGATACTAGTTGGAGCTATTTCCTTGTCACGTGTTTTGTACGCACAGTAGGTTCCTGTGTGCAGCGACCCCTATAGGCGCTGGCGCTGCCCCCTAGCGGAAGTCGATGTGTAACTTACTACCTTGAAGACCTGTGTAGTGGGACAGATTTTGAGCTCCTACTCTCCCACATCAGCTTTGTTTTGTAGGAGATGAAAATTAAAGAATGCGTATTAATAAAAACGGCAGGCAAACACTACATAAAGTGATCCGAGAATTTGGAATTAAATCTAAATTAGCAAACCTTATTCGCCAAACACTCACAGACACAAAATCAAAAGTAAAGCTTCAGGGTGAAATTTCCAAGGCATTTAACATCAAAATAGGTGTAAGGCAAGGGGACGGCCTGTCTCCACTCCTCTTCAACTGCGTCCTAGAGAAAATAGTAAGAGAATGGAAACAAAAACTAAAAGATCATAAGCTGTCACCAATCACACTGGGGACTAAACACAAAGTTTTGTGTCTCGTTTCCCCGGTTGTCGTAGGTGTCGGTGGCCGAGTAGAAAGAGACCGACACAGGAATAAAGGATGCACGCGTGTGCAGGTACGGAGGTGACCAGCCGGTGGGACACCAGAACCTAGAACACTAGGCTAAATTAGAACAGGATATATATTTCGTGGAGTCTTAGTAATACTTAACTTTTACATAGTTCTTGACTGCAGAATGCTGATAAATAGTTTAGATATAGGCCTGCCTACTGATGAGTCCTAGTACCTATCCGATAGCCAAGTCTTAACTGGTGCCTATCTGATTCCCAAGTGGCCGATGCAGCAGTCGTGGCCACGAGTGGAGTTGTAGCAGGGGGCGCTCGTGGCTGACGTCGTAAGAACGCCGCGCCGTGCGTGCATGGCGGCGCGCGGCGAAACTACGTGGCGCGCACTTCATACTTGTGCGACACCACACAAAGGTATTGAAATTCACTGTCTAGCATTTGCGGATGATTTTGCCATTCTTTCTGAAAACCTAACAAATGCAGCAATCCAAATCAATCTCTTAGAAGAAATAGCCAACAATGCAGGTTTAAGAATTTCTGTAGAGAAAACAAAATTTATGACAAACATAAACAAATGCTCCAGAAATCCTACTAACAGATATTGGGCCGATAAAGAGGGTAAATAAATTTAAATATTTGGGAGAAATGATTCAGGAAAATGGCTTAGAAAAATTTGCTGTGCAAGAAAGAGTACATAAAATGGAGAGAGCATATGGTATAACCAGGAACATTTACAACAAAAGATCTCTGTCTAAAAATATGAAAATACAGCACTACAAGACAGTAGTAAAGCCAGAATGTCTTTATGCAAGTGAATGTTTAGTACTGAATTACAAATTACATAAACTTGAAGTCCTAGAAAGAAAAGAAAAATCATTCGAAAAATACTTGGTCCACTAAGAAACACAGAGGTATGGAAACTAAGAAGTAATGCAGAAGTTTATCGCAACATAGAAAACATAACCGAAACACTACGGAAGAGGCGACTGCTATTTTTTGGACATTTATACCGAATGAACAGCAACAGGTCTGAGGAGAGAAAAAGGACGCATAGTGAAAAGATAAAAGAATACTGTAGGAAAAAGAAAGAAGAACAAAGGAGATAACATTGAAATTGGTGCGTGGTCCTTAGATGGCCGAAACGAATAAAGAAAGAAATCGTTTTATTGAATGTTGAGTAATGATTTTTATGATATGATACTTAACAAGAATTTTTTATGTTTGTTTCTGTTTGTTTCATGGTCGATCGAGGTACTGTAATAAACAGGAGCAGCGTCGCCGAAGCACCGACCGGCGTCACAGAGCTAACCGTTATATGACGTCACGGGGCAGCGGACGTCTCTGCGCCTTCTATATTGCGGGACATCGATCGTCCTCTAAGAAGATTATTTAACATTGTTATTGCTATGGATGTTCGTCAGTTCAGATTATGTCCTTGTAAATGTAACATTGGATCAGAAGCAAATAGTATATGCTTGTATTGCAAGAAGACCAATAAACATGAGTTTTAAATATTACATCATGTATATGTAATGATTTAATATTTAATGTGAAATATGGAAATGTTATTTGATCTTCTACATCTAGGAGGAAAACACCATCAGTTTGAAAAGTTTATAACAGGCTATTGAATTTCAAGACGCATTCAAATGAAACAGTGGTATTTTAAATGTGAAACTAAAATATAGTAGGCTGTGGATTTTCGCTCGAACGCCAGTTTCATGACTGAATTAATGCTAAAGAGTTTAAACTTTGAATGTGAAGTTACATACTGGCCCTCTATCTTTCTCCCGCAGATATAAGGACCTGTTTGTGTTTTACGAAAAGATAGAAATATAAACTATTATATATATTTTTTTATATTAGCCGGTGGACATAGACTTCGGAGGGAAGTTCGGTGCCACGGTTCACGAGAGGTGTTAAATTGCTAGGTGACGTTAAAAAAAACCAACAACGACAACTTATAAATATTTACTTAGCAACTGACTATAAGAGCTATAAACAGGTTTTCCTAATAAGACTGAACGAAATTTGTGACGAGTTTGGTATGATACGAGATTATTTTTACAATTTAAAGTTCTTCACCCCCTTTTCCCTTAGTCCGACCGCACCGGGCCCGATGCCCCTGCTCGGTCAGGAGCCCGCTTAACGTCCTGCCACGATGGTAGCCGATGTAATAGGCGCTCGGGCTAGCTACATTACGTAGCCATTGGTTTGCCTTCCCTATATAATTTATCTGTTCTTTCCAATTCATGTTGTTCGAAGTTTTTATTCATATATATTTGCTTGAATGTACGGCTTGTAGGTTTGATTGATTTTGCGGCTATATTTTAGTGCTCATATGGCTGACACACCTACGATACATTGGATTGGATTTGTGTTTAACTGATATAAACTCAATAAAAAGTGTGTTTAAGTTGCTTTTTTTTCTGCAATCTGTCGATACAACAATGTTTCATTGGAAGATGCAACGGTCCTACCAAGGACACTGTTCACACAACAGTTGCGCGTCCTACCTTTGAGTCTTAGTGCCCTTTGTGTGATCCACACTAAGCGGGAGAGAAACTTCAGGAAAGGGCGACTCGATTTATATTATCGCGATGTATGAGTGAGAGCGTCACGGAAATGAATGAAAACCACTCCCATCACAGTTAAATCAAAGACCAAGAAGCCCTGGCCAGAGTCAAGCGTCTTCTAATCAAACTGCGTGCCTATGGAATACAAATTGTGCGATTGGATCCGTGATTTCCTGTCAGACAGGAAAGCAGATCAAGCTCTTTCATTTAAACACTTGCATTGATTGATCCTGAAGAAATGTATGCCTCAACATTCAACTTTACTTCCATTTTTTCCAACTTTTTTGTCATTCCACTAACGATGTAAAGTATTCGCACGGGTCCTCTAATAAACAACGGTCGTATTTCTGGTCATATTCACAGAATAATTTGCACTGAAATAGTTTTATTTTACTGAGATCAAGATTATGTAATGTCGACATTAATCCAGGCTCAATTACCAATTTTTCAACCATACAGATATCTTCTTTAAATCATTTTGAAGTTTCTTTTGATCTTCGGGTGACTATACTAACAGATAAAGGACATCATTATCTATGAACAGTCTAAGAGAGCTGGTCAAATAGAGTATAAAGCAGTAGCGGCCTTGTAACGTAATTTCCTAGGGAATGTCAGATATTGCTTCTTTCACTCGCTGACTTCCGTCAGTTACAATATATTCCGTCCTTTCTGACAGAAAATCACGAGTCCAATCGCACAACTGTTGTGATATTTCATAAGCATGCAGTTTGATTAGAAGACGCTTGTGAAGTACAGCCTTCCGGAAATCCAGAAAATGGAATCGATTTGAGATCCCTTGTCGATAGCAGTCATCACTTCATGTATGTAAGTAAAGAATTACCTGTGTTTCACAAGACCGACACTTTCTGCATACGTGTGGCCTATGGATCAATAGACTGTTTTTTTTTTTTTTTTTTTTTTTTTTTTTTTTTTTCTTTTATGATGTACTTCACAATGTTTGAGGAAAGTAAATGTTTTAACATCCTGCAGCAAACCGACGTCAATGATATTGGTCTGTAATTTTGCGAACCGTTCCTATTGACTTTCCTGAATATTAGAACGACCTCTGCAACTTTTCAGTCTTTGGGTACGGATCTTTCATTGAGCGACCTCTTGTATGTGATTTAGGTCTGGGGCTATTGCACTAACATACTCTGAAAGGAACCTAATTGGTACACAATCTGGACTTTTGTCAAGCGATTTAAGTTGCTTTAATACTGCAGGCATATCTACAGGGATACCACCCTATGGCGCAAATCAAAGAATCTGCAGCCCATACGGTAACAAAGCCGTCTGAGCCCCTTATTCAGACTCTACACTCGGCTCTGTACCAGAGGCCCACAGTCGGTCCTGTCATCTATAAAGCAGATGGTGAGCTGTGCAAAACTGGCACTCTTTACCGCTTCAAACAGCCAGTCAAACCCAGAGAGCCGATCCAAAGCATCACACATCGTTGTTACCGACATGAGTCACCACCTGCAGTTGACTGCATCCCGTACTCTACATGGCATCTTGATGGACCCGTTGCACCTCTAGAAGGACTCCACCCGCTATGCACACGGGGTGTACATAGGCCTTCTTCCCTTCTCTAGTTGCCATATCCCTAAGCGGCTCCATTACTCGCCTAACGTTGGAGCAGCTAACTACAAGCAAACCCACCCTCTGATCTTGCAGGCTGGGAGGTGACTTCAGAATAAGAGACACCATCCGGCTCAGGAAAATTATCTGGCACAGACAGTGCCCAGTATGTGTTAGTAAGACGAACCGGAGAGGCTTCTCTCTCGGTACCCCAAAAGTTCTCTATCTACCATGCAATGGGGCGACCACCCACACGACCGCGGGTGGGTGTCTGCCTCATTGCCCTCAGTGACGGAGCTGCGAGCCGATCGGTGGACGCACCGAACGCGACAGACGTCCGTTCGGTTCCAACGATCGGCCCTCAGCAATGCCGCCCATCGACCGCAGCCTCCAGCTTGAACCTGGAAGCGAAGTGTCACCAACTCAGGTCGCATTCACACACAGCAGTCACAGTCCCTATCCATGACTACAATACACAGAAAGACAAACGCCTAAAAAGGCTCCTCGGTTGCTCGCCGTCGGAGGTTTGAGTCCTCCCTGGGACATGTTTGTGTGTGTGTTGTCCTTAGGTTAGTTTTACCTTAGTTTAAGTAGTTTTTAAGCTACGGACTGATGACCACGCAGTTTGGTCCGATAGATCTACAAACATTTGATTAAAAAGGCTTGTTGTAGACTCTACGGTAACTAAGGTAAACAAACACGACTAGTGCAGGTACTATTCGTACGAAAACGAAACAAACGGCAGTCGTGGTAAGGGAGACGTAATACACAGCAATCAAACTGCACGAAATTAGAGAAAAAAAATCGCTCTGACGGCCCACTTTAGATTTGTAGTTTTATAAGTTTTTGCAAACATTTTGAACCAAACTAATAATCTAAATAATAAAAAATTAATTAATAAAAGTGTCTGAAACCCTTTTAGGAAAAAAAAATTTAAGTAGTGACAAGTTCCGAACTACCGACCTTTGACATCATAGTCTAAGGGCTTGCCCACTACGCTACAGCTATCACTCAGAAAATGAGTCCTATAATCTCATACTATTCATGGCCGTTGTTAACTGATGCTAATATAGCATCTGTAGACACTAGATTATCATTTATCGTACGATGAACGATGTGTTTTTGTTAATTCTTCAGTGCGCCATTGCTTTGAAATGACAACGTGTAAGTTACAATAAGAAAACCATCAAATAAGCGCAAGATGGCGTATGTCACAGAGAGTTGTGCGCGACGAATGTCACGTGACATCTCCTAACGGCTTGATTTCGTTAATTCAATGGAATATGTCAAATTTACGTTATTTTTGCAAATATGTCTCAAACGATACGAGATATGAAACAAAACATAAGGGAGCTAAGTTGTAGAGAATTTTCTCCTCTACCAATTAGGTTATTCAATTTTCGTATCACATGAACGGTTCGTTTGTAATTACAATTATATTACAAACGGCTTTTTTAGGTATTAATACCGTATTTTTTGTCCGAAAAATTTGAAAAAGGTAGGTTCTGGTCTCTGGCGGCCTACAATCATGTCTGTAAAATTTGGTGCTGATCGGTTGAACGGTTCGTCTTAAAAACAGGGAACACGTTACGGACAGACAGACGGACAGACAGACAGACATCCCAAAATCGCCGTTATTTTTGCAAATATCTTTGAAACGCTACGACATATGAAAAAAGCATAAGAGCTCAAAGTTGTAGAGAATTTTCTCCTCAACAAATTAGGTTATTCACTTTTCGTGTCAGATGAATAGTTAAGCTGTTATTTTCATTTAAATTTCGAGCTGTCAAAAGACGATCGCAAAGGCCCACGTTTAGTGTTACTACCGTAACCTAAAGTGGGCCAACTATGAGTGGGTCTGCTAAATCCTAAAACAAGTAACGGACGTAAGAATTAAAACTGTCGAGCAGACAAGTGAATGAAAATAGCTGGATAGAACTTTTTTTTGCGTTCTCAGTACTTCTGTTGATAGCTAACAGTACTAAATCAACTTTAACTCGATTCGACACAACTACAAAAGACGGTCGCGATTCACGCGGCGTAAGAATGCACTGATTACTTAACGCGAATCTGAATCTAATATACTCGCAAGCACACGGTCCATTTACTGCGTAACTTTCCGAAAAATCCATCACTCCGTCAATTTCTGTTGTTTTTACGCTGTTTTTGGTTTCTTAGTAATTTAACGTTTGGTATAACGCTATAGAAGAGCGTTTTTTCAGTACCGCCAACTTTCCCAATATGCCGTCAATAAATTCATCTGTAGGTTTTTCCGAAGGTCTCTAAAGTTGTTCTTTCAGTCTTAATCCACTGTTTATAGACTGTTGGTTTATAGATTACTGTATTCAACAGAGCAAATCTAAAAAAAAGGTTACGTTTCTTCTTTCAGTTTAAAGGGTCTGGAGACATTTTATATTTATTCAAATGTTCAAATGTTTGTTATCGTATGGGATCAAACTGCAGTGATCATCGGTCCCTAATATTCAAACCTCTTGAACTAAGTTATGCTGAGGACAACACACACACACACACACACACACACACACACACACACACACACACACACACACCCATGAACAAGACGATATCGACATTGAAGAAACTGACAGAAAATTGAGATATTTAGCAAAAAGTAATCATCGCCTAACTTTCCAAGATAATTTCCAAATTCGAAACGCAATAATAGAATAGATCCACATATCGAATGCCCTAGTAAACATCAGCATCCAATCACACACAGCAGAGAAACCCAAGACCCAGCGTACGTCACAATTATATGATGTTATAAGCAAATCAGTTCTCTACCTCTCTCTTTCTCTCTGTCACACACACACACACACACACACACACACAAACACACACACACACATTCAGACGCACACGCACTATGAAACACACGTGTATTTTCAAACACCCACACGCAAGCCAATTGAATAATAACATACACAAACACACAATCTGTGGTAGCGCACGATCTGTTTACTACCAAAAGAAACACAAACGTATCACACAAAATCGAAACACAGCGCTCGAAACGGCTATTTGCTGGAGGTTTTCCAAGCAGAATAATACATTTCAGTTGAGGATAAGTTCTAAAATTATTGCAATATAAATATTCCAGGAATGAGAAGAAGAACATAGAAAAAAGTCAGTAACCATAATTGTTACAAGGCCGTAGCAAAAGAACGGATCATGATCAAAGCCAAAAATCAAACAAAAATATAAATCAGTTGTCTCGTTACAATGTCCAGTGAAGATTAAAATAAAACACGTCTAATTTTAATCAGATGGCTTTTTACAGCTGCGAAGGATATTTAGTCATCCTATACAATCTTGCATTAGGATTTGTGTTGTCAGAAGAAAGTTAATTAGGCCAACCGGTACTTGGAAAAGGAAGGATAGCAAGACAAGAAACAGTAGTATTGCAGCAATACTTATTTGCGTGGAAGAGACCTAATTCCTGAGATGAACTTCATTTGAGCTCGTCACTGCCCAAAGCATACTTGTTAAAATTTCAAAACATATGCGTGAATAATTTTGTCAAGAGACTGTTTCGTATTGTAAACTTTGTACTCCAGACATGCAGCTGAATCCAAGAGTGTTTGATTTCTATGATGATAATAGAAAAAATTCCAGTACATTACTCTCCTCTTTACGACAAATGATTGAAGTCTCACTCATTATTTGCTTGAAGGAAGGCAAGCGCCAGCCAAATTACTTTTTGAGTGTTAAATCTGCGTAATCGTCTTCAGTATATATCGTACTTTCACAGTTTCTTGTATGGTATCTCCCTTTTTCCTTCCTAGGAACATAAATAACAGATTTTTATTTACGAAACATAAGGTCAGCAGATATTTTTCAGCTGGAAGTATGTTAAAGAGTTCACTTTAGTAAACTGAGAGTGTTCCCGCTTGTGAGAAACTTCTCCAGCTTTATTCATACGAAATCGAAGAGTGTTGAGCTACGTCCTCCCCCCTTTACTCTACCTGAGTACATTCTCAGGTAAAGTGGCTTTATTCATGAGAACCCGAGGTACATTCTCTGTTTTATTCATACGACCCAATGTCGCTACGTCTGAACTCGACAAAGCACTTGTTCCACGTCCCGTTAGAATTTAATTGTGAATCTGTATGCATTTTAGACGTTCTGCTCCCCTTCCCTCCTTCTTCGCCAGTAATGGTACTGTCCCGCGTACCTTAACTTTGAAGTGCTTTCCAAACTGACTCGTCACTGCCCTTGCACACTATAATGCGTCTGTCATCCGCACTGCAGCAGATCTGTGTCTGTAACAATGAATGTCCTGCTAACAATGTCGTACTTTCTGAATTCCCTTCATAAATGGTGTACACAGTTACTAAAGGGAAAACATATAGACTCATCTGTATAGAATGTTTCGCGTTCTCGAACACTGAAAAGTTTTCCTACCGTTTTTTCTTAATTTTACAGTATAGCTACGTACCTATAAAAATTAGTACTTTTTAAATCTCAAACTAAAATTCCGAGCGCTCTGAGGCGCCTCGCTGCGGAGCGCGCGGTTGCTCTCCGTCCGAGGTTCGAGTCCTCCTTCGGACATGTGTGTGTGTGTGTGTGTGTGTGTGTGTTTGTTTGTTGTCCTCAGTATAAGTTAGTTTAAGTAGTAAAATGTGTAATGATCTGGTAAGTGGTAGCCACATGCAGTATAAATGCGGAGAGCATTATGACGTAGTTTTCCAGGAAGTGGTTGCAGCTAACTGAACTACTAAGGTTCACCCTACGGACATATCGCGGCTACCGTACGGTGAAAAGTTGTAAAAAATCATTTGAATACATTTCTCAAAAGGAATTTTTCCGTTGACTCCATAATAAATATGTTTGGAAATGCAGACTGTAGTATCGGAATTGGTGCTCAGTTCCTACTTGAACTTCGATCATAGGATGAAAAGCCTTGGGTTTAAGTCGTACGCCTACGCCGCAATGAATAACGTCTTTCTTTTAATGATTTCCACCCAAATTCGTGCAACATTTCCGTAACGCTTTCTCCCCCTTAACGTGACAAAACTAAACGAGCTGCCCTTCTCTGAACCTTCTCAATATCTTCCGTCAGTCCCACCTGGTGAGGGTCCCCTAAGGGGCAACAGTACTCCAAGAGAGGACGCACAAGTGTAATGTAGGCAGTCTCTTTGGTGGAGCTGGTGCATCTTCCAAGCATTCTGCCAATGACACGTAACCTTTGGATCGCGTTTCCCACAATATTTTCTATGTGTTCTTTCCAGTCAAAGTTGTTCGTAATTGTAGCTCCTAGGTATTTGGTAGAATTTACGACCTTAAGGTTTGACTGATTTATCGCGTAATTGAAGTTCAGCGGGTTTCTTTTAGTGGTCATGTGATTTCCTTCACACTTTTCTTTATTTAGTGTCAATTGTAAATTTTCACGCCATGTAGAAATTTTGTCTAAATCGCTCTGCAGTTGATTTTGATCCTCTGTTGCCTTCACTAACCGATAAACGACAGCATCATCCGCGAACAGTCTAATAGAGCTATTCAGATTGTCTCATAAATCGTTTATAAACACAAGGAAGAGGGGACCTATAACGCTTCCCTGTGGAACGCCTGATATCACTTCTGTTTTACTCGATGACTTACCGTCAATTACAACGAACTGTGTCCTTTCTGATAGGAAATCGTGAATCCAATCGCACAAATGGGAAGATATTCCATAAGCACGCAATTTCATTAGAAGCCGCTATTTTATTTATTTATTTATTATTTAACATGTCCCATTACATAATAATATTACATGTTTGATTGTTAGATTCAGGCGAATATAGCAAATATTTTTGCAAACACAAGTACAGGGTTTACAAAGGAACAAACAATTTTATACATCAGGAAATCTTATTGAATTACAAAAATTGTAAAAGTCTGTAGTGAATTTATGTGCTAAGTCATATTTACTGACGGGCCATCCTCCTTTGGCAGCTATTTTTTTCCTGAGAAGGTCCCTCTCTTTCAATAAATTGCAGCAGTGAAATAGTTTGGACAGCACTGTTACATGTGCACGTTCCGTCTTCAATTATTTTGAACCACTGATAGTAGGCTTTCAGTTTCCCATGACCTGTTAACATAGTTGTAAAATTAGGAGATATTGGAAGTTTAATCAGTAAACGTTCTCGGATCGTAGGAAAATACGGTTTAGTGCTTCCCCCCGTTTTTTGTTCTGTGCCACTCAATGTCCCATTTGGTCCTAAACTCTTCTCGAAGTTTCTTCTTTACGGCACTTGTAGGTATTTTGTTGTAGCGTATTGATTGTCGTGATCGAGCTGCTCTTTTAGCGAGGTTGTCCGCTAGTTCATTTCCCCATATCCCTTGATGTGCCTTAACCCGTTCGAAATGCACCAGCCAGTTGTGTGTCTGCAAACTTCTGATTTTACGTCTTATTTCTTCAATCAACAAGTTGTGGTTCTTCGGATTTCGCAAAGAGTCTAAAGTAATCCTGCTGTAGGTGTGAATTTCTGCAGTTGTATCAGTATCCGTTAGTATTTGCGGCTGTTTGCTGATGATGCTGTGGTGTATGGGAGGGTGTCGTCTGTAACTGACTGTAATAACATACAGGATGACTTAGACAAAATTTCTAGTTGGTGCGAAGATTGGCAGCTACCTCTCAATGTAGAAAAATGTAAGGTGATGCGCATGAGCAGAAAAAACAATCCCATAAAGTTCGAATACAGCATTAGTAGTGAGCTTCTTGATGCTGTCGCGTCGTTCAAATATTTAGGCGTAACACTGCAGAGCGATATGAAATGAAATGAGCATGTAAGGACAGTTGTGAGTAACGCGGACAGCCGACTTCGGTTTATTGGGAGAATTTTGGAAAGATGTACTTCATCTGTAAAGGAGACCGCGTATAAAACGCTTGTACGACCACGTCTTGAATATTGCTCAAGTGTTTGGGACCCGCAGCAGATCAGTTTAAAGGAAGACATAGAGGCGGTTCAGAGACGAGCAGCTAGATTTGTTACCGGTAGGTTCGACCAATGCGCGAGTGTCACGGGAATGCTCAGGCAACTCAATTGGGGGTCGCTGGAAGAAAGACGACGTTCTTTTCGTCAATTTCCGTTAATTAAATTTAGAGGGCCGGAATTTGAAGCTGAGTGTAGTACGATCTTGCTGATAAGAGAAATTAGGGCTCGTACGGATGCATATAGGCACTCTTTTTTTCCTCGTTCAATTTGGGAGTGGAATAGGAAAGGAAATGCCTAGTAGTGGTACAGTGTACCCTCCGCCACGCACTTTACGGTGAATTGCGAAGTATATATGTAGATGTAGATGTAGTGTCTACAAATATCATATTAACATCAGTTAACAACGGCCATCAATAGTATGAGGTAAAAGGAGCCTTGTAAGATTACCGTCCAATAGAAATATTGGTAAGTAATAGCATTTGATAATTAAACAGTATGAAGTTCACGGCAAACATTTACCATGCCAATGCACTAAATGTTACACAATTTTAATCTTATTAATAATGGTAGCAATGTATGTACACAGTTGGGTGACAACATTTATAGTTAGGCCATAGGTAGACTGCACCAAGTTGAATCGAGTGCTACTGTTTGTTTGTGAATACTTAGCCGGTGGAACAAGGTGTGCATCGTAATGAATTAAAGTGACTGTGATCTGTTAATGTAACACGTGTCGTCGCATAGGCATGAACATAAACGGTGTTTGAGACAGCCACATGGCGTGAAAACAATTTGCGACAAATATTCATTTTGTCTGGGGGCTCACGAGCTACAACTTTATTTGATAAATGTGTCGACGTACAGACGTATCAGCCACAGGGATCTAATATTGTGAAATACACAACATAATGTGAACTTTCACGTGTTTCAAAAGTAGTAGTTAGTACACCCCTTTCTCTCATGAACTTGATTTTATTATGAATTTGTTTTGTTAATCATATGCAGGGAAGGAAAGCTTCGAAAGTGTGATATCATCCCCTAGAAAACGAGTCAAACAGTCGCAATCAGAGTTCCAGTGTTTTTGCATGTTTAGGAATTTGGTTCGCAGCTGGTGGTTGTGAGTTTTAAAAATTAAACTTTCTCTATTTTAAACTCTCACCCCGACCTCTACTCTCGCAGCCTTCTTTTGATTGATAGCCGTAGCGTAGTGAGCAAGCTAATTTTTTCCCCCTAAAAGAGTTTTAGACACTATTATTAATTTTTTATTATTTAGATTATTATTTTGGTCCAAAAAGTTTGCAAAAACTTATAAAACTACAAAATTAAAGTGGGCCGTAAAACACGCCAGTGCGATTTTTTTCCGGGGGTTGACTGAACCAGTGAGCACAACAGGAGGCGCCGCCACTGTCCATTTCACGGCGAGACTGGCAGCGGCGACGGCGACCGCCCCGGCGCTGCTCGGCGTCGCTGCACGTAGCCGCGAGGCGTCGCGGCGTCTTATTGGCTGCGGCGCGTCAGTGACAAATGCCGGCGGCGTGTGAGGTGGCGGTGAATAGCGCCGGCGGTTATTAGCGGGGGCGGCGGCGGCTGACGCGGCCTAATGGCTCGTCGCGACGCCGCCCCCGCCGCCCCCGCCGCCCCCGCGCCCCGCTGATTGATAACTGTGTGCGAGGCTTATTGTGCCGCTGCCAGGCGTTTTGTATACGCCGGGGGCAGCGCGCCACCCAACAAATTGCCTCGCCGCCGAAATGGACGCCGCGTCGCGACGCGTCGAGTGGCCGCTGCATTAGGACGACGCCGAGGGTGGCGTCCGTCACGGCGCCGCCGTGGCTTCTAGGGGTGTCACTGGGGGCCTCGGCGCTACGCCGGTTAAAGGACTCCGAGGTAACGACAGTAATGTGACAGCGACGTGGACAGTCACAGGTGACGGCCGTACCACTTTTACAAGGTAGATAGATTTTATAACGTCAAGACATAGGAAATAATGTACAAAATGTACACTCCTGGAAAATGACAAAAGAACACTATGAATTCGTCGCCTCAGCAGAGGGATATTTTATTGACACATTCTTGAAATTGTATACAACATACGATCACACAGGCAGAGCCGTAAGCACGTATTACAGTCACCAGAGCGTCCACAATGTTGGCGTTAGTGCCATGTGTACCCTCCTTTAACAGCAATTCCAGCTGTAATGGCCTGCCTTGCAGTTTCCATCTGGTGCCTCCGCTGGACTAGATTTCGTGCCGCTCATGCAGACCGCCCAACATGACGTTTCATGCGGTCCCAAACATGTTTAATAGGCGAGAGATCTGGGACTCGTGCCAGGGTAGTTGACGTACACCTCAAAGAGCACTTTGAATGGTGCAGGATATATGTGGATCTGCATTGTCCTGTTGTAAAAGCATATCACCTTGTTGGTGCATTAGTGGTAGCAAGACCGCTTAAATGATAGTTTCAGTGTACCGTACACTGTTCTATATTCTCTAGACGATCACTAGAGGAGAATGGCGACTGTGCAATATCGCTCCTCTCACAATGATGCACCATCATGTGTGCCGTTAGAGTGTCCTCCGCTCAAGCCTCAACATCGTTCACTCGCTCCAATGGCGTCTTGGTGGCGCTTATGAAGGGATGAATGGAGATGTGTCGTCTTCAGTGATGAGAGTCGTCACTGCCCCGGTGCCAATGATGGTCGTGCGCGTGTTTTATGTCGTGCAGGGAAGCGTGAAAATCTGGAGTGTACGAGACAGAGGCAAACGAGACCGACACCTGGCATCATGGTGTGGGGAGCCATATCCTCCACTGGCTGTTCTCCTCTGGTGTTCGTTGTGGTGAAAATTGAACAGTACGAGATAGAGTGAAACCATAATTCAACCCTTCTTTCTACCGTTCATGCACGAACAAAATGTCAAATGTTTGTAGAGGTTATGGGACTTAACTACGGGGACACCAGTCCCGAAAATTAAAAAAAAAAAAAACTACTTATGAACTAGCTTATAAAAAGACGGCACAAACATCCATGCCCGAGGGGGGAATCGAACCTCCAACCGCAGCGGCCTTGCAGACCGTGATTGGCACGCCGCAGACCGCTCGGCCACTGCGGCCGGCTATGCACGAACAAGGCGATGTGCTTTTCCAACAGGATAATGCACGTCCACACATATCCTGTATAACCCAACGTGCTCTTCTAGGTGTACGTCAACTACCCTGTCCATCATTATACCCAGGTCTGTCCCCCAATGAGCATGTCTGGAGCCGGATGAAACGTCATCTTGGCGCGGTCTACACAGGCACTAGATCAGGTCCAACTGAGGCATCAGATGGGGAAATTGTACGGCAGGCCATACTGTAAAACTTAATTCGACACCTCTACAATAGTCTTCATGAGAATGTTGCACCCTGCATTGCTGCAAAAGGAGGGTATACACGATACTAGCGTCGACATTGTACAGGCTCTGGTGACTTTACTGACGTGCGTATGGTCCTGTTGAGTGATCGAGTGTTGCATACATCCTCAAGAGTGTCAATAAAACTTAGCTCTGCTGGGCTGACGAATTCGTGGTGTTCTTTTTGCGTTTTCCAGGAGTGTATTATGCGGCCATACTGGCTTATGCAGCCAGGACCTGGCAAAGACAATCGAATTTTTTGATTATGGAATTTCGTCAGTTGTGCGATTACATTCGTGATTTCCTGTCAGAGTGGACACAGGACATTGTAACTGACGGAAAGTAATCCAATGTTCCAATGTTTGTTAAGCTTATGGGACTTAACTACGGGGTCATCAGTCCCTAAACTTACAAACTACTTATGAACTACTTACGAACTAGGACGGCACAAATATCCATGCCCGAGGGGGGATTCGTACCCCCGACCGTAGTGACCGTGCCGACCGTGACTGGAGCGCCTCAGTCACCTCGGCCACCGCGGCCGGCGGAAAGTAATCCAATAGAACAGAAATACCTGGCGTTCTCAGGGAAGTGTTATAGTGCCCCTACTGTTCTTCATTTTTATTATAAACGATTTAAAAGACAATTTGAGTAGCTCTCTTGGACTGTTGGTGAAGTCAGCAGAAGATCAAAAGCAACTGAAAAATGAGTTAGACATCATCATGGTGCAAAAATGGCAACTAATGAGAAGTGTGAATTTATGACCACTAAAAGAAATCAATTAAACTTCATTTGCACAATAAATCAGTCAAATATACAGGCCGTCAATTCAACTAAAAGCCTGCGAGTAGCAACTACGAACAACTTAAATTGGAAAGAACACATAGAAAACATTGCAGGGAAAGCAAGCCAAAGATTACGTGTCGTTGGCAGAACACTTAGAAGATGCAATAGTTCTACCAAAGAAATTGCCTAAACCACACTTGTGCGTCCTATTTTGGAATATTGCTGCGCATTTTGGGATCGCCACCAAGTGGAACTGACTGACGATTTAGAGAAAATTCATAGGTCAGCTCAGTTTTTATTATGCGAAAGTGTTTTGTTAGCACTCACGTATACAGGAAGACATCAAAATAAAATGAGAGAAATCGGATAGAAAACGGAAAGATTTAGATGGTCCTTTTCCCCGTGAGCTATTAGAGAATGGAACTGTAGAGAAATCTCATAAAAGCGGTTCGCTGAACCCTCTGCCATGCATTTCAATCAGATTTGCAGAGAATTTATGTAGATGTAGATGAAGAGATATGATAGTGAAGATAAGGAAAGACAGAGTGAGAAACGAACATGTTAGAAAGAAAGTTGGAATAGGAAAGTTGAATGAGAGAACTGATAGTAATAAACTAACATGGTTTGGGCATGTAAAGAGGATGGGAGAAGAAAGAATGCCATATCGGATGGTGAAGATGCAGTTTCAAGGAAAGATACGGATATCTAAGAATAGCTGGCTACAGTTTTCATTTTTGCCCTATTGGATTTAATGCATGTTAGTGTTTAATGGTTGTTTTTGACAGTCACCTGCAGAGGATTTTAATGTTGCATTTATTTGCAGTCGTTGTGGCAGGTGTTCTCCGGGTATCGTCGAACTTTAAATGCCCTTTTGCACAATGTGCACTTCTGCATTGTGAACCGATTTTATCCGCTGTTATAATATTTAATTGTGAGGTATTGTCTTTTCTTTCGAAAGTTTTGTCACCTGGTTTCTTGAGTTTTATTTTGTTCCCTTTATTATCCCGCTTTATATGATGGTTGAGGTTATACTGCAAAAAATTCAAACCAATTGCGTAGAAACTTTCTTAGTTAATGGCGCCTTTGTTAATCATGAGTTAATAAACTTAAATACTTCGAAAAAAATTAAAAACAATTCAATTAAAATTACAAAACAATATCAGTATATGCTTTGAACTACGATAAACCATTGTTCATGATTTCCTTTATGTAAATAAAAAATTGTGGATTTTGTGACAGGTTATATTTGTACTTTTTTCTCGTGTACGTTCCCCGTTAAATATAAATTCGAGGTCTGACAAGGAAAGTACATGGGCTCGAACAAACATATCTGTATGAACGTTTGGCTACAGGATCTCTACGTACACCTCAATGTGCTGGTTGGTGTCGTTCTTCTGCAAAGCTCTGCAACCATGTTCTAGGTAGCACTGTAGATGTAATTGTAGACACCATAAGTAATGCAGATATCTTAACTATAACTTATGTAATAATCATCGTACATGTTCTCTGGCGAATTGTCATCAAAAGCCGTGATGATAGTTGTAACTTTAACCTTCTTCCCGAAAGACTGTTGGTATTGACTGCCACTGCTTCCATCGCCTCTTCCCGCACTTACCGCAGCACTACCGCTTCCAATGAGTTGTTCGTCATTATCATCCCTATTATCATTATTCTCGGTTGCACAGTGGTAGAGTGTCAGACTACTAATCCAAAGATCGCGGGTTCGATCCGCGCCAGGTCCTAGGATTTTTATCCGTCACTTTCCACTTCTTTCCCCTCTGGCAGTACTGCTCATGTGAAAAATACCGAGTAGCACCGTGGTTCGGAACCCACGTTAAACTGTAGGTCCCCCTATAACTAGCTGGGTAAGTCAGTTCGAAGGTCGGAGGAAGGCAACGGCATACCACCTCCAAACAGGACCATGCCTAGTAAAGCACTGTGTTGTTCATACCAATCTTCGGATTGTTGACTGCTTTACCTTTTTATCATTATTATGAGTTAGTAACAACAGTATCTAACTTATGCTCATATTTCTGTACCATAACAGATGCGAGAAAACATGCAAATGACTCATCTTCTACACTAATACCATCTTCACGAACAATGGTTCGTGGCCGAGGAGACTGAGGCACTCCAATCACGGTCTGCACGGCCGCTACGGTCGGGGGCTCGAATCCCCCCTCGGGCATGGATGTTTGTGCCGTCTTTAGGGTTAGCTAGTTCATAAGTAGATTGTAAGTTTAGGGACTGATGACCCCGTAGTTAAGTCCCATAAGCTATACAAAAATTTGAACATCTGAACTAATCGCAATACATTAGCAGGATTGATTAGCAATCACCGCCTCTTCTGACGCTTCACCGCACAATTAACATCACAAAACGCAACTTCGGAAGCACACTGCACCGTCCCTACTGGCGAACCGACAGGTCAAAGCGCAATGCGGCATGGCACACACAGAGGCCTCTAACGGACGACTACAGAGTTTTGCAGATGCGGGAGTATCAATAGTGCAATAAGGAATCTTTACATTATCTCTCATACGATTTTGATGTATATGTTGACAATCGGGAACTGGAAAATGTGAATCAGTTCAAGTACCTGGGATGTTTTATTACAAATGATGCCAACTGCACCAACGAAATCCGAGGAAGAATCGCCATGACCAAACCTGCTTTCAACAAGGAGGGGACTCTGTTGACCAGCAAGTTGAGTTTGGGATTAAGGAAGAAACCGGTAAAGTGCTACATTTGAAGCATTGCACTGTATGGAGCAGAGACGTGGACCATGAGAAAGAAGGAGAAAAAAATACTTAGAGAGCTTCGAAATGTGGTGCTGGAGAAGAATGGAAAAGATCAAATGGACAGATCGCATGAAAAATGATGATGTACTGAGAAGAGTAGGACAGAAGAGAAGTATTCTGCATACAATTCTATAGAGTAAGGCCAACTGGTTTGGACACATACTTAGACACGAGCGACTCCTACGCGATGTCATCGAAGGAAAAATAAGAGGAAACACAGGACGAGGAAGGAGGAGGATTCATCATCTGGACGACATGAAAGATGGAAGGAGATATAACAGACTGAAGGAAGAAGCTGAAGACAGGGAACAATGGAATCAGAAATTCCCCGTACGAAGACATGGACCTGCCACTAGGCAGAATACCTTCTAATAATAATAATAATGTGCTTATTCGAGCCCAAATGCTTACCTTGTGAGAAACGCTTGAAAAGTTTGTATATTTGGATTTCGTAGTATGCTAATGGTTGCAACGTGGAGTCTGCGATTTCGTAAAGGCAATCCAGTGTAGCCTGTTATGGAGTATTCGACATTGAGAAGGGTGAGGAGGGAGTTAGTCGGGGAGGGGAGAAATCCAAAGTAATTCAGCATCCGGGGGTTTCCTTTCGCAATCCTTCACGAGCTGTTGCGAGTCATGCGTGTAATCTTCCAGCGAATACAGCCGCCACATTTGAGGAGAGAGAGCGCCGCCAATAATTGAAAGAGTCGCTAATACGCTCGAAACGGTCCACAGACGAACGAGTGGCGGCGTCGCATTAAACCGCCCCTGGTGACGTCATTATCCGGCCGGCTGTCGCTCGCGGCTCGGGCCCGTGAGCTAATTAATTCATTTGACGGGCCTCTTTGTGGCTGCCGAGAATATTGCGAATTAACGCTGCCGAGCTGCGGTCGGCCGGGCGGAATACCTGTCTGCGTATGTGGCCGCCCGAGTCTGGGCGCTCAGCAGTCACTCGGTAGCTGCTTTCGACAACGCGGAACTCTGCCGAAACGAAATCGGGAGTAACGAGAGGCTTGCCGTACCGAAAGTACCGAGGCAGTGGAGAATTAACTTTATTGACAGCAGGATATCTTGTATTGGCCCACTTTAGGTTACGGTAGTAACACTAAAAGTGGGCCTTTGCGATCGTCTTTTGACAGCTCGAAATTTAAATGAAAATAATGGCCTAACTATTCATCTGACACGAAAATTGAATAACCGAATTTGTAGAGGAGAAAATTCTCTACAATTTTGCTCTCTTTTTTTCATATCTTGTAGCGTTTCAAAGATATTTGCAAAATAACGGCGATTTTGGGATGTATGTCTGTCTGTCCGTAACGTGTTCCCTGTTTATAAGACGAACAGTTCAACCGATCAGCACCAAATTTTACAGACATGACTGTAGGCCGCCAGAGACCAGAACCTCCCCTTTTTAAATTCTTCGGGCAAAAACTACGGTAGTAAAACAAAAAAAAAAACCGTTTGTAATATAATTGTAATTGCAAACGAACCGTTCATCCGACACGAAAATTGAATAACCTAATTGGTAGAGGAGAAAATTCTCGACAACTTAGCTCCCTTATGTTTCTTTCATATCTTGTATCGTTTTGAGACATATTTGCAAAAATAACGGAGATTTGACACACCTCCATTGAATTAACGAAAACCAGCCGTTCGGAGATGTCACGTGACATTCCTCGCGTATTTGATGATTTTCTTATTGTAACTTACACGTTGTCGTTTCAAAGGAATTAACAAAAACACATCGTTCTTCGTACGATAAATGATAATCTAATGGCTACAACTGCCATATTAACATCAGTTAACAACGGCCATCAATAGTATGAGATTAAAGAACTCCTGTTTCGATTTATAGCCGTAGCGTAGTGGGCAAGGTGCTACACTGTGATCCGATAGGTCGGTGGTTCAATTTTTTTTCCTAAAATGTTTTAGACACTATTATTAATTAATTTTTTATTATTTTGGTCCAAAATGTTTGCAAAAACTTATATAACTACAAATCTAAAGTGGGCCGTAAACCTCGTCAGTGCGATTTTTTTTATCTGTGTGTGAGTGAGGGGGGGGGGGGGGGAGGGAGAGGTTCATTTTTCTGTCGTAGAAAGTAGACCTAAAGGTAATACCTTTGAAAAATCGTAGATGCGATACGCAAATGCTTTCGGTTATTTTTTAGGGGCGAAAGTAACGTGGCAGCCATAGCTAGGAAACTACTAACAGTAAAATTTAAAAAAAAAAAAAAAAAAATATATATATATATATATATATATATATATATATATATATATATATATATATATGTGTGTGTGTGTGTGTGTGTGTGTGAATGTCTGTTCGGTGTACGTTTATCACGTCTGAACCACAAGACATGAAGTGCTAAAAATTTGTACAGTTACTTATGTCGGGGAAGGCTTTAGGCACGGTTTTATGGCGATCGGATAGCTATTTATCTATCTATCTATATATTAATGTGAATGTCTGTTCGGTGTACGCTTATCACGTCCGAACGACAAGACGCAGAGACTTAAATATTTGTATAGTTACTAATTTATACCTGAGGAAGGTTTTAGGCACAGTTTAAAGCGTTCTGATAGATATTTAGTATTTTGAAGAACATAACGCCAAATGCGGAACTATAATTACTCTTTGAAAATTATATTTACTCTTTGAAAATGGTTTTATTGTTTGCATTGTTGCTTTAGGGTTGATAATGATAAAAGGGTGGAGTATATTAGGATGGGAAGTTAGCTGGCCGCGGTGGCTGAGGGGACTGAGGCGCTTCAGTCACGGTCTGCACGGTCACTACGGTCGGGGGTTCGAATCCCCTCTAGGGCATGGATATTTGTGCCGTCCTTAGTTGTAGGTAGTGCATAAGTAGTTCGTAAGTTTAGGGACTGATGACCCCGTAGTTAAGTCCCTTAAGCTTAACAAACATTTGAACATTTTTGATGGGAAGTTATCGATGTATATAAAATTCTACGTGTGTGTGTTAATATTTCGCTCTGCAACGAAAACTACAGAACGCAAACGAATGGTCTGTGTGTAATTCTTGTCTGATGTCTCCCGTTGTACACCATAGCAGTTCCATGCCGATAGCTATAAGGAGGTGGAAGATTTGGTGGTTGAAAGTCGTCAAATTATTAAAAAATTCGGACTGAAGGCCAGCGATGACGTTTGCGACTCTATAGCAAGGACGTCACATACAGCGAAAAGTGATGCCATAGACCGTATCTTTGGTCTATGCTTGCTACAATGTCTTCAGCTTTCTCTGTAAGGATAAGCATACGAATAAGGAAATATAATAATAAATAAAGCAGTAAAAAGGAAATTTCTTTTAATACATCTCTTTAAAAAATCGATTCTAGGTTTCGCTCATAATCTATCAACCAACACGTGAGCGGAGCCGCGGGTTTAAGCTAGTAAATTATGAAATGAAGGCACTGGTGTATTGGTTGATATGGTATTTCTGCGGTAATTTTACAATTTACTTTTCATCATATGTCATCTTTCGTCTATAATGTGCAATTTTAATTGGAATGTAATGTATGCCACACTGTTCACTAGAGCTGTAGCAAACCGTATGTATTCGGTAATAAGTAACGAATACTTTGGCTGATACAAAGTAGTGAATTGTTACTCATAAATACATATCGTTACTTGCATCTACCGTATCGATATGAACTTACTCATGACTACATTTCGTTATTCGCATCTACCGTATCGATACGAACTCTGAAACGATAGCCGCGGAGGAGTGGCAGAGCGCATTGAGGTGCTTTGCTACGATGCGCGATGCCGTTCCCCGTTAGGGGTTCGAATCCCCTCTCGGGCATGGATGTTTGTGTATAAGGTAGATCTTAAGTAGTTTCTAAGTTTAGTAAAATTAAAAAAAAAAAAAAAAAAAAAAAAATCAAATGTTCAAATGTTTGTAGAGCTTATGGAACTTAACTACGGGGTCATCAGTCCCTAAACTTACAAACTACTTAACAACTAGCTAATACTAAGAACGGCACAAATATCCATACCCAAGGAGAAGATTCGAACCCCCGACCGTAGTGGCCGTGCAAACCGTGACTGGCGCGCCGCAGAGCGCTCGGCCACCGCGGCCGGCAGTAAAATTTTGAAATAAGTTATGAAATGAAGGCACTGGTGTATTCGTTGATATGGTATTTCTGCGGTAATTTTATAATTTACTATTCACCATATGTCATCTTCCGTCTGTAATATGCATTTTTAAATGTAATGTAATGTGTGCCACACTGTTCACTAGAGCTGTAGCAAACCGTAGGTATTCGGTAATAAATAACGATTACTTTGGCTGATTCAAAGTAGTGAATCGTTACTCATAAATACATTTCGTTACTTACATCTACCTATCGATATGAACTTACTCGAGAATAGATTTCGTTATTCGCATTTCCCGTATCGATACGAACTCTGAAACGATAGCCGCGGCGGAACGGCCGAGCGCTTTGAGGAGCTTTTCTACGATGCGCGAGGCCGTTCCCCGTTGGCGGTTCGATTCCTCTCTCGGGCACGGATGTTTGTGTATAAGGTAGATCATAAGTAGTTTCTAAGTCTAGGGACTGATGATGCCGCGGTTAAGTCCCATAAGCTTTACAAACATTTGAAAATCTGAAACGAAAATACGAACTGAAATACGGACAATGCATATATTCTACGTTCCTATTTATTATAAGTAATTTATATACACATCTGTGACGAACTATAAGTGCATATTGTGTAGTTCTACGATTTTATACGTCTATATATGTTATTAAACATTTTGGATTACACTTATTGTTACGTGTTTCTAGATTAATCCTTGATGATGTCCGCTTTTAACGCAAACACACGTTTTATTGTATTTTCTACCTGTAATGGTTTAATTGTTAATTATTTATTTTTGATCTAGTCTACTATAAAAAAGTTTTGTAAAACGTAATCAAATTGCCATTCATGACGATATTATCTAACAAAGTAAACAGTCTCGCTGCTCGCAAATGTAGTGCGACTACTATGATCGGCATTCGTAACGAATTATTCAGATTGATTGTGACATTATAAGCCTGTAAGTAAAGTGCGGGAAGGGTACTTAATAGAGGTCGCGGGCGGGTCTCGCTAATTTTGATCCATTTGTATGACAATTCTATTTTAATCACGAGGGAGATGGACGTTACTGATCCTATACTCACTACACTCCGTTCACCGAAACGGACTATAAACACGAGGCGCGTGACCAGGGGTGGACAGAACAGGGACGCTCGCTCAATGTCGCCGCATCTGTTTCAGGGATTTAAAGCGTGAATGTGTGTGTTATGAGGGGTGATATTCGAAGCGGGCTAGAAATTTGATCTTAAGGGATCAGTTGCTGGATACCAGAATAAATATTACGCATTCACATTCTCTTTTTCTCATACTCATCTGTATCGCGCGAGTGTAAACTCATTATGTCATCCTACATTTTGAATCCACTCAAGAAACGATCAAAGAAAAAATAATCAAGTTCTTAATATGTATAAAAACGGAACTGTTGTGTCCAGAAAAATAAATGACAGATATTGTAATAAAAACAGCTGCATCTAAGGGTGTTTGCCGTTCCTTAGTTTATCATATGGTAGTCGATTACAAGGCCACACACTCGTTGAAGTCTCCAAAAAAACATCACGACAAAAGCCAACAGAAATTGTTGATGACTTCCACAGAAATATGATACGAACGAAAGTACATGATTTGTTGTTTTGTTGACATGGTTCTTACTGTCGTGAACGAAAATGCAGATTTGGGCAATTTTCAGAGATTCTATGAATTATTAAAAGAAAAGAATTTTAATTTTGAATAGCTGTGGTGTCTAATATCACTGCTATATAGCAAAACACACAACCGCTTTAAACATAATAGAGAGGTTTTAATTCCAAATTATTAACTTATAGACCAACAACCGCAAAGTTTATGTCCTTATATTTAACGACCGGTTTCGGTATTGTATTAATACCATCCTCAGACCCTATACAATTTAAGTTGCAAATCAGTGTTGTAACCATAACATCATGCTGTACGTATGCCATACGAAAATGAAGAAGAATTAATGTAATACCGAAACCAGTCATAAAATAAGACAACATAAACTTGTATGGGCGTTGGTGGATAAGTTAATAATTTGAAATTAAAACTCGAGCAACAGCTGCAGTCCCTGTTCCATCAAAACGTGGAACCACGTCGATTGATACTTAGATAGCGTCCCGTTTTTATCCACCCCTGGTCGCGCGCCGCGTTCTGTTTACAGTCTGTCTCTCGTTTCGGTGAACGGAGTATAGTATAATTCCCTCTGATATCAGGCATACAGTATCTAAGTGGTAAATTTATAGTATTAACAATAACAATTAATTTTTTTTTCTCGGTTTCAAAGACAATGTAGCGGTCGTATTTCTGCACTGCTAACGTGAATAACGATACGTTTGTAAATATGAATTCTTTTAGCAATGGATACACTTCTTTTCGTTACTCTCACAGCTCTATTGTTCACCATTTGATTAAAAAAATGTGCCAGTAAAGAGTTTTATGAGGTCTTGAGAGTTGTAAAAAAAATAAAATTTATCTAGAAACTGCGCCAAACTGGGCAGCTGCGGTATACTATATAACACCGCTTGCGCTACGCTATGTTACTGTTTGATCAAATGTTTGTAAACCTATCGGACCAAACTGCGTGGTCATCAGTCCGTAACTTACAAACTAAAGTAAACTAACCTAAGTACAAACACACACACACACACATCCATGCTCCAGGGAGGACTCGAACCTCCGACGGCGAGCAACCGCGCGCTCCGCAGCGAGGCGCCTTAGACCACTCGGCTACTTGCTGTTTGAGATCAGGCCCATAAAGTGTCGCTGTTCTATTCAGCCAATATCAGACTTGACAGTGGGGCAAAGGGGATCCCAAATGGGAATAAGTGGGAGGGGCTTACCAGTTCCGGCACACAACCAAGTAAAACCTCCCGAAAACCTCGTTCGGAACCTGAGGATTGGGACCAATTTAATTTATTTCTGGGTCGTTCCCATCGACTAAAATTAGATTAATAGGGGAGTGCGAGTGCACTCCCGACAGTCAAAACTCGGACTCCCGTGTTATTCTCGTAAACTCGTAGAGATCAGCTCGACCAAATTACCGTCGACAAGCGTCTCCTTACGGTAACCGTACCCGGAGCGGGGTATCCTCTCCGTCGACGCCATGTTGCATGCAAGAGTCGGTTCTTAAGCCCCCTGATGACTGTGTCCAACTGCTGGACGTCTCCACCTGTTGAGTGGCGGACGGAAGTCTGCAGGAGTCTTAACTTGTTAGTGCAGTGCGAACTTATGTATTTATTACGTATTTCTTTCCATGTTGCCGATAACGGACTACATAATATTTAAAACGGAAATCAACATGTGATAAAAAGAAGTTAAAGTCTATGAAAAAAGGGTTTTACAACAATTAATTAGTTGTTGTCGTGTTATACATCTACATCAGCTTTAGGTATTCAGCTTAAAAATGAGCCGTAGTTCACTGAAAGCCGGTATGTGGTTCTTGCGTTACACAGCTGATACGCTAACTTCACCGATGTTTAATTATCGAAAAGTTGTAATCATTTAACGTATAAATTCTTGACACTTTTTTTCTTGTACATTAATTGGCATTGTTTATTGTTAAATAATAAGAATACGTCAATTTTCTTATTTTTGTGCAATTTCAAGTGGGATAGCACATAATTGTTTGGCGTCATACACACATCTACGCACGGCATATCATTATCAAGTACAGGGTGACCGAAACGTCGCAGTACATTCTTTTATTCAGAAAATGTTTGTAAACCTATGGGACTTCTAATACTGCGCTTTTTTTTTAAATACCATCAGGTGTTGGAGTAGTTGTTAATGTTCGGGGCCGCTTTTAAAGTTTCACTAGCGTTGTAATATTACAGGAAAGTAACTTGGTGGATCTGACACATTTATGGAACTTTATAAATAGCAGACTCATAAAGGAGGCGGAAACTGACTTTAAAATTTAGCGGCGGTAGTACTTTAACATAGCACACCTATCTTATCGAAGACATACATCAAGATAACTTGAAAAATCTGCAGCAATGTACAATTTGCTGCGCAGGGGAGTCATAACTACCCCCATTGCTGGTACCCCCCTGTATTTGTTTTCTTCTCCATTTGTTGTAGGTGAATCAGTTACTGGGATGATGTGGGATGGGTCACTACCCGTGACCCAATAGGTTTCTTTTTTGCTGTGTGTCATTATTAAAATAAAACTGTACATCACGAGTTCTTTTATTTAAAAATACTTCTTTATTTCAATGACGGTAATATACAATACTTCCTGGGTCAGGGGCCAGGAGAAAATGGAAAAGAGTGTCTACATTCACATGTCTCTTCTGGCATTGTAAGCATGGCGGCCTGGATGTGGTATCAGCGACGGTAGTAGGCATTGAGGCATTCACCAATGGAGGATCAGGAAAGGGTGTCAGAATCACATGGTTGCAGTTCGGTGAGGAGGGAATACTTGCAGCAAGGATTCCAGGAAAGAAAAATGGCCCACATGTCATTTTCACTGCTAACCTGGTGAATCCTGAATGCTGGCGCATCCTCTTCTGGTGTGTCCCAATCGTTTGAATCTTCATTGAATGCTGGGAATAGCTGTGGTGGTGGCAACGGATGAGGTTCTGAACTTCGGCGATGATCTTTTGTTGCAATTGAGCAAACTGGCGAAACAGTTGGTTCAGTACCTGTTGAACTGATAGTTCCTGTTGTTGTCCCGTCATCTTCTATGAGGGTTCGAGTCCTTACTCGTCGTCATTCTATTGTGTACGCAATCTTCTTCATGAAAAACTAA
This sequence comes from Locusta migratoria, assembly GCA_026315105.1. NCBI lineage: Eukaryota > Metazoa > Arthropoda > Insecta > Orthoptera > Acrididae > Locusta > Locusta migratoria. Next base: position 104,731,847 of record CM048747.1, read on the forward strand.
TTTATTACAACTAAGCTTCTACACTATTTACAATGGTCGCTACTTCGAAGGTGCTTACAGAAGTCCATTAGAGCAGCTGGAGCAGTTCCTCAGTACGGCGTCGAACTGTCTTTGGTGACTTCTTCTATAGCAGGCTGGTTGCTAAAAGGCGATGGCCGGCCAACCGCGAGCCGGCGTAGGAATACTGCGCTGGTTCTCAGCTATGCTGTGACCTCTGTAAGAGAAGGTCCAAATTAGGCTCGAGAATACTCTGTTTATTTACAGTCGCGTGTTTGTCGCTGGCGATTGAATCGGCTGACCTGCCGAGCTTGGGTTCATAGCGTGCTGCCAGCATTTTCGGGGTAAGCGGACACCACAGTGCCGAGTGTGGAGTTATAAATTTTAGTGTGCTGCAAAATGCGCATGCACAGAAACAAATAACAGTAGTGGTGTCTGCTAACATTGCAAGTTAACCTCTTCTGGTCGAGAGGATTCATATTACACTGAAATGTTTTCGTATCTTCTTTTCTTTATTCTGTTGTTTGGTTTGTGTTTCCGTTTCAACGAAAAAATTTCTCCAGTGCCTAAGATTGTTTTTTTTTTCTACTAGTTTTCTCCTATAAAAGAGACGAAACATCTGCAAGCAGAAAAATATTTTAGTTTTACCGGGAAAAAGCCAGCACTATGCATACAAGCATAAATATATAAACGTGTTTTACCGAGAATTGTGTCAACAGAAGAGTCAGAACTATTAGATGAGAAAATTATTTTCGACGTTATTTTGGCCGTTAGCAAGACAAGATATGACAACGAAACAGTAGCTTTTTACTACATTTTTGATATTGTTTCATGTGTTTGCCAGTATAAATTTTCTTCAGCAAATAAAAGTGTAGGTTTTCAAAAGTTTTAATAACACTTTTTATATTACTTAGATTCTCAGTTGAGTTCAAAATTTGCTTCATGAATCAACTATGAATTATCCTTTCGCCATTAATAAACTGAATTATCCTTTTCCTGCTCGTACTTAAAAAGTGCCCTCATAACATAACTTCTTCATGCAGTTGCGAAACTACGTAGTAGATAGCTCTACAGTTTTGGTGTTTAATCCAAATGAAAACGACTATTATAGACAAGCGAGATGCAGTACGGGAATAGCACGCCAAAGGCACTGCAGTAGATCCACTCGTCTCGAGTAAAATCAAATGTTCAAATGTTTGTAAATCTATCGGACCAAACTGCGTGGTCATCAGTCCGTAGCTTACAAACTACTTAAACTAAGGTAAACTAACCTAAGGACAAACACACAGCCCATGCCCCAGGGAGGTCTCGAACCTCCACGGCGAGCAACCGCGCGCTCCGCAGCGAGATGCTTTAGACCGGTCGGCTACTCCACCGCGGTCGTCTCGAGTAGGTTACATCTACATCTACATGGGATACTCTCCAAATCACATTTAAATGCCTGGCAGAGGATTTATCCAGCCACCTTTATACTAATCATCTCCCATTCCATCCTCGAATAGAAAGTAGAGAAAAGAACACATGAATCTCTCCGTTCGAGCTCAGATTTCTCGTATGTTATTCTGATGATCATTTCTACCTATGTAGGTCGGAGTCAACAATATTTTTCATATTCGGAAGAGAATGTTGGTGATTGGAGTTTCGCAAGTAGCCCAAGCCGCAGCGATAAGCGCCGTAGTTGTAACGATTCCCATCCCAAATCCTGTATCATTTTCGTAACGCTGTCTCCCCTGTATCGTGAGAATACAAAACGAGCTGCTCTTCTTTGGACTCTTTCGATGTCCTCTGTCAAATCCACCTGATAAGGATCCCACACTGGGCAGCAATAAACCAAAAAAGGACGGATAAGCGTAGTGTGTGCAGTCTCTTTAGTAGTGCTGTTGCATCTTTTAAGGGTTCTTCCAATAAAACGCAGTCTCTGGTTCGTGTTTCCCACGACATTATCTTCGTGTTCTTTCCAGTTTAAGTCTGAAGTAATAGACACAAACTGTGTCCTCTCTGACAGGAAATCCGCTATCCAGTAGCAAATTTGGGGCGATGCTGAAGATTATGTGGGTAGATCGCATAACTAATGAAGAGGTACTGAACAGAATTGGTGAGAAAAGGAATTTTTGGCATACCCTGACTAAAAGAAGGGATCGCTTGGTAGGACACATTCTTAGACATCGAGGAATCGTAAATTTAGCATTGGAGGGAAGTGTGTGGGGTAAAAATCGCAGAGGGAGACCAAGAGACGCGTATAGTAAGCAGATTCAAGTGGATGTGGGTTGCCGTTCTTATGAGGAGATGAAAAGGCTTGCTCAGGATAGAGTAGGGTGGAGAGCTGCATCAAACCAGTCTCCGAACTGAAGACCATAACAACAACACACCATAAACACGCAATTTAATTAAAAGGTTTGTGAGATACGATGTCAAAAGCCTTTTGGAAATCAATAAACACGGAATTAATTTGAGAACCCTTGTCGGTAGCAAACATCGCTTCGTGTGAGTAAAGAGCTAGTTGTGGCCGGCCACGGTGGCCGAGGGGACTAAGGCGCTCCAGTCACGGTCTGCACGTTTGGGGGTTCGAATCCCCCCTCGGGCATGGATATTTGTGCCGTCCTAGTTCGTAAGTAGTTCATAAGTAGTTTGTAAGTTTAGGGACTGATGACCCCGTAGTTAAGTCCCATAGACTATACAAACATTTGAACATCTTTAGCTAGTTGTGTTCGCATGAACGATTGGGTCAATAGATCATTCTGTTCGAGATAATTCATAATATTTGAATTTCAGGATATGTTCCAAAACCCTGCTGCAAATTGACGTCAATGAAATAGGCCTGTAGTTAAGTGGGTTACTCCTACTGCTTTTCTTGAATATGGGAATGACCTGTGCAGCTTTCTAATCTCCTATGTTACAGATCCTGTACGGGCCTTTCTGGATACGGAAGATGTTCGACTGCTGCCCTGGCCAGCAAATTCTCCGGATCTCCCACCAATTGAAAACGCCTGGTCAATGGTGGCCGATCAACTGAAATGCCACAATACGCCAATCACTACTCTTGATTAAATGTGGTGTCGTGTTGAAGGTGTATGGGCATCTCTACCTGTACACGCCATCCAAGCTCAGTTTGATTCAATGCCCAGTCGTATCAAGGCCGTTATTACGGCTAGATGTGGTTGTTCTGGGTACTGGTTTCTCAGGATCTATGCACCCAAATTGCGTGAAAATATAATCAAATGTCAGATCTAGTATATTTGTCCTTTTATCATCTGTATTTCTCCTTGTTATAGCAAATTTAATGGCAAGTAGTTTAGATTAGGTAATGAGACGATGAAGGAAGTGGATGATTTTTATTATGTGGGTAGCAAGATACCTTCCGATGGCCGAAGTAAGGAAGGTATAAAATGCAGAATGCCTATGGGAAGATAAGCGTTTCTGAACACGCGGAATTTGTTGACATCCAATATTAGTTTAAATGTTAGGAAGTCCTTTCTGAAAGCATTCGCTGGAGTGTAGCATTTTGTGGGAGTGAAACGTGGACTATAAGGAGTTCAGAAAAGATGATGATATCTTTCGAATTATGGTGCTACAGACGAATGGTGACGATTAGATGGGTAGGTCACGTAACTAATGAGGTGGTTCTCTACAGAATTGGGGAGAAAAGGAGTTTATAGCATATCTTGACTAAGGGATTTGTTGGTGGGACACGTTCTGAGACGTCGAGGAATCCTCAACTTAGTATTAGAAGAAAGTGTGTGGGTTAAAATTGTAGAGGGAGACCGAGGGACGAATACAGTAAGCAGATTTAAAATGATGTAGGTTGCCGTTCGTATTCTCGGATGAAGAGGCTTGCACAGGACAGGACAGCGTGGATATGCGTCAAACCAGCCTGCGGAATGAAGACCACATCAACAACAAACGACTTGTATTGCAGTGTTAGCTCATGTCTACTACATCACATGTTATCGACATTGCTAGCTAGACTCCTCGGGAGGGCCTAGGGGCTATTTCGAAACGGACAGCAGGCTGTGTAATTTCTTTCGCCACCGGAGACAGAGCAGTGAGTCTGCGGCGACCCCTCTGCAGCACGCATCTCATCTCGCGGACGCCTCCCCCTCCCCCATCATTCTAGGCCTGACTGCGCCCCTCCCCCCCTCACTCCCCATTTCCTCTCTCTGCCGCTCCTCGCAAACCCGGCAATTCGTCTGCGGCGGCGGCTGCTGGCGGCCGCCTTACTTATTAAAGGCAATTGGGCGAGTGCCACCTAACAGCGCTGCCACGACCCCGGGACTATTCTCTTACAGCGGGCACGTGCGTGGCCGTCAATTACGTAAACGCCTCTCGTTCACCCGGCGTTGGCACTCCTGTCTTCAAATGTTTTCTAAATGCGGATAAAAATAACGCGTTACCCCTGACCACATTCTGCTCACCCGTGCGTCGTTTTTGACTTTCCTCTTCCACCTACAGCTTCATCTTACGTTTCCTCTTTCTTTTTTTTCCGGTGCGGATGGAAGTAAGGCAGAGCTGGTGAACCCCTTTCGTTACATTCTGCATGGCCGACGTCATAAATCGTCCTTCGAGTCCGCCCCAGGACGTGCCTCAACATTTAATGAGGGCGAGGCGTCGCCTAAATGATGGGCAGCCGTGCTACTGGACTGTAGCCCACTGAATCCTCGGGAGAGGGGGGGGGGGGGGAGCCGCATGTGCTCTTTGACTTCCACGCATTGCCCACACCCTTTGTTAGATGACCGAGTAATAGGCCAGTCACTTAGAACATGCAAGCTCCGTATCTTCCCGACCTTTAGGGACTTGGACTACTGGTATAGCGGCCTGGTGGCAGTATTACTATCTGTCATTCGATATGTAAAGAGACTGATGATGATGATCATCATCATCATCATTAGAGACTGATTATGACTTTCAGCGTTCAGTCTGGAGCAAAGTACCTCTAATGAAATTCCTCCATGATTCCCTATTCCATGCTAACATTGATGTCTCTTCTGATGTTATGCCTTTTACTTCAAAATCATTCTGCACCCTTTTACTTCAAAATAATTCTGCACCCTTTTACTTCAAAATCATTCTGCACCGAATCTAAGTCCTTTCTTCTTGGTCTATCTTGACTCCTCTTACCCTCCGCTGCCGAGCTAATGAGTCTCTTAGGTAACCTTGCTTCTCCCATGCGTGTATCATGACCCCACCATCTCAGTTTGTTCGCTCTAACTGCTTCATCTATGGTGTTCATTCCCAGTTTTTCTTTGATTTACTCATAATGGACACCCTCCTGCCATTGTTCCTATCTATTAGTACCTGCAATCATTCTTGCTACTTTCATATCTGTAACCTCTACCTTATGAATAAGGTAACCTGTATCCACCAAACTTCCACTTCCATACAACAAAGTTGGTCGAAAGATAGAGCGGTGCACTGCTAACTTCACGTATTAGTGAAAAAGTCATTCTCGTTGCCCTCTAATATGGTGTGTGATGACCTCCGACGGCCAGTACAGTTGCACACCTGCTTGGCATGGACAGTATGAGGTTATCAATCAGCTCTCGAGGAACGTTTGGCAATTCTTTAATGATAGAGATATCCAGCCCTGCAAACATTGTAGGTGGTGCTGTTCCGGCTGCAATGCGTTTGCGAAGTACGTCTCAGACATGCTCAATTGGTTTTAAGTATGGTGAAAGAGCCTGCCATTCCATTCGTTCAATTCCCTCAGCTTCAAGCATTATGTCCACCAGTGCAGCTCTGTGGCGACGTTGCTTGTCCACCAAAAGGAAACCATCTCCTGTGGGATCAGCGTAGGGCACAACAAAAAATCGAAGGACTCGTCTCTACACTTCTGAGCAGTCAAAGCTCCGTTCTGAACGACATAGAAGTCCGTACGTCGACCAGTACTCTTGCCCACACCATTCGTCTACCATCATGATATAGCGATGTTTCCTGCATGTAATCAGGACTGTTCTGATTTCCTCGTTATCTCCAGACGAGGGAACGACGTTTGTCCGGCTGAACACAGCATCTTGACTCATCTATGAACAAAACCAGGCGCCATTCGCTCCGTCTCCATCCTGAAGTACCTCCAACCTTTCTGCAGACTAAACGGTGTCGCGGGTTTAACTGGACAAACACCACAGGCCTTCGTGCGTAGAGGTCATATTCCCGACGACGATTTTAGTTTGTTTGTGCTAATATTGCGTGTCCTATTGCTTCCTGGAGAGTGCGCTATAGTTGAGTTCAGCCTCCATTCTCGACAGGCTATTCACCGGAGATAACGGTTAATGAAGTTCCCCGTGGACGACCTTGGCATTTCCTTTTAACAGTCTCTGTTGCCTAAAATCGCGCCCCGGTCCTGGAAATTATTCTTTGGGACACTCCAATAAGTGCAGCCACCTCCGTTTGACCCACTTCCAACCTTCCTATAGCTCTCCATACCATAGCATCGGGTAATGTGTAATTCGTTTGATGGAGAAAACATAACTCGAAACCCCTCTGCAGAAAGTTCCTGTTATTACGATTATCTAGGTTGGCGTAATGTTGCTGTCTGCACTCCGTAGAACTGACAGAAAGCCGTCGATCCATTTTAGTTTATTGTTCCGACTGGCACTACTTCAGAATTGATCCCCTAATTGGATTGCCCGGTGTAGATGACATTTCATTTGGGTGAAAGTGGTTTCGATCGCAGGAGCGTGCGTTTAAAGAGCACGCGCCTTACCGCCATACCGTCGTCAAAGTACATTATATCTAAGTAGACGTAAGACCTCGTGCGACAGCCTACATTGATGCCATGTTGTGCAGATAGCCGTAATGAGAGCATATTATCTTGGCCAGGTTTATTGTCCCCTATTAGGCCAGTAGTCGTAGACAAAAAATGGCCTTAGGTCCAAAAAAGTTGCAGGAAGCTGAATTTTTGATATGTTGTTAGGACGTATTAGAGTAGTATTACACCAAGTTTGCAGCTTCGAAATCCTTTAGCTTAACTTTTAAGAGCCAAAAAACCTCGAAATTTTCGGACGATTTTCTGGTTTTGGCTTATAACTCGTGAAGGGTGGTTTTTTGAGGAGAAGTCACTAACACCTCTATTAATGTAGATAAAATATTCTAAACTTTAAGCCCAACCGCAGCTCTGTAAGTCCAATAGTTCCCGAGATACTGGACTTCAAAAATTGATTTATTTTTCCAAACACTTCAAATTTTCTATTTTAGTCATCTTTAGGCTAGAATACTGGCTTTAATGATCATCCCACGGGGAAAGTCATAATAAAGTAAGTTATAGAGCAGTTATTTATCTTTAATCTGAGTACAGAACGAAGTCCATCGTCCCAATAGATTTCTAGTTATCGTTAAAATACGAAAAGTCGAAACATCGGAGTATTCAATAACCTGACCCAGACTAACTGCAGTCCTCTTATATGTTAAAGAAAAAGGAGGAATTACTCATTGACGATGATTATTAACGCATTGTATATAAATTGTAATTTGTGTTAGTGCATACCAATATATTTGTGAAAGTCTCTCCGTTTGTGGGTATTGATCAGACATTAAGGGATTGAGACTTTCGTTCGTAGAGAGGCCTTTTGTTTTGTGAAGGCATCACCGCCCCCTCCCCTCCCCCTTACTCCGAGTGGTGACCAAGCGGGTGTCCTGTCCTCCGAGGTCTTCCTCACTACACCCAGTTTGCCCCTAGAAACGGCTGTATTCGGATCTGTGAAGGACGTTTCAAACAAAAATCGTCTAAATCTCGATCGTAGTGGTGTTTTAAGTAATGTCGGAGCTACCCCCGTCGGATGTTTGTTTCATTTGTCGAGAAGTGCTTGGAGAGGGAACAGTGACAGTGAAAAAACGCGGGATCTCCAGCAGTGTCCTTGCGCGCTGGACTGGGCGCACGGTGTATATGCTGAATATCTGTGAGGGCTTGAAGTAATTCTGTGATGTCTCCTGCACCAGCACTGAGCAACACATTGACATAAGATCCTCTCGTATCGACCGAAATATTACTTCGACAAATTAAAAATGTGGTTTGAATTCCAATGCACCATTTCCTTGGAATGTTACTTTCAAAAGGAATGACAAGATACGAATATTGGCTACAACTACAGTTATAGTACGGAACAAGGTGGTCGCTATCCTCTCACAGTCTTCCAAAGGCTGTACATTACGAAAAAGTCAGATCAAGACTTAAGAGAGCACTTTGCCATGGCACTATTTTCGGAGGAGGGTATGCAGAAGGGCACAAAATCCAACTTGTTCAGTGCTTTCACTCCTCTCACTGAAAACATCTCCATCACACAAAGTACTTTTTTTTGTTGTCGATGGAGGGCATCTGCTACAGACAGTTATCTGGCAACGTGACAACAGTATCCGCGAAATTGTAGCAGCCTACATTTCCTGCACTGTCCATCGCTATGGGAGGAATGTGGCTGTGGTGTTCGATGGCTACTCAGAGGAGGTGGGGACTGGCAGTAGCACAAAAGCAGCTGAGTCTCTACGCCGCAGCGAAATTATATTCCAAAATAGTACTCTGATCAAAGTGGCACAGAGAAAATTTCTTTCCAACGGAAAAAACAAGCAGCGCTTGATCAACATTATTCGCGCTGGAATGGAGAGCGAAGGACTAGAGACCAAGCAAACTACCGACGACGCTGACTGCCTTACCGCCAAGACAGCGTTGGAGAAGAGCCGACTACATGAACACGTCCTGATAGCTGGAGAGGATGTTGATTTGTTGGTCCTCCTCAATGAGTTGGGCTCCAATACAAGGAACATATTCCTCCAAAAAGGTGGGATAGAGCTAGTTGTGAACACTTCTCGTCAACATCCTTCAATCGAGGACAAATGTCGCTCCCCCCTGGATTAGAGCTGTTTCTCCAAGCGTTCACTGGTTGCGACACGGTATCTGCCATTTTCGGGTAAGGAAAAACAAAAATGATGGGCATAATTGAGAATAATCCCCAGCTGATTGGCGTGGCTGCCACATTTCTTAAGCAACATGCCACTATAGAAGAGATAGCCTCTGCATGCTGGAAATGCTTGATCGCCCTATATGGTGGTGGAGAGGACGACAACCTTCAAACTCTCCGCTAAGAACTTTTCCTCGGGTCTGTTGCGAGTGCAAAAGTCCAGCTTGCTCGTCTACCCCCAACCAAGCAAGGACCAGCACTCCTACAGAACATACCACCAGGTTCAGATCTGGTTGGGTATCTAGAAAGAGCCCTCTGACTGGGGTTGAAAAACAAACCAGCAAGGGCTAACTCCTATCACCACAATCCAAGACCCAGCGCCCTCAGCACTACTGAAGATGTCAAGCAAACGTAGGAAAAGGGTGTGGTGACGGGACCTCCTCATGCCAAAGAGCAAGGCTCAAGTGCTCTGTTCTTTGCCGAATGAGCCAGGGCAAGACGTGCCGCAGCACGCTGAACGTCTCGGCAGATTCGGAAGAGGAAGACGAAGATGTGGACGAACCAACTTCGGTTACAGAGCTCCAAAAGACAGAAGAAACAACGGAGCCCGAAACAGCAAGCAAGAAATCCCGTCATTCTCGTTAAAACGAATGGTAAGAGACATTTTAGTAGCTATGTACAGCATTATATTTTAGTTTGTTGCAGATTCAAAACTGAGAAGTAGCGCATTACATTAGTACAAATAAATTTATGTTGTGTAAATCTGTTGCAGGAGTCACCAGGCGTTTCCTTCGACGATACCCCCCCCCCCCCCCCCCCTCCTCGGCCAACTCAACTCTCACCTCGACGTACCACTTACATTTTTTACACGTACAGTGTGTTATAAGTAGGACCCATAAATAAAAATTTGTTTCCTTAAAAATTAATCATCGGGACCAATTTATTGAACTGTGCGATTTTCCCAAATTTTAGTTTTTTAACGATAACTTGAAACCTATAAGGCCTATGGACTTCCTTCTGTACTTAGATTAAAGCTAAATAACTGCTTTATAACTCTTTTATGTGTGACTTTCCCCGTGGGATGATCATTAGAGCCAATATTCTAACCGAAAGATGACTAAAATCGAAAATTTGAACTTTTTGGAAAAATAAGTAAATTTTTGAAGTCCAGTATCTCGGGAACTATCGGACTTACAGAGCTGCGGTTGGGCTTAAATTTTAGAATATTTTATCTACATTAATAGAGGTGTGAGTGACTTTTCCTCAAAAAACCACCCTTCACGAGTTATAAGCCAAAATCAGAAAAAAATCCGAACATTTCGAGGCTTTTTGGCTCTTAAAAGTTAAGCTAAAGGATTTCGAAGCTGCAAACTTGGTTTAATACTACTCATATATCTTCTAACAACATATCAAAAATTCAGCTTCCTGCAATTTTTTTGGACCTAAACATACCTGACGCATGGCCTATATAGCGATCGGTGCGGACCTTGGCTCAGCGCCGCTAGCAGCCAGTCATGTTTAATTATATATTTTTGACGACGTTACAGTGTTCAAAGAATGAAATAAATCGGAATTTGCGATCAGTTATGGCTTCACTGTACTAGGTTTAGGTGGAATATCAAAGTGCGGCGAATGAAAATATGTGCCCGGCTGGGATTCGAACGCGGGATCTCCTGCTTACTAGGCAGACGAGTTGACCACTCCGCCACCGAGGAAACAGTGACCAGCCCGACTGCAGAGGACTCTCCCCTGCACGTCTCCCGCCACACCCAAATCTCCATTCGCCACGCTGTCTCTTTCCTATACCACAGCGTCTGCCTAGTAAGCAGAAGATCCCGGGATCGAATCATGGCCGGGCACAAATTTTCATTTGCCGCCCTTTGGTCTTCCATCTAAACCTAGTACAGTGAAGCCATAACTGATCGCAAATTGCGATTTATTTAGGCTATGTTTAATGTTACCGAGTGTACATTCAGTGGTATGTGTGCATACTGTCTTACAAAGAAGTCGGGAATAGAGCCAACAGTAAACACGGGATCAATCAACCTTAAGCGTGATGGGAAGGTTTTCCTTAAACCAAATTTCTTGTGACCGCACATATCTTTGAACTATGTGTCTTGCAGTGATGAAGTTTCTAAGGTAGATTCTGTGTTATGATCGTATAGTTTTTGTAAATGCGTCACGTATACTTATATTAAAGTAGAAGTAATAAATTGTTATGTCATACCGAGCATTACTGCATGAATAGTGATAAACTTTTTTTTTCATCATTTTGATGATACTGTCAGTAAGGAAAAGTTTCATAAAGTTTAGATATAATGTGTAAAGTTCGTTGCAAGTCGGTGAGTGCTCTCACAGTAGGTGAATGAAGTCTCGTAATACACACATCAAATGATGGGGCAGGTTTTTGGGACCCTCGTACTGTATCTCGTCATATCATCTCAACTCTTGTGTTGTACCCTCATAGCGATTGTTTCCTGACAGTAAAGAACACTTGTAACGAATTCCCGTGAAATTGGCCCATTGGTTTAGAAGGAAATTTGAAACATTGTTGCATTATGCGGGATTTTAATTGTTTATGATCTCATGGCATGTCATCGTAGACGGCTCTTACCCAGCACAGCGATTGGTGTGCGTTGGGAAGGAATATATGTACAACATTTTACTGAAATCGGTCCAGTTTAATAGCAGATGTGGAACATGTATACATACATTTCACACTGTGTGTCTAGATATCGCGATCAGATCCTGAAGACCACGTGATTATCGATTGACCACTTTATCAGGTAACTTCTTAATTGGTAACTTGAAGGTGAGTGAAACCCAGTCCAGTTGCAAAGGATAGATTGATACTCATCAGTAAGGAAAACAGACGTACACTGCTCAACTTTCGACCAAAACCTTTCTCAGAAAAGATCGCACATGCTCTTACTCATATATGACCGCTGACTCCGTTACACCGTCGTGACCAGAACTGGTAAAGCTTTAGTCGAAAGCTGAGTTGTGTGATTGTGTTTTCGTCGTGTCTGTGTTCGGTTCTTTACAGTGAGTTGCAATTTCATCTTAATGTTGTTGATAGGCATGTGAAAAGGGCGATCATGCATAAAAATTACAGCTTTCGGCCACAGCTAGAACCACAAAAATACACACTCTCATTTACACAATCACAAGTGCGGCGCACTGATGTATGAATATCAACGCGGACAAATATCGTTCTCAGCTATGGGCCCGTATGAATAAGAACGTTTCCTGAGTAAGTTCTCAATTTCGGACGAATGAAACATTCGATGCAAATGCTCTTAGCAGGAAGTTCATTCTCGCTAGTTCCCCTCCATCTCGAGTGAGTTCTGTGTGTATCACGTCCGGCTCAGAACAGCTGTTCAATCGTATATTTATTTAAACTAGCCCAGTCGGGCAAATTATTCAGATATAAATGTATTCTTCTGACGATGTTACAAACATTTTCGTCATGCGAGAAATTTTTGTTATTGGAGTTGGATTGGCACAAGATGCATCACATTTTCATCTGTTTCAACGTGGAACGCTGTCAGAGCTTTCTAACACGAGACACTGTTAAATATGACACCCAAAGGAATATTCATAAGCGATAGGTCGTAAGATTTTGTTACAAAATCACTTAATCAGTTATTAATTTTCCTGTTTTGTCTACTTACTTCTAACACAAAAAAGTTACGATTACGAAGTCAGAAAATATATCTTAAATTGGCCAACCGGTCTGGGTATAATGAACAAGAGCAGTACAAAAAACTATACTTCAGTACCTGGTATTGCAGCAATACTAATTTCGTGATACAGACTGTGAAGTCCTGGGATGCACTTTATTGGTTTTATAGTTTTCGAAATGAAAAGCCAAGATAGCACATTAATAATTTATTAAATGACGACCGGTTTCGGTGCACTATCACCATCTTCTGTTCACATATATGTTAACTTGTGTATTTTTTATAAAGTGTCTAAGTACAATGTTGTACATGTTATTTCATACTAATATTTTTAAACAAGATCACCATATAACTTTGAAAGGTTGTAGCTCCCAAACAGTGATATGAATGTAGTTTAAATTGATTTGGACACAGCTGGTTTCAACGAATCCAGTGCACGATAGAAAAAACTATTTTTCCATTTAAAAATTATATCTTTGTGCTGTAACTCTTTGGAAAATGATACAATAAACTATGTTCATAGCTCCGCAGAAAGTGTAACATTTCTTGTGTTGACCTACCGCATTAAAATTTCCCGTCACCTATTATTTTATAAGTTACAGAGGCATATGTTTGTGAAACATCCTGTATGTGAACAGATGATAGTGACACAGTGCACCGAAACCGGTCGTCATTTAATAAATTATTAATGTGCAATCTTGGCTTTTCATTTTGAAAACCATAAAACGATCAGATCGCCTCCAAACCCGACAATGTCAGGTAATCTTAACACTTTATTTGTAATTCACGCCATAAAGCTTTCTTAATAGACCCTATTTAAAAAAAGTTATAATTTTGGTTTGTAGCTGTTTACAACTGCAAATATGCACTCCAAACAAACTGGTAAAACACGCAGCTGAGTCCACTTGTATGATTTCTACGACGATAACGAGAAAACTCCTCTGATATTACTGTTGTCACTATATAAATTGCTTGAAGTGTCACACACATGATTTTTGTGAAGGAAGCGACACCTCAGTCAAATGTCTTTACTTACATAAACTTTTTAGTTCCTTTAGCAGTTCTTCAGGCTACATATAAAGGAAGTTTTTGCCTTCTATGCAACACAAATTTTGTAATTTTTATTATAAATCACAGTGAAACGTAACCTAACTCAGCTCGAAACATGCTAGAGAGCTCACATCAGAAGATGAAAAATGTTTTATGAGCTGGTTTTATTCATAAGAAATAAGAGAATGTTTTCTGTTGTCAGCAACTTCCCTCACCCTTTTATTCAAGCTGAGAACGTACTCGTTTGAAGTATATTTTCCGACTCGCTTTATTCATGCGAAACTGGGCAGAGTATGAAGTAGATACTCTGTTTTACTGATATGACCCGTATTAATGCACAATCTAAGTAATCTCTTACTGATGTAGTCATCGTGCTGTATGATAGATCTGTACAAAAAATTCAAAGACAATAACAGAATATAATGGACGCTGGGAATGATTATGGTTGTTTCAGGGCGATAAACCAGAAGATGAGCACTTCCATAAATACAAAGGAACAAGTTTTAAAATAACACTTCAAATGAGTTATAGTAAGACAAAAGTAATGATAAATTAATACGACGAAGTAATTATAATCAACAAGGAACACATGGAACCATTTGACGAGATTTTTGCATGAAGTGTTGTTGAACAATCGGATAGATAGTAGAAGAAATAACTGTTACAGCAAAACTGGACTAAAGTGGTTTTCATGAAATACGCGGTGTTTCTGAAAGATCTTCCAGTACGACTGATTCGTTCGATTCGGTTTACGGCAGAGGGAATAAACAAACTAATATGTTTCGAGAATTGTCGTTTTAAATTAATCGCTTATGCGCGACAAGGTGCAACGAGTCAAAGAAATCACATAAAGACGGCAAAAGTTTCACAGATTGCTTTTATATAGCCAAGAATGTTTGACAGTTTTTTGTCGTCCGACATGCGATAGCGTTGACGGGGAATGTATGTTTTTTGGCCTCTTTCAAGTGACGTTACATAAGGAGCGCAACGTATATCTCGTCTGTGCGCCATTTTCGGCTGATATAGGAACTTGAAGCCGTGTCAGGCTCGCTATTTACAGCGGGAACAGACGTACATCGTTCATCAGCTCAGCCAATATAGCGAAAGCATTGACGTTCTGTCAGCTGTCGATACGGCAAAGCGATGATCGCCCTTCAGTCGTAAAGTACGACTTGCGTGTCACACGCTGCCGTTTGAGCGTTATGTTTTTGACGTGCAGTTATACGCTGGAGCCAACCTTCCTGCCGTCAATAAGCTGTTACTCGTCCCACTCTCTGTGCTGCGGGAGCTAGTCAACACGTCATGCTATGTAGTCACTGCGATGGTTTCGAAGTAGTCTAACAGTTGCGTTCCACTATTAACTATTAATTCGATTCCGTTTTCAGTTTATGGTCACTCATCCACAATTGGTGTATGTCATTTTCTGCTTAAATAAATTGTAGTTAGCTACAATCACAATACTACTGTCGAATCAGCATAAAATAAAAAAAACACAAAAACATATGTAAGGTAATGTAAATCTTACATCTTATAAAATAGGCTGTATGTGTATATGTATGTATGTTAAACATCTCCTCCTAAAGTACTGGACCGATTTCAACCAAACTTGATACTCGTGTTCCTTAATATCAGGCAACAATCGTTGTGGGGATAAGAATCACCTACGACACATACGTAAGGAGATATGGCGTCATAAACAATGAGATGCGCGAAAAACTGCTGCGTCAAACGACAATGACGCACATTTCCTCTTAAATCACTGCACCAATTTTAAGCAAATTTGGTACACATATTCATTATGTAAGATAACAATTGCTGTAAGAGTGCGAACCACATACGACATATGGTTCAGGAGATATAACATACAGGATATACAACAGGAGTTGCAAGAAACTTCCACATAATGCGACCAGACTTTATGAATACACTATATGAGAATGAGAGTACTTAGCGACTTTCAATAAACATTAAGCGCAATTTCAAACTAATAAAAGTTTAATAAAACACTTTTTCCTGTTGACATCCACAGCAACATGATGAAAGGAAAAAAGTTTCTCATTTACTACTTTTCCGCTGTCCATGGAGCAAAACTATGGCATTCGGTATGACGTTGCAATTTATAATTGCTACACTACAAATTGTACTCACAGGAAATTTTTCAGACGGTATACACACTTAAAGCTAAATGTACGTTCGAAATTGTATCACAGAACGACACGTAATTCATCAGATACGAGGACGTAAAGAGTAACGTTCATGGGAAACCGCCCCATCAAGCATCATGTTTTAATCTATTACTTCTTTATTACTAAACGTATTCGCAACAGATTTTTACCGACATACAGCACGTATAAAAATCAATATATTCCTGCAAAATTTCACAGTTGTACAAAATATCTATACTAATAATAAATCTGTAAATGTAGGCCTGTCGCTGTTTGCTTCAATCTTCAAAACTACTACACGAATTTTCATGCGGTTGTCACAGGAAATTTGAGCTAAGGTTGGAGCAACATACAGGCATGATTTCATCAAAATCAGATCACGGAAAAATATACATCACAATTTTCGGTAACTCTTTTCATCTATTAGAAATACCTAATCTTCTAAACTAATTCACGGATTTGCATGAAGCAACTTCGTTTCATAAGGTGTAATGAGGGAAATTGTTTTAGATGTACGTTATGCTTGAAGTATGGATTGCGTAGTACGGCAAACAAGTGATAGAGGTACTGTAGTGCACCAAAGAACTAATAAACACCGCTGCTGAATAATAAGTAAGGGGTAGTACAACAAGGAAGCGAACGTCTGTGTCAGAATTAAGCAAACTTATGTCTACGAATATGAACAAACATTGTTCATATTGTTACTCATTTCGCTTTGTGTATTAAATACTTATCGACATTTATTTGCTTATTTTGACAAGTTACACCTTTTGTATCAAAAACTTTATGAAGATACATCGTTTCGGACAATGACATTTGACATCTTGGCTAGGACAACTGAGTTTATTGACAGCAATCCAACAAGGATTCTATTTTTACTGACTGAGGTCCGGAACCGTGAAAAGCCATGATACACACAGGCCCTCCTTCAACAACCTTTGCGAAGCACGGGCATATAAGCTAGTGATTGATAACGTTTGTATCAGAAGGAAGACCGGAGGTATCACTCCAAAATTTATTTGGGAGATGAAACGTTGAACAAAAATTACACGATTGAAAACGGAGTCCCATGTTTAGTCAGGAAGATGATGAAGTCGGTAACGTAACTGCTATGACCGCTGCTACACGGTTCGGAAAAGAATGAAAGAGACTTTGGATACATTGTTAGAGAATAGCATTGACGCATCAGCAGTTACGCTATTTCGCATTTTGCCAAAGTTTATCTAGTTTATCAGCGTGTGATAGTAATGCCGGCTTATGAGGTGTTTCTGCAAATATAACTAGGCCCTAATCTGCGCTAAAGTGGCACCTCTGCGAGGTAACAGCCTGCCTAGACAACGTTTTCCGTATTTCTCCAATCCCTCACTCTATTGCTTAGGAAATTTGGAAATATTATAAAAAGATATAAAAAAGCCAAGATCGCTGATCATCAATTTTTATTTACGACGACCGGTTTGGCTGAACTATGTCAGCATCATCTGGTCAAATACAAATTTTACAAGGCCATAATCTTTTAATGTCAATCAGTTGTTATATAACAATTTACAGTACATAGGTGCACTATGTCATTATAATCACATTATAATGACATAGTGCACCTATGCACTGTAAATGTCATTATAATCACATTATAATGACATAGTGCACCTATGCAATGTAAATTGCTATATAACAACTGATTGACATTACAAGATTATGGCCTTGTAAAAATTTTTATTTGACCAGATGATGCTGACATAGTTCAGCGAAACCGGTCGTCGTAAATAAAAATTGATGATCAGCGATCTTGGCTTTTTTATATCTTTTTACAACATTATAAGTGGATCGCCTCCTAAAACGTAAACCAACTCAAATTTGGAAATATTTACATTTTATTGGACTTTATAAATTGACTTCTCATCCGTATATAGGTTAGCAACTATTGAACTATGTGAAACAAAAGGTACATTCCTTGCAAGGTACTACGAACACGGACTTTATGCATCATATAAACGTCACTACAAATATTGCATGGTTATGGAATATCGTCCCAGAGATGTGACTGGATAGAGGATTTTTTGCCAGAGAGAACACATTTTATAGTAATTGATGGTAAGGCATCGACTAAAACAGAGGCGATATCCGGCGTTCCACAGGGTACTGTTATTAGACCTCTATTGTTCCTTATCTACATAAATGATCTGGGAGAAAATCTTTGCAGCTCTCTTAGGTTGGTTGTAGATGACGCCGTCATTTAACGTCTAGTAAAGTCACATGAAGATCAAAACCAACTGCAGAACGATCTAAATAAGATGTTGTCGTTGTTATGGTCTTGAGTCCGCAGACTGGTTTGATGCAGCTCTCCACGGTACCCTGTCCTGTGCAACTCTCTTCATCTGAGAATACGTTCAGCAACCTACATCCTTTTGAATCTGCTTACTATATTCGTCCCTCGGTCTCCCTCTACGATTTTTACCCCACACGCTTCCTTCTAATGCTAAGTTGATAATTCCTTGATGTCTCAGAATGTGTCCAACCAATCTATCCCTTCTCTTAGTCAGGTTACGCCAGAAACTCCCGATTTGGTTAAGCTCCTCCTCATTAGTTACATGACCTACCCATCTCATTTTCATCATTCGTCTGTAGCACCACATTTCAAAAGCTTCCATCATATTTTCATCTGAATTCCTAATCGTCCACGTTTCGCTTCCATACAATGGTAAAACTCAAACAAATGCTTTCAGAAAGGAATTCCTAACTTTTATATTAATATTGGATGTTAACGAGTTTCGCTTCTTCAGAAACGCTTTTCTTCCCATAGCCATTCTGCATTTTATATTTTCTTTACTTCGGCCATCAGAAGTTATCTTGCTACCCAAATAACAAAATTCATCTACTACTTTTATTGTCTCATTACCTAATCTAATTCCTTCAGCATCGCCTGATTTGCTGACATTGCATTCCATTACCTTCGTTTTACTCTGGTTAATGTTCATCTTATATCTTCCTTTTAAGACACTGTCCATCCCATTCAATTGATCTTCCAGATCTTTTGCGGTCTCTGACAGAATTGCTATGTCATCGGCAAACCACAATGTTTTTGTTTCTTCTCCCTGCTCTTTAATGCCCTCTCCAAATTTCTCCTTTCATTCCTTCACTGCGTGCCCAGTGTACAGATTGAACAACATTGGGGAAAGGCTACAACCCTGTCTTACTCGCTTCCCAACCTCTGCGACTCTAATAACCGCTGTCTGATTTTTGAATAGGTTGAATATAACTCTTCGCTCCCTACATTTTACCCATGCTACCTTCCGAATTTGGAAGAGTATATTCCAGTCGACATTGTCAAACACTTTCTCCAAATCGACAAACGCTAAAAACGTAGGTTTCCCTTTCCTTAGCCTATCTTCTTAGGTAAGTCGTAATTGCCTCCCGTGTTCCTACATTTTTCCTAAATTCAAAATGATCTTCCCCGAGGTCGGAATCCAGAAGTTTTTCTATTCGTCTGTAAATAATTCGTGTTAGTATTTTGCAACCACGACTTATTAAGCTGATAGTTCGGTAATTTTCACACTCGTCTGCACTTGCTTTGTTTGGAATTGGAATTTCAATATTCTTCTTGAAGTCGGAGGGTATTTCCCCTGTCTCATACATCTTGCATACCAGGTGATACAATTTTTTCACAACTGGCTCTCCTCACGACGTAAGCAGTTCAGACGGAATATCATCTACTCCATAGACCTTGTTTCGACTCAAGTCCTTCAGCGCTCTGTCAAATTCTTCACGTAGTATCAAATCTCCTATTTCATCTTCCTACACTTCGTCCTCCATTTCTAGAATACTGCCTTCAAGTTACTTCCTTTGTATAGCACCTCTATATATTCCTTCCACAGTTCAGCTTTCCCCTCTTAGTACTGGTTTTCCGTCTGAGTTCTTGATATTCATACAGCCGCTTTTCTTGTCTCCAAATATCTTTTTTATTTTCCTGTAGGTGGTATCTATCTTTTCCCTAGTTATGCATTCTTCTACGGTTCTGCTTTTGTCCTCTAGTCACTCCTCCTTAGCCAGTCTGCGCTTCCTGTCAATCTCATTTTTTAGACTTCTGTACTCCTTTTTTCCTGTTTCACTTGCTGCATATTTATATTTTCTCCTCTCATCAATTAAGTTCAGTATATCCTGTGTTATCCAGGAATTTCTATTAGGCCTTGTCCTTCTGCCTATATGGTCCTCTGCAGCCTTTACTACCCTATCTCTCAGAGCTACACATTCTTCGTCTACTGTATTACTTTCTTCCGTTTCAGCCAATCCTTGCCTAATGCTCCCTCTGAAACTCTCAACCACCTACGGCTCCTTCAATTTGTCCTGGTTCCATCTCCTAACCTTTCTACCTTTCTGCAGTCTCTTAAGTTTTAATCTGCAGTTCATAACGAATAAGTTATGGTCAGAGTCTATATCTGCCCCTGGATATGTCTTACAGTTTGGAACCTGGTTTCTAAATCTATTCCTTACCATTTTAAAGTCAATCTGGTACCTTTCAGTGTCTCCTGGACTCTTCCACGTATACAGCCTTCTTTCATAATGATTAAACCAAGTGTTGGTGATCATTAAATTGTGCTCTGCGGAAAATTATACCAAGCGATCTTCTCTTTCATTCCTTTTTCCCAGTCCATATTCACCTACTACATTTCCTTCTCTTCCTTTTCCTACTACCGAGTTCCAGTCCCCCATCACAATATAGTTTTCGTCTCCCTTTTCTGAATGATTTCTTATTTTGGCATATAAACTTGCACTATTGTGGTCTGTGTTGACTTCGTGTCTATCCTTATTACGATAATGCGATAATTGCTTTTAGCCGTTCGGTAACTGCATGGCGAAGCCATGTTAGCTGATGTTACAAGGCCAGCTCAATCATCAGACTGTTGCCCCTGTAACTACTGAAAAGGCTGCTGCTCTTCTTCAGGAACCACAAGTTTGTCTGGCCTCTCCGCAGCACCTCGGCAATGTCTGTGATCCATGGGGGTGGCTAAATAAAACATCTGTATGGAATAAAATTGGCAATTGACTCTAAATAATGAGAAATGTGCAGTCGTCCACATGAGTACGAAAAGAAATCCGTTAAATTTTGTTTACAAGATAATCAATCAAATGTAAAGGCCGATAGCTCCACTAAATACCTAGGGATTACCATTACAATGACTTAAACTGGAAAGGATACGTAGATAATGTCGTAGGGAAGGCGAACCAGAGGGTCGGTAAGCAAGCATTAATTTACCAGCCCCTTAATCGTTATGCAACAGTGCTACACAAATAGTTTGGCTATATACAGTGCTGCCTAGCTGTGTCACCAGGTTGCATAACAGGCGACCAACTAGCAAATTCATATTAGCTTACTGACCGTCTAGCATTCAAAAAATGTTACCGCCATTAACTGCCGTCCAAATCGTATTCATCACCGATCATGTATTTCGTGAACGTTAACATAATTGGTTCTTTTTCCAAACTCCGTCGACCCTGTACGCAGCGGTATTGTAGTGATTCGGCCTGCGACTTAATGTGGGGCACGGTCGTCCTTCCGAATATACAAAAGTCATGACTAAGTCTGTTAGACAATTAAACTATCTTATCAGAAAAAGACTGATAACCAATGGTTAAAGTAAGTGATTCCAATTAGTAGAGTTACACTTTTCGAAAATGCCGATAAAAAGTCAAACGAAAAACTTTTACGTAGCCTAAACACTCTGCGTTACGTGTCAAATTTTGTTGTAACACTCACTAGCAATAACAGACTTGATCAAAAATTAAGTTGTAATTTGCAGTGAAAGCAGTGTAATAAATAAATAAATAAATAAATAAAAAACTAGTAATGATGCATTTTAATAGCAGCAGAAATGCCGTTTCTGAAAACTTAAAAGGGTTCCACCATTTGACTTTTTTTCACAAGATCTCTGACCCGGTTTCTTATAGAAATTTGGAACAAATTCTATTGACCTCTGTAGGAACAATCATGGATTCTGGAAACAAAAGTTGTATGAAACTTAGATTGCTACTTTCGTCCACGAAACCCAGTAAGCAGCAGATGCAAGCGTTTAGGTATATGCCTTTTTCTTGACTTCGAAAGTTCATCGCAATTCTACACTACAAGGTAATGTACGAAATACGAGTATACAGAAGATCGGAGCAACTGATTAGACTGAAGAGTTTACTACACTGAGCCAAGCACGAGATTCTCGGAGGAGAGAAGTACTCTGGTGTTGAAGGAACTTCAGGCATACCCCAAAGGATTGTTTACAGTAATTACTTTTCACAACATATACATCCCATTTAACTTGACAACCCTAAATAACTGTTTGACCAGATACAAATTACAAAATGTTTCAAGCAAGTGTTTTTTATCCATCGGGTGGATATCAATCAGCATGATTGCCTTCTTCGTACTTCTGTTTTCGAGAAAGATATGAACAGCGGTATGACATTTTTTTATTCGGCAATTTGTTCCATCTCCTAAAGACCCCATTAAAAATATATCACAGTGTACCATTCACTGAAACACAACGTTATTAATTACATAACACAACACTGACATTGACGCTCCCAGTGATTAAAGCAGGTACTCGGGGAAATGGAACACATCCACGTGCTGACGTTAAAAGACAAATGTAAACATATGTAGACTACATACCCGTCATTAATCAGACATTGTCAGTTGAAGAGTTGTGTGAGTAGTAAGTCCGCCAATGAAGAGAAGGTAGAAATGCTACTCATCTATAGGAAAAAACAGTAATTGAAATAGTTTTCTGATGTACAATACGGGTTTTCTGATGTACAGTAGTTTAGTCCTTTGGATACTGTTATGTAGAGTAGGCAAACAGTAAGGGCTGTCCTTACTACAAACTGCATCGACATAACGTTTATTTTCTTGTTGTTGTTGAAGTTAGGCGAAATGCTACGCAGGTAGAGGAACTGTACAGAGAGCGATATCCTGACAAGAGCCCACCTTCCCGAAGGATGTTTCCTCATCTTATTGTGTCGCTTCGGGAAACGTGAAGTGTGCACCCACTACAACACAATCGTCGTAGCACTCGCACAGACGAAGGTGTCGAAGTTACTGTTCTCGCTTTCGTTGCTATGAATCCACATGAGAATACACGACAGCTTGCACACCAGTGTACGTCGTATTCTTTCACGTCACCGGTTCCATCCTTATCATGTACAGCTGTATCAAGAATTCCATGGGAATGATTTCCAGAAACGTGTACAGATCTGTCAATGGATACAGCACCAAATCCTCACCACTCCATCAAATAAATTGAAAAAACACTTTGCGAACGTGACTTACCTCATTTTTAAAAAATATACCAGTTCGCTGTTTTTCCAAAGGGAACTATGTTTTTCAAACTTATTAAATCGTAGTTACCGATGTCGTGATGTTAACACTGGCAACATTTGGCATTACAAATCACACTTGTTACCTGTGGCACAACATTGATAGGTGCATGCCCATTGATCTCATTTTGTGTCACGTTTTATATTTTCACCGTCTTGTGCCATGTGTTATATTTTCACCATGTACATGTAACGTCTCTGTACCGTATCATATAATTTTTCCAGCCCAAGAAAACCAAACGTAGCATTTATAGAAATCGCTATACATGCAAATTATAAATTACAGTCTCCATGGCGAGATTATTATTTGAGTGTGAATGAAGGATAATTGCTGCAACTACTCGAGGGGGTTTTGACTCAGTTTTCACAAATATATTAATTAACAACGAAGATTCATTAGATGTAAACGAAGGCTTCTGCGGACGTTGTCACTGTCAATAAAATTCTTCTGGGCTTTTGGCCGCATTGTCAATATGTAACATTCCGACGTTTCGGCCACTGTTGCAAGTGGCCTTTGTCAAGGTGTTTGTCAGCCATAAAACTTTACAAACCCCACTTGCAATAATGACCGAAAAGTCAGAATTTTACATATTGACAATGTGGCCAAAAACACCAAAGAATTTATTGACAACGAAGTTCGTGTTTATATGTTAAGTAGAGATAAGTGTGTAATACAGGTATTGATTTATCTACGTACTTTGGGTATTGAAGTGTATAATTTAGCAGTTATGAGAGCAATGTGACGGACAGCTACAAACGAGGCGTTATATAACGGAAAACATAAAACAGCAGCCAAAGAGCAAAAGAAAAAAAAAAAAAAACCAAATATTTGTAAATCTAAGGGACTTAACTGCTGCGATTAACAGTCCGTAGGCTTATAAACAACTTAAACTAACCTATGGTAAGGATAGTACACACATAGCCATTATAGAGGGAGGACTCGAACCTCCAACGGCGAGCAAACACACACTCCTTACAGCGCTCGGCTACTCCACAACGATCAAAAAGCCAATTATAAGCAGACTCTACAAACTTAATGTATTATCTATCATATAGTATATTTAAAATTCACCGCCATGTTGTTTCCGTATGTACTTGAAGGCAAATGCCAGGAAATTATTAGTTAAATATATTACACCGACTTGGTGGCACATTACTTGTTTAATTCGCAGTTTGTCG
This sequence comes from Locusta migratoria, assembly GCA_026315105.1. Lineage (NCBI taxonomy): Eukaryota > Metazoa > Arthropoda > Insecta > Orthoptera > Acrididae > Locusta > Locusta migratoria. Next base: position 104,756,168 of record CM048747.1, read on the forward strand.
TGTTTTGTCCGAATAGGGCATCTTCAGAAATCGAAAATGGCACGCGGTTCGTTATTATAACGTACAGGGTATCAATTATTCAACTATAGGATACAAAATCGTTGTAAGTTCTGAACGGTTTGGTTAGAAGTTCAAACTGCACTGCTATCCGCACTGCATTCTGGCTCTGGTACCCAGAAGTCATTGTCGCGGGCCTCGAATGGCCGCCATATTCTCCGGATCTAAACACATGCGACTGCTTTTTGTGGGCCTATATTACAGACAAAGTGTAAGGCAATAACCCTAAAAAAGTTGATGAATTAGAGAACGTCGTTCAGGACATCACTGACAGCATTAAATTTCTGACACTTCTGCGCGACATCTTCACCACGGATGCGAGGCATAGTGAACAACTCAAAACCTACATCGCAATATTTGTAGTGACGTTAAAAGCTGTGTGTGTGTTGTGGATGTTGAACCTATCGTTAAATCAGACAACAAATTGTTCATTAACACAGCAATTTGGTTTAATTATGGCCCTGATATTGATGTATATACTATTAAATAAGAAACAGTGCATTAAACTGATTATGTGCGCAACGGATATTTTAAACACAAAACAACTGTGGGAAGTTACCATTTGAAACAGACACTAACTATACTCAAAAATTTTGACTGCGAGAAAGATATAAAAAAAAAACCACAAACCACTTTCTTAATGTTTGACTGTGAGAATTTTATCCAGATCAGTTTCTGATTATTGGAATTTAGTATCATAGTCAATTAACTATCATTTACTATGGCACCAACAACGAAATCTGTTCAACAATATTATCAAAATCAATACTGCTCTTTAAATCCACTAATAACTAATTATCAAATGAAGGAAGTAGGTTAATCTTCTAACTACGTGAATGAAACAGGAAAGAAAGGTCAACTTTGTTACTTATTATTAATAATTAGCATTACATTACCTGCATAATACAACTTCTTCCCAATGACATCAAATGCAATTACCTTCATTCCAGCGGTGTTACAATACAATATATATTCCAAATAGAATCAAATCGACTGGCTGACACAGCAGCCTCCGCTCTACGTCGAAGCCATACACACAACTCAACACACTCTCTAAGCGAGCTGAACCACTAGTGCTTCTCTCTCTCTGCGCGAGTTACAATGCTATGCAATGCATGATCTTTGCCAAAGATGAAACTTCACAGAGTTAAGAACACATATCGATACACACCGTAGAAGCGATATTATACATTTTCTTGCAAGCAAGTTACTCGACACAAAACAGGAGGCACAATATTAGACACTTTCTTACAAAAATATTTTTTATGGACACGTTTCAACGTTTACTTGTTGCATAAAGTGTGTGTACGCAGTGCCTTGTAAGTAATTTACATTTTGTTTCACCTAGTTCAATAGTTGCTATCCTATATATAGGATGAGAAGTCAAGTTACAAAATCCACTAAAGATGTAAAAGCCGGCCGCGGTGGCCGAGGTGACTGAGGCGCTACAGTCACGGTCAGCACGGCCACTACGGTCGGGGGTTCGAATCCCCCCTCGGGCATGGATATTTGTGCCGTCCTAGTTTGTAAGTAGTTCATAAGTAGTTTGTAAGTTTAGGGACTGATGACCCCGTAGTTAAGTCCCATAAAAAAAAAGAAAAAAAAAAAAAAAAAAAAAAAAGAAAGATGTAAATATTCCTCGCTTTGTTTCCAGACACACTTCTACTCTGTCCAGCGCTAACGTCTGACGTCTGACATTTCACTCAGCCTACGACGTCAGACATCTGTAATGAAAGGTGGCCACCCAACCCCTCGTAGTTTGCACGTAATATTGGTTTCGACACTTGTAGAAGACACACGCCACAGCACCCCTCAAACACCAGACAAATCCTGCAGTTTCCAAAATACTTTTGCCGAGCCTCGGGGCCATTATGATCTGCAGTCCGTCAAATGCGATAGATACCATGCCTTCCCCATGCTAGACAAAACACGGACAGCACGCTCGCAGATAGTACATACACACTGGTTTGTATGGATAGTGGTGCTACTGTTGTGGCAGACCAGTGCATGTGACGTTTAGAAAAGACCGATTTTCCGAAAGGCTTACCGTAGACGGTGCTGCTGTAAACAGAGAAAGCACAACACTAGACGACTATAGCCAAATATAGCCAAATTCAAATCACTGGAAGCTGTTACTTCAATAAAATATACACACTCTGTGTTCAAAACTGTTTGAAGTGAATAGGCAACATTAATCAAATGGGTATGTAAATGTAAGGGACTTATCTACGTTGGTCATCAGTCCCTAGGTTTACAAACTACTTACACTAACTTAAACTAAGGACAACACAAACACCAATGTTCGAGGGAGGACTTGAACCCCTGGCGAACGGTCGAGTGCACAGCAGCTGGGCGCCTTAGTGCAGCTGAAGTAGGCGCCGACTGAGCTTTATTGGAAGGATCTCCAACAAATATACTCCATCGGCAAACAGAAAAACACTCGCTTGCCAAATATTTCAATACAGCTCGTTTGTTGGGGATCAGTTAGAGATAGGAAGTTAGAGGTAAATGAAAAAGGTGCAAAGAAGGGAAATATTAGAGAGATGTTCAGACAACTCCGGTGGCTGACAGTGCAAGATATGCCTTCTGCAATAGGGGTGATTTACAAGATAGTATTTCTTAGAAGAATGGGGAACCTCTTGCTCCGTATACCTCGCGAAAATGCTATGGAGACGATATTAGGTCAAATGCCATACAGACGCTTACCAGCGGTTGTTCTTTCCATGAACCATTCACGACTGGCACAGGAGAGAAAAAAATTATCACTGTGTCTGGCGGACAGAACAGTATTATAATCTAAGTAACACTCGCCACCCACCGTGAGAAGTAACTGCATATGTATCTTTTGCGACTGTACCGTTACCATATCAGTTCTAGACGAATGTGGGAGAAAATCACTTTTGAAGCAGTATTCGTCTCTGACTTCATTCAGACATTGTTCAATCTTAATTGTTTTTGAATCCGTGATAAATAAATCTCTCCATGTCATACCATGAGAGGAAAAAGTAACACTGTTCTGAGATCAGGGCAACGTCTGCTACTAAAGCAACTGAAAGCTCTGTTCTCATATACAGTATAGGGGAATAGAAGGAGAATAGCGAACAATTAAGGCATTTAATTTTTCCACCAATTAGCTTGCTCTAATTTTAATTAAACTAGTGCCTATTAATGTTGGTTTAGTGTACTTCAATATATATATGTGTATAGTTCGTGAGTACCGTGTTTCATTAATTTATATATTTTTAATCTCTAAGCCTTTGCACTGTTCGGTATTGCCCACCTAGTCGGGTAATGGCGAACACATTAATTCCGATGCAAATAACAATGGACATGATAATCGTCACAACATTTCAAAAGTAACACCTGGTTTATTGAATATTTAGGCAAATGTAGTAGAGTATAATAGTAGAGCTCTATTATAAGGCCAATTAGGATAAGTATTAATAAAAAATAGACAACATAAGTTTTTTCTCTTTGGCACATTCCAAATTTTTTAATTTTTTTTTACTCATATATCACACTGGTACCCCTCTGAAGCGTCCCAGCCAGAGCACAAAGGATGTGCCCACATTCCACATGAAGTGCACATGTACCAAAGTTCACCATCCTGGCTAAAGTCATTACAGACAAAATACTTTTCTTTGTCCAAAGAAGGGGCAGCTCGTTTTGTATTGTCACGATACAGGGGAGACAGCGTTACGGAAATGATACAGGATCTGGGATGGGAATCATTACAACGACGGCGCTTATCGGTACGGCGTGGGCTTCTTACGAAAATCCAATCGCCAACATTCCGGCAGTACCTCACCTCCTACTTTCCAAACTGGAGTGAAAGTTTCGTTCTGGAAACATCCCTTAGGCTGTGGCTAAGCCATGTCTCCACCATATCCTTTCTTCCAGGAGCGCTAGTCTTGCATGGTTCGCAGGAGAGCTTCTGTGAAGTTTGGAAAGTAGGAGGCGAGTTACTGGCGGAAGTGAAGTTATGAGGCGGCATCGAGAGTCGTGTCGGGATAGCATAGTCGGTAGTGCACTTGCCTGCGAAAGGCAAAGGTCCCAGGTTCGAGTCCCGGTTCCGGCACACAATTTTAATCTGCCAGGAAGTTTCAGTTTAAAGGTGGTTCCATGAATCCTCTGCCAGGAACTTAAATGTGATTTGCAAAGCATCCCATGTAGATGAAGATGTAGAGGTCTCGATATCGTGTAATTCATCATCATCACACAAATCAACGTCTCTTAAATTGTCTTCCGATTAGGATTGAAATTTTCTGATGAGTTTTTTCTTATGCTTTGGCTCGACCTTCATTGGTAATTTTCCTTTCCCTGCAGGGTTATGCCGAACGAACGGCAAGGATTACCTGAAACTAGGACTCCATTTAACAAAAAAAAAATCTTGTTGCCTATTTACTTAAATCTCAACTATATTCGTATTAAATATGTGTTGGACACTCTATGAGCATATTATTAACACATCAACAGTGAATAATAATATATACATATCTCAAATCCTAAGGCGGTGTTCTTAGATATTGAACACGGAAAACGCACTTTCGTCATCCACAAACTTAACTGAACTGGCAAACTGGCGTGGTTGGCGCTGCGGTTTCGCATTGTTTCCGCTACACTGCAGCACCTCACGGAACTAAGAAATTTGCCTCTGGAGAGGGAAGGATACGTATTCGTAGGATACGTTCGTCTTTATCCGGTTCTCCTCTACTCGTGTTTTGCAGATGTAACAGCATATTGTCACGGAGTGTGGCACAGCTGCTTTTCGAAAAATGATGCAATCACGTCCCAACAACCGTAAATTTGTTTTTTGATTGATTCTAATTACTTGACTGATTTCGATGTCACCTTAGTTTCATCTTCAGACTTTGCTGTCAACGATCTTATTGCATATGTTTGGTAATAAGTCATATTTACGAGGTAACTGCAGCTCCTGAATTTTGATGTGCGGAGAACAGGAGTTAGAAATATCGGAGAAATACGGCTTTGTTACTAAACATTTAAGACAGCCAAGCTGACATCAACAATTCCTTAAAATGACAGTAATGTGTTGTTGAAACCGGTCGCATGATTAAAATAAGTCCAAAACATTTACTGCTCATGGTATATCATTGCATCATACTTGTGTTTCGTAGTTTATTTAGAGCGAGTCGTCTTATAGAGTATTATTACTTTTTTACTTTCGGCATTTCTTTGTCTGAGACTTCCGTTTATATGTCAGAAGTTTCAACTATGGAATAAACACTTCGAACTCCTTGGTGGACTTTGTTTATAAATTACATAAAGAAGAAGGAAGTAAAACTGGGGTTAAAGTTCTGCCTGTTGTCATTACTGACTGAGCGTAATCTCGGACGTGGGAAGGGTATGGAATGAAATCAGCCTGTGTAAGATGCGTATGAGGACTTAATCCGTTATCCTTCCATATATGTCTCTATTACAGCACCACCTCGCCTGGTTTGAACATCGCACTATATTATGAAATTCAAAAATTGAAATTCTGATTTTCGGCTAATACAATACATTCATAATGTTTGAGTCACTTTTCTCTTCGAAACACTTATTCGATACAACATTTGACATTCCATCAGATTAGATCAATTTTTTTAATTTTTTTAGAGAAATTACTAAGTTTTATCCAAAAATTCATCTGAAGTGTAGAAAGAGTTGCCATTCAGAAATTCCTTTAATCTCTTTTTAAATACCTGTTGGCTATCTACTTGGTAACTGACCAGACCAAAGACTTTTGTGGCAGCATACTTCACCACTTTCTGTGACAAAGATAGATTTAACCTTGAAAAGTGAATATCACCCTTTCTCCTGGTGTTGTAGCTATGCACACTGCTATTACTTTTGAATTAGGTAGGATTTTTAACGACAAATTTCATGAGTGGATATATACATAAATTGTGAAGCTAAAGTGAAGATCGCTAGATCCTTAAATAAATGTCTGCAGTATGATCTTTGGTGGGCTCCAGCAATCATTCTGATTACATGCTTTTATGCAATGAATACTTTTTTACTCAATATTGAATTGCCCCAGAGTATGATCCCATATGAAAGTAGTTAACGAAAATAGGCATAGTCCGCTAATTAACTAAGATGTATATCACCAAATTTTGCATTGACACTGACAGCATAAGAAGCTGAATTCAAACGTTAGAGGAGATCTTCAATGTGTTTCTTCCAATTCAATCCCTCATCAATGCCTATATACTTTTTTTTCTTTCCACGTTTCTTCTCTTTTACACACCAAAGATTTTTTCGTAATGTCGGTAAACAATGTAAGCACAATCGACAACAGTGTGTACAAAACATCTGAACAATTGGACTCAATTTTAGAATAGCATGCCAGTTGTGTAAGTTATTGAAGCCCTTGTCTTTTTGTCTCAAGCGTCCTGAAGGGGCATTATCCATACCATAGAATAACCTGTCATGCTTTTTAGGTACCTGACATAAGCTTCTTATATAACTGCCATGAAGCGTAATTTTTACTATTACAATAAATTAGTGTCAGCTTTTACTGCAAAATATGGTCATAAAGCACTTTAATCAATTTATTTAGTAAGGGGCATTAAATATGCATGGTTTTACTTAGACTGCCACTTTGCACTTGATGTACGGTAACAATAATGTACATGATTCGCACAGCCCATGAGAAATTTGGTACAAAAGGCTCACACGTCATATCCAGCGTTCCACCTTTCTCAATATTCGGTTCTGGTACCGCCGATAGGTAATTAGTAGCGCCCTTTGCTGTTTACGTCAGCAACCAATAAATGTTTCTACGGCACGCGTTGACATCGAAAACAAGAATTAAACTGTCACTCATTGTGCTCGGCGTTATTGCCTGCTGGGCCATAATTTCCAGCAGTTGCCGTTCACTGACGTACCGCTAATTACCCACACATATACGAAACCAACAAATAAATGTACTCTGTTGTTTCAACTTTGATCAAACGACACGATAGACGACAAAATTAGAACGATTTGCTTTTATACCCGTTGAGTACATTTCATTATGGCAGCACTTAAATGTCTCCTCAGGTTATTGATAACGATCTGTTTACTTTCTCTTCACTTTGAACAGTCGCACACGAATTCATTTGAGCTATTTTCATCACTATCTTCACATTTCTGTAACTAGTAACGCCATCGAGACAAATTACAAAGTCTGGCTTTTCCTTTTTAGAAATTCGTATTTCATTTCTCATGCTGGTACTATTATTATTGTACTGTGATTTTGTAGTCGTCTGAACTAGTCTATTATTCTACTTGAAAAACTCTATTCAGTCCACGTAGCACTGCATGTGGAGCAAGCGTTTTATATGAACCATTATCTCAACTGAAGAAAGCGTCATGATTCCTTCGTGTGATATGACAGTTTTACGTAGTTGTCGGTTCGCACCTCATCAGTTCAGATGATTCAAAGCGAAAGTATGCCATCACACTCTGCACCATTCCGTATTGCATACACCTTGTGCGATTTCGAATAGATTCTCAGCACGATTTGATCTTGAGCTACAATTAAAAGCATTAAACTGAGGAATTTCTCCTTAAGGAGTAATATGAGTGAGAAAAAGGGTTGCATTACCGCAGCTGCCTCTCAAACACATTTATTCTAAACTAGAAATCGCGACAACGCTTCAGAATTGATAACATGTATTGAAACGGTAACGTTTTTAGCTTACTATGCCTATTTCATTCACTGCTTTCATATGGAATCATATTCTGGGTAAATTCAACATTGAGTAAAAAAGCATTCATTGCACAAAAACGTGTAATTGCTGGAGCCCACCCAAGATCATACTGCTGATATTTATTTAGGGATCTAGGAATCTTCACTGCAGCTTCACAATATATATATATATATATATATATATATATATATATATATATATATATTCACACATGAAATTTGTTATTAACAATCCGACCCAATTCAAAAGTAATAGCAGTGTGCATAGCTACAAAACTAGGAGAAAGGGTGATATTCACTATTCAAGGTTAAATCTAACTTTGGTACAGAAAGTGTTGAATTATGCTGCCACAAAAGTCTTCGGTCACTTACCAAGTAGCATCAAAAGTCTGACAGATATCCAACTAGTATTAAAAAAGAAATTAAAGGAATTTCTGAATGGCAACTCCTTCTACACTTTAGAAGAATTTTTGGATAAAACTTAAAAAATTTAAAATAAAAAAAGGTAAAATATTAAATTTAAAAAAATGAAAATAGAAAATACTTAAAATATAGATTGTCATGTATAGACAACGTTTACTAAACTGAAACGTTCCACATCATTACGAAATGTATAAATGATGTACGGAACAAGTATTAATCTAATCTGATCTACCCTTTCATGCTCTTCCCACTTACCAATCGACTTATTCGATGACATAATTTCATTACAGTGCTGTTTGTAACCAGTTTTACGCAATTTATGTATTTATTCAAATACTTTAGGTTAATTACGCGAGTTACGTGGAAACAGGAATGCTTGTTGTGAGATATATAAGTAATAACAATAAAAACAAGGAGCCAGGCTCCACAGAACCCAGTTCCCTGTCCTTGTGAGTGAATGTGCCGAGCTCTGTGATTCAATGAGTGCTTTAGTATCGACTGCTATCAGAAACAGCTAATGCATGAATCTGGGGAAGGTTTGCCAACTTCTTGTTTATGCGAGGACCAGCACAGAGGTTCCCTTGACATTGGGAGGAATTGATGGATAGCAGGCAGTCGGAGGGGAGTGAGTAGTTTGGCAGAAGGCTCAAGTTGGCATCTAGGCCAATGAGAGTGCGGCTGCTAGGCAGTTACAAGGGAGAGGCGGTTGAGAAGATGGATCCGCCATATTTAGCAGAGTGGGTCTGAATGTTGACTGGAGAGGACGTAAGTATGGGAATCTCCGAGGTAAAGGCGAAGAATGTGTGAAATTGGGATTAACTTTGTATTTACTGAGAACACTTTGGACAATAACACTTTGCTTAAGGTTTATGTTAAATTCGGGGAAAATTCCAGTTACACTGATGGCCATTAAAATTGCTACACCAAGAAAAAATGCAGATGATAAACGGGTATTCATTGGACCAATATACTAGAACTGACATGTAATTACAATATCATGCAATTTTGGGTGCATAGATTCTGAGAAATCAATACCCAGAACAACTACCTCTGTCCGTAATAACGACACTGATATGCCTGGGCACTGAGTCAAACAGAGCTTGGATGGCGTGTATAGGTACAGATGCCCATGCAGCTGCAACACGATTATTAAGAGGAGAGACTGGCGTATTGTGACGAGCCAGTTGCTCGGCCACCATTGACCAGACGTTTTCAATTGGTAACAGATCTGGAGAATGTGCTGGCCAGGGCAGCAGTCGTACATTTTCCGTATCCACAAAGGCCCGTACAGGACCAGCAACACGCGGTCGTGCATTATCATGCTGAAATGTAGGGTTTCGCAGGGATCGAATGAAGGATATAGCCAAGGGTCGTAACACATGTGAAATGTAACGGCCACTGTTCAAAGTGCCATCGATGCGAATAAGAGGTGACTGAGACGTGTAACTAATGGCACCCCATACCATCACGCCGGGTGATACGCCAGTATGGGAATACAAGCTTCCAATGTGCCTTCACCGCGATATGGCCAAACACGGATGCGACCATCATGATGCTATAAACAGAACCTGGATTCATCCGAAAAAATTAGGTTTTGACAGTCGTGCACCCAGGTTCGTCTTTGCGTACACCATCGCAGGCGCTCCTGTCTGTGATGCAGCGTCGAACGTAACCTCAGCCATGGTCTCCCAGCTGATAGTCCATGCAGCTGCAAATGTCGTCGAACTGTTCGTGCAGATGGTTGTTGTCTTGCAAACGTCCCCATCTGTTGCCTCCGGGATTGAGGCGTGGCTGCACGTTCCTTTACAGCCATGCGGATGAGGTGCCTGTCATTTCGACTACTAGTGATACGAGGCCGTTGGGATCCAGCACGGCGTTCCGTATTGCCCTCCTGAAACCACCGATTCCATATTCTGCTAACAGTCATTAAATCGCGACCAACGCGAACAGCAATTTCACGATACGATAAACCGCAATCGCGATAGGCTAAAATCTGACCTTTATCAAAGTCGGAAACGTGATGGTACGCATTTCTCCTCTTTACACGAAGCATCGCAACAACGTTTCACAAGGCAATGCCGGTCAACTGCTGCTTGTGTATGAGAAATCGGTTGGCAAACTTTCCTCATGTCAGCACGTTGTAGGTGTCGGCACCGACGCCAACCTTGTGTGAATGCTCAGAAAAGCTAATCATTTGCATATCATAGCATCTTCTTCCTGTTGGTTAAATTTCACGTCTGTAGCACGTCATCTTCGTGGTGCAGCAATTTTAATGACCAGGAGTGTATTTTATATGAATGAAGTGGGAGCTTAGGGTTTGAATCTGGAGCCAGCCACGAGACAAAGTATTCTTCGATCTATGTCTCTTTCTGTAAACGATTAGTGGGAAATCAGAGAAATAATGTTGTAGAACAGTATTGAGAAGCTCAGTCTGTAAATATTGTTAATATGGTGTTAATATAATTGGATTTATTTTTGTGTCCATTCCGTTTAAAGTAAGGGAAAGTCCGGTATTATTGATTCACTTCAGAACAGCAATACTGAGTACTTCATTAAATGCAGTGATTTTATTTTTCATATCTTTCATATTAACATGATTGCTTGTGTAAATGATGAGCTGAACTTTTACTCAGGTTAAGAGCAGTTTTAGTGTTACGCGATCGCAAAGTTAATTCTGCACTCCGCTGATTCTCGTGGATGCAAGATAGTTTACATGCATGTGGGGCTAATAGTAGCGTGTTAGCGAGTCTGAAACAAGTTGTGCATACGGATTATCAATATTCCCTTTGCCCGCTGTTCCCATTATGTTCATTCAAAACAAGAGAGAAGTGAAACTAATGGGAATAGTCAGGAGACTAAATATTATTGAAGGTTATCAGGTAATGTTGTAAGTACGTGATGTTCTCGGGTTTCAAAACCAATCTACAAGTTCTAATAAATGTTTCTATATTTTCTAAAGCACTCCCTTATTTAACTGAACAAGCCAATTATCCCCTCCATGTCGTGTGTAAATAGTGGTGAACCAGAGAATGATTATCCGAGTAAATGATGATTAGATAAGAATTTTATGATTTAATATCACTAAAAAGTAAATAGAGGATAATGAAGTATCTAACAGGCGGTGCGAAACCATTAGCCGCTTCGCAATTCAAAATAACTTGTTTCGTGTTGGTGCAGTGGTTGATTTTAAAGCCCTAAAATGCATTTCGGGACATTTCTCTATATGTTTTATGCACATATACCACCTAAACACTGAACCTAGGCGTCTGGTAATAACTTGGAACGGTTATCCAAATCACTCATTACTGAAAATAATAATAATAATAATAATAATAATAATAATAATAATAATGAGCGGAAAGTTCACCGATAGCAAAGTAAAAGAAGATTAAAAATAAACCAAGTGACCGCTCAGTATGTAATCTCTTCTCCTTCTCTCTCTTTACTCCACTCCTCCTCCTCCCCCCTCCTTTTATCAATCTCTTCCTCCTCCCCCTATCACTGTCCATCATCTTCATCCCTCTCTCTGTACATCTCTTATCCCACACTTATCACTGTTCATCATCTTTATCCCTCTCCCTGTACATCTCTTATCCCACACTTATCACTGTCCATCATTTTCATCCCTCTCCCTGTACATCTCTTATCCCACACTTACCACTGTTCATCACCTTCATCCCTCTCCCTGTACATCTCTTATCCCACACTCTATCCATCCCCTCCTCTTTGCTTTTATATCCTCTTTATCTGTATACATCTACATTCATACTCCGCAAGCCACTCGATGGTATGTGGCAGAGGGTACCCTGAGTACCACTCGGTTCTCCCTCCTATTCCTCCTATTCCTATTGTTCGCGGAAAGGAAGATTGTCGGTAAGCCTCTGTGTGGGCTCTAATCTCTGTCATTTTATCTTCATGAGTTCTTCGCGAGATATATGTAGGAAGGAGCAATATACTGCTAGACTCCTCGGTAAAAGTATGTTCTCGAATCTTCTACAAAAGCCGGTACCGAGCGACAGAGCGTCTCTCTTTCTTGATATTCATTTATGTAATTCTCCTCCTCTGTCCTCCTCCCTATCAACCTGTGCCTCCTCTACCGCCTCCTCCCCTTTTATATGAACCCAGCCATCCTCTGCCTCCATCATCATTACCTTCCCACTATCTCCGCTACAATGTCGCATGTATGTGAAATAATTACATAATGATAAATTTTATGGTGAGCATTCAAACAGTGCTGAAGTGCTGGAGTAACGTACCTTTTACCATATCTTATGTAGACAATAACGTTTTTAATTTTTTGAAGCTCTAGTGTGAAAAATGTAATAAAGATGGAAATAAAACCCTAATTGGAAATCTTTTGTAAAGTACCCTTTGCTAAGTATCTTACAAATTATGATGTAAACAATGGCATTTCTCTTGATTTGAAGGTCAAATATGCAAACTTTTATCGTGATCGGACAAACGGCATTGATGGAGATTTGTGAACTGCGTCATTTCCATCGTCAATTATAATCAATATTGCCAGTTACACCAATTAAATGTTTTCTCGCGGACGCGGGCATGTCGATAGAGCGAAAAAATGGATAAAAAAGTATTTTCGAGATCTATATAAATAGTCCGCTAATCACATATAAATGCGTACCAGAGGGTTTATCTAATCGCATTTATGAAATTTCTCTACCGTTCAGTTCGGTGCGGGAGAAAGGAACACCTTTTCGATAAATTTTTGTAGACCTAAGGGACCATACTTCTCTCGTCGGTTCCTAGACTTACTTACTACTTAATGTTCTGAGTCACACAAATACTTTTGGATATGACAGGCACTGAAATTTGGTTTTATCCTTCTTTATTGCCTTTCTGGAGCACATTACAACCAGAAAAATTTACTTCAATTTTTATAAAAACTATACAGAGGTACTTTCACTTTGCAACCACTGTGACACAAGAAATTTTTCAATGTCTTTCAAAGATTCCACTAATTTTGAATTTTTAACATTTATTATTACACTAATATTACATTTTCTTTCATATTTATTTATTTATCTATTTATTTTTTAACTGAAGCCAAAAAACAAATTTCCTTGGTTTTATGCAAAATTTGTAAGGAGATTACATGTACCACTTCCTTCTATTCCTCAAGATATTTTTTTATCAGGCATAATCCGACATCAGACAATTCGCATGACCATGTCCTACGTGGCTTCTTTTTTAACTACAATTTGCTACGATTTGCTACCAACAGGCAAATACGGGCCACTGGATAGTCTTTTGTCCATAAGAGACTTTCATTCTAAAAGTCTTTTTAGGGCTTTAGTGTGAGACGGTAGTTTCATAGTGAGTCATATATAGTACAATGGAGTACGGCACAGCAAGAAATAGTTTCGCAGTGAAACCACTGTGACGCGAAGGGTTAAACTACGTCATCCTAAGGACGACACAGCGTCACAAACAAATATAAAGTATTGTTTGATGAAACAAACATTTTGTCCGGGCTACCACACACTGGGATTCTTTTATTAAACAGTGAAATAAGAATGAGCGAAAAGTATTTTAAGCATTACACCGGATACAACTTCAGAAATGCATGGAAACGAGCCCTTGATTCCTCGCAGAGTTCACAATCCTACGGATTCGGTGGCGCAGTATGCAATAGCTGACTAATCAGAGTGCCGACAATTGGAAGCCGTCCATCAGCGTATAAGGCCACTACAGCAGCAGTGAAGACAGTCAGTAGCTCCTGACGATGAAGTGCAGGCTCGACGATTCGAAAGCTTGAGATTTTATCCCGAATTGACGCGGCAAGAAATCCGAGAATATTTTACTTAAAATCGGGTTGTATACTGTCTCAAATTTTGCGCTCAATTACAGAACAATAATTGCTCTGTGAAAATCCACTACTGCCATTAAAATTGCTACACCAAGAAGAAATACAGGTGATAAACGGGTATTCATTGGACGAAGGTAGGGCTGTGGCAGGTGGGGCGATTGTAGAGGGTAAGGTAAAAGTCGGGGACGACGGCCACTGTTTGTAGGATTGGAGCCTTTGGTTGCACCAGGAGAAGATTTCGTGAAGGTGGGAGGAGGTGTTGGGAGTGGTCGAGGGAGGGGGCAAGGAAGGTGGTGTAGTCAGCATACTGAAGGAGATGGATGGGATACTGAGGTTTGGGCACAACTGCGGAGTAGAGGAATGGGGAGAGGACAGAGGCCTGGGGCACACCAGTGGAGGGGTAAGACAAATGGGATTTGGAATTTTACACAGTGACATCGTGTGATATTACAGATACAGGGGGAAGCTGATAGTTTCCAAGTGAAAGGCGGATTTTGCCAGGCTGTTGGGTTCCCCATCCGGCCAGCTACCAGTTTGTACATAGTGAATAGGATACAGCAGGTAGTCAGGATTTCCCTAATGTGGGCGGAAACCGGAAACGCTTGGCTGAGCGAGGGCGGCTATTCCAGACTGCAAATGAAACACAATATAGCCACAAACATTATTCTAAAAATCCATATAAAATCAGGAATTGATCATACGGCAAATATAATTATATGAATGGATTCAGGAGACTTGGGAGAATCAAACTCCGTAATTAAAATTTCAATATCCCTTACAGATAAAAACCCAATACATTTTAGTACTGTAACAATAATATTATAATACTTATAGTTAGAATTATTGATACGCAGTGTTTATCAGTAACAATTTAAGAAGCAAATGGGCAGCATTGTACCACGAATACCTATCTTAAAAGAAGCACCACGTATTTCCGTATTCTTTCAATAAACTTTGTTTTACTCTCTTGTTCTGCTTTTCGTTGAGTTATTAATATTCTTGTGTCAGAACATAGATTCCACCAGAGAAACACAAAATACGAACACAGCAAAGCGCATTACATTTATATATCTATTTTATTATATTTAATATTATTCTTCGTAACGTTCGTTTTCTTATGATTGCCACTGCCACTGCCACTGCCCGACTAAAAATAGTAGATATGCAGCAGATAATTTACATAAAAACAATTTTAAGTATTTGTGGACAATAACTGAATATATTTGTATAAAAAGCCGTGATAAATTAATTATTAATTGTGTAACTATATTTCGACGGCGGCAGTATATTTGAACAGTGAGACGCCACGCTTAATGGCTACCTGAGCAAAGACGTTCAGTCTAAACCGCTTTTTAGTATTGTTATATATATATATATATATATATATATATATATATATATATATATATATTTGTTTGTTAAATGTAAACAACATTTGTAGGGAGGTGATCAAGGCATTTTATTCTGTGATATTCAAATGTATAATATTTTGGAAGGGACATTATATTTTAAAGATAAGGCGTTAGAATGCGCAGAAGGATACAATTTTGGGAGCAGAAGGAGCACGCTTTCGAACGTTTGGGGAGGGATTCGTAACTAGGACGTGGTGGTGAAAGGTTGTGACGCTGGGCGGTCTGAAGCCGCGTTACTGACTCGATATGAAGAGATAGGCATGTGTGGACTATAATATTTACGGGACTGTAACTGCATAGCTTTGTCTTTTCTCGAAAAGTGATAAACTATGCCCAAGCCGTATTGTTGAGGACCGATAGGAAGGTCGCTATCGGCCGGGTGATTGGAAAGAAAGGAAGAAATAAAACGGAAGTAATTAATGGCAAGGGCTGGAGTTTGAAAGGAGACTGCGGTCATAGGCTTTTTCTATGTCGAGGGAAAATAAAGCATGCAGACGATGTCCGTGTGACCTCACACACGCTGAGCGAGTGATCGGCGGTGGACGGCATATGCCATCGTATACGGTTGAGGGGCTGAAGAGCGCGTGACTGCGGCAAGGTGCGAGAATAGCAGCAGTGATCAGGGAGAGCTGTGGCAGCCGGGCGCGGTGTAGTGCGGCGACTGTTGGCCGCTCTTAGCTGGATTGCTGTCGGGCCGCCGCCGCCGCCGCCACAAGTGTCTTTGTTGCGCGCTTTCCAGTAATAGCGCGGCGGCCGCAATCTGCGCGCCTCTCACTGCCTGCAGCCGCACTGCCGCAGTCTCGAGACCGCTGCCCGCGAGGTCCGCCCAGCACGCTACAAAATCTGCTTGATGGTCTCAGTAACGGAAACGTCTCCCTCCTTTGCTGGTTTTGCACTCTTCAGAATAACTTCCTGCAAAAAGTAATTCAGTTGCTGAGATCTTACTGTCTGTCTTGTTCCTTCTGCAAAATTGCGCCTAAACTACCACACAGCTAAAGGAAGCTGCACAATTTGTCACACTAAGAAAAACTTGAAAATTTTGCCGCGAGGCACCACGTAAACCGACTGTCGGCGAGGCGCAGGGGATAGCGTCACCGACTGCGGTGCTGAAGGTCGCTGATTCAATCACGCCCACCGGCAAAAATTTATTTCTTTGTAATTAACAATTCCAGAACGTTCTACATCTTTCTTAAGTTCACTTTTAAATTCTACTTGTTTCTTATGTTAACTGTTCTTCTAATTTATGGTACATTCTGTCTGTGTATAAATAGAAGAGCACTCTGCCCGAGAGGCAGTTAAGGATGCGTGTATGTCAAGTTCGCAATAAACCTGCTTTCAGTATAAGTGCTGTGTTTAGTTGTTAAGCCTGCTTCCATTTCAACGCGACATTGTTTGATGGAGGCGCCGGATAACCTGTGCAACAGCTGCATCACCGATTAGGCAACGTAGAAGCCGTCGCTTACACGGACTAGAACCGCAATACAAGGGATATACCGAGTACATCCTTCCGAAAGTCCGTATCATCAGAAGAACCATGGACACGAAATCAGCGGTAGGCCAGCTGCACACCAGACAACCGTCGGTGTTCTCTGGAGACGCTGAACAGGATCCAAACAAATGCCTAAAAGGATTCGACCGACTCGCCAATTGCAACAGGTGGGATCATACAATGTGCTTGGCAAACGTTTATTTCTACCTAGACGGAACAGCTCAGCAATGGTTTGCGAACAACGAAGACAAGCTGAATGACTGGGATACGTTCCAGACGGAACGTAAGAAGACGTTTGGAGATTGAACCAGCGACCTTCAGCACTGCAGTCGGTGACGCTATCCCCTGCGCCACGCCGGCAGTTGGTTTACGTGGTGTCTCGCGGCATTGCAGAGCCGCCCAGGAGAATCACCGTCAGCGGTATAACGACAAGCACCGACCTGTTGTGTACCGTCCAGGAGATCTGGTATGGATTTTTACCCCTGTACGGAAGGTTGGAATGTCAGGAAAGCGATACTTTTGTCCGTAGCGTGTCATGCGCCGCCTGTCAGACGTCACATACGAAGTGAGGATTATGAACCGTCGTCGAAACGACAAAAACGAAAAGACATAGTTCACGTCCTGCGCATGAAGCCTTACTACGATCCTGAAGAGCAGATAGGCGACAATGGCTTCTTGTTCGAGGACTCTAAGGACGCTAATGTTACTGACGAAGCCACGACAGGAACGTCTGTCATCAACAACGACATTTCAACGCGACAATATAAAGAAAACGATGTCACAGAAGTTTATCTTTTTGACAAGGGGACGATCTGATACAGAAGATTACACAAAACAGTAGTAAAGTATCATTTTTCCCTTTTTTTAATTTTTTTTAAATAAAAAAAGTACTATTGATTTTAGCAGCGCGTACTGCCGGATCGATAAAGTACTCTATTTGCTACAGTGATAGCCTGAATGATATAGAAACTGGATCAGACAAGGAAATCACCGAGTGCATGTTTTCGCAGCGATATCCATTAATAAATCTTCTCGGGTTGCAAGCCACGCCATGTAGTTTTCTGCCCACGAGCTTTCGACAGAGATCTCCTCTGCTTTTGTCAAATGGATGACTGTCATCCACTTGACAATGGCAGAGGAGATCTTCGTCGAAAGCTCGTGGGCAGAAAACCACATGACGTGGCTTGCAACCCGAGAAGATTTTTCTTAAAGGAAATTACTGGTAGTTGTATGAAGAGTACCCTCTGCGACGCACCTTGCGATGGTTTGCGGAGTATGTATGTAGATGTTGAGAAACACACGTCGTTTACTATAGGTTTCAATGCTGTTCAACTCATCTGTCTTCACATACTAATCTCAGAACATTGAAAAGCAATGAAGTATATCGGCGACACCTTCATCGACAAGTCACAATGAAACTGAAATGAATACATCATCTTGCCAGTATTCTGATGGAGCTTTGGTCACATTAAAACATATACTGACAAGTGTAACCAACCACATTCTACCTTAGCTACAGATTTCTGTGTAAGTCTATATTTATTAATGGTATCATTCCGCTTACTGTATAAAAATGTTTATACCGGGTTTTATCAAAGTTTAATGAGAGTCCATTTGTAGGGAAACACTAAATAATTTTCTGAAAGGCATCATTTACAATTTCATCAGTTAATTCCTTTTTGCCAGGCATGATAGCTACACTTGGCGTCAGCAAAAAGAACGACTTTAGCATCTTCTTCAATATAGAATGGCAATTCATTAATTTACATTAACAACGGCAAAGGACCCAAGGCCTAACACTGAATGCACGTTGGCCTTTTCCCCTCCCTAAGGGTCCCCATTACCCGTCTAACGCTGGAGGCCGGCCACGGTGGTCGAGGGGATTGAGGCGCTCCAGTCACGGTCTGCACGGCCACTACGGCCGGGGCCTCGAATCCCCCCTCGGGCATGGATATTTGTGCTGTCCTTAGTCTTAGCTAGTTCATAAGTAGTTTGTAAGCTTAGGGACTGATGACCCCGTAGGTAAGCCTCATAAGTTCTACAAACATTTGAACATTTTTTAACGCTGGAGCTTCCAACTACAAGAAAATCTACCCTCTGTGATAGCCCGGGTCTTGCAGGCTGCCTGGTGACTAAATATGGGTTAATGACGTCACATTGGCGCCAAAAATTATCAACATTCTGTGAAACGCCACAGTGGACCTTACACAACCCCTCTTCCTCACATTTCACACTTCCTTCGACTTCTTAGGAAGTGTTATCCGAAACACCCAGCGTTCATATCATGACCTTCTCTTATGGGAAACCTAGGAAACATTTTCGTCTCACTGTCACAGAGAAACCAAATGACACGGTCCGCATATGTCGACACCTGTTAAATGCGTTACCTGTTCTAGTATGACATGACAGGAGGCAGCGTGTTTGTTCCTTCACATGATATGTTGTAGGGTCCATTGAAACCACCATCAAAACATGCCTCGCTTTTGGAGACCGTCATGAGGTTTCGAAAAGTAAGTGAGTCACCTCCCAATATCATAATGAACTTCATTTTGTCCGGCGACGTGATATGGACGCAGATACGCTGTAGAAATACCGAGCGATGCCGCTGTACAGCTGTCGGTAACACAGAAAGTGTTTTCGGTACATAATTTTCTTGACGTACTCTTCTTCGATTATGTCATCTTCGATAGGATGCTTATTGTAGAACTGAGTAATCAAATAATTCATTGGACTCGCCCAGAATCTTCTTCAAACCGATTATGAATTACTGTCCAAATGTTTAATGTTTGTAAAGTCTATGGGACTTAACTACGGGGTCATCAGTCCCTAAACTTACAAACTACTTATGAACTAGCTTATACTAAAGACGGCACAGATATCCATGCCCGAGGGGGGATTCGAACCCCCGACCGTAGTGGCCGTGCAGACCGTGACTGGAGTGCCTCAGTCTCCTCGGCCACCGCGGCGGGCTGAATTACTGTGCTCCGGTGACATGAGACGTGTTCGTCACACAAATTCCGCAGTCGTTAGGGACATGAGGTCCGTGAATTGTTGCACTTAACGTACAAGTTGTGAAACATAACCAATAACCAGTCATGATTGGTTCAGTTCGACTGGACGGCCAGTCTGCTTTCCATGTAAAAACAGTTCTCAACGTTATGGATCCGATACAAATTTGCACAGTGCATTCCTAACTGACAAGTTAGGTCACTACTTCTTGGTGTCCGCGCCATACTCAAACTCCAACAAGAGAAATCGGGAATCATCCGACATAACCAGACTAGAGGCAAACTGACATCGTCACTATCCCAGGAGAGGCTCAGCAGACGACCTCGTGCTCTCAGCGACGGTACTCCGGCCTGATGTTCACTGCTTAGACCATTAACAACAAATTGGGCCTCACTGTCCTAACGGATACTTTAATCATTATTTTCTAAACCTGCAGTTATTTCACGCATTATGCGTATCTGTTATTCCTGACTACTCTACGCAACCGCTGCTGATTCAGAGCAGGTCGTCAGCCACTGTGTTGTTCGTAGAGTGAGGAATACCTTAAGATTGGTATTATAGGTGCACTCTTGATACTATTGGATATCGGATTATTCAATGATTAACCAATTTCTTAAATGGAAATTTTGCTTCCAGCTCCATTACGTGTTCAAATTCTGCTAATTCCCTTCGTGCGGCCCTTCACGTGATTCACCCAATGATAACTGTTTCAATGCACCGCTGTTACGGCATCTACATATAAAAATGTACTCTGAAAATCACATTTATGTTCCTGGCTGAGGGTTCATAGAATTGCTTTCACGATATTTCTCTACCGTTCCGTTCTCTATAGCAAAAACACCTAAATCTTTCCATTTTCTATCTGTTTGGTGGATCACACGATGCCCAGCATTACTTCAAAAGTGGACGGACAAGTGTCTAGTAAAACTGTCGCATCTTCTAAGTGATCTACCATTGAAACGTAGCCTTTGGTTCGCCTTCCCCAAGACATTTTCTGCGTGTTATTTTTATTTTAAGTTGTTTGCAGTTGTAATTCCTAGGTATTCAGTAGTATGGAACGCCTATTAGACTTGAATGATTTATCGTGCAAAATAAGATAAACGGATTTCTTTTAGTACTAATAAGGATAACCTTACACATATCACAATTTAGGATCAATTGCCAATTTTTGCACCGTGACCTTTTCTTATTTAAATCGTTTTGCAGTTGCTTCCGCTCTTCTGGTGACTTTAGTGACTGATAAATGACACCATCATCCGTGAACACTCTTACAGAGCTGCTTAGGTCACCTAAGTTGTCTGTAAAGAGAAGGAAGATTAGGGACTCTTTAACATTTACCCGGGAAACGTCCGAAATCACTGCCGTTTTACTCGACGACTTCCCGTTAAGTACTATGGATTGTATCCTCTGTGACAGGAAATCACTATTCCAATCTCATAACTGATCGCTATTCCATAACTGAGTAACTTGATTACAAGCAACTTGTGAGGCACAATGACAAAACTAGCGTTCTGACGAAGGGAAGAACAAGTTACATGTAATTTTTATAGTACGAAAACATAGGCTTTAAAGCGTTTAAAAACCATGTAATACTGGTATTTTTGGTTAGATAGCAATTTCAAGTTTCAAAATGAAGAATGTTACAGTGGGTATTTCATTTCTTATATGCATAACACTGTAGAAAATATAGGAATATATTATAATGTTATTCGGTATATAACTCCATAGTGTAAGGTACACTTGAAACATTGCGAACAGGAAATACATTTCAAGGAAACCTTGTCAAACTTCTACTTCATTTTGGCGACTGTACATGATACAATTTTCAATGAAATGACACGATTTTCTGAAACAAACCATCTCTCTCTCTCAACGTTAATCAGGTTTCCTTTTCACAGAATTATTTCAACGTTTCTATGTCTGATGTGGCCGGCCGCGGTGGCCGAACGCTCTGCGGCGCGCCAGTCACGGTCTGCATGGCCACTACGGTCGGGGGTTCGCATCCTCCTTCGGGAATGGATATTTGTGTCGTCCTTAGTATTAGCTAGTTCATAAGTAGTTTGTAAGTTTAGGGACTGATGACCCCGTAGTTAAGTCCCATAAGCTCTACAAACATTTGAACATTTTTTTTGTCTTATGTGTTCCCCATGTACCTGGGGTTACACTGTATATCCACCAGTTTTTCGGTTGTATGTGGAGTCGGTCTGTTTGGTGGTGAGTGGATTCGTCCATGAGGTAACTAGTTACATTCACCTGCTATTGAGTAATTTGGTACATTCACAATTCTATAGGAAAGTGGACGCAGGGGTTGTATAGTACACAAACTTATTCACCACAGAGAAGGGGAATCATAAACCATTATGTTAGCAAAAGTTTTCTGCCTCTATAAATGACGCCAAATTAGCCACAATAACACCACTATAATATCCCAAGACATCACTCAAAATTTCGTTGCAGTCTGGTGCTTGTACTTCGTCCTCCCGACTAAGAGTTTTTCCCATAAAATGGGAAGTGTGGAGAGTCAGCACTGTCTGGATTTATATAGTCCTGTTGGTACGACCTCAGTTCTCTTCAGGTGTTTCGGGACTCATTCCGTTTGCTTCCGTATGGTTTCACCTCGAGCCTATGCAGTTCATACGGCTGTATTGTATTGCTGGTAGCCGGAGAATAAGGGTGAAAAGAACCATCTCACGAATCTAACGTCGTTTTGAACGCTTTAAAACGACACGTTTTTCAAAGCAACCCTATTAAACATTGTTTTGAAATGTATAGTTTTCAAACAAGGTGATTCCGTTGATTGTTTCTGTTCGTGTTAAGAGAAATCGCCTTCCTACTGCCTATTACGTTTTTTCAGCATAGCTGCATATGATATTCAAGGAACGAGAATAAATGTAGTGTGTTCAGAACAAACATGCACTTCTTCCATTGGCGGAGGAAATGCGTTTCATTCCTTTGGGTACCAGTGGATGTGAGGTTTCGATGAAACGCGGAGGCCGATCTGGCCGCCAAGGCGCTATGCAGAGAAGAAACGTCACACTATGTGTCTTTTCACCTGCGGGATGTTTTCAGTTTGTTGCGGCTGAATTCCATGCAGTTGTAGCAAGAACAGTGGTTGGCAGTGACTGCGAATGAACTGCAATTTTTGGAACCAATCGTCCGAATGTGGCAATCCTCGTTCCGGTCACTCAAGCGCGATGAAGTGACTCTGACACATTCCAGATCAAGCACTGCCCGTTTATACACGGACGTTTATTCAGACGTGAGGATCCCCCATTGCGTGATGGCTGTGGCGTACACCTAATTGTACCCCACATTTTAAACAAGTAAATTTTACATCTTGCTTTGAGGACTGAAGGGGATCTTGCTGTTGATCTGACCTCTATTTTAGTTGATAATATACGTCTACATATGATACTCTGCAAATCACATTTAAGTGCCTGCCAGAGGGTTCATCGAACCACCATCATTACTATTCCTCTACCGTTCCACTCTCGAATAGTGTGCGGGAAGAAAGAACATCTGAATCTCTCAGTTCGAGCTCTGTTTTCTCGTATTTTATTCTGATGATCATTTCTACCTATGTAAGTGAGATTCAACAATTTATTTTCGCATTCCGAGGAGAATGTTGGCGATTGGAGTTTCGTAAGTAGACCACGCCGCAGCGATAACCGCCGTTGTTGTAATGATTCCCATCCCAGATCCTGTATCATTTCCGTGACGTTGTGTCCCCTGTATCGTGAGAATACAAAACGAGCTGTCCTTCTTTGGACACTTTCGATGTCCTCCGTCAAACCCACTTGATAAGGATACCACACTGGGCAGCAATACTCCAAAAAAGGAGGTAGTGTATGCAGTCTCTTTAGTAGGTCTGTTATATCTTTTAAGCGTTCTGCCAATAAAACGCGGTCTCTGGTTCGTCTTTCCTACAACGTTATATACGTGTTCTTTCCTAATTAAGTCTGATGTAATACTAATTCCTACGTAGTTAGTGGAGTTTACGACCTTCACATAATGAGACAAGTGTAATGTTCTGTAATTTGTGTGAAGTTGTAGGCTGGAGCTTTTCTTGTTTTGTAGAGCGTTTGGCTCATTCTCTTATATTCCGGAAATATAGAAATATGGAATCGATTTGAGATCCCTTGTCGATAGCATTCACCTTGTGTAGACCTAAGTGGCAAAAAAAAAAAAAAAAAAAAAAAAAAAAAAAAAAAAAAAAAAAAAAAAAAAAAAGTTTGTATAGCTTATGGGAGTTAACTACGGGGTCATCAGTCCTTAAACTTACAAACTAATTACGAACTAGCTAATACTAAGGACGGCACAAATATCCATGCCCGAGGGGGGATTAGAACCCCCGACCGTAGTGCCTATGTGACACTTCCACCATCTGTATCAGTACATATCGCTACCGCGTGAATTTTGGCACCTGATGGCGAGTGCACCAACCTCGATTAAGAGTTAACCGCGGTAACTCGGCATTTAACAGTGTTCATCGCAAAATCCTGTTGCACCGATCTCGAGCGAAGTTAAACAAGGGAATTTACCGCTGTTACATTTGACCGCAGCTCACAAACGGTTTTCTCGAGTTAACTTATATATGGTTTCCGATTCTATGGGTGGCACTGGGGAATAATTGGTATACTTCGACAATCTGAATCGTGCCCTAAATCGTATTTGGACTGTTATGGGAAGTTGAAACACGTTGTAGATTATGGTGGCAGGACGCTTGAATAGAGATTTCAGCGGCATTATTTTACGACGCCATTTCATTAGTCTGCTTTGACACAATGTCACCAACAAATCGGAAACCCCGTATAGGGGATAACATGTTAATACTCATATATTGTAGATAATAAAAAATTTGTGGTTATCCTCGTAAATTACAGAATGTACCATCCTTCACAGGTCTCAGTCCAAGAATTCGCGCCTTCGTCGATCACCTACGAAAAAAAAAAAAAAAAAAAAAAAAAAAAACACGCTGTTCACTTAACTTTTTAAACACAGAAATCGTCTTTAACTCAGCCAGCACATAATTACTCACACAACCTACAAACACGCGCGACCCTCAAAACTACAGCGCAGCGATGACGTCACACACGACAACACGCCGATGTCACGGTTCAAAGCCGACAGGTGGAATCGCGCCTATAAATAACCCATTTCAGCTGTCGATGGAAACACCGTAGCTTTCGTCAAAACACATTCGTTACTGATCTAGAAAAAAAAAAAACCCTCTGTTTAGGTAAAAAAAAAAAAAAACAATGGATGTACACTAGGGATGGGGGCGAGAGCAATCCACAATACTCCTCGCGGGAATTGCGTGCGCCAGTGTCGGCCGTGCAGGCACGATGCTCACACGGCTCTCATTTCCTTCCTATATATATATATATATATATATATATATATATATATATATATATATATATATATTATTTTTTTCAGACGTAGCCGATTTCCGATTCTATGGGTGGCACTGGGGAGGACGGACGTCGGTGGGTAATACACGATCGACAGGTAAAGTCTGGGTTTGAAACTGCGCAAAATTGCATTCAATACAAACAACACAAACGGCTTTACATGCCTATTATCAGACTGTATTTTCCTACGCTTGTCACTGAGTGAAATGTTGTTTCTGATATTTTGCTTCTGTTAAACATTTTGAAAATCTTATGGGACTTAACTGTGGGGTCATCAGTCCCTAAACTTACAAACTACTTATGAACTAACTTATACTAAAGACAACACAAACATCCATGCTCGAGGGAGGATTCGAACCTCTGACGCGGGAGGCCGAGCCATCCGTAACGTGGCGCTCCAGACCGCTCGGCTACTCCCGAGCTGCTATCATCTTCTACAGAGAGAAATATTTCACTAAGCATTCTGCGTCAGTGAAAATCACGAAGCTCCGGCTGAATTGTTGGAGCTGAACTTGAAACGGCCACAGTAAAAATGCCGCGGTGGGTTAGCCGTGCGCATTAGAGCGCCGTGCTACGGTGCGCCCGGCCGGCCGCCATTGGGGGTTCGAATCCTCCATCGGGCATGGATGTTTGTGTTGTCTTTAGGTTAGTTTACCTTAGTTTATGTAGTTTGTAAGCTACGGACTAATGACCACGTAGTTAAGTCCGATAAATTAACAAACATTTGAACAGTAAAAATGCTACATCTGTTAGTATATTTAATTGTAACTATTTTGCAGTTGAAATGATAGTGAAGAATAAAAAACTTCATTTGCAACGAAAGAAATTTCTTATTATCGTATTTGATACTAAAATACATATTATCTTTATGATGGAACATTCTAAATGAATTAGAAATTGACGAATATGCCTACGAATATTAACACTAATATCCGAATATTAATACTAAATCCAGTATCAATATTTTCTAATAAAGCGTGTAAGACTTGTAAAAATACTCGTTAATAGATAATATTTGATTATTATTTTGTTTTAATAGGTTATTATGTATTTTAATATTTTATTTTATTCTTTTTGATTCTCGACTAGCACAGTATGGGTTAAATTTTACTTAAAGCTATCTTTTTTTTACGAGTATTTTTACAAGACAGTTCCACATAACTAATGGTAAAATATCTTTCAATTTTCAATTTGTTAATAGTTATTTGAAATGCTATGTGGAACCAAACACCTGCAACAAACCTATGGTAGTTTTGTTTAAAGAATTTATTTCACTGTCCACGGTTTGATATCTACACACAACAAGAAAAATTAAATGAAAGTCTCCTGACATGAAAACTGATTCACTCTAATTGCTTTCTAAAATCTGCCTATTCATAAAATTGTTAAATGAGATTATTATTTCATCCTTCCCATATAGTCTGAAATATAAATCACTGTTAAGGGTTAATAACACGTAACAATCTGCATTTCTTCATACCATACCTTTGTTGTGAAATTATCTTTACCACTATTTTTATAAAAAAAAGCATGTAGTAAGTTCATTGTCGCATCCAGATGGTCTGAAATAAAATTAATAAATCATTACTAGTTTGGTTACCACCCAATCCTGATTTATATTAATTATTACTGGTTTTATTTCTGCCAGGTAATGACGGCAGACCCTTTTGAAATAGGTTAAAATGTTTCAACACTAATTGAAGTTGACACACGCATGATTCCATTAATATCAAAAACAATCTAATGACGCCTGATGTCAAATTACACTTTCTCTCATACGTCCTACCACATCGACAATGAGACAATCAGACAAGAAGAATAAGAACAAAGAGAACAATTTCTTGGGCAACATACATTTATATACTAATTATAACATATATATTAAATTTTTTATTATAATTAAATTATAGTTATTGCGTGTTAATGAACATAAATGTCTTTGGTGGTATCTCATGTTTACACTAGTGGAGCATTTTAAATAGTCTTTCTTTACATACACAGTTTTATTGTCACAAAGTAATCATATCGGAAGGACATTACAAACTGCAACTAATTCATCAGAATCTTCGAGATATGTCTCCTTATCAAGATTTATTTAAGATATAATTAGCAATGTAGTACTCCTAAAGTGCGCCATTGAGCTTCCTGAATGTTGCTCTATCTACAATAGAAATTTTCTTTTATAAGCTCAGAGCCATGTCAAAAGCATCGACAATTGATGAGTACATTAGCAAAGTTGTATTGAAGACATTAATGTGCTTTTGAAGCTCATTTAAAATACAATCTCCAATATCAGTATGGCTGAGCATTTTCGTTTTGAAGATCTGAACTCCTCCTCAGCTACATTATATTCTGTAATTTTGTTCTACGACGAGCTTCTGCGAGACTTGGCACCGAAAACGATAAGACGACGAACTAGTAAAAGCTCGCTTCAACGCGCACCTTGCTTGCGACGTTGGCGGAGCGGTTTAGGGGGAACTGCCCGTGGACAAGCACTGCGGGGTCACGCGGACGCACGCGTTTGAATAAGGGCATTTGTCAACCAATGACGTACTGATTCTGAATCTCTTCGAATGGAGCACATTGTAATTCCAAGGTCGAGAACCAAGTATGATTTTCGCGGTGTGGTGTAATTGTCATAGTCTTGAATCCCTAAGATAAGGGATATTGATTCACAAAATGTTCAAATGTTTGTAGAGCTTATGGGACTTAACTGCGGAGTCATCAGTCCCTAAACTTACAAACTACTTATGAACTACCTTATACTAAGGACGTCACAAATATCCATGCCCGAGGGGGAGGGGGATTCGAACCCCCAACCGTAGTGACCGTGCAGACTGTGACTGACGCGCCGCAGAACGCTCGGCCACCGCGCCCGGCGATATTGGTTCGATTCCCGCTCATTTCAATTTATTTTATTTCGTTTTGTACTCGGGAATTTTAATAATAATTATAAAAATTGTAGTTTATTTAGTATATTGAAGCAGCATTTTTTTTAAATGATAAATTCTAACTGCTGTGACGCAACTGTCTTTAACAGTCACATTCTGTTATCATAACACTCTGAATTATGTTATCTATATCTATAAATGTGAATGTCTGTTCGGTGTACGTATTTCTAGTTACTAATGTATACCTGAGGAAAGTTTTAGGCACGGTTTTATAGCGATCTGATAGATATTTAGTAATTTGAAGACTATAACGCGAAATGTGGAACAATAATTAGTCTTTGAAAATTATATTCACTCTTTGATAATGGTTTTATTTGTTGCATTGTTGCTTAAGGGTTGATAATGATAAAAGGTTGGAGTATATTGGGAAGGTACGTTATCGGTGTATATAAAATTCTACGTATGTGTGTGTTAATATTTCGCTCTGCAGCGAAAACTACAGAACGCAAACGAATGGTCTGTGTGTAATTGTTGTCCGAAGTCTCCCGTTGTACACCATAACACAGTTCCATGCTGATAGCTATACGCGAGTGGAAGATATGGTGGTTGAATGTCGTCAAAATTTTAAAAGAATTCCGACTGAAGGCCAGCGAAGACTTTTGCAACTCTATAGCAAGGAGGTTACATACAGCGAAACGTGATGCCACAGACCATATCTTTGGTCTATACGTGCTACAATGTCTGGAAGATAGCTTATCTATCATAATAAACCAACACGCGAGCGGAGCCGCGGGTTTAAGCTAGTTGTCTATAATAGCACATTCTGTACTGCCGCCGCGAAAGTCAGCGATAGTAGCGGCGGCGGGAGTGAACATCTGGCATAGAGACTCTTACTAAATAAGGTTACTCTGGAATGAAAACATGTTATCTTGACGTATGGGAAAAAGGATGTATTGGAATTGAATTGATAACTCTTTTCATTATGTATGAGATGTATAGAGCAAGAAATTGTCAAATTACATTGATGTCTTTGATGTGCCAAGTTAAAAAATGTGTAGGCGGAAAGTGGCACATACACGAAATATCATGTTTCAGAACCTTGTATTCTTCGGTTACCACATGCCAAGTTTCACGTTCATTATAGCTTTACTCTCTGGGATATAACACGCCATTTGGAAGTTTTTTTTTTTTTTTTTTTTTCTTTTTTTGGGTGGGGGCTACCTTTTGGAGCAACGTTTATGGCTATATATAGCCCGTAGAATTCTTTGTAGTATTATTCTTATCAGAATGTATACTGTTGTACATGAGACCCAAGTTTTTTATATCTTTCAACGATATATTGCCCGAGTTAGAACGGTTCAAAGTTGTCAGGAATACACAGTCTCCCTGCGCAAAGTGGCGCATGGTGTTAAACAAGTGACTATATCTGTCAGTATTGCTTGAACAAATCTTAAAATTTACCAGTGTGCATTGGAGACATGTTCGAATGTTCACATAAGATTGTCTGTAATAGTCGAGCTGGAAAATGTTCCGAAATTAGGCGATTTGACATGGAATGACCCAGGAGTTAATGTTAAAAGCGTAAACAGTTTCAGTGCACGTTATGTCTGCCGAGCAATCATTTGCAGATTCAATGCTATGAAATAAGTATCCACTTCAGCTTATTCTTTTCATTTTCCACTCCGAGGAGTGGAGCGGGCTGTTTGAGATTCGGCCCATAAAGAGTCGCGGTTCTATTCAGCCAATTATCAGACAAGCTGATAGTGGTTTTGTGTCCCAGCCTCGTCGCCGCTTTTGTGTCTCGTTTCCGTCGTAGGTGTCGGTGGCCGAGTTGAAAGACCGACACAGGAATAAAGGATGCACGCTTGTGCAGGTACGAGGTGACCAGCCAGTGGGACAGCAGAAACTAGAAACACTAGAGTAAATTAGAACGAGATATGTATTTCTTAGAGACTCAGTAATACTTAACTTTTACATAGCTCAGTTCTGCAGATTGCTGATACATAGTTGAGCTAGAGGCCTGCCTAGTGCCTATCCGATAGCCAAGTCTTCACTGGTGTCTATCTGATTCCCAAGTGTTAACTGGTTCCTATCTCAGTCCCAAGTGAACGATGTCTTTCAGTGGTGGCCACGAGCGGGATAGCAGCAGAGGGCGCTCGTGGCCGACGTAGTAAGAACGCCGCGCCGTGCGTGCATGGCGGCGCCCGGCGAAAGTAAGTGGCGCGCACTTTAGACTGGTGCGACACCACAAGTGGGGCAAAGGGGAGATCCCAATTGGGAATAAGTGGGAGGGGCTTACCAGTTCCGGCATACGCCTTACAACCAACGAAAACCTCCCGAAAACCTTGGTCGGAACCGGGGGATTGGGACCAATTTAATTTATCTCTGGGACGTTGCCCCAGACTACAAATGGATTATCGGGAGAGCACGAGTGCACTCACGACAATCAAGGAGCGGACGCCCGAGTCACTCTCGTAAACTCGTAGAGATCAGCTCAACCAACAGTGGACCAAGCGCCTCCCTAGAGGAACAGCATCCGTGATCACGGTATCCTCTGCGTCCTATGTAAAATCGATAAGCGGGTCAAAGCCCACTGTCCAGTCACTCGTTGATCATTCCGGGGCAGTAATAGAAGAAAGCAAACGGAAATCTGAAGTTCTAAAGTTAAACTTTAAGAAATCTTTCTCGCAGGAGGACCGCACAAATGTACCATCATGTGATCAACGTACTAATTCCGAAATGGGGGACATAGCAATAGGTATTTCCGGTGTAGACAAGCAGCTGAGAGAGCTAAATACGAAAAAGTCTGCTGGTCCGGATGGAATACCAGTTCGGTTTTACAAAGACTATTCTGCGGCGTTGGCCCCCTACTTAGCTTGCATTTATAGCGAATCTTTAATTCAGCGCAAAGTTCCTAGTGATTGGAAAAAAGCGCAGGTGACTCCCGTGTATAAGAAACGAAAGAGAACTGACCCATACAATTACAGGCCAAAATCGTTGACTTCAGTTTCATGTAGAATTTTGGAGCATATTCTCATTTCGAATATAGTAATTTCCTTGAAACGGAAAAGCTTCTTTCCATAAATCAGCACGGGTTTTGGAAACATCATTCATGTGAAACTCAGCTTGCCCTTTTCTCACATGACATCTTGCGAGCCATGGACGAAGGGCAACAGACGGATTGTGTTTTTCTCGACTTCAAAAAGGCGTTCGACGCGGTGACACACTGCAGACTACTAACGAAGATACGAGCTTATGGAATAGGTTCACAGATTTGTGACTGGCTGGAAGACTTCCTAAGTAATAGAACGAAGTACGTTGTTCTCGACGGCGTGTGTTCATCAGGACGAGTGTATCGTCAGGCGTGCCCCAGGGTAGTGTGATAGGACCGCTATTATTTTCTATCTATATAAATGATCTGATGGACAGAGTAAGTTGTAATTTGCGGCTGTTTGCTGATGATGCTGTGGTGTATGGGAGGGTGTCGTCTGCAACTGACTAATAGCATACAGGATGACTTAGACAAAATTTCTAGTTGGTGCGAAGATTGACAGCTAGCTCTCAATGTAGAAAAATGTAAGGTGATGCGCATGAGTAGAAAAAACAACCCCATAATGTTCGAATACAGCATTAGTAGTGAGCTTCTTTATGCTGTCGCGTCGTTCAAATGTCTAGGCGTAACATTGCAGAGCGATATGAAATGGAACGAGCATGTAAGGACAGTTGTGAGTAGGGCGGACAGCCGACTTCGGGTTATTGGGAGAATTTTGGGAAGATTTACTTCACCTGTAAAGGAGACCGCGTATAAAACGCTTGTACGACCACGTCTTGAGTATAGCTGAAGTATTTGGGACCCGCAGCAGATCAGTTTAAAGGAAGACATAGAGGCGGTTCAGAGACGAGCAGCTAGATTTGTTACCGGTAGGTTCGGCCAATGCGCGAGTGTCACGGAAATGCTCCGGCAACTAAATTGGGGATTGCTGGAAGAAAGACGACGTTCTTTTCGTGAATTTCTGTTAAGTAAATTTAGAGGGCTGGAATTTGAATCTGAGTGTAGTACGATCTTGCTGCCTCCTACTTACATTTCGCGTAAAGATCACAAAGACAAGATAAGAGAAATTAGGGCTCGTACGGAGGCATATAGGCATTCTTTTTTTCCTCGTTCAATTTGGGAGTGGAATAGGAAAGGAAATGCCTAGTAGTAGGTACAGTGTACCCTCCGCCACGCACCTTACGAGTGAATTGCGGAGTATGTATAGTAGATGTAGAATTAGGAAATAATTACTACGAAGCTCATTCTGGCTTTTTTGTAATTTTTTCCTTACTTAGAGTTAAGGAAAAGAAATTCCTAGTAGTGGTACAGTGTATCCTCCGCCAAAGGTGACTGGTTTTGATCTTAGAATCAGACCATCTACAGACTGACTGTTCTCAGTACAAGCTAGACACAAATCGAAACAGGTCATATTAAAACATTATATCATTTCCAGAATGAAACTTTCACTCTGAAGCGGAGTGTGCGCTGAACTGAAACTTCCTGGCAGATTAAAATTTGTGTGCCGGAACCGGGACTCGAACCTGGGACCTTTGCCTTTGGAAAGTAGGAAGGCGAGGTACTGGCGGAAGTAAAGTTGTGAGGCGGCATCGTGAGTCGTGTCGGGGTAGCTCAGTGGGTAGAGCGCTTGCCCGCGAAAGGCAAAGGGTCCCAGGTTCGAGTCCCGTTTCCGACATAAAATTGTGTGTCGGAACCGGGACTCGAACCTGGGACCTTTGCCTTTCGCGGGCAAGCGCTCTACCACTGAGCTACCCCGACACGACTCACGATGCCGCCTCACAACTTTACTTCCGCCAGTACCTCGCCTCCTACTTTCCAAAGGCAAAGGTCCCAGGTTCGAGTCCCGGTTCCGGCACACAATTTTAATCTGCCAGGAAGTTTCAGTTCAGCGCACACTCCGCTTCAGAGTGAAAGTTTCATTCTGGAAATGATATAATGTTTTAATATGACCTGTTTCGATTTGTGTCTAGCTTGTACTGAGAACAGTCAGTCTGTAGATGGTCTGATTCTAAGATCAAAACCAGTCACCTTTGGCGGAGGATACACTGTACCACTACTAGGAATTTCTTTTCCTTAACTCTAAGTAAGGAAAAAAAAAAAAAAAAAAACTGAATGTGCTTCAGTTTGTAACTTATTTCCCTAACATCTACTACATCTATATACATACTCCGCAATTCATCGTAAGGTGCGTGGCGGAGGGTACACTGTACTACTACTAGGCATTTCCTTTCCTATTCCACTCCCAAATTGAACGAGGAAAAAAAGAATGCCTATATGCCTCCGTACGAGCCCTAATTTCTCTTATCTTGTCTTTGTGATCTTTACGCGAAATGTAAATAGGTGGCAGCAAGATCGTACTACACTCAACTTCAAATTCCGGCCCTCTAAATTTACTTAACAGAAATTCACGGAAAGAACGTCGTCTTTCTTCCAGCGATCCCCAATTGAGTTGCCGGAGCATTTCCGTGACACTCGCGCATTGGTCGAACCTACCGGTAACAAATCTAGCAGCTCGCCTCTGAACGCCTCTATGTCTTCCTTTAAACGGATCTGCTGCGGGTCCCAAATACTTCAGCTATACTCAAGACGTGGTCGTACAAACGTTTTATACGCGGTCTCCTTTACAGATGAAGTACATCTTCCCATAATTCTCCCAATAAACCGAAGTCGGCTGTCCGCCTTACTCACAACTGTCCGTACATGCTCGTTCCATTTCATATCGCTCTGCAATGTTACGCCTAGATATTTGAACGACGCTACAGCATCAAGAAGCTCACTACTAATGCTGTATTCGAACATTATAGGATTGTTTTTTCTACTCATGCGCATCACCTTACATTTTTCTACATTGAGAGCTAGCTGCCATTCTTCACACCAACTAGAAATTTTGTCTAAGTCATCCTGTATGCTATTAGTCAGTTGCAGACGACACCCTCCCATACACCACAGCATCATCAGCAAACAGCCGCAAATTACAACTTACTCTGTCCATCAGATCATTTATATAGATAGAAAATAATAGCGGTCCTATCACACTACCCTGGGGCACGCCTGACGATACACTCGTCCTGATGAACACACGCCGTCGAGAACAACGTACTTCGTTCTATTACTTAGGAAGTCTTCCAGCCAGTCACAAATCTGTGAACCTATTCCATAAGCTCGTATCTTCGTTAGTAGTCTGCAGTGTGTCACCGCGTCGAACGCCTTTTTGAAGTCGAGAAAAACACAATCCGTCTGTTGCCCTTCGTCCATGGCTCGCAAGATGTCATGTGAGAAAAGGGCAAGCTGAGTTTCACATGAATGATGTTTCCAAAACCCGTGCTGATTTATGGAAAAAAGCTTTTCCGTTTCAAGGAAATTACTATATTCGAAATGAGAATATGCTCCAAAATTCTACATGAAACTGAAGTCAACGATTTTGGCCTGTAATTGTATGGGTCAGTTCTCTTTCGTTTCTTATACACGGGAGTCACCTGCGCTTTTTTCCAATCACTAGGAACTTTGCGCTGAATTAAAGATTAGCTATAAATGCAAGCTAAGTAGGGGGCCAACGCCGCAGAATAGTCTTTGCTGCCAGGATTCAGAAGGTCAAACAGAGCAGCAGTTATGCTATTAGGTTGTATCTCTATAAGGTTGAGTGTTCTTTTAATGAAGAGGGCCGTATTTGTTTCCCGAATGTCTGTCAATCCAAGGCCTCCTTTTTCCGATCTCATGGTGATTGTTCCTACTGCTACTCTGAAAATATGGCCTTTCCATACGTATCTGCAGATAGTTCTCATAATAGTTCTCGCAGTTTGTAGAGGTGTAGGTAAAATCTGAGCGACGTATGCCGCTTTTGATAGAACTGCATAATTTATTAGCTTAATTCTTTGCTTTATATTTGACTCTCTCGTTGCGTTCAGTATTAATGTGCCTCTTATTTTTCCTAGCACCTGTTTCCAATTTTCAGCCGTTGTTCTTAATGGGCAACTGGAAAACGTTATTCCTAGAGGCCTGTGATGTTCCACTGTGTGTGCCCATGGTAGCTGCACATTTTCAAGTCCCTTTAAATTAAAAAAAAAAAAAAAAAAAATAAAAAAAAATAAAAGAAAAAAAAAAAAAACTTTTCGCTCATTGATCCTCGCACCACTTGCTCTGCTATAAAGCATTGACGTTTCCGTTAGTTGAGCGCAATCTTCATTGCTCCTTACTAAAACTCCCACATCGTCAGCGTATGCGTTTGTAACTGTCTTCAGTCCGGCTACTGTTACTCCTTCTAAGGTCGCATTCAAACTCCGTAGGAAGGGTTCTAGTGAAACTACGTAAAACAACATTGACAAGGGACTTCCCTGAGGAACTCCACTTGATATCAATACCGCGTTAGTATATTGTCCATTTATCGAGATTTTGGGGTTTATACCTCTAACAATGATCATTAAAACTGTTAAATTGTTATTTAAGCCTATGTGTTTCAGAGTTTTGAAGAGATTTTCGTAGTTCTCTCTATCGAAAGCTTTAGTAAAATCAATGAAGGCAATGCCGCCATTAGCTGACGATGTGACGAAAAGAGCAATAATGTCGAGATATTCAGACTTAAAAATGGTACGTCTAGGGATGTCTGGTAGCTTCCAATAACTTTTTCTAAAAAAAGTCTGATTCTATCTTTAATTACACGTGCAACTAATTTATAATCTGAGTTCATTAAGGTGATCGGCCTCATATTATTAATATCTTTTATGTCCGTGCTCCTCCTTTGGAAGTAGTACAGTTACACGTTTCTAAAATGCATTAACGACTTCCGTGAATTCGTTACCTATTAGTTGCCAAAGGGTTCTATAAAATTCCACCGGCAAGCCGTCTGGGCCTGGGAGACTTCCCCGAAGGCCAAGATTTAATGATTTCAAGTACCTCCTCATTCGTAATTTCTAACGTAAGACCTCTGTTCTCTTCCTCCGAAACTACCTCTTCTATTTCAGAGCGCTGTAAAAGCTCTTGCACAGACTTGTCGTCAGTAGCATTTCCAGAATATAGCCGATGATAAAATCTATGTGCTTCATTTAAAATATATTTTTGTCTATCAGGGCTCTGTTATCTTCCGTTCTGAGGTTGGCAATAAAATTTCTTCTTCTGTTTTTTGTGTGCTGTATCAAGTGATAGATGGAGGTATTTTCTTCCTCTACCGTTGTTCTGGTGTGTGATTTTATTTGCAATCCTTCCAGATGTTACCTCTTGATTTTATCAGTATTGCTTTAATTTTTTAAATATTTATAATTGCCTATGAGATATTGGTTGGTCTTAAAGGTCCTTTAGACAAGAGTAGTAGAACTCCATTGTGTGTCTTGACCAAATTGCCCTTTCTTTTGCATAAGATATCAACGCTGCTATAACATTTTCTTGGCGGCCATAGTCCACCATTCGATATTTGTTCTATACTTGTTACGCATTCTTAAAGTACCTCCCAAAGTTTCTTGTATCTTTATAAAGCCAGAGCATCTTCTGAGAGGGTATTGATGTTTAATTTCCTTAGTGGGCGACCCCAGTAAGTCATTTGCCTTATTAATTTGATAATGCATTTCACTGCTAAATAATCAGAGAAGGCAGCTGGTATCACCTCAGTACTACTTACTTTGGTCTCTAGATTGGGGGTGACATTACCCTATCTGTATTGTACTAGTGATGTACGTAAGTCTAGCCAACGTGGGATATTTAATTTCCCATGCGTCAAACCACTTCAAGTTTTCGACTAATGCCTCCAGTTCTTGGGGGAAGTTAAAATTTGGTCGCTGGTCCTTTTTATTCAAAACACAATTAAAATCTCCCCTCATTAAAACTTCTGCACGGCTCTCTTTGAGTAGAAATAAAATGTCACTCTTGAAAAAGGCCGCTCTCTCTTGTCTTGCATTGTTGCCTGATGGCGCGTAAATTTTTATAAAAGAGGTTTTAAAAATTTTACAGGTGATTTCCCTCCCTGACTCTAACATTTGTTATCTCAATCCATTCTTTAACAAGGATTGCTGTCGCACACGATTCTTCTGGAGCTACATTTAACACCTCCTTATATCCGGAAATAGACAAGTCCTTTATGTTAACTTCCTCCAAGAAAGCGACATCTGTATCTGACTGATACAGAAAGTCTTTCAGTGCAGCCACCTTTGGTTGGCTCTGAATTTTGTTTATATTTCGAGTGGTCACATTATATGTATGTTCCGCTTTGAAACGCTACAAGACGTTTAATAGTGGACACGTAATTGGAGCCTCTTAGAATAATTTCTTTTTTTCCTTTTTCAATTTAAATTTTTCTTTATTCGTTTTTCTTTCTTCTTTTTTCTTTCTTCTTACCTCAAAGGCCCCGTCCGTTTCCATTGCATCAGTCTGATCTTCCTTGTCATCCGCCCAGTTGATTCTTGTTTCCTCGGTGTCATGTCCGTTTACATATCCATGTCGGGTGTCATCGTCGGTATCCGGTTTCGTCTTGTCATGCAATTGTCCACCTGGTCCTTGTGGTGTAACAACCTTGTCCTGTTTCGTTTTCCGATCAGAGCAATCAACTACTCTTTCCGTTTCTGTTTCTTCTTTCCTCTTTTCAGGCCCCTGTATCTGTCTCCGCAGCTCTCTTAAAGGAGGAGCCAAGATCTCTGCAGCTTGATGTGTGATTCTCTTTTTATTTTTTTGATGATTTTGGCGAGATCGCCGGTATAATCTTTGGTGAAATTTCTGGCGATTCCATGGAAGATCGCTGAGAGGCAACCTCTTCTTTCTTCTTGGCAGAAGACTTTTTAACTCCGTTAATTTCACAGTCGAATGATGCTTCCTTTTCTTCGACTCGAGAAGTGGGTGGTTCATCGGGTTCTTCTCTACCTTTTGCGGTAGGTGGGAATTGTTTGAGTCTTCCTGTTGTATCTTGTCAACCGTATGGTCCTCCTTTGTCATTTGTAATGTGTCTATCGCTTGACGTTCATCCATTGTAGGCCTCTCTAAATGACTGGCATCTTCGTGTGCGACTGTCGTTACGTCTTCTGTCATGTTTACATCAGGTGTCGTCTACGAAGCTTCTCTCTCATTTGAAAAATTTTCAGTCCCACAAAGCATGCTCACTGCGCTCTCAGTGACGTCATCGTTGGCCGATATCGGCGCGCTTCCTTCTTCCATCTCTGCGTTCCTGCCGGTTTCCGCGCACGCGTCGGAAGGTCCCGCCTGCTCGGGCATACTCGGCGGAGACGGGGACTGGTTATCGCCGCGGCAGCGTACGTCACTTTCATGCTTACGGCCTGCCCTGGGACAACCGCCTCGTTATTCGGTAATTGAGGGACTCGCCTTTTCGTGCACTGATTTCTAACGTGCTCGATGGCATTATATAAGGAACATATCCGCGGCCGACCATCGTAAATTACGAGAGCGCGATGTTCACAGATATTCAAATAATATTCAAATAAGAAGGTATACGCCTCAAATCTCAATCTTAATTTGTATAATTCCATACAGACCAGGACCACTTTTCTGCAATATTAGGTAGAACCCTGCCATAAGGCTGAAGAGCAGCGTTTATTGCTGCAGCTGGAAACTCGAATGGCTGTTGAAAACTCTCACTGTACGAATGCCCAGCCCGACATGAGAAACAATAACTTCACTAATGGTTCCGTCCGAGTGACAAAATTTCATTTTACCACCACACTTGTCAACAATTGAACAACACAATTCAGAAGAAATCAGTTTTAAAAAGTCAGAATTGGTTACAAAGGAAAGATGTACACCAATAATTTCCTCTCCTGTAATCTTAATCTCTTCTGATAACCATCGTAAAAATCTCGGACACTTTCGTTCTTTTACAGTTCCAATCAAAGGTGAATCTAAACGTATCTATTCTTGCAGATTCAGTCTCATTCATTTTGTCGTTTTAAATCACTTAAAGACGCAATAGTAGAACAAAGCGCTTACTGACCTTCATAGCAGTCACGCAGCCGTTGTTTACTCCAGCACCTCTAGCGCTGCCGCAGTGCGTCCGTCCAGCTCGGCAGCCGAGCACCGAATGACCACTCGGCTACTCCCGAGCGGCGGAAACTGATATCAACGGTATTGGCCTTTAACCCTCTGGTACCCGCGTGTGCGCCAAAATGGCCACAATTCGAATCTAATCGTGGCGGTAAATGCTGTCAGGTATGCTCACGATATATATAAAGAACAGTCTAGACTGCAATTTTTTTGACTAGTTTCGGTCTTCTTTTAGACCATCTTCAAGAAATATAGCTCCATTGATGTAGTGGAGCTAAATTTCTTGAAGATGGTCTAAAAGAAGACCGAAACTAGTCGAAAACAAAATTGCACTCTAGACTGTTCTTCTGTTTTTATATATAAATTTAAATAAGAGTGATGTTGCCCAAAAAGTGAAACAAATATGTTTCCAAAAATATGTGATGCTCACGATACTCTATTGGGCGGATGGAGGCAGCACTGTCGACTGTCTGCCTTGACAGATGTAGCGACATTGTTGTGCGGGCGATAACAGTGAGCTGACCTGCAGCCAGATTGCCGCTACGCGAACACTGAAGTTGCTGAAACTGACGTGTGAACGCGGTCATGTAAGTACTATATATTACCGTTTTCTTAGTGTTATAGTGTGTTTTCGCAAATTCTACCTTAGAATCCCTATTATGGTGGTGTGGGGAAATGTGGAAGGCTCTCGATTGAAAATTATCACCCATATAACATCGTCTTCTTCTTCTTCCGTCTTAGGGGCCGCATATTGTGTAGGAGGAAGATGTTCTTCGATGCTTATC
The DNA here is from genome assembly GCA_026315105.1 of Locusta migratoria. Taxonomy (NCBI): domain Eukaryota; kingdom Metazoa; phylum Arthropoda; class Insecta; order Orthoptera; family Acrididae; genus Locusta; species Locusta migratoria. The sequence continues at coordinate 104,796,197 of CM048747.1, forward strand.
TAAGTGTGAAGCTGAGGAGGAAGGATATCTCGAAAGTGAAGGAAGTGATGTTGGTTACGAACCGGAGAATATAGAACAAGAGGACATGTGCTCAGTAACAGGACAGTAGTTACAAGAAGGGGAGGAAGATTACAAACTGGACGAAGAAATGCCACTTGGGGATCACAATATTTCTGGATTACGTTTTTATATTGGTCAGAATCAAGAAACATTGTGGGTAAATGACTCGGAATACACAACCAGTACTTCAGGAAAAAGAAAACAAGAGTTAAAAATATTATTCGAATTATGCCTGTACCGCAAGGAGCTGCAGGACATGCCAAAACTCCTCTACATGCATTCCTACATTTCATAAGTCTCCAAATGATAGATGAAATTGTGAAATGCACATACATTTTTATAACGACGCTTCACCAAAAGAGACGCCAGCAGTGCGAAAAAGAGAGGAAAGTCGATGGACGTGACAGGGACTTCCGAATGACAAATGGGGAAGAAATAATGGCACTTATTGGAGCTCTCTTTATGTTTGCCTGTAAAAAGTCGAATCGAGCTAACTTGAGGGAATTGTGGAAAACAGGTAGGACAGGACAGATAATGCTCAGAGCGATTTTCAGCCTCAACAGGTTTTTGCTTTTTTTGTTTTACGATGCCTGCGTTTTGATGGCGTAACAACAAGAGTTGAAAGACGAGAAAATGACAAATTGGCCCCTATTCGTGACTTTCACTTAAAATTCGTCACAAATTGCCAGAATAGCTACACGTTGGGTGAACTTACGGCAAGAGACGAGATGCTTGTTGCCTTTCGTGGCAGGTGTAGTTTTATTCAATACATGCCAGAAAAACCAGCAAATTAGGGCACCAAATTGTATGCAGGTGTGGATAGTAAGACGTTTTACACACATACAATTGAAATATATTGTGTGAGACAGCCTGAGGGACCCTATTTTGGACATCCAAACGAGCCTATGGACATTGTAAAACGGTTGGTTGAAAAAAAAAAAAAGTCAAACCGTCACCTGACTACAAACAGTTATTACTCGAGCATTACCTTAGCAGAATATTTTCTCGTAAGTGGAATGACATTCCTAGGAACACTAGAAAAAAAGGGAAGTATCTCCAGAATTTGTTAATGATCCTTTTCGTCAGATAGATCATCGTTATATGATTTCAGAATGTAAGTCCTTGGTGAGTTTTGTAACGAAAAGGACAAGGACCGTCATTCTCTTGTTGACTTCGCACGAAACTGATGAAATCGACCCAGAAACAGGTACACCTGTAATGGTACTTGGTTATAATATGACAAAACGGTGGACCAGATGTGTTCTACCTTGACCACTGCTAGTAATGCAAGAAGATGGCCAATGGCAGTATTGCGGGAAATAACTCGTACATAATTTACACAGCCAATGTCTGCCGAGAAGGGAATTTCAGAAGAAGGCATTATATAGATGCACTTGCCCAGTTATTGATGGAACAGAATCTCAGCAACCAATCTAAAAACCGGAGGTTTCCGAAAGACATCCAACTTTTCCTCTCCAACTACAAGGAACCCTGCCATGTACGTGATACCACCCTGGCTGTTCAAAGAGGAATTTGTTACGTTTGTGGATCACATAAAAATAGTGGAACAAACTGAAGATTAATGACAGAATGAAGACTCTAATTTTCAGTATTGTCAGTTTTTAGTTTTTATTCAGATTTCTTTGGATACAACTTATGCGTTTTTTAAATTTTATTCTAAGGAATGAGGTACTTTCTGTTTGTGTTTACTAAATGTATGCTAAATCTTCCCACAGTCATATATATTTATCATTAGTTCACATGACAATGCAAATGTATTAATCCTTGTGTTAAATATATAACGTAGGGGAAGGTCGGATAAGTTGACGAGGAGTCTAAGAAGACGAATTTTCAATTTCTCCAGTAACTCTACAGATTGTGCCATGTGCACTATATACGAATTCAGAAAATATCGTTCATGGGAAACACAACTAGCTCTTTATTCACACGAAGTGATGGGTGCTGTCGACAAGGGTTCGCAAATCGAGTCTGTATTTCTTGATTTCCAGAAGGCTTGACACCGTACCTCACAGACGGCTTTTAATCAAATTGCATGGTTATGGTATATCGCCCCAAATTTACGATTGGATAGGAGATTTCCTGTCAGAGAGGACACAGTTCGTAGTAATCGATGGTAAGGCATCGACTAAAAAAGAGGTGATATCGGGCGTTCCACAGGGTAGTATTATTGGTCCTATGCTGTTCCTTATTTACATAAACGATTTAGGGGAAAATCTAAGTAGCTCTCTTAGGTTGTTTGCAGATGACGCCGTCATTTACCGTCTACTAAAAACATCTGACGATCAAAATTAACTGCAGAACGATCTGAATAAGATATTACTATGGTGCAAAAACTGGCAATTGACTCTAAATAATGCGAAGTGTGAAGTCGTCCATATGAGTACGAAAGGAAATCCTTTAAACTTTGTTTACAAGATAAATCAATCAAACGTGAAGGCCGTAAACTCCACAAAATACCTAAGAATTACTATTAATTCAGACTTAAATTGGAAAGAACACGTAGATAATTTCGTGGGAAAGGCGTTTTATTGGCATAACCCTAAAAAGATGCATTAGAACAACAAAAGAAACTGCATACACTACACTAATACTTTTATGGAGTATTGCTGCCTAGTGTGGTATCCTTATCAGGTGTGTTTGACGGAGGGCATCGAAAGAGTCCAAAGAAGGGCACCTCGTTTCTTATTGTCACGACAGAGACAGCGTTACGGAGATGATACAGGATCTGGGATGGTAATCACTACAACAACGGCGCTTATCGCTGCGGCGTGGGCTACTTACGAAACTCCAATCGCCAACATTCTCCTCCGAATGCGAAAATATATTGTTTTGAATCCCACTTACATAGGTAGAAATGATCATCAGAATAAAATACGAGACTTCAGAGATCGAACAGAGAGATTCAGGTGTTCTTTCTTCCCGCGCGCTTTGCGAGAATGGAGTGGGAGGTATATAGTATAATGGTCGTTCAATAAACCCTCTGCCAGGAACTTAAATGTGATTTGCAGAGTATCCCATGTGGATGTAGATACTATTACTTCCTTAACGCGCTCTGCAGTCATGTCTGCTAAAAGAGAACCTCTTGGTCATTTTGTTTTGTTAAGAACAGAGCCTCGGAAGTAGATGCTGTTTTTCCAAAAAAATGTTCAAATGTTTGTAATTCTTATGGGACCAAAGTACGTTGGTCATCAGTCCCAAAACTTACAAACTACTTAAACTAAGTTAAACTAACCTGAGGACGACACACACATCCATGCCCGAGGGAGGATTCGAACCTCCTACGCGGAAGGCAGTGCGATCCGAAATTTTGCACTACAGACCGCTCGGATACTCCCGCGCGGCGATGCTGTTTTTGTAATAATTTTTCCTCAAGTTTAAATAAGTTTCATGCAAGTAATACTTTTGTATTAATGAATATGTGTTGATTCCTCTGAATCCTTTTTTATTTACTGATGCTTTAATAGCGGTTTAATAAATTTATTGTGTAATACTGTTTGGATGTTAAAGTCTGTTTCCAAAATGTCAGCCGGCCGCGGTGGCCGAGGGGACTAAGGCGCTTCAGTCACGGTCTGCACGGTCACTACGGTCGGGGGTTCGAATCCCCCCTCGGACATGGATATTTGTGCCGTCCTAGTTCGTAAGTAGTTCATAAGTAGTTTGTAAGTTTAGGGACTGATGACCCCGTAGTTAAGTCCCATAGACTATACAAACGTTTGAACATTTTTTTCAAAAATGTCAACGAATTATGCAGTTCATAAGGAAGACAGAAACGGAGCAAGGAATCACTGAAAGAGGCAATGCAACGTGTAAGAAATGAAAACCTGTTAAAGCCGACGCTAGGAAATTTAATCTGCCTGAAGCTACTTTACGTCACTATGTACAAAGCCATACTCATGAAGGAGGCTCTGCTTATTGTACGGGCTTAAATTGCAGGGATGCAAAGGAGAAAAGTTAGATTTGTGTCTCTTTTGATAAGTAGATAAACGTCAATAAAAGTCTTTGTTTTCTAAATAAAATGTTCACTTTGTCATGTTACCCTCCCTGTAGGGCAAGTGGACGAATGGTACTACTACTATCAAAAACAGATCTAGCTAAACAATCTTTAATCTTAGGAAACGCGTAAGAGATTCACTGTAAAGGAAATACATCAAACAATCGTTTTTCCATAAATAAAGTATCTCAGTTCAAGGTAAGGGCCAGAAAAAGGAATAATATGCCTTAATGTCGCCATCTTACCAACTTTCCCCTACATCAGAGGTCGGCAGGTAATCTTGGATGGGGTCCGGATACTTTAGAAAATTTCTATCGAAGTCCATAAGCAGGACCACATATTCCTTACGTTTTCGTATTTTAATTTTCAAACTAATATGAAATACGAAAGATGTAAAATAAAAATGCATAATAATAACTACGAAATAAAATGTGTAGTAAATTTCTGTTGAAATACTAGTAATAGGACATATATTAAACATACTATTTTTTGTTTAATTTTAAGTAAACAAGTATGAATAAATGAACTGTGCGTATTTGTGTTAAAAAGTCGATGCAATAAATTACATTTGCCGTCTTTAGCAAGTTTCTTAAAGTTACGTTCCACGCCAGTGGATTCATTTTTATACGTTTGCAAAGAAATGTCTTCCTGCAAGTGTATTATCTGTATTTGGAGTAAACGTTTCGAAAGAGAAACTAGCACCGCAGCCACATCCATCCGTTCTGCTGCTGGTGAAACCTCAAAAGGTGATTATAAGAGCACAAAAAATTGGTGTTTGAATGGATATGCTCTGACCGCTTAAATAGAACTTTCAGAGACTATAAGAGTATGAAGTCTATTTATGGAATTCCCTTGTTCGTTAGATAAAGTTCTCGTGCTGCATTCCTGTGTACACGACTTTTATGCGGATCACCGGCAGCTTGTTCCGTTTCGCCACCGCTCGTCATCGTACTCTCCAGCGTTGCGCATCATGACAACTACTTATTTAATCTACCTACAATAATCATTATGGGTTCTAATTATTCAACTCTTAATTGTAAAATTCTAGGAAAATCATAAGGGTGGGTCTTATACGAAGTGTTATCCACAAAAAAAGAAAAAGTATTTATTAAGTGATTTGATTGTGTAACTTGGCCGGCCGCGGTGGCCGAGGGGACTGAGGCGCATCAGTCACGGTCTGCACGATCACTACGGTCGGGGGTTCGAACTCCCCCCCCTCGGGTATGGATATTTGTGCCGTCGTAGTTCGTAAGTAGTTCATAAGTAGTTTGTAAGTGTGGGGACTGATGACCCCGTAGTTGAGTCCCATAGGCTTTACAAACATTTGAACATTTTTGTGTAACTTGTTGTTGTGGTCTTCAGTGCAGACTGGTTTGATACAGGTCTCCACTCTACCCTGTCCTGATCAAGTATCTTCATCTGAGAATAAGTTTGACAACCTACATCCTTTTGAATCTGCTTATTGTATTCGTCCCTCGGCCTCCCTCTACGACTTTTACCCCATACGCTTCCTTCTAATACTAAGTTGACAATTCCTTGATATCTTAGAATGTGCCCTACCAATCTAACCCTTCTCTTAGTCAGGATAGGCCAGAAACTCCTTTTCTCCCCAATTCGGTTAACCACTCCTCGTTAGTCACGTGATCTACTCATCTAATCTTCATCATTCGTCTGTAGTAACACATTTCAAAAGCTTCTATAGCCTTTTTGTCTGAACTCCTTATCTTTTTCTTTTCACTGCCATACAAATCTACACTCCAGACAAATGGTTTCAGAAAGGACTTCCTGACATTTAAATTACTATTGGAAGTTACGCTTTTTAAGAAACGTTTTTCTCCCGATAGCCAGTCTACATTTAATATCTTTTTTACTTCGGCCATCAGGTGTTATCTTGCTACCCAAATAACAAAACTCATCTACTACTTTTATTGTCTCATTACCTAATCTAATTCCTTCAGCATCACCTGATATTCTGACATTACATTCCATTACCTTCGGTTTACTCTTGTCCATGTTCATCTTTATATCTTCCTCTCAACACACTGTCCATTCCATTCAATTGCTCATGCAGATCCTTGTCTTTCTACGCAACTAAAATACGTGCGATCGTTTTTCACCAGACACGTTTCGCTTCACTGAATATCAAACATCTTCAGTGGTCTGAAATGAAAGCTATCTTGTTTTCATGAATCGAAAACAGCTGATAAAAATTTGTGAAATGTTGATTTTTTTACTTACGGAAATTTTTTTCTTAGCTTTTCGCCTGACGTCATGATACGCCACGTTGTTGCACAGTACATGACAGAGACTATTACTTTAGTTTTTTTGCCATACACTTTAAAGGAAATTATCATCTAATTTCCTTTGAAGACACTGTCCATTACATTCAATAGCTCTTCCAGATCCTTTGCAGTCTCCGACAAAATTACTATGTCATGGGCAAACCACAAAGTTTTTATTTCTTCTCGCTGAACTTTAATTCCCTCTCCAAATTTCTCCTTCCATTCCTTTCTCTGCTTGCTCACTGTACAGATTGAACAACTTTGGGGAAAGGCTGCAACCCTGCATTACTCCCTCCACTTTCAAAATATTTTGGCGGTCCAGTTTTTGGCCTTCCGCGGTCCGGATCCTGGACCGCGGCCCGCCAGTTGCCGACCCCTGCCCTATATTTTCGTTTAGCATCTTTTTCAAATGTTGTCATAAATTCAATTTGCTGCCACGCGGGTTCTTCTGCAACTAAAATTTACGCGGGTGCCAGAGGGTTAATCACGTGGCTCAGTTCTTTTACCTGTCTTATAAACGGGAGTCACCTGCGCTGTTTCTAATCACAGTGGCGGCGCTAGGCGTCGGCGACGTCGGCCACCGCCGACTACCTCGCGCTTGTGGGGGCCTCGCAAAACGTTGTTAAAATTTTAGATTTTTTTTGTTTCTTTTTATTTTTTTTAATATTTGATATTTAAAGGCGCTTTCCTACTGCTAGGTTATGTAGCGACGACCTACATCTAGCTTACACTAACTTAACCAATGGACTAACACAACATCTGTACCCAAGGGTGGGGTTAGACCACCGACGAGAGCGATCTCCCTCACCGTGGTATGACGCCTCAGTGCTCTCGGCCATTCCCGGCCGGCAGCTATTTAGTTGTCCGTATTTATTTCCGTATGAGTGCTGCAGTGATGCAACTTTTAGTTAAATAATTACAGAACAATTTCTTCAGTACATTTTAGAAAACGATTTGGAACCAGTATATCCAAATGTTTATATAACAATCAGAATCATGCTCAGTTCCAGTCAGTACAGCTTCGGCCGAGAGAAGCTTCACAAAGTTAAAATTGATTAAGACTAACTTGAAAAGCACAATGATCCAAGAAAGACTATCTGCGTTGTCAGTACTGTTAACTGAAGCCGAAATAGCGGGTAGTATTAAGATGTGATCTTAACAAATTCAATGAGACGAAAAGTTGAAAAGTTCCTCTAATTTGTGTTTGTTTATTGTAATTTTTGTCATTGCAATAATACTCGTATATTATACTAATAGAATTTTAGTATAATGATTATTGATGTATAATTCAGCTCATTTAACATTTTCTTCGTTAATGAAAAACTGAAAGGGGTCTCGCAAAGACGAGTTCGCCGACGCCCAGTTTTCGTCTAATCAGCCAGTGGCGACGTCGGCGACCGCCGACGGCCTCACGCCTGTAGGGGCCTCGCAAAACATTCTTAATTTTTTTTAATGTTTAACGGCGCTTTTCAACGGCTAGGTTGTGTAGCGACGAATTACATCTTGTTTAACCTAAAGACGAACACAACATTTTTTTAAACAATGTAAATAATACGACAAAACACAATAACGACAGCCCAGCTCAGCTTTATGTCAGCCAAGACACTGCGTTGTCATTAATATCAACTGAAGCCGAAGGAGCGGCTAGTATCAAGTATGATGTGATCTTAAAAAATAATCAGTGAGCCGAAAAGTCGGAAAGATTCTCTATTTATATTATGTTTACTGTAATTTTGGTCATTTGATTAATAATTGCAACTTATAATAATAAAATTTTAGTATCATGATTATTGGTGTAGAATTTAGCTCATTTTATTTAACGTTTTCTTCCTTACTGAAAAAAAAAATGAAGCCGTATCGAACTAGCCGTGCGTACTGGAGCGCCGTGTTGCGGTGCGCGCGGCAGTTCGCCGTCGCGGGTTCGAATCCCCCCTCAGGCATGGATGTTAGTACCGTCTTTAATATAAGGTAGTTCATAAGCCGTTTGTAAGTATAGGGACTGATGACCCCTTAGTTAAGTCCCATAAGCTCCACAAACATTTGAAAAAAAATCTTTTTCTTTTGAAAAAATGAAAGGGGCCTCGCAAAGACGAGTTCGCCGACGCCCAGTTTTCGTCTAGCGCCGCCACTGTCTAATCACTAGGAACCTTAGAGCACGTTCGCGGGATTTCCGACCGCCGTCGGCGCCCTCGGCCGCCGGAGCAGAACAGGTGGTTCTGGTCTGCACCGCGGGGCTGCCTACCGCGCGCCTGTCCGCGCAGCCACGTGGCCGTGTGCGCCGGCGCCCGCGCTGCCTCGCCTCGGCCGCTACCGCCAGTCGCGGAGATGCGGCGGCGCTGGCCGGCCGCGGGTCCCGGGAACAGCTGGACGCACGAGGCGCGCGAGTGTTCGTCCGAGACCGCTCGACATCCGAGAACATGAGGCGCGACAGAGCACGGCGCGGCGCCCCTGCGCGGTGCCCGCTCTGCGTAGCCGTCGCCGCGGCACTTCTGCTCGGTGAGTGTCCTGCAAACAGCTGACGCCGACAACCACTGCCTGCCTTCCTCACTCTCCAATCTGTCTACGCCGTAGACCCTAGCAGTGTACTGGTAACGTATCTAATATACGACGCGCGTCCGGAAAGTAAGTTCCGTTTGGTAATAAAATGAAATTGTACACATATACAGAAGAAATTTTTATTGCCGGCCGCGGTGGCCGAGGTGACTGAGGCGCTTCAGTCACGGTCAGCACGGCCACTACGGTCGGGGGTTCGAATCCCCCCTCGGGCATGGATATTTGTGCCGTCCTAGTTCGTAAGTAGTTCCTAAGTAGTTTGTAAGTTTAGGGACTGACGACCCCGTAGTTATGTCCCATAAGCTTAACAAACATTTTAACATTTTTTTTGTTTGAAATTTTTATTGCACAAATTGGATTTAATGCATGTTAATGCATGTTGGTGTTTAATGGTTGTTGGCAGTGGTGTAACTAACACTTGGCTTTGGGGGGGGGGGAATAGATATGCTTGACGAGCAAAATTTTAGTCAGTTTCCAGACAGACTACCATCTACCACTCCCGTTGAAGAAACTAATTCACTCCGATACAGTGAAAGCTTATGGTAAAACACCCAAGTTTCCAATCTGTCGCTACAATTTGTAGTGTTCAAATTATAAATTGTAACGTCATACCGAGAGCCTAGTTTTACTCCATAAACAGCGGAAAAGTAGTAAGCGAGAAACTTTTTTCCTTTCATTATTGTACTATGGTTGCCAGCGAGAACAAGTTTAATAAAGGTTTAAAATTATGTTTAAAGTTTGTTGCAAGTCGCTAAGTACTCTCATTCTCATATAGTGTATTTGTAAAGTCTCATCGAATTATGGCAGTCTCTTGCAGCTCGTATCGTTTATGGAGTTATATCTCTACAACCATTTGTCGTATGTAGTTCGTACTCCTAAAGAAGATATTATCTCACGTAAGGAATATGTATACCAAATTTGGTTGAAATCGGTCCAATGATTTAGGAGAAAATTAGCAGCATTGTCGCTAAATGCAGCAGTTTTCTGCGCATCTCATTTGTTTATGACGTCATATCTCGTGAACTATATATCGTATGTGATTCTTACACTTACGGATTGAAGCTTACGTGTACAAAATTTCATAAAGATTGCAACAAAACTGTAGATTTGTATGCAATACGTACAAATATACGGACACTCTGCTTTATACGAGGCGCGTCCAGAAAGTAAGTTCCGTTTGGTTGTATAAAACGAACGGGTACAGATACAGAAAAAATATTGCTTGTACAAAAATCTACAACTGTTAAACTACTATTCTACATAGCTTCCGAAATTTTGAGGGCATTTGTCATAGCATGGCACAAGGTTTTGTATGCCTTTACCAGATTGCTGTTATACGATTTCTTTTTTTTCTTTTTTCTTTTTCTTTTCGGGTTCTGGGGGGGGGGGGCGTTCGATCCCCCCTCATCCCCCCCCCCCATAGTTGTTGGTGCCAACCAACTGCAGAGGATTTTGATCTTGCATTTATTTGAAGTCCTTGTGGCAGGTGTTCTCTGGGTATCATCGAACTTTAAATGTCCTTTTGCACAAAGTGCACTTCTGTATTGTGAACCGATTTTATCCGCTGTTCTAATATTTAATTGTGAGGTGTTGTCTTTCCTTTCGAAAGTTTTGTTTCTTGAGTTTTATTTTTTTTCCCGTTATTATCCCGCTTTATATGATGGTTGACATTATACTGTAAAAAATTCAAGCCAATTGCGTAGAAACTTTCTTAGTTAATGGCAGCTTTGTGAATCATGAGTTCAAAAAATCTTAAAAACTTCCAAAAAATTTAAAAATTTCAATTAAAATTACAAAACAGTTTCAGTAGATGCTTTGAACTACGATAAGCCATTGTTCATAATTTCCGTTATGTAAATAAAAAATTGTGGATTTTGTGACAGGTTATATTTGTACTTGTTTCTCGTGTACGTTCCCTGTCAAATACGAGGCGCGTCCAGAAAGTAAGTTCCGTTTCGTAATAAAATGAAATTGTACAAAGATACAGAAGAAATTTTTATTGCAGAAAATTCTACAACTCTTAAACTACTTTTCCACGTAACTGCCGAAATTTTGTAGGCACTTGTCATAGCGTGTCACCAGTTTTTGTATGCATTCTTCACAGAAGGTTGCCGCCTGTATATTGAATCGTGTGGTAACAGCTCTTTATCATCGTTGAAGTGTTGACCACCTAGGACAGATTTTAGGTGTAAGAAGAGATGAAATTAGCTCCAATCTGTCTACGCCGTAAGCCTTAGCAGTGTACTCGTAACGTATCTAATATACGAGGCGCGTCCAGAAAGTAACTTCCGTTTGGCAATAAAATGACATTGTAAACAAATACAGAAGAAATTTTTATTGCACAAAATTCTATAACTCTTAACTACTGTTCCACATAACTGCCGAAATTTTGTAGGCAATTGTCATAGCGCGCCACACGTTTTTGCATGCATCTTTCACAGAAGGTTGCCGTCTGTGTATTCTACCATGTGGTAAGAGGTCTTTATCATCGTTGAAGTGTTGACCACCAAGGACAGATTTTAGGTGTAAGAAGAGATGAAAGTCGCTAGGAGAGAGGTCCGAGCTGAATTGAGGATGATCAAACAGGTCCCACTGAAATTTCCGTAAGAATTGTTTGGTCACATTCGGTGTGTGTGGTCAGGAATTATCGTAAAAAAAATCTTTTGAGAGTAATCCTCTTCTTACACCTAAAATCTGTCCTAGGTGGACAACACTTCAACGATGATGACGAGCTGAAAGAACATGTTACCACATGGTTGAATACACAGGCGGCAACATTCTATGAAAAAGGCATACAAAACCTTGTGCCATGCTATGACAAGTGCCTACAAAATTTCGGAAGCTATGCAGAAAAGTAGTTTAACAGTTGTAGATTTTTGTACAATCAATATTTTTTCTATATCCTACTTTCTGGACGCGCCTCGTATAAAGCAGAGTGTCCGTATATTTGTACGTGTTGCATACAAATCTACAGTTTTGTTGCAATCTTTATGAAATTTTGTACACGTAAGCTTCAATCCATGAGAACGTTCGCCGTAAGTGTAAGAATCACATACGATATATAGTTCACGAGACATGACGTCATAAACAATGAGACGTGCAGAAAACTACTGCATTTAGCGACAATGCTGCTAATTTTCTCCTAAATCATTGGATCGATTTCAACCAAATTTGGTATACATATTCCTTACGTGAGATAATATCTTCTTCAGGAGAACTACATACGACAAATGGTTGTAGAGATATAACTCCATAAACGATACGAGCTGCAAGAGACTGCCATAATGCGATGAGACTTTGCAAATACACTATATGAGAATGAGAGTACTTAGCACTTGCAACAAACTTTAAACATAATTTCAAACCTTTATTAAACTTTTTCTCGCTGGCAAACATAGTAAAATAATGAAAGGAAAAAAGTTTCTCGCTTACTACTTTTCCGCTGTTTATGGAGTAAAACTAGGCTCTCGGTATGACGTTACAATTTATAATTTGAACACTACAAATTGTAGCGACAGGAAATTTTACAGACAGTATACACTCATATAGGGGAGTGTACCTTCTCAATTGTATCACAATACGACACGTAGTTCATGAGATATGAGCACATAAACAGTAACGTTCAAGGAAAACGACCCCATCATGCATCAAGTTTTAATCTATTACTTCTTTACTACTAATTGTAATCCCAAGAGAGTTTACAGACTTATAGCTCTTATACAAATGAATATTTATCTGAAAAATGGCAGGTATAAATAAATAAATACCCGGTCAGCGCAGGGTTTTCAGCTAGTTTACTATACTTAACCCGGCGTGACTGAGGTCGGGTATGTGATACCCGAGGTGATTCTAACCACTGATTAGTGGACGTCATTGGCACCACACAGATCTTGCTGTCACAATAGCTGGAGATAAGTAAGAGGGGGGGGGGCAAGATGAAATTATTTTTCCGTCAGTGTCAGAGGGAGATACGCGTGTGAGAATGTGGCTGGGGTACTTCATACCCGACCTCGTAGTTGGTGTCACATTTTTGAGCTGTCAGCAATTTTACGAGACACATAGTTATTTATAATATTCCTTGAATTATTTTTATATTTTAGATTTCTCAAGTTATCTTACGAAGAACGTGAAAGACGACCACAAGAACTACTAGAAGAAGTTTTAGAAAATTGTTCAAACGGTAGTTCCTGTGTCTCCGAGAGTGAAATAATAATAATAATAAAAAGACAACGTTTCTCAAAGAAGTGAAGAAAGTGATTCGGAACAGGAGTGTATTTTGTATCATTTGGAAGAGCCAAAATCTGTCAGCGGCTCTTACTCAGTCATGTGAGGTACATGGGACTTTTTATACTTCCAAAGATGGTGCAAAATGGATAAAGGATTGCCCTAGACAAAGTGTTCATATTCGTTCATAGAATATTATTATCAATTTCCCAGGTGTAAAAAATGCTGCAAACAAAGCCAAAACACAGACTGAATTTTGGAGTCTTTTCATAACAAACAGTATGTTGAATACCACACTTACACATACAAATAATCAAATAAGGAATATCAGGGGGAAATATCCGGAAAATAAAGATCAGTACCTCGCAAACACAGTATTTTACTTATTTATCTTGTTTAATATACTGCATTATTAATATTCCTAGTAGAAAAAATATTCAATACATGATTGTACTATCAAAAATTTGGCATCCAAGTTTCGGGTATCTCATACCCACCTCATACCTGGTGTAACAATTTCTCACCTCATTCACGCAGGGTTAAGTTCGAAAACGTCATTAACATTTGTTGGCAAAACCTTAACGTACCTGTTGCTGTTATTATAATGGAAGCAGAGTGGTATTATTTGACTGACAGTGACGAACCGCTGCGTTACAAACGCATGCAGACTCTCTTCGCAGTGGACATAGGTATTATGACTGTACGCAAATAAAGTAGATACTACTATGGTGTATATGTAAAAAACTCAATAAACATAACAAAAAACCTCGAACATGCACAGGCCTAGACCATCGTTAGAAAATTACTCAGGATCCATGCTACTTTCAGAGACAAAACAGGAAAAGCAGTTTACGAAAATATAGAGTGCAATGTGTCTCAGAGATAGGACTCTGTGAGGGGATTCAGCATCATATGTTGATCACATTAAAATAAAAATAAATAATTTATTAGTAACTGTTATTGGTTTCGAGACAGTGTAGTATTTTAAGTCTGGTTGTGAGGAAATGATACAATGCCTTACACACGCATACAGTCACATTGTATTTGTGCCAAATGCAGTTCGCTGTGCACGTAGCCGTTATGACTTTAGGAGAATGATGTACATACCTCTGTGATATACACGTTAGAGGCTCAATAAAAATAAAAAAAAAACCACGAATGTCATTACAATTCAGAGAGTTTCTCACTCTTGACAAGAAATTATGGCTGTATCAAGAAACATAACTGGAAAAAAAATGTGGAGTGCTATACACATCAGAGTTAGAGCCCTGTTACGAGATTCAGCAACATTCGTCACTCATATATTCCCCCCAAAAATCAACTTCTGAGCTGCTCTGCTTACATTGTATTGGAAGAAGTGTGGTACTACAAGCCTGAATGAGAGGAACTAATACAAGCTATCTCGAGATCTTTCGCTCTTATGTTCCCCAAAACATTAGGTTATGAACTGCTTTCATTGCACTGAAATAAGTGTGGTACTATAAGGCTGAACGAGGGGAACTAATACAGCGCCTTATGGATGGATCTTTGTAATAATTCCAAATGGTATTCGCTCTGCACATAGGTACTCTGACTTTAGACAGATGATATACAAACCTCTGTGGTATACTTGTTAGCCATACGTCACCCATAAAAAGTTCTTCCAGTCAGGATAAGAAATTTAGGCTACGCCCGGAAACAAAACAGAGAAATCAGTTACCTGTATGTATAGATGGAGTGCTATATACATTTTACTTCTACAAAGAAATTCATCATCATCTGTCGATCATATATTCCTCAAAAAAATTAACTTATGAGCTGCTGGGTTTTTTTATTGGAAAATGTATCTTAGTATAAACCTGAATGTGGGGAACTAATACAACACTTTATGCATGCATACAGTCACATTGCATCAATGCGAAACAGAATTTGTCGTACACATAAACGTTACGACTTAGGCAAAATGTACAGACCTCTGTGGTATATATGTTAGAACTTAAGTAAACTAAAAACCTCAGCTGTCCTTCCAATATTCATAGCGAGAGGCCATCTTTAGAAAATTATCCCACTCAGGATAAGAAATTTATGCTCTCCCAGAAACAAAACATAAAAAGTGGTTTTATATATAGAAAGTGCTATATGAACCAGAGATGCAACATTATATGTTTCTCATCTTACGAGGAATAACTGAAAATTAACATCTGCACCAATTCTGTTTTGATATTCTCTCTTGTCTGTTCCTATTTTTCAATGGCATGATAACTTTCAATCATCGCGTTTCTACTCTGTTTGGAAAACTGCAAGAATTCAACCCTTTTAAATAGTAATAATATTTTGCAGACGAGACTGTTCAGTGTTAATATTTATTTCACTTTATTCCCATTCGATCGGTTTCGACAGAATCTAGCTGTTGGCATCAGACGTTATTGAAATCAATTTCGGTGTCACTAGATGTGGCGTGCGTTTAATATATCCTTCGACGCATTCGCCTCCACACTTAATTGCTGTCGAAGTTTTATGTACTCAGTTTAATGTTACTGACAGGTATAGGTGGCGTTTTTGGTTTAGTTATGACAGGTGGACAGAAAATAACACCTAGATCATCTCGAAACCGGTCATATGGAAATAAATTTCAACTTATACAAAAACGACTTTTAAAAAAATAACAGTCAATGTTAAACAGAAATTACACGTATTTCGTTGCATGCAGTAAACTATAAGAAGTCTGTCTAGCTACACATAAAAGCTATGTGGCCAACTACTTAATGTAATATCACTGTATAACTTACACCTTGATTTTAAATAGACAAAAATATTTCTTAAACAAGTCATCATTAATAGCTCAAACTTCTGAGGAATGTCGTCGTTTATCAGAAAGTAAATCAATTATTGTACTCTTCAAGTTACTGTCCATACGTTCCTCTAGCTGTAAATAAATGCAAAGTAGATTTTTGCCTTTTATAGAGCAGTAGCAATGTCTTTAAACAAGTCCCGTAACCGAAATAAATGTCTTTGACAACTTTATTATGGGGTTTCTTTTTTGTCTACTCGAAGGTCGTAGTTGGCGTTGCACTGCATTCCATAACAGAGTCAGAAAACGAAAAACAACGGTACAGTCGATGATCGTTTCATTATGTGAAACCTGTTGGCTCTTCGTTTGATGCCGCGGTGGAGTAGCCGAGCGTTTGAACATCTGATTTGATTTTTCTTCGTCTGAGTCGAATGTAGACTATACTGCACCGCTGAATGCCAAGTGATAAAACTAGTATCTTTATATGGAACAGCAGATTCCAATACACGCAGATAAAGTAATTTCCAGTATTAGGGTAAGTTTTTTTGCTTTAATTTTTAAAATCATTTCTTATGCATTAACCGCGCCCACCGTTTTCAGATAAATTGTATCAAACCGTAAACATTCGAGATTTAACAAAAGTCACCCCATTTTTGGGATATTCACTAAACAGAATTTAATTTTGTTTTGTAGTTGTGCAACCTACTGCCTCCAGGCAAACGCGAAACAGTAATCTTAATTACTTTACAATACATTTTTCTAAGAAACGCAGTGTTTTCCGCAGTTTGATATCCTAGTTACACGCAAATTAAATACCAACATTTCAAATATGTGTCCAGTCTGAAGAAAATGTCCTGTAACTTTACTATAATACCTGTCATTTCACTGAAAACGACCAATACCTTTACCTGAAATGTAATAACCGTATTTACTCGTGATTTCAGTTAGACGTACCTCTTTAAAGGCCATTCAGCCGTCAGCTAAACCACAAGAATAAACCGTTTAATGATCTATTTATGAAACATATGATTCCTCTACAAATATGGAACTTTTGTTTGACTATTTTTTTGATACTATCGTTTCCTATTATGCTTCTGAAGAGTATGACACTAATTGTCTGTTACCACAGATTTTATATTTATTTTTATTTCGACGTAATTCGTTTGACTTCTCATGAATTAAGAATTTTTAAAAATGTAATTCATTTTATGGGTTTATTTTCTTCCAAACGTTGTGAAATACAGGAAATATAGCCAAGATCGCAGTTTCCCATTCATTGATGATACGTTTCGGCAAAACAACATTGTCGTCATGTACTCTCATGGCAAATGCTCAATAATTTTTTTGTCTTAGATGTATTTTCAAAACCAGCCATAAATAAATAATAAAAGGAGATCTTGGCTCTTTCAAGTGTATAGAGATCGCCTGCCCCCCCCCCCCCCAAAAAAAAAAGCCTGGAAAATGTGAAGTATTCTGAGATGTAGGTTTCCTTGAAACAAACGATACCATCCCTTTACATGGTAAAGCGAATGCAGAATCGTGAGATATTCTCACAGTTAATTAATTAAGACAGCAGCATACTTGAACTTCCTGACTGATTAAAATTATGTACCGGATCTGGGACTCGAACCTGAGACCTTTGCCTTTTGCAGGCATGTGCTCTACCAAGTAGGAGGCGAGGTACTGGCAGAATTAGAGTTGTGAGGGGGGAGCGTGAGTCATGTCGGGACAGCTCATTGGTAGATTACTTGCCAGCGAAAGGCAAAGGTCCCAAGTTCGAGTCCCGGTTCCGGCACACAATTTTAATCTGCCAGGAAGTTTCATATCAGCGCACACTCCGCTGCTGAGTTAAAGTTTTATTCAAGTACCACACTTCTTTCGCGGGTATTCCGATGTTAAGCAGATAAATTGTGATCGTCTCAGTTATAGGAGACATGTGTTAATATTGTCTAGACTGTTTAAATCAGTAAACCATTTTATAACCCTATGATTTTTCCCTAAGTAAATATGCAGTGCTTTCTACCAATTACTGTAGTGTATACTGCAAAATATAGTGTTACCAACCAAACTACGTCTTGTTCTCTACTTAATCCGATTCAGGTACATTCTGATGTGCTCTCTATGATAATTTATAATATAGCTTACACAAATTGCTGACGATTTATCTGCTAAATAGAGTACTTAATCTATAAACGAGTATATTGAGGTACGTTTTTATCTCTGTCATTTGACTAATGATGAAAACGATTAACATTGCAGATGACTGACGTAGTCGCTGATAATACAATAATTACACTAGTATGATGCAACAGGTACTTTTCTCTTTATACTCTATACGTGCTTGCGAAGGTACATGGAATTTATTAGCAAAGGAGTTTTATTAGCTTCATTTAATCGTTATAGACGAAATAAAGACAGTTTGCTTAGTTTACCTCACCTCGCAGAACCTCATCTTTTTATTCCTTTTCTTGTTTATTGTTGAACATCAGGTTTTAACTATCATTATTTAGCAGCCTTACAGACCTTCAACGTTAGTACATCCAAAGCAGGCACATCGGATTACACGACTACTATTCATGAATTGATTACATAATAATATACTTTAATTGCCTTCTGTGTCAAGTGGGTAGTTGCGTAATAGTTCCGTCGATTGCAACGTGTCGGCGGCCCCCTTCAGTAAATGTGATATATTGTTTTCGTCTGAGACATCTTCAGAAACTTCGTATTCGAAAGAATATGGAAACGTTGAGACTAAACTAGGTGTGACATTATAGCACATACTGAATTAAAGATTTTTGTACTTTGAAACTGGAACTTGCGGGACTCAACCAAAGGAAGGGACATTTCGTTACGTTTTCAACAATTTCAGAATTCCACCGCATTGCTACGAGTTAAAAGAAATTACTTCACGTTGCGGAATTCCGCTACGTTTGGCAACACTTTTAAATTTATACACAGTGTTATCATATAAATCGTATTAGTGTGCACTATTGTCGTTTGAAAAGACTTACATGGACGTGTCTATCAAAGTGTTCAGATTTTGTGAATATAGAAATATATATTCAGTGGGAATGGACAAACAGTTTTGAGTGCAACCACAATCGAAGGGTTTGATGTGGTGTGTGGACTAACCTTTAGCAATATCAAAAGCCCATTAACTTGCTTACTCACGTGCACTGCTACTTTGCTCTTCTTTCGTCCCAGGATTAGTTGTTAAAAATATCCCCCCCATCAAAATATTATTTTTCGCACTTTATTTCTCTGGTGATTTGATAAGCTAAATTACACTACAGTTATAAAAACCTTTTTAAAGGCTTTATAGCAAACTGAGCATATTTGTATTTTTTTAGCTAGATTACTCCCGTTCCGAATTTCAAACGCAGTATTCGATTATCAGAGTGAGTCAAATCATTTGAAATTTGCGTTTCTGTTATATATTGATTTATTTTCTTCGATATTTCGTGGAAAACAGTGGAGCCATTTGGCGTGCCCAACAGTGTATTCCCTTGATTCTCGATGTCGTTTCTTGGTTCTCATTTCAGTGATTTATGTGCAGTCAACGTTTCCTTAATTCGAATACGTTCCTTTGTTGTCTCGGCATGGGACTACATAGATTGGTACATTAATCATTCGTTACATAAAACGACAGCGATTTCTGCCAGCGACAAAAACGAAAATGCTCCGCTCAAGATGTAACATTTGATTTAGAACTGATAACTTGACATGGCAGCCAAGAACCGTAATCTGGCTTGATATGTGACGTCTTAATACTGTGGTCTGTGTGTGTGTGTGTGTGTGTGTGTGTGTGTGTGTGTGTGTGTGTGTGTGTATGTGTGAATGGGTATGTGGGTGGGTGGATTGGTTGGTGCCAGAGCGAGAGAGAGAGAGAGAGACAGAGAGAGAGAGAGAGAGAGAGAGAGAGAGAGAGAGAGAGAAGGTGAGGGGGTGTGCGAGCGTTGGTATTGACTGCGAACATGAAATATTTACGAATGAGTTCCCTTCAGAGGAAAGGAAGATTGCTGAATGTTTGAAGCGAAAAAGTTTTTTTAATGGACTCCGTAATTTGCTCGTTCGAATATGGAGCGCAGTAAGTCATTTCCGCCTCACTGACACATGAAGGAGGTTAGGCTCAATTGATTACATCTAAGAAGTTCAACTTATGTGAAGGAAGAGACGTAACATAAATTAAGTTTCACATGAGTGCAGTTTTTTTTTAAATTTATTTGTCAGATTCTCAGAAAAATGAAACTAACATTTTCACAACAGAGGAATTCTAGGCAGTACACTAAATGTAAAACATGATCTAAGAATGAGTTATAAAAATCCATTCTTCAGTCCAGCTGTACTTAAAACTCCTCTAAAATGTAAACGAGTATCTCATTAAACCTTATATTGTCCATCATCGATAAAACTCTTAACTTGACGTTATATAAGTGTTACTCGGATGCTCTGATACGGAAAAACAAATTGAACCACTATGGTTTACTTTCCGTACGTTAAAATATGCTTCTGTGTAGTGGAAAAATCAAAATTTATTAAAACAAATGTATTCTATAAACCTAACTATAAGAAAAACTAAAGATATTATTTACAATGGATTACGTCATTCGTTATTTACTAATCGTGTAAGTTTTGAATTCCCAAAGACAATTTTATACGGTTTTTATTTAGAACTTGAAGACTAGACCACATATTTAAACTGTTATTACAGAAGATGGTCTAACACCAGAAAATATTATAGAAACATGTGACTGTATACACGTTACTTAGAACTGCAGTCAGCTTTCATTGTGTATTTGTTCCGTTTTGTTGTTTACTAATACCACGACTGTAGGTATGGTTTTTTTATTCTGTGCAATATCATGTTATTGTTCTTGAGCTGTCAACTGATGTGGTGTTTTGTTCTTTACTAGATCTACATGTGAGTTGTCTCAACAATTTTTTTTCTGCAGATGATGGTTTTAGACCGAAACTGGTCGAGATAAATAACTGTGTCGATGCAGTGCAATGAGTTTTATGAAGCAAGTGAATATTGCACTCAGTTTCTTGAATAAAATATTACTTTCAATTCAGTAAGCGGTCCCGATTCCGCTTAATAACTATTTATAAGCTGGAGGTCTCTGTGGAATGTGGATCGGGTGAATATTGTAGACGCGTCGCCACATTTTCTCATCAATAGGTACTGCTGTGCCATCCATAATTTAACCGATGATCCACGTATGAAGCGTTACCACATTCCGTCTGTTCTCACATAATTGATTACTGTATACCTTTATTATTAACTTGAGAACATACAGATACATGTTGTATATTTGTGACACCCACCGCCTTCAATTACTTTTTCTTATAAGGTTTTCATCATTTGGCTACATTTAGTACTTCAGTCTGACACTGTTGTAGAATATTGGTGGTTTTCTTCCATATATTCAAACAGGGCTTGAAAACGAGAGCACTTCGTCACTTCAAAAAACTGAAAAAGTACTTCATTTCTAAACTTTCTCTGGATTACATGCATAAATATTTAGTATATTGACATTCGTAAGACAGACTTTGGGAGCAGTTTTAAGCATTGGACGTCGATTCTATGTTGAAAGTGGATTTTTGATAGTATTCCTCTAAAACAGAGTTTTTCAAACTTTTCGAATATGCCACCCTCTTCCAAGTAAAAATAGTCTGGATAATCTGATTTAAACAAAAATACTGTGGTGAACCCCCCTTCCCCTCACGACCCATAACAAAACAATGCTATCTCAAAGGAAACAAGTTTCCAATTCTTTCTTTTGTTTAAATCTTCTTTTAAATTGCTGGCTCTAGTTTTTTTTCATATTTCTCAGAATGGTAGATACATCCTATTTTAAGTGATTTCCGAGAGATAAATATATTTTGGTAAACAGTCTTTCGCATTTCAGGGAAGACTCAGAAGCGAATTATGCTCATAAAGAAAGGTCCCACTATATAGACAATTTGCAAAGAGGTTAGATTTTTTTTTCAATTTTCCAGAATAACTTATTATATCAAATTCTTTTCCTGAAAACAGTTTTCAGACATTGTGCTTATTCATCGTTAACACGTGGTATTCTATTATAAAACAATATATGATCAATTCATAATGGATAATGAATATTATACAAGGAACTCATTACTTTTAACATTATGTAAATTTCACCTAGGCACATGTTTTTGTATTACTGAACACCTGGTTATTTCACGGTGCAAGTACTTCCATCTGTAACTGCGTACCCCCCCCCCCCCCCCCCAAGCACGGCGTGGCGACCTCCCAGGGGGTCGCGACCCACAAGTTGAAAAACGCTGGTCTGAAAGAAACCCGTTCATCATGCTGTGGGACACATGTTCACTGCAAATGAAATTATAAGTAGAATTTGCACCAGGAGGGCGCACAGAATTATTTTCCTCAGATTGCCTCAGGATCAAAGGCACTATCCGACCGTTCGCTAATACTGCCGCATTTACTACTGTAGTTAATTGAACGCAAGGAAATGAGGCATCACGTGAACCGACGTGAGTGAAAGAACGGACGTCAAACAAACTCAGCCGAAAATAAAAGTTAGTACATCCTCTTAGAGTTTGCGACTTCGCTCAAGATCTATTATTGAAACAGTGCGTATGGAGTATAATAAATGATTACATTGACAAATAAATAGCTCAAGCGGAACTGAGGTACCAGCTGTCGATCCACACTGACATACTGATATTAGTATGTGGTGTGGCAGAAACCTATTCTGACATTAATTGGATCATTGAGATGACGAATACTGTCTTGCGATACACTATTTCACGCATTTTCGACTGTTCACGTTGTTCTGCAAGAGTTGTGGAGATATTAACAGTGTCACTTGTTGTTACATCATAGCCGTAGGTGCTCCAATGGAGACAGGTCCGAATACCATGCTACCAGGAAAGTTGCTCCACGTGGAATTTAACGCGCAGTGTGGGGGCGAGTATTATACTGTTGGAATTACACTTCACCTACTGGTTGCAAGAACCGTCAAAGAACGGGTCTTACAACGTTCTGCAAGTAACTAGCGCTGGCCAGTCCCTCCACCAAGTGTATTTCAGACGAACGCACTCTACATTTACATCTGCTGGCTGGAAGACTCCCTAAGTAATAGGACGCAGTACGTTGTTCTCGACGGCGAATGTTCATCAGAGACGAGCGTATCGACAGGCGTGAACCGCTACTATTTTCTATCTACACTACTGGACATTAAAATTGCTACACCAAGAAGAAATTCAGATGATAAACAGGTATTCATCGGACAAATATATTATACTAGAACTGACATGTGATTACATTTTCACGCAATTTGAGTGCATAGATCCTGCGAAATCAGAACCCAGAACAACCATCTCTGACCGTAATAACGGCCTTGATACGCCTGGCTATTGAGTCAAACAGAGCTTGGATAGCGTGTACAGGTACAGATGCCCATGCACCCTCAACACGATACCAGTTCAACAAGAGTAGTGACTGGCGTATGTGACGAGCCAGTTGCTCGGCCACCATTGGCAAGCCGTTTTCAATTGGTGAGAGATCTGGAGAATGTGCTGGCCAGGGCAGCAGTCGAACATTTTCTGTATCCAGGAAGGCCCGTACAGGACCTTCCTTAAAGAAGAAAACAGATACACCAAATAACAGCTACGATAATTTACATGCATGATTACAAAATTAAGTAAAACAGTATACCTCGCTGTTGAGGCCGTGGTGATGAGAGTGAGACGACTGCTAACCAGCGAGAGAACGCTGCGCGTTATAAGGGATAAGCCCCGCGCATCGCCTGCAGCATCAGCACATCTCAAACCAATGAGGAGCGTCGTACAATAGAAGATAAAAGGACAAAAAAGAAAAAAAGAAAAAAAAAGAAAATAACGGCTTAAAATGGTATTTTTTGAACTGTAAAACTTAGCTGCCATGTCATTAATTCTGATTAATTAAAAGTATTAAACAGTAAATAGAAATTGTCTATCTAAGAAATACCTATTGGCAGTAAATAACGCTAAAATTCAAATCGAAGACAGGGTGTAAGTCAAAGAAAAAATGCAGTTACGCCGATGGTTGCCGTGGATACGGTGGCGTGGAAACATCGATAAGTCGCGCCAGTGTTGGAGCAGACTATGCGCCAATGATGTAGCGGCCAGGGGATGCTGTCGGTCACCGTGGAAACAGTCCACGACATCCGGTATTAGCACGTATAATGGAGAAATGCACCAAAACTGGCCGATGCCATATGTAGCAGGTGATAATATTTAAAATTCATTATTAATGAATTAAAAAAAGGGGTAATTTGGTGGAACGCTTGGAAATCGAATTCGAAACGCTATATATCGATTGATCGATATATCGAAGAATGGACGGACGCGTATTTCTGACATATATAGCGACAGTATACCCGGATATGGAAAATTAGGCTTATGTATTAGCGGAGAAGAACCAGGCAGGAACAAGTCACCAGTAACTTGTATCACCGCCATCACTTACTATAGCAGCTGTCGGAAGGAAACCATACATCACTTGTCAACAAGGTGAGTTATTTCTTTATGCTGAATTAAGTGGTGTTTCACTTTTCTCGTCGTTGTATTTCGAGAGTCTGTCCATCTTTTTTTATGAATTGTTCCACTCACGATTACAGTTAATTTGATAAGCGTGCTAAGATACATCAGAACCTGTCAATCGTAGAGCAGGAACAGCATTAATTATTCACTTCATGGTCGGCACGAAAAATTAATCCCGTCACTGTATACGATTCTGTTTGTAAAATCTATGCTGCGACACAAATTGTAAAATTTTACGGGATTAATTTTTCGCGCCGACCATGAACTAAATAATTAATGCTATTCCTGCTCTATGGTTGACAGGTTCTCGATGTACCTTTGTCCGCTCAATAAATTAACTATAATCGTTACCGGAATAATTCACAACAAAACATGGCTGCCGCTCGAGCTGTAAGATCGATCTGGCAGCTTGATCGATATATAGCGTTCCGAATTCGATTGCCAAGCGTTCTACCAAATTGCTAACATAAGGTTTACAGTCAGCGAATCGCCTTTTTATATCCTTTATGGATTATTTATATTCTTGCTCTTTTTACTGTACGACGCTCCTCATTGGTTTATAATGTGCTGATCCTGCTGCAGCGATGGGCGGGGCTTACTTATCCTTTATAACACCCAGCGGTTCTCTCGCTGGTTAGCAGTAGCCGCCTCTGCATCAACGGCGTGTATACTGTTTTATTTAATTTTGTAGTCATGCATATAACTTATAGTAGCTGTTATTTGGTGTACCTGTTTCCTCTTTAGTATATTGCCTTTTATTTTACATTCCTGGCCATTAAAATTGCTACACCACGAAGATGACGTGCTACATACGCGAAATTTAACCGTCAGGAAGAAGATGCTGTGATATATTAATTATTAGCTTCTCAGAGCATTGACACAAGATTGGCGCCAGTGGCGACACCTACAACGTGCGGACATCAGGAAAGTTTCCAACCGGTTTCTCATACACAAACAGTAATTGACCGGCGTTGCCACGTGAAACGTTGTTGTGATGCCTCGTGTAAGTAGGAGAAATGCATACCATCACGTTTCCGACTTTGATAAAGGTCGGATTGTAGCCTATCGCAATTGTGGTTTATCGTATCGCGACATTGCTGCTCGCGTTGGTCGCGCTCCAATTACTGTCTGCTGAATATGGAATCGGTGGGCTCAGGAAGGCAATAGGAAGGCTGTGCTGGATCCCAACGGCCTCGTATCACTAGCAGTCGAGATGACATCATGGCTGTAACGGATCGTGCAGCTACGTCTCGATCCCATAGTCAACAGATGGAGACGTTTGCAAGACAACAACCATTTGCACGAACAGGTCGACGACGTTTGCAGCTGCATGGAATATCAGCTCTGGGACCATGGCTGAGGTTACACTTGACGCTGCATCACAGACAGGAGCGCCTGTGATAGTGTACGCAACGAATGGGCAAAACGTCATTTTTTCGGATGAATCCAGGTTATGTTTACAGCATCATGATGGTCGCATCCTTGTTTGGCGACATCGCGGTGAACGCACATTGGAAGCGTGTAGTCTTCGCCATATTGGCGTATCACCCCTCGTGATAGTATGGGGTGCCATTGGTTACACATCTCTGTCACCTCTTGTTCGTATCGACGGCACTTTGAACAGTGGCCGTTACATTTCAGATGTGTTACGACCCGTGGCTTCACCCTTTATTCGATCCCTGCGAAACCCTACATCTCAGCAGGATAATGCACGACCGCATGTTGCAAGTCCTGTACGGTCCTTTCTGGATACTGAAAATTTTCGACTGCTGCCATGGCCAGCACATTCTCCAGATCTCTCACCAATTGAAAACGTTTGGTCAATGGTGGTCTAGCAACTGGCTCGTCACAATACGCCTGTCACTACTCTTGATGTACTGTGGTATCGTGTTGAAGCTTCATAGACATATGTATCCGTACACGCCATCCAAGCTCTGTTTGACTCAATTCCCAGGCGTATCAAGGCCGTAATTACGGCCAGAGGTGGTTGTTCTGCGTACTGATTTCTCAGGATCTATAAACCGAAATTGCGTGAAAAAGTAAGCAGATGTCATATCTAGTATATTTATCCAATGAATAACCGTTTATCATCTGCATTTACACTTGGTGTAGCAATATTAATGGCTCGTAGTGTATTTTAGAGACAATTCTGTCTGATTATGGTCTCAGAAGAGATCGATACCGGTCACCCTATCAAATAAATTATATAAAAACTTTGCAAAAGTGACTTATTTTTCATTTTTATAAGATTAGACTGCTGCCAACTAACAATTCTCGTCAAGCCCACGAAGATACGATTACACATTGGGACTCGAGTTGAGGCACACAGTTATCCTTTTTCCCTCGTTGTGCACTAGCGGACAAGCATTAGTTTGTCTGGAGAGACGACGTCGATTCTGATCCGAGGACGGATGCTGGCTAGCATATGTGATGGTTTCGTCGTCCGTCAGTAGATAGCGTAGTCGAATGCGTGTACCCTTTAATCTGGAACGGGCACATCCGCAACGTTCAGTGCGATATCAACGTGTGAAGCAAACAAGTGATACGAAGAAGCACTCGTGCTTGTTACAGACAACGTAGCGAGTTAGCTGGAGGTCATATTGTGGCCTTCCGAGTCGTGCTGTTGTCGTGTCTTAGAATAGCCATCCAAGTTGGACATGTTGCGTCAATTGTACAACGAAGCGGGTTGCAATTGCCACGCGAACATTCTCACACCTGTAGACAAGTTGCCGGTCGTCCACACAGCACAGACGTCGGCAAAGATCGTCATATTGTAAGGGCAGAAGTTGGACACAGGTAAGATGGTTATTAAATCTCGAAGTGTTAACAGCAACTGTTGCTTACTGGTTTCAAGCAGCCGCGCGGGAGTAGCTGAGTGGTCTGGAGCGTCACGTTACGCATCGCGCAGCCTTCCGCGTCGGAGGTTCGAATCCTCACTCGGGCATGGTTGTGTGTGTTGTCCTTAGTTTAGTTTAACTTAGTTTAAGTAGTTTGTAAGACTAGGGACTGATGACCAACGTTGTTTGGTCCCATAGGATTACAAACATTTGAACATTTGGTTACAAGCAGTGGGACTACTGGCGCGCAAACCTCTAGCCCGTCTTCCTCTGACGCCAGAACAACGCCTTGCATGGCTCGACTGCCTCTGAGGGTCATTTGGAAGATGGAATGATGGGCTGTGATCTTCGGTGATGAAAGCAGATTTTGCTGCATACAAGTTGTGAGGGGGCTGACATGGAGCCATTTATTTCGCACCTCAATGTATTGGGTGTTAAAGAAGTTTTCTTGGTTGGAGGTGTGACGTAACAGAAAGGATGAGAGAGAGAGAGATAGTAGATGAGCTTGTATCCCGTGGGAAAGCTCCGCCGCTATTGCAAGTTGACATCTGATTGGCTCCCGCCTATACTAGTTGTCCGCCAAAACTTTAAGCTTCTTTTATTAATATTTAATTTTCCTATGTCTATTAAAATCATCTGTATACTTTTGTAATGTTTTGTCCTATGCTATATTTCGGTTAATTCAAAGATTTAATTATTTGTATATCTTGTAATAAGTTGAACAATGTTAGTCTAGAAGTTTCGCTTGGCGCCAAAACGGTGGCTTGTGGCGCGCAGCGAAGTGCGGCGGCAGTCAGTCGATCGCCGACCGCGATACCTTGCACATTCATGTCAGTTCAATGCGGGTTAGGGACAGTTTATACATTATGTATCGTTTATATATTTAATATTACTCAGTCTGTATATTTGTGCTTGGATATAAACTGACATTTCTTCAATAAAACCAAGCACTGGAATCCTACAAAAGCTAAAGTTAATCGTAGTGCAGTACTTCCTAGCCACATTTCAACACCTCTTTAAGCATCAATTCAGGTAAAACAGATGCGCGACCTGTGAGCTTCACCTGCGCAGTGGGACATCAAATACGACAGAAGATACAAGGTTAGTAAAAGAGTGATTTTAGATATGCACTGAAGTTGCATATCGACACGGCAAGTCGCGTGCAGTGCTACCCTGTTTACAATCAAGGGCACTGGCACGAAGTGCGTTGGTAACATCGCCGAGGGGAGGCATGAAAGAGGGGAGGTGTTTTATAGGAACTTTGTCAACTATGCACTGACCCTCCCTGTCTATTTTAAATAGATGCCTCGCCGTAAGGTGATGGTCGTTTTCGGATACGACTTAGACATGTTTAGTAGAGTGCATTCGTCAAAGGCACACTGGCCCAATCCCAGGCACCATGGCTTCAACTCTCGTTCACCCTTGATGTTTGTGTTAGATTGAAAAATAATCCAGCAGTTGTGTTTTTACTATTTTAATTAATAAAGCACTTCATTGGCACTAACACCGGGCCCCCATTATGTAACTGTTGCAAGTTATAATACATCCAAAGGCGTGGCCTTTATTTCCGGTAAGTTTCTTGTGTCCACGTGTTACAGGTATCAAACAACTGTTGTCGTTTGATACCTGCTGTATGGTAACAGTAATGTACGGGGAGAAGAAATCTACTGTTATCGGAAATAAAGGTTGCCCCTTTCGAATGTAATATAACTTGCAAAAGATACACAATGGGAGGTCTGAGGATGGCACCAGTGAAGTGCCGAAACCGGTCGCTTTATTAATTAATGCTCGAATGTTTTCCAATCTAATACTATATACAGTTGTTGTCCCAGTTAAATTTGATGTATGTGGTTAGACCGCCGTCCAGAACTCGGTACGTGAAAGGAAGCTAAGGTAAATTGATCCCATAATGGAGATTGTGCCAAACCACCACAGTATTGCAATAAAATACATTTCAGCTTGGCGGGCGATGTGAAATATTTATTTTACAAAAATACTTCGTTCCTATGATTGAACAGCACTGATTTTTAAACTTGTGTCGTGTACCAGGAAGACTGGTTTAGTTATTTTATGGCTCTGACCATCAACCGTGTTATGCAGAGTACATGAGTCATCACGACTTGCAATCTACACTGAGGATGTTCCATCACAGGAAAGAAATGAATATATGAATTTTTGTAAAATAAATATTTCCTACCGCCCGCCAAGCTGAAAAGTCTTATTTTATAGGAAGCTTAGGGTTTAACGTCCTGTCGACATCGTGATCATTAGAGACGGAGCTCACGCTCGTATTGCAGGTAAGCATGAGGAAGGAAATCAGCCGTGCCATTTCAAATAAATTATCCCGACAAATGCCTGGAAGTCTTTAGTAAAATCACGAAAAACCTAGATCTGAAATGCCGGACGCAAAGTCGAACCACCGTCCTTCAGAATGCGAGTGCAGATTGCTACAACATCCGTCCTTTTGTAATTATTGTAACCGGAAGATGATGCGTTGTTCAACCAGAATAATGCTCGCCCACATACTGAAACTCAGCCTGCTCTACTAGCAGAAACGTCTCTGGCAAACACGATCTCCAGACATGTCTCCAATTGAGTACGAGTGGGATATGGTGGGTCAATAACCAACATGCGCGGTTCGTCAAACCACGATTCGAACAGAACGAGCTGAACAAGTGGGGATTGATGTATCCCGTGTCAGTAATCGCCAGAATGGATGCCAGAATCAACGCCTGTGTTGCCATCGGTGGAGTCTACACCGCGTACTAACGTTGGTTCAACTATGACCACCAGGTGCCGTGTTCAGTCATCTGGATACACAGTCTAGCACGCCTGACTAGTTGCGTTGTACTTGTTGACTTGCCAACACGAGCTTATAGGAAAGGAGCAGAGCATATTTGGTGAAGCTCTGTTATCAAAACAGTAGTAATGCTTCAGATGAACTTCGAGAATATCGCTAACTGGACGCGTTTACTTCACTCTCCACTTTCTCGCGAGGATCGAAGTTGATAAGGGCTGGTCCAGGACCATCCTGTGGACGAAAGTTCATTTCTCTCTGACGGCTGATATGAACACACAGACTTGCCGTGTGTGGTAATCTACACCTCTAGTGACTGTGCTTTGTTCCTCTATATAGTGTGGCTTCACGACTACGTTTGCTGTTCGCCCGTTCTTTTTTGAACAGGTTGGCACTCAAGGACCAAAGATGTTCAGTACCACTGGTCAGTCGTACCGCATTATGCTTTGCCAGCTTGTTGTACCCACCTTACAGGAGAAAGACTCGTTGAACCCAACACTATGTATGCAAGATGGAGCCCCACTACACGTTGCTCATGAATTTCAATTCTCCGAAACCATTGGGAAACGATCGAATTATCAGATGATCATTTCCAAATGCATGAGTATGACTGACATCACCTGATCTCACTCCCTGTGATCTGGGTGTGGAGATACCTGAATGACAGGGTTTTCCGGGTGAACATCCATACACGTGCTGACCTGAATGAAGCGCAGCATTTACAGACGGATAGCCATGGTACCTACGGACATGCTTCGTTCTGCTGTGTAGCATGCTGTTTTTTTTTTTTTTTTTTTTTTTTTTTTTCAGACTCTTCCGAGCACTGAGGGGCACCGTATTGAGCCCATTATGTATCACTAATGTTACCGGTATTTAAAGGAATGATATGCCGTAGCAGCACATTAAAATGTTTCACTTGAATTGATTCTGAATTATTCCTCCCCCCCCCTCCATGTCCTTGATAGTATGCTACCATTTTTGTACTCGTGCGAAAATTAGTTTCCGTGTTACGAAGTGTTTAATAGGTGAAGTTTAAGTATAACAGTCCGGTTGTGAAATCCTGTGTTTGTTAAATACTAGCGAACGTCATGTTATGAGTATTTTGTAAATGTATGCGCTTGGCGCCTTTCAGTGCTTAAGAAAACGCTATAGGCCTATAAGAACATATTATACATTTTAATGCGAACAGATGAGAAATATGAGGTATTCTCGGCGCTGTTAATTGACAGTGTGCTTTAGTATGTTCTTCGTAGTTGTTACGATTTCCGTATGATATTTCAATCACTTAGCCTACAGTATTCTGCAGGTGCAGCGAGGTTTGCTGGTGTTTGTACTCGATGCTTGCAATATAATCAAAGTGTGAGTTGTTGTCTGACACCGGCTGCTGAACAGTGTACAGTGTGTAGATGAATACGACTCCACCACGCACTTTGAAGCTAATTTGTTTTCTTGGACGTGCACGGATATTCGGTGGAACGCGTAATTTCTCAGCTTTTTGCAGCTCTGATGTAGCAGAGGTCGTCGAAATTTTAATAAAGTGTGCCGGACCTCAGGCCTCAATTAAATTGGAACCTCCGTTCCTTTTTATTAGCATTTCTGAGAATTTTATTAGGGTGGGCCCTTTTAATTCTGCTGTCCCAGAGACTGGGCGTGTTCACCCGTGAAACTGGTCACATAATATTTCATTTCATGGTTATATTCGAGGCGAGTGATGTTTGTTTCATATTAATCAAATGTTTGTTAAGGGACCAAACTGCTGAGCTCATCGGTCTGTACATTTATTATAAGCTAAAGACAAAACACGCACACACAGACTCATACGGACATGCCCGAAAGTGGACTTGAATCTCCGACGGGAGTGGTACGCAGTGCCTGACATGTCGCCTGAGACCGGTTGAGCATTCCCATAGTACATTCTGGTCTAATAAAAATTTTAATTTTAGTTTTTTCACAACCGTTTACCTCCGAAAATAATTGACAAATTTGTTGAATTTTAAGTGTTATTTCAATATGGGAGTGTTTTTATATACCTATTTACTTATGATACATAACATATACATAAATTTTATACATATGTTGAAATTTATTTACATGGAAACACGCACGGATTTCGTGCAGTGTTGTGTCAAAATTTGAAAGCGTTCGGTAAAGAACTTCCGTAGATATATTATTTTGAACATAATACCAAAATGGTTTCAAGGTGTAAGAGGGAGGAGGGAAGGAGTGAAAAGGCGAGGAGGAGTTGTAGAGGGTGATGAGGAGATGGATAAGGTAGAGCTATGGATGCGTAGAAAGAGGAGGAAGGAGGAGAGGATGGCAATAGAGGGAGAGGGGAAAACGACGGAATGGACGGGAACAGGATGAAGGAGAGATGCACAGAGAGATGATGTAGAAGGACGAGTTTCAGAAACAAAGGGGAAGTAGGAGATGAATAGAGAGAGCGGGATAGAGTTAAGGGAAGCGGGGTTTGTATGTTGTATGACCAATTCCCACTCATAAATCATTAAGTATTAGAAAAGAATACTTCCTCTTTTTTTATTTTTTTCCCATTTAATTTGAAATAAGTCACAGCAACTGTGGTCGGTACAGCTACTATCAAATAAATACATTTTCCAGACACAGATCTAGACTGACGTATTGTTAGTTTCCTGTTTTTATGTATTACAAGAAATTCTACATAAGATGCCCTTTGTAAACATTGTTCTTTATTTGACATTTCACTGAGAAAGTCGACAGTAGTGGTAGCAGAGAGAGAGTTGTTGAGCTGCTGCCACAGGGGAAGGACCTCCTGGGGGTAATGTTACTGTTTGCGCCAATTCTAATTAGTAAATTTTTTTGTAAAGTGGATTGTAGGAAAGATGGTAGGAAGTCATGTATAGTACAGTTTTATAATATGTTTTGTGAAATAGGAAGGCTGTTTGTAGAGAAATTTTGTAACTCATTTCTGTAAGTTATGTCCAACAATGAATCAATACAGAAATTTAAACCTTATGCCATTTGTTCTGCCTTTACTTTACTGAGATTTATTCCCATAGATAGAAGTTTCCTCCCTGAATCTCGGTGGCAATACTAATTATTGTAGGGTTTTGGCATTGTCAGAGTAAATGAAGTTCAATCGGAATATTCACAGGTGTGAAATCTCATCTGTTTCTTTTCCCACAATGAATATTAATTTTAAACATGCGCGGCGCTGCGACGTCTAATTGAATCACTTTCGAGAAAGACGTTATCCACGAGGTAAGTGCTAAAGGTTACAGGGCCAATGCAGTAAGTATTCGTCGACAATCAATGTTTCTCTGTGACACCAAAGTTCGTTTGCTGCACATTGGTGAAAGGCGGTATTCATTTTTGGTACTATGAAAGTGCTTTATTCAAAAAGCCACAGAGTAAAGTCTTAACTGCAATTTTATTATTTATTTTTTGTTGTTGCGTGCAAGCCTTACCTCTATAGAGTGTGTGTAAAGTCAGGTGTTACAACCGTGAGCATTCTAATTTACATGATGGAAAAGTATGAAGACAGCGAGGAAGCATAGGATTTGTTTATTCACATATACAGTTTAGTTGCGTTTTACGGACGGGAGCCTTTCAGTATCATAGACCCTAATTATAAGGCGAGGCATTGAATTACAATTTTCGCCACTGCCAGGATTCGAACCTGGTTACTACATAGTCGATCTACACCAGTTGGCTAGTAGGGTCCTTCACGGATCTGGGATCAGGTTCCTTTTAGCAGTTTGCATAGAACGTTTGTAAGACTGATGGGCTGATAACTGTCTACATCTAGCGGGTCTTTACCTGGCTTGAGCACTGGTACGATGGTGCTTGTATGCCACTGTGATGGAAAGACACCGTTGCTCCATATGCGGATAAATACTGCAAGAATTTGGCGCTTGAAATCATCAGATAGATGTTTTAACATCTCATTGTGCAGTCTGTCCAGCCCAGGGGCGGTGTCAGGGCAGTGGGCCAGGGCACTGAGGAGCTCCCACTCGCTAAACGGAGCGTTATATACCTCAGGGGGGCGTGAGGTGAATGAGAGGTTTTTGTGTTCCATTCGCTGTTTTAATGTGCGGAAGGCAGGTGGATAATTTCCGGATGCAGCGGCGTGAGCGTAGTGCTCCGCAAAAGCCTCAGCGACAGCGCCTGGATCCGTACAGACAGCCCCTTGGATAGAGATCCCAGGAATTGCTGCCTGGGACTGGTAGCCAAAAAGGCGTCGGATCTTCGTCCAGACTTGAGAAGGAGAGGTTCTTGAGCCGATGGTGGACACGTTCTCTGCTACATTGTAGTGCTTTTTATTATATTCTCTAAGGTTGGAACAAGGGACTGATAACCGTAGCCGTTTAGTCCCT
The DNA here is from genome assembly GCA_026315105.1 of Locusta migratoria. Lineage (NCBI taxonomy): Eukaryota > Metazoa > Arthropoda > Insecta > Orthoptera > Acrididae > Locusta > Locusta migratoria. The sequence continues at coordinate 104,830,655 of CM048747.1, forward strand.
TTAAAAATCAAACCAACCAACCATCAGGTTCCTTTTCTGCAGAATGTTGATTTCTAAACTCAGTTCTTTTCATTACGGAGGTCGGCTAGCCCTCTGACTCAACGCGCTGCGCCACCGCGCCGGCGACCGTTGGGCGACCGTGGCCTCACGGATAACGCCGACGCACGGATAACCTCCGCCTGACTGACAGGCGAGGTTGTCCTCATTACGTTCAATGCTGGCGTCCATTCCGTTACTAGAGAGCATCGGCAATATTGATACCAATTACATGGGGGACGGGGGGGGGGGACAACAAGGAAACATAACTGACATTTCTATTGTGTACGGATACATTCTTATTTCGTTTATTCATGTTGCCAATGGGCATCGTACGATAAATGACAGTTTGCTTTCATTCGCCATACCACATGTCGAAACATATCAGAACTCACATGTTTATAGCTGCACACTCTAGTTACAAATCCATCCCTTATCTAGATTTTCCCAGATTTTTCTAAATCTTACCTAGGAACTTGCGGAATTATTTCAAACCACACGTTAATTTCCTTCGTGTCCCTTGTCAAAACAATCCAAGCTTGTGCTCGGTCTCTATTGGCTACGTTTCTTGTGGGGACGTAATTTTAATCAGCCTTCTTTCTCTTCCTTCTTTATAGTTGTATAAAATTTGAATTGCAATGACAGCCTTGATCGCAGAGGAAAAAAGAGTTTTATTACACCGGTCTCAACCTAATATAGGTCATCTTAGGAAATAATAATAATAATAATAATACAGACAATGTGGCCGGTGCTGGACCCTGTAGGACTGCCGTGGCTGTTTTCTGGCCGTAAGTGGTAACTGCAGTTCTACAAGGACAATCACTGGCTACGTGGGCTGTATTATTATTATTTCTGAAGGGGATGTATAATAGTTTGAAACCGGTAAAACAAAAATAAAAATACCTCTGTGATCAAGACTTTGTCAAGGAAGATCGCTGTTTTGTGCTGGGACAATGTTATCCAAATTAAAGTATAGAATTTGTCTTTTAAATTTGCTTTACAGGTTTGGTCCGCCTTGAGCAAACACAAATGTTTTTAATTTCTCCCAGACATGTTTCGCTGGTGTTGCAGCATCATCAGTGGGATGTTTATTGTCTGTCAAATTAACAGTGGAATGATTATTACTTTTTACATTAACAGTGAAAACTACAGATAATGTAGCATGTATTGGAATCCGGCTTGTTTCTGTGTAATTGGATTGTTTGAGTGTTTGTGTATGGCTGTGCTTGTGGTGGTGGGCTTTCTGTATATGGAGAATTTGTGTTGATTTTTGTTCAAAAAAATGTTCAAATGTTTGTAGAGTCTATGGGACTTAACTACGGGGTCATCAGTCCCTAAACTTACAAACTACTTATGAACTACTTACAACTAAGGACGGCACAAATATCCATGCCCGAGGGGGGATTCGAACCCCCGACCGTAGTGGCCGTGCGGACCGTGACTGGAGCGCCTCAATCCCCTCGGCCACCGCGGCCGGCGTTGATTTTTGTCTCTGTGTATTGAGAGGTCGAGGAAGTTTAGCTTTTCGTCATTTTCTGTTTCTATAGTGAATTTTATTTTTGGGTGAACACTGTTGATGTCATTATGAAGTTCTTGTATGCGATTGGGTGTTTCATCCAGGAGGCATATGATATCATCTACATAACGGTGCCAGTAAATTATTTTGTACTGTTTGGGTTTTACTATGGTGTCAAATATTTTGTTTTCGATGTGGATGAGGAAAATGTTTGCTAGGAGTCCACTGACTGGTGACCCCATGGGAAGTCCATCTTCCTGTGAGTAAAATTACTTGTCAAATGTGAAATAGTTTTGCTCTGTTATTAGTTATAGTATGTTTGTTGTTTCTTTTATGTGTGAATTGGGGGTGTCTGTCTGTTGTTGTAATTGTTGTTTGATGATGTTGATGGTTTCTGTGATGGGGATATTGGTGTACATGGATGTGATGTCAAATGATGAGAGGGTGGCTGTTGAGGGTACGATGATGTGTTTGATTTTTTGTATTAGCTCTGAGGTGTTTCGTATGCTCCTGTTGTTAGTGAATACATAGTGTTTATGTAGGTATGATTGTATTTCTCTGGCTAGGTAGTATGTGGGTGCATTCCTGAAGTTCACAACAGGACGTACAGGGATGTGTTCTTTGTGGATCTTTGGTAGGCAGTTTAAGGTAGGTGCTTTGGGGCTCTTTTGTTTTAGCCATTTTATTTTTTGTTTTGGGAAGATGTGTGTGATGGATTTTAGAAGAGTCTGAGTATTTTTGTGAAATCTTTGTGTTGGGTCACTGGTTAGTTTGTGTGTGTTGTTGTCTTCTATGAATGTTAATGTTTTGTTTCTATAATCATCTTGTTTCATTATGACCATGGTGTTTCCCTTGCCTGCCTTTGTGATGAGGGCACCCTCATTTTTAAGTTTGTTCCTAATCCTCCTATATGTTTTTTCTTCTGCACTTTTTGTTCCTGACATTATGTCATTTTTGTTTTCTTTTATTATGCATCTAATTTCCTCTGCAATTAATTCTCTTGTGAGGCCTGCATTGAAATTTGTGTTTCTTTCTTGTTGTTTTATTATGAATTCACTTTCTGTGACAAGGTTCTCTATTGTTCTGTGTGTAATATGTCTGTTGACATTATATTTGGGTCCTTTTTGTGTTTATTTTTTGTTGTTGTTTCTCCCATTTTGTTTTGATTAGTTGTCCTGTATTTTGTTTGACTGTATTCATTAAATCATTGAGTATGTCTGAGATTTTGATGTGGTTGCCTAGTTCCAGATGAATTTTGTAAAGTTCAACATTTAATTATTGTTTCTTGGTATGTAGGTATTTGATTTCTTGTTTCAGCCAAATTATTTCAGCTTTATGCTTTGCACGTTGGGCTGCAGGTGACATACTGTTTACATTAACATGTATGAAGGTAGGTATTACATTGTGTGACAAACAGATTCTGTTGAATTTTATGTTTAGAATGGTCTGGTGTAGCTTTGCTGTTGTGTTCCGAAATTTGTTGTAGAGCTTGTTTGGAAATGCCTGGCATGGCGGTGATGTATTCATCTTGGGGTTTAAAAGCTCTTCAATCACCGTGTTTGCTTACCAAAGAAATTTGCTTTACAGGTTTGGTCTGCCTTGAGCAAACACAAATGTTTTTTAATTTCTCCCAGACATGTTTCGCTGGCGTTGCAGCATCATCAGTGGGATGTTTATTGTCTGTCAAATTAACAGTGGAATGATTATTACTTTTTACATTAACAGTGAAAACTACAGATAATTGTGAGACTACTATACATAGTTTCTTATTTTCATAGGTATGCTAGGCCTACCTTAATACCACATGTTGTTATGTTTGTGGTTTTTCCACTCACAAAATGTCTCTGATAGTTTTTGACAGTTTGTCATCTGCAAACCAAAACGTGTGTATTTAATGAGGTGAATAGTTCGATTGTAAATATCGGGATTTTTACGAAAATACAGGGCGTAGTTTTTGTGTTTTGGTTTGATTTTATTGTAGCTACTGCTTCTATAACAAAATGTCTAAGTGTTTATAACAAGTTTTTGTCACTTACTTTGGTGGATATGCACTGTTTTTCGTGTTGTGGACAGGCATTGTGTCACTTTCACTTTCACTCAATGTTTATGTTATGAAAACAAGATGGTGGGCAGTTGAATTCTGGGAGTAGTGTTAGGAACAGCTGAATGTGGTGGGGGCGGGAGTTTTGAATCATGTTGTTTTTGTTTTAGTGTGTGTGTGTGTGTGTGTGTGTGTGTGTGTGTGTTTTAGAAGAAAAAACATGTAGGAGGATTAGGAACAAACTTAAAAATGAGGGTGCCCTCATCACAAAGGCAGACAAGGGAAACACCATGGTCATAATGAAACAAGATGATTATAGAAACAAAACATTAACATTCATAGAAGACAACAACATACACAAACTAACCAGTGACCCAACACAAAGATTTCACAAAAATACTCAGACTCTTCTAAAATCCATCACACACATCTTCCCAAAACAAAAAATAAAATGGCTAAAACAAAAGAGCCCCAAAGCACCTACCTTAAACTGCCTACCAAAGATCCACAAAGAACACATCCCTGTACGTCCTGTTGTGAACTTCAGGAATGCACCCACATACTACCTAGCCAGAGAAATACACTCATACCTACAAAAACACTATGTATTCACTAACAACAGGAGCATACGAAACACCTCAGAACTAATACAAAAAATCAAACACATCATCGTACCCTCAACAGCCACCCTCTCATCATTTGAAATCACATCCATGTACACCAATATCCCCATCACAGAAACCATCAACATCATCAAACAACAATTACAACAACAGACAGACACCCCCAATTCACACATAAAAGAAACAACAAACATACTATAACTAATAACAGAGCAAAACTATTTCACATTTGACAACCAATTTTACTCACAGGAAGATGGACTTCCCATGGGGTCACCAGTCAGTGGACTCCTAGCAAACATTTTCCTCATCCACATCGAAAACAAAATATTTGACACCATAGTAAAACCCAAACAGTACAAAATAATTTACTGGCACCGTTATGTAGATGATATCATATGCCTCCTGGATGAAACACCCAGTCGCATACAAGAACTTCATAATGACATCAACAGTGTTCACCCAAAAATAAAGTTCACTATAGAAACAGAAAATGACAAAAAGCTAAACTTCCTCGACCTCTCAATACACAGAGACAAAAATCAACACAAATTCTCCATATACAGAAAGCCCACCACCACAAGCACAGCCATACACAAATACTCAAACAATCCAATTACACAGAAACAAGCCGGATTCCAATACATGCTACACAGACTGCACAAAACCCCACTTAGTGATGAACAGTACAAAAATGAAATACAAACAATCAAACAAATAGCAACAGAGAATGGGTATGACACTAACATCATAGACAAATTAAACTACAAAATTAAAGCTACGTTAAAAGGAACAACTAACACACAAAAACAAACAGACCAGAAACACAACACAACCACACAAAACATAAAACCCACTCTACACTCATACTCCAAACACCCACACACAGGAACAAAAATCAAACATAACAACAAATCAATGGCACACTCTCACATATGACAACAAAGCAACACACAGAATAGGAAACATCCTCAAAAAACAAGGTTTGAAAGTAGCATACAGAATAGACAACTCAATACAAAGAAAACTAAAGACAACCAACACCAACACAGACAAACATAACACTTCTGGCATCTACCAGCTGACATGCCAGGATTGTAACTCAGTTTACATTGGACAGACTTGCATAAATTTCAATACCAGATACACAGAACACAGAAGAGCACTAAAAAGCAATAGTCATTCCACATTTGCAGAACACCTCATAAACATGAACCACAAACCAACTGACATAAATACTGATCTAAAGATTCTGAAACACAGCAAAAGCCTCCCACAAAAATTAACAATCGAAGAGAACTACTATATACAGAAAGTCGTAATAGAAAGAAAAGAATTAATAAACGAATACACAGCCCTCTGCAACGGAACCATATTTTCTGCCCTCAAAGAACTTAGAGAAAACTTATAAAACACACACACACACACACACTAAAACAAAAACAACATGATTCAAAACTCCCGCCCCCACCACAGTCAGCTGTTCCTAACACTACTCCCAGAATTCAACTGCCCACCATCTTGTTTTCATAACATAAACATTGAGTGAAAGTGAAAGTGACACAGTGCCTGTCCACAACACGAAAAACAGCGCATATCCACCAAAGTAAGTGACAAAAACTTGTTATAAACACTTAGACATTTTGTTATAGAAGCAGTAGCTACAATAAAATCAAACCAAAACACAAAAACTACGCCCTGTATTTTCGTAAAAATCCCGATATTTACAATTGAACTATTCACCTCATTAAATACACACGTTTTGGTTTGCAGATGACAAACTGTCAAAAACTATCAGAGACATTTTGTGAGTGGAAAAACCACAAACATAACAACATGTGGTATTAAGGTAGGCCTAGCATACCTATGAAAATAAGAAACTATGTATAGTAGTCTCACAATTATCTGTAGTTTTCACTGTTAATGTAAAAAGTAATAATTATTCCACTGTTAATTTGACAGACAATAAACATCCCACTGATGATGCTGCAACGCCAGCGAAACATGTATGGGAGAAATTAAAAAAACATTTGTGTTTGCTCAAGGCGGACCAAACCTGTAAAGCAAATTTATTTTGTAAGCAAACACGGTAATTGAAGAGCTTTTAAACCCCAAGATGAATTTGTCTTTTATTAAGCAGCACGTCCTACTGTGGGAAGGAAAAAGAAAGGTACCAGCCGAAAAATGCTTTGTCAGTGCACAAAACGCAAATATATTCCTTCGGACCTTTCATTGCTGAAAGATAACAGCAGAAAGTAGCGGCGATAGAAATAGTAGACAGGACCAGTGGCGGAGAAATGGACGACATAGAGTAACGGGGGAGAGAGACAGCGGTAGTAAAAGAGGTAAATGGATTGATATGGAAGCAGGAGAAAGGGGGGTGAGCAAGAGAGATTTTTAGAGAGAGAGAGAGAGAGAGAGAGAGAGAGAGAGAGAGAGAGAGAGAGAGAGAGAGAGAGAGAGATCCTCAAGATCTGATATCTTAAATGAGAATTTTTTCCCATTTTTCCCCGAATGTTACCTTTACCAACGCGAAAAATTTTTGTCTGCTGTGGTTTGCAATCCTGACCCCTCCATTCGCAAATACTTGTGTAGAGACTATAGACATTGACCAGAATGTGAGAAGATTAAAAGACAGTGGCAATGTGGGAGAAAAAGAATGGGTCGTAGCCATTTTTGTACAAAGACTGTTGGAGTATCAAAAATGTAATTAAAATCGAGAAAAGGGGATGAAGAGAATGACAGTGAGGGAAACTGGTGGGCAACAGTGCCAATGGGAGAAACTAGAGACAGAAAGACACGTGTGCAGACAGTGTCAGTGATAGGGAGATGCTGTGCCAGGATGTCAGAGAAGGATTGGGCATGGAGCTTAAATGAGAAACACGTGAATGCATGGGGAGAATCGAATGGATTTTATTGCCGAAAACCTTGACATGATACTGAATGGGACCCGTGGGAGCTCGACGCCTGTCCCTAAAGGTAGGCCTAAGTCTAGGAAACAAAATTCTGGCATCGGAGGTCAAGAGGACAGATCTGGACGTGTATGAAGCCGGGATGCCATGAAGCGAGTGTCCATGCTTCACGCCGTCGCACTGTGGGACGGAATCCCCAAAACGTGGCCAAAACCCCAAGTTAATTCACACAAAACTCATGACACTGGAGTTTTTGAAGTCGCTGATTATGAATTTGATGGTAAAAATTGCGTAAACAAAATGGCGGAGCTAATATTGCAACGTCACACATAAAAATCCATAATAATTTATGAATAACAGTGTATATTTAGTATTTAGACACTAATAATTAATACAATGTCAATGTGATTTGTTTATTATAACAAAGTAACAGTATATTTGTCGAAAATATATCGGAAAAAATTCTTGGAAAACACACGCATTGTAATTCAATAACATAAAGAAGCAATCTTCAAAGTCGGAGTCAGAACACAAATAATTTAATAGTCGATGGCAGATTTTAGTCAGCATGAGAATTACCAGTAAGAGTAGGTGCCGGAAATGAAATGGGTGGACTAAGCCATTCTTTGTTTTGTTTCAAAAATATGCCCTCGGTCCTTTTAGCCTTTTGCCACCTGGTTCTCAATTTACCAAGGAATGAGGAAAGAGCGACTTTCATATCCCCCGGTATCTGTAACGGTTGACCAATTTTCTCGGAAAGTTGTTCCTCCTGATGAGATATTAATATAGGTAGGCCATCATTCAACCGTTGTTTAACAATGCTGAATGTTTCTTGCCGAGTGAATTTCACGCATTGATCATACGAACCTGTGTGAAAAATATTACAACAGCATTAGTAACACATTAAGTGTATACGAATGGTCAGATATAAGTGTGTGGCACGTGAAACATATACTTCCGTAGCCTACTTCGCCGCGCTCTGCATCGACCATGTTGTGCTATGAAATGTCGGCTTCATGGGCACTTGTATATAGTCATTATACAGGAGAAATGGCAGATTTTGGCAGGTGATTATTGTCAATTCCATCAGATAATTAATAGTCTGGGAGTTCTAATTTCGCGCTATATTGCGGTGTATGCTACTTTTCCTCTAGTTGAAAATACTAGTTCGGCAAAGCATAGTCGTTTTGCACAGGCCTCGGAAAAATACTATATAAATAGGATAACCATAGAATTTATACTGATTTAGTGTACGAACATTTTGTACATACCTATAGAACCGTTTCCATCTTGTAGAATTGTAGAAATTCTTCAATTCACTACCAAAATATTCACTCACAAACTGAGAGTAAATTTCCCTTGCTTTCACAGCACTGCGTATGCTCTCGACTAAGGTCACTTTTGAACCGACGTAACTGGACAGGTATCGAAGGTGGCGACATTTCCTTCTGGAATGAGATGCACCAATCCTTCCCCTATCCACCCAACCCATCATACTTCCGAGAATCGGAAATTTATTTTTCGGGATTTTGGCCACGTTTTGGGTATTCCGTCCCACTGTACGTCGTTTATATCTCGGCACAGTATGCACCTCGTGTCTACGTCTGGCCCGTGGTTGGTGGCTGGGGCCTCCCTTTTCTACCAGGGTGGCCCACCCGCGTCAGCAGAAACAAGGCACCAAGGAAGTGGCGTTACAACAGGCCCGTGTCGGAAACACGCTTGCGGGAATTTCCAATGGAAAGCACGCGGCATGGTCTGATTGCGGCCAGGCCAGCCAAGCTGAGCAAAATACTTATGAAAATTTTTGAAATTTTTTTCCACATCCCTATGCAACAGAGGGGCAGGCGTCGATTTTGCTATAATACTGTGTGTGTTAAAACACCATTAGAGGGAGAGACCAGATAAAGTGGTTTATTGAGGAAGGAGGAAAGAGGATTGAGGCCAGTGGCGGCGCTAGACGAAAACTGGGCGTTGGCGAACTCGTCTTTGCAAGGCCCCTTTCATATGTTCATTAACTAACAAAATGTTAAATGAGCTGAATTATACATCAATAATCATTATACTAAAATTGTATTAGTATAATATACGAGTATTATTGTAATGACAAAAATTGCAAGAAACAAACATAAGTTAAAAGAGAGAAACTTTTCTGCTTTTCGTCTCACAGAATTTTTTAAAGATTACTTGATAATTAATACTAGCCGCTGTTTCGGCTTCAGTTGATAATACTGACAACGCAGATAGTCTTTCTTGTCTCATTGTGCTTTCCAAGTTAGTCTCAATTTTAACTCTCGGTCGGCGCTGTACTGACTGGAACTGAGCACGATTCTGATTGTTATATAAACATTGGGATATACTTCTTCCAAATCGTTTTCTCAAATATACTGAAGCAATTGTTTTGTAACTACTTAACTAAAAATTGCATCACTGCTGCACTCATACGGAAATAAATACGGACAACTAAATGGTCGAGCGCACTAAGGGGTCATACAACGGTGAGCGAGATCGCACTCTTTGGAGGTCGAGCCCCACCCTTCGGTACGGATGTTGTGTTCGTCCATTGGTTAAGCTACATAACCTAGCAGTTGGAAATCGCCGTTATACATCACATATAAAGAAAGAAAAAAACCTAAAATTTTGACAATGTTTCGCGAGGCCCCCACAGACGCGAGGCCGTCGGCGGTGGCCGACGTCGCCGACGCCTAGCGCCGCCACTGATTGAGGCAGCTGGTTTACCAATAATCTGTCAGAGTCTTTTTTACACAGGAACATACCTGCCTTTGTCTTTGTTCTAACATGATCATTTTTCAGTTGGTTCTTGTCATCTACAGGGCAACTTACTGAGATTCACGTAAAAGCGGTCTACGTACACTTCTGTTCAAAAGAAAAAAAAGAGAACTTGAAGGACTAGAGATAAGAACATAGTCACAAATAAATTAATATGTTCTGCAGAAATAATTTTCATTTGAGCAAATTCTACACGGGGGTATAAGGTCAACATCGATATCACGGCGCAACTCCACGTATTGATAAAATTTGCCTGCGTCTCTCATTGTCCCTCTAAGTCAAAGGTAATGGACCAGTGTGAGTTGAGAGGCGTGCTACCTTATTCACATACGTACGCACGAAACGTACCGTCATTGAGTTGAAAGACGGCATATTAGGAAGTGCTGCTTGTGCGGGCCGAAGTGTTTTGGCAGTGCAAGTAGTGTGCTCAGAATGGTTGACGAATGGCAGTAGAACAGCGAATTTGGTTCAGGTCACATTTGTGGCGTCCACGACTCTAGCACGACACTGGAACACTGTGACGAATTGTCACCACAGGGATAACATTCCGTCGTCGAACTTTGACTAAAGTAAAGGAACATTCTAAACGACAATTATGTATGGAACGACGTCAGTGAGGGCAGGAGTAGTTTTAGGATGAATCCGGCTTTTTTGTAGTAATCGATGGTAAGGCATCGACTAAAACAGAGGTGATATAGAGCGTTCCACAGGGTAGTGTTATTGGTCCTCTAGTGTTCCTTGTTTACATAAACGATTTAGAAGAAAATCTAAGCAGCTCTCTTATGTTGTTTGCAGGTGATGCCGTCATTTACCGTCTAGTAAAATCATCTGTAGATCAAAACCAACTGCACAACGATATAAATAAGATATCACTATGGTGTAAAAATTGGCAATTGGCGCTAAATAATGAGAAGTGTGAAGTCATCCACATCAGTACGAAAAGAAATCCGATAAACTTTGTTTACAAAGTAAATGAATCAGAAGTGAACCGCCGTAAACTATACTAAATACCTAGTAATTACTATTACTTCAGACTTAAACGCCGGCCGAGGTGACTGAGGCGCTCCAGTCACGGTCAGCACGGCCACTACGGTCGGGGGTTCGAATCCCCCCTCGGGCATGGATATTTGTGCCGTCCTAGTTCGTAAGCAGTTCATAAGTAGTTTGTAAGTTTAGGGACTGATGACCCCGTAGTTAAGTCCCATAATCTTTACAAACATTTGAATTTGAACATTTTCAGACTTAAACTGGAAAGAACACGTAGATAATATCGTGGGAAAGGCGAACCAGACTGCGTTTTATTGGCAGAACCCTTAAAAGATGCAAAAGAACTACTAAAGAGACTGCATAAACTACGCTTGTTCGTCCTTTTTTGGAGTATTGCTGCCCAGTGTGGGATCCTTATCAGGTGGGTTTGACGGAGGACACCTAAAGAGTGTCGTATTGTCGTATTGTCAAGATAGAGGGGAGACAGCGTAACGGAAATGATACTTGATCTGGGATGGGACTCATTACAACAACGGCGCTTATCGCTGCGGCGTGGGCTACTTACGAAACTCCAATCGCCAACACACTCTTCCGAATGCGAAAATAGACTGCCACTTACATAGGTAGAAAAGATCATCAGAATAAAATACGAAAAATCAGAGCTCGAACGGAGAGGTTCAGGTGTTCTTTCTTCCCACGCGCTATTCGAGAATGGAATGGGACATAAATAGTATAAAGGTGGTTCATTGAACCCTTTGCCAGGCACTTAAATGTGATTTGCAGAGTATCCCATGTAGATGTAGATGTTTGTAAATAATGGCCGCATTAACAGTGACTACATTCGCACAAGACAGAGCACCAACTCGAGGTCTTATGGTATATGGTGTCATGGGGCACAACAAGAAACAGCACTCGCTTCTGTCGGGGGCGATGTGAGAAATTTTTCCTGCGTGAATGACATCCTTCCACTTGCACCCATACTGTTTCTCTACTATACCGCACACACAGTTTATCAATAAGACATTGCATGACCACATATTGCTCCATGAACACGTGCCTTATTGGTATCACAGAATGTCACCCTTTAGCCCTCGCCTGCAGGTCACTAGACTTGTCCCCACTCGAAAGTGTGTAGGATACGGCGGAACGCTGTGTAGCTCTGTGACGCAATGCCAGCCACCACAGATAAACTTTGGTTAGTGTTGCATGGATGGATTTTCCACAGCACGCTATTCGTTACTGACGTACATCGATGACATCACGCGTGAAACAAGTTATCAGAGACTTTGGTAGTGCCCGTGCATATTAGAAAACTTGCTGAAATGAGGTGACCGAAATGGTGAAAATTTCTTCTGAACATGTTATGAACTTGTTTTCTGAATATGAGCTTCCTATCTCTGTCTAGGTGACCATTTTTTCCTGAACATGATTATGTTTAAATCAACTTGGCCTTAAGACTCAGGAAAAGTTGAATATGAATGATAAATGTCGGATAGCCTTATGCATAGTAAAACAGAGGGAACACACATCATAAGCTACAGGATGATACCGAGGGTGGGAATTAGTATACGGTTGCATGTGTTACTGATCTGGTTAAGCGTCGAAACCCATTTTCATTAAGTAAAACTACCAATCTGTGAAGAATCTGTGATTTGCGATGGGGAAGTCTCTTCATCCTCAACTGGTGATTGTATGGTGTGGAGTATCCATTCACGGAATAATCGGTGCGATACTATTTGGTAGTACGTGACTACAGAACGGTAAGTGGAAGTTTTAGACTTCATCCCCAGTACCCAAAGTGATTTCGGAAAGATGTGGTTCATTCAAGACGACCCGATCAAAGTAGAAGAGCGTTTGTTGTCCTACAGGAGCACTTCGGGGACCACATAGTGGCTCTGGGGTACCCAGAGGCTACTGACGTAGGCCTCGAATTGCCCCCATATTCTCCGGATCATGCGACTCGTTTTTGTGGGGCTATATTAAAATCAATGTGTATAGCAATAACGCGACACCATTGCTGAGATTAAATAAGCCATTCAGGAGGTATTCGGCAGCATCGCTGTGTCGACACTTCGATGGGTCGTGCAGAATTTCGCTATTCGTCTTTGCCACATCATTGCCATTGAAGGGAGGCAAATCGAACGTGTCATAACCTAAATCCGAACGTCTGTAGTGACATTTACATGTTGAATGAAATGTATTCACTTCGTACTTCGTAAATAATTGACGTTTCTTTTCATGATAGATCAATAAATGTCACCGGGTAAGAATTATTTGCTAGGACATTCGGTAGGTATTTTTTATTTGGATGATCCATTATGGCTTTTTCTTTCATTATATTGATGTAGTTTTTTTGTGATGTTTGTGTGTGCGTAGTTGCTAGATTTTGATTTCGTTCTGTTTACGATTTAAGCGTGCATAGAAAACGGTCGAGTCTTTCGCAATAAACAAGAGCGGGTACAAGGCTCAGGATTGCGTGGTGTCTTGGCTAGGATAACTGATTTTATTGACAAAGCGATCACACAAAGATATCCGTTTTTCTGACTGAGCAAACAATGAAGGCTTTCGTGGAAGGAGTTGTCATTAGTGAGAACTTCCGGGCTGAAATGACTAGTCCATTCATTACATTCTCCTGGCGTTTCCCATTCGACTGCAGAAGGCATCGTCGAAGTTAAAGCGGCTAGCTGCAAGTATAGCTAGAGCTGATATTTCTAACATTCTCGATTGAAAATAATCGGATGTCATTTTTTCGTTGCAATGTTCACATCCAAATTTCATCCATTTCAACATCTTCCTCTTTCCTGATAAAATAATTTCGGTGTTTGAAAATTTCTAAGCCCCGGCGGATAGCTGTGCGCACTGGGGCGCCGTACTGCGGTGCGCGCGGCCTTTCGCCGTCGGGTGTTTAAGTTCCCCCTCGGGCACGGGTGTTTGTGTTGTCCTTCGTAATGTGTAAGCTACGGACTAATAACCTAGCAGTTCGGTCCGATAGATTTACAAACATTTGAACATTTTGAAAATCTCTAAAGCCACTCTGTACATGTGTGCATAATAATACGATGCTTTAGCTATGACGCTCGTTGCTCTAAATTTCATTTCATGATCATCTTCTTGATAAACATGTTTCATTATGGCAATTTTATCAGTATGTCATAAGTAGCAGTTTGTTGTGGGTTGACTTTTGTAATTTTATAATTTTTTATGTTTTTTGATGTTCCATGACTTATGTGTTCCATTATGTATATTATTCTCTAAGAAATAAACTTTTAAATATATTGGAATCACGGTGTTTTGATAGATCACATAAGAAAGGAACATGTAGAGGTTATCTATCTTGAACAAACATCAAGTCACACATTTTATTTGCCACACCATGCAGTAAACAAAGAAAAGATAGGTGTTATCAAATGGAGGATTGTATTTGATGGTTCTTCCCATGAAAAAAACTGTACATTAACTGAATGACTCTTTGTAAATTGGCTCTAATTTACTTACAGATATTCTTTTAATATTATTAAGATTCCGCTTATATCCAGTTGCTTTAATTGCTGATATTAAACAAGCATTTCTACAGTTAGTTTTTCACAGAAAAGACCGAGATCTAACAAGGTTTTTTTGTTATAATCATGGATCAACAAAGAAACTACATTACCAAGAATTAAAGGATTACATATCGCTTCACCAGACTACCTTTTGGACTAACTTACAGCCCCTTTCGTCTTGCAGCCACACTGAAAGAACTTGCTACAATGCACAAAAGGAATTTTTCTCGATCCGCTTTCATTGTGGAAAATAACATGTATATGGATGACTTTGTACTACATGCTGAAGATTATAATGCTGTGACTTCCTTGTATTATGAACTTACTTATGGGGCTCATTAGCCTACAAATGGCAAAGTGGGCCACGAACTCAAAACAACTTATTGAAATGTGGCAATCAGAAGGTGTCATAACAATTACAGATACAAGGGTTCTAGGAATCCCCTGGGATACACTGACTGATATGTTCAGTGTTAGTCACATTAATGTCAGAGATTATATCAGAGAACGTTCTGCGACTAAGCGAGAAGTTCTTAGAAGCACTGCGATATTCTGACCTGCTGTGTCTGTTGTCACCTGTCTTTCTCACTGCTAAAATAATTTTTCAGGAAATTTGGTCAAGAGGGATTGAATGGGATGAGCTCTTACCTACTGATCTTGGTAAACGCTGGCAAATATGGGTATCAACTTTGCCATCATGCTTGCACATAAACGTCCCTCGATGGGTTGGTGTTACTGAAGAGACAAAACCAGAAATACATGTATTTTCCGATGCATCAGAAAAGGCCTATGGAGCAGTCCTTTATCTACGATGCAGCACTTCAAGCATGACATCAGTCAATTTAGTTTGCAGTAAAAACAGATTAGCCCCGATCAAGAAAATAACTTTTCCACAACTGAAACTTCTAGCAACACTTCTTGTGTTGAGATTACTTCATTATTTCTGCAAGGCCACACACTATGTTGCAAATAACGCAACACTGTGAACTGACGTACTTGTAGCTTTAGGATGGATACAACATGACCCTAATCGATGGAAGACCTTTGTTGCAAACCGTGTTATGGAAATACGAAGACAGCGGAGACACTGCCACGGAGATCAAAACCCAGCTGATCTACTCTCCAGGGATACCACAGCAGACAAGCTTTGGAATTGCCCTATTTGGTTCAACGGACATGCTTGGTCAACAAAGAACAGAATGCATTGGCCAGGACTTAGGCAGAAGAACCTGGGCTATTCCTTGCTAGAAAGAAAGAAACACACAAAGCAAGTCTCTATGGTAAAAACAAGACCCGCTATTTTAACAGTAACTATTACAAACTTTTACGAGTCACAGGATGGATTTTTCGTTTTAAGCGGCAGCAGAATTGCAAGAAGCACATACTTATTGGATTCATGTTGTCCAACAACAACATTTTGCAGCTGAACTGCATGTTTTGCATAACAAGTTGCCTCTGTCACAAAATTCTGAAATAGCTCGTTTTAATCTATTCTTGAATGATGGCCTTATTCGTATTGGTGGACGTCTACAGTTTTCAACATTAGTAAGAGAACGTCTTCCAATTCTTCTTGATGGACAGCATCATTTCACTTATTTATTAATCCAGCAGACTGACATTCGTCTGCACCACCTTCGTCTGCACCACCTTCACTGCACCATAGTGTTACATGAGCTGAGGACAGAATACTGGATTCTTAAAGCTCGACAGGCAATAAAACGTTTCTACACTGTTGCCTACCTTTTAAGATGGTGAAAGCTTGCTCTATTCAACAAATATAGGCTCCGTTACCTATTGAACGGGTCTCACCATTGAAACCATTTGAAATCACAGGCATCAATTTTGCTGGTCCATTATACATCAGACTAGACCAAAGAAAGCATATATTGCTCTATTCACTCGTGCAACAACACGTGCCTTACTTCTGGAATTATGCTCAGATATGTCAACTGATAAATTTCTTCAAGCTCTACAAAGGTTTGTGGGAAGACGAGGAGTGCCTAGCATAATTTATACTGACAATGCCACTACCTTCCGTTCCACCCACACAGAGCTAAATGAGTTCTGGAAGGCTTTCATGGCCAGCAAAACATGCAAGTACTTTGCTCAGAAATCTATAACATGGAGATTCATTACCACACATGCGTCTTGGTGCGGAGAATTTGAGAACGGATGGTGGGGTAAGTCAAAGGTTGCATGAGAAATGTTTTAGGAGAGACGAAGAAGGTTTCAGCACAATCCTGGTCAGCATTCAAGAGCAATTACACCAGGAGGAGAAGAAAGTGAGCCACTGACACCTGCACATTTTCTTGTAGGTGAGCGACTGACAATGTCGTCCACAGGTCCAGAACCAACAGTCAGGAAGGATTTGTCCGAGGACTTTCAACGGCAACAACACATGGAAGAAGACTTTTGGAACAGGTGGAAGAAAAAGTATCTGATCCTGCTCAAAAACGTCCATGAAACTCATCAATCTAGGACAGGTTCTGGAAGACTACATTTGGGTGATGTTGTGCTTCTACAGGAAGATGTTCGTCCACGTCAAATGTGGAAGAAAGCGCAGATATAAGATCTTCATGAGGGAAGAGATGGGAAGTTATGAACTGTCCCATTAAGAACTAACTATAACCTCACAGATTGTTCAGCTGGTCATTCCTCTTGAAATTGACCAGGGTGGCGAGGATGTTGCGGGTTGACTTTTGTAATTTTATAATTTTTGATATTTATTGGTGTTCCATGACTTATGTATTCCTTGATGTAATTATTCTCTAAGAAATAAACGGTTAAATAACTTAGAATCACAGTGTTGTGTGTTCGTAAGACATTTCCTTTGATTTTCGCTCAGATGGATGTTAACATTTATTTTTGTTCTACCGATGTAAACGTGTTCACAACTACAATGAATTTTATGAACACTAACAGTAGCCAAAGAATGTCAGATATCTCTTGCGGATCTTAAAATTCTTTCATTTTACTAATGGGTCTAGAAACAGTCTCCACATCAAATTTGCACATTTTTGTTAAATTGTAGGGGTCAAAATGACCCCTCTGGGGGTCAGAAGGGGCAGGGAAAGTCTGGGCGTCCGAGTACTGCAGCCCCGACTACCTCACAGATTAATTGGATGAACCCTGTGAAGACGATTGCGCCTTTGTCTTCTCCGACGTCGATACAGTATCCATAACGCAATGACTTGTTCACGATCTATAACTGCACCAGGCCACGCTTTCAAGGAAACTGATGTTCTTGCGTGGAAAATCACCTACGATTTAAACCCGTACGGTTTTTTTTTCCGCACGGGCGAAATCGTGTAATCACCCCGATTTAAAACCGTACGGCTTTTTCCGTACGGGCGAAGTAGTGTAGTATGAAAGCGGCCTAAGCCAAACGGCTACACACCACCTCTATTTCGTAGTTATGCTGGAAGTGAAATTCCAGACCTGTAGGTATACCGTATGACCCCGTAGTTAAGTCCCATAAGCTATACAAACATTTGAACCCAGTGAAGAAGAGTGCGCCTTCGTCTTCTCCGACGTCGATACAGTATCCAGAACGCAATGACGTGTTCACGATCCATAACTGCACCAGGCCACGCTTTCAAGGGATTTGATTTGATTTGATTTTCTCAGGGAAGCCAAAACAGTCTTGGTCCAACCCGCCACTGCCCGTACCGAAACTAAGTTTATTGTGCGGTATCGCTCCCTGTATATCTAGTAAAGCCAACCAATGCCCTTGAACAGTGCAAGGAGTCCCTTTACCAGTTCTTTATTAGACACAATTTCTTCGGGTCTGGTTGTCCCAAATGTTCTGTGCCTTTTACTCACCAATGCAATGCATTCGAAGATTAGATGTGATGCAGTTTCATCACTCTGGTATCCCGGCACGATGAGTTTGAGAGCCCGCCAGACCAAATGGACTGTGACAGCAGCCGTTAGGCAGCGCACACAACCTACGAGCGCTGCCATCGCCAATAGAGAGCTGCACGCCGTGGCGCGCCTACCGCGCCGGTCATCTGCGCAGAGAGCCGCAGAGGGCCCGGAGCCGCAGCTCGCTCCTCAGTCTTGTGTTGACTGCGCTCGGTGTACATTCGACATTCTGTTATTATCAGGCATTCGACATTCTGTTATTATCAGGCATCGTACTTGGCTCCGTCACGGTTCCGATTGGCTTACACTTTGGTCTTGGTTTCCATTTAGTTGTTGTCATTGTTTGTCTTCTCTGTGGTCTTGTGTAGTGTTTCCCGTTAGCGGCGACGCTTGATGGGTCGATCGTGCTAGCCGCTCCTCACCGTCATCACAGATCCTACATTTAGGGTCCTCTTCTGTTATTCCCATTGTATGTAGGTGCACTTTCAGGAAAACTGATGTTCTTGTTTGGAAGATCACCTACGATTTAAACCCGTACGGTTTTCTTCCGCACGGGCGAAATCGTGTAATCACCCCGATTAAAACCCGTACGGTTTTTTCCCGTACGGGCGAAGTAGTGTAGTATGAAAGCGGCCTAAGCCAAACGGCTGCACAACACCTCTATTTCGTAGCTATGCTGGAAGTGAAATTCCAGACCTGTAGGTATACAGTAACTGCGCTGGGAATGGAAGCGATGTCGAATACCAGAACGCGGCGCCGCTGGTAGAGGCTGGTGCACAGCATTCTGAAGTGAGTTCTGGCTCGGCTAGCGGTGGATGGACGGGTCTTTGCGGCCCTTGGATCAGGGCGCGCTGCCGGTGAATGAGCTGTGGGGCGAGTGGCTGGGCCGCGCTTCACGCTGCGCTGCGCTGCGCCGCGGCGGCTCCAGTGCCCCACAAAGGGGCCGCCTCTCACGCACCCACGCACCGCGCCCTATACCACGCACCGCAGCCGCCGCCCCCGCAGCCGCCGCCGCACCGCCGGCAGAACCGCCCCCGCGGCAAGACCTGTTGCGTGTGGCTCCCACCGTGGCTCCCTCCACACACAGCCAAACATACACTGATCAGCCGCAGAGCGAGCGGGGCGGCGAGGTGGTAACGCACTCGACTCGCTTTGCAGAGGACATCGGTTCAAAAATGTTCAAACCTTTGTGTAGCTTATGGGACTCACTAAAATAGTGAGTGAGGTAAATATAGGAAAGGTTGGGGAAATGCCAGCTGACTATATTATAACCCCATACTGCTTCAACAATCCTTTCAATATAACAATTGGAAGTAGGGAGTAGTGGGAGAAAATAGTTCGACCCGTACGGGGGATATTGTCTGGTTCACTGACGGGTCAAAACCAGACCAAGGTGTTGGGGCCGGGGTATATGGGGTGCAGCCAAGACTGGAGGGCGTCATCTCTCTAGGAAAACTGGCCTCAGTATTCCAGGCGGAAATCACTGCCATCAGCGCATGTGTGGAGGAGAATTTGCGTAGGTGCTACGAAAAGAAATCCGTTAAACTTTGTTTACAGCATAAATCAATCAAATGTGAAGGCCGTAAACTCCACAAAATACCTAGGAATTACTATTACTTCAGCTTAAACTGGAAAGAACACGTAGATAATATCGTGGGAAAGGCGAACCAGAGACTGCGTTTTATTGGCAGAACCCTTAAAAGATGCAACAGAACTACTATAGAAACTGCATACACTGCGCTTGTCCGTCCATTTTTGGAGTATTGCAGCCCAGTGTGGGATCCTTATCAGGTGGGTTTGACGGAGGACATCGAAAGAGTCCAAAGAAGGGCAGCTCGTTTCGTATTGTCACGATACAGGGGAGACAGCGTTACGGAAATGATACAGGATCTGGGATGGGAATCATTACAAAAACGGCGCTTATCTGCGGCGTGGGCCACTTGCGAAACTTTAATCGCCAAAATTCTCCTCCGAATGCGAAAATATATTGTTGTCTCCCACTTACATAGGTAGAAATGATCATCAGAATAAAATAAGAGAAATCAGAGCTCGAACAAAGAGATTCAGGTGTTCTTTCTTCCCGCGCGCTATTCGAGAATGGAATGGGAGATAAATAGTATAATTGTGGTTCTATGAACCCTCTGCCAGACACTTAAATGTGATTTGCAGAGTATCCCATGTAGATGTAAATGTAGATGTAGAAGATTGTAGCATCTATATCTATTCAGAAAGCCAGGCAGCCCTGAGATCACTGGCAGCTCCTGCAACAAGGTCTAAAATTGTTGCAGAATGTCACAGGGTTCTGGTGGAGCTAGGGGAAAGCAATAGAGTAAACCTATTGTGGGTCCCTGGCCACTCGGGGATCAGTGGCAACGAACATGCCGACAGATTAGCCAGGATGGGGACAGAGACTCCATTTATTGGACCGGAACCTTTCCTGACAATCACCAAGGCAATGATAAAATTGGAGCTACGTAACTGGCTCAGAAGACAGCACGTAGAATATTGGACCAAAGTCCATCAACAAAAACATGGCAAGGTAATGATGCCAAAGCCTTGTTTTAAAAGAAGCTCTGCAATCCTGGGTCTGAACAGGAGAGAGATTAGACTCATGGTTGGATTGCTGACAGGCCATGGGAATTAAAAAAAACACCTACATACAATGGGAATAACAGAAGAGGACCCTAAATGTAGGCTCTGTGATGACGGTGTTGAAACTGCATCACATCTGATCATCGAATGCATTGCATTGGAGAGTAAAAGGCACAGAACATTTGGGACAACCAGACCCGAAGAAATTGTGTCTAATAAAGAACTGGTAAAGGGACTCCTTGCACTGTTCAAGGGCATTGGTTGGCTTTACTAGACATACAGAGAGCGATACCGCACAATAAACTCAGTTTCGGTGCGGGCACTGGCGGGTTGGACCAAGACTGTTTTGGCTTCCCTGAAAAAATCAAATCAAATCAAATCAATGGGACTCAACTACGGGGCCATCAGTCCCTAAACTTACAAACTACTTACGAACAAAATGCAAACGTAGGCTTCCGCGGTTGTTATCACAATCAATAAATTTGTTCCGGATATGAGACCGCGTCGTCATTTTATAAACTATACCGACGTTTCGGCCACTGTTGCAAGCGGCCTTCATCAGGGTATGTGTCTGACTGCTGAATATACGATAGCCTGGGGTTTATATAGCAGCGGATGAGGTAGATGAAGGGGGACGAAGGTTTTCCTTTATTGGTGCCATTGCGTGCCATTGGTGGAAAGCGGCAATGATGATTGGTGTTTTAAAGGCTTGTTTTTCGTATGGGTTTCATTCTTCCCCCTTATTGGTCAAAATGGACGTTTCCTATTGGCTTTTGCATTACAAGTTGCTATTGGCGGAATGGACCTGAAAGAACGGACGGCGGTTGTGGCGTGCCTCTGTTGACTTGTCGCCTAGGGCAGATGGCGGCGGGCCGGTGCTCTGCGTGTTCGCGGGCGCTGTGGTCTCTGGGGCGCATGCGCGAGTCATTCCGCGCGCGGTGCCGTCACGTTGTGTTGCAACTGCTGGCAGCCACGACGCCGGCAGCCTGTAGCCATCCTCCCTGTTCGTACTGGCTGGACGCTTCGCTATTTCTATAGCCTCTCTAACCTTCCTCCTTGTTGAGAGTGGTTGTTTCGCCACGCGGGCCTCGCTGAAAGACAACTGCTTTCCGCAATGATAGTGATGATCAGAAACCGCTGACTTTGTCTGCTGTCCAAGCCGTATCTATCTTTCATGTTCGGAAAGCCTCGTGGAGATTGCTCGTCCAGTCTCTCCTATATAAACCAGCCCACACTCGCAGCTTATTTCATAAACGCCGGCATTACTCAGTTTGTCAACAGCGTCCTTAGTTGAACTAGCTAAGACTTAGGACGGCACAAATATCCATGCCCGAGGGGGGATTCGTAAACCCGAACGTAGTGGCCGTGCAGACCGTGACTGGAGCGCCTCAGTGACCTCGGGCACCGCGGCCGGAAACATCTATATCAAAGGGATACTCTGCAAATCACATTTAAGTGTCTGGCAGAGGGTCCATCGAACCACCATTATACTATTTATCTCCCATTCCATTCTCGAATAGCGCGCGGGAAGAAAGGACACCTGAATCTCTCTGTTCGAGCTCTGATTTCTCGTATTTTATTCTGATGATCATTTCTACCCGTGTAAGTGGGAGTCAACAATATATTTTTTGCATTTGGAGGAGAATGTTGGCGATTGGAGTTTCGCAAGTAGCCCACGCCGCAGCGATAAGAGCCGTTGTTGTAATGATTCCCATCCCTGTTCCTGTATCATTTGCGTAACGTTGTCTCCCCTGTATCGTGACAATACGAAACGAGCTGCCCTTCTTTGGACTCTTTCGATGTCCTCCGTCGAACCCACCTAATAAGGATCCCACACTGCTCTGCAATACTCCAAAAATAGACGAAGAAGCGTAGTGTATGCAGTTTCTTTTGTAGTTGTGTTGCATGTTTTAAGGGTTCTGCCAATAACACGCACTGTCTGCTTTGCCTTTCTCACGATATTCTCTGCCTGTTCTTTCCAATTTAAGTCTGAAGTAATAGTAATTCCTAGATATTTTATGGAGTTTACGGCCTTCACTTTTGATTCATTTATCTTGTAAACAAGGTTTAAAGGCTTTCTTTTCCTACTCATGTGGACGACTTCACACTTCTCATTATTTAGACTGAATTGCCAATTTTTACACCAAACTGATATCTTATTCACATCGTTCTGCAGTTGGTTTTGATCTTCAGATGATTTTACTAGACGGTAAATGACGGCGTCATCTGGCAACAACCTAAAAGAGCTACTTAGATTTTCCTCTAAATCGTTTATATAAATAAGGAACAGCAGAGGACCAATAACACTACCCTGTGGAACGCCCGATATCACCTCTGTTGTAGTCGATGTCTTACCATCGATTACTACGAACTGTATCCGCTCTGACAAGAAATCTCCTATCCAATCGCATATATCGGTTGAAATACACCTCTGATCATCAAGGTTTTCCATAATTTACCAAAACCGTTGCTTTGAAAGGGCTAAAATTGGTACGTAGTTTGGTGGAATAAAGGTAAGGCTGTTCTATTGATAAGAAATACATGGTCGCTACAGGGATCTGGCAATTGAGAGCCAGCTAAAGGAGGTCTGCTTTAAAGTTACTCATTGAAAACTGATCTCATGTTAAATGCAGCACCAATAATTATCATCATGTGGTAGTTAACATTCACGATAACTTACTTTCCAATCAAGCTCATTAAAGATTAGTTCAAAACATTCATTATTCATTAATACTATAATTCTGTTTAATTATGGCCCTAATATTAATACCTGCAGAGTTAATTAGAAAACAGTGGGCTTAAACTGATTGAAAGAGCAACGGATATTTTGAACACAGCAAGAACAATACGTACTGTGTGATAACTGTTAGATGGCAGAGCTCTCCCTAGCCCTGAATCGGTACAACTTGGTAGACGTCGGGCGGCTTCGGCCGGCAGTCTTTGTTTGGAGGCTGCAGCCAACATTACTGCCTGAAAGTGCTGTGGGAGGCAGATGTCTGCTTTCTTATTGTTTGCATACGAGTATTCTGAGTGTCCCGTTTTGTGTAACACGTTACTTCAGTGAGTGATTTCTGTAGTTGTATCGTTATCAACCATTCTCGTGAGTATGCTGCTTTCTTTCATTTACGACCAACATTTAAAGCGATGTGCGCGACCTGTACTTTCGCTGAAGCATGCCGCGTAGCTTGTGGTGTCAGCACTGCAGGACGTAAGCGTCGCTTATCTCCCCAGCTCGGCCGGCCGCGGTGGCCGAGGTGACTGAGGCGCTCCAGTCACGGTCAGAACGGCCACTACGGTCGGGGGTTCGAATTCCCCCTCGGGCATGGATATTTGTGCCGTCCTAGTTCGTAAGTAGTTCATAAGTAGTTTGTAAGTTTAGGGACTGATGACCCCGTAGTTAAGTCCCATAAGCTTTACAAACATTTGAATTTTCCCCAGCTCGCCTCTCTCCCCGCGGCTGCCATGGTGTGAGACGGGCTTGCTTCCTCTGCTCCCCGCTCCCCCCTCACAACTCTTCCATCTAACAGTTTAAACACTGTATAATAATGGAAAGTCCAGGTTGGAATAAATAATATAGTGAGGACAGTTTACAACTCACCGCAAAGACGTGGCGACGAGCTGCGACAGGCACATACAAAAGACACACACATACAACACATTCAGCTATCGGCCATGGCCTTCTTCAGAAATAGAGCACTCACGCAATCACACAACACAGTCATACAACCATCACCTCCGACTGCCACACTTCGAATCACGCTCTGCAGCGAATCGGGGACGGGAGGGGTGGGGAGGGGGAGGGGATAGAAAGGTTACGACACGGTGGTGGGGATGGGTTAGATGGGAATAACGAGATGCAGCTTAGGAATGGAGTGGGGAGGCGGGTGAGGGGAGAAAATAATATATATATATATATATATATATATATATATATATAAAATTCATGCACACTGCAAGTGCACAAGACCACATACACACACATACACATGCACGCACACACACACACACACACACACACACACACACACACACATACATACATATACACACACACGATCACACATTCACACACCACTCAAATCAGGCGAGGTTTGGGATACAGAGGTAGGAACTGTAAGGTATGGAAATATATATATATATAGGGAAGTTATCGTAGGTTGAGGCCTGGTTGATTTCGGGATCGGAGAATGTATTGTAGGGATAACTCCCATCTGTGCAGTTCAGAAAAGCTGGTAGGGGGATGGGAGGATCCAGATGGCCCGGGTTGTGAAGCAGCCATTGAAATCAAGCATGTGCTCCGCTGCATGCTGTGCCACAGGGTGGTCCACCTTGTTTTTGGCCACAGTTTGGCGGTGGCCATTCATCCTAATGGACAGCTGGTTGGTGGTCATGCCAATATAGAAAGCTGTACAGTGCTTGCAGCACAGTTGGTAAATTACGTGGCTGCTTTCACAAGTGGCCCGGCCTCTGATAGGGTAGGATAAGCCTGTGACAGGACTGGAATAGGAAGTGCTGGGTGGGTGGACTGGACAGGTCTTGCAGCGGGGTCTTCCACAAGGATATG
Organism: Locusta migratoria; assembly: GCA_026315105.1. Lineage (NCBI taxonomy): Eukaryota > Metazoa > Arthropoda > Insecta > Orthoptera > Acrididae > Locusta > Locusta migratoria. The sequence continues at coordinate 104,856,119 of CM048747.1, forward strand.
ATCCCTGTGGCAGTGAGCTGGGTTTCGGGGTGGCATAAGGATGATCTAGGATGTTGTGAAGGTTGGGAGGGCGACGGAACACCACTTTAGGAGGGGTGGGAAGGATCTTGGGCAGGATGTCTCTCATTTCAGGGCATGAGGATAGAAAATCAAAACCTTGGCGAAGGATGGAATTTAGTTGTTCGAGACCAGGGTAGTACTGGGTGACAAGGGGAGCGTTCTTTTGTGGATGGTTACTAGTGTTAGGAAGAGGATATGGCACGGGAGGATATGGCACGGGAGATTTGTTTGCGGACTAGGTCTGTGGGGTAGTTTCTGTTTGTGAAGGCCTTTGTGAGACCTTCAGCATATTCAGAAAGGGAATTCTTGTCACTGCAGATATGCCGCCCACGGGTGGCCAGGCTGTAAGGGAGGGATTTTTTGACGTGGAAGGGATGGCAACTGTCAAAATGTAGGTACTGTTGGTGGTTGGTAGGTTTAATATGGACGGAAGTGTGGATGGAGCCATCAGTGAGGTGGAGGTTGACATCCACGAATGTGGCATGGTTGGTTGAGGAAGACCAGGTGAAGTGGATGGGAGAGAAGGAATTGAGGTTCTGAAGAAAGGAGGATAGGGTGTCCTGGCCGTGAGTCCAGATCATGAAAATATCATCAATGAACCGGAACCAGGCCAGAGGCTTGAGGTTTTGGGATGCTAGGAAGGATTCCTCCAGACGGCCCATGAACAGGTTGGCATAGGAGGGTGCCATGCGGGTGCCCATGGCTGTGCCTTGGATTTGATGGTAAACTTTCCCCTCAAAGGAAAAGTAGTTGTTAAGTAGGATGAAATTGGTAAGAGTTATGAGGAATGAGGTATCAGGCTTGCGTTCAGAGGGACGTTGGGAGAGGTAGTGTTCCAGAGCGGCAAGGCCATGGGCATGTGGGATGTTGGTGTATAGGGGGAGGTGGCATCCACTGTGACAAGTAAAGATCCAGGAGGCAAAGGGGTGGGAATGGTGGAGAGTCGGTGAAGGAAGTGGTTGGTATCCTTGATGTGGGAAGGTAGATTTTGGACAATAGGTTGGAGGTATTGGTCAACTAGGGCTGAAATTCGTTCGGTAGGCGCACAGTAACCAGCCACAAACACTGTAGTCTTCATACTCACTGACTACACTATAAATTTGACTGCGAGAGAAATATGAAAAAACACAACACTTTCTAATATTGCAACTGCAAGAATTTATTTCGCTAAATGATTGCACATACTTAGTATCTTGTTCATCTGTGCAGTATTCCACAACAATCACTATTATTATTAAACGTCACACCAATAAAGAATTATGTTAATCAAACTCAGCTTAGTCAATACTATGCTTTGATTTTAATAGTCAACAACTTTCAATGAAAGGAAAAGGGTTAGATTTCTAACTACAAAAGTGAAACAGATAAAGAAGTTTAACCTTCTCAGTTATTATTAGTAATAATGATTACATTACCTTATGATTGGAGAACAACAAAAATCTTTTCAGGCTGGTACATATATTAATGATACAGAATCTTATAAAGACAGAACTGTGAAAATCAGATTTCAAAATTATTCCATCAGCTCGTACAAAACTTGCTGCCTCAGCAGCCAACCAAAGCACGCACATTCAATACCAGAGATACACACTGACTCTCTCTCACTGTTCAGCTACTTCTCACATACATAATCTTTGACAGAGATGTTACACAGTAGAGTAAATCATCGAAGTAGTTACTCAAAGAATTTCATATAACATTTTACATACAAATATCGATACAAAACAGGAGAAACAATATTATTGAATTTGTACAGACATGTTTCAGGGCACAGCCGATTTCCTTCCCCAATCCGGGCATGAGCCCCAAAAACTACGCTGTCTACATCCCGGTAAACACTAACAAGGAGAACACCAAGTATGGTACAAACGTATTTTGATGGAATCTTTACAACTCAGCTGTAAAGCTTACGTCACAAAATTTAAAACAGTTTTTAGAACATCTGTCTCCGTGTAGGCGTGTAGGCCATAGTGGCTAGCTCTTTCGTAAAAGTTGTTTTAAATTATGTGACATAAGCTTAACAGCTGAGTTGTAACTTTTGTAATGTGACTTGTTTTAATTTATAATTTCTGATGAAGGAAATCGTAGCTACTGCCGAAACTAGGATAAAAAATTTTCATTTTGCGACCGAGGGCTGCATTTTTATCTTTTGGATTTTGTTGGGTCGCAGGTATTTTGTTAGGGAATTCCTCAAGACCACGAAGTTAAAAGAATTTGTTCCGACGTGCCTTTGTTTCCACGAAAATTGAGATGAAAGTTCCGCACGTAACTGTTCTACCTGTACACTGCATGACCTCAGTGAGGGAGACGGCGTGGTGCAGTTAACAAGGCGCTTGGCTGTCATGCAGATGGCATGTTTTCAAATCCAACTTCGAACTTTTTTTTGTAACTCTCATCCGCCGATTGATTGTGCATAATTATATGCTTACACAACCATACTTATATTAACATTGAATAATTGCTGCAATGTACTGTGCTTTCGGTGTTTCTACGATATTTATCAACCTGAATAATGTTGCAGCTAGTAACGATTGCGACAGCTAATAAATAAAATTGCGCCATAAATGAAATAATGAAAGAATATAACTTGATATTTCATGGGCAATGAAAAAAGAAGAGTAAAATGCCTCACACACAATGAAGGATTTGGTACACTTCCTTATAGCACTGCAATTTTAATATAAAAGTGTTTTCGTGTGTAATTGTACAAGAACCTCATGCAATTGTTCTTACCTGATTGTGATTTTATCTGTGCAATAGGAATTGATGAATTGAAAAAAAACATAATTATGCACAATAAATCGTCGGAAGATAGATAGAGAGAGAGAGAGAGAGAGAGAGAGAGAGAACGTGAGAAGCAATGTCGCGATACGATAAACGGCAATCGCGGTAGGCTGCAATCCGACATTTATCAAAGTCGGAAACGTGACGGTACGCATTTTTTGTCCTTACATGAGGCTTCACAACAACGTTTCACCAGGCAACGCCGGTCAACTGCTGTTTGTTTATGAGAAATCGGTTGGAAACTATTCTCATGTCAGCACGTTGTAGGTGTCGCCACCGGTGCCAACCTTGTGTGAATGCTCTGAAAAGCTAATCATTTGCATATCACAGCATCTTCTTCCTGTCGGTTAAATTTCGCGTCTGTAGCACGTCGTCTTCGTGGTGTAGCAATTTTAATGCCCAGGAGTGTATTTAGAATGCATCTCCCCAATCGATCACCAGAGTAATGATTCATTTGTTACTGTTTACGACACCACAGCCTTCCACAGCAGAATAATCTCTCCTCGCACAGCAGCACTTGGCTGTCACTGACAGGCGAACAGTCACATGCTCCGCGCACAGACTAGCGACGGAGCCGCAGCAAAGAACGGAAACACGCTCCTCCATATAGCGCTCCGTTGAACGGCCCTGCTTTTTAGCTTATGAGCACATCGCGTATTGGCATGGCGAAACGCAACCTACAGCGCATTAAAGTTTCGTGTTGTTGCTGTTGTTGTGGTCTTCAGTCCGGAGAGTGGTTTGATGCAGTTCTCCAGCCGGCCGCGGTGGCCGAGGGGACTGCGGCGCGCCAGTCACGGTCTCCACGGCCACTACGGTTGGGGGTTCGAGTCCCCCCCCCCTCGGGCATGGATATTTCTGCCGTCCTTAGTGTTAGCTAGTTTGTAAGTAGTTTGCAAGTTTAGGGACTGATGACCCCGAAGTTAAGTCCCATAAGCTATACAAACATTTGATCATTTAGCAGCTCTCCACAGTACCCTATGCTGAGCAAGCCTCTTCAAATCCACACAAGGACGGCTACCTACATCTGTCTGAATCTGGTTACTATTCCCATCTCTTGGTGTTCCTCTGCGGTTTTTACCCCACACACTTCCCTCCAACGCTAAATTCATAATTCCTTAATGTCTAAGAATGTGTCCTACCAATCGATCCCTTCTGCCAGAAATTCCTTTTCTCCCCAATTCTGTTCAGTACCACCTCATTAGTTACGCGATCCACCCTCCTAATCTTCAGCATTTTTCTGTAGCACCACATTACAAAAGCCTCTATCCTCTTCCTGTCCGCACTGTTTATCGTCCATGTTTCACTCCCATACAAGGCAACACTCCACACAAATGCTTTCAGAAAGGACTTCCTTAGGCTTACATCAATATTCGAAGTTAACAAATTTCTCGTTTTCAAGAACGCTGTGAAGTATGATTTGCTGTTGCGGAAGGCGTGTGTGTAGTGAAATTCGATTCCAATGTGGATGTTCGTATACTGGACGCAGTTTCAACACAGTTCGTGAACGATGTGCGGAACATCGACGATACACCCGTCTGAATCAAGCCATAATGGACATTACGAGAGTGTTCAGATATTAACGTCTGTATCATCCTACTGGGATTCAGTTTTTAGAGAAACCGTTGAAATTCGGCTGACGAGTAATTAATCTGGATAATTTATTACTGCTGATAAAAGTTGGAATCCGAATCTCAAATTTGTACATAATCAAAGACAACGTCAGTGTGATTACATATGCTCTCCACATATGGCATTACAGGTTAGTACTTCTCTGTCGTCAAATTTAACAACCGATTATGATTGTATATAATCTCCATGGATGACACTACAGCCAAATACATCTTTACCGTCAATTTGCTACGCTTACGCAGTGTAGAAAGTGGACAGGACCTCACTGCCGACATTGTAGTTGTTTTATCGCTCCGATGACGGCTGAACGTTATATAGCCAAAATATAACAATAGGAAATATATGGTTACTGCTGAAAACCCGTAATTTTATTTATTAGGATTAAAATCATACCTGCGGAGACGTATCTTGCGTGCGACACCTTCATGACAGGTCGGAACGGGAGCTGCACTGCGACGTAGTGGTAATGTCTGATGAATATTCAACTCCGTATTATTTTTGCACGGAAATCAATACTAATGTGCTGGGGTCGGCAGAGTATGACGTTTGGCGCGTAGGACGCCCGGGCTGACGGCGTAGCGTGGAAAGCAAATATTAGACCCAGAGTCCGACCGGAACATGATTTGTGGCCTTAACCGAATATTCGGCTGCTGTTCTAGTTTCGGTCGAAACCAAAACTGTAACAGAAACTTGAGTAATAAGTTAAAATTTATGTGTATTTACGTAACACCACAAGTGATTAATTTTGTCACATTTTTCAAGATCTCCTCCCTGTACTAAGCCTTCTTGAGTGTGTGTAAGCATCATCAGGAGGTTCAAATGTTTGTATAGTCTATGGGACTTAACTACGGGGTCATCAGTCCCTAAACTTACAAACTACTTATGAACTACTTACGAACTAGGACGGCACAAATATCCATGCCCGAGGGGGGATTCGAACCCCCGACCGTAGTGGCCGTGCAGACCGTGACTGGAGCGCCTCAGTCTCCTCGGCCACCGCGGCGGCTCATCAGGAGGCCGAAGAAGGTGGCATGCAAGGCGAACAGGTTTGTAGAAATCGACGGTACTTTTATTAAAGTTCTTCCAAACTGTATCGTTTTCAACTCGTTATAACATTTTCTACCTAAAAAAGAAAAACTACTGGAAGTTATGAAATAAGTAATGTGAAATCTATACAGCGGAGTCTTGATATTTCGAGACTCTGAATTACGAGATTACTATAAATACGAGCGTGATAAAACAAAACAACTGTGGGTACATACTACCTTCACAGAAACAGGCACTCCACCATTATAACGCGAAGTAAATAGTGAAAATACTTTAAAACCTTTAGACTGCCAATGTAAATGATTATTTAAAAACATCGCAGCCTTACTCGGGTCAGTAAAGGATGATTTGTTGCTTCGCAAGTCAGGTGTGTACCAGATCCCATGCGGAAATTGTGATAAATCATGTGTAGGCCAGACAACACGCACTGTCCACGAGAGATGCATTGGACGCAGAAGATATACTCGCCTATTACAGCCAGACAAGTCAGCTGTGGCTGAACGTTGCATAGAAACTGGCCATTCTATGAACTATAGTGATGTAAAGATTTCGACACTCATATCTTCGTTTTGGGATGCTATATTTAACGAAGCTGTTGAAATTAGACTGGCCAACAACTTAATAAACAGAGAGAAAAGTTTTAATTTAGACAAAGCTAGGAACCCTGCACTCGGAGTACTGAAATCACAGAGAAGACGTGAAGGTGTTGCCGCCGCCGAGCATGTATCGATAAGTGAACAGCGGAGCGCTTCCGCGTATTGCCACCGCGATCAGGCTTATAAGGCCGCGCCCGGCACCTCATCGACAGTCTTCGACTCACTCTGAAGATGGCCGGACGGTACGCGGCCGAAATATCAGCGGAAGAAATGGATTTTGCGCGGCTGCATTCCCGAAATCTAATGGATTGTATAAAAAAAGTTACTTTTTTTGCACTGTATTCTTTTCAATTTCAATTTCAATTCCTTCAATTTCGATAGTTCGATGTGACCCCGGTTCAGTTCACCTCGAATTAAAGAGACTACCGTATAGCTATCAAAAATTTCAGAGCCTTCATACCTTCTTGTAATAAGTCTTCAGTCATGCCAAATAGATACTACGAAATGTCAGAGCATCAACATGACTACCAAATACAAAATACGCAGCAACTATTTGTTTGCTTCCATAATTAACCTTCACGATTTTCTTCTTGAGAGCAACAGCTTGTTAGTGCCATCTTCACTTCCGTTTTTTGCAATCGACAAACAAAGTTACATGTCTCCTTTTTGGCATTCCAGAATACAGCTTCAGTCAGTGTTGCAGAAGGTATTTCGAAAAATAAAGTTACAATTCCGACTAACAATATGGATTTTGTCAGTATAAATTTACGCAAACTAATCAGGAATTATAAGACCTTTCTGACATGATGATAAGCATCTTGCAGTACCGGCTGCCACTCGTATCAAGTAGCTCTTAGTCGCACACTAAATGTTCAAATGTTTGTTAAGCTTAAGGGACTTAACTACGGGGTCATCAGTCCCTAAACTTACAAACTACTTATGAACTACCTTATACAAAGGACGGCACAAATTATCCATGCCCGAGGGGGGATTCGAACCCCCGACCGTAGTGGCCGTACAGACCGTGACTGGAGCGCCTCAGTCTCCTCGGCCACCGCGGCCGGCAGTCGCACACTAAGGCACCACTTTTGAGCTTTTCGTTCACCTTCGCGGGCGATGGTTTTTAAAGTTGCTGGCGTGAAAGCGTGCCGTTAAACTACCGCAGTCGTCGCCCGGGAACAGCTCCTGCATACGTAAGTCAACATAGCGTAGTTAAGAGTCAGTTCGGTTTTAGCTGTGGCTTCGCTGCCCTTTCCCACTCAAGCTATTTGCTGCCACATTTATCTTAACGATGTTTTTTATTTGAATTTTTAAAATACGTCGCGTTGATATCCGATTAACAAATATTTCATACGTTAAACCACAGTTTGGTATAATATAACATAAATTTTATACCCTACACATCCCTCTCATGCGTTAATTTAGTAATGTGACCTGTAGTTTGTTTACCAGATACAATCTTCCCTATAACAAAAGGGTCTTACATATGGACATTTTTGTACAGTTTGAAGTCAACTGCTGTTTTTTGTTAAATAAGTTTGTAATTTTCACAGAACATCTGATCATCCTTAGAAAAGAGAAATATGTTTCATCTGAAAAAGAAAAATATTTTATTTGTGCAACCAAGGCTGTTTCTGCCAAAATATTTATTACGACTGTTGCATTAGTATCACGGGAGTACGGAGTGCAGTGACATCGGGTACGAAATTTTGCGTAGACACTGACTTTCCTCTTGTTTTGAAGATCAAATGTGCAAAATTTCATTCAGATCAGTGTAAAACTGTAGATTTTTGTACAAACAAACAAACAAACACAAGTAGGGGTACTTATATATATTACCATTTTCGTGTTACGCATTCATGTTATGATGCTTCAAAGAAATAGCAGTGTGCCCCTTTTTCTTCCTGCAGCTGCTGCTTCCAAACTATTGTGTATAGCATTTTAATTTTTTTTTCTACTCTTCACCTGTTATTTTGGATCTACTCTATTCGCATTGTTCTTAACAACCTTTTATAGGACAAACATTGTGTTTGCCCAAGCCATTAGCGCGACAAATCTTTATACGCGAAGGAAGACATTTTGGTCTACATTACCACATCATAAAATATGGAATACGTTATTCATTACCGCTTACATCTACAGGTTCTTCATTCACTTCTCGGTAAAAGAAATCTGCATTTAAACCCTCCTATTACCAAACGGGATCGGCATGACCCCATGCGGCACAGCTTGATGCGTGGAATACAGAGAAGCCATCTCACTACATCTAACATCCGTCTGTGAGTATGGAGCTTTTTATGAAAGAACCAGGTAAAATGGAATAGTTTGTGTGATCCCATGTGTTCTATCGGGCTCTTTTGCTAGGATAATTGACGTTGGAACTATGGGTTTTCTTCTACTAATATTTAATTCGTATTGTCTGGAAACATTGCATATTGTGCTTGTCAAAGACGTCGACATGATATATCAATGTAGTCAAATAATTTTTGATTGTTGGAAATAATTTATGAACTATAGCGAAGGCTATCACGATCGGATATTTGCAGGTGAATCTTTCAGGTTTTTATGGCCGTGGTACATGAATCATATCTGCTCCTTAGGTTTGGCCCAGGGCTGTGCTTGACATCTTCAGGGGTGATCCTGGAGGTGCTGAGTCTTGCCAGGAGCACCTCTGAAAATCTGCTCTGCAGCTCGGAAAATTCATCAGAAACAACAATTCATTTATTCGTTAATTTTTGTAGGGTAGTTGTTGGAATGTGGGGCAAAGGATGAGATGATGATCCATTAGGAATGCCTTTGGAGACCATTTATTGTGCTTGTCTCGAAAACTCAAAAACAGAGGAAAATAGTGCAAAGGTATTTCAGTATGTCCTGACATTTTCTGAAAAATGGTTTCATTTATTTTTGCCCTCGTTGTAATATTTTTTTTTAGTTTTCTTTATTTTATTTTTTAGGCGAACAATTCGATGTAGTACCATGATACGCAGGAGGCGTCCTGTATCTAATTGTTCTGTCTAATTGTTCCCCTCGACTTCACTTACAACACACTAGTAGATATTAGAGAGTTACCATTTACACGTTGTACATATTTTATTGATACGGCTGCAGAATACAGACGTGAAGGAAACTTAAACGTGTGATATGATATGGATTACTGTGGACCTTTGCTGCAGTAATTTATAGAAATAGGATAGATGAGAGTTTTAGGACATTTAAGTTTTAGTAGGGATGAGGCAGAATTTGTCTTTTGTGTAAGCGAGAAGGTAAAATGCGATATGCGTGCATAAGTTTGTGTATGTGTGTGTCGGTGTCTGTGTGTGTGTGTGTGTGATTCCCGCTTCATTATCAAACACAGACGAAAAAACTTGATTATCAAACACGGACGAAAACTGTTAAGATAGCTGTTTAAAAGTGTGGGTCCGCATCAAAACGGCAAAGTCCAAGAAAGTGTTCTTTCTAAAGTGGCCAGCGCCGCCAGTAGCCAATCATAACACGAAACTTGGCACGGGGAATTCACCTTTTCTTTTTATTCGATTTCGAATAGTTTTTTTTCTATTGAAAAGGAGTGTTTCTGCAAACTGGACAGGAAGAACTTTGAGATTTTGAGAATATCGAAGGAGAGGAGGATTTAATGCTTATGTCATATGCTTAGATATTTTTTGTAATTGTGCAAATGAATGAAACTGCTTAAATGTTTCTCATTTTTGCTCCAGAGTCGCACGTTGATACAATTTTATTTGATGACTTAAGTAACAAAATTTTCGATTTGGCCGTTTGGTAATTATTTTAATCACACCCTTATAGCATCTCTGTGTTCGATATTTTCTATTAATCGTCATTAGTCATTCGGAGAACAAAAGTGCATAAGGTGAATATTGTTAACTATTTTATTTAAAAATCAGTTAAAACGTATCTGAGAAGTTCATGGGTACTCTCTGAGTTAGTGTCAAAAGCTGACTAATCCATTAGTCATTATCAAAACGGGCTAAAACCAGTCTTTAAGACATTTTCACGACTTAACTGTTGATTTATTGTGGGTGATTTCTTTTATTTTTTATTTTTTTATTTTACATGAAAGAGGGTAGAAGAAAACCACATGTCTGGGTATTATGCTAAAATACTTTACTGGTTTCTGTCTCTCTTGTTAAAAACATCGTACGTGGACTGTCCGTCTTTGATATTAGACTCCTCGTTTAATAATTCACACGATTTAGAAACTAAAATTTTCTTATCCCGAAAACGTCTACCGTTCCAATATATCTCATGCCACATTGAACGAATTTATTATTAATTATTTTGTTATATTGATGAGCCATCGTCAGGCAATATTTGTTAAATGATTTAACCGCCATTTAACTGAAATATTTTATTATGTTTCGTCACAATTCGGATTCGGCTTTGTAGCCATTTTCTAGTGTACAATTATGTCAATTGATTGGTACATGTAGGAAACCAAATCATCATTCTTGAGAGTGACAGTTTACATATGCACAAACGTGTGGATCGTCAGTCAGACATTCAAGTACCACTCCATCATACAGTGGATTTTGGAGTGGTACTTGAATGCTACAAACTGCATTTGACATTAATATGTTTAAGATGCATCGGAACATGGTTCTGTTACTTATTGACGATCCACATGATTGTGCACATGTAAACTGTTTTTCTCTAGAATGACGATTTGGTTTCCTACATAAATAAATTGATATAATTGTACGCTTGAAAATAGCTCTGCCAGCCGCGGTGGCCGAGGAGACTGAGGCGCTTCAGTCACGGTCTGCACGGCCTCTACGGTCGGGGGTTCGAATCCCCCCTCGGGCATGGATATTTGTGCTGTCTTTAGTATAAGGTAGTTCTTAAGTAGTTTGTACGTTTAGGGACTGATGACCCCGTAGTTAAGTCCCATAAGCTTAACAAACATTTGAACATTGAAAATAGCTCTACAGCTGAAATCCGGATTGTGACGAAACATAATAAAAAATACTGTTAAATGTCGGTTAAATCAGTTGCACAGTCAACTGAACTCTCCAGCGATTAAGAAGGAAGAAAACTCAATCTCTATTGACTGTCAGACCTCGCATATCTCCAAGCAGCGTTTTTTTATCGTACGGGCGAGAAGGCGCAGGTATGCGTTTGACATCCGGTAGTTAGCGCAGTTAATGGGGACGTAATTTCGGAAGGGCGTACGTTGCGGCGGGCGTAATTCGTCTAGGCTGACTTTTTATTGGTGGCGAGTTCTTATCTCGAGGGCGTAGGAGCTCGTAAGAAACGAATATTTGCGGTGAGGGGAGCTTATTAATCTCGAGAGTGGCAGTAAAGGAGATAAGAGAGAATTAATATAGCCGGAGAAGTGCTCACTTGAAAAGACCGTCTTTGATAGCCCTTACCCTGAAACGGGGGGGTTGAAGGGAGGGAGGCCTCAGTATTTCAATATCTCGCTAGCGCGGGAAGAAATACTTTGCGGGAGGGGAACGCTTACCAGCCGGTGGAGAACGTCGCGGTCGCCGCTATCGGGTAGCACGCGCAGCTGGTAGTAGCCGGCGGGTTTTGAAGAGGCTTTCATCCGGTGCAGCGCGGCCCAAGTTAAAGGCCCGGTTGACCAGCTATTAAACTGCCCGGGCTTTCACGGCGACGTCGTTGGGGAACACATGGGGAGGAAGAGGTGCCCCACTATTACGTCGCCAATCGCTCTGCGCGGCCTGCCCAGGAATGCGGCGTTTTGTGTCCAGCGTGTCCCCCATCAGGGTAGTGACGTCATGAATGGCGGAGTGACGTCACTTGTGCTTTCACTCCGAAATAGCTTGGCTGTCGACGATATGGGCCATTATGAAAGGGCGGTCGCTTTTATTTTCGTACTCGAGGAGGAAAGAGGTTCTCCCCTAATGCTTTGGAACTTGCCTATTTGAGTTCGATTGTTAAGACACTACCATTTCTTTGGACAAAGGCAAAACGGAATTGACTAGGTAGGCGCTTTACAGCACTCAACTAACACAGCGTTGCAGCTGAAGCGACTACACGGACTGTCTTAAAGCACTTCTCTCTGCACACCACATACTTATAAAGTAAAAAATTCTCCAGTTTATTAAAAAAAATCTCTGTAGAAAGTCAGACTCAGTTGCAAAATCTTCTTTATTTCAACGACGCCTTTCGCCCTTTAGAGGCATCATCAGATAATGTAAACGATATATGGTGACCTATCTGTCATCATTTCCAAATAAACTATATAGGATGGAAACCTATCGTCATGGTCGTTTAAAATTTAAGCGTTAGGCACAGCGAAATACTTCTTGTTGTGCACAGCACAGAATGACCAGACAGAATGCGGTCGGCGAAGGCTTCCGCCGACGTTGCGGGCCGAAACAGAGATTCATAACGTGTTTTGTTTCGACTAACGACTAAATTTTAGCGACTATGACGATAGGTTTACAACATAAATGCTATATTTTGCAATGATGACAGATAGCCCACCATATATAGTTTACGTTATGTGATGATGCCTCAAAAGGGCGAAACGCGTCAATGTAATAAAGAAAATTTTGTAACTGAGCCTGACTTTAGGGATAAATTCATAACCCGTTGCCGCACCAGCCACCAATATGGAATGGAACCAGTTTCTTAAACAAATCTCTTCTTTTGTGTTCAACCTAAACCCACTACGCCTGAGATAATCTCATTCTACATCTACATAGGATACTCTGCAAATCACATTAAGTGCCTGGCAGCATCCTCGTTTAGTACAGTGTTGCAGGACGCCTTGCCTGCACACTACTTGCCATCCCCCGAGATCATGTAAGCCTTGCTAATACAATTTATCCCATTATTCAATATCAAACCTCCTGAGCTCCACGGGATTTCATGAATGATCAAGACGTGCTCGTACAGCTCTTTCAAATTTATTTCAAGCTTGTTCATATCGCGGAAATATGGTGGCCAATCCAGTCGTGCATAACCGACAATATTGATTATATCTTTAACGATGCCTCCACGATGGACTCCGGAGTCCATAAATTTGAGTTTCTTCCGCGAAATGCTGAATAAATGGGTTGGAGGATATTATACATCAATCATGGAGCCTTGAACTTTTCCTTGGTGGGTAAAACCGACCTGCGGAAGCCGCCACCCCCCCCCCCTCCCCACCACTCCTACACACGGTATTGCCAGATGAAAACCAAACACTCCCTCCAGACGCTAATTTAGTATCAGATATATGTGGCGTTCATCTGTGAAGAAACTTTTCTGGCATTTTTGCAACAGATCATTTTCTATGATTTTAAGCGCACCTGGACCAAATCTTACAGGATGGTATCTGGGTTTAAGGGCCATCTAGAATACAACGAGTTGTTGTGCAGTATCTTTCGTACAGCCTGCTTCGACACGTGTATCACACTCTGATCAGAGATCCTTCGTGCGAAAAGTAGCAGATACTGGTCGCCTATCGCAGTTGTGAACGGATGCGACCATCATAATGCTGTACCAGTGAACCAGTGAGTGGCAATAGTTGTTATATAACAATTTACAGTGCTTAGGTGCACTATGTCATTATAATAAAACATAATTATCACAGTGAGTGACAATAGCTATTGTCACTCACTGTGATAATTATGTGCACCTTTGCACTGTAAATTGTTATATAACAACTGATTGACATTACAAGATTATGGCCTTGTAAAATATTTTATTTGACCAGATGATGCTGACATAGTTCAGCGAAACCGGTCGTCGTAAATAAATCAGCGATCTTGGCTTTTTTTTACATCTTTTTACAGTATTATAAGTGGATCGCCTCCTAGAACGTAAACCAACTCAAGAATCTGGATTCATCAGAAAAAAATGAGGTTTTGTCATTCGTGCCGTCAGGTTCGTCGTTGTGTACACCAACGCAGGTTCACCTGACTGTGATGCAGCGTCAAGGGTTCAAAAAACGTTCAAATGTTTGTAAATCTATGGGACTTAACTGCTGGGTTATTAGTCCCTAGTTTACAAACTACTTAAACTAAGGACAACACACATCCATGACCGAGGGAGGATTCGAAACTCCGACGCAAGTGGCCGTGCGATCCGTAAGGTGACACACAAGACCACTCGGCTACTCCTGTACTGCCAAAAGCGTCAAGGGTAACCGCAGCCATGGTCTCCGGGCTGATAGTCCATCCTGCTGCAAACGTCGTCGATGTGTTCGTGGAGATGGTTATTGTCTTGCCAACGTCCCCATCTGTTGACTCAGGGATCAAGACGTGGATGCATGATCCGTTACAGCCATGCGGATAAGATGCCTGTCATCTTGACTGCTAGTGATACGAGACCGTTGGGATCCAGCACGGCGTTCCGTATTTCCCTCCTGAACTCACCGATTCCATATTCTGCTAACAGTCATTGGATCGCGACCCCAACGCGAGCAGCAATGTCGTGATATGATAAACCGAAATCGCGATAGTCTATAAATCGAACTTTATCGAAGTCGGAAAAGTGATGGTACTCATTTCTCCTCCTTACACGAGGCATCACAACAACGTTTCACCAGGCAACGCCGGTCAACTGCTGTTTGTGTATGAAAAATCCGTTGGAAACTTTCCTCGTATCAGCACGTTGTAGGTATCGCCACCGGCGCCAACCTCGTGTGAATGCTCTGAAAAGCTAATCATTTGCATATCACAGTATCTTCTTGCTGTTGATTAAATTTCGCGCCTGCGGCACGTCATCTTCGTTATGTAGCAATTTTAATGGCCAGGCGTGTAGCTCCAATCGACCGGATAACACCCATAAAGTGTCCAAAAACGCCCTTTAACAATCAGTAGACTGTGTATTGGATGAAGGTACAAATAGTGCAGTCTCATCCACATGGAACGAAATGGGTGAGTTTCGATACATGGGGCGGCTGTGAAAAAATGTTCATATGTATGTAAACCTGTTGGACCAAACCGCTATGGTCATCAATCTCTAGACTTACAACTTATAAACAAACTTTTCGGTTTTGTAATTCGAAGAATTTGAGGTGCTATCAAAGGCAATATGGGTCAACGCCTTACCAATAAATAAATATTGTCTCTTGTAGTTTTACAGCTTATTTTTCCACCCGTTTACGTTAAAATATCGTAACTAGTGCCAGGTTATAGTTAAAAACGACAGTAAATGATGTATTGAGGAAGTGTGTACTCTAATCTGTTCGTAATACTTGCATGTTCCCAACTGTGCATGGAGGCGCCTAGATTGTCTGCATGAAACTGCAGACATGAAGAAGCTTAATCACCGGATATGAGGGGTGATAAAAAAGTTTCCGTCTGATGGGCGTAGCTGCAGCTTATATGCAAAGTAGCCCTACAGGGATTCTGGCATATTACTAGAGTCGTTCCGAAAGTAATGTCTCTCTTCTTTTTTTGTGGTGACTTTTAGATGGCCGTCCCAGTTCTCATTGGTGTAGTGCGTGAACCTTCCTCTTTCATTTTCGGGTAGTTTCGTTATTCTGCGGTAGAGGACGCCAGTAAAGGAGTGTTGCATATAAAACAACGTTGTAGAACTGAATTCCTCACTGGTGAAGACGTTGTGCTGGTTGAAATCCATCGACGCTGCCTAAAGGTGTATGTAGACGACACAATAGTCAGGAGCAGTGCGAAGCGATCGATAGCGGTATTTTCAAGGTGGTAAAAGGGTGTGCAGGTGAAGTCGTAGACTGGTCGACCACATGCAGCTATCCTTCACAATTAAGAGAATATGTATCAACTCGTCCATGATGATAGGTGGATAATTACATGAGAATTATGTGCAAACCTGACTGTACACTGTAATTCCTTGGAAACGACGTTGAAACATCTTGAGCGAGATGGATCCCGTGGATGCTTACAGAAGAACCAAAAACTCATCGAATGTGAATTTTTCGAGACATGCTGCGACACTATGAAGCTGAAGGTGAATAGCATCGTCACCAGAGATGAGAAGTGATGACACCACTACTAGCCGGAATCCAAATGACAGTCAGTGGATTGAGAAGAAATTGTAGACACTGCCATCTATATGCAAAGTGATGGCCGCACGGAATGGCCGCGTGGTCTAAGGCGTCGTGCTACGGACTGAGCTGCCGTTTCCGCCGGAGGTTCGAGTCCTTCTTCGGGAATGTGTGTGTGTGTGTGTGTGTGTGTGTGTGTGTGTGTGTGTGTGTATATGTTGCCCTTACTGCAAGTTATTTGAAATTGTTTGTAAAACTAGGAACTGATGACCACAGCAGTTTGGTCCAATAGGTTTACAAACATTTAAATATTTATTTGCAAAGTGATGTGCATAGTCATCTGAGATAGCAGATTTTTGGATGTTTTGGAACGTGGGGAAACTTTCAGTTCAGCACGTAACAATACGACACTAAAGTGGAATCTCGAATTGTTAGGGTAAGGCCAGAGAATTATACCGATTTTGCAATACGATAGTGCCCGCACCCCCCCCCCCCCCCCTCCATGGTCCTCTGAAAGTTGGCTTACTTGGTGAACATTTTCAGGAACTGGTTAGCCTCATCTGGTTCCGAGTTTTACCCGAGCGACATGCATGCTCTTATTCATCGTTGGCAAAAGTGCATAACCAATTATGATTGATGACTGAGTGGAAAAACGGCTATCTATAGTTGAAATATTGCTCTATTTATCTGTAGTGGTGTGATTTCAGTACCTCCTGCAGTTTCGGAGAGTAAAAATAGGAGGCATTGCTTTTGGAACGACCCTCGTGGCATCGATATGTAAGCAAGGGGTTAGAGCGGTAAATGCGAAAACGTTAACTATGCCCACCGACATTATTACCAAATGAGTACAAATAGTACGAATGTGCTATTACTATTTCCTTGGCTGCCGAAACATAAAGAACGACAGACATCCATTGGAGATGCCAGAATGTGTTTTGAAAAATGTTTGAAAAGCTTATGGGACTTAACTGGGGGGAGGGGGGGCATCTGTCCCTAAACTTACAAACTACTTATGAACTAACTTATACCAAAGACGACACAAACATCCATGCCCGAGGGAGGATTCGAACCTTCGACGCGGAAAGCTGTGCGGCCCGAAACGTGGCGCTCAAGACCGCTCGGCTACTCCCGCGCGACTTATTCATGTAATATATCTATAAGGTTGTTCAACTCATGAAAATCCTACCGATTATATGTAATAATCTTTTGAGAGTTCAGCTCTAAAAACAAGATGACAGCCGGGAAAACCCACTCCCACCCCCTCTGGGGGCGTGCCCAAAAATTCAAGGTGGATGCCACCCCATCAGGTGCAGATATGCCCGACCTCTACCACCACCCCCCAGCGACCAACTTCAAATTTCAAGATGGCTGCCGCCTCTGAGGGAAGCTCACATGCCTGGCTCCCACCCAGGGGCAGTGGTGCTCTTAACATGACAACGAACTTGATATTACTCCTAAAAGGAATTTAAAAGGACTGCAGTTTTTTCTCTCGAAACTCGACTAATTATTTTTTCTACGAACGTTATAGCTCCTAGTAGTGCTCCCTCCCCCTCCCCCCCCCCATCCCAAATCCCACACTAGTGCTCTCCAGCCATCGGAATGGGTTTCAAGGATTTTATTTTCCTTTTTTAAATTTGTTTGCAGTGCAGCCGTCCACACGTCCTCCTAGACCGCCAGACTTGAACTGACCACCAGAATATGTGCTCTCCCCACCACACTAAGATCTCGTGTTGTCCCCACCACACGTGTTAAGTCTGCAGGATGTCGTGGCCGACCAGAAAAATGAATATAATTAAAAGGTGCACACGCCTCACCCACAGGTAATTTGGCTATTTTAATGTGAATAGTGGAATACTAGGAAATTAGGATATTCAATCAAGTATTTTAGTCCATTTACAAGGATGCGTTGAATAACGATATTTGTATTTCCAGTCAGTCTCGTTTCTTGTTTATAGCTCTTGAAGATGGCATCTGCACTCATGCTCATAAATTAAGGGTAATGTTGATAATGGTGAAACAACGCTCTGGTAGGCAGTTTAGAAGTTTAAATCACCTCGGTGTATGCCGATGCGGTACCTTTGACCTGCGGCCGTCGCCTGGTGGCGCTGGCAGCAGTCCATATACGCATAGATGTGTTGGTGCGTGTCACAGTTTTTAGACGTGCTAATGGTGACTATGTTTCGAAAATGGCTCAAAGAACACATATTGATGACGTTATGAGGGATAGAAAACTAGGTTGAATGCAGGCTGGTCAAACATAGCAAGACGTAGCATGGGCCCTCTATCTTCCACAAAGTGTGATTCTAATATTATGGGAACGATTCCAGCAGACAGGAAACGGAGCGTCCACAGTGTACAACACCACAACAAGACCGATATCTAAGCCGCTCAGGAGTAACCGAGCGACACATTGCGGATCACGCGGCCTCCCGCGTCGGAATATCGAATCCTCCCTCTGGCATCGATGTTTGTGTTGTCTCTGGTATACGTTAGTCCCTAAGTAGTTTATAAGTTTCCCCGCAGTTAAGTCCCATAAGCTTAACAAACATCACCGATAGCTCATATCAGTGACCGCAGACGTCCATGGATTACTGCAGGTAGCCTTGCTTGGAACCTTGCTGCAGCCACTGGAACAGTTGTCTCCAGACACACACTCTACAGACGACTTTACAGACATGGTCTATTCCACTAACCCCTGGTCACAGAAGAGCCCGTAAAACCTGGTGTCAAGAACACAGTACATGGTCAATGGAACAGTGGTCCCAGGTTATGTTCGCAGACGAGTCCAGGTATAGTCTGAACAGTGATTCTCGCCGGGTTTTCATCTGGCATGAACCAGATACAAACCGCGTAATTTCTTTGAAAGGAACCTGTATAGAGGTAGTGGTTTGATGGTGATGGGTGGGATTATGACTGCTGTATGTACACCCCTACATGTCTTTGACAGAGGAACCCTAAGCGATCAGGAGTATTGGGACGTCATTTTGCGCCAGTATGTCCGCCTTTTCAGGGGTGCAGTGGATCTCACCTTCCTCTGATGGATGATAACGCACGGCCCAACCTAGCTGCCATCGAGGAGGAATACCTTGAAACAGAAGATATCAGGTGAATGGAGTGGCCTGCCTGTTGTCCAGACCTAAGCCCCATCGAGCACGTCAGGGATGCTCTCGGTCGACGTATCGCTGCAAGTCTTGAAACGCCTAGAACACTTCAGGAGCTCCGACAGGCACTTGTGGAAGAATGGGAGGCTATACCGCAGCAGCTGCTCCACCACCTGACCAGAGTATGCCAACCCGTCGTGCGGCCTGTGTACGTGTGCATGGTGGTCCTATTCCATATTAATGTTGGAGTACATGCAGAGGAAACAGTGCCATGTTGTAGCACATGTGTTTCGGGAAAGTTTTTTCAACTTATCTCTAATACCGTGGACCTACATATCTGTGTCGAGTGTGTTCCCTATTGTCTATGCTATTAGCGCCAGTTTTGTGTAGATTAGATTAGTACTTGTTTCATAGATCATGAATACGGCACTTCGTAATGATGTGGAACGTGTCAGGTTAATGAAAGGTGTCGTTACAAATTATTACTTTGTACTAAATATTACTTGACACTATATTTTTAATATTTGTTCATATTTACTAATTTTTATCTAAAAATTCATCTATAGTGTAGAAGGAGTAGCCATTCAGAAATTCTTTTAATTTATTTTTGAATGCGAGTTGGCTATCTGTTAGGCTTTTGATACTGTTTGGTAGGTGACCAAAGACTTTTGTGGCAGAATAATTCACGCCTTTCTGTGCCAAAGCTAGATTTAACCTTGAATAATGAAGATCAGTCTTTCTCCTAGTGTTGCCACGTTGTGTGGTACCAAAATCTGCAATTATTCTTAATCTATGAGAATGAGTGTACACCCCAAAACTGGACGTGAACGATTGTGTACAAATAAGCAATCTCAGTAATTACAACTGGAGTCGATATATTCAGCATGGAAAATTAGGGAAGAACTGCGGATTCACAGTAAAAACTATTTTATATTTAGCTGTGTATGGTAGTTGGGAATTTTGGTTCGATGGGAGACGTGTCCGAATGGCCAAAATGCCAAGGTATCGCTTGCGTAAATCGTGAAATCAGAGTTGCATTTCCTGACAGGCACAAATTTTCAACAGTCACCCTTGATGTATTTCAATGGCCAATAGGCGAAAAGAGTGAGAAATTTGTTCAGGTCTCTTTTGATCGGTTTTACAAATTTTAGTACAATAATTCAGACAATGAATAGTTAAACCTTCGAAAAGCGTCACTATTAGTGATTTTAGCATCTAAGCTAGCTGTACAATCCGGCTTACGTTTACCATCGACGTACTGTGATGATTTCAAATGTTCAAATGTCTGATAAGCTTATGGGACTTACCTGCAGGGTCATCAGTCCCTGAACTTACAAACTACTTATAAACTAAGTTATACTAAAGGCAACACAAACATCCATGCCCGAGGAGGATTCGAACCCCCGTCGGGGAACGGCCTCACGCATCGGAGCAAAACGCCTGAATGCGCTCAGCCACAGCACTGCGGCAGTGATGATTTCTTACTTGTTTTTGTACGGTCTGCCTTTTTAGGGTTATTTGTATTCTCCCTCGTCAGACACAGGAGAAATACGGATGTGGGCATGTCGATACGGTTATGAGTAGTCAAAGTCCCAAAAAGTATACAGGCTTTAAATATTTAATGACTTTGGAACATATTGTTTCCATTTGCAAGGCAGTGATCTGGTATTATGTTATAATGTGAAAATATCAGCCTAGTTCACAAAAAATACACTTTATTGTATAATATGGTGACCGCTTGAGATCTCAATCTAAGATCATCCTCGGACCAATTTGTCTCACGTTGATGCTGAGATAAGGAGCATCAACGCGAAACAAATCGGTCTGAGGATAGTCTTAGTATAAGATCAGAACGGGTTACCTTACTATAAAATAAAGTGTAAAATTTTCTTTCGAACTAGACTGACATTTTTATACTAAAAGAATTTCGTTAATTGTCTACATTCCAAGTAAACTTTATACCCGCTCGGTGGTCTAACGCACCGCTTTCTGAGAGGCGTACCGGCCCCGGCGGATTAATGATGGGGGTCGGAGTGCCGGCCATCCTAGATGTGGGTTTTAGGCGGTTTTCCACATCCCCCTAGGTGAATACCGGGCTGGTCCCAAAGTCCTGCCTCAGTTACACGATTCGAAAACATTTCATAACACTTTACACTTTCACACATATAATACTATATACAGACATTAGGGGTACATATTTCCTCCCGGGGAGCAGCGGCAGGAAGGGCATCCGGCTACCCCGTCAGTATGAACACGCCAAATCTCAAACAAAGATGACCTCGCATGTGCGGGAAAAGAACTGAAGAGAAAGAAGAAGAGAAAGAATATTCCAAGTAAAGTTTATCCAACAGCATTTCATTTAGTAAGCGTAGATTTCAGGGACCGCTGCCACTCTTCAGGTTTTGAAATCGCGTTGTCAATTTATAAAACTTACCGACGTTTCGGCCACTATTATTAGCGTTGTTCCTCGGGATGTATTTAAAAAAAAAATGCCCTGAGGAAGGCCGCTCGCAACAGTGCGGCAAGGACGGAAAGCAATTTTATAAATTTTCGATGCAGCCACATACCCAGAAGGATTTTATTGACAATTCAGTAATTCTTTTGATGTAAACTGGATACATTACCTCAATCCATTGCCTTTGATTACTGCCGCGTGAAAATTGTCAACTTCCAATTATTGAAATGTTTTCGGCCTAACCGTAGCTTTGTAGCTGCCAGTAGTAACTTTTATGGAGGCTTTTTAATTAGATATTTGTGCACAAGCAGTGCTGAATTACAGTCGCGTAATATATTTCATAGCTGGCTCACCAGTGTGTAGAACTAAAGTACCGCTGCTGGATCTTCCTGACTTCCATAGCTCATTCTCATTTACAAGGGAACGCTCAAACGTGATGATCACCGATTTTGAAGAGTCTGAGCTATGTCGTAGAGGGCCACGTTCTGAGTACGTGATTAGTGGCGCCGAGCGCTAGGTTTGGAGAAAATCGATGTCGAAATTTTATGCGTATTTCCTGTAAAGGTAATGTTAGTCATTTTTCGCTGAACATAGCGCAGTTGATAACGTTCAGGGCTATCATGAAGCTCGCGGTGAAATGGAATGGTCTGATATCGATCCGTAGCACAGCACGGACGACTGGAAGCTCAGGAGAAGTGCAAACAATGTTGAAAATGTTCAAATGTTTGTAAATCTATCGGACCAAACTGCATGGTCAAAAAGTACTTAAACTAAGGTAAACTAAGCTCAGGACAACACACACGCACACACACACGGACACACCCATTCCCCATGGAGGACTAGAACCTCTGACGGCGACTAACCCCGCGCTCCGCGGCGAGGTGCCTTAGATCGCTCGGCTACTCCACCGCGGCGCAAACAATGGGCTGCGTTCAGAGGAACGAGCGTAATTAGGTTCGGCGTAGACGTATAAACTAACATGCAGTATATATAGGAAGAAGTTGCAATGAAAGTTCCGGATTGCTGCTTATATTTTATTTAATAGTGCTACAGCTGTTTCAACAGTTTGTCATTCTCAAGCGCCTGCGTATATAAGAATTACATTAATTACAAATGAAACAATAGGAAAATATACATAAAATTTTTTTGGTATAAATTTACCTTCTAACTTACATCTACGTTGTTTGGACGTTTTATGCTGACATCTGGCGTAACTGTTGCATAAACTGTATGAAAATATTCACGTACTTCGTTATGTAGTTTACGTCCAAACACCGTAGACGTAAGTTATAAGGAAAGTTTATAACAAAAAAAATTTATGTACATTTTCCTATTGTTTGATTTGTAATTAATGTAATTCTTTTATACCTTATACTAAAGACGACACAAACGTCCGTGCCCGAGGGGGGATTCGAACCCCCGACGGGGAACGGCCTCGCACGTCGAAGCATAGCCCCTAAGTGCACTGGCCACTCCGCCGCGGCGAAGAACCTTCCGTCACACATCGAGAGGTGGAGTCCGGAGAATGGGTGTAGATTTAGAAATAAAATTATGTGGTGTCACAAAAGTGTGATCGGTTGTGATTTTGTGGTCTTCAGTCCGGAGACTGGTTTGATGCAGCTCTCCACAATACCCTATCCTGAGCAAGCCTCTTCATCTCCACATAAGAACGGCAACCTACGTCTGACTGAATCTGCTTACTGTATCCATCTCTTGGTCTTCCGCTGCGATTTTTACCCCACACACTTCCCTCCAATGCTAAATTCACAATTCCTTGATGTCTAAGAATGTGTCCTACCAATCTATCCCTTCTTTTAGTCAAGGTATGCCAGAAATTTCTTTTCTCTCCAATTTTGTTCAATACCATCTCATTAGTTACGCGATCCACCCACCTAATCTTCAGCATTCTTCTGTAGCACCATATTTCAAAAGCCTCAATCCTCTTCCTGTCCGCACTGTTTATCGTCCATGTCTCACTCCCATACAAGGCAACAGTCCATACAAATGCCTTCAGAAAAGACTTCCTTAGGCTTAAATCAATATTCGATGTTAACAAATTTCTCTTTTTCAACAACGCTTTTCTACCCGTTGCCATTCTGCATTTTATATCCTCTGTACTGCGACAATCATTTGTTATTTTACTGCTCAAATAACAAAACTCATCTACCTCCTTTATTGCTTCGTTACCCAATCTAATTCCTTCAGCATCACCTGATTTCCTTAGACTGCACTCCATTACCATAGTATTGCTCTTGTTAATGTTCATCTTATATGCACCTTTCAGCACACTGTCCATTCCCTTCAACTGCTCATCCAGGTCTTTTGCTGTCTCTGAGATTATTATAATGTCGTCGGCAAAACGCAATGTTTTTAATTCTTCACCCTGAACTTTAATTCCTTCTCCAAATTTCTCCTTGCTTTCCTTTATAGCTTGCTCAATGTACAAATTGAATAACAATGGAGAAAGACTACAACCCTGTCTTACTCCCTTTCCAACCACTGCATCCCTTTCATGCCCTTCAACTCTGATAATCGCTGTCTGGTTTTTGTACAAGTTATAAATAACCTTACGTTCCCTATATTTTACTCCTGCTTTAACAGAAAAAACTATTGTTTTTAAATAATCAGATTTGTACTCGAAATTTGTGAAAACTAACCGTAATTTGAGCGATATTATCTCCAACGTGGAGGTCCGTGAATGTATCACCTGTTTGACTGCTGTTTTAAATTTTAATGTAACTAATGATATGTGTTAACAGAGGATAATGGACAAGATTTTAACAGCCATTGGTAACATGCATTGGATTATCACGACTTGAAAAAGGCGAACGGTTTGACAATGGATGGTAGTGTCCGAAACTAGTCACTGACTTCAAAACTGTTCAACTGCGACGGACAAAATAAATTGTTTTACTCTATATTTTTGTTCGTCACAATTTCGCCTTGAATTCTGAAAAAATAAAATGTTTGTATAGCTTCAAATGTTCAAATGTTTGTAGAGCTTATGGGACTTAACTACGGGGTCATCAGTCCCTAAACTTACAAACTACTTGCAAACTAGCTAATACTAAGGACGGCACAAATATCCCGACGGTGGCCGTGCAGACCGTGCCTGGAGCGCCTCAGTCCCCTCGGCCACCGCGGCCGGCTTGAATTCTGAAGTGGCTTTCGTTAGTCCTGCGCAATCTGTTTATTATTCCTTGAAATGGATGGTAGAGTCTGAAACTAGTCACTGACATCAAATCTGTTCAACTGCGACGGACAAAATAAATTGTTTTACTCTATATTTTCGTTCGTCACAATTTCGCCATGAATTCTGAAAAAATCAAATGTTTGTATAGCTTCAAATGTTCAAATGTTTGTAGAGCTTATGGGACTTAACTACGGGGTCATCAGTCCCTAAACTTACAAACTACTTGCAAACTAGCTAATACTAAGAACGGCACAAATATCCCGACCGTAGTGGCCGTGCAGACCGTGCCTGGAGCGCCTCAGTCCCCTCGGCCACCGCGGCCGGCTTGAATTCTGAAGTGGCTTTCGTTAGTCCTGCGCAATCTGTTTATTATTCCTTGAAATGTTCCTCCCTTAAAATTTTAATTGGTTTTGGTAAATAATTCAATAATAATGTTAATGATAAAATAATTACTTGAATATGATAAAAGTTAGCGCCTGACGAAATAATGTTCCGCGAAAAGGAAATTTAGAATCAATGCAAATGAAGTTTGAAATTGATTTTAAATTTTGATAGGAAAACTAGGGCGCTAAAATTACGTCGAGAGAAATATATCAAGTTAGTGGCCGGGTTGCAAATCACTATTATATGCACCTGTAAAAATTTTCTGCAACTTAATGAATATGGTAAATAGCACAGAAATATTTAATTTTAGCAATCTGCCTAAAATCCTGTCTGATTAAGTAGAAGACTGGCACACCACGTATACATTGCACAGAAATTAACTGTTGAAACGCACTCGTAAAACACCAATTTATCTTAAGTCTACGGCTAGCTAAAAATTAAAATAGTTAATTTTTTATAAACTGGCGTATATCTCAGGGACTTTTGGTGCGGAACAAAAGATTCTAAGATTATCATGAAGTATTGTGCATCGTTCCAACACTTAATTTCGCACACTGCAAGAAAATTGTGGCCGATGGTAATCTGTAAGAAAATTGCACATACTATAAATATATTGTACCATTAGGAATAATGATTTGGCTTTTTTAATAAAAAAAATTATTGAGAAATGCAAATTTTCTTTAAATGAAATTAGCGGTTTAAATTTTCAAAATGCTGAACATACAATTATTTCTTACATACATTCTGTGCACGAAAGGAATGTATGATTCTGATAAATTAAACAAAGAGCAATGCGCTATTTCGTCCAGAACCTACCAATGCTAGACCAAGAAAAGGGAAGAGTGGAGACTGCTGCTCCTTCTTATTAAGTAAAACATATGATAAGCGTAAATGTACAGATAATAATGTACTTGTTAACGTTATACTATCTTTGTCTTTGTGTTATCGATTTATAATAATTTGCATGGAATAAATGTAGAATAATCGTAACAAATACAAAGGATTAATTTAACGGAATAAATAAATGAATAAATATTGAAATAAAGTGGAGGCGGCCCATGAAACGTTATATCCTCTGGGCGCTACAAGGTTTTTTCATGTCCGTTATTGTAGTTGCTATCCGACTGAGGCAAGAAACTAGTTTATGATGAGCCAGATACGGGTATCGACAAATTTATCCCATCTCGATAAGCGCAACACGGCGCTCCACTCTGCTACGTCCGTTTATGCCATCACGCATCGGGCTGGTAACGGTTTTGCCGGCCACTCCTTTGGTGAAGCAAAATAGGCTATCGGGCTGCAAGCTACCGCTGCGGGCGAGCGTCCAGGGCGGTTGCCACTGCCACCGCCTTCCATGCACTTCTCTTCTCGCACACGGGACTGGGTACGACTTCTAGCCCAGACCCAAATTATAGTTTAATGCTGCAGTGGGACACGGCCGGTAGGTTCAAAACTAAAGTTCTTCAGTATGATCGTGTTGGACTTCGATCCTGGCCCTATAACTACACTCGAAGTATAACTGTAACTTCACTGTTCGATTATAGAAAAAATCTTTAAATGTTTCTTTCTAGTTCCTTGTGCAAGATAAGAAAAAATAAAACTCTTCCTAAAACAAAATACTTCAAAGTTCAAAATTTGGTATATAGTGTTGCTGAAATTTCGTCATATGTTTCGTAAACCACAAATATTGTTCGTTGAATCCGTTGACAAAATATAACCTTTTGCAAAATACGAAGTCACTGTCTTTTAATAAATGACATTATAGCTAAGTCCCTAAACTTCTCTAAGTCCAAAAACTCTGTAAATAACTTCATGATATAGTTTCAGCACAATATATAAATGCTGAAATAACTGTTCTCTAACCACTCACACTTGAAATAAAATATAACGTTTTATTTTCTTAAGTCACAAATCCACATATAATATAAAACAAAGTCTGATCTCTCTCCTAAGGACTCAACATAAAGACTGAAACTGTTTTTCTGAACATACAATCATGAACAACGTATGACATTTATTTTATTTATTTCATTGTGACGATTGGCAACGGAAGTGTTCTAACAGATTCTTCTCTAGCTATGAGGCTGTCGACCTGCGACCACTGGTGGCCACCTATGTCATCTTTGGCTTCCACAGAGAAGACGCTGTTCTCGTAGGTTGCTCCGTTGTCACTGCACATGAAACATAGGAAACATCATAACAGAAAATTATTATATCAAAAATTATTAACACCATAAAAAAAACATATTTTTACCTGCAAAACTGAGCTGATGTAAGGTAGTAGAGGGAATAATATTTCGTCCCACTACAGTGCACAGGAACACAGGCAGGAAACAATAACTTAATATTTTTGCCAAGATTGTAAAAAGCTTTTATTTCTTTCATTCAACAACTGGTTTGAGCACTCTGAGGTCCTAAGATACATATGGGTACCTCAAAGTCTAGGTGAGGCCGTTGTTGGGGCATATCACTCATGAAGATTAATTTTTATAACAATATATGTTGTTGTTGTTGTTTGTGTGTTTTAGGGGGACTAAAATACGGAGGTCATCATTCCCCTCAATATATGCACTATTACACCAAATGTCAATCAATAAAAATACATATCCATGTCACTACATGAAATTAATATGTAGACATTACCCTTTGCATCAATGCACTTAGTTTTATATTTTATCCAATGACATAGGTACGCATTTTTATTGGTTGACATTTGAGATAATATTATAGTGCTATCAGAAAGTAATCCTCATGAGAGTAGTATAGACCTCTCAATGAGCTCACCTAGACCTTAAGAAAACCACATGTACATTAGTACCTAGCGTGACGAAACCGATTGTCAAAACAAATAAATAACATGCTCCATTCAATTCCACATGATATATTTGTGTTTTACAAGAAATGATGCAATGTCAGAGAGAATCTCCCTATAATTTTATCACTTAGCGTTGATTCCACTAGTAGCATGTTTATTTATTAAGCAACAGTACAAAAATAGACCAGAAGAAGGGCACTCAAGCGCCCGAAACCGGTCGTTAAAGTTCAAAATAAATAACGACAAGCAACTGGTTGCTGCATTTCATTAATTTATAATTTTATCATTTATAAGAAATCACTGCCCAGTCCTTGTAGCCCCTTACCATAAATTTTAACTTTAGAGGTACGCATGATTATCACAGAATAGGACTGGGAAAGGGTAACAATATAATCAAACAAGTCTGGTATCTATACATGATAAGCGACTCTCCCAATCAGTAAAGTACCAGCCAGTGATATCTGTCGCGAATTTAAATTCACACAATTTGTGCACGACTAGAAGCCACAGGGAGATCTCTCGGGTCATACCTGAGGGAAGTGCTTTGAGAGGGAAGTGGGGGGGGGGGGGGGGGGAGGGGGGCAAGAGAGGTTACAAACGACGCCATTGCTCATTCAGTAATATCGCAGAGAACCTCGTGCTAGCGTCGCAGAAATGTTACCTAGTACATCTGCTTAGTTGTCGAGGGCGAGGCTCGGCCTACATAGGAGACACATAAATCAAACAAACGCAACGAAATACAGCAATATTTGAGCTACGGAGTAATTTTTCTACATACCACCATTCACTTTTGTCATGGTTGAACCAAAGCCTGCAGGACGTGCTTGGAACAACCACCTGAGGCTAATCAATTACTTAAATGAATTTTCCATCGGTGCTTCACAGAACTTGATAGTATTCTATAAAATTTTGTAGAACATCAGGAATGTTTCATAAAATTACCAATGGCATCAGAGTTCGCTACGTAGACTATCTTTCATAGGCCCAAAGAGATAGGGACTGTGCGGTGGATGTGGTAAAACAGTCCAGCCGGAATTGGCCACGAGTTTCGTGGTGGTATATTTGATGTGGAGCCTTACGTTATTATGTTGGACGTAAAATATGATCTTGTGTCTGGCCTTACCCAGGGAAATCGTGCATGCAGCTTAGTAACTGAATATATCTACTTACGTACTCCACAAATCCATCCTGAGGTGCGTGGTGGAATGTAATCAGTACCACTACTAGTCATTTGTTTTCCTGTTCCATTCCTATATATAACGAGAGAAAAACGAATACTTTTATGCATCCATACGAGCCCTAATCCTCTAATCTTATCCTTGTGGTCTTTACGTGAAATGTAGTTTGACGGCAGTAGAATCGCTCTGCATTCTACAGTCCGCCTCAAATTCCGACCCTCTATATATCTTCAACAGTGTTTCTCGAAACGAACGTCGCCTCCCCTCCAGCGATTCCCAGTTGAGTTCCCAATGCATTTCTGTAACAGTCGCGCATTGCTTGAAATTACCAGTTACAAACCTCTCCACCTGCCTTTGAACTACGTCTGTGTTCTCCTTTAAACCGATATGATCGGGAACCCAAACACTTGACCAATATTCAAAATGGGGTCGTACAAGCGTTTTATATGTGGTATCCTGTATTCTTTACGGACGAATCAAACCTTCACAAAATTCTTCCAGTAAAGCGAAGTCGACCATTTGACTTCCCCACGACTGTCCTTACATGCTCATCCCATTTCATATAGCTGTGCAGTGTTACGCGTAGGTATATTTTTAATGGACGCGACTCTGTCAAGTAGCACACTACTAATGCTGTATTCGAACAGTACAGGATTGTCCCTCCTATTCATCTACATCACCTTACATTTTTCTACATTTAGAGCTAGTTGCCATTCCTCAAACCACCTAGAAATTGGGTCCAAGTCATCCTGCGTCATACTAAAGTCATTCAATAACGTCGCCCTCTTGTACACCACGGCATCATCAGCAAACTACCCCCGATTGCATCTCACTCTGTCCGTGAGATTTTATATAGACAGAAAGTAATGGCGGTCCTATCACACTTCCCTGGGCCACCCCTAACGATACCCTAGTCTCTGATGAACACTCGCCGTCGAGGAAAACGTAAGTAATTTCGAGCTACCCACACATTTGGATACCTATTCCATACGTTCGTACCTTCGCCAGCCGTCTGTGGTGCGGTACCGTGTCAAACGACTTTCGAAAATTAAGAAATTTGCCTGTTGCCCTTCATCCATAGTGCGGTAGATGTCATGAGCGAAAAGGGCAATCTGAGTTTCGCAAGATCGATGCTTTCTGAAGTCGTGCTAATTCATGGACAGACGTTTTCCCGTCTCAAGGAAATTTACTATATTAGTACTTAGAATATGTTCAACAATTCTACAGAAGGCTGAAGTTGATGATATAGATCTATAATTTCGTAGGTTCGTTCTATTACCTTTGTTATTCATGGGAGTTACTTGTGCCTTTTTCCAGTCTCTTGCTACTTTGCGCTGGATCAAAGATTCGTCTTGTTGCGTGTTGAATTGACAGTTTCTCCAGGCTCTAGGACATCTGGCTGTCCAAGAAGAGTTTGCACATCATTACGCCTCCAGACAGCTGTATCTCGAATGTCTTCTTTGACGGAGAATTTTCATGTCGCTATTCCCTGGACTGTCATTTGGATTACGGCTCGTCTCATTTCCGTAGCGATGATATTCAGAAAATTGTAACCTTCAATTTCGTATCGGTCTACGAGGTCTCAAAAAATTGCCATTCAATGAGGTTTTTTGTGTTTCTGTACTTTTTTTGCTCAGACATGGCTACATCCAAGATTTTCCTCCATAGTTCCTAAAGCATTTCAACCGACGTTCAGGATTTCACACAATTCTCTGATCGTTATCCGACAATAGGAGCGGATGAGTTGATCGGAATGCTCTTCACTGCGTGGGATAAGAGCTGTTGAGGGTCGACCGTGCAGTTGCTTGTCCTGCACACCCTTCACACAGCCTTGAAAATGCCGTTCCCATCGCCTCTCACTGCTCGTACTTATTGTCTCTGTACTTCTTTAGCTAGCGTCTATGGAGTTCTTCAGCAGTGAGGAACTACAATCATTCATCGCTATTTTTATACGCGCATTCATATCAGACTGTACATTGGAACACCGTCCTGCTGGCGCAAGTATAGTAAAACACCGGAAATACTTGCAAATGAAGGAGGAAGGCTGAAGCTTTAGCACTACACCAATGACGTCTGGCACGGACATCCAAAGTTACCACAAAATAAATAAATAAATAAAATAAAAAATGAAATAAATAAATAAATAAAATTATTACAATTGCTACCGATTATCCCCTTTCGCATTTCAAACACCAATCGGACTATTTCATTCACCCTGTGGGCGCGCAAAATACTCTATGTAAATACAAGTAGAGGATATCCATTTCCCCTACTGGCGTGAATTACTCAAAACACGAATAAGAATGCCAAACATTTCTTCTCTTAATCCTGAAACCACTGATTCGCACTGTTTTATAAGGACTAAACTTTCACTCATCCAGAAATCATATACCCAGAAGCTCACTTGCAACAGTAGGTGAAACGTCGAACTCGGTTTTTCTTTCTTTCTGTTTACTTCTACGAGAGGGAGTTGTAAAATAAGTTTCCCCTGTCGAAAGTGGTCACAGTTGATTATGAAAGAAAAAAAAAAAAGACATAAAAGATAAGATATATCTTTATTTTTCTTCATAAGATCCAAGACATTGAAACATTTTTCATACCGCTTTATAAGCATCAACAAGCTTTCCAGGAAAAATTCAGGGCGTTGCATACGGAAGAAGCGTTGAACGGCTTGTTTGACGCCAGCATCGCTTCCAAAGCGGCTCCCGCCGAGAGTCTTCTTCAAAGCTAGAAACAGATAGAAGTCACTTGGTGCGAGATCAGGACTGTATGGCGCATGGTGTAGGCTCTCCCAACCAAGAGTTGTAGAATGGTTTTGCGTTGCCGTCGCCGAGTGTGGTCTCGCATTGTCATCCAACAAAAAAACGCCACATCTGAGAAGGCCATTCCGCTTTTCCTAATAGCCTCTTTCAATTTCGACAGAGTGGCACAGAACTACGCTGCATTGATGATTAAAAAAAGTCCAAAAAGTCCAGCAAAAAACTCTTAGGATGTCCCAGAAAACGGTGAGTAGCACTTTACCTACAGACGAAGTGGTTTTGAACTTCTTTTGAATGCTTCTTCCGTATGCAACGCCCTGATTTTTTTCCTGGACGGCTTTTTGAAACTTATAAAGCAGTTTGAAAAATGTCTCAATGTACTAGGAAATTATGTAGAAAAATAAAGATATGCCAGATCTTTAATGCCTCATTCTATGTTTTTCCACTTTCATACACAACTCTGCCCACTGCCGACAGGGAAAATTTATTTTCCAACTCTCAGTCGTTAATTTTTTTTTTTTTTTTTTAATTGACAATGCGGTTACACACCGTGAAGAATTCTATTGAAACTGAGGACGACCGCGCAAGTCTACGTTTACATATATTATTTTTGTTTTCTGAATAAAACTACTATTAATACTACTGATGTTTTATACCACCACAGTAATGATCTCAGGAAAATCGTCACTACCGCGTGGTCTATAAGGCGCTTCTCCACGGACTGCGCTGCTGCACCTCGTCGGAGGTTCACGTCCTCCCTCTGGCTTGTGTGGGTTGTTTCCAGCGTAAGTATCTTAACTAGTTTGTAAGTTTTGGGGCCGATGACTTCGAAAGTTTGGTCACTTAGGTTTACAAACATTTGAACATCTGATTTGAGAATCGTCACTAAAATGTTGTTAGCAGAAACTTCATGGATCGCATGTTTCCAGGAGAGATTATACATAATCATGAAGCGGCGTACCATATTGTGCAAAATTAAAGAATTGTTAGAGTTTGTAACATGAGGATGTGTACCAGAGTTGATAATTTTCAATGTGAGAGACCGGCTATTATCTTTGCGACTACCTTGGATATATTCGAGATTCATTGGCTGCTGATGCGATTTTTACTTTCTTTCGTCTCTCGTTTCTGTAGCAAACACACAACGCTGAAGCTCAGATTCACGCTGTATTATTTTACGGCGCTTTCAGCCCTACAGAACAAACGGAATTGTGTTTTATGTCAGACTTGTAGAGAAACGCGCACATTACTGGGGCATATTTGGTTTAGGCTGTGATTTGTTGTTTCTCATATGGTATGTTGTTGTAACCCTGATTGTGGCGACGCGTGGCGTGGATATCACTTTGCGGTCTGGCTTGAAAAGGCGAAGGTCACGTTCGCATCAGCAGAGGTGAAGGGCGAGCGGTTTGTGTACATCTCTTTAACAAGTGGCTCTGTTTACAACTTGTTTTCGCGTCCTCAACAGCAGCTGCGCCGCGCGAGCAACTCGTGTTTCGCGAAAATTCTCAACTTTTTTTTCTTCGACCAGTATTCTCACAAATAGCGTACCTTCTCTCTTCTTTTGAAGAAACAAATTAAACTGCAAAAAATATGAGAACCGTACTATGATACTAGGCCTTTTTTTACATGGATACGTATTCAAAATTGAGGCTGCGCTCATTTACTTGAGTTACATATACATCTGGAATCAAAGATAGGATGGGAAATACAGCGTAGAAATATGGATCGCCTCCCTCTATCAAAATATTAACCTTTCTTGAAGCATGTGACTTTTTTCTGAATTCTCTCTTTTACTGCAGATTTTCAGTATAACTTATTGGTTTCCACCTATTTCAGATTTAGCAGCTTTACATTAGACAACATTTCAACCTAAAAAAAATCAAAGGCTACTATTCCCTCCTTACCTAGACTGCTTATGGTTGACATTTGACTTCAGCACTAGGCTACACTAAAGAGTGATACCTTCATAAAAGCAGTCATTACACTTAAATTGTACGTCCTTCACCTTCTTCATTATACTGTCAATATAATATCTCTGATTTAATTAAGCTACATTTCAAGAACCACCTTTCAGTTTTGTTGTAATTTTTCTTCGGTACGGAGATTTCTATGATACATCTCTCTACCCTATTCTATCCTGTGAAATCTCATTCATTTCCTCTTAACAACGGTAACTCACACTCATTTGAAACTACTTACTGTATTCGTCCCTCGGTCTGCCTCTTTGATATTTTCCCCACACTCTTCCCTCCAATGCTAAATTGATGATTTCACGACGTCTCAAAATGGGTTCCTGTGGACATGTACACTGTAGATCCAACCAGCAATGTTTGTATACAACTACTCCATGATAAATGTAATAAAAGGATATGCCGCGGTGGAGTAGCCGAGCTGTCTAAAGCGTCTCGCTGCGGAGCGCGGTTGCTCGCCGTGGAGGTTCGAGTCCTCCCTGGGGCATGGGTGTGTGTGTTGTCCTTAGGTTAGTTTACCTAGGTTTAAGTAGTTTGTAAGCTACGGACTGATGACCACGCAGTTTGGTCCGATAGATATACATACATTTGAACATTTGAATGAAAGATGTGACATTGTAAAATATAGGAAATCAGAAGATGACATCTGTGAAAGTCGAAACCGGTCATACATAAATAAAAAACGCGATCTTGGCTGGAAACTTGAATAACATGATTATTACTATGCAAGAGAGGTATGCGATTCATTGATTCTCTTCGCCTCTCCGCGCCCTTTAAGCTCATCGTTGTGACTAATAAAGAAGTATTCCACTCGTACGTCTAATCTGATATATAAAGCAGAGTGTCCGTATGTTTGTACGTGTTGCATAAAAATCTACAGTTTTGTTCCAATCTTTATGAAATTTTGTACACGTAAGCTTCAATCCACGAGGACGGTCGCCGTAAGTGTAAGAATCACATACGATATATAGTTCACGAGATATGACGTCGTAAAGAATGAGATGCACGAAAAACTGCTGCATTTTGCGACAATGCTGTTCATTTTCTCCTAAACCATTTGACCGACTTCAACCAAATTTGGTACACACATTCCTTTCCATGAGGTAACAATTGCTGCATGTTTAAGAATCACATTCGACACATGGTTCAAAAGATATTACGTCATAACGAATAGAAATCGCAAAAAATGCCATATAATGCGGCGAGACTTTCGAAATACACTGTATGAGAATGACAGTACTTAGCGACTTGCAACAAACTTTAAACATCATTTCAAACATT
The DNA here is from genome assembly GCA_026315105.1 of Locusta migratoria. Classification (NCBI taxonomy): domain Eukaryota; kingdom Metazoa; phylum Arthropoda; class Insecta; order Orthoptera; family Acrididae; genus Locusta; species Locusta migratoria. The sequence goes on from CM048747.1 coordinate 104,891,311, forward strand.
TATTAAAGTTTTTCTCGCTGGCATCCATAGTTAAATGATGAAAAAAAAAAGTGTTTTCCTTACTACTTTTCCGCTATTTATGGAGTAAAACTACGGCTCTCGGTATGACGTTACAATTTATAATTTCAACACTACAACTTGTAGCGACAGGAAATTTTACTGACAGTATACACATATATATATATAGTTGAATGTAGCTTCTATATTGTGTCCATTCTGACACGTAGTTCATGTGATATAAGTACATAAACAGTAACGTTCCGCTGTTCATGGACTAAAACTACGGCTTTCGGTATGACGTTACAATTTATAATTTGTATACTACAAATTGTAGCCGCAGGAAATTTTACAAACAGTATACACGTATATAGTTGAGTGTACCTTCTAAATTGTGTCACAGTACGACACGTAGTTCATGAGATATAAGCAGATAAACAGTAACGTTCATGAGAAACCGCCCCATCATGCACCAAATTTTAATCTATTACTTCTTTAATACTAATTGTATTCCCAAGAGATTTTACAGACATACAGCCCTCATACGCCTGAAAAATGGCAGGAATAAATAAATAAATACCCGGGCAACGCCGGGTTTTCATCTACTTACCTATATTTCCCACAAGACAAGTGAGCTGGGCACGCTCCCTATTTCGCTCGCTGTGAACAGTCAAATGGGACGACAGGGCAGTTGGCACAAGCTTGCCAGGCAGCTGACATGGCGAGTTTATTAATTTTTTTTAATGTTTGTAAACCTATTGGACAAAACTGCTATGGTAATCATTTCCTAGACTTCTACTTAAATTAAGGACAACCCATGCACACCCAAGTACGAGGGAGGATTCTAACATCCGGTGGGAGCGACCACGGAATCTGCAACATGATGCCTTAGACCAAGCAGCTAATCCCTCGTGGCTGCGATTTTGTTTCCTTGCCTGTGTTTCTATGGGCACCAAACTCCTACTACAAAAAAATTTCAAATGTTTGTATAGCTTATGGGACTTAACCACGGGGTCATCAGTCCCTAAACTTACAAACTACTTATGAACTAGCTAAGACTAAGGACGGCACAAATATCCATGCCCGAGGGGGGATTCGAACCCCCAACCGTAGTGGCCGTGCAGACCGTGACTGGAGCGCCTCAGTCCCCTCGGCTACCGCGGCCAGCAAACTCCTACTCATAACTGCTATGACGTAGTGACGTACTTCTTCAGGGAAACAGATAATTATATCGCCACAGGGTTCGGTAGAGTACTGAAAGTCTTTCGATTGGCGCCACTTGGCTGATTTGTATGTCGATGGTGATCAGAGTGATAATGAAACACACCAATCCCCTGCCGGAAGTTGGAACCTGGGCGTCTTGCATTGTTGATCGGCGACGCTGTCAAAATGTTCAAATGTTTGTAAATCTAAGGCACTTAACTTCTGTGGTTATCAGTCCCTAGGCTTACAAACTACTTATACTAACAGAAGGTGGGGGGGGGGGGGGGGAATGACACACACACACACACACACACACACACACACACACACATACACACACATGCCCAAGGGAGAACTCGAACCTCCTAAGACGCGCAACCGCATGTCCGTAGCAAGGCGCATTAGAACGCTCGGTCAGTCCATCGTGGAAATTATTATTTAAACAATTAAAATATTACACATTAATTTAGACAACATTGTCAATGTATAAAAACAGTGATTTGGTATAATTAATATTACAAAAACAGTCTTCAACATAAAAAAAAAAAAAAAAAAAAATTACAGTGTTATTGACCGGTTTCGAACTGATGTAGGTCATCTTCGGAACAAAATGTAGCCCATGTGGCTAGTGCTGGACTTGGTTGAGCCGGCCGTGGTGGCCGAGGGGACTGCGGCACGCCAGTCACGGTCTGCACGGCCACTACGGTCGGGGGTTCGAAACCCCCCTCGAGCATGGATATTTGTGCCGTCCTTAGTGTTACCTTGTTCATAAGTAGTTACGTCCCATACGCTATACAAACATTTGAATATTTTTTTGGACTTTGTTGTGCTAAGCTGTCCTGGCTGTTCTCCTGCCAGCTGGTAACAGTTACCTGCTGGCAGGAGAACAGCCAGGATAGCCCAGCCCAGCCGAGTCCCGCACGAGCCACATGGACTACAGTTTGCTCCGAAGATGACCTACATCAGGTCGAAACCGGTCAATAAAAACTGCCAATTTTTTGCGATCAAGAATGATTTTGTAATATTAAAATATTACAGTGCAGATCGCAAGTTGCTGAGCTATTTATTAGCAACCGGTTTCGGTCGTACAGGACTATCATCAGGCCCTTGGCACCTAGTTGGTGGACGGTGGCGGTGGCTGGATTATTGAATATTTTAGATCGCTGTTTCTAAAAATGCTTTCAAAAATTATCATTTACATTACTACCTACAAACAACCTGGTTTATTTATCGAAAAGTCAAAAGGAGACTTACAATATGCCATTAAGTTAATTACTCGTATTTTCCTTATGTAACATTAGGTCCTCTATAGTAAGTCTTGTGTTATATTGGTAGTAAGTCAATGACGAAACATTGAATTACTTTTAATGTGACGAAGGTGTATAATTTCCTCTGTAGGGGGCGGAGAGGGAAGGGGAAGATGATGGTGACCCCCGCGCGGAAGTTTCACACAGGGCCCCCCGAATGCTAGAGCCGGCTCTGTTCGTTCAGCACGAGCACCATGTCCCCTGATAGTAAAGAAAGAATGTTCAAATGTTTGTGAATCTAAGGGTCCCCTTTCCCCGGTTGGATAACGGGTAGGATAGGTACATGCAAGTCGCCGAAGTGGCGTCCAGTAGAAAGACTTACACCAGGCCACTGAGTCACACGAAATTATTATTAACTACTGCGGTTATCAGTCCCTGGGCTTAATAAATACTTACACTAAGTCATGCTAAGCACAACACACATAGTCATGCCCGAGGGCGGACTCGAACGTCCGACGGCGAGCAACCGCGCGCTCCACAGCACGGAGCCTTAGAGCGCTTGGCGACTCCACCGCTGTCCCGTGCCTGCCGTAATGTTCGATGTACTCATGGAAAAGCAGGCTTAATTTATATATTTTCTTGCCCTTGCTAAATATGGAGTCGTCCTTTAAGTTAAAGTATCACAGGCATTTTTATTCTCGCTAGTGTTTTACTGATTTATACAGTGCCACTGCCATTGGTTCAGTGTAAATCGTGACACCCGTGTCCACCGTGCTGCGTCTGGCACCGGTGTCAGAGCATGGTGCCAACGCCTTCCTACATCACTAGTTTGAAGCATGGAAACCATGCATTTCCGGACTTACGTACATTAGACTTTTTAATTTTTTAAAAATCTCTCTGTTCCGTATCCCCTCCTCTACCAGTTCATTAGACTTTGTACACCGGGAAAAAATTACACCTTATATTGTTTGCTCCTATACGTAAATAGTTCACGAGAAACTCTCTCCATCCCATCCCCTGAAACAACATAAAAATCCATTCCCGCTCCACCTGTAAGCGTACTTTGTGGTACATCTTTGACTGTCCGAGCGATATCGATTAGGTCACTCGCAAAGAGTCGAGTTTAAACAGTAGCAGTTGGAATGTGTGGCTGAGAGCCAGCAGATCTAGCTAACTACGGCACGAACTATTGAAGCTGGTGCACCTAATTTACCCGTGAATCATAGTGATCAATCACGCTGAACTATCGTGTATCTTTACAGTCAGTGGAATGTGTATTTCTGTTAAAGTGTTCGCTGACGTGTGTCGTGTCGTCGAGAGAAACAATCAAACGCGCCGCGGCGGTAAAAGTTTTGGATATGGATTGATCTAAATCAAGAGTTTCTGGAATTTTGATCTCGTAAAATATAAACTTTAGTGGCAACCGTGACATCAAGATTATCGGGCAACCGCGTCGCGATCGGACGTGTTGAACTGTGTGGTGTCGCACAAGTACAAAGTGCGCGCCACCTACTTTCGCCGCGCGCCGCCATGCACGCACGGCGCGGCGATCTTACGACGACAGCCACGAGCGCCCTCTGCGACAACGCCGCTCGTGGCCACCACCGAAGGAGACCGGCCACTTCGGACTGAGATAGCAACGAGTTAGGACCTTCGTAATCAGATAGGCACGATTGAAGACTTTGCTATTGTACAGGCACTAGGCAGGCCTCTAACAACTATGTATCAACATTCTGCAGTACTATGTAAAAGTTAAGTATTGTTACATTCTGTGCAATATATATCTCTTTCTAATTTACTCGAGTGTTTATAGTTTCTGGCTGCTCCCCTCCGTACCTGCACCAGCGTGCTGTCTTTGTTCCTGTGTCGGTCTCGTACCACTCGGCCACCGACACCTACGACGAGGCTGGGACACAAAAGCGACGTCGAAGTTGGGACACAAAAGTGGCGACGAGGAGTGATAGAACCTTGGACCAGCCCGCTTGCAGCAGCCAGACAGCAGCAGTCGGAGCACGCAGAAATTGCTCCCGCCCACCCACCCTTATTATAAGAATTTTGGGGGAACATATTCTGTTACGTATTTTGTGGACTTTTTTGTTGCAGAGCGAGTCCTCTTTCATATTGCATTTGTGTTTTGTTATAAGTTACTTGTATACGCGGCGCCTAATCGGTCAGCATGGCCACTACCCCGAACCCAAACTTAATGGAAATTATCCAGTTACAGACGGCGCAAATAACACAACTTCTCCAGGCGGCGGCGCAGTTGACAACTCAACAATAGCCGTCGCATCAGCAGCCCACACCTGTCGCCGCACCGCTTCCGACGTTCCGCCAGTACAACGAACGTGAGGAAGAATGGAGCGACTATTTCGCACAGTTTCAAGAACTCGTCGCGGCTCATCAACTTACAGGTCAGACTGTTAAGCATCTTTTGTTGTCCGTGGTGGGCCCCAAAACCTTTGTATTACTGCAGAAACTATTTCCCCACGCATCTCCTCGTGATGTGGACTTTGAACAAATAGTAGAGGCACTAAATGCTCATTATGAGAGAAAAGTTCTTGTAGCCGCTGCACGGTACCCATTTTTCAGATTTAAAAAATTACCGCAGCAGTCACACCAAGAGTGGATTACGGAATTGAAGGGCTTAACCCGCCAATGTAAATTTACTTGCTCTTGTGGACTTTCGTATAGTGACGTGATGTTGAGGGATGCGATTACACAGAATATCCAGGACCCCAGAATTAGAGCAGCAATTCTGAAACAGGCTGACCCCTCATTAGACAGTGTACTGCAGCTTATAGAAGCGCATGATACTTTTGACTTAGCAGATGTAGAAATGCAAAGCCATAGTGTAAATTCAGTGCGCCACAACGGACGCTTTCCTAGCCGTAGTTCTCAGTATAGCACTAGTGATTCTTATTTTTCTACCGGCCGTGCTGAACAGACAGTGAACAGTAGCCAGTGTAAAAGTGCGACACAAAGGTCGCCCCGTCGTGTTCGAAACAGTAATTTGAATAACGGGCGCCAACGCTCATTTCAGAAAAATGTACGTAAATCTTGCTCCCAGTGTGTGTCTCGCCACAAGCGTGCTCATTGCCCTAGTCGCAACGCAACCTGTTATCAATGTGGCAAATTGGGACATGTGCAGTCTGTGTGTATGGAACTTAAAAACTCAAAGAACAGTAACGTTAGAAACGGTGCTTCGCAAAGTGCGAGAACAGTTCATTCTGTAAATGTTATACGGGCTGTGGAATTGAACAGTGCTTTCCTTGGATCTCAATTTCAAGAAAGTAGTTCTGCGCCTATGGCAAAACTATATAGTGCACCACGTAGCAAGCGCCAACGAGCGCGTAAAACAGTGCAACGGAAACGGGGTCGGGACAAGCAAAATGACTATGAACAGTGCATTCCTGTAGTGAAAATAGTGCCTTCTGCAACTGCTCCTTGTAATAGTGCCCAGTACTGTGTAGCTAGTGACAGTAGTCTTGGTGTAGCTACTCAAAAGTTTAGTGCAGTAGTTAGTGACTCTGTAGTAGCCTCGCATTGCGCGGACGCCGATCCGGCGGTAGTGCCATCTAGTGACAGTGTTGTTAATCCGCTGCGTGCCGAGTCTGCGCCGCTCACTTCACTACGCGGCCCGCGCAAGGGCAGTAAACAAACCGTAGCAGACGTTGCCCACATTCGCGCACCTGTCGTGCGCCAGAAGCACAAACTTTTTGTAAATCTCTCCATAGAAAATAAGACTGTGCAATTTCAGCTTGATACTGGTTCCGCTGTTACATTAATTAATAAAGATACTTATGAACTTCTGGGTTCGCCAAAATTGTCGCCGTCACAGCAAGTGTTAACAGCGTACACAGGTCAAAATATTCCCATGCTAGGACCGTGTAGCCTGCCTGCCTCTTTTCAAGGTGTTACGAAAACAGTTGCTTTTGTTGTTCTTCAGGCCAAATCTACGCAGAACATTTTTGGACTAGATGCTTTTGACTTGTTTGGTTTATCAATTCAAAGAGATGTGCTTCAAATTTCGTCAATAGTGCCTCAGGATAAAATCAATGCATTGTGTGACAAATATAGTGACTTGTTTTCGCCGGAACTAGGTTGTGCAAAAGCCTTCGTGGCACATGTGACTTTAAAAGAATCAGCAGTTCCAATATTTCGTAAAGCTCGACCAGTGCCTATCGCCTTGCGTGATACAGTTGCCGAAGAACTTAAACGTTGGCAAGATAGTGGGGTGATTTCTCCTGTTTCTGCGAGTCAGTGGGCCTCGCCTTTAGTCGTTATACCCAAGCCGTCAGGAAAACTTCGTCTCTGTGCGGACTTCAAATCAACTGTCAACAGTCAAACAATTGTAGACACTTACCCCCTGCCCAGACCTGAGGAACTGATGGACAAATTAGGACAGTCTCGTTTCTTTTCTAAGATTGATTTAGCAGAGGCATACTTACAGATTCCACTTGATGACGAGTCAAAAAAGTTTTTCGTCATTAATACTCACATGGGCCTTTTTCAATTTCAACGCCTACCCTTTGGCAGTTCTTCCGCTCCCGCTATTTTTCAGCGTTTTTTGGAACAGCTGACAGTTTCTGTACCGTGTTGCTCGAACTATTTAGATGACATTGTGGTATCCGGACGTACAGTTGAAGAACATTTAGCAAACCTGGAGTGTCTTTTCAAAGTGTTGACTGCAGCAGGTCTACGTTGTAATAAAGCAAAGTGTTCGTTTTTTCAAACTGAAATAGAGTACCTAGGCCATGTGATTAATGCCCAAGGAATCCATCCAATACAGTCGCATCTTCGAGCGATCAAAGACTTGCCTCCACCTAAGAATGTGCATGAATTGCAAGCAGTAATGGGAAAGCTTAACTATTATTTCAGATTTATTCCCAATGCCTCTCAGATTGCAGCTCCACTGCATCACTTACGTAGGAAGAATGTTCCTTTTCATTGGTCCAAAGATTGCCAGGTTGCCTTTGACAAATTAAAGTCTGCACTACTCAGTGATGCATGTTTGATTCCCTTTGACCCCCAGAAGCCTGTAGTGTTAGCAGTTGACGCCTCATCGTACGGTCTGGGCGCTGTAATCTCACATCGTATTGGATGTCGCGATCGTCCTATTGCCTTTGCATCCAAGCTACTGACGCCGACGCAACAGAATTACAGTCAGATAGAAAAGGAGGCCTTAGCAATCATTTACGGCGTCACAAAGTTTCATCATTATCTCTATGGCAGAAAATTCTATTTGTTGACAGACCACAAGCCTCTCACGTCGTTGTTCTCACCCACAAAGCCAATTCCGCTACGTACGGCACAAAAGCTTCAGAGATGGTCCTTGATATTGTCAAATTATCAGTATGAGATTTTGTACCGACCTACCACTAAACATGCCAACGCGGACACACTTTCCCGACTTCCGGTTGGCCAGGATGTATCATTTGATTCTTCAGAAATGGCATGTTGTCAGATAGACTCCAGAGATGCTTCCGCTGTCGCAGACTTTCCTTTGAACTCTCGTCGGGTTGCACAGGAAACAGCTGCGGATGCCGACCTAAGTGTGGTAGCACGTTTTGTTCGCTCAGGGTGGCCTGCCAGAGCCAAAGACATTGATCGGCCTCTGGTTCGACGTTATTTTGCACAACGTCATGCATTATCTTTAAGTCAGGGTGTACTGTTGTTGCATACCGACAACGACCAAGCAAGAGTGATTGTTCCTCGTTCCCTGCAACGAGAAGTGTTACGCCTCCTGCATCAAGGACATTGGGGCATTGTTAGGACAAAGCAATTGGCTAGACGTCATTGTACCTGGGTTGGTATGGACGCTCAGATAGAGAGCATGACATCACAGTGTACAGTTTGTGCGGAGCATCAGGCGGCTCCTCCACAGCGTTTCTCAGACTGGCCACGCCCCAAGGGACCATGGCAACGTTTACATATTGACTTTGCCGGACCATTCTGGATTACGCGCTGGTTAATTGTTGTAGACGCTTTCAGCAAGTTTCCTTTTGTGATTGCCATGAACTCAACGACAGCTTCTAGTACAATCAGTGCCTTAACATCAGTGTTTTGCATCGAAGGCTTGCCTGAAACTATCGTCAGTGACAATGGACCTCAGTTTGTTAGTGCGGAATTTCAACAGTTTTGTCGTGTGAATGGCATTCAGCATATTACCACTGCACCTTTTCACCCTCAGTCCAATGGTGAAGCAGAACGTTTCGTTCGAACATTCAAGTCTCACATGGAGAAGATGAAAGGTCAGCACTCCAGGCAGCAAGCACTTCAAATTTTCCTGTCTACGTATCGGTGCATGCCACGTGACGGCCCGTCTCCTGCCGAGCTGCTACACGGCCGCCGTCACCGCACTCTCCTTCACCTGCTGCAGCCTCCTACGCACCGAGTCGGTTCGTATGGCGCTACGCGTTTTCAGGTTTCTACGCCGGTGCTGTACAGGGTGTTTGCTGGAAACAAGAAGACATGGTTGCCGGGCACCATTCAGCGCGTGCTCGGTAGCAATATGTATGTTGTACGTTCTTCCACAGGGTCGGAGCTGCGGCGCCACGCAAACCAATTGCGTCTGCATAGGCCGCGCGATCCTGTCTCTGGTTTCTTGATTCCAGACCCAGTTCACCGCCAGGGAGCACAACCACATCGTTCGTCCCCGGACTATGAGATCGTACCCATGGAGGTGGACGCACCTCCGACGCAGTCGTCGCCGCCGCTGTCGCCGCCGCAGATGAAAGCGTCACCGGGAGGGACTCCGGGACCGTTCGGGCCCCTCCAGCTTGGGCTACGCACCTCAGAAGCAGATGACCTGGTCAATCTGGGCGGAAGCGTGCGCCCTTCCCCAGGTTTCGACGGGTTTCCTGGAGGATCTCAAGGTGGATGCCGGGGCGCGGACGGCGTCTCGATCCCGGCCTCAGCTACGACGCCCGTCCCACCAGTAACGCCCCCGCCCAGGCCCTCCTCCCAGTGCCGTCGCCGTGGCCCTCAGCCCTACGCCACGACGGCGCGGCGGTTTGGGGGGGAGGGGTGTGGTGTCGCACAAGTACAAAGTGCGCGCCACCTACTTTCGCCGCGCGCCGCCATGCACGCACGGCGCGGCGATCTTACGACGACAGCCACGAGCGCCCTCTGCGACAACGCCGCTCGTGGCCACCACTGAAGGAGACCGGCCACTTCGGACTGAGATAGCAACGAGTTAGGACCTTCGTAATCAGATAGGCACGATTGAAGACTTTGCTATTGTACAGGCACTAGGCAGGCCTCTAACAACTATGTATCAACATTCTGCAGTACTATGTAAAAGTTAAGTATTGTTACATTCTGTGCAATATATATCTCTTTCTAATTTACTCGAGTGTTTATAGTTTCTGGCTGCTCCCCTCCGTACCTGCACCAGCGTGCTGTCTTTGTTCCTGTGTCGGTCTCGTACCACTCGGCCACCGACACCTACGACGAGGCTGGGACACAAAAGCGACGTCGAAGTTGGGACACAAAAAACTGTCAACAATTGCTGTAATTAATGTTGGGCTACCATCGCAAGTGAACAGCATTGGATCAGCATACAGTGTAATACATGCGCAATATTGCAAGATCTTATTTATTCTGGAAGTGGACAGTCAATCATTCACATTTTGTACTATTAATTTAGAACAGTGTGTGAAACATCAACGTAACTGTGACAATCTTCTCTCTCTCTCTCTCTCTTTTTTTTTTTTTTTTTTTTTTTTTTTTTTTTTTTTTTTTTTACAGTGCAACCAAATCTTATTGCACGCGGCGTTACTACGTATCGTGGCTATTTGGCATAAGGAAAGGAACTTGTGCCCTGTTGCCGATCTGTCCCCCTGGCCAATGTGGCACTCAAAAGTTCATTCCATATTTCCATTTTGTTACCATTTAATTGCATTGTCATTTATTGATATAGAAACATGCAGAAACTAATTTATGTTCGTAGCTCAGTGTGTGACAATTTGCACGAAATATTTTTCCTCATTTATGACTCACCCTTTATACGAGGGTCATCCACAAAGTGAGTTCCGTTTCTGTTTCTACCTACAGCAGCGCTACTATCGCTGTCCCGTGCTTGCGCGGCAGTTACTCTGACTCAGGAGAAGAAATGTACAACATTTTCAGATGGCTCCTGCCGACGTGTGCTTTGTAGTCATTTATAATGTCAGCCGTAGCTGTGTGATATTAGATCTGTTATTTGTTTCCTAAATGCAAAGAAAGTTAAACCAAAGGAAATTTATTGGCAAATCTGCGAGGTTAACGGACAAAATGCTATGAATGATTACTGTCAAAACGTGTTGTTGTTTTCGACGATAATGCCCGATCTCACACGGCGAATGTGGCCGAACAACTCTTACGGAGATTTTTACTGTACTCCGTACAGCCCGGACCTCGCTCCTAGCGACTTCCATCTGTTCTTACACCAAAAACCTGTCCTTCATGGTCAACACTTCAACGATGATGACGAGCTGAAAGAATATGTTACACATGGTTGAATACAAAGGCGGCAACCTTCTATGAAGAAAGCATACAATAACATTTCGGAAGTTATGTAGAAAAGTAGTTTAATAGTTGCATATTTTTATAAAATAAATATTTTTCTGTATCTGTTGTTGTTATTATTATGATCTTCAGTCCGGAGACTGGTTTGATGCAGCTCTCCTGAGCAAGCCTTTTCATCTCCTCATAAGAACGACAACCCACATCCACTTGAATCTGTTTACTATACGCGTCTCTTGGTCTCCCTCTGCGATTTTTACCCCACACACTTCCCTCCAATGCTAAATTTACGATTCCTCGATGTCTAAGAATGTGTCCTACCAAGCGATTCCTTCTTTTAGTCAGGGTATGGGTAGATCGCATAACTAATGAAGAGGTACTGAACAGAATTAGCGAGAAAATTGCTTTTCTCGCCAATTCTGTTCAGTACCTCTTCATTAGTTATGCGATCTACCCACCTAATTTTCAGCATTCTTCTGTAGCACCACATTTCAAAAGCTTCTATCCTTTTCTTGTCCGCACTCATTATCGTCCATGTTTCACTCCCATACAAGGCAACACTCCACACAAATGCCTTCAGAAAAGACTTCCTTACACTTAAATTAATATTCGATGTTAGCAAATTTCTCTTTTTCACATATGTTTTTCTTCCCATTGCCATTCTGCATTTTATATCCTCTGTACTGCGACCATCATTTGTTATTTTACTGCCCAAGTAACAAAACTCATCTACCTCCTTTATTGTTTCGTTACCTACTCTAATTCCTTCAGCATCACCCGATTTTCTTAGACTGCACTCCATTACGCTAGTTTTGCTCTTGTTCATGTTCATCTTATAAGCACCTTTCAGCACACTGTCCATTCCGTTCAATTGATCTTCCAGGTCCTTTGCTGTATCTGACAGTTACTATGTCGTCGGCAAAACGCAATGTTTTTAATTCTTCCTCCTGAACTTTAATTCCTTCACCAAATTTCTCCTTGCTTTCCTTTATAGCTTGCTCAGTGTACAAATTGAACAATATTGGAGAAAGGCTACAACCCTGTCTTACTCCCTTCCCAACTGATGCTTCCCTTTAATGCCCTTCGAGTCTAATAACTGCAGTCTGGCTTTTGTACAAGTTGTAAATAACTCTCCTTTCCCTGTATTTTACCCCTGCTGACTTCAGAATTTGAAAGAGTGTATTCCAGTCAACATTGTCAAAAGCTTTCTCCAAATCTACAAAAGCTAAAAATGTATCTGTATCTAACCAAACGGAACTTTGTGGACATTCCTTGTGTATCACGAGACAATTACACAACCTCTGTTTATTATAGATAAAGATGTAGAGATAGATATAGTGTCATCCTTAGGAATATACACGTGGCGTCTGTTCCGAAAGAACAGACGTCACTTCTGATCCTGCAGTTGTTATTATTTAATATTCACAGAATATATGACATCAACTGCGATTGGGCAAAGCTGAAAATGTGTACCCAGACGGGATTCGAACCCGGATCTCCTGCTTTCTAGACAGTTGCGCTGACCCCTACACCACTGGGGACAGAGTGATCACCGCACCTGCAAGGACTACCTAAGCACTGTGGGCAGGGCAAAGCTGGGAATTTGTATCTGACGGGAGGCGTGCTTAGGTAGTCCTTGCAGGTGCGGTGATCACTGTGTCGCCAGTGGTGTAGGGGTCAGCGCAACTGCCTAGAAAGCAGGAGACCCGGGTTCGAATCCCGGCTGGGTACACATTTTCAGCTTTGTCCAATCGCAGTTGATGTCATATATTCTGTGAATATCCTTAAGAATGCTAGCTGCGCATCTTCCTTATGTCAATTTGTACCCCTGCCGCCAGACCGCGAGACTCGTAGGTGACCTTCAGCGGCAGAGCAGCCGCTAGCCTGATTGCCGAGGCAATTGTGCCCTGCGGTTAATGGAGCCCTCTCCCCCGCTCCTCTCTTCTACCCCTACCCCTTCCTCAACCCCTCCCCCCCCCACCTCCCCCACCCTCTCCTCGGGCCTCGGCTGCCAGCTGCCTTGCCTGCAGTATCTGCAGCCATCGACTCCTGCCTGGGCCAACCGAAGCCCCCCCGCACTTGCTGTGACGTAATACTTACGCGATGCCGGCCGCGGTGGCCGAGGAGACTAAGGCGCTCCAGTCACGGTCTGCACGGCCGCTACGGTCGGGGGTTCGAATCCCCCCTCGGGCATGGATATTTGTGCCGTCCTAGTTCGTAAGTAGTTCATAAGTAGTTTGTAAGTTTAGGGACTGATGACCCCGTAGTTAAGTCCCATAGACTATACAAACATTTGAACATTTTTTTGAACTTACGCGATTTCGGCGTGACGGCTGCCGTCGGTTACGCCGCTGCTATCGGCCGTTGCCTTTCCCCCCTTTTTTTTCTGTTGTCGCGAGTATAAAGGGAGAAACGCGCGCAAAATAGCGGGCTGTCGGCCTTTGTGATGGGCCGGCTCCTTTATTGCGAGCCCATTACGCATCGACAGGCGGGCGGACGGGCCGGCAGGCCTTTTTGACGGGCGAACATCGCGGTGGCCAGACAGAGGGACTAATTCCGCGCTCTCCAGAACGACCCGCGTCCGCTCTGCCAACACCCCGTTTAATACCGCTCGCTCCGGCGGGCCACATATGCAGTCCGCTTGTCAACGAGATCTAGGACTAATCGTCCATAACTGACACTTCTCTGCACGCGGGATAATTGGTTTCCTCTCAGTATACGCCAGCATTCGCAGATCGTACAGCCGACCAGGAGGTCGGGAAATTTCCCAGTAGAGGCAGTTTACTGCACTGTCCAATATATTGCGTTCGCAACAGAATCGTGCGTTTGTACGCACTGTGAGTAGACCTACGCGCATGAGGCTCGTGCATACAGGTGTGTGCACAGCATAATTTGAAGATCATGCAGTGTACATCTTGTTGTCACCGAGACGTGGTTGCAGTGCACAAATAAACTACGTGACTTTACCAGCACATTCTGTTCTGCTTAAAACAACAAAAAGATTGGTTTATGTGTATCCATTCTTGTGGATAGACGTGGGACGTCGGCTGGTCAGTTCAATCATTTGAATGGTTGCACATACTGGAGGTTGGTGAAACGGATGCTAGTTGAGGTCCAACCTTATGAATTGGATGAGCTTATCCAAATATTCACTATTGGGGCCTGAAGATAGTACAACTGATGTACCGAAACTAGTCGCCTAAATAAAATTATAACGTGATCGGCTGTTGGACAATTTTTTGCAAGAACTGAACAAAGAGATTGGTGAATGGTGCGATTTCTCATATTTTCAAAGAGACCAGCAGAGTGGTGAGGTGTTAGTGGGAGCATGTCTGACGAAATTAACGGAATTTTTTAATGTTTCACTCGCGGCCTTGGCGTCGATAATGACAGCATACACAATCAAGGTAGAACATCAGAGAGGAGCACTGGGCGAAACCCGAACTGACAGCGACCGCCGAGAATTAAGAAAGTTTGTGGCTAAAAAGCATAAAACTGCCGCGGCAAAAGCTACAGCGAAAAGTCGACACTCACTGTTTCGACAGAAATAATCATGGAAAGTCTGCAATTGTTAAACCCTTAATAATCGAAGCCAGTGTAAAGCTGCGGAGGAAGTGGTGCCACGATTATAAACCTTTACGCTTCGGAGAGGAAACTGAAGTCAGCATATTTATATTTATATATATTCCACCCCTGTCAAACACTTCATAAAACACGGACGTGAACCATCCAACATGAAACAAGGAATTAAAGTTATTACACAGGACCCTGGTAATGAACAGGGAACTGATTAATGGCTAAACCAACATAATCAATTACTGACTGATCAAGCTGGCTACACACACACACACACACACACACACATACAACTCTACAAGTAGACAGAACAACAACAAAAAAAGACCTACTTGATAAGCACACAGCGACATTTGGCAACACTACACACTGAAGAACGAACACTTTCAAAACAAAAGTAAATTGCTAGTGAATTATTGAAATAAATGTAGTATTCAAGAAAATAAAAAAAATGGTAGTATATGTACAAATACAAAACGATACTTATTGAACAGCGACACAAGAAAAGAAAGTTACACTAAACGATAAACAAATCATGCGAAAAATTGCACTTAAAATTTGTTTCTTGCTATCTGCATGAGACTTTTGTGAAACGTGGTGGCCATTTTGGTGCACTTGGAAATAATTTAACTGTTTTGTCCGCAACTGAACTTTATTAAAGCCTTGCGCGTTTTGACATACGTCATTACCAAAGTCTATAAGAAGCCCTGGAGTTGATATTCCATGCAACATTTTCGTAAAAAATAACAAATGAGTAACAATAACTTTATATCCACCAGAGATGTCTTAAAATATTCCCCTTAAAACAATTTGTATCGTAAACATATGTCATACATAAAATAATTTTTAAAATTCACCCCAGAACATCACTATAACGACGTCCGCTAAAACGTCCAGCAACTATGTGAAGAATCCGCCAGATGGCGATACTGTCTTCCTGCTTCTCTCTCTCTCTCTCTCTCTCTCTCTCACCACACTTTTTTCTTTATATATATATTATGCAATTAAAAAACCGAGTGCTGTACCAAAATGTGTTCTGTTCAATTATACAATTTTAAATGAGTGCAATACAAACAATTTTCTATTACACTATAGGTTTACATCTTTCAGGCCAGATAGTATTAAGTATAACAATGCTGAGGGCAATCTGTTTACAGAATCTAGGTTTTGGAAAATGTGGGGTTGGGGGGGGGGAGGAGCATACAAGTAAAGCAGTGACGGAAGAGCAACCACCGAGCACTATATAGCCAGTAAAGATAACTTCTCAGTGGTTCCTATATCACACTACACAGCAATGTGCTTCTCATTTACAGACATCATATCAGTCACTGTTCTTAATTTACAGTCTTAACAGATTGCTGCAGGCAGGGCTGAACAAGCAGATAGTTATATGGCCGCTGGTCGCAGGCAGTAAAATCTTATGTAACATTACTTTTTGCACAGATAAATTGCTCAATTTATTTGCATTCAATGTTAACGTGTTCTACCTCTTAACTAAATGAATTGGACATTCCGTCGAGTGTCTCTCGCGCTGTATTGTAGAGTGGTGCGCGAAGTCTACCTGAGACCGATGCAGGGACAAAGGTGCCGTGTTGTGAAACACTGGCCGTACTTGGCGAGTTTTATAAACGCGGGCGCCAGGTTTACAGAGGGCAGGTGTGGCAGTTCTTTGGCGCTCCCACGCGTGTTTTCAGAGTCAACACGCGCTCCCCTGTACTGCAAATGGAGCGGCCGTGGCGCGCCCGCTACCTGCCGCCGACCACCTGCTCTGTTTGTGTACCGCTTCTAACCTATTCTAAGGCGCAACTTTTCACCTCCAGCCTTGTATGGATATCTTATTTCTTTTCTTTTACTTGATTTTTAACTTCGAGAAGCGAACTCCACCTCTTTAGTCTCCGGCTAAACCAATGGCACCCATTTATCATCATCATCATCAGCAGCAGCAGCAGTATCATCTTTCCGTCAAGGATTCGGCTGTCGCCTATTCCGAACTCACAAACAAAATCATTCCTCGGGTGTACTGCCGGTCTATAGTGTCCAACGGGCACAATATTTCGGCGATCATACATGTCGCCATCATCAGGTGAACTGACGGACTGAGTTACCGGGCTAGAACCCAGTTGCCTTCGAGCTGCTGTAACGTGCGGATCTCCGTGCCGGCGCGTTTCCAGGAGCTCAGTCCGTCAGTTCACCTGATGATGGCGACATGTATGATCGCCGAAATATTGTGCCTGTTGGACACTATAGACCGGCAGTACACCCGTGGATATTTTGATTATCAAATATGCCGGGAGAAACTTAAGAATCACAAAAATCATTCCTATCTTCATAATAAATTTATCCATGTTATGTAGATTGTCTTGAGGTCTGTGACTGTGTTATAAACTTTTTGAAATAATTTATACAGCAGCAGTCACTTTTTACTAATATTTTTATTAGCACGACGCGTTTCGGCAGCAAGCTGCCATCATCGGGTGCATTTTACAGTTACAGGTTCATTACTGTTTTATTATGTTTTGTGTTGTGGGTGCCAGTGAGGTTATGGTTGGACGTTTTAACCTATTCAGAAAGATATAGCTATTTTAGTATTATATTTCATGATTATAGTTTCTGGATCATTGTAGTGTTGTATTTACTTACAGTTATTTTGGTATATTCACAGTAAATACCGGTAAATGATTTATCTTAACTTCTACGGATCTTTGTACAGTGTAAACATCTAATACAAAATGTCTATATATAAATGTGTTATTGTGTTGTGTGTGCCAGACAACAAGATTATCATCAAAACTGTAAGTAAATACAACACTACAATAATCCGGAAGCTTTAATCACTAAACATAATACTAAAATAGCTATATGTTCCTGAACAGATAAAAACGTCCAACCATAACCTCACTGGCACCCAAAACACAAAACATAATAATGAACCTGTAACTGTGAAATACACCCGATGATGGGAGCTTGCTGCCGAAATGCGTCGTGCTATTAAAAATATTAGTAAAAAGTGACTGCTGCAGTATAAATTATTTTAAAAAATTACTATCTTTTCCGTGGTCTGTCAATATCTGTTTTCCCATTCGGTTTGTACTCCAGGACCTTCTGTTCTGAGGCATTCTCAGAAAGTATTGTCTTCAGTTTTCAGTATATTTTATGTTACATAGGGTCCGCAGCGCAGTAAACGGGACGATAGACTGATGATTTATTTTCACTTGGGCCTGACTTCTTTTGTGACGTAAATTGAACCTTACGTAACCAACAATACGATACATACCAGGAAAAAAAACTATACCACGATATGAGTATAATTTTGACGTCACGCCACAATGGCGTGCGCAGGCCGCTAGGTTAAATACTGGCGTTATGGTAAGCAAACCCCATAACAAACAACCAGCAACGAACCTCTAACTGTATCGCAGATTGTTGTTATCAAGTTTAAGTTCATATTTTGAACGATATATTACATATTCTGTTCTATTTTGTTACGTTATTAATTTTTATTTTTACCTTTCATGGGATACATCCCGTTTAAATTTAGGCACAAGAGTTTCAGAAAATTGGGTACAAGTAATAATCAATGTAAATAATCTATTTATTATACAGGAAAACATTCGTTACAGAAATACTATTGTATGTTTATTTTTTAGTTATGGAGGAAAGGTAAACCCATTAGTGACCATTTTTCGTCTAATGGAAGAAAACAGTTTTATTTATTTTTCACAACTCTTTACGACGATCGCAGACTATGCCCAAGGTACTCATTGATTTGACGTTACGAAACTTCCATAAAATGAATAGACGGACACTGACTGACACTATGTGTTTTACATACCTCGAACACACCAGGACGTGGCCAGTGTTTCGACCCCCTTCCCAGGCCCAGGGTGCCTCTGAAAAAAATCTTCGATATGACTCTGGGAAATTGGTCTAATATTTTAGAACGAAAAATATCCAAATGGTGGAGTAATAAAGATAAATATTCGAAGAGCTGTATAAAATGACACCTTAACTCAAGGACGAACCAGCCCCAAAGACAGCAAACTGACTACTGAGGGCATGGCCAGAGTGTTCCTTTTAACCTGCAAGCCGGATCGAACCTATGGGCCTTGGCCACGTGAGGGTTCGATGAAGCCACTCAGGCGTGCGCCGTCCGGGGTTAAACTGCCGTTATCAAGTGGCCTGCTGTACAAAGTGGGTGAACAAATTATTATGCTCTAACATAATATTAAAATACAGAGCTTAACTTATATTTCTGTATGGGCTGACATACATAGGACGTATTGAATATAAAATTTTTTTTGGAATTTTAATCTTGTTTTGAAATTTTGACCGTTGTAGCCACGATGTGGTATGTTTACAAAGCAAGTAAACGTCATATTTATGTTATTAGCTTACGCATATGTGAACTTGTATCTTCTCTAATTTAATAACATCTTTGTAAGTGGAACATCTCTGAAGAGATGTTAGCGGCATTCAGTTGATACCGGATGATGGCCTAAGAAGCCGAAAGCCGGTTTGTAACGAAATAAATAATATTGCAGAACATTAGGAATTTTTACTTTTTCATATTAAAAACATCTTAACGTTGTTTTTTTCCATCTGTCTTCAAGAGAGGGGTTATTTATGCTATGTACCAAGTGTCTGGGATTTTGTAACTTCTCCGACTGTCATTTATTAATTTAAAAATCTTTTAACCAGTGAAGAGCCTCCACATTTTATTAGTGCACATTTATTCTATATATTTCATTAGCTTTCCTTTACTTCATCCTTTTCAAGATATGTTGCAGCTCTTCCATAGGAATTGGTACTACTGTTTCTTTGTACGAGACTTATTCGGAAAGTAGGTACCGTTTAGGGAAAATATAATAAACACATTAAAAACCGTTGTCACAAGAAAGAGCTACTCTTAAATTACAATCAGTTTCCAACGCTCATTTATTGAAGTAACAGTGACTAAAGTTCACACGCTACAATCTTCAAGTTCAACGTAGCAGTCGGCAACTCAAGAAGAAATCTTGCAAGTTTAACAGTAACTCGTCACTCGATAAACTTTTCTAAGTTCGACCACACTTTTACACTCGGAAAACGTTTAGTCTCACTCTTCTGGCGGTCGCGGCACAGACCGGCATGGCTTCGCCGTCGCGATGCTAGAGAAAACTCACACTACCCTACCTGGGTCTACTGCCCAGCTTTTATACCTCTCCTCTGGAGAAACCTATACGTCACGAACTTCACCATTGCCACCCCTCGCCAACGTACAACGTTTTGCCAAGTATATGGTTCATTCATACATATACATCTTTAAACACACTAAATACAAATAAACATGGAACTGGTCATTGTAATTAATATTTCATTTCAGTACATTTCACTTCTCTTATGGCGCTATTAAAACAAATTAATTATTTAAAGAAATAAAACATGCCTAAGTAGATGTGATCAATGTGATTTTATGGTATAGTCATTTTCTAATACGGCACCTGTGAACAAACACTACCATGCTGGTCGTGTATTTGTCTTGTACTTTATGTGATTAACAAATTTATACAATCGTATTAGTGAATTAGTTTTCCAGTGATCAATATTATTTTACGTCGACTGTAAGCATATCAGGTAATGCACCTTGTTGAGACATTTTTATATGAGCCCTCGCTCACCTCTGTATCTTAAATGGTTTTCAAGTTATGAATTTTTTTAAAATAAACAGTAAATTGACGTATTTTCATTCTATTAAACTTCTATATGTACTTGATAGGAGGGACGTCTGTGCGTCACTATACATGTCATATGAAAACCTTTCAGAAACTGTGTCGCACTTCTCTGTCTTAATTATGATTCATTTTTAAATTTTATCGTATGCAATACACGGTCGCCTCGCTAGCAGCGCGGTGAATTCCCTCTGACGTCACAGCCTTTTCAAGCGAGCGCTATAACTCACCCCCATCCGGCCGTTTCGGCCTTACACATACACAAACCACCTCTCCGCTGGCGAGACTACTATGAGCCCTAGGTTCACGGCTGTTTAACATGACTTTTACAAATTACAGTTGCACAGTAGTATAGTGCCAGACTACAAATCCAAAGGTCGCGGGTTAGATTCCCGCCAGGTCCTAGAATTTTTATCTGTCACTTTCCACTTGGTTCACCTCTGGCAGTATTGCTCATGTGAAAAATACCGAGTAGCACCGTGGTTCGGAACCCACGTTAAACTGTAGGTCCCCCTATAACTGGCTGGGTAAGTCAGTTCGTAGGTCGGAGGAAGGCATACCACCCCCAAACAGGACCATGCCTAGTAAAGCACTGTGGTGTTCAAACCAATCTTCGGATTGTTGACTGCTTTACCTTTTTTTCCATTCCCATCAATATCACCTGTCTACATAGATATAATACTACCAAAATTAATAAAGGATAACAGTGTACCAAATTTTGTGCATTGTCAAGGTCAGTGTTTCTGGTTATTTAATCTATCTTGATAAATTTCTCCAAACATAATGATTGAGTGCTACTTGTTGGGCGGTACTGTCACAACGGTACTCAACTATATTGGCTTCGCAGCTTTACACACGTACGTATTGCACTTGGAACATACGTTCGGTGTTTTATTCGTATTTTGTTGTTTGTAGCAAACCTGGATTTGAAAACGCTTTCTGTTTCGAAATTGGCCAGCGCCACCGCCCAGTGGTTGCAAGTGGAGGTTGATTACCATCTGCCGTATGTTGAGGACATCAAGCTCATCTGCTACTCTCACAATACATTCTCACCTTAGATGTACATCCAGTAGGGTCGTTACTTTGAATAAAGAGATCGATAAACCCGACACCTGAATAACAGAACAGAGAATGACATACAGTGGACTGCGCGTTTGTTGGTTCAAAAACTTAGGTAGAATGGTACATGCTTTGTTGTACAAAAGATAAATCATCTTTAGATGTTTCTGAGTCTTTTTTGCCGTTCATTTGGTGTGTCTGAAATACCTGATTAGCAAGTTCCACTGCAATAAAATCGTCCTCCTCCTCTTCGCTTGTCTCTCAACCGGATTCGTCACTTGATTGCGTGGGTGAAATGTAGATAGTAGAAAAACTCATTATGTAACACTTTCCATCGTAGCTTCAATGAGGTGAACTCACGAAAAGAAACCACAAGCTGACGTCGCTACCACCAGAAATTTGAGGGGCGCAGCAAGCGATGCAGAATAGGAAACGCGTTTTCGCTGTTCTGCGCATAACGTACTTGGGACACTTGGAAATAAAACAATGTGCAGTGTTGAATGCTAACTGCTGTGCATGTGTGTTACCGTTTTTGCTGTATTTGCTTAACCCTATCATTCACAATGCTGTTCCTCGACAACAATGTATTAAAAGCTGATGTATACCGTATTTTGTCAATCAGTCCTTAAAGGCGCAGTGCGGTTGATCATCAACATGTTTCTAGTGCGACATTTTGCCGTTTAGTACGATGTATAGCCACTTCTGAGGCAATAATCTATTTTTCTTGGAGATTGTGTTACGTTGTCGTCTGTACGTGGCTGTGAGTGTGAGCGTGAATTGTCTTGTCTTTGGTGCTATGGCGAAGAATATGCTAGCACTATTGATCTGCCAGTGTTAACTATCAACAAAATAACGACCCAATAAAATACATCGTTACAAACGTCTGTGTTGTGAATAAAATACATGGCATACAAACAATAGTTCCATCAAAAATTTTAAAACACATATTTCGGTGTTTAGTACACTGTATTAATACACAAAACATAGACATTTTATTTGCCCAAAGCTGAATTCATAATGTGGGAATGAAAGGGTTAAACAGTTTGTTTCGCGTTATAGTTTGGAGGTAAAAAGTATATTCCTTTCCAGAGTGCTTGTCGCGCTTGCTATTGCTTCTGCTGTAATTATTTGAAATACTTATGTTAATATTTGTACAATGTCAGGCATTGATATTATGGGTTGTAATTCTCACACTCGGAACTGATAATGCGATCTGATACATTACTGATACGTAACGCACTAAATCTACGATAGAATATGACCCAGAAGTCTTTACTGCAATATTTTACAGCAGAATAGCATTTTGGATTTAAGATGGAAACAATATCTTTCATCAAAAACTTCACATCCCGTGTCATAGCAGATTAAGCCTGTGCAGGCCGTTTAAGCGCGCAGCCACAGTGACGTCACGGCGCCAGCCAGTGGCGGAGCAGAGCGCTTACTGCCCAACATTATATTTATTAACCTTGCCAAGAATGTCTCAGCCCACACGGCTTGACCAAAGACAAAGATACGCAGAGAGGAAACTTCTGTAAGGGAGACGCGATTATTATCTGGCTCCCAAGTATCACATCATAGGTCTGATGTCGCAGGTCCACAGAAAACCGAAACCGCACTCAAATAAGGCGTCTCCCGACCTAGTATTTCACGTTATTTTCTGCCTAACTCCAACTCCAACAACACTTGTTATAACATTGAGGCAAGCCCAGAAATTATTTCTTGTCTAAAACCTGGTGTTACAGACATCAATTTCTGTTAAACTGTGTGTGAGTCAAAAATGACCCAAATGGTACTACTGGTATAACAGACAAATTTTGCATAAATCTTATTGAATCCATCATTACTGGTGGAACCGGGACTGCAGTTGGTCAAGATTACGTAGGGAGTAGGATACCAAAAGCCGTATGTTTAACAGAAACATTTATTTCTTAAGTATCAGTTTCGGCATTCCATTATGCCATCTTCAGGCCCCTAAATCGGATTATTATATCCATTTAAATGAAGATCGAAACTGGTTGCGTGGATTTCTCTCAGTAAGGGCCAACAACCGTTGTTGTTGGTTCTTACTGAGAGAAATCCACGCAACCAATTTAGCTCCCTATGTAATTGATATAATACTCCGATATAGGGGCTTGAAGATGGCATAAGGAATGCCGAAACTGGTAGTTAAGGAATAAATGTTTCTGTTAAACTTACGGCTGTTGGTATCCAACTCCCTACGTAAATTTTGCATACTTCCACGTGGCCTATAGGGATGAAATCTTTATGTTATCGTCTCAGATATAATCAAATCGTGAAAACAGTGGGTAACAGGTCGGTTTTTTAAATTAAAACATAGAACGTAGGTACGTGTGAAATTTATTTCGGTTGTTCCAATGTGATACATGTACTTTTGTGACATTATCATACATTGTGAGAACACATGCTCTTACTCCGTGACTACCTGTAATTACCTCATGACTTCAATAAATGTTCAAAATGGTGTCCAACTTCAATGGATTTGGCAATACGCGTAAAGAAATTCCTCTCAACAAGTAGTTCGACTTCAGCAATGTTCTCGCATGCATTGACAGTGTACTGACGCAAGTTTTCGGGTTTTGTCGGTGAATCACGATATCTTTCAATTCTCCCCACAGGAATAAATCCGGGGAGATCCAGTGAACGTGCGGTCCATGGTACGACAAATCCATCAAATATGCACTTGCAACCAACAATTAGAATAAAATTTGCACTCCCCAGAACGACGCCAAGTGCCAAGTGCTTGTCCACTTTCTAGCGCCACAGAACCAGTGGGCTCTTTCACAGTGCTTATTTCTGCCACCATTTTGACCTTTGTTGACATTCAACTACCTTACTGTTAGACATCATTGGAATCTTTTAATGAAACTCCAGCTCCAGTTGCATTTATTGGTGCTTTATTTAAGCCCACACTACCGGTTTCGGCCTCTATGTTAGGCCATTTTCAAGTGTGACAGATGTTATGCCATAGAGAAAGCAACTTGACGTTGCTTTCTCTATGGCATAACGTCTGTCACACTTGAAAATGGCCTAACATAGAGGCCGAAACCGGTAGTGTGGGCTTAAATAAAGCAACAATAAATGCAACTGGAGCTGGAGTTTCATTAAAATTTGAACCACAGTTGCGGCAACAGCAAGCCTCCAGTGATGGAGAAACTAATCATTGGAATCGTCTCGATAGCCGCTATCAGAAAATAAGCTCCAAACTAGCATCCCATTAAAAAAACTGACTTTCATATCTCTGAAACGACCCCCACCTATCAACAAAAACCTACTTCACATTATGGACCCCGTTGCTCCATGCATCTTTTATCCCACAAACGTTCAGCCCCCATATTAGTTTCGGAGTTATTCTTCATGGCAAGAGTTAGTGAGTCACCCTGTATATATACATAAAGATTTTGCTGCTTGCTTCCTCATCGCACCCTTCTCCCGTAAAAAATCATATTTGTGGGCCTACCGATGATAAGTCTGTTAATCGGTAAGCTGATGTGATCCACGACATGGTACAGTGTTTGTCCCCCAATGTAAACGCTGTTTTGAAAAACGACAAAGGCCCTCCTCACACTGTTGGCATTGCCAAGGAATGCTTTTTTGATCACGATGATATATTGTCGTATGGTCCTAAGCACCACAGTTTCCAGATTTCAATATACTGCTTGGCCGCTTTACAGCTGCAAAAGATTTACCTTGAAGTCGCTGCTATTTTACAGGAAGATTGGTAAGAGGTCTGCATATTGGGGATTTTGCTAGCTCGTACTCGCTCGAGCGCGCCACGCTTAGATGAGGCTATTTCGAGTTTGAATTTTTGTAGCGCGCTGCTGCTAGAACTGGGCTCCGTCGCGTCGGTTGAATGGGGCGCAAGCGGCCTCGCCTAGCGCGCCAGGCACAGTAGTTTAACACTGCTTCTTATACACCGTATTGCAACCATCCAGTGGAACTATACTCACATCTTTTCAGTTCTTTAGTAAAACCTTCTGGCCAGTTATCTGTTGCCTGCGATTTTAGACATCAATATCAAACATCTCCAAATTTCAAAGGGGAGACATTCATGTAATATATAAGCTACAGGTGGAAAGGAGAAACGAAATGGAACAAATATGATATGGGGCGATTCGGTCAGTCAGAAATAAAACTATATAATCACGTAAGTACACTAAAATATTTGACTTGTCATGAACGATGTTACAGGCATTTAGGAAACCTGAAATTTGTCTACCAGAAATAAGTCACGAACATTATAAGCGATTAAGTGAATCTGTTTTCGCTACATCATAAGAAATGACCAATAATTGTTTCTATAATATTAGGAAATGTTATTGTAAGGAGATACTTCTCCATTGTAATCGGCCGGCATGGAGAAAAAAATTTGTATGTGCTTATAGAATTTTGTGGACATAAAAATTACATGAACTTCTGATATCATATCCAGGACTGATACCAAGTAATTCGCTTTAGTTCTCTTTCAGTGTTTGACAGTACAATCTAAACTTGCGCAACTTTTGTTGGCTTACAAATACAACACTAACACCGTTGAATATCATTTATTTACTTGTGAAAAGAAAGAACTACATTTTATTTGCAGTATTGTACTAGGGTCACTCCAAAAGAAATGCACACTATTATTTTTTTAAATACAGTTTATATTCTACATATATGAAAGTTTTACAGTGTGTAGATACATCCTTTAGGAATAACATTTTCAATTCTCCACATAATCCCCAACCCTCTCAACTGCCTTACGCCGTCTTGGAACCAGCGTATGTATACCCGCACGGTAAAATTCTGGACAACAGATTGGAGCCACTGTTTGGCAGAGTGCACAAGGGAGTCATCATCTTTAAACCTAAATGTACTGAGATCAACAGCAGCGTCTCCACTCACCTTTTTCAACATCTTGTGGATGTTTCTCGTTTTCATAGCACAGGAAATCAATGACAGCACGGTACTTCGGACGAACGTCAAGTGTAGCAGCCATCTTGAAGACATGCTGTGACGGCGCCACTCACGGTAAAAGGGTAAACTAAGTTTGAAAACAAGCGGGAAGAAAGCGACGACATTGACATCTACCGGACTCCTACAGAACTCAGTGCACACTCCAGTTCGAGGAAGCACAGACGCAGATGCAGACCTCTTGTATAAAAGTCTGTTAAATATCAATTCTAATCAGGCACGATTCCTCTGCTCTTTCAATATTTTTGTCCCTCCCCACCCCCTCCCAATATTTACTGTTGGTATGACATCGATTACGGCTTCTCTGGTTTGTTTGCTTCTCATTACGGAGCTGTCTTACAGGGAGCTACTACGGGGTTCGCTTCGCCTTATGCCGCGACCCTCTCCGGCGCCAAGTCCTAGCAAAGAAGCGTCGCAGCGCGCACGGTGTCTCGTTTGCAACGAGTGCTGGCCCGTGCAATTATCGGCCTTATGTATGTGGGAGCGGGCAGTTGGCGGTCGCCGCTGTATTCGCACCAGCCACAATTAATGAGCCAACGCAGTTTTACGGCCGCCACCGGGTCGTTACAAACTCGTCCGACACGAAGCACTCTGCTGTGCAACATGTGTGCATGTGTTTCCCTCACACATGGAAACCTCTCACATGTATGGGTCCTAATTAAAGCTGGGTCGAAACCTATCGTTGCAGGGAGGGGAGAGGGGGAAAATAGGGCGCAAAATTAGGTCGATGAATTGAGGGGACAAGGAAAGGGGCAAAGAGTGAGTGAGTGAGTGAGAGTACGAGAAAGAGGGAAAGAGAGATAGAGAGAGAGAGAGAGAGAGAGAGAGAGAGAGAGAGAGAGAGAGAGAGAGAGAAAGAGAAATGAGGGAGAGACAGCAAATTAATGAGACAAATAGGTAAAGTACAATGTTGAACACAATCTATTCTTATGGCGTTCAAACTATGTAGCACAGAAGATAAGTAACTGAAATCAAATTATAGTTATCTCACAAAGGGTGTAGTGAGTTGGAGTTTAATAATTAACTTCGATTTCCGGACATAGTGTAACAAGATAGAAATGTAGAGTGTGGTTATGGATCAATAGAATTAATTAATTGCAGAACGACATAGCTGTTTATTATTTCTCAATGCTACCGGTTTCGGTTATTTACCATTGTCAAGCGTTAGCAGAGATTAGCTAATAGCTTAACTTGTCGAAATACAAAAATACAAAATTATAACACAAGTATTCGTTGTCACTGCTCTAGTTATTGATATTATCACAGTGGCTGAATGCTACAGACTGAGTCTGTAGCAGTCAGCCACTGTGATAAATTTGCGACTGGATAATCGACGTAGTAATCGATAGTAAGGCATCAACTAAAACAGAGGTGATATCGAGCGTTCCACAGGGTAGTGTTATTGGTCCTCTGCTGTTACTTACTTACATAAACGATTTAGGGGGCAATCTAAGTAGCTCTCTTAGGTTGTTTGCAGATAACGCCGTTATTTACCGTCTAGTAAAATCACCTGTAGATCAAAACCAACTGCAGAACAATCTGAATAAGATATCACTATGGTGTGAAAATTGGCAATTGACTCTAAATAATGATAACTGTGAAGTTGTCCACATGAGAACGAAAAGAAATCCGTTAAACTTTGTTTACAAGATAAATCAATCAAAAGTGAAGGCCGGAAACTCCACAAAATACCTAAGAATTACTATTACTTCAGACTTAAATTGGAAAGAACACATAGATAATGTCGCGGGAAAGGTGAACCAGAGACTGCGTTTCATTGGTAGAACCCTCACACGATGCAACAGAACTACTAAAGAGACTGCATACACTACGCTTGTCCGTCCTTTTTTGGAGTATTGCTGCCCAGTGTGGGATTCCTATGTGGTGGGTTTGACGGAGGCTATCGGAAGAGTCCAAAAAATGGCAGCTTGTTTCCTATTGTCACGATACAGGTGAGACAGCGTTACGGAAATGATACAGGATCTGGGATGGGAATCATCACAACATCGGCTCTTATCGCTGCGGCGTGGGCTACTTACGAAACTCCAATCGCCAACATTCTCCTTCGAATACGAAAATATATTATTGACTCCCAATTACATAGGTAGAAATGATCAACAGAATAAAATACGAGAAATCAGAGTTCGAATGGAGAGATTCAGGTGTTCTTTCTTTCCGCACGCTATTCGAGAATGGAATGGGAGATAAAATAGTATAACGGTGGTTCGATGAACCCTCTGCCAGGCACTTAAATGTGATTCGCAGAGTATCCCATGTAGATGTAGATGTAGACAATAGTCAGGAGAAAATTACGTGAAATGTGCGTGAAGAAGTTAGGCGGTAGGCGTACGACGATACTCCGTGCAGTTGTTGTACCCAGGATGGCGAAGTTGTGAATAACTGCCTACTGTACTCACGTTCGAATCCCAATCTGCCGCCATGTTCAACTTTCCTCATTGATGTAAGTCAACGTGCATGGGCGGAGACTCATAAAATCTGTTTCGTACCTTCTAAGTGCATCTTGAGATATATATCTCCAGGTTCAATATTATATTCGGCAAGATGACTTGATGGGTGTTCCAAGGTACAAGTAAAATTGAATATTGATTTGAACATGCATTATAGTCAATTTGAAGAATCCAATTAACCAAGATTAAACACGCTAACTAAACTAAGCATTCATGCACAACCAATAAATGTGTCTGATGTGTGTAACAAAAGCACTTTGAGATAATGTCAGGTGTGCAACTGCGACTGTCGATCATACCTTAGGCCATTTGAATGCGCCATCAGGAAACGGAAGTATGACCCAGAAACCCAGAAAAGAAAAGAAGAAAAACACCGGAAGAAAGATTTTTTACAGTTTGCTATATGACTGCAATATTGCAGAACATTTTCTGGGAGCAGTTCTTGTACAAAAATCTTGGAGCAGATATAAGAAGTGATTTGAAGCAGAATGACCAGGTGGGAAAGGCAGATGCCATTCTGACTAGGGGAGGTCGCCGGACTGGACTCATCGATTTGGTACGAACTATGTGAGAATAACTTTTTAAATTTCTAAATTATCCCGCCTGATTGGACCACAAGGAAAAAGAAAAAAACATCCGCGAAAGATTTCCGATTACAGCAAAAGTGAAGTATAAGCTAGCTATAGTAACGTTATTGTAATCTCCGTGTATTGCAAACGTCACCGCTGTCGGTAATAAAAATCTGAGGCAAGAACTCATCGATGAACGTGGGAGAAATACGTCGTCGCGTCCACAAAGAGCCGATCTACCCGAAGAACGAAAAAGAAGGGAAAGAAAAAAAAAATGTGGTTAAGCGTATAGTTCTTTATTTCTCGATCCGGTTATGATTTCTGCCAGGTGCTAACTTTTCTAATTTTAGTGTTTGAAACGATAACCTTTAACTATAATATTTCAATGTACGTAAACATTTCATTTCTCGTGAACTGGTGCAAGATAATCGGGAGTTATCGTGAGTAGAACATGCAAATTAAACACATTCAATACTACAGATCAATTCAGTGCTCCTGTTTCCACAACCGTGATTCGTCACGCTTGATATGCTTCAAAACTGACAAGGGAAAGAACATAATTTAAGGACTATATGTATCGTTTACAGTGAGACACATTTCAAGAAGTAGCTCTTGTTCAAGAAATGCCGTCATGAAATTTTACTCGAGTGAACATAACGTTTTTGACGATTATCGCACTAACTATCGTAATTTCCGCATAGAATTAATTTCTAGAAAATTCGGAAATAAAATGGCCATTCAAAGCTTCATCTCATTATTAAAATTAACGGTTTAAGTACGGTACATTAATTAATTAGATGAAAGTAATTTGTAACTGAACCGAATACAGCATTTTGGCTATCGATATATAAATTGAAATGTTAAATTCAATAAAATTTTAGTTAAATATTTCGATGAGTAATATAACATTAAATTAAAAAAAATAGGAAGAACTAAGAATCGAAACCAGATCACACAACTGATAATCTAGTCACGTACTCATACGTTATAAACATTCTCATTCATACTAGTTTATAGTGTCCCCAATTTTTTTTGTGGTTTTACAATCGTATTGACCAACTAGGATAACGTTAACAACTTCAGTTCCTCTTCTTCCTTTGTTGTTGTTTCCAGTGCTCCATCATTTTCTCCCCTGAGCTACCATCTTCTGTACATGTTATTTCCGATATTTTATTACTTCTGATTTGAAAGCCTTCCAAATTTAGCATTTTATTTTTTGTGCTATTTCTGATTCTTTGATGTAGTTTCTTTGTACATCTTTCCTTACTTCCGTAATCCATGCTATTCTCGATTTCTTCTTCCAGAAATATATAATTCCTTAACTGCCTTATACTGTAATCAGAAATATTTCGGGAACATTTTCTCCTTTCCTGTGGCCCGCTCAAGCGTGATATTTTAGGAATATAAACGGTTCATCTTCCTGCCTGTTCTTACACTTACTATAAGCGTTTAAGAGAGAAGATCCAAAGAATAGAAGCATGTTTCATTACACATTCATTTAGTAGGCGTAAAAACCGAGAGAAACTCCAAAAATGGAAATGAGCTTATGGCTTTCATGACCGGGAGATCCCTTGCGGGATTGTTCGGCTGCCTTAGTGTAAGTCTTTTTATTTGACGCCGCGTGGGCGACTTACGTGCCAATGATGATGATGATGATGATATGATGATGACAACACACAACACTCAGTTCCCTCTCGGGAATAGAACCCGCCCCCCCTCCCCTGCGTGGTAGTCAGTGACGCTTCCACTGAGCTACGGAGGCGGACTGAGAAACTCCAATGAAAGACGATATAAGAGAGGAGTTGTGCATCACAGTCAGGGCTTCTGACAAAGTTACGAGAGCGCACATTTGTAGACGAGTCATGTAATAATGCTTCATCCTATGCATGTCTCGCGGAAAGACCACAAACATAAAAATAGAGCCCACACGGTGATATGCATGCAGTTGTGTTTTGCGAAACCGTAAGGGTCTGGAACACCAACAGAAGGGACTGAGAGTTATGCTCAAAGTACCCTCTGCTACACCTCACCATGAAGTGGCTCGAGGAGTGTAGATGTCAACGAACGCCAGTAGGACGGAGCGGAGAGTCTGTCGATGGTAATGAAACCTGGCTGATCAAGTTGCTTTAAGTGTTGTTCTCATTGTATTATTTTATTTCCCTTCTCTTTGAAGCATGTGTTTAGAGTCCTTGAAAGTCAACACATTCCCTTATTTAATAATAATTACACTTGTAATGGGCATTCTTTGACTCCTCTTTTCAATATCAAGCAGTACCACTTACACACTGGTAAAAGTGGCAATGATGTGTTTTATGTGTCACGAAAATACGAAGAATGGGTTGGCGGACGACATTACGTAATAAAGTTACAAAAGAGTTTACTTAGGTATTGATCCAAACTTAAAGAAGCAAACAATAAAAGTGAGTACAAATTTTCTGCCTTTCGAGGTAAGACAGTTGAATAAATACGGACCCCTGTTTTTCGGTTGATGGGGAGAAAGCTGATTTTAAGCAACTTGTAATATTGGCCTTTGAGACGGAGCATTTGTTCATCTGAATAAGTGGGAGTATTTCTATTTCGCGAAATTTAGTTGAAGGAATTACGCAGGCATAGTAAAGAGTTCCATCATTTTTGGGGATTTGGATTCAGTTTATGAGCAAGCTGCCATCGCTGGCCAATATTTCAGTAGATGTGCTTAAGATAATGTCACCATCATAAAATTTCCACCTGTAACGCAATTACTGCTGTGTGAGTCGTCATCTCGGACAGATGGATTTCCGAATAAGAACTCGATTACATTTTGATGTAATGAAGCGACGCAAGCAGCTGAGATCAATCAGTGTAGCCCACCCGCCTACAAATACCTTGTTTTCACATGTAGATTTACCAATTAATATGCAATACTAGTTTCTATAGCGTATGTTTACAAACATTTTGGTTTGCCTGTTGAATATTATTGTTATTACTTTGTGAATAAACAAGCAAAAATGAAGCGACAAATGAATATTAATTGCGTTGTCCTGTAAACATGGGTCATATTTCATTCTACTTCACAGGAATAACTACCCTGACAGTGATCGTTGTGTATTTTATTCCCATTATTAAAAAAGAAAACTAACATTGTGACAATCGTATGTACAGCAGCTCTTTATCACAATAGATTGACCACAATCAAGAGGAGATCCATGTTTTCTGTTGTTCTCTCGTTATAGAGGCCAAGTTTTCTGTATCTTGAAAATAACTTTCACACGATTCTAATTAACTTACATGCAGACGTAAAAAAGGTACATATCCTTGATTTATAAGTAATCGACACCTACAGTGGCGCTCGCTCCGAATTTCGCCCTTAGTATTATTCTTCTGTGGGAATACGTCTTTCCAAATTTGCCACTCTTGACAGCAGGTGCGAAACCCTAAGATCCTGTTCGAACGACAAAAAAAAAAAAAAAAAAAAAAAAAAAAAAAAAAAAAAAAAAAAAAAAAAAAATAATAATAATAATAATAATAATAATAATAAAAGATAAAAAAAAGATCCACACAATAGGGGCGTCAACTACTAGGTAGAAATTTTATTATTGATGCTGAACTTTACCTTGGAAGTTCAGAGTTTTTTTAGATCTGATGATGGCACATGGCCGCGGTGGAGTAGCCGAGCGGTCTACTAAAGCACGTTGCTGCGGAGCGCGCGGTTGCTCGCCGTGGCGTTTCGAGTCCTCCCTGGGGCATGGCTGTCTGTGTTTGTCCGTAGGTTAGTTTACCTAGGTTTAAGTAGTTTGTAAGCTATGGACTTATGACCACGCAGTTTGGTCCGATAGATTTACAGACATTTGAACATTTGATGGCACATGCCAAACGTCGTCATAAATAAGTAAAATTTAAGCGGACTTTTTAAAATTCTTATTGAAGTAAGTGACGATCTCAGAGTCGTACACGAAATTCGTTTCCTTTACACACACACACACACACACACACACACACACACACACACACACAAGTAAAGTAAAGAAAAACAGATATGAAAAATACGTAAGCACGTACTACGTATACTTGCTCTAATCTTTTTTAAAATATTCCGTCTCAGCTCCATGACCAATGTGATTGGAGTTGTTATTCGTGAGATGTTATATGCGGACACCGCAGCTCTAATAGCAAACATGGAATATGAGCTGTATTTCATTGTTGACAAATTGTCAGACACATGCGAAAAACTTGATCTTACCGTCAGCGTCCAAAATACTTCGGGGCTCCATTTTCTGACACACTGGAGTGGCCGAGCGCTGTAAGGCGCCTTGCTGCGAAACTCGCGGTTGCACCCCGTCGGAGGTTCGAGTACTCCCTCGTACCTGTGTGTGTGTGTGTGTGTGTGTGTGTGTGTGTGTGAGTGTGTGTGTGTGTGTGTGTGTGTGTGTGTGTGTGCGTGCGTGCGTGCGGTGTGTTGTCCTTAGGTCGGTTTAAGTTTCTTTAAGTAAGGGACTGTTAATCAAAGTAGTTAAGTCCCATATAATTGCAAACATTTCTTTTGCACCAACCATTTTTCATTCATCAGCAACGAGGTCAATGCTCTTAAGATATTAAATATATTTTCAACAGTCCCCCGCTGCAATGTTTATTTATTTTATACTATTGCCATTTCGTGTATAATTCCATCTTCATGTATTTTTCTGAATCGTGTGTTTTCCATCCAATTCATTAATTGGTCTGTCTCGCCACAAGGTCTTCTGCAGTTCGTTTGTATTTCAATTTGATACTATTGTGACAGTTACTCCGTCAACGGTTCAATACTTGATACAATATCATTGACCAACATGCGTAGCTATCACAATAGCATAAAACTTCAAAACAAACGAACTGCGGAAGGGCTTGTAGCGTGACAGCACCATTAACGATATTGGGTGGAAAACACACGATTCAGAAGACAGCCCGAAGTTGGCACTATAGCCGAAATGACAATAGTATGATATAAATAAATATTATAGCAGCGAAATGGTGAAAATATATTGAATATTATCTCATTGAAAGATGTTTACACTGTAACAGAACCCAAAGATTGCAAAAAGCTCTTAAGGTAATTGATGACTTTACCTATTTGGGATCAACAAAATGTAACAGCTTGTCAGTGTCAGATTACTAACGCCGAGCGACGTGTGCAGTGGTTTTAGCTCACTGGATTCGCATTCGGGAGGACTGCCACCCTGATTTAGGTTCCCAGTGATTTCCCTGAATCTTTCCAAGCTAATACTGGGGTCATTCCTTTCAATGGGCACTGCCGATCTCCTCCCCCATCTCTGACAAAAACTATCGGAGCTTTTGCTCCGTCTCCTCGCTGACGACGGGACATTAAACCCTAATATTCCTTCCTTCCTTTGAGATTGCTAAATGAATTGCAAAAGCATCGCCATGGCTAGATTGAAATTGTGGCAGAAAGGACATTCACAATAAAAACTATCAACACCTCTGCAGCTGTGAGACATGATACTGCTTCCTAAGTACGAATCTCAACTGAAACGCTTTTGTCTCCTTTCTCTCCAGAGGATCCATCAGATCGCTAGGAGAGGTAGAGTACCCCATACCTAAGTCTTAGAGTTCGAAAGCACAACCAGAATTCACGCACTTCTGCACCACTGAGGTCGAAGGTGACTGGGACATCAGCAAATGAAATAAAGAATCATCATATCAGTCATGTCACACGTCATGTGGAGTCGGCCTTACTTTGCTGAATACTTCGCTTCCACAAATGTCTGTCCAGTGTTTCTTATCTGAGCCATCCTTTCTCCCGTAAACCCCCTGCTACCTTGTCTTTCCATCACAGTTTCGCTCTTCTCCTTGATCCTTCGATTTACAGGTCTTCAACTCTTCTTCCCAGATTGTAGTCCCCTCTTCTCTGCGTATCTTAACTTACTTTCTTCGACCCTATGGGCCCAGCTTTCACTTCCCCTGATGAACTCATTCCTTAGTCTGTCCTTGCGTCTCCCCACACTCATCCACCTTAACATTCTCATTTTTGCCACTTTCATTTTTTTCTTTTGGGCTTTTGTAACTGGCGAAATTCCTGCACTATACAGTATCGCTGGAGTCAAGGCAGACTTATGAAACTTTGCTTTCATTCTACAGCTAACCTTCTATGACACAGTACTCAGATTAGTTTCCTCTAGTTCATCCATCTACTATTTATCCTGTTCTATATTTCGGTCTCCAGTTCTCCATCACTTTGCATGTAAGATCCAGGGTATTTAAATTTCTTGAGCAGTGTAATTTGTTCGTTTTGCATGTCAATATATAGATCTTTAGCATCCTTTGTACACATATGCTCTGTTTCACCCTGCTAATTCTCATTCCCTTTTCCTCTAGAGCTTTTCTCCAATGTTGAAGCGTGTCTTGAAGTGCCTCCTGGGTAGCTTCACAGACTAAAACATAAATGATGGGTACTTTCCAGTGAACAAAATAAAGAAATAGACAAACATAAAAACAATTTCATGGATAACTTTAAGGTCTTTGGAAAAACCATACCTTCGCTTCAACGATGCCTGTGAGAGATACTTCAATAAGGCCAATATCAATCCAAGTGGTTGGGAAAGTACCGCTGACGATCAACTGCTGACTAACGGTGCATAATGGCGTTAAGCTTGACGTACACAAATAAGAACAAGTCAGGTAGTGGACACGACGAGTAGGGAGAGCGACTTCTATCTGAAGTCCCGCACTTTTCACGCGTCAGAACCGTAGTAGGGACTGGCACTATCTGGCGTGAACTTTCAGGCACGACAGACTGAACCAATTATGTTACACAATCATTGTTCCGGAATGGACCGATGCTACGATGGTGGAATGGTGGGTGGGAATTTCGTAGTAAACAACAGAACGGATGGGAAGGCCTTTAAACATGCCAGAAGACTAGGGACTTATAAAAGTGACTTCCCATTTTCCGAGGTGAAAAGTATTAAGTGGACTGTACTGTACAACACGAAAAGTCGCTCACCAAAAGAAAGAAAATAATAATAAAAAGAGAGAGTGAAAGCTTCGAAAGAGCCAAAGTGACTCGCGCGCCGTGGCAGAGGCAAAGCAAAGCATTACGGATGAGGAGAGCTGTCAAGCTTTTAAGCGCCCTCTCAAAGCTCTCGCGCTGTGCACCAGCGGATGGTGGCGCGGATTTGCTGTTCACCGTTCGGTAGCGACTGTGCCATTCAAAGCACTCGGTGGTGACAGCCCTGCGGGGAAGAGAGCGACGCGGCGGAAAATGTTTGCGGAGCAGGAATATTTCTTGTCCGACACGTGCAGGGCGGGCACTTCCCACTCTTGTAAATGGCCGGATTAAGTTCACCAATGAGTCCAGACTTTCTTCTTGTGACGACTCTGACGTTTCCAAAGGTAAAGTTACGTCATAATGGCCAGAAGTGCAGACAAATACACACATAAAAATTATTCCATCAGTTTGGTCTCATGGTCTTCTGAAAGTGCATATGTAGGCCGATTTTGCATCAAGTACATAGTTCCTTAGATTAAAACTGGTTCCACTCCATACTGGTGGCTGGCACAGCAACTGGTTATGAATATATCTCAAAAGTCTCAGTTACAAAAATTTTTCTTTTTTTCACTGACACATTTCGCCCGTGTGAGACATCATCAGGTTATGTAAATATATGGTGAGCTACTTGTCATCATCGTAAAATAAACCATCTAGGAAGAAAACCTACCGTCATGGTTGTTTAAAGGTTTTTTTTTTTTTTTTTTTTTTTTTTTTTTTTTTTTTTTTTTTTTTTTTAATTTGGCACTGAACCCGCACAAAGATGTAAACAAACGCGCATTAGCAGTGAATACGTGACGGTGTGGTTAAGACGGCTGGTTATTTAGTCATAACGCTGCTTGTTTAACCATACTTCCGCCATGCCTAGGAAACCAATTACGAAGTTTAATCGTATCCGCATTATTACTTTGTGTCAGGAGGGACTCTTATCAATGATTTTTGTATATCCAAATTGACTCAAATTGTACGTAACAGGCTGCACAACGAGGAACTTCACTCCCGAAGTTCATGGCGCGGACCTCCTTTTGACAGTTAGAACCCATGCAGCACAGATGGAACCTACAGCATCCCAAATGAACTCGTCAGCATTACCATTATATGCTATTCCACCGTGCGCCATTGTTGGTAAGACAAGGCATCCTCTGACGTGTAAAGCAACCATATCGGCAGAGTTTCTGTGATGGAATCATCTTAATGAAAGACAGTCTCGCGCTCATGGTGCACATCTTCATCATAAAGCCATCGCAAGTTTATAATGAACCCTATCGAACATGCCAGGGATACATTGGTATGGGATGGTTTTGAACGAGACTACCTACCAAGCCACGAGGGAATAGCCGTGAGCTGTAACGCACCTTGCTGTCGGAGGTTCGAGTCCTGCCATTGGAGTGTGTGTGTGTGTGTTTTGTTCCTAGCATAAGTTAGTTTAAGCAGTTTGTAAGTTTAGGGACTGATGACGTTTTTGCAATTAGGTCCCATAGCCTTATAAACATTTGAATTTTTGTATTTTATTTTGATTTATTTCTATGTTATTTATTTATTTTTTTCGCCGCGGCGGAGTAGCCGAGCGCATTGAGGCGCTATGCTATGATGCGCGAGACCGTTCCCCGTCGGGGTTTCGATTCCTCCCTCGGGCATGAATGTTTGTGCCGTCTTTTGTATAAGCTAGCTGATCAGCAGTTTGTAAGTTTAAGGGCTGATGACCCCATAGTTAAGTCCCATAAACTATACTAACATTTGATTTTGAACATTGTTTTTTTTTTTCTTTTCGATCCACCACCCGGTCTGGAAAGGAGACCACGTGGGTATCGGATTTTATACTTTTTTTATATTCATGGAACGTGAAGTTAAGAATTCAAATAACAATCAACCAAAGCAACTCTTAAAAATTCTCGAGAAAATCGGCTTTGAAGTGTTGCAAGTACATGTAAGTACGATTATTTAAAACACTTGTAGTATCTGTGTGTACAACTCAGGTGGTAGCGTTCTGGCACCACAACCATAGAGTCGGTGGTTCGAATCCCGCTGTGACAGGTTTATTTTTCGTTGTGGTCGAACATTTACACAATGATCGTATCTAATAATAATTTTTACAAAAATGCAGGTAATTATAATTTGTTCTATTCATGAGCCACAGTCATGCAATATTTGATAAATGGTTGAACCGCCATATCACTGTATTACTTTATTATGTTTCATCACAATCCGGATTTCTGTTATATAGCCATTATAAAGTGTACAATTATGTCTACTGGTTTCCTACATGTAGCAATCAATTGACATAATTAGACACTTGAAAACACTTGTGACGGAATATAATAAAGTAATAAGTCAAATGGCGGTTATATCATTTAGCACGTACTTTTGTTTATTTTTAATTTTCTGTATACTACAAAAGGTTTTAATAATGATGCTTTCAAACAAAAAATCATAACAAGTTACAACTTTTACAGTATTGGCTTCACTAATAGATGGCGACAGTCGTCGTTACTCGTTACAGCTACGGCGCTGTTTTTGGAAAGTCATCTCCATAGTTACTATTGTCGTTCCAAGCAGCTAACCTATTCAACCATCGTTTTAGTTGACCACAAGATTTCCGCGGGTCTACAGACGCATAAACAAAAATTGACACAACACATGCAATTAGAAATAACAAAACCTTTTATATAACTGAATTTGAAATACTGTAAATTTATTCACATCCTCCATGAAGTAAACATTATAGAATATAAAAAATTAAGAACAAACAAAAGTAGTCCTTTTTTCGTAAAAATTAGCATTACATATGATAATTGTCTAAGTATTCGAACAGGACTAAAAAAACTGTTACGGTGGTGTTCGAAGCACCGACCCTACGGTGCAAGGCCAGAAAGCTACCACCTGAGCCACACCGACAGATGCTGCGACTCTTTTAATCATTAGTATTTATGTGTACTTGCAAAACTGCAATGTTGATAAGTTTTGGAGTTGCGTGGAATGGCTTTGGCTGATTCTTATTTGACGTCTCAACTTCACGTACCATAAATATCAAAAGAAAAGAAATTGTAAAATGCGCAACCATGTGATCTTCTTGTGGGAGATCTACGGTGAACCGCCATTAAGGAGTGATAAATGTGGATTAACTGTCCCGTGATGATCTAGTGGACAGTATGCCACGATGAATGCAGGCATGGTTCCCTGGAAGAGAACGCGTTTCCAGGTATTAAGCGTACTGGTCTATGCTGCAATCTGGACTACAAATTGAGAATGACTAGGATATCGTCGCACAACTAATGAATGTCTCCTTTCATGAGCCACAAAGAGAACTGAAGTGTGGTTTTTGTATATCTGTATTCCACTTTTATGTTAGTCACTAACCCCTAGTATCGTGGTAATATACGTAAACCTTTTTCTTTTACTTTTTTTTATTGCAGCCGACTTAACCTACTTGCGAGAGTCAGAAACTCCACAAATGTTTGAAATTTGATCATCAGTCAACAGTTGCAATTATCAATTTTTTTTACATGTTTCGATCCTTTAGGATCATCTTCAGAAGCTTCGTAGTTGTGACTGCAACACGTCTCGTCTATGTTATGATCGACTTCTTCTTATCATGCATTTCTGCTTATCATAACATAGACGAGACGTGCTGCAGTCGAAACTACAAAGATTCTGAAGATGATCCTGAGGGATCGAAACATTTAAAAAAAAAAAAAAAAAAAAAAAAAAAAAAAAAAAAAAAAAAAAAAAAAAAACCAAGTTGCAGCTGTTGACTAAATATCAGTTTATAATTGATTTACAACTTTTTTTTATAAATTTGTGTTGTTGCGTTTGGTTCAGCAGTGAAGCACTGACCTTGTCTTTTGCTAGAATG
Source organism: Locusta migratoria (assembly GCA_026315105.1). Taxonomy (NCBI): domain Eukaryota; kingdom Metazoa; phylum Arthropoda; class Insecta; order Orthoptera; family Acrididae; genus Locusta; species Locusta migratoria. The sequence continues at coordinate 104,931,488 of CM048747.1, forward strand.
AATATATCAAAACCGATGTTTCAAAGGCGAATCATCCTCTGAACATTTAATAGAGCCCTTCCTCTCACAAAGGACTCTCTTTTCCCAGAAATTTTTTGTTAAACTCGATATAAGGTTAATCGTTGCATTGCTCGATGTTCAATGTTTGTAAACCTAAGAGACCAAACTACTGTGGTCATCAGTCAAAGCGCTTGCGGTTTCAAAGCACTTTGTTTTAGAGTTAGGTGTGTGTTGAGTGGAAATGCAAGGTCGGGAAAATTGCGTGGTACGCTGGATGGGAGAAATTATATGGGATTTTGTAAATAATTTGGGGGAGAAAACAAACAATATAGAGCTAAAGAGAATATGCCACTGAACGGGCTACATTAGCTTCTTGCTCTCACTATTAGTGATGTATAGAGTAGTAAAGACAGTTATGGTTATTAGCGAAAACATTTCCGATAAAAATCGCTGAATCTGTAGTATCAATGGTATGTATAAATAATAACAAGAAGCCTGCCAGGCCACAGAAATGGGGATTTTTCAGAAGCTTTTATAAGAAAGTGCAATTGTAAATAGTGTGAATATAAACAGTGACAGCAAGTGGCAATGTGCTACAGAACACACATGAAGACGAAAACGTAAAAATACTTGACCACTGAAGATGCTTTAAAATAAAGCGAAACGCGTCTGGTCTCAATCAGACTTATTTACAGTGGCATAAGACGGTTACCTAACATATACAAATTGAATTACACTAAGGTAGTAATTTGTTCCTACTGCTGACTTAAGAGTTTAGAAAAACAGTCTGTGTTCAGTAAGCATTCCGGAAAGTTCGAGGGGGAGTTGGAAAATAAGTTTCCCCTATCGACTGTGGTAATAGTTGTGTATGAAAGGGGAAAATGACAATAAGACGTATCTTTATATTTCCACATAATTTCCAAGTACATCGAGACAATTACCATACTGTTTTATAAGCTTTAAAAAGCCGTCCAGGAAAAAATCAGGGCGTTGTGTACGGAAGAGGCGTTGAACGGCTTGTTTGACGCCAGCATCGCTTCCAAAGCGGCTCCGCCGAGAGTATTCTACAAACTTGAAAACAGATGATGGAAGTCACTTGGTGCGAGATCAGGACTGTATGGCGGATGGTGTAGGCGCATTCCATTCAAGAGTTCCAATATGGTTTTGCGTTGCCGTCGCCGAGTGTGGTCTCGCATTATCGTCCAACAGCAGAAAGCCGGATCTGAGAAGGCCAGACCCCTTTTTCGGAGTCACCTCTTTAAATTTCGACAGAGTGGCACAGTACATCTACATCTACATCTACATCTACATGGGATACTCTGCAAATCACATTTAAGTGCCTGGCAGAGGGTTCATCGAACCACAATACTATTTATCTCCCATTCCATTCTCGAATAGCGCGCGGAAAGAAAGAACACCTGAATCTCTCTGTTCGAGCTCTGATTTCTCTTATTTTATTCTGATGATCATTTCCATGTAAGTGGGAGTCAACAATATATTTTCGCATTCGGAGGAGAATGTTGGCGATTAGAGTAGCCCACGCCGCAGCGATAAACGCCGTTGTTGTAATGATTCCCATCCCAGATCCTGTATCATTTCCGTAACGCTGTCTCCCCTGTATCGTGACAATACGAAACGAGCTGCCCTTCTTTGGACTCTTTCGATATTCTCCGTCAAACCCACCTGATAAGGATCCCACACTGGGCTGCAATACTCCAAAAATGGACGGACAAGCGCAGTGTATGCAGTTTCTTTAGTAGTTCTGTTGCATCTTTTAAGGGTTCTGCCAATAAAACGCAGTCTCTGGTTCGCCTTTCCCACGATATTATCTACGTGTTCTTTCCAGTTTACGTCTGAAGTAATTCCTAGGTATTTTGTGGAGTTTACGGCCTTCACATTTGATTGATTTATGTTGTAAACAAAGTGCACAAAGTGCAATGCGTAGCATTGATGGTTGCATCCTCCAAAAACTCCAGCAACGAAACTCCTTGGGGCATTCCAGAAAACGGTGGGTAGCACTTTACCTGCAGACGGAGTGCTTTTCAGTTTCCCGTCACATATTAATGGTCGACTTCTACCAAATGGTGTATAAGTATCTTGCAAGTACACGTTCACCTGATTTGTCGTCTTCTGCCCATAGTCGTCCAACGCTTCTTCTGTATGCAACGCGCAGACGGCCTGGACGGCTTTTCGAAGTTTATAAAGCGGTTTGACAAATGTTTCTATGTACTCGGAAATTATTTATAAACTTAAAGGTATGTATTATTTTTAATGACTCATCCTTTTTTTCCCTTTCATACAGAATTCTGCACACAGCCGACTTATCTTCCAACGCCCCCTCGTAATTTATATGTCCAATTTCTTCTTTCTGATGTTCTATAACGGACATGTGATTTATTTTAAAACAAGAATTTTTTTTAAATGTAGCTTACATACTAGAGGTATCATAGATTACGCACAAAATGATCAAGTGTTTGTAAATCTATTGGGTTTAACTACTGTGGTCACCAGTTCCTAGGCTTACAAACTGCTTACAGTAACTTAAACTAACATAAGGTCAAAACACACACACACACACACAAACACACACACAGCAATGCCCAAGGCAGGACTCGAACCTCCGATGGTAGCCGCGCGCTTCGCAAAAAGACGCCTTAGATCAGTCGACCATCCTACTGCGGCCAAAATATGCACAATAACCGATATAAACAAAAGACGGAAGAGAGAACCGAAGATTAGCGTTGTTAGGCTTCGTGTGCATTGTACACAGACTTGCAATGTCAACGTTATTACTGTGGCCCCAACAAATACTGGTTTTACTACACGTGTGGGTGACTTTGCTCTTTTTGTCGTCTAGAAGGCGTTTGGACACCTTGGGTGCTGCCGTTCTATAAATTTTACTTCACAATTGAGGCAGATCCTTACCGATGTTACGCCACATCAGGAGAAAATTGTTATTAAAAATTGTTTCTGAAGATGAGGACATAGTTCATCGAAACCGGTAAAAAAACCAACAAATAAACTAGCTATCAGCGCTGAAGTAAGTGTGTTTCAATAAATTACATTTTTACGTAATATTTTAATCGGTTTGTTCTTTCATTTACTGTACAAATTTAGGATAAAATTTTTATTACATGGTATAGGCCTACTCTTAATCCTGGAATAGTTTTGACGCAATTTAATGAAGCGAAATTTCAGTTTCCTGGGTGAAGTTCAGCAAGATAAGCACTTGCACGATGCAAAACACCGAGCTGCCAACTCCCGAGTGTACCAGTTTTCGTCGCCCGCAGACTGTACCGGTTCGCCGTGATACGCAGTCACTCACCAACAATAACAAATAATCGAAAGGGACAATATACCGACATGTATTTTCGCAGCAAATATGCGCTCGTAAAAAAGTCCGTAATTAAATAAACATTATACGCACAAACTAATGGAAAATTCACATTGCATATTCGTGTGGTTCAAAAAAACAAGGGGAAGGGGAAATGGCAGGAGGGGGGGGGGGAATGGAGGCACACAGACGGCAGTGCTGCGGCGCCATTCACATGTTATGTGGAATGATGTAAACGCGTAGTTAAATTACGCCCGGATTGGAACGAAATTAAGTGGGCAACGCAGCTGGATACACAACGCGTGGGTCCCGATCGGCCGGTTCTTTGTGCGTCGCGGGAAGCGCAAAACCGCGCACGTTTTGCGCAAATGCATTTTTCTTTTCGCAGCCGTCATTTCCTGCGGGCTGCTGGGGCCAAAGATAAACCCTCAAAGCGGCGGCCAGAGGTGTGGCGTGCGCGGCCGAGCGGTCGACCTGCTGCCGTATCGATTGTTGATTCCAGCCCACAGCCGCAAGCAGGGCGGGGGGATACTTGGGAGCCGATAAAAAAGAAATGTGGTGGTATCCGAAACAAGGCGGTAACGCGGTACAAAGACTTCACTGGTAGCAGTCCGGTCCGAAGAGTGTAATAAAAGATTTTTTCTTGAAACTGCCTCAGAAATGAAACGGATATTCGCAATTAAAGTGACTGGAAAAATGGAAACAAAGTTTTTTAAAAGTTAAATGAAACCACAGAGAGAGAGATTACATAACTTTGAAATATTTCTTTTCCATTTTTTTCGTCTTTTGGGTAATCTTTAGGATTACATTTAGATGATTTCTAAATAAACTGAAGATGGTCCACTCATGGATCGAAACTACTAGAAAATACATACAAACGAGTCGGGGAATCATTTGGTAGCGGAAAAAGTGTGGTGGTATTTGCAACAAGACGGTAACGCAGTACAAAGACTTCACAGGTAGCTTTGGTCCGGTCCGAAGAGCGCAGTAGAAGACTGCCACAGAAAGGAAACGGTTACTCGCGATTAAAGTGACTGCAAATAATGGAAACAAATTTTCTTTTAGAAGGTAAGAAAATGAAACACCAGAGAGATTACGTATTTTTGAAGCATTTACTTTCCTTTTATTTTTTATAAAAACTGTCTACAACGCAAACATTTTATTTATTTTCTATAAGTTTCAATCCACGGGTGGATCAATTACAAGATTACCATCAGATCACTTCTACATAAACTTAAGATCGTCCACCCGTGGATTAAACTACATAAAATTTTCTGCGCTAGGCTGTTTCTCACAAAAAATACAATAATAATAAAATCGAAAGCGATTTCCTTCAGTATATTTCTTATGGGGACGTTCATGTTGTAAACTAAAGTCAGTCAATCAGGCCGTTCTATATGACCGATTTTCCTAATTTTTGCTTTAAACGAAAGGCATTCAATCGCAGATAGGTCATCAAGTATCAGAATAACTTAAGTCTTCCCATCCTTTATTTTTATTCATTATTTTTATTCAAACGCACTATCATTCTGTCCTTGTGCTGAATATTTTAATCGGTTTTAAGATATCTTAGGTTCTAATTAAACTACACAGTTCTTTTTCACTTAACAACACTCAGCGGATCAAGCTCTTTCATTTGTGCTTTTAAATACTTGCATTAACTGATACTGAAGAAAGCTATGCGTGAGCATCCAAATTTACTTCCATTTTTCCCAACTTTTTTTTTTTCATTCCACTAACGGTGCGATGTATTCGCACGGGTTCTCTAGTAATAATAATAATAGAAAGATTGAGTACTGCTCTCTATATATTTGTAAATTATAATCTATGAGAATGAAGCCAAAACCTAATTATTTTGAAGAAAATACAATTATTTTGTAAAGTACAATGTTTCTATTACTAGACAAATCTATTTTCGGCTTTTACTCCATCATCAGGTTCTGACCAGAAAAATACCTTGTACACAATCATCTGGTACTGAGTAAAGAGATATCTTTGTAGTCAGTACGTGATGATGATGATGATGTATCAGCCGAAAACCGGTACGTCTAATAATAAAAATAATGCAGAACACTTATCTCGTATTTCATTGAAAACTTTTTAAAATATTCCACCAACAACTGACAGAACAGTCAGTTTACAAAACTTCATTACGTTGACTGACTGACCATCGGTTTTTGTTTTGTATTTTATTCATTACTAGCAATCCCGGCAATGGATTGCAATTGCTAAATCTGCAGTGGAATGGGATATATTTGCTACACTCCTTCCTTTAATTTATCTGCCCCTAAGTTTCCCCATCTCTGTGTCTGTTTCTTACCTTCCCCTGTGTCCCCTTAGGCTTCTACACTACTAAAACATTTAGGGGATCAGTTGCGATATCTATGCTCTGAAGTATTGTCATCGGCACAATGAACTAAATTGTTCGACGTGTTTCTGTCTGTTCTACAGAGAGGAGATAGCAACATTACTGTAACCGATGTAGCGTTAGAAGTAGAAAGTTGCTGCAGAGGAGGTTGATGTTGTGTTTACCAAAGGAATTACACAAGCACTTGGGTTCACGTAGTGTACTGAGCAGGTAGTTCGATGTAACAACGTGACTTACTCGAAGATATGACATGCAGAAAACAGACGTGTCAAGAAAACGGAAAAAGCAATCAAACTATTTTCAACCGAGAAGAGCCAAATTCTAAATTGTTGTTACAGCTGAACCACAAACGGCAAGAATCTTCAAGCTAAAGTAATCCTTAAGCTAAAGTAATCACACTCAAAAGAATATGCGCGTATAAGAAAGTCGAGCGAAGCCTAAAAATGTGCGAATCATTAGACTCCACACCGAATTGATATGTGTCAAAATAACTCTTTGTCATAGTAAGAACAGACCATAATCGAAATTTATATTTCTCTTGTGTTTATATTCTACTTACTTTCAGTGGAATAATATGCAAATATCCATATATTCGTATTGGTTCGTCACGAATTCTTCGTTATACCACTGAATCAATCGATTTCGGCTGTTTTTACATTAATTTCTGTATTATGTATGTCTCTTGATATATTACTAATGGTTGTAACGCAAACATTATACTATTTCGTTAATTACGTACACAAATAATGACAAACAAACATTTCTTTCGGAGGCTTGCCCACCACTAGGAGCGCTAGTGTCGTTGCAACTATCAGTTGGTAACAACTTCCACACCAGTGAGTGTCACGACTGTATATGTTACACTGAGCTAAAAGTGTGCACAGTTAAACATAAAAATACTTATTACTAAATCAGAAATTTTCAAATGATTACTCATATATAAAATCAGTCTCGTCTATATTAAGTTCAAAACGAGGTCTTCATACATAGTACATCAGCAAAAAGTCGAAAGTAGCGTGAACCAGTAAGTATCAGTAAATAAAATTATTGTCAGTGTCATGATGATTATCAGTCAGAAAGACAATTACGTGCTTTAACTTTACACGCAGTAGAATTTTTGTCTGTTTTCAATTAAGTTCACAATTGCACCATTAAAACTTTTTTTCAGAGAATCTTTATGGAAAGATCTGTTACTCAACGTTTTGGTCATATGTCATTTTACAGCGGTTGCGCATTTATAAGAACTGCTTTTTCGTATCAGTTGTATAATATTCCTTTATACTCGACTGGTTTCTATCATACAGATCATCATTAAAGGACTGGAGGTGCTACATTAATGGAAAACAAACAACCTCTATCATCAACTGACTGAGGTTCTGTTTTGCGAGAGTTAACACTAATATCTACTGATGAAACTACCATTACAAGAAAAACTGTAAATCACGCGCTCTGGAAGACATCGCAGTTACCTACTTGGCACAGGAAATTATATCGGGAATAAATACGGCAACGGTGACAGGGACTCTTCACAGTAGATACGGGAGCATAACAAGTTGAGACGTTACTGTCATACCGCCTCATTGCTCCACCTAATCGATTTTGCCAATTTCTCTTACCTTGTTCATGTTTTTCTCACTTGTATTAGTAATGTTTGCTATTTTCAATATAGATTGATCTAACTTGAGCATTATCATGTGGTTTCATGGCCGACTGGCGAGAGCAAAGAAGTAGAAGCAGAGATGGCGAGTTTGTGTTTTTTATATTTTATTCCCTTTTCTTTTTATTCATGTCACTCTCCCATGTTTCCCATCACAGCGTGAGCAAAGGAGTGGTTGAGCATAGTTGAACCAGTAGGGGTACTTTAGCATGATGGTGGCGGTAGTTTGTGAGTTTTTCGCTTTTGCGTAGGCAGCTAGTGGTGCAAAGAGGTTAGCAAGCTTTGCTGCTGGTCGATGGTAGGAGGTGGATTCGCGAACGAGTAAAAGGAAGGTGCCCAGTTGGCTGCACCTGCCTCCGCCAATCAGGGCGCGTCTTCTTGGCGTGGTTCGATTTGGCGGACGGTTGAGGTATGGGGAAGCCAGCTTTAGGGGAGTTGGAAGGAGACCATCAAGATGTACGGACGCTGGTGCTGCTTGCTGCGCAAAATTCTCCAGTATGTGGTAAGAAAAGCGGCACAAGAGATAATTAAAGTCATAAGTGGGGAAATGGAATTTGATTTAATAAAATGTCTTTAGGTAAATTTAAAGAAATCGTAAATTTTGTTCTGTATATTGCGTCCACAAGCCCATTTACTGTTCGACCAGCAGGATTAGTTTCAGCAGTAAATGTATAGAGCTTTGTGCTAATCATGCAGTGAGTGATTTGCATGTTTTATGTCCGTTTGTGTGCAGATTTCCTACCCCCCTCCTCACCCACCATGTGTGACATTGCATAGTGTACAGAGTAGTTAAAAGCAGTAGGAGGCCAGTTGAGTAATATTTATAGCAAATTGTCAAAAAAAAAAAAAAAAAAAAAAAAACCTTTATGATTAAATTTTGTGTCAGAATAACTGATTTACCCCTCAGCTTCTCCTTTCTCCTTCAATGCACCCCATTTTGGACGGGAAACAAAGGGATCTCACAATCATTTATGAGGATTGAAATTGGTATTTGTTCGGACTTACCCTGGGGGTTTAAAACTAGACGTATCCTTTCTTGAGGTGGATGTGTACAGATTTCGTTAATTCTAAACAAAATGCGTTATCCGTTGCGCGCCAGTTTCATTTGTCAAGTTTAAGCAAGCCGGTATGTTCATGTGAACATAGACCGAAATAATTGTAAACCAGTATAGATCCATGCTCAGGATAAAGCCTACGCGAAATTACCAAGCACATTTTATACTGTGTATGGAAGCCGTTGCTGTCAGTTGAACAGCGCTTGGGTAGGCCCACACAGTGGTAAGAGAAAAAAAAGGGTTAAACTGTAAAGTACAAACAAGAACGAAAGAATTAAGATAAGAGGGTACGTCACAAAGTGAGAGCGCACCATAGTGGCTCGCTGCCGGTTCTGCGACTGTACGACTTCAACAATGGAGTCTTATGTGTAATGTATCCTCGAACCTCTGAATATCAGATGAACGCATCTGGTCGCCCTTGTATGCCAGCGTCCGGTCACGTTCTGGTGGCGTATTATTCATGCAATAGGCCGGACTGTTTCATTTGCTACTGCGACAGGTGTGCCGTATGTCGAACATTAAACGTCACACGAAGTTACTGGACACGGTATTGGGTACCGGCTGCTTGAAATTACGCCGTGCATCTGCCTCCTTGCAGCACAGCTAGAAATGGTTTCCTGATTTCCCATATTCAAATCAGTCACGACGTGCCTCACAGTGGACCATCAGTCGCCCTGGAAAGGTCGACACCAGCTCGTCAGATACTGTTGCTTGTCTTAAGTTTGCGAGCCGGCCGCGGTGGCCGAGGGGACTGAGGCGCTCCAGTCACGGTCTGCACGGCCACTACGGTCGGGGGTTCGAATCCCCCCTCGGGCATGGATATTTGTGCCGTCCTTAGTATAAGGTAGTTGATAAGTAGTTTGTAAGTTTAGGGACTGATGACCCCATAGTTAAGTCCCATAAGCGTAACAAACATTTGAACATTTTTTTCTTAAGTTTGCGATATTTACCTATGGAAGCATTATCTCTGTGATGATGTAAATACATCTAACACAGTGGTGACCTTGACGACTCGAACACGTGACTAACATCAGTATACCATTTTCTTGCATAGATTATCATCCCACATTACAATTTACTCGCGTCATGCTGCCACGTTCTCTACATATTGAACCTGCATTCTATCCATTCGGCAGGCGTTGCCACAGCGATCAACTGTAATTCAAAGAACAACTTTGCATTGACTTTCATGAAATATAAATGATCGTTGTTTTAGGAAGCATCGTTCGTGCGAAGTTCAGCTTCTCCTGCGTACCATGGATGAAGAACAACAATAATGACTGCACATTCGCAGTTTTACAATGGTTCGAGCATACTGTTTAAGTCACCCAAGTACGTGGGTGGCTGGAAGACATATGTAAGAAATCCCACTTTATTGTCCTTGATGGCGAGTGCTGTTTACAGGCAAATCGTCGGAAGTGTCCCAAATGATACATTCAGTTATTATGGATTGAAAAAAAAAGTCAGAGAGAAAAAGCAGTTATGTTAAATATTATTATTATTTTCTCATGTAAGTGTCACGTATCGATTATTTTTCACGTCATTGACTCTCTTTGGGAAATAAATAAATAAATAAAAAATAAATAAAAAAGAGAGGAGAGAAAAGAATAATAAAAAAGAAAAGCCCGCTAAGGACTGTTTAATTAAACTTCACAGGGTGACCTCTCCCGCTGTAATTTGATCTGTGAAGAGCACATTAATGATAATATTTAACAGACAGAGATGTTTGTCTCTGTAATCCAGTAAAATTTTCTTGTAATATTTTCATGTAATTGTGCATAATAGTTTTTAACAGTGTTGACATAGTGAATTACAATATTACTATAATATAATAATTTCGTATGGCTCCTTGGCCTGGTGCAAGTCTTTCAATTGGACGCCACTTCGGCGACTTGCGTGTCCCTAACCTACCCCAGTTATCCAACCAGGGAAAAGTGACCTACAGCTTAACGTGGAATCCGAACCACATGTCGTTTCTGGCCACATCTCACATCGTTGAGAGGTGAAGGATGGGTTAAAGTGCAGACTGGAAAAATCCGAGGTCCGACCGGGTTTCGAACCCGCGACCCTGTGGCTTCCAGTCGAGCGCTTTACCCTAAGACAACCGGGCCCGACAATTACTATATTACTATAATCTTAAAGGTCAAACTGTATATTTTACGATATATTCCGAAGAAGACATAAATTTCATCTAATAATTGATTCCTGAGTGACATTAAATTATCTTCTTAAATAGATATGAAAATGATCTTTTTTTAGCTAAAAATATGTGCTGCATCTAAGCTTTTTATATTGGAATATTTCTTTTTATTTACACGGTCCTCAATTTAAGGCTAGAGCATTGTCAATATCTTAGCCACGTTTTGTTACTAATTTATCAGAACCTGCAACTTTGGATAAATCCTTCGTAAAAATCATGTCGTTCCACATTTTTAACTCCCACTTTAAAAGTGTGATAGGACCGTCATTGCTACTCTCCATACAGAGTGTTTTCGTATGAACTTTAAAAATTTAATAGGACACAGATGATACAATGACATCACTGTCTGCTTTCTTTATTTACATTAGTCACGCTTTATTGTAAATAGCATCACTGCCGCAATGAACGTACCATTGTTACTGTATCTTAGAAAATGCCCTGAACTGACGGTCATCAACCTCAATGCAAATATGAGATCGGCGAACAAGATGTTAAGCACATGGACAGACATTCCTGGTGTGTTTAGAATCACATCACAAACAGGAAGAATGCTAGCAACTAATTCAAACTTCGTATCTACCAGGGTCGTAAAAATAAATGACTTTAGATATCGCCCTAGATAATCAAGGAGATTAAGGTGAGGCGCCCTCAAACGCCATCCAATAGAACAAGATGTACGCTATGTCATCAAAAGTATCCCGACAGCCCCAAACATGCGTCTGTTGTAGTATATTAATTATGTGTGCTGACTCGTACTGCAAGGTACCCCACATCAACGACCTCGGTAGTCATTAGACATCTTGAGAGAGAGAGAGAGAAGCCGGCCGCGGTGGCCGAGGAAACTAAGGCGCTCCAGTCACGGTCTCCACGGCCACTATGGTCGGGGGTTCGAATCCCCCCTCGGGCATGGATATTTGTGCCGTCCTAGTTCGTAAGTAGTTCATAAGTAGTTTGTAAGTTTAGGGACTGATAACCCAAACATTTGAACATTTAGAGAGAGAGAATGTTGCGCTCCGCGAACTTCGAACGTGTTCAGGTGATTGGGTGTCACTTGTGTTAGAAGTATGTGTGCGAGATTTCCACCCTCCTAAAAATCCCTAGGTCCTCTGTTTCCGAGATGACAGTGAAGCGGAACCATGAATGGACATGTACAGCACGAAAGCGTACAGGACTGTATCCAGTGCATCATACAAGAATTCCAAACGCCATGAAGATCAAATGTTCAAACGTTTGTATAGCTTATGGGACTCAACTACGGGGTGATCAGTCCCTAAACTTACAAACTACTTATGAACTAGCTAATACTAAGGACGGCACAATTATCCATTCCCGAGGGGGGATTCGAGCCCCCGACCGTAGTGGCCGTGCAGACCGTGACTGGAGTGCCTCAGTCCCCCCCCCCCCCCCCCATGAGGTTCCACTCCAAGTACTATGACAGGCGGGAGGTGAAAAAACTTGATTTCATGGTCTAGTGGTTGCTCATAAGCTACACAGCACCCAGGTCAATGTCAAACGATGCCACGCTTGGTGTAAGGAGCATAAACAACCAACGATTGAACAATGGAAAATACGTTGTGCGGACTGACAAATCAAGGTATACCCGGTAAACGTCATAGCCAGCGTGTGTAGTGCCAACAGTAAAATTCGGAGACGGTGCTGTAATGGTGTGGTCGTGTTTTTCACGGAGAGGGCTTTCACCTCTTGTTGTTTTGCCTGGCACTATCACAGCACAGGCCTACAATAATTTTTAAACAGCTTCTTGCTTATAATTACGTAGGCTTCCGCGGCCAGAGTCAGATGACATAAAAGTTTTCTGGGTATGGTACCGCGTCATTATGTAAGGCTATTACTTAAATAATTATTTAAGTAATAGCCTTACATAATGACGCGGTACCATACCCAGAAAACTTTTATGTCAGCTTCTTGCTTCTCACTGTTGACTGTTGAGTAACTATTCGGAGACGGCGATTAAATCATTCAACATGATCAAGCACCTGTTCTTAATGCACGGCCTGTAATTGACTGACCTGCACAAAGTCCTGGATTTATTCCTATAGAAAACGTTTGGAAACTCCGACTTCGTGTCAAGCTTCGCCGACCTACATCGATACCTCTCCTCATTGCAGCATTCCGTGAAGAATGAGCTGCCATTCCCGAAGAAATCTTTCAACACCTGACTGACCGTATGCCTGTGAGAGTGGAAGGTGTCATCAAGGCTAAGAGTGGGCCATAACCATACTGAATTTAAGCATTACCGATGAAAGTCATTTTCAGTCAGGTGTCTGGATACTTTCGATCACACAATGTCAGTGTTCAGCGATACTTTACCTGTACCGCTACATCGTATTGTACTGTAGTTCTCTGAATAGCACCGAATAGTGAATGAGTCTTTCGGTTCATAGGATGTTCTACATTAATACAACAGAGGCATCTTATGGACAAGCAAAGTAAACAAAATTGCGGCATGCTTTCTTAGTAATCTGGCTCGTCATTTTTGTTGTCTTGCGTGAAATGCATTATATATTTTTATATAAACAGCACAGTGCGTGGAAAGTTGAACTATGTTAGTTGCTAGTAAGGTGGAAGGCAGTTATGTGGGACAAAGTGATAGACACGTTTACTTCCATATCTACTGAAGCTGGCTTCTCCGACCCCATGATCCTACCTCCTACCTCAAATTGTTACATGACGCTTTCACGATGCCCTGTTAAATTTTTACACACTGACGGAAACACCCTGAACGTATTAATGACCTGACAGATAGGATGAGCAGTAATCTCCAGCAGTTTTGCTAAAATTGCTGCATGGGAAGTTTTGTTGTTGATTGACCATAGGAGGATACTGGATTACTTACACAAAATGTCTAGTTGGTGTTATGAACCGCTACTAACGCTAGATGAAAAACGTAAGTAGATGCAGGTTGTTATGAAAAACATTCCGTAATGTTCGTGTTGCCTGACACTTCGATTAAATATCTATGCGTAACGTTTCAGGGTGGTATGAAATGGAACGAGAGTGTAAGGGGTGTTGTAGGTAATAAAATTGGTTGACGTAGGTTTGTTGAGAGTTCTAGAGAAGTGAGCAGGATACTGCGCGTGGACAAGCGCGACCCATTCTTGACTATTGCTGTAGTGTTATGGGTCTGCTCTGGGTAGCCTTAAGACAAGACATTTAAGCAGTTAAGAATCCGGCAACTGCATTTATTACCCGAGGTTCGATCAACATACATGTGTTATGTAGATGCCCTGGGACCTGAAGTGAGTATACGCAGTTTTGCTGAAATTGCTGTGTGGGAAGGTTTTGTTGTTGATTGACCATAGGAGGATACTGGACATTAGACAAAATATCTAGTTGGTGTTCTGAACGGCAACTAGCGCTAAATGAAAAAAACGTAAGTGGATGCAGGTTATTGGGAAAAATATTTCGTACTCATTGTGTTGCTTGACACGTCGATTACATATCTGTGCGTAACGTTTTAGAGTGGTATGAAATGGAACGAGAGTGTAAGGAGTGTTGCAGGTAAGAAAAATGGTTGGCTTAGGTTTGCTGAGAGAGTTCTAGAGACATAACAGGATCATTGCTCTTTTTTTTTTTTTTTTTTTTTTTTTTTTTTTTTTTTTTTTTTTTTGTGGATAATAGGCAAATAGATTTTTTAAACAAGAGAATGGTCGCCACTTCTCAGTTATTACTTATTTGTTAATTGACAGTCAAGATTTCGGCTGTGTGTCTACAGAATGGTCAGAACAGTGGCTGTGAATTAAAATCTAATTGATGAAAGTCAAATAGTGGGAACGTCCCTTTCAAAGAAATGCCGTTTCATTAAATAGTTGAAAGACTCCGTCTTACCACTTGTTAGCAATGGTAAGTCGACTGTAATACGAGGAACAGATAATCAATACAGTGGCAAACAGAGATATTGCGTTGTGGATACCTTGAAAGGTTAGAGTTCAGCTCGTCAAAGCGGAAGTCATTAGAGGCGTAACAGCAGCTCGGCTGGATGGCGGTGGCGGAAGGCAAAACGCGACGCAGACGACAAGAAGGCCGCACTAATGAACGCTGATTTCTAAGCAGCCGCATCCAACATCGTGGCAAATATAGAGGAACAAAAAACTGAGATCGCTATTTGTCCACATCAACATCTACATAGTTACTCAACAAAACACACCATAAGTGCCCAGCAGAGGGTTCATAGAACGTTTCAAACTCGAGAATGATCACTCCATTCCTGTCCTGATTTGTTTTATTTTGCTGATTATTCCCCCCTATGCAGTTGGGAGTCAATATATTGTTGTAATGATTCCCACTCCAATTTCTGTGACACCCTCCCCTGCATCACGAGCTGCTCTTCTCTGTACTACGAAGGTCACTCCAAAAGAAATGCACATTATTTTTTAATACAGTTTATATTCTACATGTTTGAAAGTTTAACAGTGTGTAGATACATTCTTTAGGAACAATATTTTTATTTCTCCATATAATCACCATCCCTCTTAACTGCATTACGCCATCTTGGAACCAGCGCCAGTATATCCGCACGGTAAAATTCTGGACCAACACGTTGGAGCCACTGTTTCCCAGTTAAACTAGAGAGTCAGTTTCCCAACGGGATGATAGTCACATGGAGCCGAGTCAGGACTGTAAGGCATGTGTTTCAGTGTTGTCCATCCGAGTTTTGTGATCGCTTCCATGGTTCTTTGACTGACATGTGCCCGTGCATTGTCGTGCAACGGCAGAACATCCTGCTTTTGCCGATGTGCTTGAACAAGACTCAGTCGAGCTTGAAGTTTCTTCAGTGTCGTCATATATGCATCAGAATTTATGGTGATTCCACGTGGCATGATGTCCACAACTAAAAGTCCTTCGGAATCGAAAAACATCGTAGCCATAACTTTTCCAGCAGAAGGTTAAGTTTTGAATTTTATTTTCCTTGCGTGAATTTGCATGATGCCACACCACTGATTGTCTCTTCGTGAAAAATGATGGAGCCATGTTTCATAACCTGTCACAGTTCTTCCACGAAATTCATCTCGACCATTCCCATACTGTTCGATACATACCGTTTTTCGTGTATCTTTGTGAGCCACTGTCAACATCCTGGAAACCTGTCTGGCCGAACGTTTTTCAACTCCAACACTTTCAGTATTCTGCAAACAGTTCCTTCCCCTATCCCAACGTATCGTGACAATTCGTTCACTGTGATCCGTCTGTCAGCAGTCATCAATTCGTTAACTCTCTGCACATTGTCTACATGGGATACTCTGCAAATCACATTTAAGTGCCTGGCAGAGGGTTCATCGAACCACAATTATACTATTTATCTCCCATTCCATTCTCGAATAGCGCGTGGGAAGAATGGACAAAAAATGTTCAAATGTTTGTAAAGCTTATGGGACTTAACTACGGGGTCATCAGTCCCTAAACTTACAAACTACTTATGAACTACTTACGAACTAGGACGGCACAAATATCCATGCCCGAGGGGG
This sequence comes from Locusta migratoria, assembly GCA_026315105.1. NCBI lineage: Eukaryota > Metazoa > Arthropoda > Insecta > Orthoptera > Acrididae > Locusta > Locusta migratoria. Next base: position 104,947,585 of record CM048747.1, read on the forward strand.
GATTCGAACCCCCGACCGTAGTGGCGGTGGGGACTGTGACTGAAGCGCCTCAGTCCCCTCGGCCACCGCGGCCGGCGAAGAATGGACACCTGAATCTCTGTTCGAGCTCTGATTTCTCGTATTTTATTCTGATGATCATTTCTACCTATGTAAGTGGGAGTCAACAATATATTTTCGCATTCGGAGGAGAATGTTGGCGATTGGAGTTTCGCAAGTAGCCCACGCCGCAGCAATAAGCGTCGTCGTTTTAATGATTCCCATTCCAGATCCTGTATCATTTCCGTAATGCTGTCTCCCCTGTATCGTGACAATACGAAACGAGCTGCCGTTTTTTGGACTCTTTCGATGTCCTGCGTCAAACCCACCTGATAAGGATCCCACACTGGGCTGCAATACTCCAAAAATGGACGGACAAGCGTAGTGTATGCAGTTTCTTTTGTAGTTCTACATCTACATCTACATAGATACTCTGCAAATCACATTTAAGTGCCTGGCAGAGGGTTCATTAACCACTTTCATAACTTTTCTCTACCGTTCCATTCTCCAATAGCGCGCGGGAAGAAAGAACACTTAAATCGTTCCGTTTTCGATCTGATTTCTCTTATTTTATTGGGATGGTCATGTCTCCCTAAGTAGGTGGGTGCTAGCAAAATATTTTCACATTCACAAGTAAAAGTCGGTGATTGAAACTTCGCAAACAGATCACGCCGCAATGAATAACGTCTTTCTTTTAATGATTTCCACCCCAATTCGTGCAACATTTCCGTGACGCTTTCCACCCCGTAACGTGATAAAACAAAACGACCTGCCCTTCTCTGAACCTTCTCAATATCTTCCGTCAGTCCCACCTGGTGAGGGTCCCACAAGGGGCAAAAGTATTCCAGGAGAGGACGCACAAGTGTGATGTAGGCAGTCTCTTTGGTGGAGCTGGTGCATCTTCGAAGCGTTCTTCCAATGAAACGCAACCTTTGATTCGCCTTCCCCACAATATTTTCTGTGTGTTCTCTCCAGTCAAAGTTGTTCGTAATTGTAACTCCTAGGTATTTGGTAGAATTTACGACCATAAGATTTGACTGATTTATCGCGTAATTGATGTTCAGTGGATTTCTTTTAGTGGTCATGTGTATTACTTCACACTTTCTTTATTTAGTGTCAATTGCCAATTTTCGCACCAAGTAGAAATTTTGTCTAATTCGCTTTGCAGTTGCTTTTGATCCTCTGTCGACTTCACTAACCGATAAACGACAGCATCATCCGCGAACAGTCTAAGGGAGCTATTCAGATTGTCTCCTAAATCGTTTATAAACACGAGGAAGAGTAGGGGACCTATAACGCTTCCCTGTGGAACGCCAGATATCACTTCTGTTTTACTCGATGACTTACCGTCAATTACAACGAACTGTGCCCTTTCTGATAGGAAATCGTGAATCCAATCGCACAATTGGGAAGATATTCCATAAGCACGCAATTTCATTAGAAGCCGCTTGTGGGGTACAGTATCAAAAGCCTTCTGGAAATCCAGAAATATGGAATCGATTTGAGATCCCTTGTCGATGGCACTTAACACTTCATGTGAATAAAGGGCAAGCCGTGTTTCGCAAGAGCGATACTTTCTGAATCCGTGTTGACTATTGGTTAATAAGTCGTTCTCTTCGAGGTAGTTCATAATATTCGAACAAAGTATATGTTCCAAAATCCTACTGCAAATCGACGTCAATGAGATAGGCCTGTAATTTTGGGGATCACTCCTATTGCCTTTCTTGAATATTGGAGTAACTTGGGCAACTTTCCAGTCTTTGGGTACAGATCTTTCGCTGAGTGATCGATTGTAAATTATAGCTAAGTACGGAGCAATTGCATCAGCATACTCTGAGAGGAATCTGGCCCGGAAGATTTGTTGTTGTTTAGTGACTTAAGTTGTTTTACTACTCCAGGAACATCTACTTCTAAGTTTCGCATGCTGGCATCTGTTCTTGGATTGAATACTGGAGTGTTCACTTCGTCTTCTTTGGTGAATGAATTTCGGAAAGCTGTGTTTAGTAATTCTGCCTTAGCAGTACTGTCGTTGGTACTATTACCATTGCTATCGCGTAGTGTAGGTATTGTTTGTGTTTTGCCGCTAGTGTACTTCACATATGACCAGAATTTCTTTGGATTTTCTGCAAGATTACGAGACAGGATTTCGTTGTGGTAACTACTATAGGCTTCTCGCATTGATGTCCGCGCTAGGTTGCGTGTTTCAGTAAAAGATTGCCAGTCTTGTGGATTCTGTGTCTTTTTAAATTATGCATGCGTTTTTCTTTGTTTCTGCAACAGTGATCTGACCTGTTTTGTGTACCACGGGGGGTCGGCCCCCTCTTTTATTAATTTATTTGGTATAAATCTTTCGATTGCTACTGATATTATGTCTTTGAAAGTAAGCCACAACTGTCTACACTCGCATTTTTAGTTTTGAAAGACTGGAGATTATCACTCAGGAAAGCGTGAAGCGAATTTTTATCTGCTTTATTGAATAGATATATTTTTCGTTAATTTTTTGTGCATTTGGGAATTTCGACATTTAGTCTTGCTACTACAACTCGATGTTCGCTAATCCCTGTATTTGTTTTGATGCTCTTTACTATTTCCGGATTATTTGTTGCTAGGAATCAAAGGTATTTTCGCAACCACTTTCTATTCTAGTGGGTTCATGAACTAACTGTTCGAAGTAGTTTTCAGAAAAAGCATTCAGAACTAGTTCGGACGATGTTTTATATTTGCCGCCGGTTTTGAATACGTAATTATGCCAACATATCGAGGGTAAATTAAAGTCGCCACCGATTATAACAGTATGCTTCGGATACCTATTTGAAATGTGATTCAAGCTTTCTTTGAACATTTCGACAACCGCATCGTCTGAGTCAGGGGGCCGATAAAAAGATCCAATTATTAATTTAGTCCGGTTGTCAGGTATAACCTCTAGCCAGACCAACTCACAGGAAGTATCTGTCTCAATTTCGCTGCAGGATAAACCGTTTGTAAAAGCAATAAACACACCACCCCCTTTTTTATTTATTCCAGCCTTTCTGAAGATCATTTGGCCCTTTGAAAAAATTTCGGCCGAACTTATCTCAGGCGTTAGCCAGCTTTCAGAACGTATAACGATATGTGCCTCAGTACTTTCTATCAGCGCTTGGAGCTCTGGAACTTACCCAATACAGCTACGACAATTTACAATTGTTATACCAATGGTTTCTAGATCTGCTTTCTTCCTGTGTCTGACCTGCCCCCTTTGAGACTGAAAACCATTTTGTGTATTCCCGATACCCTCTAACCTAAAAAACCGCTCATTCCACGCCACACAGCCCCCGCTACCCGTGTAGCCGCTTCCTGAGTATAGTGGACTCCTGACCTATTTAGCGGAACCCGAAAACCCACCACCCTTTGGCGCAAGTCGAGGCATCTGCAGCCCACCCGGTCGCAGAACTGTCTGAGCCTCTGATTCAGACCCTCCACTCGGCTCTGAACCAAAGGTCCGCAGTCAGTCCTGTCGACAATGCTGCAGATGGTGAGCTCCGCTTTCATCTTGCAAGCAAGACTGGCAGTCTTTACTAGTTGTGATAGCCGCTCAAAACCAGAGAGGCTCTCTTCCGATCCAAAGCGACACACATCATTGGTGCCGACATGAGCCACCACCTGCAGCTGGCTGCACCCTGTGCTCTTCATGGCATCCGGCAGGACCCACATCTGGAATGATTCCCCCTGGTATGCACACGGAGTGCACATTCGAATTCTTCCCCTCCCTAGTAGCCATTTTCCTAAGGGGCTCCATTACCCGCCTAACGTTGAAGCTCCCAACTACCAACAAACCCACCCTCTGTGAGTGCCCGGATCTTGAAGGCAAAGGGGCGAGTACAGGACAAGCGACACCATCTGCGTCAGGAACATCCCCTGCCACAGACAGTGCCTCGAATCTGTTGGCAAGACTAACCGGGGAGGCCTCCACTTCGGTCCTCCGGGAAGTCTTACGCCGCCTTACACGCGCTGAGGAGACCTCCCAATCCACCACGGATTGGGGGGCGACCTCCTCCCGGGCAGTGATCGGGCTGGCCACATCCGCAGGCCGATCGGAGGGCACAACAGACGCACAGGGTGTCTGCTGTACCCCCGCGAGCGGCCCACAACAGCGGCGCCCACCCACCGCAGTCTCAAGCGTTGCCAGCGAAGCCAACGCCGCCTGAAGCTGCGAGCGAAGAGTCAACAACTCTGCCTCCATCCGTTCGCTGCAGTCACAGTTCCTAGCCATTCTAAAAACCTATGTTTCTTTCAAGTACGTACGTCTGAGGACACAGAAGTTTGATAAACAGTGAGCTTTGAAAAATATAAACCTAACGCTGAACTGTTTATGGCGAATCTGAAAAATATATACGCGAGCTGATAAATCAAAAAATCAACAACTGAACTGACAACTAAACGCAATTCTTAATAAATAAGCACGCGAGCACACTAAAGTATAAAGAGCTGCAAAAGAAAGCACACACGAAATGACAATAAGTCACTTCTATTAAGAAGCTGGTTACCGTAAAATCTAGAGCTGCTGCTGGCCACGTGTGCACTGTTGCATGTTTTAAGGGTTCTGCCATTAAAACGCAGTCTCTGGTTCGCCTTTCCCACGATATTATCTAGGTGTTCTTTCCAATTTAAGTCTGAAGTAATAGTAATTCCTAGGTATTTTATGGAGTTTACGGCCTTCACATTTGATTGATTTATCTTGTAAACAAAGTTTAACGGATTTCTTTTCGTACTCATGTGGATGACTTCACACTTCTCATTATTTAGAGTCAATTGCCAATTTTTACACCATACTGATATCTTATTCAGATTGTTGTGCAGTTGGTTTTGATCTTCAGATGATTTTACTAGACGATAAATGACGGCGTCATCTGCAAACAACCTAAGAGAGCTACTTAGATTATCCCCTAAATCGTTTATGTAAATAAGGAACAGCAGAGGACCAATAACACTACCCTGGAGTGTGTGCAGTACGAGGCCTGCCGCTGCGAGGACAATGCTCAATATTGCCATGCCCGCTTTCATCACGTAACCTGCTTGACCACCGACTAACTGTACTGTGATCGACGGCAGCATCTCCATACACCTTTTTCAACCTGTTGTGGATGTTCCCCACTATCTCGTTTTCACAGCACAGGAATTCAATGACAGCATGTTGCTTCTGTGAATGTAAAGTGTAGCAGCCACCTTGATGACATGCTGTGACGGCGCCACTCACGGGAACAGGTTGAACTAAGTGTGAAAACAAGCGGGAAGGATGTATCTACAGACTGTAAAGCTTTCAAACATGCAGAATGAAAACTGTATTAAAAAAAAGCATTTATTTCTGAGTGACCCTCGTATTTTTATGTCATTCGCCAATCCCTCTCGAACCGAGCAGCAGTAGTCTAAAAGAGAACGGACAACCGTAGTGTACACAGTCTCTTTAGTAACTCTGTTACGTCTTCATTGTGTTCTGCCAATAAAACGCAGTGTTGGTTGGCCTTCATATACGGTCGCCTGATTTTATTTACTTATTTGATAGACGAATTTTATCAGATTTCTTTTAGTTCACATTTGGAGGAAAAATTTCAATATTTAAGTCAAATGCCAATTTTAGCACCATACAGATATCTTAACTGAATCATTCTGCGGTTGAATTTTGGTTTTTGACTCTACCGGACGATGAACAACAGCATCATCTGCAAACAAGTTCAGAGAATTGCTCAGATTTCCCCCCTCCCACCCCCCCACCCCAGATCGTGTATACAAATAACTAACAGCAGAAGGCCAATTACACTACTCTGAAGAGCGTCAGATAACAACTTGTTTTAGCCGATGCCTTTCCTTAAATTACTACGAACTGTGTTCTCTCTCACAGTAATGCTCTAATCCAATTACACATCTGGGAACGATGTTCCACGAGCACGTAATTTGATTAAAAGCAGTTTGTGAGGTTCCATGCTCAATGGATTCTGGAAAACTGGATGTCTGGAATCGATCCGAGATCCCTTGTCGGTAGTGCTCATCGCTTTTTGTGAGCAAGCAGTGTTTTACAATAATTTCTGATTCCATAATTTTGAACTTAGTATATATTCCAAAACCCTGTTGAGGTCTTACTGTGATGTAGGCCTGTAATTTAGTGAGTTACTCCTATTTCCTTTCTCGAATATCAGTATGACCTGTGCACCTATCCAGTCTTTGAGTGCGGATCCTTCGTTTTGTATGTAAAGTATGGAATTGCTTCATCAGTATACTCTTATAGGAACGTAATCGGTAAATAATCTGGACCCTAAGACCTATATTCTTAAGCGAATAATGTTGCTTCACTACGCCGAGTATTTCCATGTCCATGTTACTGGTAGCTGTTATTCATTAGAAATCTGGAATATTGATTTCGTTTGCTTTTGTGAAGGAAATATGGAAGGCCGTGTTTAGTAACTGATTTTTACTTTAAAAATAGTTACAGTGTCACATGTTGCACTAGAGTTTATATTCAAATAACAGACGGAAGAGGCCATTTTGTGTTATTTCAAACATCTGTTACATGAAATATGTTTGAAAGTTTATGGAAGTCTGTATGTTTGACAAACTGATGTGCCACGTACTTCATATTTATGTATTGACTTATTACGAATCAAAACTACATTTTATACAGAAGTATTTTTACTGGAATGTGTAGGCACGACGTCTCATGTGTATCAGCCGAAATCTCTCTTTGATTTAGTTAATACGAATCCCTCGCAAAAAAAAAAAAAAAAAAAAAAAAAAAAAAAAAAAAAAAAAAAAAAAAAAAAAAAAAAAAAAAAAATTTAAACTCTCCTAAGGGCAACATCGATGCCCAACGAAGGATTCGACGCGGGAGGCCGCGCGATCCGTAATGTGGCGCTCCAGACCGCTCGGCTACTCCCGCGCGGCTGCGAATCTCCTCTGAACCGTTTCCTTGTTTCGTGTTTTTTATCTTACATATTAAAAACATGATGAAAACTAAAGTCAATCGGCCAAGCTGGTCTCTCCGGCCGATTTCCTTCATATTTTTAACGATAGTTATCCATCTACGTAGTTTTACTTAACCATTACCTTCCTTTATTTATACTCAAACGCGTTATCCTTCTGTCGTTTTGTTGAATATTTTAGTCGGTTTGTCTTACGATATCTTCGGTTCCAATTATGGTACGATTTTTTTGTGGCCCACGAACGCTCAGTGAAATCAGCTCTTTCATTCGCGCTTTTTAACACTTAAGAAAGTTATGGTGCACATAACTATGGTTACAATTAAGGTACGCAATTCGTTACAGCCTTCAAACACTCAGCAGATACAGATCTATCATTGGAGCTTCTAAACACTTACATCAGTTGATTCAGAAGAGCTTCTAAACACTTACATCATTTGTTCAGAAGAAAGTTATGAGTGCACATTCAATTTGACTTTCGTTTTGTCCAAGATTTTTCTCGTTCCAGTGGCCATATCTTCGGTTCTAATTGAGACTCGTAGTACGTGCTGGTTTAAGAACATTCTGTGGATCAAGATCTTACTTATTTCCACTTTACGTCAATAATAGTGTGATGTTCTCGCCCGGGTCATATAGTATTCTTTAAATTACTCTTGCTACCATTAGAAACTATCAGCCTAATAAGTCATGGATGCAAAATACTAGCACGAATTATTTACAGACGAATGGAAAAACTGCTGGAATTCGACCTCGGGGAAGATCAGTTTGGATTTATGAGAAATGTAGGAATACTATAGGCAATACATTACAACTTATCTTAGAAGACAATTTAAGGAAAGGCAAAACTACGTTTTTTAAAATTTCTAAATCTGGAATAAATTTTTGACAATGTTGACTGCAATACAATATGAAGGTGTCAGGAATGAAATATAGGTAGTGAAGAACCACAGAGCGGTTATTAAAGTCGCAGAGTAGTTGGAAAGGGACTAAGACAGCGTTGTAGCCTTTCCCCGATGTTGTTCAAACTGTACATTGAGCAAGCTGTCAAGGAAAATGAAAAGTCTGGAGAGAGAATTAAAGCTCAGGGAGAAGAAATAAAATCTCTGCGGTTTGTCGAAGACGTAGCAAATCTGTCACAGAGAGACAGACATTGAACGGAATGGACAGTGTCTTGAAAGGAGGGTATAAGATGAACATTAACAATAGTAAAACAAGGGTAAAATGAGACGATGTTGAAGGAATTAGATTAGGTAATGAGACAATAAAAGTAGTATATGTGTTTTGACATTTGGGTAGCAAAATAACTTCTGATGGCCGAAGTAAAGAAGATATAAAATGCAGAATGGCTATGGGAAGAAAAACGTGTCTGAAGAAGCGAAATTTTTTGACATCAATCATTAGTTTAAATATTTGGAAGCATTTTGTGGGAGTTATACGTGAAGAGATGGTAGAAAGGTTTGAAATGTGGTACTACAGACGAATGAGGACGATTAGATGGGTAGTTTACGGAACTAACGAGGAGTGCTCATCAGATATGGGGATAAAAGGAATTTCTGGCACTTCCTGTCTAAGAGAATGGATAGGTAGGTGGGACACATTCTAACACATCGACGAATCATCAACTTAGCGTAAGAAGGATGTGTGTGGAGAAAATCGTAGAGGGAGGCCGACAGACTTATACATAAACAAATTGAAAAGGATGTGGGTTGCCGTTGTTATTCTTAGATGTAGAGGCTTGAACAGGACAGGGTAGCGTGGAGAGCTGCATCAAACCAGTCTGCGGACTGAAGACCACAACATTGTCACGATACAGGGGAGACAGCGTTACGAAAATGACACAGAATCTGGGATAGGAATCATTACAACAACGGCGCTTATCACTGCGGCGTGGGCTACTTACGAAACTCCAATCGCCAACCTCCTCCTCCGAATGCGAAAATATATTGTTGATTCCCACTTACAGAGGTAGAAATGATCATCAGAATAAAATACGAGAAATCAGAGCTCGAACAGAGAGATTCAAGTGTTCTTTATTCTTTCGTCAAGCGTTGTATAGAGTTTTTCACGAAACTACTGACAGCTATCATGGTAGTTGTGCGCTCCAAAACATTTCTGAAGCGGTGGACGTTGCAGATATTGATAACCTGCATTTTTGAGCTACATTATCGGTTGTTCATTTTCATTTGTATTAGGTAATAGGGCATATCCGGTGGATTCACTGCGCAATTTCTACTCGTTCGTATCGATCTCTCACGCCCAGAGAAAGCTAATGAGTGGCACGGTCGGCTTTTGTGTACAACTAGGACGGTGCACGTCACAGCGACAAAAAAGGCACACAAAAAAGTAGACTGCAGTCCTGTTACGAGGGAAGCAATTTCGTTGCAGGGCTAGCTTGTTCATTAGCAAGTGAGGCCCTAAAACTCTATTCACAACGTCATTTCACTGTAATTTGCTGTGTTCCTAAACTCACGTAGCATTAAGAAAATTGCACCAGGTCCAATTCTCTAAAAGACGTTGTAGTATCGAACAGCAGATGAGATGTTTTGTGCAGTTTCGCCGTTAGTCAATGTCTCGTAAAATTTTCTTTCGTAACGGTACGTATCTTTTAGATTGAAGTGTGCTAGATGAATTTTTAAGGAGGTAATAGAACATGTCGTAAATCAATGTAGAAAAATGAAAATCAAAGAAGAGAAATAAAAACTTAAGGTTTTCCGATAACACTGTAATTTAAAAGAGGGCAAATATCATTTGAACGGAATGTCTTTTATGAAAAGATCTTATTATGTGAACATCAACTAGAGTGAAACGAGACTAAAGGAGTGTATTCAATGACGTAGAAAATTTTGTGTAGCAGAGGAGTATTGCAGCTTTTGAAGCAAATTGGATGACTGAGGTAGCGAGGATGTAATGGGATCAAAAGTATCGTGACACCCCAAAAACATAGCTTTTTCCATATTAGGTGGGCTACCACATACTGCCAGGTACTCCATATCGCGACCTCAGTACTTATTACACATAGTTAGACAGTAGAATGTGGAGCTCTGTGGAACTCACTGACTTCGAATGTGGTCAGGTGATTGGGTGTCACTTGTGACAGATGTCTGTACACGATATTTCCACACTCATAAACATCCCTAGGTCCACTGTTTCCAATGTAATAGTGAAGTGAAGGGATACACATGGTACGAAAGCGTACAGGCCGACCTCGTCTGTTGATGACAGTTGAAGACCGCCGACAGTTCAAGAGGTTAGATTAGATTAGATTAGTTGGTTCGTTCCATATATCCGTGTTGAGGTGATCCTCGGAATGTGGAACATGTCTTTCTTCCTTTTTTCCAAGTTAATAATATAATGATACTAATACAGGTACATACATTTTTACAGGCGGATACTATAATAATATTAGTAGTATGAATACAGGTACATGCATCATTTGGTTCTATTTAAGAATTTGTCAGTGGGGTAGAAGCAGTTGGCCACTAGAAATTCTTTTAGGCTCCTCTGAATCTGATCTTTATTTGTAGCTACGTTTTTTATGGTTGTTGGAAAATCATTGAAAATATGTGTTCCTGAGTAGTGGATCACTTTTTGAACTAAAGTAAGTCCTTTTAAGTCCTTGTGTGGATCATTTTTGTTCCTAGTATTGTAGGTATGAACTGAGCTGTTTGTTGGGAAAAGGGATATATTAATGGCAAATTTCATTAAGGAATAAATATACAGAGAGACAGTTCTTTGAAGAGGCTTCTGCAGGATGTCCGTGAATTTACACCACAAATAATACCTATTACACGTATTGTATTCTGACGTCCGATAGAACAGACACCACACCAATACAATAAATATTAAAACGCGACGACGGCATTAGCTTCAGTTATTTCACCGCAAAGGGATCCGTAATGGCGAGTGTAAGAGGGCATGGACTATAGGGTCGCTACAAACATAGCGTGCTACTTGTGAGAATTTGGGACGGATGAGAGGCGAGCACGGGTGGCCAAGTGGTTAAGGCGACCGCTGCCCAAAAGTGGGAGACCCGGGCTCGATTCCCGGTCCGGCTCACATTTTCACTTGTCGCCATTGCTTAATATCAATGCCCAAATGCGGCCGCTGTCAACCCTTTCTTTCCTATTCTCCTTCCTTCCCTTCCTTTAGCAACCATTTACAAACCTATTATACACTTTTGCTGGACTTGAAAAGTTATCCCAAAATATTATACCATATGACATTATGGAATGAAAGTAAGCAAATTATGCATGATTTTTTTTATTTTAAGGTCTCCTGCTATATCTCGCCTCAGGAGATAATAACTGAAAGACACTGTCTGATACGAAAATTGTGTTTATTGACAAGGCAAACTAATCATCTGCTTAAAAAAAAAAAAAAAAAAAAAAAAAAAAAAAAAAAAAAAAAAAAAAAACAAAAAAAAAAAAAAAAACAAAAAAAACAAAAAAAAAAAAACGCTAACAAACTAACAAACTTCAGAAAGTAAGGCAAACATAACGAACAGCAACTAAAAGTTTTCCATCGGGTACAAGCCAGGGAGATAACGACAGCCTTGAGAGAACGGCCAGGGAGACGGAGCCGGACGACGTATTCCATTGCGTGAAGTCCTGGAGGCGCGGCGTCGCTGGCAGAGACTCTTCCCCGGAGGCGTCGGTCGCGATCCATCAGCGATGGTTCTCGTAGGTGGTGCACTGCGCCCCCCTAAATAGTCGACGCGCAGTGAAACGTGGCAGTCCACGTGACTGTGCGGTGGAAAATAGTCCCTGTTAAGTGCGCTCTCTGGCGGTGCTCGTTGTGTCCTCTGGTGACTGCGGAACCGCCGCTGCAGGGCGCCTCACTGTTATGCATCCATGCGCTTTTACCCTGCATTGCGGGTTGTTCGCTCGTCAGGCGAACCACCGGTACATGACATTTCCTATGTCTGATACCACTCGTATTGCAAATACAGATTTGTTAAGTCGTTTCTGCAGTTTTATGGTGTGCTCTACCGCACTGAATTTATTATCAAGCTGTAATCCCAGGAATTTTATACTGTCAGCCTTTTCTATCTGTTCTTCTTCATGCTTTATGCATATGCTGGATGGGAATCTCTTACATGTTCTGAAATGCATGCAGTGAGTCTCTTCAAAGTTTAATGTCAATCAGTTGGCCTTAAACAATTTATTAATGAAAATGTCATTAGTAGACCTTTCTAGAACTATGATCAACATGATATTTATTGCAATAATTGTATCATCTTCAAACAAATCGAACTCTGCTTCTGGCAGTGTAACTGATGAGAGGTCATTAACGTACACGTACGTGCAGTAATTCATGTGACACTGTAGAATTCTAATTTACTTAAAAGGATGATGTGGTTCACATAATCAAGGGCCTTGATAAATAACAGAAATTACCTGCTGCTTGTAATTTATTAGCTAATGAATTACGTAGATTCTCACTGTAGGTGTAAATAGCCTTCTCGATATTGGAACTTTTCAGAAATCCAAACTGTGTTCTAGACAATATGTCATTTGAGGTTAAGTGGTTGAGAAGCTGCTTCTACATTACCTTTTCTAGAATCTTTGAGAATGCCGGTAAAAGTGAAATCAGTCTTAGTTTCATGTTATCTCTTTATCCCCTTTCTTGAATAGAGGTTTAATATCCGCATATTTTAAAGAATCAGGAAATAACTTAAAATTTGCTATTTTAACAAGCGCATGCTTTAATTTTTTTTTATATTTGATCGTAACCACTAGAATGATTTGTTTTTAAGGATTTTATTATGAAAGTTATTTCTTGTGGTGAAGTGAGTGACATCTTCATGTTGCTGAAGTTATTCGTTAATGCTAGTTCCAAATATTCAAGGGCATTATTTACTGACCCTGGCAATCCCATGCTATCAGGAACAGATATAAAGTGCTTGTTAAATAGATTTGCCACATTATGCCCATCAGTTATTAATGTATCATCTACGTTTAATGCTATCTGCTCCTGTTCCTTTCTGATTCTACCAGTCTCCTCTTTCACTATATCCAATATTGCTTTTATTTTGTTATCTGATTTTGCTTTTTCTCATAGTGCATTTGTTTAGATGTCTGAATTACTTTTTTTAAATATTTTACAGTATTTCTTATATTTATCTAAGCTATCGTCATTGGAACTACTCTTAGCTGACAGGTACATTTTCCTTTTTGTCTTACACGAAATCTTTATTTCTTGTGTAATCCACGGTTTTATTATAGACTTCTGTTTAATTTGAGTTACTTTTCGTGGAAAAAAGTTTTCAAACATGATACTAACATTATTAATGAATATGTTACATTTTCATACATTCCATGAGCAATATAAACATCTTTCCAGTTCATATTTTTGAGCAGTTTTCTAAAACTCTCAATTTTTGGTGGATTGTATGTAGATTTATCAGTCCTCATAATCTGCTTAGAATCTGTAGTTAAAAGAAAGAGCTGCGTATCATTATATGATAGGCAATTAATTATTGGTTTTATGATATGATTTTGTTTCTTTGATTTGTCTATAAAATATTATCAATGGTTGTCCTAGATGATTTAGATACCCTAGTTGGAACGTTTACCGTATGGGTTAGATTGAAAGAAGATGTTACTGACTGCAATAAATGTGTACTGGAACACTGAATAAGAAAGTCTGCATTAAAGTCATGAGCAACCAAAATTTCTTTGTTTCCTCCTGTTAAATAATCCAATAACGCTTCTAGATGATTTAGGAATAGACACTGGTATTTTACAACTTGTGACAGTGCCTCCGCGTAATGCAATGAACCCAGATAGTTTTCCCTTTCCTTTCCAATTGAGGTGTTGGTCATGCCTAGTGTAGACCCACCTGCAGATAGCATCCACGGAAATCAAACCAATGTGGGACCCCATCTCTGACATGAGCAGCCGTTCCAAGTTCACTCTCCTGACCGAAGAGTTCAAATGAGGCCGCTTTTGGCGTCTCAAAACAAATGCCTCACTAGTATGCTTTGTTGCTGATGCTACCTTCACCAGATCACTCTCTATGGAATATTCAGAGTCTCTGTCAATGCTATTTCCCGGACCACCCACTAGATTCGTACAGTGTAATATTGAGGCATCTACAGAGACCACCACAAAGAAATTTCAAACTGCATCAGGATCCATTCCAAGTACAATGAGAGACGGGAGGTGAGAACACTTGGATTTCAGGGTTGAACTGCTGCTCATAAGCCACACATTACGCAAGTCTATGTCAAACGACGCCAAAGGTGCGTGAACATTGGACGATTGAACAGTGGAAAGACGTTGTGCGGGGTGACGAATCACGGTACAGAGTGTAGCGATCGGATTACAGGGTGCGGGTATGGCGAATGCCCGGTGAACGTCATCTGCCAGCGTGTGTAGTGCCAACAGTTAAATTCGGAGGCAGTGGTGTTATGGCACAGTCTTGGTTTTTCTAAATTTATTTTTAATGGATGGGACTTTCACCCCTTGTTTTGCGTGGCACTATCACAGCACAGGACTACATTGATGATTTGAGCACCTTCTCGCTTCCCACTGTTGTAAGGCAATTCGAAAAACAAGAATCTGTTCGTGATGCTCGGCCTGTGATGAAGTTGTTAACGACAATAACATCCATATAATGGACTAGCCTGAACAGTCAAAACAAGTTTCAAATCGCTGGACTGGAAACCGAAAGGTCGCGGCTTCGAAACCCGGTCAGATATCGGAGTCGCCAGTGTTTTGCAACCTTTTCGAATATTCGACCCCCTTCAAGGTAAAAATATTCTGGCGATCCCCAACTCCTTCCTATGAGCCTTAAGAAAACAATGTTATCTCAAAGAAAACAATTTTATTCTTGTTTCTTTTGCTACAGCTTTTTTTTTTTTTTTAATTGTTGGACGACGTTCTTTTTGTGTATTTTTTGAATGGAGCACATTAGCCTATTTTTTGAGATTTTCAAGAAAAAAATTTCCTTAAATAGTGTTTTGAATTTCAGGCAATACACAGACGCGAATAACGCTCATTAAGAAATGTCCCACAGTATAGACAATTTTGAAAAATGTAGATTTTTATCGAATTATTCAATACTACTTATTGCTGTTGTTGTAGTCTTCAGTCCGCAGACTGGTTTGATTCAGTTCTCCATGCTACCCTATCCTCTGCAATTCTCTTCATCTGAGAATACGTTCGGCAACCTACATCCTTTTGAATCTGCTTACTGTATTCGTCCCTCGGTCTCCCTCTACGATTTTCACCCCACACACTTCATTCTAGTGCTAAGTTGACAGTTCCTTGATGTCTCAGAATGTATCCCATCAATATAGCCCTTCTCTTACTCATGATATGCCAGAAACTCCTTTTCTCCCCAATTCGGTTAAGCACCTCCTCATTAGTTACGTGATCTAACCATTTTTCATCATTCGTCTATAGCACCTCATTACAAAAGCTTCTATCATCTTTTTGTCTGCATTACTTATCGTCCACTTTTCACTCCCATACAATGCAACATTCCAGACAAATGCTTTCAGAAAGGAGTTCCTAACATTTAAATTGATATTCGATATTAACAAGTTTCGCTTCTTTGGAAATGCTTTTCGTCCCAGAGCCATTCTCCATTTGATATCTTCTCTACTTCGGCCATAAGAAGTTATTTTGCTACCCAAATAACAAAACTCATCTACTACTTTTATTGTCTCGTTACCTAATCTAATTCCTTTAACATCGCCTAATTTTCTGACACTAAATTCCATTACCCTCATTTTACTCTTGTTAATGTTCATCTTATATCTTCCTTTCGAGATACTGTCATTCCATTCACCTGCTCTTCCATATCCTTCGCAGTCTCTGAAAGAATTATTACGTCATCTGCAAACGGCGAAGTTTTTATTTCTTCTCCCAGAATTTTAATCCCCTCTCCAAATTTCTCCTTGCATTCCTTCATTGCTACTTATTCTATCATGATATTTTACCTATAGATTTGTTTCTGAAAATAGTTTTCAGGCTTTGCGCTTTCTTTCCATTAACTCACTATATTATAAAAGAATTTATGATTTCATTAATATATTTATGTTATACAAAGAATCGCGTAATTTTAACATTAGATAAATTTCACTTGTTGGTGTTGTTATTGTCTTCAGTCCGGAGACTAGTTTGATCCAGCTCTCCACCCTAGTCTATCCTGAGCAAGCCTTTTCATCTCCTCATAAGAATGGCAACATACATCTATTTGAATCTGCTTACTATTTTCTAAGACTGCATTCCATTATCTTTGTTTTGCTCTTGTTAATGTTTATTTTATACGCTGTCTTGAACACACTGTCCATTCCATTCAACTGCTCCTCCAGGTCCTTTGTTGTCTCTGACAGAATTACAATGTTATCAGCAAAACGCAATGTTTTTATTTCTTCAGCCTAAACTTTAATCCTTACTCCCAATTTTTCCTTGCTTTCCTTCACCGCCTACTCGATGTACAAATTGAATAACATCGGAGAAAGGTTATAACCGTGTCTCACTCCCTTCCCAACTAATGCTTCCCTTTCATGCCCTTCAAGAGTAATAACTGCGGTCTGGCTTTTGTACAAGTTGTAAATAACCCTCCTTTCCCTGTATTTTACCCCTGATGACTTAAGAATTAGAAAGAGTGTATTCCAGTCATCATTATGAAAAGCTTTCTCCAAATCTACAAAAGCTAAAAGTGTAGGTTTACCTTTCCGTAATCTATCTTCTAAGATAAGCCGTAAAATGAGTATTGCCTCCCGGGTTTCTACGTTCCTCCTGTATCCAAACGCATCTTCGTCGAGGTCAGCTTCTTTCAGCTTTTCAATTCTCCTGTAGATAATTCGTGTTAAAATTTTTCAACTATGACTTATCAAACTGATGGTTTTGTAATTTTCACACATGTCTGCGCCTGATTTCTTTGGCACTTTTAACATTAGATAAATTTCACTTAGGCATATGTTTGTGTAATGATTTTTGAAAACATTATGGATTAACAGCGGTCTTACGAGTAATTATTAATTCATGTAATAAGGCAGTATAGATCTAGACTGCCTTGATACATGAGTTAAAAATACGTTTTTGTATTTCTGAAACCCTAGTTATTTTATGATACGAGTACGAGACTTGTGACGTCGACCCCCCCCCCCTTTCCCTCGAAGAAGACTTTGCGACCCCCCTAGGGGGTCACGACCCACAGGTTGAAAAACACTGCCGTAGAGTGTCAAAACCGGTCATCTTGAATAAATATAAAAAAATCGCCTTCTTAGCGTCTATCCTTCCACTTATAAAATATACTGTCCAGAACCGACGGAACAGTCAGTGAATAAGATGAATCTAAAAGCTTGTGAACACCCAAAAAAGTTACATAGTTTTCCCTTATTGGGCAACAGCACTCTTATTTAAATTTATATATAAAGAACAGTCTAGAGTGAAAAATTTTAATTTTTTTCCGACTAGTTTCGGTCTTGTTTTAGACCATCTTCAGGAAATTTAGCTCCACAACATCAATGGAGCTAAATTTCCTGAAGATGGCCTGAAAGAAGACTGAAACTAGCCGAAAAAAATTAAAATTTTTGCACTCTAGACTGTTCTTTATATATAAACCCAAAAAAGTATTCTCACGAGCTGCCACTGCATTTTTAAAATCGAGTGTTGTCCTAAGCATCGACGCGAGTGTATTCCTAGCGTCCAGTGTCAAATGAGTTCCCTCGCAAGAGGCGAACGCGACACGGCACAAGTCCAGCGTCGCCTTCGGTGGGCAGCTGTAAAAAGGCGTCCGCGCCAAGGAGTAGTCGTGCAGCCGGCAGCCGGAAGTGGCGGCTGGTGTGCTGGTCCGCGCTCATTACGGCGGTAGCGGACCGCCTCGGACAGACAGTGGGCTGCGGCGCCACCCCTCCCCCCACCCATTATCGAGCGCGGCCGCCCCGCCCCCACAGCTGCGGACCACAGCGCCGGCACCAGCACCGGCGGCCCTTTGAGGGGGAGAGAGCACGCCTCAGTCGTCCTCTGTGCCGCAGGCGTGAGCCGCTAGCACACAGCCGCCGCCACGTCTGAATCTCGGCCAGGGACGGCAGGGGAGATTGTGCCGTGGTAGCAGGGGGCGGCAGTGGGGCGGCGGCTGTGGCGGAGGCGGCGGGGGCGGCGGGGACGGCGCCCAGTCCAGCGACGGTTCACCCGCTCTCGCGTGGTCGCTCCGTCCGGCCCAAATCCATGCTGCCAGCAGGACACCGCGAGTTTAACACTACAACTACCATGTGGGTCATCTGTCAACCATTTGGGTATTTCGAGAGACCTACCCGCCACCATATTCTTCGTCGAAACAAACCCTCTAGTGAATTTTAATCATTTACATAGTTTATAACTCACGAAAATTGCATCTACATACTCCGCAATTCATCGTAAGGTGCGTGGCGGAGGGTACACTATACCACTACTAGGCATTTCCTTTCCTATTCCACTCCCAAATTAAAAGAGGAAAAAAATAAAAAATAAATAAAAAAAGAATGCCTATATGCCTGCGTGCGAGCCCAGGTTACCGATCGCGCGGCCACCCGCGTCGGAGGTTCGAATCCTTCCTTGGGCATGGATGTGTGTATTGCCCTTAGGTTAGTTAAACTTAGTTTAAGTAGTTTGTAAGACTAGGCACTGATGACCATCGTAGTTTGGTTCCATATAATTACAAACATTTGAACTTTTTTTTAGAGAGATTCTTGTCAACTAAATCAAAGTGAGATTTCGGCTAATATACATGTGACGTTGTGCCTATAAATCTCAGTAAAAATACTGCTGTATAAAATGTAGTTTTGATTCGTAATAAGTCAATACATGAATATGAAGTACGTGGCACGTCAGTTTGTCAAACGTACAGACTTCCATAAACTGTCACACATATTTCATGTAACAGATGTTTGAAATAACACATAATAGCGTCCTCCGTATGTTTACAAACTATAGTCAAACAAGTGACACGCAAACTTTTTTTTTTTTTTTTTTTTTTTTTTTTTTTTTTTTTTTTTTTTTTTTTTTTTTTTTACCGAACTAAGTATCTGGTACTAAACACAGCCTTCCGCATTTCCTTCACAAATGCAGACGAAATCAATATTCCAGATTTCTAATTAATAACAGCTACCAGTAAGATGGACATGGAAATCCTCGGCGTAGTGAAGCAACTTTATTCGCTTCAGAATATAGGTCTTCGGGTCCAGATTGTTTACCGATTAAATTCCTATCAGAGTATGCTGATGAATTATCTCCATACTTTACATACAGAACGAAGGATTTGTACTCAAAGACTGGATAGGTGCACAAGTCATACTGATATCCGAGAAAGGAAATAGGAGTAACACACTAAATTACAGGCCTACATCACTGTAAGACTTCAGTAGGTTTTTGGATCATATACTAAGTTGAAAATTATGGATTAACTCGAAAAGACCTATTGAATCCTAGTCAACATGGAATCATAAAAGATTGTTCTTGTAAAACACTGCTTGCTCACAAAAAGCGATGAGCACTATAGACAAGGGATCTCGGATCGATTACAGATATCCAGGTTTCCAATTTAAGGAAAGGCATCGGCTAAAACAAGTTGTTATCTGACGCTCCTCAAAGTAGTGTAATTGGCTTTCTGCTGTTAATTATTTGTATACACGATCTACGCAACGCGACAGCATCAAGAAGCTCACTACTAATGCTGTATTCGAACATTATGGGATTGTTTTTTCTACTCATGCGCATCACCTTACATTTTTGTACATTGAGAGCTCGCTGCAATTCTTCGCACCAACTAGAAATTTTGTGAAAGTCATCCTGTATGCTGTTACAGTCAGTGACAGACGACACCCTCCCATACACCACAGCATCATCAGCAAACAGCCACAAATTACAACTTACTCTGTCCATCAGATCATTTATATAGATAGAAAATAATAGCGGTCCTATCACACTCCCCTGGGTTATGCCCGACGATACACTCGTCTCTGATGAACACTCGCCGTCGAGAACAACGTACTGCGTTCTATTACTTAGGAAGTCTTCCAGCCAGTCACAAATCTGTGAACCTATTCCATAAGCTCGTATTTTCGTTAGCAGTCTGTAGTGTGGCACCGCGTCGAACGCCTTTTTGAAGTCTAGAAAAACACAATCCGCCTGTTGCCCTTCGTCCATGGCTCACGTGAGAAAAGGGCAAGCAGAGTTTCACATGAACGATGTTTCCTAAACCTGTGCTGATTCATGGAAAGAAGCTTTTCCGTTTCAATGGAATTTACTATATTCGAACTGAGTATATGGTCTAAAATTCTACATGAAACTGATGTCAACGATATTGGCTTGTAATTGTATGGGTCAGTTCTCTTTCCTTTCTTATAAACGGGAGTCACCTGCGCTTTTTTCCAATCACTTGGAACTTTACGCTGAATTATTCGCGATAAATGCAAGCTAAGTAGGGGGCCAACGCCGCAGAATAGTCTTTGTAAAACCGAACTGGTATTCCATCCGGACCAGCAGACTTTTTCGTATTTAGTTCTCTCAGCTGCTTCTCTACACCGGAAATACCTATTGCTATGTCCCCCATTTCGGAATTAGTACGTTGATCAAATGATGGTACATCTGTGCGGTCCTCCTGCGTGAAAGATTTCTTAAAGGTTAAATTTTGAACTTCAGCTTCCGTTTGCTTTCTTCTATTACTGCCCCGTAATGATCAACGAGTGAATGGACAGTGGGCTTTGACCCGCTTATCGATTTTACATAGGACCAGAATTTTTTCGGGTTCTCGGAAAGATCTTTTGCTAAGATATGGCTGTGATAATTATTGTATGCTTCGCGCATCGATCTTTTTATAGACGCACGAATCTCTACTAACTTTTGCCTGAGGCATCTGTTGTTTTCCCTATCTCTTATAATTTGGTTATTTTGTCAGGATAGCGATGCATCCGTGGGCTGTGAGCTCTATTCAACCTGGGAGAAAGGTGACAGTAAAACAGTGGTTTAATCGACAAAACATTTATTGAAATATTCTTACAACCAGAATGCCAGTGGGGATTGTGCGCGTATTGTCACGCACCGCGCCGGTGGCTCGCTCACTCCGCTCTGCCCCGCTGGAGGCGGGTGCTGACGCTTCAGCTCGCTGACCGCAGCTTACAAAGTCCCGCGGAGTGACGTCGCCCGATCGTGCGCCGCTCCTGCTCCCCCCCCCCCCCCTCCCCGACCTCGTGGCCGGCCGACTATCGCAGAACTGGAGTATGGCTCGGGTGTTGAACCCCGGTCGCCTTTCGCCTCTAGCTGTTGCTCCGCTCTTGTACAGGTCAAGAGAGCGCTCCTAGTACGGCCGCGTTCTTGCGTACATACTGCGCTCTCGGGTCAATGCTGTGCTGCTTGCTTGCGCCTTGCTGTGCCCGGTGCCGGTTCGATGCTCGGCAGCACCCCGTTAAGGTCGAGGTCCGCTGCTCCCGCCAGGGAAGCCGTGTAGACCGCAGCGACCCAGCCGCCGCATTGCAGAACTCTCAACCTGCCCCCAACTCAACTAAAGATTAACATTAGCAGCGACTAGTGGCGCAGTCGCCGGCCGCGGTGACCGAGGGGACTCAGATGCTGCAGTCAAGGTCTGCACGGCCACTACGGTCGGGGGTTCGAATCCCGCCTCGGGATATTTGTGCCGTCCTTAGTGTTAGTTAGTTCATAAGTAGTTTGTAAGTTTAGGGACTGATGACCCCATAAGTTAAGTCCCATAAGCTATACAAATATTTGAACATTTTTGCCGCAGTCCGGACGGCATATATCTGCCCAGCCGTGTCTGACACTCTATCTCTCTAGCCGTGGCTGACTCCTTGACTCCGATTCTCTGCCTAGCCTGCCTTTCCCTCCAATATTTATATGCCGGAGTTGACCCCGTTGTGTTCCGTTTCATCGACGTTAAGCTTTGCCTTGTCCCTTGACCCGCGTTGGTCATTTTTGACTCAAACACAGTTTATCTCGATCTGATATCAGAAATGCCAGGTTTTAGACGGGAAATAATTTCTGGGCTTGTCTCGATGTTATTCACGAGACGTTGAAGTATGTTATGACACATTAGGTCAAAATTAACGAGAAATACGAAAAATTTGCAGGCCGGGTGAAGCCTTATATCAGTGCGACTTTCAGTTTTCTGTCGACTGTCGCAATGCCGACCTATGAAGCAGCAATGAGAAGTCATAGAATAACCACGCCTCTGTCTGAGGGAATGCTAATAGTTCTAGGACACGGCAGCAGGTGTATGAATCAGCGAGCACAGAATTACTTAGAGAGGCCTTACAATAACGTGTCGAACTTGTGTCTCTTAAGAAGCTGGATACTCTTTCCCGTTACCGAGCCACAAAACGGCAAAAATGCAAGCTTCCTTGTCTTCTCCTCGACGGTCTCCTGCTTGCGTGTCTTCGGATGGAGGCCTTGTGTTATCTCGCGGTTGCTCTAGCCATTATTCTTAAACACTTTCCGTAAGTGGCTCAGTTCCTTCTGCAGATGTTCATTGTCCGAGACTACTTCTGTTCTGAGCACCAGCGTCCTTAGAGCAGATAGTTTTTGCAATGGGTGGTAGCGTGCAGATATAGGCCCGTGTGGGTGGGTTTCCGGTAGACTCTATGGCTATGGCATCCATTTGTTTTGCACCTGACAAGTACGTAAAGAAACGGCAAGGCACCATTTCTCTCTACTTCCATCGTGAAATGGATTTTGTCATGTATGCTGTTGATGTGGTCCAAGAATTCACCCAGTTTTTCACATCCATGCGGCCAGACAACGAACTTATCGTCACCATAACGATAGATACAGCTAGGCTTTGCAGGAGCCGTGTCTATGGCGATGTTCTCAAATTATTCCATAAACAGATTGGCAATAATAGGAGCTAATGGGCTTCCTATTGCGACACCGTCAATCTGGTTGACATATTCTCCACCATATAAAAAATATGACGACGTCAGAGTATCTCTGATTAAATCAACAACATTGTCGTCGAATAACTGGGACAGCTGGTCTATGGAATGTTTGATGGGAACGTTTGTGAATAATGACACCATATCAATGCTGACCATGATATCCTACTCAATATATGCGTCATTGAAGCTACGACAGCAAGGCGATGCGGTCTCACGAATGGCGAGATTCTTTACCATCGACGATTCACCGACGAAATAAAGTTACGAATCTGGTAGTGAGACGATTGAAGAGGACGACGATTTCGTTCCAGTGGAAACTGCAGACTCAGGTGATTCAAATGTATCAAATGATCGGCAAACAAAATCTGAAACATCTGACAGTGATTTATGTATTCCACAACGTAAACATGTACCATTTTACATAAGTTGCTGAACCAGAAGGCACTCTGTCCACAGTACGTCACTCTTTGTTCTGTTCTTCAGATCTCTCATTTATGGGATCCTTAGCCTGAGTAAGAAGCGCGTGTTCGAGACTCAAGCGAGACTCACGGTCGTGTCTCGAACATGCGTTAACAACGCGCCTCATATATTCCAAACGTAAACTTCGCTTCGCAATTTCTCCGGATGTAAATGATGCATCGCGATGCATCCAACGCCATTCTTTCATGCTATTGATTGCTTAAGAAATAATAAGGGGTATCAATTAAAAAACACGTAAGTCTGCGTCGAAAATAATACTTCTTTACATTTTAGACTGTCTCATAGTACCTACTTTTATAAGCCTCTACTATACGTTCATGACCGTGAAAGTTGTCTTTCAATATCTCTTGTAGTTCCAAAGATATCTGGGGTGAAACAGTTGAGTGGGACACCATGTATACAGCAGTATCACACATCTGAAAGTGCAGATGCGGCATTTCAATGAAATGGTTACAACAAAGTGGGAGAGAAAAATGTGCACACCTTACTAAAGCCACGTTATCTCATTACAAATAACTTTCGCATTCACGCAGACCAATATGAAAAGCCACACTAAAAACATTTTCAAATGGTATGTTGGTATGTCACTGTCACTCCCTGACGGCAGTGAAACTTAGTCGATAAATAGTTTAGACAGGAAGAGGATAGACACTTTTGAAATGTGGTACTACAGAAAAATTCTGAAGATTAGGTGGGTAGATAGCGTAACTAATGAAGAGGTACTGAACAGAAATGGGGAGTTAGGAATTTTTGGCATACCTTGACTAAAAGAAGGGATAGATTGGCAGGACACATTCTTAGACCTCAAGGAATCGTAAATTTAGCATTGGAGGAAAGTGTCTGAGGGAAACATCGCAGGGAGAGAGACCAAGAGAGGAATAAGGACAGAGTAAGGTGGAGAACTGCATCAGACCATTCTCCAGATTGAAAACCAGGAAAACAACACTGCAACACAGGCTTATACATAGGTGCAGCAAACTGATTGTAAATCACATAATGAAGTTTCACAATGAAACTTCAATATGTTTGGTACCTTGTAGTCAGACAAATGTGGAGTTTAGCATGGAAATGACGCACACCCTGTTATGTTTATCATTGCATGTTATTCTAAGCATGGTTTAGTGCGGTTTCGATCGTTCGAGGTCAAAGGTGTCCCTAGTAAGATCATCTTCAGACCGATTTCTCTTAGCACCAAACTGAGACAAATCGGCCTGAAGAAAATCTTAGTGCAACCTTTATGTAAAACAAAGTGTACAATTTTCATATTGAAAATATTATACCAGTCCGCTACCTTGCGACTGGAAAGAATGATTCAGAAATTCATAAACAGTCGTAAATATTTGTAAATAACCAGCTGTAAAACTAGCGTTACACAGGTATATATTTATTTCACACTCTAATTAGTCCATTTCCTTACTCTTCCTCTTTCTCGCAAGGCTCCAGTCAGCTCTCCTTCGACCTCCGTGTCTGGTTACTTACGACGCTTCTCTTCCCCTTATCCTCGCTACCGACGCCTCGGACTATGGGTTGAGTACAGTCCTATCACAATTGGTGCATGAAGTCGAGAGGCCGGTAGCCTTCGCCTCTAAAACATGACAGACCCTCAAATCTAAATAGGAAAATTGAAAAGGAAACTCTGGCACTGGTCTTCACCATTACTTAATTTTACGATTATGTTCATGGCTGCCATCTCACACCGCAGCCTGTCGTTTCTTTGTTTAACTCTGGAGCTGCTGTGCACACCCGGATGTCGCACCACCTCCAGCGTTGGGCTCTCTTCCTGATGACGTTCAACTTTGAAATTGTCTATCGCGTCTCTCACAGACATGCGAACGCCGATTTTTTTTCCGACTGCCGGTTTGGAACAGTTTGAGACCTGGCCTGTGGTTTGATTCCATGTGGAATCAGACGTAGACGCGGCTCTTGACGCCTTTCCATAGGACGCCAATACAATCCGGCGGGCTACCGCAAAGGATCCAATACTCTCCGACTCCAAATCATTGCTAGTTGGCCAGACAGTCTCGTAGCATCTGCGATCCGGAAATCCAGAACTTTTAGGAACTTTTCGTTCACGGTGGCGTCATCCACATGCACAATGACTCGAATGTTCCCCGGGTGGTCATACCAAGACGTTGCAATGCCCTGTCATGTATCTCCACCAAGCCGACCATTGGGAAATCGTTCGCATCAAATAGCTGGCACGCCGACACTTTTATTGGCGTGGGTTACTGATAAAGACATTGCCCACCTCGTATCTGTCTACACTACGTGCTAATCCGGCAGGCAGCATCCCTATACCAGTATTTTTCTTGGCCAGAAGCAGCTACTCCTTGGGAACGTATTCACGTGGCCTTCGTAGAGCCTCTTCACGGATCCCAGTGGCTCATCCTGAAAGACTGGTTCGATGTACTCTTATGGCAGCCACCACATTGCACCACAAAATTAGTCGACGCATTTTTTCCATTGAAGCACTCAAAAAATCGATAATTCAGATAACTGCCAGTTTTTGATAACATCCCCCAGTTTACTTCGACCAAGAAATTTCGTGCTGCGAATGGGATTTCCCTCGTCCATACCGCCCCGTTCCACCCTGCGTCTAACAGCCAGACGGAATGTTTTGTGCGAAAGTTCAAGATCAACTCGATAAGTTGCTGTGCCATCACATGCTGGAAGAAGCCGTGCTACTTTTCCTGGCGCTGTGCACCCTCACTTTGACGCACTCTTTTCGCGTCGGCCAGGAGGTCTGGAGCTGCTGTTCGCCCTTCAGCGGGCGCCCCGGATACCTGCTGTCATCTCCAAACTTCCCAGTCGTGCGACGGCATTACTGCTGTGGGAAGATAGGTTCACCACTCGCCGGCACCTCAACCAGCGCCGCTCCCGACTGGTGGACGAAGAAGCCCCTGACATTGCCTACCGACGACCTCCCTGTGACGGGACCTCCACCGCCACCCACACTGCTGGCCAGTCCGGTGCACCTGCTGCGGTGCTCTTCCACCTCATGAAGACGACGAACCCATGTATATCGACTAGGACGTTCAGATCTCCATGAACAATTCTGGTGCTGCGCACTTTTGTAGGGGGTCAGCCCCGCACTGTGTAGAGTGCCCGCATAACAGGCTGCCAAGGCGGGCTGCTTCGTCGAAGGCGCTCAAACCATCAAGCCTAAGGAACGCAACAGCAACCAGAAGAACGACGACAACTTCCTGCTACGGTGCTGTAGTAGGCACTACTTCGTGAGAAGCCCCATGTGACAGGGCTAGGTCAGTCGGAACTGTGGGACCAAGTTTAGCTCTCCGCCGGTGGCATCTTTATAAATGCACCAACGGAGTGTGGAAGACAGTCCCAACTAGGAACGTGACCGGCCACTCTTACTTCGGCACTCATGTTAGAGTTGAGTTGTCTTGTAGGAATCGTAGTTTTATTTGGCCTGGCGCCACTGGAAAATTGGGTATATAGTGTCAGGTTTTATGCCCGCTGTACTTTTGTGTTTGTCTAAAGTTAGTTTGTGTTCTTTTTTTCTCCGTGATTACTCGTTGTACGCCAAGAAGGTTATTTGCTTGTGTTAAATAAATTGTATTTTACTTATCATTTGTTTCTTTCCTGCAGATCACAGGACGCTACACTTTCCTTTACTGCTTGTTCAATGTAAATATTGAATATTAATGGGGAATTGCTGCAGTCGTGTCTTACTCCTTTGCCAAATAATGTTTCTATTACATGCCCTTCGATTCTTATAACTGATGTCTTTTTTTTACACAAGTTGTACATAACATTTCGTTCTCATATTTTTTATACTTGCAAATAGCCGTACCGTAGGTGCAACCACAGCGGAGGGGTATCTGTGGAGAGGCCAGACAAACGTGTGGTTCCTGAAGTGGGGCAGCAGCCTTTTCAGTAGTTACAGGGGCAACAGTCTGGATGATTGACTGAGCTGGCCTTGTAACGTCAGCAAACAAGGCTATGGTCAGGTGAGTACAGGGTTATAAATACAAAATCAATTGGTGGTAACGGAGGAGTAGTTCTGATAATGAATAAGAAAATAGGAATGCGGATGACTCACTATGAACAGCATTATGATAGCAAAGATAGCCACAAAACCAACACCGACCACAGTAGTACAAGTTCACATGCCAACTAGCACGGCAGATGATGAGGATATCGAAGAAATGTATGAGGAGATAAAAGAAATCTTTCAGAAAGTTAAGTGAGACGAAAACTTGATTCTTATGGGGGACTAGAGCTCGGTAGTAGGAAATGGAAGAGAATGAAATGTAATAGGTGAATATGGACTGGGCAAAAGGAATGAAAGAGGGGATCGCTTGGCAGAATTTTGCGCAGAGCACAATTTGATTATCACCAACACCTTGTTTAATCATCATGAAAGAAGGCTATATAGTGGAAGAGACCAGGAGACACTGGAAGATACCAGATTGACTTTATAATCGTAAGGAATAGATTTAGAAACCAGGTTTTAACCTATAAGACATATCCAGGGGCAAATATAGTTTCTGACCATAACTTATTGGTTACGAACTACAGATTAAAACTTAAGAGACTGCAGAAAGGTAGAAAAGTTAGGAGATGGAACCTAGACAAACTGAAGGAACCAGAGGTGGTTGAGAGTTTCAGAGGGAGCATTAGGCAAGGTTTGGCTGAAACGGGGGAAAGTAATACAGTTGACGAAGAATGGGTTGTTCTGAGAGATAGGGTAGTGAAGGCCGCAGAAGATTATATAGGCAGAAGGACAAGGCCTAATAGATATCCGTGGATAACACAGGATATACTGAACTTAATTGATGAGAGGAGAAAATACAAAAATGTATCAAGCGAAACAGGCAAAACGGTGTACAAACGTCTGAAAAATGAAAGTGCAGACTGGCTAAGCAGGAGTGACTAGAGGACAAATGCAAAACCGCAGAAGAGTGTATAACTAGGGGAAATATAGATACCGCCTACAGGAAAATAAGAGAGATATTTGGAGACAAGAAAATCAGCTGTGTGCTTGTCAAGAATTCAGACGGAAAACCAGTACTAAGCAAACAGGGAAAGCTGAACTGTGGATGGAATATATAGAGGTCCTATACAAAGAAAATAAAGGCAGTATTCTAGAAATGGAAGACGAAGTGGAAGTAGATGAGATAGGAGATATGATACTACGGGAAGAATTTGACAGAGCACTGAATGATTTGCGCCGAAACAAGGCCCCTGGAGTAGATGATATTCCGTTTGAACTGCTGATATGGTTACGAGAGCCTGTCATAAAAAAAATTGTTCCACCTGGTATGCAAGATGTATAAACCAGGGGAAAAACCATCAGACTACAAGTAGAATATTGTACTTCCAATTCCAAAGAAAGCAAGTGCAGACAAGTTTGAAAACTACAAAACTATCAGTTTAATAAGTCATGGTTGCAAAATACTAACACGAATTATTTACAGGCGAATGGAAAAACATGTGGACTCCCAGATCGGGGAAGATGTTTGGATTTAGGAGAAATTTAGGACCACAGGAGGCAATACTCACATTACTACTTATCTTAGGAGATAGGCTAAGGAATGGAAAACCTACATTTTAGCATTTGTAGCTTTGGAGAAATCGTTTGACAATGTCGACTGGCATACATTATTTCAAATTCTGAAGCTATCAGGAGTCGAAGGGCAAGAAAGGGCCGCAGAGGTTGGGAAGGTAGTAAGACAGGGTTGTAGCCTTTCCCTAGTGTTGTTTAACCTGTATAATGAGCAAGCAATGAAGGAATTCAAGGAGAATATTGGAGAGGGAATTAAAGTTCAGGGAGAAGAAATAAAAACTTTGCGGTTTGCCGATGACACAGTAATTTGTCGGAAACTGCAAAAGATCTGGAAGAGCAAATGAATTAAATGGACAGTGTCTTGAAAGGAAGATATAAGATGAACATTAATAAGAGTGAAACGAGGGTAATGGAATGGAATGTCAGAAAATCAGGTGATGCTGAAGGAATTAGATTAGATAATGAGACAATAAAAGTGGTGGATGAGTTTTGTTATTTGGGTAGCAAAATAACTTCTAAAATGTTCAAATGTTTGTAGAGTCTATCGGACTTAAATACGGGGTCATCAGTCCCTAAACTTACAAACTACTTATGAACTAGCTAATCCTAAGGACGACACAAATATCCATGCCCGAGGGGGATTCGAACCCCCGACAGTAGTGGCCGTGCAGACCGTGACTGGAGCGCCTCAGTCCCCTCGGCCACCGCGGCCGGCAAAAAATAACTTCTGATGGCTGAAGTAGAGAAGATATAATATGCAGAATGGCTATGGGAAGAAAAGTATTTCTAAAGAAGCGAAATTTGTTGTCATCAATCATTAGTTTAAATGTTAGGAAGTTCTTTCTGAAAGCATTTGTCTGGAATGTTGCATTGTATGGGAGTGAAACGTGGATGATAAGGAGTTCAGATAAAAAGAGGATAGAAGCTTTTGAAATGTGGTGCTACAGACGAATGATGAAAATTATTTGGTTAGATCACGTAAGTAATGAGGAGGCGCTTAACCGAATTTTGGAGAAAAGAAGTTTCTGGCATATCCTGATTAAGAGAAGGGATAGATTGGTGGGACACATTCTGAGATATCAAGGAATTCTCAGATGAAGAGGCTTGCTAAGGACAGGGTAGCGTGGAGAGCTGCATCAAACCAGTCTGCGGACTGAAGAACACAACAACAACATATTACACCTGTTGACTTCAAAATTAAAAGTGTATTGCTGTCTACATTACTAATAGTTTTTCTCCAAATCTACAGAAGGTATAACTGAAGCTTTGGCTTTCCTTAGATGTCTAATAAGGAGCCTACATGGGTCTCGGGTTTTAGAATTTTTTTCATTTTTACCGTATCTGAAATACAGAACTTACCTAACAATCAGTCAAAGCCATTCGACGCAACTTTTACAAATTCTCTAGAAAATCGACTTTGAAGTTTCGCAGATGCACGTTAGTACCAATAACTAAAACAGTTGCAAAATTTGTTGGTGTAGCTCAGATGGTAGCGTGGTGGGCTCCCAACCAGAGTCTTTGCTGTATTCCTGCTGAAATAGATTTATATTTTTACTTTTTTCTTTATGTTCGAATACCTACAAAATTTTAATATCTAGCGGTAATTTTTTATGAAAAATGCACAAATTTTTATTTATTCGTAATTTTCTATATTTTATAAAATAATGATGGTTTCAAACAAAAAAAAAAAAAAAAAAAAAAAAAAAAAAAAAAAAAAAAAAAAAAAAAAAAACATACGTTACATTTTTTTTACAGTATCGCCTTCACTATTAGTTGACGACGGTAGTCTTTGATTGTTAAATTTCTGAAGAGCTACGAGACTGTTTTCAAAAAGTCTTCTCCATAGTTACTAATGGCTTTCGAAGCAGCTAAACAACTCAACCATTGCTTTACGCGACGACAAGGTGTTCAGCTCGTCTACAAACACATAAAAACTGACACAACACATGGAATTGAAGATCGCTAATGTTTTAGGTACCTGGATTCGAAAACGCCAAAAAATAAATAGATATATAAATAAAAATAAAAAATACAAATAAAACTAAAGAAGCCTCTCGCAAACTTAATAATCGAAGACTACCGTCGTCAACTAATGGTGAAGCCGATATTGTAAAAAATGTAACGTCTATTTTTTGATTGAAACCATAATTATTTTGTAATAAGATATAAAATTGCGAATAAATAAAAATATTTTCATTTTTCATCAAAATTACCGTTAAATATTAAAATTGAGTAGGTTTTCGAACACAACTAAGAAAATAAAAATATAAATTAGTTTTCGCGGGAATCGAACCACCGACTCTACGGTTGCGAGCCCTGAACGGTACCACATGAGCTACACCAACAAATGGTGCAACTGTTTTATTTATTGGTACTAACGTGTATCTACAAAACTTCAATGTCCATTTTCTAGAGAAGTTTGAGAGTTGCGTCGAATGGCTTTGATAGTTATTCAAGTTATATACTTCACGTACTGTAAAAATGAAAAAATTCTAAAAAATCCAACACCCATGTGTTCTCCTTGTAAGAAGTAGGGACGTTGCTACCTCAAATGCTCCTACATTTCTCGTAAATCGTAACTGAATTTCTTCGAGGACAGCCTTATGACAACACTCTTAAGTAGGCCCCGCGTAGAAATCCGGATGAGTTACAGTTTTATCTCCGAAATATTTTATCCCATCATATTTTCAACAGTAGAGCTGCAAATCTGTAACTATGACTAGTTTCCCCTTGACTTCAGCCGTTCGCAGTGGTCCTATGTAAACGCCAAGATGTTACAAAGCCGTATCAGTCTGATATCCAGACTTTTGCCCTGGAAACTACTGGATAGGCTGTTGCCCCTTTCCAGGAATCACCGATTTGCACATGTACCCCTCCACTGCGTTGCATCAAAAGTCTGGCTATGCAAGCAACCCTACTTCGACAATGCCAGTGCTTCACAAGCTTAGCTAAGTATGAGGAGCTATACATGCAACATGAGGACATGATGAGAGAATATGTTTGCAGAATAAGCTGCCACGTAAAGTGACGGAAACGTCGACACTCGAAATCAGCGGCACCATGACTTCGAATGGTAACACCTAGCACATATAATAAGACCGAACAGCAAACATTGTCATTGGAAATCGTTTTGTGAGAGCAGTGGCGGGTTATGGGAGGGGGAGGGGGGTGGACCGCCCGGGGCCACTCTTCTTGGTGGGGCCTTCAAAGAAATACCTCGGAAGCTCGTTTTTTACTTTATTTATTTGAGCTTAGTCCGCCACTGTGTGAGAGGAATTGTAGAATATGGAGCACCATAAAATGTTGTAGCAGAGTGTATTACAGAATTATCAGCCACGTGAAGGAACGGCAACTTTGCCTTCCACATCAGCGTCCCCACGATTTATGTGGCAGCACCAAGCTTATTGGAAATGTACTCCCCTTGTGACAGCTATGTAGTTCTATAGGCTATCCAGAGCACCTGAATGGCCCCTGAATGGCCGACAACCCAACGTACACCGAAGAGTTCCGGGCAACGTGCATGCTCGGCGACCCGCAGGTGAATACAACAGGACAGCAACAGCTTGCTTACGCGGACTTCTTCTTGCAGGTGGCTCCCTCGCGCTGCACACCGGCGTAATGCTGCGCCAGTTTGCCATTGGAGAGCCGCCTTTTCTTAAGGTCACGCCGGCACACTTCAGACATGATTCTTCCGATCGTGAACGCCCCACCAATAGAACGACTCCAGCCTTCCGACGCCGACCGACTCAAGAGTCACCACACCTGTGCGCACTTAGTTTCTCTGCGGTTAGACCCAGACTTTTTATTCTGCCACATTGTGTTGGAAAACGTTTTCGGACTTTGTCAAGTACCGTCCGCCTGTTAGAAGTGTTGGTGAAATAAAAGTCTTATAAAGATTGGCCACTGTGCACTTCAAATATCAACTTAGAATGTGGATATACAGGTTGTTTCACTAAGTGTGTTTGCCTCCGTGACTTATAAAATAATAGGTGACAGGAAATTTTAATGCGGTAGGTCAACACAAGAAATGTTACACTTTCTGCGGAGCTATGAACATAGTTTTTGTATCAATTTCCAAAGAGTTACACCACAAAGATATATTTTTTTAAATGAAACAATAGTTTTTTTCTATCGTGTATTGGATTCGTTTAAACCAGCTGTGTCCAAATCATTTTAAACTACATTCCTATCACTGTTAGTTTGGGAGCTACAACCCTTCAAAGTTCCGGGGGCGGAGGCTGCAATAGCGTAGCTGACTGGCCGAGTGGCTATCCCATGGGGCACGGCCCACTGTCTCATGACCACCAGCTAGTAAGATACGCTGTCGTAGCCTCCGCCCCCTAAACTTTGAAGGGTTGTAACTCCCAAACTAACAGTAATAGGAATGTAGTTTAAATTGATTTGGACGCAGCTGGTTTAAACGAATCCAATACACGATAGAAAAAGAATTGTTCCATATAAAAAAATTATATCTTTGTGGTGTAACTCTTTGGAAAATTATACAATAAACTATGTTCATAGCTCCGCAGAAAGTGTAACATTTCTTGTGTTGACCTACCGCATTAAAATTTCCCGTCACCTATTATTTTATAAGCTACAGAGGCAAACACACTTAGTGAAACACACTGCATATGTGTGGCATCATAGTATGCTAAATCAGTATGTATCGCAGAATTAGCGTCCACATTAAGTGACGACAACATTGCCTCTACGCATGTGTCCCAACGTTATCGAGGTATTACCAAGTACATCCAGTAAACATTTGTACGGTGAAGAAAGCCATTGGAAACATACGTCCCTCTGTGAAAATAATGTCTACTTAGAATATGGAGCTGTACCTGTGGCATCACGGAATACTGAAGCAGAATTAGTGGCAATGTAAAGTGAAGTCTTTGTCGCCTCTAGAGCTACTAAAATTACAGGCTGCCGCACCAGCCATTTTGTTTCCCAGCGAATCCTAAACAACACAATACGTAGCTTCTGCGAACGTCTTGTTTTGAGAAATGTTTTAGAAGTGCCTGCATAGAGCCTTAGATTCAGCTCCTGTTTACATAGATATGTAGATTATACAAAAAAATATCGCGTTTTCTTTAATGCTGCTTTTCTTCGCTGCCGCATAAACAATAAAAGTACAAGAAACGTTCATATTTCTGTGATCAAGTCCTGTACTATGGCTATGTTTTATTTTCTTCCTGAAATTGAAAATGAAAATTCGATCTTGGCTTGTATTTGAATGTTGACTGTCAATACGCGAGGTTTTGTTTGCCGTCTTGCTGTGACAAATACAGGACATCGAACTTTTGGAATCTCGTGGCTGAATATACTTACATTTCGTTTTGAGAAAGTTTCATGATTTGTTACAAACACTACAAGGAAAAATAATATCAGTATACAGGATAAAAGTTTACTTACAGTCGTGGAGGCGTACATTGCTGATATTAGCAACAACTGCTGAAAGCTATTTGAAAACAAAGTAACACAGATGAAGGGTATAATGCTGTACGTTGTCTGAAGTTGACAAATTTTTGTACGTAGCTGTCCTCGAGTCTCTGTAAATTAATCATCCTTCCCAAAATAACACACTACGCCGCCACAGCAGTAAGTAAACATTACCCAGTATATTCATGATATTTTGAGTTTTGGTGTTTGTAATAAATTCTGCGACTTTCTCAAGAACGTAATAGAAGTATGTTAAGTACAAATCTCTTTGATGTGATGAATTTATCAGCATATTATAAGGCACATGTACCGTAAGTACTGTATCTTCTAGAAAGTTTTGCTGTGTTATTTTGGAGCTGCTAACTCCCTACAGTCAGAATCTCTGTTAAGAGATAGCACTTTTGAAACAGCTAAATAAAAACTTATGTTCCAATATCACACAAGATTTTTACTATTAAATATTGATTCAGGTCATAATAAATACCATTTACTTATAATACACAACTGTCCGGGTTCCCAGTTTTCGCAACGGCAGTTGTTCCTTTCTTTCCTTCTCGGCGAATCTTTTGGCAAACTAATCATTCTAATTCAACTTCTAGAATGATTAGAACAGTTTATGTCAACACAACCTCCTATGATTTCGTGTTAAAGTGCCATCACGCAAATCCTATAGTCCCGTATTATGTTTATACTTAAGCGCTATGGGCAACAAAATGGCGGATGCTCCAGCTCGTACTTATAGGAGCATTAGTCGCCTTTCTACATCAGCGACCCCACTCATCTCCCCACATCAGCGTCCCCACGATTTCCGAGGTAGCACCAGGCACATACAAAATGGTGGTACAATAAAGATCGTTATTAAAATATACTTCCTTTTGTCATGCCATGTCTCATAGCCGTAACCAGGATTTCATTTCGGATGGGGGATGGGGGTTCTCGACAAATGAACACCGCAAGAAATGGCGTGTTTTATTAATTACGTAATTATATATATATAGCTGTCAATATGTTTTGAGCGAAGAGGGATAAACCTATTTACAATTATGGCGATTATTTTGTAAATAAAAAATAATGAACAGTACTAATGTTTTCTCCATAGCCTCTTTGTCATTTTACTGCCCGTTGTGTATCGCCCAGTTCGATCTACAGAACAATAGCACAACTTAATTCGAGTTCTGTGACGAACTTCTTCTTGGAACAAAATAATGTTCTCGGTGGAATCAAACACGATATTATTGTTGAAATCCAAGCGTACAACCTTGGCATAATTCATCTCTTATTGTTGGTTATCGCCAAAACACTCTGCTACTGTAATAGTTATTTCAATTTCTCTTTATTCTTATCACATCTAATTCTGTTGAAACTAGTTAATGGAATGGTTTCTGCTTCTTGCGCCGCCTGCCAACCAGCTTACAACAAAACAAGTGTTTTTTTTTCACTTCTTCCCTCAAACTTTGCAAACTGAAACACAAAGAAACTGTTTGGTTTAGTAATGTAATGATAATCATTCTCGAAGTTTCATTAATCATATACTCAGTACACAACGTAATAAAGACTCTTCTTGTAATGGAACACTTGTTCTTGATATCAATACTGGACTTATGAACAAACATGATGCGTAGGAAGACATCTACATCTACATACATACTCCACAATTCACCGTAAGGTGCGTGGCGGAGGGTACACTGTACCACTACTAGGAATTTCCTTTCCTATTCCACTCCCAAATGGAACGAACGAAAAAAGAATGTCTACATGCCTCCGTACGAGCCCTAATTTCTGTTATCTTGTCTTTGTGATCTTTACGCGAAATGTAAGTAGGTGGCAGCAAGATCGTACTACACTCAGCTTCAAATTCCGGCCCTCTGAATGTACTTAACAGAAATTCACGAAAAGAACGTCGTCTTTCTTCCAGCGATCCCCAATTGAGTTGCCGGAGCATTTCCGTGACACTCGTGCATTGGTCGAACCTACCGGTAACAAATCTAGCTGCTCGCGTCTGAACCGCCTGTATGTCTTCCTTTAAACTGATCTGCTGTGGGTCCCAAACACTTGAGCAATACTCAAGACGTGGTCTTACAAGCGTTTTATACGCGGTCTCCTTTACAGGTGAAGTACATATTCCCAAAATTCTCCCAATAAACCGAATTCGGCTGTCCGCCTTACTCACAACTGTCCTTACATGTTCGTTCCATTTCATATCGCTCTGCAATGTTACGCCTAGATATTTGAACGATGCGAGAGCATCAAGAAGCTCACTACTAATGCTGTATTCGAACATTATAGGATTGTTTTTTCTACTCATGCGCATCACCTTACATTTTTCTATATTGAGAGCTAGTTGCCATTCTTCGCACCAACTAGAAATTTTCTCTAAGTCATCCTGTATGCTATTACAGTCAGTTACAGACGACACCCTCCCATACACCACAGCATCATCAGCAAACAGCCGCTAATTACAACTTACTCTGTCCATCGTATCATTTATATAGATAGAAAATAACAGCGGTCCTATCACACTCCCCTGGGGCACGCTTGACGATACACTCGTCTCTGATGAACACTCGCCGTAGAGAACAACGTACTGCGTTCTATTACTTAGGAAGACTTCCAGCCAGTCACAAGTCTGTGAACCTAATCCATAAGCTCGTCATAAATAATTTTGAAAACTAACTATAGGATATGTGATATCTTCCGTGAGGATTATTAAAAGCAGATGAGGGAAAAGAAAAAAAAATCAGACCATCACTTTGCACATATTAGCCGTTCCTTGCAGTTTGAAAAGGAAGTAATTTGACATGAAGATTACATTGCAATCTATTGTAAGGCGATTTCTGTCCTTTTCTTATTAACTTTTTCAAAATTTTGGGAGGCGTTTAAACCCCTAAACCCCCATTTCGCTACGCCCGTGCTATGTCTACTTACTTACTTTATGCTATGAGGCCCAATGGACCGCGTGATGACATAATCAAGGCTCTCCATTCATTGCGATTCTTCGCTGTCTGTTCCCAGTTTTTCCAGGCCTCAAATTTTTGTAGGTCTTCTCTTACCCCGTACATCCACCTCTTTCCTGGTCGTCCCAGTGTTCTTTTCCCTGTTGATATCATCTCCATGGCCACCCTAGGCCGTCGCTCCTCACTCATACGTACCACATGCCCTGCCCATTCTAATCTTCTACTTCTCATCAAGCCCACAATGTTCGGTTCACTGTAGAGTTGTTCTAATTCTATATTGTGCCTTAGGGTAAGGTGGTACAAATTCGATATAGGTACAATTCCGATCAACATAATTTGTCAGTCTCGTAGTGTTGGTAGCACTTGCCTTTGTGTGGCGTTGTAGTGTAGCAGGTTTCTGCAGCTCCTCCTGTCTTTTCCAAGAATACACCGCTTTGCGGTAAGGAGATATAAATTTTCCCCTTTAAAGAGGTAAGTGAAGCTACTTAGTCTAACGCGCTCTTATAAATTTTCTAGTTTCCACGCGCTTGCAAATTTTATGTTATGCAATGTTTGGTACTACGAAGTATGTGTTGGTGCACGAGGGAACACGTGCTTTTAATGTGGAAGAAGTCACTGATAAAATTTTTACGAGGAAGTGATCATAATTGTACCTAGTGTGGTGTATTTTCGATCGATTTTTCACAGTTCTGTAACCTTTCTTTGTGTTTACACTAACATCTCTAATGGTCTAATATTTGTGTTACATATTCGTTAAACATCCAAGAACAAGTGTCATAGTTAAAATTATTTCTTTTCTCTATATATTTCCAGTAACAACAACATTTTACCCTATCCTCCATTCTCATGTTATGTTGTCTTTAACCGGTCCAAATATTTTCCTCAAGCATCTCCTTTCGAAAACTGCGAGCCTGTTTAATTCCTGTTTCCTAATGCTCCTGCATTGACACCCGTATAGAATGACAGGAAGAATTAATGATTTATACAACCTTAGTCTGATGGCTCGTGATATGCTCCGGAAAGTCAAAATGTTGTAGTGAGTGCAAGAATCTGCTACCCGCTTGAATTCTTGCCTTCATTTCCATTTCAGACGATGAATTTTCTGAAATTACGCTCCCAAGATATTTGGACTGCAATAAATTAGTAACAGACAAACTGTAACGTCTCAGCTACGTCCACCTAATCCTCGATGGGGGAAGTTGCCGTTACATTCTATTTTACGCTTAATCATTTAATAATTGTTCCAATGATTTGACGGTATGGGATGAGGACAATTACTAGGTTGATCAATAACAATAAACTTTGTTAACTTCCTTTATTATGGAACGACAAATGTTAAAAACTCTTCATTTAAATACACTGATTAAATAACCGCGTCCCACTACGATGAATGTCTACAACTCCACACTGAAACGTTTCAACACGCAACTGCAACGGAAACTCATATGCGATACGACTGAAGGGCAAACGCTTTAGCCACCGCTAGGGACGCAACATCGTTGAGAAAAACATCGATGTTCCTGCGGAAAAATATTGATGTTAAGAAAACATCGCTCTGAAAAACGATACAATCGATGTTTTTCCGATGTTTCCATACGTTTAAGAAATATTAGGAAAAACACACTGAAATGAAGCTGTGTTTCCAGTAAGTATCTGCCTTATTTATGTGCTTTCACTAGGCTACGAATACACAGCGAAATGGCACATTATAATGAAAAACAAAAAAAAGTTGGGAATAAGGTTTCGCTACCTATTGCGCTGATTTTACTTGCGATTTACATCGATTTGTTCATTACATGAGAAATAACTTCTTCTTTGTTAACGTATTGCATTTTTCTTAGCTGTCGACGTGAAGAAAATTAAACATTATGCATCTTTCAGTTATTACTTAATATTGTATTTTTAAAATGAATATTCATTAATGACGTTTATCAAATCATGTACCTTGCTGAAATGAAAACAGACTGGTGGTTACCCTTCAGATTTAGCTACTGGTAACTAGCCAGAACAAGTACTTCTTTCAAGCGCACT
The DNA here is from genome assembly GCA_026315105.1 of Locusta migratoria. NCBI lineage: Eukaryota > Metazoa > Arthropoda > Insecta > Orthoptera > Acrididae > Locusta > Locusta migratoria. Next base: position 104,986,882 of record CM048747.1, read on the forward strand.
AATCATCAATGAGTCTCATGATACTGACAGTTTTCATTAAGGGAATTTTGAAATATGAATAAGATTTATTTTATAACGGAACTTGACAACAAATGCAAACCATATGATTGAAGAGCCACTCTTCCTACGCAATTTTTTTGCTTCTCATTTGAAATAGGTTTGATTATTTCGAAATTTTTTGTTATTCTGAAATCATCGGTGTGATATTAACAGTTGCGATGTTTGTGTGCCTTACTTTCAATATCCCATAGAACTGTAGATTCGGATTTATAAAACTGGTAGTCATTGCGTTTGACCACTTACTGCTGCACACAAGGAACTCACGATAACAAACTACTACACGTGTGGCTAATTGGCTATATGTACGCGTACAAACTGTCCAACAAAAGTGAAACATACTATTGTTTTCACTCGAAGAGGTGACTGCAGTACTGAGAGAATAGCAAACAAAGGTGAATAAATGATACTGTTGTTAGTATGGAAACAGCGGCGAGCGACGACAGCTGGAGCACCGCACTTGAGCTGACGCTGGCTGACAACTAATAAAGTAATAATGGTGTTGACAATCAATTGTTGAACGATGTCGATAGTTTTGGACTTCTGTCGTCGATGCATGTTAACATCGATGTTTATGGACGAAACATCGATGTTTTCAAAACATCGATGTATCGTTTGCATCCCTAGCCACCGCTAAACGCGGGTTACAGACGCACTGTCAACATGCTACCGCCTCGCTCTGCGGTCGGCGGGAGACTACTGCACACTAGAGTTGGCTACGGTTTCATGGTTTCGAAACCAGGTTTCGGTACACACAACAGTTTCAGGTGTTTCAAAACCGGCATCTTTCACGGTTTCGAAACCATGCGGTTTCATTCCATTCTGTTTCGGATCACATTCGCGGTCGATTGTCGACACACTGAAACTGTCGGTTTCACGGTATCGTGTCGGTTTCACGGTTTCGTGTCGGTTTCACGGTTTCATGTCCATGTCTGTTCCACGATTTCATTTCATGTCCGTTTCACAACACCGGTGTTTCAAACCACTAATGCAGAAAGGCGGCACAGAGTAATGGTATCGAAATATGGTGTTTCATTTTACTGAAGCACCACACAGATACACATATAACTTACTAGTATATAAACCATTTAGACAGTGTCAAATAGTAGTTGACACTCTTGAGTCTGCAGCTTATGATTACTGATATCAAGATTCGTTTGCAAGAGACTGCTGTATTCCGAAATGACATAATGTCTGCTTTATAAATGTAAAAGAACAATAAAACAACGTTCACTATTTGCATTGAAATAACCACTTAAATTCTAGGTTTATCTACCATATTAAAAACACGTGTGAAACTACATTTTTTAAAATAAGATACAACATGAAGCCTGAAATGACATTTTTTATACGAACAAGGGTAGATCGCATTTTTAATCTCGTGTTAAAGAGTTAGTTCCTTATAAGCAAAAACGAAGTTACCTACTGTCGTTATAATTTTTCGACAGTCATGTTAAAGGAATTGCGGCGGTGGTGTAACGGTCAAGACGTATAAGTAGTGAACTTGTCTCTTATTTTATTATTTTTGTAATTCCATAGCATTAGTTTTGATTATTTAGTGAGCCCTTTATTCCCTATAATTTATTTAGTATGCATAGAAAGTAGCATTTATGATCCGTCACTGTAATATGCGTATCGTATTGCAGTTTGTGAGTTCCTAACGGGGTAAACGTTTACCTACCATACCGGCGGCCTCGTGTGACTATGTTGGCAACATCAACAAAACGGGAGAAAATATTTATCAACATGTTCCGTACAGACCAAGAAGTAAATATATACTCTATGGTTGATAGGTTCTTGTATGTACTCTTGTCCACATAGTGAAAAATATTGCCCTCCTAGAACGGAGATTTCATGACAAAACATACATTGCTTCACGTTTTCATGGTTTGGAAACAGTGTTTCGAAACCACAGATGGTACGGTTTCATTTGTTTCGAAACCGTTAGATGTTTCAGTTTTCCCATTTCTACAACATGCTACTGCCTCGCACTGCGGTCGGCGGGAAACTATTACACAACGTCCAACAAACAAAAAAAAAAAAAAAAAAAAAACAAAAAAAAAAAAAAAAAAAAAAAAAAAACAAAAAAAAAAAAAACATTCCAACCTAAGCATTGTCGCCCAGCAGCTATCGCTGCACGCCAACAATAACTACTGTCCGACCAAAACGTACCAAAGAGGTTAAAAGCTGTGTGTGTGTGTTGTGGATGTTGAACCTATCGTTAAATCAGACAACAAATTGTTCATTAACACAGCAATTTGGTTTAATTATGGCCCTGATATTGATGTATATACTATTAAATAAGAAACAGCCCATTAAACTGATTATGTGCGCAACGGATATTTTAACATAAAACAACTGTGGCAAGTCACCATTTGAAACAGACACTGACTATACTAAAAACATTTTGACTGCGAGAAAGATATTAAAGAAAAACCACAAACCACTTTCTTAATGTTTGACTGTGAGAATTTTATGCAGATCAGTTTCTGATTATTGAAATTTAGTATCATGGTCAGTTAACTATCATTTACTATGGCACCAATAACGAAATCTGTTCAACAATATTATCAAAATCAATACTGCACTTTAAATCCACTAATAACTAATTATCAAATGAAGGAAGTAGGTTAATCTTCTAACTACGTAAATGCAACAGGAAAGAAAGGTCAACTTTGTTACTTATTATTAATAATCAGCATTACATTACCTACATAATACAACTTCTTCCTAATGACATCAAATGCAATTACCTTCATTCCAGCGGTGTTACAATACAATCCAATATATATTCCAAATACAATCAAATCGACTTGCTGGCACAGCAGCCTCTGCTCTACATCGGAGGCATACACACAACTCAACCGCTCTCTAAGCGAGCTGAACCACAAGTGCTACTCTCTCTCAGCGCGAGCTACAATGCTATGCAATACACGTTCTTTGCCAAAGATGAAACTTCACAGAGTTAAGTACACATATCGATACACACAGTAGAAGTGATATTATACATTTTCTTGCAAGCAAGTTACTCGACACAAAACAGAAGGCACAATATTAGACACTTTCTTACACAAATATTTTTTTATGGACACGTTTCAAGGTTACTAAGCTAAGACCCTGTATCCTCAAAAAACGTTTACAGGACAATTTTAGGATTAATCTGAGTAATCGCTATGTCTACGTAGAATGTGAAACTATATGTGTGGGCATTACGAAACGTGTGGTATCGTACAATTAGCGGCCGTGTGGAGTGTCGGCATCGTCGCCCTCAGCGTCGGTGTCTTCGCCTCTGCTGCCTTCTGACACGTTCTCCACTACCCTGGCCGCCGCCCCCATCGCCACCTTGTAGCTTTTCAAGTCTCCCTTTGTGCTGCCCACGGCCAGAGGAGGCGTTCGGCGCTTTGCTGCGCCCTGACAATCCCCTCCCCCCTCACTACCCCTCTCGCCCTCTTCTTGCTTCGGTGCCGCTCGCTAGATTTCAAAATGTCGGCTAAGTGGACGGACAGTGACACGTAAAAGCTTTTACACCTCCGCCTGAGGCGCGATTCCTGTGAAGCATGACGGAAATTGAATTACAGCGGACGGAGAAGAAAGAGGAAGGACCAAGTGGCGGAAGAGGGGAGGGGGGAAGGAGGGGGAGAGAGGGGAGGGGAGCGAAAATGAGGGGGCCGGGGCTTGCGTGTGTCAAAGGACAGCAGTGAAAGGCTACGAGACATAATTCCAGATTCCCTCAAAACATTCATTCTGCCGTTTAACTGTAGGGCGCAGGGCGCTGTAGCGAAAAGGAAAGAAGAAAAAGAAAAAAAAAAAAAAGAAAAAAGAAAAAGAAAAGGACTCTTTCCGGAGATCCAAGCCTGGAACGCGCGGAGGTAAGGCGCGAAGTGTCAGATAAATGTTACTTTTGACAACCTGTCCCTTCTGGTTCCGGTCGGCAATTCGCGAAATCGGTTGCCTTCTGTCAAAAAAAAAAAAAAAAGTTTCTTTCATTCGGCTGTTGGCTAGTGAACTATCACCGTCCTTGTATCGCTCCCCCGCTTTGCCCTTTGCCGAGTTACGACGGACTTCTGCCGTCAGAAAAAGTTTTCGGTTGTGTGTGCGGGCAGATATGGAGCCGCTTTCAATGAATGAATGACAGTGACGTCAATTTTTAATGGAGATTTTTATCCGTTCTTTTGCGGTCGCGGACACAAACTTTATTGCTGGCAAAGAGCTCATTGAATGACGGCTTATGTATTTGAGTGTTATTACCCCGTTAAGCCTTTTCGTACTCGTTAACGCAAACTGCAGATTTATATTTGTTCCAAAAAACAAATATAATTATGGTTTTCTCGTAAGACTTGCATGTTTACCGTTCTTCTTATATTGGCGTAACACTGTTAACAGAATGGACTGGAAATACACTTCACACTTTTGACATTCACAAAGATATAGCACAGTATTCATGAACATACTATGTTAATGAGGTTTAATGTATGGAATAAGGAAAGTAAGTAACGGATGAAATGTGGACCTTTGTATGCATGTGTGTGTGTGTGTGTGTGTGTGTGTGTGTGTGTGTGTGTGTGTGTGTGTGTCTGTGTGTGTATGAGTGAGTGGGTGCTTTATATTTATAAACTATAAAACTTTGAATGTTGCATGGAATTAAACGGTTTCTATTGAGCTTGATTCATCATTTGATCTCTAAAGGAAAACGGAGAAGACCAGTTAGCGTACTTGCCTCTTTTCTATCCATGAACCCTAAAATCATACCTTTATTCATTTTAATTTGGATACCTACACACCTGTGGAACTGCTCCACAGTTGCATAGGTATGTAGCTATCAAAAATAAATTGTAAAATAGAAACTCATTATTACCTCGACGACCCCTTTAAACAATTCACAACAATGACAGAACTTGGACATAAGATATCTGATACTGGAAAAAAAGCATATACTGGCATTATGAAGCAAGATACTGCTCAGAGTAAGATTCGGAAAATCTTAATTGTTTCTTGTCGGCTTTAGACGTTCAATACACAATATTCACTCCGAAGCATATTATTTCTTCCATGAAGAATCTGTAATGGACAATATGTAATAAATTTATTGTACCCAATAATATTTTACCTGTAACAAATTATTGTATTTTTTAAAGTGATGTTAAGTTATATAGCATTTCTTGAAGCAAATATTAATCTTATGTTATTCTAAATGATACAACTCATATGAAGTGAGAATGTCTAATATAAGTTAAAATTATAAAAGTTAATGTGAACTCATGAAGGTATGTTACTCAAAGCCGATCAAAACGTGCAATGTTCTGTATGGCGGATCCGGACATATACTGTCCAAAACATGAATAGACCCTCTAAACTGATTGAAAAATTTGATCTATTGCAAGGTAACTTTCGTTCAGTATCTCAAAATGGATCTAACTGAAAAAAGCATAAAATTTTATTGAGTAGTTTAGCAGATGTCAGGTTTTTACTTCTCCTGAAACATTTGAATCTATGGACAGTTTTTGTTTTGATTAGTTTGTCATTATATGTAGGTACTATTACCAACTTAATGTACACAAAGTTTCACTAATTGTAAAGCACAATAAAAAAGTTGTGGCTTCCATAGGACCCCAGTATGAGATTAGAGAGTTAACTACTTCTACGAATTTCTTCCTTAGCAGGTAAACTTATATTCACGACATGCAACAAGCGTTTTGTGCTTTACTTCAGCTGCACACAAAGTTCGAACAGTTTCTATTCTTTTATTTCTGTTGACGAGTTTTATTCGTTTTCGGTTTATGTGCTTCACACTCGTCACGACACTGGTCCACGACCTACGTGTTGTGTGGTCAAAACCACGAATCCAATCCACGTGCCATCGCTCCTAAGCAGTGGCGCAATGAAGCTATATCTGAATATGATCCACACTAAATTAGAAACCGGCAATCTATAGAATAAATGGTCCGATGTAGACTGTTTTCTTATTAGCAACATGACTTTAACTTCCTGTATCCATTGTACGCTCCCCTTACATGACAATATACTAGTGACAGAGGTAAAAATACGAAGATGTCAAGTAAACATTTAGTAAATATAAAAAATAGCAGCTACAAAATAAAAATGTCATTGGTAACTTTGAAAGTGGTTCACTTCAAAATAAAACACACACACACACACACACACACACACACACACACACACACACACACATATATATATATATATATATATATATATATATATATATATAGAGAGAGAGAGAGAGAGAGAGAGAGAGAGAGGTGCAGGAAGCTAGTGAGATCCTGGAAGGCACTTTCAGGGTTATGGAATGGTAAATATAAATATCTAAGATTGTTGTTCTAAGTCTAACTGTTATATGATAATATGTTCGATATTTCTGATAATTGCGTTGCAGGTATTCAACCTGTAACGTAAAGCTGTTAGAGAATTGTTTTCTCGTTTTAATCTCAAAGGCTAGGGGAGTGGAGCAACTGCAATAACTTTCGTTGGGCTCTGCTACACTGTGGTTACTAAAACGTTTGTCAATTCGCTAGAAACTTCTCATTTTAAGTCTACATGTCACGACATATATTTGTGTTATGTTAAAAACCGTTGTGTTGAAAGTAGCTTTACTGTCAGTGTCGCGACTTTAATTAATCGTCGGGAAGACTTGAGAATAACTAAATCTTTTCTAGAGAAATATATTGTTAAGTAAGTCTAGTAGACGCCAGTAGCAGCTGTCACGATACCAACCTGATACTCTGTGTCCTGTGATACAGTTATGTTCAGACATACAGAGGTTTCATGCACAAACGGGTATGCTGCCGGGTGACGTCGTCGACAACCGCCGATATTTCGACAGGAGGACATCCTGCCATTCTCAAGACACAACTGCATTCAAGGAAGGAATGTGCAAGCCTATTTAATACCTGGGTTTGCAAAGGGTAAACAATGAAGATAACGCACACAGTACATGTCACGAGAGACAGTGCCGGATTCCAAGCAGAATTGAAACAAAAACCACCATCTCTGTTTATGAGGGGGCTTGCTAGTTTTATTTCAACAGCTTCTTTAATAACACTATCCCAATAGGTGGAAGTGCATGCCAGAATCTCGGTGTTGTTGTATTCCATAGAATGACCGGTGTCAAGACAGTGTTCTGCAACAGCGGATTTGTTTGGCTGTTGTAAGCGCGTGTCACTTTTGTGTTCAATACACCGGTCTTCCACAGTCCTGGTTTTCTGAGCAATATATGCATGCCACAACTGCAAGGAATACGATATACATCTGCCTTACGCAAACCAAGATCATCCTTTACACGCCGGCCGCGGTGGCCGAGATGACTGAGGCGCTCCAGTCACGGTCAGCACGGCCACTACGGTCGGGGGTTCGAATCCCCCCTCGGGCATGGATATTTGTGCCGTCCTAGTTCGTAAGTAGTTCATAAGTAGTTTGTAAGTTTAGGGACTGATGACCCCGTAGTTAAGTCCCATAAGCTTAACAAACATTTGAACATTTGATTTCCTTTACAGACCCTAACAGTGCCTCTATCTTAGAAGGTGGTCGAAATACACATTTCACATCATATTTCCACAAAATACGACCAATTTTGATGGAAATGCTTCCTGCGTAAGGCAAAACGGCCATAGATTTAGGTGCCACTTCATTACTATCGTCACTCACCCGTTGCACAGTAGGCCGATAGCGCAACGCACGTTTTATCTGTCTTGTCACTATAACCATTCTGACGAATGGTCACCTCGAGATGGGAAACTCAGCTGACAAATTTTCAGGGTCTGAAATGACATGGGCACCGTGAACCAAGGTACGAAGTACTCCTTCACGCTGAGCTGGATGGTGACAACTATAAGCTCGCAGATACAAATCAGTGTGAGTAGGCTTCCTATAAACAGAATGTCCCAATGAACCATCATCCTTCCTTCTGACCAATACATCAAGGAAAGGAAGACAGCCATTCTTTTCCACCTCCATAGTGAACTGAATATTGGGGTGAATTGAATTTAGGTGTTCCAAAAAACCGTTTAAATTCTCACTACCATGAGGCCAAACGACAGACGTGTCGTCTACATATCTGAAAAAAAAAAAAAAACACGCAGGTTTTAGTGTCGCTGACTCTAAAGCACGTTTCTCGAAATCCTCCATAAGGTTTCACAAGGCTTCATGCAGTTCGCAGCCATCCGTAACTTGAACTTACCTCTATTTGTCTTTTTGGCAGTGTGACTTATTGGATGAGAAGAAATGTTACAAATTATAACAAGCAAAATGCCAGTTTTACTGAGTTCAAAATTCACTAAATATCACAGTCCATATTACAATTTTAGCGGTTGTTCTAAACAGTAACATTACCCGCGGCACCCTGGCAGGAAAACCCTCTTAGCCTTCTACATCTACATCTACATACATACTCCGTAATTCATCGTAGGTTGCGTGGCGGAGGGTACACTGTACCACTACTAGGCATTTCCCTTCGTATTCCACTCGCAAATGGAACGAGCAAAAAATGCTTATAAGCCTCCGTACGAGCCCTAATTTCTCTTATCTTGTCTTTGTGATCTTTACGCGAAATGTAAGTAGGCGGCAGCAAGATCGTACTACACTCAGCTTCAAATTCCGGCCCTCTACATTTACTCAACAGAAATTCCCGAAAAGAACGTCGTCTTTCCTCCAGCGATCCCCAATTGAGTTGCCGGAGCATTTCCGTGACACTCGGCCAATCGTCGAACCTACCGGTAACAAGTGACATAAAAGTTTTCTGGGTATGGTACCGCGTCATTATGTAAGGCTATTACTTAAATAATCCAACGTTTCGGCCAACGTTACAGTGGCCTTCATCTGGGTAACAAATCTAGCTGCTCGCCTCTGAACCGCCTCTATGTCTTCCTTTAAACTGATCTGCTGCGGGTCCCAAACACTTGAGCAATACTCAAGACTTGGTCGTACAAGCGTTTTATACGCGGTCTCCTTTACAGGTGAAGTACATCTTCCCAAAATTCTCCCAATAAACCGAAGTCGGTTGTTCGCCTTACAACTGTCCTTACATGTACGTTCCATTTCATATCGGACTGCAATGTTACGCCTAGATATTTGAATGACAGGACAGCATCAAGAAGCTCACTGCTATTGCTGTATTCGAACATTATATGATTTTTTCCTACTCATGCGCATCACCTTACTTTTTTCTACTTTGAGAGCTAGCTGCCATTCTTAACACCAACTAGAAATTTTATCTAAGTCATCCTGTATGCTATTACAGTCAGTTAAAGACGACACCCTCCCATACACCACAGCATCATCAGCAAACAGCCGCAAATTACAACTTACTCTGTCCATCAGATCATTTATATAGATATAAAATAATAGCGGTCCTATCACACTTCCATGGGGCACGCCTGACGATACAATCGTCTCTGATGAACACTCGCCGTCGAGAACAACGTACTGCGTTCTATTACTTAGGAAGTCTTCCAGCCAGTCACAAATCTGTGAACCTATTCCATAAGCTCGTATCTTCGTTAGCAGTCTGCAGTGTGGCAGCCTTCTTAAGGGTTGCCCTTAATGACTAATGTCCCTCCAACATACGAATTTTGTAGTTACAAAGAGACCAACATGTTGGCGTGGTATCAGAATCATAATGGATCTAGGTATTTTTCACAGTAAGAATCGTTACGGTTTAGAGAAGATGCTATAAACCCTATAACCGATTAAGGGACTGAACCCTTCACTTTGGGATTTCATACGTTTGTTGTGCCTGATGACGACTGTGCGCATGTGTAGACAGTATTGAGTACCATGCATACAAGCACCACTAGCTGCATTAATGTGGCATCCTACAACGACCTTTTTGTGGTCGCCGTTGATGGGAAAATACAAGTGCTTTCACTGATTGTCATAAATGTTGTGTCTGAACCAGATGATCCGATGATGGTAACTGTGTATTACCGCAACTAGTCATCCAGAAAATAAAATAGCGATCTTGACATTTGGTACTAATGGCCCTTTAAAACATGATAAAATTAATATACAGTATTCATTTCACGAACAGTTTGTCTCCTATCTATCATAAATGGTTGTAATGTTAGCACTGTCCACTCTGTGCCGATATTCTTCTTAATGTACTGGCCCATCTGCATCACATATTGCGGCGAAACGACCTCTTCTTACGGCGGAACGTGTGCTAAAACCTTATCTTCAAAAGTACTCGTTTTGTATGATTAGGGTTGAATGTGGCCGTGTCAGACTTCGTAATCCTTGAGGTGCCCACTTGCCCATAAAAATTTATATAAAATTAAAAAAAATATGTTCATGTAAAATCTTTATACGTTGCAATATTTCATAAATCAGATTCTTGCGCCGAGGGAAGAATTCTTTAACAGTCACTCTTGTTAAAATATTTCTAAGTTCTCTCATAGATAAGACGATCAAAAGAAATTCTTCAGTTTGTGGTCGTTGCTATAGCCACAGATAAAAAATAATATTTCTTGAAATGATTATCGATCAATGTGTATTATCGATCAACCAAAGTTCTAAAAAAACATTTATCGAAGTCTTCTTGACGTAACTTTCCCACCAATAAAAATTCATAAAAATCTTCCTTCAGATTGAAGAATATTTAAATTAAATCATCTGCTCATTTCATTAATATATTATTCATCGTAAAATAATTCTTCATAAATGATGTACTCTGACACTTTCGTCAAGTTTAAACACAATGACATTTATTGCTTTCTATGACTTTACATATGTAGTCATTGACAGAAAAAAGGGAATTGACTTTTAAAATTTATTGTTTTAACATGAAACTTCGATAATAATGTCAACTCTCGCGACGACAACCGCAGAGATGAACATCTTCTTGCCTCATGGCCGTCGACCCGCGACTTGATGTGGCCGGATATTTACTCCTTGGAATCGGCGTCGAAGATGTTGCCCTCGTAGGTTGACTCGCCTCGCAGTACTTGAAACATAAAAAAACATACAAAAAACTTCTTTAAGAATCATATAACATTAACCATTTACATAAAAATAATTTAAGAACACAAATATAAGTAGTTATCCTGCACAAACTGAGCTGACATGAGATATGTAGCGGAGACAATAATCCGTCACACTACAATATTTAAATCAAATATGCATCAACCATGACATACTATGTTACAAATTATTCAGTTGAAATTATTTACCTTTTTACTGCCAAGAAAATGTCTTCAAAGTTATGATTAAACAATAATCTAGTTAACCGTTAGCAGAGCAAGAAATAAATAAGATTTTTGTCTAGAACAGACATTTAGATGTTTCATACACTCCAGAAGTCTCGGTATATGACTACGGTTCACTCCCGACTATTCTGGAGCCTGTGGTGTGGATACAAGCTCGGTGTAGTGGAACGAGCCTGCGAAATGGTCAAACTTTAATTAACGGCTGTGGGAACCGTTACCCGGAAGTGCGGAAGTTGTCGGGATACTACGCCGATGTCTTGTTTATGACGACGTGTTGCCCGCTAGTGTGAGTAAGTCCCAAGTTCGCAGCTATGTTGTTACCAGTTTGCTGACGTTTCTCGCGACATTACACAAGCCACGTGTGAAACTTACCTCCGACGTGCGGTAGCCCATTCAGAGCTGACATAATTTATTGTAATTACTTAAAATCTGTGTTTAATAGTTTAAATTTCTTTCAAAGCCTTTGAAAGAAGTATATACACAAAGTAGCAAATTTGCAACATTTTCTTACCAAAATGTGTAGCAATTTATCTTCCTGCTGTTACTGATTTTAAGCATAGGGCCTGCTCTATGTTGGGAAGTGAATGACCTCCAGTTGAAAATTTCGGTCCCGGTTATGCTTCTAATAATGTAAATCGAGGAAAGCAAAGACATGAGCCCGACAGAGTTTGGTCCATAGTAGCCTGAGAGAAAGTCGAGGTATGAGGTGAACAAATTTTTGTAAGTTCTGGGTATAGCCTCAATTTGCAACGTTCACCTTCCACTAGAGCTTAATACGAGAACCATATAGTCTGAGAGAATAGAAGTCATTGTATTTTAGTCTTAAGTATACCAAAGTGCTGAGCCCGGCATCTTAACACAGTCTTCTTGTGTTATACGTCACTATATTTCACTCGGTAGAACTGAAGCATCTATATTTTCGTCAGGCATTGTCTATAGTTTTCCCGTTGGTATTATCGAAAAAGTGTCTTTCTGTTGGTACACCTTACCGAATTAGAGTTTTAACCAATGTTTATCAGAAGGATTGCCGAATGCACTCGGGCTTCACAGAGCTATCCTCACATACCAACAATAAAGAAATATTTCTCACGTAATTTCGTCCTGCGCATGTTTCCGGCAGCAAATGGACGTTGCTGACTGACTTGTGTGAATTTATTCCATACGCCAGTGTGTTTCAGAGTTGCACAGTTACACCAGAAGAATTCTAGCGGATGTGGAAGGCATCTTTAGAAACAATATGAGCACGGAAACCCATAGCCGGAAACATCATTTAACGACGATATGGGGATTCCAAGTTACACACACCTGCGTTTGCCGCTAGACATCCCCTCCAGCAATTCTGACGCTCTGTAGCGAAGTTGACGACGTTTACGGGCATGGGCGTGAATGCTCATTGTGTTTCTCAAGACACCTTCTATATTCCCTAGACGTTTGTTGGTGTCACTGTTTAATTCTGAAACATACTGACGTATGGAACAAACAACCATACCAGATTCTAATTCACTACCAGAAATATGCAAATATGCGGAGAACGAATTTTTTTATCGCGCAGCGAAGCCCGTCTGTGGGAATGCCGCTTCACCATATATATATATATATATATATATATATATATATATATATATATATATATATATATATATATATATATATAGGGTGTCGTGAAGACAAATCAGTACATTTCATCTTAGAAATGTAAAAAGCAGGAAACCTATAGAAAAGGTGAATATATGTAAAGCCAGATGAATCTAAATGCGTGTTACGATGAAGCAGACACTTAAAGGGTCATTTTCCGCAAGTTTTTCACAAATTTATGTACCAGAAAAAGTCGTATTAGTTTCAAACGTAGTGGACTTATGAACAAAAGCTCTATAATAGTATAGAATTTTTGGAATCTATGTCGTAGCGATTGTGGTAATTAATTACAAATTACGAATGTTTTCCGAATTCTGAAGTACAGTGATAAATCTGAGCACTATGACCATCCTACCTACTACGCATCGTCCTTGCGAAAAACAGCGCCACCTGACAAGAAAAGAAAGGACTGCTAGACGAACACACGGACGGAGCGTGTAGTATCGGTAAGCTCATTGTCCGTGCGTATAATGGAGAGGACTAGTGATCTAAAAGAGTACTGGGGTTGGGTGGCCACCCTTGTATACAGTCATACTTTGGGAAGACTGGTGAGATGAGACAGGTCCTTGTATACAGTCGTACTCTGTGAAGACTGGTGAGAAAATACAGGTTGCGAGCAGCGAACTAATATGCTGGGCATAGAATAGGTGTGTCCGATCAAAGTGCACCGATCATTCATAATAATGGGCCTCAGCAGCCGACGACCCACATATGTGTCTACGCATGACATCGGCAGCCACTGCTGAGAGAGAGACGTGACCATCGTCACTTGAAATTGACGCAATTTCAGAGCATTACATGGTCTGATGAATCTCAATACCATCTTCATCGTGCCGATGGGACGATGCGTATCTCCTGGACACCTGTGGGGACGAAGACAAGTTTTTGGCGGCTCCGTTAAGCTCTGGGTGACATTCATGTGTGCATGTGCAACACGTGCACGGCATGAAGTATCGTACACTGTGCCACGTACCGGCAGTTCGCCTGCCGGGTGGACAACCCGCGAACCAGGCAAGTCGCGCGTGGATGCCTACCAGCGGGGCGCCCGGCGGCGGCGGTTCCTACCAGAGGACGCGACGAGCACCGCAAGAGGTCACCCGGTACTCGAACTATTTTCCTCCGCTCAGTCACGTGCGGCCAGCCTGAGAATGTCACATATTACTGCTCACAGACTATTTAGGGCGGTTTTCCACCGTTGCCAAGGGACGCGACCGACAGCTACAGAGAAGAGTACCTGCCAGCGACGCCGTGGCTCCAGGACTTTTCTCAACGGAAGGCATCGTACGTCTCCGTCTCCACGGTCCGTTCTAGTAAGCCTCGTTGTCTTTCACGCTTGTGCCTGCACATAGATGAGGAATATTTTTTCCTTAATGTTTTGTTGGAAAATTGTATTTTGTTGTCTTTCTCATCAGTCAATAAATCAAACCTGTGCGCATCAGACAGTGTCTGTTTCGTTTTCTGTCTCCTTAAGAGAGATACTGCACACTGGTTGCACCAGGTAAATCTCTTGGTAACGATTATGTTTCCCGACTTTTCAAAATTAGAATGACGTATACAATAAATTGTTAAATGTAAAACAGAATCATATAAACCATGGGAAAAGTGAAACTCCCTGGCAGATTAAAATTGTGTGCCGGAACCGGGATTCGAATTTGGGACCTTTGTCTTTAGCGGGCAAGCTATACCGACTAAGCTATACCGGCTTCTGCAAGTACCTCGCTTCACACTTTCCAAAATTCACAGAAGTTCTCCTACGAAACTTGCAGGACTAGCACTGCTGAAAGAAAGGATAAGCGCTCTACCGACTTAGGTATCCCAGCAAATTTCACTGCCTGTTATCAGAAATAAAGTAGGAGGCGAGGTACTGGCTGAAGTAAAGTTGTCAGGATGGACTGTGACTCGTGCCGGGATAGCTCAGTCGATAGAGCGCTTACCCGCTAAAGGCAAAGATCCCAGGTTAGAGTCCCAATTCCGGCACACAATTTTAATCTGCCAGGAAGTTTTATTTCAGCGCATACTACTCTGAAGTGTGAAAGTTTCATTCTGACATGGGAAAAGTACTCAGGTAAGGAAAAAAACATGTCTGCCGTTTAGCCAGTCCCCAGCTTTCACGTCTGAAGTTTAAAATATTGAACGCTTCGTACCGTTCACGTTTTCGTCAAAACGATAAAACAATGAGCGCTGTTGTGATAGTCATCATACAGGAGGTGGAGGGCGGGCAAACCCTATGAGAAATAAAAAATCGGCATTTAAGAAAAGTGTATCTGGGATATACACTGCAATAGGTGCACAACGCGAAAAACCGATTATACTTGAAGAGAAAAGATAAGGTTCCTTACCGTGCCATGCGTGTGTAAGACGCGAAACCGGTTGTGATTTTTAAATTTATGTACTTAATTCATTAGATAATAATAAACTAGAAGCAGCAGGTATTTTCTGTGATTTATCAAACGCATTTGATTGTGTGAACCATAACATCCTTTTACGTAAATTAGAATTCTATGGTGTCACATGAATGGTTCAAGTCTACCTTGCTAACAGGAAACAAAGGGTGTCAGTGCAAGGGCTAGTGAATTAAGCCAACAGTCATCAAATTGGGGAGAAATTACTTTCGACGTCCCACAAGGATCCATCTTAGGACCACTGCTTTTTCTTGTGTACATTGACGACCTCTTATCTGTTACTCTGCCAGAAGCAGAGTTCGTTTTGTTTGCAGATGGTACAAGTATTGCAATAAATAGCATGTAGAGCATAGTTCTGGAAAGGTCTGATAATCATATTTTCGTTAACATTAATAAATGGTTTGAAGCCAACTCATTGACATTAAACTTTGAAAAGACTCACTACATGTAGTCCAAAACATGTTAGAGATGCCCATCCAGTATATGCATAAGATATGAAGAATATCAGATATAAGTGGTTGACAATATAAAATTCCTGGGATTACAGCTTAATAATAAGTTCAGTTGGTGGAGCATATCACAGAACTTCAGAGACGACTTAACAAATCTGTATTTGCAATACGAGTGGTATCAAACATAGGAGACATAAAAATAAAAAAAGTTTACATACTTTGCTTACTGTCATTGGTTGATAATTTACCAACATACGACATCGTAGATACAACTGTCAAGATACCAAATCAGGATAAAAATTACCAACCAAGTGTGACAGTTAATATACAGACGCCTTAGATGTCCTATGTATATTAGACTATCTAGATATATACATCGCTTGATAATGACAGTTTAATTCGAAACGGGGCCGTCGTGTTCAAATAAATTGTATTACATAGCAGCGGTATGGTTAGTTACTGTTATTATGTCACTTGTTGACCTTTACTACACTGCGGGCTCCATGGAATTCAATATACATCAGGTCGACATGAAGTTCTTGTTTATAATGGATTTCACTTCTTAAAATTTTGTGAATTTAAAAGGAATAAAATAACGTTTGAATCGTTATTTTATTTGTGAATTGGTTAAACTTCTATTTGATTCCTCATCTGAATAAGAGTTAATATCATTACATTCATCTGAATCCCAGTCTAACATTTGACTTGCATTTAAGAGAGATGCAAGTGAATTAATAGAAATGGTGTCTAAAGTTTCTGCAGTTGCAAATGGCGGTCCGTCTTACTTTTGTAAAAATGAAATTTACAAATAAGTTAAAATGTATTAATAAATATCTGTTAGTGCTTTTACATAACATAAAAATTACGTGCCAGAAGACATGGAGAGTAGCTTACGCCACAAGAACTCTAAGGAAACTGAAAATATAGCAAGCCTTTTATACTAGTAATTGTTTGCATAGCCTTGTTTGGTCTCTTGCTAAGGCTGGTATTACACTGTAAAAGATCTTTGACAAAGATTTTTGTCAAAGATTTTATCCAAGATCTTTGACGAATCTACTTCACAGAAGCACATTACACTAGCGTAAAATATTTCGTCATAGTTGCTCTGAAAAGACTCCAAAATAGTCAATCGTCCGTAGTATAGTACGTAATATAATGTTGCTCGGGAATGCATTCATTGGAAAGAACGAAAAATTGAAACAATTTTAGGTAAAACCGTGAACAGCGAGAGAAAAATACGAGAAGTGCTTGCACAAATGTACTTCGTGAGCTACACTTCTAGAACATATTTATAAATACTTCATCATAATCGATGTTTCAGGAAGCCATAAAGCTGTGTCAATGGGTAAATAAATTAACGTGTGTCATTAAGGTGTCATGCTAAACATAATTAAGAAGATAGAATACTTTCGTAGTTCTTTCGTGTTATGCTTCATTTAGGATTATGTGCTGCGAAAGACATTTTTATAGTTTTTTGCACTCTGACATTTATTTTGCCTGATTTTCCGAAACATAAAATATCCGTCTAAATACCTGAACTTGTGGGTAAATCACGAAAAGCATCGTGCAAAGCAAGAAAAAATACCGAACTAGTTAGTGCAGTATCTCATTACGCAAATTATTAATGCCTTTTTCGCTGAAAATCGCCCCATTTATATCCACATACAAAATCTATTCCGACAGGCAGTAAAAAACACGAATCGTACTGCGTAGGCCTAAGATTTCATGTATTATTCCAGACATAAGTAAAATCACTTTTGGAGGAATTACGAGGTTAGGTTAGAGTACATATAAAACATTTGTTTCACTTATGCATCTGCGTATATCCTTTGATACATATAATTTCTTCCCTATCATCATCCACAGTGAGCCACTATGAATACAACTGACAGCAGTAGCTTTTTCTTTATACGATTCTAACCGTATATTTTAGTAAATGTGCTTTGTATTAGGAAATATTCGGTACACTTCACACTTTGAAACGATCACTGTGGTAGTAGTGATGCAACAAATACTCTTTGAAGTTAATTTGTAGGTTAAAAGGATCCAAAGCAAGGAAAGACGCATGTATACAATGGGTAACTTTTATAAAAGCTAGGATCTCCCGCTTTTATCAAATATCTTTTATAAAAGATGACCCAGTACACCATCAAAGATTTGACTACAGGGCTTTGATAAAAGATCTTTGTCAAAGATCTTTTATCGGGTAATACACGCCTAACAGCTACTTCCCCCCCGCGGTCTCTGACGTCAGCAGTGCGCTTCTTTAGACGTTCTTCAAACACTACGTCTTCTTTCTACAGCCTGTATTTCTTCGAAAGTCTTACACTTGTTTTTCTTCCTGGATCCATATATACACGAGTAATTTATATTTGTTCCAGCTAGCTTTAGATCCACACACTCGAGCCAAGAACTTGCAGTAGAAGTTAACATACGTGTTACCTTTCGCGAACTAGACGCGTACCATGTCTCATGATATCTACGCGTGCACACGGCAGGGTGATGGTTGGTTCCTAATGGCGGCAGTAACATTACATGCCATATTGCGTTTAGTGAGACCCGCCAACGGCCGCGCAGGCTATCAGGCGTGAACGGGCCAATTTGGCTCGCCTCTGCTGCTGCTGGCATTAGCAGATACGACCGCCGCCTGACGGACGCCGTGCTGCATCATTTCCATACACCGATCGCGCCATCAGCCAATCATACACGCGCTCTAAATTTTGTTAACAGCGTTCCCAATAATATTTAATTTGGAAATAAAACACGACGTGGTTATCGCTTTAAAGGGAAATTTTATTACTGATTTCAGACGCGTACCAAGCCGCGCGTATTTTCATTTAAAATAAATTTGATATTTTAAAGTGTCGTGAACCCGTCCACACGGCAGCTCTCG
The DNA here is from genome assembly GCA_026315105.1 of Locusta migratoria. Classification (NCBI taxonomy): domain Eukaryota; kingdom Metazoa; phylum Arthropoda; class Insecta; order Orthoptera; family Acrididae; genus Locusta; species Locusta migratoria. Next base: position 105,005,537 of record CM048747.1, read on the forward strand.
TTAGCACGCATCGTCCGTGGTACCGGTCTCGGATGGAATTCGTTCACGGATAACGACGAAGGTCAGTCTTCCAATCTTCCAGTCTTCCGCATGCCTGCATGTGGGAGCCGGCCGCGGTGGCCGAGGGGACTGAGGCGCTCCAGTCACGGTCCGCACGGCCACTACGGTCTGGGATTCGAATCCCCCCTCGGGCATGGATATTTGTGCCGTCCTTAGTCTTAGCTAGGTCATAAGTAGTTTGTAAGCTTAGGGACTGATGACCCCGTAGTCAAGTCCCATAAGTTCTACAAACATTTGAACATTTTTGCATGTGGAATTTGAGCAATGAAATATTTTTAGTAGCAAGTCCAGAACAGCTTTTATTACTTTATTACCACTGCATAGAAGTTAAAAATTCTTGTAAAAGAAATATACATACAGGGTGTCCAGAAAAGGGCTCCCTCATTTCAAAATTAAATATCTTGTAAACAAAGATCGATAGAGGAATGCAGTAAACGGTATATTTATTGTGAAAGCTGTAAGAAGATTATACAGCAGTTTGAAATAATAGTAATAAAAGCTGCTAACAGATGGCGCTGTACGCTGTACATCTCATATCAGCATACATAAGTGAAATAATCGTATGAAAACACTGTTTGCAAACAATCACATCACAATGTTTTCAAAATGTTCACCATTGGCACTACAGAGGTGGCGCAAACGAAGAATGAAAGTGGCCTTCACATTTCGTAGTGTCTCAATCGAAATGGATTCACATGCCACAGAGATCGCCGATTCAAGCTCGTCCAGCGTGGTGGGATGCTTCGGGAAGACCATATCTTTCACTTTGCCCTACAAAAAAAAAAAAAAAAAAAAAAAAAAAGTCACAGGGAGTCAAATCCGTCGAATATGGAGGCCAAACCATGCCAATTTGGGATATTCCAAAGCAATCACTTGATTCCCGAAGTATTCCTCAAGAAAGCGAAACACTTGTTCGATCCGATGTGGTCGGGCTCCATCTTGCAATAAACCATTCACTACCTGGTCGATCCTCTAACGCTTGCTGTGTGGCGACAAATTGTTCCAAAATTGCAACGTAACGTGCACCAGTGACCGTTTCTCGGATGAAAAAAGGGCCAATAATGCCTCTGCTGCCTACTGCAGCCTACACAGTAACTTTAGGAGAATACAGGGGTTTCACTTCACACCAATATGGCTTTTCGGAACCCCAGAATCGCCAGTTCTGCTTATTCACGTATCCATTCAGGTGGAAGTGTGCTTCGTCTGTAAACCAGATGCCAACATCAAATCCTTCACAATCAATCATTGTGAGCATCTGATTAGCAAAGGCAACCCTTTGTTGCACAGCTGGTACGGGTATGACCTGGAGGGTTTGAATTTTGAATGGAAACATGTGTAGGCTGTTTCTCAGTATTTTCTGGGTGCTGGAACGATTCAAACCAGTCTCAGATGCAATTCTACGGACGGATGATATTGGATTTCGCTGAATAATTCCAGAAACTGTGGCGATATTTTCAGGCGTAACTGCGGTTTTGCTTGCGGCCAACTTGCCCCACAGTTACGCTGCCTGTTCGTTGAAATTTTGCGAAGAGCGTACGAATGGTTTTCGCATCTGATCCTTGTGGAACATTAAATTGTGCTTGAAAACTTCGCCTAGTTGCCGTAGGACTCTCTTCTAACCTGAGGCACTATAGCACCAGAAAAAAAAAGTTGATTAATTGAGTACATGGTTTTAATCTCATCCTTCGGTACGCTAACCTCCTTTCACGTTTCAATAGTGGAACTGATCGCTCTGGGCTTCGGATCACTATTTATACTAGGCATTACGTATGGCGATTACAGCGCCATCTGTTAGCAGCTTTTGTAACTATTATTTCAAATTGCTGTATAAACTTCTTACAGCTTTCATAATAAACATAACGTTTACTGCATTCCTCTAAAGATCTTTGTTTTCGAGATATTTAATTTTGAAATCAGGGAGTCCTTTCCTGGACACCCTGTATTTGTCCTTCAACTGAACAATACGCATCATAATCACTATTTAATGAAAATAACAATGCTTTAATGTCATAAAAATGAAAACAGATTACAACCTTTCTAACATTCACCCAGCTACGAGGACATTTCTCTTCTTTCTGCTTTCAGAAGAGGCGGATTCTTATGTAAGTCGCACTGCGTTAAAAGTCGTTTTTACTTCTCTTAAGTGGGGACGTTGATGAAATTGAAAAAGTCAACTCTCGTTTTATTTTCATTTGTTAGTACAACTCATTGACAATACCACCCCAGAGTATCAACGTTGATATCGCAACCGAAATGCCTGAAAATTAGTTAAAAGTGTGACGCGGCCGCACTGACACGCCCACGTTATGAAGCAGCACTTCAATACCAGCTCAGTGAACAACGATTCTGTCCATTACTTTCAATCAAACATGTGCGGCATACATCTAGAAGACCGTAATTCATACTCTATGATTTTATAGCTCATCTTTGACTCTGTTCCGTATCTTATAAACAATAACAAACTACAATTATATATTTTTTACGGCATTACAGTGTTCAATGAATGAAATAAATAGCAATTTGTGATCAGTTATGGCTGTACTAGGTTTAGATGGAATACCAAAGTAGCCTGTGTTATAGGACAGAGACAGCGTGGCGAATGGAGATTTGGGTGTGGCGAGAAACGTGCAGGGAAGAGTCCTCTGCAGTCGGGCTGGTCACTGTGTCCTCGGTGGCGGACTGGTCAACGCGTCTGCCTAGTAAACAGGAAATCCTGGGTTCGAATCCCGGCCGGGCACAAGTTTTCATTCGCCGCACTTTTGTGTTCCACCTAAACCTAGTACAGTGTATCCATATCTGATCGCAAATTGCGATTTATTTCAATAACAAACTAGCTGCATCGTTTATTATGAAGCCTTGTGATACTGACGGACATTTATACAAGTGTTCGATTTTTTCTTCATTCAGTTATGCCACGAACACAAAGAGTGTTTAAAAAACTGGATAAACTGCGAGAAAGTGAATGGAAGACGTGAGAAACAACGACAAAGCAGCAATAAGGCTCGTCCGAAGTAAGAACCTGCTGAAAATGTGAATTCTCTCCTAGCAGCTTCTAGCGAAAAATTAGTGAGATGAATCGTCATTCTATAGAGATGAATCTTGGTTTCTGGTTGACCCTACAATTCTCAAAACGTGTGTTCATAGGAAAACCCAGAATCCAAATGAGTCTGCAAATTCACTCGCATGGAAACAATGGCCTAAACTACATTTGCATCTGGTACAGTTGTCTGAATTGCAACTTATGATTGCAGTTCTTGTATTTAATGATGGGAACGTCGGGAGGATAAAGGTATCAAAAAGAATGAGCTTCAAGATACGAAATTTTATTCAAGACATCCTGAGAAAAATAGATTTACAGCGCGCCTCTGCAGATGAAACGTCAGTTGAAGACCTGGTAAAGGAAAGAAGACAGACAACAAGAAACCAGAACAGAAGCCTTGAAGAGAAAGACGATCCAGAGTACAAATGTGGTGCCTTCCGAAGAAGTGACATAAGGAAAACTGTTAGTTTGAACTTTTAATTGCGTTTCCCTAAAATTTGTTTTTTTAAAGTTTATGTACCTTTTACTCAGATTCTATGATTGCTAGAATTATGAAATGTTGTACAGATATTTCTGTATACCTAGTAATCGTCGTCTCAAGAGCAAATTTTGAAATTATGATTTCAAGCTCAGATATGCAGCAAAATGCTTGGAATTTTGCATGAATTTAAAATTGTACTTAATTATAATTAAAAAATTATGAAAATTCTCCTGTTTGACGTATTCCAAAATCCTCACGAGAGAAGCTTACAACATATAAAGACATGAAACAGAGAAATTTTTCTAGAAATCGCTTGAATACTTTCTGAGAAAAAGGAACGTAGATTATTTTTTGAAAATATAAGAATAAATTTCTATAAAAAGGTTGAATATATATAATCAAAGGAATTTATATGTAAATATGCTACTTTAATGTATATTACATTGCGATATCTCCAAAACTATGGATTAGGCGCTGTTTTCAAATAGTGCGTGTTTCTCATCAACGTCACCCATTAATTCAATGACGTCATTACATTTAGAAATCATAAGACACAGGAAGGTCTTAGAGTAATCCTGTAATGCCAATATATAGATTTTAAAGTGTAAGACATATACAAGGACAGATGTAAACCATATATTACTGGTTATGAAACTAAATAATCTGGCAAAAAAAAAAAAAAAAAAAAAAAAAGACATAAAATAAAGTATTTTCTACTTTGAACCTACATAAATCGAAGGTACCTGAGATTGTAGGAGGGTTTCAGATGGGGCATTTGGCATCGGGGGAAAATATTTCAGTTGAAGAAGAATGCTTAGCTTTGAGATAAATTGTGAAAGCACCAGCCGGTTAGGGGGCATGTGCGGAACGGGTTGAAAATCTCCACAGCGAGGCGCCTTAGACCACTCGGCTACTCCACCGCGGCACGGCACGGGTGGGGGAATAGGCTAGTACTGTCTGAGGGGACAGTGCGGAAGGAAGGGAAGGGAATGAAATGTGTGGCGGGTTGGGAGAAGAGTGTAAGGACAGAAAGTGGCAGGAAGAGGAAGGGAAAGGTGGAAGAGGCAGGAATTAGCCAAGGTTTAGGCCTGGGGGATTGCTGGAGCGTAGGATATATTTTAGGGAGAGTTCCCGTTCCCACCTGCGCAATTCACAAAAGCTGGTGTTTGTGGGGGAGGATCCATATGGCACAGGCTGTGCAGCAGTAACTGAAGTGAGTCACACTATGCCGCGCTGCGTGCTATGCAACAGGATGGTCTAGCTGTCTCCTGGCCACTGTTTGACGATGGTCATTCATTCCGATAGATAGTCATGCCCACATAGACTAAGGATAACACACTCCAGTACCTAAGGGAGGGCTCGAAGCTCCTACACGAGAGGTCTCGCGACCCGTAACGTGTCGCTCCAGACCACAAGGCTATTCCCCTGCGGAAAAAAATTCCAAATACAGACTCAGCTGCAGACTCTGCAAATATTTCGAAGATCACGTAGTTTTCGAGGTAATAAGAAGAGCAAGTGAGGATTTATCAAGTCACGCACAGGTTCCTTCAAAGGCAAGGAAGAACCAAACGGTCGAAAGCAGTGAGTGCAGATGGCTGAATAATGGCGGGTAACACGCCAGAAATCGTGTAAATCAACAATACCTAAATAAGTGACAAGGGGAGGTCCTGACACGAGGGTCACCGATTTTGATGAAATTTTGCATGGACATTCTATGTTGAATGTAAAGTTCAAATGTTCAAATGTTTGTTAAACTTATGGGACTTAACTACGGGGTCATCAGTCCCTAAACTTACAAACTACTTATTAACTACCTAATACTAAGGACGGCACAAATATCCATGCCCGAGGGGGGATTCGAACCCCGACCCCAGTAGCCGTGCAGACCGTGACTGGAGCGCCTCAGTCCCCTCGGCCACCGCGGCCGGCGAATGTAAAGTGAAACGCGTTTCGGCTTTTTGCTAGACAGCAGTTATTGAAAAAAAAATCAAGGTCAAAGCTGATGACGGCAACTCGCGTGATCAATGCTATACATCGAAAAATCGTCTGAAGATGAGCATTTTTTCTAATACATATGGCGTCAAAAGTTAAACACGTTCGGGTAATTGACGTCTTTGTGTTTCCATGCTATAGCTTGGGTACTCGTAAACATGAGCGGTTTTCCTAGCGCCGTCTCCGGACAAGCGATCCAGGGCTTGGACTGCCAAACCGTGGATCCAAGTTCGACACTCCATCATGGCAATTTTTCGTTAGATTTTTTGGATGTATTTGGTAATAATCTCATATTTGTAATACTTGCCTTATTTTGAAGTAGAGCTTCGTGAAGTGTAATACTTAATTAAGTGTATTTCCTATTTACAGCTGTTTTATTTGTGATACACCGTGCAAAAACATAACAGTAAGAAATAAATTAAATTAAAAAATTCTATTATAGTGATACCAACAAAATGATCCTATCTTTGTCAACCTTCGAACGATTACTTTTTTCTACAGGTCAAGAATTTTTATCCCAAAACTTAAGAATCATGCCATTTATGATAGAACAGATGCTATTAAATTTCATGCCTTGGTCCGTGCCGGTCTTTTAAGAATACGTAAACACTCTTGGTACTCATCGTTGTTAATAACTCATAGACCTGTCATCAGCAATTATTTCCACAAACATCTCGGACAATACGTGAATGTGGCAATATGTCGTTCGTGTGTAGTGCATGGTGTGAGAAATATTCGGGTTTGGTTGTTTTTATGACAAGTTTTACCCCACTGACTGTGAGAACGCTGACAAACAGATGGCCAGTAATTGAAATTACGTAATAATATACTTTAGAAGTGTTATATTTTACTTTATTACTTATTTTTTATAGTTTTTGCACGATGTATCACAATACAAAACTGAATACTTTACTTAATATTATTCAAACTATCCGATCCTCTACTTCAAAGAAAGAAAGAAACAGTATTACAAATACGAGAATATTATGAAAGACATCGAAAAATATCTAACAAAAATTGCCATGATGGAAGTTAGAACCTGAATCCACGGTTTCAAAATCAAAGCCCTGGACCGCCAGACCGGCGACACCGCTCGGAAGGTCACTATAGTTTACGAGTTTACCATGAAAATAGGAAAACGTGAATTACTCGAACGTCACCAACAATATAAATCAGGTGTGTTTTCCATGAACGATATCTCGGAGAACACGTGAATATGGCACATGTCGTTCGGGTGTAGTGCATGGTGAGAGAAATATTTCTGCTTGGTTGTTTTTATGCTAAGTTTCACCTTGCTTACTGTGAGAACGCTGACGAACAGACGGCCAGTAACTGAAATTACGTAATAACATACTTCAAAAGTTTTTTATTTCATTTCATTTCTTATTTTCATTAGTTTTGGACTTGTTCTTAAAAATTAAATACATAAATAAATAAAAAGAAACCTACTTGCAAACTGATACTGTAGAGTACCGAAAACACTGCTCTCGGTAATACGGCAGTCCGGATAACGCGGTCACATCCCGTCACCCCCCTGTAATTATTCCGTGCTCGCATAGTGCAGCATACATGTGGAATCGTAGCATCGTAGCGTATAGCAGTTACAGGCCATGCTATGTATGGACCAAGACATATTTTCTTGTGCCATCTGCGCCCTATTTAAGAATCCTTTGGGTTTAATTAATTATGTAGATAGGTTTATATACTAAAAACAGTCGTGATAAAAACTACAGGTGTGCATATTTTTACAGTTTGTTTAAGATCAGCTTAGGCATGATGGACAGATAATTAACTTTGTTAAAGCAGACAACAGTGACAACAGTGACACTCATGTGACGCGACCTCGCGCCTCTGTCGCTCAGTCTGCCTACAACCTTTGTCTCTCCTTAAACGCGTTTTGTAAAGTCCATGTGAGTGTAAGAAAAGAACACCATTTGTAAGATACTGTCCTCAATGTATTTCTTGTTACTGTATTCCATCATTTTTACTGTATTCTAAACAATAGAAAGTACACTACTGGCCATTAAAATTGCTACACGAAAATGCAGATGATAAAAGGGTATTCATTGGACAAATATATTATACTAGAGCTGAGGTGATTACATTTTCAAGCAATTTGGGTGAATATATCCTGAGAAATCTGTACCCAGAATAACCACCTCCGGCCGTAATTTCGGCTTTCATACGCCTGTGAATTAAGTCAAACAGAGCTTGGATGGCGTGTACAGGTACAGATGCCCATGCAGCTTCAACACCATACCACAGTTCATCAAGAGTAGTGACTGGCGTATTGTGACGAGACAGTTGCTCGGCCACCATCAACCAGACGTTTTCAGTTGGTGAGAGATCTGGAGTATGTGCTGGCCAAGGCAGCAGTCGAACACTTTTCTTTTCCAGAAAGGCCCGTACGAGATCTGCAACAAGCGGTAGGGCATTATACTGCTGAAATTTTCGCAGGGATCAATTGAAGGGTTGAGTCACGGGTCGTAACACATCTGAAATGTAACGGCCACTGTTCAAAGTGCCGACGATGCGAATAACAGGTGACCGAGACGTGTAACCAATGGCACCCTATACCATCACGCCGGGTGATACGCCAGCATGGCGATGACGAATACATGCTTACAATGTGCGTTCACCACGATGTCGACCATCATGATACTGTAAACAGAACCTGGATTCATCCGAAAAATGACTATGATGCAGCGTCAACAATAACCGCAGCCATGGTCTCCGAGATGATAGTCCATGCTGCTGCAAACGTCGTCGAACTGTTCGTGCGTTCCGTATTGCCCTCCTGAACCCACCGATTCCGTATTCTGCTAACAAACATTGGATCGCGACCAACGCGAGAAGCAATGTCGCGATACGATAAACCGACCTTCATCAAAGTCGGAAACGTGATGGTACGCATTTCTCCTCCTTACATGAGGCAACACAACAACGTTTCACTAGGCAACGCCGGTCAACTGCTGTTTGTGTATGAGAAATCGGCTGGAAAATTTTCTCATGTCAGCACATTGTAGGTGTCGCCACCGGCGCCAACCTTGTGTGAATGTTCTGAAAAGCTAATAATTTGCGTATCGCAGCATCTTCTTCCTGTCCGTTAAATTTCGCCTCTGTAGCACGTCATTTTCGTCGTTTAGCAATGTTAATGGTCAGGAGTGTATTTTATAACAGAACACCCTCATCTATTCTTTTTTTTTAACACTGTTCCCTATAACTCGGTATTTACACATACTCGGCCAGCCTTCGGTCCACATTAGACCGAGTTTTCGGAACTTTGCTGTATTACACTTTACTGAATATTAATCAAACTTCCCGATCGACTACTTCAAAATAATGCAAAAAAAGTTATTAAAATATGAGAATATCATCAAAGACATCAAAAAATTATCTAACAAAAATTGGTATGATGGAGGTTCCAACCTGGATCCCCGGTTTGACGTTCCAAGCTCCGAACCACTTTTTCTAGGAAAGGATTTTTATTGTTATTTTATTCATGTGTTTGCCTCTTCTTTGTTTTTATTATTTATTATTATTTACTTCTTTTTTATATTAATATAATATATAGCGTAACTAAAGGTTCCATTAACTCATACGGACTTAAATGTTTTCTAGGAAAGGATTTTTATTGTTATTTTATTCATGTGTTTGCCTCTTCTTTGTTTTTATTATTTATTATTATTTACTTCTTTTTTTATATTAATATAATATATAGCGTAACTAAAGGTTCCATTAACTCATACGGACTTAAATGTCTTCTTGTGCCACCTGGGTTAATGGACGTTCTAACAACAAAAAACGGAAAAAAAGAGAGAGAAAAAGAACCTTCCTGCGGCCCAGTCGGCATGCAGCTTGGATGTCTCCTCGCTAGACCACTCGATCAGCAACATCGCTCCGAAGGTCACTTAAGTTTACGACTATCCAAGCTACACCATGACAACACAAAAAACTTTAATTACTCGAACGTCATTAACTTTTGATCCCCTATATGCGAGAGGCGTTTGGACAGTCCGGGCAAAGTCCGAGAGATGGCACCACAGGCACGTGTCGAGGTCATGTTTAGTTAGTAGCATCTTTGGAAAGAAAGCACAACAAGTTTCAGTTATATTGGTCTATTTATTTGTGTTTGGCATTCGTGTGAATCATGGAAGTCGAGTGATTGTCAAACAATGGACTAAGAAGAATTTCGTGTCGTGATTAAACATTATTAAAGGTAAAACCTCTCAGGAGGGTAAAGAGAAGCTTGATAAACATTATGGTGAATCTGTACCTTAGATTATAACAGTTTATGAGTGGTTTCAAAATTTTTGGAGTAGCCATATGAGGACAAGTGACGCTGAACGTTCTGGACGTCCTGTGGAGGTTACGGCTCCAGAAATCATTGATATAATCCATGATATGATGATGGATAACAGAAGAGTTAAGGTGCGTGAGATTGCTAGTGCTGTAAGCATCTCTAACGATCGAGTACATAATATATTGCATAAAAATTTGGACATGAGAAACTTATTCGCAAGGTGGGTGTCGCGATTGCTCACGCTTGATCAAAAGCGGAATAGTGTGAAGTGTTGCAAAAAGGCTTACATCTGTTCAGGAAGAATCCGCAGCATTTTAAGCGTCGTTTCGTCACTGTGGATGAAACATGGATACATTACTATACTTCTGTGAGAAAAGTTGAATCCAACTCATTTCACATTCCCCCTATTCTCCAGACTACTATTTGTTCTCCAATTTGAAGCAATGGTTAGAAGGACGAAAATTTCATTCAAACGAGGAGGTGATTGCAGAAACTGATAGCTATTTTGCAGACTTGGACCATTCCTATTTTTCTGAAGGGATCAACAAATTAGAAACGCGTTTGGACGAAATTTATAAGTCGAAAAGGAGGCTATGTCGAAAAGTAAAAATAGTTTTCTCCGTAAGTAGTTTTTATTTTTGCACGAAATTTTCAAACGCCCCTCGTAGTAGTAAACAAATAAATAAATAAATTAAATAAAAAATAAATAAATAAAAAAGACATTTTTCCATCATCAACTTTGATCTTTATTTTTCAAAAACTACTGTGTGTATAGCAAAATCCATGTGAAACTGGATAGAAATCCGTGACCCACATACGAGGTGCGTCCAGAAAGTAAGTTCCGTTTGGTAATAAAATGAAATTGTACACAGATCCATAAGAAATTTTTATTGCTCAAAATTCTACAACTCTTAAACTACTTTTTTTGTGTCCCCGCCTCATCGCCGCTTTTGTGTCTCGTTCCGTTGTAGGTGTCGGTGGCCGAGTGGAATGAGACCGACACAGAAATAAAGATAGCACGCTGGTGCAGGTACGGAGGGGAGCAGCCAGAAACTAGAACACTAGAGTAAATTAGAACGAGATATATATTGAACAGAATTTGTACAATACTTAACTTTTACATAGTTGTGCTAGAGTCCTGCCTAGTGCCTAACTGATGGCCAAGTCTTCACTGGTGCCTATCTGATTACGAAGGTCCTAACTGGTTGCTATCTCAGTCCCAAGTGCCGATGTCGTTCACTGGTGGCCACGAGCGGAGTTGTAGCAGAGGGCGCTCGTGGCTGTCGTCCTAAGAACGCCGCGCCGTGCGTGCATGGCAGCGCGCGGCGAAAGCAGGTGGCGCGCACTTTGTACTTGTGCGACACCACAACCCTCCCCCCCCCCCCCCCAAACCGCCGCGCCGTCGTGGCGTAGGGCTGAGGGCCACGGCGACGGCACTGGGAGGAGGGCCTGGGCGGGGGCGTTACTGGTGGGACGGGCGTCGTAGCTGAGGCCGGGATCGAGACGCCGTCCGCGCCCCGGCATCCGCCTTGCGATCCTCCAGGAAACCCGACGAAACATGGGGAAGGGCGCACGCTTCCGCCCAGATTGAGCAGGTCATCTTCTTCGGTGGTGCGTAGCCCAAGGTGGGGGGGGGGGCCGCACGGTCCCGGAGTCCCTCTCGGTGACACTGTCAGCTGAGGCGGCGACAAAGGCGGAGGGGCTGACTGTGTAGGAGGCGCGTCGACATCCATCGTAGCCCGGGGACGAACGATGTGGCTGTGCTCCCTGGCGGTGACCTGGGTCTGGAATCAAGAAACCGGAGACAGGATCGCGCGGCCTGTGCAAGCGCAATTGGTTTGCGTGGCGCCGCAGCTCCGACCCTGTGGAAGAACGTACAACATACATATTGCGACCGAGCACGCGCTGAATGGTGCCTGGCGACCATGTCTTCTTCATACCAGCTAACACCCTGTACAGCACCGGCGTAGAAACCTGAAAACGCGTAGCGCCATAAGAACCGACTCGGTGCGTGGGAGGCTGCAGCAGGTGAAGGAGAGTGCGGTGACGGCGGCCGTGTAGCAGCTCGGCAGGAGACGGGCCGTCACGTGGCATGCACCGATACGTAGACAGGAAAATTTGAAGAGCTTGCTGCCTGGAGTGCTGACCTTTCATCTTCTCCATGTGAGACTTGAATGTTCGAACGAAACGTTCTGCTTCACCATTGGACTGAGGGTGAAAAGGTGCAGTAGTAATATGCTGAATGCCATTCACACGACAAAACTGTTGAAATTCCGCACTAACAAACTGAGGTCCATTGTCACTGACGATAGTTTCAGGCAAGCCTTCGATGCAAAACACTGATGTTAAGGCACTGATTGTACTAGAAGCTGTCGTTGAGTTCATGGCAATCACAAAAGGAAACTTGCTGAAAGCGTCTACAACAATTAACCAGCGCGTATTCCAGAATGGTCCGGCAAAGTCAATGTGTAAACGTTGCCATGGTCCCTTGGGGCGTGGCCAGTCCGAGAAACGTTGCGGAGGAGCCGCCTGATGCTCCGCACAAACTGTACACTGTGACGTCATGCGCTCTATCTGAGCGTCCATACCAACCCAGGTACAATGACGTCTGGCCAGTTGCTTTGCCCTAACAATACCCCAATGTCCTTGATGCAGAAGGCGTAACACTTCTCGTTGCAGGGAACGAGGAACAATCACTCTTGTTTGGTCGTTGTCCGTATGTAACAACAGAACACCCTGATTTAAAGATAATGCATGACGTTGTGCAAAATAACGTCGAACCAGAGGCCGCTCAATGTCTTTGGCTCTGGCAGGCCAACCAAAGCGAACAAAACGTGCTACCACACTAAGGTCTGCATCCGCAGCTGTTTCCTGCGCAACCCGACGAGAGTTCAAAGGAAAGTCTGCGACAGCGGAAGCATCTCTGGAGTCTGTCTGACAACATGCCATTTCAGAAGAATCAAACGACACATCCTGGCCAACCGGAAGTCGGGAAAGTGTGTCCGCGTTGGCATGTTTAGTGGTAGACCGGTACAAAATTTCATACTGATAATTTGACAATATCAAGGACCATCTCTGAAGCTTTTGTGCCGTTCGTGGCGGAATTGGCTTTGTGGGTGAGAACAACGACGTGAGAGGCTTGTGGTCAGTCAACAAATTGAATTTTCTGCCATAGAGATAATGATGAAACTTTGTGACGCCGTAAATGATTGCTAAGGCCTCCTTTTCTATCTGACTGTAATTCTGTTGCGTCGGCGTCAGTAGCTTGGATGCAAAGGCAATAGGACGATCGTGAGATCCAATGCGATGTGACAAAACAGCACCCAGACCGTACGATGAGGCATCAACTGCTAGCACTACAGGCTTCTTTGGGTCAAAGGGAATCAAACATGCATCACTGATTAGTGCAGACTTTAAGTTGTCAAAGGCAACTTGGCAATCTTTGGACCATACAAAAGGAACATTCTTCCTACGTAAGTGATGCAGCGGAGCTGCAATCTGAGAGGCATTGGGAATAAACCTGAAATAATAGTTCAGCTTTCCCATTACTGCTTGCAATTCGTGCACATTCTTAGGAGGAGGCAAGTCTTTGATTGCTCGAACATGTGACTGTGAGGGATGTATTCCTTGGGCATTAATCACATGGCCTAGGTACTCTATTTCAGTTTGAAAAAACGAACACTTTGCTTTATTGCAACGTAGACCTGCTGCAGTCAAAACTTTGAAAAGGCACTCCAGGTTTGCTAAATGTTCTTCAACTGTACGTCCGGATACCACAATATCATCTAAATAGTTCGAACAACACGGTACAGAAACTGTCAGCTGTTCCAAAAAACGCTGAAAAATAGCGGGAGCGGAAGAACTGCCAAAGGGTAGGCGTTGAAATTGAAAAAGGCCCATGTGAGTATTAATGACGAAAAACTTTTTTGACTCGTCATCAAGTGGAATTTGTAAGTATGCCTCTGCTAAATCAATCTTCGAAAAGAAGCGAGACAGTCCTAATTTGTCCATAAGTTCCTCAGGTCTGGGCAGGGGGTAAGTGTCTACAATTGTTTGACTGTTCACTGTTGATTTGAAGTCCGCACAGAGACGAAGTTTTCCTGACGGCTTGGGTATAACTACTATAGGCGAGGCCCACTGACTCGCAGAAACAGGAGAAATCACCCCACTGTCTTGCCAACGTTTAAGTTCTTCGGCAACTGTATCACGCATTGCGATAGGCACTGGTCTAGCTTTACGAAACTTTGGAACTGCAGATTCTTTTAATGTTACATGTGCCACGAAGTCTTTTGCACAACCTAGTTCCGGCGAAAACAAATCACTGTATTTTTCACATAAAGCATTGATTTCGTCCTGAGGCACTACTGACGAAATTTGAAGTACATCTCTTTGAACTGACAAACCAAACAAGTCAAATGCATCTAATCCAAAAATGTTCTGTGTAGATTTGGCCTAAAGAACTACAAAAGAAACTGTTTTTGTTACACCTCGGAAGGAGGCAGGCAGGCTACACGTTCCTAGCACGGGAATATTTTCACCTGTGTACGCTGTTAACACTTGCTGACACGGCGACAGTTTTGGCGAACCCAACAGTTCGTAAGTATCTTTATTTATTAAAGTAACAGCGGAACCAGTATCAAGTTGAAATTGCACAGTCTTATTTTCTATAGAGAGATTCACAAAAAGTTTGTGCTTCTGGCGCACGACAGGTGCGCGAATGTGGGCAACGTCTGCTACGGTTTGTTTGCTGCGTATGCGCGGGCCACGTAGTGAAGGAAGCGGCGCAGACACGGCACATAGATTAATATCACTGTCACTAGATGGCACTACCGCCGGATCGGCGTCCGCGCAAGCAAGCGAAGCCACTCCAGATTTACTAACTACTGCACTACACTTTTGAGTAGCTACACATTACTGGGCACTTTTACAATAAGAAGTTGCAGAAGGCACTAGGTTCACTACAGGTTTGCACTGCACATAGTGATTTTGCTTGTCCCGAACCCGTTTCCGTTGCACTGTTTTACGCGCTCGTCGGCGCTTGCGACGTGGCTCGCTATATAGTTTTGCAATAGGTGCAGAAGAATTTTCTTGCAATTGAGAACCAAGTAAAGCACTGTTCAATTCCATAGCGTCTATGACATTGACTGTATGCCCTGCTCTCGCACTTTGCGAAGCACTGTTTCTAACGTTACTGTTCTTTGAGTTTTTAATTTGCATACACACAGACTGCACATGTCCCGATTTGCCACATTGATAACAGGTTGCGTTGCGACTAGGGCAATGAGCACGCTTGTGGCGAGACACACACTGAGGGCAAGATTTACGTACATTTTTCTGAAATGAGCGTTGGCGCCCGTTATTCAAATTACTGTTTCTAACACGACGGGGCGACCTTTGTGTTGCACTTTTACACTTGCTACTGTTCACTGTCTGTTCAGCACGGCCGGTAGAATTTAAAGAACCACTAGTGCTATACTGAGAACTACGGCTAGGTAAGCGTCCGTTGCGGCGCACTGATTTAACACTGTGGCTTTGCATTTCTACATCTGCTAAGTCAAAAGTATCATGCGCATCTATAAGCTGCAATACACTGTCTAATGAGGGGTCAGACTGTTTCAGAATTGCTACTCTAATTCTGGGGTCCTGAATATTCTGCGTAATCGCATCCCTCAACATCACGTCACTATACGAAAGTCCACAAGAGCAAGTAAATTTACATTGGCGGGTTAAGCCCTTCAATTCCGTAATCCATTCTTGGTGTGACTGCTCAGGTAATTTTTTAAGTCTGAAAAATCGGTACCGTGCCGCAGCTACGAGAACTTTTCTCTCATAATGAGCATTCAGTGTATCTACTATTTGTTCAAAGTCCACATCACGAGGAGATGCGTTGGGGAATAGTTTCTGCAGTAATACGAAGGTTTTGGGGCCCACCACGGACAATAAAAGATGCTTAACAGTCTGACCTGTAAATTGATGAGCCGCGACGAGTTCTTGAAACTGTGCGAAATAGTCGCTCCATTCTTCCTCCCGTTCGTTGTACTGGTGAAACGTAGGAAGCGTTGCGGCGGCAGGTGTGGGCTGCTGATGCGACGGCTGTTGTTGAGTTGTCGTCAACTGCGCCACTGCCTGGAGAAATTGTGTTATTTGCGCCGTCTGAAACTGAATAATTTCCATTAAGTTTGGGTTCGGGGTAGTGGCCATGCTGACCGATTAGGCGCCGCGCATACAAGTAAATTATAACAAAACACAAATGCAATATGAATGGGACGCTCTGCAACAAAAAAGTCCACAAACACGTAACTGAAAATGTTCCCCCAAAAATCTTATAATAAGGGTGGGCGGGCGGGAGCAATTTCTGCGTGCTCCGACTACTGCTGTCTGGCTGCTGCAAGCGGACTGGTCCAAGGTTCGTCTATCACTCCTCGTCGCCACTTTTGTGTCCCCGCCTCGTCGCCGCTTTTGTGTCTCGTTCCGTTGTAGGTGTCGGTGGCCGAGTGGAATGAGACCGACACAGAAATAAAGATAGCACGCTGGTGCAGGTACGGAGGGGAGCAGCCAGAAACTAGAACACTAGAGTATATATATTGAACAGAATTTGTACAATACTTAACTTTTACATAGTTGTGCTAGAGTCCTGCCTAGTGCCTAACTGATGGCCAAGTCTTCACTGGTGCCTATCTGATTACGAAGGTCCTAACTGGTTGCTATCTCAGTCCCAAGTGCCGATGTCGTTCACTGGTGGTCACGAGCGGAGTTGTAGCAGAGGGCGCTCGTGGCTGTCGTCCTAAGAACGCCGCGCCGTGCGTGCATGGCGGCGCGCGGCGAAAGCAGGTGGCGCGCACTTTGTACTTGTGCGACACCACAACTTTTCCACATAACTGCCGAAATTTTGTAGGCACTTGTCATAGCGTGCCACAAGTTTTTGCATGTATCCTTCAACCATGCGGTAACAGCTCTTTATCGTCGTTGAAGTGTTGACCACCAAGGACAGATTTTTAGGTGTAAGAAGAGATGAAAGTCACTAGCAGAGAGGTCCGAGCTGTATGGCGGATGATCAAACAGGTCCCATTGAAATTTCCGTAAGAATTGTTTGGTCACTTTCGGTGTGTGAGGTCAGGCATTATCGTGAACAAGAAAATCTTTTGACAGTAATCCTCTTCTTACACCTAAAATCTGTGCTTGGTGGACAACCCGTCAACGATGACGACGAGCTGAAAGAACATGTTACCACATGGTTGAATACACAGGCGGCAACATTCTATGAAAAAGGCACCCAAAACCTTGTGCCATGCTAAGAGAATTGCCAAAAAATTTCGGAAGCTATGTAGAAAAGTAGATTGTGGATTTTTGTACAATCAATATTTTTTCTGTATCTGTACCCGTTCGTTTTGTATAACCAAACGGAACTTACATTCTGGACGCGCCTCGTATCAAACCCTCTCTTTGTGAGTACAGAGAAGCATTCTAGGGTACAAAAACATACTCTTCGAAAGGTTAACTAATGGCTGTACTCGTATACTGACTATGGAAATCACGTAGACACCGCTCGGCAGTAGCGATACGACTGTCTTCCGCGGCCGTATGCTACAGAGCAGGGACGCCGTGCTAGCCTGCAGGCAGTGACAATATCGCCACGACCTGAGGACGCTGTTGGGCAGAGGGCGGGGGGAGGGAGGGGATAAGGACTCGAGGAGGGGCGGGGGAGGGGCGGCGACGCCTGCGCCTTCCGTAGCGGGGCGCCTAATGAGACTGGCGCCAGTAACGGCCGCCATCAACAGGTCCCTCCCCCCGCCAGTACACCGGCTTATTCGGCTCAAGATCCTGAGCACGGCGACAAGCAGCTGGCGCCGAGACACCGACTAATAGGGCCGCCCAGGAGCTGATCTCGGCAGCGCATTAACACGTCCCCGTCTGCTCGCTGCCGCCGGACCTGTACTTCTGTTCCTCCAGCATGCGGCTATAGAGGAAGCTGAGAGGTTGCTAGCAAGGATGTGGACGAGGTGTGCAAGTATAGGAAGTGATTAGTCCACATATACTTTTATTACAATGAAACGAATACTCAACTTTTAGCTGCTAGTGGTTGTACAGAGTCTTCTTCTGCAAGGTTTCACGTACTGTACAGCTGACTCTTCTCTGTGAACTTCCTGGTACTGACTGCAACTGCTGTGCTGCGTACTGTAGTACTGACTGCTATACACTAGACTTGCGCATAATAGTTCGCGATCGGGAGAGTTCTGAAGACATGGGAGCCGTTCAGAGGCGAACAGCTAGGTTCGTTACTGGTAGGTTCGACCAATGCGCGAGTGTCACAGAAATGCTCTGGAAACTCAAATGGGAATCGCTGCAGGAAAGACGACGTTCTTTTCGAGAAATTCTATTGAGGAAATTTAGAGTGCCGCAATTTGAAGCAGAGTGTAGAACGATCTTCCTGCCGCGTACTTACATTTCGCGTTAAGATCACAAAGACAAGAGAAATTAGGGCTCGTACAGAGGCCTACAGACTAGACTTGCGCATAATAGTTCGCGATCGGGAGCGCTCACTTTAGTTCGCTCTTTTAGTTCGTCCGCTCCCAGTGACGATTGAGCGGCAATGTCTGCGCGTGCAGGTGGAGGGGGAAGTTCCCCCACCTACCTGCTTCATGCGCTTGCTGCTTGAGCCGCTAACGATATCACGCAAACAAAAAAAAAAAAAAAAAAAAAAAAAAAAAAAAAAAAAAAAAAAAAAAAAAAAAAAACAAACAAAAAAAAAAAAAAAAAAAAAAAAAAAAAAAAAAAAAACTGTTTGTGGATAACTTCTCGCGTTAAAGTTTAGAGTTATCTCTATATATTGGCATTATGGAATTTATTAGTAAGATACTGCACAGTGCAGAATACTTCAAAGCAGAAATTTTATAGCACTGAACTATATAATCTAGCAGGCAGACGCTAACCTTGAAATGGCTCACATCGGCAGAAGGCAAACACGTGATTTTTAATTCTGTTCGCGACCTATCAGGCATATTTTAGTTCGAGACCTATCGCGCATGTTTTAGTTCGCGACCTATCACGCATATTTTAATTCACGACCGGTAACTCTTTTAGTTCGCAGTTCGGCCACGAAGTAGGTCGCTTTTTTTTGTTCGTCCGCTCGTTTTGGCTTTTGCTACCGCTACTAAAACTACAGCTGAGCTGCATCTCAGCTCGAAATGACGGCAACTGACAAGAGGGAATCACGCGATTCTGCGCGCTCTCGCGTCCTCTCGTTGTTACCCGTCAGTCTTCGGAAAAGGAGCGGACGAACTAAGACGCGAGGGATCTGCGCACTAGTCCGAGTAGTTCGCCTGCGGGAGCGCATATTTTAGTTAGCGACCTATCGCGCATATTTTAGTTCGCGACCTATCGCGCATATTTTACTTCGCGACCGGTAGCTTTCATTTTAGTTCGCAGCTCGGCCGCGAAGTAGGTCGCTCTTTTTAGTTCATCCGCTCGTTTTGGCTTTTGGTACCGCTACAAAAACTGCAGCTGAGCTTCATCTTAGCTCGAAATGACGGCAACTGGCAAGAGGGAATCACACGATTCTGCGCGCTCTCGCGTCCTCTCGCTGTTACCCTTCAGTCTTCGGAAAAGGAGCGGACGAACTAAGGAGGCGAGGGATCTGCGAGCTAGTCCGAGTAGTTTGCCTGCGGGAGCTCTCTTCCAAACTAGTTTGTTCGCGAACTACATAAGACTACTATACACTCCGGCACTAACTGCTTATTTATTTATTTACTTATCGAATGATGATACAGAGCTTGGTTCAAGTACGTAATTTCAATTGTATACATTGTAAGATATGACAAGGAAAATATACGTGCAGGATCCGATGTACATTGTTATACTAAACTAGTTTAACGCCAGCTGCTTCGCATGCGTAGGCTGGTTGGTCTGCACCAGTTGCTTCTCCCTCTTAATATAAATTTTCATAGATATGTAGCCGCGGCAGAATGGCCGTGCGTATTGAGGCGCCATGCATTCGGGTGTTCGATTTGCCCCTCGGGCATGGGTGTCTGTGTTGTCATTAGCATAAGTTAGTCTTAGTTTAAGTTAGTTTAATTAGTTTGTAAGCCTTAGGCACTGATGGCCCCGTAGTTAAATCTCTTAAGATTTACAAACATTTGAACACATGATTTTAATACTTATAAACCCTATGGCACCCCTTAATAGTTGAATTTCGAAAAATACCCTAACATGTGTCTTTTAAATTCCAACAAAGTATGCAAATATCATTTTTTGTAATTCTGGGTTCAAAATTGACATAGTAGCAACGTATGTTCAAAATATGTTTCATCCCCTATTTCACCCCCTAAATGATTAATTTTCTGAAAATACCGAGAAACGTATCTTCTTAATTCTGACCAAGAAAACATATACCAATTTATGTGGTTGTAGCTTCAAAATTACCATAATAGCAACAGATTTTCGAAAAACAACCATCCTCTAATTTAACCCCATTGTAGGTTGAATTTCCAAAAATACCGACGCACGCTTCCCGTCAGACACAAATTTCAAGCTTTACCCTGGCCACAGTACTCGTGTCTGACGGGAGACACGGGTAGTCCTTGCCGGTGCGGTGATCACTGTGTCCCCAGTGGTGTAGGGGTCAGCGCAACTGCCTAGAAAGCAGGAGACCTGGGTTTGAATACCGGCTGGGTACACATTTTCAGCTTTGCACATTTGCATTTGAAGTCATATATTCTGTGCATATGGAAACAATAACAACTGCAGGATCAGAAGTGACGTCTGTTTTTTCGGAATACACGCCACATGTATACATTTTCGTAAATGTTAATGGGGCATGTTGTTGTACAGATTTATTGCAAACGCCCTGTGATTATAAGAAATCCGCTTTTATATGTTGCGCAAGATGTGGCAAAAATTATTGCATTGTTTGTTCTTGTTCGAAATTAATGTATAAAATTGAATGTTTCCCAATTAACGTTGTTATTCTGTTTAAAAACCCAATGTTTCTCCTCATATACGTTACAATGAAAAATGGAAAACCCACCGCCATGTATTGTGTTGTTGGAAAAAAAAAAGAAAATAATTTTTATTCAATAATGTAACTAATTTCATGAAGATAATGTAGGTTTGGGAAACTTTCTGACTAACAGGTGGAATAACAAAAGAAAATGAAACCGAAGGAGAAAATGTGCCGGAGGAGGAATCGAACCTGACCCTCCGGCGTAAGAGTCCAAGCCCTAACCACTTTTTTTCCATCTGGTAAATCTATGGTTCGCGGCTGAGCCACGGCGCCCGGCAACCACTAAGTCAGACTCGGCTCGGCAATGAACTAACATTTTATACTCATAAGGCACCTAAAAAACTTCGAATCGATTTTTCTCGGGATTTTCCGAGTAGTGCGTCCTAATCTATTAACCACGTGAGGTGTTAGGTGTCCTCTTTCACCACACAAAATATCGGACAAATCCTCAACCCGACGGTCGTGCCGTCTCCTTCTAAGTGCTACATTTTACATCTCCACTAGTGGAACCATACCAGCGATATCTACACCTCAACTGTCACGAAGGAACTGACGTGCAGGAACCAGACGTTATGTATCATAGCAGTGCTTGACGTTCGCTGCGGACACCACATCACTACAGGAAACAACACAGGTTCAGCAAATGCGGCGTCCCTCAGCAAAAGGTAAACAAACGTATCAGATAGCTACATAACGTTCATGTACACAACATTTTTTTATCGGATGCTATTGTATCTCGATAACCACAAACAAAAATCATGACATGCGGACAACTGTTGTACTATTCCTTTGCTTCCTCAACGGTAGCCACGGTATTAGAACTTATCAACGGAGAACTAGATGCAAGTTATTGCGTGTATTCAAATTTAAGGGCGGTAGTGTACGTATTCCACAGAGAACATATAGTGTGGAGGGAGACTTGCTTAGGAAGACAGTTCTTGTAGACGCCTTATCCATAACGCTGTATTAGCTGAGCGATTTAAAGCGTCAGCCTAGTACCCAGGAGGCCGCAGTTTCATATTTCGGCTACAGTAATGTGTCTTCGGAGCGTTTAGTAATGTTTTTGTGTATCTCAATTCCAAAGGGTTATGAAAGTATTTACAGCAGGCTACAAATCCAGTTTTGATATCTGTTCTTCCCGATATGAGCATCATGCTGCAAGGCCGTCGGGGACAGGATGTGCTGTATGATACCAAGGTATATACTACATTCTACTTGTATCTACATCTATGGTGTGTAGTTCTGTGGCTAAGTTCTGAAGCACCACTCTCTAGATCCAAAGGTCAGCGTCCAAGATCAGTTCCATGATTTTTTAAACTGTTACTTATCACTTCTTCCACCTCTGTCAGTTTTGTTGATGTGCAGAAAGCCGACATGCACCATGGTTCGGATTCAACTTTAAGCTGTAGGTAAGTCAAAAGACTGGCTGGGTAAGTCAAATTAAATGTCAGAGAAATTGAACGGCATACCACCTCCCAGCCTCAAATCCCTCCTCCAATTGATGACTGCTTTGCATTTCCGTCTACATACAAACTTCCCAAGGCACCGCAGTGATTCCGTATCAGACCGTGAGAAAGAGTGAGGCTTTGGTACTAGACTCCATGGGCAAACTATCGTTCATGGAAGGATATTTCGTTCTTAAAAACCGGATCCACTTTCCCTTGAACGTATATAGTTTGGGGCTTTTCAGGAAGCAGGGTCCTTCAGTGGTGGGCTGTAGGAAGGGCGAGCCACGCAAAGGAACTCGTCAGTGGTGAAACTAGCGTTCTGCGATGCCTGTTTCTAGTAATCGAAACCAGTACCAGGGAATTGTTGGCGTCAATATATCTAGGCGTAGGTTGCGGCAGAAAAAGCTTTTCACTCGATGATCCACTTTTCTCAATCAGCTATAGATTTTCGTGGGTGGACAGATTTTTACAATGTTCAAAAAAAGGTTCAAATGTTAGTAAGTCTGTGGGACCAAACTACGTTGGTCATCAAGCCTTAGTCTTACAAACTACTTAAACAAAGTTAAACTAAACTAAGGACAACACTCACATATATGCCCGAGGGAGGATTCGACCCTCCGACGCGAGAGGCCGCGCGATCCGAAATGTGGCGCTCCAGACCGCTCGGCAACTCCCGCGCCAATTTACGATGTTCGTAGGTGTGTTTTAAACTCACCATATGATGCGGCTATTAGTACACAGATAGCCGCTTTGATTACAATAAAAACAGGTTCATTCACGTAGGTGTGAAGGAATGGTTTCTCTGGTTCACAGTTTATGCAGATGAGCAGAACAGCGTTCTCGACGAATATGTCGTATATCCACATAAGGGAACAAGATGTAACTCTGTCGTCTGTCTTGAGTGGAAGGTTCAAATATTTGTAATTCCAAGGGAGCAGATTGTTGAGATTATCGGTCCCTAGATTTAAAAACTACTTAAGACTAGGAACTTCACAAACACCCATACCCGAGGGAGGACTCGAGCCTCCGTCGAGGAACGGCCAAGCGATCCGTGGCGCGGCGCCTTCAAAGTCATTCTTGCAAGGCGGAAGGTTAAAAACTCCCAACATTTGTATATACCACTGCATTTGCCACGGTGGAGTGGCCGAGCGTTCTAAGGCTCCTTGCTGCGAAGAGCCGGTTGCTCGCCGTCGGGCATTTGTGTATGTGTGTGTGTGTGTGTGTGTGTGTGTTTTGTCCTTAGGTTTA
This sequence comes from Locusta migratoria, assembly GCA_026315105.1. NCBI lineage: Eukaryota > Metazoa > Arthropoda > Insecta > Orthoptera > Acrididae > Locusta > Locusta migratoria. The sequence continues at coordinate 105,029,108 of CM048747.1, forward strand.
GTTTAAGTAGTTTGTAACCCTAGGGACTACAGACGTTAAGTCCCTTGGATTTACAAACATTTTTCTCACATACTGTGTATAGGCTCTGGATCCTCGCTATTGCATACCCATTAAAGCTGTTATCTACAGCGCCATGGATGAAGGGCATCAGGCAGATGGTGTTTTTCTCGATTTCAAAACGGCATTTGACGCGGTGCAACACTGCAAACTGCTAATGAAGATATGAGCGTATGGAATAGGTTCACAGATTTGTGACTGGGTAGAAGACTTTCTAATTAAAAGAACGCTGTACGTTATTCGCGACGGCGAGTGTTCATCAGAGATAAGAGCATCGTCAGTAGTGTCCCAGGTAAGTGTGACAGGACCGCTATTATTATCTATCTCTCTCTTTTTTTTTAATTTTTTGTAAAATGATATGTTGACCACAGCTGTTTGCTTTTTTAACTCAAAGCTACCGGTTTCGGCAAACGTACCATTCTCAAGCGCCAGCAGAGCTTACCCAGTTGCTTGACATATCATGTTACAAAATTGAAAAACTTTAGAATGAATACTTGGCATCATGCGTCACTTCCTGTAGATGTTTTTTCCAGTGACTGATTGTTTTCTATCTATATAAATGATATGATGTACAGAGTAACTTGTAATTTGCGGCTGTTTGCTGATTATTCTGTGGTGTATGGGAGGATGTCGTCTTTAATTGACTGTAATAGAAAACAAGATGATTTAGACAAAATTTCTAGTTGGTATGAAGAATGGCAGCTAGCTGTGAATGTAGAAAAAAGTAAGGTGAAGCATATGAGTACGAAAAGAAATCCCATAATGTTCGAGTACATAATTAGCAGTGACCTTCTTGATGCAGTCGCGTCGTTCAAATATCTAGCCGTATCATTGCTTAGAGATATGAAATGGAAAAACATGTAAGGACAGTTGTGAGTAAGGCAGACAGCCGACTTAATTGAGAGAATTTTGCGAAGATGTACTTCATCTGTAAAGGATACTACGTATAAAACGCTTGTACGACCACGTCTTGAGCATTTCTGAAGTGTTTGGGACCCGCAGCAGAACAGTTAAAAGGCAGACATGGAAGCCGTTTAGAGGCGAGTAGTTAGGTTTCTTACTTGTAGGTTCGACCAATGCGTGAGTGGCACGGAAATGCTCCGGGAACTCAAACGGGAATCGCTGCAGGAAAGACAACGTTATTTTCGAGAAATTCTGTTGAGATAATTTAGAGGACCGGAATTTGAAACTGAGTGTAGAACGACCTTCCTGCCGCGTGCTTACGTTTCGCGTTAAGATCACAAAGACAAGAGAAATTAGGGCTCGTACAGAGGCCTACAAACTAGACTTGCGCATAATAGTTCGCGATCGGGAGCACTCACTTTAGTTCGCGGCTCGGCCGCGAACTAGTTCGCTCTTTTAGTTCGTCCGCTACGTGACGGCTGAGCGGCAAGATCTGCGCGTGCAGGTGGAGGGGGAAGTTCCCCCACCTAGCTGCTTCATGCGATTGCTGCTTGAGCCGCTAACGATAACACGCAAACCAAAAGAAACAGTTTGTGGATAATTTCTCGCGTTTAATTTGGAGTTATCTGTATATTTTGGCATTGTGGAATTTATTAGTCAGATATCGCAGAGTGCAGAAGACATCAAAACAGAAATTTTGTAGCACTGAACTATGTAATCTAGCAGGCAGACGCTCACCTCGAAATGACTCATCAGCAGAAGGCAAACACGTGATTTTTAATTCTGCTACGCGCCCTCTCGCTATTGCCCTTCGGTCTTCGGAAAAGAATCCAACGAACTATGCAGCATAATCGTCCGCTGCTCCTAGTTCGTCCGCTGCTCCTAGTTCGTCCGCTCGTTTAGGCTTTTGCTACCGCTACTAAAAAAGCTCTTTTTTATGACAGATATTTTATATAATGAATCAGTGTTGCCAAAGCGTGTGCTATTACCCGTATTTTGAGCAATTTGACATCAAATACTTAGTCAAATAAACCAGTTATGTACACGAATGGGTGATACGATGGTATTCAACTACTTAGCATAAAGAGTACTCATAGTACTTTATTTTTAAAATAGATTTCTTGTGGCACTGAACTATGAAACTACAGCTGACCAGTATCTCAGCTCGAAATGAAGGTAACTGGCAGAAGGGAATCACGCGATTCTGCGCGCTCTCGCGTCCTCTCGCTGTTCCCCGCCAGTCTACGGAAAAGGAGCGGACGAACTAACAAGGGGAGACCGCCTATTGTGAAATTCAGATTCGATTCATTCTGCGCAGAATGAAAGCTCATGGCCAGAGGTGTAATTTGGCAAAGCACCAAGATGCACTTCTCAGCCGTTGTCGAGAAAATCGACAATTAAAATAAGCCGTTGCGGTGTAATACTCTCTACGATCAGTAACATTGTAGAGAGGCGTGGCGTAGCGGGACAATTAATAATATTTGATGTTCGAAGTCACCAGTTTTTCCACGACAAACGACTTTCAAACTTCTTATTATAATTATGCAACCGGCGACTTCGAACATCATTATGTTTTCCGCAAACAGAGTTGTATTTCACAAATGTTATTAATTGTCTTCATAATGTTTACCACGTATAGTTAACGGATAAAGTATAAACGATATTCCGAAAGGAATACGTATAGTAACGAAACTTCCTGGCAGATTAAAATTGTGTGCCGGAACCGGGACTCGAACCTGGGACCTTTGCCTTTCGCGGGCAAGCGCACTACCGACTGTGCTATCCCGACACGACTCACGATGCCGCCTCACAACTTTACTTCTGCCAGTACCTCGCCTCCTACTTTCCAAACTTCACAGAAGCTCTCCTGCAAACACGCAAGACTAGCACTCCTGGAAGAAAGGATATGGTGGAGACATGGCTTAGCCACAGCCTAAGGGATGTTTCCAGAATGAAACTTTCACTCTGCAGCGGAGTGTGCGCTGATATGAAACTTCCTGGCAGATTAAAATTGTGTGCCGGAACCGGGACTCGAACCTGGGACCTTTGCCTTTCGCGGGCAAGCGCACTACCGACTGTGCTATCCCGACACGACTCACGATGCCGCCTCACAACTTTACTTCTGCCAGTACCTCGCCTCCTACTTTCCAAACTTCACAGAAGCTCTCCTGCAAACACGCAAGACTAGCACTCCTGGAAGAAAGGATATGGTGGAGACATGGCTTAGCCACAGCCTAAGGGATGTTTCCAGAATGAAACTTTCACTCTGCAGCGGAGTGTGCGCTGATATGAAACTTCCTGGCAGATTAAAATTGTGTGCCGGAACCGGGACTCGAACCTGGGACCTTTGCCTTTCGCGGGCAAGCGCACTACCGACTGTGCTATCCCGACACGACTCACGATGCCGCCTCACAACTTTACTTCTGCCAGTACCTCGCCTCCTACTTATAGTGTAAGTCAAACCTGACGAGCGATAGAACAATTTATCAGAATGTCAATCAGGTGTGTTTCTCAACGCTAGTTAAAAAAAAATTGTTCTTGTAAAAACGCATCGTCTATCAGATGTGGTCGATGTTGTGCTGTTTTCTTCCTTCCATATTTCTATGATAACTATCACTCTGGTTCGTGCGATTAAAAAAAAAAATGCATATCGCGAGATTCCATCCTGCGACCTGCGGATTACGAACCCGAGCGCTTACCGCTACGCCACGCCTCTGTGCAATATGGCTAATCGTAGAATTTCATCGCAACGGCTTTTTTTAAAGTGTCGATTTTGTCGAGAACGGCTGAGAAGTGCATCGTGGTGCTTTGTCAAATTACACCTCTGGCCATGAGCTTTTATTATGCGCAGTATGAATCGAATCTGAATTTCACAATTGCTGGCCTCCCCTTGTAAGAGGCGAGGAATCTGCGAACTAGTTCGCGTAGTTCGCCTGAGGGAGCGCTCTTCCGAACTTGTTCGTTCGGGAACTACACAAGACTACTACAGACATTATTTTTTCCCTCGTTCTATTTAGGAGTGGAATAGGAAAGGAAATGCTTAATAGTGGTACAGTGTACTCTCCGCCAAGCACTTTACGGTGGATTATATTTGTAGAGACTCATAGATGGGGGTGCATAGCCGGACGCGTTGGCCGAGGGGACTGAGGCGCTCCAGTCACGGTCTGCACGGCCACTACGGTCGGGGGTTCGAATGCCCCCTCGGGCATGGATATTTGTGCCGTCGTTAGTGTTAGCTAGTTCGTAAGTAGTTTGTAAGTTTAGAGACTGATGACCCCATAGTTAAGTCCCATAATCTATACAAACATTTGAACATTTTGGGGTGCAACGGCTGAGAAGTACATCTTGGTGCTTTGTCAAATTACACGTCTGGCCATGAGCTTTTATTATGCGCAGTATGAATCGAATCTGAATTTCACAATTGGCGGCCTCCCCTTGGAAGAGGCGAGGGATCTGCGAACTAGTTCGCCTGTGGGAGCGCTCTTCCGAACTAGTTCGTTCGCGAACTACACAAGACTACTGCAGACATTGTTTTTTTCCCTCGTTCTATTTAGGAGTGGAATAGGAAAGGAAATGCCTAGTAGTGGTACAGTGTACCTCCGCCACGCACTTTACGGTGGATTGTGGATTATATTTGTAGATGTAGAAACTCATAGATGGCGTGCATAGCGGCTTGGGAATAGGAGGAGGCGTTCTTAGGCGCAGGGCCGATGGGACACCTGCCCCGTATTACGGTACTTGTAAAATTTTGAACCTCCTCGGTGAGAGCGGCTCTGTTTGGCTTCAGATTGAAACAGCACCCTTGTATATCGATTCCCTTGGCTGACAATAAAGCATCGCGTGGCGCGCCAGGGAGCTCCTTCGGCAAAAGCGGCAGGGAAGAGTAAAGAAAGCAGTGTGTGTGTGTGTGTGTGTGTGTGTGTGTGTGTGTGTGTGTGTGGGTGGGTGGGTGGGTGAGTGGGAGGGGGCGACCGATCTGAGGCCGTCGGCTCGCTTGTCGAATATTTATGGAAGCCGAGGGGCGGCTGCTGCGGCTGGCGGCTCTGATTTGACGGCCGCACCGGCTATAGCGCCAGGGGTGGCTGTGGCTACATCCATCACAGCGCCCCTAGCGGCCAGCTCTGACGGCTGCTGCCCCGACACCGAGTTTCGCGCTTCACTCTTCACGGAAACCGAGTCCTCTACATCAGAGCGTAAACGGAAGCATTGGTACAAGTCAAACAAAGGCACAGGGTCCATTGCATCTCGGACCCTTTTCAAATGGAAACGTGGTAGTTGGTGCACACCGACTATGTTGAGATCGGGAAGCAATTGTCTGAATCAACGACCTATATAAACAATATAGACTGGCTCAGGTGCTGCCATACTTGAAGCAAATTGAAAGCTCGGCCGCCATGTTTTAGAACGTCACGTAGGCGTAACCAGTCGTCTGCTATAGCACTGTATCATGCCACTTTCACTTTGTGCAATGACTCAACAAACCATTCTCTACCTGCTTACTGTTATTTTTATAGCCAGGCTAATGTGGATAAAGGATAAATGATAAAAAGCAAGTATGTGGCAGGCAAGTCGGAAAGTAAATGGCACATACACTACATCGGCTAAACTTCATCTCATTCAAAAAAAAAAAAAAAAAAAAAAAAAAATGCCAAAAGGCCGAGAAGCTCTGCAATCCTGGGCCTGAACAGGAGAGAGATTAGACTCATGGTTGGTTTGCTGACAGGCCATGGAAATTTCAAAAAAATATTAAAAAATACCTACATACAATGGGAATAACAAAAGAGGACCCTAAATGTAGGATCTGTGATGACGGTGATGAAACTGAATCACATCTAATCTTCGAATGCATTGCATTGGAGAGTAAAAGGCACAGAACATTTGGAACAACCAGACCCGAAGAAATTGTGTCGAATAAAGAACTGGTGAAGGGACTCCTTGCACAGTTCAAGGGCATTGGTTGGCTTTACTAGATGTACAGGGAGTGATACCGCACAATAAACTTAGTTTCGGTGCGGGCAGTGCCGGGTTGGACCAAGACTGTTTTGGCTTCCCTGAGAAAATCAAATCAATGTTTTCTACAACTGAAGTAATTTTTTAATAATAGCGTCATTAGGTTGGAGTAATGAGATTCCTCCCAAAATTCCGACAATACCATTAAGTGCTCGTAGTTGGTAAATAAAGTTGGTCTGTTTCCCAAAATTCTAATTACATCTACCTACATTTGCAAAGAAAACTTTTTAGAGGGATTGAACAGGATGTTTTTTATTCTATATAATTCGATTAATTCTGTTTGAATCTCAGTTTTAGGAGCAAGGAGAACTTCCAAGCAATATAAACACTTAAGTTTTCTACTCACTTGCCTAATGATACTTCCAGATATAGGCTATATTCAACTACTTTTTCGGAATATAATGTCAGCATTTCGTATTCTGCCACATAGTCCTGGTCACAATGAATAGGCCTACTGCTCTCTGAATGACTTAAATCATGATTTGAAATAGGGAATAAAAGAGATTCCATCTGTTCTGCTTGGCTACATGGCATATCTTCAAAGAAAGCTGATTCAGCCTTCTGGCGTTTTTTTTTAGAGATTTCCTTGCTGGCGTTTTGTTGTTTGAAGATGTTCATGGAACGAAAATATAGCGGGAATCGCATTACCCAGAAGCCGCTTTATATCATTTGTTGCATGGATGTATTTCTCTTCAAAATGCGATGAACAAATGCAACTGTTTGCAGTAGGTTTCCCCTTATCTCGCCTCATATTGGCTAACAATTGTTTCGTAAGTTCTTCATTTTTCAAAGGAAAACTTAAAAATATAATTATAGCTCACTTAAGTTACAGTAGGACTATAGTATGCAGAAATGTAGTAGGATAGAGACGAGTACGCGAAATATTAGAAACGAAAACATACAAATACTAACTGAAAATACGATATTCCAACAGTCTTATTACCGCGATTCGTACATTTATATGCTGCGCATATACTGGGCACGATTTCAGCTTAATAAATAATCTTTCAAGCTTACTACGATACATAAAATGTGGACCCAAAACACGTAAATAGCGTCGTCCTACCTTTCGTATTCGGCGCACTAGAAGTTGGAAAAATGGCTGCCACAGTTCCTGGTTGCTGCCACAAGGAGTGCTGTTAACCCAGAGATAGCCACTCTATGTAGTTTATATAGCTCGTTGGTCTGAAGCAAAGACCTTGTAAAAATAACTAGACTTTGAACCTTCGCCCGGCCGCCTTGGTAGTGGCAAGCATCAGATAAATACGAGTGTTGTTAGCAGGTAAATCGTGTATTAAATAGCTACCGTCGGATATATACACAATTGATAATCACGTCTGTATTGTTTGACTATTGCAGTGTACATGAAGAACGATGATGAAGAGCTGCTCAGCGCTTAAATACGTAAATCAATTTACGAAAGGAATAAAAAGATCGAATACTGTATTCCCATTTATATTCCTCAGGAATACAAGTAGCCCTACCCATTGTGTTCAGAGATAGTTACTGTTGCTTAACAGTCTGTTAGTCAAGACAATATAGGATTGAATGAAATAAATAACAGGCTTTTACAATACTGGTAGCTTTTAAAAAGGAGCTACTTTAGGCAATACTGGAGGACAGAAAATTCAAAAAGTTTCATTTTATGATTGTGTAAAATAACTATTGTGGTCACGAAATTAGAGATTTCAGCTTTGTTTAAACATGTCATGACCTCGACATATTTTTTATTCAATAACGAGTTCTTTGAACAAACTGACGGTGTCGCCATGGCTAGTCCCTTGTCCCCTTTGGTGGCCAATATGTTTATGGAGGACTTCGAGGAAAAGGTGCTAGAATCTGCCAAATTGAAGCCCACAGTGTTCTGGAGGTATGTTGATGACACATTTGTTGTGTGGCCTCACGGTGAAGATAAGTTACAAGAATTTTTAAACCACATGAATTCCATCCATAACCAAATCCAGTTTACAACGGAAGTCGAAAAAGATAGATGCCTTCCATTTCTGGATGTGATGGTACGACGTAAAGACGATGGCACCTTAGGACATTCAGTATATAGGAAACCGACGCATACTGATTTATATGTACATGCAAATAGCTGTCATCATCCATCCCAGACGATGAGTGTTCTTAGAACACTGGTCCATAGAGCACACGTCATTGCTGATGAGAGCAGTCTTCAGGACGAGCTTCTACACCTGAAGAGAGTCTTTGAAGCAAACGGGTACTCTCTGTGGTGTCGCACAAGTACAAAGTGCGCGCCACCTACTTTCGCCGCGCGCCGCCATGCACACACGGCGCGGCGTTCTCACGACAGCCACGAGCGCCCTCTACTGCAACCCCGCTCGTGGCCACCACGGAAAGACATCGGTCACTTCGGACTGAGATAGCAACGAGTTAGGACCTTCGTAATCAGATAGGCACCAGTGAAGACTTTGCTATTGTACAGGCACTAGGCAGGCCTCTAACAACTATGTATCAACATTCTGCAGTACTATGTAAAAGTTAAGTATAGTTACATTCTGTGCAATATATATCTCTTTCTAATTTACTCGAGTGTTTATAGTTTCTGGCTGCTCCCCTCCGTACCTGCACCAGCGTGCTGTCTTTATTCCTGTGTCGGTCTCGTACCACTCGGCCACCGACACCTACGACGAGGCTGGGACACAAAAGCGGCGACGAAGTTGGGACACAAAACTCTCCACAACAGATACATAAGGCACTACGTACGAAGCCAACGGTACGTGCAAAGAATATGGAAGATGACGCAAAAAGTTTTAAATCTATGGCTTTTCTGCCATATGTTGAGAGCCTGTCGTCGAAAATCGGACGGATTATGAACAAACACGATGTTAAAGTAATTTTTCGACCCCCACCAAAGACAGCAGCACTTTTGGGCTTTAACAAGGATGATTTGGAGCTCCGGAAGGCCGGGGTTTACAAGATCCCATGTGTATGTGGCCTTTCGTACATAGGACAGACGACACGTACAGTGCAGGAAAGATGCACGGAACACCAGAGATATACCCGTCTCTTACAACCAAATAAATCGGCAGTGGCAGAGCACTGTATTGATACTGGACACTCCATGACGTACGAAAACGTCAAAATTTTAGCTTCCACTTCATCTTTCTGGGACTCAGTAGTGAAAGAAGCAACAGAAATTCGCTTGGGGACGAATTTGATTAACAGGGACAGTGGCTTCACTTTAGATAAATCATGGAATCCGGCACTTTCTTTAATAAATTTACAAAGACGCCACCACAGCACAGATCATAATACATCGATTTCTCCGCAGTAATCGACCATGCAGCCACAGACATAATTTACATATACGTGTACTTCTTTGCCGCCGAGTAACGTCTTTGGCGCCTTATTGTATCTGTGGCCGCATGCGCAGTAGCGCGGCCCGCGCTTTTATAAGCACGAAGCGTGTGCTGGAGCGTCAGTCTTCGACTCGTCTCTGAAGATGGCTGAACGTTTCTCAGCCGAAATATTAGAAGAAGAAAACTTTATGCGGCTACACACCCGAAACTTCTTTGAACAGTCATTGCGCCGCGAAAACATGAAGATGCACATTTGAACATTAATTTTTATTTTTAAAAATGTCTTAGTGTACCAGATATGATCAATAGAAGAAAGTTTGGAAAGAAGAAGACGAGGTACTGTCAGAAGTAAACTTGTGAGGACGCACCGTGAAGCGTGCCGGACGGTTCAGTCAGTAGAGCGCTTGCCCGTGAAAGGTGAAGTTCTCTGGTTCGAATCCCGGTTCCGGCACAGAATTTTGATCTGCCTGGAAGTTTCATGATGAATGATTATTTTATAATGCTACATATTGTTGGCCAGAAGTGCAACTGTCTAGCGTTAATTTATTTGCGAAACATACGATTAATGTGCTCGAAAGTTAAATGACTTTCGACTTTTAGAGCATATTAACCATATTTCTCGTAAATAAATTAATAATATTTTAGTGTACGAAATTTGGTGGCGAGTGGAGATATTTGAACTTATAAGACTGTTTCTGGACCCACTCTATAGCACTTCCGGACGTGAGGGGTGTCGAAATGTCCTGCTGGAATTGCCCGAGTCCCTCGGAATGCACAGTAAACGTAAACGGATCCAGGTGACCAGCTACGTACGTGTCGCCTCTAACGCTCGTATCCAGATGTATCAAGAGTCTCATAACACTCCAACTGCACACCCCACACACCTTTACAGAGCTTCTACCAGTTTGACCAGTCCTCAGGTGACATGGAGGGTCCATGGATTCATGAGATTGTCTCGATTCCCGAATACGGCCGTGCGCTCCATACAATTTGAAACGAGACTCGTCAGACCAGGCTTCATGTTTCATCGATCAATAGTCCAATGTCGGTGTTAACGGTCCCAGGCGAGGCGGAAAGCTTTGTGTCGTCCAGTTAGAAAAGGTACACGAATGGGCCTTCGGCACCGAGAGCTCATATTGCCAATATTTCGCCGAATGGTTCACACGCTGACGCTTGTTGATAGCCCAGCACTGAAATCCACAGCATGTTCTATTTTGAGAGAATAAAGTGCGTAATTCATATACTGCACTTGGACTGTTCGATGTTTCTAGTTTGCTTCATTTTTCCTCAGTTCGGCATGCCTTCTTGTATTCATGCTTCGGCTGTGTTCAGTTTTTTTACGGGCTGTTCGCTATGCCATTTTAACACAAAATACGAAGGGAGTACAATGGGGACGGTTCCTTCTATGGGTCGCTCCCTGCCGCCGCTGTGGAAAGTAACACATGCATCCGACGAGCGCTGCTGTAGTGCGAATACAGTAGATGTCCGATAGTACGGCATCCAATATTCCGGAACGCCCGGTGGTCCGGCAACACGATCCAATGTGACGTTTTTTTCCTTTGATGCTGCCGCTACTGCTGCAGTTACGCTGACGTCCCCGACGGACTATTCACAAGAGGCGATCTGTTGCTTGGCCGGTGACAACAATGTTCCCCCAGCGGTGGTCAGTGACGCAGACGCCATTGTTGGGATCGGAAGCATTCGGACCTTATTCGGCAGATTTCGCCTGCTACTGTACTATGCAAAGGCTCCTTTCGTTGTTTTGGTTGCCAGCATTTTTCGCTATTTTAACAGTGGCGACCGTGATATCGTGGTGAACTGGGGACATTTCTGTAACATTTTAGGAGTGATAATGTTCTCGAAACGCAAACCTTCCTCAAGCTCTAAATGAAGAGTGAAGCTTAAACAGATATCTTTCACCGTCAACCAGAAACTAGAAATGATCAAAAGCATGAAGGAAGGTGATAACATTTATGGAAAAAAAAAACAACAAAAAACGTATGAACAAATGAAATTTGCTTCTCAATAGGCGCCTTTCAACTCATCGACTGACATATTATTAAATATAATTTTAATACCAGAAACAATGTTCCCGAAAACAAAAAGATATTCGAGATTTTTTAAAAGTTAAACTAAAACGTTAAAATGTTATACAGTGCTGTGTATGTATGTAAAGTAAAATGTATTGGATAAGTTGGGACTGTCGTAATTTTGAGCTGAATTTATTTATCTAATGATTCTGCTAATCAACATATAAGTATGGTTCAGCCTATGCCAGCAGTAACAGGTACCGCCCTATAGTCGGTCATTTTCGGTAATCCGGCTCCGGGTCGGTCCCGAACGTGCCGGACAATCGGACTTCCACCGTATTCAGAAAGGAAGTCTCTATGGGTCTCATATTAATGCAGCAGGTCCAGTTTAGGATCGGACTGTTTATCGCACAGCAGCGACGAGAAACAAAACTTGCAAATGAAATTTCGAAATTCATGTACGAGTCACCGTAGAAACATTCGCACCATTTGATGGCCAAAGGAGTGAGAGAAAGAGGAAACGCATGTCTGTCGGAGGGAGAGCCAGAGAGATAGAGTGAGAGAGAGAGAGAGAGAGAGAGAGAGAGAGAGAGAGAGGGAGGGAGAGAGAGGCAGACAGGTGTGAGAGTCTGCATTCGTAATGGCCGGCTGAGCACGCGGCCCGTCGGCAGACATGAAAGCGGCGCGGCGCGGCGTGGCACGCGCAACATCAAATTCGTACCGCCGCGCCGCCGGTCAGGTACAAAAACCCTCTCCGCGGCGGCCGGCGGGCCCATCAAAATGAATTTTTTATTCGCTCCGCCTAAAAGCGGATATCGGATTATTAACCGACGGCAAAAATTAAATGGCGGCCGGCCGGTGTTGCGGCGGGCAGTACACCAGCCTGGTATAGCACGGCTGGAGGGGGAAGGGGGAGAAAGTGGGGGGAGTAGAACGCCGAAAACAACGGTCCACCCCTCCCCTACCATGGAAAAAGGAAGAGCTACGACCCGCAGTGCGGCTCCAGCGAAATTGGCTGCGAAAATTCTGTTTGCGTTGGCCGCCGTCATGTACATAAGTAAGCACTCTGTGTCCGCGGCGCCTTTTTCTTTCCGCTCTCTTTTTTGCTGGCTGCAATTGCCCCCCGTCGCGCTCGTGAACTCTGCCGGCTTGGCGGCGCTAACTTCGTTTGTCGAGCTTACAGCCGCAGCGGCGCGTGCCGTCCGACAGCGATGGACGAGCGGCTGAGCTGTGGCAGAGCTACGCTGCCGGCCAGTTTCTCTGCTCTCCAATCTCTCTGGGTTATCTGAACTTACGTAAAGCTTATTGACACCTGTCGATATTGGCGTCAGCATTAATTTGTCGTTGGATACTCGACAATCACCAAGTAATCCGATTTTTAATCTTCACTGATGAAGCGACTGATATTGGGAAATTAGGGATTGGTAAGGTAAGGGAGTGGAAGGATAAAGGCACATGGTAACATATACAGAGGAGCAGCCACCCCTAAACCACTGACCTACGCTCCCCTCGTAGTTCCGTAAGATGCTAGCAGGTGTCAGGCGGATCGCTGGCTTAGGGTGCCTCTCGCTCGTCAGAGGGTAGCGTGGAGGGTAGGGTGAGGGGAGAGCCCGTGCCGCCTGCCACGAGGCCATGGCTATGTCCAGCTTGCTGGCGTTTGAAGGAAGATGGTGGTGGGGGCAGCCGCTACCTGCCGCCTGCTCTGGCCAGTTTAAAGAGCTGCTTCTGACCGCAGCGCCATCATGGGACATCTTACGGAACTGCTGGAAACCCTCCCTCCCCGCACCCCTGAGCGTAGGACTTGGCCCTTAAGGAGATTTCCCGTCTGTATATATTTGTCTGTGGTAAAGGCCAAGTAACCGTCTTGCCTTTTCACACACACACACACACACACACACACACACACACACACACACATATATATATATATATATATATATATATATATATATATATATATATTACAGAAAGGATACAACCAACACATACATATACACTCTGTGAGGCTAACCTCTGAACAAATAGTTACACAACACATTTAACAACGTGGTCTTTCAAGTCCTTGCTAACAGAGGCCAGTATCACAACATTTCACACGCAATTCAATTACCACAACAAGTTTAATACGCACTTTGTGGTGCTAACCTCTGGGTAAATAATTACATTCAACATTTAACTACGTGGCCTCTCAAGCCCTTCCTAACAGGGGCCAGTATCAGAAAGTTTTACAAGCAATTCAATTGCAATAATGAGTTCAGCACGCAGTCTGTGGTGCTAACCTCTCGATAAATAATTGCATTAAACATTTAACTGCATGGCCTCTCAAGTCCTTGCTAGCAAGGGCCAGTATCAGAAAATTTTACACTCAATTCAATTACACAAAAATTTAGTATGCACTCTGTGGCGCTAACCTCTGGATAAATAATTACATTCAACGTTTAACTACGTGGCCTCTCAAGTCCTTGCTAACAGGGGCCAGTATCAGAAAGTTTTACACGCAATTCAATTACAAGTTCAACACGCACTCTATCGCGCTAAGCTCTGGATAAATAATTACATTAGGGTGACTACTATTAAACACACCCTGAGCCGTTTACAAAAATGTTCAAATGTTTGTTAAGCTTATGGGACTTAACTATGGGGTCATCAGTCCCTAAACTTACAAACTACTTATGAACTACTTACAACTAAGGACGGCACAAAGATCCATTCCCGAGGAGGGATTCGAACCCCCGATCGTAGTGGCCGTGCTGACCGTGAATGGAGCGCCTCAGTCACCTCGGCCACCGCGGCCGGCGAGCCGTTTACGAATACTGCCCGGTATCAAGAATGTCCAAATGTTTGTAAATCTATCGGACCAAACTGCGTGGTCATCAGTCCGTAGCTTACAAACTACTTAAACCTAGGTAAACTAACCAAAGGACAAACACACACACCCATGCCCCAGGGAGGACTCGAACCTCCACGGCGAGCAACCGCGCGCTCCGCAGCGAGACGCTTTAGACCGCTCGGCTACTCCACCGCGGCGCCCCGGTATCATCCTGACCCACTGAATACCCTGTACTCCTACGTGACGCTGTAAGGCAGCAATAGGAGGGAAAGGGGCCCGTGCACGACACTTGCCTTCGGCGTCGTAACCACCGGCGTCTTCCGCTCAAGTCCCCCTGTAGCTGCACCGCCCGACAGGCAGCCACCCTCCAATGGCCAAGCGCGTGACTCCTCTGCGACAACAATTCCGGAGCTCTTCGCAAGGCTGGCTCGCCTCCTCACCACATGTGCCCCAACGCCCACTGCCGCCGCGACCCGCGCGCCTAGATTTCGCCGCACACCGAGCGCCATATCCCGGTCAAGTTAATAAGCGAGGCCGAACCATAGGAAACAAAACGCAACGATGACCCGCCTAATACAAAGCAGGGAGCCTAGACGGCTCAGCGACTTCCACTTGTGAGGGTGTCAAACACACTCGTTGATTCTCATCAGTGGTCCGAGGAAACCCCATTTTTTATTTTAGAGATACATTTTCAGTAATACTTACCGGGAGGAAATGGTGGTGTGGTTCTGTGGACAATCAGTGTACTGCAGACTGTTCCAGCTCGCGTGCTCGTCCGTGAGCTAGGGAGCGCTCACTGGCTCGCTGGGCACCGCTTCTCGCGAGCTGCTTCCGCGTGTGAAGCAGCCGGCTGGGCTAGAGCTCCTAAAAACACAGGCTGGCGCATCTGCCATTTTCATTCCGTACGAATGCTAAACACAACACGTAGCTTATACGAATAATGTTGTTTTGTTCAAGTTTAGCGAAATATTTTAGAAGTGCCGGCATATAGCCTTAGATCATGCTACTTTGAGCTTACATTCCGCTCTTGTTTACATTGATATGTGGATTAGACCCAAAAATCTCGCCTTTTCTTTACTTATTGCTGTTTTTCTTTTCTTTCCAAACAAAGAAAAAAGCGCAAGCGCAAGCGCATTTCTGTGATAAAAATCCTGTACTACGTTTAATTCTGCCGAAACTTATCACCTAGTTAAAAGTTTTAAGCGATCTATGACGAACACACAACACCGTGATTCCAGTACTTAACAACCACTGTTTATTTCAGAGAATAATACATCACAGAATACGTAACATAAATCATGGAACATCAATAAATATAAAAGATTTATAAATATATCAAAAGTTAACCCGCAACATCCTCCCCACCCTGGTCAATTTCAAGAGGAATGACCAGCTGAATGGGCCGTGAGATTATGGTTCCATCTGAAGTTCGTAACGTGACAGTTCGTATCTTCTCATCTCTTCCCTCATGAAGATCTTCTATCCGCGCCTTCTTCCACATGTGACGTGGATGAACATCTTCCTTTAGAAGTACAACATCACCCAAATGTGGTCTCCCAGAACCTGTCCTAGGTTGATGAGTTTCATGGAAGTTTTTGAGCAGGATCAGGTATTCTTTCTTCCACCTGTTCCAGAAATGCTCTACCATGTGTTGCTGCCGTTGGAACTCCTTGGACTAATCCTTCCTGACTGTCGGTTCTGGACCTGTGGGCAACGTTGTCAGTCGCTCACCTACAAGAAAATGTGCAGGTGTCAGTGGCTCAGTTTCTTCTCCTCCTTGTGTAATTGGTCTTGAATTTAGTGCTGCTTCTATGCTGACCAGGATTGTGCTGAGACCTTCTTCATCTATCTGTGACTGTCCTAAAACCTTTCTCAGGCAGCGTTTGACTGAACTCACCATTCGTTCCCAAAATCCTCCCCACCAAGGCGCGTGTGGGGTAATGAATCTCCATGTTATAGATTGCTGAGCAAGGTACTTGTATGTTTTGATGGCCATGAGAGCCTGCCAGAGCTCCTTTAGTTCTGTGTGGGTGGAATGGAAGGTAGTAGCATTATCAGTGTAAATTGTATTAGGCACGCCTCTTCTTCCCACAACTCTTTGTAGAGCTTGAAGAAATTTATCAGTTGACATATCTGAGCATAATTCCAAATGCAAGGCACGTGTTGTTGCACAAGTGAACAGAGCAATATATGCTTTCTTTGTTATATGTCCTTGTTTGACGTATAATGGACCAGCAAAATCGATGCCTGTGACTTTAAATGGTTTCAATGCTGAGACCCGTTCAGCGGGTAATGGAGCCTCTATTTCTTGAACAGAATGAGCTTTCACCATCTTGCAAGGTAGGCAACTGTGTAGAACACGTTTTATTGTCTGACGAGCTCTAAGAATCCAGAATTCTGTCCTCAGCTCAGATAACACTATGTTTACCCCAAGGTGGTGCAGACGAATGTGAGTTTGCCGTATTAGTAAATGAGTGAAATGATGCTGTCCATCAAGAAGTATTGGGTGAATTTGTTCTCTTGTTAATTTTGCAAACTGTAGACGTCCACCAATACGAATAAGGCCATCATCCAGGAATGGATTAAAACGAGCTATTTTAGAATTTTGTGGCAGAGGCAAGTTGTTATGCAGAGCATGCAGTTCAACTGCAAAATGTTGTTGTTGAACAATACGAATCCAATAAGTACGTGCTTCTTGCAATTCTGTTGCTGTTAATTCTCCTAATGTCTTATTTTGTTTCATTAACTGTCGTTTAAAACGAAGAATCCATCATGTAACTCGTAACAGTTTGTAATAGTTACTATACCGTGTAGCTGTTAAAATCGGGGGTCTTGTTTTTACCATGAAGACTTGGTTTGTTTGTTTCTATCTTTCTGGCAAGGAATAATCTAAATTCTTCTGCCTAAGTCCTGGCCAATGCATTCTGTTCTTTGTTAACCAAGCAGACCCGTGGAACCATGTAATGGAATTTTGAAGTTTGTCTGCTGTGGTACCTCTGGAGAGTATGTCAGCTGGGTTTTGATCACCGGGGCAATGTCTCCACTGTGATGGATTTGTTAATTTTTGTATTTCTGTAACACGGTTTGAAACAAATGTCTTCCATCTATTAGGGTCATGTTGTATCCATCCTAAGGCTACAGTTGAGTCAGTCCACAGTGTTGCGTTATTTGCATCATAGTGTGTGGCCTTGCAGAAATAGTGAAGTAACCTCGACCCAAGAAGTGTTGCCAGAAGTTCCAGTCACGGAAGAGTTATTTTCTTGATTGGGGCTAATCTGTTTTTACTGCAAACTAAATTGACTGATGTCATGTTTGAAGTGCTGCATCGTAGATAAAGCACTGCTCCATAGGCCTTTTTTGATGCATCTGAAAAGACATGTATTTCTGTTTTTGTCTCTTCAGAAACACCAACCCATCGAGGGACTTTCATGTCCAAACATGATGGTAAGGTTGATACCCACATTTGCCAACGTTTACCAAGATCGGGAGGTAAGAGCTCATCCCATTCAATCCCTCTTGACCAAATTTCCTGGAAAATTATTTTTGCAGTGAGAGAGACTGGTGACAACAGACCCAGTGGGTCATAGAATCTTGCAGTGCTTCTAAGAACTTCTTGCTTAGTGGCAGGACGATCTATAATATAGTTTATGACATTAATGTGGATAATACTGAACATATCAGTCGATGTATCCCAGTGAATTCCTAGAACCTCTGTATCTGTAACATTTATGACACCTTCTGATTGCCAAATTTCAATCAGTTGTTTTGAGTTTGTGGCCCATTTTGCCATTGGTAGGCTAATGATACCCATAAGTGAGGTAAGTTCATAATATAAGGAAGTCACAGCATTGTCATCTTCAGCACCTGCTACAAAGTCATCCACATACATGTTATTTTCAACAAGAAAAGAAGCGTGAGGAAAATTCCTTTTGTACATTGTAGCAAGTTCTTTTAGTGTGGCTGCAAGAAGAAAGAGGCTACAAGTTAGTCCAAAAGGTAGTCGGGTGAAGCGGTATGTAATCTTTTCGTTCGTTGTAATGTAGTTTCCTTGTTTATCCATGATTACTTTATACCAAAAAAATCTTGTTAAGTCTCGGTCTTTTCTATGTAGAACTAACTGTAGAAAAGCTTGTTTAATATCAGCAATTAAAGCAACTGGATATAAGCGGAATCTTAATAATATTGAAAGAATATCTGGAAGTAAATTAGGGCCAATTTCCAAAGAGTCATTCAGTGAATGTACAGCATTTTCGTGGGAAGAACCATCAAATACAATCCTCCATTTGATAACACCTAACCTTTCTTTCTTTACTGCATGATGTGGCAAATAAAATATATCATTTGATGTTTGTTCAGGAGGGGCAACCTCTACATGTCCCTTTCTTATGTGGTCTATCATTTGCATTTCATAAATGTGTTTTAAGTTAGTGTCCTTTGTAATCTTTTTCTCCAGTGAAATAAATCTATTCTCTGCTAGTGAGAGATTATCAGGCACAATAATGTTGGGTTTTCTAGGTAAAGAAACCACTCTCCTATTGTCTTCAATGCAGTAATATTTTGAGAAATCGTGCAACAAAGCTAGTTCTTTCGGATTTGGAGTCTTTGTTTGGTCTGCTGTGATTCCCATTGTTTCTAAATCCCAGAAACGTCTTAAAATATTGTCTGTTGATGTCATTGAATCCAAACTAACATAGTTTGTTATCACAGGGTTTGCCATGGTGTTTGACTTACACCCACTAAGAATCCAACCCATAGTTGAAGGTATCAGTACAATGGATGGTGTTAAGCGAATAGGAGGGTAATCTTTAATGATTTTCCAATAGTGATCTGCTCCAATAAGGATCTCAATAGGAAGATCTTCTGTGTCGTCCTTTGGGTCTGCTAACTTAAGTTTTCGATCATACACTTGTTTTGTTATTTCAGGTGGGACAGTTGGGTGAGCAGCAAATGAGTATGTACTTTCAAATGCAGTCAGAGATATTGTGGAATTTTTAAATATACCTTTCAGAGTGAATTCTACAACTCTACGACACATTGAAGTTACACATGGTATTTCAAAGGCATTGACAGATATGTCACGATGTTCTAAAGTTTTTAAATCTAGTTCATCAATGAGAAACTTTGAAATGAAACTTGACTGACTGCCACTATCTAGAACACAGCGAGTGAGTCTGCTTAATCCTGTTGGTCCACTGACCCAAACTCGAGCTGTCTGAAGATATGTAAAATCTGCTGAATTTACATCGATTTTCCCTACAGAAGTAGTGTTAACTTGCTGAGAAGGTGAATTAGAAGTTGTAGTGTCAGTACAAATCGCTTTATGGTGACGTTTCTTGCACTTAGAACACGAAACCTTCCCCCTCTTACTGCAGGTTTTAGCATTATGTCCTCGTTTTAGGCATATAAAACAACGATTATCTTGCTTTAATTTGTCAATACGTTGTTGGATGTCTGTTACTATATTGCAGTCTTGAGCCCAATGAGTGCGACCGTCACAAAATATACAATATGGTTGTACATCTTGTTTAATTTTCCGAGAGGTTTTAGCTTGTTTTGAATTTATGTGAAATGTCGCAGCAGTGGGCGTGTAGTTGGAAGTTACTTGCTGTTCTCCACGAATTTTGTGTGCAGTAAGAGCACCCTGAACTTCTTCCTCCAAAAAATTAAGTTATTTCAGTACATCTCCTTCCGATATTTCGGTTCTTCTAACATGAATAACCCATTTTTGACACATTTCGGCATGAAATGCTCGTAAAATTTTCGGTGTGAGAAATTTGCCGTAAGCTACAACATCTTCCCCCAGGGCACGCAGCGCTTGAATACGGCGGTTACACTCTAGTAATGTACAGTTCAGAGTTTCAGGTGTCTCTGACTGTACTGGCTTTAGCGCATCCAAATAATCGAGGTGCGCCTGTATAGTACGGTTGTTATCTCCATACCGATGCAGTAAAATTTTCTTTGTGTCTTCGTATGTGCTAGCTGTAATAGGTATTCCATCTACTAACAACTTCGGTTCTCCTGACAGATACCCTCGAAGGAAAACATGTTTATTAACTGTGGAAAGCGATGGGTCTTTATCAATAGTTGATTGAAATTGCTCCCAGAAGCGGGACCACATTTCGATATCTCCACAAAATGGTTCAAGCTTAATGGCAGGTAGCTTGACTGAATGCATGCCTGCAGTGGAGTGTATAGGAACTTTAGGTGACGTGATATTCATTTGCGATGTTACGGCTGAAAGCTTGCAATTGATTGTTTTTGTAGCCTTATGTATTGCGTGTTTAATTTTGTCTATATATTCCTCACAGATAGATACGTCTGCGTCATATTCATCATCACTTAAGAGCTCGTGAATAATGTCATCTAAGGAAGTGAGCTTCTCTAAAGTATCTTGAAGACGTTCTATGTAGTGTTCAAAATCGTCAATTGGACTTTCTGTCGTAAGTTCATCGACAGCCGTACAAAACCGCGTAGCATTCGTCCTCTCCCTAGTTCTTTTTCTTTTAAAGTTTGTTCGCTGTTTCCCGGTATCTATCTCGTCTGGCATTATTACGAAACTGCTTTTGTGTTGGCGTAAGCGTAATTGAATCTTGCGCTGTCAGTTATTTATTCCAACCGAAAGATTTCACACTTTTGATATAAGCAAAGTTCGTGAATTATGCCGTTACTGCTAACATTCTTTTGAGTTCATAAAATCGTATTATATTGGAATAGACTTATCTTGTGATGTGGTCCGACGTCGTATCCCGCTTCCAGGAGCGTGAAGTAAGCTTTTTATCGTCAAAATTACGTAAAAAATCGTAATTTTTTCACAAGTTTCGGCACCAAATATGACGAACACACAACACCGTGGTTTCCAACCACTGTTTATTTAAGAGAATAATACATCACAGAATACGTAACATAAATCATGGAACATCAATAAATATAAAAGATTTATAAATATATCAAAAGTTAACCCGCAACACGATCTTGGCTTGTATTTAAATAATGACTGTCAATATGCAAGGTTTCAAAAATGTTCAAATGTTTGTAGCACTTATGGGACTTAACTACGGGGTCATCAGTCCCTAAGCTCACAAACTAGTTATGAACTAGCTAAGACTAAGGACGGCACAAATATCCATGCCCGAGGCGGGATTCGAACCCCCGACCGTAGTGGCCGTGCAGACCGTGACTGGAGCGCCTCAGTCCCCTCGGCCACCGCGGCCGGCTATGCAAGGTTTGTTTGCCGTCCTGCAGTAAGTGTTTGTTATCCGCTGTGACAAATACTCCACATCTGAGTGTCGTACTCACATTGCTGAATGCACTTCTATTACGTTATTGAAAAAGTTTCAGAACGTATTACAAACACTAAAACGAAAAAAAAAAAAATTAGTGTACAGGATCTAAAGTTTACGGTTGTACAGGCACACGGTGCCGATGTTGGCAACAACTGTTGAATGTATTGGAAAACCTAATCGTATAGAATGAGTGGAATGATCAAATGTGCTATTAAATGGATAAATAATTCTGTTCCTTCTCTAGGTTGACAGGTTTTTTGTTTGTATCAGTACCCTTGTCTTGTCAGTAATTTAATAATCCTTGTAAAGCAAACATATTGTTGCCAACGTTAACACACTACACCGCCGCAGCCGTAAGTAAAATTTACCCAGTATTCTTTGTCAGTTATGTTATAGTCTCTTATAGATAAGCGTCAATATTGGCATTTACTAATAAGAAATTGAAGTGAGGGAGTATTTTGTGATAAAACATCAGGCACCATTCTTTCAAATTGCATACCGTACTACAAGTTATGGCGCAAAATTTCGAAATACCATAAATAGTATTCAACGATAGTTGCCTGCCAGAGCCGTAACTAAACTTTTTGCCTAGTATATTTATATTTTCAGTTTTAGTGTTTGTAATACTTTCACGCAATAACGTAGTAGAAGTACTTCAACAATTTGTGTAATGTCAGATATTTTACGGCTGCTAACTTCCTACAGGCAGCTTCTCTTAAGAGGTAGTACTTTCAAAAGAGCTAAACAAAAACTTACGTTTGAATATCAGAGACGATTTTTACTATTAAATATTGCTTCAAGTCATAATAATAAATATTTATTCATAATACATAACTTTGGGCTCGGTCCGGGTCCCCAGTTTCTGGGCTGACAGTTAATGTTCCATTTTTTTCTTCTCTCAGAATCTCTCGGGAACTAATTTTCTGTAGCCACCTTGGAATGATCTGCGAATTTTATGGCAAGATAACTACCCATAATGTCGTGCTAAATTGCTGTAACGCATATCCTATACCACTGCAGTATGTTTAACTAACGAGCTACCGGAATGAAAATGGCGGATGCGTCAGCTCGTAGTTATAGGAGCCTTAGCTGGGCTGTGACGTCACGACAAACTGCCAGTTACATTCCAATTCCCGCGACGGACAGAATTGTTTCTAAAACAGCTATAATTGAGCGTGTCTGTTTTTGGTCCTGAATATCAGCGATGTGGTTTCATGACTACAATTTTGTAACGCCAGATCTTGTCTGTGTTCCCAGCTAGTGATGGATCTCCTCATTCTAGACTATTATACCCTTATCATTGCTTATTTAGATACTGCGGAAACTCGATGTGCAATTAGTGTGACTAGTATCAGCACCATCTTTCTTTCTCTCCCATCTCTATAGACGGGTTCCAAGGAAGAGCCCGAAATAAAGCGACTCTCTATATTTATGATGCCGCTCGACTGCGCGGGTATCATGCTTTTACAATTCAGTGTGAAACAACTTAGGACTGAGTACTTCGTGTTGTGAAGCGTAGACCGTGTCATTTAATTTGCTTGGTCTAACGCACACTGATGGCGCATGGCACAAATAGGTTCAAAGTTACTGTAAAATTTACAGAACTAAGATTTTTTTGTAATACCGTATTATCTGTAACGAGTAATCTTTCTTGTTAACAAGCAGAATCTGATGCTGTGCCATGTGTTACAGTCTTCAGTCAGGAGACTAGTTTGATGCAACTCTCACCCTACCTAAGCAAGCCTAAGCAACCCACATCCATTTAGACCTCCTTATTGTTTCTCAGAATGTGTCTTACAAATCAATATTTTGTTTCGGTACCTCCTCATTAGTTATGCAATCTGCCCACCATATCTTCAGCTTTCGTCACTAGCACCTCTTCTTAACTATTTATCGTCCGTGTTTCACACCCATTCATACAATACGTCACACACATGTCATCTGAAAAGACTTAAAAACACTCATAATAATATTAAAAAATTTCGTTTTATCAAAACTCTTTTCTTTCCATTGCCATTCAGTATTTTATGCAAACTGTTGTGCGACCGTTGAGCCTTGTTTTACGTCACAAGTAAAAAATTACCTTATTTTCTTAGACTCTAGTTAATGCTCATCTTATACGTTCCATTCAAGACATGCTTTTCCAGGTAATTTGTAGTCTCTAACAGAATTACAATGTCATCAACAAATAGCAATGTTGTCATTTCTTTATCCTGAACTTTAATTCCTTCTCTAGAGTTCTCCTTACTTTCCTTCACAGCTTGCACAGTGTATAGGTTGAGTAACATTGGGGAAAGATTATGAACCTGTCATACTTCTTTCCCCACCAATGCTTGCCTTTCATGGCTTTCGACTCAGATAAATGCTCTCTAATTCTTGTATAAGTTTTAAATTTCCTTTACACCCCTAAATTTTACCTCTGCTGACTTCAGAATGTGAAAGAGTGTATTTCATTCAAAATTGTCAAAAGCTTGCTCCAAATATACAATGGCTGGAATTGGAGGTTTGCTTTTTCTTCATTTAAGATAATGTTTACGGTATTGCCTCAGGGTTTCCTACGATCTTCCCCAAGGTCTGTTCCTAATCAAAACGTGCAAATGCTTTTAAATCTGTGTGACTAAACTATTGTGATGATCAGTCTCTAGGCTTACAAACAACTTAAACTAACCTAAGGACAATAAACACACGCCAATACCCGATAGAGGACTCTGACCTACGGCGTGAACAGCTTTCCAGTCCCTGAGAAGGCGCCTTGAACCGGTCGCTTATTTCCACCGGCGGTCTGTTTCTAACAGTTTCCCCATTCTTCTGTAAATAATCCTTGCTAGAATTTTGCAACCACAATTTCTGCCCTGTACCCATTACGTTGATAGGACATTAACACAGACACCATATCCCATAATAATGTTTTTTTCGTTACGTAGTTCGATCATCGTTGTATAGTCCATCCAGTACTGCGGACGTGAAAGGTGAAAGAAAAGCTGCTTAAAGTTTTTTGTAGTGAGCATGTAGAAAGAAAGTCGAATATCAGCAAAGCCTTCTGTATTTTTGTTGCAGACGTAAGGACCTATCAGGAGCAGCATTGCTATTCCAGTCACGAACAGGGCGTGGCGGGGGCACTGTTTGCATATCTTTCTACGTGCGCCATTTTCTCTTATCTTGTTCGTTAGATTCGTACGTGATAGTGAAGAGCGAGAGCTTCATCTGAATATCATTGTCCTTAGCGAAGTTCTCTATGAGCGGAAATGAATCGTATCGCAGGTAAGGAACGCAACTTTAGAAAGTTGTTTTTATCTACAAGGTAAATTTCTTTATTTACGATTACCAGCACAAAAATTTGTCATCGATATCTGTTTGCATACATTTTTTTTTCTTTTCTTGTTTGGTTACGCATCGTAATTCAATGAAGCCGTAGTGAACTTAAGCGCCGACAACAGAATGTTTGCCGGCCGCGGTGGTCGAGGGGACTAAGGCGCTCCAGTCACGGTCTGCACGGCCACTACGGTCGGGGGTTCGAATCCCCCCTCGGGCATGGATATTTATGCCGTCTTAGTTCGTAAGTAGTTCATAAGTAGTTTGTAAGTTTAGGGACTGATGACCCCGTAGTTAAGTCCCATAGACTATACAAACATTTGAACATTTTTTTTGAACAGAATGTTTCTTCCAGCACTGTGGCGTAGATCTGTTTTCTAAATGTGTATAATGAAGCTGTACTGAAGTGTTTATTTTTGATGATACCACTACAGATGCATCGGATGGGACATATTCTGTAAAACACATCTTCCGATGGTCATCACTGACCGAAACAGGCCAAGTACCAACGTTTACGACACTGACGTAAGTAAATATTGTTATTAAGTATTTCAGGAACATTCTATATATGTATGACGTACAAATCGCAGAGGGAGACCAAGAGACGAATAGAGAAAGCAGATTCAAATGAATGTAGGTTGCCGTTCTTTCGAGAAGACGAAGACGCTTGATAAAGTAGGGTGGAGAGCTGCATCAAACCAGTCTCTGGAATGAAGAAAACAACAACAGGAAATATTGTGTTATTAACAAGGCTTTGTTCGTCAGTGATAATAAAAACACGTTAAAATTCATTGATCACCAGTTTCGATCATAGTAAGGATCATCGTCAGATATACTCCAATGTTGACATGGCCAGACGCAGGTGTTGTGGAAAGTGCAAGCACTTGGATGATTCCACAGCGCCTGCTCTTCTTTAGATGTCAGCGATGGTCCACACGAGAATCGAAACCGGTCATCAATATCTTTATTTGGTGCACTTAGACTGTTCTTATCATATAAATTTATTACAGCAACACTATAGGATCACTGAAGGATCAGCGACTGTGCCATGCCTTATATATATGTTACCGGCATTGTGTGAAATTCCGGTATTATCTGGAATGCCTAGGTAATGTATAGATAAGCTGATGGTTTTAGGCAACCAATGAAACTTAAGTTGCTTTTGGAAATTTACAGACTTTTCCTAGGCATTCTATATAATTCCTGAACATCATATAGAATGACCAGTACCATTTACGCCTAGTGTTAAAAGGGCACAAGATGAGAAGCGTTTATGAATTAATACGCACATGAAACTGAAGGAACAAAACTATGCTCACCGGGAAACAATTTAACCTGATCTGAGATTTATATACTTGTTACAATAAGTACTCAGTTTCATTATTCACATTTCACTACTTCAAAGACAGAATATCTTTAGAAAATTCAAAACTGAGTTGGAATGACCTACTTGTTGAAGTACTTAAGGCTAGCGTGAATTAAAAATTGCACTTCATTTTATTCTTCACACAATGACACGTCATACTTTTGCATTGCATGTTGTACATACAACTGAAAAATCCTCGGCCGCTTCTTGTCTATTGAGAGGTAGCTGCAGACTGGAGATAAGTTTCGTGGTCAGGAACGTCTTTGTTTCTTATTAAGTTCCTTGAATATAGGATGAATTCTGATCATACATAGAGCTGCATCAAGATTCCTTCTTCAGTTACAAGTCAGCAAAGGCCTTATTCCGTCATGTTCATAACAACTGTCAACACATTGTCGACGTCCGGAATCGGAAATCACACAATGTTACCCAAAGACACGGGCCGAAATTTTTTGTCATAATCCCTTTTCAGTTTTTTGGCCTGAATCTTTAGGCTGAAGTAAACACTCCACAAAATGTTAACCCTAAAACCTTTTACTTCCTCGCAGTCTTCTTCTTCAATGTCTACAGATCTCATGAAGGTTTCTGCCACACTTTCGACAAGTACGAGCAACACTGGTTACTTTTAAGCGGACAAGGTAGATGACAGAATAAGATGGTAACAACAGCTATGGAAATAGCGAAGTTCGGCATATTACATACTTTGTCGGCAGAGTATAAAACGTCTAGGCATAGTATGAGGTATCAGGCATTTCGTACTTCGACGCTCCATTTTAGGCATTTTATATATTACCTACACATTCTATAGAATGCCAGATTTCACACATTGCTGGTAACATTGCTACAGTCTGACAACTTCCACAGAATGACAAGTTTTACATGAAAATGAAATAACACATATAGACGACTTCGAAAGTGGGAAAGGCCGCAACAAGTGCACCTTAACATGTATCATGCCATTTGTAAATCAACGATGCGTAGAATCCACAAATTATTTGATCTTAAAAATAATATCCTGTTACCAGAAATTTCACCTTCTTTCAATTGTGCAGAATGTTATGTAACAGTACAAAAATTTTAAATACGTTGTTTATTTATGTGTTATGATTCCTGTAGTAAGAACTGCACCTCTTTGATGTGATTTTTTTCCCCTCGAAGCATTAATGAAACTACAAGATTAGATTACATTAGTGCTCATAGATCATGAACATTTTGTGATAATATGGAATTTCTCAGAGAAAGACACAGCCATGGCGCAATTCAGGAAAACTGTTTCTCGTTTGTAAATGCATCATAACAAGGATCCATTCTAAACACTCTGGTTCCAAAATTATAAAGTATTTTCGAACAAGCGATTGTGAAGTAGCTTTCTCCAGTATCCATAGTTGAATGTGTTGTATGCATATTTGGGAAGTCACAGTGATAACTGAATGAAACACACAAAAATTGCCTATAGATTACTTTCGGATGAATGATAAATTGCATGCTTCCGTACAATATACTGAGATGCACATTCAGTTCTACTGCACAACATTTCGAGGATCAACCCAGTTTTTTTCCAGTTTTTTTCTTACCCAGTCGGCCCTTCGGGTACAATGCCTAGACATTAGGCCTTATTATGCATTCCCGCTGTCTGGATTCCATCCAGAATGCGAAATAAACATGAATTAGCGACTTCTCCCAACATCATAAAGCACGCCATTTACGCAAAGAAATGGTGGCCAGCGTATGATTAATGTGTAACTATCTTTTCGCTTCATTAGGAAAAGAATTTAGTACAGAGAAAAGCTTATTTTGCTGTTCTAGAACCCACTTATCGTTAATGTTCTTCATGCGAAAGCGGTAAGCTGAATATTGTTTTCATTGCGTATTTAGTAGGCTCTTTCATCTTGATCAGTAGCGCATGAATGCACACGAATTGCTTCGTTGCCGAAATAACTGCAGTGAGTAAACACAACTACACAGCTCACGTGGTCTGAGAAGAATCGGTAATTGAAGTACCGTGCAGACGAATTTCCGAAAGCATTCTCCAATCGGGAGAAAATACGAGGCGCGTCTAGAAAATAAGTTCCGTTTCAATTTATCTCCGCTGCAGCGCTGCGATTGCAGTTCCGCACATGCTCTGTAGACGATCTGTATCAAGGAGAAGAACGTGCGCCATTTGGAGATCGCTGTCAGTTACATACGCTTTGTTGTGCTTGTTTGAAATGTCGGCGTCGATTAAAAATCCCGCCGCCTGTGAAATCAGGTCGGTGATTCGGTTTCTGAATGCGAGGAAAGTGAAACCAAGTGAAATTTATCGGCAAATTTACGATGTTTACGGACTAAATGCGATGAGTCATTCGATGGTGAGAAGATGAGTCCGACAGTTCTATGGCGGGCGTACAGGGATTTGGCTGGGACATGTTTGACCATCCCCCGTACAGCTCTGACCTCGCTCCTAGCGACTTTCATTTGTTCTTACATCTCAAGACTTTCCTTGGCGGTCATCACTTCACCAATGACGATGAGCTGAAAGAAACTGTTTCCAACTGGTTGAAGACACAGGCGGCAGATTTCTATGAATAAGATATACAAAACCTGGTGCCACGCTATGACAAATGCCTGCAAAATTTCGGCAGTTATGTAGAAAAGTAGTTTAAGAGTTGTAGAATTTTGTGCAATAAAAATTTCTTCTGTATCTGTGTACAATTTCATTTTATTACCAAACGGAAATTACTTTCTGGACGCGCCTCGTATTTATGTATTTTAAGCGCTGATTTGATAAATTTTAGCCGGCCGCGTTGGCCAAGCGTACTGCGGCGCGTCAGTCACACTCTGCGCGGCCACTACGGTCGGGGTTCGAATCACCCCTCGGGCATGTATATTTGTGCCGTCCTTAGTAGTAGTAGTTCATAAGTAGTTTGTAAGTTCAGGTATTGATGACCACGTAGTTAAGTCCCATAAGCTCTACAAATATTTGAACATTTAAACATTTGATAAATTTTCTCACAAAGGTGCCAACGCAACAGAAGTATTTAAAATTTCTCAAACTCTACAGTTCACTTTGATTTATTGATGGAGTGAACTCTGAAAACGAAATAGCATATCAGAATACACTTGCAACAAGCTTCAAGGCCGCTTCTTGGACACTGTTTAATTGACTCTCAGTCTGACCCAGTTTAAAATTTGGCCCAAAATTACCTAGAATCTTCCGCTATAACTCTGCAAATGCAGGGCACATTGTGACGGCACGCTTGGAAAATGTTAAAATGTTTGTATAGCTTATGGGACTTAACTACGGGGTCATCAGTCCCTAGCACGATTGGACTCAGCTACGATTGAAATACCAAGGGTGTCGACTTTTGTAAAACATACTAAGCAAGGTGGCGCAATATAAACATTCTGCACTCATATCAGGGAGGACGGAGTATCAAACACGCTTGCGGCCATCCTGATTTAGGTTTTTCGTGATTATCCTGAATCATTTCAGAAAATGCTAGGATAGTCCCTTGCAAAGGGTGTGACCTGTTTTCTTTCCATCACTGAGAAGAACTGTCCGAGCCTGTTTTCCGTCTCTAATGACCACAATATCAAGGGGACGTGAAACTTGCTTGGGAAGAAAAGCTTAGGCTTTCACATTAATTTTAAGGTTGGCTAATTAAGTCGCAATGGCATAAAATTCCAGCTAAATTCAGCACAAGCACTGTGGACTCTTCACGCGATAGAAGGTGTCGTATCCCTTCTTCTGACGGCTCTGCGAGGGTAGTCAGAACTGCGAGACACAATATTAAAACCATACTTATTCATATGGTTGGTTATAGAAACCGATTCAGACATACAGTCATTCACAATCTATTTAAAATCGTTCCAGGGTATGGTGAACAGGGCGTCAATGGAACCACTATCTTTCTCTAGTATTTGATTACCAAAAATGG
The DNA here is from genome assembly GCA_026315105.1 of Locusta migratoria. Classification (NCBI taxonomy): domain Eukaryota; kingdom Metazoa; phylum Arthropoda; class Insecta; order Orthoptera; family Acrididae; genus Locusta; species Locusta migratoria. The sequence continues at coordinate 105,059,142 of CM048747.1, forward strand.
CGCAGTCGCAAAAGACAGTTCACAATTCCGTGGGGAGCTGCAAGACGTTCTTGGGAAACATCGACACTGCAGACCGTTTTACGAGGACAGCGTGAGATTGCAGTCGTTTTCAACGAGGTCTGATATCTTTGGAATGTGGTGTGCCCACAGTTTTTTCTCTCGTAAAAATTATTTTCATCGTAGCTTCTTGGAGGCAGCAACTGGAATATCTTTATTCCAATGAATTTATGCAGGCCTAAAGTTGCAGAACAAAGTAGTAAAACTGATCTCGATGCCGCCACAGGCCTAATTTAACTCCATTCAGCCCTTAGTGGTGTGCCACTGCGGATTTATACAACATGTGACCAACTATAAATGTGTAACGGATTTATGTTTTGACTATTCTGGTATTAATTTTCCACAAGTGCACCTATCGCTCAAATGCAGCACTTCTTATGTAACCTTTTTCTTTTAAATACTGATAAGACAGCCTTAGATGACGCTGAAACCTAGTTAAAGCTTTTGCTATTTTACTACACAACTTATGCACTGTATGCACTGTATTGAAAAAAAAAATCTCATATGAACGGCAGTATCGCAAACGACAATTCAAAATCATTTTATATTACACTTATCACGCTCCTGTTTCGTGTTGTCCTGGTTGTGATCTCAGGGGGTGTGAGGGGGGGGGGGGGGTAGGGAGAGGGAATACGACATGGGGACATATCTGAAATTGTTCCAGTTCGGCATCATACGCGGTTGGCCTCCTGCGCGCTTTTGTTGGACTCTGAAACAGATCTCATTCTGAGACAACCGTTTATTGATTCCTAGGCGCTTGTGAAACATTTATCCCTTTAGACACCTTTGGATTTAGCATGCAGCAAACGAGCGCAAAATCAGCAACGATGCGCCACTCACTCCGGAGCTGTCGAAGTGGTTGCCCTTCACAATGACTCGTGGAGATCAATGGTTGCTTTCATTGGTAAAGGATAAGGAGCTTTAACGTTGGTTGTCGTCTTTCTGGCCTCCATTACAAAGGCATCAGAAGAAGGGGTGAGGCCGCGGTTGAGTAGCCGAGCGGTGTAAGGTGCCTCGCTGCGGAGCGCGCGGTTGCTCGCCGTCGGAGGTTCGAGTCCTCCCTGGGGCATGGATGTGTGTGTGTTGTCCTTAGGTTAGTTTATCTTAGTTTAAGTAGTTTGTAGGCTACGGACTGATGACCACGCGGTTTGGTCCCATAGATTTATAAACAACATTTTGAAGGGGTGAATGTATAAACAGTACCGTGTTCTATTTCCCTGGTGTTATCAGTTACGCAGATTCAGGTTTCTCAATATGAAAATGACGGCCACAGCCACTTTTACTTTAATACGGAGTCGGTATGTTCAGCTGCCATTTCAGAAAGGAAAAGTATACAATGAGTAAGACTAATTATGGGACGTAATTGGTGTAAAATGTATACCAGAAAACATGCATCGTTTTGTTTAGTAATTTGTCCATTGCAACAACAATTATTTACATCACTTTTAAAATAGCAGCAATCAATAGCATTTCAATTGGTCTTATTTACCAGTTTCTGGCACTTACTGATCTTCAGCAGACATATGTTGGCATCATTATTATTATGCTTTATGAGTACTTCAATGACTCTATTTTTTCTTTTCATACTTTTTTCAGAAATATCTCAAATACGCTTTGACTATGTTTTTACCTCCAAGAATGGGATGTGTCATTATTACTGTAAATGGAATTTTTGTTTATGGACTTTAAGAAATCAGCTTTCTACTAACAAAAATACACAGTCATTACTGCATTCATCTATGCGTGTGATGTGTCTTCTGTCCCGAACGAACAAAAACATGTGAATTATTTGTGTTATGCACCTAGTATTGTGTATTGATTTCACGAATTGTGACTTGTGGGCTTTCTTTTTAAATATTTTTTCGATTTTGAATGTCGCAGTTTGATTTGCCGAAATCGGTTACCAGTGTACTTGCTTACCAGTGCACTTGCTTATTATAATCTGGAAAAATGTTATGTTTTTGCCAAAATACTAAATCCTTTTCACCCTGTTCATGTACGTTTCAGCAAATTAAAAGAAAGAAAAAAATCATGGCTGCATCTGTACGTCGCATTTTCATCAGTACTATCTGTGGTATAATTGCGCAGGCAAGAATAACGACGTTCTTCGATCAGTTTTAATAAAGGCTTGGTATAAAACAACTTTACCAGAACTTTTTTATGATATTAAAGAGGTATAAATAACCACACCCTTAAAAATGAATGACCAGTAAGCTAAAAAGTTTTACGTTTGCTGTTACCTGAAGGGCGAGGAAAACGCAGGTTATAACAGAGGAAAAACAGGAAGACAAAAACCAACCGAAATGAATCCATTAATTCTTACCTTGAGCGTGCTCGTTTTTCTCGACTAATTCCGGTGATTCAGTTAGAATTCTATCCGTTACATCGGACAATGAGTGATTTAACGGGCTAAAATTCTCTTTCCGATGGGGCCTTTGCGTGTTAGGTGCCAGTAAGCTGGTATGCGCGTCGTGGCGCTTGAAACGCTCTCTGCTGTGTTTGGAAAGCGTGTCCGCTACTCAATCGTTTCACGCTCGCAAATCGAGGAGTCGCGAAATACGATGAGTGGCATTTGTCACGAACCTTTTGACGGGGAGAGACATTTCTGGTCGGGACTGCTTTCCCTAAGCGCTTGTTGAAGAAAATGAATGCAAATAAGATGTCTACTTGATACTTCGAGAGTGCCCTTGCGTAGCAACATCACCCATACACTTTTTTTTATTAAAAAAAAGCATCAGTAGCTGTATTGTCGCGCGGAGCTGGCCATTTGGGCTGAGGTGTCAAGTCACGAATTGCGTCGCCACTCCCGCCGGAGGTTCGAGTCCTTGTTCGGGCACGTGTGTGTGTGTGTGTGTGTATGTGTGTGTAAATTGTTCTTAGCATGTGTTAGTTTATGTAGTACGCAAGTTCAGAGTCCGATGACATCAGCAGTTTCTTCTCTTAGGCATATTCAGAAGAAAAGGTAAGTGTATTCATTTCGAAGGTATTAAATATAAGGAGAGCCTGAATTATGATTAGCGCTGTCGCTGGGATTCGAATCCGGATCCTTCTGCTAACTATGGAGGTGCTTTAGACCGCTTTTTTTTTTCTTTCCTTCAGGTAGCTCAATATTTTGCAGTAGTTTGTCCATGTTCGCTCGTGTTTGTTCGTTGTGTATTTGTCTTTTTATTATTTCAGATCTTTTGGCCCACTTTAGGTTACGGTAGTAAAACTAACAGTGGGCCTTTGCGATCGTCTTTTGACAGCTCGAAATTTAAATGAAAATAACTGCTTAACTATTCATCTGACACGAAAATTGAATAACCGAATTTGTAGAGGGGAAAATTCTCTATAACTTTGCTCTTTTATTTTTTTTTTTCGTATCTCGTAGCGTTTCAAAGATATTTGCAAAAATAACGGCGATTTTGGGATGCATGTCCGTCTGTCTGTCTGTCCGTAACGCGTTCTCTGTTTTTAAGACGAACCGTTCAACTGATCAGCACCAAATTTTACAGGCATGATTGTAGGCAGCCAGAGACCAGAACCTCCCTTTTCCAAATTTTTCAGACAAAAAATACGGTAGTAAAACCAAAAAAAGCCGTTTGTAATATAATTGTAATTGCAAACGAACCGTTCATCTGACACGAAAATTGAGTAACCTAATTGGTAGACGAGAAAATTCTCTACAACTTAGCTTCCTTTTTTCATATATCGTATCGTTTAAGACATATTTGCAAAAATAACGGAGATTTGACACCCTCCATTGAATTAACGAAAATCAGCCGTTCGGAGATGTCACGTGATATTCCTAGCGTATTTGATGATTTTCTTATTGTAACTTACACGTTGTCATTTCAAAGCAAAGGCACACTGAGGAATTAACAAAAGCACATCGTTATTCATACGATAAATGATAATCTAATGTCTACAAATGCCATATTATCATCAGTTAAGAACGGCCATCAATAGTATGAGATTCAAGAGCTTCTATTTCAATTTATAGCCGTAGCGTACTGGGCAAGATGCCAGACTGCGACGCGAAAGGTCGGTAGCTGGAAAACCGCCACTACCTAAGTTTTTTCCTAAAAGGCTTTCAGACACTCTTATTAATTAATTAATTAATTATTATTTTCAAAATGAAACTATCACTCTGCAGCGGAGTGTGCGCTGATATGAAACTTCCTGGCAGATTAAAATTGTGTGCCGGAACCAGGACTCGAACCTGGGACCTTTGCCTTTCGCGGGCAAGCGCACTACCGACTGTGCTATCCCGACACGACTCACGATGCCGCAAGGGTAGTGCGCTTGCCCGCGAAAGGCAAAGGCCCCAGGTTCTAGTCCCGGTTCTGGCACACAATTTTAATCTGCCAGGAAGTTTCAATTATTATTTAAATTATTATTTTGGTCCAAAATGTTGGCAAAAACTTATAAAACTATAAATCAAAAGTGGGCCGTATAACACGTTAGTGTGATTTTTTTAATGACAGAGGGCGTTTAGCCAACACCGTCTAGAAGATAAGCCCTCACAACTGGCCGTGCCTACGACACACCGAGAGGCAGCGAACGCTAGCTGACTAACCGGCCGCTACGAGGCGGTGACTGTGCCCCAGTGGCTAACCAGTCAGCTGACGGCCGCAGCCCCTCCGAGGCCAACGAGAAAGACAGGCCCCAGCGCAGACGTCATGCCACGTAAAGCTATGTGTTCCTCGGTGCGCCTATCACGACCGTCGTTTAACGATTATCGTAAAACGATTAATGGTTGAACGCTAATCGTTGCGTTGGAATTTTACTCGGAACGTCCGCGACTCTATTTCTCAGTGGAATCGTGTTTCAATACGCAGTCACATCTTTGTAGCGAAGGCTGATAAAATGAGTTTACAGTTAAATAAGCGTAAAAGAGTGCTACTTAATGCCTTTTGATTGAAGAAATGGAAGACGACGAAATACTTTGGCAGATGTATGAGTCGAAAAGGGCGAAAATACAACTTATGTTTCAGCTCAGAAATGAAGAAGGACCGTATAGGAAATTGATCGTCACCCATCTGCGAGAGGACAACAAAAACTTATTCGAATTTTTTCGCCTTTCTGTTGAGCAGTTCGATTTCGTTCTGGAATTAATCAAAGACCATATATCTACAAAGAATCAAACAACAGAAATCTGTATCCAGTAACATCAGGAGAAAGCCTTGCTATTACCCCGTGGTAATATTACTGCTATTTACACTCTAAAACTTTATTTTCTTGTATTGTTAATACTTAAACATTGCACCGGTATGAATCGCTATTTACTTCACTCCTCCTACATTTATTCAATCGCTCAGCTTCTTCTAAGAGTTCGTGTTTGATTTTCGTGAAAAAAGTGAAGTCCTCCTACCGTCATAGGCTTCCTTGGTGATATATATTATTCTTAGCACGTGAAAAGCAGTGTTGATGCATAATAAAAGACAGTATGCGAAGTATAAAATTAATGGGATAAAATGTAATGCGCAACGGCGCTTATCGCTGCGGCGTGGGCTACTTGCGAAACTCCAATCGTCAACATTCTCCTCCGAATGCGAAAATATATTGTTGACTCCCACTTACATAGGTAGAAATGATCATCAGAATAAAATACGAGAAATTAGAGTGTCGTGTCCTACATAGGAAAGAGGGAAGAGGTAATCTGCATATCCCGAGCGGAAAGGAGTGATTGCAGAGAGACAGTACAGGCATCTACTAGAGATGCGGATTTCGGGACTCGAGAGGATACTTGTTTAGGAAACTTTATGGAACTCCTAGGTACTTTGCATTGAATTTATTGCATCCCATACTAAGTCTACTACACTGGGGTTAGTTATTTAAAAAGAAACAAGAAGTATAAATCATTTGCCACAACAGAAGCCAGTAATTACGTTACCTAGCAGCATCCCCTAGACTGACGCACTCCGTGCGAGAAACACTGTCATGGAGCACCCCGAGGCCGACGGCGATAGTCACGGGCTGGCGCCCGACTCGTCTGACTGAGAACTCCCCTCTTGATCAAAAAACCGGGGGTTTTAATGGCCGGTGTGGGCGCACCTCTTTTCCCCACTTTCCGACAGTTAACAATTTACTATTGGCCGCTGCTTGGTTCAACCAATCTAAATTGTGGGTTGCCCTCTCTCTGAGTCCTCTAGCGAACCACATTTCAGCCCTGTCCCTTCTGCCATTCCCCGGGTACGGAAGTGGCTTGTTTGTGCACTAACAAAATACATACTTGGTAGCAACATTGTTCAGCTGAAAGTAAAACGTCACGACGCTACCCAATATGGGCAGGAACAACAATTCTTTACGTCAGTTGGCCACGCCTTAGGCTCCGCCTTGGCCACGCCTCAGGGAAGCCGCTAACTTGCAGTTTTTCTTCTTTACCCTCTCACTCTATCGTCGCGAAACCACTGACGTTGCTGTTCCCAAGTGACTGGTATCAACTTTGCTACGTTCATTAAAACGTGTCTGTTGGCCACCAAGTACTAATGTAACATCTTACAACAGCGTCTAGACGCTATATGATGTTACGCCCTGGGACGGTGGCCGAGGGTATCAGCAGTTCGCTAGGAGATTTCTTTAGTGCCTACATCTCGTAAGATATACGTGTCTGTTTTAGCCTGTTATCTGCAATGGTCTCTATTTCTCAGCCTGGAGTGCGTCTCTGAGGCTCACACAGCCTCTCAACAATTCCAACAGTAAAAGCAATATATGACAGGAGCACGAACAAAGAGATTCCGGTGTTCTTTCTTCCCGCGCGCTATTCCAGAATGGAATGGGAGATAAATAGTATAATGATGTTTTGATGAACCCTCTGCCAGGCACTTAAATGTGATTCTCAGAGTATCCCATGTTGATGTAGAAGGTGTGAGGGGGCTGATATCGAGCCGTTTATTTTGCATATCTAAATATTAGGTGTTAAAGAAGTTTTCTTGGTTAGAGTACTGTGTTACGCAATAGTAGAAAGGGTGTGAGAGAGAGACAGTAGATGAGCTTGTATCCCGTGGGAAAGCTCCGCCCCTATTGCAACTTTGAATCTGATTGGTTCCCGCCTGTACTAGTTGTCCGCCAAAACTTTAAGCTTATTTTATTAATATTTAACTTTTCTATGTTTATTAAAAATTATCGATATACTTTCTGTAATGCTTTTATGCTAGGCTATATTCCCGTTATTTTAAAGATTTAATTATTTTTACATTTTGTAATAAGTTGAATTATGTTAGTTTAGAAGTTTCGCTTGGCGCCAAACGGTGGCTTCTGGCGCGCAGCGAGAGGCGGTGGCAGTCAGTCGAGCGCCGACCGAGATACCTTGCACGTTCATGTCAGTTCAGTGCGGGCCAGGGACATTTTATAAGTTATGCAGCGTTTATATTTGTAACATTACTCAGTCTGTATATTTGTGCTTGTATATACACTCGCATTTCTTCAATAAAAAGCAAGCACTGGCATCCTACAAAAGCAAAAGTTATTCGTAGTGCAGTACTTCCTAGCCACATATCAACACCTCTTTTAGCATCACTTTAAGTTCAACGGACGTGCGACCTGTGTGCTTCACCTGCGCAATGGGACATCAACTACGACAGAAGACACAAGGTTAGTAACGAGTGAATTCAGACATGCACTGAAGTTGCATGTCGACACGGCACTCACGTGCAGTGCTGCCCCGTTTACATACCAGTACCTTGGCGAAGTGTGTTGGTAACAACACCGAGGATAGGCATGAAAGAGGGGAGGTGTTTAGGAACTTTGTCAACTAGGCACTGACCTTCCCTCCCTGTCTTTTAAAATAGAAGCCCCGCCGTAAAGGACCGTCATATAGCTAAATTTTTCGACTGTTGGCTCCATTTGATTTATCACACACGCAGTGTCGATGTAGTCTGTAGGACAACGGCGTGGCGGAATCGGAAGAGGGTGCTTAGAAGCAGTGTGTAGGGGTTCCGCACAAGAGCACGCGCGGGGCCGTGCCGCGGTGAGGGACTGGTCCAGATAAGGGGCGTCATCAAATTAGACGCGCTCTTCACCCCCTACCACCCCTCTATCCCCAGGGAGTGCTGATTGCTCGCAGCTCTCGCGTGCTGGATGGCCCGTGCCTCGTCTATTGTCCGCCTTCCCCATTGACGGCCTGCAACCCCTCCTCCCTACCCCCTAACCCTCCACCCGCGCCGTAATGCGCGACAATTGACTGCGAGGTCACTTTGTCCGCAGTCGCCCGTATAAAGCCCCGAACCGCCCCGGAAAGAAACAGCAATTTCCGCGCCCGTCCGCTATAATAAAGTTCGTGGCGTTTTAATTAAAAATCGAACGGGGGGGGGGACTCCTTTCTGTTTCGCAGCCGTCAGAAAACAACAATTGTGCTCAGGATGGAACTTTTTTCTCCGCACCAAATCTCTCGTATGGGCCCGAAGAATGTAATTACGGCCCCATAAAGAACTACGCGAACTCAAATTTGCTTCCGAAAAGGTCGCAGGCGGTACGCTCACAGAGAACCAATTACTTCTCTCGCACTGCCCCCTTTTTCTCTTTGGCCTGCGTGTTTTCGTCTCAGACTGCTGTGTGTGTGCTCACAGGTTCGGCGACCATTCATCGCTCGACGCAGGCCACCCCTTTGCGTCATTAACGTTCGTCGAATAGACTTTGTAATATTTAACAACTTTCGCTGACCGACGGGTCCTTTGTAAAGCGCGCTTACCGTGTTCAGACACTTCACACAGTAACTAGAATCTCAGTAAGAAAATGCCAAATGGAGCGTAGCGGCCCACGTTTTTGGCCAAAGCAACACAGTGCTGATGATCGTTCGGTTTTTGTGATCTTGAAGTTCTATCGGCGTGAGGAATATTCCATAGGCGTCAGCGCAACTGCCTAGAAAGCAGGAGACCCGGGTTCGAATCCCGGCTGGGTACACATTTTCAGCTTTGCCCAATCGCAGTTGATGTCATATATTCTATGAATATTAAATAATAACAACTGCAGGATCAGAAGTGACGTCTGTTCTCTTGGAACAGACGCCACATGTATATATATAATATGCCGGTGACGGGCAATGATCCTATCGTTAGTGGGGAGGGGTGGGCAAAGTTTGAAGCCCTTACTCTTACGGGAATTAGTTCATAACTACGAGTTTGAGTACTGTGGGCAGGGCGAAGCTGGGAATTTGTATCTGACGGGAGACGTGCTTAGGTAGTCTTTGCAGGTGCGGTGATCACTGTGTCCCCAGTGGTGGAGAGGTCAGCGCAACTGCCTAGAAAGCAGGAGACCCGGGTTCGAATCCCGGCTGGGTACACATTTTCAGCTTTGCCCAATCGCAGTTGATGTCATATATTCTAAGACTATTCCATAAAGGTTCGGGATTGCAGCCGGATTCCGTCGACTTCTTGCCACGATATTTCGGCTGACAACCGTTCAGCCATTTTCATGGGAGTGCGTTCCACTGGAGATTGCCAGTTGGCGAGTAGGCGCATGCGCTTTAGTGGACGTCGCAAGCGCACCCTCTTTCGAACTTACCGCTCTTTGCGAAAAAGTCCACAAGTTGCGCGCGGGCGTCTGCACTAAGTTGAAACTGCGTATCCATTATCTGCAGTGGCGGCTGGTGATAATGTGCTAATGTGCTGCAGCACACTAAATATATTACTAAGATTAAGCCATTTCTCTTCGAATGCAAGCGAGAAATCGCTATTAAATTACATCCTTTCTCTTGGAATACCAGCCAGATATCACAATACAATTATGCCAATTCCTTTCCAATGCGTATTAGAATGCTAGTAATAAGGATGAAAACGCATTTTGGAGCGCTCTCGCCGCGATAGCTGGAAACCAGCTCCGTTTGCTGAAGTGGGATTCAGCCGCGCTGGTACGTGCGCAGAGAGGCGGCACAGTCGTCTGTTCGCTAGTGCGCATGCGCAGACGTGACGTCAGGCCTGACGACTCATGTGTGCTGAGACAAACTGCAGCGCCAGATCAATATTTCTCTTCGCGCTGCGTGTAACGGCTGCGGAAGAATAGTATATGACGAATATTGCGGCATACAGAGTCAAATAGCGCGCTGGCTCAGGCGTCTTGCGCGTTGCCTCTCAAACCTACCTGTGTGAGGCTCGTATTCAAATACCTCTGAGTCTAAATTTTTAATTTCTGTAAATAAAATTAATATTTTTAAACGTTATATTTACTACCTGCAGTGAATACATGCAGTTGGCAGCGCTGTTATAGTTTTCCCTGAAGGTCTTACTGTCAGTACAATATGAATTGATATTTAATTAAAGGCAATCATACAAAGGTTAACTTTTTATTTTAGTATATTTTGTTTCCTGTTTATTTTTGTAATATTGTAGCACAGTGATCAAATTTTGTACGAGCCGCCACTGACTATCTGTCAGAACGCGCACGTACTGCGTAAGGAGGAAAGCGCACTCAGTACATTAATTGTCGGAAGTATAAAATTTTGTCGTTAGAAGCGTCGTCCTGGATAAAATGCTTCCTCTCAGATGATATTAAAGAAATCACGGGGTCTCAAGCCTTGACTAGATGAAAGCCGCCGCCACGATTGATAAGATCTTGGGCTAAACGTATTTCCACAGTTTCTTTGATTTAATGAATCCCAAAAATATCTCGTCGTGGCCAAGATTTCAGTGGCGGAGTAATCCACAGAATGTCCTACGCTAATACAATGCTCGGCTACAACCGACTTACCGGGCTGCAACAGGCGAGTGTGGTGTTCATGTTCAACGCACCTTTCTTGTACTGTACGTGTCGTCTGACCAATGTAAGCTTTGCCACACTGGCAAGGTATTTTGTAAATTCCGGCTTTCGTCAATCCCAGATCATCCTTAACCGAGCAGAGAAGTGCACTAATCCTTACAGGTGGCCGGAAGATGAATACAACTTGATGTTTTCTTAAAATTCTGTCTAATTTAATCGAAAGGTTTCCGACGTATGTAAAGAGGTATATATGGAAGTATAATTTTTTATTTCATTCTATTTAATTAATTATTAGACAGAAATTTGTGCGCGAGCCGGTGACAAATACTTCTTTAGGCACGGCTAGGCAGCTCGCCGACAGAAAGAACCGTTATAGTTTCCTACGGCCATATGGCGTCAGCCGAGGAGGTGGGGTAACGAAAGCTCCAGATCGCTGCTGCCGTGAGATATTCCAAAGACATTATTGATAGAGCTGAAGCATTGAATTAAAATTTGTGGTGCGACCGGGAATCGAACTCGGACCTCCATGACGTCTTAACCGTTAGACTACCACACCACTAACGATTAAGGCGCCTTGGAATAGTCTATGAACGATTTCCCTCCACAACACAAACTTTAATTCAGCTTCTTTGTTCCAAAGACAATTGCCACTACTGCCAAGGCTCTCCATGCAGCGGAATAGCACCTCAGCCAAGGACATGGTGGAACAATCCTGTTACGGTGATATAAATATTAATTAATACAAATAAGCAATCCCAGAGACGGATTTACGTCTCAAATATGTCAAAGACATTATTGGTAGATCTGAAGCACTGAATATGCCTTTAACATATTTGAGACGTAAAGCCGTCTCTGGGATTGCTTATCTGTATTGAGATATTCCGTTGCGGCCGCCGCACCTATAAGCCGGGGAAGTCCCAAAACTATGGCGCGAAGTTATCATTTTTTAAATTTATTATTATTTGATGATTTTAAACATAGCTTGTTGACTGCAGCAACTGTAAGTTTACAAATATTTCACAAAGTTCAGCTCAACCAGTTGCAAAGTTTGATAAAATATCTTGATCTAGATTTCGGCACCATCTAAGGGTGCCTTCATCAGAAGAATAAAAATTAAAACATAAGACGTGCAATTACGAGCAATGTGCTGATGAAGGCACCCTTAGATGGTTCCGAAATCTAGATCAAGGTATTTTATCAAATTTTGCAACTGGTTGGGTTGAACTTGGTCAAATATTATTTTATTTATTATTTAACAATGTTTGGTGGCATACAGGTTGTAGTGCAGTCTAGGGGGTCATCAAAAGTCGGTGTTGATAATGTTACTTTGTAAATATTGTTCAGATAACTAAATAAATGAATAATTAGATCTTTAACGAACACTTCCGAACATGTACGACGACACACGAAATTTGGTAGGAGGTCTCGGCTGCGCGGCACTATAGTCAGTCCGCGCTAGGACCTAATCCGTACCGGACAAGTAGCTCTCAGTATCCGCAGTAAAATTAAAACTGTCCAACATTGAGCTATTATGAAGAGCTTAGCAAAAAAGCCCCATAATTGGCAACCCGAATTTTATTCAGAAGATATACCTACCCGTAACTCATACTCGTCGGCTCACAAGTCTGACTCGAAGGTAGGTCAGCTTCTTTTGCAGATCCTGGATGGGAAGTGTAGGCCGGTAAATCCGCACGGCCACTACACCATCTTCTACGGACTCATAAGTGCGCCTACAACTCCAGTATAGTTTTAGTACTTGGAGGGGTTCTTGAAAGCTCTTGAAAACACCATTATCATCTTGACGTTGACGGTGGTCATATTTCTTCCTCTTCAATGCTGCACTGATCTGATGTGGAGAATATCCATTACCTTTGAAAACGAGCTTTGGATGTTCTAGCTCCATAGGGAGGTTTTCTCCATCAGACACAGCAGTGCGCGAAGCACCAAAAAGTTCGAAGAATGGCGGTAGATTCTGCAGGCTAGTGACAGCTCGGCGCTTGCAAATAGATGTGTGGGTTTCCGGAATCCGGCTGCAATCCCGAAATTTTATGGAACAACGTTTGGTTTTTATTTGCAGGGACATCCTCCCCTCAGAGTTCGCTGCCATTGCAGGTCTTTCGAATTGACGCCTCTCCGATGACTTGCATGGCGATGCTGATGATTAAAGTGGTGATGCTTCTTATAAATTTTTAATAGAGCTATTGATACAGAAATACAGGAAGCAGTAAACAAGAGTAATGAATAACTCCAAATGCTACGCGACCACACATTCTGTGGACGTGTTTCAACTTTGTTGCCACTAGCAAATGACATCGTGATTTTGGATTTATGTCGTGATATCTTGAAGTCATTTAACTTTAAAAATATCTGTGAACGCTCTCCTTACCGGTCTTGTTCGTTAATAACAGTCTTTCTTGTCACTATTAGTTTTTAATTTTATTTTTGTCATTATTATTTTTTAAGTTTTATTTTTACCGTGAGAACTATTTTGGAGCAAATTATAAAAACTATTAAGTGGAGAGAAAACCTTTTACCTTTACATCTCATATTACCTCCTTTCTACTATTAAAAAATGAACATAAAATATAAAGAAAAAGGGGGTTAAAATTCATCCAACTCCTCGGCGTTTAAAGGCAAGTTAGAGCACATTTGGAAAAAGCCCACGATAGTGCGACATCATGTAACGTATCGTACGGGCCGTGACCATTACACCATTACATAATGGACACAATGCGAGACGAGTTACATAACGGTATTGTTCCTCGTTCCGGGAAAGGAGGTGGAATCAGGACGTCGTTCCGAGAAAATTAAAGTTGTCGAAGTAGCCAATTCCAGTGTCCATGTCCCCAGGAGATCAACCTACAATATAATACATCCGGTTGATGATTGGAGAAAGCTTTTGACAATGTTGACTGGAATACACTCTTTCAAATTCTGAATTCAGCAGGGGTGAAATACAGGGAAAGGAGAATTATATACAACTTGTACAAAAGCCAGACCGCAGTTCTTAGACTCGAAGAGCATGAAAGGGAAGCATCAGTTGGGAAGGGAGTAAGACAGGGTTGTAGCCTTTCTCCGATGTTATTCAATTTGTACATCGAGCAAGCGGTGAAGGAAAGCAAGGAAAAATGTGGAATAGGGATTAAAGTTCAGGGGGAAGAAATAAAAACATTGCGTTTTGCTGATGACATTGTAATTCTATCAGAGACAGCAAAGGACCTGGAAGAGCAGTTGAATGGAATGGACAGTGTGTTGAAGAGAGCGTATAAAATGAACATTAACAAGAGCAAAACAAAAATAATGGAATGCGGTCTTAGAAAATCAGGTGATGCAGAAGGAATTAGATTAGGTAACGAAACAATGAAGGTGGTAAATGAGTTTTGTTACTTGGGTAGTAAAATAACATGCGATGGTCGTATTACAGAGGATACAAAATGCAGAATGGCAATGGGAAGAAAAGCATTTTTGAAAAAGAGATATTTGCTAACATCGAATATTAATTTAAGTGTAAGGAAGTCTTTTCTGAAGGCATTTGTGTGGAGTGTTGCCTTGTACGGGACTGAAACATGGACGATAAGCAGTGCGGACAGGAATAGAATAGAGGCTTTTGAAATGTGGTGCTACAGAAGAATGCTGAAGATTAGGTGGGTAGATCGCATAACTAATGAAGAGGTACTGAACCGAATTGGTGAGAAAAGGAATTTTTGGCATACCTGACTAAAAGAAGGGATCGCTTGGTAGGACACATTCTTAGACATCGGGGAATCGTAAATTTAGCATTGGAGGGAAGTGTGTGGGGTAAAAATCGCAGAGGGAGACCAAGATACGCGTATAGTAAGCAGATTCAAATAGATGTGGGTTGCCGTTCTTATGAGGAGATGAAAAGTCTTGCTCAGGATAGAGTAGTATGGAGAGCTGCATCAAACCAGTCTCCGGACTGAAGACCATAACAACAACGATGACAACTACTACAGAGTTCTGTCACACTGAGGCCAATAACGAAAAGTCGAAACGACGAAGAGGACGCCACTTTGAATAAAAAAAAAAAAAATAAAAAAAAAAAAAAAATAAAAATAACGGCTTCCACAGAGCGACGCAGGCGAACAGCAACACAGTTAAATGTGAAGCGACACATTCGCATGATCGATCATTTTACATTTGACGTCATGCATTACTGATAACGTACAAGATTAATTAGATTCATAGCCATTGGCTACTGTTGTGTAAGACACAAAAACATACAAACATCCTAACTTTTTGCTCTTTGCGGATTTATTTATTTTTATTAGACTGTTGTTTAACGTAACATAGATGCCGTAACTTTAAATATATTGCGCTATGTTACATCAGTACCCCTCTATGCTCCGTGGAACGTCATGAACTTGGAAAACATGCTTAACAGGAGGAAAAGAGATCCGTGATAAATTTATTTAGCTAAATCGACTGTCTAGATCGTACAGAATTTTATTTATTGACCGGTTCCGACTTACGAAATAATCATCTTTGGAACTGACGCCCTGCAAGAAAACTACAGCTGAGTTACAGAAAACTCCCTTACGGCGATACAAGGATTATACAGAAATTGTTACGTAGTGTTTTCCCACATGGTTGGTGCCGGCGAATACTTGGCTGCGCAGATGGCGGCAGTCATAAGTAGTCAAAAGAACGCTAATCCGTTACTGGTTCATTAACGAAGTTAACTTTTCGACTAACAGATTATCTTTAAAGTTCAATTAAAAATAAATAAATAAAACCGTTAACGGACTCTTTAAATACAGTTGACTTTCTTTCAGTTCATAAGTTGTTAATTAAGTTCCTGCTACTGACATAAAAATAACGCCACACTGTTCAAGAATGTCATCTATGACAGCATGATTTAGGTCAGTAGGTATGACGTTACGAAAGACTTCACGTGATTGCTAAGGACAATTGATAGAGATCGACAGTAAAGTATTTCTTGATTGTCTAGTGTTGTTTGGTTTCTGAGTACGGGTTAACTAGCACTTTTTGCTAGAGGATTGGGCGTAAAAACTTAACTAAGGAATCAAATTCTATCTCTGCTAATAAATAAAATGCTTGGTCGCACTTAAGTGGTTATGTTAACTTTATTTATTTTCTTATGTATTAAATATTGTACCCGTATACCCACGACGGCTCAAGCCGAACGACCTTATGTATCTTAAACGGTCCTCTCTCTCAGAGGAAAACATCAACAACATATGTCCTTATTGGATTCTTTCATAATTTCACCATTTATAACTATATTATTTAAGTGTTTCTTCATCTTCTATTTCCTACCTAAACTTACCAAAGGTTCTTATTTAAACAATCATTACACGTTTCTATTCACTTATTCTTTTCAGTACACCATCAACACGAACTTTTCTATTAGGAGTTAACAGTAAACGAATAATTTTATAGTCCGACAATACCACATGCAAAGTAACGCTTTAGTGTTCAACGGTAACCTTTGCAGTAACGAATTAACGATTAGCAAAGTAAACGTTTTGATTAACGTTACCCAGTTATGGTGGCGATGCGTTCGTAACTGCTGAATGATGCGTATTGAGTCACAGTGCGTAGTTTTCGCTTGATAATAGGATAACACCTGCAACAGCCAACGGAAAAACTTTGTACTTGTTGTCAATGGTCGATGTAGCTTGAAGTTTATGAATTAAGTACTCGTAGGTGAACTGCACATGTCTGATAGTTAAATAATTAAAGATCAACAGTTAAACAGTTAATATTTGTAACTAAATGAACTAACTTTTAGCACGAGGCAAGAAGACGTGTCACTATGAACTGTATGACAATGCAGCAAGAGACACAAGAACAGCGGATATGTACACCTGTCATATCGTAACAACTGAATTAGTAGATGCATTACTTTAAAAAAATGATTAAAATACATACACACCTCGTTCCACATTTGCTAGGCAATACCATCAAGAGTGTACTGAAAACGACGCCGTTGTCAGGGAAACCTGGGGATCATAGTTGGTAACTATGAAAGCAGAGAAATGTGTACTCACTCGAAGGGGCACTGTTGCCATGGTAGCATAGAAAACAATATGGCAATTTAAGAAGTCAGAGGCCGATGCGCAGAGACGAGAACATGTCGCCATTTCCTAACGTGACGCGCTACATAAGCAGCCAAGTATCAGGCAGCACCAGCCATACAGGGAATTGGTAAGGAATTATTTCTGGATTAAATTTTACTTACGGACTCGGCGTCGTTGTGTGCTAGCATTGGCAGCGAATTGTTCGTTCTACTAGATCTGAAAAAGTTTGAATTATTTCGCACGACTTGCGTAACAGGACCTTTTATCAGTTAAAAAAGTGAAATTATCGTCATGTGACAGTTATGGTTAATTTGTTAAAATACAGTCAAAGAGGCAATTCCGCCGTTTAGCCATTTCCAACCATCGTATAAGTTAAATACTGCATTAAATGTCACAAAAGGGCTACACGACCGAAATCTGTTTTATTTTTCGTAATAAATTAACCAAAACAGTGAAATGGTGGTAATTTCATTTTTAAAAGTTCTGCTTGACCTAGGTTTCCCACCTAGGAAATATCGTTCACCAGTTTAATGGGCTTTTTTATCATTAGTCAAATGACGTAATCGGTAGATACATTACTTGAATTTAATAATTTCCATAAACAGTGACAATTTTTTAATTCGGTGCTAGAGATTACTTTGATAAACTTTGATAATATTAAGTCCAAATATGTTCCAAAATCTTGAGAGGTACAGGCAGAAATGTCGCCATTTTGTTAAACCTATTCTAATGTTGGATAATCTCGGCAATATTGAGACACGTTGAGTTCCTATAGGAGAGTGAGACGAACGAGATAGGTTCCTTGACGGTATGGTAGCCAGGTTTCTAAGGTGGTGGGATAGATAACGCTGCTTCTTAGTAAAAACGAAACCTAATTCCGATTTCTGGTCTTGAAATAAATTTTGGATGCTTTGATATGAGCTAGTGGTTATCACACCTTAAAGTAAGCAGAACGTCGTGTGACAAGAAACTAAGACAAAGAAGGATCATAGAATTAGTACGTAACACATCGCCACCAAAGTCTGTATGTTCATGAAATCTCTGCGCCCAATCCTACGTGAAAACAAAAAATGCGAAAAGGGTCGTCCAGGTAACTGCCATAAGGCTTCATACGTGAAATATTATTATTTCACACATGATACTAGCAAGTATAAGACTTTCTTTCTAGTTCTGATAATGGATGAGACTGGATGTTATTTTCCATTTAAGGAAGCGCTAAACATTTACTGAACCGGCGATTTACTAAAGACCTAACCAAATTGAAAAAGAAGCGTTAGAAATCACAATAAAATAATTGTACCAACTATGGCTAAAGAAGATTACGTCGGTAAATGAAAGATGTTGAAATTTCTCGTGAAAAACAAATCAGAAGTGTTATAACTCGGATTCGTTATAGTTGCGTGAAAACTGGGCAAAACTGTTACAGTTTTTCGATATGGCACTCTAAAAATTATATTATTTATCACACTCTTAATGGTTTCTCCATTGATTTAACGTCCTAATTGATACTGAATGCAAATAAATTGCTGCCAAAACTTTCTGGCAGATTAAAACTGTGCGCCGGGCCGGAACTCGACGTTTGCAGCGGAGAAGTTCTCTGCCAAATGAATCATCCGACCGCGACTCATAATCCACCCTCACGGTTCTACTTCCGCTTATTTCTTCCTTTGTTCCTACTTATTACTCTACCGTTGTTGTTGTTGTTGTTGTTGTTGTCTTCAGTCCGCAGAATGAATTGTGGAGCTCCCCACGTTACCTTGTCCTGTGCAAGCCTTTTCACCCTAGAATACTAACAGCAAACAACATCCTCTTTAATCTGCTTACTATATTCGTCCTTCCGTCTCACTCTGCGATTTGTATCCCACACACTTCCTTCTAATGCTAAGTTGACGATTCCTTAATGTCCCAGAATGTGTCCCACCAACCTATCCCTTCTCTTAGGATATGCCAGGAATTCCTTTTCTCTCCAGTTCTGTTAAGCAGCTCCTCATTAGTTATGTGATCAACCGTCTAATATTCGTCATTCGTCTGTAGCACCATATTTCGAAAGCTTCTATCATCTTTCTGTCTGGACTGCTTATCGCCCACGTTTCACTTCCATACAATGCTACGCACCAGATAAAAGGTTTCAGAATGGCAGTCCTAACTTTTAACCTAATATTGGATGTCAACAAACTTCGCTTCATCAGAAACGCTTTTCTTACCATGACCATTTTGGATTTTATATCTTATTTAAATCAGCCATGAGAAGTTGTCTTGTTACCCAAATAACAATACTCATATTCTACTTTTATTGTCTCATTACCTAATTTAATTCCTTCATTATAGTCTGAATTTCTGACACTACATTCTATTACCCTCAGTTTACATTTGTTAACGTGAATCTTATACCTTCCTTTCAAAACGCTGTCCATTCCGTTTAACTGTTCTTACAGATCCTTTGCTGTCTCTGACAGTATTACTATCTTATCAGAAAACCGCAAGGTTTTTATTTCCTCACCCAAGACTTTAATTCCCTCTCCAAATTTCTCCTTGCATTCCTGCACAACTTGCTCAATTTACAGATTGAACATCATCTCTATCACCGAAGCCGAAAGTCCCAGGTTAGAATTCCCATCGGGCATCATAATATTAACATGAGAAGAAAAAATTCGAAACGCCGGTTTTTAACTACTAGTAGGCCTGCGCAACTTGCATTCTTCTACAGGTGCTATGTGATATGTCACTGTACCAGTTAAGATTGGTAAAGGGCAGTATAGTCTGATTAAATTACTTGCTGGCTGACGTTTGTCACGTGGCGCTACAGTCCTGTCACATTGAGTGTTGGCTACAGCTCGTTTGCAGACGACATACAGAAATGGCGAATCACTTCACAAATGCTGTTAATGTCCTCCACCAAGAGTTGATGGCGACAGTGCAAGAAATCTCTGTCGACAGCTAATTTTAAGTGACCATTGACTGAAGTATAGGAGAAAACTGGTTTCATAGTCCACAATTTAATCTCATGTTCAACCTAACTATAAGTGGTGTACTCTGCATCATACAAAACAGCGGTCAGTCTTCTCCAGCAGAACTAAAGTCATGAACGCTTCGTTCACAGATTAAAGCTTACCTCTATGAGCAAACGCAGACAAAGAACCTTCAGAGATAGCGATAAAACGATAGTGTTATTTCTCGCTTGATGGGTTACCTAAAAATATCCTCACACTGGCTGGTGGTAATATGAGGCGCCGTGTTAGGAACCAATCAATAATCCTGCTTAGCACTTAGCTACAGGTTATTAACGACACAAGCAGATTACGATGGAAAAAAGACACCATAATATGAAAAATAAAAGCGAATAAAACAGACAATTTATTACGAAAATGTAGTAACCAGGTATACGAACTTAATAAATTCAGTTAAACCAATCAGTTTAATAAAAATAACAATCAAATTACATTGGATTTTGAAATTAAAATAATCTTACAAGGTGGGTTTCGCATCAAGGATCTTCCACACAGGCAGTGAATATCACTGCGCTACACAGTCACAACAATATGGAGTCTCAGTGATACTACACACCCAGTAACAACAAAAAGTTTCGGCCTACATAGAAACCTTCGACTGCCATAATAATAAAACTGTAATAACAATAATAATAATACGTGAGCATAGAAGAGTTAACAGTTTTTACGATGCGTGCCGATCAACTACCATCATAGAAATGAGACTTTAACAACGTTTCGTGTAAATGCATCACGGGACGCAGTAACACAAGTGTATCGGGCACTTACATGCTACATCAGTGGGAATCACAGTAACCTAAAAACAGAGTCCATAACCGACCTTGTGTCTGGCGTCGTTATTTCGCTTAGTTTTCAAGTTAAAGTGTTTGTGAAGCTTATGGGACTTACCTGCGGTATCATCAGTCCCTAAACTTAGAAACTACTTATGAACTACCTTACATTAACGACAGCACAAACATCCATGCCCGAGGGGGGGGGGGAATTCGAACCCTCGCCGGGAACGGCCTCGCGCCCCCAACGCGCTCGGCCGCTCCGCCGCGGCCGCTTAATTTTGAGTAACAGACACGTCGTGATCTTTTGGGTTGTTACAGACGAATTTGACCATCCAGATGTTTAATTTCAAGGATTTTGATATTACTTATTAAAGTGAAACAGCTGAATTTCTCAAACAGCGCAATACATAGGTTCGACAGCTATCTCGAAAATAGAGGGAAGTCATCATGGAAAAACATGTTCTCTGGAGTTCCGCAAGGCTCCGTCCTTGGTCCATTACTCTTCTCACTGTACATCAATGGCATTTCTTCAGTGATTCACTCCTACAACTACCATATAAATGCCAACGACATCCAACTGTATGTAAGTGCCAGATGAATCATTGCTCTGTTTCACGATCCACATAATCTAGGTCTTAAACTAAACATCAAGAAATCTCAGGTAACTCTCAGATCTCATCTAAAGTTAATCGGCTGGTATTTTCGTGAAACAGTCCCTCAAATACTCCTCAGTGGTATTAATTATATAACAGTGAAAGACCTTGAAATAATCTTGGATCAACACCTAAAAAGGGAAGAACAAGCATTTGCAGCCTGCAGGAATTCGCTCTCGTCCCTAAATGCAAAGTTTAGAAAAATAATTCCAATCTAGGTTAAACAAAACTTAGTCCAAATACTTGTGTTGGCAAATCTTTATTTCTGTGATGTAGTTCAACACGGCGCAAAAAGAGAAAATTCGAGCAAGTGATGATTGCTTGCGTTAGGTACGTGTGCAATATACAGTTGTACGATCATATCGGAGCTTCATATACCCATTTAGGTTGAATGCGCCCATATAAGTGACCTGATTTTCAAATGCTGTGCATACCTCATCGATTTCTTAGCCACCACTGCCCCTAATACTTCTCACATTAAACACATATAATCATTTCACAACCGCAGATACGTCTAGCATCTTGTCTGTACCTTTACAAAACACAAAATCTTTCTCCGTTTCGTTCTCCGACTCAGTCATACGACTATGGAACATACTGTCCTGTGATCTACATCTTATCCTAAACCTTCGATACTCGAGAGGAAACTCAAAACTTACACAATTAAGATAGCACAACCTCCATTGCTATGCTCATTTCTGTCTCCCTTCTTTCTGTCGTGGTTTTAAATATTACCATTCTATTTCTCTTCCTCTCACCACTCTACCTCTTCAATATCTCTTTTACTTCATTTTAACGTCTTATGTCTCTGAATAAGTCACAATTTGCATGAACATAACGAGGAAATTCCTAAATGGTAATAGGTCTGATGGGCACAATATAAATCATGTAAACGAAGGCTTCCGCGGCCGAATTCACTGTTGATACAACTCTACTAGTTATTGGACCGCATCGTCAATATATCAAATGTTTCACCGACGTTTCGGCCACTATTGCAAGCGGTCTTGTTCTGAGTGTCACGTGACACACAGAAGAAGGTCGCTTGCCATAGTAGCCGAAACGTCGGTGAAACATTTGATATACTGACGATGCGGTCCAATACCAGATGAGTTATATTAACAATATAAATCATGCCTACTGTCTTTCACAAATCCATTATTATTATCATTTTATTCATATAATTTATCTTTATACTGAAAGACGTCGAGAACTGGCCGCCAACTTTAAGTTTTTTAAGGGTTATTGATATTTTCATTCAGTTTAGTTCCACGGGGAGGCCAAGCCAGTGAATCCTGCCCGTTCCTAACGCACTTCTGGGTGGCACCAGAGGGAGAGAGAGGTTCCGAGTCCATAGAATGAGCCTTTGGGGAAGACATGCAGTCAGAGGGTCTTCTGCGAGCCCCTTTGCGTTGGTACATGGGGCTTGACCCTCGAGACGGGGAGCATAGCACCGGTGTGGTGCGCTCCAAGGGGAGTCAAAATTTGCGTCGTGATCGCCCTCGAAACGGCAGAGCGAGAGACGAACCGTTAGGTTGAGGTCAGTGAACGACCCACGGAGGAATACTTACCGTGCAAACCGCTATGTGGGCGTGTTGCGCGGGCGCGATCGTCATTCGACTGCACTTAGCGGGAGGAAGCTATCTTGGCGCCGCATTGGAGGAAAGTTGGCGCCTAGAGAGCGATTCGCTCTTGCTTTCTACTGAGGAAGCGTTCTGCGAGCAGAGTGCGGAGCAGCGATTGAGAAGGGACTCCGTCTTAGGACGCCGACGAGCACTGTCGGCTCGACTTGGTATTCTCTTGTGTGAGTTTCGGTTTCTGTCTTAGGCAGCTGACAAGTACGTCGGCTTGACTTAGGTGCTTACTTGTGTATGTTTCGAGGCTACAGTTATTTTTTCACCTATTGTGCTTCGTGGACTTGGAGTTTCAGATTCACTTTTCAGATACAGTGTGAAACTTCTGTCTGTCGCCCTGAGTATCATAGGGTGCGAATAGGCTCAGTCGGTTTGAATCAGCAGCACCGACGCGCTGATAACGTTATTCCTAGCTCTGGTGTCAACTGCACACTCGGCAATCTTGTGTCTAGTACACATAGTCTGAGTTGGCGAGACTTAGCCGAGCCTGTGGTTTCTTTAGACACTGTGTGCTTACCGTTGACACAGAGGATGAGAGTAGGGTATTTACGCTTCTGTCTTCAGAAGTCTTTCGATCGGACCGCGATTTGCTGCACTCCAATGCACTGCCGCCACCGTCGCAGTTCCAACGCGCCGGCTTCCCCAGCATTTCGTTGAGTATTGCTTACAACTGCTTGTTTGGTCGAGAGTTATGCTCCTTCCTTTTGACGATTTTCTTAACCGCCGTTTTATGTGAAAAGCGCTCGTAATCATAGCACGCTCCATTGATCTCTTTCGCATCGTGAATTATTTGCCGCTGTCCGAAACTGTGGTTATAGTAGTAACTTGCCAGTCATTTATTAGTGTAATTTTGCTATTTATTCATGTACTCTAATCTGAAATTGTTTGACATTTTTGAAGTTCTGAGAACCTATTTTCGTCAATTAATGAATCTTATCCTGATACTAAATATTTTGTTAAATAAATCAAGTACATGTTTAACCTAACCTGGATCTCATTCAGTAGTTAGAGTCCCCATTTTTCTTCATTGTATTTTGGTGGGTATTTGTTTGCCAAGAGGCCAGATATCTTTCAGGGTACATTTCAGTAATTGTTAGGAGGGGTCTGCCAATCCACTTCCGTCCTTGTGCTCCCCATTTTCCACATGTCTGCACTTCTCAAAATACCCAACCCGACCTACAACGCCCCTACTTTATAATATATTGTTACAATTATATTCCAGCAATTATCTGGCTTTTTAACTTTAATACTTGTATTACACATGGTATCTCCGTAATGCACTACACAAATTGTTCAGACTGAGTAAGCCAGGTAAAATAAGTGCATAAATATATAAATAAATAAATATAAATGTACTTTTGACTTGTATACGCTTCAAAAACTCCAGAAGACTTGCACCGATTGACCTCCTCAAAGTTTGACACAACGATGAATTATAATACAGGAAGGTTTTGAGAAAACTACTTCTTTAATACACAAATATAACCTACATATATCTCACGTTTGAGATTTTTAGTAACAGCGTTTCCCATCATGAAGTTTATAGAAATTCATACGTGAAATATATGAAGAAATTGGATGTATAATATATGTGCGTATTCTCGTAGAACTTTGTCTCAAAATTTCATAGCGTGCGGTAAAGAACTTTGGGAGATTTTTGCTAATGAACATCTACATTTACAAATGTAAATGATAGTTTGTTCAAAATCTGAAATCTCCGAAAATTATTGATAAATATGAAGCACTGAATTAAAATTTGTGATGCGGCCGGGAATCGAACCCGGACCTCTATGCTTACTAGGCAGACGTCTTACCGTTTTTTTTTGTTTTTTTAATTTTTTTATTTTTTATTTATTTTTTTATTTTTTATTTTTATTTTTTATTTATTTTTTGTTTTTGTTTTTTATTATTTAGGGAGTGGGGGGTGGGTTTTGGGATGTATGTATTCTTTATTTTGTTTTATTATTTCAACTTCATCAAAATAAAACAGCCTTTTCCTGGCAGACATAGAAAATTTGAATAAGGAAATAAAAGCTTCTGTGTTATTTTCCACGCGCCTGTCACCCCCTTTACGGTTTTCTCTCTCTTGTTTTTTATATATATTTTTATTTGCGCTCTATACTAACGGATGTCGCGTGTCCGTGCACAACTAAAAACTAGAAACAGTAAAGTAAAGAAAACTCTCTGTGGGGAGTGAGTTTCCGGGCGGTCGACTCCAGTGCTTCTGCCACCAGGCACGTCTTCTCGTTTTGTTGTAAGAGGTAACCGTTTCATCATGTTCATCATATGCCTCTTCATCGTTATCATATTAGCTTCTCATACCCGGGACATTCCAGCTCCTTGGAGGATCTCGTAACGCACTCCCCAGAAAATTAGAAAAATATTGTTAATACTTCGGGTTCCGAATCAGCGCCATATGTTGTTCTTGTAAATGGTTCCAGAAGTCCGGCACATGCTTCGCGCCGTCGCGATGCAAATAATACACCGCCTGGGCTCGAATCCACGTCACCGCGTTCGTTTTGGTTCGTGGGTAATACGTTCTGTCTGGAAAAAGGACAATCTTTGGGTCGATATTTTGCTGTCCGACGCGCAGTAGAAAGCCAATCATCTGCGCCACCAGCCGCCATACTTCCGCAGAGGGCCCGCACATGAGACGGTGAGCATCGTCGTCTAGAACCTGGCATACTTGGCATAACGGAGTGTTCACCATATTGATGGCGTGCAGGCGGGATCCAGTAACTTGTTTACCGTTAACCAACATGTACCATGTCGTTCTTGTTTCCGTGTCAAGTGTGGCATGATGAATTGTCCGCCATACCTCCGGCCAGTGGATCGTGGGGTGCCGTGCTTCCACAGGGTTGGCGGGGCGCCTGCTCGTAAGTATCCGGTAGATGTCGCGCGCTGTCGGAGATCTATTTATTCGGAGTTCTGTCATAATATAGCTATTTTCAAGGAAAAACTCTCTGATATGTTGAAACGGTGAAGAAATGTTCTGCACCATCACCGGCGCTTGCCGAGAAGCTGGCGCCAGTTCGTCTACCAAGATTCCTGACAGATACTTGTGCTGTCTTCTCCATGTCTTCAATGTCGCGCTAATATATAGCGCCACCGACCGATCGTGAACGTGAACAAGCCCGAGGCCACCTCTACTAGTTGGTAATGTCAGAGCCTCATACCGGATCCCGTGCTGACAAAGTATCCAAACGCTGCCAGTATGCTTCGGGCGATCATCTTTGGCATCGGTAGAATCTGTGCATAATGTGGAATGCGCGACGCCAAGTATGTATTTATATAAATGACGCGTTGAATCATATTTAATGTCCTTAGTGCGTTCGCTTTGACACCATTTCGTATGGTTATGAGCAACCTCTTGAAGTTGAGCGCGACCGATCGTCGTACATCATTCGTGAAGACGATTCCCAAATACTTGATCCTGTCCCGTAACGGGAATGGGGCTACACAGTCGGCAGGTAGTCCTGTACCTATATTCAAGGCGACGGATTTGGCCACATTCATACGGCTACCTGTAGCGGCACCGTATCGATTGATCCAGTCCAAAGCCGCGTTAACGTCGTTGCCGTTTCTCACCACCAATATAAGGTCGTTGGCATATGCTTTGCAACGAAATGTGTAACCACGCATCGTAATTCCTGTCAGGCGTTGGCGGAGGCCGCTGAGAAGTGGTTCAAGAGCCATGGCATATATGATCGTGGACAAAGGACATCCTTGTCGAATCGATCGCTGGATAGTTAGGGGCCCAACCAATCGTCCGTTGACAAGCACTTTAGAAGGAGCCCCATGTAGTAGTCGCATCACTATAGTTATGAAGGGCGGCGGGAAATTCATTTGCGTCATCAGTTCCTTAAATGTAGGTGTGGCTGACTCTGTCGAAAGCACGATCGAAGTCTATAGATATCAGAGCTCCACGTAGACGACATGCTTTCGCCAGTGCGATCGAATCGCGGTATTCACTAAGCGCCGACTGGATGTTGTTGTCACTGACGAGGGATGTCTGGTCTGATGACACCACGCGATGCAGAACTTTTTTAATTCGTGTCGCCATCAGCCGAGTGAAAATCTTGAAATCACAGTTAGGGGCGATATTCTCCGATTCTTGTGCTGCGTGATGTTTTAGGTATTGGGATGATGACGCCCTCTACAAACGCTGGCGGAAGTGGCTCTTCAGGAGACATGAGTTCGCGACAAATTTCCGTCCAATAGGGAGCAATCAAGTGTTGGAAAGCCCGATAAAATTCCAAAGGTATTCCGTCAGGCCCTGGCGACTTATTGAGTGCGCCCTTGCCTATGGCATCGATCACTTCGTCCTCAGTAATGTCCTCCAGCAGTATCGCCTGTGCCTCTTGATCTAGAGTCCCGAATAGCGTGTTAGTGACTTCATGGAGGGCCTCCCGCTCTAGTTCTTCTGCGGTGTATAATCGGGTATAATAATCAGCGAAGGCACGTGCTATGTCATTTTGTGACGTGAGATGGGAGCCATCATCAGTATCAACGGTATGTATTAGTCCCCTGCGATGTCGCTCACGTTCCTGAATAATATGGTGCATCGATGGATGTTCACCCGCAACACGATCCATTGTCCTCGCACGGACCGCTGCACCTTCCAGATGAGAGCGCATAAGAGCGACGATTTTAGCCTTAGCTCGTTGAACCCTCATTTGTCGTTCCGTTGAAGGGGCCTGATATGTGCATTCTCTTAGTATAGTGAAATAAAAGTTTAAAGTTTGCCATTTCCACCGTGATTGTTCGCGCCCCAACGCAATGAATGCACGCCGTATCGCCGGTTTTGTGCATTCTAACCACCAACTTAATGTCGTAGGGTAAGTCCGTCGTCGCCTTACGCAATTATTCCAAACTTCTTCAATAACTTGATGACACTCCGGAGCTTGAAGATGGGCCACGCTCATCTTCCATATTCCATGGCCTCGCCACACTTGTTGCCTTTGGAGGCCGATCGTGCAGATATAAACCGAGTGGTCAGTGAAGGCCGCTGGCCATAGCTCTGCGTCATGGATGTCACGTTGGAGGCAGCGCGTAACGTAGACGCGATCTAAGCGGCTGCCGGAATGGCTGGTTACGTAAGTGTACCCGGTTCGATCTCCATGTACATATTCCCACGTATCTACCATCCGAAGTTCCTGTGTTAAAGTTCTCAATTCTGGACATGGATTATAGTGTGGGAACTGTCCTTCGGCGACAGCACACAGTTGAAATCGCCGCTAAGGATGCATTCAGCGTGTCGCCCTAGAAAGAGCGGAGCTATTTCTTCGGCAAAGAAGTGGGATCGTTCTCTTCGTTTTTCCGTGCTGGATGGTGCGTAGATGTTGATAAAGCGCACTCCAAGTACTGTTATAGCCATTCCTCGTGCCGATGGTAAGTATATGACATCCTCCGCTACAAGACCTTCCTTTAGGAACATCGCTACGCCGCTACCAGTGTCTGAAGCTGGGGACATGAAGATGTTGTAGCCATAGAAAGACGGGAAGTCGTCGACGTATACTTCTTGTAATAGAGCGATGTCTATGTCTGCCGCGCGCAGCATATCCTTTAGGAGAGTAGTCTTGATTTGCGACCTTATATTATTGGTGTTGATGGATGCTATGCGGTAGGCTTGTTGCTGTCCTACTCGTTGTTGGGCGTGCATAGTAAGCGTGCATTGTTATTGCTGGCGCGTTCTCCTTCCGTGGTGCCAGTGAAGCGGCAAACTTTAGTTATGACGGGACTCCGTGGGCGGTGTCATCGCAACCGCGGTGCTCGCGGTTAGCGGAGCCTGGATTTCATCGACGTCGTCGAGTTCACTTGTCCAAGAGGGGCCCTGTGTCCGGAACTTTGCAGCCACAGCCGCTGGCACCGTATTTTCGTTTATCGTGCGAAGTTGTGGGACTTCTTGCGGGACGTCAGAGATGGTCTCACTGGTGTGTCCTGGGACCTCAAGTTCAGTATTGTGATGTTGTTCGTCGTCAGAGGCTCCAGTACTCTCCATCGTGGCGTCCTCGTCATCTGCCCGGTCTGTACGTAGAAAACTATCATCTGATGGTGTGCGACGTCGTTTCCTCCGTCGTTTGGGGGATCTCTGCTTGCGTTGTCGTACATCCGTATCCGCATCCTGTGCAGAGGCTTGGTCGTCCGGTGCGTTGGGCACAAAAGCGGCCGTGGGTGGCACCAGCCGATCGACGTCCATAGACGCCTCCGTTGTAGCCACTTTAGTCTGTTGTGGTTGGTCCGGAGCGGGTTCCACGACCGTCATTTTGGCAGCGTTGTCATCATCTTGTGTCACCTCTACTGTGCAATCATCCACCACTTGATACTCATTATCGTGCGACGGAACATCTTGTCGAGTAACGGCAGAGTAGGTAAGATGCATAGAAACGGTCGTGGGTGGTGGTGCAGTTTCGCCCGCCGGAACTTGTGTGATCCCCCTTTGGATGCATTGCGAACGTAGATGGCCCTCCTTACCACAGCCAGAACAGGTCTTGGGCTGACCGTCGTATATAATTATGGCTCTGCAACCTCCGATAGTGAGGTAAGACGGAACGTGCTTTGTAAGGTCAATCCGTACTTGTCGCACCCCATTCAACACTGGGTATTTCGTAAATGTGGTCCATTTTTCGTGAACATGGCTGATAACACGTCCATACGGTTGTAAGGCATTGACCACTACATGTTCCGGAACCTCGAAGGGCAGCTCAAAGACTCTTATAGTGCGGATTCCTGCGTGGTCGATCGAAACTGCTCCAACATTGCCATCGGCATGTTTAAATTTTAGTCCATCCGCATGGTCACGTACAAGTTTGTCACATACTGTGTCGTTGCTCAATTTCAGATATACCACACTGCTCGTGATAGAGAAATGAATTCCAATCACATACTCGGGATCGATTTTTAGCTCTTCCTCTATGAAACGTTCGATTTCAAATGCTTTGGGTCGTGCGTATCCAGGCGTGAAACTGATCTTGATAGTTGCCTTCCTGTATGAGTGTTCCATTGCGTGTCAATAAGTAGTCACTCGCGAGAAACACATACGGTAAACAGCCGCGCGCGCGCCCGAGACTCCGCGGCGGGACGTAAACACGTCCACCTCACCGCACCGCTGCCTGAAGCGTCCCCTCGGCCACCGCGGCCGGCAGTACAATGCCGTTAGACCACTACACCACTAACGATTAACGCTCCTTGGAATAATATAAGTACGATTTCCCTCCACAACACAAACTTTAATTCAGCTTCTTTGTTCCAAAGATAATTGCCACTACTGCCAAGGCTCTTCATGCAGTGGAATAGCACCTCAGCAATGGACATGTTGGACCAATCCTGTTTCAAAGTTTGTGACGTGATAGGAAATCATACTTAGACTATTACAAGGCGCGTTAATCGTTAGTGGTGTGGTGGGCTAACGGTAAGACATGTGCCTAGTAAGCATGGAGGTCCTGGTTCGAATCCCGGCCGCATCACAAATTTTAATTCAATGCTTCACAATTGTCAATAATGTCTTTGACATATTTGAGACGAAAATCCGTCTCAGGGATTGTTTATTTGTATTAAATTGATATTTACATCTCCGAAAATTCTTCACAGATTGAGGCGAAAATTTGATAAAATATTTTCTTCCATTACACACATGGTTGTCCAGTATTCAATGCACTGAATTATACTTAGCACAACATCGCAACCAATGAAGTTATTTTCAGATATAAGGTTAACTTCAAAATTAAAAAGAGTGAATAGTATTTTCACAGAGTAATTGTTTATATGAGGTCAACGATTAATACAGTATACAACCTGCTTAAAATAATGTTATTAGCCTTTTTCTGTGCCAGTAACATAACCACGACAGCGAGAAAATCTGTAATTGATGCAACTAGCAATCATGATTATAACTGACGAGAGTAATGACACAGCTGACAGACGTCAATCAACACTGTTTATCTGATTGCGATAAAGTGTTACACATTTCGCCTTCAAAACAAGAGAAATGGCGCTGTCTACATAGTAATTCGTATGGTGCACGGCAAGGGTAATTTACAACACACTTCAAACCGAAAATTTATTCGGATCGTAGTTAAATTTTTTACATTTGACATTAAAAACTAGAAAAACATAAAATTTTGTACGTTGCATATTGAAGGGTACCTTATTGCAGATTTCTGAACTACTCGCCTGATCACCGTAAAATTTGGCCGATATAAGCAATTTTTGATATTCAGGGCACGTAAGAGATTGGGAGAATGGCGAAGGTAATAACAGAGGTGATGGGAAGGTGGACTTGAAAGTGAGGAGGTGGAAGAGGAGACGTAGATATGAAGGCGGTCGGAGAGAGGAAGAGGTACATACAAATGGATACAGGAATGTAAAAGGGGAGGAGACGGAGGAAGGGCAGATGGAGGAATGAATAAATGGATATAAGGAAACGCAGGGAGGATATAGACGCACAGAGGAGTGGCGTGAAGATGATGCGCAGACACAGGGGGAGGAGGGGGAGGAGGAGGAGGAGGAGGACACTAACAAAGGGAGGGGGAAATGAGAAACAAAAGGGAAAGGGGAGGAGCAGAAAGCCAAAGACATGGAAAAGTGTGTACCAAAGTCCTGTACGTATTAGCAACTGCGAAGCATTGCCAGCTTCGCTTATTTGAATGACTACGAATGTGGAACGAGAGAATGGAAAGACAGAGAGAAAGAAAGAGAGAGAGAGAGAAAGAGAGAGAGAGAGAGAGAGGAGGGGATGCCCAGAGAGAGGTATTGGATGTAATTCGAAAGACTGTGGAAGACAATCGCTTGCCGCCCGCGGTGGCCGAGGGGACTGAGGCGCTCCAGTCACGGTCTGCACGGCCACTACGGTCTGGGGTTCGAATCCCCCTCAGGCATGGATATTTGTGCCGTCCTTAGTCTTAGCTAGTTCATAAGTAGTTTGTAAGCTTAGGGACTGATGACCCCGTAGTTAAGTCCCATAAGCTTAACAAACATTTGAACATTTGAAATTTTGAAAGTTAAGTCCCATAAGTTCTACAAACATTTGAACATTTTTTGACAATCGCTTATATAAAGGAGAATGGTACGTCGCATTTTGCAAAGTTAGAAACCGACGACCTTTTGGTTATGCTTATGAAGATAAAGAACAAATAAAACGTGTAACTAGATCTACATATATACTCCGCAATCTACCGTAATGCGCCTGG
Source organism: Locusta migratoria (assembly GCA_026315105.1). NCBI lineage: Eukaryota > Metazoa > Arthropoda > Insecta > Orthoptera > Acrididae > Locusta > Locusta migratoria. The sequence goes on from CM048747.1 coordinate 105,091,188, forward strand.
CGAAGGGTACACTATACCTCTACTAGACATTTACTTTCCTATTCCATTCACAAATAGAACTATGGGAAAAAGAATGTCTATATGTCTCTGTACGAGCCCCTAATTTCTCTTATCTTGTCTTTGTGATCTTTGCGCTAAATGTAACTAGGCAGCAGCAAGATCGATCGTTCTGCTGTCAGCTTCAAATTCCGGCTCACTAAATTTCCTCAATAGATTTTCTCGAAAAGAACGTCGTGTTTCATCAACCGATTCCAATTTGAGTTTCCGGAGCATTTCTGTGATGCGCATTGGTCAACACTATCAATAACGAACCTAGCTGCTCGCCTCTGAACTGCTTCCATGTCTTCTTTTAAACTGATCAACTCCGGATACCAAACACTTGAGCAATACTCGTACAAGCTTTTTATATGCGGTCTGCTTTACAGATGAAGTACATCTTCCCAAAATTTTCCCAGTAAACCGAAGTTGGCTGTTCGCCTTACTCATAACTGTCCTTACATATTCGTTCCATTTCATATCGATCTGCAATGTTCCGCCTAGATGTTTGAACGACGCGACTGTTTCAAGAAACTCACTACTAATGCTGTATTCGAACATTATGGGATTGTTTTTCCTACTCATGTGCATCACCTTACATTTTTCTACATTTAGAGCTAGCTGCCATTCTACACACTAACTAGAAATTTTGTCTAAGTCATCCTGTATGCGATTACTGTCTATTAAGGACGACACCCTCCCATAAACCATAGTATCATCAGCAAACAACCGCAAATTACAAGTTACTCTGTCCATCAAATAATTTATATAGATAGAAAATAATAGCGGTCCTATCACAATCCCCTGGGGCACGCCTGACGATGCACTTGTCTCTGATGAACACTCACCGTCGAGAACAATGTATTGCGTTCTTTTACTTCGGGAAGACTTCCAACCTGTCGCAAACTATTCAACCTGTTGCATATGTTCATATCTTCTTTAGCAGTCTACAGTGCGGCACCGCGTCAAATGCATATTTGAAATCGAGAAAAATATTGAATTTAAAATAGATAATATTTTCTGTGAAAACAACTAGTCATTCCTACGACAATATTTGTCTTATTGGAGCCACAGAAACGGAAAGAAGGTTACCTATATGACTGATGTATGTTAATGTGAGCCTCTATTTGCAAAAAATTATTTATTTCCCCATTCATTTCACATCAGAATGAACCACATCGAAGTGTGGCTGGGCTTTGCTAGTGCAATATTTATCGCCCAAAACGTTGCATATCACTGCATACTCCGATGCAGAGTGCGAATTCCGTTCTATAAATTTCATCCCTTGACTTTACAAACCTACCGCCTGATCACAACGAAGAAATAATAAATTTTTCCTTAATTTTTGATCACAACGAAGAAATAATAAATTTTTCCTTAATTCCTTAAGTACATTGTAGTAAATCAATTACGGTTATTTACAATGTAGCTGACAGCCTCAACAATGAGCGGTGAAAAACCGGAATATATGACGGGCCTAATTTGTAAGTCTCAGATAAACAAAAGGTTTTTAAGAAAAATGTCAAACGAGTAATTTAAAGTTTCTTTTTTCATGATACGTGAATTATACTTAACTTTTCAGGCGGTTTTAAATAATGATAGGGCACTTGGACATTTTTAATATGCCCGAGATCAAGGCAATGCTTTAAAATAAAAATTATTGATAGTCAGCTGCCGGATACTTTTTCTAAAGAAGAAAAAATACTAAAAAAGATCAGTTCAAATGTTAGTAATTAAAGGCGACCTAACTACCCTGGTAAACTGACTTATACTAAAGAAAACACACACACACACACACACACACACACACACACACAAACAAACACACACCTATGCCCGATGAACGACTCGAACCTCCGACGGGAGTGGCTGCGCGTTCCTTAATGTTACGCTCCAGACCGCATGTCCATTCTCGCCAGCAAGTTCTGTCGCATTGACGACTTCAATCACTGTAGTACAAATAAGATGCCAATGAGGAAACTATCGATTTTTTGCCAAATGAAGTACTGGAGAAAGGAATATTCTTGTAGCATGTCAGTTTCTAATTCGCTAGCTTCAGCGTAATACAGTGTTTCGTAGTCTTGATGTAGTGTTGCAGTGCAGAAAACGTTTAATTTTGGGAAATCTCTTTGATATTCTACAGGTACAAGATTTTTTAATTTTATTATTATTATTATTTTATGTTGCGCTCCCCAGACTCGGGCATATTTAGTGTCTATCGTCCCATTTAGCACAGAACGCCACCTAGCCAAGAACCACAACTTCTGGGCCACAGTGTATGTTGCATATGTGGCGCTGGAAGCTGGAGAACAGCAGAGCAGTGCTAACATGCTGTTTACTGAAACTTTTAATTGTGGTCTGGAACCAACACACTTCAATGTTTACAGTGATGCTATTAAAATTTATACGTGTAGCATTCTTCTATGGATGTTTCTATTTACGTGGTACAGTCATTCGCATTCTGAGACTGACCGCATGACGACCCTGTGGTGCACTATAGCGCAAAGGCGGTGCCATCGAATGGTATGAGGTCTGTTAGTTTGTCGTTCCTGTAAGAGACAATTGCATGCCCTGGAAGCAGACGTTCGGTTGTTGTTGTAACCAGGAGTTGATTGCGCGAGTTGGACATTGAATGTCACAGTCTGAGCAAAAGGCAAACATCAAATTCTGACAGAAATTAGGCAAATCCGCACCCGAAACGTTTGAAATGATGCAGCAGGTGTACGGTGAAGTCGCATTGAGTCGCAAAGTTATTTAGGTGGCACCGACGTTTAGTGCAACGACGGGATAGTTTGGAAGATGATGTGCGTTCTCGCCGGCCGCGGTGGCCGAGGGGACTGAGGCGCTTCAGTCACGGTCTGCACGGCCACTACGGTCGGGGGTTCGAATCCCCCCTCGGGCATGGATATTTGTGCCGTCCTTAGTCTTAGCTAGTTCATAAGTAGTTGGTAAGTTTAGGGACTGATGACCCCGTAGTTAAGTCCCATAAGCTTAACAAACATTTGAACATTTGATGTGCGTTCTGGTCGGCTACAAACATTCGAACGAAACGCAAAATCTCGCAAGTTGCAAGATTGGTGCGTACTAACCGCTCCTAATCGGTAGACGGTTTCACAGCAGCAGTGGGGATCAGCCGTAGTACAGTAGTACTTGCAACAAATTTGTGATAGACGACCTCAACATGTCTCTTGTTACCAGTGGCTGCGCTTCCTGTGTTCACTGGTTCAGTGGACCCCCGGAAAAAAATCTCATCGTGATAAAAAAGTAAATAAGTAAATAAAAATTATTTTTAAACTATCATTCTCCGTTTCATTCTTCTATCAGATTATTTTATATGCACATTCAAAGCATTTTTATCGCATGAGAAAAGTTTTACGTCTCGGAGACAGCACGTATACGAGTAGTAGCGCGGCTGCCTAATATAGACGGTAGTGGCCGCAACGTTGCAGTGCGTATGCGCGGCTGATGTTCAAATTCTTTTCTAAACCCCCTGGAGGCAGCATACGGGCGCTCCCGCCACAGAGAGGGGCGAGGGTAAACGCCGCTTTTAGCACTGACATTGGAGCTGGTAGAGACACCAACTCCTGGCTACTCGGTTACGCACGAATGGTCCCAAAGCAAAGACAATGGAGCTACTGCGCACCTCACATTGCGCATGCGCAATTACTCCATGATGGCAACATCCACACTCCACATTTGTTTTTGAAACATTGAAGATTTATCAAAAACACGTCATATTTGGTAAAGTACCTTATAATTCTCTAATAAAGACGCATCAACTGCAAACGTCTTCAGAAAATCCGACCATAAATAATAATAAAATCGGTAGTCTCCACATACCAAGAATAGTCGTGTGGTTAGCGGCATCGCGCTGAGATGTCAAAAGTAGTGGGTTCGAGTCTGAGTGCAAGCAGTTTTTGAAACCCAATCTTCTTTTTAACAGACAATGGAACAACAATGACTTTTGTATTGTTACTTGCCACATATCTTTAGACGTATTTTTCTAATGTGTGGCGATTTTTTGAATAAATAAATGTTGTGCCGCGTTGTTTCTTTGGACGCAGAGCGGCGGTTGGATGGAGGAGGGATGCCACTATGAAGTTTCGGCCCCGATCCGGGGCACTGAAAGAAGTGAACCCCCAGTCATCTGAAGCATCAACCGCCACTTCTTGTTACTCAGCATAGTGTGCCAAGAGTATTGTCCCAAGACCAACGTGATGATCGCATGACTATTTCTGGTGACCTGATCAGTTTTGCGGACGATGGTCCGACGTTTCCCACCCGGATAATAAGTGAAGACGAAACATGGTGTTTCATTTACGATCCGCAACTGTAACGACTATCAGCCACCTGGAATGTGGCAGCCTGTGTAACAAAAAGTGTCGTGTGGGTGGCTATCTTCCAGGCGTCAAGTTTCAGAACTTATTGAATGACCACATATATTGTCCTGATACGGCATAATTAGTATCGATGTTGTTAACGAACGAGAGGTTATTATGTCGCCACTCTGATTCATTGAAGTTTTTACTGAGTTCTGGCATTTTCGTAGAGAGAACTAAAGTGACAAGATAAAAAATCCATAGGAGGGAATGCTACGTATTTCAGTGACATAAGTGTAATATTACATTCACGTAAACAGTGAAAAAATATCAGAATATATACATATCCTGCATACCTGAGTGTGCTTTTATCAAATGTTCAAATGTTTGTACAACTTTTGGGACAACTACGGGGTCATCAGTCCCTAAGCTTACAAACTACTTACGAACTAGCTAAGACTAAGGACGGCACAAATATCCATGCCCGAGGGGGAATTCGAACCCCCGACCGTAGCGGCCGTGCAGACCGTGACTGGAGCGCCTCAGTCCCCTCGGCCTCCGCGGCCGGCTGTGCTTTTATTAATTGTATAACTACATGTGCAAGATATCGATGGAGTGGTTAAAAAAACACAATGTTCTCTCACAAAATAAAGCTACATTTCTACATTTAAAGTTTTTAAATGTTAATCAGTGTCAAAGTGATAATATGTCTTTCTCCATGGATACTGCAACGTAGACTTATTTTTTTGACACAGAAAATTTATTGCATATCGCAGATTGAAGTACCGCAATGAAACGAAGATCCTATCCTCTTTGTTTAACCACTTCATCTAAACGCCGCATCTAAAATTTGTGGACTGTTAGATGTGTAGTATAAGTGGGTACTGGAGATCAAGGGCGCCTTTCTTAGTGCTGATCTATGTGTACCTCGCGAAAACGTAGAATTACATTGGAGCTAACACGGATGTTTGTTAACAATAATTCCTCTTGCCTATCGTTCGAGGGTGGAAGAAGAAAGAAAGAAAACGACATTGGTACAAACTATATAAATGTATTGACTATAGTAACAAAATATTTCAAATGTTTGTAAATCTATTGCACTTGACTACGATGGTCATCAGTCACTAGGCTTACAAACGATTAAAACAAACGTATGCTAAAGACACCCATGTCCGAGGGAGGAATCGAATCTCCGACGGCGAGCAGCGGCACGGTCTGCAGCTAGGCGCCTTGGAACGCTCGGCCAGTGCACCGCGGCCTATAGTTTCTACCGTACGAAAAAAATAAAGAAACATTGTTAGCATTTCATACCCTAAGTCGTGCTTGCTGGTGGAGTAGCCGCTTTGACTACAGTTACTGTACTGTCAGGGCAGTGGCGGTTTTAGGCTGTCGCAAGCCCGGGGCGGTGGCAAAATAAAATAATGACGCTGGCCCCTCCCGTCCACTTAGAAATATATGTATTACTTTTGAGATTTGGAGGCCCACAGGACGAGAGGTACGAAAAAAAAAGCTTTCCAGATTTAGAGGCCACAGAACGAGAGGGCAACGCATCAATAAATAAATAAAAATAAATAACGCCTTCGAGGTATCTGGAGGCTTCCCAAGACTAGGCGCCTGGGGGCGGTCCGCTCCCCCTCCCCTCGGACTCGGTAGAATTGATATGAAAGACAAGCATTACCATTATATATTTTTGACGACGTTACAGCGTTCAATGAATGAAATAAATCGCAATTTGCGATCTGTTATGGTTTCATTGTACTAGATTTAGATGGAACACCAAAGTGCGGCGAAAGAAAACTTGTGCCCGGCCGGGATCGAACCCGCGATCTACTGCTTACTAGGCAGATGCGTTGACCACTCCGCCACCGAGGACACAGTGACCAGCCTGACTGCGCAGGACTCTTCCTTGCACGTCTCCCGCCACACCCAAATCTCCATTCGCCACGCTGTCTCTTTCCTATACCACAGCCTATTTTTTCTGTAATGCTCGCAGCCACAATACTGTATTCCCGCATCAGGGAGAACAGACCATGGGGTAGTGAGACACAATTAATTGTCGTCAGCCCAGCCTCGGCTTGCATACAATTATAATTTTTGACGACGTTACAGCGTTCAATGAATGAAATAAATCGCAATTTGCGATTAGTTATGGCTTTACTGTATTAGGTTTAGATGGAATACCAAAGTACGGCGAATGAAAATTAATACCTCATGGTCTATTCTCCCTGATGCGGGAGTACTGTGGCTGCGAGCATTACAAAACAAATAGGCTGTGGTGTAGGAAAGAGACAGCGTGGCGAATGGAGATTTGTGTGTGGCGGCAGACATGCAGGGAAGAGTCCTCTGCAGTTGGGCTGGTCACTGTGTCCTCGGTGACGGAGTGGTCAACTTGTTTGCCTAGTAAGCAGGAGATCCAGGGTACAAATCCCGGACGGGCGCCAATTTTCATTCGCCGCACTTTGCTATTCCATCTAAACCGTGTACAATAAAGCCATAACTAATCGCAAATTGCGATTTATTTCGTACAAGCATTACCGTCGCAGTGTCTCTGACTGTGAGAGATTCCGCTCCGTTTTACTGTGTGTGTGTGTGTGTGTGTGTGTGTGTGTTTCGTGAACATCTTTGGGAACAGGCAGACATGCAGACGTGATGATGTGTACATCGCAAAAACATAGAAATACGTTAGGAATAACCTTTCTAGTTGGTGCGAAGAATGGCAGCTAGCTCTCAATGTAGAAAAATGTAAGGTGATGCGCATGAGTAGAAAGAAACAATCCCATAATGTTCGAATACAGCATTAGTAGTGAGCTTCTTGATGCTGTCGCGTCGTTCAAATATCTAGGCGTAACATGAAGTGGAACGAGCATGTAAGGACAGTTGTGAGTAAGGCGGACAGCTGACTTCGGTTTGTTGGGAGAATTTTGGGAAGATGCACTTCACCTGTAAAGGAGACCGCGTATAAAACGCTCAAGTGTTTGGGAGCCGCAGCAGATCAGTTTAAAGGAAGACATAGAGGCGGTTCAGAGACGAGCAGCTAGATTTGTTACCGGTAGGTTCGACCAATGCGCGAGTGTCACGGAAATGCTTCGGCAACTCGATTGGAGATCGCTGGAAGGAAGACGACGTTCTTTTCGTGAATTTCTGTTAAGTAAATTTAGAGTGCCGGAATTTGAAGCTGATTGTAGTACGATCTTGCTACCGGCTACTAACATTTCGCGTAAAGATCAAAAATACAAGATAAGAGAAATTAGGGCTCGTACGGAGGCATATAGGCATTCTTTTTTTCCTCGTTCAATTTGGGAGTGGAATAGGAAAGGAAATGCCTAGTAGTGGTACAGTGTACCCTCCGCCACCCACCTTACCGTGAATTGTGAAGTATGTATGTAGATGTAGATGTTTGTTAACAATAATTCCGTCCACCATTCGAGGATGAAAGAGGCAAGCAAGCAAAAGACAATGGTACCACGCACCGTAAGGCGTAAATATGTATGTGGATGTAAGAATACCTTGCAAAGTATTGACTACAGTAACAAACGTACGGACGAAATGAAGAATCATTGCTAGCAGTTCATTGGCTGTCGCACCTTCTGGTGGAATAGGGGCTTTGACCACGGCTACTGTGCTGTGACGTAGCCTCCACGTGTCAGGGTCGGCAGAGTTGGGATGAAACACATGCATTACCGTCGCTGCCTCTCTGCCTGTGAGAGCTTCCCTCCCGTCCTCCTGCGTTTGGTGGACATCTCTGGCAACAGGCAGACAGGCGGGCAGATCCCAGAGGCGGACGTGGCAAAGTGGACGTGGATGAGTAGGAGGGGGCGGCATTACGCGCCGTAAGCCGCGGCTTACTGACCGCCCACGCAAAATGCCCCAATTTCCAGCCAACGACGTCACGTTTCTTGCCGATGGCCTGCGGCCCGGCCAATCTGGCGCGTGCCTCGCCCAGCCCCGCGCGGCCGCCTCGCTCGGGCAACTGCTAGCGGCACCACCTGCTCTGCTGCCTCTCTGAGAGCTCGGGGTCACGGCGTGGCCGTCCCAGCACTGCACGACACCAGCAGGGACGACTACTCAAGGTTTCAAGACACCTTCAACTACAGGGTGCAAATAATGGACTATATGAAACAAACCGTACATTACTTACAAATTATAATAAGTCCGGGAAAGTTGCCGCATGCGGTACAAACTGTACCTTCCTCCTCCTAGTTTTGCGGTGGCCGAGGGGACTGAGGCGCTCCAGTCACGGTCTGCACGGCCACTAAGGTCGGGGGCTCGAATTCCCCCCCTCGGGCATGGATATCTGTGCCGTCTTTAGTATTAGTTAGTTCAGAAGTAGTTTGTAAGTTTAGGGACTGATGACCCCGTAGTTAAGTCCCATAAGCTATAGAAACATCTGAACATTTCGAACAAGTTTTGCTAAAATCCGCCTCAGTGCGTGTACAGGCGCTTTGCAGTTGCGCAGTAGAATATGGGTGGTGAGGCAAATGCGTTTGTTTCAATGGTGGTAGTTTTAACCGAATCATTGTTAATAAACTAGGTAACGCTCTATATCTTGCATTGATTTTTTTTTCTTTTTTTGTAGAACTTACGAGACTTAACTACGGGGATATCAGTCCCTAAGCTTACAAATTACTTATGAACTAGCTAAGACTAAGGACGGCACAAATATCCATGCCCGAGGAGGGATTCGAACCCCGACCGTAGTGGCCGTGCAGACCGTGACTGAAGCGCCTCAGTCTCCTCGGCCACCGCGGCCGGCACAGAGTCATAGGGTGCGGCACCTATCCCTCATAGATCGGCATACATGGCGCAATTTTTCTTTCTTTTTAGCCCTTTGTCCCACTCCCCGGGTCGACTTCTTAATGCGGATTTGGCATGTTAGTAACTACGGGGTGGCCAGATGCCCTTCCGCATGCCCCTCAGGAGGAAATGTATACCCCAAATGGCTGCGTATGGTGTTATACGTATGGAAATGTAAAGGTTTACGAAATGTTTGCGAATCGTGTAACTGAGGCGGGACTTGGGTACCAGCCCGGTATTCACCTAGGGGGGATGTGGAAAACCGCCTAAAAACCACATCAAGGCTGGCCGGCACTCCGACCCCGCATACGTGGCGCAATGTTTGATACTTACTGTGTAGACTGCGGCCGCGAAATTAGGAAAAAAAGCTACTTATTGAGAGGATTTCTTTTGAAAAACTTTGATAGTCCTAAGTTTAATCTTTAAAAATAACTTAAAATTTAATTAAAAAAAAAAAAAAAGGATTTGTCTGCCACTTATTCAGTGTTTACTTTTATCCCTCAATTATTACAATCATTAACTAAAATTTTAAAATATTTTGATGAAAAAATTATAATCATCATGCGGCATGTCACCCATAAGGGCGAGGCATCTCACCCTTAGCATAAGGGATAGATGCTGTACCGTAAGGTTTACTGAATGGGCAAATATCATAACGAATGGGTGCATACAAAATACTGGTTTGTTTACTTGTAAAAGAAATTATTTTCAATTAAAGGTATTGTGGGATTAATATTCATAGAATATATGACTTCAACTGCGATTGGGCAAAGCTGAAAATGTGTACCCAGCCGGGATTCGAACCCGGGTCTCCTGCTTTCTAGGCAGTTGCGCTGACCCCTACACCACTGGGGACACACTGATCACCGCATCTGCAAGGACTACCCATGCACGCCTCCCGTCAGACACAAATTCCCAGCTTCGCTTGCAGCTTGCAGGTGCGGTGATCACTGTGTCCCCAGTGGTGTAGGGGTCAGCGCAACTGCCTAGAAAGCAGGAGACCCGGGTTCGAATCCCGGCGGGTACACATTTTCAGCTTTGCCCAATCGCAGTTGAAGTCATATATTCTATGAATATTAAATAATAACAGCTGCAGGATCAGAATGTGACGTTTGTTCTTTCCGAACAGACGCCACATGTATATATATTGTGGGATTCTTTATGAATAATTTTGAAAATGTCCGCCATCTCTCCCAGATTTACCCTACATGATGCACACGCATCGCTGAATGTGTGTACGTAACTACAGAAATTCGAATTTAGTTTATGACATGTTCGACGTGCCTGCTTTCCGTGTGAATGATGTGGCGCAGACGAATACCGAAATTCTGCATGACCCGCTGTCGATGATCTCATGAATTCCGGTTTTCAGCTCAACAGTTATTTTTTTATTTTATATCTCATCTTTAATGTAGCTCCACTGAAATAAGTATCAAGTGTATACGAATGTAATCGAAGTCTTCCGTGGCCGTTGTCATTGTTAATAAAAGTCCTCTCTGCATTGGACGCAGCTTCAGTATCTCAAATTTCATCGACTTTTCGCCCTCTATTGCAATCGACCTTCTTCTGGGTGTCACGTTTACTGCAGGATGAGGGAAAGTTGAGAAAAACAGTGGTGTTAGTATAGCTTGTAGAAGAAGTCGTTGCCCGTGCGCAGCAACGCATTCTCGAGTTGCGTGCAGGGTGAGTCCATTCCTTTGTTTCTGAGGGGCGCCAGCTCAGTTGCGCCTTGCCTGTGGGGCAATTTGCTTAGTTTGTTAAGTTGGCAGTCAACTGCGTATCGCAACCGGTAAAGAAGACGCAACTGAGGCGGCCGCCCCTCCAAATCAAAGGAATAGACTCGCCCAGCGCCCAAGTTGAGAAGACAGGCGCCACGACTTTTTGTACGAGCTGTAACTGTTACCTAATTGTGACTGGAGATTTGGGTTAAGGGAGAAGGCAGTGAGGCTTCCTTTTATTGTTGTTTGCTTTATTTGCTTCTATTGGTTGGAAAGGGAGCCCTGGATTAGTGTTTGCATGATCGTTTGCTGTTGGTTGAAACTGTCGACTGCGGCGCGGGTGGTAGCAGTGACGTAGCGCTGTTGCCTGGCGACGGCTGGGGCGTGCTATTTGCTATGCGTTTGAGTGGCATTGCGCGCAGTGTCCTCGCGCTGCGCGGCTACTGCGAACAGCCAAGACGCCGTAACTCTATACCCATCTTATCTGTTCATATTTCAAGGTCGCTTAGCTATTTCTATGGCTTCTCTAATTTTCCTCTTTAAAGTGAGGGTGTGGTATTGCCGTTACGGTGACTTCCTGGAAACCTATCTGTTTTCCTCAATCTTCCTGGTGTTCTGCCAGTGTCGACTTCTCATGCTGTCCCAACCCGAATTTAACTCTCATGCTCTGCTATCCTAGTGTTAATCGACCGCCCAGTTTATCCAATGTACACTTGGTCGCACTCACAGCTGATTTCATAGTTCAAAATGTTCAAATGTTTGTATAGCTTATGGGCCATAACTACGGGGTCATCAGACCCTAAACTTACAAACTGCTTATGAACTAGCTAAGACTAAGGACGGCACAGATATCCATGCCCGAAGGGTTATTCGAACCCCCGACCACAGTGGCCGTGCAGACCGTGACTGGAGCGCCTCAGTCCTCTCGGCCACCGCGGCCGGCCTGATTTCATAGACTCCGGCTGTGTGAAACGTACCATTTGAATCCTTCATTGAGCCAAGGACATCCCTTCTTTTGTTGTTGCTGCGTAATATAGGTTACACGTCGCATGTGTTCAGATTTTGAGAATATGGCGGCCAGTCGACGCCCATTCCAGTGGATCCTGGATACCCCATAACCGGAAAGTGCACCATCGGGACATCGGTCTCCTGCTTCGATTTGGTCTTGAATGAAGTGCATCCTGTTGAAATCAGGTTTACTCTGCAGAAAGTGGATGAAATCATGTTCCATCACCTTCAAGTACAGTTCGGTAGTCACCTCTACATCAAAGAATATCGCATCGATTACTCCGGACTGGTCATTGCACACCGTTCAGTTTCAAATTTCGAATATTTAGGAGAGACTGTATTGAGCCCTAGAACTGCAACGGCGATCTGCAGCTCTGTTTGATTTGAAGAATCCGTTTTCGTCACGCGAAGCTATATTTTCTGTGTCTGAACGCCCGCTCTGAGACATTCGTTGCAGACTTGGAGCATAGCTTCTCAGGTGTACGAACTGGTCTAGTGGTGTACGACAGAATTGAAGGGCCTTAACTTGAGAAAGAGCTCCACCGGGACTCGTGGCTCTATTTAACGTCAGTACAGCAGCGTCCCTTCTATATCTGCACCGGTTATTTTTTCTTTTAAGCGACGGGTTTTTCAGTCTTCGGAGCAACTGTCTTCCTCATCTTCGGCATCAACACGACGCAACTTCTCATGTCTCGAACACGTACTGGTAATGTACTGCAGCATTTCAGCTACAAAATCATTGTCTGTCGTTCACAGAGCCTACGATGCCATTAATTTGTAGTGGTAGTAATTATCACAGGTATGAAGAAAATTGAATTATTCAGTTTTCATCCGATCCCCAGTTTCATCTCTCTCTGTAAGCATGTATGTAAATCTTGTTCAGCATCTTACGATAATATTTTGATTGTATGAACTACTTTATTTCAGCAACCCTTTCATCTGTTTCATTTAATGCAAGCTTTTTTTGTTACTTTGGAAGGGAAAATTAACAAGATAGGCAGGTAGCAAATTAATGCTCTATAAATTTCCTTCATATTCATTGCTTAATAAAATGTACTACTACAGACACTGTCAGATAGCAGATAAGCGCTAGTCACTTCAGTCACCCGTTGAGGGTGAATGAATTTCCCATTCACGAAAGGCGGATTCTCCTTCCCCAAAATGCGCCACTCATTGATTAAGCCATCTAAATTGGGCTTCGTCACTAAACCATACCATATTCACACTAAGGTCCTCTTCCGCAATTCTGTTGACAATGGTGTTGGCGAAACATAACCTCTCTTCCATGGCCATAGAGCTTAATGGCCGAATAGGCCAAATCTCGTATGGGGAAAGGTGCAGGCCTCCATCAACAATTTGTCACAGTGCCTCCCGGTTGATACCCACATGTTGTGCAGCTCGTTTGATCGATTTCCTAGGGCTGATTTAAAACACAGAGCGTTCTTCAAAGATTTTTCCGTTCTGGAAAGTCGTACTTAAGTAACAAAGTGTAATAAATGTCAATCACTCTGTAACTACACTACAATATTTGATGCAAACTTCACTGCTCCACATGCAGGTGGCGATGTATTTTACAACTACCAACAGAAGACATCATTGCACATTATTCTATGCTCATCAACTATCCCCACCCCCACAAAACCGCTAATACCACCATAACAACGAAGAACAATATATTTAAAATTAGTGTAGTGCATTAGATAGTCATGTAAGCAATTTTTCTCTATTAATAGCACATCAAGATGATCACAACATGCACGAAACTTCTTCAAAATGTTCAAATGTTTGTGAACCTACTGGAACAAACTACTATGGTTACCAGTCCCGAGACTTACAGTCTACTTAAAGTAACTTACTCTAAGGAGAACATAGACACAGATCCTTGCTCGAGGGAGGACTCGAACGTACGGCTGGACGACCACTCAGTTCGTAGCATGACGCCTTTGGCCGTGTCCTACGTGAGCGACAAAAGCACGCAACAGCGCACGACATCCAGCTACGCGACACGGCAGCTACAAGCAGCGACATTCCGCGACATGGCCGTGTGTCCTCCGTGAGCAACAACTTCTCGCTACAAGATGGCGGCTAGAACCGATCATCTGTTTCTGAAATTTGGCACCCGTAAACGGTAGAATAACGATAGCTCCAGAGTAAGGCAATGAAGTTTTATTCACTTTAGGAAATAAGGCATAAGAAGACTGCTGTGCATTAAATTTACAAAGTGAATGATATTCGTGGACTATTTCATTTATAACTTCAAATACGAAAATAGACAGTGAAGATCACCAGCCAAATACAACAAGTACAGATTTCTTTCGAATTTTTATTTTGTGACTAATAACCACCAACAACTGAATAATTACAAAATTAGTCTCATTGTAAGACGACAGTAAATCATTTAATTGCTAGCAGTGGGCGTTGCATAGGGGTAGTGATGTGGGTTACCAAGTTGTAATTTTTTACCAAGTTAATACCAATATATTCATATTTACTGCAAATACACGTATCCCACTGATGGCCTACCAAACATATTAAATTCCTACTGAAACATTATATCAAGATAATTTATTCAGAAACGTAATTTTACACACGTCTCGTGTGACATCCTAGTTCTCTCTCTATCTCTCTCTCTCTCTCTCTCTCTCTCTCTCTCTCTCTCTCTCCCTCCCTCCCTCTCTCTCTCTCTCGCTCTCTCTGTCTGGAGAAAATTTGTTGTTACTGCAAATGCTTAAAAAGCACACAAATGTAATTGTTCAAAACACGTTCATCACTGTGTAACTAAAAGTACCACTCAGAAAAAAAAGACTGTCATACTTAAATATTTGACTTCAGTCTTAAATTTACGAGATAGTTATTTGTGGACACTTCTTATCCCAATCGAAATTCTTAATTATATGTACAACTGCAAATTTTATATTCCGTTATTTCAGAAACAATTGCAGTTTCATAAACGTCAGGGATTATTAGGTCGCAAAATTCTATATGTTTAAATATTTCGAATTCTCAAAATACAATAATCTCTGTCCCCATAGGAACAACAGTGTAGCACCGTTGCGCTATTATTGGGCAATGTTACGAATAAATAACAAACCGGATTTGAAAAAAATCGTATAAATCTATTCACACAGCCCTACACAAATCTATTCATACAGCCCTACACTATAACATAAGTAACTTAATATTTTTTTCTTATCGTGATTTCTGTGAGCGCCAAATAAAGGGTTAAAATTAATTTCAAACCAGATGGCATATCGCATATCTTGCCTTTCTTTTTCTGTCTTAAATAAGAACACACTCAGACCATGCTGCGGCAGGTAACACTGGAAATGCAATGCTATGAGAGCAGTTAATAGTCGCTTTTCCAACGTTGTCTGGTCCTGTGTGGTCGGAATATAATCTTGTACACTACCGACCATTAAAATTGCTACACCAAGAAGAAATGCAGATAATAAACGGGTATTCATTGGACACATATATTATACTAGAACTGACATGTGATTACATTTTCAAGCAATTTGGGTGCATAGATCCTGAGAAATCAGTACCCAGAACAACCACCTATGGCCGTAATAACGGCCTTAATACGCCTGAGCATTGAGTCAAACAGAGATTGGATGGCGTGTACAGGTACAGACGCCCATACAGCTTCAACACGATACTACAGTTCATCAAGAATAGTGACTGGCGTATTGTGACGAGCCAGTTGCTAGGCCACTATTGACCAGACGTTTTCAATTGGTGAAAGATCTGGAGAATGTGCTGGCTAGGACAGCAGTCGAACAATTTCCGTATCCACAAAGGCCGTACAGGAACTACAACTTGCGGTCGTGCATTATTCTGCTGAAATGTAGAGTTTCGCAGGGATCGAATGAAGGATAGAGCTACGGGTCGTAACACATCTGAAACATAACAGCCACTGTTCAAAGTGCCGTCGATGCGAACAAGAGGTGACCGAGACGTGTAACAAATGGCACCCCATACCATCACGCCGATGATACGCCAGTATGGCGATGACGAATACACGCTTCAAATGTGCGTTCTCCGCGATATCACCAAACACGGATGCGACCATCATGATGCTTTAGACAGAGCCATTCGTGCACAAAGGTTCGCCGTTGCGTACACCATCACAGGTGCTCCTGTCTGTGATGCAGCATTAAGGGTAACCGCAGCCGTGGTCACCGAGCTGACAGTCCATGCTGCTGCAAACGTCGTCGAACTGTTCGTGCAGATGGTTGTTCTCTTGCAAATTTCCCCGTCTGCTGACTCAGGTACCGAGACGTGGCTGCACGATCCGTTAGAGCCATGCGGATGCCTTTGAACTCGACTGTTGGGATCCAGCACGGCGTTCCGTATTGGCCTTCTGAACCCATGGATTCCATATTCTCCTAACAGTTATTGGATCGCGACCAACGCGAGCAGTAATGTCGCGATACGATAAAGCGCATTCGCGATAGGCTACAATCCGACCTTTATCAAAGTCGGAAACGTGCAGGTATGCATTTCTCCTCCTTACAAGGGGCATCACAACAACGATTCACCGGGCAACGCCGGTCAGCTGCTGTTTGCGTCTGAGAAATCGGTTGGAAACTTTCCTCATGTCAGCACGTTGTGGGTGTCGCCTCCGGCGCCAGCCTTGTGTGAATGCCTTGAAAAGCTAATCATTAGCATATCACAACATCTTCTTCCTGTCGGTTAAATTTAGCGTTCTGTAGCACGTCACCTTCGTCGCGTAGCAATTTTAATGACCAGGAGTGTACGTTTGAAAAGTTCGTGAAAAATAAAGCAATTAGTTTGTTTGGGAAAAACCATTTTTATATTTGGACATAGTCTCGTTTCTAATTTTTTGATTCATTCCGAATAGTTGGAATGGCCCAAGCCTGCAAAATAGCTATTAGTTTCTGCAATCACCTCCTCGTTTTAATGAAATCTTCGTCCCGTCAGCCATTTTTTTTTAAATTGAGGAACAAATATTAATCCGAGGGAGCAAAGTCTGGAGAATAGGGGGCATGTGAAGCGAGTTGGAACCCCATTTCCAGTACTTTTGCGCCCGCAACTGCTGAGGCGTGTGCTGGTTCACTGTCGTGATGTCCGAGGATTTTTTTTCCTAGGCCCACCGCCGGTGTTGTCCTTGCAGTTTGGTTTTAAAACAGTCTAATAACAATGAATAATATTCACATGTAATAATATTACCCTGTTCCATATAGTCAATTTAGATAAACCCTTGTGAATCCCCCCCCCCCCAAAAAAAAAAAAAAAAAAAAAAAAAAAAAAAAAAAAAAAAAAAAAAAAAAAAAAAAAAAAAACACGTCGCAATAATCTTTCCGGCCGCAGAACCGGTCTTCGCCTTTTTTTGTGCAGATTCTCCCTTATTAACACATTGTTCATATTGTTGTTTGGTCTCAGGAGTATAGTAATGTATCCATGTTTCATTCACAGTGACGAAACGATGCTTAAAGTTCTGCGGATTCTTCCAGAACAGCTGCAAAACTTCCTTTCAACCCTTCACACGATTCCATTTTTGGTCAAGCGTGACCAATCACGGCACACATTTTGCGGATAGCTATCTCATGAGCAAATGTTATGCAAATATTAAGTACCCGTTCATTCATTATACTCATAGCACTAGCAATCTTACGTAACTTTCCTGTCACCCATATCATGGATTTTCTGAATGATTTCTGGAGTCGTAACCTCTACAGGGAGTCCAGAAAGACGATGTCTGTATGACCATTCCGAAAATTTTGAAACCACTTATAAACTGTTCTAATCGGAGGTGCAGAGGCACCATAATATTTATCAAGCTTCTCTTTAGTAACCTGAGGCGTTTTGCCATTCATAAAGTAATGTTTAATTACGACACGAAATTCTTTTTCGTCAATTCTTTGACAATCATTCGACTTACTTGATTCACATGAATGCCAAACACAAAGAAATAGACAAATATGGTTGAAACTTGGCGTGAGTTCGTTGCAAACATGATTCTAACTGAACATGACCTCGATATGCACCGGTGGTGCCATCTCTCGGACTATGTACGGACTTTTCAAACGCCCTCAAGATCGAAATCGGAAGCCAATAAAGAAAGAAATGCAGTCTAAAGATTGTTAACGGAATTTCTAAATATTCATCAAGATCACTGACTCTCCAGAAATTATATATATTGGTGAGTCACTTAACATTACCGCTGGATATATTTCGTAAATCACATCAAATACTGACGAACCGATTCCACAGACCCCAGAACGTGAGTAGAGGGGCTAGTGTAATTGGTTAATACAAACCATAAAAAATGCACGGAAGTATGTTTTTTGACACAAACAAACGTTTTTTTTCTTTTTTTGAAATGGAACCCTGTTAGTTTTGTTAGCACATCTGAACGTATAAACAAATACGTAACCAGTGCCGTTTGTTGCACTGTAAAATGTTACTTACATCCGGAGATACTGTAAACTAAAGTTGACGCTTGAAACCTCCGACGTTCAGTTGCATGTTGTAACAAACACGGGACATGGTCGGCGAGCAGCATCTGCAGGGACATGTTTACAATGACGACCGTGTTTACGAGTGTGGCTGTAGTGCACTGTTGTGGTTTGGTCTAGCTGTCGCAGTGTCCGCATGTAGCGCTTGCTGCTATTGTTATTCTGCATTCGTCTTTGCACGCAGACTAACTGTAGTACACTGTGTTACCAGACGTCTGTGAAAGTGTAGTGTTGTAGGAACGTGACCATGGTGTATTCGAACTCTGAAGAGGCGGAGATGATACTCATCTATGGCAAGTGTCGACAAAATGCAGCTGAAGCCTGCAGGGTGTATGCAGAACGGTACCTGGACAGAGAGCATCCAAGGTGCCGCACATTTCAAAACATCTACCGCCAACTGTATGCAACAGGTATGATCGTAGCACGCAAACGGGTCCGTAACAGGCCCGTCACAGGAGAAGCAGGTGCAGTAGGTGTGTTAGCTGCTGTTACCGTGAACCCACACAGGATTACACGGGACATTGCGAGAGCCGGTGGACTGAGTCAAAGTAGTGTCATGCGTATACTGCATCGTCACCGCTTTCACCCCTTTCATGTGTCGCTACGTCAGTAATTACATGGTGATGACTTTAATCTTCGAGTGCAATTCTATCAATGGGAATTAATAGAGAATGCGTTGCAGTTCTACCTGTTTACCGATGAAGTGGGTTTTACAAACCACGGGGCAGTGAATCTACGGAACATGAATTATTGGTCCGTGGACAATTCTCGCTGGTTCCGACAGGTAGAGCGACAGCGACCGTGGACTGTAAATGTATGGTGCGAATTCATTGGTGACCACCTCAATGGTCCGCACATCATTGCAGGGGCCCATACAGCTGCAACATATATCTCGTTTCTACAGAATGATCTGCCAACGTTGTTCGAAAACGTCCCACTGGAAACGCGTCGACGTATGTGGTAGCAGCATGATTGTGCACCTGCACATTCCACAATTAACACTAGGCTGACCCTTGACAGGATATTCGACGGGCGTTTCATAGGACGTGGAGGACGCATAAATTGGCCAGTCCGTTCTCCTGATTTACACCTCTAGACTACTTTCTGTGGGGTACATTAAAGGAGAATGTGTACCGTGATGTGCCTATAACCCCAGAGGATATGAAACAACGTATTGTGGCAGTCTGCGGCGACATTACACCAGATGTACTGTGGCGTGTACGACATTCATTACGCCATAGATTGCAATTGTGTGCAGGAAATGATGGCCACCAGTTTGAACATCTATTGGCCTGACATGTCAGAACACACTCTATTCCACTCTGTAATTGAAAACGGAAACCACCTGTGTACGTGTACCTCACCCCTCACGGTAATGTACATGTGCGTCAGTGAAAAAACCAATAAAGGTGTTAGCATGTGGACGTAATATGCTGTTCTAGTCTCTTCTGAACCTTTGGTACATCACCGTTCCCTGTGGATTCCTACTTAATTCGGTGCTCTCCGATACACACGATCAAACAGCGGAGGAGTGGTACTCAACCGTCATCTGTAGGTTACAATATCACCGGATGTAATTAAAATTTCACAATGCCACAAACGGCACTGATTACGTATTTGTTTATATATTCAGATGTGCTAACAAAACTAACGGGGTTCCAGTAAGAAAAACGTAGGTTTGTGTTAAAAAACATACTTCCGTGCATTTTTTATGGTTTGTATTAACCAATTACACTAGCCCCTCACGTTCGGTGTGGTTTACGAAATATATCCAGTGGTATTGTTAAGTGACTCACCCTTAATATCTGATTTCTGATGTCCAATATGTTATCTACGGCTAATGTCCACACGTGAAGATACTCTCTTGTTCAGATTGCACTCTGTTAGTGCAGAACAAACAGCTATCCCGACACAGTCTTTTCCTAAGAGGGTCAACAGACCGACAGTAAGCGTATAATGCTATGCGTACCGCACAGCGTATTCCGGAATGCGCGAGCAAACTATCGGGACGTAAAACTGTAACACGACCACCGACGGTAAGCGGCGAATAGGAGAGCGTCCTAGCCCGGCACCCTGTTGTTGACATACATCATGCACGCTGGGCGGCGGCGGAAACAGGGGCCGCGAGCGACCCTGGCGAATTGGAGAGTGCGGTCGGGTGTCGGCGTGGGATAAGCCGGGAGACAGCGTGGCTACACGGCCGCTCCCCGTGACAGGCGCGCCGCCCCTAACGACAATATTTACCGAAACCTCCCCCTAACCCCGCTAACCCCCCACCCCCCGCCTACGCGTTTCCGATTCAGTGACTCGCGCGCGGTGTTTCCCGAACGGATGGGAGCGTATACAGTGGCGGTCTGGCGCGTCGCTCGCGGTTTGATAGGCCGCCTCATGAATAGTGTATGCCCGCTGCTGCTGCCATCTGCCGGCAGCAGTCGCGAACAACGCGCCGTCCCGCCGAGGTTAAAGGCGGAAGGTGGGCGCCCGGGAGCGACAGCCAATCCTTAACCTCCCCGCCGAATATCTGTCTCCGTACTCCGCTATCGTTTCCAATGATTGCGGGAACTCAAATCTGTCGCTCTCTTCGTGATGGATTACGAGAAGAAAGCGGGCGCGGCTCGTGGAAAGGACACACACACACGCAGAGAGAGAGAGAGACGGACAGAGAAAGGAAGTGTGTTTGTGTGGGGAGTGGAAAGCGGGATGTGATGGGGTGGAGGGGGCGCCAGATTAACTGACAAACCTCGGAACCTACTGGATTTAGACGTTTTTGAACACTATTGCTCCCCAAAATAGGGTAGGTGACGATAATCAATCGTCAATGAAAATTTTGATCTTTATTTGTGCAGATCAGATTCCAGCTAATAACTACCCAGTATCGTCATCATCATCATCATCATATTAAAAGGTGTACGTGAAGTTTAAAGTTGAATCTATCGCTTAATCAGACAACAAAAGTACTTTATTTTAAAGTTAATCATTCAAAACCTGATCTGATATTAATGAAATAAATCGCAATTTGTGATCAGTTATGGCTTCACTGTACTAGGTTTGATGAAATACCAAAGTGCGGCGAATGAAAATCTGTGCGTGGCCGGGATTCGAACCCGGGATCTCCTGCTTACTAGGCAGACGCGTTGATCACTCCGCCACCGAGGACACAGTGACCAGCCCGACTGCAGAGGACTCTTCCCTGCACGTCTCCCGCCACACCCTAATCTCCATTCGCCACACAGTAGATGCAAGTTACTCCACACGAAACGGGAGGCACAATATTACACATTTTCTTACAAATTCGGCAATATACCATTTCTATTGACACGTTTCAATATATATTATTTCTCATCGGTATTTTCTTGTGGGTACGCCATATCTCCCGTATTACTTATCTAAAATTAATGATTGAGGTTATCATTATCGAGGTTTCTTTTTCAACTAATGACGAAATATACACAGATAGTTTAAAGTTATTGTTTTCACGAAGAAAACCTTTTTTGGAAAAAAAATTGTACTAATCTTACAATATTAGTTGATACCCAGCGGACGATCGTAAATGGGACATGTATTTACGGTTGAACCCAGAAAAATGCTATGATTGTGTTAATTAGAAATCTTAACGCTCATCTGGGAGTAAGTATAGATGCAAGATTACTGGTGACTCATTTGGGCGAGTGCATCACTGCTAAATTCATTGACTCCGATAAAACTGTGCTAATACCCCGCATTAATCTCATACCTTATGATCCAATCATGCCTTTCCAAATAATAAGAAGACAGTTCCGAATAAAAGCAACCTTCGCCATGACCATAAATAAAGCACAAGGTAAGACGCCTCAATGGGTAGGATTATATTTACCAGGAACCTCTTTATCCGCATGTACGAGTTCGCTCAATAAGTAATAAATACATATACAGACAAAACGTAAACGATGTTCACATTACCACTCTTAACATTGTTTTCAAAAAAGTTTTATAAAATAAACAAATTTTCAAATATAAAATAAACAAGTCAATATCTGATTTGTATATGTTTCACAATTAATCATATTGTATTTAATTATATAAATGTTCTTACAATGAGACTAATATTTATTACTGATATTCAATATTTATTATCTTTTATACATATGTACTGGCATCTACCGTTTCTCCATTACTATCTTACCTATCTGTGACTGATCAGAGTAGTGTGCGAATTATTCTCTCGGGTCAACTAGTCATTGCTAAAATGTGCAAAAAGAATTACATTTTACCTTTATTGTAATTGCGGTAACACAGTGAATGACCTTATTCATCTGATACGAAGTTTATACCTTGAGCAAGAAGCCACGGTGAGAACTTTGTAGCCGGCCGCGGTGGCCGAGGGGACTGAGGCGCTTCAGTCACGGTCTGCACGGCCACTACGGTCGGGGGTTCGAATCCCCCCTCGGGCATGGATACTTGTGCCGTCCTAGTTCGTAAGTAGTTCATAAGTAGTTTGTAAATTTAGGGACTGATGACCCCGTAGTTAAGTCCCATACGATTTACAAACACACACACACACACACACACACACACACACACAACTTTGTATGGCACAACGAAGTGGATAAACATTCAGGAATGGGTCCGACAAGGCTTCATAATGTCTCCGTTCTTATTCAATCTGTTTGCAGAGCACCGTATTAGGTAATCCAGGATAGATGTAGAATAGTCGAGAATTAAAATAGATGGAATAAATGTAAACAATCTTAGATATGTAGATGATACCATACTGTTGGCCGAAAGTATAGAAGAGTTTCTCTTGGTGTAGGTAAAAAACGAAAGTGAAAAGGCCGGTCTCAGGCTAAATGTGAACCAAAATTATGGCAACTACACCTTTTAATTCATAGGATACAGGAGGAGAATCCATGGGGGTACTGTCCACGTTCAGTTATCCCGGTTCCCATATCTCTGATGACGGCGAGTCGGCCGCGGTGGCCGAGGAGACTGAGGCGCTTCAGTCACGGTCTGCACGGACATTACGGTCGGGGGTTCGAATCCCCCCTCCGGCATTGATATTTGTGCCGTCTTTAGTATAAGGTAGTTCATAAGTAGTTTGTAAGTTTAGGGACTGATTACCCCGTAGTTAAGTCCCATAAGCTTAACAAACATTTGAACATTGTTTTGATGACGGCGAATGCAGCTACGACATTAGGAGACACTTGTTGCTCGGTAGAAAGGCGATGTGTTCAAGAGATTATAACTTTAGCCAGAAAGGTACTGTGAAGGCTATGGGCTTCCTAGTTGTTATGTATGTATGTGAGACCTGGAACATTAAAAGGCTGAACGGCGAAGAATTTACTCCTTTGAATTGTAGTGCTGGAGAACCAACAGATCTAAATTAGAGCAAATAAAACCAGATTTCTCCGTGGACTGTCTAATACTAAAACAAAAGCTGACCTACTTTGGACACATAATGCGAAGACGTGCCTCACTGGAAAAAAAACCCATTAATATTGGGGAAGATCGAATGCAGTAGAAGAAGAGGTCGTCAGAGGATGAGTTGGATCGATGGCATCATACAAGCAACGTGGTCCAACCTGGAAGGTCTACGGGAGAAAGTGCAGAACAGAGGAAAGTGGCGTGCTTTGGTGCATGGGGACACGAAGAGTCGGAATCGACTAAACGACTAGAGAGAGAGAGAGAGAGAGAGAGAGAGAGAGAGAGAGGGGGGGGGGGGGATAGTGAGTGAAAGACCACAGCGGAATTGCCGTGCGCACTAAGGCGCTTGGCTGTGGTGAACGTGGCCGTTCGCCGTCGAAGTTTCTAGTCTTCATGGGCATGTGTATTGTTCTTAGGATATGTTCAAGTAGTTTGTAAGTTTAGGAACCGATGACCACTGCAGTTAGGTCCTATAACTTCACAAACATTTGATTTTGAACATAGTGAAAGCTAAAGCTGTGAGTGCTCAGCTAAGATCTACTCTCTTCTTCAAGAAGTGAAGTCAATACCAAAACTAAATTAGCAATGCACCACTCTATCCTTCGACCAACTTTGTTGTATTGGAGTCAAAGTTCAGTGGATACAGGTTATCTTATTATTACGGTTTGCGGCTACAGATATGAAAGTAGCAAGAATGATGCAGATACTAATAGGTGGAAACAATTGCAGGAGGGAGTCCACATTGAGGATATCAAAGAAGAATTGGGAATGAACACCATAGATGAAGCAGTTCGAGCGAACAGGTTGAGATGTGGGGTCATGTTGCACGCATGGGAGAAGCAAGATTTCCAAAGATACGCATAAGTTCAGAAATAAAGAGTAAGAGGTGTCGAGGTAGACCAAGGAGAAAGTATTTGGATTCAGTCAAAAATGACTTTGAAGTAACAGGATTAACGTCAGACGAGGCATCAATGTTACCATTGAATACGGGATCATGAGGAATTTCACTAGGAGGACTATGCTCCAGACTGATCGTGAAAGGCATAATCAATCTCTAATGATGATGATGACGACGTAATTTGACCATTCCCTGCCGTAGCAGTGCGAGCTAGTAGCAGCGTGGAATGCTGCTTTTTAGATAAGCGATATGACCTTTTTATATGGAGATTAAAGCAGTAAAACATGGTGTAGGAGAAGAGAATTCCAGTTTAAAACGGTGACTGAAATGGCTATATTTTAAAAACAGAGCGGAGAAGTCAATCATAACTAATTAATTATGACACTGCAGATAATACCACAAGCGGAATTACAATGGTGTACATACCAGCGTTTGAAAGATATTACATTTTTCCTTTGTTCGTCACGGACATGTTTTCACACCCTTATCTCAATTATTTCAGATACTATTTCTTAAAAAAGAAGTCAGGTCAATGTCCATGTGAGTCTGATATGTGTTACCCTCTATTACGTAAATGAAAATTCGTGTTAATAGCCGGCCGCGGTGGCCGAGGAGACTAAGGCGCTCCAGTTACGGTCTGCACGGCCACTACGGTCGGGGGTTCGGATCCCCCCTCGGGCATGGATATTTGTGCCGTTCTAGTTCGTAAGTAGTTCATAAGTAGTTTGTAAGTTTAGGGACTGATGACCCCGTAGTTAAATCCCATGGACTATACAAACATTTGAACATCTTGTTAATACATTTTCTTGCTTCGAGAAAATTAAAATAGATAAAATAAAAATTTCATTTGTGTCTGGTTTACAGACCACACTTGCACAGTTTACCTGCCGTGCGGGAATAGCCGGGTGGTTTGGGGCGCCCAGTTACGGATCGAACGGCATCTCACGCCGGGGATTCGACTCCTCCCTCGGTCATTGGTGTGTGTGTGTGTGTGTGTGGGTGGGTGGGTGTTTTCTTAGGTTAGTTTAACTTGGTTTAAATAAGTCTATGGACTGATGATCACAGTAGTTTTGTCCCAGAAAATTATAAACATTTTTAAAATTGTTTGTCCTTCTATAAAGTGCTGCGTACACTTGACCGCGTGTATATATTGAAGAACCGATATCCATCATGCACTGTTTAAACTTACTTAGCAGTCGAAGCAGCAGTTTATTCTAATGTGATTTTGTCATCGTGCGATTATACTTGTGATAGAAATAAAGATGTCTAGTAATGAAATTAATTAAATAACAATTTATGTCAAAGTTATTGAATAAGGGCATCCATAATTACTAACGGTTTTATACGAAATCTCAAATCCTTTCGCAGTGGAAGGATTGAACTGCAACAATTGACTTTTTCAATTTCATGTTTGTCATAGAATATCTTTATTTTGCAGCAAGATGTTTTTTTACTTCTGTGGTAATATTTATTGTAATTCAGCGATGGATTTTCTTAAGGGCCATTTCACGGCTCTGTTGGCTTTCGTAGAGGCTCTGCTTTAACAGTTTTTGACAAGTCTGCGCGGTAAGTACTTCTAAGTCGATTATATTCAGTGACTGCGGACCTTTTAGCTTTGATACTGGCGACGTCAATAACAATCAGATATAATCCGCTCAGACCTGCCTCTATAGAAAGCGTCATGTTCTCTCGACCGCATGTGAACACTGAAGAACCGACCAACATCAGTGCATTTTTTAGATTTAATCCCTGACTTTATTGCATCATAAAACATAAACCACACATACCAAAAGTGTTCGCGATGTACATAACCTCTATTAATAATTTCAAATTAAGTTAAATCGTTAAAAGTTCATTGCTAAATGTGATATGTATTAATTAATTATTGTTTATCACTTGGTTCATAAAACCATCCATTCTTGTTGGACACGCGACCTTACGTTGGCATGTATGAAAAAATTGTTGAAATGTCTTGGTCGCAGTTAGCTTTATTTCATGACGCGTTTCGAAATCATCATCATCAGAAAAAGATTTTAAAAAACGATGGGAATTACACCATCTTGGTATAGATTCCTGATTACAAATTTAAAATACCATCATGGATGTCTGGTGAAGGTGTTCAACCAGACTTACATGCTCTACTGTAGAGCATGTAAGTCTGGTTGAACACCTTCACCAGACATCCATGATGGTATTTTAAATTTGTAATCAGGAATCTATACCAAGATGGTGTAATTCCCATCGTTTTTTAAAATCTTTTTCTGATGATGATGATTTCGAAACGCGTCGTGAAATAAAGCTAACTGCGACCAAGACATTTCAACAATTTTTTCATACAATTAATTATTGATTATCTATTTCCAACATCAACATTCCTGATTGTATTATACCGTCAGAACCGTTTATGAGCCGTCTGTCAGTGACAAAATTAAAGAAGTTAGTAAAGTATAGGGTAGTAGGTAATTTGGGAAAGTTAAGGCTTCTAGCGTTATACACATCGAATTCACAGGGGAGCGGAAATCGATATTTTTTTGAATAATTCGAGAAAAGTCTACTGCCACTATGCGCTAGGGATAGGGAAAAAACGACCAGTTAATAGCGAAACGGTATTTTTCTAGACTTTTTTTCCATTTTTATGCTAATAACCGTTGAAATACCGGCGTATCAATTGGCTATCGCAGCATTGCTAAAAATCTTCGTTTTTTAATCATACTTTTTTATGGGATGGGTAATGTTAATTAATAAAATTTCCATTCGAAGTATTGGACTGTTATACAAAAAGGTAACTATCAGCCTCATTTTAATATCAGTAAAGGCAGTTGGATTTAGCAACAAACATTAGAAATGGCAGTGTAACCATTGCTGAGACAATGACGTATTTTGTGGCCTTCACAGGTGAATGTGCGGTATGTAATAGTTGATTTGATTTTTGTTTGGCTGCAATATTATGTATATATTTGTATTTACAGTGAATTTCTCTTTGCTTTCGTAACAGTCCTCTCGCGGTTTGGTGAATCTCGGTCAGCCCGAATTACTCGACGTGACTGGCTGTCCTCATATACCAGCTCTATTCAACATCTGGCCAGTGTGACATCTGAATGGCTCACAAATCTGGCAACTGTGCGATACGACCACGATAGTAGACGCTGTGCAATGATGCGGCCTCTGTCAAATGCTGTCACTTGGATAAGCTGTCTAAAAACGCGGCTGCCTCGTACTGTACGTCAGCACCTTCATTGTTAGACCCGCGGCGGTTGGCTGGTATCAACTTCGCAAAAAGAGGGTTAAGTGACATTGTAACACTACAGCGCGATCGTAACATTAGAATCGCCATTTCCGTCAATTTTGAATTTTTACGAGGCAGAATTCAGGTGTCCTATTTTTTTTCTAATTTTAAAAGAAATAGTTCATATCTTTGTAATACAGAATAGTCAAGGCCAAAGAATAAGTTAGCCGAAGTACCCTAAATTACAGTCATCTTTTGTTGGAAAACTAGTATAAATAGTACCCTCAGTCGTGTTACTCTCTCTCTCTATGTATTCAGTTCCCTATGTGTTAAGATCTCTGTGCATTCAGCTTTCTATGCATTCAGATCTAGATATGTTCAGTTCGCTAGCTATTCAGGAATAGTGACTGGGCTAGTTCAGTATTAATTAATTATAGATTAATTCATTTCTTAAAGGTATAAAGACATTGGTAGTGGGCGATGAAGTATCGAAGTATTACGCTTTTCGCGGTAACATCATCTGTAGATCGGGTTTAGTGCACAGAAGATAGTTAAAATTCTGACTCCCGCCGAGGTAATCTCAGTATTATTGGGGATAGAATAATAATTGTTTTCATTTATAAAGAGAAAGTGTAAGGTATGAAAATGCTTTAGCAGATCTTGAAAATATTATGTGCGCTAACTTACATCAGAGACATTGTGATAAAGGTATATTGTGATGGGTGGGTTGAGCAGAAAGTGTTGCCGCTTCTTTCGCAAAGCTGGTCGCAGGTGATGTTCCAAAAACGAACAGAAATGCTGTGCAATGACAGTCTACCGTGGAGGAACGTAATGCGTTAGGATAACACCATCACAGTCAGACACGAAAATCACCATAACTTTCACCATACTGGGGATCTGATGCACTTTCGACTTTGGAGGTGACCCATAATGACGCCATTCGTCGGACTGGCGTTTCAGTTTTGGCTCGTACGATGTGGCCATGTCTCATCCAGTGTTACGATACGGCGTGAGAAAGCCTCTCCTTCGGTCTCATAGCGATCAAAGTGCGTCTGAGCAGCGTCGTAACGCATCCATTTCTGCATTTCCGTCAATTCATGTGAAACCCATCTGATGCAATTTTTCACATGCCCAGGCGTTCCTTCAGGATGCGAAGCACGGTGATATGCGCCAATCCGGTTTCGTGGACAGTTTCACGAATCGTCTGTCATCGATAACTATCCACTTAGGCGGCAACAGTACGCACTTCTTCTTCAGACGCTAGGACGTCCTGCCCGATGCATGTGTGCTACAATTTGCCGACCTCCGCTGAAGGCGTTTACCCAACGTGCCACTGTTCTGTACGACGCACGCCTTTTGAAGGCCCTGATGACACTATCGTGCTGTACGACCTCTGGCACATTCCACGTTGATCCAACTTCGTTGTTCCTGTTTCGAAAACATAGTGACACCGTTACATTAGACCGCTCGCTGACAAGTGACTTTATTTCCCTCTATTGTACGCACGCCTGTGACATGGGACGGGCGATTCCATTTGCTCGGAGGTAGAAAGATAAGTCAGAAATGTCTGCTATCAGTGACAATAGTCGATTCCATTGCACAGTGTCTCGACGGTGGACTAGCCGTGCACACTGGGGCACCGTGCTGCAGTGTGCGCGGGCTTTCGCCGTCGGTGGTTCGAGTCCTCCCTCGGGCATGTGTGTGTGTGTGTGTGTGTGTGTGTGTGTGTCGTCCTTAGGTTAGTTTACTTAATGTAAGTAGTTTGTGCTCTGATGCCGCCGGTCAAACGCCTGCCAGCCGGTATACCTCACAACAGGACTGTCAAGCGGGCAACGCAACTGGACAGGCGGCGCGAGACCAACCAGCGCCTGCCAGATGCCAACACAAGACCACAACATACACAAACAGTAACTTCAAAACAAACAGAAGTAATACGTACTATTTCTTACACGTGGCTCTGTGAACCGACTGAGTATCCTTCCGCCTCCCTCTTGATTGGCTCCCGGTATCTACTTAAGCCCGGCTCGACATCCGATGAGCCAGTGTTAGTGTGTTCGCTCTCGCCGCCTAGGACCGTCTGCACTACGCTAGAGCGCCGACTCATATCGACTTCGCCGACGGCCTCCCGGACGGAAGCGGTTGGAACGTTTACCTGGTGGATTACGAGTGACGAACTGAACTACGCTAGTGACTGTGCCTTTGATCTACCAGACTATAATCTGAGTTTGGTTTTGGGATTTCTGTCTCTATAGAAGAATTTTGTTTCACTGGTTTACGAACCCAGAGTGTACTTTCTTTGACTTAAATAAATTATGTTGTTAAAAGTTGAACGGTGGTGGTTGCTACAGTAAGCAGTTGAGTCCGATAGATTTACATAAATTGGAACATTTGATCCACATCAGTGTTGGCACTATTGAAGTTCCAACCATCGTGTAATATCGGACCACTCCTCCTGGGAACATCACTTTTCTTCAGTCTGGGAGTGTACCAGCCGCCGTGGAGAAGCCAGACGTTTTGGCAGAGCAGCGCCCCCTCGGCGCGGCATTCCTGCCCCGCATTCCGCTGCTAGGCGGGCGTTCCCTCGCAGGTAATCAGCGGAGAACCAACGAAATCGCATCCGCGGCGAACCTCACGTTTAAGTAGCCCACTCCAACGTACGGCCTTACGTTCTGTAACACTCCGAAGTCGTCCAACTCCCCTAGAAAAGAATGAGTAACATTTTACTTTTCACTTGAATGTACTTCTAGCAACACATTAAACGTGATTTTAGTTTTTTTTGTAACAAGGTGCTTTGTTTCATTGTGAGTCCATAGGAACCCTCCGGGAATACTATCAAAGCAATTCCAAGCACTCCCAACAGTGCTTTTGAGTATTCGATTATCCGTTACTTTCTTTCCACATTAATTTCGATCATTTCATTCGTCTTATTTTTATATCGATTCTTCGCTCTCAGAGGCGATGCTCTCATCTTGATAATTTAGAAATCGGCAAAGGACAATAAAACTGATTTATTGATAAGGAAATGACGTAATCTTAATTGTAAACCTACCCGTCCATATTAATATTTTCACTGGCTCCATGGAGGCTCATTTGTTTCTAACATCGCAGTACTGTGAATAATACATCATCCTCCCTGTTTTACCCAAACTTTTACCATCCTTTCCAAGACCCTACCTAACGAAACCCGTTTTGATTCTACACCTAAACTCCTCACATTACTGCACACATTTTCCTTCCCCAAACGCCTTCTACCAGTGCAGGTTGTTCAGCTTCTTATATGGCCAGTATACACTGTGTTTCTTTTAGGAGATGGCTATAATTTTTTTGTCTTTTATAAATCGATCTGTGAGAAGGACACGGAATTTTTAATACTGTTTGTCTCGTGCGCTTAATTCTGTCTCGTGTATTGTTCATCTTTTAATGCCGGCCGCGGTGGCCGAGGGGACTGAGGCGCGTCAGTCACGGTGTGCACGGCCACTACGGTCGAGGGTTCGAATCCCCCCTCGGGCATGGATATTTGTGCCGTCCATAGCTAGTTCATAAGTAGTTTGTAAGTTTAGGGACTGATGACCCCGTAGTTAAGTCCCATAAGCTATACAAACATTTGAACATCTTTTAATCTCAATGTACTCCTGTATGTCTGTTTTAAATCGTGTCACTCTTTTAGCTTGCTTCACCCTCTCAAAAATTTTCTCATGTGGCCGAAGAGCAGCACATTTTACTGTTTACAGCCGTACTCCTAGTCTACTTGGGGCGACAAAGATGAAATCACAACAGAAAAGAGAGTAATGCACATACTTATGTATAGAAATTTAATTTTCTGTAAACTTAAAAAAAATTACATACACTGGGATACGTACCGGTGCAAGGTGCCTCAAGGTGCCCTAGGCACAACGAGACGGCCAGCTAAGGGCTGAGACATCCTATTCGAATCTTGATGAAATATTTGCACATTGGTCTCCAAAGTAAGAGGAAGGTCACTGTTTACATGAAATCTCGTATGATGCAAGGCGGAGAATTCCTTACTTGCAGACCTCGTCACCAATCTATTGTTTTATTTAGATCTTGAAGAATTGTTGCACTCTACATCTTCAAAACTAGCGGCAGATTACTGTCGACTTAATATTTCGTGTTGTCCATGGCGGAGGGCACTTCACATACAGACTTCGGCACCAAATTTCGGTTTATTTATACTGTAAAAAATTTGCAGACTTGTCCATCAAAACAAGAGGAATATCGTTGTCAACACAATGTTTCGTACAGTGCACGGCAAAGGGGACCTTATACCAGATTCTGACGCCGTTTTACCAATTACCGTGAAGGTTGACTAATACATGTATCTTTTCATGAAGAATGTTTCTATAACACGCACGCCACTCTATAGTGCATAGCAAAAAGAACCTTGCAACATACTTTTAAACTATTGCGCTCATCAGCTTGAAATTTGACCGAGGAATCTGTGAAGAGGGGAGGGGAACTCTGAATTATCAGGAGTACTGAATAAATAAATACTCACGCAAAGCCGGTTTTTCACATAGTTTGACTATAAACTTTGTGTAGTACAACACGGAGTAGACTGCATTAATATTTTTATGGTATTTTAATTTTAAATTTTCGATCAGTATTTGGTCATCCTCAAATACTTCAGTCGAAGATGACTTGTGAAGATCCGGTGGTCTGTTCACGACTGTCTGTTTCGTGCCACTAACAATCATGTTGGAGGAAAAAGGTCTGATGATGACCAAACACAAGTCGACACCACTCAATTTTTAAAATGAAATTAAATATTATAATGCTGTCTAGAATTAACAACTGCATCGATATGATTGCTCCGTAATTCACATTTAAAGTGTATGGCGGGGAGTTAATCGAACTATTTCTATGCCGTTGCATTCTCGAATAGCGCAAGGAAAAAAACGAGCACCTAAATTTTTCCGTTCGAGATCTGATTTATCTTATTTTGTTATTTAATCGTTTCTCCTAATGTAGCTGGGAGGAAACAAAATACTTTCACATTCGGTGGAGAAATTGGTCAATGAAATTTCTGAAATAGATCTCTCTCTCTCTCTCTCTCTCTCTCTCTCTCTCTCTCACACACACACACACACACACACACACACACACACACACACACACACACACACACACAAAAACACTTTTTTTATGACTGGCACCCCGTGTATTACTTCCTCGATACTCTCTCCTTTATATCGTACTTATACAAAACGAGGTACCCTTCGTCGATTGTTTCAGTGTCCTCTGTCAATCCTGTCTGGCAAGAATTCCATCACGCGCAGCAACATTCCAGCCGCGACGTAAAAGTATCGTAGTGGCATAGGCTGTTCCATCACAAGATTTATTAAATAATCAAGTTTCTGTCAACGTAGTGCAGTCTTTCGTTCGTCTTTCCTATGAGATTATGCATGTGGTCTTTCTAAAAAGAAGTTGTACCTGATTGTAATTCCTATTTATTCAGCCTCGACGTTATTCGGTTTCTAGTGTAACTGAAATTATTGACAGATTTTATTTTAGTTCTCATTTGAATGTCATTAAATATTTCTTTCTTTATTAAGGGCCCAATGCCGCTTTCCGCACCTACCAGATACCTAGATAATCTTCTTGCTACTTCCGTAGCCAAGAATGAAACCATCTGCAAAGAACCAAAGAGCTACAATTATTTTCCCATATAGACTGATTAGGATCAGAAGAGCGCCTGTGATTTTCGTTGGAGAATTTCAGATATCATGTTGTTTTACTTGACGATTTTCCATTGATTACTACGAGCTGTAACCATTTTGACAGAAAACCAAGTATCCACTCACATACCTCAGGCGATTCTCCATGGGCGCGAAATTTTAATTAAAAGTCGCTTCTGAGTAAAAGTGCCGAAAGCCTTCTGGATACCAAGACTAAGACTGAGATCTCCCTCAACGATTTTTAAGTTATAAAAACTTATTGTGTTATCTTACGACCACTCTGTTTCCATACAACGATATTTCAAAATAGTTTAATTTTACAGCTAGGTGTGATTATTCCATAAGAAAATATTTTTAAAGGGAGTTATGGCTTACAATTTTGAAGGTCTGCTTGATTTTTAGCCGACATTGTTTGCAGTCACTACGATTATGTTTGTTCTTCCACTGTAGTGTTAAATCA
This sequence comes from Locusta migratoria, assembly GCA_026315105.1. Taxonomy (NCBI): domain Eukaryota; kingdom Metazoa; phylum Arthropoda; class Insecta; order Orthoptera; family Acrididae; genus Locusta; species Locusta migratoria. Next base: position 105,125,225 of record CM048747.1, read on the forward strand.
CATCTTTTGCAAAAGGAATGAGTAGATTCGCAAGATTTGTGTTGTCGTCGGCTGAGACTCATCATTTAATCTTTTCTTGTAGACTGTAATATAGCTACAGTAAGACATGTCATGTAATAGCAGTACAACATTTACCTCATGTTACAGCACAGATATGAACCGAACAGGAACACTAACCCCCAACCCCAAAAACCGCTTTTGTGCTGCAAGCCATAAGGAAGGTACATTGGCTCCTGTTTCTTCGCAGATAAAAATTAACCGAGATTCGTTTATAAGGTTGCACAAAAAAGTTATAAGTTTCTTTTCTTTTTTTTTTGCCGCGGCTGGGCGTCCCAGCGTATTGAGGCGCTATGCTACGATGCCCGAGGCCATTCCCCGTCGGGGGTTCGAATCTCCCTTCGGGCATCGATGTTTCTGCTGTCTTTAGTATAAGGTAGTTCATAAGTAGTTTGTAGATTTAGAGACTGATGACCCCGCAGTCAAGTCCCATAAGCTTCAATAACATTTGAACAGTTTTACGATTTTTTTTCACAAACACGTCATTACGCTTCGAATATTGCCCATCTTCCTGGAAGGACGTCAAATGAATGTTTTAGAATTTTCATCTGATGAATTATTATTATTAATCACTGTTTAAGATGAAAAGTATACATATAAATGACGCAAAAAATTAAAGAACGTTGAAGAAATACAAAGCTAACTACAAGGACGTCTTCTATATCTTCTGTATGAACCTCAACTTTGCAGCCGCATCTTACAACATCAACAATACAAACCAAAATAGATCTAAAATGGAAGCAGGCGATTCAAAGAAATGAAATACGACACTGTGCGCGTATTCGTAACTACAAGTATGAAAAACTAATCCGCCATGCTCGTCCCTCTAGAAGGACGTCAGAGCTATTTGAAAAAATGTTCAAATGTTTGTAAATCGATCGGAACAAACTGCTTAGTCTTCAGTCCGAAGCTTACAAATTACTTAAACTAAAGTAAAGTAACCTGAGGACAAACACACATACCTATGCCCTAGGGAGGACTTGAGCCTCCGACGGCGAGCAACCGCACGTTCCGCAGTGAGGCGCCTTAGACCGCTCGGCTACTCCACCGCGGCGCGCTTTTTCAGTTACTACAGTTACGGAAAAATCATATGACCTCTAGCGGGAATCCGAATGTAGAGCACAGCGTGGCAATATTTTACGACGCGATTCCACCCGTCTGCTTTGACCCATGACGTCATCAACATGTCGGAAATCCCGTATACCAAATATCTTAATACTTCTGTATTGTAGATAATAATTAATCTCTCGTTAACCTCGTAAATTACAGATAACAAAACGTACCATCGATCACAAGTCTCAGCCCAAAAATTAGCGCCTTCGGTGCTCACATACGGAAAAAAAGAAAAAAAAAAAAAATCTCTAACCTTACCATCAGAATGAAGCTACAGATCACTTTTTAAACACAAAATATTAATCTATAATCTGTTCTGCTTGTAATAACCCAGCCACCAAATAATTTCTCACGCCTTGAACAAACGCGCACGCACCTAAAAACTACCGCGCTGCGATGACGTCACTGGTAAAGGTGGCGCGTGGAATCACGTCCTATAAATAACCTGCACAGGGGCGTCACTTCTGTAGCGTGTGATATGTGAAATCTTGGGACGGAACGAATACTTAATTTGGACTCCCAAATGGTTAAGTCAACCGCTGGCACAAATCGGAAATCCAGTTTTAGAATCCGGATCCGGCAAAAATGTGCACTCGTCCACATTGAACTGCTTCAGTGTCCTACTGTAGGCCTAGATAATCATTTCCCTCCTTATTCAAATGTTCAAATGTTTGTAAAGCTTATGGGACTTAATTTTGGGGTCATCAGTCTCTAAACTTACTAATTACTTATGAACTAGATTATACTAAAGACAACAAAAACATCCATGCCCGAGGGAGGATTCGAACCTCCGAAGCGAGAGACCACGCGATCCGCAACGTAGCGCTCCAGACCGCTCGGTTACTCCCTCGCGGCCCCGCCTTATTCTTTTCCTTGTTCAATTATAAAGGTAACTATGACAACGCTGCTGCACTGTGGCAATAAGTATTGTAGGTTCCTCTTCATTTGTGCGTAACACTGCCATCAATCTCTATGTAAACGTTTTACGCCACAGTTTGATTAAGAGTAATGTGTTTTAAATTATTTATGACTTTTTCTTAACATGCCTTATATCTGTTTGGTATAACTGATACAGATATCTTGGTGCTTATAACGGTATTTAATGTAGTAAAATACATAATGTTTGTCGTAAGAACGAAGGAACGGAACACGAAAAAATGAGAAAAATAAGGAACTCAGTGAGATTGATAGTAGATAGGCCTGTTTACTTTGTTCGTTTGGTTGTGCTTCAGCACTGTACACAACGAAACATCGTCACAATATCAACAAATTAATAATACAATAGGGTTTTATCTGTTATTTGTGGGTCACCTAACCATGTAAAAATATTGGCATAATTGATTTAAAATGTAAGGTAACCGATTATTATTATCTCTTTGTATTGATACAATTTACTTAAAATAAAATGAAATATTTTCATCTGGGAATTTCGTGAGTCCAAAACATTCCGTGGCATAAAACAAGGTGGACAGACAACGTCAAAGAAAACGTTCAAATGTCCCTGGGAATATTGATGACCAAAATACTGTCTAGTACAGCCTGGAGAGACTTTTATGTCGACAGCAGAAATCGACTTAATTGTTTATGACTAAACCAACGAATCCAGCTTGCCTGATAAGGTGTAAGCCGTGACTGATTAGTTTTTGTTCCTGTCACCTGTTAATTATCTGTCTGAAAGGCCTTGCTCATTGTGGAATGAATACGATAAAGTCCGAGAGAGATCCTGACAGGAAAAACTGTAGCACCAAAGCCATGCTCACTGAGACGACATAGACTAGATTTTATTCATTGGCATTGGTCCAGTTGTTTTACTCACTGAGGTTGAAAAGAATGTAGCGTTGTAGGATTCGACTTCGTCCACTACATTCCGCAAGTCACAACTAACACCATATAGTGTAATTACGGTGTGAGAAGAAACAAAACTATTGCGCCTGAAATTAACCTCTTGAATGGAGTAAGTTTCGTTCTGAATAACAGAATCCATTACATGGCTTCTTAGTATGAAGAACTAAATATTTATAATTACTAATCAATTACTAATCAATCCACCCCCATGAACCAAAGACATTGCCGAGGTGGGGTGGCTTGCGTGCCTCAACGATGTACATAGCGGTACCATAGGTGCAACCACAATGGAGGGATATCTGTGGAGAGGCCAGACAAACGTGTGGTTCCTGAAGAGGGGCAGCTACCTTTTCAGTAGATACAGGGATTATTGACTAATCTGGTTTTGTAACATCAGGTAACATGGCTTTGCCATGCAGTTACTGAGAACGGCTGAAAGCAAGGGCAAACTACAGTCGTTACTTCTCCTGAGGAGCTGTACTGTATGACTATATGATGATGGTGTCTTCTTGGGTAAAATATTCCGGAGGTAAAATAGTCCCCCATTCGGATCTCCGGGCGGGGACTACTCAGGAGGATGTCGTCATCAAGAAAAACAAACAAACATTCTACGGGCTAGAAAATTTGAAAAGAGAAATGGATAGGTTAAAGTTAGATATGGTAAGGATTAGTGAAGTTCGTTGGCAGGATGGACAGGATTTCTGGTTAGGTGAGTATAGGTTTATAAATACAAAATCAGTTGGTGGTAACGCAGGAGTAGGTGTGATAATGAATAAGGAAATAGGAATGCTGGTAAGTTTCTATGAACAGCATAGTGAACACATTATCGTAGTAATGAAAGACACGAAGCCAACACGAACCACAGTACTGCAAATTTATACGCCAACCAGAACGGCCGACGATGAGGATATCGAAAAAAAATGTATGAGGAGGTAAAAGAAATCATTCAGCAATTTAAGGGAGACGAAAACTTGATTGTGATGGGGGACTGGAACTCGGTAGTAGGAAAGGGAAGAGAAGGAAATGTAGTAGATGAATATGGACTGAGGAAAAGGAATGAAAGAGGAGATCGCTTGGTAGAATTTTGCGCAGAGCACAATTTAATGATCACCAACACTTGGTTTAATCATCATGAAAGAAGACTGTATACGTGGAAGAGACCAGGAGACATTGTAAGGTACCAGATTGACTTTACAATCGTATTTGGGTAGCAAGATAACTTCTTATGGTCGTAGTAAAGAACATATAAAATGCAGAATGGCTATGGGAGGAAAAGCGTTTCTAAAGAAGCGAAAATGGTTAACATCCAACATTAATTTAAATTTTAGGAAGTCCTTTCTGAAAGCCTTTGTCTGGAGTGTAGCATTGTATGGGAGTAAAACGTGGACGATAAGGAGTTCAGACAAAATGATTAAAGAAGTTTTTGAAATTTGGTGCTACAGACGAATGATGAAAATTAGATGGGTAGATCATGTAACTAATGAGGAGGTGCTTAACCGAATCGGGGAGTAAAGGAGTTTCTGGCATATCCCGACTAAGAGAAGAGATAGATTTGTTGGACACATTCTGAGACATCAAGGAATTGTCAACTTAGCATTAGAAAGAAGCGCGTGGAGTAAAAATCGTAGAGCGAGACCGAGGGACAAATATAGTAAGCAGATTCAAAAGGATGTAGGTTGCGAACGTATTCTCAGATGAACAGACTTGCACAGGACACAGCATGCAGAGCTACATCAAACCAGTTTGAGGACTGAAGACCACGACGCGACTAATCAATAATTTCGTTTGGGTGTGAGACCTCAAAGTCAATGCCGTCTCACATCCAGCAGCAATTTATTGATTGTGACATCTGCCAGGGATAAATACGCTTACATATACTTCATAACGTAAGGAGTATCCTGCACGGGACACTGGTTTGGCCCCTTCACACAAAACAGCAAAACAACGAACCAACCAATGCTGGGCACAAAATGTGACTTATACATTCACTGATGATGAAGTCATCTCGCTAAGTTAGTGCGTCGTTGTGTAGCAACGTTTTAGCAAGGGTCTCAGTTGTCATCTTCAGGTGAATTGTTGGGTTTAAATACTGAATTCTTTTGTACAAATCATCGAGGATGATATATGTTCCAAGCCATCTAGAGGAAAATGTGAGAACTAACACGTTTCTTTTTAATTTTTCTTTAAACAAAACGCTATCTCACATCTTGGATGGTGCAACCTCCTCACATTATAAAGACAACCGCGTCATAAGCTACACTCTGTGGGTATCCTTCGTCTCACGTTACTCCGTAACGTTATAAATAAAAGACCGATGTGATAGGGCAAAGTTGAACGAACTGGAATAAAAGCTGACAATTGAATAGAATGCTTATCGAAAATAAGGGTGGCTGAGAGCACTTTCTGTGCCATTAATTTTTAATGGTGATAAAAGCGTCAAAGTTTAACTGGGAGCTACAAGTGCGTTACAACTCCAAATAATATTTTCAGATATGATAGGCTTAGCTTATTCTCTACGTGGAACAACATTAAAACTTACAAGGGGTGGAAACATGAATGCTGTGACACACTGGCATGTGGAGGGTAGCTGAGGAGTAATTTGAGAATGGCGTATCGAATTTATTGATTCCTACTTCATAATGGCAAGGTTTTTACCTTTACTTAAAGCGGTATGAAAAATTCATTCTTAAATAAATTTACCCGCTAACAAGAAAGCCTAGAAGCGAATTTGAAACTTTCAAGAAGTGCGTAATTAATGTGAAAGAAAGAGAAGCTCTCCAATCAAAACTTTTGGGTAGCTGTGGGCGTCAACCATGAGTGTAAAACACAACAAAGAAATCGATAATGAAGTCACAGTGAGAAAAAAACATCCCAACCAATGGAAGAAATGTAAATGTTTAAACACTGATTTCAATTATAGTGTCGAAACAGAATCAATTTCTTTTGATATTATATATTTTTTCTTTCTTTTTGCCATATCGTGACAAATTTGGTATTTAGTGAAACAGGTGTTAATTTCTTTAACGTGACCATATTAATTCTAATGTTTAAAACGTGATGAACGCTAGATTGCCACGATGTTGGACGCAAATTACAAAATATAACTGTAGCATTTTTTTCTCTTTCACAGTCTAATTTAACTTAGTTCCACATAAATTTCAAATCTCAGTCTTAGACAAAGGTTGCTGTTTAAAACTAAGGTTTAGTAGGTCAATTTTTTTGCGGATCTCATTAATGTGTCCCCTTGATCTCACTGAAATCTGAATCATAGTTTATTTACTGAAAGTAGAGTCCACGAGTTTTCAAATTGGAATCTTTATGGATTTAAAATTTTAAATAGATATAAGAAAGAAATAGGACCACTCGTGGACATACTAGTTGTTTTTAATTCCAGATAGTGGCAGAAATGAACACCTGTAAGACGAAGGTAAATTTTCTGAAGAGTTTTTTTATATCACACATTTTTATAACGTTTATTATTATTATTATTAATTCTTTTCATGTGTCAGATTCCAAGAGACGGTACACCATAAGTGTCTTTCGCCTTCCTATTGTCGGTATTTGTGTTTACCCTGCTTATAATTAAATTTTTCCTCTGGCCATTCCTGCTTATCAATACTGCACTTTCAAACTGTCTAGTTTATTAACGACTTTCTTTCGCCTGATCACTTGTTGCAGTTTTAATGTTTACTTTCTGTCAAATATACTCATTGTTTCTTCTCTATTTTAAAATCAGACTGCAAAATACTGCATTACTAGTATGAAATAAATAGGAAACATTCCATTGCTTTCTGTTTCTCATATAGTTCTCAAGCTGATTCTTAATGACACTATCTAAACAGTTCAGAGTGCAGGACAGAATTTGTATGTTTATATATTTCATTGTGGTACTTGTGCAAAAGCTAAGGATAGCAACCCACTCTCTCTTGTTTGTTAGTGTATTAAAAGCTTATCCACAATCTACGGATTTCCTATTGTCATAACAAAAAAATTTGCACAAAAATTAAGTAAGGAGAGAACAATATGTTGAGCGACATCACACAGTGAGTATAAATATGGTAATAACTGCAAAATCCAAATGTGAAAGACGATGAACTGTAAGTAACCACTTCCGTACATTAGAAAAAAGATGCTAATGGAAGACACATAAAAATGAATCCATATTCCTTTGGTCACGCCATAACGAGAGAACAGATCGTACGATTTGTCGGATCGTAATTCTCAGGACAAGGTTTGAAGGAAACAAATATTGCATATAAATCTATAGTTTTGTTCCGGTCCGATGAAATTTTGCACACTTTACCTTCAAAACAAGAGATAGGTCACTGACTACATAAAACTTCGTGCATGTCCCAGGGTACTTTAGTTATGGATTTCAACAAAATCCACAGTTTTTCACCGATCTCGATGAAATTTTTGTACCCTTGATCTTCAAAACGTAAAGAGCCTCACTCTTTACGTACATTTTCGTAAGTGCATGTAGAAGTGTTCTTTAGCACAAGATTTTGATAAAATCGATAGGTGTGTTCCTACCTTGATGCATTTTTGGACACTTGATCTTTAAGCTAAGGTCACTGCCTGCATTAATTTTTGTGTGGTTCATGGCAAAGGGTACTTTGAAAGAAACTTTGTCTCAGTGATCAGCACGAAAGGTGTGTGTGTTGGGGGGGGGAGGAGATGGTACAAGAAGGCAAGAGGGAGAATGGGGAATGGAAGAATTAGACGGTAAGATGGAGATGAAGAAAGATATGAGAGCGCAAGAGGCGGATGGAGAGAAAGGAGAGAATGGCTAGGAGAGTAGAGAATAAATAAAGCCAGGCAACGTCGCTTTTTAAGCTAGTAATCTATAAATACTACAAATAAAAATAAAAGTGAAATTTCTATATCACACTGAGGATACCATTAAAGCAAAAATGGCGAAACACGCCTGGGAAAATAAATACAATGCAGAATGAAAACGGCATTTTTTTATTTCCAGAAGGAATAATTCGACTATTTCTGCAGAAAACGGTCACATATAAAAAATTATGATTCTCAGCTATCGCCGCATCTGCCTCGTTCTCCTTACCTATCATTGTTTTAAACAGCGAGACAGACTTCTAGCAGTGTCAGCGCCGCACTGGTACAGATCCTCTTTTCATTCATGGAGGTTTTTCTATCTTCATTCGAACTCTATGTTTGTAACAGAAAATAATAGCAACAGAATATCGAAAAACGATTCTTTCAAAAACTCGTTATTTTGAAAGGTTTCAACGGTTAGATTAAACTGCAGATGAAAAGAAACGGTAGAATAAAAATCCGCTTAGAGATGACTCCACATGCAGCCATGTACAGAGCGTCCACATTAATAACATTGAAAATATAAGGAGCAGCTTTAGTCGCATGAAATCTTTGAATACTGCATATCGATTTCGGCAACTGAGTGGCCATCTTCAGTGCTAGAATCGAAGCCCCGATCACTGATTGACATGGGCTGTATACGGTTAGATTCTGATGTTAAAATGCAAACTGCTAGTCTGTGTGGGTCGACAGGGCTTCGAATCTAGCACTGAAGATGGCCACTCCGTAAATTTGCGGTAGTCAAAATACAGATTTCATGAGACCAATTCTGTTTCTTATATTTTTGAAACTCCGGTTATTCCATCGGTAACCGCCATGTCTAATATGCGCTGGAGTGGCACGGCATGTGTACAATGTGCGCTTCTCGCTAGTGTCGAGTCGCTTCACACGTACTGTGCGCGTCCCAGTATGCGCGGATCCAATAGCAAGCTGTGGTCCAAGCAGCGCTTGTAACTCACGTCACTTGGAGACGAGGGCAGGGCGCTGTCGTGTCACGTCACATAGAGTAGGCCGCGATCGCGTAGCTGACTGGATGGACGCTGGGGTACAGCCCACCAGCCCAATGTCTCATAGATGCCAGCAAAATTATGCTAAACCAAGGGAGCAATTAGTTTTAGTCGTGTATATTTTCAACCCAAGGGGGGTTGAAAAGTCTTGTTCGGGAGGAGGGGGTCCATGTCATACAGAAACATAGTCCTGAAGAAACATAAATGTATTTTATATTAAAAATGCGCGATTTCTTGGCGATACTAATTCTCAGATGAATAGAAAAAAGATTTAATAAGAAATTTTCAGCCAAGATAGCTTTCTTCTTTTAATTACATGACCGGTTTCGGCATGCTAAACGCCATCTTCAGAGTTGTCGTAATTTTTTACATGACTTCACTGCAATTGTAACATTTTCTAACTTAGCAAATTGGTATGCATCCACAATGATGTGTAATACCAATAAAATTTTCACGTCAATAATAAATCGACTGAATCCATCTTTCTCAAGGTCTAAGTCACAGGCACTTCAGGCTCAAGTTCAGTACTGACTGATGTGAAGCACAATATATTCACCATTGTGGGGTGGAAGATCGTTTTAGAGATGAACAAGATTTTTCAGGTGATTACAGGATTATAAATCTTTTGGAGTTATCACAGAAGTAGGTCAAATAATGAATAACAAATGGGAATACGGGTAGACTATTAGGAGCAATGCATTTTCGTAGTCAAGACAGATACGAAGCCAACACCGACCACATTAGTAGAAATCTATTTACCAACTAGGTCTCCCGATAATCAGGAGATAGATGAGGAGATAGAAGAAATGTTTGAAGAGATAAATGAAATTGCTCAGACAGTTAAGGGAGAGGAAAACGTAATTGTCATGAGACTTTGGAATTCCGTGGAAAGAAAGGGAAAGAAAGGAAAACTAGTAGATGAATATGGACTGGGGAAAACGAATGAGAGGGTAAACCGCCTGTTAGAATTTTGCACCAAACACATTTAACCATAACAAACACTTGGTTTAAGAATTTGGAAAACAGTGCTATACTGGAAGAGACCAGCAGTAAAAGGAGGGTACCAGATACATTTTATATTGGTAACACATAGTTTTCGAAACCAAGTTTTAAACTGTAAGACATATCCAGGAGAAGTTATAGACTCTGCCCATATAATATTGGTTGTGAACTTTAGATTCAGACTGCAGAAAAGTAGAAAAATAAGGAGATGGGAACAAGTGAAGGAACCTGAATTTCTTCAGAATTTCAGAGGGTACTTTAGGCAACAATTGTCATAAAAAGGGGGGGGGGGAGCAACACAGTAGAAGAGGAATGGGTAGTACTTAGAGATGAAATAGTGAAGGCAGCAGACGTACACATAGGTAGAAATACAAGTTTTATATAAACTATTGGATATCATGGTAAATATTGAATTCAATTAATGATAGTAGAAGATATAAAAGTGCAGTAATTGTAGCAGCTAAAATATACAGACGAGTAAGAAATGAGGTTTACAGGAAGCGCTAAATAGCTAAACAGGAAGGTCTAGAGGGTAAATACAAGTCTGTAGAAGAATATATAATAAGGGGAAAGACAGATAACGCCTACAGGAAAAAAAAGAGAAATTTGGAGACAAGAAAAGCAGCTGTATGAAAATTATAGAACAAAGATGGGAAAGCTGAGAGTTGGAATGAATGTATAGAGGGGCTCTACAAGGTAAATGGACATAGAGATAATATTGTAAAAAGGGAATTACATGAAAGTGAATCAGAGATACTATACTGAGAGAGGAATTTGACAGAACACTGAAAGACCTAACTCGAAACAAGGCCTCTGGAGTAGATGACATTCCTTCAGAGCTACTGAAGTCTCTGGGAGAGCTATGCATGACAAAACTATTTCACCTGATTTTCAAAATGTATGATATAGGCAAAATATCCCCAGACATCAAGAAAAATGTAATTTTCCCGATTCGAAAGAAAGGAGGTGCATACAGGTGAGCAAATTAAATAACTATCAGTTTAATGTCTGGTTTCAAAATTTTAACACGAATAATTTACAGAAGAATGATAAATCTGGTAGAAGTTGATATAGTTGAAGATCAGTGTGGTTTTAAGAAAATGTAGGAGCACGGGAGGCAATACGTTACAGCTTATGAAATAGATTGTGGAAAGGCGAAGCTACATTTCTAGCTTTTGTAGATCTGAATAAAGCTTTTGATAATGTTGATGGGAAATTCTGAATTCAGCATGGGTAAAATATAGGGGAGAGAAGGTTATTTACAGCTTGTACAAAAACCGGAGTGCAGTTATTAGAGTCGAAGGACATGAAAGAGACGCAGTGACTCTATCATTTCTCGAATGTTATTCGATATGTACAGTGAAAAAGTTGAGAAGGAAAGCAAGGAGATATTTGGAGAAGGAATTAAAGTTCAGGATGATGAAATAAAAGCAATGCGTTATGCCGATAACATTTAAATGCTGTCAGAGACAGCAAGTGGTCTAGGAAAGCAATTAAACGGAACGGGAAGTGTGTAGAAGGAAGCGTATAGGATCAACGTTAATAAGAGAAAAATCAAGGGTAATGGAGTGTAGTGTAAGAAAATCAGGCGATGATGACGGAATTAGGTTAGGTAACGAAACAGTATATGTAGTAGATGAATTTTATTACTTGGTCAGTAAAATAACATATGATTATCGCAGTGCAGAGGATATAAAATGCAGAATGGCAATGGGAAGAACGTTTTTGAAAAAGCGACATTTGCTAATGTCGATTATTAGTTTAAGTGTAAGTAAGTATTTTCTGAAGACTTTTGTTGCCTGATATGTGAGTGTAACATGGATGATAAATAGTTCAGACAGAAAGAGGATAGAGGCTTTAAAAATGTGTTGCTACAGAAGAATGCTGAAGATTGGGTGGGTAGATCGTGTCACTAATTAGGAGGTATTGAACAGAATTGGAGAGAGAAGAAATTTGTGGCATACGTTGATTGAACGAAGGGATCGATTGGTATGACACCTTCCGATCAAGGAATCGTGAATTTAGTACTGTATGGAAGAGTGTGGCGTAAAAATCGCACAGGAAGGCCAAGAGTCGAATACAGTAAGCTGAGTCTAATGGGTGTGTGTTGCCATTCTTATGAGGTAATTAAGGGGTTTGCTGAGGATAGAAGAGGGTGGAGAGCTGCATTAAACCAGTCTCCGGACTGAAGACCACAACACACTATAATATTTTCTTCTAACATACACCTATTTAATTTTTGGCAAATCGGCATTGCGCCGCTGCTTTATTATTATTATTATCGTCTTAGAAACATACTAATTTACACAGTTATTAACAGTTATACGTATTATATTACATGTGACCAAAACTTGGCCACTTCCAATACATTCTCCGATGCCTGATAAGATCGTCTTCCGGGCAGATGGTCGGACACAGGCGACATTGAAGCATATGTTTCATGGTCTGATCTTCTCCACACTCTCACATCCTCAGCGTAGCCCCGTCTTGCTAGATTAACTCTGGCTCTGCCCACTCTGGATCTGAACCTACTCAAGAACTTCCATGTCAGAAATCCCTTGTCATGATGTAACGTTTCTGCTATGTTGCACACTCCATACATAAATCAGTTGCCAACATAGAAACACAAAATATCTGACACCTAAAATAAAACTTCATTACCGGACATGTAAAATCACATTTTAGTCTTCAGTTTGAAATTCTATTAACACTATTAGTGAAACGCTTTTAAGAGATAGTACGTTGATATAAATATAACTTTGGCTGGCCTTTTAGTAATTTCAGTTATTAATACTTTTGTAAATAATAGCTACAAAAACTAAAAATGCATTACACTTAGTTTCGGAAATTGCTGAACCTATTTAGATACTAATTTGTATAAAAACAACAATACTACATGTTATAACTATTGCACAACATATTTCATATGTACCTTTTGTATAAATAAATTAGGGCAGACCATGTTTTATATATCACTAGATCCTAAATTAAATACTGATAATTTTTCATGCACTAAAATTAATAATCCGTTTGGTACTAAGAAACTATCTTCGAAATTAACAAAACTACGACAACCATATGCAAATCCGTATTAATAAAAAATTAGACCGCAAACTGAAATACATTAAAATTCAATTTCACAATAATAATACACCTACACAATATTGGCAAAACAAATATGTGTGCACTTCGAAAATATGCATTATGTAAATAATTTGAGCACAGTAAACATTAGTCAAAAGGAAGACTTTAAATTTGTGTACCACATTAAATACAAATTTCATGAAACAAGTACATACGTTGAGATAAATAGTCAAAGCTTAAATGTAATGTTTTAATATCTGTATTTTGGCAAATTTAATGTAAAAGAATATTGTTTAATTGTGAATTACAAAACTTTGTCATCAATCTTATTACGTGGTTACGTAGAAAGATGTTGGAGAGAAACCATGTTTTATTTAGTCTTCTAGCAGCCACAAACCTGTAAGCAGCTCTGTTGGCTTGCCGCTGCATTTTTTGATGGTGCAACAATGTGATTGATTTAAACGTTGTTTAACTGGAAATAAAATCGTTTCCATATCAACTGACATGTTTATAATTTACGAAAACATCCTGTAACATCAAATATTTTAGTGAATGTCGAAGACAGCTCACAACGCAATGGACCTCAGCCAGCATATAAGATAAGTTCAACTTCACCTACAGTGGAATGACTTTGTTATAGACTGTGAACTAATAAAACTTTCCGTGATTCAGGAAAATATTAGGGCTCAGTTTGAGTCATTTCGAAAAGGGGTGACGGGCGTTAGAATGACCAGGTGGTAAAGTTTCAGATACTCTTTTCCACCAAAGTGGCAAAGTGTCCATAGTTTTTCACAATTGTCATCTGGATTCTTCATCTGTGGTTGCAAGTTCTACTGATGTTCTCAAGAAACTATTCTAGAATTTTGCACATGCAGCTAATGACGACATAAAGGGTGCTCCACTTTCTTCCTCTTCTGGATCGCTATTATTTCTCTTCGAACGGAAAGTGCTGCTATTCCTACGGGGTGGTAAAGCAACTCGATTGGAGTGAATTTTAAACATCCTGTTATAATTCTGCTTGTGTCATTAAGAGCTATATCTGCCTGTTTAGCATGAGTTGAGTTATACCAAACGGGGCAGGCGTACTCAGCAGTTGAATAACACAATGCCATTACAGAAGTTCGGATGGTTTCCGGATGGCTACCCCATTGTGAACCGGCCAGATTTCTAAGGAGATTATTTCTTGTTGAAAGTTGCTTCTTGTATGTAAGAGATCTGTCGAGTGTCATTCCTAGGTATTTCGGATTATAGCAGTTTTCCATTTCGAGCACTGACCATACCACCCTTACTATACGAGTGACTTTCCTGTTCTCCAATACGTAACTCACAACATAGACCTAGAATGCGTTGCTGATTATATGTTGCGATGGAGAGACAATGCGTTTCACAAGTGGCGAGCGTTGTACCTTAGGTGAACAAGCTATAGGGCAGTGGCGGCTGCTTCTTCAGATGACTGAGGGTTCACGTCTGAACTTAATAGTAGTGCCGCCCCTCTCCCCTTCTCACTCGGCGCCACGATGTTTCGGCGCCGCCCCCTCCCCATCCCCGCTTGGCTTTCAGAGAGACAATCTAGTGCACTTCTGCGTGTGGAGCCGGGGAAAAGCGGCCCAGTTTGTGCCCTCCCCCCTTTAGATATATTTTCATTATAAGATCTGCAAAACTTTTTACTTCGGCTTGTTTTCTTTTTTTTTTTTACTCGAGCTGAGGCGTCGCCCTATGAAGCTACCTAATTTCACACTTTTCTTCCAAGCATAAGGCTAAGAAATTTGTTTCTAAAATATACTGAACACTGTTAATATTTCTTTGATAATAAACACCAAAAGCCGGCCGCGGTGGCCGAGGGGACTAATGCGCTCCAGTCACGGTCTGCACGGTCACTACGGTCGAGGGTTCGAATCCCCCCTCGGGCATGGATATTTGTGCCGTCCTAGTTCGAAAGTAGTTCATAAGTAGTTTGTAAGTTTAGGGACTGTTGTCCTCGTAGTTAAGTCCGATAGACTATACAAACATTTGAACATTTTTGAAACACCAAAAACATACACACTAAAACGAAGAGTATAAATGTCATTTACCCTCAAAATGCGCCTCGGTTGCACAGTTGTAGAGTGCCAGACTACAAATCCAAAGGTCGCGGCTTCGATCCCCGCCAGGTCCTAGGATTTTTATCTGTCACTTTCCACTTCTTTCACTGCTCATGTGAAAAATACCGAGTAGCACCGTGGTTCGGAACCCACGTTAAACTGTAGGTCCCCCTATAACTGGCTGGGTAAGTCAGTTCGAAGGTCGGAGGAAGGCAACGGCATACCACCTCCAAATGCCTAGTAAAGCACTGTGGTGTTCAAACCAATCTTCGGATTGTTGACTGCTTTACCTTTTCCCTCAAAATCACGACACATTTGCAAAAACGTCCAAAGATACGAGGGAAGTAACAATACAAAAGTCATTGTTGTTTCCGTATCTGTTAAATACTGGGTTTAAAAAATTGGTTACAGTCAGTCTCGAGCGTAATATCTTTGCCACTGTAACGTGATGCCGCTAACCACACGCCTATTCTTGGTCGGTGCAGAGTTGTGACTTCATTATTATTCATGATCGGACCTTTTGAACGCTATTACAGTTGATACGTCTTTACTTAATAGTTATAAGATTTTTACCAAATGCGGCCGAAAAAATATGAAGGCGAATATTGCTTTCATGGAGCATTTACACATGCGCAAGGAGAGGTGCACAGTAGCTTCATTACCTTTGCTCTGGGACCATTCTTGCGTAGCCACCAGAGCTCGAGTAGCCAGGAGTTGGCTTTCCTACCTGCTCCACCGCCAATGTTAAAGCGCCATATACACGTGCTGTCTCCGCGACGTAAAACTTTTCTCATGCGATAAAAATACTTTGAATGTACATATAAAATGACCTGACAGAAGGCGAATATGGAAAGAAGAATGATCTAAACATTTTTTGTTTTATGTGCATCTTCATGTTTTCGCGGCGCCATGACTGTTCAGATACGTTTCGGGCGTCCAGCCGCATAAAGTTGACTTAATCTAATATTTCGGGTGAGAACCGTTCAGCCATCTTCAGAAAACGGGATCTGGGGGTTAGTCCTAAGAAGACTGTTGTTGTACCATTCACAAAGAAGCATATACAACATTAAAGTTGGAGTCTAAAGTTTTTCAATGAAGCGCTACCTGTGAAGGGGACAGTGAAATATCTAGGGCTTACCCTAGATGAGAAACTGACATGGACCCCTCACATGAGGAATATTTGCTCCAAGGCAAAAGGTACTCTTGTGAGTAAGAGGAGAGCTTGTGGCAAAAATTTGGGCCTGAGCCCCAATGGTATGCACTGGATATACACCACAGTGATTAGACCCAGGATCACCTTTGGGGCGGTCGTGTGGTGGAAGAAGGTAGAACAGCAGGTTGCTGCTAAGGAGCTTGCTAAGGTGCAGAGATTAGCCTGCTTAGCCATAACAGGCGGAATTAGCAGCACACCAACTGCTGGGATGGAAACCATGCTGGATATGCCCTCATTACACCTTTGGGTCAAGATTGAGGCAGCGGCTGGTGCATACAGACTCAAATCTGGCAACAACTGGAACTCTTTGGGATATCCAGAATCACACACTAAAATAGTAAGTGAGGTAAATATATGAAAGGTTGGGGAAATGCCAGCCGACTATATTATAACCCCATACTGCTTCAACAAGCCTTTCAATATAACAATTGGAAGTAGGTAGAGGTGGGAGAAAATAGTTCGACACCGTATGGGGGATATTGTCTGGTTCACTGATGGGTCAAATCAGACCAAGGCGTTGGGGCTGGGGTATACGGTGTGCAGCCAAGAGTGGAGGGTGTCATCCCTCTTGGGAAACTGGCCTCAGTATTCCAGGCCGAAATCACTGCCATCAGGGCATGTGTGGAGCAGAATTTGCGTAGGTGCAACAAAGATCGTAGCACCTATATCTATTCTGACAGCCAGGCAGCCCTGAGATCACTGGCAGCTCCTGCAACAAGGTCTAAAATTGTTGCAGAATGTCACAGGGTTCTGGTGGAGCTAGGGGAAAGCAATAGAGTAAACCTATTGTGGTCCCTGGCCACTCGAGAATCAGTGGCAACGAACATGCCGACAGATTAGCCAGGATGGGGACAGAGACTCCATTTATTGGACCGGAACCTGTCCTGACAATCACCAAGGCAATGATCAAATTGGAGCTACGTAACTGACTCAGAAGACAGCACATAGAATATTGGACCAAAGTCCATCAACAAAAACATTGCAAGGTAATGATGCCAAAGCCATGTTTTAAAAGAAGCTCTGCAATCCTGGGTCTAAACAGGAGAGAGATTAGACTCATGGTTGGATTGCTGACAGGCCATGGGAATTTCAAAAAACACCCACGTACAATGGGAATAACAGAAGAGGACCCTAAATGTAGGATCTGTGATGACGGTGATGAAACTGCATCACATCTAATCTTCGAATGCATTGCATTGGAGAATAAAAGGCACAGAATATTTGGGACAACCAGACCCGAAGACATTGTGTATAATAAAGAACTGGTAAAGGGACTCCTTGCACTGTTCAAGGGCATTAGTTGGCTTTACTAGATATACAGGGAGCTATACCGCACAATAAACTTAATTTCGGTGCGGGCAGTGGCGGGTTGGTCCGAGACTGTTCTGGCTTCCCTGCAAAAATCAATCAATCAATCAATCAAGTCAATTTTATGCGACTGCACGCCCGAATCTTCTTTGAAGACTTTATTTTACTTATTTATTTACTTTTTTTCACGACGTGCTTTTTTTCCGGGGCTTAACTGAACCAGTGAACACAAATGAAGCGCCGCCACTGATATAGGGGTTGGTTAGAGTGCTAGGCTGAGTGAGTCGTGCATGTAGAAGCGTGGGTTGGCTGCACATGGGTTTTCGGAGTATTTAACATCCGCTCATACGGCGGTGCTAAAGTCTTCTCTTGAGGCGGCGACGGTGCAAGGCATCTGCTTCGCATGCGGCAGTTAGTTCTTCCGACGACGCAGTCCGCGCCCCGTGATCCGGTCAGCCGGTGTCTGGCCCAGACAAGAGTTAAATACTGCACCGGGCCGTTGATCGCTCGGACCGAGTACCGTGGAGGACATTCGCGGCGGGCGCGACATCCGGCGGTGCGCCATTGACGTCCGCAGTCCATCGGGCTGAGTGGCCCTAGGCCGGCCCTTTTCAATTACGAGAGAGCGTCCACCTGCCGGGCCGCGCTTCCGCCATTCGCCGCTTTCCGCCCGGCGTCGCTTTCAGAGGCGCCAGTGTAGACACAAGTTGAAAGTGCCGCAGCCACCACTGTGTGTCAGCCCGCGTGCTTCCTGGAATAAGCGGGGGGCGGGGGGGGGGGGGAGACCGCGGTCGTGATGGACCATCGACCTCCCTCTGGATAAAGCACTGCCGGGTCGACGGTGCCGGCTGCCCCCCAGCCTGTTGTGTATCCGACTGGCTGATATGGGGGTAGGCGTGGGAGGGGATGCATTCGGCGGGAAAATCCATTTCGCGGCGTGCTCTAAATAGATCGGCCGCCTCTCCCCCTCCCCCCGGCAGAGACCCGACGCCAGCGCCTCTGCTGTCGGTCTGGAGAGCACCGTTGATTGATGGCGGCAGACCAGGCCGCTGGAAGCGACGCGCGGGGCCGCCTGCCAGACAGTGGCCGCCACTTGGACCAGTCCAAGAGATCGACAGACGCTACCATCTGAGTCTATATTTACATAAATATTCCGACGCAGTACACGACTGAGGGTACATCGTACCACCATGAGTCATTTCACTTGAACTTCCTGTGTATCTTCTTAATCCCATGTTACCATCTGACAAGGTAAGTTTTCTGTCCCTGCCTCGTCGCCACTTTTGTGTCTCGTTTCCGCCGGCTGTCGTAGGTGTCGGTGGCCGAGTAGAAAGAGACCGACACAGGAATAAAGGATGCACGCGTGTGCAGGTACGGAGGTGACCAGTCAGTGGGACAGCAGAAACTAGAAACACTAGAGTAAATTAGAACGAGATGTATATTTCATAGAGTCTTGGTAATACTTAACTTTTACATAGTTCTTGACTGCAGAATGCTGATACATAGATTAGATAGAGTCCTGCCTAATGATGATTCCTAGTGCCTATCCGATAGCCAAATCTTCACTGGTGGGCCGGTCGCGGTGGCCGAGGGGACTGAGGCGCTCCAGTCACGGTCTGCACGGCCACTACGGTCGGGGGTTCGAATCCCCCCTCGGGCATGGATATTTGTGCCGTCCTAGTTCGTAAGTAGTTCATAAGTAATTTGTAAGTTTAGGGACTGATGATCCCGTACTTAAGTCCCATAAGCTTAACAAACATTTGAACATTTCTTTACTGGTGCCTATGTGATTCCGAAGTGTTAACTGGTTCCTATCTCAGTCCCAAGTGAACGATGCAGCAGTCGTGGCCACGAGCGGAGTTACAGCAGAGGGCGCTCGTGGCTGACGTCGTAAGAACGTCGCGCCTTGCGTGCATGGCGGCGCGCGGCGAAAGTAGGTGGCGCGCACTTTATACTTGTGCGACACCACAGAAAGTACATGGGCTCGAACAGCCATATCTGTATCAACGTTTGCTTGCAGGATCTCTACGTACACCTCAATTTGCTGGCGGGTGTCGTTTTTCTGCAAAACTCTGCGATCATGCTCTAGATAGCACTGTAGATGTAATTGTAGACGCCATACGTAATGCAGACATCTTAACTATAACTTATGTAACAATCATCGTACATGTTCTCTAGCGTATTGTCATCAAAAGCCGTGATGATAGTTGCAACTTTAACCTCCTTCTCGGAAGACTGTTGGTATCAGTGGCGGCTTGTACAAAATTTCACCAGTGTGCTACAATATTACAAAAAATAAACAGAAAACAAAATATACTAATATAAAAAGTCAGCCTTTGTATGAGTGCCTTTAATTAAATATCAGTTAATACTGTATTGACAGTAAGACCTTCGGGACAATCTATAACAGCGCTGCCAACTGCATGTATTCACTGCAGGTAGTAAATATAACGTTTAAAAAATATTAATTAAAGAAATTAAAAATGTAGACTCAGAGGTATTTGAATACGAGCCTCACACAGGTAGGTGTGAGAGACAAGGCGGAAGACGCTTGAGCCCGCGCGCTATTTGTATGCCGCGATACTAGTCATATGCTACTCTTCCGCAACCGTAACACGCAGCGCGAAGAGAAATACTGATCTGGTGCTGCAGTCGGTCTCAGCACACATGAGTCGTCAGGCCTGACGTCACGTCTGTGCATGCGCACTAGCGAACAGACGACTGCGCCGCCTCTCTGCGCAGGTACCAGGGCGGCTGAATCCCACTTCAGTACACGGAGCTGGTTTCCAGATATCGCGGCCAGAGCGCTCCAAAATGCGTTTTCATCCTTATTACTAGCATTCTAATACGCATTGGAAGGGAATTGGCATAATTTTATTGTGATATCTGGCTCGTATTCCAAGAGGAAGAATGTAATTTTACAGCGATTTCTCGATTGCATTCGAAGAGAAATGGCATAATTTTAATAATATATTTACAGTGTGCTGCAGCACATTAGCACATTCTCACCAGCCACCACTGGTTGGTACTCACTGCCACTGCGTCCACCGCCTCTTCCCGCACTTACCGTAGCACTACCGCTTGCATTGAGTTGTTCGTCATTATCATCCTTATTATCATCATTATGTGTTAGTGTTACAACAGTATCCAACTTAAGATCATATTTCTCTACCATAACAGATACGAGTGATCGCATGCGAATGATTCATCTTCTACACTAATACCATCTTCACAAAGGAGTGTTGCCGGCCGCGGTGGCCGAGGAGACTGAGGCGCTCCAGTCACGGTCTGCACGGCCACTACGGTCGGGGGCTCGAATCCCCCCTCGGGCATGGATATTTGTGCCGTCCTAGTTCGTAAGTAGTTCATAAGTAGTTTGTAAGTTTAGGGACTGATGACCCCGTACTTAAGTCCCATTAACTATACAAACATTTGAACATTTGAAGGAGGGTTCTTCGTAACTTAATCTCAACCAACCGCAATACTTTAGCAGGATTGATTACAAACAGCCGCCCCATCTGACGCTTCACCAAACAAATAACGTCACAAAACGCATCATTGGAGGCACACTGCACCGTCCCTACTGGCGAACCGACAGGTCAAAGTGTCATGTCGCAAGGCACACGCAGAGGCCTCTAACGGACGACTGCAGAGTTTCCAAATGCGGGAGTATCGCTAGAGCGATAAGGGATCTTTACATTATCTCTCATACGATTTTGATGTATATATGTTTGTTCGAGCCCGAGTACTTTCCTTGTGAGTCTATATTTACATACATATTCCGCCACACTGCGTGGCGAAGGGTACGTCGCACCACCACGAGTCATTTCACTTGATCTTCATGTATATCTTCTTAATCCCATGTTACCATCTGAGTCTATATATACACACACATATTCCGACGCAGTGCGTGGCGGAGTGTACATCGTACCACAGCGAGTGATTCCACTTGATATTCATCTATATCTTCTTAATCGCATGTTACAATCTGAGTCTATATATACATACATATTCCGCAACAGTGCGTGGCGGAGTGTACATTGTACCGCCGCGAGTCACTTCACTTGATCTTCATGTATATCTTCTTAATCCCACGTTAACATCTGAATACATTTACATACATATTTCACCAGAGTGCGTAGCGGAGGGTACATCGTACCACCATGAGTCATTTCACTTGATCTTCATATATATCTTCTTAATCTCTCTCCGACCCGAAGATGAAAATCTTTATATACAGGGTGTTACAAAAAGGTACGGATCAACTTTCAGGAAACATTCATCACATACAAAGAAAGAAAATAAATGTGAACATGTGTCCGGAAACGCTTAATTTCCATGTTAGAGCTCATTTTATTATTTCTGTTTAAATGTAAATTGAAATAATTCGTGCAGACAATTGTCAAAATACCCAATTGTTTCATTAGTATGTACTGTACTTCCTCGATTCACGTCATCAACACAGATTTTCTGTGAACGTTTGAGCAGGAATTGTTGGTGATGTCTTGATTGGGCCTCATGTTCTTCCACCTACGCTCACTGGAGCATGTTATCATGATTTCATACGGGATACTCTACCTGTGCTGCTAGAGCATGTGCCTTTACAAGTACGACACAATATGTGGTTCATACACGATGGAGCTCCTGCACAGTTCAGTCGACGTGTTCGTACGCTTCTCAACAACAGTTTCAGTGACCGATAGATTGGTAGAGGCGGACCAATTCCATGGCCTCCACCCTCTCCTGACCTCAATCCTCTTTTCATTTATGGGGGCATTTGAAAGCTCTGTCTACGCAACCCCGGTACCAAATGTAGAGACTATTCGTGCTCGTATTGTGGACAGCTGTGATACAATACGCCATTCTCCATTCTCCATTCTCGCTGCATCAGCGCATCAGGGATACCATGCGACGGAGGGTGGATGCAAGTATCCTCGCGAACGAAGGACATTTTGAACATTTCCTGTAACGAAGTCTTTGAAGTCACCCTGGTGAGTTCTGTTGATGTGTGTTTCCATTCCATGATTAATGTGATTTGAAGAGAAGTAATAAAATGAGCTCTAACACAGAAATTAAGCATTTCCGGACACATGTCCACATAACATATTTTCTTTCTTTGTGTGTGAGGAATGTTTCCTGAAAGTTTGGCCGTACCTTTTTGTAACATCCTGCATAAAGCAGAGTGTCCGTATGTTTGTGTGTACGTATTCCATACAAACTACAGTTTTGTTCCAATCTCTTTCAAATTTTGTACACGTAAGCTTCAATCCATGAGGACGGTCGCCGTAAGTCTAAGAATTACGTACAAAGCATAGTTCACGAGATATGACGTCATAAACAATGAGATGCGTGAAAAACTGCTGCATTAAACGACAATGCTTCTCATTTTCTCCAAGTCACAGGACTGATTTCAACCAAATTTGGTATACTTATTTTTTACGTGAGGTAACAATTGCTGTAGGAGTACGAACCACATACGACTCATGGATCAGGAGATATAAGAGTTGAAAGAAGCTGTCACATAATGCGATGAAACTTTATACAATATATGAGAATGACAGTACTTAGAGACTTGCAACAAACTTCAAACATAACTTCAAACTTTTATTAAACTTTTTCTCGCTGACAGCCACATCAATATAATAAAAGGAAAAGTTTCTAGCTTACAACTTTTCCGATGCTCATGGACTCTAAAACTACAGCTGAATGTACCTTCGAAATTGTATCACAGTAGGACACGTAGTTCATGAGATATGAGCACATAAACAGTAACGTTTATGGAAAATCGCCCCATCACGCACCAAATTTTAATCTTTTACTTCTTTTCTCCTAAGATAGACCTGAATATCTTTCTAAGTACCAGCGGCAGTAGTTTTTCCTTCATTTCATTTGCTTGCAGTAACTATACAGCATAGACTGCGGTTAATGTTGCTGACTGACATAGAGGTGAATATAAATTCGAATTTAAGGCTTGTTGACAATTTCAGTATTCTGTGTGATGGTCTCGCGTGTTCTGAAATCATAAATGCATTCACATAATATTTCTGCACTAGTTAGTTTTTGGTCCATGCAGACAATGTCATTTAAACTGCAAGCGCTAAATACCAAGAAATTACTTTTTAACTATTCTTGTTCATTCAAATGTAAATACCGCAAGCAGTTCCAATTTCAATATCAATTTTCAGCAAGATTAACTATTACATTCGATAAACCGCACGTGACCTTTACTGTTGTTTGGCTAACATATGAAACTGATTGTGCAGGTGTGATACAGGCTACTGTTTACACAACATAGATCCTTTCTACACGTTGGCATCCCGCAGTTTCGCATTTGCAGTACATATATTGACAACTGATAAAGAACAGATACACTGTAGGAGAGGAATAATCACAGGCAGTAATGCATGAAGATAATTCCAGGGCATCATCATCTTCGTTCTTTATACAAGGTGCGTCTGAAAAGTTCGGTGAATGGTCTCGGGAAATACAGGAAACAAGCGTTACAAACAAAATGCCCTTACTGGCCTTCAAATTAATTGGTCACAATACGCTTCTGACATGGGTTGTACAGCAGTTGGGAACTGCCAGCAAGCGTTTATTGTTAACATTATAATGAATTATTTTATCCTTCAATGCTGCCAAGTAGTTTTATTTAATCACTATAGATATTTCCCCTTTATTGCATTATCAAGTGCTCTGCAAAAATGTAAATAAATTTTTCATAAATATTTTTCAAATCGAAAAATAGAACATTAAAATAATTTCGAATGTATAACTTACATTTTATCTCTTGTTGTTACATATAGCATCTGTACCTCTTCATTATGTGGGTACATTTGTCAGAAAGTCGTTTTCAATTATTTATTAGTTAAATAACTTTTCTGTTTTACAGCTCTTGTAATGCCATATGTTTACAAAGATATTGTCTTCTGTATTTCGTGTGTCCTTGGTTATGATCTAACTTGTATCTCTTGTCTCTGAGATGTTTATTTTCGAATTTTGTGCTATCTATGACTTTGAAATTTCCGAATAACATAATATCTCAGAAACGAGAGAAACACTAATTAATAAGCAAAGATAATGCAAAATTCCGAATAGTATACAATACCTCAAAGACCAGAGAGACACATTAGTTCATAACCACACACACCACGAATTACGGAATACAAAATCTTTGTAAGCAAATTCACAGTCAAATATAGCACAAAATTCGAAAATAAACGTCTCAGAGACCAGAGATACAGCTAGATCATAACCTAATACACTATGAAATTCAGAATATAAACCTTTGTCAACATATGGCACGACAAGAGCCGTCAAATATAAAAATCATTTAACTAAAAGGTAATTATAAAATCTGAGTAATACATTCAAAATTATTGTAATGTCCTACATATCGTTTCGAAAAATATGACTGCAAAAATGTTTATGCTTTTGCAGAATATTTAAAAATGCCATAAACGCGAAACAGCTGTAGTGAATAAATAAAACTATTTAGCAGCATTCAAGGATAAAATAATTCATTAAAATTAGTAAATATTCAATGCTGCAGGTCCTACAATAAAAAAGCTGCTTGTGAAATCGTGGGAAGCACTGAGGTCACGCGTTGTTAGATCTCGTTAACTACTTGAACAGGGGGCGCTTGTTGATCCTTAAAAAAAAAAAAAAAAAAAAAAAAAAAAAAAAAAAAAAAAAAAAAAAAAAAAAAAAAAAAAAATAGCAATTTAAAAACCACGAGAAATTGTGACGTACGTTATTCCACATATAAAGCTTCATTAAATTATGCCTACAACTCTGTATAAGAAATAAGAGTTACAAATACACTGAATACACACAAGTGTTGAAACTTGTCTGACAGAACTTTTCAGACGCACCTTGTATATACAGCAAAGGTCTGTGTCTTTGTATAGTACTGAAATGTACGGATCAGCTCCAATGTTGATGAAATTTTGCATACTTGAGTTTCAAAATAAGAGAAAGGTCCATGTCTACTTTAAATTTCGTACGGTGAACGGTGGAGGGCACACCAATATGAAGTTCTATCCCGATTTTGATGAAATTTTGAACAGCTGACCGTCCAAAGAAGAGGGTCATCATTGTCTACATAAGATTTCGTAATGTCCTTAGTGGAAGATACAACAGACATCAACACTTTCTTTCCAATCACAGTGGGTGCTGGCAGATATGTGAACTTTTTAGTAGATGGATGAGTAGATGGACTGAGAGATGAGAAGGAGACGGATGTAGAGGAGAGAGAACAACAGCGAGAGGAGGACATTGACAAAGGGCGTGGAGAGGAAATAATGAACAAGAGAGAGGAGCAGCTGAACAGAGTCAGCCAGAATTAAGAGGTGGACTATCACAAGTGGAAGAGGAAACGGACAGTCTGATTGGTAGACGGGTGGAGGAGGAGGAAGTGGAGAAAGAGGACAATGAGACGGCGAGAAGGAGAAGGCGAATAGAGAGGAGTTTGGCTTATGGAAGGTGACATGGATAAGTACAGGGGCAACGCTGGGCTTTCAGCTAGTACGGAGTAAACATGGTGTGGTATATGTGGCACTTCAAAACTTGTGTTGGTCATTTACCAATTAATTCGAAATAAAATATATGTCTGGTCTGTTGATTTGGTAATTCGATAACTTCCATCAAAAATATAATGTTTGAACCTGCACGAGTGAAAGATCAAATGACTGAGTCTTATGCTCACTGCGATGATTCCAACAGTCTAATAAACTACAGTAATAGTACATTCTCTCGTTCTCAACATTTAAAGGTTGAAAAAATTAAGCACGATATTACAGTAACTTCAGAGAGAAAATACTAAATTTTTAATTATGCCTCAGGTATCAGAATGTGTGTGAGGTGGGGGGTGGGGGGAGGTGTTATTTGATACAGCTATTTCAGCCTTACTTACCTTACGTCAGGAGATATTACCAGTTATATGGAGTTCCACGTTCTCAGATGCCAGAAATATATGTCCTTCCAGTCTTTCTAGGATTGGTTCCAACGAATTTGACTATAATTCTAGAAAGCGATCTTAAAATAATGGTTAAAATTTAAACAGTCATCTGAAGATGGGCAACACTGACTGAAACCGTCATAAAATAACAAATAAAATAAAAAAATAAAATAAAATAAAACCACAATAATTCGGCGATCGGGACTGTTTTAATTTTAATTTTATTAATTTGACTATAGTTCCTCTTTATGTTTCTTTCGGTAACCATCGACTACTCCTCCATGTCGGAGACTCTCTGAGTAAAGACGGTAGTTATCGTTGTTCCGACCTTCTTATTGACATGTTCTACCACCACAGTGCTCGAATGCCTATTGCGACCACATCTCCAGTCTTTCGTAATCTTTCCTCAATCGATCCTAGCGGATCACTCATGTTCCTTAGCACACGTTCATTACAACAGCCAAAAAATTTCTAGCATTTACTCTCCTTCAGTTTCCAAAACTGTAACCCATATGTCAGAAAGCTTTCAACCACAGCACTTAGCACAACTCTGACTGCATATGCACAGACCCCAAAATATGCAGTTATTGCGTATTATCTACCCTCAAGTGATGTAGTCTGTGGGGCATGTGCACTTCACATTGACATTGACCAGTCTTAACCATTGGCCCAATTTGATATTTGATTACTTATCCGGCTAAAAACAAAATCCAGACTCTTAGCTTGCCCACTATTAACAACAATATATATTTTTAATCATATGTTCTGATGTTCCTGCTGATTATAAGCATTCATTAAATTTCTCATGATTCACGCCATCATGCAAATCCAAAGCGGTAACTATCGGATCGTCATTATACATAATGTGTAGGCGCAAACTTCTGCACTGTCTATTATAGTATCAAAGAAAATCTTATATATTTTATGACCAATATTCATAACTGCCTGGTAGTGATGGTAAGTATACAAAATCATATTTCTTCCATTATTTTTGACATACACTCCTGGAAAATTAAATAAATAACATCATGAATTCGTTAACCCAACATAGAGAAATTTTATTGACACATTCTTGAGTATGTATACAACACACGATCACGCGCAGTCAGAACCGTACGCACGTCAGTACAGTCACCAGAACGTGCACAATGTCGACACTAGTATCGTGTATACCCTCCTTTTGCGGCAATGCAGTGTGCAACTTTCTCATGAAAACGATTGTAGAGGTGCCGAATGAAGTCTTGCGGTATGACCTGTCATGCAGTTTCCATCTGTTGCCTCCGTTGGATCAGATCTCGTGCTGGTCGTGTAGACCGCGCCAAGACGACGTATCGTTCGGCCCCAGACATGCTCAATTGGGGAGAGATCTGAGGATAATGATGGGCAGGGTAGTTGACGTACACCTAGAAGAGCATGTTGGACGGGACGTGCAATGTCCTGTTGCAAAAGGACATCGCCTTGTTGGTGCATGAAAGGTGGCAAGACGGGTTGAATGATGGTTTCAATGTACAGTCTACTGTTTAATTTTCTCACCAGAGGAGAACGACCAGTGTAGGCTCCTCACACCATGACGCCATGTGTCGGCCCCGTTTGCCTCTGTCGCGTACACTCCAGATTTTCGCAGTCCCCTGCATGACCCCATACACGCGTACGACCATCATTGGCACCGAGGCAGCGACGACTCTCACCACTGAAAACGACACGTCTCCATTCGTCATTTCTTAAGCGCCTACCATCACACCATTGGAGGCTGGCTGAACGTTGTTGGGGCGTGGGCGGAGGACACACTACGGCACACATGATCATCCATCATTGAAAGGGTAGCGATATTCTACACTCGCCATTCTCCTCTAGTGATCGTCTAGAGAACACTGAGCAGTGTACGGTACACTGAAACCATCATTTAACCCGTCTTACTACCACTCATGCACCAACAAGGTGATGTGCTTTTCCAATGGTACAATGCAGATCCATATGTATCCCGTACCACCCAACGTGCTCTTCAAGATGTACGACAACTACCTCAGATCACTCCCCCATTCAGCATGTTCGGGACGGCATGAAATGTCACGTTTGGCGGTCTGCATGAGCGGCACGAAATGTGCCCCAACTGAGGCACCAGGTGGAAATTGCATGGCAGGCCGTTCCACATAACAACATTCTGAACCTCTACGATCGTTTCCTTGGAATAATTACAGCTTGCGTTTTTGCAAAAGGAGTGCAAACATGATTGTAACGCCAACATTTCGGACGCTCTTCTGACTGTACTCATGTGCGTACGGCTCTGCCTGTGTGTTGTATACAACATCAAGGAAATGTCAATAAAATTTCTCTCTGCTCGGTCGACGAATTCATGGTGTTCTTTTTTCATTTACCAGGAGTGTATTTGAAGAATAGAAGGAACTATCAACCCAGCTTTTCACAGCGGTAAAACCCAATTCGGCCTCTGACAGAACGACAAGCACCAACTTTTGCAGTCTGTTCTTTACCATAAAACTGAACAATGTATTGACTGATGCCATCTAAGGCTCCAGTAGTTAGTCGGGTATATGCTGCTCCTATATTGCTTTTATCTTCCATCCTTTGCTTCCTTCATCTCTTTCAATCAAGTTATAAAAAACAATTACACTTTGTGATTCTACTTTAGATCCAACGTAATTCAATAATGACACTGTTATATATACAGAGCCGGTCGCTTTGCTGTGTCTTGTTTTATGAAGGGCCTGATAAATCTTATTGTCACCCACTTGCGACACTAGACAAATCTTTACTTCACTATTCTCTACACTCTTTCCTATTGTATCTCCATAACACTTCTTTATTTCAATTAGTAACATACCTAAAGTCCCAGACAGAGATGTTGGAGTGAGGACAAAAACTGTGAAGCAAATTCTGTTATGTCTGTTAATGTCAAATTGTCATATTTTATACAAAAAGTAGAACTTTAGCTGAATAAGCGTGATTTATCGAGAAGTATACTTTTATACGCAAAACCAATGTTATTAACTACATTACTTACACCTTCAATTTGTTTCTCGTTGTTTCAGGTAAGCTGTGATACTTGATGAATATGACAACCCGCTGGATCAACAAGCGGTCTTCCTACTATATATGAAGAAGGGACATCGAGACTGAGATTCACAGTAAGTCGTTTTCAGTCCACTAGAATAAAACAGAATGTTACCTAATACATTCTGATTACTCATGAACTTTCAGATTGTTTACGGCAACTTTGAGCTTCTGCGACATTCGGAAAGTGTATCAACTATCACAACTGATAATATAGCATGTCCCTGATGAATTCACCAAAATTATAATTTCATTGCCAACTACATGTTGACGTTATGTTTCACAGAGTAAATTTTTTACCACATGTAATATACCTGCTATGGGAAGGTATACATTCCATATTCAAATATACTGCGAATTTGAGACCAGTGTCAAGCTGGTCAGGCATGGGTCGTTTATCTTTGGTTGCAGGCTTATTTTTCGATGGCAGTACTACCGATATTAAAGACGGTGACAGTATTGTTGCCGGGAAGTGGGATTGTGATTATTGAGAGTGCAGACTTTGCTAGGCGCGCGGATGAGATTGCAGAAGCTTGGTGACCGTGATTGTGTGCAGTTGTCGTTCCGGCGGGATAGCCGAGGAGATGAGATTTTGGGACTAGAATGCTGAGCCAAGCTGTTTGTTTAAGATATGGAGACGAACGGAATAGATGATGTTGGAGAAACGATCTTTTGAAGTTTTTATAAGGCAATGTTTTTCTTTAAATACTTGGCATGTTCCTATGGCACAACTTCGCATTGTTAGACTGAACTGATGGTAACAGTAACGGTCGGGAAAGATCTTGCTGTTAGCTTGTGGCCTCACGATTAATGCTAGGGACCCCTTTCTGTCTTAAGAAAAATATTTATTGTAATAGTTTCGAGGTTGCGTTTTTCATGAGATAGGAATTTCATGGGTAGTGTTATTGAAATATGGTATTGTTGTAACATTGTTTGTGTATTGTTTAAAAATAATTTTGTAGGCAGATTAAATATCTGAGTTAGGTTTTTCTCTGAAAGATTTTAAAATCCAAAGCATGACATTGTTAGTAATTTTCATGAAGTAACATCAGTTAGAAAATAAACCAGATATTTCAGTTTTAATAATTAGTTCAAGTTCCTTAAACAGATTACCAGTTTATCCCTCCTCACATTTTTATTAAAAGTGCCATAGATGTTTTCTGTAGTTAGTTTTCCAGTATGTAGTACAGTCATTTTTAACTTCACACATTCGCAGTTAATGTTGTAAATTCCATAATTATGAATTAATAATAACTGCAGGATCAAAAGTGGTATCTGTTCATGTAGAGAAATCCCGCCCAGTACCCATTGCCTGAATTTTTGAAAGGTTGCGTATCTATTTTAGATTTGATAAGTTGCGGGTGCTCTTGGAACGAACTAGAAAATATCTGCGCTGCTTAGCATCGTGCAAGCTAAAATCTTATTAAACGCGGGTGAAAGCTTCTTTCTCATATTTGAAGTTAAGATGAGTACTACATAGTAAGAGTTCACTGTAAATTACCAGAAAATATTCTACCTTTTTTAATCAAAACTTGCAGCAATGAACGATTAATAAGCAAATCTGACTTTAGTTAATAATAGAATCAGTTGTAGGAAGGAAGTTAATATGACAACGATATGTTTATGGAACATATATTTCTGCGTATGCAAAATTTTTAACACAAACCTGCTAGCATAAGCTGTAAATATATTTCATCCTCTCTTGTAGGGAGAAAGCAACCAACGTCAATAAAGCACCACCGTTGTATAGCCAAACATCTATTCGCAATAAAAAGTGAGATACAATTATGATAAAATCGAAGCTTTCATGCCCAGCGTTCACTGAAAGTTTGCGGGCTGACAGGCCGCGATCGATGAAGATTCCCCTAATGTTTCGTTTTCGGCTGCATAAGACATTATCGAAGGTAAAGCGGTGAACAGATGTTGTTTCTAACTAATTCTGGCTCTGTAGGAAATGTCGAGGATATCAGCAGCGCACACCTACCTGATACTTACAATGAAATGCTGTAAATAGAAATGCTGTAAATAGAACTATTTAGTAAATCGTGTACGCACCAACTATCAATTTAAACGAGTAGGAATATAAGGGGGCACCCCAGGAATACTCAATAAATTATAACTTATCCACCGTGAAAAATGATCATTAAGAATTTGTTTGTTACTCAACACATAAAAGTCGTAAGGAATAAGAATATGTAATTTCTACAAATCAGCACCTTATTTACAGATCAACCAAGTATCAAAAGCAGAGCAAAATACCCCTATATAACTTCTAATATGCAAAACAATGCTAAATAGAGCATGCGACAGATCATTTTTCGCGACTGAATGAATGCACCCCCGAATGGGATGTTTCACTAAGTGTGTTTGCCTCTGTAACTTATAAAATGTGACGGGAAATTTTAATGCAGTAAGTCAATACAAGAAATGTTACACTTTCTGCGGAGCTATGAACATAGTTTATTGTATCATTTTCCAAAGAGTTACAGCACAAAGATATAATTTTTTAAACAGAACAATAGTTTTTTCTATTGTCAATTAGATTCGTTGAAACCAGCTGCGTCCAAATCAATTTCAATTACATTCCTATCACTGTTAGTTTGGGAGCTACAACCCTTCAAAGTTTCAGGGGCAGATACCACAAACGCCGCGCATAATGCAATGCGCCTTCTAAATGTGGTGCGGCCGAGTTGTAACGTCGCCGGTGTCACGGAGCGAGAAGCTTCCTCGATGCGCTGTTAGACTGCCGAATGTCGCCGCACACCGCCGTATACCTGACAGTTGGAGCCACACAAACAACCGGGGCTCTATATGCCACAGTTACTGACATCGGATGACGATGGCATACACGAACAACGAGTACGTTGACATGTTGCTGATGCTCGGCGAGTGCCGACACGATGCCACTGAAGCAGCCACGGCGTATGCCGTGAGATATCCTAGGCGAAGAGCTCCGACAGCCATTACGTTGTTAAGTGCCGAAGAACGACTTTGGGAAACAGGCAGCTTGGTAATGCGCCGTAGTAACAGACGAAGACCTGCAAGAAGTGAGGAGACAGAGGTGTTTGTTTTAGCTGCACTACACCACGATCCTCATGTCAGCTTACGAGCAGTTGCTGCAGTCGCTGGTGTCAGTCTCACATCTGTGTGGCGTATAGTACACGGCCACAGGTTTCACCCGTACCGACTGTCACTGACCCAGGAGCTACATGGGAATGATTTCCGTGCACGAGTGACATTCTGTGAGTGGGCCATGCATAATTTCACGCTGTAGTCTTTACAAAGAGTTATGTTCTCTGATGAGTCCACGTTCACAAATTATGGTGCAGTGAATCGGCATAAGATGCAATACTGGGACGCAGACAATCCTCGGTGGGTACGACCTGTCGACCGTCAACGTAGGTGGTCTATTAACGTGTGGTATGGAATCCTTGGGGATGAAATCATCGGTCCACACTACTTCCTAGGTACACTAACAGGTGAGTTATATCGCGCTTTTATAGCCGACAGATTGGGTGGTCTCCTTGAACATGTGTGGGTGCAGCACGGTGGTCACCCAGCCCATTCTGCGCCTGCTGTTGTGAAAGAACTAAACAACAGGTTTGCAGGAAGATGTTTGGAGCGCCATGTTCCTCATTCATGGCCCGCAAGGTCGCCCGATTTAACACCTGTAGATTTCTTTTTGTGGGGATATCTAAAGGATCGTGTTTATGTCACTGAGCCCACATCCCCAGATGATCTAAAACGGCGCATCGAGGACGCATGTCGCTCCGTCACACCGGCGATGTTACATCTCGTCTGCAGATTCTTTCGACGGCGCATTGCATTATGCATTGAGGAACATGGAAACACATTTGAACATCTCATGTAAATCAACTTCCCACCGCCATAACATCCATCACGCACCACACAGTCATGTATTATGTACAACGTGTAGTATCTGCCCCTGAAACTTTGAAGGGTTGTAGCTCCCAAACTGTGATAGGAATGTAGTTTAAATTGATTTGTACGCAGCTGGTTTCAACGATTCCAAAGCACGATAGAAAAAACTATCGTTCCATTTAAAAAATTATATCTTTGTGCTGTAACTGTTTGGATAATGACACAATATACTATGTTCATAGCTCCGCAGAAAGTGTAACATTTCTTGTGTTGACATACCGCATTAAAATTTCCCGTCACCTATTATTTTTTAAGTTACAGAGGCAAACACACTTAGTGAAACACCCTATATATATATATATATATATATATATATATATATATATATATAGGGTCGCACACGGACCGATATCTACATGCAATGAGTTGCCACAGGTGTCCTGAGAACTTTGGTTAGAAAAGCTTATGCCATATCGGATGCAGATACCTTAACACAGGCACTAGAAATTCTGAAGATGGTGTTTAAGAAGAATGGGTACACAGAGAGACAGATTTGTCATGGCATGCAGATTGACCCATCACCAGAACCAGAAGAGGAACAATGCAGATCAACTGCTTTCCTCCCATAAGCCAGAACCAAGGGGGGGGGGGGTCAAAGGGGGATGAAGCAAATGTTCAAATGTTTGTTAAGCTTATGGGACTTAACTACGGGGTCATCAGTCCCTAAACTTACAAACTACTTATGAACTACTTACAAACTAGGACGGCACAAATATCCATGCCCGAGGGGGGATTCGAACCCCCGACCGTAGTGGCCGTGCTGACCGTGACTGGAGCGCCTCAGTCACCTCGGCCACCGCGGCCGGCAGGGGATGAAGCCCCACCACCCCAGGCACTTACCAATGATCTTATAATTTTATAATTTTTTATCGTTTTCAATTTTTATCCTTTGCGGAAAAGTGTTGCATCATGCGCCGTCTGCTTCTAAACCACTGTACCGATTTCATCCAGATTTGGTACACATATTCCTTCCATGAGGTAGCAATTGACGTAGGGGTAAGAACTACATACGGCATACAGTTCAGGAGATATGACGTCACAAACAACTATATGGTTGAAAACCTGTGGCATCATGCTACATCCGAATAAGGACAATTTATTCATCGCAAAATTTTCATGACATTTTGGACATTTGACCTTCAAAACAAGAGTAAGGTAACTGTCACATAAAATTTTTGATCGTGCATGACGGAGGATACTTTACATGTAGACTTCGTCAGATTCTAGAATTGTATTCCGATACTGTCGAAATTTTTAAATATGATAGACGAATTCAGTTTATCGGTGCAGTATCAATATATTCAGATAACCTACAATCATTGAAATTAATTAACGTGACTAAAAAGTTAATTTTCAGATTTCAGCAAAGTTTCGAATGAAATAAAATTTCTGAAAATTCGAGCAGCTCTCTCTGGAAGTTACATTTTTCAGGGTGATAATCATCAAAGAAACATTTAAAACATAGATATGGTTCACACAATGTGAATTTTATGTACGCAATTTAAAGTAAGAACATTTTTTAAAAATATGTTTCAATGGAATGAATACTTCATTCAGATTTTAAATAACGGTTTTTGGCTGTCACTTTTGATGCATACCAAGCGTACCGAATCATTGGGGTGAAAACCAGCGGCAGAAGGAATTTGTTGTTGCCAACGTAAGGTTTTAATGCTAATTTGAAGATAAATACATGAATCTAATATATAAAAATTAATGTCTGTTTGTCTTTTTTTCGTATTTTATGTACGGTCATACCGTACAACCGACTGCGATAAAACATTGTCAACTCACTGCTTGCTCTCGTGCGAAGATTATAGGTATACTAAAATTAACTTCGTATGGTGCAAGGCAGAGGGTGATTTTCAATTAGTTAATTTGTTTCTTATGCTTTCACGTTGACATGGATGGACGGATATGAATGAAATTTGAAAGATAGGTATCTGATACCCTCATTAATACATGGGACACTTTTCGTAAGCGGAGGGTACCTTACAGTGAGTTAACACGTTTGTTACACTTCATGATGAAACGGCTGGACGGAATTGAATTAAATGTGGAATGAAGATAGCTTATACCCAAAATTAATACTGGACTACTTTTCGTAAAACTACATAGGTGGAGGGCAGAGGGTACGTTACAACAACCATTCAAGTTGTTGAACTGGACACAATGAAAATCAGCACTTAAATGTATGTTTTCATAAAGAAGATTTTTATAAACTGCAAGCCAGTGAATTAAGCATGGCAGAGGGTACCTTGCGACTTTGTTTAACCAGTCGCCATGAACTTTGGTGGATATATGTATGTTTTTGTATATATGAGGAAAAGGAATAGGTAAAGGAGGATAATGACAGAAAGGGGAGGGAGGATACGGACAGAAAGAGGGTAGAGGAGAGGAGGAGAATGAGAGAGTGGAGTTTGTGACAGAAATGCAAAAGGCGATGAACAGAGGGAGGGTAGGAGTAAGTGGACAAAGGGACAGGACGAGACTGGAAATGAACAGGTGAGCAGAGAATAGGGAAATAACATTTCATTGTCTACTTAATATTTCATTTGGACGAAGTAGACTAGCAGAGAGAGGGGAGTGGAGGAAATGAACAAAGAGAGCAGAGAGGAGGAGATGGAGAAAGGAAAGAGGAAGTGGAGAGAGAGAGAGAGAGAGAGAGAGAGAGTGAGAGAGAGAGAGAGAGAGGAGGATATGAAGATTGGAATAAATAAGTCCCGAACAATGATGGGTATTCAGCCAGTAGATTAACAAATTTGATAGGCTTTATTTTTTAAAAATTAATCCCGCCACCAAAACCAAACCCTGGCTGTTCTACTGCTAAGAAGTTCCATAGACACTTTGCCTAACCTGTGTGCATGCAGTGTAAATTGCAATTTGCTTGTCACACGACGTGTAAGGTAATGAAAGCATTTTTCTGCTACATTATTAGCTTTCTTTAGTAACGAAACAAGAGATGCTCGTTTCGCCCCCAAGATGTAAGAGTTTAGCAAGGAAAGGAGCAAATGAGCTAGTAAAAAGGTTTCCACGTTTACGAGAAGCCGACACAGGATGAGACGGTTCTGGGAGTCAAGCGGCCGAAAATAACGAAGTAATTCGTCTTTTATGTAGCTCCGAGTCTTATGTGAATAAATAACCTCCCGCAAGATGAAAATATGAGTAATTCAAGAGGGGGGAAAAATGCGCAGAAATTAAATTTTTATCTCTTTATTTCCAGTTCCGCTTTATTAAAGAAATATAGCGACCGAGCAATAAAGCGTCAGGGGTGGGGGTCGTTTGTTGTTTTTTTCTCCACGGCGCACAGTATTTTGCATATTTATCCGCGGGAATTGTGGTCATGGCCGATGCAGAGAGACTGGCGCGCATGCACACACACACACACACACACACAGGCCCTGCAGAGATAGCGTCCTCTGAGCCCGCCCTGGTTGCGCTGCCCAGACACCACCAGCCGAAATTAACGCTCCGCTGGCCGCGCACAAAGACCGTGGGACTTTCCCAGCTCCGCGAGGGACTTCCCCCACCCCGCGAGGGACTTTCCCGGTCGGCGCGCGGGACTTCCCCGGAGTGACGCCGCGGGGCCTCCACCGCCGCCTAAATTTCATTTCTTGGCGTCGCGAACAAGGCGGTGCCTCCTCCCTGCACGCGCGGGCTGCCTGTGAGCCGAACCTGGCGCCCGCCGGCTCGCTTCCGCCTAACGACTTATGAAAAATTCTCGCAAACTTGCGAGGCCGCGAGGAGCCCTAGGCGGAGAAGGAAGGGTGGGTCGAGACAGCCAGAAGCTACTCTCAGAGGTGGCTTCCCTGGCACGACTATATTGCACAATGTGAAGCCAAGTTCCAGGCGAAGGTCTGGACTGATAAAACTCCTTGTGCTATATTTATGTAGTTTCTCACAACAGCCAGAACTCCAGCGCTTTCTGAGCGAAATTTATTAAAACTAGTATTGCCTGTGGTCGAAAATGACCGATTGTGTTTACACTGGTCACTGGGGGTAAAATATTACGTATCATGAAACTTCCTGGCAGATTAAAATTGTGTGCCGGAACTGGGACTCGAACCTGGGACCTTTGCCTTTCTTCCAGGAGTGCTAGTCTTGTCTGTTTGCAGGAGAGCTTCTGTGAAGTTTGGAAAGTAGGAGACGTGGTACTTGGCGGAAGTAAAGTTGTGAGGCGGCATCGTGAGTCGTGTCAGGATAGCATAGTCGGTAGTGCGTTTGCCCGCGAAAGGCAAAGGTCCCAGGTTCGAGTCCCGGTTCCGGCACACAATTTTAATCTGCCAGGAAGTTTCATATCAGCGCACACTCCGCTGCAGAGTGAAGTTTCATTCTGGAAACATCCCTTAGGCTGTCGCTAAGCCATGTCTCCACCATATCCTTTCTTCCAGGAGTGCTAGTCTTGCGTGTTTGCAGGAGAGCTTCTGTGAAGTTTGGAAAGTAGGAGACGAGGTACTTGGCGGAAGTAAAGTTGTGAGGCGGCATCGTGAGTCGTGTCGGGATAGCACAGTCGGTAGTGCGCTTGCCCGCGAAAGGCAAAGGTCCCAGGTTCGAGTCCCGGTTCCGGCACACAATTTTAATCTGCCTGGAAGTTTCATATCAGCGCACACTCCGCTGCAGAGTGAAGTTTCATTCTGGATTAAGTATCATGTCGACGGCCTCGCGTGATTAAGTTGGCAGCATCAACAACACGATAGGAAATCTTTGCCCATTTGATCGAACCACATAGAATGAATCGATTAGTGTATTGTACAGACCATGAAGTAAACAAATAATGCTGTTCCTGCTTTATGGTTGACAGGTTCTTATATGTACCCTCGTCCGCTCAGTAAAAAATAATTGCTCTCCTAAAGCGAAGATTCCATGAGCAAACATCAGCGTTGTCAAGCGATTGGCTAAAATGAACACTCATAGGATTCTCACTATTTAGCATCTGTTACCAACATTATCATAGGAGGCTGCTGGGATATTTGGTAAAATTTAACCGGCACTGGGAGGTATGAAACGGTATTTTTTACGTGTCAAGGAAAATGCCTGACACAATAACAACAAATAAAAACAGAAGTATATACTTCTCATGTCATTTTCGAATTATATAACTTTCATTAGCCTAATATTTGAACTGGAACTACAATTTCGGTGTTCGTATATTTATACAACGCCAAGAAAAAATGTTATTTCGATACTGCGATATTCAGAATTCCTGAGCTGACAACATGTCGACTTTGTAGTTCCATCCGAGCACCGCTAGATGCCTCTCCCGGCGCATCATCCTTTATATC
The DNA here is from genome assembly GCA_026315105.1 of Locusta migratoria. Lineage (NCBI taxonomy): Eukaryota > Metazoa > Arthropoda > Insecta > Orthoptera > Acrididae > Locusta > Locusta migratoria. The sequence goes on from CM048747.1 coordinate 105,164,023, forward strand.
GGCATTCATATGAGAACATCCATTTCCTTAAACCACACTTAATCACCGCGAAAATGAAACATTTGAACGGCACAAGAAAGTGAGTTGGGAGCACTCCATGTTTTGATATTCACTTATTTTAATACTGCAGATGCGCTGAATTACAGCATCTTTGGTCGAGGCGAATAGCCAATCGGTGAGCTGATTGTTGGAGAATGTAGAACTTGATCCAAGCTGTAGATAGGAAAATATCTACTTCCTTTTACCAATTTTAATGACTAAATGCACACATAATATTTATATTCGTGAAATCTACGAATTATGTAACTTTCATTGGCCTTCTTGTACGAATAAATTAGTAATCTGTACCATAATTTTCGTGTTACCGTATTTATATAATGATGTTTAATGAGAGTTTCTTCTCAGTGTACACCCTTCTCAGACTTACGACATTATCCGTCATCAGGAAGCTTATTTTGGTAAACATAACAGATCAACAATTGACTGAAGCGGGCCAGCTATTTAAAGACACTACGGACGACGATACTTTACCGTTTTTACTAGCGGTAACTTTGCTTAAGTTAAATCAATATATCGAGGGTGAAATATTAGACAAATTTTGTAATAACGGTATTTATGGTAAGATCATGAAATTGTTTTATTTATTTACCCACCAATCGATACTGTACTGTTAGAGTCAATATTGTGATATCACTCTATAAAGACCGAAAACTGAAGAAACGCAAGTAACTGTTATTAGCATAATGCCATTCAATTGTAAGTCGAATGACTTAACTGGTGAAATTAGAAGGTCAATGGCGTAAAAGCAGCCTTTGTTCTGGTGATATTGTAATGAGGGTCACGCTGCCAAAGCAACAAATTTGAATTCTTTAAACGAAAATGAATGAGACCTTAAATACGCTAGATTTCCTTTGCGCCACAAAATAATATAGATATACCATATATAAAACTGCTGGTAAAGGTAAGAAAAGTCAGGACTTCCTTAAGGGGGTAAGATTGTGAAAACGGCCGACTTGGGGCATGACAAGCACCACAGGACATTTTAATTTACGCAATGTACACTTTCACAAATAAATGCAGGAAACGTTTCCAACATGACGAGGAAGGATTCAGGACTCACAGTTATAGTAGTGGAAGTTCCATAAAATTACGAAATGAACTTTTTCACAGGTGAAACTTCGTCCTTTTCTGACTTAGCATTGAATGAACTTGTTGCGGTATGTACATTTTTCGGTATAAGTAAGAGAGATTCTTCGATGAATTTTTCACAGTATATAAACCATCCTTGTAGGTGTACGATACTCTAGAATTTTCCAAATAATTTAAAAAATGTGGTTGAAATATAGACAATTATTTTGCAAATTTGAGAGTTTTGTAAACATGAAGTTTAAAACGTAATTGCTCATTTATTTTTTCATGAATTAAATATATTTTACAGTTTCATATAACTATAGATATGGTACGTATTCTATGCAAAATTCATCAAAGAATTTGTCTCATTAAGGGAAAAAAGTGTATCTACAACAAGTGCGTTTCATGGCAACTGAAAGGATGAAATTTCTGGTGTAAAAAAATCATTCTGCTATGTTTTGCAACTACTGCTACTATGAGACTAAGTCCTGAATCCTTCCTGGTCATATTGAAAAAGTTTCACGAATTTATTAGTAAGAGTATAGACAATGTAAATTAAAATGTCGTGTGGTGCCTCATGTGCTCCAAATCAGTTTGACCTCCTAACCCCCTTAAGAGATTAGCTCAAAAAACAATGGGATAGCTCCCTGGGAATGTAACTTATAAAATGAATATAAAACCCGCTATATGTGAGATACTTTTCTCATGGTATATTTCTAAATTCCCGAGAATACAGCTCTACGCTATTTTTGAGGAACAGTAAAGATAAAATGTATTTTAGCAATTCCGTCCGCTACTGACACTCTACCTCTAACAACAGATATTATGAAATATAAATTATATTACCTAAAGAGACGTACTGAAACAATTACCTACATACAAAAAGGTTTTATGTGATGCCGTGATGCATTAAAGAAGATGACCAACATCTACCTGTGAGTAAAATAAGACTGATATAGAATAATTTTAGGCAATTTTTTAGAGAGGTTTCTATTTGTTTCTCGGCCAGAAAGTCTTCTACTTAATTCCCAAGGATTCCTGATGTTCCAGATTTGCTAACTGAGAAAACGGATGATCTTAATTGTCGTATGGAAAGACTCAGAGGAGTTTGCAAGAATACTATCGACTGTGTCACAGATATGTTATCACAAAATAAAGGCCTATGAAACCTTTTGTGATAACAAAAAATTTAAAAATTAAATTTTAAAAAAGTTCACTAAAAATTATTTTATCGACAGTTATGCTGCCTCAAACACTCCATCAAAATGGAAATTATACTGTCTTGCTGATCTGTAAACGGAAAATATTTCATCACTCATTTCGAACTACCAATAGGAAACAACCGACAAAAATTAGCGTAGAGCATTCCGTAACGGCTACCGTGCAACTACATGCTGAGGATGGCACACAAAGTAATTGAAACCCGACCTCCATTACTGATTGACGCAAGCATAGTTCGGAAAACGCACCACATAAGACTTCAACGTTGTACTAAATTCTGAACTTCAGCTATAAGATCAACGTACGTGTTTCTTTCTCTGCATTTTTCCCGAGTTAAGAGAATACACTGTGTTGTTGTGTCACAAGGCGAGGAGATCTACAGGGGAGAAAGAGATGGACAGGGGTGTGACAAGAAGATGGAAGAAACAAGAGTAGAGAAAGGATAAGAAGAAGTGAATACAAAGAGATGATGTGCAGACATACGTTTGGGTGTAGGAGACGGGCACATAGAGGGTGGAGAGACAGAGTGGAAAGGAAAAGATAAAGTGAGAGGATATGGGGCAGGAGATGTGCAAACATAGACTGGATAAGAAGTGACATGTGAGAAGTGATGGACAGAAGGTAGTGTTGGCAAGAGACATGGGGGGGGGGGGGGGGAGGAAAATACTAGCAGATGTAGAAGGATATACAGCGACAAGAGAGAAGTAGGGGGCAATGGGGGGTCGGAGAGAGACATAGGGGAGAGGGAAAGGAGGGGTGGGGATGAGATCTCGTTTAATGGACGACGAAATGGATGAAGAGTGGGGGAAGAGGATATGAGTAGAAAACGTGTATACAATAAATCCGTGAGTTACATTTGCAGATGGTCATGACTGAGCTTGTACGGTGGGGAGGGGAGGTGGAGGAGGTGAATGGTGGGCATGATGTAAGGGTTATGTTGAGAGAGAAATTGGGAGAAGGAGATGGAAGAGAGTGGTGCGGGGAATGGGGGAGGAGATTAACAGAAAGCCAGGTTCAAAAAGACGTATGCAGGAAGAAATGTAAGACTACACATAGAAGGATAGAAATATGTATAGCCAGCAATGTCAGGTTTTGCAGCTAATTTGCCATAAAATAATACTGAGATTAACCTAGATCAAACATATCCTACCTTTTAAGTTGGATCAAATCACACACGCTGTGCAAAATTTCATTAACATAAGCTGAGTAGTTTTGAAGTTCATCGCGACGTCATTACACAGCGAAGGTTATATATATATATCAAAATACAAGAAGAAAGACATAGGTAATAATGTGTAAAATGGAATTTGAAGTATAAAAAAACTGGACCTGCCCATGTTCCTTGTGAAAGGACTGGAATCCACCCTCGTCCATGACGCCAAAGAGTCGCTGTGCCTTCAGCAGAGTAGACTCTCTTTTAAATAAGGACTTTGGCGCGCGCTGTCGAATTAGCGGGGTGACGCGAAAAATAGTCAGTCACGTCAAGGCCCAGTTGCCTGATGGCTCGCACTTACGGCCACGGAGCCCTTTTATATTACGAGAATTTTGTTGGGACGCGCAGCCGTCGCTGTTGTTCCAAAAATTAATCTAACAGTTTATCATTAGAGGTATAGCAAAGCCTATGCCCCTCTGAAGTGCGTTGTGAAAATATTAGTTTTGTACCAGTGTTGTGCAATGTGACCTCAAACGGACCTGAATTGGACACACCAGCTGAGAGCAGTTTAAAGATAAGTTTTGACATACTAAAAGATTGAGCCCTTCTTAGTTTTGTACCGAAACCTAAAAAGAATATATTGAATTAACAGTTTAAATGATTTCCTTTGGTAGAGTTCGATATCCTCCACATCCCAATAGATTTTGAATAGATCCTGTAAAGGAGAATACGTCTTCCACGTGATTCTCCAAGTAATTTTATTTGTTTTAAATACAATCTACAAGAAAAATCACCTGTAGTCTTTGATATCATTTGTGGCTAACAAGTACCACAAAGTAAAGATTAATACAATTCATAAACAGTTGCCAGTAGCTTCTAATATTTGGCAACATAAAAGTAATAAAGACTAAAGAAAAGTTGTGCATGATTTCAAACCAAAAATTTAAACTATTGTACATTGTGCAACGTTTCTCAAAATTGCCATTGAAAGTCAGGTTGCCTCACGTATGATAACTCGACAGATAGCATTCGGTTGTAGAGCTCTTCTGACTTTCTTTTAAATAATTTTCTATTACAGTAATTTCCCGCTTAAAGTAATAACATAGTTGCCAGGTGCGTAAATTTGTTTAATCCCCATCAAAGATTAATATATATTCGTGTCGTGGCATCAGGGATCAGAGCTAGGTATTGGGAGGAAACCCATGTGTAGAAGGTTCACATATTACAAAATTGGTGTTGCGAGAATATATATATATATATATATATATATATATATTTTCGCGCGCCCGATCTTTTCAGATCGATTTGTTTAAGTTTTTGAACCCGAACCCTGGTGGCGCAATGTTATATCCTCAGTTCTTTATTTTTTTTTTTTTTTTTTTTAAGGAATATGCTGTTGCGCCCACTGTTCATTGTTCATAACAAAGGGTGAGAGCCGCGCATAATATTAGAAGTTTGCGGACGGTGAGGGGTGTCAGGACGTGAAGCTCGCGGTATTACATTAGCCTGACCCCCCCCCCCCCCTCCTCCATGAAACACACGCGCTCGCGCGCGCGCGCGCGCACACACACACACACACAGTTTACGTCCGCAGAAGCCGCCTCGTGGAACGCCACGGCAGTCCCCGGCGGTCTGACGGCTGCGCCGACGTAATTGTTTAATTACAAGCGATGCCGGCGACGCCGAGAATGCAGCCAGACTGAGCAGACGACTGCAGACGGCGAGGGATTTACGACACGCGGGGAATGGCGGACTTTCTACGAGCGACGGTGCTGCTGCCTACACACCGATGTCACCCCAGGGGCACTAGATGAAGCACCGCAGCCGACTGGAAGCCCCTCTGGTGTCGCCCGGCAGTGAATGGAGTTATCTCAGATTACGGCTCTAGTGTCGTATTCGACATTAGATACAGAAGATTATCCCTCAGGGATCATGAAATAGCTATTTATTCCAAGTGCAACTTCTCCAAGTTTGTTAAGACTTTTTTCTAGTAATTTGATTTGTAGTAAAGGCATTTACTGAGCAAAGTTCTAGTGCTCTAGAGACGGAGCAGCATACCATGAATCACTACAGTGCGACAGCGCGTAAATAACAAAGTACCGTCTATGTAACACCACCTTAATACATAATACACTGCTCAAAATGGTTACTGGATGAAGTGATATAATACACAATATTTCGTTAACGTATTTGATTAAGATATTGGTTACAGTTCTAATTTGTGTGGCATACAGTACGGTATCTTGCTGTCTCAACTCGTTACCCGAGAATTATATATTTTTTTATTTGGTAACACAAATATTATAAAATTACAAAAGTTGGTATAAACACAAAAACAGGTTAAAGAATTGAGAAGAATCGATCGAAAATGTGCCACACTAGGTACAATTGTGATCACTTCATGCTACAATTTTGATCACTTGAATCTTCCACATATAAAGCACTTTTTCCCTCGGGCACCAACGCATACTTCGTGGTACCAAACATTGCATGTTTGGCAGCGAATCCAGTCACCCTTAGCTACTGATTCTGCACTATAATAATTCAATAAACAAAATCCACAATTATTTTCGTTGTTTGCTGGCGAATTGAAGCCGCGGTGGAGTAGCCGAGTACGCTGCGCTGCTTGCTGCTTCCGCGTGGTAAGTCTCTGCGCTTGCTGTTGCGACTTGCAATTATTCGTGTTCAGTTGTAGAAGATGAATACGGAACAGTGATGACTGATAGGAATAGAAAGGATACCCTGAAGTTTACTTTTGAAAGAGACTTTGCCCGACCGAAATCTTTTGAAATTGAGGAATGGCTAGAACAATGCGTTAAAATAGGAATCGAGGATATTATTGGCATCCATCTATCGATTGTTAGCAGCGTGGTTTTTGTGAAACTCGCTAGATCCGATATGTGTGCCAAAATAGTCGAATCCTGTGGTGGAGTTATGAAGTATAAATACAGTGATGGCAATGTTGGAAAGGTTTTCGTTTCTCATGCAGGCCTTGGAATAAGAACTGTGCGCATTTTTGAATTGCCTTTTGAGATAACAAGTGCCGATATAGACGCAGTGATCTCGCCATACGGTAGAGTGATTAGTAATATTGCTGAAAGGTGGTCTACTGCTCATCGCTTTCCGGTACTAAACGGGGTACGACAGCTGAAAGTCGACTTGCATAAGCACATTCCGTCATACATTCAGGTCTGCGGATACCGAGCAATTGTGATGTATGATGACCAGCCTAAGACGTGTGCCGCGTGCAACTCTACGGGCCACGTAAGAGCCGAGTGCATGCAGCGGCGCGTGGCGCAGCTGCCGGCCGGCGAGGCGGCCAGGCCGCCCCTGTTGTCGACTCTGCCGGTGACGTTTGCGGCCGCGGCGCGCGGTCTCCATGCTTCTGCGGGCCCCGAAGTCAATGCTTGTCTTGACGTGCCTGAGGTAGAGATGACGACTGAACCAACTGCGCAGACCCTCCCTCAGACTTCTCAGCCACCGCTACCTGCTGTAGTCGTACAAGAACAGGCCCCTGCAATACAAGCGACAGAATCGACAACCTCCGACGTCCCACCAGAGGCCCCTATGGAAATTACTCCAACTTTTGTACAACCCGCACCGTCAGTTTTGGAACAACTAACACCTCTTGAGAGTATTAAGGAACAGCTCTTTGTCTCAAACACTGTAGAGCACCCACCAGCAGAGACTCCTACACCGACAGAAGCTCCGCTTGGAAATGACCAAAGTCCGCCAAGAGGTTCATCTCCCAAGAGAAGACGGAAACGGAGGCTTGCGCGTCAGGGAGCGGAGGTCACTGCACCGCCCTTACGGGAAAAGGCAAAGCAGATAAGTGCTCAACTTAGGAACTCAGAACACACGTCCACCAATGTGTCAGGAACAATGGAAAAGGCCACGACTTCGGTGATATTCAATACTGAATACACCTCACACACCGATTCCGGACTTGATGACCAGACTGTCGCCGAACGTTCTCCTGACAAGGTACCCAGCACGTCGGAAAATTTAGTACCACCTACCTGGGCCGAAGAAATGGGGTCTAGTATGGAAGAGGAGATAGATACCGCTGTAACCGAGACCCCCGCAGGTCCATTCCAAACGGACGGCGACTGTCAATCCCTCCACGATGGCTCTACAGAAATTAACGCACAACAAGCAAGTTCTACTGATCCATTCCCTAATGACGAATACTATTAAACAGCTCTTGATGTACCTGGTGGTAGATTTTTGCACAAGCATCTTTCTATATGCGTTTAGAAACTTCACGGTTAGTACCACTTCATGGTTAGTGTCACGATCCCTTTTTCTAAGCTTAATTTGCGTATAGCCACCCATCATTCCATTACAGGCCTATAGGCTCAGGCTAATAAATATCTATGCTCCATCTGGGTCCAGTAATAGACGATTACGAGCAGAATTCTTTAAGGAAGACATTGTTCCCCTGTTTGGTACTAACAACGAACACGTCATCTTAGGAGGTGACTTTAATTGCGTCTTCAGCGCTAAAGATCAAATTCCCAACATGAACAAATCTATTGAGCTGGAGCGCATAGTCCGAGACCTGCGATTCATTGACTCGTGGGAGTACAAACATGGAGTGGCACCTGGTTTTACCTACATCACCAATCATTCAGCAAGCCGTTTGGACAGGATATATGTCACGTCTGCCTTGAGCACTCATATTCTGCAGTCTGACGTTTGGCCAGTGGCCTTTTCAGATCACGCAGCATATTTATGTACCGTAAATATGGAACAACAAGGCACATGCAGATACAGAGGCCTATGGAAATTAAATGTTTCACACCTACAAGACCCGGCATGTCAAGAGGCCTTCCTCAACACCTGGAGGGAGTGCGAGCACAGATTCGCCTCTTATACTTCGGCAATAGAATGGTGGCTAAAGTGTGCAAAACCTAAAATAAGGAGATGTTTTATTAACTACTCTAAAGATAAATATTCATGGCACAAAAAAACAATAGAATTTTATTTTCACTGTTTAAGAGAAATCTACATGCTAGGCACTTCGGCTACTGGATACTACGAACGAATCAAAAGAATACAGGCCAAAATTTTGGCCCTGCGTCGCAAACAACTAGAAGGATACATAGTTCGATCACGGGTCCAAACCATGGCACAACAAGAAAATACCTCCATTTATCATGTCATACAAGAAAGGAAACGTGGACACAGCAAGATACTGACAGAACTAACAGCGGCAGATGGTACAACTTTGTCCACACATAGACAAATAAAGGAAGCAATTCTAAGCCATTTCACAGCCTTGATGTCTCATAAAGAAGTGGACGAAGAAGCACAAAATGTTCTATTGCAAAATGTGCAAGGCAGAGTCAACCACACGGAAGTAGAGAAACTCGTAGCACAGGCGACCGAAGAAGACGTGGAATACGCCGTTCGGGCAAGTGCCAAAAATAAATCTCCAGGAGCGGATGGCATCCCAGCGGAATTCTACCAAGTGTTCTGGGATCAGATCAAAACAAAAATTACACTCCTCTGTAACGAACTGTTGGAGCCCACAAATGAGATCCCACAAGAATTTCGCGAAGGCATCATAGTTTTGATTCCAAAAAATCCTGTTAGTAAAAAAATTGACAATTTGAGACCTATCACTCTTCTAAACAGTGATTACAAAATCTTTGCTCGACTTTTAGCACACAGGCTTAAATCGACAATTAACAGCGTAACTGGACCCTACCAGACGGGTGTGGGCCAAGATAGGAGACTCTTCCACACCCTGTGCGACTACCGCGACCTCATATCAACGGCTGAAGTCTGTAAACTTCAATGTGCCATAATATCATTAGACTTTGACAAAGCCTTTGACAGGGTCAATCACCAGTATCTCCTCCGTACTATGCACGCGATGGGTTTTCCGCCTCGGTTCGTAACCATTTTGCAACATATGATAACGAACAATACATCCCAAATCATCATCAATGGACACCCTACCAGGAAAATAGAAGTATCCAGCTCTGTGAGACAGGGTTGTCCAGTTTCTATGGCGCTCTTTTCCATCGCGATCGAGCCCCTGCTTGCCACACTGATGCAACGTCTACAAGGATTACAAATACACGGAAACAAAATAGTTTGCAAGGCCTATGCGGATGATGTGGGTTTCCTTGTCATTAACAGACCTGAAATAGAGACTGCTTTGCAAATCGTACAACAGTATGAACGTGCATCTGGCGCGCTGCTCAACAGGACAAAATCTGGAATTTTTAATATCGGCCGTGGTTTAGGGCCACAAACTTCTGGACATCTACGTGAGCTGACGGTTTTCAAGTGCCTAGGTATTGACTTTCACAATACTATCCGTCGTACCATAGCAGCAAACTACAAGGGACTGTTAAATAAACTACGCGCCTGTGCACAGACATACAGCATCAGGAAACTCAATGAAATCCAGAAAGTAACAGTAGCCAACATCTGCCTAACTGCAAAACTTAATTATGTCGCTCAAGTCCTGCCCATACCTTCAACTATGACAAAACAATTCATGTCCGCACTTGGCCACTTTGTCAGTCGCGGTCACATTTTCAAAGTGCATTATGACGCCCTAACGCTTCCGCCAATAAGTGGGGGTCTCAATCTCACAGACATTGGTAAGAAGGCACAGGCGTTATACATCGCTAAAACTTCTGAACTATGGAAGACTTGTACCAACAGTCTTGTTGCACACTTGTTGGATGAAATAGCTCCGGCTGACCTCAGTCCACCCATCAGTGTACAACATGTCCCGAACGGACTTTATCACTTGAAATACTTTCTATTAGAGTATAGCTATTTACAAGCACGAATCCCCGATGTCAGAAAGAAGAAAGTTAAAGATATATACCGTGAATTAATGAAAGATAAAAAGAAAAACATCATAGAAGACAAATACAGATCTCACAACTGGAAGATGATTTGGAAAAATATACATTGTCGTAACTTACCTTCCACGATGAAGACTACGTGGTACTTAGTTGTAAATCGCAAAATTGCAACTAACTCTAAACTTTACAACATCCACCTGGCAAACTCACCAGATTGTGTCACGTGCAACGTATTAGATACGGAAGAACACCGATTCGGGTGCGACAAAATCAAAGAAATATGGATGTATATACGACGTAAATTGGCATCCATCAGTAGAACGTCACCAAACTACATAACAGCTTCCGATTTTCTTTTCCCAGAAGACGTACCGTTCCCCAAAACAAAAAGAAACGCCATCAACTGGCTAAAGGGGGCATCGGTCCACTACATTTTTTCAAACACGGACATGAAATCGGAAGATTTCTGGGTATACCTTACTGCGGAGCATTACAAGCTGATGAAAACAAGACATTACAAGAAACACTTCGCTAATTTCTTACTAAACACATTACCATGACAAGGAAGGAAGGAAATTTTTATTTACACAAATTCCTTATATGTTTGTTTCGAAGCCAAATTTATATATCGCCTTTGTTTTACCATTCCTTCAGTTCAGGGGTCAAAGTTTTATGTTTTAAGATTGAGGACAGGATGGTCCCCACGATTTACCGAAAGATAGGACATGATTTTAATTTCTGTTGGTTTATTTTGAACAGTTAAATGGCAACATTACCAAGAGAAAAGGTTTTAAGTTATAAACGGCAATGGAGCCATAAGACCTTTGAGGTCAACATTTACATGGAGGCAGAACTAGTTTTTTTTTCTTGAAATAAGACATTTATTTACTTAAGAAAATAAAAACATAAAGTAAAAAAAGGAGACTGAGGCAAACAAAAAAAAAAAAAAAAAAAATCCCTTATTTTCAAGACGGAAATACGTCGACTTGTGCATTTTCTTTTTCACTGCTGTCATAGAAGCACACATGGGAAGTCTTTTATTTTTAAGTATCCGACAGCAGCTACTTTCCTTATTAAAGGCAGATGAAGCCAAAAAAAAAAAAAAAAAAAAAAAAGCGGTCTAAAGCGTCTCGCTGCGGAGCGCGCGGTTGCTCGCCGTGGAGGTTCGAGTCCTCCCTGGGGCAAGGGTGTGTGTGTTTGTCCTTAGGTTAGTTTACCTAGGTTTAAGTAGTTTGTAAGCTACGGACTGATGACCACGCAGTTTGGTCCGATAGATCTACAAACATTTTTTTGGCGAATTGAAGCTTGGTAAACTACTTTCATCATTACTCACAGACGAACATTTCCGTTTATTGTTCTTGTTGCATTTGTTCATTGCTTCCCTTGTGCCCTGTTGAAAAAGTTTACTCTTGCTGCGGAGGTTATCCAGGTTTTCATCTGAAGTGAGTCTAGCTGATGTCTGTGTTTTCCTCTTCCGAGACGATAATTTTTTTCTCTGGAATTGGCAAAATGTCGCTGACAGCATCGTGCTGAGAAATTGTACTGGACCCTGGCGTTACGGATTTGCCGTGTTTTTCAATTGCATCATTTGACGATTAGGGTTCTACTCCCATAATGCTGTTAGTAGCTTGACTGGTGGAGACTGAAAGAGCAGAAGCCTCGAATAACGTTGAAGGTGCAAATTTCTCCGCGAACAATGTCTTTGCAAAAGGACATTATTCCTGTACATTGGAACCCTTTGACTACGCACCCAATGGACGCAACTTTGCCCCAGGCATCACAGAAAATAGTACAGAATCGTTGTTTTGTAATGTTGTCTTTGGGATTGTGATGAATCCAGTTAGTTGCACTTCTGTGATATTGAGCCTTTACGGACTTGAAGAAAATTATATCTAATGGTTGCAGTTCATGTGTACTGTGCGGAGGCAATCCCAAAAGTTGTATCCCATTTTCCCAGCAATATTCTACAGCATCTAAGCCGGTGTGGCTGCCATGGTTGTCAACAATAAGAAGTGTAATAGGGCTACCCATTGTTTTGTATTTGTTGAAGTGTCGCAGCCAGACCGTGAACAATTCTTCATTAATGTATCCCGATTCACTCATCAACGTAGTAGAACCAGGAGGTAAGCCATCTTGAAATTCAGCGCGTTTTCTCACTCCTTTAAAATTACCATTGGTGGTAAATACGCACCAGTTGCATTCATGCATGCAGCAACAGTCACATTTTGTCCTCTTTCCACGTTAGTTAGTGAAACAACTTCTCGCTTTCCTTTACGACTTACTGCTTTTGTGGGTCTGTTGTTAAGAGGAAAGCCGGATTCATCCATATAATAAATACACTCTGGTTTATCAAACAAATCATAATCCTTTAAGATTTTTTCTACATTGTGAAAATATTTACTTACTCCTGCTTAATTTAAGCCTTCAGCTCTGGCTCGCGAAAGACCCTTGGGTTTTCTCAGGTTAAGGTGAGTGTCTCTCTTAACAAATGCCCTAAACAAGTCGATTCCAGCAACCTTGCTTTCTAAGTTCCATGGATGTTTCAAATTATTTTTCTCAGCTAACCAAAATGCAGCTTTTCTTAATTGGAGTGGTGACAGACCCAAACCGAGCTGGTCTACAAATAAAGCTGTCTGGACCAAAGCATCTTCCATTTCAGAACTGACCACTTCTGTTTTCTATAGGACTAGTTGGAGTTAATCCAGTTTGCATTTTCTTTTTAATTTGCAGTTTACCATTTAAAGTGCGGAAAGGAATGTCATATAATTGTGAAGCAGCTCGAAGGCTCAAATGTCAATTCATTACACTATTGCCTCATCTAATACAGCTGGACTCCATTTATTGTAGATTTTCTTTTCTGATCGTTTTCGTGGCATCTAGAAAATAAGAGGTGGCTTTAAAAATCGCGTAGGAAAATCTTTAAATATACAGAATTTATTTGCAATAATTGTGTATAATATGTCTATGGTAACCAATCGTGACGGACTAAACTGAAAAACTGTATTGATCGAAATTGTACTAGGGTATCGAAATTGTATAATTTTTCTGATCGAAAATGTACTACTGGCGTGAGTGAATTCACGAGTAAATAGCAGTGAATTCTGCCAAGAAATGGCAGCACATGTCACAGAGGCTTTCTGTGTAGGTGCCTCAGAACACGCCCGAATGGAAAACAAGTTTCTAACCTCACTGATGTAGAATTTGTAAGCGCGTGGAAACTAGAAAATTTATAAGAGCGCGTTAGACTAAGTAGCTTCACTTACCTCTTAAGAGGAAAAATTTTTTATCTCCGTAGTATTCTTGGAAAACACAGGAGGAGCTGTAGAAACCTGCTACACTACGACGCCACACAAAGGCAAGTGCTACCAACACTACGAGACTGACAAATGGCGCGAAACCTTATGTTGATCGGAATTGTACCTATATCGAATTTGTACCACCTTACCCTATGGCGCAATGGAATTTAGACATAAGAAAAGTTGCATCTGATCTTTTCTCAGCACTTGTGAAGAACAATATTAAATAAAAGAGAGAAGGTGCTCTAAAACTACAATTTATAGGCAACTTAAGGATTATGCTGAACTTAGACTTGAGTATTCAGATAGAGAACAAGCAAAATGGGGAACCAATTTTGTTACTACAATAGAAATGCAGCTCTTACATGGATTAATGCGGACGGTGCCCATCCTAAATTATACATGATTTTATGCTACTGGGGGGAAGGATTCACAAACAACACTCATTCGCTCACACACACACAATGCCACAGCGAAACTCACCAAAAACAGCGTGCTGAGACAAGGCAGAAGCAGGCGCCGCTATCGTAGGCGAAATTCAGCAAGTCGGAGGTAGCAAAAAACACAATATTTAAACACTTTGAAGCTGGCTCTGGTCTGTCATCCCTGTTTTGAAATGGTGCGTGTGTATAGCAAGTTAAATTACACCTGAATTGGACCGCGAACAAACACGCTAACGGCGACACACGGCTATGTTACATGAATGCACTCTACTGAAGGTGAAGTGGTTGAAAATCGGATTCATTATACTAAATCACGGTGGATTCTTAAGTTGCAGTCTGTCAGCAATCGATCTAGGTACTGGTTTTATATGAGAAGTGGCGTGAACTCAGGTCACTAGCTGCAAACCCACGTGGTTCCGAAAACTGATAAAATTGAATAAATTCGGATTCCGAAAAATAAAGGAAATTAACTACTGCATGCAGGCCATAGAAATGCTTAGAATTATATAAGGACGCGAATGAAATACAGCTACACACGATAGGGAGCGATTAAAGAGACGGATGAAGTCCAGTCTCAAAAAATTCGTAAAAGTGAAATAATTACAAAGTCGGAAAAATAAAATTAACAATTACAGCATGCAACCCATAGAAATTTTTAGAATTACATAAGGAAGCTATTGAAGGAGGTTGTAAGAGGCTCAGAGAGAATTACTGACAAAGACAGAGTGCGTACAGGGAAAAGACACCAAAATAAAAATAGGCGGGGAGAAAAGATCGCGAACGCGAAATGTTAGTGGAAATCAGAAGAATACACACATAGTTACTTGCCTGATGGGCATGGAACAAACAAGAGTGGAAGCTGAAGGCTTTGTTCTGTGAACCAAACACGTGGAACACATATCACTCACGGAAGGAAATGATGAGAAGATTTTTACATGCACTGTACAAAAATGAACATATCACCTATTAGAAATCGGGACCCACAAAGCTAGAGGGATTTACACAGAGTTCACACACCGCCACATGATCACAAAAGCTTATAACATATCAGGCCGTTATCAAACTGCAACTAGAATCACACTCACTGCGTTTATCTATTGGAAATCATTGAATTGAAAAATGAGAATACATTTCTTCACACGATTGGAGAACATATTCCAAAAAAAGAAAGAAAAAATGTTTCTAAGTTCGTGAATCTAAGTTAAACGTGCTAGTCAATGAATCGCTACCATCTCCAGAAACAAGAGCAACCTTACCTCACCAGACGACCAGGCCAGAGTGAATGGCCCTGCGGCCACCGGGCCGCGGGAAAACGCAGGAAGCCACCGGAAGCTGGGAAATCCACGAAAACAGCTGCGGTGGGGGACCGAGAGACTCGCCAACCAGCTCGCAACCAAAGGGTGTGGAAACCTCTTTGGTAGTATCAGCAGCTATCGATACTGAGCCAGAGAGAACGATGCAAAGCGAGCTGTCACTCCACACATTCAAACAACAATAGATTCACACACACACTTAAAGGTAAAACAACTGCATTTCTCACAGGGTCAGTGGCGTAGCAGAGAAGCAGTACTTATGCCACATTAATTGATATAATAATAAATTATTAACATAATAAAATTTAGGGTTACCATGTGTTCGTCATCAAAAAAGAGGACAATTCATATAAAAAAGAGGACAATTCATATAAAAAAGAGGACACTTTATTGTTAATATACTGTAATTCACAACTTAATTAATGAACCAAGTAAAACTACTACGAACTAAATCAGTAGCCTCTTGTGGTTATTGTAAAACAAAATATTATGAACCTTCACAATTTACTCATCATCACTAGAGACAATTGTCTCATTCTTGTCTTTTTCACTTTTGAACCAACTATATTTACGATCCAGTATTAAATCTTACGATATTTATACGACTTACCTTTGTTTAGAACGAGTGTATACGTTCCAGTAGGGCAAATCAAACATTCCATTTCATGTTCGTTTCTTCCTCCCTTGAATGATTTGTATATCTCCAAGAGCACATCTTTAAACAAAGATTTTGTTTTCAGCATTTTGTATTTTTATTTAAGTTCGTAATTTATTTTGAAGAAAAAATACAGCTTTAACCTAAACCACAAACTATATCTACATCTACATCTACATACGTACTCCGCAATTCACCGTAAGGTGCGTGGCGGAGGGTACACCGTACCACTACTAGGCATTTCCTTTCCTATTCCACTCCCAAATTGAACGAGGAAAAAAAGGATGCCTATATGCCTCCGTACGAGCCCTAATTTCTCTTATCTTGTCTTTGTGATCTTTACGCGAAATGTAAGTAGGCGGCAGCAAGATCGTACTACACTCAGCTTCAAATTCCGGCCCTCTAAATTTACTTAACAGAAATTCACGAAAGAACGTCGTCTTTCTTCCAGCGATCCCCAATTGAGTTGCCGGAGCATTTCCGAGACACTCGCGCATTGGTCGAACCTACCGGTAACAAATCTAGCTGCTCGCCTCTGAACCGCCTCTATGTCTTCCTTCAAACCGATCTGCTGCGGGTCCCAAATACTTGAGCAATACTCAAGACGTGGTCGTACAAGCGTTTTATACGCGGTCTCCTTTACAGGTGAAGTACATCTTCCCAAAATTCTCCCAATAAACCGAAGTCGGCTGTCTGCCTTACTCACAACTTACATGCTCGTTCCATTTCATATCGCTCTGCAATGTTACGCCTAGATATTTGAACGACGCGACCGCATCAAGAAGCTCACTACTGATGCTGTATTCGAACATTATAGGATTTTTTTTCTACTCATGCGCATCACCTTACATTTTTCTACATTGAGAGCTAGCTGCCATTCTTCGCACCAACTAGAAATTTTGTCTAAGTCAACCTGTATGCTATTACAGTCAGTTACAGACGACACCCTCCCATACACCACAGCATCATCAGCAAACAGCCGCAAATTACAACTTACTCTGTCCATCAGATCATTTATATAGATAGAAAATAATAGCGGTCCTATCACACTCCCCTGGGGCACGCCTGACGATACACTCGTCTCTGATGAGCGCTCGCCGTCGAGAACAACGTACTGCGTTCTATTACTTAGGAAGTCTTCCAGCCAGTCACAAATCTGTGAACCTATTCCATAAGCTCGTATCTTCGTTAGCAGTCTGCAGTGTGGCACCGTGTCGAACGCCTTTTTGAGGTCGAGAAAAACACAATCCGCCTGTTGCCCTTCGTCCATGGCTCGCAAGATGTCATGTGAGAAAAGGGCAAGCTGAGTTTCGCATGAACGATGTTTCCTAAACCCGTGCTGATTCATGGAAAGAAGCTTTTCCGTTTCAAGGAAATTTACTATATTCGAACTCAGAATATGCTCCAAAATTCTACATGAAACTGATGTCAACGATATTGGCCTGTAATTGTATGGGTCAGTTCTCTTTCCTTTCTTATACACTGGAGTCACCTGCGCTTTTTTCCAATCACTAGGAACTTTGCGCTGAATTAAAGATTCGCTATAAATGCAAGCTAAGTAGGGGGCCAATGCCGCAGAATAGTCTTTGTAAAACCGAACTGGTATTCCATCCGGACCAGCAGACTTTTTCGTATTTAGCTCTCTCAGCTGCTTCTCTACACCGGAAATACCTATTGCTATGTCCCCCATTTCGGAATTAGTACGTTGATCAAATGATGGTATATTTGTGCGGTCCTCCTGCGTGAAAGATTTCTTAAAGGTTAAATTTAGAACTTCAGCTTTCCGTTTGCATTCTTCTATTACTACCCCGGAATGATCAACTATGGACAGTGGGCTTTGACCCGCTTATCGATTTTACATAGGACCAGAATTTTTTCGGGTTCTCGGAAAGATCTTTTGCTAAGGTATGGCTGTGATAATTATTGTATGCTTCACGCATCGATCTTTTTATAGACGCACGAATCTCTACTAACTTTTGCCTGTCATCATTTGCGTGTTCTTTTTTGAATCGAGAGTGCAACAGCCTTTGCTTTCTCAGCAGCTTTCTAACATTATTATTATACCACGGTGGATCTTTTCCATCCTTAATCGTCTTTACTGGCACATATTTCTCTAACCCTTCATTAAAAATGCATTTAAATTTAGTCCACAATTCCTCTACATCCATAGTCCCAGAATTAAACGATGCCCATTCATTTTCTAAGTGCGATCGTAACATTAGCTTGTCGTCTTTTCCCAACAAAAACACGCTCCTAGCCTTCTTGACTGGTTTATGAACTTTGGTCACCATCGACGCTATGACGATATCATGATCACTAATTCCTGTCTCTACACAGACATCGTTAATGAGGTCAGGCCTGTTTGTGGCTATAAGGTCTAGAATATTTCCATTGCGCGTGGGTTGCCGGTTTAACTGCTCAAGACAGTTTTCGGAGAATGTGTCCAAAAGTAGCTCGCAAGACTGCTTGTCTGTACCGCCTGAAATGTAACTAGCGAGGTCCCAATCTATACTCTTAAGGTTGAAGTCACCTCCGACTAATATTGCATGGCCCGGATACCTATGCACTACCTGGTGTAGACTTTCCTTGAATGATTCTAAAACTGCTACAGCAGCACTGGGGGGCCGGTAAAAACACCCAACTATTAACTTTACTTCTTTTAGACCTGTTATGCGTGCCCAGATAACTTCACAGTTACTTTCAACCTCGATCTCAGTAGAAACAATATCTTTGTCCACGGCGATGAACACTCCTCCTCCAGTTGTATCAGATCTATCTTTCCGATATACATTCCACGCTTCGCTAAATATTTCTGAACTTGCCACATCATCATTTAGCCAGCTTTCGGTGCCTAAAACTATCTGAGCGCAATAACTTCCGTGCAGCGCTGCAAATTCGGGAACTTTGTTTCTAATACTCTGTAAGTTCGCAGCTAATATTTTTATGTTCGAATTTTTGTTCCGAACGTGGCCTGAATTCGCTGTTTGAATGCTGACAGGCGAGTGCTCATCAGAGTTAGCGCCTAGCCTAAAAAAACCCCATGTGCACTCCACAAGTACTCTGCTACCCGAGTAGCCGCTTCCTTAGTGTAGTGCACCCCTGATCTATCTAGGGGCACCCTACAATTCCCCACCCGATAACGCAGATCCAGAAATCTGCAGCCATGACTGTCACAGAGTCGGCGAAGCCTCTGGTTCAGACCCTCCACTCGGCTCCAAACCAAAGGACCCCGATCAACCCTGGGAACAATGCTGCAAATCGACAGCTCTGCTTGCACCCCGCGTGCGAAGGCAGCAGCCTTCACCAATTCCGCCAGCCGCTCGTAGGACCTGAGGATGTCCTCAGAACCCAAGCGACAAGCGTCATTGGTGCCGACGTGAGCTACGACTTGCAGTCGACTGCACCCCGCAACCTCGATAGCCGCCGGCAAGGCCGCCTCCACATCTCGGATAGGCCCCCCGGCAAACACACCGAGTGCACGTTGGAATTCCTTCCAGATCTGGACGCTATCTGCCTAAGGGGCTCCATCACGCGCCTGACATTGGAGCTCCCAATAACTAATAATCCCCTCCCCCCGTGCACCTGCTCGGACCCTGCTGAAGGAGTGGCCACACTTTCACTCACAGGACGAACGGGCGCGGACGGACGTCCAGCCTCCACATTGGCCTTCCGCCTCGAGCGACTCGAACGCCGTACAACCCGCCACTCCCCTTGCGGAGAAGGCGGCTCGACGACGTCCGGTACACCTGAAGGTGCCTCGGTAGCAGGGACAGAGAGCGAAGCGTGAGACACCTGAGGTGTCCCACTCGACGCACCAGACTCCCCACCATCGCTGCACCCCGAGACAGCAGCCTGAAGACGGCTGACCGTAGCCAACAGCACGCTCAGCTGTTCGCGAACCGCGGCCAACTCCTCCTGCGTCCGCACACAGCAGGCACACATCCTATCCATCCTATCGATACAATTAACAGCAATTAACAACTTTAAAGAAGCCTAGTACTATAATGAAGGCGGCTGGCTGCTGACTTAACTGTGGTCAGTGGTAACTACACTGTCGAATCAACAAAACTGAGTCCGGCAGCTTTAGCGCTGTTAACGCCGCGACACTGGTGTCAGCTGGCACTGGACTGACTGATAACGAACTTTAGTAACGGTCTCTGACTTGTTTTGAAATACACCGGTCAAAGACGAAGACTAAACACAACGGTATTTATCAAATACGATAGAATAAACTATTAAAACAGTAGTACAAACGAAATCTGCAAGTACGCAGGAGTAAACCTCTTAAAACAGTACTACCGAAAATGAACAAGACTGGCAAATTAAATTTGACACAAATTAAATTCAGATACTTAGCGCTGTAACGATGTGGCACTGGTGGCAGCTGGCACGCCAAAGAACATAATGCAGAACGCAGAATGATATACAATTGAGTTTCTTCGCAGAGAAGTTTCGAATCGTTTGCATCTGTCAGACTCATGAAATTGTGAACTGCCATTTCTCTCTGAGTATGCGCGTGATAGTTGCGAACAGTTTGGACTTGCAGTGCGACCTAATCCGTTGTCGCCAAAGACACAAAAATAAATTTTCTTTCCCGTAACCCGAAAAAGAGGAAATTTTCTAAAATTTTGTAAATTCCGGCCGGACACATTTTCTTTCCTCAAAAAGACTATGTGTCCGGGAAAAAGAGGACGTATGGTAACCCTAGTTAAGCTGTTCTAACGTGAAATTCTCACAAGCCCGTGTACCTTGCATTGTTGCAGACCCGTGTTCTTAACTGGCTGCCTCGCAGCTACTATTCTGTGACAATTGCCACGCCAGTTATTTCAATTGTTCTAAAGTAGCTTTGCCTCAGAGCAGCGGCGGCGTCGAGAAGAGAGAATTGTAGGAAATAAATTACATTGTTTCAAACGGTTAAATTATTAAGATTTAGTGATTGTGACACTTCACAGAGTTGTATTTACGCATTTTCAGATTGAAACAGTTGCATAATGCAAAAATTTCCCTATTTTCCTAAAACGCCGGCCAGACCATTTTTAGGGTCCAAAAAAAAAGGACATGTCCGGGTAAAAGAGGACGTCTGGTAACCCTATCAAATAAGAAAAACCTCGCAATATTAACTTATATTCTAACACATGAATTGAAAATGTTATTCCTCAAGCCTTGCAAAGAGGGTGATTCAAATTTTAACAAAATGATAATCTAGCGACATTAAATAAATTATAACTTTACTGACACTATACAAAAATATATGGAAGACGACAGTCGGTTGTCTTTCAATGTGTACGTGTTTGTTTTATATAACCAAACTGTACTGACTTTGTTGACATACCTCGTATCTCAGAGAGTATGAATCCGCGTGAGCGTTGAGATCTCCGCCAGCGAAGTCGGCTGTAGTATATGCGCTGTCAACAAAGCAGGTTAATTTAAAAAGTTTTCCTCCCTTACTACTGTACAAAATAAATATGTCGCGCTATGTCCGGCCGGTGTTTTCGTGGCCACGGACCACGTTGTGACCTGCGGGTCGTATTTTGTACAGCCCTGGTTTAGGCGAATTTGGGGGTAGCGCGCATCACGTAGCCAGCAAGTAACGCTCTCGGTGCAGAGCACCTCTTTAGAGCGAGTGCGCGCGGTTGGCAGAGAGACCGCAATTACTCGAACTCGAACGGCGGGCAGCGAGCGGTCGATAGTGAGAGGCATTCAGCGCGCTGACGACCTGCCAGTCGGCTCTTTGGCGGCCGTCGGCACTGTGCATTGCGCCCGCCGCTAGAGCGCTGCATTGTCGCCTCATCTAGCCAATTAGCCCACCTGCACTCAACAAACGGAAGCCCGCGAAACAGCCGCCACGCCGAACTGGCCCAACACTGTACGCTGTTTACCTGAAGAGGTGCAAGGCTCCTACATTTAATTTTACATTTTCGATTGTATGCCGGTACCATCGCTGACTCAATAAACGTACCATATGCACTGTGTAAGAAATGTGCTGCAACTGACGGCCATCAACCTCAATGCAAAGCATGACATTTACAAAAACGATTCTGACGCACCCGGACAGATATCGCAGGTCTGTTTCGAATGACACCTGAGGCGCCTACAATTCTGGCAATCAGCACCATATCTTTATCCACTGGCGTCTCACGTCAAGTAATTTCAGATATCATCCCCCAATCCTCCTATCACCCACACTCAAAGAAACAGGCCACACTCCGACAAAAGCTCCATGGACCCAATACTATACCACTCAACTATAAATTTTCATTACCCTTAAAGCTTCCTTTTTAACAATACATTGCTCAGTTAATAATAATACTTTGTAATATTAGAAAAACTAAGTATACTCTTATGAAGTACATGACACCACAAGAACGCCACAATAGTGTTATAGGTCTGTATACTGTAGTCCAAAAGGAGATTCACGTCCCAGTAGTACATACTTTTAATTTCGTATTTTTGATTCTATTTAAATTCTATTTATCATGGCAATGTTAATATATGTAATTTGATTTACTTTTGATTCTGTGAATATTTGACAGTCTAACATACAAAGTCGTGACACTCACTGTTGTGAAGGTTGTTACCAACTGACAGTTGCATTATTGGTGGTGGGCAAGGTGGGCTAAGGGAAATGTTTGTTTCTAATTACTTTTCTACTTAATTGACCAAATAATTTTTGTAATTTTTGCTTTCCAAACATTAGTAAAATATAAGGATCGCGCTCAAGTTTCCGCTCCAGTTGTCACAATTTAAAAATGTCCGAACGACATGTTTCGGCCCTACATTAGCCCATTCTCAAGTTCTAAAAGGAGAAAGCCAAGGTAAACGTAAATTAAAACGACAACACTAAAACCTTAAATAAGATCCATGTCAATATAACCGAGTGTGTTCATCCTAGACAGGCTTACCTTGAATTCTAAAACATATCTGCCCCAAGTCAACGTCAATCGTGAAATGTTTGCTGCCTATGCGCCATGTCAACAGATAAACATTCCGCACCACATAACATGTTTGTAGTTGGAGGCACAGTTGTTGAAAGGCTACTTATCTGCTATGTCAGAGATAGTCGAAACGCTACCCACTACCAAAGATAAACCTATCGTATTGCTACAGTCGAAAATAAACCCGTCTAAAAACACAAATTTAAAATGTATACAAAAAACTAACAATAAATCAGCCAACCCCAACCCCAAGGAACCGAATACGAGGTGAAGTATCACTGTTTATCCAGAAGGACATACCAAAATGAGACCAGAAGTAGATAAATTGGATAGGATGATCAGACACAAAAATAAACAGATTGACAAAACCTCCCAGAAATATAGTCATGTCATTTTGGGGTAATATCTCACATAAAGTGGCTAAATTATTTAACAAAGAAGGGGTTAAAATAGTTTTTAGGACAGACAACAGATTAGAACAGAAGTTGAAACACAAAATTGATTCAGGAGACGATTGGGTGGGGAAAGCGGGAGTTTATGAAGTTAAATGTTTAGATTGTGAAATGAAATACGAGGGAATGACTGGTAGGAATTTTAAAATTCGATTTAAAGAGCATAACAACGTTGAGAATGGCTCTTCGGCGGTGGCGAAGCATATAAAAAATGTACGGCATTCGTTGGGAAATATTAATAACAGTATGAGGCCAATACATTATGAGGATAAGGGATGGTTGCTGTCTAATCTGGAGGAGATTGAAATTTTTTGTGCATTAAGAAAAGAACCGAATAGCATATTAAATTAACAGACGGAATTGTCTAAAGGACATTTTTGGTCCCATTTTGGTAATGTCCTTCTCGATAAACAGTGATACTTCACCTCGTATTAGGTTCATTGGGTTACTGTTAGTTTTTTGTATACATTTTAAATTTGTGTTTTTAGACGGGTTTACTTTCGACTGTAGCAATACGATAGGTTTATCTTTGGTAGTGGGTAGCGTTTGGACTATCTCTGACATAGCAGATAAGTAGCCTTTCAACAACTGTGCCTCCAACTAGAAACATGTTTTATGGTGACTTCAGACTTAAAGAGTATTGCTGCCCAGTGATAGATCCATATCACGTGGGTCTGACGGAGAACATCGAAAGAGTCCAAAGAAGAGCAGCTCGTCTTGTATTGCCACCATACGGGGAAGACATCGTTACGGAAATGATACAGGATCTGGGATGGGAATGATGACTACAACGGCGTTTATCGCTGCGGCGTGGGCTACTTACGAAACTGAAATCGCCACCTTTCTCCTCCACACGCAATGTTGCCTACCACTTACATAGGTAGAAATGATCATCAGAATGAAATACGAAAAATCCTCGAACGGAGAGATTCAGATGTTCTTTCTTCCCACACGCTACTTGAGAATGGAATGGGAAATAAATAGTATAAATGTGGTTTGATAAACCCTCTGCCAAGCACTTAAATTTTATGATTTGCAGAGTATTCCATGTAGATGTAGATGTAGACGTTGTAGAAGGTGCAATTAAAGGTTTTCAAACACTTGAAAATAGGATGGGGGCAATTAGAGGTCCTGTACATGGAGGCTGAGTGTCCAATGCTCCTGCAAAATCTGTTCTGATGCAATATATTGACATTTTA
Organism: Locusta migratoria; assembly: GCA_026315105.1. NCBI lineage: Eukaryota > Metazoa > Arthropoda > Insecta > Orthoptera > Acrididae > Locusta > Locusta migratoria. The sequence goes on from CM048747.1 coordinate 105,188,654, forward strand.
TTGCAAATTTATCTGTATGATTTCAGAGGTCACGAAGTGATTTCAGTATTTCTTACTGGTATATTCCATGTTGAACTTAGTAGCCTCTAATGTCAGTAGCTACAGTTTTCTCGATTCCAGTGTAATATACTGGATTTTAGATGACGACATTTTAGATGACGACGCAGTATCAGTGACATTCCGGCGAAACCGAGAAAACATACTTCTGTAATGATATTTGGAAACACAAAAGAATGAAATCAGGTAAAACCTCGTCATAGCAGTTTGTTTTCGAAAATGAAGCTTCTGTAACAATAAGTAGCTGCATTTTTCCCACGATTACTGATTAAACATAGAAGATTACAGTCCTAGGTTTCTTAACTGGCCTTTCAGTTCGAGAAATTTAATTCAAATAAATAAGTATTCTAAGAAATGGTGGCAGGAAATCTTGAATTTCCAAGAGCAGATCAGCAGTCTAGTATATTGATAACTGAGCTACACGCGGAGGTTCTACATAAGCAAACTCCGGACCGTAACCTTTCATGTTTAATCACTGTTCGCGGGAAATGCAGATATTTATTATAACATGAGATTTATTTTCGAAAACATCCTGGTGTGGCCGGCCGCAATGGCCGAGCGGTCTGCGGCACGCTAGTCACAGTCTGCACGGCCGCTACGGTCGGGGGTTCGAATCCCCCCTCGGGCATGGATGTTTGTGACGTCTTTAGTATAAGGTAGTTCATAAGTAGTTCGTAAGTTTAGGGACTGATGACCCCGCAGTTAAGTCCCTTAAGCTTAACAAACTTTAACAACTTGCTGTGAAATTGTTTAGCGTGAAACATGAAAAGCGGCAAGAAATGGCGTCGTAGCTGTTGAGACAGCCACGTGTGATTTTATGGTAATAGTAGTTTATTGATTCTTCGTGACGCTAAACACTGGTGTATGACCAGTTTAGCTCCCTGTGATAAATGAATTATACATTTCTACCACAAAATGTTCAAATAAATGAAACAAATTAGCTGGAAAATACTAGGGCGTATTCGCAGCTATGGATTGAAACGAAAAAATCAAACTATGTCCCCCATTACTGAGCCAAAGACTAATTTCATCACAATCTGAAAATATTTCTAGTCAGAGGAGCACCACATTGTTTCTAAACTCCTTTGGACTCTACCACCTAGCATTAAAGAGAAATAACTGTTTTATCCATTCTGTTACGCAAGGAAATCCTACAGAGTATAGAGTGTGTAGAAGAATTTCGAGTATGGGAAGGTGTTATGTTGAATATCCGTGAACTTGATTTCTGCAGAAAATGTTAAGTACTCTTCAAATTGATTAATTACCCAAGGCTCCATCATGTTTCTTTGCCTAAATAAAGATTTTTAAAGTTGTGTTCATTTTGAATTATCATTTTTATTTATTTTTTAATCACCTGGGTGTTCAGAAAGCTATCACTGATTACCTAAGGGCAAAGAGTAAAATTTCCTATAAATCATGAGCTTTACATGAATAGTGAAATATAGTGGTTACTAAACTAGCCGGATTTTTTCCGCATATTTCGAAATGTTATTCACAGTTTGAATCTGAAGGTAGAGGCGATAAGTTAAAGTCGATAATTTATTCTCGAAATTCAAGTACCTGCTGGAGTAGCTATCACTGTTATAGGCCACAGAGTGTAAATAATCACTATTCAATAAACTCACAATCGTAATGAAACTTAAATATATGTTCGTATTAGATACTAACCTAAGCGAAAGTGTATGTATGTTTCAATAATGTTAAACGCGATATGTATATGAAGATATAGAGCGTACGTAACTGCAGATCATGTAGTCCTATTTAGAAAAAGTGTGTTTTGAAGCATAAGCGACATGCTACAACTGTTTTAACCCGCGAGAACTCACGCCTTTGAAAGTTATGCCATCAGTCGCGTGTATAGAATTTTTCTGACAGTCAAAGAGAAATTTGTGATGTATTTAATATAGCTAAATAAGTATTTCTAGTTGCGTTTATACGAGAACACAAATATCTGACTATTTAAAATTGGTAAAATGCCGATTGTTTTAAAATTACTGTGAACAAAATGCTCACGCGCGAGTCCTCGCGGGATTACAGAGAGCAGGTGAACACCATGAGCAATAACGGATATTTTCGCCGCTGCCTCGCCAAATCGGACCTGCTTGCACGGGAGAGGAATAAATTCACCGTTGGCTGCTCGCAGCTCTCGGACTTTGCGCATGCGCAATTCGGCGCAGAGTGGCCGGGCACGTGGCGAACAATGACACGATGATTAAGTTCTCGGAACGGCCGCGAGGGGGAGCGAGGGGTAGCGTCCTGCGCACGACCTACCCCGCCTCTACATCTGCCCGGACGCTGCGTTTTTCGCGTAATTGCGTTTCGGCAGACTAATTCGTCTGTCGGGAGGCGGCCTCGGAACGTGTAACTGTTGCCGCTTCTCACTGCCGCAGAATTTCCGCCGGCTGCCACGCTATTGCTCTTGGCAGGCGCCCGTAGCTCCCGCCAATTTTCTGTGTCCTCTGTTTGACACCTGTGCCAGAGTTTTCTGCCACTGGGTAGGTAAAAACCTGTAATCAAATATGGATGATACAATTTCGAACGGTTGCCTGTCACCGGTGAAGAAAGCTGTAATGATTAACGAAGTGCGAAGTCGACCATCGGTGTTTAAATCCTACTCCAGCTTTTCAGATCTAAAATTTCCGTTATTTGTGTAACGTAGTCGAATACCAGTACGGTCCTTTCGTATGGAACAAATCGAATTATTTACCCATCTCTGTCCACTAAGAGTAGATACTCCGTCCGTTGTTCAAGGGTATTCACAGGGATCGGTCAGTTTGAACGGTTTCCTGAGTGAAAAGTCTTTTGGTTTCGAAAGATAAAAATATAACTGTTAATTTTGTTAATGTTGCAGTTCTCATTGCTTGTTCTCTATGATAAATCGGAAAGTAATTTCGTCTTATGCAAGAAACCTAGCTTTTTAGTGTCAGAAAATTAGGCGATGCAGAAGGAATTAGATTAGGTCATGACAATAAAAATGTTGGATGAGTTTTGTTATTTGGGTACCAAAATAACTTCTGATGGGCGAAGTAGAGAAGATATAAAACGCAGAATGACTATGGGAAGAAAAGCGTTTTTAGAAAAGAGACATTTGTTGACATCCAATGTTAGGTGATAGGAGGTAGGGGATAGGTGAAGGGATAGGTTGGTGGGACACATTCTGAGACATCAAGGAATCGTCAAATTAGCATTAGAAGGAAGTTTGTGGGGAAAAATCGTAGAGGGAGACTGAGGGACGAATAGTATTATGAGGTTCAAATGATGGTGATTGCCATACGTATTTCCAGATGAAGAGGCTTGCACAGGACATTGTAGTGTGGAGAGCTGCATCAAACCAGTCTGCGTACTTACGACCACAACAACAACATGTTTCATGACATATATACTATCTACAGAGCAATTACACTTTTTAATTTCAAATTGAAATTCAAAATTCAAATGTTTGTATAGCTTATGGGACTTAACTACGGGGTCATCAGTCCCTAAACTTACAAACTACTTATGAACTAGCTAAGACTAAGGACGACACAAATATCCATGCCCGAGGGAGGATTCGAACCCCCGACCGTAGTGGCCGTGCAGACCGTGACTGGCGCGCCTCAGTCTCCTCGGCCACCGCGACCGGCTTTTTAATTTCATACCTAAAGTTATTGGCAGAGCCTATTTTTGAATTGCAATAACGTGTTTTATAACTTTTCCTATATTTCCTGTGCTGTGGTGTTCTTCTCTTTTGTTGTTTACGTTTTTGAGTATTAAAAAAAAGTGTTCAAATGTTTTTAAGGATTTTGGGACTTAACTGCGGGGTCATCAGTCCCTAAACTTACAAACTAAAAACGGCACAAACGTCCATGCGCGAAGGGGCAGTCGAACCCCCGACAGGGAACGGCCTCGTGCATCGCAACTCAATGCGCTCGGCCACTCCGCGGCTTTTATTTGCACTATGTAATGTGGAGTAGTGTGTTTTGACACAAGTAGTGCAAAAATAACTAGGTGCCTCTGAAAAGTTCGGTGAAGGTCTTAGGAAATATAGGAAAAAATGCTTTTACTGGATTTCAAAGTAATCACCATTGGCTACAATACACTTCTGACATCGGTTGTACAGCTGTTGGAATCTGTCAGGAAACGCTTCTTGTGAAATCGTTCAAACCACTGAGGTCACGCGTTGTTGGATCTTCGCAAACACACACTTTTTCTTACTGCTTGAACACCATATACTTGCACTAACATCGCCTGGGCCTCTGTTGCCGTTTTGCTTAATTTAAAACAAAACTAGATGTTAACGGGTTGCTACATTCCTGCATTTTGCGGGCCATGTTTCAGTGACACGAGTTCTCACACTGACCCTGTTAGCTGGGTCGCAGCGTGTACCACTGTTACACTGCCGTGCTTTGCACCATACGAGGCGCTTGTTGACATGTCCCGCAATGTGTATACGCGAGTACCTCATCCTTGTCAGCGCGGTTTGTAAAACACGGGAACATACACCGAACTTAGAGACACACCTTCTAAAAAATTGACAATGACAACATAGAAATAAAAGTGATAACATGACGGAAACAAAGCAAAAGAACACCATAGCAATTTAAAAACACGAGAAACTGTGACGTATGTTATTGCACATTTAAAGCTGTCATTAAATTATGCCTACAACTTTATATAAGAAATAAAAGTTAGAAATATGTTGAGGATAGCACACAAATGTCGATACTTGTCTGACTGAAAAACTACAATTGGTGTAAGCTTGTGCTTCAACGTCCATTGTCACAATCAATAAAATTTTCCATACAAATACTCGGAGGAATGACACGTCTAACAGTGGCCAAAACGATGGACAATTTAAAAACTTGACAATGCAGTCTCACGCACTATAGAATTTTCTCGATAAAAACGGTGTCTTGCATAAGGCGCAATTCCTCTCTAGTTTTGGTGGAAAAGTACATGTAAACCGCTGGGGCCAGATTTTTATGACTTAACACATTGCGAAAGAAGTCCCTAGAATGACTTGAACTACACCGATAAAAGACATGCAAATGACATAAAACATTTCGCAAGTTAATCATGAAACGAAATTAAAAAATTTATACAAGAATAGAACTGAAATTACAAAAAGGATAATCAATTTAATATCGATGTGCATTTCTTTGAGAGAACACTTTTTTCGAAAACGTCTGATTAATTGTGTAACCATCGCGAGATGTTGTACGCTTTAGGTATATTTCTAATTCTGTGGAACAGCTGAAATGTGCACTTCAATATTTGTCCTTTTGTTTCAAGAATTAATCCAAAACATCGACGCACTAATATCGATATTTTATAATCGAGCATTTAGTTTCTTGCTAAACTGCAATTTTTGTTTGAGACCCATAACCAACTGGAAACTTTGGCGATGTCTTGGGGAAGAGGTCCTGCCTAGTGCCTGCCACCTCTCCCCAATATCTGCCATATCTACCAATGAAAAGGCGCTAATGTTAGGTATAGACATACGAGGTACAAGTTAATGAGAACAAGAGAAATGACAATATTTTCAACGTGTAAGATTACATTCACGAGTAGTATTTGTATGTTTGTCCTTGGAAAAATCGACAATATTTTTAAAAATGACATATTGTGACGTAAATGGACGTTATCCTTTTGAATAAAACAATTATCCTGTCGCATTACTTCCGAAGTAACAGAACGCAGTACGTTGTTCTAGACGGCGAGTCTTCATCAGAGACGAGTGTATCGTTTGGTGTGGCCCAGGGGATTGTGATAGGACCTCTATTATTTGCCGTCTATAATGAATGATCTAATGGACAGAGTAACTTGTAAATTGCTGATGATGCCAAGGTGTATGGGAGGATGTCGTTTGTAATTGATTGTTACAGCACACAGGAAGCAGCTAGCTCTAAATGTAGAAAAATGTAAGGTGATGCACATGAATAGGAAAAACAATCCCATGATGTTCGAATGCAGCATTAGTAGTGAGCTTCTTGATGAAGTAGCGTTGCTAAAATATCTGGGCGTAACATTGCAGAGCGACATGAAATGGAACGAACATGTAAGGCGGACAGCCGACAGGAATTCCAAACTGCATCAGGATTCACTCCAAGTACTACGGGAGGTGAGGAAACTTGGATTTCATGGTCGAGCAGATACCCATAAGCCACACATCACGCAGATCACCTCGCTGCGGAGCCCACGGTTGCCTGCCGTGGAGGTTCCGAGTCCTCCCTGGGGCATGGGTGTGTGTGTTTGTCCACTAGGTTAGTTTACCTATGTTTAAGTAGTTTGTAAGCTACGGACCGATGACCACGCAGATTTACAGGCATTTGAACATTTGAACGCAGGTCAATGCCAAGCGACGCCTCGCTTGGTGTAAGGACTATAAACATTGGACGACTGAACAGTGGTAAAACGTTGTGTGTGTATGGTGAATGCCCGGTGTCAGCGTGTGCAGCACCAACAGTAAAATTCGGAGGCTTTAGTGTTGAGATGTGCTGATGTTCTTCACGGAGGGGGCTTACAGCCCTTGTTGCTTTACGTGGCACTATCACAGCACAGGCCTACATTGATGTTTTAAGAATCTTCTTGCTTTCCCACTGATGAAGACAATTCGGGTATGGCGATTTCATGCTTCAACACGATCGAGCACCTGTTCATAATACACGGCCTGTGGCGCAGTGGTTCCACGACATTAACGTCCCTATAATGGACTGGACTGCACAGGGTCATGATTTGAATCCTACAGAACATCTTTGGGATGTTTCGGAACGCGGATTTCGTACCAGAACTCACTGACCTACATCGATACCTCTCCTCAGTGCAGCACTCTCCTGAAGAATGGGCTGCCACACCCCAAGAAACCGTACAGCACGTGATTGAACGTGGGCGAGTGGAAGCTGTCATCGAGACTGAGGGTGGGCCAACACCAAACTGAATTTCAGCATTATTGATGGAGGGCGCCACGAAATTGTAAGTAGTTTTCAGCCAGGTATTCGGATGCCTTTCGTCACATAGTGCATTTGGTAGATAAGGAAAGTGAAACATAAAAGGTAAAGCAGTCACCAATCCGAAAATTGGTTTGAACACCACAGTGCTTTACTAGGCATGGTCCTGTTTGGAGGTGGTGTGCCGTTGCCTTCCTCCGACCTTCGAACTGACTTACCAAGTCAGTTAGAGGGGGACCTACAGTTTAACGTTGGTTCCGAACCACGGTGATACTCGGTATTAGTCATGTGAGCAATACTGCCAGAGGTGAAAGAAGTGGAAAGCGACAGATAAAAATCCTAGGACTTAGAGGGGATCGAACCTACTACCTGCGGATTTGTAGTCTAGCACTCTAACACTGTGCAACCGAGGCGCACTCAGTGAAACATAAAATGCATAAAACCGCATGCATGAGTTATGTAAATTTCCATTACCACATTTGTGGTACATTTTGACAGTTTTATTTTATACATTGGACAGTGTCTTCTGACCAGAAAGAATAATTTGTTGATCTAAACGCTTTCTTACAGTGACAGGAACAGTCCTTCACATTTGCAGTTGCGGCCAAGACTGAGTTTTACCTCTTCTGTTTCCAGATCAAATATCTCGCAACAAACCACCGCAACTGCGGTGTGAGTCCGTTAGCTCGTTTTGTCTAGAAAGCAAGAACAAATTGTTCACTAAGGTTCAACAATCGACACTAAAATATAATAACGCGTAAACTTAAAATCTCTTATCAGCTTTTAGGCATAAGCCGGTTGTCCTGATATGCAGTATCTGTCTAATCAGTGTGCAGTTTGTCTGTTTAGCGGTGACTGTTTCTTGGAATGTACTGTATCTCCATTCGATAACATTGGAACTACACTGCGGCCATTCAGTGGAGCGATGCATATATTATTGTATGACCCGACATGTAGTCAAAATTTTTTTTATAAAGCTTCACCTCCAATAGTAAAAATTTGTTCATTCCGTTTTGACGAAAAGTTGCAGTAATTTCTACATTGTTTCTCGCAAATTGCTTACTAATCATTGTGAAATAAGAATATTGTCACAATACACAAAAAGCTGTGTATCTGGATATACTTTTTACATTGTGTATATCACTTTGGTAACATGTTCTTCCGGACCAGTGTTTCCGCATTCAGATCGTCTCTCATGCAAGCCGGCTTGTAAACAGTAGCCTGATCGAGTACCTTGATTCTTTGAATCCGAAACGGATGCGGCTTTCCATTAATATGTTGTTAGTTGCCACGACTCTGGGAATAGTGTATCATTGTTTCGTCGACACAAAAGTGCTTCTCGCTTATAAGAACGAACAAAGGCTGAACATCAGCCACGCCGGCCGCGGTGGCCGAGGGGACTGAGGCGCTCCAGTCACGGTCTGCACGGCCACTACGGTCGGGGGTTCGAATCCCCCCTCGGGCATGGATATTTGTGCCGTCCTTAGGATTAGCTAGTTCATAAGTAGTTTGTAAGTTTAGGGACTGATAACCCCGTAGTTAAGTCCCATAAGCTCTACAAACATTTATTTTCAACATCAGCCACTTTTTCAACTATGGTTAATTTGCTGTTCGACATGAAAATACCGAAATATCTCTTCAAACCGTTGCCGTCGGACCGAGTTGACCAGTAGAATATACTAGGTATCTTTTTTGGTCTCCCAACAAATACAATGTGTCGGTATAAACTCGTGATCACCGAGAATCTACATTCTTTGATAACGGCACATTATATTAACTCAAAGAAACTAGTGATCAGTTTTTTCAATGCCGCTCATTAAGAAGGTCTTAAGATATCTTCATTGAAAAATATATCAAAGATCTTTACTTTGTGTAATCCTGTTTGAGAAAGCAAGTGCTTCTTCATCAATTTGCCTGATTTATAGTAAAAAAGAACCATCTCAATAAGTCCTATCAGACTGTGCCTACCAGTTGCTAGATGCCACCTGTTTGACAAATTAAGGTCTTAAGATATTTTCATTGAAAAATATATCAAAGATCTTTAATTTGTGTAATCCTGCTTGAGAAAGCAAGTGCTTCTTTATCCATTTGCCTGATGTATAGTAAAAAAGAACCATCTCAATCAGTCCTATCAGACTGCGCCTACCGGTTGCTAGATGCCACCTGTTTGACAAATGTGTTTTTCAGGTGAGCTGTTCTCTTGTCGGTTCGCAGCAAGCTCGTTTCCTATCCTGTCGGTATAAAGTGATTGATGTCTTCTACCGCATTTACACAGAAAGTAGAAGCCGAGGGTTGTAGGTGATATTAAGGACCACAGTCTGCTTTAGACATAATCCTGTAATTTTACAGATTTGATGGAAGATACGGGTGACAGTAAATGGAATTGTAATATATGTAGATACTGATACGAACGCTCTGAATACATTACTGTAGGTGTGTCACTATACCTGATGGTTTTCTTAGGATCCTCAAATTGTGAAAATCCTACCATTTATGTAACAGCGTGCAAAAATTTAATAGTGCATAGAGAATGTCGACTGAACAATTTGCAGTTGTGGACTTGCGGTTCGCTTAAAGAGATAACAGGAAATCAATAACATTCCTATGTACTTGATTTACATTAGTTGCAGTTAACTGAAAATGCCAAGACTGACAAAATGTACGTGTAATTGGTAATGTATCTTATAATATGTACTGAAAACGACGGCCATAAATCTAAATGCAAGCATGACAAGGGCGAAGAGTTTCTGAAGCACCAAGACAAATAACCATGGTGTCTTTCGAATCAAATCGCAAGCAGCTACAATTCCGGCAGTTAATTCCATTTCGCCTCGCGTGAATGGCCGAGCGGCCTTAAGGCGCCTTGCTACGAACGGCGCGCCAGCTCCCTGCCGGAGGTTCGATTCCTCCCTCGGACGTTAGTTTGTGTTGTTCTTGCGTAAGTTAGTTTAGTTTCTTTAAATAGTTTGTAAATCTAAGGATCGATGACCTCAGCAGTTTGTCTCGCAGCTGGGCAAATATTTGAACATCGATTCTTTTATTTTACACTCCTGGAAAATGAGGAAAGAACACCAGCAAAATTTTCTTGGCACATTCTTGAAGTTGTGGAAAACACACTATCACACCGGCAGAGCCGTACGCGCGTGAGTACAGCCACCAGAGCGTCCGCTGTGTTGACTTTAGTACCGTGTGTACCCTCCTTTTGCAGCAATGAAAGCTGTAATTCATTCATGGAAACGATCGTAGAGGTTCCGAATGTGATTATGTGGAATGGCCTGCCATGCAATTTCCACCTGGTGCCTCAGTTTGGCCTGATTTCGTGCCACTTATGCAGTTAGCCCAACATGACGTTCAAGCAGTCCCGAACATGCACAATGGAGAAGAGATCTGGGGATCGCGCTGGCCAGGGAAGTTGACGTAAGCCTTGAAGAGCACATTGGGTGGTACGGGATACATGTGGATCTGCATTGTCCCGTTTGAAAAGCATACCACCATGTTGGCGCATGAGTGGTAGCAAGACGGGTTAAATGAAGGTTTCAGTTTACCGTGCATTGTTCAGTGTTCTGTAGACGATCACTAGAGGAGAATGGCGAGTGTAGAATATCGCTCCTCTCACAATGATGCACTATCATGTGTGCCGTTAGTGTGTCCTCCGCTCACGTCCCAACATCGTTCAGTCCGCCTCCAATGCTATTATGGTAGGCACTTATGAAGGGATGAATGGAGACGTCTCGTCGCTGCCTCGGTGCCAATGATGGTCGTACGCGTGCATGGTGTTGTGCAGGGGAGTGCGAAAATCTTGAGTGTACGCGACAGAGGCAAACGGGGCCGACACCTGGCTTCATGGTTTGGGGAGCCATATCATACACTGGCCGTTCTCCTCTGATATTCGTTGTGGGAAAATTGAACAGTACACGGTATATTGATACCATCATTCAACCCGTTTTGCCACCGTTCATGCACCAACAAGGCGATGTGCTTTTACAATAGGACAACGTACAACCCAACGTGCTCTTCTAAGTGTACGTCAACTACCCTGCCGATCGTTATCCTCAAATGTGTCCCCCATTGAGCATGTCTGGAACCAGATGAAACGTCATCTTGGCGCGGTCTCCACGACCGGCACGAGAACTCGTCCAAATAAGGGATCAGATGCAAATTGCATGGCAGGCCATACCGTAAGACTTCATTCGGCACATATACGATCGTCTTCATGAAAAAGTTGTACCCTGCATCGCTGCAAAAGGAGGGTGTACGCGATTACCACTAGGTATAGAAAAAAAAAAGGAATTCTACAATCCTCAGCAGTTCAGAATAACTAACAACGCTAGATGACTGATTGAAATATGCACACCACACTTCAGCTGTTGGTATATTCTGTTTCCTTTTGTAATTTTATAGAATTTTTCAAAGATTATCAATCTAATCAAAGCACAATGTATCATTAATGCTTACATTTGTTTGATCATTCAGATACGTGATACAGTTTTCAACGTCCACCCAGATAGGAATTCCCGAGACCTGCATTCACATGAATGATCTGAACTGTTGATACTGAGCCATCCACTTCTGTAGATATTCAACAGCAGCGAAGTTCAGAATCGTTTGCAATCTGTCAGACGCATGTGTGTATGCACGAGATAGTTACAAACAGTTCAGAACTGCAGTGCGAACGAACCCGTTGTTGCCACTGCATAAAAATAAATTTTCTTTCTCGGAACCCAAAAAAGAGGACTTTTTATAGTTTTTTTTTTTTTTTTTTTTTTTTTTTTTTTTTTAAATTCCGGCCGGACACATTTTCTTGCCTCAAAAAGAGGACGTGGCCGGGAAAAAGAGGACGTATGGTAACCCTATCTACAATTGCATCTTATGACCTTAATTTACGCAAAGAAAGGTTGTTTCTGTGGTTGTCTAGACTTTCCCGGTGTAATAACTGATAATATTCATCTCGGGTATGCAGCCGGATACCGTCGTTATCTAGACATGATATTTCGGCAGACCAACTGGCTGCCATCTTCAAGTGAGAGCGCTAATACACTAACTCGCCGGAAACTGAGGCAGACCAATAAACAGCGGCCCATTTATATACCGCTGACGACCTACCGCGCTTGCGCGAAACCAAAGTAGAAGCCACCTAGGCGCAATAGAACTAGTAGCGCGCCGGTGGAGAAAATCGGCAAAAACGATGGGTCGAAACTAGGCTAGTTAAAAGAAACAGCAGGTCGAAATGAAGACCGTTGTTGCTTCATGTCAGATAAGATCGGGTTCCAAGTTTTACTTAGAGGAAAGCCCTTGTCCCTATTAATAATATTATCGGTCATACGAATTTCCATGGATTCTTTAAGAACACATTCCCAGTAGCGGGAAGCAGGAGCAATCAGTTTAGTTTCGTCATATAACACCTTGTGTCCCTCATTCAGACAATGTTCAGCAACAGCTGACTTTTCAGGCTGAAGCAAACGAGTATGACGGTGGTGTTCCACACACCGATCCTGAACTGTGCGGATCGTTTGGCCGATGTAAATTTTACCACAATAACATGGAATACTATAAACACCGGGTTTCCTCAGTCCTAAATCATCTTTGACTGACCCAAGGAGGGATACACAGAATGGGTACACTGCACAACAAATTTGTCGTGTGTTTCAATTTGGTCCAAAAGGTGAACCATTAGAGGACAATTACAAGTCTATTGCCTTTTTGCCTTTCGTCGGGAATATTTCCTCGAAAATTTCAAAAATTTTAAGAAGATTTGACATTAAAAGTGTTTTTATGCCCCCACGTAAGACTAGGGCCCTCCTTGGGTTAGTCAAAGATGGTTTAGGACTGAGGAAACCTGGTGTTTATAGTATTCCATGTTATTGTGGTAAAATTTACATCGGCCAAACGATCCGCACAGTTCAGGATCTGTGTGGGGAACACCACCGTCATACTCGTTTGCTTCAGCCTGAAAAGTCAGCTGTTGCTGAACATTGTCAGAATGAGAGACACAAGATGATTGCTCCTGCTTCCAGCTACTGGGAATGTGTTCTTAAAGTATCCATGGAAATTCGCATGGCCGATACTATTATTAATACGGACAAGGGCTTTCATCTAAGTAAAACTTGAAACCCGATCTTATCTGACATTAAGCACCAACGGTCTTCATTTCGACCTGCTGTTTCTTTTAACTAGCCTTGTTTCGACCCATCGTTTTTGCCGATTTTCTCCACCGGCGCGCTACTAGTTCTATTGCGCCTAGGTGGCTTCTACTTTGGTTTCGCGCACGCGCGGTGGGTCGTCAGCGGTGTATATAGGGGCGCTGTTTCTTGGTCTGCCTCAGTTTCCGGCGAGTTAGTGTATTAGCCCTCTCACCTGAAGATGGGAGCCAGTTGGTCTGCCGAAATATCGTGTCTAGTTGACGACGGTATCCGGATGCATACCCGAGATGAATATTAAAGGTTGTTTCTGCTAAGGAACCCTGCTGGATAACATACGTAAATTATTTCCCAGTGATATTCTGATTGTTAGTATAAATCATGGCTCGATTGTTGCACCCATTATTTCCTATTACGGCATAACGTTTTAAAATTCCCGACCAGATACTGCATTTCGACGATTTTCAGCTTAAAAAGTTTAAGAATAACAGTACTTGGCTTGAGATGGAAAGTACTGATCCAAGTTTACGTTTTACGAGCTACGAAACCAGTGCCGCAGCCACGCTGGGTGGGGACTAATGGGGCTGAAGCCTGCCCCCCCCCCCCCAGCACCTCCCAAAGATTTTTTAATTTATTTGTTTTTTAATGTTTTCATTCTTTATGTTGTGAAATAGGTCGGCACCGGAAATTTGAAATAGTACACAGGTAATAAATCACAACGTAACTATAACTTGCCAAGCACACTTGACAGTGGGTGATGCCGCCACTGAGAACGTGTGCATCTATTATTCTGAGCGGTTTTAATGCCACTGCGGGCAGCTTTGATGCTGCCTCTATTGTTACTGCAATGCTGAAGTTAAGAGCCGATTGCTCATATGCGGCGATCCGTTGTTTAGCGGGTCAGCGGCGACACCGAGTCGAATCTTATGAATAACAAATAGTATTATTTTATTTTAGTTAATAAATAACTGTAAATTGCTTTCTCTTTGGCTAGTAACATACAAGCTGCTTAGTTGTTAAAATTTTTGTAGAGTCTATGGGACTTAACTACGGGGTCATCAGTCCCTTAAAATTACCAACTACTTATGAACTAGCTACAACTAAGGACGGGCCAAACATCCATGCCCGAGTGGGGATTCGAACCCCTGACCGTAGTGGCCGTGCAAACCGTGACTGAAGCGCCTCAGTCCCCTCGGCCACCGCGACCGGCGCTGCTTAATTATTTTAGGAGCTGATGATATATACTTCATTTACAATCCGTTGCTCCTCGTCCATTTTCAAATTAATGCTAGCCTGCTCATTTTATTTCTTGTGCAATTGTTGTCGTGGTACAATTGGTTAAATTATGAAAAGTGTAAAAATAAGTCATGTTGTTGTTGTTGTGGTCTTCAGTTCGGAGATTGGTTTGATGCAGCTCTCCACCCTACACTATCCTGAGTAAGCCTCTATAACCTCTTTCCTTCCTACAATATTGTCTATAAGTTCATTTCCTTTGTAGAGCCCCTCTATATACTCTTTCCACCTTTCAGCTTTCCCTTCTTTGCTGAGAACTGGTTTTCCAACCGAGTTCTTTATATTCATAAAAATATTTCTTTTATTTTCCCGTAGGCAGTATCTATTTTCCCCCTATTTATACATTCTTCTACAGACTTGCATTTGCCTCTAGCCACTCCTGCTTAGCTATTCTACACTTCCTGTCAATCTCATTTCTTAGTCGTCTGTACGCCATTTTGCCTGTTTCATTTATTGCATTTCTATATTTTCTCCTTTCATCAATTAAATTTAGTATTTCCTTTGATATCCAAGGATTTGTAGTAGGTCTTGCGTTTCTACCTACTTTGTCCTTTGCTGCATTCGTTATTTCATTTCTCAATGCTACCCATTCTTCTTCCACTGTTTTATTTCCCCCCGTTTCTGTCGATTGTTGCCTAACGCTCCCTCTGATATTCCCAAGAACTTCAGGATCCTTCAATTTATCCAGGTCCGATCTCCTTGTTTTCCTACCTTTTTTCAGTTTTCCCAGTTTCAGCCTACAGTTCATGACCAACAAGGTACGGTCGGAGTCTATATCTGCCCCTGTGTATGTCTTACAGTTCCGAAATAAATGTCTTACCATTGTGAAATCTACCTGGTAATAAGTTGTAGATTAATAAATTCAATAGGCTTTACTTTAAAAAAATTACCCCTCCCCCAGAACCAAATCCTACGTGCGCCACTGTACCAAACAACCAGTTTCTTCGCCTTTTACCTGAAAAGCTGGCGATAAGTAGCATTTGTGACTACATAGACTAGTTTCTAGAGTTTCAATTGTGGCCGTGGTGACTTGGCTTGTGGGAAATAGGGAAATTTCGCGACATAATTTTCGGGTAGCACCGTTTTCAGTTAGACCGGTTTCAGATGTCTTATTGGGGCGGATCGCTAATAAAGCGACCTGCGTGCGGGCGCCTGGTGTCGTTATCAAGGCGTCGTGGAGAGCGACTGCGCAGTAAAACGCACCCGCCTTAACGGCCCATAAAGCTCGCCTAGCCTGCAGTCTCTTCATCAGGGGCAGGAGCGTCGTCTTACTGCCCTAATAGCCCGCTGAAGGGGCAGGAGCAGCGGGAAGGCACCAGACCTAGCAATATGACTCTCCCAGATTTGTGTAGCCCAACAGGTAGCGCCCAGGTAATATATGAGACACATCCAGAAAGTAGCTTTATTTTTTAAGTGCAGACAACAAAGCAAAAGTGTGTAATGTAAAAAATACATTTATTCATTACAGTAGAGTCGCGAGAACTCGGTACTCGGTAACCCTACAGTCAGGATATCTCGGCCACACCCCGCACACCCCCTGGAATTATTCTGTGCTCGCATAATGCAGGATAGAACTGAAATGGTAGCGTGTAGCAGTTACTGGCTATGTATGGGCTTCTTGTGCCATCTACATTCTATTTATGACTCCTTTGAGTTTCATTAATGCATTATCTAGATTTTCATACTAAAAACAGTTTTGATCAAAACTGTGGGAGTGCATTTTTTTCACGGTGTTATTTAAACTCAGCTTAGGCGTGATGGACAATCACGAATTTTGTTATAGAAGGCAATAATGACACACTTGTGACGGGGCCGCGGGCGCTCTGCCGCTCAGTGTGCCTACAGCCTTTGTAACCGTGCGAGGTGGCGCAGTGGTAACACACTGGACTCGCATTCGGAAGGATCGTGGTTCAAATCCACCTCTGGCCATTCACATTTAGATTTCCCTAAATCACTCCAGACAAATGCCGGGATGGTTCCTCTAGAAGGGCACGGCCGAATTCCTTCCACATTCTTACCTAAACACTCCGAGCGTAAGCTCCGTCTCTAATGACCACGCTGTCGATGGCACGTTAAACTCCAAGCTTCCTTCCTTCCAGGCTTTGTCTTTTCTTAACCGCGTTTTGTGAAGTCCATGTGAGTGTCTAAGTACCGAATTTCATTTGTTTGTCTCCGGTTCGGTTGTACAGTGGTTAGAGTGCCAGGCTACAAATCCATAGGTCGCGGGTTCCAACCCCGCCAGATCCTAGGATTTTGATCTGTCCCTTTCCACTTCTTTCCCATCTGGCAGTGTTACTGATGTAAAAAATACCGAGTAGCACCGTGGTTGAAAACCCACGTTAAGCTGTAGGTGCCCCTTTAACTGCATGGGCAAGTCATTAGGAAGGTCGGAGGAAGTCATCGGCATACCACCTCTAAACACGACCATGCGTAGTAAGGCACTGTGATATTCAAAACAATCTTCGGATTGCTGACTGCTTTTTACCTTAGATTTGTCTTACATTTATCTTGTGTTACCGTGTTCCATCATTTGTATTGTAAATTAACAATAGAAATAATTTCATAACAAAATATTACCTACATGTTTTAACACCATTTCCGATAACCCGGAATTTTCACAAACTCGGCCAAACTTCGGAACACATTAGACTAAGTTTTCGGGACTCTACTGTGCTAGCAAACTCGTCAATGCTTTGCAGTAGCTAATCTCTATGGGATATATACCCTAATCTCTTCTCTTATTCTCCCTATGTCTGTCTCTTCCTCCCTGTTTCCCCCCTTCCTTTGTCTACATCCTCCTCCCCCTATGTTTTTTCACATCACCTTCACACCTTTTCGTTTTATTCCACACAATACCCATCTCCCTCCCCCCCTGCTCTCTGCGTCTATCTTCCCCCCTTTTTGAATCCATTTCATTCCCCCATTCTCTATCTCCTCCTCTCCCTCTCTCTGATCTTATTTATTGTTTTTGAAATCGGGACCCTGATTGGGAATAGAAGGCAAAATGGATGGGTAAATCAATTGGAAACGGATTATTAGAGAGACCTTTCGACCTGCTCTATCTTTACTGGATATATTTTAATAGTTTTATTGTACTAACAAGTATAATTATAAATTTAGCCATAAAAACAACTTTCCTGTTTTATGTTAAAAATGACTGGGAAAAGGAAAACAAAACCGCGCATCTTTACATCACAGCTTAGCATGTGTTTCTCGCAGCGAGCAGAATAGAAATTTTTTTATAACATCTTTATATCTTCTTCAGAGTATTTGAATTGAAAACAGAATGATTGCAGCCTGAACATGCTTTGATGACAATAAGTGGAATGGAAATACATAAAACGTTTCGAAAGTCTGTGTTGCGATCATTGTAACACTCGTTGATAAACGATAGTTTTCCGTCTGGAGAGAAACCGAGCGGTGCAGATGATTTACCAACTCTGGAACACGCCACATACAAATTATTGTCTATGGTAAATACACGGCGATTCGAGAATTCCACCATCTGGCCTAGTGATTTATTTATCATCATTGCGAATGAAATGACGATCAACTGGACACGCTTAAGTTGAAACGGCAAGTCAGTTGGAATCAGTGGTATCGTTGGAATCCTCAATGAAGGCATTAAAGAAATGAACCACGATCTGTACTCAATTTGTTTGCAACACTCAAAATATCACGAACTGCCATCATTCTATCTTTGCAACACTCCAAAGATGTCGCTAGACGAGTAAGGAATGAATAAGCTCATTGTTGGAGAATCTAGAAAATGATCCGAGCTGGAAGCCTACTTTCACTTTTTCTCAAATTCTGGCGTTTTGCGGTAGATTTTCCAAAAATTTTCTTCCATACAAACATTTCCCTCAGAATTACGAACAGGACAAAGAGAAGATCAGCGAAAGCGGTGAACCCATTCCCAAGTGATGCGCTTCGAAACATGCGGCAATTCATTTTTATTAATGTAGATAATTAATAGTAAGGCTTTTGACAATATTGATTGGAATAAACTCTTTAAAGTTCTGAAGCAAGAAGGAGTAAAACGTAGATAGCGTAAGGTTATTTACAACTTGTACAAAAACCAGACAGCGGTTGTCAGAGTTGAAGGGCATGAAAGGGATGCAGTGGTTGGGAAGGGAGTAAGACAGGGTTGTAGCCTTTTTCCAATGTTATTCAATTCGTACATTGAGCAAGCTATAAAGGAAAGCGATGAGAAATTTCGAGAAGGAATTAAAGTTCAGGGCGAAGAATTAAAAACATTGCGTTTGCAGACGACATAGTAATTCTGTCAGAGACAGCAAAGAACCTGGAAGAGCAGTTGAACGGAATGGACAGTGTGCTGAAAGGTGCATATAAGATGAACATTAACAGCAGCAAAACAAGGGTAATGGAGTGCAGTCTAAGAAAATCAGGTGATGCTGAAGGAATTAGATTACGTAACGAAACAATAAAGGAGGTAGATGAGTTTTGTTACATGGGCAGTAAAATAAAAAATGATGGTCGCAGTACAGAGGATATAAAATTCAGAATGGTAATTTTAATTTAAGGGTAGAAAAGCGTCCTTGAAAAAGAGAAATTTGTTAACATCGAATATTGATTTAAGTCTAAGGAAGTCCTTTCTGAAGGCATTTGTGTGGAGTGTTGCCTTGTATGGGAGTGAAACATGGACGATAAACAGTGCGGAGGAAGAGGATAGAGGCTTTTGTAATGTGGTGATACAGAAGAATGCTGAAGATTAGGTAGGTGGATGGCGTAACTAATGAGGAGGTACTGAACAGAATTGGGGAGAAAAGGAATTTCTGGCATACCTTGACTAAAAGAAGGGATCGATTGGTAGGACACTTTTGTGTCCCAGCCTCGTCGCCGCTTTTGTGTCTCGTTCCGTTGTAGGTGTCGGTGGCCGAGTGGAATGAGACCGACACAGGAATAAAGATAGCACGCTGGTGCAGGTACGGAGAGGAGCAGCCAGAAACTAGAAACACTAGAGTAAATTAGAACGAGATATATATTGCACAGAATTTATACAATACTTAACTTTTACATAGTATTGCAGAATGTTGATACATAGTTGAGCTAGAGTCCGGCCTAGTGCCTAACTGATAGCCAAGTCTTCACTGGTGCCTATCTGATTCCGAAGGTCTTAACTGGTTGCTATCTCAGTCCCAAGTGACCGATGTTCAGTGGTGGTGGCCACGAGCGGGGTTGCAGCAGAGGGCGCTCGTGGCTGTCTTCGTAAGAACGCCGCGCCGTGCGTGCATGGCGGCGCGCGGCGAAAGTAGGTGGCGCGCACTTTGTACTTGTGCGACACCACGCCCCTCCCCCCCCAAACCGCCACGCCGTCGTGGCGTAGGGCTGAGGGCCACGGCGACGGCACTGGGAGGAGGGCCTGGGCGGGGGCGATACTGGTGGGACGGGCGTCGTAGCTGAGGCTGGGATCGAGACGCCGTCCGCGCCCCGGTATACACCTTGCGATCCGCTGGAAAACCCGCGAAAACCAGCGGAAGGGCGCCCGCCCCCGCCCAGAGGGAGCAGGTCATCTTCTTCTGAGGTGCGTGGCCCAGGCGGCGGCGGCACGCACGGTCCCGGAGTCCCTCTCGGTGACGCTGTCATCTGCGGCGGCGACAGCGGCGGCGTCGCGTCGATCTCCATCGGGACGATCTCGTAGTCCGGGGACGAACGATGTGGCTGTGCTCCCTGGCGGTGAACTGGGTCTGGAATCAAGAAACCCGAGACAGGATCGCGCGGCCTGTGCAGGCGCAATTGGTTTGCGTGGCGCCGCAGCTCCGACCCTGTGGAAGAACGTACAACATACATATTGCGACCGAGCACGCGCTGAATGGTGCCTGGCAACCATCTCTTCTTGTTTCCAGCAAACACCCTGTACAGCACCGGCGTAGAAACCTGAAAACGCGTAGCGCCATACGAACCGACTCGGTGCGTGTGAGGCTGCAGCAGGTGAAGGAGAGTGCGGTGACGGCGGCCGTGTAGCAGCTCGGCAGGAGACGGGCCGTCACGTGGCATGCACCGACACGTAGACAGGAAAATTTGAAGAGCTTGCTGCCTGGAGTGCTGACCTTTCATCTTTTCCATGTGAGACTTGAATGTTCGAACGAAACGTTCTGCTTCACCATTGGACTGAGGGTGAAAAGGTGCGGTGGTGATATGCTGAATGCCATTCACACGACAAAACTGTTGAAATTCCGCACTAACAAACTGAGGTCCATTGTCACTGACTATAGTTTCAGGCAAACCTTCGATGCAAAACACTGATGTTAAGGCACTGATCGTACTAGACGCCGTCGTTGAGTTCATGGCAATCACAAAAGGAAACTTGCTGAAAGCGACTACAACGATTAACCAGCGCGTATTCCAGAAAGGTCCGGCAAAGTCAATGTGTAAACGTTGCCATGGTCCCTTGGGGCGTGGCCAATCTGAGAAACGTTGCGGAGGAGCCGCCTGATGCTCCGCACAAACTGTACACTGTGACGTCATGTTCTCTATCTGAGCGTCCATACCAACCCAGGTACAATGACGTCTGGCCAATTGCTTTGTCCTAACAATACCCCAATGTCCTTGATGCAGGAGGCGTAACACTTCTCGTTGCAGGGAACGAGGAACAATCACTCTTGTTTGGTCGTTGTCCGTATGTAACAACAGAACACCCCGACTTAAAGATAATGCATGACGTTGTGCAAAATAATGTCGAACCAGAGGCCGATCAATGTCTCTGGCTCTGGCAGGCCAACCAAAGCGAACAAAACGTGCTACCACACTTAGGTCTGCATCCGCCGCTGTTTCCTGTGCAACCCGACGAGAGTTCAAAGGGAAATCTGCGACAGCGGAAGCATCTCTGCAGTCTATCTGACAACATGCCATTTCCGAAGAATCAAATGACACATCCTGGCCAACCGGAAGTCGGGAAAGTGTGTTCGCGTTGGCGTGTTTAGTGGTAGGTCGGTACAAAATCTCATACTGATAATTAGACAGTATCAAGGACCATCTCTGAAGCTTTTGTGCCGTACGTGGCAGAATTGGCTTTGTAGGTGAGAACAACGACGTGAGAGGCTTGTGGTCTGTCAACAAATAGAATTTTCTGCCATAGAGATAATGATGAAAATTTGTGACGCCGTAAATGATTGCTAAGGCCTCCTTTTCTATCTGACTGTAATTCTGTTGCGTTGGCGTCAGTAGCTTGGTTGCAAAGGCAATAGGACGATCATGAGAACCAATACGATGTGACAAAACTGCACCCAGACCGTACGACTAGGCGTCAACTGCTAACACTACAGGCTTCTGTGGGTCAAAGGGAATCAAACATGCATCACTGAGTAGTGCAGACTTTAGTTTGTCAAAGGCAACCTGACAATCTTTAGACCATACAAAAGGAACATTCTTCCTACGTAAGTGATGCAGTGGAGCTGCAATCTGAGAGGCATTGGGAATAAATCTGAAATAATAGTTAAGCTTTCCCATCACTGCTTGCAATTCATGCACATTCTTAGGAGGAGGCAAGTCTTTGATTGCTCGAAGATGCGACTGTAAAGGATGAATTCCTTGGGCATTAATCACATGGCCTAGGTACTCTATTTCAGTTTGAAAAAACGAACACTTTGCTTTATTACAACGTAGACCTGCTGCAGTCAAAACTTTGAAAAGGCACTCCAGGTTTGCTAAATGTTCTTCAACTGTACGCCCGGATACCACAATGTCATCTAAATAGTTCGAGCAACAAGGTACCGAAACTGTCAGCTGTTCCAAAAAGCGCTGAAAAATAGCGGGGGCGGAAGAACTGCCAAAGGGTAGGCGTTGAAATTGAAAAAGGCCCATGTGAGTATTAATGACGAAAAACTTTTTTGACTCGTCATCAAGCGGAAGTTGTAAGTATGCCTCTGCTAAATCAATCTTAGAAAAGAAGCGAGACTGTCCTAATTTGTCCATCAGTTCGTCAGGTCTGGGCAGGGGATAAGTGTCTACAATTGTTTGACTGTTCACTGTTGATTTGAAGTCCGCCCAGAGACGAAGTTTACCTGACGGCTTGGGTACAATTACTAAAGGCGAGGCCCACTGACTCGCAGAAACAGGAGAAATCACCCCACTATCTTGCCAACGTTTAAGTTCTTCGGCAACTGTATCACGCAAGGCGATAGGCACTGGTCTAGCTTTACGAAATTTTGGAACTGCAGATTCTTTTAAAGTTACATGTGCCACGAAGTCTTTTGCACAACCTAGTTCCGGCGAAAACAAGTCATTATATTTGTCACACAATGCATTGATTTTATCCTGAGGCACTATTGACGAAATTTGAAGCACATCTCTTTGAATTGATAAACCAAACAAGTCAAAAGCATCTAGTCCAAAAATGTTCTGTGTCGATTTGGCCTGAAGAACTACAAAAAGCAACTGTTTTTGTTACACCTTGAAAAGAGGCGGGCAGGCTACACGTTCCTAGCACGGGAATATTTTGACCTGTATAAGCTGTTAACACTTGCTGTGACGGCGACAATTTTGGCGAACCCAGAAGTTCATAAGTATCGTTATTTATTAATGTGACAGCGGAACCAGTATCAAGCTGAAATTGCACCGTCTTATTTTCTATGAAGAGAGTCACAAACAGTTTTTGCTTGCGGCGCTCGACAGGTGCGCGAATGTGGGCAACGTCTGCTACGGTCTGTTTCCTGCCCTTGCGCGGGCCGCGTAGTGAAGTAAGCGGCGCAGACTCGGCACGCAGCGGATTAACAACACTGTCACTAGATGGCACTACCGCCGGATCGGCGTCCGCGCAAGCATGCGAAGCTACTCCAGATTTACTAACTACTGCACTAAACTTTTGAGTAGCTACTTGATGTCTACTGTCACTAGCTACACAGTACTGGGCACTATTACAAGGACAAGATGCAGAAGGCACTAGGTTCACTACAGGAATGCACTGTTCATAGTCATTTTGCTTGTCCCGAACCCTTTTCCGTTGCACTGTTTTACGCGCTCGTCGGCGCTTGCTACGTGGTGCACTATATAGTTTTGCCATAGGCGCAGAACTACTTTCTTGCAATTGAGATCCAAGGAAAGCACTGTTCAATTCCACAGCCCGTATAACATTTACAGAATGAACTGTTCTCGCACTCTGCGAAGCACTGTTTTTAACGGTACCGTTCTTCGAGTTTTTAATTTGCATACACACAGACTGTACATGTCCTGATTTGCCACATTGATAACAGGTTGCGTTGCGACTAGGGCAATGAGCACGCTTGTGGCGAGACACACACTGGGGGCAAGTTTTACGTACATTTTTCTGAAATGAGCGTTGGCGCCCGTTATTCAAATCACTGTTTCTACCCGACGGGCCGACCTTTGTGTCGCACTTTTACACTGTCTACTGTTCACTGTCTGTACTAGTGTAAGAATCACTAGGGCTACACTGAAAACTACGGCTAGGAAAGCGTCCGTTACGGCGCACTGAATTTACACTGTGGCTTTGCATTTCTACATCTGCTAAGTCAAACGTATCATGTGCTTCAATGAGCTGTAGTACACTGTCTAATGAGGGGTCAGACTGTTTCAGAATTGCTGCCCTAATCCTGGGGTCCTGAATGTTCTGCGTAATCGCATCTCTCAACATAACGTCACTATAAGAAAGTCCACAAGAGCAAGTAAATTTACATTTGCGGGTTAAGCCCTTCAATTCAGTGATCCATTCCTGGTGTGACTGCTCAGGTAATTTTTTCAGTCTGAAAAATCGGTACCGTGCAGCGGCTACGAGAACTTTTCTCTCATAATGAGCATTTAGTGCCTCTACTATTTGTTCAAAGTCTACATCACGAGGAGATGCTTCGGGAATAGTTTCTGCAGTAATACGAAGGTTTTGGTGCCCACCACAGATAATAACAGATGCTTCACTTTCTGACCTGTAATTTGATGAGCCGCGACGAGTTCTTGAAACTGTGCGAAGTAGTCGCTCCATTCTTCCTCACGTTCGTTGTACTGGCGGAACGTAGGAAGCGTTACGGCGGCAGGTGTGGGCTGCTGAAGCGGCGGCTGTTGTTGTTGGTTAGCTGCTTGCGCTGTGAGCTGGGCCACAGCCTGCAGGAGTTGTGTTATTTGCGCCGTCTGTAACTGAATAATTTCCATTAAGTTTGGGTTCGTGGTAGTGGCCATGCTGACCGATTAGACGCCGCGCATACAAGTAAATTATAACAAAACACAAATGCAATATGAAAGAGGACGCGCTGCAACAAAAAAGTCAACAAAACACGTAACAGAATATGTTCCCCCATAAATTCTTATAATAAGGGTGGGTGGGCGGGAGCAATTTCTGCGTTCTCCGACTGCTGCTGTCTGGCTGCTGGTCCAAGGTTCGTCTATCCCATCCTCGTCGCCACTTTTGTGTCCCAGCCTCGTCGCCGCTTTTGTGTCTCGTTCCGTTGTAGGTGTCGGTGGCCGAGTGGAATGAGACCGACACAGGAATAAAGATAGCACGCTGGTGCAGGTACGGAGAGGAGCAGCCAGAAACTAGAAACACTAGAGTAAATTAGAACGAGATATATATTGCACAGAATTTATACAATACTTAACTTTTACATAGTATTGCAGAATGTTGATACATAGTTGAGCTAGAGTCCTGCCTAGTGCCTAACTGATAGCCAGGTCTTCACTGGTGCCTATCTGATTCCGAAGGTCTTAACTGGTAGCTATCTCAGTCCCAAGTGACCGATGTTCAGTTGTGGTGGCCACGAGCGGGGTTGCAGCAGAGGGCGCTCGTGGCTGTCGTCGTAAGAACGCCGCGCCGTGCGTGCATGGCGGCGCGCGGCGAAAGTAGGTGGCGCGCACTTTGTACTTGTGCGACACCACAGACACATTCTTAGACATAAAAGAATCGTGAATTTAGCATTGGAGGGAAGTGTTTGGGATAAAAACCGCAGAGGAAGATCAAAAGATGGATACAGTAAGCAGATTCAGACAGATGTAGGTTGCCGTTCTTATGTGGAGTTGAAGAGTTTTGCTCAGGATATGGTAATGTGGAGAGCTGCATCAAACCAGTCTCCAGACTGAAGACCACAACAACAACAACAACAACAACAAAATTAGTAGTAGTATAGCTGCGAAAGTGGAAGACACTAAGTAGAGGTTTTTATAAATGAAAGCTTGATTCTTCAGGACAGGTTTATTGGCATGACTTCTTACACTGTCTTCAAATGTTATTTGAATATAGTCAGAAGGTTCGTTGAGATTTTCCGGAGTATGGTCTCCATTCGGTCGGCATCGGACGGTCTTCAGTCTTCCGATAGCGGAGCCTTCTTCTTCATAGTCACTGACTGCTGACTTCGTAACGAAGCGAGAACTGCCTGGGTAGCCATCTTGCTTGGCTTATATAGTGGTCGTAGACCAATCATAGTCAGGCAGAAGGATCTGTAGCTGGTATGGTTGGCACAGCGACCTCTGCAAGAAATGGTGCCTCTTTATTTACCTTCTCTTGTGACGCACCGGGTCGTAGCTCGTTTCCTCTTGAAGTTACCATTGATCGGCGTTCTCGGTAACGGATGGCTTAAATTTCATGGGGCAAAACTATTCTGATACAAATAATGTAGGCGACACGTAGTACTGCATTTCATTGACAATTTAATGAATAATTAGCGCCCAGTTGTCCCAATTTATGGCTAGCGTACAAGTCTCATTAATAACAGTTACCACAACCCAGTGCGCAAATTCCACAGTTCATTAATACAAATTTACACAGTTCGTGTGGAATACAAAATTTGAGCTAAACATTTTAATGTGGCACAAATATTAATACTCCATTTATAATACGGACAGAAACACTTCACACACGACTAACACTGAAGAAGATTTACTATTATGGTCCAAATTAGAGTTCAGAGCGACGTGGATTGTCTCTCAGATACATGACGTTACACGACTCGAAACAATACTCATTACTGGCGGGGATTGTGCCACCTAACAAAGATGAAACAAGACTCATTTTTATGGTGCATAAGCATCCTATTTATATCTTCGAAATTTTGACACTGAAAATTACGTATTGTTAATTATGTAAATAAAATTAATTACAATTTAACTATTATATTCAGCTGGCTATAGTAAAAGATAGAGTAAATTGATATACACGTCTCTACAGTAGTAATAGTATTTCACTTATAAATTCAACGAAATACGATTCTCAACAATAATTGCGGAATAAACGGTAATTATATGGAAACTAATGGAGGCACAACATTCCTAACATTCACTGTAAAACATAATAATACCTACTTCAACCTACTTCAATATTATGAGAAAAGAATTTACTTAGCCTTAGCAAAAATAATAATTAGCATACTATTGGAACTACAACAATACGCCTCTTGCATGAACTAATTATTATCTGATAATTAAACAAACTTCTACGACGTCAAAAACTGGAGAATAACTTCAGCTAATAATGTTAGGAAAAAGAGTAACAAAAGTTTTGGAAAAGAAAATATTAGACTAATTACATTCATACCTATTATTATGCAAAACTGGTATCGGGAGATTCAATAATACAAGCAGATGGGAATAAAACCGAATACGCTTCGTTACACTTAATGTTTGTGGACCTACAAACGCGAGTTTATTTTCACCCGTCGAAGCAAATTGGTCGCGGTGTTGCCACCTTGACATGACTTCCCTATGGCTGGCAGGCTCAATTTTGGGGCTTGATGTACTTTTCATTTGTCCACCAGTTTTTCATTCTTTGTGAGAATTTAGCTCTTCTGTCTTCGCTCCATTTTCTTCCGTATCTCGGGACTTTTGTTTCTGGTTTAACCTCCTATTCTACAATTTTGCTTCTAAAATTATTTTTTGTGTACAATTCTTCTTTGGTAATTTTGACTAATTACAAATCTTTTTAACATTTTGGATACATTCCCCTACATTAACGAACGATTTTAAGTACTTCGGCCAGCAGAACTTATTTCGTTACCCAAATATCAAAATTCATCTATTACTTTTATTGATTCATTACCAAATCTAATCTAAGACAATGTCCGTTCCATTCAATTGCTCTTCCAGATCGTCTGCAGTCTCGGACAAAATTGTTATGTCATCGGCAAACCACAAAGTTTTTATTTCTTCTCCCTGGTCTTTAATTCCCTCTCCATATTTCTCCTTCCATTCCTTCACTGTTTGCTCAATTTGGGGAAAGGCTACAACCCTGTCTCACTCCCTTCCCAACCTCTGCATCCCTTCCCTTGCCCTTCGACTCTAATAACTGCTGTCCGGTTTTTGTATAGGCTGAGTATAACTCTTTTCTTCCTATATTTTACCCCTGATACATTCTAAATTTGAAAGCGTGTATTCCAGTCGGCATTGTAGAAAGCTTTCTCTAAATGTGCAAACTCTAAAAACGTAGGTTTGCCTTTCGTTAGCCTATCTTCTAAGATAAGTCGTAATGTATTGCCTCCCGTGTTCCTACATTTCTCCTAAATCCAAACTGATCTTCCACAAGTTTTCCATTCGTCTGTAAATAATTTGCGTTAGTATTTTGCAACCGTGACTTATTAAACTGATAGTTCAGTAATTTTCACATTTGTCTGCACTTGATTTCTTTGGGTAATTTTCACATTTGTCTGCACTTGATTTATTTGGAATTGGAATTACAATATTCTCCTTAAAGTCTTGCCCGGTGCCATATATCTTGCATACCAGGTGGAACAATTTCTTCATTACTGGCTCTCCTAAAGATATCAGCAGTTCAGATGGAATATCATCTACTCCTGTGGCCTTGTTTCGACTGCAATCTTTCAGCACTCTATCACTTTCAATTGCCGCGAGCCCTCACGATAACCGATTGAGGGCGTGGTGCGAGGGATAGCGTCACGGATTACGCTAGTGAAGGTCGCCGGTTCAATATCGTCCACAGGGAAAAATTTATTTCTTTTTAATTAACATTTCCAGAATGTTCTACATATTTCTTATGTTTACTTGTAATTTCCACTTGTATCTTATGTTAACTATTCTTCTAATTTCTGGTACATTCTGTCTGTGTATACATAGCAGAGCACTCTGCCTGAGATGCAGTCAGTGCTGCGTGTATTTCATCCGGCCGCGGTGGCCGAGGGGACTTTAGTATCAGCTAAGGAAACATCACTGCAGCTCGATTCCTCATTTTCCTTTTCTAGTTGAAGAAACTATTTTATATACTAATTGAAATTAAAAGTTCTTGATATAGAGCTACTTACATTTTGTTTACACTACCCGAAAGATATTGGCAGTGTCAAGGAACTAACCACTGCATTTTAATTAGTACTTAAAAGAACACAGCAGTCGTCAGTAATGTAACTAAAAGAGTAACAAATTTTCTTCACTTTTCGCCTGACAATGTGGCATGACCTACTTATCGAGAAATTAGAAAAAAAAACCTCAGAAAATGGCGACTTCGAAGTTATGGGAAGATATCTCAACATAACTTTCAAAGAAAAATAAAATGATTAAAAAATGGATCAGGAATTCACTGCGTAAGCAAATCTTAATCGAGAACTTTGGAGTCCAGTATCAGCTGATAAAAGGATTAGACGCTTTCTGGCGTTAGTTTCTTTTCAAATGCAGAATGTTTGTTTTGCTGTTTTTTTTTAAGACTTTCGCCGCTTATTCTTCGTTTGTTTAAATTCAGTCTACATAATTTCAAGCAAAACAAAAGAAAAAGAAAAAGGAGAAAAGTTCAGTTGTATATATAGTGCCGGTGCGTTGTGGGGGCGGCGTGTCTGGCAATGTGCGGCGACACCCGCTGCACCACTCGCAACAGTGCCAATAATAAAAATAAATAAAAAAAAAAAAGGGGGACTGCGGCACGCCAGTCACGATCTGCACAGCCACTACGGTCGGGGGCTCGAATCCCCCCTCGGGTATCGATATTTTTGCCATCTTTAGTGTTAACTAGTTCATAAGTAGTTTGTATGTTTAGGGACTGATGATCCCGTAGTTACGTCCCATAAGCTATACAAACATTTTTATTTATTTTGTTTTTGTACTTTTCAGTTCGCAATAACCCTGCTATCAGTATAAGTGCTGTGTTCAGTCTACAACCCTGCTTTCGAAGTTAAGCCTGCTTCCAGTTAAACACCACAATACCTCCTATCTCATCTTCCTCCACTTCGTCTTCTACTTCTATATTAACGCCTTCAAGTTTATTTCCTTCGTATAGGCCCGCTACCTTCAGTTCAACGCAACAATATCTCCTATCTTATCTTCCTCCACTTCGTCTTCCATTTCTGTATTAATGCCTTCAAGTTTATTTCCTTTGTATAGGCCCTCTACCTTCAGAGACAGTCAGTGCTGCGTGTACTTTTCAGTTCGTAATAAACCTGCTATCAGTATAAGTGCTGTGTTCAGTCTACAACCCTGCCTTCGAAATCAAGCCTGCTTCCAGTTCAACGCGACAATATCTCCTATCTCATCTTCCTCCACTTCGTCTTCCATTTCTATATTAATGCCTTCAAGTTTATTTCCTTTGTATCGCCCTCTACCTTCAAAGGCAGTCAGTGCTGCGTGTACTTTTCAGTTCGCAATAAACCTGCTATCAGTATAAGTGCTGTGTTCAGTCAACAACCCTCCCTTCGAAGTCAAGCCTGCTTCCAGTTCAACGCGACAATATCTCCTATGTCATCTTCCTCCACTTCGTCTTCCATTTCTATATTAATGCCTTCAAGTTTATTTCCTCTGTACAGCCACTCTACCTTCTACCACGCGTCTACGTTTTTCCGCGGAGCCAGGTTGGCAACACTGCTTCCTCGTTAACCCCGGCAGGTAGTTGACTCCTCTTTGCGGCGCGGAAGTCTCCGGAGTTTTTCCATCCGGCCTCGCCTCCGGGAACTGCACGCTCATCCGGCGCCTCGAATCTGGCGACACGGGAGCAGCAGCTGCTGCCGCTCGGGCCGCAATTTCGGCCGGCGGCGCCTCTTCCAAAGTGTGTCGGCCAGCAGCGGTGTGGGAGGCGTCGCTATCGACCGCACGTCGACATCGCCGCCTGGGCCTCCGCCGGCGCTGTTTGATCTCCGCTCGAAACGTCAGCTCGCGGCCGCGTCGCTCCTTGTAATATCAGCGCGCGCTGCCGCAGCCGCACTTTGACGCCGACCACAACACACGCGCGCCGCTTTGGTCCCGCGCATGCGCGCATCTGTCGCGCTGTGCCACCAAAGAGTGCAGCCGGAGGCGGAAATCACCGTAAGCGCTGCCGCTTTGTCCGGCACCGAAACACGCCACACTGATATCCAGACCACATCGCCACCTTCCGACGCGGAACGAAACGTTATGTCGCCGACAAACGTTTCCGATGGTCGGAAACGAAATTACGCCCTCGGGGGGTTTACCGCACGAGTCGTCCCGACCCGGGGTGCCCGCAGACAGAACGCAGCCTCTGTGCGGCATTCGGTTGCTGTCCTCGCATTACACGATCGCGCGATTTCCAGTGCTCGTTTCTATTACTCGGCTGCAGTACACACAGCGCCAAACATTGCAGCAAATTCCACTATCGCGCGTGAACGGGACATTCAAACACGCGATAGAAAGAAAACTACGACAAGTCGGGAGCAATGTATTTTAAAACTATTTCCTGTTGTAGCGATATACGTATGCCGACGCACTTTGACGCCGACCAAAACACAAGCGCGCCGCTTTCGTCCGCACATGCGCGCATCTGCCGTTCTCTGCGACAACGAGTGCAGCCGGATGCGGAAATCACCGTAAGCGCTGCCGCTTTGTCCGGCACCGAAACACGCCTCACTGATATCCAGACCACACCGCCACCTTCCGAAACGAAACGTTATGTCGCCGACAAACGTTCCGATGGCCGTAAACGAAATTACGCCCTCGGGTTTACCGCACGAGCTGTCCCGCCACGGGGAGCACGCAGACAGAACGCAGCCTCTGTGCGGCATTCGGTTGTGTCCTTGCATTACACGATCGCGTGATTCCCAGTGCTCGATTCAACTGCTCGACTACAGAACACACAATGCCGAACTTTGCAGCAAATTCCACTATCGCGCGTGAACGGGACATCTCAAACGAACGATAGAAAGAAAACTACGACAAGTCGGAAGCAATCTATTTTAAAACTATTTCCTGTTGTAGCGATATACGCAAGCCGACGACGTATTTTGACGCCGACCACAATACACGCGCGCCGCTTTGGCCCCGCGCATGCGCGCATCTGCCGCGCTGTGCCACCAACGACTGCAGCGGGAGGCGGAAATCACCGTAAGCGCTGCCGCTTTGTCCGGCACCGAAACACGCGGTTCTGATATCCAGACCACACCGCCACCTTCCGTCGCGGAACGAAACGTTATGTCGCCGACAAACGTTTCCGATGGCCGGAAACGAAATTACGCCCTCGGGGGTTTTCCGCACGAGTCGTTCCGCCCCGGGCCGCCTGCAGACAGAGCGCAGCCTCTGTGCGGCATTCGGTAGCTGTCCTCGCATTACACGATCGCGCGATTTCCAGTGCTCGTTTCTATTACTCGGCTGCTGTACACATAGTGCCGAACTTTGCAGGAAATTCCACTGTCATACGTGAACGGGACATCTCAAACACGCGATAGAAAGAAAACTACTACAAGTCGGGAGCAATCTATTTTAAAACTCAAATGTTCAAATGTTTGTTAAGCTTATGGGACTTAACTACGGCGTCATTAGTCCCGAAGCTTAAAAACTACTTATGAACTAGCTAAGACTAAGAACGGCACAAATATCCATGCCCGAGGGGGGATTCAAACCCCCGACCGTAGTTGCCGTGCGGACCGTGACTGGAGCGCCTCAGTCCCCTCGGCTACCGCGGCCGGCTATTTTAAAACTATTTCCTGTTGTAACCATATACGCATTTGGCCATGCCGAGCCGAGCCGGGATGTGCCGAGCAGGCGTAAGCCCTTTCTACAAGGGAAGTGAGAGTTTACGCCGCGGTGGAGTAGCCGAGCGGTCTAAAGCGTCTCGCTGCGGAGTGCGCGGTTGCTCGCCGTGGAGGTTTGAGTCCTCCCTTGGGGCATGGGTGTGTGTGTGTTTGTCCTTACGTTAGTTTACCTAGGTTTAAGTAGTTTGTAACCTACGGAGTGATGACCACGCAATTTGGTCCGATAGATTTACAAACATTTGAACATTTTTTGAACTGCATTGGCCACTTGGGAATCAGATAGGCACCAGTTAAGACTTGGCTATCGGATACGCACTAGGAATCATCAGTAGGCAGGCCACTATCTAAACTATGTATCAACATTCTACTAGTCTGCTGCTCTCCAAGTTAAGTATTGTACCATTTCTATGAAATATATATCTTATTCTAATTGCGTCTAGTGTTTCTAGTTTCTGCAGTCCAACTGGCTGGTCACCTCCGTACCTGCACACGCGTGCATCCGGGGCGCCCGCAGGGAGAACAAAGCCTCTGTACGACCACACCGGCAAGTCAGGAGCAATCTATGTTAAACCTATTTCCTGTTGTAGCGATATACGTATGCCGACGCACTTTGACGCCGACCACAACACACGCGCACCGCTTTGGCCCCACGCATGCGCGCATCTGCCGCGCTGTTCCACCGATCTGCGCCAAGAGTGGAGCCGAAGGCGGAAATCACCGTAAGCGCTGCCGCTTTGTCCGGCACCGAAACACGCCACACTGATATCCAGACCACACCGCCACCTTCCGACGCGGAACGAAACGTCATGTCGCCGACAAACGTTTCCGATGGCGGGATACGAAATTACGCACTCGGGGGTTTACCGCACGAGTCGTCCCGCCCCAGGGCGCCCGCAGACAGAACGCAGCCTCTGTGCGGCATTCGGTTGCTGTCCTCGCATTACACGATAGCGTGATCCCCAGTGCTCGTTTCAACTGCTCGCCTACAGAACACACAGTGCCGAACTTTGCAGCAAATTCCAATGAGATCTCAAACACACGATAGAACGAAAACTACAAGTGTGGTGTCACACAAGACTGAAGTGCGCGCCACGTACTATCCCGCGCGACGCCATGCACGCACGGTTCGGCATTCTTAAGACGTCGGCCACGAGCGCCCTCTGCTGCTACCCAGCTCGTGGCCATCACTGAGCTGCGTCGGCCACTTGGGAATCACATAGGCACCAGTTAAGACTTGGCAATCGGATAGGCACTAGGAATCATCAGTAGGCAGGCCTCTATCTAAACTATGTATCAACATTCTACTAGTCTGCTGCACTCCAAGTTAAGTATTGTACCATTTCTATGAAATATATATCTTATTCTAATTGCGTCTAGTGTTTCTAGTTTCTGCAGTCCCACTGGTTGGTCACCTCCGTACCTGCACACGCGTGCATCCGGGGCGCCCACAGGGAGAACGCAGCCTCTGTGCGGCATTCAGTTGCCATCCTCGCATTACAGGAACGCGTGATTGCCAGTGCTCGTTTCAATTGCTCGGCTACAGAACACAGTGCCGAACTTTGCAGCAAATTCCACTATCATGCGGAACGAGACATCTCAAACACACGATAGAAAGATAACTACTACAAGTCGGGAGCAATCTATTTTAAAATTATTTCCAGTTGCAGGAATATGCGCAGTTGGTCCGCCTTATGGCTAGTTTACACAACGACACTAGGTTTCATGAAACTGCGCTACTGGGCATTGCGCATGCGCGGAAGTCGTTAGCGCAACTCGTTGGCGGAACTAAGACAGTTTCGGCACTTTCCAACTTTGGCGAAACTAATTGGGTGTGTTTTTAGGTTAGGTTATAATCAATACGGAACAAAATGTGGAATTTTAACGATGAAAATTTCAGTAAAAAGTAGCGGCATATTAGTGTTCCTGAAGCAATTATTCGTGAATTAAATATTGATGAATTGACGATTTGTGAATTGCAATCTAAAATACATTCATTTCGAAATACCTATTCAAACGAACTATGGCAATTGTGGGTTTCGGAACACGGTACGGGTACTGTAGAGACGAATATCTACTTGACAAGAAACGTAAAGCACTTTGTAATTTCAGTTCTGGTAACAATGCTTCACGCATAACAGTATCTTCTTTGTTGATTGCTTTACTAACTCTGTTTAAAAGGAACGTGAACTGCTCTGGTGACATTCTAAGTTGATTAAAATAACTTCTAGGGTCTTCAACCACAATTTCTTTCAGCAAGGTCGCTGAGCAACCGAGCTGACATCTTTTTTTAATCCAGTCACAAACTCAAACACGTTTCTTATTCTTTTTATGTTTAGTCTTATGCAGCGACTTCACACAGAGAAGCAATAGCTCCGCTTCAACTCGTACAGCTACCAAAACTTTCATTTTACGGCGACTACGGCACTCACAAAATAACGAATCTGAAGTGCATAGTATTGGCGCCGTGTTTACAGACATAGAGGAAACCAGTTGCGCGCAATTCACTTCATGCAACGAGTGTCGCAAGCTAGTGTCGTCGTGTAGACTAGCCCTTAGGGTCACACTGAGCCGGCCGCGGTGGCCGAGGGGACTGAGGCGCTCCAGTCACGGTCTGCACGGCCACTACGGTCGGGGGTTCGAATCCCCCCCCCCCAGGGCATGGATGTTTGTGCTGTCTTTAGTATACGGTAGTTCATAAGTAGTTTGTAAGTTTAGGGACTGATGGCCCCATAGTTAAGTCCCATAAGTTATACAAACATTTGAACATTTTTGGTCACACTGACGGCCGTGTCGAGCCGAGCCGGGATGTGCCGAGCAGGCTTAAGCCACAGACAAATATATACAGACGGGAAACCTCCGTAAGGGCCCGGTCACACGCTCAGGGGTGCGGGGTGGGGGGTGCTGAAGCAGTTCCGTAAGATGTGCCATGATGGCGCTAAGGTCAGAAGCAGCCCTTTGGCCAAAACAGGAGGCAGGTAGCGGCTGCCCCCACCACCACCTCCCATCAAACTGCAGCAAGTCGGACTCTTCCGTGGCCACGTGGCAGGCGGCACAAGCTCTCCCCTCAGTCTCCCCTCCACGCTACCCACTGATGTGTGAGAGGCTACCTCAGAAGTGCCTCTAGTGTGGTCTACCAGTACTAAGCCGGGGAACCGCCTGACATCTGCTACCATCTTACGGAACTACGAGGGGAGCATAGGACAGAGGCTTAGGGAGGGCTTCCTCTCTGTATATGTTACTCTGTGCTTAAGCCCTTTCTACACGGGAAGTGAGAGCTTTCGAGATTACCCATTATGCACCGGTCACGCCAGCCGCGTACAGTGTAGCCGCGTCCACTTGCACAAGATACACGCATACGATTGCTAGTAGACGGAATAGGATGGATCCTATTCTCACGCATATGGAAGTGCTTCGCGCATGCGCAGATGACCTATTGGGGAACCCAGCTGACAAACGAACCCAAGTCGGGGATTTGTTTTTGAATGTTGGTCAGAGGAACGTAGTTTTTCGACTCAGTCGTATTTTAGGTGATACTATAGAGGAATTGCATTAAAAGTGTAATATAACATGTGTAGAATTTTGATTGGATACAGAGATGTAGCTGTTAATATGAAATCAAAACAAACGTAGAGAAAATGTAAATCAAGAAATTTTCAGTGATTTATTCGTCGGTTCTTGGTAGCACAATATCACACTTACTTAAAATTATAATTTTGTGTATGTTCTACACGTTCATTTCCACTTAGTTACCCGGTTTTCGGCTTATTAGGACATATTCGAACTTTAAACTATGTCAAAAACCCGTAAATTAAATAAAAGTTAATATGGTGATCTACAAGAACCGACGAAAGAATCAGTCAAAATATACAAAACAGTTTGTTTTTCATACCAAGATATGTATCTCTGTACCCAATATAAACTGGACACACTTTATATGAAATTTTAACTGCAAATCGTCTTTGTTACCATCTTCTAAAATATTTACTATTTTTCCTGAAACATGCTGTAGTTAACAGATGAAGTATTTGTTTTTGGTGAGCATTATTAGATCCTTAATCAAAGTGAAAGGTCTATGTATAGACACCTGAGCTTGTTCATCACATACATAGGCGCCTCAAACCGCAAGGGATGGAAGTATGTAATCGCATTTTATAATGAGGAAGTCAACACATTTGAGCGACGTAGTTACGCATAAACTGCACGAAAACAATTAAATACAGTTTCACAGTGGCAGTCTAAAACACAATTAAAAGTTTTAATCATCACAATATATCATACAGTTTCGAAAAGTGAACGCTGCGATTCAGTT
Organism: Locusta migratoria; assembly: GCA_026315105.1. Taxonomy (NCBI): domain Eukaryota; kingdom Metazoa; phylum Arthropoda; class Insecta; order Orthoptera; family Acrididae; genus Locusta; species Locusta migratoria. The sequence continues at coordinate 105,225,246 of CM048747.1, forward strand.
GCTGTAAGTTGACAACAAACGAAGTAGACGCGTGAAGCAGACGACTCAACAAAAGCGCACCGTTTGAACGCTTCCATGTAGTTCGACGGTCTATCGCAAGGGGCGCTGCAGCTGACAACGACTTCCTTGAGCGTGTTGCACGTCTCGTATAGAAAGGGTTTTACGCCTAGTCGGCGCACGCCGCCGACCTGGGTGTTCACACAGCGCGCCGGGCCGATCCGAGCCCAAAATGGGGGAAAATACACTTTTCCGATTTTCATGGTTTAAAAAATTTTGACTGTATATAAGACCATCCCAAATCGTTTTATCAACTTATTTTTTCCTTACAAGCTTTGGTTTGCCTGTGAAGAAAGAGATGTCTTCTTTTCTTTCCGCGCGAGTTTTAGTTTCGTAACGCTTCTCACTCAATTTTGATGAAAGTATGCGATTAAAAAATCTGAGTTTTTAACAAGTGGTTGTAAAACATATCAGCGTCCTAATAAATCATTCACCTTTTCATAATTCATAACAGCCGTTTTCAAATTAAGCTATTTGTCCTTGATTTACAAATCGTGTATTGAAAAGTTGGGTAGCGGGCATGGTACTGTTCTATGAATTTTAGACTATACATTACGGCAAGTGAAATGAAGCTAAAAGTACAGAAGAGTTTTTTTAAATGGTAGTCCCACTTATATCTACCTCCTTTCACAAGTAATTGCGAGCTATCTGAGTGGCGTCATGCCGCGATCGCAAGCCTTCGATCTTGGCGGATGTTGGGCGTAGCGTGGAGCAATGCAGCACCGGAAAAATTAATTGCTGGCCAAGTGTGTCGCTCCCTCGTGATGTTTCAATGATCCATAACCAGAAAAGAAGTATGAGCTATTTTTTCTTGGATGGCGACAAATTACGATTGTCAATAATCTGCTCTGGTTTTGCATGAGGCCGTACCTTATAAGAGGCATAGAACTGATTGCTTGTCCACTTTTTTCAATTAATGGATTACATACTTTGTGTTTGGAACTAGAAGAGAAGAATAAATTAATTTTAACTGCGACTTTGGTGTTGATGGACTGAAATAAAATTTTCTTACTTTATACTTATTGGCCATCTAGTTGGAAATGATAAAAAGAAGAAGCCCAAAATTATACTGAAATTTATAGGTACATCTACGCCTAAGCCATAATTAGTCTTTTTTTATTTTCGCTTTTGTAGCTCTCAGAAAATGTCGTACCACAAGGTAAAAGTTATTGTATACAGCTTGTCCCACATTAAATCAATATCACGCACGAGATTAAAGAAAGAACGAACTAAGTACAAACGAATAGATAAAACTAACATGAAAAACATGTAGTTACCTCCTTATAAGGGATGTTGCAAGTGATGCTATACGTAAGGTTTACCGATTTTATGTCGGACACGAAGTAATGTATTTCAACCCATTCCACTTTCATAGAGCTCTACATAGATATCAGAATTTTATTATTTCTTTATTTTGTTAAGAAGCTGTCTGAGGGGAACTGAGTTTCTACGTACATTTTACATCTATTGACAGTTTTATTTCTCTCAATGGTAATTCGATTTTTTTTTTAATTTTAACTGAAAGAAAAATGCGCTGATTCAGATTAGTCTTCGATACTACAGGTCAGGTCAATAAAGGATGAGAAGCGTGTGCCACTTTGTTTCTTGTTGTGTTTTGTTTCTTTGCTTCTTGTTGGGCTTGTCCCTAGCAACAATATATCCTCATCCGCACTCAGTTCGAAGGAAACACGTCTACGCTGAGGTCGGGGGTTCGGATCCCCCCTCGGGCATGGATGTTTGTGCCGTCTTTAGTATAAGCTAGTTCATAAGTAGTTTGGAAGTTTAGGGACTGATGACCCCGTAATTAAGTCCCATAAGCTCTACAAGCATTTGAACATGTGCATTTTTGAAACACGTCTACACAGAGCCAGCTAACTTCATTGATTCTATATATACATGTGGCGTCTGTTCGGAAAGAACAGACGTCACATTCTGATCCTGCAGCTGTTATTATTTTAATATTCATAGAATATATGACTTCAACTGCTATTGGGCAAAGCTGAAAATGTGTACCCAGCTGGGATTCGAACCCGGGTCTCTTGCTTTCTAGGCAGTTGCGCTGACCCCTACACCACTGGGGACACAGTGATCACCGCACCTGCAAGGACTACCCATGCACGCCTCCCGTCAGATACAAATTCCCAGCTTCGCCCTGCCCATAGTACTCAATAAGACCCGGGTTCGAATCCCGGCTGGGTACACATTTTCAGCTTTGCCCAATAGCAGTTGAAGTCATATATTCTATGAATATTAAAATAATAACAGCTGCAGGATCAGAATGTGACGTCTGTTCTTTCCGAACAGACGCCACATGTATATATATAATATGCCGGTGACGGGCAATGATCCTATCGTTAGTGGGGAGGGGTGGGCAAGTTTGAAGCCCTTACTCTTACGGGAATTAGTTAAACTACGAGTTTGAGTACTATGGGCAGGGCGAAGCTGGGAATTTGTATCTGACGGGAGGCGTGCATGGGTAGTCCTTGCAGGTGCGGTGATCACTGTGTCCCCAGTGGTGTAGGGGTCAGCGCAACTGCCTAGAAAGCAGGAGACCCGGGTTCGAATCCCGGCTGGGTACACATTTTCAGCTTTGCCCAATAGCAGTTGAAGTCATATATTCTATGAATATTCATTGATTCTGTTATTTTATTTCTATTGTTCTTACAATGTAGTGAGTCATCGGATTTTACGCACATAAGAAACAGGATAATGGACTCATCCCATGAACTTCGACTGACATTTAGGTGATTTTTCCTTGTGAGAACTGCTAAAAACATTTCTGAATTCTGTATTCATTTTACAGAATTCATAGTAATACAAGAAAAATTAAACAGAACAAATTTTCACAAGAGTTATTTTAAAAAAAATATCATGCAGAGAGACTTGTATTGAAAACAGGCTGGAGACGTGAGATACTTGTGCTGCAGAAATAATATCATAGCCCAATCAGCTCGCGCCGGAAACATTAAACATTCCAAAAGCGCAGTCGTCTCTGCCCCGCCGGCAATTGAAAACGTGTTTAATCTCTCGGCTCAGCTCGGCTCGGCTCGGCTGGGCTGGGCCCGACCGGCAGTGTGAACAGGGCCTTAGGTTTCTGTAGTAACATCAAAAGTGGACCTTTGGGACATCTAAAAAAAAAAAAAAACAACAACCTTTAACCGTTCATCTGATAACAAAATTGAATAGACATTTGAAAGGGCAATTCTCTAAAACTTTGCTCCCTTGCAGATTTCCTTTTTTCTTTTTCTTTATGTCTTGCAGTGTTTCAGGGATATTTTTCAAAATAACGGCGTTTTCACACTGTATGTCTGTCTCTATAAAGTGTTCTTTTTGGTCACTCCGTTCAGCCCATCGGCACCAATTTTTACAGACGTAATTATTGGCCGCCAGCGAGCGAAATCTCATTTTTTGATATATTTCGGACAAAAAATGGTTAGTAATACTAGAGTAGGCCGTTTGTGATGTCCTTTTGACAGCACGATATTTAATTGCAAATAACGCCTTAACCGTTCTTTTGAGACTGAAATTGAATAAAGTGTTTGCAGAGCAGAAAGTTCTCAATAACTGTTCTCCGTTGTCATTTCCAAAACTCGCACCGTTTCAGAGATATTTGCGAAAGCAACGACGATTTGATACTGTCACTTGACTTTACGTAAACCAGTACAGGCAAAGAAAATAAATTTTAGAAAGAGGGCGAACTAGCATGACAAGACGGGTGATAAGTATTTCAAGGGATAAATATAATGAAAAAAACACGGAGATATTAAAATAATTGTGTTAGAGGTAATTGCTGAAAACCGAGTACATTTGGATAGATAAAATAAAATTATTTTGGCTGTTAGTTAAAACACGGTCAGAGAGACCGACAGAGCGAGTTTGGAAGGGGTCTGATTGCGGTCTTCCCAGTGCAGGGATCATTCTTTCGACGAATTGCCACACAAGTTGGAAGTGTTCAGTAGCTTTTACAACGATACTGGTCACGTTAACTCTCTCACACCTGTAGTGAAGCTTCCGAACGTCCACGAAGCACAGACGTCCGCCAAAATTATTGTATTGTAGGGATAGTGGTGGTGTAGCGCCTATGAGTCGAGAAGCGTCGATAGGAACCTTTGCCAACCGATTAACAGTGGTGGAAGTAAGGGCCGTCTTCCACACACACCCCAGCATCGACGTCCACGGCTCGACTGGTGTCCTGAGAAGATCACATGGAAAATACATTGTCAGGCCGCCGTTTTCAGTGATGAAAGCAGACTCAGCCTGCACGCAAGTCATGCTCGTTTGCGCGTATGATCTTGACCTGACGTGTGCTGTCCCGATGATATTCGTCACCACGGATCTACCCATTCTTGCAACAGTAGGGTGAAGTGTTGTTCCAACAGGATAATGTTCTCCTAGAAATTCCACGTAAAACTCAACGTGCTCAGCAACATGTGCTGTAACTTCCCTGGCCAGTACGATCTCGAAACTTGTTCCAAATTCAGAACGTTTGCGATATAATGTGATGACAGCTACCATGGGACATACCGCTAATGTTCTCATCACTCGTTGAGGCTGTAACGACTCTTCTTCCTGCAAAGCTGCTCACAAGTATTGGACTAGTTGAATAAGTCGAGCACGCGTGTAATAATGTATAAGAAGACAGTAATCACGATATCATCGTATGCTACAAGAAGCACCTGCATTGTCGCCGTGGAGTCTACAGCACGTACTGATAGGGGTCTTTCATCTTGGATCGACACGTTATTTCTCAGTGCCGGTTGAGACGTTGAACTGTAAATGTAATCATTTCATGTGCTACATATACACTGTTCCAACAATAAATCTTTAGTGAATTGCAAAACCCTATGAGGGTGTAACATATTTTAATTCTTATTATATTAGTGCGATGTCTGTTCTTTTGGGACACGTCCGAAAGAACAGACACCACACAAGTGTGTGCGCGCGAAGACGGCGTTAGCTTCAGTTATTTTACCTCAGGTGCGGTCATACGTTCGATCTCGAACGGGTATCCGTAATGGTAAGTGTAAGCGGGCATGGACGACAGGGGCGCTACAGTCATAGCGTGCGACTTGTAGAAGTTGGAGATGGACCGGAAGCGAGCATGGGTAGCCAAGTGGTTAAGGCGACCGCTGACACGAAGCGGGATATCGGGGTTCAATTCTCGGCCCGAATCACATTTTCACTTGTCGCCATTGTTTTATTTCAATGCCCAAATGCAGCCACTGTCATTCCTTTTTTGCTAAGTCTTCTTCCTTCCCCTCATTTATCAATAATTTGCAAATATTTTAAATCGTTCAGTGTGTAAGGACGCGCGCACTACGCCTGATGCATTGACAACCCTTCGTACAGAGAAGCAGTTTACGTGTGCATAATCACAAGGCGTTGCCCAGGACGGCAGCAGCCGAAGACAGCAGGACGAACGCCGACGTCCAACTCCGGTTGCGCGGACGTATTTTTTCCGCTTAGTCTGGTGCGCGGAAATTATTATTCTACGTAAACCTGCGCATCGGCTACTTACAGCGCCGTAGCAACATATATCGCAAGCTCTAGAACGACAATCTGAGCAAACTCAGGCTCCGGATGGTGTTAGCACATCAGCCAGAGAACGGTTGGAGCCAATGCGGAGGGTTGTGAAACTTCAACGTTGGTTGATTCCTTGTCTTGTTATCCGCAATTTTTATTATTATTATTATTTTTTTTGTTTTACAATATCGAGCCTATGATTGATGATATTGTCGATGATTTTTGTTCTGAAAGAATTAGATTTTTTACATGCACTTGTCAATAACCTTCGTTTGTTTGGGTGCCACCTGTTGTTTTCCAAAGTCTCATTGTGTAGGGTGCTTCAGACGGTTTGCTGTAGATTGGCCACTTGAAGGAGGTGTAACAAAACCTTCGGATATCATAATAAATACTCTGGTGTCCACGATTACAATAAAAATGGTAATATTGAAAGTTAGTTTTTATTTTATTACAAAATACACACAGAAGAAAATAAAGTAGAAGTTAAGTTAATTTTTTTTGTAACATTTGCAACTTGTAAAACGGTAGATACTGTTAACATGGTTCGTGCTGTCAGGAGCGCCTACGGCACCAATACAGGCATGACAGACCATGGGACGTACCACTTTCATCACTCTCTCGTTGAGGCTGTAACGCCTGTTCTGCAGAGATGTTCACAAGTATTGGAGAGTTGTTGGTGGATACTGACGTGATGCATGCCAGACATGCACCACGGCATTGAAATTTGGAGACTGAGCAAGACAGACCATCTCTTCCGATTAAAATAAAACATTAGCCATCCATATCACTGCACATCAACAAGAAGTATGGATTAACGAAACCACTCATTAAACGCGCATGAGGTCCCAAGACTTCGATACGATAGTTGAAAGCGGTTAAGCGTTGCAGATTAATCAGTAAAATTTCATAAAGAGGTGTTCGAGTAGTCAACATAATCCTTACCCACACCAAAAGTGATCACCCCCTATAACCGTGTCTTGCGTCCAGAAATCGTGTTCCTCGTTCACCTATGATCCAAATCCGTCGATAACCACTGTCCAGAAGAAGGCGGGTTTGATCCATGAAATGAACGTTGGCCCACTTCTGGGCAGTCCATTTGCCTTATTGACTCCTTGAGGCTTTCCGTTTTGCGCAGATCCGTCATGCGTATGCATACAGCAGGTTGCTCTGTGATCTTTCAGCGCTGAGAGAATCTGCTAAGCGTATTTTCAGTGACGCATTGCACGGCCTGTGAATGCGCACACAGAAATTGTGACGTCATGGCTGGCTTGTTTATACGCTGACCGGAATAGAATTTTCCGTTCGGAACGCAATTTTACGGACATATTTTAATAGTTACTGTGATTCCATCATGAACAGTGTGCTACAGGTCGGCGAAATAGCGGTTAGTTGCTTCAATTTTGAACACCAATGTATTTTATTTTCAGTGAAAGGTGAACAATACCGTATGCATTTCAAAACAGTGGACACATAGTTCATAAATATTAATTTTTAATGAGTCATTCGTCAAAATTATGTCGAATGGTTTCCTTCTTTGGCAGGTAGTTTAAGAAATTCTGAGACCGTATAACCAAATGTGGAATTGTAAACATCGTTTCCGCAAGAAAAATAAATAATAATAAAAAAACTGCAGTTCACTGGCTGTCAAAACACAAAATATTAGCAAGCATATAGTGGAAATCGTTACTTAGCTGTTCTTCACGGATCAGAATAAGTTCCAAGTGGCTCATTCAAGGGCAATATTCAAATGTTTGTTAACGTAAGTGACTAAACTGCTGAGATCATCTGTCCCCGTTGTGCTTGAATGATCGTGCGGTCTAAGGTACCTTGCCACAGATACGCAACCGCTCCTCATCGGAGGTTCGAATTCTCCCTCGATCATGTTGTGTGTCTTGTGCTTATCAGAAGTTAGTTTAAGAATTTGTAACTCTAGTGTCCGATAATCTCAGAAGTTTGATGCCTCTGCTTTACAAACTTAAGCAGCATAAAATAAATAAATAAATAAACATGCTTCGTTCACAACACGTAGAAACTAACTTATGCTAAGGCCAACACACTCATCATGCCAGGGGGAGGACTCAAACCTCCGACGGCAGCGGCCATCCAATCCGTGACTTGCTGCCTCAGACCAAACGGCCAATTCTGCGCAACTCATTCAAGGCAAGTCGCACGGCATCGCTCTGCAACACCTAGACGCGGTTCAAAATGTTCACATGTTTGTTAAGCTTAAGGGACTTAATTACGGGGTCATCAGTCCCTAAACTTACAAACTGCTTATGAACTACCTACAACTAAGGACGGCACAGATATCCATGCCCGAGGGGGGATTCTAACCCCCGACCGTAGTGGCCGTGCAGACCGTGACTGATGCGCCTTAGACCCCTCGGCCACCGCTAGACTCCGTCCACACCAAAGTATCTCTATTATTTATGTAATACATTTTATGTTGTAAAAATAATTGTGCTTTCAATATGTTTGTTAAGCTTAAAGGACTTAACTGCGGGGGGTCATCAGTCCCTAAACTTACAAACTACTTATGAACTACCTTATACTAAAGACGACACAAACATCCATGCACGAGAGAGGGATTCGAACCCGCGACCGTAGCGGCTGTGCAGACTGGGACTGGCGCGCCGCAGACCGCTCTGCCACTGTGGCCGGCCTTGTGCTTTGCTAGACAACGTGGTTTAGTTATGACGCACTAGATAACGCTGCTTGTTGTTCTGCTTAGCACGCAAGTCGGTGAAAATGTAATTCCACTGATTATTGTATTTTTTTTACCATATTTTATATTATGCTGCTTTATTGAACAATTTAACACAGATTTCCCAGTAGCAACTACTGTAGTAACAAGAAAAGTTTGTTCTGCTCTATGAAGAATGTATATACAGGGTGAGTCATAAATGAGGAAAAATATTTCTTCAAATTGTCACACCCTGAGTTACAAACATTAATTCGTTTTCCGTACGTTGCTAAGTCAATAAATGACTATCCAATTTAATGGTAAAAATCTGGAAATATGAAATGGACTTTTGGGTGTAACTGTGCACTGACATTGGTCAAGGGGACAGATCGGCAACAGGGCAACAGGGCACAAGTTTCTTTCCCGATGCCAACTAGCCACCATACATAATACCGGCCAGTGTGAACGATACAAGGGACATGTGAGCGCTGTCATTGCTCTCAGTGTCATGTAGACCGTCGCTTCACGCCGCATGCCTCGTCTTCTCGTGAGCGGCTATACCACCTACAACATTCTTATGATGTGCCATGTTGCCGATCTGTCTCCTTGGCCAATGTCGCCGCATAGTAATACCCGAAAGTCAACTTCATATTTCCAGATTTTTACCATTCAATTGCATTGTCATTTATTGACATAGGAACAATCTGAAAACGAATTTATGTTTGTAGCTGAGTGTGTGACAATTTGCACAAAATATTTTTCCTCATTTATGATTCACCCTTTTATATATATATATATATATATATATATATATATATATATATATATATATATATATATATATAAGTGTGTGTGTGTGTGTTTTAATGGCGTATCTACTGTATGTAAATGAAAGTATTTTGTTTTTGTTTCTCATATAATTTCTTGTTTGTTTAATATATGTTCTAAGCTATTGACATAATAAAGAGTTCGCTAGTGCCGCCTATGACAGTACCCAGTAGCAGAGATCTTGTAACCAGTTGGTTCGGTTTAATGCACCTGACACATAAAATGATTATGCTGTACTATCTGTACGTATTATGCAGTACGTCAGATCTGTATTGTTATAATTCATGTAACATTTCCTGTGACTCCTGGTATGTAGAAACCACTTATAACGATAGTACTAATTCGAAATTGTACTTACGTCGATGTAGATCTGCAATGAAGACGGTTACTCAGTAACTAAAGTCCATTTGCGACAGTAAACGCAAGTGATTTTTATGGCCAGTGCTGCTTCATTGAATATTTATAATCTATATTACGTGTCTAACAAGACCACGTTAATACTCGTACTTACCATTCAAGGCTACAAGTATGTAATTACCACAATAACGTCATAAATAAAAGTCAATAAAAGAAACTACTACAGATCTGTCTTGTTTCACTGTTAATTTCAGTGTTTGTGGAACAAGTCAGCATTCACACACAGAATCTTTGACAACGCGTGGTTCGTTTAATGAATGACAGAGCGCGCGTAATGTATCCAGAGAGAAGTGTAGACTATCCATCGACGTCAACTTTACCCTTAATATGTGTAGCAATTAAAAATACTTCTAGCTGTGAACAGACGTCAGCAATAACTCTTTGTTTCTTTGTAAACAAACCAAACAACTGTACGAAGTGTAATCCATTCACTCTTTCCTCAAAGGACTGTCCTGTCACTTTTTCGCGCAATTTCAGTGAGAGACAGAATTCCTGCATATCTATGTTCCTATGTTTCATGCTGTGTACTTATGTTTGAAGCGTACCTATCTGCTTTTCTACAGTACTATAAAAAGTGTGTGTTTTATCTCTGTTGCCTTAGATGTATTGTTTACTGCCGACGAAGGCTCTGCCAATGTGTGGACTTATGTGGACAACTGTATCAGTTGTCCCAGTTTCTGTTCACTCGTGAGCCTTTGCATGCAGTTAGAGAGCAGTCTGTTTGAAGCGGTTTTTGAATACTGGGATACCGGTCATCTTTTGCAGTACCCGAGTAAGGAGGTTTCCCGGATAATGCATTGGAGGTCTGGCCTTGCTGCAGATGAATGTCGCATTCTACTGCATTGCACCATGCAGCGTGGTAGTAACGTTTCGTAACAGCAACGCTTATGAAACGGGACTACTGAACATGTGCTAGAGCCATCTGGATCTTAAGATAGCCCATTAACAGGACGCAATCGGCCATAATTTGCGTAACTGAATAACCCGATGATTGACTAATTTACTTGTTAATAAGTAATAATAGATCGCCGATTGTCCCGACCAGGCTGTCAAAAATCTTAAAACATTTGAAAGGCGTGATTGTATTCGAACTGTGTTTGAGAGTTGTGTATGATTACCACAAATTACTTTAGAAGGAAAGAAGAAGTGATGAAAAGAAACAATAATAATAATTTCTAATGAGGCATTTTAAGTACACAAACCCAATGAAAAATGCTTAAATGAACTAGAAAGGAATGAGCTTAAAGTGCGAAGTTCGTTTCTTAATCTGGTAAACGTATAAGCAACGAAATCCTACTCCAAGGGCCCAACGCCTCTATTTTCTTTTCGGACTATCTTCAGATAACACAAACAACTAACATAATGGTAATCAAGAAAGGTATTGGGCACGGCCGGCGGGGGTGGCCGAGTGGACTGAGGCGCTTCAGTCACGGTCTGCACGGCCACTACGGTCGGGGGTTCGAATCCCCCTCGGGCATGGATATTTATGCCGTCCTTAGTATTAGTTAGTTCGTAAGTAGTTTGTAAGTTTAGGGACTGATGACCCCGTAGTTAAGCCCCATAAGCTATACAAACATTTGAACATTTGATATTGGGCACGTTAGCCCCCATTTCTGCTACCACGTTTTCCAAATATTTTTATAGATTTAGTTACAACTAAAAGTAAATACAATAAGTTTGTTGCACCTAATTTTACCTGGACCTATCCTACATAGTGATATCGCGATACTTCAGCGAACCGGACGGCACTTCAGGTATAAGGATGCTAAGGTAAAACTGAGTATAGTAGTGTCTGAATGTTCTCATATTACATAATCCGTTGCCAGACCAATCCTTTTCACAAAGATTGGAATCATACGAGAAAGTAGCACAAAAAAAAAGTTCAAATGTTTGTAGAGCTTATGGGACTTAACTACGGGGTTATCAGTCCCTAAACTTACAGACTACTTATGACCTAGCTAATACTAAGGACGGCACAAATATCCCTGCCCGAGGGGGATTCGATCCCCCGACCGTAGTGTCCGTGCAGGCCATGACTGAAGCACCTCAGTCCCCTCGGCCACTGCGGCCGGAAAGTAGCACCACGAAATCTTCCCACTTTAGTATACTGAGAACTTGGCAACGGCGATAGTACGTAAAGGAAAACTGTCAAGTAATTGTTTAATGAGGCATAAACGAAAAGAATGGCAAGAGAAGGCAGGTGTCGAATTTTGGTATGTTTCAGTGAATGGCTGTAATATAAAGAATATTCTGCCCATTTGCTTTACGTTTGAAAAGTATAGTTTACCATCAGAGTGTATTGCGGTGTATCGGTGGGACATGGGCATAAAATTAGAAACGCAGTAAAGAGAGGCACATTTATAAAGAAGATATCCAGGTACATACTTTGCGAGTTCATACAAGAAGAAACAGACTTTCAGCTGATACGTCAGAATGACAGAGTTAATAGTTAATGTAATGGAGGTGGGAGCATCTTGTAGCCAAGTACAGGATTAATTATTAAAGCAAATATTTGAATTTTAAGTTGAAATACCGTCTACGTCACTTAATTTATTTCGATTTTCTGTTACGACGCTTCAACTGTTTTCATCAGCCGATTAGAAACTGTAAAACCAAGTTCAGTGTCAGCAGCAATAAAATCTCAGTTTTATGGCAGCTTACCGTAAACTTTGCTTTACGACTTCTCAGTTTTGATATGGTGATGACACTAGCTGAAACGTCATAGGAAATGAAAATACATAAAGGGGTATAGACGACATTATTCGTTATAACAGGGGATTTACGAAAGTACTGTATCTTAAAAATTTCCATGGAAAACCTTTCTCGATAATACCACTGATGTTAAAAAGCAGTAGGTTTAATATGGAAGCATTACTGAAGACCAAAACGAAGCATAAATATGAAGAACCATTATGCAGCAGAAAACCTAAAGTGGCTGGTGATCTTAATGACTTCTATGAAAGAACATGTGTAGTTGTTTAGTGAGGAACCAAGGAAGGAGCTAGGGAGAAGCATACCATAAAATTAGTTTATATGACCACCTGGTTTTCACCTGACAGAATGGAGGGAGATAACAACCACTTCTTCAGTGGTCCGAAATCATGGAAACCACTAGAAATGAGTTCTCAATTGCATTGTGGGTGCTCCAAATCACCTAGCGACGGACCTTTTCTTTTCATGCGAGACTTCACGGCTGTTTCCAAAAACATATCCCCGAATATCCCCGTCGATCTGAAGGAGCGTTCGTTCCATTGCTCCATAGGAAGCGAATCAAGGCGTTTGAAGCACACCTCTAGTGCATATAAAGCCACCGGCATATAAAGCCGACCGGAACCAACAAAAGTCCATAGCTGGGAACCGATCAGCTGACGTCGCATTAACAGCTGTAATTGGACTAAAATAATAGGGACGAAGACTTAATCATTTGCCCCCATAGTTATGTAATCTCTGCTGCCCTTGTACTGGGGAAGTATGGCCATCGTTTTCCGCTTCTGATCATCTGTAGTTTGTCTTATTTAAAATTGTGCTATTTTGGGTCCGTCTGTCTCGTACATAAAATGGGATGTGGTACGTATTTACGATTGTTTCCGCGGAATAACACTTCAGTGTAGTGCTTTCGGTGGCATGTCTGGGGCAATAAGCAGGTAAATATTAGAGGGTTACTTCTGCGTGGAGAAATGCAGCTCAAGAAGTTTTATGCATTAACGTACACTGCGATCACAAAATTAATGGGATACATTCTGTAGTGTTGCTTTAGAAATTATAGGTTTGATGTTGTAAAGATTTGGATTATATACCGATTCTAGAATTGAATGTATTTCGGAATATCTGCAGGAATTAAATTTTTGTAAAGGTGATGTGAGAGTACAGCAAGGATCATACATGCGTTAAAAATAGCGGCAGTCATTGTTGAAGTTGAGACAACACCCGAAAGCACCACTACAAAAGAAAGCGAATAGTTACCTTTACATAAAGGATGAGGCGTGAATGAGCTGTAGACATTAACTGGTGCAGGAATAGGCAATGAAAATAATCTATCCTTTACTAGCTGCTACAACCGCATTGTTCGGGTATATACGCATTTTGCAGTCTTATATTAGAAACGAAAATAAAAATTCGAAAAAGAATTCTTCTTCATGTATCCATGGAAACAGCTTAGAAATTATGAAACAGAATATAACGTTGCCCTTGCTTCGTATGATGCCATAATTGTTAAAGTAGATACCGCGATTATATTTTTTGGACAAGGAATTGAAGGTACCGATTTTTTTTTAATTTTGAAATAAATTAGTTAAAGTACAGCACAAAATGAACATTAAAGCAAATAAACCGCGGGTTGCATATTAAAGTCGGGCACCATACAAGCAACAGCACGTTATAAGACCTACGGAAAGCATCTAGCTGGATCCTGCGTTTCGTATTGTAGAAGCTGGAAATAATAACTTTTTTTTATTTAATATATGAACGTTGAAGATAATTTCCGTAGTAGATCAATGTTCAGACTGTTCACTTCGCTTTTCATTGTTGTGTGACCGTGGGTGGAACATGAAGTTACTGATAGTGATAAAAAAAATTTAAAAAATATGATCGGACCTCGTTAAATTACAAAAGAAATGACTGCAGGTTCTAAAATCAAGCAAAGTATAGTATAAGGATGATTGATTGATTGAAATTTTGCAGACAATGCGAAGCGATTATAATGGCGTCTGAACATTAAACTATTACGGAGGCGAAGGAGCTGAAAACAGTAGAAAATAAGTATTTGACGTGGAGGGATTCATTTAAATAAAAGCCAAAGAGAGGGATGATTTTAAATTTAAGTAATATATTTTTACAACAACTTGCATCACTTACATTGAATGGATACATGAATGGAAGACGTCAGTACAGAACGTACATAGACAAGAGAGTGAGTAAAACTACTATCTCGGTAAAACAAAGAAATATACATAATGTACAGAATTTTAAGTTCAGTATTCAAAGAAAATAAATACTAATAAAATACAAATAATGTATAACATTAACTCATTTGAAAACTTGATTATAAAGAATATTTATTGACAATTGTGATGCGAAAGTTTTTGTGACTCATTGTTTACGACATCATATCTCCTGAACTATATGTCGTAGGTAGTTTTAACCCCACAGCGATTGTTGTCTGACAGTAAACAATGTATGTGACAAGTTAAATGAAATCGGTCCATTATTTTAGGAGCAGATGATTGCGTATGATGTAGCAGCTATACGGAATTTTCATTGTTTATGACGTCATCCCATGAACTATATGTTGAAATGTGGTATAGTATGGAAAGATCATTTAGTGGTATGTATGTGTACTGTCTGTTAATTGTCTCGCAAATACAATTTTTAGTGTAGAAGTAATAACTTGTAACGTCATGCCAAATGTCGTAGATATACATCATGAACATCGGAAAAGTAGACAGCGATAATCTTTTTTCTTTTCATCATTTTGTTGCGGTTGTCAGCAAGAAAGAGTTTCGCAAAGATTTGAAGTTATGTTCAAAGTTTATTGCAAATCGCTAAGTTCTCTCACTGTCAAATAGTTGAAGAATAAAATCACGCTATCACGTGCCGAAAGATGGGGCACTTGCATTGTTTATGACGTGATATCGTATGAACTATGTATTATAGGTGGTTTTTACACTATAGAAAATGATTACTGCCCTTACAGAATATTTGCACCAAATTTGGTTGAAATCTATCCATTACTTAATGAGCAGATGCAGAATAATGTCCCATGATGCGACCGGTTTTCACGACTGTCGTTGTTTATGACGTCTTTTTTCTTTACGTATGTGTCGCAGGAGGTTCTTACCCGGACAGCGATTGTTGCCTTATAATAAGGAACATGTGTACCAAGTTTAGTTGAAATCTTTCCAGTAGTTTATGAGGAGATGAGGTACATACATACACATATACAGCCTATTTTATGAGATGTATAGATTATTCATGTCACATGTTACCTCTCACAGCGTCCGTAAGGAGTGTTTGACTCTGTTTGCACCTCTGGGGTAAGGTAGTATAATGGTGGCAGTTGTAGTCTGTGAGTTATTCGCTTTTCGCCAGCAATGTTATTACAGCTACTCAGCAGGGCAAAGGTGTCAGCAAGCGCTGCTGTTGCTCGATTGTAGACAGGTGGATTCGCGATCTTGTCAAAGGAAGCTTCCCGCCTCGCTGCGCCTGTCTAAGCCAATCAGGGCGTGCCTTTCAGGAGCGATTTCAATTCGTGTGCGGTTGGGGTAGGTAGGGGCCAATAAGTCTAGTTGGAAGAGTAACCTCAAGATGTCCGGACGCATGTGGTTCTTGCTGCTCCAGTTTTCCAGAATTTGGTAAGAAATGCGGCTGAATAGGTAATACGTCGTGTTGATAGTATTCATGGAGTCGTAATGTTCATCGAAGTCGCAAGTGTGGAGGTGGAACTTGTTTTATTGTGTTATTTTGTCGCGAAATTAAGCTACTGTGTAACATGCAGTACGGCATATGGGATCCAGGCTCAAGTCGTATTAAAATCATTTAGTCATCAATTATGACTCTATTTTGTAAAGCATTAAACGTGATTTGAAATGTGCTTCATTTTCCTGTAAGTTGTGGGGGGAATTTTTATAACTGGGTGTAGTAAATGTGTTTTGATTCACACGGACTTTGCAGCAATGTTTTGGATAGTAAATGTATTTCAATTCCATATAACTTTGAAGGAGAAAAATTTAAGATTTTAACCATTTTCTTTGTGTGATAGTTTGGCCAGCCATGTGGTGGAGGCAGTAGCATATAATGATTTTATGCTGGGTTATATCAACATTTAATAGGTCTATTTCACTTCATGATGTTTTTATGTATATACGAATCAATTTGTTTTGATTTTTTAGTCAATATGAGTTATGTTTCTCTGTTTCGAGCAGGTGACCCCACTGTTCACGTATTTGTTCTGTGATTAGGCACATACAAGTGCTATCGATTATTATTTCTCGTGTTTTTTGCAATGAAAAGACATTATTATGATTTTAAACGTGAAAATATCGTGTCATTCAATGTGACAGTAATTTTTGTTCCGGTCGTTGGGCCCACTAGCTAATATTCAACCAGCAGTACCAGTTTGTGTAATTTATGTATAATAGCTTTGACCTGAGCATGCAGCTGAGTGTTTGCATGTTTCTGTAAATTTCGCAGATGTAACTTCGTTTGTGTGGAGACTTCCTACCCCCCCCCCCCCCCTCACTTCCCAAGTGTGACACAGAATAATGTAAGGTGCTAAATGATAGTAGGAGACAAGCTAGTTATTTTCTCTGTGAGAGTAGACAAATTAGTTACTAAACTAATTGTTTCTTTGGTAAAGCATATTTTCTTAAACAAACTATAAGTTCAAGTTGTAATGATTGAAGGTAAAATAAACCCCGTTTTCATTAAACCTTGTCTTCTCGTAACTGATTTACCCTCAGTTTCACCTTGTCAAGCTCGCCGGTTTTGGATGGGGAAAAGGGTTTCGGAATCATGAAAAGAGTAGCCTATATTTTCTTGTATGTTACCCTGTGCTTTAAAACTGGACGTACCCCTTCCTGACGCATTATCCTTTTCCAGCCTCTTTCGTTTGTTATATTTTATACTTTCAATCGAGTTGGTCATTTCATTTGAACATGTACCTAATGAAGTGGGGACCACTATAGATGGACACAGAAGATAAATCCTACATAAAATACCAAGCCCATTCCGTACAGTTTGTGTGGGAGCCCTTGCTGTCAAATAGACAGCACTTGGGAAGGCCTCCCAATGGTAAGAAGGATCAAAAGATTGTATAAGAATAGAATTTCTGACGAACTAGCAAGTCAGCAACTTAGTACAGTGGGCATGTCAGAGATTGGCCTGCAATATGGGAAGTAGTGGCAGCTGTGTGTCTCAGATTCCATTAATAGGATTAGAATTAACGTCTGCAATTAATACGGGGATTTGTACATATTCCGAGCATCGGACGTCGACACAGCCCTCCTACAAGAAATGAGACCTTTTCCTTACTGTGTGGGTATGATATATTACGCCAGCTTATGACGACGGCGGCGGAAAGGCGTCTCTTTTCACGAGAGAGTATAGGAGGCTGAGGATGTGATGTATCTGCCGTCAGCAAGAAGACTGCCGCTGACAGTGCTCGCAGTTCGGATTATGAAAATGTGTGCACCGTCTGGTAGAGAAAGGCAGCGAGACCGTTCCGTATTTGATGCGCAGCAGACCGATCCACTATTCCTGGGTGATATGAACAGTTTTGTTTCTTTTACTTGGAGGCGACTTCAACAGCGCGATTGCTCCAAAAGCTCGATATCGACACCTCACGGCAGAAGCTGCGGTTGCTCGTGCAGGAAATTTATTTGTTCGATACTGGGAATACGTGCTTGGTAACCTCCCAGTACATACATATGCTACAAATCACTTTGGAAGTCGTATTATTGTAGTACGATTTGGGATTCGAAACTGTTTAAATAGTATAAATGTCAACTGCATCTGAGTTTTATCCAAATTCTGAATCTTCCACGCTACGTGCAATCGTACCTCGTAAAATCGTAATCGCCATTTCGATAACATGTTAAAGTTAATGCAGTGTATCTTTTTCTATTCTTAGAATGCCTTTCATCTTCCAAACTGTGAAATTTACTGTTAAAATTGAAATTCTTCTGAGCTATTTGCCGCGTCATGATGATATATTTCTCCACCGTTTCGGAATACCCTGAAGAAGGCTCCTGTAACGGATCCGAAACGTTGGAGCAACGTATCATCATGACGTGGCAAATAGCTCAGAAGAATTTCAATTTTAACAGTAATGACCGCGAAAGCCTACTTTCTTACATTTCAACTGTGCACTGTCGGACGTGAAGTTCATACCAAATATTGTTATCCGGAGTCACCTCTACCCTGTTCATTTGCCAGTAGAACATGCAGGTGTACGTGCCGCAGTGTTAACACAATCGATTCCCATACATGAGAATGGCGGTTCAAACTTATGTCTGCCATCGTGAGTTACGTTAACCGTGATTTCGTACCTCCGAAAAAATGCCGAGATGAGCCGGTTTCCTAACTCATACTTAACGAAATAATTTGAGCTTGATCTCTATGATGACCATGTTGTCGACGGATCTTCAGGCAAAAACTTTAACTTTTTATTTTGGTAGACGTTAGGCTGTAAGGCCAGAACTCAGTACAAGGGTCAGGGGGGAAGCGTACAATTGTTGACGCGCTACCGCACATGCATAAATTGTCTTCGTGATAGGCTAGAAAATGATATCTCAGCCGTTAGTAAAATTATTTTTCTTTGTAAGTTAGTTGATTCAAATATAAACGACTTCACAAAACGATAACGTGGGACACAAATGACCAGATGATGATACCTTAGTGTATCGAACCTGGTAGTCAGCAAAAATAAATCAATATTTGCGATCTTGGCATTTTAATACTTCATATTAAAAATTTCACAGAATATCATATTTAGACCATTTTTCAATTTTTTAATCATTTAGATGAAGATAATAGTACGCAATACTGTGACATTTTACATAAAACATTATCATACACCACAATACATAAAGGACATAATGCACTGAATCAAGCTAAAAAACTAAATCAATGTACGACACGTAGTTCAGGAGATGTGACACAATAGGCAATTAGAAGCGCGTAAAATTACCTTCTTCCAACAATGGCGTGTTATAAAATTTACATGTCAGGTGTAACATTTCAGTCACAATTAAATGTACTCCTAGTACAATTGTCATCACAGATTTCATATATTTTGTGTGTGTGTGTGTGTGTGTGTGTGTGTGTGTGTGTGTGTGTGTGTGTGTGTGTATTACTGAATTCATCTATAAAATAACATCAATGTAGACAAAATAGTTAAGTAAGTACGACCTCATACTTGAGCTGCGTCAAAGTCGTCCTTTTTTCGAAATTGTAACGCAAAATACTTATTATGCCTTGGCTGAGCTGCTGCTGCTCGACCATAACACCAGATGACCGGCTTTAGCCATGGTTTTACACAGACTCCTTATACTCTGGCATTGGTCGTACTTTTAGGTGTTTATTTGTATTTGAAAATCGATTTCCACTACAGTAGTACCCATCTTCAGTGCACGTACAAACCATTAAGGCTGACTTAAGCATAATCGACAATAGAAACAAATTCAAACACTTTGTAAGTACAGCTATGAAAAAGAGGAGAATGTATTAGTGACGTTAGAAACCAGAAGAAAGATGATCGCCGGCCGCGGTGGCCGAGGGGACTGAGGCGCTCCAGTCACGTTCTGCACGGCCGCTACGGTCGGGGGTTCGAATCCCCCCTCGGGCATGGATATTTGTGCCGTCCTTAATGTTAGGTAGTTGATAAGTAGTTTGTAAGTTTAGGGAGTGATGACACCGTAGTTACGTCCCATAAGCTATACAAACATTTGAAAAAATATGGAAATGTTTGTTAAGCTTATGGGACTTAACTACGGGGTCATCAGTCCCTAAACTTACAAACTACTTATCAACTACCTTATAATAAAGACGGCACAAATATCCATGCCCGAGGGGGGATTCGAACCCCCGACCGTTGTGGCCGTGCAGACCGTGATTGGAGCGCCTGTCTCCTCGGCCACCGCGGCCGGAAAACATTTGAACATTTTGAAAGATGATCAAGGTTTCTCGGGCTTCCAGGCAGGTGGCAGCAGTGCCTTCTAAAGCGACGTTTCGTCGACTGAATCATCATAATGAGTATGTTACTTATCGAAACGTCGCTGTTAGAAGGCACTGCTACCAGCTGGAAGCCGGAGAAATCTTGATCAATTGTATACGCCGGAAAGGCATATATTCACATGTACTGAGCAGGAAGATGTTTACCATTCCGATTATAAGGTACATGTAAAATGATTCTTAACCCCTCCCCCCCTACCCCACACCATCCCAACCCTAGTTTGGTGACGACCACTGTGTTCGTTTCTATTGCCTCATTTCATCTGACGTTGTTCTATAATGTTTCAAAGTCCTCCAGTCCTCTTTCTCAAGATAAGTACGGCACCACCCACCACCCAGCCTTTTTACTTCTATCGCAGTATTAGCTGTACAGTTACAGCCTCCGTCATTTATGCTCTTCAGGGATGGAGGTGCCAGCACCCTCGTCGAAAAGCACATCAACAGCACTGGCGTACATTTCCTGTTAGTTTCTTGTCTGGCTAAATTTTCCCCCGCGTGTGGTGGTAGCGTCAAGCCAGTCGCGCTACGGCACTGTTACTGAGGCTGGGCACACACACACACACACACACACACACACACACACGCAAACATTTTCGAAGCGAACGCTGCATCGGGAACAGCGTTGCGCTACGCGCGCGAGTAAATTTCGTTCGGCCTCGGTGTGGGGGTCGAGTTGACGCAGCATTCAGACCGGAAATAAGGTGAGAGCGAAGAGAGACGACCTCTGATCGTGGCTGAGCGCCGACCCGTTTGGCCGGAAGATGCACGCACGTACTCGCTTACGTCCAGAGAGAGGGAGAGAGAAAGGGGGCGCGGAAGAGAGGGAGGAGGGAGGGAGGGAGCCAGAGGGCGGAAATTGCCCTCCGGCCCGCTTCGCGGAGCACGGATGGCCGCCATCTTGGCCAGGGACGCGAGCCAACTTCGCTCTGATCAATTGCTTTACCGCTAATCCCTTTATGGCGAGATTGTCATTAAGCAGCGAGCAGAGTGAGAGAAAGTGCCCCGGAGACGAACGAGTGGCCCCCCGCAGCGCGACTTCGGCGAACGCGTCTCGCCCAGACGTCGGCGAAATAATTAGATGACGTCTGCTCCGATCGCTTCCAGGAGCAGCCGTCTGCGCCGCAGCTGCGGCTCCTGAAGAAATACTGGAGCTGTTCATTTGACAGAGACAGACGCAGACCAGTCGAGAGCAATAGGGAACTGTAGGAGAAAATGAGAAATAGAGATACCAACATACGTCACAACTACATCTACATGGGATACTCTGCAAATCACAGAAAAATGTTCAAATGTTTGTATAGCTTATGGGACTTAACTACGGGGTCATCAGTCCCTAAACTTACAAACTACTTATCAACTAGCTTTTCCTAAGGACGGCACAAATATCCATGCCCGAGGCGGGGATTCGAAACCCCGACTGTAGTGGCCGTGCAGACCGTGACTGGAGCGCCTCAGTCCCCTCGGCCACCGCGGCCAGCTGCAAATCACATGTAAGTGCCTTGACAGATGACCAGCTTGTAATATGTAGGGTAAGGTGGTACAAATTCGATATAGGTACAATTCTGATCAACATAAATTTTCGCACCATTTGTCAGTCTCTTAGTGTCTCGTTGTGTGGCATTGTAGCGTAGCAGGTTTCTACAGCTCCTCCTGTCTTTTCCAAAAATATACCACTTTGTACTAAGGAGAGAGAGATTTTTTCACGTTAGGAGCTAAGTGAAGCTACTTAGTCTAACTAGCTCTTATAAATTTTCTATTTAAGGGTGACTAGATTCTCTACCCAAAATGCAATGTTTCGTACAACGAAGTATGCGTTGGTGACTGACGCAAAAAGTGCTTTTTATGTGGAAGATGCCCTTAATCAAAATTCTACTAGGAAGTGATCACAATTGTACCTAGTGTGGTACATTTTCGATCGATTTTTCTCAATTCTGTAACTTTTTTGTGTCTCTATACCGACATTTGAAATTGTCTAATATTTGTGTTACATATTAGTACTACAATTAGTGCTACAATTAAAATTACATCTTTTCTCAATATATCTCCAGTTACAATAACATTTGTCCGAAATGATCGAAATTGTACCACCTTAACCCTATGTGACCAGATGACGGTGACACATTAACCGAAACCGGTCGTCAGTGAATACACTATTAATGTGCGATCTTATAATTTAATAAATCATGGTTGCAAAATACTAACACGATTTATTTACAGACGAATGGAAAAACTTGTAGAACCCAACCTTGGAGAAGATCAGTTTGAATTTAGCAGAAATGTAGAAAAACTCGAGACAATACTCACATTACGACTTATCTTACAAGATGGCTAAGAAAAGGACTATCCACGTTTTCAGAATTTGTGGATCTGGATAATGTTAACTGGAATACCCTTTTTCAGATTCTAACCAGACAGAAACTATTAGAGTCGAAGGTCATGAAAGGGTCGCAGTGGTTTGGAAGAGAATAAGACGGAGTTGTAGCCTATCCACAATCTTGTTGAATCTATACCTTGAACAAGCTGTAAAGGAATGCAAGGAGATATTTGAAGAGGGAGTTACGGTCCAGGGAGAAGGAATAAAACCATTGCGGGTTGCTAACGACATAATGATTCTGTCAGTGTCAGCAAAAGGTCTGGAAGAGCAATTAAACAGACTGTAGAGTGTGTTGAAAGGAAGATATAACACGAACATTGACAAGTGTAAAACAAAGGTAATGGAATGTGGTGTCAGAAATTCTGGCGATGCCGAAGGAATTAGATTAGGTAATGAGACAATAAAACTTCGTTATTTAGCTAGCCTAAGTAAAGAAGATTTAAAAATGTAGAATGGCTATGGGAAGAAAAGCGTTTCTGGAGAAGCGAAATTTGTTGATATCCAATATTAGTTTAAATGTTAGGAAGTCCTTTCTGAAAGCATTTGTCTGGAGTGTAGCATTGTATGGGAGTAAAACGTGAACAATAAACGTGAACGTGAGTTCAGAAAGAAAAGGTGATAGAAGCTTTCGAAATGTGCTACATACGAATAATGAAGTTTATATGGGTACTTCACGTAACTAATGAGGAGGTGCTCAACAGAATTGGGGACAAAAGGATTCTTTGGCATATCCTCACGAAAAGAAGGGATAGATTAGAGGGACACATTCTGAGACATCAAGGTATCGTCAACTTAGCATTAGAAGGAAGTGTGCGGATTAAAAATCGTAAAGGGAGACCGAGGGGTGAATACAATAAGCACATTCAAAAAGAAGTAGAGACTGCACTGGACAGAGCAGCGTGGAGAACTGCATCAAAGAAGTCTTCGGACTGAAGATCACGACAACAACATCGTCTTGGAATGCCCGGATTTAGCCGCTCAGAGAAGGAATTTTAATCTCCCTGACGATTTAAAACTTGTTTTAGCTGAAAATGCCTCTATGGCTGACGCTGTTTTAAATTTTATCCGTGTGAGTGGGTTGTACCGATCTATTTTATTTTTAGCACTGTGTTCATTATCTATTTGTTCTTCGCTCGCCTACCGCTTTTAGGCAGGTGCAAAAGTGGGCAGATGCCCTACTATCTTGTCTGTAGTCACTTGGCCAGGACACTCTGTTATCGTCTTTCCATTTTCCTCTTCTTTTATCTGTTTTTACTTTGATTCTCTTACTTCTTGACGTGTTACACCCTTTGCTTGGTGAGTTTTAACACATCGTTTTCTACTACATTGTAGTGCTTTTTATTCTACTCTCTACGGTTGGAACAAGGGACTGATATCCGTAGCCGTTTAGTCACTTTAAAAATCAAACCAACCAACCAACCAACAACTGTATTGACTTATAGTGTAGACGAAGTGGTCGCATGGATTGATAGGGGCCTGTCCCCGATATCTTAATTTCAATTCACTTTCATGGTATGTGTATTATGTTTCCTGTTAGCCTCTTTGACTTACATCTAAATATTAGATACTTTGATTTCGATTCCACCTGCATTTCATGTATACTATGTTTATTGTTAACCTCTTTGTCATATATCTGTGGATACCTAAGAGTATATTATTGTCTCATTCTGCCAGTAGCATTTGTTAGTGCGTCTTGTGCGGGAGTTAGTGTTGTGCAGTTGTTAGTCTGTTGGAAATGTTTGGAACCTAAATTCTGTGGCGTGTCCATCCAATGCATTTATGAGTTGTTTTGGACCACCCTCGCATCAGGGAGTCCAGAAAAATGTGTCACATTGGTAGGAATACTTGGTGACCGTGCCCAGCCCTGGCAGACCTCGTCGGCGGCGCGCCTCTATTTCGGTAGCTGGGACAAGGGCGCAGTAAAGTTCGACCAACAAACTGCCCCAGGAGAAATCATCGACCAGTGGCTAATGGACTCCGCGATCAAGCGGTCCGCGCATCGACGCGGCGCTCGGATCACAGCGGCGGCCCTCCGCCTTAATCAAGAGTGTCAGCGCCTTGCATTATAAACAAGGCCGCTGATTGGCTACGTCAGCCGGCCGTCCGCCGGACTGATCGAATCAGGCGCCGCGATGCCCGGCTTCCGGCAATTACAAGGAGCTCTCTCCGGACCCGCTCAATGCTGAGGCCGTCACCGCCGTCGCGTCGAGACTTTGCAGTCGGTTCTGGAACCCTCAAACTGAGGATGTGCAGGCAGCGTGTGGTACCCACCATGATACTAGTTTTATGATCGGGAAAAAGGCTCAGTTGCAATTTATCTAGCATCCTCAGGTCTATGGTCACTTGTCTCAAAAATATGAGACAAATCATCATATGAGACAAATCATCATCATCACTATCATCATCATAATTAGAGACATTATGCCTTTTAGCATTCGTTCTTGAGCATAGTCCCCATCGTAAAATTCCTCCATGATCCCCTTCTCAATGCTAAGATTGATTCCTCGTCTGCTATTACACCATTTACTTCAAAACCATTCACCGTATCTAAATACTCCTTGGTCTACCTCGACTCCTCTTACCGTCCGCTGCCAAGACCACGAGTCTCTTTGGTAACTTTGCTTCTCCCATGCCTGTAACATGACCCCACCATCGCAGCCTGTTCGTTCTAACTGTATGATCTACGGTGTTCATTGCTAGTTTTTCTTTGATGTCTTCATTATGGACACCCTCCTGCCATTGTTCTCGTCTATTAGTACCTTTATCATTGTTGTTACTTTCATATCTGTAACCTCAACCTTATGAATAAGGTAACACGTATCCAGCCAGCTGTCACTCCCGTACAACAAAGTTGGTCGAAAGATAGAGCGATGTACCGCGTAGTCTTGGTACTGACTTCCTTCTTGCAGAAGAAAATATATCTTAGCTGAGCACTCACGCCGGCCGCGGTGGCCGAGGAGACTAAGGCGCTCCAATCACGGTCTGCACGGCCACTACGGTCGGGGGTTCGAATCCCCCTCGGGCATGGATATTTGTGCCGTCCTTAGTGTTAGCTAGTTCATACGTAGTTTGTAAGTTTAGGGACTGATGACCCCGTAGTTAAGTCCCATAGACTATACAAACATTTGAACATTTTTTTTTTTTTTTTTTTTTTTTTTTTTTTTTTTTTTTTTTTTTTTTTTTTTGAGCACTCACGGTATTAGCTTTGCTACACCATGATTCAAGTTATTTCACTATGTTGCCATCCTATGTGAAAATAAAAGTTTTTTTCCGTCTATTTGGCCCTCAATCTGTTTAAATCTCTTTCCCAAAAACATTACTTTTGTTTTGGAGATGCTGATCTTCATATCATAACCCTTACACCTCTGATGGAGCTCTGAAATATTAGATTGCAACCTTTCAATCAGATCAGCCATCACGACTAAGTCATAAGCATATGCAAGACTGCTTATTTTGTTTTGGGCTACTACAATTCCGTCCTGCCAGTGTACTGTTTTCAACATATGACCCATGAATAGTATGAACAATACTGGCGACAGGTTACAGCCTTGTCTTACCTCTGAAACTACCATAAACCACGAACTTAATTTGACGTCTACTCCAGCTGCTGCCTGACAGTCTAGGTAAAGACCTTTAATTGCCTGCAGAAGTTTTCCTCCTGTTCCATAATCTTGTAGAACTGTTAACAGCTTCCTCCTAAGAACACGTTCATAAGGCTTTTCTATATCTATAAAACATAGACACATTTCCCTGTTCCACTCATAGAACTACTCCATTACCTGCCGTAAGCCAAAGATCTGGATCTGACAGCCTCTAAGAAACCTAAACCCTCACTTATTTTCATCCAACTCGCCGTCAACTAATACTTGCACTCTAGTTTTCTCCACAACGCTAATTAAAGAGATATCTCGATAGTTGTGACAATCTTTTCTGTTTCCATGTTTGAAAATTGGCGTGATTACCACTTTTGTCCAGTCAGACGGAACCTGTCCTGACTCCAATGCCTTTTCAATTATTCTGTGTAACCATTTGGGACCTGACATTGCACTATATTTGGCGAGTTCTGGCTTAATTTCATCCACCCCAGCCGCTTTATTGAACTGCAATTTGTTGACCATTCTCTCCACTTCCTCAAATGTGATCGTGTTTCCATCATCATACCTATCTCATACTACTATCTGTTGAAGTAAATATTACCTCACTACAAATCCGTAAATTAAGAAGTAGAGATCAACTAAAAGTTACAGCCACCGCAACAGTCATGAAATAAGTTTGAAGATAAAATACATTAAGGGATATCACTAGACAGGAATATGGTGAGGCTAGATCAAACCAATGGAAGAACTAATGATATATACGATGGAGCTTTTAAGAGTGTCATTCACATTGAGTGATCCACTAGATTTCTAAGTGGAACCACAGAAACCACATCCATTGTTTTGGAATTTCGATAGATTAACAAACTTGTCAACAATCCTAATCCCATTTGTCGCTTGTAACATGTCACACATGAAGACGTTGCTAAATATCAGGAAAGAACTGTGTTCTGTTTCCATCTATGCAGTATTTCTCCAAAACTAACTCGTTTATTTCTCTCTGAATGCAAGACACTACATCTACTACACTGCATTAATCACTATTTGCCAAAATATCTGTTATCATGTCGAAAGTAGCTTGTTAAATTTTCTATGTAAGATCTCGAGCAGTTGAGGTCTGCAAATGCAAGTTAATATGCTCACTGCTGCTCTAAATTACTTTGCAATTGGCCAGAATACTTGCGCAATGGAAATTTATCTAGCTGCTCACTCCTTAAGGGAGCAGCCAACGTTTTAACAAACTCAAAATTAATGTAAAAAAGGAATAAATAATTAAACATGGGACGGGCAGCATGAAATTATAAAGCAAAAGTTTGATACTTTAAATCATTATACATTCGATAAAATGAACAAGCAAATACATGTGGGGAGACCAAATTAAGCACAACAAAGCACACACCTTGTACAAAAGTGAATCATTTAGTTACTGCCAGTAATAAAATTGTCCTGCTCTTCATGAATATGGAGGAAACATGGGAGGAAATTTGCAAATACACAGTGGATAACGAAAGCCCTTTCATTAACTCACAGACACGCACATAATGCTTTCAAGTATTTACTCGTACAGGAACACTTGATGGCAGCGGCAAAGCGAAGCGTTAGCGCCGTTTTGACGTGATGGCGGGTGGCTTCAAGCACAATTAAAATCGAACTATGCACCAAATGAACTCATGTGTGTGTGGGGGGGGGGGAGGGGGGACGGCATACTATCTTCAAGTACCACATGGTGTGCGACCACAGTGAATTACATAGAATTGACACAAAAAGAAATTAATTTGAAATAAGCATGTAAAGCGCACACAAGAATTCTTATAGAAGAAAGCTAGTATCAGTAAAAGCATGGCTGAAGGCTGAAGTAAAGACCAGTAAGAGAGCACGTCATGCAATCGGTCATACCAAGATTGGAAAGACGGAATCAACCAAGAAATTTCGAAAAAGAATTTAACATGCTCATAGAAACAGACATCACACGAAAACGTTAGTTAACATCAACAAGGAATTCACACGTACTAAGTTTATACAAAGGCTGAAGGCCACACATGTGTATTCTAACTTGAGAAAACTGGACAAAAAAGCATCACCAGAATGAAAATGTAATTACTAAATTAACACTGAATTACTCGAGTTCTGTAAATTAGGAAACACTTCGCCTCGTATAGCGAAACGATTACTCAAGAAAACTATCCGTGATAAACCAAGACTGCTTGATCACAAAGAAAGCAAAGTTCTAACAGCATGCCATACCCTCAGCAATATTCGACAGTATACTCACTTTGGCGGTCACGGCAAGAGTAAAGCCGCAGAACACGTGCAAAGTATTCCCCTCCACGCACCGGATGTAGGGCGCGCTAAAAGCGATGCAGGGTGCGTTTATAGTCTACCAATCCTTGCTACCTGAAGAAGATAATACCCTCTACTAAAGCTCCAGAGACGTCTCTTTTGTCATCTCTTATTATGTTGGTACTACACTAAGAACAGGCCACCTCACAATCTCGATAAGTAAGCTTGACTCTGGCCATCCAGCAGACGGCAGTGCAGATTACAAACGAAGCCATGCGTTCTTAACTAATGTAAACTAAAGTAGCACTGAACTACGTACTCTAGCAGGCAGTCACTCTATTCGAAATGGCTGTCTTCAGCAGAAGGCAAACACGTGATTTTTAATTCTGCTGCGCGACCTCTCGCTATTGACCGTCGGTCTTCGGAAAAGAATCCAACGAACTAAGAAGCGTAATACGTTTGGCATAATAGTCCGCGACCGGTAAGGATTGGGGAAGGAAATCAGCCATGACCTCTGAAAGGAACCATTCCGGCATTTGCCTGTAGTGATTTATGGAAATCACGTAAAACCTAAATCTGGATTTTAACCACCATCCTTCCGAATACGAGCCCATTGTGTTACCACTGGGAGTGGGATAGTAAAGGAAATGGGTAGTAGTGGTACAGTGTAGCCTCCGCCACGCACTTTGCGGTGTGTTGCGGAATGTATATGTACAGTTTGTAGATGTATTTTGTCAGTGAGCTTACGTTTGCAAGAATACATTTACTTTTCATCTGATTCACAACGAAGCGTGGCCGGGTTTAGATAGTGCGAATAAAAATAAATAGAACTTCGACGTACGAACAGCAGCGCTGAAAAGTTGCCAGAGAAACGAGAGCAGCGAGAAACTCTGGCGCCCAGCAGCATGTACGAGCCAAGATTTACAGGGGAACAGCCGCCTCTGGCCGAAGTTAAGCCTCGCAGAG
Source organism: Locusta migratoria (assembly GCA_026315105.1). Taxonomy (NCBI): domain Eukaryota; kingdom Metazoa; phylum Arthropoda; class Insecta; order Orthoptera; family Acrididae; genus Locusta; species Locusta migratoria. Next base: position 105,254,698 of record CM048747.1, read on the forward strand.
AGAGAGAGAACAAGATTGAGCGCGCTCAGGAGGAAGTGGCTGCGAAGGCACTTGTTTCCGGGCCGGCAGTTGGCCGCGACAATGGGGCGGCGAGTGTTTCGCGCGGCGGCCGCGGCGCGTCGCTGCCGGCGGGTGTGAGGCGGGCCGTCCGTCTCGGCGCAGCACGGCTGCCCCCTTGGCTCTTCCCTTCGCGGCGCGGCTGGGCTGTGGGCTGGCCGGACTCGACCCCCGAGTGCTCGGGGGACCCGGCGGCGGTCAAGAGGTCGTTTGTCACGGCCGGCGGCCCGACACGTCCGCCTCACGCCGCCGCCGCCCCATTGAAATGCAGCTGATCTCCGCGAAGAGAGGGCTGGCCGAGGAAAAAGCGGGACCCTGCCGCGGCCGCGGCGCCTCCCTGCGGGAGCGTCGCTTGCTGCGGATGAGAAACGGCCGGGGCGTGAGCGGAAAAGTATTTCTTGTTTACCGGCCACGAGCAATTTATAATTCGTGACGTATTACTCGACTATGGCGGGTGCTAAGCTGGTCACCAAGCACCGAGGTAACTGAATATATCTCATCCTTTTCAAATTGCGTAGTTATATCGCCCCAAATTTACGACTGGATAGGGGATTTCCTCTCAGAGAGGACACAGTTCGTAGTAATCGATGGTAAGCGATATGAAATGGAACGAGCATGTAAGGACAGTTGTGAGTAAGGCGGACAGCCGACTTCGGTTTATTGGGAGAATTTTGGGAAGATGTACTCCACCTGTAAAGGAGACCGGGTATAAAACGCTTGTACGACCACGTCTTGAGTATTTCTCAAGTGTTTGGGACCCGCAGCAGATCAGTTTAAAGGAAGACAGGATATAAAATGCAGAATGGCAATGGGAAGAAAAGCATTTTTGAAAAAGAGAAATTTGCTAACATCGAATATTAATTTAAGGGTAAGGAAGTCTTTTCTGAAGGCATTTGTGTGGAGTGTTGCCTTGTACGGCAGTGAAACATAGACGATAAGCAGTGCGGACAGGAAGAGGATAGAGGCTTTTGAAATGTGGTGCTGCAGAAGAATGCTGAAGATTAGGTGGGTAGATCGCATAACTAATGAAGAGGTACTGAACAGAATTGGCAGACCCTGACTAAAAGAAGGGATCGCTTGGTAGGACACATTCTTAGACATCGAGGAATCGTAAAGTTAGCACTGGAGGGAAGTGTGTGGGGTAAAAACCGAAGAGGGAGACCAAGAGACGCGTATAGTAAGCAGATTCAAGTGGATGTGGGTTGTCGTTCTTATGAGGAGATGAAAAGGCTTGCTCAGGATAGAGTAGGGTGGAGAACTGCATCAAACCAATGTTCAATTTGAGATGGTTGTTTGTTCCATACGTCAGTATGATGTTCAAATATTTGTTAAGCTTATGGGACTTAACTACGGGGTCATCAGTCCCTAAACTTACAAACTACGTATTAACTACTTATGAACTAGGACGGCACAAATATCATGCCCGAGGTGGGATTCGAACCCCCGACCGTAGTGGCCTTGCTGACGTGACTGGAGCGCCTCAGTCACCTCGGCCACCGCGGCCGGCAGAATGGAATGGTAGATAAAATAGTATAACAGTGGTTCGATGAACCCTCTGTCACGCACTTAAACGTGATTTGCAGAGTATCACATGTAGATGTAGATGTAGAAAGTGAAACGCCAAGAACGCGAAATATTTACTATATGACGACCTGTTTCAGTGCACTATGCCACCATCATATGGGCATATCGAATTTCACAAGTTGATCATCTTATTTAAGGGGAGACGAAAGGCAACTGGGCTCAAAAATTCTATTTTTAGATTTTAGCGTATGTGAAATGCCTGGTATTTCCTGCGTCAAACATTTTTTGTTTATATAAATCCGACAATTTTTTCGTGAGTTATGATGCTTTTTCTGACGCTCTGTACAATCTGGCCACGCCTTCCGTTTTGCGCTATGCGGAGAAAATGCACACAGCATTCTTTTACTCCTTGTATATTATTTCATGCTTCTATTGTTTTTATCGCCTCAATGTTTCCTACCCTGTATCTACTATCAATACTTTTTGTTCCGATCGTGTTTGTTATTGTTTGCGAACGTTATTGGTTGAACTTGGTTGAAGTTTGTTGTGAGTGAAGTACCCCTTGATTTGTATGTTTGTTGGTCCCGCGTGTTTTCATAAAAATGCCGCGAATAAAGAAATTCTTGCCTAAATTAGAATTCCTCTGGAATTATTGGGCATACAATCTAGTGGAGATACTGCAAAATCCTTGGTGCAAATAGATAAAGAGAGAATCCGCAAAGACGATATTGCTAATTTAAAGAAGCTAGACAGAAAAGAAGAGGGACCAAGAGAAGGAAAGAAGATCAGTATGATTCTGATAATGCTCAATATGGTGCAGGAAAATGTTAGTGGTGAGTAATTCTCATCAATAACTGTACTAGAATTGCAATATTAAACTTTGATTTGTCTCATAACTACATTTTTTTAGTTTCAGGTACCATTATTTGATAAACTAATGGGGTTAGAAACATGAAATTTGGTCGTTTTGTACTGAAGATAGTAATAAATCATTAGAAGTAAATTGAGAACCACAAAACAATTATCAACTGTTTTATAATAATTAATTTACTAAAGAAGTTAAATTTTACTGGTGAAAGAATAAATTTTTTTTCTTCAAAACCATTCGAGTTATTATGTTCATTTTACTTGCAAATTGAGACATATACGTTATATATATGCAGTAAAAATTTCCTTGTTTTATCACTTATAGTTCCTCTGAAAAGTGTACCTTTAAAGGGTAAAATAGCATTGGGAGAATAGGGATAAACATTGCCTTCCGTCTCCCCTTTAAAACGTAAATTAATTAGTACGTGCAACATAGTACTTAGTGGAAATATGAAAATACATGAGTTAAAACATCAGCAGCAAGAAAGAGAGTCAAGAGACGTATTTCTATATTTCCACTAAGCGCTATTTTTTTCCTTCAACTGTACATTTCCAGCTGAATTCAACACTTAGAAGTTATGTTATAGTAGGCAAATGCTCACGTTAGGTAGTTAACGTATAGACTATATTTTCGAAGAGTGTTAAAATGAAAACAGCTACAGGAAACGCCAGATCGAAAAATACTTATTTATTATATGACGTTCGAATGTTCAAATGTTTGTGTAGCTTATGGGACTTAATTGCGGGGTCATCAGTCCCTAAACTTACAAACTACTTACGAACTAGCTAACACTAAGGACGGCACAAATATCCATCCCGAGGGGGGATTCGAACCCCCGACCGTAGTGGCCAAGTGGCCATGCAGACCGTGACTGGAGCGCCTCAGTTCCCTCGGCCACCGCGGCCGGCTTATATGACGTCCGGTTTCCGTGGGCTATGCCACCATCGTCTGGTCCTACCAAATTTTACAAGTTGATTTATTATTGTTATTATTATTATGTCCCAGTACATAGTAATATTACATGTTTTCCGGTTAAATTCAGGGGGTTACATCAGGTACTTTAGCAAACACAAATACAGTACATAAGGATTTACAAAAGAAAGCATTTCGCTATGCATTGTTTATCGCTGTCGGCCCCGGTGGTCAAGGGTTCGGAACACGGACGTACTTGGATTCTATTAAGTCTGCGTTTTAACCTATCCTTCACCTATCAACGATGTGAAGAGTCGCCAGAGACGACACGTGGTTCGGATTCCACGTTAAGCCGTACGTCCCCTTTCCCCAGATGGACAGGCAAGTTGCCGAAGTGGCGTCCAGTTGATGGACTAGCACCAGGCCAATGAGCAACACGAAATTATTGTAATTATTATTACCATTTATCGCTTTACATAAAGAAACCAAACGATTTTACACATAAAAAAATCTTTTTGAGTTACAAAAATGGTAAAAGTCTGTAGTGAAATTGTGTACCAAATCAAATTTACTGCCGGTCCATCCTCCTCCTTTGTCATCTATTTTTTTCCTGAGATGGTTCCTCTCTTTCAGAAAGTTGCAGCAATCGACAAGCAGGTGGTCAATAGTTTGCATATCTCTGTTACATGTGAATGTTCCGTCTTCGGTTATTCTGAACCGTTGACAATAGGCTTTCAGTTCTCCATGACCCGTTAACATTGCTGTAAAATTCGGAGATATTGGAGTTTAATCATTAAACGTTGTCGGATCGTAGGAAATACGGTTTAGTGCTTTCCCCGTTTTTTATTCTTTCCCACTCAATGTCCCAATTGTTCGTAAAATGCACTCGAAGTTTCTTCTTCACCGCACTTGTAGGTATTTTGTTGAAGCGTATCGATTTTCGTGATCGAGCTGCTGTTTTAGCGAGATTGTCAGCTAGTTAATTTCCCCATATCCCACGATGTGCTTTAACCCATTCGAAATGCACCTGCCACCTGCCAGCTGTGTGTCTGCAACCTTCTGATTTTACATCGTATTTCTCCAATCAAGAAGTTGTGGTTCTTGGGATTTCGTAACGAGTCCAAAGTAATCCTGCAAGCGGTGTGAATTACTGCAGTTCTATCAATATTCGAAAGATTGCTTTTTAACTCAAGGGCATTGAGAATGGCAATTGCTATGTAGCACGTACTATTTAATTTCCATTTTTTAAAAATAAGATGACCAACTAGTAAACTTTGATATGACCAGATGATAGTGGCATAGCCCACTGAAACTGGTCGTCATATAATAATTGTATTGTAATATTGCCTTTTCACTTTTGAAGATTATCAGTCTATCAGATCGCGTCCACAACCTGTGATGTCAGGTAATGTCGACATGGTTTTTGCCTGCAACAGTACATTGTTGTTGTTGTTATGGTCTTCAGTCCGGAGACTGGTTTGATGCAGCTCTCCACCCTACTCTATCCTGAGCAAGCCTTTTCATCTCCTCATAAGAACGGCAACCCACATCCACTTGAATCTGCTTACTATACGCCTCTCTTGGTCTCCCTCTGCGATTTTTACCCCACACACTTCCCTCCAGTGCTAAATTTACGATTCCTCGATGTCTAAGAATGTGTCCTACCAAGCGATCCCTCCTTTTAGTCAGGGTATGCCAAAAATTCCTTTTCTCACCAATTCTGTTCAGTACTTCTTCATTGGTTATGCGATCTACCCACCTAATCTTCAGCATTCTTCTGTAGCACCACATTTCAAAAGCCTCTATTCTCTTCCTGTCCGCACTGCTTATCGTCCATGTTTCACTCCCGTACAAGGCAACACTCCACACAAATGCCTTCAGAAAAGACTTCCTTACACTTACATTAATATTCGATGTTAGCAAATTTCTTTTAAAAAAATGCTTTTCTTCCCATTGCCATTCTGCATTTTATATCCTCTGTACTGCGACCATCACATGTTATTTTACTACCCAAATAACAAAACTCATCTACCACATTCATTGTTTCGTTATCTAATTTAATTCCTTCAGCATCGCCCGATTTTCTAAGACCGCATTCCATTATTTTTGTTTTGCTCTTGTTAATGTTCATTTTTTACGCTCTCTTCAACACACTGTCCATTCCATTCAACTGCTCTTCCAGGTCCTTTGCTGTCTCGGACAGAATTACAATGTCATCAGCAAAACGCAATGTTTTTATTTCTTTCCCCTGAACTTTAATCCCTATTCCAAATTTTTCCTTGCTTTCCTTCACCGCCTGCTCGATGTACAAATTGAATAACATCGGAGAAAGGCTACAACCCTGTCTTACTCCCTTCCCAACTGATGCTTCCCTTTCATGCCCTTCGAGTCTAATAACTGCGGTCTGACTTTTGTACAAGTTATAAATAACTCTCCTTTCCCTGTATTTTACCCCTGCTGACTTCAGAATTTGAAACAGTGTATTCCAGTCAACATTGTCAAATGCTTTCTCCAAATCTACAAAAGCTAAAAATGTAGGTTTGCCTTTCCTTAATCTATCTTCTAAGATAAGACGTAAATTGAGTATTGCCTCCCTGGTTCCTACGTTCCTCCTGAATCCAAACTGATCTTCCCCAAGGTTAGCTTCTACCAGCTTTTCCATTCTCCTGTAGATAATTCGTGTTAAAATTTTGAAACCATGACTTATCAAACTGATGGTTCTGTAATTTTCACACCTGTCTGGGCCTGATTTCTTTGGAATGGGGATTATTACATATTTCTTAAAGTCTGAGGGTATTTCACCTGTCTCATAAATCCTACACACCAGTTCAAATAGTCTTGTCGCGGCTGGCTCTCCCAGAGACTTTAGTAGTTCTGAGGGTATGTCATCTACTCCTGGGGCCTTGTTCCGACCTAGGTCTTTCAAGGCTCTGTCAAATTCATCTCTCAGTATAGCATCTCCTATTTCATCTCGATCTTCGTCCTCTTCCCCTGCTACAACATCGTTTCTAAGTTCATTTCCTTTGTAGAGCTGCTCTATGTACTCTTTCCACCTTTCAGCTTTCCCTTCTTTGCTGAGAACCGGCTTCCCATCTGAGTTCTTGATATTCGTAGAGTTGCTTTTCTTGTCCCCAAATGTCTCTTTTATTTTCCTGTAGGCGGTATCTACTTTTCCCCTTCTTATACATTTTTCTACAGATTTGCATTTGGCTTCTAGCCACTCCTGCTTAGCCATTTTGCACTTCCTGTCAATCTCATTTTTTAATCGTCTGTACTCCATTTTTCCTGTTTCATTTACTGCATTTTTATATTTTCTCCTTTCATCGATTAAATCTAGTATTTCCTGTGATATCCAAGGATTTTTTGTAGGTCTTGCCTTTCTACCTATTTTGTCCTCTGCTGCCTTCACTATTTCATCTCTCAGTGCTACCCATTCCTCTTCTACTGTTTTATTTCCCCCTGTTTCTGTCAATTGTTGCCTAAATCTCCCTCTGAAATTCTCCAGAACTTCACTTACATTCAATTTATCTAAGTCCCATCTCTGTATTTTCCTACGTTTCTGCAATTTTTTCAGTTTCAGCCTACAGTTCATGACTAACAAGTTATGGTCAGAGTCTATATCTGCCCCTGGGTACGTCTTGCAGTTTATAACCTGGTTCCGGAATCTGTGTCTTACCATTATAAAATCTATCTGATACCTTCCGGTGTCTCCTGGTCTCTTCCATGTATACAACCTTCTTTTGTGATTCTTAAACCAGGTGTTTGTTACGATTAAATCATGTTCCGTGCAAAATTCTACCAGGCGACTTCCTCTTTCATTCCTCCTGCCCAGTCCATATTCACCTACTATTTTTCCTTCTCTTCCTTTTCCTACAACCGAATTCCAGTCTCCCATCACAATTAAGTTTTCCTCTCCCTTAAATGTCTGAATAATTTCCTTTAGCTCCTCATATATTTCTTCGATCTCCTCATCATCAGCAGAGCTAGTTGGCATATAAACCTGTACTACTGTTGTCGGTGTTGGCTTCGTATCTATCTTGACAATGATAATGCGATCACTGTGCTGCTCATAGTAGTTTACCCGCATTCCTATTTTCTTATTCATTATCAGTCCTACTCCTGTGATACCCCCAACTGATTTTGTATTTATAATCCTGTACTCGCCTGACCAGAAATCCTGTTCATCCTGCCACCGAACTTCACTAATCCCCACTATATCTAACCTCAACCTATCCATTTCCCTTTTTAAATGTTCTAATTTTCCTACCCGATTAAGGGATCTAACATTCCACGCTCCGATCCGTAGAATGCCAATATTGTCTTTCCTTATGACAACATCCTCCTGAGTAGTCCCCGCCTGGAAATCCGAATGGGGGACTATTTTACCTCCGGAATATTTTACCCGAGAGGATGCCATCATCATATGTTCATACAGTAGAGCTGCATATCCTCGGGAAAAGTAACGGCTGTAGTTTCCCCTTGCTTTCAGCCGTTCGCAGAAGCTGTGTGGCAAAGCCACATGAGCTAATGTTGCAAGGCCAGCTCAGTCAATCATCCAGACTGTTGCCCCTGTAACTACTGAAAAGGCTGCTGCCCCTCTTCAGGAACCACACGTTTGTCTGGCCTCTCCACAGATACCCCTCCGCTGTGGTTGCACCTACGGTACGGCTATCTGTATCGTTGAGGCACGCAAGCCACCCCACCTCGGCAATGTCTGTGGTTCATTACCAGCTGCATTCATACCCTTACAAGTAATGTTACTGTAGGCAAATTCTCACGTTAGGTACTCAACGCTTAAACTACATTTATGAGGGGTGTTCAAATGAAAAGGTACCAAACATATCAACAACCAAACCTTTTGAAATTAGAGTTTGTCGTTTTGGGATAATGTAGTTTGTCATCTAAGGACATGTACTGCGAGATACTCCGTGGCTTACGCTAGTCCAAGAGTAAACGGCCTGGGCTGCTCATTGAGGGAGTGATTCTGCTTCATTATAACGCTATAGCCTGTGTTTTCCAATATCCACATTTGTTCTAATCTCTAAAGACTCGCCAGAACCAAGTACTTCAACATGCCAACCCAGCCCACTGCCTCATTGCAGTACGCACGGTCCACTGTACATCGAAATTCCACCAGTCCAATTGCAGATTACGACGGTTCTTTGCCTTTAATTATTCTAATTTACAGATTCCTGTGCTGATGTCATCAAAAAGATGTATGGTAACACTAAAGGTAAACATCGTCATCTTTTTATGTTGTAGTTGCCGCCAATATTCCCCTTTTTCTGACGTTATTCAAAATTATTGAAAGAATATTTAAAATAATATCCACCATTTATCTTCCATCTCTCTCCTATTCAAAGATTTCACGTAATATTTGAGTTAACGATCCAAACCCAACAACCAATAGGTGCTACATTATAATGTGACACTATTCAGGCGCAATCTACAGGCTTTTTTGCGCAGATTCATAACTGTGGATGAAACTTGGATCCACCATTACACTACAAAGACCAAACAACAGTTCAAACAATGGACGAAGAGTGGTAAAAGTGCACCAAAGAAGGCGAAGACTGTTTTGTCAGCTGGCCTGGGATTCCCAGGGTATAATCCTGATTATTTGGAAAAAGGCTGATCCATAACTGGGCCCTATTATGCAACTCCGGTGGATTGTTTGATACATAAACTAATTGAAAACGTCTAAGATTAGCACTGAAGAAAGTGCTATTTCATCAGGACAATGCTCCAGCCCACACAGCAGCTATCGCAACGGTAAAAGTGCTATACTTGGGATTCGAATTGTTTCCTCACCCACCCTATTCACCAGACTTGGCTCCGAGTGACTTCTTCTTATTCCGAAACTTGAAAATTTGGCTTGGTGGGAAGAAATTTTCTTCGACTGAGGGAGTGTCCATCGCTGTGACAGACATACCAGCAGTTATCTTGGCTACGTGCAGATAAGCGTCGAATCTATCATATACTATGTTTGATGCATCGCTTTCTCAATCATTGCAAACCTTCTTACTTTTCCTCAACAATTATATTACTATCTGAACAGCACAGCAGAAACACACGCTCTCACCAAAATAAAACTCTCTCTCTATCAACACATAACACTGCAATCTTCTCTAAATCACCGGGAACACGTCTGTGGAACAATCTTCCTCAAAAGTTAATAGAGATAAAATCAATTCAAAACTTTAAAAGACAGCTAAGGGTTCACCTTCTGTCACAATAGCTATCTTTGTCTCCACATACCAGTCTGTAGCCCACTGTTGTTAATTCCTCCTCCCCCCATAAATGTTCCCCTTTCCTTCCGCCAGCAGAGATCTCCATTCATATATGTCTCCAAATCCTCACATCCATTAGCACTGTCATTTTTCAATCTTCTCCTCTTTCAGTAATCATTTTCCCCCTTCTGTTTATATTAAACTTAATTCAAATGTTTTAAACAGCTTTCTTCATGCAAATATCTCTTATTACTATTATTACTATTACTTTGATTTTTGTATTATTATTATTAGTATTATAATATATTGTTATTATTTAATATTATTATGCAGTGATTTTGTAATTAAATCCTTTGTTTATTTTGTTCCTGATCATGTAAGAGAGGGCCCTATGGCCCTAATCTGGTCAGGTTAAATAACCAAATAAATAAATAAATTTTCAGAGTTTGAAAAGCCTACTTTGCCGATGGGTTGATAAAATTGGAAACTCGCTGCACCAAATGTATAGCCTTGCAAGGAGACTATGTCGAGAAATAAAGCGAGTTTTCGTCTTTAAAACAATTTTTATACTATTTTTACCAGGCTAACCATCCTCGTAAGAAGCGCAAAGTTCCTAGTCAGTCAGTCATAGGAGGAAATATGAGGAAGCACAATAGGAGTCTATATCGCCAGGCGTCGTTCACCTGTGGCTCAGGTACAGTAAAACAGAAAACATCAGGTTGCAACGTCCGGATTTGTTACCAGGAACGACTGTTCTACGCAAAGGAAAAAGAACGAACGCACTGGTATTTCTACATACTAAGGTACCACACATAACAAATTTGCATTTTCATATTAAACCCTGCACATACTGAACGTAGCGCTGTAGTGTCGGCTGTAGGCCAATAATATGTACGTGTCGGAATGCTGACTGCCGGCTGCAGTGTGACGTCACAACATGGCGCTGACTGATGGGCTCGTAAACACGCAATGCCACTCCAGACCACCTCACTGTACACTGTAGTCTCTCACGCAGTAGCTACCCACACACTACTGGGGCAGCTTCTCACGTAGGGTGACAGCACAACAGAATCACTGTAATCATCAAATTTTTCTAAATTCTCTGATGAGTGAACTTATTTTAGGCGATTTCAATTTTTTTGTCACCTGAGTTGTTCGTAAAACATACATTTTAACTTTTGTGTCCCAACTTCGACGTCGCTTTTGTGTCCCAGCCTCGTCGTAGGTGTCGGTGGCCGAGTGGAACGAGACCGACACGCTGGTCCAGGTACGGAGGGGAGCAGCCAGAAACTATAAACACTCGAGTAAATTAGAAAGATATATATATTGCACAGAATGAAACAATACTTAACTTTTACATAGTACTGCAGAATGTTGATACATAGTTGTTAGAGGCCTGCCTAGTGCCTGTACAATAGCAAAGTCTTCACCGGTGCCTATCCGATTACGAAGGTCCTAACTCGTTGCTATCTCAGTCCGAAGTGCCGATGTCCTTCAGTGGTGGCCACGAGCGGCGTTGTCCCAGAGGGCGCTCGTGGCTGTCGTCGTGAGAACGCCGCGCCGTGCGTGCATGACGGCGCGCGGCGAAAGTAAGTGGCGCGCACTTTGTACTTGTGCGACACCACACCCCTCCCCCCCAAACCGCCGCGCCGTCGTGGCGTAGGGCTGAGGGCCACGGCGACGGCACTGGGAGGAGGGCCTGGGCGGGGGCGTTACTGGTGGGACGGGCGTCGTAGCTGAGGCCGGGATCGAGACGCCGTCCGCGCCCCGGCATCCGCCTTGCGATCCTCCAGGGAACCCGCCGAAACCTGGGGAAGGGCGCCCGCCCCCGCCCAGAGGGAGCAGGTCATCTTCTTCTGAGGTGCGTGGCCCAAGCTGGGGGGGCCCGCACGGTCCCGGAGTCCCTCTCAGTGACGCTGTCGTCTGCGGCGGCGACAGCGGCGGCGACGACTGCGGCGGAGATGCGTCGACGTCCATAGGGATGTCGTAGTCCGGGGACGAACGATGTGGCTGTGCTCCCTGGCGGTGAACTGGGTCTGGAATCAAGAAACCGGAGACAGGATCGCGCGGCCTATGCAGACGCAATTGGTTTGCGTGGCGCCGCAGCTCCGACCCTGTGGAAGAACGTACAACAAACATATTGCGCCCGAGCACGCGCTGAATGGTGCCCGGTAACCATTTCTTCTTGTTGCCAGCAAACACCCTGTACAGCACCGGCGTAGAAACCTGAAAACGCGTAGCGCCATACGAACCGACTCGGTGCGTGGAAGGCTGCAGCAGGTGAAGGAGAGTGCGGTGACGGCGGCCGTGTAGCAGCTCGGCAGGAGACGGGCCGTCACGTGGCATGCACCGATACGTAGACAGGAAAATTTGAAGAGCTTGCTGCCTGGAGTGCTGACCTTTCATCTTCTCCATGTGAGACTTGAATGTTCGAACGAAACGTTCTGCTTCACCATTGGACTGAGGGTGAAAAGGTGCGGTGGTGATATGCTGAATGCCATTCACGCGACAAAACTGTTGAAATTCCGCACTAACAAACTGAGGTCCATTGTCACTGACGATAGTTTCAGGCAAGCCTTCGATGCAAAACACTGATGTTAAGGCACTGATTGTACTAGAAGCTGTCGTTGAGTTCATGGCAATCACAAAAGGAAACTTGCTGAAAGCGTCTACAACGATTAACCAGCGCGTGTTCCAGAAAGGTCCGGCAAAGTCAATGTGTAAACGTTGCCATGGTCCCTTGGGGCGTGGCCAATCTGAGAAACGTTGCGGAGGAGCCGCCTGATGCTCCGCACAAACAGTACACTGTGATGTCATGCTCTCTATCTGAGCGTCCATACCAACCCAGGTACAATGACGTCTGGCCAGTTGCTTTGTCCTAACAATGCCCCAATGTCCTTGATGCAGGAGGCGTAACACTTCTCGTTGCAGGGAACGAGGAACAATCACTCTTGCTTGGTCGTTGTCGGTATGCAACAACAGTACACCCTGACTTAAAGATAATGCATGACGTTGTGCAAAATAACGTCGAACCAGAGGCCGATCAATGTCTTTGGCTCTGGCAGGCCACCCTGAGCGAACAAAACGTGCTACCACACTTAGGTCTGCATCCGCAGCTGTTTCCTGTGCAACCCGACGAGAGTTCAAAGGAAAGTCTGCGACAGCGGAAGCATCTCTGGAGTCTATCTGACAACATGCCATTTCTGAAGAATCAAATGATACATCCTGGCCAACCGGAAGTCGGGAAAGTGTGTCCGCGTTGGCATGTTTAGTGGTAGGTCGGTACAAAATCTCATACTGATAATTTGACAATATCAAGGACCATCTCTGAAGCTTTTGTGCCGTACGTGGCGGAATTGGCTTTGTGGGTGAGAACAACGACGTGAGAGGCTTGTGGTCTGTCAACAAATAGAATTTTCTGCCATAGAGATAATGATGAAACTTTGCGACGCCGTAAATGATTGCTAAGGCCTCCTTTTCTATCTGACTGTAATTCTGTTGCGTCGGCGTCAGTAGCTTGGATGCAAAGGCAATAGGACGATCGTGACATCCAATACGATGTGAGATTACAGCGCCTAGGCCGTACGATGAGGCGTCAACTGCTAACACTACAGGCTTCTTGGGGTCAAAGGGAATCAAACATGCATCACTGAGTAGTGCAGACTTTAGTTTGTCAAAGGCAACCTGACAATCTTTGGACCATACAAAAGGAACATTCTTCCTACGTAAGTGATGCAGTGGAGCTGCAATCTGAGAGGCATTGGGAATAAACCTGAAATAATAGTTAAGCTTTCCCATTACTGCTTGCAATTCCTGCACATTCTTAGGAGGAGGCAAGTCTTTTATTGCTCGAAGATGTGACTGTAAGGGATGGATTCCTTGGGCATTAATCACATGGCCTAGGTACTCTATTTCAGTTTGAAAAAACGAACACTTTGCTTTATTGCAACGTAGACCTGCTGCAGTCAACACTTTGAAAAGGCACTCCAGGTTTGCCAAATGTTCTTCCACTGTACGTCCGGATACCACAATATCATCTAAATAGTTCGAACAACACGGTACAGAAACTGTCAGCTGTTCCAAAAAACGCTGAAAAATAGCGGGAGCGGAAGAACTGCCAAAGGGTAGGCGTTGAAATTGAAAAAGGCCCATGTGAGTATTAATGACGAAAAACTTTTTTGACTCGTCATCAAGTGGAATCTGTAAGTATGCCTCTGCTAAATCAATCTTGGAAAAGAAGCGAGACTGTCCTAATTTGTCCATCAGTTCCTCAGGTCTGGGCAGAGGGTAAGTGTCTACAATTGTTTGACTGTTCACTGTTGATTTGAAGTCCGCACAGAGACGAAGTTTTCCTGACGGCTTGGGTATAATGACTATAGGCGAGGCCCACTGACTCGCAGAAACAGGAGAAATCACCCCACTATCTTGCCAACGTTTAAGTTCTTCGGCAACTGTATCACGCAAGGCGATAGGCACTGGTCTAGCTTTACGAAATTTTGGAACTGCAGATTCTTTTAAAGTTACATGTTCCACGAAGTCTTTTGCACAACCTAGTTCCGGCGATAACAGGTCACTATATTTGTCACACAATGCATTGATTTTATCCTGAGGCACTATTGACGAAATTTGAAGCACATCTCTTTGAATTGATAAACCAAACAAGTCAAAAGCATCTAGTCCAAAAATGTTCTGTGTAGATCTGGCCTGAAGAACAACAAAAGCAACTGTTTTCGTAACACCCTGAAAAGAGGCAAGCATGCTACACGTTCCTAGTACGGGAATATTTTCACCTGTATAAGCTGTTAACACTTGCTGTGACGGCGACAATTTTGGCGAACCCAGAAGTTCATAAGTATCTTTATTAATTAATGTAACAGCGGAACCAGTATCAAGCTGAAATTGCACAGTCTTATTTTCTATAGAGAGAGTAACAAACAGCTTGTGCTTCTGGCGCACGACCGGTGCGCGAATGTGGGCAACGTCTAATACATATTGTTTTCTGCGCTTGCGCGGGTTGCGTGCGGTAGGAAGCGGCGCATACTCGGCACACAGGGGAGTAACCACACTGTCACTAGATGACACTACCGCCGGATCGGCGTCCGCGCAATGCGAGGCTACTGCACTAAAATTACTTTGAGTATCTACACCAATTCTACTGTCACTAGCTACACAGTACTGGGCACTATTACAGTTAGTAGTTGCAGAAGGCACTATTTTCACTACAGGAATGCACTGTTCATAGTCATTTTGCTTGTCCCGAACCCTTTTCCGTTGCACTGTTTTACGCGCTCGTCGGCGCTTGCTACGTGGTGCACTATATAGATTTGCCATAGGCGCAGAACTACTTTCTTGCAATTGAGATCCAAGGAAAGCACTGTTCAATTCCTCAGCGTGTATAACATTGACTGTATGCACTGCTCTCGCACTGTGCGAAGCACCGTTTCTAACGTTACTGTTCGAGTTTTTAATTTGCATACACACAGACTGCACATGTCCCAATTTGCCACATTGATAACAGGTTGCGTTGCGACTAGGGCAATGAGCACGCTTGTGGCGAGACACACACTGGGGGCAAGATTTACGTACATTTTTCTGAAATGAGCGTTGGCGCCCGTTATTCAAATTACTGTTTCTAACACGACGGGGCGACCTTTGCGTCGCACTTTTACACTGGCTACTGTTCACTGTCTGTTCAGCACGGCCTGTAGAATTTAAAGAATCACAAGTGCTATACTGAGAACTGCGGCTAGGAAAGCGTCCGTTACGGCGCACTGAATTTACACTATGGCTTTGCATTTCTACATCAGCTAAGTCAAAAGTATCATGCGCTTCTATAAGCTGCAGTACACTGTCTAAGGAGGGGTCAGACTGTTTCAGAATTGCTGCTCTAATTCTGGGGTCCTGAATGTTCTGCGTAATTGCGTCCCTCAACATCACATCACTATACGAAAGTCCACAAGAACAAGTAAATTTACATTTGCGGGTTAAGCCCTTCAACTCGGTGATCCACTCTTGGTGTGACTGTTCAGGTAATTTTTTCAGTCTGAAAAATCGGTATCGTGCAGCGGCTACAAGAACTTTTCTCTCATAATGAGCATTCAGTGCATCTACAATTTGTTCAAAGTCTACATCACGAGGAGATGCGTGCGGGAATAGTTTTTGCAGTAACACGAAAGTTTTGGGGCCCACCACAGACAATAAAAGATGCTTAACAGTCTGACCTGTAAGTTGATGAGCCGCGACGAGTTCTTGAAACTGCGCCAGATAATCACTCCATTCTTCCTCACGTTCGTTGTATTGGCGAAACGTAGGAAGTGTTGCGGCGGCAGGTGTGGGCTGCTGAAGCGGCGGCTGTTGTTGTTGGTTAGCTGCCCGCGCTGTCAGCTCGGCCACCGCCTGGAGCAACTGGGTGATTTGCGCCGTCTGTAACTGAATAATTTCCATTAAGTTTGGGTTCGGGGTAGTGGCCATCCTGACCGATTAGGCGCCGCGCATACAAGTAAATTATAACAAAACACAAATGCAATACGAAAGAGGACTCGCTCTGCAACAAAAAAGTCCACAAAACACGTAACAAAATATCTTCCCCCAAAATTCTTATATTAAGGGTGGGTGGGCGGGAGCAATTTCTGCGTGCTCCGACTGCTGCTGTCTGGCTGCTGCAAGCGGGCTGGTCCAAGGTTCTATCACTCCTCGTCGCCACTTTTGTGTCCCAACTTCGACGTCGCTTTTGTGTCCCAGCCTCGTCGTAGGTGTCGGTGGCCGAGTGGAACGAGACCGACACGCTGGTCCAGGTACGGAGGGGAGCAGCCAGAAACTATAAACACTCGAGTAAATTAGAAAGATATATATATATTGCACAGAATGAAACAATACTTAACTTTTACATAGTACTGCAGAATGTTGATACATAGTTGTTAGAGGCCTGCCTAGTGCCTGTACAATAGCAAAGTCTTCACCGGTGCCTATCCGATTACGAAGGTCCTAACTCGTTGCTATCTCAGTCCGAAGTGCCGATGTCCTTCAGTGGTGGCCACGAGCGGCGTTGTCCCAGAGGGCGCTCGTGGCTGTCGTCGTGAGAACGCCGCGCCGTGCGTGCATGACGGCGCGCGGCGAAAGTAAGTGGCGCGCACTTTGTACTTGTGCGACACCACATTAACAAAAAACAATGATAATACTACCGTACACGACTTTAAACTTGAATAACGTACTGAATTAAATGAGTTATTGAATGGATGAAGTAAGTATCATATGTTGCTGTTTTGGTCTTCAGTCCGCAGACTCGTTTGACGATGCTCTCCACGCTACCTTGTCCTGTTCAAGCCTCTTCATCTGAGAATACGTACGGCAATCCACATCCTTTTGAAACTGCTTACTGTATTCCTCCCTCGGTCTCTTTGTAAGATTTTAACCCCATACACTTGCTTCTAATGCTAAGTTGACGTTTCCTTGACGTCTCGGATTGTAATCCACCAACCTATCCCATCTCTTAGTCAGGATATTTCAGAAAATCTTCTCCGCAATTACTTTGAACACTTCCTCATTATTTACGTGATCTACCCATCTAATCTTCATCATTCGTCTATAGCACCACATTTCGAAAGCTTCTATTATTTCCTTGTGTGAACTACTTATCGCCCACGTTCCTGTCCCACACAATGCTACATCCCAGATAAATGCATTTCGAAAGGACTTCCTAACGTAACTAATACTCGATGCCAATGAATTTCGCTTCTTCAGAAAAACTTTCCTTCCCATAGCCATTCTGCATTTATATCTTTTTATTTCGGCCATCAGAAGTAATCTTGCTACACTAATAACAAAACTCATCTACTACTTTTTTCATTTCATTACCTAATCTAATTCCTTCAGCTTCGCCTGATTTTGTGACACTAAAATCCATTACCCTCGTTTTACTCTTGTTAATGTTCATCTTATACCTTCCTTTCAAGACGCTATCCATACCATTTAATTGCTCTTCCGATGTCCTTTGCTGTCTCTGACAAGTACTATGTCATCAGTAAACCGCAAGGTTCTTATTCCCTCTCCCTAGACTTTAATTAATCCCGTCTCCAAATTTCTCCTTGCATTCCTTCACAGATTGCTTCATGTACAGACTGAAAAACTTTGAGGAAAGGCTTCAACCTGTCTTGCTCCTTTCTCAACCACTGCGACCCTTTTATGCTCTTCGACTCAAATAACTTCTGTCTGCTTTTCGCTTAAGTTCATTATAATTCTCGCTCCCTATAATTTAGCCCTAATACCTTCAGAATTTGAAAGAGTGTATTCCAGACAACACTGTCAAAAGGCTTTCTCCAGATCCACAAATGCTAAAAACATAGGTTTCCCTTTCCTTAATCTATCTTCTAAGATAAGTCGTATTGTGAGTTTAGCGTCACGTGTTCCTACATATCTCCTAAATCAAGTATCCTGATGTATACATTCTCATGCCGTAAGTTTTGGAGGAGGAGACGTAATGAGAACTGAGGCAGCCGGTTCTGGTTCTCCTCTTTTCTGTCAGGGAAATATTTATCTTTGTGATGCATTTTTCAGCTGGAGTTGTATGCATCAGTGGTTCCCAATCTTCTTTATAATGGGACCCCACTATTTTTCTAGAACGTTTTTCGTGACCCATTGTAAACTTCCTGCACGGCAATTAATAATATTATTAAAAATTAAATGTTATATGAAAGAGAAGTTACGTGCAAGTGTTTTGCTGTGTAACGCTTTCGAAACTGGAGAAGGGAACATTTATTTAAAATTACTTTCTCCAATAAAAACATTGTTTATACAAATTAAATGTTACATTCAGTGAGACTTGTTGTACCTTTGTACCTTTGCCAAGCTAGGGGACACAGGTCATCAGCTCTGTCGTAAAATGCGACGCCAGTCTCGTGTGATGACAGAGACGCTGCGTCAGCGAGTTCAAAGCCTATAGTCAGCAGACTGTTGAATGCGTCAGATGGCCAGCAGAGAGGGGGGCGGGAGGAGTGGGTGCATTAGTCGTAAACAGTTCATAGCTACACGTAACTCGTCACAAGAGTGAATAAGACCGAGGGTACGTCAGCGGTTAAAGGGCTGCACTCACAAGTAGGACACATTCGGCATACTTCATAGCTTCAGCCAATGCTGTATATAAACTCCCGCTTTTAGAAGTGAAGTCACTTGGTCTTTGGAATCGAAGAAGCTCAGGGAAGTAGTCGTCGATCCAATGATCTAACATATGTATTCAGCTTATGTCTCACATAAAACAGTACAGACTAGTAGCCACTAGTACCCTCTAGTCACAACTTCAACGCTTAGAACTGACATTATCCGGGGAGATGGTGAACCGCTGTCTACAATCGTCACAACGCTGAAAATGGTTGCTGCCTGAGGCCAGCTTAGTCTTCATTGGTTAGATTCCTAAAGGCGAATGATTCTTCCGACGCGCTAGGACTCTGCTGCTAACGCTGCCAGCGGAATCGAGAAGTCATCTGTCACCACGGCATCCGACTGCTGTGGTTCGAATCCTGGACCCACAAGCACATGCATAGACCGGAGGAGGGATCGAGGACTCCACGTGGCAGTCTTTGCGTCAACACCCAGACGTTGCGGCGCGGGCATCTCCGTCCGAGTGATACAACAGCCGGCACATAGAAGGCGCGGACGGTGTGCTAACGCGGCCGAAGGAGACATCACAAGGTGATATAGCTCCTGCCGAGCTAGCGCTTGGAATCTTGTATTCACTTGAATAAACTAGTAAACTCTAATACTAGCGTCCTCTGACGCTCTATCAGTTTCTCGCCTCATCCTGACATAAAGCTGGGTACCTACCGCTCGGATACAGCAGAAGATTTTGTATTACGTAAGTTTCCCTGGCCTCTCTTAGTGATTAATATTATAAATGATTATTCAATTATTGTTTTCAGGTATTAACATTACGATATACCGATGAAATCCTGGGCTGTGTTAGAATGCACCAGGAAACTAGAATAAAATCGTGTCTACAGAACTGGGTGTTTTCAGCGGCATGGCGTCTCATTCCAGGGGATAAGGACGTCAAGCAGGCCGACTTGAGATAGGAGAGGCATAACAGGGCATTTTAATTTCCACTGTCTATACTTGTACATATAAATTCACAACACATTTTGAGCATGACCGGGAATTCACTGTCATAGCGGTGACAGTTTCCAAATATCTTAACAAATTTGACAACTAAGTTTTAATTTTTTCTAAACATAAAACTGTAACAGCTCAATCATTTATTCGTAAATTACATAAATTCTAGAGTTTCATACATTTTTAAGTATGATTTGTATGCTGTCTAAAACTCATCGATGAATCTCCCCTACTTACGGGGAAAAAAATGTTCAAATGTTTGTCAAGCTTATGGGACTTAACTACGAGGTCATCAGTCCCTAAACTTACAAATTACTTATGAACTACTTACGAACTAGGACGGCACAAATATCCATGTCCGAGGGGGGATTCGAACCCCCGACCGTAGTGGCCATGCTGACCGTGACTGGAGCGCCTCAGTCACCTCGGCCACCGCGGCCGGCACTTACGGGGAAACGTGTATCTATAGCAACAAACGCAGTCAATAGTAATAGCAATAATGAAATTTCATATTAAATTTTAAATAAAATCTTCGTTCTGGTTTAGAACTCCCACTGTTGTGAGAGTGAATCCTGACTCTTTCCCGGACATGCTGACAAAGTTTTTTGAATTTGTTTGTAAAAGTATGCCGGCCGCGGTGGCCGAGGTGATTGCGGCGCGTCAGTCACGGTCTGCACGGCCACTACCGTCGGGGGTTCGAATCCCCTCTCGGGCATGGATATTTGTGCCGTCCTTAGTGATAGGTGAGTAGTTTGTAAGTATAGGGACTGATGACTCCGTAGTTAAGTCCCATAAGCTAAACAAACATTTGAATTTTTTTTTTTTTTTTGTAAAAGTATAGACAGCGGAAATTAAAATGTGCTGTCGTGCCTCTCCTGCCTCAATTTGGCCCGCTTGACGTCCTACCACGCACCTCCACCACCCCCATTAATTAAGGTTCCCTGTCATCTCTTTGTTATTAATATTAAAAATCTTTATTCAATCCTTTTTTCAGGTATAAACATTAGGATATAACGATTAAATGCTGGGACTTGTTAGAATGCACTAGGGAACTTTAATAAAACTGTGTCTACAGAACTGAGTGTTTTCAGCGACGTGGAAACTCATTGCAACTTCTGCATTCGGCGAGACGGAACCGCGCGAGCCGTCGCTCGGTCTGCGCTTGCGCAGACGTTCCCGACCCCCTACCCCTGTCCTTGGGTGGTCTGGCCCGCTGCGCCGGTCGCGGGGATTGGATTCATAATCGAAAGGAGGAGAGGCGGAATTACGACCGTAACCATTGAGCGTTTGAGGGCAGATGTCTTCCAGATAGAAGGAGCGCGCCCCATTCCGTCCGCGGGAAGAAAGCCAGATTTAGCGCGGCCGGCTCCGCTTTTTCCGCCTTTCATTTATTCAGCGACGCCTCCCCTCCGCAAGTCCCCGAGGCCACGCATGGCGCTCCGAGTAATCTAACTTGGCCGCTGTGCTCGCCGCAATCAGCCGCCGTAAACTTTGGAGGGGCCGCAATCTTAAATAACCCTCGAGACATCCTCAATAAAGGATGCCGACGAGAGGCATTATTTGTCTCGCGAACTACTGAATCAGGGCAGAGGGGCGATTTACCGTGCAACAATGAGTTAACGATCGATATTTACCGAAATTCTGCTTTGTTTATATTTTCAACTAATACGGTTGATGTATAACAGTGTAGAGATTTGATTCCATTTCCAGGATGGTTGTGCTCAACGACCACACAATGATGCACCAACCAAATGTAATATTCGGCATTGGTCGTTAATACTTTATTGTTATAATAGTTATATAGAAGAAATCACAAAATCAGTACAGCAGCTCACTCTCTCCATCTTAACCACTAGCACTGCAATGTTATGTTCAGAAATTTGTACTTATTTCATTTACAATGCCTGGTATGTATCCTTACTGTAAATCGCATTTGGGATTGTATTCAAGTTTATATAGTATTTTATTTTAGCTCTGTAATGATTTTGTGATTTCTTCTATATAGCTTGAAGATGCATTGAAAATGATCACTATGTGATAGAAATAGACCTGCTGCTATAACAATAAAGTATTAACAATCAGTTGTCCACATTACATATGGTTTGTATAACACTGGGTTGCGACCATCATGGAGATCGCAAAGTCTTACTTTGGTGGTGTCGGAGGGGGGGAGGGGGGTGTCGCGGTCACGTATGCCTAAATGAAATTGATTTAATGTTAAAATTACGGAGTTTCTTGTATAACATTAACTCTTTAATGCACAGAATAACTGATCAGGTAAATACCTTATTTTTTCCATTACCTCTCAAACTTTTCAACATTTTACCACAAATTCATTTGTAGCTGCTTCTATACATAGTGTTACATTTGAAAGTAGCTTATCCTAGAAATAATAAACTGAAGAGTGGTACTGAATCAGTTAGCTGCTTTGAGTTACTTCTAACATGCCAGTTTCTTTATTTAGGATTCCTCCTTTGCATTGTAAAAGTAGTCAATTACATAATACTGTTGCATATGGGTTACTTTCTGGAAATATTAGAGGCATAAAAGTGACATTTACTGCATCTGGTACATCATGGAAGCACTCTATACCTGACTAGCTGTGAACTTATTGTTGCTGGTACTGCATAATAATTTTAAGGAATTTTTTTTCAATATTTTCTCAGCATATACGTATTATACATTGGTCGTGATAGTTTTTACAGCTTCAAATAAAAAGTCATGCATTTCAGGGTTAATTATGGATTGAAAAGATCGTAGATTTGTGTTATAATACAGCGAGTTAATGAGGAATACGCGCAAAGCCCGAAAATTGTTTTAAGTACCAATCGATAGGTACGAGTAGAACAACGTGACACAATAAGTAATTCTATATAAATCTACTTCTTCACAAATTGTATATCCAGTGAGACGTTTCTTAATCAGCATCATTCGCGTCATGAGTCTTGAATGAAATGCGAAACACTCGTTAGAAAAATATATTTTTCTGTCGGAAATCATGTAAAAATAGGATGTTACATTACGAAAAAATGTTTTTGTGGTCTTCAGTCCGCAGACTGGTTTGATGCAGCTCTCCACGCTACCCTGTCCTGTGTCTCTTCATCTGAGAATACGTTCAGCAACCTACATCCTCTTGAATCTGCTTACTATATTCGTCCCTCGGTCTCCCTCTACGATTTTTATCCAAACACACTTCCTTCTAATTCTAAGTTAACAATTCCTTGATGTCTCAGAATGTGTCCAACCAATCTACCCCTTCTCTTAGTCAGGATATGCCAGAAACTCCTTTTCTCCCTGATCCGGTTAAGCACCTCCTCATTAATTACGTGATCTACCCATCTAATTTTCATCATTCGTTTGTAGCCCACATTTCAAAAGCTTCTATCATTTTTTTATCTGAACTCCTTATCGTCCGCGTTTCAGTCCCATACAATGCTACTCTCCAGACAAATGCTTTCAGAAAGAATTTCCTAACATTTAAAATAATATTGGATGTTAACAAGTTTCGCTTCTTTAGAAACGCTTTTCCTCCCATAGCCATTCTGTATTTTATATCTTCTTTACTTCGACCATCTGAAGTTATCTTGCTACCCAAATAACAAAATTCATCTACTACTCTTATTGTCTCATTACCTCATCTAATTCCTCAGCATCACGTGGTTTTTTGACATTGCATTCCATTACCTTCGTTTTACTCTAGTTAATGTTCATATTTGATCTTTCTTTCAAGACACCGTCCAGCCCATTCACTGTCCAAACCGCAATGTTTTTATTTCTTCTCCCTGCACTTTAATGCCCTCTCCAAATTTCTCCTTCACTGCCTGCTCAATGTACATATTGAACAACAAGGGGGAAAGGCTACAACCCTGTCTTACTCTCTTCCAAACCTCTGCGTCCCTTTCTTGCCCTTCGACTCTAATTTTGTATAGGTTGAATATAACTCTTGGCTCCCTATATTTTACCCCTGCTACCTTCAGAATTTGGAAGTGAGTTTTCCAGTCGACATTGTCAAAAGCTTTCTCCAAATCGACAAACGCTAAAAACGTAGGCTGGCCTTTCCTTAGCATATCTTCTAAGATAAGTCGTAATGTGAGTATTGCCTCCCCTGTTCCTACATTTCTCTTAAATCCAAACTGATCTTCCCCGAGGTTGGATTCCACAAGTTTTCCATTTGTCTGTAAATAATTCGTGTTAATACTTTGTACACATGACTTACAAAACTGATATTTTCACACTTGTCTGCACTTGCTTTCTTTGGAATTGGAATTAAAATACTCTTCTTAAAGTCGGAGGGTATTTCCCCTTTCTCATACATACACAAAAAATTCGTCCAACAATTTCGAAGAAATAAAGAAGATTAAATTTGTTTCCTTCGAGATAACATACTTTTGTTACGGTTGTTGAGGGCGGAGAAGGGGAGGTCGCCAGGTTATTTTCACTTGGAAGGGCGTCGCCGGAATATTTTTACTTGGAACGAGATCATATATTCGAAAGGGTTGAAAAACACTTATGTATAACATACATTTTACAGGAAGAGAGGTCCCTACCAGCGTAAGTAGTTTCATTCTTTAATGGCATATACGACCATACTTCGCAAAAGAAGTGACCTTCGTGTACTGTAGCTGTTTAAAATTTCATAACTCGTAATAAATGGAACCGTCATCAGGTAATTCATTGTTCATATGCGGTGCTTAATTATGTCGGTGTGCAGTATGCCGGGTATGAGAAATAATTAAAACAACGAGTCATTAAATTTAATATAAAATATTAATAAGAAAAAAACTACAAACAAAAACTGCAATTAATTACATAATACTAGTGCCAAAGACCAATTTAAATTAACAACAGACTGAGAGAGATAAACAACTGTGATAACAAAATGAATGTTTCATGCTCGTCGATTGTCTGAGCAGGTGCCAGGAGATTGCTCTTTTTCGTTTAGGTCGTTGATATGACAGGATTTTTTGCTGTCTTATCCTATGTTATATATTATTTAGGCGACATTCTGGAGTATGTATGTTAATGTAATTGTCTGTTTGCTTAGATGGGTTAAATATAATGATTATTCAACTCAAAATTCGAGTCATTATATGATTGAAATAACCATTTGGTCTTCGCATAATTCAGCAAATTTTTTAATATGATGTAATCCATATTATTTCAGCGACACGCCCACCTCATGTAACAGAATATTATTATCTTTTAACTACAGCAGTATATAAAGATTTTATTCTGTCTTTCGTATACCGCCACATTTGTTTTAAAATTCATGTGGTATATTTGAGGTGGCATAAAGTTACGAAAATACTTCCATTGTGTACTACGAAGTTAACAGTACATTGCGTTAGTTATTTGGTGTACTATACGGGCGTACTAAGCAGAGCGGACTCCCAAAACATTTAATATATTATGAAACTTTATGTATAGGGTGCTTATAATTTGACTGTGTTACGAGTACTGCAGTGCGGGCTGTATACATTGCAGGAGACTGAAACATCGTGGATGCGTTCAGTAATTGGTGCGTTCGCGGAGTATAATGAAAAAAGTGTTCCACATTCCGCCGAAACTAACGGAACAAATTTCAACAAAACTCGGTACAAATATTATTTATCGTCAGGAGGCAATCGCTGTGGGGCGAAAAAAAACCTTCGTTACGTAGTTTAGGATATATGGCGACATAAACAATGGGACTCACTATAAACTGCGGCTTCAAGCGACGCGTGAATAACGAGATTTTCGCCATCCACTATTTGAGAATGGGAGCTCGAACCAAATTAAAAAATTACGAAAACAGACAAGTTTATCGCTTATTACTTTCCCGATGGTCATACAGTAATACTTCGGCATTCAATTTATTACGTGTACACTACTAGTTGTATTCGAGAGACATTTCACGAGCAATGCAAACTGAATGTATCTTCAAAGTTATATCATGGTTCGCCACATATAGCAAGAGATCTGTCGCCATAAAAATGAAATGCATGAAAAATCGCGCCATAAGCGATGGAGTTGCAATTCATTACACTTTCTTACCCAATCTATTTTAACCACATACTGTTCATTTTTTCGAAACATTTCACTATGCGCCGGAATTGTGGCCGACATTGTTCAAAAATGTTCAAATGTTTTTAAATCTTATGGGACTTAACTAAACTTACAAACTTACAAACTACTTCAGAACTAACTTATACTAAAGACAAAACAAACATCCATGCCCGAGGGAGGATTCGAACCTCCGACGCGGGAGGCCACGCGATCCAAATCATGGCGCTCCAGACCGCTCGGGTACTCCCTCGCGGCAGATATTGTTCATGACGTATGAAAACATATGAATTTAACTGCACGAAAACAAAATTGAATTGGATAGAAAGTGCGCCGTTTTGGAGTGGCCGAGCGCTCTAAGGCGCGTTGCTGAGGAGCGCGCGGTTGCTCGCCATCGGAGGTTCCATTCCTCCCTTGGACATGTGTGTGTGTGTGTGTGTGTGTGTGTGTGTGTGTGTGTGTGTGTATGTGTGTGTGTGTTGTCCTTAGCATACGTTAGTTTAAGTAGTTTGTAAGCCTAGGGAACGATACTGCAACAGTTAAGTCAGAGTTACAAACTTTTGACACAAATTGGGGTAGAAGGAGATGGACTGAGGGCGAACAAGTATATAGACTAACGTAAGAATGAAAGTCGCAGACAGGCACGTAGAAAACGCTATTGACACAAAGTAATGATTCAGCATCCTTGATTAAATGAGTATACATACATTCATAAGCCATTACTCATACACACATGAGCGCCGTCTCTAACCGCGACAGTCCAACTTGCATCTGAAGGAGTGTACAATAGAAGGAGCAGGGAGAGCAGTTGAGAGGGAAGGTGTAAAGCAGGGCTGGGGATAGAAAATTCCTCGCTGACTGGTGGACCGTAAAGACATTGATGGATCCCCCCAGGGGGCCCACATCTCTTTTGTGGGTACGTGTGTGGCGCGCACGGGTCCCCGAGCCATTGCAGTCTTTTTTCCTGCTTTCCCCAGGCTGCATTACCCCTCCTAGTTCCCCCTCCTTCTCATCCCAATTCCTCCTTCCCACCCTCTCCAACCCCGTCTCTCGGTGTTACTCTAGATGACGGCTTGGCTATCCCACGGTACCGATTGTCCTGCACTTTGGTTTTGTCTGCTGTGTACACCGGTTTTTGGCCCAGTTTGGTCCCCCTCGGGGTTTGCCCTTCCATACCAAAATTGTCCGATAATGCGTGAGCCAATTGGGGAAGAACTCCCGACCTAGCCCCTACGGCACGGGTCCTATCCTTTCCTTTCCACTTCCTTTCCTCGCTGTAGCCCCCATCCCCCGCTAGGTCCCCAGCACGTGTAGCCAGTCCATGTGGGGGGGGCTGTTATGTACCCTTTGGCTGAGCCCCCTGACACCACAGGGATCACACTACTGGTGTCTGAGCTGCAACCTCTCCATGCAAGCCAAGGAGTTGATGCCTGTCCTTGGGGGTATCAGAACTCCCGGCAATGGCCATCGTGCCAGGTGGGTGACACCAGGGCGGACGTCTAGAAAAGAGTTAGACTCCAAAATGGTCGTGCATTGGCCGTCTCTGAAGACAGGAAGAGATCGTTTAATGCTGCTACTGCGGATAAGAGGATGTTTCCCTCCCTTGCTACCCCTTGGGAGGAAGGCCAGGCTCGCCGGTTAGGAGCAAAACCCTTTCATCGCTACCTCGTTTGCTCAAGGACTGATGGAGGAACTTTTACTACCACCAAACCGCTGTTCTTTGTCGAGACCATAGAGGACACGTTTGGTGAAGTGGAATCTATGGGTAAGCTTAGTCTGGCTCATTGATCATTAAGACAGTCTCGGCAGCCCAGTCTGAAGCTTTGCTCGCCTGCACCACCCTTGGCGACATTCCAGTAACAATTCTCCCGCACAAATCCTTGAATCTGGTACAGTGTGTGATATTCCACCGGGACCTCCTCCTTCAAACTGATGAGGAGCTTAGGGCCTATCTCGAGCGGCGTGGTGTACATTTTGTTTGCCGCGTTCAGAGGGGCCCTAAAGATAACCGCGTCGATACTGGGGCCTTTATCTTGGCCTTCGAGGGGGACACACTCCCAGAGAAGGTCAAGATAATGATATATCGATGTGAAGTGAAGCCCTACATTCCACCTCCCATGCGGTGTTTTCGATGTATGAGGTTTGGTCATATGTCCTCTCGGTGTACAGCAGTCCCAGTATGCGGTGATTGTGGACGCCCACTATATGAGGGGAGCCCCTGTGTTCCTCCACCGGTGTGCGTCAACTGTCATCAACACCACTCTTCACGGTCGCCAGATTGCCCTATGTTCAAAAAAGAAAAGAAGATACAAGAGTACAAATCCCTGGAGTGTTTGACGTACCCTGAGGCCCGCAGTAAATATGAACGTCTGCATGCCGTGCAGATGGTGACGACCTTCGCTACGACGTTATCGTCTAGCCTTTCACCCTCCCCTTCCCACTCCCATCTCCCCCCTACACCCCGTCCCCACCCCTCCCTCACATCTCCCTCTCCTGTAGCTCCTGTAGCCCTTACTTTGTGTCCCACCCCTTCCCAGCCGGAGAAGTGCACCCCTTCTCCGTCGCCTGCCGGTGACAGTGCCCTATCTCAGGGCCTTCCGTCCCGGCGTTCCCCAGATCGGAGATCTTCGACCTCCAGCCGGCCATCGGACTCCCAGTCAGTGAGTTCAAAGGTCGCTCGATCTTCGTCAGTACCAGACCTAACTGACAAAAATCCTCTCTAGGGCGGGTCCTGCCCGTCCCACACGAGAGAAAGAGAAGGAGAAGAAGAAGAAGAAACCAAAGTTACAAGATAAAGCCCCTC
This sequence comes from Locusta migratoria, assembly GCA_026315105.1. Classification (NCBI taxonomy): domain Eukaryota; kingdom Metazoa; phylum Arthropoda; class Insecta; order Orthoptera; family Acrididae; genus Locusta; species Locusta migratoria. The sequence continues at coordinate 105,283,235 of CM048747.1, forward strand.
CGGTACCACCGGAGGTGCCGACTGTGCTTTCGCAACTCGCTCATCCCATTGAGCCTGAGGCTGATCAGCTATTTATGGATGTTGTCCCTTCTTCTTTGGTGACGGACGCTGACAAAGCAGCGTGACAGACATTATGCCATTCGCTTCCCGCCTAGATCCTCGTGATGTGATCATCCAATGGAACTGTAATGGTTACTACCGTCACCTCTTGGAGATTAAACAGCTAATATCTCTCTCTTCTGCGGCCTGTGTCGTCCTGCAGGAATCGAGGTTTATGGATGCACATTCACCGACCCTCCATGGGTTCCGTGCTTTTTGTCGGAACCGGGTTGGTCCCCTCCAGGCGTCTGGTGGGGTTTGTACTTTGGTCCGGACAGATATTGTCAGTATCTGGATTCCTCTCCAAACACCATTGGAAGTGGTTGCTGTCCGGGTTCACTTGGACACTCCATTGACAATTTGTAACCTCTACCTTCCACCTGACAGGCCACCTACACTCACGTCCCTAGTGGCCCTCCTTCAGCAACTCTCCCCTCCTTACCTCATCCTTGGGGACTTCAATGCCCACCATCCTTTGTGGGGCAGTGCTTATACATCTAGCTGGGGCCACCTCATAGACCAGTTTCTTGCTGACCACAATCTGTGCCTTCTCAACGATGGTTCCCCAACTCATTTTAGTGCCGCTCACGGCAACTTTTCTGCCATAGACCTCTCTATCACTTCTCCTTCTCTCCTTCCTTTATTTCACTGGTCGGCGTATGACGACCTCTGCGATAGCGACCACTTTCCGTTGATAATTTCACTTCCCTCACACCTACCACGAGCCAGGGTACCCCGCTGGGTATTCCGTCGTGCTAATTGGCCGCTATATACATCCCAGGTTGTGTTCCCATCTTCCTCCTCAGGCTGTATAGATGATATTATAAGCCAAATGACCAACATGATTACCCAAGCTGCCAACGCCGCTGTTCCCCGGTCGACAGGCCCTCCTACTCGCCGGCCTGTCCCTTGGTGGAATGCAACTGTTGCCGCAGCCATTCGCGAGCGCCGTAGGGCCTTGCAACATCTTAAGCGCCACCCATCGCTCGCTGGTCTAATAAATTTCAAACGTCTGCGTGCCAGAGCTCGTTACTTAATCAAACAAAGTAAGCGGACATGCTGGGAGCATTTTGTCTCCTCGTTGGGTTCTTCTGTCCCTTTGACAAGAGTGTGGGCTATGCTCCGATCTATCCAAGGTAGCTGGCGGCCGTCTTCCGTCCCTGGTCTTGCCCTGCCTGATGGGGTCTGCACAGAGCCATCTGTTGTTGCAGAACATCTTGCAACTCACTTCGCCAATGTATCAGCGACAACTTCATATCCGACGACCTTTCTCCTTCAGAAACACCAGGCCGAAACCTTCAAATTAGGCTTTACTTCTCACCAGGTGGAACCATATAACGAACCTTTTACTGACTGGGAGCTGTCGCTGGCCCTGTCCTCCTCTCGTGATTCAGCACCTGGCCCTGACGATATCCATAATCAATTGCTGAAACACCTCAACCCCTCACAACGACAATTTCTCCTAAAAGTTTTTAACCGTATTTGGCTTCAAGGAGTGTTCCCCTCCCAGTGGAGGGAGAGTATTGTGGTCCCTGCCCTCAAGCCTGGCAAGGACCCGTCGGCGCTGGACAGTTATCGACCAATAAGCCTGACAAGTGTCCCCTGTAAACTACTTGAAAGGATGGTAGCCCGCAGATTAGGCTGGGTTCTTGAATCCCGGGGACTTCTCTCACCTTACCAGTGTGGGTTCCGGGAGGGACGATCACCTATTGACCATTTACTTCGACTGGAGACTGCGATCAGACAGGCCTTCTCTAAAAGACATCATCTGGTAGCAGTCTTTTTCGATCTTCATAAGGCGTACGACACTGCTTGGCGTCATCATATTTTACGTTCTCTTCATGACTGGGGCCTCAGAGGCTCCTTACCAATTTTTATCCGTCAGTTTTTATCCCACCGCCTGTTCCGTGTCAGAGTTGGCTCTTCCTTTAGCTCCCCTCGGATACAGGAGAACGGCGTCCCCCTGGGCTCAGTGTTGAGTGTTACACTTTTTCTAATCGCCATCAATGGGTTGGTGAGCTCTGTTGGGTCACTGGTAACCCCGGCATTGTATGTCGACGACTTTTGCATATGGTACAGCTCCTACTCATTAGCATCTACTGAACGTCAGCTCCAGAGCGCCATTCGGCGGGCTTCAGTGTGGGCTACGTCCCATGGTTTCCAGTTTTCCTCATCAAAAACGAGGGTGGTGCACTTTTGTCGTCGTACTACAGTTCACCCTGATCCAGAACTGTTCTTGGGTAATCAGCGCCTGGAAGTTGTAGCACAGCATCGTTTCCTGGGTCTTCTCTTTGACAAAAAATTGACTTGGGTGCCCCATATTCGCCACCTAAAGATTAGTTGTATGAGGAAACTCAATGCCCTACATTTCCTTGCTCATTCATCTTGGGGTGCAGACCGAACAACTATCCTCCGTATCTATCGGGCTCTAATCTTGTCCCTATTGGACTATGGGTGTCAAGTTTATGGCTCGGCAGCTCCTTCTGCCCTGAAATTATTAGACCCGGTTCACCATTATAGTGTCCGCTTGGCTACAGGTGCATTCCCGACTAGCCCGGTCGACAGTATCCTTGTTGAGGCGGGAATCTGCCCTCTTCAGGTCAGGCGGCATCAGCTTCTGGCGTCTTATGCCATCGACATCCGGCAATATCCTGATCATCCCGCTTACCAGGTTCTTTTTGCACATGAAGGGCTTCGAACCCCTGATACCCGGCCGCGGGCGGGCCTTCCCGTCGGACTGCGGCTTGCCTCTCTTTGCCGGGATTTCCATTTCCCTTCGCTAGATTGCGCCCCCCATTTTACTGCACGCACACCTCCGTGGATGGTGCCGCGACCACTAATTCGGACGGATCTCTTCCAGGGCCCAAAAGCTTTAATTTCCCCCATGGTCTTTCGGCGTTTGGTGTGCCCAGTACTAGAAGAGTTTCAGGGAGCCTCTATCTTCTACACTGATGGCTCGAAAACAGTGGGCCACTCCGGATATGCTTTTACATCTCCTGTTGGGGCAGAATGCCATTCTCTGCCAGAGGCATGCAGTGTGTTTACGGCAGAGCTGATGGCGATTTATAGAGCCCTCTGTTTTATTAAACATTCTGCCGTGGAACGTGGTTTAATCTGTGCTGACTCCATGAGCAGCCTGCAGGCCATTGATCGTTGTTTCCCCTCCCATCCTTTAGTTATTTCCATTCATGATCTCCTTGCTGACCTTCATCGTGCTGCCTGCTCCATTACCTTTCTCTGGATGCCAAGCCATGTTGGTATTACAGGGAATGAAGAGGCTGACCAGTTGGCTAGATCGGCAATTACTCGCTGCCCGTCTCCCTTTCAAATTCCGGGTGCGGATCTGCGGGTGCAGATCAGATCTTTGCTTCACTCCTCATGGGATAGCAGTTGGAAAGCTACTGCCCCTTCCAATAAACTCCGCACCATCAAAGATACGACTGCAGTTTGGAGTTCATCTTTATGCCCTTCCCGGAGAGAATCAATTGTCCTCTGTCGCCTCCGTCTTGGACACTGCAGGCTGACCCATGGATTTCTTTTACAAAATGACAATCCACCACATTGTGATTGTGGAGCCGTACAATCCGTGTCTCATATTCTGACTGAATGTCCTCTCCATTCGACACTTCGTGGCGACTATGGCCTACCGCCTGCATTGCCTTTAGTTTTGGGCGGATGACCCACGGATGGTTGATCGCGTCCTTGCTTTCCTCCGTGAAAGTAGATTTTATTGTCAGCTCTAGGACTCGCTTGGTTGGGGTGAGTGGGTTTGTGATTCTTGGCTGATTGTGGGGTTTAGAGCCTTATCCCCATCAGACCCCCCCACTCTTTTACATTTTAATGTAGTTTTATTTCTCCCTGCTCTGGAGCTATAATACTTTGACCACTGTGCCATTAGTACCTTGTGGTTTAGGCTAGAGGTCGCTTCCAGAGCTGTGGGATCGGATACTGTAGCATTTGCTGCCTTGGGTTGGTCTTAGTCTTGTTGTCGAGTCGATTTTACTTCCTAGTGTAATGGTCTTTTAGGTTTCACTTATTTTTCGTTGTGTTCCGTGGCGTATACAATTTGAGGTTGAAGGGACTGATGACCTCGTTGTTTGGTCCCTCATGTCCACCACCACCACCACCACCACCACCACATTGATGGATGAGAACGTGAGATGCAGCTTGGGATGCTGTATAGGGTGGAGGCGGGTCATCGAGAAGGGGAGGCTAAGAGGGGATAAAGCTGTATATACATCTTCCTTACTGGAAGTAGTTCAGATCAAGGAGATTCAAATATTTCGTAAGCTCATGGGACTTAACTGCGGGGTCATCAGTCCCTAAACTTACAAACTACTTATGAACTACCTTATACTAAATACGACTCAAACATCTATGTCCGAGGGGGGATTCGAACCCCCGATGGGTAACGGTCTCTCGAATCGGAGCATAGCGCCTCAGTGCGCTTGGCCACTCCCCCGCGGCTCAAGGAGATTAATTAGTTAGCTAGACAACTAATTAATTCTCGTCTGGAAAAGTTTCTGTCAATAAATCCAAAATTCTTTCGGTAACTCTGTAGATGGTTTTCATAGTATGTGTGGTCGCATTCACAACAAGAAACGTTTAGTGCACTGTAACAGCCCTGGCGGAATAGCCGTGTGGACTAAGGCACCTTGATGCGTTGAGTGCGGTTTTTCGCCGTCGGAGGTTCGAGTTCTTCCTCGGGCATGGGCTTTTGTTATTCTTAGGATAAGTTAGCTAAAGTAATTTCTAAGTTTAAGGACCGATGAGCACTGCAGTTACGTCCCATATATTGACAAACATTCGAACATTTTTTGCACTATAACAGCCATAGTTTCGGACTGGAACGATATGCTTACTTATTCTAATCTCTTAGGAGATTTTCCGTTTTAGCTTCTAATTCTTCTTTTTCCTCACTTTATACCTTTTAATTCTGTCTTTATTGGATTCTCATTTGCACTCTGCATATTCTTGGCGCCCTTTCTCCCGACGTTAACGTATGCGTTGTTTGGCCGACATTCGGGCACTTTTTAATGAGTAATACTCTGCCTGTAGGTTACGTACTAAAAGCAATCAAGCCAAAAACGCATTCACCAAAATTTAATGGCTAAATATTTCTATTTTACAGCCACATTTCAAAAGCTTCTCTCATCTTTTTGTCTTAACACCTTATCGTCCACGTTTCACTCACATACAATGCTACACTCCACACAAATGCGTTAAGAAACGACTTTTTAACAGTTAACCTAATATCGGATGTCAATAAATTTCGCTTCTTCAGAAACGCTTTTCTTTCCATAGCCATTCTGCATTTTATACCTTATTTACTTCGGTCATCAGAAGTTATTTTACTACCCAAATAACAAAACTCATCTATTACTTTTATTGCCTTCTTACTTAATCTAATTCCTTCGGCAACTCCTTATTTTCTGACGCTACATTCCATTATCCTTGTTTCACTCTCCTTTCAAGCACTGTCCATTCCATCAATTGCTCTTCCAGATCCGTTGCTATCTCTGACAGAATTACTATGTTATCGGCAAACTGCAATTTTTTTTTATTTCTTCTCCCTGAACTTTAATTCCCAATCAAAATTTTCTCCTTCACAACTTGCTCAATATATAGATTGAACAAATTGGGTAAAGGCTGCAGTGCTGTCTTACTCCCTTCCCAACCATTGCGTCCCTTTCATGCCATCCGACTCTAATAACTGCTATCTGGTTTTTGTATAAGTTGAATATGACTCTTCGCTCCCAATATGTTACCCCTGCTATCTTCATAAATTGAAAGAGTGTATTCCAGTCAACATTCTGAAAAGATTTCTCCAGATATACAAATGCTAAAGACCTAGGTTTGTCTTTGCTTAGCCTATCTTCTAAAGTAATGTCAGTATTGCATACCGTATTCCTACATTGCTCCTAAATCCAAACTGATGTTCCCCAAGGTCGGATTCCAAAAGTAAATTCGCCTATGTTAGTATTTTGCAACCATGCCTTATTAAACTGATAGTCGTGTAATTTTCACGATTGTCTACACTTGCTTTGTAATTGGAATTCCCCTGCCTATGAACCGTAATAATGTTAATAAGGCTTGGGCCAACACTTTAAATAGAAAACGGAAAAAAATATATGGAAGATTTCTCGTTCAGAATCACAACACTTGACAACATAATTTAAAAGTCGGTCTTCTATTAAATAAAACTAGTACCTTCTGTATTCTGACAAAATTTTTCTCAGCACTGATACAGCAACATTGCAGGGCTCCGATTCAAATGTACGCCCATTCATTCCACGTTTCCTAAAACTGCTGACAGTCCAGATGCAAAGAGAAATGAAACAAACGCTTTTGTACATCGCCCGGATCGCATCTGTAGCGCGTATTCACGAACAGCAGGCTCGTAAAATGGCGGGCGTATTGTCCCTTCACAGTGAGTCAACACAGCGCGTCGCCTCTTTTAGAACCACATCCGAGCGAAACGGTGTATACAAAGTATTTGTGGGCAGCGCAGGACGTGGGACCTCGTTGGGGAGCCTGTCGATGCACTTCGGAAACACTTCGCAGCTCGCAGTAATGCATGAAACGTACTATACTATGATAATGTGTGCACGTTATTACGCTCGAGATATCGCATTGTTTTATTGGAAATGTAGATATACGAAACAACCTTTTTCTTTCTTCTTAAAATTATATTTATTTATTACGTCGTTTCTGCATCTGCCATCGTCAGATCTAAAAATCAGAGGTTTTTACTCTTATTGATACGAAAGAACGCTGCTGAATACTTACTGTGATATGATCTCCGTATTTCTCAATATTAGCAGCAGAAAAAAAAAATGACGTGGTTGGATGTTTTAAGTGAAAGAACGCGAGAGAAACATGTACCACTTTTATTTATTTACTTGGCATTAATTACTGGTGTTGTCCATTCTGATCTTAGTCCATATCGTTCTCCTCCGCCCTTCTTCTTATGTCACTCTGTCCGTTTTCACTTATTTACATTTATTATTCTTGTATTCTTATCGGGTCTGTGCCAGATAACGTCGTCATCTTGACACAATATTCAAACAAACCAACTGGCTGCCATCTTCTGTTGAGTAAGCCGGGTGCACTGACTCGCTTCATTGCATTCTAGTTCCTCACCTGAAGATCGCACCCATTTGGCTTGTTGAAATATTGTGTCAAAATGTTATCCGGCTGCAGACCTAGGAAGAATATAATCAGTTATTACACCGGGAAAGTCTACGCAACCTCAATTATTGTTGTTAGATAGGTACTGGGAGCAGCCAATGAAACAAATATTATTTTTGTCAGTTCAAAGTTAAGATATTTCTATAAAGTTTGGGGGAAAGTTTGACTTCTTTATTATCGCTGAATATTCAGAATTCTGTCAGTTTTACTGTGAATGTAGTTGTATATTTTAAGTCTTCTAAGAAATTGATTTGTTCACTTTCTTTAAAATGTAATAACAGTAAGTTTTCTTCGATGCTTGTATCTACATTTTAATGCTGGGCCAACTTAGCAGCAAAGATTGATTTATTTAGGTACTTAGGCAAAAAAGGTTCAAATGTTGGTTAAGCTTAAGGGACTTTAACTTCGGGGTCATCAGTCCCTAAACACACAAAATACTTATGAACTACCTTATACTAAAGACTACACAAACATCCATGCCCGAGGGGGGATTCGAACCCCAGACCGTAGCGGGTACTTAAGACTGACAGTTTGCATGTGTTCTCGATGTGCATGTTGAAACTCCTACTAGCTTGGTAGATGTAAAGTTTTGACCACACTGAACAGTTTAGGTTTTAGCTCCCAAGCGCTTGGTGAAATTATTCATGCAAGAAGGCTCTTCCTACATGTATGAAAGATCATCCGTGGACAATGAATAAACAGATTTAACTGATTTTTTCTGTGCTGGATAATTCGTGAAATAATGAAAGTGGTATTTTTGTATGAACTCAAGAACATAATTCGAGCAGTGCAGTTTTTCTAAAAAATGGATAAAATTTGGGACAGTTACAAATTAATTTTGAAAATTCAGACAGATTGCAAAATCATAAATATTGAAAGTACTTTCTCTATAACGGCTGATAGAGTGACATATTTGACATGTCACCACGATATTTAACTTATATTTGTTGATGGAGAATATTTTTAAAATCACCAACGCACGATATGCTGCACGAGGAAGCGTACTTTGTAAACTGACTTCCATTCAATATTTCCAAATTCGCCAGACGGATTTCGACTAACCAAACTTTCAAAAATCTGTTGTAAGTCGCTCAGGAAAAAATCTGCATGAGGAATACTTTTTCCTAATTACAAAATGTGAGGTTAAAATGTTTGTAAATCTATGGGACTTAGCTACTCTGGTCATCAGTCGCTAGGCTTACAAACTACTTTAACTTATAGTAAGGACAAGAAATACACCTGTGCCCAAAGGAGGTCTCGAATCTCCGACGCCGAGGCAGCGGCGCGCATCGGCCGTATTTTGCCGATAGTTAGTATTGTCAAACATCGTATAATACCTTATTGTGAATACGTAAATTAACAGATAATGCTGTTGAGTGCTCCGTTCTTATCTTAAGCGGGTAGATAAATAACTTTTCACCTTATATTTGTATCAAAGCTCCTCAAGGCTAGATTGGCCGAGCGGTCTAAGGCGCTAAGGCGCCTTGGAACGGTCGCCCACTTCACCGCAGCAAAATGTAAGGGCAAACTTTCTTGTATTTGCATTGTCTTTCCTTTCTCAGACTACTGAACTGTCACACTTCATATCAAGATGTTGATTTTATTCATTGCACGAATTCAGCCCATAAATAACGTATTTCAAGAGTTGCTGCAAATTTACAGGAAGTGCGACGTTATTCGGATGAAACACTGTTGTCCCGTTGCAGTCTTACTGCGCTAGACGTAACAATAATAATACGAATAGAAATTGTATTCTATTAACCTAATTGTTAAGTTATTGGAACTTCTTGCATGAAAGTTAATATTGTAAAGGGAAGAGTGAAAGTTTCATTCTGTAAACATCCCTTAGGCTGTGGCTAAGCTATGTCTCCACCATATCCATTCTTCCGGGAGTGCTAGTCTTGGAAGGTTTGCGGGAGAACTTCTGTGAAGTTTGGAAAGTAGGAGGGGAGGTATTGGCGGAAGTTAAGTTGTGAGGCGGCATCGTGAGTCGTGTCGATAGCTAAGACGGTAGAGCGCTTGTCCGCGAAAGGCAAAGGTCCCAGGTTCGAGTCTCACACAATTTTAACCTGCGAGGAAGTTTCATATCAGCGCACACTCCTCTGAAAAGTGAAAGTTTCATTCTAGAGTCTCGATATCGAACATCTGGTAACACCTACAAACGCCGACATTTAACTTTGTCAGCATCCATATTTAAAACCAAAAGCCACGGCTAGGTTGAAGACACAAGCCAGCCTCTGAGCAGAAGGTATACATACAGTCAATAACATGGATCCCCAAGCGGCTGAAGCGGCGAAAGGCACCCTTGTGAACCGCTACCGCACACTGGGCCCGTGCACGGGCCACGCCGGTCATCAACAGTCCACTCTTCAGGATGCGCCTCCCCCTCCGAAACAAGCCGCAAGTCAGTGGCTCTATAGCCTCCAAACTGCGGTCAGCAGCCAGTCCACCAAGCCACTCATCTCACTGGCGCGCTCTTCGGTCCGTCCGCAACCCACGCTGCCACTGCTCTCCTTCCACTCCGCCAAAAACCAGCCGCGAGCGTCCCCTTGGGGTGCCACCCATAAGGCACCGCTACACTTACTACTTCACCCGCCGTAAGGACAGATACCACCCCACGACATGCACGATATGAAACAGATACGAACGTATCATAAGTAAATAAATGTACAAATCTTTGTAAAGCTTATGGGACTTAACTACGGGCTGCGGCGAATCGGCCGAGCGCATTGAGGCGCTATGCTACGATGCGCGAGGCTGTGCCCCGTGGGGGGTTCGAATCCCACCTAGGGTATGGATGTTTGTGCCGTCTTTAGTAAAAGCTAGTTCGTAAGTAGTTTGTAAGTTTAGGAACTGATGACTCCGCAGTTAAGTTCCTTAAGCTTTACAAACATTTGCACTTAACTACGTGGCCACCAGTCCCTTAACTTACAAACTACTTATGAACTAACTTATTCTAAAGACAACACAAACATCCATGCCAGAGGGAGGATTCGAACGACCGACACAGGAGGCCGCGCGATCCGCAACGTAGCGCTCCAGACCGCACGGCTACTCCCGCGCGGCAATAAATATATAATAAAAAAATAAAGGTTAGAGAAATTTATTTCTTGGGCATGTTGTAATTCAGTCCCTGGGGCATCACGGCATTTCTTAACACCTCCAATGCAACACCAAACGTTTGCCGCGACGGAGTAGCCGAGCGCATTAAGGCGCCATGCTGCCATGCGCGAAGCCTTTCCAGTAGGGGGTTCGAATCCTCTGTTGTTTTCTTTAAAAAAAATGTATTTTAATGACCCATGAAGGTGGCTGGCAGCAACCTTGTACGCTCGTCTTCCGCCCAGAGTACATAGGATAAATTTGGCGAATTACAAACAATGAAAAGAAGACTTTAAAAAGCACATAGTCAGTATTACTGCCACAGTGGCTAAAAAACACACGGAGTTTGCACAGTGAATGGTGAAGATAACAGAGAGACAATTTAAAAATGGCAACATATTGTTCTGCCTATGCGGCGGAGTCTTAAAACCACGATCACATGACACTAACAAAACACTTTAGCACGGAGCACTGTTAAAAACACTATTAAAAATTAAAGCTCTGAGACCCTGCAGGGGGAGAGGGGAAGGAATGGTGGAGCGAGGGTGGGGGGGGGGGCGGATGTGAAGGGTGAGGAAGGAAAACGTAAGAACTCCGTGGGAGGGGAACGGAGATCCAAGCGGGGGAGGGAAGGGAGTGGGAGTGGTGAGAGGGACATAATATACAGGGAGGGGAGGGATTAGGGCTGATATGACGGGTATATATCAGAACGGAGGGCGTCATCCAGGAGAGGCAGATGGCGAAAGTTATCCTATGAGAGGATGTGGAGAGTGCGAAGGTGTAGGGAGGGAGGAATATGCTAGTTCCAGCAAGGCAGAGGCCTGGGGTTCAGCAGGAGGGGAGAGACAACAGGGTCACTGGATTCAATTTTGCGAGTAGTGTAGAGGATACGGATCTGCTCGAGGAATTTTAGAAGGTGAGGGAAAGGAATGAGATCATAGAGGATCCGTGTGGGGGAAGAGAGGCGGATGGGCTAAGCGAGATGGAGGGCATGGCGATCGAGGATTTGGAGGGATCTATAATAGGTGGGATGGAAACTGCAAAGAACGGGACGCATCAAGGAATGATAGGTGTATAGGATTGTGGAGGGCTTAAGTCCCCATGTCCATCCGGAAAGAAGCTTGAGGCGGTTGAGAAAGGAGATTGCTTTATGACGGACTGTTTGAAGGTGAGGGTTCCAGGAAAGGGAGGGATCCAGGGCGAGGTCAAGCTATTTGAAGGTGAGGTTTGGGGGATGGGACGGTCATGGAGTGTAAGGCACAGGTCACGGTGACGTAAGGATCGGGTAGTACGACATATAATGATTCCCTGGGATTTGGTGGGGTTGACGGAGAGGAGCCACTGGTTACACCAAATGGAGAATTGGGAGAGGTGTGACTGGTGCTGAGAACGTGGAAGGGAGGGGGTGAGGGCTAGTATGGCAGTGTCATCAGCATACTGAAAGAGATGGAGAGGAGACTGGGGCATGTCAGCCGAGTAAATAAGGTAGAGGAGGAGGGAAAGGGGAGGCCCCTAGGGTATTCCAATCCTCTCCCGGGTATGGATGTTTGTGTTGTCTTTAGTACAAGTCAGTTCATAAGTAGATTGTAAGTATAGGAACAGATAAACCCGCACTTAAGTACCATATGCTTAACAATTTGAACCAAACTTTTGGTAGCCTTTCTCAGAGTCCGTGCGTACTGAGTGTAGGAGGCTGCCACGCCCCTTTTGCTTTCGATGTGCAGGCAGCGTCCGGCTCGGTAGCCCATGGAACTGCGGCCGAGGAAGCAGCGCCCCCCACCTCTCTCTCTCTCTCTCACTCACTCACACACACACACACACACACACACACACACACACACACACACGCTGGGCGGCGCCTCAATAATACAGGCCGGCGCGTGGTGGCATCGATCAGAAACCCTCCCCCCGCCCTCCTGCAACCTAACACGTGGCCTTGGACCTCATATCGGCTGTTTCCGTCCGCGATGTATGTGTCGCTTCTGTGGCCAGTTTTCCTACTGCGGCTAACGGAAACGGATACAGAACTTCACAACGTCGCCAGAAAGTGGAAAATTGCACCACTTAGTAAAACAGAAGCTCATGGGGAAATAGGGCGAAGAATTACACGGTGTTGCAATTGAAATGGGAGTTTACAATAATCCTATAGTACGCCGAACAAGGATAATGGAATGTAGCGTTAGAAGATCAGGCGATGGCGAAGGAATTAGACTAGGTAATGAGACAATAAAAGTAGTATTTGAGATTTGTTACTCGGATAGCAAGATAATTTCTGATTGCAGATGTAAGGAAGGTATAAAATGCAGAATGTCTATTGGAAGAAAAGCGTTCCTGAAAAATCGAAATTTGTTGACATCCAATATTAAAATAAATGTCAGAATGTCATTTCCTTTCAAATGTTTGTAAAGCTTATGGGACTTAGCTGTGGGGTCATCAATCCCTAAACTTACAAAGAACTTATGAAATAACTTATACTGAAGAGAACACAAACATCCATGCCCTAGGGAGGATTCGAACCTCCGACGCCGGAGGCCGCCCGATCCGCAACGTGGCGCTCCAGGCCGCTGGGCTACTCCCGCGCGGTAGTCCTTTCTGAATGCATTTCTCTGCAGTGTAGCACTGTATGGATGTGAAACGTGAACTATAAGGAGTTCACATAAAAAGATGATATAAGCTTTCGAAATGTAGTGCTACAGACACATGATGAAAACTAGATGAGTAGATCACGTTTGTAATTAGTATGTGCTTAACCGAATTGAGAAGAAAAGGAGTTTGTGGCATATCCTAAGAGAAGGGATAGATTGGTGGGACACGTTCTGAGACATCAAGGAATCGTGAATTCAGCATTGGAGTGAAGTGTGTGGGGTAAAAATCGTAGAGAGAGATCGAGGGACGAATGCAGTAAGCAGATTCAAAAGGATGTAGGTTGCCGAACGTATTCTCAGATGAAGAGACTTGCACAGGACAGGGTAACATGGAGAGCTGCATCAAACCACAAACCAGTCCTCCAACAACAGTGGAGCCAATTATTATGGAGGGAAAAATGAAAGGAGGAATATGCTCTTTAGAAATGGAATGTATCTGCATCACATGTAGAATTTACTACTTGTGGCCAAGAAGAGCGGCTGTCGGTACGACTACGAATTATTTCGAATTCTTTTGAGCTGTCGTGTCTTTTACGTGGAAGCAAATGATACATTCAATCAGCTGACGGATATTCAGCCCGTTAACGCTGCAGATAACTGGAGATTACGGTTTCAATCTCAGTACACCGAGCGGAGCTCAAGTTTCCCTATTAACACATTAGCTGTCTCTTGCTGGGCGTCCGAACTCCAAATTTTCTCGGTAAATCTCTCCTGAATGGAACGTCCCTCTTTAAGCGTACAGCTCTGATATTTCACGAGGCTCTCTTCGAGGCTCTTGTTTTCCCTTAACTAATCCAATGTTCATTTTGAACGTATTGTTCCTCTTGCAAGAAATGAACCAGGCGAGGATCAGTAGTCCGGACACCGTTATACAAAGAGCTCTAATGGAGCAAACCAAACATTTTTCGTTGAATCTCAGTTTGGCGTCTCTTTTTCATAGATGTATATGGTTGTTCAACGATATGTCGCTTTGATCATTTATATACAGAAAATTTTTCGTGAATTATTATTTGAGCAATTGAAAAATAATAGGATTTCCCACCAGTTTACTTAAAATATGCTACATTTAGTTAAGCACACGCGAACGGTTGGACGTTCCGTAAAAAAGTTTGCCGGCCGCGGTGGCCGAGGAGACTGAGGCGCTTCAGTCACGGTCTGCACGGCCACTACGGTCGGGGGTTCGAATCCCCCCTCGGGCATGGATATTTGTGCCGTCCTAGTTCGTAAGTAGTTCATAAGTAGTTTCTAAGTTTAGGGACTGATGACCCCGTAGTTAAGTCCCATAAGCTTTACAAACATTTGAAATTTTTAAAAAAGTTTGGCTATGAAAATTACAAGTGTACACATTAAAACAATCATAATTCCCCTTTTTCCCGTTTTAAGCCATTTTACCTTCATTTGCAAACTATTTTATGATCATCACAGACCATTTCATACTTTGCGCATCCACAGCTAAAATACATTGTTAAGCAATTCTAGAAAGTAATACAAGCGATTAAGCCAGAATTCCTTTCCTTGAATTATCGTAATCCGCCTTAGCTGTCTTATATGCCTTTATTTTGATCACAACCGGTTTTTCACCACTAAAGGTGCATCTTCAGGTATCTTAATTTATATGAGGTGGAATGGCTTATTGCGATGTTCCAATATTCATTTTAGGAGCCGGGTTTTATGGGGGCTTTCCTCAAAGTTATTAGCTTGGTTTATATGGGACACCATTACGTAAACGTCTATGTGGCTGTACACAGCAGTTGGTTAAACCATGTTTACTGCTTAATTTTTTTTTGTTAAATTGAACGTGGGGGTGTGTGTTCTATTTCCCCCGAAACTAAAGAAAAATGGATAGTACCAATTGGTTCGTGTTATATCCTGGTAAAAGACTTGAAAAAAACCAGAAGCGTTTTGTCTATTATTTAACAGGATATCACGCGAACCAATTGGTACAATCCATTTTGCTTTAGATTCAGGGGAGATAGAACACACACCCCCCAACGTTCAATTCAATAAAATTTTTAAGCAGTAAACTTTGTTCAACCAACTGCTGAGTACAACCACACATATGTTTACTTAACGGTGTCCCATATAAACCGGCTAACAACTTTGAGGAAAGCCCCCATAAAATTCGGCCCGCAATATGAATTTTGGGACGTCGCAAAAAAATATTCCATCTCATGGAAAATTCGGATACCTGAAGATGCACCTTTAATGGTGCGAAACCTGCTGAAACGGCTGTAACCTAATAGAGGCATATAAGAGAGCCATGGCGGATTACGATAATTCATGGAAAGGAATCCTGGCTTAATCGTCTGTATTACTTTCTAGAATTTCTTAACTTTTAAGTTGTTGAGATAGCACATAGTTGTTGAGATATAATTTTCTTCTTTTTTCTTTCAGTTCTTCCATAAAGAGTGGTTCGATATTAATTTCAGTATGCATGAGTAATACTTACGTGTAGGTATATGATTAGATTTATTTTTATACCATTCTGGAATTTGTATGACGCCCACCATAGAGCATTTGTGACGTCACTGCACTGTTGTTGCGAAGTTGGTACCAGAAAAATGCCTTGTTTAATTATTATATAATTTCATTAATATTTACAGAGCCACGGTATTATGACCGTGCAAAGTTATTCTAACGTTTAGTTTCTTAAATGGAGGTTGGAATGAATGGTTTGATGAGAAATTAAGTGTCTCAGAATTTAACCTTTAAGTAAAAAGGTTCCTGAGAACGAGAAGACCCGTAATAAAGGAAGACATTGACGTACAGTAGTATCACCAGCGGCGCCTCGCAGACGTGTTAGGCATTTGACACAGGCGTAGGCCGTATAGTTGGACTGTGTGAATCGGGAAGGTCGTGTCGTACTATTATCAGGCATGTGGGCAATCCATACGTCGCAGTGGCCCGATGTGGCATCAACTGGTACATCAGGATACCGAGTCAATTAGTGCAGGTTCGGGTCGACACTGTCCAGAGGTATACTGCACAGAACAATGCATTATCCCATGACCTTGGCACCCGCCAACTGCGAAAATGAACTGGAGACCCTATAACCTTCCTGATGCGAAGTATCATGTCGATTCACATCTGACGATTTCGGTCCTAATGACGCAAGGTGCGGTTAACACGAACATCGCCAAATTTTTAAACAATTTTTTTTGTTTTTGTTTTTTAAATTAAAGAATGGGGCAGTGCGTACGAAGTCCCGACTAGCAAATCATATGCGCCCGAGTTACTCTTTTCTTCTGGGTCTCCTGCCGCCCCCTCAATTACACACCATATCGAAAGTAACAAAACATAAACTTGAGGAACTGAAAGGATTTACTGCTGTAACATAACTGAAACGCAACAGATGCATAAAATATAGAAACTTCCACTCTCGCAAAGAGGAAACCCCAACTGTACAGTTTGCGCATCTTTAGGGCGCCATCTGCTATAATAGAAAAATGATCCCAAAGATCGCTTTTTTGCAATTCTTTTTATTTTTGCACAACTAGTTTCAGCAGTCTAGCTCGCATCATCAGGTGCTCTACAAATATACAAGGAAGCATGTGACAACTGCATACAAAATTTAAAAAAAAAAAAAAAAAAAAAAAGCCCTCCTTTGGGTAGAGGAACAGTGACACTATAAAGTAAAAGTAAACGAAACATATATTCAGTAGTGGAACCATAAGTGAAAAACATAAAGGATGTAAAGGGAAGAAAACTTAACTAAAAGATAACTCACTACTGAAAACAAGTGGCGTACACCTACTTCGTAAAGATCTACAAGTGAGAAGAAGGAAACACAAACCGACCTATTCCATTGGGTTTTAAAGTAAACGGGAGATCCAATTCCCGCAACATTTAGTGAAGAAAATAGTGCAGATGAAAAAGCATTCATGACAATTTATATACTTCACAGTTACTCCAGTCAGTGACATAGCCGCGAGACGAACTGACAGAGGAGACAGGAGGAAATTTACAGATGGGGGGTAGAGATGAACGAGAGAGACAGAGAGAGGGATGATTGGAGATAGATGGGGGGAGGTGGAGTTGGCAGAGGTGGAGGAGGAATAGGTGGCAGCTGAGAAGGAGGAGAAGAAACAGGCAGAGGTTGATAGAGGGGGAGCAGGGGATGGGTAGAAAGAGAGAGAGAGAGAGAGAGAGAGAGAGAGAGCGGGGAAGACGGAGAGGTGGGAGGACCACATGGACTGACAGAATACTGAAAAAGAAAAATTAAAAAGAAAATCTCGGCAACGCTGGTTTTACAGCTACCTAATAGGCCTACATAGGATGGGAAAGGAAGGTAAGAAATAGGCGTAAATATACGAGTACCGATGAACACAGATTAGGTGATGCAGGATAATATGTATTCAGGGTGTCCCACTTAACTATTTCACCCCAGATACCTCTGGAAGTTCAAGAGATATTGAAAAACGACTTTCACGGTCGTAAACCTACGGCAGGGGCTTATGAAAGTAGGTACTATGAGACAGTCTAAAACGTAAATAAGTATTATTTTCATCGCAAGCTTATGTTTTTTTAATGGATACCCTACATTATTTATTAAGCAATCAATAGCATGAAAAATCACAAAAATACTGGCGTTGGTTGCATCGCGAGAGTCAATTACATCCGTAGAAATTGGGAATCGAAGTTGATGTTTGAAATACATGATGCATGATGCTAGCGCGTGTCCGAGACTCAACCGTGAGTCTCGCCTGAGTCTCAGACACGCGCTAGCACCGCGCTTCATGTATTTCAAACGTCATCTTCGCTTCCCACTTTCTCCGGATGAAATTAACGCATCGCGATGCAACCAATGCCATTTTTTGTGTTTTTTTATTCTATTGATTGCTTAATAAATAATATAATCAATTTAAAGAAGACATAAGTTTCCGCTGTAAATAATACTTCTGTACGTTTTAGACTGTCTCATAGTAAATACTGTCATAAGCCCCTGCCGTACGTTCATGGCCGTGAAAGTAGTTTTCCAATATCTCTTGTAGTTCCAGAGATATATGGAGTGCCGCGGTGGAGTAGCCGTGCGGTCTAAAGCATCTCGCTGCGGAGCGCGCGGTTGCTCGCCGTGGAGGTTCGAGTCCTCCCTGGGGCATGGGTGTGTGTGTTGTCCTTAGGTTAGTTTAGCTTAGTTTGAGTAGTATGTAAGCTACGGACTGATGACCACGCAGTTTGGTCCGATAGATTTACAAACATTTGAACATTTGATATCTGGAGTGAAAGAGTTGAGTGGGACGCCCTGTATATTAAATTAACATCCGTATTTGGCAACTGCGAACCATTGCCGGGCTGGTTAGTGACAAATAAAAGGAAATCATTCGATGTCTATTACGTTATTTGATCACTTAGATAGAAAATTACTTGAAGAATAGATCTACACACTCAGGAGTCACAAGCAGGTAAAAGTAACCCAGGTGGTGCAGAGTAGGCCCTTCTATAAAAGTCTAAAAAGATATAAATTATCGGAATAGCAAAATCTTTCAGAAACATTATTCTTAAACTTGTCAGTATTTACAAGACAGAATCGGCATAAACAGATTATAACGACTTGTATCATGAATGTGCTTGAGCTGGATGGTAGGGCTGCTTTGACGTCCACGGGAAATGTGTATCATCAGTGAAATCCAGTTCCGGTGAAATTTAATCCCATTCTTGATCCTTTTTATTTCCATCGTTGCTTTTTTGATGTACAGATTGGAGAACAACCTTGTTCTTGGTATCCGTTCTTACCTTCTGCTCTTAAGAGGAAAGAAGGGTCAAGTGCTATAAACTAATTTCCTAGAAACTTCCCTCGGTGTAAGAAGGATCAAAATACACAAACACGTGTCTTGGCTTATCCATAGACACAATACTGGTTCTGAGAATAAGCCCGTCAAAGCTTTCCAAGTACTTCCGCTGCATGCAAGTGGCTTTTAGCCACCGAAACGGTGGCGCAGCGGCTATAACTACAGTTTAACAGCTTTACGCCACGTGTTAGAATACCTATTCAAGCTTTTACCTTATATCTACATATTTTACCATTATTTTTCATTCATTTACCTGCAGGGCAGGAGATTAACACATGAACCGAGTTAAGGGACGGAAGGACGTTGTATTAATTCACATAAGGCTCATACGTTCAATAATTTAAAAGATTATGTATCTACGTATGGAGTTTTCAGAGAAAAGAGTGTCTTACGTTCACATACTTCAGTATTTCACTTATTATCAGTTCCCGTTTTAAGATTTCACAATAATTTCAAATTCTTGGCTAATTATTTCAACCTCTTCATATCTTTATTCGTTCTTATATTTTATTCCTATTATTCTTGTATTTAAATCTTATGTTTATGCTTACGCATTATTTGGCGTAATATCTTGGATGTTAACGGTCATAGAAACATCCGAAATTTCAGCCAACCTGCGCATTCACTGATGACACAATTACCACAGTAGTATTTGTTGGTATGACTGTTGCTTGAGAAGAAAAGTCGCCTATTGATAGCCATAAAATTTATTTACATCGAAATTTCTTCAATAGTGTTTATCGAAAAGAACGTCACCTTCACTCCAGCGACTTCCAACTGAGTTTCCGAAGCATTTCAGTAACGTACGAACGTAAGATTTCGCAGTCATAATTATTAACGCGGCAAATAGCTCAGAAGAATTTTAACGTTAAAATTTCAGTAACACTCGCGCATTGATGGATTTTTTTTTTTTTTTTTTTTTTTTTTTTTTTTTAGGTTAGAGGGCCTCGGGAACACACGATATGGGTTTCAGTCTCAAAGGGTGGAGGTTAGACACAGGAAGGATGCAGTGGTGTAACAGTTGTAAATTGTCGTAGCTGTGTTGGGAAAGTTCCAGAGCTCAAGCGCTGATAGAAAGTACTGAGGCACAAATCGTTATAGGTTCTGAAAGCTGGCTGACGCCAGAGATAAGTTCCACCGAAATTTTTACAAAGGGCCAAATGGTCTTCAGAAAGGATAGAATAAATAAAAAAGGGGATGGTGTGTTTATTGCTGTTACAAACGGTTTATCCTGCAGCGAAATTTAGGCAGATACTTCCTGTGAGTTGGTATGGATAGAGGTTATACCTGATAACCGGAATAAATTAATAATTGGATCTTTTTATCGGTCCCCTGACTCAGACGATGCAATTGCTGAAATGTTCAAAGAAAGCTTGAATCACATTTCAAACAGATTCCCGAAGCATACTGTTATAATCGGTGTCGACTTTAATTTACCCTCGATATGTTGGCATAAATACGTATTCAAAACCGGACGCAAATATAAAACATCGTCCGAACTAATTCTCAATTCTTTTTCTGATAACTACTTCGAACAGTTAGTTCATGAACCCACTAAAATAGTAAGTGATTGCGAAATTATCCTTGATCTTCTAGCAAAAAATAATCCCGAGTTAGTAAAAAGTATCAAAACAGATACAGGGGGGACTGACGGAAGATATTAAGAAGGTTCAGAGAAGGGCAGCTCGTTTTGTTTTATAACGTTACGGGGGGGGGGGGGGGGAAGCGTCACGGAAATATTGCACGAATTGGGTTGGAAATCATTAAAAGAAAGGCGTTATTGATTGCGGCGTGATCTATTTGCTAAGTTTCAATCACCGACTTTTACTTCTGAATGTGTAAATATTTTACTAGCACTCACCTACTTAGGGAGACATGACCATCCCAATAAAATAAGAGAAATCAGATCGAAAATGGAACGACTTAGATGTTTTTTTTTTCTTCCCGCGCGCTATTAGAGAATGGAACTTTAAACAAAAGTTATAAAAGTGGTTCAATTTTTTTTTTTTTTTTTTTTTTTTTTTTTTTTTTTTTTTTTTTTGTTAAGCTTATGGGACTTAACTACGGGGTCATCAGTCCCTAAACTTACAAACACTTATGACCTACTTACGAACTAGGACGGCACAAATATCCATGCCCGAGGGGGAATTCGAACCCCCGACCGTAGTGGCCGTGCAGACCGTGACTGGAGCGCCTCAGTCCCCTCGGCCACCGTGGCCGGCAAAGTGGTTAATGAACCCTCTACCAGGCACTTAAATGTGATTTGCAGAGTATCTATGTAGATGTAGATGTAGAAGCTTTTCATGTGCGGTCCCCCTTTAGACGAATGACATCTTCCCAAATTTCTTCCAATAAACCAAAGTCTGCCATTCGCTTTCCCCACGATGTCCTTTTATGCTCGTTCCGTTTCAAAACGCTGTGCAGTGCTACGGCAAGATATTTATTGACTCGACTCTGACCCGACGCTACTAATTCTGGATTACAACATAACGGGATTGTTTCTCCTACTCATCAGCTTCACCTTTCATTTTTCTACATTTAGCGTTAGTTATCATTCCTCACACCACAAGTCATTCTGCATCTTACTACAGTCACTCAATGACGACACCCTCCTGTACACCACAGCGTCATCAGCAAACAGCCGCAGAGGCAACTCACTCTGTCCGTCAGATCACTGATATATATAGAAAACATAGAGGTTTTATCACACTTTCCTGGTGCATCCTTGACGATACCCTGGTCTCTGATGAACACTCGCCATCGATGACAACTCAGTGAGTCCTATTACTTAAGTAGTCTTCGAGCCAATCACATATTGGGTACCTATTCCATAAAATCCCCTGTCTCATATCTTTTGCACACATGGTGGAAGCGGTTTTCCATGAATGGCTATTCCTACTATGTCACTTTCTAAGAGGGTATATCATCCACTCCAGGGGCATTGTTTCGAGTCAAGTCTTTCAATGAAAAGTCTTCTCGCAGTATCGTATCACCTACCTCTTCCGTTTCTACAATACTGCCTTCATTTCTCTTCTATAGGAACTCTATTTATTCTACCCATATTTCAGCTTTCCTTTCTTTGCGTAGTACTGGTTTGCCGTCTGAGCTGTTGATATTCATGCCGCAGCTTTTCTTATCTCCAAAGGTCTGTAAGAGGTATCTATCTTTCCCATACTTATAAATTCTTCTACACACTTAGATTTGCTCTCTAGCCACTGCTGATTAGCCAGTCAGCACTTTCTGTCAACCTCTTTCTTGGTCGTCTGTACTTCGTTTTGCCTGTTTCACTTGCTTCGTTATCATATTTTTACCTTTAATCACTTACTTTCACTATATCTTGTGTTACCCTCCTGGTTATATCTCATGTACAGCCTTCACTACTTTATCTCTCAAAGCTATCCATTTCTCTTCACCCCCTTTTCCGTAAAACCTTGTCTAATAATCCCTTTGAAACTCTCAGCTACCTATGGTTCCTTCAGTTTATTCAGGTCCATCGCCTCACTTTCCTACCTTCTTGTAGTTTCTCAAGTTTTAGAGTATAGCCCCTGGATTTGGCTTCATGTTTAAAATCTTAAGTCAATAACGACGAGTCACCATTACCTAATCTATTTAGTACCATCCACCGACTTGCTCGGATACATCAATCGTGTGTGCCTCTGGTGATCAACGGATCGATCCTCGACGGTACGCATCGTCTGTCCAATATATGACATACCACACTGACACGGAATCTGGTACACGCCGACCTTCCTCAAACCAAGATCATCTTTGGCGCTCCCCATGAGTGCACGAATTTTATACAACGGAAAAAAGACAGTTCCAACCTGTTGTTTCTTCAAAATGCGGGCGACATTCTCAGAGAGTGCGCCGGTATATGGAATAGCACACACGATTGATGTATCTGAACAAGTCGGCGGTCGCTGAACATTGTTTGTCGGAGAATCACGCGATGGAGTATGAACGCACTAAGATTCTGGTACAGAAGTTGAGATACTGGGACTGCGTCGTTAGAGAGGCCATTGAAATTCGCACAAGTGACGACCTCATAAACCGTGACTGTGGCTATAATCTTAGCAAAGCTTGGGAACCAGCGATTGGTTTAATTAAGAGTAAATCTAGCAAACGTAAAGAAGTGACGACCACGGCGGACAGAGCCCTCACACCGACGTCATCTCAGAAACCGACGCAATCGGTTCCAATGCGCGGCCGCGACGCTGGGCGCGGACGGCGGAGGGGTCGCTCCGCGGGCCGAGGGTATTTAAATCGCCCGCTACCGGGCTAGAACCCAGTTCCCTTCGAGCCACCGTAGCGTGCGGATCTCCGTGCCGGCGCGTTTCCTGGAGCTCAGTCCGTCAGTTCACCTGATGATGGCGACATGTATGATCGCCGAAATATTGTGCCCGTTGGACACTATAGACCGGCACTACACCCATGGATATTATGATAATCAAATACGCCGGGAGAAACTCAAGAATCACTTGTACTAATGTGGTCTCTGTTCGTTTCCTGTCTGTCTTTCCTACGACAATGCGTTCACTATGCTATTGATAGAAACTTACAGAGCCTTCGTATTTTCTTATTCATTATTAGACTAACTCCTGCATTCTACTTGACTGATTTTGTATTTATTATAAAACACAAAGTAAACTTTCAGTAGCAATCACAGATCCAGTGTTTTTGCATGTTTAGGAATTTGGTTCGCAGTTGGTGGTTGTGAGTTTTTAAAAATTAAAAATTAAACTTTCCCTATTTTAAACTCTCACTCCGACCTTCACTCTCGCAATATCGATATTTTCCGGTCGTTTTTTCATGCTCAAAAACACTGGAACTGTTATTGCGACTGTTTGACTCGTTTTCTAGGGGATGATATCACACGTTCGCAGCTTTCCTTCCCTGCATATGATTATAAAATATCAGTTTAGTAAGTCATGGGTGGAAAATACTAACATGAATTATTTACAGACGAATGGAAAGACTTGTGGAATCCATCCTCTGGGAATATCAGTTTGCCGGCCGCGGTGGCCGAGGAGACTGAGGCGCTCCAGTCACGGTCTGCACGGCCACTACGGTCGGGGGTTCGAATCCCCCCTCGGGCATGGATATTTGTGCCGTCTTTAGTATAAGGTAGTTGATAAGTAGTTTGTAAGTTTAGGGACTGATAACCCCGTAGTTAAGTCCCATAAGCTTAAGAAACATTTGAACATTTGAATATCAGTTTCCTTTCCTGCATATGATTAACAAAACAAATTCATAATAAATTCAAGTTCATGAGAGAAAAGGGTGTACTAACTACTATTTTTGAAAACATGTGAAAGTTCACTTTATGTTGTTTATTTCACAATACTTGAACCCTGTGGCTGATACGTCTGTACGTCGGCACATTTATCAAATAAAGTTATAGCTCGAGAGCCCCCAGAAAAAATGAATATTTGTCGCGAATTGTTTTCACACCATGTGGCTGTCTCAAACACTGTTTATGTTCATGCCTATGCGACGACACGTGTTACATTAACAAATCACAGTCATTTTAATTCATTCCGATGCACACCTTGTTCCACCGGCTAAATATTCACAACACACAGTAGCACTCGATTTAACTTGGTGCAGTCTACGACGAGCAACCACACGTGGCGATTGCCACACACAAATCTCAAGTCACCACCTCGAGATCCACATGCCGACTGATGCAGAGCGACGCCGCCCAGCCAGCCACACCACGTGGTCACGAGTCCTCACTTCCTGCCCAGGCGCACACGCGCCAAAAGTTCAACTGCCGGGGTTTTTTCCCCCTACGTCATCAACTTCCCCATGTGAACTGTTCTAACCGATTTGCCAACGTACAGCGCTCAGCCAATACATTTCTAAAACTTTACTTAAAATCAAAATAATTACACTACACATTAAACAAATATTTTCTTACGTTTTTATATTAGTATAAACATCCTTTGTACTGTTTATCATAATCGTGCAATTTCTTATATCACAGATAACTGATTTAACTGAATATTTCAAGGTAAAATACAAAAGATTGATTGAAAATAAAATGAAAAATAGTTAATATATTATTTTTATAAACAAACATTGCCATGCTAGTTGTGTAACTGTCTTGTCTTCGTTGGTAATTTATTACTTTTCATTGTCAATTAAACATATTACGTTAGATGTGACTATATCAGCTAATGTATTGTTTATTTATCAACAGGCTATTTTGTAATGAGGGCCTTAAAGGTTCCTAACTGCATCGTATTACTTCAAATGCCAGTAGTATTACAATATTTGTGCACTGCACTGTGCCTGGCACTCGCCATTGTCCCTCTCTCCCCTCACCGGAAACGAACTGTAAAATCCTAAGTTGGAACAAGCCACCAACATCGGCCTGCTCGCTGGCCTCCCGTCAGCTACAAGCACACAGCAAATCTCAACGTGGAGAATTTCTACCTATGGCCTAACTATAAATGTTGTCACCCAACTGTGTACATACATTGCTATCATAATTAATAAGATTAAAATTGTGTAACATTTAATGCATTGGCATGGTCAATGTTTGCAGTGAACTTCATACTGTTTAATTATCAAATGCTATTAATTACCAGTATTTCTATTGGACGGTAATCTTAGACAGTCCAAAGCCCGCATCAGTATATTCTGCTGCTTTTGTATGTAGGTGCTGTGCTGCCAATCGGAGCTCAGGTCAGCATTCCTTAATTTGAGCTCAGGCAAGTAAAATACGAGTGAGGAGTTCCTCGCTTCTACACTTCACTCTTCAACCGCTCCCACAAAAAGTTATCGAAAATAGTAAAATCTTCTGACCACGGTAGTCAAGTAATGACTCCACTGAGAGGGCTTCAACGACCAGGATATGTTGTGTTGAGATACTGTCATTGGTCGTACGGAATGTCGTAACACCCCCGTTTCCTACCGGTTAATTATTTATTAAAGAACCGTGATTAGTGTTGCCTGCAAACAATTTGGATAAGCCTATCTTTTCCGAATTATTGTGCTTAAAAAAAGACCTATAGTAAGGGAGAGTTGCCACAACGAAGTAGCGTAACAAATAATCCGTTCCTCCTACTCTGCTCTGTATTGAAATGAACCAGTTGAAAGTTGGAACAATTAGCGTCAAACACGTATGTATTGAAGTACGTGGGAAAATGGAGCACACAGTAACTACACAAATTTGATAATGCAATTAATTTAGAAACGGTTAAATGTGGTCACCAGCTCAGTATGGCACTAACTGTGGAACATGAAATCAATGAACTACTAACCTCTGGGTTAGATGTGACACAATACACAATACTCTTTCTACGAAAATAATGAAGTGTGATTTGCTGACTTTAAATACAATTGAAGTAAAATTTAATTTTGAAAATAGACCTAATAAGTGATAAATCCTTTTGACTGATTGATTGGAGGTAAGTAATGCACCAACAGTTGACATCACCCCAGATTAACACTTACTCCCTATATTATTTTACCTCGTTAGCAGGAATACATTTGAAATAACTTCGATTAACTTGTACTTAAATAATACTAAACTCACAAACAATTTGTCAAAGCCAGTTCAATGGAGTCACTGCACAGGAACAACGCCGAAATACGAACCAACCATCAGGAGAACACAAAATCAAAAAATAGTAAGAAAAATTACAAAATTAATACTAGTAATTTTAAGTTTTATCTTTAAGTTTTCATCTTTAAGTTTCCAGTAACAAGAAAGCTATATTGTTATTCCTTCATTAAATTTTAGTCTATTATTGCATCGCCAAATTAATGAAATCACACAAAGGAAATGAACTTTGAAAAATTAAGCTTTACTGACTTGGCAGCTGAAATTATTATTTTGCTTTGGCACCGACACTAGGTTTTCACTTCACTGACCAGTTTTGGACCCTGCACAAGTAATAATGATTTGGGATAATTAACGTCTAATTAACTTCAAAAGATCGTTATTATTTCAATCACTAGGCATAAGAGGTCTGTGTGTACGCCTCACAAACTGCCTAAACTTTAGTGTTGTAGAAAATATAGGAGCTGTCTTACAGTACGTCCCCGTTGTTGAGAAGCCGGCCGCGCTGTCGTCGACAATGTTGAAGATACGGGCACACTTCCATTTAATGAGCAATTACAGGGCAGGCTCTTGATGACGTGAAAGCCTGTGACAGCTGCCCTCACTCATCACTGGATAAACGCGCCGCAACTTATTACTCCGCCAACACAGGCCTGGCACCCTGGGACACGGCACTGCTCGTTCTCGCGCCTTGTCTATCTCTCCTCTTGCTTCAAGCGACATCACACGCCTCATTCTCTTTATTAGCGCCCTTCCGCTCTCACTTGCTCGACAAAGACCACACTCCACACAATTCAGATCTCTGACAAAGATATTACCCTACTTTTCCTAACGACGTATACACAGTGCAATTACAATTTTCTTTATAGCAAAACTAGCTTAAACCCGCGGCTCCGCTCGGGTGTTGGTAGATCACACTTAAAAATGCACTCGTTTCGAAGAATACAATCACGAAATTCAACAATAATGATTGTAACAATATCACAGATCGATCACGTAATGAAATGCGCGAAGTCAAATCGACTTTTTTTAAAGAGATGTATTAAAAGAAATTTCTTTTTTACTGCTTTATTTATTTGTTCTTATATTTCCTTTTCGTATGCTTATCCTTACAGAGAAAGTGCTGAAGACATTTTAGCGCGCATAGACCAAAGATATGCTCTGTGGCATCATGTTTCGTTGTATGTAACCTCCGTGCTATAGAGTCGCAAACGTCATCGCTGGCCTTCAGTCCGAATTTTTTTAATAATTTGACGACTTTCAACCACCATATCTACCACCCCCTTATAGCTATCGGCATGGAACTGCTATGGTGTACAATGGGAGACTTCGGACAACAATTACACACAGTTTTCGCTGCAGAGCGAAATATTAACATACATACACGTAGAATTTGATATACACCGATAACTTTCCATCCAAATATACTCCACCCTTTTATCATTATCAACCCTCAAGCAACAATGCAGCCAATAAAACCATTTTCAAAGAGTAAATATAATTTTCAAAGAGTAATTATTGCTCCGCATTGCGCATTATATTCTTCAAATTACTAAATATCTATCAGATCGCTATAAAACCATACATAAAACCTTCCTCAGGTATAGATTAGTAACTGTACAAATATTTAAGTCTCTGTGACTTCTCGCTCGGACGTGATAAGCGTACACTGAACAGACATTCACATTAATATATGTAGATAAATAGCTATCCGAGCGCCATAAAACCGTGCCTAAAGCCTTCCCCGGGTAGACATTAGTAACTGTACAAATTTTTAGCTCTTTATGTCTTGTGGTTCAGACGTGATAAACTTACACCGAACAGACATTCACATTTATAGACATAGATTACTCAGGAATAATCAAAACATTATTATGAAATATACCAATACATCATTATGAACACAAATATAAATTAAAAAACAAGCATGTACATTAGAAAGTTTTTTTCTAGATACAATGTGTGGAGCTCTGACATGCTGAAAGTATATACGAGGTCATGTTGCCAAAGGAATATCCTCCACGTATTCTGGTATACATTTTTAAGAAAATCAATACAGCGTGTTCCATTAAGACGGTTATCTAAAATGACTGGACCAATAAGTTGGTCACCAATAATACTGCACCACAAGTTGACCCAAAAGGGTTTTTCAAAATTCGTTTCCAGGGTATCGTGCTCATTTTATCTGTCCATAAGTGGAAATTGTGCGTGTTGTTGATTTCGTTGTGGATAAATTTCGACGTATCAGTGAACAAAATACGTGAAATTGATCTATCATTGGCTATGATCAACTGGCAGAATTCTTGCCGGGCGGCAGCATCTCCTTGCTGCCGACGAAATGGATACAGAACTTGCTTGAGTACTCTGCGTATCACTCGTGTATCTATAATACCAAGTTATGCAGAAATTCTTC
Organism: Locusta migratoria; assembly: GCA_026315105.1. Taxonomy (NCBI): domain Eukaryota; kingdom Metazoa; phylum Arthropoda; class Insecta; order Orthoptera; family Acrididae; genus Locusta; species Locusta migratoria. Next base: position 105,312,041 of record CM048747.1, read on the forward strand.
TAGGCTGCGTTCCATTACTTGAAGAATGTTCTCAACTTCATTAATAGTGTTTTGTACGGAACGTTGAGCGAAAACATTTACGTTGAGAAGCCTGTGAAACAGCCTGCTAAACACTCTGCTGTCTGGCAGTCTGGGATTCGGAAATTGGACAAGCCATAGACAAACATCATATCCTCATACTCTGTGTGTGTAAAGATGCGTGGCATTTTCCTACACTAAACTGTATTCCTTGCTCAGGCAACAACACTGTAGCACTGTGCTCTACGACAAGCACTGGCACTTGAGGTAAGTACCTGTACCATACGCAAGAGCACCCCGTACTGCCACAGTTTTTAAGATGATGCTACATTTTTTTCCGCCCCTAGTTGTTTTCACGTCTCTCCTTATATTCAAATGTCACACAGTTGATCATGATAAGAGTATCATCATTGTCAGATTTCGTAATGTGCTTGGCAGAGGATACTTTAAACAGATGTTAATACTAACCTACAGTTTTATTCCGACATTGCTGTTACTTTGCACCGTATAACTTCCAAACAAGAGGAACATTGTTGTTTACACCGCATTTCTTAACGTGCAAGGCGGAGGACACCTTGCAATAATATCCAACGTTTCAAGTGTGTTCAAGTGTTTCTAAGGGTATCAAACTGCAGTGGTCATCAGTCCCTAGACTTACAAACTATTTAAACTAACTTACACTAAGGGCAATACACACGCACCTTTGCCCGAGGGAGGTCAGTCTGATGCCTCCGTGCAGTTGTGCAGCCCATAGTGGCTAGCTTTTTCTAAAAAGTCTTTTAAATTTTGTGACGTAAATTTATAGTTGAGTTGAAGCTTTTATTATGTGATTTACTAGAATTTTCAGGAATTTTATTTCATTCGAAAATTCGCCGAAATCTGAAAATTAGCTGTGTAGTCAGTTTAATTAATTGAAATGATTGCAGGTAATCTGGATATATTAATACTGGACTGATAAATTGAACACAAAATCCCCAGGATTGGCGATCGTACTCAGAAGCTCGAAATTTAGCGAGGATTTCAATGCGAGATGCCTACAATAGTTATCACAACGAAACACTTTCTCGAAATTTGACTGAAAACCCAAAGAGGTTTTGGTCATATGTTAAATATACTAGGGGCAAAACACAAACAATACCCTCACTACCTGACAGTAATGGCGATCCTGCCGATGACAGCGCTACTAAAGCAGAGTTACTAAACTTAGCTTTTAGAAACTCATGCACCAAAGAAGACTAACCAATATTCCAGAATTCGAATTACGAACAGATGCCGTAATGAGTAACGTAGAAGTAGATATCATCGGAGTAGTGCAGCAACTAAAATCACTTAACAAGAACAAGTCTTCTGGTCCGGATTGTATACCCATTAGATTTATATCTGATTATGCTGAAGCGATAGCCCCTTACTTAACAGCCATATAAAACCGCTCTCTCAAAGAAGGATCTGTACCAAAAGATTGGAAAGTTGCACAGGCCACACCTATATTCAAGAAAGACAGTAGGAGTAACCCACTAAACTACAGGCCTATTTCAATGACGTCAATTTGCAGCAGGGTTTTGGAACATAGTCTATTCAAATATTATGAATTATCTCTAACAGAACGATCTATTTACCCAAGGTCAACACGGATTTATGGTATATCGCCCCAAATTTGATATTGGATAGGGGATTTTCTGTCAGAGAAGACACAGTTCGTAGTAATCGATGGTAAGGCATCGACTAAAACAGAAGTGATATCGGGCATTCCACAGGGTAGTGTGTGCTGTTCCTTATTTATATAAACTATTTGGGAGAAAATCTAAGTAGCTCTCTTAGGTTGTTTGCAGTTGACACCGTCATTTAAAGTCTAGTAAAATCATCTGAAGATCAAAACCAAATGCAGAACGATCTGAATAAGATATCAGTATGGCGTAAAATTGGCAATTTACTCTAAATAATGAGAAGTGTAAAGTCGTCCACATGAGTAGGAAAAGAAATCCGTTAAACTTTGTTTACAAGATAAATCAATCAAACGTGAAGGCCGTAAACTCCACAAAATATCTAGGAATTACTATTACTTCAGACTTAAATTGGAAATAACACGTAGGTAATATCATGGGAAGGGCGAACCAGAGACTGCGTTTTATTGGCAGAACCCTTAAAACATGCAACAAAACTACAAAAGAAACTGCATACACTACGCTTGTCCGTCCATTTTTTGAGTATTGCAGCCCAGTGTGGGATCCTTATCAGGTGGGTTTAAAGGAGGACATCGAAAGAGTCCAAAGAAGGTCAGCTCGTTTCGTATTGCCACGATACAGGGGAGACAGCGTTACGGAAATAATACAGAATGTGGGATGGATATCATTACAACATAGGCGCTTATCACTGCGGCGATAGGAATCATTACAACAACGGCGCTTATCGCTGCGGCGTGGACTACTTGCGAAACTCCAATCGCCAACATTCTCCTCCGACTGCGAATATATATTATTGACTCCCACTTACATAGGTAGAAATGATCATCAGAATAAAATACGAGAAATTAGAGCTCGAACAGAGAGATTCTGGTGTTCATTCTTCCTGCGCGCTATTCGAGAATGGAATGGGAGATAAATAGTATAATCGTGGTTGGATGAACCCTCTGGCAGGAACTTAAATGTGATTTTCAGAGTATCCCATGTAGGTGTAGATGTAGAATTGTAAAAATTTCATCAGGATCGGAATACAACTGTAGAATCTAAGTCCATATGTAAAGTATTCTCCGTCATGCACAATCCAAAAATTTATGTGACAGTGTCCTTCCTCTTTGTTTTGAAGGTCAAGTGTCCAAAAGTCATGAAGATTTTAGGATGAATAAAGTTTCCTTATTCGCACGTCGCATGATGCCGCAGGTTTTCAACCGTATAATTAAGACCTCATATCTCTTGTACTACATGTCGTAAGCAGTTCTTACCCCTACGTCAATTGTTACCTTATGAATCTAGATCTAGATCTAAAAACGGAAAAATTTGGGGGTCGTTTTTTCCACGCACTATTAGAAATGAAAAATGTAGGATAATATTATGAAAGCAGTTAGAAGAACCCTCTATCATGCACTTAAATGTGATTTGCAGAGCGAATGTGTATATGTAGTTTTCATGTCTTTCCAGTTACTGCAGCCACATGTGTTTCGATATGTTACTGTCGTCAGTGGCTCCATCATCTAGTGTCTTTATAAACCCATTCTTGCTTCTATTATGAATTTGACTATTGCAAGACGTTTCGCAACATGTCCTGTCAAATAATCTCCTTTTTTAATCAAGCTGTGCAACAATTTATTTTCGAAGTCCGTTCCAGTAGCTCTTAATTAGTTTTACGAAATACCCATATTCTCATGAAATTATGATCATGGCTTGAAAGCTTCCAACCTCTTCTTGTAATCTGCTTGTCGTTCACGATTCACTTGCGTGCAAAGTTACATTCCACAGATATACTTTCGTGTCTCCTAATTTCTCTCATAACTCCTTTTTTAGAGTATTGCTGCTCAGTGGGGATCCTTATCAGGGGTTTTGACGGAGGACATCCAAAGAGTTCAAATAAGGGCAGCTCATTTGTATTGTCAAGATACATGGGAGACAGCGTTACGGAAAAGATACAGAATGTGGGATGGATATCATTACAACATAGGCGCTTATCACTGCGGCGAGGGCTGCAGCATTTTTTTTTTTTTTTTTTTTTTTTAGTAGTTCTGTTGCAGCTTTTGAGAGTTCTGCCAATAAAAACGCAGTCTCTGGTTTGCTTTTCCCACGGCATTAACTACGTGTTCTTTCACGTTTGAGGTAATAGTAATTCCTAGGTACTTAGTGGAGCTTACGGCCTTGAATTGATTTGTCTTGTAAACAAAATTTAACGGATTTATTTTCGTACTCATGTGGACGACTTCACACTTCTCATTATTTAGAATCAGTTGCCAGTTTTTACGCCACAGTGATATCTTATTTAGATTACTCAGCAGTTCGTTTTGATCTTCAGATGATTTTACAAGACGGTAAATGGCAGCGTCATCTGCAAACAACCTAAGAGAGCTGTTTAGATTTTCCACCAAATCGTTTATGTAAACAAAGAACAGCAGAGGACCAATAACACTATCCTGTGGAACGCCCGATATCTCTTCTGTTTTAGTCGATGCCTTTCCATCGATTATTACAAACTGTGTCCTCTCTGACAGGAAATCCTCTACCCAGCTGCTAATTTGCAGCGATAAAGCATAATCACGTAATTTGATTAAAAACCGTTTGTGAGCTACGTTGTTAAAAGCCTTCTGGAATTCAAGAATTACGGAATCAATTTGAGAACCCTTGTCGATATCACTCATCACTTCGTGTAAGTAAAGAGATAGTTGTGTTTCACACGAACGATATTTTCTAAATCCATGTTGACCTTGGGTCATTAGATCATTCTCTTTGAGGTAATTCATCACATTTGAATACAGGAATGCTCCAAAATCCTGCTGCAAATTGACGTCAATGAAATAGGCCTATAGTTTAGTGGGTTACTCCTACTGCCTTTCTTTAATATAGGCGAGACCTATGAAAATTTCCAGTCGTTTCGTACAGATCCTTCTTTGAGCGAGCGGTTGTATATGGCTTTTAAGTAAGGAGCTATTGCTTCAGCATAATCGAATAGAAATCTAATGGGTATACGGTCCGAACCATAAGACTTGTTACGTGATTTAAGTTGCTTCACTACTCCGAGGATATCTACTTCAACGTTGAAATTTCCTGACAGATTAAAATTGTATGCCGGGATCGGGACTCGAACCTAAGACCTATGCCTTTCGAGAGCAAGCGCTCTACCACTGAGCTATCCCGACATAACTCACGGTCACACCCCACAAATTAAATTCTGCCAGTACCTCGCTTCCTACTTTACAAATTTCACTGAAGTTCTCCTGCGAAACTTGCAAGACTAGCACTCCTATAAGAAAGGATATGGTGGAGACCTTGCTTAGCCACAGCCTAATGGATGTGTCCAGAATTCTAGATACTTCAACGTTACTCAACGTTTGTTTTTTCTTCTTTGGTGAAGGAGTTTCTAAATGCTGTGTTTAGTAACTCTGCTTCAGTAGCGTTATCGTCGGCAGCATCACTATTACTATCATGTAATGAGGGTATTGTTTGTGTTTTGCCTTTAGTATATTGTACACGTGACCAAAACCGGTTCGTTTAATTGATGTACGTGTTCCGGGAGTAGGTCCAGCTGTTTAATTTCTACAGCGGCTGTAATTACGGAGATGCGGCGGTACGGGCGACCGCAGATGGCCACGCCTTGTATCGGAGCGCCGGTTCCGTATCTGGCGGCGCTCCGGTGGCCGGAACACTGCAGGGGCGGCGCGAGAGGACGTGTCGAGAAAGCAATTTGGGGGCTGCGGCTTCTGGGGGCGGCGAGGGGCAGGGGGGCGGCGGCTTTGCGGAGGATTGCCGCCGCTGGCCCAGGCCGCAATACGGGGCCAGATTGTGGCGGCGCGCCCAGGGCCGGCGCCGGTCACGCACAGTGGCCAACACACTTACGTCACGGCTCTCCGCCACCACTGGCCCGCGACACCGTTACTGCACCGCGCTACCAGTTCCAGTCAGCACATACGAAACTTGATCGCATCAAATTGTGCCCATAACTAAAGATGCTGTCTTCGCCCTTGGCGAGTCAGGCCGTTCTGTCGCTTTCATCTGGACGCCAGGCCACATAGGCATCCCAGGCAATGGAACGTGTTTATCAGCTGGCCAAACAGGCCACCACTTCACGGGCTCAGAATATTGGCCAACCAGAAAAAGACCTCCGATCCCAGTTACATAGCAGGGTCCTTGGGGTTTGGAACTCTGTGTGGGCGATCCTTCGTTTGAAATATTAAATTCTTTGAATAACCGGACATCACCAGTAGGGATTTTTTGTGATCTCTCAAAGGCTTTTTATTGTGTAAATCATGGGATTCTTCTAGATAAGTTTAAGTATTGTGGTATGAGTGGGACAGTGCACAAATGGCTTAAATCATACTTAACTGGAAGAGTGCAGAAAGTTGAAATAAGCAGTTCACGTGATGTAGATCAGACAATTAATTTTTTTTAACTGGGGTGTTATAAAAATGGGGTCCCACAAGATTCGGTCTTGGGTCCTTTTCTGTTCTTAATATATATTAATGACTTGCCATTCTACATACACGAAGATGCTAAGCTAGTACTTTTTGCTGATGATACAAGTATAGCTATCACACCTGACAAACAGGAATTAACTGATGAAATTGTAAATGATATCTTCCAGAAAGTTATTAAGTGATTCTCTACAAATGGACACTCATTAAACTTTGATAAAACCCAGTATATACAGTTTCATACAGTAAATGGCATGACACCATTAATAAATTTAGACTTTGAACATAAATCTGTAGCTAAGGTAGAATATTCAAAATTTTTAGGTGTTTGCATTGACGAGGGACTGAATTAGAAGAAACATATTGAAGATCTCCTGAAACGTCTGAGTTCAGCTATTTATGCTATCAGAGTCATTGCAAAATTTGGTGATATACATCTCAGTAAATTAGCTTACTACGCCTATTTTCATTCACTGCTTTGATATCGGATCATATTCTGGGGCAATTCAACATTGAGTAAAAAAGTATTCATTGCACAAAACCGTGTAATCAGAATAATTGCTGGAGCCCACCCAAGATCATCCTGCAGACATTTATTTAGGGATCTAGGGATACTCACTGTAGCTTCACAATATATATATTCACTCATGAAATTTGTTATTAACAATCCGACCCAATTTAAAAGTAATAGCAGTGTGCATAGCTACAACACTAGGAGAAAGGATGATATTCACAATTCAAGGTTAAATCTAACTTTGGCTCTGAAAGGGGTGAATTATGCTTCCAAAAGTCATTGGTCACTTACTAAGTAGCATCAAAAGTCTGACACGTAGCCAACTAGTATTTAAAAAGAAATTAAAGGAATTTCTGAACCGCAACTCCTTCTAATATATAGATGAATTTTTAGATAAAACTTAAAAAAAAAATATATATAAAAAAATATAAAAAAATAAAAAAAAAATCCTTGAAATATTGATTGTCAAGTATAGACAACATTTACTGAACTGACACGTTCCACATCATTACGAAATATCGTATATATGATCTATGGAACAAATATTAATCTAATCTAATTGAGCTTGACCGAACCAAACACGCTCCGCATTGTAAATCCCTCCAACGCTGCATGGAAGTCCTCACTGCGGGCTTCTCGCAGGGAGTTGGTGGTCCTTTGCCGGCTGCGTATTGGCCATACCTGGCTGACGCATGGACACCTTCTGCGTCGTGAGGACCCTCCTCAGTGTCGCTGTGGTGCGACTTTGACAGTCGCCCATATCTTAGTGGAATGCCCCAATTTAGCCGCAGAGCGACGGAATTTTAATATCCCTGACGTCTTGCGCTTGTTATAGCTGACAATGTCTCCATGGTTGACAGGGAGTGTGGACTGTACCGATCCATTTAAAGTCTCTTGTGTGTCTGTCATTTGTCTGTTCTCCGCTTGCCTAAGTCTATTAGGTAGGTGTTTTAATGTGTACCAGAGTGGCTGGATGTGATATATTTATTTGATCACCCAGCACAAACACTCTTGTCCTGTCCCAGTACTTTTATCCTTTCTTCGTAATTATGTGGACCCTTTCTTCGTTTTTACATGTTCCAACTTTGATGTGTTAAAGCATATGCTTCGTAACGCTTAACACAATGTTTTAGCTCTAAGACTGGAACAAGGGACTGATAATCGTTGATGTTTAGTCAAAATGTTCAAATGTTTGTTAAGCTTAAGGGACTTAACTACGGGGTCATCAGTCCCTAAATTTACAAACTACTTATGAACTACCTACAACTAAGGACGGCACAAATATCCATGCTCGAGGGGGGATTCCAACCCCCGACCGTAGTGGTCGTGCAGACCGTGACTGAAGCGCCTCAGTCCCCTCGGCCACCGTGGCCGACGATGTTTAGTCCCTTTCAAAAACTACCAACCAACCAATAGCTTGCAGTACGCGTTTTTATTTCAAAAACCCTACGCGAACTGGAAAACCTAAATATTTCAGTAAGGACTACGTGACGTTGTCTTCTAAGTACCAATTTTGGGTGTCATCTTGAAATCGAACATCATTAATGTATTCGAATCTCGGACCTTTTTCTTTCAAGGGCAAGTGCTATTCCATCTGAGCTATCCCGCCACGTTTCACGACCCGTCCTCACAATTTTACTACTGCCAGTATCTCGCTTCCTACTTTCCCAAATTCGCAGCAGTTCTCCTGCAAAACTTGCAGGACTAGCACTCCTGGAAGAATGCATATGGTGGAGACGTGGCTTAGCCACAGCCTAAGGGATGTTTCCAGAATGAAATTTTAAATCTGCAGCGGAGTGCAGAAAGTACGTTGCAGACGTTGTGAAGGCGGATCATGAAGCGTGCCCGGATAGCTCAGACGATGCCAGGCACCGTGGCTCAGCGAGCGGCGCAGAGACTAAGTCCGAGGCTGAGGCGTTATCCTGGACGCGCGCACTGGACTTTTTAGGTGCGCGCATCTGCTGGTGCGTCCTTATATAACCGAGCTCTGGCGATATGACCTTCAGCACAGCTGAGTCAACACATACGTAAGTAGGCAGCTCGACGCGTGATTGCCTTACGGGTAGCAAACACTGACTGCCGCATGCCAAGAACAAGAACTTACAGTCATCAATAACGTAATGACCCCCTTCAACCCCCCCTCACAATTTATTGTTATTTATATCACACTGTTGCATCCTTGATCCCTTGGATTCAGATGTGTGGGACAGTAGTTGTCGGCTGACGATAGCGATCAATGTTAGGTGTAATCATTTCATATAGTCATCAAACACATTTATTCAATTGCTATAATCACCAACAATTTTGATAATTGAACAACAACCAAATCCTTTATACCATATAGCAACAGACTAAATCTCATTGATTCTCTGTGGATTCCTCGTCATAACAAATGGCATGTTAGATGTCAAATAACACTTTCCACAGTCTTTGTTAACATCAGACAATACATTCCACGTACGGTAAGCAATTACATGGCACAAGGTGCACTGGACATTGTGCAAGACTGGTGCAGAAAACAGGATCTGGGGGTTAGTCCATTCACAAAGAAGCATATACAACATTCAAGTTGGAATCTAAAGCTTTTCAATGAAGCGCTATCTGTGAAGGGGACAGTGAAATATCTAGGGGTTACCCTAGATGAGAAACTGACATGGACCCCTCACATCAGGAATATTTGCATGTGTGGAGGAGTATTTGCGTAGGTGATACAAAGATCGTAGGATCTATATCTATTCAGACAGCCAGGCAGCCCTGAGATCACTGGCAGCTCCTACAACAAGGTCTAAAATTGTTGCAGAATGTCACAGGGTTCTAGTGGAGCTGGGGGAAAGCAGCAATAGAGTAGACCTATTGTGGGTCCCTTGGCACTCGGGTATCAGTGGCAACGAACATGCCGACAGAGTAGTCAGGATGGGGGCAGAGACTCCATTTATTGGACCGGAACCTGTCCTGACAATCACCAAGGCAATGATCAAATTGGAGCTACGTAACTGGCTCAGAAGACAGCACGTAGAATATTGGACCAAAGTCCATCAACAAAAACATGGCAAGGTAATGATGCCAAAGCCATGTCTTAAAAGAAGCTCTGCAATCCTGGGTCTGAACAGGAGAGAGATTAGACTCATGGTTGGGTTGCTGAGAGGCCATGAGAATTTCAAAAAACACCTACATACAATGGGAATAACAGAAGAGGACCCTAAATGTAGGATCTGTGATGACGGTGATGAAACTGCATCACATCTAATATTCGAATGCATTGCATTGGAGGGTAAAAGGCACATAACATTTGGAACAACCAGACCCAAAGAAAATGTGTCTAATAAAGAACTGGTAAAGGGACTCCTGTTCAAGGTCATTGGTTGGTTTTACTAGACATACAGGGAGCGATACCGCACAATAAACTCAGTGAGGGAAGTGGCGGGTTGGACCAACACTGTTTTGGCTTCCCTGAAAAAATCAAATGAAAGCAAATCAAGCAATTACATCTCGACTTTTTGCACTCTCAAGTCCAGACAATGCTTTCACCGTTGAGCCATTACACCACAACACAGCCACTGTAAACCAACCGTTACCGGGTTGCGGATTCGCACTCTTGGAGAATATGGAAAAGTTCACAACACATCCCAAAAACACAGATTGTCGTTTAAGTATTTCATGCGCACCAATATTAGTTTCGCTGTTAAGGTCCAAATTGTCGATAGTCTTATATACAACAGCACGAGTTCTTCGGCTTCTTCTGCAGCGTGACATCTTCGACAGGAACGTACTTCACGGCAGTGGCGCGACGACTACGTCACATCTGAGCGGCGCACTAGACTTTTTAGGTGCATGCGTCTGCTGGTGCGTCCTTATATAACCGAGCTCTGGCGATATGACTTTCAGCGCAGCTCAGTCAACACTTACGTAAGCAGGCAGCTCGACGCGTGTTGCCCTAACAGGTAGCATGCACTGACAGGCTTACGTAAATGTTGACTGAGCTGCGCTAAAGGTCATATCGCCAGAGCTCGGTTATATAAGGACGCACCAGCAGAAGCGCGCACCTAAAAGGTCTAGTGCGCGCGTCGGGTATAACGCCTCAGCGTCCTAGTTTGTGCTGCTTCAAATGTGACGTAGTCGTTGCGCCGCTACCGTGAAGTTCTTTCCTGTTGAAGATGCCACGCTACAGTAGAAACAGAAGAGGCCGAGCGCCCTCTGCAATAGAAAAGCTGAACTAAGAACACGTAGAACAACAACGAACAAACAAACACGATCAGCGACAGCAAGGAACAGAATTACCCATAGAGCAAAAATAAAATAAAATTAAAATTAAAAACGTAAAAGATAATAAAATATATAAATAAATTTCTTCTTCGATGGAAAGAGTGGTCTCTGACTAATCAGATAATACCATCATTAAAATTGTAATACATATTACGATACAATTTTACCACTGGCTTCACCTAAGGATGCCTAAGATACATGTTCACACATTCCCTCCTAAGCACATCATTCCGCACACATCTCCGTGTTTCTGTCCATCTGGCCGATCGCAATGAGAGACTATGCTACGATGCGCGATGCCAATCCCTGTCGGGGGTTCGAATCCCCCCTCTGGCATGGAAGTTTGTGACGTCTTTAGTATAAGCTAGATCATAAGTAGTTTGTAAGCTTAGGGACTGATGACCCCGCAGTTAAGTCCCATGTTGTTGTGGTCTTCAATCCGGACACTGGTTTGATGCAGCTCTCCACCCTACTCTATCCTGATCAAGCCTTTTCATCTCCTCATAAGAACGGCAACCCACATCCACTTGAATTTGCTTACTATACGTGTCTCTTTTCTCCCTCTGCGATTTTTACCCCACACACTTTCCTCCAATGCTAAATTTACGATTCCCCGATGTCTGAATGTGTCCTACCAAGCGATCACTTCTTTTAGCCAGGGTATGTCAAAAATTCCTTTTCTCACCAATTCTGTTCAGTACTTCTTCATTGGTTATGCGATCTACCGACCTAATCTTCAGCATTCTTCTGTAACACCACATTTCAAAAGCCTCTATTCTCTTCCTGTCCGCACTGCTTATCGTCCATGTTTCACTCCCGTATAAGGCAACACTCCACACAAATGCCTTCAGAAAAGACTTCCTTACACTTAAATTAACATTCGATGTTAGCAAATTTCTCTTTTTAAAAAATGCTTTTCTTCCCATTGCCATTCTGCATTTTATATCCTCTGTACTACTACCATCACATGTTATTTTACTCCCCTAGTAACAAAACTCACCTACCACCTTCATTGTTTCGTTACCTAATCTAATTCCTTCAGCACCGCCTGATTTTATAAGACCGCATTCCATTATTTTTGTTTTGCTCTTGTTAATGTTCATTTTATACGCTTTCTTCAACACACTGTGCATTCCATTCAACTGCTCTTCCAGGTCCTTTGCTGTCTCGGACAGAATTACAATTTCATCAGCAAAACGAAATGTTTTTATTTCTTCCCCCTGTACTTTAATCCCTATTCCAAATTTTTTCTTGCTTCCCTTCACCGCCTGCTCGATGTACAAATTGAATAACATCGGAGAAAGGCTACAACCCTGTCTTACTCCCTTTCCAATTGATGCTTCCCTTTCATGCCCTTCGAGTCTAATAACTGCGGTCTGGCTTTTGTACAAGTTATAAATAACTCTCCTTTCCCTATATTTTACCCCTGCAGACTTCAGAATTTGAAAGAGTGTATTCCAGTCAACATTGTCAAATGCTTTCTCCAAATCTACAAAAGCTAAATATGTAGGTTTGCCTTTCCTTAATCTATCTTCTAAGATAAGACGTAAAGTGAGTATTGCCTCCCGGGTTCCTATGTTCCTCCTGAATCCAAACTGATCTTCCCCGAGGTCAGCTTCTACCAGCTTTTCCATTCTCCTGTAGATAATTCGTGTTAAAATTTTGCAACCATGACTTATCAAACTGATGGTTCTGTAATTTTCACACCTGTCTGCGCCTGATTTCTATGGAATGGGGATTATTACATTTTTCTTTAAGTCTGAGGGTATTTCGCCTGTCTCATACATACTATACACCAGTTCAAATAGTCTTGTCATGGCTGGCTCTCCCAGAGACTTTAGTAGCTCTGAGGGTATGTCATCTACTCCTGGGGCCTTGTTCCGACCTAGGTCTTTCAAGGCTCTGTCAAATTCATCTCTCAGTATAGCATCTCCTATTTCATCTTGATCTACTTCCTCTTCCCCTGCTACAACATGGTCTCTAAGTTCATTTCCTTTGTAGAGCTGTTCTATGTATTCTTTCCACCTTTCAGCTTTCCCTTCTTTGCTGAGAACTGGTTTTCCATCTGAGTTCTTGATATTCGTAGAGTTGCTTTTCTTGTCCCCAAATGTCTCTCTTATGTTCCTGTAGTCGGTATCTACTTTTCCTCTTCTTATACATTCTTCTACAGATTTGCATTTGGCTTCTAGCCACTCCTGCTTAGCCATTTTGCACTTCCGGCCAATCTCATTTTTTAGTTGTCTGTAGTCCATTTTGCCTGTTTCATTTACTGCATTTTTATATTTTCTCCTTTCATCAATTACATTTAGTATTTCCTGTGATATCCAACGATTTTTGTAGGTCTTGCCTTTCTACCTATTTTGTCCTCTGCTGCCATCACTATTTCATCTCTCAATGCTACCCATTCCTCTTCTACTGTTTTATTTCCCCCTGTTTCTGTCAATTGCTGCCTAAATCTCCCCCTGAAATTCTCCAGAACTTCACTTTCCTTCAATTTATCTAAGTCCCATCTCCTTATTTTCCTACCTTTCTGCAGTTTTTTCAGCTACAGCCTACAGTTCATGACTAACAAGTTATGGTCAGAGTCTATATCTGCCCCTGGGTATGTCCTGCAGTTTATAACCTGGTTCCGGTACCTATGTCTTACCATTATAAAATCTATCTGATAGCTTCCGGTGTCTCCTGGTCTCTTCCACGTATACAACCTTCTTTTGTGATTCTTAAACCACGTGTTTGTTACGATTAAATCATGTTCCGTGCAAAATTCTACCAGGCGGCTTCCTCTTTCATTCCTTTTGCCCAGTCCATATTCACCTATTATTTTTCCTTCTCTTCCTTTTCCTACTACCGAATTCCAGTCTCCCATCACAATTAAGTTTTCCTCTCCCTTAACTGTCTGAATAATTTCCTTTAGCTCCTCATATATTTCTTCGATCTCCTCCTCATCGGCAGAGCTAGTTGGCATATAAACCTGTACTACTGTTGTCGGTGTTGGCATAACACCATAAGTCCCATAAGCTCTAAAAACATTTAAACATTTGAACATCTGTCCATCTGCTACTCCTAATTTCTTTACGTCCACTTCTCACCCCACTCTTTCTGTATATTTTTCAGCGGCCTAATCCGTCACCGTCTCTTACCTTCCATTTCCCCCCGCACATCTCCTATTTGCAGCCATGCTCATGTGCACATGCCGGCCCTGGAAGCTGTGCTCATACTACCTGCAAAAGCCGCATTCCAGACGAAGCATCTTACTTGATAAACGAGTATCTTTGCTTTATTATATATGCCTATCTATGCAAAGAAATTGGTATAGGTTTGCGCATGAAGACACAGACATGTGTATATACTAAGAGGACGATGCAGCAGTCAGAAACGGCAACATAAAGGTACTATTTAGCTGCGACTGCCCGCCGTAGTGGCCAGTAGTAGGTGCCAGTCGTAAAAGCCGACCGTCGCTGCCCGAGTATTTCGTGTCTTTTCTCTGTGAAAGAACACGTGTGTACTAATACCATTCTAGATTTTCTGGTGGACAAGAAAAAAAAGGGTAGAATACTGTTGTCAATATCTTGCCCTTACAGTATTCAGGGAAAAGTGAATGTATTTCTGCTGACTTAGTAACAGGCCATTTGCGACATGATGGAGTGTGGTACAGAAACTTAATACATTTCAGTTCGATTTTAATTCGTTGCATGTAGTAGACATTTTAGGAGCAGCTGAATACTACATATTTTCACAGTCGTATTTTAAAGAATACGCCTTCTGCTACTGCTAATAAAGTGTTTTTATTTTTATTTTTACATTTCACTCTTAAGCGTTTCGTCTTTTTCACAACGCATCATCAGTGGGTGCCCTGAAATATTTACATGTTTTTGTTTACACAGAGAGATTAGGATTTTAATGTACATAAACATTTCGTTTATGATTCAAAGCAGTTCGTTCTTTGTTATAAATTGGTGTACTTACAGCACTTGCTACTCCATATCTCCCTCTTTCTGGCAACCAGGCTGAAATCTTGCACTATTTTGCGAAAAAATTCGCCTTTTCATACTTGCACTGCCGTCTACTCTATAAATGTGTCCAGTGTAGTTTGTTTTGTAAGAGTGTAAGTGTTGCCAACTTTTTCGGCTTATTTGTAATTCATCTGTTTTTATTGGAATTTGTTGAAGGTATCTTTGTGTGTGTGTGTGTGTGTGTGTGTGTGTGCTTTTTCATTTGTCCACCTCCTTTCTTTTTATTTCAACTAGATTCCTGGATTTACCATTAAGAAATAGTACGAGCCAAAGTATATGCCATAGTATGATATTATAAACAGTAACATGCTATCATTTATCGTTTAGTAAAGTCACCAGGAGAAATTGCAAAATGATTTAGATAAGGTATCTGCAAGTTGCAAAAATTGGCAATTGACCATTAATAACGATAAATGTGAGGTCATCCATATGACCAGTAAAAGAAATCCGTTGAACTTGAGTTACACGATAAATCAGTCAGACCTACAGGCCGTCAATTCTACTAAATACCTAGGGGTGACAATTACGAACTACTTAAATAGGAAAGATCAGATAGAAAATATTGTATGGAAGGCGAACCAAAGACTACGTTTCATTAGAAGAACACTTAGAAGATGCAACAGTACTACTAAAACTGCCTGCACTACACTTGTACATCCGATTTTGGAGTACTGCTGCGCATTGTGCGATCCCCACCAGGTGGGACTGACGGGAGATTTAGAGAAAATTCAGGGAAGTGCAGCACGATTCGTTTTATCACAATATAAGGGAGAGAATGTCACGGAAATGATTCACGAGTTGGGGGTTGAGATCATTAAAAGAAAGGCGTAATTGGTTGCGGCGAGATCTATTTGCAAAATTCCTTTCACCAACTTTCTCTTCAGAATGCGAACATATATTGTAAGCACCCACCTACTTAGGGCGACATGAACATCATAATAAAATAAGTTAAATCAGATCGCGAGCTATTAGAGAATGGAACTATACAGATATATCATAAAAGTGGTTCGATGAACCCTCTGCCAAGAACTTCAGTGTGCTTTGCAGCGTATCCATGTAGCTATAGACTAACTGCAACAACTTTAAAATCCTTTATTATGGCAACACTTTCGTCTTTATCGCTATTTTCAAGTAACATCGGGTTGTATTTGATGTCCATATTATATCTATTGTTTTTTTCGTCTAAATTGTTTTTATTAAGTGTTATTCAGTAAACAGACATGTTTACAACTCGTTTAGGTACTTTTTTGTTATAAGTTGTTATTATAAAAATACTATGACACTTCATTGCCATTGTAGATGGGAGATAGACCGTAAAATCATCTACAGCCTTCATCAAAAAGAGAAACATGCAACAGTCAATCACTCAAGGACAAATCATGCATACATGACAGCCATACGCTGGCACTATAACTCTCTCTGATGTAGGCCATAGCCGAGAATGTTAAACTTTGTGAATGTGACTGTCTCCTTCAAGTGGCTGACTGCGGCTTCGCTATCGTCTTAACGGTGAGTTACTGCTATCCTCATCGACATTCTACTCTGGACTTTCCATTGTCAAGAATAATTTATTTTCAAGAAAACACTATTGTCATGTACTTATTATACAAAAAATGAAATTAAGTCACTTTCGCAAAATTTAACAATTTTCACATAACCGATTTCGATCTCTGTTGAGATCATCGTAGTCGTCTCGCTGTTGATGTGCAGGTGAGCGGTCGCACGCTCATCGCCTGGACATCGGCGAGACGACTAGGTCTGACGAAGATCTCACCAGAGATCGAAACTGGTTACCTGAACTAATACACTGTTAAATTTTGTGAACTTGACTGTTATTTTCATCTTTAAAAACATTACCAGTTCGCTGTATTCCAAATAAGAAAACTATGTTTTCAAAACTGATCTACTTATTATATAGTTACAACAACCAGTACATAATTAACAGAATGACATACATTTATTTCAACATATAAAAGAAACCGCCAATAGCTACCCTTAAACATTAAATAATTTTTATTCACTTCCAGACCAAATAGCGAGTGCTGCTCGTAAATGTGCGGTTTTCATTTGTCATGCCAGAAATCCTTTTCTTTTACCCTCGAATAAATCACAATATTGGGACAGTCATGTGCTTTCGAATAAAACCATTCAAATGGGTGTTAAAAACGTTTTTCAAACGTTTATATTTACATTTACAACATTGAGAAGTTGTCTGTTCACTATAGCTATAATACGGACAGCAAATACAACTAGACGTTACTTGAAAGTAGCGATAACTTCAGATGATTTATGAAATAAATATTCAGAATGTCTCCACTATATTCTCAGAAAGGTTCTATTACTTTCACTGATAGACGAAACCTGACCCGTTTTAGTAATTGATTTAAGAGACTGATATTATTGTATAAAAATTTTACCATTTACATGTACGGTACGTGTACTGTAGTACTTCTTATCTGTTCACTTGCTGTCTCCGTTATCTACCGTTTGTTGAAGTACCGAGATCGGGGTTCGTCACGAAACCTACGAATCTGGTTTCAGATAAGATTAGACTTCTAGACAATAAAAGAAATAACTGCTGTGCTGAAACTCTACTTCCCCATTCACCCTGATCCCCCCTTTCCACCCACCAATCTAGTGCTATCTCCTATCTGCGCAATTTTCATGAATATATGTATCAAGTACCGGGAATAGCCACTTGGGAATGGACGCGCCGTCTGGAATGCTAGGTTGCGCACACTACATGGTCTCTACCGCCTAAGGTTCGAATCCCCCCGCGGGCTCGAGTGTGTATTGATAGTTTAAGTAGTTTTTATGTCTAGTTACTGATGACCATAGCTGTTTCGTCCAATAGGTTTACAAAAACTTGAACATTTGGTATTCATGTAGTTCACTTGTTGGCAGTCATTATGATTACTGTATTCCTGAGCTTTTAACGGGCTGAAGAATAACCTTACTCCGTCACCCTCGTGAATTTTGAAAGGATTATTTTTGAAAAACGGGAGGAAGCAATAATTGTACCCTACGTCTGTCAGACAGACGCTAATGACCTCTATGTCGAATGAACGTTAAACCTTACTTTTACTTTGCCAGTCAGAGGTGAATTTAATGCACCGTCGTCATATTAGTGAAACTCTAAACAACAGCGGCAGGTGTAACCTGATGGTCATTAAGGGGATCTCCTGGGGCATAAACCAGTGCGAAGTATTTCATTCAGTTGTCCTTTGTAATGATACTGCCGCAGATTCGTAGAAGGGCGCTCATGTATAATGAGCCAAGACGCTACATCTTGTAACACAGCAATAACGTGATATTTTGTGTCCGTCTCAAATCTACCCTCAGAGCAAAACAGGTGCAGTCGCTTAAAAGAGTTTAATGATCTTTTCTCAGTAATTATCATATCCTGACCCATCGTAAATGCTGCAAACAGTCGAAGCAAATGTAAGATTAAATTTTGTAACACATTCCTTTAAAAGCAGTTTGCAAATGTACCATAATATTATGTAGTAATGTTATCACTAAATATATGTATTATTAGCAAACTGGAATCATACAGCCGTATGTCAGGCTACCATCGTTGAATTTAGATCGATTCAAAAGCGGATAAAACGTCTGTGCGGTACAGAGACGTATGATTAAGCAAGGTACGGCTGAAAAATAAATTTCGCGATAGCTTGTCTTGAGCGTGTCACAAGATGGATTTGCAGAAGCATAATTTAAGAAGCATTTCTATGTTTGGACGAGGTATAATAATGACTGCCGTCCAGAAGATTTCATAAAAGAGGCAGATTCATTAGAACCTCATGGCATAATCTTGTTATGTTGTTGTCGTGGTCTTCAATCCGGAGACTGGTTTGATACAGCTCTCCACCCTGCTCTATCCTGAGCAAGCCTCTTCATCTCGTCATAAGAACGGCAACCTACATCAATTTAAATTTGCATACTACATTCATCTCTTGGTCCCTCTCTGCGACTTTTACCCCACAAACGTCCCTCCAACGATAAATTCACAATTCATTGATGTCTAAGAGTCTGTCCTACCAATCGATCTCTTCTTTTAGTCAATGTATGCTAGAAATTCCTTTTCTCTTCATTTCTGTTGAGTACCTCCTCATTAGTTACGCGACATACCCACCTAATCTTCAGCATTCTTCTGTAACAACACATTTCAAAAGCATCTATCCTCTGTCTGTCCGCACTGTTTATGTCCACGTTTCACTCCAATTCAAGGCAACACTCCACACCACACAAATGCCTTAACAAAAAACATCCACATGCTTAAATTAATATTCGATGTTAACAAATTTATTTCTTCCCATTGCCATTCTGCATTTTATATCCTCTGTACTGCGACCATCACGTGTTATTTTACTGCCCAAGTAACAAAACTCATTTACCACGTTTATTGATTCCTTACCTAATTTAATTCCTTCAGCATTACCCTTCTTTTGCTCTTGTTAATGTTCATCTTATATGCTCCTTTCAACGTACTGTCCATACTGTCCATTCCGTTCAATTGCTCCTCCAGGTCCTTTTCTGTCTCTGACAGTATTACAATGTCATCAGCAAAACGCAAGGTTTTTATTTCTTCGCCCTGAACTTTAATTCCTCCTCAAAATTTCTCCTTGCCTTCCTTTATAGCTTGCTCAACGTACAAACTGAATAACACTGGAGAAAGGTTACAACGCTGTCTTACACCATTCCCAACCACTACATCCATTTCTTGTCTTACAACTCTGATAACTTCTGTCTGGATTTTGTACAAGTTGTAAATAACCTTCCGTTCCCTACATTATACTCCTGCTGATTTCAGAATTTGAAAGAGTGTATTCCAATCAACATTGTCAAAAGCTTTTTCCAAATCTACAAGAGCGAGATATGTAGGTTTGCCTTTCCTTAATCTATCTTTTAAGATAAACCGCAAAGTAAGGATTGCCTCCAGTGTTCCTACATTTCTCCTGAATCCCAACTGGTCTTCCCCAAGGTCGGTTTCTACCAGCTTTTCCATTCTCTAGTAAATAATTCGTAAGAAAATTTTGCAACCATGACTTATTAAACTGATGATTCTGTGATTTTCACACCTGTCTCCCCTTCTTTCTTTGAAATGGGGATTATTATTATTTTTTTTTTTTTTTTTTTAATCTGAGGGTATCTCCACCGTCTCATACATCTTACACACCAGGTGGAATAGTTTTTCATGGCTGGCTCTCCAAGAGACTTCAGTAGTGCTGAGGGAATGTCGTCCACTCCACGGGCCTTATTTTAACTTAGGTCTAAGTGCTCTGTCATAATTCTTCTCTCAGTATAGTATCTTCCATTTCACCTTCATCTACATCCTATTCCGTTCTTTACTTTCATACAGATGCTTTTCTTGTCTCCAAATATTTATTTTATTTTCCTGTAGGCCATATCTACTTTTCCCCAATTGATACGTTCTTCTAAAGACTTGCATTTGCTTTTTATCCACACCTACTTAGTTATTTTCCACTTCCTGTCAATCTCATTTCTTAGTCGTTGTACTCAATTCATGATCAATAAGCTATGGTCAGAGTCTATATCCACCCCTGGGAATGATTTACAGTTTAAAACCTGGTTCCGAAATCTATGTCTTACCATTATAAAATCTATGTAGTACCGTCCGGTGTTTGCTGGTCTCTTTCACGTATACAACCTTCTTCATGATTCTTACACCAATGTTTGTTATGAGTAAATTATGTTCCATGCAAAATTCTACCAGGCGACCTCCTCTTTCATTTTTAATCCTGTACTCGTCTGACCAGAAATCCTGCTCTTCTTTCCACCGAACTTCACTAATCCCCACTATATCTAACTTCAGCCTACATTTTACATTTTCTAACTTCCCTGCCCGATTAAAGGATCTAACATTCCACTCTCCGATCCGTAGAATGCCAGTGTTGTCTTTCCTGATGATCACATCTTCCTGAGTAGTCCCCGCTCGGAGATCCGAATGTGGGAGTATTTTATCTCCGGAATACATTACTCGAGAAGATGCCAACATCATATAATCATGCAGTAGAGCTGCATGTCCTAGGGAGAAGTAGTGGCTGTAGTTTCCCTTGCTTTCAGCTGTTCGCAGTAGCTGTGTGGTAAAGCAACATTATCTGATGTTACAAGGCTAGCTCAGTCAATCATCCAGACTGTTGCCCCTGTAACTACTGAAATGGCTGCTGCCTCTCTTTAGATACTACGCGTTTGCCTGACCTCTCCACAGATACTCCTCCGTTCTGGTTGTACCTACGATACGGCTATTTGTATCAGTGAGGCACGCAAGCCACTCCACCTCGCAATGTCTGTGGTTCATGGGGGTGGAATTTTGTTACTGTAATTAAATAACTATTTGAAAAATTTATATAATGAACCTTCAACAATGTCTTAGTCATTTTATGTTTAATTAAGCAACAGTCAGCGTCAACAGGGAGAGAAGTACGTAGTTACAACGTAAGTGAGAAATGTTATTAGTACTCATGTCATATTTGAATTACTCTATTATTGAAAAAAAATGCATGCAGTCAAATATTACTCTTTTGAAAGTATCCTCGTTTGGCTTTAATCATTCCTCTGCATAAGAGAACCATTCTTGTTCTGAGCTTCATAAGATTTTCTTCAGTAATTTGCCGACATTCCTCTCGTAGTGTGGTCAAGAAGTGATTAACGTTGGTAACAGGCTTGTTTTAACGGATCTATCTAAATGATCCCAAAACAGTTCAATAAAATTACGGTCGGGACTATGAGGCGGGCCGCGGTGGAGCGGCCGAGTGCATTGAGGCGCTATGCTGGCTGGGATGCACGAGGCCGTTCCCCGTCGGGGGTTCGAATCCCCCCTCGGGCATGGATGTTTGTCTGTCTTTAGTAAAAGCTAGTTCATAAGTAGATTGTAAGTTTAGGGACTGAGGACCCCCGCAGTTAAGTCCTTTTTTTTTTTTTGCGGAAGATCAGCTTTTAATTCCTTTTTTTTCTAAATGTACCAAATACGTTTTACATCGTTTGTAAGTGTGTTTAGGATCGTCATCTTGTTATAGGACGGTTGCATTATCAGTGAAACCTCTTCCATATGGCTTGCATGATACTGTAGATTTCATTGTTCTGTTTACTAGTTCAATATCAACAGTCTTACCGCCTCCAATACATCCCCAGACAATGACGAAACTCCTTCCATGCTTTAATGTTGAAGATACACGTTGGGGTAACATTAGTTCACAAGGCAACAGGCGCAGAAACGTTTGTCTCTTTGTGCTAAGGACTGAAAATTTGTATTCGTCACAGAAAAGTGCCTTTTTCCACTGATTCACTGTCCAACTATCATGTTGTCTTCCTCAATCTAGCCTGTTCTTCCTATTAACAGATGGCAGTAATAGCTTATTAGCCGCTACACGTTCGTTAAGGTTCACTGCTGAAGCGGCTTTTTCCTATTATAGTTGAGTCCTGCTGCTAAAACTGCCACTGTTTTGAAGCTATCACGTTTACTTATGGCTTGGCCTACTGCTTATTTGTCATCTAATACTTCCGTTTTTCCCGACGAGATGTTGTCACCTTGCACAGTCGGGTATTCTACCGGTTATTCGCATCTTTTCTTGCCCGATATTTCAATTGCGTACCTCACAGTCTTTTTCAGGTGTTTTATGCATGCGGACGGTGTAATGAGCCGACCACTGGCAGCGGCTGTAGGGTCTTTCTTCTGGCCGCGTTGTTCCGACGGCTGTGCACATAGTTTGTAGTTATTATTCATTACTGATCCTTCAGTATAACGCTCTGAATGTCCTCCAAGTTGTTCAGAACATTTATCTTTTCCTGGGCGTCAATTAATGTCCTTGCGCAGTGGGGCGGTCTGCTACCGTAGTGGCGGGAGTTTCTTCCGGAGTCCTCATTCACGAGGAGCGGCTTCAATTTTATTTTCAAGCCGCTGGTGTTCAGATTGTTAGTCTGCACCCGGTAGAGCGCCGTCATGTACAGGTCCATTGTCACGGTTGATCTTAATTTCTGTAATCTTAATTTCAACACCTTCATTGACGACGCCATTCCAATATCTCGATGTTTGTGTTATAATCTTGACGTTATCACATTTAATAGAATGACCTAGTTCGCCGTCGGGGGTTCGAGTCCTCCCTCGGGCATTGGTGTTTGTGTTGAACTTAGAATAAGCTACTTTTAGTGTGAGTAGTTTGTAAGCCTAGGGACTGATGTCCGACGTAGTTAAGTCCCTTAGATTTACACATATTTGAACATTCTGAAGTGGGAAGCGCGCTTTCGCATCGAGAGTTTTCTAATTTTGTAGTTCATAACCAAACACGAGAACGTTAATATCTTATTGTCCTTTTTACTGCTGCAGATAGTTTCAGCGATATATCCCAAGCCTTTTTCTGTTCCCGCGACCCACGGTTCCAAAGTGGGGCGTTCGCAAAAGATCTGGTGGCCAGTTATGTAAACTGAAGAGTGCATAAGCTTCAAATGAGACAGTTTTATTTCAGCTGTAGATCATTAAAGTTCATGGTTTGCAGCTGAACACATGCTATTTGTGCTCCACGATTAGTTTATTAGACGATGCTGCTCCCACATGGCCAGGACTAAAAATAAAACGTACATTGTCTCTTTACAGGCCAATCTCATTGACGTCGATTTGGAGTAGGATTTTGGAACATATACTTTGTTCGAACATTATGAACTACCTCGAAGAGAACGACCTATTAACCAATAGTCAACACGGATTCAGGAAGTATCGCTATTGCAAAACAAAGCTTGCCCTTATTTACATGAAGTGATAAGTGCCGTCGACAAGTGATCTCAAATCGATTCGATATTTTTGGATTACCGGAAGGCTTTTGACACTGTACCCCACAAGCGGCTTCTAATGAAATTGCGTGCTTATGGAATATCTCCCTAATTGTGCGATTAGAATCACGATTTCCTATCAGAAAGGACACAGTTCGTTGTAATTGACGGTAAGTCATCGAGTAAAATAGAAGTGATATCTCCCGTTTAGGAGACAATCTGAATAGCTCCCTTAGACAGTTCGCGGATGATGCTGTCGTTTATCGGTTAGTGAAATCAACAGAGGATCAAAAGCAACTGCAAAGAGATTTAGACAAAATTTCTACATGGTGCGAAAATTGGCAATTGACACCAAATAAAGAAAAGTGTGAAGTGATACACAAGACCACTAAAAGAAATCTGCTGAACTTCAGTTACGCGATAAATCAGTCAAACCTTAAGGTCGTAAATTCTACCAAATACCTAGGAGCTACAATTACGAACAATGTAGACTCGAGAGAACACACAGAAAATATTGTGGGGAAGGCGACCCAAAGATTACGTTT
Source organism: Locusta migratoria (assembly GCA_026315105.1). Classification (NCBI taxonomy): domain Eukaryota; kingdom Metazoa; phylum Arthropoda; class Insecta; order Orthoptera; family Acrididae; genus Locusta; species Locusta migratoria. The sequence continues at coordinate 105,336,290 of CM048747.1, forward strand.
CATTGGAAGAACGCTTCGAAGATGCACCAGCTCCAACAAAGAGACTGCCTACATCACACTTGTGCGTCCTCTCCAGGAGTACTGTTGAACATAGTGGGACCCTCAAGAAGTGCGACTGACGGAAGATATTGAGAAGTTTTGTTTTATCACGTTATGGGGGGAGCGTCACGGAAATGTTGCACTAAATGGGGTGGAAATCATTAAAAGAAAGACGGTATTCATTGCGGCGTGAACTGTTTCGAAGTTTCAGTCATCGACTTTTACTTCTGAACATGAAAATATTTTGCTAGCACCCACCTACTTACGGATACATGACCATCCCAATAAAATAAAATAATAAGATCGAAAACGGAACGATTTTGATGTTCTTTCTTCCCGTGCGCTGTTAGAGAATGTAACGGTAGAGAAAGGTTACGAAAGTGCTTAATGAACCCTCTGCGAGGCATTTAAATGTGATTTGCAGGGTATCTATGTATATGTAGATGTGGAAATGTCTAACAGAATTTGTAATTACAGACAGGTGCATGGGGAACCTTAAACAGCAAAACTTATTTCCATAAAATCTCGGGCGAACTGCCGGATGTCAGTAACTTCCTGCCACGATATTTCGGCGCAGAGTCTTCTGGCCATCTTCAGGTGAGTACCGCCGAAGTACTGGCGAAGACGCACTGAGCTGTGCTATTTATGCCCAATTCAGTCGACAATGCGCATGCGTGTTCTTAGCGTGCGCGTTCACTACAACTACGTACGATGCTCAGAGCGCCCTCCGGGAAAGCTTTATACATCACATCAAGCAACTCTACGGGGAGGAAGTGATGGAGTGTATTCGAAGATTCGAAAAGTTACGTGAGAAAAGAGCGAGACTATTGAGCTCATTGATTTTCTTATTAAGTTGCAGAGACAGGGGAATAATTCCAAATTTTGCCAAATTTGTGCATTTTATAAATACCGCTGCTGCAAATAACATCAAGCGCAAAGCAATCATGGCATTGGTAAGAGAGAGGATTCGTTTCAGTCGGCGTGAGTTGGATGCTGTGTCTAAGGACATGTACCATCTGCACTTAGAAGTGGCAGCAAAATTATCTTCCCTGTCTTGGGACTGGGTGGATGGTGTAACGTGGTTTAAAGCAAACTGGAGCCATGACAAAGCTGTGAGGAGGCAAACTGCCAAGTTTGACCGTCTTTCTACACAGAAGATGCAGGAAGTTCCAACTCGACGATCCGTCATCAATTTGACGGGGAAAACTATAGATGACGCCACTGTATCTGTGCTGGCAAGAGTTCTTAACTTCGCTCCAACACCTGTTTCACCGCCACTAGTGGACTTTGTTAGCTCCATCGAAGAAGCTGTGCGCCGTCTTCCTACAGATGAAGCGGAAGAAGTTCGTAGAGAGTCTTGTCGTGTATTGACGAGAGCCACACCGCCGAAGAGCAATATCTCGCCTATGGAGAGGGCTGCCCTCCGTAACTTACGAACAGACGTGGATACAGTAGTACTCAAATCTGACAAAGGTAATGCTACTGTTCTTATGCCACGGGAGGACTACATTAATAAGATCAACGTTTTATTATGTGACTCAACGTTTCGCAAAATTGACAAGGATCCAACGAACCGAGTGGTGCGAAAAACAGCTGAACGTTTATCAAATAGTTCTCTACCGAAGGAGGTCATAAAGAGACTGAAACCAAGCAGTTCAGTTCCACCTAGGCTATATGGACTGCCTAAGATCCACAAGGAAAGTGTGCCATTACGTCCAATTGTGAGCAATATTGGTGCAGCCACTTACGACCTGGCTAAATACTTGGCGTCTTTGCTCAAACCTGTGGTAGGCAAGTGTCCACATCATATAAAGAATTCAAATGACTTTATCAGCAGACTATAGTCACTTCAGCTGCAAAGTACCGACTTGTTGGTAAGTCTTGATGTGGTTTCACTGTTTACAAAGGTGCCTCTTCTGGACTCTTTACATCTCATCGGCAACATGTTTGGAGACGACATTACAGCGCTATTTGAGCACACCCTCTCCTCTACATATTTTTTATTTAACAACGAGTTTATGAACAATCTGACGGAGTCGCCATGGGGAGTCCTTTGTCTCCCCTGGTGGCCAATCTTTTTATGGAAGATTTTGAGGAGAGAGCACTTGAGTCAGCTACTTTTAAACCAACAGTGTTTTGGCGATACGTTGACGACAGTTTTATAGTGTGGCCTCATGGCGTGGACCGTCTCCAAGACTTTTTACATCATATGAACTCCATACACGAAAACATAAAGTTTACTATGGAGATCGAGAAAAATGGTTGTTTGCCAATTTTAGATGTTTTCGTGCGACGGAGAAGTGATGGCTCACTTGGTCATTCGGTATACAGGAAACCCACTCATACAGATTTGTACTTACAAGCTACAAGTTGCCACCATCCGGCACAAACAATGGGTGTTCTAAAGACTTTAATCCATCGAGCCCATACCATCTCTGATGCCGACAGCCTTCACACGGAACTGGAACACCTGCAAACAGTATTCCTAAAGAATAGATATACAAGGAAGCAAATAAATCGAGCGATGCACAACTCCAAACGACAGAACAAGGAAGAAGAAGAGGCTTTCAAATCGACTGCTTATCTCCCATATATTGGGAACATTTCATCGCAGATCGGCAGAATATTAAAAAAGTATAAAGTAAGAGTCATCTTTTGCCCTCCTCCTAAAATTTCATCGCTGTTGGGTTCTGTCAAAGACGATCTGGAGCTCCGTAAAGCAGGTGTTCACAGGATTCCGTGCGAGTGCAGCAAGTCGTATATAGGGCAGACGACGCGCACTGTGCAGGAGCGCATTGTGGAACACCAGCGTCATACTCGGCTACTCCAACCCACCAAATCCGCAATCGCCGAACATTGTATTTCCACAGGTCATTCGATGAACTACAACGAAACTAAAATTGTAGCCCACACAACAAACTTTTGGAACTCAATTATTAATGAAGCTGTGGAAATAAGGCTGTCTGACAGTGAGACTCTTATCAATCGAGACAGCGGTTTCCAAATAAATGCTGCATGGAATCCTGTAATTGAAAAACTTCGTAGTCGGCGTAGTTTCCTGCAACTGAATGACAATGATAATCGAACTGATATCGAAGCGGCAAGCCTCCACCACGGAGGGCGCTCTGAGCAGCGTACGTAGTTGTAGTGAACGCGCACGCTAAGTACACCCATGCGCATTGTCGACTGAATTGGGCATAAATAGGACAGCTCAGTGCGTCTTCGCCAGTACTTCGGTGGTACTCACCTGCTCTGCGCCGAAATATCGTGGCAGGAAGTTACTGACATCCGGCAGTTCGCCCGAGATTTTATGGAAATATCAATACGCCGGGAAAGCTTTAAACATCACAGCAAAACTTATATTAAATTGACATAAAAGTCCTCAAGAAAGCAGATTTCAAAACTCTCGTTCGTGCAGTGCTTGAGTATTGCTCATCAATGAGGGAACATTGTCAGGTGGGGTTGACAGAGAACTTGCAGAGGATACAACGGAGAGCAGCACGCTTCGTTGCCGACTCATTTAGCAAGCGCGAAAGCGTCACGGATATGATTTAGAAACTCCAGTGGCAGACGCTGCAAGAGAGACGTTCTGTATCGCGGTAGGGGCTTCTGTGAAGATTTCTAGAGCTTACATTTCATGGAGAATCAACCAATATATTGCTTCCTCCTACGAATATCTCGCGTAGCGACAACATGGATAAGATTAGAGAGATTAGGGTCCACACTGAGGCATAAGGCAATCATTTTACCCGCCAATCATAGGCGACTGGAATATGAGGAAGTGAGAATGGCACATACAGTGATGTGGTTTGTGGAGATTTATTTCAACAAAATAAATCGTGATCGGTTTAACTTTCTATTTCATTTGAGGGCATCTTGAAATAAAAATATAAACTGAATGTCATCACAATTGTTTTATTGATGTTATTTATCTCCCCTGCGTGCACAATATTACTTTTCATTATATTAAAACCCAAGTTTTACATTTTGTTTAATCTTGTCCGGAATGCTTCGAATGTCATGACAACAGACGGGTTTGGGCCTTGCTTTGACTTGATAATGATCTCAGATCGATACCGGTAGTACTGAGTATAAAATAAACATTTACTGGTCAAGGTCGACGTATTCTTATGAAATAATTAATAATTAATTTTTTACAAATATTTAATTAGCACGACGCAATTCGGCAGCATGCTGCCACCACCAGGTTATTTATACGTGTGTGTGGGACACGTTGTGTGCCAGAGAGGTTATGGATCGAACAATAGACCTAAACAGGAGACTAGCAGAATTATGATGATTAATAATAACAGTATTATGTTTACTTAGATTTTGTTGGTATTTTTAATATTTTGGCACACAGAGCACAATAACACCAATATATCCTTTTTCACAGATATGTATATCATTATTTCCAAAGAGAAACAACATCTCTCCAAGAAACACTATATGGACTTATAAGAAGAATTAGAAGTTTTTATAAATGACACAGCTGAATTAGTAATTTTTGAAAATGACAGCTTATGGAGACATGTTCCAAAATGACCAATTGGAAAGCAATAATATTAACTTCATTAAAAAAATCCAGTGTTGAGTGCTTATTTAAATTAAAAAACTGTTGCTTTAACTAATTAATAATCCGCATGTTACATGTCACAAATTAGATAATTAATGTTTTAAATTTTATGACGTATAACTTTACATTTATTAGAAATTCATCTTAGTTTTTATGATCTTTGGAAAGTTGTTCATCTTTATGAGAGTCCTTGGAAACAATGATACATATATCCGTGAAATGGTTGTATTGATGTTATTGTGCTCTGTGTGCTAAAATATGAAGAATACCAACCAAATGTTAGTAAAGCTATAATTACTAATCATCATAAAGACATAATGTGAATTCTGTAACAGAATTAGTCTCCTGTTTAGGTCTACTGCTTGACCTATGACGTCTCCGGCACACAAAGTCAACCATAAACATGTATAAATAACTGATGATGGCAGCATGCTAACGAAACGTGTCGTACCGATCAATATTAGTAAAAGGTGACTGATGCAGTATTAATTATTTCATAAAAATATCATACAATACTGTCGCAGACCTCAATAAATATCCATATAACATGGATATAGTTAAGCTCCACGTAGTATTACTATTATCTAACGTGAAAACCAAACAGTCAAAAATCTAAAATAGAAAAATTAAATTGGACTTAATTCAGCTTCTGACTGCTAAATAAACATCTAAAGTAAATGGAAAGGAAGAGAAGTGTCAAAAACCGATGTGTGCACGTTTGGTAGTTGTTTTAGTTAAAAACGAAAAATGTATTGGTGAATTTCTTTCGAAATCCGTAGTGTTGACATGGCCGAGTCTCTATATTCGGCGTCCGCGTTAACTAGACTATGCAACATCGTGTTGGCACACGATGGCTCTGAAAATTGAACGTCGTACCACTTTTGTTGGGAAAAAGTCCTGTCACAAACACTTATTCAGCGAGCAGTACGTGTTGTGTTAGTTTTGCTGTCCTGTTGCCCGCATGCAAATTAAAGTTACCGAAGCGGCCCTATGCGCTCCAGTGAAGTGAGAAAGAGGGAGGACAAAAGGAGACGGAGATATACATATGTATATAGAGGAAGAGAGAGAGAGACAGAAACAGAGGGAGAGTGTTGGCAGCGCGCGCCTGTCGCCCCCAGGGTGTGCGGCGGCGATTTTTGCGGCGGCGTCGCCTCTGCTAGGCCATCGATCAGCGGGCAGTCGCGCCGTGTTTGCGCGCGATGCGTATCTCATCCCCGCCAGGCGACAAATGTCGCAGCGCCGATGGCCGCACCACGAGGCGACTCAGCGAGCGCGAAGCGCCTGGCGGCACGCAACACGCGCAGCACAGCCCGACCGCTGGCTAGGGATGGCGGTTATCGCTGAAACAACCGGTTTTCGGTTATACCGGTTCTTTTCATCTCCAGTTTAACAGCACCGTAAAAATTGCTCAAGATACCGATTTTTTAAATAACCGGTTTTCGGTTTTTTGTTGGTATTATTTCTATTACAGTTTGACCGAAACGTATTGCGGCCGAGACCGAAACCGTAATCGTCGGTTCTTCTGGTTTCGGCCGAAACCGAAACTTACGAAATTTAGTTAAAATTTAGGTAAATTTACGTTATACGACAAATCAATAGTATTTCCATATTTTGCAAGATCCCCTCCCAATACTACGCCTTCTTGAGTGTGTGTAAGCCTAGCCAGGAATCTATAGAAGACGATATACGAAGCACACAGATTTACTGGCCTAGTGTTTCCATCCAGCAGTTGCGAATATTGAGCCAACCACTCCGTAAGTTGGACTTGTGAGCCAGCGCATACGAATATCTCGTTATACACACAACATATATAACTTACAGTCAATAAATGAACTTCAATCAGTGTTGCAGAAGTATTTCGAAGAAAAAAAAAATCACAGTTCCGACTAACAGTATGATTGTTGTCAGTGTAAATTTACGCAAATTGAACGAGGAAATCTCTGTACCACATGATCAAAGAATGTTCAAATGAGTTCTTATGAGACCTAAATGCTTAGGTCATCCGTACCTAGACTTACTCCGTAATATAACTTAAACTAACGACAACATATACATCCCTGACCGAGGGAGGAGGGAGGACTCGAACATCCGACTGGAGCAGCCGCGCATTCCGTGACAAGGAGCCTCAGACCGCACGGCTACCTATGATCAATGTTACCTAAACCCATATTGGTTATTAAAAAAGCCCCTCGCTTTCAAGGAATCACATTAATAAAACTTGTTAGCATAACAATATGGTAATACAGTAAAATTTAGTATTGCAAGCTTATAGTACATCACTTACATAATAGGTATATGAATCGAATTTACCTTCTCTTCCAAGAAACATTTTGGTTGCTTTCTCCTTAAATGGCACAGCATGTTTGTAGTACCTCCACCCGTTTTCAGCTTTTCAAAGCAAATGGAGCATTGTACCTCACTGCTAACGTACTTGGTGAAGTACTTGCATACCATGGTACCATTTAAGACACAACCGATGTCTGGCGACGACAACAAGGAACTGCCGCATGACCAGACGGAGGCAAGTCTCGTATACTGCCGGTGCACGCACGTCGTCTAATAGGCCACGCCACACGGCAACAGGTGCATCGATGCCACAATAGCTGCACCAGTCCTTAAGTTCTTATGCCACGCGTTTGTTGCGCGTTTCTGACTGCCGGGATTGTTCTTAAATTATCACTGATCGCTTTTCTTAGTTACTGCGATGACCTAATATTTCACAGCAGTGGAAATTTTAGGAATATCTCCAAATATTGAACCACTACTACGGAAACTAGTCGTACAGGTTTTTTCACCCGGTTCTTGACAATAACTAACCGGTTACAACCGACACCAAATAAATACCGAAAAAAAACGGTTATTCAAAACTAAAATACCGGTATCGGTTTTAACCGGTCGGTTTTTCCCATCCCTACCGCTGGCCCGTTGTAGTCACTGGCGCTGTGCCCGTTTCTCCCACACAGGACATTCTGCTGAAATAGACTGCTTTGACGCGGCACACTGCTATCGTGTATTCTATTATGGAAACTCGAGTATCAGCTTTAATAACAAGCGAACCGATACGTCTGTCGCAAGAAGAGCCGTACTAATCTCGTCCTTGTATTATTCTGCTTTAGGACACATGCAGAAAATTTGGGGAAAAAGTCATGGTAACTATTTTATTTTCTTGGAGATACCAGTCGGGTTAGAAAATGGGATATATACAAAAGAATGGACAAGGTGTTAACTGAAACTTCCTGGCAGATTAAAATTGTGTGCCGGAACTGGGACTCGAACCTGGGACCTTTGCCTTTCGCAGGCAAGCGCTCTACCGACTGAGCTACCCCGACACGACTCACGATGCCGCCTCACAACTTTACTTCCGGCAGTACTTCGTACTTGCGTGTTTGCAAGAGAGCTTCTGTGAAGTTTGGAAAGTAGGAGGCGAGGTACTGGCGGAAGTAAAGTTATGAGACGGCATCGTGAGTCGTGTCGGGGTAGCTCAGTCGGTAGAGCGCTTGCCCGCGAAAGGCAAAGGTCCCAGGTTCGAGTCCCGGTTCCGGCACACAATTTTAATCTGCCAGGAAGTTTCATATCAGCGCACACTCCGCTGCAGAGTGAAAGTTTCATTCTGGAAGGTGTTAACTATTTGTGTGGACAATGATAAGCTCTGAAATATCGTAAGACACTAATGTACGAGGCGCGTCCAGAAAGTAAGTTCCGTTTCAATTTATAACCGCTGCAGCGCTGCGAATGCAGTTTCGCACATGCGCTGTAGACGATGTGTATCAAGGAGAAGAATGTGCGCCATTTGGAGATCACTCTCAGTTACGTACGCTTTGTTATGCTTGTTTGAAATGTCGGCGTTGATTGAAAATCCCGCCGCCTGTGAAATCAGGTCGGTGCTTCGGTTTCTGAATGCAAGGAAAGTGAAACCAAGTGAAATTTATAGGAAAATTTGCGATGTTTACGGACCAAATGGGATGAGTGATTCGATGGTGAGAAGAGGGATCCGACAGTTCAATGGCGGGCGTAGTGATGTGCACGATGAAGAACGAAGTGGGCGTCCACCGTTGGTTACAGAAGAACTGGTTCATGCGATTGATGACAAGATCCAGGAAGTGTTTCCTCAATGACGACGAGCTGAAAGAAACTAACTGGTTGAAGACACAGGCGGCAGGTTTCAATGAAGAAGGTATACAAAACCTGGTGCCACGCTATGACAAATGCTTGCAAAATTTCGGCAGTTATGTGGAAAAGTAGTTTAAGAGTTGTAGAATTTTGTGCAATAAACATTTCTTCTGTATCTGTGTACAATTTAATATTATTACCAAACGGAACTTACTTTCTGGACGCGCCTCGTATTACGGTAGTATACAGGGCAATAAAGCTTTTGACAATGTCGACTGGAATAAACTCTTTCAAATTCTGAAGGTATCGTGGTAAAATATAGGGAGCGAAGACAGCGGTTATTAGAGTCGAAGGGCATGGAAGGGACGGAGCTGTTGGGAAGGGAGTAAATGTTGATGTTGATATTGTTTAATTTGTACAATGAGCAAGCAGTGAAGGAATGCAAGGAGAAAATTGGTGAAGGAATTGTAGTTCAGGGAGAAGAAATAAAAACTTTGCCGTTTGGCGATGACATAGTCATTCAGTCAGAGACCGCAACGGATCTGGAAGATCAGTTGAATAGAATGGACAATGTCTTGAAAAGAGGTTATAAGATGAACAGTCGGCCGCGGTGGCCAAGCGCTCTGCGGCGCGCCAGTCACGGTCTGAGTGGCCACTACGTTCGGGGGTTCGAATTCCCCCTCGGGCATGGATATTTGTGCCGTCCTTAGTATTAGCTAGTTCATAAGCATTCAAGTTTAGGGTGTGATGACCCAGTAGTTAAGTCCCATAAGCTCTACAAACATTTTGATTTAAGATGAACATCAACAAAACAAGGGTAATGAAATGTAGCGTCAGAAAATCAGGCGATGCTGAAGTAATTAGATTAGGCAATGAGACAATAAAAGTAGTAGATGAATTATGTTATTTGGGTAGCAAGATAACTTCTGATGGCCGACGTAAAGAAGAGATAATATGCAGAATCGCTATGGGAAGAAAATCGTTTCTGAAGAAGCGAAATTTTTTGACATCCAATATTAATTTAAATGTTAGGAAGTTCTTTCTGAAAGCATTTGCCTGGAGTGTAGCATTGTATGGGAGTGAAAAGTGGACGATAAGAAGTTCAGACAAAAATATGATAGAAGCTTTGGAAATGTGGTGCTACAGACGAATGATGAAAATTAGATGGGTAGATCACGTAACTAATGATGAGGTGCTTAACTGAATTTGAGAGAAAAGGAGTTTCTGGCATATCCTGACTAAGAGAAGGGATAGATTGGTCGGCCACATTCTGAGACGTCAAGGAATCGTAAACTTAGCATTAGAGGGAAGTATGTGGGTTAAGAATCGTAGAGGGAGACCGACGGACGAATACAGTGAGCAGATCCAAAACGATGTACGGTATCGAACTTTTTCTCAGACGAAGGGATTTGCACAGGAGAGGGTAGCTTGGAGAACTGCATAAAACCAGTCTGCGGACTGAAGACCACAAGTCTGCGGACTTAAAACTACAACAATAACAACAAGGCAATATGGCCTACATGGTGCAAAAGAATAACAACACAATACACAAGTGGGCCTACAGACCTTGAAAGTAGAGGTTTATATTCATTTTGTTATATTTGATTAATTATATTCATTCTTAGCATGATTCTAATTTTAAAGTTTATTTATTAACTTTTATTTTCTGAATGTTTATTTTGTTTACCCTGCAACTGTCACCACACGCTGCCATCGATGTGGGAAGCGGTGAATACCATCTGCCTCAGCATTTGCCGCACTATAGGGCAGCTACTGCAGCGAATGAGAAGAAGTAGGGACCCACGGCACTCTCCAGACATTTCGCACGTCCTGGATACTTCCCTTGATGACAGTCGCTCCTGACGCAAAGTAACAATGCGGATACGATCAAACGTCGGAGCTGACCTTGTACGAATGGCACCACTTCACTCAAACAATGTACGTCCTTCCTGGTTTATGACTGGAACTTATCGGCTGTCTTGCCCACTCCGTCTCACTGCCACTGTCATGTGTTATTTTTATTTTTATTATTTTTTATCTTTGCGTGGGTTGAATGACATAGACAATGTAACGAAGGGTGTTCTTGGTGCAGAATACACACAACGGTGGATTTAGGCGGGGGGGGGGGGGGAGCGCACAGGGATACGTTCCCCTCTCCCAGACAGCCTGATAAAAAAAGTGTGTGTGTGTGTGTGAGAGAGAGAGAGAGAGAGAAAGAAGAGAGAAAGGAGAGAGAGAGAGAGAGAGAGAGAGAGAGAGAGAGAGAGAGAGAGAGAGAGAGAGACAGTCAGTCAGACAGACAGACAGAGGGAGAGGGGGAGTGAGGGAGAGAATCTCTGCATTAGAATAATTGACTTTTATTTACAGGCAGCATGTAGCTGTGAGTTTAAAAAAGGCAAAATCCCTGTAATGAACATAACGTAAATTGGCTCTTTGTGTCCTGTTTCCTTTTATTTATTTCTTGCGCCTTTATTCAGTAATTTACGATAAAACCAAATGAATGTCGTTTATTGTTTTGTGATTGCTTGGTAAATAAATGAGATATTGTGTACAGTTCATTCAAGCGTAAATAAAGTTAAAGGATTTAACTATGTGAAAAAACAATCGTGAATTTCTAGGGCTGTGTTCAGGCTGGCGCATTCTGGTGTTTTCGGTAATCAGTCTATCACTCTGGATTCTTCTCCTACACACTAAGAAGTAGTACTGGCACTCATTAAAATGTTTCGTTTTTTAATTTATTTGAGCAAAGTAGAAATTTCATTGGCATTTTTACGCAGTATTTTTATGCTAGTATAAGTTCTTCTAGAAACACAATCAAGTGAAATTTTCTTGAGCAGAAGGTTTTCTTGAAAACTCATGTATGCGTAGTATGTTTACAAAGCAGGACGAAGAAATAGATTTAGTACAATGATACAAAGTCTCAAATGTTTGTAAATATAAGGGACTTAACTGCGCTGGTCACCAATTCCTAGGCTTACAAAACACTTACACTAACATAAGTAACTCATGCTAAGGATAACACAAACACCCATGCCCGAGGGAGGACTCGAACCTCCGACGGTGAACTGCCCGGGGTCCGCACGCAGGCGCCTTAGTGCACACGGCTATTCTACCGCGGCTGTTACACAGGAAATATGCTTTTAGGTTTTGAGGGAATATCAAACTTAATTCGACATATTTACTGGCTGTTTGAGTGTTGTTCAGTGCATTGTTTGATAATGACAGCTACGCCGGATAGAGTACTGTTTGTCCACGGTAAGTTGACGATTCGTGCAGTGACTGTTAGCAGCGGCAGGTGCATGTAACATGGCTGCCGGGAGGCGAGAAGCAGTGAGCGAAAGGCAGCGTCGCAGTGTTCCAAACGTTACCCGTAACAATGTGTGCAGTAATATTTCGTGTCTACGTGCAGTGTAACGTTCACAGCGCTCCGAAATGAATGAATGTCCTGCAACTAGAGCAGATGTCTTCTGCTACTGACATTACCAGGTAAAATCGTCTTCACTTGTCGAATTAATTACTTCTATCTAACTACCACTGCACTGCTAGTTTCGACACATTGTGGGATCATTCTCAAGAGCCTATGATTGCAAAAAATATTACAATGAATCAACAACATTACACAGTGAAAAGTTTAGAAATTTTTTCACAAAATAGAGTATCGGGAGTATGGAACACGACATTTATCAAAATGTTAATCAAACCATGTGCGCCACGCGCGAATAGCCGTGTGATCTGGGGCGCAACGTCGCAAAGTACGCTGCCACCCGCGCTAGGGCTTCTAGTCCTCCCTCGGGAATGGGTGTGCTTGCTGTCCTTAGAATGAGACAGTTTAAGTAGTTTGTAAGACTAGGGACCGAGACCTTAGCAGTTTCGTTCCTTAGTATTACAAACATTTGAACCTTTTTTTGTTTTTAATTTTCTGATCCATATGCCCCAGGTTCTTGTACAGTCACCATTCACTCATTTGGCACTTTAAATATCATAATCCTGTGGGCATCATGGCATAAAACTTATTTTTCCACCTTATTGTACAATTCTTTGAGTTTTCAAGTGGCCAGTGTTATTCAATCTGACAGTCCAATTTTTCGAAAGTTATAAAGATGTGGAGAAACCAATGCCAATTTCGCATGGCTTCCTCTGTATAGGGATTCGCATATATCCATCTGGCCAAGCTGAGAAGCCGAAATCGAATTAAATTCAGAGCCTGATGCTCTGTGTTCAGCTGTGGGCAAGTGTTTGATCCTCTATGATGATAAAGGATTAAACAAATGTGCCCTCAGGCGAACACTGGGAATTCTGGCTCTGAATTCTCTGTCTTTAATTATTTATTTTATTTTGTGGTAAAGTTTGAAACTTATCAGTATTTAATGTGGTTTAACCATTGTAAAATTTTGTTAATCATGGCCAATTAAAAATGACGTCATAAAGCACAGAAACTAATAGTGCAAAAATAATACTGATACTTACATGGAAGTATATTAAAAAGGCTGTTCTAAGAAGCGACTGTGGCTTTGGTGCGTAGTTTGCGTACTTCCCATATCAGTTATATGTGATAATGGCTGTGTGTGTTTGTGTGTGTGTGTGTGTGTGTGTGTGTGAGAGAGAGAGAGAGAGAGAGAGAGAGAGAGAGAGAGAGAGAGAGAGAGAGAGAGAGATAACGACTGTATGTTAAAATTATTTTCACAACGCCTCTAAGGACATTTTCCGCTCCCTATTCGTCATACGAACAGTAATGCACATCCATTTAAACCTGCTTACATATAGAAATAACCTAAAGAAGCCTACGATTGCCTTCTTCCTACAGTCAACCATGCAGTATGTTAGTCATAATTTGGGGATCTTAATTGTGGTAGTCAACTCTTCTTATTGTTACCTTCACTTGTCAGAAAATTGTGAACGATTATTTTATCATCCTCGACAGCAAACTGCTTGCCATAACTAACATATTGCTAACGAAACTGCCACATTTGAAAATGGTAATAATCTACACAAACTACCAAAATTGTTATATTCAAATGCTTGTAAACCTAAGGGACCAAAATTAACAGACTACAAAAACTAATACAAACCAAGGGCACCAATGGAAGGGCCAAGCGTTCTAATACGTCTCGCTGCGGAGCGCGCCGTTGCTCGCCGTCTGAGGTTCGAGTCCTCCCTCGGGCATTGGTACTTGTGTTGTCCTTAGAAAATGTTACTTAAAGTTAGTTTAAGTAGTCTCTAAGCCTAGGAACTGATTACCAACGTAGATTTACAAACATTTGAACATTTAAAGGATAACACACACACACATCCATGCCCGACGGAGGACACGAACGTCCGACTGGAGTTGCCGCGCAATCCGTAAAATGGCGCCTCAGACCGCCTCCCTGCGCCTAAAAAGGTTCAGGCGTGTTTTGTAAATCATCTGAAAATTAATATATGTCTCCATAGTACAGCAAAATCGCCAAGTCCCAACATAATCGTACCATGAAGAGGATGGGGGGAGGAGCGGAGCTTTGGAGCAAAGAGTGAGTATCAAATTCATAGCTCCAACATCGTTTAAGTAATTGGCGGGCGTTTCGGTACATGAATGAATGAAATTTTGTTAGAAACTATAAAGACACTTTACCAATTTTTTCCTCGAAGAATTACAGTTGTTCTCAAAGCCAATGGTGGGTCAACTTCTAACTTGTTAGATTTGGGCAGTATGTACGGTATAAGCACACAGCTTTTCCCCGTCATCGGCACAGTTTCCAGCCTTGTCAGTATGACGCAGTGTTTAAACTTGCGTGTTGGTTACCGATTAGCGTTTGGCGGGCACAGCACACCGCCCTGATAGACTTCACTGCCCAACAAGTGCTTCGCGTGACAGACTTGACGTTACGTAAACGGTAGCGAGGAGCGTGGCTATTAATGGCATCAAAGTTTCTAATTATAGGTAGGCCACATTTACTAACTATGTCGAACGTGTTACGTAGCTACTGCATGTCACAGTACGGGGAGTTATTTATATGCCATCATGTTGCATGTCAGTGGCGGAAAGGTTATGAATGAAGTCGCTTGACGATTGGTATGATTCAAGGTTGCCACTGCGGTGTGTATGTTCGCAGCTTAATACCTCGAGATGCAATAATGGACAGGACACCATCGGATGGCGTAATCGTCTGTAGGGTCTAATTTTTCACGGATGAATTATGCCAGTCGAATTGTATTACTTACTTTTCTTTTTGAGGTAATTATGGAGGGTGTGGAGGATGGAAAGTTGTTACTTCTGTACAAGGCTGTTTCATATCATCATTACATTTCCGCAAATATTACTAGCTGGATGATTGCAGCGATTGCAATTCGAACACTTGTTAGTGAAGAAAAAAATGGAAAAGAAAAAATGGATTTGCGTGCTAGTATTGCTAGATTCGTTGTATTTTATTTTCATTTTTTGTATCACATGCAACCTACTAAACATTCGTCTTAAAATTTTTTGATAATTTATCTAACGTCATGGTTTGCCTTTGAAAGTCAATATTCTTTTCGTGATTATGCCTTTGATTTTTTAGATTTTACCGCGTACTTCTCGCTTTATTTATAAAACGTACAAACTTGTTTTACAATAACAGCAATTTCTTTTCTTATCCTCCTTTCGACCTTCTGAAGTTCCCCATTCAAAGTATCTAACATCAAGTTACATAGAATGTTTGCTGTCAGAATAGTAAATGTTTTTCGCTTTGGCTGAGAATTACAGACATTATGAATATTCATGTAGGCTGATTACCTTTTATTTTGAGAAAACTCTGAAACGTGAAGCAATGGGAAGTAACGGAAAACGATTGACGGAGTATGAATGAAAACGCACCGCATCATCGCTCAAAGTTTAGAGATCACGAACATAACATTGATTCTGTAGTTCCGTGAGACATCTAACCCAACTAGCATTCAACATGTTGAACGTGTTGGAAAAAGCGTGTATTTTAGCTTCAGTTCTGATCAGTCACTTATCGAATAAAACATTACTTGTGACTGATGCCACTGAGCTTCACTATCCGTAACTTTTGCCTGGTTGTATTGAATCTTAATGTAATGAAAATCGAGTTCCTGTTTTCGTTCCTGACACTGGTGTTTACGCAATGAAAATTATAGACTTTGGTAGACAGATTTCTCGACATTCAAATGGTCATATTGCCTATTGCTAATGAAGGTTCCTTTTTTTACAGTAACCCATAATATCATTACATCTGTGGACAACATTTCTGATTTCTCGTCCGATTCACACTTGGGTCGCTACAGACCCAAGAAATATCTTTCTCCCGTCTGATGCTACCCAGAGGCGAGACATGTTTGCTACAGTTGGTCCCTACTTGTTTTGTTTGCTTTAAATGTTTGTAAACGTATTAGACCAAACTGCTATTGTTATCAGTCCCTACTCATACAAAACAGTTAAACTAACTTACACTAAGGACAACACATTCTTCCTTGCCCGAGAGAGGACTCGAACCTCTGACGGGATGTTTGGTTCTGTTTCAAGATCACTTATTTAAATGGAAAGAAAAATTTTACGAATAATTCCATGGTCAATAATCCCAGCGGCCCAAAAATTTCAAAAATGTTCAACTTACAAACCACAAACTCTATTAAAAAATAAGAAAAAGTATAATTCTGTTCACTTGGCCTTAGACATTTAATTTAAGTAACATAATACTTTTTCTTCTCGTGATTTCTGTGTATCCCAAGTAAAGGGTTAAATTCGTTCAAATGTTCAAAAGTTTGCAAAGATTATGGGACTTAACTGCGGGGTCATCACTTCCTAAACTTACAAACTACTTATAAACTATCTTATACTAAACACAACACAAACATCCATGCCCGAGGGAGGATTCGGACCCCCGACGGCGAGTGGCATTGGAGCATAGCGCCTCAATGCGCTCGGCCACTCCGCCGCTGCCAAACAAAATTTCTTCAAGGACGAGTCCAAAGAGCAGGACTTTAGAACTATCAACTGGAAACCAACATGTGATTCTTTTACGTGGTCAAAACACTGGGACACGTTAAAAAATAAAGTCCTTAGAATGAATAATCAAACTAATATAAGGTATTACTGCAAATTAGAAGTTTGAGAGGTGATCACATTTTCTGCGGCTCCCAGGGTTCTGGAAAAGTGGTGGCTAGGGTCATACATTTGCCTACAATGTCTTCAAGTTCCATTCCATAGGAAAATCTTGGTGACAAAACCTAGAGCGAGGAATATGTCCAAATCAAATCTCTTCTGTACAGTGTCGACCTATCTGAGTAATGTATTGCTGAAGAACGGATATTCGTTCAGTGACATAACGCAGGGGTTAAAGTGTCTTATGAAGTGTGTCGACTACATAAGTCCAGTTTCTCCTACAGTCCAGTTCCTCCTGCAGTAGTCGCGTGACTTTTCACACCGCCAGTAGTCGCGCGTGAACTGACAGTCCGCATGGCATTAAATAATTACAATAGCAGGAGTCGACACTGTAATGGAGAATACGCAATTTACTGTGTTTGATTTTTAGTTTTTTACGTCAATACCTTTGACACAGCTCTAAATTCTGGCCAGTTTCACTGGAATGCTAAGTTTCATAATACACTAAACCCGTTGCATTTCGTGAAAACATATTGCAAATTTGTATCGTAAACAGAATTAAATGCACACACAGCTTACTACAGTTTTACAGTTTGTACAATACAGTCTCTTTCTTCCCTTCTTGAAGTTTCGGTACAAACGACATTTTCATGCTTCAAATAGAGATGATTATCTTCTTCATTTGCAACTAATCATAATATGAGTAACGTCCTGTCTTTGTGTTAAGAGCCAGCCGCGGTGGCCGAGGAGACTGTGGCGCTCCAGTTCAAACATTTGAACATTTATTTGTGTTAAGACGCAGTAATCATCTTTCTGGTTCGTTCTGCTCTGAGTGAAAAACTACAAAAAGTGTTTTGCTTATAGTGGAATTCTTCAGCAGACTTCTTCATATAGATGCATATCGCATAAAAATAGAAGAGAACGTAAATAAAATATTTAAGATGAACGTAAAAAGAATATGTAACTAATAGGAAACAACTCAGCAATAACAGGAGACATCTTGAGAAAAACTATAATGGCACCATCACCGCGAATTATATGTAACGCCGTTAGTCGGGCGGGGTTTCAGTCCACTTTTGATCATTCCATTGCTGTTCCTCTGATTCACGTGAAACAACGGAGTAACGTACTACTTCTCATTACAAGAAGGTTCTGAATTTATATAATTTTTAGGTGCACCGTGATGAACAGAAAAGTGATAAATACCTTTGTGCGAACCGTCAGTGTACGACTGCTTCCAGGTTAAAGACGGTACTGAACGCATGGGAAAGATCTTGTCACATGATTTGTCACTGCCGTTTAGAAACTCTTTCAAGTCAAGAACACACAGCGGTGACCCAGGGTACTATTGTACCATTAAAAACGCGGGTATTTAGAGGATACGGATGCAGTGCCAGGGTCACGATGTTTATGAACGATACAAATTTTAAAGTTTCAGTCGGTACTTCTGTCAATCCAGAGCTGAGCGTGCATACAGACAAGGAGAAAATACCAGTTGTGTGTAAACATAAGGAAGTGCACGAGTGCTTAGTCTCCGAGGCCCTAGGAAGCGATTAGGAATATACCGCACCGGATTCCTAGAGCACAGACGGAAACCAATGTAGAATCATAATAGCGGAATATTCTTGAAGATGGAAAAATTAGTCACGGGCAGCACATCTACGGTACAGTGCCCGAGGATGGCAGACCTTCAAAATGAGCATCTACTGTCATCCATGAGCTCCGAAAAACAAATTCAATACCGAAGTCCACGAACGTCCATGTAGCTGAATCATGACGGGAGCAACAGATGCTAAGGGGACGATTAAGATTCAACAAGATGAAGACGGCGATACTCTGGTGAAAGCATCTGCAGCTGCTGTCTATGAACAGAGGCAGTCTCTCTGTCTCAAATAGTCACTGTAGCATTCCACTTTCTTGTAGGGACAAGTTAGTGTCGCTCGTTAATGTCTCAGAATATACAAGGTTTCAGTCATTAAATGTCAGTCAATATGCTAGTAATTAAATAATGGTTGGCCTTTTTTAATGAGAAAACAAAAATCGGAATATATATCAGAAAAGGGTGTTTATTGAGACAAAAGATAATTTCGGCTCACACTTACTTCCAGAAAAAAGCAGGAACATTCTTCAGTAACATAGTTTAGTGAAAAAAAGACGAAGTGCACTTCTGTTATCTCTCCAAGTCGTAGAAAAAATTCCGTATCGAAAACAAAACGTGGGCAGAAGTATAGTTTGTAGCGAGACCCCATACACTGGCGACAAACGTCGTATATAATTTATGCAAAATTATTTAATGTAATTATACAAATTTAATGCCGCGCGGGAGTAGCGGAGGCGTCTGGAACGCCACGTTGCGGATCGTGCGGCCTTCCGCATCGGAGGTTCGAATCCTCCCTTGGCATGGCTGTTTGTGTTGCATTTAGTATAAGTTAATTCATAAGTAGTTTGTAAGTTTAGGGACTGATGACCCCGCAGTTAAGTCCCATAAGTTTTACAAACTTTTGAACATTTGAACAAATTTAAACCTTTATTTGGCACACAAAGAAATCGCGAGAGGAAAAAGTATTATTTTACTTAAATTAAATGTGTAAGGCCATGTGAACAGAATTATACGATTTCTTTATTTTTATTATTATTATTATTATTATTGTTTTTTAAACAGAGTTTGTTGTTTGTACGTAACATTGCCAAAAAACGTCGCATGGTGGCACAGTATCAATACTACAGTGTTGGTCTTATGACTGTAGGAATTATTGTATTTTGGACTATTTCATGTGAAACGTGTGAAAACAAGTCGTTTTTGGTCCAAAGTTCAGAACAATCCCATGATTTTCACATTTTGTCAAATATCCCTGAAGACAAAACTTGCACATTCCTTTTGGCCCGTAATCTGTCAATATATTGTCATATTAGTCATACCGTACATCATTGACTGGTACAGGAGATGCTGTATCGTTTTTCTTTCGGACTTACTGCAAGTTTTGTAGTCGTCTACCAGGCCTCTCTTCCCAATAAATATACGTCAATTTTCAGTCTTCCATATAAGAACTCGTCAACAGTTTTCCATTATAAATGAACTTCAAGGATTCCTCTTTCCCTTTTATAAGCAGTTTTCCATGTATCACGATACATACTGTCACAAAATGGAAACAATGTACCTCGGTAACTTATCCTTGGAGTGTCCACTAAAGATTCAGTTAATTGCTAAAGTTTTCGCAAAAGACAACGAAACATCACTTTATTGGAGAGCTTAAAAGCTAGTTTCAAGCACTGTTGCCCATCCAAGGATGAAACTTGTTGCAGAAAACCACACGTAAAATTAATGTTGCATGAGAGCAACATTGCCAAATAAAGGATTAACGATTGTGTTTTGTCGCTCTTGTACTTGAAATACGAACAAAATTCCTTTGTATTTCCTACCAAACTACAAGAGAGGGTTTTGATGTGGAAACAATTTAAGCTTCTGGCATCGGGAGCCTGAGGCGGTGGCCAGCCAGTGTCGAGCGCTGGTGATGTAGTGGCTGCTTTCACCCCGTATGCAAACAGCGCGTGCCCCCCGAGAGGTAGGCAACCAGGCGTGGCTATCTCGCGTGGCCAGCGGCGGCACGGAGCTGCTCTGTGGGGGGCCACACTGGCCGGTAACGGACGGCTGCCCGTTGCAGCACTGCTGCTGGTAGCCGCACAGCGCAAAGCCTGCGTCACCAACAGGCCAGCCAGCTAATTGCCACGCCACTGCCACTGCACGCTGCCCACGGCAATGGGGTTACATACTGGAGTCTAGTCGTAGCCCTTTAGGTTGTTTAGTGGGAACGTTCGAACCCTGGAATTGACTGCTTGCTGCTTCCATCCCCCTGGAGACGTGGCGATGATGCACCTCACCTGTACTTTTGCTGCTGCCTGACCGTGGCTGGCATCGAACTCCGTCTCTTCTAGCAGGGTTTCAGTGCTATTGAACCTTACTAATAGGACAGCACTGGAGGAGGGGATTTCTTGTCAGAGAGGGCACAGTTCGTAGTAATCGATGGTAAGGCATCGACTAAAACAGAGATGATATCGGGCGTTCCACAGGGTAGTGTTATTGGTCCTCTGCTGTTCCTTATTTAGGGGAAAATCTAAGTAGCCCTCTTAGGTTGTTTGCAGATGACGCCGTCATTTACCGTCTAGTATAATCATCTGAAGATCAAACCCAACTGCAGAACGATATGAATAAGATATCAGTATGGTGTAAAAATTGGCAATTGACTCTAAATAATGAGAAGTGTGAAGTCATCCACATGATTACGAAAAGAAATCCGTTAAACTTTGTTTACAAGATAAATAAATCCAAAGTGAAGGCCGTAAACTCCACAAGATACCTAGGAATTACTATTACTTCAGACTTAAATTGGAAAGAACACGTAGATAATATCGTGGGAAAGGCGAGACAGAGACTGCGTTTTATTGGCAGAACCCTTAAAAGATGCAACAGAACTACTAAAGAAACTGCATACACTGCGCTTGTCCGTCCATTTTTGGAGTATTGCAGCCCAGTGTGGGATCCTTATCAGGCGGGATTGACGGAGGACATCGAAAGAGTCCAAGGAAGGGCAGCTTGTTTCGTATTGTCACGATACAGGGGAGACAGCCTTACGGAAATGATACAGGATCTGTGATGGGAATCTTTACAACAACGGCGCTTATCGCTGCGGCGTGGGCTACTTGCGAAACTCCAATCGCCAACATTCTCCTCCAAATGCGAAAATATATTGTTGACTCTCACATACATAGGTAGAAATGATCATAAAATATGAGAAATCAGAGCTCAAACAGAGAAATTCAGGTGTTCATTCTTCCCATGCGCTATTCGAGAATGGAATGGGAGATAAATAGTATAATTGTGGTTCGATGAACCCTCCTCCAGGCACTTAAATGTGATTTGCAAAGTATCCCATGTAGATGTAGATGTAGAGTTACAATAACTGTCTGTATTGTTCTTTTAAGCAAGAAGAATGTGAGGTAGCCTGTTACACATGAAATAATAATAACAAGTCTCGCTGCAGGACCAAGACACTATGAAAGTCAATTCAGTAAACTCATTCAAACTCGAATAGTCCAACCCCTAGCAGAGAGAGAGAGAGAGAGAGTGCGCTGAGAAACATTACGTATCTTTGAAAGCTAACGGAAACAGCCAAGGCAGGGGCAACGGCTACAGTCCTAACGGTAACCTCGCAAACACTTTCGCCCGTTGCTTGGCGAACACGTTTCCTCGTCCCGGTGGAAACATAACCGATAAAAATAGCGGACGACTGCTGGCTCAACTAGCACTGGCATAGAACTGCGCAAGACTGGCGTCGGGAGCGTCTCCCGTCAGTTTTATGTCCGTCACTCCAGGACACTGGATTGCTCCGCCGAGGAGAAGAGGGGCTCCGCAGCCAACCTGACAACGCGCCTTCTGCGCCCTTCCCGTGGCCGGTGCGGCAAGGGTCGGCGCCCTGGGTGGTTGGGACACCTGGAATAGCAGTTGTTCCGCCAAACGGCGAGAATATGTGTGTCCCTCCGCCGTTGGTGAGGACGAAGCGAATTTAAACTAACGGCCAAACGGGGTTTTCAAGAGTACGCCATATTGCTTCATTTCCGTATTAATTAAACGGGACATGACAAAATTATAAATCCTCCGCCAGTAGGGAGTCAAGATGTCAGCCGTCAGCCAAGCCTGTGGAGGTTCTTACTTGTCGGGGAAAATTCACTTTATGTAATTAAATTGGCAATTAAATTATGCTACTTGTAAGTACTGGGCCGATCAGCCAGCAACCGATATAATTATAATCGTAATTAGAATCTGCTATCAAAATCACGGAATTAATTTTATTAGGGCACTCTCCCTCTGTTACAGGGCTGGACTATCTGTCATGTGTATCTGCCTTCCTTCAGCAGTTAGATATACCCAAGATATTGGTGCTATATAGTCATAACCACCATAGTTGCACCCACGGACGATGGCGGGTCGAGCATATCAAGGCATAGACGGGGAAAGCATTGTTGCCGATTTGGAGCAGCAATTATGTTATGCGCATACACGGGTTTTGCATTTGAAGTTTGCCTGCACCAGCACTGACGATAACTTGCTACAACTGGCAACTATTTATTCACAACCCATACAAAAGCATTTCATCTTTACACCTATTACTGTCCTTCAAAGTAGTCACGCGCGCAGTGTAGAACCCATTGCCAGCGATGTGAAAGGCGTAGTAAACCATTAGGACAATATCTTCTGTTGATGTTGCGAATCGAGCAGTCTATTGCCTGTCAAATCTCCGAAACACTTCTGAAGCGAATGACACGAAGTGGTTCCTTCATCTTCGGAATCAAATCAAAGTCACAAGGACTTAGTCCGGGGTGTATGGTGGATGGTACAGTACTTCCCAGTCCCATCGACTGAACAGAACAGCCACAGCTTGGTATGTATGCGCCAGCGCATTGTTATTCAAAATTTACGTCAATGTCGATTCCCCGCACGCCTCTTGATGATACTGTCGTGCTGTACGACCTCTGACGCATTCAATCTTGAGCCAACTCTGGTGTTCCAGATACGAAAACACAGTGACACCGTTACCTTAGACCGCTCGCTCGTAAGTGACGGTTTCCCTCGACTGTTCGCACACCGGTGACGTGGGACGGGCGAGTCCATTTACTCGGAAGTAAGGTAGGTATGTGCTATCAAAATTGTTCAAATTTTCGTAAATCTATCGGACCAAACTGCGGCCGGCCGCGGTGGCCGAGGGACTGCAGCGCTCCAGTCACGGTCTGCACGGCCACTACGGTCTGAGGTTCGAATCCCCCCTCGGGCATGGATATTTGTGCCGTCCTTAGTGTTTAGTGGTAGCTAGTTCATAAGTAGTTTGTAAGTTTAGGGTCTGATGACCGCTAGTTAACAAACATTTGATCCAAACTGCGTGGTGATCAGTCCGTAGTTTACAAACTACTTAAACTAAAATAAACTAACCCAAGTACAACATACACACCCATGCCCCACGGAGTACTCCAACCTACGACGGCGCGCAACCGTGCGCTTCGCAGTGAGGCGCCTTAGACCGCTCGGCTACTCCACCGCGGCAAAAACGGGTGCTATCAGCGACAATAGTATTGTTGCTGCTATTTAAGATTCAACCCTCGTAACTCGCTTCAGTCACGTTATATGCTGGGAATGGTTACAGCATTCACATAGGGCACTCAGGGCAATTCTGAACGCTCACTGGCCGTCGGAGAAGCGTGACGTAGGTGCGCAGGAGCAGCCCGAACTCGATCGCCGTCGTCCTTTGTTACAACTACAGCTCACTGCAAAAGAAGCATTTATAGATGCAATCTAACATTTTGAAAATCTGTGCACTGTCGAAAATTTACCGTTCTCTACAAACGTCGCGTCTTGTCAGTGTTTCGTGTTTGTAAAACTGGATATTATATTCGTCATCTCCACCTGTTACATCTAATTTAAAATCTGACGACAAATGAGAAAATTGATCTCGGGTTTTTTAAATAGTTTATAATTTCAACATATGCCAATTCATGTCAAAGAAAAATAGTAACGTTATACCTTCAATTATTACTATATTTCGAGTTCAGTGTAGTTAGTGTTATGTTACGAACGCGTGTTTTTGTGTGCTGTGTAACTCTAGAACCTGATAACGGATTTCAGTGGACTATTCCTCATTTTGAAGTTGAATTTATTGTAGCTATATAACAATAACACGACCACACTAAATTCATTGTTGCAGAACATTTCTCTTTAATTTATTAGAATAAATGCAGTTTTCGTAAGGCTTAAACTTACATAGACTTGAACTTCTTTTTATTACACGTTGATTTCAGTTTTAAGTATTATGGTGTTCCTTATCTTCAACATGGAACAAATTATTAAGTAATCAATACGTAAGCTCGCGCTGCACTTATAATTTACACTGCTGTGGGCTGCCGTCCGTCACTTAACAGGGGAAGACGCCTCTCAGCTGGACAAGGTCAAGAGGGTCCTAGTCGTGTGCGGTGGTCTTGGGGTAAAGCGCTCGATTGCTGATCGAAGGGTTGCGGGTTCGAAAGCCGGTCGAAGCACGGTCTGCGTTATAATCCATGCTTCACTTCTCACGATGTAAGAAGTCGCCAGAAACGACACGTGGTTCGGATTCCACATTAAGCTATAGGTTCCCTTTCGCGATTGAATAACTGGAGTAGGCTAGGGACACGCAAGTCGCCGAAATGGCGTCCAATTGAAAGACTTGCATCCGGTCAATGATCCATCCGAAATTAGTATTATCAAGGGGCTGGTTGCATACAACAGAACGCAGCACAGCCGGCAAATTTGGCGCAATTTCGAGAGTCATCTTATATTTTTCTAGACCGCTCTGTTCAAGATACTGTTTACTTCTACTGTTTCTAAATCAAATGTTGAACAATATGGCTTTAATTTTATTCCATTTTAACATGTATTTTATAGTCAAAAGATGATGAATGTTGACAGCTACATGAAATTTAAACTCCAAAAATATCACGTAAATACCACATCAATCTACACAATAGTGCCAATAGTTTTGTAATTTAACTGAAAGTTTAACTTTCAATATCTTCCGAGCTGTGACTGTAATAATGGTGTGATTTCATGAAATTACGTTACTTCCGCTCCTGAAAGACAACCGGAAGCATGTGTCTAGCTCCGAGTTTACCAAAGATATTAACTTTATGTCTACCTTCTTTAACAAGAAATGGACCGCCACAAAAAATACAGCGTTTCCTGCTGCCCGATCTGAAATGGAATGGCACCTACGTAGCTACTCTTCAATTGAAAAAAAAAAAAATGTTGAAATGTTTGTTAAGCTTATGGGACTTAACTACGGGGTCATAAGTCCCTAAACTTACAAACTACTTATCAACTACCTTATTTTAAGGACGGCACATATATCCATGCCCGTGGGGGGGATTCGAACCCCCGACCGTAGTGGCCGTGCAGACCGTGACTGGAGCGCCTCAGTCCCCTCGGCCACCGCGGCCGGCTCTTCAACTGAGATTTAAGTACCTGGAAGAGAGTTAAATGGACTGCTATAAGATTATTTATTTACCGTTCTCCTCTCTAATAGTGTGAGTAAAAAGGGGGGGGGGTCCTTGCAAATAAAAAGGAAACCAAAGAAAAACCTAACTAACTATACTTATCGTTCTGGAAATTTAATGCGTTATGATTGATTGTATTAAATTCTGACGTTCGTTTTACAGCAGTATGGATTGTGTAAGTGAAAGAACTGACCTTAAGTAAAATATTTAAAATTGTCCTTTATTGTAAACAATAGTCAACTTCCGTGCCGAGGTGGATACATCGGTTTCCGTTACATCGCCAAAGTTAAATACCGTCGTGCGTGGACTGTGCATGGATGGGTTGCCGATACCAATTTTCTCTTTGCCTTACGGCAGAGGGGACTGAAGAGATGGTGACCCAAAGTCCTTCTTGGCAGACTTTGCGTTAATGTCCTCAATTAAATTCCAAACCTCTGTGCAGTGTCACCTTGACTGAGGCCATTAGATACTGTTGATGGTGATCCAACCGTTGGATGGGGACGTTAAGCTCGGCGGCTCCGTTGGTGCTTTTCGAGAGGTGTAGGCTATGTGCCGGCACCGGGTTTCATCCTCTCCCTTCTCTCATCATCTCCCACACTAACACGACACTACACTACATAGGCACCCATTACAGTCACGTATACCTAACATATACTCTTCAGTACATAGTTCTCATACTATGCGAAGAATAGGTGTCTAAGGACGCGAACGATAGGGAAACACTTTACATTTAGGAGACTAAACTTACCCTTCAGGATATCCCACTGATTCACGCCATATGTCTATATTGTAAACTATTAAGTAACAAGTTCACGACATTTTACACTGGAAATTTAAGTAACAGATTTCACTAATCACTGGTTAGTCTCAGTCTTTAAATAGTATTAAAACTTGTTTATCAGTTATTTAAGTTTTGTTAACCGCAAAAATCTCTGATGCCACAATGTAAAATACTCTTCTATGATTCTCGTCTGTTTCGTTTGTAGAAATGCTTACGTAAATTTCATTAAAATTTGAGTCATGAAACTTCATTCCAACTCCGTCCAGACTCTTAGTCCAAGCTGAAAAGTCATTGTCGAAAGTCCCATTTTATTCCAACTCTTGTCTCCCTGAACTATTTAGTAAATATTTATTTGAATTAGCTACGAAATGGCAGCCGGCGACTTGAGTGACGATGTTGAAGATTCACCAGCTGGAGCTAAGATTCTGAAAACGGTTAAATTGTTTATGGAATGTTGCCATGAAGAACTCGAAATCCTGTTTGTCATTTTTATTTAAGATCATAAATAACATTTTGCAATAACCTCGCACACCTTGAATAGTTGTGGTGCGAAAAAAAAAGTAAAATTAAAAATCTAACAGCGATAAATTATGAAGATGTTACCCTCTCGTAAGACCATAAGCGACAAGACAGAAACAACAACATGACAAGAAGGAGTAGGGATTATAGAATGGTGTTTACAGTGCTCGAAAAAAGAGGCTGAGATAACAATCATGATGCTATTAAAATTTCTTTGTTGTACAAATTTACATTCACGTCCTTGGTTAACACTGTCTTTGAAATCATTGTGATTAAGTTTTGATTAGAATTCAATATTAATATCATTTCTCCGGTGGACGGTACATACACCAAAACTTATCCGTTTTAAATCTTATTTCACTTATTTCATTTTGATGATCATGAATACCTCGGGGCTTTGTGGTCTCGGGATAAAGGTCTGGAATGGAAAACCGAGGGCTCGAAACTAGGTCATATCACCGATTTTTCAGTCTGCGTTTTAACAAAGCCTTCACTTCTCAACGATATGTACAACTGCCTGAAACGGCAGTTGTTCTTATTTCACGTTAAAACTGTAATCCCCTTTTACTGGTTGGATAACTCGGGTAAGTTAGGATCATGCAAGTCGCCGAAAGTTCGTGCTATTGAGCCACATGAGATTATTATTGTTATGTCTCCCTAAGTGGGTGGATGCCATCTTATTAGCTTTTGTCTTCAGAGGCGAGACTTCATGGAAAAAATGTTTTAAACAGATCTCGCCGCAACGAATAACCATTTGTTAATTTCCACCCCAACTCGTGCATCATTTCCGTGACACTCTCTCCGCTGAACTGTTATAATAAAAGCGAGCTGCCCTTCTTGAAATTTTTCCGTATCCACCATCGGTCTTACCTGCTGAGGATCCCACAATGGGCACTGGGCACGCAGTCTACTTTGTGTAGCCATTGAACATTTGTTGAATGACACGTAGCCTCTGGTTTGCCTTTCTTGCAATATTTTCTCTGTTTTCCTTGCTTCTAATTGCTAGGTAATAAGTTAAATTTACAGCCATTTATACTTAAATGATTTATTATGTAAATGAAAATTTCATTTCAGATCTGATACGGACGACCTCTCACATTTCATTATTTTCGGTCAGTGATGCTCTCGTGACTTAACACGACGATGACCAACGGTTTCACCACCAAACAGCCTAAAAGGCTTTATCAGATTCTCTCACAGATCGTTTATGAACAAAAGGAAAAGGAGAGATCTCTAATGCTTCCATCGGGAAGCGTTATTATGAATGTGTATGTAGAAAAGAACACACAAAAGAAGCAGATTTTGTTGTATATGTGAGTACACGTCGAAGCAATGATCTTACTTCTTACTACCGAATTGCCCTGACAAAAATCAAACGTTGCGTCTTCACAACTGTCACACAAATCAAAAATTGTTTTATACCTGTGTGACAAGGTGATAAATGCTTCTGCAACTGTAAGGAAAGTGCTGTAAAGCATACCTGATTTGCAACTGATAAATCTTGAAACCAGTGAGATCGATTTCATGCCAACAGAAAAACTGTTTCCTTTCAAGTGGCAGGATAAGCAGGATATCAGGATTATTTCAGTTCAAATGAAATTGTAGCAGCTGACATAAGCACTCCTGAAGAATAAAGAAAAGTAGTTAGCATAATAAATTGTACTGACAATTTGGAAGCTGTAGACAGGAGTTACACGTTGTTAACCTCGGTAAAACAGGAACATAAAACTGTAAAACGGTATAAAAGATTGTTTATTCACTTGATAGATCTCTCCCTTTACTGAACGCGCATGCGATATACGTTACTCAAACTAGGAGGTGAATTTCAGTATCTGAATACCAGTTGTAACGTCTTAAACAGATCCTAGCGATGCACCACAGAACCCAACGAGAAGGCGGCCGTCGTGGAAAGAGATTAGCTGACGGTGAAAATCCCATATGCCTAAACGAGCGCGCCGTTATTTCACTAATCAAGGAACCATGAAAGAAGAAGGCCACGCATACACGATGTATTGTGTATACAAAACACAAGAGTAGATATATTACTATAATATGTAATGCAACTTTATGTTTGAATCTTTGCTTGGTACCATACTTTGAAGTTTTAATAATATAATAAATTATGTATTATTCAAACTTACTGGAGACTAAAACTATGTGCCAGACCGGGACTCGAATGTGGTAACTTTGCCTTCGCGAAAAAAACTCAACAGAATTTTTTTTCGCTTTACAAACTTTTTATTTCTGTTGCCTATGTGGGCCCCCTCCGCCCTCTTCAACCATCCTTATATTCACCAAATTTTGTCTTACCAGCCATGGTTCTTCTCCTTTAAAGGGATAGTTTATTTCCTCATGTTAAAGAACAACGTTTTCGTTATATAAGAATCAACTAAGTAGTTTTCACCAAAGTAGCCTCTGCTTCCTATATGACGTTAAGGATAAACTCGAAATTTCTTGATTTTGGAAGGTGAAATTTTTTTCCCCTGAATACCTCTTGAGTTTTATATTTGTATTAATAGTTTTTTTTTCAATATACATATTTTAAAACATTTATACTGTATATTGAACCCAGCAATGCTTCGCAATTGCTAAATATACATTGGAATGGGATATACATTTTTCACTCCTTTCCTTAATCGTTCTGCCCCTCACTTCGGTCATCTCTATGACTGCTTCTTACCCGTTTCTCCTTACCTGAAAACAAGGCGTATCGCGGGTATTTGTTCCCATATTCATTTAGTCCATGTACTACTCCGTCCGCACTCTCTCTCTCTCTCTCGCTGCACACCATCTCTTTCCTTCTTTCTCTCTCTCTCTCTCTTGCTCCATGCACTACACTAAATCTCATGTAAACAGTAATGGTAGTTTTGAAGTGTGCAAAATTTCATTAAAATTGGAATAAAAAACTGTTGTCGAAGAATCATCCACCACTAATCGTCAAAATCGTATGTAAATTATGCCATCTATCTAGTTTTAAAGGGCATGTGTGACAAATTTTATCGTAGGTGAATCAAAGTCGAAATGGCGATAGTCATATTTTGTTGTCTTGGGTAGTGAGATATTCATTCAAAGTCATCTGACCAGTGACGGTAATGTCAGAAATTGTTGAATACTACGATATAGATGACAAAACAATTCCCCTGGACCAGTGATGTTTCACGTTGCTTTCTATACGCTATTGTTAACGAGGATACTGTAGCTGGCGAAAACTTAAACAATGCAAATGTTCTCCCTAATCACGCGCTATCAAGTTGGCTTCTTTGGATACCTGAGATATCAAGCATTTCACCCATAATTTCTGTTAAGCGTTGCAGAATGTAAAGGTAACGCCAAGTCGCCGTACGTCAATTGTGGAGTGGGAGTCGTGTTTCAGTATTAACATAGACGCAATGGAGCCAACTTGAAACCCAATGTAGTACACTGCATAGTGTTCGTATTATTGTGTCCACAACGTGTACTGTCCGTGATACATTTTTGATCAACAGCAATCTAAGTTCCTATTAACAAAATATGCTGCAAAGGAATATCATTGTAATTCACCAACCGTTTGACTGGTTTAACGCTGTTGTTCATCTGTTCATATCTATTATTAATCTATTCGTAAACATCTTCTCTGGTTTTAGCATTCGGCAAAAACAAAACCCTTACAGAATCACTTTATTGCCTCTGTGTATTACTAAATGTCTCTATGAGAGTGAAGATATATTGCCGTAGGAATCAGTAGATGTATCAAATGTTCGAATGTTTGTACAGCTTATGGGACTTCACTACGGGGTCAACAGTCCCTAAACTTACAAATTACTTATGAACTAGCTACTACTAAGGACGGCACAAATATCCATTCCAGAAGGGGGATTCGAACCCCCGACCGTAGTGGCCGTGCAAACCGTGATTGGAGCGCCTCAGTCCCTTCGGCCACCGCGGCCGGCTAGATGTATCAAATTGAAATATTTGTTGCACGATGAGTTCAACGAATCATTAGTGGTGTGAAACGATGGCCTGTAGTGTAACATAATTTCACTTCTCGCAACCGCATCCGTCAAAATTTATGTTTCCCGTTGACCTAGGATCACACGTTTTGGCTAGGAGCAATGTTTCACACTCGTTTATAATTATGTGATAAAACAAGTTTTTCCTCCCGGTTCGTCTGTCACAGAATCGTTTGAAGAATCGAGCTGAAATTTATGTCAAATATTAAGATATATTAAGTTACACAATGGCTCAGCAAAGTAAAATATTCTCAGTCAGCGCAATGAAAAAATATTGCAGTCTGTGAAGACCCCTTTTTCTCAATAACCGGAGAAAGAAACAAATTGAAATTTCTGTGTATTCTAAGGGGTATGGTCTTTTTATGCTGTAAATGATTTCAGGTTCTAAGTCAGTCCAATCAAAAGAAACGATTTCGCGCTTGAAATATTTACGTAGTTGCAAACTCGTTCATCAAAGTCTGTAGATGAACTATTTGGATATATGTTGGGACTGGTGGTGTAGCGGCCAAAATCGTGACTTGAGACTCTGACGTTGCTGGGTGAAACCTCGGTCGTTTTCTCAGATTGATTAGCTGGGGCACGGTTAGGGATATAAAAGTACTTGCAGTATGATTGCTAACGAAACCCGCAATGAGTGATGCATGGGAAAATAAATACAACTTTTTGTAGATATAGGCGCAGCGAGAGAATAAAGCAATGTAGTCAATGCCCTGATTTTTCGTTGCAGTGGCTACGTGTAATGAAATAAAAATTAGATAAAGGACATTTCTCCAGAAAATCATTTATTATGAAGACATTGCATTTTCTTTTTTCGTAACCGTAAAGATCAGTTGATTTACCGACTCAGGATCATGCGATGTGAGAAAAGCAATCCAGATCATGTTGCCTATGGGGAACCGCTTCTTACCTCCATCTGCCGTCTCTGTCCATCTACTCCTACCCTTCCTTCAACTATTTCCTGTTCCTCCTATTCCACCTCCTTGTCCTTCTCTTCCTCCTCCCCCCCCCTCTCTCTCTCTCCATTTTCCTATTTTCTCTGTCACAGCAATTTAAAATTGGAGACTTACATAAAATTGTTTCGTAATCGTAGCAAGTGACCGGAAAGTTACTTTTCCAGAAGATAAAAAGAAATAATACAAATAAATAAATAAAAAAGGTTGTTTTCAGACTTAGTTACTTATATTTTGATGTCTACCGGTAACAGTAAATAGACCGTTTAAAATTTACGTACCTACAATTGGATGTCAAACAAATAGATCACATTGTTAACATTTGAGTAACGTACTGTTATTTCGATATTAACTGACCAAGTTTCAAAAACGGCGAAAAAATTGTTTTTGTTATTTTTCGTTTACGTATCGTAAACTTTTAACATTTGGTTTCCGTAACGGATGAAGATGTGGGAAAAAGCAGTTTGATAACCCTATCGTAGCAACGTGTGATTAAACTTTTCACGATTTGCAATGAACAGAAAGTATAGATATGGCGAGCTCCATAATTCGTATTTGTGATACTACAAAATTATGGTTTTCTTGTATTTCTAAGAAACCGCCCAAAAATTTGTGCTTTTATAAGCCTTATACGACCCAGCCTAGACCACATACATCATATAAAACCCAACCGATTTGCTCGATTTGTTTAGGTTGCAGGAAATTTTTACCATGTACTTTAAGATAGTTGCAGTACGCGAGATCTGATAAGTTTAAAATTGATTACGAGGCCATGGGGTTTCCAAAGTACTTTTCCCTGATAAACAGATCTGCGCACCTGAAGAATCGGTTTCTCCAGCGGCGTTTTTGAGCATATCATTACTGTTTTCTTTCTCGCATGGCATGCAAAGAAGCAGAAGATTGCCACCACTTCCTTAACTTCGAGGACCGACGTTTTAATGGTACGTTTGTCGCTAAACTCATTTCCGCCATCGTCTATTGCATTCGTATTTCTTTATTCTCTGTCCAATATTCTGTCTTCATAGGACTCTTAATTGCATCAGTCATCACCTCAGTTGGGATACAGATAAAATTATTGAGCTTTATGATGAATATCATGAGTTTCAATCCCAGTTGTGAATCTTTTACTATCACCATTTCCTCGGCGTAAACACTGATCAGCTGACGATAACGCCTCAATACCTAACTTTTGTACATGAGACTAATCTCGTGATGTTTCATGTTGTTTTACCCATTCCACTTGTAGCGTACTTCTGTTCGCTGCAAAAAATTTCTACTATTTGTCGAAAGTTAATGGTAGGTGACTTTGTCAGGAAAGATCGATTTCCCACATTCTGCCTTCCATTATAAGCACAAAGCCAGCTCTCCGTGGTGCCATGCAGTTTTTTAATTCAAATTGATCGTCATCAACAGCTCCACAACTTTTTCATCAGTTGGTTCAAATATACTTTTGGTCAGTAACTACGATAAATGAACTATTAAGATGATTCTGGAATGTATCTAGGTGAGAATACAATTCTGTTTTCAGTCTCATCAGAGCTACACTCTGATTTATGGTTTCCTCCCATTAACCAAGTGAATTTAAAAGCTTCGAGGTAATCTCGTTTGTTCATTGTGCTTTCTCTCGTCACTAGTAGTTTTCTTACAAACTCCATCACTGCGTCCACTCTGTCTTTCTGATATTCATTTTTCATCCTCAGCCATGTCAGAAGACAATTACGTCCCTTCTCAGACACCGTCATAACCTCATTAAGCCTCATTCCTCGTTTAACCAGCTCGATGCGATGCCACTTCCGGCGTCCCGAGACTGGTTGCAGCCGAGACGCCGCTTACTGCTCGGATGTCCCCTGCAGGACTGTGGTCAGGTGACATGGGGACCGAGGTATCTGGGGATCTCGCAAGCACTCTAGTGTCCACCGAGGATTCCTCTCCAGAGCAGTTCTAGAGTGGAAGCAGTGTTCGGGTCGTCTGCGGGATACGAGGGAAAACAAACGAATACAGGAGATGTGGAGTTACCTGTTCTCTGTTGGATAAAATGTTCAAATGTCTGAAAAACTATCGGACCAAACTGCGTGTTCATCAGTCCGTAGCTTACAAACTACTTAGCCTAAGGTAAACTAACCTAAGGACAACACACACACCCATGCCCCAGGGAGGACTCGAACCTACACGGCGAGCAACCGCGCGCTCCGCAGCGAGGCGCTTTAGACCGCTCGGCTACTCCACCGCGGCTGTTGGATAAACTGAATTATTGTCGTTAGGTCATGAGCAAGAAAAAAGACCTTAATTTTCTACGTTAAACATACATCTTGTGTATAGTGACAATAAATATCATGGATTTTAGAACTTATCGTCCTTTTGTAAAGTAAAAGAAAATTTCCTCAAAGCATGTTAAAATTTTAATGGGTGATTTTAATGCTCAATTAGACAAAAGAAAACGGTGGTTGGATTTCCTGTACATAAATAGGCAAACTAAATTGTCATACACTTATTGAAATATGCGAAAACGTAGCTTTAACATCATGTTAGTACGGTTTAAAAATAAACCTTCTAAACAAAATACTGACTGGGGAATTTAAAATCAATCATCTAGCAATTTGAGACCCTAATTACAAAGAAATTTTAAATTTATAAGTTACGAATGGGGATAATATTGGTTGTAATGATTATTTAAAGCAAATAAATGTAAAACTTCAACCTCAAAAACTATTATGAAACAAAAAATCTTTTCACAAAATTTTTCACTGGTAAAATAACCCAAACTCTAACAATAGAACTAGACAAAAAAAAAATCCAGCAATTCCAAAAGCCTAAGAGAAATGATCAACAAAACAGACAAAATTTAAGTCCGTATTGAAGAAAAAAAAACACCCTTGATGGAATGCGGGTTGTGTAAGAGTTAATATTATGCATGAGCATGAGCAAAATTGGGACAGTAACAAAACTGAAAATAAATACAATACTTTTCAAAATGTGAGTAAAGAAACATTTAAATTAATCCGAAAGACTAAAAGAACAACGAAAATTCTCAAAATTTAGAAATAGAAAAAGACTTCCAAAAAAACAATACATGAAAATTCTATAAGACATTCAAAACCAAACTGATTACCAAACTCAAAGCTTTTCCTTCAAAAATGAAAATGGCAGCTTTGCTCTTAACAATCAGGAAAATTGAAACGTACGTGCTAATTATTTTTAAAACCTATTAAACTGTCCAGAACCAGAGCAGCAAACTAATAACATCAAACTTCAGTCTAAAGAATCTGACAAAACTGAAATCACTAAATAAATTAAAAGACTTAACCAACAATAAAGCAACCACGGAGACGGTATTCAAATGTTCAAAAGTTTGTAGAGCTTATGGGACTTAACTACGGGGTCATCAGTCCCTAAACTTACAAACTACTTATGAACTAGCTAATACTAAGGACGGCACAAATATCCATGCCCGAGAGGGGATTCGAACCCTCGACCGTAGTGGCCATGCAGACCGTGACTGGAGCGCCTCAGTCCCCTCGGACACCGCGGCCGGCGAAACGGTATTATTGATGAACTATTAAACAGCTCCTCTAACGCTATAAAAGAGATCCGTCAGCTGACAGGACATATCTGGCAAAATGAGAAAATACCATAGGACTGGATAACTTATAGGCCTATAATACCTTCATTACAAGAAAAAAAATGAGAAATAATCGATGTTAATGATTACGAAGGAACATTTCTTCTCTTGGTCATAGAAATTCTCTCGCAATATTTACTTGATCGAGACCAAGATTAGGTACAATTTGAAATTGAAGATCACAAAGCAGACTTTATACCAAACAGATCCTGTTCGGAACAAATTCTTGATTTAAAACTAATGGTTAAGCACTAAAGTGTTTCTAACAATTTCGTAGGTACATTTATAGATTTTATAAAGGCCTATACTTAGTTGAACTCGAATTTCTTTGCCAAATTTTAAAGGAACAAGGACTAGGTAATAGAAATCTAACTCTAATTAAGGAAACATTTCTAAAGTTCAATTCAATGGAAAATTTTCTAATATGAAGGCTGGTATTAGAAAATTTAACTATGATTTTAAAGAGGAAGTTACAAAATTTTAAGGGAAAAAGTAAAGTGAAAATATTAGTGTAGATTGACACGCCTTTGCAACTCACCTACGAGTTTTAACTGAGGATATTGCCACATCTCAAAAAAGAAAAAAGAAATGTTCTTAATGAAGTTGCGGAAAAATCGAAATATATGACATGCAGCAAAAGATTACCAAAGCCTGGGAACAAAAAATATGGAAACACAAGAAGGGTTTCTCGGGGAAATCATACGAAATAATGGTCTGGTAAAAGTTTCAAACAAACTTCGCTGTCAAAAAATAGCAACTGTATTCTGATCAACACAAAATATTTGTAATAAAAGATAACTTTCTGAATTCATTAAACTTAGGCATTCAGCACTGTAACCAAGCCTCTATGTCTTTATATATTAGTAACTTTAATTTTAGATTTGAAGAGTTTTGTATCTCAGCCTCGTCGCCACTTTTGTGTCTCGTTTCCGTCGGTTGACGTAGGTGTCGGTGGCCGAGTAGAAAGAGACCGACACAGGAATAAAGGATGCACGCATGTGCAGGTACGGAGGTGACCAGCCAGTGGACAGCAGAAACTAGAAACACTAAATTAGAACTAGATATATATTTCATAGAGACTTAGTAATACTTAACTTTTACATAGTTCTTGACTGCAGAATGCTGATACATAGATTATCTAGAGGCCTGCCTACTGGTGATTCCTAGTGCCTATCCGATAGCCAAGTCTTAACTGGTGCCTGTCTGATTCCCCCCAAGTGGCCGATGCAGCTATCGTGGCCACGAGCGGAGTTACAGCAGAGGGCGCTCGTGCCTGACGTCGTAAGAACGTCGCACCGTGCGTGCATGGCGGCGCGCGGCGTAAGTACGTGGCGTGGACTTCATACTTGTGCGACACCACAAAGAGGGGTAGGTGTTAATGACTTCCCAAGCAGTTAATCCACTCCACCATCGTTCTACGTGACAAGGTGTTCAGCTCGTCTACATACACATAAACAGTGTGACACAACATGTGGAAACAGAGACACCAAAATGTTTTATACACTGAATTCGAAAACTACGAAAAAAAATATATCACTGCGGTAATCGAACAACTGGCACTATGGTTGTGAAGACAGAATGCTACCACCTGAGTACTTACGTGTACTTGCACGTATCATAAATATAAAAGAAATCTAAAATTCAGTAACCATTTGGCCTCCTTGTAAGACATCAGTTTCATTAAAAAATGCTCAGTCTCAGTATACCAGTTGTAAACGTGGACCTGGCGCGACAGCGACTCCTCTGCTGCTATGGCGCCTAATGACAACACAAATTGTTAAGATACCTCCTCCACAGCTATAGATAACTCTGTGGCCCCATCTCCGCCCAATCTGACGATGCGCTAACAGCGCGAAACTATTATTGGAGAATAAAATATTGCAACAGAGAATGAGCATTTTTTAATTATTCAACACTGTTGCTGCACCAGCCACCACCACCACCATCATGGAATGAAATGAAATGTACATTAGTTTCAGGTACGAAAATTCTGTGAGTTCATCGCCCCTCCCTCCACAAACACAGATCATGGGTTCGCCACTACCTTCGTATATTGCATGTATGTTTGAGTGGGATGGGGAGTGAATTCTACTGCGACCCACTGCAGAATCGCTCTTTACATGAACTATACGAGTGGAGGCCAACGATGTGACCTAGTGTGGACAACTAAACAAGTTGCCTCCCACTGCGACGCCGCGGCAGAGTGTTTTATGACGCCGAGCGTCGCTGGGGCGGCGTCGCTGAGTGTGGTGGCGCTTCCGGGAGCGGCTGCGGCGGCAGCGCCTGCGGGGGGATCGCCCCGGGGGTGGCGCCGGGGGCGGCGTCGGGGTCGGCGTCGGCGTCAGTGCCTCTAATCAGCGGCAGGCCGGCACGCAGCCCTAATTGAATTCCGGCCGCCAGGTCACGCACGCCGCCCGCCACATAAAGAACGCTAACTGGTTTTAAAGCCGGCGCGGCGGCGGCGGCCGCGGTCACGCCACCTGGCGGCGGCGCCTCAAAGCGGCCTGCGGGCGCCGGCATTCCATTAAGAGGGCCACCCTGCCTGCCCTGCAGGCGCCCGCACAGTGCCTGCCGCGGCTATATTTGCCTCGCGCCGCCACCGCACAGTTAAACTCGTCCGCGCAACTGTTCGCCCACTTGCCCTCCATTCCTGCCGGTGGTTTTCATAGCGGCAGTGTGGACCCCCAGAAGCGGAGGTAGCAGAGTTAATGTCAACGATTTACACAGCTCAAAATAGGGGATCAGGGGAAATATCATCTAATACATAAAACAGAGTGTCCGTATATTTGCACGTGTTGCATACAAATCTACAGTTTTGTTCCAATCTTTAAGAAATTTTGTACACGTAAGCTTCAATCCTTGAGGACGGTCGCCGTAAGTGTAAGAATCACATACGATAAATAGTTCAAATATCAAATGTTTGTTAAGCTTACGGGACTTAACTACGGGGTCATCAGTCCCTAAACTTACAAACTACTTACGAACTAGGACGGCAAAAATATCCATGCCCGAGGGGGGATTTGAATCCCCGACCGTAGTGGCCGTGCAGACCGTGACTGGAGCGCCTCAGTCCCCTCGGCTACCACGGCCGGCGATAAATAGTTCACGAGATATGACGTTATAAACAATGAAATGTGTCTAAAACTGCTGGATTTAGCGACAATGCTGCTCAATTTCTCCTAAACCATTGGACCGATTTGGTACACATATTCCTTAGCGTGAGGTAAGAATTCCTGAAGGAGTACGAACCACATACGACACATGGTTCAGGAGATATAACGTCGTAAACAATAGGAATCGCAGAAAACTGCCACATAATGCGACGAGACTTTATAAATACGCTGTATGAGAATAAGAGTACTTAACGACTTGTAACAAACTTTAAACATAATTTCAAACCTTTATTAAAATTTTTCTCGCTGACACCCGTAGCAAAATGATGAAAGGAAAAAAGTTTCTCGCTTACGACTTTTCCGCTGTTTATGGAGTAAACTACGGCGTTCGGTATGACGTTACAATTTATAATTTGTACACTACAAATTGTAGCAGCAGGAAATTTTACAGGCAGTATAAACACATATAGTTGAATGTACGATCTAAATTGCATCACAGTACGACACATAATTCATAAGATATGAGCGCTTAGATAGTAACGTTCCGCTGTTCATGGACTAAAACTACGGCATTCGGATGACGTTACAATTTATAATTCATACACTACAAACTGTAGCCGCAGGAAATTTTATAAACAGTATACACGCATATACTTGAGTGTAACTTCTAAACTGTAAGACAGTACGAGACGTAGTTCACGAGATATGAGCACATAAACAATAACGTTCATGGAAAACCGCCCCATTACGCACAAAGTTTTAATGTATTACTTCTTTACTACTAATTGTATTCCCAAGAGATTTTACGTAGAGCCCTTACAAAAATGACTATATACCTGAAAAATGGCTGGAATAAATAAATAAATACCTGGGCAGCGCCGGGTTTTCAGCTAGTACACAATATACACATGGAAACGTATCTTATTCAGACATTGTTTAAAATGTAATTTGTCTGTGCTACTACAGTGGCGGACTAAGGCTGTCGGAGGCCTGGGGCGGCGGCAAAACAAAATGAGGCCCCCGTCCACTTGGAAACACACGCATTAATTTAAAAAAAATTAACTTATGAGATTTGGAGGCCCCGCCCCTAAGACAAGAGGGACGGTGTCGCGTCCCAAACTTGGTTATTGCAAGAGATTGAGCGGCACGGTTCGTTACAAGGGAGTTTAGCCGTTGACCGAATTGAGAGGGAGACTTTGTCTGGCTAAGATATTATCCCTGGGATTGACTATAAAGGATTTAAGATACTACTGAAATAAACCTCCTTTTAAAGTTTAACAATTTCTAGTTTATTCAGATAAGTTAACAAGCAAACTGTCTGGATGAGGTATCTTACACTAAGTGGCCAAGTCTTATACAGAGACGATGTCTGTCTAACACCGTTCCGTCTGCCTTAACAAGAACCCGTCAGTATTACCCACACGACTTAAGAACAGAGTCCCCTGACTACTTCCCAAAGTCCATCAGGTCCCGCAGCTACCGCCGCCTATCTCTCCCTGCTGCCTGCCTACAGCTCCTACCTTCTGCTTCCAAGTGACAACTCACTGAGGAGCGGCCTGCTGCTAAGTTTTGTACACGTTTTCCCCTTCGACCCCTCACGCGCCTTGCGGGAGCGGCGTCGAAGACTACTCGCCTCCTCATTGGCTGTAACAGTGCACTAGCATTCAGTCGTTCTTCAGAGACTGGGTGGAAGGGCAGAGATGCCTCTCCTAATATGATCACACTCTGCGGCCTGAGCCTCTCATTGGCTCCTCAAGACGGAGTGCTGCCCCCCGGCAGAAGCCCTCTCTCTTTCCTCTTCTCATCGCACGCACTCTGACCAGAAATACTTATTATCGTAATTGCTGACTTTGCTGACCTTCTTATCCAGCGCACACAGAGTCGCCTTTGTGCCTCCTATCTGGCGTCTGGCGTCCGCCTGGCCTGCGAGCTACCTCGTGGCGTCTCCTGCCACGCTACAGAACTTTCTGTTTCTCAATACTTTGTTTTCCCAATTTTATTAATTAATTAATCAATTAAGAGTTGGCTTTTGTCGTGGATATGACAACGGGGCAGTTTGAAAAAATATCTTTCGATATTTCGAACGACCAGAACAAGAGGCCAAGGGCACTAAAAATATAATAAAAAAACTTCTTTCTGCTTTCGACGTAAGACGAGAGGCCCAAGGTTGTCAGTGCCCCCTCCCCCCTTACACTTGTAATATAGTACGATATTTAACTGTCTCGCTCTTTACTTGAGGTTTATATGCCGCGTACTTGGAGTGACGCACTGTTGGGCTACCATAACCGTAATCAAGTCATTATCGTTGCCCTCTGATATGGAGTGTGATCACCACGGACGACCAATACACATCTGCGCGGCACGGGCAGTATGAGTTTATCATTAAACTATTGAGGGTTACGTAGGCATTCTTCATGAGTCCAATATCCAGCTCTGCAACAGTTCTGGAGGTACTTGTCTTGCTGCAATGCGTGAGCCAAGTGCATCACAGACATGCTGGAACGTCTTTAAGTCCGTTGGCATTCAATTTGTTCACTTCCCTAAGCTTCTAGCTTGTTCTCCATCAGCGCAGCTCTGTGCGGTCGAGCGTTATCGTCCACCAGAAGGGACCTATCTCTTATTGCACCAGCTTTATTTACACCGAAAGGTCGAAGGATATACGTCTGAGAAGTCAAAGCGCCTTTCTGAAGACATAGAAGTTCGCACGTCCGCCATTACTGAATCCTGCCCACACCATTCGTACACCTACATGATACTGCGATGTTTACTGCACATAGGCTTGTTCCGAGTTCCTTGTACTCCCCACACGAAAGAAAGATGATTATCCAGCTGAACACAGAATCTTGATTCATCTGTGAACAGAGCCCTGCGCCATTCCTTATGTTCTACGACATAAACGGTGACTGACTTCAAAGAGACACACACCACAGGCCTACGTTCGTAGAGTGCACGTTCGCGAAGGCGGTTTTGGACACTTTCTGTTGTTACTGCGTGGAGGGTGCGTTGCAGCTGAGCTGCATTTACCCGCTTGTCTCTACGGGCTCTTAACCGGAGATAAAGGTCTTCTCTTGGTAAAGTTGCCCATGGATAACCTTGGCCTTGTGTTCTTTTAACGGTTCCTTGTCTGCAATAGCGTCCAGATCATTGAAATTACAGTTTGGCACACCTCAATAGCTGCAGCCACATTCCTCTGTGTCTCTTTCGCTTCTAACTTTCATGTGC
Source organism: Locusta migratoria (assembly GCA_026315105.1). NCBI lineage: Eukaryota > Metazoa > Arthropoda > Insecta > Orthoptera > Acrididae > Locusta > Locusta migratoria. Next base: position 105,378,357 of record CM048747.1, read on the forward strand.
CTCTCCATGCTATAGTTTCTCATAAGCGACGTCTGCTTTGCGCTACCTGCTCACTACACAACTGCCTCTGTATTTCGTTTGGTAGAGTAAGCAAACGTCAACGCCACACCTATTCAGCCAATTTGCTTCTCTACCTAGCGCCAGGTTTTCACTGCATAGCACTAAGTGAAACGGTTGGTATTTGGATCCAAAAATTGAGAAAGAATGATATGGGCAGTGAGGGGAGAGGAGGTGTCATGTGAGAAGAGAATGGTGGGAGAATGGAGAGAATAGGGTGGGATACGATTCATAGTGGTGGAATGTTCATAAATGTCTGGGCGTAGTTCAGTATACGGGAGAGGGAGGCGGATGAAAGTCCGTTAGGAGAGGACGTGGTGGAGAGCATGTTCAAAATGTTTAAACCGCTAAGGTTAAGGGACGTAACTGCGGCGTCATCAGTCCCTAAACTTCTACTTATGAACTAGCTTATAATAAAAACGGCACAAACATCCATGCCCGAGAGGGGATTCGAACCCCCGCGGCCTCGCGAATCGTAGCATAGCGCCTCAATGCGTTTGGCCACTCCGCCGCGGTTGGGGAGCGTGCAGGTAGAGGCGTGATACCTCGCTAGTGGGGAAAAGAAAGGCAACAAGGATTGTTGGTTTCTCTCCCACGGACTGTATAGAATTTTCGATACTTGGGTGGGGAGGGGGTACATGTTCGGTTAATTTTTTACGGGAAACAGCCATGAGCGCTCGTAATCTTTATTCAGGTGACCTATTTCTGCAGATTAAAAGTGCCTTTATCGGATCTTTCATTTCATTCACAGGTTTAATCTGGTTAAACCGGTCATCTAAATAAATATTATATGCGATCTTGGCTGTTTTCCATAGTGAAATATTCTGAGGTTTTCATTCTGTTGCAGGAGAAAATTGAATGAGTTGGATTGCCGGCCGCGGTGGCCGAGAAGACTGCGGCGCGCCAGTCACGGTCCTCACGGCCACTACGGTCGGGGGTTCGAATCCCCCCTCGGGCATGGATATTTTGCCGTCTTTAGTGTTAGCTAGTTCATAAGTAGTTTGTAAGTTTAGGGACTGATGACCCCGTAGTTAAGTCCCATAAGCTATACAAAAATCTGAACATTTCAATTTGGTATTGGATTTGGAAGTTGAGGCGATTTACATTATGCTCGAGGCTCTGTGGGCCACTGTAAAACTTTTGTTGGTCGAACATCCACGCAAAATTAGCGCAGTTTAGGATGATGCGGAATGCTGATTTGTATGTCTGAAGGACAGACGCAAAGTATAGTCCTCATATTAAACCTGTTAGTAATTTACCGCAACAGAAGTCTTATGCGTCCTTCGTGTGTCTAAGCGTTGAAGCACTGAGCATAAAACGGCTGTCGGTACGTGGTTAGCCGGCCGCGGTGGCCGAGGGGACTGAGGCGCTCCAGTCACGGTCTGCACGGCCACTACGGTCGGGGGTTCGAATCCCCCCTCGGGCATGGATATTTGTGCCGCCCTTAGGATAAGCTAGTTGATAAGCAGTTTGTAAGTTTAGGGACTGATGCCCCCGTAGTGTAGTCCCATAAGCTATACAAACATTTGAACATTTGGTACGTGGTTACCTTTCATGTTTCGCATTCGGTAGCGACGCTAGGTCTGGTCGTTCCCTTTTTTTCTATTTTTCTTTGACAACACTAATATATTTTGAATACACTGACAGAAGACAAATTACAGCTGCAAAGACAATGTCGATTGTGATCCGATGGTGGCAGATGTCAGCTGGGGATAGTAAGAGGGGTAGTAGGAAAATAAGTTTCCCTTGTCAACTGTGGTCAGAGTTGCTTATAAAAGGAACAAAATATAGAATTAAAGATTAGCCATATCATTATTTTTCTACATAATTTCCAAGAACATTGATACATTTGTCATACCGGTTTATAAGCTTCAAAAGGCCTTCCAGGAAAAAATCAGGCTGTTGCGTATGGAAGTGGCATTGGCTTGTTTGACGTCAGCATTGACAAGCTGGAAACAGGTGTAAGTCACTTCGTGCGATATCAGGACTGTATTTGCATATGGTGTATGCGCTCCCAACCAAGAGTTGCAAGGTTTGGCAACAATAGCAAAACGCCAGATCTGAGAATCACCTCTTTCAATTTCGACAGAGTGGCACAGTACCGCGCAGCATTGATTGTTGCATCCTCGAAAACGTCCAGCAACAAAGCTCCTTGTGCGTCTCAGAAAACGGCGAGGACAGGTGATAACGAATGTTTCCACTCCATAGCCGTTCAACGTATCTTCCGTATGCAACGCCATGATATTTTCCTGGTCACCTTTTTGAAGATTATAAAGCGGTTTGATAAATGTCTCAATGTACTTGAAAATTCTGTAGAAAAATAAGGATATTTCTTATCTTTAATGTCTCATTCAATTTTTTTTCCTTTCATACACAACTATACCACAGTCAAAGGGGAAACTTAACTTTCAACTCCATCTCGTAGATATACTGATGTTTTCAACGTCGTCTATCAACGAGTACCGTAATAATATGCCTGCAAAAACATCATCTTGATGTACTCTTTGTCAGGGAATGTTTACATCCATAAGTCTCAGTGTAACATCACTGTGTGAAGCAAACAGGTGCCATGAAGCTTCCTACAGTCAACTGAGCGATGGGGTAGAACGGGGCTAATTGAATAGAGGTGCTATAGAAATAATTGTAAGCTTTTGCGCGTGCGCCGCGACAACAGATAAGTAGTGACGTCATTATGTGAGTATTTCTCGCTGTTGGATGTTCTGTCTATCCAGTGATCACGTCTGCCGGCCGCGGTGGCCGAGTGGACTGCGGCGCCCCATTAACAGTCTGCACGGCCACTACGGTCGGGGGTCTGAATCCCCCCTCGGGCATGGATATTTGTGCCGTCCTTAGTGTTAGCTAGTCCATAAGTAGTTTGTAAGTTTAGTGACTGATGACCCCGTAGTTACGTCCCAAAAGCTATACAAACAAAAAACAAAAACAAAGACCCCGTAGTTAAGTCCCATAAGCTATACAAACATTTGAACACGTCTGTTTCCTTTTCTGACTTCAGAAGTTGACACAAGATCTATTTAAAGTGTATAAGGTAAGTGACTCACAATTAGTCATTGCTCGGCTTGTATAATTGACATGGTATTCGCTAGTGAATTCCTGCAGTTTGTAGGAAATGAAAGCCATGTAATAAGTTCAGGCATGATGCTGGGTCCTCCTTACACCACATTGGTGAGTGGTGCTTTCATATGTTAATGCATTAGGGAACTAGTTCACAACATTGTTTAAGTGTACTTTGAGGCAATTTGAATAACTAAGAACGGGGTGAAAAATTGATTGAATATGGAGTAAAGAAGTACGAGTACGAGTTCTATATTCATGCTATACTACAAGATCAAGGCAACAATGTAATACTTTCCCATCTATTTCAACAGCAATACATTACTATCTACTTCACCAATCCAGCTTGTTATATATGGTATGCAGTAAAATATGGCCGCTAATGGTTTGATACCGTCTGCTGCGGATATAGCATACAGTAGGGGACCACTCTGACTCCTCTAGATGGCCTGGATCCAGTTTCTGAAGTAACTACATTTTTCCGTAATTTATTCACATGATAATCTCAGTTTATGCTCGGTTTTTCGCCATTTGTGATATTCTTACGTTTGATAATGGTGACGACGATCATCGAAACTATTTATGTTATTTCAATAACAGATTTTTCTATTCCTTGTGACTATGTCTCAACCACTATATATGTGTTATATAATAAAATATCAATTTCAGTGACACTCCTAGACAATAATGTGGATTAAAATAATTGAAGTAGATTATCTGTTAACTTTCGTTTCTTACAACAAATATGAAATTTTATTATTGTTATTTACCGTTAAAAACTGATGCCAGTAATACTGTTTCGGTGAGTTTATTTCAGATGACATTATTGTTAATGAAATTAGAAGTCGAAATTTACATATTCATGAGCAACATAATGCTTAATCTCTTGCAGCCAGTGAAACAGCATGGAACTTTGTCACTATTCTTGAATGCAGATTACCTTCCTAAATTTGGTAGAAAAGTTACGTTATATTTTTTCAAATCAAACTTATTTTCTAAATGTTCAAATGTTTGTAGAGCTTCTGGGACTTAACTACGGGGTCATCAGTCCATAAACTTACAAACTACTTATGAACTAGTGGCCGTGCAGAACGTGACTGGTGCGCCGCAGACCGCTCGGCCACTCGGTCGACAAACTTATTTTAGATTGGTAAAATGGGTAGCTTGGTGTGAGTGAGGATAGTTTCAGCTCATAAATGACAGTGAAAAGTTACAGTGTTCTTTTTGCATTGAAGCAGAGTTTATTCTGGTTTGAGTTTCATAGTATCTGTGAAATGAAATAATCATATAACTTTATTGGCCATGATATCCCCATCGGGGTTTGGCAGCCTACTGCAAGTCTTTTTTATTGACGAGACTTCGACAAATTTCGTGTTGATGACGATGAATGTGATGATGAGGGCAAACACACAAAATCCATTAGATTTTATTTATATTTTTTCATGACAAATGACGAGTAATAGAAAAACATTCACAATTATTTTTTGATCATTATTACTGTATTTCAGTATTTAACTCACAGGCAGCAGAAAAAATCAAATTTATCAAAAATAGGGGTCTCACAAGCGGCACATGACATTTTGCAATACTTGTTCCGAACGAACTCAGAGAGAACTATGAACTTTATTCTATGTTTGTCATGTACATTTTATTTCATGCTTATACCATCTGGCAACTACCTTTCTTCTTAACATAACATCAGTACCGGAATATGGAAAAATATGCTGTCTCTAACAGTTTGAATGAAAGAATGCGAGTACAATAAAGAAACCATATTCAAGGTGCAGAGCAGATACTAGTACTCGACTTCAGGTATATGAAATTTTGCTCATTACCATAGGCATAATTTTTTTGGGAAACCTATGTGTTTGGCCATCCAGATTTAGGTTTTCCCTGATTTCCCGAAACACTTCAAGCAAATTCTGGGCTAATTCTTTTCAAAGGGCACGGACGAACTCTTTTCCATTCTAAAAGGAAAACAATTCGAGCTTGTACTCCACCTTTAATGGCCACATCGTTGTCGGACCTTTACACCCTAACCATCCTTCCTTCTCCATATACTATACCTAACCCTGGTGCACGTCGCTTCCGATCCCATTGTATCTCAATAGCCATCCATATCTCTCCATCTCGTCAAACCAATCCTTCCATCACAATCACCACCACTTTCTTCGACAATCATCCACCTAAGGACTGGGCCCTAGTTTTAGTCTTAGTGAAAGTGAGAGTTCTCTCTCTCAATTATTCAGTAACGTGGTCACGTGTTCGTCGAGTGTGTTACGTTGTCTCTCTATTTCTATCGTCGGTTTTAAAGATACAAGAAGACAGCTGGTCAACCCCCTGTCTCCTTTTGGGGTGACGGAGATGGAATAACTGGTATGGTCTACTGGTAGGGAGGGAGCAGTTACGGAAGGTGTAGCCTATTTGTAATGAGTGCAAGTCTCGTTGTCATAAACGTTTTGAGACACTAAATTATAATTCAATCCAATCAACGTTATTCACAAACAAGCTGTCATAAGGCCAAAATCATTTGATTCACAATGGCTAAGCAAACAATTAACCGTAAAATTAAACTCGAACAACTGTAATCCAAATAACGAAAAGATACAAGCAAGTATCTCTGAAACACAGGAAAACAGTTGCCCTTAAACTTTGAAGCATTAAGAATAAGATTTCTAATAATTTTGTTTTTGAAGGATATACAAAAATTTAAAAACCAAGCAAATCAGAGCTAATTGATCTACTAATAATTCATAAGGCTAAAGCAATTAACAGTAACATTTCTCAAAACCTGGAGACAGCTCTAGGTAATCACAAATAAAAAAAATAGAATTTGTACATTCACAACTTTAAATGCAACGCGTCACTACGAGACACAATAGGCGACTACCGCGCAACAGGCCCAGCTATTAGACGTTAACTTTCAGGCTGCCAAGAAGGAATAATAAGTTAGGCAGATCTTTAAGGAAATTTTGATTTTGCCGTACACAACCTTCGCTAACCGGCAGGAGCAATCAATAACTATCACCGTGAGGCACTATCGTCAACATATAGGGCAATGATTAACTAACGTATTTAAGTTGTGTGGTACGGCGTAAGGCCCAAAAGAATATTCAAAACTGCTAACCATAGTTGGCTATGATATAACATCGTGCCCCTTTGAAAGATAATACCATCGGTTTGTAATTTAGTCATATAGGCCTTCAAATACAAAAGTGAAGCCACAATACAATAACCTGATCAATTAGCAGAGAAATTTACCTAAGTTTAGCAATGTCTGTGATCCAATAGATTTGGCAACGAACGATAAGCCTAGCAGTCCACGCTGCCACAGACAATATGGGGCTCCGCACTATGGCCTTACTAAAACTCAAATTCACAACACGAAATATTAATGAGATAAATCACTGCTGAACAAGATGCGTAATACATATAAATTATTCTCAGACAACAAGGAATTGACAACATAGCATTGAGATATTTCAGTACTGCCACATTGCTTTCCAATGGTAAAAGGACAACGCAACCTTGTTAATTTTATTAGATTATTCGTAGGTTATCGATTTAATAACTTGTGGCGAAAGAGAAATATTCTATTACTTGGTTGTGTGAGGCCTGTAGCAGGGGAGAAAAAAAAAAACACGCATTCATGGCTAACGGCGATCGGTGGCTAGCACAAGGGTGGCTCTGTTATTCCGGGGTTCAGCGGTTCCCGGAAGACGCCTTACAGCCGAAGGCCACAGTAAGTAGGTAAGACTGACGCGTGAGCCTTCCAAGTATCTGGCTGACGCCACCGACGCTGGCGTCGTCTAGGCGGGAGCGTCTGGATACAATACACGGCGTACGATGCTTTGCGAAGGGGGAGCTGAGACGTCTAGTGCCGTGTTGGCGAACGCCAGGGTGGCACCCACTAAGACATTGTACGTCTCTGTCGCCAAGCTGGCGGGCGCCGCAATTATACAATAGCGCGGGAGTTTTGCCGTTTGCTGGGAACAACTTGCTGGTGTTTTCGAAGGTGTCTGAAGGCCATTCGCCGCTACCGTGAAAACGCTGGACTGAAAGGTGAGCCCCGACCGGTGGAAACGCGGTAGAGCTGGCCATTGGCTGCTGTTTTATAGTAAGGGGGCTCGGCTGTCCGACTTCCGATCGCAAGCCGTGATTGGCCGTACTTTGGCGTCTAGCTGTGGATTGGAGTTTCAGTAGACATAGGCGGAACCTGTAAGTTTTGCAGAGAGGAGACAGAGATTTTAGAAGTGGAGAGAAGAAGATTAGTGTTTGTGCAGCCGAGTAGAGCAGACGCTTCTCCCCTGCTCTCAGTTTATACTTGTCGTCGAGCAGCTATACTTAGAGTTTGTGGTACAACTTTTGGAGTTGATATAAACTTGTGCTAATAGCGCTGAGTATTAGAAAGCCGAGAGCAAGGTCAGCCTGCCTGATATTAGACGAACCGACGAGCTAATTGCAATTGTCACAGTTCTAGTGTCATCTCTGTCTACAGTACATCCGTGTTTCACACATAAATTGTCTGTAGTGGCACGGACATAGTCTAACGAGTGTGATCGTAGGCACTAAGATCCGCGGGGGTCGAAATGTTCAAATGTTTGTAGAGTCTATGGGACTTAACTACGGGGTCATCAGTTCCTAAACTTACAAACTACTTACCAACTAGCTAATACTAAGGACGGCACAAATATCCATGCCCGAGGGGGGATTCGAACCCCCGACCGTAGTGGCCGTGCAGACCGTGACTGGAGCGTCTCAGTCCCCTCGGCCACCGCGGTCGGTCCGCCGGGGTCGAAGTTGGCTAATATTACTTAAATAAACGGGAGTAGCCGTGCGGTCTGCAGCACCACGTTACGGACTGCGCGGCCTCCCACGTCGGAGGTTCGAATCCTACCTCGGACATGGATGTTTGTGTCGTCTATAGTATAAGGTAGTTCATAAGTAGTTTGTAAGTTTAGGGACCGATGACCGCCGGCCGAGGGGACTAAGGCACTCCAGTCACGGTCTGCACGGCCACTACGGTCGGGGGTTCTAATTCCCCCTAGGGCATGTATATTTGTGTCGTCCTTAGTCTTAGGTAGTTCATAAGTAGTTTGTAAGCTTAAGGACTGATGACCCCATAGTTAAGTCCCATAAGCTTTACTAACATTTTACAGCAAGTTTGACAGTAACCTGCGTTGTGTGTGGCTTATGGGGAGCCACTCGATCATGAAAAGTTTTCTCACCTTCCGACTGTCACAATACCAGGAGTGAATCCTAATGTTTTTTGGAATTCCTGTGTGATGGTCTGCATGGAGACGTGCCTATTACACTGTACGATACTCTTCAACTGTCGGCGGGGTCTGTCAGTCAACAGTCGAGGTCGGCCTGTACACTTTCGTGCTGTACGTGTACCTTCACGAAGAAATGTTCAAATGTTTGTAGAGCTTATGGGAGTTAACTACAGGTTCATCAGTCTATAAACTTACAAACTACTTACGAACTAGCTTATCCTAAAGATGGCACAAATATCCATGCCCGAGGGGGGATTCTTACCCCCGACCGCAGCGGCCGTACAGACTGTGACTGGCACTGCCGCAGACCGCTCGGCCACTGCGGCCGGCGTACCTTCACGTTTGCACTTCACAATCACATGAGAAACAGTGGACCAAGGGATGTGTAGGAGTGTTGAAATTTCGCGTACAGATTTCTGACACAATGACACCCAATACCCTCACCACGTTCGATGTCCGTGAGTTCCTGGGAGCACCCCAGTCTGCTCTCTCAAGATGTCTAATGACTACTCAAGCCGCTGATATGGAGTACGTGGCAGTAGGTGGCAGCACAATGAACCTAATATGAAAAAAGAAAAAAGGTTTTTTCGATTATATGGATAATTTTCATCACATATTGTACGTTCGTTGTACGTTCCACATCGATTTCTGTAGTTATTTCATACAGCGCTGCTTGTCTGTTAAAGCCACCGTTGTTGTCTATCATTAAGTGCCATTCATTGGCCAATCCGTTGTCAGTGGTGAGAGGTAATGCCTGAAATTGGGTATTCTCTGCGTACTGACGACACAATGCACCTCGGGCTGTTAAATTCCCTAACGAATTCCGAAACTGAATGCCTATACGTGTATCTGCAAATGCCATTCCACTCTCTAACCCTGTTAATTCCCATCGTGCGGCAATGAGCACGCCAGAAGCGTTTTTGCGAGTATAGCGGAAGTGCAAGTGATCTCTCCGCCCACGCAGCGTCACTTGAAACCGAGTATACGCGGTACTATAACCATGTCTCTCTGTATTTCGCTACTTCATGGCTTTTATCACATCAGTGTACAGTATCCGTCATGGAAGTTGCGCCTCATCCTGCACTAAGAGACTGTTTACTAGTGCTCAGCCTCCCATTTTACATACATTGAGTTTTCACTAATCACGGAGAATCATATCTGAAAGTTGTCGTTAAGTGTGTAATAGTTCGAAATATGGAAACAACTTTACTGTTAGAAGGTAGCGAAACAAATTCAGTGACGAGTTTGAGAATTATTGCTGAATGAGGACTTGAACCCAGATTTTACGTTTCGAGTAACCGGTTTTTTCTTTTGTTTCTTGGTCCTGTGGAAGATCCGTTCTACGCGGACGCCGAATCGCGGAATCGTTTTGTTCTGTAATGGCCTTTGAGTTCTTGGCTCAGTTTCTTTAATTACAGAGGACGGCTAACCCTCTGACCGAACGCGCTAAGGCAACCTCGCCAGCAGCCGATTTCTCTATCCAGACACGCCTCCTGTCCTGCCCATATTCTCAATTTATCCCGAACTACGATTTCAGTACTACCTGCCCATTACTTCCTCTTGCTCGCAGCTTTGGTTGTATGTCCGTCAGGGACCTGGCGTGTTTGTGAAGTCGCACATAAATTGTCATATATGGATGTATGCTACGCATGCACAAATCACAAGCCGAGGCTCATACAGGTAGCCATAGGTGCATCTTACAGGAGCCGCTGAACGCGAAAACGTCAAGACTCGCTTCTCTTCTACGCAAGAACAGTGTCTAGTTTTTTAATGTCTGTTTTACAAGGTGAAACTTTAATTACGACAGTAAGAAACACAATCATCATCAAAATTTAGCTATTGATAAACACCAGCAACCTTATCTCCAGTACGAATTCTTACAACAAATACTCCCATATTAAAAGTTCGATAAGTAATTATATCAAGACCGAAAATGTTTCAGAAGTCTGTACGCAAAATTTCCACACTCCTAGACATCCCTTGGTCTATGTTTCTCGTGTGATTGTGACGTGAAAATAGTGCGAGAGCTTCTCCTAGCCGTTTAATGCTGTTGCCTGCGAAGTACTTCGATACAGACTGCCAGCACGAAAGAAAGTCGCAGCTGCTTATACAACTTTAATGGCGCCAAAATAATGATAAAGTTGCGGCACATAACACTGTCATCAATCACCTAATATGAGTTCGTCCAATAACGCCAATTAAAGGAGTGGAATGATTGTATTTTTTGACAACTTGCTGTTTCACCAAGGTTCCTTAAAGTATCCGTCTCGCACACTCTCCCCTTTTCTGTTGGAGTTTGTCGGGTGCTAAGTTATTGGGCTGTTTCACTTCACTGCATCCCGTTTTATCGTTGGCGTCAATTTAGGCTTTTCAGTGATGGCCCATAATCGCCTCATAAAATGTCGAGATCGTTGCTTTGAAGAGACAAGGCTAATTTCCATCTCACCTTCGCTATCCCACCATGTACCCCATCTATAAGGGCTTCGTCGTCACCGGGAAATGAAGGATTACTTTGCTCATTGTGAATAAATCGCCCTCATTTATCGTATGTGTTCTGATTTCTATCCTTCACTGTATTTGTTAGCCTCTAAAGCATGCTTATCTCTATATGTTAACACTCTGTTTGTTATACTGACCCTTCAAGGTGCGTCTGAAAAGTTCGGTGAATGGTCCCATATTTTCGCGCTAGCGGGGATGAGGTACCCTCGCATACACGTTGAGGGATATGTCCCCTATCGTGCAAAGCACTGCAGTGAAGCGATGGTACCCGCCGCGACCCAGCTTAACAGGGTCAGTTTGAGAACTCGTGTCATTGAAACATGGAATGCAAAATGGGGCAATGCGTTAACAACAAGTTTTGTTTCAAATTAGGCAAAACGGCAAGGAGACCCATGGGATGTTAGTTCAAGTGTATTTTGTTGAAGATGTGGGGTAAAAAGGTGTGTGTTTGAGTGTTTTAAACTCGTTAGAGACGGAAAGCAAGGTGTCGTGGATGAACCACGTTCGGATCGACCGTCCACAATCACAGTCCAGACAACGTCGAACGAGTGCTACGGATGCTTGCGGATGATCGACGGATGTCTCTGAGAAAGATAATCCTGAAAGGCTTACACTCCGCAAACGTTTCGGAGATCCAACATCACGTGACCTTGGTGCTGGGAGCGATTCCAGGAGAAGCGTTTGCTGACAATTTCCAACAGCTGTACCACCGATATCAGAAGTGTATTGTAGCCAATGGCAATTTGAAGGGCAGTTAAGGTATTTTGTTTGTAACACTTGTTTTCTATATTTCCTCAGATTATTAACCGAACTTTGCAGACGCACTTTCTTTTTGTAATTACCATCGTTACCACATGTATCAAGCCTACTTGGAATGTACCAGTGGGTAACATCGCTTTTCTTAATTTTCAGCTTCTATAGACTCTTCGTTTCTACAGTCTATCACAAAATAATGTGCAATGCTTACTATTCTTCAGAAATTTGAATTTTGTCTAATTCTGAAAGAGTTGTAATGGTGGTGAATGTACGCTAGTCCCTGATTCTTCCCTTCTTATATTCTGATCATCTTGTGGATGTCGCAGTTATTCTTCTTTCCGTGCTTGATAATGAAAGTGGAGACGAAATCTATCTTTTTTAAGATACGTTTTTTATCACCCAAACATATTTCGGGACTTTTTATACATCTTCCGAGGGTTTTGCGTTTAATTTCGGAAAATGCTGTAAAGTAAGTAAGGTGCTAAACAGCCACATGTATTTCATCGTAATATACACGTGGGAGACTATCAAATATATTCGTCTTTTGTTGCAGACGGCACGCTGGAAAAATTTTATTCCTTTTAAAGCAACATATAAACCCTGCCAACAACATCATAATTCATGTAGGTATGTAAATAAATGTAGGCCTAAAATATTCGACCAAATGCTTAAATTTAAGAAATTAGCCTAATATTTTTACAATTGACATAAAAGACTAACATGTAACAAAATATCATAAATTAAAAGCAAAACAAATGTAAGGTGGCACAATAAGTTGCAAAACATGTTTGTGTGATAAAAACATAAAAAGGTATCTTGCATAAAGCAAATTTCCTCTCTCATATTTTCCTTCGTTTGCAAATACTTTTGTGCATTTCAGTATTATGTACGGAATTCGACTCAGTGCACTTTTTAATGATATGCAACTTGTTCCTATCGGTGTGTATCATCAAGCTTCACTCCAAACACTCGTATACTCCTTCATTACAAATTTTGTCCTTCGGTTGTCAGTGTACGTCAGTGTAACTGATCCAAATAATTCGCGTAGTGCAGTATCAGGCAAAATCTGCCTATGAATGAAGCCATTAGGTGGCGTGATTCATCATTCCTGAGAATATCAGTGATAACGAGCAGGGACGTAACTGATACACGTGAAAGTATAATTTAGCATTGATTACCAGCCAACGACGTAACAACAAACTCGGCATGTTAACATCGTCATTCACTGTAATAGTAGGCTTCTACGGCTGTCTTCACTGTCTTCAGTGTCGAAAAAAGTCCCTGAACGTTGTTTGAAAATTTTGCACTTAATTTAGAGTGTGAATTTCAATTGCTTACCTTAATGAACCAGAAATCTGAATTGTGAAACTGACGTCATATTCTGAGATAGGTCTCTCGACTATCAGTAAAAATAGTTCAGAGTATTGTGTATTAGATCAAATCAAATATATGTAAATTTATGGGACATAATTACGATGGTCATCAGTCCCTAGGCTTACAAACCACTTAAACTGAGTTATGCCTGAGGGACGACTTGAATCTCTGACAGCGAGCGGCGGCGCACTGCGCAGCTAGGCGCCTTGAAATGCTCGGCTACTCCACCGCGGCTATGTATTAGTCCGTAAGGAATTTCTGAATCTCGTTCAAGTTGTCCCAATATCTTTATGGGTTTAAGAATTCTAAATCTCTTTCTCCCCAGTTCATCTCCTTTCGGAAGTATCCTGTGTAATATGTCAGTGTCAAACCCTATTTTTCTCCTCATTAGCAGAGATCCTATAGTCAAATCATGTTACAACAAAAAAATTAATTCTGATAAGAGTCATCCATCTATAGAGAGAGCATTATTGATAAAGTTCATAACGCAGTCTCATACTAGAGACTTTTTCCTTTATTAAAATAAATGTGCTGAGATTAGACGTGGCATCGGCTTCAGCGCAGGAAATAAAAACAAAGATAAAGGAACTGTGGCTAACAAGATTATGCGAGGTGCCGTAGTGATTCATAGTTCGTGTGTAGTAGTTTAAAAAGTTATCGCACCCACGCCTAGCGCAAACCGGCACTGCGCACTAACTTTCCTCTACCGCTCGCACTTCGTAGCGCTGCTTACAGGTACCAATAATCCGTGTTTTCCTCCGTTTTTTTTTTATTATTGTTTCATTTCAGATATAGTGAAAGGCACTTATCTGTTCTGGTCTAAAAAAAATGGAAAATTAAAGTTTAACGTGGCGTTAACAACATAACCAATTTCTAGAGTTAACGCTGTGATCCTCTTCTCTGTACCTTTTTCGCCAGTCTGTCATACGTGAACTAATCTTAATATCAAGTTTGTTTCTGTGGCTTCAGGTTTATAGCATCAAATTATTCTTTCCTGAAAATATAAAGCCGTTTTTCTGGCGCAATTTCTTTACTTTGTAAAGACACGTTTAGCCTTATTTATAAATTACATTTTTGTTTCCAAATGCAGCATTAAGAGATTATTAACAATCCTTGTCGTTTTATTCAAAATAAATTAGTGGTTATCACAATAAATTGCGTAGATGGAGGAGTTGTCAGATTTCTGTCTGTTATCTGGTGGGAAGAATAACAAAGACGAAACATGGAATACTATAAAACGTAAGAAGGCACGATATGAACAGTTTATAAACTGTTTGGAATAAAATATATCTAGGTATTAGGCCGCGTCTTTTTCAAACACAAATATGACCACTGTGCAGTGGTCCTCTTCAGGGCGGTTAACTGTTGGATGCTGCTGAATGTTGAAATATTTACATGCTAAATAAGTAATTACAGTTCCTTTCTACCACTTCCAAACAAGATACTTAGCTTTTCAACATTACGATGTATGGGGGTTCTGCTCGCTGCAACATTATTCTCCTGGTAGAAATAAATACTCGATATGTACAATTTTTCACTTCTCCTTTAATTTGAAACCAAACTGCTTCTCCACCAAAACATTACAAATTCAAACTTTCGTACAACAACACAGACTGACATAGATTCCAAAGCACTTTGCGAAAGCCACAACTCGAACTCCCCCACGCAAGGCGGTGAGGCAAATATATAACATCGTAAATAATTACCTTACATTATGCATTGTTCAAAACAATTGAATATACTAATTTACAATGAACAAACACACAAAGAAAACATTTCATGTACACAACAATAATCACAATATAAAATGAAACCTATACATACAATAATTTTACAAGGCACATATCGTTTTAAGACTTAATCACGCTACTTTTTGTTTGACAACAAACCAAAATGTTAAATGTCAATTAATTAGTTAACGAATACATCATACATGTTCCTAACATATACTGAACTATCGCAAATCTCGGCCATTCTGAAAATAGGTTCAAAATACAATATAGGAATTTCGACTATTACATTAATTAACACAATTAGCTGGTCAATACAACTTGTTTATGAGCCTAACATATATACAATGCTATTTATTTTAATATCTTTATGTTTAACAAAAGTTTGTACCCTTCGTCTATCTATTTATTGAAATGATGTGCGATGACAGAAGTATTGTTTATAGAACTGTCTGGAAACGTCTTGTACAAATCTCTTAATTAATGAAATCTATCAGTTGTTTTGATCACAGTATCACCGAGACACTGTCCTACACTGATTCCTAGACTGGCTATTTCGTTTGTAACTTCACACGCAAAATATATCACTATTACACCACACGATTCCGGGTTCGACGCAGACGGTATCGTACAATAACACTGAGATGAGAGGGCCAGCAGTATCGTCACAATGTACACCATTATATACTGCGACTTTTTCGGTTATCTAATGCCGTCGTCATGCATCTAAGATGGTGATTGGCTGGCAGTAGCGTATCAGCAGGTTCTTACGTTTGCTACCCTGTAAGTGATTGGTAGGCAAAATCTCATGTCTCATTCGAATGCAACAGCCAGTCAGGAACAAGCATCCAGGGGATGATGTTTCCTGCTGCGAACGTTCAGGCCGCGCGTCAGTTCTACTGTGGCCTCTGTTTATACTGAAGAACCCGGCTCAAGTGGAGCCGCTGGCAGGGATTGCCGGCATATTGAAGGTAACTTGTAGCCATCCTCAAAATGTTCAAATGCTTGTAAAGCTGATGGGACTTAACTGCGGGGTCCTCAGTCCCAAAACTTACAAACTACTTATAAACTACCTTATTCTAAAGACGGCACAAACATCCATGCCCGAGGGGGTAATTCGAACCCGCGACGCGGGAGGCCTCGCTATCCGCAACGGGTGATCCAGATCCCATTGTGCGTGAAACTTTAAACTTACTTTATGAATTTCGCTGTGCGTGAAAGTTTCATGAAACAGCCGATGCCACTTCTGCAATTGTCTTTTAGTGTTAAATAACAAATTTAATTTTTTTGTCTCCTAATTATTATGTATAAATAACACGCGTTATATTTTTTTGTTCATATGTCAGCCAAATTTTGATGCTTTACAAACTTTACACCTTTTAGTAATCGATCTCGAGACTGCATTCGACAATCCAACAGCATATCAACCTATCAAAAAAAAAATTCGATAGTTGCCCAAAATATGTTTAGCGAAACCGAATGAGGAATGAGATTCAAAAAAGGGTTATGTTTGGAAATAATCGCATGTAATACTGGAGATAACTGTCCCTTTCATGTTGAACTGTGTTGATGTAGTATAAAATCTTCTGGTGTCATAATCAAAAGGAATGAATCAAGAAAGTTATAAAACATTCTTTCATTGGCTTTGTCACTCTTTTACTACTTACTTGCACATACACTGACATGCACCCAGCGTACCTTATCTCTCTGTTTTCTGACTCGGTGGTTGAAAACGTTTACAATATTCGTACCTACGACCACGATACCACAGATGAAATGTAATAGTTGCCGTATCTATTTAAATTTAGACAGATATTATTCATCAATTCGTCTATATTATCTATTTACTGTCACATAATGTAACGTTAGGAACATGTATCAGAGTAAACTGAACGGTTTTACTGTTATAAACCACTATTTATGTTCGGCGCACGCTTATTAGTCTTAATATAAACGGGAAGAATTTATGAAACCTGATCTATATAAGTTAAGCACGCAGTATGAATTACTAAACAACTATATGTTAAGGTAGCCGATATCTTTGCCATTTAGTAGGAAACAGATTTGTAGAAGGCGCTGGTATGCAACCGGGAATATCACCTTAAGCCCCTCACTTTTCCGGCCATCATTCTCTTTTAGCAATTATTTTCCGCTTTGGAGAATCGGATTACGGCCATATAATCCTCAGAGCTAGATGGAATGAGGTAAGCGAATTGCATGAAATGTTCTCGGCCGCGCTCGAGAGGTAAGCGATTGCAGCTACTTCAACCCTTAAACTTCCCTCTGGCTTTTATTAACTTCTGTCTGAGGGAACCATGATTCATATATCGGAATTCGACGCTTTTCCAAAGTTACAGCTGTTGTCAAATCAAGAAAAAGTTTGTTTCAACAATTTTAGCATATCGTAAGATTTACTACATGCATTTGGCACCAGAACACATTGAGCGATTGAACGGACATTACTTGAAACAAAGTGCGATAATTGTATTACCGTTTTCGCCAAATATTAGTCACCGTAACTTCTAACATATGAAAAGAGGAATAAAATCGAATCTGACCTTTCCACTAGTTTCAAATGTCGGGACAACCAGTTTGAAGTACTTAAAAAATTACTTCGTGCAATACTGAAAGATACATTGAGATATACTTTTATCATTCTCTTTGTTTCTAAATTCGTAGGACCGACACTGTTACATGTCAGTTGGCAATTTAGCACTTTTCATACATCAGCAAACTTTGATATTCCAAGAACCATCATAAGATTTGTGGCAGATGATGTGTTTTACTGGGAACATTAGAGTATATATTATACTTAGTTAAAACCCCGCCCAGTCATACATCTCCCCCTCCCCTTCCTACCATAAACGTTCTATCACGTGACGCCCAACACTCGCTACATTTGAAAAGCAGTATTAGGTCCATGTATTTGTATTGTTCCCGTGCGTTCATTAACCTTATTTCGTTTGTGGGCCATGGCATAATGCTGATTTATCAAGGCCGATCGAGAATGGCCGCGTGGTCTAAGGCGCCAAGCTACGGATTGCTACATCTACATCGGATACTCTGAAAATCACATTTAAGTGCCTGGCAGAGGGTTCATCGAACCACCATTATACTATTTATGTCTCATTCCATTCTCGAATAGCGCGCGCGAAGAAAGAACACCTGAATCTCTCTGTTCGAGCTCTGATTTCTCGTGTTTATAAACGATTTAGGAGACAATCTGAATAGCTCTCTTAGACTGTTCGCGGATGATGCTGTCGTTTATCGGTTAGTGAAGTCAACAGAGGATCAAAAGCAACTGCAAAGCGATTTAGACAAAATTTCTGTATGGTGCGAAAATTGGCAATGGACAGTAAATAAAGAAAAGTGTGAAGTAAAACACATGACCACTAAAAGAAATCCACTGAACTTCAATTACACGATAAATCAGTCAAACCTTAAGGTTGTAAATTCTACCAAATACCTAGGAGTTACAATTACGAACAACTTTGACTGGAGAGAACACATAGAAAATATTGTGGGGAAGGCGAATCAAAGGTTACGTTTCATTGGCAGAACGCTTCGAAGATGCACCAGCTCCACCAAAGAGACTGCCTACATCACACTTGTGCGTCCTCTCCTGGAGTACTGTTGCCCTTGTGGGACCCTCATCAGGTGGGACTGACGGAAGATATTGAGAAGGTTCAGAGAAGGGCAGCTCGTTTTGTTCTCTCACGTTACGGGGGGGAAAGCGTCACGGAAATGTTGCACGAATTGGGGTGGAAATCATTAAAAGAAAGACGTTATTCATTGCGGTGTGATGTGTTTGGGAAGTTTCAATCACCGACTTTTTCTAAATGTGAAAATATTTTGCTAGCACCCACCTACTTTGGGGGACATGACCATCCCAATAAAATAATAGATATCAGATCGAAAACGGGTCGATTTAGGTGTTCTTTCTTCCCGCGCGCTATTAGAGAATGGAACGGTAGAGAAAAGTTATGAAAGTGGTTAATGAACCCTCTGCCAGGCACTTAAATGTGATTTGCAGAGTATCGATGTAGATGTAGAACACGCAGCTGCGGCCGAAGTCGCTGACGAAGTCCGTAAACAGCCCCAGCGGAAGACACGCGCTCAGCGCGACCACCAGTGCCCTGCGCACGCCCCGGCCGTCCGTCCCTCTCAATAACACAACGACCGCAATCGCACCGCTAGACACTGCCTCTGGCCAGAGAGAGTCGCGACACGAAGAAGGCGCCGCCGGTGGCGCAGACCGGAAAACGGGTCGATAGATCGACTTACGAAAAGATACGAAAGAAGAAGGTGAGCCGGCATGGCTCATATACTTCGGACGTTTATGCAAATGTGACGTGTAAACAATATTTATACTGTTTGTTGTAACAAATATTTAACTGTTTGTAAAGATGTGGAGGGGAGCAGCCTTTGTGCAAGCTTACGATTAGAAGGGTATGCTGCTGATAGTGTTACTGGACCTAAAGTACCTGGTCTCATTTTGTTATAGTCACTTAACAGTGTAATCAGATACTATGTTTTAGTGTACATGTATATATTCGTATGTTCTTGGTGTTTATTATCAATGAACAAAGAACGAAGTTTAGTACCTTTTAGAAACAAATTACTCGGCTTTAAGCTTGGAAGAGAAGTGTGAAATAAAAGACGCTTGTTAGGCTGACGCCTCAGCTCAAAAAAGCTCAAGACAAGGGACACAACGGCTCGTAGGGAGCCATGTAGAAGATCCTTACCCCTCATTTCATTTACGAAAGAAACATGAAACGGAATGTCTAGTCCTCGCAAAGTATTGGATATCTTTGGGCCTAGATACTACACCACACATGCGCCCCCCTTCTTCGTCCTGCATGCCTCATCATAATCCAATTAGTGTACCGTGGGATCTCGGATAAGATCAACAAATGTTGGAAAACGTCGTTAAGGAAGGAGAAAGGAATCTTAGGGTTTAATGTCCCGTCGACAGTGTGGTCATTAGAGACGGAGCTAACGCTCGGATTTTTGGGTAAGGATGAGGGAAGGAAATCGGCCGTGCCCTTTGAAAGGAACCATCCCGGCATTTGCCTGGAGTGATTTAGGGAAATCACGGAAAATCTAAATCTGGATGGCCGGAGGTGGATTTGAACCACCATCCTTCCGAATACGAAAAACGCAAACAAGCAGAGGTAAGAGAGTCTGCAAATCTTGTAACGAAAATATATCTAAAATGGAGGGGGAGGACCGGGCCGCTTTCCCTCAGGGCCATTCACAGAGGTGCGCCAAATTGTCAATTTCGTCACTGAGTGGCGAGGGGGAAGCGCCCAAACATCGACGCTCCAATAGTGATCGGGGGGGATGGGGGGGAGGGGTGGCGGGGGGGGTGCGACAATATCAAGAATCGGCATGGAAAATAGTGAATCCCCAGTTATCTGCTGCCTCCTCGACTGGTGTTTACCTCAGCCCGATGCCTCGCGGTCGCGTGCCTCATGCGGAGTTAACCGAGCAGACCGCGCGGTGCTGGGGCGCTTACCTCTGTGTCCCCCCGGCCCTGGCTGCGACCGCGTTATCCGTTCAGGGCCCATTTGCGCGCCCCTGTTTGGGGTCGGCGGTCAGCTGGCTGCGCGAGTGTGGTGAGCGCCGGCAGTCGACAATTAATTCCGCCGCCGCCGCCCGCGGCGCTGCCCTCCGCCGACCACGTCCTACTCGCTACCGGAGAATCCCCCACTTGCCGGGGCGCGACCGGGGAATCCCCCGTTTGCCGGGGAACCGCGCGCCGGCGCGACACAAATTAAGTGCCGGCGCCGCGTTAATTACGTTTTAATTATAAATCCAATTATTTACCGACACCGCCGCCGCCGCCACCGCAATTACTCGCAGGCGATGGCGGAGGGAGTGGGAGGGATAGAGCCGGTCTGCCGAGAGATATTTTCCCTGTTTTCGCAGATAAGAGTTCGCCGGGCGGAATCCGGCCTGTGCTGGCAGGAGCTTAGCGCGAGAACTTGCCGCAGGGCTCCGGCTGCTCGGAGATTGGTCAACTTGGCTGCGAGTGCGGCTACACGGGCGCGCGAGGCTTCTCGGTGGCGCAGACTTGCCTGGCGGATTATAGCCGGCTACCGGAGCTCGCCGTGGACACGTTAAGCAGGGTGGCTGCAATCTGCGCAGCGTCCGCATTAAGTGATTCTGTTCAGACAGACTCATTAGCTGCGAGACCGTCTGCACTTTAATACTCGTTAGGGACCTTTTCTTTTCCTGTGGTCGCGTCACCGCGTTTTGGTCTTCAACCCTTTCATTCCCAGTGCTGTTCCTAGACAACAATGTATTAAAAGTTGATGGATACCGTATTGTGTGTATCAGTCTTTAAATTTGCTTGGTTGGTAATTAACAACATGCTTCTAGTACGATATTTTGCTGCTTTGTACGACGTGTAGCCACTACTGAGGCATTAATTTATCCTTTTGATAAAATTCAATAACAAACACCACAAAATCTAAAAATTAAAAGTTAACTTCAATAATATAAAATCCTTCGTGCAGATGTATAGAGAACCGCAAAGCTTACGATTACCTGACATAGTCGGGTCTGGGGGGCGATCTAATCGTTTTATAGTTTTCAAAATGACAAGCCAAGATCGCACACTAACAATTTATTAAATGACGACCGGTTTCGGTGCAATGTGTCACCATCATCTTGTCACATATAAAACATCCTGGCAGATTAAAATTGTGTGCCGGAACCGGGACTCGAACCTGGGACCTTTGCCTTTCGCGGGCATGCGCACTACCGACTGTGCTATCCCGACACGTCTCACGATACCGCCTCACAACTTTACTTCCGCCAGTACCCCGCCTCCTACTTTCCAAACTTCACAGAATTTCTCCTGCGAACCATGCAAGACTAGCACTCCTGAAAGAAAGGATACGTTGGAGACATGGCTTAGCCACAGCCTAAAGGATCTGGTCATCTTGTTAGAAAAATTGGGTATAAAATAACCCAATTTTTTTAACGAGATGATCAGATTATAACATATATGTCACCAGATGATAGTGACACAGTGCACCGAAACCGGTCGTCATTTAATAAATTGATAGTGTGCTATCTTAGGTATAAAATAAACCAATTTTGGGTATAAAATAACCCAATCTTGGGTATAAAATAACCCAATTTTTTTTAACAAGATGACCTGATTATGACATATATGTGACCAGATGTTGGTGACACAGTGCACCGAAACCGGTCGTCATTTAATAAATTGTTAGTGTGCGATGTTGGCTTGTCATTTTGAAAACTATAACCGCAAAGCTGTTAAATCGTTTTTATTTAGACACAACCAGTATCACATAGGTATAGATGCGTCTTCGGGTGACATTAGCAAAATGATTACATGATATTTAGGAAACAGAGTCCAGCTTTCAGGAGGCCCTGCTAAAATACACTCACAATAGCGTGTGGTTGTCATTTGATAAATAACATCCCCGATTTGTCCATTACGAAGAAACCAGCAATGTGAGTCAGGAAACAGACGGCATCCGCAGGTCCAGGTTGTGTTACGTTGTCGTCTGTATGTTCAGCAGTGAACTGTTTTGTCTTTGTGATTCTTCAGTTTCTCCCGGTGTATTTGATAATCAAAATATCCACGGGTGTACTGCCGGTCTATAGTGTCCAACGGGCCCGTTGGACACTATAGACCGGCAGTACACCCGTGGATATTTTGATGTTTTGTCTTTAGTGCTGTGGCGAAGATTATGCTGGCATTATTCATCTGGAAGTGTTATCTATTAAAAAAAAGTAACTTGTCAATAAATAAAATACCTCAATACAAACGTCTGTGTTTCGCATGAAATACATGACATACTTTAAAAAAGCAATAGTTCCATCAAATGATTTAAAACGCACTGTATTAATACAGAAAACAATGAATTTTAATTCTTCTAAAGCTGAATTCATAATATGGGACTGAAATGGTTATCCAGACAGAAAGGGTCACCCAGATTTTACCTGCCCCGACGCACGTGCAGGAGGGCCATTCTGACCCCTACCATGGAACTGGCATGTTCTGAACTATTAATTATAATTTTTATGCATTTGTTATATTTTAATGTTTACAAGATGTATACGCCAGTTCAGATAGAGAATTGTGAAGAAAAAGTACAGATAAAAAAATTATTCTGTTTATTGACATATAAATAAATTTCAGTGAAACAGATAAAAAGCCAAGCAAGAGTATGCAAATTTTCTTTGTTATAAATGAATGAAAACTGAACTTTTCTTATTTCAGCTTCTTCGTTGTTTTTACACACATGGCACGTTTATATTCAGTTATCTTCCTAAGTTTCCCACATACCGTATATATACAAATAGCGCCCTTGGAATAGTTTTATTAAATTTCCAGTAATTCCACGTTACAGGACCGTACTGTTCCTTATTTTTATAACGATTTAAGAGACAATATGGGTAGCTCTCTCAGACTGTTCGCAGATGATGTTGTCATTTATCGGTTAGTTAAGTCACCAGAAAGTCAAAAGAAACTGCATAATGATTTACATATCTGCACAGTACAAAAATTGACAGTTGACCCTTAATAATGATAAAAATTCCGTTAAACTTCAGTTACACGATAATTCCGTCAAACCTAAAGGCCGTCAATTCTGATAAATACCTAGGAGTAAAAATTAAAGGTAAAGCAGTGAACAATTCGAAGATTGGTTTCAGCAACATACTGCTTTACTAGGCATAGTCCTGTTTGCAGGTGGTATGCCGTTGCCTTTTCCGACCTTCAAACTGACTTACCAAGTTAGTTATATGAGGATCTACAGTTTAACGTGGGTTCCGAGCCACGGTGCTACTCAATATTATTCAACAACACTGCCAGAGGTGAAAGAAGTGGAATGTGACACATAAAAGTCCTAGGACCTGGCGGGGCTCCAACCACGTCCGTTTGATTTTCAGTCTGGTACTCTACCACTGTGCTAACGAGCCTAAGAAGAACTTTAAATAGAAAAAAAAAAAAAAAAAAAAAAAAAAAAAACACAGAAAATATTGGAGGGAAGGCGAACCAAAGACTACGTTTCATTGGAACAACACTTAGATAGTGCAGCAGTTCTACTAAAGAACTGCCTACACTACACTTATTCGTCCTATTTTGGAGTATTGCTGCACATTGTGGAATCCACACCAGGTGGGACTGACGGACGATTTAGAGAAAATTCAGAGAAGAGCACCTGTTTTGTATCATCGTGAAATTGGGCAGAGAGTGTCACGGAAACGATGCACGAGTTGGAGTAGAAATCATTAAAACAAAGGCGTTATTTGTTGCGGCTAGATCTATTTGCCAAATTTCTTTCACCAACTTTCTCTACACAATGAGAACATATATTTTTAGCACCCAACTACATAGGGAGACAAAATAAACATAATAAAATAAGAGATATCAGACCCAAAACGGAAAGATTTCGCTGTTCCTCTTTCCCGTGAGCTATTAGAGAATAGAATATAGAGCACTATCATAAAAGTGGTTCGATCGCTCCTCTGCCATGCACTTAAAATGTGACTTGCAGAGTATCCATATAGATGTAGATGTACACATTTACGGAGTTTCTGTGGTGTTTCCTCTTCATATTCATTCTCATTCTTTCCTTAATTGTCTGTGGTCATTCTTCACATACTCAAAGCGTAGATGATCTGAAAGCTAATGAATAAATTTCATCAGTCGTGAATACTATATATGCATTTATTCGTGCTCTGTTAAAGGCTCTTTTAGGAGTTCCCTGGCCATCTTCTTGAGGAAACCTTGACTGAATACTGCCTGGCCATTTTGTCTACCATTTCAACCTCAAATTTTGTTTGGTTGAAATAACTTACAGTTTCTGGACTTTTTCCTCATTTGTATTTACAGTAGCACTAGGATGAAGGGAAGACATTTCTATCACAGTTTTCCTAGATAAACTGTTAAGAAAATATCATCATGCTTTTAAACTTTTGTCGTTTTTATTGTTCCTACAATGTTGGCTGATCTTTCTTTTAGTACTTTTTGGTAGTGTGAGTGAAGTGAGGTAATTGTCTATAGTAAGATTTCTGCCTTTTCCGAGAAATGGTTGATAAGACGCATCACTACATAATCTGAAACCCTTTCGTCTTGGGATCGTGCAGAAAAGGGAAACTATTGAGTGTATATTTGTACAGCTAACAAGTGTTTTTCCCCATACTTGTCAGTCTTTTTTACTTGGGAATAGCTGCTCATCTTTTGTTATGTCAGTCCCAGCTATGTAACACGTTGTACAGTTTTCTATGAATTTGTTACAAACAGCAGAAACCGATGCCTACTTATCATTCTGTAATCGTTCAATGGGAGACAACAAGATTACCTTGACCGAATAATTTAAAGTCCAAGAACAGAGCACTGCGCATGCCCTACTTCCGAAGTGCGAGTGTTGCTAACTCTAGCGGTCTTCGAATCTTCAACTTGGCGTTAATATCCTCAAAAAGAAGCAATATGAGTCGATATTCACAGCAGCTTAACTCACGTGTAATTTATTTTGGAAAACGTTCTTCAAGTACGTAGAAGCGGTTGAGGTATAAGAACACCACGTGGGTAGATTTACTACAGCGAATCGCATCCTACATATGTTTTGGTGGCTGAGTGGATGACGTGCCCCGTAGCTCGGTGAGAGGACGCCATTCACTCTGTAATAAATATCGATATACCTGAAGATGAAAAATATGTATGTAGGCTACGTTTTATAAACAGAAGGGGCGTGAGTTCGAGTACCACTGTAAGGCACTTTTTAGGCCTGTGGAGGTATTATTTTTTTAACATTAATGCGCTACGAATTGTGCAATAATAGGCTTTTCTAGATTCCACAGTCTTAAACATATTCCATTTTTTAACAGCGTACTCTTTAAACAAGGGATAGCCATAGTGAAAATGTTGAAAATGGATGCATGTATTTGTAATTACTTCGAGTGCCACATGGTGTTAAGCTAAGATAATGTATCGGTAGATTATTTTTTATCTGACCTCCCATATAAAGATCTTCCTTAGAAAGTAATTTTTATTTGACATCCCACAACAAAAAATTAAATATACTTGGATGGCGTTATTCATCTGACCTCTCGTAAGAATTTTAAAAATCTAGCTTGGAGGTTGATATTGGTATGACCTCCCATTAAAATTAAAATAATATAATGTGGGCTACGTATATCTTCAGTATTTTATCAACATGACATTGGCATCAAGAACAGCTCGGCTCCTTCGAGGTATAGAATCTACAAGTCTGTGGAAAAAGGCCTCATCCGTGACAATTCTCTCCTATGAAGAATAAACCAAATCTCACAACGAATCGGCAGTTCTTGGAGCAGGGTCTGACAAATTATCCCACACCGTCTTCTTGAGTTTACCCATACGTTCTCTATGGGATTGAGATCATGTGACTTTGGAGGCATGGTAAGCATTAAATAATACTCTCCCACTTTTAAGGAACGACCTCTGAATCCTAATGCTTCTATGAGATGGATGATTATCATGTTGATAAATGTCTGTCCGATTCAAGATTAGATTATTATAAAATAGAATCTTCTAAAACACTATAAAAGCCTACAACAGCACAATTTTTTGCGAATTAATATTTGAAACATTACCTTCAAGCTTGAAGAGGTCTAAAAAGTAAATTGACTCCAGAGCGTTTCGAACACGGGCCCGTTGCCTTCATAAACACACACACACACACACACACACACACACAGAGAGAGAGAGAGAGAGAGAGAGAGAGAGAGAGAGAGAGAGAGAGAGAGGGAGAGATATGGGAGTAGGATAGGAAGATTAGGGAGGAGGAGTCTGAAAGGACAATGGAGGTAAATAACGTGGGTGAGAGGAGCGGAGGGAAAGGTGATGGGTAATGTCAAGGGAGAGGAGAAAATTTACAGGAAGAAGAGATGGGTGGATATTAAGACGTATATCCAATCCACAAACGTTTTAGTATCTGCGAAGCACTCTCGGGTGAATTAGTCAGGTACAAATTGATAAATAATTCTGAGCGGCACCTTACGTCGGCAGTATCTACTTAAGTCTTCTTCATTGTCTCTAAATGACACGCTTTTTTCTGTTGCGCAGCACTAGATAATGATGTTAGTAAGTCGTAGTCTCGACTGAAACTCTACCGTACTTCAAGTAAATTTATAAAAATGTTTTTTTGTATCAGTTTTTTCTCTTATATATCATTTGGCAGTAAAACTGAAAATAGCGGTATGCTTAACAGTTTGAGGACCTGGAAACAAAAGAACGCTTGGCGGACGAAGAAAAGAAGATATAAAATTTGAGTGGCACAGGTAAACAGGATATTCATGACTGACAACAGTCCAGTGGCATCAAAGCTTTTTGTGGGCTTGAAAACCGGGATAGAAGAGCACCGAAGGTTTTGAGATGCGGTACTACTAAACTGAAATTTAGGTGCATTGGAAACGAATGGCGAATAAAATGGTAAACTTTGATCAGGAGAAGGAATAGGATGATACGACATTTATTAATGCATCAGAGAATAACCTTCATCGAACGCGAAGGTAGGAGATTGGAACAAATACAGAAAATAATTAAGTACGTATGGTGCAAGTTCCACTCTAAAATGAAGAGTTTGACGTAAGAGAGGAATCAGTGGCGGCCCACTTGAAACCACTCTTAAGATTCATGATTCAATAAAGAATTCGCGCTTAAACGAATATGAAACACAAACATGGCTACCTTCGCGTAGGACTCTGTTGATTTGATGGATAGCCTCCCTTTACATTTACTGTTTATAGAGTTTACACAATACCCGTCAGTTACATCTTATTCGTTGGTATAGTCCAGTATGTATAGTTGTTGTAAATTATTAAGGCTACTTAGAACATGGAGTACTACTTGACCTCTGTGCAGAAGACTGTACCGTTTTCTGCCGCATCCATTCTTAATAAGCTGTCACAAGAATTCAGAAAGCTTCGTAGTAATGCACGCACTTTCGAGACTAAGCGGAAGAGTTTTCTAATGGCTCACTGTTTCTATTCTGTCGAGGAATTCCCGGGAAAACTTGAAAATTAAGCCAATTTGTGTGTTGCGATGATGGTTCTTTTTACTCGCGCCTGTCGTGTTCAAAGAATTGCTATACTTTTCACTTTATGTAAAACTCATCTTTTATTACAATCTTATGTACAGACTTGTTCCATTACCATGGAGACTAGCTTCCCAATTCGGTCTTGCACAACGTGACAAATATCAATACATAAACGTGATAGTAATAGATGAACTATGACATTGAACTCTGTTAGGAAACCACCGTGGCCGGCTTGTGGAGATCGTTATGCGTTAGTATAACCCATCACAGCCGTACACGAGAATCACCATAACTTTCACCATACAGGGGCTTTAGACTTTTGTGGCCACCCATAATTCCATTCTTTGGATGGCGTTTCAGTTTTGACTCGTATGATGTGGCCCACGTTTCATCCAGTGACACTATTCGGTGATTCATAGCGCTCCAAGTGCTTCTGAGCAACGTCTGCATCACGGACGTGGGACGCTCGAGTCCATTTACTCATAGAGAGGTAGATACGTCAACAACGTGTGCTATCAGCGACGATAGTAGATTCCATTGCGTAGTGTCTACACAGCAGTGTATCCACTATTTAATCTCCAACCCTCGTATATGGATGTCGGTAGTAACGCGTATACAAGATATAAAATGGCGATGCAATTGCAGGACTCCCACTTGTACTTCGATCAAGTGGCGAGGTGGTTACGGCCACACATCGGGAATTAACAGACTTTGCAGGCGGATTTAGACGCATGGGAAATTCCATTTGTCAAATCTTCACGGAAGTCAACATTCCGATATCCAAGTGGCAAGACTGTGACGGGAAATCAATACTACAGACAGTAACTTACCGACCAAGAACAGCGTCCTCTGAAATAACAGCAGAAGTCATTGTGGGACGTACGACGAACGCATGAGTCAGTTCATAAATAAGCGTTAATGGGCGAGCATAGTAAACCGACTGGAGTGCTTATGACCAAATAGTTGAGTCTTAGACACCAGGAAAACAGTGGCTCAGTCCGAATACTCCCGATTTCAGTTGCTATGAGCTAATGGTACGGTAGATAGGCTGCAGATAGCCATAATAGACCTCCGAGATCACTTTTAGCCATTCATGGACTTCCCGATGGCAAAGCGTCATGCCGCCGGGTTACAATGTTAGCGATTGGACTGATGAACATTCTGTACGATTCCAACGAATGATCAGTCTACCGAATCGCCGAGCGTGACTCCCATCGAACATTTTTGTGACATAATTGAGAGGTTCGTTCGTTCAGACAATCCTGCACTGTTAACACTTTCGCAATACGGACACTACTTGTGGAGTCTATGCTACGTCGAGTTTGTGAACTTAGACCGCCAAAAGGAGGTTCGACTCCACGTCAGTAGGTGTTCATGAAATCCTCACATCATTGTACGTAGATTGCGCAAGAAGTAATGCGAAGTATTTCTTTCTTTGTCCAAAACAATGTCGCGAATGCGAAACGTTACATATGAATTATGTGAAGTTTACTAAGTGCCCCAACAAAATAACTGGCTCTTCCGACAGGTAGTAAAGCTGCAGCACTATTCCCAAATGGTGTCTGTAATTGATGTACATGTCAACTAACGCGCCGTCACTGAACTTCTCACTGCAGTGAAATACGTTTGTGCAAAGTATATCGAACTTCTGATGTCGTCAGGAATACAGTTAGTCGGTGGACCCAGAGCGTAAGGCCACCAAAAGGCGGAAGTCCAAGCGTTGCAGCGGTTGGGGAGACCACCCAAGACAGTCTCTGCTGCCATGTAGCAATGAGTTGATGCCACTTGCGAGGATAGACGCACTGCGTCTAGGTGATTATTCTGACATTAAGAAAAGGAAGTCTGCATGGTTACACTGTCGAAACAGTCTCCAATATGCCTCCTGCAGTATCTAACGGTGAATCAGAAATCTCACAGAAATATAAAGTGATTTTTTTGCAACATTTGGAAGCTGAGGAGGGAAAGGCGTTCCTGTCCCAGGTTATGGTAGGTGATGAAACCTGGCGTTACTGAGTACGAAAGAAAATGACAATCGATTCATAAATACATTCCGTACGAGAAGCATAAAGAAATAGAGCTCTAAATAGCTAAAAAAACATATTGCCTTAATGTTTCAAAATGCGCTTGGATAACATGACATTTCAAGTGTCATAAAAATTGTGCTACGAATATCGTAATTGTCATTACGAGGAGATGAAACAATATGTTACGAAAACGTAGCATCATTAAAAAGTGGGAAAGTGCATACATTACCCCTTATTGTATTTCTAGAAGTTTATGTCCAAATTATTAAGCTGCGTGATTGCTGCAGAAGATTTGTAGGTGTGGGCTACCTCCTAGGCATCCGTTTCTATCCTGTTAAAAGGCTACACTTATAGAGAAACACAAACCGTTAAAATTAAGCATCGACAGTCAATGGCATTGCGTCTCGCTCTCCACAGGAGAAAGAAATTCAAGGCAACTGCTCGGTAAGGTGTTTTTGGAATGTAGCAGTGTGATTGTCATTGATGTAGTACCATGAGGCATTCTGAAACATGTGGAAACAAATTAACACATCTTACGGTGCGATTCCAGTGATCGGCGCCTTAGCAGCCCTGACGATTTGATTCAACATTCAACACGATACTTTTCAGCCCTACACAAGTCTGAGGACTGATGAACACATCACGAAGCAGAGAGCGACAGTTATCCCATCCACCATATAACCCCGAATGGTCCTTTCGAGATTCCACTTCTTTGGACATTAAACATGGCATACTGTAAGGGCGAACAAGATTTCTTTCTATATGTATCTCGGCCTAAGATGATTGAGAGACTGCTGTATAATTATTTATATATAGAACAACACATGCCTTCAGCCGTTAAAATCTTCAATCCTTTATTATAGTTTTGGTAACTCGTTGTTACGATCTCTTACACCTTCTAAACGAAGTTGTACTATCAGCTGTTGTCTGAGATCATATGTATGGACCTTGATTACGTGATGGTATTAAACTAAGCTGGGTTCATTAGACGGTAACAGTGAGTTATAGAAAGTAGTAATAAATGGTATATAATATTAGTTACTTATAAAGGACAAGAATTTGATATCGACGGGGCATACACGCCCTTATTTTTCACTAGGCAGAGGTAAAAATAAGGTGTCTACATGAAATACAGTCCTTGTATGTGTGTAATTCTGTTTACGCGCAATAAACGATTATTGAAGAAAAAATGTTATGCATTACTTTGCGGTTACCCCTCGTATTTATACTTTCCGAGCGATCGGAAACCCCGACTTAAGAAATCAACCTAGCATACACAAACAAAAATCATTTGAAATTGAATTTGTTCATCCATGAGGACCAAGGAAGGGTAGATGTCGGTTCGCAGGTTTGCGCCATCAATGTTTTCTTACGCCAGGAAGATATTTTACTCAGTTAAGATGCCGCGGTGGAGTAGCCGAGCGGTCTAAAGCGTCTCGGTGCGGAGCGCGCGTTTTCTCGCCGTGGAGGTTCGAGTCCTCCCTGGGGCATGGGTGTGTGTGTTGTTCTTAGGTTAGTTTATCTAGGTTTAAGTAGTTCGTAAGCTACGGACTGATGACCACGCAGTTTGGTCCGATAGATTTACAAACAACAAACAGTTCAGATGTGTCACTTAATGTATAAGATACAAGCAAATGGTAAATGGTCCATTAAATCATCTTTACAATAGGGTTGAATAAGTAAGTGTAATTACAAAGGTACCATGGCTTTCTTAAAGTATAGAAGTCGTCCGATGTACGAAGTATCTTTGCGCAGAATGCCAGGGTGTGTTCCTAATATTCATTATTAACTTAATCCATGAGTTGGGAAGCTATACGAGGCCTTATGGCCGCGTATTTTAACGTTAAATATTGTTGCACAATAGAGGAAGATTGGCAGGCGGTCGACTCTCGCAGAAATAGCTGCAAAGTGCTCATAAATACGAATGAATACACATTAGCGTTAGCGTTGGAGTACACGTTTGCTGTATGGTAACTGGCAAATTAAATTACTGTATGGTGACGAATTACAGTGATGATAATATTATCAATATTTTTTTCAGAAAAAAATATATCTCTTAGCGTCACTGTAAGAGGTATGAATGCTCTACCAAATGGTGACATATGAAAATTTGTGCCGGGACGGGATTCATACCCTGGCATCCCGCCTTTCGCGAGCGGTCGCTTTAACCACTAGGCTACACTAACAAGACTCCAGGACCGACCCAAACTTCCATATGCTACACTGACTGCACCTATGAGTCCACTGCATTCATCCCTGAGCACTCGCAGCCTATTCTGTATTCCCGCACCATTGAGAATGAAAACAACGAGGCACTAACCTGCGCTGTTATCGTTATTGCCTCGCTTAGACATCTGTTAAATTACTGTATGGTGACGAATTACAGTGATGATAATATTATCAATATTTTTTCCAATAGAGAATCTCTCTTAGCGTCCCTGTATGAGGTATGGATGTTCTAACAAATGGTGACATATGAAAATTTATGCCGGGCCGGGACTCGAACCCTAGTTTCCCGCCTTTCGCGAACGGTAGACTTAACCTCTAAGCTACCCGAACACGACTCTAGGACCGACCCAAACTGCCATATGCCACACTTACTGCACATAGGAGTCCACTGCATTCATCCCTGAGAACTCTCACCCTAATCTGTATTCCCGCACCATATTTGCAGTCAGTGTGGCAAATTAGCAGAGGATACCGTGCTCACGGGTGCGGCTCCACTAGGGGTGATGCTTCTGCATTGCTGGTCGAGCTTATCTCCACGAGTGTACGAGAGTATCTCGAGCGTCCGATCCCCAATTGTCGCGAGTACACTCGTGTTCTCCCAATAATCCATATGTAGTCTGGATCAACGTCCCAGAGATAAATTAAATTGGTTCCGACCAAGGTTCACGGGAGGTTTTCCTTGGTTGTAAGGCGTATGCCGGAACTGGTAAGCCCGTTCCACGTATTCTCAATTGGGATCCTCCCTTTGCCCCACTATCAGCTTGTCTGATATAATTGGCTAAATAGAACAGCGACTATTTATGGGCCGGATCTCATACAGCCCGCTCCACTCCTCTGAGTGGAGAATGAAAAGAATAAGTTGTTGTTTTTTATTCATATGGAAGTTTGAGTCGGTCCTGGTGTCGTGATCGGGTAGCCTAGCGATTAAGGCGACCCCTCGCGAAAGGAAGGAAACCCGGGTTCGGATACCGGCCCGGCACAAACTTCCATATGTCACCATGGTAGAATACGCCAAGAAAAATTCGGTATTGCAAAGGAATATTGATAATACTGGAAATTTGAACATTTTTCAATGAATTCGGAGTCATTTAATACTGATAAGGCTCCATATATCAGTAGCAACTGCATGAAATTTAGTCAGTTAACGAAGTAGAAGTCACGAAGACTGACTTTCAAATTTTCTCTGCCCACCAGTTATCGGAGAAACGTCACTAGATGAGTAGGTTTCTGAAGTGTGAACTGGCACAGTATGCTGTGAACTTCTGCGTCGGTTGCTGCTTCGTGTGCTGGCCTGTTGAAAACGCCATCATTTAAACACAATACCGGAGTCAACACATATGCATACACGTGTAAGCTGTGTGGCTTTTGTTTTCACCATCAACACTCATGTAAAAAGGGCACGCACGGAAAACAGCGGCTGCCGCTGTTACCATAATTAATTTGCACCGCAGAATGACGGGCTGAAATCACCGATGACAGGTGGAGGGTTGTTTATGCGCTGCTCGCGGCGAGGGCGTAGGCGCGTTATATCACGTCATTACACACTGTTTTTGAATAACTCGATGCTAACCCAAATATAAAAAAAAATCAGGAATAGAAATGTGTTGGAATGAAATGCAATGAAATATTATCATCCATTTACAGAGCAAATGAAATGCGTAATCCATATTTGCAGTCTTACAGTAACTGTAGAGCAATGGACGATTTTTTTTTTTTTTTTTTTTTTTTTTTTTTTTTTTTTTTTTTTTTACACACGCTAATGTTCGAGGTACAAGGTGTACAACTTGGCTTCTGCCGTGTTACACATGTATCATTCAGAGTATTTTTCATCGTTGGCCACTACTTACTCCAGTCTTTCGGTCACTTTACGAATCCCGCGTCGAAAAGATTGTCCATCTTTTAAAGCTATCAACGAATCGATCCAATATGTGACTTCTTCATGAGATCGGAAGTGTAGGTCTGCCAGGCCATGCGTCATTGATATAAGCAGGTGATAGAGGGAACAATCTCTGGAGAATACGGCGGGTGGAGTAGTACTTCCTATTTTAACATTTTTGACGAAAAGTAGCTGAAATCA
Source organism: Locusta migratoria (assembly GCA_026315105.1). Taxonomy (NCBI): domain Eukaryota; kingdom Metazoa; phylum Arthropoda; class Insecta; order Orthoptera; family Acrididae; genus Locusta; species Locusta migratoria. The sequence goes on from CM048747.1 coordinate 105,412,518, forward strand.
GGCATTGCTGGCTAAAATTCACTGAATGTATCTTTTACATAAAACACATGTGTGGATTGATGTACAAGACATATTGTCGCGTTAAAATAGAAGCAGGCTTGACTTCGAAGGCAGGATTGTCAACTGAACACAGCACTTATGCTGAAAGCAGGTTTATTGCGAACTGAACATACACTCAGCACTGACTGCCTCTCGGGCAGAGTGCTTTGCTATTTATACACAGAAAGAATGTACCAGAAATTACAAGAATAGTTAACATACGAAACATGTAGAAATTACAAGTGAACATAAGAAACATGTAGAACATTCTGAAAATGATAATTACAAACAAATAAATTTTTGACGGTAGACAGGATTGAACCGACGACCTTCAGCAACGCAGTCGGTGATGCTATCCAATGTTGGTTAACTTGGGATCTCGCGGCAATATTCAGTGAATTTTAGCCAGTAATTTCCTCATTTTAGCTACTGTTCGTCAAAAATGTTTAAAAAAATGTATGTTAAGCTTAAGGGACTTAACTGCGGGGTCATCAGTCCCTAAACTTACAAACTACTTATCAACTACCTTATACTAAAGACGGCACAAATATCCATGCCCGAGGGGGGATTCGAACCCCCGACCGTAGTGGCCGTGCAGACCGTGACTGGAGCGCCTCAGTCCGCTCGGCCACCGCGGTAGGCGAAAAAATGTTTTAACCAACATGTGTCATTTACGGCCAACGACCAATGTGGTTTTCTTCAAATATTGTACCGCCTTTTATTGGCATTTATAATTCGTATATTCATGTATGGAAAGTTGTACTACGTGTTGGCTGATACAACTATTGACAAACACGTAAATTGTTTCGAAGATAACTGACAAGGAAAGTACTTAGGCTCGAACAAACAGAAATACACCAAAATCGTATGATTTATAATGTAAATCTCCTTTGTTGCACTAGTGATACTCCCGCATCTGCAAAACTCTGCAGTCGCCCATTAGAGGCCTCTGCGTGTGCCTTGCCGCATTGCACATTCACCAGCCGGTACGCCAGTAGTGACGGTGCAGTGTAACTCTGACGTTGCGTTTTGTGACGTTGTTTGTGTAGTGAAGCGTCGGATGGGTTGGCGATTGGTAATCAATCCTGCTAATATAGTGTGACTTGTTCAGAGGAAGTTACGAAGAAACCTTCTTCGTGTAGATGGTATTGTTGCATAAGATGAATAATTCGCTTGTAACCTGGTATCTATTATAGTGTTTCCAATCTATGCTCATATTTCTGCACTATAATATATACCAGAAAACATATGAATGATTCATCTTCTACACCAAGACCGTATTCACGAAGAACGGCTCTTAGAAATTTCATCTCAACCAATCGCAATACATTAGCAGGATTGTTTACCAATCGGCGACCCATCTGACGCTTCACTATACAAATAACGTCACAAAACGCAACTTCAGAGGCACACCGCACTGTCCCTACTGGTCCCGTCTGGCGTACCGACAGGTCAAAGTGCAATGCGGCGTGGCTCACGCAGATGCCTCTAATGGGCGACTGCAAAGTTTTGCAAATGCGATCGCTGGTGCAATAAGGGACCTCTACATTATCTCACACACGACTTTAGTATATTTGTGTTTGTTCGAGCCCGAGTCCTTGTCAGAAATTAGTTGAAACCGGTCATCACTATTAATAAATTTGCGAACAAGACTACAGATGTAGTATCTACTTGATCAACTACTTTCATGGTGAACTTTTGTGGGTAAGTTAAATTTCGCGGGTCCAGCTTGGTTACTTTTACTGTTAGAACACTTTGTATTCTAAGGACATAAATTTAGATTCATCGAACACGACTTTTCAGTCGCCCCTCGTAAATAAATAGGGAATTTATTTCGCATATAGGACCATCTCTGCAACTGGATATGTTTGTTTTTTCGATGCAGGTGTTGCGGGGGTGCAGATAACGGACCTGAAGGTGCCGGCCGCCGTGCGGAACGGCTCCTCGTCGGCCGTGCTGGACTGCGAGTACTCGCTGAAGCCGGAGGAGCAGGGCAACAACTCGGGCCTGGTGGTCAAGTGGTTCTTCAACAACAGCCCGGAGGCGGTGTACCAGTGGATCCCCGACCAGAAGCCGCAGGACCTGGGCGCGCTCAAGGGCCGCCTCAACCTGGACTACCGCGCGTCCGACAACAGGTACACCAAGCACCGCGCGCTCAGCATCTCGCACCCCACCACCGACCTCACCGGCGACTACCGCTGCTCCGTCTCCACCTTCAAGGACGAGGACTTCATGAACAAGAAGATGGTCGTCTTCGGTAAGTACATTTACTGCTACTTCTGTTTTTCGACATCCAGTTTGAGAAGCGCAGTTTGCTCTTTGATCATATTAAAAGTAGTGTATGTGTTTTTGAATGAATGCTTAAGGTAGTATGTGTGTGGGGCGAGCGTGTCACTGTTTGTGTTAAGAGACCGCTAAAATAAACAAATAAATATTCTGTTTTAGTTTTGGTTACAAAATATGTTGACTAAGCAATGAGATTCTCTGCCCACCGCCGGCCGCGGTGGCCGAGGGGACTGAGGCGCTTCAGTCACGGTCTGCACGGCCACTGCGGTCGGGGGTTCGAATACCCCCTCGGGCATGTATATTTGTGCCGTCCTTAGTCTTAGCTAGTTCATAAGTAGTTTGTAAGCTTAGGGACTGATGACCCCGTAGTTAAGTCCCATAAGTTCTACAAACATTTGAACATTTTCTCTGCCCACCAGTCCACCAGTTATCTGAGCAACGGCACTAGATGCATAATAAGTATGTTTCTGACGTGTGAACTGGCACAGTATGCTGTGAACCTCTGCGTTGGTCGCTGCTTCGTGTGCTGGCCTGTTGATAACGCCCTCATTTTAACACAATGTCGGAGTCAATAAATAACTATGAATGTTTTATTTGGATCACTTTTTCGCTTTGTGATGGCGCTGAAATAGTCACAAACGTATAAGTACGTCGTATCGCGTAACATGTAGCCAGTGCGGACGGTATTTGCTTATTGATACTTATTTGTGTTAAAATGGACCGTACACCAGTTTCAGAAAAGGTCTATGTGGTATTTATGTATGGCTATTGCAACTGACATGGGATGCAATGATCATACGTAAATGTGGTTTAGTTCGATGCGAAACGGATAACACAGTGGTTAATAAATTAACAGTAATTAAACTCGTAACTGGTTTACATATTAATGTCGTGTGTGAGGAACAATATAAGCAAATGAAAAGTGCAGATCTTTTAGCGTGCACCATATACCAGTAGCCAGACTATACAAGCACAATTCGATGTCGAGAGCTAACAAAAGGAGCGTGCTACTACTATGATAATTTTTGTCGCTTGAATAAACAAGATGTCAAACAAAGATATTTGAGATTAATTGGATACCAAAATCACTGTACTTGATAATGTGCCTATCTGAACAACAATAACTATACTGATTCAACGTAATGAAAAATGTCCTACAAATCTGGTAAAGATTTCAAGTATCTATCAATAAAATTCTTCAGGGTATGAGACCGCGTCGTCATTTTATAAATGGCGGAGTTTATAAAATGACGACGCGGTCTCATACCCGGAAGAATTTTATTGATAGTGACAACAGACGCGGAAGCCTACGTTTGCATTTCAAGTATCACTCACTGAAAATATTTCTTATCTCTTTAGGTGATATACTTCATTTCAGATCAGAAACATCATTTTAACTGTTACTAACATTGACAGACTTAATAATTTGAACTTTCATTAAGACTCAGAAAATCTCTAACTATGAACCTTACTGGATTTATCAACAGACTACTTCCTGCCCACATTAATAGACCAATTTATCATGACAAAATGCCTACGCTGAACTGTTCAAATTAACACATAAATTTACAAACACAATAATTATTCAACACTATCGTAAGAAACAATGATCAGAACGGATAGCAATTGAAATTGGTGAAAGGAACGAGGAACTGGAAAATGACTCTGGGTTAAGTGATAAATGCGAGTTGCACTAAACGGTATTCATTAGCAAAAAGACAAATACCAACTACAATAGTTCAAATACAGGCTAGCAGACATAACAATAGATAAGTACACCTTTGAGACAGATTAATTTCCATACAAAAATTACAATCTGCAGACTTGGCTGCGACTCCTCAAAACTGTCTGAACTTTTTTTTTACTTTTCCAGTCTAACACACAGACAGACTAACCAGACATTTCCACGACCACTACTCATCGACTCAACTCTACCATAATCACACAACGACTGCTCTCCACGACAGTCACACCTCGACTGTCCTGCACGAAGGTCACACAACGACTCATTAAACGCAACAACCGCGAGTGCAAGACATACTCCAAAGATAAAACAAAGTCTTCGGTTTACAGCAAAGATATGAAAATAAGTACAGTATGTTATATCGATTAATGAAATCGTACAAAATATTACATAAATTTGTTTTCTACAGAATTATAACTTATGTTTTTGTAACAAAACATTCTCAAGGCTGTATGCCAGGCAAAAAAATTAAGTGAATATTATTTTGCGTACTCCTTTCAATATACACATCAGTAAACTCTACGAATCGATGCCTTTTTTGGGCGCTGTACAAATAAATGACATAATAAATCAAAGAATGAATATACTATGGTACTACTACCTTCTAACCGTGTAGTGGTTGCGCTCTAAAAAGAAACGTAAGTGCTCACATATACAAGGTGCTCCATTGATAGTGACCGGGCCAAATATCTCACGAAATAAGCATCAAAAGAAAAAACAACAAAGAACTAAACTTTTGTAGCTTGACGCGGGAAAACAGATGGCCCGCTAGATGCGTCTGCAATAGGTCAAACGGATATCAACTGCTTTTCTTTAAATATGTACCTCCAATTTTTATTACATATTCGTCTAGAATGTAAATAAATATGAATGTTTTATTTGGAACGCTTTTGTCGCTTTCTGATATTAGACGAATATGTAATACAAATGGGGGTACCTACTTAACAAATGCAGTTGATATCCGTTTGACCTATGGCAGCGCCATCTAGCTAGCCAACCGTAGTGCCATCTGTTTTCCCCTTTCAAGCTAGAAAAGTTTTGTTATTTGTAGGTTTTTCGTTTGATGCTTATTTAGTGAGATATTTGGCTCGGTCAATATCAATGGACTACCCTGTATATGTAGGCCATTTTCTCAAATTAAAAAAAAAAAAAAAATAAATAAAAAAAAATAAAAAATAAAAAAAAATTAAAAAATAATAAAAAAAATGGAGGACATTGAATTTTCAGATATTTTATTGGTTTTTTATGTATTGCCCATAGTAATATTCATTAAAAACTATGATCAAAAAATAAACGTATCACCTCATATCTGAAAATTACGGCGCAAACAAATTTTTACACGCGTGTCATTCTTGTATTGATCTTCTTTTTCTGAATCTCCCGGAGTCATAGCAGTGGTGCTGAGAAGAAAAACTGTTATTATAAATTCTTACGTAACAGGTCGTGCGGACTACAATGGTAGAGCGCCGACTGTGACGACGTTCTGTGACGCACACACACGTGACCGGCGCAAGAACAGTACTGGGAAAGACCGTCAGCGATCCATCTTAAAGTACCCAGAAGCTCGAAGCATTGAAACTCATGGACTTCCAGATTTCTTTGAATTTCCACAAGTGGATTACATAAAATCTAGGGTTAATTTACTGCACATTTCCTCTAATCCATTACAGACATCTTCTTCCATACTATTTTCTATCTGCGGAATCCGCCAGAAAGGAGTGTACACTATTTGTCAGGCACTGTCGAGATATCAATGTTCAATGTTTGTATAGCTTATGGGACTTAACAACGGGGTCCCTAAACTTACAAACTACTTATGAACTACTTACGAACTAGGACGGCACAAATATCCATGCCCGAGGAGGGATTCGAACCCCCGACCGTAGTGGCCGTGAAGACCGTGACGGGAGCGCCGCAGTCCCCCCGGCCACCGCGGCCGGCTGAGATATCAATATTGTCAAAATGTTCAAATGTTTGTTAAGCTTATGAGACTTAACTACGGGGTCATCAGTCCCTAAACTTACAACAACTTATGAACTACTTACGAACTAGGACGGCACAAATATCCATGCCCGAGGGGGGATTCGAAACCCCGACCGTAGTGGCCGTGCAGACTGTGACTGCAGCGTCTCAGTTCCCTCGGCCACCGCGGCCGGCCTCAATATTGTCGTTTGATTTGAGTTACGAATGTGTTGAAATATGGTGTTTCGCTCAAGAGATGTAAGTACTTTCATGTCGGTATTGAGAAAACGTGATGGGTCAACGAGAATGTAATTTGATTTTCAAGTTTGATAAGGCCGTTGAAATGCAACGACAATGGAGGCGGGAGTATGAAACAGAAGCGCCAACCAGCCTAACAATTAAACACATTATTGAAAATTCTGATTTGCTTTGAACAATCTGTGATATTCACAAAAGAAGAGGAGCCAGACAACGTACAGCTACAAGTCCTGCTTCGTCGGCTCTCGTGTTGGAAACGCTTTTTATTTCTCCTCCGATGTTCTCTACGCAATGTGCGGGTGAAATGGGAGTTAGTAGTAGAGGCGTAAGAAGAATTCTGAAAGCTGCAAAGTGGAATGTCTACGTTCCCCGATTACTAAACGCGATTATTTATCACGATCCTGGTCGCCTAATACAATTTTGCAAGTGGTATCAGAAAATGGTAACTGATTTAGTTCCATGTTATATTGGGACTGGAACTGCTGCTGGTCTAGTTTTAAATCTAAATAATCAATCTATACACCCACAGCCGTAATGTTGATGTTGTTTTATTTAACGACCAGTTTCGGTATGACATTAATGCCATCTTCAGGCTATGTCATAGCATACATCCAAATAAACTGTCAAAATGGCCATATATACCGGTTTGCTTAATAATTCCCCAGATCTTGGCGACGGGAGAGAGAACTCGTGGGTTCTCTTCGTCTAATCCAATGTAACTGAAAATTGTATGAAAGAAAGCTCGTACGGCTAGTTGGTAGAAGACCTCTTCGTCAGCTCCATAAAGCGCACGTGTACCTCCCAAAATTCATGATCTGTGGAATTATTAAGTAAATCGGTTTATACGGCCATTTCGACAGTTTACTTGGATGGAAGTTATGACCTAGCCTGTAGATGGTATTAATATAATACCGAAACCGGTCGTTAAATAAGACAACATCAACTTTACGCCTATTTGGTGGATACATTATTTATTTAAAATGGTAACTGATGATGATCAATTCGAGACGACGGTAGTGTGCAGTGGTGAGGCACAATTGTAAACTTACTGGAACCGTGAATCGACAGAATAGTGTGTGCTGGGCACCAAAAATCCTCATGTTTATGTGGGTAAAGCGGTTAATCTACCAGGGGTTCATGAGTGCTGTGGACTGTCATCCTGGGCTCAATTGGACTCATCTTCTTTGTTGCTACTGGAGAGGTGTACGTGGAAATGTTAGGTACATCAGTTTTGCCACGCTGCACGCGGGCTCTTTCTCCAAGATAGCGCACCAGTTCATAGTTCCAAGGGTATGCTACACATTTTTCTTGACAACAACTTTGAAGTGATCTCTTATGCTCTCTATTCAGCTGACCTGACTTTTCTCTGGTAATTAAAGATGCTGTTCATGTTCGCAAGTTCACTAGCCGTGCTGCAGTTGCATCAGCTTTTTTCCTGCATTTAAAGCAGATTCCTAAAATAAGCGTTTGCAGCATCTTCGTTACGGAAAATGTTCACATCTACAGAGAGATTACATTGAGAAGTGACAGAAATTTCACAGTTTGAGTGTGATTAGTGTGTGAGACATACGTTTTGGGATGTGTTATATATATATATATATATATATATATATATATATATATATATATATATATATATATATATATATGTGTGTGTGTGTGTGTGTGTGTGTGGGTGGGTGGGTGGGTGTGGGTGTGTTATTAGTTTATGTTAGTATACATAGTTTATAAGCCTAGGGGCTGACGACCTCAATTTCAATAATAAATCATTGTCCAGAGACATACTTTGTCATCATTTTTTCGATTTCCGTCGTCCTTAGTTGCATATGAAATTGGTGGAGGTGTATTACCGTCTTTAGCAACTAAATGAAAGGCGTTTTGTGTGTGCCATACGCGTTTCGCATCTTTATTTATGAAGCATCATCAGTGGCCTGTAATACACGTTATTTTTGTATAATATTGTAGTACAGTCATAATAATATAGGTATTTTTCACAGTATGACAGTTAACAGTCTCGTTACAATTACTACAGTTCGGATCTACTAGGTTAGAAACAACTTCTGTAGCACTAGCGTTTGGAAAGTTAATTTAATTATATAGTTTTTGGCCCTACTTACGGTTTTCTGTTTTATTCCATGTGTGTCTTCATGGAGATGTTTGTTAGGTCTTCAGTTTGATGTGTTATTTTCGGTCTTGATGAAAACCCTTGCATCACCACTTCACTGTGTACTCGTATTGAACGTTTGTTTACAATGTTTAGTGTTGCCAACTTCGCTTTTCGTCTGTCTCTTGTTTGTGTTCCTTGTATCTCTGAGTGTATCAGCTGTTTTATGTTTGTGTTGGTGTCTGTGTAGGCTGTGTGTGTGTGTGTGTGTGTGTGTGTGTTGTTATTTGTGTTAGTTTTTTGTGAGTATGGGAGTATGTGTGTGTGTTATTTGTGTCAGTTTTTTGTGAATATGGGAGTAGGGGGAGGGGAGCGAGAGGGAGAAGGATGTAGGGCATTTTATGTTTCATAAACACAAACCAGAAGAAAAACACAACCAAAATAACCACACAGAAGAACCCAAATTCCACCCAAAATTAATAAATCTCACAGATACAGAACTAACAGAGAGAGAAACACAGCTATTAGAGAAGGGGCTCAAACACAATATCAGCACAAAGGTAGACAATAGCTACATAGAAAATCTAATTGTTGAAACAGAAAGCATCGTAACAGAAGAAGAGAAACAAGAAAATAGCACTGTAAATGTAGGGCTAACAAGAGAGCTAGTGAAGAATGAAATAAACAAACTAATCACTAAGTCAAAGAAAGAGGAAAACAGAACACTTCAAACAGAAAACAGTACTACCAAGAAATTAAAAGAGAAATTACAGGCCAATAACATCATAGTCACCAGGGCTGACAAAGGAAATGCCACAGTTCTAATCAGAAAAGAACTATATGTAGAGAAAACCATAGAATTCATATCTGCCAACAACATCACAAAACTGAAACCCGATCCAACAGCACTTTTCCAAACACACATAAAAAACAACCTCAAAGCCACCAAATACATATTCACAGATAAACAAAAACAATATGGCACACAGAAGAACCCAAGAGCACCCACACTCAGAAGCCAACCCAAAGTACATAAACAAAATCTCCCAGTGAGACCTGTAATCAACTACAGGAATGCACCATCATACTATGTGGCAAAGCAAATGAACAAAATCCTAATGGAACACTATCAAATGGAGAACAAGAGAACAGTGAAAAACACAAATGAACTTATAACACAAATAAAAAACTTACACATTCCACAAACAGCAACACTCATCTCTTTTGACATAGAAAGCATGTATACCTCAATACCCACCACAGATACAGTAAAACTAATTGAAGATAACCTAATGGCTCACAACAAACTACCTGCAGAGAAAGTTAGAGAAATAACCAAAACTCTTACGGTAGTCCTATCCTAAAACTAATTGAATTTGAAAAAGAATTTTACCTACAAAAAGATGGACTACCAATGGGATCCCCTATATCAGGAACACTGACAAATATCTTCATCTACTACATAGAGAATACAATATTTAACACAATCATTACAGAGAAAAAATACAAAATTGTCTACTGGTACAGATTTGTAGATGACATAATTTGTATTGTAGATGAATCTGCAGAGAGAATACAACAGCTCCACACAGACATAAACAGTATACATAGCAACATTCAATTCACAATGGAGAAAGAAACAAAGAGACAGATACACTTCTTGGACATAACAATAAAGAGAAACAATGATAAGCACACATTTGACATCTTCAGAAAACCAACAGCAACAGACACAATCATACATGCCACTTCCAAAAACCCCCATAATCAAAAACTAGCAGCTCTAAGACATATGTTACATAGACTGAACAATATCCCACTAAGCAAGGAGAACTATGGGAAAGAATTGAAAACAATACAACTTATAGTTAAAAACAATGGCTACAACACCCAAACAGTAGAAAGATTCAACCAAAAAATCAAGACACAACTAATGAAAAATTCCAAGAAGCACAAAGTACAAACACCCAAAAATCTCACAAACACAGATAAGGCAACACACACAGACACACAAAACACCAACACTCATAACACAATCAGAAAAAATAAATGGTACACCCTTACATACAAACACAAATCAACACACAAAATAGCAAACATACTAATGAAGCAAGGTTTACAAATTGCCTATAGAACAAGAAACACACTTCTGTCACAGTTGCAAACAACAGATAAACCAGACAAATATGAAGGGGCAGGCATATACCAGCTAGAATGCCAAGAATGAAAATCAGTATATCTGGGAATGACAGGCAGAAACTTCAAAACCAGATATAAAGAACACATAAGAAGCTGGAAGTATGAAAATAGCCACTCCACCTTTGCAGAACACCTGATACAACACGGACACGAACCATCCACCATGGAACAAGACATGAAAATTATCAGAACAAACAATAGAGACAGAAAAATCCTGACACTACAAGAAAACTTTCACACACAGAGAGCCTTGGCAATGAATAAAAAAGTGATCAATGATCAGATCAACATAAGCAACAACTCACTGATCAAGCTGGCCACAAAAACAGTGAAAAATAATATCGAAACATGAAATGCCCTACCTCCTTCTCCCTCTCGCACCCCTCCCCGTACTCCCATATTCACAAAAAAACTAACACAAATAACACACACACACACTCCCATACTCACAAAAAACTAACACAAATAACAACACACACACACACACACACACACACACACACACACACACACACACACAGCCTACACAGACACCAACACAAACATAAAACAGCTGATACACTCAGAGATACAAGGAACACAAACAAGAGACAAACGAAAGGCGACAGTTGGCAACACTAAACATTGTAAACAAACGTTCAATACGAGTACACAGTGAAGTGGTGATGCAAGTGTTTTCATCAAGACCGAAAATAACACATCAAATTGAAGACCTCACAAACATCTCCATGAAGACACACATGGAATAAAACAGAAAACCGTAAGTAGGGCCAAAAACTATATAATTAATTTAACTTTCCAAACGCTAGTGCTACAGAAGTTGTTTCTAACCTAGTAGATCCGAACTGTAGTAATTGTAACAAGACTGTTAACTGACATACTGTGAAAAATACCCATAATATTATGACTGTACTACAATATTATACAAAAATAACATGTATTACAGGCCACTGATGATGCTTCATAAATAAAGAAGCGAAACGCATATGGCACACACAAAACGCCTTTCATTTAGTTGCTAAAGACGGTAATACACCTCCACCTACATACTTTGTCTCAATATATATCAGAGATATGAAACTGATGAGAGGCTTTGAATTGCTATAGCGCAAATTTTAATTCAATGCCTGTCCTTCAGTTTCATATCTCTGACACAAGTCAAATGTTTGTAAACTTATTGGAGCAAACTGTTATGGTTAGCAGTCCATAGACGTACATACTACTTAAACTAATATAACTTCGTAGTTTTCTTGGTGTTGCACCGCGTCATAAGGTAAGATGGCTATTACTTCTATAACCTACTTTCTTCTGGGTATACCCAGAAGAAAGCCACTGTACCGTTGGCCGAAACGTCGGTTATTAAAGTAATAGTAGCTATCTTACATTATGACTCGGTAACAACAGCCAGAAAAGTTATATACCATACTAACTTACTCTAAGGTCAAAACACAACCCCATGCCAAAGGGAGGACTCGGACTTCCGGCGGGAGCAGCCGCCCAGTCCGTAGAATGATGCCTTAGACCAGGCGACTACTCCGCGCAGCAATCTTACAATCATTTAAACTTTTTTTACCGTCTCGTCTCCCAGGGGGATAAATAATTACCCATGTAGCTTCACACATATGGAAAAATAAAGTTCTGGTTTTCAGAAAGACATTTCAACAGAAAATGCTATGTTTACTTTCACTAATGAAATATTAAATGATCTGAATAACCGGACATCACACGTTGGGATATTTTGTGATCTCTCAAAAGGCTTTTGATTGTGTAAATCATGTAAATCTTCTAGATATCATTAAGTATTGTGGTATGGATGGGACAGTCCACAGGTGCTGCTAACAGGAAGAGTGCATGTAGCTGAAATAATTAGTTCACATAACATGCAAAAATAAATAAATAAATAAAATAAAAAGCTGACTTTTGAAACTGGGGAACAATCAAGAATGGGGTGCCACAAGATTCGGTCTTGGATCCTATGCTGTCCTTAATATATGTTAATGAAATGTGTTAATGAAATTCTATATTCATGAAGATGCAAAGCTGGTTCTTTTTTGTTCAGAAGAACACGTTTTGATTATTTCATATTACATTGTAACCACTAAAAAGCTTTGTTTTCAGAAATTTCATTGTGGAAGTTATCTTTTGTGGTTAGACACCGTCATTGTAATAATAGTTAAATCTTCAAACAGTGTTCTTTCTCAGAAAGATAGTGTCTAAGGGAATGCTGTATAGAACCTCATGTGATGTAAGAAATGCATATCGCAATTTAATTAATAAAATTCATAATTTCCCAGTATTGATATCGAATATTTTATATGAAATCTGGTTCATAACTTATGTTGCACAGTGTCGCCGTAATATACATTAAAACTTTTGAGAGCAATTGGAGATACATTGATCGTCTATGAACAGCCCTACCATTCCCTCCTCGACTATTAATTTAAGCAGTTAGTCTGCTGTCTCGACAACGTGATATGTGATATGTAAGCTGAAGCTTTTGTTTTAGACTGATGTCACTGATCCGTTGAATTACGGGATTTCAGGATTTTGTAAAATTATTATGTCTAAAAAGCCGAAGAATTTTATACTTCCAGAAAATAGCATAAAGCCAAAATAATCGAATTAGAATATGTCACGATGTCAGAAGGAACGACATGAAAATATTCTCTCATGCACGAATTATCAACCCGACAATGGACAAAATTTTTGATACATTATTTGTTACTTAAGACGTAACTTGTGCAGAATTCATTATAATATATCTAAAAGAAATAGTATTTTAGACCAATAGGGAGGGTTCCTCAAATGAGGACAGTGAGTACGAAAACTGCTACATTTTGCATGAAACATCTATTAATAATATCAAAGAATACATATCAATAGTGTATACTATTTTGTGTTTTTCGTACAATGAAATTGTTAAAGACACTCAGGGCACACAGCAAGTTCACACTTTCCTCAAGCGTAACGTGTTTCCCGTCGGCAGTCCCGATCAGACACCTCATGGCATTGGGATCACCTGACTTGGCTGGACATTGTTGAAACCCATCGAAGCGTAATTCGTTGAGTACCGATGACAGGCTTTCTTTCGGTGTACAGAAAATAATGTGCTATCATCTGAAGGCTTGCCTCTACTCTTTCGTGTAATCTCTACTTTCAATTTCTTAGTTAGCCCAACGACTAACACTGCCGTCAAAGAAACATTCTAGCATTCTTTATTAGTCCTCATATGGGATACCTGTACTTTTAAGGTCATTAATATATATTAGTGACTTGCCATTCTACATTCATGAAGATGCTAAACTAGTACTTTTTGCTGATGATACAAGTATAGCTATCACATCTGACAAACAGCAATTAACCAATGAAATTGTAAACGATATCTTTCAGAAATTTATAAAGTGGTTCTCTACAAATTGACTCTCATTAAACTTTGATAAAACACAGTATATACAGTTTCATACAGTAAATAGAATGACACCATTAATAAATTTAGACTTTGAACATAAATTAGAATATTCAAAAAATTTAGGTGTTTGCATTGACGAGGGACTGAAATGGAAGAAACATATTGAAGATCTCCTGAAACGTTTGAGTTCAGTTACTTATGCTATCAGCGTCATTGCAAAATTTGGTGATATATATCTCAGTAAATTAGCTTACTACGCCTATTTTCATTCACTGCTTTCATATGGGATCAAATTCTGGGGTAATTCAAGATTGAGTAAAAAGGAATTTATTGCACAAAAGCGTGTAATCAGAATAATTGCTGGAGCCCACCCAAGAGCATCCGTCAGACATTTATTTAGGGATCTAGAGATCTTCACTGTAGCTTCACAATATATATATATTCACTCATGAAATTTGTTATTAGCAATCCGACCCAATTCAAAAGTAATAGCAGTGTGCATAGCTACAACACTAGAAGAAAGGATGATAATCGCTATTCAAGGTTCAATCTAACTTCGGCTCAGAAAGGGGTGAATTATGTTGCCACAAATGTCTTTGGTCACTTACCAAGTAGCATCAAAGGATGACAGATAGCCAACTAGTATTTAAAAAGAAATTAAAGGAATTTCTTAATGGCAACTGCTTCTACAATATAGCTGAATTTTAGATAAAACTTTAAAAAATAAAATAAAATAAAGTAAAATAAAAAAAGAAATAAAAAACAACAAAAATGTAATAAAAAATCCTTAAAATATTGACTGTCAAGTGTAGGCAACATTTACTAAACTGACACGTTCCACATCATTACGAAATGATCTGTGGAACAAGTATTAATGTGATCTAATCTAATCATCTCATATGACGGAAATGAAACAAAATTTAAATGTCCTCATTTGAGGGCACGAATAACCACAGCAAGTGCACGTTCCCTACACATTTTAAAAAGTCCTTGTCCACATACAATTTTCATTCCCAGGTTACTGTACTAGCTAATAATTCAAATGTTTGTAGAACTTATGGGACTTAACTACGGGGTCATCAGTCCCTAAACTTACAAACTACTTATCAACTAGCTTATACTAAAGACGGCACAAACGTCCATGCCCGAGGGGGGATTCGAACCCCCGACGGGAAACGGCCTCTGGGCATAGTGGCATGGCGCCTCAATGCGCTCGGCCGCTCCGCCGCGGCAGCTAATACTTAATCTACGGCCTGTTGTAAGACTTCAATAATGAAAACGTGCTCTCGCGGTGGCGCCTTGTATGCCTGGTGCCTACTACATTCCGATTACATCTCTGCTTAGCGTGCTGAAAGGCGCTCAGTACAACCTTTAAACGAGCTAGATAGCGTCGTTGGTAATATATAATGTAGGGTATGTCAACTCAGACCGATTTACGCGGGCACGAACGTTGCTTTTTGAGACCGGCTAGTGACGGTTTTCACGTACACTCCAGCACAGACAGAGTGAACGTCTTGACGCGAAGAACGCAGTGAGATTCTTGTGCAAGGTGAGCGAGGTTTGTTATTCAAATATCGCTTCCTTGGTCCTTACGATTTATAACACTGAAAATAGATGGTCATCAAATATTTAAGTTTGCAGGAGATGGTTCTATTTGGCGGGTTCCGTTTGTGTTGTCTGAAAGCATAGAAGTTACTACTGTAGCTTCGAAAGTAATTAAAATATGGCGCAAATGAAAGCGTTTTATTCACAGCGTAAAAGAGAAATTCAGAGAGAAATAAAGGCACAACAATAGAAAGCTTGCTTCAACTTGATCAATTTAAGTAAGAAAGAGTGCTTTCTTTGAAAGTCAGAATTAATAAGGGAAGACATTGCTAAAGTAAAGAACGTGGGAAAAACAGATATTCCTACTTCAAATGAAGAGGATGTAAGCTATCTTTGCCGCGTTGGAGTGGCAGATAGATCTAAGGCACCTTGCTGCGGAGCGCACTGGTGCTCCCCCTCGGATGTTCCAGTTCTTCCCCGAGCATGGTTGTGTGTGTTGAGCTTAGATTAGTTTAAGTAGTTTTTAAGCCTGAAAAACGCCCATAGAATGTGTGGTCGTATTCCATTTTTGAGTTATTCATTAACCTAAAGTGTTTCTGCACCATTAATATTGTCTATTAGTGTGTTTGTTATTTTTATTCTGTTTATTAATGATAAATGCCCCATATTTACATATATTTCCACACGTGAGATTGCACTTGTGTGTTCATGTGAATGTGGACGGTTGTTCTTAATATTGACTAACTGCCGCGCAATGGCTTACAGTCACCGTCTCGCGCTTTAGGGCTTCATTTACTTTAATTAAGAGCGCATGGCTTCGTTTGGCGTCTGTGCTGGCGTCTGCTGGGTGGCCAGAGACGAGCTTACTTGGCAAGATGGCGAGGTGGCCGTGTTCTTAGTGTGGTGCCAAGCTCGGCCGCCAACGGCCCCTTAATCAAAATCACTCGACCCTGGCGATGCCTTACATCGTATCCAACTGACTGCATGATACTCTCTGCAACTGCCTCGGCGCGCCACCGTCGCGCCACATGCAGCAAGGAAAACACCGGTCAGAAGACAATTGACGCGCGATAGATCAAACAATGCGACGAGCGGTGCAAGCACAGAGAGATATCGATGGTACTTGAACCAGTAATCAAATCAAGGGTAGGTTCAGTAGAAAAAACAGGGGCCGGGACGGCTCAGTCTCTAAGCAGGAGGCCCGGGGTTCGAATCCCGTCTACAGCAAAAATTTTAATTCAACACCTTTCATTACATTCGATAAAATGTCTCAGAGATGATTAGGAGACTTGAAAGCTTCTTGTTGAAAGTTTATTAAGTGAAAGCTTGATGACAGTTTGTTAATTGAAAGTTCCCTATTCTTATTAAGTCTTTCTATTTAAATCAAGGAGTTTCTCTAATCATATATGCGCAACGGATTTAACAAACAAAATTAGGCCCTGTAAGTAAATCAATCTGTACTTCTCTGAACATTATTTCTGACAGTCACATTCAGTGGCATGTAAGGAATGATTACTTTACATTTAAAAGGAAACCTTTTTCTCAAAAAACTCAACACGTACCATACAACAAAATAAAAAATGGCACAATCAGGAAAATGAGGGCAAGGTAGAGCTGTAATAAGAAAAATTAGTAAGCATTAAGTTCTTTATTGAATTAAAGAAACATATCTTTGTTGAGTCTTCAATATAATACAATGGTTTTATACAATTCAGTTCCACACAAATATTTTCTTCCTCTTGATACAGAATCCACTGTCCAGTATAATACGTTTGTATTCATAGAGTGAAGTAAATCACATTTAATACAATCATTTCTGACTAATGCAACCTTAGTACACAACAAAGTTGTCATACGTCTGTCAGCTAGCCTAGCCCACGATCGACAGCTCACTCTCTACTACTCGCCTCAGCGGTCAAAGAAGTTGCTGTAGCGTAGATGCTACATCGCAGTTGCAAAGACATAATGATGTGAAGTAGTTACAAACATCGACTGAGATTATCGATCATGGATGACATACAAAATAAAGCTATAAGGCAGATACACGGCCGGCCGCCGTGGCCGAGGGGACTGAGGCGCTTCATTCACAGTCTGCACGGCCACTACGGTCGGGGATTCGGATATCCCCTCGGGCATGCATATTTGTGTCGTCCTTAGTTGTAATTAGTTCATAAGTAGCTTGTAGGTTTAGGGACTGATGACCCCGTAGTTAAGTCCCATAAGCTCTAGAAACATTTGAACATTTCAATTTGAGTAGTGACAAACGTTGCAAGAGGGATGTTCTGAATCGCTGAATGGCTTTAGGTAAAAGTTGCAAAAGAATGTTTCTCGAGGAGTAAACAAATAGAATGCTTCCTACGAAGCAGGAAGAAATTAGAGAAATTGGAGACTACGACTAGGTATGTAGGTAATAATTTTTGACGAATCATCCGCTACGGGAATAAGAGGAGTCGGTGACAGTGGTGGACGCAGCACCCTCCACCGCAAACCGTGAGGTAGCCTGTGGGGTGTGGATGTTTTCCCTACGCCTGCATCAGAAACAAAAGAGTGGCCCTGTTGCGCCGCCACGCCACAGCCGCCCCTGGTGCAGGTGGTCGCAGCGCCAAACTACTGGCCGCCGCCGCCGCCGCCGCCGCCGCCGCAGCCGCGGTCTGCGGCCGAGGGTCGACCACCCCTGACGGCCGCCCCGCAGGGCAAAACTTTGACGGGGGTGAGCCGCGAGCGCGCACCCGCCGGCCGCGTCTTAGCAGAACTTGCCCAGCGGCGGTCTACACCCATGGGAGGAAGACCTCTCACTAGTGGTGCTCGGCTTCTTGGCAGTGTGCGGTAGCTCTCCAGGCGGAAACCTGTTCCACTAACAGGCTTTCACACAACGCTTACACCATTTCCTATTACTTTTCAGGCAGCCAATGACCTTCACAATAGCTATTTAAAAAGCTGTCACACTCGAAGCTTTCTAAGAGATTAAAACTGTATTTCACCGGAAACCTTCTACACGGGAAGTCAGAGCTTACGAGATTACCCATGATGCACCGGTCACGCCGTCCGCCTACAGTGTAGACGTGTCCACTTGGGATATACATGGCAATTAAATAGAGCGACTGACCATGGGGCTACCATAATCGCGAAATGTCATTCTCGTTGCCCCCTAATATAGTGTGCGATCACCACGGACGGCCTGTACAGTTGCACACCTGCGTGGCATGGTGGCATGGACGTCTGAGGTTTCAAATCAGCTTTTAGGGATAATTGGCCATTCCTCCATGAGTGGTATATCCAGGTCTGCAGCAGTTGTGTGAAGTGCTGGTCTGACTGCAATCAACATCTGCATCTACAGAGATACTCTGCAAGTCATACTAAAGTGCATGGCACGGGAAGAAAAAACACGTAAATCTCTCTGTTTGACGACAAATTTCTCGTATTTTATTAAGATGATCGTTGCTCCCTACACAGCTTGGAGTCAACAATGTGTAATCGCATTGTGAGGTAAAAGTAGACAATGAAAATTTCGCAAGTACATCTCGCTGCAACGATAAACATTATTATTGTATTGATTCCCGCTGGAACTCTTGTATCCCCCTCCCCCCCCCCCCAACCGGTTTCGCAGTATTACCAAACGAGCAGCCCTTCTTTGTACTCTTTAAATGTTCTCCGCCAGTCCTAAAGTGGTAAGTATTCCACGTTGTGCAACAATACTCCAAAAGAGGACGGCGAAGTGTGCGTGTTATTTGCAGCCTCATTAAATGTTTTGTTGCGTCTTGTAAGTGTTCTGGTAATAAAAAGCCCTCCTTGGTTGGCCTTCCCCACGACACACTGTGTTCTTTCCATTATTTTGTATCACGCAGGCTGCCATAGTTGTACTGTGTGAACAGAAGAAAAGTAGTAAGCGATGATCATCTTCTTTTTCATAGTTTTGCGCCGTTGTTAGCGAGAGAAAGTTTAGCATAGATTTAAAATTATATGTATAGTTCGTTGGTAATCACTAATCCCTCATATTCTCAAATAGTCGGAGAAGAAAATCACGCGTCGGATGATGCGAGAGTATTTTACGTATCTTTATGACGTAAGATATCCTACTCTTACTCTCACAGCGATTGTTGCTTGATGACTAGTAAATGTGTGTGCCATGTTTCCTTGGTAGCGGTACTACAGTTTAAGGAGGTGTATGGTGTGTACATGTATTCATGCATACACACACTAACAAACTGGCCAGATCAATTAGGGGATCAGTTGAGATATCTAGGTACCGAAGTATTGACATCGGTAGAATTAACTTAAAATGGTTCGACGTTCCTCTGTCGGTTATAAGGTGTAGAAGTCACAACATTACAATAATCAAGACAGTGGTAATAACAGAAATTTGCTGCAGAGGGGTTTGGCGTTATCTTGTGTTTACCAAATTAATTAAACAAGCCATTGGGTTCAGATTGTGCAGTGAGCAGGTAGAGCTATGCAACAAGAACAGTGTTTACCGAATGTATAGCGTGGAGAGCCGTAGGAAAGTTGGAAGCGGCACAGACTCTGAGGGAAGTTGCTGCGCAGCTATTGGAATTTTCCAAAGTGTAATTTCCGGACCTGTACGCGATTTCAGACAACAGGAACCGTGCAGAGGAAAAAAAAGGCAAATCCAATATCGTCCACGTGGAAAAGTAAGAGATTACCGTTATCTCGGGTTAACAGCACGTCGAGACAGGAGGTTAAATGCAAATCAGCTGCAACGCACCATCCAAGCAGCAACAGGAAGAGCAATATAAACACGCAGTGCGATATCATCTTCGGGAATGTAGCCTCTTTGCACGGAGTCCTATGGCGTGTGTCCCATTAAAACCATAACAAAATTGTTCAAATATTTGTAGAGCTTATGGGACGTAACTAAAGGGTCATCAGTCCCTTAACTTACAAAGTACTTATGAACTAGCTTATACTAAAGAAGGCATAAACATCCATGCCCGAGGGGGGGGGGATTCGAACCCCGACGGGGAACGGCCTCTCGCATCGTAGCATAGCGCCTCAACCCGCTGGGCCGCTCCGCCGCGGCTAAATCCATAACACCAATTTGCCCGCAAAAACTGGACGGAGGAGCATGAAGATTGGAGTTGTAACGAATGTTACCGGGTTCTGTTCACAGATGAGTCATGATTTTGTTTTCAGTTGAACAATCGTCGTCCTCTCATGCGTGGAGAACATGAATGACTCCTGCGTTTGTGCAGCAAAAGTCACCAAGCCATGGAACTGGATGATTGGTGTGGACAGGACTGAGTACTGACGGACGTATGGACCTCTATGTCCTTCAGAATGGCGCTTTGACTGCTCAGAGGTATAGAAACGAGATCGTTCGACACTTTGTTGTGTCCTACGTTGCTGCTATAGGAGATGGGTCCCTTATGGTGGACGATAACGCTCGTCCCCACAGATCTGCACTGATGGACAACATGATTGAAGCTGAAGGAATAGAACGAATGGAGTGACCAGCTTGTACACCAGACTTAAAGCCAACTGAGCATGTCTGGGATACACTTGACAGACGCATTGCAGCCAGACCAGAAGATCTCACAACGATGGAAGAATGGCCAAATGTTCTGTAAGAGGTGATTGATATACTGTCCATGCGACTGACCGTCCGGAGTGAACATATTAGAGGGTGCCTCGCTCTAATTAAACGTCTTGTAAACTGGAAGTAAAGAGTTGAGACAGGAAAGTATCGTACTATATAACAATTGTACAATTGTAACCAATGTCTGAATAAAATACGTTGCCATATTTATACTGTGTATGATATCTCACCTGATCCCCTAATTTTTTGGAATAGTATATATACGAGAGTTGGGACTTAAATAGTGGCTCCACCGCTGTGGAGACACTGTGCAATGGAATCTACTATTGTCGCTGATAGCACACGACTTTTGACAGACCTACCTTACCTCGGAGTAAATGGACTCGTCCGTCCCACATCAACAGCGTGCGTACAATCGAGGGAAGCACAGTTACTTGTGAGCGAGCGGTGTAACATAACGGTGTCCCTACGTTTTCGAAACGGAAACAGCGGAGTTGGATCAAGATTAAATGTGCCATACATCGTACAGCACGACAGTGTCATCAAGGTCTTCAAGAAACGTGCGTGGAATCGGCATTGCCGTACAGAACATTGGCACGTGGGGTAAAAGCCTTCAACGAAGTTCGGCAAACTGTGGCAGACATACATCGGACAAGTCTTCCTAGCGTCACTGAAGAAGAAGTGCATACTGTTGCCGCGTTCGTGGACAGTGATCGACGCCAGGCGATTCTTGAGCTCGCCCACGAGCCTTATTAACATATACGACTGTGCTTCGCATCCTGAAGGAACGCCTGGGCATGCAAAAAAAATTCAATCACGATGGGTTCCGCATGAATTCACGGAAATGCAGAAATGAATGCGTTACGGCGCTGCTCAGACGCACTTGGAGCGCTACGAGCGCGAAGGAGAAGCTTTCTTACGCCGTCTTGTAACACTGGATGAGACGTGGGCTTCGTTGTACGAATTAAAACTCAAACGCCAATCCAACTAATGGTGTCATTCTGGGTCGCTGTGGAAGACGAAAGTACGTTATAGCCCCAGTATATTGAAAGTTATTGTGATTCTCGTGTACGACTTCGATGGTGATATCCCAACGCATTACGTTCCTCCACGACAGACCGTCAATGCACAGTATTACTGTTCATTTTTGAAGCATCACCTGCGACCAGTTTTGTGCAAGAAGCGGCACACTTTCTGCGCAACCCACTCATCATGTTGCGCGACAATGCGCGGGCGCATACAGCGCATGCTGTGGCTGCTCTATTTGGTCGATGGGACTGGGAAGTACTGTACCATCCACCATACACCGTACTCCCCGAACTTAATTTCTTGTGAGTTTGATGTGGTTCCGAATCTGAAGGAACCAATTCGTGGCATTCGCTTCACAACTGTTCCAGATATTCGACAAGCATTAGACTGCCCCATTCGCACCATTGACAAAACAGGCTCTGCTAACGGTATACTACGCCTTCCATTTCGCCGGCAATGGGTTGTACACAACGCTGGTGACTGCTTTGAAGGACAGTAACGGGTACAAATATGTAACGCTTTTGTATCGGTTGTGAATAAATAGTTGTCACTATTTAATTTCCAAGCCTCGTATGTATGTATAATAACGTCGTGAGTATTCGGTATACAGTAGTTTGGTGAGTACCTAAACAGGTCTAGAAGTTAATGAAATCTTCTCGGGTTACATGCCGCGTCATGTGGTTTACTGCCCACGAGCTTTCGACAGAGAACTCCTCTGCCATTGTCAAGTGGATGACTGTCATTTCACGGCTGCTGCCGTGCTTATATAGCCGCGCCACCGCCGGTGACGTCACTGATGCCCAGTTCCATGACCATATATGGCAATGTTTTGGTCGCGCGTACGCCGCGCCCACTTCAACTCCGCAATTACGGGATCCCAAGCCGCACTCAGCTGCAAGCCACTGTCTTTATTGAGGGGTATTTCAGATATTTTGATTTCTACTGCCTCTTGTATTATGCTATCCCAGAAGCTGTTGGTCCGTTTAATAATAAATGTCTCGTCGAAAGCAATTCGGTGTCCGTTTTCCAAAGCATGTTCCACCACAGCTGACTTTTCGGGATAGCGTAATCGAAAACACCGCTCGTGTTGTGTGCGTCGCTGTTCAATAGTGCGAACAGTCTGGCTGACATAAAACTGCCCACACTCACACGGAATTTTGTAAATGCCTGGTGTTCTGAGACGTATATCATCTTTCACAGGCTTTATTCGTTGTCAGATCTTTGCTGGAGGCCTGAAGATTGTGTGAATGTTATGTCGCTTCAGGAGCCAGCTAATTTTTCCTGTTGTGGAGCCACAAAACGGCAAAAATGCGGTCTTCTTGACGTCTTCTTTAGATGTCTTCTGATTACGTGCCTTATGTGAAACAACTTGAGATATCTGTCTCTTGCTGTAGCCGTTGTCCTTGAAAACTTTGCGTAAGTGGCTAAGCTCGTTTGACAGATTTTCAGCATCTGACACGGTTTCGGCTCTATATACCAAGGTCTTCATAACAGACTGTTTCTGTGACGGGTGATGGTAGCTGGTGGCGTGCAAATACCGATCCGTGTGAGTGGGCTTGCTGTAAACGCTGTGACCCAGACTTCCAGTGTAGAAGTGTTTTTGCGAGCTTCTACACTTCCTGGTACAGAACTATAAACGTCATGCTGACACGCTATTAAGTTGTTGAGTGTCCGTTGTCCCTGCACAAGCGGTAGTTTCTTACTGCGCCGCGAACTAGCGTGTTAGCACCGGAGCGGGGACGGGTAAGATAAATGGTTGGAAGTGGAGACTACGGCGACGCCCGGCCGCACCAGCGCGCCGGCATACACAGCGGCAAAGACGCACGACCCTAATTGGCCATTACGGGTAATAGGCGAATCTGAGCACGCCGCAGCGCGCCGTATATAACGCGCATCTGGCGCGCAGCCTTCAAGGATTAATGAAGTGCCCGCGCCGCGCAGTGGCGACTGCTGCAGCGCGCGAATAGACCGCTGATGGCCGGCGCGCATGCGCGGACGCCGGGGGCGGTTCAGAGCACTGCGGCCCAGTGTTGCCAACCGTAGGGACATGTTCCTAGGCGTGGGGACTTCTAACTCTTTTTTTTTTTTTTTTTTTTTTTTTTCAAACTGTAGGGACGGATTGCCGAGCCTTTGCAGAACATAGGGACTTTTCTCAAGGACGACGACGCAGAATTAATTTACCTTTTTTCGTCCGAAACAGTGACAATTCAAATGTTTGTATAGCTTACGGGACTTGACTACGGGTCACCAGTCCCTAAACTTACAAACTACTTATGAACTACTTACGAACTAAGACGGCACAAATATCCATGCCCGAGGGGGGATTCGAACCCCCGACCGTAGTGGCCGTGTAGACCGTGACTGGGGCGCCTCAGTCCCCACGGACGGCCAGTGACAATTGTTTTTTTTTTTTTTTTTTAGACTTTGCCTTTCAACTAACCCCACAATTGTAGTTTGTGTGTGATACAGAATGGTAGTTTGCACTACACAGTATACCGTAAGACAACGCACAGGGAACGTTATTTGGACCAGAATTCGAACCACCACCTACAACAGAAGCGGGGTGTTATCAAGACGTTAGAGGATAGAGCTAGAAACACCTGTGAACTTTTGCTGGACGCTTAGATGGAACATTTCCATAATGCGCTAATGAAGGATGGTTACTCGTCATCAGAAATGAAACGCGTTGAAACAGCCACGCAGTAACCATAATTATATAGAGGCCACTGCGTTAAAAATGTAACAGAAAGAATTGAGAGAATTTTGACGAAGCGGAATATTTCCGTAATTTACAAAACAACCCGTAAAATACAGGAATACCTTAAGCTTGCCAAGGACTCTCGTAAACCATTCCAAAAAGATGGAGTGTACACGATCCCGTGCTGTTGCAAAACGTTTGGAAGAGCACAAGGGCAATTGTAGAAGAGGAGAAACGGAACGATCAGCTGTCCGAGCAACCTTTCAAGCCAAGTAACCAACACATTCGTTTGGACGAGGCGCAGGTATTAACGGCCATAAGACGATTCTGTGAAAGGCTCCACAGGGAGGCAATTGAAATCGCCAAACATCCGAATGATTTCAATCGTATGGAAGATAGGATAGCATAGGATGTTTTGGGCGCACAACAGCAAGGTTTTTAGCGCTCTGACAAAAGATTTAGACAACAGTAACTAAAGCGTATGGAAGAGGGCGTGAAACGGTATATCTGAAGGAAATGAATACCATCTGCCGCATGTATAATAAAATATTTATTGTATCACAACCTGTTTCAGCATTCTACATCATCAGGTCCCTACATCGGAGCATAATATCCGTAAGTAGGGATACCAAAACTGGATTCGTGGACTTCTGGCTCTTAGTGAGAACCAACAACAAGATGGTATAGAATGTACATTCTATACCATCTTTGAAACCACATCCAGTCCTTGTTGTCACAGTTACTGTTATTGGTTCTCACTAAGAGCCAGAAGTCCAGGAATCCACTTTTGGTATCCCTACTTACGGATATTAATGCTCCGATGTAGGGACCTGAAGGTGGTATAGTGGAATGCCGAAACTGGTTGTGATACAATAAATATTTTATTATACATACGGCTGTTGGTGTCTTAGTTCCTTCAGACTCTTGACCAGCCGCTGTTCCGTTTCCACCACCAATGATGGATTCAATAAGACTAAACGGTATATGGTTGCCGGTGCTGAAGAAGAGATGTACCACCCATCCAAAACAGTGTGATGCCACCGGCGATCGTCGGCAGCGGACGACGGCCAGTTGTACTGATGTCTTCAAGAAACGTGACGTCACGCGTCTGCGAGCCAGTGTGTGTGTTGTAGTTGCAATCATTCAGAACCCCCCCCCCTGCCCTCCTTCCTGAAGATGTCCTCCGCAGACGGAGACGAAAGTTTGGGTTCTGACAACAAATTCAAACGATCACGGCATAAGAGCCCGGATAATTTTGATGTATAAAGCGTTTAAACTGACACAACATGTTGGAAAAAATATGTCCCACGTGCACTTCTGCAGAATGAAGATGTAGGTCGTAAAACATGGTAAAAGATCCATTATTCTCGTAGGCTGCCACATGTCCTAAAAGAGCTTCCCTTCCACCAGAACGGGTTTTTACATTGGCTTTACACTGGCTCTTTTCAAATATGCTCCTGGTTTCCAGAATGGCCAGAGAAGTGATGTGGTCTACCTTTCATTAGCCTCTGATGCACACTTTGTATGATGCACAATTTTTACAATTGCAGTAATTACTATAGTTAATTACACCCTCAAATATTACGTGTGAGAAATCAAATTAATCGTAAAAATACTTACATTACAATGGTATACTCATAAATGGGTTCGAATCCCGGCTGGGTATACATTTTCAAAATGTTCAAATGTTTGTAAAGTTCAAATGTTTGTTAAGCTTATGGGACTTAACTACGGGGTCATCAGTCCCTAAACTTACAAACTACTTATGAACTACTTACGAACTAGGACGGCACAAATATCCATGCCCGAGGGGGGATTCGAACCCCCGACCGTAGTGGCCGTGCAGACCGTGACTGAAGCGCCTCAGTCTCCTCGGCCACCGCGGCCGGCATACATTTTCAGCTTTGTCCAATCGCAGCTGATGTCATATATTCTGTGAATATGAGAGGGATGAAACCAGTTCGTTGTTTCTTAACCTTACAATATGACTGATAGGCTCTATACTGTATAATGCTCTCTATTGAATGCATGATAAACACTCTACAATCTGATACTTTGCGGTTAGGATGTTGTTCGTCTTACTCTCTACAAGCAGCAACAACATTGTATCACAAAATTCTTACACAAAATACCATATCAGCATTCTCAGCATGTTCAGAACTCTTCAAATGTTTGTAAAGCTATGAGACCAAACTGCTGTGATCCTCAGTCCCTATAATTGCAAACTAAAAAACTAATATATGGGAAGGGCAACACACACTCACACCCAAGTATGAGGGAGATTTCAAACCTTCGACGGCGAGGAGACACGCTCTCCACAGCAAGTCGCCTTAGAGTGCACGGCCATTATTGTATAGCTTCTCACTACGTGTAAATAAGTGCGGTATGTTTACACGCTACATTATACAACAGATCCCATTGCTGTCATTCAATAAACACGCTCAAAGCAACCGATAACAAGAAGTGTACCAACGCATGAAACGGAAGCCAGATTTACCTTAATACTCAACAAAAGTTGCACACGTGGTTCAAGGCATTTTTACTGCAATTTGTCCTTACTACCACGTTCTAAAAGTTTATTATTCCTTATGGAACACCCAGTACAGATGACCGGAATTTCTAGTTCACTGCATAATTATTCTTCTGCCATCAACAAATATTTAGGGTAAAAACCACAAAATCAAAATAAGAGAAATTAGGAGTCTTACAGAAGAATAAAAGTCTTTTATTTTCCCTTGTTCTATTTGGTAGTAAAAAAAGAAAAAGACTTGTTGTGGTAGAATGTACCCTTCACGATGCCTCTGATGGTCGATTGCGAAGTTGACTTTCATTATGAATGTTTCTTGTATATGATTTTCAAATAGATGGTTTGCTGCAATCAGTTGTTATTTTTTTTAAATTGCTTTGTGCAGGTCCAGATTTTGTCAAGTCACTTCCCATTCTCAATGCATACATTTTTGTATCAGTATGCTAAGCATTATTATGCATTCCTTTAATTGCCAAAAACGCCATATACAATACCTATCAGAGTTTATTTGGATCGACATATCTAAATTACACTGTGGTAAGTGTTCTATATGGCTTTTATGGCTACATGGCTTTTATGGCTAGTATACTGATATATACGAGCGGGAAATGGAAAACAAGTTTCCTCTGTCGACTGCGGTTAGAGTTGCTTATGAAAAGAAAAAAAAAATAGGATGAGACATTAAAGATAAGACATTATTTTCTACATAATTTCCAAGTACATTGAGACATTTGTCATACTGCTTTAGATGCTTCAAAAAGTCGTCCATGAAAAAATCAGGGCGTTGCATATGAAAGAAGAATTGAACGGCTTCTTTGACGTCAGCATTGCTCCATAGCGCCTTCCGTTGTGAGTCTTCATTAAAGCTGGAAGTCACTTGGTGCGAGATCAGGACTGTTTGGCGGATGGTGTAGGCGCTTCCAACCAAAAGGTGCAATATGGTTTTGTGTTGCCGTCGGCGACTGTGGTATCACACTGTCATTCAACAGCAGAACGCCAGATCTCAGAAGATCAAACCGTTTTTTCCGAATCACCTCTTTCAAAATTTTCAAATGTTTGTTAAGCTTATGGGACTTAACTACGGGGTCATCAGTCCCTAAACCTACAAGCTACTTATCAACTACCTTATACTAAAGACGGCACAAATATCCATGCCCGAGGGGGGATTCGAATCCCCGATAGTAGTGGCCGTGCAGACCGTGACTGGAGCGCCTCAGTCTCCTCGGCCACCGCGGCCGGCCGTCTCTTTCAATTTCGACAGAGTGGCACAGATCCGCGCAGGATTGATGTTTCCATCCACCAAAAAGTCTAGCAACAAAACTCCTTGGGTGTCCCAGAAAACGTTGGATTTCACTTTTCCTGCAGACGGAGTGGTTTTGAACTTCTTTCGGACAGGTGATGATGGATTTTTCCATTCCATGGATGCAACCTTCGATTAGAGCGTGTAATAGTGGACCCAGGTTTCATTCCCCGTCACAATCCGAAACAGAAAGTTATTGCCATATTCATGGTCGACCTCTACCCAATGGTGTATCGGTGTTTTGAACGTGGGAGTTCTCCTGCTGTGTCATCTTTGGTCCATAGCCGTTCAACGCTTCTTCCGTATTCTAAGTCCTGAATTTTTCCTTGACGGCTTTTGGAAGCTTATAAAGCTGTTTTACAAATATTTCAATGTACCTGGAAATTACGAGGGATGTTTGAAAAGTCCGTGAAAAGTCACGGGGCCGGCCGCGGTGGCCGAGGGGACTGAGGCGCTCCAGTCACGGTCTGCACGGCCACTACGGTCGGGGGTTCGAATCCCATTCGGGGATGGATATTTGTGCCGTCCTTAGTATTAGTTAAATCATAAGTAGTTTGTAAGTTTAGGGACTGATGACCCCGTAGTTAAGTCCCATAAGCTATACAAACACTATAAAAGACAGAGGGGTGGCACACCGGCGCATATCGAGGTCATGTTTAGTTAGTAGTATCTTTGGAAAGAACGCACGTCATGTTTCAGCCATAATAGTCTGTTTCTTTGTGTTTGGCATTTGAGTGAATCAAGGAAGTCGATTGATTGTCAAACAATGTACGAAAGGAATTTCGTGTGGTAATTAATACCTTATGAAAGGTACCACGCCTCAGGAGATAAAGAGAAGCTTGATAAACTTAATGGTGTCTCTGCACCTTCGTTTAGAACAGTTTATAAGTGGTTTCAAAATTTTCGGAGTGGTCATGTGGCCACAAGTGACACTGAACGTTCTAGAAGACATGTGGAGGTTAAGACTCCAGAAATCATTGATAAAATCCATGATATAGTGATGGATTACAGAAGAGTTAAGTTGCGTGAGATTGGTAGTGCTGTGTGCTCGAATGAACGGGTACATAATATTTTGCATCAACATTTGGACATGAAAAAGCTATTCGCAAGATGGGTGCCGCGATTACTCACGATTGACCAAAAACGGAATCATGTGAAGTGTTGCCCGGAAGATTTGCAGCTGTTCAGGAAGAATACGCAGAACTTTAAGAGTTGTTTTGTTGCTGTAGAAGAAGGATAAAAAAAGGACACATTATTGTACTCATTTGACCAAAGAACAATTTAAACAATGGATTACCAATGGAGAACCTGCACGAAAAATGCGAAGAGCGGTCCTTGGCCGGAAAGGTTATGGCGAAGGTCTGTTGGGATTCGCAAGGGATAATCCTCATCGATTAAATGGAACAGGGTAAAACTATTACAGGTGCATGTTATTCATCGTTATTGGACTGTTTGAAAATCGAGGTTCAAGAAAAACGCCGGCGATTGTCCCATAAAAAAGTCCTTTTCCTACACCAGCAACAACTCAGTAGTTGTGGTGGCGAAATTATTGGAAATAGGATTCCAACCCATTTCACATCATCCCTTGTCTCTTCAAAATCAAATGTTTGTAAAGTCTATGGGACTTAACTACGAGGCTATCAGTCCCTAAACTTACAAACTACTTATGAACTACCTACGAACTAGGACGGCACAAATATCCATGCCCGAGGGGGGATTCGAACCCCCGACCTTAGTGGCCGTGCGGACCGTGACTGAAGCGCCTTAGTCCCCTCGGCCACCGCGGCCGGCCTTGTCTCTATAGTTGCCTCCCTGGGAGTACTATATGTTCCCCAATTTGAAGAAATGGCTGGCGGGACGAAGATTTAGTCAAACGAAGAGGTGAAACTTACTGGCAGATTAAAATTGTGTGCCAGAACCGGCACTCGAACTCGGGACCTTCGCCTTTCGCGGGCAACCACTCTACCAGTTATCTATCCTGACACGAATCACGGTGCCGCCCCACAACTTCAATTCTGCCACTACCTCGCCTCCTACTTTCCAAACTTCACAGTAGTTCTCTTGCGAAACTAGCACTCCTGGAAGGAAGGATATGGTGGAGACATGGCTTAGCCGCAGCCTAAGGGATGTTTCCAGAATGAAACTTACACTTTGCAGCGGAGTGTGCGCTGATATGAAACTTCCTGGCAGATTAAAATTGTGTGCCGGAACTGGGACTCGAACCTGGGACCTTCGCCTTTCGCGGGCAAGCGCTCTACCGACTTTTTTTTTTTTTTTTTTTTTTTTTTTTTTTTTTTTTTTTTTTTAAATTTTGTAATTTTTTCATTAACAAGAAGATACACAGTTTTGCACTAGTTGTCATACCAAAATTTACAAACAATACAGCTCCACAGTTTGTCATAAATCATATGTTATTTACAGAAAACAAAAAACATTAAATTTTCTGCTTTAAGTGATAATTTCTGTCTCTTGAAATTATGCTGCAGTGATAGACATCAACTAAACACTTTAAACAATACGGTGAGTGTGCATAATTAGCACTATTCCCAAATTTAGAAGAAGCTATCTGTTCTTTTTAGAGTTCACCTGGATAAACATCACAATCAATTTCTGATACTACAAAAAATTACTGGATACACAATAGGAGCATTAAGACTAAAATTCATAACTATATCTGGACTGCACTATAGATGAATCAAAAGTGCACTAGATATAGAGCAGAAATTCATATTAAAACAAATTTAATTTAGTAGATATAGTTTATTACTTAACAATATCACAAGTTTTCATAGCACCAGAAATCAAGACTGATTATTGGTGAATGCTTTTACTCCCAATCTTAAATCTGCCAATCAGAATAAGAGCTATTAATCCGAAAAATATTGCTAAAAACAGCAATAAGTACGGTAATCAAAATGCTGCAACAAAATTGAATGAAATGGAGACAGTGAAAGTCAGTTGTATTTGGTACAAAATTATTTTGCATATTACCTGTTAACATTGTCAATGCCCATTTCTTAAAATGTACCAAGGAGGGATTGCAAAAAAGAAAGACAATAAAAATAAAAATCACTGACTTGTAATTTAATAATTTGTCTATGAAGATCTTTGCTAAGTCAAGTCAAGAAGTGGGTAGCAACTATGAGGTAGAATTCTGGTAAAATGATGAAGGACCTGATTTTCATAGTATAACGCTTTTGTATGTCCAGACAGTTAAGCTTCTCAAAGAGTAGAACATACGGCAAAGATGAGATCTTATTGAAACATTACATCGTTTCAATAAATTTGGTGAGCCAGAAAATTAGAGAGCCTTATATTAGCAATAATTTGTTATGAAATAAAATGTTATTTTTCATGTAGCTACAGTAATATAATATTGCAAGAAATTAAGTCACACAAAATCAACTGCTGAATTTCTATTCATTTATCAATCATCATTACTACTATAAAATGTGATTCAACCAACAAAAACAACAAATTTTGTTTTTTGTAGACACCACTGGAAGGTTCCGATGTAAAATTTATACTTACACACCAAAATTTAACAAATGTGTTACACAGAAATTATGTGATAAGGAATTATTATTTTTTAATCACAGAGAACCAGCTCTCATTATCCTTAAATGAACTTGCTGTAATAGCACATTTGTTACACTTTCACAAGTGTACTAGTAATTTGCTCTACACAGACAAAGTTAACTACTCAAACTGTCATGTTCCACATTATCGTCCAAGTTTTCTTGCCCTTTGAGTAACTTGAGCACAAGACCATTACAGGCAGTGGTAGTGGAGGGAGCTGACACTTTAAAATTACACACTTAATGAAATCTTAGATATTTATAACTAAACTTATACTGAGGTATTTTTCTGTTAAAAATTATACAAACCAAAAAAATAATTATGAAACAACAATAACTTTATAGACTTGCAGTCTCACTTTCCTTGTAAATGACATACAAGTCAAGTTCAGCATGGAACTGCTGTTCAACTTTTCTCATCAATATTTACACTCTGGGTCATAACACATATATACACAATCCCCAAGCAAACAAGTTATATCCATTCAAAGTTTCACGAGTATTACAGTCATTTCACAATAATTTTATTCACTTTTCACTTCGTAAAACCTGAACTGAATAACACAGTTGAAGTGAATAAATACTGACAAGAACTTAAATATTTGTTCAACAGAACAGATACAAATAATTTATATAAAATTATAATATCCCTTGTCAGTATTCATTTTTCTCATCTTTGTTTCACTGTAAATCCTATGCCTCACATCCACATGAGCATGATTTGGAAGATGAAAGGTACTTTGCTATATTACTGCACCGCCATCAGCATCCACCTGCTGCTTAGACTGTTTCATTTTTGGCATGAAGTAGTGGACCTAGACCGTAATTCTGGTCCGTTATACGGCGCAGAATCGCTCCAGAACTCTGGCGGACTTGGTATCACACACAGCCTCTTAATATTTTCGTCGCAATCACCACTTGTCCATGGCTTTTCGACGAAATAATGACAGGAACGATCCGTCAAATTGGCGTCACCTTTCTCTGATTCATAAGGAGGTGCCAGGATATCCAAAAACGCTGCCGGGCCATCAACACTTCTGATTTCATGAAGGTTTCGTTCGTTCGGTGTTAAAGTACATGAACTATCACTTTGATTCACAGTCACTTCTGGGAGCTTTTCTGCATACACGCACTTGGTTTCAGAACTGATTCTTGGACTTAAACGATCCCTTGGTACAACACTGTAACTTTGAATGCTAACAGTTCCCGAAATCACTTTCAAAATACCATACATCTGAGGATGGTCATGCAAGGGTAATTTGACACCTGCCTTTAAAATAAATATTCCAATAGTAACATTATCATCCTCATAAATTTCTATATACGTCACAGGTGGCTTCCTTCTGCTCAGAGGACCTAAGGGATGCCTTTCCAGCAACTTCAGGTCAAGTTTAACGTCCGCCGCTGTTACTGCATCTGCTAATGACTTCAATACTAAAAAGTTCTCCTCGAACGACTGCTGTGAAAGTACATTTCGTTTTGAAAATGTACGTAACGCCTGTTTCCATAACCTCTCCATAAGTGTCACCATTTTTTACCCTTTTTTCCGAGTCTGCGCAGCTGTAAGATTACCTTATTACCAAAGATCTTTCGGTAGAATACGCTAGCAACTGAAGCGGCAATATTTTAACACAACAGGTCAGAAAGTATATTGAATAAATTAAATTTTATATTAAGCTTCCTCTCTTCGACCACAATAGGTGTAACAATTACTGTTTATGTAATAACATGATAAGGTGTCTCAAAATGATCAACGTAATGTAAATGATTATCTGCCGACTGAGCTATCCCTTACGCTGTGGCTAAGCCATGTCTCCACCATATCCTTTCTTCCAGGAGTGCTAGTCTTGCAAGATTCGCAGGAGAGCTTCTGTGAAGTTTGGAAAGTCGGAGGCGAGGTACTGGCGGAAGTAAAGTTGTGAGGCGGCATCGTGAGTCGTGTCGGGATAGCACAGTCGGTAGTGCGCTTGCCCGCGAAAGGCAATGGTCCCAGGTTCGAGTCCCGGTTCCGGCACACAATTTTAATCTGCCAACGCACACTCCGCTGCAGAGTGAAAGTTTCATTCTGGAAACGAGGAGGTGATTGCAGAAACTAATAGCTATTTTGCTGGCTTGGACAATTCGTATAATCCGGATAGATCAACAAATTAGAACAGCGTTGGGCGAAGTGTCTAAGTCTAAAACTAAAAACTGTTTTCCCAAACGCGTTTGTAGTTCTTTTTTATTTTTTCACGGTCCTTTCAGTTGCCCGTAGCATGTATAAAAATAAAGATATGTCTTATCTGTAACGTCTCATTCTATTATTTTACATTTTATACACAACTCTGTCCACAGTCGACAAAGGAAACATTTTTTCAAACTCACCCTCGTCAAATGAGAATGACAAACCACTTGCAGAAATCTTGATCTTCACAATAAAGCATATTTTGAAAAACAACGACTGATTGCTGTAAATCATCTGTCTAGTATATAGAAAAGTGTTGTGTACAGTGTGTGAGAGGTGGCTGGTGCGTGTAGTGTCGGCTACCGCTGTGTGCTGGGGTGTGCAGCGCGCCGACCGACAGGAGGCGGTGGCAGCGGCTGCGGCTGGCGGCGGGGCCGCGATTTATGCCGCCCCCACCCCCACCCCGCGATAAATCCGCGTCTGCCTGCAAAATGCGCCTCCACTGCGCGCGAGGGGCCTCCAAATTAACACCACTCGACGCCGAGCGCGCTCACAACAGACTACTTCCACCACATTAGGCGACCCACACGTGTCTATGAAGGCGAATAACTAAGATACTAGTATAGTGTTAGAGACAGGTGTGTTTACTTTCGGCGAGTTGAAAAAAGTAAATAAATAGATGAATAGATGGGGCATAACAGCTTTCAGATAATTGCAGAACGACATGTTGACCATAGTTGTTTATTAATTCTCAATGCTACCGGTTTCGGTTTTGTACCATTGTCAAGCGTTAGCAGAGATTAGCTAATAGCTTAACATGTCGGAATATAAAAATACAAAATTATAATACAATGACAACGAATACTTGTATTATAATTTTGTATTTTTATATTCCGACATGTTAAGCTATTAGCTAATCTCTGCTAACGCTTGACAAAGGTACAAAACCGAAACCGGTAGCATTGAGAATTAATAAACAGCTATGGTCAACATGGCGTTCTGCAATTAAATAAATAGAGGTGCACTACGAAGGAATGGTTCGGACTGTACACCCAATAGATTTCTGTCTGATTATGCTGAAGAGATAGTTCCTTACTTGACAGCCATATACAACCGCTCTCTCAAACAAGGATCTATACCAAAAGATTGGAAAGTTGCACAGGTCACACCTGTCTTCACGAAAGGCAGTACGAGTAACCCACTTAACTACAGGCCTATTTCATTGACGTCAATTTGCAGCAGGATCCTGTATTCAAATATTATTAATTATCTCGAACAGAATGATCCATTGACCCAAAGTCTACACGGATTTAGAAAATATCGTTCATGCGAAACACAACTAGCTCTTCACTCACACGAAGTGACGAGTCCTATGGACAAGGGTTCGCAAATCGATTCCGTATTTCTTGATTTCCAGAAAGCTTTTGAC
The DNA here is from genome assembly GCA_026315105.1 of Locusta migratoria. Taxonomy (NCBI): domain Eukaryota; kingdom Metazoa; phylum Arthropoda; class Insecta; order Orthoptera; family Acrididae; genus Locusta; species Locusta migratoria. The sequence continues at coordinate 105,448,343 of CM048747.1, forward strand.
ACCGTACCTCACAAACGGCTTTTAATCAAATTGCGTGGTTATAGTAGATCGCCACAAATTTACGATTGGATAGGGGATTTCTTGTCACAGAGGACACAGTTCGTAGTAATCGAAGGTAAGGCATCGACAAAAACAGAGGTGATATCGGGCGTTCCACAGGGTAGTGTTATTGGTCCCCTGCTGTTCCTTATTTACATAAACGATTTAGGGGAAAATCTAAGTAGCTCTCTTAGGTTGTTTGCAGATGACGCCGTCATTTAACGTCTAGTAAAATCATATGAATTTCAAAACCAACTGCAGAACGATCTGAATAACATATCACTATGGTGTAAAAATTGGCAATTGACTCTAAATAATGAAAAGTGTGAAGTCGTCCACATAGGTACGAAAAGAAATCCGTTAAACTTTGTGTACAAGATAAATCAATCAAACGTGAAGGCCGTAAACTCCACCAAATACCTAGGAAATGCTATTACTTCAGACTTAAATTGGAAAGAACACGTAGATAATGTCGTGGGAAAGGCTAACCAGACGCTGCGTTTTATTGGCAGAACCCTTAAAAGATGCAACAGAACTACAAAAGAAACTGCATAACTATGCTTGTCCGTTCTTGTTTGGAGGATTGCTGCCCAGTGTGGGATCCTTATCAGGTGGGTTTGACGGAAGACATCGAAAGAGTTCCGAGAAGGGCAGCTCGTTTCGTATTGTCACGATACAGGGGAGATAGCGTTACGGAAATGATACAGGATTTGGGATGGGAATCGTTGCAACAAAGGCGCTTATCGCTGCGGCGTTAGCTACTTACGAAACTCCAATCGCCAACATTCTCCTCCGAATGCGAAAATATATTGTTAACTCTCACTTACATAGGCAGAAAACATCATCAGAGCTCGAAGGGAGAGATTCTGGTGTTCTTTCTTCCAGCGCACTATTCGAGAATGGAATGGGTGGTAAATAGTGTAAAGATGGTTGGTTCGATGAACCCTCTGCCAGGCACTTAAATGTGATTTGCAGAGTTTTCATGTAGATGTGGAATGGATGATTTATTCCAGTAATTAGCTGGTACCCGGAGCCTTACTGCCGTAGAAGAAAAAATGTGCAAATAACATTTACTAATGATATACAGGGACTCTGACGGTTGCTAGGGGTTCGGGTGGTTGCTGGCGCACTCCTTTGTGGGTGTGCACTTAGATGGTGTTAGAACGCTTGTTATTTGTCAGGAATCCAGACTCCAGATCGCCACGATGTGCCTCGCAGGAAGAGGTAGGATGGTCCTGGTGCTGTCATTTAGGCGAAAGTACATCGGCCAGTAAAACATTTATTCTCAAGTGGTATACGTTGCTGCGCACTGCGGCCGGGTTGACGTCGTCGACGGCCTCCAGCCGTACTGTGCGCTGACAGTGCGCCTGATTCCACACTAGCTTGGCGGGCGGAGGTAGGCAACCCTGCTGCCGCGCCATTGGTTGTGGAACCGCACACAAGTACGGCGGAACGTTTGAATGAGAGATTCACAAGTTTCGTCTGGTTGTTCTCTGTCCCGAGGCTAATAAGGGCTGTCTTGCATCGTCTTCATACTGGACCGCGTTGACGGTTGTCGCGTGGTCGTGATGTGCGCTGACTCCTGGCCTACCGGCTGGTAGGCTTCTCCCCTAGGAACGCTGGTGTTTCGGTGTGCAGGACATGGAAGTCCTCCCAAATACTTCCTCTGCGTCCGTTGTCGGTTGTAGCGCCGTAGTCGAACTCGTAGTAATGCAGAAGTCGGTATCCCGGCAGTTGTCAACTGATGGAGTGATGGAGTTCTGTATCGACTTGTACCGATGTTATTACATGTCAGGGAATCGAGTACTAACGAAGTGTAAGCCAACGGTTCGTCTGACGGACTCACTATGATATCAAGTGCTGGAGTACATATAGCGCTCCGCCATGCCAGCATCGGACCTGTCATACGAATGTGTCGGCGGTTTACATCTCGCCGTTTTCACCTAGCAGATGATCTGTTGATTCGTAGAGGCACTGGATACGTTTTTGTGGTAGATATTGTTACCTCACGTAACGTAGATACTGCAAGCTCGTACTGTTCCATTTAACTTCCGCTGATGTGTGCTATTCAGTCCGTCAGCTTGACCCGGAAAGTATGGCACAGGATAGTTACTGTTTTCCTACCCCGTTCTGTCGACAAGCCCGCAACGTTTCTACAGCAATCAACTCAAACTTAGAAAATTTTACCCCTATACTTCTATAGACCGGGCGAGGAACAGATAGAAACAGATAATCACGGCTGAAAACCTGATATCCCCAGATTATTTATGGCTGTCTTCAATTAGCCATCTCTCCTTCAAAAATGATCAAATGTTTGTAGAACTTATGGGACTTAACTACGGGGTCATCAGTCCCTAAGTTTACAAACTACTTACGAACTAGCTAAGACTAAGGACGGCACAAATATCCATGCCCGAGGGGGATTCGAACCCCCGACCGTAGTGGCCGTGCAGACCGTGACTGGAGTGCCTCAGTCTCCTCGGCCACCGCGGCCGGCCATCTCTCCTTCCCTTTTCCCTCACTGTCCACTTTCTCTCCTCTCTCACACACTTTGTGTGTGTGTGTGTGTGTGTGTGTGAGAGAGAGAGAGAGAGAGAGAGAGAGAGAGAGAGAGAGAGAGAGAGAGAGAGAGAGAGAGAGAGAGAGAGTGAAGGAGAGAGACGGAGGGAGGGAGAGTTTCCATCTTCTCTGTCTCTTCATCTCCTCCTACCTCCCTCTGCCCATCTCCACCTTCGTCTTTCTCCGCCTCTATTAAGCTCCTTCCCCTTCCTCAGTCCATTGCCTCCTCCCTTCCCTTTCTGTCTGTCTTCCCCTACACCTGCTCCTGTCCTTCCCATGTATATGAAAACATCGTATGTGCGCCAAGTTTCATGGTGAATGGTCAAACGGTGTCAAATTCGCAAGGTACCCTCCGCCATGCTAAATTCACTGGTTTGCCGATTATAAAAATCTACTTCATGAAAACATACATTTATGTGCTGAATTTCATTGTCACCAGTCAAAGAACTTGGATGATTGTAGTAACGTGCCCTCCGCCACACACCGTACGGCGGCTTACGAAAGGCAGCCCATGTATTAATCAGCGTATAAGCTACCTCTGTTCCAAATTTTATTCATATCTGTTCAGCCATTTCAGCGTGAAGGCGTAAGAAACGAACTAACTAATTGTAAAGCACCCTCCGCCATTAACCATACGAAGTTGATATTAGTATGCCTGTAACCTTCGCGCGAGTGCAAGCAATGAGTTGAGGAAGTTTTTTCGCAATCGGATGTATGATATGGCCGTGCACAAAATACTAACAAAAACACAAACAAACATTAATCTTACATGTTATAAAATAGGCTGTATGTGTGTATGTTCCACATCTCCTCCTAAACTACTGGATCGATTTCAACAAAACTTGGTACACATGTTCCATAATATCAGGCAAAAATAGCTGTCGGGGTACGAATATCCTACGATAAGGAGATATGACGTCATAAACAACGAGATGCGCGAAAAACTGCTGCGTCGAACGACAATGCTGCACACTTTCTCCTAAACCACTGGACCGAGTTCAACGAAATTTGGTACACATATTTCGCACGTGACGGAACTGCTGCAGGAGTACGAACAACGTACGACGCATGGTTCAGGAGTTATAACGTCATGAACAATAGTAATCGCAAAAAAACTGCTACATAATGTGACAAGACTTTATGAATACACTATACGAGAATGGCAGTACTTGGCGACTTGAAACACTCTTTAAACATAATTCGAAACCTTTATTAAACTTTTTCTTGCAGACAACCACATCAAAATACTGAAAGGAAAAATGTTTCTCGCTTACTACTTTTCCGCTGTTCATGGAGCAACACTATGTAATTCGGTATAACGTTACAATCTATAATTTCTACACTACAAATTGTACTCACAGGAAATTTTGCTGACAGAATACACACTTAAAGCTGAAATTATATCACCGTACGACACATAGTTCATGAGATATGATGATGTAAAAAGTAACGTTCATTGAAATCTGCCACATGAAGCATCACGTTTCAATCTATTACTTCTTTACTACTAACCATGTTCGCAATAGATTTTACCGACATACAGCACTTTTCCAAATCAATATCATCCTGCAAAATTTTAAACTTGTACAACATATCTATACTAATAATAAATCTGTAAATGTAGGCCTTTCACTGTTCGCTTCAATCTTCAAAACTACTGGACGAATTTTCATGCGGTTTTCACAGGAAACATGAGCTAAGATTGTTTCAGGATCTAGGCAAAATTTCATCAAACCGAATCACGTACTGTTTTCATAGACCGTCATGTCTGTGTGTTCATATATTAGAAGCCACTTCTCCAAAACTACTTCACGAATTCGCATGGGGATTTCACAGGTTACTTCAGTGTACCTTGGAACAACATATAGACTTTGTTCCATACAGATCTGATCACGGAAAGAAGAACATCACAATTTAACGTTTTTCATCGACAACCGTCAAGTCAATCTTTCTCTTTCATCTGCAAAACTAATAGACGAATTTTCAGGGGGTTTTCACAGGATACGTGAGGGTATCTTGCGGTTACAGAAACGCTTCGTTTCGCAAATTCGGATCAGAAAAAGTAAGATATCAAAATTTAAACATTTCTCTGAAAGCAATCGCATGTGTCTATTTGTAGAGAGTAATCTCCAAAAGTACTAAATGAACATTCATGGAGGTATCACAGGTAAAAAGAGAATATCCTGGGGCAAAATATAGGCTTCATTTCATCAAAATCAGATCAGGGAATTAAAAGATATCGTAATTGAAGTATTACGTGTATTTCATGCTTGGAAAGAACGGCGTAATGTATGTATCAATGAACTAATAGATGGCGCTGCGGATGTTTGTGTGAACTTCGGGGCAGCGATCGCATTATTACCCTTTGAAAATACTACTTACTCTTTGACTTTTCAAATTTACCATATTTTTGAAAATCATTTTCCTGGTTATTATGTTGTACGAAATATGATTCAACGCAATGAATATAAAACTGGTACAATCTTCGCCATGTTTAATCCATATATTTACATACCGACATCACAGTCTAACGTACACAACTGTTATGGAAGTTTAATTCTCACGTTTGGAGCGACAATAGCGCATCTAATGGAAAGAGAGCCAGCTGTAAGAATAATAATTGTTTTCATTGATATTTCTACTTCATTAAGGAAATACTTATATTTCATCTTTCCATGCCTCAGCCCATTGTCCAGAGATGTGAATGATCATGAAATAAATGTGTTGAATGGCGAGTATAATTGATATATGATGTAAGCTACATAATATTCATGAAGATATGCCGTTTTCTGCTTCGAAAACGTATTATTAAAAAAAAATAATAAATAAAATAAAATAAAACTACTGACGTATTTTCATGCGGTTTTCACAGGAAATCAGTCTGAGCTAAGATTGGGGGCAACATATAAGGCATGATTTCATCAAAATGAGATCACACACAAAAAAAGGAAAATCGCAATCTTAAGTTTTTCTGTAACTGTCTGTTCATCAATTAGAAGTACCTAATCTCCTGAATTACTTCACGGATTTGCATGGAGCATCTTCGTTTCATAAAAGTGGAATCAGGGAAATTGTTTTAGATGCAATTCATGATTGAAGTATGGATTACGTAGTACAGCAAACAAGCAACAGAGGCGCTGTAGTGCACCAAATAACTAATAAAAAACCGCTGCTGCATAATACGTATGGAGTAGTACAACAAGGAAGCGAACATCTGTGACAGAATTAAGCAGTCTTGTCTACGAATACCAGCAAACGTTGAACATAGTGTTACTGATTTCGCTTTCTGTATTAAATACACAACTACTTTTCTTTGCTTATTGTGGCACGTTATACTTTTTGTATCAAAAACTTTATGAAGATACATCGTTTCGGACAATGCCTTTTACTTACATTTGACATCTTGGATTGGAAAACTGCGTTTATTGACAGAGCAATCCAACAAGGATTCTATTTTTACTGACTGGGGTCCGGAACCCTAAAAACCCATGATACACACAGGCGCTCCTTCAATAACCGTTATGAAGCACGGGCATATAAGCTAGTTTTTATATAATAGAGTTAACACGTGTTTTTGTCTCTCATCACGGATATGGAACCCCATAATATTGCGAATAGTTAAGCCATTTATTTTCCCGTTAAAATGGATGAAACCACGACGACAACTTATGGTAACCTTCAGATAGCTTTCGGAGAGAAGGTTATGCCAAGTGCTCAAGTTTTTCGTTGGCATAAAATGTTTAGTGAAGGCAGTCGAATGTTGAAGACCGCAGTGCACAACATAAACCTCACGGACGGATGTCAACTTGGCTAGGGTGCATGAGCTCGTACGATCTGAGATTATCCGTGGAAATGATTGCAGAAGAACTGAACATCAATCGAGAAATGGTTCGTCTAATAATGATTGAAGATCTTGGTGTGAGAGAGATTTGTACAAAAACGGTCGCCAGAAGTATCACACCACAATAGCGCGAAACACGGAAAATTGTGGCAGCCGATCTGTTAGACCAAACTGAAATCAATCCAGAATTGTTGTCCCATATTATCACTTCTGATGATAGTTGGTTTTTTCAGTACGATCCAGAGACAAAACGCCAAAGTTAGCAATGGTGCTCAAAGAGATCAGCCAGACCAAAGAAAGCTCGCATGTCAAAGTCAAAAGTGAAATGCATGCTTATGTGCTTCTTTTCTTTTAAAGAGAATTGTTCATAAAGAGTGGATTTCTCCTGGAGAAGCAGTTAACCAATATTACTACAAAGAAATTTTAGAAAGTTATCATAAAAGACTGCTGGCCGGGGTTTCCAAGCATTCTGCGGCATGTCAGTCACAGTCTCACGGTCACTACGGTCGGGGGTTCTAATCCCCCTCTGGCAGGGATATTTGTGCCGTCCTTAGTATTAGGTGGTTGATAAGTAGTTTGTAAGTTTAGGGACTGATGACCCCGTAGTTAAGTCCCATAAGCTATACAAACATTTGAACATTTCATAAAAGACTTTTTGGTGTCCGTGCCAACATTGCTGTTAAATGGATTCAGCATCACAATAATGCGCCATCCAATACTGCTCTGTCAGTACAGAAATTTTTAACCTCAAAACAAATTTTAGTACTACCATAGCCACCTTATTCACCAGATATAGCCCCGTGCGACTTTTTTCTATTTGCAAGAGTCAAATCGGCGGTCAAGGGACACCATTTTCAAGCAACACAAGATGTCCAAAAATGTGTGACTTGAAGAATATTACACAAGATGGGTTCCAGAAATGTTACCAACAATGTCAACAGCGCTGGAAGAAGTGTGTGCAATCAGAAGGGAACTACTTTTAAGGAGACAACGCTAAACTTGACTAAAACGGCAAGCAACATTTTTTTCGCATCAGTCTCATGACTTTATTGTCGCACCTTGTATCGTTTAACTACTGGAACCAGATACGAATTGCGAAACTGAATATGACAGCAAATATACAGCTGACAATAAATAAGCAAACAAACATCTGTACAATAAATAAATAAATAAATAAAATTAAAAAAAATAATAAAATAAATAAAAAACACCGGGACTCGAACCTGGGACCTTTGCCTTTCGAGGGCAGGTGCTCTACCGACTGAGCTATCCCGACACGACTCACGATGCCACCTCATAACTTTACTTCCGCCAGTACCTCGCCTCCTACTTGTGAGGCGGCATCGTGAGTCGTGTCGGGACAGCTCATTCGGTAGAGCGCTTGCCCGCGACTGGCAAAGGTCCCAGGTTCGAGTCTCGGTTCTGACACACAATTGTAATGTGCCAGGAAGTTTCATATCAGCGCACATTCCGCTGCAGAGTGAAAGTTTCATTCTGGAAACAGCCATATTGCATGTAAGTAAAATATTGGAGAAATTTAGGGCTACACCTCATATGTTATACGAATGTACATAACGATATATGTCAAGTAATATACTTTATTCACGGCAGTGGCGTAACTAGGACTTGGCTTTGGGGGAGGATAGATCTGCTTGATGAGCAAAATTTTAGTTAGTTTCCAGACAGACTACCATCTACCACTCCCGTTGAAGATTAATTCACTCCCATCCAATGAAAGCTCGTGAAAGCTTATGGTAAAACACCCCGAGTTTCCACTCTTTACCTTTACCAGAATGCTGTTATACAATTTTTTTGGGGGGTGGTTGGGGGGGGGGGGTTCTATCCCCCTCATTCCCCCCCCCCTCCCCGTAGTTACGCCACTGATTCACAGAACACCTGAGGTTGATATAAAGACGAAATTTGCTCATTTTGCAAATAATATATTGGCGAACCAATTAACCGACCTGTTTCGACTCGGAATTGAGCGCTGCTAAATAATCGCAAGACCCGGTTTCCTACACTGGGCTTGGCAGACACTGGGACACTTGTTTCTGGCACGTGGACACTGAACTGCCGCTTGTGAGTAGTTTCTAATGGCGCAGCTGTGTCGCGTTGGCTGCGGTTGGTTGGCCGCTGTAGAGGCGACAGGTGGCAGAATCGACCGACGCGGAGGTCGCACAGAGGTCACAGCCGGCCGCCTCTTATCGGGGCTGGCAGCTGCCGCGTGGGCTCGTTATCCCCCGTGCCGCGACGTCACAAAGGGAACACCGCCGCCCCACAATGGCGGACCTGTCACCACATCACTTCTCTCTCTGACGTCACAACAAGTGGAGGACTGCTACATGTACCTGTAAATTCAAACCGGACAGCCTATGGACTGAGTCCCAGATCTACAGATGTCAGACAGCTACATCGGTACCAAACGTTGTTATCAGCTAAAATAATGTTGAGTCTTGTGGGAAGTTGGAAGCCGGGCGCGGTGACTCAGCGTCGGTCAGTGGGCTCAACGCTTTCTGTAATTCGAAAACTGAGCCAAAAACACAACGAACCCAGAAGGAACTGAACAATCGTCCGCAAAGAATCGATCTACCTGACAAACAAAAGAAATAAATAAAGGGCACACTCATTACTTAAAGCTTCCGGGCTGAGATGCCGTGGTCCATACATAAAACTTTCCCCTGACGTTACGCCCTCGTCTGCGGAAGGCATCCTCGGCAGCCCGGAAGCTTTAAGTAATGACGACACCTGCCGTGAAAGCCTACATTCTATGATCCAAAGGGCACACTGTTGTAGTCCGCGGCACATAGCCGTTCACCATCAGCGCACTGGCAGCCAATAATATTTACTAGTATTGCCTGTGGTCGAAAATCGACCAATTGTGTTTACAATGGTCACTGGGGGTAATATTTTACATATCTTGTCGGCGGCCTCGCGTGATTATGTTGGCTACATCAAAAACATGATAGAAAAATCTTTGCTCATTTGTTCGAACCACATTGAATGATTCGATTAGTGTATGGTATAGACCATGAAGTAAACAAATCATGCTGTTCCTGCTTTATGGTTGACAGGTTCTTGTATCTACTTTCGTCCGCTCAGTAAAAATAATTGCCCTCGTAAAACGAACATTCCATGAGAAAACGTCAGCGTTGTCAAGCGATTGGCTAAAATGAAGACTCACAGGATTCTCACTACTCAGCATCTGTTTCCAACATTATAATAGGAGGCCGCTGGGATATTTGCTAAATTTAACCGGCATTGGGAGGTATGAAACGGTATCTTTTACGTGTTAAGAAAAATGCCTGACACAATAACAACAAATAAAAACGGAAGTATATACTTCTCATGCTAACAACATGTCGACTTCGTAGTTCAACCCGTGCACCGCTACATGTCTCTCCCGGCGCATCATCCTTTATATCGGCATTCATATGAAAACATTCATTTCCTTTAACTACTCTTAACCACTGCGAAAATGAAGCATTTAAACGGCACAGAAAAATGAGTTGGGAGCACTCCATGTTTCGAAATTCACTTATTTCAATACTGCAGATGCGTTGCAAAGACGGTGGTCTTTGGTCGAGGCGAATAGTCAGTCAGTGAGCTGATTGCTGGAGAATGTAGAATTTGATCCAAGCTGTAGATGGAAAATTTCTACTTCCTTTTACCACTTTTAATGGCTAAATGCACACATAATATTTATATTCGTGAAATTTACGAGAATCAATCTTTCGAATTATGTGACTTCCATTGGCCTTCTTGTACCAATACATTAGTAATCTGTACCACAATTTTCATGTTAGCATATTAATATAATGATTCCGTAGGCGCATGGCTGCCTCGAGTTACGCAATGTTTCCCCTAAGGCTCAACCTTTGGCGCTCAGCCGTAGTTCGTCCCCTTCATGGTTCCCCAATCGCTCCGCCTCTATACTCGGGAGCACCTTCTTACATGACGCCAACTATAGTTTGCTATACTGAGGGTCCTGGGTTCAAGCCTTGCTCATACAACTTTATTTATTTATTTATTTATTTTTACTGTGGTACGATGGCAATTGTTAGAGAGGGCTATGAGATCCTGCATGTAAAAGGACGTGAGGGTTCTTATAGGTAGATAGTATTTTTATTTTATTTTATTGGAAGAATTTATTAGCAAATTTAGTGCGCAAGTCACCAGCAGACACATTTTAGTTAGCCGTTGTAGTTCCCGCGGCAGAGACGCCCCATCTGACGTTGGCAGATGACGTGGAGTAGCGAAAGCTGCCGACGCCGTATCCGTGAGTGTCCGTTGGGCCGCTGTGCCTCTAAGCAGGAGAAATACGAAGAATATGGCGCGAATCTAAGATCGTTAATTTATTAATATTTCTTATTTAACAATGTTTTGTTGGCATACAGACATTAGTAGCAGACTAATGGTCAACATAAATAGGTGCTGATCATTTCACAATCTTTAATGGTGTTCAAACGGATAAATAAAGGATTTACAACGCTTTTTAACGAACATTTACGAACACTTCCGATGTACGTAGTTCTCGGCTGCGTGCCACTGTCTTCTACATTGCAAAATCATTGTCTCCGCCTGCATCAGATACTGCGTACACGCTATACTCCGATATCGGCAATCTGTCTAATCACGATCAACTAGTATTTTCCCTTACCTCACGTCTTTTCCAAAATTAATTCTCGCTCTCACGATTCTTGAAGTTAGTATATTATTAGCCGATATATATTGCAAAACTCAATTACTGTTTCTACTTTCTCATAACCACTGCTAAGTACATATTCATCTGTAACCTTTTATTCTGCTCCTTTCCTGACGACTGAATTCGGAACTATAAACCCTAGTCCTCCTTCCTTAATTACCGATTCGATACCAATTCCCTACGATAATTAGAGTTCTATCTGCCTTTATTCGTTGCGTTTACGGATACACTTTTTCTAACTCTTCAAGTATACCTGAACTGTTTTTGTTGGTGACAGTTTGATGTCGATACTAATGGGAACAATCGTGAGCTACTTCAAAGAAGCTCGCTCTTTTCCCCACCTTCATAACGAATCTTGCAGCCATTTTATCAATTCCTGCTGCCGTCCGCTGCGGTTTAGTGACCCAGGGTTCCAAGTACCTATTTCGGACCGGTCTCATGAGAACCATCCTGTCAGTATCAGCCTTAAAGTTATATTGTTAATTTCAAAATCAGTGAAAAGTCTTGTATTATGGTGTGGCTAGTAATAAAGCCCAATAATTGGCATCCCAGATTTTATTTAGACGAAACACCTGCCCGTAACTAGATAATATTTCTGTTGTATAATGGTGTGGCTTGTAATAAAGCCCCATAATTGGCATCCCAGATTTTACTTAGACGAAACACCTGCCCGTAACTAGATAATATTTCATCTCTTTTAAAGGCACTTCCAGTAATACTCCACTGTGCTGTCTAACTGCAAAGGGACTATGTCATAGAGAGCATTTCCTGCAAACCAGGTAGGAGGAACGCCTACACGTCGGCTCATAATTCGTACTTGAAGGTGGGTCAGCTAAATTTGCAGATCCTGGATGGAGAGTGTGTGCCGGTAAATCCGCACGCTTTCTCCTATACCAGCGTCTAAGGACTCCTAACTACGCCTACACTTTCAAGATAGGTATAGTCACTAGGAGTGTATTCTTGCAAGGACTGTTCGGATTTTATAGCAGTGTGTTTTCGGCAGTTTGCTTTTGTTTCGTTTATTTGCATACAGAAAACCTCTCGGGTATATTTGTAATTTGTCGCGGTGGGTTAGCCACGCGTACTGGAGCGCCGTGTTGCGGGGCGCGCGGCCGTCCGCCGTCGGGGATTCGATTTCCCCCTCGGGCATGGGTGTTTGTGTTGTCCTTAGTTTAGTTTACCTTAGGTTAAGCTAGGGACTTAGATTAAGCTAGGGACTAATAACCAAGCTATTGAGTCCCATAGATTTACAAATACTTGAACATGTATTTGTAGTTTCAGAAGCGATCGGAACACAAGTATAATGAAACAACACATTTAAAAAGCTCGCATCACCAGGGATTGAACTAAGAACCTATGAAACGACCAAAATGCGCTCTATCGGCTTCCCCACGGGATCGTAACACTACTCACTGTCACTGATATGCTTTTCGTGTTCTCAGTAGGACAGGTACACATGTTACTTATTACTTCCCATTGACGCACGTAACATGAATTATATCGGAGTTTTGGTTGATACTCTATCGAAATACAAAATTCGGTACCGATATGACTGACGGACGTGTGAAGGTTTGGGTGTCAGATTCATAACTCTATTTACCTGTCAATAAGAGTTCGTCACTCACAGATACCACCAAGCGTATCAAAAGTCTGACAGTGTTTTTTGTCCGTGTTATATTAGCATGATACACTGACGTCATACGTCCAAACTACGGGTCACGACTCATTAGTGCAGAGTTTTTAAAACTTTTCGAATATGCGACCCCCTTAGAAGTAAAACTATTCATGCGACCCCTTTCCAAATAAAAATATTCTACTGATCCCCTCCCCGTTCCCCTCACGAACCGTAACAAACTATGTAATGCATTTTTCGAGTCATACCTTTTAACAAATTACACGAAAATTAGATTTACCTTTCATAAAATGTACACATTTCTGATGCATAGTGGTAAACTATGAGCAGAGACAACGAGCCATAAACTTTTACTATCCTGATTATGTACTTCCCAAGCCTTACAGGTGAGAACCGATAGCAAGGGCAAGACTTGTGCAATACACAACTCGGGTAGTAAAAGTTTATAGCTCGTTGTCTCTGTACATAGGGGTGAGTTATGTATGTCAGCTTCTATGCCCTAAACAGCTCCCCAATCTGTTTGAATAAGATCAATAGTTAATCTGCATTTAGCCAGTCTATTAATCTGCATATTATGACATGGAAATGTATTTAACAAACATAAATTCAACCTCTGAATGACCAACAAAATTGATTCTAAGATAAAGAAGTGATTCACTCACGAAGTAATTCTTTAAAAATGGAGTTTATTACTCTTTTTAGAGATGAAACGCGGAGGTGGTCCTACTTTATACATCGGTAAATAAGTGAATATTTCTTATACTATTGTTCACGAGAGGCACAATAAGTTCCAAATTACACTCGTAAATTAGTGTAGTCCATCGAACTTTGCAGTTCAAAGTTGATCCATTATAAAAGTATTTGTTATAAAACACAGATTGTTATTACACGAGTACACCATTGCTAAATTATCACAGTTCCACAGCCCTACTACCGTGCATAGTTTATCAGCTATTTTCTGCTGCATACGATTGAGAGAGAGAAGAAAAAGAGAAATTAAAACAGAAAAAAAAATTCGGAATCGTCAAAACTACAATGAAGTTTTGAAATTACACAAACTAACCGTAAAAATTTGACATAGTATTGAAAAGTATGTTTTGTTTCTGTTCACAAGTTTTGTATATCCAGTTCACGTGAATATATAATCATTCATTCTTCTGGGTTCACGTCACACTTCGTGCCCACCATTTTGAAATAGCGCGAAAAACAAGATACCGATACTGTGGACTTTAGTCGTCACTCTCGTACTACGATTAAACAGACTCCTCATTTAGCCATCACTTTGACTTCCATGTAATAAATCACGCACAGCCAAACACAGACAATACACAGAAAGGCGCACGCTCTTTCATGTCAACAAATCTGTTCAATATTTGACTGAGTTTTTGTGAAAAACGGTTGTAAAGTTATTGCATTTTGTAGTAATTAACCTGATGTAGGAAATTAATCTGCAAATCCGCACCAATTTTCAATTGCAGTGGATTAGCGCTTCTTTATCAACAACAACGTTTGTTTAAAGGCGGCAGGTTTGAATGTTCGGGATTGCTACAAATCAAACATCAGTAAATAAATATATAAAGCTAAGAAAGGAAAAAAAAGTCTGCGGGTATCACTATATTTTCAAGAAGATGAACTGACTTTATTCGTATTTAGATAACAGAAATTACTGCCACAATGGTATTTTAAATTGTTTGTTACTATTACTACTACTCCGGATACTTCACAGAAATAATTAACTCCAGACAGTATTGACCACCTTCATACTGTGATGGGTGCAACAAATCACTTCAACGTTACTGGTAGCCTTGAAGGTCAGCTGACTTACAAGTTTTCGAAAATTATGATTGTGATATTTCTCCTTTTTTGATATTATCATTATTGCTCAATGAGCAAGCTATCGCCATGCTTCAGAAAAGATGTTAATTATTGGCCATGAACGCAAACTATCCTGTCACATTTCGATATATATTCCTTGATGATGGTGGGCTTAGAGTTTGGTCAGTCATTTCCCACTTTGTATTCTTAAGTACATGATTAGCGAAAATACAAATACAAAACACACAAATACACAAATTTCGGGAATCTTGTTCGTACAGGGCCCACAAATTCATTAAAAGTGCTCTCAGACGATTGTAAATGAATTTCATTGTAAAAGTTTTGTTTTGTTCGTACGTTAGAATTGTCTCTCCTTGGCAAGGCTGATTTACATAAGCTAAATTAACTTATATACTGGGGACGAGTCGACGTAAGAGGCGCTATCAGTTTTCAATATGTCTTTATAAAAGTCCTTTTAAATGTATCTCCGCGTATTTCAGATTGTGCCCCCCCCCTCCCCCCGTCTTTAGTTTTTTTCCTTTTTTTTGCTCTCCTTTTCACCATCATATTTTCATTCGTACATTGAAATATTTACAAACTTACTTTTTTTTAATCATTGAAAGAACTTTTAATCAGTTTATTCAGATCTTTATGAAACGTGTCTGTAAAAGTGTGGGATACGTTCGGTTAAAATTTGTGAAGGTATCTTAACGCTATTTACTGTCCACAGCTACAGGATCTATGGAAATTTTAAGTTTTTTATTAGTTTTACTTTAATAAATGTTAGAAGAGTAGCTTCAAAATTTTGAAAATACACGACCTTGCCCCTAACTAGTCATAATTGAGGAATGTCTGAAATAGTGACAGGAAAACGTACGGCAAGCTCACGCAGATCTTTTCTGTCGCTGTCACGACTGTCCAATGCATGTGTTGTTTTAGATGATAAAATGTGGGAAAGCAGCGCAGTTGTACCCCTGCAAAATACTGACACTGCAGGGTCAGCACGATTACAGGGAACCAGAATAGTACTCTACTATACCTGGGATGAAAATAGCGTCGAAGTACATAACACGTCTTCTATGAGGATGGTAGTTATTTGGATATCTGATTAGAAGTTTGGTGGTGGTGGGGGGGGGGGGCAATTCTTCGCAGAAGAAACGAGGTCGAGAACATCTTCACAACAAGAAGGGGAAAGTTTATGTTCTGAGGCATTACTGGATATTTTACATGGTATTAGAGGCTCTGCAGGCGCTGAAAACCACAAGGAAAGACAGATATTGCAATAGGAGAGAGTAGTACACAGTGAAACAAAAATTAACCTTTAACCTTTTGATTGTTTCGTATAAAACACTACTCACAAAACAATTTTTCTTTATTTACTTGAAAGAACAATACTTTGTCAATGTTTTGGAACAAAAAATAATAATTTTTCTACTAATTGGTAAGTGAAATAACAATTTTAAACAACCTCCGCAAATGTTTCACTGTGTACCGGGCATAGTACACAGTAACACACCTGCTATTTTTTTATATTTAGTACTTGCTGAGAGACTTATAAAATATAATTATCTTTGTTAAATACAAGTAGAAGCATTAACATATACTAAATTTTGTTCATTGAAGCCATAGGCAACGCAGGTGGCAAAATCATTGCAACAATGTCCTTGTATGAAACACAGACTGTCTTCTGCAACTGGGAATACAAAACCACTACTTTTTTTTTTTTTCCAAAGGTACGAGACTTCATACTCATCAGTACGACAACCTACTGGCTTCAAGACTTTAGATACAAAATATACATTGTTTTGTAATTTCATCAAAATTTAGTCACCAATCATAACGTCCCGCTTCGAGTCAAAAAGATGATACACTTTGTTTCACTGGATGGCTTTCATCTTTGCCACTTTTTTCATCACTATGACTTGAAGCCGTTTTACTTACACAGTTTTTTTATTGTTGACTCTCTTCATACTTCTTTTCTCCTTTTCTTACAGCTCTGTTCTTTTACTCAAAGTATTTCCTTCGATAGCTGCTTGTTCTGTTGTTAATATTAGGCTTCTATCTTCGGAACGTCCACATTTTTCTCTGAGATGAGCTTTGGGCAAACCACAAAACTCTTTTGGCGAGATATATGGTTTGCTGTTGTTACTGCAACTGGCTGCCTGAACATCTTCCATAGTATCCACCAAAGTGTTATGAGGAGGCTTATATCCATCTGAGGCCAATGGTCCTGTTTCACTGTGTACCACATACAAGTGTCTCATTGTGTAGCAAAGTCTCCATAAACTAAAAAGCACAACTCTTAACCTACGATCTACCAAATCTACAACTGGTCAGTACATAGCTAAGGGAGAGTATCTTATCGCAAAACATAATATTTCTTTTAGCTGTATATTATATCGAAAATATTAAACATACAAAGAGACGTTAACTATAACGTCTGACCACCGGAAACCGATAATAACGTATAGAAAATAGAGTAATAACCAAACTGTCCATCATTACAGTCAAAGATGTATTTTATCATAATAAACTACAGGTATTCCAACAAATAGAAAACAAATTACTAAAAACGGTTGAGATTGAATGTTTCACTGTGTACCATGTTTCGCTGTGTGCAACTCTCCCCTACACCAGTAGTGTCAGCTACGAAGGCGGCGTTGTTTTCAACCGTTCTGCGCATCCCCTCCATTGCCGCGATGGCAGCCAATTATGTTCCTTCTGTAGGCGCGTGGCTGGCCGCGTGTTACGCAATGTTTCTCCCGCAGGTGCAACTGTTGGCGCTCGGCCGTAGCTCCTCCCCTCAACGCTTCCCGTATCGCTCCGCCTCTAAGCGCGGAAGCGCCTTCTTAGATGACGCCAGGTATACGATTGAGCGCTCGAGTGGCTAATGACAAAAGAACTTAATTGAGCGCAGTGAAACAATTTTTCGGAGCGCGAGGCAACACTACTGCACTGACATTTAATTACTAAAGCACCGTAATACCTTAGTGTAACATTACGGATACATAATTCTGGAAATGTATGGAAGCACATGGTGAGGCGTGCAGTTCTCGTTTAGGAGGGGAAGGCGAATTGTGCAGTACATGGCTCGGCCCCAGGAACCGCTTAAAATTCTAGTGGACAATGGCGAACCCCCGGAAATGGGCGAAGTGGCTAAAAGGGGGCTGAGGCGAAAAGGATGTGTCTTAATGAACATCCTGGCAGCTACTTCAAAAGTTTCACTCTTTTTGCTTGTCGTTGTTGTTGTCTTCAGTCCGGAGACTGGTTTGATGCAGCTCTCCACAATACCCTATTCTGAGCAAGCCTCTTCATCTCCACATAAGAACGCCAACCTACAACTGTCTGAATCTGCTTACTGTATCCATCTCTTGGTCTTCCTCTGCGATTTTTACCCCACATACTTCCCTCCAACGCTAAATTCACAATTCCTTGATGTCAAAGAATGTGTCCTACCAATCTATCCCTTCTTTTAGTCAAGGTATGCCAGAAATTTCTTTTCTCCCCAATTCTGTTCAGTACTTCCTCAATAGTTACGCGGTCCACCCACCTAATCTTCAGCATTCTTCTGTAGCACCATATTTCAAAAGCCTCAATCCTCTTCCTATCCGCACTGTTTATCGTCCATGTCTCACTCCCATACAAGGCAACACTCCATACAAATGCCTTCAGAAAGGATTTCCTTACGCTTAAATCAATATTCGATGTTAACAAATTTCTCTTTTTCAAGAACGCTTTTCTACCCATTGCCATTCTGCATTTTATATCCTCTGTACTGCGACCATTATTTGTTATTTTACTGCCCAAGTAACAAAACTCATCTACCTCCTTTATTGCTTCGTTTCCCAATCTAATTCCTTCAGCATCACACAATTTTCTTACACTGCACTCCATTACCCTAGTTTTGCTCTTGTTAATGTTCAATTTATATACACCTTTCAGCACACTGTCCATTCCGTTCAATTGCTCTTCCAGGTCCTTTGCTGTATCTGACAGAATTACTATGTCGTCGGCAAAACGCAATGTTTTTAATTCTTCACCCTGAACTTTAATTCCTTCTCCAAATTTCTCCTTGCTTTCCTTTATAGCTTGCTCAATGTACAAATTGAACAACAATGGAGAAAGACTACAATCCTGTCTTACTCCCTTTCCAACCACTGCATCCCTTTCATGCCCATCAACTCTGACAACCGCTGTCTGATTTTTGTACAAGTTGGAAATAACCTTACGTTCCCTATATTTTACTTCTGCTTGCTTCAGAACTTGAAAGAGTTTATTCCAATCAACATTGTCAAAAGCCTTCTCCAAATCTACAAAAGCTAGAAATGTAGGTTGGCCTTTTCTTAATGTATCTTCTGGATAAGCCGTAAAGTGAGTATTGTCTCCCGTGTTCCTACATTTCTCCTGAACCCAAACTGATCTTCCCTGGGGTCGGCTTCTACCAGCTTTTGCATCCTTCTGTATATAATTCGTGTTAATATTTTGCAACTATGACTTATTAAACTGATGGTTCTGTAGTTTTCACACCTGTCTGCACCGGCTTTCTTTGGAATGGGGATTATAATATTTTTCTCAAATTCTGAGGGTACTTCGCCTGTCTCATACATCTTACACACCAAGTGAAACAGGTTTGTCATGGCTGGTTCTTCCAGAGACTTCATATCATCTACTCCTGGGGCCTTGTTTCGACTTAAGTCTTTCAGGTCTCTGTCAAATTCTTCTCTCAGTACAGTATCTCCTATTTCATCTTCATCAACATCCTCTTCCCTTCCCACAATATTGTCTCGAAGTTCATTTCCTTTGTAGAGCCCCTCTATATACTCTTTCCACCTTTCAGCTTTCCCTTCTTTGCTGAGAACTGGTTTTCCATCAGTGTCCTTGATATTCATAGAGCTGTTTTTCTTATCTCCAAATGTTTCTTTTACTTTCCTGTAGGCTGTATCTATTTTTCCCCTATTTATACATTCTTCTACATCCTTACATTTGCCTTCTAGCCACTCCTGCTTAGCCATTTTGCACTTCCTGACAATCTCATTTCTTAGTCGTCGGTACTCCATTTTGCCTGTTTCATTTAAATAAATAATAAATATATGTAACTGTGATATAAATTCACGGAGGAGGCTGGCAACCATGATGAATAATGAATGAAGTCTTCAAAAAGCTGTACAGGTCGCTGTATTCATATAAGTTATTAGTTGACCCCAAAATTAAATGTCTGGACTCTGATGTTACCCGAACAACACGTAACTAATGGTACCTTACCAGCATGTAACTAATGTGCGGCCGGCCGCGGTGGCCGAGGAGACTAAGGCGCTCCAGTCACGGTCTGCACGGCCACTACGGTCGGGGGTTCGAATCCCCCCTCGGGCATGGATATTTGTGCCGTCCTAGTTCGTAAGTAGTTCATAAGTAGTTTGTAAGTTTAGGGACTGATAGCCCCGTAGTTAAGTCCCATAGACTTTACAAACATTTGAACATTTGAACTAATGTGCGCTGGTTTCTTTCAACGACAGTATTCTGGTGATGGCCCAGGGCGAAACGGGTAAAATAGTCATTTTGTAGTCAATTAATGACTTTTATCAGTACATCAACATATACAGCTTTTTCAGACTTAATTCATGAATAATAAATTTCAGTGTTACGTTCCAATCAACTCTGAAGACATCCACGATGTCAGGAAAATTAGATTCATCGGCTGGATCAACAATAATTTTAATATCTTGAAAAATATCAAAGTTCATGATTATGGTATCTGAATGTCCCTAAATTAAACCTAAAATTACATTTTTTGATGCCTTATGCGATTTCAACAAACTGTCTCAAATCAAATCTTGTTTCCTGAAGTTATCGTGAAAGCAACACACTTGTATCTATTTACAATGAAACTTTCACTCTGCAGTGGAGTGTGTGCTGATACGAAACTTCCTGGTATCTTAAAATTGTGCGCTGTAAACGGGACTCGAACCTGGGACCTTTGCCTTTGGTGAGCAAGCGCTCTACCACTGAGCAATCCCAACACGCCTCACGGTCCGTCCTCACAACCTTACTTCCACCAGCAGCAGTACCAGTATGAGGCGAGGTGCTGGCGGAAGTGAGGACGGACCCTGAGGCGTGTTGGAATTGCTCAGTGGTAGAGCGCTTGCCCGCGAAAGGCAATGGTCCCAGGTTCGAGTTCTGGTTCCGGCACACTATTTTAATATTCCAGGAAGTTTTGCATCTATTTATTACACTTGTTACATCAATTTATTGTGTCAGTATAGGCATATCATCTTATACTCCGCAGTAACTCAGCAATTGCAAGCAGCATGATACGCTCATCTCGTCCTCGCGTTCCTGTAACTACGCAATGAATAATTAATTATCTATTTCGGCAGTAGCTTCAACGTAAATATTTTGTAGTATTAGCCTTCAAGTGCACGAATGCGGGCTTGTTTACTTATTCATTTTATACATTATTTGTACTATGTGATAAAAAACGCCCAGGTGAAGGAATGTTTGTAACTTTTGTATTTAATATCGTAAAAATTCTCAGTTGATACGGAAGCGGTCAAATCTTATCTGGTATGAACTCTGTTATTTTTACACGGGATGGCGATCTACCAATGAGAGAGTGGTTAGGGCACAAAACTGTTGTGGTCATGTAAAATACTTCGACAGTTCGTGGGGAGAGATCCTTGGGTCCCTAGGCATGTTTTATGTCTCGTCTTAGTAGAAGGAAGGGTGTTAGGATAACTGAAATCCTTCGTTTACGACAGTGTTAGATTGTGTGTTGTAAACAGCCGCTTTGTCAGAATTTTGGTAAGTCTAATGAGTGCCACTTTAAGATATTTCATTATGGGATTGTAACGGAAATGTGTATATAATTCTACACGAGTGCTCATGTGGTATCCGTAGGATTACGATTTGAACTATTTTGAGGTTGCGACCTTCCTATCGGTACTCACCAATAAGAATTGGGCAATACATGACTCATGGTAGTAAAGGACTTACGTTCAAATGTTTGTCAAGCTTATGGGACTCAACTGCGGGGTCGTCAATCCCTAAACTTACAAACTAACTTATACTAAAGACTACACAAACATCCATGCCCGAGGGAGGATTCGAACCTCTGATGCGGTAGACCACGCGCGATCCGTAACGTAGCGCTGCAGACCGCTCGGCTACTCCCGCGCGGCAAAAGGTTTATGGTTCGTTTCTCTGTTCATATGGGTGAGTTATGTATGTCAGATTCTATGCCCTAAACAGCTACCCAAACAGTTTAAGCAAGATCAGTAATTAGTCTGTAGTTTAGCCAGTCTATACATCAGCAGATGATATCGCGAAAAATATATTTAAACAAACATAAAGCTCTGAATAACCAACAAAATGGATTCTAATCAAAAGATTCACTTACGAAGAAATTTTTTAAATAAATACTACTCTTTTTTGTACATGAAAATGCGGAGGTGGTCCTACTTTATACATCAGTAAATAATTAAATATTTCCCCAACTATTGTTCATGAGAGGCACAAGTAAATTAATGAAGTCCGTCGAACAATGCAGTTCCACATTAATCCACGATTAATTACAGTTTCTATATACATAAAAAATAAATATTTGTCTCCATGTCCTCTATGTATTCATAAACCATTCATTCGATTGCAATGAAACTTTGGTGAACTGATCACGTACGCTCACGAAGGTTCCTGACCCAAAAATAAAAGAGCGCGACACGCAGATCAGGACATATGAAGTCACAAATGAGAGGCCACCGCGTGAGAATACCCAGATTTATGCGTCAATTATTGGAGAATGTGAGTAGTTTAGGACCAGCAACAAAGTTTGCATGTCATTTCAGGAGTTTACGAAGCGTTTTGTAAATGACCCCCCCCCCTACTCAAAATGATGAAAAGAAGTCTACCGCTGACAACAGTTTCGCTGTAAATGCCGTAAAACTGTTGCATCAGGTATGACCTTGCATCAAATAAAGTTAGCATTACAGATTTGCATGTTACTATTCATTTATTTCTTGCAAGTCTCCCTTAATTATCCTTCATCCAAAACTAAGCAACCTGTTTTCTAAATCTATATCTATAAAAAGCGCAAGGACACTCACTCACTGACTAAACACGAAATCCCGAAAAGTACTTCATCTTTGAATATGAAAATTGGCAGAATATATTTTATAGGTAGTAAACGTCAGATAAGAAACTATTTTGTGATAGATGCATGGCAGAGCATATGTCTCCTACAGACTCACGAAATCCACATTTTCATTCTGATCATCACGAAATTTCGCATGCTTGACCTTCAAAACAAGAGGAAGGTCACCGTCTACCTTAAGTTTCATACGGTGCATGGGGCAGAAAAGTGGATCCCCAAATACCTTGGTCGCGCCATAACTTGAGAACGGCTCGACCGATTTCACAGATAATTTTTTGTTTTTTTGTTTTCGTTATTCGCAGAACAAGTGTTTTATAAAATAAAACTGGACCATTTGAGAACAACAAAGTGAGTTTTTCAATGTGACCCTGCGTTTCTATTGCATATGACTCTATAGTTTTGTTCTGATATTGATGAAATTTTGCACACTCTACTTTGAAACAAGAGGAATGTCACTGAATTAAATTTCTTTCAGTACATGGTGGAGGGTACATACGAAATTTTACAAAATGCATAGTTTTGATTCAATCTTTATGAATTTTGACATATAAACCAAGAGGAAGATCACTGGGTACATAAATGTTTGTATGGTACATGACAGTTGGTACCTTGTAGAGAACTTTGCCGAGAAAGCGAAAGGTGGATTGATCAGAGAGACGGGAGAGAAAGAGCTGGATGCAGAGGCAGGGGGAAAAGGGATGTGGACTACGAGACTGTGGGATAAATAAACATCCAGACAACGCCGGGTTTACAACTAGTTTCTTATAAAACACAGTTTGTCATCACACGAGTACACGACTGCTGAATTATCACAGTTCCATAGCCCTACTACCGTCCACAGTTTACCACTTTTCAACCAGAGACTAAGCTCCGCAGTCATAGTGTCGTAAATTTTCTAAGTCCACACATGCCTATCTCTTCAGATCACAAGTTCGTAACGCGGCTTCAGACCGTCCAGCGTCACAACCTCTCACCACCGCGTCCAAGTTACGAGTCCCCTCCCAAGCGTTCGAATGTGTGCTCTACCTGCTCCCAAAATTGTATCCTTCCTTGCATCCAAACGCCTCATCTTTATACTACAATTTCCTTTCCAAATTATTATACATTTAAATATCACAAAATTAAATGCTTTTACCACCGCCCTATAAATGTTGTTTACATTTAACAAACAAATATATATTTAACAATACTGAAATCGGTTGAGCCGGCCGCGGCGGCCGAAGGGACTGAGGCGCTCCAGTCACGATCTGCACGGCCACTACGGTCGGCGGTTCGAATCCCCCTCGGGCATGGATATTTGTGCCGTCCTTAGTATTAAGTAGTTCATAAGTAGTTTGTAAGTTTAGGGACTGATGACCCCATAGTTAAGTCCCATAAGCTATACAAACATTTGAACATTTTGAAATCGGTTGAGATAGAAGCTCTTTGCTCAGATAGCTATTAAGCGTGGCGTCTCACTGTTCAAATATACTGCAGCCGTCGAAATATAGTTACGAAATTAATATTTAATTCACCATGGCTTTCTATGCTAATATATTGAGTTCTTGTCCACAAATACATATAATTGTTTATGTATAAATTATCTGCTACGTGTCTACTATTCTTAGTCGCCCAGGAAATGTTTAAGAGGCAGTCAACAACATAAAACAAACGTTACTGAGAATAATATTAAATATAATAAAATACTTATATAAATATAATGCGCTTTGCTGGGTTCATGTTTTGTGATGCTGTGGTGGAATCTATGTTCTGACACAAGAATATTACTACCTCAACGAAAAGCAGAATAAAAGAGAAAAAACAAAGTTTATTGAAAAAATACGGAGATAGCGTGGTGCTTCTTTTAAGATAGGTATCATGGTGCAATGCTGCCCATTTGGTTCTTAAACTGTTACTGATAAACATTACGTATCAATAATTGTAAATATAAGTCTTATAATGCTGTTATTATAGTACTGAAATTTATCGGCGTTTTATCTGTAAGGGATATTCTCCCAAGTTTTCTGAATTCATTCATATAATTGCCGTATGATCATTCCCTGATTTTATATGGATTTTTAGAACAATGTGTGTGGCTATATTGTCGAGTAAGTAAACACCTGCAATTGATTGCATGCAGACGAAGTCCATAGAGAGTTCGGAAACTAGTTGGAATCAGTGGCGAAGTTACGCAAAGCGGTGAGCTCCGATTGATGAAGCGCTTGGCGCAGCATTGAGTGTAGCATTGAGTGCACTCGGTGAAAGAACGCTGATTGATGGAGCGCTGGGCGCCGCTGCCTCAGGCCAGGGGGTGCTGAGTGCGCTCGGCGAATGAACTGCGACTGAGGAAGAGGTAGGAGCGGCTGGCTGAATCTGGCGAGGGATCTGCCCGCAGAGCATTCTGCCGGCATGGCGGCCTAATTACTCACTCGGTGGAAGTTCGCTGCTGGAGACGTGTGACCTGAGGACGCATGTTGTGCTTGGAGGATTCAGTCAGGCGACAAGTATAGCACCACACGATTGCATGGTCGCTACTGTGCGCCCAAATGTGTTTTCAATTTCAATAATAGCTAAGTCCCACAAGCTATACAAACATTTGAAACATTGAATTTCAATAATTATAACTTGCTCTCACTCCACGCCATTCGACCCAAAATGGGCGTGGAGTGTCCATTGAACCTTAAATATTCTGTCTATTAGTTAGTTTGTATTTCATACAGAACTACAGTGTTGTAACGATCATGATGAAATTTTCTCTACTTGCTCTTCAAAACAAAAGGAAGGTCACTGTCTTCCTATGATTTCATACGGCTTATGGAGGAGGGTACCGTACAACATGTTTCGACACCGTTTGAGCGATCGCCATGAAAGTAATCAAATGTATTTGTATATTCCTGAAGAAGGCTTAAACTCCCTATATCCCATATGGTGCATGGCGGAGAATATCTTGCGGTAAACTTCGCCAATGCTTCACCGAAGAATAAGAAACTTGCGACGTATATATGTGATTTTTCGTAAACGGAGGAGGGGGAGGTGGAGAAAGAGAGAGAGAGAGAGAGAGAGAGAGAGAGAGAGAGAGAGAGAGAAACGGAAAAGTTGGCCAGAAAGAGGAGTATCCGATGTACAGAGAGAAGAAGCAAGAGACGGCCAGAGAGAGTGCTACGAAATTATCAGAGTGAGTGACAGAGATGGGGGCAGGAAGTGAGAACAAATGAAGTGTGAGAGAGAGAGCAAGGAGAAGATAGAGGAGGGGGACGGAGAAGTTGGGCACTATTGGACGATAAATAGACAGGAAGAGAATTGAGGCTTTTGAAATGTGGTGCTGCAGAAGAATGCTGAAGATTAGATGGGTAGATCGTGTAACTAATGAAGTATTGAAAGGAATTTGGAAGAAAAGGAATTTTTGGCATAAGTTGACTAATAGAAGGGATCGACTGGTAGGACATATTCTTAGATATCAAGGAATCGTGAATTTAGCATTGGAGGGAAGTGTATGGGGAAGACCAAGAGACAAATATAGTAAATAGATTCAAATGGCTGTAGGGTACCGTTAATAATGTGTGTACACGTATCTATTACACTGCTCTTACTACCCGCGTTGCGCTTGTATTTATTTATTCCAATCTTCTCTCAGTCCATCTCCCCTTCTCTCTCTCTCTCTGTGGTCATCTCCTCCTGTCCCCATCCACTCCTCTCTCACCATAATCTCTTCTGCTTTCTGTACATTTCATCCTTTTTCAATCAATATTACATACACAGTGGTCTTTCTCTTGTATTAAAGTAAAGTGTGCAGCATCTTGTTTTGCAGGTCAAGCATGAAATAACTCACCAAATTCGGCCTAAAATAGTAGATTTGTTCGAACCAACTGACGTTCTCCAGTGATGTTTTTTTTTTTTTTATAGGAAATAATACAAGAGCAAGTAAATTACACGAAAAATTTTATAAGGACGATTGCCTTGGAAAAGGGTTGTGAAATGAAGTGTAGCCGCGCAGAATGGCTGCGAGGTCAAACGCGTCATACTACCGACTGGGCGGCCGTTCCCGCCGGAGGTTCGAATCCTCCAACGAGCATACATACACACACACACACACACACATATATATATATATATATATATATATATATATATATATATATATATATATGTGTGTGTGTGTGTGTGTGTGTGTGTTTTCCTTATTGTAAGTTAGTTTAAATAGTTTGTAAGTCTAGGGGATGATGACTATAGCTGTTTAGTGCCACAAGTTTACAAACATTTCAACATTTTTGAAATTGTAAAATCAAAGAAACGTTTGAAATCGATTGTGACAATAATTTCGTATGGCTCCGTGACCTAATGCAACTCATTCTACCCACATCACTTAGCCACCTGAGAAAAAGGGGGGGGGGGGGGAAGTTCGACGTGAAATTAGTACCACGTGTCCTTACATTGTTCAGAGGTTAAAATGCATAGTGAAAAATGGCTGTGACTCGAAGGGGTTTCTAACCCATGACCATGCGTATTGCTGTCTAGCGCTTAGCTCAAGCCCAGACTTGAAGTGGAAACACGGCGCTATTTATTGGACATTTTCCCAATCCAGATAAGAACATCTAATTTGCAATAAAAGTATATTGAGGTTGTTAATCTACATACAAATTGTCGCATTTTTACGTTTCACCAAATCACACACGATGTGCAGAATTTCAGTTGAGTAGTTTCGAAGTTCATAGCGGACAAAAACCGTGACACGGGATTTCCTTATACCGACTATTGTTGGCCGGGTATTGTTGGTTCCAGTCTTCTGTACGTTTATCTAATCCTCATCGCTCCTCTCCCTCCATTCTACGCCTCTCCCTCTTTCTCCAACTTCTCTTCCCCATTCTATTTCAACCTTTCTCTGTCCAATTCCCCCTTACCCCCTCTCCTTGGTCATATCTACCCTCGCATCTACATTCACCATCTCCTCCTCCCACTCTCTGCATCTCGCTGCTTCCTGTCTTCCTTCTATTATATGTGATGTAATTCACAATAAAATTTCGTACGTTATGTGATCATTACATTTTTTCCATTGGTTCGTTCCTCTTCTCCATCTCTCTTCTCGCCTTGCTCTGCCCTCTCTCCGTTCACTTGCTCTCGTCACCTGTCCATGACTTCCTCTCCCCTCTTTCTGTCAGTCTTCTCTGTCCCCTATCGGCCACCTCCCTCCTTTCACTCGTCCCGTCTTCTCCCCCTATCTAGGCTCTCTTCTTTCTTGTGTCAGCCTCTCTCACTGCATCTCATCCGCCCTTTACCGGTGAACAGTTACATAAATCTGAAAACTTTCATGGTGATCGTGAAAGTTGTTAATATTAAAAATTCTGCAATGATTGTTATTGATCAAAATATATCTATAAAGATTGGTATTGTAATTAAAATAGTACTTTTTAGTATTGTTCTCGCAGCTTGTCAATAAAAGTTGCTTGACTATATATTAGTGACGTGACAAACAATTGTGTCGTATGTAGTTGTGTGTGTATGGGTAGCTGTAAATGAATCTGCACTTGAACTCAAACTTGCTAATCTGACTGAATACTTTATCCATTTAGTTAAGCATGACTTTGAACAAAAAGCAAATATGTAATAAAAACCAATTCTGACCAATTCTATTCATAGAATGGGCAATTTGACCTCCGGTAACAAATAATCTGTTTCATTAAAGATTGCAATTGTTTGGACAATAGGACATCAGCTTGCTACAGAAGTGACTGTTTGCCAAACAGACCTGAGTCCGACAATTATTCCTGAATTATATAATTCAAGGGTTTACACTGATTTTGTGGCCATAGGGTGCGCAGGGAACATGTGCAACTGCCCTCAGAATTACTGCCAAAAATGCTGCTGCTGATGCTGCAAGGTCAAAAACTATTTATAGAATTCGCAGGAGTGCACTGCGAATCCAGTCACCATACAAATACAAATTTTTGTTCATCTCTGTAGTATGTAAAACAAATAATTAATTGGATTTCTGGATGAAAGATTAACACGAAACAGAGTTGAGGTTGAAGTTTAAGCTGAAGAGAACATGAACTTAAATAACATTGCAAAATATGGTGATTACAACTAGGGAATGTCTTACAGAAATCTTTTCAGAAACTCATTTACTTTTACTGTCACTTTCAACAAAAGGATAACCAGCTAGTACTTTATACAATTTAAATAAAGAAAATAGAAATTGTCTAAATCACACTTCCTCCATTTTTGGTACACTAAAAACATACTAAATTTCTCCACTATAGTTTTAATTATTTTAAAGAATGGACATAAAAGACGAAAATTAAACCCTTCATGTCGAATGTCTGTTAGATGTGGGCTATAATTACGCGAAGCGCCTAATAATGAAAATATGACTCTCCTTACCTTTGTCCTTCGTAATCTCAGAATATTTTCAAATATTTCACAACATTGACACACATAAATTGATTCAAATGATGCAAGCTCACGCTGCAGTTTGCGACTTCATTCCAACACTACTCCTGCTTACCTGTCGGAGGCCGGCGTCCAAACTCAGTTAGCAAAAACGCGGGACAGAGCACACCAAAGGTTGTTCTCGCGGAGCCAAAGATATGATTTTACAGACATTCAACGTTCTCAATATTACATGCCTACGTATTAATCGGTAAACCATCCTCGAAGCTCATTCCAAGGTACCCATAGCCAAGTACCGTGCGGGGTCTTGCGGAATATAAAACCCTTTTTCATTGAAATATAAATGCATTGATGACTTTCGCGGTGATCGGACAAAAGGTATCATTGTCTGCTGTAATGTACCATTCGTCATGCACTGTAAGAACGCTGCGGTATTCCTTTTGTTTTGAGGGTAAGGTGTACTAGGTCTGAATAAAACTGTAGAGTGGAAACCAATATGACAAGTAAATTCTCCTCCTCAAACCACTGTATGGAACTACGTATGTGTAGACAGTGCCCATCGTCTCTTTTTTAAGTTAAAGGGAACATTATTTCAACAAAATCGGAAATCTGCAGATTTATAAAAAATAAAAATAAATAAACGGACAGTCTTCTTTTCTTCTCTCGGATTTTAATAGAAAATAATACAGAGCATAACTGGAATAAATTAAATATACAAAATATTTAAACAGCAAGGATCTCTGCTAGATACATTTTGGAAACAGGTCTGATGTAAAATGAATTGTAGCATCAAGGAAACGTCTGAAATCGATTGTAATATAATTTTCGTGTGGCTCTGTGTCCTCGTGACATTCTTTGAACTTGACGCCACTTCTGCGACTTGAATGTCCCTAAATTACCCTAATTAGCCGACCAGGAAAACGGGACCAATAGTTAAACTTGGAATTTGAACCAAGTGTCGTTTCCTGCGACTTCTCACATTGTTGAGCAGTGAAGACTAGATTAAAACCCAGAGTGAAATAATTCATGATCCTAGCGAGTTTCGAACACGTTACCTTTCGCTTTCCTCTTTTTTGTTTTTTTCTTCTGATATTTCGATTCGTTGCAGACACGTGATCGGTTTTTATTCGCCTCGTATCGTTCAGCTGCAGGTTCTGTTTCTTGTTAGAGAGAGAATTCAGCTGCCCTCTCACCGAACGCCTTACCGGAAGTCCGCGTCCGTGTCCGTGTTGGTGTCTGTGTTGGGGTCCATGTTGTTGTCCCTGTCGTGCTCTCGATTTCGGTTCCTTTGCTAGTACATTCTATGCACTGTGTTTCCTGCTGCTTAAGTTGTTTCCTGTATCGTATATTCCGTTTGTATTCGTCGTATATCGCATACGACATTTTATCTGATAGTATTTTGTGTGCTGTCCATTGTTCCTCTTGCATTATGGCTTCCTATATTTATTGTTCTGTGTGATGATGTAGTGTTGGTAATGTGTCTCTGAGGTGGTTGTGGGTCACGCAGAATAGGACAACGTGTTCGGGAGATCCCCTCTCAAATGTTCAAATGTTTGTATAGCTGATGGGACTTAACTACGGGGTCACCAGTCCCCAAACTTACGAACTAGTTATGAACTAGCTTACACTAATGACGGCACAAATATCCATGTCCGAGGGGGGATTCGAACCCCCGACCGTAGTGGCCGTGCAGACCGTGACTGGAGCGCCTCAGTCCCCTCGGCCACCGCGGCCGGCGATCCCCTCTCCCAACATGTGCAGTATGTTGTCTCTCTGAGACTGACGCGGTGTAAGTGTGTAGGATAAGGGCCGTATCCTATCAAGAAGTGGACCATGCCACGGCTGGGGTCGACATGTTTCATTCTTAGTCTCTCCGGTATGTCGGGGAAGAATGAAAGGACCCTACGACCCTCTTCACTGTGTAATCTTATCGTTTGTGTAATACTAACGAAGGCGCCTTCCCGTGAACGACAACATCTGGATTGCACGGAAAACAAAAGACGTCTGACCACTCAGCCCGCCGACCTTGACGAAGACTGGCAGCCCTCTAAATCCGTCCGTCTCGCAGTATCGACCTGGCGCGGCGCCAAGAGCGCCGAGTTAAGTTTTACTGGCCTCGTTTCGTTATTCACAGATATATGTTGGCTGCAGCGGCAACGATAATCGTTTCTCTTTCCGCCCCACTGTGGCAGTGCGAAAGTTTGGCCGCGGCTGCGACGCTCCCGTCGCAAATAAGGCGACACGCGGGGCCTTTTGTTTTGGCGCTCATTAAGGGGTCCATCACTGAAATGTGGCGGCCGTTTCCCGCGGCCCCGTCTGACGCCCCGGAAAATACGCCCTCCGGATCGGCGCGTCTGCAAAAACGGGGCTGCGGCGGCGTGCGGTCTGCGCGCCTGGCGGCGGCCCAAGCCCCGGGGGCGGCGGGGGCGGCGGGGGCGACGACCTGGGCGCGCCATTGCTCACACACTTCCGCCGCCCGGCACTCCGGCCGTCACGAATTTCCGTGGCTCGTTAGAGCGCCAGCGGAACATACATTCACGCCGCCAGGCCAGGTCGCCATATTTCCTGCCCCACTCGCGGCTTCCCCAGTCTGAAATACTCTCCTGTTACGCTGCACTTTATCTCGTGACACTTCAACATACACGTCATAACAATTCTATCTCCGTATGTTCTAAGTATGGTCCTACTAATCTGCGTAATGTGGAAGTTTATTAGTAAATCTTAATCCATATCTATAAATGTGAATGTTCGATGTACGTTTATCACGTCTGAACCACAAGACATGAAGAGCTAAAAATTTGTACAGTGACTAACGTCTACCCGGGGAAGGTTTTAGGCACGGTTTTATGGCGATCGGATAGCTATTTATCTATGTTCAAATGTTCAAATGTTTGTTAAGCTTATGGGACTTAACTACGGGGTCATCAGTCCCTAAACTTACAAACTACTTATGAACTACCTTATACTAAAGACGGCACAAATGGATTCGAGCCCCCGACCGTAGTGGCCGCGCAGACCGTGACATAAGCGCCTCAGTCTCCTCGGCCACCGCGGCCGGCTATTTATCTATATACAGGGTGTTTCACTAAGTGTGTCTGTCTCTGTAACTTATACAATAATAGGTGACGGAAAATATTAATTCGGTAGCTCAACACAAGAAATGTTACACTTTCTGCGGATCTATGAACATAGATTATTGTATCATTTTCCAAAGAGTTACACCACAGAGATACAAATTTTTAAATGGAACAATAGTTTTTTCTATCGTGTATTGGATACCTTTAAACCAGCTGCGTTCAAATCAATTTTAACTACATTTCTATCACTGTTAGTTTGGGAGCTACAACCCTTCAAAGTTCCGGGGGCGGAGGCTGCGATAGCGTAGCTGACTGGCCGAGTGGCTATCCCCTCGGGCACGGCCCACTGTCTCATGACCACCAGCCAGTCAGATACGCTGTCGTAGCCTCCGCCCCCTAAACTTTGAAGGGTTGTAGCTCCCAAACTAACAGTGATAGGAATGTAGTTTAAATTGATTTGGACGCAGCTGGTTTCAACGAATTCAATGCACGATAGAAAAAACTATTGTTCCATTTAAAAAATTATATCTTTGTGGTGTAACTCTTTGGAAAATGATACAATGAACTATGTTCATAGCTCCGCAGAAAGTGTAACATTTCTTGTGTTAACCTACCGCATTAAAATTTCCCGTCACCTATTATTTTATAAGTTACAGAGGCAAACACACTTAGTGAAACACCCTGTATATTAATGACAATGTCTGTTCGGTGTAAGCTTATCACGTCCGAACGACAATACGCAGAGACTTAGTTATTTGTACAGTTACTAATTTATACCTGAGGAAGGTTTTAGGCACGGTTTTATATCGATGTGGTATATATTTAGTAATTTGAAGAATAGAACGCGAAATGCGGTACAATAATTACTCTTTGAAAATGGTTCTATTGGTTGCGTTGTTGCTTGAGGGTTGATAATTATAAAAGGGTGGAGTATATTGGGATGGAAAGTTATCGGTGTATGCAAAATTCTACGTGTGTGTGTGTTAATATTTCGCTCTGCAGCGAAAACTACAGAACGCAAACGAATGGTCTGTGTGTAATTGTTGTCCTAAGTCTCCTGTTGTACACCATAGCAGTTCCATGCTGATAGCTATAAGCGGGTGGAAGATATGGTGGTTGAAAGTCGTCAAATTATAAAAAAAAAAATCGAAGGCCAACGATGACATTTGCGACTTTATAGCAAGGAAGTTACATACAGCGAAACGTGGTGCCACAGACCATATATTTGGTCTATTCGTGCTACAATGTCTTCAGCTCCTTCTCTGTAAGGATAAGCATGCGAATAAGGAAATAAAAGAATAAATAAATAAAGGAGTAAAGAGGAAATTTCTTTTAACACATCTCTTTAAAAAAATCGATTCGACGTTTCGCGCATTACATCAAGTGATCGCTCTGTGATATTACAATAATTATTGTTGAATTTCGTGATGTGTTTCTTCGAAATGAGTGCATTTTTACGTGTGATTTGACCTATACTACTTACTTTCCTGATAAACGGTAAGTGCATAGACTTCTGCAATCTGATAGGAATATTTTTTAGTTTGTTTCTAAAGAAGGTATTGTATTTCATTTCACCCTTCAAAAACCAGTCTCATAGCACACTACTGAAAGATAGCTTATCTATCATAATCAACCAACACGTGAGCGGAGCCGCGGGTTGAAGCTAGTCATTATATAAATACGCTAACGCGAAAATTGTGGGACAGATTACTAATTTATTCGTTCAAGAAGGCCAATCAAAGTTACATATTCGAAATATTGTTTGTCTTAGATTTCACGAATATCCATTTTTACATTAAAAGTGGTAAAAGGAAGTAGAAATGTACCTATCTACAGCTTGCATAAAGTTCTACATTCTCCAACAATTACCTCACTGATTCGCTATTCGCCTCGAGCAAAGACGCTGTAATGCAGCGCATCTGCAGTATTAAAATAACGCATTAAAATAAGTGAATATCGAAACATGGAGTGCTCCCAACTCACTTTCTTGTTCCGTTCAAATGCTTCATTTTCGCAGTGATTAAGAGTGGTTAAAGGAAATTGATGTTTTCATATTAATGACGATATAAAGGATGATGCACCGGGAGAGGCATGTAGCGGTGCATGTGTGGAACTACGAAGTCGACATGTTGTCAGCTCTGGAATTCTGAATATCGCACTATCGAAATAACATTATTTCTTGGCGTTGTATAAATATACGAAGACCGAAATTGTAGTTCCATTTCAAATATTAGGCTAATGAAAGTTATATATTTCGAAAATGGCAGGAGAAGTATATATTTCCGTTTTTATTTTTTGTTATTGTGTCAGGCATTTTCCTTAACACGTAAAAGATACCGTTTCATACCTCCCAGTGCCGGTTAAATT
This sequence comes from Locusta migratoria, assembly GCA_026315105.1. NCBI lineage: Eukaryota > Metazoa > Arthropoda > Insecta > Orthoptera > Acrididae > Locusta > Locusta migratoria. The sequence continues at coordinate 105,482,885 of CM048747.1, forward strand.
ATACCAAATATCCCAGCGGCCTCCTATGATAATGTTGGCAACAGATGCTGAATAGTGAGAATCCTGTGAGTCTTCATTTTAGCTAATCGCTTGACATCGCTGTTTTTTTCTCATGGAATCTTCGCTTTACGAGGGCAACTATTTTTACTGAGCGGAGGAGGGTACATACCGGAACCTGTCAACCATAAAGCAGGAACAGCATTATTTGTTTACTTCATAGTCTGTACGATACACTAATCGAGACATTCCATGTGGTTCGAACAAATGGGCAAATATTTTCTATCGTGTTGCTGATGTTGCCAACATAATGAAGCGAGGCCGCCGACATGATACGTAAAATTTTACCTCCAGTGACCGTTGTAAACACAATTGGTCGATTTTGGATCACAGGCAATACTATTATATATAAAATTGAAGTGTTTATGCCTATATTTCACTATGCAGCCCAAACTACACATCGCAAACAAATAGTGTTTGTATGTGGTTGTAGGTTTCGGTCTCCCATTGGGTATATAACGATAACGAGGTGGAAAATATGGGAGTTGAAATTTACCGCCTTATATAAAATTCTACGTGTAGGTGTCAATATTTTGCACTTCAAGAAAAACTACACAGTGGAGAGGAACGCTCTCTCTGTGTTGTTTTAATACAAAGTCTGCCGTTGTACACCATAACATTTCTGTGTCGATAGCTATAACAGGGTGGAACATATAGTGGTTGAAAGTTGTCAGCTTATTGAAACTGGGACCGAAGACCAGAGATGACTTTTGACATTATATTAGCAAAAACGTTATATACAGTGAAAAGTGATGCGCATTCTTCAGTTGTTTTTATGATACAAACGTACGAATAAAGAAAAAAAGTGCCTAATGCCGTTTGAATCGTAAAAATACCGAGAAAAATGCCAAAGTGTAAGAAAGAAATGTCACGTTCTCGATCAGTTTCTAAAAGATAGAAAACGGCGCTGAAAAGTGAATCTACAGACGATAGGAACTTGAAATTTGCAAACGTTGTTTATCTTACACTGTAGGCATAAGCGATTTTTCGATATTCCCACTCCTAAGGAGGTGAAATAGGGGATGAACTTTTTTTTTTTTTTTTTTTTTTTTTTTTTTTTTTTTTTTTTTTTTTAAATACATTGCTATTCAGGTAATTTTGAAGCAAGAAATACAAAACTCAGGATTTAGGTTTTTGACTGGAATTTTAAAAACACGTATTTCGATATTTTTGGGGATTCTACTACTAAGTGGATGAAATAAGAGAACATATTTTAAGGGTACTACTAAGGCTGTTTTGATGCTAGAAATGTGAAGATTTTGATTTGGAACCATTTATAGAATAAAAAAGGTGTTTCGTGATTTTTGAATTCTGCCATCAACGCTGCAATAGAGGGTGGCAAGCTGTATCAAAATACTTGATCAAAAAAGCATTTTTAAAGCTAAAACTATGAAAATTTATATTTAGAAGTAGAAAAAACCAATGCCCACTACCAGTCTACGCGTGCGAAGCAACGGGAATAAAGCTAGTAGAATAATATGCGCAATGTGGGTGGTGTTAGTGTACAGTCCGAACACTGGACTGATGCAGCTCTCCATGTTGCTCTATCCTCTGCAAGTCCCTCCAACTCCGAGCCGTGTACATGAATCTATACCTATAAAATCGATGCCTGTGTGTATGAATGTTATCTAAGGACGGGAAGACGGCTAGACCAATTATGATAAAATCTCCATATTAGCCCAGATGCTGATTCTGTGAAGTTTGGTAGCAATCGTATCAAGATATGTAACGCTAAATGTGTTGTGGTCTTCAATCCGGAGACTGATCTGATAGATCTGTATATCCTATCGAACTCTATAATGAGCAATCCTCCTCATCTCAAGAACGGCAATCCACATCTATTTCAGACTTCTTACTGTACTCAATTCTAGATCTCCCTTACTCACTTCCCACCAATGCTACATTCACGATTCCTTTATATCTAAAAATGTGTCCAACCAATCGATCTTTTAGTCAAGGTATACCAAACATTCCTTTTCTCCCCAAATCTGTTCATTACCTCTTCATTAGTCACACGATTTGCCCACTCAATCTTTAGCATTTTTCTGCACCAACACATTTCAAAAGTCTCTATCCTCTTCCTGCCTGAGCTATTTATCGTCAATGTTTCACTGTCGTACGAGGCAAGATTCCACACAAATGCCTTCAGAAAAGACTTCTTAACACTTCTTATGTTAACATTTTCCCTTTCTTCAAATTCTTCCCTTTACCCTTCTGCATGTTATATGCTCTGTACGCGAAATAATGAAAAATAACATGTAGAACATAGCAACCCACAAAAGCATTTTCTGAAATATGTTAAAGTTGGGAAAAGTCAAAGAGTAAACAGGTTTTCCTAAAAGTATTTTTTTTTTAGTATTTTAAATATGACTGCATCTTAGCAACGGTTATAGGATAGCAAATTAATAACAGCCAACCAGTTGCAATAATAGTTGTGTAATAAAATTTTGACCACGGTTTCGACAGGTATAAACGCGTCTTGTTCAGAAATACATGTATACTATACTTGCATATCACAGGAATTTGACAACCCTTAGTAAATGTGAATGTCTGCAGATGCGCTGACGCATCTTTCAGTCTAAACCACATTCTCTAGATCATAGAGATGTCAAATTCCTGTGATATGCAAGTATAGTGTACATGTATTTCTGAAGAAGACGCGTTTATATCTGTCGAAACCGTGGTCAAAATTTTATTACACAACTATTATTGCAACTGGTTGGCTGTTATTAATTTGCTATCCTATAACCGTTACTGAGAAGCAGTCATATTTAAAATATTGAAAAAATAATTACTTTTAGGAAAACCTGTTTACTCTTTGACTTTTTCCAACTTTACCATATTTCAGTAAATGCTTTTGTTGGTTGATATGTTGTACATGTTATGTTTCAACACTATGAAGACCATGATTTAGAACCCTCAAAGTGTTTAATTCATATTTACATACCAATATCACAGTGTAAGCTGTACGTAAAACATTATGTCTGCCACTTGGATCGACAGTATCGCCTCCATCCCAGAAACAGCCAACTGCAGCGGCAGTATCAATGCACGTTTAGCACCAACAGTCACGGAAGCAATGCAGCGCTCCTATCGGCAGCACTGCAGTAACAGAGGAATGGCACGATACAAACGGAGAATTTGCTATTTCACACTAAATGTGAATGTTATCGAATAGAAAAACTCATTTATATTCCATGTTCTGTCAATATAAGCCTATAGTAATAAAATGTCATTGTAGAGCAATATATATGGTTCAGTGACATTGGTTCACAGTAGCAGTATCACAATGGTATCGTAGAAAATTGTTTTAGGAGATAAATGAGTTGTAAACGGACCTGTTAAGCTCAGAAGGAAATGATTATGTTAATTTGCACATGCCTGTCACGTATTTTCTAATGTTTTCTCAATTTTCACGAGTATATTTATCGGATTCCGGATTCATTTTAATAATTATAGAAACAAACTCGGTTTTTTCTCTAGCTATGAAATGTTTGACTCATATTATGCTTTCATTTAATATCAGTTCGTTTATACTCAATGTAACCTAATGCAAATGATTTCCTTGTTTTTGCGAAGTTTCTTATAACCTCCTAATTTCAACAATGTCTTGCCATTTTTCCTTCATTGTAGTAACGCACTTTTCATATAACTGCTACAACTTCGTCACACGATCTTCTCCGTTCATCCACCAAAAATCATTAGGATATAGTAATCAACGGTGTACCAACAAAGGCGGGGCCCATTGCTGGTACTAAAAGCCATCCGTTATACCTTATTTGCAGGATAAACCATTCAAATTTGAAGGTCGTCAGTTCAAGGATGTACCTACGAATCTGAAATTATAAAGGACACATGTATAATGTAGTTGAGAAAGCGAACCAAAGATTACGTTTTATCGGCAGAACACTTTGATGATGCAACAGAACTACTGAAGAAGTTTTTGTGAGACGGGGGCTGTAATTAGTCTATTTTTCATACTAACCTTGTATTACTGTATCTTTCTCTTTACGCTAATTATCGAAATATGTAACATTTTTCTTTGTAGATCTTTATTTATTTAGATTTCTGTGCCTTTGGGGACACATAAGGGATGATGGACTCCTGGGATTGTAGTACATTCTATGTTTATATGAAAATTTCAGGATTTTAATGTTTATTGGCACAGCTTGGCTGCTAAAAAGTGGTTTTACGTGTTGGCACGGTCAGGCCACTTAGAGCAAAGACGCACTTGGGGGTCTCGCCCTCCCACCAACTTTCGCTCGCCTTCGGGGGAGGACGAGAGGGGCTGGCTTGACCTGTGGCGCCGACGCTACGGGCGGCGGAGAATGTGGAATGCTTTACAATGCTGACCCACGGTTTAGGGTGGACGATAGGGGGGACTGCCTTTTTAGTCATTCGGCCGTTTCGCAAGAGAGGAAAGCTTTCTGCCCGTCTGGCGCCCCAGGGGTTTGGTTCCAGCGGCTGTATATATAGCACAACGTTAACATTTTTAGGTCGTGTGACCATAGCTAGGAGCAAGGTGAAATTCCTTGCAGAGCATTCACCCTGGGAACGGTGAAATGCGCGGGAAGCGTTGGTGGCGTGAGCGGAGCCTCTTGGCAACCGCAGAGAACGCTTCCTGATTCGGCAGAGTATTTTACTATTACAGCTAAACAATTTGTCAACGGCGCTACGCCATCCGATTGGTTTAACTATTAACCGTTAGCAGATATTGGTGCGTCTTTCGTCTTTTCGCGCGTGGGTGTGGCAACCCGGCACTTGCCGTGAGCTGCGGCAGAGCGCGAGGACGTACGACGACTCATGTCTGAGCGTCCGAAGTGCACGGACCTCGGGAGGACTCCTGTGTGAGCGTCCGAGGGGTAAGGACCTCGCGACAGTCTCTCGTGTCTGAGCGTCCGAAGTGTACGGACCTCGCTAGTCTCCTGTTTGAGCGTCCGAAGTGTACGGACCTCAGGAGACACGGAATACTCGGTTTAGATTCGCGGGGAGGACATCGTCTTAAACGGTCCTCTGGTTAGACTTGTATGTGATTCCGAAGATTCGGACCTTGTAGAACTTGTATTTACCTCACGGACGTTACATTGTCCTGTGGACAGCATTATCAAAAACATTAAAAATATACTGTGATTTTCCTTATCTAATGCATATTTGTTTGAGATTCTACCCTTTCTCAAGAATGTACCATTCATTTTTCCTTGCTGATTACAACGCCATCTTCTAAGAAACGAAATAAATGTTCCAGACAACAGTTACATATTTCTTGACGAAAAATCCAAATTTGCAATAAAAACAGGGGTTCCTATGTAAGCTTTCAAAGTTATTCCCACCCCCCATGAGTGGTGCAAGGAAGGGGGTTCGAGCTTTATGTTAATGGATGGCCCTCTTCGATGTCCCTCTTCCAAATAATCCGAAAAATAGATTCAAGTGCCTGACGCTGTATATGTACGTTTTCATACCTTGCGCGATATGACCATACACTCTTCAGTGCCCTTCTATAGCAACAGATTTAAAACGAGTCAATCCCTTTCTTGCCTGAACTCTTTATCGTTCACGTTTCACTCCCGTAACAGTCTTCACTACAAACAAATTCCACGAGAAAAGATTTCTGAACACTTATTTTCTCTTCCTCAAAAATTCCCTTCGTTAAATAAACATTCTGTACTTTATATCTTCTCTACTTCGAACAGAAAATGTTATTTATTGAGAAATTGTAAACGCATCTAATTTTATTGTCTCGTTTCGTAATTTAATTCGTTCAGCCATGGCTAATTGTCTCGGTCTACATACCATTATTCCTTTTCTGCTCTTTTTAATGTTCATCATGTACCCTCCTTTCAGGACACTGTTCATTGCGTTCAATAGCTCTTCAAGGACATTTGCATTCTCCGACACAAATATAGGGTCTTCGGCAAACCGCAAGGGTTTTTTGCCCTGAACTTCTGTATTCATATTTGTACTTGCTTTCCTACACAAATTTCTCAATGTTCAGATTGAATAATATTCGGAAAAATGCTACATCGTTGTGTGTTTCTGCTGTGTGATTTCTGTACAAGCTATATATAACTTTAACTTCCATGTATTTTACCTCTGCTACGGGGATAAGTGGAGCAGTATCTTCCAGTCACATTACTGAAAGCTTTGTCCAAATCTATAAAAGTTCCAAAATACACTATTCGTGGATTACTGACTTACGGATGGCTGTTTTCCATGATACCGTTTATTTTCGTATCCAGTTTAAACTAAACCGTAGGCATAGAACGAAGATTTGAAAACTTTAATGAACGTAAAGAAGTAGAAAATCTCTATCGAAATCAGTCTCAAGCAAAGATATGGAAGGTGTGGCGATGGCGGGAGCTGAATGTCACATATTGAGGTTTCGTTCGAATGCGACGGCTTGGTATCAAGATCACGCTACGAAGCTAGCACAGAATTAACGTTTCATCATTACTCCAAGTTTATTGCACATCACTGGCGTCTCGTCATCTAGATCTGAATACGCTGGAAAAGTAAAAGATTCACTATTATGCTTTACACTTTGGTCCTTTTTTGACAAAATCAGAGGAAACTGATTATTGAAGCTAAGCAGTGTCAAACGTTGGGAGGATCCGGGCCTGAAGTACCAAATCTGAACCCGAGTCGGGATCCAGTGTACGTAGGTCAAAAATTGTGGAGAAAACACTTCACGGGAGGAAGGTCACATTTACAACCGAATTAAACGATCGCAGCAGTGTTTAGGTATTTAGAAACGTGTATAAATAATAATGAGTTTAATCAAGAAAGCTGGGTGTCGTGCCCTTTTGTGTACTCAAGCATGTAGTCATAGTACAATTAATCAAATACACCAAGACGAAACGGTTTGCAGGATACTCAAACCTACAAAATGCGGATCCGTCGAAACTTATAAATGAATTAAATAAAGCAAATAAATACAACCAAAACTGCATAGACACCGAAGTTTTACAACATTGGAAAAAAAGGACTACGAAAATTAATTGTATTTGATGGGAGACCGATATAAACTCTTCTTTCCTTTAATAAATCTATCCTGGGGATGTCGATACTTTGTTTTCTTCTCTCTCTCTTCCCCTCTCGATTTATCTGGGGTTAAATGAATATTGAAAATACGCGATCAAATTATTATTAATTCAAGTAACAAATGATTACTAAAAACGATTATTTTACGTAAAGCCATAAGATCCTTATGCATCTCATTTATTTATTTACTTCTTTTTTAAAAACAAAAGATGGTGCGTTTATTAAATCATTTTACATAGCTTCTGATGTGGAAACGTTAAATGCTATGCTACAATGATGTTTCAGGGAAGAATCGAGCTCGGCATATGCAGGACGATATTCCGTGTAATTTCCATTGTTCGCACCTTCTGAATTTTTATGACGGCCTCGAAAATGTTGCTCTTGTTTCGCTAATTAGCAAACATCATTATTCAACCTATTAAAGGCTTTCCTATTCCTTCTTGCGTCCTCATTGTGCAGTTCTGTTCCCAAATTTCATTGTGAACTATTGAGAACGCTAATTTTAGCACGGCATACAGTAAATCTATTTTATATTAAAAAGAGTAGAAAGGTGAATTTTAGACTCACTATGTCTCTTCACTACAGTATTAAAATGATTTAAATCACAATAACCTTCCTTATTGGAAGTAGTGTTCATTGTACCAAATAGCATACTACTCTAACAATAAAGTCACAGCAATATAAGCCGGTCTTATAACTCATACAACTCCTTACATAAATCCCTCCCAAATCCCTTTCATTTGACCATATTTCTGCTTTATACACGTCGAAAGTTTGTACGTAGAGCATGGTCTGCCATTCCAGTTACTTTCTTCGTATTTGTAAAGGGCGAAACGCGTCATTAATTAAAGAATAAAACAGTCTGCAATCAAGACGGTTTTTTACTGAAGGAATATTTATTCTCGCTGATTACTGTACTCCATGGACTGGAAATCACATCTACTTCCATTACAAAATTGATGTGCTCATGATTGGTGTTCAAATGTTTGTAAAGCTTAAGGGACTTAACTGCGGGGTCATCAGTCCCAAAACTTACAAACTACTACCTTATACTAAGAACGACACAAACATCCATGCCCGAAGGGGGATTCGAGCTCCCGACGGGGAACGGCTTCAGGCATCGTAGCATAGCGCCTCAATGCGCTCCGCCGCGGCCGTGAATGGTGTTCTAGTGATTCCCCGCGTTTTTCACGGTATGCAACCAGTAGAGATTTTATTTACTTTTCTATCTGAGTACCCGGCACAGTTACGAATGAAGTTGTTTTTGTTACTGATAACTGGTTTCAGCTTTTAGATCCATCATCAGACGAGTTACTTAACACCAAGTGCCACTTACATGATCAGCCATCCAAAAACAAAACATTATTTTTTACTGACTGATCGTGTATGCGACTCTTGCGGTGGAGACAGTGTAGTGAATCAGTAACCATTTACCCATAATAAAAAACTTCACTTACGTTTTGACGGACAATCAAATAAGATAAAGTTGCAGATCCTGTTCAGCACGATGGAAATCCCAAAAATTTTTATTAATTCATATCGCTGGAAGTTCTTCCCTTCATTCAGGAGTTTTCGCTATGAAAGTTCCCATCATCGCTCAGTGAATAAACTAACGAGTGCAATTGTAGATAACTATTATATGGTATTTTGTAAGCTGAGGCATCGTCATGGTCTAGCTTTTACGATCAATAACCGATAGCGGGCAGGCGCCAGAATACGAAAAGTAAGTCGTCGTTCGGGTTTCGTGCAGAACGGTTGCGTGTAGTTATAACACAGAAACTTTACTTGGAAAGTTACACAGATATGGGAAAAACTTGAGAGAGCCGCATTTGGTAGTAAAAGCGGAACTAAGGTGTACCCAGATATCCATCAGTTGGTCTTTTTGGCACCACTCAACGGGATAACAAACTACGAGCAAAGTAAAGCAAGGTATAAAATCAGATTTTAAGCAAATTCAGGAGAAAACGCAAGGGAATTCAGATAACTAAAGAAAAATCAACGCAAAATATTAAAGAAACTGAGAAATGTGAAGGAAAAGATATCACGAACGAATTAACGGAGGAACTTAAATCGGAATTAAATAGCTAGCGTTGGAATAAAAACTTAATTTCAATTTAAGCGTCAAAAATGCACTAGAAGTTAAATGTAAATTTTCCATAAAAACCGCAGACTTTAATCGTTGAGCCGACAGAAGCAGGGAAAGAAGAACACAGATTAATGTTCAAATATCTGTAAAGCTATGAGACCGAACTTCTGATGTCATCGATCCTTAGACTTACAAAATACATTAATTAAATGTAGCTTATGTTAATGACAATACACGCATCTACACCGGAGGGAGTACTCAAACCTCCGAGGGGAGCGATCATTCAATCCGTGACATGGCACCTCACAACGCGCTTCCATTCCGAACGGCGAACATAGGGAAACTGGAAAAGGTTATTGACTTTGAAGAAACTTGTATTTCTCCAGAATGCCACACCAAGGACTACAGTTAACGCAGCAAAATTTATTTGTAAGATGGCATGTTATACAAAGATCATATGATAAAACTACAGACGCATAGGTAGCGAGAAGTGTCGAATGTTGCCCCCATTGCTCGTTATAACAGCTTTTGAGGACGCTATATCTTCACACGTCAAATTTTTCAGGGAAAAACATGGTTTTAACTGATCGCAGTTGAGATCTAGTAGCTGTGTTCCGTATTAACACTGCATGGGAACAATACCGAAAAGAACAATGTATTTTACGAAGTTTGACCTTCCGAATTTTGGAGACAATACTTTGAAAAGGTTGCGTTGCAAGGAATATTTGGTTAGGCAGCTCCGTCAGTTTAGGCAGGGATGTCAACTTGGGGGGCAGGGTGTTCCTCTCAGATTTAAGGGGGAAAGGCTCAGGGAATTTTAGGGCCAATACTGAAGAGATTTTCCTTTTTTTATGGATGTGCTTGTCAATGTCTGTAGGAATAAAACATTCATGGGCGAGTGTTTAATCTTCTTACACTCTTATATTATGTAAGATACTGCAATTTACTGATTTTATTACGTTGGTTGCCAACTACGCAAGGTACTGTTAGTCAGTGTTGGTGTACTGATTTGTTGTCACTGAGCTGCGCTGTCACTGTTGTTGCAAGAGCTTGTTCGTCCCACCCTTCCGCAGCTCGTCACAGTCTCCGCTCATCTAATATGAACGACAGTTTAGTCCGAGCAATCAATGGAACTTGTGTGTATACTACGCTGAGAATGTGTTTACTTTTCTGACGAGTTCATACATTCGAGTTTTTATAACTGCATTATTTTATTTAAACACAATGTCTACTGAAGAGGAAATAGTTCAACAGTATACAAAGAAATGGGAAGCGGACCCTTTGCTGAAAGGAATGAAATTTCCAACCATCTCTTATAATGGCTTATTCTGATGTACAACAACAAATCTATCTTTCAAAGAGAGGGACATTTAGAGATTTTTCTTTTGTTCACCAGAAATATAATTGTTTAGGTCATGATGTACTGAATAAAACTAGCAGTCACTTTATAGTACCCACACTCCGCTTAATTTTTGACGTCAAAATACGAAATAAAATTTAAAAAAAAAAAAAAAAAAAAAAAAAAAAAAAAAAAAAAAAAACCATTGAAAATTCATGAATTTGTTACTTGCATCAAGTTCGGCAACAATAATTTACACGAAATTCGACAATATTGCCTGTCGCTGCTTGGTATTTTTTCTAAATAATGGTAACAGTCGTTGACTACCTCATCCCCTCACTCTCTGTTCACTATCGCCAGGCTTCCATTTTCCAGCATTTAGCATTGGATTCAGATTTATACTGCGAAAAACAGATGAACATGAATTAGCTTTACAGCATCTTTTAAATTAAGAGCTATCGAGTTTCCAACGGATAACTGAATAACATATTAGATGTGTGGTGTGTATAAAAATAAGGTTTTAATAATATAGATATTTCATAGATAGTGTGATTAAGTGATTAATCAATGTATACCATCCTAAACCAGTCGAATACACTACTGTACTGAATTTATGAATTTGCACCTGTAGTATCCTCTCCAATTCCAGAATTTAAAAAAAAATGCTAAAATGGCGGGTACTATAACGTAGTAAATACGGTATAACGAAGTAATAATAAATAACTGTCAGATTAATGTAGAATTTGGAATTTATTACTAGCGAACAATTAAGATATACACGACTTGAAATAAAAATTAAGGCACTGTTATAGTGTTCCTTTTGACTCAAGATTTATTGTTCAATCAGTGCATATAGAGTGCTTGAAATGATTACTTTTATAGATAAATAGTCAAGCTGTATTGAGGTGAAATGTGTCGAACCATGCTGAAACATCCATACTGCTACGCTGTGTAAATTCTACGCAGTGCAGGCGATGATTCTAACATTCATTCGATCATACAGATGTCGAATATTCTCTTGAGATACGTTATTCCACCCATGCTCGACCTGTTCACGTAGTTATGCGAGATAACGAGTCGCACACGTTCACTGTTGTTCCATCATACCCCGTAAGTGCTCAATTGGAGACAAGTAAGCAGAGTGCTGGGGCGAGTCACATCCCTGTTGCAAGAGCGGAAAAAGGATGGAATTTGCAGCATTTTTTTTTTAATTCTTTATTATGGCTTTTGGTGACAGTGACCATACAGCCAGCGGTTATTACATTGACAACATTACAATAGAATTGAGATTCCTACAATGTACAGCACAATATTAATAAGTATGTTACATCATATAGCCTTAGAATAAAAGAAGAAAAATAACATGTAAAGACATTAAACAATACATATTTAACAGTACGACAGATATTTGTAATACAATAAAAGTGCAGAAAGCATAGGACCAAATGAGAGGTGCAAAGACAAATAAAAGTCAAAATATAATATAAAATCACTTATGCAGTTTCCCGCTGTGCATGTTCAAGGTAAACACACTAGCTCTAAAATTAGGGCTGTATGCCAGTGATTTTGAGGTAGTCCTTCAGTAAAGTGTACTTAAGCTTGTCTAATCCATGAAGGAGGACAGTGACACTTGTGGGAAGGGGGTAACCCATCGCGACCAGCGTTCGGTAGAATACACTTTGTGCGGCCGTGTACTTGGTGCATGTCAGTATGATGTGGTTGAGATCCGCCACTGCCGTTACATCTTTGTCGCAATGCCGAGAAGCGATGATTTTCAAACGGTGTAGGTGGGCAGGGTAACATCCATGCCCCAGTCTCATCCGAATGATAGACGTTGCATGACGTCTACTAAGCGTCATCGATGAAAACCACGGTCGTGAGGAGACATTTGGTTGTATAGCTGCCAGGTGTCCTCCCTTAAACACATGAGAGAGGTGCCATTCGTGGTCCCAAGTGCGATAGGCAGCTTTCCGAATCGTCGTTCGTAAGTCTGTATATGGAATCGGCGTGGGGCGTTGTTGTCCTTCCGTAATACTTCTCTTGGCAAGGCGGTCTACTGTTTCGTTATGGGGTATACCTCGATGTCCTTTAATCCAAAGTAAGTGGATGTCTATGCCCACTGTCTGTGCATTTGTTATGGCCTCCAAGACATCCAATATATATCTATTCGTTCGTTTGTCAAACGTCGGATGTTGTAATTTTTTCAGCACGCTTTGAGAGTCGGTGAGGATCAATATAGAGTTAAATGTTCGTGCGCCGTAATAAATGGCCTCCCTGATGGCTAGTAACTCTGCCGTGTAAATAGATGACGCAGGCGGAAGCGCAAACATTTGGTGGGTGCCGTTAGAGGGGCAAAAGAAGGCGTATCCCACCCCTGCTTCAGTTTTAGAGCCGTCAGTATAGATGTGAGCATGCTGTGGCCAGTTGCGGAGAAGAAACTGTTCCACGTCGAGAGTGATGTTGGTCCCCGTTGTGTAGTCTGATGGCAAATGTGTCACCGGGACTGGGTTGAAAAACAGATGATAAGAATAACGGAAACAAGGAAGTTTGGTGTCCTGTATGATGAGTGGGAAGAGATGTCTCCATTTCTCGTAGCTGCGAACCAGTAAAGGAACTCGGGTCATGCCTCTTCTGTGATGCATTTCTGTTATGTTCCAAAATTGGTGTACCGTTTTGAGAGAGGCACTATCACATATTGACGCTCGGCTGAGGAGGAAAATATCGGACAGCATCTGTCGACGTATAGTTAACGGCATTTCAGACGCTTCCACGAGCAAGGCGTTGGTGGGTGTTGACTTCATAGCTCCGAGAACAAGACGAAGCATTCTGTACTGGAGGGCATCAAGTTTGCGCAGGGTCGATTGCGCTGCAGTAGCGTAGACGATACTGCCATAATCCAAAACGGAGCGGATCAAGACCTTATAAAGAGTAAGGAGTACCGTCGGATCGGCTCCCCACCAAACTCTGGCAAGCATACGCAGGATATTTGCCGTAGTGTCCACTTTGTCCAAGAGATATTCAACATGACGCGTCCACGTCAGTTTGCTGTCGAAGTAAACACCAAGGAACTTAGCATATGACCGAACAGGCAGTTTGTATGGACCGAGCTGAAGGTCTGGAGAGAAATAATTCTGTCGTTTCCTCGTGAATATCACCACAGTAGATTTTTCAGGCGACAGCGTGAGTCCGTGTTCTAACTCCCATTCAGCCAGTGTTTCACATGCAGTAGTAAGCCATATGTTAGTCACCCAAAAGCACGACGAGTGGGCGTATATACAAACGTCGTCCGCGTACTGTAGAACTTTGACAGTAGGATGAAAGTCTAAGTCGGCAACATACAAGGCGTATAGCAAGGGGCTTAATATTGCACCTTGCGGGAGGCCACGGGGAACGATTCGTGGGCCATGTAACACATTGTCCTGGTCACGGATATAAACAGTGCGGCAACAAAGTAATTTGTATATAATTCTTAACACCTTTAGCGGGAGATGCAAAAGTTGTAATTTATTTATAAGTTTATGTATCAAAACATGGTCATAAGCCCTCGAAAAATCAAGAAAAAGAGCCGTCAAATACCCATTTGTCAGGAATGTTTTTTCGATGTCCATAGCAAGAGATGTTATATTATCGTAAGTGCTCTTCCCCTTGCGAAAACCGTATTGTGTCCGAGGGAACAGATCGTGATGCTCTAACCACCATTCTAACCGGACCTTGAGGAGACGTTCAAAGATCTTGCACACACATGACGACAATGCAATGGGGCGATACGACGTTGCCTAACCAGGGTCTTTTCCAGGTTTCAATATAGGAACCAATTGCAGCATTCTGTACGTAGCGAGCGCTGGTCAGCTCGCTCTGAACAAATCGTAAGGCCCAGGTTGGGGCTAGAGTGTCCTGGACGCAAGCACTTTAAGGCCACTACACACGTTCCAATTTATCGGGACTAATTTATCGGCGTTCCGATAAATTGTACATGTGGAGGTGCTTCTTTACCAACTTCGCTTCTCGGGTGGTTCGTCGTGTCTGACTGTCCGACATCCGACATACGACCCCCCCCCCCCCCCTAACCACACCACCCGACAAATTGTACCGTTTGTAGCGCTACCCGACCAACTTCCTGCCTGCGGTCGTGTACTGTCTGCACAGCGAACACGCGAAAACAAAAACAGTTCGACAGACACCATAACAGGAAGGCGCTGCAATCACTGCATGCAGGTGGTCGGAACGCTAGTAGGCAACTACGAATTTGTTTGATTCATTGGTCAGTTTATTGGTCAGGCGATAAATCGTAGCGTGTGTAGGGGCCTTTAGGAGACAGCGCTCATCAGTTCTTCGTCGTACGTACAATCGGCCATCACGTGCGTGACGACAGAATGTACTTTCAACGTCGAAGACCCCGGCCCGCCTCTCCATGTTCCAATTGCTCCTTTCACGACACCTGTCAAGCCGTGCATGTCGATACTGATGCGTATGTGGAAGATGTATGTCACCGTAGTCCCACTTCTAGTAACCGATGGCAACACTCAGACTTTGGGCTCACGTGCTCTATTATCTGTGCCGTTGTAGCTGCACGAGATGTCACTGCTGCCCTTACAGCACGACGATTTTTCTGACGTCTTCAAATGTTCAAATGTTTGTAGAGTTTATGGGACTTAACTGCGGAATCATCAGTCCCTAAACTTTCAAACTACTTATGAACTAGCTAATACTAAGGACGGCACAAATATCCGTTCCCGAGGAGAGATTCGAACCCCCGACCGTAGTGGCCGTGCAGACTGACTGGCGCGACGCAGAACGCTCGGCTACCGCGGCCGGCTTTCGGACGTCTGTGCTGCGTGGACATCCAAATATCGTGTACCGGCGTAACAATATTCTCGTGACCATTGAAACAAGCATCGTTGCACAACCGACGCCGCAAATGAAGTGTGACCATATTTTCAGACACAAACAGCAGGATCTGCTGGTTGTACAACATTATCGTACGTAATTTACGTCAGCTGTTTTGCTTTTTGAAATTGATTATTGGAATATGTAAGTAAAATACTCATCCACTCAATATCTTCACTGTAAATACAGAGTGAATCTAAATTTGCGCATTCAGGCTTCGCAGCGCGAATCCTCACATGCTAGCAATAAAAAAAAATATCTCTCACAAAATTTCGTCCTACGCATATTTCCGGCAGTAAATGGACGTCCAAGATTGAGATGGGTGTGTGTCCCTTACAGTGTGTTTCATAATTACACTACTACCCCAACAAACTCGTAACGGTTGTTTTAGGCGTCTTGAGGAACAGGCACCAGCTCCTGCCGCTAGACATCCGGTCTGTAGCGTTATTGGATGTCGTTTTCGGGCATGGATTTCTATGCTTACTTTGTTCCTCAAGACACCTTCCACATCACCTGGAAGTTTATTGGTGTAGAAGTGTAATTCTGAAACACTCTGAAGTATTGGACACACACCCATATCAATCTTCGACGTCAGTTTACTGCCGGAAATGTACACGGGACGAAATTTTGTGACAGACATTTTTTATTGCTAGCATGCGAAGAATCGCGCTGCGAAGCCCGAGTGCGCGATTTTAGATTCACCCTGAATAGTGAAACAAATGTATGGTGAAATACAATTATGGTTAGTACTGAATTTGGGAAACAAAATCAGTTATTTTTTCACTTGAATTAATTATTTTTAAGTTTTTTAAATTTCTCAGAATTGTGTCGTAGAACTCTACACAGTTTTTGATTAAAACTAGGTTTTGCAAAAATAAAATTTTAATGGCTGAAGTCTGGATTATTATGGGTCCATATATTGTTCATTACGGAAAATACGCGTTCTCTTGACGCATTTGTAGTAGCCAGGTAGAGAATAAACTCTACAATGTTATCAACAGTACGATATCAATATTTAACTCGTCAGGTTTTGCAAATATTTCATATCATCTTAGATCAGTTTGTGACGTGCCTTCCATTCCTTTACTGTAGTATTAGTAACATAAATACATTTGAAATTTTATCAGAAATTTTCTGCCGTTAATTTCCTTCGAAATGTACAGTATTTAAGTAAAAAATCAAAGATCTTTTAACGTCAAGCCACTCAACCACAAAAATAAAATTCAAGATAGCACATCACAGTAGTTTTAGCACAGAAAAAAATCTCATTTGTCCTTAACACCCACAATACCTTGACACAAAAAATCGGTATTCTGTATGATTACAACTCAAACATCATTCCACAGATCATGTACTAACTAATGTCATCCACTTTCGAACCACACAACGAGCAGAAAATAGGTAGCATGATGTGTGACTGTTTTGCCAACAGGTGTCCGTAACTGTAGGTTATTAACTACTGTGGGATATTTTACGTGTCTCATTAACGAGAGCGATTTATAGGCCTTCAGTGATTGAAGACGACATGCGTGGCAGACGCTGCGGTATCAAAGAAAAGGAAAAAAAAAAAAGGATTGTCCTGCGAAATGCAGGACATCTGGTCACCCTATACCAAGCGCCATTTGGAAAGCCACAAACTGTCCCCTTGTAAACTCACTCAGTTTGCTGTAGGAAGCAGGAGTGCACCTCCATGATTTGTTTAACGCATTGGTATTACACAGGGCCTTATGCCTACAAAACATTTCTTTCCTATTATATGGTACACACAAACGGGACACGCCTGTCACCTGTGTCACTATGCTATTTGTTGGCCAAAGACACTGAAATCATTATCAGTACATCTAAAATCATACAGGAGGCTTTTTCCGTGATAGGGTTAAATCGACTTGTACGTACACTCAGATTAGTCGACAAACTGTTTACGAATATTTTCTACAAAAAGTACAGAACCGTTGGCCACGAGTTTTTATGTGTGGGTAGAAAGGCCTCCATACTTAAAAGCATACAACAACCTGGTTAAGCCGGACTCGCTATTTGGAAAACTGGGAATTAAATTAATGTTTAATGTTTGTAAATCTTATGGGACTTAACTACGGGGTCAGCTGTCCCTAAACTTACAAACTGCTTATGAACTACTTACAAACTAGGACGGCACAAATATCCATGCCCGAGGGGGGATTCGAACCCCCGACCGTAGTGGCCATGCTGACCGTGACTGGAGCGCCTCAGTCACCTCGGCCACCGCGGCCGGCGAAAACTGGGAATGGGGGCGCTGGCACAAGCACTTTTATTATTATTTTACAAGCATAATTAACTATTGCACATTGCAAAGGTAATATACTTTTTTCATAAATACATTACATCAAAGAAATATAAAATATATAAACGAAGCTAACTGAAAGGAGACTATCAAAAATGCAGGTCTACTTCATTTGTTACAAAGGATTAATATGAGATATATAGCCAACCAAAAGCATTCAAAAGCGTCAAAATAAAATGCCATGCGTACGTTAAATCACAAACATGAATTCAGTAATTACGTTGTGGAACGTAGTTACGGTCGTAAAACATTTAAAAGTCATAAGCGTCATTACAAAGTTCGTTCAGTATAAGGCAACTTCTAACCAATTACCTTATAGGTCGCCAACCGCATGACGAAGTAATTCTGGCCAGCCGTTTGCCTCCTACTACAGACACGTTATAGAAACTTATAAACTGTTTCATTAACATTTAATTTATCAAAATTTTCATTTATTATTCATCAAACCGGTAAATGCGGAATTATGATCAAGTATCCAAAAATCCTGCTTTATGTACCACACAGAGAGCCTTTAAAAGGTGTACGGTCTTAGATGGGCGGGGAAGGGGACACAAGCTGATTATATACATCTATTTCAATATTGATACTTCGCAATACAGGTAAGGTGCATGATGGAGTTTTTTGTTACCACTACACATTTCCTTTTTTTGTTCCACTACCAAAGAGAATGAGGGGAAAAACGAATGCCTGAATGGCTTTTACGAGCTCTAATTTCTCTTATCTATTTCCACCTTAATGTTGAGGACATAAAATCTGTTCTGCTCATCTGAATGCTCACTTCAGAGATATTTCTGCTCTGTGCCTGCCACTAAAGATAATATACACATGCGAGTGACAAACTCATCAGAAAACTCTCCGCTTTCATAATTGTTCGGTACAATATTGTGATTAAAATTTGTAATTACTTCCTTTAGTGAGGATTACATTAATATAGCGAAAGATGTCTTCTTTTGCAGAGACAATTGTACTTTGAGTTATAATCCGTGTTCTGAATATATAGTTCTATTACACAAGGTCGATTTCAACTTCGTGCTTTACGAAGTAATCACTGTAGGACGTGGATACATTTATTAGCTGAAAGAGTGGCCGATGCTGCTAGCACAGTCAAGGCAACCACTGGAAATACTACATTTGATGGAAAGCTCTATACAGACGATCAGCTGACGCATTTCTTCAACGATTACCCAGACTTACTAAATCGCAAATTGACACCACCAAGTCTTATTTAAAGAGACTTCGACTACTCTGTTGATTGAATTACCAGACTTTCGGCATTCGTCGAGATTTCGACAATAGGAAGCACTGCATACAGAATGACTACATTGTCCCCAGTGAAACACTGCACCATACTAATACTTCAGCATTCACTTACTGTGAGAGATAAATAGTTTAGTACTACGCTATGGAACAAATACATGGCGCTGTTATTATTACTATTTATCATCTCAACGATAGAAGTGTTTTCAGAAGTTTAACCCAAACAAACAATTACACGCCGCAGTCTTAACTTTATGAACACAACCTAACATTGAATTTCCATCGTTCCGGAGTAGAGACTTAAATTAATTTCACTTTTTGTATGAAAAACTTTATGAACATTCATCGTTTTTGACAATGACTTCTACCTGACTTTGACATAAGGAGAACTGAGTTTATTGACAGAGCGATCCAACAAGGATTCTCTTTTTGCTAACCTAGGTGCGGAAGCATAAAAAACCATGACATACACAGGTTCCTCTTTAACAACAGTTACGAAGTATGGGCATATAAGCTAGTGTAGATATAAAATATTAAAAGTGCCATGTCATCTTACTGTGGCACTCCTGACGACTCTGTAATTACTGCACATAACGGAATATTTTTTTTTTTCTGGAAGGTGAGATGTATGGGAGGAACGCGAAGATGAGAAGGTTAAAAAAAATATAGCCGGCGAAGGCTGAGGTACTGCTAAAAAATGAATAATCACAATTCATAGGGACGTATTGAACCTGAAATTATTAGTTTTTATTCTAGACCCTATAAGCTACATTTACGATCTGAAGACCGTTGAGCATACTAGGAGCAGAGAGAAACACAACTACTGACTTGACGCAGACTGAAGGTATACAAGGGGGGGGGGGGGGGGGGGCGGGGGGTGGAGAAAATAATACGAACAGATAACATGTAAACATTTACAATTCTTCAGATTTTCCCGGCGAGGCGTTGTCATCTTGCACAATCGGATATTCTGACGTTTACTAGCGTCTTTTCTAGCACGATATTTCAACTGCGGCATGGGTGTTTGTGTTATACATAGGTTAGTTTAACTTAGTCCCTAGGCTTACAAACTACTTAAACCAGTAACCAATGCAGTTAAGTCCTATAGATTTGAATATTTGACACGGTTAAAAAGAATCGAAATTTGTTGAGAAGACAGAAGTACATCGTTGGCTGTGAAGTATCCTGACAAGAACGCATTAATCATTTCCGTGGGTATCTTATTGATACCACATCATGTTAAAAAATGTTAAAACGGCAACGTTAAAAGCACTTAGCAGAGAAACTCGCATTCACATTTTCTTTCTTTTTTGTAAAAATCTGCATTTTTACGAAGTAAATCACGATGACTCTAAAAACCCATTTATTTATGAATTCCAGTGGTGAAATTTTCATCATCTGGAAATATTAAAATGCAGTGCTGTAAAAAAAATAAAAAAAATATTCGTCAGTGCTTGTGGTAATGCCAAAAATACGACGCCCACATTTTTTTTTTTTTTTTTTTTTTTTTTTTTTTTTACAGAATTCCATTTGAAAATGGCCAAACGAGCAGATATTACAATAATGGAATCTAATGATCGAATAAATTTTATACCTGTAGCGACCGTAAACTAATTCAAAATTAATTACATTGTCGAGAAACTCATTCACGAAACGTTAGTTAATGCGGAGAATTAATACGGTGTATTCTGTCAAAACAATACAGCCACTTATTTATCTGTCAGGAGATGTAAGTTAAAATGTTATAAGTTATTGTGTTTGGTGGTTAGTGGCTCAGTTATATTGAGTATCGGGATACTCTTTGCCAGGACAATTGATGAAGGTACACAAATATTTCCTACTGCTCACTTTAATCTACCTTATTGTGACTGGCGATCTATTGCTCGAAGATACCGAGGTACTTACCGCAAGTCATGATCGGTGATAGAACTAATAAATCATACCTCTATCGTAAGTAATCTTTTTTTTTTTTCTTAAAACAACCAAACTATATTTACGTTTAAATCTCTAATTATTAATTATTTCAAAATTTTTTCTATTTTTAAAATATTTCTGATGAAATTGATACAATACAAAAACAACAACAACAAATGTAAAATAGCAATTGTATGTACGACCTGTTTTAGAAAGCGAGGTTCCAGGTCAAGAATCTGCTGTGAAAGAAATGAAATTCTCTGTATTCGAGAGACATAAACTTTCTAGCTTACACTCTACTTTTTGTAACGTTAGATGCGAATAACTTTTCCGGAATTACAAAAATAGCATTATTTCGGAACACTAAGAATTCGCTGACAGAAAAGTGTCTCACCAACTATTGCAATACTCAATCCGTCCATCTCACCAAGACTTTGGCCAGTCAAACATATTTACGCCCATTTAACACAAATTTTCTAAAACCTTTTAGCCTGATTCCCTTTGTTGTGAAAAACTAAGGCAGCAAAGAAATACACCATACACACGTTCAAGCACAAAATTACCGTGTGTTCGACAATACTTCTATCCCAACATGAGCTGCCAATGATTAGCGGCCTATTAGCCATATTCATGAACAACCTATGGAACAACTTCAGCCACATGGAAAGTACTGTTACGTCGGTAAGGCGTCAAGACGGCTGCCGTGGTAGTTTAGATGTACTGTGGCTAAGCATTCGATTGCGAACTCTCGCAGGTTAAAGTTGTTGGTGACAGCTGACTTTTAGGTGGTTTTCCACATCCAACTAGGTGACTATCTCACTGGTACCGACGTTCAACCTCATTGCCAATATTAACAAACATTTAGAAATATTTCGCACAATTTCATATCTATAACAGCGTATGCAGACAGTAGAGGTACGTACACACACAGCTCCTGGCATGGGGGAGGGGTTGGAAGCAACCATCCACCAACTGACAAGCTATATCATTAGCTAACGTTGCAACCCCGCTGAAGCTAGGCGGGCTTAAGAAAAAGAAGAAGAAGAGTCTTCTATGAACTCACATGAAATATTTCAGTATTCAAACATAAAGGAATTCAACACTGGAGGAATAGGAAAAGGAAGTGATCACAGAGGAGGAGGAGGCGGCGAAGGTAGGAAAACAGAGAGAGGAGGGAGAAAATTGACAGAGAAAGAGAGTGGGAAGGTCGGTCGCGATGGCTGAGGAGACTGAGGCGCTCCAGTCACGGTCTGCACGGCCACTACGGTCGGGGGTTCGAATCCCCCCACGGGAATGGATATTTGTGCCGTCCTTAGTATTAGCTAGTTCATAAGTAGTTTGTAAGCTTAGGGACTGATGACCCCGTAGTTAAGTCCCATAAGTTCTACAAAAATTTGAACGTTTTTAGAGTGGGAAGGAATACATGGAGTGACTCAATACTGGAGTAAATAAATACTCGAGCAACGCCGTGTTTTCAGCTAGCTAATGCAGGAAGAAGCGCATGTAGTAGGAGGAGATAGATTGCTGCAGCTTAAAAAGAGTCCGAGCCAGTGTTAAATGGTTTCATTATTTCTCAATATCCATGGTGTCAGGATCTGCCGAAGTTAATTCTGGTCATTCTTCTGCTTTCGCCTTAGGCAGTCAGGCCGGCAGCCATCGAAGGTAGACGACGAAACCACGCCGCCTGCCCACTCGTTCAAAAATGTTCACTTGTTTGTAATTCTATCGGACCAAACTGCGTGGTCATCAGTCCGTAGCTTACAAACTACTTAAACGAAGGTAAAGTAGCCTAAGGAGAAACACCCTTGCCCCAGGGAGGACTCGAACCTCCACGGCGAGCAACCGCGCGCTCCGCGGCGAAGCGCCTTAGACCTCTCGGCGCCCACTCGTTGATCTCCGGCCGCCGCCTGCCGAGGTCTCGCTGCCAGATTAGTAGCAACGAGGCCTCTTTAGCGCTGCTGCAGTGCCCATGGAGAATAGTCGAACCCTGGCGCTGTCCTCCGGTCAGTAACTTGTTCCCACCTCGTCGCGTCGAAGTTGCTGCCAGTAGCTGGCGATATGGCTAGCCCTTCACTACGACATGACGTCACGCCGATCTCTCGAGTGGCCCATTGTCCGGACTCGGGAGATGAACCGCAAACCGCTGACGATGACAACTGAGCTGCAACTAATAGTTGCTTGCTCGCTGCCGCACTGGTGTCCTCTGAGCTGAGCTGCGGACTGCGAACTCCGAACTCCAACTCCAACTGCTGACTGCTCTGGAACACAAGCTTTATATTTCACTCTGCCTGACCGTGTTTCCCAAAAAGCCACGTTTAAAGTCACTTACAAGTAAACAACTTCGACACACGCCTGGCCTATTGACCTGGTCGTTACACATCTGCGGCTGTTGCTGCGTTTGAAGTTGTGGCCGGCTGCGCTCTAAGTGTCACGTACTTTATACACAAAGCTGTTGCGGTATCGCAATGCGAGTCTCTCCTCAAACTCCGGCTCTGAACCGGCGCCTCACTGACTGCTTCTTTCACATCGCACACTCATCCGTAAAAATGACGTTTTGCCATTCGTGCACCCAGGTTCGTCGTTGCGTACACCATCGCTGGCGCTCCTGTCTTTGATGCAGCGTCATGAGTGACCGCAACCATGTTCTCTGAGCTGATAGACCATGCTGCTGCAGACGACGTCGAACTGTTCGTGCAGATGGTTGTTGTCTTGAAAACGTCCCCACCTGTTGACTCGGGGATCGAGACGTGGCTGCACGATCCGTTACGGTCATGCGGATAAGATGCCTGTCATCTTGACTGCTAGTGATAAGAGACCGTTGGGAACCAGCACGGCGTTCCGTATTGACCTGCTGAACCCACTGATTCCATATTCTGCTAACAGTCATTGGATCGCGACCAACGGGAGCAGTATTGTCACGATACGATAAACTGCAATCGCGATAGGCTACAATCCGTCCTTTATCGAAGTCGGAAACGGGATGGTACGCATTTCTCCCCCTTACACGAGGCATCACAATAACGTTTCACCAAGCAACGCCCGTAAACTGCTGTTTGTGTATGAGAAATCGGTTGGAAACTTTCCTCATATCAGATAATTGTAGGTGTCACCACCGGCGTCAACCTTGTGTGAATCCTCTAAAAAGCTAATCATTTGCAGATCACAGCATCTTCTTCGTATTGGTTAAATTTTGCGTCTGTAGCGTGTCATGTTAGTGGTGTAGAAATTTTAATGGCCAGGAGGGTATATAAATGCTATGATTGACAGAATTGTGACTGTTTGCTGATGATGCTGTGGTGTATGGGCGGGTGTCGTCATTAATTGACTGTAGTAGAATACAGGATGACTTGGACAAAATTAATAGATGGTGTGAAGATTGGTTTTAAATATAAGTTCATGCACAGGAGTAAGAAAAACAATACAGAAATAGTAGTGAGCTTCTTGTGTAAGTCGCGTTGTCCAAATATCTTGGCGTAACATTGCAGGACGATATTATATGGAACGAACATGTAAGAACAATTGTGAGTAAGGCGGATAGCCGACTTCGGTATATTGGGAGAATTTCGGGAAGATCTACTCCATCTGTAGGAGACCGCGTATAACACGCTTGTACGACCATGTCTTGAGTATTGCCCAAGTGTTTGGAATCCGCAGGAAGACATGGAGGCGGTTGGAGGCGAGGGTGTATTACTATTAGGTTCGACCAATGCGCGAGTGTCGCAGAGATGTTGCGGCAAGTCAAATGGAAATCACTGGAGGAAAGACGACGTTCTTTTCGAGAAATACTGTTGACGAAATTTAGAGGGCTGCAATTTGTAACTGACTGCAGAACGATCTTGCTGCCGCCTACTTAAATTTAACGTAAAGATCACAAAGACAAGGGAAATTAGAGCTCGTACAGAGGCATATAGCCATTCTTTTTCCCCTCGCTCTATTTAGGAGTAGAAAAGGAAAGGAAATGCCTAGTAGTTGGGACGAATCTGACTGAGGAAGGGGATATCCCATATTCACCATTGTCTGCAGGAATTTCAGATGAAACGTTTACCGTAAAGTATGAAACACCAGAAAAGGATGTGATAGACATTAGCTTCCGTCACAGGATCACACTCACATGCCGACGAATCGTAGTTGATCTGATGTAGATGTTGTGGATAAAGGAGGCGTAATTAAAGCGAGGCCGAATGATGGTTGAAATCTCGAATACAACCAGATGAGTCCTGATAAACCATGGCTGTTTAGAAATACAAGGTCGTAGCACTGCATAAGAAGCGCCTTTCGTTTGTTGGGTTACGTTCCACATCTGTTGAACTGTTGTTTTGTGTGTTCCTTGACCGCATATAGGAAGTATATGTATGGTAGTTACAGGTCCAGGACAATGCCTAAGGATGCAGCTTGTTTGGCCAATACATCAACTTCCCCACTATAGCAGATACCAGCTTGGGAAGGCACCCACGGTAAATTAACTGTCGGCGTATATTTGTACAGTGGATATAAGCCAAATCACATCCAGAATATAGCTTTGGTTTATTTGTTCCATCTCCGATGTTTCAGGGTGTGATGGTCACTTTGAGAGTCAGACACAAAATCTTCGTGATGGAAATGGTAAAAGCAAACTTAATTGCTTCCAAAATTGCCACTGTCTCCGCCGCAAACACAGAAGCAATCGATGACAGTTTGATGGTTCTCCCGTAAACCCTTATTGCGGTATTTTGGATTCATCCTTGTATACACAAAGAAAGGCAGGCCGCTGAGCTGCAACGAAGCGACTTCCAAAGCAATTCATATTAAAATAAAAGACTGGAATCTGGCAGCAAAATGTTAGTAGATCGTATTCAGAAGACGGCGGAAGCGGTGAACATCGTAGACAACGATCATAGATGACCAAGTGTCGAAGCTGTAACAAATTGCTTGAGGCATATTCCTTCTCCTTCTGTAAGAGGCAATCTATAGTCGATAAATGGTGCGTCTATTTCCGTAGACTGAACTGTCCATTAAAAGCCATGCCTTGAAAGTAGAATTTATCTGACAACATTTGGCGCCTAATGCTCAAGGGCATCTCTCCTAATCCACTGTTGGTTAGCGTCGATCGCATGGCTCCAAGACAGGTTCGGGGATGGCTCTATACTGAAGATTATCGAATTTCGAGAGATGAACCTTCGATGCATTGTTTTACAGATGACAGCCATTGTCAAGCCGAGATAGTACAATCCCTCGATACATGGTGAGTAAAGTGCTCTGGTGGGCATCCCACCACACCTGGGTGAGTTAGGAGCAACTGTGAGTTCCTAACAACTTTCATATCAGTGAGTGACGCCACTGTTTATGTTAGAATATGGTCATACTGGGAATGTATACACAGCGGCTGTGGATGTGGGACTACCCAGAAAACACTGCCTGACGTCATCGTTGGCATGGTTGTATAAATAGGGTCATTGATAACAGATCCTGCTTCCAGTACTGCTGTGGTCCGTTAAGTAGGTGTCTTTTCCGTGCCATATTCTGAATATGTACAGGGACTATCCAACAAACATCCCATGTGACAGCTGACATACGTCATCGTTGTCATGGCTGCAAGCAGACGGGAATGGCATATCAGCAAAAATAAACTCACTGGTAACAAAGGCGAGTGGGTAGTTTCTCTGTCCTGTCTTAAGGTGGAAACATAGTGGAGCGGCGACTCAAGAGAGAAGCGTCCCGTTAAGCTGCATTTTTTTTAATGAAGGTGTTAGCGGCGCTGCATATGCGTATAGTGGAGCGGGGAGGCTCGCTGCGTGACTCGGGGACGTTTCGTCAGCCAGCGAAGTGTTCTACGGATGTAGTGCACTCAATGTTGTGACTGCGTCTCCTTTTGTTGTTTCCTTGTCCCGGTCTAGTTGCCAGGAAAGGTACTGGTGCAGGATTTAAAGTCAACTGTAACAACTATTCAGATTAATAATACAAGTTTTATTGAATGAAAATTTTAATACATTTAGACATATGTCTGTGTCTTCTCTCTTCTTGCTTCTCGCGGCGTCGTCCGTATGATGCTAGCTGCGCTGAGACCTAGTTACTGCGAAGTTCGTAGCCGCGTTCTGACTTACTACTGTCCTACTTCTGACTTCGTAGCTGCCTCGTAACTGCCTGAGTTCTGAATAGTAACTTAGAAACTAACAGAGCGTCCAGACATATGTCGGCCTAGATATAGCCGCTTGTAGAGGGCGCGCATCTTCGGTTACTCTCTCCAGGATGCGCGGCGCCTGCTTACGATTGGATTTCGGTCGATCGCTGCCTTCTCCACGATCGTTCTCTTACGTCTGTTGTGTGACGCTGACTTTACGCAACAACGCTTAGAGTGGTATCGGGAATTATGCTGTCCACCCTGTAAATCATGAATGTAAACAATTCGGCGAATATCAACGTTTACTCCTGCTGCTAAAGAAATTTACTGACGATTTGTTCAATATATAAGGATCAATTATAGCACACATCAGTACATCTTAAAGTTGATTGCACCACATATGTAATCGAATTTCCTTAATTTAGTAAAACAGCCAACTTAACCTGAAGAGGCGATAGTCAGTACCTGAAGATGTGTTTCTGCAATGTTTTATCAGAATAAGGAAAGTGAAAAATGTTCAGATGTTTGCAAATCTATCGGACTGAACTACTTGGTCATTAGTCAGTAGCTTACAAACTAATTAGACTAAGGGACTAAGGTAAACTAACCTAAGGACAACACAAACACCCTTGTCCGAGAGGGGACTCTAACCCTCGACAGCGAACGGCCGCGCGCACCGCAGGACGGCGTCCCAGTACGCACGGCTAATCCGCCACGGCCGGAAAGTGAAAACTAGGTAACGCCATATTCGGGTTCAAACTCCTGTGGTCTGTGTTTGCGTCGACAAAAGTTTCAAATTGGATCGGTCTACCTTGAGAAAAACACTTCAATTCATTGCAGTCGTAGCATCTTCTGTGGGTCTTTATGTATTTAATCGAATAAAATATTCAGGAATTATTGTTTTTCCAAGTTTTCCTCGGGGCCCAATAAAATAAATATAAAAATTACAAATACAGGAATATCTGAACATGTAATAACAATAAATAAATAAAAGTCCACTGAAGATGCTGCTGTTGTATTGAAACATGTATCGGTAATAAAAAGAAGAAAAACAGTGATTTGCTCAAGGCAGACGATCTAATTGCAAAACAACTTTTATGTGATATTAGTTTTTGTAATAAAGGTAATAACCAAATGGTCGCCAAGGTAAAATTATTATGACAACTTCATTCTATTTATTACAAATTCATTTGACGGCGGTTTTCTTATACAAACATGAGAAATTTGATAAAATACGTTCCTGGCAATTAAAATTGCTACATCACGAAGATGACAGATGCTAAATTTAACAGACAGGAAGAAAAGATGTGATATGCAAATGATTAGCTCTTCAGAGCATTCACACAAGTTTGTCGCCGGTGGCGAAACATACAACATACAACAAGTTTACAAAAGAGTTCTCATACAAAAACAGCAGTAGACCGGCGTTGCCTGGCGAAACGTTGTTGTGATGCCTCGTGTAAGGAGGAGAAATTTTTCAAATGTTTGTTAAGCTTATGGGACTTAACTACGGGGTCATCAGTCCCTAAACTTACAAACTACTTATGAACTACTTACGAACTAGGACGGCACAAATGTCCATGCCCGAGGGGGGATTCGAACCCCCGACCGTAGTGGCCGTGCTGACCGTGACTGGAGCGCCTCAGTCACCTCGGCCACCGCGGCCGGCTGTGTAAGGAGGAGAAATGCGTACCATCACGTTTCCGACTTTGATAAAGGTCGGATTGTAGCCTATCGCAATTACCGTTTATCGTATCGCGACATAGCTGCTCGCGTTGGTCGCGATCCAATGACTGTTAGCAGACTATTGAATCGGTGGGTTCAGGAGGGCAATACGGAACGCCGTGTGGGGTCCCAACGGCCTCGTATGACTGGCAGCCGAGATGACCCGGCGTGATTGTATGGGGTGCCATTGGTTACACGTCATCTTTTGTTCACATCGACGGCACTTTGAACAGTGGCCGTTACATTTCAGATGTCTTACAACCCGTGGTTCTACACTTTATTCGATCCCTGCGAAACCCTACATTTCAGTAGGATAATGCACGACCGCGGTTGCAGGTCCTGTACGGATACGGATACGGAAAAAATTCTACTGCTGTCCCGGGCAGCATATTCTCTTGATCCCTGACCAATTGAAAATGTCTGGTCAATGGTGGCCGAGCAAATGGCTCGTCACAATACGCCAGTCACCACTCTTTATGAACTGTGGTATCGTGTTGAAGCTGCATGGGAATCTGTACATGTACACGCCATCAAAGCTCTATTTGACTCAATGCCCAGGTGCATCAAGGCCGTTATTATGGCCAGAGGTGGTTGTTCTGGGTACTGATTTCTCAGGATCTATGCACCCAAATTGCGTGCAAATGTAATCAAATGTTAGTTTTAGTATAATATATTTGTCCAATTAATACCCGTTCTTGGTGTAGCAATTTTAATGGCCAGTAGTGTAGTTAATATTGACAAAAAAGAGTGCATAATAATGAATTTACTATTAAGTAACTATACCATTTAAGAAATGTAACTTGGGAAGTAAGGGTGTAATCTAAAGTCGTACCGAGCATCGGGTCTCACGTGCTACAGAACTGCCAAGAAATCGGGGCTGAACTCCGGAGAAGAGAGCCACGCGTCTCGCTACTGCAAGCAGCGCTGCTTGCATCCCCACTATGTGTTACCCCATGGCACTGCTTGCGCAGCCTGACTCGTCGCTGGACTCTTGACTCGCCGCTCCATTATGTTTCACTCTTAGACCGTAGTATAGCTTGGCGGCGTCCAGTGCTGCCTCTGGAGTCGCCCCTAAAACGATTAGCAGGACGAGTCGTCCGGGCGGTCTGGGACCGGCAGCAGTGGTCGGCGGCAGCGCCCGACTGGCGGCGGTGGGCGGCGGTCCGGTTAGCCGGCCATTACCAAGGCCCGGAGCGCGCCGCCCATCGGCCCCTGCCGCCCCCGCCGCCCCCGCCGCCATCCGCTGCAGATCGATACGCCGCCTCGGCCACACAACACGCCGGCGGCGGTGGCGGAGGCGGTGGCGGAGGCGGTGTTGGCGGCGGTGAAGGCGGCCCCGGTAGCAGAGGGTGGAGCACAGAAATCGGAAACCTTCCCTCCTCTCGCGCGTGCACTCCGATCGAGGTGTTTCCGGCGTCGCCGTACCTCCTGCCCCACCTAGCCGAGGGTGTACCCACACCTGCCGCTCGGCCGAGAGTGCTCTAAGAATAATGCAGAAGTAAGGAGAGTCACTATCACAAGCTCGTCGTGATTGGCTTGAGGCGGACCAGCCCTCAAGGTAATACGAAGAATAAATAAAAATAACAAATTTCCAGCTTGGTGGCGTGATATTAAATTTGAATTAATATGATATTGTCGTGTTGAAATGGAAGCAGGTTTGACTTAGAAGGCAACTGATCACAGCACTTATACTGAAAGCAAGTTTATTACGAACTTAACGTACACGGAGCACTAACTGCCCCTCGGGCAGAGTGCTCTGCTATTTATACACAGAATGTACCAGAAATTAGAAGAATAGTTACCATAAGAAAGTAGAATTTACAAGTGAACATAGGAAAGATTTAGAACATTCTGGAGTTGTTAATTGCAAAGAAATAAATGCCGGTGGACGGCATTGAACCGGCGACCTTCAGCACCGCTGTCGGTGACGCTATACCCTGCGCCACGCCGGCAGTCGGTTTACGCGTGGTCTCGCGGCAATATTTTAGTTCAAAAATGTTCAAATGTTTGTTAAGCTTATGGGACTTAACTACTGGGTCATCAGTCCCTAAACTTACAAACTACTTATGAACTACTTACGAACTAGGACGGCACAAATATCCATGCCCGAGGGGGGATTCGAACCCCCGACCGTAGTGGCCGTGCTGACCGTGACTGGAGCGCCTCAGTCAGCTCGGACACCGCGGCCGGCTATATTTTAGTGGTCTGGCACACAATCCATTACGGAGTCGATATGCAAAGGAATTAAAATGAGGAGAAAAATAAATACCGTAGGAAGGAGTTATCCGATTCCGACGACTGTGATGAATATTTAAGAAAAAAAAAAAAAAAAATAGAGAGAGAGAAACCTTGCAAAATGACAAAAATGTTCAAATGTTTGTAAGTCTATCGGACCAAACTGCATGGTTATGTGTCCGTAGCTTACAAACTACTCGGGCCGCAGCCCGGAATCACAAAGTCCAAGTCGTTATTAGATATACCAGTCTGTAGAGAAGTAGAAGTTCGAAGTCGGAACAGCATCAACACAATTCCGGCGAACACACGAGTAGAAGTCCCGTGGGTAGGCGTAGGTCTACAGTAGACGCTCCTCGAGGTAGTCGTGGCTGTCATCATGACTCACGGCCGTGACCTACGAAAAAGACAGGCCCCAGCGCAGTCGTCATGCCACGTAAGCAAGGTAGTTACGAGCCGGTGCGATCGCTAGCTCAGTGGATGCCTGCTATGACGCAGTGGGCTGTGCCCCAGCCGCCGGCCAATCGGCTACCGATCGCGCCGGCTCGGAACTATCTTGCTTACGACTGCGCTGGGGCCTGTCTTTCTCGTAGGCCTCGCTCACAGCGAACTAGCGTCAGCGTCGGTGTCTCATCCAGATATAGCGGACTGCGGCCAATCAGTAGTCGGTGGAGGAATCCTCGATTGTATGAGTCCGGTGACAGAGACCCCTGAAATATATAGTGCCCTGTTTACATCTTTGACATTAAGGTCGACTTTGGTCGATCTTTACAAGTCACAGCCGTGGTCTCTGGCAAATGCCTGGTCTGCCGCTATCTGTTCTGCACGGACGTCCATCTGGTGGTCTGCTAGGGGATCTGCCCAATGGCATGACAACATGCCTATATTTCTGACATGGTACTGGCCCTAGAGGATGATCTTATTTTCAGTTTTTCAAATAAATAAGAACTGCAAAACATAAACAAAAAATCATTATTTCAACCACTGGTGTTGCGTCACAGTAACACGATGAATGCTGATCAAAATATCCACGGGTGTACTGCCGGTCTATAGTGTCCAACGGGCACAATATTTCGGCGATCATACATGTCGCCATCATCAGGTGAACTGACGGACTGAGCTCCTGGAAACGCGCCGGCACGGAGGTCCGCACGCTACGGCTGCTCGAAGGGAACTGGGTTCTAGCCCGGTAGCGGGCCATTTAAATACCCGCGGCCCGCGGAGCGACCCCTCCGCGGTCCGCGCCCCGCGCCCCGCGCCGCGGCCGCGCAGTGGAACCGATTGCGCCGGCGTCTGAGAAGACGTCGGTGTGAGGGCTCTGTCCGCCGTGGTCGTCACTTCGTTACGTTTGCTAGATTTACTCTTAATTAACCCAATCGCTGGTTCCCAAGCTTTGCTAAGATTATAGCCAGAGTCACGGTTTATGAGGTCGTCACTTGTGCGAATTTCAATGGCCTCTCTAACGACGCAGTCCCAGTATCTCGACGTCTGTACCAAAATCCTAGTGTGTTCATACTCCATGGCGTGATTCTCCGACAAACAATGTTCAGCGACCGCCGACTTGCTCGGATACATCAATCGTGTGTGCCTCTGGTGTTCAACGCATCGATCCTCGACGGTACACATCGTCTGTCCAATATATGACTTTCCACACTGACACGGAATCTGGTACACGCCCGCCTTCCTCAAACCGAGATCATCTTTAGCGCTCCCCACCAGTGCACGAATTTTATTCGGCGGACAAAAAACAGTTCCAACCTGGTGTTTTCTCAAAATGCGGGCGATCTTCCCTGAGAGTGCGCCGGTGTATGGCCCGCTACCGGGCTAGAACCCAGTTCCCTTCGAGCAGCCGTAGCGTGCGGATCTCCGTGCCGGCGCGTTTCCAGGAGCTCAGTCCGTCAGTTCACCTGATGATGGCGACATTTATGATCGCCGAAATATTGTGCCCGTTGGACACTATAGACCGGCAGTACACCCGTGGATATTTTGATCATCAAATACGCCGGGAGAAACTTAAGAATCACACGATGAATGCTAATATTATGTAGTTATTCCAGTAGTTTAAAAACGAGTCATGCTCAATAATCTAAAAAGTCAGATTATAGCAGACTAGATCTGCCGTTAGCAATCATGAAGTGTTTTCCAAACCACCATATGGAACTCTGCTTTTTGAGCACATTAAATAAATTAGAAGATTTATCCAAGGGAATGAGTTTCACAAATTGAGCAAATCAAAAACGAACTCGTCGGCCTATGGACACTATACAGTCAGTCGAGCTGGCACGGATTGACAGAGTTGGATGTCCGCCTGAGAAAAGTCGTGTCAAATTCCCAAGTGGGTCGTCAGGGTACTAAAATCTCGAATTGGTGTCCAAAATGCTTCGAACATTCTCGACCCGGCGACTTCACTGGCCAAGTTAGAGTTTGGCAAGCATGAAGGCAAGCAGTGGAAACTCTCACAATAGATCAAGCAATTATTCGGATGCCGAGTGCAGGATGACTTTTCTTCTTGGACGAAAGAGTGCGTAGAATATCGTCGAGGTGCTGTTATGCTACGAGGAATGACGAATGTCGAATAACAACCAAAGATGTCCCCTTATCAAATGATATATAACCCAAAACCATCAGTTCCGGTCGCCAGGTCGTATCGCCTGCCACATTCATGGTGTTATCCTACTACTGTCATTGGCGTCACCAGATACGAACTCGCTGGGCACTTGTGCTCAGATAGAAGACTCCTGCAAATGTGATTCCAGGCAGAACGTGTGCGGTACCACATCAATGGTCTTTGCTAGTCTGCGCAAGAGGCCCCTATATGTTACTCACTTATCAAATGTTCTTGTGTTTACTGAAACATTAGGTGCTCATCAGCCATATTACGATGACGAATTTGGAATGTCTCCCTGACGATTACTCAGCCCACAGATTCATTTCACCTTACGGGAGTAACCGAGCGGTCTGGAGCGCGAGGTCTCTCTCGATTCGAATCCTCCCTCGGGCATGGATGTGTGTGTTGTCCTTAGGTTAGTTTAACTTATTTTAAGTAGTATGTAAGTCTAGGAACTTATGACCAAAGTAGTTTAGTCCCACAGGATTACAAACATTTAAATTTAAAAACAGGTTCATTTCCTTCTTGACGCTGTGCTGAGCAATAGCTCAACGATTGCAGCCAACGTTGTCGAATAGTCGCATTGCTCCTGTTCAAACGTCGAGCCATTCGCTGGTTACTCGAACCGCTTCTTGAGGCCCCACTACAAGTCCTTTCTCAAATGTAGACACCTCCGAACACAAATGACGCGTCTGTCTGCGATTCTTAGTTTCCATTTGATTGAGTACATGGAATTAAATTCCAAAACGCTTAATGCTCTTGTGTCGGCTTGTTCTCTGCTAATGTCACCGCCAGCGTATTTCATGAATGGCCGCCGAAGTTGGCAATTTTGTCTTTTCTTCGATACATGTTTCAATACCAATGTGTAACAAATATGCATAGCCCCTCCGTCGTGCGCCTTGTATCGGTTTCGACTTTTCTTTTATCACCATCAGACGATACCCAAAAATATAATCTGCACAGAAAAAAATTGTATCCCTTTCCCCCTTGGTCACGTCACGATGAGGGCTCCATCGATTTGGCTGATCTTTCTGTTGTTATAGTACTAGGTGTTCTGTTCATAATTCTCAGGACAATGATTGTATGAAATTAAAGCTTTTGAGAAAATTTCAGAAAAAAATCTAAGTGCATTTTTCATTGTGTGTGTGTTTCCATTGCATGCAGATCCATACGTTTTTTCCAATGTTGATGATATTTCGCACACTTGAAAACTAGAGGAAGGTCATTATGTACATGAAATATCGTAAGGTGTATCGCGGAAGAATCCATAATATTGCTTTGATTTTCATGAACTTTTAGCAGAGCTTTAAACCGAGAAGAAGGTTACTCTCTACACGAACATTGTATGATGCATGGCAAAGGGTAATTTGCAAAACTTTTGACACTGTTTCACTGATGACTACGATTGTTGACAGTTATGAGGTCTCCTAAATGGGGTGGGGGCAAGAAGAGTTGGATCAAGGAAGCATGAGGGAGGATTGTGTGTGGAAAAAATGGTCCGAGAGAGAGAGGAACCACTGCAGCATCTGTCGAAGTGGCACATATGGTAGCGTTCTGGCGGTGCAACCATAGGGTCACTGGTTCGATTCCTGCCATTAGAGATTTTTTGTTGTTGTCTCCGAATACTTCCACAATTTTATTATCTAATAGTAATGTTTACGAAAAATGCACATTTTTTTTATTCGTTGTTTTCTGTATTCTATAAAAGGCCGTTAATAATGATGGCTTCAATAAAAAAACATAAGTTATATTTTTTACAGTATTGGCTCCGCTATCAGTTGTCGACGGTAGTCTTTGATTGTTCAGTTTGTAAAAGGCTACGATTTTCGTTTCTTTATTTATTTATTAAGTTGAAAATCATTTCCACAGCTACTAATGGCTGTCCATGCAGCCAACCTACTCAACCTTCGTTTTAATTGACGACAAGGTGTTCAACTCGTGTACGTACATATAAATAAAAACAGTCAACACGTAAAACTAGAGATCGCAAAATGTTTTATATAACTGAATTTTAAAAGGAAAAATATTCATAGCGGGATTCGAACCTCCGACTCTATGGTTGTGAGACCGGAACGCTACCGCCTGAGCTATACCGACAATACCGCAACTGATTTAGTTATTGCTAATTATGTGTACTTGCAAAACCTCAAAGCCGATTTTATCGAAAATTTGCGTCGAATGGCTTTGGCTGATTGTTATTTGAGTTCTGAACTTCACGTACCATAAATATAAAAAAAACTCTAAAATCCGATTCTTATGTGGTCTCATTGTTTGACCAAATTTCTACGTGGTGTGAGGAATGGCAACTAGTGCTAAAAGTAGAAAAATGAAATGTGACGCAGGTGAGTAGGAAAAAATCCTGCAGTTTTTGAATATTGTGTGCTTGATAGAGTCGCGTCAATTAAATATCTAGGCGTAACGCTGCACAGCGATATGAAATGGAGCGAGCCTATGAGGTCAGTCGTGGGAAAGGCAAATGGTCGACATCGTTTTATTGGGAGAATTTTGGGAAGGCGTGATTCATCTGAAAGGAGACCGCATACAAAGCACTTATACAACACCGTCTTGGGTACTGCTCGTCTGCGATCCCCGCCAGAACAGTTTAAAGGAGGACATAGAGGCAGTTCAGAAGTGGCCGGCTAGGTTTGTCACTGGAGGATTTGATCAATGTGCGAATGTTACTGAAATGCTTCGTGAACACAAATGGGAGTCGCTCTAGGTAAGACGACGTTCTTTTCGAAAAGTACGGTTGAAGAAATTTAGAGGGCCGCAATTTGAGGCGGGCTGCAGAACTATTCTACTGCCGCCAACCTACATTTCTCGTCAAGACCACAAAGATAAGATCAGAGAGTTTAGGGTTCGTACGGATGCATACAGACAATCGTTTTTCCCTCGTTCTATATGGGAGTCGAACAGGAAAGCCAGTAACTAGTAATGCTTCGCCACGCACCTTCGGTTGGATTCCGGAGCATGTCAGTAGATGTAGATCAAAAAAATTAAACGTTGACATATTCTACTCATTAAGAAGTTTAAACTTACTTTACATGTTTAATCCGAACACAAGTGCAACATTCAACAACTGTTTTCTTGAGCCATCGTGACGACAGCGCGAAAGTAGGAGTAGTTTATTGATCCAACATTTGCGATAAGAGCGTCTTCCAACGACCACCACTAACAATTTTAACCTCTTTCTCGATAACACAACAATAAGTTCTTTTGCGGTCGTATTTTTGTTCTTTAGTTGTTCAAATCAGCTCTTGTGTTTACTTCTTTGCAGAATAACAAGGATGAAGTCTACGATCCCTGATGCCAAAATATACCGTTCCATCTTTGGAGAATATTAGGTTTAAAGATGTACAGAAGTCTCGTCGTGCTGGAAGAACGTACGCATTGTTGTAACCATACGAACCTCTTCCAATAATTCTGCAAGATCAGCGTCAAGAAAGTGTAGACAACGAGGTCTTGTATGACAATGCGGTAACACAGCAGGCCCAACCAACTGACTGCCTGTCCAACCACACCACGCAATTACCAGGAACCGTTATTGAAAATATGTCTCCATAATGGCTTGTGGGTTTCCTTGGGACCACTATTGTGAATTACCAGAGTTAGTGATGCCATGACAAATTTAAGTTGCTTCATCAGTGAAGAGTAAAAATGGAATGAATTGGCAATTTTCAAGTATCCAACGACAAGATTCTAATCGTCCATTTCCTGACGGAAGGTGCTGAATGAGCAGTAAGTGATAACGATGGATACCTCGTATACGTAATATCCTCGGTACTCTTGTTTGTGGAACAGCGATTCGTGTAGAAATGCTACATAGGTTTCTTGAAGGGGTACGTTATACCAACTTCACAATGCCATCTAATTCATCCATAGTCTGTTAGTTTATACGTTCAGCTGCAATATGTCTGCTGAGCACTGTACCGGTGACTCAAAGTATATTGAACAAACGAGTAAACATTCTTGAATATGGAAGTTTTCAGTCAGTGATGCGTGGAGCTTATTGTCTACAGGCGTTTGTATTACAAAATCCTTACTCAAATACCCTATAGACATACTCATTATGTCTAAATATCACTGTTCTTCGGTGATAAGTTATATTACTGCAGATGTTACTTCGCCTGAGTGTACATGGCGGGTCAAGAGACCTTGTTCAAAATCAAACATACAAATGTTTGTAAATCTATCGGACCAAACTGCGTGGTCATCAGTCCGTAGCTTACAAACTACTTAAACCTAGTTAAACTAACCTAAGGACAACACACACACACACCCATGCCCCAGGGAGGACTCGAACCTCCACGGCGAGCAACCGCGCGCTCGGCAGCAAGACGCTTTAGACCGCTCGGCTACTCCACAGCGGCAAGAGTCCTTGGACACCTTCATAAGTTGGATGCGTGATAGGAAAATTGAAAAGTGATGATGGGAACAGAGGTTTGATGTGGGGCCGCAATTTTTGGAGTGAATATAATTGATGGCCGCTATCTTGAAATCCGCCATTTTGGATTCAATTCATTTCTTTAATTTAGAGACGTAATTTTTTTTTCTATCTTGTACAGTTTAGAAGTTATTAATGTCCAAAGTTGGGAAATTACCTTCATATCGACTGCTACAACACATATTGTACATGTTCTACATGTTTTACATCCCAACTTTGAACATTAATAACTTTTAAACTGAAGAGGATAGACAAAAACAGCTTACATCACTAAATTCCTGAGCTCAAGCGAGTGTTGTTTGATGTGTCATACACCCCACTTTCAATTTAAAAAAATTATTTGAACCCAAATGGCGAATTTCAAGATGGCGGCCATGACTGGCAATCACTCCAAAAGTTACGGCCCCACATTAAACCTCTGTTCTCATCATCACTCTACAATTTTCCCTTTAATCTTCCAACTTATGAAGGTGTCCAAGGGCGACACGCTCTGTATTTCTTCGAATTCCTTCCTGTCTATAGGTTCAATTTCAGTTTATTGTGCTGTTTAGTCATACCATAATTTATTACAATCATTTACCCATTGTGCTTGATCATACTATTTATTTGCACCTTCTCTCTTTCACTGTTGTGCTTTTTTTTTTTTTTTTTTTTTTTTTTTTTTTTGGCATGTATTTGTCGATAAATCAGAAGATGTCTTACTTTATGAATACCATAGTGCAGAATATCATAGAATGTCCTGGGTGCTTGTGTATTTACGCACGACAATTAAACCCCCAGCTGCAACAAAGTGAGGCTGCCATTCGCCATTCATTTGCCCCCCTCCCCTGCCGGCTCAGGTGTGACTCCCCGGCGAGCGAGTGGCTGCGGCATCGAACGCGGCCCCCGCCGTGCGCGGCTCATGAATTATGTAGCAGCCGGAAATTAGAAATGACACGGCGCGGCGCGACGCGGCGCCGAGCCCCTTCATGGCGGCGGCCTTACGTGCTGCGCGCCCGCCAAACCCAATCCCCGCGCGCCGCTTCCGGCTTTCTTGTCAGGTTTTGTGTTTTATAACCTCGCCAGGATCACTCCGCGCGACGCGCATATTTGCTCGCGGCGCTCCCAACCTTCTGTTTCGCCCATACTAAGCGACAGCGGGACACACTGGGATCGCCAAGCGCGACCGTAGTCTTCCATGCGTGAATAATTCGGTAACTTTTAGCATGTACGA
This sequence comes from Locusta migratoria, assembly GCA_026315105.1. Taxonomy (NCBI): domain Eukaryota; kingdom Metazoa; phylum Arthropoda; class Insecta; order Orthoptera; family Acrididae; genus Locusta; species Locusta migratoria. The sequence goes on from CM048747.1 coordinate 105,522,102, forward strand.
GGTGCAGTCACGTTATAACACATCCCATTTTTTTTTCTCAGGACTGGAAACTGTTACAAAAAATCTTGGGGTTAGTTTTAAAAACGTTCGCACTCATTTTGAATGCGTGAAAGAAACGGAAGCACTGTTTAGCACATAGAACTCTAGCGGCATCGGAGAGGGTTAAGAACGTTACTGTTAAAATGGCGGCGTTGTCAGTACAGTAGCGTTTACTCCGTGTCTGCTGTGTGCCACCAATTGAAACTGATCGACAGCTGAGATATCTTAAGGTGGCAGTGGCGAATATACAGGGTGTCCAGAAAAGGGCTCGCTGATTAAAAAATTAAATATCTCGAAAACAAAGATCGATAGAGGAATGCAGTAAACGGTATGTTTATTGTGAAAGAAGTTTATACAGCAGTTTGAAATAATAGCTGCTAACAGATGCTATTATTTCAAAAGCTGCTAACAGAAGGAGCTGTACGCTGTACAGCTCATATCAGCATACATAAGTGAAATAATCGTATGAAAACACTCTTTGCAATCAATCACATCACAATGTTTTCAAATTTTTCACCATTGGCACTACAGAGGTGTCTCAACCGAACAATGAAATTCGCCAGCACATTTCATAGTGTCTCAACCGAAATGGATTCACATGCCACAGAGATCGCCGATTCAAGCTCGTGCAGCGTGGCGGGCTGCTTCGGTTAGACCATGTCTTTCACTGTGCCAAAAAAAAAAAAAAAAAAAAATGGTCATAGGGAGTCAAATCCGGCGAATATGGACGCCAATCCATGCCTGCACCAGTAAATTTGGGATATTCCAAAGCAATGACTCGATTCCCTAAGTATTCCTCTAGAAAGCAAAACACTTGTGCGGTCCGATGTGGTCGGACTCCGTCTTGCATAAACCATTTAGTACCTGGTCGATCCTGTAACGCTTGCTGTGTGGCGATAAATTGTTCCAAACTTGCAACGTAACGTGCACCAGTGACCGTTTCTAGAATGAAAAAAGGGACAATAATGCCTCTGCTGCATACTGCAGTCCACACAGTAACTTTAGGAGAATACAGGGGTTTCGCTTCACACCAATATTTCTTTTCGGAAATCCAAAATCGTCAGTTCTGCTTATTCACGTATACATTCAGGTGGAAGTGTGCTTCATATGTAAACCAGATGCAGCCAACATCAAATCCTTCACTATCAATCATTGTGAGCACCTGATTAGCAAAGACAACCCTTTGTTGCACACCTCGTACAGGAATGACCTGGTGCGTTTGAATTTTGAATGGAAACATTTGTAGGCTCTTTCTAAGTATTTTCTGCGTGCTGGAACGCTTCAAACCAGTCTCAGATGCAGTTCTACGGACGGATGACATTGGATTTCGCTAAATAATTCCAGAAACTGTGGCGATATTTTCAGGCGTAACTGCGGTTTGCTTGCGGCCAACATGCCCCACTAGATCATCAGTTACGCTGCCTGTTCGTTGAAATTTTGCGAAGAGTGTACGAATTGTTTTTAGCATCGGGTCCTTTTTTAACATTAAATAGTGCTTGAAGACTTCGCCTTGTTGCCTCTCTTCCAACCTGTGGTACTCTAGCACCAGAAAAACGCGTTGTTCAATGGAGTACATGGTTTTAATCTCTTCCTTCGGTACGCTAACCTCCTTTCACGTCTCAATAGTGGAACTGATCGCTCTGGGCTTCGGGTCACTATTTATACTGGGCATTACGTATGGCTATTACAGCGCCATATGTTAGCTGCTTTTGTAACTATTATTTCAAACTACTGTATAAACGTCTTACAGCTCTCACAATAAACATACCGTTTACTGCATTCCTCTATCGATCTTTGTTTTCTAGATATTTAATTTTGAAATCAGGGAGTCCGTTTCTAGACACCCTGTAGCACATACGAGGCCGAGTCAGTAAATAAGTCACAAAATGGGGTAAGCACGCTAGTACTGCGTTTGCAAGCCTGAAAATTGCTTCACTTTTCAGCTCACTCCACCTGCAAATTTAAACACTCGTCCCATTGTTTGTGGCAGCGTTTGCATCCTGTAAGTGACGCTTTTGTACTTTTGGTTCCTTAAACTGCCCGACCCACAAGACGGATGTGTCTCTCATGTCACCTTGCGTGCTATGGATGAAGGGCAACAGGCAGACTGCATATTTCTAGATTTTCGGAAGGCATTTCACACGGTACCGCACTACAGACTCCTAAAGAAGGTAATTCACGCTGCATTGCATGCTTGCATTTTCAGTGTTACTGTTGATAATATGATGTCCTTTTTATATTTTCATTATCAATTTACATTAGTTGAAAACAGTCATTAAATAAATGTATACAAATGTGATGGTTTCAAGATGATAACTAGAGACAATAAGCCATCATCCAGACTAGAGTCTGTTGCCATTGCCTGACGCATTAAGAAGTTGGTTATTTTAAGCTTGATTTTTCTTTATTTTGATATAGTGGTAAAATGCAGTTTTTGAGATATAGAAATTATTTTTTGAATCATGAGATGTGCATAATTATTCCGACATCGTAGATGTCTTGAATGTTGATTATTTTATTTGATTCTGAATCACTGGACTGTGGATCTCACAGATGCTCTCCAGACACCCCTTCAGAAACTCTCTGCTAACAGCCCTCATTTGTTTTGAGTACAAAGCATGGGCCTTTCCCTTATTTACGCTGTTTTAGATAAACCCACGTCCGGCAGTTTTACCCATTACCTAGGCTGTCTGGTAGTTGCTCCAACTGCTTGCTGTACTGCACTGCCAGTCCTTTATCTTTCCACATAGTACCATTACTTATAATAATTACGTGACTCTACGGACATTGATTTGAGAAAGTCACATGTTTCAAATACCGTACGACATGACAGTCGAAGCCGAAAGTCTCCCTGCCCGTCTGCTGGCATTGAGAGAGAGAGAGAGAGAGACCATCTCTGCCATCTCTCGGGCAGCGATGTTGCCGTCAAAGTCGTAATTCCAGCCCCTTCCAACTGAGAGTACAGAGAGAGGAATCAAAGCACGAGAAGGAACCTCAAACGAAGGAGCCGCCAAGGCTCAAAATATTTATGTAAGTATTTGTGTTCAAAAATGTTCTAATGTTTGTATAGCTTATGGGACTTAACTACGGGGTCATCAGTCCCTAAACTTACAAACTACTTAGCAACTAGCTTATCCTAAGGACGGCACAAATATCCATGCCCGAGGGGGAATTCGAAACCCCGACCGTAGTGGCCGTGCAGACCGTGACTGGAGCGCCTCGGTCCCTTCGGTCACCGCGGCCGGCAAGTTTTTGTGTATTTGAAACAACTTTGACTATTGTAAAATTTATATAGCATGTGACCCACATAACGTCATGGTGCCAATAAGGCCAATAGCCTGTATTTCTAAAATAACTCACATTGGGCAGATAGGCGCAGCAGGATGATATCCTTGTAGTTTCAAGTTGAACCACACTCCAGGTTATAATTTCAGGTAACTTTCATTTGTAGAATTAACATAAATTTATCCATCAAAACTGGATAGTGTAAACTCTAATAATGTAAACTGCATTATAAGATAATGGGAAACTTTTTTGATACAACTGAAGTGAATCGAGGACATTACATTCAACTTGTAAATGAGGGTGACCCCCATAAGGCCAGCGGCTGCCCTCATTATGGAAATAATTTAATACATGTTTTATCCTCTTTGGGTATTCTTAAGCTTTGAGATTCTGGTGAACTACCTCTCAATTTATAAATACAGAGTGACTCATCAAGAAACTTCTAATAAACACATATTCGTTTCTTGATCTTTCCCAGATAAACCAATGGAAACAACTAGGAACAGGAAAAATGCAGGTGACAGTAAATTAAGCAGGCGTTACGTTATGGTTTCTTTAATTGCGTAAGTTTCCTCACATAATATATTCAATCAGTCCACCATCAACGTCAGCGCATTTTGTTGCTCTTGTAGACAGGTGTAGGCGATCGAAGCTCAGTTCTGCAGACATGTTCTTGTATGATATACATCAACAATTTTGGTATTTGGAAGCACGTTCGTATGACATTGCAATGTTTTATCGAAATTTTAAAGCATTCCGAACATTAAACAATGCTCTAGATTGCAACGAGTTGTAAGAGGAAATAGAAAACGCAGAGAAAATTTGTGTGGAAGGGCGAGGAAGAGATAAAAAAGCAGAGCTTGATGAGGCGTAAGGAGAAGGAGGAAGTGGAGAGGCACAGAAAGGAGGGGAAGGAGGGGCGGGTTAGGGTTAGAGCTTAGAAGAGATGGGGAGGGGATTAGAGTGAGATGGAGAGAATGTAAGATAAGATACATAGAGACAGGAAGCAGTAGGATATGGACAGAAAGAGGAGAACGAGTCGAAGAACAGAGAGAGAGAGGGGGGGGGGGCAGGTAGAGTGTATTGAGTTCTAATAACTGGTAGTTGTCAGTAATCAGTCCTCGACAGTTTATAATCTTAATTTATCCAGATCTAGAATTGGATAGTAACTAGCCGTTATAAATGCAAGCGTTGATAATCTCTACTTACTAGCCGAAATTCAAATTTGGATAAATTAAAATTAAAATAATTGAGGACTGATTGTTGACAACCACCAATTTCTAACACTGTTACTGCTGTAGGCTGTGGGATGCACATCCCTACAACAGGGAAGGTAATTTGGATAGCCAATTACTGTTCTCTAAGCAGTGTTAGAAATTTGTGCTTTTTTCTTTTCTTCTCTCCCACAACAGTGCATGGCTAGGTACCGCCAATTATTCATATAAGGTGATGAGTAGATACGTGTTTATTAGCAAATGTTTTATTAGTTTCGTACGTAAATAATGTAAGTAGTGGCGTGCTACTTAGCTAAAATACGATATAAACAAATCTTTATTTGTGGTAATTAGAATATTTGAAAGTTTAATTTACAACAACATAGAAAAACAACACATAATACCTAAGTACGACCTACCTCTGAAGGCATAATAGCACCTATGTACATATGGTGCGCTTGCTGACCAGTCTACCGATTGTCTTTTTATACACGATTTATAATTTACGATACCATTAACCTTCATGTAAATGAATCTCATATATTTGTAAACAGTTATTTAGAAAATAAAACAGGCGACTTAAGAATCAGAATATTGATGAGAGCACATTTCAGTTATGTTATTCGATATGCACTCAATAACATGAAAGATCTCAGAGGATGAAATCAATGGACGACCCGTCTTCCAACAGCGGTTCTTTGGATTGTTGTCATTGCCGCAGTAAATAAATAATTATATCCATGTATATCCTAGAAGATAGATTAAGAAAAGGCAAACCTACATTTCTAGCTTTTGTAGATTTGGAGAAGGCTTTTGACAATGTTGATTGGAATAAACTCTTTCAAGTTCTGAAGCAAGCAGGAGTAAAATATAGGGAGCGTAAGGTTATTTACAACTTGTACAAAAACCAGTCAGCGGTTATCAGAGTTGAAGGGCATGAAAGGGATGCAGTGGTTGGAAAGGGAGTAAGACAGGGTTGTAGCCTTTCCCCAATGTTGTTCAATTTGTACATTGAGCAAGCTATAAAGGAAAGCAAAGAGAAATTTGGAGAAGGAATTAAAGTTCAGGGTGAAGAATTAAAAACATTGCGTTTTGCCGACGACATAGTAATTCTGTCAGATACAGCAAAGGACCTGGAAGAGCAATTGAACGGAATGGACAGTGTGCTGAAAGGTGCATATAAGATGAACATCAACAAGAGTAAAACTAGGGTAATGGAGTGCAGTGTAAGAAAATCAGGTGATGCTGAAGGAATTAGATTAGGTGACGAAACAATAAAGGAGGTAGATGAGTTTTGTTACTTGGGCAGTAAAATAACAAATGATGGTCGCAGTACAGAGGATATAAAATGCAGAATGGCAATGGGTAGAAAGGCGTTCTTGAAAAAGAGAAATTTGTTAACATCGAATATTGATTTAAGCGTAAGGAAGTCCTTTCTGAAGGCATTTGTATGGAGTGTTGCCTTGTATTGGAGTGAAACATGGACGATAAACAGTGTGGACAGAAAGAGGATAGAGGCTTTTGAAATGTGGTGCTACAGAAGAATGCTGAAGATTAGGTGGGTGGATCGTGTAACTAATGAGGAGGTATTGAACAGAATTGGGGAGAACAGAAATTTCTGGCATACCTTGATTAAAAGAAGGGATAGATTGGTAGGACACATTCTTAGACATCAAGGAATTGTGAATTTAGCGTTGGAGGGAAGTGTGTGGGGTAAAAACCGCAGGGGAAGACCAAGAGATGGATACAGTAAGCAGATTCAGACAGATGTAGGTTGCCGTTCTTATGTGGAGATGAAGAGATTTGCTCAGGATAGGGTATTGTGGAGAGCTGCATGAAACCAGCCTCCGGACTGAAGATTACAACAACAACAACATATTTCGCGAATTTTTTCGACGTTTGCTGCTCTTGTAAAGATGGATAAACGATCTGCAATACATGAAATTCCGTGCCGAACCTGGACTCGAACCCATGTCTCCCGCATTGGCGAGCGGTCGCCTTAACCACTCTGCCACCCTGGCCGGGAACGTACACTGGCGTGCAGTGTTCCTTTGGAACACACATTTGCTAATGAATATAAATAATTAACTTTACCAAATATTTTTGTAATGTCCAAGCGTTTTATCTGCCTGACATGGCAGTCTGGGGAATAGTTTGACACCTCCTGAGGGTGGTTAAACTAGGTGGGTAGAATGTCCAGTGAGTGTAGGGGCACATGGAATTAAAGGATGGTATTTTGAGAATATTAGCGCGTTTCTGACTTTTTGGACCTAAAAATCCTTTAGCCGGTTTTAGTTATTTTAGACTCGTCCCCCAAATTTACTGCAAGTATTTCTAACACGTCATGTATCACTTTCCATCTTGGTCAGTATTTTCCGGCGCATGATCATACATGCTGAAGAGGCTGCGCTACACGTGTGTTTTCAGTTATTCAATCACGAATGTAATTTGTGGTATTCACAAAGTAAATGCTTCATTTTTGCTTTTAGTAAAGTTGGATTATTTTTAAGCGTGAACAGTCCTACATAGTCCTCTGGAGCACTTCAGTTATATTCAGACTTTCCCACTGTAGATTTATTCAAGATTGTTGTAAGTTGACTATCTGTCAGTGGTGTCGGTTTGCAGCAATAGCATTCCGAGGTGAACACACTCCACGATTAAATCGCCAAAAATACTTTTTCCAGCTGCAATTACCGCGCAATTGACTTATTTAATGAACTGTAGATATGACCAGCCGATACCTCGTATCGAAATTACACTTCAGCCGCAATTGTCATTGCAATCATAGTGGATGTGAAAACTCGTTAGCTTCGCAAGTTGTTTGCATTTTGGTTTTGTGAAGACTATTAACCTTATTTCACATTTTGTTACTACGTACAGCGCAGGCGAATGGCAGGACTAATTAATGTTTTCTGTTTTCTTTTGAAGTATTTGAAATGAGGTTTAAAAATTGTAGTCTCTGTATTCAAACATTTAATAAATCGATGCACGTGTCAAATTGTACAAAAATGTAGCATCAGTTGAAAATCTATTCTTGTTTTTATTTATTTATTTATTTTACGTAGAATATTATAAAATGTAAACTTTCACGGCCGGACACGCAGTTGGGGACGAAACGTCGGGTTTTTATAATAAATCCATAAGACCACGGCATAATAGCCCGGAAATGTTTAGTAATATTACATAGAATAGTTTGAAAAATCCCTTAAACAACCCGGCTGTGAATCAGACAAAGTAAATCTTTCCGTAAAGGTGAAAAAGGTAGTGCTTAGAAAGCGCAATCCTATGGGGCGCTTTTGTTTTGTAAGTCTATTATGCTCTCGTGAGACTTGTACATCGTAAAATTCTTCCAATGAGAGCTGGAGATGACAGCTAGATTCGATCAAATGTGAAATAAAACATTAACAAAAACTTTACAAAATGAGATCTTGGTTGCAAAATATTATGCTTATTGTGAACAGAAATTTGCGCCGAGAAACATTTACAACCCCTGTACGGGTAATATTAAGGAATGGCAATTAAACAATGTAATCTCATTGTCAGGAAAATGTACGCCCACAAAAAAATAAATTACGGTTTATTGTGAGTTACGGTTTGTGAGTCAGCCAGAGAATAGTTGGTTAGGGCTGAAAGCTTTGAAAAATTTTAAATGATTCAGCCATATCGCTATTTTTGTCTTTAATATGAATTTGTTTAATATCAAAGTGGTGTTAGATCTAATATTATCATATTGATAATATTTTCTGACCGATTTGTACAAATATGACGTTCTTTTCGCCTAGCAGCCTGTATGCATTGATGATAACTGTTCATTTACTTGTTACACTATTACTATCTAGCCCAAATACAATTATAAATGACCCTCCCTGTCATTTCTTTGCTATGATAATAACCTGCGTGAGCAACGGAAATCTCCCTTCTTTATCTAGCCCATTACAGTTTACTGCAACGGTAAGCTTGCATTTCTCATTCGTACTTAGAGTTACCTTTCAACTATTTTATGAGATATTTGCTCTATGAGCATGATTCTTTCCTTTGAAAATGGTAATAATTTTTAAGTTACTGGTCCGACCAATCCATCCCTAGTCAAGATATGCGAGAATTTTTTCTCCCCAATTCTGTTAACGTAATCTATCCATCAAATCTTCGTCTGTAGGTCCACGTTTCAAAAGCTGTAACATTTCTGTCGGAACAACTTATCGTCCATGTTTCACATCTGTATAGTGCTACACTCCAAACATTTTGTAACAATGAAATTAATTTTGCATGTCACCAAACTTCGATTCTTTAGAAATACTTTTCTATCCGTAGCCGCTCTGCATCTCATATCTTCATTACTTCGGCCTTCAGAAGTTTTTTTGCTACCCAAGTAACAACTCATATGTTACTTTGATTGTCTCTAATTCCTTCCGCATCACCTGATTTTCTTAAACTACATTCCATTATACTTGTTAATGTTCACCTTATGTCCCCCTTTTAAAAAACTGTCCATCCCTTTCAATTATTCTTCCAGGTCCTTCATTGTCTTTGACGGAACTACAGTGACATCAGCACATCTCAATTTTTTTATTTTTTATTTCATCTCCCTGAACTCTAATTCCTTCCACAAATACCACCTAACATCACTCCTTAGTCGTTTACAAATTTCATAATGAGGAAAGTCTACAACTCTGTCATAATCCTTTCCTTCATGCCACTCGTCTCTAATAACTGCTGTCTGGTTTTTGTACAAGTTGGATATTACCTATAGTTTCCTATGTGTTACCCCTGCTACCTTCAGAATTTGAAGAGTATATTCCAGTCAACAAGGTCAAAAACCTTCTAGTGATCTGAAAAAGCTAAAATTGAGGGTTTGCGTTTCCTTAACCTATCTTCCCCTATCTTCGAAGATAAGTTTTAATGTCAGTATTCCTTGCGTGTTCCCACATTTATCCTAAATCCAAACGGACCATCCCAGAGATCAAGTTCCACTAGTTTTTCCATTCGTCTTTCAATAATTAATGTTAGTGGTTTCCATTCATGACTTATTAAACGGAAAGTTCTGTAATTTTCACACTTGTCTGAACTCTCTTCCTGTGGAATTGGGCGGTTGCTACCCGTTGTAAGTTTGAGTCATTCCGCATGGAGGTGTTTGTGTGTTGTCCTTAGGTTACTTTAAATTAGTTTAAATAGTTTGTCTGCCTAGGAACTGATAACCACAGTAGTTTAAGTTCCATAGAATTAAAAACATTTGAACATTACAGTTGCAAATATATTCTTCTGAAGTCGAAAGGTATTTCACCTATCTCAAGCATCTTGCACACTACGTGGAACAGTTCCTTCGTAACTGGCTGTTGCAAAGCTGCTCAACTGTTTGTAGAGCTAATGGGACTTAACTACGGGGTCATCAGTCCCTAAACGTACAAACTACTTATGAACTAGCTAATACTAAGGACGGCACAAATATCCATGCCCGAGGGGGGATTCGAACCCCCGACGGTAGTGATCGTGCTTGTTGCAAATACGTTACCTTTTCCGAAGGATTATCGTCTGATCCAGGGAGCTTATTTCGACTAATATCCACCAGTGCTCTGTAAAATTAGTCTCGCAGAATCGTATCGCATCTACTTCCTCTTCCGTTTCTACAATATTGCCTTCAAGGTCATGTCCTTTGTATAAGCCCTCTAAATAGTCCTTCCACATTTCAGGTTTTCCCTTTGCTTAGCACTCGCTTTCCATCTGAGCTCCTGATATTCATACATCTGCTCTTCTTGTCTCCAAACGTCTCTGTTTTTCCTGTTGGTAGTATCTACCTTTATTTACCAATTCTTCTCACTCCATATTCACGTACTACTTTTCCTTCACTTCCTTTTCCTAATACTGAGTTTCAGCCCCCCAACACAATCACGTTTTCCTCTCCCGTAAATATCTGAATAATTTCCGGAATAATCACCTCATACACTTTTTCGATCTCCTTGTCATCGGCCGATCTAGTTGGCATATAAGCATGTACTACTCCGATGGGTTCGGTTTTCCATCTTTCCTATGATAGTAAGTTCACTATGCCATTCATCGTAACTTATCCCCATCCCTCTTTTTTTATTCAGACTGAGATCTGAGTTTGCGATACACCCAACCGATCTTGTATTTATAAACCTTTACTTAGCTGATAGAAATCCTGTTCAACTTACCTCAGAACTTCTCCAATTCATATCTAATTTCTCTTTTTAAATTTTCCAACTTACCTACCCGATTAAGGAACAGAGCATTCCGTGCTCCGATCCGTAGAACTATTGACTCGTTTTTATTTATGATGAGTTCCTCCGTAGTACCCCACGCCCGCAGACCCAAATGGGGGACTATTTTACCTCCAGAACATTTCACCCAAGAAGATTTCATCATCATATATTCTTACGGTAGAACTGCACGTCCTCGGGAAAAGTAACAACTGTAGTTTCCCCTTGCTTTCAGCCGTTCGTAGTGACTGCCTGGCAAAGGCACGTTAGCTGATGTTATAAAACCAACTCAAATATCTAGACTGTTGCATCTGTATTTACTGAAAAGGCTGCTGCACCTTTCCAGGAACCACAAGTTTTTATATCCTTTCCACAGATTCCCTGTGGTTGCATCTACAGCACTGTTACCTGTATTGTTGAGACACGCAAGCCACCCCCACCTGGGCCATGTCAGTGGTTCGCGACGGTGGAATGAGTCGGTATGAAACTACGCCATGTTAGAAAATATGCGGCCGATTCTGCTGTAGGATCGAGTCCTTCTTCTGGCATCGGAGCGTGTGTTATCTTTATTATTAGGTTAGTTTAAGTAATTTTTAAGCCTAGGACGGATGACCACAGTAGTTTGGTATCATAGGTTTACAAAAATTTGCATTAATGGTCTCCTTCGTTCTTCTAGAAATATGTTTGCATTATAATGACATATGGAGCTTTCTTATTGTTACAGGACTATCCAAGTCAGAATACAAATATCCTTTTACACACAAATACAGGTAAAATGATGTAATATAAATATTAACTACTGCTCTGGCCATCTTTGGCACAATGAGACAAACTGAATCTCGCCCGAATTACGGACGACTAAGACATGGATCTGTGCCAGCATTTAAAGATCAAGCTTTTCCCCTTATACAGAACTAAATATGATTCTTTTCAAGTATAGAGCTACAGGTACACGGTGATGCTGACCGTGTTACAGGTGCTCGCTTATACCGCTATTCAAATAAGAAACCTGATTTTCTGTGTCAAAAATTCTATCTGAACGTCATTAAAACAATTTATTAACAGTTTCAGACTTCTAGTAGTGTGGTTATAATCACTTCGCCTTATTAATATAACAGAACGTGGCCATAAGGTCCAAATTTTTCTCTGGTATTACGCTTAAACTTAATTGCGACGGCAGGTACAGATAAAGAGGCTTGAAGAGGACAGGGTAGCGTGGAGAGCTGCATCAAACCAGTCTGTGGACTGATGACCACAACAACAACAACATTATTGCAATAGTTTAGCTTGTCTCTTGAAAAGATTATCTATAGATGTCTCCCAAGGTGCATCTAATTAGTCACAAAGAAACGACCAACACTTGTCTAATGAAACAAATTAAACATTTTTATAAAACAGTTCCCAAACTAACGTACTCCCTATGCAACTTATGCGAACTGACTCCACATGCTTTCAGTTGGAGGGAACACATACTCACACACCACATACAAAGGAACACCCTATAGTATTGTCTCGACATTCGAAAACTTACAACACTAGAGCAATTAATTGTATCTTCTCCGAATAAGATATAGAAATATTCGAAACCTTCCTATTCCGGTGCAAAGCTGATGACCCGCACTCAGAACTGGCCTTCATACACCAGACGTCAAAGTTGCATTTAGATATTAAAATACTGAAACACGAACCCAAAACACTTCCCCGACTATCACGACCTTAAGGAAAGCCATTTTAACAAGACTTAAATTTAATTAGGTTCATAAAAAATAAAAAAAAAATAAAAAAAAATTAAAAAAAAACTATTCGCAGTTAAATTCCCGAAGCATTTCGGTAACACTTGCGCATTGACGAATCTATCAGTTGCAAACCTCACCGCCCACATGTGAACTGCCTCTATGCGATCTGGTTGGGATCCAAAACAATCAAGACAGAATCGTACAAGCGTTTTATATGCGGTCTCTTTTACAGACGAATAACCCTCCCCAAAATTCTGTCAATAATGTCCTTATACGCTCGTTTCATTTCATATGGCTGTGCAGTGTTACGCCTAGGTATGTAATTGATGCGACTCCGTCAAGCAGCACACTAGTAATGCTGTATTCTAGCATTACGGGATTGTTCGTCCTACTCATATGCATCACCTTACATTTTACTACATTTAGCGGCAGTCGCCATTACTTACACCACCGAGAAATTCCGTTCAAGTCATCCTGCATCCTACTACAGTCATTCAATGACGACACCCTCTCGTACAACACAGCAGAGCTAGGAACTCACTCTGTCGGTGTCACTTCCCTGGAGTAAACCTGACGATAGTCCCTGATGAACACTCGCCATCAAGGACAACATACTGACTTCTATTACTTACGTAATCTTCGAGCCACCCGCATATTTGGGTTTGCATAAGCTCGTACCTTCGTTAGCAGTCTGTAGTGGTACCGAAAATCGAGAAACATGCAGTCGGCCTGTTGCCTTTCTTCCATAGCACTCGAGACATCACGAGAGGAAAGGGCAAGCTGGATTTCGCACGATCGAAGCCTAAACACAGTAGACGTAATTTTATAACTAAGAGATCCGTCACCTGCTAACACAGTATGAGTGGTATCAAAAAGGAGCAGATGTTCAACAAATGTTGAATCTGTCTTTTTTAACCTCCAGCTTCTCTCATGTTCTGATAATCTAATAGCTACAGCCCTGCCAGACTGACCAACATATAGTTTCCCACAAAGTTTGCATGTGATCTTGTATACACCACCAGTGGTGTGAACACTCTGCTCAGAGAACGCCATGATTATGATGTAAACTGTGAGATGCTACATCCCCTGAAGAAAAGCAGAAAGATGACACTACTGGAAATATTGGAAATCCAAAAACATTTGGCTCAGGATGCTAGTTTAGTACTAAACGATCAGATCCAGTTCCCCTCTACACCTCTACTGAAATAAGTTTTATTTTCAACCTTCCTTTTCGACAAAAATAATCATATTAGTTTTGATTCTTTACACATACTTATTATATTTTTTATATAAATGTTAATAACTTTCATAAATAAGTACTTGCGATGAACTTTCCTGTGAAGTGTGTATTGTATGTGATAACATCATCGTAAATCATAACATCTTTGAAAATATGTTTACTATAGTCAGTTGTCACCTGATGATGGCCTAAGAAGCCGAAAGCCGGTTTGTGACCAATGAATAAGTTTTGCAGAACACCAGGAAGTTTTTCCTTTTTGATATTATATCATGTTCTGTCAAGTACCGACGGAAAAATCAATTAACAGTATGAGTGGCTCACTTTCAGCGTAAGAAAAATACTGTTCACATTTTTTATGATGTGGAGCCACATTACAAAGAAGAGTACTAACAGCACTGCCTCACTTGTTTCTAGTTTCGTGATTCTATATTAATACCGGCCTTGGAGTGTATCAGTAAATTCGGTACGTAGCTTCATACACTGGTGACAAATTGCAAATCTTTGCAGTATGTAATTTATTTTGTGCAGGGAGTAATTCTCCCAGTGGAGCATCCTGGTGCCTCTAAACGTGCGACGCCGCAGTTGTGAAATGTAGCGATGTCACTTGTTTGGCGGCGCTTATTGTGTTGGGAACTTGATCCCGCGGTTGAGCACGTAATACTCCCGAACAAATGAGAGCGGGCCCTCTGTTGCAGCTTAGTGAGTGCGGCCCACGGTCGGGGTGGGGTGGTGGCGCGGGCGCGATGGAGCTCCTTGGCCGCTCGACGTGACTTATGCACGGGGCGGCCATTAGTCAGCTCTTATCGGACGTTCTGAAACAGTAATAAATTCCGCACAGCGGATTGCGCGCGCATCCACTGCCGCAGATACCCCGCGGCGCGGTGCCTCCGCTCCGGAGCGTTCAAATATGGATACGGATTGGCGACGGCTGCTGGCTGCGGTGTGTGCGCACTCTTCTACGATGGTGAAATATTGAGCCGCGGCAAATGTTTGCCGCTGCGGAAAATGAATATCTATTTCAGTTCGGCGCCATACAGAACGTAAACTTATCAAGGGATATTTCTGTTGCAAACTGTTTCATGTTTACCGTGAAATGTATAGCACCCCTCGTTCAAAACACGACGCAGCAGTCGTGTGGCGATTCATAATAAACTAAATGTTTGACAATTTTGAATCATGGCAGATCATTTCATTTCGTCTATTAGATGTTTATAAGCACTATTTATTTAAATAAATAATGACTATTTTTTCCTTTCGTTGCGGTTTATATCTCAAACAAAGCAGGTGCAGTCCTATCAGCTGGAAGGGAAATAGTAATATTTAACCCATACACCATGATGAGGTTGTGATTTTGTGTCCGAAGAAGAACAAACATCAATTTGCTCAGTATTCCATCTGGCAGCTGCTTTTCGTATTTACAGCGTACCCGCTACAAAGAATGTAATATTTTCGAATACAGACCTTCATGTGATTATCGACAGACCATACTTATTTATCTTTCAGTGTTCAACACACACTTCCGGCGTCGATAAACAGTTTATGAGAGCGTTGAAAACAAAAATATTTGTTCATATATATTTCGAGACCATTAGTGCTCCAATGGAGGAGTGTATAGAATGCTTATGGAGATTGTCTACACATATGACAGTGTGCACTGTAATGTGGCCTAGGATTATAATTTCTTGACAAAGACAATAATTACATTTTATTCTTATTAGCTCACTGAAAAACCACAGCAAGTGTGAGTAATAACCTGTTCACTCACTATTTTTCCTCACCTTGTGCTTTTCGAACCCTGAGTGTAGATTTTCAGATGAAAATCATTGTATTGATCCTGTACTTGGAGTGATGCAGTATTTTCGTTCCATTTATGAGAAGGGCTTTTAAATCAAATAACGGAATATTTAATGAGAAACTGTGGATAAGTTACCATGAAAGCAAGGAAGAACAAGTCTAATGTCGAAATGTCAGCAGACGTAATTTTATCAATTCTCCATTAAAACATTACGTAACATTATGAATTTATTAACACATTTAAAAATATGTTATGAGCTAATATGTTGTGGGCTGCACTGTAGTGGCCAGGTGGTCTAAGACGCCTTGCTGCGGAGAGCGCAGTTGCTCGCCGTCGAAAGATCGAATCCTCCCTGGAGCATGTGTGTGTGTGTGTGTGTGTGTGTGTGTGTGTGTGTGTGTGTGTGTGTGAGTGAGTGTCTATTGTCCTCAGGTTTGTTTAAATTAGTTGAAGTAGTTTCTAAGTCTAATCACTAATAACCAAAGAAGTTTAGTCTCATAGATTTATACACATTTGAACATTTCAACATGCTGTGTCAGAGATCTAACCTGTAAATAAATGGACTTATGTAAGGAAATAAAATAAATTATTGGAATGATTATGTCACCGATATCTGTCTGCTCATTTAAATGAATATGGACTTTCTGACTTCATTAGCAGTTATAACAGGTCTTGGCTGCGGCGGGGTGGCCGAGCGCATTGAGGTGCCGTGCTACGATGCGCGAGGTCGTTCCCCGTCAGAGGTTCGAATCCATTCTCGGGCATGGATGTGAGAGCTGTCTTTAGTATAAGTTGGGTCGTAAGTAGTTTGTAAGTTTAGAGACTGATGACCCCGCAGTTAAGTCCCATAAACTTAACAAAAGTATCAGTATTATTATTATTATCATTATTATTAAAGGTCTTACCTCTTGCTTTGTCTGCTTCCCCAGTCTAGTGTAGCCGACGAGGCGGTACAGCGCGTACGGTGACAGGGCTGAACGCTCTCTCTAATAAAAGAAGTGAGCCGAGAACTGAAAGAAGGACAAAAAGCAGAAAATGAACAAACGTCCGTACTGGATAGAACAACCCGTGGAAAAAAGAAAAAATGTTTCCACGAGGGGGCTATGTTTCGATTCCTGGTCGAGTCTAGAGAATTTTTCCAATGGAGGACTGGATGTTATGTCGTCTTCATCATTGACACTCAAGTCGCCGGAATGGCGTCAGTTAAAAAGACTTGCACCAAGCGGGCCTCCACAGGATTGTCAAAGGAAAATCTGCAGTAAAAAGTAAAATTTCTTCTTGCCAGTAGTACTGTACAGTCATGAGGTAAATACTTCCATTTGATACTTCCTTCGTACTGCGGATTTGCAGACACCTGTTCCTCGTCCACACTAATGCGATGCGAGAACAGATGAGGATCGGAGCGCAGGCTGCTCAGGTACCGTCTGGAGGGCGCAGGTGGCCTTGATTAGCGGACAATCCGCCGTAATCAATCTCCATCTTCCCCGCTGCCCCGCGTCCTGTCGGACTACACCTGGCTCAACCAAGATGTGCGCTACAAGATGATTTTCATTTGTTCTGTCGTGAATAACTGCGCGAAGCTGTTTTTCATGAGCTCGCAAGATGGCACGAAACTTATACAAGTCTAGCTATAGCTACCGCCGCTGCCCGCGTTTCAATTTATTCCATTCTTATGTTAGCCTATTTCCCTTATCCACTTCTATGCGTAATCTTCTGTTCCAATCTCTGACCATTTTAATTTAGTTCTCATACTGGTGAGTTCACATAATGCCATGTCTCCTGAATGTACACTCTTTGACAAAAAACCTGGCCGCCGGCCGGCCGCCGCTGAGCCTAAGTCCGAGCCGATCGCGACATGGGACAATAAAAGTGGCCGCGCTGATTCGCTCTAAGTCCAGCTATCTGCACAATCTGGCAACACTGCAGACTGCGGGAGTTCATACAGTACTTCTTGTCTGCAGTTAGAAGAAAACTAGGTCAGCTACATCTGTGGTCTTGCGGTAAACTGCGCGACTTGCATGTTCAGTATTAGCGATCGAAACCGACTGGTGACAAAAATTTTAAATTCATGTCACTCGTGCATGCTGATGCCACATGTGTAAGGGGAGCATATGCGTAACGTATTTCATTTTTTGGCACACCGGTAATAACATTTCGGCCCAATAACATCGCTGCCTCTGGCCGCAGCACTTGGCAGAGCTCTCCGCGGCCCATATACCTCGCCGGCAGCAACAGTGGCGGCGCTGCGCTGCCTCGCCCTCTGCCCACAGCGCCTGCTGCCGCTCATCGCCCTGGATACGTAAAATGCTGTAGTGTTGCTAAGTGGTGATCCACAAAAAAGGTTGCGATTCGTATTTGATACAGGATATAACGAAGCAGACCACCTAATTTGAATGATGAACATATAATACGTTAGAGACGCAAAAAATTGTCGTTGTCCAATCCAATGGCACTCTACGATGGTTAACACTTATTTGTGGTTTAAATCTCGATCCTTTTCCTTTCAGAAAAGCCTTTCATGTAATTTGTTATTGTCATCAGTTCATATGTTTTGATCAAGGCACAATATGTAACTCACTAAAATGTTTTAGTGTCGTTGTTTCATTCCTTACGGTAAATGTATGAGCTAAATTATGTGAATACGTTTCAGTGCACGTTCTAAAGCAACACAGGAACACTGCAAGGTTCGTGTCTTCATATCTCATTTCTACTGGAGATATTTCGCATCAATGGAGGTGAATTCGAATTTCTTCGAAGGTGTTTGTATGGTGAAGCAAAGAAGACATCTAATACCATTTCCATAATTTGAAGTCGACCTTTCTGAAACACTTATTGTATAAAGCTTTTCTTATGATTCCGTTAGTTTCTTCTGGCAATCTGCAGCGAATAAAGTAAAATGAAACAAAATAAAATGAAATGAAATTCCATCCCCAAACGCCATTTCTCCAACCAGGATTAGAACAGCCCCCTCACACCAGGCCTGCATCGTAGGGCAGAAGCAGAACCACACAGCCAACCGCACACAGCCACATATTGCCCTCAGTCTCTCACATATTCAATGCTGAGCCTCTAACGCATCGCGAAAGATAACCTTAAAGTCACCTACACAAATAACTACATTCCTTGAGTGCAAAAGTTAAATTTCTGTCTCTCATTTCACGTGGGCATTACACATCATGAGTCATGAAAGTAAAAGAGGAATGTCAAGTGAACTTAGTGAGACAATTCAGTACCACTTGCGGAAGTAACTGCACTGTCACAGTGTTGCCAAATATCAGCAACGATGTTGCCAGTTCTTAGCTGTACTAGGAAGACCTGTGTAGCGATAAGCGACGCGAAATCGCGTACGTCTCATGCGGGCTTCTAGAAGGGAGTCGCGCATTTTGGTTAATATGCGGCGCTCTCTCCTGATAGATTCCGTCGTCACATTTAGGATGCAAATATTTAATTCGTCCAATGAGGCCGAAACTAGCGTTTAAATTTTTTGAGGCTTCACTGCATTATGATATATTTTCAGCAAATGACTAGAGAAGTTAAAAATACGGATATTGTGCTTGCAACATACGGCAGGTCAAAGACAGAGATATATAAACTTCCGTCACGATTTCAGTTTCACCCCCCCCCCCCAAAAAAAAAAGAGACTAAAAGAATTGCTTTGTTACATTTCGACAAAAGCTAATTTTTTTTTTATGAAAAGTTACTGGAAACCAATGATGCCCCATCCGTCTCGAAAAACTTTGCAACTTGAAAGCGACTGCGTTTGAAAATACAGCCTTACGACTGTACAGGAAATATTTCATGTCCCCTACGTGAATACATAAATGTGCTGGTCTGCTTGAAAGCCAGAAGAAACATAGTTAATTGATTATTTGTGCAACACAGTAATTATTTCATTTGAGTATTCAGAAGACTGGATATTTAAAATTACGGCCATGAACACAGAAACTAACCTGTGTATGTGGAAAATGTGCAATTCTGAGGTTTTTCCTCTGCAAGCATATACATATAATATATAGACTACTAAGCAGCTTTTTATTTCGTAGTGTTATAGTCTTGTTGGGCCAACAAATGATGATGTGAATCCGAACCCATGTGTCTGATGGATTTTTGGAGCGTTGCAACCTATGACTTGCATGTGTTGTTGCTTAGTATCTGTGGTCACGATGTTAAATCAACAGACGTTTTACCTACTTTTTCCTATGGTCCTATTTTTCGTCAAACCACACATTCTTTCTGGTCTCTTGGCCACATGGGAAAGAACGCTTTTGGAACTGAATTAATGATAATAATGATGGTAATAATGATAGTAATCAATGATGTTTATGGCGTTACAGCAGAATGATAAAGATTACAACAACAAAATGCCGATCTCTTGGTTGACAGACTGCAACGAGTTTTGGTATTTCGTTGCTGAATACCATTAAGGACATTTTTCAGAGAGAAAAGCCACACACATCACTAGTACAACGATACCTCACTAATCAACTATGCTTGCTGTAGATCAGAAAACGAGAATGGCGCCACCGAGCTAAAATGAGATTACTAGTTCAGTTATCTGACATTTGTTTGCAGTTAAAACACATAGTCCCGACATAAAACACAAAACTGTTTGCAATTTAAGCAGGGGTAGACCTTTCTGCGGTCGAAAATTTAATTCATGATATCAGCGTCATTTAAATGCAATGACTAATCTCATATCCTCATGAATATTGGAAAATACCTCGAATTCTGGAACTAAGGGAACGATCAGAGTTGCCTAGCATCGTAACTAATACTACTAAGCTATAGGAAGAATTTCTTGGCCATTCCATAATATTCTCATTCCTACAAACAGCTTGCTTCAACTGGCTTTTATCCATGCTGCGCTGCCAAAGCCCATTCTAAGTAGGACTCCAGTCCGAAAGCAGACAACATCATTGAAAATTCTGATGAATAGATGACCTACCTTCATCAACTTCCGGGGAGAGTGTCTTTTAACGAAAGGGATAAAGTGTGAAATGACTACTTTCTCCAAAGTTCCTACGCTTTTTTGTCCCAAATTGGACGTAATACGTTCAATCTTGTCATACGCGGCTCACAGTTCAGGAATATCACCAAAATGAGCATCTGGCGGGTACCGTTCTATAGCAGCTATTACGCAAGTTTTTACCGATAATCATAAAATTGACCAGACGGCTTTTGCTGCAGAATATAGTGACTTCTATTACATCCGCATACCCTATCCCAATAAGAAACTGTTTATTTTATTTTGTCAAGTAGGCTCAACCACATAGATCGTGTATAAAACACTATAATATGACGTGTTTCGAGGGTCAAGCCCTCATCATCAGATAAAACATACAAGAATCTTTAAAACCCGAGACAAATAAAATCTAAAACGTAATAAAAGAAAACGTGTCTCGGGTTTTAAAGATTCTTGTATGTTTTATCTGATGATGAGGGCTTGACCCTCGAAACACGTCATATTATAGTGTTTTATACACGATCTATGTGGTTGAGCCTACTTGACAAAATAATTAAGTACAACCACGACCTCAAATCAATAATGGATATAATTAAGAAACTGTTTTCTTCTGTTTAGGTGAATTATAATGTTAGTGTTTAATGTTGCTTCCGAAGTATATTTTGTCTGAAATATTTTTATCTTTGCAGGTGATTCAAAGTAATTGTAATAATTAGTTTCCCTTCAAATTACTCCATTCATTCGATCTATTATTTGTAAAGTAATTGCAACCACCAAAAGTGAAATTGTCCTATAAACCAAACCGTTTGGTTATTTCAGGTCTATCGTCCATGGGCAGAACGCTTTCATCTGAAATATCTCCACGAAAGGCAGAGAAGCGGACGGTTCCGACCGCATTACATTTTCCGTTGTCTCTAGATGGATAATACTTTGTCACTGCCGGTCCCAGATTGCACGTCGAAAGAAAACATGTGCTCCACCTAATTCATTTCGCAGTAGGCGGTCGTATTTCCACCGTTGGTATATTTACTTGTACGAATATTGTTCGTAACCGTAAACAGTTTGCTCTTGCTGTTCATCTCCTTAATATTGTTAAACACATATTTTCCCTATAATTCTCCTCGTGAAGTGGTTGAACTTAATTTTTATAATAGAGGTAAAATTACAGCCTTGCGCATTCTACGGCATCTGTTCAAAATCAATGAATAAGAGATACGTCAATACTTTTATTTACTATCTTTTAACAAGCAACAGTGCAATTGCTTTCCCTAATATTGTTTTAAACCATGGCACAATTCATCGATCAATTTTAATCGTTGTAACACGTGTTTATTAGGTTGCTTTATTGTCTATTGTGTTTTTGTTACAAATTTTACAATTGATTTTATACTAACGATAGGCCAGAAACTTAATTAACGTAACTCAGAACCGCGTGATAATGCAATATTTACTCGCATTCGTTTTTGCTACGGAGCGAGTTAGTGCAGAGGTAACACACTCGACTCATATTGGGCTGCACGGCGCATCGAACCGGCCTTTGGCCATTTGGATTTCAGTTTTCCGTGATTTTCCTAAATCATTCTAGGCAAATGCCGGAATGGTCCCTGCGGCAGGGCACGGCCGATTTCCTTACCCACCCTTATCATAACAATCCGAACTTCTGCTTCGCTCTAATGACCCCCTTGTCGAGGGGACGTTAAATCGTAACCTTCCTTCTTTCTTTCGTGTCTCGTGTGCAATAGAGCTTACTTTGTTCATGTTTCCGTGTGTTGATACAAATTTTGCAGTTCATTTCAAACCAACTTCCCTCTGAACAAGAGACATTGAACTTTCAACTTAACTTAGAACTGAATGACACTGCTTCATTAACGCCATTTCTTAATTGGTTTGTAGTGGATGGCACTTTTTATACAAATGCTATTTCCGCCTGTTTCTCTTCCAGTCGTGAATGGTTCGCCGTTAAAACTATTTCTGGTAAGACTTAGTGTGAATTCATATTCCCTATCTTTTACCTTCGCGATCTTTTCGTGACTAATACATAAGAGGGGTTAGGTGAAATAGAAATAAAACAAATGTATCAAATGTCACTGTTGTATTCTCATAAAAATGTTTGAAACTGAATGAAAAATTTCACACACACAAAATTTGAAAAGCGTAAAATAATCATTCAAATGGAAAATGCATATAAACGTGGTTTTAAAATAGACTAAGACGTATAAAGTACCTTTTGTCCACTCGATAATTGCTAACGCGTTAAGGATAGTTCCAATAAATTTTCGAATTTTTAAGAGCTATGTCAGACATCATAGTAACACTGGAACATAAAGTGTTCTTGCATCATGAGTAATGCTAAGAGTAGCGTTTAGTGGCCACCAACTTGAAGGGTAATTTATTTCATTACCTTTCTTAAGTCGATAAGAGGTATGACACGGTGGGGGCAGTCACGGTCGTTTTGGTAAATGCGGCACAACGAGCGAGCGAGGGCGCGCGGGTCTGGAAAAGGAGAAGGCGGAGCACGCCTGCTGGAGGGATAGTTTTCGTTCTGAACAGAGGTAGCCATCAAAAGGAGCCTAACAGATGGTCGGTAGACCTCTTGGATCTTACGCGTTTTGACTTTAACATAAGAAAGAAATGAAATTCACAAATTGCATTGAACATTGCAACGGTTAGTAAATTAATGTCGTCCGCTATCTGCGACGACACCGATCGAACGATATTCTATCGACGTGAGATACCTGGCACCTAAAAGTCGCCATTAAGTTTGTACTTTGAAACCTATCACCGCGCTGTAATGAACACACTGCAATTAAAACTATGTCTGCATCGCATCCGGCCATGAGACTACGTAACATTTTATGAAATCAACGAGGCAGGCAACAAAGACAGGTCCGGAATCCATTGAGCACCTCATCAAGGAACGTGCTCAAAAAATTCAAATAGAACGCTATTTAACGTAGCAAGATGTTCTGTCAATAACAGGTCGCTTGTAATTTCCATATTGAACTGCGGACATTTTATTTTATCAGGAAGCAACCTCGAAGGAAACCGGACAAAATTTGAGTTTTTAGGAAGACTTTTCTACGACAAATTGTAAGTCTTATTGTTAGTTAATGGAGTGCAGTAAACATAACTATAAGTCCTGCATATGAATCAACCATAAACCGAGAAACAAAACTGGTAATACGCTCTATGGGGTATTCATTGATTTTTTTATTTTTTTAAATTTTTTTTAATAGCTAGCCACGTGACATATGTGCAATTTGGAGAGCGCAGTATCTATAGCCTGAGTGGAATTACGGATCCGGATCCTAACATGCAGGACGCCAGCTACAAAAACTCGTTCATCAGGCCATCAATGTAATCAAGATTTTCCAACGTCGTTGTAGGGCCTATTGTTTCACAACTTCGGCATCATGTAGATGTGAGTCTGATATGTAATTCTGCAGTCAGTTGACTTTTTCTTGTCACCTGCATTAAATATTTTGAAAAATTAACATCGTAATATGCTCATTGTCGTAGTTAACTGAATTTGTGTTCAAGAAGGTCGTTTTATACATTAATTACTCCTACTCTCGTTCACGTTGCGAGCAATCTGCCTCAGCTGTGGGTAGGGTTTATAGCAGTAATGTCTAACTGTATAATAGTCACCCTCTGAAAATCTAGCCAATTTAGAAATCGGGTGCGTTTTGTTGCAAAAGCTGGATCTCATCATTTCGTTTCGTTACGTCTTAAATTTATCCGCTTACTGTCGAACAAAATCACCCTGCCAACTGTCTCGTGGAAACCTCATAGCAGATGCTGTAGCCACCTACTTCAAGAATATCAAGTGACATTACAAACAAAACGAAAGAACATTATCTTAAATGAATTTATCAATTGTCTAAAATGATGGTAAATTTTTATATATAGATAGAACAACTTACTTGGAAATAACTTCAATCATCCCATAAAGTAAATAATAAATTCTGAAGCCGCGTCAGCTTTTTTTTTATTTATTATTATTATTATTATTAAGAACGTTGCTTTACAGGTCCACAACCGTTTTCACGTTTTGAAAGACTCATCTTCAGGTGTTATTTTTTTCATATGAAAATTCATTATAGATACACAAGGGTCTAATTGCTTTCATCTGTCGTGGGAATAAAATTTCATTAATTAGGCTCCGATATATGGAACCAGTCCGACAGAAATCATCACTGTCATTCAGAATAAAAACCAAGGACATTAAAATGTGGGCCAAATAGACGCGTAATTTTGATTACTGTATTTTCAATAAAACCACTAGATCGCCGACGAAGTGAAGGAGTACAAACCAAAGAAGACTGCCCAAAGAATCGAAGAAAACGATAGATGATGGATTTGTATTTTGCTCATCTTTGCATGAAGTATTACGGCAAAGTAAGAAAACTTACGAATATGCACAACCACCCAGAATCTCTGTTTTGTTACAGCTTCATGAGGACTAAATTCGTTTAGGTAATATTCCTTGAATGTGAGACGCGTTTGGCAAGACTCAACGTAGATACAGTCCAACACAACAGTGGAGAAAATGATGGTACACATTACTTTTTCGTTTTGTTACAAAAAGCTCTCACTGAAAGTTGATGAGGGTAAGTTATCAATTCAGCAGCATTTCTTCTCAATGCATGGCTAAAAGCCAGTTGAGGCCAGATGCTAGTAGGATTGAGAATATTGTGGGCTGTCGCTTTCAAGTTGTGAAGTGTTTGATACCTTATTGTTTAGTGACGGACGATGCAACGTTCATTTCCAGTAACTCATAAAAAATAGCTTTTGTAGATATCTAAAAAAGTAATTGTTTTAGTCTTTTTTGGGGGGAGGGGGGTGAAACTGAAATCGTGACGGAAGTTTATATATCTCTGTCTTTGACCTGCCGTATGTTGCAAGCACAATATCCGTATTTTTAACTTCTCTAGTCATTTGCTGAAAATATATCATAATGCAGTGAAGCCTCAAAAATTTAAACGCTAGTTTCGGCCTCATTGGACGAATTAAATATTTGCATCCTAAATGTGACGACGGAATCTATCAGGAGAGAGCGCCGCATATTAACCAAAATGCGCGACTCCCTTCTAGAAGCCCGCATGAGACGTACGCGATTTCGCGTCGCTTATCGCTACACAGGTCTTCCTAGTACAGCTAAGAACTGGCAACATCGTTGCTGATATTTGGCAACACTGTGGCAGTGCAGTTACTTCCGCAAGTGGTACTGAATTGTCTCACTAAGTTCACTTGACATTCCTCTTTTACTTTCATGACTCATGATGTGTAATGCCCACGTGAAATGAGAGACAGAAATTTAACTTTTGCACTCAAGGAATGTAGTTATTTGTGTAGGTGACTTTAAGGTTATCTTTCGCGATGCGTTAGAGGCTCAGCATTGAATATGTGAGAGACTGAGGGCAATATGCGGCTGTGTGTGGTTGGCTGTGTGGTTCTGCTTCTGCCTTACGATGCAGGCCTGGTGTGAGGGGGCTGTTCTAATCCTGGTTGGAGAAATGGCGTTTGGGGATGGAATTTCATTTCATTTTATTTTGTTTCATTTTACTTTATTCGCTGCAGATTGCCAGAAGAAACTAACGGAATCATAAGAAAAGCTTTATACAATAAGTGTTTCAGAAAGGTCGACTTCAAATTATGGAAATGGTATTAGATGTCTTCTTTGCTTCACCATACAAACACCTTCGAAGAAATTCGAATTCACCTCCATTGATGCGAAATATCTCCAGTAGAAATGAGATATGAAGACACGAACCTTGCAGTGTTCCTGTGTTGCTTTAGAACGTGCACTGAAACGTATTCACATAATTTAGCTCATACATTTACCGTAAGGAATGAAACAACGACACTAAAACATTTTAGTGAGTTACATATTGTGCCTTGATCAAAACATATGAACTGATGACAATAACAAATTACATGAAAGGCTTTTCTGAAAGGAAAAGGATCGAGATTTAAACCACAAATAAGTGTTAACCATCATAGAGTGCCATTGGATTGGACAATGACAATTTTTTGCGTCTCTAACGTATTATATGTTCATCATTCAAATTAGGTGGTCTGCTTCGTTATATCCTGTATCAAATACGAATCGCAACCTTTCTTGTGGATCACCACTTAGCAACACTACAGCATTTTACGTATCCAGGGCGATGAGCGGCAGCACGCGCTGTGGGCAGAGGGCGAGGCAGCGCAGCGCCGTCACTGTTGCTGCCGGCGAGGTATATGGGCCGCGGAGAGCTCTGCCAAGTGCTGCGGCCAGAGGCAGCGATGTTATTGGGCCGAAATGTTATTACCGGTGTGCCAAAAAATGAAATACGTTACGCATATGCTCCCCTTACACATGTGGCATCAGCATGCACGAGTGACATGAATTTAAAATTTTTGTCACCAGTCAGTTTCGAACGCTAATACTGAACATGCAAGTCGCGCACTTTACCGCAAGACCACGGATGTAGCTGACCTAGTTGTCTTCTAACTGCAAACAAGAAGTACTGTATGAACTCCCGCAGTCTGCAGTGTTGCCAGATTGTGCAGATAGCTGGACTTAGAGCGAATCAGCGCGGCCACTTTTATTGTCCCATGTCGCGATCGGCTCGGACTTAGGCTCAGCGGCGGCCGGCCGGCGGCCAGGTTTTTTGTCAAAGAGTGTACACTGTAATATTAGAAATCGCTCTACGAAATGTGATACGAATAGGGTTGCAAGTAAAAAAATCGTTCTGTCGTGTTTTAAGGCCCACTTTAGGTTTCCTGAAATTTTACGATTTTTTAAAACATTTCGGAGAAAAATAATAAATATATAAATTATAATCAATTATGGACGATACGATCACGACCCTACTACTGTGAAAATATCTATGCTCCCAACACGTAATAATCTTTCTGACCGAGTTTTAACAAACAACGAAAATTATTTGATGTTAGAGTTTAGCTTTGGCTAAAATATCCTTCTTTGAACCTTTTCCTCTTAAACTATTATTTTAATATATCTCTCATATTTTGAATTATCTGTTTCCGTTAAATTATTATTACCTGTCTTGTTTTGGTAATTTGTTCTAAGTTTATTTTCTTTGCCTGTACTGGTTACGAATGACTATAGCCTGGAAGGAACGTAGCGTACATTTGGAGTTCGGAAATTAGTCACGTGACGTCCCTCTCCCGAAACTCTCTTTTGCATACGCCATATTGCTTTATGTATTTGATGGTTTTCCTCAAGGGTTGTCATTTCAAAGCAATGGCGCACTGAAAATTGTCAAAATCACGTCGTTCGTAGGACAGTGAATTCTAATCCAATGTCTAAAAATGCCATGTTAGCAGTTAACACTTGCTAACGATGGTAGGAGAATTACGGATTACTCTCGCAGCAGTTCGGCGTAGCGTAATGGGTACCGCATTAGTTTGTGTTGCACGAACATCTTAGACAGTGGTTCGATACTTGATAGGGCGCGGTGGCTCAGTGCGCTTGATTAGGGTTACCGACGTGGTAGTTCAGGGTGCTCGATCAGAGGGCTCGACGCCCTCTGTAACGTAAAAACTGAGTCAACGACGAAACGAGCAAAATAAAACAAAAACTACGTACACAAAGGACCGATCAAACAGAAGAACCAATAAAAAGAGAGAAAAAGAAAGAGGGCTCAACGCCAACTGTAATAATAATAATAATAATAATAAAAGAGAAAAAAACCCGAGCAAAAGTATCAACGAACAAGCCAGAACTATCATGAACAAACGTCCGAAAAGCATCGCTCTACTTGAAGAACAAAAAATATGAATTAAAAAATAAAAAGCCGTCACTGACATTTTATCCAATTATTTTAATCTTGATTTCCAAGAGTGTTCTTGCACACTCTTGGTAAATTTACACATCTACATTCTGCAAGATTCCGAATTGTTCAAAGTTTACACTGCTTTCTGTAAAGAGTGCATTTGTTCTATTTTGTGAACATACCATGAAATACATACCAAGAAATTGGGAACACAGACTTCTTTTTCACGTTTACTGTCATAATGACTTGTAAATGACGTAACGGTAGTAGTAACTTTGTATATATATTAAGTACTAGAGTTATGTGCCACACTTATTCCGTTTGTTATTTTAACTGTAAAGCGTAGTCACGGTTTGAAACAGAATAAAGTAACATGAACAAAGTCATACCTGAAATACAAAAAATGTTCAGATGTTTGTTAAGCTTATGAGACTTAACGGTGTCATCAGTCCCTAAACTCATGAACTAATCTATACTAAACATCCAAACATCCAAGCACGAAGGGGGCATTCGAACGCCCAACGGGGAACGGCCTCGCGCATCGGAACATACCGCCTCAATGCGATCGGCTGCTCTGCCACGGCGTCGGAAATACATAAAAGGTAATACAATCTACGCTCTAAGCATCCATAGCAACCCTACCAAAGACAATCATTGATTCTAATCAATGACTTCCAACATATAAGTATTGAATAACTGCTTACAAAAAAAGCAATTTGTTGCGCTGTATACACTTCCCTTCCGTTTCATTAAGGAACGACAGTTGCCTCAGAAAACTAGGCCTTCATTTATGTACTACCAGTGTTAGCACGTTGTTTAGAATATTCACTATTACAGTATCCTCCCATTTTATGTGCATATGCTTCAGAAGACCGATGTTCAATTCGTTCTTGCGTACTTCTCGGCATGTTTACGAAATAGAACAAATCCACATTTTGGAGGGAGTACTGTTACATAGGCGCAACTCTAAACACTGCAGAACATAGCACTATTTAATTAATAAGGATGCCCGAAACCCTTTTAGGAGCCAAGGTGAAAAAAAGAAACAAAATGGTCTCAATCGGTTTCGAAATACCGACCATACGCATCACAATCGAAAGCGCTGCACACTACACTGCGGTGTACATTTACGAAAGTGTTCCTTAATTGTCGTACTATTGCTGGGAGATGTTAACTGCTAATATGGCATTTTAAACACCAGATTATAATTTATCGTACTAAGAACGACGTGTTTTTATTAATTCTTCAGTGCGCAATTACTTCGAAAAGATAACGCGTAAGTTATAATCAGAAAATCATGAACTACAGGAATCAATATGGCGCATGCCAGAGAGAGGTCCGGGCGAAGAATGTCACGTGACATCTCCGAACGCCTAGTTTACGTAATATCAAATGCCGGTGACACAGCGCCGCTATTTTTGTAAATATATTTGTAACGGTGCAAGTTACATAAAACATAACAGAGCAAAGTTGTAGAGAATTTATTCCTCTTCAGATTCGCTTACTCAATTTTCGTAAAGGGGAGGCACTGGTCTCTGGCGGCCAACAGTTATCTCTGTAAAATTTGATGCCGATTGGTTGCACGGTTAGACTTAAAAAGTGGGTACACGTTACGGACAGACAGACAGACATCGTCAAATCGCAATCGCCGTTATTTTTCCAAATATATATAAAACGATACAAGATATGAAAAAGACCATAAGAGAACAAAGTTGTAGATAATTTTCTCCTCTACAAATTCGGTTATTCAATATTCGTGTCAGATGATCGGTTTAGTTGTCAAAAGGCGATCGCAAGGGCCCACTTTTAGTGTTACTATCGTAACAAAAAGTGGGCCAAAAAAGTAAAAAGAATCCATGGTTGATGTGTCAAGGAACATTTTTTCAAGAGTTTCATTGTTTGTGGCGTCATATCTCCTGAAGTATGCGTTGTACTAAGTCCATTCCTGATATATATGCTTACTCTGAAAAATATATCGTGAAAGGAATTAGTAGGGGTTATATTTCAAGATGCTTATTGATTTTGACCTCTTATCTCATGAACTGTGTGTCGCAGTATGACATAAATTACAAGATAAATTCAGTGGAATATATGTATACTGTCACTAAAATTTCTCCCAAATCCAATTAATACTGTAGAAGTAATACATTTTAACGTCAAACTGAATTTGCAGTGACTTGAAACATATAAGTTTCTCTAACATAGTGATCTACCTCTAAAACAAACGACCTATTGACCCATATTCAACACGGATTCTGAAATATCGTCCTTGTGGAATACAGTTAGTTCTTTACTTACACGAAATGAATGCTGTCGACAAGGTATCTCAAATGGATTCGGTATTTCTAGATTTCCGAAAGGCTTTTGACGCTTTACTTCAGAAGCGGCATCTAATCAATCTCGCCGGCCGCGGTGGCCGAGGGGACTGAGGCGCTTCAGTCACGGTCTGTACGGCCACTACGGTCAGGGGTTCGAATCCCCCCTCGGGCATGGATATTTGTGCCGTCCTTAGTTGTAGGTAGTTCATAAGTAGTTCGTAAGTTTAGGGACTGATGACCCTGTAGTTAAGTCCCTTAAGCTTAACAAACATTTGAACATTTTCTAATCAATCTCCGTGCTTATCGCACATCGTCTCACTTGTGCTGTTGGATTCATGACTTCCTATCGGAAAGAAAGTCATCTACTAAAACAGAACTGATGTCTGGCGTTCCCCGGAAACATTTTATAGGTCCCCAACTGTTCCTTGTCTTAATAAACATTTTAGGACACAATACGAGAAGATCTATGACAATGATTTCGGATTATGCTGTTATTTAGCGGTTAGTAAAATCACCAAACGAAATAAAGAAACTAAAAATAAGTTAGGTACGTTACATGCTTGGTGCGAAATTTCGCAACTGACCTTAAATGATGAGAAGTGTGAATAATCCATACGAGCATTGAAAGGAATCCGTTTCATTTATTTGCACGATAAATCAGTCGAATTTGAAGGCCGTTAATTCTACTAAATTCCCAGGAATAACACATTCGAAAAACTTAAATTGGAAAGAAGACATACTAAATATTGCAGGGAAGACGAACCAACGGTTACGTTTCATTGACAGAACACTTACAAGATGCAACAGTTCTACTAAAGAAACTGCCTACACAATACTTCTCCGTTATATTTTGGAGTATAGATGCGCATTCTGTGATCATTACCAGCTTGCACTGACAAAGGACAAAGAAAAAGTTCAGAGAAGTTCAGCTAAAATTGTAAATCTCGATACACAGGAGAGAGTATTATGGAAATAATGTACAACTTGGGGTGGAAACTTTGAAACGTAAATAAAGATAAAAAAAAAAGAGTTACTCGTTGCGGCTAGACTTGTGTGTGAGATTTCCGTTTGCGATTATATTTCCACCGCGGCAGAGTGGTCAAACGCATTGAGGCTCTATGCTCCGATGCGTGAGGCCGTCCCCGTCGAGGGTTCGAATCCTCCCTCGGGCATTTATGTTTGTGTTGTCTTTAATATAAGTTAGTTCATAAGTAGTTTGTAAGTTTAGGAACCCATGAACCCGCTGTTAAGTCCCATAAGATTAACAAACATTTGAATATTTTGATTATATTTCATTAGCACCCATCTAAACAGGGAGACATGGTCATAATAATAAGATAACAGAAATCAGGTAGAAAACAGAAAGATTTAGGCAGTTTCCCTCGTAGTTTTAGAGATGGGTATAGAAATATTAGGGAAATGGTTCGGTTAACTCGCTGACAGGCATTTAAATGTGATTTGCGGAGTAAATATGTGGATGTAGAATGTCGCAGTCTTACTGCATGAAGAGTGCAAGAGTAGTAAGCGATGAATTTACTCACATCCCTTTTTTGCAATTATCAGAAAAAAAAGTTTCGTAGGCGTCTTAAATTATGCAAGTCGCTGGGCATTGTCATTCTCAAACAACGAATGAAGGCCTAGTTGTTCTTGCGTCATATGACACGTTGGGTGTTTTATTTTTTTGTTCCTCGTTCGGTTGATATCGATCGATTAGATTAGGAGGCATGGAACATTTTCACATTTTATCATATATGACGTTGTATCTCCTGAACTGTGTGTCTTAGTTTTCCTTTTCCTCAACAGCACTTTTTCGTGATGGTTTAGAATATATTTACCTACTTTGGTTGAAATCGGTCCACACAAACACACACACACACACACACACACACACACACACACACACACACACACACACGTTGAAGACGCCTATCAGTAAAAAATGTGATAACTTCGTTTGGAAGATTCAGTGAATAAATTTCGAACTGCTTTCATGCATATCATTTAACAGCTCCATATTCTGTGGGATCGAAGGGAAGTAAATGATAATGATTTAGAAAATGTGAACCACAATGGGATGAAAGCTCGTATTTCTTTGCAAACGAAAGAAAGGTCCTTTTTATCGATCTACAATAATTGCTTACAAAAGTGAAGGATAAAGAACCGAGAGGACGAGCAAGACAAGTGCATCGTCAAATCTGGCATCCAAAATCCGACAAGTGTGGGCAAGTACTGTATCCATTTGAACGTAATTCTCAAAAGAAACATAATTTTTATTTCAAGTACAGTTCGTTTTTTAGCATCTTTCGTCTTTTCTGTGGTACTTTTAAATTTTTCGTATGTGGTTTTTAAGAGGAACTATATCGCACCCTGGAATCCCAGCAGCAAATTATGCCTGTCGCTTGCATTTCGGTTTCTAAGTTCTTAAGTCATGTTGTCTTCGGATAAAA
Source organism: Locusta migratoria (assembly GCA_026315105.1). Lineage (NCBI taxonomy): Eukaryota > Metazoa > Arthropoda > Insecta > Orthoptera > Acrididae > Locusta > Locusta migratoria. Next base: position 105,555,138 of record CM048747.1, read on the forward strand.
AGTCTATATAGTTCAATAAGATCTGACAAAAATATCTTAAGCACACATTTAAATATATGTAGGTAATAATTATTATTTCCCCTTGGATAGCGCTTGTATTGAAAGAATTACATGTTTGAAATTCGAAGCGAATATAATGCTTTTATGAGGAACTAGGATGTGAAGCTACTGTCCCTTTTGAGGCTGTTTAGAAGGAAAATGTACGACACTGCTTTGCGTAACTTACGACGTAGAGAAATCACACAGAAGTGGTTCTCAGTACACACACACGCTGGTGGAAGCAGTGCGCTCCCGCTGACGTTAGGCGTACACCGCAGAGTAGCCCATCCCAGCGAACGCCGCCGCAGTCGCCTCGTGGCATGAGAATGGCAAATATTTGCCGCCGGCATAAATCGATTTGTTGAGCATAACGCTATATCACTGCTGTCTATTGACTGTGGAAACACTTGTTCGATCTGCGCCTGTTTACAGTGCTGTAGACGTGGGCTGCTGTTTACCTGTCTCCGATCGAACCGGAGGTTGTGCGTTGGCCACTGACGCATGAAAAATCGGCAAACCTTGTGCCGTGCAACAAACCCTCCAGGGAACGCCTGTGGCAAATACTCAGCAGGAAAACCGAATCATATCACTCCGCGTATCATAAAGTATAGAATACCTGCTGGCGCTGTTCGTAACATATTGAGGAAATACCAAAGAAAACATTTGTTAACTTCAATAATAGACCAAATATATTTGTACAATAGAACACCATTACAGTCTGTTGCCTTGAGTTGTGAAACTTTTGTTATGCAATAAATAGCGTCTTACTATTTTCGGAGGTATTTTTCCTCGTGCTTGATTAATAATAAACAATAGTAAATTTGGCAAACACATGTTGTTGTTTCAAACATTCAAATGTATTTTCCTTCTACCAATTCCGGTCGCTTGAACTTTTCTTGGTAAAAATGACAAAGGAAAACTTGATTCCAAAAGGCAAAGGGAATTTGTTTCCTATTTAAAGCATTTAATGAAATACCGTCACTGTTTTGTACGCTGTTTCTTTATGCTAATAAGTCAATAGTACAGTATTGTGTGTGTGTGTGTGTGTGTTTTTTTTATCAAATAGGAAATATTTAAAAGTCGCTTTAATTATATTAATAAGTGATCAATAGAACGGAAGTGTCAAATTTTAATATTACACTACTACATTAAAATTGCTGCACCAAAAGGAAATGCAGATGATAAACGCGTATTCATTGGACAAAAATATTATACTAGAACTGACATGTGATTACATTTTCACGCAATTTCGGTGAATAGATCCTGAGAAATCTGTACCTAGAACAACCACCTCTGGCTTTAATAATGGCCTTGATTCGCCTAGGGATAGAGTCAAACAGAGCTTGGTTGACGTGTACAGGTACAGATGCCCATGCAGATTCAACGCGATACCACAGTTCAAGTGACTGGAGTATTGTGACAAGCCAGTTGCTCGACCACCATTGACCAGACGTTTTCAATTGGTGAGAGATCTGGAGAATGTGCTGCCCAGGGCAGCAGTCGAAAATTTTCCGTATCCATAAAGACCCGTACAGGACCTGCAACATGCGGTCGTGCATTATCCTGCAAAAATGTAGGGTTTCGTAGAGATCGAATGAAGGGTAGAGCTACGGGTCGTAACACATCTGAAATGAAACGGCCACTGTTCAAAGTGCCGTCGATGCGAACAAGAGGTGACCGAGACGTGTAACCAATGGCACCCCATACCATCACGTAGGGTGATACACCAGTATGGCGATGACGAATACACGATTCCAATGTGCGTTCACCGCGACGTCGCCAAACACGGATGCGAGCATCATGATGCTGTAAACAGAATCTGGATTCATACGAAAATATATTTTTCTATTCGTGCATCCAGGTTCGTCTTTGCGCACACCATCGCAGGCGCTCCTGTCTATGATGCAGCATCAAGGGTAACCGCAGCCATGGTCTCCGAGATTATAGTCCATGCTGCTGCAAACGTCTTCGAATTGTTCGTGCAGATGGTTGTTGTCTTGCAAACGTCCCCATCTGTTGACTAAGGGATCGAGACGTGGCTGCACGATCCGTTACAGCCTTGCGGATAAGATGCCTGTCATCTCGACTGCTAGTGATACGAGGCCTTTGGGATCCTGTACGGCGTTCCGTATTGCCCTCCTGAATCCACTGATTCCATATTCTGCTAATAGTCATTGGATCGCGACCAACGAGAGGAGCGATGTCGCGATACGATAAACCGCAATCGCGATAGTCTACAATCCGACCTTTATCAAAGTCGTAAACGTGATGGTAAGCATCCTTACACGAAGCATCACAACAACGTTTCACCCGGCAACGCCGGTCAACTGCTGTTTGTGTATGAGAAATCGGTTGGAAATTTCCCTCATGTCAGCACGTTGTAGTTGTCGCCGCCGGCGACAATCTTGTGTGAATGCTCTAAAAAGCTAATCATTTGCATATCACAGCATATTCTTCCTGTCAGTTAAATGGCCAGGAGTGTAATTAGACATGGAGGCCACTGAAATTTATATAAGTCGAAAAGTCCTTGATGAAGATGTTCACAAAATAAAAATCATGCGCGTACCTACCGTTACGAGTAGTACAAGAAAGAAAATCTATCATAATAATCTATCTATGTATTTTATAAAATAGGCGGTCTTAGTGAATGTGTGTAAGTGGGTATGTATGTATGTATGTTCCGCATCTACTCCTAAACGTCTGGACAGAATCAACCAAACTTGTGCACAAGTTTCTCACTATCAGGCAACAATCGCTGTCAGGTTAAGAACCACCACCTACGGCACATACGTAAGAAGATTTGACATTATAAACAATGACAGTCCTGGAAAACGGCCGTATCATGTGATAATATTCTACATATGCTCCCTAATTATAGGACCAATTTCAACCAAATTTGGTACAAATATTCTTTAAGGTTAGAAATCATTTTCTATGGTTGCAAAAACCACTTATGATACATGATTCATACGATATCACGTCGTATACAAAGAAAACTGCCCCATCTTGTGATAAGGTGATTTTATTCCTCAACTATTTGACACTGAGAGCACTTTAGCAACTTGCAATAAACTTATACATAATTTCAAACCTTTACGAAACCTTTACTCGTTGACAACCCCAACATAATGATAAAAGGAAAAAAAATTACTTTATCGGTTACTGCTTTTCCGATGTTCATGATGTATATCTATGGCATTCGGCTTGCCGTTACAAGTTATTATTTCTACACTGTAAAGTGTATTTGCAAGACAATTCACAGACAGTACACATACATACCACTGAATGTTTCTTCGATATTATATCACAGTTTGACATATAGTTCGTGAGATATGAAGTCACAAACAATTTGGTTCATGAAAAACTGCATGATCACGCATGATTTTTCCTTTTTTTACGTCTTTACTGCTAACACTATTGACGACATATTTTGCAAAACTTAGGCACATATACCACTGAATGTACCTTGGAATTTACAACACAGTACTACGCATATTTCAGGCGATACGACGTCATGAACAATGAAATTCCGAATAAGTGCTACAGGATGTGCTATTTGTCTACATATCATCCTAAAATAATGGACCGATTTCAATTAAACTTGGTTCACATGTTGCTTATTATCAGACAACAATGTCTGTGGCGTTAAAACTACCTGCGAGACATAGTTAAGGAGATATGACGTCGTGAACATTGAGTCAGAAAAACTTTCTCATCACCAGACGTTTGATTTAGGAGACTTACGTAAAAAGGGGGTGGAAGAGAAGAGAGGGGGCAGAATTGACGGACAAAGTGGCAGAAGGTGGTGGAAATACATGAAATCTTTTCCGAATTTTTATTTTCATTTCTAACATTAGACTGGAAAAATATATATCTGGGAGATGCCGGATTTCACAGCTAGTAATGTTGTAATTGTGAAAGAAGCTCTGCCTTTCACGCTTTCGTGACTAAACCGCTGAGACGATTTTAATTAAATTGGTTATAGATGTAGCTATAATGCTGAAGAAGAACAGGGATTGCTTTGGAAAGTGCTTAATTCAAGATATTTGTTGATTTTAAGTATATAACTCGAAATATGAAACAGTTGAGCATCAACGTTCCTCTTATAGCTTCTGAGATGCTGAAAGACTGCTTGGGAAAGCTATTTATTTTTTTACGTTTGAAATACATTACATTTATTAAAATACCTTTAATGGCTGATACGCTGTACGCAATACGATTCGACATAATGAATACAATGCTTACACAAGACGTCAACGTATTCAGACTCCCGAACCGATTTCGATGACATTTTAATCCCACATAGTTTGCACGTTGTATAACGTGTGGCTTTTTCAGTCAGCTGTGTAATATAACAGAAATACCGGGAATCTTTATTCTTTCGCGAACATATGTGGAACTTTGTTTACCGGCAAGCAGGCAGGAAGCTGAGTGCAGCTGAGTGTTGGGCGGAACGGAGGGGGGGAGTACTTCCGGTTTTCAGTAGTATAGATATCGATGGATCTGGTTCTGTCATCACCGACGATGCAAGACGGGGAGAGATGTTCTTAGCGCATGCAAAGATGGCGGTAAAAAAAGAGAATGGAACTGGTAGAAAGATGGCCTTTCTTGCGAATGTAAAATTCAATATTAATTAATTCACCATACTGAACCGCCAGCAAATCCGAATATTCTAATGAAAGCAGAAAACATTTGCCGCATCTCGTGAACCAAGAGTATTTTTAATATCTTGAAAATCACAAAAGTTAATTTTTACAGTATCTGCATATAGCAAAGTTAAAATTACCAACTTTTGAATTCATCATGCGATTTCAACAAACTATGGCTTACATGCTAGCTTATTACCTCAAGCTATCACTTTGAAAGCAACTCATTTGTTTGCAGTTATTTCACTTGTTACAATAATTGATTATGAAATGCAGTCAGATCGTCGTATTCTCCACAGTAGCTCAGCGATTGCAATCATCATAATATGGACCACCTATCCTCATATTCATATACCTATTTAATGAATAACTGCCTATTTTGCCAGTGAATTTACGAAAAAATTGTGTAGTGTGAGAGGTAATTCTTATTTATTTCATACATTATTCACACTGTTGATAAATAGTCACAAAGTGATTGAATGAATATGATTTATATTATATTAATATTGTAACATGGTGGTCAAAGTTAAATCAAACCAAATCCTATCTGTTAAGAGCTCTGCTACTTTTCGAGGGGAAGGCGATCTGGCAATGAGAGTTCGGCTTGGGCAAAGAATGCTGTGGTGAATTGAAATACTGATTAGTAGAAGTGATTCGTTTGCTATAAGTGAATCTGCGCGTCAATCGGCCGCATGTCGGAACTCTGACTTTGTTGAGGGATAAGGTGTGCCAGTTTAAGTTCAACTTTATCTTATTCCAATTCGGAATTGTAACTGAACAGTGTATGTGATTCTACTCGAGAAGTAACGAGTGTTGATGTTTATAGAACTAAAACTTGAAGTATTTTAAGATACGATTATTTTGTGTTGTATGATCGCGGAACTGACTTCTATCTGAGCATCGTTAATGATCACTTGGTGAACTACTTAAAAATCATCTACGTTTAGCTACTTAAAGCTGAAACCAATATACGCACTGATCGATTGATATTTACATCTAAACTTCTCACGTGACACATGCGAGCACATTTTATACAGGGGCAAATGTTGTGTATATATCAAGTATTTGTATCTATATGATATGAGAGTACATTAAGTTTAGCAGTAAACTACAACATTTGTAACGTATTTTAACGAAAAGCTGAAGAGGCAATTGTGATTTATATTATAAGACGTTTTTGTGAGAGACGTTGGTTAGCAACTTAACAACACCATGTGCCTACTGTACTTATTACTACAGCTACAACTTGTAATGACTGCTAACAAGATTATTAGCAGGTCATAGATTTTTAAAGAAGTATTTTCAAACTGTTACTATATATATGTTATTATCAACAATCGTTTAAGACATCAACTAATATATATTATTACAACCAATCATGTATAAAAGGTAAATGATACTAATTAATACAGAACATTTTTAAAGTAAAAATGCCTATTAAAATTATAATAAAATATAACTATTAGATCTGCTGTATACCGCATATATGCCTATGTCTGCCCCCGCCCTCCCATACACCTCTCCAATACGCTGCTGATACCGCTTTCCTTAACTCCCAACCCTGCCCATTCCAACCGCCATCTCCAAGAAAACCTTGACCTTATCACCTCTTGGTACAACCAGCGGCTCCTATCTATAAATCCTGCCAAAACCCAGGCGATTATTGTAGGTCGTACCACCCCTTTCTTCCGCTCCCGTGATTTCTACCTCACCCTCCATAACCGTCCCATCCGCCTCACTTCCACCCTAAAGTACCTGGGCCAGACCATAGATCGCACCCTATCCTGCCCCTCCCCATTCCCCCACCAACACGCCATCCAAGAAAAGGCCCTGCCCCCGTCTCTGCCACCTCAAGCTCTTTGTTCGCCGAACCTGGGACCTGGGACCTGAACCCTTCCACTGGTCTCTACACCTACAAATAGCTCATCATCCCCATCTGTGTCTCCCACCCTGCCTTGATTCCTGCTCCCCCTCCCCCAAGAAGATGGAATGCTGCACCCTCCGCCTCGCCTTCCGCATCCCCTCCTACCCGCCAACCCCCACACGGCTCCTCTATGACCTCTTGCCCTTCCTACACCTTGTCCGCTTCATTAAGCCCCAACGTCTCCATTTCCTCTACCGTAAACTGCATCCTCCTCACCCAATTGTTTATCCTCCCCTCACCGATCCCGGTCCATTGCCGTGCCACTACCGCTGCACCCCACCTGCTCTCCACCTGTCCACCCTCATTACCCTTTCCCGTGACACTTTCCACACTCTTCCCCTCCCTGATGATCGCCTACCCTCTACGAGGGTCCCACTCCCTCACTTCCTTCCTCCCTCCCTACTCCTGTCAGTCCCTCCAGTATCTCCCCTCCAGCTCCTTACAGCTTCATGTAGCATCCCACCCCCTCCCTTTCGGAATGACGCTGTGGCCATTCCTCTCTTCTGCCGCCTCCGCACCAGATACTCCTCCCCATCCCCTCTCCACCCCTCCTTCGCTCCACCCCTTGTTTTTCCCCTATTCTCATTCACTTCATTGAAAATTTGTGTTCCGTCGGAGTGAATATCATCAGTTTATTTTTAACAAAACTGCAAACGGTCACGCCGCAGCCGACGCCTGTGTATTTTAAATGTCCTTCTGCATCAGTGCTACAGTGTTTGTGTTACTCTGTCATCATCAGCATGTACGTTTATACACTCTTCAATTCAATCCATTCAACACACTATCATATCCATTTTTCGCTGTGTTATGTACTCCTTGTTTTTTTTCCCTCATTTAATGCTGTAGGCTGAAGAGTGCCTTAAGCGCTGCCAGTCCGCCCCATCAGGGGAAAGAAATATCAATAAAGGAAAAAAGTAACTATTACTCTAATAAACATGCCACATATACAATTTTTGATGTATGAATCTTTAAACAGCGCCCTACAGTTGCCAATGACGAACGCTAACGTCTGTATAAAAATTTGTAACAGCTTCATTAGTGTAAACGTAACCTCCAACATGGAGGTCGAAGTATTTTACGTGTTTTAATCCTTTACGTCAAGGTATGTATTTTATCATTGACTATAATTGAAACCTTGTACAACTGCTTTATAACTTGACATGTATTTGTTTTAGAATTGATAATGACCCACAGAAATCTAAATCTGTGAATAAATAATTGTTGAAAAAATGTATACAATTCAAATTATAGTCGTTGAACACAAGTTCCTCCATGGAATCAAGCCAGATTCTCGTAACGCATTAATTACTTATTTCTAATTTAACACTTTTAGTTGTGTAGGATCACTTCTTGCGTCTGAATAAACAATAAAAAAAAGCCTAGCATACAACAATCCTCAGATTTTATTCCGAATTACCGCAATCGTACAACTGTTTGTCAAATTGTTTCAATAAAATCTCGCACCAGTTGTCAGTATAACATTTTAGTCGTCACGACGTGTTTCGAGACCACATTGTCCCATTTTCAAGTGCTAAAAGCAAAAAATCACATAAATCACATATAAATCAAATGTCTGTAAATCTATCGGACCAAACTGCGTGGTCATCAGTCCGTAGCTTACAAACTACTTAAACCTAGGAAACTAACCTAAGGACAACACACACACCCATGCCCCAGGGAGGACTCGAAACTCCACGGCGAGCAACCGCGCGCTCCGCAGCGAGACGCTTTAGACCGCTCGGCTACTCCACCGCGGCCACATATAAATACGATGTTTAAAAAACCGGAAACAACGAACCGAAAATACACCAAAGACACCCACCTTATAAATTAAATAACGTCAAACTCCAAAACGTTCGTAAGTTTCGTGCATGTCCATCATAAAAATTAATGTCGAATACACTTGTGAGGGAACGTAACCACCATGTTGTTCGATCGTAAGCTGCATGACAATTGCTCTTACATGTCAAAGATATAAGGAATGGAGAACAGTCACGGTTATCAACGATATTGTTGTGAAGGGATCAAATATAGTGTCTAGCTAAGGCGATGTTTAAATAGACACTGTAAATTGGAAAAGACGTTCCTATGTAATGGTAAACAAACGGATAATTCATTATTTCTAAAGGAGTACATTACTAAAATGGAACCAAAAATTCTCTTTAGACAATTCTGTCTTTTCATTCAGCACGGTGTCACAAACCTCACATTTTAGTAATGTCCTCCTTTCAAAATAATGCTTATTCTACGCAAAATATTATGTTTTTCATTTTGTTGTGTTATAATTATGTTCTGTGTGAGATATAAGCATAATACTTAACCCTTTAATACGTGACTTTTTATTTGAAGCTATAAAAACTACCACGATTAATATACAGTGCGTATATACATATGAAAAAAAAGTCCGTAAAATTATTATGCACTACTAGCAACAAACATAGCTGGTCAGGTAAATAGTGCTTCCATCATGTACCAGATGCAGTGAATATCACTATTATGCCTCTAATCGTTCCAGGAAGTAACTCATAATGCAACAGTAGCATGTGATTGAATACGTCTACATGGCAAAGGAGCAATATTAAAGTAAACAAATGCACATGTTAGGAGTAACTCAATGCAGCTGTCTAACGGATTCAGTAGCACTATGCAATTTACAATGTTCACGACAAGCTAATTGCATGTGTAACAGTATGTAGAGTAGCAGCTACAAATTAATTTGTGGTAAAATATTGATCTTTTGGAGAGACAATAGAAAAAATATGGTAGATAGCTGATCGGCTACACTATGCATTAAAGGGTTAAATAAGTCCAATATTTCGTTGTTTTTCTGCCCTCAAACTATAGGCACAAGGTATAATGTGTGTGATACTTAGAGTTGAACAGTTAGAAAAGGAGAGAACGGATTTACGAAAAGAAAAAAGAAAAAAAAAAAAGAGTAATAAAAGGAGCAATACTAAAGTAAACAAACGCACATGTTAGGAGTAATTCAATGCAGCTGTCGAACTGATTCAGTAGCACTATGCAATTTACAATGTGTAAGACTATGTAGAGCAGCAGCTACAAATTAATTTGTGGTAAAATATTGATCATTTGGAGAGATAACAGAAAAAAATGGCCGCGGTGGAGTAGCCGAGCGGTCTAAGGCGCCTCGCTGCGGAGAGCGTGGTTGCTCGCCGTCGGAGGTTCGAGTCCTCCCTGGGGCATGGGTGTATGTGTTGTCCTTAGCTTAGTTTACCTAGTTTTAAGTAGTTTGTAAGCTACGGACTGATGACCATGCAGTTTGGTCCGATAGATTTACAGACATTTGAACAGAGAGAAAAATATGGTAGATAGCTGATCAGCTACACTATGCCTTAAAGAGTTAAATAAGTCCAATATTTCGTTGTTTTCCTGCCCTCAAACTATAGGCACAAGCTAGAATGTGTGTGATACGTAGAGTTGAACTGTTAGAAAAGGGGAGAACTGCTTCACGAAAAGAAAAAAGAAAAAAAGACGGAGTAATAAAGGAAAAGAAAAAGCTGGTTTAGGAATAAAAGTTGGATGCTTCAAAAGTACCAACAGAAAATGAGGAAAATCGTGCCTCACCTCCGTGCTTTTCATCGGTCTACCTAGCGCAGCTTCTGATCGCTTCGCCGGTTACGAACATCAGAGACCGCTACAGAGTCAGCTTGCCACCGATCGATACGTCCGATTCCCCAATTAATGTCGACTGTCGAATGTCTACCCGTTTCATACATCCAATTACGGAGGCCGGGAAAGTACACAGAGCAGCGGATGACGTTACCGGAGCAAACTGAATGCCGCGTGTAGCTCTGGACCAGGTGATTAGCCTGGACGCGCGCGTGCCGCCATTATTACCGCCTTGTTAAAGATGAAACGCGATCCGGCTTCGTCCACGATTTCCGAGCCGCCCGCTCGGAGTAGAGCGCGTCACATTCAAGTTTTCATGCCGTCAGTCGCGGGGGGCCGTGTAGGCTCCATTCCTAATGAGCCGACTTAATTGAAGCTCGTCCTATTTGTCGTGTATCGTAGGCAGTTCAGGAAATTTTAACCGGAACTCTCACTCGGCTATTCTGAATGCTGCCACTGAGTCAGTCCAATTTGTTATACTTGGTAAATAATCTGATATCGCAGTATTACCACCGGAGTCGCGTTGTCGGAGACAATACTGTCAACGCTCTTTAACAGTTCCATTTACCTTTAATCCAATAACGAAGTGAGTCCACTCTCTGTCTCTCTCTCTGTCTCTCTCTCTATTTTAAAGAAGGTGTACCCCGGTATATTCGGTATGAGAGAGTCTGACAATTTGGCATTGAGGATCAAAATGGCTATTACCACCGAACTTCGTCCGTACGGCACATGTCAGTTTAATATTTACACGCCGTGGTAGAGTAGCCGAGCGGTCTAAAGCGTCTCGCTGCGGAGCGCTCGGTTGCTCGCCGTGGAGGTTCGAGTCCTCCCTGGGGCATGGGTGTGTGTGTTGTCCGTAAGTTAGTTCACCTAGGTTTAAGTAGTTTGTAAGCTACGGACTGATGACCACGCAGTTTGGTCTGATAGTTAAAAAAAAAAAAAAAAAAAGAATGAACCACAGACATTGCCGAGGTGGGGTGGCTTGCGTGCCTCAACGATGCAGATAGCCGTACCGTAGGTGCAACCACAGCGGAGAGGTATCTGTGGAGAGGTCAGACAAACGTGTGGTTCCTGAAGAGGGGCAGCAGCCTTTTCGGTAGTTACAGGGGCAACAGTCTGGATGATTGACTGAGCTGGCCTTGTAACATCAGCTAATGTGGCTTTGCCACACGGTTACTGCGAACGGCTGAAAGCAAGGGGAAACTACAGCCGTTACCTTTCCCGAGGACATGCAGCTCTACTGTATGAACTTATGATGATTGCATCCTCTCGGGTAAAATATTCCGGAGGTAAAATAGTCCTCCATTCGGATTCCGGGCGGGGACTACTCAGGAGGATGTTATCATCAGGAAAGACAACACTGGCATTCTACGGATCGGAGCGTGGAATGTTAGATCCCTTAATCGGGTAGGAAAATTAGAAAATTTAAAAAGGAAAATGGGTAGGTTGAAGTTAGATATAGTGGGGATCAGTGAAGTTCGGTGGCAGGACGATCAGGATTTCTGGTCAGCTGAGTACAGGAATATAAATACAAAATCAGTTGGGGGTATCACAGGAGTAGGACTGATAATGAATAAGAAAGTAGGAATGCGGGTAAACTACTATGAGCAGCACAGTGATCGCATTATCATTGTCAAGATAGATACGAAGCCAACACCGACAACAGTAGTACAGGTTTATATGCCAAATAGCTCTGCCGATGATGAGGAGATCGAAGAAATATATGAGGAGCTAAAGGAAATTATTCAGACAGTTAAGGGAGAGGAAAACTTAATTGTGATGGGAGACTGGAATTCGGTAGTAGGAAAAGGAAGAGACGGAAAAATAGTAGGTGAATATGGACTGGGCAGAAGGAATGAAAGAGGAAGTCGCCTGGTAGAATTTTGCACAGAACATAATTATAACAAACACCTGGTTTAAGAATCACAAAAGAAGGTTGTATACGTGGAAACCAGGAGACACCGGGAGATACCAGATAGATTTTATAATGGTAAGACATAGAATTCGGAAGCAGGTTATAAACTGCAAGACGTACCCAGGAGCAGATATTGACTCTGACCATAACTTGTTAGTCATGAACTGTAGGCTGAAATTGAAAAAACTGCAGAAAGGTAGGAAAATAAGGAGATGGGACCCAGATAAATTGAAGGAACGTGAAGTTCTGGTGAATTTCAGAGGGAGATTTAGGCAACAATTGACAGAAACAGGGGGAAATAAAACAGTAGGAGAGGAATGGGTAGCATTGAGAGATGAAATAGTGAAGGCAGCAGAGGACAAAATAGGTAGAAAGGCAAGACCTACAAAAAATCCTTGGATATCACAGGAAATACTAAATTTAATCCATGAAAGGAGAAAATATAAAAATGCAGAATGAAACTTTCACTCTGCAGCGGAGTGTGCGCTGATATGAAACTTCCTGGCAGATTAAAATTGTGTGCCGGAACCGGGACTCGAACCTGGGACCTTTGCCTTTCGCGGGCAAGCGCTCTACCGACTGAGCTACCCCGACACGACTCACGATGCCGCCTCACAACTTTACTTCCGCCAGTACCTCGCCTCTTACTTTCCAAACTTCACAGAAGCTCTCTTGCAAACACGCAAGACTAGCAGTCCTGGAAGAAAGGATATGGTGGAGACATGGCTTAGCCACAGCCTAAGGGATGTTTCCAGAATGAAACTTTCACTCTGCAGCGGAGTGTGCGCTGATATGAAACTTCCTGGCAGATTAAAATTTTAATCTGCCAGGAAGTTTCATATCAGCGCACACTCCGCTGCAGAGTGAAAGTTTCATTCTGGAAACATCCCTTAGGCTGTGGCTAAGCCAGTACCTCGCCTCTTACTTTCCAAACTTCACAGAAGCTCTCTTGCAAACACGCAAGACTAGCACTCCTGGAAGAAAGGATATGGTGGAGACATGGCTTAGCCACAGCCTAAGGGATGTTTCCAGAATGAAACTTTCACTCTGCAGCGGAGTGTGCGCTGATATGAAACTTCCTGGCAGATTAAAATTTTAATCTGCCAGGAAGTTTCATATCAGCGCACACTCCGCTGCAGAGTGAAAGTTTCATTCTGGAAACATCCCTTAGGCTGTGGCTAAGCCATGTCTCCATCATATCCTTTCTTCCAGGAGTGCTAGTCTTGCGTGTTTGCAAGAGAGCTTCTGTGAAGTTTGGAAAGTAAGAGGCGAGGTACTGGCGGAAGTAAAGTTGTGAGGCGGCATCGTGAGTCGTGTCGGGGTAGCTCAGTCGGTAGAGCGCTTGCCCGCGAAATATAAAAATGCAGTAAATGAAACGGGCAAAATGGAGTACAGACGACCAAGAAATGAGATTGATAGGAAGTGCAAAATGGCTAAGCAGGAGTGGCTAGAAGCCAAATGCAGATCTGTAGAAGAATGTATAAGAAGGGGAAAAGTAGATACTGCCTACAGGAAAATCAAAGAGACATTTGGGGACAAGAAAAGCAATTCTTCGAATATCAATAACTCAGATGGAAAACCAGTTCTCAGCAAAGAAGGGAAAGCTGAAAGGTGGAAAGAGTACATAGAGCAGCTCTACAAAGGAAATGAACTTAGAGACGATGTTGTAGGAAGGGAAGAGGAAGTAGATCAAGATGAAATAGGAGATACTATACTGAGAGAAGAATTTGACAGAGCCCTGAAAGACCTAGGTCAGAACAAGGCCCCTGGAGTAGATGATATTCCCTCAGATGCTACTAAAGTCTCTGGGAGAGCCAGCCATGACAAAACTATTTGAACTGGTGTGTAGGATGTATGAGACAGGCGAAATACCCTCAGACTTTAAGAAAAATGTAATAATCCCCATTCCAAAGAAATCAGGCGCAGACAGGTGTGAAAATTACAGAACCATCAGTTTGATAAGTCATGGTTGCAAAACTTTAAGACGAATTATCTACAGGAGAATGGAAAAGCTGGTAGAAGCTGACCTCGGGGAAGATCAGTTTGGATTCAGGAGAAACGTTGGAACCCGGGAGGCAATACTTACCTTACGTCTTATCTTAGAAGATAGATTAAGGAAAGGCAAACCTACATTCTTAGCTTTTGTAGATTTGGAGAAAGCGTTTGACAATGTTGACTGGACTACACTCTTTCAAATTCTGAAGTCAGCAGGGGTACAATACAGGGAAAGGAGAGTTATTTACAACTTGTACAAAAGCCAGACCGCAGTTATTAGACTCGAAGGGCATGAAAGAGAAGCATCAGTTGGGAAGGGAGTAAGACAGGGATGTAGCCTTTCTCCGATGTTATTCAATTTGTACATCGAGCAGGCGGTGAAGGAAAGCAAGGAAAAATTTGGAATAGGGATTAAACTTCAGGGGGAAGAAATAAAAATATTGCGTTTTGCTGATGACATTGTAATTCTGTCAGAGACAGCAAAGGACCTGGAAGTGCATTTGAATGTAATGGACAGTGTGTTGAAGAGAGCGTATAAAATGAACATTAAAAAGAGGAAAACAAAAATAATGGAATGCTGTCTTAGAAAATCAGGCGATGCTGAAGGAATTAGATTAGGTAACGAAACAGTGAAGTTGGTAGATGAGTTTTGTTACTTGGGTAGTAAAATAACATGCGATGGTCGCAGTACAGAGGATATAAAATGCAGAATGGCAATGGGATGAAAGGCATTTTTGAAGAAGAGAAATTTGCTAACATCGAATATTAATTTAAGGGTAAAGAAGTCTTTTCTGAAGGCATTTGTGTGGAGTGTTGCCTTGTACGGGAGTGAAACATGGACGATAAGCAGTGCGGACAGGAAGAGAATAGAGGCTTTTGAAATGTGGTGCTACAGAAGAATGCTGAAGATTAGGTGGGTAGGTCACATAACTAATGAAGAGGTACTGAACAGAGTTGGTGAGAAAAGGAAGTTTTGGCATACCCTGACTAAAAGAAGGGATCGCTTGGCAGGACACATTCTTAGACATCGAGGAATCGTAAATTTAGCATTGGAGGGAAGTGTGTGGGGTAAAAATCGCAGAGGGAGGCCAAGAGACGCGTATATTAAGCAGATTCAAGTGGATGTGGGTTGCCGTTCTTATGAGGAGATGAAAAGGCTTGCTCAGGATAGTGTAGGGTGGAGAGCTGCATCAAACCAGTCTCCGGACTGAAGACCGTAATAACAACAAATAAATAAAAAGAAAGAAAAGAAAAAAAAATATTTACACCCAATTCTGCTCATCTGCAACTTCTGTTACATTTATCGTCTAGATAAGTAAAATTTTTTGAGTCGAAACAAAATTGTTATTTTGTTTACAACCGAATGTGTTTCACTTAACCCTGTGATGCATTAATAACTAACAAATGAAAACAAATTTTGAATTGCTGAATGTATAGTAAACGAGCTGAAAACCCAGCGTTGCCCGGGTATTTATTTATTACTGACATGTTTAAAGTATATATTCATTTTGTATCAGGGCTGTATGTCTGTAAAACCGCTAGAGAATACAATTAGTAGTACATACGTAACAGATTAAAACTTGGTGCGTGATGGGGAAGTTTTCCATTAACGTTACTGTTTATGTGCTCATTTCTCACGAACTACGTGTTGGAATGTAATATAGTTTAGAAGCTACATTCAACTATATATGTGTATAGTGTCTGTAAAATTTCCTGTCGCTACAATTTGTAGTGTTCAAATTATAAATTGTAACGTCATACCGAGAGCGGTAGTTTTACTCAATGAACAGCGGAAAAGTAGTAAGCGAGAAACTTTTTCCCTTTCATCATTTTGCTATGGTTGTCAGCGAGAGAAAGTTTACTATAAGTTTGAAATTATGTATAATGTTTGTTGCAAGTCGCTAAGTACTCTGATTCTCGTATAGCGTATTTATAAAGTCTCGCCACATTATGAGGCAGTTTCTTGTAAATCCTATTGTTTATGACGTTATATCTTCTGAATCATGTATCGTAGATGATTCTCAAAGCTGCAGCAATTGTACCTCATGGTAAGTAATGTGTGTACCAAATTTGATTGAAATCGGTCCAGTGGTTTAGGAGAAAATTAGCAAAATTGTCGCTAAATTCAGCAGTTTTCTACGCATCTCATTGATTATGATGTCATATCTCGTGAACTATGACGTATCGTAAGTGATTCTTACACTTACGGCGACCGTTCTCATGGATTGAAGCTGACTGTCAGTTTTACCCCTGACGACGACTATGGAGGATATAGTCGAAAGCTTGGGCTCCTACCCATATTTGACGCGGCAAGAACACCGAGAGTATTTTACGCAAGAACTACGTCGTGAAAGACTTCGTACTCATACGGACACTCTGTTTATATATTAGAAGATGATAATGTCTAGTATAATGAAATACAAAAATTATTGAACTGTACTATCCACACAGAAAAATACAGTGATGTATACTGAAGTGGGTACTTGAGACCTCCATAGTCCATTCTGTAAGTTTTTCCGTTTTTCGATGCAAACATTCGAAGAAATTTAAATGTAGAGGGTACTTGAATTCAGCATAATTTTTATTTTGCTTCTTATTTGTGAAATATGTGTAACGCATTCCGGAACTGCTCGCCCCCACTCCACTCTCGTCATCTTGACACGATACTAGCTTCGAATCGAAAACTGACACTTGTCTGTTCATCTGGCGACACCTAGGGAGCAGAACTTAGCCTAAGGGTCCCCTGAGAGCACTTATTGCATTACAAGTTCAAATAGGACCGCAGGTGCAAATAAATATGTCCAATAACACCCGTGCACAGCAGTGGACGCTATGCTCCACAGGGTTAATCTTACTAAACACGGTCAATAATATAAGGAAAATTGTTTTTGGACACATTTCATTTATACCTTCAATACGAACGTACGCCATTAAATGCTAGTCGGCACTGAAGTAAATCATCGGAAAAAGTTTAGAAGAAAATTCTCTACACATTTTATCTTCTATGTTTTTTTCTTCCATAATTAGCACCGTTTCAGAAATATTTGCAAAAATAACGGCGATGATGCAGTGTCAGTTGATTTTATGTGAACCAATTCAGGGAAGGATATTGTTGTTGTGGTCTTCAATGAGGAGACTGGTTTATTGCAGCTCTCCATCCTATTCTGTCCTGAGCAAGCCACTTCATCTTACCATAAGAATGGCAACCCACATCCAACTAAATCTGCTTAGTAAATTCGTCTCTTGTTCTCCTCCTACGATTTTTACCCTACATTCTTCCCTAGAATGCTAAATGTACGGTTCCTTGATGTATAAGAATGTGTACTCCCAATAGATCCCTTCAAGATATGCCAGAAATTGCTGTTTTCCCCAAATTTATTTGGTGCTTCATCATCAATTAATTTTCAGTATTCGTCTGTAGCACCACATTTCAAATGCCACATTCCTCTTCCTATCTGAACTATTTATTGTCCATGTTTCACTCACGTTCAACACAACATTAAACACAAATGCCTTCAGAAAAAGACGTCCTTACGCATAAATTAATATTCAATGTCAATAATTTTCTATTTTTCAGAAAGGTTTTTCCTATCATAGTCATTCTGCATTTTCTATACTTTGTACTGCAACCATCGTTTATTATTTTACTGCCCAAGTAACCAAACTCATCTACCACCTTTATTGCTTCTTACCTAATATAATTCTTTCAGCATCGCCTGATTTTTTCGCACTGCATTCCACTACATTTGTTTGGCTCTTATTGATGTTTATCGTATACGCTCCTTTCAGCACACTGTTCATTCCATGCAATTGCTATTCAAGGTTCTTTACATTACAATGTCATTGGCAAAACGCAATGCTTTTCTTTCTTCACCCTGAATTGTAATTCCTTCTCCGAATTTCTGATTACTTCCTTTATACCTTTCTCAATGTAAAAATTGAATAACATTGGCGAACCACAACCATTTCTTACTCCCTTCGCAACCATTTTGTCTCTTTCAGTGCCATTCAACTCTATTGTAACTGCTGTCTGGTTTTTATATATGTTGTAATTCCGTTGCCTATATTATACATCTGTTGATTTCAGAATTGAAAAATTGTATTCCAGTCAACATTATGAAAAGCTTTATCTAAATCTACAAATTCTAGAAATGTAGGTTTGCCGTGCAATTACAATAAACTTAAAAATGAGGAAAAACTACCACGACAAGTCTATTATATGTACAAAAATAAATAAATAAATAAATAAAATCGTAAAAGTATATGAAAATATTTTCAAAAGAGAATAAAACTACAGGAAATATTTGCAAAAAATAATAAACTACAGGAAAACGTAAAGTAGTCTGTAAAACAGAACAGTGCGTTATTTTTATCTGATGGTCCAGTTTTTCTCCAGGCAGGGTTTCTAGCTCATAGCTATACAGATATTCAGTGGCGGTCAGCGGTTTTGTGTCAGCTTTGCACTACTCCCAGATTTTTAACCCCTTGACAGTAATTTTTTTTTTCGAGCCTCGTGGCATTTCATTCGTCGCTTACTAATCTGATATGTTTCGGCGTGCTTTTTTCGAATTGTAACGTTGCTAATATTTCTGTTGGCAGCAAAAATATGTACTGCGAAAACAAGCAGATTTCTTTTTAAATTCGGTAGTTTTAAAGACTATACGAGGGGAGCAAATACATGCACTTTTACAGAAATTATCATTCCAAGTATTTATTTCCTTTAGTAATACGTTTCAAAATTTTGGCCCAGAAATGCGCCTTTTGGAAACGACATTGTCAACAGCGAATACAATTCAGAGTTGTTGGTTGGTGTACACATGTGGACACAGAAACTATTCACGATATTTTTTACCATTAAATCTGACTATCTTCAAAAAATAATGTTGAAATATCAAGAGGCCATCGCGGAATATATAAAAGCCTCAGTACATTTGGTACGGCCTTCCAAATATTTATGAAAGCTGGCCCGAACTCAGCTCTTCGGGCATGGGCGAGGGGTTAAACTATGTATGTTCCCTTTTCTCATATACAGGCTGTTTCATTAAGTGTGTTTGTCTCTGTAACTTATAAAATAATAGGTGACGGGAAATTTTAATGCGGTAGGTCAACAAAAGAAATGTTACACTTTCTGCGGAGCTATCAACATAGTTTATTGTATCATTTTCCAAAGAGTTACAGCACAAAGATATAATTTTTTAAATGGGACAATAGTTTTTCCTGTCGTGCATTGGATTCGTTGAAACCAGCTGCGTCCAAATCAATTTAAACTACATTCCTATCACTGTTAGTTTGGGAGCTACAACCCTTCAAAGTTTCAGGGACAGATACCACACGCTGTACATAATACATGGCTGTGTGGTAGGTGACGAATGTTATGGCGGTGGGAAGTTGATTTACATGAGATGTTCAAATGTGTGTCCATGTTCCTCAATGCATAACGCAATGAGCCGTCGAAAGGATCTGCGGACGAGATGTAACATCGCCGGTGTGACGGAGCGACATGTGTCCTCGATGCACCGTTTTAGATCAGCTGAGGATGTGGGATCAGTGTCATAAACACGATCCTTTAGATATCCCCACAAATAGAAATCTATTGGTGTTAAATCGGGCGACCTTGCGGACCATGAATGAGGACCATGGCGCCACAACCATCTTCCTGCAAACGTGTTGTTTAGTTCTTCCACAACAGCACGCGCAGAATGGGCTGGGTGACCATCGTCCTGCATCCCCAAATGGACTCTCGTGTGTAGACACACATGTTCAAGGAGACCACCCAAACTGTCGGCTATAAAAGCGCGATATAACTCACCTGTCAGTGTACCTGGGAAGTAGTGTGGACCGATGATTTCATCCCAAAGGACTCCACATCACACGTTAATAGACCGTCTACGTTGACGATCGACAGGTCGTACCCACCGAGGATTGTCTGCGGCCCAGTAGTGCATGTTATGGCGATTCACTGCATCGTAATTTGTGAACGTGGACTCATCAGAGAACATAATACTTTGTAAAGACTCCAGCGTGAAATTACGCATGGTCCACTCACAGAATGTCACTCTTGCACGGAAACCGTTCCCATGCAGCTCCTGGGTCAATGACAAGCGATACGGGTGAAACCTGTGTCCGTGTACTATACGCCACCCAGATGTGAGACCGAATCCAGCGACTGCAGCAACGGCTCGTAAGCTGACATGTGGATCATGGTGTAGTGCAGCTAAAACAAACACCTCCGTCTCCTCACTTCTTGCAGGTCTTCGTCTGTTATTTCGGCGGATTACCAAGCTGCCTGTTTCCTGAAGTCGTTGTTCGGCACGTAAGAACGTAATGGCTGCCGGGGTCTTCGCCTAGGATATCTCACGGCTCTCGCCGAGCATCAGCAACATGTCAACGTACTCGTTGTTCGTGTATGCCATCGCCATCCGATGTCAGTAACTGTAGTATATTGAGCCCCGGTTGTTTGTGTGGCTCCATCTGTCGGGTATACGGCAGTGTGCGGCAACGGTCGGCAGTCTAACAGCGCATCGAGGAAGATTCTCGCTCCGTCACACTGGCGATCTTACAATTCGTCCGCACCACATTTAGAAGGCGCATTGCATTATGCGCAGCGTTTGTGGTATCTGCCCTGAAACTTTGAAGGGTTGTAGCTCCAAACGAACAGTGATAGGAATGTAGTTTAAATTGATTTGAATGCAGTTGGTTTCAAAGAATCCAATGCACGATAGAAAAAACTATTGTTCCATTTAAAAAATTATATCTTCTTGATGTAACTCTTTGGAAAATGATACAATAAACTATGTTCATAGCTCCGCAGAAAGTGTAACATTTCTTTTGTTGACCTACCGCATTAAAATTTCATGTCACCTATTATTTATAAGTTAGAGGCAAACACACTTAGTGTGTGTATATATTTAGTTTCGGAAGCCTAATGTCAGCTATAAACGCGTTACAATCATCTAATTTTGACCATACAACGACCTTTTGCCTAAAACGCACCACAAATGCTTCCTGCCCCATACGCAACTCCTGCTGCAACTCCCTGGCTGACAGCTCGGCCCATTATACCTGCGGTAGCGCGAATCCAGGCAACACCATCTAGATACTAGGTCTCACAACAAGTCCGTTTCACGTGACACCGATAGGCAGCCCTCACAAGCTCAATGGATGGCGTTAGGAGGCAGTGGGCTGTGCCTCAGCGACCAGCCATTCAGCTAGCGACGGCAGCCTATCAATGTGACGTAAGACGAACTTGTTCAAATGTTTGTAAATCTATCGCACCAAACTACGTGGTCATCAGTCCGTAGCTTACAAACTACTTAATAAACTAACCTAAGGACCACACACTAAAATAGTGAGTGAGGTAAATATAGGAAAGGTTGGGGAATTGCCAGCCGACTATATTATAACCCCATACTGCTTCAACAAGCCATTCAGTGTAACAATTGGAATTAGGGAGCAGTGGGAGACAATAGTTCGACACCGTACGGGGGATATCGTCTGGTTCACTGACTGGTCGAAATCAGACTAAGGCGTTGGGGCCGGGGTATACGAGCTGCAACCAAGACTAGAGGGCATCATCTCTCTTGGGAAACTGGCCTCAGTATTCCAGGCCGAAATCACTGCCATCAGGGCATGTGTGGAGGAGAATTTGCGTAGGTGCTACAAAGATCGTAGGATCTATATCTATTCAGACAGCCAGGCAGTCCTGAGATCACTGGCAGCTCCTGCAACAAGGTCTAAAATTGTTGCAGAATGTCACAGGGTTCTGGTGGAGCTAGGGGAAAGCAATAGAGTAAACCTATTGTGGGTCCCTGACCACTCGGGGATCAGTGGCAACGAACATGCTGACAGATTAGCCAGGATGGGGGCAGAGACTCCATTAATTGGACCGGAATCTGTCCTGACAATCACCAAGGCAATGATCAAATTGGAGCTACGTAACTGGCTCAGAAGACAGCATGTAGAATATTGGACCAAAGTCTACCAACAAAAACATGGCAAGGTAATGAAGCCAAAGCCATGTTTTAAAAGAAGCTCTGCAATCATGGGCCTGAACAGGAAAGAGATTAGACTCATGGTTGGATTGCTGACAGGCCATGGGAATTTCAAAAAACACCTACATACAATGGGAATAACAGAAGATGACCCTAAATATAGGATCTGTGATGACGGTGATGAAACTGCATCACATCTAATCTTCGAATGCATTACATTGGAGAGTAAAAGGCACAGAACATTTGGGACAACTAGACCCGAAGAAATTGTGTCTAATAAAGAACTGCACTTGCACTGTTCAAGGGCATTGGTTGGCTTTACTAGATATACAGGGAGCGATTCCGCACAATAAACTTAGTTTCGGTGCGGGCAGTGGCGGGTTGGACCAAGACTGTTTTGGCTTCCCTGGAAAAATCAAATCAAAATCAACCTAAGGACAATACACACATCCATGCCCCAGGGAGGGTTCGAATCTCCGACGGCGAGCAACCGCGCGCTCCACAGCGAGGTGCCTTAGATCGCTCGGCTACTCCACCGCGGCCACAGACTTGCCGTGAGGCCTTGTATGTAGACGGTGTTGGTGCAGGCACAGACAAAAATATACAGTCGGGAAACCTCCATAAGGTTCAAATGTTCAAATATTTGTAGAACTTATGGGGCTTAACTACGGGGTCATCAGTCCCTAAGCTTACAAACTACCCCCGTGGGGGGATTCGAACCCCCGACCCTAGTGGCCGTGCAGACCGTGACTGGAGCGCCTCAGTCCCCTCGGCCACCGCGGCCGGCCCTCCATAAGAGCCCGATCACACGCGCAGGGGTGCAGGGCGGGGGGTTTTAAGCAGCTCCGTGAGATGTTCCATGATGGCGCTGGGTCCAGAAACAGTCCTTTAAAACTGACCAGAGCAGGCGGCAGGTAGCGGTGGTACCCACCAACACCTCCCCTCAAACGCCGGCACGCCGGACACATCCACACAGCCGTGGCCTCGTGGCAGGCGGCACGAGCTCTTCCTCAGCCTCTCTTCCACGCTACCCTCTGATGTGCGAGAGGCACCCTCAGAAGCGCCTCTAGTGTGGTCTACCGGTACTAAGCCGGGGAACCGCGGGACATCTGCTACCATCTCACGGAACTACGAAGAGAGCGTTGGACAGTGGTTTAGGGTGGGTTACTTCTCTGTATAGAGACCACGGCACCTTATAACATGCGCGCCAGTGACGTCACAGAGAGTTGCAGCCAGCGTTCAGACCTTCTGTCCAGAAGCAGTTCGCACTGCTACGCCAGGTGGCACCGCTCTACATATGACACTTCACCCTATGTTTCTCCAACATTTTTTTCTCCTTGGTTATGCCATTCCGTTACCCACAGTTTTACCAATACAGTACTGATATTTCCGCAGCAATCGTAATAAATTTGTTTCATTGAAATAATTGTGTTTTTAGGGCAAAAATTCGAGGGGAAATGTTCGTGCCCCAGAATATCTATATTTAATATTTTCATCAGCAGCAAATAAAACATAGATCCAATGCTAACATTGTGTCATTTGTAAAAGTGCCTATAATAAGGTAGTGGTGCTACTACAGGCATAATATTTATGAAAATTCATCGTATAGATGGTGTAGGATCAGCAACTGGTAATATTTTGAAAACAATTTATTTTTTGTCACAGTTGCACTATTTTGGAGTTAGTGACTAGTTTTGGACTCAATCGTTCATTTTCAAATCGTTGGCGTTTTTCCAACCGTAATAATACAACAGTAAATGTTGGAGGGCTGTGGATGCATTGCCTGTTTTAACCGATATTAAATTTTAATTAGTGACATGTATTAACAGTGGATAATGTACAAGATTTTATCAAAAAAAAAAAAATGTTCAAATGTTTGTAAAGCTTACGGGACTTAACTACGGGGTCATCAGTCCCTAAACTTACAAACTACTTACGAACTAGGACGGCACAAATATCCATGCCCGAGGGGGGATTCGAACCCCCGACCGTAGTGGCCGTGCTGACCGTGACTGGAGCGCCTCAGTCACCTCGACCACCGCGGCCGGCAAGATTTTATCAGCCATTTTCTTCATGCATTGTATTAGAACGGTTGGAGAAAGACCAACGGTTTGAAAATGGACGATTGAGACCGAAACTGTAACGAAAAATAAATTGTTTTCATAATGTTTATGTTCATATGCTGTCTGAATATTATATTTCTTAGAATCTTGCGTATAGAAATTGTAATGCTTCATGTAATCTATATATTGATGTTTCTGTGTATTGCTGTATTGAATAACTTCTGCATGATGAAGACTAGCCTGTCTCATTATGTTCTAGTTTGTGGAGTGCGAGTGAAAATTAACAGTTTGAATACGAGGTTTCGAACTTAAATAGTGGCAACACTGCCGTGGAGACACTATGCAATTGAATCCACAATTGCCGCCGATAGCACACGTTGTTGACGTACCTTCCTAACCTCCGAGCTAATTTTCTTGCGCATCGCACGTCACTGGCGTGCGCACAATCGAGGGAAACACAGTCATTTGTGAGCGAGCGGTCCAACGTAACGATGTCACTATGTTCCTCCACGCCAGACCGTCAATGCACAGTATTACTGTTCGTTTTTGTAGCACCACCCACCACATTAGACGAAAATGTGCTGGTGCATACAGCGATAGCTGTGGATGCTGTGTTCGGTCAATGGGACTGGGAAGTACTGTACTATCCACCATACTCCCCGATCTGCCGGCCGCGGTGGCCGAGGAAACTAAGGCGCTCCATCCGTTATAATGTAATGCATGAAGAAAATGGCTGATAAAATCTTGCCGGCCGCGGTGGTCGAGGTGACTGAGGCGCTCCAGTCACGGTCAGCACGGCCACTACGGTCGGGGGTTCGAATCCCCCCTCGGGAATGGATATTTGTGCCGTCCTAGTTCGTAAGTAGTTTGTAAGTTTAGGGACTGATGACCCCGTAGTTAAGTCCCATAGACTTTACAAACATTTGAACATTTGAACTCCCCGGTCTTCAGTACTTTGATTTGATTCCGAAAATGAAGGAACCACTCCGTGGTGTTCGCTTAAGAATTTTTCCAAACATTCGATTCGCAATAGAACGCTCCTTTCGCACCATCAAAAGAACAGGCTCTGCTAACGGTATATTACGCCTCCACATACTTGGCAACTAGTTTGAAGGTCAAAAATATTCAAATGTTTGTTAAGCTTAAGGGACTTAACTGCAAGGTCATCAGTCCCTAAACTTACAAACTACTTATGAACTACCTTATACTGATGAAGACACAAACGTCCATGCCCGAGGGGGATTCGAAACCCCGGCCGTAGCAGCCGTGCAGACTGTGAATGGCGCGCCGCAGACCGCTCGGCCACTGCGGCCGGCTAGTTTGAAGGTCAGTAACAGGTGCAAACATGTAACGCTTTTGTATCGGTTGTCGATAAATAGTTGCCACCATTTAAGTTCCAACCGTCGTATTTTACATGGTGCAGACTTTCTCCAACTTTCTGGTGAGGCGACTCTTATTGTAAAGAGGCTAAGCCGACCATGGGCAGTTTTGCGCAGAATATTAATGTTGGAAATCTACTGTTTCAAACCACATCTGAAGAGGGTATTTATAGAAACATTGATCATGTGACTTGAAGTTCTGTGTGGAACGGTATGTGGCAGGGACTCTTACTAATCTTCTTTCCATTCTCTCAAATGACGAATAAATTTAATTTCTGTTCGGAATGTAGCTCATTACCTAACGGTTACTATTTTGTAGATTGTTAATAAATTGTGGCTTGCATATTCCCAGAGATATTTTTCTGTCGTAATTATAATTGTAAATTTTCACAGGGTCGTAAATTGGATTTGAAAAAATGAAATTTGAGTTTTGTTACCTCCATTCACTATGAATTACAGAGATCTAGTCATGACGAATGTCAAGAAAGATGACCTGACATAGTCGGGTCTGGAGGCGATCTATCGTTTTATAGTTTTCAAAATGACAAGCCAAGATCGCACACTAACAATTTATTAAATGACGACCGGTTTCAGTCCACTGTGTCACCATCATCTGGTCACATATAATCTGGTCATCTTGTTAAAAAAATGGATATAAAATAACAAGTGCGATATTGCACTTAGTCACTATATAAAAAATACATAAGTTAAAAACATGACAGCTTTCAAAATCAAGCTGTCATGTTTTTAACTTTTGTATTTTTTATGTAGTGACTAAGTGCAATGTCGCACTTGTTATTTTATTCCCTAACTTTTTTTAACAAGATGACCAGATTATAACATATACAGGGTGTTTGCCTCTGTAACTTATAAAATAGCCGGCCGCGGTGGCCTAGGGGACTGAGGCGCTTCAGTCACGGTCTGCACGGCCACTACGGTCGGGGGTTCGAATCCCCCCCTCGGGCATGGATATTTGTGCCGTCCTTAGTTGTAGATAGTTCATAAGTAGTTTGTAAGTTTAGGGACTGATGACCCCGTAGTTAAGTCCCATAGACTCTACAAACATTTGAACATTTGAACTTATAAAATAATAGGTGACGGGAAATTTTAATGCGGTAGGCCAACACAAGAAATGTTACACTTTCTGTGGAGCTATTAATATAGTGTATTGTATCATTTTCCAAAGAGTTATACCACAAAGATATAATTTTTAATGGAACAATAGTTTTTTCTATCGTGCATTGGATTCGTTGAAACCAGCTGCGTCCAAATCAATTTAAACTACATTCCTACCACTTTTAGTTTGGGAGCTACAACCGTACAATGTTTAGGGGGCGGAGGCTACATCAGCGTAGCTGACTGGCTGGTGGTCATGAGACAGTGGGCCGTGCCGCAGGGGATAGCCACTCGGCCAGTCAGCTACGTTATCGCAGCCATCGCCCCCGGAACTTTGAAGGGTTGTAGCTCCCAAACTAACAGTGATAGGAATGTGGTTTGAATTGATTTGGACGCAGCTGGTTTCAACGAATCCAATGCACGTAGAAAAAAACTATTGTTCTATTTAAAAAATTATATCTTTGTGGTGTAACTCTTTGGAAAATGATACAATAAACTATGTTCATAGCTCCGCAGAAAGTGTAACATTTCTTGTGTTGACCTACCGCATTAAAATGTCCCGCCACCTATTATTTTATAAAATGTTCAAATGTTTGTAAAGTCTATGGGACTTAACTAAGGGGTCATCAGTCCCTAAACTTACAAACTACTTATGAACTACTTACGAACTAGGGCGGCACAAATATCCATGCCCGAGGGGGGATTCAAACCCCCGACCGTAGTGGCCTTGCAGAACGTGACTGGAGCGCCTTAGTCTCCTCGGCCACCGCGGCCGGCTTATTTTATAAGTTACAGAGGCAAAGACACTTAGTGAAACACCCTGTATAGTGACTAAGTGCAAATTCCCACTTGTTATTTTATACTTTTTTAACAAGATGACCAGATTATAACATATATGTGACTAGTTGATGGTGACACCGTGCACAGAAACCGGTCGTCACTTAATAAATTGTTAGTGTGCGATCTTGGCTTCTCATTTTGAAAACTATAGAATGTCGAGAACTCAGGCGCTGAGATACTGACTTTCCTCTCTTGTTGCCGGCCGCGGTGGCCAAGGGGATTGAGGCGCCCCAATCACGGTTTGCATGGCCACTGCGGTCGGGGGTTCGAATCCCCCCCTCGGGCATGGATATTTGTGCCGTCCTAGTTCGTAAGTAGTTCATAAGTAGTTTGTAAGTTTAGGGACCGATGATCCCGTAGTTAAGTCCCATAAGCTATACAAACATTTGAACATATTTTTCTCTCTTGTAATCGTCCAAATTAAAAATTTAGAATTGATACTTCGGTGCAACACCCAGCCTCCAGTACCACCGGCCGCCACTGACGTTATTTACTTCGTACGTCAATTACAAATGTTCTTCTGCATACCAGAATTTCGATAATCACCGGAACTGCAACACGGCGGGATAACATGCCGCGTTCGCAGCAGCTGACTCGGACAGGCGGCATAGCGCAGAGCGGCAGAGCGGGCCCATGACGGACGGTATTAGTTTTATCTGGCGCTGCGCCGCGCCGACCGCAGAGTTACGAGGGAGCTGTCTCGGCGGCAATTACCCAGCCCGGCATATACGGATTCATTTCCATGCGGATGCAATTGTTTATTGGCCGTATCACCAAGTACGCGGCCGGCTGCAACGCTGACAAGTGCTCGACACTCGAACGAAATTTATCTCCCCCAGAGTTACGGTCCCCTATAATGCGGCAGACAGCACGTTAATAGCGGCGAAAATTGATAACTGCAATACTCGTGTTTGACTGCAGAATACTAAATGGCTAGTGCCTGACAGGCTGTGGTACTCCTGGTAACAACTGTCGTGAGATCCTCAGTTTCACGAAAGTTGAAATTTATATGCGTGTCAACGGATGAACAACCTATTTCCAGTCTTTCCCAAGTTTTCCCGTCTTGTCTCCTCGAAAATAGAGAACCATTTTCCCAAAATTCAACATGCACAACAACTAAATCTTCAGTTAATACATTTATCTGAATTACATGAACATCGTACAATGCTGATGTCTACAAAATTTTGTGGCAAATACAACGTATAGATACATAATATTGCGGGGGGGGGGGGGGGGGGGGGGTAGGGCAAAATCTGTCACCTTACAATTGTAGGTAAGAAATATATATATAACAATCGTGAATTTCGTTCAGAACTAAACATCTACTGATCAAATACCTTATAACAGTGGTATTATGATTGATTTAACCTATTGAAGAATTATTCTTTTCTTCCTTTTGGTACTGCACTTCATTATTGTCATTGTCATCAGAACACTCTATGACCTTCCCAAAGACCTCTTGGGCTTCTTCTGGTGACATATCGCAGAAGCTCGTTATTTCTTTCCATCTTTGGCGTTTTTGACACTCAGATGGTTGGTTGGTGAAATTACACATGGTCGATCAATGCCTTTGAAACTACTATTTTTTCCTTCACTTCAAGAACGATTGCAGAGTATGTTGGGTTTGAGTTTTCAGATGGCTCTACCTTTGTTTGTTTCGTTGTAAGCCGAGCGGTCTAAAGCGTCTCGCTGCGGAGCCGTGGAGGTTCGAGTCCTCCCTGGGGCATGGGTGTGTGTGTTTGTCCTTAGGTTAGTTTAACTAGTTTGTAAGCTACGGGCTGATGACCACGCAGTTTGGTCCTATAGATTTACAAACATTTGAACATTTTTTATTATAAATAAGAGCTCTGGCCGCAGTGGAGTGGTCGAGCGCTCTAAGGCGCCTTGCTGCGAAGCGCGCGGTTCATCGCCGTCGGTGGTCCCATTGCCCCTTTGTCG
Organism: Locusta migratoria; assembly: GCA_026315105.1. Lineage (NCBI taxonomy): Eukaryota > Metazoa > Arthropoda > Insecta > Orthoptera > Acrididae > Locusta > Locusta migratoria. The sequence continues at coordinate 105,584,614 of CM048747.1, forward strand.
CAAGGCGGGGACTATCTACGAGCGAACCTGAATGCTGAGACGATTGGCTCTATTCACCACGTTTAGTTTCTCTACCCACTGTTATGATCTCAGTTTTATGGGTATCTGGGCTGCCAATCTCACGCCTGATTGACATTAGTGCCGTGTGAGCTAGGGCCTTACTATACAATACCGGAGCTCAGTGACTATTCTCTTTATACCCTCATTTACGGTATAGAGAGCCGAGCAAGATCTTGATCCTTACGAATGCAGCATAGCCAAGGTACAAGAAAAATGTATCAGAACTATATGATATAGTTAAATAATATCACCGTCTAAGTTTATACATTTGCATTTCACTTCCTTCGACTGCTCTTCGGAATTACCGTTGTTCCATTACTATGTTTATATGGTACCAGAAAATATAAAACATAAATTAAAACAATTCTTTCTGTCAGTCACTTCCCATTTTGTGTCATGAAAAGTTTTCAGGGCTTAAACCATTTTCAGATAAATAATATTAAATTTTCATTTCCTGCGATGTCGCTCACTGTCTGGGAGTATAATTTTGCACAGTCAGCATTTGTTAAACGAATATTGGATCAGTAATAATAATAATTTCATGTGGCTCATTGGCCTGGTGCAAGTCTTTCAATTGGACGCCACTTCGGCGACTTGCGTGTCCCTAGCCTACGCCATTAATCCAACCGGGGAAAGGGGACCTACAGTTTAACGTGGTATCCGAACTACGTGTCGTTTCTGGCGACTCCTCACATCGTTGAGAGGTGAAGGATGGGTTAAAGTGCAGACTGAAAAATCCGAGGTCCGACCGGGTTTTGAACCCACGACCCTTCACTTTCCAGTCGAGCACTTTATCCCAAGACCACCGGGCCCGACGTTGGATCAGTAATATGTGGAGAGTGGTGGGAGGGTTGGCGGAGGTGGCAATAACCTCCTGGGCAGAGATGTCCCTTAGGCGGGGAAAAGACCGCCTGTTAGCGGTGTTGTCCGAGCCGATGCACATCCAGCTGCTGCGGTGGAGTGGCCGAGCGTTCTAATGTGCCTTGCTGCAGAGCGCGCTGTTGCTAACCGTCGGGGGTTCTAGTCGTCCCTCGGGTATTAGTGTACCTGGCAGCTCGTCCCGATCCTGCGCACTACAGTCATTGGCAACACACGGTAGATACCACAAGAGACAGTAGAGAACATTGCTCCCTAAGCAGTCAGTCCACATGTAAACCAAAACCTACATACGAGAATCTTAAAATACACGTTATTAGAGATTAGACAGTAACAATTGAAAAATTAAGTTTCATTACAATAAACGACAAGTCATGAACCTTTTCACTCATTTATTACATGATGAGTTATTGTTTGTGATCTGAATTTGAACGCACTGTTAACCAACCAAAGCTTACGTGTTTGATCGAAACTCGATTAGGTATAAAGAGACGTAAAATACTGACGTTTTCATGACTATGAATTTACAAGGCCGATTTTCCGAACCCGGAAATAAATGATAAACTTAGCACTGCATCAGGGATTGCATTAAGCTCATGTTGTTGCTTAGAGGTAACCACTAAAGGTATGTAATATAGTGCAACTCACGGATGTCAACCGCCATAAAGTTGTGGAATAAAACGTAGTATCTACATGAGTTGTTAACTAAGCACAATCAGATGTCATATATTTCATATACTCACAAATAACAATTGCCGCAGCGGAACGGCCGATCGCACTTAGACGCCGCGCTATGATGCGCGAGGTCCTTGCCCGTCGGGAGTTTGAATCCCCCCTCGGGCATGAATGTTTGTGCTGTCTCTAGTGTAAGTTAGTTCATAAGTAGTTTGTAAGTTTACGGACTGATGACCCCGCAGTTAAGTCCCATAAGCTTTACAACCATTTGAACTTCTTTTTTTTTTTTTTTTTTTTTTTTTTTTTTTTTTTTTTTTTTTAGATACAATTGATTTTTCCCGGCACGGACTCGAACCCGACACCATTCGCTGTTATAGATACGAATAGAGATAATACTTTCGTTATCAATTCACCCTTAGTGGGATGAGTACATGTTCGGCTAGAAGTAACACCACAAATAATTTCTGCGAGCTCTCGTGTCGCTATTGTGTAACGTTTTTATTATGTCAGATGTCTTGCTATTGCGCGAAGCATGAGCTGGATGTGTAAATGTAAATTTGTACATGTTTGTATATCTAAAGGATGCGTTGGTTATCAGTCCCTGGCTTACAGACCACTTAAACCAACTTAAAATAAAATGTCTGTAAATCTATCGGACCAAACTGCGTGGTAATCAGTCCGTAGATTACAAACTACTTAAACCTAAGTAAACTAACCTAAGGACAACACACACACACCCATGCCCCAGGGAGGACTCGAACCTCCACGGCGAGCAACCGCGCGCTCCGCAGCGAGGCGCTTTAGACCGCTCGGCTACTCCACCGCGGCTAACTTAAAATAAAGCTTATGCTAAGGACAACACAAACACTAATACCGGAGGGAGGACTAGAACCCCCGACGGGTAGCAACAGCTAGTGATTTCGTTAATGTTTTAGTTAAATGTGGTCCTGTTCAAGTACACAATCATAATTATCCTATGAACGACGAAGTAAGAAAGTTTGCTGACAATTACTATAGCAGAAATCTTTCTGACGGCGAAAAAGTTAAAAGAGACTGGCTTATTTACTCTTTATCAAAGAATGCAGTGTATTGTTTCTGTTCTAAAATGTTTTGGAAAAGTGCAAGTAGGTTGATTTGAATGGATTTTCAGATTGGCGGCATTTATAATTGACTCTGAAAAGACACGAAACAGGCGATGCCCACAATGAAAACGTGAAGTCATGGGTACAATTGAATAACATGTTATAAACAAAGAACACTGTAAATCAGATGCAACTGAGACTAATAGAGAAGAGGAAAAAACAATGGTGTGATATATTAGAAAGTATTATTGCTGTTATTAAATTTTTGCCTCGAAAATGTCTGGCTTTTCGCGGTTCTTGCAAAAAATATATATTAACATGATAATGGAAATTTTTTAAAAGCAGTATAGATGCTGGCATCTTTTGATCTAGTTATGCGTGAACAGATTCGCAGAATTGAAACAAATTCTGACTCAAGCCGGATTGATATGGCCCACTATTTAGAAGATCACATTCAAAATGAAATTATTGATTTACTAGGCATAATGAAGAAAGTTAGGGACTCTAAATTTTTTCCCTCATATTAGACTGCACACCAGATGCAAGCCATAGCCAAAAAAAGTAGATATATGTCAACATGTCATTGGTTTCTGCCTGATTATGAGTTCAACGGGCGAGGCTTTTTTAAATTTCGTTTTGAATTTATTTTCTGAATTGAACTTGGATATTCAAAATTTGCGCGGACAAGGTTATGACAATGGCTCTAACATGCGTGGAAAACACAACGGACTGCAGAAAAGAATTCTGGATATCAATGAGCGTGCATTTTACGTCCCATGCTCAGCTCATAGCTTAAATTTAGTGGTAAGTGACGCAGCAAATATTTCGTATGAGACCACCGATTTTCTCGACGTAATTCAAGAAATTAACTTCTTTTTATAAACTAGGTGGTCAATCATTTGCATACATTTACCAGGGCTAAAGCTAATAGCTTTAAGTGCTACGCGATGGTCTAGCAGAACTGAAGCAATAAAGCCATTATGTTTCTACACAGAAAATGTATTTGATGCTCTGTTGGAAATTTCAGAAGCTTCTTCTAGTTGGGATTGTACCACCACTCTCAAAGCGAAATCACTTGCTTTAAAAGTTCAAAATTATAAATTTATTTGTTCTGTTGTAATATAGTACGACGTTTTGAGTGCAATTAATTCTTTAAGTAAAATGATTTAAGACCCGACAATTAATAGATATGCATCAATTTGATAGGAGCTTGATTGATAAATTGACACAATATCACACAGATGAAAACTTTGACACAGTATTCAAGGAAGGTACCAATGTGGCAAACAAACTAAATGCTGAAGCGTTTCCGTCCAGTAAATATACTTCGCCCAAGAAAAAAACCGACTCACTTTCAGTATGAATTTCGTGATGAAGTTTTGTTAGACCCCAAAATGAATTTCAAAGTGGAGTTTTTTTTTTCTAATTCTAGATCAAACATTAATTTCCTTAACAAACAGATTTGAAGACTTACAAAATTTAGAAGATGTTTTTGGATTTTTTAGTAGTACATTGTGTAGTTATCCTAAAGAAGAACTGCTGGAACGTTGTAAAGATTTGCATATGAAACTTAAAGACTATTCAGGGAATGAAACTGACATTGACGGTACTTATTTGTACAATGAAATTAACGCTTTAAGGCTGCATTTCCTAGAGAATCAGTCTTGTGTTCCATATACAATTCTTCAATATCTTTCCAAAAATGATTTAAAATCAACTTTTTCAAACACAGCCATAGCGAAAATATATTTCTTATTCTGCCAGTCTCAGTTGCATTAGGTGACAGATCATTTTCTAAATTAAAAATTATCTAAGATCAACAATGCATCAACAGATAATTACAAATTTGGCTATTATTTCAATAGAACACGAGATCTTTGACAGTTTAGATACTAGACAGATAATAGAAGATTTCACAATTATGAAAGCAAGAAGAGTTCAATTTGTGTGAATAAATGTAGGTGTCGAAGAAACTTTCACTCAAGTCAGCAAACTAACTATAATTAAAGTATTCTTGGATTTGCCAACAATGATTCTCATTTATATGCAATAGCAAATGAATTAGTATGTTTATGGATTTTCTTTTTGTAAAAAATATTGTTAAAGAAATTTTATATCACGAAAATGCCTATGATGAGTCTTTACACGAGTGTTAAAAATAATAATAATAATAATAATAATAATAAGTGGGGGGGAGGCAAAATCTGGTTCGCACGCGGGTGCCACGGGGGCAAGCAGTGGGCCTGCGCCTTAGAACGCTCGGTCACTCCACCGCGGCAATGCAACAGGTGTGAACTTGTCTCCATCGACGGTTCGTCGCCGTCTGCTGCAGGCTGGACTGGTTGTACGCACGCCATTACGTCGGTTTCCATTGTCCAGAAACCACAAGCTCCTCCGACTCCAATGGGCACGTGAACACCGTCACCGGGGTGCTGAGTGGCAAAATGTAATGTTTTCGCCGCGTTGGATTGGCCGACCGCTCTAAGGCGTCTTGCTGCTGATCACTTAAGTGCCGCCGTCGGAGGTTCGAGTCCTTCCTCGGGCGTGTGTGTGTGTGTGTGTGTGTGTGTGTGTGTTGTGTGTGTGTGTGTGTGCGGCCCTTAGGTTAGTTTAAGTAGTTTGTAAGCCTAGGAAATGATGACGAAAGAAGGTAAGTCCCATAGATTTACAAACATTTGAACATTAGTGATTGACGCCTACGTCTCCGGAAATGCATGGTGAGTGCATGCAACCCCGAAGGGCTGCATAGCGGGTAAACGCCAGGTGTAATGCTCTGGGGCGCCATTGGTTACAACACACGATCTCGCCTCCTACGAATTTAGGCGACTTTATGCATCAACCGGTACATACGATAGTATTGGAGCCTCAGGCACTCCACCTGCTTCAGGCATCTGCTCAGGCCACATATCAACCGGACAATGCCCAGCCACATATTGCGAGGAATGTACAGGCCTTCTTCGAAGAGCGACGGGTACCATTAATCACGTTCGCCAGACATGTCACCCATCAAACATATCTGGTATATTAAATCTAAATAATAAGTGTATGTACCAACAGCCGTAAAGTTTGTTGTTTATTTCACTACCGGTTTCGGTATTATAATAATACCATCTTCAGGTTATCTACAAATAAAGTTACAAAACAGTGTTGTGTTGTAACATCATACTGCACATATGACACATAAAATATATAAAGAACAAAAAGTACAATGACTCAACAATCAGTACTAAAGCAATATAATAAGCTATATAGTTGGTATAAAAATTATTAAAATTAAATGATATTTATAAATAATATAAGAGTGGAAAATATATTACTTCTAACAGCAATGGTGATGTCTAGAATATAAGTACTCTGTATCATTTAATATATAAAACCATATCTAGGCAGGATGCTTTCGTCAAAGTCCAAAAACAATGTAACATAGGATAAAGTGTCAGTCAAAACCAATGGAATGGGCATCAGGGTCATTAAATTATGTTATATAACAATTAAATAGTTTTATAATTGTCATCAAACAGTTAGATGTATACATAAAAGCACATCTGCCGAATAACGTGATGCATTGACCATAGACGTAAAGTTATAGCGTAAAACTCGAACTATACATGTGGGACAAGGTAGTATATATCTTTTCTTTTTCCATCTGTGGTTTAGAAGCTGTGCTACCTTCACTTAACTCATGATTGCATTCTTTAAAAATATTAAATGCTTAGTGATACTAAACGGCAAATTAAATATTCGTTCAGGTTTGGGAAATTATAATTATACAAGAATAATAAATACAACATAACTGTACAATTGCAACCATCATAGATACGTAATAAGTGGACTGATTGTCAACTAAAATATGTGGGAAAATATATTAACAAATTACGTTATTCATTGATGTTGAAATTAGTAAGCCGAATTCATCAAATAAGAAGTTAAACTCACATGTTATAACAGGTATCCAAGAACACTCTTCAAATGGCGTTTACATGTATCCTATGTTACATAGTTTTTTGACTTTGATAGATATAGCTTTCTATATTATATGATGAAGAGTAATTATATGCTACATTTCAATATATATATATATATATATATATATATATATATATATATATATACGTAGACCATTGGTTTTAGAAGTAATATATTTTAGATTCTTTAAGTCTTATATTATCATTTTATTTTAATAATTTTCGAATGTCTGTTATATGGTTGTTCGGCACCTGATGTGTCACGGTCCTCCAGTAAGTGGTATCATGTATTCGTGGGCTTGAAGGGGAACCCCTCAGGAACGTATTCGAAACCTTATTGATTCAATGCCACGGCGAACAGCAGCTCTAATTGCAGAGCACGGTGACCACACAACATACTGAATAGCAGGGCTCAAAGGACATGAAATGGTAATCATTTGTTACATGTCACCTACGTAACCTATGGTATTAAATTCATTCATGCGTTTGCTTCTTGGTGTTGCTACTTCCACCTACGGTAGTGTAGCAGACGTAGCTGACGTAATTGCTGCGACCATTTCAGTGTCGTTGAAATCCTGCCCTCAATTAACATGGATGCTGCAGATTTCTCGTTAGATTTATCAGGACGGCTGGACGGCCCGCCTCTCACTGTCGCACATAATGAATCAAAGAGGTTCGTGTCCACGCCTGAAACCGAAACAAAACTCGCCTGCGGTGCCACTGCTCGGACCTTCCCGCCGAAGCGGCTGTGGTCAAAGCGAGGGAGCTACCTTTTGAGCGCGCGTCCCCCGCTAGGGACACGCGTCCACTATTAATTGCACACGGCGGCGGTCGGCCCGTGAAAGTTGCGTGAATGATGTCCTTCCCTTTGACGGGCCCCCGTTAAAGGCCCGACTGTGATAAGCGGAATCAAAGAGCGCCGATTCGGCGTTGCGCTTCCGTCGGTTGCCGCCCACGGCTAGGGGTAAGGAGTTCTCCAGAGGGGCGGACGGCGGGGTGAGAACCGCGGTTTCACGAAAGCCCGCTTGAGGGAGGCGGGTGGGTGTGGGGAGGTGGGAGATGCTACTGGTGGCGCTGCTATTCGCCCAGCCGGTGCCGGCGGCAGCTGCGTTATTACAGCGATAATGGCCGGGGGCTGTTCACCGCCGCTACCTGCTTTGACGTCCGCAGGCAGTCCGCTGCGCTCCGCTTTTATGAGTTTGCATTACGGCTGCCAAAAGTGGTTGTCCTGACAGAGGGCTGATGCGGAGCCCACCTCTTGCCATCAAAGAAGGTCCCAAGAGAACCTAGTTTTCTCGCAACTGCAAAGACTATCCGTACAACTCTTACAAGGTTGCTTCCTTTTATTACGAAACAAATTAATAACATATGACACAACAGGCACTAAAAGAACGTTAACCGTTTAAACTGGTATGTTGTTTGGTGGGATATAGGTAAGGCTGTTCTAATGATTGGTAAAAAACAGGGTCCCTACAGAGATTTGGCAATTGTGAGGTCTGCTTTAGGAGGTCTGTTTCAAAAGCTAGTCATTCAAAACTAATCTGGTGTTAAATGCAGCATTTATAATTGTCATCAGCTGGTAGTTGACACGCACAAGAACTAACTTTCCAATCAAGCTGATTAGAAATTAGTTGAAAACATTTTGGCCCACATTAGGTTACGGTAGTAACACTAAAAGTGGGCCTTTGCGATCGTTTTTTGACAGCTCGAAATTTAAATGAAAATAACGGCTTAACCATGAATCTGACGCGAAAATTGAACTAACCGAATTTGTAGAGGAGAAAATTCTCTACAACGTAGCTCTGTTACGTTTGTTTCGTATCTCGCATCGTTTCAGAGATATCTGCAAAAATAATGGCGATTTTGGGGTTGTATAGCTGTCTGTCTGTCTGTCCGTAACGTGTTCCCTTTCAACCGATCAGCACCAAATTTTGCACACATAATTGTAGACCGCCAGAGACCAGAACCTCCCTTTTTCAAATTTTTCGGACAAAAAATACGGTAGTAATACAAAAAAAGCCGTTTGCAATATAATTGTAATTGCAAACGAACCGTTCATCTGACACGAAAATTGAATAACCTAATTGGTAGATGGGAAAAATCTCTACAACTTCGCTCTATTTTTTTTTTCATATCTTGCATCGTTGCAGAGATATTTGTAAAAATAACGGCGATTTGACGATGTCTGTCTGGCTGTAACGTATTCCCACTTTTTAGGTCGAACCGTTCAACCGGTCGGCACCAAATTTTACAGACAATTTTTGGCTACCAGAGACCAGAACCTCGTTTTTTGAAATATTTCGGGCAAGAAATACGTTATTAATACCAAAAAAAGCCGTTTGTAATGTAATTTTAATTGCAAATAAATCGTTCATCCGACGCGAAAATTGAATAAACGAATTTGTAGAGGAGAAAATTCTCTACAACTTTGTTCCCTTATGTTTTTTTCATATCTCGTATCATTTGAGAGATATTTGCAAAAATAACGGAGTTTTGACACCCTCCATTAAATTAACGAAAACCAGCCGTTCGCAGATGTCACGTGACATTCCTCGCCCAGAACTCTCTGTGGCATACGCCATCTTGCGTTGCGTATTTGATGATTTTCTTATTGTAACTTACACGTTGTCATTTCAAAGCTATGGCGCACTGAAGAATTAACAAAAAAACGTCGTTCTTCGTACGATAAATGATAATCTAGTGTCTACAAATGCCGTATTAGCATCAGTTAATTTGTTTTTTCTACAATGGTTTCAGACACTCTTATTAATAAATTTTTTATTATTTGGATTATTATTTTGGTCCAAAATGTTTGCAAAAACTTATAAAACTACAAATCTGAAGTGGACCGTAAAACACGTCAGTGCAATTTTTTATTCATTAACACTATAATTCTATTTAGTTATGGCCCTAATATTAACACTTGCACAATTAATTGGGAAACAGTGGGTTTAAACTGATTGAAAGCGCAACGTCTATTTTCAACACAGCAAGAACAATACGAAGTATGCATAAGGCTCACTGACTACAATATAAATTAGAGTAATCTGGAAAAACAAAAACCACTTTCTAATAATGCAACTGCAAGAATTTATTTCGCTAACTGACTGATTGCAGGAACTTAGTATCTTGTTCATCTGTGTAGTATTGCACAACAATCAATATTTTTATTAAACGTCACACCAATAAAGAAATAAGTTAATCAAACTCAGCTTAGTCAATAATAGGCTTTGATTTTAATAGCCAATAACTTTAAATGAAAGGAAGAGGGTTAGCTTTCTAACTACAAAAGTGAAACAGGTAAAGAAGTGCAACTTTCTCAATTATTATTAATAATAATGATTACATTACCTTATGATTGAAGAACAACAAAATATTCTCAGACTGATCTATATATGAATAATACAAAATCTTATAAAGACAGAACTTTGTCTGTGAAAATCATGTTTCAAAAGTAATCCATCAGCTCTTACAAAAGCAGCTAACCAAAGCACGCCCGATCAATACCAGAGATACACACCGTCTCTCTCTCTCTCTCTCTCTCTCTCTCAGTTCTACTGCTCACATACATAGTCTTTGACAGAGATGTTAGTCAACAAACCATAGACGTAGTTACTCAAAGAAGTTCATATAACATTTTACATCCAAATATCGATACAAGGCAGGCTATCGCTACAAGACAGGGAAACAATATTACTGAATTTGTACAGACATGTGTCACTGTCACCAACAAGATCGGGGACTAAAAACAATGGTATGGAAATTCATTGTGTAATAAATTTTTCTCATTATTTCTGAACACGTAACAAATGCAAAAATACGAATCCATCTTTAATAAGAACTGTCTATAATGAATGTTTACATATGTCTATGGAAATAAAAATCACAGATATACAAATATACTCCAGAAATCTTAGTAGCAGATACTGGGCTGACAAGAGTAGTAAATAAATAAAAATATTTTGGAGAAATGATTCAAGAAAATGGCTTAGAAAATTTAGCTATAGAAGAAGGAGTACTAAAATGGGATGGTCTATGGAATAAAGAGACATTATACATGTACAATAAAGTCTCTGTTCAAAGATTTTGAAAATATGGTGCTACAACTCCGCAGTAAAAAGAGAATTCAAGAGAATATTTGGTACTGAATTGAAGTCCTACAAAGTAGAACCTCTCGAAAAATTTTCGCAACACTAAAATAATGCAGAGAAATGTAAATTAAGAAGCGTTGTAGGAGTTTATCACAATAAAAAAAGTAAGAAAAAACGTAACTCAAACACTACGATGAGTCGACTGCTATTTTTTGGACATTTATACATAATGAAGTCTATAAGGTTAAACAAATTTTAAAAATCTTTGAACAAAACGTCAACAATATGTACGATTACAGCGATTAGGAAGATTTGGAAAGAACAACATTAATGAAAAATATGCAAAAAAGAATGTGGATTTTGTGAAGAAACTATTGAAGTGGAACGCATCAAAGCAAGACGTAGAAGAAAACGGGAAAAGACCTGAGGAGTCAACAAGCATATATAATGAAAAGACGCTAACATCTGCAGCAAAACTGTTGTCACATTTGTGGGGATTTTCGATTCTACTGAAATTCCGGTTTTGTCCGGCTATTTATGTATTTATCCAAATCTTGAGTTAGTACTTCTCCTATTCCAACTGTCTCTGTCCATCTGGCAGGTTTTTACCCGACGCAGTTTGCATGATCTCATATTTATTGAATTATGTTTTGATCCGCCGGGGAATAGTCGTGCGCGCTAAAGTGCCTTGCTGCGGTTCGTGCGGCCGTTCGCCGTCGGAGATTCGAGTCCTCCCTCAGCCATGGATGTGTGTATGTTTGTGTGTGTGTTGTTCTTAGGATAAGATATTTTAAGTAATTTGTAAGTTTATGGACCGATGACCACTTCAGTTAGCTTCCAAAACGTTAAATACATTGGAACATTTGAATTACGTTTTATACAACTGCGTAATTTCGAAACTATATATTTATTTGTGTCAGGTTTGTATGTCTGTTGCGAATACGGTCAGTAGTAAAGAAATAAGAGATGAAAATCTGATACGTGATGGGCCGGTTTTCATGAACGTTACCGTTTATGTCCTGATATCTTATGAATTACGTGTCTTACTACGATACAATTTCGAAGGTACATTCAGCTGTATTTGTGTGTAGTGTCTGTAAACTTTCTTATGAAAACAGTATAAGTAAAGCAGTCAACAATCCGAAGATTGGTTTGAACACCACAGTGCTTTACTAGGCCTGGGCCTGTTTGGAGGTGCTATGCCGTTGCCTTTATCCGACCTTCGAACTGACTTAACCAGCCAGTTATAGGCGTACCTACAGTTTAACGTGGGTTCCGAACCAAGGTACTACTCGGTAATCTTTCACATGAGTAATAATGCTAGAGGTGAAAGAAGTGGAAAGTGACAGATAAAAATCCTAGCACTTGGCGCGGATCGAACCCGCTACCTTTGGATTTGTAGTCCTGCACTCTACCACTTTGCAACCGAGGCGCAACCGAGAATAATATGTAGTGTAGAAATTATAATTTGTAACGTCATACCGAATGCCAAAGTTTCACTCTATGAACAGCGGAAAAGTATTATACAAGAAACATTTTCTTTTCAAAAAATTGTTCAAATGTTTGCAAATCTATCGGACCAAACTGCGTGATCATCAGTCCGTAGCTTACAAACTACTTAAACTAGGGTAAACTAACATAAGGTCAACACACACACCCATTCCGCAGGGAGGACTCTAACCTCCGACGGCGAGCAATCACGCGCTCCGCAGCGAGGCGCTTTATACCGCTCAGCTGCTCTACCGCGGCTTTTCTTTCCATCATTCTGCAGTGGTTCTCAGAGATAAGAACTATAATTAAGGTTTCAAATTATGTTTACAGTTTGTTACAAGTCGCAAAGTACTCTCATACTCATACTGTGTGTGAATAAAATATCGACGCGTGATGTGGCAGTTTTTTTCGACTGCTCTTCTTTGTAGAGTTATATCTCCTCAACCATGTGTTGTATGCGGTTCTTATAAATACGGAAATTGTTACCTCACGGTAATAAATACGTGTACCAAGTTTGGTTTAAATCGGTACAGTCGTTTAGAAAGAAATGTGGAACATTGTCACGTAATGCAGCAGTTTCACGCGATGCAGCGTTTTCACGTGTATTTCATTGTCTAAGACGTCGTATCTCCTGAACTATGTGTTGTACCTGATCTTTACACCAACAGCGACCGTCCTCTTGGTTTCTAAGGTCAAGTGCTCAAAATTTCATCAAGATTGGAACAAAACTGTAGAGTTTCATGCAATACGTACGCACAGACACACACGATATACTAACAGGGACACACTGCTTTTTATATGAAGATTTAATTACTAGTGTAGGCCAATCACGAATACAGATTACTCACCGCTACAAATGTTCAAATTTTTGTTAAGCTTATGGGACTTAATTTCTGGGTCATAAGTCCATAAAGTTACAAACAACCTATAAAGTACCTTCTACTAAAGACAACACAAACAACCATGCCCGAGGGAGGATTCGAACCCCCTACGGGGAACGGTTTCGCGCATCGTAGCATAGCGCTTCAGTGCGCTCGGCCACTCCCCCGCGGCGACTCACCGTTACATATTGGGTGAATTATGGTTACGACACATTCCATGACGACTACCCAAGCTAAATAAAAAAGAAAATTAATAATTAAATAAGGCTGATACTTTCCGTGCAGAGCTCTCTGTTCTTTGTTTGATCAAAACACAAAGATTAGCAAATTATTAGAATGTCAAATAAAGTTGTTTTTAAGGTTCATAACGTAGTACATTCTGAATTATAAGAGCGATAAAGTAGTTTTCGGTTTTAGAACGTTGATGCAGGCAAGCACGACAAAGGTGCTGGAATACAAGCAACGATGTTCAGTGAAGTGTCAAAAATCTCGAAGCTACAGAGGCGGTGGGACTGCGTGCACAACGTATAAATAGCGAAGCGTTGGCAGAGCAGCCATTTGTATTCCGGTGATTTACGTGAAAATGTTTACCTCGTGATTATGGACTCAGGAATTAACATAGTTAGAACGCGGTGTGGTAGTTAGAGCTAGACGCATTCCATTTCCTAATTCGTTACGGAATTCGGTATTTCGATATTCACAGGGAATACCAGATTTCAGGCATTACCTCGCACCACTGACGGCCTGGACTTAATGACTGCCAACGGCGGCGTTTGCGTGTAGTTGCTCGTGTGGACAGGCAAGTAATACTGCATGAAATAACCACAGAAATTGATACGCGACCAACGTACCAGCTAGGACGGCACGGCGCTATTTGGCGTTAATGGCCTGTGCCGGCAGAAAATCAACTCGTTGCTAGCGGACTGCAACGCCCCTCCTGGGTTGGATGCTACATCAGTTTGACCCAAGACGACTGGAAAAACAGCGGAGGTCCAAATGACTTTTAGAACGGTACGAGCTGAATGTTGGGATCGTATGTGGCGCAGACCCGACGAAACCATAGTCCCAATTGGTCAGCGAGGCACTGTGCAAACTGATGATGACTGCATAATCTATTGGGCTGTTTTTCACGTCCTATTGACTGAGTTACCTGGTACATGTGTACCATTAATTTCAAATACGCTGCTCCAAACAATTAGAGGATCAGATGAGATATCATACACAATATATTTTAACATATTTTATTCGCGTATTGGTTATAATTGTAATCTGTGCTTGATACTGTAGTGGAATTTTGGATATCCACGGATTGCTAAAATACAGTGCCTCGAAAGTATCTATCAAAGTACAGTGCTGCGATTGTACTATATCAGAGATTATTATGTCAAAGAGATTACATGATTAAAAATATAGTAAAGACAGTTTACAACTCACCGCAAAGACGTGGCGACGAGCTGCGACAGGCACATATTAACATATGTGCCTGTCGCAGCTCCTCGCCATGTCTTTGCGGTGAGTTGTAAACTGTCCTTATTATATTATTCATTCCAACCTGGACTTTCCATTATTAGATTATATGATTATTCTGAGATTATATGATTATTCTTGTTGAATTGCTCGGTCTTGATTTTCGTTTGGTGACGGAATGAGGCTAGTTTTCCGATAAATGGACAGGAATGTTGATATTCTAATTGTATCAGGTAAAAGGAAGTAAATGCAATAAAAGATAATAGTCAAAGACAAGTTCCGCGTTTCTCTTCTCGTAGAGTAATAACAACAAGAAAGAAGAAGCCATCTTTGCGACTCTGTACACATAATCAAGGTGAGAATTAACAAAGAAAATACTCTTAAAAACTCTCATCTAAACATTCAAGAGTGTTTGAGACATCCTGAGACGTTGTAATCAGCGAGCAGCTAGAAAGCAGATCTGATAAGGAACCTGCAGCCAGTCGTAAATTCATCAGTTGATGTTGTGAATCTCCGTACGCGGACTCCAGTCGTTTTCTGATGCTTAGCTCAAAACGTCGTATTTATATGTTCTAGGAATTTACAGAACTTACTGGCATTTCTTACAAATACGTAACATATAACATGCAGTTACACGCACATAAGCATAAAGACTTTTAACTGTAACTTAGACTAGTACAACAACAAAAAAAAAAAAAAAAAAAAAAAAAAAAATACAGATTAACTATAACAATACAATACGATATTTTTCTGTCTCAGCTCATTACCTGAGGTTTACAGAGCCAGGCATCATTGTCTTTGCTCTGTAATTTGTTGTATGATGACCTCGGAAGTACAGTACAGTTGCACACCTTCGTGGCACGGACAATCAGAGGTTATCAATCTGCTCTTGAAGTATATTTGGCCATTCTTCCACGAGCGCAATATCCAGCTCTTCAGCCGTTGTGGCACGTACTGTTCAGCATGCAATGCTCTGCCAAGTGCATTCCAGACATGCTCAATCGGGTTTAAGTCCGGTGAACAAGCTGGCCAATCCATTCCTTAAATTCCCCTAGCTTCAAGCGTATTGTACACCAGTACACCCTGTGAGTATGAGCATTATCGTCCACCAGAAGGTATCCATCTCCTTTGTCACCAGCATAGGGCACAAAAAATGACGAACGATCTCGTCTCTATATCTCTGAACAGTCAAGCGCCATTCTGAACGACGTAGGTAGTTTATAATATTTGAGGAAAGCATATGTTCTAAAATAATGCTGCAAACTGATGTCAATGATATAGGCCTGTAATTTTGCGGATCACTCCTATTGCCTTTCTGGAATACTGGAGTAATCTGTGCAACTTTCTAGTATTTGGGTACGAATCCTTAACTGAGCGACCTGTTGTAAATGATAACTAGGTATGGGGCTATTACATTACTATACTCTGAATAGAACCTAATTGGTATCCAACCGCGACCGGCAGACTATTTTTTCTCAAGCTCTTTAAGTTGCTATAATATTCCAGGTTTATCTACTCCTATATTATGCATGCTGTCAACTGTCCTTGATACACATTCCAGAGTATTTACTTCGTCATTATTTATTTCGTAAAGCTTATTGCGATTCTGTTCCAGCAGAACTGTCGGCAATAGCATCACCATTGCTATCGCATAGTGAAGGTATTGATTGTGTTTTGCTGCTAGTATACTTTACATACGATCAGACTTTCTTCGGATTTTTCTACCAAGTTACGTGAGAGGGCTTCATTGTGGAAAATGCTACAAGCTTCTCGCATTGAAGTTTGAGCTAAATTTTGCGTTTTTGTAAAAGACTGCCAGTCTTGAGGATTTTGAGTCCCTTTAAATTTGGCAAGTTGTTTTCTTTGCTGGTGCAAGAGTGATCTAACCTTTTTTTGTGTACCACGGCGGGTCAGACCCCCTTTTTTATTAGTTATTTGGTATAAATTTGTCAATGGTTGTCGATATTATTTCTTTAAATGTAAGCCACATCTGGTCTACACTCACATTGCTAGTTTCGAAAGACTGAAGATTGTCACTCAGAAAAGCGTTAATCGAAGTTTTATCTGCTTTTTTGATTAACAACTATATTCCAATATTCAGTCTCGCTACGAATACCCTGTGATAACTAATCATTTATCATTTAGCTACACTATAGCAGGGAAGCAACTGGAAGCAGTTAATTCCATAAAGTATCTGGGAGTAGTCATTAGGAGGGATTTAAAATGGAACGACCATATAAAATCAATCGTCGGTAGATTCCAGACTTAGATTCATTGGAAGAATACTAAGGAAATGCAGTCCGGAAACAAAGGAAGTAGGTTACAGTACACTTGTTCGCCACAGCTTGAATACTGTTCACCGGTGTGGGATCCGTACCAGGTGGGATTGCTAGAGGAGGTAGAGAAGATCCAACAGAGAGTAACGCGCTTCGTTACAGGATCATTTGGTAATCGTGAAATCGTTACGGAGATGATCGATAAACTCCAGTGGAAGACTCTGCAGGAGAGACGCTCTGTCGCTCGGTACGGGCTTTTGTCGAAGTTTCGAGAACATACCTTTACCGAGGAGTCTAGCGGTATATTGCTCCCTCCTACGTATATCTCGCGAAGAGACCATGAGGATAAAATCAGAGAGATTAGAGCCCACACAGAGGCATACCGACAATCCTTCTTTCCGCGAACAATACGTGACTGGAATAGGAGAGAAAATCGATAGTGATACTCAAGGTACCCTCCGCCACACACCGTTAGGTAGCTTGCGGAGTATGGTTGTAGATGTAGATGTCTGTTTTTATGCGCTTTAATGGCTTCGGATTATTTGTCACTAAGAGGTCAAGAAGTTTCCACAAACATTTATTTATTCTACTGGGTTCATTAACTAATTCCTCGAGATTATTTTCGGAGAATGCGTTCAGTACGATTTGGGAGGCTATTTTATGCTGGCCTCTGGTTTTGAACATGTAAGTGATTTGGTGTCGTACTCAACAGAGGTTGTATCTCAGAAATCTCTTCACGAAAAATAAAATAAAGGTAGTCTTTACGATTATGTTACGGTACTTACGTAAAAGATTACTACAGCGAAACTATAATTAACTAACGACATACTATCATATTTTAAGACCATCACTGTCTGGACGTTCATGAGTTTCAGTTAGTGTTGAATTTAGCTCGACTTGACCTTCAAACTGTAGTTCGACAGCGGGTAATCATTATCTAAATAAATATTTGTTTAGACTTTATCCATTATCTGCCTTCGTGCAAATAATCAACCGATTCTTATAGGATTAAAGTCTATATGTGAGACATTTCAAAAACCTTCCATAGAAACAGGTTCTCCACTTGTAAGATAAAATCTGAATGGTGTACATCCAAATGGTCCAATTAGCCGAGCATCAATTTTAACCAAATTGGCATCTTCTACGATATAAATTAATTGATTTGCTCAATATGCCGTGGTGCTAGATCCGATTTATGGTTCAACAACGGGGTACTTTTTTTTAGCTCGGCTTTAAACACTCATATGTCGATAAAGAATAAATATTATTAGAGTAAGAAAGTCCTGGTTTCCTTCATTCATTCATCTACATTCGTTTAAAGTTTGAAACGATTTGTAGTTTAGAGTAGAAGTGAAGTGCTTCAGAAACCTCCAATGAAAAATCGGTAAGCGGGTGAAAGGCCTCTGTTCAGTCACTCAGTGATCATTTTGTGTTGATGATAGGAGATGACAAATGGAAAGCTGAAATTTAAGATTCAACATTTCAGAAATCATTGGCGCAATACGACCATATGAAAATACTATAATTTGGTCATTGGACAAACTTTCAGATGGAGGACATCACCGATTTAAAGAAACAGCTGAGAACAAACAATTCGCCAGATCCGGCTGGAATGTTAGAGTACAGAAATGTGCCGCTTGAGCCAGTCGCATTGAGTAAATATCTCAGAGCGATGTGATGTGGAATGTGCATATGAGGACAGTCGCGGGGAACATACATGGTCAACTTCAGTTTGTTGCGATAATTTTGGAAAGATAAGGTTCATATCTAAAGGAGACCGCTCAAGTGTATGAGTTCCCCACTAGATTCAGAGACGGGCGCCAGGTTTGTTACTGGTACGTTAGATCAATGCGCGAGTGTTAACGGAGATGATTTGGGAACTTGAATGGAATCGGTGTGCGGAAGGTAAAGTTCTTTATACAACACGGATGTATAACTCTGCTTTCTGAGCATACAACTGCAGCCTGCCCGCATATTCATATATTCTGCACATTATTTAATGTTTTCTGCCATGTTTGAATATGGCAAACAAATTTCCATTAACAAGAATTGCTTGCTTACCTCTTGTTTTGAATTTTATGCCACTATACGATGCAACTGGCTGGTATGGTAGTGGAATGAAAGCGTATTTTAATTCCTTGTTCTAGTAATACTTCGTAGAAGCTGTATTTGAATTTGGCATGAAAGTAAATGAGAACATCTATGGATGGCATTCTTAGACAATTGAAATTCAACATCCAGGTAGTGCACAGATGAATGAAAGAAACAGTGTTGAGTAATTTGAAATCGATTTGGTTGCCGTGAACTTACGTTTCGCATAATGGTCACAAAGAAAAGGTGAGAGAAATCATGTCTCGTGTAGAGGCACTAAGACATTCGTTTAGTATTATTTGGGAATGGACCAGAAAATGAAATGACTTGTTGTAGTGCGAGGTACTGTCCACCACACACCTCACAGTGGTTTGCTGACTATGTACGAAGATGAAACCGTTTTCTGCACTTAAAATCCGAATAAAATGAGAATGGCTCGCATAAAAAGGGTACCATTACCTGATCATTAATTTCATCTCAATTAACAGTTGCAAAATCGATTAATCCATGCACATGATTCGCCTGGGCGCACTCTTCAGTTCGCCTTCCAAACTTTGCATACATACTGTAATATAGCTACCGTATGATATTTGTACTGACCGCCATTTATATGGTCGCTTGTTCAGGCTAAAGCAACAATTTTTCACTCCATGATCATAGCTCAAATTGTATCCGGTCACCAAAACCTCCAAATTCGTGATTCTGAACTCACTAAACAGATTTAAAGCTAGCGCTTATCTGCGGTTAAAGGGTAAGAAATATTGTAAGCTCGCAAAAAATATGATGATCAATACGTGGATCTACACCAGATAAGGGCGCATATGTTAGGTATTGTGCCGTTAGAAAATTTTGTGATCTTCAAATAAGGTCTACCTTTCGAAACAATGTCACAAATGACAAAAGCCAAAGAAAATAAAATATTATCCTGCAGAACGAGGAGATTCCTATCTTCAGATAGCGATGTTACAGGGAACGAGAACAAAATGATAATGTATGTGATCCTCGCCTGTGTATCTAGGGCACGCAACACTGTCATAATTACGCGAAATTCAGCTCTCGTCGCTTCATTATTTATTACTGCGCCAGAGCGTGAATTATTAACCACACATTTTTCCTCCGAAAAAAGAGCTCACCACCTCTTTCATTTCCACAAAAAAGTCGCATACGTGCGAGCCTAAAACGGTGTTAGATTAATAAATTATAGTGCTTCGCACACATGACGCTGCTGAATTGAATTGTTAAAGTACTCATAAATATTTCAACCTATATAAAGGGGAAACCCTCATAACGGAATTAACTAGGATCGTGGATAAAGAGCGTTTGATTGTAGCGGCCATACAATTTTATAAAATACCTCTGTACAATGTAATGGATTTGTTAAAAAAATTGTTACCGATGAAATTAAATTGAAAACATTTAAAAATATCAGTAAGTTCACTTCTAAAAATATCATCGGTCGGTCTGCATTGTATTTGAACAAAGTAGCCATTTCATACAGACCGAATATGTCCATATTAGTCTCATATTGGATGAATACTGTTACACAGTAATATTGACGTTGATTCACTTTTTCTCAACCAACTCTGCGGGGATGAATTTTATTTCCAATCGATGTAAGTACAGTACAGTACGTAGTGTAAATAGAAAGATATGACAAAACCTGGAAATCGTATTCTGAATACTTCACTATGTTATCAGTTCAGATGAGCCAACAGAATGAATGAGTATGGAGTCTTCGCACATGCCTCATTCGCTCTTATTCCTGTAATAAAGGCGTGAAACATTTTTCCAACTCTATTGCATAAATGCAGGGAAGTGGCGAGTTGAATATCACTATTAGCAAACATAATATTAAATTGCATTATAATTTATTGAAAATATCCAGAAACCGCATGTAACATTCCCGTGATCATTCTTAATACCTTTGCAAGCTCTAAAGGATTCGTTAAAAATAAATACCAAAGATGTGTTTACGTCACCAGTTCAAGAATGTGTCTTGTTTTTTGATGTTTCATTGTGGAACGAAAGTCGGAAACATAATACATGATTAGTTTACATTATGCAGTACACGACTGGATTGGTACTTTACGTCAATAGAATATTGTTTCTTTGAAAATGACGTAATGCAAAACTCTAAAAAATGACACAAAGAAAATAAATATTTGTGGTCAAAACAATTTCTTTTATTTATGTAAAAATCTTGTTTCCTAGATATCAACTAAGAATCAATATGTTTAACTGGAAAATATATCGTTCCGGTGCACATATCAAAAAAAATTTCACAATATTGAAGATTCGTAAAATTAGTAGTTTAGTTTATCATATTATAAGGAAAGAATAATACCATTTATATTTTGAGTCACAGCTCTTGTAAACGTTTCTCGCAACCTCGCATCCAATACGATCGAGCCACATAAAGATCATTAACAAATCACTTTCGAGAAAGCGTTATCCAGTGTGGCAAAAGACACAGGGACAAAGTCAAAATATTCGTCGATAATCTTTGTTTCATGATCCTCCGTGACGCAAAGTTAATTTTGTTTTGCTTTCTGAAGGATTTCACGTTTTCCTGATAACGGAAAGTAGTTTTACTTCGGTGTCACAGAGTAGTGTTAATTTTGTCTCAAAATTGTTGCACAATGCCTTACCTGAATACCGGCAAGTCCTAATGAACGGACTTCCTATTTATAGACAAGTTTCAGATTCAGAATAAAAATGATCATGCTTATACAAACATTTGACGGAAATCTTTTACATGTCGATCTTTTGTGCAGGAATTCAAAGAGATTTTTCTCGATTGTGACAATTCAAATATACACGGTTAATCTTCTTATTGTACAATAATTTCTTTAAGACTTTTGTCATTTGGCGTTCGCTGTTGAAATTTCTGTTGTGAAAACGTGCCATTTTTGTGACTGTTTCTTGTCCAGAATTATGATGCTTTATGGTTAAAATGTTAGAATAAATCTTGTAATTGTGTCATTGTATAGAGTGAAATTACATTTTTACATGGATAGAAGATTTCATTACGATATAAAAATTTTTACTTATTTTTATATTATTTATTTATTTTTAGGTTTTTATAAGTTTAACATCATGGCTAGCTAGCAAGAAGCGAAATTTACGTAGGAACAAAATTCATAAACTCGCTCCAGATAACGAAGTTTATTTCAGTCTATCAGGATGAGAATAATCAATTAAAACAGACAAATAATGACGTTCCGATGATGGACAATACGGAACAGACTGGACAGCCACGTAATAATATTACATGCCACGGTTGCGACACTAACTCATACATTCGAGCAGCAGTTATTCGTGATATTTTATGCAGTTAAATGAAAGACTTCTTGTGCCATACATGTTTCGCTTATTAATTTGTGAAAAATTATCAGTGGACTGTAATAAATATTTGTTGTGCATAATATTTCGTTGCAGAACAGTTATAAATATTATCATATATTTCACAGTAGAACAGTTATAAATCTTTGCTGTTTGCAGTTTGTCAAATTCTAACCTACTAGGTTAGAAACAACTTCTGTAATACAAGTTTTTGCCATGTTGATTCAAGATTTTCTTCTTAATTATGACTTTTGGTCTTACTCTCTATGGGTCTTCATGGAGCTCAATGAACAGAGTATTGGTTTTGTGAGGGTTTGTTTACAGTCTTTAGTGTTACAAACTGTCTTTTGTTTGTGTTCCTTGTATCTCTAAGTATATGTGTTTGTGTGTGTCCGTGTGTGTGTGTGTGTGTGTATGTCATTATTTGCATTAGTTTTTCTGAGCCTAAAAATTGGAGGGAAGAGGAGAGAAAGAAAGAAGGCGGGAGGACATTTCATGTTTCATCACTGGTTTTCACTGTTTTTATGGCCTGCTTGATCAGTGGGTTTTTGCTTATGATATTCCGATCATTAATCTCATTCCTGTTCATCGGCAGGGCTCTTTGTACAAGGCGCGTCCAGAAAGTAAGTTCCGTTTCAATTTATCTCCGCTGCAGCGCTGCGATTGCAGTTCCTCACATGCGCTGTAGACGATGTGTATCAAGGAGAAGAACATGCGCTGTCAGTTACGTACGCTTGTTGTGCTTGTTTGAAATGTCGGCGTTGATTGAAAATCCCGCCGCCTGTGAAATCAGGTCGGTGATTCGGTTTCTGAATGCGAGGAAAGTGAAACCAAGCGAAATTTATCGGCAAATTTGCGATGTTTACGGACCAAATGCGATGAGTGATTCGATGGTGAGAAGATGGGTCCGACAATTCAATGGCGGGCGTAGTGATGTGCACGATGAAGAACGAAGTGGGCGTCCACCTTTGGTTACAGAAGAACTAGTTCAAGCGATTGATGACAAGATCCAGGAAAACCGTACGATTACAATTAGTGCTCTCGCTATGGACTTCCCCCAAATTTCGCGATCACTGATACATGACATTGTTACCAAACAACTGAAATTCCGTAAACTTTGCTCAAGTTGGGTACCAAAGATTCTCACTGAACAACACAAAACACAAGAGTTGTAGAATTTTGTGCAATAAAAATTTCTTCTGTATCTGTGTACAATTTAATTTTATTACCAAACGGAACTTAAGTTTTTGACCCGTTATGCTGAAAACGGCGAAGATTTTCTGAGACGGATAGTTACAGGAGATGAAACGTGGGTTTCTTACGACACCCCTGAGAGTAAGCTGCAATCAATGGAATGGAGACACACTTCATCCCCACCAAAGGTAAAGCCGAAGCAAATCATGACACCTCGGAAAATGATATACACAGTGTTCTGGGACTGGAAAGGCATCCTACTCATTGACTTTTTACCGCGTGGTCAAACAATCAAAGCAGATGCTTATTGCGAGACACTTCGGAAATTGCGCCGTGCAATTCAGAATAAGCGCCGGGGACCGCTGTCAAAAGATGTTGTTTTGCTTCACGAGAACGCACGACCACACACTGCGAATGTGACGAAAAACCTCGTTCAGGGATTTGGCTGGGACGTGTTTGACCATCCTCCGTACAGACCTGACCTCGCTCCTAGCGACGTTCATCTGTTCTTACATCTCAAGTCTTTCCTTGGCGTTCATCACTTCACAAGTGACGACGAGCTCAAAGAAACTGTTTCCAACTGGTTGAAGACACAGGCAGCAGATTTCTATGAAGAAGGTGTACAAAACCTGGTGCCATGCCATGACAAAAATGCCTGCAAAATTTCGGCAGTTATATGGAAAAGTCGTTTAAGAGTTGTAGAATTTTGTGCAATAAAAATTTCTTCTGTATCTGTGTACAATTTCAATTTATTACCAAACGGAACTTACTTTCTGGACGCGCCTCGTATATGAAAGTTTTTCCTTAGTGTTAGGAGTTTTATTTTTCGATTATTCACTCTGCCAATTTTAGTGACTTGTTCTATGTTGCATGGTTCATGTCCACGTCTTATAAGGTGTTCTTCAAATGTGGAATGTCTATTTTCTTTGTATCTAGTTTTGAAATATCTGCCTCTCGTTATTGATTTACATTCTTGACATTCTATTTGGTATATATAGTGCCCAGTTATGGATCGGCTTTTTTCCAAATAATCTATAAGGATTATACCCTGGGAATCCCAACAAATAGGGCCTTCACCTTTCGAAACTTCTTCACCAAAAAATGTTCAAATGTTTGTAGAGTCTATGGGACTTAACTACGGGGTCATCAGTCCCTAAACTTACAAACTACTTATGAACTACTTACGAACTAGGACGGCACAAATATCCATGCCCGAGGGGGGATTCGAACCCCCGACCGTAGTCGCCGTGCTGACCGTGACTGGAGCGCCTCAGTCACCTCGGCCACCGCGGCCGGCAAAACTTCTTCACCTTCTTTGGTGCAGTCTCCCCACTCTTCATCTATTATCTGGACTGTTGAATTGGACTCTGGAGTGTAATTTTGAATCCAAGTCTCATACACAGTTTTGAATCTGTGCAAAATGTGATGTGGATTGCACCTGAATAGTGTGAGATTTTTACCAGAAATGTTCTTACGTTTCCATTTTTGATTCAAAGTGAGCAGGCGTGGCACCCATCGCGCATAGAGCTTCTTCATGGTCAGTTTCTCATGGAGGATGTAAGGCACACGTTCAGTTGAGATGGCTACAATGTTAGCTATCTCGAGAACTTATAATCTTCGATCTTCCATTACCATATCATGAACCTTATCGATGGTTTCCTGTGTGGTGACTTCAACGGGCCGACAGGAGCGTGCTTTAACTTCTGTGCTTCTCCGACCACGTTTAAACTCATTGACTCAAAAGCAAATGAAGAGGCAACGGTAAAAGTAATGCATGTCATTTGGAAACAGTTTTGTAGGCGAAGCAATTTAAAGTTTCAAACGCTTTGTTATCAAAGCTTTTGGTATGTAGTGTAAAACTATGCGCACTAGTAGTTAGGGTATTTTTTATTATCTTATATTCTTAACAAATTAAATCATTTTCTTCTTACATGTGATGAATTTTTTCTAACATTCAACTCTGCAGGTAGAAATACCACTGCAGTTATGACGACCTATAACGTACTAATTGCATCCATGGAATAATAAATATGAAAACAAAAGACCGAGAACAATAAGAGCAGCGTTGCCAACAGACTTTGCAAGAAGTACAGAATACAATAAACAGATTCAGAAACATGCGAGAGTGACAGTCATCATTTTTCCCTGTGCCGAAATTGACATCTAGCGTTGTTTACGTTCATAGATAATTTTCAGATCATTACAATGGCTATCAGTGTTCTCGTCATATAACGCAGTATATGCATTCTACTAGTCTTCAGCTGTGCATTGCCGCTCGGAAATCATTTTCGATAAAATGTGACATCCATCACTTTTACCGTCGCCTCTTCAAATGGTCTTCAATGTTGGTGCAGAACCAACATGGACCTCATCCAACAAGGATTTGATCTGTGCAGCTGCCTAACCCTTCAAAAGAAAAGTCTAATAACCGCACGAAATTCGTTTTTCTTCGTCTTCAGGAACTAACTACGCAGTTACCACTTCAGATGGCAGCCAACAATCAACTAATAACAGCTTCTGTTTGAACCTTGCTGTAATATCCATGGAAATATCAGGCTTACCAACAACATTGCAGTTTCCAACAATTTCCCGCTCTTTCATACAAATTTACCAGACTCATCAAACTACCCTCGTATTCAAGTCTGACAACGGCAAAGATCAACTTCTTGAACTGCATAGTTTAAAGTAAACGATGCCGAACACTGTTCAGGTGATGACAAGGTAGAACTTCTTAATATTTCACAGTCAACTGCCATATTATTTACCCATCGTACATGTACTACTAAAGTCTTTAATTATGAATTTCAGATCAAAGAACAGATCCAATTTTGTGTACCACAACAAATAATTCAATTTCAATACTTAGATCGCGTGAAATCTGAAATCATAACTGTATTTGACCAAGCTATGTCTCCAGGAAGTCCCTCCTCTATTAAGTGGAAATGTACACTCTGGGAACAACCCTGTGTTATACCAGCCTATGTTTTGGTTAATATGAAGCAAAAAATACCTTGATCTGTTTAATATAGGTTACGAATTAAAACTAATATAACTTATAATTGTTGTCCAACATTTTAAGTAGGTATAAAAAATTGAAGTGTCTCTGTTGTGGTAAAGATGTTTAAAAAAAGCGGTTCCTCCTGGACGAAAAATATAAAGTAAAAATACAAGGAAAAAACCCCAACAAAAACGAAAAAAAGCTGCTATCAGCCGTTATAACAGCCAAATTCACGTTATCAACAACCAAGATCATTCTGTTGGATTGGCAGATTGGTATTGGAAGCTAAGCAAATTAACATTATTATTATATGAGAGATTGACAAACAACAGACGTTAGATAAGTTTCTTGAGAACTTTTCCCTGTTGATATTCTAGTTGTCGGAAATGTACATAATTATTATGTATCTGAGTATTTTATCAATTTTGTAAACTGCAGTTTGAACTCAGCATCTTATCCGCAGCTCTTATCCGATGCTTAAATACATTTATTCCAAGTAATTTAGAGGAACACATCACTTCTTACTTCAATGCCACGCTTATAGCAGGTAAAACTAGACCAAAACATAATCAGTTGTAGATACATTCCTTGCACATTCTAGTAAATCTTGAAAAAACACATATTGTCAAAATGAAGTTGAATCTTTTGGGCTATACTATTTCTTCACGTGGCTCTGAACCAGATCCGGATAAACGTGAAGCAGTTAAGGCTATTCCCACCCCTACCATCAGATTCTTGCAAGTGACGTGATGCAGGCCAATGTGAAATGTAGTCACGTTTTTCTCCCCTTGGCCTTACACGTCAACATCGTTTAGAAAAGTGTTTCTGAACTCTTTAGGAAGGTAGGCGTATAGTATGTCTCACCCATCCTTTTTGCTTTTGAGAGGGTTGCAAACTTGCAACACTAACAGCCCGGGAAAAAACACTTATAATATATAAAAGGAAGTAAAGATCTTATGATTCATGTGGGAGCTCAATACTTTGAATTTCGAAATCCATGTGTCTTGAAAAGTCGTAATACTTTCACATAATAATCTGATAATAATCAGAAGTGTAGCTGACACTCAGAATTTCCTTTCCTACTAATAGCGTCACTTGGTCTCTCCAGGAATAAAGGAAGAGTTTTCTGACGAAATGGTGTAATAATTTACTTTTATTTCCTTTCGCAAGACGAACTCAATTCCGTCCGATAAAATTATTTTATTTGCTTTCAACTTCTTGCCTCGTCTGGACACCACCGTGGCAAAAGCTCTTCAGGTCACTTCCAAGATGACGAAATTTAAAGCCGTCACGGAAATGAGATCAGTTAAAACTTGCATTTGAGAGTAAATACAAGTTTTAATTCGTTTCTAAAAGGCGAGTTTAGCTAAGCCAAGAAATTCTGGATTCTGCTGAAGCCTCTTAAGGCGTATTTTAACGAGCGGCAAGCAGTGCTGTAGGTGTGGGCGGACGCACGAATTACCAAAGTTGAGAGAGCTCTTGGCTACCAACACGTTTGAAATGAAGTGTGCCACACACGATCTAAAGCGAGAAAGTCGTTTAATGGTCCAATTGATTTATAAGCTGGAATCGAAATACTGCATCGTGCTAAATGATTTTGTGGCTCTAAGCACTGATATGTTTGGTACATTTATCATAAAATCACTTTAAACTGCATTCTAATTATTATAGTGTGACACTGCAGTGAACACAATCGACGCAGTACCTACGAAATATGCATAGCTTTTGAGAAAGTGTAGCAGCGATAATGCACGGAGGTACCACCGATTGTAAACGAAATAACAGCTAATAACAATTACGTCGTAAAATAATGAAATGAATTCCCGTTAGATGGCAGATTTTAATGCACCATTTCTTCACAAAAGTATATCTATTATTAGGTTGTAAAACAGCTGTGTTGTTTCACATGGTTGTAAGTTAATCATATTTAATTTTTGATATTTCAGTATCTTCTACATTGAATAATGTCTCCATGATCACATATGTTCAGTGGAGCCGGCCGCGGTGGCCGAGGAGACTGAGGCGCTTCAGTCACGGTCTGCACGGCCACTACGGTCGGGGGTTCGAATCCCCCCTCGGGCATGGATATTTGTGCCGTCTTTAGTATAAGGTAGTTCATAAGTAGTTTGTAAGTTTAGGGACTGATGACCCCGTAGTTAAGTCCTATAAGCTTAACAAACATTTGAACATTTGTTCAGTGGAAATCACTCAGGTTCAGAAGATGCACTTCATATCTTAATTTCAAAATTGTTAAATCAATTTGGTATGTTTTATCATAAGGTAGTACAGCACAGATAATGAGATCAAACGAATCACTTACATGAATGTCGTATTTTTCTGTAAACTGCGGCTTATTCTACACCTCTAGTCAGAATACACATTAAACGATATAGTGTAAACACGAACAAAAACGAGATTTATAAACACTGTGTTATTGTTATGATTCACGTATGCGCGAAATAGGACCTCATGAAGTACAACTACATAATGAGGCTTTTGATTTTTGGCTTTCCTTTCTGCACAAATTAGTTCCATCTTTTCAGAATAAAGTCTTTCTCACATCAGACCACGGTAATCCAGTCCGTTTTTTAATTTCCTTCTGATCAACTTTCCAATAGTTCTTCTATTTCCTTATTATTTCTGAACATATAAATTTCTCCATCAGTAATTTCGGCCCCTAATATTTTCCCTTCTTTCGAAGTGCTTCAATATCCCCCTTTCTATTTAAATTTTAAGTTTCTGCTTCATAAAAAATTTATATTTGTTGACATTACTGTAATTCTCAAGTTAACTGAATTTTGATAGTGATTTTGTTGTAAACATTTTGTGTTAATCTTGATGCAGTTGTGATAATCTGACAGCGAAATTTGTTTAGCTTATTCTTAACTGTTTTCTTCAGTGAATATCCCCCGGGTATTTAAATTGTGACAAGTTTTTTGTTTTTCCATACAGCGTGTTCAAGATCTTTGGTGCTTGTTTGTTGCATCTCATATATCCCGTTTTTCGGAAAGATATTTGTAGTCCTATTCTTTAAGAATTTCAATTTGTTTTTGAGTTGTGCTAACATAACTAGTTAGAATTGCCCTATCATCTGCAAATGAGAGACACGCTACCATAATATTACTTACACCTAACATGATATTTATATTGATCTTTATTTTTAGTCGAGTTTTGCATTCGCCATTCTATAATTACGTCTTCCAAAACGCAGTTACACAGGACTGGGGATCAAATGATTCAGAAATTTCTATCATGAATTTAATTTTAGAACTAGTGCCGGTTAAAATTTCCTTAATCTGTTTTACATTTCTATTATCTAGTCCTTGTTCTTTACAAATTTGCGAAAGAGACTCAAATACCAGCTGAGTCGTAACCCTTTTTAGAATGCAAAATTTGCATACAATATTGATACTAGAAATCCTTTGGTGCTTAGGATTAGTTTTAAATTGAGAAATAGTTCCTAAGTTTTTGGTTTCAACTGTTATTGGGCTTGGTCAAGTAAACATTGCGAGAGAAGTTTGTATGTAACCAGGTGAAGGGACATTCCTCGATAATTATTGACATCAATTCTATTTCCTTTTTTAAACTGTGAATGACTTATCGCAGTTTTACAGTCCTCAGGTACTTTTTTTAATTACTTGGATATCTCAAAGTTCTTTACAGTAAGGGATGGTGTTATTAGTTTCCTATCATTATAATTTATTCGCTGGTTCTCGTCGGTGTAATAATTTTTGAAAATAATTAGCAAATATTTACTAATTTGTATGGTTGTTAAGAACCAAACTACAACTTTAATTTTTGAAGACATGACTCTGATGTAACTGGTAGTATTTGTTTTGAATGTTTGAAAAACGTTTGTGGTACATTATTTCGGAGGCCTTTTCGGTTTATATAATTTGAAAGTTTCCTAGTTTCTTTTTATTCGTAAGATTAATTGTGATGTTTCTTATCTTACACTTAGAGACGAGGTATACATATTTATAAATTTGTAACCATTCCAATTTTTGAATGTTTCATGGCTAGATCACACTGCTGTAACATAATACACGTTCCGCCTAGGATGTTTTTGTTTCTTTCAGAGTGGAATTAAATACTGTGCTGTGTTGATGAACTCTTCTATTAGGCTTTGCATAGTTCCGTCATTGGAGTTGGGGTAATTTAGCAGTTCCAAATTTTGAAGGGTTCTTAAAGGTTTATACTTTTATTAGCGTCAAATAAAGGCCGGAAGTGGTATTGGTCCCTTTCCTTACTCCGAAATTTAAAATTTCTTTGCACTTAGTTATGAAATTGCAACATGGTCTGTTTGAAATTGCACTATAAATGTTTTGGGTGATCGCCATGTTTTTATTTAGAAGGTTTCTTTTTGAAATACGTTGACATGACCTTAAAATTAAATTTTGCGCATATTTCAACAAATATTCCACCATTCTGGTTTGTCCATTTACGTACCTACCATTTCCTTATATTTTTCCTCATTACCTAATTGAGCTTCACAATCACACATTAAAATTTTAACGTCCTATGAATGAATTTTCGAGATAATGCTTTGTAACGAATCCCAAGGTTTATTAATTTCTTCATTTTCTAGGATTACCCTCACTGACTAACGCATATGCATAAATTAAAGTGCAAAGTTTATTTGTGTATTTAAATGAATTTGTCGTTAGTTAATTACTATTGGATCATGCCTCCGTTATTGTATTTGAAATGTTTTTAGAGGCTCCAAAAAGAAGCGCACACATGCGGTGCATTCAGTTTTACTTTTGAAAAGACTATAATTACCAAACTCGCTGGAGATACGGACCATCATTGGAATTTCTTTAAGTGCCAAAATTTGAATGTTCTTTTCTTTTAATGCATCTCCCAAATTATGAAATTTCCGTTAGTAGAAAAGTGGTTGTATGTGAAATGTTGCAAAAATGTATTTGTTTCGGTTTTACGTTGGCAAGATGAATCGAACTTCCTATTTTGTAGCATCACATCTATTCTTCGAATGCATTGCATTGCAGAGTAAAAGGCACAGAACATTTGGGACAACCAGACCGGAAGAAATTGTAACTAATAAAGAACTGGTAAAGGGACTCCTTGCACTGTTCAACGGCATTGGTTGGCTTTACTAGATATACAGGGAGCCATACCGCACAATAAACTTAGTTTCGGTGTGGGCAGTGGCGGGTTGGACCAAGACTGTTTTGGCTTCCCTGGAAAAATCAAATGAAATCAAATCAATCCTATTTTGGGTCACATTGCATTCTAATCTGGCCGCCTTAGAATGCGAAAGAACAGTTGGGGCAATTGGTGGTAGACGAACTGCACGAAGTAAATCTGTGATTACCAAATTGCTCTACGACGCTTGTACCTGGATTCAGTTGGGGTTGAGCAGACACAATGAGTGAACTCCGAGTATGAAGACTGGAAGGGTTAGTTTCAGATTATAAATTTTATCCACACCTCTGGTAAACAGATGTTAACCACTTTGCCGTTTGATACAAGACAGACGCAAAGTGGACTTACTTTTGTTTTGCCTTGCTTCGGGACTGCTTATTCTCCAT
This sequence comes from Locusta migratoria, assembly GCA_026315105.1. NCBI lineage: Eukaryota > Metazoa > Arthropoda > Insecta > Orthoptera > Acrididae > Locusta > Locusta migratoria. Next base: position 105,616,655 of record CM048747.1, read on the forward strand.
TCGCAATTGTGCACCATATCTGAAGGAACGTTCACTATCCTCCATCTCTGACCTGTCTAGTACCCTAGCAAGGTCGGATACTCAGACTTTTAGTTACAAATCAGTATATTACCTAATCGGTTCATTGGGCCCAGCGGTACAGAATGTGTCAATCATGATAGCGAACAATAACCAATAACTACAATAGTGGCATATCTTACGAATGTACTGATCAACCACATGAAACTTTAACGAGTGGAAACAGAAGAAAATATATTCCAAGTAACACAGTATTTAATAAACGAAAAGTAACAGCATGCTCAATGCTGGTTAACCTCCGTGGTTTCACTCTGTCTGATGATAAATAAAAAAAAAAAATGACCGTGTTTAAAGAATTTAACACAAGGTTTATTTCACTGAATAATATATATGTTTAAAACATCTGCGTGACATCTTAATGGTTTCCTGTTTTAGTTGAATGGTTAATCCTATAATCATATTACAATCACTTTTTTAACTGGGACATCCAAAGTGCTTCCTGTTTTAGTTAAATACATATTCCTATCTCAATAACTTTTAACTAGCTAGTTTTTCACTTCTTGGACTTACTCATTCAACAATGAAAAACACGATAATTATGAAACATAGTATATACCTGCCGCAAGTGTAGGCAGTTGCTTATAAATTTTAATCCGTAGTTTTATAAGATAACATTGATCATAATGAATCACTCTTCAAATTAAATTATTTACGAGTCATACCACACAATCCTCTAGTAACACTAGAAGCTAACTATTGGCTGACCGCCACGGCGGAGAGGCCGAGTGCATTGAGCCGCTATGCTGCGATGCGCGAGGCCGTTCCCCGTCAGGGGTTCGAATCCTCCCTCGGGCATGGATGTTTGTGTAAGGTAGTTGTTCATAAGTAGATTTTAAGTTTAGGGACTGATGACCCCGCAGGTAAGTCCCATAAGCTTCACAAACATTTGAACATTTTTTTATTGACTGACCCTTGTCCTTCCGGCGCTACCAATGATGGTATTAAGGCAGCACTTTCTAAAGATAGAAGACGTCTGTTGTTACCAACACAATGTTTGAAACAATGGCCCTGCTGGTAACTATGCAATGGCAGCCCTCCAAGGTGGCGGGGGAACTGCCCTGAGGCAAGTAATGTGAACCAAACGCCCTCATTTGTGTTAGCACATCCTCCCCTCCACTGGCATAAGTTTAACGTCTGACGTGAGACTGATACTGCTGTTATTCATGATCTAAGCATTTTTCCACAATTTTAGTTGGATATTTCATTCTAAAGGGATTTTAGAGGTCTCCTTACCAGAGAGACGTATATCTTGCAAGTGTTATACTAGTAGGTGAATACTTGTGTGAGGGGCAAGCAAATTAGATCCTAACACTCCCAATAAGTGAACCAAGGAGTGGTTCAATTGAAAAGAAATCACCGCATGTATTTAGCCATTTAGCGAAACGGTAACAAGGCAATCACGACGGTTTTTAACATTCAATTGGTCAGTCGATTGCTTTTTTCGTCCAGACAGTTCGGCGTCCATGAGAATGCTTTCACTCATAGGGTTTTCTTTCGTTTTACTCCATGTGAAGTAACCGAATAAAACAAGTCCCTGTCGATAACATGAACGTTTCCATTCACTCGCCGGCCGCGGTGGCCGAGGGAACTGAGGCGCTCCAGTCACGGTCTGCACGGCCACTACGGTCGGGGGTTCGAATCCCCCCTCGGGCATGGATATTTGTGCTGTCCTTAGTGTTAAGTAGTTCATATGTAGTTTGTAATTTTAGGGACTGATGACCCCGTAGTTAAGTCCCATAAGCTATACAAACATTTGATTTGAACCATTCATTCGCCGAGTTTGTGAGATTTTTTCTACACTTTTTCAGCCTTTTCTGGTACCTATGAACAATTATTAAGTTTTAAAACCTTTTTAGAGGCTAATCTCTATGCCCATTTGTTTGAGGGTTTCTGTGTTAATGCGATTGTATTGCATACAAATCTGCAATCTACTCTTGGTACAATTTAACATACTTAACTTTCTAACCGAGGGAACCATCACATTGGGTGTAAAGATCACGTACTACACATATTAGAGGAGATATGATGTCATAAACAATTAAATACGCGAAAAACTGACGCATCATGCGACAATGTTGCATATTTCCTCTTACACCTTTGGACACATTTCAACTAAATTTTGCATACATATCCCTTACTGTGAGGTGACAATTGCTGTAAAGTGGAATGGGGTAAGTCTGCGCTGCGGGTAAGACTATGCAATGCATGTTTCTCAGTTTTAAAGATTCGGCAGTTGGCTCCTCTGCAGTGCAAGAAACGGCCTCCGTGGCTGACTCTTTCTTGCCATAGTTTGGTTGTTGTCTTAGTGGTAACTGCTTCGCGGTAAGAAATATTCTATATTACTTTAATAAAAAAAAATTGTCTTGCTATAAGCTGTACCTCAGGCAATAATGAGCTCATGATGTTTATACTATAGTGAACTACGATTTATTGTCAGTCTTGTGATATATTGAAAAAAAGAATATCCTGCAAAGCCTTTCCATATGCAGACAAAAGCTGCAACTCGTGTTGCAGGACAAGCTTACGTTTTTTGAGTGGGGTAAAACTGCGCAGTGCGTAATCTTACCCCATCGGCTATAATTATTAGCTTTTTGTTGTTGTGAAGGTAGGAAAGTTTATGAAAATTCCTCGTCGATATTGTCCATCGATAGTAGTCTTAAAAGAGATTTTTTTTTCTACTGTAGCGTCTACAAAAGAAAAACTTAACGAAAGGCATGTACTACAGAAATGCTGGAAGCTGCAGAAGAGGGCTTAAAAACGGAAAGTCTAAACGACAACTAGCGAGTGAGCTTAGAATAAGTGAAGCTGCCCTCAGAAATTGCCTAAAGTAGGTATGAGGCCATTGGAATTCTATATTTTTAAAATTTTGAACATACCTGCTGCTGTCAACGACCGTTACAACGTCAAAGGGTAAGAATGCAGACCTCGATCGCAAAATTAAAATTATTTAACATGGTTTCGGCAATAATTACGATTGCCTTCTATAGAAATTATAAATTAAAACAAATCACACAGTAAAAGCTGTAAAGCTTAGGGCACAAAATTTAAAAGAATATTTAGACAGAGCTAGCCACTATGGTCTGCACGCCTGCAGGGAGGCATCAGACTACTATATTTTTATTTTGGGGTCTCTTGGCTACTTAAAGACAAAATAAATACTCATATCCCTGCTTGTTTTCACGGCTTTGGGGTGAACAAACTGGGAAGTTTCGGAAGAACTTTTAATGATGAACAAGAACTGGAACTCAATGAACACTATAGAACTTTGTATATATATTATTAAGGTTGGACACTCAAAGACAAAAATCTAATCAAATGTTTGTTAAGCGTAATGGACTTTACTGCGGGGTCATCAGTTCCTAAACTTACAAATAACTTATAAACTAACTTATACCAAAGACAGCACAAACATCCATGCCCGAGGAAGGATTAGAACCCCTGACGAGGACGGCCTCGCGCATCGGAGCATGGCGCCTCAATGCGCTCGGCCTCTCCGCCAAGACACACTCAAAGATTTCAGAAGATTATCTGATTACTATTCTGAGAGAAATAACGTAAAAAGTAAATTTTACAAAAATACCAAGGTGGCTAGGAAGGACTGGGATTATAATTTCATGCAGAGACGAAACCTTAGGCTTTTAACCCCACAGAAAACTAGTCTCGGAAGTGTTATGGGTTTCAACAAACAGCAAACGAACGACTTATTTGATAAGCTATCAACTGTAATGCAGAGATATAAATTTGAACCTCATCGCATATTTAACATGGATGGATACCAACAAAAGCAACAAGATATGAAGAAACCAAAGAGGAAACAGTTTGATTCCGATCAGGCAAACAAAAAGAAAGGAAAGCAAAACTTAAATACGTCGACTGGAGTCCAAAGACTTTTCACTGTTCCGGCTGTGAAGAAAAGTACAATAATTCGTCAGCAGAATATTGGATTCAGTGTCTAAAATGCGAGTAGTGGTGGCATTTATCCTGTTCTGTATGAAGTTTCTGGACACTTCATTTGTGACCTCTGTTAAACAGTGTTACCTTCAATTGAAATATTTTCCTTCAGGTTCTCTTTCACAAGCTCCACAATTGTTCAGTTAAGCTTATTTTTTATTAAAAGTCATTATTATATGCCGAGAAACAAGGGGCATTATGTTTATGTACACGATGAATTAAATAAAGAAAAAGGATTGAGTGACAGTTAAGTTTTTCTCATTTTAATAATAACACCCAAAATTACCCCACTATAAACGCACTCTTACTCCACGGTTGTGTACGTTTGCGCATTTGCATTACTTTTTTTCATTAAATGCAAATTACAGTACATACGACTTTCGGACTCCGTCATATAACAGGCAAAACTCAAATGAATTGCTAGTTAAAATATAATTCTAATTTGAGAAGTTTTCTCCATTACATCACTAATTAAACCATAAGTGCGCAATCTTGCCCCACTTTAGTCTAGAGATAAGAACCATTCACGACACATTCTTAACAGATATCACGTGTACGGTACTTGACGGAGAATACTTACGAACCTAAACAAAATGTAAAGTTTTATTTTGATCTAGATGAAAGTTTGCATACTTATTCTTCGAAGGAAGACGAAGGTCACTGTTTATGAAACATTCGTGTCCTGTATAGTGGACAGTGTTTTACATATGGACTTCGAGAAAATCCATAGTATTGCTCCGATGTTGTCGAGAGTTTCCACACTTGATCTACAAAACAAAAGAAATTTCACTATCTGTATAAAATTTCGTAAGACGCATGACTGAAGGTACCTTACATACGGACTTAGCCAAACAAAATCTGCATTTTTACTCCGATCTCTATGATATTTTGTACACTTGACCTTCAACAAACTGAAGTTTAAAAAAATATATATAGTTTCAGTTTGTCATTTGTGGTTGATTTTAAAAGTTTACTTCTGGAGCTACACAGTAAATTTACGTTTCTAGAAATGAACAATTATTTTTATCAGCTTTATTAGGTCTCTTTATTTAGTACAAATTTTTCAATTGATTTTCACCCTAAGTTACTATCGATATTTTTCACTATCACAACTGCAATCACGAGGTAGTTAGAGACCCCTAAAACTATTTCTTTTTCCATTTACTTAGGTTCAATTTTTTATTGTAATTGTTTTGCACACATTCATTTTAACTTGTTTGCAACTGCTTTAATCTAAATACGAGGGTTAAGAAAGCAAGAAAGTAATACAAAACATGTTTATTTCAATGTCTAAATTTTTGCAATTCTCAATGTATAGGTAATTTTAAAGTAACAAAAATTTCATTTTAGAAGTAATTGTTCCCGTTTAGTTCATCTCCTTTGTGATTAAGGTCCAAATTAATCTCTTAAAGGGGATATTTAATTTTTAATGTATAGTAAAAGAATTAACATCCTTGGACATCAACATCAGATTTTCTCGTTATAGAAGTACTGCGCGGAGCCTGCGACCATGTGAACCTGTTTTACCCATAGTAGTTAACTAGCAGAATCTTTTTCAGGATTGCGTCTTCTGAGACATCGGTATTGTAACTGTATTGTGACCCTGTCGTCTTGCAGATTCATTTTATATTTTGTCTAAATAGTCCATAACCTCTTCTGACGTCATAACATGTCCATCAATGCGAATAGATTCACTACTCATTGTTAGATTAGACACGCAACTCAATAAATACAACGGAATATTGAGAAATAATATGCGCGTAAGTAATGTCCTGCGGTCCTCAGTGTGCCAATTAATCCGCAACAAACAGTGTCACAATTTACACTACCATGTTTCCTTGAAATCAATTGACTCCTAACAGAATACATAAAAATCTTTGGCGCAAGACTGTCGCCGTTCCAGAGGTAAATAAGATAATATTTGTTCTGGAGTCAAGATGAACTCCAGGATAATGACTGAGGATTAAAATAACTTCCTGATAAATTAAAGACTAAAACTATCGACTCGGCTCAGAAATGGGCGTTACTGCAGTAGTTGGTCGCTTTTTTGTTTGTGTCGCTTTCTTACCTGATGCGTTTCTTTGTGGTACCAATGTAGCTATCAACTTTCTGCTGAGTTATACACTTGAAACTTTCATCATAGTTCCGAAATCGATAACGGTGCAGTAGTAGCTAGCTGTTGTTCTGTTGCTTGGTGGATGGTACTTGACGTGCCACTGCTTCCCTGCTTTCCAGTCCCAATAGCGAATGTTCGCAATTAAGGCGATTGTTGCCGAGCCCGATTCTCTATAATTTTGATATTCGCGGTCTGTGTGCTACATATACATAGTAAAAACACTATATTGTTTCTCTCAGTTAAAGACAAACTTACAGAAAACTGAAACTTACCAGGCTGTCTCTTTTTTAATCTCATAAAAATGTTTGAACAGATTCTAAATACCCGTCATGTAGTACAATGATACTTTCCACAGACTGTGAAATGTAAAAATAATATAAATTAATAGCCTAATGAGTGTTTGTGGCCACACTGGAGAGATTTATGTAAAACTATCTTGAGTAGAGGACGGTTTATTTTCATATTTTGGAAAAAATTGAATGATTAGAAGTATACAGATAGTAAAAAAAAAGGAAAATAATAATAATAATAATAATAATAATAATAATAATAATAAACCTTAAATGAGGACTGGCTCATAGGCAATCTGCATTTGAGCCTATTAAAAAACCAGAGGCAAACATGATTAGACGCTGTTGTATACCCATACAGAATTATTTTACAAAATGATCACTATAACTTTGATCACTTATATCGGAGATATGGGGTTAGGTAGAAAGTCCAGTTTTGTAAACACATGTAAAGCTGTTTTTCCATGTTATTTAGTTACTTGCCAACTCTCAGTAGTTGTATAAGTGTGTGGAATGGTTGTGAGCAACAGTATCACTCGTTAATGATGACATACAAGGCATACATCGAACTGGAATATCTCTCGGATATCCTGTATGTTACTTATATACATATTCCAGGTGACCAACGCCCACACCCTACCCCTTGTTTGTGACTGTAGCGATTTTTGTTGCTCTGTTCCGAAATCTTACACAAACAACTAACTCGGGCAACAGTTTGTCCCTGATAGAATTATGAAATTGTTAATCTAGAATTAGATGTTCATTTCACATGTGTCACCGTGTTGCTACTGAGAGACTATTAACGAAAGTGAATCAAGTATGAAGCAGTTATAAAACACACGTTGCAACAATAAAGAAAGCAATATCAGTAACGTAAGTGAACTATTATGAAACTGCAGACGAATGTTATAATATGATGTTGAATACAGACATTATGAAGAAAATGTACAACATTGATAAATGTTGTATGTCCTCTCGCACTCCTTCATATCAGGAGGGATAAATAAAAATAAATACTATACAAAATTAGCCTTATAGTTCGCATTTATTACTTTAATTATTTTTTAAATAGCAGAATGTTTTAGTGTTTCCCGAATTTGGATGTAGAAAATGTGCTGACGTTAATGCCCTGGACAATGATCTACTACAAACTTAAATATGAACATTAAACCTCAAAACGTGCGATTCTACCTGTCGCCATTCGGGAGGTACAGAATATGTGATTAAAGTTGTACGAACCATTTTACAACATCCTGTTTATCCCATATTTGTTTAATGAGAAAATGAGAAGCCCGCCAGCCAGACACACTGGTGCATAGTTCGAGCGGCAAGAGGCGCGCGACCGGTGGCGCTGTCACCTATGAAAACGCAAGCGAGGAAGCATTGCCCACTCCCCGCGGTACATCGTAGTCATAGACCAACTTATCTTCTAAGGACTCTGAGTGGTCTGATTTGACCCGGATGATCGGGGTTCTCCAAGTCTGGTGGGGTCGGCGCTTTTAGTGATAGTCGGCCAACCCCAGTGACACGTCTGCGTAGTGGTTACACATCGATGGCACCTTGAACAATTTAATCTACAAGAAACATGAATCAGCTTTACGGTATATTACGAAAAGTTACTTCAGTCAGTACTTAATTAAATGAATATTATTGTTTGTACAATGGAATATCCCCTTTTCATATAATATGGCACTGCTGTAGTTAACCGATTAAACAAGAGCAAGCTAGTTTCCTTCATTAGAATAGATGCATAGTTTAGCGAAAACACGAAAGAGTCATTTCGGTTGAAAGAATGGCAACATGGTTCTACTGTCAGGAAGACTACTGCCTGTATTCACCTGAAAAGAAAGAATTAGCTATTCAGCCAATGTACAAAACTGCGAAAGTGTCAAATGTTTTCATTCGGTTGTTCCCACATATTTCTTTCACTCATAAAACATAAACCAAACGCTACGCAAAACCTCGACGGACTACATATTTCATTCGGTTGCTCCCACTAATTGATTTAACTCCATGAGCAGTCCAACCGAATGTGTCGATTTTTTCATCTGGTTACTCGCTCCAACTGGTTCCACTCAATACAACGAATGAATAGTCCAACCGTCTGAATCCAATGTTTTATTCGGTTGCTCCCACCGAATGATTAAAGTCAAAAGAATGAATGAATAAATCAACCGATACGCAAAACTACAACCGATTGAAGCGAATTTTTCTCGAGCAACCTAATGAATCGTTGTTTTCATTCGGTTGCTCCCATCACTAGTTTCGTACTTACTGCTGTAGCGCCCCGTCCGACTGAAACCACCATCAACGCATGTTTTTATTGAGGGCACCAAATATGTGAAAATCATATGGACGGATGTACGCTATCTGCTGCAGTCTTCCCCTTCCAAGCCTCTGAGGTGTGGCCTTCGTTGGGATGCAACTAATGCCATTCTTGCTGTGATTTTTCATGTGATTAATTACATAAGAAAGAATATCTGGGTTTCGATCGAAGAAACCTACATTGTTGTTGAAAAAATAGTTTGCTCTTATAAGACCTTGCCATACATACTTGCAGGAGAAATTCATTCTTCAGAGATATTTTACGTCTATGTCTAAGTGGTACACCATGTATAATGGAATGTACGAGCATTCATGGGTCGCAGACTGTGTGTGGCATGTGGAAATTCGAGGCGGTCCAAGTCGCGAGCTCAGATAGCGTAATGGTTAATGGGCCCGCTCGCGAAAAACATAAAATTCGGCTTCGAAGCTCGGTCCGGCTCAAATTTTTATATATCACTGAAGCTGATTCTTATACGCAATTTCAAATACATTAATTATTAATAGTATTGCCTGAGGTCGAAATTCGACTATTGTGTTTGCAAAATCATGAAAATGAAAATAAATAAATTAAATTAAATTAAATTTAAAAAAATCTAATTGGAATTTACTGAGCACTGAAAATTTATATGTTGTACGTGTATGATATGAGAACAAGTGAAAGAAAGGGCAGAAAGGAAACTTGAGAGAATGAAAGACACAATTGAGGGAATTAATTGCTTTATTTCACAATTTAGTATTATTACAAAACCTCAGTAAAAACAAAATTTTTCGTAAAAATCCTTTCATCAATCTCTAAATGTCCTTGTTCTTTATTTGCACAAACATAAAATTTCAAACCACCAAAGGATCAAACTCTATTTGCTGCAATATATAGCTGACCACGTGTGAAAACTGGTTTTCTTAATAGAATCCCAACTTTTTCAAATGTTTGTCCTTGGGACTGATTAAAAGACTGCGTTCATAAACTGAATTGTTTAATTATATTTGAAAAGTATATTTAAAATTTAGGAATTGAACATTACGAAGTATTTAAAAAATAGGACAGTGTGGATCCAACGCGGGACCTTAAGATTGGAACTAACTGGCTAAGATAATTTTACCTGTACCGCAAGACAAATCACATTACGAAATATGTATGTTTCATTGGCCTTCTTGTATGATTAATATTAAAAAATCTGTACCCTTAGTTTCTTGTTAGCATATAAATATATTCGCAAATGGTCCACGCCATTCGGCATGTTTTCTCATGAAATTCGTGTCTTGTTCCTTACAGAACCTGGACTAGAGCTCGATTTTCGACGAGCGAAGCCGACAGATGACTCCGTGAACGTGACGTGCGTCGCGCGCTCTGTTTTCCCCGAGCCCAAACTGCACTTGTTTGCGGAGAAGTCCAAGGACAGGTGAGTGCGACGCTTCTCTTTCAGTTCTCCACTATACAGTACATTACCGCTCGTGCTTAAAAGATTCATAAAATGAGCAAAAACGAGCACACCTGACTTGAAACTCTCATGTAATTGTTTGCCGGCATGTGAATCGACAGAGATACGAGTATTTAGCAACGCCCTGAGTATCCCTCACTTTTCTATCTTGAGTTTCTTTATAGAAAATCCGTTTTTATCTTCTTGTGCCAATTGTATTTTCGATTAAGTATCTGGTCAGACATACTTCCTAAAATCAGAATCGTCTGACATGTTTTGTGACTAATCACTCCAATGGGACTGAAAGTAGACTCTTAGTTTGAACGAATTTACTGAGGAGTAGTAGGGTGAAGTTCGTTTTGATGACTTCAATGCACGGGGACTTCAGTAACAAGGTTAAAAAATGCTGTAATATTATTAAATGTATAAAACTATTCAGAACGAAAGTGGGGCTTAGACCTGAAAGCGTTACAAAATTATTTGTTTAGCTATAGTTCGCCGCGATGAAATGGCGAAGCCCTCTAAGAGGTTTGTAAGCCTGGGAACTGATAACCAGAATAGTTATATCCCACAGATTTACGAACATTTGCACATTTACTTAATGTGTAAATTTGTGTCGCCCAGTTTTGAAAACACTATCTACGCACTTCAGGAACATTTCTTCCCTGTCCTCTTTCCAATGAGTGTTTGATTACTCCTGTTTAAGCACCGACTTAAGGAACTTAATGTTTAAATCGTGTGAGTGCATTGGACATCTGTTTCCGAAAATTAGATTTGTTTTTTGACCACGTCAAATGTTTGTATAGCTATGTATAGCGCAAGCACAGTATTCAGAATGAGATCGTGTGCTCACATTCAATAGCATTACCCTCTTTCTCAGTTCTGTTGAGTGCAATCGTCTTATCGGAAACATAAATAGCGATTTTTTTCTTTCTACAATCAGTGTCAGGATTTTGATTACCCTTCTTATGGATTTGAACTTTTATATTGTGTTTTAATGTTTTATGGAGAGAACGGAAATGTATCTTTCGTCTTTAAATTTCACGGCTGATGAAATTATCTTATTCTGATCTGCTTAGATACAAATCCAGACGCACGAAGACTTAGAAGTCTTAAACACGACTACAGTTAACCCTCAAGCAGGCGCGTCAAGTTTCATGACGCCCCTAGTCGTGGTGAACCTTCTCAATATCTTACGTCAGTCTCACCTGGTGAGGGTCCCACAATGGGCAACAGTACTCCAGGAGAGGAAGCACAAGTGTGATGTAGGCAGTCTCTTTGGTGGAGCTGGTGCATCTTCTAAGCGTTCTGCCAATGAAACGTAATCTTTGGTTCGCCTTCCCCACAATACATTCTATGTGTTCTCCCCAGTCTAAATTGTTCGTATTTGTAACTCCTAGGTATTTGATAGAGTTTACGATTTTAAGGTTTGACTGATTTATCGCGAAATTGAAGTTCAGCAGATTTCTTTTAGTGGTGATGTGTGTAACTTCACACTTTTCTTTATTTAGTGTCAGCTGCCAAATTCATTGGTATGTCGTAGTTTGAAACCAACATCTAATATTGCCCGAATCATGTGACTGAGGCCTCGTCATTACGAACAACAGTGTTTCTAATTTATCGGTGAAGTAAAGTGTTGATTTTAACAATAAAACGACTTCTCGTATTCCTATTACACACGTAGAAGTAAAGGTAAGGTCATTTCTCCATATTACTGACACTAATGCCGTGATAATCGTTTTTATATTTGACCAGGCGAAAATTATTGACAGTTCCGATTACAAACAACATAATTACACATCCTGAATGTTTTGTTGCACTATGAATTTTTTACTTATTTACCAACTGATCAATATGACTTTGTATGGGAAGATTATTCCAGCGTGTCTTGACTGAGTATATATGTCAGCAAGTAAGTAATTTCTGGTGCAGAACTGTTATTAATAGCGTTACACAATGCTGAATACAGACTGATCATTATCCCTATAAGACCAGTTCTTGTCACGTAGATCAATATTTTTTTGGTCACATTATTATTTCAAGTAAATAGCCATTATTTTTTTGTTTTACGTTTTGGTTTCACTGTATGTGGCAAACACATAAAATATAAACACTTGCATTATATTAAAACCACGAATTATGGATGCAAACCGATTTCAGGTATATATAAAAGCAGTACAAATCATTTCACATGTATTGTTAAGGAAGTGTATGGAAACTGATGCTGCTTGTCAAACTGGTATTTCGTCTCCTGTGTAAGCTACATACTAAAACACTCACAGTAAGACAAACACACTCATTCGCTAGAACTGCAGTTGTGTTGCTTATAAAAAGAACTGTGAATACATTTCATCTAGGCACAAGTAAAAACTTTAGCTTTTGCATTGATATTCCGAATTCCGGAGAACGCCCATTGTACTGCTGAATGTGTAATAAGAATACGATAAGACGTTTTATTGTCGACATCTACGCTTAGTTTCCAATAGCAAGAAGATGAACTGCGACTCGCAGCTGCACTTAACATTGCTTGTAATGATGAACAGGGTTTTCTGCCCCGAGTCACGTGACTTAGATGTTGGATTCAGTATAATGACGTCTCGCGCAGTCTATCTTATCTTTGGTCTATGGGTTTGCCCAACGACCTCCTTGAGTTTTCCACATTGATCTCTATGCTAACTGAAGTTGTTCAGTTGTCTGAGCGTGCCAGCCATAGATGTTTATATTTCGTTTCTTGTCAAATTAAGATATGGCGGCTACTGAGTATTATAAGAAAACCAAAAGATAATAAGTTTCGATTCCGCACTCATAACCTATTACATCCCATACTGCCTAAAAAATCAAATCAAGATGTAAGCAAGAACTCTCTGTCACGTAATAACTGATAAAAATTTGTTTGCCAAATTTAAACATTGCGTACAGAAAATATTAATGTGCCGGCAAGCTCAGTTCTGTGTTCACACACCAGAGTTATCCATCCACTTTCTATACAGATCACTCAACGAGCTTAAATGTCATAGAGTGACGATAGGTTCGTCATTTTTGAAGCAAATTGAGCTGGCGTCCGCCATGTTATTTGGGGTATCGGCTGACAGCTGGTATGACACACCGAATAAAGAATTTTACCTGTTTAAAATTACACATTTTAAATAAATATTGACTAATGTATACGGATTTTAATTACGTTCTGACAGACTTTCTCCAAGAAGCGAATTGACGAGCCTGATAGTAAATGTCATAAAAATGCGATAATGAAATTTCACCAACCTATCAGTATCACAGCTCCAGTTCGAAGTATAACAGTTAACCGAGGTTTACAATAACAACGAAAGTATTAAAATTAGAAGAACCAGCTTTGGCCGCATTGAAATCTTAGTTTGTTATATAAAATACAGATCGATTTCGGTCAGTGTCTGACCATCCTCAGTGCTGAAGGAAGAACACAAAATCAGCTTCTAAAAGTCATACAAAAATTGAAAAACGTAATTGACAATACTCGGGCGTATAGGCTATCACCATATGAAGAGAAGAAATACAACACAGTGTCATACCTAGAATCCAAGACCTGTGGGCCCACAAAAACTTGCAATTTGCATATCAATATCAAGTAGGCAGTAGGTAAGTAGAATTTCAAACATAAACTGATTTCTTAACTAACAATCCTAGCTGCGTGTGTGCGCCCTCTACACCAAATTTAAGTTACAATAAGTCATACTTTTTAGACGACATAATAATATATAATTTATCCTGAGATACAGGATGTGGTCAGCAAGAAAAAAAAAGTTTATTTTTTATTTTTTATACATTGTAGCGTATAAAACTAAGTCTAAAATGCAATCTACATTAAAATTTGAAAGATTTACAGTTTATAGTGTTGCCCTTTATAACATTATGCAAAGAGTGTCAACTTAAAGAGTAAAAATTACAAAAATATATTTAACAAAAGAAATACATAAGTAGGAGAAATGATTTGTAAAAGGAGATTATTCATTACATTACGAAAAACATAATACAGAATACAGGCCAAGTGCGTCCTCTGTCAAACCAATCAGAAACTTAATGCAACAGTTGTCGTAGCTCTCTAAGCAAACACAACATTTGAAATGTATCTTCAATACAGAAAAACAAATCCAGTAGTTCGTAAATCGTAAATCAAAACATACTACTTCAGACAGGACACCTCCATGTGTATCTTTAAACAGAACAGTAAATACAAGAGTTGCCATAACCAAGAAAATACAACAGCATGGAGTCGCCTACATGTAACAACGAAAGTGCTACTGTGAATATATTTGCGTTCTTTATAATGCATATACGTGGTCTATAAGAGCTGCGAAATATACAGTGAACATTAATTGTTATCACGAATAATCATGATCATGGATTTCCATCTGCTGTTAATGATGTCACAACTGCTTTCATAAAGTCTAGTATACACATATCTTGTGTTTACGAAACCTATTAAGTCTACAAACTTGTAAAATTGCTATTAAAGGGTTGAGCTGCAAACTTTGGTGGACAAAATTTGAGTAAAAAGACGAAAATGACTACAAAATATTGCAGTTAAAAATGTGCCTAGAGCATCTGCCACAAAAGCATTCCACGTCGAAATAAGGTGTCGTTAATAACTTCCCTTGTTGCCATACTGAAATAAGTAACGTATGGTACATGAAATTTCAGTACAAAGATGAAAGTGACAACAGAATATTGCAACAAAAATGTGCATAGGTCAGTTGCTACACAAGTATTCCACGTAGAATAACTTGTCATTAATAACTTTCGTTTTTCCCACGCTGTAATAAGTACAGATTTCTTGCAAAGAACGCAGACACATACAACTGTAAAAATTCTGGCTGTCACTAGTGCTTCCACTCTTTGCACTGGTCTACCATGCTCGACCAAGTATTATCAACATAAAATGAAAATATTTTTAAAGAAGGTGAAGTCACTCAAAAGTGTAGTTTCACCAACCAGAGGAGCATCAGAAAAGAAATATCTCAGAAACACACCGACAGTAGGTAGAAAACTGAGCATTTTTATGGTGTGTACGTCAAGGGAATTGCAGGATAGGTCGTGTGAAGCTTCAGTCTTGGGGCAGCTGAGTGCCATTAGTCAGGAAATGTGTTCGAGTATAGACAGACTGAGATCAAACAAGGCAAACTATTTGGTGGTTTTACACGCAGTAGTTGTCATTTTATCACTTAGATTATTCATTTAAATGCTGATCACACTTCAGGCATATTTCAGCAGCTAAATTGTATAGGCGATACACACTAAATACAGTATATACTACATACAACACTTCAAGCACAACAACAGTATACTATTGACAGACTACTCTCAAGTGTAATGACCACCAAAAATATGGCCGGCGAGTTTACACAGCTTGCCGCAAAGAGCGCTGTAACTCGTGTGTCAGCCACTCTATGAAATTTAAGCTCGTTGAGAGCACTGGTTTGTCAGTCTAATAATGCATGTCTGTGGCAGAGACGAACATACAAACAGAGTATCTATTTAATCGTCAACAGTTTCTGACAGGTGGCGTGCTACTCAGTCTATGGTTCCAACTGATTCATTGAATTGGCGAATAACTCAAAAAATTTTCTCGTGTACTTTGAAAATCCGAGAATTTAAATGTAAATTTTTAAACCAAGAATCAGGTAATTACGTTTGCTGTATTATTATTACTGATGGTTCTAAAAAGTGATTTGTGCCTGAGTCGTTTAAATTCATGGTACATTTTCTTGTTAACTGTCTGTTTTCCTCCAGTATTCCTGACGCCTAGTCTTTATATCCACCAAATTTGATTCACTAAAATGGTATGATTAACTTGCGATCGTGATATTCGAATCAATTCGTGTCGAAGGTTACGTTTGTTCTCAGATACGCGCTGTACATCAGCCAGTGTGTCATGTAGTGACGGATAGGGCCAGCTCGTTTGGCTGGAAATATGCCGATTTGTTTGATGGGGTGGACGTTTACTGAATTTCGTGTTACGCCATATTTGCAGAGAATCACTTTTCTTTATTACACGTTCGAGGTAATAAATTTTCACTCTTTCAAGGATCATACAACAAGAAATCGACAACGCCTATGGAAGAATTAGGGATGATTGTACACAGAACACACACACAAAAAAAAGACAGATGAAAGACGAAGGACTACTAATCTGAAAGTAATATTTTACGAAGTGATACCTGTTATATTTCGTATTCAGTAATATCTCTCAGAGCCTTTTCTGGACTGTAGCTACTTTGAAACTCTAAGCCCTGTTTGAATATGCCAATATTTTCCACACATGTTTTAACTATGTGTTTTCAAACGTACTCTTATGGTCTTGGCATTTTAGTAATAGTTTAAGATGTTGTGCCATTACTGAACTATGTTTTATGTTATATGACTTGACTGCCTCACGGTCGTCACTGATAAATATCTTTCAGCTTAGACGGATGTGAAATCATGGTTTCGCGATTTGATAGCGTCAGAGTTTTGATTGTATGTGTGGTAATATCAGTGTGATAACAGTTATGCCTGTGTAACATGTTTTATGACCTGAAAATGATTTCATACAAAGTCGGAGCTGGTTATCCCACACATGTGACTTTTTCCTGTGGAAACACATTAAAAATCTGATGTATGTACTTCGCTTACGACATGATGAAGCTGAGCTCTGGGAGAGAATACGGAAAGCTACTGCCACAATTGACGATGTCATGCTGGACGGGTATGGTAAGAATCAGATTGCCGTATTCACGAATGCCGGGTCACTCATCGTTCACATATCCAATGTTTGTAAATAAAGACTTGAAAATGCAATACGTATGACATCTGTACTACGTTTAGTTGTTGTACAATAAATAATCGAAAGTTTTCCTAAACTTTATGTACACTCTGTATAGGGAACAAGAAGCTATATTCCACATGTACAAAAACCGGCCAGCACTTAGTGGAGTAGATGGACACGAAAGGGACGCAGTGGTTGCGAATGGGATAAGACAGGGATGTTCTCTCTCTCCAATGTTATTCAGTCTGTACATTAAGCAACCTAAGAAGGAATTCAATGAGAAATTTGGAGAAGGGATACAAGCACAGTATGAAGAAATAAAAATATTGTGCGGCTTCTTATTGTGTCAGAGACCTAGAAGAGCAACTGAACGAAGTTGGTGATGGTAAGATATGAACATTAATAAGAGATCAATAAGGGCAATGAAATGTTGGGTACGAAAATCAGGTAATGCTGGATGAATTAGGTTAGCTAATAAGACAATAAAAGTAGTAGATGAGTTTTGTCATTTGTGTAGCAAAATTACTTCTACCAACAAGACTAAAGATGATTTAAAATTCAGAACTCCTATTGGAAGAAAAGCATTTCTGAGGAAGGAAAATTTGTTGACATCTAATATTAATTAAAATATTAGGAAGCCCTTTCTGAAATCATTTGTGTGGAATGTTGCATTTTGCAGGAGCGGAACGTGGACGATAACGGGTTCAGACCAAAAGGTGATACACGGTTTAGAAATATGATGCTAATAGTAATTTGGAGATAAAAGACGTTTCTGGCATATCCTGACTAAGAGAAGAGATAGATTAGTGGGACTTTTTCTGAGACATCAGAGAATCGTCAATTTGGCATTAGAAAAAAAATGTATGGGGTGAAATCGTGAACGGGAACCATGAGACGAATACAGAAAGCATGTTAAAACGGATGTAGGTTGCCGTTCTTATTCCGAGATCAAGAGTCATGCACTGGACATCGTAACTTGCACAGTGTAATATTTTTGTCTTAAAGCCATATATTAAGATCGGAGTATTGCTTCAGTGCAGCCGACTAGGATCAGTACGTGACAGATGGTAAAAGCTGGTGAGAACCACGACAGGTGATAGAATAGGTCCGGTTCTCATGGGACAGAGCACTGGCAAGTTTCCCCGAATTCTAGGGAAGTCCCCGAGTGGCAGGCACTGGACGCCGATTGGCTGTAGTACTGGCTGTCACGCGCGAAAACGCAATCATATTTTTACTTATACTTAATAAACTAATTATTTATTTCATGTCAGATTCAAGTTAATAAACCCCTCGAAGCCATTCTATGCCCTGATTAGGTAAAACATATTAACTATCGCTAAATTCATAAACAAAATAATTAATATAAGACGGACGATGTACAGCGGCCATGTTTACGCACCAAATTGTGGAGCGAAGGCAGCCTTGCAACGAACCGCCACACTTCAGTTCAGAACATACACTAGGAGGAGTAACACGTTGCATACGTAGGCGGTCACTTGACAAAGATTTTCAGTTAAGACAACGTGTGTGAAGTAGGTGTTATTACGCAGTTTGCTAGTTTTCTGAATTCTTTAAATAAACTAAATGACATCCCAGAAGAACTTATGTATTATTTCGTAATTAGATCCGTTCCTGTCAATAGTTTAACAAAGTCAGCCTCAATCAAGAACTCCGACCTGTGCGCTACCTTTTTCGTGGGGACGACATCTATAGAAGACGTCAGGTTGGTGAACTTATAGAGTTTCTACTCTTCACACAGTGCAGTGGGGAGGCTCTACAAACCTCACGTACACTGTTATTGCGGTGCAGATACACAATTTGTCATTTTATTTTTAGATTGAGTAGGATTGACCACTTCTCTGAAGGCCTCTGTACGTTTTCCTAATACAACTGCTGGCCAAAATGATACATATAGGATCATACGTTATAACGTTCTTCTGACTATTTCCAAAATTGTAATTTATTCGGGTTTTTTTGTCTCAACTTTCTACTTTTATACAAAAATTTCCTTATTCTGGAGCACTTGAAAATGATACCATAGTGCATCGAAACTGGTTGTGCATCACATATAAAGTATAAAATTTTTTTTCAACAAGCAACTGTGGCTTGGAATACACTTAATTCCCTATTACATAAAATACGTGAATCAGAAATTTTTGTGTGAAGCTCGTACGACTTAGGTTTTTTTTTGTCCGAATGCGCGGGCGCGAACCTTAGAAACCTTAGATAATTTCTAAAAAAATGTTTAATTTTTACCAAGGAATGGTAAGAACGTGTGTGTAACGTCATTTTCGGACTGCGACTTGGAATATTGATTTTATTGTCGAATAAAATTACACGAATTTTGCGCATTAATTTTTAGAAAGTAGAACTTGTGTTAAGTGATGCATTCTGACTTGTCTGACGAGAGGGAAACTTCAACAATGCAAGCACATGAAATGTGAACTAAATTTTACATTCTGCACGGAAAATGATCGGTATTTGTAAGGTATTCACTGAACTGGGTCAATGCTCGTTGGGAGTTGCGTCTGTGTAGAGAAACTGAGTGAATAAAGACAACTATTTTAAAAACACTATAACTTCAGTGAGTGTGTTGATTATGTGTAGAGGCAACCCTTCCCGTGGTGTTTTGAAATGTTTTTAATTGAACCATGTTTTCATCGTTTTTTATAAAAATTTTGTGCGTGGAAGCAGGAGTACAGTATACTTGAAACTAGATCACATACTTGTTTAGAAATTCAACTGTATAACTTTTCTCACGTTGGTGTAGTGTAACTTGGACGAACTACCTTAATCATTGCACACTGAGTGCTGGGGCTGGAGTTACAATTTATCTATATATAATTTCCGATTAGCGACAGAGACTTTTTTACAGCAGCAAAAAAAAAAAAAAAAAAAAAAAAAAAAAAAAAAAAAAAAAAAAAAAAAAAGGGTTAGACAATCACACCCACAAGCAAATTTGGCAATAATAAAATAGTCATTATTTACTTCATAAAACCTGGCGGTCATCTGTCTCACGTACGGCTCTTTGTGAAACACAAACTCTTCGAAGAAAATTTACGCATAAACTAGAGATATCTGTGATTTCTAAGGGTATGTTAGTCTCATCTGCTAATGTGGTTTATAATCATAGACATCGAATTGTCGCTATCAGCTAAAATATGCGAAACCACAAGTTCTCTCCTGGTTGTTAATTGTCCTTACAGAAAAGCGACAGTGACTTAATTGTCACCCACATTTGCCGTCTGGTGGTTTAAGCACACATAAACGTTTTGTTACTGCGTTATAACTCCCTATCTCGAAAGCTACTACCATCAATTATCTAACAGTCTACAATTTAACTAGAAATACGCAAACAGCAATCACGTAACTGGTAGTGTTTCACTGTTGTCGACGTGAATACTGTGAATTATAACTGAAGCTCCAGTTGCTTTCATTTCCAGAAAACAGTTACTAATTGTTCATTAGATATAACTAGCAATTCATACTTACGTATGCATCTGTTTCTAAGCGCGAACAAACAGGCTAGGAACATAAATGAAGCCAGGGTAGAAAGACCAGTTTAATTTAACGGGAGCCCTTAGCTGGATTAATCAACATCAGTTTCCGCGGCGAAACTCTACAGCAAAACTAATGAGCACCTCGTAAAGGCCAATGATAGCATTTCTGCTTCAGGCAAAGCACTGAATCCACTTGCTCATTAAGCTTCTAGTTTGCATACGGATTGAAATTTCGCGACGACGTACAGAATATCGTAAGCCAAGATATTTGACTCGAGTTAGCGCCCTTGTTACTAATCCGACATATTTTCTTCAAATATATTAATATGTTCGTAAACGGCGCGTGCGGATTTTCGATTCTTTAGGGGACCATATCTCAGGTTCTATTCATCTCAGAGTGAAGTGGTAAAATGTTCTGGATAGATCTTAGCCTAGTGATCATGTGTGTACATATTAGAAGAATGGGTATACTACAGCTATCATACAGTACACCGTCAAAATTTTCAAAGTTACACACTTCCTGGAGCCCATCCAGATTGAACAAATCAGTTGGCTTTTGTACATGACGTGTAGCCTATAGTGGGCTTAAAAACGACTTACTAAAGCACCATTCATTCATGGGTGGTTCCTGAGATAATCTCAAAAAGCCATGATTTTTGGGAAAAAAAAAAAAAAAAAAAAAAAAACAAACAAACAAACAAACGAACAGTGGGGATGGTCACTTCGATACCTTCTACTCACTGCAAATCTTAGAAATTTTTACCATATGATGATATTCTCGAGGCCGTTTCTAATTTTTTCGATATCGTTATCTGTTACCGAGATCCCGAGGTTGAAACTTATCATAGTTTTGCACAAAATCACAAAACTCGATTTTTAGCTGTTTTAGCACCGTGAATCGCAAATATCTAAATAACTAACCATAGAAAATTGTTCAAATATTTTCAGTACATCCTGTAGTCTTTTACCTATAAATGGCATTTTTCAGTTTTCATTCGTTAGCAAGATTATTAAATACATTCATATGACTGCACGAGGTCGTTAGAAACGATTTCTTTCACAATCACGCCATTTGTTTTGCCATACTACCCATCTCTCTGGAAAGACGTCAATATGAATGTTATAGAATTTAAATCTGGTGAATTATTATTAATAAAATATCATTTAAAATGACATATACATATATGAACGTCACAAAAATTAAACAGTGATCATGAAATACAAACCCAACTTTGAGGAAGTCTTCAATATCTTCTGTGTAAACATGAACTTTGAAGCCCTATCCAACCACTTGGCAATCAACAATACAAGCTAAAATTGATCTGCAATGTGAGTAGGCTTGTCAAAGAAATAAACTATACATGAATTCTTAAATATAAGATTGATAAAGCTAGGAGAAATTTGGAGAAGGAATTAAACTTCAGGGTGAAGAATTAAAAACATTGCGTTTTGCCGACGACATAGTAATTCTCTCAGATACAGCAAAGGACCTGGAAGAGCAATTGAATGGAATGGACAGTGTGCTGAAATGTGCATATAAGATGAACATTAACAAGAGCAAAACTAGGGTAATGGAGTGCAGTGTAAGAAAATCAGGTGATGCTGAAGGAATTAGATTGGGAAACGAAGCAATAAAGGAGGTAGATGAGGTTTGTTACTTGGGCAGTAAAATAACAAATGATGGTCGCAGTACAGAGGATATAAAATGCACAATGGCAATGGGTAGAAAAGCGTTCATGTAAAAGAGAAATTTGTTAACATCGAATATTGATTTAAGCCTAAGGAAGTCCTTTCTGAAGGCATTTGTATGGAGTGTAGCCTTATATGGGAGTGAGACATGGACAGAAAGAGGATTGAGGCTTTTGAAATATGGTGCTACAGAAGAATGCTGAAGATTAGGTGGGTGGATCGCGTAACTAATGAGAAGGTACTGAACAGAATTGGGGAGAAAAGAAATTTCTGGCATACCTTGACTAAAAGAAGGGATAGATTGGTAGGACACATTCTTAGACATCAAGGAATTGTGAATTTAGCGTTGGCAGAGGAAGACCAAGAGATGGATACAGTAAGCAGATTCAGATAGATGTAGGTTGCCGTTCTTATGTGGAGATGAAGAGGCTTGCTCAGGATAGGGTATTATCGAGAGCTGCATCAAAGAAGTCTCCGGACTGAAGATCACAACAACAACAAGACTGATAAAGTAAGTTGCCGTTCTCGTCCTTCTGGAAGGACATCAGCCCTATCTGGGTTAAAATCTTCGGTCGATGAAGGGGTGAGTTTTGTTTTCGTTTAATTTACATTTAATATGCAGCATTCTGTTTAGTTAACTACTGCAAAATATTTTAAAGAGTTTTCAGAGGTAAAAACACATTGCGTAGACCTCTCGTATGGTTGATTTTAGGTTACATATAGCTGCGTACGAAATGTAGATAACATATCGAAATTTTATTCAAAGTTTAGAGCAGAATGATATCTTTTTTGGTTCTTGAGATATCGGTCCGTGAATGATAACACGCGACAGTAATAAGTTCGAAAACGCTATTTCTGATTGAAAGGAACAGGAAATGACTAAAATGTTATGTGTATGTTGTTTAGGTGTTTATCTGGAAAACCCGTTTTCCATTTTTGGAAATATGTATTCGTTACTTCGATACCCTACAGTTGTTTCGATATTTTTGGTAATTCATCCATTAAGCGGATGAGATGAAGGAAAATCTTTCAAAGGTGCCACTAAGAGTATTTTGCTAGAAATGCGAAAATTTGGATTTGAAACATGGCTAGAATTTAAGAAAAAAGTGTTTCGGGATATTTTGAATTCTGCCGTCAATGGTGCAATAGGGGATGGCTCGTTGTATCAAAATATGTGATTAGGAAAGCATTTTTAAAGCTAATCTATGAAAATGTATATTTAGAAGTAGAAACAAGCAATACCGACCATGTTGTTCACGCGGGCGAAGCAGCGGGAATTAAGATAGTCTTTTATAAATATGTACTTGCAGTTGTATTTTATCCATTTGTGTCTTATCTATCTGTGACTGATCAGAATAGACTGTGAATTATTCGCGCCGGTCAACTAGTTTATGTAGATGCGTAAATACCCAGGGGGTGTAAATTTGACTCGCGCGCTTTGCTTATGTGACGTCACCTGGCAGCAACCGCCGAGCAGTTGCCGCAGTACCCTTATGAAATGTGCAAGTACGAAGTTGTGAACTGCACTCGCTCGTTTCGTGACTTGTTAAGTGTTGGGATAGAAAGTACCTTTCTTGTAATAGGGAACAGTTTTTCCACATATTCTTTATGTAATTACGAGTAAGAATACTTCGATTGCGCTGTGGCAGAGTGCAATAACAGTGGACACAAGACGGAAGGCATTTTGTACCATCGGTTTCCAAAAGATGAGGAACTTCAGCGCATATGGATCTCTCGCTGTAAACGGCAAGACGAGATAAATGTAAAAAATGCCAGAATTTGCTCCGAACGTTTTTGTGAAGCCGATTACAAAAGAGACTTGCAGAATGAATTGTGAGGATTCAGATTATCGATATTTTATTGATAAAATTGTATGTATGAAAGTAGTATGCAGTTCAATGTTCCTAGTAATTAAATGAGTAAAACAAAAGCATTAATGCGAAAATTGGCTGCTAAGTTTGCGTTTAACGAAAGGTTTCTTCATCTAATATATAAAAATGAAGGCCTCTGTTAGTCCGTATGCTATGCCTGTCAATGTCATTCAGTCGATTGCGATAAAACTTATTGCATGAACTATCGTCACGGTTATAGGCATAGTAAAATTTCGAAATTCGCACTCTATGGGGGGTGAAATCATGATATTATATGAAACAGAAGCACATTTTCTCTCTGTCTGTCCCTTTAACCTCCTATACCCGAGAACTACTAAACGTATCGTGATGAGGTTTCTTTTAAATTGTAGATCTCACAAATGTCTAAAAAAGAAAGTCAGCATATGTCTATTTTTTACAAGTGAAGCATATGTATATCATTTTAATCTCCTAAGGCGCTGGCACCGGATGGCTTCAGACTACATAAATAGTTATTGTGGGAAATCTATAAAAGTTAGACATGTGCTCTCATGGAATTTATTTTAAATCTTTATGAGCTCTATAATTTAAAAAGAAACCTCATCACGATACGTTCAGTGGTTCTCGAGTTAAATACGTTTAAAGTCGCAGGTTGGTACGGGTTAGCTAATTGTTAACAATGTTTGAAGCTTTTCTTTTTCAGTCCTTTGTATGTTAGTATACATATATAGTAATCACAAGCGTCTTCCACCGCTTAAAGCAATGTTTTTTTGTCGAATGCTAAAAGAAAAGACAGAGATCAATTCAAATGTTTGTTAAGCTTATGGGACTTAACTACAGGGTTATCAGTCCCTAAACTGACAAACTACTTATCAACTACCTTATACTAAGGACGGCAGAAATATCCATGCCCGAGGGGGGATTCGAACCCCCGACCGTAGTGGCCGTGCAGACCGTGACTGAAGCGCCTCAGTCCCCTCGGCCACTGCGGCCAGCTAAAGACGGAGAAAGTGAGTTCACAGCGGCCTTATAAAACAGCGGCTTGCTGCCAAGTGACGTAATACAGCGCTAACCAATGACAGTGAAGAAGCTCAAACTGGCATACCTTTCTAGTCTACGTACCTTGGTAAATACCATTAGTTCATGACCTACAAGTAAAATTTTCAAAATGTTCAAATGTTTGTAAAGTCTATGGGACTTAACTATGGGGTCATCAGTCCCTAAACCTACAAACTACTTATGAACTACTTACGAACTAGGACGGCACAAATATCCATGCCTGAGGGGGGATTCGAACCCCCGACCGCAGTGGCCGTGCAGACCGTGACTGGAGCGCCTTAGTCCCCTCGACCACCGCGGCCGGCAAGTAAAATTTTATTTGAGCTTCGAAAGTGCTATAGAAGCAAGGTCCATCCACCATTGCCGTAGCCTCTGAATGCGACACGAGGTTATTTTACGGCCAGCAGTCCCGCGTATCGCCGTAAATTCCCCGTGTTCCAGCGGCGTTGTTCTGGGCACATCGACTGCCGAAGCGGCGCAGCACAGCCACCGAGCGGCGTCCATCTTTTTGGACGTCGCGTCGCTTTTGTTGTGGGCGGCGGCCCGTGACGGGCTGGCGGCTGTCAGACGCGCCGGCAGCCAGTCAGTCAGTCAGCGAGTCAGCCGGCGAGTCATCCGGCCACGCAGCCGGCGGCTGTAATATCCGCCCGCGGGCCCCGACGCTCGCAAATTGCTCGCGCGGGCCAAATGGAGCGTCAGGACAGTGACGGACGCGCGGCCGCCACTGAGCATGCGCGGCCCGCGACTGCGCATGCGCGGACCGGGCCGCACGTCCCCGAAAACAAACGTCCCGGAAGCGGCCGCGCCGGCGAATATCCATCCCACCACCGCTGTTGGCGCTAATCGCATCGAAAAAGCGATCAAAACTCCGCTCGCCAGAGCGCGCGCAGCAATTACCGACAGAATGAAAGGCAAACACGCACACCCAAAAATCCTGTTTTTCTAATAAAACTGCGTGCGTTCAAAGAGAGAACGTCCGTATGTGAGAGGTTTCCCCCCCACCGCCACGAATTTTCGTGAGATACAAACTGTAAAACGAGAAACGTAACGGAAGCTATCAGAACCCCTTTAATTCTTCACCTCTTGTTATTCATTTTGAAACAGTAGAAACGGGATTACGGGTGCGAGGTAAAATTATCTCTTTTTGGCAGTTAGAGACTGTTGTTCCTTAACACATTTCCATCCACACTAGAATAAAACTCTCGGTAATCTACCAAAAATTTTATTACTTCATTAATTTGCATCGTGTTTCACGCACACGAATTCAGCGTGTTCGGGGGCAGCGTATAGGCATCAGTTTTTCGAAATCGCATTTGAGAACGAAGATACGGTAATTTAAAATTTTACTGTGCCCGTCTATTTGTTTGAACCCACTTTTGTTCTAGACGATTGACCGAATCGGCACAAGGTTTCCATAGGAACGTTGACTGTGGCTTGATGAATCATACCGCCTTTATTTCATAAAAGTTAAACATCGAACATATATATAGCTTCATCAAGCTACAGTCAATGTTCCTATGAAAACCTTTTGATGATTCAGTCAATCGTCTAGAACATAAGTGGGTTCAAACAAATAGACGGGCACAGTAAAATTTTAAATTACCGTATCTTAGTTCACAAAACCCTTATTATATATATATATATATATCTTCGTTCTCAAAACTTCTCAAAACGGATATCCTTATCGCCTAACGGAAGTAGTAAGAAGTCTTTACATAAATACACGCATTGAAATAAACACAGACAGAGACTGAATTAATCAAAGTGTAATACAAGGATGTGGCATCTCACGTGCTCTGTTTATTATAAACATTGACTTCATTACTCGGAAATTGAAGCTTAAAGTAAACGCAGGAATTAAAATATCTAATTTGGAATACCTAAATGTGCTTTTATTTGCAGTTGACATTGCCATTATTCAAAATAATGTAGATGACCTGCAAAGATCAGCACACCACCCTATCGAAATAAGCAAAATATATTACTTTAACGTTTGCAGTAATAAAACTAAACTAATGGGTTTATGAGGAAAATACCCAATCAGATCAGAAACTGTTTTTGATAATTCACCTTTAGAACAAATCTCTTATATCTCACATAAGGTTGTGATCTAAGTTTCGATTTGGATTCCGACATTGAAAATAAAATACACGAATTCCAAGCTGTCTGTGGTACCCTAATCAGAACATTTGGCCATAATGTACAAAAAGAGACCATTTAAAATTCTATACAGTGCTGGCATTTCCTGTATTATTCTACGCAAACGAAAGCTGGGTTACTTCAAAAAGAAAGTAAAATAAAACCCAAAGAGCAGAGATAAGCTTCCTGAAAAAGACAAAGGGCTGCATAAGAAGAGACATCATCAGGAATGAATTAAATATTTTCAACATTAACGAGAAAATGCAACAGTATCGACGAAACTGGAGGGAACACCTTCTTAGAAAGCCGCAGCACATAATCCCTCCGAAGATACTGAAATACAAACGGAATAGTAAAAGAGATATAGGAAGACAACGGAAAAGGTCAGAATGGTTGTTTGTGCGTTCGAAACTGGCAACAGCCTAATCCGTGAAAGGATGGCGATGATGATGATGATGATGACGATAAAACATGTGTCAGTATCAAGAAGGTAATTTCGCGACTACTAAATGCATTTCCAAAGTGTTTTTGCACCTTACTTGGGTTATTTTGCGGCAACACACAGGCCTGTTTCATCAAAATAAAATGGAGGATATTACTCCCGAAAGTTCGGTGAATAATGCTGTATATTAACGTAGGTGATGAACTGTAATTACTGTGGTGCGAAGCGGCCTAAGGCGGCTCGCTGCGGAGCGCGCGGTTGCTCGCCGTCGGAGGTTCGAGTCCTCCCTGGGGCATGGGTGTGTGTGTGTGTGTGTGTGTTTCTCCGTAGGTTAGTTTACCTAGGTTTAAGTAGCTTGTAAGCTACGGACTGATGACCACGCGCCGCGGCGGATTAGCCGCGCGTACTGGAGCGCCGTGTTGTGGTGCGCGCGGCTGACCACCGTCAGGGGTTCGAATCCCCCTTCGGGCATGGATGTTTGTGTCGTCTTTAGTACAAGGTAGTTCGTATGTAGTTTGTAAGTTTAGGGACTGATGACCCCGCAATTAAGTCCCATAAGCTTTACAAACATTTGAACATTTTGATGAGCACGCAGTTTGATCCGATAGATTTACAAATATTCGAATTTTGAATTTTGTTGTGCGAAATAGTCACCTCCCATAACTATGTATCACTGAGCTCTACGATACATGTCCTGGAAACTCGAAGACTTTTTATTGAATCGTGTTCAACGGCCTCTTCGCGTATCGTTGTATGTCTTTTCTATCAAAGCGAGTTGGAGTCGAGAGAAGAGGAAGAACTCTGGAGGACTGAGATCCGGCGAGTATAGTGGATGTTCAAGTTGCACGATAACGTTCATCCAAATAAAGCGAATATCGTCAAACAGTTCCTGGTAAAAGAGGTAGTGCAAATTGGACATCTACCATACTCACCGAATGTCTATCATCCAGACTTCTTCTCATACCCTCAACTCAAACGCACTTTGAAACAAAAGAGATTTGACGATATTCCTGACAATCAACGAAACGTGACGAGGGCTTTGGACAGCATTGCAAAGGAAGACATCGTGCAAAGTTTCCAGGACATGTATGCATAGCTCAGCGGTGAATAGTTACTGGAGATCGCTATTTTGAAGGAGAATAAGTTAGCTGCAGTTCATAGTTCACCTAAACGTTACGGGACTATCACCGAACCCCATTGACAGAGCTGTACGTAATTTGTAGCTTCATTTAAAAGCGTAGTGTCTGTTTCGTAGTCAGTTTCAACACGATTATCTGTAAACGTATTCGACAAATTGTGATAAGGTTTTCATAGATAAATGAAGCATGTCTTGAGGGAGCATATTGGCTTTATGTCATCAAACTTCATATCAGCAGAAGACAAGATGCAGTAAAGTTTGATGAATCTCCTTTGCTCCTATAATGACATAGTTCACCAGTTATTCAACAGATAACATTGTTAATCCATGTAGTTTAGAAAAAGCTCAGAGCTCGGTGGAGTAGCCGAGCGGTCTAAGGCGCCTCGCTGCGGAGTGCGGTTGCTCGCCGTCGGAGGTTCGCGTCCTGCATGGGGCATGGGTGTGTGTGTTGTCCTTAGGTTAGTTTACCTACGTTTAAGTAGTTTGTAAGCTACGGACTGATGACCACGCAGTTTGGTCCGATAGATTTACAAACATTTGAACATTTAAAAGCTCACAGTCAGTTACAGTAATGTCTTCGGAAATTTACGTCAGCGTTAAAAGTATGTATTGCAATCTTATTTTTGAGAACACAAACTAACATTTCATTTACTTACCTAGAATAAATGAATTTACTAATTTTACTTTGCAGTTAAGAATATCGGCGTCTGTTGTTTTGGACATGTCGAGTAACTTTTTTAACATTTGTAAAGTCTCCATGTCGAGGAGTGACGTAAGTATCAGTGCGGATACACATGACAACCAGGCTGCTGGCGGAAACATAGGGCCAGTAGAATGGTCGAAGTCGGAGGGCATGTGGAAGTTTGGCTCGGATGGGATATGTGCTTTGCTGTTCCGTGCACCTATGTTAAGCCCGTGAGCCTGGGATGGCGCAAAGTTTTAGCAGAACTGCCTAATATGCAAGAAGTTCCGGCTCGAACTCCGGCCTCACCGCAAATATTCATGTTTTATGTTTGCAAAAACTGTCTTCTCGTGGAATTCTCAAACCGTTAGCATTTTTTCGCGAAGGTTTTAGTACTTACAATGTTATCTACGCCATAAACTTTATTTAAAGTGAAGTCTTTCGAAATTCTGTTTGACTTTAATAACGGCTGCCTTAAGGAATTCCATTTGTTTTAAAATGTCATCAGAAAGATCCTTTACTATCACAGACGTTTTACGTGCACTCTATTCCGAAGCATACCATCTGTGGAGGACTGTTCGTAGAGAAAGACATCTTTCAAGATCATCCAAGTCACTAGTTACGCTATTTGGGTCCAGGCAATCCGCAGACCATTTTATACGTTCAATATCATCCCTTATCATGTGTTTCAGATATCGATAGTCCTGTCTAAGAGAGACACAAAGGTGGGACCCATTCCACCCCTATACAGACGGACATGATCCACAATAATCTCCCTGTAAATACTACCCTTATGTCACGCAAGGATGTGAAATGGTGTTCCGTCATTGTGCACAATGCCTGTTAACACCACGTCTAGGCCACACTGATGACAGTGAAAGTTATATTGTGTGTAACGTGTCCTCTTTTTCTCTCTTTCTTCCTCCCCCCCCCCCTCGCTCTCTCTTACTCTCTGCGCAGTCATGAGCGCAAACATGTGGGCTATAGGTAGTTAACATT
The DNA here is from genome assembly GCA_026315105.1 of Locusta migratoria. Lineage (NCBI taxonomy): Eukaryota > Metazoa > Arthropoda > Insecta > Orthoptera > Acrididae > Locusta > Locusta migratoria. Next base: position 105,647,112 of record CM048747.1, read on the forward strand.
TTTTTTTGAACTGTCCCTAGTGGATCCAGCATGTACGTCAGAGCAAAATCCGTGCTCAGTATACTCCAAGGCTCAGATGTTGATTACTGAAGTTGCAACCCCGCAGTCTCCTTATGGGTGGGTTAACTCGTCTGGCGAACCTATGAATGTCTGTCGTGTTAATGTTTATCAGGGAAGACAGCTGAACACCATGAAAAGTATACACATGGCACGTGATATTGTGTGTTTTGGGAGTTCAGACCAAGAAACCGTTAAAAGAAGGCAAGGGCAAGGTCATCAACGGGTAACATAGCAAGAGATGACCGTTATCTCCGGTTAACAGCCCTTCCAGACAGGAGGCTGAATGCAACTCAAATGCAACGCACCCTCTTGGAATAAAACACTACTTGCAATATTAATAAAAATAGTTCCAAATCGCCTTGGGGAATGTGGCCTCTACGCACACAGGCCTATGGTGTACGTCCCATCAAAACCACGACACCGTTAAGCTCGCAGAAACTGGTCGGAAGAATATCAGGATTGGAGTCGTAACGAATGGCGCTAGGTTCTGTTCACAGATCAGTCAAGATTTTGTGTTCAGAAGAACAATAGTCGTTGCGTTATCTGGGGAGGACGTGGAACTCGTAAGTGCAGGAAACATCATCTTACCATGGTGGTGATGGAAATATTGTGTGAGCAGGAGTCAGTATTGGCGGACGAACGGACCTCTATGTCGTTCAGAATGGCACTTTGACTTCTCAGAGGTATAGAGACGAGATCTTTCGACCTTTACTTGTGCTCTACCCTGGTGCCATAGGAGTTGGGTTCCTTGTGGTGGACGAAAACGCTAGACTCCGTAGGGCTGCACTGGTCGGCATGTTGGAAGCTGAGAGAATTGAACGAATGGAGTGGCTAGCTTTTTCGCCGGACTTCAACCCGATTGAGCAAATTTCGGAATCGTTTGGCAGACGCATTGCAGCCAGACCAGCACCTTCTACAACGGTTGCAGAGATTGATATTGAACTCATTTAGCCGGCCGCGGTGGCCGAGGGGACTGAGGCGCTCCAGTCACGGTCTGCACGGCCACTACGGTCGGGGTTTCGAATCCCCCCTCGGGCATGGATATTTGTGCCGTCCTTAGTATTAGCTAGTTCATAAGTAGTTTGTAAGTTTACGGACTGATGACCCCGTAGTTAAGTCCCATAAGGTATACAAACATTTTTTGAACTCATTTAAGAATGGTCAAAGGTCCCTCAAGAGCTGACTGATAACCTCATACTGTCAATGCCACGGAGGTGTGCAACTGTAGTGGCCGTCAGAGGTGATCACACACCATATTAGAAGTTAACGATAATGGCATTTTCACTATTGTGGTAGCCCCATTGTGCCTCTACGTATACACCATGTAAACCCCAAGTAAAGATTAAATAGACAATATCTATAGTCTTGATTGCAAATTTATTAACAGAGAGGAACGGTTTCAACTTATTTTCGAGTCATCCTCGGATCAGTTTTCATGTTTGTCAATATTTGTCAATAGTTGACAAACATGAAAAATCATCCGAGGATGACTCAGAAATGAGTTGAAACCGGTCATCACTGTCAATAAATCTGCGGTCAAGGCTATAGATATAGTCTATTTAGTCAAAAATATTCAGACCACCTCCCTGACAACACGTCAAATAACTCAAGTAAAGAGTTGAGACAGTAAAATATCGTACTGTATTACACAAAAATTAGAAACGTAAGCAATAACTCAATAAGATACGTTACCATATGTATATTGGGTTTGATATCTCACCTGATCCCTTAATTGGTTTGAGCAATGTATATGCAGTTTACGTCGGAAAGAAACGATATGAGACGACACACAATATACCGGGTGATCAAAAAATCAGTATAAATTTGAAAACTTAACAACGCACAGAATAATTTAGATAGAGAAGTAAAAATTGACACACATGATTGGAATGACATGGGGTTTTAATAGGTAAAAAAAAAGAAGATGATGACTGGTTGAGTAAGTGTTGTGGACCGACGAAGCTCATTTCACGCTCCGAGGGTTTTCAACGCCCACAATCAACAAGTGCAGAATTTGGGCTACCGAAAATCCTGGAACTGTCATGGAAACTCCATTGCACGACGAGAAAGTCACGGTATGGGTTGGATTTACCACATCTACCGTTATTGGGCCTTTTTTCTTCGAGGAACTGCGTGATTGTGGTTTTGTAACTGCTGCTGCGACGGGTGAGTGGTACACCGATATACATAATCGCATCATCCCCAGCCTGGCTGATAAACACCTCCTGGCACGTACGACTTTTATGCAGGATAGTGCTCCACCCCATATAGCTAGACACGTGAAAGATTTCTTACGCGCGACGTTTGGTGATGATCGTGTGCTCAGCCGTCACTTTCGTCACGCTTGGCCTCTCAGACCGAGCGATTTTTGGCTTGGGGGTTACCTGAAGTCGCAAATGTATCATGATCGACCGACATCTCTAGGGATTCTGAAAGACAACATCCGACGCCAATGCCTTACCATAACTCCGGACATGCTGTTCACAACATTATTCCTCGACTACAGCTACTGTAGCATTTCCTGTCAAGAACATCATCTTTGATCGGTCTGATTCACGGGAGGACAACTTTCAAACAGGCAACTGGGTGGCGTACATAGATCGCGACGTCACTAGAAAATACTATTACGATACTGCCATAGTATCGTGGCTGGAAACTAACTAGTTTACCTTGGTATATGGCGTATTCAGAAGGATGGTGGTTCAAATCCACCTATGACCATCCAGATTTAGGTTTTCCCTGATTTCCCTAAATCACTCCTGGCAACGGGACGTTAAGCTCCAAGCTTTCTTCGTATAAGGCCCATGAAGTGAGACGGATGTACAGAACAGTTTTAACCGTCAGTATGCATTGTTCATCTAGCAGCAAACTTTGCATCATGCTGCGTAGCTGTAACGGAACTCTATCTAGCACTGGACGCCAAGTGAGCTGGGCAGTTATATCATGCCACCGCTGCATTCAGAAGCCACGGCAGCGGCGATGGAATGGCCGAGCGCTCTAAGCCGCCTTGCTGCGGAGCGCGCGTTTGATCCCAGTCGGAGGTTCGAGTCCTCCCTTGGGCATAATTGCGAAAAAAAATAAAAATAATTTGTAATAGCTTGCACAGAGCCTCGCCTTCTTCCTCGTTCTTAATTCTCTCCTCTTGTCTGTTTATGTGGGGTTTTCTTTTCGATGTTGTGCAATCAGAATGCAGGTAATAAAATTATACTGCATCAAGAAGGCTGTGGAATAACAGCCCTTCCAAGAAATGTATTCGTGGCAAACCGCAGAATCCTAATTCGTCTCTGAAGGCCCTCATCTGAAAACTTTGTCACAAAACTACATTTTTTTCTCATCCGAGGTAGTTAATATTGCAGTTTAAGATGCAGTTAGTGTCTTTAATGGCGGAAGCTTAGAGAGGATATGAGTCTTGTAGAGAATGGGCTTCAAGCCCGGAGTTTTCACTAGCGGTATCTAGATCAAATGTTCAAATGTTTGCAGATTTTCTCAGACGTACCTTTTTCATTAATCAGATACACATTTCTCTAAAACAAGAAAAGATTTGACTGTGATTATGTATAAGAAACATGTATACAGAGGGAATATTTAATATCATTCATGTATATCACGATATAGAATAAAGAAAATAGAATTTATATATGTAGTTTTTCAATTACAAATAATTAAATATAAAACTTCGTTAAATATCAATAAACTTAAATGTGGGTTTCTTAATAAGATGGTAGAGATTATACTGCAAAATATTAAAGGCAATTTCGTTGAAACTCTCTTAGTAAATGGTACCTTTGTGCATCATGAATTCATAAACTTAATAGCTTCCAAAACCTATAAAAATTTTCAAGTAAAAGTGCAAAACAATTTCAACAGGTGCTTTGAACTAACATCAGCCATTGTACATAATTTCATTTATGGAACTGAATAATTGTGGATTTTGTGGAAGGTTACATTTGTACTTGTATTTCGTGTACGTATCCCCTTATGTAGTTTGTCAGCCGAGAGAGTGATACCCAGAGTAGATAAGTCCCATAGATTTACGAACATTTTTTTTGTGTTTACTGAATTTATTTACAAAGAAGCTCTAAAAGTATTCTGAGCGTACGGAAACATGTAAATACATTTTCCATTAAATTAACCTAGTTTTACGACATGAATTATTCAAAGAAAAGTAGTCCACAAGGAATATATTATTCAAAGCAGCTATTACTCTTAACTTCAAAATCAGTTCGGGCACACTATCTTGAGGAAATTCTCAGCATGGTACCATGAAGTGGTTATATGCAATACTATGTGCTAGCAGATCACTTGAAAGGACACCTTCTTCATTTATGTGTGTCATTTGATCCGTGGGACTTCTGTCTGGATGTCCACCGTTGATAAGCACATCACTCTTTGATACGTAACCTCTATATGCATTACAAATGTCAGAGTTCATTTACTACTTCCTTTACATTCTGATGAACACGTTTTATGTGTCGAATGAGGTAGTTATCTTTAGCAACTGTGCGGCAACAGATATGACACTCAAATTGTGACCCTGTTGCATGTCTCATGCAAAGCAAAATCATGTTTTGAAGTAAATGTTATATTACATTTTCCACAGACTAAAGACATGTCTACTACATGACTCCATTTATGTGCAGTCAAACAGCTCTTGACATCAAATGTTTTACAACACGTATCACAAGAGTATGGTCTTTCCCCTGTATGTGCCCTCCTGTGTGTGTTGAGACTGCTTTTCTGACTAAACCATTTAAGACACATATTGCATTGGAACGGGCGTTCCCCTGTATGCGTTCGAACATGGACTTCCAAGTATGGTTTACGACTGAAACTTGCTTCACATAATTTACACTGAAATGGTTTATCACCTGAATGTAGCTTCATGTGAATGTAATATGAAGACGCTGAAGCGAGTACTTTTCCACACACTTTACATGTCTGTGGTTTAGAACGACGCTTTTCTTTTGCCGGTTTTTGACAGCTAGCATTTTCTGAAGCTGTTTTACAGTTATATAACTGTGGTTTCACAGAAGTTGGATTTGTTTCACACATACTTCTTCTCTGAGTTCCCCTCAATTCACAAAGTACGGAAGCGAGTAAAATGAATCCTTTAAATTAATTCTCCTGTTGTTATAGCGGGATCCTCCGTAATTATGTTTTGCTTTGGGACATGCAAGAGTTTATTTTAGAGTTCCGATCTCTTTAAACTTTCGGATATACGAAACTTCTGAACGCATTACCGGCAAATAACTTAATAAACAGCATGCAGTCCCTTCAATGTACAACGACCAGCCCATAAATAAAAAGCCTCATTGATTACACTTAATCACAAAAATTTATTCCACTACTCCGTTCTTTCAATTCTCTTAACCCTAGAACGGTCGGGCTGGGTCTGTGAGACCCACTAATTTCTATTTCAATGAATTTATATGCTTATAGTCGCTATTCTGACTCGAGCGTTATGATAGCTTCATGAAAGATGAAAGAGAAAGCGTTAACATCATGAATAAGGTTTTAAATTGTTTAGACAATGTTCGGCAGTTCTCCAAAAAGTGGGTGTGTCTGTCAGACCCAGCCCGACTGTTTACGTTATTGATTTCTATCAGTGCGGGTCTATTTTTATTTGGTGTTTCATCCAGTTTCAAATTACTTTGTGAATTATGACAATAATTTAAAATATAAATTTTCAAGAGAAAGTGTTTCAGACTGTGAAATTTAAAACATTTTATCCGATGATGATAATGAAATTGACGATTCTGACGCGGACCCAGACTTCAAAATAAACAGTGATCATGATAGGACTAGTGAAATAATTGGGGATGAAAGGGAAGAGCTACAAGAGCTACAAGTGCAAGGACAGCAAAACTAAATACTTCTGCAAAATATAGTTGTGCTTGGTGCACGCAGAAATGGTTTGTGTCGCCTGTTACGAAAAGTAACGATTTTAGAGAACGATATCACACAAACTACTCATTATATTCACAATTTCGATTTATATAACAAAACTTCAACAAGTATGCTTCTAAATTCTAGTACTTATGCTCATTTATATTTGTATTTCTATCCAATTTACTTGTATTTCCAGTGTGCTTATATTTATTGCTACAAAGAAATATATTTTCTACATTTTTATTTTTATTTTACAGCAATTGTGAAATTCAGAACGTTGAAATAATGTCCCTACAATATAAAAACTCGTCATTTAATGTAAATACACTGTTTTGGCACTTGTCATAAGCATTTTAATTGTTGGGTCCCACAGACCTAGCCCGACCGTTCCTGAAACTATTTTTCGGCTGACCGTGGAACAATTCTGTTAAGGGGATATAAATATTAATTAATAGAAATAAACAATCCCAGAGACGGATTTACGTCTCAAATATGTCAAAGACATTATTGATAAATCTGAAGCATTTAATTAAAATTTGTGGATTATCTTTGGAACACAGAAGCTGAATTAAAGTTTGTGATGTGGAGGGAAATCGTAGATAGACTATTCCAAGGCGCTTTAATCATTAGTGGTGTGGTAGTATAACAGTTAAGACGTCTGCCTAGTAAGCAGGGCGCCGTGGTTCAGCGCGCCCGGTCAGAGGACTGACCGTCCTCTGTAACAAACAAGCTGAGCCAAATGATCAACGAACGACCAAGTACGAACAATGAAAATGACCGCAGATCATAGATCTACCAGCAGAAAAAAAAATTAAATGCTTCAGATTTATCAATAATGTCTTTGACATATTTGAGACGTAAATCCGCCTCTGGGATTGTTTATTTCTATTAATTCCATTTATGGAACTGAAAAATTGTGGATTTTGTGACAGGTTACATTTGTACTTGTATTTCGTGTACGTACCCCCTTAAGTAGTTTGCCAGCCTAGAGAGTGATACCCAGAGTAGATAAGTCCCACACATTTACCAGCATTTGGTGTCCTCTGGGCCTGTCCCGTGCCTGCAGGTGGACGCTGCCCGGCCTGGTGGTGAGGTCGTCTCCGACGCCCGGCTCCGGTGGCGCCGCCTACGAGGTTCGGGCCTCGGCACACGTGGAGGACTCCAGCCTCGAAACGCCCACCATCTTCGGCTGCGAGATGCACATCCCGGGAACAACGTACGTCACGAGGAAGTCCTTGGTCTACTACCCAGGTAAGTTCTATTTCCGCAAAATGCGTGATTTATTGATTGATTGATTTTGTCAGGGAACCCAAAACAGTTTTGGTCCAACCCACCACTTCCCGCACCAAAACTATTGTACGGTATCGCTACCTGTATATCTAGTAAAGCCAACCAATGCCCTTGAGCAGGGCAAGGAGTCCCTTTATCAGTTCTTTATTGCCACGGTGGAGTAGCTGCGGGCGCGCGGCTGCTCGCCGTGGAGGTTCGAGTCCTCCCTGGGGCATGGGTGTGTGTGTTCGTCTTTAGGTTAGTTTACCTAGGTTTAAGTAGTTTGTAAGCTAGGAACTGATGACCACGCAGTTTGGTCCGATAGATTTACAAACATTTGAACATTTCAGTTCTTCATTAGACACAGTTTCTTCGAGTCTGGTTGTCCCAAATGTCATGTGCCTTTTGATCTCCAATGCAATTCATTCGAAGATTAGATTTGATGCAGTTTCATCACCATCATTACAGATCCTACATTTAGGGTCCTCTTCTGTAATTCTCATTGTATGTAGGTGTGCCGGCCGCGGTGGCCGAGGGGACTGCAGTGATCACAGAGGAGGAGGCGGCGGCGAAGGTAGGAAAACAGAGAGAGGAGGGAGAAAATTGACAGAGAAAGAGAGTGGGAAGGTCGGTCGCGATGGCTGAGGAGACTGAGGCGCTCCAGTCACGGTCTGCACGGCCACTACGGTCGGGGGTTCGAATCCCCCCTCGGGCATGGATATTTGTGCCGTCCTTAGTGTTAGCTAGTTCGTAAGTAGTTTGTAAGTTTAGGAACTGATGACCCCGTAATTAAGTCCCATAAGCTATACAAACATATGAACATATGTAGGTGTTTTTTGAAATTCCCATGGCCTGTCAGCAATCCAACAATGAGTCTCTCCTGTTCAAGCCCAGAATTACAGAGCTTCTTTTAAAACATGGCTTTGGCATCATTACCTTGCCATCTTTTTGTTTGTAGATCTTGGTCCAATATTCTATGTGCCGTCTTCAGAGCCAGTTACGTAGCTCCTATTTGATCTACATCTACATGGGATACTCTGCAAATCATATTTAAGTGCCTGGCAGAGGGTTCATCGAACCACTTTTATACTATTTTATCTCCCATTCCATTCTCGAATAGCGCGCGGGAAGAGTGAACACCTGAATCTCTCCGTTCGGGCTCTGATTTCTCGTATTTTATTCTGATGATCTTTTCTACCTATGTAAGTGGGAGTCAACAATATATTTTCGCATTCGGAGGAGAATGTTGGCGATTGTAGTTTCGTAAGTAGCCCACGCCGCAGCGATAAGCGCCATTGTTGTAATGATTCCCATCCCAGATCCTGTATCATTTTCGTAACGCTGTCTCCCCTGTATCGTGACAATACGAAACGAGCTGTCCTTCATTGCCTTGGTGATTGTCAGGACAGATTACGGTCCAATAAATGGAATCTCTGCTCCAATCCTGGCTAATCTGACGGCATGTTTATTGCCACTGATCCCCGAGTGGCCAAGGACCCACAATAGGTTTACCCTATTGCTTTCCCCTAGCTCCACCAAAACCCTGTGAAATTTTGCAACAATTTTAGATCTTGTTGCAGGAGCTGCCAGTGATATCAGGGCTTCCTGGCTGTCTGAATATATGTAGATGCTACGGTCTTTGCAGCACCTATGCAAATTCTCCTCCACACACACCCTGATGGCAGTGATTTCGGCCTGGAACACTGAGGCCAGTTTCCCTAGAGAGATGGCACCCTCCAGTCTTGGCTGCACCCCGTATACCCCAGCTCCAACGCCTTGGTCTCATTTCGACCCGTCAGTGAACCAGAAAATGTACCCGCACGCTGTCGAACTATTTTCTCCCACTGCTCCCTACTTCCAGTTCTTATATAGAAAGGTTTGTTGAAGCAGTATGGTGTTATAATGTAGTCGGTCGGCATTTCCTCAACCTTTCCTATATTTACCTTACTCACTATTTTAGTGTGCGATTCCGGATATCCCAAAGAGTTCCAGTTTTTGCTAGATTTGAGCCTGTATGGACCAGCCACTGCCTCCATCTTTATCCAAAGGAGTAATGGGGACATATCCAGCAGGTTTCCATCCCAGAAGTTGGTGTTCTGCTAATTCCACCTTTTATGGCTAAGCAAGCTAATCTTTGCACCTTACCAAGTACCTTAGCAGCACGCAAAATGCTTACTAACATTTGATTTTTTTTCGCTAATAATTCCATTCTAGATTTATTTTTCAAAGTCTTTTCAAAACATTCCGCAACTTCAAATATGAGGAGAGGCATAAAACTTTTACTAGGCCGGGATTCTAAACTGGGATCTCTTGTTTACGAGGCAGAAGCTTTAGAACGCTCAATTAACTCAGGGATGCAGACAAAGAGACTGCACGGTCTTCCAGCATGTCTCTCTCCACACGACATACTTTATTCTGCTCCAGTGTTCCCTGTGAAATACGCATCAAATTGCAGAATTAAAATATGTGGAGGGAGACGTGCTTGAAGACAGTGCATGTAATCGCTTTGTACGTTAGCTAAGCGATCTAATGCGCTTGCCTCATAAACAAGAGGTACCAGGTTCGAATCCTGGCCACACCACAAACTTCATTTCAATGCCTCAACTTATATTTAATACCTATGGTATAACGAGACAATGTTTGTCTCGAGGAACTCAAATATTATTTACATTTATATTCCGCAAATTTGTCCATAGGATATTTCCACTCCTACCTTCTCCTTATTGCGCATAGTCCACTTCGAAATGGTCTCCTTCACAACAAAATAAAACGAAAACCAAGAAAAACTCAGTACCGCTTGAGCTATCCATCTGTAATTGTAATAATTTCACGTAATGCACATGAACTGTTTCAACTACGAATCTTGAATGAATTGGAAAACTTCAAGTGGGTGTACTAAGTCTTATGTCTGAGAGTGTATTTTATATCGAAAAATTTACGTTTCCGAATGTGGATGTCTCTTCTGCAACTCACTGATGCTTGAAACGGGAATTCTGAAAATATCCTATAGAAATGGAGCTGAGATATACACGGATAAAAGTTACTGTAACAAATGAAAAACCTTCAGCCGTTATGTTTGGACTTTTAATTATTAGTTTCGAGAATACATTATTCTCTTCTTCAGACCCTTAAAAGTATCCGTGCAATAATGCAGAACTAACTTTCCATTATATGTATTGCATAAGAATCTCTCATACCAAGATGTAGCCGACTGCATCTTGGTGTGAGAGGTTGTTATGCAACACATACAATGGTAGGCTAGTTCTGCATTACTGCACGGATACTTTTAAGGGTCTGAAGAAGAGAATAATGTATTCTCGAAACTGGTAATTAAGTCCAAACATAACGGCTCAAGGTTTTTCATTTGTTACATTAATACAACGCCGTCTTCCCATCATCCTTCTAATCAAGATGGATACACGATGATAAACATTCCAGTCGTATCTAGAGAAAGTTTCTAACCTATGTTTGAGAAAGGACAGACGTATGAACCTGTGGTAGAGAGTGAACAGTTTGTACAAGTCGAAATTAGTCGATTGTTTATGTATTTCATCTTCAGAACTGTATATATATATATATATATATACAGCATACGCCCTCGCTCACCACAGAAAGGCGTCTTAGTGCGCACCACGACCTCTCAGTCATCGATAAACCACCAAAAGCGACTTCGTATCGAAGCACGCTTACCCAATATATATATATATATATATATATATATATATATATATATATATATATATATATTTATTTATTTACGGGACCATTACGTACCTCTCATTGTGCGGTGGGTGAAGGTTTTCTGCAAAACTCTTCACTCATGCTCTAGTCAGCACTGTACATGCAATTGTTGATGTCTTACTCAATGCAGAATTCTTAACTATAAATGTAAATGAAACTCTGACCAACAAGAAAGATAGAAAACGTTCAGTGAATGAATGCAAGTTGATTGCATGGCATATTCTATAATATCAGTTTTGAGTGCCATGCCAATGACACTTTTAAAGTTGTCGACTGGTTCACCAAGTCATATAATCAGCGTTATTTTTTAGTGTTAAAACTGTATCTATTTTTAACTTATTCTCCTATTTCAGCAGTATAGTAGACACAAGAAAACATGCGAGTGTTTCATCTTCCACACCAATACCATCTTCACGTAGAAGGGTTCTTCCTAACTTCATCTAAACCAGCAGCAATAGATAGGCAGGATTGATTACAAAACGCCGATCCATCTGACGCTTCACTACACAAATAACGTCACAAAACGCAAAATCAGAGGTAGAATGCACCTTCCCTACTGTTCCCGACTGGCGTACTGGCAGGTCAATGTGCAATGCAGTATGACACAGGCAAAGGCTTCTAACAGACGACTGCAGAGTTTTGCAGATGCGGGAGTATCACTAGTCAATAGGGGACCTTCCCATTATCTCTTACACGATTTTGATGTACGTGTGTTTGTTCGAGCCCAAGTACTTCCATTTTAAGTAAAATAAATTGTACCGTCAAGATAACGTTTGAAATCGAATATCGGAATAATAATTTCGTGTGGGTCAGTGGCCTGGTGAAAGTCTTCCAATTGTACGCAACATAGAGACATGCTTGCTTCTTACCTACCCAGTTAACCAACCGGAATAATGCGACCTGTAGTTTAACACCGCTACGGAGCGCATTGATGTGCTATGCTATGATGCGCGAGGCCGTTCCCAAAATTTTCAAATGTTTGTAAATCTATCGGACCAAACTACGTGGTCATCAGTCCCAAGCTTACAAACTACTTAAACAAAGGTAAACTAACCTAAGTACAACACACACACACACCCTTTCCCCAGGGAGGACTCGAACCGCCCGAACCGCAGCGACACGCCTTAGGCCGTTCCCCGTCGGGGGTTCGAATCCCCCTCGGGCATGGATGTTTGTGCCGTCTTTAGAATAAGCTAGTTCATAAGTAGTTTGTAAGTTTAGGGACTGATGACTCCGCAGTTAAGTCCCATAAGCTCTATATACATTTGAACATTTGTAGTTTAACGCGGAATGCAAACAATGTGTCGTTTCTGGCGCCTCTTCACATTGCTTACAGGAGAACGTGAAGTTAAACCGCAGACTGAAAAGTATCGGCGACCCGACAAGACTTCGAACCAACGACCTCTCAAATGTTCAACTATTTGTAAAGTTGTGAAACCTAACTGCAGTGGTCATCGGTCCCTAAATTTACAAACTACTCAAACTAACATATTCTAAGAACAACACACACACGCATATACACCCATGCTCGAGGAAGGACTAGAACTTCCGACAGCGTACGCCCTCGCTCACCGCAGCAAGGAATCTTAGTACGCAGCACGACATATCAGTTATCGCTAAACCACCAAAAGCGACTTCGTATTAAAACACTCTTACCCAACCTAGAGAACAGCATTTAGTTAGCAACAGAACTATTTAAATTTTTATTCGAGATAAAAATTATCCTCTATTTTAAGTAGGGTCAAATCCCACACAATATACAATTTTCTATGTCAGTTTAGTACCTTCGCACAAAGGATACATGAACCGTTTTGTCTGAGCGGGATAGAGGACAGCGCAGCTGCCTGGTAAACAGGAGAGCCAAGTTCGACTCCCAGCCGGGCGAAAATTTTCATTCCTCTCTTTGATTTTAATACACTCTGACAGATAATGTCACAAATTTTTGTGTGTCTTGCTTCAGACAGATGTTGCCGTTTTCCCCAAGGCTGTGATTCTGAACTTAAGATTACTCCGAACTTGATCATTACGTCTTGCCGTACGTCATATGAGATATATCTTTCCGCAATTAGAACTACTCGACATACTTGTGCTGTGTGGTATATTCTCCGTACTACGCAGTAAATTTTGAAACAGCGCTCGCGCGCGGGAGTTCTTGGCCCGGCGGCGCTTAAACTTTGTGCAAGCAAAATGAAGCCGTCGCGCGCGGGTGAAGAACTTGGCAGCGCCCGCTGATCCCCGCCAGAAATGCAGTAATTGTGGCCTCGCAATGGGCCACCGCCAAGCGCCTGATGAACCGCTTTGTGCCGCGCTCTGCTGCACTGCGGGTTGCCTGCTCACAGGGTTCTGTTCTCCCGGCGCTGTGTTCTCTAAAAAGCCAGACCTCTGTGCGTCCTCTGAGCGCAACTCGTTATTGTCAACAAGTTCATCATTCCAGTGCTCGCTGTTCCACATAATACCAGTAAAGCTTGCATTCCTTCTGGCGTAGTAGTTCCAGTATCCACTCTCGGCGTAATTTCTATCCTCCTACCTCTTCTCTGAAATTTTAGGATATCAATTTTGAAAATAAATACTGCGAACCATTTGTTAACTATTGTTCTCTTTCTTATCTTATTCTACGGTGTGCATTGTTTCACATACATAAAAGATAAAGAAGGTCATTTGTCCTACTTTCTACTGTGTCGAAAAGTATCTAGGGAATATATATATATATATATATATATATATATATATATATATATATAAACATAAATCGCAAAGTGAATATATCTTCCGATGTGACAGTGACGTTTGACGAGCCATAAGAGAACGTTATACGATTTTTTTATATAATATACCGGATATTCAATTTATGTGAAGGTACTGACGTTTTGTCTTTGACCGAGGAACGAGGAAGGATACAGGGTAACGCTGTACAGAATGAACAGATGTTGTGAACGAAATATTCTTCGATTCCGCGCTACGGTGCTGCACAGACCAGTCGACTGCAACGTTTCGACTCTCCTGCCCCAACGTGGTGGTCGGTGTGCAATAATCCTCTGCACTTCAACACCTTTCAACGTTTGCTCCGGATTGTAATATGTGCCGACAACTTTCAACTTGTACACACTGTTCATTCTCAGCCACCTGGCCGGCCGCGGTGGCCGAGGAGACAGGCGCTTCAGTCACGTTCTGCACGACCACTACGGTCGGGGGTTCGAATCCCCCCTCGGGCATGGATATTTGTGCCGTTCTTAATCTTAGTTAGTTCATAAGTCGTTTGTAAGGTTAGGGACTGATGATCCCGTAGTTAAGGCCCATAGACTATACAAACATTTGAAACATCAGCCACTGGTTCATACGTCTGTCCTTTCTCAAAGATAGGTTAGAAAATTTTCCTACATACGACTGAAATGTTTATCTTTGTGTATCGATCTTGATTAGAAGGATGTTGGGACGACGGCGTTGTATTAATGTAAGAAATTAAAAACCAGCCGTTACGTTTGGGCTTCTAATTACTAGTTTCGAGAATACACTATTCTCTTCTTCAGACCCATATAAGTATCCATGCAGTAATGCAGAAATAGCCTTCCATTATATTCATTGCATAATAACTTCCCACACCAAGATACATTCGCTCTAGAGATTGAACGAGAGAAATATTTCGAATCGGTGTCGTAGCATTTACATGAGTTATGACAGGTGCCTCTGTTTTTAAAATAATGGAAAAATGGAGTACTGAAAAAGAATAGACAAGCTACGCACTAAGAAATTAATTAAAAATTTGTTGTTGATGGAAAACCGCCTTGAAACTAACTGTTGGAGACATTATTTACTAGCACTATCGTTTACTCTCAAACTCCACGGCTAGCTCAAATTGTTAAAACTGAAATTTAATAAGTCGGCACAAAATCTCAGGATCGTATTCAGAACAACTTTTTAGTAAAAGAATGGAATGAAAATGATTACTATTCTGATCACATATCAGAGATGTAATGGCGGAAACCGTTGTCCTGAAAGATAAACTGCATCAAAGATAATAAAATATGAGAAGGAAGAAACATAAAGGAATCAGTTTTCTACTATATGAGAAAACGGTCGAAGTTCGGTTAAACTGCAGAGTTTATAACTGAATTAAAAAGCAGCATATCTACATAAAACTTACATAGTTCTTACATATCCTGGAAAATTCGTAAAAATTTCAGAGCGCAAATCATTTATGACTTTACTGTCTCGATGTTCGAGCAAGAAAAAGTAAATGGACACCCATCTCCTGTCTTTATAGTTTGGAAAATATTGAATGTTTCATTGTCTTTGTATTCTTTGCACAGAGGTTTACGTTTATTAATCAGTCTTCAGAGAATATTATGTCCATATGACTGTGAGTAATATATTAATATTTACGAAATGTACAACAAAATATGCAAGTATGAAAATAAATGAATTTTTAAAATATCGGAAAATAAAATTTTGGTACATGCAGGCACATGTAACATTACAACACGGTACCTCCAGCGTGGTAGCTGGAGACTTCAACTGCTGCTCCACGCTCACTTGATTGGAACATGGCTAACGTTTGTCGTGGTACATTGCGCAGTGAACTTCAACATAAATTTTCTCGGAAAGCAGGGCCCATCACTAAAAAATCGGATAGCGTCATACTCAGGGCATGTTCCTCCACAACATATACGAGTCCCATCAAAATCAGTTACTTACAGTCCCGATGGTCCTCTTGTTAGTTCGGCAAGAGTTGTTGGTTGATGTCAGTTGTTACCCTATTAGATCACACACGTGCTCGATTGGAGACAAGTCCTATCGTGCCAAGCAGGTACGTTGCTGATCATCTCGCATAGGACGTTCAGTTTCACGCACAGTGTGTGGACGAGCACTATCATGTTGGCACAGCGCATCACCTTTCTGTTACAACAACGGTAAAAGAGCGTACCGAGCGCAGTTTTACACGTACATCTACACACATACTCCGCAATCCACCGTAAGGTGCGTGGTAGATGGTACACTGTACCACCACTAGGCATTTGCTTTCCTATTTCACTCCGAAATAGAACGAGGATAAAAGAAAAGAATGCCTATATGCGTCCTGCGAGCCCTAATTTCTCTTATCTTGTCTTTGTGATCACTAGGCGAAATGTAAGTAGGCGGCAGCAAGATCGTACTACACTCAGCTTCAAATTCCGGCCCTCTAAATTTCCTCAACAGAAATTAACGAAAAGACGTCGTCTTTCCTCCAGCGATCCCCAATTGAGTTGCCTGAGCATTTCCGTGACACTCGCGCATTGGTCGAACCTACCAGTAACAAACCTAGCTGCTCGCCTCAGTACTGCTTCTATGTCTTCCTTTAAATTGATCTGCTGCAATACTCAAGACGTGGTCGTACAAGAGTTTTATACGCGGTCTCCTTTACAGATGAAGTACATCTTCCCAAAATTCTCCCAATAAACCGAAGTCGGCTGTCCGCCTTACTCACAACTGTCCTTACATGTTCGTTCCATTTCATATCGCTCTCCAATGTTACGCCTAGATATATGAACGACGCGACTGCATCAAGAAACTCACCACTAATGCAGTATTCGAACGTTATGGGATTGTTTTTCCTACTCATGCGCATCACCTCACATTTTTCCACATTGAGAGCTAGCTGTTATTCTTCGCACCAACTAGAAATCTTCTCTAAGTCATCTTGTATGCTATTACAGTCAGTTAAAGACGACACCCTCCCAAACACCACAGCATCATCAGCAAAACCTCGTATCTTCGTTAGAAGTATGCAGTGTGTCACCGCGTCAAACCCCTTTTTGAAGTCGAGAAAAGCACAATCCGCCTGTTGCCTTTCATCCATGGCTTGCAAGATGTAATGTGTGAAAAGGACGTTCAGTTTTACGCATAGTGTGTAGATGAGCACTATCATGTTGACACAGCACATCAAAAAATGTTGAAATGTTTGTAGAGCTTGTGGGACTTAACTACGAGGTCATCAGTCCCTAAACTTACAAAGTACCTTACAAAGTACTTATGATCTAGATAATACTAAGGACGGCACAAATATCCATGCCCGAGGGCGGATTCGAACCCCCGAGCGTAGGGGTCGTGCAGACTGTGACTGACGCGCCGCAGAACGCTCGGACACCGCGGCCGGCCACAGCACATAACCTCTCTGTTACAATAACGGTAAAATAGCGTACCGAGCGCTGTTCACATTCTCTCGAGAAATACTAGAGGTGAACGAGAGTTATAGTTAAACGCGCCCACATCATAAGTCCCGGGCTAGTATCATTGTGACATGGACAAATGCACTCCTAAGATTTCACTCACTATGTCTACTTGGTACGCGCAAACGACCATCAGTTGCAGGTAGGCAGAATCTACTATCATTGCTAAAGACCACGGCTCACTATTCCATATTCCGAGTAATCGCCTGTTGGCAGCAATCGAGCAGTGTACGTCGATGCTGTGATTTGAGTGGAATACGGGCTAGAGGCGTGCTTGCCCATAGTCCCATTGCAAGTAAGCGGTCGGTAATATTTTGTGTTTACAGAGCCCACAAACCGTCTTGTCTATGTGGCCACTGTGCACGGTTTTGGCGGACGTCTGTGCTGCGTGGATGTCCAGAAGTTCGTCACGAGTGTGGGAATGTTCACGTAACCATGGCAACTAGAATCGTACGACAGCTGCCACAGAACGTCCAATCCGCAATTTTTCGATAACTTTTATTGAAATGCAAATAGAACACTTACATTAACATCGTTTTAATAAAGTTTCCTTGCTTTTCAACTCACTTAGTTCATCGTTACACAAGCCACTGTGCCTTTCGGCTGTAAATTTTCCTTGTTAAAGGGTAACACAACTAACGCTCTGGCAGCTATATCGGTACGCTATCGGTTGACGGACGATGTTGAAATCATTATCAGGACATCTATTATCCGCTAGGTTCATCTGTCGTCATCTGATCAAAATCGAAATCGACTTGGTAAGTGTATTATTTTGACTTTATTTATTTACCGATACGATGACGTTTCATTGGAGAAACATTACTCTTCACCAAATCACAAGTTCTGTTACAATATCTTTATTGAAATGTCTGTAGTTTTGTACGGGACTCGTGTAGTGATGCAGAAACGGCTACGATTGTCGCCATGTTTGATAAAGGGCGGCTGAAATCCAAAACTAGTCCCGAATATCTAGTTTCTGATAAACAGGAAGGAGGTTAAAAAGTGAATTGAATAAGTCCCGGATCGTCAATCCAACTTGTTGGAACTTCATATATATATATATATATATATATATATATATATATATATATATATATATATATATAATTTTATTTATTTATTTATTTGTTTTGCTAAGCTTCGGTGGAATGGCCGAGCGCTCTAAGGAGCGTTGCTGCGTAGCGGTTGGTTGCTTCCCGTCGGAGGGTCGAGTCCCTCCTTGGAGATGTGTTAGGTTACATTAAGTAGTTTCTTAGCCTACAGGCTGATAACTTCAGTAGTTAAGTCCCATAGATTTACAAACATTAGATTTTTTTTCATTTATTTATTTATTGCTAGAAACATTGAACAAGCATTGCGATTTCAATGGGAGAATTATCGTGAGACATTACCTACGAGTGGTTTTGCCACAAATCTTGCCTTTGCGCTCGTATTGTTTTACGCAAGTGGTGCGTAACTTTCAGGTAGTATTCTAATTCACAGTGAATTATAGATTTAAATCCCTGATCCCTGCCAATAGCAGATTATAGACCTGCCATGAAATTTCAGTAGTTAGTTTTTGTCAGGTATATTTCTCTTCTTCAGCTATTTTTTGTGGGTAATTTTTTTTATACGGCAATATAATGCCTGATGGTTTTGCTGGCGATTACTAAATATCCGAAGTGCAGGAAAAATTCACAATCATTTCACTTGCCAAGACTGGTATTCACGGACAATTTCGAAGTGTCCTGAATTTTTTCAACCATTAAATTATGATATCAAATAACTAACTGACATTTTATTCAGGATATTTTGTAGGAAGCGATCTTTTAATGTAATAGTTATGAATCCCTTGATAAGATCTAGTTTCGACTCGTTAAAGAGTCATTATCAAATATTACTTGTCCAGGCATGTTAAGAAATATACTTCAGATGTCACTATGCTGTTGGTTCATCTGAAGTATATATCTTAACATGTATGTGTAAATAATATTTGATAATGACTCATTAAAGAGTCGAACCTAATCATATAAAATCAATAAGCGATCTATGGAAATAAAGATATTATAAAGGGATTCTTATTATATTAAAATATAAAGCATTAAAATGCCAAGTTCGCAATTATTGATATTATTTATTTATTTATTTATTGACAACCAGTTTCGATACACTTAGGGTACCATTATCTGGTCACTTGTATTCTATGCTTTTACATTTTATGAAGGCAAACGACATTAAAATAGTACAGCAATCATAAAACTTTGTAAAGCATAGAACACAAATGCCCAGATGATGGTAGCCTAAATGTACCGATACCGGTCGTTAAAAAATTATTATACTTACAATGAGTGCCAGTTGTGCATAATTTCTCCTTAAGGTCCGTAAGGAACACTAAAACATTGTTTATGGGAAATCAGGCTCGTGGATGCCGCAGACTGTATCCAAGCAGGTAGTTATTTGAAACTGTAAGTGCTGCGATTCGTTATCATCCTTGAGAGGTTTGCAGATTTGCGCCACACTCACGTTCAATAATACAAAATGTGAATATTTGGTAAATCCTTTGGAGCATGTGACTATATAGGCTTTTCCGACGTAACACCATGTAATATTCTTGTCAGGTTTTCTGCCGGATCAGGAAGTCCTGACAACCGGACAAGAATATTACTTCGTAACGTGTTTTGCACCCTCGCTGAAACCTTAAATTACATATGACTGAAAAAAGTTTGTTATGAAAGATACTTTTGCTCATCATGACTTTTCTGTGCAGATCCCAGTTTACTGAAAACTTTAAAACATTTTAAACATTAAAACACAGAAAAAAACTTTGTATGCAAAGTTCGTATTCTGTCGTAAAGGGAGGTAGAACTTCTACATTTTCACGACGTATACGCCCACGTAGAACGTAAATTAGAGTGTGAGTGTTTCAGTCATGCGTACGTAAGATTAAAGCTTAATTGAAATTCTCTAACTGCAATAGCTACGGGCCGTGCAATAACCGCCCTCATTGAGATGCAAGATCACGTGTGAATGTTCACCGCTTGAATCACGAACGAGCGAAATTGGCAATACATTTTAAAGCTGTTCAACTAAATTCTATCTCATGGCTTATTGAATTGTGCCACGAAAACTTTATAGGATATTAAGTCTGAAGTATATTTCACGTTCTTCGTAAACTTTTTCTCCTTATACCCTTCTTCGTAATAGAGAACTTTATACATTACGAGCTAGCCTAGCAACTTCTCGAATTTTCTACTATGTATGGGATATACACCCTAGTCTCTTCTCCCCTCCACCTACTCTCACGCTCTCTCTCATTCTCTCTCTATCCCTCTCTTCGTCCCTCCTCTAGTCCCCCATCTCCTGCTCTCTCGTTATTTCTGACCCTATCTCAATCCTTCATCCCCTCTTATTCCACACCATATCCATCTCATCTCCCCTCTTCTCTGCATCTATATCACTCTGTCTTTCTAAAATCCACTTCATGTCCCCTTCTCTATCTCCTTCACCCCCTCTATCTGATCTTATTTATTGTTATTTTATCGTAACGTTGATGCGGTACGAAATGACTGGTTAAATCGGTTGTATTTACTCTCTATCATAGCTGACGATAGGAACAACACATTTGTTAATTTCGAACATTTATTAATTATTGTCACTGACATCCACTACAAAATGATGAGAGGGGAAACGTCTCTCGATTAAACGATTTTCACTGTATGTATACAGTAGTGGCAGAAATGACATAGTAATGGACTATTTCGTTACTCAGTTCATTAGCAAGATATTTTGATACATTATGTCAATGAGTGTGCCGGCCATTTTAAATCGCTGTCCGACACATATATCGGAGTATATAAAGTCATAAATATTGACTTGCGTGAAAAATTACTGGAAGTTTTGTTTTGTAACTACCTCGGCACTAAATACAACTGCATCGATTTTCAGAAAACAAGTATTTATTGATTTGAAATTTTTACTCAACGTTGCCGCATTATTTGAGAACACCTGAATAATCTTTCTTTGTAGTGTTCGTAATTCTCCGGCCAATGTTTGTATGAAAGAAAATTTTTGGCAAATCTTCTGAAAAATTGAAAAATTTGAGGAAAAATTGAAAGTGTGTATTGTAATGTGTTTTTTAATTATTTCAACGCCACAGCTTACGATTCGGACATTGGAGAGGAGTAATTCACTTTTGCTTTACTTCTTAATGCCCCTGGAAAAGTTTTCAGAAAAAAAAATAGTTCGCCATACCTACGAAAGAAAGTCGGAAAATTCGAAAAATCATAATTTTTATACACTCTCTGTTGTAGCTCACGATAAGGACGAGATATTTGTTTGATCACCATTACATTTCGCACATTTCTGTGCTTTTCCATCGAGAGGATTCTTATATTCCGCAACCCACTGTTTTGTGCATGGCGGTGGGTACCTTGCAATAAATTTCGACGCCACATCAGCGCTTCAGAACGGCTCGACCGATCTGACTGATTTTGTTGTTATGTTGGTAATTGGTAGGTCAAGGTTTGCAAAAAAGAACGGTTTTTGAAAATCCACGGGAAATATTTGATGGATTTATGTACGAAATCTTAGTAAAAGAAATTTGACTATTAATTTAATAATTCCAGTCACCTATTTCCATAAAAAAGTAAAGTTCAGTTCGTCATGTTTTCATAACAGTAAGGAAATCCGCGCTGAAACTAATACTTTTATAACATGAATACAACTTGAAGCGATAGTTCAGCGTGTTATTGATAGTGATCATTCCTTTGAGGTTTTAATGATTGAAACGATGTCATTTCGCGGTAATTTGGTGCGTTCATGATTTACTGTTTTAGAAATATATATATATATATATATATATATATATATATATATATATATATATATATATATATATATTCAGTGAGGCGTCGGAACATCGGTGGGCGTACGCGCAGCACCACAATAAACTCCCCATTGGATGTTGATATTTATCGAAGAAGAAAACAGTTGAAAGTAACGTGCCAATGTATTAACCGTGTTATCTATAGTAATCTATCTGAGAAAGATGCAAAAATGGAATTTATGTCGGTGTTATTTTTGTGTGTTGAACAGAAACTGAGTACAGGTAATCATATATCCTGAAGTGTAAGTATACTGATGAAATAATTTTGTAGGTATATTCACAGGGTATGAATGGATAATGTTTGCAAAATGTGATGAGAATACATTTTAGCAGCAAATACGTAATAAATTTAAAAGACATTCATAATGCGGCACTTTTTTCACGCATCTCATGTTCATGACGTCATATTTCCTGATGGAAGTGTCGTAGATTGATATAATTAAAACTATAATCTTTGCGAAAAATATACAAATTCGCCAAATATGATAGTCATCGGTCGCCGGAATTGTGATCCCCGTGCATCAGAAGAACAAATCCTACGGAATTACTGTTCCAGCCGTAACATCGTTTTTGCAATATTGGAGGCAGTATCACTTGCGTTCGCCTTTCTATGCTGTAAATCGGTGTTGAGGTCGTAATAATGGATATTATTGGTCTAGTGCGTTCAACGGAATATTTTTGCGTGAAGCTTTGTCGAAAGTATCTTGACGGCCTATCGGTGACGGACACTGCTTGGCAAACAAAAATATTTGCGTTTGCGGTCAGTAGCCATCAGAGCGGGTCGCGAAACTCATGCGTGTATGTTAGTCCTTATTTACTCGTTCTGTGTTGAAGCACTGCTGACTCAAAGAGGTCACCTGCTTAACAAGCTGGGCATATATGGCGAACGAGTATCTGCCACACACGGCTACACGCTCTGTTGACTTCCGTTTGCTATTTCTGCGTCAAGAGACGCGCATGGCAGACATGGCCATTGTAAAGGTGGTTTGAGACGACCTGTAATTTCATCACCCTGAAAACGAGCATATATTTGAGATGACAGTCACTTAATGTCACCTTAAATTTTAACCTGTATTTGCAGGCCTAACCGACACTTACCGGTTTACAAGATCTTTCGTATTCAGTGTGCCTTGCAGTCTTCATATAATGAACAAATGACATTATAATATGTATATAATGAGACGACTGCCTGCTTTTTTTATACTTCAGTTTAAGAAACCAGTTTCGTTCACATAACATAGGATATACACTACTGGCCATTAAAATTGCTACACCAAGATGAAATGCAGAAGATAAACGGGTATTCATTGGAGAAATATTTTATATTAGAACTGACATGTGATTACTTTTCCACACAATTTGGGTGCATAGATATTTAGAAATCTGTACCCAGAACAATCACCTCTGGCCGTAATAACGGCGTTGATACGCCAGGGTATTGAGTCAAACAGAGTTGAATGGCGTGTACAGATACAGATGCCCATGATGCTTCAACAGGATACGCCAGTTCATCAACAGTATTGACTGGCGTATTGTGACGAGCCAGTTTCTCGGCCACCATTGACCAGACGTTTTCAATCACTGAGAGATCCGGAGAATGTGCTGGCCGGGGCAGCAGTAGAACATTTTCCGTATCCAGACAGGCCCGTACAGGAAATGTAACATGCGGTCGTGCATTATCCTGCTAAAATGTAGGGTTTCGCAGGGATAGAATGAAGGGCAGAGCCACGGGTCGTAACACATCTGAAATGTAGCGGCCACTTTTCAGCCGCGGTGGAGTAGCCGAGCGGCCTAAGTCGCCTCGCTGCGGAGCGCGTGTTTGCTCGCCGTCGGAGGTTCGAGTCCTCCCTGGGGCATGGGTGTGTGTGTTTGGCGTTATGTTAGTTAAACTTACTGTGAGTAGTTTATAACCTTTGAACTGATGACCACGCAGTTTGGTACGATAGACTTACAAACATTTGAACATTTTTATGCCAATGTTCAAAGTTACGTCGATGCGAAGAAGAGGTGACCGCGACGTGTAACCAATGGCAACCCGTACCATCACGCCATACGTCAGTATGGCGATGACGAATGCACGCTGTCATTGTGAGTTCACCACGATGTCGCCAAACACTGATGCGACCATCGTGATGCTGTAAACAGAACCTGGATTCATCGGAAAAAATGACGTTTTCCCATTCGTGCACCTAGGTTCGACGTTGCGTACACCATCGCAGCTGCTCCTGTCTATGATTAAGCGTCAAGGGTAACCGCAGCCATGGTCTCCGAGCTGAAAGTCCTTGCTGCTGCAAACGTCGTAGAACGCTCGTGCAGATGGGTGTTGTCTTACAAACGTCTCCATCTGTTGACTCAGAGATCGATGGCTGCACGATCCGTTACAGCCATGCGGATAAGATGCCTGTCATCTCGACTGCTAGTGATTACGAGGCCGTTGGGATCCAGCAACGGCGTTCTGTATTGCCCCCATGAACCCACCGATTCCATATTCTACTAACAGTCATTGGATCGCGACCAACGTGACCAGCAATGTCGAGATACGATAAACCGCAATCGCGATATGCTACAATCCGACCTTTATAAAAATCGGAAAAGTGATGGTACGCAATTCTTCTCCTTATACGAGGCATCACAACAACGTTTCACCAGGCAAATATGGTCAACTGCTGTTTGTGTATGAGAAGTAGGTTGGAAATTCTCCTCATGTAAGTCCCGTTGTAGGTGTCGCCATCGTCGCCAACCATGTGTGAATGCTCTCAAAAGCTAATCATTTGCATATCACAGCATCATCTTCCTGTCGATTAAATTTCGCGTCTCTAGCACGTCAGCTTAGTGGAGTAGCAATTTTAATGGCCAGAAGTGTATGTTATTGTATAAGGTATGTAATAGTTCCATGTATTTTTTATTATATTGTAAAAACAAATAAATCGTTATTACAAAGCTGTATTTGAGTCACATAAACAATTTAAGAAACGTGCCAGTGCTCTAAACTTGATAGAACATTGAAACGTCTCACCATCATACGTTTGATGGCAGTCCTGGCTCGTTCTTTTGCTTTTCGTTTTAACTTTGGCACCACTTAAGTCTCGGTCACCTTTGAGTGACTATTGTAGAATGTTGGACGTCTGCAGCTCTTCAAGTCAGAATACGTGAATCTGTTGCGTGTATAGTCCTTAGAACACACATTTTATATACTTTTAAATTTTACAGTAACCAGGAGACAGCAATTTCATGATAGTAAGTCAACGTTCACTAAAATAAATAATTGTTCTATTTAAATTTTATCCTTTGTGTCCCTTGTAATTTTACCCCATTCTGACCTAAGTAATAAATGATTCACTCCTTAACGTTTACACCACTAATTTCAGTCAGGGGCCTTGTGTAACCTATTTATGGTAAAACGCAATACCTTTCTCGCCAAAGGTACATCAATAGTGTATCGAGGCTTATATTCGCAATGCACTTCTTGCATGTTATTAAAGAAATTGATTAGGTGCATCAATGTTTATTTGTGGTCTACAACCACAATCAACATTAGGTGATTATTTTAACGTGCTACAGCAGGCTGTCTCGTCTGTACTGGAGTAACTTGCGAATTTTGGCCGCAAGTTACACATACTGTAGCCCACACACACAAGTGTACACCTGATAATGTTTCAACATCTCAAAGCATTTAGGCGATATATCATGCACAACATAAATATGGTAACGTACTTTATTCTGATAGTGGTTACAGTTGTGACTTGTCTGCGACACAGTACGAAATTTCGCTGCGTCTACTCCTTACCCGTGGTTTAAATGGCGTTTACTTAGAGCGAGGGAGCATGGTGCTACCAAAATACTGTCATTAGACAGTATGAGGTTATCACTCGGCTCTTTGGGGATATTTGGCCATTCTTCCATGAGTGCAAAATCCATCTCTGCAGCCCTTTTGGGAGGTATTCGTCTGGCTGCAGAGCGTCTGGCAAGTGCATCCCAGACAAACTCAATCTGATTTAAGTTCGGTGAGCAAGCCGGTACACTAATCGGTTTCGTCAGTTTCAAGCATGTTGTCCACGAGTGTTCAAATGTTCAAATGTTTGTTAAGTTTATTGGACTTAACTACGGGGTCATCAGTCCCTAAACTTACAAACTACTTATGAACTACCTTATACTAAGGACGGCATAAATATCCATGCCCGAGGGGGGATTCGAACCCCCGACCGTAGTGGCTGTGCAGACCGTGACTGGAGCGCCTCAGTCTCCTCGGCCACCGCGGCCGGCTGTCCACGAGTGCAGCTCTGTGCGGACGAGCATTATCATTCACCAGAAGGAAGCAATTTTCTGTTGGTCTTAGTTTTTGGAGCCTTCTGAGAAACTTCAAATTCAGTTATTGCCAATCTGTACTGAACGCTATTCATTGAGTCCAGTTATGTAAGTTTAACTTATATGAGGTCTTTCTTTATTCTTTCTAACCAAGAGGTGGGTGTTTTCCTCTGTTGACTGAAGCTGTAGATTTCTTTCCTGGTCCGTGCGCGTCCATTCTCATCACATGACGAAGAACATGCTCTTTCTGAATCTTGTGGCAACCAATGTAATAATTTGGGAGATCTTCTCATTGCTCTTCTTTAGCGCTTTTTCTCCTATTTTTCATTTTTGTCGTCAACCAGATCTTTCTCAGGATTACTCTTTCCTTCTTCCCGAGCGGCTCTATTGGTACTTTGTTCTTGAAGGAGAATATTTCTGCTACATTTTGTTCTTCTGTTACAGTATCTGTGTCGTAGTATAATAGCATTGCACTTCTAATCAACATATTTTGTTCTACAACTACCGTATTAAAATTTGTGCCCTCCTACGTTTAGCTATTCGCGGTTTCACAGCTTCCTATTGTATTTCATAGTCCGTCATTGTTTCTCCCAAATATTTAAAGTGTTTGGCCTTTCTATGCTTTCAACACTTGTGTGCAGTTTCGTAATTTCCTTAAAACTGTTCGACATGAAATAGGTTTTTCTTCTCATAGTTGTAAAACAATTATAGCTGAATGCTTCGCTAAGATTTCTGTTTGTTTAAATGCATCTGCTACATTACTGTTAATCCTTTAAGAGATCCTCCAAAAGACACTCTCTTCAATTTTTTTCAGTAACTTACTAGTAAAAAAGTAACTGTCAACAATAGCGTTATTTTCTACGAATATATCATGATTTTGCAGTATAATATTCACTAAAAATTTACATTAGCAACGAATATTTACTTACAAACTGTAAAATGTAAAGACTCATTCTTATCGGCAGCCGAAACGCTACCTCTCGTCACTACTTCCGTCGCTGCCGTCAAACGATTGTGCCTACTTATAAACTGCAACTGCATTTAAACCATTTTCTCCCTCTCTCTCTCTCTCTCTCTCTCTCTCTCTCTCTCTCTCTCTCTCTCTCTCTCTCTCAGACGGAATTCAATGATCTGCCACAGAGCAACACTTTTTCCACTTTTCCACAGCAATGGGTCTGTGGACAGGCGAGGGAGCAAATTAAGGTGTCTACCTCGAACGGCAGACGCAAAGGAGCTTCATATTCTCTCAAATACCAACTGATGAGCGGGGAGTATGGCGCTAAATAGCTGGAGGGGAGGGGAAGGGAGGTGAAAGTGGGACGCCCATCTCGAGGCTGCGGCCACAAGTTGGCACCGAAGGTGGGGCTCCACTATCAGGTTTGTGCCCTCGTTGGGAAATCTCTTACAAAGAGACCACATGGGTGTCGGATTTTATAATTTTTTCATATTTACGGTACGTGAAGTATAAAACGTAAATAACAATCAGTCAAGGCCATTTGATCCAACTCTAAAAATTCTCCAGAAAATTGACTTTGAAGTTTTGCAGGTACACATAAGAGCCAATAACTGAAACAGTTGCACTATCTGTTAGTTTAGCTCAGTGGGCCGGGTGCCCTGGGTCAGCGCGCCCGGTCAGGGGGCAGAACGCCCTCTGTAATAAAAATAGCTGAGCCAACCATTCGACGAACAACCACGAACAAACTGAACGAACGTCCGCGAACCATAGACCTACCAGATGAACAAAATGGAAAAACGAAAGAAGAAGAAGAAAAAAAAAAGTGGTAGCGTTCTGGGCTCACAACCATAAAGTCTGTGGTTCGATTCCTGCAGAAACTGAGTGATATTTTTATTTGTTCGTTGTATCTAACGGTAATTTTTATTTATTCGTCATTTTCTATATGCTATAAAATAATGATGACATCAATCAAAAAACATACGTTACTGTTTTTACGGTATCAGCTTCACCAATAGTTGACGATGGTAATCTTTGATTGTTAAGTTTATGAGAGCTATTTTTTTTTTTTTTTTCGTCGTCTTCGAATTCAGTTACCTATAAGATTTAAGGAACTCTAATTTCATGTATTTTGTTAGTTTTTATGTGTGTTTAGACTAGCTGAACACCTTGTTGTCGCTTAAAACGATGGTTTTGTAGGGTACATGATTCGAAAGCTAATAACTATGGAGGAGACTTTTCAAAAACTATCGCTGCCCTACACAAACTTAACAATCCAAGACTGCCGTCGTCAACTAATAGTGGAGTCAATATCGTAAAAAATGTAACGTATGTTTTTTGATTGAAACCATCTTCATTTTACAAAATATAGAAAATTACGAATAAATAAAAGTACGTGCATTTTCCATGCAAATTAGGGGACCAGTTGAGATATCTAGGTTCCGAAGTATTGTCATCGGCAGAGTGAACTAAATTGGTTCGACGTCTTTCTGCCACTGCTACGGAGTGGAGAGACAACCATTACAGCAACGAAGATGGGGGTACTAATAAGAGGTTCCTGCAGAAGGGGTTGGTGGTGACTTGTGTTTACGATACGAATTACACAAGCAGTTGCGTTCAGATAAGCAGGTAATGCAACACAACAACAACGTGACTTGATCGAACCTAGGGCAAGGAGAGACATAGGACGGATGGAAACGGGACAGACACAGAGACAGAGAGAGGTGACCATGTGTATTGGAGTGCCACAATGTGTAATTTCCGAGACCTGTACGCGATTTCAGATAACAGGAAACGTTAAATGAAGGCAAGGCCAAGTTCATCCACGTGAAAAACCAACAAGTGATCTCCATTATCTCCGGTTAATAGTCCGTCGAAACAGGTAAGTTGCAACACACCTCAAGTCAGCAACAGGACGCACAATATCAACACAAACAGTCCGAAAATTCCTTCGGGAACATGGCCTCTACGCACGGAGGGCTATGGGGTGTGCACTATTAAAACCACGATACCGTTTAATCCGCATATACTGGATTAACATTAGGTTTTGAGTTGTAACGAATGACGTCGGGTTCTGTTCACAGATGAGTCAAGAATTTGTGTTCAACTGGAGGATCGTCGTTCCTGCATTTGGCGAGAACGTGTAATTCGGAACATTCCTGCTTATGTGCAGGAAAAGACACCTTATCACGGTGTACGAATGATATGGGCAAGAGTCAGTATTGGCGTTCGTGGTGGCTTCTATGACTTTCCGAATAGTATTTCGACTTTCTATCTGAGGTATAGAGACGAAACCCTTCTAGCTTTTCTTGTGCCCTACGCTGTCTAACAAATTTAAGAAAATTAAGGAACTGTGCACAAGTGTTGGACGCTTCGAATGGGCTAAACACTTTAAATATTTGGGAGAAAAAATGACCGACAATCGAATAGAAAAAGAAGCTGACCGAATAGCTAACTGTAGGAAGGCACTAATTTTTACACAGAAGTTTTACAAGAAAAAATGCAGCTGAAACATCCTCCCTAAAAAACAAAGGACTAGTAAAGGAGCTCGGGAAGAAGGAAAGAGTAATTCTGAGAAACATCTCATCTGGTGAGAATGGATTATAGTAGATAAACGAAAAAAATCTGGTGAAAATGATGGCGTGAAGAATAACAGCCTGAGAGAAAAAGAAAATAAAATAATAAAAAACAATGTGAAATAGAATAGCGGACTTTAGTTGCCCAGTTCGTGTAAATACAGATAATATTGGAAGACAGTAATAAACCCGTAGAATATGTTCAGTTCTCTGTGATAATATTGTTTCCAGTCAGCGCTACTATTTAAGAACAAACCTGTTACAACCATGTTGTGATCTGTTATTAATGTACATTCCTTTAACTTCTTCTCCAGCGATTTCCTCTCCGATGAAAGTGTTATTTATAAATGTCATTTCTGTAGATATTTCATTTGTTTTTTCCATTCGTCTTCCCAACTTATTCGACGTATAAAATGCGTCTTCGCGACGCCATGCCTTCGGTACAAAATCATTTCATCCCAATTCGATTACACTGTAGCTCTTTAAAACTCAAATCGGTTTCTACGAATACATTATCATATGACAACATCTCACTCGTAAAACCATTTATGCCAAAACGGTGATTTGTTTACAAAGCATAAAACGTAGAGGCGAATACTTATGGGTGGGCTGAACGCCATTCGTGACTGGCTGCTTTCATCTCCCGTCTTTCATCGCCTCCCTACCAGCAGCAACACGTTGGGAAGAGTGTGCACATACATAAACAGCATTTAACGGGAAAACGACGTTTCTCTCTCTCTCTCTCTCTCTCTCTCTCTCTCTCTCTATCGGAGCCACGTAAGCGGTGGCTCTCTCCGGGCGGTCTCCGTGTTGACCCTTTGGCATTTCCACGAATTGCTTCGCTTGCGTGAGCACTTGCGCATTCCGCGTCTCTCGCCTCGGAATGTGCGGACGCAGCCCCAGGCCAGCTGACACTACTCAGTGCGCACTTCGGCGTGGACGACCATCCCATTGTCACCTGCCGGTCGTGACCCCAACGTATAGTCAGAGTCAGTAAGTCATGGCTTACAACCTCTTCCTCATTGTTCTCTGTCTATATCGGCAAAAATAGTTAACCGAAATTAGCTACATAACTGTATATACAGGGTGTACCAGATATCATGTTCACCCAAAATATCTCTGGCGGCTTCTAATGAAATTGCGTGCTTATGGAATATCTTCCCAATTGTGCGATTGGAGTCACGATTTCCTATCAGAAAGGACACAGTTCGTTGTAATTGACGGTAAGTCATCGAGTAAAACAGAAGTGATATCTGGCGTTCCACAGGAAAGCGTTATAGATCCCCTACTCTTCCTCGTGTTTATAAACGATTAGGAGACAATCTGAATAACTCCCTTAGACTGTTCGCGGATGATGCTGTCGTTTATCGGTTAGTAAAGTCAACAGAGGATCAAAAGCAACTGCAAAGCGATTTAGACAAAATTTCTACTTGGTGCGAAAATTGGCATTTGACACTAAATAGAGAAAAGTGTGAAGTAATACACATGACCACTAAAAGAAATCCCCTGAACTTCAATTACACGATAAATCAGTCAAACCTTAAGGTCGTAAATTCTACCAAATACCTAGGAGTTACAATTACGAACAACTTTGACTGGAAAGAACACATAGAAAATATTGTGGGGAAGGCGAATCAAAGGTTACGTTTCATTGGCAGTACGCTTCGAAGATGCACCAGCTCCACCAAAGAGATTGCCTACATCACACTTGTGCGTCCTCTCCTGGAGTACTGTTGCCCCTTGTGGGACCCTCACCAGGTGGTACTGACGGACGATATTGAGAAGGTTCAGAGAAGAGCAGCTCGTTATGTTTTATCACGTTACGGGGGGGAAAGCGTCACGGAAATGTTGCACGAAATGGAGTGGAAATCATTAAAAGAAAGACGTTATTCATTGTGGCGTGATCTGTTTGCGAAGTTTCAATCACCGACTTTTCCATCTGAATGAGAAAATATTTTGCTAGCACCCACCTACTTAGGGAGACATGACCATCCCAATAAAATAAGAGAAGTCAGATCTAAAACGGAACGATTTAGGTGTTCTTTCTTCCCGCGCGCTATTAGAGAATGGAACGGTAGAGAAGAGTTATGAAAGTGGTTAATGAACCCTCTGCCAGGCACTTAAATGTGATTTTCAGAGTATCTATGTAGATGTAGATGTAGATGAATAACAACAGCTATTGTAAAATGGGTGAAAGAAAGCAAAGAAAAGTTTGGAATAGTGGTTAAAGTTCAACGTGAAGAAGTGAAAACATTGCGTTTTGCTGATGACACTGTAATTCTGCCAGAGACAGCAAGAGACCTAGTAGAGCTGTTGAATGGAATGGACAGTGTGTTGAAGAGAGCGTATAAAATGAAAATTAACGAGAGCAAAATAAAGATAATGGAATGCAGTCTCAGAAAATCAGGCGATGCTGAAGGAATTAGATTAGATAACGAAACAATGAAGGTGGTAGATCAGTTTTGTTACTTGGGTGATAAAATAACATATGACGCTCGCAGTACAGAGGGTAGCCGCGGTGGAGTAGCTGCGCGGTCTAAAGCGTCTCGCTGCGGAGTGCGCGGTTACTTGCCGTGGAGGTTCGAGTCCTCCCTGGGGCATGGGTGTGTGTGTGTTTGTGTGTGTGTTGTCCTTAGGTTAGTTTACCTTAGTTTAAGTAGTTTGTAAGCTACGGACTGATTACCACGCAGTTTGGTCCGATAGATTTACAAACATTTTAAATTTTTTCTATGTGTTTTTTGACTGAGGATATAAAGTGCAGAATGGCGATGGGAAGAAAAGCACTTTTCAAAAAAGAAATTTGCGAACACCGAATATTAATTTCATATGTGTTACTACCCGCGGCTCTACCCTTCATTCTATCCCTGCGAAACCCTACATTTCAGCAGGATAATGCACGACCGCATGTTACATTTCCAGTACGGGCCTTTCTGGATACGGAAAATGTTCTACTGCTGCCCCGGCCAGCACATTCTCCGGATCTCTCACCAATTAAAAAGTCTGGTCAATGGTAGCCGAGAAACTGGCTGGCAGTTCTGTGGAGTGTTGCCTTGTACGGGAGTGAAACATGGACGATAAACATTGCGGACCCGAAGGGAATAGAGGCTTTTGAAATGTGGTGCTACGGAAAATGCTGAAGATTAGGTGGGTAGATCGCATAACTAATGACAAGGTATTGAACAGAAATGGTGAGAAAAGGAATTTTTGGCATACCTTGACTAAAAGAAGGGATCGCTTGGTAGACACATTCTTAGACACCGAGGAATCGTAAATTTAGCATTGGAGGGAAGTGTGTGGGGCAAATATCGCAGACGGGGATCAAGAGACGCATATAGAAAGCAGTGTCAAATGGATTTCGGTTGCCGTTCTTATGGGGAGATGAAAAGGCTTACTCAGGATAGAGTAGGGTGCAGAGCTGCATCAAACCAGTCTCCAGACTGAAGACCATAATAACAACGATGTAAAACGACTTATAGCTCTATCAATGTAAGGCTGGGGCTCCTGAATGTACATATTTTGGAACATTCTAAAACGAAAGCATATGTGTTTTGACACAAACTTATGTTTTTTTTGTATATTATTTCTTCAGAAATCTATAGCATGACAAATCACATAAACAATGGCGTTGATCGCATCGCAATACATCAGTAACATCCAGAGATACTCCGAAGCGAACTTGGCGCTTTACACACGCGAAACGCGCGGCTAGCGCACGTCCTGAGACTCAGGCGAGAACCCCACGCTGCTCAGGACTTGCGCTAGCCGCGCGTTTCGCGTATTTCAAGCGTGAATTTCGTGTCGAAATATCTCGGGGTGTAATTGGTGTATTGCGATTCAATCAACGCCACTGTTTATGTGATTCGTCATACTATAGATCGTCGAAGAAATAATATAGGGTGTCCATTTTAAGAAAACATAAGTTTGTGTTAAACAACACGAATGCTTTCGCTTAGAATGTTTCAAAATGTGTACATTCATGAGCTCTAGCCTTACATTGATACCGGTGATAGTCGTTTTACAATAGCTGTTGTTGTTCCAGATATATTTTGGGTGAGCAAGATAGCTGGGACATCCTGTATAAATACTGTTTGTTTGTTTATATTTTTGTCCGTATTTTATGCACGGCCATACCGTACATCCGATTGCGGTAAAACTTTGTTATTAATAACACTCTCGCGAAGGTTATAGGCATACTAAAATTTTCTTCCAATTGTGCATGGCGGAGGATGTTTACAATTAGTTAATTCTTCTCTTACGCCTTCATGCTTAAATAGCTGGACGGATATAAATGAAATAAGGAACAGAGGTAGCTTATACCGCGATTAACACATGCGCTTCCTTTCCAAAGGCACCGTGTGGTGGAGAGTACCTTACAAAGTGTTTGCTACTCCTTCACGATGAAAGGGATGGAAAGGTTGAATGAAATTTGGGAGATAGCTTATACCCCGCATTAATACATGGGCTACCTTTCGTAAGCCACCGTACGGTGCGTGGCGGAGGGTGTCTTACAATGGGTTAATATGTTTGTTTCTCTTTACGCTGAAACAGCTGGACGGATTTGAATGAAGTTTTTAATGCAGACAGCTTATACCCTGAATTAACGTATGAGCTACCTTTAGGAAGCCACCGTACGGTGCATGGTGGAGGGTACTTTACAGTGGGTTAACAGGATTGTTACTATAGTTTTCAAAATGAAATGCCAAGATTGCACATTAATATTTTTTCAATAACGACCGGTTTCGGTGAACTCTGTCACCATCATCTGCTCACATATATATTTTACAAGCTGGTCATCTTGTTAAAACAAATGGGTATAAAATAATAAGTGCAACATTGCAGTTAGTCACTATATAAAAAATACACAAGTTAAAAACATGACAGCTTTATTATTTTATACCCATTTGATTTAACAATATGACCAGCTTGTAAATATATATATAAAGAATTTATTTGATATCCCATGTCGATATCATTCGTTACGTCATGTGAGTGCTAGCTGTGTTTCACAAGAATGAAGCTTTCTGAATCGGCGTTGACTGTGGGTCAATAGGTCGTACTCTTCGACGTAGTTCATAATATTTTAGGAAAGAATATGTTCTAAAATCTTGCTGCAAACCGACGTCAAAGATATAGGCCTGTAATTCTGCGGATAACTTCTATTGCCGCCGGCCGCGGTGGCCGAGGGGACTAAGGCGCTCCAGTCACGTTCTGCACGGTCACTGCGGTCGGGGGTTCGGATCCCCCCTCGAGCATGGATATTTGTGCCGTCCTTAGTATTAGCTAGTTCATAAGGAGTTTGTAAGTTTAGGGACTGATGATCCCGTAGTTAAGTCCCATAAGCTATACAAACATTTTCAACTTCTATTGCCTTTCTTGAATATTGAAGTAACCTGTGCAGCTGTCCAGTCTTTGGGTACGGAATGTTCGCTGAGCGAGCGGTTGTATATGATAATTAGGTATGGGGCTATTGTATCAGCATACTCTGAAAGGAAACTAATTGGTATACAATCGGGACCTGGAGACTTTCTTTTGTTAAGTGATTTATGTTGCTTTAATACACCATGGGTATCAACATATTAATTACGCATGCTGGCAGCTGTTCTCGATTCGAAATCTGGAGTATTTGCTTCGTCTTCTTTTGTGAAGTAACTTCGGAAGATCAATGGCAAATAGCAAGCAAGTAAAATTCAAAATTACAATGTATATTTTGAATCTCTAACTGACGGCTGGCCGCAGTGGCCGAGTGGTCTGCGGTGTGCCAATCACGTTCTGCACGGCCGCTGCGGCCGGGTGTTCGAATACCCCCTCGGGCATGGATGTTTGTACCGTCTTTAGTATAATCTAGTTCATAAGTAGTTTGTAAGTTTATGGACTGATGACCCCGTAGTTAAGCCCCATATGCTATACAAACATTTGAACATTTTCTAAATGACGTGGGACCAGTAGTATCCCAAGTGAATCGTGTCAGCGGATGGTTATCTGGGGGAGTTAAAAATGTTGTTCCTGAGTGTTAGAAGTGGAGTAGTGGCAGCAGGGGCGGTGTTTGTGCTCTTCCAAGTGAGGGGTGGGCGGCGGGGGTTGCGGTTCTCGCGTCTCCTCTCACGTTCTTCAGTGGGGTAATCAACTGCTGTTTCATGGTTAATGTGAATCATCCATGGCGTTATACTTTGTTCAGGAAAGAGCATAATTGTCCGTGGGAATCAATTTTCCCCAGGCGACCAGTGACGTATCCAGGGGGCGAGGGTGGGGGAGCTGTCGGGCTGCAGCCCCCCCTCAGACCCTTCTCGAAGAGGGAGAAGCAAACAGACCACGCTGTAGCCCCCTCTAGACCCTCCTTGAACCATCCCCTTCCCATACTCCAGTCTCCCCCCCCCCCCCCACCTCCAGACCCTTCTCGTTGTTTTTTATTTTTATTTTTTTTATTTTTTTTTTTTTTAATAGAAGTCACGTCAGCTCGGATTGACCTCAACCTCCACCAGACCACGATCCTTGCTACGCCACTGCAGGCGACCATCTCGAAGAAGGGGGTGGGGGGGGGGGTTCAGTCAGTGACCGAGCTTGGCTCAGAACTCTCATCATTATTCTGTTCCCCTAGTTGTATTTGTTTTAGTTGTAGTTAGTGACCATCTTACGCAAATTTGAAATGGGAATGAGGCTCATTTCTGTCACGTTAAAGACTTGGCTAATTTCTGTTTGATATTTCACTCAAAAAAAAAAAAATAAATAAATAAATATATAAATAAAATAAACAAATAAAGAAAATCGACATTGGCGTCCAACTGTACCGCTTTTAATGTTCTGAAGGTTTAGAAGAGCTACCTGTGGTGGATTTGCGTTGATACTTGCCATTCAGAACTGCAAGGTTCAACAGGATATCTCCAGTGTCAGTGCATGTACAATCGCTTTAAGATATACAGTATTTGAGACATTCCTTAGAGAAGAGACAATAGCGCTAGCAGTGGCTTCAATACAGAGGGAAAGCGTCGAGATCGTAAATTTAAAACTGCTTCGAATGCACTGCACGCCTCATACTGCTCTTTTCGAGATGAATATGTATTACCTGGATACGCTATTACGAATTCTGAATCCGTGAATGGGAAACGGAATTCGTTCGCCATCTGTCATAGTGCCAAATTACTGAATTTTGTTTCAAGCTGCAAGGGGCGCGTGCAGTCTTTGAGTCTGCCGGAAGAGCGCTCCTCAGGGCACAAGCTGGGCCCTAAAAGAGGCATTTAAAATTCCACGCGAGCCGCTGGGCTAGCTCTTACCCCGGG
This sequence comes from Locusta migratoria, assembly GCA_026315105.1. Classification (NCBI taxonomy): domain Eukaryota; kingdom Metazoa; phylum Arthropoda; class Insecta; order Orthoptera; family Acrididae; genus Locusta; species Locusta migratoria. Next base: position 105,684,245 of record CM048747.1, read on the forward strand.
CAAGAGGGCGCGGGGAAGTATGGGCGACAGGAATGAGTTTTGTGTCGGCTCTCAACCAGGACCCTGCCCCTCCCCTCTCCATCCCACCAGCAAACCCATCCCCCCTCTCCCTACCACCCCACTGCTCTAAAAACGCTGCTCTTTCGCAGCGGCTCACATCGCACCGCGCCCCCTTTTCATCACGTTTACCACTGCTGTCCGCCAAGTCACAAACAAATTCCACCCCAACCTATTCAGCCTGCTGAGTTTTTTCGCCGCCAAAAGCCCCACACCCCGCCGGCTCCGCCCCACACCCACTCCATTAACAATTCTAGTTACATGCTAACGAACGCAGACCTCAAAATTGACCCTCTCCGTAACGGCAAACTCCTACCTGCGACATTAAGCTCTATCGTACACTTCTGGAATCTCGTGAAAAATAAGCAGATGTGGAAGGATGCAGCGTGTTATTTATTTCCATATTTTATCTAGACATGCTATTAGCAATAGCACCATGTGGCGTAATATTTCAAGTTCCACAGTCTGCTCTGCAGTAGACTTGCGCATAATAGTTCGCGATCAGGAGCGCTCATTTTAGTTCGCGTCTCTGCCGCGAACTAGTTCGTTGATTTAGTTCGTCCGCTCCCAGTGACGGCTGAGCGGCGTGGTCTGCGCATGCAGGTGGAGGGAGAAGTTCCACCACATAGCTGCTTCACGCGCTAGCTCCGTGAGCCGCTATTGATATCACGCAAACCAAAAGAAACAGTTTGTGGATAATTTCTCGCGCTTAAGTTTAGAGGTATCTCTATATCTTGGCATTATGCAATTTATTAGTCAGATATTGCTGAGTGCAGAATACTTCAAAGCAGAAATTTTGTAGCACTGAAGTATGTAATGGAGCGGGCAGACGCTCACTTGGAAATGGCTCTCATCAGCAGAAGGCAAACACGTGATTTTTAATTCTGCTGTGCGCCCTCTCGCTATTGCCCGTCGGTCTCCGGAAAAAAAAAAATCCATCGAACTAAGAAGCGAGATACGTTTGGCATAATAGTTCGCGACCGGTAACGCATGTTTCAGTTCGCGACCGACTACACATACTTTAGTTCGCGGCCTATCGAGTATATTTTAGTTCGCGACCAATCGCGCATATTTTAGTGACCGGTAGCTCTCCTTTTAGTTCGCAGCTCGTCCGCGAAGTAGGTCGCTCTTTTTAGTTCGTCCGCTCTTTTCGGCTATTGCTACCGCTACTAAAAGAGCTCTTTCTTTTGCTATGACAGCTTTCTTATATAATGATCAGCGTTGCCCAAGCGTGTGCTATTACCCGTAGTTTTGGACAGTTAGACATCAAATACAAGCAAATAAACCAGTTATTTACACGAATGGGTGATACAATGGTACTCAACTACTTTGCATTCAGAGTACGTGTAGTAAATATTATTTAGTCACTGCTGAACACCTTAGAAAAGAAAATTTTTGGCAGTGAACTATGAAACTACAGCTGAGCTGCATCTCAGCTCGAAATGACGGTAACTGTCAGAAGGGAAGCACGCGATTCTGCGCACTCTCGCGTCCTCTCGCTGTTCCTCGTCAGTCTTCGGGACGAACTAAGAGGCGAGGGATCTGCGAACTAGTTCGCAGCTGGGTACTGAATGGAGTGATTTTTAAATCTTAAATAGGAACCCCAAATTTCATTGGGGATTAGGATTCTCCGTGAAAAAATATGGCACTTTTGTATGAGATTTTTTTTTCTTTTCTTGATAGTTGGCGCTATAATCGGTAAAAATAAAAATGAGTTGAAATTTTTTGATAAATGTTAATATCTGAAAAAGCGGACATCGGAATCTTTCACTATGTTTAAGACTTCCAGTTTCAGCAGACAGCTGGACAATACTGCAACAGATCAGCATAACTTCGATGAGCTTCAATATTCTTGCGAGCCTCGTGCGTAGAAATGATGTCTACTCTCTTTCTCTAAAACAGTTAACATCATGGAACAATTGTATATAGATTGTACGGTCCGACTCACTGAAGTAGCAGTTTGACCGATAAGATAGTATTATCACAGTCCGTACTTAATCCGATTATGGAAGGTGCCACATGATAGTATTATCAAAAATATCAAAACTGTATTTTGATTTTCCTAATGTGATGTGTATTTGTTTAAAATATTATACGGGTGTGGTTCGGGGGGTGGGGGCTCGAGCCTTATGTTAATGATTGTCCCTCCTTGAGGCGAATAAGTTTATTACAACTGTTTGATTATCCCGTTTGCATTTTTCTAAATATTCCGGAAAACATTTTAAGTGCCTCATCCTTTATAATTAGGAGACACTATACTCGATGACACTTAGAACAGACAATACATCTTAGAATAATACTAAACCCTCTATTTCAGCTTTTGTCGATCATAACTGTTACAGTTTCGCTCTTGCTAAATAAACTTGTCTCGAAATGAACTGCTCCTCACTGAATCCAAAACCTTCTGTGGACCCCTGACTGAAGAGCAATATTGAAGTATTAAGTCTTCACACAAAACTATTTGTCGATTGTTTTGTTAGCTACTTCCTTTTCTGGTGGACTACATTCACTGAGGATTGTTTCCATGAATCTCAGTGTGGCATCCATCTTAGGGTTAATGTCATGTGTCATTCCAAACGGCACTGATGAATATTTTATAGAATGTAACTACCTAAAGAGGCACTACTCCAAATATGTAATGGGTGTGGTAATGTATGTCCCTCTTCTATCTGAACATTAGTATGTAACGTTTAATAATCCGACTCTCTAAGCCTGGAAGAACCAAACACACATACTTAGTTCACACATCATCTAACCATCCCCCCTCCATGCCATTCCCAAATGCTACTCCAAAAATGACTGACTTCCTTACAATTTGTTAAAATAAAAAGAAATGAATGAATAAATACAAACATTTTAAGTTATACTCAATGTAAAAATGGATGATCACCTATGTTATGTACATCTGTTTATATATACGTATAACATGTAAATTTAATTTCAAAAACGCATCATATGGATATTTACCTTCAAATATAACATTAGTGCTACCATTTTGTTCATCACTGTATTAAGGAATAAAAAAGCCGCCACTGTAAGAGAATAATGTAAATAGAAATGTATGAACATGTTAACTATAGAAATTGTGTGTGTGTGTGGGGGGGGGGGGGGAATAAGTTTAAAATTATATCTGTGCATCAACTGTGATCTTTGACAAATAACTGTATTTGTCTCTGTATTGTTTACGTTTGTGAAACATGTGAATAGCGCGTGTTGTGGTGAAGTGTTGTGGCCAGCTTTTGAGCACATCAAAACATCTGAAATGCCACCAAACAGCCGAGTGAAGCAACTGTAAGTAGCGTTTCACAATACGATTTAAACGTGTAAATATCGTAATTTAGTACCAAACACAAAGCTCACACATCATTTTGTATCTCATAACAGCCAAACGAGTTCCACAATGTTATGAACAACCTATAAAATGAATACCACCTGATGATGAACTGCCAGGCAGTTCGAGAGTGGTCGTGATGCTTAAATTCGTAAAAAAGGCGACTGGTTGCTGTATTTCCTATTTCGTTTAATCATCACAGTCGCAGGTTCCAAACCTCCAGAATGTTACAAATTTTAATTTGATTTGTATTTTCCCAATGTAAAGTGTTGCTTGCAATTGTAAGGGTGTTTACTTGAGGCATCTGCTGTTTTTGCCTATTTCTTACCATTTTTCATTATGTCAGGATAGTAATGCATTCTTGGGCTATGAGCCCTACTCATCCTGGGGGAAGGGCGATAGTAAAACAGTGGTTTAATCGACAAAACATTTATTGAAATATTCTTACAACCAGAATGCCAGTGGAGAGTGTGCGCGTATTGTCACGCACCGCGCCGACTGCTCACTGACGACGCCTCTGACTCCACTTTGCCCCACTGGAGGCGGGTACCGACGCCTCAGCTCGCTGGCCGCAGCTTACGTAAGCCCAGCGTAGTCTGCACTTAGTGAAGTCGCCTGGGCTCGCCGACCTTGTAGCCAGCAACGATCGTAGAACGGGGGTGTGGCCCGGGCGTTGAACCCTGGTCGCCTTTTGTCTCCAGCTGTTGTTCCGCCCTTGGGCAGGTCAAGAGAGCGCTCCTAGTACGGCCGCATCCTTGCGTACGTACTGCGTTCTCGGGTTAATGCTGTGCTGCTTGCTGCCGCCTCACTGCACCCCGTGCTGGTTCGATGCCCGACAGCACCCCGCTGCGGTCGAGGTCCCGCTGCTCACCGTCCTCGTAGACCCTAGACTCTACTTCCTACAGGGAAGCCATGTAGACCGCAGCGAACCAGCCGTCGCATTGCAGAACAAGCAACCTGCGCCCAACTCAACTAAAGATTAACGTTAGCAGTGACGAGTAGCACAGTTCGGGCGGCAGGTTTCTATCCAGCCGTGGCTGACACTCTCTCTCTACCCGTAGCTGACTTCGTGACGCTGACACTACCTAGCTTGCCTTTACCTACAATATTTATATGCCGGAATTGACCCTGTTGGTTTGCGTTTCATCGATGTAGGTTAGTTGACTTGCTACACGTGATCGAGTTCTATTTTTCGGTCACGTAGACCGTGACTGCTTCTGTCCTTAAGTAACACCGCTGTTTGGAGTTGTTGCGTAGCACTCTCGGCTGCCGACACACTTGCGACACTTGAAGTTTACTTTAATTTTGCTGAGCCCCCGACCCACTCTGCTCCGCGACACTGTCGACTTACGCCATCGTAACACTTCCTTGTTCGACCGGCGAAGTCCACTCACCACTTGTTCTATTTATTACACTACATTAAGTGTCTAAACTTTTCCTTGTCCCGTACACTACTCCACACCAAATATTCCGAAAACAGTTTTAAACGCCTCAACCTGTATGTCGCGTAAATAACGTTAGGGAGCTTGGAGCCTATGCCGCGCGGGAGTGGTCGAGTGGTATGGAGCGCCACGTTACGGATCACGTGGCCCCCCGCGTCGGGGGTTAGAGTCCACCCTCAGGCATGTGTGTGTGTGTGTGTGTGTGTGTGTGTGTGTATGTTGTCCTTAGGTTAATTTAACTGAGTTTGAGTAGTTTGTAAGCCTGGAGGACTAATGACCACACTATTTTGGTCTCAAAAAAAAAAAAAAAAAAAAAAAAAAAAATGTTCAATATGTTTGTTAAGCTTATGGGACTTAACTACGGGGTCATCAGTCCCTAAACTTACAAACTACTTATGAACTACTTACGAACTAGGACGGCAGAAATATCCATGCCCGAGGGGGTATTCGAACCCCCGACCGTAGTGGCCTTGCAGACCGTAACTGGAGCGCCTTAGTCCCCTCGGCCACCGCGGCCGTCTTTCGGTCTCACAAGTGAGGCATAGTTGCACAGTGGTAGTGACAGACTACAAATACAAAAGGACGCGGGTTCGATCTCCGCCTGGTCCTAGGATTTTTATCTGTCACTTTTCACTTTTTTCACCTCTGGCAGTATTGCTCATCTGAAAAATACCGAGTAGCACTGTGGTTCGGAACCCACTATAAACTATAGATTCCCTTATAACTGGCTAGGTAAGTCAGTTTGAAGGTCGGAGGAAGGCAATGGCATACCACCTCTAAACAGGTCCATGCCTAGTAAAGCACTGTGGTGTTCAAACCAATCTTCGGATTGTTGAATGCTTTACCTATAGAATTACAAACATCTGGAACATTTTTTGGAGCCTACAGGATGTCTTACCGGCAGTCCTTATTCTCGCAAGACATACATTTGAACAGAAAAGAAAGGGAAGTGACACTGTTACTTAAAGTACACTTCGCTACACACCGCGAGCTTGCTTTCGGAATGTAGATGTTGAGAGAGAGAAGAGAAAGAGAGGAAGAGAGAAACGCGTTCCCCTGTCTCACGTCGCGGCCGCTGTGCTAACGACTTCTTTAACTCGGCTCCACTTTCGTTGGCAGACAAAGCTTCGGCTTCGTTTGAGCCTTGCGCGCAGTTATTCCTTTTCCGATACCGTACCGCGGTACCGCCGGCTGGCGGCCTCGCGCGGTATCGCAGCAAACGCGCGACCTCCATCCCTCCTCCTGCACATTCCGGGCACGTCCTCCTCCGCCGCCCGCCCTAATTTTGAATAGAATCGCGCCTTCTCTCCCGCGTGGCTCATTCCGAAAGCGCTCACTCGACGTAGCGGGAAGGAGACCCTTAATTATCATTTTCCTTATCTCTTTTGCCCCCTTTCATCCATTCTTTTCCGTTGTCGCTCCTCGGTGCCGTTTCGCCGCTGCCAGCGAGGTTTTAATTAACCAGAGACGAAACTGTGTCCCCCGTAATTACTGCTTCGTAGAGTGTTCGCCGCAGGCTCGACGAAATATGTTACAATATATTTTTTTTTTTTTTTTTTTTTTTTTATTCTCCTGATTTTTCCAGCCTCAAGGCGGGCCAGAAGGCACCGTAACGTGATCGAACACGGTGATACTCTCTCTTCGGACACGAAAACTTTAATGTTAAACATTGAATTAGCTGTGTCGTGCACCTACAGAGACTGCAGGCGAAAGAAAAACTTTGAAATGTATTTTGTGGCCGGTATTATAAATTTGTGTTATGAAATGACAAGCGAGGCATTGCTTGATTTACTGTACTACAGAACTTAATAGGTTGTTTTTAGTCTCAGCTGCTGGTGGATGTAATCACACAACATAGCCAAATGGCATTGCTAATGGGGAACGCGTCTCGAGCGCTGGACGTCCTGCTTATTAGGCAGTTGTGACGTAACCCCGCGCTATTCCAGGCACACATGCTGAAGGTAAGACGGTGGGCTGAAATTCTTCAAAAATCAGTTTTCAGCATAAATAGATACTATTTTCTTTTGTGAACATTTATCTTTATTTTTTTTTCCTGTTCTAAGGACAATCACCCCTTTTGAGATTGACTCAAGCTGAGCCCTAATATTTTCCTAAATCATGGAAAGTTTTATTAGTTCACAGTCTCTATAACAAAGTCATTCCACTTTAGGTGAAGTTGATATAAAAAGAACTTATCTTATATACTTGCTGTAGTCCATTGCGTTGTGAGCTGTCTTCGGCATTCAGTAAAAGATTTGATGTTTCAGGATCGAATGTTCAAATGTTTGTTAAGCTTAAGGGACTTAACTACGGGGTCATCAGTCCCTAAACTTACAAACTACTCATGAACTACCTACAACTAAGGACGGCACAAATATCCATGCCCGAGGGGGAATTCGAACCCCGACCGTAGTGGCCGTGCAGACCGTGACTGAAACGCCTCAGTCCCCTCGGCCACCGCGGCCGGCCGTTTCAGGATCTTTTCGTAAATCATAAACATGTCAGTTGATATGGAAACGATTTTATTTCCATTTAAATGAAGTTTAAATCAATCACATTGTTGCACAATCAAAATAAAAAATAAAAATGCAGCATCAAGCCAACATGGCTGCTTACAGGTTTGTGACTGCTAGAAGTATAACAAAACATGGTTTCTCTCCAACCTCTTTCTACGTAACCGCGTAATAAGATTGATTACAAAGTTTTGTAATTCACAATGAAACAATATTCTTTTAAATTAAATATGCCAAAATACAGAAATTAAAATATTGCATTTAAGCTTTAACTATTTATCTCAATTTATGTACGTGTTTCATGAAATTTGTATTTAATGTGGTACACAAATTTAAAGTCACCCTTTGACTAGTGTTTACAGTGCTCAAATTATTAACATTATTTGTGTTTTTGAAGTGCACACATATTTGTTTTGCTAATATTGTGTAGGCGTACAATTATTGTGACATGGAATTTTAATGTATTTCAGTTTGCGGTCTAATTTTTTTATTAATACGGATTTGTATATGGTTGTCGTAGTTTTGTTAATTTCGAAGATAGTTTCTTACTACCAAACGGATTGTTAATTTTAGTGCATAAAATGATCAGTACTTAATTTAGGATACATGGTCTGCCCTAATTTATTTAAACAAAAGGTACATATGTAATCACATTGTGCAATAGTTATAACATGAAGTATTATTGTTGTATACAAATTAGTATCTATATAGTTTCAGCAATTTCCGAAACTAAGTGTAATGCATTTTTAGTGTTTGCAGCTATTATTTACGAAAGTATTAAAAATTGGAAATTACGTAAAAAGACAGCCAAAGTTATGTTTAAATCAACGTACCATTTCTTAAAAGCGTTTTACTAGTAGTGTCGATAGTATTTCAAACTGAAGGCGAAAATGTGATATTTTACAAGTCCGGTAGCGAAGTTTCATTTTAGGTGTCAGATATTTCGTGTTTGTAATGTTGGCAACTGATATTTGTAAGGATTGTGCAACATAGCAGAAACGTTACACTGTCCACAGCTAGAACTGAATTTTTTTTTAATTATGAAATCTGTCACTCTGTAATAATTTACGCTCATTTTTCTAGAAAGGATTTGTACCTCCCGCACTTTTACAATTAGAGAGTTGCGTTTTTCTGTGTTTTGTACAGAAATGTATGGTTCATATGTTAAATGAATCTTCCATCGCTTCTTGGTATATCAAATTCATTATGAAAATTAAAATACACAATTTTGTGTTTGTTATACAGGTTTGTTTATTTTGTTAATGGATTTTCGGCTTATTAGGCCATCATCAGATATTTACGCAATAAGAGGTAATTCTTCTAAATATATATGGGAATTCGTGCGCTACCTCGCGCACAAAGAATTAATTCTCCAGATTATTTATTCTCTTAACTACTGACAGGTTTCCGCCACTTCCGCGCATCAAGAATTAATCGATCACATTAAATGTAACCATAAAACACTCCTCAAAATTATCAAATTACAATAAAGCACAAAATATTAAATTACTTGCACGCATACAAGTTGTCGTAGGGACCTTTAAATACAACGCGTTTTGTGTATGCACCATTGTTTAACTCTTTGTCCTAGTCACTTAGTCACTGTAATTAAGATTTCCTACGTACTTGTCAGTATGTCTGAACCCACTTGAATGTTAGTCCACAAACTGTGTGCACACATTACGCCATCAATCCTTAATTCAAAAATTACTCCGCTTTTTATAGGTTACTACCACTTGCAGTTGCTGTTTTTATTTTAAAACTACTTACTGGAAATACGATAGTATCATCATTAACCACATGTTCATAAAAATAGGGAAACGTAACAAACATCGCTCCAGAATCAACAAGAGAATCCGCAGCTGTACCAATAATTACCACTCTAATTAACGGTCGCACGTTCTCGACTGGCTCCTTCCTAAGCTCAGTCACTGCGAATAAACATCTTTCTATGTCTTTAAATCTATCTGTGCACAATGTACGAATTACTGTTTCATTAGGTGGTTACAGCTTTAAATCATCTTAAAAATTTCATTATCTACCTTGTGAAATTCAGACTGACTCTCGTTTAACACTTGTAGTTTTCTAGCAAGGTTTAACATCTCAGTTTCCCATTCTTGTGGAAACAATTGAATCATAAATTATGATTTCGAGATGTACTCACTAGGCATAAACTTACTTTCTTTCTTCCTGAGCCAGTCAGTATTGATATCACCAACGGCAACTTGCTGTTCGTCATCAATAATGATGAATTCATTGATCTCTCTACAGTTATCAGTAATTTCTACTGATTCTCTGGCATCAGAGTGCCAGACGTACCCGCTCTGTTAACCGTGTGTCTAACGCATCTCTTTCCGAGACGGGGAGAATTACCAATTCGAATCCGCCCGGCCAATTAACATAGGCGGTTGGAATGCCGGCCACCCTGGATGTGGTTTTAGGCGACTTTCCACATCCCCTGGGTGAATACCGGGCTGTCCCCAAGTCCCACCTCAATTCGCTAAAACATTTTCGTAAGATGGCCGCTTGCAATAGTGGCCGCAACGTCGGTGAAGTATTTGATATATTGACGATGCGGTCCAACACACAGAAGAGTTTTATAAACAATGACAACGGCCGCGGAAGCCTTCGTTTACATTTTCGTAACACTTTACACTTTCACACATATAACACATATACGCAGACATTTGAGGTACACATCGCCCCTCCTCCCCCCCCCCTCCCCCGCGGTGGAGTATGGCGTGGCTACAGTAAGGCCATCTGGCCACCTCGTAAATATCAACATATGCTAAATCCAGATATAACAAGGCCGAACCTACATGTACGGGAAATGGACAAAGATAAAGAGAGAAGAGAGACCAGGGTGTCAGCCGTCGCGTCCGCCGTAACGTTTCCCCCAGCTTCCTGCTGTAATGTAAACAAACTCTCTTCGTGACTAAGCACATCAGCTGCGTCAGGACCCAGTACCTGAACGCCAGCCTCCCTAACATCGACGCCGTCGGAAACAAATTTTTCTGTGACCTTTACACCTTCCTGACTGCCCAGATCGAGTACTGACACTACTCTCCACAAAAGAAGTCTTAATACTTATTCTACCTGAGTCCTTTTCTGAAGTTTCGAGTATTATCCTATGTTGTTTTTCCTTTACTAAATCATGCTCCTGCCACCCATTCCATACTTATTCAGTCCCTAAAACTGACCGACATTGAACACTCCTAAATCTCCCTTAATTTCATAACCACTAAAATCGTGGTTCATGTTCTTTACTTTATTCCAGGCCCTGTTTCGTTTCCTTTGTTCATTCCATTCACGGACGATGGCTGGGAGCGTCTTTAGTTTCCCTGCCGCTGGCCGTTAGTGTTAGCATTATATGACCTCGTAGATAACATCAGAAGGTCATTGAGGATTTTGCGGATGATGTATAATTATTTTCGTAATCACCTATACACCCCGTAACCTAATACATTAATGGGCCTATTAATGCTACAACTTTTAGCGAGTTACTATGCCCATTTTTGTAGCGAGTGTTTACAATTTATGGTAATGTGACTACCAAGTTCTACTTTTACTAATTACTTGGAGGAAGAGAAGATGTATACTAATGTCTGCAGTGTCACAAATGTGTCAGTGTTGTACAAACCTACTTTGCAGCCATGTGTCTGCCGTGCGAAACCCAACAGACTGCCCCTGGGCTAGCCTTTTCGCACTGTAGATGCAAAATATGGTATCCAAAGGGTTAATGTACTACTAAAACTAACTTAGCCTTCATGAGTAGTCGCCCGGATACCTACCGGTCCAGGAAGGCAGCGGCTTCCTCCGCCTTCTAGCTGACGGTCAGGCCGCCCCCTATCTCCCCCCTCCCCCGGTGGCAGCATGGCTGGGCGTGGTGGTCATTCCAGGTTGGCTACACCTTCTCTCCGGACCCTCAGATACTCTTCACAGATCTTGCTGGAAATTGCTTCTATGAGGCTATTGAAAATGTTGGAGGTGTCAGCTTGTTGAATCAAATATATAAATCAAAGTGTCCGTATGTTTGTACGTGATCAAATCTACAATTTTGTTCCAATCTTTATGAAATTTTGTACACGTAAGCTTCAAGCCATGAGGACGGTCGCCGTAAGTGCAAGAATCACATACGATATATAGTTCACGAGATATGACATCATAAACAATGAGATGCGCGAAAAACTGCTGCATTTTGCGGCAATGCTGCTCATTTTCTCCTAAACCATTGGACTGATTTCAACAAAATTTGGTACACACATTCCTTACCGAGAGGTAACAATTGCTGCATGGTTAAGAATCACATATGGCACATGTTTCAAAAGATATTACGTCATATAATGCCATATAATGTGGCGAGACTTTCGAAATACACTGTATGAGAATGACAGTATTTAGCGACTTGCAACAAACTTTAATCATAATTTCAAACCTTTATTAAACTTTTTTCTCGCTGGAAACCATAGTAAAATGATGAAAGAAAAAAGTTTCTCGCTTGCTACTTTTCCGCTGTTTATGGAGGAAAACTACGGCTCTCAGTATGACGTTACAATTTATAATTTGAACACTACAAATTGTAGCGACAGGAAATTTTACAGTCAGTATCCACATATATAGTTTAATGTAGCTTCTAAATTGTATCTTAGTACGACACGTAGTTCATGAAATGAGCACATAAACCGTAATGCGCATGAAAAACCGCCCCATCAAGCACCAAGTTTTAATCTATTAGTTCTTTACTACTGATTGTATTCCCAAGAGATTTTACAGACATACAGCCCTTATACAAATGAATATATACGTGAAAAAGGGCAGGAATAAATAAACAAATACCCGGGCAAAGCCGGGTTTTCAGCTAGTCATAGAATAAGTGTCAAAATTAGGTAGTTCGCTTCTCAGATCAGTGGCTATATCGTCGTATGGTGGGGCACTCATACACGACATGTTCGGATGTTCGTACCTAGCTCCATAGTCGCACGCAGGCGTCTCCCTTGTCCTAAATCGACATAAATACGCCGGTTAGCGGTCATGGCCTGTGAGAAATGTATCAACCTACGGCTTGGCTCAAAGTGTTTCGTGGTTAATCTTTCCCGCATACTCGGCAGTAGCTCATAGGTCCTTGTTCCAGTTTCCTCCACTCTTCGTGCCTTAGTTCTTCCCCTCTCCGCCTGATGGAGGCACGTTCGCCAAGAGGTCCCCAAGATTTTACTGACTTTAACTTGCTTCCCATTCTTTGTCCAGTACCACGCGGCATGTTCCTTGATCTTGATATCCAGCGGGCAGAGCCCCATCAGGACAAGTAGAGCACCTGGCGTGGTTCTATAAACCCCTACTGAGTGCAACAGGATGTTTCGTTATACTCTTCTCACCCGGGTGAGCCTGTGTGCCAGCTTCCGGACCTATAGCCCACGGATGATGTCAGTATGCTGTTGTGGTATAGCTTGATGAGATTGGGTGGGAGGTGGAACCTCCGATGCCAAATCCCAGTCAGCGGAAGTAACGCTACCAATGACCGCTGAGCCATCGCATCCATACGGGCCGCGAAGTTCCATCGCTCATCGGGGTTAACTCCTTAATACCGCGCGTGCCCTCTCCGAATGACAGGCACGCCATTGATGAGAAGCAGGTAGGTCGACTTTTATGGTGCAATTGTCATTTTGGTGTTGTGGCACCATGTAATCAGGATGTTGATAGTTCTTTCTACCCTGAGTTCCATGTGTTCGCGGCTATGGCTGCCAACCAGCAAGAGGAGGATGATGTTGCAGTAATTTATCAACACTGTGAAAGAGTAGCGAAATGGAGGATGATCTGCAGTATATCGGCGTTTGGATCAGGAAATAACAGTGGTGCCTCAACAGCAGGTTGTGTAAATTGCTGCTTTTACAAAGAAAGGAAGATCCTTTATTATTTAACAACGCAACAGCGGGACAATCTCTGGCAGCAATTACTTACATAAAATATGTAGGAAAAGACATAAGGAGTAATTTGAAATGGAACAACCATCTAAAATAAGTAGTGTGTCATACAGATGCCAGACTGAGAAAACCTCAGGAAGTGTGGCTGCCAACCAGCAAGAGGAGGATGATGTTGCAGTAATTTATCAACACTGTGAAAGAGTAGCGAAATGGAGGATGATCTGCAGTATATCGGCGTTTGGATCAGGAAATAACAGTGGTGACTCAACAGCAGGTTGTGTAAATTGCTGCTTTTACAAAGAAAGGAAGATCCTTTATTATTTAACAACGCAACAGCGGGACAATCTCTGGCAGCAATTACTTACATAAAATATGTAGGAAAAGACATAAGGAGTAATTTGAAATGGAACAACCATCTAAAATAAGTAGTGTGTCATACAGATGCCAGACTGAGAAAACCTCAGGAAGTGTGGCTGCCAACCAGCAAGAGGAGGATGATGTTGCAGTAATTTATCAACACTGTGAAAGAGTAGCGAAATGGAGGATGATCTGCAGTATATCGGCGTTTGGATCAGGAAATAACAGTGGTGCCTCAACAGCAGGTTGTGTAAATTGCTGCTTTTACAAAGAAAGGAAGATCCTTTATTATTTAACAACGCAACAGCGGGACAATCTCTGGCAGCAATTACTTACATAAAATATGTAGGAAAAGACATAAGGAGTAATTTGAAATGGAACAACCATCTAAAATAAGTAGTGTGTCATACAGATGCCAGACTGAGAAAACCTCAGGAAGTGTGGCTGCCAACCAGCAAGAGGAGGATGATGTTGCAGTAATTTATCAACACTGTGAAAGAGTAGCGAAATGGAGGATGATCTGCAGTATATCGGCGTTTGGATCAGGAAATAACAGTGGTGACTCAACAGCAGGTTGTGTAAATTGCTGCTTTTACAAAGAAAGGAAGATCCTTTATTATTTAACAACGCAACAGCGGGACAATCTCTGGCAGCAATTACTTACATAAAATATGTAGGAAAAGACATAAGGAGTAATTTGAAATGGAACAACCATTTAAAATAAGTCGTGTGTCAGACAGATGCCAGACTGAGAAAACCTCAGGAAGTGTAGTTCATTACAAAACTCTCGTTCGGCAAGTGTTTGAGTATAGCTCATCGGGGTAGGAACCGGCCGGAGATCCGTACCAGATAGAGTTAATAGACGACACAGAAAATAGCCAAAGGAGAGCAGCACGCACCGTTACGGGCTCATTTAGTGAGCGTGATAGCGTAACGGATATGATAAGGAAACTCCCGTGGCCAGTTCTGGAAAAGAGACCTTCTTATCGCGGGACGATATACGTTTCATGTAGAGTCAATCAATGTTTTGCTTCCTCTCACGTATATCTCGCGAAGCATAAGACTGGAGATATTAGGGCCCACACGGAAGCTCACAGGCAATCTTTATTTACTTCTTTTATATTTTTTTCTGTGAATCACACGCAACTGGAGTAAAAAGTGCCCTCTGCCGCAGACCGTGACGTGGCTTGCTTTCCGCATCGTGTAGGAGTTCCGGCGCCGAATAAAGTCCACCTAGCGGATTAACGGTCTGGGACTGTGTGTCGGCTAACCTAAGTGTGGTTAAGCCGGTTTGCCATCTGCCAATGCGAGCGCGTAAGGGCTGCCAGGGTCCACCTCCAGTCCACAATGTCGGCATCTGCTTCGCAAACAATTTCTCCACGTTCACAAGCTCCACGATTTACACAGCACACATATGTTTGCAGGGGGTCACTAGGGAAGACCGTAAAAGAACCGTCTGATTCGGTGCTGGCTGCGAGGGGGTAGAGGGGAGAGAGAGAAAGAGAGAGAGAGAGAGAGAGAGAGAGAGAGAGGGAGTGAGAGAGAGGGGGAGATAGAGATGGAGAAATCGCTACGGACTGGTCGGGGTTGTGCAGCACTTCAGGCTGCGACGGGGCGAAGTACCGTTGTCCCCGGTGCCGTGATCAAATTCATTTCAAAGATTACGTTGTAGCCTTCCCCCGATGTTATTCAATCTGTACCTTGAGCAAGCAGTGTAGAAATCCAATCAGAAATCTGGAAGCGAATTGATGTTCAGGGACAATGAAAAACTTCGAGTTTTAACGATGCCATTTTAGTTGTTTCAGAGGCAGTAATGATTTAAAATAATAGCTCAAGCAAATAGTAATACATATATATTCCCAAACACACACAAATTGAAGACAAATAAAACTGTGGTAATGGAATAACAGCTGATTTAAACCAATCGATCCTCATGTAATTGGAATAGTAAATGAGACAATAAAAGTTACGGATAAGTTTAAACTATTTAGGCATCAAAGAAACTATTAATCTCCCAGAGAAGAAAAGATATAAAACAATAGTCTGGCACTAGTAAGCAATATATATCTGGGGAAGAATGTAGACTGTAAGTAGTTCAGCTGAATACAGTAAGCAAGTACAAATGATTGTTGGTTACATTTTTTGTTCGTGAACTATCGAACCATGTCTATATCTTCCTCTTTTTCCTCTTATGCCTCTGTTTGTATTAAGTAGCTGGAAACCCAACATTCCTGGGCATTTGATCCACTATTATGTTAGCCTCTCTCCTCCCTCTGTCCTTCTCTTCCTCTTTCCAATCTCCCCTCCCACTCCTCCTCGTCCGCCGCCATTTCATTCTCCCCCGCGTACCGAGCGAGGTGGCGCAATGTTAAGACACTCGATTCGAGAGGACGATATTTCAATTTACCTCCCACCATCCGGATTCAGGTTTTTCGGAATTTTCTTAATTCACTCATTTGAAGGGGCCCAGCCGATTTCCTTCCACTTCCTCAACCCAAAAACCCGAGCGTGAGCTCTGCCTTTAATGACCAACCTGTCGACGTGGCGTTAAATCATAATTTTCTTTCCTTCATTTTTTTTCATCTTGACCTTCTCTCCCCCTACTCTATCCATCCGTAAGCCCGTCTCTGTCATTGCGCCTGTGACCCGATGTCTGCCAAATGTCTTTCTGTTCCCCATGCTAGTCTCCTAGCTGTCCCGTAATTGAAAAACTACATAAGAGGGGACCAAGAAATATATCCACTGTTTAAAGGTCCATAACTTACAAACTAATTGAACGAGTTGTCTCATCTTTGGTAGTGTAAGTTTGTTATTCTGGCAATCGCCACACAAGCTTTGAAGCCAGATGACAGTCGCCGGATAGTTACTCGAGTGAACATAGATAGCGCAAAGCTTACATTCGATGAAAGGAAGTTAGTTTTGAAGTGGTACTGTAAGTACGAAAACATGAATGAGGTACAAGGGCAATGGCGAAATGAGTATCAAACAGAGCCGCCGACATGTTTAACGATTCGTCGGATTCGAGACAAAGGCTGTGTTAAAAGTGTACACAAACAATGATCTGCCCCTCAGGGGCTCAGCATTAATTTGCTGAGTACAGGCCTGAGCCATGGGCTGTGTCGCTCCAACAGTCCGCTGCACCGTAAGCTCTGTGCGTGCTTCAATGACCATAGTTCGGCGCGACGGGGTTGCGTTCCTGCATATGACACAATCAACCTTAAGCTGCTTACCCAGAAAGTATATAATGTCACAAAGGACATATATGTTCGTGTAATGCGTTTTACAGACCAGACGTACATCTGCAAGATTGCAAACCAAAAACAGCCGATGGAGGACACAAACAAATGGACTTTCACGTGCTAGTGTTGTGGTTCCAATACTTTTTAACATCTATACCAACAATATTTCTATCAAACAACAGACAAGAATGTTCATCTATGCTGATGATGCAGCAGTGACCACACAGGATAAGATCTTTGAACAGGTGGAACAGGATGTCACCGGGGTCTTAACAGTATTAGCGACCTACTATGGAGATAACAAGCTAAAACCGAATCCCAGTAAGTCGCAAGTGTCCTATTTCCATCTTAGAAACAAACAAGCTGAACAGAAACTCCACGTCACATGGCAAGGGAAAGAGCAGGAGCACACAAATAGTCCGAAGTACCTGGGAGTGATATTGGACAGAGCACTTACTTTCAAACAGCACTGACACAACACCAAGAAAAAAAGGTCTGTTGTGCATGAAACAACATACTGCGGAAACTGTCAGGTTCGTCGTGCGGAGCTTAGCCACATGTTTTGCGCACCACCGGACTAGCGCTCAGTATCTTAGCAGCGAAATATGCGGCGCCAGTGTGGAAGAACTCGGCGCACGCTAAGCAAGTTGACATCGCTGTGAATGAAGCAGTACGTATCGCCACAGGATGCCTCAAGTCAACTCCAACAGCCAAAATTTATCCCATTTTAGTATAGCACCACCCGCTGTTCGAAGTAAGATCTCCGCCAAGATAGAAATATCAAAACCAACGAACGATTCTCGACAACCGATGCATTTGCACCGCAAACAAGGGGTCTGGTTGAAGTCTTGCAAGAGTTTCATTGACACAACTGAAGATTTCGTTACCACGCCCAGCATAAGGCGCACTTCTTTGTGGAAAGAATCGGTACCACATTCCGCGATGGACCTCCGTGAGGAGCGATCTGCAGGATTTGAACTTCCGTTTCAACTTGGAAGATATTAAATTGGCTGCGCAAAGGAGTAACTAAGAGCAAGTCAGACCTATTGAAATGGAGATATAGTAATGGAAACAGTTGCTAATGTGGGGCAGTACAGGATTTTATCAATTTATTGACATGTCAATAACATGCACTGTGGACGATATTCTTAAAGTAAACGACAAAGCAACCTATGTTTCTGATTACTGAAAAGGACGGACACGGAAGAAGTGATTTTTTTCTAGAAATGGAAACGTAGTAACATGGCAGGGGTAAGGACGAGGGAGGAAATGTGCCTATTACTAAAATCTATACTATGAATTTTAACCCTGTTAATTTTACTAAGATAATAATAATAATAATAATAATAATAATAATACTAAAGTAAAAACTAAAGAAAATAAAATAAAAAAACGTGTCATTTGGGAGCCAGATCGTAATGTTTGCCGTTAGAGAGGAAATTGTTCCACGTGTCACATCTCACACGTCGGTACTTTTCTCGTGATGATCAATTCGCCTTCCGCGTCTACAACAGCGTGTCTACATCTACATCTACATAGATACTCTGCAAATCACATGTAAGTGCCTGACAGAGGGTTCATTAACCACCTTAATAACTTTTCTCTACCGTTCCATTCTCTATTAGCGCTCGGGAAGAAAGAACACCTAAATCGTTCCGTTTTAGATCTGATTTCTCTTATTTTGTTCGGATGGTCGTAGGTGGGTAGGTGGGTGCAAGAAAAATATTTTCACATTCAGAAGTAAAAGTCGGTGATTGTAACTTCGCAAACAGATCACGCCAAAATGAATAACGTCTTTCTTTTAATGATTTCCACCCAATTCGTGCACGTGACAAAACAAAACGAGCTGCCCTTCTGTGAATCTTCTCAATGTCTTTCGTTAGTCCTACCTGGTGAGGGTCCCACAAGGGGCAACAGTACTCCAGGAGAGGACACAAAAGTGTTATGTAGGCAGTCTCTTTGGTTGAGCTGGTGCATCTTCGAAGCGTTCTGCCAATGAAACGTAACCTTTGGTTCGCCTTCCCCACAATATTTTCTATGTGTTCTCTTCAGTCAAAGTTGTTAGTAATTGTTACTCCTAGGTATTTGCTAGAATTTACGACCTTCAGATTTGACTGATTTATCGCGTAATTGAAGTGCAGCGGATTTCTTTTAGTGGTCATGTGTATTACTTCACACTTTTCTTTATTTAGTGTCAATTGCCAATTTTGGCACCATGTAGAAATTTTGTCTAAATCGCTCTGCAGTTGCTTTTGATCCTCTGTTGACTTCACTAACCGATAAACGACAGCATCATCCGCGAACAGATTGTCTCCTAAATCGTTTATAAACAGGAGGAAG
This sequence comes from Locusta migratoria, assembly GCA_026315105.1. Taxonomy (NCBI): domain Eukaryota; kingdom Metazoa; phylum Arthropoda; class Insecta; order Orthoptera; family Acrididae; genus Locusta; species Locusta migratoria. The sequence goes on from CM048747.1 coordinate 105,703,442, forward strand.
AGTACGGGACCTATAACGCTTCCCTGTGGAACGCCAGATATCACTTCTTTTTTTGAGGTTTGATTCCATTACTTGGAGGTGCTCCACGACCACACAATGATGAACTCACCAGATGTAATTAGCAGCATTGGCCGTTAATGTTTTATTTTAAAAAACCACAGGGCAGGCATTCAGGGCATGCATATGCTCGTTGGAAGGACACTGAAGATGATCATTATGTGATCGAAATCGATCTGTGGTTTTTTAAAATAAAACATTAACGGCCAATGCTGCTAATTACATCTGGTGATATATCACTTCTGTTCTACTCGATGGCTTACCGTCAATTACAACGAACTGTGTCCTTTCTGACAACGTGTGACCACGTTTCCTAACGACCTAAGCGGTATGAAAATATTTTCGTTAACAATATTCCGAAGATAACAGTTTTGTGGGTAATGGTACATTTTGTAAGACAACGGGGCTGTTGCCGTGGAACAGCTGCTCGTGCGCGGAGAAAGTGCGCTCTTTAGAGGAGAGGAGAAGAACTGCGGGGAAGATCTGTAGGCGGAGTCGTTTAGCGGCAAAGTGCCGGCGCCCGCCGGGAGTCAGTGCGCGTTAAGGAACCCTTTTAGGAGCGAGGCAGCAGCTCGGAAAAATTCCCCCGGCCCGTATTCTCGGCGGGCCGCGAAAGCGGCAGAGCGAGCGCGCTAACGCCGCGAGACACTGCGGGGGCGGCCCTTAGCGCCGGCGGTGGGCCCCAGCGGGACGGGCCGAGGCGAGGCGCTTAGCGCTTAGCGCTTCGCCAAATAACGAGCGCCGCACAGTGCCAACAAATGACGATCGCGCAGCACGCCGCCGCCGCCGACAAATGACGGCGCCGTACCGGCTACCGCCTGACAGCCCTCACCGCCGCAGTGGTGGCAGCCCTGGACCGACCCCTCAGGTGCCGTTGTTTGTTTTTGCGGATTGCGATCTGCTGACAATGTCCTGTAGACCCACATACTATTTGGCCACGATAACTTGACGATTCGCGCGGTGGCTGCTGGGAGCTCGTCTTGCACGAACGGAAGGCAGCATCGGTTGCTTGCTGCAGTGCTGGAACCGTTACCCTAACAATGTGTACATTAATTTTTCGCGTCAAGGACCATTGTAAGGTTGGCAGCTCATGTAAATAAAAGAATAACTTTCAACTGGTGTCGATTTTCTAAGCTTGTCGCAACACCAACAAAATCGTCAACTTATCGTGGCCAAATAGTTCAAATGTTTGTAAAGCTTATAGGACTTAACTACGGGGTCACCAGTCCCTAAACTTACAAACTACTTATGAACTACTTACGAATTAGGACGGCACAAATATCCATGCCCGAGGGGGGATTCGAACCCCCGACCGTAGTGGCCGTGTAGACCGTGACTGAAGCGTCTCAGTCCCCTCGGCCACCGCGGCCGGCGTGGCCAAATAGTACCACTGATAACACGGACTGCGCATTTCCATATCTCTGCCGTGCTGTCATTTGAAACTAAAATTTAAATACCTGTCGAGTCACGTGACTGAGTTTTCGTCATTTTCTTTTATTTATTATCAAAAATGGCAAATTCCTGATGTCCTGAAAAATTATTTATTGTTGTTTTTGGTAACACACCGCTGAGACTGTTAAAATTTCTCTACTAAGAACTCACGACCGGTTTCGAAAATTAAATTTGCATCATCAGGTGCTTATTGTGGTGTCGCCCAAGTGTAAAGTGCGCGCCACCTACTTTCGCCGCGCGCCGCCATGCACGCACGGCGCGGCGTTCTTACGACGTCAGCCACGAGCGTCCTCTGCTGCAACTCCGCTCGTGGCCACGGCTGCTGCATCGTTCACTTGGGAAACGGATAGGCACCAGTTAAGACTTGGCTATCGGATAGGCACTAGGAATTGTCAGTAGGCAGGCCTCTATCTAAACTATGTATCAGCATTCTGCAGTCAAGAACTATGTAAAAGTTAAGTATCACCTAGACTCCACGAAATATATATCTTGTTCTAATTTAGCCTAGTGTTCTAGTTTCTGCTGTCCCACCGGCTGGCCACCTCCGTACCTGCACACGCGTGCATCCTTTATTCCTGTGTCGGTCTCTTTCTACTCGGCCACCGACACCTACGACAACCGGCGGAAACGAGTCACAAAAGCGGCGACGAGGATGGGATACAAAAGTGGCGACGAGGATGGGATACAAATGTAGCGACGAGGATGCGATACAAAAGTGGCGACGAGGATGGGATACAAAAGTTATTTCTTTCAAATTTTAACCATATGTTACTTTGCCTCTATACTAGCTGATCCCTATTACTATTCTTGAGTTGTAACCAACCTGCCTATAAAACCATCCATAAAATCTCTTTCTTCAAAAAGTGGGGCTTGGTCAACATGTACTGAAAATCGAATTTAATATTCTTTAGCCCCCTGAGGCGGCTTTCATGCTGAATACCATTCATAACGGTTTATATCAGAGGATGGCCAATGGCTGATGAAAATTTACTGTTTTAAGTATGGGATTTTATTCGGTTTTCATGTTGACGGAACCCCGCTTTTTGAAGAAAGGGATTTTATAGATTATTTTATAAGCTGGTTGGTTACAACTCAAGAATAATAATGGAGATCAGCTAATACAGAGTCACAGTTACATATGGTTATAATCTGAAAGAAATAAGCACCTGATGATGCAAATTTAATTTGCGAAACCGGTCGTGAGTTCTTAGTAAAGAATTTTTAACAGTCGCAGCGGTGTGTAACCAAATAAATGAATCAATTCGACTGTGGTTGCCCGATGAATAAAGTGTTATTTATTTAGTTAGTAACCGACTTTTGGCTTCTTAGGCCATCATCAGCTAACAACTGAATGTCGCTAACACTTCTTCACAGATGTGCTAGTTAAAGAGGTGTGCCGGCCGTTGTGGCCAAGCGGTCTGCGGCGCGCCAGTCACGGTCTGCACGACCACTACGGTCTGGGGTTCGAATCCCCCCTCGGGCATGGATATTTGTGCCGTCCTTAGTAATCGCTAGTTCGTAAGTAGTTTGTAAGTTTAGGGACTGATGACTTCGTAGTTAAGTCCCATAAGCTCTACAAACATTTGAACATTTTTTTTAAAGAGGTGTTACTGTATTACAGAAGATACTAATTCACATACCTACAGGAAAGCAGTGGCGCAGCCACGTTGGGGGAATAATGGAGCTGAAGCCGCCTCCCTCCGAACACTACCCACTTTTTATTTAACGTTTTCATTTTTATTTTTTAAACAGGTCAGTACCGGAAATTTGAAATATTACTCATGTAATAAGTCACAATGTAACTATAATAATTTGCGAAGCACAAGTGAACGTGACAATGGATGGCCAATGAGATGTCGCCACTGAGAACGTGTGCCGCTGTAACTGTGAGTGGTTTTAACGCCGCCGCGACCAGCTCTGATGCTGCCGCTATTGTTACTGCTATGCTCAAATTACGAGCTGATTGCAAAAAATTGTGTATTGTGGGAATCCGCAGCTGTAGACTTGAATCATATTCAAGGAAACCGCTTCTGCTGTATGGTATTCTTTCATTAACCAAATAATTTCGTGCATTAGAACCACATCATCAGTGTTATCTGTATACAAAGAAGAGCAAATGCCAGTAACGATCGCGTTATGCTATTTTACATTTGCGCTATAGATAAGAAAACTGTAGGTGAAAGTACTCACAAGTTATTTCATATTTTTCTCTTAGTGACACTAGACGACCCAACTTTCTCTGGTCCTATTCCATAAAATGTTAAATAAATCGGATTGCCCGAATTGAAACAATGTGGAACTGGAAAATATGAGAAATTTAAGCATACATACCGGTGGCGTTGTGCTGGGGCAACCCGACATCAACTATGTGGTGCTCGTAGCAGAGCTGGTAGGTGCGTCAGAAGTGCGAATGCGCGAAAATTAAATTGAGCATGAGGCAGTTAGCGCTTTGAAACAAGTGTTATAGCAGAGAAGTCTTTACAGATTACAGCTGATTGTTCATATGCTGCGACCCACTGCTTAGCAGGTCAGCGACGTAACCATTTATAATCTTATGAACAACAATAGTGTTCAGTTTTTACACATAGAGTCTCATGTTAATGAAACTGTAAAGACCTTCTTCTTTCGCTAGTAACGTAGAAGCTGCTTAATTATCCCTACAAGTACCAAACACGGGGAAAAATTGACCGTACATTTTTCTTTTATTAAAAAATCATAATAAAAATCCTTTGTTTATGGGCTTTTCCCATTTGTCTCTCACCTTATAAAGTACTACGCTGTACATTTCTATGGTTACAATTATTAAAACTGCAAATATTATATATAAATTTTATGCCCAAGGGCACATTTTGTCCTGAGTTGGCACTCCATGTGACCATAATTCTTAGTGTCTTCCCTACAACCACCAAGAATGGAGAAAAAATGTTACTGTAAAATCAGTGTACATCACAATTTCAGTATATACCACCTATTTACAAGCCTAATAGACCAAATAACTGCTGAAATTATTATAAATAATGGTATATAAACAAAATTTCACAAGACTGTGAAAGTAACTCTTTCGGTCCTATATCTGCAGGTAATCCAAGATGGCAATACTGAAATAAGGATAACGCAATGTACATGTCTGAAAGACAACTGCTGATGGTAAATACGAAAAAAAAAATGAATTTCACAGGATTCACAGGTTATTGTAATACGGGCAAAATTTGCCCTTTCTTGGTGCTCGTGTACCCTAAAATACTTTGATGCTGCTAGAGCTGATTATACACACTCCATTTTCACCACGTTGTTCCTGTTCCACATTCAAATTAATGCGGGCCTACTCATTTTATTTCTTGTGCAATTGTTTTCGTAGTATAATTGGTTAAATTGTAAAATGTATAAAAATAAGACATTGAATAATGAACTACAAATGCTTCATTTCTTTAAATGAGACCCACCAAGAACCAAATACTGGCTGCGCCTTTGCAGGAAAGTGTTACATTTTCACGGCACTGAATTATATGTACTAAAATATAGAAGAGGAAGGTAGGCGTTGTTACATTGTGAATTAGTACTGAAAATAGTAACTGAAACTTATTTTAGTAGAGACGAAATGGAAATTAGGTTTGGGCGTTGAATACTTTACTGGCATCCTCTGCCATTTGTTTATTGATTTTCCGTGCAGATTACATTAGATTATATTAGTTTTTCGTTCCGTAGATCTATATTGAGGAGGTCCTCGTGGGTGTGGAACATGTCAAGAAACAAAATTTACAAGCTGAATAATATATAATACTAATAATATACAGATACATACCTTTTTTGAGCTGTAATATGATAATACTAATATAGTATGAATATCGATAAATGCATCATTCGGTACAATTTAGAAATTAACTAATGGAGTAGAAGGAGTTTGCCACTCGAAAGTGTTTTACGCTGCTCTGAAACTGATCTTTATTTCTAGCTAAATTTTTTTATACTTGGTGGTAAATCATTGAAAATGTGTGTTCCTGAGTAGGACCACTTTTTGAACTGAAGTAAGCGCTTTTAAGTCCTTGTGTAGATCACTTTTGTTCATAGTATTGTATGTATGAAATGAGCTGTTTGTTGGGAGAAGGGATATATTATTTATGACAAATTTCATTAAGGAATAAATATACTGAAAGGCAGCAGTTAATATACCCAGTTCTTTGAAGAGGCTTCTACAAAACGTCCATGAATATACTCCACAAATAACACGTAAACACGCTTTTGGACTCTGAAGACTGACTTGAAGAGTTACCTCAAAATATTATCCAGTAGTGTCATCCCTCTGCTTTTCCTTTGGATGCTATCCATTCAGCCAGTCTCCAACACATAGTATGTTACAATTTAATAGTCATATCCTAGATGTTTCTCATACACAAGGATACGCCAAAGAATTGAAAGAATATTTCAATATGTAAACGAAATAACCAAATCAAAATGCGATCAGATGTCAGAAACGGATTATACACCGTGCTAATTATAATTAGCATATAACATTCAATAATTATTGAACTATATGAAATGAAATCGTCATAACTTCTGAGTGGTTTGCATTAGGAAGGTTTGGCCGTCGGGGCAAGGTTGAAATTGGTACATGCATGCACATGTGAATGTGGTTTGCTTTAGCCACAAAACACGCTTTTATTTGAATGGATTCTTCGATAAGCAAAATTGAAGCATTTGGGAGACGGATAATCTGCACTTCGCAATAGGTAACTCTCATCACCCTCAACAATTGATTGTGTGATGTCCAATGCCTAGTCACGGAATTATCGATGCGACGTTCCTTCAAGGCATGGTGACTATCGAACGCTACGTAAGGTGTTGGAAGATCTTTTCATCCCCATTATCAAAGTGACTCTGATTTCTACTAGTTGTGTTTCATGCTAGACGGAGATCGATTCCGTCGAAGCTGAAGACTGATGTGGAGGAACGCATTCTGTCTCTAGAATCCCCAGGGGCTACTGGATTTGGTCTCAATTGGCCGCCACATTTTCCGGATGCTTGAAAGACTGCCCCATTCCGCATGACGTTTCGATGTATTATGTCTTTACACAAGCGACACATTTTTGTGTGGGCTATATTAACGACGTGATGTATAGCGATAACCGAAACCCATAGCAGAGATGAATATAGCCTTTCATGAGATAATCGACAGCATCGATGTTCTGACAATTCAGTGGGTCATACAGAATTCCGTTATTCGTCTGCGCTTTGTTATTGCCACGGAAGACAGGCATATTAAACTTGTCATGATGTACATCCGAATATCTGTAGTGACATTTACATGTTGAGTACAGTATCTGCATGCTGTAGTTTGGAAACATTTGTTTTTATTTTATATAGTTCAGTAATTGTCACTCTGTATGTCTGTACCGTGAAAGAATAATGGATTCGCAATGGTTGGAAGCTGATATACATTTAGCACCGAACACTGTTGTAAATCGGTTGTAGCGTGATATCACGGCGAGCAACCTAAAAACCATGCAGGCGACGTATTACTTTGCATAACAATCGCACTTAGGTGAATCAGATCTAGTCGGTTCAAAATGTTTGTAAATCTGTCGGACTCTACTACTGGGTCATCAGTCAGTAGCTTACAAACTACTGAAACATAGTTAAACTAACCTAAGGACAAACACACAATCCACGCCCGAGAGGGGGATTCGAACCTCCGACGCGGGAGGCCGCGCGATCCGCAACGTGGCGCCCCAGACGACTTGGCAGCTCCCGCGCGGTATAGGTGTTTTCGGAACCGTATTGGTTGAATCGGAAGCGGAACATACTGACAAAAAAATTTCTTTGGGACTTACGTCGGCATGCACGGATCCGTCATAGGGTAACAGCACTGTGCTTTCCTATTTATTGGCTCGATAAGGGCCACTTATTGTACATTGAGTTTCTGATCTGTTGCCACACGTCTTGCAGCAGGTCTAATAACAAGAGGTTTTATTGTCAACTTCTAATTTCAGCTATAAACAAGAAAAACTGTCAGATCCAATACACGTTGCTTGTGATGACGAAATTAGTTTCGTGTTCCGAATCACGTAACTTAGATGTGGGTTTCAGTATGTCAGAAAAGAAGAGACACCTTATGAATAACACTAGTTGTGGTTAGAAAAGCGAGTCGTACAAGTGGAGATAGCACTACTATAAATTTTCGAACAGCTTCATTGTGAAAAATATTATCATTTTAACGCTAAACATTCTTTTGTCCCATGTGTGCGCAGCTAAAAGTTTCGAAACGTTCTGTGGAAAGAATAGCCAATCTCCTCCAGTAGATGTTGCAAGGAAATTATTTGGGAACTTGAAACTCAGGGGTGAAACGAATTACGTTGGACAACAAAAGAAGGCGGAGAGCTGTATAATTAAGGAACTAAGCTGCACTTACGGTATATGAACTAAAGACAATACTCCTCATGAAAGTACTTTTCTCGTTTAACAAAGCGACAAAATGTTTTCTCCATAATTTGTAGCACATTGTTACTATAATACATTAAGAAATGAAATATATTTGACTTTTTCCGCAAGAATAAAAGTGAATGCTCGTACTATTCAGTCGCATTACTTCCTTTTATTTCTGCGACTTTTAAGAACACGGAATAAAATATGGTGTCCATAAGAAGCAACTGACAGAAGTTGTCGACTTCCCTAGTGCATCGATCCGCAATACTCATATTTGTTTGTGCCATTACCGATTAAAGTAATATCTCTGATTTAATGCCACTTGTTAAATATTGAACCAGTACTAACAGGATTAATTGTTATTTTATCAACGATAAATTAAACAAGTAAAATGACTGCCGAACAGTTCAGGAGTTCCATTTGCAACATCAAATGTAAGTAAACCTATTGGACTAAACTGCTATGGTCATCAGTCCCTACACTTACAACACTAAGGACGACACACACATCCTTACCCGATGGAGGACACGAACTTCCAACCGAAAAGCAAATTTAACCGAAGGGTGCTTTTATAAAATTATTTATAATTACATTTACATTATTTATACGACTTATATTACTTATGCTAGTAATTTCGATTATTTTTCAAATACTTATCTCGATTATATTGATCAGTGAATCAGGCAGGCACAACAAAAGGCAATCGCACTGCACAACCTGCTTTCGGGTGCAGCCTTCGCCAGACGTAAGTCACACACACACACACACACACACACACACACACACACACACACACGACGACCGTTCCCAGCTTCTGCGTCACAACATGGAAGAGAAATTTGTTTTCAAGAACGTTTGTAATCAAAGTAGACGGACATTATTCGATATATATCGATTTAATCGATATATATCGGACGTGTTTGTTTTCGCTGATTTCTGTGATAAGTTTCCGTTTGCGGAAAGTGAATTAAATATTGGCAATGAACTTACATCAATAGTGACCAACGAAATCCTCTTCAACCACTCCATTTGTGGTGTCCTTTTGCTCCGTAATCAGGATACAGTTTAGCGATGTCTTCCAGAAAAACTGGGAGAGTTCATGGAGCGTCCGTTATACCGCGTAATTTAAAATAAGAAAATACAAGTACTGAAATAAATACAATTGGTCTCTTTACCTTGGTCGGCCTTCTTTTTTAATGGAACACAGACTTCCACAAACGCTCAATATTTTGTGTATGGATTCTGAAGAAACGAATTCTACGAAATGATTCACGAAATAATGGTCAAATCCTTCATTCTTCAAAGTCACGTTCGACTGGAAACCATCCTTTATTAGTTTAGTCCCAGCCAGTATAAAATGCTTTATGAGTCTCAATAAACACTTTTTCCCTCTCGAGTAAACCCTTACAATTAAACACTTACGACTCTTTCTTTCTATTCCGCCAATTACCCAAACAGGTTCTATTTCGTTTTTCAGTGGTCGTCCTTTTTTTATATTTTCTCCTCGCTGTATGAGGTACGCCCACTTTCATAATTTTCCCAGCACCCCTTATGGGAACACATTCATGTGTCACGATGACATAAGACACTTTCCGGTAGAAAGCAAAGTAGTTACATGTGGTGTTCAGTGATAAATCAGTTTCTGCGGCTATCTCCTGCAGTGTATAATTCCGTATCCAAAAAACTATTAGGGTGATATTTTTGTCTATCGAAAATTTCGATGACACAAACGAAGTATTTCTCTGACACTACTTCTCTTTCCGCACTTACTGCAAAAGAATTGAAATGGGATCTCAGTATTACATATTCTTCACCTTGGCAATTTACACAATTTATCTTTTCCTCATCGGTAGTAATCAACATTTTTTTTTTACAAAGTTGAACACTCTTCTCGATGCTAGATAAACACGCACCAACGCCGTCATTCATCACTAATGTACACAGAAGAATACACTCACTGTCAACAACGAACACTGACAGACCGAGTCGCGTGTATCCTAGGTGAACACGTCAAAGCACGCACTCTCGCAACTCGCATGAGAAGCAGTATCACATGTTTGATGTATATCGAATCATGTCCGTCTATTTCGATTGCAAGCATTCTTGAAAATTACCAATTTCTGTTTAGAAAAACGGGGGAATGGGGAAAATTCCGAAAATAGGAAAGGTTTTTCAATTGGATTCAAGAAATGAATATGGCTATTTTTTGTTTTATCCATTGTGTGTACTGAAATGGTCGATTCAAATTTCTCATCATCATACTTTTAATAACTTGTAAGTAAAAGATCTCAAGTTTACCATATCAGACTTTCATATTGACAGTTTCTATACAGTCGAAGAGTAATGGAAATGTCAAGTGTCATAAAAAAGTTTTTATTCTTGAGTAGCAGATTCTTGAGAAAGGTAAAATCTTCAAGAAAAGTACTCTGACTCTTGAATTACAATTACGAGTTTTATTTCACTTAAGACAAATAAATATAATAGGTGTACACGCATGCATATCATATTAGAAAATTCTCATAGAAACTCTTCATAGTAACTCAAATTGTTTGTGACATACATAATTAGCTAAACTTCGTTTACAATAAAATACATTGTTTTCTTTTATTTATTTGAATTATGACGGTTGGCAACGCGGTCCCTTAACAAGATTTTCTCTCGGCCCGTGACGACGATTGATGGCCAGCTATATGATCTCTGGTTCTGGCAGAGATGCTGTTCTCGTGGGTTGCGCCGTTGTCACAAATTTATTGGGAATCATATAAGAATAATTAACATTCAAAACGGAACTTCCTGGGAGATTAAAACAGTGTGTCGGTACCGGGACTTGAACCTGGGACCTTCGCCTTTCGCGGGCAAGGCAAAGTTCGAGTCCCGGTTCCGGCACACAAATTTAATCTGGCGGGAAGTTTCATATCAGCGCACACTCCGTTGTAGAGTGAAAGTTTCATTCTGGAAACATTAAAAATTAATGACAACCACATATACCGGGTGAATCACCCAACACTTGCACCACAAATATTGCGGAAACGGAAAGTGTGATTTATGAGCGGTTTTCACAGAAAGGATTGGTAGTCAAGAACTCGTATTGTTAGCCAATAAACAGATTGTAAAAATACCTTGAAAGTGTACTTTTTACCCAAACATACAATTTTTCAAATGGAACAATGCTTGTTTCTATCATAAACTGAAAATTTTGACACCAAATGTGTTCAAAGAATTTTGAATGACATTTTTTCACGTTTAGTTGAAAGCTACAACCACACAAAGTCTTGGGGGCAGAGGCTACGACACCGTAGCTGACTGGCTGTTGGTCATGAGACAGTGGACCGTGCCCCAGGGGCTAGCCACTCGGCGAGTCAGCTACTCTATCGCAGCCTCCGCCCCCGAAATTTTAAACGGCTATAGCTGCCAAACTAAACGTGATAAAAATGACATTGAAAATACTTTGTACACAGCTGGTGTAAAAAATTCCAGTGCATGATAAAACAACCAGTGTTTGTATAAAAATATACTTTCGAAGTAATATTACGATCTGTTTGTTGGTTAAAAATACTAGACCCTGACTACCAATCCATTCTGTGAAAACCGCACATCAATCTCACTTTCCGTTCCCGCAATATTTGCGGTGAAAGTGTTAGGTGATTCATTCTGTATAAACATGGTTTTTACCTGCAAAACTCAGCTGATGTAAGGCAGTAGCAGGGATAAGCTTTTTCCCACCACGTATGGTACTAGAGAAGTGGACAATTACACATGAAAGTAATAAAATTCCTATTAATTGCAAAAGTAATGTTTTAATTGCTCTCTCAATCATAACTGATGTCAGGAATGACAGATCATTATGATAGTTGTATTTAGCACATAAATGTATTTCAAGAGAATGGTTTCTATGTTGTTGTTGTCTTCAGTCCGGAGACTGGATTGATGCCGCTCTCCAACGTACTCTGAGCAAGCCTCTTCGTCAACTCATAAGAACGGCAACCTACATCTATTTCAATCTGCTTACTGTATCCATCTCTTGGGCTCCCTTTACAATTTTTACTCCACGCACTTCCCTCCAACACTAATTCACGATTCATTGATGTCTAAGAACGTGTCCTACAAATCGAACCCTTCTTTTAGTCAAGGTATGCCAGAAATTCCTTTGCTCTCCAATTCTGTTCAGTACTTCTTCATTAGTTACACGATCCACCCACATAATCTTCAGCATTCTTCTGTAGCATGGTTCTTATACCTCAAACATCAAATTGTTCAAATGTCTGTAAATCTATCGGACCAAACCGCGTGGTCATCAGTCCGTAGCTTACAAACTACTTAAACCTAGGTAAAGTAACCCAAGGACCACAAACACACCCATGCCCCAGGGAGGACTCGAACCTCCACGGCGAGCAACCGCGCGCTCTGCAGCGAGGCGCTTTAGACCACTCGGCTACTCCACCGTGGCCTCATATATCCTGTACGCTGCATAGTTAAGGATACGTTACAGAAGAGATCGATACTGTGTGATCGACATCATAAAAATTAATGCATATATGTTTTAACGGAGAAGGATTTTATACTTCGCAAGCCACCATAAGATGTACGGCTTTGGATATCTTACAATGTACTTCGACAATGTTCGACTGATCACCATAAACGTTGAGAGATAATTGTGATTTCCATAGACAGGTTCTTGTAGAAGAGGAACAGTGAGAGGGCGGAAAAGGACATGGACTAACAGAAGATTGACACAGATAAATACCCGAACAGTAAGAAAAATAATGCTGCTCGTCACCAAATGGTGACTTGCAATGAAAACACCAATGTGTATGTGCTAAAATAATTAATTCAGATCTCATTCCATTTCATCATGGTAGATGCAACAACAGTGGATATTTAATTCATATGAATATGGAGTGTCTGTTGCAACATAGACGGCTCACTAATTCGGATTCCAGTTTATTTCATTTCAATAAATTAGTTGTCGCACTGACATTGCTTTTAGCCAGTCAACACAAACTAGAAAATATTCGGTTGGATGCATAGCCTCTTAATGAAGTGACTGATTGACAAACGCATAGGCTAATAACTAGTGGTACAGACATTAAATATAGTTAATATTCTTTTCTAAGCTCACTTCTTTTTTTTCCTCAATAAAAGGCACCGTGCGATGCTGGGGACCGGTCGCTACTTCATAATATAAACACAGTTTGCCAATAATTTTTAAGATGTATAGTATGACCTTTACTAAAAGATAATTATGACGTTTGAGTTGCAGGCAATGGAGCAAGAACGAGTAATACAACCACGTACAATTATTATTAGCACAAACAAATACACTTCCTTGAGACAGCCAAAAACTTACGTTTGTCGTCAATATTTCTCCTAACCGGCGATAGCCTTATTTCCCTAAAGAAAGAAAACTGCGCGCGAAATTCTGTCAGTAAGAGCTCAAAAGGCAACATGTGCCCAATCTGCTCACTATGCGCTTTCATACTGCTTCGCTGTAACGAAGCTCAATACCTTTTTTTCTTTAAATAAAGACCCGTCTGATCACACGTCATATCGAAGGGAAAACTGAAATGTTCCTGTTCTGTAACGTACCAAAAATGTAACAACTGCATATAAACATGGAAACTTCGCCTTTCACAAAGCGTAAAATCTCAAATCCTCGCTGTAGAACTACGATTACACTGCAATGTAAACCAACCCCTTACTAGTGTCTGGCTAGTGCCGCTTCTGCTTCTATGAGTAATCATCCTCGAACTTCCAGGTGTACTACTAATTTACCTAATCAGTTATCTAAGACGTGCTTTTCCAATGTAAGTTATGAATTACTGTAGTTTACCTAGATGGAGGATAACGAATCTGAAATAAGGACATGTGGGGTAATCTTATGTTTCGGTTTATTGAATGGGTGAATACAATATTGCGATTACGAAATATTTGTGTTAAAACACAGAACAGTATGATTTACAATTTACAACTGTTTCTAATTTTTCTCATTTGCTAGCCTTGGAAGAGAGGTATCTCGTTCAAAAAAATGGCTTAGAAGTAAAAGTGAAATACTCAATGCCATATCACTTTTTAAGAACTGAAACACAGAATTAATTGATTGGAATCACTCATAATACTTCTAATAATTCCAGTCATTTGACACGCTACGTATCCACAGTACAGTTAAATAATGTTTACCTGATGATGGCGTAACAGCCGAAAACCGGTTCGTAAACTAATAAATTTGCAGAATATCTCACAGTTGTCTCGTGTATTTCATTCATAACGTATCAAATATTCTGTCAAGAACCGACGGAACAGTCAGAGAATATGATTAAATATAAGTGCTGGATGTGCTGATTTACGAAACTGCTTTCTTCATTGATAACACACAATTTCCAGCAAGACAGTGGGTGGAAAGAAGTCTTGTAAATTAATCGAAGATTAATCGCTAATTGTCCTGAAGTTTTGTGTGGTTGGTGGTGTTTCCTTCATCTCATCAAACATTCTCATCTTTTTACTCTTATTTCACTCTACATGACCCACACTGCTAAAATCATTCGATACAATTTTTTATGTGCCAGAGGTGTCTATTTAGTTTACACGTGTTTGGAACAGGGATACTAATCTTGAGTATTCTGTTACGATAGCAAAAAAGCCCCGATGGAGCCATGTTGCACGTAAATTTTTGTTCGTAGCGTCAAACATAACACGAGATTGGAGGTTAGATACGCTAAGTACAACATACATACCCTAAGGTGATTTTCAACTGTACGAAAATATTTAGACAAATACAGATTTAGTGTTGTCGTGGTCTTCAGTCTGGAGACTGATATAATGCAGCTCTCCACCCCCACACAATCCTGAACAAGCCTCTTCATCTCCTCATAAGAACGGCAACCTACATCCATTTGAATTGGCTTACTATATTGGTCTATTGGTCTCCCTCTGCGATTTTTACTGCCCCCCTCCCCCCCTAACGCTATATTCACAATTCCTTGATGTCTAAGAATGTGTCCTACCAATCGATCCCTTCTTTTAGTCAGGTATGCCAGAAATTCCTTTCTCCCCATTTCTGTTCAGTACCACGTCATTAGTTACGTGATCCACCCGCCTAATCTTCTGCATTCTTCTGTAGCACCACATTTCAAAAGCTTCTATCCTCTTGCTGTCCGCACTGTTTATCGTCGATGTTTCACTGCCATACAAGGCAACACTCCACACAAGTGCCTTCAGAAAGGATTTCCTTATGCTCAAATTAATATTCGATGTTAACATATTTCTCTTTTTCAACAGCGCTTTTCTTCCCATTGCCATTCTGCATTTTATGTCCTCTGTACTGCGACCATCATTTGTTATTTTACTGCCCAAGTAACAAAACTCATTTAACACTTTTATTGATTCGTTACCTAATTTAATTCCTTCATCATCGCCTGATTTTCTAAGACTGCATTCCATTACCCTTGTTTTGTTAACGTTAATCTTACAAGCTCTTTTCAACAGACTGTCCATTCTGTTCAATTGCTCCTCCAGGTCCTTCATATCAACGTCCGGCCCGCTTCATATGTACATTAAGAAAACGTTTTCACAATAGCATATAAGTTTTAACGTACTATCGTAGACAGATGGGGGACACACATTCCGTCATTGGGGAGAGGGAAAATGAGGATGTGAGGGGGTTGAGAGACTTGTTATAAATGCATAGGCTTTTCAGATCCATACTTATGTAGTATCATCGGTATGGCAAAATGCAAAGGCGTGCAAATGTAATAATTTATCTTTTTGTACACGAGATAAAAAAGACACATTTATGACATGGCCTTTCTATGATGTATTATGCCCTTGATAGTTAACTTAAGTATGTGAAGTATTTTCAGAAATATGTCTTTGAATATTTGACCTAGAAAAGCAAATGTGGCTGAGAGTACCATTTCAGTAGGAGAAAAAAAAAAAAAAAAAAAAAAAAAAAAAAAAAAAAAAAAAAAAAAAAAAAAGCAAATCAGTGTGGTTGAAAATATCACGGTTTGACTTCTCTCTTGAAACTGTAGCTAAGTAAGATCTGTCTGTCAAAGTTTGTCTTTTTAAATATATATGGTAATTATGCTGATGACATTATTATAGGAAGCTAATTACCTAAAGGTAATTATGTGACTTTTATAACATCAAATCTTATTTACGTGAAATACGCAACATCATGTATTACAGCGTTGCAGTTACAATGCTGAGTGTCCGTGCTTCTGTTGCCAATTAGCTAGCTAAGCTTTTACTGAAATATTTGCAACTTCTGTCAGAATAAAATTTTATTTTCTTTTCCGTACTTTCATCTAATCGTAAAACAATTCAATTCCACCATCAGTGTGTTGAGTCACTTTAAGTATTGCAAACACTGCACTTCGCCTCAGTACAGCAAATAACGAAAATACTGACCTTAACTCAAAGGACTGACACACCGTAATTCACTCCAACACAATTAAGCAAACACACGAATTCTGATTTTCTGATCTGTGTTAATTAAATTAATGCACTCTATTGTGGAAGAATTCTGTAACTGTACAAGAATTCCCCTAAAAGTGAGTTGTTTACAATGAAATAGTGGAAGAATGAACAAACAGATTCATCTGCTTAATTATACATTTGAAAATTAAGCGATCTGACTGCGTACTGTACTGATTTACCAAAATTACACAACAGCCGTGATACGTGGCACTTGTGCATGCCAGACAATTTACCTTGATAGGTAAAAGCATCCACTCAGAAAAAAGTAATTAATTCCATTTGAAAGAACAGAGTGCAGTGGAAATATAATGGACAGCGGCTGCTGTGTACTGCCTTCCTCTATTGAGCATCCGGAGCATGCTGCAAGCTTATGGCCACAAAAACAAAAACAAAAATCGATCGTTCAAAGACATTTCTCGTAGAAAATGCGTTATTAAAATTCGTTATTAAGCCAAAACTTATTTCCCTTTCTGTGATTACATTACGTTTCCTGTATTCACAATTCATACACTGAAATCATTACTCGACAGTAGACTTATGCATAATAGTACGCGATCGGGAGCCCTCACTTTATTTCACGGCTCTTACGCGAACTAGTTCGTTCTTTTAGTTCGTCCGCTCCCAGTGACGGCTGAGCGGCGTGGTCTGCGCATGCAGGTGGAGGGAGAAGTTCCCCCACATAGCTGCTTCATGCGCTTGCTGTGTGAGCCACTAACGATATCACGCAAACCAACAGAAAAAGTTTTTGGATAATTCCTCGCTTTTAAGTTTAAAATTCTCACTATATATTGGCATTATGGAATTTATTAGTCAGATATTGCAGAGTGTAGAATACTTCAAAGCAGAAATTTTGTAGCACTGAACTGTGTAATCTAGCAGGAAGACGCTAACCTTGAAATGGCTCTCATCAGCAGAAGGCAAACACGTGATTTTTAATTCTGTTCGCGACGTATCGCGTATCTCTTAGTTCGCGACCTACCGCGCATATTTTAGTTCGCGATCGTTCGCGCATATTTTAGTTCGCGACCTATCGCGCATATTTTAGTTCGCGACCGGTAGCTCTCCCTTTAGTTCGCAGCTCGGCCGCGAAGTAGGTCGCTCTTTTTAGTTCGTCCGCTCGTTTGGGCTTCTGCTACCGCTACTAAAACTACAGCTGAGCTTCATCTCAGTTGGAAATGACGGCAACTGGCGTCCTCTCGCTGTTACCCGTCAGTCTTCGGAAAAGGAGCGGACGAACTAAGAGGCGAGGGATCTGCGAACTAGTTCATGTAGTTCGCCTGTGGGAGCGTTCTTCCGAACTAGTTCGTTCGCGAACTACACAAGTCTACTCGAAAGTAAAATCACATAACAATCAGGATTTGTTTTGTTTGCAAAACAATTCTTTTAATTACTCTGTGACGTGATCTCCAACAGTGTTAATATTACCAATTTTTAACAACACTGCCTGCAACATTAATCATTGCTGCATCAGCCATAAAATATAAAGTAACTGCAAGTACAGCACAAGCATACGCGGTACCACTGTTTACAAATTTCTATTTATCCTGAACCCAACTACGTTCTTACTGAGACTACTGCGAGCATCACAACTAATAACTACGACCGTCCCCGCTAGTCCACGACTCGCACCTCTCTCTCCAACTTCATCTGCCTCTGCAGACAGTGATATCTAAGTCCTTACATGGAATGATTAATTCCCAGCAAATTGCTGAACGACAGATTATTAGCCCTTTACAGCCCAATGATGCCATATGCCATCTTCATTGTTATATATTATTCTAGCCAAACTATTAGACCAAGAATTATAAAGAAGACTGCAGGAATTTCCAAAATTCATTTCAGTTATCTTAGCTACCATTACATCGAGGAAACAAAGGAGCATCATACTTCAACGTATTGACAAAGTATGTGCTGTTGTTTAATGTTTAAGTTGGAGTACAGATAACAAGACTTCCAAAAAAATATTCAAATGTTTGTAAAGCTTATGGGACAACTACGCGGTCATCAGTCCCTAAACTTACAAACAACTTATGAACTACCTTATACTAAAGACGGCACAAACATCCATGCCCGAGGGGGTATTATAACCCCGACGGTGAACTGCCACGCGCACCGCAACACGGCGCTACAAGGCTTTCAGAATATTATAAGAAGGTAAAAGGAATCAATGTAGTTTGAAGATGCATTAATAAATTATTGAAAAGTGTGTAAATTAATATTAAACACTTTGTAAGAAGGTGTCTGGTAGGGTAAAAGAAATATACGCAGCCCATTGATGCCATATGAAGACATCCCAAATTTTCCTCCAAAAATTAAATAAATCTAAAAAAATAAAAATAAAAAAGTACGTATTATTCCAATTATTATGAACAGAAATATACAAAGAAATACTTTTGTGCACAAATTAATAGAACTTGGGCTGGAAATAACTCCAGTATTCTTTTGAAAACAGGCCAGATGAGGTCCTATTTCAAGGTTCCCAATGATGTAATTTGAAAGGTGGCATCCATCATTCACACAAAATTACTGACGAAAATGCAACTAAGAAAAAGATCGAAGTAAGCTCGAAAAAAATTGGTAAAGTGTTAATACAAATAGAAAGGACGCAGGTTCGATCCCTGAATCGTTCAATGAATCTTTAATCTTTCACTGTAATTTATTTCGCCTCTTAAAATGGTTTTTAATGTGAAAGAGGCATATTTTTAATCAGAGTATCAGATTTAATGATGGACAATAAGTTTCCGAAACAACTGGACGATACTTCAGCTCAAATGTCGGACAAAGGATACGGACACCGTGTCCATCACTGTCTCATGGCCAAACTAATTTCTGATTGATTGATTTACGTTTAGAAAGGAAGGATAGAGGATCATTCCCACGTCCAGTGGAAAACGTGGCCATTAGAGACGGAGCACAAACTCAAATTACAAGACTATTTGGAATTATTCAATTTAGTTCAATTTATTGCCACTAAAGTTACACCTGCTATCGTGAAACTCTATATAGAACGTACATATTCAATTCAGGTTTGGTACTTCACATATAATGGTCTTACAGCATTCTCTCTCTCTCTCTCTCGCTACTTCTAAACGTACCTCAATAGATGTATCTCACCTATAGTTTGGTGGGGCAGTGTCGCGAAGTTTGAACCAGTTTTTAATTCTTGGAAATATTCTGAATAACCGTATTGCCGAACATTTAGTGTCAGAGTCGGAATGTTATTCACCTAAGTTTGAGTCCCTCAAGTGTCTGTTACTAGTAATACGGACTCCTTTAATCTGACACATACGATCATGTTTCATGTTTCTCACGCTCAAATCAATACATACGGCTATGCATACGGACTCTGGTACCTAATCCCACGATAGAAATGTGGAAGAATGCTAAGCGTGACATTGCAAAACACGAATGATCGAATTTCCTTTTCATGCTGTCAATAAGAGTACACTTCGAATGATGATGAACAAAAGTGCTGGATGAAGAGTAGTAAGATCACTTTACGTTTAAGTGCCTCTATGGACATTGGTACTTACAGCTACACACCTTCAATATCACGTTATGTATGTAGATTTGACAGATGTCCAGAACGATTATCAAGGTGTTTTCCTAACTCAATATATAGTGCTGGTAATTTCCTGGCCAGAGTGCTCAGAGATAATCTGGAGGCAGTATGTTAAATTGACGTCGACGTCATATTGGTGAACATGTTCCTGAAGATGAGGCGCAACGTCGACAGTAGTTATAGGGGCAACAATCTGGATGATTGACTGAGCTGGCCTTGTAACATAAGCTAACATGGCTTTGCCATGGAGTTACTGCGAACGGCTGAAAACAAGAGGAGTCTACAGTCGTTAATTTTCCCGAGAATATGTAGCTCTACTGTATGAATATATGATGATGGCATCCTCTCCAGTAAAATATTCCAGAGGTAACATAGTCCTCCATTGGGATCTCCGGGCGGGGACTACTCAGGAGGATGTCGTCATCAAGAAAAACAGAACAGGTATACTACGGATTGTAGCGTGGAATGTTTCATCCCTTAATCGAGTAAATAAGTTAGAAAATTTGAAAAGAGAAATGGATAGGATAAAGTTAGATATGGTGGGGATT
This sequence comes from Locusta migratoria, assembly GCA_026315105.1. Taxonomy (NCBI): domain Eukaryota; kingdom Metazoa; phylum Arthropoda; class Insecta; order Orthoptera; family Acrididae; genus Locusta; species Locusta migratoria. The sequence goes on from CM048747.1 coordinate 105,723,956, forward strand.
AGTGAAATTCGGTGGCAGGATGAACAGGATTTTTGATCAGGTGAGTACAGGGTTATAAATACAAAATTAGTTGGTGATAACCTAGGAGAAGGTCTGATAATTAATAATAAAATAGGAACGCGTGAAAGGCACTATGAACAGCATAGTGAATGCATTATCGTAACAAAGATATGCATGAAACCAACACCGACAGTAGTACAAGTTTATATGCCAACTAGCTTTGCCAATGATGAGGAGATCAAAGAAATATACAAAGAGATAAAAGAAATTATTCAGTCCGTTATAAAATAAGAAAACTTAATTGTGATGGGGGACTGGAATTCTGTAGTAGTAAATAGAAGAGAAGGGAAAGTAGAAGGTGAATATGGACTGGGAAAAAGGAATGAAAAAGAAGATCGCCTGGCAGAATTATGTGCAGAGCACAATATAATCACGAAGCTTTGGTTTAATCATCATGAAAGAATGTTATATACGTGTAAGAGAATAGGAGACACGGGTTGATACAAGATTGACTCCATAATGACAAGGAAAAGGTTTTGAAACCAGATATTAAATAGACATATCCAGGGGTATATATAGATTCTGACCGTAACTTATTGGTTATGAACTATAGATTAAATCTTAAGAGACTGCAAAAAGGTAGGAAATTTAGCAGGTGGAATCTGGACAAATTGAAGGAACCAGAGGTGGTTGAGAGATTTAGAGGGAGCATTAGGGAAGGGTTGTCTGAAATAGGAGAAAGTAATACAGTAGAAGAAAAATGAGTAGCTCTGAGAGATAGTGTAGTGAAGGCCGCAGAGGATCATATAGGCAGAAGGACCAGACCTAATAGAAATACTTCAATAACACGGGACACACTGCACTTAACTGACGAAGGGAGACAACATAAAAATGAATCAAATAGAAGAGGCAAACGGGAGTAAGCCTACAGACGTTTGTAAAATGAGATTATCAAAAAGTGCTAACTGGCTAAGCAGGATTGGTTTGAGGAGAAATGGAAGACCGTAGCATAATGTATCTATGGTAAAATAGATACTACATACAGGAAAATAAAAGAGACATTTGGAGACCAGAAAAGCACCAAAAGCACCGCTATGAATATCAAGATCTCAGATGGAAAACCAGTACTAAGAAAAGAATGGAAAGCTGAAAAGTGGATGGAATGCATTGAAGGTCAGTACAGAGGAAATAAATTTGAAGGTAGTATTCTAGAAATGGAAGACGAAGTAGAGGAAGATGAGATAGGAGATACTATACTGCGAGAAGAATCTGACAGAGTCCCAAAAGATTTGAGTAGAAACAAGGCCCCTCTAGTAGATGATACCCCATCTGAAGTGCTATTATCATTAGGAGAACCTGTCATAAAGAAATAATTCCACCTGGTATGAAACAAGTGTGATACAGGGGGAATACGCTCAGACTTCAAGAAGAATATGGTGATTCCAATTCCGAAGAAAGAACACTGGTGGTATCCAACCTTGGGGGAGATCAATTTGGATTTATAAGAGAAATTTAGGAATACGCGAGGCAATACTCACATTACGACTTATCTTAGAAGATAGGTGAAGGAAAGGAAAACATATGTTTTTAGCATTTGTGGATCTGAAGAAAGCTTTTCACAATTGTGACTGGAATGAATTATTCTAGACTCTTAAGGTAGCAGGGGTACAATATAGGGTGCGAAGAGCTATATTTAACTTATACAAAAACCGGACAGCAATAATTAGAGTCGAAGGGGATGAAAGAGTTGTAGTAGTTGGGAAGGAATAAATACAGGGTTGTGGCCTTTATCCAATGTTGTCCAATCTGTACATTGAGCAAGCTGTGAAGTAATGCAAGATTAAATTTGGAGAGGGAGTTAAAGAACAGGGAGAGGTAATAAAATCCTTGCGGCTTGCTGATCAAATAGTATTTCTGTCAGAAACAGCAAATAACCTGGAAGTGCAAATAAATTAAATGTACAGTGTCTTCAAAGGAAGATATAAGATGAACATTAACAAGAGTAAACTGATGGTAATAGAATTAGTGTCAAAAAATCAATCGATGCTCAAGAAATTAGATTAGGCAATGAGACGATAAAACTAGTAGATTAATTTTGTTATTTGGGTAGCAAGATAACTTTTGATGGCTGAAGTAAAGAAGAAATAAAATGCAGAATGGCTATGGGAAGAAAGTGTTTGTGAAAAAGCGAAATTTGTGACATCCAATATTAGTTTAAATGTCAGGAAGTCCCTTCTGAAAGCATTTGTCTGAAGTGCAGTACTGTATGGAAGTAAAAGATGGACGATAAGGAGTTCAGACAAATGTGGTGCTATAGACGAATAATGAAACTGATATGGGTAGATCACGTGACTAATGAGGAGGTGCTCAACACAAATGGTAAGTAAAGGAGTTTCTGCCATATCCTAAGAGAAGGGATAGGTTGGTGGGACACATTCTGAGACATGAAGGAGTCGTCAGCATTAACAGGAAGGGTGGGAGGGAGTCCCAGGAATAAATACACTAAGAATATTCAAAAGGATGTAGGTTGACGTTCAAATTCTCAGATGAAGGAAAAAAAATGGAAAATGTTTGTAATCCTATAAACTAGGTACTTAAACTAAGTTAAACTAAAAGGACAGCACACACATCCAAACCCGAGGGAGAATTCGAAACTCCGACGCAGAAGACCGCGCGATCCATAACATGGAGCTCCAGACCGCTCGGCTACTCCCACGCGGCTCTGATGAAGAGGCGTGCACAGGACAGGATATCTTGGAGAGCTGCATCAAGCCGGTCTGCGGACTGAAGGCCAAGACATCAACATTTTTATCACACTATATCCCGTTTTCAATATTACGAGCTAAAAAAATTATTTATTCTATCTGCTTTCGTACAAACTAACTCATATACAATGAACGATATCCGTTCTCAAAATTTTAATATTATTTTAAAAATAGTTGATATGCAGAATAATCTGTATTCCTGCAACAAAACATTACTAAAACGCGTGAGTTGAATGAAACGTATGTGTGAGTTTAATTTTTATACAGAACTAGAGTGTCTACAAAGAATAAATGATATTACGGCAGAAAGATATGTTGTTGTTGTTGTGGTCTTCAGTCCGGAGACTGGTTTGATGCAGCTCTCCACAATACCCTATCCTGAGCAAGCCTCTTCATCTCCACATAAGAATGGCAACCTACATCTGTCTGAATCTGCTTACTGTATCCATCTCTTGGTCTTCCTCTGCGGTTTTTACCCCACACACTTCCCTCCAACGCTAAATTCACAATTCCTTGATGTCTAAGAATGTGTCCTACCAATCTATCCCTTCTTTTAGTCAAGGTATGCCAGAAATTTCTTTTCTCCCCAATTCTGTTCAGTACCTCCTCATTAGTTACGCGATCCACCCACCTGATCTTCAGCATTCTTCTGTAGCACCATATTTCAAAAGCCTCTATCCTCTTCCTGTCCGCACTGTTTATCGTCCACGTCTCACTCCCATACAAGGCAACACTCCATACAAATGCCTTCAGAAAAGACTTCCTTAGGCTTAAATCAATATTCGATGTTAACAAATTTCTCTTTTTCAAGAACGCTCTCCTACCCATTGCCATTCTGCATTTTATATCCTCTGTACTGCGACCATCATTTGTTATTTTACTGCCGAAGTAACAAAACTCATCTACCTCCTTTATTGCTTCGTTACCTAATCTAATTCCTTCAGCATCACCTGATTTTCTTACACTGCACTCCATTACCCTAGTTTTGCTCTTGTTAATGTTCATCTTATATGCACCTTTCAGCACACTGTCCATTCCGTTCAATTGCTCTTCTAGGTCCTTTGCTGTATCTGACAGAATTACTATGTCGTCGGCAAAACGCAATGTTTTTAATTCTTCACCCTGAACTTTAATTCCTTCTCCAAATTTCTTCTCGCTTTCCTTTATAGCTTGCTCAATGTATAAATTGAATAACATTGGAGAAAGGCTACAACCCTGTCGTACTCCCTTTCCAACCACTGCATCCCTTTCATGCCCTTCAACTCTGACAACCGCTGTCTGGTTTTTGTACAAGTTGTAAATAACCTTACGTTCCCTATATTTTACTCCTGATTGCTTCAGAACTTGAAAGAGTTTATTCCAATCAACATTGTCAAAAGCCTTCTCCAAAGCTACAAAAGCTGGAAATGTAGGTTTGCCTTTTCTTAATCTATCTTCTAGGATAAGCCGTAAAGTGAGTATTGCCTCCCGTGTTCTTACATTTCTCCTGAACCCAAACTGATCTTCCCCGAGGTCGGCTTCTACCAGCTTTTCCATCCTTCTGTATATAATTCGTGTTAATATTTTGCAACCATGACTTATTAAACTGATGGTTCTGTAGTTTTCACACCTGTCTGCACCTGCTTTCTTAGGGATGGGGATTATAACATTTTCCTTAAAGTCTGAGGGTACTTCACCTGTCTCATACATCTTACACACCAGGTGAAACAATTTTGTCATGGCTGGTTCTCCCAGAGACTTAAGTAGCTCTGAGGGAATATCATCTACTCCAGGGGCCTTGTTTCGACTTAGGTCTTTCAGGGCTCTGTCAAATTCATCTCTCAGTATAGTATCTCCTATTTCCTCCTCATCTACTTCTCCCCTTTCTACAATATTTCCGCTAAGTTCATTTCCTTCATAGAGCCTCTCTGTATACTCTTTCCACCTTTCAGCTTTCCCTTCTTTGCTGAGAACTGGTTTTCCATCAGTGTCCTTGATATTCATAGAGCTGTTTTTCTTATCACCAAATGTTTCTTTTATTTTCCTGTAGGCTGCATCTATTTTCCCCCTATTTATACATTCTTCTACATCCTTGCATTTGCCTTCTAGCCACTCCTGCTTAGCCTGTTTGCACTTCCTGTCAATCTCATTTCTTAGTCGTCTGTACTCCATTTTGCCTGTTTCATATACTGCATTTTTATATTTTCTCCTTTCATCGATTAAATTTAGTATCTCCTGCGATATCCAAGGATTTTTTGTAGGTCTTGCCTTCCTACTTATTTTATCCTCTGCTGCCTTCACTATTTCATCTCTCAATGCTACCCATTCCTCCTCTACTGTTTTATTTTCCCCCGTTTCCGCCAATTGTTGCCTAAAGCTCCTTCTGAAATTCTCAAGAACTTCAGGTTCCTTCAATTTATCCAGTTCCCATCTCCTTATTTTCCTACCTTTTTGTAGTTTCTTCAGTTTCAGCCTACAGTTCATAACCAACAAGTTATGGCCAGAGTCTATATCTGCACCTGGGTATGTCTTACAGTTTAAAACTTGGTTCCGAAATCTATGTCTTACCATTATAAAATCTATCTGGTATCTCCCGGTGTCTCCTGGTCTCTTCCACGTATACAACCTTCTTTTGTGATTCTTAAACCAGGTGTTTGTAATAACTAAATTATGTTCTGTGCAAAATTCTACCAGGCAGCTTCCTCTTTCATTCCTTTTGCCCAGACCATATTCCCCTACTACCTTGCCTTCCCTTCCTTGTCTTACTACCGAATTCCACTCTCCCATAACAATTAAGTTTTCCTCCCCCTTAATTGTCTGAATAATTTCCTTTAGCTCCTCATATATTTCTTCAATTTCCTCGTCATCGGCAGAGCTAGTTGGCATATAAACCTGTACTACTGTTGTTGGTGTTGGCTTCGTATCTATCTTGACAATGATAATGCGATCACTGTGCTGGTCATAGTAGTTCACCCGCATTCCTATTTTCTTATTCATTATCAATCCTACTCCTGTGATACCTCCAACTGATTTAGTATTTATAACCCTGTACTCACCTGACCAGAAATCCTGTTCATCCTGCCACCGAACTTCACTAATCCCCACTATATCTAACTTCAACCTATCCATTTCCCTTTTTAAATTTTCTAATTTTCCTACTTGATTAAGGGATCTAACATTCCACGCTCCGACCCGTAGAATGCTAGAATTGTCTTCCCTGATGATAACATCCTCCTGAGTAGTCCCCGCCCGGAGACCCGAATGGGGGACTATTTTACCTCCGGAATATTTTACCCGAGAGGATGCCATCATCATATGTTCATACAGTAGAGCTGCATGTCCTCGGGAAAAAAAAAAACGTCTGTAGTTTCCCCTTGCTTTCAGCCGTTCGCAGTAACTGTGGGGCAAAGCCACATTAGCTGATGTTACAAGGCCAGCTCAGTCAATCATCCAGACTGTTGCCCCTGTAACTACTGAAAAGGCTGCTGCCCCTCTTCAGGAACCACACGTTTGTCTGGCCTCTCCACAGATACCCCTCCGTTGTGGTTGCACCTATGGTACGGCTATCTGTATCATTAAGGCACGCAAGCCACCCCACCTCGGCAATGTCTGTGGTTCGTGGGAGTGGCAGAAAGATATATAAAGGTGTAAAACAACAGATTCGAAGCGTCTGATATAAGCATGATTTTTCATACAGCATACTTATCAAGTCAGTGATCTCACTATAGAAATTAGTATAATGATGAGGCAAAGACAGAACTGAATACGAGAAGTTCCGTCCACAGCATCGCAATTTATTCATTAAATGAAATGCGATAGAACTGTAGTTCTGAATAAAAATATAACTCACCTACTGGTCTATGCTCTACTTCCTTTCTTTGAGTTCTCTACGGGCATAAGCACCACCATACTTCACTACGCGTATTATGAATTTGTTAAAGTACTCAATTATTCATAACTTCTTTTCAAAGGAGGTAAAACATGAAAGAATAACAAAACCTATACGGATGGAGTTGCCAACCTAAATGCACCATCACGATTTTCATTCATCCAAAGCTCTAAAGTTGTGTATCCTGTTTATATTTGAGATCACTGTTTGCAGTACACCAAAGAAACAATAGACAGTGTTATCAGCGTATTAGCTTACAATCAGGGCTAAGAGTTCATCAGTTTGGCTGTTAGTATATTAGTATACAATAAGGGCTAACTAGTAGGGCGTAATACACAATGAAGCCAGTAGATGGTGATATTAATTTAGTAAGACATACAAAAACAATAGATGTTACTATGTTTTAGCCCACAATAAGTGACAGCGCTATTTATTTAATGCGCAAACATTTCATACATAATCATTAATCTTCTAACTTCCCAATAGAATTGACCATCTGACATCCCGTCACAACATTGCAGTCTTTCATAGGTTCTTAGATGCTCCCAATTCATAGCGGTGATTTCTCTTTCACGTCTAACACACATCAGTGAGGGGAAGATTCCAATCCTGTGCATGTGTTACGCAAGGCAGTCGTGGCCAATAATGCTTCGAAGTTCTGCCACTGTTTCCCTTCGTGGGTGTTTAGCAAGTGCTAAATCCATGTTTTTCCGTGCCCTTGTGTTGTCAAGTGATCCGTAAACTACTTCTGGAAACTATCGTTAATAAGTTAATGCGTTATAATTTTGGGCAACTTGTTTGAGAGGTCTTGACTGATTTTTTGGCTAAAAATTCTGTCATTTCATTCCCATAGATACTTGTATGTGCTGTTTTTCAATGAAAAACTATTTCAGTTCCTGCTTTGGTGATTGAGGAAATATATTTCATTTATGCAAGCACTTAGAGGTGTTTGGAAGGATGCTATTGCCTGTACTGCAGAAGTTGAATAACAAAATATAACAACTTTTTCGTGACCCTCGGAGACGGACAACAATTGTTTTAGTGCCCACATTATTGCCTCCAACCATCCATCATAATGGGAGTAATACTGTCCTACAGCTTTGTAAAGACAAAATATTTGACTGTACACTCCATCACCAGCGATACCATTTGCTTTAGTTAAGGATTCATCGGTATATATATATACAGAGTGTTACAAAAAGATGCAGCCAAACTTTCAGGAAACATTTGTCACACACACAGAAAGAAAATATATTATGTGGACATGTGTCCGAAAACGCTTAATTTCCATGTTAGAGCTCGTTTTAATGTTTACGGATGAGGCTTCATCAACATGTGTGGGCTGACGAGAATCCGCACGCAATTGTGCAATCACGTCATCAACACAGATTTTCTGTGAACGTTTGGGCAGGAATTCTTGGTGATGTCTTCATCGGGCCTCATGTTCTTCCACCTACCCTCACTGGAGCACGTTATCATGATTTCATACGGGATACCCTACCTGTGCTGCTAGAACATGTGCCTTTACAAGTACGACACAACATGTGTTTCATGCACGATGGAGCTCCTGCACATTTCAGTCGACGTGTTCGTACGCTTCACAACAGATTCAGTGACCGATGGATTGGTAGAGGCGGACCAATTCCATGGCCTCCACACTCTCTTGACCTTCACCGTCTTGACTTTCATTTGTGGGGGCATTTGAAAGCTCTTGTCTACACAACCCCGGTACCAAATGTAGAGACTCTTCATGCTCGTACTGTGGACGGCTGTGATGCATTACGTCATTCTCCAGGGCTGCATCAGCGCACCAGGGATTCCATGCGACGGTGGGTGGATGCATGTATGCTCGCTAACGGAGAACATTTTGAACATTTCCTGTAACAAAGTGTTTGAAGTCACGCTGTACGTTCTGTTGCTGTGTGTTTCCAATCCATGATTAATGTGATTTGAAGAGGAGTAATAAAATGAGTTCTAAGTTGGAAATTAAGCGTTTTCGGACACATGTACACGTAACATAGTTTCTTTCTTCGTGTGTGAGGAATGTTTCCTGGTAGTTTGGCCGCACCTTTTTGTAAGACCCTGTATATGTAGCCATTATGTTCGCGAATAGTTAGTATGTATCTGTTTAAAGAAATTCTATGTTCAAAATGTTCAAATGTCTGTAATTCCATCGGACCACACTGTGTGGTCATCAGTCCGTAGTTTACAAACTACTTAAACCTAGGTAAACTAACCTACGGACAAACACACACACCCATGCCCCAGGGAGGACTCGAACCTCCACGGCGAGCAACAGCGCGCTCCGCAGCGAGGTGCTTTAGACCACTCGGCAAGAAATTCTTTATTTAGCGCTATTGTCGGAAGATTACATCTCTCATAGACTTAAGTGGCACATCTTATCATTATGAAGTGTAATTAAATTCTTGGTTCTAATGAAGGAATTTACTAATTTCAATTTTTCTATTAAAATATACCGAATTTCTTTGTTTCTTTCAATAACTGTTACTTATATTTGACATCGACTAGGAAATACGAATTTATTAAAACTTCTAGGATTTCGTTTTCAACATAAAAAGCGTCAGTATGTGGTAGCAGTTACTGTCTAACTGCTAACGGAGACATTGCTTTATTAAACACAGCGTAGACAGGTATGCTTCACTGAGTTTTGGAAAATCGCTATGAGTATGAGAAGATCAGCCTCACATAATACGTCGTCAGTAGCGACAAAATGAACGCAGGTAGTGGAAGGTGAAGTGTTCCGCCTTTTGTCGGCATAGCTACCCCGTTGCCGTGGTTGCTGGTCCCTTTCATAGCGTGCCGCGACAGAATAACCTCTCACCCCATACCAGACCAGAGCCAGTGTCACCGCAGAGCAGCACAATGCGCTCACGCTCGGGCGACTGCCGGCACGGCTATTAATTATGCAGCGCTTGTGAAGTTGGAGGACAACAACAGCCAAAGCTGGCTGCGTTTCCTGCCGCGGTCGCGTGGCGTGGCGTGCCGCAGAGCTTCGTTGAACACGCGGCGCTCTATCCAGCTGCCTGTCCGCACGTTTGTCAGGAACCGTTCTGTCCGAATGCCTACTACAGCGACTATCTACTCAAATTATTTCCGCTGCGATTGACAGTTAAGAAGGTTCTACTTTTTCCGTTTTCGGGTTTGTGTCTATCTTCAGATGGTAACACATTCATTTAGAGGTCTCCGAGCTTATGGAATAGGTTCACAGATTTGTGACTGGCTGGAAGACTTCCTGAGTAATAGAACGCAGTACGTTGTTCTCGACGGCGAGTGTTCATCAGAGACGATTGTATCGTCAGGCGTGCCCCAGGGGAGTGTGATAGGACCGCTATTATTTTCTATCTATACTATCTGAACCCCCGCTGCTTCGCATGCGTAGGCCGGTTGGTCTGCACCAGTTGTTTCTTTTTAATCCTGATGAAGAATACATATCTTAAGCTTCATAGTTATACCTTGAAATTTGAGTTAACAGAACCATATTTTTAAAAATAAATTTTTGCATCTCTTATTTCACCCCCTTATTGGTCGAATTTCCAAAAATACCGAAACACGTGTCTTTTAAATTCGAACCCCGAATCCAAATCCGAAAATTTGTAGCTCTAACTTCAAAATTGTCTAAATAGCAACATTTTTCGTAAAACACCCCCTCTCTAATTTAACCCCGTCGATGGTTGAATTTTAAAAAAAATACCGAAACACGTATTTTTTAACGTCTAACCAACTACGCAAATATCAATTTTTGCAGCTCTAGCTACAAACTTGTATCAATAGCAACGTGTTTTCAAAAAGAATTTTTGATCCTCTTTTTAACCCTCTTACTTGTTGAATTTCCAAAAATACTAAAAATCATGAATTTTTAATCCTGACCAAGATTACATATTCGAAGTTTCGTAATTGTAGCTTAAAATTTGAGTTAACAGCAACATATTTTTGAAAATCAATTTTTTGCGTTACCTATTTTACCCCCTTAATTCTCGAATTTCGAGAAATGCAGAAACACGTGTCTTTTTAATTCGAACCCTGAATTAAAATCTGAAATTTTGTAGTTCTACCTTCAAAATTGCCTAAAAAGCTACCTATTTTCAAAAAACGTTTCATCCCCTATTTCACCCCCTCACGGACGGAATATCGAAAAATCGCTTCTTAAACGACGCCTACAGAGTAAGATCAACACCCTCCACAAATTTCAAGTTTCTATCTTCAGTAGTTTGGGCTGGGCGATGATGAGTCAGTCAGTCAGTCAGTCAGTCAATCGGGACACTTCCTTTTATATATAGAGATAAATGATCTGATGGACAGATTAAGTTGTAATTTGCGGCTGATGATGCTGTGGTGTATGGGAGGGTGTCGTCTGTAACTGACTGTAATAACATACAGGATGACTTAGACAAAATTTCTAGTTGGTGCGAAGAATGGCAGCTAGCTCTCAATGTAGAAAAATGTAAGGCGATGCGCATGAGTAGAAAAAACAATCCCATAATATTCGAATACAGCATTAGTAGTGAGCTTCTTGATGCTGTCGGGTCGTTCAAATATCTAGGCGTAACATTGCAGAGCGATATGAAATGGAACGAGCATGTAAGGATAGTTGTGAGTAAGGCGGACAGCCGACTTCGGTTTATTGGGAGAATTTTGGGAAGATGTACTTCACCTGTAAAGGAGACCGCGTATAAAACGCTTGTACGACAACGTTTCGAGTATTGCTCAAGTGTTTGGGACCCGCAGCAGATCAGTTTAAAGGAAGACAGGAAGAGGCGGTTCAGAGACGAGCAGCTAGATTTGTTACCGGTAGGTTCGACCAATGCGCGAGTGTCACGGAAATGCTCCGGCAACTCAATTGGGGATCGCTGGAAGAAAGACGACGGTCTTTTCGTGAATTTCTGTTAAGTAAATTTAGAGGGCCGGAATTTGAATCTGAGTTTACTACGATCTTGCTGCCGCCTACTTACATTTCGCGTAAAGATCACAAAGACAAGAGAAATTAGGGCTCGTACGGAGGCATATAGGCATTCATTTTTTCCTTGTTCAATTTGGGAGTGGAGTAGGAAAGGAAATGCCTAGTAGTGGTACAGTGTACTCTCCGCCACGCACCTTACAGTGAATTGCGGAGTGTGTATGTAGATGTAGATGCTGGAGTGCACTATTTACAAACAAAGAAATTATCTCATCGATACTTCCTATCTACCTGTGAAGCAGTTGCATGTAGTGAAGTAACATGTGTTAAAAATATTTATGTAGTTACAAAAAGCGGGAATTGGTATATATATTATAATGAAAGCGAGGAGAAATTTGGAGAAGGAATTAAAGTTCAGGGTGAAGAAATAAAAGCCGGCCGCAGTGGCCGAGTGGTCTGCGGCGTGCCTGTCACGGTCTGCAAGGCTGCTACGGTCGGGGGTTCGAATTCCCCCTCGGGCATGGATGTTTGTGCCGTCTTTACTATAAGCTAGTTCGTAAGTAGTTTGTAAGTTTAGGGACTGAGGACCCCGTAGTTAAGTCCCATAAGTTTTACAAACATTTGAATTTGTTTTTGAAGAAATAAAAACATTGCGTTTTGCCGATAGAATTGTAATTCTGCCAGAGACAGCAAAGGACTTGGAGAAGCAATTGAACGGAATGGACAGTGTGTTGAAAGGAGCATATTAAGATGACCATTAACAAGAGCAAAACAAGGTTAATGGAATGCAGCCTTATACAATCAGGCGATGCTGAAGCAATTAAATTAGGTAACGAAACAATAAAGGAGGAAAATGAGTTTTGTTAGTTGGGCAGTAAAATAACATGTGACGGTCGCAGTACAGAGGATATAAAATGCAGAATGGCAATGGGAAGAAAACGATTTTGAAAAAGATAAATTTGTTAACATTGAATGTTAAGGAAGTCCTTTCTGAAGGCATTTGTGTGGAGCGTTGCTTTGTATGGGACTGAAACATGGACGATATACAGTGCGGACAGGAAGAGGCTTTTGAAATGTGGTGTTACACAAGAATGCTGAAGATGAGGTGGGTGGATCGCGTAACTAATGAGGAGGTACTGAACATAATTGGGAAGAAAAAGAGTTTCTGGCATACCTTGACTAAAAGAAGGGATCGATTGGTAGGACACATTCTTAGACATCAAGGAATTGAAAATTTAGCGTTGGAGGGAAGAGTGAGGTTTAAAAATCGCAGAGGGCAACCAAGAGATGAATATACTAAGCAAATTAAAATGGATGTAGATTGCCGTTCTTATGAGGGGATGAAGAGGCTTGCTCAATATAGAGTAGGTCGGAGAGCTGCATCAAACCAGTCTCCGGACTGAAGAACACAACAACAACATTTGTTACTTTTTCCACAAACACTTTGTTTAGATAATTTTCTTATATGTAACTGTAAAACTCCATGTTGACACTTCAAGTAAAATTCTGGTACTTTATAAGTGAGAAACAGCATATATTCATGTCATCTAGTATGTTTACTTTTCAGTTCTGCTGTTCTGGTAAAAGAACTTGAATCTACACCCAGATACATAGATACATGAGAACAAGGTAAATACAGATGCTGAGACAAATATTACAAATAACAGTGCAAATAATGCAAATGATAATTCTTAAATTACTGAGGAGCCACACTGATATTTATACGTCTGCTTACATAATCCACCCAAAAGTGCATCGCGGAGGGTACTCAGTATCAATACTAGTTTCTTTCCTGTTCCCCCATTTTAAAGAACTAGGGATTATTGAATGCTTGTATGTATCTTTATGAGCCGTAATATCTCTTATTTCATATTTGTGGTCTTTATGCGAAATGCAGGTTGGCCTGAATCGTTCTGCAGTCCGCCTCAAATTCTGACCCCTCTAAATTTCTTCTCGAAAGGAACGTCGCTTTCTCTGCAGCGACTCACATTTGAGTTCGCGAAGCTTTCCGGTAACACTCGCGCATTGATTGTATCTATCAGTCACAAACCTAGCCACCCACCCCTGAATTGTCTCTGTGTCCTCCTTTAAACTGATATGGTGGGATTTCCAAACACTAGAGGAATACTAAAGACGGTGTCGTACAAGCGTTTTATATGCGGTCTCCTTTACAGGAGAATCACGCCTTCCCAAAATTCTCCCCATAAAACGAAGTCGACCATTCGCCTTTGCCTCGACTGCCCTCATATTCTTGTTCCACTTCATATCGCTATGCAACGTTACGCCTAGATGTTTCATTGACACGCCTCTGTCAAACAATGCTGCATTCGAACATCAAGGTTTTGTTTCTCCTGCTCGTACGCATCACCTTACAAAATCAAAATGTTCAAATATTTGTAAGTCTATAGGACTTAACTACTCTTCAGGCCCTAGGCTTACAAAGTACTTCATCTAATTCATGCAAACGACATCAAATACACCCATGCCCGAGGGTGGACTCGAACCTCCGACGGCGAGCAGCGGCGCGCTCCGCAGCTAGGCGACTTGGAACGCTCGGCCACTCCACCGGGGCATCACCATACATTTTTCTACATTTAGCGCTGGTTGCCATTCCTCATACCACCCACAAATTTAGTCCAAGTCATCCTGCCTCCTACTACAGTCATTTAATGACGACACATTCCTGTACGCCACAGCATCATCAGCAAACAGCCGCGGACTGCAACTTACTCTGTCCGTCAGATCATTTATATAGATAAAAAGTAATAGCGATACTATCACACTTCCCTGGGGCACTCCTGACGATATCGTAGACTTTGATGAACGCTCGTCATCGACGACAACGCAGTGGACTCTATTTCTTTATTAGCCTTCGAGCCACTTGCAAACTTGGGTACGTATTCCATATGCTCGTACCCTTGTTGGCAGTCTGTAGTGCGTTACCCTGTCAAACGCGTTTCGAAAACTGAGAAATACGTATAGAAAGGTTGCTACGTAAATTCAAATTATCAATATTTTTTTCTGAGAACATCATTAAAATATGTGGAAATGACCTGTTTACAAGCTCATCTTGTTCATTAAATATATCTGGGAGTTGGAATTGTTAACATATAGTTGAAGCTCTTCCAGAAGATTCATTTTCTTTCCTTTGTTGACAGTATGCGATATCTGTAAGTTATCTTTAATTGCTGTAGATCATTGCCCATTTCCATTCAAACATGTTGCAAAGATGGATTTATCGAAGTTGTTTAGTCGTAAGGCGTCCACATATTCTCGGTATCTGCTAATGAAACTCCTTCTTGTTTAATCTATGTAGAATCCTGGGCTGGTTTGACACTGGAGACTGAAGACCTTGCTGTTTCGTCTCATAAATCGTATAGAACAACAATTTTAAGACGTAAGTTCGTAAATTCATAATTTGCTGTGGCATTAGCCATCTGTCTTGCTGATGTAAATGACATTCACTTGTGGTTTATTGTGTTGAAAGATATGTGCCCACCGTTACTGGAAAGGTTAGCTACGCGGTATGAAACTTTCCGTATGCAGGGCATGTGAGCAAATATGTGAATTGTTTACTGCAAATCTGATGTACAAGGAGTGCTTTGTTTATTTTATTTTTTTGTGAAGTTCATCATTTATATGTGAGCTATATCTGATCCTCTGTGCAGTTTGTCTGACAGTGTTGATTTATTTTTGTTTATCAACAAGGCTTACTAGGTGTTTGTGTGTACTGCTAAATGTATATCTGAAAAATGACTTTCTGTGCTGCACTGGGTGACAGGAAGAGATATTACCACATGTTCTGTTTCTATGTAAACGGTGCACTTCATCATGGACACCCGCTAACGGGCATAAGCCAGAAAGCGGGCGTGGGACAAATAAAACCTTTTCAACAGTGATCATTCTATAACCTATAAAGGAGACAGACACGGAGTTGTATCGCATACATTATGGCTCTACTTTCTGTGAGATTTGTTATGGGATACGGAAACAACCAGTAATTAGTCCGGTTTATTCATCGCTTGAATTTGAGATTGTCTAAGGGTGGACAAACAAGATCAAAACTTAAGCTGCAAATTAAACTATGTCTGCGAATACATTTTTTTTCATGCGCATTTAAAATAATATGGCCAAGGTACGGTCTTGCTTAAGTTCAGTAATAATTGCAATATGGAAGTTAGATTCTGGAGCTACTAGCTTCAAGATATAAACTCTTGGGGATTAAAATTGCTACATCACGAAGATGACGTGCTATAGACGAGAAATTTAACCGACAGGAAGAAGATCTACATCTACATCTACATCTACATGGGATACTCTGCAAATCACATTTAAGTGCCTGGCAGAGGGTTCATCGAACCACAATTATACTATTTATCTCCCATTCCATTCTCGAATAGCGCGCGGGAAGAAAGAACACCTGAATCTCTCTGTTCGAGCTCTGATTTCTCTTATTTTATTCTGATGATCATTTCTACCTATGTAAGTGGGAGTCAACAATATATTTTCGCATTCGGAGGAGAATGTTGGCGATTGGAGTTTCGCAAGTAACCCACGCCTCAGCGATAAGCGCCGTTGTTGTAATGATTCCCATCCCAGATCCTGTATCATTTCCGTAACGCTGTCTCCCCTGTATCGTGACAATACGAAACGAGCTGCCCTTCTTTGGACTCTTTCGATGTCCTCCGTCAAACCCACCTGATAAGGATCCCACACTGGGCTGCAATACTCCAAAAATGGACGGACAAGCGCAGTGTATGCAGTTTCTTTAGTAGTTCTGTTGCATCTTTTAAGGATTCTGCCAATAAAACGCAGTCTCTGGTTCGCCTTTCCCACGATATTATCTACGTGTTCTTTCCAGTTTAAGTCTGAAGTAATAGTGATTCCTAGGTATTTTGTGGAGTTTACGGCGTTCACATTTGATTGATTTATGTTGTAAACAAAGTTTAACGGATTTCTTTTCGTACTCATGTGGACGACTTCACACTTCTCATTATTTAGAGTCAATTGCCAATTTTTACACCATACTGATATCTTATTCAGATCGTTCTGCAGTTGGTTTTGATCTTCAGATGATTTTACCAGACGGTAAATGACGGCGTCATCTGCAAACAACCTAAGAGAGCTACTTAGATTTTCCCCTAAATCATTTATGTAAATAAGGAATAGCAGAGGACCAATAACACTACCTTGTGGAACGCCCGATATCACCTCTGTTTTAGTCGATGCCTTACCATCGATTACTACGAACTGTGTCCTCTCTGACAAGAAATCCCCTATCCAATTGCAAATTTGGGGCGATATACCATAACCACGCAATTTGATTAAAAGCCGTTTGTGAGGTACGGTGTCAAAAGCTTTCTGAAAATCAAGAAATACGGAATCGATTTGCGAACCTTTGTCGATAGCACCCATCACTTCGTGTGAATATAGAGCTAGTTGTGTTTCGCATGAACGATATTTTCTAAATCCGTGTTGACCTTGGGTCAATAGATCGTTCTGTTCGAGATAATTCATAATATTTGAATACAGGATATGTTCCAAAACCCTGCTGCAAATTGACGTCAATGAAATAGGCCTGTAGTTTAGTGGGTTACTCCTACTGCCTTTCTTGAATATAGGTGTGACCTGTGCAACTTTCCAATCTTTTGGTACAGATCCTTCTATGAGAGAGCGGTTGTATATGACTGTTAAGTAAGGAGCTATCGCTTCAGCATAATCAGATAGAAATCTAATGGGTATACAATCCGGACCAGAAGACTTGTTCTTATTAAGTGATTTTAGTTGCTGCACTACTCCGATGATATCTACTTCTATGTTACTCATTACGGCATCTGTTCGTAATTCGAAATCTGGAATATTGGTTTCGTCTTCTTTAGTGAATGAGTTTCTAAAAGCTAAGTTTAGTAACTCTGCTTTAGTAGTGCTGTCATCGCCAGGATCGCCATTACTATCACGTAGTGAAGGTATTGTTTGTGACTTTCCCCGAGTATATTTAACATATGACCAAAATCTCTTTGGGTTTTCAGTCAAATTACGAGAAAGAGTTTCGTTGTGATAAATGTTGTAGGCATCTCGCATTGAAATCCTCGCTAAATTTCGAGCTTCTGAGTACAATCGCAAATCCTGGGGATTTCGTGTTCGTTTAAATTTAGTATGCCTTTTCCTTTGCTTTTGCAACAGTGTCCTAACCTGTTTTGTGTACCAAGGGGGATCGCCTCCTTCTTTTATTAATTTATTAGGTATAAAACTTTCAATTGCTGTCGATACCACTTCTTTGAATTTGACCCACATCTGGTCTACACCTACGTTTAGTGTTAGAAACGAGTGGAAGCTGTCTTTCAAGAAGCAATGTATTTTGTTTCTATCTGCTTTCCTGAACAAATATACTTTGTGTTTATTTTTGGTAACTTTGGGACTTTCGATATTCAATTTCGCTACTACAGCTCTGTGTTCACTAATACCTGTATCCGTTTTGATGCTCATTATGAGCTCAGGATTATTTGTTGCTAAGAGATCAAGTGTGTTTTCACATCCATTTACAATTCTAGTTGGCTCATGAACTAATTGTTCGAAGTAATTCTCAGAGAATGCGTTGAGTACAATTTCGGACGATGTTTTATGCCTACCTCCTGATTTGAAAATATAATTTCGCCAACAGATCGAGGGTAAATTAAAATCACCACCTACTATTATCGTGTGAGTCGGGTACGTTTTTGTAATTAGACTCAGGTTTTCTTTGAACCTTTCTGCTATTGTATCGTCAGAGTCGGGAGGCCGGTAAAAGGAACCGATTATTAACTTCTTACGATTTTCGGGTACAACCTCTACCCATAATAGCTCGCACGAACTATCAACTTCAACTTCGCTACATGAAATACTACTTTTGACGGCGACAAACACGCCCCCACCTATTTTGTTTAATCTATCCTTTCTGAATACCGTTAGATCTTTTGAAAATACTTCTTCTGAACTTATTTCCGGCTTGAGCCAACTTTCGCTGCCTATAATGATGTGTGTTTCGGTGCTTTCTATTAACGCTTGCAGTTCTGGAACTTTCCCGACACAGCTACGACAATTTACAACTGTTATACCGATAGTTTCCGGATCTACATTTCTCCTGTGATCCACCTGAACGCTTTGAGATTGCCCATTTTCTATTTCCCCGAAGCTCTTTATCCTAAAAAACCGCCCAGTCCACGCCACACAGCCCCCGCTACCCGTGTAGCCGCTTCCTGCGTGTAGTGGACTCCTGACCTATTCAGCGGAACCCGGAAACCCACCACCCGATGGCTGTGATATGCAAATTATTAGCTTTACAGAGCATTCACACAAGGTTGGCGCCGGTGGCGAGACCTGACATGAGGAAAGTTTACAACCGATTTCTCATACACAAACAGCAGTTGGTGAAACGTTGTTGTGATGCCTCGTATAAGGAGGAGAAATGCGTACCATCACGTTTCCGGCTTTGATAAAGGTCGGATTGTAGCCTATAGCGATTGCAGTTTATTGTATCGCGACATTGCTGCTCGCGTTGGTCGCGATCCCATGACTATTAGCGGAACATGGAATCGGCGGGTTCAGGACGGCAATACGGAACGCCGTGCTGGATCCCAACGGCCTCGTATCACCAGCAGTCGAGATGACAGGCATCTCATCCGTGTGGATGTAACGGATCGTGCAGCCAAGTCTCGAACCCTGAGTCAACAGATGGGGACATTTGCAAGACAACAACCATCTGCACGAGCGTTCTACGACGTTTGCAGCAGCATGGACTATCAGCTCGGAGACCATGGCTGCGGTTACCCCTGACGCTGCATCACACAGGAGCGCTGAGATGGTGTACGCAACGAGGAAACTGGGTGCACGAATGGCAAAACATCATGTTTTCGGATGAATCCAGATTCTGTTAACAGCATCATGATGGTCGCATCGTGTTTAGCGACATCGCGGTGAACGCGCATTGGAAGCGTGTATTCGTCATCGCCGAATCCCGGCGTGATGGTATGGAGTGACATTGGTTACACGTCTCGGTCATCTTTTGTTCGCATCAACGGCACTTTCAACAGTGGGCGTTACATTTCAGATGTGTTACGACCCGTGGCTCTACCTGTCATTCGATCCTTGCGAATGCCTACATTTCAGAAGGATCTATGCACCCAAATTGCGTGAAAATCTAATCACACGTCAGTGCTAGTATAATATATTTGTCCAATGTTTATCATCTGCATTTCTTCTTGGTGTAGCAATTTTCTTGAAAAATAAAAAAATGTCCTTGTTTTCTTCGATTCTCCTGGATAAGGCCTAGATGGAAAGATCGCTGACAGCGTGCACGCAACACAAAAAACATATCTTGATAAATAGATCACTAAAATGCCAAAGATTATAAAATAATTGACATTAAAATTTCAAGTTATTGAATTAGCCTTTTTATTCTAGACGGTGTTTTAAAATATTTACAGTATTACTTTCATCCATTGCCAATTCCAAAGTGAAACAGCAATAAGTAATGGAATAACAGAACCAATATGTTAGTCAAACGACCACAATGGACCTAGTTCAATACAAATATAGAAATAACGTTCAATATCGGAACTGAATACATCGTTGTCGTCTCGTTATAATGTCGTGAGTCCTGCATTTGTCCCCAACACGATTGTTAACGTTTATCATCAAAAGGAAGAGTTCGAAATAATGATACTGGTTGCGAGAGCAATAACTTTATTACTTCAAGAAATAACTAACATTGAAAGATGGAACAGGAAAACAAATCCTGAAATGTTCGTCACGAATCATACGTGGGGAAATGTAGCAGACGCACATAAGCCACGATCTATATATTCTGCCTTTACAGATACCAGTGGTGGAGCGTCCTATGGGTTCACTGAATTAGCGACCTCGAAAATAATAATAATAATAATAATAATACCGAGTCAGTATATGGGCTTTCTTCAGCAGGGAGGGGAAAGGCGAAACGTCGCTAGTAACATGCGCGCTCTCGCTGGTGGACGCGCCAGATGCTATGATTTCGGACTCAGAGATATATGCACGAACTGGTCTGAACTCTAAGCGTAATAGCTCGTTCCCACAACATCCCAAGCGCATGTGCAAAGCCGCCCTCGAGGCAACATCCTCACCTCACAGTTGTTTTAAACGCATTGAAGATGTTGAATACATTTTTCAAGCGGTAGGGCGATCTAAACAATTTGTTAAGAATGTATTTTCCAAGATCGCTTGTTGAATATTTTATTTTAAGTGCCCGATGACGCAGTCTTAGTTGTTATCTTCAGATCTACAACTCCAACTTTTACAAAATAGCACCTTATGTGACACAGAGCTTGATTTTTTGTTATGAAAGTCATAGACATTTTTAAATGTACTGTGTTAAGTAGATATAAACTAGATGTGTCAAATTTAAAATTATTTGCTATACCTCGTAACTTGTTAAAGAAATTAGACAAATTTTTTCTCACTTGTTCACACTGTTTGGCCTGCTTTTACAAACAGTTTGAAAAAGAACAAATGTTGTCTGATATTTTTAAAGAGTGGCGAGCTATGGCAAATAATTTAAAATTTGACACATGTAACATATGTATGTAACACAGTACATTTATGTTCCTTTTGTAACTTACACATGAAGCACTCTGACACCTGAGATACTATTTTGTAAAATTTTGAGTTGCAGATCTGAACAACTAAGACTGCATAACTGGTCATCTCAAATTAAATATTCTGCAAGCGATCTTGGCACGTGTACTGTGAACACTGAAGTTGTGTCGAAGATGCTTAATAGTGGATGAAATTTCTTGTAACTAAACGTCAAATTTTGATAGATCATCTGAAAAGGCTTTAGAAGATAAGAAGGTTAATAATAGCACGCTGTCAGACTGGCCGTGTCGTTAAGAACATCGTGTCCGGCGCTAGAATCTGTAACAGCAACGACTGTTGTATTTCACTTGCCATATATATTTGACCTGTCCTTTGTTTCGAATATGAGCTTAGATGTAACAAGTATTAAGATATTTGAGAAGAAGTAGAAGAAAACATTCTTCAACCATGCATACCCCACTTTCAAAGAAAGGCGGGGCAGACAGGAGGGATAATTATAGCACCATCAGATTAATAAGCCGTGGTTGTAAAATGTTAGCGCGAATTATTCACAAAATAATGGAAAAGCTGTTTGAAGTAGACCTCGGGGACGATTAGTTCCGATTTAAAAGCAATGTAGGATTAAGCTAGGCAATACTCTCATTACCTTAGATTACTACTAGAATGGTTGCGTAGAATCTCACAGATAACCTATTTCTGGAATAGGCAACACGCGCGCCAGCAGACCAACACTTTCTGTCGTTAACTTTGATAAAATAAATGTCCAGTTGTTTCTATTATAGTACTCGCATATTTTCCCTCTTATGTTTACTTATTCACTGACGGTGCACTTTTGACCCTGTATCTGACAGATACAAAGCAACCACCAATATACCTTATAGGAAAGGCAAAACTACATTTCTAGCTGTTGTAGATTTGAATATATCGTTTGAATATATTGACTGTCGTACACTTGCAAATTCTGAAGTCATCAGGAGCAAAATGTAGAGAACGGAAGATTGTTTACAACTTGTACAGAAACCACAGAGCAGTTAAGTCGAAGGGCATGATAGGGTAGCGTTGTTAAGGATGGTAGTAAGACAGAGTTGTAGCCTTTCCCCAGTGTTATTCTGTTTCTACATCTAGCAAGCAGTGAAAGAAAGCAAGGAGATAACTGTAGAAGTAATTTAAGTTCAGGGTGAAGAAATAAAAACATTGCGTTCTGCTGATGACATTGTAATTCTGTCAGAAACAGTAAACGACCTGGAACAGTAACTGAACGGATTTTACAGTGCCTTAAAACGAGCTTGTAAGATTAATATTAACAAGAGCAAATCAACGGTAATGGAATGTATTCTAAGAAAATCAAGTGATGTTGAAGATATTACATTAGACAACGAAACAATAAAGGTGGTAGATTAGTTTTGTGACTTGGGCAGTAAAATAACATACGATGGTCGCAGTACAGATAATATAAAATGCGTTTTGGTAATGGGTAGAAAAGCATTCCCGAAAAATCGAATTTAAAAAAAAATGGACAGTAAGAGGTTCAGGCAGGTTAGAGAATAGAAGCATTTGAAATGTAGTGCCACAGGCGAACGCTGGTAATTAGATGGTTAGGTCGCGTAACAAATGATGAGGTGTTCATATGCCGGCCGCGGTGGCCGAGGGGACTGAGGCGCGTCAGTCACGGTCTGCACGGCCACTACGGTCGGGGGCTCGAATCCCCCCTCGGGCATGGATATTTGTGCCGTCCTTAGTGTTAGCTAGTTCATAAGTAGTTTCTAAGTTTAGGGACTGATGACCCCGTAGTTAAGTCCCATAAGTTATACAAACATTTGATTTTGAGGTTTTCATATGCATGTTCATGCATTATTCTAATTTACTTTCAAAGAAGAATGAGTATTGTAACAGCGTTCAGTATCTTCTGAAGACAAATTTCTCTAAGCTTAGAAGATACGGGTGAAATACAGAAGCTTAGTAGGTCGACACCTCAGCTGAAGATGAAACAAGCGCAAATAAGCGGCGGAATTTCTACAAATAATATTCTTTTTCGAACTTTTTGCTTGCTAAGCGTCAGATCTAGACCATATAACCCAGAAATTTAAGAAACACAACGAAATGGTGTTTCTACATTGGTAGAGTTGGGAAGTGAAAGAATCTCAACTAATATGTTCCACTATATGAGGCACTAACAAATACAATATAATTTCTAATAAAATACAGTCTCGGTTGCAATAACTTATTTTTCTTAAGGCGTTTCGCCTTTCAGGGTCATCATCAGAGTCTTTACATAACTTTGGGGAACCCTTACAGTCCTACTCCTATCATGCACAGAAAATAGAATCCAAAATTTTCAGTATTAGATCTTTGCACTGCTAGGTGGCAAGAGATGTATATCTGATGAGTCAGTGTGCAGAGTGGAATTCAGCTGAGAGGACGTATTGCGAGTTCACAGTGATTTCTGTAGTACTCTGTGTTTCGTGTGTGGCGTTTTTACGATAGATCCGCGAACGGAGCAGCGCTGTGTATCAAATTCTGTGCGAATCTCGCGAAAAGTGCTACGGAGGCCCTTGCAATGATTCAACAAGTGTGTGGGGGAAGAGAACTGGCCACACGTCCTTGCTCACCAGGGAGTTTCTGGAAAAAAAAGCACCTAGTGGCTTCGCGCTATTCCCAAAACTGAAACTCAAGTTGAAAGACCGTCGGTTCGACCCTAGAGAGGATTCAAGAAGCATCGCTGACGGTGATAAACACCATCAAACCAGAAAAGTTTTACTAGTGACAGAAGCGCTGGTAACGGTGTGTACATGCGAATGGGAACTTCTGTGAGGGTGATGGTGACCATTAGACCAAAGATAAGGTTTTCGACAGATGGCAGCACCTGTCTCGAAAATTTTGGGTAGCATCTGGTATTACTGACCTTGTACTAACGCTTTATATCGATCAGCTGTAAAAGGATTTCGCGCCAAAGCGTGGCACCGTCAGCATTTGAAGCTAGCGCTTGGTGCAGGGCACACGTCGAAAACGTATAGGATATTTCACAGGCAGACCTATAGGTCAGTGGGATCTACAGGGCACCCACTTGAAAATGGCAGAGGAGATCTCTGCCGAAAGCTCATGGGCAGTAAACCACACGATAGGGCTTTGAACGAAAGAATGTCGTAACAGTTGGTATCGAGGCAAAATATAATTTACACCTGAATTTTATGGTCTCCGAGAAGTCCAACATAACTCCCTTCCAGTCAGTGACAGCTCCAGTTGTAACAGAGGATCAACACCATTTTGGAGTCGCCGCTCGCTTGCACGGTAATTGTCTAGCACTCTACCATCAGCTCGTACCTTCTCATCTGACCCAGCGACCATTTGCCTTTCCTTTGGGGTCCAACTGATACATCCACAATCTCAGGAGAAACACGTTGTGCTGTTAGTAAAGGCACTCGGGTCAGTTGTCTGTAGTCGCAGCCCTTTGAAAGCATTTAGCGCAGCACTGTGTAAACTGGTACGTCGTACGTTAACGTTGACTTCTTCGATTATATCACGCGGTGTTCTGTCTGTTACCACTGAGAACCGTATACAGGCGCTGCTGGCCTCGGCTACAGTTATCAGGCCGTCGTTCCCTGGGTGTTCCACGGAAAGAGGAAATGTACAATTAAGTATACAACAGGTAAATACAAACAGATGCACGTAAAGCTTTATTGGAATCATTTATTTAGGTTTTGATAAATTACTATATTTATAAGTAGAAGTAAAGGAACATAGAAAGTGCGTCTCTAAAATTCGGTGAATGGCTTCAGGAAATATAGGAAATGAGAGTTACAAACTACATTTACTTGCCTTTAGTATTAATCAACGTTGGGTACAATACACTCCAGATATTTGTTGCACATACGTTGGAAACTGTCACCAAGCGCTTCTTGTGGAATCGCTCGAAGCACTGATTCGATTCACCGACAATCCAGATTCTTCTGCACCACCACAATGATCGGAATCTGGAGGGACATTTATTCACGGTTGTTTACTGTTGCGCCTTCTTAAGCACACATTTCCGCTACACGAAACAGCCACTGAATTTGTGGAGCCAGCAGTTTACATAATTGCACTGGTTATATGATTACAACTCCATGTAATAAGAAATCTACCTAACACTTTCTCGTTGCATGGACAATAATTGTAAGAAATTAAACGGAGTAAGTGATCTTCTGCAGTTCTGTATTTTTGCTTACGAGAAAGTGACTTATTGAAACGATGTAGCGTATGTGGTATGGAACGTCAATGTTACCCTCTCACATATTAACGGTAACGTATTTTCTTTCAGAATGAAAAGGTTTAGTCCGGAAAGTCACGAATATATGGAGAATCTCTATCTATATAAAAGCGAAAGGACACTCATTTACTCACTCAGTTACTCAATCAGTCACTGACTAAACACGAAATCTCGAAAACTATTTCACCTATGAACTAAAATTTGGCAGGAATGTAGGTTATAGGTAGAAGAAGTCAGCTGGAAAATTTTTTGCGATAAGGCCGATAACTGAGGAGGCGTGATGTCATAATCAATGAAAATTTCACCGTCTTAAGGCACGTGATAGTGTGACTTTATCAGTCCACTAATTGAGAAGGAGAGCTGATAGCGACTTGCAATAAACTTTAAACATATTTTCAAACCTTTAGGAAACTTTTCTAGCTGACAACCCCAGCAAAATGTTGAAAGTTTGTCGCTTACTACTTTTTCGTCGTTCATGCAGTAAAATTACGGCATATGGAGAGACGTTACATTTTTTTATTTGTACACTATTGATTGTATTCGCGAGAAATATTACAAACAGTATACATACATATCACTGAACGTACGTTCGAAATTGTATCATAGTACGTCACACAGTTCACAAGATATGAAGTGATAAACAATGAGATGATGGAAAAATTACTACATTACGCGACAATATTGCACATTTCCTCCTAAACCACAGGACCGAATTCAACCAAATTTGATACACATATTTCTTACCGTGAGATAACAGTTCCTGCAAGGTTAAGAGTCACATACGACACATGGTTCATAATATATGATGTCATAAACAATAGGAATCTCAAAAAACTGCCACATAATGCCACGAGACTGTATTCATATACTGTATGAGAATGGGAGTACTTAGCGACTTACAACAGAATTTACAGTTAATTTGAAACCTTTATTATATTTTTCTGGCTGACAACCACAGTAAAATAATGAAAGGAAAAGAGTTCATCGCTTACTACTGTTCCTCTGTTCATGGACTAATACTATGACATTCGGTATGACGTTACAATTTACAATTTCTACACTACCAATTTTAGCCGCAGAAAATTTTATAGACAGTGTACACACATATATCTGAATATACCTTCGAAATTGTATCGCATTACGACACATAGTTTATGAGATATAAGCACATAAATAATAACGTTCAATACAGACATATAACACTTATACTGCCGGCCGCGGTGGCCGAGGGGACTAAGGCGCTCCAGCCACGGTCTGCACGGCCACTACGGTCGGGGGTTCGAATCCCCCCTCGGGCATGGATATTTGTGCCGTCCTAGTTCGTAGGTAGTTCATAAGTAGTTTGTAAGTTTAGGGACTGATGACCCCGTAGTTAAGTCCCATAGACTATACAAACATTTGAACATTTTTGAACACTTATAAAAATGAATATATACTTGAAAAATAATACAGTTGTACAACATATAACTCAATAAATACGAGATAGTACGAATTTTATATGCCATTTGTATTCTCATTAATATCTTTCTTTGGATACTGCACTTATAACTTTGACAATATGCAAGACAGTTTTATTTCTTAAAATACTCTTCCATAAAAAAATGCTTTTAAGAGAAATGAGCGGTTGACAGAGAGAGAGAGAGAAGGGCTAGGAGAAGTACTAACTCAAGGCTGGAATAAATAAATACCCAGGCAACGCCGGGTTTTCAGCTAGTAATATTATAAAAATTTTCTACTGTTAGTTATTGTTTTCAGGCTGTTGGAACCGTTATACTTTCTTTGGTGCACTGTACGTCTTTTGAAGTATGTTTTGCTGTTGAGTTAGACGTCTGCAGAAAAGTTTCAAAACTAATCATCGTCTCTCTGTTTCAGGGCTTCTGCAGCCGCCTAACGGTGAGTTCATGAAAATTAATTTATTTTACTTCAGTTTAGCACTTGAAGTAACCTCCCACTTTCCAAATTATTTTTTCCAGCAGAAAAAAATTATTTGTGTGTAAGTTATGTTAAAGAATAATATATAAAGAATGTATAAACATGGTGTTAAAGAATACCACTCGTATGGTGGATATTTCTATTACATATTATTTATATCTTTGTGACTATGAGGTTACGGTGGCCATTTATACTTCACGTTCAGTCTCATACGAATATTTTACTATATCCATTACAACACAAGAATGCAGTCGTATCATACAGTAAAATTGTAAGTAGACAAAGAATAATATAATAATATTTAATAACATGCAGAAACACAAATCACACAATAAATTTGAACAGAAATCAAAGATGCAAATTGATTATAATGTAATAGGTTTCCGCATTTTTAGCTTCTGATATGAACTGTTTATTATAAAAGTCGAATAAAACAATTACATTTAGTGTGATGTAAAGGTGAAATTTACCTTTTGTGGAAAAGAGTTGCGATACAACATTTCCACCATTTTCTTCGCAACGTCCTCATTTCTGAAAATTGAAGCCAGGGACTCATTCCACCATTTCTCCATTCTTTTTTAGGCAGTGGTGCCGTCAACACTATTTTCTTTTTCAAATGATCTGCATTTTGAATTGACAAACTACTTCTATTTTTCTTTGCCTAACCTTGCTCTCGTTGAAAAATAAGCAGCTACGATAGGTTTGACAATATCCACATCTAGTTAATCTAAGTAATGCCAAAATGCTGCTTCACTTTATAGATGTTAAAAACTGTTTATTATTATCACAATAGGTCTATTTCGGCACTGTGGCCATCATCAGGCTATCTGCGGACAAATATTTATGATTAAAATGAATGAAATAAAGATACTTACAATTTTGATACATTTTCCGTGATATATTATTTCAGACTCACTTCCATATGGCATCGTGGAGGTATAATTTATTACAATGACTGCAATTATTGCAGTATATGTTCTTTAGATGGTATATATATTACGTTTATCAGGTATTAATTCGCTACTGCTAATGTGTCATTTTGACATACCCTCCAGCGATGCTCTATGGTTACAGTTTGCATATGACTGCATATAGTGGGATCTTTGATAGTGTGGTGTGGTCTTTGTTATGGTATGGTATTACGATGTATATCTTTGTTTTAACTCGATTCGAAAATTTTAATAAAGTTGTCTAGGTAATGTTTGTGTTTTATTTCGGTTTGTTCATTTAAAATTTCGTCAGGGCTTTCCTTCAAATGTGTATAAATTTGTATCTCTTCCAGGATGTTCATATGATAACCTTTTGGTGTGTTATGTAATATTTTCATTGCGTATGTAATTCTATCGGTTTCGTGATTTTCTGTTTTCAAATGATTAAAGAATGCTGAAATATTTTTTTCGGAATTTCTTGTATGTTCTTTGTATCGAATTTCGAAAGTTCTGCCTATATAACATTTTTGACAATCCTTACAGTTAATTTTATATATGCCTGGTAATTGGTATACTGGCATTTTTGTCTTAGTGGAATGGATTAAGGTTTTTATGTTATGTGTAGTTCTGTAGGCAAATCTGACTGTAGTATTTTTAGTAATGCGTTCAGCTCATCAGACGTTCGTCTTATATAAATGTGTGGTATGTATTTAATTTTTTTGTTTTAAGAACATATCTATCAATAGCTTAATGTCATTTAGAATTTTATTGGGTTTGTGTTTCGTGTGTTTGTCATATAGTTTCTATACTATACTTGGATTAAAATCATTTTTGTGGGCTATATAGGTTAGTATTGACAGCTCTTTATTTATAACTGTTTCTTATAATGGTAGGATTATTAGTCTGTTGATCATAGTGTTAAAATATGCATGTTTTTGTGCTTTGGGATGACAAGAATTTGAGTGGATAATATTATCTGAAGTTGTTGGTTTTCTATATATATCAAATTTATGTACATTGTTCTTATTCCTAATTGTTAGGTCTAAGAAATTTATGGCTTTATCGCTTTCTGGCTCCATGGTAAATTTGATTTTAGTATTAGGTTGTTCATTATTGTATACAGTTATTGTATATCAGTTTGTGATCCATCTATTAGTAGGAGGGTATCGTCTACATAACGGTAATAGTATATTATTTTATTTATTGAATGAATGACATAGAAAAAAGAACATGTATATGTATGAACCCAAAAATACACAGACTACATTGACAATCAAAAATACATAAAATACCCGAAATTCCTATACGACCTGTAGTTAACTCAATAGATAGTCCAACATACTTAATTAGTAAAAAGTTGGACAAATGGATTCAAAATTATTTCACATACAACAAACAATACACAATAAAAAATTCAAGACCACTAGCCAATAAAATAAAAGATATAAAAATCCCACAAAATGCTAAATTTGTGTCATTTGACATTACCAATCTCTATACCAACATACCAATCCAGGAATCAATAACCATCATTGAAGAAAATTTACTAAAGTATAGGAAAATACCAATCACAGGAATTTATGAAATTATTGATTTACTAAAATTGGTATTAAAACAAAATTACTTTGAATTCAACAATGATATATATACCCAAAAAGATGGAGTTGCAATGGGATGTAGCATAGCAGGAACCATAGCTGATATCTTTTTAAATACATTGGAAGAAAAATTCTTCATCTCTAATCACCCAATAATAAATAAAATAATATACTATTACAGTTATGTAGACGATACCCTTCTACTAATAGATGGATCACAAACTGATATACAACAACTGTATACAATAATGAACAACCTACAAACTAAAATCAAATTTACCATGGAGCCAGAAAACGATAAAACCATAAATTTCTTGGACCTAACGATTAGGAATAAGAACAATGAACATAAATTTGACATATATAGAAAACCAACAACTTCATATAATATTATCAACTCAAATTCTTGTCATCCCAAAACACAAAAACATGCATATTTTAACACTATGATCAATAGACTAATAATCCTACCATTAGAAGAAACAGTTATAAATAAATATATACCATCTAAAGAACATATATACTGCAATAATTGCAGTCATTGTAATAAATTGTACCTCCACGATGCCGTATGGAAGTGAGTCTGAAATAATATGTCACGGAAAATGTATCAAAATTGTAAGTATCTTTATTTCACTCATTTTAATCATAAATATTTGTCCACATATGATGGCCACAGTGCCAAAATAGGCCTACTGCGGTAATTATAAACAGTTTTTAACATCTATAAAGTGAAGCAGCATTTTGGTATTACTTAGATTAACAATATATCCTTAAAAGACATACACAATGCTGCAGGCCCAAATGAAATGAAATTAATATCCACATCATTACGAATTATCGTATTCTTGACCTATGAAACAAGCACTGATCTAATCTAATGTAACATGACTACAGTCAGAACAAGTAAGTGAAATACATTTCACAAATACTCCTTTTCTTATCGGATCTTGATGCAATACAATCCTACAAATAAGTCAGGAGATCAAGAACCTACCACCCACCACCCATGGTCTGGTTCTGATAATAAACAATACTCGTTATCACTTTCATTTCTCCCAATTACAAGTTTAGCAAATTCTTCTGCAGTACCATTATCACTTAAGGATATAATTACGTTAATTTGGTGATTTTCTACTGTCACATATCAACCTCATAATCTGAAGCTGAGACTGAATTTTATGGTACATAAACCGTTTTACGTAGACGATTTTGGGAATAATGACTGCGCAACTAAGTGAGTAGTGCCCAACGTTCAACCTGAGAAATGAACTTAAAGTGACTCATAAAACATAGTATGTTTATAGTTACATGAACTGCAAAATTGTAATAATGATGAATGACACATTAATTACAAGATATTTTGTCTTGAAAATGAAAACAGAATCACTGTAAATAATAACGAAATTAACATCAACAGTGGAAGTCACTACATCAGTACAGTCCTTCATTCATTGCTATTAAGTGACGAAAATATTTACTTGATGTCGGTACTAACAACCAGAATGTAAATCAACCATATTGTAACATTCAAATCACACTTGTCAAAAAAAAGAATAACGCTCATAAGTGGAAATATTATACGCCAAATTAAACTTTGCTGTAATTTCAGAGCCACAGTTAGCAGTAAAGGTTCAAAATGTTTTCACAATTTCCACTACAGGTCTGAAAAAATCGATAATTCAGTTACATATGAAAGACATTTTTAATTTTACTGGATTTATAAGTTATGTATCAGTTTATCAGAAATAATGAGAACAATTGTTTTCGTTCTATCTGAGATAAATCAACTATAGAAAACATTCCTGTTATCAGATGCCGTGTTTCGTATTGCTTTCGTTTTGGAATTCATTTAACCTGTACAGAATTAATCAGTTAATTTCTTTGGCAATAGCTAAATGTCCTGTCTACTAAAATATGAAACAATAAGTAATCCTTTTCCGTAAGCAGTTGTTTACTATTCTTGAATGCTCATTGTTTTGCTAAGTTATTTATTATTAATATAGTAATCTAAAATAATTACGGCAGTTTCATTATGACCTGTAGAGTAAGTTACAGGGGAAGTTCGTATAAGCAAATCACATTTTAAAGTAGATTAAAATCAGCGATTACTAAGACAAGCAAGCCTTTGTCTGAGGTGAGACTTATAAATTAACCCAATTTGCATTCAATTAGTGACGACGAAAAGTTCCCGCCTGCAATCGGAGTTGTCCTTTAATTACAGAGATAAGGGACGCCTTGTGCTCGCGCGAGTTCATCCAATCGCCGACGACCATCTTGAGTCAGCAATCAGCGAACTTCTTAAATCTTTCGGCAGACAATAATCCAGAAAAAGAGAAGAAAACTTGGAGCGCGCGCTCTAATTGAAGTATTTTCGCCATTTCTGTCATCTCGTTTTAGAGATAACGCCCAGCCTTAATCCACAGCATTGAAGCCACAAGGAGAAAGGTCTTGTTACACTCTCTCTCTGATGCATAATGCTTGTCGTCGTGAAAACATAGAGGTCCACTGTTAACTCTCTCTCTCTCTCTCTCTCTCTCTCTCTCTCTCTCTTGGTCTTCCTTTCTTTGCTCTCTCCTGCCTGATGGTGATTTGCGTGTTTGTACGGATGTGTGTTATTTGTTTAAAGTATAAGGCCTTTCAGCCTTAATATACAGGGTGTTCGAAAAAAAGGTGTTTACTATCTTTGAATGTGATAGTACTCAACAAAATAAGAATAAAAGTTGAATAAACCTTGATCCGGAAATGTATACTTTCTTGGGATACGTGCAACCTGACGTCCATTCGTAGAAGATGCTTAATGTGACGTTTGTACTTGGCAGTGGTTCCTCTACCCTTCGGCGTAACGAATCAGGCACTCTTTGAAATTCATCCGGTTCTTGTCGTATATTCTGGCATGCATTGAAGACGCGATCCTGCAGCGTCTGGACATTGTTGCTTAGGGTGTCGTAGACTGTTCTCTTCGAATGTCCCTGTTATCAAATATCTAGGGGATAAAGGTCCGTGGATCGGAAGAGCCAACGTGTGGTACCTTACAGACCAATCCAGCGGTCCACAAATGTCAGCGTCAGATGTTCATGCACATTGCCAAAGATATGTGGAAGTGCTCCATCGTGCATAAACAACATCTGACATGACAACATCCTTCAACAAGGCAGGTAAGACCTTAACAAGAAATTGATTGTGAGAGCCGTTTAATCTGTGTGGTAACATGTATGGCCCAATTAACCTATCATCAAAAACCGAAGTCAGTGCCCTCTTTGTGCAACCTCGGAAGGTTTTTCCTCTACCTGGATAATTATGAAAGTTCACACCTCATCCCGTGTCAATCCAGTCTCGTCGGTAAAGAAACTCTTCGACAACAAGACCTAATCTACGGCAAACTTCTGCAAAAGCCTAGGACAGAACCGCAATCTGCGAAAGTGGCGTTATTGCCCTAGAGCCTGGGCTAATGAACGTGATACATATAGAGTTCGTGTGGAAGACAATGAATCGCCATGTAATTATGCAATAAAATGTTCCATGATTTTCAGCACACAGAAAAATAAAATAATATTAATATTCTCAAATTACTTCACATGTACCTTGTACAAGACAGTGACATAGGACAGTCACGTGATAACACCACTGTTTAGTCGACGGCTGTGCCGCCGTGGATACACCGGTTCTCGTCCCATCAACGATATAAGCACCGTTGGGCGCGGCCAGAACTTGGAAGGGTAACCGACCAGGCACGTAACGCTTTGTTGACAATTTTCACTTTGCCTTACGGCAGAGAGGACAGGACAGGTGGTGATGCAAAGTCCCTGATCACCAGTCTTAGCACCAATGTACTGGTTTAAATTCCAAACCTTTCCGAAGTGTCTTACGGTGAGAGGGCACGCTGTTGATCATGATCCGTCCGTCGGAAGGGGACGTTGCGCTCATCGGCCCCTTTTCTGCTTTTCGAGAGCAGTAGGCTATCTGCCAGCACCGAGTTTCATCCTCTCCCTTCTCCCATAATCTCAAACATGCACTACACACGAACCCATTACAGTCACCTATACTTAACACAGACACTAAAGCACACAGTTCTCACACTTCGTAAAGGAAACGTGCCTTCGGGCGGGATGGAAAGGTAAAACTTTTCCAGTTAGGAGGCTGAACATGCCCTTCGGGGTATCGCATCTATTCATATCATACGACTTCAATTTACCACTGTTTAAAGTTCATATAGTGATTACTAACTGAAACACAGGTATGTGAAGTTAAGGCTGTCAATACAGTATTAAAATATTTCATTACCTTGCCTGTGATGGAAGATCCCAAGTGAAATGTGGCTCACTGAGGTGTAATGTTGTCCAGTACTCGCTTTTGATGTAATTGGGAAAATTCCATCGTCTTGGAATCGGATTCGTCTAACCAATATGCCACCAGTAAAACGAAAGTAATAGCACTTAAAAATATTCGTCATCTGGGGCCATTTAATATTTATCTTGAAGTTACGACATCTGATAAATTAACTAGAGCTCGCTGGTACTGTCCCTACTTCAGCGCCCAGAAAACGGTTCTTCTCTAACTTGCTTTATAGCTATGCTAGCTTTTTCCATCTTTTCCCTTCATATCGTCAATTTTCGTTGGGATCTTTTATACATGAACACAATTTACAAAAGCCGTAAGCCGGAATCTGTACAAAGTTATTAATTTACATAAGTCAAAACGTAAAACTCGCGAAATATTTGTTTGATTTAATGACGACCAGAGTTCGAGAGACTCTGTCATACTCATTATCTACTCATATTTTCAAAGTTGGTCATCTTATTTAAAAAACTAAGGTAAAATAATAAGTACAACGTAACACTTAGTCTACAATGTATGTATGCATAAATTAAAATATCACACTAAGTTCTATGTTTCATTTTTTAAATAAGGTGACCAACTTATAAAATTTATTTTGACCAGATGATGGTGGCACAGTCTTCCGAAACCAGTCTATCAGATGTTGTTGTTGTCTTCAGTACGCACACTGTTTTGATGCAGTTCTCCACGCTACCCTGTTTTTTGCAAGTCTCTTCATCTGAGAATATGTTCAGCAACCTACATCGTTTTGAATCTGCATACTGTATTCCTCCCTCGGTCTTCATCTACGATTTTTACCTCACGCACTTACCTCTAATGCTAAGTTGACGATTCCTTAATGTCTCAGAATGTGTCCCACCAATCTATCCCTTCTCTTAGGATATGCCAGAAACTCCTTTTCTCCCCTATTCGGTTAAGCACCTCCTCATTAGTTACATGATCTACCCATCCAATTTTCATCACTCGTCTATAGCACCACATTTCTAAAGCTTCTATCATCTTTTCGTCTGAACTCCTTATCGTCCACGTTTAACTTCCATACAATGCTACACTCCAGACAAATGCTTTCTGAAAGGACTTCATAACATTTAAACTAATACTGGAAGTCAGCAAATTGTTCTTTTTCAGAAACGCTTTTCTTCCCACAGCCATTCTGCATTTTATATCTTCTTTACTTCGACCATCAGAAGTTATCTTGCTGCCCAAATAACAAATCTGATCTACTACTTTTATTGTCTCATTACCTAACCTAATTCCTTCAGCATCGCCTGATTCTCTGACGCTACATTCCATTATCCTTGTTTTAGTCTTGTTGATGTTCATTTTATACCCTATTTTCAAGACATTGACCATTCCATTCAATTGCTCTACCAGGTCCTTTACGGCCTTTGACAGAATTACTATGTCATCGGCAAACCGCTTAGGCTGTTATTCCTTCTCCCTGAACTTTAATTCCCTCTTCAAAATTTTCCTTGCATTCCTTCACTGCTTGCTCAATGTACAGATTGAACAACATTGGGGAAAGGCTGCAACACTGTCTTACTCCCTTCCTAACCTCGGCGTCCCTTTCTTGCCCTTCAACTCTAATAACCGCAGTCTGGTTGTTGTATAAGTTAAATATAACTCTTCGCTCCTTATATTTTACCCCTGCTACTTTCAGAAGAGTGTATTCCAGTCGACATTGTCAAAAGCTTTCGCCAAATGTAAAAATTCTAAAAATGTATATTTGCCTTTGCTTAGCCTATCTTCTAAGATTAGTCGTAATGCGGGTATTGACTCCCGTGTTCCAACATTTCTTCTAAATCCAAACTGATCTTCCCCAAGCTCGGATTCCACAAGTTTTTCTATTCGTCTGTAAGTAATTCGTGTTAGTATTTTGCCCCCATGACTTATTAAACTGATAGTTCTGTAATTTTCAAATTTGTCTGCACTTGATTTCTTTGGATTTGGAATTAATATATTCTTACTGAAGTCTGAGGGTACTTCCCCTGTATCGTATGTGTTGCGTACCAGGTAGAGCAATTTGTCCATGAATGGCTCTCCAAACGATAATAGCAGTTCAGACGGGACATCATTTACTCCAGCTGCCTCATTTCTGCCCAAAAACTTTTAGTGATCTGTCAAATTCATCTCGCAGTATAGTATCTGCTGCATCATCTTCCTCTACTTCGTCTTCCATTTCTAGGATACTGCCTTCAAGTTTATTTCCTTTGTACAGGCGTTCTATATATTCCTTCCACCTTTCAGATTTCCCATCTTTGCTTAGTAATGGTTTTTCCATCTGAGTTCTTGATATTCATACCGCTGTTTTTCTTGTCTCCAAATGTCTCTTTCATTTTCCCCTAGTTATACATTCTTCTATGGTCTTGCATTTCTCCTTCAACCACTCCTGCTTAGCCAGCCTGCACATCCTGTAAACTTCATATTTCAGACGTTAGTACTCTCTTCTGCCTGCTTCACTTGGTGTATTTTTATATTTCCTCCTCTCAGCCGTTAATCTCAGTATATCTTGTGTTATCCAGGGATTTATATTAGTCCTTGTCCATCTGCATATATCATTCTCTGCAGGTTATATTAATCTTTAGTTCATTACCAATACGTTATGGTCAGAAATTATATCTGTACCTGGATATGTCTTACGATTTAAAACCTGGTTCCTAAATCTATTCCATACCATTATCAAGTCAATCTGGTACCTTTCAGTGGCTCCGTCTATGTTCCACATATACTACCATCTTTCATGATGATTAAACCAGGTGGTTGTGTTAATCAAATTGTGCACTGCACAAAATTCTACCAAGCGATCTCCTCTTTCCCAGTCCATATTAACCTACTACATTTCCTTCTCTTCCCATTCCTACTACCGTTTTCCAGTCCCCTATGAAAATCAAGTTTTCGTCTCCCTTAATTTTCTGAATAATTTCTTTTATCTCCTCATACATTTATTCGATATCCTCTTCATCGACAAAGCTGGTTGGCAAACAAACTTGTACTACTGTGGTCAATGTTTGTTTTGTGTCTATCTTTGCTACGATAATGCATTCACTATGCTGTTCATAGTAACTTACCCGCATTCCTACTTTCTTGTTCATTATCAGATCTACTCCTGCATTACCACCCACTGATTTTGTATTTATAACCCTGTAATCACCTGACCAGAAATCCTGTTCATCCTGCCACCGAACTTCACTCATCCCTACCATATCTAACTATAACCTATCCATTTCTCTTTTCAAATTTTCTAACTTCCCTGCCCGATTAAGGGATCTAACATTCCATGCTCCGATACGTAGAATATCAGTGTTGTCTTTCCTGATTATTACCTCCTCCTGAGTAGTCCTTGCCAGGAGATCTCAATGAGGGACTATTTTAACTCCGGAATATTTTACCCAAGAAGACGCCATCATCATATATTCACACAGTAGAGTTGCATATCCTCGGTAAAAATAACGACTGTAGTTTTCTCTTGCTTTCAGCAGTTCGCAGTAACTGCGTGGCAAAGCCAAGTTAGCTGATGTTACATTGCCAGTTCTGTCAACCATCCAGACTGTTGCCCCTGTAACTACTGAAAAGGCTGCTGTCACTTTTTCAGGATCCTTTTCACGTTTGTGTGGCCTCTCCACAGACATCCCTCTGCTGTGATTGCACCTACGGTGCGGCTATCTGTATCGTAGAGGCACACAAGCCATCCCACCTCGGCAATTCTGTGGTTCATGGTGGTGGAACTATCAGATCGCCACGAAAACTTGCAATGTGAGGAAATACGAAATTTTCTTAATTTAACAAAGTCAGTATTGCAAAGCAAAGAATGTTTACACATAATTTACAACAGTAAATTGCTATTTTTTTGCAATCCATTACACCTGTCCAAAGATCAATAATTTACAGAAATGTACACATTAAAAGTAATCGATGCATAGCATCTCATATAAGAACGGTACAGAAATTATAAATTATGGAAATAAGTAAAGAAAGTGAATTATGGTGTCAAATACCCTTCGCTACTGGTGATACACGTAATTAATAGAAACGATGTTCAAAAAGAAAGTAAATATTTGCAGTGAACTCTGGATATCTTCGTGTACCGTTTCCGCTTCATCCAACGCGCTCGCAGAAAGTGAGCGAGGCACTGGCGCAAATAACCGGCAGACGCGATGCAAGCTCTTCCGGCTTACGGCGTACTCGTGCTAATGAGGAGCCGGCATTGGCTGCAGTTTCCGCAGACGCCCCAATCCGTTCTCCAGCCACGCAGTGCGCGAATGCCCCACTCAGTTATCTGCGGGCGCGCTCCGCCGTATGCTCGTATACAAGCCGCGGGCTGTTGAGAGCTGCAAAGCCTCTTTTGAGGTAATTTAACCTTCAAAGCGATGTTCCTCCCAGAATGCCGAGTTCGGATAACGTGTATGTGCCGCGCTGAATTTAGATGCTAACTCAGACTATGTAAATTCCTTTCACTGCGCTTGCTTCATTTAGTAAATTGTTGATCACAAGACGCAGCGCTGAAAATAGACCAGAGATGGGATTGCAAGAAATAGCGCCCCATCTTTGGGATGCAAGACCACTGCAGTTGTTCATATTCGTCACTTCAACATGGTACTTTAACATGTTTGCGAGTGTGGTACTTCCGTAGTCTAATGATGGCTGCTGTGTAGAGTAGATGACGGGGCGTAGTATTCACATAGCCACTGAATTTGTGGAGTAAACATTCCACTCCTTATACCTTACAGAAACCAAACTGTCTTCCGAACTTGAAGAGGAAACCTTGTTTGAATGGAGTTATTGTAAAAATGTTCAAATGTTTGTAGAACCTATGGGACTTAACTACGGGGTCATCAGTCCCTAAGATTACAAACTACTTATGAACTAGCTAAGACTAAGGACGGCACAAATATCCATGCCCAAGGGGGATTCGAACCCCCGACCGTAGTGGCCGTGCAGACCGTGATTGGAGCGCCTCAGTTCCCTCGGCCACCGCGTCCGGCGGTGTTATTGTATTTTGCACTGATCTGTTTACGGGGAACATGTGAAAAAATGGTGAAATGTTTGTAAATCTATCGGACCAAACTGCGTGGTCATCTGTCGGTAGCTTACAAACTACCTAAACAAAGGTAAACTAACCTAAGGACAAACACACGAACACCCATGTCCCAGGGAGGACTCGAACCTCCGACGGCGATCAACCGTGCGCTCTGCAGCGAGGCGCCTTAGACCGCTCGGCTACTCCACCGCGGCAGGGATCATATGTTCATAGATTTCGCTACGTTCTCCTGCGCCCATAGCAGAAATCGAACGTCGATTCATAGACTTCATCTGTCGGGAGCTTTGCAGCAGCCAACATTTTCATGCTGTACCCGTGGAATAGATCACTATAACATTAATCTGAAATATATACTTTGGCATAAGACATTGTCTCATGGCTCGGAGATACACCTTTCAATTTAATGTGTGAAAAAACTTGACCTCCTTTTTCACGAAAGCTAATTGTTATAATGTCTTAGCCGTCAAATGTACTTAATTTAATAAATAAATGAGCTTGTTCGCGTTCGATAGTTCCATTCCTTCACAACCTGCAAGAAACTCTGCATCCCTTAGTTGTAGTTTGGTTCAATCTAAGATACGTATACAGTTCGTTTCGGTTACGCCTATCGACATAAGTACAAGCTTGAGAAGTAGCACATTCTTTAGACACTCGACTCGCTTTCAGAGGGACAGCGTTTCAAACCATCCTCCTGCTATACTGATTGTGGACTTTGCAGGGATGGTTACTTCCAAGAGGCCTGGCCGATTTCACTCCATATCTTTGACAAAATTTATCCCATTGTGTTCTCCGCCTCCAGGGATCACGACGTCGACGGGACTTTAATCTAACCCGTCGCAGATATAAATAGGAACAAAGTATCAGATTATTAGGAAATACAACTGATATTGCGTATTTTCATTATTTCTGGTTTGTCAGGTCAACTTGTCGATATCCTCTTCTGTGAGTCTAACATTATGATCCCAAAATATATATTAGTGTCAATTGAGAATCAAAAACCTTACTATTATTATAAATTTGAAAGAATCTGCGTCTGTTAACGCTTTCACGACTAAAGCGCTTAACCGACTATGAAGAAATTTGTTATGGAGATAGCGTGAACGCTGAAGAAGAATGTATGCTACTTTAGAAAGTGTGTAATTCAAGAGATTTGTTAATTTTCAGTATATAACGCAAAATATGCAACATCTGAGAATCAACGATTCTTGTGTGTGAGACGCTTTTTCAACTACGAAAAAGAATAAGCTGCCTGGAGGGTACGTTGAAGCTGAGTTGCGTTCAGCCTCCTGCCTGGGCCATTAACCTGAGATAACGGTCATCACTTCCTGATACAATCCGTGGACGACCACAGCCTTGTATTCCTTTAACGGCTCCTGATGTATTAAATCGCCGCCATGGTTTGGAACTTACACTTTGGGACATTCCAACAGTTACATCGACCCCCCTCGCGCTGCCAATCCTCGCGTCCTATGGCTCCCCGTACCATAGCTACGTGTAAGTCATGTTGTTGTTGAACTTCACTATCCCCTCCCTACACTACCTTTCGGTATTGTAAACACAAGTCAACACAATCTCCTTAACTTTCTGATACGATCAGTATCTCGATCGCCGTAATTTTTTGTCTGCACTCAGTAGAAGCAACAGATAGACGTCGAACCATTTTAGTTCATTCTGCTGATGACAATACTTCAGAACCAGATATCTTATCGAATCCGCTAATTGTTTTCACTAGTGTAATAACTATTTTATCTTACTGTTAAACGAAATGGTCAGTGCCTTAGTGGCAAAACATGTATGGTTGTCTAGCGAACAGAGCTCTCTAACAGTCTATAACCTCTTCGTCTGAAAAAATAATCTATAGCCACGAGTATTTTTCTTTATAGATTCAAGAATATGGAATTTGCTTGGGAAGAGATCGGAACGCTATTGAAAATATTTAAAGGCATCCAAGTACAACTTCGCCCTCGAGAACGTGACGCCTATGGTGTGTGTCCCATTAAAACCACGACACCATTTAGGCAGCAGAAACTGGGCGGAGGAACTTCAGGATTGGTTCGTAACGAAAGTTGTCGGGTTCTGTACACAGACGAGTCAAGATTTTGCGTTCAGCCGGAGAGATGGTGGATGTCGCAACAATCCTAATTATTTATAATAGATCGCTGTCTTCCCAAAAATATGTTTTCAAAAATTTTCAATCCTACTTATATGGAGAAAAGATCACATGTCATGGTAGTGGACGACTGTACTGGGCAGGATACAATACTGACGGACCTCTCAAATATTCAAATGTTTTCTAACCTATTGGACCAAACTGCTATGGTCATCCAACCCTAGACTTCAAAAGTACGAAATGTAACTTAAATTAACGTAACAACAAGACACTCACCCATGCCCCAGGGTGGACTCGAACCTCAGGCGGCGAGCAATAGCGCGCTCCGCAGCAAGGCTCTTGTCCCTACAGAGCTGCACGTGGGGGTCAACATGCTTGAAGTTGAGGGAACTGAACCGGACTTCATCCTGATTTAACATGTCTGGGATGCACTTGGAAGACGTATTGCAGCCATACCAGCACCTCCTACAACGGTTGCAGAGGTCGGTGTTGCACTCACGGAAGAATACCAAATATCCCTCAAGAGCTGACTGATAATCTCCTACTGTCCATGCCTCGCCGTTGTTCAACTGTTCTAGTCGTCCGAGATGATGGCACTGTTTCTTAATTACGGTAGTCCCATGTTGCCTCGATATAAGAAAACGCCGTTTAAACGTCAAGTAACGATTTCAGACAGCTGAATATCGTACTTAACCATACACGAAGTAATTGTAACCAATACCTGAATAAATACATACGTATATTG
Organism: Locusta migratoria; assembly: GCA_026315105.1. Taxonomy (NCBI): domain Eukaryota; kingdom Metazoa; phylum Arthropoda; class Insecta; order Orthoptera; family Acrididae; genus Locusta; species Locusta migratoria. Next base: position 105,766,049 of record CM048747.1, read on the forward strand.
TGTGTGGTATCTCCTTAATCCCATATATTATTTTGAGGACTGTAGTTTAAGAATGGCGGAGAAGAAAGATTGGGTGTGATTTAATCGTCTTAGTTTCCTTTCATACATTTGTCAGTGGTGTTAGCTCGTTGTCTGTCGACATTAGGGCGCTTTGTTTGACGTCAGGTGGGTGCCTATGGTGGGCGACGAAACTGTTGCTGTGCGAAGTACTGTAACACCGCCAACATCTTACTTGTATCGGGGCACGACGATGGCCGTTACCATCGAGAGTGCGTCAAGGAGACCACATGGGTATCGTATTTTAGAATTTCTTTATATTTATGGTACATGAAGTTCAGAACTTAAATATCAATCAGCCAAAGCCATTCGACGCAACTCTCAAAAGTTTGCAAGAAAATCGACTTTGAAGTTTTGCAAGTACCAGTAATTAAAACATATGCAGCACTTGTCTGTGTAGCTCGTGGCCGGGCGCAGTGGCTCAGCGCGCACGGTCAGGGGGCTAACGACCTCTGTAAAAGAAGAAAAAAAAAGCTGAGCCAACTATCAAATATCCAATGAACAACCAAAAAAGAACTGAAGCAACGACCGCAAACCACAGATCTACCTGAAGAACAAAAATAAATAAATAAATATAATAAAAATAAAATAAATGTTGGTAGCGTTCTAGCTTCACAACCATGAGTCGGTGATTCTAATCCCGTTGTGACCCATATTTCTTTCTTTGTTTTCTAAATGTTACATAAAACATTTTAGGATCTCTAATTCCACGTGTTGTGTCAGTTTTTGTTTATGTGCATATATACGAGCAGAAAAAAATGTTCAAATGTCTGTAAATCTATCGGACCAAACTGCGTGGTCATCAGTCCGTAGCTTAGAAACTACTTAAACCTAGGTAAACTAACCTACGGACAAACACACACACACCCATGCCTCAGGGAGAACTCGGACCTCCACGGCGAGCAACCGCGTGGTCCACAGCGAGGTGCTTTAGACTGCTCGGCACTCCACCGCGGCTATACGAGCAGAACATCCTGTCCTGACCTAACCCTTTCAGACCCAACTTTGTAGTTGATCTGACATTAATATAGAGAGGGACGTTTAAGATACAAATTACATACAGTAATTCATTACAAAAAAGAAAATAAATTCATTTTCAAAAATTTTCTACCCACACAATTGCATGTTTTGGTCCTTCCATATAAATTTCTATGATCTATGCCTTCTTACAGTAATATGCCTTTGAAAGAAATGACATAATATCACAGGATCATATGAAATCAACGGGCTCTCAGATATGATAGCTTCACATGTCAAAACAAGGATATCATCACCGTGTCAACAAGTCTTTCTTGCTGCCACTGTAAGAGTAATGGAAGTTTGTCGACTTTGCCGACTGCTGGTGCCACACAGTGTAGAAACATGGAACTAAAACACGTTGTGCACGTTACCACAGTCCATACACGATTGTGTGATGCAGGACCGAACTTCCTGACGTGAATCACAAAGAAATAAAGCGAGCAAATCCAGAAGTGCACAACTGTGCGTGGAGGGCCTGAAAGGGCTAAAACGATGGTTAGATGCTTGGAAAGCCATTAGGAGTTATGGAGGTGACTTTCCAAAAACAACTTCGTATCTCTTCACAAACTGAACGATCAAAGAGTACCGTCGTCAACTAATAGTGAAGTCAATAATGTAAAAATTGTAACTTATGCCTTTTGATTCAAACCATTATTATTTTATGAAATATAGAAAATTACGAATAAACGAAAATACAGGCATTTTTCATAAAAATTATCATTCGGTATTAAAATTGTGTAAGTATTCTATCACAACGGAAAAAATAAAAATAAAAATAAAAAGTTTGTCACTACAGGTTCCAAATCACCGACCCTAGGGTAGAATGCTACCGCCTGAGGCACACCGATAGGTGCTGCTGCTGTTTTAAATATTGGTACTTGCAAAACATCAAAATCGGTTATCTCGAGAATTTTTGAGAGTTGCGTCGAATGGCTCTGGATGATTATTATACGTGTTCAAAAAATTGTATAATCTGTTCCCATGTGACCTCTTTGTAAGAGGCGGCTCGCAGTCGCGATGGGAACTGCATTGTGCTGTACGGGTCGTGAAGCCATACCCTCTCACGGAACGACAGCGTCTTTGTTCCAGAGAGAGTAACCGCTCCATAGGGTGGCGCCCAACCTGGGAAATGGATGAGGTCCTTGAGGTGGTATCGACACCTCATAATGGGATCACTGCCGCCTGCCGACCCGGAGGTCAATACTAACAGCGACATGGACAGGCAATCTGCGTCTAGAGTGTTCCTAACGTCTGCTGCCCAGAAAAAGGCGTTAATTTATTACTTTCTTTGCGTCGTTGTCGTCCCAAAAGTACTGCCGCAAGTCATTCATCAGGCAACAACGTCATAACACACCTAGCGGATTGACCTCCATCATTACATACTGCAGGTGTCTGCTGCAAACGCTTCTTCAGTGGGACTGCGCGATAACGCCGAACTAGTCGCGTGTTCTGTACACAAAGTCGATGCCGCAGTTATAAGATCCCTCTTCCAACGACCTCTGGCATCTGTACCCATTCCGCCTGCTTCAAACTTACTGCGAATATTCCGCTTAATTTTAGCAAGTTTGATTCTATTTTGGATCATCATGCTCATCGACTGTGTGAATAATGAAGAGCTATCAGTCACAAATATTGACTGTTAATGCATATCTCGGTATCCGTCACTGTGCGACCATTCTCAATGCTGTTAGAAACGTGGTTAACACAACGAAACATGATTTTTATAACACTAAGCAAAACATAGGTCAGATTGACCGTTTCGGTTTTTTTCGTGATTTTTCTTGTTATTTCATGTAACTAGGTTCTCGAAGGCATTATAATAACTCTTTTAGCATTTTTAATATTTATTATTACTTTAATACTCCAGGGAAATCGAAAATAATGAAATAAAAACAGAAAAACATCGGATAATTCCGAACTACTTACGGTATTCTTATATTGAAACCTCAATAAAATGAATTTGGTATAGTATATTCCTTATACATACAAATAATTATATAAACAAATTAGTCCAAATAGTCAATGTATATTCTGAAAGATCAATTCCTTCAGAAACTGTATTTATTGTATTTTATGCAGTATCTCCTTGCTCGACCAGGTCGGCATCATCGTCAAGTTCCGATGAACTGGAACTTGGTTGAACTTGGCCTTTATCAAGAGCTTGATCATCAGACATGACAAAATCCGGATCAGCATCTGATTCATCAACGCCAAAGTCAAAATCACTGTCATCTTCACTGCTGCCCTCAGCTAACATTCAACGTATTTGCTCACCAAAATCTGGATCGCAAGGCCGTACATGATGGCTAGAACCAGGATTAGCCATTTTATATGCAACAATAGTGTAGAAGTAAAACAGCGACCCACAACACATACCACTGTAAGCTGTTGAGCGAAACATACGGTGTATTTGACCGGTGACTGCTCCCCGATAAGCGACATGCGCGGTATATGTGACCGACCGACTGTACTCAAAGCGCCTTTTCAGGGGGAAGCCGTCAGGCAGACTAAGCACGAAGGGCCAGTCAGCTAGGGAAGGGCTTAGGAGGGAGGTACAGGGAGCGGCAGCCATCAAGGCAACGCAGCTTAGCAATATAAGAGCAAAGGAAACCGAATCGGTCAAATTGACCGATGATTCTTTATAAGTTTTATAGCTATTAAGCCACTATTTTTAAAGAAATCTAGGTAGGCAAAAACTCATTTAAGAATGTTATCTTGAATTTCTGGTATCCGCAGTCAAATGTTCTCATTTTGATACCAAATCCGCTTCTACTGCAATTAACTTTTATTTAAAAAAGCACTACCGGTTTCGCGTCCTATAGATCCTAGAGATAAACATGTCTGCCATTTAGCCTTCCCCAGCGTTCACGTCAAATTTAAAACAATTGAAAGCTGTATATTTTTTAACGAGGACGTAAAGTTAAGAAGCTTTCAATTGTTTTAAATTTTACGTGTATGCGGTTGCGTTCAAGTTTTATGTTTTATAACGTGGACGTAAAGTTAGGAAGCTTTCGTTTTAAATTTTACGTGTACGCTGGGGAAGGCTAAACGGCAGACATGTTTATCTAAGGAATTTTAAGCACCTGATGCGTCTACAGGACGCGAAACCGGTAGTGTTTTTTTTTTTTTTTTTTTTTTTTTTTTTTTTTAAATAAAAGTTACTTGCAGTCGAAGCGGATTTGGTCTCAAAATGAATATATATATATATATATATATATATATATATATATATATATATATATATATATATATATATATATATTGGCATACCCTGACTAAAAGAAGGGATCGCTTGGTAGTACACATTCTTAGACATCGATGAATCGTGAATTTAGCATTGGAGGGAAGTGTGTAGGGTAAAAATCGCAGAGGGAGACCAAGAGACGCGTATAGTAAGCAGATTCAAGTGGATGTGGGTTGCCGTTCCTATGAGGAGATGAAAAGGCTTGCTCAGGATAGATTAGGGTGGAGAGCTGCATCAAACCAGTCTCCGGACTGAAGACCATAACAACAACATTCACACAAAGTACTCCAGTAGCGCTACAACAGCAATGATGGACACATCCTAAATAATAAACTATTTCCTGCCCGGTATCAGAGTGAGATCAATATTTTGAAACAGACTGTGTTGAAACCTTGAGAAATAAACAGTTTACTTGTTCAAAGACGTCGATCATCAGGAGCAGAATCGGTTCCTCCTCTGTGTCGTTTTCATTTCAGTGCCCTTCCAAATTAATATAATGTAGATTGAATATACTTAAGTATAGACTGTCCAGAAAAAGAAAAAAAAATGAATGACTTAACTTTTTAAAACATACTGTGTTACAGGCGGACCGATGACGTCGCGATCGCGGGAAGTTCTTCAGAGCTCCGCAGTGGCGCTGCTGCTGCTCACGACGACCTGCTGCTGAGGAACGGCCTACTCTGCTGCGGTCAGTACAAGCTGTAGCACAAGGAGTCTATTATAGTATTAGTATGCAGGAAATATGAACTACTTCTCTCGGACAGTTTTGTACACCGTACGGTGTCTCTTGCAATCAAGTTTTCACTTCCTACTATCATACCTGTTCACTTCTCGCAAGACTCTATCCTGAATTACCCACCTCATTCCATCGTTTGGTTTTAACTCTGTCTACAAATTTCTTGGTTACAAGAATTTATTGGAGTGGCACTTCGATTTTTATTATGTTTCTCTTTGTTACTTCGCAATTTCGTCAGCAAAAGTGTATTTCCGTTGCCATTTCTTCTCATTGACCATGGAGACTTACCGAAACTCAGCACTATAAAAAATGCTCTCAACTACAGTTTTATATAGCATTATTTTAATTCTTTTCTTGTTCCGAGTAGGGCGCCATGCTACGGACTGGGCGGCCATTCCCACCAGGGGTTCGAGTCCTCCTTACGTTTACGAACATTTAATTTATTGAGTTTACTAAAAAAAATGTTCAAATGTTTCAAAGTCTATCGAACTAAACTGCGTGCTCATCAGTCCGTAGCTTACAAACTACTTTAACTAAGGTAAGGACAACACACCCACCCTTGCCCTAGGGAGGACTCGATCATCCTAAGGCGCCCTAGAGCACTCGGCCAGTCTACCGCGGCTCATGAAAAATGTCCAGGGCCGCTATGTGCAACATGGAATTAGTCATGATTAGTGTCGGTACAGTACATCAAAGGTAACGAAGCGCTCTGTTTGACGACTTTCTCATTTTCTTTGATTATTGACACTCGCCGCCTCATACAGTAGCATTGTTGCGAACCTGTGACCAATCTCTCGCAATTTATTTAAGATATGTAGAAAGGCAAATAATACAGACGCAATAATACCAGCCAGTTCCTATCATCCCATAGCTCATAAACATGCAGAGTTCCACACCAAGGTGCACCGTCTACTATTTGTATCAGAAACCAGATCAGATTTGAAAATTAACTCATAATAATTAAAGAAATTGCATACGGCAATGGTTACAACTCATCCTTTATTGGCAACATAGTTACCAACGAAAAGAGACAAAGAGTAACAGCACTTCTCTATCCTCCCCAGAAACCATCATGTCACACTCATAAAATATGCCCTCATGCTATAGTTAAGAAGTCACAGGTACTATCTAGGATATATGCTCCAGCATTTTACACCAAAAACACTGTTGCCCACATTTTGTTCAACAGTAAAGACAAAATGTCACCCTAATGGTCATTCAGGTAGGGCTATAAAAGCTAGACCGTCCAAGCATGAGAGGAGGAGGGCAATAACAAAGAATTATTCTGCCTTTGCCGACGATGATCTGAATGAATGTCATTCTAATGATATTAAATGTGTTGTTATCCATAGGGGTACAAAGGACAAAAAACTATCATTATTAGAAACTCTACTATTAATGAACATCAGTCTAAAATCCACACCTACTCCTGAATGACCAAACACAGTTTCAGTATTCACCCATATTGATGTAGGTCCGATGACAAATTCTTAATGTTTGTATCACTGTATAATGTTAATTTTGTTATAACTGTTCCATACCCACATTCCATATACTCTTCTCTGCCATAATTTATCCCCGTCCCCCACTTTTATACCCTGGAGCACATCCTCCATTTTATCCCAGTATTCATCTATACAATAGCCTGTTTTCTCATAAATTCACAGTCTTTTCATTACTTTAATCAAAACTGTGTAATTTTAATTTATTTAAATGTATCTCTGAGATTTATATTATTATGATTTTAATATTACACACCTAAACGATAATTTAACATTAATAGTACCCATAGTTTTAATATCCAAATTCAAGAAAAGTTAGATGTCTTAGTGCAGAATAAAATTATTATAATTTTTATGCATTATGCTTGTTTTCTGATATCGATACATTGTTAACATGATTCCCATATCTTTGGTATACCATTTGTGTTCAAATAAGAACTCACACCATTGTGTGGGCTATCTGTTCAGTACGAAGCCGAAATCTAGTTTATAACCAATAAAAAACATATTGTGGAACAGAAACACAAGTTGTTGAAGTTTTCATAAGAATAAATAAATGTAAAGTTGGAGTAAACAGTAGAAACGCTGTTATTTATCCATCAGTGTAATAGTCCACTGTTCTGTTATACAATATACTGCTGTACTGCAGTGAAAGTATGTAAATATGTGCTTAGTTAAATTTATGTAGTATTTTTATGCATGATAATACATAAATTGCATGTGGCCCAGCAAGTTTTTTGCAATCCGGAAACTTGTTCATTTCGGAAAATTATTTTATTCGCAGGCGATTCCGTTTTGAGAGAGTTTTACTGTATTTCAAAATCGAACCGTTCACTCTGTGCAAGTTGGATGTTTTGTCTTCCATCTCGGTATAATTGTGACGTCACATGGCACATTAAGACTCCCATAAACACGCGATTAACTGTCCGCCATTGTTCCCCTAGCTGTAGGAGCTGCCACATTCCCGACGAGGCTCGCGCGTTCGCATGCGTTTCATTCAGCTCTTTCACACTCTCAAACTACTCACTGTCTGAACGTGGGTATTTCATCAGTGTGTTCTTGAAGAACATTTTAGTTTTATTTGCGACAATACTTTATTAAGAAGATACACTGAAACTTCCCGAACATGCACTTTCTGACGACTATACAAAATTTTCGCCATGAGAGAAACTTTTTCTATTGAAGTTAGGTAAACACAATATGGAAATGAAATGTTCATAATACATCAATTTTCCATCTACTCCAAACAGGAACTTATGAGAAATTTATAACTGCAGATAATGTCAGTTAAATATGACGCATTGGGATCCGATCGCTGTCGAGTTGTAACTTGTCTTCAGTTTTATAGCTCCTAATAACGAGGCACAGGTTGTTACAACATAACACCCATACATAAAGATACTCGTACCCTCTTGTTAACCCATTAAAAGTAATATGAAAACTACAAAACTGCTATGTCTACATTTCTATGTAATATTCAACTCCAATTTTTCAGTTATCTGATAAGTGCGTTATAAATATCTCGTTATAGAGTGGTCTACTATGTGAGGAAGTGAGAACAAGTCATTTCAGTAGTTAGTGAAGAGATTCATGGTATGTGCTATTTTTCTAGTATTCTCGTATAAAATCCTCGTTAAAACTAGTAACTTTAGTTCTGTTCATCTACATCCACATAAATAGTCTGCAAGTCACATTGAAGTGGATCACGGAGGGTTCATTGAGCCGCTGTAATGATATATATCCATAGTTACATTCTCTAATATCTCTCTGGAAAAATTAACTCCTGAAACTGTAAAACTCCTGTTTTCATTCTGATTTATCTTATTTTAGTGTATGAACATGTATCCCTATATAGGTAGGTGCGAACAAAATCGCATTCGGAAGAGAAAATTGCTTAATGAAATTTCTAGGCGATAAACTGAAGGAAAAGTTACTCCTATCAGTTTTTTAAAACGGAGTTGTAGCTCCGACACGCGTTAGAAAACAAATAAAGAAATAAACATTTGTGACTGATGGAGGAATACCTGTATATCAATTAATAAATCCCTAATTCTACTTTTCTTCAGTAAGGAAATCTACACTTCCTTGAATAACGCCATAGTTAAAGATATTTTCGTGGTAATCATATGGTAAAACACGTCCCTCTTTGCGTTTCATCATTTAGCAAAATGTCATTTTGATACCTCTAAAGGTGAATGAGATACACAATATTTCCTTCTGGCGTTATGAGTTCACCACATAAAGTAAATTTTAGCAGTATGGGTGAAAGGTAGAGATTTCCTCCTAGACTGAAAATCAATACGTTAAAAATGTTCAAATGTTTGTATAGTTTATGGAACTTAACTACGGCGTCATCAGTCCCTAAACTTACAAACTACTTATGAACTAACTAATACTAAGGACGGCACAAATATCCATGCCCGAGGGAGGATTCGAACCCCCGACCGTAGCGGCCGTGCACACCGTGACTGGAGCGCCTCAGTCCCCTCGGCCACCGCGGCCGGCATCAATACGTTATGAAAATTCCATCCGCAGCGACTTACAGTGTAACATGCACGAAGCCGAATATCATAACAGGTCCTATGTATCACTCCAAACTTTTCCTAATTTATGGCAATATCTTAAAACTGTCTATTAACAAAATTATGCGTTCTTCGTCACAATACTGACACATAAGGATTTCTATTCCAATCAATGAGTGCTAAAAAAAAAAAAAAAAAAAAAAAAAAAAAAAAAAGGATATAGAGTGCACGGAATATGCAAGAATTTTGAACTTCGAGACTTTGTTAGGGATAATGAACATACTAAAAGTCCCCGCCCCGTGGGGATTAGCTAAAGTGGGCGGTACAATTTTTTGGAGTTTCGCTTGTATCTCGAAATCGGTCCGCTTCAGGAAAAAACTTACAAATAAAAATGAAACGTAACTGAATTTCCTATAAAAAATTCTCTATAGATATACGTCGAATTCCCGATGGTTTTCGAGACATACGTGATTGAAAATCGACAATTTCGATATAAAAAAAATTTACTTCACTAATTTTGTTAAACATGTACTTCTAGTGACTGACTAGAACGTTTCTCAGAACATTTGTCAGAAAGAAATTTATCGAGCTTTGAATTTCCTTCATTTTGATGTGCACATTTGCTACCTTACTTTCAGCCAATCAGGTTACATCACTTATAAGAAGTGCGCTCAGTTGCGGTGTAATTCTAGAAATGAATGTCTTGAGGGGCTGTGTTGTTTTTATCTTATGAAACGTGTTAACATGGTAAATAACAACTCTTTGACAATGACAAGAAGGCAATTACAATTGAAATGTTCAAATGTTTGTTAAGCTTAAGGGACTTAACTACGGGGTCATCAGTTCCTAATCTTACAAACTACTTACGAACTACCTAATACTAAAGACGGCACAAATATCCATGCCCGAGGGGGGATTCGAACCCCGGACCGTAGTGGCCGTGCAGATCGTGACTGGAGCGCCTCAGTCCCCTCGGCCACCGCAGCCGGCATGCAATGAAAGTATTTACAAGCACTGATAGTGTTTCGAAATGAAAAATAACTGCATTCAAAGCAACATCTTCGTTTTTCTGAAGGAGAATGGTCGAAGCTATCCCTAACAAAGTCCTGAGGTCAAAATTTCTCGCATATTCCATGCACTCTATACCCCTCTGCTGCAGCATTCATTGACTAGACTATTAAACATTGTATACAAGATAAACCAATCAAAACTGAAGGCCGTAAACTCCACAAATACTTAGGAATTAATATTACTTGAGACTTAAACTTCATGGTCTGCACGGCCACTACGGTCGGGGCTTCGAATCCCCCCTCGGGCATGGATATTTGCGCCGTCCTAGTTCGTAAGTAGTTCATAAGTAGTTTGTAAGTTTAGGGACTGATGACCCCGTAGTTAAGACCCATAAGATTTACAAACATTTGAACATTTAGACTTAAACTGGAAAGAACACCTGATAATTTCGTGGAAAAGGTGGACCAAAGACTGCGTTTTATTGACAGAACACTTAAAATATGCAACAGAACTACTAAAGAAACTGCATACACTACCCTTGTTCGTCCTTTTTTGTAGTATTGCTGGCCAGTGTTGGATTCTAGTCAGGTGCGTTTGACGGAGGACATCGGAAGAGTCCAAAGAAGAACAGCTCGTTTTGTTTTGTCACGATACATGAAAGACAGTTAATTTTGACAACATTGTCATAGGAGAAAAACAGCGATCTGTTTGGTATGATCAATATACAAAAAACAGTCTTGATCGCAGACCGGTTTCAACCTGATGTAGGTCATCTTCGGAATTACTAAAAACCCATGTGGCCAGTGCTGCACTCGGCTTGGCTGGGCTGTCCTGGGCTGTTCTGCTGCCAGCAGGTAACTGTTACCTACCGCCAGTTTCCTACTGGCAGCAGAACAGCCCAGGACAGCCCAGCCCAGCCGAGTGCAGCACTGGCCACATGGGCCAGGAGGTTAGAGTCCTCCCTGGGGCATGGGTGTGGGTGTTTCCTTAGGTTAGTTTACCTAGGTTTAAGTAGTTTGTAAGCTACGGACTGATGACCACGCAGTTTGGTCCGATAGATTTACAAACATTTGACCATTTTGGGAGGGCATGCGCCTATATGCTGTAAGCGCAGCGCTGTTCCATGTTTGCGAAAAAATGGGTGGATGATTCAGCCTGGGACTTTTGTCGCATAATTACGTCACAGGGACACAGTCGGCATGCGGTACCGGTAGGCTCAACGCCTCCTCGGCCTCCTGAGGAATCGGCCGTTGGCCTCGCGGCGTCGCTACGGCGCAGCCTGCGGTCTCGTTAGGCTGCAGCAGACGTCGCGCCGGCCGCCTGAACCCCTGGATAATGGGCGTCGGCCGCCACGCCCTCGGAGCGCCCTGGAGGTGTCGGCCTGACGATTTGCATAGCGGCCGCTAATGGGAACATCAAAGGCGGCCGCAGCCGGCATAATTAGCTGCGGGGCCGGCTAATCCGGACACGCCCCCGCCCCCTCCCCCGCCCCTGCCACCAGCAACCCCCCCACGCCCTCGCTGCGGGTGCCACCCTTCCTGCATCTCAATCACCGCCGCCTCTCCTGCCCGCCGCCAGACCGCGCTGCGGTCGCCTCCTCCGGTCCCGCCAAACTCTGGGACAAGTTGCGCGGGGTCGCAGCCTCCTGCGGCGGGCCCCATTATCCCGGAGCTGGCTGGCCTAACCTCCGTCAACGCCGTCGAGATGTGCCGGTGATAGGGCTCCTCTTACAGATAACGGCGAGTCTGCAACAGCAATTTGCCTCTGTCGGCGTTAGGAATGTGCCTTATGAATTGGATCGTATCTCGTTGGGATCTCCGTGACATGTACAGCGACATCGATACTCTGCAAGTCACATTTAAGTACGGAGGGTACATCGAACCAATTTTACAATACAGTAGAGTTCCGAAAACTCGGTCTAATGTTGGCTGAGTTTGTGAAAATGCCGAGTTATCAAATCAAATGTTCAAATGTTTGTAGAGTCTATGGGACTTAACTACGGGGTCATCAGTCCCTAAACTTACAAACTACTTATGAACTAGCTACAAGTAAGGACGGCAGACATATCCATGCCCGAGGGGGGATTCGAACCCCCGACCGTATTGGTCGTGCAGACCGTGACTGAAGCGCCTCAGTCCCCTCGGCCACCGCGGCCGGCCCGAGTTATCAGGAAAGGTGTTAAAAACAATAGGTAATATTCTTTGTTATAAAATAAAAAAATGTTCAAATGTTTGTATAGCTTATGGGACTTAGCTAGGGGTTTATCAGTTCCTAAACTTACAAACTACTTATGAACTAGCTGACCCTAAGCACGGCACAAATATCCATGCCCGAAAGGGGATTCGAACCCCCGACCGTAGTGGCCGTGCCGGCCGCGGTGGCCGAGGGGACTACGGCGCTCCAGTCACTGTCTGCACGGCCACTACGGTCGGGGGTTCGAATTCCCCCTCGGGCATGGATATTTGTGCCGTCCTTAGTATAAGGTAGTAAATAAGTAGTTTTGATTAATGATGAAAATTCTCCTGAGAGATCATAAATATTGTTGAAACGAGATAGAATGGCTGGCCAGTACTTACCATTGTGCTGTACCGCCGATAGTAACACAAATGAAGAAACAGAAAAAAGGGGACAAAAAGGAGAAGCTTTCGGATCAGAGTTCCTTCGTCAGGTGGGAGAGAAGGGAAGAAGAAAGGATGGGAACAGAAGGGAAAGGTGGTTCACGACCTAGGTCATGAAGATGGTGTTTCGGGAGTGTGGACGTCAGAGATACTGCATGTATCCACTGAGCCAAGCCAGAGAGGATAAATGAAGGCTTGGCTCAGTGCATACATGCAGTATCTCTGACGTCCACACTCCCGAAACACCATCTTCATGACCTAGGTCGTGAACCACCTTTCCCTTCTGTTCCCATCCTTTCTTCTTTCCTTCTCTCCCACCTGACGAAGGAACTCTGATCCGAAAGCTTCTCCTTTTTGTCCCCTTTTTTCTGTTTCTTCATTTGTGTTACTATCGGCGGTACACCACAATGGTAAGTACTGGCCAGCCATTCTATCTCGTTTCAACAATATAAATAAGTAGTTTGTAAGTTTAAGGACTGATGACTCCGTAGTTAATTCCCATAAGCTTTACAAACATTTCTTCGTAGTGGGCGTGCAGACCGTGACTGGAGCGCCTCAGTCCCCTCGGCCACCGCGGCCGGCTGTTATAAAATACTTTCTATTGTTACTTTAGAATACAATACAAATGATGGAATACAGTAACACAAAGTAATTTAAGAAAATATCAAAGAAATGATATTCGTTATTTACGTGTACGTACTTAAATTTACATTTAGAACCGTGGCGGAGTGGCCAAGCGCATAGAGGCACTATGCTCCGATGGAGGTTCGAATCCTCCCTCGGACATGGATGGTCATCAGTCCCTAAACTTACAAACTAACTTATACTAAAGACAACACAAAGATCCATGCCCGATGGAGCATTTGAACCTCCGACGCGGGATGCCGCGCGATCCAGTCCACTCGGCTACCCCCGCGCGGCTTTGTGTAGTCTTTAGTATAAGTTAGTTTATAAGTGGTTTGTAACTTTAGGGACTTATGACCAAAGTAATTAGGTCTCATAAGAATTACCAACATTTGATTCGTAAGTTTAGGGACTGATGACCCCGCAGTTCAGTCCCATAAGCTTAACAAACATTTATTATTTTTCACATTAATTTGGATAACTAATTTATGAAGGGATACAGCCTTGAACAATAAAAAAATGGACATTAGTAATTTACTTCATAAAACATATTACACTAATATTGCTATCACACCTAAGTTGATTTTAAAAGGCACCGTGAAAAAATTCACTCTCATAATTTTGACTACGACTGTTTTTTAATATGAAGACGCATCTACATACTCTATTAATGAAACTCAAAGGATTTATATAGGGTGTAACGGGCACAAGAAAAGATGACCAGGCCCATTAATAGCATAGCCTGTAACTGCTACACGCAACGGTTTCAATTGTATCTTGCATTTTGCGAGCGCGGAATAATTTAATTCCAGAGGGTGTGCAAGGGGGGGGGGGGGGCGGCGAGCTACCGAATGCCGAGTTTTCGGGACTCTACTGTATTTCTCCATAGTTCCATTCTCTAAAAGCTCGTGGGAAAAACGAACACCTAAATCTTTCCGTCTTCCATCTGATTTCTCTTATTTTCTTTTGATGATCATCTCTCTGTATGTAGGTGGGTGCTAAGAAAATGTGTTCGCATTAGGAAGCGAATCTTTGTGAAAGAAATTTCGCAAATACACCTCACCGCATCAAATAACGTCTTTATTTTAATGATATCCACCCCAAATCGTGCATCATTTCTGTGACACTCTCTCTCCTATATCGCTATAATACAAAATGAACTACCCTTCTCTGAATTTTTTCTAAGTCGTCCGTTAGTCCCACCTGATGGGGATCCCACAATGCGCAGTGATACTCCGAAATAGGACGCACAAGTGTGGTGTAGGCAGTTCGTTTAGTAGAACTGTTGCATCTTTTAAGTGTTCTGTCAATGAAATGTAGTCTTTTGTTCGCTTTACCTACAATATTTTCTTTGTGTTCTTTCCAATTTAGCCGGCCGCGGTGGCCGAGGAGATTGAGGCGCTCCAGTCACTGTCTGCACGGCCACTACGGTCGGGGGTTCGAATCCCCCCTCGGGCATGGATATTTGTGCCGTCCTAGTTCGTAAGTAGTTCATAAGTAGTTTGTAAGTTTAGGGACTGATGACCCCGTAGTTAAGTCCAATAAGCTGTACAAACATTTGAACACTGAATTTCCAATTTAAGTTGTTCGTCATCGTTACTACTAGATATTTAGTAGAATTGACGGGTAGTTTTGACTGTTTTATCGTGTAACTGAAGTTTAACGGGTTTCTTTTAGTGGTCTTGATGACTTAACTAAGCGATAAATGACAGCATTATCAGCAAAAAGTCTAAGAAAGCTACTCAGGTTGTCCCCTAATCGTTTACGAAAATAAGGAACAGTAGGGGACCCATTACACTGCCATGTGGAACGCCATACAATATACCCTGTTCTACTCGATGGTTTACCGTCAGTTACAACGTACTGTGCTCTTTCTGACAGGAAATCTTGCATCCAGTCGCACCACTGTGGCGATATTCCATAAGCACGCAGTTTGATTAGAAGACGCTACTGAGGTACAGTATCAAAAGCGTTCCGGATATCTAGAATTCGAAAAACCATTTGACATCCCTTGTCAAAATCACTCAACTCATCATGTGAGTAAAGAGCTGGCTGTGTATTACAGGAACGATACTTTTTAAAACCGTGTTGACTATCACATTGATGTTAACGCCAGAAATATATCTCAACATGGAACTCATCTCTCATATATGATTTAAAAAGTGTTAAACCAACACTCGTAAGATTGTAATGAACTTTTTCTGCCGGTTTGCCAGTCCAGTACTGTCATTTTCAGACTACATCAGTGGCATTCATCCTGTTAAACAGGATGAGTAATTTAAAACCGTTTGTCTGATTGTTTAAAAACATTGTAATCGGATTTTTTTTTAAAGTTTTAGCTATTTGCAATAGTTGACATCGTGGAACAAATGTGTAGAGATTTGTACAGTCCGAATAATTGAAGTACAATGAACGATTTCATCGTAGACTGAATGCGTGATTAAGGTCTGTGTGTTATTTGTTTGTTGGAGGCGTCACATGATACGATTATTAAAAAACATAAAACAGTGTACATTGATTTTCTTAATTTAATGTTAATTTCTACCACTACATCTACATGGGATACTCTGCAAATCACATTTAAGTACCTGGCAGAGGGATCATCGAACCACCTTTAGAAAGAACATCTGAATCTCTCCGTTCGAGCTCTGAATTCTCGTATTTTATTCTGACGATCATTACTACCTATATAGGTGAGAGTCAACAATATATTTTCGCATTCGGAGGAGAATGTTTGTGACTGGTGTTTCGTAAGTAGACCGTGCCGCAGCGATAAGCGCCGATGTTGTAATGATTCCCATCCCAGGTCCTGATTCATTTCCGTTACGCTGTCTCCTCTGTATCGTGACAATACAAAACGAGCTGCCCTTCTTTGAACTATTTCGATGTCATCCGCCAAACCTACCTGACAAGGATCCCACACTTCCAAAAAAGGACGGGCAAGCGTAGTGTATGCAGTCTCTTTAGTAGTTTTAAGGGTTCTGCCAATAGTCTCTGGTTCGCCTTCCCCACGACGTTATCTACGTGTTCTTCCCAGGTTAAGTCTGAAGTAATAGTATTTGTAGATAATTTGTGGAATTTTCGGCCTTCACGTTTGATTGGTTTATCTTGTAAACAAAATTTAACTGATTTCTTTTCGTACTCCTGTGGACAACTTCACACTTCGCATTATTTAGAGTCAATTGCCAATTTTTACACCTTAGTGATATCTTATTTAGATCGTTCTGCAGTGGTTTTGATCTTCAGATGATTTTACTAGACGGTAAATGACGGCGTCATCTGCAAACAACCTAAGAGATGTTACCGTTTTTCATCAATTTTAATCTAATTTTTATTTCTGCAGATTACAGCGCCATCTAACAGGAAACGAAGAAAAAGGTCCCTACAATAGTTACATACTTTTACATTGGCAATCCAAATCTGCAATAGAAGATAGTAGTTTAATAGGAAAGACAAATGTGGATCAGGTAGAAAGGGGCAATAGGAGAAGTGTTCACATGAAAAGTACGAAACGTCACTCTGGGTATAACTCAAGTCTTTATTCCGAAGTACTAACCAGACACCCGAGCACAACCGTCCCATTGTTTGACGGGCCGAAGGTTTCCCGCGGTTGTGCCTCAAGCCAGTCCTCTACTGTGTTTTTACAGGGCGTCCAGAAAAGGGCTCCCTGATTTCAAAATTAAATATCTCGAAAACAAAGATCGATAGAGGAATGCAGTAAACGGTATGTTTATAGTGAAAGCTGTAAGAAGCTTACAAGGCAGTTTGAAATAATAGCTACAAAAGCTTCTAACAGATGGCGTGTAATCGCCATACGTAATGCCTAGTATAAATAGTGATCCGAAACCCAGAGCGATCAATTCCACTATTGAAACGTGAAAGGAGGTTAGCGTACCGAAGGAAGAGATTAAAACCATGCACTCCATTGAACAACGCGTTTTTCTAGTGCTAGAGTACCACAGGTTAGAAGAGAGTCCTACGGCAGCAAGGCGAAGTTTTCAAGCACGATTTAATGTTCCAAAAGGACCCGATGCGAAAACCATTCGTACGCTCTTCGCAAAATTTCAACGAACAGGCAGCGTAACTGATGATCTAGTGGGGTATGTTAGCAAACCGCAGTTACGCCTGAAAATATCGCCACAGTTTCTGGAATTATGCAGCTAAATCCAATGTTATCCGTCCGTAGAATTGCATCTGGGACTGGTTTGAAGCGTTCCAGGACGCAGAAAATACTGAGAAAGAGCCTACACATGTTTCCATTCAAAATTCAAACGCACCAGGCCGTACCCATACGAGCTGTGCAACAAAGGTTTGCCTTTGCTAATCAGATGCTCACAATGATTGATAGTGAAGGATTTGATGTTGGCTGCTTCTGGTTCACAGATGAAGCACACTTAAACCTGAATGGATACGTGAATAAGCAGAACTGGCGATTTTGGGGTGAAGCGAAACCCCTGTATTCTTCTAAAGTTACTATGTGCGCTGCAGTATGCAGTAGAGGCATTATTGGCTCATTTTTCATTCGAGAAACGGTCACTGGTGCACGTTACGTTGCAATTTTGGAACAGAAAGCGTTATAAGATCGACCAGGTACTGAATGGTTTATGCAAGATGGAGCCCGACCACATGGGACCGAACAAGTGTTTCGCTTTCTTGAGGAATACTTCAGGAAGCGAGTCATTGCTTTGGAATATCCCAAATTTTCTGCTGCAGGCATGGATTAGCCTCCATATTTGCCGGATTTGACTCCCTGTGACTTTTTTTGTGCGGCACAGTGAAAGACATGGTCTACCCGAAGCATCCCACCACGCTGGACGGGCTTGAATCGGCGATCTCTGTGGCATGTGAATCCATTTCGGTTGAGACACTAAGAAATGTGATGGCGAAGTGCATTCTTAGTTCGCGCCACCTCTGTTGTGCGAATGGTGAACATTTTGAAAACATTGTGACGTGATTGTTTACAAAGAGCGTTTTCATACGAATATTTCACTTATGTAATATGTATGCTCATATGAGCTGTACAGCGTACAGCGCCATCTTTTAGCAGCTTCTGTAACTATTATTACAAACTGTTGTATAAACTTCTTACAGCTTTCACAATAAACATACCGTTTACTGCATTCCTCTATCGATCTCTGTTTTCGAGTTATTTAATTTTGAAATCAGGGAGCCCTTTTCTGGACACCCTGTAAGTTCGTCGTCCGAGTAGAAGCGTTTCCTGTTAAGCGTCGACGTGTCCGGGCTGCAGGGTGGATGATCACTTGAACTTGGCCAGTACTCTTTGCGCGACCCTGCAGGTATGTGGACTCGCATTAGCATGGAGCAGAATCACTCCCTCCATTAGCAGGCCAGGCCGTTTGCTGCTGATGGACTTGCGCTGGCTACGGAGAGTCTCACACTGCACGTCACTGTTAATGGTTCTTCCGTGTTCGAGGAATTCGCTGAGTGTCGGACCTCGGACGTCGAAAAAGACGGCGAGGCTCAGTCTTGAATTATTTAGGAGCAGGTGACGAAGCATGCTACGCGTCGCTAGACGTCGCACAACGTTGTCCCAAAGTGACTCATTCAAATTTCAGCCGGTTTGGTTGTTAAGATGATTCGTTACATTTTCATTTGAACACCTCACGTACTAATAAAGTATCAGATGCATAGTGCTTTAATATGATTCAAGACAAATTCAAACGCATCATGCATCCGAAGTAGAGGTTAAATGTCTACATACCGCACCAGTCATATTACAATACCCATAAAATATAATACTGACTTTTGCTTTAACTTAGAGTGACCACATAAATATTTCAGTTTTGTTACTACAAGCCAACAATAATATCGGTGAGTAAGTAAGTTTTATTTTTCATGTAGTGCAAGAAATGCAGTTTAATCTGCCAAAAACTGTTATCTGTATAATGAGTATAAACGATCTTATCTTGTTCCCAAAATAAAATTTGCTCTCAGGTCTTTCCTGATGTTGCAGTTTGGATGTCTGACAGCATATATAAGCGGAAGTGAATGTCATAAGGATCTTATCTGACTACATGAAGGTGAACATTTAAGTCCTTTAACTAACTACGTAATACAATATTACAGGTGTAACAGTCCTACGTTAGCCTACACTGCAACGCAAGTTTTTCTTACTTTTTCAGACATACTTGTTGTTGACAGATGGCAACACCATGCATATCGTATACATTGAAGTCTGTTCTTAGCATTTAGTTGATCTTTTCCTCCATAGTGGCAGCGCAGACATGATTTAAGGAGAAATGTAACAAAGTGCGGATTTTATTCACTGTTGAGCATTAATGTAATTACAAACTGACACGACTTCTGTCAAATAAAAAATATTTATCTCATGTTACAGACGTCTAATAAGAGTAGAAAACATGTTAGATTCCAATGTTTTCCTGCACAGTGACTTATGTCTAAATGCATGATGTTGACAATGCAACAGGTAAATAATGACTTTCACATTGTTAAATTAGTTATATAATTTTTTCGATATTTTCCCCTGCGTAGGTGAACATTAAAAAAATTTCAGTCAGTGCAGGGTTAAGATACGTGTACCAAACGAGTTTCTAACCTTGTACGAAATAAGACACTTGGGACGAACAAGTTAGAAAAAAACTGGAAGTCTATTCCACCATCCAGAAACAAACAACAGAGCTATTTTTGATGGTGAAACATTCGCTCCAGTTGTAAGATGTTACATATTTTAAAAAATCGTTCACAACTGGTTTCGGGTCATGTATCACACTATGTGCTAAATGAATATACAAGGATCCTACCAGTCATATTACAATACCAATAAAATATGATGTTGGGAACGCACGATATTTTAAGAGTGTTGTAACTGATGGTATCAATACATATTCAATCAGCAGTTAAGGATAGGAGACAACCTCTGATAATAAAGTTCGGTGATTAGTTCCGTACCATTAACGTAGTCCCTTCACGGAATTATTCACCGCTGAGCATTGTGCGTGTCCGGGAAACTTTGCACTAAGTCTTCCTTTGGTATGGTGTTCAAAAGCCACGCCACATTTCGATGCACGTCAGGGTTATCGGCAAATATATCTCGTTTCAAAGCTAGCGTGAGTCGCGAAAATATGAAGAAGTCTGGAGGATTGAGATCCTGCGACTATGATGGATATTCAAGCTGTAACATTACCTTTTATGCCCGAAACTGTTTAACGATACCTGTTGTGTTCGTTGAAGGTTGTGGTGCAACTTAAAAATCCTCCATCTCAGCACATCTCAATCCTTGAGACTTCTTCCTATTCTCTCGACTCAAACTCGCTTTGAAAGGAAAGAGATTTGACCATATTCCTGACATCCACCGAAACGTGACGGGGCTTTTGAACACCGCCCAAAAAGTAGATTTCGCGCAAAATTATTGGGCCATGTTTCGCGGAGCTCAGCGATGCATAATTACGGATCTGTTTCGAAGGTCAGTAAGGTAACTATAGTTCATCTACGTGTTAATGTTACAATTGGTAGTCTGTGTATGTGTGTACTATGAAACAACATTTTCAAAATCCATGAATCGGCATATGTGTGGCTGTCGTCACAAAACAGATACAAAACGAATATATGCTGAACACGTAGTTGAAGTCGTACTGTATTTGAAATATGAACAGTAATAAAAAATTTGCGACCTAGTCAGCTTGTCGGCATCACTACCGAACTTTATTAAAAGAGGATGTAAGTCCCTAAACCGGTCGTGAAAGATTGTGTAAAATAAAGAGTCTGTACAATTACAGCTGTAGCGGATTATTCACCGTGAGAAATAACTGTTGTGGATGTCTCACAAAGAACATTTTATACAGAGCAATCCTCTCTCTCCTCTACCAATGCCACAACATAAAGGGTTTCGCAGGGGATCTGTCCTCGCCACTTCGTAGCGTTGATACTGTATGAATATATCCCACTCATCAGCGGCGGATTCACGGCGCTGTGCGTTGATAAACATTTGGGAGAGATGGTCGGAAGCTAATGAACAGATGTAGATAATTCTGCGCGACACATCCTGGCGATACGACGCAGTAACTCGGACACTCTGTCACGGTCAGGACACTAATTTTGCAGACTGGAGATTCACACGCAGAAACAGAAGCCGGAGCGAGACAGGATTACAGGCCATACCACTGCACAGGCACCGCCGTGGAATCTGCTGTTTAAACCCGCGAGCGCGAGCACCGCTTCAGAGCGCTCTCCCTGCAGATAACACGTGTGAGTGTGTGTGTGCCAGTGTGTTACGTGAACCTTATGTAAATACGGCGAGCTGTTACCAGTTTCTTGTTTGCAGGCAGACAAGCCTTAAGTTTAACGAGATTACTATGCATGACACTGGCATTTAAATATCGATCCCGCCCCCAGCGCCGCGCCGTCTAACGAGAAAGCGGCGGCGGTGCAGGCGGTGCCTCCGCGAGGGACGCCCGCCCAGCCCCGGAGGCAGACCTGTGGGAAGGGGTGACACGGGCGTACTGGTTCTCCTGGTGTTCCTCGCAGTCTCCGGAGTCTGTGGATACAAGAGTTCATAACAGTCTACACGAGACTCCTCAACGTAACTGAACCACTGTACTCTGGAGGCTCAACCTTCGTAACATTATTTCCGTCCTCTTGAAAACTATATGCTACATAGACATTCTCTTCCACTTTTGAAGTAAATACTACCACCTGAAAGATATGCTCGTTATTATCAGGTGACGTCACTTGGTGTTCATCATATTGCAAGTCATATTGGCACAAATAATTGCATTACTTCAGTTTCTTTATATCACTACTGATTCCGGTCAATTAACATACCATCATTTGGTGTTTATCATTACAGGATTAATATCATCACGAATTAGTCTTAGTACCCTGCATTGGATGGGTGTTTACATATTCTAATCTTCTGTAAGTATCCGGTGATCAAAAGTTCAGTATAAATTAGAAAACTTAATAAATCACGGAATAATGTAGATAGAGAGGTAAAAATTGACACACATGTTTGGAATGACATGACCGGCCGCGGTGGCCGAGGAGAGTGAGGCGCTTCAGTCACAGTCTGCACGGCCACTACAGTCGGGGGTTCGAATCCCCCCTAAGGTATGGATATTTGTGCCGTCTTTAGTATAAGGTAGTTCATAAGTAGTTTGTAAGTTTTGGGACTGATGGACCCCATAATTAAGTCCCATAAGCTTAACAAACATTTGATTTTTTTTTCTATTTTTGGAATGACATGGGAATTTATTAGAATAATAATAATAATAATAAAAACAAACTTCACTGAGTTCACTAAGTTTGAACGTGATGTTACAGTTGGCGCACAAGTGATGGAATACCGCATCTCCAAAGTAGCTACAATTCACGAGTACCCTATGTATATCGGGAACCTAGTAAAACTTCAAATTTCCGACATAACTGCGGTAGGAAAAGACCCTGCAAGAACGGAACCAACGACGAGTGCATAGAATGGTTGAACGTAACGTAATTGGACTCTACCGCGAATTGCTGTGGATTTCAAATCTCTGCTATCAAATTCAGCGTCAGAAACTTACAACGAAACATCACTGATATGGACTTTCTAATGCGTAGGCCCACTTCTTTACCTTTGCTTACTTCACGACACATAGCTTTAAGCTTCCGCTGGACCTACCAACTCTGACTTTGGACGGTTGATGACTGGAAACGTATTGCCTGGACTGACGAGCCTCGTTTGCAATTTTATCGAGCGGATGGACGGTTACGGGTATCAGTGGCAGACTAACGGTGGGGAGGGGGGGGGGCGGATCACCCCGGGCCTCTAGTCTTGGGGGGGGGGGGGGGAGCTCCAAATACTTGAAAGTACTTTTTATTTCTTTCTCTTTTCTTGAGCGCTTTAGCCTCTTCTTATGGTAACTCCAAATCTCGAGAGCTGTTTTGTTTTGATTGCCCGAGCCTCTCGTCCTGAGGGGCCTCCAAATTCCAAAAGTTATTTTGTTATAGTAATATATGTATTTCCAAGTGGACAGGGGGCCTCGTATTGTTTTGCCGTCGCCCCGGGCTTCCGACAGTTACAGTATCAACTAGATATAAATGATAATGTTAAAAAAGTGAAACAGATCAATAATGAAAACTACATCATTAGAAACAGAAATACCCGAAGATTAGTGGGTACACATCTACACGGATGGGTCATTAATGCAAAAAAAAGTCGGGGGTTCGAATCCCCCCTCGGGCATGGATATTTGTGCCGTCCTTAGTCTTAGCTAGTTCATAAGTAGTTTGTAAGCTTAGGAACTGATGACCCCGTAGTTAAGTCCCATAAGTTCTACAAACATTTGAACATTTGAGCAAAAAGAAGGAAACGTTGCTGCATGAATTCACAGCAAAATTTTCTGCTTTTATCAAACTTTAGGATCACACCACTCTAATTTCGAAGGTGAAGTTGAAGCCATCAAAAGTGTAATAAATCAGCTAAATAGCTGTATATTCTTACAGCAACGTTTCCTTCTTTTTGCATTAATGACCCATCTGTGTAGATGTGTAGCCACTAATCTTCGGGTATATCTGACTGTTTCTAATGCTGTAGTTTTCATTATTGATGGGTCTGTTTCACTTTTTTATTATTATCATTTATAGATATAAATGATAATAATAAAAAAGTGAAACAGATACTGTAACTGAGGAAGAAGAATAGATTGGGATCATAAAGTTCTCAGCAGCGCCGCTTGGTGAGTGATACTGTAATCTTATTATTATTATTTTTACTTTTTCGATGAAGCTAATTTGTGTTTTTAACTGACTGCTATATTTGTTACGTGACTCTTCATGTTTTGACCATTGATCGTGATTGGGTAGACGAATAAGTTTTTCATACTGAAGCAGTACTAACGTTCGGATACTTGTTTCAGTGGGTTCTATCCCAGTCAGAATTCTCATTGATGTTACAGGAGTTGTTTTTACTCCACCAGTTATGATTCTTAAACCTTGGTTTTGGACTATTTCTAACTTGTTAATATTCCTGGTAGCAGAAGTAACAAGTGATTCAATACCATTTTTTGAAATTAGTCTTATGTAGGTATTTTAAGTACTGTCGAGCACTGTTCTTGAACAGCTCTATTTACTTCCTGCTAATCTTTTTATAATGCTGAGTCTGTTTTTGCTTTATCAGCAGTTTTATTGATGTGTTCTGTCAGATTAACTTTTGATCAATATATGTTCTTAAGTATTTAACTGTTTCATTATGCTGTATAACGTCCTCTCCAAGTTTCAGAGTTAATTTTGGTTGAGAGTGACATAGCGGCAATATTTGGTAGAAGGTTTTTAGAGCGTTTATTTCTAGAAGGTTTTCACTGATCACTTTTCAAGGCGCTTTATCACCATGTAATTACAGTTTCTTCAATACCAATAATAATGAGGAAAATTACTTTCTGGAGGTGCCCAGGACGACTAACTTCACAAAATAGAAAAAGATTCTTCCTGTAACTTTCGGGTGTGCAGCTGGATCCCGTCGTCATTCTGACACGATATTTCAGCCTAGAAACGTCCGGCCATCTTCAGGTGAGTAGCGAGTACTGAATAGCCCAAGTGCAGCCGTGATTTTTATAATGGTTCTTGCGCATGCCAAATGTGATGCTGTCGTTTTGCGCATGTCTTAGATGGTGTCATGCGCGATATGGACTAGTTGTACCTATGTGCTGCCCTCGGTGGTGAAAGAGCAACGGTCTTGTAATCATTGATAATCGATTCATGATGTCGATTACGCTGTGGCTGGATAATATTAATCACAGGATACAAATTTTTGTTCAATTTTTGACACGATTTATAAGATGGTCGGCAATACGTATTTCCACTGATTCTTTTATAACTGAATCCCAGAAAATGGAGAGTGGAGTTAAAATTTTTGTTTTACTATATTCCATTGCGTGTCCCGTGGAAATTCAGTGTTCTGCTACTGCTGACTTTGATGGCTGGAGAAGGCGAGTGTGTCTTTTGTGTTTCACACATCGTTCCTGTACAGTTAGTATTGACGCCTAGATACGCAGAACCACACTCACAATCTCCAGTTTCTGGGATTCAGTTATTAAAGAATCAGTGGAAACAGGTCTTGCCGACAATCTTATTAATTGTGACAACGGCTTTCAGTTGGACAAAAATTGGAATCCTGTGATTAATATTACACAGTCACAGCGTAATCGACGTCACGAATCGATTATCAATGATTAGAAGACCGTTGCTCTTTCACCATTGAGGGCAGCACATACAACTTGGCCGGCACCGCACATGACAAACGCATGCGCAAAACCACACGAGAACTTTTGGCAAACGCAAGAACCAGTATAAATACACGACTGCACCTGGGTTCTTCCCTCTACACCTACCGTTCCATAATGCTTCCCATCTTGTGTAGCTTTCATGCCGCCTGGATATCCGCCCCGCCCTCCTACTATAAATCCCTCCAGATCCTAGAACGCCACACCCTCCGCCTCGCTTACCGTACCCGCCTCCCATTCCCCACGTGGATCCTATATGATCTTATCCCTTTTCCCCACCTTCTAAAATACCTTGAACATACCAGCATCCTATATGCCTCCCGCAAAATAGACTCTCGCCTCCCACCTGGTCTCTCCTATCCTCCTGAATTCCGGGCCTCTGCCACGCCTTTACCAGCATCTTCCTCCCGCTCTCTACCTCCATACTCTCCACATCCTCCACATCTCCGAGGGTAACTTCCATCAGCTTCCTCACCCGGATGTCGCCCTCCGTCCTGACATATACCCCTCCTATTATCCTTAACCTTCCTTGTAGATTAGTGCCACGTCCCCCTCCACCCATCCTTTTCCCTTCCTAAGCTTGGAACCCTCCCCCTCCCACTACCTTGGAGTCCTTCCGTCCCATCCCATCCCCACTCCGCCCCCATCCTTTTCTGTCCACCGCACTTTCCTTCCCCCTCCCTCTCCACTGTGGGGCCTGCTCAGTGATTCAGTGATTTTAATTCTGTGTCAGTAATTTAAATGTGCAGTGGCTTAGGGCTTCGAGTGTACGTGTGTTTTTAAAACATCAGCAAATCGTCGTCATCGCTCCGTTTCTTCAACATGAAAGTTTTATCTACCGTGTTTTTTTAAGTCCTGAATTTTGTCATTCTTTCACAGTCATTGTCATTCCACCCATTTATCTCACCATGCCTATTTTTAAAATTCTTCATATTTGTCACCTGTTTTTATTATTTTATTTCTTGTGTTTCCATATCTGTATGCTCTCGGCTGAAGAGCAGCATGTTAGCTACTGCCAGCCTGCCCCTTCTGGGGGTTTTAAAAAACAATAAAGAAAAAACTAGGCTCTTCAGTAGTCAATACTCAACTGAAGATTGCTGGTCGTTTTCAGGCCGAAATCTCGTGCCAGAATGATACGGCTGCACACCCGAAACTTACTGGAAGAAGAAATACGACGGGAAAACTCCAGAAATCACAGAAAAAGATTCACAATTACTTATAATAAATTTAAACACGCGTGAAATCAATTTTCTCTTTCTCCTTTCCTCGTAAACCAATCTCTGTGGCAATTACGTGTAGACATAATGTAGATTTTAATCAAATAGCATGGTTATGGTATATCGCTCCAAATTTGATATTGAATAGGGGATTTCCTGTCTGAGAGGATACAGTTCGTAGTAATCGATGGCAAGTCATCATGTATAACTGAGGTGATACCGGGCGTTTCACAGGGTATATTGGTCCTCTGCTGTTCCTTATTTACATAAACGATTTAGGGGAAAATCTAAGTAGCTCTCTCGGGTTGTTTGCAGATGACGCCGTCATTTACCATCTAGTAAAATCATCTGAAGATCAAAACCAACTGCAGAACGAACTAAATAAGATATCACTATGATGTAAAAATTGGTAATTGACTCTAAATAATGAGAAGTGTGAAGTCGCCCACGTGAGTACAAAAAGAAATCCGTTAAACTTTACAAGATAAATCAATTAAAAGTGATGGCCGTAAACTCCAAAAAATACCTATGAATTACTATTACTACAGACTTAAACTGGAAAGAACACGTAGATTATGTCGTGGGAAAGGCGAACTAAATACTGCGTTTTATTGGCAGAACCCTTAAAAGATGCAAACAGAACTATAAAGAAACTGCATAAACTACGTTTGTCCGTCCTTTTTTGGAGTATTGCTGCAGTCCTTATCAGGTGGGTTTGACTGAGGACATATAAAGAGTCCAAAGAAGGGCAGCTCGTTTCGTATTGTAACGATACAGGGGTGACAGCTTTACGGAAATGATACAGGATCTAGTTTGGTAATCATTACAACAACGGCGCTTATCGCTGCGGCGTGGGCTACTTACGAAACTCTAATCGCCAACATTCTCAAATGTTCAAATGTTTGTTAAGCTCATGGGACTAAACTTACAAACTACTTATCAACTACCGTATACTAAAGACGGCACAAATATCCATGCCTGCGGGGGGGGGGGGGATTCGAACCCCCGACCGTAGTGGCCGTGCAGACCGTGACTGCAGCGCCTCAGTCCCTTCGGCCTCCGCGGCCGGCGCCAACATTCTCCTCCGAATGCGAAAATATATTGTTGACTCCCACTTAAATAGGTAGAATAGATCATCAGAATAAAATACGAGAAATCAGAGCCCGAACGGAGAGATTCAGATGTTCAATCTTCCCGCGCGCTATTCGAGAATAGAATGGGAGATAAATAGTATAAAGATGTTTCTATGAACCCTCCGCCAGACACTTAGATGTGATTTGCAGGCTATCCCATGTAGATGTAGATGTAGACATAACGTAGCTAGATGTTTTTGCATATTTCAAACAGCAAGCATTTAAAACGCACTTGCTGTCTGATATGTTTGCAGTTGGAGAACGAGGCCTAGAAAGCAGCAGAAGCACGCCTAGAGCTGCAGGACCTCTGGCGCCATCTTGCAACGTCACCGGGGTCTGGTGCACCTCGCCGCTGGCTTTCCTCCTAAAGCGGCAGCTGCTGCACTGTTTCCCAACGGCTCTCCACGTGGCTTTCTGCGTCGCAGGCGAAAACCGTCGAGTACGGCGCGCAACCATGTACTCGAAACTTGATGAACAGGGTAACAGCCATTAGGGACTGGTGGTCAAAAGAATGAAAAGAAGGGCGTACGGACAGATGAGATATTTTACTTCGCCCTAACAAACTTCGTTCCATATATCGTGTTTCTGAATATTAAATGTTCTCTCACATTTAATGGAAAATACATTGTATATAAATATATTCTGTTATTGGTGTGCTACGGTACGAAATGTCCAAATATTAAATGTTCATTAATCTCCTTTACAAAGTAATTGGTTTTTTACCTAATTAATGTTTCAGCTATAATGGGTGTTGCAATTTTAAAGATATTTCTGTATGTGAAACAGCAGTGCATGTATGATCATACAACCTTTATCAGTGGTGCTTCAAAGAACTAACTCTATAAAAGAAAGGTTCTGTGTACGTCTTACGTGTTGTCAGAAATCCTGTTCTTGATTCCTGTGCTACGACCTACGAACTACAATTCGAAAATACAAGTAACAAACATCCAATACAATTCATACACATTGATGTTCTTACAACAGTGTAAAGCAAGTACGTCATGCCAGTTGTCTTCTTTCTTTACTACTCATGTGTGTTTATAACACTGATAATAATGTACAGAGTTCACTGTTTTTCTTTTTGTTTTGTAGCTAAATTAACACCCTTCTCAAGGCAGAAATTTGTGTAGCATATTCCTGCCTCAGTAAAGTGCAGAAGTAGTTATACTTTTACGAAAGACGACAACCGATCATGACAGCCAAGTGCTTTCTATTTACAAATAATTCCTCATGCTCCCAAAGTTAATCATATAAAGTCGGCTACGTGATACAAATTCAAAAATGAATCACCCACCACCAACATACTAATCGTGATTAATAAATACAGTAGGATATACAAAAGACCAAACCATATGTCTCTCAGCTAAGAAGCAATAGAAAGAACACGTCTTACAAAAGACTATTGAATGTTGTTTACATGTGTTTTCCTGATACATATTTCCAAACACACACACACACTAAGACAGGATTGTTCTCTATGTGTTGACTGTTTTGATGCATGTGCGTTGTTAAGTTCTACAATTGGCCTCTTAGCTTAAATACTAATTTATGTACATAACTGTAAACAAAATAAACATGTTATATTGTTGCTGATCTGTTCATGAAATAAATACTGGTTGTGTTATGTTTATGATAAATAATTAAATATTATTGCAGAAATAAAAGGTCTGTCTTGTAATTCCTAAATGTTCATTTAACACCTTACAGCAAGTGAAAGAAATTAATTATGTTTCTAGGACTTGCAAAGTGACTTCAGCTTCTAAATAGCACTTCAAACGTTTGACTGACGTTCTAAGTTTGGTGTTGTGTGTCTTTAGTACAAAGAGTGGTTTTGTGCACACCAAAAATTAGTTTCCTTCATGACTTCACTCTATGCTACCGCTGTTCTACGCAGGACTCTTCATCTCCGAATAACAACTACGACCCACATCCATTTGAACCTGTTCACTGTAGTTTTTCTAATGGCCTCCCATGTTGCCTTTAACCACTGTCACACACACACACACACACACATACACACACACACACACACACACACACACACACACACATATATATATATATATATATATATATATATATATATATATATATATATATATATACACTTCTCTCTAATACTAAATTCACTATTACTTGATGGGTCAGACTGAGTCCTATCAATCGATCGCTCCTTTTCCTCACGTTATGCCACGGATTTATCTTCTATAGAATGTTGTTTCAGTAGTTCTCTATTAATTACCAAACCAACCCTCTACAAACAAAGATAAAATAAGGAGTAGGGCTGTACCAGGAGAGAGAAACCAGAGTAAATCAAAGCGAAAGAGCAACAAAAGTAATCACATACGACGACACAGTAATAGAAAGTAGTAACGCTTTACAATAACAATGAATAATTATATTACTTCATGTGGAATGGTAATTGAAGGCACTATTCTTTAGTACTACTTAAGTATTCAAGAAGTTATTCAGAAGTGATTTCTGCATTTGTTACTTGTAGATCTAAGATACACGAGTACTATTGTAATGCTTCGAGATTCAACTGGGAAACCCTGGAGATAATGTGACGTTTTCTTCGAACAACGGTACTAACGAAGTTTTGAGAACCGGCTTTTGATGCAGATGGGAAAAGAATTGTATGCCCGCCAACACGCAGTTCATTTAAGAGTCCTAGGATAAAAGAAATTAGGGCTACCTAATAATTGATATCCTTTTTCTGACGCCTGCTTGCTGTTTAGAACACGGATTGTCTCATCATTCTACTTTTACACGTGTACGTAGACCTCGACGACTTTTTAATCTCATCAACCACATCTTCGTTGTATCTTCCTTTAATAACGTCTTCAACCATGTCGATTTCCTTAATATTATTTTCTATTTCTGAACATACAGTCTACAAATCACTACCGCCTGAATTTGATTCTGGTTTTATTATTTGCATTAATTCCCCAGATATCGTTCATTTTGTAAATCATATTTCGAATGTAACCTCAGGATTTTTCACAACATAACTTTCTAGAGCAACAGGACTGAAGAAAAGACGAACGGAGGGTAATAGTTGACGCTAGATTGCTACATAAGACAATGAATTAAACTTTAAAACTTTCAGTTTACACCCGTACCAACATAACTTTATACAGTGTAAATTTATACGAGTGTGTTTTATTGATATGTGGATCTCACGTGGGGTACCAAAGGACCTTAACAAACATTTTAGTTCTTTTTTATCATATAGGTAAATTTACTTAGTAAAATTTAACTGTGGTTATTTTTAGTGACAACAATAAATTATAATGCCAACAGTTTAAGAAATATATACTACTTCTAACAGCTACAGATAACAGAATACTTATGTTGCGGTCCTCCAGCAACCCACCTGGTATGTATAAGGTTGAAAGCATTCAAATAGAAGTTCAGTTTTTCTTCTTCTTATGCTTCCTCAAGACCTTTCTGGATCACGTGTGGGTTGATTTGCACATCCTCTTTCTTCTCAAAATCTCATCATTCTCCCGCTTCTTCTGTTTCTTTCTTCTTCTGTCAAGAAGTTTGATTTTGATGTCCGACCACCTGTGTCAATCCACCAACGCTTTATACTTCTCTCTGACCTTTACTACTGCCTGAAGATTACTTTGTTTTATTTCCACAGCCTTCCAATCTTCTCATATTTCCTTCTTCCACTTTTATTTCGTATGTTGTGTTACATTGCGTATCTTCTTTGTCAAACTTTCATCGTCCATCCTCAAGATGTGCCCAAAAAATCATAACCTTTCCAGTATGTTACTCAAACTTTTCCGTCCTCCTTCTCCAACTGTAGCTTACACAAGCTCTCTTACCAAGTGTGATCGTTGCTGACGCATACAGTGCAGCATTTCTTACTGTTACTGTCTAATGTCACAAACGTCATTCCTTGACAGATTTTTTCTTTTCATAAGATGTTTTCACTGCATATCGAAGTTAGATAGATATGTAGATATGTAGATGTAGATGACCTGTCTATAGCGCTACAGTTGCTCTGTTTTCCGCCAGTTATCTTATGCCCCAAATAACGAAAGTGTTTCTCAATCACAATCTATCTTCCTGTCAGTGTTGAATGTCTTAGTCTTATTATATGCAACCTTCATTTGGACCTTTTCTTTTGCTTCGGCTAGAGTTTAGTGCTGTCTTTGCCTCTTTTTCTGTCTCAGTTAACTGTACGACATTAACAATTTTGTACTAGATAGAATACTTATCAAGCAGAAACAGTGAAATTCTTGCCTCATTTGGAAATTGGCTTCAACATGTTAGTCATTTAACATGCTGTAGTAACAAATCAGTGACATTATTTACCTATTTCTCAGTTGAATTTAGTTTTAATCGAGACTAATGAAGCTCATAATTTCATCGACGACTGTAATACTACAGATGTCAATTTTCCTTCAGGGATCTAAAGGGTTATTTGCAACTAATATCATCAGATAAAATATGTTGCATTATTTGAAATGTACAACATGTTAAATGTTCTCTACAAGAGTGAGTAGAATGTATTATTCTTGTAGCATATTTTTATGCAAAATACACATTCATTATTAAAGATGTTTTACCACAGAACACTGAATGAAAATATAACACAGGACACAAGGCGGTTGATCGCGAATCTCTAAAATATGTCTCTCCAATTTTGTCAGTCGTCTGCATACACATAAACTTGAATAATC
Source organism: Locusta migratoria (assembly GCA_026315105.1). NCBI lineage: Eukaryota > Metazoa > Arthropoda > Insecta > Orthoptera > Acrididae > Locusta > Locusta migratoria. The sequence goes on from CM048747.1 coordinate 105,798,663, forward strand.
TACATATCGCACATACTGCAGCTCATACTTCAAATTTATGAATACTGTTGCAGACTTTGATGTGCACAGTAGTACTTTCTGCATAGAGTTTACAAACAAAGACCAGTCAGCACTCGTTAGGTTATTTACTACATTCTTTCTTCCTATTTGTGTACTGAAATTTTATTGTAAAGAGACGGAGAATGGGAAAAACATAAGGCAGAAGATAGATAAATTGTGTGAAAATTGATCAATAGATGGCGCTGTATGTGCCAGAATACGTATATGAAAACACCTGTCATATTTACGACCTGTTGCTATAAACACGACGGCTACACAGCTTTTCCTCATTTCGCTTCTGAGGCGTTCGTCATGACTATCTCAATTCAGGATCGCGTTCTGCTTGTAAAGCTGTTGTACAAGAATGATGACTGTGCACAAGTCACTCTGCAGAAATTCGAGACAATCAACGACTTGAAGAAGGCGTTGATCCTATGACTACCGTGGGTAGAGAGAAAATGGTTTGGAAATTAGAAAAGACGAGTTCGTTTGGTGTGCAAACTTGTAAAGGGAGCAAACAAACTGATTCGACGTCAGTGGAAGAAGTGCACGGGGAATTGCCCGAACATTGAACAAACCCCGGATCAAGGTGCGTAAAAGCCTACGAAACATCGTTCTTTGCTATCCGTTCAAAAATACCGATGTGTACGAGTTGCTTCCCGTTGACCTGCCAGAAAGAGAGACTTTTGCTTTAGAATTCCTTGCTCACGTGGAAGTAGACGATAAACGGCCGTGGAAGATTACGGAGACAGACGAAACACACTTCGATCTGACAGGTTACGTCAGGCCGGCCGCGGTAGCCGAACATTCTGCAGTGCGCCAGTCACAATCTGCACGGCCACTACGGTCGGGGGTTCGAATCCCCCCTCGGGCATGGATATTTGTGCCGTCCTTAGTAGTAGCTAGTTCATAAGTAGTTTGTAAGTTTAGGGACTGATGACCACATAGTTAAATCGCCTAAGCTCTACAAACATTTGAATTTTTGGGTTTATGTCAATACAAAGAATTGTCGAATATGGGCAACAGAAAATTCACACGCCTATCAACCAGTACCGCATTATCCTGGAAAGGTCACTGTGTGGTTCGGGCTTACGGCAACATTTATCATAGGGCCACAATTTTTTTCTTGTTAGTGCTTCCGGTCCTGTTACTTGTAGCGTCACTGGTAAATGCCAAGAGGATATTTTGCGGCCGGCCGCGGTGGCCGAGGAGACTAAGGCGCTCCAGTCATGGTCTGCACGGCCACTACGGTCGGGGGTTTGAATCCCCCCTCGGGCATGGATATTTGTGCCGTCGTAGTTCATAAGTAGTTCATAACTATTTTGTAAGTTTAGGGACTGATGACCCCGTAGTTCAGTCCCATAGACTATACAAACATTTGAACATTTGAACATTTGGTAATTTGCGTAAACATGTGGTACCAGCTGCTCTCCGACAGCGCTGATGAGTGGATTGGATCATTTGTATGAAAGGTACCGCACATAGAAGAATTAGTTAAGCAGCTACTGAAGCGCCATTTTCTAAATGTTAGGATTATCAGCCTCCATTTTCCTACAGACTGGCTGTTGTAATCACCTGATCTTAATGCTTGTGTCTTCTGGCTGTGGGGCTATCTGAAAGATGTTGTGTTCAGTGTTCCGATCACGAACTTAGCTGCATTGAAGACATGCATTGTACAAAAAAATGTTCAAATGTTTGTACAGCTTATGGGACTTAACTATGGGGTCATCAGTCCCTAAACTTACAAACTACTTATGAACTACTTACGAACTAGGACGGCACAAATATCCATGCCCGAGGGGGGATTCGAGCCCCCGACCGTAGTGGCGTGTAGACCGTGACTGAAGCGCCTCAGTCCCCTCGGTCACCGCGGCCGGCTGCATTGTACAACTCATTATTAATGTGACAGCATATTGAACATGTTTTGCGCCAGTCACACTGCAATTAAAAATTCGATTTCATATTGATTTATTCCTTTTGTCGGGGTTTTGGCCCAAGGACGGTTAAACCGATGTTTTGGATGCTTTTCATGCAGTATTTGGTATGAGGACAGTTAAAAAACAATTTTCCCCGTCCAATGTGATAAGACTTTGTGTGGTGGATGGGTTTGTGTAACGAACAATATCACGTCTGTAGACCCATGCGCACGAAGTAGTACTGTTTGTTTAATGTCTAACTGGCACCTTAGACACTGTCGTTTGATTTATTTGTCATTTGTAGTCGACCACTATTATATCACTATCCTTACAGCGCCATATATTGATAAATTTTCAGGCCATTAAAACTGCTACACCAAGAAGAAAGGCAGATGAAAAACGATTATTCATTGGACAAATATATTATACTAGAACTAACATGTGATTTCATTTTCACGCAATTTGGGTTCATAGATCCTGAGAAATCAATACCCCACCTCTGGCCGTAATAACGGCCTTGTTACGCCTGTGCATTGTTGGCGTGTACAGGTACAGATGCCCATGCAGCTTCAACACGATACCACAGTTCATCAAGAGTAGTGACGGGCGTATTGTGACGAGCTAGTTACTCGGCCACCATTGACCAGACGTTTTCAGTTGGTGAGAGATCTGGAGAATATGCTTTCCAGGGCAGCAGTCGAACATTTTCCGTATCCAGAAAGTCCCGTACAGGACCTGCAACACGCGGTCGTGCATTATCCTGCTGAAATGAAGGGTTTCGCAGGGACCGAATGAAGGGTCATAAGACATCTGAAATGTATCTGCCACTGTTCAAAGTGCCGTCGATGCGAACAAAAGGTTCCGAGACGTGTAACCAACGGCATCCCATACCATCATGCCCGGTGATATGCCAGTATGGCGTTGACGAATACATTCTTCCAACGGTGATATGCCAGTATGGCGTTGACGAATACATTCTTCCAATGTGCATTCACCGTGATGTCGCCAAACACGGATGAGACCATCGTGATGCTGTCAACACAACCTGGATTCATGACGTTCGGCCAATCATGCACCCAGGTTCGTCTTTGCGTACACCATCCTAGGCGCTCCTGTCTGTGATGCAGCGTCAAGGGTAACCGCAGCCATGGTCTCTCAGCTGACAGTCCATGCTGCTGCAAACGTCGTCGAACTGTTCATGCAGATGGTTAATATCTTGCAAATGTCTCCATCTGTTGACTCAGGAAACGAGACGTGGCTGCACGACCCGTTACAGTCATGCAGGTAAGATGCCTGTTATTTCGACTGCTAGTGATAAGAGATCGTTGAGATCCAGGACGGCGTTCCGTATTGCCCTCCTGAACCCACCGACTCCATATTCTGCTAACAGTCATTGGATCGCGACCAACGCGAGTAGCAATATCACGGTACGATAAACCGCGACCTTCATCAAAGTCGGAAACGTGATGGTACCCATTTTTCCTCCATACACGAGGCATGTTGAAATCAAATGTTTGTAAAGCTTATGGGACTCAACTACGTGGTTATCAGTCCCTAAACTTACTAAATACTTACGAATTAGCTAATACTAAGAACGGCACAAATATCCATGCCCGAGGTGGGATTCGAAACCCCGACCGTAGTGGCCGTCCATAGCGACGTTCAGGTTTTATACTTAGAAGTCATGAACGAGGTAGAGATGGGTCCAACGGCATGCTGAAAAGACAGAATTAGCATCAAGTGGTATTCACAGATGATACGCATTTGCCTTCAACCAGTAAATTTATTAGAGACATTTTTGATGCCAACTTGGTCAGACACACCGTACAGCGAGTGCATCAAGGTGCTGGCTCCTTTTGTTTTGATGTGCCCTTTTCCCCCCCCCCCCCTCCCCCCGTCATCAGCCTACTGAATAGAACCGCGACTCTTTATGGGTCGGATCTCAAACAGCCCGTTCCACTCATCGGAGAATAAGAAAACTGCTTCATTGTCTTTCTCTTGCTTACGTTGTGTCATTAGTGTTCTAATGAATCAAATGTAAATGTATGACATGCTTTATTTTTATAATTGTTGACATTAAATTAGTATGGATGAATAACATTGAAATTTCAATTTCAGCTATTGCAAAATAAAAAAGCATATCTCCCCTTCCAAAACAAAATTGTGAATACGCCGAATCCTCGTTTAGGAGTGAAAAATCTAGACCAACAGACCGTTGATGACAGAGTAGACAGTATACAGGCATGTATTAATGCTACGGTACGTGTTACTGGGTTTTATGGGTACGGGTGTTTGCTGCAGTGTGGAACACAAAAGCAGAATGTCTAGGTCATTGGTGTACAACTTTTCAGTTTCTGTTGCCATGAGAAATAAAGTGAATTGATAATTTGTTTTTGTATATCTCTATTAATTTTATATGTATAGATTCATGAACTCCTGGTGATGCAACACTATTGTTGATGTGTAAATCATTCCTAAAGTACCACAGATTTCATTATTGTGAGGCGGTATTGCTGCAATAAATGTGTTTTTAACCGTACAATGAAATAGTTCAATAATGTTATTTTTCAGGTAGTGTTTCTTCACTGATGGTGGTTAATGTTTCTTAGTGCTGCGGTCGAGTAATGCGCTAATACTGACAACTGCATGTCCGATTTACAACAATATGTAATACGTGTCACCCGTAGTACACAAAAACATTAATTGTTTACTTAATCGTAAAAAAAGCAGAATTCAGTGGTCATTAGCAACATCAGTACGATATCCCGCCGAACCGTAATAAACAGTTACCTTGGTCTTCCCAGTCGACAAAAATATTGGAATGAGAGAGAAAGAGAAGGAGGGAAGAGACGAACGGTAGCGCTACTTTATCGCATGCTCTTCCCCGTGCAACGCAAGAAGCATAATGATCCTCTGTTATTCTTGATGATTAGCATATAAGTAAAATATTGTTTAGAATATGATTGAAATTATGCTTAACGTCTTTTGTAAATCAATAAATGATCTCATTATGAAACACTGGGTGATTATAGGATTAAGCGAAATCATGTCTTTCACGCATCTCATTACTTATGAAACATATGTCCTGAACCAGGTGAATGGAAAAGCTGGTAGAAGCTGAGCTCGGGAAAGATCAGTTTGGATTCAGGAGAAACGTAGGAGCCCGGGAGTCAATACTCACTTTAGGACATACCTTAGGAGATAGGTTAAGGAAAGGCAAACCTACATTTTTAGCTTTTGTAGTTTGGAGAATGCTTTTGAATATGTTGATTGGAATACACTCTTTCAAATTCTGAAGTCAGCAGGGGTAAAATACGTGGAAAGGAGAGTTACTTACAACTTGTACAAAAGCCAGACCGCAGTTATTAGACTCGATGGGCATGAAAGGGAAGCATTAGTTGGGAAGGTAGTAAGACAGAGTTGTAGCCTTTCTAAGATGTTATTCAATTTGTACATCGAGCAGGCGGTGAAAGAAAGCAAGGAAAAATTTGGAATGGGGATTAAAGTTCAGTGTGAAGAAATAAAAACATTGCATTTTGCTGATGACATTGTATTTATGTCAGAGACAGCAAATGGCCTGGGAGAGCAGTTGAATGGAATGGACAGTGTGTTGAAGAGAGCGTATAAAACGAATATTAGCAAGAGGAAAACAAAGGTAATGGAATGCAGTCTTAGAAAATCAGGCGATGCTGAAGATATTAGTTTAGGTAACGAAACAATGAACGTGGTAGATGTGTTTTGTTACTGGGGTAGTAAAATAACATTTGACGGTCGCAGTACAGAGGATATAAAATGCAGAATGGCAATGGGAAGAAAAGCATTTCTGAAAAAGAGAAATTTGCTAACATCGAATATTAATCTAAGTTTAAGGAAATCTTTACTGAAGGCATTTGTGTGGAGTGTTGCCTTGTATAGAAGTGAAATATGGACGATAAACAGTGCGGACAGGAAGAGAATAGAGACTTTTGAAATGTGGTGTTACAGAAGAATGCTGAAGAATAGGTGGGTAGATCGAATAACTAATGAAGAGGTTCTGAACAGAATTGTTGAGAAAAGGAAATTTTTGGCATACCTTGACTAAAAGAAGGGATCGATTGGTAGGACACATTCTCAGACATCAAGGAATCGTAAATGTACCACTGGCGGAAAGTGTGTGGGGTAAAACTCGCAGAGAGAGACCAAGAGACGCATATAGTAAGCATATTCAAATGGATGTTGGTTATAATGAGATGAAGAGGCTTGCTCAGGCAGAGTAGGGTGGAGAACTGCATCAAATTAGTCTCCGGACTCAAGACCACAACAACAACATGTCCTGAACTATGTGCCTATCAGTGATATAATTTTGCTGGTGCATTAAGTGACATTTGTATTAGTGTATAATGTCCGCAAAGTGTCTTGTGAATCGAGGCAGTAATTAATAAGTTATGATTGAAAACTTCATGGCAAGTGATGAATTACGACCAAATAAACGGCGATAATATAGTAAGCGATAAACCTTTATCCTTTCATTGTCTTGTGTGTGTGTGGGGGGGGGGGGGGGGAGCACCTGCGACAATAACTTTCTTAAATGATTCATATTATATGTGAAGTACATAGGAAGTCGCAAATTGCTTTTTTGAGTAATGAATGCCCAAACTTGGATGCTTGAATGTTGACAGCTTCAAAACAAACACACAGTTCTTAATTGTAATACTTGTCTCTTCGTGTTCAACTTAGAATTAAATACCTCTTAAAGAGCAGATTTGGATTGCATTTTAATTTTTTAAATTCAGTCAATGATTACGCGGAACGGCGTTGTAGTATTAAAAGTGGTACAAACGAGTCGCCCAACAAGTAACTACAATTGCATGTCCAAAAGTACCGATAATTTTGTGCCGTTTTAGCACTTTTAACAACTTTAACGACGGCGGTAACTCCACAGTTAACAGGCAAGTGATTTCACTTCAACTAAAGCCTATTCTGTTAAAATCAAAAGGCTATAAAATAAAGCCAATATCACATACCAAATAAGCTAATCAGCACTAAACGTCGTATTAGGGGCGATTTTCTCCAACCCTCTGTCACCACGTGCTTTGACACGTGTATAGCTTTTGCACGTGAGGTCTAGCAGTTACACGAAGAATGACAATAAGAAGCGTATAAAACATTAAGCAAACGCAATAAAACCACAGTGTGTAGGAATACACCATAGAGATTGCTGACTTAACCTTCGACGGTGGTGCTCACAGCGGGAAGCAGCGGTGAGCTTGATAAAAATGTCCATTTAGTAAACTGACCGTAAGTGCCACTAAAGGTTTGCTAGCAACTAATTTATTAAGTATCAAAATGTTTTGGAGAGACAGCGATCTGTTATCAGCAATTATTAATTAATTAGCTGTTCACACCGATTGACAACGATAGGCCTACTCCATCTTTCGCCCTTTGGTTTCATTTCTCAGAATATTCTCAACAGTATTTATCGAACGCAATGTCGCCCTTCCTCCATCAATTTCCCATTTATGTTCCCGTAGTACCTCAATGATAGTAGCGTGCTGAGCGAATATTATCGTGAAACAACTCTGAATTGTTTCTGTTTCATTAAAGGAATCTAAAGGGCATCCAAGATTGTCAGGAACAATTCAAAAATAAGATGAACCACACTTGCCCAAAACTTTAGCGATAAACCCTTTCCCATAATAACACTTAAATTCGCGTCACCACAAAATATACAGTCTCCTTCAAGTTGACCATATTCATTTACCTCTCGTTGAAGATTCAGTCCCTTAATCAAGTTGGGGAGTCGCTACACGTAACTTATGAATCTTGTTCTCCTCTCATCGTCTCTGGAAACCAACTTAAGGGAGAGGGTCGATCTGTACCGTATAATTGAGTCTGTCACCAAAAAATATAAAGATTATTACTTATGCGATCCAGTCTGATTACTTGTATGAAACTTACCATACATCGTTGTATGTTGCATTAAAGACTATTCTATTTCTGGGGCGTTGTCCCAGACAAGGGCTGGCTGAAGGGTAGGACTCAAGGCACAAAATAGACAGTATGGTTTTTAACCAGTGACATTATACAACTGCATCAACTCGGCAGGTTGCTTCCTTGAGACTTAGTTACCATATCAGAATGTTCTATTATATTTTTGAGCCATAAACTCTTCTTTCAGTGCATATAGTGACTTTTAGCAATTTCTAGTAAACAGTAGCAGCATTATTTTGAAGTCGTACCACTGGCAAGGTCTAGCTGTTGTCAACAAATCATGTCTTTACTTCAATGTACAGAGGGGAGCTAGTAGTAAACAACGTTCTGGTGCACGTTAACGATCTGTTTATATATTTTCAAAACAGGGCTCTGGTCAGAGGAGGAGGATTCTGGTGCAAAAGTAATTACATGTGAGTTTCAAGCAAGTTGGGTAGCTAGCACTAAACAATCGCACTATAAATACGGACAGAATAACCTTCCAAATTACACTTACAGGTGGTGCACAACACTTTTATTCGTTAGGACGCATTATGTTGAAGACCAGAGAGGTAAATGAAAATTTTCCTCAAAGACTGAATGTCGTAGTGGTAATCTTGAGCAGAGTTTGCCACAGGTTGAAGAAATGTTTAACAAACAGAAGAAACAGCAGTAACAGAAGGAAAACTAGGACGAGGAGGAGTGTTTTACTACACGAAATAATATGCTCAAGAAATTAAGAGCAAATTAGATGGGATGTGCGCAGCGAGAGAAAACCGCAGCTGCTTTTCTTTCAGAGGACGATGACGATCGTTATGTATTCGAGATAAGTTTCTTCTACAAAGAAACTCGCTCTTGATAAGTGTTTTCATTAATTAAGGTAGGTAAACTCTAAGGAGGCGTTTCTCACGGACTTAATTAAAATTTAAATATGAGGTGAAGCGTGTGTCTGAAGAAATTGTTACGAGCGACGAGATTTCATTAAGTACTTGGTTTCATTTCCTTTTTCTTTTCTTTAGTGGAGATGTGTATGTTAAGGAAGTATTGTCTTGGTATAAAGGCTTCCAACCAACTAGTTAACTGTGAAAACATACTAATCACATGTTAAGTATTTTGAGATGTAATCAATGAAATGAATTTATTTTGAGTAACGTTTATTTGTAAGTCTTTGATTGTTAAAAGGAAGGCATTTTTGTACCTCATATTGATACAGGATGAAAAGTTCCAAATGACCGATCATAGGGTTACAATGAGGAATAAACGTTTCATTTGCAAACTAAATGAGAATTTTACAGACTTTTGGTACATCCTAAGATGAAACTTTACAATGATTATCAGCATTAGCCCTCGCAATACCAAGCCATTTTCAGTAACGTGTATTACTGGGGAGGGGGGGGGGGGGCTGTTGGGGGGTACATTGTGCCCACCATAAAAAATTTTTTAGAGAAAAAATAATATTCATTAATTTTCATTCAATTACATTAATAACATGCTTTTGGAAGATCTATTAATGCATAATCTGGTTCCAGAACCTGAATGTTTCATGTAAAACTGTTTTCAATAATGCATTTCATAGATTTCTCCTAATTCTGCACACATTCTCGTGCACAATACATTCCCCTTCAGGTTCACTCATTACATTGTCAGTTCCATCAAATTCTATTTCAGAATCTTTGATTCTTACAAAATCTGTGATATTTCCCTGTCTGTAAGTGACTAACGATTCATTTTCAATAACAGTTGTATCTAACACTGGACTAAGTGCCACTGAACGGGAAACAATAAAGAATCAAAGGGAAATGAATCATTATTGAGACCATGGTTGCTGTCAACCCAGAGAAATATAATGTCCGTGCGTTCTAAGGTCACGTAATGCTATTGTCTATGGTGTCAGACTATCGTTGTGGAAAGTCGCTTTTACCACCAAGGCAGGGTACTTCATGACCATCTCCCATAAACTTAAATTTTCCGATTAAGCGTAGACAATAAATGTAAAACAATCATAGAATCTTGAAGAGGACTTCATTAAAGACAATAAATATTTTTTTTACAATATTTTAAAAAATAAAGTACCTAAGTAGATTTCAATATTTACGAAAGATGGACATAAAGTACCCCACCCCCCTTGCTATTGCAAGGGTTAAGATCTTATTCGTGTATGCAACATAAATGTTAAGATTTTGAAATCCTGCGGATGTATATTAACGCTGGATCGACGGATTTGTATCGGAGGTTGGAATTCGTTAGTAGACTACGGTTTGCAGGATTAGGAGGTGCCCCAAAGGACTGTTATGAGAATATAAATTACTTACTCGCTATATTTCATGAGGCTTTACACTGGTGATAGTTTTATATATTGTGTTGTTTGAGTTTCCTGAAAAACGTTTAGAAGGACAAAGGAGATTGGTTGAAAATATTTAACTTATCGACAGTCAGTCGCAGTGGCCGAGCGGTCTGCGGCGTGCCAGTCACGGTCTGCACGGCCGCTGCCGTCGGGGGTTCGAATCCCCCCTTGGGGCATGGTTGTTTGTGCCGTCTTTAGTATAAGCTAGTTCATAAATAGTTGGTATGTTTAGGGGCTGATGACCCCGTAGTTAAGTCCCATAAGCTCTACAAACTTTTCATTTGTAACTCATCGATAAAACTTTTGTATCGAGGTGAGCGTACGGCTTCTGCAGTTGGTGGTCGTGACGTATGGGTCATCCATGCAATCAGCGCGCACACCACTAGCAAAAATCAAGATGAAATAAATTAGGCGTCAGAGGAAACAAACTTTCTGGCTAGTCATTTATTTTTGAGTTCCCATGTAAAATAACACTGACACCTCACACTTGTATTCGCCCATTGATCCCATTAACAATCCGGATGTCTGCCTCACGTTTCTCAGGAAAACCACGATTAATAAGATGAAAATAATCATTAAAATGAAAATATCTAGGCTCAAATGCGAAGGAAAATTATAAAACACAAAAAGAAAAAGAGCAACATGTATTTTAGAACAATCATTACCATTCACATCAGCATCCGGAAACAACGTAGAATGGCTGACAGTGAGACGAAGATAACATTACAAAGTTTTTCTCCCATTGAAATGTTTCAGAGATCAGTTGAAATAAATTAAAAAACGATAAAAAAAGAAATAACTCTGGATTTATCTAATTTCCTTGACATATTTTCGCAGAAAATTTTCCTTTTGTTTAAGATAAGCAACAATAATAATACATTTACCTGCCATTGCAGGATGAGGAGAGCCATCTAAGAAAATTTATGAAAACTCCCATGAGGAAGTTACAGGCTACTTTCGTGGTACTTCTTTCTTTTTATAGAGTGATAAACATACGACAGAAGTGTATGGTAAGCCCGTCAAAACAGTAGGCATTCTCCTATCCGAAAACTTGGGATTTCCGCTCTAGAAGTTATATGTTCTCTCTCTCTCTCTCTCTCTCTCTCTCTCTCTCTCTCTCTCTCTCTCTCTCTCTCTCTCTCGCTCTCTGGGTCTATATTTAAGAACCTTAAGACAAAAGCGTACAGAGTGAAATCTATTGGCATTTCTGTAAGACTAGGAGAAATGGAGTCACAAAGCTTCACATCAGTCCATCAGAAGTACAACGTGGAGTCCAAGACCGTACAGATTAATAAAATTGGGGTGAAGCTACAAACCTATCTTACACCCTTCCGACCTACAGTGTCCCTTTCATGCCATTCGACTCCAATAATTACTGTCTCGTTTTTGTTCAAGTCGAATATTACTTTACGTTCCCTGTATTTTATCACCGATACCTTCAGAATTTGGAACAGTGTATTTCATTCAACATAGTCGAAAGCTATCTATCTAACCACAAAACGTAGGTTTGACTTTCATTATCAGACCCTCTCCTGCGTCACTATCGATTCTATATTTATAGCTCTGTACTCACTTGACCTGAAATGCTGTTATTCGTGCCTAAAAACGTCACTAACCTTCTAACTACAAACTATCCATTTCGCTTTTCAAATTTTGTAATTTACCTACCAGATTAAGGGATAGAACATTCCACTCTCCGACCCGTGAATATCTGTTTTGAATTTCCTGACGACTACATCCTCCTGAGTACGCCGGGAGGTTCGAATGGGGGAATGTTTTACCTCCGGAATCTTTTCCCCATAAGAAGTTATAATCATATATTTATATAATACAGCTGCCTGTCTTCCTCTTGCAGTTCGCAGTAACTGCATGCAAATCTACGTTAGCTTATGTCACAAGCCCAGTAAAGTTAGAGTGTTGCTCCCGGAACTTTAGGAACACACGTTTGTGTGGCCCCTCCACAGGTAACCCTCTGCTGTGACTGTACCCTTCGGTACGGCTATCTGTATCATAGTAGCACGAAACTCGGCGTACTTCGCCAATGTCTGTGCTTCATGGGTTTATTCTATCACAGTCGATATTAGTAGTCGTCAAAAGTTGTGTATTACAAGCTCTTGAAAGTTTCTTCCCGAAAACGTAAATAAACGTCTCCATTGGTCACCATTACGATTAATTTGAAGTACTTACAGCAATTAACGTATAAACACCACATCGATAATTGACGGACAAAATACTATCAACTTTGAAGTCCACCACTGTCAGATGGTCAAGGAGTCACAGTAAGTGCTTCATTTAACTGGATTTCAAACCGTGATATTTATGCATCGGATATCGCAGTAACAATTTGTTTAGACTTTAACCATTTGTGTACTTTAGCGGAAAATCGGAACCGACTCATACAAGCTTGAAGTGCAGAAGTGAAACGCTTCCAACTCGTCCAATGCAAACAATTATTCGTACGTGAAGTCAGAGTAAACTCCAGAAGGCATTCATAAAAATCTTGCCATCTGCTGAGTATTAATTTCTGTTAATTCTACATATTTTCCACAAGGAATGTACGATTTCCATAATTCGCCTGGGATCTACCTGATGAAATGCAAAAGTGAAACGCTTCCAACTCGTCCAATGCAAACAATTATTCTTACGTGAAGTCAGAGTAAACTCCAGAAGGCATTCATAAAAATCTTGCCATTAGCTGAGTATTAATTTCTGTTAATTCTACATATTTTCCACAAGGAATGTACGATTTCCATACTTCGCCTGGGATCTACCTGATGAAGATAATACCCTCTTCAACGGCTCCCAGAGAGGTCTCTTGTCACCTGTTTTGTCCAAGATTAGGTTGGCCCCACACTAAGAACACGGCCACCTCGCCATCTTGCAAGTAAGCTTTTCTCTGGCCACCCAGCAGACGCCAGCGCAGACGACAAACGATGCTATGCGTTTGCGCGAGGTAGCGACTGTAAGCCATTGCGCGGCATTCGGTCAATATTAAGAACAACCACATTCCCAAGGACACACAAATTCAATCACACGGGTGGAAACATATATAAACTTGGGGTTTTGATCATTAATAAACAGAATAAAAATAACTGACATATTAAAAGACAATATTAATGGTGCAGAAACACTTTAGGTTAATGAATCACTCAAAAATGAAACACGATCACACATTCAGTGGGCGTGTTTCACTGTATTCGAGTGGCGATGTGCTTATGTCCGCTTCCTCGACAGTCATCTAGTGTCATAAAAGTGCGGAGTTCATCTGTGAAGAGAAATTGGCAACAGTTTTCGATAGTCCTGGTAATTTCGAACCCAACTGTACCGTGCAGCATGATTTCTGGGTTACATGCCCGCTAGAATACAGTGAGGTGCTGTGCTGTGTGATTTGACACTCGCCTCTTGGAGGCCTTAGCAGAATCATTCTTTATCATTATGGCCGTCCCGTAGAGGTTCCTTCGGTCGAGAAGTCGCAGACACCGGTGGTCTGCCAGTTGTTGCCAGAGACTTTACAGCGATCAGTACTGGACAAATCATGAACATTGCCTGTAGTCTGAAAAATATTATAGATTTTTACTTCATCAGTCTTACCATTATTCACCTTGCAACTTCTATTGAAGGAAGTCCTTGTTGACATTAAGCAACAATCCGTGTGAAACCAACTGCGATATTCTTATTCTTGGCCCTATACTGATCCTACACCGTACAATGTACTGGCTCACCTATTCTCAACGAAAAAGTCGATAGTTGGTGATAATGGGAAGTAAAGAACCAAGTACTGCGAATCATGTCATAACAAGTCTTGGAAGAAGGAGTTTTTGTATAATGATATTAATTCTATTCGACCATCTGTTGTAACTGAAGTAGACCAAAAATTTTGTTTGCTATATGTGTTTTTCCTTTTATTGTATACAAGGCATCATCCGTAGTAGGTTTTGTAGATATAGGTCTCCATGTGTGCTACTGGTACAGCATTTCCTCAGTTCCTGCTGTTATTTTTTTCTCCCGATCGAAATTTAGTTGTTACACCACTTGGAAATGATTGTATGGCTTATTAAAGGAACATAACATCCAACAATAAATTTCGTGTCTGAGTAAAGGATAAGAGCATGAACTGGAGTACTTGCAACTCGCTCTCTCAATCTCATACAGCGTATTTATAAACTATCGCCGCATTATGTGGCAGTTTTCTGCGATTCGTATTGTTTATGACGTCATATCTTCTGAACCAAGTATCGTACGTGATTCTTAACCATGCAGCAATTGTGTACCAAATTTGGTTGAAATCGCTCTAGTTGTTCAGGAGAAAATGAGCAGCATTTTCGCTAAATGCAGCAGTTTTTCCGCGCATCTCAATTTTTATGGCGTCATGTCTTTCTTACACTTACGGCGACCGTCCTCATGGACTGTAGCTTACGTGTACAAAATTTGAAAAAGATTGGATGAAGACTGTACACAAACATACGGGCACACTGCTTTATATATAAAAGAAGCAGTGTGTCCGTATGTTTGTGTGTACGTTTTGCATACAAATCTACAGTTTTGTTCCAATCTTTATGAAATTTTGCTCACATACGCTTCAATCCATGAGAACGGTCGCCGTAAGTGCAAGAATTACGTACAAGATATGATGAGATAAACAGTGATATGCGCGGAAAACTACTGCATTAAGCGTCAATGCTGCTCATTTTCTCCTAAACAACTGGACCGATTTCTGGTACACATATTCCTTACGTGAGCTAACAACTGCTGTAGGAGTACGAAGCACATACGACACATGGTTCGGGAGGTGTAATGTAATAAACAATAAAAATTGCAAGAAACTGGCACATAATGCGACGAAACTTTATAAATACACTATATGAGAATGACAGTACTTAGCGACTTGCAACAAATTTTAAACATAATTTCAAAACCTTTTTCTCACTGACAGCCATATCAAAATAATGGAAAGGAAAAAAGTTTCTCGCTGACTACTTTCCTCCCGCTGTCCATGGACTAAAACTACGGCATTCGGTGTGACGTTACAAATTATAATATCTACATTACAAATTGTAGAAGCAGGAAATTTTACAGACAGTATACACAGATTCAGCTGAATATAACTTCGAAACTGCATCACAGTACGACACGTAGTTCATGATATATGTGCACATAAACAGTAAAATTTTAATCTATTACTTCTTTACTACTAATTGTATTCCCAAGAGGTTTTATAGACATGAAGTAAAGCTGCAATCGGTTTCGGAGAGGCGATCTGATCGTATTTTGTAAGCTGCTACGTTTTTTTTTTTTTTTTTTTTTTTTTTTTTTTTTTTTTTTTTTTTTTTTAGTGACTCAGTACAATGTTGCACTTATTTTTATACCCAATTTTAAAAAGATGACCAGGTTATAAAATATATATGTGACCAGGTGCTTGTGACACAGTTCACCGAAACCGATCGCCAATGAATTATTTATTAATGTGCGATGTTTTCATTTCATTTGGAAACTATAAGACATACAGTATTTATCCCAAAAACAAAAGCGCACGATACAAAGCTCAGGAATTACGACGTCATAAGTAATGAGAGGCCACTGCGTGGAATACCCAGATTTATGCGTCAATTATTGGAAAATGGGAGTAGTTAGGGACCTGCAACAAAGTTTGCATATAATTTAGGACGTTTATGAAGCGTTTTGTAAAAGACCCCCCACCACAAAATGATGAAACGAAGTCTACCGATCACAACAGTTTCGTCGTAGATGACCTCGTATCAAATACATTTAGCATTACAGAATTGCATGTTACTATTTATTTTTGTCTGCAAGTGCCCCCTTAATTCTCTTGCATCCAAAATTAAGCTCCCTGTTTCCTTGATCTCAATCTATATAAAAGCGAAAGGACATCCACTCACTCACTGAAATCTCGAAAACTACTTCACCTATGAAACTGAAATTTGGCAGGAATGTAGTGTATAGGTCGAAAACGTGTGTGAAGAAAGTATTTTGTGATAGGCGCATGGCGGAGCATTCTTCTCCTACAGACTCACGAAATCTACAGTTTCATTTCGATCTTCTCGAAATATCACACGCTTGACCGTCTTCCTAAAGTTTAATACTGTGCATGGGGGAGGGTACATTCCAACATAAAAATGGATCCCTAAATACCTTGGTCGCACCATAACTTGAAAACGGCTCGACCGATTTCAGAGATCCTTTCTGTGTTGTTTTTGTTATTGTTAGAAGAAGGGTTATATGAAGTAAAACTAGAATATTTGAGAACAACGAAATGCGTTTTTCTATGTCATCGTGCATTTCTATTGCATATAAATCTATGGTTTTCTTCTGATATTGATGAAATTTTGCACACTCTATCTTAAAAACAAGAGGAATGTTGCTGTCGGTATAAAATTTCGTTTGGTGCATGGTGGAGGCTACTGAACTTACGGAATTTTACAAAATGCACAGTTTTCCTCCAATCTTTATGATTCTTTGCACACAAGACATTTAAACCAAGAGAAAGATCACTGGGAATATAAATGTTTGAATGGTATATGACAGAGGGTACCTTCCAGAAAACTTTGCCGAGGAAGGGGAATGTGGAAACTAACAGAGAGATGGGAGAGAAAGAGCTGGATGCAGAGAGGGGGGGAGAAGGGGATGTGGACTACCAGAGTGTAGGATAAATAAACACCCGGGCAACGCCGGGTTTACAGTTAGTTTCTTATATATTCTCCGATAAATATAACACTATTTTAGAAAAAAAGGAGATGGACAGAGAGAGAAGGGCAGGAGAAGTAGTAACACAAGACAGGAATAAATAATCAATACTCGGGCAACGCTGCGTTTCCAGCTAGTGTAATAAAAATTGAAAACATAGTATTTTTCAGTTGAAATAGACGTACAAATATAATAGTTATGAACATAATATTACGCAACTGTGGAAGAGAGGACAAATAATTAAAGGTGTTGACATAAAAGATTTCTGGGTGTTGTATCGCGTCATGATTTACGAAGGCTATTACTTTAATAACCGACGTTCCGGCCAACGTTACAGTGGCCTTCAGCTGGATATACTGTTGTGAGCTGGTTGTTACTATATATTTAATTTCAATTAGACATTACGTCATTACGTTAACGTTGGCCGAAACGTCTGTTATTTACGTAATAGCCTTCTTAGATCATGACGCGGTACAACACTCAGAAAACTTTTATGTCATCTGACTCTGGTTGCGGAAGCCTAAGTAATTAATTAAAAATGTAAATTAATAGACTTCAGCAACCAGTTGATTGTGATTATTTATTTTAGACGACCGGGCGCTTGAGTGCCCTTCTTCTGGTCTATTTTAGTATTTTTGCTTGTTATTCATTGCGTAATCTCTGCACTTAGTGTTGATTTTCCTAATAGCATGTACCTTCATTAAGCAATAATACTAAAATAGACCAGAAGAAGGGCACTCAAGCGCTCGACACCGGTCGTCTAAAATAAATAAGCACAAGCAATTGGTTGCTGAATTTTATTAATTTATAACCTGAACAGTTGATGAAATGGATAAATTATTTCAATCAGAAATGTGTTTATGCTCCGAAAGACGTCACTTCTGATCCTGCAGTTGTTATTATTTAATATTCACAGAATATACGACATCAACTGCGATTGGGCAAAGCTGAAAATGTGTACCCAGCCGGAATTCGAACCCGGGTCTCCTGCTTTCTAGGCAGTTGCGCTGACCCCTACATCACTGGGGACACAGTGATCACCGCACGTGCAAGGACTACCTAAGCACGCCTCCCGTCAGATACAAATTCCCAGCTTCGCCCTGCCCACAGTACTCAAACTCGTAGTTATGAAACTAATTCCCATAAGAGTAAGGGCTTCAAACTTGCCCACGCCTGCCCACTAACGATAGGATCATTGCCCGTCACCGGCATATTATATATATATATATATATATATATATATATATATATATATATGTGGCGTCTGTTCCGGAAGAACACGTCACTTCTGATGCTGCGGTTGTTATTAATTAATATTCACAGAATATATGATATCAACTGCTATTGGGCAAACTACGAGTTTGAGTACTGTGGGCAGGGCGAAGCTGGGAATTTGTATCTGACAGGAGGTGTGCTTAGGTTGTCCTTGCAGGTGCGGTGAACACTGTGTCCTCAGTGGTGTTGGGGTCAGCGCAACTGCCTAGAAAGCAGGAGACCCGGGTTCGAATCCCGGCTGGGCTAACATTTTTCAGCTTTGCCCAATCGCAGTTGATGTATATTTTGTGAATATATATTATACACATGTGATGCATTTATAAAATTTCAGACCTTTTCTAAACTTGCATACTTACTATAAAATACAGAAAATTTACTGATTTTTAAAGTGATCGAATACTTGCAGCTGGTACTGAATTCTGTAAGGAGTCATTCGGCTGATTGGTAGTGACTCACTCGCCAAAATTCAGTCACCTGGAGGTCTTTATGCAAAATGTACCCCTAAAGGACGAACGGCTCGAGGTAAAATCAAACGGTTAAGCACGTCTTTCTGGAAATGCGGCGAACTGCCTTCGCATAGGCGGCAACCGCAGACACTAATTACTGCGGCGACGAGTTAACTCGTGAGAGCGGGTGGGCACAGTGGTTGGAACCCTCGGGTTATTGGCAGCGACACGCATCGCGCCGCCTCCAGTGACTGCCGGTGTCGAGAACTGCCACAGCCAGTCCTCCACAGACGGCGACGGCGTAAATAAAATCGCGCCTGTAATACACTTGCAGCAGCTGAATATCTAATAAGCACTTAGCAGCAGCCGCAGGCGTCGCTAATTTCATTACGAGCAGTGTCACCGCGGCGTCGCGACGTCTGTCTCCGACCCTCCCCTCCCCTCACACCCCTCTTTCCCCTACTACTCTTCCCCTCCACCCCCCACCCCCTAGACGTCCCACCTCTCTACAGAAACCTGCTGTCCGCTCGCTCATTTTGCTGCCCGCCAGCACGTCTCCCTCTTTCGGCAACTCTTTGTGCCTGAAACTCGTAATGGAAAGAAATGATAAATGGCCAACTGCTGTAAACAGAATTTTACATCCTTTCTTCGGCCCAGCGTAAAACACAACAGATGATACATTTCTGCAAAGTAAGAGTAAAGAAAATGGGGGGGAAAAAAAGAACATGAAAGAATGAGACATCTGTAGAGCAGTACGAGAAAGATATCTCTTGTCGGGGGTGACGCGACAAGGACGAGACTGGCGGAGAAATAAAAGTGGGTCATAAATCTTCTACTTATTTATGATTACATTCCTCTCTGGACATTCTTCCTCAGGCATCTCGACGCCAATGAGAGAAGAAACTCGCCAGAGATTTTTCTTACTGCAGTTGAGAACGTTTTGTCGAATAATTCTATTTGTAGGCTGCGTTAAAATATAAATCACAGGAACCTCTGTAGGATTTTATCGTTTTTAGTAATATCAGCCGTTTAAAATGTTAAGTTTGAGTTCAGTCTGGTGGTAAGAATGACACAAGTAATTACATGATCGCTTCGCTATCACGCATGGTCTTCCGTCACATTCTCTTCGAATGGGTCACTATTTAGCAGTCTATAACTTACACATGGTTTAGGCCTTTCTGGTGTGATTTCTTACATGATTTGACAATATTGATATGTTGAAACTACTTTTTTTCGAATTCATACATAATTTCAGGTGACCTTGCTGTCATCCTCAGCAGACTCCGTCGGCGTTCAGATGGGACTGTGCTCAATATAAATGAGCATCTGAGGACGTCTGCAAGCTCTGATGAAACTGGGTATAACTTAAAACATTATATGAAAATTCATATCACGTTGGAGGCCCGTGAACGCATCATCTATTTTAACCTATTTCAAATTTCTTTGTAATCATGTATTAATAGTGGACATGAACAGATTTTATCATCCATTTGCTTCATGCAGTGTATTGTTACGTTTGGAATAAGGCCTATGGTTTGAAAATGGACGAACAAGTCCGAAACTAGTTACCAACTTCTAAATAGTGCAACTGTGACGAAAAAATAAAAAAAAATAAATGGTTTTCATAAAACATTATAGTTTCAACTAAGCGATCTTGAAAATCCACGTAACAAATTTACCCTTTGGATAATTTACGCAGCTATATTAGATACATTACTTCCTTTAAGTACTAACACATCCTTAGAGAAGCAAAATATAATCTCCATATCAAATTCGACTACAGGAAGATATATTTATTACTTGTTTCTACCATCCAGAGATGGCAATGCAATATAAGGGACTTTCCCAAAGATAAATATTTATACAGAAAGCTAAAAGGGAAGATACAAAGAAACAGTATTGAGGAATAAGCATAACCAATATTTTTCAAACGATTACGGTATTATGATAGTGCAAAACAAACTGAAACTGAAGCAGCAATATATATAAAGTGATTAGAGGAAATACAGTCACACGAAATATCATCTGTCTTAGCATCTCTTAGAGCAGAAAACTAGCAATGCTCCATTGGTAAAACTTTCAGGAACGATGGTACACTTTCCGCTGCTAAATCGTTTAAATGAATGATGGAAGAGCAAGAACATAGACTTGGACTGCGATATTGATATACTTACATCAATTTTAAAAACGAAGAATCTTATAAAGTAAGAATAGTTAAGTAATTTTATTGTATTCAGTATCGAATATATCCGCAAATCTTTTAAACAACATGCACTCAATGGAACGATATGTTTTGAAGAATTTGTTTTTCCATTAGCAGAGCAGAATGTTAAGCTCTTGTTGCTAAAATGTATGAGCTGCAGGACGCAATCCCAGTACAGCAATGTAATCATTTATGGACTTCTGCCAAAAACTAAGGCCAACTAGAATCGTATTCCACACTACTTCTTCTTGTGGCTACGGAGTGTGCTCCATATAAAGTTTCAGATGTTAAAAAAACTTAATTTCGTATTTAAAGAATGGACATTATGGGTTCTTACCCTTCAAAGGTTTTGTGAATACATAAGGAACGAATACGTCACAGTAAATCAATTCATCTGCCCCTTGTAGAAGGTTCTACTGAAATCTACGAGTCGTGTTGTTGCCTACAAGGAAACCATTCGTCTGCATCTTCAAAATTTCTCGGTCATTACTCGTTGGCGGACTAGGATAGAGTATGCTGATGTATTTTGTTAGAATTACGAAAAATTAGGAGTTTTTGCTTTCTTTGGATGCAGCGGACGTAGTTACAACATCCAAAACATAGCAACTTCTTTTACCGGAAAAACACGATATTTGCAGGAAGAACTATATTGTGTCTATTGTTACAAGTACCTTACTGCAAATATTAAACGATTTGAACAACAATGTCTGGAAAATGAAAAGCGATGGGACATTATTACTTAGTGAGATAGTAGGTACATGACTATGAGTAAGACAAGCTTGAGTCTAGTCTTCAGAAGAATATAAATATTGATAAATTCGCCACACGTTGCCATTCCGAGTAAATACGTTTAACCAGCTGCTTTCTGGAGATGTCGAACGAAGATTTCATATCTCAAAACATAGTCTACCTCCTAATAGAAAGATATTTACTTTTAAAAACAATTGGAAATACGTATGTTTTAAGGACAATAGCTTCCTAATTTTTCCTTTTTTTTGTAAGAACTCATTTGATGGAATTGTTTGTAATTCAATAAAAAGCAAATGAAGAAAGAGAAGTACACAAATTCGTTGAATAAACCAGCACCCTTTTTTTACCTTATTTTAACATTTAAAAATCCTAACCCTGTTTTTTGTTGTTGTTGTTGTGGTCGTCAGTCCGGAGACTGGTTTGATGCAGCTCTCCACAATACTCTATCCTGAGTAAGCCTCTTCAACTCCACATAAGAACGGCAACCTACATCTGTCTGAATCTGCTTACTGTATCCATCTCTTGGTCTTCCTCTGCGGTTTTTACCCAACACATTTCCCTCCAACGTTAAATTCACTATTCCTTGATGTATAAGAATGTGTCCTACCAATCGATCCCTTCTTTTAGTCAAGGTTTGCCAGAAATTCCCTTTTTCGCGAATTCTGTTCAGTACCTCGTCATTAGTTACATGATCCATCCACCTAATCTTCACCATTCTTCTGTAGCACCACATTTCAAAAGCCTCCATCCTCTTCCTGTCCGCACTATTTATTGTCCATCTTTCACTCCCATACACGGCAATACTCCACACAAATATATCGTCGGCAAAACACAATGTTTTTATTTCTTCACCCTGAACTTTAATTCCTTTTCCAAATTTCTCCTTGCTTTCCTTTATAGCTTTCTCAATGTACAAATTGAACAACATTGGAAAAAGACTACAACCCTGTCTTACTCCCTTCCCAACCACTGCATCCCTTTCATGCCCTTGAACTCTGACAACAGCTGTCTGATTTTTGTACAAGTTTTAAATAGCCTTACGCTCCCTATATTTTACTCCTGCTTGCTTCAGAACTCCAAATCTACAAATGTTAGATATGTAGGCTTGCCCTCCTCTTAATCTATCTTCTAGGATAAGCCGTAAAGTGAGTATTGACTCCCGTGTTCCTACATTTCTCCTGAACCCAAAATGATCTTCGCCGAGGTCGGCTTCTACCACCTATTCCATACTTCTGTAAATAATTCGTATTAATATTTTGGAACCATGACTTATTAAACTGATGGTTCTTTAGTTTTCACACATGTCCGCGCCTGCTTTCTTTGGAATGGGGATTATTACATTTTTCTTAAAGTCTGAGGGTACTTCGCCTGTCTCATATATCTTGAACACCAGATGAAACAGTTTTGTCATGGCTGGTTCTCCCAGAGGCTTCATTAGCTCTGAGGGAATGTCATCTACTCCAGGGGCCTTGTATCGGCTTAGGTCTTTCAAAGCTCTGTCAAATTCTTCTCTCAGTATAGTATCTCTTATTTCATCTTCGTCTTCTTCTTCTTCCCTTCCTACAATATTGTCTCTCAGTTCATTTCCTTTGTAGAGCCCTTCTATATGCTCTTTCCACCTTTCAGCTTTTCCTTCTTTGCTGATAACTGGTTTTCCGTCTGTGTTCTTGATATTCATAGCGCTCTTTTTCTTAACACCAAATGTCTCATTTATTTTCCTGTAGGCTGTATTTATTTTTTCCCTACTTACACTTAACTTCTACATCCTTGCATTTGCCTTCTAGCCACTCCTGTTTAGCCATTTTGCACTTCCTGTTAATCTCATTTCTCAGTCGTCTGTACTCCATTTTGCCTGTTTCACTTACTACATTTTTTTTTCCTTTCATCGAATAATTTTAGTATGTCCTGTTTATAAACAAAACATGCACAAATTAGCCTATAAGCCTACGTCGCAGTGTGCTAGGTGAAATGCACGGTATGACATTGACATACTAGTACCACCGTTCCGCCTCCGTAGTCCATTGGAGCCGGGCTGCGTGGCTCAGCGAACCCGGTCAGGGGCATTTGCAGGCATAACACGCTGCCTAGAGATGTGGGGAAGTGAACTATATGCAGATAAGTATACGCAAGTGTTTAAAACTGAATCTATCAATCTGTCAGCAACGTTTTCAGTCATGACATGCTGCCTATTGATGTGGGCAAGCGAACTGTATACAAGAATAGCACGTGACACCAAGGCACATTGGATGAATAAATATGTGCATACCATTTATATCATGCCACAGTGTTGCATCTTTTAAATATTTTATTATTCCTGGACAATTAAGGTATGACTATGATGAATATGTTATTTTACATTTGTAATCTAGGTTTAAAATAGTATTCAATTACTGTACATTAACAATATTTACTCGTGTATAGCATGTTTAGTTGCCTTTTATAACATCTATTGTAGATATCAGGAAGTCACTGTAGTTGTTGTTTAAATATTACAGATTCGAAAAGGCTCTTTAATGAATTCAAACTAGTCATCAAGCAGTTATGTAAATAAGCGATCTGGGCAAATAAAGAAATCTCACAGTCCTCTATCCATCATTCTATTCGGGAGTGGAACAGAAAGAGAAAAGTGGTACAAGTTAGCCTCCGCCACGCAAGTTATGGTAATTGCGAAGTCTTTGTGAAGACGTAAATGCGCTACGACCCGTGTACGTGCTGTCTCTGCACAGCCACTACGGTCGGGGTCCGAATCCCCCCTCGGGCATGGATATTTGTGCCGTCCTAGTTCGTAAGTAGTTCATAAGTAGTTTGTAAGCTTAGGTACTGATGACCCCGTAGTTAAGTCCCATAGACTATACAAACATTTGAACATTTAAAACGTTTCTCATTCGATAAAAAACTTCGAATGTGCATATAAAATGATCTGTCAGAAGAGCGAAACGAATAATAATAGCTTAAAAACACATTTTATTTCATTTGTTTATTTACTTTTTCACGACGAATTTTTTTTTTCTGGTTCACTGAACAAGTGACAACATTAGGATGCGCCGCCACTGGTTCTGACGCTCTAAACTTTTTGAAGGCTATCAGATTTGCTACTGGGCTTTTGCCCAGAGCTGAAATGCTACCAGAGCAATGATATAGCCCAGGGGAGGACAGAAAGGGGCGGTGAAACGTCATATCAGGCCGCTCTCCTCTGCTCTCACAGGCAAGAAGAGTTGACAGTGTGAAGTCACGCACTGTGTACTACCGCAGCGGAGAAATAGAAGGCAGCGTGTGGAGTGCAGCAATTTAGGAAACACAGGGAACACATCTGGTGTCAAGAATACAGTGAGGTCTACCACATCCTAATTTTAAAACATACTGTTTTAATTAAATAATAGGCACAGATTACAGATAATTGCATATAGTCCTCTATACCATAACAAGATTATAATGGAGTTTTATTTAACATGAGGATAACACCATTATAAAATGAAGAGAATGGAACATAATACCATTTGCTCTACAATTTAAGACAAAGCTGTACAGTACAATTAAGTAAAAATCTTCCTGCATTTTCCATTTCGTTTTTCTTCGGTTAGTTTTTCAATGTCAGGATGAAATGTTCGAGATATTTTTAATCGAAGACTGCATGTAAGGTTGTGATCTAATAAAGTGTTTCGGTATTGAGACTTCGCTAATTTCATAATCAAATGTTCAAATAATCCATTAGATTTTGGGAATGCAGCCGCGCAAAATTGACTTCTTCCGCTGATATTTCGGCCGCGTACCGTCCGGCCATCTTCAGAGTGAGTCGACTCACTCTGAAGATGGCCGGACGGTACGCGGCTGAAATATCAGCGGAAGAAGTGAATTTTGCGCGGCTGCATTCCCAAAATCTAATGGATTATTTGAACATTTGACTCACTCTGAAGATGGCCGGACGGTACGCGGCCGAAATATCAGCGGAAGAAGTGAATTTTGCGCGGCTGCATTCCCCAAATCTAATGGATTATACATTCCGCCGCGAAAAGTTGAAAATCCACATCAAATATTCAAATGTTTGTATAGCTTAAGGGACTTAACTACGGGGTCACAAGTCCCTAAACTTACAAACTACTTATGAACTAACTAAGACTAAGGACGGTACAAATATACATGCCCGAGGGAGGATTCGAACCCCCGACCGTAGTGGCTGTGCAATCCATTACTGACGCGCCGCAGTCCCCTCGGCCACCGCGGCTGGCAATTTCATAATTGAAAAGAATTGTTGTCTCATTGTCTCACATACGTCGATCCGAACATACATAATAACCATAAAGCAAGGGCATACAACCTCTGAAATCTGTTTGGAGGAACATTTTTAAAAAAATCTGCGAAGCCTCCATTGTGTTTAGATTTGTCCTTCAATAAATCGTCGCACTGTACATTTAACATTTGAAACCTGGTATGAACATTGTTATCTTCCACTGAAAACGCTGTTGCAAAGAGCTGAAACATAGTAGACAGTATTTCCATATTTTCAAACCTTGACTCAAACTGGTTACGAAGAGCTTCCAGAATTTTCACATATTCTTCAGAGAGGGTAAGATGAGGAACATGGAACTGCGATAGCTTCGGAAAATGCGCAGTGTTTCAAGTCTGTAGTTGATTAATCCACAGATGTGCTATTTTGAAGGCTTTAA
This sequence comes from Locusta migratoria, assembly GCA_026315105.1. NCBI lineage: Eukaryota > Metazoa > Arthropoda > Insecta > Orthoptera > Acrididae > Locusta > Locusta migratoria. The sequence continues at coordinate 105,824,951 of CM048747.1, forward strand.
TTCTGTAGTACATACAGGGTGTTTCTCTGAGTGTGTTTGCCTCTGTAACTTATAAAATAATAGGTGACGGGAAATTTTAATGCGGTAGGTCAACACAAGAAATGTTACACTTTCTGCGGAGCTATGAACATAGTTTATTGTATCATTTTCCAAAGAGTTACAGCACAAAGATATAAATTTTTTTAATGGAACAATAGTTTTTTCTATCGTGAATTGGATTCCTTGAAACCGGCTGTGTACAAATCAATTTAAACTACATTCCTATCACTGTTAGTTTGGGAGCTACAACCCTCCAATGTTTCAGGGGCAGATACCACAAACTCTGCGCATAATGCAATGCGTCTTCTTAATGTAGTGCGGCCGAGTTGTAACGTCGCCGGTGTCACGGGGCGAGAAGCTTCCTCGATGCGCTGTTAGACTGCCGACTGTCGCCACACACGGCTGTATCCCGACAGTTGGAGCCACACAAACAACCGGGGCTCAATAAACCACACTTACTGACATTGGATGACGATGGCATACACGAACAACGAGTACGTTGACATGTTGCTGATGCTCGGCGAGTGCCGACACGATGCCATTGAAGCAGCCACGGCGTATGTCGTGAGATATCCTAGGCGAAGAGCCCCGGCAGCCATTACGGTCTTACGTGCCGAACAACGACTTTGGGCAGACAGGCAGCTTGGTAATGCGCCGCAGTAACAGACGAAGACCTGCAAGATGTGAGGAGAGGGAGGTGTTTGTTTTAGCGGCACTACGCCATGATCCTCATGTCAGCTTACGAGCCGGTGCTACAGTCTCTGGTGTCAGTCTCACATCTGTGTGGCGTATAGTACACGGCCAAAGGTTTCACCCGTACAGCCTGTCACTGACCCAGGAGCTGCATGGGAACGATTTCCGTGCAAGAGTGACATCCTGTGAGTGGGCCATGCGTAATTTCACGCTGGAGTGTTATGTTCTCTGATGAGTCCACGTTCACAAATTACGGTGCAGTGAATCGCCATAACATGCACTACCGGGCCGCAGATAATCCTCGGTGGGTATGACCTGTCGACCGTCAACGTAGGTGGCCTACTAACGTGTGGTGTGGAATCCTTGGGGATGAAATCATCGGTCCACACTACTTCCCATGTACAGGTGAGTTATATCGCGGTTTGATAGTCGACAGTTTGGGTGGTCTTCTTGAACATGTGGTTCTACACACGAGAGTCCATATGTGGATGCAACACGATGGTCACCCAGCCCATTCTGCGCGTGTTGTTGTGGAAGAACTAAACAAAAGGTTTGCAGGAAGATGGTTGGGACGCCATGGTCCTCATTCATGGCCCGCAAGTAGATTTCTTTTTCTGGGGATATATTAAGGATCGTGTTTATGTCACTAAGCCCACTTTCCCAGATAATCTAAAACGGTGCATCGAGGACGCATGTCGCTCCGTCACACCGGCGATGTTACATCTAGTCCGCAGATCCTTTCGACGGGGCATTGCATTATGCATTGAGGAACATGTACACACATTTGAACATCTCATGTAAATCAACTTCCCACCGCCATAACATCCATCACCCACGCCACAGCCATGTATTATGTACAGCGTGTGGTATCTCCCATGAATCTTTGAAGGGTTGTAGGTCCCAAACTAACAGTGATAGGAATGTAGTTTAAATTGATTTGGACGCAGCTGGTTTCAACGATTCCAATGCACGATAGAAAAAACTATTGTTCGATTTAAAAAAATATATCTTTGTGCTGTAACTCTGTGGAAAAGGATACAATAAACTATGTTCGTAGCTCCGCATAAAGTGTAACATTTCTTGTGTTGACCTACCGCATTAAAATTTCCCGTCACCTATTATTTTATAAGTTGCAGAGGCAAACACACTTAGTGAAACACCCTGTATGTGTTATCAGGAGGCTTCTGTCTTGGAATGAGGTATTTAAATCACCATGTTATTGTCACCAAGAACGCCATTGCTGACTGAGTCCTCCAGCTCCGTACCTACGGCCTCGTTTACCTAGGCAAAGTTGCGATACGGCTCTCGCCTAACGTCACACGGTTTGACAGTGTTGCACTTCCTGCTCACATGTCACACCGCCTTAAGTTGGCTTCTTCTGATCTAGCCAACGGCTCATTCCCAGTTCTGCGTCGATCGAAAAGCTCCACTGTACCTGGAGTCAGGTTTCGAATTGGGCGCTGCGAGATTTACGTTTTACTTAAATCTTCAGTGTAGGAGGTTAATGCCCTATGCTCAGGCACACGGCGTCAAAGAGGATTCCGAAGTATTTCCACGTAATGTCAAAGGGACTTTCTGGCCTTCGGCGTCTACACCTATTAGATATTTGCTCGGAAAATGCCGAATTCTGGCTGAAGCACGCGCCAAGAGGGCTGCAAGAAGGAGCGGGGAATTAATTTCCTTATCTGGCTTCTTGAGTGCCTTAATTAACGGCAGTCGCCACGCGAGAGCCTGCAGGCCGCGTGCGAGCCTCGTATTACGAGCGGCCCGGGGCGGAAGCCGCCGCCCCGTGATGAGCGCGGAAGACAAATAACTGCAGCAGCTAATAACAAGGCCGCCGCCATGCTGGAAAGCCGAGCGCCGCCAGCGCCGCGCTGCGGCCGCTGCGGTAATGAGCCGGGGCGCCCGGCTGCGCGCTCGCGATGAGATTTTGTGTAATAATCGCGCGTGCCCATCGGGCGTCATGGCATTTTTGCACATTTCAAACTGGCGTAAACAACATATTATGAAATTCATATTATTCCTTGAATGTAAATCGTGGTCAACATATTATAAAATAAATTTCGATTTCGAGATTATTTTTGGTGTTCACAAAATTTGAAATTTAGATACTAGATATGGAAGTGTGTAATAGTATCTGCATTATATCAGTTCTGCTTCGTTAGAACCCTTCAGGATAACGGGTGGCTTGTTTTGCAAGTCTTCAAAAATCAAATGTTTGTACAGCTACGGGGTCATCAGTCCTTAAACTTACAAACTACTTACGAACTAGGTAACACTAAGGACGGCACAAATATCCATGCCCGAGGGGGTATTCGAACCGCCGACCGTAGTGGCCGTGCAGACCGTGACTGGAGCGCATCAATCCCTCGGCCACCGCGGCCAGCTTGCAAGTCTTCTCTCTTCCCAATACCTCTTCATTCTCTCTCGCTTCTTCTGTTTCTTTCTTCTTCTGTGAAGATGACATTGATTTTCGTTTCCGGCCACCTGTGACCATCTGAAACGAATCATCTTGGGATTTATTCCCATCTGCTTGCATTACCTTCCGATACCATTGTTGCATAATAATCGATATGAATGTATAGTTTCCAAATGATAAGCAAGATCGCACACTAACAATTTATTAAGTGACGACCGGTTTCGGTGCACTGTGTCACCATTATCCGGTCATATATATATTATAATCTGGTCATCTTGTTAAAAAATTGGGTATAAGAAGTGCAACATTGCACTTAGGCACTTTATATTTTGTAAGCTGTCATGTTTTTGACTTAAGTATTTTTTTGTGTAATCGTTTAAGATGCATATGGTGCAGCATTTCTTAAAGCTGCTGTGTAGTGTCGCAATTTGGCATTCCCTGACACATTTTTCTTGCCGTATATTCTTTTCGTTGTTTTTCCTCACTATCGTGTTCATAATCTTGCTGTGATTCTTGTCACGGATTGCCACATGATCTACCTGTTTTTCCCCTACCCTGTTTCCAGGGATGACCCACGTTGTTTTTGTGCTTGCCTTAGCTTTGTAATGGGTGAACATTTCTCTCATATTGTGTCTTCTACACACGTCCACAAATCTCTCACCATTGTTGTTTGTTCTCTTGGGGGCTGGATAATCTCCCACAGGGCCGTTAACCGTCCTTTCCGTACCTACTTGCGCTTTAAAGTCTCCTAGAAAAATCGTCACACCCCTTTTGTCCACATCTGTCATTACCTTATCCAAAGTGGACCAGAAACGTTCAGTTCTTTCTTTGTCTTTTTTGTTCATATCATTAATCTGTGCATGTGCATTTAATATTGTATATGATTTGTTTACTATTTTTATTGTCGGATATTATATCAGTAATTATATTATGTATAGCTTTTCTGAAGAAAGAAAGAACACTTGTATGCATTTCTTTGTTACGTTATTAAGAAGAACTTATGGGAAGAAGGAAATAATTTGCAAGACTGTGGTACCTTCCATTCCGTCAGCAACATATTAACACTGTACCAATTAAAGTCTGGTAAACGGCAACAGTGTGATGTAGTAAATCGATTGTGGTGTGGGTTTGAGAATCATCTTACCTGCACATTTTAATGTGAATATACAGTTCTAGCACCTTCTAGATGTATTGAGAAATAATGTTCCAGAAGTTTGTTGTTGTATATACAGAATGATTCAGGAAGATATGCAAATATATTTTATATGTTATTATACAAGTAAAACTAAATTTTGACTTAAAAAAATAGAGAGAAAATTTAATGTTGAAAGTAGTCCAATTACAACAATTAAATGCTAAATATGCTGTCTCTTTGCTTATGTACTTAATTTTTACAATGGAATCTAATCGGAACTAAGTGCACGTTCCCAGGGGCTCTTCAAGGTATTAACTTTTGTTCGATCCGCCTCGCTGCTCCTGCATCACTCGTCAAGAAACATCTCTGATGCTTTCCACTGCAGTCAAAATTAATAATCGTGCTATAAACTATCCATTGTTCTCAGCCTACGACAAATAGTGTACATAATGGTCACATATTTTTGTTAGCATATACGTTATTGCAGTTTTCGGCACGTTCTATTGGACGTTCTTTAGTATCCCTTACGTATCTATCTTTCCAGAGTATTTACGCCGAGGCGCGGGAACCCCAAAGCGCACAGCCCTTAGCGTTTGATAACTACTAGAACGCTCTTAACCTGGCACTGAAGAGGAGTTCGCCTCGTCCACTGCCGTCTGCCTTCAGATACTCGGGAATCGCCAGCAATAAATTATTGAAGGAGGGGGGGGGGGGCACTATTTGAACATTCTGCAATCCTCAGACGCCGAGCGGTGATTGTGGGTGGGGTGCCACTATGAATTACATGCCCCGATAGTCTTTTAGTAGCACTTAAAATTCCTAAAGCGTGCTAATTTAAGCTTCGTGATCTGCAGGTACGTAACATTCACATTTATTGACAGTGAGATTACGGTTATTATTCTGATAAACCTGTGATCTACTTGAAAGTAAATAGTTCACTTTCTAACACTGAAAACGCATTATGAAACAAACAAATATATGTAAATAAGAAATAAAAAATAAAAATGTAACTATAGTTAAATAGTGTCAAAGGTTGATATACTCTTACAAAATTCATTCCACAGTCACTCAAATACAATTCTCCAAATGTGAGAATTGGATAAAAATCTTCTAGCGACAATTCTGAAGTTTCATTGATTGAATTTTCCGTTGGTGCTAAGTAGAATATTTGACACATGATCACTAAAACACAAACGACACTGGTGTAATATTCGACAATATTTATTGGTTTATATATATCAGTTTTCGGCTGTTACCCCATCATCATGCAAAGATTACTATAAACAAAAGTTATGCCAAAGATTTGCCAAAATGTGCCTCTAAGAATTACATAAACGGCTAATAGGTAAACGTGCTATACAAAGAAACGTGATGTACAAAGAATTGGTGCGAAATTGTTAAGAATTGAACTAAGTTGCTATGAAAGGTAAGAGGCTATATAAAAGAATTAATTACATGCCAACTATCACAAAAGTGACAATTCGACAAATAAATTACGCTATTTATTTGCGAAAAAAGAATGTCATATGAAATAATTATAGTGTCGTGTGTAAAAATTTTGGAAAGAGGTGGTAAATATATGTGTGGCAGTCATAAAACTATTACAAACCCAGTGCAATGATTAGGTGGGAGGTTTAGCATTTTCTGAAATTAGATATGGAGAAAGAGGGAACTCTGTTTGTGTAAGTAACAATGAGTTTATTAATTTCCAATATTTCTAGGTAGTTAAATAATAAGAAACATCTGCTGTAATCATTTGGAGAAAGCTTTTGACAAGGTCTACTGAAATAAAGTCTTTCAAATTATGAAGGTGTCAGGGATAAAATATAGGAAGCAAAGAGATATATTCAACTTATACAAAAATCAGGAGAGAGGCTTTTGAAATGTGGTGCTACAGAAGAATGATGAAGATTACGTGGCCTGATCGCATAACTAATGAAGACGTACTGACGAGAATTGGGGAGAAAGGGAATTTCTGGCATACCATGACTAAAACAAGGGATCTATCGGTAGGACACATTCTTAGACATCACGAAATTGTGAATTTAGCGTTGGAGGGTGTAACACCCCGGTGGTATTCCTACAGTACACTCACACTTACACAACACGAATTTATGCGCGTGTTATGCACTGCGAAACACCACTGTTATGTTAATACACCTGTGCCAGGATTTCAGTTTAACTGTGTTGTGTGTCTATCGGACAAGGAATCGTTTTTTAACTTCGTCTCTAAAGATTGTTTCGTTTCGAGAGGGAATGTCTATCAAATAATGCTGTTAGGTTCAGTATAAAGTGCAAATTAAATGAACAATAATAAAAACGGCCGCACCCTGGTTTAGGGAAATAAGTAAATTGATACCAAAATGGATTTTCAGATCAAGTTAATTTAGGCCTTCATTAGTTACCATAGCCCCCAAAAACTTGGAGGCAAATAAAAAGGAAACATTTATGCCAGTAAAACTTGAAATTTACTAATGTATACGACACTGTGGTGTAGTCAGTAATCTGTTTAAATTTGGAACTATTACGAAGATAGGCCAATATGAATATTACTGGTTAATAAAACAAACAAGCTAATGGGCTGCACTATTCGACACTTCTGACTACAGTATGTTCACATCTATCACACACACACACACACACACAAACCATGACAATCTAGCACCAAATTTGGAAACCTTATGATTGTTTTAAGCAATGGGTTTCAGAATAATATTGAAAATAATTGCACTTTCATTACTTTACCTTACTTTGCAGTTTCTTTACCAACCTAAGAATAATGCTTTTCAATGGTTTGGTATTTCGAAAAGGTATTTGACAAATAGTTTGATTCTGGATTTTATAGACAATAAATGAAACTATTGATCCTTGAAATTTTATGAAAGACCTGATTCTAACTACACTTTTGATAATGCAAACAGATTTGTTTGCTGACTAAAACTTTAGAAAACGTAACTTTCAACAACATATATATAATATTAAACTATCAGCTATTTATGTCTATCTGAACACTATTCAAATAATTGGTTAGTGTACTGATAATATTTAATACCAGTACTGTACTGCTTAACACACACATACTCTGCATTAAAAGTTCTTGCAAATAACAATATTTATTCTCAGGATTCTCGGAATTTTCATCACCAGGAAAGGAACCTACTTGGTAGTATGACTTGGAAAAAATCACGATTTGGTACAATATTTTTTGATGGATCAGTCTATTGTGCAACTTTAAACAAACTGCTGCTAAAGACACATTACTTTCAGTACTTTAAGTGGCCGATTGGGTGATTTACTGGCCACAATATGCTTCCAGAAACATTTCAGTAGTTGGTGTGGCTGTGAGCTCATTTCCTCTTCGTTAGTTACTATTAGTATTGCGAAGTTAATATTGCACAACAAGCCAACATGACAGAACCATAATACTTTGGAGACTATGTACTTGCATCCGAGGCTATTGGAAACTTCCAGCAAATTAATTTACCTTCAATTCCACAGCTTCTTCTTAGTCTCCAACAGGTTTGCCACAAAAACCAGAATTTTCACTTAACTTGGTAGTTGGCTACTTCCGTACTTCATACTCGACTGCTCACGGCTACCACTGAACTACGACTCCGCCAAAATTGCCTGTTACCACCTTCCCAGAAGCGTCTCCCGCCAACCAACCACCTTTTACCTTGCACTGGCCACCTTTCCGTTCCTAGGTACTGCACTCCATCTTTTAACTACAGTTACAAAATTTGCCCCATCATGAACCAGGACACATTATTTCATATTTTATACAGAACAACTTATAATAACTGCAGTATTTTTAAACAGAAAATGATGTTTTACAGTTTGTTTCAGAACACTTACTTCTACTAAGGATTATAAATACAGACATCAGTCATTACAATAAAATTGACAATCGGTATATGTCAAATCATTAAAATAAATACTTTAGTAACAATTGCATAAAACAATAATAAACAATGCATTATCAGGGAAAGGATTATGCAACAGTGTTAAAGGAAAAGTGTTCGGGGTAAAAACCGCAGAGGGAGACCAAGAGATGAATACAGTAAGAAAATTCAACAGGATGTAGGTTGCAGGTATTATTCTCAGATGAAGAGACGTGCACAGGACAGGGTAGCGTTGAGAGCTGCATCAAACCAGCCTGCGGACTGAAGACCACAACAACAACGACATCGTGAAAGAAGGTTGTATACTTCTGCAGTACTAATTCTATTAGAGGGACTTTGCAGATACTATAAACACATACCACTGATTGCACTTTGGAAGTTACGTATTACTACATTACATAATTCATGAGATATGAAGTCATAAGAAACTAGCTTACAGAGAAACATTGCGTATGAGGTTCTATTTATCACGTGTTTGCTACTTACCCTATCCGCGTCGTTTCAAGCAGACATTATACAAGTATACAACGGAATGATTCATAACATTGTTGTATGCCACATATTTAAGGAGCTATTGCATAAACAACAATGGAATGCGTGAGGCAGTAAATTATTACACCTCTACTACAAACTCAATTCGCTACAGATTTACAAACGGTTCTATAATATTCCACTACTGACAGATTTTTACCAAACAAATTGACATAAGAGGAGACTGATCCACTATGGAACAAAAAACAGATTAGATCACTCTTGCAACAGCAAAGAAAAAAGCATGCAAAATTTAAACTGACACAAAATCTCCTGGACTGGCCATATTTTACAGAAACTAGAAAATCTGCTCGAACTTCAATGCGAGAAGCTTTCAACACTTACCAAACGAAACCCTGTCACTTAATTTGGTAGAGGATCCTAAGAAATTCTGGTCGAATGAATACTAGCGGCAAAACACAATCAATATCTGCATCACATGATAGAAATGGTGATGCTACTGATCACAGTTCTGCTAAAGCGGAAGTTCTTAACATTGGTTCCCAAAATTCCTTCACAGAAACAGACGGAGCAAATACTCTAGAATTCGTATCAAGAGCAGCTGCCAACATGCGTAATTTGTAAGTAGCTACCCCAGGAGTATTAAAGCAACTTATCTCTTAACAAAAGTGAGTCTTCCGGTCCCGATTGTATACCGATTAGGTTCCTTTCAGATTATGATGATGAAATAGACTCATAGCTAGAATTCGCATTAATTTGCAACAGGATCTTAAAACATATACGTTCCTCAAATAGTCCACTCGGTTTCAGAAATTATCGTTTTTGTGAAACACATCTAGCTGTATACTAATGTGATGAGTGCTATCGACAAGGGATGCCACATACGTACTGTATTTCTAGATTTCCGGAAGGCTTTTGACGCTATACCTCACAATCGTTTCTAACCAAATTGATTATGGAACGTCGCCACAGTTTGCGATTTGATTCGTGATTTTCAGTCAGAAGGGGCATAGTACGATGTAATTGACGGCAGGTCATCGAGTAGAAGTGATTTATGGCGTTGTCCAGAGAAGATGTATACCGCCCCTACTGTTCCTTATATTTATAAATGATTTAGGAGACATTCTGAATAGCTCTCTTTGACTGTTCGTGGATAATTCTGTCATTTTTCTGTTAGTTATGTCACCAGAAGATCAAAATTAACAGCAAATTTTAGATAAGATATCTGCATGGACCAAAAATTGACAATTGACCGTTAAAGGTGTTTGAAGTCATCCATATGACCACTAAAAGAAATCCGTTAAAACTTCATGCAAATCTACAGGCCTTAAATTCAACTAAGTACCTTGGAGTAATAATTATGAACAAATTAAATTGTAAAGAGCACATAGAAAATATTGAAGGAAAGGCGAACCAAAGGCTACACCACACTTGTGCGTCCCGTTTTGGAGTGTTTCTGCGCATTGTGGGATCCACACCAGGTGAGATTGTCGGACGATGTAGAAGAAGTTCACAGAAGGGCAACTCGTTTTGTATTTCCGCGATATACGGGGGAGAGTGTCACGGAAAGGATGCACGTGTTGGGGTGGAAAATCATCAAAAGAATAGCGTTATTCGTTGCGGCGAGATCGATTTGCAAAAAATTTTTGACTATCTTTCTCTTCGAATTCGAACATATTTTGTAAGCACCACCTACGTAGGGAGACATAATCATAATAGAATAAGAGAAATCAGATTGAAAATAGAAAGATTTAGTTGCTCCTTTTTCGCTTGGGCTTATTAGAGAATTGATCTGTAGAAAAATATAATTAAAGCGGTTAGATGAAGCCTCTGCCACGCAACTTCATTGTGACTGCAGAGTATCTAGATGTACTTTCATCAGGGAGTCTTCCTCGGTGAAAGTTTTAACTTTTTAATAGTGTTCTCTACGGTTAAGACCCATAACTTTTAGTGAACGCAGCGAAGAAATATTAGTTTGTAAAACCATTAATATTAAAACTTTTACCCCTACCCACTATCATTTTAGATAATTAAGTGACAGAACGTACTTTTTGATATGAAATATTGTTTTGTCAAGTTCTTGATTTATATTTAATTTCATTGTCGCCCGATTTAGATCCCCAAAGTTACTGTCATTTTGACATTAATTGTTACACTTATTTTGTTACTAAAGATCTCAAGATTAAGAAGTACGTCAAAGATAATATAAATTAAATCATATACATGGAAATTCCATATCCTACAGTTATGTGGAGATGCTTCAACAATATAAGTAAATTTTACAGTTGGAAATTTCATTGTAATGTTTTTTATCTGTTACATATTGTTTGTACATTCATCGATTATAATGTCGAGATATTCAGTAACGTCCTATCAGTGGCCAGAATGTGGTATCATTGTCCGCCGAACCCCGTTGTCAATTAAAATAGATAAATAATTTTACGATCTTTGCAAAACGTTATTTCATTTTGAACGAAGTAAGATCACTTTTTCTCTCATGAGAAAATTAATTTAATTGTTCCTCTGCTTTCGCGAGTGAAAAATAATACAATGAAAATGATGAGACGTACTAAATACACTCTTCTTAGATGATGTGATATTTTACTTAGATATTTTTGAAGTCGTTTGGCGATCCACCTAATAAAGGACCGAAATTTGAGGTAGGAGTGCAGAACAAATCTACAGCCGCCAACCAACATTTCGCGCAAAAATTTTCGCCTACAAGTATTTGCTTTTTTCATAATTCAGTTTACCCTTAAACTGTTGGCGAAATTAAGTGTTCAGATCAAGAGGTACACATAAAACAATCGTGCGAAATTGTACTAAATACTAAACGCTTTCACTGAGAATTACTTAGAATAATTAATTCATGAGCCAACTATAATTGTAAAGGGATGCCATAATACATTTGATCTCTTTGCAACAAATAACCACGAGCTTGAAAACGGATACAGATATTAGTTAACACGGGGCTGTCGTAACGAGATTGAATATCGATAGTTCCAAAGTTAGCAAAAACAAAAGAAAGTATATATGTTCAGAAAAGCAGATAGAAATACACTAAATAGCTTCTTGGGGGACAGTTTCGATTCATGCCAAACGTTAAACGTGAGTGTCAACCAGATGTGGCTCCAATTCAAAGAAGAAGTATCGACAGCAACTGACAGTTTTAGACCAAATAAATTAATAAAAGAAGGTGGTGATCCCCTTTTGTACACAAAGGAAAACAACGAAAAAGACATACTAAATTTAAACGAACACAAAATCTCCAGGACTGGCTATCCTACACAGGAGCTTGAAATTTAGCGAAGACTTCAATGCGAGATGCTTACAATGCTTTTCACAACGAAACTATTTCATGAAATTTGACTGAGGACCCAAAGAAATTTTGGTTATATGGTTTCACTAGGTGAAGAACACAAACGTGATAGAAACGGGGATCCCGCCGATGACAGCTTTTAGAAATTCATTCACCAAAGAAGACGAAACCAATATTCCAGATTTCCAAGTACGAGAAGACACAAGAATGAGTAAAGTAGAAGTAGATATTATCGGAGTAGTGAAGCAACTGCAATCACTTAACAAGAACAAGTCTTCTAGTCCGGACTGTATACCCATTACATCTCTCTTTGATTATGTTGATGCGGTAGCTCATTACTTAAGAGCCACATTCAACCGCTCGCTTAAAGAAGTGTCTTTACCAAAAGACTGGAAAGTTACACAGATCACACCTATATTAAAGAAAGGCAGTAGGAGTAACGCACAAAATTACAAGCCTATTTCATTGACGTCAATTTACAGCAATATTTTGGAACATATTCTGTATTCAAATATTATAAACTGTCTGCGTCAGAATTGACCCAAGGTCTACACTGATTTACATCTATATCTACATGGGACACGTCTGTGTCTTATTCGTTTGTTGGAGGTGTCACATGATACAATTATTAAAAAGCATAAAACAGTTTACATTGATTTTATTAATGTAATGTTAATTTCTATATCTACACCTACATGGGATACTCTGCAAATCACATTTCAGTGCCTGGCAGAGGGTTCATCGAAACACTTTTATACTATTTACCTCCCATTCCATTCTCGAATAGCGCGCGGGAAGAAAGAATACCCGAATCTCTCCGTTCGAGCTCTGCTTTCTCGTATTTTATTCTGATGATCTTTTCTACCTATGTAAGTGGCAGTTAACGATATATTTTCGCATTCGGAGGAGAATGTTGCCGATTGGAGTTTCGTAAGTAGCCCACGCTGCAGCGATAAGCGCCATTGTTGCAATGATTCCCATCCCAGATCCTGTATCATTTCCGTAACGCTGTCTCACCTGTATCGTGACAATACAAAACGAGCTGCCCTTCTTTGGACTCTTTCGGTGTCCTCCGTCAAACCTATCTGATAAGGATCCCACACTGTGCAGCAATACTCCATAAAAGTAAGAACAAGCGTAGTGTATGCAGTCTCTTTAGTAGTCCTGTTACATCTTTTAATGTTTCTGCGAACAAAACTCAGTCTCTGGTTGGCCTTTCCCACGACATTATCAACGTGTAAATGACGGCGTCATCTACAAACAACCTAAGAGAGCCGCTTAGATTTACTACCAAATCGTTTATGTAAATAAGTAACAGCAAAGGACCAATAACACTACCCTGTGGAACGCAGATGTCGCCACCGTTTTGGTCAATGCCTGACGGGAAATCCCCTATCCAGTCGCAAATTTGGGGCGATATACCATAACCACGCAATTTAATTAAAAGCCTTTTGTGAGATACGGTGTCACAAGCCTTCTGGAAATCTAGATATACAGAATCCATTTGCGAACCCTTGTCGATAGCCCTCGTCACTTCGTGTGAGTAAAGAGCTAGTTGTGTTTCGCATGAATGATATTTTCTAAATCCGTTTTGATCTTGGGTCACTAGATCATTCTGTTCGAGATAATTAATAATGTTTGAATTCAGGATATGTTTGAAAACTCTGTTGCGGAAAGACGTAAATTAAATAGGCCTGTAGTGTAGTGGGTTACTCCAACTGCCTTGCTTGAATATAGGTGTGACCTGCGAAACTTTCCAATCTTTTGGTACAGATCCTTCTTTGAGAGAGCGCTTGAATATGGCTGTTGAGTAAGGAGCTATCGCTTCAGTATAATCAGATAGAAATCTAACGGTTATATAGTCCGGACCAGAAGACCTGTTCTTACTAAGTGATTTAAGTTCACTACTCCGAGGATATCTACTTCAACGTAACTAATTCTGGCCTCTGTTTGTAATTTGAAATCTGGAATATTAGTATCGTCATCTTTGGTGAATGATAATTTAGAAAATATCGTTCATGTGAAACACAACTGGCTCTTTACTCACACGAAATGATGAGTGCTATCCACAAAGGATCTCAAATTGATTCCGTACTTGTATATTTCCAGAAGGCTTTTGACACCGTACCTCACAAACGGTTTTTAATCAAATTGCGTGGTTATGGAATATCACCCCATATTTGAAACTGGATTGGGGATTTCCTGTCAGAGAGGACACAGTTTGTAGTAATCGATGGTAAGTCATCGACTAAAACAGAGGTGTTATCCGTCGTTCCTAAGGGGAGTGTTATTGGTCCTCTGCTGTTCCTTATCTACATAAACGATTTAGGAGAAAATCTGAGAAGCTCTCTTCGGTTGTTTGCAGATGACCCCGTCACTTATCGCCTAGTAAAGTCATCTGAAGATCCAAAGCAACTGCAGAATTATCTAAATATCAGTATTGTGTAGAAATGGCAGTTGATTCTAAATAATGAGAAGTGTGTAGTCGTCCACATGAGTACGAAAAGAAATCTTTTAAAATTTGTTTACAAGTTAAAGCAATCAAATGTGATGACCGTAAACTCCAGAAAATACCTAGGAATAACTATTTTATCACACTTAAATTGGAATACGTAGATAATGTCGTAGGAAAAGTGAACCTGAGATTACAACAGAACTACTAAAGAGACTGCAAACACCACACTTGTACGTCCTCATTTGGAGTATTGCTACCCAGTGTGGGATCCTTATCAAATGGGTTTGACGGAAGCTATTGAAAGAAATCAAAGAAGGGCACCCGGTTTTGTATTGTCACGATACAGAGGAGACAGCGTGACGGTAATGATACAGGATCTGGGATGGGAATCGTTACAACAACGGCGTTTATCGCTACGGCGTGGTCTACTTATGAAACTTCAATCGCCAGAATTCTCTTCCGAATGCAAGAATATATTGTTGACTGCCACCTACATAAGTAGAAATGATCATCAGATTAAAATACGAGAAATTAGATCTCGAACGGAGAGATTCAGATGTACTTCCTACCCGCGTGTTATTGGAGAACGAAATGGTAGATGATTAGTATATAGGTGACTCGATGAACTCTCTGCGAGGCACTTAAATGTGATTTGCTGAGAATCACATGTAGATGTAAAGTTGAACAGCGAAGCAAGTAACAAGTAGTAGGACTGAGTACCCTCCGCCCCGCACCATTGGGTAGATTGGTGAGTATGTATGTAGATGTAGATCCAGCGACCCAAAGATAGATAACGACCCAATGCGTGGGAACCACTCTTTTACACCATTTTCAAGTCAACCAATAAATCCGTCCTACATTACTTAAGTAAACACCGTTGTCTACATGATTTTAATATGTGGGTTGACAAGCCACTTTGCGGTTAAGCTTACAACAAACTACTTGTGATTTGAACTTTTACTCGTAGCTACCACTTACTACCAGTGTTACTAGTTACTACATGTGGCTACAATTCATAGGATGTTATCTACTGATGTCAGATTGGTTACTGTGCCCTAAAAATGCAACAGCTGTGACTTCTGTTCAAAGGCTTGCAATCGTAGGGGACCAAAATGCTGAGGTAATCGGAACTTGGAGTTACAAACTACTTAAAGTTGCTTAAACTTAGTTAAAACTGGCGCTGACCAGTCGCACGCCATACCATAAGGCATTGAATTGGTGCTATTAGTCTTGCGTTAATCCAGTTACTTTGATATTGAAAACCGAAATGCGGGCATTATTTTCATACACACAGAATCTGTATTCGTCTGAAAACACACCTAAGTGACGCCATTCCTGTATCCAGTAACGTTGTTACATACATAATTGAAATGTAACTCGTTTTTCGCACATCAGTCAAGGGTAATTAACAATGATGGACTGTCATCCTTGACAGTGAACAACGTGCTACATCACTCCACTGTCTGCAACACTGACGGGTCTACCCCAACCCCACTATCTTGATGGTGACCCCTCCATCAAACCTCACGGCATCTCTTTATCCCTCCCTCCTCCACCCTTCTCTGCTTGTTACCGGCACGTCACCGTGTTAGCTCACATACTTCAGGTTAGCAACACTGTAAGTGGGCCGTTTGGAATGATCTTTTGACAGCTCAAAATATAATGAACAAATAACGAAAAGTTCAAATGTTTGTTAAGGTTAAGGGACTTAACTGCGGGGTCATCATCCCTAAACTTACAAGCTACTTATGAACTACCTTAGACTAAAGACATCCATGCCCGAGTGGGGATTCGAACCCACGATCGTAGCGTACAAATAACGCATAAAACTCTTTTCTAAGACGAAAATCCAATAAACGGATTTTTAGAGTAGAACAATCTCTATAACTTTCGTCACATTTTTTACCATATTTCACAACGTTGCAGAGATATTTGCAAAAAATAGCATCGATTTGAAACTGTCTGTGTGTCTGACAGTAATGTGTCCCCTCTTTCAGGGTCGCGCCGTTCAACCGACCGGCACCACGTTTTACAAACGTTATAGTTACCTGGCTGTTATGCCTGTGAAGAGCGTTCTGAATAGGTATAAAAATACAGCTTCTTTCAGATTATTGAGCCTTTCATTTCATATCGCTGTGCAGCGTTTCGACTAGATATATTGATTCACGCGTCCCTGTCAATCAGCATGGGTGTGTGTTGTTGTCTTTAGGTTAAATTGCAGCATGCACCACTACCCCTAACACACGATAACCGGTCCTCTTGCGCTGTTACATGCCTGTATTCGTTGTGGCACATTGTCCAGTCGATCATCAAGGAACTTCTGGAACAATTTGTCCCAGTCGTGAAAGTCGATATGATGTAGATCTTTCAGACTGATTAGTATATATTCTCGTTCAAAAACATCCCTTTTTAATGTATCACAGACAGTTTGGATAGGATGCATGTCCGGAGGACACGCTGGCTATTCTAATTTTGCGATGTCATTATCTTGAAGGAACGCATTCACGAGTAGTGCATGACGAGTGCGATAATCCTTCACCGAAATGTTGCCGGTATGGCTCCACTACACGTATGTCATCCCTCTTCCGTACAGCGATTTGATTTCCTTTTACGACCACCAGTGGCGAACGGTGGCCCTACTTAATGACAACCAGAAACTTCAGGAAATCACCATCATGCTGCAATCGCTGGATGGTATGAAAGACGTTCAGACGAACCAAGCTGGTTAGTATCGAAAGCAGATACGAGTCTCATTCACGAATAGCATTTGATGCCCATGATGCTCATGAACCCCTCTGCACCTCGCTCCATGTTGTCTAGGTGCGGCCGTGGACTTAGTAGAGAAATTGTATCTCATTTACCCTATTACGTGCAGTTTGAGTAGAAACACAACGCCCTGCGGCTCTAAGAACCTCTTTATTCAGGCTGCTAGCGTTCATCAGCTGCTTTTGACGTCCACAGAGGAGCAAACAGTGGAGCCGGTCGCGGTGGCCGAGTTGAGTAAGGCGCTCCAGTCACGGTCTGCACGGCCACTACGGTCGGGGGTTCGAATCCCCCCTCGGGCATGGATATTTGTGCCGTCCTAGTTCGTAAGCAGTTCATAAGTAGTTTGTAAGTTTAGGGACTGATGACCCCGCAGTTAAGTCTCATAGACTATAAAAACATTTGAACAAACAAACAAACAGTGGACAGTACCTTTACCACTATACCTCCTCCACGTCTGAACAACATCGCATTGGTTCCATGCCAGATGTCTGAAAAGTTACCTTGATGAGATTATTAAGTAGCGATGCAGATACGATCAAATTTCTGACGGACTCTCTGGGAATGACTAACTAAACCAACACAAGCAGTTTACTTCGAGCTGGTGTTATGACTGGAGAAAATCTGCACTATTCCCTATGCCGACGCATTAGCACTGCTTATCCGTGGTTGTTTATACCTTTGTGTGACATCCATGGACAATCCAAGGAATTATGGTCTTGATACAATATACAGGGAGTCCCAGCTATCTTGTCCACCCAAAATATCTCTGGAACAATAACAGCTATTGGAAAATGACTTTCACCGGTATCAATGTACGCCTGGGGCCCATGAATGTACATATTTTGAAACATTCTAATACGAAAACAAATGTGTTTTTTTAACACAAACTTATGTTTTTTTACATAGACACCCTATATTTTTTCTTCAGCAATCCATAGCATGACAAATCACATAAACAATGGCGTTGATTGCATCGCAATATTCCAATTACATCCCGAAATATTGCCACGAGAAGTTGACGCATGAAAACGCGAAACGCGCGGCTAGCGCACGTCCTGAGCAACATGTTCTCGCCTGAGTCTCAGCACGTGCGCTAGCCGCGTGTTTCGCGTATTCCAAGCGTCAACTTCGTGTCGCAATATCTCGGGATGTAATTGGAATATTGCGATGCAATCAACGCCATTGTTTATGTGAATTGTCATGGTATGGATTGCTGAAGAAAAAATATAGGGTGTCCATTTAAAAAACATAAGGTTGTGTTAAAAAAAAAAAATTTTTCTTTCGTTGTAGAATGTTTCCAATTATGTACATTCATGGGCCCCAGCCGTACATTGATACCGGTCAAAGTCGTTTTCCAATAGCTGTTATTGTTACAGAGATATTTTGGGTGGACAAAATAGCTGGGACACCCTGTCTATACTTCGTGTTCAGGAGAATTTAGAACCAAGTTGAAGCAATACTTTTTTAATGTTTGTAATTCAGAGTCATTATGATTCTTGTCTACTGTTCATGCCACAATTTCAGAGGTGTGCACAAACAGAGTTAGACATTGACCCATAAAGTAATTAGTTACAGCCTCCTTGTTGTTTCCTAGGGCAAGCAGTCGATCAATTAGCGCGTCTCTCGGACGGCAAAGAAACTGTGGAGCGACCTGGAGGGTACGAAATGGTTGCAGGAAGTCGAGGCTGATGAGAGGTGGATGGGCTCGGCAGGCAGACAGCGGCGCTGGCGCTGTAGCCGGTCTCGGGTCGTGTGGAGGCCGTTCTGGGAGCGGAAATAAGATCTGCCGCGAAATGGAGAGCACTTTGCGAGAAAGCCGGGCCAGCCGGCGGGATTACGAGCGATGGCGGAAAAACGCCCGCCGCCACCAGCGAGGACGCCCGCGTGATGCGACTTCACGCTAGGAAAATGGCCTCCTGCTGCTAAGAAGGGTGGCGTGAATGAGAAAACGAGGCGAGAAACGTTCAAACTTTGGACTCTCATTGAAAGAGAGAGCATTCTGCAAACGGTGGATCGCGGCCGAAACTCGATCCTCAGTGTTGTTTCTAAAAAACCGCGTAAGCAAAAGAATTCTACCCGATGATCTCACCATAAAAATTCCGTTTTCTAGAACCCATTCGTTCTTCCATAATATCCATAATAAAATTTTCAGTTTCGAAATTGACATTTTCACTTTGCGCCGGAATGTGAACTGAGAAGATTACAACAGTGGGCCGTATAGGGCCAAGCTCTGTACCAAATGGTACAAGTATATTTTACATTTCATAATACTCAGTTTCTGAGGGGTGGATGTGTGGTCTGAAATACCCTGATACATGTATGTATTTATATTGTATGAAGAGGGATGGTGCAAACTTACATTATTCAAAGTACACGATAATAAAAGCAAAAATGTTCCATTATACATGGGTCCTCAAAACTACCCGTTTCCAAGTCGCCACTGACGTCATTGTAAACATCGTCCTAGTTAGTACACATTAATTCAGACTTCACTATTAAGATTTACATCGCAAGTAGTTCACATTTCTCTGACTTTATTGTGAACGTCGTCGTTGAAATTTAGACTTTACTATTAGGTTTTACATCGCATTTGGTTCACATTTCACGTATGGGTAGCTGTTAAACGAGGTGTTCGGTGTGTCTGCCTTGCATGTAAATGCAATATTGTGCTCGTCTAAGCTATGAATATCGAAATCTTTCGAAAAAACCTGGATCATTTCGGGATTCTTGACAAGCCTGCACAACTCTCCTCTCCAGATCTTCAACCTTGTTACCGGGTGTGCACAAAAATCCACAGCCGGCCGCGGTGGCCGAGGTGACTGAGGCGCTCCAGTCACGGTCAGCACGTCCACTACGGTCGGGGGTTCGAATCCCCCCTCGGGCATGGATATTTGTGCCGTCCTAGTTCGTAAGTGGTTCATAAGTAATTTGTAAGTTTAGGGACTGATGACCCCGTAGTTAAGTCCCATAAGCTTAATAAACATTTGAACATTTTTTTAAAAATCCACATTATTTGTATCAGGTGACCTTGGTGTCCAAGGTACAGGTTGTAACACTACATCTCAATCAAAGCACAAACTAGCCCTTTTCATCCTGATTCAATTCTAATAATTTGTAAGAGGCAGATTTTTTTACGTATTTGTCAAAATTTCAGTAACAGTCAATATATCTTTGAAGTATCGAAACAGTACAGTCTCAGAGTAACCGCGTCTAAACACCGTAAATCAGAGTAATCTTTTGTCGCAATAGTAGTATAAATAGTTACGCAGTATAGCTACTCGCCCTCTCAGTCTTTGTTTCTCCCGACGTTAACAGCTGTCAGAATTTGTTGCTCGTAACGATAAGATCTCACTCAGTCTTTTTGGTTGTATCTGTAATAGATAGTCAGGTGCAAAAATATTCCGAACTTCTCGTTTACTATGATTGAATTTATTTGAAAGGCTTAATTAAATCGAACTTATACGCGAGTGCGTAAATAATATCTGTGGACTTTAATTCGGGATAGGCTACGGACTTAAAAAAATTCTGCCTCCAAATAGGAACGTAATAGTCAAGAAAATATTAATCATTGCTAAAAAGGTTTTCTTCATTGACAAATATTAAATCAAATAATAACTTTAACTTGTTCAAAAAAAGCAATAATTTTAAATACTGACTTTGCCAAGAATATCAAACTGCGATTTTGTGACATGAACTATAGAGAACTGCTTATTTAAAATATATCGTGTGACTTTGACAGTGTTTTGTAAATCTGTGCTTAAGGTGAAATATAGGAGAAATATTAATTTAAAATTTTGTGTCGACCATATCAATAGTAGTTAGCATCAGACCTTCCCATTAATAATTGAAGAACTTTTAAAAATAACATCTTTGAATTATCTGTGAATCAAAGTGACTAAAAATTATTAAAATGTTGTGACTTTCATAGGTAAAGAGTAGTGAACGTTTATGTGACGTGCTTCGTTAAATGGAACTACCGGGAAAGAAAAGATTATATTACAAAAAGAATTTATAATTTTTAAAAGAAGCCCCTGAGATCAGCAGAGTCCATGTTCATCAATTAAAATATAAACCGTAAACTGTGTTAGGCTACGGAAAGTTAAACCAGAGGCATCCGTAACTGAAAATATGAAATATTATCAGGTGTACCAACTTAAATAACGAACATATGCCTCAAATAAAATTTTAAGTGCCTGCTGAATCTTTATGTGAAGACGACGAAAGCTTGCACTACCACTGATGTCGCTTCTATAATACCGAAGCACTACAATAAACCAAATAAATTTCCACCATCAACCAAAATATCAAATAGAAGGACGTTACAAGGTCCACTTCGACCACTTCACCTTTAGCCATATCTGCGCGTTAGATGACGTCTCAAAGCAGCAGTAAAATGTGCCGGAGCCCCATCCATCTAAGAAGGACGATGTTCACAATAAAGTCAGTGCATTCTCTGTGCCGCGGCGGAGTGGCCGAGGTCATTGAAGCGCCGCGCTCCGATGCGCGACGATATTCTTTGTCGGAGGTTCGAGTCCTCCCTCGGGCATCGATGTTTGTGTTGTCTTTAGTATTAGTTGATAAGTAGAGTGTAAGTTTAGGGACTGATGACCCCAGAGTTAAGTCCCATAAGCTTAACAAACATTTTTGAACAGTGAATTGTGAACTAAATGCGATGTAATGGGATACTCTGCAAATCACATTCAAGTGTCTGGCAAAGGGTTCATCTAACCGCGCGGGAAGAAAGAACACCTGAATCTCTCCGTTCGAGCTCTGATTTCTCGTATTTCTTCATGATGATCATTTCTACCTATGTAAGTGGGAGTCAACAATATATATTCGCATTCGGAGGAGAATGTTAGTGATTGGAGTTTCGTAAGTAGCCCACGCAGCAGCAGTAAGCGCCGTTGTTGTAATGATTCCAATAACAGATCCTGTATCATTTCCGTAACGCTGTCCCCTGTATGGTGACAATACGAAACGAGCTGCCCTTCTTTGGACTCTTTCGATGTCCTCCGTCAAACCCACCTGATAAGGATCCCACATTGGGCAGCAATATTCCAAAAAAGGACGGATAAGCGTAGTGTATGCAGTCTTTATAGTGCTTCTGTCACATATTTTAAGGGTTATGCCAATTAAACGCAGACTCTGGTTCGCCTTTCCCACGACATTATGTACGTGTTATTTCCAATTTAAGTATGAAGTAATAGTAATTCCTAGATATTTTGTGGAGTTAACGGCCTTCACGTTTGATTGATTTATCTTGTAAACGAAGTTTAACGGATTTTTTTTTTCGTACTCATGTGGATGACTTCACACTTCGCATTACTTAGAGTCAATTACCAATTTTTACACCATACTGATATCTTAATTAGATAGTTTTTCAGTTGGTTTTGATCTTCAGACGATTTTACTAGACGGTAAGTCATCTACAAACAACCTAAGAGAGCTGCTTAGATTTTCTCCAAAATCTTTTATGTAAATAAGGAACAGTAGAGGAGTAATGACACGCCCGATTTCACCTCTGTTTTAGTAGATGCCTTACCTTCGATTACTACAAACTCTGTCCTCTCTGACAGGAAATCTCCTATCCAGTCTCAAATTTGGGGCGATATACCATAACCATGGAATTTGATTAAAAGCCGTTTCTGAGGTACGGTGTCAAAAGCCTTCTGGAAATCAAGAAATACGGAATCATTTGAGAATCTTTGTCGATATCACTCATTAATGTGTACTATCGAGGACAATGTTCACAACACCGTGAGTGGCAGCTTGGGATCATACATTCGTAACTATCTCGCAAACTGCACTTTGCAAATGTTCAAATGTTGGTAAATTTATCGGACCATACTGCGTGGTCATCAGTCCGTAGCTTACAAACTACTTAAACCTAGATAAACTAACCTAAGGACAACACAGACACCCATGCCCCAGGGAGGACTCGAAACTCCACGGCGAGCAAGCGCGAGCTCCGCTGTGAGGCGCTTTAGACCGCTCGGCTACTCCACCGCGAATTGCACGTTTGCGGACCCAGCTTTAGTGGGACACTTTAGCTTCTGTTCTCGCGTACTTTCAACCGTGTATCACGGCGATATAGCGTGATTATACATACTGGGGCGCGAATTTTATCCCCCAAAAGATTGGTAGTCCAACTACAGAAGAGATTGGGAAAGTGTGGTATAGAATGGAGCCATGCAGCTGCGTTCCCACCGTCCACAACTACTGACGGCAGTAATGGAGTGGTCGCTGTCTGGCACAGTAGCTGCAATCTCTCAGACGCCGCACAGTGGAGGTCCCCAGCTTGGGGACAGAGCCTCCGCTCCCTGGCTGCCGTCCACTTGGCCTCGGGACGTCGCAGGCGGGAAGCCGGCGGCTCAGCGCCGACACGAAGTGGACGCAGGGCCGGCGGTGTTTTTGCAGCCCCGGGGCGGCGCGCTGTCACGAAGGACCGGGGACAGCGCCGTGCGGGCCAGCGGTGCGAGATAAGGCCTGCAGGGCCGCGCTGGCTGTCACAGCGCCCGACACTGCCGGCCCACCCGAGCACCGGCCCCACGCCGGCTGCAGCGGGGCCGGGCGGGCACCATGTGAGAGCGGCGCGCCACCTACTCGCTAAAGGCTAGACTACACGACGACACCAGGTTGCGACACTCGTTTCATGAAATGAGTTTCACGCACCTGGTTTCGTGTGTGTCTGTAGCAGTGATCTCAATGATTAACACTGGATACACAACTGTAGTGTTTTCAATCTGTGAAAATCGTGACACTCTATTTTTGTAAGGTTGGCAACTTCGTACGTATAGGTCATGTTGTTCTTTTGTATTCTGCGTCCTTTGAAAATAAGATGTAAATGATTAATTACTTTAATAAATACATTCTACTAAAGTTAGAGTCGTTTGTGCTTGAAGAGAACTCAAAGGACACGAAGTAGAGTTCATATCCATAAATGAACTATATTTTAGTCAGTTCCTATCAAATTCAATTTAATGAATAAATTACACTGTTGTAGACGCTACTTCTCGTGTTCATTTCTCTATTTGCCTCTTGTTTATAATGATTTCCGTTTGAGTCAACCGATTGGAAATTACTGCATGAAAAATAACGCTTATGTCAGACACTTCGAATTGATCGTTCTTACACCTTCATTTATCTCTCTACGGTAAAAGAATTTACCCATTTAACGCAATATGGTAGAAACACTACTTCTGAATAAAAATATAACTGACGTACACGTTTTTTTTTAAAAAAAAGAAACCATGCCGTTTTCTGCTGTTTCGTTTCTTGATTATATTGTTTATTCCAAGTCTCAACTATTTTGTGAATAGTATTAAAATTTTCATAGGTAGCTGCCGTTGTATTTGAGTTACTTTGTTCGAAAAACAACTAGAACAAACGATTATAGATGTCATAATGTTAAATTCGGTGTACGCAAATACTACTAACAACTAGATAGATATACGTTCAAAAATATGGCGTCGAGCGTCACGCTTTCGTAATACAGTACTGACTCCAGATTATCTTTGAGCTCACTGGTCTGTAGACACGGCGCCAATACTATGCACTTCAGTTTCGTTGTTTTGTGGGTGCCGTAGTTGCCGTAGATTGAAAGTTTTGGTAGCTGTAAGAGTTGTGGCGGAGCTATTGCTTCTCTGTGTGAAGTCGCTGCGTAAGACTAAACATAAAAAAGAATAAGTAACGTGTTTGAGTTCGTGACTGGATTTAAAAAAAAAAAAGACGTCAGATCCGTTGCTCAGCGAACTTGATGAAAGAAATTGTGGTTGTAGACCCTAGAAGTTATTTTAATTAACTCAGAATGTCACCAGATCTGTTTACGTTCCTTTTAAACAGAGTTAGTAATGCAATAAACAAACAAGATACTGTTATGCGTGAAGCATCGTTACCAGAACTGAAATTACAAATTGCATTACTTTTCTTATCAAATAGATATTCTCTCTACAGTACCTGTAACGTGTTCCAAAATCCAACAACTGCCATAGTTCATTTGTATATGTATTTAGAATTGAATGTACTTTAATCTGCAATTCACTAACCGTCAACTCATCAATATTTAATTCACGAATACTTGCTTCAAGAGCACTAACACGGCACTGCTTATTCCTGAAATTTTCATCGTTAAAATGGCACAAACACCTACGCATATATGTTCAAAAACCGAATTATTTCTTCCTTTCCCCCCTCTATGTTGTGTTTTGTTCTGTATGGTTATCACCTAACCTAAAAACACGTGCAATCAGTTTCGCCAAAGTTGGAAAGTGCCTAAACTGTTTAGTTTCGCCAACGAATTGCGCGAACGCCTGCCACGCATGCGCTCTGGCCAATATCGCAGTTTCATGAAACCTAGTGTCGTCGTGTAAAGTAGCCTTAACACCGCCGATCTCTGCCGGAAACACACGATTGACAGCTGACGCGCAAGTTTGTATTCACGTTAGCAGTATTCTACACACTGACGTAATACAGGTTACCTTAGACAAAATTTCTAGTTGGTGCGAAGAATGGCAGCTAGCTCTCAATGTAGAAAAATGTAAGGTGATGCGCATGAGTAGAAAAAACAATCCCATAATGTTCGAATACAGCATTAGTAGTGAGCTTCTTGATGCTGTCGCGTCGTTAAAATATCTAGGCGTAACATTGCAGAGCGATATGAAATGGAACGAGCATGTAAGGACAGTTGTGAGTAAGGCAGACAGCCGACTTCGGTTTATTGGGAGAATTTTGGGAAGGAGACCGCGTATAAAACGCTTGTACGACCACGTCTTGAGTATTGCTCAAGTGTTTGGGACCCGCAGCAGATCGGTTTGAAGGAAGACATAGAGGCGGTTCAGAGACGAGCAGCTAGATTGTTACCGGTAGGTTCTACCAATGCGCGTGTGTCACGGAAATGCTCCGGCAACTCAATTTGGGATCGCTGGAAGAAAGACGACATTCTTTTCGTGAATTTCTGTTAAGTAAATTTAGAGGGCCGGAATTTGAAGCCGAGCGTAGTACGATCTTGCTGCCGCCTACTTACATTTCGCGTAAAGATCACAAAGACAAGATAAGAGAAATTAGGGCTCGTACGGAGGCATATAGGCATTCTTTCTTTCCTCGTTCAGTTTGGGAGTGGAATAGGAAAGGAAATGCCTAGTAGTGGTACAGTGTACCCTCCGCCACGCACCTTACGGTGAATTGTGGAGTATGTATGTAGATGTAAATGTAAATGTAGATGTAGATGTAGATGTAATTACTACAGTAAGTCAATAGTTACGCTGAAATGCAAAATTTGTGAAGTATTTGAAGACTTAGTGACTTAATGAGCAATCTTTCGTAGCACAAAGATGCCATGGAATGAATACGACATTTCGGCTTCTAGCAGTCCCCTCGGCCACTGCGGCCGGCTATGTTTATAACTCTGTAAGTCAGAATCAAAAGTGTTCTTAAAATAATAAATACTGTAGAATATTACACCGTGAACTGGGGTTCCTTCGTGACAGATTTTATTATTTTCCTCATTGTCTTTAAAGGTTTAGTTCATTAAATACTTAAATGAAAGTTAGATAGATTTAACCTTCCCCTTTCTGAATATGAAAGGCATTTTGATCTAATAACCAATCCTTGCCCAGTTAGACCTGTTTTGTCCTCGTCGGCCAATCCTTCGGGAAAGGATGTGCTCAGGACGCGTGGGATGCGTAGACAGCTAAAACAGCTATACAGATTGGTAATACAAATTTTATTAACTGAAATATTACTCAACTTCGGTTTATGAGAAATTTCGTCTGTTCTCGCGGCGGCGTCTTGCACGATGCTAGCTGCTTTGAATCATAGTAACTGCCTAGTTCGGAGTCGAGTTCCGAGTGCCCTTCCAAACACGTGTCGGCCTAGATAAAACTGCTTGTAGAAGGCGCGCTTCTAGGCTGCCGGCGTGTGATTGGCTGCCGGTCGTCCGATACCTTATTTATTATCGTTTTCGTACGTCCGGCGTGTGGCGCAGACTTTACGCCACAACAAGACCCTCGTGACTTTGCCTCAAATTTACCCCAACAGTTGGGGCAAAACTGGGACCAGTCAATTATCATGCTAAATTAAATAAACAAAAATAGCCGTTCAAATGTTAGACTAGCAACTCTTTATCTGGACCAGTATTGGCTCCGCAACGAGGAAATATTATTACTAAAACATATTTTTTTTAAATAATGGCTTCAACACATTAAGGAATTTGAGAAACTGTGAAGAGACACAAAAGATATAAAACCATAAAAATGCAAATAAAGAAATTAATAAATCATCTGAAAAAATTCAGTGAATATAGAGTCCAAAATACTTGAAATAAATATACATGTGACGTCACTCGTGATCCTGCAGGTGTTTTTTTTTTTTTTTTTTTTTTTTTTTTTTTCATGTTCAGAGAATGTAAGAAATCAACTGCGAATGCGTAAAGCTGAAAATGTGTACCCGGCCGGGATTCTAACCCGGGTCTTAATATAAAAAATAACCTGATGACCAACTTACTCTGGCGGGCTGATGATTTGGATAACGCCTTCTACAGCATGTTCTTGAGCATCTTTCTTGGGCCATCTGTTTCCAAATTTTTCCACGACGGACTCTATGTATCCCGTTGTTGTTCTTTTTTATAACTCGTACTGTATACAGATTACTTTCGTATGTGACCATTACATGCATCCCGTCGCACAAGTTCTTTGTTTGGTCCGCAATATACGTAATAAGCGGTTTGGTGCAGACTCATCAGTTTCTTCGGATCCATCTTCCTCATCCAGAACATTAATGGTTATACTGTCGTCTGGGACAGTCCCAAAGTTGTACCATAAAAGTCTCATTATTGACAAAAGCACCCAAACTAGATACTAATTGTAGGATGTTTTATGCTATATTTGCATAAATTGTGGCTCAGGCATGTACGATTTGTAATATTTACATACCTATTGTGGCTGAACTGCCATTCAGCTTGCGTATGTGAAAGATGGCAGCGATTTGATAGGACGTCGACATTGACACGAATATTAAAATGGATTCTATACAGCACAGTTATAGAGACGGAGGCGATAGGGGAAGCGTGGAGGGGAGGAGCTACGGCCGAGCAACAACTGTGGAGCATGCGGGAGACACACTGCGTCATTCGCGACCAGCCACGCAGCTAGAGACATAAAATTATTGGGTGTCAGTCCCGTAATGAGGATGCACCGAACGGCTGAAAACTGGGCCCAGAGTAGATGGCACCACTCAACAAAGATTATGAAGACCGCAGAAGCAACAGTGTATCTCGCAAGTTGTAGCAGCAGGAAATGTAATACAAATTTAAGTGTCACTGTCCTAATTTTACCCCACCATTCCAAAAGTAATCTCATTTTACGGCATTTGTATAATGTATCGTTCAAAATGAATTAAACACCCTACCAAGTGAAGGCGGACAGTCGGGTAAAGGGGGTATTACACGACGATCCGCCGCGAAAGGTATTGGTCTACAGCGACAGCCATCTAGCGGCAGACCACGTGGAACTATCGCGGAATCGTGATTATTAGCAGACACTTTACCCGCGCGCCGCAATTCAGACCAGTTCCGAACTCACGTGAATCCGTGCATACGTGCATCCGTGCATCCGTGCATACGCACTAGGCACCGCTGATGTGCGCATGCGCAGAAGCGGGTACTGCACGAAGCTTTCTGTTTGTTTTGTGTATGACATTCATGGTTCGGACTGATTTCTGATTTCAGACTTCAGTGTTACGTATTTTGCCTTTTCATTAAGTACATTTCAAAAATGCAGTAATTAAACCAAAACAATATTTGCTTTTCAGCAGACTTTTATACTAGGTGTTTATGGAAAGAAGATTTGTATTGGTTGCTTCATACTTCAGAAATGAAATGAAACAGAGAGCCGTTGAGTCTTCATTCAGGCGTACAGGGACCAAATGTGTTTGTATAACCCACACAACTCCCTGAATCATAATAAGTTACGTCAGCAGTCGTTTGTTCCTCAATAATATGGATACAAATATACAGTCAGCAGCTCTTCAAACGAGACCACTTTTTTCCTCACGAAGTTCTGAAATTCATGCGGATCTATGGGACTAAGTTCTTTTACAAGCTGCCTTCCTTCTTTCCAGCCTTAGCCGCAGTCAACTTCTGACATTTCGTGATTGTGCACGATCTGAAAATTTATTTCACAGGTTCAAAACTGCTGTGTGTAAAATGCTGCATAAATGTAAATTTAGATATACACACACTGTGCAACCAAGTGTCGTAATACATAACGACAGTCTGAGGCTGTATGTCACGAATTGCGCGGCTGATCCCACTTGAAGTTCGAGTCCTCCCTCGAGCATTTGCGTGCATGTTGCCCTTACCATAACTTAATGATCTATGCAGATGGACTGTTATAGCTGGCGTCTTACAGAAAGGCGCTTCCGCACATAGAGGCGGAGTGATAGGGGAAGCGTGGAGGGATGAGCTAAGGACGAGCAGCTGGGGAAAAACATTGCGTAACAGGTGGCCTTCCACGAGCCTACAGAACGAGCGTTATTGGCTGTCATTGCGGTAATGGAGGGGGATGCGCAGAACGGCTGAGTACTGGGCCGTCTTCATAGGTGACGCGGGCTATAGTTACACAAAACTTCAAAACGAAATTGTTAAGCCTGTAATTGAAAGCAGTAGCGACTCAATTTCGTGCTAACTGCACCAGAGAAAAATAATACCTAATACTTAATTAAAATATGTAACTTTTCATCTATATCTATAAATGTGAATGTCTGAACCACAAGACATAAAGAGCTAACAATTTGTACAGTTACTAATGTCTACCTGGTGAAGGCTTTAGGCACAGTTTTATGGCGATCGGATGTGAATGTCTGTTTGGTGTACGCTTATCACGTCCGAATGACGACGCAGAGACTTAAATATTTGTACAGTTACTAATTTATACCTGAGAAAGGTTTTAGGCACGGTTTTATAGCGATCTGATAAATATTTATTAATTTGAAGATGATAACGCGAAATGCGGAACAATAATTACTCTTTGAAAATTATAATTACACTTTGAAATTTTTTTTATTGGTTGCATTGTTGCTTGAGGATTGATAAAGATACAAGACCGGAGTATATTTGGATGGAAATTATCGGTGTATATAAAATTCTACGTGTGTGTGTGAGTTAATGATTCGCTCTGCAGCGAAAACTACAGAACGCAAAAGAATGGTTTGTGTGTAATTGTTGTCCGAAGCCGCGGTGGAGTAGCCGAGCGGTCTAAAGCGACCCGCTGCGGAGCGCGCGGTTGCTCGCCGTGGAGGTTCGAGTCCTCCCTGGGGCATGGGTGTGTGTGTTTGTCCTTAGGTTAGTTTACCTAGTTTTAAGTAGTTTGTAAGCTACGGACTGATGACCACGCAGTTTGGTCCGATAGATTTACAAACATTTGTTGTCCGAAATCTCCCGTTGTACACTATAGCAGTTCCATGCCGATAAGGGGGTGGAAGATATGGTGGTTGAAAGTCGTCAAATTATTAAAAAATTCCGACTGAAGGCCAGCGATGACGTTTGCGACTCTGTACCAAGGACGTTACATACAGCGAAATGTGATGCCACAAGCCATATCTTTGGTCTATGCGTGCTACAATATCTTCAGCTGTTTCTCTGTAAGGATAAGCATACGAATAAGGAAATATAAGAATAAATAAATAAAGCAGTAAGAAAGAAATTTCCTTTAATATATCTCTTTAAAAATCGATTTGACGTTTCGCGCATTATCTATCATAATCAATCAACACGCTAGGGGAGCAGCGGGTTTAAGGTTGTAGAAATAATCTGAATGACTTTCCAAGAAGTCAGTTTCTCTTGGGTTCTTGTGCGGTATGAATGAACGATTACAGGAGCTCAGTTGTCATCGGATTTCGTGCGCGTTATTGCTATATATTGCGCAGGCGCGGATTCGCTCGAAGGAATATCCGCCGTGCATCGTGTTAACAGGTCTACGTCAAGCAGTACGTAGTTCTAGACAATCACGCTTGGGGCGTTGCTGCATAGGCGTACGCATCAGGTGTATCGCGTAATACGGCCTTAATATATACATTAATATTATTTTTGTTTGTCAATAGCGTTCAGAATCCTTTGTAGGTGTTTTCTTTGGAAGAAAGTAAAACTGCGGCGGCTGTTGGGTGGCCGTCGCCTGGATAATGAGACTGTTAGGAATTTCGCCGTCGCTCGGAAGGGAAGAGTGATGGCGGGCGTAACGTATCGCGGGTAGGCGGCAGGTGGTCCGGCCCTATCTGCGGAGTGGCAGCGCGCCGCCATTGATATTGATGGATATTGATGGCCGCCGTCGCCACGGACCATCCCGCCCTTATATCTGACACCGCCGCGACGCGCTGGCCACCCCGCCGCTCCCACGACACCAGTTCCTGCCGCCTTGCCCTTGCACCACCGACGCTGCTCTCTTCCCAAAGTTTGAGCCTATTATTGTACGACTCCACTGCAAATCACGCGTAAGTGAATGGCAGTGGATGCGCGTACTATGTGTTCACTGGTTCAGTGAACTCCGGAAAAATGCTCGTCGTGAAGGAAAAAAAAAAAAAAAAAGTAAAAATTAATGTAAAAAAATTAAATAAGAAGTATTTTCAAACTATCATTCTTGTTAAATAGAACAATTCTGGGTGTTAGGTCGCGTAATTTTTAAAAACACTTAGCAGATGAACTGCTAACGTTTCGACCACTCTGCAGTGGTCCTCTTCATTGCGGTTAAACCTGAGGAGGACCACTGCAGAGTGGTCGAAACGTCGGCAATTCATCTGCTAAGTGTTTTAAAAATTGATGCGGCCTAACATCCACAATTGTTATATTCACTGTATTCCCTGAAGAAGACCACTACAGAGTGGTCGAAACGTCGGCAATTCATCTACTAAGTGTTTTAAAAATTGATGCGGCCAAACATCCAGAAGTGTTTTATTCATTGCATTGCGGATAACCCTGAAGAGGACCACTGCAGAGTGGTCAAAATGTCGGCTACTCATCTACTAAGTGTTTTAAAAATTTATGCGGCCTAACATCCAGAAGTGTTTTATTCATTGTATTGCGGTTAATCCTGAATAGGACCACTGCAGAGTGGTCGAACGTCGGCAATTCATCTGGTGTTTTAAAAAAACGACGTGACCTAACATCCACAATTTTTTTATTCATTGTATTGCGGATAACCCTGAAGAGGACCACTGCAGAGTGGTCGAAACGTCGCAAATTCATCTGATAAGTGTTTTAAAAAAATGACGCGACCTAACATCCACAATTGTTATATTCACTGTATTCCCTGAAGAAGACCACTACAGAGTGGTCGAAACGTCGGCAATTCATCTACTAAGTGTTTTAAAAATTGATGCGGCCAAACATCCAGAAGTGTTTTATTCATTGCATTGCGGATAACCCTGAAGAGGACCACTGCAGAGTGGTCAAAATGTCGGCTACTCATCTACTAAGTGTTTTAAAAATTTATGCGGCCTAACATCCAGAAGTGTTTTATTCATTGTATTGCGGTTAATCCTGAATAGGACCACTGCAGAGTGGTCGAACGTCGGCAATTCATCTGGTGTTTTAAAAAAACGACGTGACCTAACATCCACAATTTTTTTATTCATTGTATTGCGGTTAACCCTGAAGAGGACCACTGCAGAGTGGTTGAAACGTTGCCAATTCATATGCTAAGTGTTTTCAAAAATGATGCGGCCTAACACCCAGAATTGTTTTATTCATTGTATTGCGGATAACCCTGAAGAGGACCACTGCAGAGTGGTCAAAATGTCGGCTACTCATCTACTAAGTGTTTTAAAAATTTATGCGGCCTAACATCCAGAAGTGTTTTATTCATTGTATTGCGGTTAATCCTGAATAGGACCACTGCAGAGTGGTCGAACGTCGGCAATTCATCTGGTGTTTTAAAAAAACGACGTGACCTAACATCCACAATTTTTTTATTCATTGTATTGCGGTTAACCCTGAAGAGGACCACTGCAGAGTGGTTGAAACGTTGCCAATTCATATGCTAAGTGTTTTCAAAAATGATGCGGCCTAACACCCAGAATTGTTTTATTCATTGTATTGCGGATAACCCTGAAGAGGACCACTGCAGAGTGGTCGAAACGTCGGTAATTCATCTGCTAAGTGTTTTCAAAAATGACGCGGCCTAACACCCAGAATTGTTTTATTCATTGTATTGCGGATAACCCTGAAGAGGACCACTGCTGAGTGGTTGAAACGTCAGCAATTCATCTGCTGAGTGCTTTAAAAATCGACGCGGCCTAAAACCCAGAATTTTTTTATTCATTGTATTGCGGTTAACCCTGAAGAAGAGCACAGCAGAGTGGTTGAAACGTCGGTAAATAAGAGGACCACTGAAGAGTAGTCGAAATGTCGGCAATTCATCTGCTGTTTTAAAAATTGACGCGGCCTAACACCCAGAATTGTTTTATTCAAAATGACACCGGCCTTGGAAGCCTACGAAATTATGTCATTCTTCGTTTTGTTCTTCTGTCAGATCATTTTATATGCGCATTCAAAGTATTTTTATCGCAAACGGCACATATACGAGCCATATTGCTGCCGCGTAATGTAGGCGGCAGTGGCAGCAGCGTTGCAATGCGCATTCACGGCTGAGGTTCAAATTCTCTTCTGAACCCCCTGGAGGCAGCATATGGATGCTTCCACGGTAGGGAGGGGCGAGGCGAACACCGAATTTAATATTGGCGTTGGATCTGGTAGAGACGCCAGCACCTGTCTACTAGAACTGACGGTTTCGCACGAATGGTCCCAAAGCAGAGGCGATGAAGCTACTGCGCAACTCACCATGGGCATCGGCAATTTCCCCGTTAAGGCAACTTCCCGCTCTTCATATTTATTTTTGGTGCATTGAAGATTCAACAACAACACGTCGTACTTGGTAAAATATCTTATAACTATAAATTATAGACGTATAAACTCTTAAAATTCTTCAGAAGATACGATCCTGAATAATACTGAAGTCAACACTCTCCACATCGCACGAATAGCTGTGTGGTTAGCTGCAACGCGTTGCGCTGTCGTGGATAGTGGGTTAGAGACCTACTGCAAGTAATTTCTATGAAATCCAATTTTCTTTGTAACAAATACGGCAACAAAAAGTACTTTTGTATTTTTACTTGCCAAATATCTTTGGACGTTTTAGCAAACTTGTGGCGATTTTGAGAGTAAATGACATTTGTACTCTTAGTTGTAACAAATAAATGGCCGGCCGCGGTGGCCGAGGGGACTAAGGCGCTTCAGTCACGGTCTGCATGGCCACTACGGTCGGGGGTTCGAATTCCCCCTCGGGCATGGATATTTGTGCCGTCCTGTTTCGTAAGTAGTTCATCTGTAGTTTGTAAGTTTAGGGACTGATGACCCCGTAGTTAAGTCCCATAAGCTTAACAAATATTTTTGAACAAATAATGCACTTTTTGAAAAGATGTGGGGGTGAGCAGCCTCTGCGGTTGCGTAAGGTTAGGGCGGATTTTGCTTCCAGTGTCGCGTGACCCAAAGGTAGCTTGTCCCTTCATCGTCACAGGTTGAAGTTGTAATCAGTTATTTACTGTGTTTTAGTGGTCATATCCATATGCATATGTTCTTCGTGTTTATTATCAAAGAAAAATGAACAACGTTCAGTATCAATTAGAAACAAATTATTCAGCTTTAAGCGTAGAACAATAGTGTGAAATAAAGAAGCTTGATAGGCCGACGACCGAGCTCCATTTGAAGCAAGCGTGAACAAGCCAAGATAAGAAGGTAAGACATACTGCATTATTTTCAATGAAAATATATCTAAAGGAGTTTGGGGGTGGAGTCGCTTTCCAGAGGTGCGTCAAATTGTCTCTTTGGACGCCGAGAAGGGGGGGGGGGGGTTGAGGAAAGTGGGTACGACGCCACTATCAATATCCGGCACTCAAAGGAGTAAACCACCAGTCATCTGAAGCACCAGTCGCCACTGGTGGAGGTCGTATCGACCACCTTCACACTATATCTCTGCCGTTTCGTGTACTGATAACAGTACTTAATGCCCTTACGTTATCTTAATGTGTAAGATCACAAGAGCAATTGCTAATACATAACTGATTTAATTATTAGATTTATTTATTTATTGAATTCCGTAATACGGCAATGTTAACGCATACGTGTCCGAATTAACTTACATTTGTCATATTATTGCAGAAATTGGTTTTCTTCTTTATGAATGATAATTAGTCAGCTCTATATATAAATTACGATTGTTCTTCCTAGTTTTGTATTTTTTGTAGGTGCAACATATGCGTCCCAATTTAATACGAATGAATTCAGGGTATCATTTATTTTTTACCAGGGATTATGATATGTGAATATGAGAAACTACGTACCAGTATGACATGTATCAAGTATGTCATTCGAGCCGCGGTGGAAGTGTCCAAGCGCAATGCGGCGCTATGTTCCGATGCGCCAGGCCACTCCCTGTCGGCAGTTCGAATCCTCCCTCGGACTTGGATGTTTGTGCTGTCTTTAGTATAAGTTTCTAAGTAGTTTGGACGTTTAGGGAGTGGTGACCCCGCAGTTGAGTCCTAAGCTTAACAAACATTTGAACTTTTTATGTAGACGTAGAAATATATGTATCTCATATTGTAAGGCCCCCCGATAATGGTTTGCAACTCTACGGAAAGACGTAGTTGTGCTCCAGACATCCATTCTTAGGTATTTCCTTCTGCATTATGGCTAATGTTTGATACCGGATTACTCTTTTTTATCATTAATGTTATCTTTGCCAGGGCCTGTCAATTATTTAGGTCCCCTTATTTCTTGTGTCGTTAGTTTTTTGTTTGTCATGATGACCAAGTTTCAGGTTTATATTCCTACTATTTTAATTTCTGATACTTCCGTCAACTTCTGCTTTTCTGCGGTTTAGTCTCAATCCGTAATCTGCACTCATTAAACCATTCATTTCCGCCATCATACCCTGTGATTTTCCTTCACTTTCACCGAGGATTATAATGTCATCAGGAATTCTCATCAGTGATATTCCTCCACCCTGCACTATTATACCAGCTTTGACTCTCTCTCTCTCTCTCTCTCTCTCTCTCTCTCTTACTTTCCGTCACTGCTTCTTAGATTAATCAATTGAGCAACAGGGGTGACACCGTTTTAATGCAATTACTTCGTACTTGGTTTTGCAGCCCCATAATTCTTTCCTGATACTCACATTTTACATGGAATTTCTAATACCACCGTGCACTGTGTTGTATTGTTGAAAGCTTTTTACAGGTCGACAATTACTATGAAAGTTATATGCACCCATTATCAGGTGTAATGTCTAAATTGTCACTCTTCTGCCTTCACCTTACCTAAAAGTCAAATTGATCCTCATGTAACAGATCTTGTTAAGATTTATGATGAATGGCCTGTCCTCACTCTTGTCTCCTCTTGCTTTTTCACGAATTGTGTGAATATTTTTCTGAAACTCTGTTGGTACACCCCCACTTAAAAAGTATATTATTAGCAGCTTGCCCCAATGACTTCACCAATTTTCATGTGTTGTCTATGTCATCTGTCCTCTGCGTTTAGAAAATGAGTTACCATTGTGTTGTGAATGATACTTTTGGTTTTACCAACCGCTGTTTAGAATTTTCTGTATGCTGTGACATTCCTTCAAACGATCACGTCCTTTTTCATTTATTCACGTTTTTTATGCAACAGAAAGTTTATTGCGTTTTTGAATTGTATGTACTTTCACACACGAATTTTGACTGTTTACTTTATCAAAGATATTTGCAGCGATGGAATTCTGCTGCTAGTATAAAAAGTAGCATTATTTAGTTACGTAAAGCTCTCCCGTAGCGCGACTTTTAATCTCATTGGTGCCGACCGCAGTGGCCAAGCGGTCTGCGGCGTGCCAGGCACGGTCTGCACGACCGCTGCGGTCAGGGGTTCGAATCCCCCCTCGGGCATAGATGTTTGTGCCGTCTTTAGTATAAGCTAGTTCATGTTTGTACGTGTAGGGCCTAATGACGCCGTTGTTATGTCCCATAAGCTCTACAAACATTTGAACATTTTGAATCTCATTGGTGCAAGTTACGATATGAGATACATTTCCTCCTTTTGTTACTTTTTTTACCAAATTGTAGAGCGCATCACCATCGGAGATAGTTTGCAGCTTGTAAATACCATATGATTTTCTAAAACCTGATGAATTTCATTCATTCATGACTTCAGAAATGAAAGGCATTTTACAGAACTGTGGGATATTTTGCAGGTAGGCAGACATAATCAACGCTCACGTCTTGTAATGTAACCCGATATAGTGGCACTAGTGTAGTGCCTAAGCGATCCATAATTGTTGT
Source organism: Locusta migratoria (assembly GCA_026315105.1). Classification (NCBI taxonomy): domain Eukaryota; kingdom Metazoa; phylum Arthropoda; class Insecta; order Orthoptera; family Acrididae; genus Locusta; species Locusta migratoria. The sequence continues at coordinate 105,862,526 of CM048747.1, forward strand.
ATGAACGTTGATAGAGGATAGCAGGGAGCTTTGGCAGATGAGCAAACGCCGTGGGGGAGACAGACCAACTAGATGTGCTGAACCACCACCAAGCACTGCTGTAAGGCAGCCAGGCAAGCAGTTGTACTGGGGGGAGGAACTTGCACCGCACCCCGAGGACCTGTCGGAATTCGCTGCAAGTTTCGGTATTGGAGTGGGTGTAGATTAGCTGCATGTTGGAGTGACTGCTATAGACATCGTGTTGTCAGTGGTAGTTCGCGCGAAAGCGCAGGAATTCAATTACGATTGTCGGCAAACAACTATGCGAGCAATGAGTTTACCAGTTTAGTAACAACTGTGTACAAATTTCTCGCACTCGTGATTCTAAGAAATAAGCAGCATTTGAGTAAATCAGAATGAAAACTGTGCTTTACTTGGTCTACTTTATTAACTTTCTTGTACAGTATTACTTACTTTTATTTAGGGTATGACGCGTCTAACGTGTAGAAAGGTGCATATGAATAAAGATACAACAGTTAATATGTTTTTTTCTTTTACAAATGCAGTTAACTACCATTTTGTGAGCATCGCTCTATAAACTGCGCATAGATGTAATATCACACATTACATACGTCGTTTAAGATTTATCATCACAATGATCTATAAACTTTACATTAGTTAATTACAGCCGGCCGCGGTAGCCGAGGGGATTGAGGCGCTCCAGTCACGGTCCGCACGGCCACTACGGTCGGGGGTTCGAATCCCCCCTCGGGCATGGATATTTGTGCCGTCCTTAGTCTTAGCTAGTTCATAAGTAGTTTGTAAGCTTAGGGACTGATGACCAAGTAGTTAAGTCCCTTAAGTTCTACAAACATTTGAACATTTGATTTGAGTTAATTACATATTTGTCGTATTGAATGACATAACAGTGAGACCAAAAACTCGTCAAATCTTTACATCAAGTGGTTTCATTTTATTATCAGAGCTGCTCATCTAGTGAACTAAATACAACTGGTGAAGTATCGACGAAATCCTACAAAGTTCTTCCTAACTTTCTGGTAGGGAATTCATGTATCATGTGCATTAGTGTTTGTCCTTGGGCTCCAAAATAATACTGGAGACAGCAAGCCGTACTTTACCTATTTAGAATTTCCTTGGTTCGGGCGTGTCTGTTTCGTAGTCAGTTTAGGGCATAGCACAAGTTTATTGAGAATTTCATTCCTGGAAGGGGTAGAGTAGGATCCATTTATGCCACAAGCTTGAGCGCATTCTAGCACTTCCACTGTATGTAATGTAGCCTGTTTTCATCGAAGAGATGGAGGATCTATATAGGTGAGAATTAGAGGCCGGGGTAAATGTGTTGATTTCAGTCCCAGATATGAATCTCATAGTACTGTTCAAGTGAACATCGGACGTGTTACCCTTGATTTTTAGGTAATAATTTTACAAATCATCTTGCAGGTATTTTTTAAGAATGTCACTTCATTAACTCTAAAAGTAAATGTACAAATTTTAATACACATAAATATAGTTAGTGTAACATATTTATAAAAACCTTTAGATACTACACTGCAAATCGGTGGCATTACTGGCGTATAGGTTATAGTATGATATTTACACAAACCCCAGAATTGTTGCGTGTTGCAGGGTATAGAAGAAAAGATGAGTGTGGTAAGCGTAATAGTGTGACCACGAAAATTGAGCAGTGTCCGTCCCGGTTAATTCTTTGTTGTGTAAGTTCAGGGGCACGCAAGTCGCCGATGTGGATTCCAAATGAGAAACATGCCCCGTTCACAAGTCAGTATCAACGTTTTTAAGGTAAGAAAGGGATAAATGGCCCTGATTCTTAAGATGGCAGTAAGACACCGGCAATATGCTGAAAACGCTGAGAATTATCAGTAATTGCGTTAGGTATTCATACACAGTTAAACCAAATTTAAAACCAACTACAATTTCATCGGGTTCAGATGGCCAGACACGCAAGCAATAGATGGCATATGACAAAACGCTAGCAACAAAATGAAACCATTTTGAAACACTAATAACCTTAGGCTACTTATTGAACTACTTGCTACAGCTAAGTAATTTCATTGAAGAGTAAACGAAACTACGCAATTTTTTAAACTGACGTAGGAACATAAGAACTAGCATTACAAAATGTATGTCGATTGGTTGATCTCATTGTTTTTATTTCTTTGTTTTTCAGTATACGGTATGTAAGATTCCTGTAACCAGTGTTCAAAAATGTTCAAATGTTTGTTAAGCTTAAGGGACTTAACTGCGGGATCATAAGTCCCTAAACTTACAAACTACGTATGAACTACCTTACACTAAATACGACACAGACATCCATGCCCGAGGGGGGGATTCGAACCCCCGACCGTAGCGGACGTGCAGACTGACTGGCGCGCCGCAGACCGCTCGGCCACTGCGGCCGTAACGTCTTCACTAATGGTATAAAGATTCAATACGTGCCAGGCTGACACACAGAAGAATGTTTCAAAGTTATTATCTAACAGTAATTAGTACGAATATCAGCTTAAAGTATTATGGCATTATTCTTATATGTTTTGTCTATTTATATGAAGCTGCCGCAGTCTTAAGTAAAAAGTTCGCAACTGAATGCTTGAGAATTCATTAATCCACTTGAATTTATGTGTATCATTTGTATGTCTTACTGCGCAGGAATCAAAGTAAGATCTACCTCATCCGCACTATCCCACTATCCATAAGGCGTCCAGCTGTTGTTTCAAGTAGATATACGAGAGAAAAACGAGGTTTCAGGGGAAGGAATTGAAATATTAATGGATATCATGAACTTGGCAGTAGGAGTGAAAGAGGAGAAACATTTATGGAATTCTGCAATAAATTAAAAACGGTCAAAGAAGTGTATGAGATGGTATACGTGCAGAGAACACCCAGACAGGGAAAGATTAAAAAAAGGATTACAAAAAACTTAAATCAGAAATATCAGTAAACAGTAGTGGGGAAGGCGAACCAAGGGTTGCATTCCATCGAAGAACACTCTTAAAATGCAGTAGCTTTGCGAAAGAAACTTCCACACGTCGTATTTGATGTACTGACGCTCATGGGATACTCAGCAGGTGGGACTGACGAAGAACATAGAAGAGGTTTACAGAAGGGCAGGTATTTTTTAATTTTTAATTTTTATTTTCGAGATGCCGGGAGATAGTGTCACGGAAAATATGCATGAGTTGAAGTGGAAAATTTTAAACAAAGGCGTCACACGATATAGCAAAACTATTTGCCAAAATTGTTTCACCACCTTTCTCTTCCAAATGAGAACTCATTTGGTTAGTACCCATCCACAAAATGAGACTTGATCATCATAATGAAATAAGAAAAACTAAAACGAACACGTAAATATTTAAGTGTTCGTTTATGCGGCGTGCTATTAGAGACCGGAACGGCAGAGAAATATTTGTACCCAGGGACAGGGAGTATGAACTCCTGTAACAGAAGGCAGGAGACTGATATGAAGCACTTTCCCAAAATTTAAGAATAATTATGGAAATTGTACAATTTACTTGGCTATTGGGTAAGCTATTATTTTCCGTTCACGGGGCTAAGGTTGTGTGCTGAATATCAGTGCTTGTTTTGCCTGTAAAACTCTTTGGTCGTACGCTCCCACAATTTTATCAGAGCTTCTCAACACGTCAAGATGTGTTTACTTCAAGTTTGGAAGCCTATTTATAGCAAAATGACAGCGCCCATCACATCTTACATTACATTGTGGTAAATATCACTGTTAACACTTATTTCTGAGTTTCGGTGGAGTCTGTGTTATTATACCAAAATATTTCGTGGTGTTACACATGTGAGAAAAATTTCTCCATATTTCGACTCTACAATTTTTGTAATTTAGATCCAATTCAAAGTTAAAATTTTCGCATTTGCCGTAGCATTTCTCTCGTTTGCTCGAATTTCCTAGTTGGTGTCCTACATCTTCATGTACCTTCAAATTTCGCTGAAGGTACCTTTCATCACAATTTTCTATTTTATTTTTTAAATCGTTTTTCTCCACTTGCAAGTCCCTTTGGAAATGTAGGTGTTTCCTGAGAAGTCACACGAAAAGACGATGAGAATACTAGGAGGAAGATGAAAGAGAATGTTCCTACTGTAAGGATGTGTTCAATATATGGCTTTCGACTTGATCTGATTCAGTCCAGCTTTCAAGCGCGAGTATATGTTTATGTTTCCGTACATTACTTAGAATCCGCGTAGGCCCAAATCACTGTACGGTCGATTACCTTGCGTTTCAGGGTATGTCTGCTCTGTATGTACCTTAATAACTTATTACATTATTAGATTTATGTAACGTATTTGGCTTTAGTATCTAACCATATCAAGTAATCTATGCAAGCCACTTTCCAGATGGGCCATTAAACAACGGAAGGCATTTTGGAGTGAACAAGGACTATTAAATAAGTAAATTAAAAAAAAGAAACATCTCCATTTCCTGCATAAAATCGAAATCAGTCATAAATAGTGTGTCATTCCATTTTTGTAACATCGACTTCCGGTCTTATCAGCCCACTTTCAGTGCAAGTCAGAAGTTGCAAATGGCACTAATCGAACCAGCGTCGTACACTAACTACTAGAGGGTATTGCATTTTGCATTTCATACAACTCCCTCGGTTTCAGAAGGTATCAGAAAACTAGTCATATGGTGTACATTTTAGGGTATTACTGATCTAACAGAAAACTCCCATTTGACTTATGTCTTTCATTTGGCCTGTTGGGGATTACAGAGTAGCAGTACAAATAATAATGAAACCAATGATCTAATCTTATAAATTGCAGATAACTTCCCACCAAACTGAAGTCCTGACAGAACTATGGCAAAGGGGTCGTCACCTAGGCTGTGCTTCGACATTACACCTCATTAACAAACAGTCACATGTTGCTTTTCACGCTGTCAGACGCTGAAGTATTTAGAGAACGTCCCTATCACACTTCTGTACTTGCGACTGATCGACACTTGCCAACGAATATAACGTATATGGAACTATTAATTAAGAAGCGTTTTGAACAGAATGTTCTAAGATGCAAATAAAACTATTTATTACTACTGACACTTCAAATATAAAATACTGAACTAATAAAACAGCTAGAAACCCGAGCTAAGCATCATTTAGGATTTATGATTCTATATGAAACTCAGTACGTAGAATTTTTAAAAGGGTTAGATCTCCATTAGACTGCTTTATATTGTCACGATACAGATTTCGCCCTTAAACCATTTTTAAGTGATGAGGTGAAATTCGTCAGACCTGGTTATAACATGTCATCGTGGAAGATGTTGGTATCATACACAAAAAGCCATTTACAATTTCTCGTGGGGATTTCCAAATCGATATTTGTATATGATATCAACATTTTCGACAGTGACTTGTTATAGTCAAGATTGCTGAATTTCATCATATTACTTGAAAATGGCTTAAGGCTGAAATCGGATCGAAACACTGGAAAAACACAGAATGCACCAAAAATGAAGGCGGGAACTGACACGATTGAAATTACTTGATAATAGAAGCAAGAATATCATTACGCAAAATGTAAGCTGGTACCAGTAAAAACGTTCTGCAGTCAAATTCCAACCCTCTAAATTTCCCTAGTAATGTTACTCGGAAAGAACATCGCCTTCCTTGCAATGATTCGCCTGCAATGATTCCCGAAGCATTGCAGTTTCACTCGTGCATTGATTGAACATACAAGTATAAAACCTCGTAGCCTACCTCTGATTTTTTTTCTACACCGACAACAGTAGTACAGGTTTATATGCCAACTAGCTCTGCCGATGATGAGGAGATCGAAGAAATGTATGAGGAGCTAAAGGAAATTATTCAGACAGTTAAGGGAGAGGAAAACTTAATTGTGATGGGAGACTGGAATTCGGTAGTAGGAAAAGGAAGAGAAGGAAAAATAGTAGGTGAATATGGACTGGGCAGAAGGAATGAAGGAGGAAGTCGCCTGGTAGAATTTTGCTCGGAACATGATTTAATCGTAACAAACACGTGGTTTAATAATCACAAAAAAGTTTGTATATGTGGAAGAGACCAGGAGACACCGGAAGGTATCAGATAGATTTTATAATGGTAAGACATAGATTCCGGAACCAGGTTTCAAACTGTAAGACGTACCCAGGGGCAGATGTAGACTTTTACCATAACTTGTTGGTCATGAACTGTAGGCTGAAACTAAAAAGCCGGCCGCGGTGGCCGAGGGGACTGAGGCGCTCCAGTCACGGTCTGTACGGCCACTACGGTCGGGGGTTCGAATCCCCCCTCGGGCATGGATATTTTTGCTGTCCTTAGTAGTAGCTAGTTCATAAGTAGTTTGTAAGTTTAGGGACTGATGACCCCGTAGTTAAGTCCCATAACCTATACAAACATCAGAACATTAGAACATTAGGAACTGAAAAAAACTGCAGAAAGGTAGGAAAATAAGGAGATGGGACTTAGATAAATTGAAGGAACGTGAAGTTCTGGAGAAATTTAGAGGGAGATTTAGGCATCAATTGACAGAAACAGGGGGAAATAAAACAGTAGAAGAGAGATGAAATAGTGAAGGCAGCAGAGGAGAAAGTAGGTAGAAAGGCAAGACCTACAAAAGTCCTTGGATATCACAGGAAATACTAAATTTAATTGATGAAAGGAGAAAATATAAAAATGCAGTAAATGAAACAAGCAAAATGGAGTACAGACGACTAAGAAATGAGATTGACAGGAAGTGCAAAATGGCTAAGCAGGAGTGGCTAGAAGCCAAATGCAAATCTGTAGAAGAATGTATAAGAAGGGGACAAGTAGATACCGCCTACAGGAAAATAAAAGAGCCATTTGGGAACAAGAAAAGCATCTCTACGAATATCAAGAACTCAGATGGGAAACCAGTTCTCAGCAAAGAATGGAAAGCAGAAAGTTGGAAAAAGTACATAGAGCAGCTCTACAAAGGAAATGAACTTATTTATGAAGTTGTAGGAAGGGAAGAGGGAGTAGATCAAGATGAAATAGATTCTACACTGAGGGATGAATTTGACAGAGCCCTGAAAGACCTAGGTCGGAACAAGGCCCCAGGAGTAGATGACATACCCTTAGAGCTACTGAAGTCTCTGGGAGATCCAGCCATGACAAAACTATTTCAACTAGTGTGTACGTTGTATGAGACAGGCGAAATAGCCTCAGACTTTAAGAAAAATGTAATAATCCCCATTCCAAAGAAATTAGGCTCAGACACGTGTGAAAATTACAGAACCATCAGTTTGATAAGTCATGGTTGCAAAATTTTAACACGAATTACAGGAGAATGGAAAAGCTGGTAGAAGCTGACCTCGGGGAAGATCAGTTTGGATGCAGGAGGAATGTAGGAACCCGGGAGGCAATACTCACTTTACGTCTTATCTTAGAAGATAGATTAAGGAAAGGCAAACCTACATTTTTAGCTTTTGTAGATTTGGAGAAAGATTTTGACAATGTTGACTGGAATACACTCTTTCAAATTCTGAAGTCAGCAGGGGTAAAATGCAGGGAAAGGAGAATTATTTACAAATTCTACCAAAGCCAGACCGCAGTTATTTGACTCGAAAGGCATGAAAGGGAAGCATCCGTCGGGAAGGGAGTAAGACAGGGTTGCAGCCTTTCTTCGATGCCATTCAATTTGTACATCGAGCAGGCGGTGAAGGAAAGCAAGGAAAAATTTGGAATAGGGATTAAAGTTCAGGGGGAAGAAATAAAAACATTGCGTTTTGCTGATGACAATGTAATTCTGTCAGAGACAGCGGATGACCTGGAATAGCAGATGAATGGAATGGACAGTGTGTTGAAGAGAGCGTATAAAATGAACATTAACAAGAGCAAGACAAAAATAATGGAATGCGGTCTTAGAAAATCAGGTGATGCTGAAGGAATTAGATTAGGTAACGAAGCAATGAAGGTGGTAGATGAGTTTTGTTACTTGGGTAGTAAAATAAGAGGATATAAAATGCAGAATGGCAATGGGAAGAAAAGCATTATTGAAAAGAGAAATTTGCTAACATCGAATATTAATTTAAGTGTAAGAAAGTCTTTCCTGAAGACATTTGTGTGGAGTGTCGCCTTTTACGGGAATGAAACATGGACGATAAGCAGTGCGGACAGGAAGAGGATTGAGGCTTATGATATGTGGTGCTACAGAAGAATGCTGAATATTATGTGGGTAGATCGTATAACTAATGAAGAGATACTGAACAGACTTGGTGAGAAAAGGAAGTTTTGGCATACCCTGACAAAGAGAAGCTATCGCTTGGTAGGACACATTCTTATACATCGAGGAATCGTAAATTTAGCATTGGAGGGAAGTGTGTGGGGTAAAAATCGCAGAGGGAGACCAAGAGACGCGTATAGTAAGCACATTCAAGTGGATGTGGGTTGTCGTTCTTACGAGGAGATGAAAAGGCTTGCTCAGGATAGAGTAGGGTGGAGAGCTGCATCAATCCAGTCTCCGGACTGGAGACCATAACAACAACATTCACACAAAGTACTCCTATACTTTGCTATACTTGCTATAAACTATGAGATTATTCCAGCATTCTATAAGCATTTTAGAATCATTATGTATTTTGAAACTTGCTGGCAGATTAAAATTGTGTGCCGGAACCTGGGACCTTTGCCTTTCGCGGGTAAGCGCTCTACCGACTGAGCTATCCCGACTCGACTCACGATCCCGCCTTACAACTTTACTTCCGCCAGTACCTCGCCAAAATATACAAATTAAAGGAACCAAGATTAAAGGAATTCGAGATGTATGAGATAGGGTAAATACCCTCCGACTACAAAAAGTGTATAATAATTCCAATACCAAAGAAATAAAGTGCAAATAAAAGTGAAAATTACAGAACCATCAGTTTAATAAGTCATCATTGCAAAAGACTAACAAGAATTATTTACAGACGACTGGAAAGACTGGTGAAAACCGTTCTGAGATATCAGTTTGAATTTAGGAAAATATAGGAACACGCCTACTGTTGGTGGACATTTGACAATGTCGACTGTAGTACAGTCTATCTAATTCTGAAGGTACGTAGCAGGGAAAAAATATAAGGAACGAGGAGTTATATTCAACATGTACAAAAACTAGACAAAAATTTAAAATTGTGTGCCGGAACCGGGACTCGAACCTGGGACCTTTGCCTTCCGCGTGCAAGCGTACTGTGGCTAAGCCATGTCTCCACGATATCCTTTCTTCCAGAAGTGCTAGTCTTGCATGGTTCGTAGGAGAGCTTCTGTGATGTTTGGAAAGTAGGAGGCGAGGTACTGGCGGAAGTAGAGTTGTGAGGCGGCATCGTGAGTCGTGTCGGGATAGCACAGTCGGTAGTGCGCTTGCCCGCGAAAGGCAAAGGCCCCAGGTTCGAGTCCCGGTTCCGGCACACAACTTTAATCTGCCAGGAAGTTTCATATCAGCGCACACTCCGCTGCAGAGTGAAAGTTTCATTCTAGACAAAAATTATTGGAGTTGAAAGTTGTGACATTAAAGATGGGGAAGCTGATTGTTCCTTTGTGAAAAGCTCGTTTTGGCAAGCTATTGGGTTCCCTAGCAGGCCGGCTAACGGTTTGAACCTAGTGAATGGAATACAGGTCGTTCCGTTCGGCGGTCTTGGATGAGCGAGGGCGGCTATTCCAGTTTGCAAGTGAAATACAATATAGCCACACACATTATTCTAAAAATCCAAATAAAATCAGAGTATGATCCTATTGTATGAATGGATTCAGGAGACTAGGGAGAATCAAACGCCGTCATTATAATTTCAATATCCCTTACAGATAAAAGGCCGATAAATTTCAGTACTGTAATAATAGTATCATATCAATTATATATACAATTATTGATACGTAGTATATATCAGTAAAAGTTTAACAAGCAAATTGGCAGCATTCCACCACGTTGCCTATCTTGAAAGACGTACCGCGTTATTTACGCATTCTTACGACAAATTTTTCTTTCACTCTCTTGTTCTGCTTTTCGTTGAGGTAGTAATATTCTTGTGTCAAGAAATAGATTCTACCACAGAAACATAAAACATGATCCCAGCAAAGTGCATTTCGTTTATAAATGTGTTTTATTAGATTTAATATTATTCTTAGTAACATTCATTTTATGTTGTAAACTACCTCTTACATATTTCTTCCGACTAAAAATAGTAGATATGCAGCACATAATTGATACATGGACAAGAACTGAATATATTTGCATAAAAATCCATGATAAATTAAATATTAATTGTGTAATTATATTTCGACGGCGGCAGTATATTTAAACAGGGAGACGCCACGCCTAATAGCTATCTGACCAAAGAGCTTCAGTCTCAACCGATTTTAGTATTGTTAAATATGAATTTGTTTGCTAAATGTAAACAACATTTGTAGGGAGGTGTTCAAAACATTTAATTGTGTGATATTCAAATGTATTATATTTTGGAAGGAAAATTGTATTTTAAAGATGAGGCGTTAGGTTGCTCGGAAGGACACAATTTTGGTAGCAGGTAGAGCACGCTTTCGAACGCTTGCGAGAGGACTCGTAACTTGGACTTGGTGGTGAAAGGTTGTGATGCTGTGTGGTCTGAAGCCTCGTTACTTGCTTGTGATTTAAAGAGAGAGGCATTCGTGGAGTTAGAAAATTTACGGAACTGTGACTGCAGAACATAGACTTTGGTTGAAAAGTGGTAAACCATGGACGGTAGTGGGGCTGTGTAATTGTGATAATTCAGCAATTGTATACTCGTGTGATGACAAACTGAGTTTTATAATAAATAGTGTAATTAAGCACGGATTAATTTGGAACTGCAATGTTCAATTGACTTCATTAATTTACGAGTGATAATTTGGAACATTTACTCTCAAGTGCGTGTGATATTTATTGTGAGTCTCATGAACAAAAGTTGGGGAAATAGTTACTTACCGATGTATGAAGTAGGATCACCTCCACATTTTCATGACAAAAAACAGTAATAAACTCCATTTATAAAAATTACTTCGTGATTGACTCTCTTATAAACATTATCTTAGAATCCATTTTGTTCGTTATACGGAGCTTTAATTTGTTTGTTTAAGTATATTTTTTGCGTCATAATATGCAGTTTGATAGACTGGCTACGCTACAGATTAATTATTGATCTTGTTTAAACAGTTTGGGTAGTTGTTTAGGGCATAGAAGCTGACATACATTACTCACCTCTATGAACGGAGACAACGAGCCATAAACCTCCTACTACCCTGAGCTATGTCCTGCTCAATTCTTATTGGTGAGTACCGATAGGAAGATCGCGAAGTCATGAAGGGTCGCAGTGGTTGGTCAGGGAATAAGAGAGGTTTGTAGCCTGTCCCCAATGTTGTTAAGTCTGTACATTGAGCGAGATGTTGATGCAACGAGAAATTTGGAGAAAGAATTAAAGTTCAGGGAGAAGAAATAGAAACCTTGTAGTTTCCTGACGACAAAGTATTTCTGACAGACAGAGCAAAATACCTGGAAGAGCAATTAAAAGGAATGGGCAGTGTCTTAAATGGAAGGTATAAAATGACCAATAACAACAGCAAAACGATGGTAATGGCATGTAGTGTAGGGAATTTATTTAATCGTGTCTGAGCTACATCTGTAGTTAATAAGCTACATATACTAGATTACAAATAAAAACTAATTATACATTCATACATATATAAATCATTATTTTCATACATAAAACGTAATTATTGTCCATAGCACGCTTATATCTGTCTCCAGTGTTCGGCACACTTCACTGCAACGTCGTAGGCCAGCAACAGGTCTTTGAAAGTGCATGGCGCCGGCAAGGATGGGCAGCTCAGCAGGTGTATCATTGTTTGTTTTTCTCCAGATTGGCAGAGCTCGTCTTCTGCGTATCCCCACTTGAACAGGTTATCCTTTGATCTTCCATTCGACACTTAGGCTCTTCCAGACTCTCCATTCCAGTTGAGATCCATTCGACACTTAGGCTCTTCCAGACTCTCCACTCCAGTTGAGATCCAGCCGGGAGTTCTTCTTTAATGTTCCAACATTGCAAGCTGTTTTTTCCAATTTCTGTGTCCACATTGATTTCCTGGTTGTAGATTGGCTTTCATTTAGTGGATGTTCAAATTGAATGAAATCTTTCCTCGATTTTAATCTTGACACCACTGGCTGATGTCCGAACAGGGGATGTCTTCTATCCTCGCACTGTCTGCTTCTTTCAGCCACCGCCAAAGTTTGTCGTCTGATCTATGGGGGAGCTATTCCAGAACACACATAAAGTGTAGGGAAATCAGACGTTGAATCAGATATTGAAGCAATTAGACTATGTAATGAGATAATAAATGTACTACACGAGTTTTGTTATTTGGGCAGAAACGTAATTTCTGATGGCAGAAGTAAAGAAGATATAAAATATAAAATGGCTACGGGGAGAAAAGTGGTTCTGAAGCAAAATTTGTTTACATTTAATATTAGTTTAAATATTAGGAAATTATTTCTCGAAGCATTTGTTTGGTGTGTAGTATTGTATGGGAGTGAAACATGGACGATAAAGAGTTCAGACAAAAAGATGATAGAAGCCTTTGAAATGTGGTGTTACAGACGAATGATGAAGATTAGATGGGTATATCCCGTAACTAATGAGGTGGTGCTCAACAGAATAGGGGAGAAAGGGAGTTTCTGATTAACAGGAGGTATGGGTTGGTTGGACGCAATCTGGGACATCACGGAATCGTCAACATAGCATTAGGAGTCCAGGACCATAACTACTTGAACTGAATTACACTCCCATACACTAAACAGCATTCGTTACATTTCTTATGTTTTGGAGTTCATAGTCCTCCCATATCTATGGATCCTGCAGATGGCCACATTGCCAGTGGATCTCCCAAATAAATATAACTACTTCCAGTCCGCCTTGGTGCTGAATTTTGGATATCCATCAGTGCAGCAAATGTCATGAGAGCAAAGGATGGTAATTAGTCGCTTATAACTTAAGAAGCCTTGTTTCCAGTATGCACTGACTTGAAACAGCAGTGTTTGTTCATGCTTGATGTATCTCATCCATTTAATTATATGTGTTGTTAAAACGATGTATGTAGTGTCCTAAATCAATAGCAGATAATAGCAGCAAATAGTTGTCTGTTGTTTCCATCTTACATCCTGTAAAGGTGAATTAGAACTGAGACCTCTCTATGGATGAGGTACAACATAAAAGCAGGAGGTTTAAAATGCATTTTCGGGACGGTGATCACTGTAGATGATGTAACATGTTACATCACCCTAACTTTCTTCCAAGTGGAATCGCATCATGGTTTTGCTATCACTTTGGATTTATGTCGATGTGAAAGATTGTTACCTCTGATGAAAGGCATACTCATTTAAATACGCGAACATAAAAACTGAATTACCGATACTGAATTTTAATATTAATTACAGAAAGAGGCCAAATGAAGCATATAATTCGGACGGAGCTTTTCCGTGGAATTACACAAAACAAAAATCATTATACAGAGCCATTAAGTGTGGTTAAAGGAAATGGTTGTTTCTATATCCAAAGGTGTGATTAGTGAAGAAGACCTTGTAAATATATCACCCAGCAAGGTGTAGTGGTAACGTGGCAATGCTAAAAACTAACTTTATCAAGAGACGAGGTATTGCGAAGCTAGGGATATGCTAGTGAGTCTTATTACCTCTAAGCTCGTGTCCTATGTGAGGGAGAAAAGCGAGCGACATCGCGAGACAGCTTCAAGCGATAAATCTCAACCGCATTTATGGTTATGGGCCTGTCCTTCGTGTGTGACATCTGCTAGGCTGCATGTCAGACACGTCTACGGCTGACGTTTGAGATTAAAACCTGCTTGAATCTTGTCACTGTCGCAAGCGCTACGAAATGTCAAGGCACATTCAGAATCGTCTGCTTGTAGAGGTTATACAGAATGTCGCAAGACTTTTGCAAACTAGTAATCCCTGAAAGATATGAAACTGCACCTGCGGCAGTTTCTGAAATATAATATAATGAAGAATTTTTATGTGGGTAAGACACCGCGGCGGATTAGTCGTGCGTACTGGATCGCCGTGCTGCGGTGCCCGCGGCCGATCGCCGTCGGGGGTTCGAGACCCCCTCGGACATGGGTGTTTGTGTTGTCCTTAGGTTAGTTTACCTTAGTTTAAGTAGTTTGTAATCTGCAAACTAATGACCACGAAGTTGAGTCCGATAGATTTACAACATTTGAACATTTTTCTAGTTCCTCAGATATGTCACCCGAAAACTCGATTCCCACCATTCGCTTGTCACCCACCTGTTGTTGTAACCCGAGCCTCTGCCACGCCGTTACGTTGTTATCCTTCCCTCCCTTCACCTTCACACTCTCCACATCCTCTATGAGGGTAACTTGCGTCACCTCCCCCTCCCAGATAACGCCCTCCATCTCGACATCTACCCATGTTATCAACATTAGTTCTTCCCTACATTTGTACGCCCCCTCTCCTTCCCCCTCCCGTCCCACTCTCTCCCACACTTGGCTTCCCCCTCCCTTCCCATCCCTTGAAATCCTTGCACCTTCCCCTCCATCCTCCCACCCCCTCACCACCAATTCCTTCCCCCGCGCTTCCCCTCCCTTCCCTATCCACTTTGGGGTACTTGTGCCCTACAGCCTTTAGCAGTGCACCGTTAGTGTTGTGCCAATGTCAGTGTCTCGTGTTACAAGAATGTTTTAAAACGGAGCAGGCTGAATATTTGTGTTGCCATGTATTTTAATCAGTGCCTTCGTCGTCGTCGTCCTTTGTGCTCTAACATTGTGTTTTTAACTGCCTTGGCTCTTAAACATCTACTTATGTGTGATTTTAACGACTGTGGCTGTTTTAATTCTGAATATTTATTTTTCATCTCTTTGAGTTTGTATATTGTCTTTATCTCAATCTCATTTAAACGTTTTAAATTCTGCATATTTTATCTCTATTCTGTGTTTTTCATAACGATTTGTTAAATTGTAACATCGATTAACTGAAGAGCATCAATCAAGCCGCTGCTAGCCTGCCTTCATCGGTGACTTCAAAATATCAATAAAGAAAAAAAAATGTGGCTAAGAAATGTTCTGAACAACCAGCTCGTAAATTTGCTTTTGTACTTTAAAGACGTCTGAAGTTAATTTTTTGTGTTTCTGTCAGTCTTCTGTAGTTTATTCTGAGTGTTCGTTTGATTTACACTTCAATGAACGTGTGTAGAAAAATTACTCGCATTTTTCTGCCTTTTGCATTCACAAATCTTTGACGGTAACAACAAGCTTACCCACCAAGAGAGAGAGAACGCTAGGATGTCAAAAGAGAGGCGTGTAAATTTGCGGTTTTCAGTAAAATATCTTGATATAATATTTCATTAGGAATTTAATGTGTTACAGTGGTTTATGTGTATTTTCAATTAAAGATTATACCAGGAATCACTCCAAA
This sequence comes from Locusta migratoria, assembly GCA_026315105.1. Classification (NCBI taxonomy): domain Eukaryota; kingdom Metazoa; phylum Arthropoda; class Insecta; order Orthoptera; family Acrididae; genus Locusta; species Locusta migratoria. The sequence goes on from CM048747.1 coordinate 105,877,970, forward strand.
AATAATTTGCGATTCTCTGTAAAGAAAATATATAAAACTTTGAACAAATAACAGGTAAAAGCGTTGTAGTTGTACGAATTAAAATATAAGAACAGAAATCGAACCAGCAAAGGCAAAACTTCCAATTTAGGAGCCCAGAACGCTAGCTCTGTACTAGGCCGACTGTAAGAGTATCAGCGCAGTTTTAAATGATTTAATTATTTCCATCGATAAACCTCTCTTCGTATTTGAAGTTATGAGTGAAATATTCCACTAAAATTATTCGCTTTGTAAATTTAATGCACAGCACACTTTTGACGTCTTACTTCTTGAAGTAAAAGAATATTTATTGCCTCACTTTCGAGCTACCATTATTCTACGGTTTGTGTGTGCCACATTTTTAGAAACAGCTGATTGGTTCTAGCGGCCATTTGTAATGAGAAGCTCTCCTGCTCTCGTAGGAAACACGGCAAGGTCGCCTCTTTTAGCAGCAGTTTCGCGTAGCTGAGAGTCGCGCACTGTCGCTCGCTGTAGTTGCTCACGTAGGACACGACGGAAGTGCGAGCATGTAAGCTGAGATTGGAAAGAGTTTTCTTCGACAGGCGCGGCGGCTTCCGATTAACGTAATTAAATTCGTTGACGTCGAGACAAAGAAGGGATTATCTTGCCGGTGAAGAAGGCGGCTGAACGTGCTGCCAAAATGTTAAACCTGAGCAAGAGGATCGTTTCCAAATTCAGAGAGGAGGGACAAGAAGCCGAGCCGAGTGGAACTCATGTTCTACGTCCAACTGTAAGTAAGAAGCTTACCATACATGTGTTGCCGATGACAAGGAAAATTTATACGGTATTAAGAAAATTATAAAGAAGTACCAATTTTACGAAACTTTGTCGAACAGGACTGAACTTCAAAACTGGCAAGGAAACTCTTAGGAAAACTATTCTGTTTATGGTAATTCGTTTTAAGAGGTACCAAAATAAACGGCTTTGGTATATGCCAACTTTCGTAGCTTTTTAAGTAAGAATGGAGCATTAGAATCAGTGCGATCAGTAGTTCACTTAGATAAAAACTGGGTTTCCACGCATTATACAATAAATATGTACGAGAAGTGTTGTCAAATAATAATCCCGGTAAGCGTTTAATTGTTGTCCTTGCAGGCGGAAACAAGGTTTTCATGTCGGGTGCACTTCTCATGTACGACTCCAAAATCAAAACCTCCGACTATCACTCGGAAATGGATAATAAAAATTTTCAGAAATACTTTGAAATGCGACTGATATGTTCCATATCACAATGAACAAAATAATAAACCGCCTTTCTCTAGCTCTCTGACAATGAAATACAATTCTGTCAGACAAACAACAACATACATTATGACCAATATCTACGGAATGCCAAACGTGTGGCAGATTTGACATTACTTCTTGTTTGAGAGTAATCCGATTGTGCGACACTCGTTGTGTTGGTCAGGAATGTTCAAATGTTCGAAGCTTAAGGGACTTTGCGTGGTCATCAGTCCCTAAAGTTACAAAATACTTATGAACTACCTTACACTAAAGACAGCACAAACATCCCTTCCCGAGGGTGGGGGATTCGAACCCCCGACGGGTAATGGCCTCGCACATCGCACCATAGCGCCTCAAATACGATTGGCCACTCCTCCGTGACTGTTGGTCAGGCACTTCTTCTCTGACGCGAATAAGGACAGAGTGAAATAGTTAATGCCTGAGGGCGAATTATAGTGGCATCGCGGTGGGCTGATTAATACAATCAGCGTACCACGCCAGAAGCGGAACTAGGATGTGTTAGGTGTTCTCACATCATTGAGGCGTAGAAAGTATTTCAATCTACAGAAGTTGATCCAGTCAGGCAAGTTAGATTGATTTTCAGCAACGACGCACCAGTGTGCAGCCATCTCATTGAAAGTTACTGTCTGCAATGCTCATGCATAGTCAACGAAAACATTACGCGTTTAGTGCGAAAACCTGTTACTGTAACTGTAGCTCTGTCAATTTAAAATCAAGTTAGGCACGGTGTTTCAGCCATTTTTGCCGAGTGAAGATTTCTTTATTTTAGAAATCATTTAAAAATTTGGGATAAAGTGTCTATGATTTTTCGTTGTAATTTTGGTTCCTCCAGTTAACAGGTCCTATTCTAACAAACCAGAATTCTTGTGAAATTTTAGTTCAGTCAATACCTATTCTTTGTTTAAATAAATTAATACACTAAAGTCGTGTTTACTTTCAGTAGCTAGTAACGCCAAATTTGTACCAAGTTTGACCTGACTAGTAATATAAATAGATACGTTTTTCTTACAGGAGATGGAATCTGAGTTTTTTAAAGTAATATTATACAAAAATATCTTAATTCAACAAGTAACATCTTGTTGACTTGATATTAGGTTCTTCCACGCAGCAGCCACGGGTACATTGTTAGATAGCTAGTGCGCAATAAAAATCAGTTGGAAGTTTATGCATAGTTACACCACAGCAAGCATCAATTTTCACGTTAGACTATTGTATGTGTATATTGTCAGTTCATATTGTTTTTATACATTTTTCTGTCTTACGTTAAAATGTTGTGCCAAAAATTGTAAGATGCTACTTTTTGGGTTCCATTAGGTCATCCAAAGACAGGTAGAGCCCGAAACGCGTCAGAAAAAATAAATGTAACATTGTAATAACGGAAAGCAACAATTAGTGTAAGGATTGGCAAGGTTTATGGAAAGCAGTTGCAATTTAGTTGAACAATTCATTCATTACAGCTTGATTAAATTCAAATAATCAAAACAAGACCCTTAATAACGTCAATGAAAGAACCTCTTAAACAGACAACAGTTAAGGAGGAGGCATGAAACCCACTCATGATATCTAATTACAATGAGCCTGAGGACTATTTGAAACTTGAAGCAGTACTTCTTAATCAATTAAAGAAAATTAAATATATACGTGACAGTTATGAGTACTTGAAAATACTGCTAACTCCCTTAGAGGTACACCTTGATTAAATTCAAATAATGACAACAAGCCTCTTAATAATACTCATAAAAGAACATCTTCAACAGAAGACAATTAAGAAAGCGGCAGTGAACCCACCTAAGACATCTGATCGCACTGAGGCTGAGGATTGTTATAAATCTGAATAGTACTTCTCAAACAATTTTAAAAAATATTAATGAAATATTTACATGAGAGTTATGGAATGACAACGATTACAACAATCAATTTCCACAGTAGTACTAACAAGGGTGAATATGGTTAAGAGTGGCCCCCTTTTTTATATGTCAACAATTTTCGCAGGATCACTTAAGTTAAAAATCTTTCTTTTATCAATTATTAAAACGCCAAATTAAAGAAGGGCCAGTTTCAAGAGACACATTAATCCTCAAAACTTCTGATGCAGTTATAATGAGAACAGCTACATGATGGTTTCACAGCGATGTCATTGGTAGATATATCAGAGAACAAAGTCATTAAGTATAGCTTATGCCTAAGGGCCAATTGCCACCGGGGCGAGGAGCCTCGCGTAAAGTGGAATTAATGACAGCCACTTAGGAACTTGTCGGGATACAGTTAATATGGTAGAGGTAGCAACCTTTTCGAGTACACTAACATTACGCTAACCCACATCTACCCTGCGTGGTGAATCAGATTAAAATTCAACTCACGCAGTGTGGAGTAATAAAACAATTACTCCAAAGCAAGACCACGCCCAATGCACCAGAAAGGACACAGAAGGAAAGCGCCCTACCAACTATTTCCTCAAAGGAATACCCTGAAGAAGGCGCATCGTCATCGTGTAAGATCGACCGAAGTTTTGGCCACTATTGCAAGTCGCCTTCTTCAGGGTATTCTTCAGACATGCAATAGTGGCCGACGATGACGATGGCTTCTAATACCCTAAAGAACTTTATTGAATGTGACAAAGACGCGGAAGCCTGCAGCTATACCAAACTCAGAAGTTATTGATGTTCAAATACAAAACATTTTTGCAATGAGAAATAACGTGAAGGGCGGTTGCTAGCCGCCCCGCGACCGTAACTGGACTCAAAAAAGGCGCGAGCGGATGAAGGTTAATGGGAAAAAGTTTAATGTGAATCTACAACAAACGAACTACCACCGTGCCCCAAAAGAATGCGTACGTCCCAATGTAGTATCTACAGGGGGCTACAAAAAGGTACGGCCAAACTTTCCTCACACACAAAGAAAGAAAATGTTATGTGGACATGTGTCCAGAAATGCTTAATTTCCATGTTAGAGCTTATTTTAGTATTTCTCTTTAAATGTAAAATGAAATAATTCGTGTAGGAAATTTTGCTGAGTAAATTTTCACAATCAACATGTGTGTGCTGACGAGAATCCGCACGCAATTGTGTAATCACGGCATCAACACTGATTTTCTGTGAACGTTTGGTGATGTCTTGATTGGGCCTCACTGGAGCACGATATCATGATTTCATACGGGATACTCTTCCTGTTCTGCTAGAACATGTGCCTTTAAAAGTACGACACAACATGTGGTTCATGCACGATGGATCTCCTGCACATTTCAGTCGACGTGTTCGTACGCTTCTCAACAACAGATTCGGTGACCCATGGATTGGTAGAGGCGGACCAATTCCATGGTCTCCGCGCTCTCCTGGCCTCAACCCTCTTGACTTTCATTTATAGGGGCATTTGAAACTTCTTGTCTACGCAACCCCGGTACCAAATGTAGAGACTCGTCGTGCTCGTATTGTGGACGGCTGTGATACAATACGCCTTTCTCCAGGGCTGCATCAGCGCATCAAGGATTCCATGTGACGGAGGGTGGATGCATGTATCCTCGCAGACGGAGGACATTTTGAACATTTCCTGTAACAACGTGTTTGAAGTCACGCTGGTACGTTCTGTTGCTGTGTGTTTCGATTCCATGATTAATGTGATTTGAAGTGAAGTTGAAACGATACTGTAGTATCATTCCATTAAATCCTTGTATACTACAGTGTACGTTTCTTTTATCTGATTATCATTTAGTAAAAGTGTGCTTGGCCTTTAGTGCCACTGTAATGGGGGATGTACCAGGTGGAGACAAGAATGCTTTATTATTTATTAAAATTGTTATTGCAGGACAAATAAGTGAGCGCCGCTCACGTAAGGAGCTTTGCTCCACAGTACCCAACTCATTTTATACCCTATGAGATTGTGTGTGTGAAGGTCTGTAAGTGTGCATGAAGCCGCGGCTGGGAAGGCAGAGATGCAGAACACTCGGTAGGTTTGCCAACTTTAGTTTTGGAGTGTGGCAGAGAGGTTTCCTTGGGGATGAGATGGTAAAGTGGCTGCGACTTGCGAGTTCCTTCAGAATTCGGAGGTTGGCAGAAGATCCCGTTAGATCACAAGCCAATGAGGGCGCGGCTACTCGCGAACTGGAACGGGAGGATCGGTTACGACGGGGAGCGGCCACGAGAGGGAGAACGTTCCCGGCTGTCGAAGAGGAAGGATGTGAGTATGGTGGCCTCCGTGGTAAAGTATCAGGAACTGTGTTGGTTGTGTTAATTCTGTCTCTGTTTCAGCGGGGAAATGATTTTGTATAATGGGAATGTTGTTCATAGCTACGTGGGTGCAGTATGAGAGAGTGAAGAATGTATGGTATGAATGTAAGGTTACGATCCTTGTCTCAATCCATTGGTGATACATTTAGTGAATGAATATTTTGTATTTTTGGCTTTAAAATGATGATAGGGAGATATATAGTGAATTTAATAAACTTTGTGTAAATAGTTAGACATTTCGTCTCTAGTTGTTTTTATGAAAATCTGAGTCCCATTTATGCTTAATGATTAAAAGGAGAGTGAGAATATTTAATTGGGAATTGCGGGAATATAAATGGGGGAATTTCATCTAGTAAGGGAACTGCCACCGGTATGCTATCAGTTGCTGCAGTCTTTTGTGTGTAAAAAGTCGTTATCCTTTGCAATACAATTTTATCAGGGCAATAACATCTGCTTTTAACACCATAAATAATCACTGAGCAAGGCGGCAACTGGTAGGAAGCGGAGGGTGGTTAACTTACAAAGTAATAAAATGAGCTCTAACATGGAAATTAAGCGTTTCTGGACACATGTCCACATAGCATATTTTCTTTCTTTGTGTGTGAGGAATGTTTCCTGAAAGTTTGGCCGTACCTTTTTGTAACACCCTGTATAATTAGGTCATGACAAACGAACCGTGCGAATTCATCCACGAACAGTGGTGCAATATTTGCTCGTTCGATGTTTGCAGTTCCAGTTCTGATATTCGCAACCGATTTATGCTTCTAACGACGAGACCGTGAAGTCGACAGCATTTCCGCGTCGGCGAATCTGCGACAGGATCGCGCGCGATCACCTGCAGATCACGCGAAAAGCCGTGTGTAGATCATTACGGGTAGCGTGGAGGGTTGGGCCCGCCTGAAATTCGCCGCTCGGCCCAGAGTCCCGGCTGCCTGCGCCGATTACCACTCGCGACGCAAGCGCGTTTCGCTTTGTGCATCCGAGAGACGCGGCCGCGTCCCCGCTGCCGCGTTTCGCTTTGTGCGCCGCGCTGAACTCTGACGTTGATTGAAATGTCACAGTTTGTGGTTCCGCCCTCGCGGAGCGGCGCGGAAGCCGCTTCCGTCGACCCGCAACATGAAAACGTTCGCGTATTCCGCGCTTTTTGTTGCGTGAGTAGCAAATAACACCACTTTGGAGGGGATTCGTTATGATGTACGGCCAAACGGTGGCAAACGGGAATGTAACAAAATGAAATAAAAATACACATGTGAAATGTGAAACATTCGCTGCGATGGATAAATGCTGCTATTATGAGGTTTGTATCGTGCGTAACACGTAAAACCTCAGGTAGTAAAACTGTTACATCAAACATTTTTAATAATTTTTGCATTATTTAAAGCATCTGTGAATCGGTTCCTCCATTCTCCACCCACTTGATGAGACTCGCTGATGTATGGCATAGACTATTCATGCACGAAAGATTACCTTCTCCAGGCCCGTAACGAAAGACAGAGAGAGTGAGAAAAATTTATTTGCATTACTTGGTGAGCGATTTACTTTACTGGTGAGATAACGAGACGATTGGTAAAGAATATGCACCTCCTGAGTGATTTATTAAGCAGTAATTGAAACTTCCTGGAAGGTTGAGATTTTCTGCCGGAACCGGGACTCGAACCTGGGACCTTTGCCTTTCGTGGGCAAGCGCTCTACCGTTTGAGCTATCCCGACACGCTTCACGGTCCGTCCCTACAACTGTACTTCTGCCAGTACCTCGCCTCCTACTTTCCAAACTTCACAGAAGTTCTCCTGCGAACCTTGCCGTTCCTGGAAGAAAGGATATGGTGGAGACATGGCTTTTAACTCTACACCGGAATGTGCACTAATTCCGGTTCTGTCACAGAATTGTAATTTGCTAGGGTGTGCAATATCAGCACACACCCCACAGCTGAGTTAAAATTTCATTCTGGAAACATCCTTTAGGCTGTGGGTAAGCCGTGTCTCCACCATATCCTTTCTTCCAGGAGCCCTAGGCCTTCAAGGTTCGCAGGGAAACTTAAGTGCAGTTTGGAAGGTAGGATGCCAGTTACTGGCAGAAGTAATGTTGTGAGGACTCACCATGAGGCGTGGCGGCATAGGTCAGAAGGTAGAGCGCTTGCCTGTGAAAGGCAAAGTTACCAGGTTCGAATTCTGGATCCGGCACACAATTTTGACCTGCCAGGAAGTTTCAATAAACTGCTTAATAAATCACTGAGCAGGTGAATATTCTGTACCAATCGTCGGCCAGGAAGTTTCATATGAGCGTACAATCCGCTGCAGAGTGAAAATGCCATTCCAAAAGTTGATTATTTAAAACACGCTATTTAAGCAAGAATGCTGTTTTATTACAGCCATTATATAGCACCGGCGTATTATCATCATGGCGGACTATCTGGTGGAAGAGCTAAATAATTTTCTTGTTCTCCGATTAATTATAGTATAATTATAGCAGAGAAATGCTATGTTATGGCATTAAAGAGGAATTATTTTTCTCTTTAAAATGCTTTGACACAGAAATGAAGAAAGACTCCTTCGGTCCTTGGGAAATTGGTTGGTTGGTGGGTTTTGAGTTCAAGAGACCAAACTACACTGGTTATCGACCCCAGTTTCCACCCACAGAACGTCAACTGAAAAGCCAATCAGTATTTAAAACACTAAAACAATGTGTAAAACCGGATATATACGGAAAGTGTGAAATGTCTATGATTAATAAAATAAATAATAAATAAATAAATAAATAAAAATAAAAGCTGTAACTAGGTTGAAAAAGGAGAAATATTTGAAACAAATTATCACAGAGTTTTGGCTCGCTCATCACAGCGATAAAAGGATGATCCAGCCATCTTGCCTAAACGTCATGGGCAAGAAAAGCAGATAGGAGAAGGAAGAACACTAAACTTAAATAGAATGACAAAACCACTTGTTACAGTTACCTGCAATGATAATAAAAGTACACCTTCTTCAGTCATGATCGCTGATAAAATATATTTATTACTCTTTACCGGTATCGATGAGTAAAGTGGAGCGGTACAGCAAGCTTCGGGTAACACAAATGGGTCAGCGGGGACGCCGTACTTCGTAACAGCCAAACAACTGTATTACTTAAATGAAAAAGTGGCTGGGGCATACGCGATTGGAAGTAGGAAACCGGTCACGTGTAGCAACGATTAGTTATGCCTGTATAAGTACAGGCGGAAATGACAGGTTCGGCAGTGAGCCACGGCTGGGCAGTCACCTGCCGCCTGGAGCCTGGACTGTGCTACTCGTCGAAAGCAGTTGTTATTGATGTTAATCGCAAAATGGAGTCAGTCGCAGGCTGGAAACACTTCGACGCAGCGCGGCCAGCACACCAATCATCGTGGTCAACACGGCATCCCCGACTGGAGATGCAGTCTGCGGAGTGGTGGCAGCACAACCTGGGACAACAGGTAGCGGGACCCCCTCCTCGACAACGGCGCAGCGGAGCATCGAACCAACGCATGACAAGGTAAGGCTGCAGCAAGAGACGAACTACTTTCCCAGGGGCGTGGAGTGGACGAAAGGACGTGACCATACCAAAGGAGCTACTGTGACCGTCTGGAGGGAGAAGCAGCAGCAGTGGTTGAAGGAGTACCCGGGCTCAACTCCCAGGTCGCATCCAGCACTGTATGACCATCGCCTGGTCGCGGTACCGACAGCATGGCAGAGCCTCCATGACAGCGGAGGCGTGGGAGCAGCGCCTCGCCTTGTGCAACACTAAGGCGGAAGTGGCCGGTAGATGGCCGCGACAGCGAAAGGGCCCCGTCAGCAACTTCGGGACTCGGGGCTCAGCTGGACGCCTACTCAGCGCGATATGATGTATACACACACTCCACTCGCCTCCTGCTGTATTGTAAGCACAATGTATCAATAAATGTTTTGTTATACTGGACCACTGTTTTATTGTCCCCCCGTTGAGTACTGAGCTTACAGCCCACAGAGAAGGAAACTATATGTTGCTATCCTGACATAGACAAAGACCTCAGTAAAACGCTCGTCACTGGGTGTCAGATGGTCTACACACAAGAACACTCTTCAGAAGGGTTTACAAGGTTTCCACTTAGGAGAACATGTCGAATAAAGAGTTTCTCACCGAAATGTAAAGTGAATAAAATTGCACCAAAATTGATCGTAATATTAGATTAACCCAGATAGAGCGGAATTATTATTTGTTTAAATTTTTTCAGAAGCTATTAATTACTTTCATATGACTGCACATCATCGTTATAAGTCATTTCTTTCACAATCGCGCTCTTAGTTTTGCCATACTGCCTTTCGTTCTGAAAGGAAGTCAATATGAATGTTTTAGAATTGTATTCTTGTGAATCATTATTACTAAAATATCAATTAAAATGAAACATATATAGATATAAACGTCGCAAAAGTTAAAGAATGTTCACGAAATACTAACCCAACTATGAGGAAGTCTTCAATATCTTTTGTATGAACCTCAACTTCGAAGACATATCCAACCACTTGGCAATCAACAATACAACTTAAAATTGATCTGCAATGGGAGCAAGCTACACAAAGAAATAAAATAAGGTCTTAAATATCAGACTGAAAAAGTAAGTTATCTTTCTCGACCTTCTGGAAGGACGTCAGCCTTAGCTGGGTTAAAAGATAAAATACGAATGTTTTTTTACATAGATACTGAGTTTGTCTTATGTGAGAAACAATCTTTTAATCTAAAATGACGATCTATTTTGGATCCATTTTCTCTCCAGATAAAGGACCGACGATTGTCCAACTGAACAAAATAAATCTTGTCTCATCTGTAATCAGAACCCAGCGCGAGTTTTTAAGACCTGATGTTACTCCGCCCATTCTGCGAACTAGACGTGGTAGTTGTCTTAATAAGATACACACGCTCCGAACGTAGAGACCAATTTGTTGAAAGCGATTTCGGACTGTTTGTGTTGATATTGCGCGTCCTGCCGTTGCCTGGAGGGTGCGTTCACTGACTTGCATAAATCCCCTGACTCAACGGTCTGTTAACCAGAGATAATGGTCGTCTCTTGCTGATGATACAGGTCGACAACCTTACTTTCCTTTAACGGTTGCTGTTATCTAAAATACTGTAATAAGATGCAGGATGACTTGGATCAAATTTCTAGCGCTGAATGTAGAATAATGTAAGATGATGCAGATGCGAGGAAGATGCAGATGCAGGAGGAGAAATCCCATAATACGCTATTACAATACAGCATTAATAGCGTGCTACTTGACAGAGTCGCATCAATTAAATACGTAGGTGTAACGCTGCACAACGGTGTACAGGATGACCAGCCAGTCTAAAACAGGTTAGGAAACAATTCAAAAATTTTATTTCAAAACTTCGCCTAAGTTTTACAAGTGTTCTTCTGCCGCGACATACGCCTTGACAACGTGACCAAGCCTGTCCACCTTGCAGGACAGAGCCGGCCAGAACCAGTAAAGAATGCTGATGCTAAAATCACGCCACCCTTCTGGCGTCCGTGCTGAAACTACTGACGTTACCATGCTACCGTGTAGCCAATAGCAGACACCCACGTTTGATCACGTGTGCTACTGCTGGAGGTCTCAGAGGTGCGAGAATCACTTCCTTCGCTCTCTTCAGTTTGAGCTCTCGTACAGAACAGACGCACTCCAGAGGCTCAGCGTCTGTGCGGGGCGAACGGCCGCATGCCGTCCGCTCCCGCCTAGCGCCTGTTTCGGTATCAGCCACCAACTGTGTGAACCATAACCATTACCTTTTCCGTTTTCTAATCCGTTTAGACTGGCATTCATTCATTGCATTCGTCCCCAGGGCGAGTCCTGATATGTATCCCGTATTTCAGAATATACCAAATATTTACTTGAATTCTATCTTTTATTTGCCGTTCAGCCACACTTTGCTAGGGCGCCCACAAGCCTTCACCGCTCCGCCTTCCATCCTGACAACGCTTCCAACCCATTTTATTTATGCAGCACTGAGATGGGTTGTATAATTTTCCTGTCATCCGTAGGATAAAGATCAAGTCCTGTACAATTTGGCGTCCGAAGTGCGATCGATAACCCACCTTTCGGCCCTTAGGGTGGCCGCAAAATTTGGTTCACATTATGTTGTGTGGCTGGTAGACAGCCGCTATTCAGCCGAGCTACGGCACAGTCGCCGTGACATCCTAGCCGCCGCTGCATCTGCACATTCCGTGCCGAGTGCCAAGTTCAACGCCGCTCGCCTGCCTGCCGCAGCGCACGTGTGCGCTAGGTGCGTGACGCGCGACCTGCCGCAGTTGACCGCCGACTTCACCGTGCACTACTCCACGTGTGCAGCTCACCTGCGCGCACGAGGCGTAAAAAGTTACGCTTCGCGTTCGTACTACTGTCTCGGCCCACCGAAGACATGTAAGTGCCGTACCCGGTTGGCGCGGCCCACCTGCCGCTGCCGCCGCCCACATACGTCGCCTACCGGCGCCGTCCGTCCGTAAGTACTGTGAGGATGAGGCGCCGCCCCACGTATCCTGCCGGTCCTGCCAAGCAGACGAAGATAGTTCCATAACGGGTCCAAACCACCGCAACCCGTAGCAGTGAGGCCCACTTGCTGCCGCTCACGCCGCCCACGTCGAAGCCACGCGCGCGTCGTGCGCGTGCGACCGAACATCGCCAGCCGCGCAGCTGCCGCCCCCGCCTGCTGTGCACCGTCGTACAGCACCGTGCCACACCACGTTCCGACGGATAAGTACAGACTGAGAACATGATTTGTTATTTCCTGCTGTTCCGAGTAATAGAATTTGAATATTAACTTTCCCTAGGCATATTGTTGTTTCTTTCTCCGAGTGACTGGACCAGCTAATGTTGCAGTTATAGTAGAGAATAACACTATTTACCTTATATTACTTAAGTTTGAGCATTGCCGGAAGTACGGAAGATTCATTTTTTGATTAATTTATAGCATGTGTAATCACACAGTTATGTGTTTGACAAAGTTTTTCATTAACGCTAGTAAGATGTGGCCTGTCGTCCACATTGTCTACATCTACATGGGATACTCTGCAAATCACATTTAAGTGCCTGGCAGAGGGTTCATCGAACCACAATTATACTATTTATCTCCCATTCCATTCTCGAATAGCGCGCGGGAAGAAAGAACACCTGAATCTCTCTGTTCGAGCTCTGATTTCTCTTATTTTATTCTGATGATCATTTCTACCTATGTAAGTGGGAGTCAACAATATATTTTCGCATTCGGAGGAGAATGTTGGCGATTGGAGTTTCGCAAGTAACCCACGCCTCAGCGATAAGCGCCGTTGTTCTAATGATTCCCATCCCAGATCCTGTATCATTTCCGTAACGCTGTCTCCCCTGTATCGTGACAATACAAAACGAGCTGCCCTTCTTTGGACTCTCTCGATGTTCTCCGTCATGCCCACCTGATAAGGATCCCACACTGGGCTGCAATACTCCAAAAATGGACGGACAAGCGCAGTGTATGCAGTTTCTTTAGTAGTTCTGTTGCATCTTTTAAGGATTCTGCCAATAAAACGCAGTCTCTGGTTCGCCTTTCCCACGATATTATCTACGTGTTCTTTCCAGTTTAAGTCTGAAGTAATAGTAATTCCTAGGTATTTTGTGGAGTTTACGGCCTTCACATTTGATTGATTTATGTTGTAAACAAAGTTTAACGGATTTCTTTTCGTACTCATGTGGACGACTTCACACTTCTCATTATTTAGAGTCAATTGCCAATTTTTACACCATACTGATATCTTATTCAGATCGTTCTGCAGTTGGTTTTGATCTTCAGATGATTTTACTAGACGGTAAATGACGGCGTCATCTGCAAACAACCTAAGAGAGCTACTTAGATTTTCCCCTAAATCGTTTATGTAAATAAGGAATAGCAGAGGACCAATAACACTACCTTGTGGAACGCCCGATATCACCTCTGTTTTAGTCGATGCCTTACCATCGATTACCACGAACTGTGTCCTCTCAGACAAGAAATCCCCTATCCAATTGCAAATTTGGGGCGATATACCATAACCACGCAATTTGATTAAAAGCCGTTTGTGAGGTACGTTGTCAAAAGCTTTCTGGAAATCAAGAAATACGGAATCGATTTGCGAACCTTTGTCGATAGCACCCATCACTTCGTGTGAATATAGAGCTAGTTGTGTTTCGCATGAACGATATTTTCTAAATCCGTGTTGACCTTGGGTCAAAAGATCGTTCTGTTCGAGATAATTCATAATATTTGAATACAGGATATGTTCCAAAACCCTGCTGCAAATTGACGTCAATGAAATAGGCCTGTAGTTTAGTGGGTTACTCCTACTGCCTTTCTTGAATATAGGTGTGACCTGTGCAACTTTCCAATCTTTTGGTACAGATCCTTCTATGAGAGAGCGGTTGTATATGACTGTTAAGTAAGGAGCTATCGCTTCAGCATAATCAGATAGAAATCTAATGGGTATACAATCCGGACCAGAAGACTTGTTCTTATTAAGTGATTTTAGTTGCTGCACTACTCCGATGATATCTACTTCTATGTTATTCATTACGGCATCTGTTCGTAATTCGAAAGCTGGAATATTGGTTTCGTCTTCTTTAGTGAATGAGTTTCTAAAAGCTAAGTTTAGTAACTCTGCTTTAGTAGCGCTGTCATCGGTAGGATCGCCATTACTATCACGTAGTGATGGTATTGTTTGTGACTTTCCCCGAGTATATTTAACATATGACCAAAATCTCTTTGGGTTTTCAGTCAAATTACGAGAAAGAGTTTCGTTGTGATAAATGTTGTAGGCATCTCGCATTGAAATCCTCGCTAAATTTCGAGCTTCTGAGTACAATCGCAAATCCTGGGGATTTCGTGTTCGTTTAAATTTAGTATGCCTTTTCCTTTGCTTTTGCAACAGTGTCCTGACCTGTTTTGTGTACCAAGGGGGATCGCCTCCTTCTTTTATTAATTTATTAGGTATAAAACTTTCAATTGCTGTCGATACCACTTCTTTGAATTTTAGCCACATCTGGTCTACACCTACGTTTAGTGTTAGAAACGAGTGGAAGCTGTCTTTCAAGAAGCAATGTATTTTGTTTCTATCTGCTTTCCTGAACAAATATACTTTGCGTTTATTTTTGGTAACTTTGGGACTTTCGATATTCAATTTCGCTACTACAGCTCTGTGTTCACTAATACCTGTATCCGTTTTGATGCTCATTATGAGCTCAGGATTATTTGTTGCTAAGAGATCAAGTGTGTTTTCACATCCATTTACAATTCTAGTTGGCTCATGAACTACTTGTTCGAAGTAATTCTCAGAGAATGCGTTGAGTACAATTTCGGACGATGTTTTATGCCTACCTCCTGATTTGGCATCCGAGATGTTCGTGATATTTCTTCCACTTAGTATCAGTGTCACGATCTGTCTTTCCTTGATCTTTCCTATCAATATTTTCCGTGCCGTAAATGAAAGTAAATTTTCGCCATCCACAGACGTGATGGGTTAAAGCAAGGCATTCCCCCTCCAAGCCGCGTCTGGCAGAAATTGAAAAATCATTGGTAGAGGGAGAAGTATGAAATTCTCAATCCTGAAGGATGTGTGCTTTTGTTTTAAGATCAAACACCGACGCAATACTAGCGTTGAGGTCTTAAAAGAAAAAACACAGACAAAAAGTTTTCAATCGTTGTTGATTCTACCAGATTTGCTGACGAGTTTAGACTGAAGTCTGCAGCCGCACAAACAGTCGTACACACGACTAGCGTCTGAAACCGTTGGAACCGTTAGAACGCTGTGTTGATCCACCACATTGTAAACCCAAGAATTAAACTTTCGCCCCTCCCTCCTCTACTCTCTGCATGTTTCTCTTTTCCCTCCTGCGTATTTCTTTCAGTATGACCTTTTCCTTCCGTGAAAGTGGTAGTTTTCACAAACTGGTTGCCAAAGCATGTGACGACAGTGTGCTTCAGGGCACGATATGTGAATCTTGTAGATTCGAAAATATTTTACCGGAGAGAAGCCTGGTTGAGATGTGATAAGATAGCCTTTGAGAGATACCCGAATCCCTACTGCACCTTAAGTGGCGTGCAAGAGAAAGCCTTTCAAGCTGTTACCCTTCAGAGGGCAGCTAAAGTGAGTAATGTTTTAGCCGATGTAAAGGAGCCTTTATGTAGTTGCCACATGGTGAGTCAAGAGTACCGCCTGTGAGCGTAAAATCCGTAAGAGAAGTTTAAAGAAGAAAACTGTTTCACATAGCGAGAAGACCAAGAAAAACTACTTTGTCCGTATTTCTATTACTGCCATTCTGCTTCTATATACCTCCTGATTTGTCATACACGCCTTTTCTTTGTCCGATTCTGAAACTTCCGTAACAGTTTCCATCATGTTTCCTGTATCAGTACCTTGGCAATAAATGCACGTGAAACACAACGCTCGTCAGAATTATAAGTTATTTCCAGTTGTAACGGCTAGAGACAGCCTAAGTTGATGAATAAATAATTTGTATCCAGTACTCCAAGAGAGGTACTTATAATGTGCTATGGTGTGTTAATAGTAGAGATATGTTGTCCTTATTCCGTGTAGCGAGATCCAGTGCTATTTTGCAGTGATGAGTAACCCAGACGTTAGTAATTCCTGTTCTCTTTCAAAGCACTACATTATTAAGCACGAAGTATCAATTAAAATGTGCTCATAATATAGATTTTCGTGAGATTTGATAGTGTGTAAAGTTTTTCTAGACGTATGTCTGTTTAGTTCACATTTATATTTTTATAGTATCTTAATTATCCTTAAGAATTTTAAATGTGCTGTCATTAAGTGAGGAAGAGTTAACATTTTGTACCATTAACGATTTATCCCTTCTTATCTGTCATTGTGAAGTATCACGTTTTGTTACCAAATCCATAATGTGGAGCCTTATGTTACCGAGTTTATGCTGTTTGCTTCCATTGTCAGCAAACCATTATTTAGCATTTACATTTCCAATTGTTACAGTGATTCGGTTATGGTTTGCCTTTCTTATGCTGCCTTCATTTCTTTGAGACCTTTTAGAGCCTGTCAAAGTCTGGACGTTAGTTATTGTAAGGATTAAAAATTAATTACGCGCTTTTTAATTCTTAAATTCAACCGACCCGACTTGTTCCCTCCAGTCTTTCTTCATAAAATTTTAATCCACATCCTGTTTTCTGGCTTTAACTAGTGTCAATTCAACAGAAATTTAGAGACTGTATTGACAATTCCGTCATTCTAGAGCTACTATGGTATGATATTTATGCAGATGACAGATTCTAAAAACGAATGGCCAACGTTTTGGAACCTTGTGCCTGCTAAAATTCAACGCATAGAAGCCTTGAGATGTATTGAAATTTTAAAATGTGTACTTTAACTTCCTGATCTTTGTCCATTGCGTATCAAACTGACTTTAACCTTCTTTCCAATCATCTGAATGAAATTCATTTCCAAATCTCTGATACGTTATTTATTTTATCCACTGTTCGTAGCCGATGTTATTGTACTGCCGTGTTCTTATTTTAAGTGCACCTGTGCGAATTGCCGCCAGAATTCTATTCCTTGCATTGTTAAGGCGCGCGCTAATACACCGTCACCTGACGTTAGACCACCTGCCTCCAAGGCTGTTGCAGTCAGCTGTAACCGCTCCACCACACTCCCCTCCTCGCACCACCTGCCTATCACGTGTCCCCCACCTCTCTCCCCTCACGCCATGCGTGTAGCCCAGACTTGCCTCCCCTCCCCCCCCCCCCCCGCCTACCACAGGCAGCCATTATACTTTTCTGATTATCATCTCCCCTACTACCCTACGCACCACGTGCGCGTCTGACAGTTGTATTTGTTTACAAACAGTTCCCGTGCCGCGTAAGCTGCATTTACGCGCGAAGCATCTCAACAATGGTGATTCAAGAGATAATACCAATTGAGGCGCAAAAGTGATACGCCTTATTAAATTCTATAAGAATTCGTTTATTTTGTGATAAGCACTATTAACTCTTCTTCTGCCTAATGATTGTAGACGTTTATTAAAAGCAGCAATGTTGAAGAAAAACTTAATTTTTATCTAAAATATAATATTGTAACTATTTTTAAGAATATCCTTTTTCCTGCACTTATCAGCGTTTCAAGTAATTTAGTTCTTGCTGTGTTTTAGACACCGTTAAGACACCCATATTTAGTTTGGTGTTGGCAACATTTGAAGTCGATTGTGTAATAATCACTTTCAAAATGCAACTTTACCACTAGAGCAATGTTACTGTGTAGTTTTTCTACATGACCTATATGGAAGGATTGATCCCTTTTTAAGTAACTTCCAATATTTAAAAGTGAATAATTACTAGTTACCAATTTATATTGTTAGACCTTGTGTATTATGCTGAGAACTAAGGTAGATAAAACATCTGTTTTATTTCCATATTTTACTTCCTTACTTGATATAAGTTCTATCCCTGTGTTGAAAAAACTTTTAATCCCACATGTTGCATTAGTGAATTTTGTCACTTCCACAATATTTTATGTAATAAGTGATGTTACTGGTTCTAGATTGTTTACCTGGAAACCAAATGTGACTACATGTAAGTCCCCTAACATTCACATTAAATGTGTTGTAATTGTAACACATTCCTCCCTTAGTTACTAGGTCCCCTTTCGGGCAACCCGTTCTTCCCAGGAGTGTCTGGCGTCCATGTAAACATTGTGTGTCACCACTTCTAGGGAAGGGGGAGGGAATGTACAGGATGACCAGCCAGTCTAAAACAGGTTAGGAAACAATTCAAAAATTTTATTTCAAAACTTCGCCTAAGTTTTACAAGTGTTCTTCTGCCGCGACATACGCCTTGACAACGTGACCAAGCCTGTCCACCTTGCAGGACAGAGCCGGCCAGAACCAGTAAAGAATGCTGATGCTAAAATCACGCCACCCTTCTGGCGTCCGTGCTGAAACTACTGACGTTACCATGCTACCGTGTAGCCAATAGCAGACACCCACGTTTGATCACGTGTGCTACTGCTGGAGGTCTCAGAGGTGCGAGAATCACTTCCTTCGCTCTCTTCAGTTTGAGCTCTCGTACAGAACAGACGCACTCCAGAGGCTCAGCGTCTGTGCGGGGCGAACGGCCGCATGCCGTCCGCTCCCGCCTAGCGCCTGTTTCGGTATCAGCCACCAACTGTGTGAACCATAACCATTACCTTTTCCGTTTTCTAATCCGTTTAGACTGGCATTCATTCATTGCATTCGTCCCCAGGGCGAGTCCTGATATGTATCCCGTATTTCAGAATATACCAAATATTTACTTGAATTCTATCTTTTATTTGCCGTTCAGCCACACTTTGCTAGGGCGCCCACAAGCCTTCACCGCTCCGCCTTCCATCCTGACAACGCTTCCAACCCATTTTATTTATGCAGCACTGAGATGGGTTGTATAATTTTCCTGTCATCCGTAGGATAAAGATCAAGTCCTGTACAACGGTATGAAATGATACGATCATCTAAGCACATTTGTATGGAAGGCGAATGGTGGACTAACGTTTACTGGGAGGATTTTTGGGGAGATATGAATCGTCTGTAAAGGAGACCACATATAAAACGCTTATACGACCCCGTCTTCAGTATTGCTCAAGTGCTTGGAATCTCCATCGGATGGGTTTACAGGAGGGCATAGAGGCAGCTCAGAGGCGGGTGGCTAGGTTTTGAAACTGGTAGATCCGATCAATACGGAAATGCTTCGCGAACTCCAATGGGAGTAGCTGGAGGAAAGGCGACTTCTTTTCGACAGACACTGTTGAAGAAATTTAGAGGTCCGGAATTTGAGGCGGATTGCAAAGCAATTCTACTGTCGCCACCCTACATTTCCCGTAAAGACCACAAAGATAACATCACAGAGGTAAGAGCTCGTATATATGGATATAAGCATTCGTTTTTCCCTCGTTCTATATTGGCGTGGGACAGGAAAGCAAGTAACTAGTAGTGGTACTCAGTTCCCTCCGCCGTCCACCTCTGGGTGGATTGCGGTGTATGTAGATGTGGATGTAGAAGGACATGCGGTGTAAACCTCAAGTAACGACCTGAGATAGCAAATGTCGTATGTACTGTATCACACACAAATTACAATTGCAGCCAATATCTGAATAAAATAGGTTACCATATCTATACTGTGTATGATATCTCACCTGATACTTTAATTTTTTGTGCGCAGTGTTCTTAAGTTCTGTTAAAACATAAGAGATTGTAACAATTTCTCGGAATGTGCAAACAACTTATCGATACCAGATGGATGGAAATCACCAGCTATGTCACAGGTTCATCTACCTGCTAATTGTTTCGGTTGAATTACGTAATTAAAGAAAACAGATTTGTAAAACTGAGTGGCTGGGCAGATGCGTGCTCATGTTTGTCAACAAGCCCACATTAGCAGCCATTTACCATCGCAAACTAATTGGTAGCGTAATGTAATCTGTTAGGCGGGGGGATGGGGGGGAGGGGGGATTTGAGGGAGAGAAGTACTCCCTGAGCATACAGACACTCAAAAGCAACTGATCGTTCTGTGGGAAGACGCGTTACGAACGTTTGTGTCTTTGAACTGACATATTTCACGAAGAAGTATTTAGCACAGTTACAAAGCCTATCAATATGGTAAAATGTACGGTAATATTTGGTCCAGGAACGCTTTTGTTCAGAGCCTTTTCTGATGGATGCATTGGCGCGTTCTACGCCAGCCTGGGTAACGAGATGGAGCCAGCGGGAGCCACCCTTAACTTTCACCTTCTCCACCGACGCCGCCCCGCATTCTCCTACCCAGGAGGGCAGCCTGGCGAAATGCCCTGGTTTTATCTTAAGAATGTACATGGCGAAACCAGCTTGACTTTAGGAGTGTGCACATAAATGGCGGCAGCGGAAGTAGGCAAGTGATGGCAATTTGTGAGAATAGATAATTGCCTCCCCGTTCCCCGTTGATATCTGAGTCGTGTCCATGCCCAGTCAAATCGAACCTGAGAAATTATTGTTTTGCAAGTCTAGTTATAAATAAAACTGAGGTTCATGTGGTAATTCTCTGTGCAATCTGTTCTGTTCTCAAATCAATCCATTGAGTCAAATTTCCCTACCAGCCTAGTTCAATAGTTAATCATTACATTTTAATTTAATTTTACTGCAGTGTGGGAGTTACTCAGGGAGAGGTTTGATTTACCACAGTACAAACATAAAAAAGTATTGCACCAACAGTATTATGCGGGTACATGACACGTCACGTAAAATAAAACACTCGAGTCCTCTTTATTGCTCATAAAACTGAATTTTACAAGTTATATCTGCCGTGCATATCGCTTTCAGTAGTAGTAGTAGTCCTAGCGCCACCGTGCCTAGGAGTAGTCCCTCTCCCTCGCACATTCCCATGATTAACTCATGTTCCGCGTCTTACAGAGGAGCCTCACACTCCATCCCAGAGAGCCCCCGAGAGCTACAACAACAAGAATGCTTCTCGGCTTCTTGTAAGATGAATGTGTAGATATAATCCGGCTGAAGACTGTGTGACAATTTTAAGTTTAATTGATATTGCACATTGTACTGTCATGAAATGTGCGTTATCTTGAGAAATAATAAAATACACATACATCTTACCAAAAGACGAGAGGCTATTCTTGTTGTTGTAGCTCTCAAGGGAACCCTGGGGTGCTCTCCGTAAGAGGCACCTCTAGCCATCTCTGAGCCGCGGCACATGATTTAGACATGCGAAACACTGTGTATTATGTGGACTTAAAGAGTTCGTGCGTAGCTGATAAGGCTGACGTGAAAATTAAAGGTATAGGATCTCGAATTAATTCATACTCGCAGAATTTTTGACATTAACTGAGAATGGGATAAGTTGAAAATTTATGCCCAGTCCGCATTCGAATCGAGGTCTCCTGTTTGTTAGGCAGTTGTGTTAACCCCTACACCATTGGGGACGCAGCGATATTCTCAACTACACGACTACTCTAGCTAGTCTCATGTCAGATGCAATTTTTAACCTTTCCTTACCCACTATTATGCAAACTCGCAGTCTTTTCAGACTAATTTCCGTAAAGAATAAGGGTGTAGGAGTGCCTCTGAACTGAAGAAATGATCACTGCCCGTCATCGGCTTATTATATAAGTCATGTTCAGGTGTTTCTGTTCTTACATAATTTTATTGCAATTTTTTAAGAGCAATCGAGGGTCGTCTTCACATTCAAATGTTTGTAGAGCTTATGGGACTTAACTACGGGGTTATAAGTTCCTAAACTTACAAACTACGTATGAACTAGCTACAACTAAGGACGGCACAAATATCCATGCCCAAGGGGGGATTCGAACCCCCGACCGTAGTGGCCGTGCAGACCGTGACTGAAGCGCCGCAATCCCCTCGCCCAACGCGGCCGGCTCTTCACATTACCCTTAGACAGAGTACATTATTTTGTTACAAAGCTGTCATGTTTTTAACTTATGTAACTTGCGTATTTTTTATATAGGGACAAAGTGCTATATTGCACTCTTTATTTTATACACATTTTTTTAACAAGATGACCAGCTTGAAAATATATATGTGACAAGATGATGGTTCCACAGATATTCGAAATTGGTCGTCATTGAATAAATTATGACTGTGCGATCTCGGCATTTCATTTTGAAGACAATAGAACTATCAGATTGCCTCCAAATCTTAGAATATTAGGTAATCTTAATTAAATAAGGGTTGAAAAAACCTGTCGCCGACAAGATAATCTACATTAATACTGTACACATCACAATGAAATGCATGTCAGAGGGTTCATCAAAAGTTCTCTACAGTTCTATTCTCTAATAGCGCGCGGGAGATAGGTACACCTAAATCTTTTCGTTTTCCATCTGTTTTCCCTTATTTTATTGTAATGATCATATCGCTCAATGTAGGTCAGTGATAACAGAATATTTTCGCATTCTGAAGATAAAGTTGATTAACAAATTTCTCAAATAAATCTCGCCGCCATGAATAACGCCTTCTTTTAGTGATTTTCAAGCCAACTCTTGTATTATTTCCGTGACACTGTCGTCCCTATATCGTGAAATACAAAGCTAGCTGCCATTCAATGAACTTTCTCTACATCGTCCGCCAGTCCCACCTGCTGTAGATCCCACAATTAGCAGCATTATTCCAAAATAGGGCGCACAAGTGTAGTGTTGGCAATTTCTTTAATAGGCCTGTTCTTCTTCTGCCAATCAAACATAGCGTTTGGTTCACCTTTACCATGATGTTTTCTCTGTATTTTTTACAATTAAAGTTGTTCGTAATTGTTTTTCCTAGATATTTAGTTAGATCTACGGTCTGTAGATTTGATTGATTTATCGACTAAACGAAATTATAAAAGACGTTTTACGGATTACTTTTAGTGCTCACCCGTGTAACTTCACACTTATAATTCTTAACGGTAAATTTGCCTCTTTTGCGCCATGCATAATGAATCTTTTTCCTCACTTACTGCTATAGGTTATGAGTAAATAACTAATTCCTTAATACCGGCCAGAGAATGGTTCATTTATTTCACTTGCTGCCCTAGATGATGAACCACGCAAACTATTTGAGACATCTTGGCTGCTGAGATGGGTTTTCACACCCTGATGGAAAATTCGTCTTCCCTGAGTGCTCGCATACCGTCCATCTTTAGCCCGTTGCCCGCCACGTGGAGTGTGTTTTCATTCTCGTATACTTTCATTTGTATTTTCCTTTGTTTTTGTTTTACAGCTATTTAAATAAATAATATATAAAAGTTTCAAAGTAAGAGTATAACGTAAATTTTTACTTCATAAATGAAAGAGTATTAGTGGAACAAGGAGCCCAACAACTTTGGACGCACGAGGATCTTGGCATTTTCATCAAGTGGTATATCCTCAACCACCGTTAATACTACCTATATGTTATACTAACACAGGAAACTCTCTATTGCATCTACCTCCGATGTAATGGTGAGAAGACGGAGTCGATACACCGTCGAAAACTGATCTTGTATCAGGAAACAAAACAGGGAGAAGTTGTACGGAAATGTGATAAGATAAATGAAATGGAAAAGTGAACGGTCCCAGCATAAGAAGTATTCAATTTATAAGTGTAACAGAGCGATCACACCATTTGCATGCTGGAAGTGTTAATCTGCTGCGGCGAATATCCCTGTTCAAGCCTACATCACACTTTTGTTTTTATTTTTCACAAAAGTATGAACTGCCACCCCCTCCCCCCTTTATTAACGTTTATCCTCTAATTATGAAATCTTGGCAACTATCACACTATACATTAGTTATAGAAAGTGAGTAATGTTGTAAGCATTTTATTACAGTCCCAAGTAAATGTGTTATTAGTAAGTGCAGATGAGATGCCTCATATATATCCACAGGAATGAAAACAACAAATCAGCGACTATCAACTGGGTTATAGCAAAGGAATTCAGGAGTCAAAACTTACAAAAATGCACGCAAAAATTAAAACATATACTTGTGGTGAACAAATTATAAATAGCTTCCTTAAATCTCGTCTTTTGATAACGATCTTTACGCCACAACACAAATATGAATGCAATATGTTCTTTCCAATTAAAGTTGTTCGTAATTGTTTTTCCTAGATATTTAGTTAAATTTACGGCTTATAGATTTGATTGATTTATCGAATAAAAGAAGTTAAAAAAGAAGTTTTACGGATTTCTTTTAGTCCTCACCTGTGCTCTTAAGGTTCAACTGCCAGTTTTGCGCTATGCAGAATGATTCTTTTTCCACAATGCTATAGGTTATGAACCAATAACTAATTCCTTAATATCAAACAAAGAATGGTTCATTTATTTCACTTTCTACCCTAGATGATGAACCAAGCACACTGTTTGAGACATCTTGGCGGCTGAGATGGGTTACAGACTCTGGTGGGAAAATCGTCTCCCCTGAGTGTTTTCATTCTTGTATGCTTTCATTTGTATTTTCTTTTTTTTATTTTTACAGCTATTTAAATGAATAATATATAAAAGTTTGATAGTAAGAGTATAACGTAAATTTTTACTTCATAAAGGAAAGTGAAAAATATTAGTGGAAGATGGAGTCCTACAACTTTGGACGCACGAAGATCTCGGTATGTCATCAACTGGTAGATCCTCAACCACCGTTAATACTACCTATATGTTGTACTAAAACAGTAAACTCTCTATTGCATCTACCTCAGATGTAATGGTGAGAAGACGCAGTCGATACTCGTCGAAACTGATCACGTATCAAAACTGCTCAACATTCGTCTTACATAAGAACGTTTACGCAACCACTCACATAAGCAAATTCGCTGAAACCGTCCAGACATTTATAACCGTGAAAACAATAAGCCCCCCAACGTACCAACTGCAGAGGCTGCATGAGAAAAAACACGCCAGCCGTCCCCTCGACATCGCCAGCCTGTCCGCTGGACAGCAGATTTACGAAAGAATCGTAGAAAAATTCAATAGGAAACTACCGCAATCGAAGGCCTTTGCCTTAGACGAACTGCCCCCACAGAAACGGAAATGGTAATGAATCTAAAGAAATAGTATCATAACGACACTAAACTTCCCAATATGCCGAAAGATAAAAATAAAATATTTGTAAAAAAATTTACTACGTACTACCGCCATCTCGCACCACAAGACTTCGAAGATGCAAGGCAAGAATTCTCCTAACGAAAGTACCTACACTACACTTGTTCCTCTGAGTATTGATGCCCATTGTGGAATTTCCAGCAAGTGGGACTGACGGATGATCTGGAGAAAGTGCAGAGCAGGGCAACTCGTTTTGTATTATCGCGATATAAGGGCGAATGTGTAGCAGAAATCATGCCCATGTTGTGGTAGAAATGATTAAAAGAAAGGCTTTATTCCTTGCGACGAGATTTATTTGCGAAATTTCTGTTATTGTCTTTTTCTCCCCATTGTGAACAAATTTTATTTGCACTCTCCCACATAGAGAGAAATGATCGTCTTAAATAAGAGAAATCAGATCAACAAAAGGAAGGATTCACGTGTCCCTTTCTCCCGCGCGCTATTGGAAAAAGGAACAGCAGAGAAATATCATAAAAGCGGTTCGATGAATCCTCCGCCATGAATTAAATGGGATTAGTGGAGTATTTATGTAGATGTAGAATAGAGTAACAGACAAGTGAATAACCAGCTGATAATTTTGTGGATAGTAAAAAATAAAAATATTTAGCTTGAAGTAGCTTTGAAAACACACTTTCCGGAGCAGGGTCAGACCTCATGGCCACAAAACCACAACGCCATGACTATTGTTTTTGACCCAATATTTCCCAACTTACAATTCCTCCAATCACTATATTTATCTTGCTTCTACTTATATACTTCCTTATACTTCACTGTTTCTTGTCCACTTTTTTTTTTTTTTTTTTTTTTTTTTTTTTTTTGCGTTTTATCCTCTGCGCCAACGTAGAACTAAGTGCGATAGGAGTATGATAGGATATAATCCTTGTAAGTGATACGAAATAGAAACTTTTAGTGTGTAGTGGTACTTGTGTTCTATTTCTAGCTGTTCACAGTGCCGTTTCACTTATGAAAAGCAGTGTCAATTCGCTGACAGCTCGATTGCTGGAAGTAACTTTAGATGTCCAGCGTACACTTTCTCTCAGTAATTTCAATACACCCAATACTCAACATCTAGCTCTCTGTAGTTAACGTTGAATAGCGTGGACAAGGTTGAGGAAGCATAGGAATAAAACAACAGTTGTACACAGTCATGGTTTCTGTTTGTGGGCGTAAAGATACAGTAGAATACAAGAAACAATGTTGTGTATACCAATGTTAAGTACGTATCTATTATGTTTGTTAAACTATTTGGAGAAGGACGCTGCATTTGGTGCACCTGTGTTGTTCTCTGTAGTGATGTGAACGGCAAGCATTTCTACTATACATAACATGTGGCTCCTGAATATCAGTTCCTTCGTGATACTTGAAGTGTGCCAACGCTAGTATGACTCCATGAGTGGAGATGTTTGTAGAAATTCAGAATTAATATTTGGCGAGTATTTTTTCTTGTTCACTGTTATGGCATCATCGTCATTATCAGTAGGCAGGTTCAAATAGATGCGGATTTGTCGTCCTTATTCGAGGATGTAGAGCCTTTCAAAGGATAGAGTAGCAAGGAGGATCATTACTTAAAGCTTCTGGGCTGAGATGCCGTGGTCCATACATAAAACATTCAAAAACGTTTGTATAGCTTATGCGACTTAACAACGGGCTCATCAGTCCCTAAACTTACAACTTATGAACTACTTCCGAACTAGGACGGCACAAATATCCATGCCCGAGGGGGGATTCGAACCCCCGAGCGTAGTGGCCGTGCAGACCGTGACTGGAAGGCCTCAGTCCCCTCGGCCACCGCGGCCGGCCATAAAACTTTCCCCTGACGTTTCGCCCTCGTCTGCGGAAGGCATCCTCGGAGGTAAAGGGGGTACTGCAACGAGAGCGCGAGTAAGTACCGTATATACAGGAAAAACAGAGGGCGCCACTGTCAGTCACTTGGTGTCGGCTGTGCTGTGGTCTCTGCTATTGCCAACCTCCTCGATTGAAATTAATCGACTGTTATGTTGTTACTGCAGTGTTGACATCCATATCTTATCAAGTTTGAGAGCTTGCTCAATTTTTTTTTTTTTTTTTTTTTTTTTTTTTTTTTTTTTTTTTTTTTTTTTTTTTTTTTTTTTTGTTAAAATTGTTTCGATGTTTAGAAATCTCAATGGCCTCTCTGTACAAACGCGTATAATAATGCGACGCCTTTGCTATGACGAACGTCTCATTAAATTTTATATCGTGGTCACCTTCTTGATACACGTGTTCCGCTACAGCCGATTTATCAGTATGCCTGAGGCGGCAGTTCCTTTTCAGTTCGCCCAGACGTGTGTTAACATTTCCTTTACTTGTACCTATATAAACTTGTCCACAACTGCAGGGGATTTCATAGACACCTGGTGTAGCCAGGGGTTGTCGCTTATCTTTTGCAGATCTTAAAAATTCTATTATTTTCGTGGTTTGTCTGAAAACAGTTTACACTTCGTACTCGCTTAAAATTTTTCTAATACGATCAGTGACCTTACTGATAAATGGTAGAAAAACTTTCCACTTGGGTTGTTGTCGTTCCTCGTCCGTCCTGGTTGTCAGTCTAGGGTGTAGTGCACGATCTATCTCCCTGTCTGAATAGCCATTCTTCTTAAATGTCACTCTAAGATGTTCAATCTCATCGTCTAAGTGCGCTGGTTCACAAATTATGTGGGCCCTGTCTACTAATGTCTTAATCACGCCTCTTTTTTGTCGTGGGTGGTGGTTAGAATCTTTTTGAAGGTAACGATCAGTGTGTGTCTTTCCTATAGACCTTATGACCCAATGATCCGTCGTCTGATAACCGTCACATCAAGAAAGTTAAGTTGACCATTGGTTTCCTTTTCCAAATTGAATTGAATTTTGGCATTGATGCTGTTCAGATGTAACAGGAAGGCATGCAGCTCCCCTTCACCGTGTGTCCATATAACAAATGTATCGTCAAAATAACGATACCATTTGGCTGGTCCTTTTCTGGCTGTCTGCAGCGCCCGTTGTTCAAAGTTCTCCATGAACAAGTTAGCAACAGCTGGACTAAGAGGACTGCCCATGGCCACTCCGTCAATCTGTTCATAAAAAACATTCTTATACTGAAAATAAGTTGTTGTGAAGCGGTGTTCGAATAATGGCACAATGTCTTCATTCTATGATAGCATGGAGTAGTTGCAGTCTCCAAAGGTCGCGGATTCGATGCCGGCCAGGTCCTAGTATTTTTATCTGTCATTTTCCACTTCTTTCAACTCTGGCAGTGTTGCTAATGTGGAAAACATCGAGTAGCACCGTGGTTCGGAACCCACGTTAAACTGAAGGTCCCCCTATAACTGGCTGGGTAAGTCAGTTCGAAGGTCGTAGAAAGGCAACGGCATACCACCTCCAAACAGGACCATGCCTAGTAAAACACTGTGATGTTCAAACCAGTCTTCGGATTGTTGACTGCTTTACCTTATTTAATATACAATATCTGATCTTAAATTTTCTTTCCGAGTTCTCATTTTTTGTAGACGTTTTCCCTCCCTTCTTTCTTCATTTTGTGATTATTGCTTAACTTCATGATTACCATTTAACCATTTTTGCATAATTTAATACTATGATCGATAAAGTCATGATCCCGTATTCTACAAACTGCGTGCTGTTTCCTGTTTCCAGTTTTGTTGTAAGAATATACGAGGTAAGTCAATTTTTTTCTGTGTTGCTGTCAGATTGCCTCCCCTTCCATTATTCAAGTTAATCAGTTTCGTTTACCCTTCGGGAGTACTTTGGACAGGGCCATAATATGTCATTATATTTGTTTCCCCTTTCCGTTACGCATATTAATTAATGTTATTAAGGTTACCTCAGTGGTCAGAGTTACCACAATGTTTGGTTGTATAACCTCAGTGTTGCACATACTCAGTATTCAGTATTAGTCAGTTAGATATTCAGGATCTACATTTACATCTACATGGGATACTCTGCAAATCACATTTAAGTGCTTGGCAGAGGGTTCATCGAACCACAATTATACTATTTATCTCCCATTCTCGAATAGAGCGCGGAAAGAAGGAACACCTGAATCTCTATGTTCGATCTCTGATTTCTCGTATTTTATTCTGATGATCATTTCTACCTATGTAAGTGGGAGTCAACAATATATTTTCGCATTCGGAGGAGGATGATGGCGATTGGGGTTTCGCAAGTAGCCCACGCTACAGCGATAAGCGCCGTTGTTGTAATGATTCCCATCCCACATCCTGTATCATTTCCGTAACGCTGTCCCCCCTGTACCGTGACAATACGAAACGAGCTACCGAGCTTTGGACTCTTTCGATGTCCTCCGTCAAACCCACCTGATAAGGATCCCACACTGGGCTGCAATACTCCAAAAATGGACGGACGAGCGTAGTGTATGCAGTTTCTTTTGTAGTTCTGTTGCATGTTTTAAGGGTTCTGTCAATGAAACGCGTCTCTTGTTCGCCTTTCCCACGATATTATCTACGTGTTCTTTCCAATTTAAGTCTGAAGGTATTTTGTGGAGTTTACGGCCTTCACATTTGATTATCTTGCAAAACAAAGTTTAACGGATTTCTTTTCGTACTCATGTGGACGACTTCATACTTCTCATTATTTAGAGCCAATTGCCAATTTTTACACCATACTGATATCTTATTCAGATCGTCCTGCAGTTGGTTTTGATCTTCAGATGATTGTACTAGACGTTAAATGACGGCGTCATCTGCAAAGAACCTAAGAGAGCTACTTAGATTTTCCCCTAAATCGTTTATGTAAATAAGGAACAGCAGAGGACCAATAACACTACCCTGTGGAACGCACGATATCACCTCTGTTTTAGTCGATGCCTTACCATCGATTACTACGAACTGTGTCATCTCTGACAAGAAATCCCCTATCCAACCGCAAATTTGGGGCGATATAACATAACCATGCAATTTGATTAATAGCCGTTTGTGAGGTACGGTGTCAAAAGCTTTCTGGAAATCAAGAAATACGGAATCTATTTGCGAACCTTTGTCGATAGCAGCCATCACTTCGTGTGAATAAAGAGCTAGTTGTGTTTCGCATGAACGATATTTTCTAAATCCGTGTTGACCTTGGGTTAATAGATCGTTCTGTTCGAGATAATTCATAATATTTGAATACAGGATAAGTTGACTTGAAATATATTCGGAATACCTTGCAAGGTTTGATGTCGCTGGATTACGTAATGGCGAATCTGCACGGTACCTGTCGGTATACAGGAGTATTTTCCACTCCCTTGTATATAATCGAATGATCCATGAAATTGGTGTTACTCCAATAAGGAGAACTACATCTACATCTACATCTACATACATACTCCGCAATTCACAGTAAGGTGCGTGGCGGAGGGGTACAGTGTACCAATACTAGGCATTTCCTTTCCTATTCCACTCCTAAATAGAACGAGGATAAAAAGAATGCCTATATGCCTCCGTACGAGCCATAATTACTTTTATCTTGTCTTTGTGATGACTACGCGAAATGTAAGTAGGCGGCAGCAAGATCGTACTACACTCAGCTTCAAATTCCGGCCCTCTAAATTTCCTCAACATAAATTCACGAAAAGAACGTCGCCTTTCTCCAGCGATCCCCAATTGAGTTGCCGGAGCATTTCCGTGACACTCGCGCATTGGTCGAACCTACCGGTAACAAATCTATCTGCTCACCTCTGAACCGCCTCTATGTCTTCCTTGAAACCGATCTGCTGCGGGTCCCAAACACTTGAGCAATACTCAAGACGTGGTCGTACAAGGGTTTTATACGCGGTCTCCTTTACAGGTGAAGTACATCTTCCCAAAATTCTCCCAATAAACCGAAGTCGGCTGTCCGACTTACTCACACTGTCCTTACATGTTCGTTCCATTTCATATCGCTCTGCAGTGTTACGCCTAGATATTTGAACGACGCGACAGCATCAAGAAGCTCACTACTAATGCTGTATTCGAACATTATAGGATTGTTTTTCCTATTCATGTGCATCACCTTACATTTTTCTACATTGAGAGCTAGCTGCCATTCTTCGCGCCAATTACAAATTTTGTCTAAGTCATCCTGTATGCTATTACAGTCAGTTACAGACGACACTCTCCCATACACCACAGCATCATCAGCAAACAGCCGCAAATTACAACTTACACTGTCCATCAGATCATTTATATAGATAGAAAATAATAGCGGTCCTATCACACTCCCCTGGGGCATGCCTGACGATACACTCGTCTCTGATGAACACTCGCCGTCGAAAACAACGTACTGCATTCTATTACTTAGGAGGTCTTCCAGCCAGTCACAAATCTGTGAACCTATTCCATAAGCGCGTATCTTCGTTAGCAGTCTGCAGTGTGGCACCGCGTCGAATGCTGTTTTGAAGTCGAGAAAAACGCAATCCACACAACGTTCGAGAGACTACTGTGATCCAAAAGTAGATATCAACATCAAAAATGTTCATATGATCGAATGTTTGTTAAGCTTAAGGGGTCAGTTAGTCTCCGGCCTGAAGACCACGACTCTCCTCAGTGTCAGATAGACGTGCCGCAAACGCCAGGCTGTGGCGTCGGCCCCGCCACTGGCGGTGTCTCTCATCACATCAAGCGGGCGCTCAGTGCCTGCTGGCCTGATGGCGGGCTTCATTTGTATTCCGTTTCCCGGCAACCGCCAGGCGCAGCCCGTGGGAGGTGCCTTCACGCGCAGCAGCGCCCGGGGACCGACGCGCCGCCGCTCGCTCATACATTTTTCGCTGCGGCCCGCGAAATACCCCACGGCGCCACGAGTGTTTCTTGCTAGGTGCTCTGGGCTTCCCCGAAGTGGGGACCTCGCTCCCTAGCGGGGTCTGCTGCGGATGTGTTTACATCTGTAGCGCCCTCACGTATAACGCGGGAGGAAAAACTCTTCTCCTTGCGATACCAGGAGCTAAGTACGCTGCTTGCCATTAAAATTGGAACAGCACGAAGGTTTTCAAATGCCGAAATTTTACTAAACATACGAATACCTTATAACAAAAGGAATACTTGATAATAATTCTACGTCATCTCGATGTACACCGGATACAAGATTTAACAAATGTTCAAATGTTTGTAGAGCATATGGGAATTAACTACGGGGTCATCAGTCCCTAAACTTACAAACTAGTTATGATCTAAAGATTACCTGACATCGTCTGGTCTGCAGACGATCAATTCGTTTTATAGTTTCCAAATGATAAGCCAAGATCGCAAACTACCAATTTATTAAGTGACGACCGGTTTCGGTGCACTGTGTCACCATCATCTGCTCATATATAATCTGGTCATCTTGTTAAATAATTGGATATAAAATAAGAAGTGCAACATTGCATTTAGTCACTATATAAAAAATACTTAAGTTACAAACATGACAACTTACTCAAATTTATTATTACAAGTAGCTTACAATATTTAGTAAGCTGTCATGTTTGTAACTTAAGTATTTTTTATATCGTGACTAAGTGCAATGTTGCAGTTCTTATTTTATATCCAATTTTTTGACAAGATGACCAGATTATGATGGTGACACAGTGCACTGAAACCGGTCGTCACTTAATAAATTGGTAGTTTGCGATCTTGGCTTATCATTTGGAAACTATAGTTATGATCTACCTAATACTAAGGACGGCACAAATATCCATGCCCGAGGGGAAATTCGAACCCTCGACCGTAGTGGCCGTGCAAACCGTGACTGATGCACCTCAGTCCCTTCGGCCACCGCGGCCGGCAAGATTTAACACACACAACTGCGTATTCTGGCAACAATAATAATTCTTTAATTTACTCATCTTACAAGGAAAGTACTTGGGCTCGAATAAAAGACATATACACCCAAATCGTATGAGAGATAATGTAAAGGTCCCTTATTGCACTAGTTAATCTCCCGCATCTGCAAAACTCTGCAGTCGTCCGTTAAAGGCCTCTGCGTGTGCCTTGCCACATTGCACTTTGACCTGTCGGTTCGCCAATAGGGACGGTGCAGTGTGCCTCCGAAGTTGCGTTTTGTGATGTTATTTGTGTGGTGAAGCGTCAGATGGGGCGTCGATTGCTAATCACTCCTGCTAATGTATTGCGATTAGTTGAGATGAAGTTACGAAGAACCCTTCTTCGTGAAGATGGTATTAGTGTAGAAGATGAATTATTTCTCGTATCTGTTATGGTACAGAAAAATGAGCATAAGTTAGATACTGTTGTAACACTAATACATAATGATGATAATAGGGATGATAATGACGAAGAACTCATTGCTATCGGTAGTGCTACGGTAAGTACGGGAGGAGGCGATGGAAGCAGTGGCAGTGAATACCAACAGTCTTCCGGGAAGAAGGTTAACGTTGCAACTATCATCACGGCTTTTGATGACAATACGCTAGAGAACATATACGATGATTATTACATAAGTTTATAGTTAAGATATCTGCATTACGTATGACGTTTACAATTACATCTACAGTGCTATCTAGTGCAAAGTTTTGCATAAAATCGACACCCACCAGCACACTGAGGTGTACGTAGAGATTCTGTAAGCAAACGTTCATACAGATATGTTTGTTTGAGCCCAAGTACTTTCCTTGTTAGTAAGCGACCTTATTGTACAACTGGAAGAATGGATGTCAAGATCGCAATTTATATTTCATTTATTCAAGACGATCGGTTTCGAGACTTGGTGGTTATCATCTGGTTTCATTGATATTAAACTGCTTATTGTAGTGCCCAATATGAAATCTGGTAGGTGTAGTGGATGATAGTTATATGTAAAAATTACGTGCTGGCGGACGGTAGGAAATAAAATGGATGACTGGTCAAAATTAAAACAGTAAAATATACATAAA
Organism: Locusta migratoria; assembly: GCA_026315105.1. NCBI lineage: Eukaryota > Metazoa > Arthropoda > Insecta > Orthoptera > Acrididae > Locusta > Locusta migratoria. Next base: position 105,911,922 of record CM048747.1, read on the forward strand.
ATAGTAACCCCCACATGTACATATCTGGTTGAGCACCTGACGGGTTTACACCTACCAGATTTTATGTGGAGCACTATAAGAAGCTGCTGAATGCCAATGAGACCAGATGATAACATCACAGAGTGTCGAAACCGGTCGTCTTGAATAAATACAATAAAAATTGCGATTTTGACATCTATACTTCCATTTAAACAATAATCCTAATAAAGCTGTAGTTGATTTAGTCCTAGAGAGCACATTTATCTTGTTTAACCTTTAACTAACGTGGTGCCAAACATGGGACTGACACCGTGGTGCGGTCAATCTGACCTCTCAATTTTTAGGTGGGTGTTATGTGAATAATTTGAAAACCTTTGAAATTATCTGTTTTGCATATGAAAGAGTCTTGAATATTGAGTAAATAAACATGAAAATACAATACAATAACATTAAATAATTATTGTTAAACTGGCAATCAGATATGTTTACTCCACATTTCGTACACTAATACATTTATATGTGTTTCAGCACAACACTACGGGTCAGCTTTTCAGAAGGATACCTCTGTCGACAGGAGCTTTATCTGATCCAATCTTCTGAAGAACATATGTATTTCTCACCCTTTCTTCAAAGTTTCGATCTGAAGTGTTCACTCATTGTCTGCTACTTGCAGCAGATCCTTTACCTGTAGAATTACTCAGTTCCTCCATGTTGCAAAAGCTTTGAAATGGAAAATATCGAGAATATGTGAGGAAAGTAACAGAAAAAATTGCACAATTAACGTAGTGCGGTCGAAATGACCGCGAGTTATTTTCGGAAGGATGTCACTCATGTTATAGAAGCTCTGGCATAACATCATACGCTCTGCCGGTCCACTCACAACTAAACTCGAAGCTAACGAGCAGATGGGCGCAATAATGGGTAGGGAAATTGCTAAATCGCAATTGTTGCCGAAAGCGCGCGGTCAGATAGACCGCACCACGTTAGTTAGAGGGTAAAAAGGTATTCGATACCCTTTATGTCAATGTACGTAAAAGTAGAGGGTCTATTAATGTATAGTTATTTGCTCTATCTGTACGTTACCGGTATTCAGATATTATAATTTAGTATATACGATAATTACTCAGGCAGTACTTTATCTGTCAGTACCTTGTTTTAATGCGAAATTTGCCGCAAATATAGATAATAATACAGGAATTAAACAAATTAACTTTCGCAATATTTATGGAGTAAGATCTTTGAAACGCATTGATTAGAACTAAAAGTCTTTTGAAACCGCATAATTATATTGTAATGAGAATAATGTTATAAAAATCCTTTGCCACATCTTGGAATTTACAGTCATAATCATTCAGTATCAAATTATTTTGTCTTAATTACAGTTTATAAAATTTTTCTAATAATGATAGCAGTGTTGTCTTGTAATATTATTACCAGAGTACAATTACTACAATTTCCTGAAGTTATGTAATGTATGCTACACAGTTCGACATAATCAGTTTCTAACGAAGCTATACAGCTCTTTAATTATTTAACAATTTCAATTATGTAAACTAACCAACACTGTACAAATCATATTTTGCATATATGTCTGGTATATAATTTTATCCAGTTTATAAATATATGAAAAATTGTCTGCTGTGTGTGCTGAATAAGCTAAAGAGTATTTGTGAAAAAGGGCTAATTCAATTGTGGAAACAATTCAGGAATGTTATTGTACCTACTTTATTCTGGAACTTTGTAGAAGCTAGGATTGTCTATAAATGCAAGTGCGACGCATCACAGTCTTTAGTCTTTAATTCAGGTCAGTTAGGATGGTGAAACCACGCTGTAGTGTCTATGTTTGTCGCAAGATAGTATAGTCAAACATGCAGCCGTGTAGTTCCATTTATTACGAAAAATCCTAGGCCTCCAAAATTAAATAATTTAAGGACAACATTGTGTATTACAGAGAAGCTGACCATCACGGCAATTTTGTCTGCGTCAGCGAAGCAGGTGACGAAATTTAAAACATTTTAACTATTACAATTTGTGTTGGGTTCTGGCGTGGGTATTCCAAGTGATTGGTAGGATCATCACAAGGCTTCGCTGCGAGATCAGCGTCTAAAATCTACATATTCAATCCGCTAATCACATTTGGGTGCTTGAAAGACGATTCATCTCGCCATTTTCATAATATTTCTCTACCTTTATACCCTCAAACAGCGCGTGTGAAAAACGGAACAGCTCTGTCTGTTTTCTATGTGAATTAACTGTCTAAATTGTTTCGGTTGCCACATTTCTTTCGTTTACAAAGTGGTAATACAACTCTCAATTTTTACATGTAAACTGTAAAGTTGTATCTCAAGGTTGTATTCTCTAAACAGTAAACTATTTCCTCACACACCACGGAGCATATGATACTATAAGATAATCTTTGGCGATGCCTATATTATGTTCATCATTCGGTTCGTCGTCAAATACAAACGAAGGATCTGTTGTGGTATTCTAAATCATTGAGAGCAGTATTAGTAAGGCTGAAAGTCACGTACGTAACACCTACTTACATTTGAATAGCTTTTCATGTGGATTTCAAAACTACATAATATCAACATTTTCAACACTGTCCTGTTATAACTAACTCTGAAGAATATGTCAGTAGCAGACGATTCGTGTAATTTTATTTCGTCTCTCATTTCGTAATTTATATTGATTTACTAACAGTTTCTTTACAGCACTTGAAACTGGCAGAAGGCCCAAATGTGGATCGTGACAATAAATGAATGTAAATCAGGAAGAGGGCGATGAAATCCTCCAAAAGGAGAAAAGCAGATTTGTTCATATCAGTGGACATAGTCTGTACCCCTGAGGATCACACGCGTTATATACATGATGATAGCTCTTCATCGGATGTTGATATCAGCCGCGGAGGAGTGGCCAAGCGGATTGAGGCGCTATGCTGCGATGCGCGAGGCCGCTCCCCGTCGGGGGATCGAATCCTCCCTCGGGCATTGATGTTTGTGCCCTCTTTAGTGTAAAGTATTTCGTAAGTAGTATGTAAGTTTAGGGACTGATGACCCCTTAAGCTTAACAAATATTCGAACATTTGAACATTTTTGATGTTTGTACTTTTGGAGTACAGTAGTCTCTAGAGCGTAGTTCTCGTTAGTGGAATAACACTAACTTCATAAATCATTCGATTATATAGGAGAGAGTAGAAAATACTCCTGTATAACAACAAGTTCCGTCGCCATTATGTACTCCAGCGACATCAAACCTTGCAAGGTATTACGAAAATATTTCAAGTGCAAGTTATCTTGAGTATCTGAGTGACTAACACTGAATACTGAGTAAGTGCAAAACTGAGCTTCTACATCCAAACATTGTGGTAACTCTGACCACCGAGGTAACCTTAATAACATTAATTAATATGCCCAACGGAAACGCCCAGGGAAAGGGGAAACAAATATACTGACAAATTATGACCCTGTCCATAGTACTCCCGAAGGGTACAACGAAACTGTTGTTGTTGTTATGGTCTTCAGTCCGGAGACTGGTTTGATGCAGCTCTCCACCCTACTCTATCCTGAGCAAGCCTTTTCATCTCCTCATAAGAACGGCAACCCACATCCACTTGAATCTGCTTACTATACGCGTCTCTTGGCCTCCCTCTGCGATTTTTACCCCACACACTTCCCTCCAATGCTAAATTTACGATTCCTCGATGTCTAAGAATGTGCCCTACCAAGCGATCCCTTCTTTTGGTCAGGGTATGCCAAAAATTCCTTTTCTCACCAATTCTGTTAAGTACCTCTTCATTAGTTATGCGATCTACCCACCTAATCTTCAGCATTCTTCTGTAGCACCACATTTCAAAAGCCTCTATTCTCTTCCTGTCCGCACTGCTTATCGTCCATGTTTCACTCCCGTACAAGGCAACACTCCACACAAATGCCTTCAGAAAAGAAACTGATTGACTTGAATAATGAAAGAGGAGGCAATCTGACTGCAACACAGAAAAAAAGAAAATTTGAGTTACCTCGTTTATTCTTATTACAAAACTGGAAACAGAAAACAGCACGCAGCTTGCAGAATGCAGGATCACGACTTTATCGACCATAGTATTAAAATATGCAAAAATGGTTAATAGGTAATCGTGAAGTAAAGCAATAATCACAAAAATGAAGAAAGAGGGGAGGGGAAACTAACGACAAAAATGCGATCGTGGAAAACAAATTTAAGATCATAAATTGTATATTATTAAAGAAAAAGGGCAGGAAATACTTTACAGGAAATGAAGTTATCATCATGCATTACAATAATGGTGTGACGCAACACATACTTGACGTCTGCCTTCTCGAACAGCTTCTCCTTACTGCTAGTGACTAACTCTCTCGTGCTACTGTTCGCAACTGCCCTCTTGCAGTCAGAGCGCTTACTCTATAGTCTAAATTCCAAAGAGTATTGCGACCATAAAGATAAGAATAAAGGGAGATGACGCTACGTATCCCAGCCTTACTACGCTTTGGCCCTGGCAGCCATGACACTCCGACGAAAACACTGACAGAGTGTTATAGCTGTGTCTGAATTTACAACCGCTAATTGCATTACATATGCTTGTAACGTCCTAAAACTGGTTGTTTCAAGTTTGTGTTTAAAACAATATCTCGATAAAAGAAAAAAATTCACGCGTATTCTGTTTAAAAATAGTCGTTACTACAATATTACGAATCACATACGTGGGTTCTTTCTTTAGCTAATCTGGTGATCGTCAGATAAAATAATTCTATTGGGTGAACCAACGCCATATGTACGAGTACAGTGACAATATCCTTTCTTTTTGTAGTAAGTTCCATTAATAATGAAAGTAGGTTTTATATTTTATTCCTTCGTAAATAGTAATTTAAATGGGGAAAATAACTTTCATCTTTAGGAAATCGAAAATCATAAAAGTACACTACATTACAATTAAACATGTATAGGTTCGTTCACAATAAAAGTAGTAAAATCACACGTTAACGACACAATTTACATATGAAATGGTATTTCTTTCGATTTCACGTCACATAAGCATCAGACAAGTCACCACAACAGTGTAAAATCATTTCAAAAACAAGTGACAAGCAGAAGCAAACAATTTAAATCCAGCAGTGTTTTGGTCGGATCTAGATGGCTACCCTTGGCTTCTCAACTATGGCGCCAAAGCGACTCCGATTATTGTCACCTCCATGACTGCGTCGCTCACAATGTATATCTGTGGCCAGTTCACAAATTAAACTGCATCGTATATATGTACTATAAAATATGTACAAAATCACTTACGCACAATGCAGAATGACAAACAGTAGCAATAATCAGAAATAATATAATGTAACAGAGAGATTTAATTAACTTCTATGTTCAGCGTAAAGGCTTACAGAGAACGTAGCCTATACGAACTGAAATATAACAGAAAATGAATGATATAGGGACCATAGGGACCTTAAACTATAGTATTCATCGCGCTCAAACCCATCAGTTATTCAAATGTGTCTGCCGTTGTGACAGAATGGAATGGAGGTAACTGAGCTGTTCTGGCTCGCGCTCTTTCTCTCTACCCCCTCCCTCCCGGTCATCTCTGCTTCATGTATCACTTTGCTGGCGTAAGTGCGGATCGATCTTTCTCTGGTTTCACCGTTTGTGGCGCTGTGCTGACTCTCGCGCCTCTCTTGTATTCTAGTAGGTATCGTTGATCGTGGTTGCCGCGAATGGCGCTATTACTACTGGTGTGCGCAGCTACGAGTTGTCAGTTGGGGCAGCACGTCTAGGACGTGAGGGAGAGACTGTCAGTTGAGCTGTTGGAGGCGACACGAGAAGGACAGTCTGGGCAGCGGCTCGGGGCGAGGCGGGTCTGGTGTCCGTTGAATCTGCCTGGAGTTTTCGGTGCCTCCGTAGTCAACACTTCCTACCTGTTCAGGCCTGGATTATGGCCTGTGCGATTTTCCGCTGTGTGAGCCACATCTCCATGTATTCGTTCCATGGACATCACCTACATGGTTTGCTGATTGGGAGTCTGTTGGCAATGTGGAAGGAGGACTTCGTCACTTCAGTCGTTACTGGGACAAGCGAAGAGACGGGAAAGTTGTGTGTGTGTTTCAGGGGTGGATCCAGGACGGCCTGCTGGGGAGGTGGGGGGGGGGTGGGAGGTCGGTGAAAAAATTTTTCTTCGCCAGCTAAACTCTGGCTCAGTAGAAAGACTCTAGTACCAGCCACCCCTTTTTATCCCACGCACAATGAAACAAAAGTCTCTCTGTTTTGAAGACTCAGTGCAGTGGTAGCACTCTCAAATGTTCAAATGTTTGTTAAGCTTATGGGACTTTACTATGGGGTCATCAGTCCCTAAACTTACAAACTACTTATCAACTACCTTATACTAAAGACGGCACAAATATCCATGCCCGAGGGGGGATTCGAACCCCCGACCGTAGTGGCCGTGCAGACCGTGACTGTAGCGCCTCAGTCTCCTCGGCCACCGCTGTAGCACTCTAGCATGAATATATATATATATATATATATATATATATATATATATATATATATATATAAGGTTACGACCCGTCCCCCCCCCCCCCAATCCCCTTGGATCCGCCTATGGACTTCGTCTTGAGATGATGTCTGGGTCGGTGGCCGTTACTCTACGTCCTTGTTATTCCATGTTTTCACTGTTTCTTGCCGTTGCTTGAAGCTTTCGGTTTCTTATTTCAACTCTTTGTCACTACCGTTGACTTGTGCAAACTGATCCTTACCTTCAAATTAATTGAATTTGGTTAGCGCCACTGGGGGAATTTACCTGGTTTCTGCAATACCACCTAGAGAGAAGGCCGCGGCGCTCTGGTGTGACGTCAGTCAGAGTAGGTTGCCTGCGCATAGCTGATGGATACCCGCTGGGGCACGGCCGACTATGCCGAAGCAGCAAGCCAGTCAGCTATGCGCGCGCTACCTACTCTGCCTGACGTCACACGAGAGCGCCGCTACCTTCTCTGTAGGTGGTGGTGGTTTGTGCCACTCCACTGACTTGTTTCGGCACGGGCACTGGTTGTACCAACTTACAGATAATTTTCCATCCGCGTGGTATAGCCGGCCCCATGGTTAAAATTCGGCGTTTATTCTTTGCATGAAGTCCCATCTCGGTAGGGCTGTAGTTCGCGTCAGGCGGTTCGGCACCCTTCCTTCCCTTCCTATATGAATGTTATCTCACCTGTTAATAATTTTGGCTTGTAACGAGTAACTTGTTCGGACTGCTGATTGAAATTTAGTTTGCTCCTGTGTTAAGTTATAGGGAGTTGTTTGTTTTAAGCTCATTTACATTTTACATTTTTATATTTACTGATTCTATATCTTGTTGGGGCTTCACCCAGGTTATGACTGAATTTCGTTTTTGATACCCGGTGCCATTTTCTGTTTGTATATATTGTAGAGCGACAGTTCAACGCTTGCAGCGTATCTTGATGACACTTTGGGCTTTGAGAGACGTTGGCACCTGTTTATTGTTTCTAATGTTTCTTGGAGCAACTTGTGTTTGGAATTTTACATATTAAGTCCCTATAACTTGCTTGCTGCAGCTAATTACCTACTTTGGATTCTAATTATTCTGGTGCTGAAAGTAAGAGTATTTCCCTGGTTTAGCTATTTCTCTAAAAACTATTACCAGCAAAATTCTGCAATTTATTGTGGCCTTCAGCCATTTCTTTAAGGTTAGTTCCAGCACATATTGTTATTTATTGTGGCCTTCAGCCTCATTTTTATTACCAGCACGTCAGTGCTTTTAATTGATGTTTTCAGCCATTTCCTTTAACACTTTATTTGGAAATGTTGCTCTGAAGCAACATCCAAATTACGTGTGGATTTCTGAAACATTTTAGAAGTTTCATCCTTGGGTTGGCAAAAGTGCTCGAAACCAACATTTAAGCTCTCCAGTAATTATGTTTCATTGCCTTTTGCGAAAAGTTTAGCAATAAACTGAATCTTTAGCGGACACTCCAAGTATACGTTACCGAGGTAAATTTTGTTTCAATTTTGTGACGATATTTTTTTTGTGATATATGGAAAACTGTTTATAAAAGGGTAAAGAGGAAGCCTTGAAGTTGATTTATTGTGGAAAATTGTTGACGAGTTCTTATATGGGAGACTGAAAACTGACATATTTATTGGGAAGAAGAAGCTTGGTAGACCACTACAAAATGGGCAACAAGTCCAAAGGAAAAGCATCTCTAGTACCATTCAGTGATGTACAGATACGACAATATGTTGTCACTTGGAAGATTATGGGCCAGAAGAAAATTGAAAGTTTTGTCTTCAGAGGTATTTGACAGTAAAACGTGGAAATCATTGGATTTTTCTGAACTGTGCACGAAAATAGACTTGTTCTCACACGTTTCAGGTGAAATAGTTGAAAATACAATAATTTCTACAGTAATAAGAACTACATTTGTAGCGTTACCATATGGGTAGGAGAAAAAAGTATATATTAAGAGCGGAAGAAGAATTAATTTTTTCTTACAATATTTTTCTTCTTCACAATTGATGTAACGAATGTACATTTTTTATTTTCTATATATTCATGTATACATTAAGTAATTCACGATAAAAAAGCAAATGCTAATGTATTTTCTTCAAAGAGGTTTCATTCGTAAATGAAACAGTGTAAGAATCACTTTCAGATAATAACGAATATAACAAGCAGAGGGAGTTTAAGTAGAGACAGTCTGTTTTTTGCACTCGCCAAAAGTAGTATGTTTTTCCGTAGTCAAGTGCAAGTGTATAAAAAATGTATAATTTTCTTTCTTAAAAATATATCTGAAGTTCTAAACGGAATTGCGCCAATTTATTTCTTAATCAAGTAGAACTAACCTACGTATTTTGGAATATCAATTTAATACAAATAAACAATCCGTGTGAGGATTTTCGTCTCAAATATGTCAAAGACATTATTGATAAATCTGAAGCATTGAATTAAAAATTAAGGCGCCTTAATCGTTAGTGAAAAAAAAGTCTAACGGTTAAGACGTCTGCCTAGTAAGCATGAAGGTCCGGGTTCGATTCCCGGCCGCACCACAAATTTTAATTAAATGCTTCAGATTTATCAATAATATTTTGGAATGTTGGCCTTAAATATGGACTTACGCCTGAGATTTTCTACGTCTGCTACAGCATCAACAATACAGTGTCGGTAGAAAATGTATAAAATGATTTCTTTAAAAGTATTAACACATTATTAATGACTCTTTTACATAATCTGTTGAAGGAACAAGCCGGATCTGAATATATATACATAGAACAAAGTGACTGAACTACGTAACTATAAAAAACAATTTCTCCATTAATTAACTTATGGAAAAAAATCTTGAATGAATAGTATAGGAATTTTAATTAGGTATTTATCATTGAATTTACTACTAACACTAAATGCTGCAATTATTTACTTTATTTATTTATTTTTCCATTTATTCCAATTGTAATTGTTCACAGTGTAGTATTGGTACTGTACCTCCATAAGATATTTTTGGGTAATACAACATAGAAACCAGAAATATATTTTGAAAAAAAAATCCTATAAATCTGTTCCCATGGCGCTACACATATTAATTTAAATCATATGTATTTTAAACCTAGTAGCTTTATCAAGGATCATCCGATAGTCCAAGTATCGGCTCGATAGTGGGCGGAAAGAGTGAACAAATCACGCACACATGTCCAGGATATTGGTCATGTCACATTCGTGGAAGTTTAGGACAGACTTAAACGCTGATAAAATATGGAAAAATCGCGAGGAAAATTTAGATTTAAATCAATATGGTTTATATTAAGAGGTAAGTGAACACACCAGATGTATTGAGCAGCATTGGCCGTTAATGTTTTATTAATAAACAACAGATCGATTTCAATCACATAGTGACCATCTTCAGTGTCCTTCAAACAAGCATTGTGAATGCCTTGAATGTTCTTCAAACTTAGACACTGCAATTTTATGTTTGCCGTTGCAGTTACATTCAGGGTATTCAGAATGCTTGTTTGAAGACACTGAAGATGGTCACTATGTGATTGAAATCGATCTCTTGTTTTAAATAAAACATTAACGGCCAATGCTGCTCAATACATCTGGTGTGTTCATTCTATGTGGTCGTTGAGCACCATCCTGGGAATTGAATCAAACCTTTTACATTGATCTTAATCCAATAAATCATTTTTGAAGAATTTGAATTGAATCATTGGAGGCACCCTTCCATTCTTGTCTTGCATTTTGCAGTGGTGGCTGGTGATAATGTGCTGCAACACACTGTAAATATATTTCTAAAATTGTGCCTTCTCTCTTCGAATGCAAGCGAGAAATCGCTATAAAATTACATCCTTTCTCTTCGAATACGAGCTAGATATCACAATAAAATTATGCCAATTCCTTTCCAAAGCGTATTAGAATGCTAGTAATATGGATGAAAACGCGTTTTGGAGCGCTCTCGCCGCGATAGCTGGAAACCAACTCCGGGTGCTGAAGCCGCGCTGGTACGTGCGCAGAGAGGCGGCGCAGTCGTCTGTTCGCTAGTGCGCATGCGCAGACGTGACGATAGGCCTGGCGGCTCATGTGTGCTGAGACCGACTGCAGCACTAGATCAATATTTCTCTTCGCGCTGCGTGTAACGGCTGCGGAAGAATAGTATATGACGAATATTGTGGCATACAGAGTCAAATAGCGCGCTGGATCAGGCGTGTTGCGCAATTTCTCTCAAACCTACCTGTGAGAGGCTCGTATTCAAATACCTCTGAGTCTAAATTTTTAATTTATGTAAATAAAATCAATATGTTTTAAACGTTATATTTACAATCTGCAGTGAATACATGCAGTTGGCAGCGCTGTTACAGATTCCCCTGAAGGTCTTACTGTCAATACAGTATTAATTGATATTTAATTAAAGGCAATCATACAAAGGTTGACTTTTTCTTTTAGTATATTTTGTTTCCTGTTTATTTTTGTAATATTGTAGCACACTGGTCAAATTTTGTACGAGCCGCCACTGGGATTTTGGTGATAAGTAGTCTGCTATCCTATCAGTAACAGGCAGTAATAGAGAATGAATTGAGGCTGGTGGAGGACGGTAGACTCGGAAAGTTACGGCGCAGAGCTGATCAGGCATTCAGGGGCCGAGGTGTCCCTCGCACGCCCCCCCCTCCCCATCCCGAATGTAAACAATGTGGCATTGGCAGCCCTCGTTTGCAGGCGCAGTTACCGGTGGCTGAGAGGCGAGTTTGTACCGAGTCGCGAGTCGGTTCGGTGTGTGAGCCCCGTGCCTCTCTCCTTTGTTTTCACTTTCTCCCTTCTGAATATCCCTCCCCCCTCCCGGCCCGGTTACGGCCTCCACCCCTCCGGCCAACAAAAACAACGGCGCTCATTCCACTTGGCGCCGCGCGCTGTATTGCCGACTGCTTCGCGCTCGCGCCTTTCCCCCTCTTTCGCCGAACCCCTTGTTCTAGGAGAACACAAAGAAAATTTATTCCGAGTCCTCCGCCGAGTAAATCTGCCGCCGCGCTGCTTGAATCTTTAAGTGGCCCGGCAGTTCTGCCGAGATCAAGTGCCATTCAAGCGGAGTGCCTTGTGTGAAAATTTAAAGCTGCGAGTAGCAATGTATTCCGCCGCGGGATCGCTGCGATGGCTTCTCTCTCCACGCTGGAAGCCGGTTATTCATATCCACTACGCTACTCCTTTTTTTCCTGAGCCTTGAGATAATTCATGCCTCAATTGCCTGTAGATTGCCTTATTACGACCCTGGTAGTTTGCAGTTTATCTCTGACGTACTTACGATTCATCTAGTTTAGATTTACGTACTTTCTTTTCTTTTTTATCCGAATATCATCCACGCTCTTCATAACACTAGCCGGGTTAGAGCAAAATACCACTGTGTGTAATATTTAATGAAATAGCTTTCCCTCAGAAATGTACCGTCCACTTGGAAACCAGTTAGTTACCATTTTCTACCAGCAGCTGGTATACCTTCAAAGTATTGCAACTCTTGATCAAGGTCGGATAAATCGACTATCAGTTTGTAACTATAACAGACCCATAAATAGTTTTTTCTTCTGTAACCTACTCCACTGTTCAATGCCTGCTAACAACGCGAAATCGATGTAAAGGATCTTTTGATTTGATCTCACTTCTTTGAACGAACTAAAATATTGGCCTGAAGGGATCTTATTTATTCCCTTTACTCCTTTTGTGATGGTACATTAATATTTCTCAGATTAGATAGTATATAGCAAACTAAGTCACAGGACGTGCAATTCTTTCACTCTTGTTTCTACGTGGCCAATGGAGCGGCAGTGATTCCCCGTTGCTCAGAACGACTAGGGTCTTTTTTTTTATGTTTGTTAAGCTTATGGGACTTAACTGCGGAGTCATCAGCACCTAAACTTACAAACTACTTATGACATAACTTATACTAAGACAGCACAAACATCCATGCCCCAGGAGGGGGATGGGGATTCGAACTCCCGACGGGGAACGGCCTCGCGCATCGTACAATAGCGCCTCAATGCGCTCGTTCACTCCGCTGCGGCACACTTGTCCACCGAACAGAAATGTGAACTGACATTCAACTATTGCATTACAATTGACTTATGACCTAGGTTTATCTAATGGAAATGCAACATTTATCGCTGGCAAATTTTACTACTATCGGAAATACTTCTCTAAAACACCAAGCCCTAACTTTGTCACATGGGGCTACAGTTTGACTTCACTCACTACCTTGTGCATGAATTCCAAAAGGATGGGGCTAAGTAGATCCGTTGGTCTACGCCATGATCTGAAGTGGCCCCTGGCAGAGTCGTATGCAGTTTAATTTATTAATTATGCAAATTGGACAAATACGATAGTTGGATCTTAAATAGTCATAACTATTTATTCACAACCAACACAAATGCGTTATATGTTTGCATTTGTTATTGTCCTTCAACGTAGTTACCAACTTTGTGTAGATCCCATTGCCAACGATGTGGAAGTTGCAGTACACCGTTAGCAGAGCCTGTTCTGTTGATGGTGTAAATAAAGCCGTCTACTGCCTGTCGTATCTCTGGAGCAGTTCTAAACAAATGACGCGAAGTCCTTCATCTTCGGAATCCAATCAAAGTCACATGAACTTAAACTTTGCGAAAAAAATGGCAACACTTTCTGCACAACCCACCCCTCACTTTGCACTACCATCAGCAGGCGCATAGGGGGAAGGTGTGGCTGCTCTGTTCGGTCGATGGGACTGGGAAGTACTGTACCATCCACCATACTCCTAGGCTTACGTCCATGTAACTTTCGTTTGATTTTAAAGATGAAGGAAACACTTCGTGGCATTCGCTTCATAACTGTTCCAGAGATTCGACAGGCAGTAGATCGCTCCATTCGCACTATGAACAGAAGAGGATCTGCTAACAGTATAACACACCTTCCACGTCGCTGGCAACGAGCTCTACACAACAGCAACAGGTGCAAACATGTAATGTTTTTGAATCGGTCGTGGATAAGTAGTTGTCACTATTTATGCTCCAACTCATAATTTTCATCTTACTAAACTTTTGCACATTATTTAACTAATAGCCTAATATTTAAAACGTATTGGAGCATTTAATGTAATTGGTGTTGGCATTTACTGTAAGTGAGCATGTGCGGCCGATTTCGAAGCACCCTCCTGCAATCCTCGCACTTTTAGACTAGTTCTAGGTGGATAAAGTGGCCACATTAACTCCATAAAATAGAAATACTGGTTTGGGATTCAAAAACTACTTTGAATCTTCCAAAGGTTCTTGATGTCATTTTCGAATAAGATCTGGACCTCTATTGATCACATAAAAAGTCATTATAGAAAACAAATGAATTTCTCTAATTAAAGATTTACTTAATGAATTGCAGGACCTTCGAGATTCATGGGAAATTATTTCGAATGAAGCTTAAGTAGTTTCTGAGGCATCTGGTATTACCTCATAGTTCGTTATGGATAGGAAACCTACTATAAATAAAAAGATGCCTGGACATAAGCTGGAAGTGTCAAAAGCTGATTTATGTTTGCCTTCCTCGACAATACGATTCAAGGTCTGTGAACATATTTCTATCCCGTTTTCTCGAGTTTTGGATTTCTTGGGCCTACGGAATGATAAACTGAGAATTAAAGCCCCCATTCCTATCAAAAAATATTCTTCAGAAATACCTGATTGGACACCTTAGTTAAAGAAATTCTACACATGAAGAGCGTCCACATTTCAGTCTTCCAATCAGATATGGACTCGATGAATCTTCTCAATTCCGTGTATGCGAAAAACGTTTAAGGAATTTTTTTATTTGTTTTATTTTTTATTTTTTCAATCTGTGTACTGAATTAGATTTTTTGCATCAGTGTCCATAGGTGAAAGGTCGTTTACATAATAAACAGGGGAAATCTGAAAAGTTGCCAAAGTCGTCTTAATCATCTATCAATTTTAGGAATTGAGAGTGAGTAGAGCAAAACTGTTGACTTTTCCAAGGTATGTGATCATTTTAGTCTGGGTCGTCATGTCGTGTATTGCGCAGCCGCAACCTCCGAAGGTTTGTGTCCTTCCTCGTGTGTTTTCCTTAGCATAAATTAGTTTCTATAGTTTGTAACTGTAGGGGCGGATAACCTAAGCAGATTGATCCACTACGATAACAAACATTTGAACATTTTAGACAGAAAAAAGCGCGGAAGATTTATTAAGTAGTGTATAGCCAGTCCCCATAACTGATATAGACCGTAATCTTGGATTTTTTAAAACTACTTTTATTCTAGTCTTTGTTTAATAAATACATATTCTTGTTTTGATCAGTTTTAAGTAAAACAATTTTAGAAATAAAGTCTAGCTTGGACTAATAAAACAGTTACTGTAACTATACCCCTACTCTGCATTTTCTGGTAACAATTAAATCCTAAACAATGTATGGGTAACAAACTACCATGAAATTGTTATGTAGCACGCAACTGTACAATATTTGTGGCTTCCCAACTTTAATGGCGGGCCCAGGGGAGCCATGACTTTGAGATGTTTTTTGCTTGTTATTGTTGTGGTCTTCAGTCGGCAGACTAGTTTGATGCAGCTATCCACGCTACCCTGTCCTGTGCAAGTCTCTTCATCTGAGAATACGTTCGGCAACCTACATCCCTTTGAATCTGCTTACTATATTCGTCCCTCTGTCTCACTCTACGATTTTTACCCCACACGCTTCATTCTAATGCTAAGTTAACAATTCCTTGACGTCTCAGAATGTGTCCAACAAATCTATCCCTTCTCTTAGTCAGGGTATGCCAGAAACTGCTCTTCTCCCCGATTCGGTTAAGCACCTCCTCATTAGTTACGTAATCTACCCATCTAATTTTCATCATTCGTCTGTAGCACCACATTTCAAAAGCTTCTGTGATCTTTTTATCTGAACTCCTTATCGTCCATGTTTAACTACCAAACAATGCTACACTCCAGAGAAATGCTTTCAGAAAGGACTTCCCAAAATTTTAAATTAATATTGGCTGTTAACAAGTTTCGCTTCTTTAGAAACGCTTTTCTTCCCATAGCCATTCTGCATTTTATTCTTGCTTATAGCCGCCTTATTCTTGTTAGAGCCAACTGTATGCAGTTGACGCAGGGTGGTCTGAGGTACAAATAACAGGTGGTACAGCAGGTGCTATTCCTGTGGCAAAGGCCAATGGTATTTTGGTGTGATTAGTCAGTACATGTGGAGCCTAAGCGCCAAAACTAATTTCTCCTCTCGTCAAAATTACACATTTTTTTCATTATATTAACTTGATTTTCATAAGTCATCATCCCTCAATTCCATCATCCCTCA
The DNA here is from genome assembly GCA_026315105.1 of Locusta migratoria. Lineage (NCBI taxonomy): Eukaryota > Metazoa > Arthropoda > Insecta > Orthoptera > Acrididae > Locusta > Locusta migratoria. The sequence goes on from CM048747.1 coordinate 105,927,745, forward strand.
TTTCATTTAAAAACACAAAAATCAGTAAAAAAAAGTAAAACGAAAAGATAGAACGTTTCGCCCTTATTTCTGCGCCAGTTTACGCGCCAGCAGACCGAGGTGAATCATTCTGGTCATTCCGGTTTCAGCTATTATCAAGGGCAGAACCAGTGGAGGACTAACCGGTTGGGGGGGCGGTTGGGGCGCACCACCCAGAGCCTCTCCTCTTGGGGGCCTCCAAATACCTCAAAATCACTTGAAAAACAAACAATGCTCTTGGTCTCTCGTTCTGGGGCTACAATTCTCGGAAGCTATTTTTCTTAGATTGTCCCGCACCTCTCGTACCGCACGGGGCCTCCAAATCTCAGTAAAATCTTTATGGTAATACATTTATTTCAAAGTGGACGGTGGGGCCTTCTTTTTTTCCGCCGCTCTGGGTCTGTTTCAGATTGGGGGTTCACTTCTTTCAGTGCCGGATCTATGATATTTCCGAACTGGGGCCGACACTTCATAGTGGCACCTTCCCCCTCTCTTGCTCGGAACGTAGATGTATCAGCGCCCACAGACGGCATCCAAAGAGACAATTTGGAGATACTTTTATCCTAAAAACCGCGACACTTACGCGTAAAACGTCCAAAGATATGTGGCAAGTAACGACGCAAAAGAACTGTTAAAAAATTAAAAATAAATTGCTTGCACTCCGGCTCGAACCCATTACCTGCGACAACTCAGCGCGATGCCGCTAACGACAAGGCTGTTCTTGCAGGGTGGAGGGAACTGCCTTTATTAATATTCATGATCGGATCTTATGAAGGCTTTTACTGTCGATGCGTCTTTAATTGATGAATTTACCAAATATGACATGTGATTGATAAATCATCCGTGTGAAAAGCAAATATGAGGTGCAGATGTTTCCTTCGTGGATGATTTGCCCATGCGAAAGGCCACGTGCGCAGTAGTCCATTGACTTGGGTTCGGGGGCATTCGTGCATAGCGGCCAGAGCTCGAGTAGCCAGGAGCTGGCGTCTCCGCCAGCTCCATTCTATGCGTTTTCCCTCCCTCTCCCTGCCGCAGGAGCGCCCATGTGCAGCCTCCAGGGGTTCAGTAAAATATCCATTGCTTCAATAATTTGTTTCACCAGACTACATCGTTGCTAATCTACCTAACAGCCACATCAACAACCGACGACCTGCGTGCCATCTTTTGTCCTGAAAACACAACTTGTGAAGACAACAGGTCGTGGAACATTGTATTTAGAGATTGTACATTTCACTCAGAGCGGTGGAAGCAAATACAGAACCTAGAAATCACTGCACTTTAGTAAAAACCTAATTTAATCACTCGAAATCCATTGCCAACCCTGAAGAGAGGGCAGGGACAGGGGGAGAGTGCCAAATCCCCGGAGCATAAGCTTCAAGGATACGGGCCCTCCAGGACGCACTGATTGAGAGTATAAAATGTCAGACTGCTATTGAAAATAAATTTATATCATACTGCATGTAACAGATGCACAGTAAAGGTGTAAGTAAGGCACATTTTGCAGCCCATTGATGCACTGGTCAACACGCGGACCTGCTGTGGCAGCAGTCACGTGGGACAGGTATGGACAGGCAGGTGCTCATCACTGACAGTGCCGCGCCGCAGTGTATTCCGACCACGTCTCTCCATCTGCCCGAACTTTCCCACAGACCATAGTTATGCGACCCTTCGATTACATCAATGCGTCGGGCAACTTTAAAAAAAAGGTGGCCCAACACTTAGCATGTGTAAATTGCATGAGGTGAACTATGCATCAAGAACGTTTCATAGATTTATGGACTCTGGCAATTGAATCTGTATTTTTCTTCTGTAATGAATCCCCATGTCACGCTTGTCAATTTTTACCTCTCTATCTACATTATTCAGTGATTTATTAAGTTTTCAAATTTATACTGACTTTTTGATTACGCTTTTTTTAGTTTTACTTTTTTTTACTACGAGTTTTTTTTCTTTTTTTCTTTTTTTTTCGACGAGCTTTTTTACAGAGATTCACTCAACCAGTGAACTCACAGACACGCCGTCAGTGTACGCTAACATCGGTGTAATCTGGGGCAATGCTGATGAGACGGCACAGCCGTGGGGTACCAGGGCGGGAGGTGTAGACATTCGGGCAGTGCTGGGCTGCGTGCCTGGGCCGTGGCGCCTGTACTTCGCCGGCACCTGCCAGCCCTCTGGTGCGCCGTGCGCCGCCTGCTACGTGACGATGCGCCGCGCGCCTAGAGCGCCGGCAACCCGGCAGCCGCGCCCGCCTTAATAATGCACCCCCTCGGCGGCCCTCTTTGTTAGCGCTCCTTTTCGCACGCTGTTCTGCGGCAATACGGCCGAAGCACACCCCAGGCGCCGTGTCGCTCTGCCCCCACCAGGCGCCTCCGCGTTCTGGGAAATTGCGTCGACCTGCCGCGACCTGCGAAACGCTGAAATGACTGAACGTGCCGAGGCGAAATGGTAACACACTGTGCGTGCTACAAGTGTCGTGTACGCACTTCACACAAAACGTCTATATTTTTTTGCGGCAAATTATGGCAAATGAGTAAGTTTTCAATTTTCTAGAGCTTTTCCTCATTTTTGCATAAGTTTGGGAGTGTATGACTTATCGGAAAGGCGATAGTCAAAGTGATTCGTTGCTGCCATCCTTAAAAACGGGTTACCATCCAACGATTACTGCAAAGTAAACACACTGTTTCTTTACACTGGGGCACATAGTGTAGAATATGTCGTTTACTGGCATAATCGTAATTTACTTTTATACCTGTTACACTACTGGTATAATTATTTATTTACTAGATGACCCGGTGAACTTTGTATCACTTACCTCTTAATATAAACCATATTAATTTAGATCATATGTATTTTAAACCTAGTAGCTTTATGAACGGTGTTGATAGTTCATAGAAAAATCTCTTTCTATTTTTTCTGAATTTTCGAATTTTCCGGGAAAGGTTTCCAAAGTTTTGTTTCATAAGAACGTTATTCTTGCTTTGAACGTCAAATATGCACAATTTTATCGCAACCAAACGAATGATATTAATATTCCATTGAAAAAAGATCTTTCAGTTTCTCGCGAATTTTCAAATTTTCCGGGTAACTTTCCCAAATTTTTAGTTCATAAGAACGTTCATCTTTCGTTGAACGTCAAATGATTTTTCTCTTTTAATGAAAACTTATCCAAGACAATAATGAACAAAAAGAAAATTACCCATAATTACCCCTCTCCGTCGTGCGAATAATTAGTTATAGTGATGAATTCAATGAAAAACACCTAGGAAAACGCCGTTTCAGTTTATCTAAAATTTCGATATATTTTTGCGCCAAATTACGGGAAATGAGTAAGATTTTATTTATTTTTGTATAAGCTTTTTTCTGATTTTCGCATAAGTTTGCGAGTGTATGACTTATCGGAAAGGCGATACTCAAAGTGATTCGTTGCTGCCTTCCTTAAAACGGGTTACCATCCAAAGTTTACTGCAAAGTAAACAAACTCTTTCTTTTCACTGGGGCACGTAGTGTGGAATATGTCGTTTAGTGGCATAATCGTAATTGACGTTAATACCTGTTACACTGCTGGTATAATTATTTATTTAATAGATGACCCGCTGAACTTCGTATAACTTACCTCTTAATATAAACCATATTAATTTAAATCATATGTATTTTAAACCGAGTATATGAAGGCATCATCAGATAGTCTAAGTATCGGCTCGATAGCGGGCGGAAAGAGTGGACAAATCACACACACATGTCCAGGATATTGTTCATGTCACATTCGTGAAGTTCAGGAAAGATTTAAACGCTGATAAAATATGGAAGAAGAGGAGAATTTAGATTTAAATTAATATGGTTTTGTATTAAGAGGTAAGTGATACGAAATTCACTGTATCATCTAGGCATCTAGTCGACCCGGCAATGCTTCCCAATTGCTAATTTGTATGTACTCTTGGTTTGAACTTCAAATGTGCAAAATTTTATCGCAGTCGTATGAATGATATCCCAAAGAAAAGTGCGCTTTCAGTTTTCTACGAATTTTCCTGTTTTCTGGGCAACTATTCCAAACTTTTACTTCACTCAAGCCTTCCTCTCGCTTTGAACGTCGGATGTGCCAAAATTTTATCGCAATCAAATGAACGGTATTGATAGATCATAGAAAAATCTCTTACTATTTTTTCTGAATTTTCCAATTTTGCGGGAAACGTTTCCAAATTTTTATTTCATAAGAACGTTACTCTTACTTTGAACGTCAAATATGCAAAATTTTATCGCAATCAGACGAAAGATATTAATATTCCATTGAAAGAAGATCTTTTAGCTTCTCGGGAGTTTTCAAATTTTCCGGCTAACTTTTCCAAATTTTTAGTTCATAAGAACGTTCATCTGATGAACGTCAAATGATTTTCTCTTTTACTGAAAACTTTTCAAACACCATAATGAAAAAAAGAGGGGAATTACCCATAATTACCCCTCTCCTTCGTACGAATAGTCAGTTACAGTGCTGAATTCATTGAAAAATACACTTGCAGATTGTCTAAAATTTTCTGATTTTTCCGGTAGACTTTCGAAAAAATAATTTCATTCAAAACTTGTCCTGTCAAGCCGTACTCATGTGGTGCTCTTACAACCATGTGACAATTGATTTTTATTCATAGAAAAAGTCGCTTTAGGTCTTTCCTAATTTTTCCTACTTTTTTGGGCGTCTTTTCAAAAATTTTTCTTTGGTCCGAACCTGCCTCTTGCTTTCAACATGAAATGTACAAAATTTTATTGCAATTGGACAAACGATATTGATAGCTCTCTGGAAAAAGCTGTTTCAGTTTTTCCCGATTTTCATCTTTTGCGGACAACCTTTCCATATTTTATCACCGTTTAAACCTTCCTTGGACTTACACGAATACTTCAAGACTACAATTAGCGAAATCCGTTCAGTCGTTCTCGTGTTTTAGCGAGACTAACGAACAGCAATTCATTTATATATATATATATATATATATATATATATATATATATATATATATATATAGCTAAACACTTCATGTAGATAGAACTGTAAACACCCACAAAAACGTCAACTGTTAGAAAATGTTTATAAATCGGGATACAACTACCAGGCACTTCTACCCATACTGCACTCATATATGTTCTTCAGAAAACAAAACTTTTGTTTGAACACCAATAGTACATAATCAAAAATCATCTGTTTTGTTTGATCCAAACTGACTTCCTTTCAAGCAAATATTACCTCCATACCTAGTCCAGAATATTTGTCATATAGAGTATAGACATCAGATAACCACTCACAGCATTGGCGCATCACTCATTTAACTACTTTGTAAAATTTTAAATGTGTTTATTTCCGTCAATAGTTGTAATATAATTGTTTACTTACATGTTTCGATCACTTGGATCATCTTCAGCTCTTATAGTTGCTCTATGATCGAAACATGTAATTAAACAATTATATTGCAACTGTAGACGGAAATAAACAGATTTAAAATAACACAGTGCATTTGCGGACACTCTCTCCAATCGATTATGTCGACTATAATAAAAACTTCGATATTTATATTATGAAAGGAACTGTGAAGAAAGTAAATTACTGACGTTTTTTCATAGATAGTAAAACAAATAATGTTGGCCTAATACGTTCTGCAGCAGAGATTTTTTTTTTTTTCGAAAATTTGGAGGACGTAATGAACCCGCGAGAAATCGCACGTTTAAAAGTTACGCGATCAGTCACTTGTAGAGCATTTTTTCTACAGTCAGAGACAAGTTTGTAATGTACTTAACATGCCTAAATAAGTATTTCTAGTTGCCTTTATAACAAATCACAAATGTTTGACTATTTGAAATTGGTATAATGGCGATTGTTTTACAATAACTGTGAGCGAAATGCTCACGCGCTAGTCCCCGCGGGTTAACATTTTACGGGGTTGTGCTTCATGGAGCATCGTATTGATTACTTATATTTGTAATGAAAACTTCTACGTTGTACTGTTTGCTAGTATTAGAAACTGACAAATTTATTAGTAGAGTGCAGTGGCCCTTGCGCTAGAGCGGGTGAGACGACGAGCGGGCGTTGGGTGAGGTGGGAGTGGGTCAGAAGAGGGGTGAGGGGAGTAGCGACTGGCACGTGTTCAACAATCTGTGGTCATTCTCAACGGTCCACACTTGTAAAATGTTCCATATATCAGCTTTCGGTTCACTTTCAAAAGTTTGTGACGTAGCTTAACGCAACAGAAACGCTTCCGAGCAAAATAACCTAGGAAATATTTAAATTACTCCATTTTTTACCTTGTTACAACATTATATTTAAATTATTTGCTTTTTTACTGATATTTACGTTAAGCTTGTTGCTGCTTTCTTTAACACTTACTTCATCTCTTCAGGACTTGAGTTAGTTTTCATACAATATTAAATAACTGGAAATTTTAGAATATGCTTAAGGTATTACGTCTTCACAGAAGTGGTTAGCTAGAATCTTACATTTCAACAAGTTGGTACTCACCTAAAGTTATGGGAAATAGTCTTATCGCCTGTAGTTCACATACGGTTTGTAATACATTTTCACTAGCTCGTAAGTTAATCACAATAACAATTAAATTATTATCTATAGTTTGCTCGTAGAGAGAGTTGAAGTAATATGTGTTGCTGCAGATAATAGGGTGCACAGGGTATCAAAGATTTTGCAAGTGAGAGTGTTCTCAGGGAAAATGCGCGCCAGTCTGCCCAACCCACCCCTTCTTCTTCACCAACGTGCGATCGCCCACTCACCCGTTCACCCGTTCTGGCTCAAGGCACTACGCGCTGGCACACCTCACTTCACAAATTAGTTAGTAATACTAGGAATCAATAACGCATACCCTAGAATTTTTCCTTAATAATACTAGTATTCGATATTAAGCTCCATGAAGCACTTCTCTGTAAATTGTTAATTACGTCAACTAGATTTTTTCCACGAAAAATATGTATCTCGGCTCCAGAAGATCGTGTAACAACATTATTTTTCTTTTCAATTCTGTGAAAAAACGTCACCAATTTATTTTCATAACATTTCCTTTCGTAACATAAAAATATATGTCTTCATCTGAAATAAAGTATAGATCCAATGAATTCCATTTTTTTTTTCCATTTCAGTCTTTAGTACTTATAAGTAACATATTAAAAAAATAATAGCATGATATTACCACTCTTCATGAAGAAATCAAACCAAAAACAATTACTCTAGGTCGATTATCTAAGCAACTGTAGCCAATTTTCGAAAAGTAACCGATATATCTCAATAGGTAAATTTTTTAATAAGTACTGTTTTGACTTATCTCGTTCTATACTTGTGACGAACAAGGAGACCACATGGGTATCGGATTTTAGAATTTTTTTTTTTTTTTTTTTTATTTTTTTTTTAACTATGGCACGTGAAGTTCAGTACGCAAATAACTATCAGCCAAAGCATTGCGACGCAACTCTAAAAATTTCTCGAGAAAATCGAATTTGAGGTTTTGCAAGTAAGCTTAGTTTCTAATAATTAAATAAATTGCACTGTCTATAGGTGTAACTTAGGTGGTAGCTTACTGGCTTTTCAACTATAGGGCCGGCAATTCAAATCCTGTCGTGAGCGATTTTTTTAATTTTTTTATTAATTTTTTTTGTGTTCAAATACTTACACAACTTTAATATATACTGGTAATTTTTACAAAAATTGCCCGTATCTTTGTTTATTCGTAATTTTCTACATTTAATAGATGTAGTTGTTAGTAATGATGGCTTCAATGAAAATTTGTTTACAGTATTGGCCCTCACTATCAGTTTACGATGGTAGTCTTTGATTGTTCAGTTTGTGAAAGCCTGCGAACTGCTTTTGGAAAGTCATCTCCTTAGTTGTTAATGGCTCTCCAAGCAGCTAACCTAGTCAACCATCGTTTTAAATGACGGCATTGGTTTTAGCTCGTCTACATACACATAAACAAAAACTGACAGCACACATGGGATTTGTAATCCCAAAATGTTTTATATAAGTCAGTTCGAAAACAAAAGAATAAATACCTGTCACACTGGGATTCTAAGCACCGACGCTATGGTTGAGAAACCAGAACGCTACCACCTGAGCTACAACTACGGATGCTGCAACCGTTATAATTAATGGTACTTAGAGTACTGTGCAAAACTTCAAAGTCGATTTTCTCGAGAATTGTTTTGAGTTCCGTCGAATGGATTTGGCCGTTTGTTATTCAAGTTTGAACTTCACGTATCATAAATATTAAGAAAATCTAAAAATCCGATACCCATGTGGTCTCCTTGTAACGTTTCTGCTATGTTGCAAACTCCTAAAAATCAGTTGCCAACATAAAAACACGAAATATCTGACGCCTAAAATAAAACTTCATTGCCGGACATGTGATATTTCACACTTTCGCCTTGAGATTGAAGTTCTATTAACACTATTAGTAAAACACTTTTAAGAAATAGTACATTGATTTAAATATAACTTTGGCTGACCTTTTACGTAATTTTCAGTTTTTAATACTTTCGTAAATAATAGCTGCAAACACTAAAAATGCATTACAATTAGTTTCGGAAATTGCTGAACCTATATAGATACTAATTTGTATAAAAACAACAAGGCTACATGTTATAAATTATTGCACAACATGATTTCATATATATCTTTTGTTTAAATAAATTAGGGCAGACCATGTTTTATATATCACTAGATCCTAAATTAAATACTGATAATTTTTCATGCACTAAAACTAATAATCCGTTTGGTACTAAGAAACTATCTTCGAAATTAACAAAACTACGACAACCATATACAAATCCGTATTAATAAATAATTTGACCGCAAACTGAAACTCACTAAAATTCCATGTGTCAATAATAGTACGCCTACACAATATTGGCAAAACAAATATGTGTGCATTTCGAAAACACACATAATGTAAATAATTTGAGCATTGTAAACACTAGTCAAAAGGATGACGTTAAATTTGTGCACTACATTTAAATACAAATTTCGTGAAACAAATACATACATTGACATAAATAGTCAAAGCTTAAATGTAATATTTTAATTTCTGTATTTTGGCATATTTAATGTAAAGGAATACTGTTTAATTGTGAATTACAAAACTTTGTCATCAATCTTATTACGCAGTCATGTAGAAAGATGTTTGAGAGAAACCATTGTTTGTTTAGTCTGCTATGGAGTTTGTGAGTGGCCAGAAACCTGTAAGCAGCTTTGTTGTTGGCTTGCTGCTGCATTTCTTGATTGTGCAATGTTTAAGTGGAAATAAAATCGTTTCCATATCAACTAATATGGTTTTAATTTATGAGAAGATCCTGTAGAATCAATTTCTTTAGTGAATGCCGAAGATAACTCACAACGCAATGGAATTCAGCCAGCACATAAGATAAGTTCAACTTCACCTACAGTGGAATGACTTTGTTTTAGACTGTGAACTAACAAAACTTTCCGTAATTCAGGAAAACGTTAGGGCTCAGTTTGAGTCATTCCGAAAAGAGGTGATGGACGTTAGATGTGGTGCCGTGTGACCAGGATTTTAAAAGCGTATTCACTAATGTAAAATGTTAGAAGTGGTGACGTGACCAAACGATTTTAAAGAGTATTCGCTAATATAAAATGTGTTACATGATACAAGTAAAAAATGTATATGATGGATGTGCAGTAAAACCATCATAAAAGTGCAGAATTCGACTACAATACTATCCACACCTACGATGTCAAAATTTAATGGAGGAAGATGGCAGTAATTAGAACTACTCGATTCCTGTATCGCCGCATCCTTGTGACGAGCTAAGTACTTTTTTAGTAACTTTTGTAGTGACTGTTTATGTGATAGGGGTTTTATGTGGACTGAAAACTTATTTTAAAATGGATACAGTAAGAAAGGAGGGAGATGATAGTACTCAAGTTTCGGACTTTGACAGTGGGGTAGAAGGTTCTAGTATCGCGAGTTCTACACCGATTACAAGAAAGCAGCAGGTCCCATTTTCTAGTGATTTACAAGAGACTGGACAACAGATTAGTAATATGGCAGCAAACACAGAAATAGAAAATAAATCAATCTTGGAACTTTTATTACAAATGAACTCCAAACTTTCATTACAAATGGAAACTATGGAAACCACGAACTCCAAACTTTCATTACAAATGGAAACCACGAACTCCAAACTTTCATTACAAATGGAAACTATGAAAACCGAACTTTCATTAGAAATGAATACCATGAAAACCATGATATCTGATATGAAATCTCAAACAACTAACGCAATAACAAACCTAGATCACAGAATGGCTCAAGCAGGGACCGAATTAAAACAATGTATTTTAGACACAACATTTTATGCAAAACTCAATAGTGTAGAAAAAAACTGTTGTGGTAGCCGCTACTTCAGAAGTTTCACAGACGAGTGACAGTGTTGAAAGAATAGATGACAGTTCAAGTTATGTAAATTCTCAGAGCCAGGATACTAAAACAGAGTTAACTGGAAAGTTTCACGATTTTGAACAATGTAATAGCAAACTTAATTATTCTGATTTGAAAGTAGAAACTGAATGTAACTGTGTTATAGATAACCCTGAGCAAGAAGTCGAAAGTAATTGTACAGTCACAGAATTACCACAGTGTGTAGACGAAATTCAAGAAAAGTCACATACTGAAACTTTGAGTATTCCTAGATGTACTAATGTAAGTAGTTTACCAGTAGTGAAGTTACCTGGTAGGCCTAAAAAGAAATTTCGCCCTGTTTATTTTATGCCACAGGACAATGATTGTTTTTCATCAGAGTTGAATGACACTTCAGAAATTATGTTGCTTAAGCAAAGTCTAAGGTGTAAAGTATGTTCTTGGGCAATGCAGACCCAACTGTTTGCATTTAATTTTGGACCTAATTGTAATCTACTACTACCTATTCTACCTGATGATAGACAAAATGAAATGCATCAGACTATGTACTGATGTAATACCTTAGGGGCATAATTACTCTTTAGTTATGAAACTGCTGACACCAGTTCAGGTCCCCAGTCATGTGCTGTGTACTTCTATTAATCATTTTCACAGTACAGAAAAAATTTGTAGTCTTTTAAGTTTTTCTTCTTCTTATTTGAAAAAACATTTTAATTACCACTGACAAATGAAAACAGCTGAGACATACCTTTTGATATATACATTTTTTGCTATATGCTTATTGAAACTTAATATATGTGAAGCCTAAACTTTATTACCAATAAGAATTTTTGAGAAAATATGAACAAAAAATGTGTAGGTGGATGTTAACCATCAGTTCAGAAGAACTTTATACCAATACTAATACTGTACCTAATATGATATACTATTTGGGGGTTTTCAATAAGAATTTTTTTTACTTATGCCAGTGTATAGGCCAATGGACTTAAGAGCTAAAAAGTAAATATACTGAAATACAGTTTCAACTGAATAGTGAATTCATGTTTACAGTTAATACAGTTACAATGAATAATAAATGTTGAAGGATTTATGAATAAAAATACTATGTGAATTTAAGTACAGAAAAAGAAAATAGGTAGATGATGGGGGTTTATTTAATGTGTTTGATAGGAATTTTGGAGTCTTACGTTATGATGTTTATGAACCACTAGCTAATGTGGAAATCTTTGTGTAGTCGTCAAAAGATACGACAAGTTAGAAAAAGGGGAAGTGCTGTTCATGAGAAATATAAGTTAGGTTAAGAATTGTCAGTAAAAGTACTGAACAAATAGTTATTAAGTGTATTGAAATGGAAGTGAAAAATGCTCCATATATTGAAAAGAAAGAATTAATATGGCATAAAGAAAATGAATATGAAAATAATGAATACTTAAATGAAAGTTATTGATGTAGTATGTAAGATTAGTGTAGTCTCTGAACAGATGCTTTACTAGAAGTCTAAGATGTTAGAATTGCTTGATACTGCTGAGGAATCTCAAAATGATAGTGTTAAGTGTACTGAGAAATGTTAGCTCCAAACCCTGATATAAATGTTAAGTCATCTATTGAAATGATAAAGAAATAATTGAAAGCATATATGAAAGTATACCTTCTGTTTGTCAACTTACGTTGTGATTCTAATAACATGAATAATTTTGAGGAAGTTTAAAAAATCTAGTAACTGAACCTGAAAACGAAGTACTATTTCACTATGTGTGTAGTCCATTTGTTAAGATCCGAGTTGAAGTTTATCTACAGTTATACATTGAGCCTCTTGAAGTTAACTGAAACCCTTAGCTGTATGCTTATAGTTTTGTTTATCCACGATCCATAAAGTTGATCGGTCTCAGATAGAATAATGCATTTAAATCCTACCTACAGAAAAGTTAATTAATGTCTTTAATAGTTTACCTTGCTCTTACTCTGAAACCTACAAGGAAGATATTTGTTGATAGTATTGATACCTATTATGAATATGGCACATAGTAGATAGTGCTTATACCGTATCTGCATGTACAGATTGGCACACAATAATTAATTTATTAACCTCATATGCATAGTCAAAGGTATGTTGAAGTGTTCATTATTTGTTTATGGCTTGAAATGTCATTGTATATATGCATAAGCTTACCTCAGTTATGTAATGTGATCTTTCTATTAATCACATCCACAGTGCATTACAATTCAAATTCTTTAATTCTTTTCACTCTTGTTAGTCATTCATTAGTATTTTTGTGTTTTTGGTTGAATTTTGTTTTGTACTTTGATGTGTCAAGAGGGACTTGCTAACAATTAGTACAAAAGTGACTAAAAGCATGGGAGGACACACAGACCACACAAATGTTGACCAATGTAAAACTCAATTTCTATCCTTGAGCTTACAGCTTAGTAGGAAAATATTTAATACTGGTGTAAGATGACCATATTATAGTATATTGTACATATGACACAGTTTTGGCTGATGCAAGGTTTAATTTTCACTTTTTATTGATTACTGCCTTGAGAGTGGGTGTAGTTTGGCAGTTTAAATAAAAAAAAAAGAAAAAAAGAAAAAAAAAACTTTTTCATTTTTCTTTAAATTTTTCCATGATTTGGGAAAAATTTGACACTTTGGTGAATCAGTTGAGAACTGACACTTATTACTTTAATTTCAATGCTTGATTTGAGCTATGAGATTAACCATTGCCACTGCTAACTACTCGCAGGGGGGTTAGCTTTTGAATTTTTATTAATGTATATGTTTTTTTAATAAGTAAAATATTATGTAATACTATGATCTAATTTGTTTATACTAATTACTACTACTTATTCTAATCTCAAACAGTATGAGAAATATTCAATACCCACAGTTTCAAAACCAAGATTACATTTTGTCTATATAACCATTTGAACTATACCATAATTTTGAATGATAAATGTTTGATGTGCTCACTGAGAGCTTGTTTCTATCCATTGTTTTACTATTTATGTCATTCATTCCACTTAGTAAATTGACTATATATTTTGAAGTTATTACAATGTACAACACCCTTTCTAGAGGAATTAGGAGCTAAGTTCTCACATAATGGCATTTACATACATGTACACATAGAAAAAATTATTCTGTGTAAAATACTTTTTTATATGAATTAATACCATACATAACTGTTTACAATATGAATATCAATGCTCTTTGAAAAAAAAAGTTGTAAAAGCTTGCTATTTCATTATTCAAACTAAAGTAAATTAGAGAGATTTCTCATTAATTTTCAGTAACATTTAAGGGTTAATTTGAACCCATAATTTTGTTTGTTTAAAATACCGTATTGAGAAAATTGATTACTCTTTCCAATAGCCTGATAACAGTATGCTTATTTATGTATGTAGTTAGGGAAAAATAGTATGTGGTTCTGAGAAAGATAAAACCATGTTGTAGGAACGGTCTTGAATGCCTGTAACTACAGTCAGCTGAAGCTGCGAGCCACTACATCACCAACAGCAGTTTGCAGATACACCACTGTCGGCGCATCATGCATCAACAACCACCAGCATTCGCAAGACTACAATCAACATATAAATATTTTACTTAGCCTAAACTAATACAGATTCACTATGAACACTTAAATCACAACATATTGAAACGATAGTACACAGTGAACCTTACATTACATTTCAGGTACACTATGTAGGGGGTGTGTAACGTTTCTGCTATGTTGCAAACTCGTAAAAATCAGTTGCCAACATAAAAACACGAAATATCTGACGCCTAAAATAAAACTTCATTGCCGGACATGTGATATTTCACACTTTCGCCTTGAGATTGAAGTTCTATTAACACTATTAGTAAAACACTTTTAAGAAATAGTACATTGATTTAAATATAACTTTGGCTGACCTTTTACGTAATTTTCAGTTTTTAATACTTTCGTAAATAATAGCTGCAAACACTAAAAATGCATTACAATTAGTTTCGGAAATTGCTGAACCTATATAGATACTAATTTGTATAAAAACAACAATGCTACATGTTATAAATTATTGCACAACATGATTTCATATATACCTTTTGTTTAAATAAATTAGGGCAGACCATGTTTTATATATCACTAGATCCTAAATTAAATACTGATAATTTTTCATGCACTAAAACTAATAATCCGTTTGGTACTAAGAAACTATCTTCGAAATTAACAAAACTACGACAACCATATACAAATCCGTATTAATAAATAATTTGACCGCAAACTGAAACTCACTAAAATTCCATGTGTCAATAATAGTACGCCTACACAATATTGGCAAAACAAATATGTGTGCATTTCGAAAACACACATAATGTAAATAATTTGAGCATTGTAAACACTAGTCAAAAGGATGACGTTAAATTTGTGCACTACATTTAAATACAAATTTCGTGAAACAAATACATACATTGACATAAATAGTCAAAGCTTAAATGTAATATTTTAATTTCTGTATTTTGGCATATTTAATGTAAAGGAATACTGTTTAATTGTGAATTACAAAACTTTGTCATCAATCTTATTACACAGTCATGTAGAAAGATGTTTGAGAGAAACCATTGTTTGTTTAGTCTGCTATGGAGTTTGTGAGTGGCCAGAAACCTGTAAGCAGCTTTGTTGTTGGCTTGCTGCTGCATTTCTTGATTGTGCAATGTTTAAGTGGAAATAAAATCGTTTCCATATCAACTAATATGGTTTTAATTTATGAGAAGATCCTGTAGAATCAATTTCTTTAGTGAATGCCGAAGATAACTCACAACGCAATGGAATTCAGCCAGCACATAAGATAAGTTCAACTTCACCTACAGTGGAATGACTTTGTTTTAGACTGTGAACTAGCAAAACTTTCCGTAATTCAGGAAAACGTTAGGGCTCAGTTTGAGTCATTCCGAAAAGAGGTGATGGACGTTAGATCCTTCTAAGAGTTTTTAGATATATCTCTAAACGTTAAAAGCTATCGTTACATAAAACAAAGCAATTGATAGATAACCGTAAGGCCTACAACTTTTCCATCGGATTTATCATTTTTTCTCTATTTAAGGATATCCGTTTGATGAAACGTCTAGAATATTTTTGGTAAATTTCGCCATCTTTGCTCTAGATTCATGAAACAGAAAACTATTTGAAATTTAATTTCCCATATGCTCCTATTTCTTTGTTTTCAGGTAGTAATTTTTGCACCCACTTTTCCCTAATGCTTGTACTAAACATCGTCGTATTTGAGGACAGCTAACGAAGCACAGGTACGAGGATTTGTGAGATCAACAGTTTTGCCAGATGGTTACTATCAGTGGGACTACGGAGACGTACACCTCACACTACGACGTCGACATACACGGGTCGACTGGTGCCGTCAGAGGATAACTCCGGAGGAGGAATTTCGGACCAAGGTCTTCAGCAATTAAGGCAGATTCTGATCGATGGTGTTTGCGCATACGACGTACGTGAACAGGTCAAGCAGACCCGGAATAATGTATCCCAAGACAGTATTCACCATTTTTGCGATGGAATAATCAGCACCTCCATTGCCGACCGTGGAGGCTATACAACTTACAAATACCGGTGTTTCACTATGGATCGAGACCTGGTACCTCAGAACCGCATTTCACCACTCCATATGCACTGTTACAAACAATAAATCTCGAGTATTTATTTCCGTACGGTGTCCACCATAGTATCAGAAAAAACAGAGATTTTAAAGTGATCTTTGTTTATTGGACTCATGAAAGAAAGACTACATCAGTGTTGCCTGTGAAAGTTCCTGCAGTTTTTATCATGGTAATGGATTTCCTGCTCGTCGGTGTAGTGCGAAATATCGTGAAAAATCTAGAACGTTTTGTGGTTCGCAATTTATTATTTAAAGTTAAACACGCTGCAAGCAGCGTACAAGATTAAATAGAATGCGATATATTGGTACGGTAAATCAACACTGTATAATTGCATTCGTGCAGTTTATTACTTAATTTACATTTTTCTCATCCGAAGTCTTTGTCTTTTTCTCAGTTTACGTCCGTGACTCCCACTGTACCATGTTTGAGCCTCTGCATTTCTTTTAGGATATTGTAGCTTTCCTACTATGCCCAAACTAATGCCATTACCTTGTTTGTCTCGTTGAATGTTATCCCTTTGGTAATTTAATTTTTCTTCCTCGTGATTCCAACTCCCTCGTTAGTCCACTTCCGGAGATACGAATGGGTAAACATTCCGAATATTTTTCAAGTTGTGAGAGCATCATGGCAGTTACTTTCAGCTACCGGTCATATGTCCTGGGGATGTAGTGAATTTAATGTAGTGGTTTTCATTGCCTTCTCACCCTTACAGCCGGCCGCGGTGGCCGAGGGGACTGAGGCGCTTCAGTCACGGTCTGTACGGCCACTACGGTCGGGAGTTCGAATCCCCCCTCGGGTATGGATATTTGTGCCTCCTTAGTTGTAGGTAGTTCATAAGTAGTTTGTAAGTTTAGGCACTGATGACCCCGTAGTTAAGTCCCATAAGCTTAACAAACATTTGAACATCAGCCTTACGCCGTTGATCTCTGTAATTTTTTTTCGTGTACGAGCAGTTTGTAACGAAGTATGTTGTGATTTATTTCCATCTGCTTGCATTACCGAACCTCCAGGATATACTGTTGCATAATAATAGATATGAATGTAATTATCTTTTATCATTCTCTTTTCAAAAACTTTTGGTATTCTTTTTTCTAACTTTAGCTGAAGTCATTTTCTATTATTCGGTGCCGCAGAAGTTTGTTTAATTAGCAAATATTAATTTGTTAATGCCACAGGCGTATTGTTATATTTCAGATAGTGTGATAATTAGCATTTCTGTTGAAACTAATTACATTCTTTTCACAAGTAATGTTAGGGAAGTTTTGCCCTCTAAGATTCAGAATAATTACCATTAATTACAAAAGTATTGTGGCCAACATTTGAATATGATATACTATTAATTTAACAGAAACTTCTATTTACTCTATTTACTCAGTATTATTTACGCTATCTTTTGCTATAGCTATTTGCATTTAATTCCTTACTTTGCCATTATAATTAATGTAATGAACTCAACAATACGTAATTTTCAGTGACATTCTTTGGAAGATATAAATAGGATGCATTCGTGCCATGAAATTGATTATTGTTTCATCAGTGATCTGAGACACAATCCACGCTAGTTCAGAGTATTGTTCCGTCCGCGATCTAAGACACAATTCACGCCAGTCGAAACTCTGATTTTGCACAATTATGTGCAAGTTCTTCAATATTAATCACGTGGAAAGTGTCTGCCGGTATTATGAATCAACTATTAACATTTCTGGCACATTAAGATGTACACGTTGGACATTAGTGTTCCACTCACGAACTGTGCAAATTTGTATTATTGACATGTGGAATGTAATTACCGGATTGTAGAGATTTTAATTAATGAGACCAGTAAGCTGGTCATAAATGGGGAGAAGTGAGCGCTAATGTATCATTAAATGTGTGAAAGAACTGCAATCTTACGTGTTGCCTACGTTATTTGTAGCATATTAGTTTTGCCCCATGAAATGTCAGCCAGCCGCAACCGAGAGCAACGATCAACAAGAACATGGAAAGAGAGTGCCCTGTATGTCTTCCCGCTGCTTCGTCCACCTCCTCAAGACCGTTGGTCGTTGTCCTTTTGCTCCGGAAGTCTTCGGTCGCCATTAGTGATGAATTTTATTCTAAATTTAAGTAGTGGTTGGGTTCGAACCCGTAGCCGATGGTGTTTTTATTATAAATCTGAGACTGTCCTCTTACAAAACTTATACGTTTATCACAGTAGGTGTACCGTGCTGCCACCTACTATCGTGAAGTGGGAATTTAATGTGATATTGGGGTAATATTTCAATATATCACATCCATGCAAATCCGTTGACAAAGTTCTATTCATCGTTGAGTCTATTTATTGTCATACAGGGAGTTCATGACTAATTTCGTTTTATGATTAACAATGTTTATCTGTATTCTGTTTTTATTTTCATTCAGTTCGTGATGATTAATAAGCCAATGTCTCAAAACTTATTATAAATGGTTTTAAAACATGCAATAAGAGTGCAGTTAACCGGATGTAAGTTGATTTTTTAACATGAATCACGCTTTTATAGAGTTCAGTCGTGGTATCTACCTTTTTAGTTATTAGAAACGAATAACACAAATTATGCCTGTGGAACTACAAATTTCACTGTTTGTAAAAGTACACCTTCAGTTGCTACAGATTACGATAAATATCTTTGCTGACAGGTAGAAGTCCTGAAACATTGGACGATGAACATGCGACCTCTTTTTTCTGTGGATCCTTAATAAGATTTTATAATAAATCAAGACCTGCTATTCCACACACTGATATGAGTTAGTTTAATTTTATTACTATGAATAAATTGTCTACCTGCTTACCTTCACAACAGGGTGTGAGGGAACATAAAGCCTCCTGCAAGTTCCGGTTGCTATTCCAGTCGTCCAGTACGAGCCTTGAAAATTGATGTGTTCGAGATCCATCGTGTCACAATGTATGACAAGCCTAGAATATTGTAATTTTATCTCCATCTTCTTAATAATTTTCTATTGAGGTGGACGAATTGGTCGGTATCTTGACTCCAAGAAATCAATACAGTCTTATACCACTAAGATATCAACAACCTGGAAAGTAACGGGTTTCGCAAGTACATCTTTAATCGCTTCTATCCAGTTCATTTGGAGCTCGGTTTTGTTTTACGTCTGATGAGGCCCATGTCTCTGTCACTTTTCAGATATGAATGTCCTCTAAGTGGGGCTGTCACACGAATTGATTCAAATCTTTTGCATGGTGAACAAGACAATGGATGAGCCTGAAAAGGGTGTAATTATTGTTCTGACCACCACATGATGCATCTCGAGATCCAGAACTGAAAGAAGTTAAATAACATAACGATGGAGGAAACGAATTAGTTCATTTTATCCCTTTTTTTCTTCAAGAGGTTCTCATGGAGGACAGCCAAACGTTCGTTTCTATTAGTCTCAATTTATTAGGAGAGCATGATGTGCCCCATTCGGTATTCCACAGCTGGACAACTCGAATGGTTAACACCGAACTGAGGTCAGATGTCAAGATACCAATCTCAAAAGTCGTTTAACGGGTATCCTCTTTGGCGAGCCTGTCAACAAGTTCATCTCTCGCTATTCCGACAAGTCCTGTGTCCAGAGCAGTATCACCTTACGAGTCCCGTGGACGCCAGGGACTGGAATTGGCTGTCAGGGATCTCAAGGCGAAGCGAGTTTTTGATAAATGAGACTGTTGCAATCAAAATCTGTGGCAGTGTACGCGATTGTAACTGGAGAAGAGGTGGAAGGTAGTTCACTGAGAAGGGATCGGACACGGACTGCGATTCCAATCCTTTACTCTCGGCTGATGTGTGGGAAGATGAGACGCGGTTTGGACGGTATACTACAAACGTGAGCAATGTAGATAGCTAACAGGCACTGGCGCCTACTTCGTGATGGATGAACTACAGCCTCCGCTGTAGCAATGTTAACTTGACAATGATATATTGAGTGTAGAATCGGAAGCGCTGATGGTAACGCTCAACCATACGCTAGGCTCCGATTGTCAATTCAGGTCTGTAAAAGAGCTTTGCAACACTGTACTGTACTGTACTGTACTGCGATATGCACCACAAGTAGTATTGCTCAAGCACTGGAGGGCGTTAAGGTACTTCCAGCACTACTGGTTAAGCTAACGACAATTGGGACCCATGTCAACTGGGCGTCAGAGACCAGTCCCTATAAGCCAATAAGCAATGTGGTTCCAATACGGTTAAGTAAGAGGCGCTCAACGTAAAGTTCTGAGTGTGGGGTGGACTACTCGACACCAACGGAAGTGCATAACACAGACCGGGAAGAAAACTGAAACCTGCAGGCTCCCTGCAGCTGTCATTGAGCAACGCATAATACAAGAAGAGCTCAAGTATACGCAGAAGCCGTCAGCATATAAGGAGGGAGAAACTGACGGTCCCACCACCATTGACAGGCCATTAATAGCAACTAAAACAGGGGAATGTTCTATACAGAGCTCTGGAAACACCTTCCATCGGACATCTGAGGAACTGTGGGTGACAACGACTTGAACCCGGAAGGTTTCGAAAAAATTGGGAGCAAACTCTGGAGACCCCACTCGTTGAACGTTGCACGAATGTGACATCGCCAAGCCTCGTCTTATGCCTTCCTCAAATAAAAAACGATGGACACTAGGTGGTGGCGTCTGGAAAGGGTTATCAAGTTGGTTAAGATATACTACACTGTTCAAAACAATTTGGGAATGAGGCGGGACATCATACACAATATACAGGGTAGTCGGAAATTCCCATTAAAAAGTTGTAGAGGGAAGTGAGTACATAACATTTTGAATAGCAACCCATGTCCGGAAAAGTATCGTTTCCGTTCTACGACACTTACAATTCATAGGTGTAACTCGTCAAGGTCTGCTTAGGGACAGAGAAACGTATCAGAGTTCCGTGTCCTGGTACCATATTGGACGTCCTGCATGACCAACAATTACATCCGTAGTACTTACAAAGGCTACATGCTATGGGTCCAGCACATTTTCCACAACGCGTCGCCTTCTGCACATGGTTCCTGCACCGTTACATCGACGCGCCCATGTTTGCACGTCGAGTTCTTTTCACAGATGAATGTGGGTTCACAAGAGACAATGTTCTGAATGCTCGAAATAGCCACGTCTGGGAAGACGAAAACCATCATTCCACGCATGTTCAGGGATTTCAATACAGCTTTGGAATTGACATGTGGGCAGGTATTTTGGACGGTCATGTGATTGGACCACACCTCCTTCCATCCAAGCTCATTGGTCTTGCTTACTTAGTCTTCCTATGTAACGTATTGGACTCGTTGTTGGAAGATGTGCCACTGAATGTCCGTCAGGAAATGTGGTTTCAGCATGATGATGAACCACCTCACTTTTCACTGAATTGAAAATGACATAGAACGGAATCGATTAGTTTCCGGACATGGGTTCCCATTCAATATGTTATGTACTCACTACCCTCTGTAAGTCCTAGAAGCTTGTAACGGGAATTTCCTACCACCTTAGGCCTATTCAGATATTTGTTACAATCGGTAATACAGCATATATTTCGCTGTATAAACTCTTCAGGTTTATCAGCGTGACCCCACGACGAGGCAAGTGTCTGTCATCTTTCGCTATGTCAAAAAACAGCTCAAGTATTGCTGACCATGTAGCCATAAGGTTTATCATGTAACTATGTTACTATTATTAAAAAAAAAGGGAAACATACTTTCTGGGTACACGTCGCGTGGACCTGAATTGCTTCCGAAATCTTTCTGTATTCATGTTTAGCGCTTAGAGTGGCTAGTAGGTGTTCCCATTGTAGTGGGACGGATTACCGTCTCCGCTACTACCTCATGCCAGCTCAGTTTTTGCAGAATAATCGGTTAATATTTATGTTACTAAATATTTTTATGTTATGTGGTTCTTAAAAAAATGTATGTTTCTTATATTTCATGTGCTGTGATGGCGATTCAACCTACGAGAGCAACATCTTCGAAGCTGATATCAAGGAGTAAACATCTGGCTACTTCAAGTCGCGGGTCGAAATAAGAAATAAGATGCTGGTCTCTGCGGTTATCGTCGAGGATATTGACATTATTGTAGAAAATTTCATGAAAAATCGACACGGTTTAAATATCAGTTCTGTTTTAACTATTGTTGAGTCACGATTTGTACTCTGACGTCAATAAAAGTTCACGTGTCTTGAAAAGTCATCGAATGTCACAGACAATTATTTCTGATATTATTTATTTACAAGAAATGGTATATTAATAGAAGAGAGAGAATTAATTTCAAACAGTTTGAACAATGAAATTTATGTAACATTATTCTGTGCGAAAGATCCATTAAGAAGAATTAAATTAACTTTTAATACTTCATTTAACAGATCGAACTTATCGATCTATCAGGATATAAAGGAACTTTATATCAAGATTACCTGACATAGTCTGGTCTGGAGGCGATCGAATTGTTTTATAGTTTTCAAAATGACAAGCCAAGACCGCAAACTAACAATTTATTAAATGACGACCGGTTTCGGTTCACTGTGTCACCATCATCTGGTCACATATATATTATAATCTGACCATCTTGTTAAAAAAAATTGGGTGTAAAATAACATGTGCAACATTTCACTTGGTCACTACATAAAAAAATACGTAAGAAGAAGTCGTACCGCCGCACCGTCCGAGCAACTTGTAGGTGTTCCTCTGTGTTCTTGGGGGGCGACTAATCGGTCAACGTCAAGCTGGTCTGTATTTGAAGCCCGGATGAAAGATGGTTTCGCTATTGATACCAGCTGTTTACTCTGCGGGCGATAAGAAGCCACAGCTGCGTGTAAACGCGTGAGGAAAAAGGAAGACTGCGTATGAATTATTGATGGGACGCGTTATGTGAGCGACCTACGAGAAACTTTCATTAAGCGCAGGCGAGGGTGCGGTGCTAATACAGGCTGACGCGAGAGCGGCCGCGGCTGCGATTGCCCATTCATGAGATGCGCGGTATCGACCTGCAGGTCGCTGCGAGGTGGTCGACTGCGGCCTCGGGCGGCGCCGCTACGTGCTGCCGCTGGGTGCTGACTGCTGACTGCTGCTGACCGAGGCTAACATCGCGCCGCTAGCGCTCCCTGCGGCGTCAGCGGGCCGTCAGCACGGCCACGCCCTGTGCGGATGCAGCGCGCTAACTGTCCTGCTGTCACCAAGCCCCCACAACCGCGTATGTGGCCGACTGCGAACAGCCAAAGACTTTGTAAAAATAACTAGACTCCGTAACGGCGCTGCTGTCGCGGGATAATTTGAAGCCGCGGTGGAGTAGCCGAGCAGTCTAAAGCGTCTCGCTGCGGAGCGCACGGTTGCTCGCCGTGGAGGTTCGAGTCCTCCCTGGGGCATGTGTGTGTGTGTGTGTGTGTGTGTGTGTGTGTGTGTGTTCTCCTTAGGTTAGTTTACCTAGGTTTAAGTAGTTTGTAAGCTACGGACTGATGACCACACAGTTTGGTCCGATAGATTTACAAACATTTGAACATTTATTTTTTATTTTTTATTTTTTTTATAATTTGAACCTTCGCCCAGCCGCCATGGTAGTGGCAAGCGTCAGATAAATACGAGTGGTGTTAGCAAAATTCAAATGTTTGTACAACTTATGGGACTTAACTACGGGGTCATCAGTCCCTAAGCTTACAAACTACTTATGAACTAGCTAATACTAAGGACGGCACAAGTATCCATGCCCGAGGGGGCATTCGAACCCACGACCGTAGTGGCCATGCAGAACATGACTGGCGCGCCGCAAACCCCTAGACCACCGCGACCGGCACCAGTATTTATGAAGCAAAAATGTACATGGCAGATGTAAACAAATGTTTGTAAATCCATCGAACCAAACTGCGTGGTCATCAGTCCGTAGCTTACAAACTACTTAAACTAAGGCAAACTAACCTAAGGACAAACAAACACACCCATGTCCCAGGGAAGACTCTAACCTCCGACGGCGAGCAACCGTGCGCTCAGCAGCGAGTGGACTTAGACCGCTCGGCTACTCCACCGCGTTTTGTAACAATAGGGCATACATTTTTATACGGTAATATATTTTCATAACAATGGTATTGATGGCATCGCTTAGACAGTCTTCCATGTTAATGTAGTCATTAAGCTAAGAATAACGAACTAGTTAATTCACGGCTCACTTGTACAGGGCACAATACTTGCTCCATAATTTTAAGTATATAACAATGTTGATGTTTAAAGGTGAGAGACAGCAAACATAATATGCTAGGTATTTTTAATGGCAGATACACAGCATGATTCATGAGTTCCATACAAAACACAATTTCCATTTATTTTGTTCATACTAATCTGATGAATCTAAAAAGGTCCCAGATGTGTATCTACAGTAGTTTCCAGAAATTCTAGAGATGATACAAGTAAATTCCAGAGATTATACAATTAAATTCCAGAGATTGTATAAGTAAAATTGTTTAATTTCCATTAAAAATGTTGGCGGGCGTTTGTACGTGGTTTGCCGCGGCAAAGTGGCCGAGCGCATTGAGGCGCTATGTCCGATGAGCGAGGCTGTTCCCTGTCGGGGGTTCGAATACCCCCTCGGGCATGGATATTTGTGCCGTCCTTAGTGTAAGCTAGTTCATAAGTAGTTTGTAATTTTAGGGACTGATGACCCCGTAGTTAAGTCCCATAAGCTATACAAACGTTTGATTTGATTTTGTTAAGTCCCTTAATCTTACACACATTTAAACATTTTTTTAGTGAGTGGTTTCATTGGTTTCCTAACCTTGAATCCAGAGACGTCGCACCGCATAAGGTTGGCAGTAACGCCTCCGCGGCCTATCACCAGAGCAACGTCCGTAAGAGCTCCTCCGTTATAGCACTCACCCACCACCTGGGCCTACAGCAGCAAACACCTTAGAAGGATACCTTGCTAGTCTTAGTGTGCATGTATTCAGGACGTGGACTCGATTTACTGTTATATATCAGATGTACTCCCGAAGAATTTATAAGTTGAGTATTATTCTGTGTTGTAATAAATACTGTTTTTCTAATCGCGTGTCTCCTCTTGTTATAGTCTTCTTGCCGTCCACCAAGCCACTAGAACCCATATTTTCCGTGTATTCACTCCTAATACGACAGAGAAATAACAACAACGAATTCAGTGCAATTACGTAGTAATTTTTGCAGGGTGTAGATTATTTATGAAATGTATACAGCTAAATGCATTGAACATTTATTCTGAATGTATTGTGATATTGTAAGTACACTGTACAGCTTCCTTAGCAATGAGATTTATTTTTTTCCGTTTAACTTTAATCCACGTGCGAGATGGTATTAATAGAAGCGGATTATGTGACACATTCATACAGTTTCAGTTAAGTTTACTACGATAATTTTCCAAACTTAAATTCTCCATAACTTCTGTTGAAAACTTTGCGCAATTGTCTGGATTTTTTAAAGAAATGGACCAAGTAGTTAATAAATTTTAAAAAAATTGCGAAATTATTTCTTTGCTTCTTTGGAACTTCTGGAAAACTACTGAAAATACACGTCTGGAACATGTTTTATTAGGTTTACCAGATCAATGAAAAGGAAAGAAATGGAAATTGTGTTTTACTATAAAGTCTTCACATTGGTGAGGTTGCTAAATTTGAGGCATAAACTTTTATTTGCCGTGCCTAAACATTTGCAGATCTTCGTATTTAGTTTTACATTTAGAGAAAATACTAAAATATTCACATATCTTCGTGAATCACCTTGTGTACTGCATGATGAAATGCACCTGCAGCGTAAAACTGTGAAATTATTTTGTTATAAATATCCAACCAGCTGCTTTTATTAATATTTTCTACTTTTGGTTTCCAAAACAGGCTCGTAAAATGTGGATATGTTGCAGGAACATTAGATCGTTGTACCAAGTGATAGTAGTACTAATAAATAAATAATTTTAGTGATCGGGAACTATAACAAACACAACGAAACGTTATCTTGTAAGGTATATTGTAGTTACCGTGTTCTATAAAGCGTTACAACCGTGCGTATGTTCCGTCACCGAATCAAAATCTAGGTTGTTGGAGCTCTTGGCAAAATATTGCGAGGATGAACATGACCACAGACTATTAAGTGTCTAAAGCACTGTTGCTAAGTAGACTAGGAGTAGTTCACGAATGTCTGTTTTACACAGTCTTTCCACGTTTGAATTAAACGTACTTTCAGGAGCTCTTTGATATCCCTCTGGTGTGACGTCAACTCATTCGCCTACAGTCTAGGAGTACCGCACAAACAGTCTACGAGGACTGGAGAAATTATTGTGCAGAATATATATCAGCAACGTAATTGCATCTCTCGGTATTGTCTGATAGTCAATGGCAAATCAAATGGCTGAATGGAATATGTAAACATAGAAGGGGTGGGTTTGAATATATACACCATATTTTTGGGGTTAGTGGCATCACTATTTTTTCCATCTTAAAAGGTAAAGGTTTGACCACCACAGTGCTTTACTAGGCATGGTCCAGTTTGCAGGTGGTATGCCATTGCCTTCCTCCGACCTTCAGAACTAACTTACCCCGTCAGTTATAAGGGAACCTACAGTTTAACGTGGGTTCCGAACAACGGATCTTATCAACTAGAAATAGAGACTTCCGACCTGCATGCGGGAAGTAGACACCTAGAAGTAATCGCGTCATAAGTTGTCTCGTGTTTACAGCGGACGTCTAGGTAATTTGTATCAGATCTCTTGTGTAATGGATGCTTACCCATGCTGACGAAATTTAATTGAAGATTGATACAAAAACAAATTTGATTATCCAACAGACATTAACAGATACAGCAGACAAAAGTTCACGATTCGAAAGCATTTCATATCCATACCGGTGTTTGCCAAGGCGTTAGACTTTCCCCTTTTATTTAACATTGCTCTGAACAAAATTGTTACTTCATGGGAAAAGGAAATGAAAGAAATTCAACTCGGGATTAAAAAAGAGTGGAGAATCAATGTGATGTGTCTGAATTTCGCAGACGATCTCTCCATCCTAACCTACAGTAGAGGAGAAACCAAACTTGCAGTGGAGAAGCTTCACGAAATATCACAGCAAGCTGGTCTAGAGATTTCCTATGCCACAACTCAGTAGATGGAAAGCAATGCACGAAATTATCTACTCATCACAGCCAGGTACGGCAATGTGGCATAAGTTATCGCACTTAAAATAAAACATCATCGCTCCATCGCGATTGAATATAATAGCGAATCAACAAATAATCACCACATTACAAATAGCAACTATGCTAACTTCGAATCACTACATTAAAATATCTATTTCTTTCATCGCAAAAATAAATCTTTACAAAACAGTAGTTCTACCCGAAGCACTCTGCGCTGCAGAAATTACAGTAATTCATGGTCGCTGGAAATAAGAGCAAATGAAAAGATGGAAAAGAAAAATTCTGTGTAATGTAATGAGACCAGTTTCTCTTCAAGGAATTTGGGTAAAGATATAAGAAAGTTTTAAAAATACGTAGACAGCATGCCTAACAGCTGTAGAACGATAAGGTTGAAAATTTATGGACATATCAGCAGAGTGGACCGACAAGGCAAAAACCTTTGAGGTAGTAAAAACTTACAAAGACGAGACCAAATGGATAACGGAAACAGAAGAAGACATTCAAAAACTGGGATTCACATAGGACGACATAAACAATCGATAGTAGTTCGGAAACAAATCAGAAATAAAATTACATATGAACGGAACCAAAACAAGAAATAAATTGTCAGAAGAGGGCAAGAAAGAACACAACGACTATATGAAGAGTATTTTGGAAAAAGGGAGAACGAAGAAAATCTTAAGTTCAATGGCTCTCTTAATTGAGAGTAGTCGAATATATATATATATATATATATATATATATATATTCGACTACTCTCAATTAAGAGAGCCATTGAACTAGGTTTAAGTAGTTTGTAAGCTACGGACTGATGACCACGCAGTTTGGTCCGATAAAATTGCACAGTCATCTCATACCTATAGACTAATAATAAGTTATAATTAAACGTAGTCTATTTCTTTAAAATAACATTGAGCTGAAAGAAGTGCCCAGAAAAAATGATTGACAGAGCTGAAACGATCCTGCGTGTTAGAACTCCATTTCCGAGAAACATTCTGTAAAAGAACATCGATGGCGGCATCTTACTGTTAGTCGGCGCACGCCAGAGAAGATTTATTGCTCGCTGTGTTTGCTTCTCCAGATAAATTACCTGGGTAGGACATTCAAACTGCAGTTACTTACCAACCGAAATTCCTGAGGTATAAACTCGTCCCCTATAGCAGATAGACAGAGGGAGAGAAGTTGAGAGAGAGCACGAGACAGAGAGAGAGAGACAGAGAGAGAGAGAGAGAGAGAGAGAGAGAGAGAGAGAGAGAGAGAAAGAGAGACTTGAATATTTAAAAGGGAAAGTTATAGCTCATCTATAATGACAGAAAATTCAATTCCATGACGTCAGGAGTTATTCATGACGCCGTTACTTTGAATTTGTTCGAGACACGCGAAATTGGAATTCTGGCAGACTGTGAGACTCGGGGGCAGGGTTCCACCGAAAGAGGTAAGCAGGTGGGGCGGCGAGGAGAGGGGGAAGCGGCGTCTGGAGGGGAGGGGGGATGGCTGGAGAGGGGAGGGGAGGGTGGTTGGCGAGAGGGGAGGGAAGCACTGGCGGCTGGCTGGAAACTTGGGGAGGGGGCGTTATCTGATGCGAGCCGCGGGTCGCTAAGTGAATTGTGCTCTGTCGGACAGTCTGTTGGCGCGCGGGCAAGTTTCAATTAGAGGGCCGGTGGGCGCCAGAAAGATAAGCTCTGGGCCGCAACTTATTAATAGCGAAAGTTGGCCCCGGAGGTGCCGCGCCGGCCACGGTTCCTACAGTGTGTATCGCAGAGAGGCAACAGGCCCAACCACGTCTCAGTCGGAGTCCATCTCGAGGTTGACCTGAGACCAAAAAAAAAAAAAAAAAAAAAAAAAAAAGGTTCAAATGTTTGTTAAGCTTATGGGACTTAAGTACGGGGTCATCAGTCCCTAAACTTACAAACTATTTATGAACTACTTACGAACTAGGACGGCACAAATATGCATGCCCGAGGGGGGATTCGAACCCCCGACCGTAGTGGCCGTGCAGACCGTGACTGGAGCGCCTCAGTCCCCTCGGCCACCGCGACCGGCTGACCTGAGACACCTTTCGCTTTTATTAGACAAACTTCAGGGGCCCTTTGTTTTTCACTTAAACACCGGGCCAAACTCGAAATTCTGACAATTATCATCGAAAAACAGGTCGGAACGCCATATCAGGTGGAGAGGCCACACGTACATCGTGGTAATATCAGCAGCTTCCTGTTGTAACAACACACAGGATGTTTCCATCAAGTGGAATGGTCTCATGTACTTCATGCGACCAGATAGCACAACGAATCCCATAATTCTAATACAAAGGAAGTTTATATGTTGTGGAAGAGCATCATTCAGGGTACACCGAAAGCCATAGACCAAAGATAACATAGACTGTGTGTGTCCCTAGCTCTGCCATGGTGTAGTTTAAAACCAACATCTAACATTGCCCCGAGTGACGTGACTGAATTTTTGTCATTGTGAGCAACAGTTTTTCTCATTTACAGGTGGAATCAAGCGTTGATTCTAACAATAAAACGACTTCTCATGTTCCCGTTATACATGTGGTAGTGAAGGAAACGTCATTTCTCCATATTACTCATATTATTAATGCGGACATTATCGTTTTTACGTGTGCCCTGTTGAAACGTAATGTCAGTTATTTTTACAAGCAACAATACTACGTCTCATAAGTGATTGTGTTGCTCTATGAATGTTTTGCTTTTTGCAATTTATGAACGTGGTTATCGATGCGAATATTGTTCCATCTGCTCTTGACCGAGAATACACGTCACCAAGTAATTCATTTCTAGTGCAATTATGCTTTCAATAACATTTATAGGAATTTAAAAAAGCCTCGCAGAATGCATCGATGATGTTTCATACACACATTATTATTTAATGTAATCAGATAATATTATACTTGTTTTACGTTTTTGCATAGCCGTCTCTAACAAAAGTCTTAAAATATAGTAGTGTGTTAAAATCGAACATTATGGATGAAAACAGATTTCAGTTCTTATGAAAGCACAATAAAACATTTCAGATGTGTTGTTGAGGAATCGTAAGAAAAGTAATGCTGCTTTTCAAATTAATATTTGGTGTAAACTGCAAACTAAAAGACACAGTACAGTGAAACAATCTTTCGCTTAAAATCTGCAGTTCTATACCTTGTAAAAAATTGTTAATTCTTTTCATCTAGGCACATGTAAAAATTGTAGCCTTAGCTTTAATATTTGCAACACTGGTGAAGTAACGCTGAATGTACTTATAAAAGTGTAATAGAACTACGGTAAGACATTTATTGTTATAAACTACGCTTAATTTGCTCTGTAATGGATAAAAACTGCGAATTTCAGCCACATTTCAAATTAATCGTAATGATGAAAACGTTTCTTGCCCTGAGTCACGTGATTTAGATGTTGGTTTCTATCTTTGGTATGCTGAAAACCTAAAGACTGCACACAGAGGATCCCAATAATAATCGTAAACGATCGGAAAGTTATATCGGCTCGAAAGGCATCATGTGTAGCAAGAAACCTGTGGAAGCCAGGTACCACATAGGCTCCTGATTGTAACAGATCAGATGCTTGTATTTCTGAGACGAGGTACCACAGAGGCTTCCCTTTCGTGACAAATCGGATGGTTGAATCAGGTGGGCCACAGGTACATCAAGAAACCTGTTGATACCTGTGACCGCAGGGCAGTGTTTTTCAACCTGTCGCTCGCGACCTCCAGGAGGGTCTCAAATGTCTTGTTATAGGGGTCGCCGTCAAAGAAGGAAGCATTTTTATCACAAAATAACCAGCGAAGTGCAAGTCTGGGTACTAGGGGCTCCGCAATACCAAAATTGTATAAGAAATAGAAATTTATTTTATCCTAAAATTATGTAATTTTTTGTATTCATGAATGCTGATTTGAATAGAACAGACTTTTTGCAATAGATACGCTCTGTTAACGATGAATAAACGAAAAGCCTGAAAACAATTTTCTGGGAACAATAAATAGCTAAATGAGCGAGAAATTCGAAAAAAAAGTCATAAACTTCATTAGAAATTTCCTATATGGTGGGATTTAAGAGGCATAACTCGCTTCCGTATCTTACCTGCAAGGCGAAACGTCATGCAACATATATTTTCCTGCCGAAATTAATGCAAAAAGAAATAGGATAATACACTGAAGAACTCACCTTGTAATGAAGCATACTGTAATTTTTTATTTTAATATACAAAACTCACTGTCTTTGAGATTACACACTTAGTTGTGTTGCAGTTCGGCGGTAACGGGGTGGGGGTTGCCAGAATATTTTTAGTTGGAAAAGGAGTCATATGTTTGATAAAGTTTGAACACTGCCATCGAGTGTCCACATTAAAGACGTGAAAAGATCAGATGGTTATGTCAAATAGAAGAGTGTCATGTGTAAACAGAGGCAAAACGTTTGCCAGAGCTGAATAATTTACAGCCTATGAGAAAAGTATTGCCCACCTACGTTTTCAGAAGTGCCTGTGTTTCAAACTCTAGCGATCTCTGGAGCTTCGGTTTCACGTTCAGATTGTCAAACAGAAGCGATATAAATGGTCAGGATACAGTATATGTCAAATTTCAAATTTAACTAATTTTGTTTGATACGAGCTCGTGGAAATGAACGATATATCAGAACTCCACGTCATTAGTAGTACCACCACGAGAAGGGGTCACATCTGTACCTTCTCGCGTTCGGTCCAATAGGGCTAACCGACTTCTGCACTTTAAAAAAATTAAGCCACGAACACATGAAGCCACATAGGACGATCATGAGCCAACGACCGGAATGAAACGATCTAGCCAAGGAAGAAATGACTGACTGGATAAGTTGACGGCTTACTCAAGTAAATGACGAGCCTTCGAATCCACGTCATTTGTAATTTGCAAATTTTGTATTTAGACTTGCACACGTAATATTTTTATCCTTAATTTGCTACAAATTGTACAGTGCTGTTGCATCCGTGGTTGAGATGTATGCAGGGACTACAGCTGTATACCGTATCCGATTTCTTGCTTACTGTAACTAATTTTGGCATACCAGAGTGCCATCTTCAGGAGGGGCTCAATTTCCTATAATAACAATTCGGAAGATAAATGACAGCGCGCAATCGTGTGGATTCCAGCCCTAACGCTGTTCATCGCCGTCGTCCCCGTGCACTTTCTATACACTGAGTAACAGGTTAAATTTTAATGCAATCGAGAAGAATGTTTCTATACAGCACGTGAACTGCGAACTTGTACAACCAAAGTTGATTTTTTAATTACAGAATGGAAGGAAGAAAGATTAACGTTTGACGAGCCGTAGCCAGCGTGGTCATTGTAGGTGGTGGCCACGTTCGGATTATTTGGTTAAGGATAGGGAAGGAAATCGGCCGTGCCTTTTCAAAGATACCATCCCGGCACAGTTTGGAGTAATTTATGAAAATCACAGAACAACTGAGTCCGGATGGCAGGAGTGAATCGCCGTCCTTCCAAACGCATGTCCATTATTTTTCCATTGCGCTAATTGAGGTTATTTTTCTATGTCGTACATTGGTT
The DNA here is from genome assembly GCA_026315105.1 of Locusta migratoria. Lineage (NCBI taxonomy): Eukaryota > Metazoa > Arthropoda > Insecta > Orthoptera > Acrididae > Locusta > Locusta migratoria. Next base: position 105,960,511 of record CM048747.1, read on the forward strand.
TTGGAGTAAACCTCGTAAATCACTGATACGTCGATTGTGGGAAAAATAAAGGGAAAAAAAAAAGAAATTCATCCAACTAATTTTTTATAGATTCTGCGTGAAGTGGATACCGAAAAATTGAGACATTTGATTAAGCGTGGACGTTTCTTATAAATTTTAAACATTCATGAATTATGTACTTAAGTTTCCGAAGATATAATTGTATCATTGCTTATGGTTTTAGAATGACAGATGCCATTTAGCCTAGTACACCAAAACATTCAATTTCTTATTCTAAATGACCATAAAATTTGGCGGGATCTAGATGAGCGTGATAGATACTAGAAGTTACTTCCAATCAACGTATGCGACACGGAATAACTGGTGTCGTAGCCATTCCCAGTCGGAGATGAGAGCCATTCAGATCGCCTGTCAAGCTGAAATCACATTTTTTTGGATAGTCACGTTCTAAGCCACGTTACCACTTGAGGATGTTTATTAACTTCTACAGGACTGAATGTCTGTCAATTTTGAGGAACTGTCCAAATTCCTTTGAAATTCGGAAGCAGTCAATCAGAGAAGGTATGTTGCTACCCACAGTATGACTTTTACACTGTGGCAGGTCGCAGTTGAGCTTTTAAGTGTTAGTTCCGGAATAGTTAAGTTCAGACCAGAGTGGTGGTAAGATGCAGCAATAAAGCAGTGACTTCATACAGGGCGGAAGATAGATCAGATTGGAGGAAAGTATTATTTTCCGCGCGGCAATAGCCGCGTGTTCTAAGAAATCATGATAAGGACTGGGTAGTCGCTCCCGACGGAGGCCCGGGTCCTTCCTCGGGCATGTGTGTGTGTGTGTGTGTGTGTGTGTGTGTGTGTGTGTGTTTTGTCCTTAATGTAAGTTTGTTCAAGTAGTTTGCAAGTCTAGGGACTGACGACGGTAGCAGTTTGGTTCAATGAGTTTACAAACATTTCTTGCGAATTCAAACCAAGAGTGAACATTTTTATGATATTATTTCATTACATTAAATACCTAAATCTGAGAAAACAATGCAATCTCCGTGAACAAACCAGCGGCCGCTAAGCTTGTTTCCTCATTTCCAGATTTCAAGGGTAAAGGGAGGAAACAAGTCAAAAAGAGTGCATTAAAGAAAATACTTCTTTTTCAATTCTATGAAAATATGGTGGTAAATGTACTACAGAGACATTACGTCGGTCTCGATAAGTCATACGAACGTGTAAATCGCTGCTCAAAGAGAATTCTTGCTCCTTTGCTGTTGAGGAAGAAGAAGGGAGGCTTCGATCCACACGGGACCAGGCACAGTCACCAGGAATGTGGAAGCCGGGCGGAACCTTCTGGGGCGTCCCAGAGAGACTATTGGCGCCGACGAGTCCTGGCGACCGTTGGAATTGGTCCTGCGCGACCAGCCAGCCGAGGAGGGCGTCGCGCGCATGCGCGGCTGTCTCCTCCCATCATCCCGAGGGCGCCCCGGCCACGCATACAAGCCTAGCAGCTCCCGGCCGACACGAAACAGTGCCCGTGCAGGCAGCAGCAGGAGCGGCTGTCCGCATTCCAAACCTCTTACCACTCACCTCTTACAGAGCGTCTGTATCCTTTGATGACACAGAGGGAGTGCAGCTATCACAGATAACTCCGTGGTATTATTAATTGGACCTAATGTTCAATTTCTTTCCAAAAATTGCATTTTGTTTATTTTCTGCAGTGGTTTTTTGAATAAAATCTAAATGTTCAAACATTTGTTAACCTGTGGGATACCATTAATGCTATCTACGTCCGTCGAGTTACAAACTACTTTTATGCTAGGGGCAACATACACAGTTATGACCGAGGGAGGACTCTATACTTTGACTGTAGCGGCGGCGCAGTCCGTGACATGGCGGCTCTTACTGCGCGACCGTCCCGTCGTCACAGTCTCAGATAAAGGTATACTTATTAGAAGAATATATGTCTCTGTGTGTTATAGTTGTGTGAAAGTGTGTGTGTGTGTGTGTTTGAGTGAGTGATTGAGTAAGTGTGTGTGTGTGTGTGTGTGTGTGTGTGTGTGAGTGAGTGCGCGCGCGCGCGTGGCATGAATATTTACTCCTAAGCAGCTAGACCAATTTCCGCTTATCACACATATTTCAGACAACAACCCTCTGTGGGGGTAACAAGCAGCGATGAATGAATAGATTTGAGGGATGAAATTGTAAAGGCAGAAGAGGACCGAAGAGGTGGAAAGTAAATCCTAAAAAGAAATCCTTCATATCAAAAGAAATACGGTATTGAATAGACGAAAGAAAAATATACAAAAATGTAGTAAATGGAGCGGGAAAAATGGAATACAGATGACCAAAAAATGAAATTCACAGAAAGTGCATAATGGGTAAGCGGGAGTGGCGACAGGAAATATGCAAGTCTATTGAAGAAAATTTGACTGGGTGTAAGATAAATATCGCCTACAGGAAAGCAAAAGAGACAGTATCAAGAGACACATCATGGACTCATATGGAGAAACGGAACAATATCAACAGACAGAATCTGCAAAGGATATGAATGAGAAAATAATACAGGAACGGAAGAAGAAGTAGATAAAGATGAGATAGGGGAGACCATACTGACAGAAGAATTTCGCCTCGCGGAGCGGCCGCGTGGTCTAAGGCACTCGCCTAATGTTGGAGATCTCCTTCAAGCATGTCTCTCTGTGTGTGTTTTGTTGTTAGCGTAAGTTGAGTAGACTGTAAGTATAGGAAACGATGACGACTGCAGTTAGGTCCCATAGTTTTAAACGTTTCATTTACTTTGCACCGAATATGGATTTTAATCTCTTCCCTCGTACACTGCCATGACGTGCAAACAACTGACAACCGTGAAAGCTCAAACACAAGCATAACAACATAAGTTAGACACAGAATAAAACGTTACAGTTTGCCCCATGTTACTCTGTACCTTCCCCTACATACTATACAGGATCAAGTCTAGTTGTCGATGTCGCTGGAAGCCTTAAAGCAGTATGTAGCTCCCTTTGCGTTTGGGAGCCTTACGTGAGTTGATAGTAGTCCAGCACTTGTGATGGTAGTTGGCCTGTTGTGTGCCAGGGCATGAATGAAGCAGTAGTTAATAATAGGTTCCAAGAGCTTCTTACTAACAATTAGTTTCAATACGACAAGCCTTTATTGCCATTTTATTGCCTTTTATTGCCATTTTCATGTGACGTCTACATGAATCTGACGTCCATATGACATCAACAGACCATTAGTATGGGACTGTTTCTCCTTAAAGCTTAGATGTTGGCAAATTATTACATTAATTTACCAGACGTACTACCAAACTATTCAAAGTCTTGTAGCTTTACTTAATGAACCAAACAGTAACAGTCACATAACAAAATAACTTCAGGATCAACTGGACATCACCTGAAAACGGCACAGGTCTCTCGTAATCAAACTAGTAATTAAAAAGCAGCTGTGGATATATTATTAACTAGCAACCCGCCCGGATAGAACGGGATATATATGACAACGTAAAGACGACTCTCGAACTCTGCGATTGGTGTCCCTCGCGGTCCAGCGATAAATGAACTTCCTGTCTTCATAACTTCCGTTCCCTCGACTCAAACACCGTCTTTTGGCATCTGAAAAACTTAAGTATTCAATTTTGTATAGGATATGGGACCGTCTTTTGCAACTGTAAATTAGTCTACTTTAGACCAGACGCGTTTCGCTTTATTTTAAAGCATCTTCAGTGGTCAGCTGTACAATAAATGGTTTGTATTACATTATTTGTTTTAGTTATTACGAAATTCGATCTGTAACAGTTCTCATGCAGTTGGATTGTTTTCATTCTGTGGCCAGAATGGTTATGTTTCAAAAACTTTCGTAAGAAATGTTACTGTAAAAAGTGTAAAATAGTGTAAATAAGCAGTGACAGCAAGTGACAAGGTGCTACAAATCACACATGAAGATAAAAACATAAAAAAATCGTGAGTAATATTAATAGTCCAATTTATTCAGAGTGAAAACAATCCAATTGCATGAGAACTGTTACAGATCGAATTTCGTAATAACTAAAAATAATAATGTAATACAAACCATTTATTGTACAGCTGACCACTGAAGATGCTTTAAAATAAAGCGAAACGCGTCTGGTCTAAAGTAGACTAATTTACAGTTGCAAAAGACGGTCCCATATCCTATACAAAATTGTATAACTGCAACTGCGGAAGACAAGGCCAAAAAACGAAGAAATATGTACTGATGTATAATATGTCGATATTACAGGATGTCATATCTTACCCGTTATTAACTCCGAATGACGCAACACGCAAATATGAAACAATCAACCTATATTTACATGTAAAAACAGAGCTTGGAAATCACGGAATATTTATAGGTTTTCCTAAGACTATTTCTTGCTCTATTCCACTGATTTTTAGTCGGCATACTCACCCACTAACATGCACTTTATTGAATAATACACTTGAACCTCCCTCATGGGAGTTTATTTATTTAAATACGTTATTTTGGATTTACCTGGCAGGATTAGGACCTTCAGGCTCCTCTTACAAATAACTAGGCTTACTCAAATTGAACAACTGCAGTTTTTAGTGCGTTACATACATATCACGTGTAATACCAGTATTAATGTCAAAAGCTGAACATTATGGCTAGAATATAATTGCAACAATAATACAAAGTTTATTATAAGAGTCAGTAACAATAATAATAATAATCATGACTATTATATGAGAGTAAGCATGTTTTATGTTATGAACGTCATATTACTATTTAGGAACTTTCTCGTTATGTTCTTGCAGTTTGTGAGTTAATCACATCGAGCAGAGACATGAGATGATGGAATCGAGTGAAATACTGAAGAGGTGGGTTCGTTAGAGGAAAAGAAATAGATTGGTAAGGCTGCAAGCTATAATGGGAAAAAGAAAGAAAGAAATGTCAGGAACATATGAGTGGAGGCTATGCCCTTGTTAAAACGTATTTTGAGTTTCCTCTTGAATGTCGATTGGTTTTGGATATGACGGAGATCACAAGGCAGTGTGTTCCATTGATGTATGGCTAAGATGGATAACGGTACAGATAAAGATGAAAAGGTAGGGGATGACAAACAGACAAAAGCGGTTGCTGTGGGAGGATTTTGTTTCACATGTCTGTGTGTGTGTGTTTATTTCTTATATTGGTTGCTTTGTTCTACATAATAAGCTTATACAATCCTCAGCGTGTTTAATTCATATTTACATTCTAATAAGAGGGTCTAACGTATTTTTAAAACTTTATATCTTCCACTCGGAACGACAATAACGCCCCTGGAGGAGAAACAGTCAACCGTTACACCACTATCAACACGGTCACCGAAGCGACGCTAGCGCTCCTAGGGACATCACTGCAGTTACAAAAGAATCATATGATACACACGTTTCGCTCTTTTTCCGCTAGGGAGCATCTGTCGTTCCAAGAGACAGATAGATCCGATCGCTACCAAACTTCACAGGATTACACTCTGGGCTAATCTGACAAGTTTCTCCAGCTATCTTAGAGTCTATATATATGTCATTCGTTGAATTGTATTATACTGCAAGTCCAAATATAAAAAAAAACGGTATTTAGTTCACAAACGCTTATTTAAGTTTGTTTATAATGACACTCTGTGCAGGGCCGTAGTTCGTTTATTTATTTACCTTTGTGTGGGGGTGGGGGAGGTTCGACAATAAGAAATAAACCTCAGCTACGGCACTGAATCTGTCCCCTCTCGAAGACAGGCGGACACAACCAACGCCACCTAGATACATGGCCTGTACGCTGCCTGCCAAAAGCAGTCCCAACAAAAGAAAACTGCTTGCCTTACGTAGCGTTGCACTGAGTTTCGGAATACGTGCACGTTGCACATTGGGTTTCAAAATGTTCTTAATGCTATTTATTTGATTTACAGACGAATTTCTTTTGATATAAGATATTTAATTATTATTAAGATATCTTACCGATATTGGATGATTCAAATTAGGAATTTTGTCTCATAACAGCAAAAATCCGCACGGAGAATCACATGGCTAATACGAAAAACATTCTGAAAGACAGTGTGAACGTCATGCACGTATTCTCAAACTCAGCACAACGCTGCATAAGCCAAATAGTTTTTGTGTTATGACTACTCCTGGCAGACAGCGCGCAGGCCTTGTACCTAGCTGGCGTTGAAACAACCGTGCTGCGCCCGTGGCGTTCGTTGGATCACCGAGCAGCTCGCGGCATTCAGCAAAGAATCCGCCGAGCCAGCGCTCTCGGCAGTGGGGGACAAGATGCCACTCTGCAGGTGCTTCGTGCGTGTGATGGATGACAGCGCGGCGCCCTCTCTCGCGACCTGCTCCTGGTGGGCCTCGGCGCTCCCTGACACCTGCACGCTCCCGGCTGTCGGGTATCACGCTGGCGTGTGGCTATGAAGATTATTCGCCACATGGGGACAGCTCAGAAGCCATCGCTGCATACCGCAAGGTGGTGCTTGTGTGAGCCCGGCGACGACACAGTCCTCCTACTACGAAACTGAACAATACATCGACAAGCAGAATGGGTATTCAATTGTTGTAGAACTGCCAAGTTTATATCCTCAGTGACAGCCGACGGGAGTGCACCTCATAGATTCGAAATTACATAGCTGGAGAGCCTTGGCCCCACAGCAAAAGTCCTCCACATGGTGGATGGCAGAGCTTAAAAGAGCTTCCAGTCTCGAAGGTCGTAAAGTGCACTATCCAGAAATTTCCGAGGATGAAAGGCACTAAAGTTTTAAGCGTAGCACATGTTTACTTGATTGACTATCAGTGAATACGGCCCTGTTGTGCTGTTAAATAGCTCAGGTGCAGAGCCAACAAGGCAAAGCCTCTCAACAGGCCGTGCCACGTCACACAGAAAGGCCACAACCGCTAGCTGACTGGCCCGCCGCTACGATGCTCCGTGCGTGCCCCAGCGGCCAGCCAGACAGTCAGCTAGCTGTCGCAGCATCTCGGTGTGACATGACCATGTGAGGCCTTGTCTTCTAGGGGGTGTTAGCCAGATGCCGTGGTTTAGCGCCCACAATCAGAGGACTCAACGCTCTTTGTAATAAAAAATAAATAAATACATAAAATAAAACAATCAAAATCTCAACGACCAATCCATAACAAACACGAAAAGACGAGCGCAATGAATCGATCTACATGAAGAAATAAAACCATGGTAGCGCATACGACTGTCATATGAACGATGTGAGTTCGAACGCACCCACCAGAATTTCCTTAAAGACATTATTTAACTGACAATTTCTAACAATCTGCATATTTGGTCACAGAAAATAGGGGAACAGCTCTAATTTGATTTTTCATAAACGAAATCGTTTCCTTGAAATTACAATTTGTAATTTTTCCACAGTTGACAATATTGCCCAGTTTTGAAATAAAATTCTAATGATAAAATTATTTATATTTAGTGAAATGCATCTGGAATTTTTGAACTCTTTAAATATCTAAAAAATTGTAACCAAAATTTTAATTAGCTGTATACGTCATTTAGTCCATAAAATAAACTTATTTTTAATGTAATTAATAACATTTTTTGTCAATAAATTTATTTAAAAACTGTTATAGTTTAAAACAATTTATGAAAATATGTTTCCGGGAAGTAGGATCGAACCTAGACCAGCTGCGTAAAAAGTCAGCCATACTGCTGCCTGAGCTATTTAATCATATTCTCAATGTGAGATCATTGGGTGGTAGGTACATAACATATTTATGAATTGCGTTTATTTTGCAGCCCTTTTTCTCCGAATTTTATGATTAGTGTGACTTTACACTCATATGAGTGGACACCCTACATCTAAATCTAATCTACATCTACATGGATACTTTGCAAGTCTCAGTGAAGTGCATGTCACAGCGTTCAACGAACCACTTTTACGACATTTCTCTGTAGTTCCATTCTCTAATAGCTTGGGGGAGAAAGAAACACCAAAATCTTTCTGATTTTGATCTTTTTTATTTTACTATAATGATAATGTCTCTCTATGTAGGTGGGTGCTAAAGAAAACGCATTCTGAAGAGAAAGATGGTGGAAAAAAATTTGGAAATTAGTTCTCGCCACAACATATAATGTCTTTATTTTAATGATTTCCACCCTAACTCATGTATCATTTCCGTACACTCTCCCCCTTGTATCGCGATAATACAAAACGAGATGCCCCTCTCTGAAATATCTCTTCATCGTTCGTCAGTCCGATCTGGTGCGGATCCCACAACGCGCAGCGCAGGAAGCACAGATGTAGTGTAGGAAGTTTCTTTAGTATTACTCTTGCATCTTCTAAGTCTTCTGCCAGTGAAACGTAGTCATTTTTCGCCTTCCCTACAATAATTTCTATGCATTCTTTCCAATTTCAGTTGTTCACAATTGTTATTCCTAGGTATTTAGTAGAATGGACGACCTGTAGGTTTGACTGATTTATCGTGTAACTGAAGTTTAACGGATTTCTGTTAGTGGTCATATGGATGACCTCACACTTGTCATTATTCAGGGCCAACTGCCAATTTTTGCACCATGCAGATATCTCATCTAAATCATTTTGCAGTTGCTTTTGATTTTCAGGTGAATTTACTAACCGCTAAATAACGGCATCATTAGCGAACAGTGTAAGAGAGCTAATCAGATTGTCTCCTGAAACGTTTATAAAAATAAGGAACAGTAGGGGCCCTATGACACTTCCCTGTGGAACGCCAAATATCACTTCTGTTCTACTCGATGACTTTCCGTCAGTTACAACGTACTATGTCATTTCTGAAAGGAAATCACAAATCCAATCGCACAACTGCGGCGACAGTCCATAAGCACACAAAATCATTAGAAGACGCTTGTGAGGTACATTGTCAAAAGCTTCCCGGAAACCCTTGACGTATCATGCGAAGTCTGTTCCCCAACTGCATTTTCGAGAATGGAAAGACTCCTCGTTGGTGACAAGTGCATCCTGCTTCATAGTACAGCTGTCCCTCCATCTTTGTCATAGATGGATTCGCCATACTTTCAGTGGTTTTGGAGGTCGCGAGTTTATGTGGCCCTTAATGACACTGCTGCCCCTGTACCGTTGACTGTAGCTTAATTCGTTTCTGAGCCTGTCAACGCTCATTGCGGGCATAATGTTGAGCTTCGCGATTTTGTTTGCAGATATTGCATACTAAAGTACATTAATAAGTCAGTACCAGGTAGAGGAACACTACATATTGGCCCTGTATCTTTTCATGTAGGTACTGCCTTACAGTCAAAGAACTGAGGCAGTTTCTCCATGTACGCTGCGCCAACGCTCTCTACATATGCACCCTGCCGTTAAATGCGTGACAACTGCGGCTCTCTAGTATTAACGACGATTTCGTCATCAAGGTGAGCCCCAAACTCTCTCTACTCACTGTTTCACTGCTGGTACAGAAAACATTTTAATTCTTACTGTATTCGAGCCGAAATACGAAAATCCCTGGTGTTTGCTCCAATCGGCTTTGAGCGCCGGCTGCAGCAGCAGACAATTAGAGTCAAACGCTAACTTTGCTCTGCGTATGCTCGCGCCCGGCTGCTCTGTGCCAAGGAGATTAAATTTCATAGAGTGGCGAAAGGTCCGCCATGTCTGAGGCAAATTGAACTGGTGTCCGCCATGTTATTTGGCGTATCGGCTGACAGCTCGTATGCCACACCCACTCGAGAATTCTACCTATTTATAGTTACACGATTTAAATAAATATTGACTATTGAATACGGATGTGCATCAAGTTTCGGTAGACTTTGCCGAAGCTGCGAATTCACGAGCCTGGTAGCATATTTCCTAAAAATGCGGTAATGAAATATCACGACCCTGTCAGTATTACAGTTCCAGTTCTAAGTGTAACAGTTAGATGCGGTTAGCAATAACAACGAAAGTGACACCTTGAAAATATTTGCGTCAATTTTAATGCAAGTACGTGGACTAAACGAGCTGCGAACATACAATGAGTAGTACTTGGTAAGACGAACAATCATGACCATAGATTTGCATCTGTTGTTAATGTGTTGTAACAACTGTTTTCCTGAAGTCTATCTTGTGTTTACTAAACCTATTAAGTCTAAAAACTTGTAAAATTGCTGTTAAAGCGTTTAGTTGTAAACTTTGGTGGACGTAATTTGCGTATAAAGAGAAAAGTGACAACAAAATACTAAAGTTAAAAATGCCACAAAGCATAAGATGTCGGTAATAAGTTTCCTTTTTTCCGTGCTGAAAGAAGTAACGTTTGGTACGTGAAATTTGAGTCCAAAGACAAAAATCACAATAAAATATTGCAATAAAAATGCGCCTGGGGCAGCTGCCATAAAAGCATTCCACACCGAAATAACGTATCATTAATGACTTTCGTTCTCGCCACGCTGAAATAAGTACATATTTGTTGCAAAGAACAATAAATATTGTACATATACAAGTGAAAAATTCTGTCAATACTGTTTCCACAGTTTGCATTGGTTGCAAGACAACCATCACGATCAAGTATTGTCAACAATAAATGAAAATACTTTTAAAGAAAGTGTGGACACTCAAAAGTGTGCTTTCGTCAACCACAGGAGCGACAGTGGAAGAAATATCTCAAACCACACTACGTAGAAAATAAGGAATTGCAGGATAGGTCATCTGAAGCTTCACTCTTGAGGCAGCTAAGAATCATCAGTCGAATGTTGTTTGAGTATAGACAGACTAAGATCAAACAAGGCAAAAGTTTACAGAAGTTGCCACAAAGAGCGCTATGACTCGTGTGTTTGCCACTCTATGAAATTTAAGCTCGTTGACATTTGCCAATTCTGACACACACATAACAGCGACCGTTAGCTATGCTGTTGGGCAGCGAACGAACTACTTGTCAACAGGGTTGCATTCCATTTCCGCGGCCGGGACGGTCTCCCAGCCCAGTAGGCGGAGCTATGGATCATCGTGATTCGGCCCGACTATAATAATCTCGTTTGTTGTACAATTCGAACTCAAATGTTTGTAAAGCTTTGGGAGCTAACTGCAGTGGTCATAGGTCTCTAGGCTTACGTTCTCTTGAACTAAATTATACTAAGAGCAACATACACACTCACAACGCGCGCACCCGAAGGAGGTCTCGAATCTCCGATGGGGAAAGTCGCGCGCTTTAGAATGCGCAGCTATTTCCGCGCGGCATCCTATAATTGAATGAATTGAATTTAAATGCAGTGTTAGATAACTTTCATAGGCGTCAGGGGACGGGAGGGATGCTAAGACTAAAACGCTTTGTTGATAAGAATTAATTGCCAGTTTAGACTGTCGTGCCAGTGTTAATACCTATTATAGGTAGATTGCTTTGATCGTCAAATCGTAAGTATGACTATCTTCATAGTTAGCCTTTTAATATTATCAAAATGATTATTGGTATGACACATTTAATAAGTGGACAGTGTAAAGGTATCTCTTTTTACGATTAAATATGGCGTGTATCCAACAAAATTATCAATACGTTAGGAAATATAGACATAAATTTACTGAAAATATATAAAAATGACTGTAGTTTCTATCATTTCAAATGAACTCTTAGCAATTACAGATCAAAATAATACCAAAATTGAGTTCATCAGGAACCAAAGAGGTAAAGAAGATCTACGAAAATCCAAACATTACATATAACTACCGAAACGCAATATCAGACTTGATCCACTTTGAAGGCAAGTAATAATATTCAGTATTGTGTTCCAAATATGTTAACGCCTAACTTAGTAAAATCTGTTTTTCAGCCACTCTTCTTCTATGAAGTGTCAGCATACAAAAGACGCTTAACTTGTTTTCATTCAGTGCAGATGAAACCATGTGTTTCTTCTCTTCGTTTCATTCAGTGTATAAGATACCACGTGTTTCTTTTCTTCGTAAAATACTAAACGATCGATCAATTCTGTATGTAGTTTAATGACAAGCAGGAGCAATTAACTGATCCCTTTGTTTATTGCAGGGCATTACCTGTTTGTTTATCAACAGTTGGAATTAGAGCAATTTCTTTTGCAACTGCAATTCTTTTACCTGTCCAATTACGCGTTTCGTACGATCAGCACGTCATTAAATCCGTTGAATGCTTATGGAATAAAAAACCCAATGACATGTTTTATGATCCACTTTAGATTTGCTTGTAGTTTTATGATTTTTTGCAGACATTTCGAACAAAACTAATGAACACATATATAATAAAAAAAATTGGGCGAAATGATTACAACTCTACTATAGTGATAATATTTATGCACCCAACGCGTAATATTCTTTATGACCGTATTTTAACAAATAGCAAAAATTATTTGATATTTGAGTTTAGCTTTGACAAACAAACTCTTTTTTTTTTTTTTAATTTTACCACTTTAAACTATTATTTTAATATCTCTCTGCATTTTCATTATATTTTTCCGTTAAAATATCTGTCGTCTCTTGGTAGTTTGTTCATAGTCTATTTTCTTTGCCTGTTCTGGTAACGAATGAATATAGCCTGGATGGAACGTAGCGTACATTTCACGTTCGAACGAGTGACTATAGTCTGGATGGAACACAGCGTACATACGCCATCTTTCTTTCTGAATTTGATGATTTTCTTATTATAACTCAAGCGCTGTCATTGCAAATCAATGGTGAACTGAAAATGTTCAAAAACACGTTGTTCTTATAATAATATAATGTCTAAAATTTCTACGTTAGCAGTTAACAGCTGCCATATATGTTACACCTGCCTGCGAGAATTACGGATTAGTTTCGCAGCTGTTCGCCGTAGCGTAATTGGCGACGAATTAGTTTTTGATGTACGAACATGTTAGACGGTGGTTCAAAACGTGCTAGGGTGCGGTGGCTCAGCGCGCTCGGTCAGAGGGTTGCCGACATGATAGCTCCACTCCCTCTGTAATCAGAAAACGGAACGACAAACATAGAATAAAATAAACCAACGTTCGCAAAACCGAAGAATCAGTGAGAGAGAGAGAGAGACAGAAAGATCGATCAACGCATCGATCTCCCTCAAGACAAAAATATATTAAAAAAATGTAATCAGCCCTGACAATTTCTTACCTCTTGCTTCCTAAAAGGTTTTCGCACACCCTTGTTAAATGAACACAACTAGACTCTGCAAGATTCTGAGTTGTTCAAAGGTAACAGCGCTTCCTCTGAAATGAATATATATATATATATATATATATATATATATATATATATATATATATCCACTGATAATGTTTTGTTCCTTTTGCTTCCTAAAAAGTTTTCGCACACTCTTGTCAACTGAGTACAACTACATTCTGCAATATTCCATGTTGTTCAATTGTAACAGCGCATTCTCTGAAAAGTGCATTTTTCTGTTCGAGAACATGCATTAAATATATACCAACGAAATGTTAACATAGACTTCTTTCTCACGTGTACATAAACTGGAGAGATACTGTTACAATGGCTGTTATATATGATGTAATGGTAGTAATAAACGTTCAAATATTTGTTAATCTAACGGGTTAACTGCTTGGTCATCAGCCCGTAGCTTACAAACTACTTTAACTAAGGTAACTAACCTAAGGACAACACACACACCCGTGCCCGAGGGGGTACTCGGACCCCAACGGCAAGCGGCCGCGAGCACCACAGAGCACGGCGCAGCAGTGCACACTGCTAATCCTCCGCGGCAATGTTAGTACTAACTACGTCATCATCACCATAAACTAAAGGTCTTGCCTCGTCGATATGGCCACGTACCTCTCTCCACTGTCACCCTCTTCAATTTTATCTTTGTATCATATTACGTACTAGATTTATGTGGAACTCAATATTACCACACTTACTCCTTTTGTGATTTTAGCTGAACTACAGAAAGGGTAATACCATCTACGTCAAAAGCTTCTATAGCAAACATGTTAAAAAAAAAAAAGAAAAAAAAAAAGAAAATAAAATAAAATTGCACATGCAATGTTTCTAATTAATGACTTTCAGTATTTCAAAAAATAGTGAATAATTGCTTAGAAAAGAAAATAAACAAGGTTATTTGTTGCGATGTATTCACTTCCCATCCGTTTCATTAAGGAACTAAACTTGCCACAGAAATCTAGGTCTTCTTTTATATGCAAAACTACCAGCATCAACACGTTGTTCAGAATCTTCATTATTGCAATATCCTCGCAGTTCACGTGAATATGCTTCAGAAGACCACTGCTCAATTCGTTGTTACGTATTTCATGACATGTTCAAGAAAAAAACAAGCATTTTAGATGTAGCATTCTTAGATATGCACAACTGTAAACATTGAAGAACAAAGATGTATTTAATTAATAAGTGTGCCCGAAACCCTTTTAGGAAAAAAGGAGAAAAAATTTGCATAGTGGCAGATTCCGAACCACTGACTACATGCAGTGCAGTCTTATGCGCTGCCCACTACAGTACGGCGAACAATTACAAAAGCCTTGTTTAAATCTCGTACTATTGATTGTCATTTATCGTACGAAGAGCCACGTGTTTTTATTAATTCCTCAATGCGCCATTGCTTTGAAATTGTAACGTGTAAGTTATAACAAGAAAATCATCAAATACGCAACACAAGATGCCGTATGGCAGAGAGAGTTCTGGGCGAAGAATGTCACGTGACGTCTCCGAACGTCTGGTTTTCGTAAAATGAATGGACCGTGTCAAATCAATTTTTTTTTTTTTTTTTTTTTTTTTTTTTTTTTTTTTTTTTTGCAAATATCTCTCAAACCATACGAGTTACGAAAGAACATAACAGAGCAAAGTTATAGAGAATTTTCTGCTCTACAAATTCGCTTATTAAATTTTTGTTCCAGAAGAACGGTTTATTTCCAATTACAATTACATTACAAACGGCTTTTTTGGTGTTACTAAGGTATTTTTCGTCCGAAATATTTGAAAAAGCGAGGTCCCTGGTTTCTGGCGGCCAACAATAATGTCTGTAAAATTTGGTCGGCCGCGGTGGCCGAGGGGACTGAGGCGCTCCAGTCACGGTCTGCATGGCTACTACAGTCGGAGGATCGAATCCCCCTCTGGCATGGATATTTGTGCCGTCCTTAGTGGTGGCTAGTTCATAAGTAGTTTGTAAGTTTAGGGACTGATGACCCCATAGTTAAGTCCCATAAGCTATACAAACATTTGAACATTTTTTTGTAAAATTTAGTGACGGTCTACTGAACGGTACGACCTATCAAGTGGAAACACGTTACAGACAGACAGACATCGTAAATTCGTCGTTATTGTTGCAAATATCTCTGAAACGATGAGAGATATGAAAACAACATAACAGATAAAAGTTGTAGAGAATTTTCTCCTATACAAATTCATGTATTTCGAACTATCAATAGGCAATCTCAAAGGCCCACTTTTAGTGTTACTACCGTAACCTAAAGTGGGCCAAAAGTAATGTGGCTATGGATATCACGACAAGTAGCTTTGGAAAACTTTGCTTTGGCCACACCCGAAACTAGTAACAGAAGAAGTTAAATTAATTAAAATCTCAACGACCTATCATCATTGTTACATGATATTGTCTTAACGAAAAATGGTTGCATACCTAATGTAGGACTTTAAGTGGATATTAGAAGTATAATATGGCAGTTATTACCTGTTGAAGACGCTTTAAACAGAAGAACTAGAAAATTTAAATAAATACTGTCACGTATCTTTAGTTTATTACGCCATTCGTGAAGGGGAGAAGTTCTTTAGAAATGCAGTTAACTGCTCTGAACATTTTTTGTGCAAAACATACGTTTGAACCTCAGCATATCGAGAAGAGGTAGCTACGTAATGCTAGCAGGCTGAGAGAGGGACAGTGACGTATCAATGAAACATTTTCGCACACGGACACGGGTGCGCGCGCACACACTGTGCCGGCGATAATTAGCCCAGTAATCCCGTATGCAATTATTACGTCACGTACATCGCCAGCGCCGCGAAAGGTACACTGACGTCTCATTATGTCCGCTGTCTCAGATCACTTGCCAGGTAGATTAAACGTTTGAAACTGGAACGTTGGCAGCTCATTTACAGTTGGCGAGAATATTAATTGGTTAGGTCGTATTCGCAGTCGGGTCATATTCTTCAAGCGGGAACATGCTGTTGCGGTTTCCACCACTAGATATATCAAACGTTTGCACAACCCGTTATGTAGACCTACTGCGAATGGTTGCGGGAGTTTTTGTGTGTTTCTTTCCGTCCTGTGATTGACACCACTTGATAGTGTATAAGGCGAACCTAAAAAGTATGGCGCTTACTTCCTCGCAGCTCAATTTTAGATTTATCCACACAAATTGAGGTATCTAAATGTCCATTGTTAACGTGCACCCAGTTGAGATTCCTGTACAAAGCAACATATCTCACCGCTAAGTCGACCGATTTCGTATTTATAAGTCTCTGGTTTTGTTTACAACTTGACGATTACTTCAAATATGCAAACTGCCACGCCAATTTCATCTCGCCTACCTCGACGTGAATGTATAAGTATCATACTACATTTTTCACATTGTGTAAGGAAGAGATGAATGGTAAGATAAAACACACACCTACACCCACCCACACACACACACACACACACACAATTTTACAGACTTTCAAGATTAAAATACGTATAAGCTACATTTTGCCTCATACTTCCTTTATTTAGAGCACAATTGTTTTAATTTCAAATTCACGCTGCGTACAATGATCAGCTGAACTCCAGTTTCCTATATAAATATGGAATGATATTCTCACATCAGGTGTTAATCGATGTCTCAAACAAGATAAAACTAAGTAAGATTTCAACTCCACCACCATTAATGAAGTGTGAAGTCCACTGGTGCTGGCGAAAAGTCAGATAAACTATCATACAAACGTCGGCTGTGGAATCTGGGTCAGAAGTCAACAGGCAAAATGTCAAAGATGGCTACAGAAACGTCGACAATTTTATAAACATTTAGAGCCACCTTAATATCTCCTTTTGTAACGAATTTTCTAATCTTTTGAATTCCCTAGTACATGTCTTTATTTGCGTATTAGTTACTATCTAGCGTTACCAATTATATTCTTTGAACGTATCGTTTACGAAAGCTTACATATCAGAAGGAAGTCCTGCGTTTGACACTTGACAGAGCCTAGAACTAACCTTGGGGATGGGAACGACTACCAAATAACGCGTCAAGATGAGAACCTATATGTAACTACACTGCGCGAAATCAGAATAAGTGAATCCTCTTCTTCTTCTTCTCCTTCTTCTTCTTAGGTTTTAAACCATCAGGATGGTAAGCAGACTCTCGCCTTGTATGTCTGCCTTTGGCGTTCCCCTTCAGAGTGTTTATGTTGTGCATCTGGAATACTCCGCAATCTGGTTGTTGTACTCCAGTGTCGGTTTGCCTCGAGAATCTTTTCCTTTCTGCTGTCCCTTCAGTCATGTAATTTATGATACGAACGTGTCTCAGCCGATGACCAACCCACATAGAGCTTCCGTCTGTGTTTGATGATCGTCAGGACACAAGGCTTCATTTTCGTTTGTCACCTTGTCTAACCAGGAAATCTTGAGCAAACTGCTTCACACAGCATTTCGAATGCTGCTGTTTTATGTTTCTCTGCTTATTTAAATATACATGTTTCTCTTCAGTATCGCAGTACACTACAAAAACCATGCGCTCTTTTTTTTTTTTTTTTTTTTGAGTGTTTGTCCAAGCTACTGCATGCGAAAAGGTTACTTTTCTTCTTGAAAGCAGCTCCTTTGAAAGCAGATCCTTGTTAATCTTCCTTATGAAGTAATTATACTACATAGGTGGGTATCTAGGAAGGATTCGACTGTCTTCAATGGCGCATTTTTAAATGAACATTTAGCAACGATGTGCTTCCTCACTACTAAGACTTTTGTTTTTCCCTTATTAATTTTCATATTATTGAAAGAACTAAGTGTGGTATCCATCTGAGTCAATGTCGCTTCCAATTGTTCTGTATCTCCACTTAACACTGTGAAGTCATCAGCAAATCTTAGCCCTTTGTCCTCTCAAAGTATCCACTGAATAAAGAGAGAGTGAGCAACCTCTTTTGATTACTATCTTATTCTTTATCTTTTCCAAATCAGACATCTCGTCTCTACACAGTCTCCGCATTACTCTTCTGCCATACTTCATGCTAATACCTTTGATAATCTTAAAGTCGCCAGTATATCCTGTCAAATGTTTTTTCGAAGTCGACGAAGGCACTTGTGCTGAGTACTGCATCTCCTGTGCCTACACCTCTTCTATGCCCAAACTGGTCGTTCGTGATCACTAAATCTATTCTGACTTCTGTCAATGTCAGAATGACAGTAGTAAAGATCTTGCAAGTGTGTGTTACCGAAATGAGAGTCCTATAGTGTTCAAATCCGTTAGCTGATGCTTTCATTGATAATGGAATTGTAACACACTTCTTAATATGTGTAGGGAACAGACCGGTTTCATACATAACTTGTATGAGATGGAACAGTTGTTCATGTAGCTGTTCTCCAGCAGCGTACTGTATCGGAGGAATAAACTGAGAAGAAATTTTTTTTGTATTCTATCGGTAAAACAAGAGATTATTATTATTTTATTAAATGTGTAATGGCAGAAGTAACCAATGGAACCGAAAGTAAGGCAGTCAATATTATAAGATAGGTAGATTCTACCTACTCATATTTTCTATTTGCTTACCTATGTAGCTCGTTTGATTTCAAGCAAGTGCTTGTAGCCACTCACTTGTTCCGGCGAATATCTAGTAAATTTGTAGGAATTAAATTACGTAATTTTCTTTTCCATTTTTGTCCAGTTAAAATTCAAATTAAACACCAAAACACCTTACAAAGAAGAACTACAACACACAATACTGTGTTTCACACAGCGTAAAACAACCGTACTGACCGCAGTCTCTCTCATTCGCTTACAGGGATTTATCATTCACCTTCATCTCTCACGATTTCGGATACCAACAGTGTAATATCGTGATACATGTTTTATATTATGTGATTTAAAAGGGGTATGAAACTACAATTAAGAGTTTTACAATCTTTGTATCCCCAGTGAGAGTCTACATTGTAGACCGCTGATAATATGGAATTCGCCCGAGAAGGGAATGAAAAATTATAACCGCTGTACACATGTAATACGTTATTTTGTGTGAATTAATGTCAGTTATTAATCTAAATGAATATTTAATCAGTGACATTCATAGTTTATTAGATAGGATGATATTAATAACGAACTACGGAATTAAATTTTGTTATACCGATGAACAAAGATTCTATTGCCTTTGATCCCTATACTATGTGGATGTTGAGCTTAAGATGTCTGAGCGTGCTACCCATTGATGTTCATAATTAGTTCCTTGTCAAATTAAAAAATGGCTACTATAAAATATTACAAGGAAACGAACGCAAAACACGTTTCGATTACGCTCCTCTATCAGCCTATTACAACGCATATTGACATACGTTACAAATTAAGAGCAAGTAAGCGGTCATTTGCCAAATTAAAACATGATGGACAAACAGGAACGCTATAGTTCCACGATCAGAGGCAAAATGCATACATCCAGATTGTATAGAGCACAGACATATATTACTAGACTGGCAATGCCTTATACAGTATCACTGGTGTCAGTGAAGCCTCACCGCCATATTACTACACTATAAACGTGTGAGCAATCTTGTTTATTATTACAGAAAAAAGTCGTAAAAATACGGATGAACTGATGTAACTAAGCTGTCTTTAGAGTTTTGAGATATAGGAAATTCGTGCGTTGTATATGGCTGTAATATTTTCAGCTAGAGTAAATTTGACATATCGCTGTTATTATTAATCTCTAACCTGCCGATGATGAGGAAATCGAAGAAATATATGAGGAGCTAAAAGAAATTATTCAGACAATTAAGGGAGAGGAAAACTTAATTGTTATGGGAGACTGGAATTCGGTAGTAGGACAAGGAAGGGAAGAGAAGATAGTAGGTGAATATGGTCTGGGCAAAAGGAATGAAAGAGGAAGCCGCCTGGTAGAATTTTGCACAGAACATAATTTAGTTATAACAAACACCTGGTTCAAGAATCACAAAAGAAGGTTGTATACGTGGAAGAGACCAGTAGACACCGGAAGGTATCAGATAGATTTTATAATGGTAAGACATAGATTCCGGAACCAGGTTTTAAACCGTAAAACATACCCAGGGGCAGATATAGACTCTGACCATAACTTGTTACTTATGAACTGTAGGCTGAAACTAAAGAAAATACAAGAAGGTAGGGAAATAAGGAGATGGGACCTGGATAAATTGAAGGAACGTGAGGTTCTTAAGAATTACAGAGGGAGCTTTAGGCAACAATTGACAGAAACAGGGGAAAATAAAACAGTAGAAGAGGAATGGGTAAAATTGAGAGATGAAATAGTGAAGGTAGCAGAGGACAAAATAGGTAGGAAGGCAAGACCTGCAAAAAATCCTTGGATATCACAGGAGATACTAAATTTAATCGATGAAAGGAGAAAATATAAAACTGCAGTAAATGAAACAGGCAAAAGGGAGTACAGACGACTAAGAAATGAGATTGACAGGAAGTGCAAAATTGCTGAGCAGGAGTGGCTAGAAGGCAAATGCAAGGATGTAGAAGAATGTATAAATAGGGGAAAAATAGATACAGCCTACAGGAAAATAAAAGAAACATTTGGAGATAAGAGATACAGATCTATGAATATCAAGGACACTGATGGAAAACCAGTTCTCAGCAAAGAAGGGAAAGCTGAAAGGTGGAAAGAGTATATAGAGGGGCTCTACAAAGGAAATGAACTCCAAGACAATATTGTAGGAAGGGAGGAGGATGTAGATGAAGATGAAATAGGAGATACTGTATTGAGAGAAGAATTTGACAGAGCCCTGAAAGACCCAAGTCGAAACAAGGCCCCTGGAGTAGATGATATTCCCTCAGAGCTACTGAAGTCTCTGGGAGAACCAGCCATGACAAACCTGTTTCACCTGGTGCGTATGATGTATGAGACAGGAGAAGTACCTTCAGACTTTAAGAAAAATGTTATAATCCCCATTCCAAAGAAAGCAGGTGCAGACAGGTGTGAAAACTACAGAACCATCAGTCTAATAAGTCATGGTTGCAAAATATTAACATGAATTATATACAAAAGGATGGAAAAGGTGGTAGAAGCCGACCTCGGGGAAGATCAGTTTGGGTTCAGGAGAAATGTAGGAACACGAGAGGCAATACTCACTTTACGGCTTATCCTAGAAGATAGATTAAGAAAAGGCAAACCTACATTTCTAGCTTTTGTAGATTTGAAGAAGGCTTTTGACAATGTTGATTGGAATAAACTCTTTCAAGTTCTGAAGCAAGCAGGAATAAAATATAGGGAACGTAAGGTTATTTATAACTTGTACAAAAACCAGACAGCGGTTATCAGAGTTGAAGGGCATGAAAGGGATGCAGTGGTTGGAAAGGGAGTAAGACAGGGTTGTAGTCTTTCTCCGATGTTATTCAATTTGTACACTGAGCAAGCTATAAAGGAAAGCAAGGAGAAATTTGGAGAAGGAATTAAAGTTCAGGGTGAAGAATAAAAAACATTGCGTTTTGCCGACGACATTGTAATTATCTCAGAGACTGCAAAAGACCTGGAAGAGCAGTTGAAGGGAATGGACAGTGTGCTGAAAGGTGCATATAAGATGAACATTAGCAAGAGCAAAACTAGGGTAATGGAGTGCAGTGTAAGGAAATCAGGTGATGCTGAAGGAATTGGGAAACGAAGCAATAAAGGAGGTAGATGAGTTTTGTTATTTGGGCAGTAAATAACAAATGATTGTCGCAGTACAGAGGATATAAAATGCAGAATGGCAATGGGTAGAAAAGCGTTCTTGAAAAAGAGAAATTTGTTAACATCGAATATTGATTTAAACCTAAGGAATTCTTTTCTGAATGCATTTGTATGGAGTGTTGCCTTGTATGGGAGTGAGACATGGACGATAAACAGTGCGGACAGGAAGAGGATTGAGGCTTTTGAAATATGGTGCTACAGAAGAATGCTGAAGATTAGGTGGGTGGATCGCGTAACTAATGATGAGGTATTGAACAGAGTTGGAGAGAAAAGAAAGCCGGCCGCGGTGGCCGAGGTGACTGAGGCGCTCCAGTCACGGTCAGCACGGCCACTACGGTCGGGGGTTCGAATCCCCCCTCGGGCATGGATATTTGTGCCGTCCTAGTTCGTAAGTAGTTCATAAGTAGTTTGTAAGTTTAGGGACTGATGACCCCGTATTTAAGTCCCATAAGCTTAACAAACATTTGAACATTTTTTGAGAAAAGAAATTTCCGGCATACCTTGACTAAAAGAAGGGATAGATTGGTAGGACACATTCTGAGACATCAAGGAATTGTGAATTTAGCATTGGAGGGAAGAGTGTGGGGTAAAAATCGCAGAGGAAGACCAAGAGATGGATACAGTAAGCAGATTCAGACAGATGTAGGTTGCCGTTCTTATGTGGAGATGAAGAGGCTTGCTCAGGATAGGGTATTGTGGAGAGCTGCATCAAACCAGTCTCCGGACTGAAGACCACAACAACACAACAACCAATTTCATTCAATTCCGGATTTTCCTTTAGGAGTATGGTCATTATCACATTGATGTATCCTTATTCTTTTGAGAGTTCGTAAGAAATTCACAGTCTGCTTTGACATACACACTAATGAGTCGCGTTTCCTGTTTTTATTAATCTGATACCAGTTTATATCAACTTCGACTTTCCCCTAATAGGATGACCGTTACAAATGTGCTATTTGCACATATCTTTATTCATCTCAGTGTGTTTCAGATAACTACTTCCACTTTAAATGTACGTAACGGTAAATTTTTAACTAGCATTCTGGCGGCCTCGCATGATTATGTTGACAACATCAACAAAATGTAGAAAATATTTGCCAAGATGTTAATATTCTTATAAATCCACATAGAGTTACTTTATTAGAGTTTTGTACAGACAGTGAAGTAAATAAATAATGGTCATGGATGTTTGTGCTGTCTTTAGTATAAGTTAGTTCATAAGTAGTTCGTAAGTTTAGGGACCAATGATTCTGCAGTTAAGTCCCATAAGCTTAACAAATATTCTAGAACCATACGGAAACTTTTTGGCGTTAGGTGAAGCAAGATGGTGGCCTCAGGCTGCAGTCCCACATTCGGATCTCCGGTCGGGGACTACTAAGGAAGAGCCGTCATAAAAACAATAATAATAAATAAATAAATAAACAGATATTCTAGTGTCCGAGTGTGGAATGTTCTAACCTTAATCGCGTAGGTAAGTTAGAGAATCTGAAAGGAGAAATAGATAGGTTAACGTTAAAGTAGGGATTAGTGAAGCTCGGTGGCAGAATGAACAGGACTTCTGTTTAGGTGAGTACAGGGTTAGAAATACGAATGCAGGTGAGTTCCTATGATCAGCACAGTGAACGCACTATCGTTGCAAAGATAGACACAAAACCAACACCGACCACAGTAGTGCAAGTTTATATGCTAACTAGCACTGCTGAGGATGAGGATAGCGATGAAATGTATGACTAAAAGAAATAATTCAGGAAGTTAAGAAAGACGAAAACTTGATTGTGATTGGGAACTGCAACGGTAGTAGGAAAGGGAAGAGAAGGAAATGTAGTAGGTGAATATGGACTGGGAAAAGGAATGAAAGAGGAGATCGCTTGGTAGAATTTTGCGCAGAGCACAATTTGATGATCACCAATACCTGGTTTAACCGTCATGAAATAAGGCTGTGCGAGAGTGAAGGTCGGGTGAGAGTTTAAAATTGGGAAAGTTTAATTTTTAAAACTCACAACCACCAACTGCGAACCTAATTCCTAAACACGCAAAAACACTGGAACTGTGATTACTGGTGTTTGACTCGTTTTCTAGGGGATGATATCACACGTTCACAGCTTTCCTACCCTGCATATAATTAACAAAACAAGTTCATAATAAAGTAAGTTCATGAGAGAAAAGGGTGTACTAACCACTATTTTTGAAAAGACGCGAAAGTTCACTTTATGTTGTTTATTTCACAATATTAGGACCCTGTGGCTGATACGTCTGTACGTCGACACATTTATCAAATAATGTTATAGCTCGTGAGCCCCCAGACAAAATGAATATTTGTCGCAAATTGTTTTCACACCATGTGACTGTCTCAAACACCGTTTATGTTCGTGCCTATGCGACGACACGTGTTACATTAACAAATCACAGTCACTTTAATTCAATGCGATGCACACCTTGTTCCACCGGCTAAATATTCACAACACACAGTAGCACTCAAATCAACTTGGTGCAGTCTACGACGAGCAACCACACGTGGCGATTGCCACACACACATCTAAAGTCTCCATCTCGAGAGCCACATGCCGACTGATGCAGAGCGACGCCGCCAGGCCAGCTAACCCACCTGCTCCAGCCTTGTCACTTCCTGCCCTCGCGCGTGCGCACGCCAAAAGCTCAACTGCTGGGGTTTTTTCCCTACGTCATCAACTTCCCCATGTGAGCTGTTCTAACCGATTTGCCAACGTACAGCGCTCAGCCAATACATTTCTAAAACTTTACTTATAATCAAAATAATTACACTACACATTAAACAATTATCTTATTACGTTTTTATATTAGTGTAAACATCCTTTGTATTATTTATTATAATCGTGCAATTTCTTATATCACAGGTAAGTGATTTAACTGAATATTTCAAGGTAAAATACACAAGATTAATTGAAAATCAAATGAGAAATAGTTAATATATTACTTTTATAAACAAACATTGTCATGATAGTTGTGTAACTGTCTTGTCTTCGTTGGTAATTTATTACTTTTCATTGTCAATTAAACATATTACGCCAGATGTGACTATATCAGCTAATGTATTGTTTATTTATCAACAAGCTATTTTGTAATGAGGGCCTTAAAGGTTCCTAACTGCATCGTATTACTTCAAATGCCAGTAGTATTAGAATATTTTATTTCACGCTGTGCACTGCACTGTGCCTGGCACTCGGCATTGTCCCTCTCTTCCCTCACCGGAAACGAACTGGAAAATCCTAAGCTGGAACAAGCCACCAACGTCGGCCTGCTCGCTGGCCTCCAGTCAGCTACAAGCACACAGCAAATCTCAACGTGGAGAATTTCTACCTATGGCCTAAATATAAATGTTGTCACCCAACTGTGTACATAGATTGCTACCATAATTAATGAGATTAAAATTGTGTAACATTTAGTGCATTGGCATAGTCAGTGTTTGCAGTGAACTTCATACTGTTTAATTATCAAATGCTATTAATTACCAATATTTCTATTGGGTGGTAATCTTACAGCTGTATGCGTGGAAGAGGCTAGGATACACTTGAAGGTACCATATTGCCTTTATAATGGTAAAGAATAGATTTAGAAACGAGATTTTTAACTGTAAGACATATTCACGTGAAGATATAGACTCTGACCATAGCTTATTGGTTCTGAACTGCAGATTAAAAGTTCAGAGACTGCAGAGAGGTAGAAAAGTTAACAGATGGAACCTGGACAAATTGTAGAAACCAGAGGTGGTTGAGAGTTTCAGAGGGAGAGTTAGGCAAGAATATGCTGAAACGGGGGAATGTAATACAGTAGAAGAAGAATGGGTAGCTTTGAGAGATAGGGTAGTGATGGCAGCAGAGGACCATGTAGGCAGAAGGACAAGGCCTAATCGAAATCCCTGGATAACACAGGATATACTGAACTTAATTGATGAGAGGAGAAAATATAAAAATGCAGCAAGTGAAGAAGGCAAAGGGAGTACAAACGTCTGAAAAATGAAACTGACAGGAAGTGCAGACTGGCTAATCAGGATTGGCTAGAGGACAAATGCAGAACAGTAGAAGAATGTATAACTAGGGGAAAGAAAGACATCGCCTACATGATAACAAAAGAGATATTTGGAGACCAGAAAATAGCTACATGATTACCAAGAACTCAGACGGAAAACCACTACTTTGCGAAGAGGAGAAAACTGAACTGTGGAAGGAATATATAGAGGTCCTACACAATGGAAATAAACTTTAAGGCGGTATTCTAGAAATGGGAGACGAAGTGGAGGAAGATGAGATCGGTGATATGATACTACGAGAAGAGTGCTGAAGAATTTGAGGCTAAACAAGGCCCTTGGAGTAGATGATATTCCGTCTGAACTGTTGATATCAGTCGTGAAAAAATTGTATCACCTGGTATGAAATATGTATGAGACAGGGAAAATATCGTCCGACTTCAAGAAGAATATTGTACCCCCAATTCCAAAGAAAGAAAGTGCAGACAAATGTGGGAAGGGAGTAAGAAAGGGTTGTAGCCTCTCCCCAGTGTTGCTTAATCTGTATATTGAGCAAATACTGAAGGAATTCAAAGAGAAATTTGGAGAGGGAATTAAAGTTCAGGGAGAAGAAATAAAAACTTCGCGGTTTGCGGAAGACATAATAATTTTATCAGAAACTGGAAGAGAAATTGAATGGAATGGACAGTGTCTTTAAAATGTTTGTAGAGTCTATGGGACTTAACTACGGCGTCATCAGTCCGTGAACTTACAAACTACGTATGAACTAGCTTATACTAAAGACGGTACAAACATCTAAGCCCGAGGGGGGGATTCGAACCCCCGACCGCGGGTGCTGTTCAGACCGTGACTGGCACGCCGGCAGAGTCTTGAAAGGAAGATATAAGATGAACATTAACAAGTGTAAAACGAGGGTAATGGAATGGAATGTAAGAAAATCAGGTGATGCTGAAGGAATTGGATTAGGTAATGAGACAATAAAAGTGGTCGAAGCGTTTTGTTATTTGGGTAGCAAGATAACTTCTGATGGCCGAAGTAAAGAAGATATAAAATGCAGAATGGCTATGTGATCAAAAGTGTTTCAAAAGGAGCGAAATTAATTTAAATGTTAGGAAGTCCTTTCTGAAATCATTTGTCTGGAGTGTCGCATTGCATGGGAGTGAAACGTGGACGATAAGAACTTCACATAAAAAGATGATAGAAGCGTTTGAAATGTGATGCTACGAATGAATGATGGAAATTAGATGGGTAGATAACGTAACTTCTATGGAAATGCTTAACCGTATTGGGGAGAAAAGAAATTTCTGGCATATCCTGACTAAGAGAAGGGATAGCTTGGTTGAACACATTCTAAGACATCAAGGAATTGTCAACTTAGCATTAGAAGGCAGTGTGTGGAGTAAAACTCGTAGAGGGAGACCGAGGGATGAATACAGTAAGCAGATTCAAAAGGATGTTGGTTGTAGCCGAATGTATGCTCAGATGAAGATACTTCACAGGACATGGTAGCGTGGAGAACTGCATCAAACCAGTCTCCGGACTGAATACCACAACAATAACAACCTTCCTTGAGTTAGTACTTCTCCAATCTCTTCTCTCTCTTTCCATCTCCTTCTTTTCTAAACTATGTTATAGTTATTGGAGAATGTATAAGAAATAAGGCTCGCATAATGTACAAAAGTATAAGTGCTGTATCCAAACAAAGAAAGATAGTAATCAAAATACCAACGACCTATAAAATGTGTACAGTCTCATATTTATTGAGTTATATGTTGTACAGTTGTATAATATTTGAGGGATATGTTCATTTGTATCAGTGCTGTAGGTCTGTATAATCTGTTGCGAATGCAATTAGTAGTAAAGAAGCAATTGATTAAAATTTCGTGCCCGATTGTGCGATTTTCCATAAACGTTACTGTTTATGTGCTCGTGTGTAAAATTTCCTGCAGCTACAATTTGTAGTGTATAA
Source organism: Locusta migratoria (assembly GCA_026315105.1). Lineage (NCBI taxonomy): Eukaryota > Metazoa > Arthropoda > Insecta > Orthoptera > Acrididae > Locusta > Locusta migratoria. The sequence goes on from CM048747.1 coordinate 105,988,300, forward strand.
ACTAGAAATTGTAACGTCATCCCGAATACCGTAGTTTTAGTCCATGAACAGCGGAAAAGTAGTAAGCGAGAAACTTTTTTATTTCAATTTTTTGATATGGTTGTCAGGGAAGAAAAGTTTAATAAAGGTTTGAAATTATGTTTAATGTTTGCTTGTTGCAAGTCACTAAGTACTGTCATTCTCATATAGTGTATTTATTAATTATCGTCACATTATGTTGCAGTTTCTTGCAACTCACATAGTTTATGGCCTTATATGCCCTGCATCATGTGTCGTATGTGATTCGTACTCCTACTGCAATTTCTATCTCACGTAAGGAATGTTTGTACCAAATTTGATTGACATCGGTCCAGTGGTTTAGGAAAAATTGAGCAGCATTGCCGCTTAATGCAGCAGTTTTCCGCGCATCCCATTGTGTGTGACGTCATATCTCCTAAACTATGTGTTGTACGTGATTCTTATACTTTCGTGACCGTTCTCTTGGCTTGAAGCTTACGTGTACAAAATTTCACAAAAGATTGGAACAAAATTGTAGATTTTTATGCAATACGTACACACGAACAGACGGATATTCTGCTTTATATAAAAAGAAGATAATGGGGATACGTTAAACTCACTGCTACAGAGAGGCAGACAAAAATGACACTCGCACACTTTAACTTACAGTTATATCCTTCGTAAGTAGTAGGCACACACATACACACACATACATGCGCAACTCACTTGCCTGCTGTCTATGCCGGCTCACCAACTTGAGGCTAGTCTAGACTGATGAAGGCTATGGCCAAATGTTGTGCGAGTGTGACTGACTTTTCTATTTGATTGTCTGCGTCTCAGCAATTGTCTTTACAATTAGTGCCAATTTATCCGCATTATATTTATATAAATATCAATTATCACTTGTATGATGCATCATTACTTGAGAACGGCTTGAAAGAATTGGCTGCGTCTATTTTGATATATTCGTAACTGTCAGGAAAATGTTTGCATTGTAAAAATATTGTGAAAAGTTCCCCATAAAACTGAAAAATTCTAGAAAAGAGCCTTTTTTGTGGAATTTTTTCTTGTGATCTCAAGACCATAATTCACGATTCAAATGTTGAATTTGCGTAATTTTATCTTCTTTTCGCAACATTTTCCAGGAAAAACTGGACACTTAAGAAATAGAAATTGACTCAAACTGCAAAAAACATGATTTGTAAGCAGTAAGAACTAGCCTAATGATAGAAATGATATATTTTACAGATCACAACGATATTTTATGTACTTTTCACGGAGAAGTTTAAGACAGTGTACGGTGCAAGCTTCGACACTGTTTGACCAATCACCATGAAAGTCGGCAGATATTTGCAAGTTCTCATAGATAAGAGGGAGGAGAAAATGTGCAAAAAAAGGAAGAAGTGGAAGAGTAGGAGACTGACGTCAAGGAGATAGGAGATAGGTCAAGAAAGGAGGATGAGATTGGCAGTGTGTTTGGAGGAGCGGATGGTCAACTGAGAAGAAGAGATAAAAGACAGAGGAGATATAGAGATATAGAGAGGGGCAAGAAAGGTAACAGTTGAGGCCTAGGGAAATAAACAGAGCGAGAAAGATGAAATGGACTGAAGAAAACTGGGATAAATACATGATTTACGAAATGTTAATGAGCATTAAGTGTACATTACATGTACTACCATGCGCAAAAATATCCGAACGACCTGAATTGCGTTTCGCCTGATGTGCATGCAACCCAACTAACGTACGTGTCTTGCGGGTGCTCTGCTCGCTCCGCGGTATAGTCGTTCGACTATTCAAAATGGACCCAATACAGACAACTGCTCTTTATGGCAATCATTCCAGATGTAAATTAACACAACGATTTTGCCAATAAAAGGAAACACGTTATTAAGTTCTTAACGTTTATTAAATCCAATTTATTACAATGACATATCTTAAAGTATTATTACAGTCTGATATAACAAACTCCGTCACGTAAAACATTAATTAATTCTTAAACAGCATTTAATACTGTTACAAACAACAGATTTTACTACAGTATCGGAAATCCTAAAGTCCTGTAGAAAATCGAAGTACTTTTGTTCTCTAAATCGTTTTCTCACAATTGCGAAAAGTCGTTACACTGGCGAGCGGATTTTTATTAACTGATTGTTGAACCAACCAGAGAATAAAAACTCAATTAACAGCAGCAAACGCACTATGGAAACTTCAATATTAACTGCGTATCACCAACATTTTCTCCGTATTCATACCTGAACAAATATTTGTACATATCTTTGAACTTGAATTGATATGACAAAGACCTTGTTCTGGAATCAAACCAACTACCTGTAGCCGTAGCTAACCAGGGAATGCATTCATGTCTTATAGATACTTGATTATTCCGAAGATTGTCACAGCTGACAAAGCATAAAGATGTGTGAAATATTGGAGATTTCCTCGCAAATCAAATCATATAAAATGCCAAATCTTGTTGTTGTTGTTGTGGTCTTCAGTACGGAGACTTAAATATCTTTATTAATTAATATATTTATTTTTTACTGAACCAGGAACTTAATAATCACCGTTATGTCCCTAATCACAAGTGCCCAGACTCAGTTCTGTGTGGGACTTACATACGACGCTTCTCCTGTCGGAGATTCGAGTCCTTCCTCGGTCAGGGGTGTGTGTGATGTCCTTAGGTTAGTTTAAGTAGTTCTAAGCCTATGGACTGATGACCACAGTAGTTTGCTCCCATAGATTTACAAACATTTGATTTTGAGTTACATACCCGGTATCTAAATGGAAGATAACTAAGTGAAGTCAGATGTTAGTAGTCGAATTATTTCACCAGCAGCGGGGTTTTCGAATCTGTAATCAGGATATAATTACGTTATGCACCTGAAATCGAACCCCGAACCTACTGATGAACTTTCTAAGCACGAATAGACGTTAAACCTCAAATATTAACAGGAATGACGATGCGTTCGTATCTGACTAGTAACAACGGCACCTATCGTTGTTATAATAATAATAATAATAATAATTTCGTGTGGCTCAGAGTCCTGGTGCAAGTCATTCAACTGTGCGCCACTTCAGAGACTTGCATGTCCCTAACCTGCCCCAATTATCAAACCGGAAAAAGGCGACCTACAGTTTAACGTGGAATCCAAACCACGAGTTGTTTATGACAACTCCTCACATTGTTGAGACGTGAATGCTGGGTTAAAACACAGATTGAAAAAAAAAGGGTGATGTGACTAGGTTTCGAACCCGCGTCCCTTCAGTTACCATTCAAGTGCTTTACCCCAAGACCATCGCAACACCCTGGTTTCTTTGCTAATGCACGAAGAGACATTCAAAATAATTTTTTACTAATAGTCCAGTGTGCTCTATCTAGGGCGTCAAACGAAATTATGAATATTTTGTGCTGGACCTGGATTCGAATCCATATACGTGCCTTTCGTGGAGACCTAGAGGAGTCGGCAGTCTCGGAGAAAGCAACGAAATGATTAAACTATATGATCCCGAGAGGGTCGAGTGCGGCAAAAGAGGTGATCTGAATTCCAGTCCAGCACTATAATTATTAACGTCTCAGGTTAAATTCAATACAAGACACGTGACCTTAAAGGACCACTGGTTAATAAAACTAAATAAAGTTTTTTAATATAAGAAAAGCTTTCTAGCGACAGAGTTACTGATTGCCGTATATTCTGCCTGTTACTGGCAACGATAAATCGCCTCTGTCCCAGTTGATAGCAAAATAATTCTGTTTAATACGGATTGTTAAGTACGATGGAACTCCTCGTTCTTATCTTGTTGCTACCAGAGGTGAAGTAGACATGATCGTGCCAGTTAAAAATATACACCCATAGGGCGCAATCGAACGCACACATGACAGATACTGAACTACAACCGATCCACCAGACCACTACGGCAATGCAATGGAAACTGCGCTTAGCATATCGACTAGCCGCAGTTAAGACAATATGGTGCTCAATGAAATGATCAACTATAAGCAAGCATCTGACACAGAAATTATACTAGTCTCATGTTAAGACTTTTTACTCATTTTTGGAAGTAGTTGTCCAGCCGTCAAGAAAATGTATTTCTGGGCAAATTGACTTCAACATGGTTCGGCGAAGCTTTAACTCGAAAGAAATTGGTTTCTACACGCACGGAATCGGCAAACCACCTGAGCATTGTAAGTCACTTTCAGAGTATATGAGAGAATGCCGTCCTGGAAACAGCTAAATACCTTTCGTCTGAGTAGTTTTGTTAATAATTCCCTATTGATTATCAGTCTGGATATCTGTAGCTCTGTCAGACAAGAGCTAAAAAATTCTGCTCTTGCCACGATTGGCATAGAAAGTCGACAGCACGTTCGTTTCGCAGCCGATTACTTTACCCGAAGGCTAGCGAAGACTTCCGGTATTTGTATCTTCCTTATTGGCAGACTAGTTAGGAGACCAGGTCAAGCGTAACCTTAAAAGAAGAGATAGGTTGCAATTTTCGCGTGGAACGAATTTCCTGGACTAAAAAATATGAATTAATAACTTTATGTCACACCTTACGTGAAAATCACTCAGATTATTGAATGGAAATGACATGAAAAATCAAGTGAATTTATCAGCTTAATTCAGTGGTTACCACGAAGTAACTCTCGCTTAGAAAGTTGCCAAATGTACTCTGCAATGTTGCCAATTCTCCATTAGAGTAGCGATAGGCAGAATAAGTTTGCTCGGCGTCTGTGTTCCTCGCGCTGTCTTAGCGCTGACGGAGATAATGGCTTCGAAGGAGCGACGCGCAGCCTGTCACTTTGTTGACTGAGAAGAGAAATACCTAGCATAGACCATAATCGCATTTCTTTAACTGTAGCATCACCAGACATTTTTAACATTTTCTGCACAATACATTTTAATGTTATATACCTGAATACTAGTTTCCTTATGAATTTTTTCGTTGGCACCACCTCTAACACATAAATACAATCATTTTCATTTTGTTTTAGAGACTATGAGAAGTGATATTAACGCCTTAAAATAGGTCATGTGTTTATCAAATGGTCACCCGATGCAATTGTTTATCGGCTTTTACTTGAATGTTACGCAGAGAGCGACGTTCAGCTCTGTAACTACTGATGACTTCTTAAAATACCACAACAACATGGCCTTGCAGAGGTGGTCTGTTTTTGAAATCGCCTGTGAAAGATTTTCCCTCCAGAGGACTGCACCAGTTCACGCGAAAACAAGAAGGAAGATTAGCGTTTAACGTCCCGACGACAGAGGGGTCATTAGAGACAGAAGTTCGTCAGAGGGGGCTTCTTTTCTCCAGCTTTTACAGCAGTCCACCTTCTGCAAGGCCCGATTACAATGAACGTCTGTAGAAGTTAAATATAATTAAAGCGTTAATTACTCATTTGGCATTTAATATCTGTGTAGGAGCGATTTTTATAATCAGAGGTCTTACGGAAGAAATGATTTATGTTTCATTTTTTGAAATATTTTATTAATTTCACCATCCTTACTTCTTCTAATTTTGTTGCCTTGCCAACATTTCGAAATTTTTTCATGTTAACTAGGTAAACCTGGCTATGCTTTACTGTAGCTCAGTCTGGTATGAAATGAATGGGATAGTAAGCAAAAGTATTCTTGCTAACATAGACGAACCGAGAAAATACATCAGTCTTATCAGTACAGAATATTTTGTTCCCCTTTTCCTACTTACACATTGAAATGGCTTACCAAATCTGGAATGTGCCATATATAGTAGGCTATTATACTATGCGATGCAACGGTGGTTGCGGCTCGTGGAGCCAGTCTAGTTTGTAGTAAATTTTTTAGCTGTTCTGTGATAGAGTTACAAGTATCCACATAGAAAATCAATAGGAAAATCTCAATAAATCTTTTAATTCAAAAGTGGTTAAGCTATTTCCATTCCCATATTTTCTTTTATCTGGAAGAGTTTGAAATTGCTTAGGTAGTTTACTCAGTTCATGCCCACAGAAATAAACTGTTCCAAATTAAAATAGTCGTAAAATGATGTTTTAAGTGCATTTTCGTCTGGAATGAATTTTTGATGAAGATTGTACGATTAGGAGCAGGAAAGATAAATATTTGTGAGCAAGTGATCAGAAGAATAAGTCAGAGAAGTATTTTAAAAACCGATCAGTAGAGAATGGTAACGTGTAGTAGCAATACGTTATGAAATTCTGTAGGTTGTTTCACTCACAGTGCTACTGATCAATTCCATGCATATTGGCAGCCTATACCAGCACAAGGGACGCACCTCGGCGAGGTGTTTGCTATGTAAGTGCATGTGCGGGGCAGTAGGTGAGTCGGTGCATAGTTGATCTACAGGAAACGACTTGTAATCCTGTCTCTAACTTGAATTTTAATTGATGATAAAGGCTTTAATACAGGAGGACAAAGACAACTGTAGCGATTAAAGTATTCATATTCGTCTAACTGGCGATGTAGTGGACCCAAACGCTCGAGTTTGCGTCTACCAGCTGGCCTTTCAACACTTTTAAAAATGACACCTCTCTTATGATTTTATCTGTACTGGTACCTTGCCTACATCTAAATAAACAGAACATTAATAAATATAATGCCTTATTCACTTGATAAAAAAGTAAATAGTTCTTTCTTTGATGCCTTCATTGGCATCGACGTCATAAGCCTTCTTCATTTTCATGCAGGTATCGGTTTTTCTTAAAGTTCGTGTAATAATTTAAGATGAAATACTTTATTACAGAAGGGTCGAGATTAAGACAAAATAATTTTTTTTTCTTTTCTTCGAAGTAATGTAAATCTTCAACAAAAATAAGCAAGAAAATAAGACATTTCCATTTAATATAAACAAAGCTTTGTCTCTGATGACAACATAATTTAGTATCGTGTCCAGTTTCCATTCTCCTCTACAACAGCACTTAGCCGCCGGGCAACCGAGATAACTAGTTTTCTTACAAACCCATTATTCTGGGACTGCTCTTCCCATGCATCCCGAACTGCTTCAGATAGCGCTGCATTCGTTGCTGGCGTAGGTCTTCGGCTCCTAATAATCTTCTCAATCTCTGCCCACACGTGCTGTATGGGATTGAGGTCAGCATCTTTGGGAGGCCAAGCCAACATATCAAAGTCTCCGTTCACTCGAAACCACTGTTTCACACAAATTGCTGTGTAGACCGGGGAACGGTCATGTTGGAATATTATTCTGCCTTCCGGAAACGTCTCACGAACAGAAGGAAGCATTAGGTAATCCAGTATTTGACAGTAGTAACTACTGGTAAGCGGACGGTCCAGTTCCCACAGAATGCCGCAACCATTTGCCGACATCCATCCCCAAACTGTGACAGCAGTTCGGCCACACCTTTGCATCTGATGAACATATTTTTTGTCGAATCTCGCTCCAGTTGGACGAAAAACATGGAGAGAACCGTTTGGTGCTGTGGAAAATACCTTCTCGTCAGTAAATATTACTTGCTCCCAGAATGAAATTGGTTTGCTTACGTATGCCAGTACGAGGTTTAATCTGGCAGTCTTATGTTGTTCTGTCAACATTTCCTTTATCGCCGATTTTCGTCCATATTTTCCTTCCTCGTTGAGACGACGGCGGATGGTCTATCTACTTACAGGTAGTTGTAGAACGTTCCTAATTTCGGTGCTGGTGCGGAATGGGTCTTCATCACTGCAGCGGAGTATATCATTGCCTTGCTCCTTTGTCGTAGTGCGTGGACGTCCGGGACGACGACGACTATTGACATGGCCTTCATCTGCCATCCTCTTCACCCACAGGTGTATCGTGGATTTGCTGTATCCTAGAGCACGGGAAATGGCGTGGATACTGTATCCCTCCTCATAAAGTGCAAGAATGCGACATTTATCAAAGCTCTTGAGTTGTGGCATTTCGCAAGTAAGCACCTATCGACAAGGCAAGAGGAAGCGAAGTGCCATACGATGTGGAGAACACTTTCTTTGCCTCAGAAGTCAAACTCATTCCCAACTACTTACTCTGAAAAAGCGTTCATAAACAAGTTCCTAGTAAGTATTATTACGAATATCGTGGAAGTGAATTTTGTCTCTATTTTTCATACGTAGTAATACTGACAGTGTTTCTGAGATGAAAAATAAAACTTAGATGCACATAGTGGTTAAGGTCGAATTGTAACGGCTATCTTCTTAACAAAGTGTGTTATCTCACGTATGACATTATACCAGTCAGTAAGGCGAACGTATTCAAAAAGCCGGGCGCCGTGGCTCAGCGCGCCCGGTCAGAGGGCTGAACGCTCTCTGTAATAAAAAAAGCTGAGTCAAAGAACACGTAGAACCAAAACGAACAAACACTATCAGCATCCGTAAGGATAAGAGCTACCCATAGAGCAAAATAAAAAAAAAAATGGAAGCATGGCCTAGTGAGTAAGACGGTAAGTTGGTAATCTGTCATAAATCGGTTCAAATCCCGTCATGCCTAGTAATTTTAATTTCGTTGTAAACAAAGTATTTATTTTTTGAAGAGTCAACGTAAATGTAGCGTTCGAAGTGTTCATAACACATTATACATTTTTGCATACGCCGATATTCGGTCGAGGAAGGCAAGGAAAAAAAATACACCTAAGTTTGATCATTAGCTCTGCCTTCGGTTGATAATCGTTTTGCATTTTTATCTGTACCGTACTTTATGGTCTTTATTTCAGCTGATGATTTCCATAGCTACAGAAACACAACTTATGATACTTCTTACGGCAAAATACTTATGCTATCAGACGAAAAGATTAAGCTGGCCCAGACCTCATCCTACCCTGACAACGAGCTTTTCTTATTTAGGAAATTTGTGATATATGGTATGTCGGGCCCGGTGGACATTCGAGTGGCAGCTGCAGTGCGGGACGGACGCGTGGCGGCAGTGCTGGCGTTCGCGAAGTAAACAACGGCTGAGTCGCTGTGTTTAAGGTTAGTTCTAACCGCTTTGCTTAGCAAATTGTGGCTGTGTTTGAAACGAAAAAGCAGACAGAATGAGCACGATTAATATCTTGAGGAAAGATACGATCAAATTTACTTTCGACAGATGTCATGTATGACCGAAAGCATATGAAGTGAGGCAATGGTTTATAGAAACAGTACAGATTCATGAGAGTGACGTAATAGGTGTATATTTGTCCTTTGTAAGAAATGCTGCGTTCGTGAAACTGAAAAGTCCTGAACTATGTTGTTCAATAGTAGATAAGTTTGGCGGTGTCATAAAGTTCAATCATTCTGACGGCAGTGTGAGTGACGTTCCTGTCTGTCACGCTGGTTTAGGAATTCGGACGGTCCGCATTTTTTAACTTCCTTTTGAAATGCCGGACGAGGAAATCAACAAAGTTCTTCGGCCCTACGGCAGAATAATTTCCAATATCGCCGAAAAGTGGTCAGAGGCCCATATGTTTCCCGTGTTGAACGGCGTCCGACAAGTGAAGATAGAGCTTTATAAGCACATACCCTCATACATAAATGTGAGTGGCTATCGTGCCTTAATAATATATGACGGACAGCCCAGAACGTGCGCCCTGTGTAATTCCACGGAACACATCAGGAGCGAGTGCAGCAAGAGGCGCGTCCCGCAGCTGCCGGCTGCAGAGCCCGCCGTGCCCGGCCAGGCGGTCAGCCTCAGGCTGACGTACGCTGCCGCTACGCCGCGTACCCGCGCGGCCCCGCTGGGCAGGAGGAAGTGGCCGCCGCACCGGCCGAGCCAGTAAACAACACAGAGCCGAGCCACGTAGAGGAAGCGAAGACCAGCGACGCGAGCCCCCCCGCTGCTGAAAACGGTGACAAACCTTGTGAAGCAGATGTCCTATCGAATGTGCAGGCGCCGACTTTTGCCAACACAGAAACTGGAAGTGGACGGCGCTCTTCGGTTATTCAACATGAAGAGACAACGACTTCCGAAATATTCGCAATGGATTTCGAGGAAGCGTCAGGCAGTCAGACGCAGTCCACAGAAGGCCAAAGTGGAAATGGAAATGAAAACCAAAGTCTGCAGAAGGACGGCAAAGGGAAAGAACTCCAAATTACAAGTGCAATACAGAAAAATTTAAATACTGAGTTGAAAAATGGCAATCCAAAACGGATTCAAGATAAGGAACAAGTATCATCTGAGAGATCCTCGGCGGATTCCCAAGACAAATCACCTGACTCATCCAACGGAGGATCCCCAAAGCGAAGAAGGAACAAAAAGCGTAGGTTGGCTCACGAAGCCGCAGAGAAAATTGCCCCCCTTCTACAGGAAAAATTTAAAACTGTCAAAGAACGACAGAAGCAAAAAGACGTCTCACAGTCAGCACAGACTTCAAAGGCTCTCCCTCCAGGAAACAGAAAGGAAGAAACTGACGACAACACTGAAGTGGCCAGAGACGAACCTTTGTTAAGTCCAGGCACTTCAGAGGCGCGATTAGATTGGACACAGGAGACAGATGAAGAAATGGAAGATGCGTCTATACCAGAAGAAGATGACTTTTACTAACAGTTTGAAATGCAACATGTAGACAAACAGAAAGAAGATGGAGAAAAGGAGAAACTTAGAAAAAGAAATATAATTGTCCTCAACTATTAACCACTTTCTCGCATACTATTAATGGAACAAGATTATAACGTGACGACTCTGAATATAAACAAAATACAGAACGCAACTAAAATGGCCGCCCTTAAAGACTTTCTGTATCAGTCTGACACAGATATAGCGCTACTGCAAGAGGTTCAAATCAAAGACCTATATATCTCTGTTTATAAAACACTTTTAAATGTAGCACCTGAGCACAACTGTGGAACAGCTATACTTGCAAAGGATGGAATTGAAGTAAACGACGTCTGCCTTTTAGAATCGGGGAGGGGTATCAGGTGCAAAATTTTTAATACAAATGTAATAAATATTTATGCACCATCGGGCAACAATTTAAGAGCAGAAAGGGCCAGATTTTATAAAAGTGATATTCTCCATTTACTAAAAGACAACCCTGCAAATGTTTTAATAGGAGGTGACTGGAATTGCGTTTTAAATGAAAAGGACCAACGCCCAAATTTCAATAAATCTAGAGAACTTGAAGGTTTAGTAACAAATATGAAATGGAGAGATGCATGGGAAATCAAATACCCCACCCTTGTTAGGTTTACTTACATTACTAGTAGATCACAGAGTAGAATTGACAGAATTTACGACTCATCGAATTTCGAAAATAAAATAGCTGCAATTGAAGTTATACCCACTATATTCTCCGACCATCTTGCAGTCAAATGCAGTGTAAAGTTGGCAAAACAGAAAACGTACTGGGGTAGATCACTGTGGAAATTAAACACAAGTATGCTGTTAGAAAACGAGCTAAATCAACAAATAGACGACGTCTGGCAGGCCTCTTTAAGACAACGTCACAAATATAGGTCAACTGTCCAATGGTGGGTTACGGTTGCGAAGAAGAAATTGAGAGCTACTGTAATATCATACGGCAAAGAGAGAATGAGATGGACTAGGAATACAATGGAATTTTATTACTCCTGCTTACGAGAATTATATGGACAACCAATGACAGATGATATTTAAGGCAAATAAATCGAACAAAAGCAAAACTAATAAATATGAAGAGTACACAGCTAGAGGGCTTGAAAATTAAATCCCATGAGCAAACTATTGTAGAAGGGGAAAACGCTTCAGTATATCACCTCATACGGCATGCACAACAGAGGAGACGAAATTTCATTGAACACCTGCGAGCGGAGGATAAAAAATCCTGTCAAATCAAAAAGATATCCTGAATGAGGCTTATCGATTCTACAACACTCTTTATAGTGAAAAGGAGATCGAAGAATCTGTGACAAGAGATTTTTATTCACATCTGGACTTGCGGACGCAATAACGGAAGAGGACAATCGGAATCTGCAAGTAGCAATTACTCAAGAAGATGTCCTAGATGTCATTAAGTCATCTCCGACTAAAAAGTCACCAGGCCCTGACGGATTGCCCATAGAGTTTTATAACTCATATTGGCATATAATAGGGAACAAGTTCACTGAAATGATTAATGAAGTTGTGAATGGGGAACCTGTCCCTCCAGATTTTAAACAAAGTATCACAGTGTTGATTCCAAAGGGTAGTAATACGGAAATAAAGGATATCAATAAAATGAGACCAATAAGTTTACTTAATTCAGACTACAAAATAATAGCCAGAGTAATTAAGGATAGGTTAACACCAATCCTAGAGAAGATCATTGGGTATCACCAAACGTGTCTTTCTGGACGCAGTATTTTTAAAACCGTAAGTGAATATAGGGACATAGTCTCCATTTTTTCGAACACTACTGAACATGGTGGCCTGGTTTTTATAGATTTCACAAAGGCCTTTGATAGGGTTAATCATGCCTACCTTTTTAGAACCTTAAAATTCATGGGCCTTAATGTCCACAATCTGAAAGTTTTAAAAAACATTTTAACGGGAATGATAACAAATGTATCTATAAATGGTCACTATACTAAGGATATTTCAATTGCTGGTGGGACTCCCCAGGGGAGCCCCTTGTCCATGATGCTCTATGTAGTTGCCTTGGAACCTCTGATGCGACGGTTGGAAGAAGCACTGGAGGGTATATCTGTTTCCGGAATGAAGAGGGTATGCAATGCTTATGCCGATGACGTAGGTGTGATTATCAGGAATAATGACGATGCTGCAAGATTAACAGAAAATGTGTACCTTTACTCTCAAGCAACAGGTGCACAAGTAAATGAAACAAAGAGTGCCTTTTTAAAACTTAATGGACTCACCGACGTACAGATTGCCTGGGCAAAATGTGTTGAACAACATACTGTTTTGGGTCTAACTCTCCATAGTTGCCCACTTCGAACAATAGCCTCCAATTGGAAGACAATTCTAGGCAAAATTCGCGGCTCTCTCATATTAAATTACATGAGGGATCTCAATATGAAGCAAAAAATCAAAATCATTAATTGTTCGGTTTTATCCAAAGCAACATACATTGGACAGGTCTTACCTATACCGAAAGGCATAGCGAAAGCCATAATGGCAACCGTTTGCCGTTACATCTAGCACGGTCAAATATTTCGAGTGGCTGTCGGAACAGTGACTTTAACTGTGGAAGAGGGGGGACTTGGTTTAACGGACATCCGGAAGAAAACTACCGTTTTATTTATAAAGAGGACCCTGCAACTTTTTGATAAATATCCAAGCAGTATAACGGCAAAATTGTTCAAATTGTTTGAGCCAAAAAGCTTTCAGCCACCTGTCAACATCATTAATATCAACTATAAATTTAAATATATTCGAGAATTTTTCTTAGAACTAAGCTACTTGCAAGACATTGCATGGGATAAAAACAAGCAGAACTGCTAGTATTTTCTCGAAAGAATGAGATCCAAGGACAACCAAAACAAAATGGAGGTTAAGAAACCCAATAAAAATTGGAAAAATATCTAGAAGAATATGAGCAATAAAATTCTTACAACGGATACACAGTCTGCATGGTACGGAGTTGTAAATAATATTATTAGCACGAATGAGAAATTATATTCAATAGGCCTCAGTGATACAAGCAGATGTTCAAAATGCCATGAAATCGATACATTAGAGCATCGCTTTACTTGTAAAGGATTGGCAGAAATATGGCAGGATGTTAAAAACCAAGTCGCCTTCCTAAGACGGAGCGATGGGAGAGACATTAATCCAAATGTTATTTTCTTCCCAGAAGAAATTTATTTCCCAGCTCAAAAAAACAATGCTATCGTATGGCTACTAGGACATTATGTTACCTACACCATCAGTAACAAGGGGACTGATTGTCTACAGGAATATAGAGAATATGTACAAAGAGAATATTATAAAATTTACCAGAGGAAAGATCATGTGAAAAACTTTGGTAACATGTTGCGAATTGTGTTCCAGAAGCAAGGAGTAGGATGAACGGATTTCGGCGGTAGGGCTTGCTAAAGTAGGGGATTGCTGCTGAGGGTGAAGTACGGTGGGGACTTTGTGGGCCCCGTGGCCGCTAAGGTAGCCGTGAAGGCCTCAGCAGAACCCTGAAACAGCTGGCCAGTGGCGACAGGGAGATCTATTAAAAGTTTTTTCTTTTATATATAAAGGACCATAATGTCGTTCTGCAATCCCCATAAATGAAAATAAATTCACAATGTTCATAATAACATAACTTAGATAAATTTAGTATAGATTGAAAGGTGACAAAAAACAGTTATCTTCGCAAGTAGTACCTTTTATTTCTTTTCTACATTTATTTCGTGTGCGAGGTGCTTTGCTCACATTGAGACAAGCATTACGAGCCTAAATAAGAACTCAGAAGGAGAAGCAATTTGTTTTTAGAATAGCCTGACTTTACAATGTAAGGATATTATTATTTTTTTAACTCCTTTGTAAGAAACCCCACAAGAACTACTAATCAACAAATGATTCGAACAACAGCGTTGCTTTCCGAAACCGAAGGCTCTCGAAGTTATGAGAAGACGTAATACGGATGCTGAAATGCTAAGAAGGAAAAACGGAACAGGACAATCACAAAGATTGTGGAACTATCTGCATTTGGCAGCAAACTATGAGAAGACGAGCTTCGGAGCCTCCTAGGAAACTATTATATATATAAAAAAAAGTGGGGTAGGGGTCAGCGCAACTGCAAAAAAAAAAAAAAAAAAAAAAAAAAAAGGTGGTAGCGTTCTGGCCTCATAACCATAGGGTCGGGGGTTCAAATCCCAGTATAACAGATATTTTTTTTGTTTTGTTTTCAAATTCAGTTATATAAATCATTTTGGGATCAAAAAAATATAAATAAATAAAAAAAAGTGGTAGAGCGCTTGCCCGCGAAAGGCAAAGGTCCCAGGTTCGAGTCCAAGAAAAAAAAATGTGGACTCAGTATAAAGCGTTCGACTGTAAACCGAACGGTAGCGAGTTCGATACCCAGTCGGACCTCGGATTTTTTAAATCTGCGTTTTAATCCGGCCTTCACCTCTCAACGATGTGAGGAGTCGACAGAAACGACACGTGGTTCGGATTCCACGATTAGCTGTAGGTGCCATTTCCCCGGTTGGATTACTGGGGTAGGCTAGGGACACGCAAGTCGCCGAAGTGGCGTACAATCGAAAGACTTGCACCAGGCCAATGAGCCACACGAAATTCTAGCACGTTTTAAGAGGAAATGAAATTCCTTCACTAAATTTCTTAAAAGCGTGAACTAGTCGTTTCTGAATCAATTACCGGGTTTATTTCTCTGGTTAAAAGGAAATCTACCAGGAGGTAAGGACGAGAGAAAGGTCTCGTGCTGGAAGGTCAGGCAATTTTATTTCAGTGAGTACAAAAATCAAGAAAAACAAACAATGAAGTTGCAGTTTAGGTCAAGCATATACAAAAATGTCAGCCACAGTACAAGTAAATTCTGGAATCCATATGCATTGCATACACGCGCAATGAGTGTTGTAGAGTTGTTATGGAGCCAAATAATCCAATCCCGTATTTCCCCGTAAGAAAGAGCAGAGGTTAATAGTCTTCACTACATCATACTGCTTCAGCTGACGCGACTGACAAGGAAAGGGTCTGGCATGTGTATATTTTTAACTGGCACGATCATGTCTACTTCACCTCTGGTAGCATCAAGTGAAGAACGTCAAGTTGTACCGTAGTTAACAATCAGTATTAAACAGAATTATTTCGCTATCAACTGGGACAGAGGCGATTTATCGTTGCCAGTAACAGGCAGAATATACGGCAATCAGTAACTCTGTCGCTAGAAAGCTTTTCTTATATTAAAAAACTTTATTTAGTTTTATTAACCAATGGTCCTTTAAGGTCACGTGTCTCGTATTGAATTTAACTTGAGACGTTAAAAATTATAGTGCTGGACTGGAATTCAGATCACCTCTTTTGCCGCACTCGACCCTCTCGGGATCATATAGTTTAATCATTTCGTTGCTTTCTCCGAGACTGCCGACTCCTCTAGGTCTCCACGAAAGGCACGTATATGGATTCGAATCTAGGTCCAGCACAAAATATTCATAATTTCGTTTGACGCCCTAGATAGAGCACACTGGACTATTAGTAAAAAATTATTTTGAATGTCTCTTCGTGCATTAGCAACGAGAACCAGGGTGTTGCGATGGTCTTGGGGTAAAGCACTTGAATGGTAACTGAAGGGACGCGGGTTCGAAACCTAGTCAGATCACCCTTTTTTTTTTCAATCTGTGTTTTAACCCAGCATTCACGTCTCAACAATGTGAGGAGTTGTCATAAACAACTCGTGGTTTGGATTCCACGTTAAACTGTAGGTCGCCTTTTGATAATTGGGGCAGGTTAGGGACATGCAAGTCTCTGAAGTGGCGCACAGTTGAATGACTTGCACCAGGACTCTGAGCCACACGAAATTATTATTATTATTATTATTATAACAACGATAGGTGCCGTTGTTACTAGTCAGATACGAACGCATCGTCATTCCTGTTAATATTTGAGGTTTAACGTCTATTCGTGCTTAGAAAGTTCATCAGTAGGTTCGGGGTTCGATTTCAGGTGCATAACGTAATTATATCCTGATTACAGATTCGAAAACCCCGCTGCTGGTGAAATAATTCGACTACTAACATCTGACTTCACTTAGTTATCTTCCATTTAGATACCGGGTATGTAACTCAAAATCAAATGTTTGTAAATCTATGGGAGCAAACTACTGTGGTCATCAGTCCGTAGGCTTAGAACTACTTAAACTAACCTAAGGACACCACACACACCCCTGACCGAGGAAGGACTCGAACCTCCGACAGGAGCAGCGGCGTATGTAAGTCCCACACAGAACTGAGTCTGGTCACTTGTGATTAGGGACATAACGGTGATTATTAAGTTCCTGGTTCAGTAAAAAATAAATATATTAATTAATAAAGATATTTAAGATTTGGCATTTTATATGATTTGATTTGCGAGGAAATCTCCAATATTTCACACATCTTTATGCTTCGTCAGCTGTGACAATCTTAGGAATAATCAAGTATCTATAAGACATGAATGCATTCCCTGGTTAGCTACGGCTACAGGTAGTTGGTTTGATTCCAGAACAAGGTCTTTGTCATATCAATTCAAGTTCAAAGATATGTACAAATATTTGTTCAGGTATGAATACGGAGAAAATGTTGGTGATACGCAGTTAATATTGAAGTTTCCATAGTGCGTTTGCTGCTGTTAATTGAGTTTTTATTCTCTGGTTGGTTCAACAATCGGTTAATAAAAATCCGCTCGCCAGTGTAACGACTTTTCGCAATTGTGAGAAAACGATTTAGAGAACAAAAGTACTTCGATTTTCTACAGGACTTTAGGATTTCCGATACTCTAGTAAAATCTGTTGTTTGTAACAGTATTAAATGCTGTTTAAGAATTAATTAATGTTTTATGTGACGGAGTTTGTTATATCAGACTGTAATAATACTTTAAGATATGTCATTGTAATAAATTGGATTTAATAAACGTTAAGAACTTAATAACGTGTTTCCTTTTATTGGCAAAATCGTTGTGTTAATTTACATCTGGAATGATTGCCATAAAGAGCAGTTGTCTGTATTGGGTCCATTTTGAATAGTCGAACGACTATACCGCGGAGCGAGCAGAGCACCCGCAAGACACGTACGTTAGTTGGGTTGCATGCACATCAGGCGAAACGCAATTCAGGTCGTTCGGATATTTTTGCGCATGGTAGTACCATCCTTTATATCATGAGAAGCGGAAGGGGAGATGGATAGTGAGTGGACTCATGTGAAGATGCTTTAATAGAAGATTAAAATAAATACACGAATGGAAAGCCAAACGTTCAAATAAATGCATTAAAAACCCACAATGACTGTCAGAGCAATGAATTCTGATTTAATTCCATGATAAATAATTCATATGAGCAAGCAATCGCTTTTGCGAAAGAGGCAGTTCACTAATTTGAAAGCCGATTTATTACTTTACAATAAATTCATGACCATACTGAAAAAAATTTGTTTCAAATTTTAAGAAAGATTTGGTTGGATGAATCTTGTAGATGAACTGATTGTTTGAATGACAGATAACTACAGGAAATATTGATATGTTACGAAATATTACACTTGATACTTTTGTCTCTGAGTGCACCCCTAATTTTATTTGTTAATAAAGTGCATCCCTAAGAAGCCGGGCTGGATACCTAGTTAGTAATGTAAATAAATATAGCCAATACTGTTGTTGCGCTTGTTGTTGTTGCGGTCTTTAGTGGGAGATTGCTTTGATGTAGATTTCCACGCTACTCTGTCTTTTGGAAGCCTCTATATCCCCGAATAATAATGGCATCTGCTGCTCTCTGGTCAGAGATTAAATTACGACGTTCATTTGTCACGACGAAAGAATAAGAGAAGCATCCATTTTTCTTTGTCACTTCGTCTATAGTCTCCGTGTTAGCAAGAAGCAGATGAACTGCTCCGGATTTCCTCACCCTGCGGTTTGTGAAGTGTGTGCGTATGACAGTTACTTTGGAGTAAATATTTCAAAAGTTAATCATATGACGGTCTCTAATTTCCAAATTAATCTCCGTCACTTTCCATTCAGTAATTCTGGAAAGTTCAAGCAGTAGTTGTGAATTTGGAGCCATTATGTTACTTAGTTCGGTGCTTCATTAACTGCAGAATTCATTATACTTACCTTCACAGTATTCGCTTACAGAACGTGGAGGGTTATTATTGTTATGTTCCGTTGCCCGATGTCTTCTGTTTGTTTTCGTAACGTAATACAACTTTCACCTGTCGATTAGCATGGTCACAGGCATTGAACCAAACCGTTTGCTTTCCTAAGTTGGCATTCGAATTATACCACACGGCAGAATGTATGCTTGAGTTTCAGCGTCATAGGAAGGGAAGCCGCGCTTACTTATAATTTTTAACATACCTATTTAAATGTAACCGTTCAACATAAGTAAGTAATTCGCCGACTTAGTATCACTTGTCTTGCCTTCAGATCTTTGCCAATCATTTTGCTACATTTCACTTTTTCCACGATCCTTAAATTCATTCAGGTAGCCAAAATTGAGCAAACTAATTTTTATTTCCACTTTCTTTCTACCATACGCAACGACTTTAACAGTCAATTTTAACTTAAGCCATCCAATCCCTATAAGAATTCGGACAGGTAACCCTATGACATTCTTCTGAACCTGCTTACTGTATTCGTCTCTTGGTCTCCCTCTGCGATTTCATTCCCCCAAACGTTCCACCAATACCATATATTCGATTCCTTGATGTCTCAGAATGTTGCCTACCAATCGGTCTCTTCTTTTAGACAAGGTATGCCAGAAACTTCCTTTCTCCCCAATACTGTACCGTACCTCCTCGTTAGTTATACGATCTACCAATCTAATCTTCAGCATTAGTCTGTAGCAGAACATTTCAAAAGCTTCAATTTCTTGTGTGAACTGTTATCATCGTCATCCAGTGCAAGACTACACACATATGCCTTCGTAAAAGTGTTACTAACACCTCATTTTATACTTTCTCCAGCAATACTTTTCTTTCCATTTCTTCTGCATTTTATATTATGTACTGCGACCGCCATAAGAAACTTCTTCTCTACATTTATTATGGGGTTGCCTAATCTAATTGCTTTCGCCTGGTATTCCAAAACTTTTTTTTTTTTTTGCTGTAGTTAATTTTTATTTTATACCTCCTCTCAACACACCGTTCATAACCTTCTGTTTCCTATCACGTCCGTTTTTGTCTCTGGTATAATGACAATGACATCTGCAAACCTAAAGATTTTATTTCTTACAGCTGAATATTAATTACTTCTGCAAATTTCTCCATCCTTTCCTTCGCAGTTTGTTCAGTGTACATATTGAATAACTTTGGGGAAAGGCTACTACCATGACGCTTGATCTCTTTCCACCCACTACGTCCCTTCCATGCCCTTCGTCTATTATTACTTTGGTTTATGTAAAAGTTGTATATAACCTTTCATTCCCTAAGTTTTACCCCTTCTGAATTCAGAATTTAGAAAAGTGTCAAAAGCTTTCTTCAAATCTACAAAAGCTAGTAATTTTGGTTTGTCTTTCCTTAACCTTTCGTCTAATGTGAGTCGTAGGGTCAGTATTGTTTCATGTGTTCCACATTTTAATAATTTAAAAATGGTCTCCTCAGACGTTAGCTTATACCAGCCTTTCCATTCCTCTGTAAATAAGTCGTGTTACTGTTTTGCAGCCATAAATTATTAAAATGATAACTGATTTTCACACGTGTCGAGCCTTCTATCTATGGAAATGAATTATTCGACTTTTATTGCGAGTCTGATGTAATTTTGTACGTCTCATATATCTTTCACGTCTGGTGGAATTGCTTCGTTATGGCTGCCTCTTCAGCACCTCTGAAGGAATGTCATCTACTGCAGGGATCTTGTTTCGGCGTAGTACACAGTGCTCTGTCGAATTATTGCCTCAGTATAGTATCTCCTGTCTCAACTTTATCTACATCCTCTTCCGTTTGTACAATACTTTCTTGAAGTTCTTTTCAGTTGTAGAGCCCCTCTGTATACACTGTGGAGCCAAAAAACTGGCACAACTGCTTAACCCTTCTATTCATGCATTATGAATTCAGATTTGGAAAAATTTAAATTCAGTGCTATCTGTTCTAATAGAGCGTACTAAAAATGAAAATATGTGTTTTAACCCAGATAGCGCGGACTTATTATTGGTTTAATTTTTTTCTGATAAGCTATTTATTACCTTCCTATGACTGTGCAAGATCGTTGTAAGTGATTTTTGTCACAAACAATCACGCCATTAGTTTTGCAATACTCCCCTTCTTTCTGGAATGTAGTCAAAAATGAAAATTTTATAATTTTAATCTAGGAATCATTCTTATTAAAACAACTTTTAAGATGAAATATATACATATAAATGTCTCAAAATCGAAGAAATATAAACCCAACTACGAGGAAGTCTTCATTATCTTCTGTGCAAACCTCAACTTTGGAACTGTATCCAACCACTTTGCAATCGACAAAAAAAGCTAAAAATGATCTGCAGTGGGAGCAGGCGATTCAAAGAATAAAATATGACACGAATTCTTATAGACAAGAATCAAAAAGTAACCTGCCGTTCTCGTCCTTCTGGAAGGACGTCAGCGCTATCTGGGTTAATGTTTTTGATCGAACTATTGTTTTTATATGTCATGTACCCATGCACATTACAGACATTTGTATCGAGGTATTTTATCACTTGGGACCATATTTTGTTGATAGTGAACACTGTCAGATCAATAATGTTAGAATAATCTTCGCCAGAACACCAAATTCACGACAATTCACTGCTGCATTAAAATAAAATGAACCACACTTACGCTCACACTCACAGCCACGTGCAGACGGCTTCATTAATTCCTCAGAAGTGGCTACATACCCTACCTAGTCATACTAGAAGCATGTTGTTCATCAGGAATAATTCGACTTTACTGACTGGTACACAAAATACAGTATAAATCTGCTTTCAATACATTGTTGTCGAGGAACAACACTGGGACTGAAAGGGTTAATACCGTGTGGGATCACCCTGAACACGCAGAAGTGCCGTGAAAGATCGTGGCCTGGAATTTACTAATGTCTCAAGTAGTTCTGTAGGGAACTGACATTGTGTATCCTGCAGGACTGGCCATAAATCATTGTAAATAGCAATTTAAAAACCCTGAGACTGTTTTCGGTCTCGAACATGTCAAAGACATTACAGATAAAGGTGAAGCATTTAATTGAAATCTGTGTCGCGGCCGGAAATCTAACCCGGACCTCCATGCTTACTAGGCAGAAGTAAGAGTAGGAGGGGGTGGAGGTCTGAAAAGTACGTTGCATGTTGAATAACGTTCACGTCGGGGTAGTTAGGTGGCTACCGAACGTGTTCCTGCGACCTCTCTATAGCAATTCTAGAAGTGTGTGTTGTCGCACTGTCCTGCTGGAACTGCTTGTCCATCGTAACTCACAATGGACAGTGCTGGATGCTGGTGATCACAAACGCCGTGTATGTACGTGTCACCTGTCAGAGTCATATCTAGGCGCATCAGGGGTCCCTATATGAACCACTCACAATTTTATCCGCAAAATAAGAAATACTGCGGATATCCGCGGATATATTCGCGGATATCCGTATTCGCGCAGACCTCTACCTGTATTGATAATGTTTTGTTGAATGGATGTTACGCTGACACTTGTTGATGGCCACGCATTGAAACCCGCAGCAATTTGCGCAAAGATTGCACTTCTGTCACACTGAACAATTATCTTCAGTCGTTGGTTGTCCTATTCTTGCAGGATGTTTTTCCGTCCACAGCGATGTCGAAGGTTTGATGTTTTACTCGATTCCCGGCATACACGGCGCGCTCGTGAAATGGCGGTACAGGAAAATCTCCAACTCTTTCGTATCTTGGAGGTGCTGTGTCCCAACTCCCGTGCGGCGAGCATAACACTACTTTCAATCTCTCTTAAACCATGGTAACCTGTCACTGTTCCAGCAGTAATTAATCTAACGCCTGTGCCAGACAAAGGTTGTGTTATATATCCGTCTTCGAACGTAGTAAGTGTTTCCATACTGAGTGCTTCCATATACCTGAATTAGCCGAGCGGTCCGGAGCGCCACATTACGGATCACACGGCCTCCCTCGTCGGAGGTTCGAATCCTCCCTCGGGCATGGATGCTTGTGTTGTCCTTAGGTTAGTGTAACTTATTTTAAGAAGTTTTTAAGACTAGGGACTGATGACCAACGTAGTTTGGTCCCATGGAATAACAAACATTTGGCTCATTCGGAATTTTATTTTCCCCATATTAAGGCACAAGAGGTTATGTGACACAAAGCAAAGTATGTCACTTCAAGTGTTAAAATTGTTGTCTACTTCTAATTGGTAACAGTCGCCGCCGCGGATTAGCCGTGGGCATTGGGGCGCCGTGTTGCCGTGCGCGCAGCCGTTTGCCGTCGGGGGTGCGAGTTCCCCACCCCCCTCATATATGGGTCTTTGTGTTGTCCTTAGGTTAGTTTACTGTAGTTTAAATATTGTGTAAGCTATGTATTAATATCCCAGCAGTTGAGTCCGACGGATCAACAAACACTCGAACATTGGTAACAGTCAGCAAAAAGAGACAATGTCGGCTGCAGCTACGGCCAGAACATACAATCTAAATACGTTACTTTCACTGCACACCGTATCTGATTATGAAAGTAGCTATGAAATGCTATTGTCAATCTTTATTACTTCCGTCACCATTTATCTAACGCATAAATGTTTGCTTGTATCTTTGTTTGTATTTTATGCGCGGCTGTACCATTCATTCTGTTGCAATGAAACAGTGAAAGAAGATAACTTTCTTCATGCAAAACAGGCCACTATATTGTTGATCTTTTCCTTGCCATCAAATACATATCTATTTTTTTTTTTTTTTTTTTTTTTCAAATTGACGATTTTAATTTGTATTCCTTCACTAATTTCAAATCACCTTTTTCCACTTTACGCGATATAGTATCCATTGATGTCGTGTTCATTTTAAGAAAGAACTGTCGTTGTATTCAATACGATATACGCTGTCGCTCGATCACTACAAAGCGCTAACTGAAGGCAGCAGAAATTTGGCATGGCACCTATGGTGGACAGTGGGCCGGTTTACCGCCAACGCTCTTCAAATATTGACGTGTGACGCGACAGGTGAGCAATTAGCGTGGCGCCATTTGTGTGGGAGAGTGACGGACAGCGCCCACGCAGACAGCAGGACTGAACCGAAGCTGGAGGGTCTGGCTGCAAGGTAGCGGATCGATCTGCCTTGCTTGTGACATCTGGTAGACTGTTGGGACCAAAAACTATTTTCACTTCATCAAGATAGCTTTGTTAATCCCATTGAAATGGTACAACCATATAAAGTCATGGGCAAGGCAGATGCCAGACTGAGATACATTGGAAGAATCCTCTGGAAGTGTCATCTGTCGACGAAAGGAGGTAGGTTACAAAATTCTAGCTCGGACAGCTCTTAAATATTGCCCATCAGTTTAGAATACGGTCAGTCAGGGTTAATAGAAGACATAGAGAATATGGAACGGAGAGCAGCATGCTTTGTTACGGGCTCATTTAGTAACCTTTAAATAGTCATGAAAATGATTAGTAAACTACAGTGTAAGATGCTACAAGAGAGGTGTTTCCGGTACAGGCTTCTGTGAAAGTTACGAGAGCATAAGTGTCATAAAAGAGTGAACCAGTATATTACTTCCACCTAAGTACATACCGCGAAGCGGCCACGAATATAACGTTAATGAGATTAGGACCCACACTGAAGCGTACTGATGATTTTTCCAGCGTACCTTACAGTACGACAGTACTTAGAGTAAGACACGGTTGTAGCCTTTCTCCGATGCTATTCAATTTGTACATCGAGCAAGCGGTGAAAGAAAGCAAGGAAAAATTTGGAATAGGGATTAAAGTTCAAGGGGAAGAAATAAAAACATTGCGTTTTGCTGATGACATTGTAATTCTGTCAGAGACAGCAAAGGACCTGGAAGAGCAGTTGAATGGAATGGACAGTGTGTTGAAGAGAGCGTATAAAATGAACATTAACAAGAGCAAAACAAAAAAAAATAATGGAATGCGGTCTTAGAAAATCAGGTGATGCTGAAGGAATTAGATTAGGTAACGAAACAATGAAGGTGGTAGATGAGTTTTGTTACTTGGGTAGTAAAATTACATGCGATGGTCGCAGTACAGAGAATATAAAGTGCAGAATGGCAATGGGAAGAAAACCATTTTTGAAAAAGAGAAATTTGTTAACATCGAATATTAATTTAAATGTAAGGAAGTCTTTTCTGAAGGCAATTGTGTGGAGTGTTGCCTTGTACGGGAGTGAAACATGAACGATAAGCAGTGCGGACAGGAAGAGGATAGAAGCTTTTGAAATGTGGTGCTAAAGAAGAATGCTGAAGATTAGGTGGGTAGATCGCATAACTAATGAAGAGGTACTTAACAGGATTGGTGAGAAAAGGAATTTTTGGCACACTCTGACTAAAAGAAGGGATCGCTTGGTAGGACACATTCTTAGACTTCGAGGAATCGTAAATTTAGCTTTGGAGGGATGTGTGTGGGGTAAAATTCGCAGAGGGAGACCAAGAGACGCGTATAGTAAGCAGATTCAAGTGGATGTGGGTTGTCGTTCTTATGAGGAGATGAAAAGGCTTGCTCAGGATAGAGTAGGGTGGAGAGCTGCATCAAACCAGTCTCCGGACTGAAGACCATAAACAACAACAACAACCTTACAAGACTAGAATAGGAGAAAGTGACAATGATACAAAAATTGGCCTTCGTCTCACACCCTGAGGGGGCTTGCGGCTTATGCAAGTAGATGTAATCTAAGTCAGCGAGTTTTTACAATCAGGAAAAAAACTTCTGGTGTATACGGTGAGAGGGGCCTATCCTCGATATTTTAATTTCAGTTCACTTTCATGTTATGTATATTATGTTTCCTGTTAGCCTCTTTGACTTACATCTAAATATTAGATACTTTGATTTCGATTCCACCTGCATTTCATGTATACTATGTTTCTTGTTAACCTCTTTGTCTTATATCTGTGGATACCTAAGAGTATATTATTATCTCAGTCTGTCAGAAGCATTCGCCAGTGAGTCTTGTGTGGCAGTTACTGCTGTGTAGTTGTTAGTCTGTTGGAAACGTTTGGAACCTAAATTCCGTGTAAATTTACATCGAACTGAAGAGTTTTATTACAAAACATTGAATTTGGGATGTGCAATGGTGTAAGGTAAATTTAACTATATAAACGTATGTGCTTTTTTACTCATTCATCCTTATCCTCGAGATTAAGCAGTGTGGGAGAATTTCAATTTCTAGATTGCAGTTCACTTCCTTTAATGTGGTACCTGATTCAGTCCTCCGTTGGTTCATTCTCGTAGTTTAAATTCTCCTGGTACTTTTTGTTCATTTTATATTCAACGTCTTTCTCTTTATTAATTTATCAAATGGCATAACGAACAAAAAATCAGGATTTTGTAACAAATGACTCCATTGGGTAATTGGATCTATATTGCAGTGCACAGTAATGTTATCCATTGCGCACCTACAATTGCTCAGATGTGGTTTCACTTTAAAATTTGTGTTGGCTTGAATTAACCACATGAAAATGAAAAAGCAGTTTTTATCCCGTGAATAACTAAATCAGTTTCAATTTATTTATATTTTTGGAATGGGAGGTTTTACTTGCACACTTATTCTGCAGCACAATTTTCTAACAGTCAGTTCACATTGTTTCTCAGTAGGTAATTAGATTTCATACAGGTCTAAATGTGTCTAAGGATAATCTTCTTGATTTTTGGGTGAACATAATCCCGTTAAAATATTACATAATTATTTACAGATTATGGATTGTTATCGTACCAGTCTACATGCTGTTGTCTTCTCGAGGTGTCTGTAATTTCTTTCACAATCTGTTCACTGTGTTTAGTGTTCAGTTAGGTGGCTTTATATTCAGTGCTCAGTAAGGTGGCTTTAAATTCAGTGTTCAGTTAGATGGTTTAATATTCAGTATTCAGTTAGGTGGCTTTAAATTCAGAAACGGTTCTCAGAATGTTCTTGTTTTTAATCATCAGTTTTATTTAAATGAGCATTTTATTCGTCATTCCATATTGATAATCAGTGACAGTCTTACAGCAAGCAATCTGTTCCATATAAGTTCAGATACACAAAAATTCAATCACTACACACACATACACACACACACACACACACACACACACACACACATACACACACACACACACACACACACACACACAAAGAAATATAAATAGCAAACATGCAACGCTTTGCAATAGCTCATGTGTATGGGATTTATATCATAATCTCTTCTCTTCCTTTCCCTGTCCCTATGTCTATCCTCCCTCCTCTGTTTCCCCATCGCCTCCTCTCCCCTTCCTTTGTCTATCTCCCTCTCCCCTTAACTTTTTCCATCACCTTCACCACACTCCCTCTAATCCCACACCATATCCATCTCCTCCCACCTCCTTTCTGCAACTATATCATCCTCATTCCAAAATCAATTTCATTCCCCCATTCTCTATCTCCTTCTCCCCCTCTCTCTGATCATATTTATTGTTATTGCAATCGGGACCCTGATTGGGAATAGAAGTCAATTTGGATAGGTAAATCAATTGAAAACGGGTTATTAGAGAGACCTTTACAGCTGCTCTGTCAGGTTTGTCGCGTTAATGTCCGTACATACAATGTTTTTATTGTACGAACATACCTATCAATGGTGAACTTATGTAACAACTTACGGCATTTCAGTATGTGATTGACCTACTTTCGGCGAATAATCAAAAGTAGGCATAAAAATTCATACAACTGACCTTCTTGTTAGTTTCTTAACCTGTAATTGAATAATGAACTCATTAGGAACTAAACTGGAACACGATTAACAACATTGCTGCATACCAGTAAATTTTTACAATCCGCGACACAGGCGTAGTATAGGTATGTTGTCAATAGCTGTTGGATTCTGTAAATGAAGCCGACCAATCGTAACAAAGCTATAGATAGCCAATTAAATTTTAGATGGCGATGGTTGTTTTCTCTTCATAGTAAACAATATTATTTTGATAATCCGCATAATAATTTAGTTTCATACACATGAGGAAGATGATGGAAATGGAGTTCCCTTATGGAAATAGTCTTACAAATGCTAATCACTTATGGGTACAATCATCATGTTTCCATGAGCGAAAGACGTAGCACTGGTAAGAAATCGGAATATCTCATTGGATATTGTATACTATCACCCGAATGGCTAACAGCGACGTCACGCAATTTCCGGGAATCAGTCGCTGTTGCCAACATTGCCTCCTAAGTCTGTGTCGCGGATTTAAAATTAAACCCTACGTATTTTCAATCCCTGGCTTTAAGCAATGCCTGTTCTCAGCATAGATAACTCCATCTTCCTTTATTCTAACCTCTTTGGCGTATTTGTTCGTTCAGTTACAGCGGATTTGGTCGCTTGGTGAGTAGGGAATGGGTAAGCTGATTGTTGGAGAAGCTAGAAAAAGATCCGAACTGGAAGCGTACATTCAGTTTTCCTCAAATTCTATTTTTATACGGTAGATTTTCCAAAAATTTTCCTTCATACAAACCTTGTCCTGAGAATTACGAACAGAGCAAAGAAAAGACCAGCCAAATCGGTGAAGCTAATCTCAAATGATGCGCTTTCATATATGTGGTAATTCAATTTTATTAATACAGATATTCATTTTATTTCAAGCTGATACCACATACGACGACGCGTTTCCAGTGGGACATTTTCGAGCAACGTTGGCAGATCATTCTGTAGAAACGCGATGTATTTTGCAGCTGTTTGGGCCCCTGCAATGAAGTGAGGACCAATGAGGTGGTCGCCAATGACTCCGCACCATACATTTACAGTCCACGGTCGCTGTCGCTCTACCTGTCGGAGTCGGCGACGATTGTCCACGGACCAGTAATGCATGTTCCGTAGATTCACTGCCCCGTGGTTTGTGAAACCCGCTTCATCGGTAAACAAGTAGAACTGCAACGCATTCGCTGTTAATGCCCATTGACAGAATTGCACTCGATGATTAAAGTCATCACCATGTAATTGCTGATGTAGCGACATATGAAACGGTTGAAAGCGGTGACGATACGGTATGCGCATGACACTACTTAGTCCACCGGCTCTCGCAATGTCCCGTGTACTCCTGTGTGGGTTCACGGCAACAGCAGCTAACACACCAACTACACCCGCTTCTCCTGTGACGGGCCTGTTACGGACCCGTTTGCGTGCTACGACCATACCTGTTGCATACAGTTGGCGGTAGATCTTTTGAAATGTGCGGCACGTTGGGTGCTCTCTGTCCGGGTACCGTTCTGCATACTCCCTGCAGGCTTCAGCTGCATTTTGTCGACACTCGCCATAGATGAGTATCATCTCCGTCTCTTCAGAGTTCGAATACACCATGTCACAGTTCCTACAACCCTACACTATCACAGACGTCTGGTAACAAAATGTACTACAGTTAGTCTGCGTGCAAAGACGAATGCAGAATAACAATAGCAGCAAGCGCTACATGCGGACACTGCGACAGCTAGACCAGACCACAACAGTGCACTACAGCCACACTCGTAAACACGGTCGCCATCGTAAGCATGTCCCTGCAGATGCTGCTCGCTGACCGTGGCCCGTGTTTGTTACAACACGTAACTGAACGTCGGAGGTTTCAAGCGTCAACTTTAGGTTACAATATCTCCGGATGTAATTAACATTTTACAACGAAACAAACGGCACTGATTACGTATTTCTTTATATGTTCAGATGTACAAACAAAACTAATGGGGTTCCATTTAAAAAACTTAGGTTTGTGTTAAAAAACGTACTTCCGTCCACTTTTTTATGGTTTGTATTAACCAATTACACTAGCCCTTTTCCTCACGTTCGGTCTGTGCAATCGGTTCGTCAGTATTTGATGTATGTTAGGTGACTCACCCTGTATTTGATTTTAGCTTATCACTTCATTCCAAGAAGAATATTCTCTGATGTCAAATTCATTTGACACAGAGAATAAAACGAGTCAAAACAAATTTCTATACTTAAATCATGCAAATTAGTTAACCCCCCTTTCACAACTCTTGTTGGGTTTTATTACTTGGAAACTAGAGGATAAATTAATTAAATGTTCGATGGTGGGTCATCCACGCCTATCCTTTAATATCAAGTGAACAAACCACTTGCATACCTTCCTCCCCCCCTACCTTACTATGTATTTCCCAACGCACTCATTATAAATATACCTTTCACTACAATGCATCAACTGTTAAGTCGATGATGTCAGCAGTGGAAACCAGAGCACCGGAATAACGAAATCTGTAAATAACATTATTAACTGACTCAGTTTCCATTACCTTTATGTAAGAATAGCTCTCTTGGTTGCGATCGTTACCACGAGAGCTGAACAGCTACAAAGCGGAGGAGAAAGACGAGGAGATCAAAAGAGTGACGAGGGACGTGGAAGAGGGTTTGATTGATTGATTTTGTCAGGGAAGCCAAAACAGTTTTGGTCCAACCCGCCACTGCCCGTACGGAAACTAAGTTTATTGTGCGATATCGGGCCCTGTATATCTAGTACAGCCAACCAATGCCCTTGAACAGTGATAGGAGTCCCTTTACCAGTTCTTTATTACACACTATTTCTTCAGGTCTGGTTGTCCCAATTGTTCTGTGCCTTTTGCTCTCCAATTCAATCCATTCGAAGATTAGATGTGATGCAGTTTCATCACGATCATCGCAGATCCTACATTTAGGGTCTTCTTCTGTTATTCTCCTTGTATGTATGTGTTTTTTGAAATTCCCATGGCCTGTCAGCAATCCAACCATGAGTCTAATCTCTCTCCTGTTCAAGCCCAGGATTACAGAGCTTATTTTAAAACATGGATTTGGCATCATTACCTTGCCATTTTTTTGTTTATAGACCTTGGTCCAATATTCTACGTGCTGTCTTCTGAGCCAGTTACGTAGCTTCAATTTGATCATTGCCTTGTTGATTGTCAGGACAGGTTCCTGTCCAATAAATGGAGTCTGTGCCCCCATCCTGGCTAATCTGTCGGCATGTTCATTGTCACTGATCCCCTAGTGGCCAGGGACCAACAATAGATTTACCCTATTGCTTTCCCCCAGCTCCATCAAAACCCTGTGACATTCTGCAACAGTAAGATCTTGTTGCGGGAGCTGCCAGGCTGTCTGCGTAGATGTAGATACTACGGTCTTTGTAGCACCTAACGCAAATTCTGATGGCAGTGATTTCGGCCTGGAATACTGAGGCCAGTTTCCCTAGAGAGATGACACCCTCCAGTCTTGGCTGCACCCCGTATACCCTGGCCCGGAAGAGGGGTTACATAGAGAGAAAAGGGAAGACGGAAGGAAGGGAAGGAGGGTATAGACAGAGACAGGAGAAGAATGTAGAGAAGGGGAGTGAGCAGGAGTGAAAATGATGTAGGGAGATAGAGAAGGGGTGAAGACTAGTTAATCAGTATGTTCAAAAAGATCGGTTTTCACAAGGGTGATCATACCTCGCATGCTGCAAATTACGTGAGCCGTCTGGTCTTCATTATTACATAAAAAAATAAACGAAAAGATTTGGTATTCCACTGTCTTTAAAGTAATATTGACAATCTAAGGAAAAACCTTCCTATAACTTTCCTTTCATCCCTATAGCCACAGCAATGTAAACTCTCAATTTGACTAAAGTATCTTCTCGGTAAGTGTTTTCAAGAATTCCTTTATTAGCCTTCCTTTTCCTTCTATGTTAGACTCTTTGCAAATTCTTCTTTGAGAAAGGGAGAGGATTGACATTAGCTGCACTGGTTCATTAAATTATACAATGTCACGAAATGAAAATGTGAACGTGGCCCGGATTCGAGCCCTGGTCTTCCGCTTAGGGCTAGCGCTCTCCTTAACCTCTTGGATGTCCGTGGTCGTTTCCCGTAAGTGACAAACTTGCACAAGTCGCACGCTGCGGCTGTAGCACCCACCTCGTTGATGCCCCATGACACTCACCACTACGGATTCTCGGGCGAGATGGAACGTATGATCACATCTGCAGTGAAGAAAAATCAACCAAACCCCGTTTTCGGGTGTAAATACTTATTATAAACTGGCTGAAAACCCGGCGTCGCCCGGGTACTTATTTATTCCAGTCTTCAGTTAGTCCATCTCTCCTTCCTATATCACTCTCTGTCCACCTTTACTTTTCATTCTGTCCGTCTTCTCCTCTCCTCCTCTACCCTCTCTCTCTCTCTCTGTCTCCTCCCTCGCCTTTCTAACCGTCTGCTCCTCCACCTACTCCTCTCCATCATAAATATGAAAACATACATATATGCGCCAAGTTTCATGGTGACTGGTCGAACGGTGTCGAAAACACGTGAGGTACCCTCAGCCATGCCACAGTCACTGGCTTGCAGATAAGAATCTCCTTCATGGAAACTCGCATCTATGTTATAATTCTCATGGTGACCAGTCAAACAATTTAGATATTTGTTGTACGCTCCGCCATTCACCTATGGTCGCTTATGAAAGGTAGCCTACGTATTAATTCGGGGTATAAGCTCTGTTGATTCCGCATTTCATTCAATTCCGTCCAGCCGTTTCAGCGTGAATAGTAACAAACCTATTAGCACACTGTAAGGTTCCCTGCGTTGTGTACCGTACGTTGGCTTCCTAAAGGTAGCTCATGCATTGATTCAGGGTATAAGCAATCTGCATTCCAGATTTAATTCAAATAGTTCCAGCTATTTCAGCGTGAAGAGAAATAAACTTATTAACGCCTTGTTACGTACCCTCCACCACGCACTGTACGATGACGAAAGATAACCCTTTATTAATGCAGGGTATAAGCTACTCCAATCCAAATTTCATTTAAATCTGTCCGTTTTCAGCAGGAAGGAGTATCAAACACATTAACCCCTTGTAAGGTACCCTCCACCACGCACCTCACGATGGCCTACGAAAGGCAGCCCAAGTCTTAATCAGGATGTAAGCTATCTCTGCTCCAAATTTCGTTACTATCTGTCCAGCCACTTAAGCGCGAAGGTGTAAGAAACGAATTAACTAATAAGCACCCTCTACCATGCACCATACAATGTTAATTTTAGTATACCTATAAATTCGTGCAAGTTAAGAGTTGATAATGTTATAACGCAACCGGATGTACGGTAAGGTTGTGCATAAGAAACGAACAAGAAGACAAACAAACATTAGATTGGTGTGTGGTCTGTCATTTCAGACATGTCCGAAAGAACAGACGCCACACCAATCTGTACAGATTAGACTCTATTACAATGGAGCACGGCAGGGTTATCTCAATGGTTAGTAACCTCTGTCAGACCAAGGCCGACTTAGATTACTTTGCGGTGTACAGGAACCACAAGGTACAAGAGGTGTCTGCGGCGATACGAAACTTCCTGGCATATTAAAACTGTGTGCCGGAACCAGGATGCAATTCTGAGACCTTTGCCTTTCGTCTCTTTGTACGTCAGTTTGAAAGGAGCATGCAAAAAAAAAAAAAAATAAAAATAAAAATAAAAAAAAAAAAATAAATAAATAAAAAAAAAAATAAAATAAAAAAAAATAAAAAAAAATAAAATAAATAAATAAATCACTTAACTTTGTTGTCTGTCATACAGCCTTTGAGCATGTTTTGTTATAAAAACCTAAGCGATAATTCTGTAGAAAACAAATTTATGTAATATTTTGTACCATTTCATTAATCGATATAACATACTGTACTTATTTTCTTATCTTTGCTGTAAACCAAAGACTTTATCTTTGGAGTATGTTTTGCACTCGCAGTTGTTGCGTTTAAAGAGTCGGTGTGTGACCTTCGTGTGAGAGTCGGTGTCTGGTTATGGTAGAGTTGAGTCGATGAGTAGTAGTCGTGGAACTGTCGGTTAGTCTGTCTGTTTGTTAGACTCGAAGAGTAAAAATTATTTTGAAGAGTCGCAGCCAAGTCTGCAGATTGAAATTTTTGTATGGAAATTAATCTGTCTCAAATAAAGTAAACTTGTAGTTTTCTATTGTTATCTATCGTAGCCTGTATTTGAACTATTGTAGTTGGTGTTTGTCTTTTTTGCTAATGAATACTGTTTAGTACAGCTTGCATTTATCATTTAACCTTGAGTCATTTTATCAGTTCCTCGTTCCTTTCACCAATTTGAACTCCTATCCGTTCTGATCATTGTTTCTTATGATAGTGTTGCATAAGTATTGTGTTTGTAAATTTATGTGCTAATTAGAACAGTTCATTGTAGGGATTTTGTCATGATCAATTGGTCTATTAATGAGAGCAGGAAGTAGTTCATAAATGCAGTGAAGTTCATAGTTAGAGACTTTCTCAATCCTTATGAAAGTTGAAATTGTTAATTCAGTTAATGTTAGTAACAGTTAAAGTGATTTGTCTGATCAGAAGAGGAGTAGATCACGTAAAGAGATGAGAAATATTTGCAGTGAGTGAGACTTGAAACCATTACCAGATTTGTAGGACATTTTTATTTCGTTGAATCAGTATGGTAATTGTTGTTCAGATAGGCACATTATCAAGTGCAGTGATTTTTGGTATCTAATTAATATCAAATATCTTTGACATCCTGTTTATTCAAGTACCAAAATTATCACTGTAGTAGCATGCTGTTTTGTTGGCTCTCGCATTCGATTTGTGCATGTATAGTCTGGCTACTGGTATATGGTGCACGCTAACAAATCTGAACATTACATTTGCTGTCATTGTTTCTAACACAAGAAATTAATGTGTAGGCAAATTACGAGTTTAATTTCCGTTAATTTATTAACGACTGTACAATTTAAAGTGTTATCCGTTGCGTATCAAACAATCCACATACACGTAAGATCATTGCTTCACAATATATATATTCACTCATGAAATTTCTTATTAACAATCCGACCCAATTCAAACGTAATAGCAGTGTGCATAGCTACAACACTAGGAGAAAGGATGATATTCACTATTCAAGGTTAAACCTAACTTTGGCTCAGAAAGGGGTGATTTATGCTGCCACAAAAGTCTTTGGTCACTTACCAAGTAGCATAAAAAGTCTGACAGATAGCCACCTAGTATTTAAAAAGAAATTAAAGGAATTTCTGAATGGGAAAGCCTTCTACAACGTAGACGAATTTTTAGATAATACTTAAAAAAATAAAATAAAGAAAGAATAAAACAAAAATAATCCTTAAAATGTTGATTGTCAAGTATAGACAACATTTACTAAACTGACACGTTCCGCATCATTACGAAATGTCGTATATATGATCTATGGAACAAGTATTAATCTAATCTAATCTAATCTAATCTGTCAGTTGCAATTTATTCTAACAGGGCAAAGGAAGGTACTAAGTCTCATTGCTTAGTCAAATTATTTTGTAACCAAAACCACAACAGTACATTTATTTGTGCATTTTAGCGGGGACAGTCTCTTAACATAAACTATGACACGCTCGCCCCCCCCCCTCCCCCCACCCACACACACACACACTTTTACCAATTCAAACACACACACACCACTTTTGAAGTTTTCAGGTTGTGAGGAACAGGGTTTTAGGTTTAGAATGTTCTTTGTTTGTTGGCCGGGGTGCGGCAGTCTCCCGCCGACCGCAGAGCGAGGTGGTAGCATGTCGGT
The DNA here is from genome assembly GCA_026315105.1 of Locusta migratoria. Taxonomy (NCBI): domain Eukaryota; kingdom Metazoa; phylum Arthropoda; class Insecta; order Orthoptera; family Acrididae; genus Locusta; species Locusta migratoria. The sequence goes on from CM048747.1 coordinate 106,023,518, forward strand.
AGTGAGTTCGTAACCTGCGTTTAGTGATGGCTAATGTTTTTGCCATTCCGTCGTATCGCATACGGGTTGCAGTTGCATATTGAAAAGTTTCAGTGTGGACTTGTAGACATCATCGTAGTGGCACGCGATTATTTAATCGGTGTATTTAAAGGGAAGAGTTTTCGACATTTGTCGTCCCATAATAAAGGAAGTTAACAGAGTTTACTGTTATGGATCAACCTAGTAATTGTCCGCATTGCCCGCAATTGGAACAATTATTAAATGATTAAGCATAAAATAGAATGTAACGGCAACTTCGCCCATCGAGGATTAGGTGGACGCAGCAAGGACGTTACAAGGTCAACCCCTGAAATACAAAGGAGCTTCTTGTATGGTAACTGTAACACTAATTAACAATATGAAAGAGATTTCTCTTTACTTCTCACCATTACTCACAACTACCAGTGACTGGCTCACTAAAGGCACGCTTTGTTTCCACGTGCAGCGTTCCGCTCCGGAGTGCTACCAAGTGCTCGTGGAGATTCCGAACGGCTCATTCCGAATCCTCCCAGTCGCTGAATTCTTCAAAGAGGGGCGCGCGAAACCCATTCGCCGACTAAATCTCCCCCATCTGAAATATTGAGGGCGGTCTTCAGGTACCGCCCGGCCGAGGGTTCGCAGGCGGCATTACATAAAGTCGGCGCTCGCGCTCGCGCGGGCAAACAGGTTCAGCGATTTGAGAATTATCGCGCCCCGGGGCTTTCCGTCTTCTTTAGCGCCACCGGCGGCAGCGGCGTCGCACTGAATATTTGAATGGCCCAAAGCAAGACGGACGGCGGCGGCGCGCAGCTGTTTTTCCTCATCGGGTCCTGCCACTGCGTTCCGCCTGGCGCCGAGCCGAGCGCGCCGGGGGGCGGCGACCGAGGACGACGGGGGCGGAGGAGGGGGCGGGGGCGGCGGGGGCGGCGGAATTGGAGGCGGTCGGATGGACATCTGGAGTGATGAGGGGGCGACCCCAGCAGTGGCGCTGTCTGCCACGTGTCTGCCATTCCAACGGCACGGCCGCAATAGCGAGCGCAACACTTGTCACTGACAACATAGCCACCGAGCCCGATAGTATCTGTCTCCGTGTATTAATCATTTTTTAACATCATCGTCGGGTGGGGAGAGTCTTCATCAACGTCATCATCAACACGTGTTGTCTACTCAGAGGCAGGATTTCACGTTTTCGATAAGAATAAACGCCGTCTAGATAGCTAAAATTAGCAAACGACTTACGAGTAGAATGAAACTTTCACTCTGCAGCGGAGTGTGCGCTGATGTGAAACTTCCTGGCAGATTAAAATTGTGTGCCGGAACCGGGATTCGAACCTGGGACCTTTGCCTTTCGCGGGCAAGCACTCCTGGAAGAAAGGATATGGTGGAGACATGGCTTAGCCATTCTGGAAACATCCCTCAGGCTGTGGCTAAGCCATGTCTCCAATATATCCTTTCTTCCAGGAGTGCTAGTCTTGCATGGTTCGCAGGAGAGCTTCTGTGAAGTAAGGAAAGTAGGAGGCGAGATACTGGCGGAAGTAAAGTTGTGAGGCGGCATCGTGAGTCGTGTCGGGATAGCACAGTCGGTAGTGCGCTTGCCCGCGAAAGGCAGAGGTCCCAGGTTCGAATCCCGGTTCCGGCACACAATGTTAATCTGCCAGGAACTTTCAACTTACAAGTATACTGCCGCGTGACGTCGACGACCACCATAGATATTTCTACAGGAGCAGCCCTGCTACGGTGACAAACGTTTTGCCGGCCGCGATGGCCGAGGGGACTGAGGCGCTCCAGTCACGGTCTGCACGGCCCCTATGGTCGGGGGTTCGAATCCCCCCTCGGGCATGGATATTTGTGCCGTCCTTAGTGTTAGCTAGTTCGTAAGTAGTTTGTAAGTTTAGGGACTGATGACTCCGTAGTTAAGTCCCATAAGCTATACAAACATTTGAACATTGGAATTTTTGACCAACGTTTCTAAACGAAAATAAGGGATAGCGAGCGCAACACTTGTCACTGACAACAGAGCCACCGAGCCTGATAGTATCTGTCTTCCTGTATTAATAATCTTTTAACATCATCGTCGGGTGTGGAGAGTCTTCATCAGCGTGATCATCAACATGTGTTGTCTACTCAGAGGCAGCTTTTCACATTTTCAATAAGAATAAAAGCCGTCTAGACCGCCAAAAACTTACGGTTATACTGCCGCTTTACGTTGTTGACCACCACCGATATTTCGACAGGAGCACACCCTGCTAAGGTGACCAATGTTTCTACACGAAAATAAGGGAGATACTTATGTCCTTCACAAAAAAAAAAAAAAAAAAAAAAAAAAAAAAAAAAAAAAAAAAAATAAGGAAGATTAAGAGAACGGCGAAATTTCGCAAAATATCAAATCAGTATTTGTAAAAGATAAATATTTATTTACACATCACAAATAATTAGACATATTTTGCAACAAACATTGCCTCAATGCAACGAGATGACTGTATGAACAAGGAAAATTCAGGGAAACTTGAAATTTGGTTACGTTTGTGCTACTTGTAGTCCTTACATCTGTACACTCATCGTTCACAAGAGAAAAGACACTCTCGTTGTGATCATCCCGTCCTGGTATACTCATAACATAAACATACCATTTCACCAAAGTTCTCAAAATTAAAATTATTTGGTTGAGCACTTTGCTTTGTAGGCGCTTCACCGTGCTAATCTAATCCAGGAATATAAAGCTTGACACTTTGAAAGATACGTACATATAGCTCTATTTCCGTTTTTGATGGCCTTTTATCTTCGTCCTCGCTGCCCATCATAAAATCTTGAACAACGATTCATAGTTAAGCACCGGCGGAGAAAGGAAAGGTATAATATTCTGTCGACAGCGTGGTCTTTAGAGACGGAACTCATGCTCTGATTTGTCGGTAAGGATGTGGAAGGCAATCGGCCATACCATTCTGGTATTCGCCTGGAATGATTTGAACCGCCGTCCTCCCGAATGTGAGTCCAGTGTGCTACCACCGCGCCACATCTAAGTTGCTAACCGCCAAGCTTCGGTCGACCATTTCTAAGATAACCGATAGATATGATGTCAATATAGTATCAGTGGTCTCTCTGCAGGAATCATTTATAACAAGATTGGTAGTATTTTGCGGAAATATTATGTGAAATGTGTTTTTCGACCACCTAAGAGAAAGGCCCTGTTGGTGTCCGTAAAGTATGATTTTTCTTTTGCGTAAGGCTCCTATTTATCCTATTCCTTGTAGCATGTCATATATTGGTCAGACAATCAGGACTGTGGAAGACCGGTGTATAGGACACAAACGTTGCACATGCATATAACAGCAAAACAAATGCGCTCTTGCAGAATGTCTTGGCACCGGTCATCCTATGGAATACAACAACACAGAGTTTCTGTCATGCACTTCCGTCTATTGGGATGGTGTTATTAAGGAAACTGTTGAAATTAAACTGGCAAGCGACCTTATAAATAGAGGTGTTGGTTTTTTGGTTTAAATTCTGATTGGGATCCGCCACTGTCTCTCGTAAAAATAAATAAATAAATAAACCATAGGAACAGAATTAATGCTGCCTCACTTGTTGTTAATAGTCAATACTTTTTTTTTTATCTGTGATCATATTCGGTTGTGTTGATTCTGTAGTGACTTGTACTGTGCAGCTGTGCCTTGAGAATGGCAGGGTATGCTCCTGTCGAAATATCGGCGATGTTCGACGACCTCACCCAGCAGCTTACTCGTAAGTTGTTTGAAAATTCATCATGCCGAAAAAAGTTTAGGTTTCACATCGCTAAAGTTGTGTTTATTGATTACGACGTTTCGGCATTTGCCATCATCATATCTAAAAACCTTTGAAATTGCTCAGTAAAGCTCAACAATTGACGTACCAACTGGGTAGATATTTTATTATTGACACTGAACTTTACTGAGCAAGTTCAAAGGTTGATAGCAGATGCCGCAACGTCGTAATATACTTTTAGCGATCTATACGGTTTTTATTTCTATTGAAAAATCGAACATCGCAGATTTGTTTGTTTGTTTGTATAGCTTAAAGGACTTAACTACGGGGTCATCAGTCCCTAAACTTGCAAACTACTTACAAACTAGCTAATACTAAGGACGGCACAAATATCCATTCCCGAGGGGGGATTCGAACCCCCCGACCGTAGTGGCCGTGCAGACAGTGACTGGAGCGCCTCAGTCCCCTCGGCAAACGCGGCCGGCGAACATCGCAGACTCGTTCAGGAAATTCGTTTCCTTTATACAAAAGGTTTTCACTTGGTAACTTTCCATGCTGTCCTGTCTTCCGCCATCTTCTTCGGGTCTTTCTATATTCTACTTCTCTTTATGTCGTCTATCAACTTGTATCTCCTCGTTCCTCTCAATCTTCTTCCACAAATTAGCCATTCTAAACCATCTCTTATTAATGTATCTCGTTTCAACAAATGTCCCATCCAGTTCTTTCTTTCTCTTATAACCTGCTGCAGTCTTCTCCTTTTACCAACCCTTTCCAAGACCCTTTCGTTGCACATTATTTCCTTCTAGCTTATCCTCTCCATTCTTCTCGACACCCACATCCCAAATGCGTCTAGCCTTTTCTCATCATCTCGTCTCAGTGTCCATGTTATACTCCAAGCAAAACTTTTCTTCAGTTCTTTATCCTGTTTGGAACTTAGTAATCAACTATTGAATGCCTCCTTTGCTGTAGCAGTGTGGGTCTTTCTGATGGCATCTGAGATCTTCAGTGATCGTACTCCCTAAATATTTATAAGTTCTGCCTTCGTTACCGACTATTTCATCTATCTTAATAATTGCTAGTTTTCTTCTTCTGCCATTCACCAGTCTTTTTTCCTGTGTTGATCCTCATTCAAAATATTACACGCAAGCCTCATTCTGATTATTTAGCATATTATTTGCAGTTTTCCCGCTTTCTGTCACTAACACTATGTCATTAGCAAATCTGAAACGTTCTATGCTCTTCCCAGCATTACGTACTACTCATTTTCCATCTAATCATTTAGCAGTAATCTCTTCAAAATAGAACATAAAATGGGAGATGCAACAACCATGCCGCTTCCTCCCGACGTTTCCTTTCCAATCCTTAGTCTTACTTTCTGTTGTAAATATCGATTCTGTAGCAGTCGTCTCTCCTTCCAATCTATTCCTCTTCTACATATCCATCAGCTTGAAGTCTGTCTAAAGCTCTTTCCAGGTCAACAAAAACAGCATAAATTTGTCTACCTTTCTCAATATATATTTCTCCTATGATTCGTAACAGTCCAATAGCGCCTTTTGTTCCTTTGTCTTTTCTAAATCCTAACTGTTTCTCTCCGATCCATCTATGCAACTTTCCACGCAGCCTTTTATTTAGCACTCTCAGAAGTACTTCAGCTGAATGGGCAATTAGAAAAATAGCATTTTTTTGGCATTTATTGCCATTTCTTTTCTTCTCAATTGGAATCATTAACGTTGCAAGAAAGTCATCATAGACAGACTAATTCCTTCCTTTCCCTGTTTCCAAGCTCTTCAACAATTCCGCTGGTAGGTTATCCATGCCACAAGCCTACTGATTCTTCACCTACTTCAGTGTCTTTTCTTCTTCTGCTTCCAGCGATCTTTTATTGCTAACTAGCTGAAAAACTGGCATAGCTCGACTATTTATTTATTAGGGCTACTACTGGTGCCACTACAACACCACATGTTTGCAGAATGTCATTATGGTTTACCAAAGCAGTTTATTTATTGGCCCAATGATACCGGTTTAGGTTTTACACCATTTTCAAGCGTCGCAGAGCTTAAATAGTTGGTTATAATGACATGTTATAATATTGAAAATGAAACTGTTTAAAATAAAGTATAATGTTTGGAATTTGTGTAAACCTGAAAGCGGTAGCATTGGGCCAATAAATAAACAGCTTTGGTCGACCATAATGGCAGTCTCCACATATATTAACGCTGTTAAGCCCCATCTTTTCACTTATTTAAACACCACGTGTGTTCGTGGAAAATCTGAGACTGAGTAAATTATGTAAAATTGAATGCAAACGTAGGCTTCCGCGGCTGTTGTCACGATCAATAAAATTCTGCTGGGTATGAAACCGCGTCGTCATTTTATAAATTCCACCGACGTTTCGGCCACTGTTGCAGGCGGCCTTCATCAGGGTCTGTCTCTGACTGGGTCAGGCCGCCTGCAACAGTGGCCGAAACGTCGGTGGAAATTATAAAATGACGACGCGGTTTCATACCCAGAAGAATTTTATTATGTAAAATTGGTATAATTTTCTCTTTAATGACAGAGAACTCGACAAACTCCACCTGGGGTACAATAAGACTACATGGGAAAAAAAAAAAAAAAAAAAAAAAAAAAAAAAAAAAAAAAAAAAAAAAAGAACAGAAACTCTGCAATTTATTTGAGCTACATAATTTTACAAGAGCTTGTTCGTATGCAGAAATATTTTTAATATTCGTAAATGAAAAGTTTAACTTTAAAAAAATTGACAATCAAGAAGGTTGATTTTGTAATATTTGTTGTAAACACTTAAAAATGGCGACGTAGAGCGTCGAAAAACGACGTGTGTCTCATAAATACCAAAGTGACTTTTGGCTTAAGAGTATATTAATCATACGCCGCGCAAATAAATTAACCCTAGAGAGTTGAACTTCTGGCCGAGGCCGGCCGCGGTGGCCGAGAGAACTGAGGCACGTCAGTCACGGTCTGAACGGCCACTGCGGTCGGGGGTTCGAATCCCCCCTCGGGCATGGATATTTGTGTCGTCTTTACTATAAGGTAGTTCATAAGTAGTTTGTAGGTTTAGGGACTGATGACCCTGCAGTTAAGTCCCATAAGCTATACAAACATTTGAACATTTTTCTGGCCGAGATTATTTCGTATTATAATAAGTGCCCACCAACTTGCCGACCGTCTGCTCTCATTTCTCTTTCCACCTGTCCCTCTCCCTTATCGCTGCCCATCTCTTCTTCTCGCTGCCCTTATGGTGCCTTCTCCCTGCTAATATCCTCCTCTCCCACGGTCCATGTCTTCCTACACCTCTCTCACATTATTTCCTCTTCCTTCCTTTCTCACTCCTCCTCCCCCAATGAAATACATATCTATCAACTTCCTTGGTGTACAGTGTGTTGGTAACGAAGATCCCACTCTGCAGCAGTACGTGCTCTTATATCAAATTTCCTGGCAGGCATTCAAAACTAGGACCTTTGCCTTTAGCGGAATTGCTGTACAGACTCACCCTAGTTTGCTTCACGGTGCGTCCTCACAGATTTACCTCCGCCAGTACCTAGTCTCCTAACTACCAAACTTCACAGAAGTTCTCCTGCGAATCTAGAACGACTGTAACTCCTGGAAGTAACAATATAATGGAGATAGCGAAGTGCTACTACCTAGAGTATGTTTCCAAAATGTTTTCACTCAGCATTGAAGTGTGCGCTTATATGACTCTTAATGACAGATTAAAACTGTGTACCAGAACAATATTCGAATCTCGGACTTTTGGTTTCAGGGCAAGTGCTCTATATTTAGCACACGAAGGCAAAGGTCCCAGGTTCTAATCCCGGTCAGACACACAGTTTTAATCTTACAGGAAGTTTCAGTATTGAAGTTTATTGTAACGTAGCGTCTGCCATCAATATTTCTTCTATGAAAACTTCTATCCAAATGTACCAAGATTCCTGATGAGTCAAGAAACGGTACCCTAAATAAATATCGGCAAAATGATCTTGGGTGGGCTCCAGCAGTTATTCTGATTACACGCTTTTGTGCAATGAATACTTTTTTCCTTAATATTGAATTGCCCCAGAATATGATCCCATATGATAGAAGTGAATGTAAATAGGCATAGCAAGTTAATTTACTCAGATGTACATCACCAAATTTTGCAATGAACTTGAAAGCACAAGTAGCTGAACTCAATGGTTTCAGCAGATATTCAATGTTTTTCTTCCAATTCAATCCCTCGTCAATGCAAACACCTAAAAATTTTGAATATTCTCCCTCAGCTACACATTTATGTTCAAAGTCTAAGTTTATTAGTGGTGTCATGCATTTATTATATGAAACCGTATACACTGGGTTTTATCAAAGTTCAATGGGAGTCCATTTGTAGTGAAACGCTTAATAATTTTCTGAAAGATATCTTAGAAGTCTGTTGTAAAGAACCCACCATCATGGACCTTATGATATCTTAGGCAGACAGAGTCATTCCTTTCGTTGTGTATCGAATCTGTGCAATATGTTATCAAGATCGGAAAAAACTGTTCAAATGTTTGTGAAACTAATTGGACTTAACTGCTGGGTTATCAGTCCCTAAACTTACAAAGTACTTATGAACTACGTTATACTAAATACGGCACAAACATCCGTGCCCTAAGGGGGATTCGAATCCCCGATGTGGAACGGCCTCGGCATCTTAGTATAGCACCTCAATGCGCTCGGCCGCTGGGCCGCGGCTAAGATCTGAATAAACAAGTATTTTATAGTCAAATACTGCAAATGAAACACCGTCCGCCATGCACCGTACATTTTATGCACACAGTGCTGTTCGTTTTGTTTTGAAGGTCAAGAGCACAGAATTTATTGGCACTCGATGAACGGTAAGGAAGCACATCAAGTAAGAATTTAACCGAAGTGTCGATGCCCATACGAAATTCGAATATCGAGTATTTTAGATTTTTCGATTATTCCCGTGCTTCTTTAGGTTTTTCCGTTTTCTTTACTTTTTATATGCAACCACTGTACTATAGTGAACAAAGAAAAAAAATCGCAACCAGTGAATTTTTAGGGAGACTAACGCACATCAACTGACAAATAATCAGCAGTCTCTGTTGCAACAGACTGTTGATTATTTGACTCATTTACCACTGTTGCTGCACCAGCCACCAGAATGGAATGTAGAGATTTTATATATAGGGACGAATTAGTAAAAACGTTAATGATTTTTTAAAATGAAAACCATTCTCGGCCTGTTAATGGACCATCTTCAGATCCACGTGGCCTTGACTCCACATAGCACATGGACAGTAGTCCAGTCTGGCAGTTAGCAAGCTCCACTGCCGCACGTGTGTAGAGCGGAATCGAAGCCACATGGATCTGAAGGCAGCTTAGTAACAGGCTGAAACTGGTCACCATTTCAATCTGTTCTGACACCACCGTACCAATCGTAGTAAATCAAAAGACGTGCCAGTCGTCAACTACAAAAATGTTTTGTTAATACACGTTTCGTGACAACAACAAAATCTTCGACAGCAAAGTAGAGAAGAGGCTCAGACATGCGATTGACGCAGGATGGGGAAAGTTTTTAGAGAAATTAAAAGTCAGCATTGCTAAATTAAGTATGCTGGCGAAAATTGGGAGAACAAGTAATCGAGAAAATGGACGGCTTAAAGAGAAAACTAAGTTGTCTTGTGTTTTATTAGATGGTTCTAACAACGTGATAAATCAGAATACGGAACTGTCTAAAGGGCATTACTAAGCCAATTTGAAAACAAAGCATGTGTGCTGTGTATATCGCTTTGATGGCGTTGCCTTTTAATAGTCATAAGCTAATAAGTACTGAAAAAGACTTATTCTCGTCCTTTTTTTAACATAAAAATTAATTTTTAACACGGAGTTTGAAGGTATGCACTGATAATGCAGTGACATCTGATTTCCTTATAATATTCACTGGGAAAACTTCTGTCCTCAAAGATGCATCACAGTTTTTAAAGGATACGCGAAAAGAGACAGAGATTTTTCCAGGTAATAACAATACATAAATTATTTTAGCAATTTTTAACAAAGTAAACATGAAGATCCCTTACAATGTACTCCAAATGAGACAGTATTCCACGTCCAGTATAACATCGTTATTTGATCTAGCAACGTTGTAGAACCTTCATGCTACACGCATGTAAAGCTCTACGTCACAGTTTGTGGAGACGATAAATATACGATGAAACTGATTAAATGCTTTAAATTACTCATGCCGTTTCGACAGACAGAAAATTGAACAGATGCCAACAACTATAAAGTGGAGGATACACAGGGCATATGTGTAATTGTTTTCCCATCGGCAGCATAGACCTAGATACACATTATAAACGATGCGGTTACCTGGCTGCAAGCCAATCAAATTCGCGGACGGAACAGCAGCCGAATATGATGTTAATTAACGGCAGTCAGACGATTGTGAGGGCTAAATAAACGGCTGCTGTTTACACATTGTTTCGCCGTGTGTACCATAACTAGGCTGGCAACTACACATAACAGGCGTACTACAATTAACAGCGCAGTTACTTTTTAGAATCGTGCCTAAGGGGTATCCTGTATCATAAATAGAGGTGTTGGGCAAAAAAAAGGTGGCAGTCATTAGGAACGTTACAGAGGAAACAAACTTCCTGCCGTTTATAAGAGATAAATGTTTCATGAATATGTGTATGTAAATTCCAGTGTTTAAACTGCTATTACAAGTAGGAGAACAGTTTAGGCCTGTCATTTCATGCAAGAAATTTACCTCAAATGAAACACGGTCGCAGATTCTACAGTTATAAAATTCTCTCGGGTGTTCACACACATCGTTTGGTACGTGGCCACTAGCTTTCTGGTGAGATCTCCTCTACCATCGTCACGTGAGTGACTGTCACGTGTATGCCGCTGCTGTGACGTCACTGGTGATGAGTCCGCCCGAATATGGTGAAGGTTTGGCAGCACAACCGTCCCTCCTCTTTGGCATCCCCATTTCCAGTCCGTATTCATCTGTAATCTACCGCCTATATTGTGGTCCTTTACTACGCTATGCCACAAAAAAGTGATCCTGTTTAGTAATATGGGTAGATAATGCACTTCGGTATTCACTTTCTAGAGCATTCACCGCTATAGCTGATTTTTATGGCTGTCATAGGCAATAACGCATTACATGTTTCATGCGATGCTGTTCAGTTTAGTGTAGTTCGCGAACGAACTAGTTCAGAAGAGCGCTCCCAAAGGCGAAATACGCGAACTAGTTCGCAGATCCCTCGCCTCTTAGTTCGTCCGTTCCTTTTTCGAAGTCTGACAGGGAACAGCGAGAGGACGCGAGAGCGCGCTGAATCGCGTGATTCCCTTCTGCCAGTTACCTTCATTTCGAGCTGAGATGCAGCTCAGCTGTACTTTAATAGTTCACTGCCACAAGAAATCCACTTTAAAAATAAAGTACTACGAGTACTCTGTATACAAAGTTGTTGAATACCATTGTATCACCCATTCGTGTAAATAACTGGTTTATTTGTCTAAGTATTTGATGTCAAATTTCCCAAAAATACGGATAATAGCACACGCTTTGACAACAATGATTCATTATATAAAAAAGCTGAGCATAAAGAAACTAAGAGCTCTTTTAGTAGCGGTAGCAAAAGCCAAAAAGAGCGGACGAACTAAAAAGAGCGGACAAACTAAAAATAGCGGACGAACTAAAAAGAGAGCTAACGGTCGCGAACTATTATGCCAAACGTATTTCGCATCTTAGTTCGTTGGTTTCTTTTTCGAAGACCGCAGGGCAATAGCGAGAGTGTGCGTAGCAGAATTAAAAATCACGTGTTTGCCTTCTACTGATGAGTCATTTCGAGGTGAGTGTCTGCCTGCTAGATTACATAGTTCAGTGCTACAAAATTTTTGTTTTGAAGTGTTCTGCACTCTGCAATATCTGAATAATAAATGCCATAATGCCAAGATATAGAGATAACTCTAAACTTAAACGCAAGAAATGATCCACAAACTGTATCTTTTAGTTTACGTGCTATCGTTAGGGGCTCAAGCAGCAAGCGCATGAAGCAGCTAGGTTGGGGATCTTCCCCCTCCACATGCACGCGCACACCACCCCGCTGAGCCGTCACTGGGAACCGACAAACTAAAAGAGCGCTCCCGATCGCGAACTATTATGCGCAAGTCTAGTTCAGTACTGCGCTCAGTTTGATAGTAACAAATGACCTCACACCTCCACTACTTTGAAAAAATGAATAAAATGAAGATACACGAAACATCGTAACAACCGCACAAGTTGAAATTATGATATGTCGCATTGGCATAATTTACTACGACACCTACTAACGTAAAGCATGCTAAAAAATTCAGGACTATGCCGTCAGCAGGTAAGGTGACGCTCACCGTTTTCTCGACGTCCGAGGTCCGATACTCAACGAATTCATCGAGCACAGAAAACCCATTAACAGTGACATGTACTGTGAGACACTTCGTAGCCTAAACAAATCCACCAACAGCAAACGGGCTAAGCTGCTCACGAAGGGAGTCATTCTTGCTGCTGATGACGCGCGTGCACACGTCTTTAGGTTACCGGGTACCGGTCAAGTAGGATCAAATTTAGCATCCGCCCTACAGCACCGACATCTCACTCTGTGGTATCCATCTGTTTGAACCAATAAAAATCTCAAACGGAAACGCTTCAACTCGATGGAAGGCCACAGTAGTAGAGGATTGGCTCTTGTCACAGCCACAGGAATTTTGGGAACAAGAAATCCTTCGACTCGTTAAAGAATAGGATAGTTGTGGTCAGGTCTCTGGTGATTACTTTTGAATAAAGAATTCAATGATACCCACAGTTTCTTTCTTACCTTTTAATTTGAACACCTCTCGTATGTTTCAAGCGTTCCAAGGTCTACTTAATGTTTCAGAGACTCTATTACTGTAAAAGATTTGACAAACTCCTGAAGAATGTGTAAATATTGCGTCTCTTCAGGATACGGCTGATCCTACATGTTACTGAACAACAAAACGATGAAACAGAAAGCTACTCCGAGTCTTCCTTGAAGTCTTCTCATATCGTGACGACGTTGAAACATCTTGAGAAAGTGGAGTGTTGATGTACACGTTTTCCTGTAATTTCGTTTTACAGTTCTCTCGGCAGAGCCTCGGTGTTGGAGACTGTTTCGGCACGTGTGGCAAGGTCCTTAGAAGAGCCCTTTATTGTGACCAGTGCCGTGCTGACACCGATGTGGTTGTGTGTGGAAGTGCGGGGTAGTGGTTTGATAAACACTCTGACTGAGAAACTCAGAATATCGGCGGACAAGTACGTTCAAGAACGCCGAGGAGCCGTTCTCATCTATTTCATCTACATCTACATGGCATACTCTGCAAATCATATTTAAGTGCCTGGCAGAGGGTTCATCGAACCACCGTTATACTATTTTACCTCCCATTCCATTCTCGAATGGCTGGCGGGAAGAAAGAACACCTGAATCTCTCCGTTCGGGCTCTGATTTCTCGTATTTTATTCTGATGATCATTTCTACCTATGTAAGTGGGAGTCAACAATATATTTTCGCATTCGGACGAGAATGTTGGCGTTTGTAGTTTCGTAAGCAGCCCACGCCGCAGCGATAAGCGCCGTTGTTCTAATGATTCCCATCCCAGATCCTGTATCATTTCCGTAATGCTGTCTCCCGTGTATCGCGACAGTACGAAACGAGCTGCTCTTCTTTGGACTCTTTCGATGTCCTCCGTCAAACCCACCTGCTGATACTGGGCAGCAATATTCCATAAAAGGCCGGAAAAGCGTAGTGTACGCAGTTTCTTTAGTAGTTCTGTTGCATCTTTTAAGGGTTCTGCCAATAAAACGCAGTCTCTGGTTCGCCTTTCCCACGACACTGTCTACGTGTTCTTTCCAATTTAAGTCAGAAGTAATTGTAATTCCTAGGTATTTTGTGGAGTTTACGGCCTTTACATTTGATCTTTACATTGATTTATCATGTAAACAAAGTTTAACGGATTTCTTTTCGTACTCATGTGGACGACTTCAAACTTCTCATTATTTAGAGTAAATTGCCAATTCTTACACCATACAGATATCTTATTCAAATCGTTCTACAGTTGGTTTCGATCTTCAGATGATTTTAGTAGACGGTAAATGACGGCGTCATCTGCAAACAACCTAAGAGAGCTACTTAGATTTTCCCCTAAATCGTTTATATAAATAAGGAACAGCATAGGACCAATAACACTACCCTGTGGAACGCCCGATATCACCTCTTTTTAGTCGATGCCTTACCATCGATTACTACTTCCATAATTTTTTATTTTTATTTTGTTTTTCTTATGGGACTTAACTACGGGGTCATCAGTCCCTAAACTTACAAACTACTTACGAACTACTTAACACTAAGGACGGCACAAATAACCATGCCCGAGGGGGGATTCGAACCCCCGACCATAGTGACCGTGCAGACCGTGACTGGCGCGTCGCAGTCCTCTCAGCCACCGCGGCCGGCACTTCCATCATGAACGTGATGTCGTTATGGACGTTACTTATGTATTCCAAGCACTCTTCGCATATAAGAGGACAACGATGTGTCTGATTTAACGATAGAAACATTTAGACTTCGCAGAAGCGATGCTCAATGCGATGACTTCAGCTGATTTGATGGAGCTAATGGGATTCCCATTGTGATCCCGTTTGTCTCGTTACAATTTTCTCCACCGCATGAAGAATACGATGTTGTCAGGGTGTGGAACATCTTAATATAATCCACAATAGTGTCGAATCTTCGGAGAACATGTTCCAAGAGTCTGTAACGGGCTCATATGAAAATAAAGTTAACCATGACATCTCTTTCGTCAAGATGCATATGTTTAATATGATTGATACGTTGGATGTACTATAGATTGTACGCAACGACAAAATATTTCACAGGTCTATGAATCTGTGATCATATAGTGTTCATGACGGACCTCATAAGTATACCTTTTTTTTATCCACCTATGGCAGAGCGTAGGACGAAAGTGGTCGAGGAGCCAATAACTTTCCTTCAGCGATGACAATTCGCGAAAGGCTCTGAAGTCATTAAACAGGAAGCTGAAAGCTGAATCTCGAGGCAACCTTTGGTTGTATCTATGGGATACATAGCACATATGCCACACACTTTTTCCTCTTAAGGATTCTTGTAGCACAAATCAAAAAACACCGCTAAATTAGTCATCGAAACTCAGGTTGATGAAAAGCAAAGTTTTAGATCCAGACACACCGATGACTACAAAAAAGAATATTTCATGTGTCCCTATATATGTATAAGGAGTGCATAGAATTATATCTGGAATCTACAGAAAAATGTGATAGGTGATATTGCTGATCATGAAGTATGGATCACTGTACAAAAGCTCGAATTGTGATCCGATTTATTTCCATTGCCTCCTATAAAATACAAATAAAATCAAATTAATGGATAAATCTTAATTTTTACTTCATTTCATAATTCACTAATGTTTGAGTGTGTAAACTATAGGTAAATGGACTCTGCGTCTAAATTTCAATGTTTGTAAACATCAGTAAACAAACCAGTCATGTGAAACATGAACCACTTAGATACAAAAATAAAAAGAAAGACACATCGTCAAGACTTCAACGCATTTTAACCACATCATAAAACTTTTATGTCGAAAAATGTATTTACTTGTACATAAATGATAATGAACATGGTAATCTTGCGAATTCAGGGGAGATTTTCGCTTGCGGTATTTCAGTATAGCATAAGAGAGAGACGCCACTTTGTAAGTGTACTTTCATGGACAAATATTACGTTTAAATGTAATATTAGGTGAGACAAAAATGGTTTGTTTAGTTGTTAAAAATTACTTTTTGAATTGAAACGGGGATTTTGCCATCATCGGTAGCTATAAAGACAACTACCGACGAGAAGATGCGAAGTATCTAAGCATCAGTAAGCAAACTGAAGTATATACAAATCGGACACCAACAAAGGCTACAGCAATAACATAATAGCACTATATTGCACATTTGTGTATTGTCCTTCATTAATTGTACTGTAACAAAAAGAGCAATACGAAGGATCCATATACCTAATCTTTTTTTAGATACATTTGTTTCAACAAATGTGTTTAACTGTAGTTCTCATCCTTGCAAGCCACGCTTCTCGTGTAGGACGTTCATAGGAAGTTTATCGGAAAGTCTGTGATTGCACATATTTCGAACTGGCATATCTTTTGCATGTCGTGATAAGGGAATTATGAAAAGTCGCGTAATATGATCCGTTTCAAATGTCGTTAATTGTTAGAGTCAGATAGAAATGAGAATTGCATTCGTTCGGGAATGTCTGGCTCAAAATCATTTGTCATATGCTCCCCAATTCAACTTTCCAAGTTTTGACATGATTTGAAGATGGTTGATTGAAGGTTTTTTTGTCTCTCTATCTCTCTCTCTCTTTTTTTTTTTTTTTTTTTTTTTTTTTTTTTTTGACAACATGACAACTTTTACAAATTGACACAGTGCTCCTAACGCTCTCAACGCCGGATGCAGTCTTCCTGAATGACGCGATGTACTGTTCGTGAATTTCCTTGAATCTCGCCTAGTGTTGAAAATCAGGTCCTTTCTTCAAAGTTTCGAGTTAGTAATTTAAACAAAGCCCTCAGGGGCTTGACCTCAGTGTGTGGAGGATAAAGCAGCAAAGTGATTTCGTGTTTTGTGCAAAGTCATGCATCAACAGACATGAATACGGGAGTGCATTATCGTGATGCAAGGGCCATAAATTATCTCACCCCATTTCAGATCGTTTCCTTTTCACATTTTTTCGCAGGCGTCACGACACGCCCACTAACACCATCGATTTATCCCTGTAACACGATTTTTTATAAACTAATCCTTCAAAGAAAAACCTCATTCTGGACGCCCTCCGACATCTATCGATGCTGAACGTGTCAGGGACTCAATGAAATTCGTCCCATGAGACATGAGACATGGGTCAAGACTGGAAAGACCATTGCCACGGAAAGCGTGAAGAGCTTAGGATGTCCCTAGGTCTTGAGACGTTGATCTACGGCTATTATATTGAAACGAAGGTTCAGGCAACACAGCGCGTCGAAAAATGTTTTCCAATGAAAGTTCGCCACTTCAGGAAAAATGTAAAAAAAAAAAAAATAAATAAATAAATAAACGTTGTTTCATGTTAACGCGATTTGTAGTCATACAAATATTCCGAAAAACAGTTTTTAAGTGCCTGACCGTGTATATGGACTCGCACTCTGAGTGTTATGCCAGCGCATTTTCACATTGCAGGTCCTCACGCGAAAGCCGCGAGCAATTGAAAATCGCCTTATTTCGTAAATATTATCTCCTTCGCATGCCTGTTCACCTCTCATAGTCTCGTTCAAATGTTCGTCGGGAGTTCGCGTAGGCTACTTTGTCCGACACACATCCTAAGGTTTTGTGTATTCAACAAGACGCCTAACTCATTATTACATTAGATTAATTGTTCGTTCCATAGATCAAAATTGATGAGATCCTCGTGTATGTGGAACATGTCAATATGTAATTGCTTTTACGATCATGTGATAATACTGATAGTACGAATACATAAATCATTTGGTTCTATTAAAAATTTGTCAGTGGATTAAAAGGAGTTGACCACTAGTAAGTCTATAAAGCTCGTCTTAAACTGATCCTTATTTGTAGCAAAATTTTTGTATAGTTACTGGTAAATTATTTAAAATGATTGTTCCTGAATAGGAAATTAAGTGCTTTTAAGTTCTTGTGTACGTTGCTTTTGTTCCTACTATTGTTTGTTAGAAAGAAAGGTATATTATTTATGAAAATTTCATCAAATATACTGAGAGGCAGTAAGTAGTATAGCAGTTCTTTGAAGAGGCTTCTACAGGATTTCCGTGAATTTAATTCGCAAATAATACTTATTTCACGCGTTTGGACTTTGAAAACTTTTGCTTGCAGAGTACCGCAAAATATTATGCCGTTGACATTATGGAAAGAAAGCAAGGAAAGTAAGTTAGCTTTTTAATTTTATGTCGCCTACATCTGAAAACACTCGAATTGTAAATACAAATTTGTTAAGTACTTTCTGTAGTTCTGTGGTGTGCTCCTCCTACCTGAATTTATTATAAAGTCGCAATATCAGGATATTAATTCTGTCAAACTCTTCTATCTACTCACGTTCATTCTTTATGCGTATGCTGGATGGAAACTCTTACATATTCTGAAGTGCCCGGAGTATTTTCAAAATGTCAATGAGTTGCCTTTCAATCATTCATTCATGTACATTGAAATATCATTAGCAGACTTTCCTAGATCTATATTCGCCATGCTATTTATTGCGATACTTGTATCATATGAGAAAAAAATCCGAACTCTGCTTCTTGCAGTGTATCTGATGAAAGAGCAATAATGTACACACGAAAAAGGAAAAATCGTACTGACGTGTTTTACGGCCGACCTTAGATTTGTAGTTTTATAATTTTTTGCAAACATTTTGGACCAAAATAATAATCTAAATAATAAAAAATCAATTAATAAGAGTTTCTGAAACCCTTTTAGGGGAAAAAATTAGGTAGTGACGGGTTGAGACACAAGCTCACCCAACCTTCGCGTCACATAAAGCTGCTGCGTTCCGAGTCCCGTTCTGCGGTGATGAGGCAGCAGGAGGAACAAAGCTTGCAGGGCAATGGAGGGGATGGATATAGAGCTGCCTTATAAAACGTTTAATTAACTGATGCGTGAAAAGAGACGCAGGTCGAAAGTTTACTGCTCTTGCTTGTGTGTTACTAAATAGCTTAATACGAGCTGCTCTGCAGGTTCCGAAGTGGAATAACGATATTAACCCACAACAGAAGCTGCCTATCTACAGATAATACACCAAGTAGCGACAGAGGCAATTAACGCCCATACCATGCTGTTTTAATATTTTAACATTTTAATGATAATTTTAACAAACTGACGTTTAAAAATTTTTAAAGTATGACATTTGTAATTTTATACATCCGTGTTATATAACTTCAATGTTTTAAAACACCGTATGCATATTTAATTATCTTACCATATTTTTATACTTATATCACATACATTTCTATAATTTTTATGTCTGGATATATTCAAGAACCTCACTTTTAGGAAAATGTTTATATAACAAACAACTGTGCGATATAAGACCCTAGATAATTAGGGCTCATGCCATCCCCTCCAATCTCCCCCCCCCACCTACTCTTCCCCCCTCCACCTGCAACCAAATTGTAAGTGCCTACATGAAACTGTGCGGCCGCACAGGGCGGCATTTTCGAGAGGCGGCAAATCTGCCACCGCCCCCACCCTTCTTTCTTCTTTTTTCAGGACAAACTCAACACTCATACCCAAGAGGGGATTCGAAACCAAATCTCGGAGGGAGCGGCTTCGGGAACTATGGCATGGCGCCTCGACTACCTGCCGGCCTCCGCTGTTGAACAAGGGGAGGGAGAAGGACTGATTTCTTCTCGCCACTGTTTTAGCTCCGCCGGAGCAACAGCGTTGATGGGGGGCGGGGGGGGGGCAGTCTGGTGTGACACAGCAGTATTCGTATAAGTGGAGCGCTGGTAGCCTGTTACGCGCCGTGCGTTTACTCACAACTAATTTTGCAGAAGACGAAATCTAATTTGGAAATTCGAATGCAATGTTCGATACTGCGATTATGTCTTAAGCCTGAAGCAATTTTCCTAAGCCCTTCAATGGCAGTTTCCGTGTGTTCTTTTTTTCCCGCATGAAGGAAAAACATCATTAAACATTACTACAGTTAAACATGTCCAACATCTACAATGGCTAGTAGTATTCCGAATGGGTAAATACGCTGCGAGTAATTACAAGGGATAAAGACATTGGTAGTAAGCCTGGCATAAGTTGGGTTTCGATGTATTTTTCAAAATGTTTGCAATCAGTTTCTGAGTGATTGTCGGACGTTTCGATTTTGAACCATGGAACACCTGTCTCCGCCTGCATGAACAACAATTAAACACTGACTGGCACTTTTGTTTGACAACACTGCTCGCACACTATCACTTTGTCAACATTTATTTAGTGTATACTGTTTTCCGTTGAATACAATACCTGTGAAGTCTAAGTTCATACCGCGTGGGAGTAGCCGAGCGGTTTAAGGCGCTGCAGTTATCTACTGTGCGGTTGGTCCCGGCGGAAGTTAGAGTCCTCCCTCGGGCGTGTGTGTGTGTGTGTGTGTGTGTGTGTGTGTGTGTGTGTGTGTGTCCTTAGAATAATTTAGGTTGAACAGTGTGTAAGCTTATGGACTGATGACCTTCGCAGTTAAGTCCCATAAGATTTTATACATATTTGAACATTTTTGTAAATTTACAAGGCTTATTAAAATTAGTTAGATTTCTTCAATCAGGTTTGACTTCATTTTTGAGCTAGTGCCCAGCGACTGTTTTGTAAAAATCTGTAGAGAATTTCACCAATCAGTCGCAATTTTTGTTTTTATTTTCCAGATCTACATAGATTTCGGGCACAGTGTGGCTGTTCTCAATGCTTTGAGTTATGGTTACATCTATACCTTCATGTTGAACATAACTGTCTTTTGAGGGAGCGTAGTGGTAAGGCACTGGAGTCACATTCGGGAGGACGGTGGTTCAAATCCACCTCCGGTCATCCACATTTAGATTTTCCGTGAATTCTCTAAATCACTTTAGGCAAATGGCGGGGTGGTTCCTTTCAAAGGGCACGGCCGAATTTCCTCCCATCCTTCCGTCTCTAATAACCACGCTGTCGGCGGGACGTTAAACCCTAAGCTTCGTTCCACAACTGCCAACATGGCGGTTTAGATGTAAGCACATATTAAAAGCTTTGAGACTGGCCTCTCAGTGGCCGAAACCTAGGTAAATCCGAAAAGTAAAACCAAAAATTGCGATTGATTGCTGACATTTCTTACAAATTTGTTTAAATAAAATTCCACAACCGTTCTGTAAAAAAATTTAAAAAACGGGTGGGCGGCGGCAATTTAGCAGCTCGCACGAGGCGGCACTTGGGCTTGCGCCGGCCCTGCTCAGTAGCAATTAGTACTCAGCCAGACGAGTTGCGGACGCAACTGTAGGGTAAAGAAAAATGTCTCCATTTATTTATAAATTAACTAGTGTTCAATTAACCGTTAGTAAGTTTATCAAATTCTACATTTCTATTTTACTTTTGTTTTTAGATCTGAAGATGATCAAAGTTATCGAAACATGTTAAATACTTATATTGCAACTGTTGACGGAAATAAACACATTTAAAATATCTACAGAGACTTGAAATGAAATTTGCAACGGAACGCACGCCAGTCCCAGACGGGGACAGGCAAATCTAAGATCTAATTAAAATTGAAGAGGGGTGTTAAAGGAAACAGAGCATTTAATTAAGAATTTATGTATTCCGGAAACGCTTAAGAAATGGGGAGACCAGTTTAAAACAATAAAAGCACACACCTCACACATTTAAAAGGGGAAAGATCAACAATAAAATTAATAAATGACCAATTTGATTGCCCACCTTTTATGAAATTTGCTTATTAAGAATGTAGGGGATGATTCGGGTGAGTGTGCACACATTCACTTACAAGCCCTCGCCAAAGCTTACTCAAATAGCGACCAGAATCTGCAGAAGTGGAATATTGGAGGAGATCAGCTAGCTTGAAGTACGGGTGCATATTAAAATAAGAAAACTTGACTCTTATATGCCGAAATCTGGACACGTGGTTCATTACCGGTTCCTGGACTGGTTCACAACGCACAAAACCTCAAAATGCGAAAAAGTAAGAATAAAATACCACAAGCGGAATAAATGAACAAATATAACCAAACTACTGACATGAATCGCCTGAGGGGCACTAAATCAACTTGACGACCGGTATCGGATTCACAATAGCCCTAACAGACAAAGGAAGTTCGTTGCAGTTCAAAAAAAATTGCAATGACCATCAACGCGGAAACAAAGTAGAGAAACTGCACTGCTTAATCATAGCTACGAACCAGATTCAACATTATTAAGGAATGAAATCTTAACAAGAACAAAAGAGCAAAGGCACACGCGGTTCGACTATCTTTACTACAAGTAAGATAATAAATTTTGACACTACACACGGTAACTATCTGAAACATCCATCGCTTATCCCAAATGAAATACAAAATACAGGGACAGTTTAAGACTACTGCGAGCATTGTGACTCAGAATTCAACACCGCAGTAAGAAAATCTTAACCTCGCTCCACAGCTCGTTTCGTATTGTCGCCATACGCGGGATACAGCGTTACGGAAATGATACAGGATCTGGGATGGGAATCATTACAACAACGACGCTTATCGCTGCGACGTGGGCTGCTTACGAAACTACAATCGCCAACATTCTTCTCCGAATGCGAAAATATATTGTGGACTCCCACTTACATAGATAGAAATGATCATCAGAATAAAATACGAGAAATCAGAGCCCGAACGGAGAGATTCAGGTGTTCCTTCTTCCTGCGCTCTAATCGAGAATGGAATGGGAGATAAAATAGTATAAAGGTGGTTCTATGAACCCTCTGCCAGGCACTTAAATGTGATTTGCAGAGTATCCCATGTAGATGTAGAGCACCAGTCCAGCTAACCACCTTACCTCTAGCGTCGTCCTCGGCAGAATGCCCAAGACAAGTGGGGGTGGGGGGTTGCGTTCGTTTCACACTGGCAATAGTAATCGTGACGTTTTGGTGACGTAAGGGGCTGTCAGTGGTTGGCTTTCGACTATCGACTTTTTCGAGCACGTGTGAGTGACGCAGCATGGACCACGCAAATTCTGTTATTCTTATGTACCGAATAGTGAACTGCATCGGCCAGTTCTTCATTTGTGTTTCTACAAAGTGGTTATTTCGTTTGTAACTAAACAGGATGCACTTAACATGGCTGCTATCTCAACTTCCACTGTAAGATATGCAATGTGTGCTATAAAATTAATTGCTGTAAGGCTTTGATACAAAAGGATGTTTTATTCACTTAGCCTGTGTTGATGGAAATTTACTCCTCACACATTTATAATTACCGAGTTCAAATGCTACCCATCTTGAGTACGCATAAAAACATCAAAATTCTGTTGGTCTTAGAAATTGAACACAACTAAAACAAGGTGATTTATCCAAGTGAAGCTCATTCCAGGTGGCAGAAGAAATCTATCAGGAATACTGACAGAATCTAACTCTATTACGAAAGTATTGAAAGAATAAGACACGATGCTGCGGCCTCGGGTAATGGTTGCGTAAGTAAGTTACAGAGTCATTATTGATAAATCTGAAGCATTGAATTAATTTTAATTCAACGCTTCAGATTTATCAATAATGCCTTTGACATATTTGAGACATAAATCCGTCTCTGGGATTGTTTATTTGTATTAATTTATAAGTTACAGAGTTGTATAGCAACATAATAAAGAGAACTGACTCACTGAATAACATGAAACAGTTTCATAGCATTCTGTGGACGTGTTTCAAATTTAGAATGCATAAGCAGGTGAGGGAGGAAGGGAGGGAAGGAATACGCACTGTTTGGAAAATACATATGGAGGGGATATTTCGCAAGAGCTTTCGATTTAATGCCAAGGCAATATAAAACTGGAAACAAAATAACGTTGTTTGTAACCTTTTCGAGCCATATGCACTCGTTTCGTTCCCACTGCCCCCATTAAAAAATTAAAAAAAAAAAAAATGAAGAAAGCCTAATGGTGGAGCATCTGTTGTGCCTGACGACATTTACAATACGAGAATATTAAAACGTTACGCAATTTATATGATGATAAAGTGAGAAATTTTCGACCTCTTTATGAAAGCAGAGCGCTTACACCCGATTGAACTGCGGGGTTCATAAATCTTTTAATCTCTTGTTTCGAAGTACGGTAAACAAAAATACTGTAGGATTTCACTGGTACCAAAAAATATCGTTGCAAATTAATCCCACAGAATCATTAATAACACCCTTACCGCGAACGCTTCCCGGAGCCTGCAAGCCCGCTATTGAAAATCCGTTACCGTAATTTGCCGCTCTACCATTATCTCCGCAAATTATTTCAGAACCGTTGTGTACTCGGGTGGCCACTCCGCATTTGTAAATAATTTGAAAATCCTCCGGAATGCACGCCTGGGACTTAATTGACGCCGTAATGTGGGACGGGACGGATGGCTACTGTAATCGCATCTGCCATTCCGCAGATTACAGTGTTCCTCGCTTCCTCGCAGTTCGCGTAAAACAATAAACTGTTACCGTTTCGCAGTAGTGTTCACTGTGAGAAACGTTGAAATATACCTCGCAAATAACTATGCATTTGATAAGGTACTTATCAGCGCTTATCGTGTGGAAATATACACGATAGTTTCATGATAGCATTAGAGCTCGTGCATCATTCAAGTGCGTGTGTGTTTGTGTGAGTGTGTGTGTGTGTGTGTGTGTGTTTGTGAGAGAGAGAGAGAGAGAGAGAGAGAGAGAATAATTTTCACTATAGATTAAATGCAGACATTTTAAAAGTCTCTTCGTGGTCCGTTTTACGAGTACACTGTACGTTAACGACATTTCAATGCTAATATCAACATTTCGCTTGTCTTTTGAACTTCACCTGGGAAGAGATTTATGAAGGAAATGTAAGTTCGAAGCTAACATCGAGTTGTATATCTTTTACCAATGTCTCTCCTCTTGATCAACAGGTTATTTTATAACACCCTGTAGTGTAACGAGTTGCACTACACCCCTATGAACCGACATAAGATCGCCAAGTGTTTTTATTAGGGACTTTTGGTAAGAAGATATTTCTTTTTCGATTATTTTTTACCCTACAGGTAATCTCTTTAGAACTCCACTTGCTGCTACCGCCATGGAAGACCTGTCAGTCTCACTTGGTTGGGGTCGCACAACGCGTAGCAATACTCCAAAATAGGTCGCACAAGTGTAGTGTAGGCAATGGTTTTAGTACATCTGTTGCATCTTCTAAGTGTTCTGCCAACGAAACGTAGTCTTTGGCTCCCTTTCCTTACAATATTACTCTGTATTATTTCCAACAATTGCAGTTGTTCGTAATTGAATTTACGGACTGGTGTTTTGACTGATTTGCCGGCAGCGGTGGCCGAGGCGACTAAGGCGCTCCAGTCGGGGTCTGCACGGCCACTACGGTCGGGGGTTCGAATCCCCCCTCGGGCATGGATATTTGTGCCGTCCTAGTTCGTAAGTAGTTCATAAGTAGTTTGTAAGTTTAGGGACTGATGACCCGGTAGTTAAGTCCCATAGACTATACAAACATTTACTTTACTTTTTGACTGATTTATCGCGTAAATGAAGTTTAACGAATTTCTTTTAGTGGTCGTATCGATGATTTCACACTTCTCATTGTTAAGGGCAAATTGCCATTTTTTGCACCATGCTAATATCATATCAAAATCATTTTACAGTTGCTTTTGATCTTGTGGTGACTTTACTAATCGATAAATGACAGCAGTGTCCGCAAACAGTCTATGAGAGCTACTCAGATTATCTCCTATATCGTTTATAAAAATAAGAAAAACTTCCCTCGCGAACGCCAGATGACAATTCTATTTAACTCGATTACCTTCCGTTAATTACAATCTACTGCGTCCTTTATGACAGAAAATCACGAATCCAGTCCCACAACTGTGCCGATATTCCATAAACACACAGTTTGATTAGAAGACGCTTGTTAGGTACAGAGTCAAAAGCCTTTCGAAATCTAGAAGTACGGAATCTATTTGACATTCTTTGTCTATAGCAGACCTCACATCATGTGAGTAAAGAGGTAGCTGTGTTTCGCAACAACGATACTTTCTGAATTCGTGTTGACTAGGGGTCAATAGGTCGTTATCTTCAAGAACTGAGCTGTAGTTTCTTATGAATATATATAGAAGTTGTTTATGGTATTATCCGTTCTGTCGATTCTTATAACTATGTAACTGTTTGTAAATTTATGGGATTCAACAGCTTGGTTATTAGTCACTAGCTTACAAACTACTTAACCTAAGGTAAACTAATCTAAGGAGAACACATACACCCAGGTGGAGGGGGGGGGGAATCGAAATCCTGACGGCGGACGGCCGCGCGCACCGCAACACGGCGCTCCAGTACGCGCGGCTATCTCTATTCTTATTTGATTAAAACTGATTGTAGTAAGATCGCCTGCCGACCGCTCGGTGGGAAGATTATACAATTTCTATAAACTGTTTATGTAGTGGTTCTCTGACAACAATATATTTTCCTGTAAAAATTTTTATAATTTAGAGTCGGTTTTTTCCCTTTTTTTAAAAATTCTTGTAACCGCCTTCCATTGTATCATTGTTTTTGTATTCTGTTTTAATGGAAGTACCGCAAAAATTTGAATGTGTATTCGTTGACAAGGCTATTGGAATTAAATGAATGTAACAAATTAGGTCCCGTTAATGAAGTAACGTAAATATTGAATATTTGCTCAATAGCGAGCTCATTGTAATCAAAGAAGTTTAACAATTCGGTCCAGTTAATGAAAATTTTTGTTATCTGATAAAAATTATTATTATTATGATTTTTAATAAAATAGTAATGCGTGATTAACAAAATGGCAAAAATATTTCTGATTTACGCCCAGCTCGTCCATTTCAGTGTTAAGAGTTATGTCCATTTCCATTGCCTAGTAGGCCTCAGGTGTCAATTTGTGGTCTTTCGACTGGCGGAATGGTACTTCCGCGAGCTGACATTCAATGTGTCTCAGTTCCAATAAATGTGACCATTAGCGGTCGAGCGCATTAAGGCGCTATGCTACGATCCTCGAGCATCCCCACTCGAGCATCGATGTTTGTGTCGTCTTTAGTATAAGGTAGTTGATAACTAGTTTGTAAGTTTATGCATTGATGACGCTGCAGATAAGTCCCTTAAGCTGAACAAACATTTGAATCAATGTTAACATTGTCACCAAATGTTTGTAGAGCTTATGGGATTTAACTACGGGGCCATCAGTCTCTAAACTTACAAACTACTTATGAACTAGCTTTTACTAAAGACAGCACAAACATCCATGCCCAAGGGGGGGATTCGAACCCCCGACCGCAGCGACCGCGCAGACCGTGACCCTCCCAAACGTCCTCCAACATCATTGTACCACAATAGCAGCTTTGGCAGGTCAGACACCGCGTCCCAACAGCATCGATAAGAAGATATGTGAGCCCACATGTGTTAACACCAACAATTACAATCCTTTTTCTAGGAGTGGGACTACGGACATGCACGGTAAGGACGTGTACGATTCGACTTGCGCTTTCGGAGGATTACGTGTAACACTGAGTAGCGAAAGAAGCAGTTTTTTCTGCTCGCAAGTGATGGCCGTTTGCGCAACGTAGATTTAGTGACCGTGGATACACTGATTCCATCGCAGGCCTTTTGGTTTTGCGTATCGATAAGGTACAAGTCTCGTTCTCGAGGACCCATAAGTCTTGCTTTGATAAACAAGTCCCGTTCGTCTCTGCTGTTTTTGCAGGAGCGGTCGGTATGTGAAGAATGTTGTAATACCCATTTCCATTTGCCATATTTGCAACAGGTAGGTGATGTGTCTTTCGAAAAGGATAACACTCGCTCACAAATTGCGCATGAAACTCAGTGTCTTCTGCAAGACACGCAGCAACTTTTCCGGTCTTCTCTGCAATCGGGGATGTGTGCAATGTGAGGGGACAATAACTGACACGTGCCATTCGTCAATCCACAACACCCGCAGATCTACGTGAACAAGACGAGCAGATGTGGAATAACGTATCCCAAGACAGTATTCGCCATTTATAAGGTCGAACTGATCTTAGGATCAGCGCCTACAATCCCGCCCGTTGAAGCTACACCACGTATTAAACTGGAAAGGACACGTAGATTATGTCGCGGGAAAGGCAAACCAGAGGCTGCGTTTTATTGGCAGAACCCTTAAAATGGGCAACAATACTACTAAACTGTTTGAATTGAATACACTATTGGAATATTGCTGCCCAGAGTGGAATCCTTATGAAATGGGTTTGACGGAAGCGATTGAAAGAGTCGAAAGACGAGCCGCTCGTTTTGTTTTGTACGATACAGGGAAACCAGCATCACGGAAATTATACAGGATCTGGGATGGGAATCATTGCAACAACGTTGTTTATCGCTGCGCCTTGGTCTACTTACGAAACTCCAATCGCCAACATTCTCTTCCGGATGCAAAGATATGTTGTTGAATCCCACCTACATGGGTAGGAATGTTCATCGGAATAAAAAAAAAACGAGGAATAAGAGATCGAACATAGAGATTCAGGTGTTCTTTCTTCCCGCGCTCTATTCGAGAATGGAATGGTAGATGAATAGTATAAAGGTTGTTTCTATGAACCCTCTGCCTGGCACCTAAATGTGATTTGCAGAGTATCCCATGTAGATGTATATGTAGATACCGGGAAATTCATTACTGAACTGTAAATGTAATCATTTCATGCACTGCATATGCCCTGTTTGAACCATGAATATTACGTGACTTGGAAAACTCTTAGAGGGTGTACTATTTTTCATTTCTGGCAGCAGATTTTTTTATTGAAATACTTCAATTTTTTCTTTAGGTACGGGAAGATTTTTGAAGGAAATACTTTCCGGCAATATTCAGCTCGTAATAATTGGAGTTAGCAAGGTTAAATGTTGCATCCCACCTGCTTGCTGCCGTTACAGACGATCGCAACTTTTGTTGCAGGGCCAGCATATAAATGTACTGCCGTCCGTGCAAACACCAACGTCGTTAGTCGACAGTGTATCGATAGGTGGCGGACAGCTATAATGCCGGTTTATCGATATTTAGTGCGCATTACGCGCGTGACGCAGGCGACGGCAGATGACGCCAAAGTGCGCCCCAGACTCGCGACTGACACCCAATTGTTGCCGCTGTGGCTGCCGGCTTAGCGCCAGTATTTGTGTAATTCATGGCGGAGGCGGGAGGGGAGCGGAGGGAAAAGGGGGGAGATGGCTCAAAGCGGCAACATGGGATTAGTGCGTCCCGCCGCCGCCAGGGGGCTCATCCCAACCCTATCTGCAGCTGTGACGTCTGGTCATCCAGCCTGCTTTGGCGGGGTTAACCCTGATACTCCAGGTGACACGTCTCTTCTATGCTGTGACGTGGGATCACCGAATACCGCCAACACAGCACTCTTACAAATGACAGTACCCGATGAGTACAGATGTAGCTGTCCTCCGATAGGTAGCCGCATTCTTCGTCTACAGCACTAATAGATGTTTGATCAAATGTTCAAATGTCGGTAAATCTATCGGACCAAACTGCGTGGTCATCAGTCTGTAGCTTACAAACTACTTAAACCTAGGTAAACTAACCTACGGACAAACACACACACCCATGCCCCAGGGAGGACTCGAACCTCCACGGCGAGCAACCGCGCGCTCCGCAGCGAGGTGCTTGAGGTGCCTTAGACCATTCGGTACTCCACCGCGGCAGATGTTTGGTAAGTTGTCATTTGCAGAATACAGGAAGTTCCTTTCAAACCTTCCAAACTTCAAACGACTAGAAAAAGATAGTGTGACAAGACACTGACGCTGCACCATAATATAGAGCAGTCGTTCTTAATCCACAAGCTTTCAGAAAAAAAAATCGTGACCCAGAATACTTATATATTTGCTCACCACCTATTCCGACGTCCGTTACTCGTCGGATTCCTCGAGTACGGATAAGCCATTAACAGTGCCGTGTAGTACGAGGCCCTCCGTAGCCCGTGCAACTCCATAATGAGGTTGAACTGCTCATGGAGGGAGAGTAGTGAGTCTGCTCCAAGATAACGCCCGTACACATGTCTCTGTGGTCACACAAAATGTACTGGGCAAGTGGAAGCAGCTTCAGCATCCATTGTGTTATTTTGTACCTTCTCATTTTAAAACCCCTCGTAAACACTGGAGAAAATAGTGATTTGCATGTCCGATGAATTTACTTTTCTCAACAACGGTTCCATCCATTCAAACGAATGGATGGTCTCGACGTCTTGTTCTACTCATGAGATGATTCATTTGGGTATAAATTTTATGGGGCATGACCATTTTGACAAGAGTAATTTCATCTGATATGAAAATCGATCCATAGTATATTTAAATTGGAAGTTTGGGCAGTTACTAGTTCGCATACACCAAAAGGTACAGATTTTGTTGGTAAAGAACCCAAGATCTCGAGAGGCGGTGGCGGGCCTCAGCAAACACGCACAACCTCCCCACCCCACTATTATCATGCATGCAACCCAAAGGGATTAGCTGTGCTCATCCTTTCACAGGCGCGAACAATGCGGGCTGTACACGCTGAAAGCGATCATTAGGGCTCCTACGAGTCCACGTTTAAAATAAATGATGCAATACATCGTAACTGCAGCGTACAGCAACAGCCAAAACAGTGTTGCTAAGCAGATACGGAAACCTCAAATGTATATTAACTGCGATACTGTCAACCAGTTTGTACTGTATGCCATCCTGTGTTTAAAATCTAGCAGTTAATAAGTTTGCAATTCCTTAGATTTTGCGATACATCCAGGAGGGAGGGAACTCTGCCAGATATACTTGTTGGGACGGTCGGACTTTGGAGGGACTTTTGCGACACTATTCAGAGGGAGAAGATGTAGCGGGCGCATATGTGCAGTACTGTGTTCAGAGTGAGTGCGAAGATGAGACTCCATTACAGTATTTCACTATGTGGAACACACTGTCTTGAGCGAATGGAAGCGATACTCCAGTGGAGTATAGTATAGATTGCGCACTGTTTACTATGTCGGGAACTACACTTCATGTCTTGTGTGTACACGGAGGATAATAGTTAATGCTCGAGGGTGCATATTGAGTGGCATCACGGTGGGTTGGTTATCTAACCGACATACCACACCTGTAGTGGGACTAGGGCTGATAAATATTCTTGACATAATAAACATGTAGGAAGAGTTCGAGAGACAGAGGTCGATCAAGGATGAAAGGGATTGTTTGTTCGTGAGGAGACAACACAGGCAGCAGCCGTCGCAGCTCACGGTAGTGTGCGATCGCTTAGGCGTAGCCCACCTTTCCTCTTACAAGACACTTCAGAACATTTATCACAACGCGAGAGGCCACAGAATAATTAATTCAAACGGTTTAAAGCAAGTAGGCACGGCACTTCACCATTCTGCCGATTGCTCAACATATAGTTAAGTGACGTTCAGACTATTTACATAATTATGAACCAAGTTTTGTATTTTTTCAACATCCTAACAATATCTATCAAGTAATAGATACTATCCAAATGTTCACTGGAAATAGTATCAATTATGTTTATTGTGATAAAGTTCAGTTTCGTATTCATAAACGTTATTTGTTGAATAAATACCCAAGTTTCTTCCAGTAGCTAGCGACATCACTTTAGTACCCCATCTGCTCCCCACTAGTTGCATTATTTATTTACGAAGGATTAGGAAGGAAATGATTGACAGTGACTGCATAAGGGCACTGAAATAAAATTATGGAGACAAGTGAAAATGTGCGTCGGGCCGGTAATCGAACCCTGTCTCCGGCTTCGGGCCAGCGTTCGCATTAACCACTTGGCTACCTGTGCTTGCCTCCCATCCGTCATAAACTTTCACAAGACGTACGCTATGATTGTAGCGCCCCTACCGTCCATGCCCTCTTACACTCGCCATTACGGATTCCCATGCGAAGTCGAACTTATGGCCGCATTTGAGGTAAGTAAGTGAAGCAAAGCCGTCCTAGCGTGTAAATTCTTATTATATTTCTTATAAGAGATGTTATCTGGGTATATTTATGCATGTCATAAAGTTTCACGTATCTTAGGTAGATGAGGAACATCTTTCTTAATCTACTGAATGTGCTGTTGTTTTCTTCCTTGGAGGAGCCAAGGGTACGCTGTAAGATTATTGTATTACACAACAAAATTAGTTGGAAGATTAAGCAAATTATAATTATTACAACAGCACAGTTCACAGTAGAATATACAGGGTCTCAATTTTATCACAAAATATCTCTGGACCAACAACAGCTTTTAACTTTTCTATCGGTACTCACCAATAAGAATTGGGCAATACAAAACTCAGGGTAGTAAAACGTTTATGGCTCGTTGTCTTTGTTCATAGGGGTGAGTTATGTATGTCAGCTTCTATGCCCTAATTAGCTACACAATCTGTTTAAACAAGATAGATAGTTAATCTGTAGTTTATCCAGTCTATCAATCTGCATATGATAACGCGAAAATGTATTTAAACAAACATAAATTAAGCCTCTGAATAACCCACAAAATGTATTCTAAGTTAAAGTAGTGATTCAGTCACGAAGTAATTCTTTATAAATAGATTTTTTACATGAAAATGCGGAGGTGGTCCTGCTTTATACATTGGTAAATAACTGAATATTTCCCCAATTATTGTTCATGAGAGGCACTATAAGTATCACACGCACTAGAGAGTAAAAGTTCCAAATTATCACTCGTAAATTAGTGAAGTCCATCGAACAATGCAGTTTCAAATTAATCCGCGATTACAGTGTTTGTTATAAAACACAGTTTGTCATCACACGTGTACACGATTGCTGATTTATCACAGTTCCACAGTCCTACTACAGTGCATAGTTTACCACTTTTCACCAGAGACTAAGTTCTGCTGTCACAGTCCCATAAATTTTCTACGTCCACACATGCCTCTCTCTCCAAATCACAAGTTCGTAACGCGGCTTCAGACCGCCCAGCGTCACAACCTTTCACCACCACACCCAAGTTACGAGTCCCTTCCCAAGCGTTCGAAGCATGCTCTCCCTGCTCCCAAAATTGTATTATTCCGCGCATCCTAACGCCTCATCTTTAAAATACAATTTCCCTTCGAAAATATTATACATTTGAATATCACAGAATTAATTGCTTTGACCACCTCACTACAAATGTTATTTACATTTAACAAACAAGTATAAATTTAACCATACTAAAAACGGTTGAGACTGAAGCTCTTTGCTGTTACGCGTGGTGTCTCACTGTTCCAGTATACTGCCGCCGTCGAAATATAGTTACACAATTAATATTTAATTTATCATGACTTTTTATGCTAATATATTCAGGTCTTGTTCACAAATAGATATAATTTTATATACGGTATATCTAAATTATCTGCTGCATATCTACTATTTTCGGTCGACCATAAAATATTTAATTGACAGTCTACAACATAAAAAATGAACGTTACTAAGGATATTAAATATAATAAAATACATATGTAAATGTAATGCGCTTTGCTGGATTCATTGTTTGTGTTTCTGTGGTGGAATTTATGTTCTGACAAAAGAATATTACTACCTCGACGAAAGGCAGAACAAGAGAGTAAAATAACGTTTACTGAAAGAATACGGAAATAACTTGGTACGTCTTTTTAGATAGGTAGCATGGTGCAATGCTGCACATTTGCTTCTTAAATTGTTACTCATAAACACTACATATCAATAATTGTTAGTTTAGGGACTGATAATCCCGTAGTTAAGTTCCTTAAGCTTAACAAACATTGGAACGTTTTTTGAAATACCTGTAGACTGCGATCATCATATCATACACATCTTCATGTCCTCTTTAATGAATATTTTTTTAAACTACCATTAACGCTGGAAATGTTTCTTAAAGCACAACAAATACTGAATAAGTAATTGCACAGACCAAAAGAAAGAACAGGGACTGGTGTCACTGGTTAATAGAAACCATTAAAATATGCAAGGACGTTTGGTTTTTAACTCAAAACCTATAGCTTTGTTTAACGAAAACCTGTTACTATTTTTAGCACAACTGAAAATAGAATAAATAATCAATCTAAAACTGTAGAATGTTAATTACATCCAGAGGTATTCCAACCTAAAATTGTCGCTTGAGTAACTTCTCAGCTGTTCGGGTATCGGCGAGAAACGTATTAATTAGAGATAGGAAAAGAACAGTGATGTAGATACAGAAGAGGTTCGAACAGCACACTACGTCCACCTTGCAACAATTTTATTAATCTCTTTCTCTGAAGAAAATGTACGGTTACATCAGAATGTACTTAACTTAAAAAAAATTTCAATTACAGAGTGTGAAAGAGTGTGCCCTACATTTTATAGTAATAATAATAATAATAATATGGTTTTCTGTTCCATAGGACCCAATTGAGGAGTGACTCCATGGTCATAGAACAAGTCAATACATGTATTCTTACACACGAATGGTCAATGAATCTTACAAGTGGTGATTATCATTTGCAAACTCACGCGAAATGAATGTCTAACACGACACTGTGAATGTGGTGTAATGTTTCATGTCCTCTAGGATTGTAGGTCCATTACGGTACACGTTATCCTTTAACATACCCCACACAGAGTAGACTAATGGCGTAGGATCAGGAGAACGGGCTGGCCAATTTATGCGACGATCACGCCCTATGAAACACCCGTCGAACATTCTGTCAATGGACAACCTAGTGTTATTTGCAGAATTTTCAGGGGCACCATCATATTGATACCACACGTATATACGAGTTCCCTGATGGGTTTATTCCAGAAAAGTTGTCAGATAATTTTTCAGAAACTCGATGCATTTTGCAGCTGTTTGGGTGCATTATATGAAGTGAGGACCACTGACATGGTCGCCAATTACGCCATAAACGAGTATCATGCGTTTAAAGAGTTACAAAAAGGCATTTTCACAGTTCTAACAACTCTGAACACACTTACTTTCGCGGCGGCGGATTAGTGGTGCGTACTGGAGCGCCGTGTTGCGGTGCGTGCGGCAGTTCGCCGTCGGGGGTTCGACCGCCCTCGGGCATGGATATTTGTGCCGTCTTTAGTATAAGGTAGTTCATAAGTAGTTTGTAAGTTTAGGGACAAATGACCCCGAAGTTAAGTCCCATAAGCTCTACAAACATTTGAACAACTACTTTCGTCCTCATTAAATTCAGTTATCTTCTCCTTTTACTACTGTGCATTCTTCTCTTCTTACTTGTACTGTACAACACACTATCACAGACGTTTGGTAACACAGCGTACTATTCTTATACTGAGTAAATAGACTATTTAATAATAACAATAACAACAAGTTCTACATGCGGACAACGAGATCAAACCAAATCACTGCATTACAAACATGTAAACATAGTAGTCCTCGTAAACATAACGCAACAGATGCTAATCGCAGATCGCGGATCCTGTTTGTTGTAGCAAACAACTAAAAGTCTGACGTTTCCACAATTTTTTTCCTATATTAAGTTATGCTGAAAATAATAGTAGGTTTCCATTTAAAAAACATACGTTTGTGTTAACAATTGTACTTTCGTGCATTTTTAGTAGTTTGTATTAACCAGTTACATCAGCCTCTCCTCATGCCCTCTCGAGCATGGATGGTTGTGCTCTCTTTAGTATAAGTTAGTTCGTAAGTAGTTTGTAAGTTTAGGGACTTATGACCCCGCAGATAAGTCCCATAAGCTTAACAAACATTTGAACATTTTTTGAAACAATACATTGAAATCCGTCTTTCTGACAACGTTGTCAATAGAGACAAGAGTTTCACCTTAAACAACACATGAGACATGAAGAAACAACGGTGTTTCACTCTCCAGCAAATGACACTACTGATTAACGATTCATCGTTTACACCGCTTTCCATTTCTAGAGCGCTGAAGGTAGATGGCGGAACCGACGATTTTTGCGCACGCGCTGTTGGTCTTCCGCGGGTATATCTTGACCTCCACTGGCGGGTTGACGGGGTCGTGTATCAGCAGATTCATATGATGAAGTTTCGTCGGACTGGCGTGTCTAGGTGGATCTAAATTACAGCAGGAAACCTGAGTAGAGTATCATCAGTTGTCGCACCGGGAAAGTTTACATATAGAGGCTGTGATTGCTTCTTCGGAAGAGCCTCTGAGAATTTGCTTTTCCATCATCCAATAATTCTAACTGGTGCTCTGTATCTGATGACGTAGTTGTCGACGGGACATCAGAACCTAATTTATTTACTAGATACATTACGCACTAGTGTTTAAATATTTCGTATTAGAATCGCTAATACAATTGGAAAGTTTATTATCACAACATTAAAATAAATAGAAATTGGTCAGGGGCTCGTGATAGATTCTCAAATATCAGTTTTCAATAATGAAATTTCTACTCTGCAGCGGAGAGAACAATGACATTAAACTTTTCGGCATTTTGCAACTGTGTGCCAGGCCAGTATTCGAGCCCAGGACCTCTTGACTTTCGCGGTCAAGCGCTCTACCGAGTACCCCACAAGCAACAACACACAGCCTAGGACAGTTTCTCTTGATGGACCTGCGTAGGATCAGCATGTCTCACAGTACACGTATTAACGGTTTTGCAGTGCTCGAGGAATTCGATGAGTATCTGACTTCGGACGTCGAAAAAGACGGTGAGCATCACCTTGCCTGCTGAGGGCACAGCCTTGAATTTTTTATGGAGAGGTGACGACGCATGCTTCGTGCCCCTATATGTCGCACAACCTTATGCAAAAGCGGCATATACAAATTTCATTCAGTTTGGTTTTACAGACATTTCGTATCTTTTCCTAACAGATTAAAGTACTCAGTAGTGAAACCGCTTTATAAAAAAGGAGAAAGGGATAATGTAGACAACTATAGACCTATTTCTATGCCATCGGTTTTTTCCAAAGTTATTGAAAAGGCTGTATATTCAAAATTAATTGATCATTTCAGTTCACATAATTTCCTGTCAAACGTACAGTTTGGTTTTAGAAGTGGTTTAACGACCGAAAACGCTATATTTTCGTTTCTCTGTGAGGCACTTGATGGGTTAAATAAGAGGCTACGGACATTAGGCGTCTTCTTTGATTTAACAAAAGCGTTTGATTGTGTTGATCACAAAATATTGTTGCAGAAGTTGGAACATTATGGAATACGGGGAGTAGCCCACAACTGGTTCACCTCTTACTTTAATAATAGACAACAGAAGGTAATTCTCCGCAGTGTAGAAAATGGCTATGACGTGCAATCCCAATGGGGCACAATTAAGTATGGGGTGCCCCAGGGGTCTGTTTTGGGACCATTGCTGTTTCTTATTTATATAAATGATATGCCTTCGAGTATAACAGGTGATTGTAAAATATTTTTGTTTGCTGATGATACCAGCTTGGTAGTGAAGGATGTTGCTCGTAATATTGACACAGTATCAAATAATGCAGTTCAGGAGATAAGTTCATGGCTAATAGAAAACAAGTTGATGTTAAATCACAGTAAAACTCAGTTTTTACAATTTCTAACACATAATTTGACGAAATCTGACATTATGATTACACATAATGGGCATGTGATAAGTGAGACTGAACAGTTCAAATTTCTAGGTGTTCATATAGACAGTAAGCTGTCATGGAAAGCCCATGTTCAGGATCTTGTTCCAAAACTAAATTCTGCTATATTTACCATTAGAACAATATCTGAGATAAGTGATTTTTCAACACGAAAAGTAGTCTACTTCGCTTACTTTCACTCACTTATGACGTATGGCATTGTTTTTTGGGGTAACTCGCCTGATGCAAAAAGGATATTTCTGGCTCAAAAACGGGCGGTTCGAGCAATATCTGGTGTAAGTTCGCGAACGTCATGTCGACCCCTTTTCAGTAGTCTGGGAATTTTGACTCTGGCGTCACAATACGTTTTTTCTTTAATGTCGTTTGTTGTTAATAATATCAGCTTATTCCCACGAGTTAGTAGCTTTCACTCGGTGAATACTAGACAGATGTCTAATCTACATTTGCACCACACCACCTTAACACTTGTGCAGAAAGGGGTGCAGTATTCTGCGGCATCCATTTTCAATAAGCTGCCACAAGAACTTAAGAATCTTAGCACTAATCCACATGCTTTCAAATCTAAATTGAAGAGTTACCTCGTGGCTCACTCCTTTTATTCTGTCGAGGAACTCCTAGAAAAGTTAAAGAATTAAGCTAATTTATTTTTTCTTTATTGATTCTTTTCACTTTGTCTTAAGATTGTCGTGTGCAAAGGACTACTTAAAATTTTTCTATTACCATTATTGTGTAACAATTAATGTATTGACTTGTTCCATGACCATGGAGTCTTACTCCTCAAGTGGGTCCTATGGAACAGAAAAAACAAATAAATAAATAAATAAACGCCCCTCGTACATACCTACATTCATTTTATGGGTATACATTCTCAAACTGGTACCTTTATTACTGTACATATCCTTAGTATGGACGAACGCAGCAGAAATAAGACTTCTAAGCCTTTTTACATGATTCAAAGATAGTAAAATGATTAGTGTGACAAGAGAGGAGCTCCATACTGTCTAAATAGTGTAAAAGATGCAAAAGTGTAAGATTAAATGACGCAAACATCGAATACGTATGGATGAAACCAGACTACCTTGACAATTTTTTGTTGTTGTTTTGATTGGTAACCATTAATGACTTTTAAATATTATTATGACCCGTTACATATGGCATCGGTAAGTTTTGGGGCATTTTGCCTTTTTACGTGCTAACACCGATCACCGCTGCAATCGTGGCTTGTCTCCACGGTGACGGTCGGCGTTCCCTGGCGGTTACAACCCTGACGTGTCGTCTGCTTAGCTGCTGTACGTGCTAACGCCGGTCGTCTCTGCATTCGCGTCCTGTTTCCACGGTGAACTACCGCGTCCTCTGGCATCTACATCTTTGGTACGTCGTCTGTTTCACCACTGGCACGACTTCTAGATGTTTCCATGCCGCCATATCCACGGCAACCATCGGCATCGCTGTATTTTATCTTAGACTTACAATCTGTCTTCGATTTCAATTTTATCGTTATCAACTGCCAATAGATGGAAGGTATTTCTTAGACAATTTCTTTTTATTGTTTAATGCTTTCAATTAGAACTTTGTCCACTCCATACTGGTGGCTGGTACAGCAACTGGTTGTGAATATCTCTCAAAGCCAGCCGGCCGCGGTGGCCACGGGGACTGAGGCGCTCCAGTCACGGTCTACACGGCCACTACAGTCGGGGGTTCGAATCCCCCCCTCGGGCATGGATATTTGTGCCGTCCTTAGCATTAGCTAGTTCATAAGAAGTTTGTAAGTTTAGGGACTGATGACCCCGCAGTCAAATCCCATAAGCTATACAAATATTTGAACATTTATCTCCAAGTCAGTCTCAGTTCCCAAACATTTTCCCTTTTTTCCACTGTCGCGTTTCGCCCTTGAGAGGCACCATCAGATTATGTAAATATATGGTGAGCTATTAGTCATCATCATAAAATCCTATATCCTATATGGTTTATTTTATGATGCCATCATAAATCTTAAATCTTATATAGTTCATTATTATGATGACTAATAAAACACCATATATTTAATAATATGATGATGCCTCAAAAGGGCGAAACGCGTCAATGAAATAAAGGAAAAAAATTTGCAATTGAGACTGACTTTTAGGAAATTTGCTTTCAATTATTCTGTATTATTGACATGCCAACTATGTTTTACACTTAACGAAATGTCTTTTTTGTATCCATTATACATATATAATTATATTTTTTGTCTTACCTTTCACTTTATGACGCACGTCATTGGTTTATGATTTGCTGATGCTGCAGGCGATGGGCGGGGCTTATGCTTCATAACGCACAGCGTTCTCTCGCTGGTTAGCAGTCGCCGCGCGCTCATCGCTTCGACTTTAATAGCAAGGTATACTGTTTTAAGTAATTTTGTAGGCCTGTTTGTAAATGTATCGTCGCTGTAAATGGTGTATAGCTCATGCTCGAGTTGTGCGCAAGGCGAGTCCATTCCTTTCATTCTGAGGGGCAGCCGGCTCAGTCGCAAGTTGCTTGCTGGGCCGTACACTTCGTCTATTAAGCCGGAAGAGAACAGCACCCCGCGACAAGTAGGCAACACGCAGTACACCAGTACCCGTAATATCCGGTATCACGTCCTCAGAGCCGCGGTGGAGTAGCCGAGCGGTCTAAAGCGCCTCGCTGCGGAGCGCGCGGTTGCTCGCCGTGGAGGTTCGAGTCCTCCCTGGGGCATGGGTGTGTGTGTTTGTCCTGAGGTTTAAGTAGTTTGTAAGCTACGGACTGATGACCACGCAGTTTTTTCCGATAGATTTACAAACATTTGAACATTTTGAACAGGGACCACAACTTTTTGCACGAGCAATACCTTTCCCTCTGTAGAATATTGCATTTTATTTCATTTTACAGACGACTAGGTCTGAAGATGATCTTAGAAGAGATAGAAACCGGTCACCTTATCTAATAAGTTGTTAAATTTTGCGGACTTGACTGTTATTCTCATCTTTTAAACATTTACCAGTTCGCTGTCTTCCAAAAGGAAACTAGGTTTTTCAAACTTATTATACCGAAGAAGGCCAACGACTACGGACCCAAGGGTATAAGAAGAGTAGAAAGATCGGCAGTGCGAACATCTTTAAGTTGATTGGTTTCGCAACAGGCAAATAAACCGAATCCCAAAAAGGAACGTGACGATGTTATATAAAAAAGAATGGGAGGTGTTGTAACTTGTGTGCACCTCATATGCAACCCTCGTCCTGAGGGAAACCAGCTGACGAGTAGGTGGTGGGAGTCCCAGTCCTGTACCTTAATCACAGTTCGCTGGCTGTTACACGATG
Organism: Locusta migratoria; assembly: GCA_026315105.1. Lineage (NCBI taxonomy): Eukaryota > Metazoa > Arthropoda > Insecta > Orthoptera > Acrididae > Locusta > Locusta migratoria. The sequence goes on from CM048747.1 coordinate 106,063,940, forward strand.
GTGGGGTGGTAAGCGGAACGGGTGGGGAGGAGGAAGAGCAAAGGGGTGCGGTGCAGGAAGCCGGTGTCGCTGAACATCCGCCCCCCCCCAATCCCCTAGCAGCCAGGGCACACAGAGGGCGCCGGCGTCGTGTAATTGGAGACTGAGGCCCCACACGCACGCGCCAGTGGCGGAGTTTGCCGTGTCCGGCGCCGCCCACGCCGCCCACGCCGCCCACGACTTGATCTGCGTAATTACGAACATCGATCGAGGCGGCCGGCAATTGGCGATTTAATTCTGATCTCGCATTGCGGCCAATTTGCCGGTGCGCTGGCCGCGCTATTGCGACCCGCACTCGACACAGCCGCCTAATTCCCCCAATGGACTCGCGGCTGCCGCCGACGCCACGCACACACACGCACACACACACACACACACACAAACATTCGCAGTCTAGACGATAGCCCGTCCGCCGCCCTTTATTAGAGCATCACTAGATCTTCGCAGCTGCACCGTCATCGGACACCGCACAGCAATGGCAATGGCAATTATGGCTCCAGGGCGTTCGCTACCAAATTGTGAGGCTGTGCAGCACCAGTGTTGTGATATAGACCAATCGTACGCAATGATAATTTTATCGTTTCTACGAGATACGAGTCAACAGCGAATATCGTATCAAACCTACACCGTGTGATCATTGTGTTGTTGTTGTGGTCTTCAGTCCGAAGACTGGTTTGATTCAGCTCTCCACCCTACTCCATCCTGAGGCAAGCCTCTTCATCTCCTCATAGGAACGGCAACCTACATCTTTCTGAATCAGCACACTGTATCCATCTCTTGGTCTCCCTCTGCAGTTTTTACCCCACACATTTCCCTCCAACGCTAAATTCCTTGATGCCTAAGAATGTGTCCTACCAATCTATCCCTTCTTTTAGTCAAGGTAAGCCAGAAATTTCTTTTCTCCCCAATTCTGTTCAGTACCTCCTCATTACTTACGCGATCCACCCACCTAATCTTCAGCATTCTTCTGTAGCATCACATTTCAAAAGCCTTAATCCTCTTCTTGTCCGTACTGGTTATCATTCATGTTTCAATCCCACACAAGGCAACGCTCCACACAAATACCCCAGAAAGAACATTTTTATGCTGAAATTAATATTCTATTTTAACAAATTTCTGTTTTTCAAAAACGCTTTTCTTCCCATTGCCATTTTGCATTTTATATCCTCTGTACTGCGACCATCATATGTTATTTTAAAACCCAAGTAACAAAATTCATCCACCTCCTTTATTGTTCCATTCTTATCTAATTCTGTCATCATCGCCTGATTTTCAAAGACTGCATTCCATTACCCTTGGTTTGCTCTTCTTAATGCTCACCTTATATCCTTTTTTCAACACACTGTCGATTCCGTTCAACAGCTCCTCAGAATTACAATGTCATCAGGAAAACGCAAGGTTTCTATTTATTCACCCAGCTCTTTCCTTCTCCAAATTTCTCCTTGCTTTCCTTTATAGTTTTCTGAACATACAAATTGAACAACATTGTAGAATGTCAAAAATCCTGTCTTACACCCTTCCCAACCTCTGCATCCGTTTCATGCCCTTCAACACTGACAACTGCTGTCTGGTTTTTGTACAAGTCGTAAATAACCTTCCGTTCCCTATATTTTACTGCTGATTTCAGAATTTGGATTAGAGTATTCCAATCAACACTATCAAAAGCTTCCTCCAAATCTACTTAGTATACCTTCTAAGATGAGCCGTGAGTATTGCCTCCCGTGTGATCAAAAGAACTGAAAAACACAACCCTGTGCCGTCCTGCATCGTTAATGATAGGATTCAGTATAGTGTTGGCCCACCCTTAGTCTTGCTGACAGCTTTGTGCTGGAAGGTTTCTTGGGGAGTGGCAGCTCATTCTTCACCGAGTGATGATGTACGAGGGGCGTTTGAAAAGTCCGTGCAAAGTCAAAGAGATAGCACCACCGACGCGTATCGAGGTCATGTTTAGTTAGTAACATCTTTGGAAAAACCGCAAACCAAGTTTCAGAAATATTTGTCTATTTCTTTTTGTTTGGCATTCGTGTGAATCAAGGCAGTCGAGCGATTGTCAAAGAATTGACGAAAAAGAATTACTTTATGAAAGGAAAGAGGCCTCAGAAGATTAAAGAGAAACTTCATAAGCATTATGGTGGCTCTGCACTTTCGATTAGAACAGTTTATAAGTGGTTTCAAAATTTTCGGAGTGCCCATATGAGCACAAGTGGCGCTGAACGTCCTGGACGCCCTGTGCAGGTTACGACTCCAGAAATTATTGATAAAATCCATGATTTGGTGATGGATGACAAAATATTAAGGTGCATGAGACTGCTATTGCTGTTGGCGTCTCGAGTGAACGGGTACATAATATTTTGCATAAACATTTGAACATGAGAAAGCTATCCACAAGATGGGTGGCAAGATTGCTCTCGGTTGACCAAAAATAAAATCGTGTGAAGTGTTGCAAGGAAAGTTTTGCAGCTATTCAGGACTTTAAGCGTCGTTTCTTCACTGTGGATGAAACATGGCTACATTACTTATACTACTGGGACCAAAGAACAATCCAAACAAAGGGTTACCAAGGGTGAATCTCTACCAAAAAAGGCAAAAAAAAGGCTAATAATCTACGGGATAGGACCAGAGACCGCTTGTAATGCTTCACTACGATAGCGCCAAGCAAAACAACGAGGGGTACAAGCCGACTCCATGAAAAACACGGCCACACTCTAACACCACCGCCTCCTATTTTTAATGTTGTTATTACACACGCTGGCACGCTGGCAGATGACGTTCACCGTGCATTTGTTATACCCACACCCTGCCATCAGTTCGTCTTATTATGTACCGTCATTCGTCACCCAACACATTGTTTTTCTACTGTTCAGACATACAATATTTTCGCCCCTTGCATCAAGCAAGGGGTCATTTGACACTGACCTGCGTGATGTGTGTCTTATAGGTAGCCACTTGACCATGAAACCTGATACAGTTTGGAATTCCTGAATGAATGGTCTGGATAGAAGCCCGCCAATAACACTGTACGACCCTCTATAACTGTCGGCGCTCTGTCAGTGAAAAATCGAGATCGGCCTGTACCTTTTCGTGCTATAAGTGTTCCTTCACGCTTCCACTTCACTTTCACATAAAAAAATGGACCTAGGAATGTTTAGGAGTGTGTAAACGTCGCATGCAGACTTCTGACACAAGTGACACCTAATCACCTGAGCACGTTCGACGTCCGTATGTTCCGTGGAGCATCAAATTCTGCTCTCAGGATATCTAAAGTCTACTGAGGTCGCTGACATGGAGTACCCGGGCAGTAGGTGCCACCACAATGCACCTAATATTAAAAAATACGTTTTTCGGGGTGTCCACAAGCTCTTCATCAAATAGTGTACGTGTATTTTTCCTCCTGCAAAAAACGGTGTAAACACTTGTTGGGAAAATTAATTCAACGAGTCTTTTAATGGAATGCCCCTAATGTCTTAAGGATTCGTGATTATGGGCAATACGTTCTCTGTCAGTCAACAGACTGATCCGGACAGAGTCATCGCCGACTGGCTGACTCTGCCTCAAAAACTGAAGTCGCGAATGAAGATTAGATTAGATTAGATTGGATTGGATTAATAGTTGTTCCATACATCATGAATACGACACTTGGTAATTTTGTGGAACGTGTCAGGTTAATGATGGGTGTCTGTACAAGACGTTACATTACACAAAATATTACATGACACAATTTATTTATTTATTTCGATTTACTAATTTATATCTAAAAATTCATTTATTTTTAAATGCTAGTTGGCTATCTGTCAGGCTTCTGATGCTGCTTGGTGGGTGACCAAAGACTTTTGTGGCAGCATAATTTACCCCTTTCTGTGCCAAACTCAGATTTAGGTCTGCATAGTGAAGATCATCCTTTCTCTTGGTGTTATAGCTGTGCACTCTGTTATTACTTTTCAATTGGGTTGGATTATTAACAACAAATTTCATAAGTGAATATTGAAGTTACTATGAGGCTACCTAAATCCTTAAATAGATGTCTGCAGGATGATCGTGGGTGGGCTCCAGCAATTATTCTGATTACACGCTTTTGAGCAATGAATACTTTTTTACTCAATGATGAATTACCCCAGAATATGATGCCATACGAAAGCAGTGAATGAAAATAGCCACAGTTAATTTACTGAGATTATTATCACCAAAATTAGCAATAACCCTAACAGCATACGTAGCTGAACTCATACATTTCACCAGACCGTCTATGTGTTGCTTCCATTTTAATCTCTTACCAATGAATACACCTAAAATTTTTGAACATTATACCTGTGGTACATACTTCTGTTCAAAGTCTATATTTATTACTGGAGTTGTGCCATTAACTGTGCAAAACTTTATACACTATGTTTTATCAAAATTTAACGAGAGTCCTCTTGCAGAAAACCATTAAATAATGTTTATGAAAAACATTATTTACGATTATATCACTAAGTTCTTGTTTTTTGGATGTGATTACTATAATTGTATCATCAGCAAAAATCAATCATTGGCCTTTGAATGATAAAAAAATACCAGTGGATGATGTCTGGTTATTCAGGGCCTTTAATATTTGATCGGTGAAGGCATTTATAGCATTTTCTGTTGAAAAGCCTTTCTGAAAACCAAAGTGACATTTGGTTAGTACCTTGTTTTAACAAATATGGGAGGCTACTCTTGAATAAATTACTTTCTAAAAAAAATTCGATAAAGCTATTAGAAGAGAGACTGGGCGGTAGTTGTTAACATCTGATGTATCTCATTATTTTATGTAGTGGTTTGACAATGGCATATTTCAGTCTATTAGGGAAAACGACTTCCTTCAGGGAGTTATTATATAAGTGGCTGAGAATCCTACTTATCTGCGGGGAAAAAGTTTTAAGTGCCCGGCTGTAAATTCCATCAATTCAGTAAGAGCCTTTACTTTTCATTTCGTTTATTTTATTGATTTCAAGGGGAGAAGTTGGTAGAATTACAATTGTTTCAAACTGTGTAGGTATGGCCCAATGTATTAGTAGCCTAGCCTCTTCTAAGGAACATCTAGATCCTATTTTCTCCACAACATTTAGAAAATGATTATTGAAAATATTTTCCATTTCTGACTTGTTTTTAGTAAACTTATCATTCAGTTTTATGGTAATACAGGCTTCCTGTGCTTTTGGTTGCCCTGTTTCCCTTTCAATAATATTCCAAATAGTTTTAATTTTATCATCAGAGGTACTGATCTCAGATATGATACACATGCTTATGGACTTTTTAATAACTTTTCTTGGTATTAGTGTTGCTTCAAACCATGACCAATGAAAAAAAAAAAAAAAAAAAAAAAAAAAAAAAAAAAAAAAAAAAAAAAAACCACACCTAGCACTAACAATTCACGGAGGTTTTGTATAACGTTTTTCCCCATAGTTCGAATTATTAACCCTCGCAATAACATAGACGTGGAGGAAGGAGGCACGGGTTTAGACACTTTCTGAAAATATTGTATTGTAGACACAGCTCTGCTAGGTTCGACCAACACATCGACAGCACGCCCACCGCCGCGTAGCGACCGGCCAGTCCGATGGTGTCCGTGGCCTCTAAGTTTGACGTAGGCACGGCCTGTTTTAAGGCATTGTCTCTAGGTGGTGTAGGTACGACCTCCTGGCCGGCCGCGGTGGCCGAGGGGACTGAGGCGCTCCAGTCACGGTCTGCACGGCCACTACCGTCGGGGGTTCGAATCCCCCCTCGGGCATGGATATTTGTGCCGTCCTTAGTATTAGCAAGTTCGTAACTAGTTTGTACATATAGGGACTGATGACCCCATAGTTACAAACATTTTGAACGACCTCCTGCCAAGGAGACCGCGTACATATCTATTCCAGCCGCCTACAGTTCCAAAACAGACGCTATCCAGCCGGCATTGCAGAAACAACGCTGGGCTAACGAATATTGACGGTAGTACCTCGGGACTACTTTCTGCAGAGAGCGCCGCCGCCACAGGGAGCGCTTCCATGTCGTTTCTGTAACAGGGAATTCCCTACGCCGCTCGGGGATTGGCCGCAGAGTTCTAAGGCAGCGGCCTACTTCGCCAGTTCCCTCCGCTGATAACGAATGAAGCCTGCCGTATACGGGATCGCTCTTCTATGACAGCTCTCCACTCTCTCCGAAACCTGAGTTGACGCTGGTGAAACTCTGCTATTCGTTGTGATTACGGTTAACGTTTCGGACTTTGTTTCGATCTGTATAAGTTGTTACTTTCCGTTTCGTGGACTAACTGCGACTTTGACCCCTCACTCTGTACCTGGTGTCATCCGGTTACCTTCTGTATTTGAATCTGAAGAAGAAAATAAATTAGTGTTAGAAGCGTTTCATTGGTCATAATAGTCAGGCACATTATACTTTTAATTTCTGAATAAATTATATGTATAAAAGTTTCACAGTTTCATATCTTCCCAAGGAAAGTAATATTCAGTACATTTAGGTTGAGATAGCATTTTCAGATCAATATCTCTTTATGTATTTGGAAAGTATTTGTCAACAACGATTAACAAAGCTTTCTATTCTTTTCCAACCTATCCAGGCCTAAACTGCCCCCCACGTCCACCTCCCCCCCCCCCCCCCCAACGTGGTTCATAATCCGCGATTCGAAAAATTCCGAGCACCCACCAGGTCTCAAATCGTTGAAACAACATAATGTAGTACTTTCAGCCTATAATACGACACATATACATTTTTTTAGAAATTACGAGAATTTTTTGCAACATACGAAAATTATATTTGTACGAGAATCACTCATTCTTTATGTCACAATTCGGTGTAGCATAGACTTGTTTAATACTTGTACCATACGTCTTATCTGGACAAAAATTGTAAACCCTGCTGAGTTATGAGCACTGCCATCATTTATTGTACCTAATAGTTGTATAATGTTTGAAACGGTACTGCATGTACCTTTTTCGTTTATTTCAACTGAAATTATCGCCATGTTAGAAGCATTATTTGGTGGTGTACGTTTCCGTTTATTTCATTATGTAAATCAACGAATGTTGTATTTTAGCGTCACTCTAGCTGTGTGGAGGCAGGAATGATTTAATTACTATCATTTACTTTCAGGAAAAATAAGTGAGCAATGCTCACATAAGGAGCTATGCTCCACAGTCTCTCTTTCCCCTTTCCATCGTTGTACGAATCAGTGTGCGCGTATGCGTGTGTATCTGTGAACCCTTTGGCACACACAGCAGAGTGCTACACAACACCAACCTGAACACACACACACACATATCCAAACACGTGAATGCACGCACACGGCCGGCCGCGGTGGCCGAGGTGACTGAGGCGCTCCAGTCACGGTCAGCACGGCCACTACGGTCGGGGGTTCGAATCCCCCCTCGGGCATGGATATTTGTGCCGTCCTAGTTCGTAAGTAGTTCATAAGTAGTTTGTAAGTTTAGGGACTGATGACCCCGTAGTTAAGTCCCATAAGCTTAACAAACATTTGAACATTTTTGAGCACGCACACGGAATATACAATAAGTGGTAGAGGGATAGGATTTTGCAGGAACTGTTGTGTGTCGGGAAAATAGGTAACTGTACCTTGTGACCTATCGGATTTTGGGACTGGAGATTGAACTGTAGTCTGTTCAGTTCAGAGAAACTGGTGTTAGTGGACCGGATAGGTTGGGGAGGGGAAGATGGAACTGATACAGATATCTTTCACACGAAATTCCGATCAGTCTTGCACAATTTCACAAATTAATAAGCTGTTCAGCAACATGAAGAGTGAAATCAGCAATACAACCCATCTTCCAAAAAAAAAAAAAAAAAAAAAAAAAAAAAAAAAATCAATTAAAGTTAATGATTGGGAATATAATTTATTGGTGTAGATTTGTCAGGATGTAATCCGGTTTTTATGAATGTTGAAGAAGGTATTTCTCTTATTTTTGGTACTCATTATTTCGATTATTACTTTGGTTTTCGTTGTTGTATTTGTTCTGAATTTGTTTATTGTTGTTCCTACAAAATGTTGGTGTAGAAACTGACTGACTGTCAGTTTTACCCCTGATGACGACGGCGCGGCTTGCCATCGAAAGCTACAGGATGTCATTCGACACGACGCGGCTTGTACACCGAGAACATTTTATAGAAAAATGCCACCATGAAAGATTCCGAGGACACATACTGTTACTGCCGTTGTACCACTTTCAATTATACCGATACCATACGTGAAAAGTACCTACGTCTAAAATTTATAAGATCTTTCCTTCAACGTAATCCGTACATGAGTGGAACGGAGGCTCATGAGTGATTTGCTGCTGTACTATACCCTGCTTATAAACCAACCACTATTTTTCTTCAGATTAGTGTAAAACTACCCGTGAACTGCTTGTCGGATAGATGCCTTGAATTTTTGGTCTATGTTCACTTCTTATTTTGACCTGAATTCATATAAAAATGGTTGTTTTACTAATCCACTCCGCCCCCTCCCAATACGTAACGGTTGGCTGATATATCGACCACCTTCGGCCGCAACGTAACGGGCAATGTCTTTTTTTTCTCGATACCAGCCCTGAGATTACTTGACATTAGTCTACATGGTCCGGAATCTTTGTCCAGACAATGTTCATTGACTTACATATCAAACGGCCTGATGCTGTCGGGGGTAAGGGAAATTGTGCTACGAAACCGTAGTTTCAAGCCAACCAGGGAGGACAGATATTCAGAATTAAGGGCCCATGAAATTTGAAGGCGGGCAGCGCTTTTGCATGGGTGCCCATGGTGACAATTACGTCGGGGATTATGGGCGGGCAGCACTTGCACAGGTGCTGTAGTGGTTTCCATGCGGTTTTATCAAGTGCGCACGCCCAGCACTGGGTACCTGCCGTATTTGTCATTAGCGGCCCCGAAGACCCTTGAGTACGGAATTGCATTCAAATCAGCCCAAACTACACAGATACCACAAATGAGCATGCGTGGCACTGGGTCACAGTATTGGAATTTTCCAAATTTCCTGCCATATTTATCGAGTTCTCGAACAAAAAAGATCATTATACAATATCATAAATGTTATTTGAAACTCTGTGCCTGAAACACTGATTCTGAAATTTCCGTGGAACTCAATCATTCTAATCGTTGACTGGTAGCGAATTGTATCGTATACCGGATCTCACGTGAGGAATGTTATTTTGTAGACTAAAAGTAATACCTACAATCGAATAATCTTTAGCGATGTAATGCAGTACACGTGTCCTGGGTTAATGAACATTTTTCTCCACCCGTAGCATAACCTCATGTTGGTTGAAGTGGGTTAGAATAATCTTTCGAATATGCGGAGCGTGCGGTTGCTCGCCGTCGGAGCTTCTAGTCCTCCCTAGGACATATGTGTGTTCTTAGGTTAATTTACTTTAGTTTAAGTAGTTCGTAACCAACGCACTGATGACCACGCAGTTTGGTCCGATAGATTTACAAACATTTTTTGAATGTTTGGAATAGTCGTGACTCTGAACCAGTTATACAAGATCCGTCGAGTGAAGACATTGGCAGCATTGAGACTGATGTAGAAAACGGTTACGCTGCACGTCAAATTTTTAAGGATTATATATTATGAAGGTATCTCTGAAGTGAATCTGGTTACTTCTGTATTAAGAAATAAAGGGGTATGATATTTTAATCATTTGTGTGATTCTTTACTAATAGACAAAGAACAGTTATGGAACACAAATTCCTGTGCCAAAAGGCCTTTGTATGAAGGCCTGATATTCTCTGCAAAGGGTTCGTAAGGGGAATGTGGAAAGCTATTGGTCTACAGACACCTTAATAAACACTCTAGTTTCTTCTCACATAATGTCACATGAGATAAATCTGCACAATCTGCACAATTTACATTTCCAATCACTCTCCAAAAATAATCAAGCTTAATAATTGACCAATTACAAAAAATAAAAGAAAATGCAAGTCTTAGTCCACGTAAAAACCTTTCTACATCTACATAGATACTCTGCAAATCACATTTAAGTGCCTGTCAGGGGGTTCATTAACCACTTTCATAGCTTTTCTCTACCGTTCCATTCTCTAATAGCGCGCGGGAAGAAATAACATCTAAATCGTTCCGTTTTCGATCTGATTTCTCTTATTTTATTGGGATGGTCATGTCTCCCTAAGAAGTGGGTGCTAGCAAAATATTTTCACATTCATAATTAAAAGTCAGTGATTGAAACTTCGCAAACAGATCACGCCGCAATGAATAACGTCTTTCTTTTAATGATTTCCACCCCAATTCTTGCAACATTTCCGTGACGCTTTTCCCCCTCCCCCCCCCCCCCGTAACGTGATAAAACAAAACGAGCTGCCCTTCTCTGAACATTCTCAATGTCTTCCGTCAGTCCCACCTGGTGAGGGTCCTACAAGGGGCAACAGTACTCCAGGAGAGGACGCACAAGTGTGATGTAGGCAGTCTCTTTGGTGGAGCTGGTGCATCTTCGAAGCGTTCTGCCGATGATACGTAACCTTTGGTTCGCCTTCCCCACAATATTTTCTATGTGTTCTCTCCAGTCAAAGTTGTTCGTAATTATAACTCCTAGGTATTTGGTAGAATTTACGACCTTAAGGTTTGACTGATTTATCGCGTAACTGTAATTGTAACTCCTAGGTATTTGGTAGAATTTACGACCTTAAGGTTTGACTGATTTATCGCGTAACTGAAGTTCAGTGGATTTCTTTTAATGGTCATGTGTATTACTTCACACTTTTCTTTATTTAGTGTCAATTGCCAATTTTCGCACCAAGTAGAAATTTTGTCTAAATCGCTTTGCAGTTGCTTTTGATACTCTGTTAACTTCACTAACCGATAAACGACAGCGTCATCCGCGAACAGTCTAAGGGAGCTATTCAGATTGTCTCCTAAATCGTTTATAAACACGAGGAAGAGTAGGGGACCTATAACGCTTCCCTGTCGACCGCCAGATATCACTTCTGTTTTACTCGATGACTTCCCGTCAATTACAACGAACTGTGTCCTTTCTGATAGGAAATCGTAATTCCAATCGCACAATTGGGAAGATATTCCATAAGCATGCAATTTCATTAGAAGCCGCTTGTGGGGTACAGTATCAAAAGCCTTCCGGAAATCCAGAAATATGGAATCGATTTCAGATCCCTTGCCGATGGCACTTAACACTTCATGTGAATAAAGGGCAAACTGTGTTTCGCAAGAGCGATTCTTTCTGAATCCGTGTTGACTATTGATTAATAGGTCGTTCTCTTCGAGGTAGTTCATAATATTCGAACAAAGTATATGTTACAAAATCCTACTGCAAATCGACGTCAATGAGATAGGCCTGTAATTTTGTGGATCACTCCTATTGCCTTTCTTGAATATTGGAGTAACTTGGGCAACTTTCCAGTCTTTGGGTACAGATCTTTCGCTGAGTAAATTATAGCTAAGTACGGAGCAATTGCATCAGCATACTCTGAGAGGAATCTAGTTGGTATACAATCTGGCCCAGAAGATTTGTTTTTGTTTAGTGACTTAAGTTGTTTTACTACTCCAAGAACATCTACTTCTAAGTTTCGTATGCTGGCATCTGTTCTTGGATTGAATACTGGAGTGTTCACTTCGTCTTGTTTGCAGTGACGTAGCTATATCCCCAAGGGCCCCGGGGCAAAAATGACTTTGTGGCCCTGTTTAGAATAAAACTATATAGATGCATAACTGCATCAGCTTCTTACATAATAAGACAAACGTTGATACTACTAAGTAAATTATTATGTGTCACGCAACAGATGTTTAATTGTACTCTCTAACATAGCTGTAAAAGTATGTTTGTTATGCTTTCAAGAAAAAATTACTGGTTCGATTTAGATGAAATATTGCTGACGGATAGAGTTGGACCTGGGTAAGACAAACAGAACGACCGCATGGGGTAGTTTTTGAAGTTGCTCCATACTAGGCGATGAGTTCGCAGGCAGAAGCTAATAAAAAATAAACAATGAACTATTACTCATCCACGAAAACATGCACATGCAACGTAGCATTTAGTCGAAATATCAAATACATCAGTTAAAACATGAACAGCTTGTAACAGTCACTGTGGATACAGCCATACATATCACCACTTTAGCTGTTTTCTGTTTCAATGATGAGGCACCATCTACGGTCCATATTTTCTCTTCATCTTGCATGAATTTTAGAGTGAAATTGGTTACAGCACTACATTGGGATCTACGATTAAGGAGCACCCCCTTGGGGGAATTCACTACACAAACAGTTGAGTTACCATAATAACACCGTTCCGAAATAATATACTGTAGAGTCTTAATACTCAAATGTGGTTAAACCCTGCATTGTCAAACACACTGCTGGCAATTCAGCGCAATTCACTGTTGTTTCGCAAAGATTGGCAGCAGTGGCGTATCCAGGATCGTGGTCTGGTGGGGGCTGAGGTGAATCCGAGATGACGTGGGGGGGGGGGGGTCTGCAGCATGGTCTAGGGGGTTCCAAGAGGGTTCTAGAGGTGGCTAAAGCATGGTCTGAGGGGGGGGGGGGGGCTGCAGCCCTCCCCCTGGATACGCCACTGATTGGCAGCCATGGCACTCTCAGTAGACCAGCAATGTTGATATTCGTGTGTTTTAGGTTTGTTGGACAGGATTCAAACAGTTCAAAATCGAAAATCATTCATTCATCTAAAATATTACATACAGTAGAACGTCGATTAACCGAAGTAATTGGGGACATGGATGTTGGGAAAACTGGTTTATTCGGATACTTGAACTCTACACTTCTATCTGGCAATGAGAAGTAGTGTACAGTGAATGTATTTATACAGTATTTGGAGGCGCGCGATCCTTTTCACTGCGCCGAGCGGCACGCCGCAACACTTGTATTGCTCAGCTGTTGCTGTGAGCAGCTTTGATGCTACCGCTACTTCTGCTGCGATGCCGTCGGAATTATTGTACACACCAACTGGCGGTTAGCAGAGCCACCGAGTGGCGTCAAGTGTTCCGCCGCCCGGTGGCCCATTAGATTACAGTGGGAACCTTTGTTTGGGGGAGGGGGAGATAAAAAATTCGACGAACATTTTTCGAACGTCGCTGACGGAGGGCGCGGGCCCCTTCAGCTCGGGGGCCCCGGGGCACTGCCCCGCCTAGCCCTATGATAGCTACGCCACTGCTTCTTTGGTGAACGAATTTCGGAAAGCTGTGTTTAGTAATTCTGCCTTCGCAGTACTGTCGTCGGTACTATTACCATTCCTATCGCGTAGTGAAGGTATTGTTTGTGTTTTGCCGCTAGTGTACTTCACATATGACCAGAATTTCTTTGGATTTTCTGCAAGATTACGAGACAGGATTTCGTTGTGGTAACTACTATAGGCTTCTCGCATTGATGTCCGCGCTAGCTTGCGTGTTTCAGTAAAAGATTGCCAGTCTTGCGGATTCTGTGTCTTTTTAAATTTTGCGTGCGATTTTCTTTGTTTCTGCAACAGTGATCTAACCTGTTTTGTGTACCACGGGGGTCAGCCCCCTCTTTTATTAATTTATTTGGTATAAATCTCTCGATTGCTACTGATATTATGTCTTTGAAAGTAAGCCACAACTGATCTACACTCGCATTTTTAGTTTTGAAAGACTGGAGACTATCACTCAGGAAAGCGTGAAGCGAATTTTTATCTGCTTTATTGAATAGATATATTTTTCGTTTATTTTTGGTGCATTTGGGCATTTCGACATTCAGTCTCGCTACTACAACTCTATGTTCGCTAATCCCTGTATCTGTTTTGATGCTCTTTACTATCTCCGGATTATTTGTTGCTAGGAGATCAAGGGTATTTTCGCAACCACTTACTATTCTAGTGGGTTCATGAACTAACTGTTCGAAGTAGTTTTCAGAAAAAGCATTCAGAAGTAGTTCGGACGATGTTTTATATTTGCCGCCGGTTTTGAATACGTAATTATTCCAACATATCGAGGGTAAATTAAAGTCGCCACCGATTATAACAGTATGCTTCGGAGACCTATTTGAAATGTGATTCAAGTTTTCTTTGAACATTTCAGCAACCGCATCGTCTGAGTCAGGGGCCGATGAAAGTCTATTATCATGATAGTAGATGATACTGTATTTCTTCTAGGCTTCATTGTTTATACAAGTGTAAATATCGATTATCAAATTTTGAGCTGGGTGTCACTGGAAATTTCTTGAATAAAAGGTCGTCTTGATTGCAAAATTCTGTTTTTAATTAGATATGACGCGTTCGTCCGGTTAGGGCATCTTCAGATATACTGGGACAATTTTCTCCGCGAGGTATTGAACTATATGTTTAAGCCTGCCTTCATTATCTTGGATTTAATCTTGTATAATTGGGAAACCATATCTTCTTCTGCCCGACAAGACAAAAGATTGTAAAGTCTTCCAAGTCCCTTATTTTTATAAGAGACATGCAATGATCTTTAATAATTCGTATAAATTTATAGTTTAGTTGATTTTCTCCATGTGGTACAGTACAAGCGAATGGAAAAGGGATGCGTTATCTGAATAATAAATTATGTCGTGGCAATAAAATGGTAAGATAAATTCAGTGTGCGCATGACGACAAGTGTGCATAAACTTGACTTTTGCACATCTGAGAAGTCACATTATAAAATTCATGAAGACAGCGTTAGTCCAGCACGTCTTCATGGGTATAATGAAAACGTTGGTGGAACAGATAATATCAATAAACTATTACTCGTAATGGTGCGGAAAACAATGAATTAGTATCGAAAACTTTTCTTCCGCCTCAATGATCTTTCCTTAACTAATGCTCACTCTTTATATAAAATTAGATCTGATGAGACTATACAATTTCCTCAATTGAGATTAGATAATGCTAGATCATTATTGAGTCTCAATACCGCTAAGAAGTACACTTACGACAATAATTCCCCCACCAGATTGATAGGCTGTCATTTTCCTGGAAGAAGTACAAGACGCCCTTCATGCAGTTTACGTTGGGAAAGAAAAAATGAACATCAATAATTTGTCCCACTTTTCCGTCTATGCCTAGCATCATGTTCTGCAGACTACCCTGAGGTAGTGGAATGACTATGAAGTCCAACATTGCAAAGAGCGAGAGAGAGAGAGAGAGAGAGAGAGAGAGAGAGAGAGAGAGAGAGAGAGAGAGAGAGAGAGAGAGAAGGGGTCAAAACATGACGTATACGTACGTGAGAGGCAAGGGGACTCAAACTAATCAAATACGAAAATGATGTACTCCGAAGTGATAGGCCAGGCCATTAACGAAAATTAAGAACTTCAACTGGATAATGTCCTTCGCCAGGTCCAAGTGTTAGTCCTGGGCCACACTAAGAGCGATATGCAACAAATTTTTCCCATTACGTCTCAGTAGACACTTGGAGAAGTGGTGAGAGAAAGGACCAAGTAACCTGGTACTGAAAGGCACTAAAATGCGTTTCTGACACCTTGGGAAACATGTTCAACCTGAATCCAAGTACACGGTGGTCTCTTGTCCAGTTGACCATAGATCATTGTCATCTTCGTGATGAGCAGCCGTGAAACTGCCACTAGTGTATGATTTCCAACGCGATCTGTCATTTTCCAGAGCCTAAGAATTCCAATCGGCCCTTTTAGTGCCGCCATCGCTCGTAGTCATTTTCGTGATGGGCAGATTTGTGACCTTGGCCCCTTGTGTAGTATACCAAATTTCACTTGACAAAAATGGTCAAGTTTTTGTTAAGCTTATGGAACTTAACTACGGTGTCAACAATCCCTAAACTTATTAATGATAGCACAAACATCCATGCCCGAGGGGCGATTCGAACCCCCGAAGGGGAACGGCCTCGCGCATCGTAGCATAGCGCCTCAATGCGATTGGCCACTCCAATGCGGCTCACCTGACAACATCATGTAGTATGTCTTCTCAAGATGGTGTAAATATCTACCATCCCCGGTCGCTAAAGGATAATATCGTCTTTAATATATTTAGCCACTCTTTATGAGGTAACGCAGTGGAATCACTTTCGTCTATGCGTCCATGCAAATAACAGGATGGATAGAAATTTTTTATCTTATGACTTCATGAGGACCACCTCTTCTAACGCAAATACGCTAGCCTTATTCTTTACACCGTCCAGATTTATCACTCGCTCTTTCATTTTGTCCGTTTAAGACTAAAAACCACTTTCTTAACTCAGTATTTTACATTCATTTCTATCGAATAAACCTTAGTCCATACTTATCAGTGTTAGCGTTACATACTCTTCCTTGTAGTTTCGCCTCTGCTTCGAACTTCACGATCTGTCCCTGCAAAGTGTCCCTAGATCGATTCAATTCAGTACGGGTTTCTTTCTGTTTATCATACCTATTTTAATTTCATAACCTATTATACCTTTAAAATCTCCTAAATATCCAAATGTTTTTAAACATAATAAATACCTAGACTTACAATCAACTAAAACTAACCGTAAGCCAATACTCACAACCAAGTACGATGTAGCACTCTAACCTCCGGTAGGAGCGGCTCCACAATCCATGACATGGCGCCTCAGACAGTACGGCTATTCCTGCACGGCCTTACAATCTTTATGTCTGTTTCATCCTTTGTTTCGTTCAACCGACACACCACAGACCTAAAAATGTCTTCTTCTTCTTATTATTATTATTATTAATATTTCGCTGCCCAGTAATTTCATTACAAGTTCCTGTTTATTTCCTGATTACTTTTATCTAGATGTTTTCTCTTATTATTTAGTTTACAGTCCATTTTTACGGTCAAAGTTTTTATCTATCCACCAATTTTTCTGTATAATGACTATCATTTTTCAGTTAATGGCGATTGACTAACCGAGCAATTGATTTAATGAACCTGTTTTTGTTATTTGCACTACTGATCATTGAAGCTATTGCACTGTTCACTAAGTAGAGTTCACTGACCATAGATTTAAGTTCTTCTTCAAAGACTTGTTTCTCGAATCCATTTTGTTTATAAAAACAGTCATTTTCAACTACATCATTGAATCACTTGATAAAAAGCTACACGCCTCACTATATGTTCCTTTTTAATTTCTGTTTCATTGGTATGATTCACGCTTTCTATGAGCCTATTTTCCTAATAATCCAAATAATGTTCTGTGATCTCCTACTTTACCGTGTACTGGCTGTATTATTTCTTCTAAAATCACTAGTTTCTCAGTGTTCAAGCCACACTTAACTAAATTTAGTAAATTTTCCAATCACGTACTTTATGTATTGTAGTTGCGTAAAGCAATACGATCACAACGATTCAGGCTGCAACAGCTGCTACGTTGACGTTGTTATTTCTTCGGAGTTGATAACGTTCCAAGATCATATGCACCATTAGGTACACGGAACAATTAATTAGTCTAATTAAGGGAGCCTCTTATAACTTCCGAGAAATCTTACCAGCAACCGCATTTCAGAGGAGAGCAGGCGACGTTACCGCATGTCAAATTCCCAACTAGCATATAACTATAATGTAACGTAAAATTAATGGTACAAATATTTTGTATTTTTGCAATCTTCTGTCGAAAACCTGGTTTGCTGCAGCTCTCCGCGCTACCTTAAAATGTGCAACCCCCTTCATCTCCGAATAAGAACGGTAAGCTCATTTAAACCTGCTACCTGTACTCGTCTCTAGTCTCCCTCTGCGATTCTTTCGCCGCACAGTTCCCTCCAATCTAAAATTGATAAATCCATATTTTCTCAGAGAGTGTCTTAACAATCGACCCCACTTTTAGGTCAGATACACCAGAAATTTCATTTTCCCCAGTTCCCATTAGTGCCTCCTGATTAGTTATGCGTTCTACCCAACTAAACTGCAAAAGACATAAGTAGCATCACATTACAAACGCTTCCATCTGTTTCTGAAGTTCATACAGTGTCACACACCAAACAAATGAGTCGAGAAAGAATGTACTAACTTTTATATTCTTATTCGATGTCATCAAATTGCTCTTCCTCCGAAATACCTTTTTCCCATGGCTATTCCGAATTTTTTATCTTCATTTCTTCGGCCATCAGAAGTTATGTCGCTACCTAAGTAACAAAGCTTATCTGCTACTCTTATTGTGTCGTTAACCAAATCCTTCAGAATCGCCTGCTTTTCTTAGACTACATTTCATTACTCTTGATTAGCTCTTGTTATTGTTGATGGTATCAATACTCTTTCCATGCCGCTGAATTGTTCTTCAAGGTTCTTTGGTATCTCACAGAATAACTATTTCATCGGCAAACCGCAATGTTTCTCGCCCTTTAATTCTTTATTCAAATTTCTCCTTGCATTCTTTCACAGCTTGCTCAAAGTACAGACTGAATAACATTGGGGAAAGATTACAGCACTGTACACTCCGTACCCCACTATCAACAGTTGGAAATTGCCAAAAATAGGGAATACGTTATTATACCTGTGACTACCCCGAATACGTTTGGCAACAACTAAGAGAAAATCAGCAGTCCTCGAAGGAAGTATGGTACCAACGCACTGCTGCTGTTCAAGTGCCGCATATGAGCAATGTATCAGAAATTGCGGGAGAGCGTCTGTGACTGCTCGTCTTCTGAGGACACTTGTCTACGGGTAGAAACGTTAATGAGTGCAGGTAGTTCAGAATGAGGCAGAAATTCCTTTGGTGTGATAAACGGCAGCCTGGTTTAAATGTACATGTATGTCGATTCGATATCGAAGTGGGATATTTCCTTAGTGTTTCAGTATGAATGATATATACAGGGTGGTCATTGTGTCTAATACATTGAGAGAAGGTCGTACTCATAGGAACAAGAAAATTCAATAATGATGGTCTCGGAAACACATACTTTCTGATATAAACACATGTTTGTAGGAGTTGTTCCACAATGCGTCAATTCATGGGAATAAATACTTCTGCTCTTAGGACTGACGCATTGTTTGAAGTATACACGGTTGTTGTTGCAGTACTTTCTGCCTTTCTCCGTCTATAATGACTACGCTGTTGACGGGACGTTAAGCTCTAAGCTTCCTAGCTTCCTTTCTGACATTACTTGAAGTGTGCGCACATCGTTGATTGGCATAACGTGGACAACTACCTTCAAGTCTACCTATATCCAAATGTCTATGGGATGCGGACTGGGGAAGGAGCAAGCCAAGGCTGGGTGCTCCCCTGTGTCAGTTGTTCGCGCACATTGCGACGAGAGTGTGCCGGTTCGCCATCGAGTATGAACAACATCTGTAATATCTGCTAACACAAAACAGTAGGCAACACATTAATAACAATGTCAGTACAATGCTTCGCATTTAACCATTGTGGCATCACGTATGGCACTAGTAATTTATCACCAAGTACGCCTACTCAAACGTTGAATTACTTGCTTATCTACATTTGCCCAAACAAGCTAGTTGTGAAAATTAGCCGGCCGCGATGGCCGAGGAGACTAAGGCGCTCCAGTCACGGTCTTCACGGCCACTACGGTCGGGGGTTCGAATCCCCCTCGGGCATGGATATTTGTGCCGCCCTAGTTCGTAAGTAGTTCATAAGTAGTTTGTAAGTTTAGGGGCTGATGACCCCGTAGTTAAGTCCCATAGACTATACAAACATTTGAACATTTTTTATGGAAATTAATAATATCAGCTCTTGTGAACCCAGCCTCATCGGTACATTCCTGGATGTAAACAGTCGCCCTGTGGCCACGATACTGTAAGAGCCATTGACATAACCACCGTCAGCGACAATGTGCTGTAAATGACATGGGTACTGCGATTTTTCATGAAGTAACCCAACTACAACCCCCCCCCCCCCGCCACAAAGGAGTGTGAGAGGCTTCGTTTTCTTCCACTGAAATTAGCACACTCTCCTCCGCTTTAGGGCGTAGACTGAGCCGACTCATCAGGCTTCTAAAGTGCCATGGTACCTGTCCCCTGCCGAACAGCTTATCAGAGTGCAATCGGCGCTGTGGAAATTTTTTATCTTGGAGGACACGGGCTCGCAAACTACATCCATTTGTGAAACCATAGTAGAATGCCATATTCGTCATTTCACTTGTCGATTAGTGGGCTCCCATTGCTAAAAAGTGCTGTTAGGGAGGAAATGTAAATGTACAACACCGTTCGTACTTACAAGCAGTAAAAAAAAAAAAAAAATAAAAAAAAAATAAAAAAATAAAAAAAAATAGAATCCGATTCTTTAAGAACGTAAAACTCCATGATACATACCCATGGTTGACAGTACTGTACAATAAGACACACATACGCGATCTACGCTAAAGTAACTTACATCAAGACTCTAGTCGCACAGCTGATTGCGTACTACCTGATGGTAGGTACAGTCCTGTAAAACACCGTAATACCCTCCTGACATATTCGACGAAGCGTTAGTGAAAGACTGTGCTGTGTGGATTCTTCGTAAAACATTTTCAATTGAATAACTCAACCACATTTGTTACCTTGTTTCACAAGACAACATTTATTTTGAACGACCTAGGTTTCGGGTTATGGGCCAATACATTACTGATTCCAAAGTGTACAACTAAGGCCAAGTATTACATTTTTCTGTTTTTCGACATCACCACTGGGATATTTAACTGTAATCAATTATATTTGCATTTTCTATTCATTGAAATACCTTTTAATATTTATTCATTTTAGTAACTAACTTACTGTAATCTCCATATCATATTTTTAGTGTTTATTACTTGCTGAAAAGACTAGTTACCGATAACCTATTTAGGTAGCTTCTCTACAGAAAATAGCTTCATGTTTCAATTACTGTTATTATCTTCTATGTCGCTGAATCTAAAAGAGGGGACTATATGAATTCTATCGTTCGATTGGTAGTGAATTTGCGGCTGTTCACACCTGCATTCTCATTTCCAATATTTCTAATTCAGTCGGTTTCGCATCTTTACCTTCCATGTATAAGACTTACACATCTGCTGCATATTTCTGCTCCTGGTCTAAGGAATATACCGCAGAATCTTGCTTGTTTAATCTCCAGCTCTAGTGGTGTTCTATGAACTTATTACAGATTTACCGACTTGTCTCTCCTATATAGCAGGACTGACACTCTACAAATTATTTTATACACCCAGCTGTTCATGATGGCTATCTGTTGTTAGAGTTGAAAAATATTGGAAATCAATAAAATTCTTTTACCTTAAAAATGCTTCTTTTGCTATTGGAAATTTCACACAATAAAGACAACTTACACCAATTTATTTTCGATCTTTCGGTAGAACAGGGCTAGCGCTTGTTTCTTCTTTTTCTTGTTAAGAATATTGTCAATCATAATGGAGTGAAATTCATTTGTTTCTGTAGTATTTGTAGTACTAATTTCTTGGTCATAGTCATCCTGGGTCATGAGAATGGACAGAAGTCGAGTAATCATTTGGTGGATTGTTGCATGTTATATAAACTGTTGTATGTATGAGGAAGCTGGGCTGAATGTTTCAGTAAATGTCTTTTCGATAGATTATGCTAATCTCCACAAGCAAGCCTCGCTCAGCCCTTCCCACATACACGTTTTTATCTCAGAAAATACGCGTTTCCGAAAGCATGTTTAGTTGACTACTGGATGTCTTTTATTTCTATCATCTCAGAACTTCCAGGAAGAAATTTATAACGCACACACACATTACACTAAAGCTCTTACCGGAATCGGCGAAATGTGGCGAGTAAAGAGAAATATGACGTACAGGGACACTTCGCCAGCAGTGTGTGGGATAATTTGAAATTTTGCATATGGCGGGAGGTGCGCTGTGCTAGTCTGTGGACGTGCGGTTCCCAGTGTGGGCAGGGGCGTAGTCGAAAGCGCCTGCTAAGCAACAGACCCGGGTTCAAATCTTAGCACGGCACAAGTATTCAACTTTCTGCACTGATTTATTTCATTGTCCTCTAATGTCATGAATGCCTCATGTTCTGTATGAATGACATACTGCATTACTCATTCATGGCAATGCGAAATCAATATGTTGAGAAACGACGTGAAATAACCAACACGTAAACATATTGTTAATAAAACGAATGGCGGATGTAGTTCATTGTTGGTTTTCTGGGAAATTCTGCCGCCGTCGTTCTACTCATAATCAAACCGGAGGCGTGTAGCACGATATCGATCGTTTCGATACCAGAAATGCGTCCCAATTATTTTTAAGGCTCCATGAAGGAAGACCATTTCTGAATGGAAATTGTTTAAATGAAACGCTGTAACTTTACCGTTCTTCTCGCATAAGGATTGCAGGGACAAACTACACAATTTTAGACCCAGGATATGGACATACACGTATGGACATACATTCATATTTTCATTGCTCAATTTGTGAGTGAAACACTGTGGATTACTAGCAACACAATAAAAACCCTTCGCTACGCACAGTACAGGGGATAACTGTACATTCAGGTCTCTTAAACATTTATTTCTGTCAATGAGTAATAACGTTTTCACCAAGCGTGTTTCATTTATCGTGACACATCTGATTACGGGCAACATTCAAATGAATAATGGCAAATCCCTGTATTGATAACAGGGAAAGAGTTTCATAAAATGTTCTTTGCTATCTCGAATGAAACATTTTGCAGCACGCTTTTAATGTAGCACGAACACTGTGGCCGGGGTTTTTACACATTTCGTTATTCAACCAGCTGGTTCTCATTCATCATATTAATAGCAACTCGCCATAACGTGTAATTTGATTTAAAAATTAAATTTTCCCCAGGTCCTGAACATGTTAAAATAATTGCCTTTTATACAGATTCGTACTATTTTAAATAACCCAGAAATCGACGTAAACCTGGTATTGTTGTGACACCAATTCTTCTCAGCATACGATCTGCCTTTTCTAAAATCTTCATATCCACCTAAGAAACGATTTGTCTGCTGTTAAGCTTTACTAAAGATCTAACGAAAATTATGTACTTAATGGCCAAGAGAGATTTTACTCCGTATTTGTTGACGTATACGGAGATGCGCTATCTTTTCAATTTTACATTTCTTATGTTGTGCCTTCTTACGAGGAAATCTGCTTTCTTCATATTTTTGCGATATCACTTTTTTGTTGTATAGTTAAGGGGATAAGGGTCAGAATGAGCACAAGTTTTTCAGAATGAAATCTCTACCCGGGAGGATCAGAAATCATTTAATATAGAAAGTGATGTGGAAGTGTCATGCATTTCCTTTATGGATTGTCCCCAATTATCCATTATTTATTCCCCTATAAATCGTCGCAAATACTGTGGTAGAAATACAAGGTGTTGTACTTCCAGATAACCTTCTATATTTATATGAACATGTTTTTCCGTGCTTTACGCTCTGTGTTACTCATCAGCGTCTTCATCAACAATGTTTGCGTTCCCTGGATGACTCTTATAATTTCATTGTGTTCTGTTACTTGCCTGTGTATCTTACTCCAAATTGCTTTGATCAAAAGACACAAGGGTTTATACAGGAAATATATCCAACCAGAAAGATATTCATGATAGATAAAAAGGATGTTACAAATGAGACACGTGGAAACTACTGAAATTTTTAACTACCATTGTTGAATTACAGACATTATATTAAATCTGGCCTTCGAACAGAAGGGAGGAGGTAGTTTGCTTAAGGCAAATACATAAAATGATCCAAGGTCTCCTGAGCACTGAACTTAAATGTTTCTTTTCCACATGAACACTGAGCGGGAAATGACAATGACTTGCCTCGCTCTTGCAACTCAAAGACTATCACAAAAGCTAATGGTCGCTTTTTGCGGATTCAAGGACGGAGTAAACCCGAGAGGAATACCACCATGCTGAATTATTACTTTCGTGCATCAACAGGACGTTGTGTATGTAAAAGGTTGCATCACATTCATCCACACTCCCTATATACATGGTGAGGTCCAGCTATGACACAGACACCATCTTGCGCGGTGCAAATGGGCCCAACAATGGGTGAATGGACTCGTCATAATATGCCTCAAGCACAGCCTAACATACACAGTCATGACACTCACTGCTGTGAAAGGTGTTACCAATTGACAGTTGTAACGACACTAGCGCTCCTAGTGGCGGGCAAGGTGTCATAGGAGAAATTATTTTTCTACATAACCAAATAGTTTCTGTAATTTTTGCATTCAAGACATTAGTAAAATATCGAGAGACATAAATAATCGTGAAGTAAATGTAAAAATAGCCGAATTTCCCTGACACAGTGATAGAAACAACAACTTATTCATCAGGATATTCTTACGAATATGTGTCTATTTTGTAGCCTGAAAGTGAAGGAATATAAACAGACGAGAAACATTAATTCCAAATGTGGTTTGTTCCTATATGACAGGAACTTTCTTTGACATGTAAAAATTCGATATGGAGACTAATGATTCAATCATTTTTACACGTCACTCGTGTTTGTTATGGACCCACATACTTTATAGTTCAATTACTTTTGATTATAAAACGAATGTCTTGAAAATTTTTGCCGTTTGTGGTTCAGATGTAGTAAACTTATGAATTTTGTTTCCGCTTTATTGGGAAACTCTGTTTTCGCTTTCGATGTTTTATTGTCACATTTGTGAGGATTTCCCTACAGCTGTAGTGGCTGATCTGGTACATTTAATAATGTAAGTAATCCATCCCACATAAGTTTCTTGCGTTCAACACTTATTGATTTGGCTGGAATTGTAGTGAATAAATACTGACGTTTCTGAGCGGAAAACCGACGTCTTTATGTAGAAGTTTGTGTCTTCTGTTTTTTATTAGCTACTTAATTCCCCTAATAGAAATTCTTGATTAAACAGTCGTAGATTTCAAGGTAATGTTAAATAAACTGTCCTGCAAAGTACCGTTTCGTACTTTTCAATTGGCGTTTAGGACACATCGACTACTGTTGAGCTTTTTTAATGTTATTACATATTTTTATGGCTCTAATGGCACTACATACTTTCCCCGTTGTAAAAAGTATGTTAAAATCAGTTTCAACGACACTATTCACGGTCATCCGGTATAGTATTCAGAAATGTACCTTGCCAGCCGCTTGGAGAGCTGCTGTCATAGCGTATAACATGAATCAGTGGAAGTGTCGTGACTGTACATGTTACACTGTGCCTCAAGTGCAATTCACAGATGAGACACACATCCGCTTTCAACCAAACAATCGCTGGAGAAATTTTCGAGGCAGCCTGGTCAGCCTGAACTACTTAGACACACCGTCAGGCAGGTGAAGCAATGCGGTGCTTCCCTGATGTTTTGGGGTGGCATTACGTGGGTACGTGGGTCCACCGTATGCCAAAGGTGGTCGTAGAAGACAATCAGTCAGCTATACGGTACAGGGATGATTCCTCCGACGTAAAGTGCTACCATTATGCAGCATTTTGGTGATGGATTCGTCTTGGTAGACGGCAACTGTCGCGCTCCTAGTACACGTCTTGTGAATACGTTCCTTCATGATAACATCATAAGATTAGAATGGCCGGTATGTTCTCTAGTCAGTAACGCTACCCAACATGCCTGGAATACTTTTAAAATTTCTGTTTTTGGATCAGACGACCCACCAACCAAGCTGAGAGATCTACGGCGAGTCGCTGTTCAAAAACAGGAACAATCATATATATTATTTCTCATCGGTGCTTTTTTTTATGGGTTCGCCATACCTCCAGTATTACTTATCAAAGATTAATGTTTGAGGTATCACTTTCGAGGTTTAGTTCTCCACGACGAAAAATACGCAGTTAGTTTAAAGTTATTGTTTACACAAAAAACTTTATTTAAAAAAAAATGTTTTATTCGTGCAATCTAAGTTGATACCAGGCGAACTATCATACATGGGACATGTATTTACCGTTGCTCCCATCATCCACCGCGCCGAGTATCGACTTACTTCACGCGGTTGAAATAAAAGCAATGTAGAAGGTTCCATTTATTAACAATCTGTTAAGGTAACATGAACGACAGCTCTTGCAGCTATTGTTTAGATTGTTTACGCAAGCATAAAACCGTCTTCGACGCCAGCACAGTTTATCACACTATTTCGGTTATACAAGTCGACGTAACGACGGAAAATACTCAAATAATTTAACCAACAGGCACGACAGCTCTTCCAATTGTCTAGATTCTTTACGCAAGTGTAGCTTATCACGAGATTTGTTTCACAAGTCCATGCACAATAGCCGTTGGAATTGTTCACTATGTAATGCGTTTAATGAATTTGTCTGTTACCTCAGCTCTGATTCTGTCCAACTTCAAGTAGCAAACGACGTTCAGTTGTAGCCCATAGAATTCTTGAACTTCTTAAATCCGTCCGGTTTACCACCTCATCAATTGCCTTCAAAGATAAATGCTATATTTATATTAATTAGAAATCTTAACGCTGATCAGGAATTAATTGAAGGTGCAAGATTAGTGCTGACTCTCTTAGACGAGTACATCATCACTGCTAAATTCATTGACTGCGATAAAACTGTGCTAATACCCCACATTAACCTAACATCTTCTGATCCAACCATGCCTTTCCAAATTTAAGAAGACAATTCCCAATAAAAGTAGTCTTCGCTATGACCATAATTATAGCACAAGGTCAGATGCTTCAAAGGAAAGGATTATATTTTCCAGAACCTGTTTTTAAGGATGGACAGGTATACGTGGCTTTACCACGAGTTCGCTCATTCAATGACATTTATGTTTATGCTAAAGACACAAGCAGCAAAAAAGTAAACGATGATCACATTACAACTACTAACATTGTTTTCAAAGTAGTTTTGTAAAATAAAGAATTTCAAAAGAAAAAATAAATAAATAAATAAACATAAAAAAGTCAATATCTGTTTTTCACATGTTTCACAATTAATCGTATTCTGTTTCATTATATAAATTTTCTTACAATGAGACTAATATTTGTTACTACTATTCTAAGTTTATACATTTGTACTTTCATCTGCCTCTTATCCATTACTATCTTACCTATCTGTGACTGATCAGGATAGAGTGCAAATTATTCGCACGGGTCTGCTAGTCTGGAAAAACTGTGGACAATATGCCACGACGAACACAGGCGTTTCAGACAGTCATCAGTGCAGGAGGACATGAAACCGGATATTACGGGTACTAGTGTGTGGTGTAGTTTGGACAACTAATTCCCCATGTCTAGGTGACTGTTTTACAACTTGTTAGTTTCTGTTTATATATAAATTACATTTTTATGTAATTGGTGTTGAACCCCTAGCATCGTGGTGAGACAACACTTTTTATGTGTGTAATTACCCTACAAACTAAATAACAAGTTAAGGGTAAGAGCTTAAATATTACTCTGGGTGGAGAAGACACGTAGGGAAAGAATTCCACCCGGTTGCGTTACTACTCAAATAACTGTAGAAAAAATCGTTTATAGGAAAACGTAAGTTGATTTGTAGACATTATTGGCTGGTAGTCGCCGAAGGGCAGGTTCAGCCGTTTACATCATGAATTTTCTGGATATGGCACCACCATCTTTCCGTCGAGATACGTGAGCGTTCTGTATCGGTTAGGTGTAATTTTTAAGTAGGACATCGAAATATTGAAACATTTCGACCGTTTCGGGGAGATGAAATAAATTCAACGACAAAGTTGAAAATTTTGTGATAAACCGGGATTTGAACCCGGATTGCGCGCTTTTGGTTAGCGGTCGCCTTAACCAGTTTTTTTTTTTTTTTTTTTTTTCATAAGTAGTTTGTAAGTTTAGGGACTGATAACCCCGTAGTCAAGTCCCACAGACTATACAAACATTTGAACATTTCATTGTCGATATTATTTCAAAATGTTCAGATGTTTGTAATGCTGTGAGACCAAACCACATTGGTCATCAGTCCCTAGACTTACAAACCACTTTAACTAATACAAATTAACAATCCCCGAGGCGGATTTTCGTCTCGAATATGTCAAAGACAATAATGATAAATCTGAAGCATAGAATTAAAATGTGTGGTGCGACAGGGAATCGAACCCGGACCTCCATACTTACTACGCAGACGTCTTACCGTTTTTTTTTTTTTTTTTTTTTTTTTGTCCCTTTTTTTTTTTTTTTTTTTTTTTTTTTTTTTTTTTACCTCCATCTCTGCCACTTCAGGCGTTGGCTCCTAACACCCATCACGCCCTTAATAATTATGTACAAACCTAAAAAAAAATAAGTTAGTGCCACCGCCACTTTTACCCTAACCTCTAGTATAGAACGTATGCAAACGCTCCAGTCGTGCTTGATGGAGAAAAAAAAAAAAAATTAAATAAGTAAAAAGATAAAAATAAATAAATAAAATGAAATAAAAATCCTCCTCCGCATCGGCCCATAAAGATATATGTAAATTTGTAATGGGGAAAAGGGAGAAATAAATAGTTGCTTCATGTATATTCTTTATTAGTATGTATAGTTCTGAATTTTTATGTAGAAAATACTGCCGTTCCACATCCGGCGTAAAAACAAACTAAAGAGGTCGTCGCATTACGACATGGTGCGTTCCAAGGAAGGTCTAGCTGCGGATTATCAATGAACGTCTTCTCGATTTCTTTCGTTGCCGGTTGTAGTTCAATCAGTGCTTCTGTCGTTCTGGGGTCAACTTCTCCTTTCATCGATATTCCAGCTGCGAGGCGGGTTATGGAACGCACTCCAAAGAAAATTGGAAAAATATTCGCGGTACTTGGGGTTTCTAACTATTGCACAATGTCGCTCGTTTATATAGTTCCAAAAATCAAGTACAGTCTTCTCTCCATCGCCGAACAAATAGTGTACAGCGTGGCCACATATCCATTGAACAGAGTTCGTTTTCGCTCTCGGGTAATACGAGTCTTCTGGAAAGAGAAGCGATTTGGTAGCTATCATTTCGGGGGTTGTGCGTGTGAAGAAAGCCAGTACCTGGCGCACCAAATGCCAAACATCCTTCGCCGATCCACAGTCAAGGCGATGCTCGTCTGTATCCACGACTCCGCAGGTGGTACACAAAGGAGAGTCCGCAAGATGAATTCGGTGGAGGCGATACTGGCACACCTGCTTCCCGTTGACTGTGATGTACCACGCAGACTGTACGTCTGTGTTGAGAGTGGGCGCGCTCACCGCCCGCCACACAACACGCCAGTTAATATGGGGGTGTTTTGATTCTATCACGTTCGGGGCTCTGCTCAGTTCCATGGTGTTGTATATTGCCCTCGCCGATATCAATTGTGTGGGCGGAAGTGCGGTACGCATGTAGCTGAGGTCGAGGAAGAATTGCCCGAAACAAAAGAAAGGGGCTGGAATGTCGGATAGTGGTATTGGAGGGGTGAGGGAGATCGGCCTTAAGGCCTCTAGCAGCAGGCTTGTAAGACTCGTCGGACACTGTCGCCACATCTTCATGTGAGAACTTACAAATAAGGCCCGTGCTCTGTCCGGAACGTGAAAAAGTCCTAAACCACCTCTGTTCCTCGGTAGTGTGAGGGAGTCGTAACGAATCTTGAAGAGCATACCGGTACTTACAAAAGACCCCATAGCCGCCAGCATGCTGCGGGCCAGATATGGCGGGATCGGCAGTGTCTGCGCAACATGGGGGATGCGGGACGCCAAATAGACGTTAGCATATCGCACCCGTTGCAGAATGTCTAGTGTTCTAAGACGGTGGTCGCCTATCCCTGCCCTAATCTGTTGCAATAGGCGCCTACTGTTGAGGGCAATCGTCCGCCGCAGGTCAGTTGCAAAATCAATGCCCAAACAGCGCATTGTGTCTGTTATTCTCAATGGGGCCACGCACCTATCGGGCAGCCCGTCACCTATAGATAGAGCGTGCGATTTGTGTACATTCAGTTCACTGCCCGATGCTGCGCCGTAGGTCGCCACCCACGCCAAAGCTGCGCGGACGTCGTCTTCACCACGAAGAAAGAGAACCAGATCGTCGGCATAGGCAGTGCAGCAAAAAGTATGTCCACCGAGTGTGATCCCTGTCAAGCGTTGTCGAAAGCCACAGAGCAGCGGTTCCAAACCGAGGGCGTACAATATCGTTGATAGGGGGCACCCCTGTCGCACCGATCTCTGGATGAGGATCGGCGGTGTGAGGCGTCCGTTGTACAATACTCTTGATGTCGCACCGTGTAGGAGACGCACCAATAACTCTATGATGGTCTCGGGATAACCCATCTGTTGCATTACCGCCTTTAAAAATGCGTGGTCGACTCTGTCAAAAGCTTGGCTGAAATCGAGGCAGGCCAAAACTCCAGGCATTTTATGTGCCTTGGCAAGTGCGATCATATCGCGATACCGGCAGAGGGCAGTGCGAATGTTATGACTGCCACCTAAAGATGCCTGATCCTCTGAAACAACGAATCGGACCGTGTGCTTGAGTCTTGCTGCCAACAGTCGAGTGAAGATCTTCATGTCGCTGTTCAGTAAGGTCAAGGGGCGGTAGTCGCTGATGTTGGTCCCACCTCGTGGTTTGTGTATAGGTATGATCAGTCCTTCGCAAAACGTCTCAGGGATCCGCACCGTGGGGGACATGAGATCGCGGCAGATATCCGTCCAGACTGGTACCAGCAGTTGTTGGAAGGTCCTGTAGAACTCCAGAGGGAGGCCGTCAGGGCCTGGCGACTTATTGGCGGGTCCCATCCGTATCGCTTCAGTGACTTCCTCCTCTGTTATATCGGCTGTCAGTTCAGTAGCCGGAGCTTGTGGAATTTTGCCGTATGTGAGCTGGGAGACCGCTTCGATTACTTCTGGGGGGTGGCGGTGCTCTGAGTACAGTTGCATATAGTGAGCGTGAAGGGCATGTCCTATATCTCGCTGGGTGTCGTATCGTCCTCTATCTGTAGTCAGCACATGTATCAAGGTCCTTCGTCGACGCCGTCGTTCTGCGATGATATGGTGCATGGAGGGACTCTCTTGAGCTACCCTGTCTTGAGTACGGGCTCTGACGATCGTTCCTTCAAGATGCTGGCGTGTAAGTTTGATGATTTGGGCTTTGGCGTGGTTCACCATAGTCTGCCTCGCAGGTGAATATGGCATTGTGGTACATTCCCTTAAAATATTGAAGTAAAATTCCTTCGTATGTCGCCTCCATGCCGCTACGTCTCTCCCATAGCCTATCAAGGTCTTCCTCAGGGCAGGCTTAGCGCAGAATAACCACCAAGCAAGGGCAGACTGGTAGGCGCCGCATCGGCGTTTGCAGTTGTTCCATGTGTTCTCTACGAGCTGCCGACATTCTGGAGAGGCGAGATGGGCCACATTCAGCTTCCATGGACCACGACTGTGCCATACTTTCTGACGTCTGAGGGTAACGTTGCAAATATAGGCTTCGTGGTCGGAAAACGCTACAGGCCATACTTCGGCTGCTCTCGTCCCCCTGACAATGGAACGCGAGATATAAATCCTATCAATGCGGCTAGACGAATGGCTAGTATAATGCGTAAAGCCAGGCCGGTCGCCATGAACATGTTCCCATGAGTCCACCAACCGAAGATTGTGGACAATTGCTCCGAGTTCCACGCACGGAGAGTGACGAGGTAATTGATCCTTCGGAGCTTGAGTACAGTTGAAATCCCCTCCTACTATCAAGGCGTCTTGTTGTCCCACAAAGAGAGGTGTGATCGCTTCTGCGAAGAAGATGGATCGTTCACGACGTCGTCCCGATCCCGACGGCGCATAGACGTTAATGATTCGAACTCCTTGGACAGTGATAGCCATCCCTCTAGCGTCAGGAAGATACTCGACATCTTCAGCAAGAAGACCTTCACGGAGGACGATTGCCACTCCACTGCCAGTGGCAGACGCATGGGAGATGCAGGTCGTGTATCCGTAGGGTTCTGTGAAGTCTTCTACATGCACCTCTTGAAGGAGGGCAATGTCGATGTCCGCTGCATTGAGCATGTCCTGTAGCATGGCCAATTTATGGCGTGCACGTATATTATTGATGTTAACAGTAGCGATCCGGTATGTCTGTCCGCCTGGTCCTTCTATGGAGCTGTTCAGTACATCGTCGGCAGGCGGATGCGGCGGCGCCATGGAAGCTGTTGGTGTAGCCTCAGTCACTGTGTTAGGGGAGTGCTGGATGCACCCGAGGGAGCACTTCTACCCTCGGCTCCCTCAAGGTTTTCCGCTTCATCCTCGATATCGTCTGCCCAAGCGTCAGACGTGAATCTTCGTAGTTGTGGAGGGCACGTTTCGTCGTGAGTCTCATGTTCAGTAGCAGATGAAGGTAAATCTGAGACAGGAGCAGGTGTTGTTGTCGCTACTGTTTCGTGACATGCCAGACGAGGAGTGATGCCACGGGACACCTGTGAGGCAGAGTCAGTTGCTTCGTCCGACGTCGGTTCCTCGTCCTTATCTGGCGTCTGATCATCAGAAGGCGAATGGCGCCTCTTCTTGCGTTTCCGCGGGGCGCGCTGTTTGCGGACGTGGTGTTCCGTATCGGAGGTCTGTCGGCAGTCATCTGACGCCGACCCTGTCGGTACTACTTCAGTTTCGACATCCATCGTCTCAAGCGTGTCAGTCTGGTGGTTTGGTAGGTCGGTGCCTTCAGGATTTTCGGCCGGGTGTAACAGCGACGTTTGTACGTTGGCCGTTGTATTGCCGTCTGTTGTCGATTGCTGCACTGTTGTTTGGTCTTTTGCGAGAACGTCATTAGGCACTACCGGTGATGTGGCGTCCATCTCCTCCACCTGAGACACCTCATTATTCGTTAGTGGTATACGGTCGGACGTGGACGTAGTTTCCTGTTTGTCCTCGTTTCCTTGGTGCGCTACCGCGTTCAGCGAGGGTTCATGCACGTACGACGGCACAGGATGCTGGAGAGCCTGAACATACGTCACCGGAAGAGTCGTCGGTACAAACGGGAGCTGTTCATCCCCAGGTGGCAACTGTGTGATCCTGCGCTGCATGCACTGGGAACGTAGGTGTCCTTCTTGTCCACAGCCCGAACACGTCTTCGGCTGCCCGTCATAAATTATTATTGCACGGCATCCACCGATGGTCAGATAAGATGGAACATGTTTCTTCAGTTCAATACGCACTTGCCGCACCCCGTTGAGCACGGGGTATGTGGTAAACTGTGCCCATTTTTCAGCTTCATGACTGATCACATGCCCATAAGGGCGAAGCGCGGAAATCACAGTTTCTCCTGGCACCTCAAAGGGAAGTTCAAACACTCTTATCGTGCAGAGACCCGTGTGTTCTATCGTCACGTCACCAATATGTCCGTCCGAGTGACGGAACTTCAGGCCACTTCTGGTCGCGTTTAGAATTCTCTCACAGACCGCGTCGTTGATGAGCTTTAAGTACACCACACTGCTCACTATCGAAAAGTGAATACCTACAACTTCGCTACAGGCAACTTTCACTTCGTCTCTAATGAACTGTTCGATGTCAAATGCCTTTGGTCGTGGATATGCTTTCGAAAAACTGATCTTCAAGGTCGAATGTCTCCAGGATTGAGCCATGCTTGTTCTATCGAGTAAGTCCCGCAGAGGCGGCTGAGTTACGTAAACAACCTCAGGCGCGAGACACAGCGGCGGGACGTAAACACGCCAACCGCACCGCTGCGCTGCCTGACGCAGACTGATAAGAAATATGTAGAACCTTCTGGAATTGTCAGTTACAAAGAAATAAATTTCTGCCGGTGGGGACCAGTTAGGATATTGAGGCACACTTTCCTTCCAACCCAAGTTCTCAACATCTAGCCACCTGCCCAGTGATTCCTCTTGCTCGCAGCGTATACTGGATTCCCGCAAGGGATCGAGCATTGAAATTGTCATTTCCTGTAGCGGGCATATTTAAAAAAAATTTTTCGGACATGTCTGTAAGAACAGACAACATTCGTCGACAGTAACGGACGAAATCGAAATACTGAAACATTTCTACCGTTTCAGGAGTAGAAATAAATTTAAGAACAAAGTTGAAAATGTGTGCTGGACTGGAATTTAACCCCCCATTTCCCGCTTCCGGCCAGCATTCGGCTTAACGAGTTGAGCTATCCGGGCACGTTGCCCCATTGATTTCTCTTGCTCGCAGCCTACACTGGATTCCAGCATTCGGCCGGCATATTTACGATTCAATTGTAAATATGCCCACAACAGGCAATGACATTTTCATTGCAGGCGCATACAAACGCTCGATCCAGTATAGGCTGCGAGCAAGAGAAATTGATGGACAGAGGGTTAGAAGTTGAGAATTTTGGGGGAAAAGGAAACGTGCCGGGATAGCCTAATTGATTAAGGCGACCGCTGGTCCAAAGCGAGAAATCCAGGTTCGAATCCCGGTCCATCACACATTTTCAACTTTGACGCTGAGTTTATTTCAACCCCCCGAAATGTGGTTATATTTCGATTCTATGCTTTCGCACATTTACGACCGTAACTGTTAACGAATTGTGATATTTTCCGCACGCACCCGAAAGGAACGGACAGCATATCAATAACATAATTTATATGGGTCTCCAATGAGTGTAAATAGTATGTGATGGACGATGATGAGAGTAGGGAGGATGGGATGCTGTGCCTATAGGTGCTGCAGGCCTCTAGAGTTGCACTAAGGGGGTCGCCGAGCTTAACGTCCACCATCAACAGTATCGCATGCCTTCACTTTATGGTATACTGCGGCGTTGTCTGAAATTTAATCTAGCCCACTGACGCAAGGACTGCTGATCATACATTCACGCCACATACCCAACGCCCCTTCTACCGGGAAGGCAAAGAGAAGACGGGGGCCGGCCGCGGTGGCCGAGGGGACTGAGGCGCTTCAGTCACGGTCCGCACGGCCACTACGGTCGGGGGTTCGAATCGCCCCTCGGGCATGGATATATGTGCCGTTCTTAGGGTTAGCTAGTTGATATGTAGTTTGTAAGTTTAGGGTCTGATGACCCCGTAGTTAAGTCCCATAAGCTTTACAAACATTTGAACATTTTTAGAGAAGACGGACGACGTCAGTGTACCCCGTAGTTCACTCGACCAACCACAGGCGATGCCGAACAGTGTCATAGAACGGGTACGATCTTTAACGTCACAGGAGTAGCCGCCAAGGTTTACTGTGTTCAGTGAGAAGCAGAAAAGATTGCTCTACCTGGATTATTTGAGCGTCCAAGAACAGATAAATGCGCATGTCCAAGTGCCAGTGTGTCCAACTCTAGCGGTCTGTGAAGCTACAGTTTGGTGTTTACATCTTCAAATATTGCAGATGTCTGTATTCATGGCTATGTAACTTATCCTATCAATTATATTGAAAATTATTATTTGAGCACTTGGAATCGGTGAACATATAATAATTCCACATCAATAAAATTATTAAGAGGACAAGCCTTAGCAACTGCGTAATAGGTTGCAGGTTTGTTAACAGAAGGAATGCGTGTCAGAGGCTAACTAGGGTCTATACACATGTGGAGTCTATTCCGAAAGAGCAGACGTCACTTCTGATCCTGAAGTTGTTATTGTTTTCATATTCACAGAATATATTACTTCAAATCGAATGGGCAAAGATGGAAATTTGTGTCTCACAGGAGGCGTGCTTAGGTAGTCCTTGCAGGTCCGATGACCACTGTGTCCCCAGCAGTGTAGGGGTTAGCGCAACTGCCTAGAAAGAAGGAGACCCGGATTCTAATCCGGCTGGGTACACATTTTCATTTGTGTCCATAAGCATTTCAAGTCATATATTCTGTGAATAATAAAACAATAACAACTGCAGGATCAGAAGTGACGTCTGTTCTTTCGGAATAGACGCCACATGTACATATATATAAGATGCCAGTGACAGCATGGTCCTTTCGTTAGTGGGGAGGGGTGGGCAAATTCAGAGCCCCTTACTCTTACCGGAATTAGTACATAGTAACCGCGAGTTTGATTACTGTGGGCAGGTTAAAGCTGGAAACTTTTGTCTGGCGGGAGGCGTGCTTAGGTAGTCCTTGAAAGGTTGGTGATGACTGTATCCCCAGTATGCCGGGCGCCGTGGCTCAGCGCGCCCGGTCACAGGGCTGAACGGTCTCTGTAATAAAAAAGCTGAGCCAACAACTCATCGAACAAGAACGAACAAAAACGATCAGTGTCCGCAACAAAGAAAACTAGCCATAGAAAAAAAAAAGAAAAAAAAAAGAGGGTGTAGGGGTCAGCGCAACTACCTAGGAAGCAGGAGATCCGGGTTCGAATCTCGGCTGGGCACACATTTTTAGCTTTGCCCATTCGCAGTTGAAGTCATATATTCTGTGAATATGTCAACTAGAGTCAATTTTTTTAAAAAATACACCTGTACGGATTATGTTTTACGCTTTAATTCGCTACAAGTTGTGAAATTTTAAGCATTCCTAGCAGCCACATTTCAACAGATGCCCTCTGTAATTAATCGCCATACAAACAGACAATGTTCATAGTCAAAATTCATTTGTAATTATTGCGATCACTATGCAGTGTATGTATAATTTTCGGGTAAGAGAAACGTACAACCGGTTTGCTTATTTTTGTAGATCATTATTCGCGGCTTACAAGAGCTGCTGATTTTTCCTTCCAGTACCTGTAGTTTCCATTTTAAAAGTCTTTTCTGAACAAAGACTCTTAAAGCAACGATCATATTCGATTACACTTACGGTATTAAAATGAAAACGGCATGTAGTGGAAGGCACATCCACTTCTTCGTGTAAACCATGCGTAAGAGCTTAGAAAAATATGCCAATGATCTGATACATATCTCTTACTTAAAAACTATATACACGTTAGGTGGTGGTCGAAGTAATTATGAATAGATACATCCATTTACAGTATTATTACTGTGAGCCATTGTCTGTTTGTTTACGGATTACTTGAATTTTTTGACATGTGGAACCTACAAAAGCCTAAAATGCGCAATTGTTAGAGAATTAAAGTGTAAAATTTTACTCTGCCGCAGTAAATATTAAAAAAGCCGTTAAATTCGAAAACTCGTCCCTTCGGTCAGCAAATCTTCAGTCTAGCCATGCAATCACTAAAGTATATGTACGTGACACAGCTGTTGACTTTATCTGTTTATAATGTAAGGAGGCGATACAATATCATGAAAGGTTCCAAAGAGAATAATGCCAAGATCGCTAATATTTAATTTTATTTCGACAACCGCTTTCGATGGTCTCCGCTATCATCTTCTGGTCTATATTTTTTTTTTATGACTGCTTTATAATTTCTTATTTATGACGACTTTATAAATTTTATAGACCAGAAGATAATGGCAGAGACCATGTATCATTGAAGTTTATCTGGGCGTCGATTTTTAGCAACTTTTTTTATCTTCTCTGGTTATATATAACACGTACAATTCTTTTCAGTATTCTTCCTATGAGAACGCATACAGCTGTACACTATAGCTGAATTTCATATTTTTCAACGAAATATGGCCCAAGTTGTAACAACTTATAGTTGTTAGGAATTCACGCTCGCACTGTGCAAAGTCAAACAAATGAAAATCTTGGCCAGTATTCCTTCCACGAATATTGAAGTTTACCA
This sequence comes from Locusta migratoria, assembly GCA_026315105.1. NCBI lineage: Eukaryota > Metazoa > Arthropoda > Insecta > Orthoptera > Acrididae > Locusta > Locusta migratoria. The sequence continues at coordinate 106,101,355 of CM048747.1, forward strand.
ATGTTCATTGGGGACATGTTCGAATGTTCACATAAAATTGCCTGTTATAGTCGAGTTGGAGAAAGTTTCGATTTGACATGGAACGACCCAGGAGTTACAGGTTAGCCACGTAAGCAGTTTGTGTATATTATGTCTGTCGAGCAATCATTTCCAGACTAAAAGCCATTGAATAAGTATCTTATTCTCTTCATTCTCCAAGGAGTGGAACGGACTGTTTGAGATCAGGCCCATAAAGAGTCACGGTTCTATTCACCCAATTATCAGACAAGCTGATAATGGGGCAAAGGGGGATCCCGATTAGGAATAAATAGGAAACCAAGGAAAACCTCCCGAAAACCTTGGTCGGAACCGGGGGATTGGGACCAATTAAATTTATTTCTGGGACTTTGCCCCAGACTTCAAATGGATTATCGGGAGAGCACGAATGCACTCACGACAATCAACGACAGGACGCCCTAGTTACTCTTGGCCGGCCGCGGTGGTCGAGGTGACTGAGGCGCTCCAGTCACGGTCTGCACGGCCACTACGGCCGGAGGTTCGAATCTCCCCTCGGGCATGGATATTTGTGCCGCCCTAGTTCGTAAGTAGTTTGTAAGTTTAGGGTCTGATAACCCCGTAGTTAAGTACCATAAGCTTAACAAACATCTGAACATTTGACTTACTCTTCTAAACTCGTAGAGATTAGCTCGACCAACAGTGGACAAGAACCCCGTGAAGGAACCGCTCCAATAAGGACAAGTATCCGAAAAAAAGAAAAAGAAACTTATTCTTTTCATTCTCCACTCCGAGGAGTGGAGCGGGCTGTTTGAGATCCGGCCCATAAAGAGTCGCGGTTCTATTCAGCCAATTATCAGACAAGCTGATAGCGGGGCAAAGGGGTCATCCCAATTGGGAATAAGTGGGAGGGGCTTACCAGTTCCGGCATACGCCTTACAACCAAGGAAAACCTCCCGAAAACCTTGGTCGGAACCGGGGGATTGGGACTAATTTATTTTATCTCCGGGACTTGCCCCGGACTAAAAATGGATTATCGAGAGAACGCGACTGCACTCACGACAATCAAAGATCGGACGCCCGAGTTACTCACGTAATCTCGTAGAGATCAACTCGACCAACAGTGGACAAGCATCCCTCTGCAGGAACCGCGCCCGTGGGCACGGTGTCCTGCGCGTCCGCGACACACACAAGTATCTTATTCTTTTCATTCTCCACTCCGAGGAGTGGAGCGGGCTGTTTGAGATCCGGCCCATAAATAGCCGCGGTTCTATTCAGCCAATTATCAGACAAGCTATAGTGGGGCAAAGGGGTCATCCCAATTGGGAATAAGTGGGAGGGGCTTACCAGTTCCGGTATGCGCCTTACAACCAAGGAAAACCTCCCGAAAACCTTGGTCGGAACCGGGGGATTGGGACTAATTTATTTTATCACCGGGACTTGCCCAGGACTAAAAATGGATTATCGAGAGAACACGACTGCACTCACGACAATCAAAGATCGGACGCCCGAGTTACTCTCGTAATCTCGTAGAGATCAACTCGACCAACAGTGGACAAGCATCCCTTTGCAGGAACCGCGCCCGTGGGCACGGTGTCATGCGCGTCCGCGACACACAGAAGTATCCAGATATACTGCCTTTATTAATAAACTCAGCGAGCACAATGACTGCGAGACTGTCGCGGCCAACCGGGTTTTCAGCTGACGCCGGATGCAGCACTCAAAGGGTTAATGGAGTCAATTAACTAAACGTAATTTACAGTGACATTGTTTTGATGATATAAACAGGATGCTTTCGCGCCATGAAAATGAGTCTTGTTTCATCTTTGTTAGGTGGCACAATCCACGCCAGTAATGAGTATTGTTTCGAATCGTGCACCGTGTATCTGAGAGATAACCCAAGTTATCTTGAACTTCAAGTTTTGAACAATTGTGTAGAAGTTCTTCAATGTTAGGTGTGTAACAAGTGTATCCACAGTTATTAATCCATATTTGTGCCACACTCAAACGTACACCTCGTCCTCTTGTGTTCCACACACGAACTGTGTAAATTTGTATTACTAATGTGTGGAATGTGCGTACTGGGTTGTGCTACCTGTTATTCAAATGTTCAAATGTTTGTAAAGCTTATGGGACTTAATTACGGGGTCATCAGTCCCTAAACTTACAAACTACTTATGAACTACTTACGAACTAGGACGGCACAAATATCCATGCCCGAGGGGTGACTCGAACCCCCGACCGTAGTGGCCGTGCAGACCGTGACTGAAGCGCCTCAGTCTCCTCAACCACCGCGGCCGGCTACCTGTTATTAATGAGACTTGTACGCTGCTCATAAATGGGGCCAACTGGGCGCTAATAATTCATCAAAGTGTCAATGAACTACAACACTACATGTTGCCTTCATTATTTGTAGTGGATTAGTTTTGTCCCATGAAATTTCAGCCAGCCATTACCGAGAGCACCGAGCAACGAGAACTTCAAGAGGCAACTATCTATCACCTGGTATGGCATAAGTTAGGCGGGAGGTGAAAAAACTTGGATTTCATGGTCGAGCGGCTGCCCGTAAGCTATACATCACTGCCGCGGCGGAGCGGCCGAGAGCATTGAGGTGCTATGTTCTGATGCGCGAGGCCGTTCCCCGTTGGGGGTTCGAATCCTCTCTCGGGAATGGGTGTTTGTGCTGTCTTTATTATAAGCTAGTTCATAAGTAGTTTGTAAGTTGAGAGACTGATGACCCTGCAGTTAAGTCTCATGAGCTTAACAAACATTTGAGCATTTTGAACTACACATCACGCAAGTCAGAGACAAACGACTCCTCGTTTGGTTGAGGAGCGCAAACATTGGACGACTGAAGAGTGAAAAAACGTTGGGTGGAGTGAGGAAAAACGGTACACAATGTGGTGATACCATGGCAGTGTGTAGATATGGTGAATGGCATGTTCCAACGTGTGTAGTGCAGACAATAACATCCGTGTCATGTTGTCGTGTTGTCATGTTTTTTCATGGATATATACGTTGATATATAAGCACCTTCTTGCTTCCCACTGTTGAAGAGAATATAGCGATTGCGTTTCAACACGATCGAGAAGCTGTTCAGAATGCACGGTCTGTGGGGGAGAGGTTACACGACAATAAGTTCCCTACAATGGTCTCACAGACGTAAATCGATACCTGTATTCAGCACAGAACTCCGTGAATATTGGGCTGTTATTCCCCAAGAAACCTGTAAGAAACTGACTGAGCGTATGCCTACGAGAGTGGAAGATGTTATCAAAGCTATTGGTGAGCATATAGAATTGCAGCATTATCTGTGGAGGGCACTAAAACTTGTTAATTTTAGCCAGATATCCCGATACTTCTGATCACATAGTGTATATAAAAAAGGGTGAAAGTAGCTTACGGCGGGGTCAGAGAGGTGGATAGAGAGCCTGGTAAAAGTAATTGGAAAGTCTTTTGTACGTTATCTGTCTGTATAAAACTTTCTCTAATACTTTCCCTCGGAGGTATTACCACCACACTACTGCCAAGATTTAATTACGTAGCACTGAACTTGAGCGCCGTAGTACTACATGCATCGTCAATGCGTGCAGTTAAAGTTTCTGTTTACTAACCTGGCTTCTTCTTTTGCGTTCTTGTACCCACGTAAAACCAGCGCACAGGCAATTGTTCATTGTATCTTGAAGAGACGTGATGTGGAAATTTTAAAACTGTGGCTGTTTTGTAAATAGTAAGGGATACGAGTTGTTTCGTAATATTTATTTATATGTCGTGGAACAATAAGCGACATATGTAATACTCTCTATGATCCTAGTGCACTTGAGTTTTAATTACAGTAGCTGAAAAGAATTCTAGAATTTCTGCATTAAATTTTTTATTAACTAGAACATAATTACATAAACTAAACAGACCATAGTAAAGATCCCGATAACACATTAATTACGCAGAATTACGTTAAGTTCTATACAATAATTTATCTGCTATTTATAATTAAAAATGATAGTGGGGATCTCATACCGAAGTGGGAGCAGCCAATCACAATACGTCTAGGCAGTATTGATGCAGATTTAGAATGCGATATGTTACACCATATCACATTTTGGAAAAAAAATTGTTTCATTTTGTGGGATCAACAGCACTCTATACATGGAAAACAGTCTAGAGTGCGATGAATTATTTGCTTAGTCAACTAGTTTCGGTCCTTGTTTTGAACCATCTTCATGACTGAAACTCCATTTATGTCGTGGAGCTGGGCAAGTGCTTTGGAGTCTTCTAGAGCGTCACTGCTCCACGACATCAATGGAAAGTGTTCAAATGTTTGTAATTCTCTGGGACCAAACTACTTTGATCATCAGTTCCTAGACATACAAACAGTGCCGGATTAAGCCCTGTGTAGGCCTCGAGGCAATCCAAATCTTGGGGACCAAATCCAGCATCATCCTTTAATAAATTTGTAATTTTCCACCAAACTACAACAATATATTGGTAATAATAACAATAATAAAATTGTGGTAATTGTAATAATAATAATAATAATATTTCGGTATTGCAAAACCGAATCATTCGTTTTAAGTAATCGTGCAAGGTAGCCTCTTACGAGCTACAATAAACTCAAATTTGGATATAAGAAGAGTAATACTAAAGTGAAATGAGACATTTTCGTGCAACATGTAAATGTATTTATTCAAACAATTACCAATAGATCAATATACGTTGATTAATACAATAATATTACATAAATTATTTAACAAAAATATAGAAATTAATAATAATTAAGAAACGCATTAAACATGTACTTTCCTCAATTTTTTTCCAGCAACATCTTTCAAAATATCTTTAAATGTTATATCCTGCAAGATTTCATATTCTGTGGCCATAATGGCAAGGGAGTTCAGGCGTTCTTGGGACAATGAAGACTTACGACCATTAGTTCTGAAAAATCTTGTCTCGCCCGTTACATTCGTAATAATGAGACATCTGTAAATTTTTAACGCAGTCATAACGCATGGGAACGTTGGCTGCAACACATTTTCAGAAATGAGTTTGTATGATCGCGATTCTGCAACTGCTTGGTCAGCTTTGAAATCTTCTAATTGTGAAAAATTTAAAATGAATCATCTCGTCCACAAATTCCTCTTCGATGTTCTCAGAATAAATGTCTCTAAATCTGTAGGCAGCTTCCTTAATTTCAAAAATGTTCAAATGTTTGTAAAGTCTATGGGACTGAACTACGGGGTCATCAGTCCCCAAAATTACAAACTACTTATGAACTACTTACAACTAAGGACGGCACAAATATCCATGCCCGAGGGGGGATTCGAACACCCGACCGTAGTGGCCGTGCGGACCGTGACTGGAGCGCCTCAATCCCCTCGGCCACCGCGGCCAGCCCTTAATTTCATCATCAGACTTCAGTGGGAACTCAACAAGGAATCCAGAATGACAGTGAACTTTATTATAAGGTTTTATAAGACGAGAAAGCCCTGTACATAATTTATCCAGTATTGCACGTAAGTAGACTAAGAAGGGCTCCAAGTGACTGTCTTGGACTGCTCAAACTCTTCAGAACAATCAGGATCCATTTCCTATCAGATATATATTCTTTCACTCGCCTGCAGACAAACAACGAGAAGACAATTTTTATTTAAACGCAAAAGTAATTCTAAAAAATTCTCATTGTTATATCGGTGCACACGGGGCCTCTAAAATGCGCGGCCGGCCGCGGCGGCGGAAGGGACTGAGGCGCTCCAGTCACGGTCTGCAGGGCCACTACGGTCGGGGGTTCGAATCCCCCCTCGGGCATGGATATTAATGCCGTCCTTAGTATTAGGTAGTTAGTAAATAGTTTGTAAGTTTAGGGACTGATGACCCCATAGTTATGTCCCATGAGCTATACAAACATAAAATGCGCGGGGCATCTAGGCACCTTCCCACTCTGCCTTATGGGTAATCCGGCACTGCATACAAACTACTTAAACTAAGTTAAACTAACCTAAGGACAACACACACATCCATGCCGGAGGAAGGATTGGAACCTCCGACACTGGAAGCCACGCGATCAGTAACGTGGCGCTCCAGACCGCTCGGCTACATCAATAGAGTTACAGTTCTGAAGTTGGTCCAAAATTAGGACCGAAACTAGTTGACTAAATAATTGATTCATAGTACTCTAGACTGTTTTACACCATATGTTATCTTTTCCCACCCATTCCACGTATGGAAAGAGAAGGAAGGAAGCTTAGGGTTTAACGTCCCATCGATAGCGTGGTCATAAGACACGGAGCTTACGCTCGGATTTTCGGGGAAGGATGTGGAAGGATATCGGCCGTGCCCTTTGAAGGGAACCATCCCGGCATATGCCTCGAGTGATTTAGGGAAATCACGGAAAACATAAATCTGGATGGCTGGAGGTGGATTTGAACTACCATTCTCCCGAATGCGAGTCTACATCTACATCTACATCTACATAGATACTCTGCAAATCACATTCAAGTGCCTGGCAGAGGGTTCATTAACCAATTTCACAACTTTTCTCTACCGTTCCATTCTCTAATAGCGCGCGGGAAGAAAGAACACCTAAATCGTTCCGTTTTCGCCCTGATTTCTCTTATTTTATTGGGATGGTCATGTCTAAGTAGGTGGGTGCTAGCAAAATATTTTCACATGCAGAACTAAAAGTCGGTGATTGAAACTTCGCAAACAGATCACGCCACAATGAATAACGTCTTTCTTTTAATGATTTCCACCCCAATTCGTGCAACATTTCCGTGACGCTTTCCCCCCCGTAACGTGATAAAACAAAACGAGCTGCCCTTCTCTGAACCTTCTCAATATCTTCCGTCAGTCCCACCTGGTGAGGGTCCCACAAGGGGCAACAGTACTCCAAGAGAGGACGCACAAGTGTGATGTAGGCAGTCTCTTTGGTGGAGCTGGTGCATCTTCTAAGCGTTCTGCCAATGAAACGTAATCTTTGGTTCGCCTTCCCCACACCATTTTCTATGTGTTCTCTCCAGTCAAAGTTGTTCGTAATTGTAACTCCTAGGTATTTGGTAGAATTTACGACAAGGTTTGACTGATTTATCGCGTAATTGAAATTCAGCGGATTTCTTTTAGTGGTCATGTGTATTACTTCACAGTCCGAGTCCAGTGTGTTACCACTGCTTTGCACGTATGACGTGATCTACAAGCTATGGAATTTCGTAGCAACTCAGTACCAATGGCCATGAGCCAGCCATCCCTCAAGTACATAAACAAGAGTGGACGGCGGCAGCAGTGCTGGAGATTTCGCAGCAGAGCGGGTACCTGCGATACGGGTGGAGGAGTGCCGCGGAGGCCGTCCGTGTTTGTGCGTAGCCGGCAGGGCGCGGGCCGCCGCCGACCGCGCTCCCGGAACAATTAAAGCGGGCCAGATTGCCAAGCCGCGCTCCTGATGGTGAATTAAGCGCGCAAATGGGATTACGGCCGCCGCGCCAGCTCGCCGCTGATTGGCGCACGCTCCCCCCACCACGCGCGTCCGGCGGCCGCCGTGCTTCCGCGAATAAATACCGCCGTAATTGGTGCCTCGTCTGCTGGGCTCCTCCCGGTGCACCCGCCGCAGTTCGCGGCTCGCTTGTCGGCCGATCGCGGCGAACCTCCGCCGATCCGATCCGATCTCGGCGGATCGGCCGACCGGCCCGTCTGGTCGTAATGAAGCAGCCGAGCGAAGAGCCGGTACGGCGCGGCCCGGGGGTCCTAATTGACTTCATCGCGCCTGTTACTCCCACACTGTGCTCTCAATTTCCGAACAGGTCGACATTGTTTGGCGTACTCCGAGTATCGTGTATAAAACCGCAATTATCGACCTGTTCTCTGCAAGCGGATACTTCGATTACTGCCACAACGCGAGCCCGGGCACGTGTGCAAATGGAGTTAAGCTTACTGTTGTTGTACATTGCATTGACTGACATAGGTACCCAGATAACACCTGCAACATCGATATGATCAAAGAGATATCACCACTTTAAAAAAAAAAAAAAATAAAAAAAAAAATTTAAAAAAATAGATAACTGAAGAGGTGCAGGATATACAGGGTGTTACAAAAAGGTAGGGCCAAACTTTCAGGAAACATTCCTCATACACAAATAAAGAAAATATGTTATGTGGACAAGTGTCCGGAAACGCTTAATTTCCATGTTAGAGCTCATTTTATTACTTCAAATCACATTAATCATGGAATGGAAACACACAGCAACAGAACGTACCAGCGTGACTTCAAACACTTTATTACAGGTAAAAAGGTAACGCAGTCAACAATCCGAAGATTGGTTTGAACACCACAGTGCTTTACTAGGCATGGTCCTGTTTGGAGGTGGTATGCCGTTGCCTTCCTCCGACCTTCGAACTGACTTACCCAGCCAGTTATAGGGGGACCTACAGTTTAACGTGGGTTCCGAACCACGGTGCTACTCGGTATTTTTCACATGAGCAATACTGCCATAGGTGAAAGAAGTGGGAAGTGACAGATACAAATCCTAGGACCTGGCTGGGATCGAACCCGCGACCTTTGGTTCACTAGTCTGGCACTCTACCACTGTCCAACCGAGTCGCACTTGTTGAAAATGTCCTCCGTTAGCGAGGATACATTCATCCACCCTCCGTCGCATGGAATCCCTGATGCGCTGATGCAGCCCTGAAGAATGGCGTATTGTATCACAGCCGTCCACAATACAAGCACAAAGAGTCTATATTTGGTACCGAGGTTGCGTAGACAAGACCTTTCAAAGAGCGTGGAGGTCATGGAATAGGTCCGCCTCTACCAATCCATCGGTCACAAAATCTGTTGTTGAGAAGCGTACGAACACGTCGACTGAAATGTCTCCAGTCGCGAGTCATAGGCTGGAATGTTCCGTGCTCCCTAAGACGCCGATCAATTGCTTCGAACGTCTTCCTGTCGGGACGCCTTCGTTTCGAAAATATGTCTCGATACAAACGTACCGCGCCACGGCTATTGCCCCGTGCTAATCCATACATCAATTCCGCATTTGTAAACATTGCACTGACTGTAAAACCACGTTCTTGATGAACACTAACCAGTTGATGCTACGTACTGATGTGCTTGATGCTAGTACTGTAGAGCAATGAGTCGCATGTCAACACGAGTCAACATTACCATCCTTCAATTGGGCCAACTGGCAGCGTATCGAGGAAGTGCAGTACATACAAACGAAATAATTGGGTATTTTGACAATTGTCTGCACGAATTATTTCAATTTACATTTAATGAGAAATACTAAAATGGAAATTAAGCGCTTCCGGACACATGTCCACATAACATATTTTATTTCTTTGTGTGTGAGGAATGTTTCCTGAAAGTTTGGCCGTACCTTTTTGTAATACACTGTATTGTGGCAGTAGAGAGAGTCCAGCTATTTGTTAACTGGTTTTATTACTTCTCAAATAAACATCATGTGAGATTTTGCCGAAGTTAGTTGTGGACGCCCGTCTTCTGCATCGGTGAAGACGGCGATGCGGCTGCTGTGCTGCGGTGCCATGCCACTTCCCGCTGTCACCGCCGTCTTGGTGCTGGCGTTCCTACTAGGCCAGCTGTCTTCGAAAGTCGATGGCGCAGCCACGCCCCTCCGGCCGCTCGTTGATCGCTGGCCGTCTCCCGTCTATGCCTCGCTGCCGGATGAGCGGTGATGAAGCCCCTTCACTGCTTCTGCTGCGCCCAGCTCCTTCGGTCAGGAACTTGTTCCCATCTCGTCCCGTCGATAGTGCTGCCTTTGGCTGGCGAGAGGACTAGAGCCCCTCAAGCCCCTCACTGCGACATGACGTCACGCTGCCCCCTCGAGTGGCCCGTGGTCTGGACTCGGGAGATGAACCACGAACCGCTGATGACGACCTCCGAGCTGCAACTGCTAGTTGCTTACTCGCTGCCGTACTGGTGCACTCCGAACTGACCTGCGAACATGCTTTTCATTTCACTCGGCTTGGCCGTGTTCCCAAAAGTGTTGTTACAAGTCAACAACTTTGACACACACCTCATGTATTGACCCAGGTCGTTACAAAATTATGCAGTGAAGGTTTTCACGATCGGCTAAATAATTGCTGTTGAATCTTACGCGTTATATGGTCGTAGTCGAAGAAACATATCTGCTCCTAACGTTTCGTCCAGAGCTGCGCTAGACATCTTCAGAGGTGCTACTGGTGGCGGCGAGTCTTGCTGACTGACGTGTCGGGCGTCGGAGAGCGGTATAAATACTGTCTAAAAGGGGGCGTCAAGTGTTCCCGTGCGCAGCAGAGATAAGCCTTGTCAAAGATAAAACATAACTTTCGATAGTCGATGGACAAAGATAAAAGCGATATTACCCACGCAGTTCAAATGTCATTAAGTTTCATTGCTTTTTTCTTTCTATTAAAATTATCCCCATGTTTGTATATTTCGATTGTTCAGAAATGTTCAAATGTCTGTAAAACTATCGGACCAAACTGTGTGGTCATGTCAGTAGCTAACAAATCACTTAAGCCTAGGTAAACTAACCTAAGGACAACACACACACACCCATGCCCCAAGGAGGACTCGAACCTCCACGGCGAACAACCGCGCGCTCCGCAGCAAGACGCTTTAGATCGCTCGGCTACTCCACCGCGGCATATTCCGATTGCTTCTCTGTACAGTCGTGGATAATAGTTCGTCGTTGTAGATAAAATTTCCATTTCGGAAAACTTCACTTCATGATTTCCTGATTGGAAAACCCGTACAGCTACAGCTGATTTCTCAATTTTACCCAGTCGGCAAAGACTTTTGTGTTCTTTCAGTCTTCACACTCTTTTTTGTAGTACCAACATACACTTTTCCCCAAGAACACGGAATTTTGTACACCCCACTTGATGATAGAGGAGGGCGTTTGTCCTTTACAGATCGGAGTGCCTGACTTATATTTTTGTTGGTTTAAAAACCGATCTGATATAGTGCTTACGTAAAATCTTTCCTATCTGATCCGTAACTGTTTTAATTAAGGGGAGAGAAACGGTGTTCTTCCATCGTTGTGTTTTGTTGCTGCCTTTTTGTTTATCGTTCCTTGGTCGCAGAACCCTATTTACTTCTTTCCGTGACATCGATTTTTCTCAAAAGTCTGCATCAGATGCCTACATGTAGGTGATCTGGCGTACACGATTGCGGCTGCTGCTGTGTTTACAGTTATGGCTGGCTGCGGGCCAAGAGTGACGTACTTTATACACAAAGCTGATGTGGTATTGGTATGCAACTCTTTCCTCAATCACTGGATCAGAACCGGCGCCTCACTGCCTGCCTTTTTAACACTGACTATTTCGTTCATTTGCCTATATATTTCTATACAGTACTCTAGCGTTGCTACATAAAACATATCGTTGGTACCAGCAACAATAGTAACACATCTACAGTAACAAATACACCCAAAACCGTACGGTTCATAATTAGGTGCTTAACAATGTTCATAACAGCTACATACATACTCAGCAATCCATCCAAAAGTACGTGTCGGAGGGTACTCTGTACCACCACTACTTACTTCTTTTCCTGTTCCACTCCCATATAGAACGAGGGAAAAACCAATGCTTGTATGCATCTGTATGAGCTCTAATCTCTCTGATTTTATCTTTGTGGTCTTTAAGTGAAACGTAAGTTGGAGGCAGTAGAATCGTTTTGCAGTCCGCCTCAAAGTTCGGTACTCCACATTTCTTGAACAGTACTCGTCGCAAAGAAGCCTTTCCTCCAGCGACTCCCATTTGAGTTCCAGAAGCATTTCAGTAATAATGTTGCATTGATAGAATTTGCCAGTTACAAACCCAGCCTCCCCGCCTTTGCCACAATGTCCTTTAAACCTATCTCTTGGGGATACCAAACACTTGAGCAACGCCGGCCGCGGTGGCTCCAGTCACGGTCTGCACGGCCACTACGGTCGGGGGTTCGAATCCCCCTCGGGCATGGATATTTGTGCCGTCCTTAGTCTTAGGTAGTTCATAAGTAGTTTGTAAGCTTAGGGACTGATGACCCCGTAGTTAAGTCCCATAAGTTCTACAAACATCTGAACTTAAGCAACAAATGTGTTTTATCCAAGATGTTTGTGTTTGAACTCCGTGATAGTTACTAATGCAGGGTTGAGAATAAAATCCCCTACCTGTCACATTAATTATCGTATTATTTGTTTATAGCACGACCGATTTCGGGCTTGTGCCCATCTTCAGGTGATTAAAACATTCACAATTTTACATGTGTAGCGTGTTGGTGGAATTCACTGTTTGATACAAATTACTTGGTATTAATAAAAGCGAAACCAATTGCAGGTGGCAATATGACTTGAACAAAAACACTGTTTACTTAAATTTAATATTGTATCCAAATCGCGATTGTCCATGTGGCGCAATTTTTACACACTTTTGCGAACACTTTCTTTTGATAACCTCCTTACTTTTGTTACTATTCTGCTTCCCATTCACGCGAATTAGTCAGCTGACGATATGTATAGGTTTTTCATAGGATGAAATAATTTACCTACCTTATAATTGACTACGAAACATGAATATGAAATAGTCCAATATGGGAATTACAACAGCTTTCAAGACTTTTCAGAACCCGCTTGAAATAAAAAAACAAAACACGTGAGTATGAACCCACTCCAACTCAGAAAGCTCTGCGCATTCGCGTATCTGGCAGCATGGAAGCGAAAGAAAAAAATTCAGAGTAGAGTCTGTTAATCTGGTTGCTTGCTGTCATTGCTTACACAGGAAGAAGGCGCAGGAGAAGACGCAGGCTTATACACAATTTCAGCTCTGCACATACGCATGAACCCAATGACAACTGCCTGAACAAACCTAAATGGTACGGAGAAGGTACGATAGCCGTGAACTCAAAAGAAAAATTGCGTTTAATATCTATTATTTGCACGGCTCCATAGCACTGTGGTAGAGTGCCAAACTACAAATCCAGAGGTTGCGGGTTCGATCCCCGCCAGGTACTAGGATTTTAATCTGTCACGTGTTTCACCTCTGGCAGTGTTGATGATGCGAAAAATACCGAGTAGCACCGTTAAACTGTAGGTCCCCCTATAACTGGCTGGGTAAGTCAGTTTGAAGGTCGGAGGAACGCAACGGCAGTAACACCTCCAAACAAGACCATGTCTAGTAAAGCACTGTGGTGTTCAAACCAATCTTCGGATTGTTGGCTGCTTTACCTTTCACCTTATCTGCACTAATACTGAGGAAGGATGTTAAAAAAATTAAAAACCCTGATATAACTACCTGCAAATGTAGGCATGCATTATTCATCAGCAAAATCGCCGCTTACCTTTTCGGGGTTGTGCAATTCTGAAGCCAAAAAATAAAATTTTATTTGTAAGCCCAGATCGCTAGCTGCCAATTTTCGGTCGCCAATGATGAGCTGGCGATCATAAGTTTCCCACCCTGCTATAGTTACTCGGTGAAAAAAAAATCACCCTTTTGAAATAATATCTGTGGCACATTTCTGATGAGAGGGCTAACCTGTTCGTTTTTTTCTTGTAACCTAAAAAGTAATAATAATAAAGAGAAAGAAACAATGGTTTGTGTCTGGCCTCAGGTGTAACCTGATTACAGTGTTAGGGATGGAGACAGCCAAAGCAGATGCAGTGTTTGAGGGTTGAGGCAGCGGCGCTCCAAAGCGGCGGTGGTGGCGCTGCGTCGCGTGCGCGCTGCTTTGATCCCGGCCCGCGAATCGCGTGTCGCTGATAGGGACTTCTGCAGCCGAGCAATTAGCGACGCTGCCTCGTAATGAGACCTCGCCAGTCCCGCCCCCGCCCCCTCCCGCGCTTCACTGTGCATAGCTGCGGGCGCTCCCCTTTGAGGAACCTGGTCCGCGCTACAGGTGAACAACCTGCCGTGCACCGCCTGGCAGTCTACATGCAGCCCACTGCAGTGGCGCCACCGACGACCACTACACACCACTAGCTCCCCCAGTGTAGTCTCTGACAACGGCGATTTTGTCTTACAGGTGGGAATTACGTTTTTACTTCCTGATGTTTCTTCAAAATATTAAAACAGTTCACTTCGTTTTAATCGAAGTACTATAGGCTACTCACATAATTATGCCCTAGTGATTTTCATATTATTTGTCCCACGTGGTCACTGGTTGAATACACAAAGCTTTCCCACAATTTGCGTATTTCTTTGTTCATTTTACCACTCACTATTTCAATGTTACTTTAAGGTTTATCTCGTTTAGAAATTTGTACGATTACATCATGTGTTGCCAACTTAAGTGACAATGTCGATGGGGCGTCTATGTTTTGTACGTGTACGAAAGAGATCACTGGCTTGTGTGGGTTACTCAGTAAAGTTGGCAACACATAATATTAACAAACTATTTTTGCCGTGGCGCGCTCCGCTACGAAGAGAAGCCGCGACCATGCACCCGACACCACAGTGCTGTACACCGGCCATACACGGCCGCGCAACGAACTTCGGCGACATCAAGCCGCCAGGATATGAGCGCCTACTGAGATGACGGCAATCCGTCGCGCACGCATACGAACCTATTTGAGTGCGCAGATGCTGTCGCGCACCGCCTAAAGGTCAAGGTGTGCAGCTCGCCTCACGTCACCGCCGGCCAATAAGAAGATGCGCGTGACCAGACCCGCGGGCCAATACCGGGACTCCACCGCGGACGGATACCAGCCACCGGCGGCGGTAAAAAGGCCAAAGCCACAGCGATTCGTCGTCTTCGACGCGGAACTACGGACCACGCTGCAGCCTCAGCCACCACGTCATTGCCACGCTGCCTGACTGACCTCTGCCCTGGCACATCCGGAACTGCGGCGACTATCGGCCACTAGCGAAGACATAGAGGAGGAACGTAATCTTCACTTACAGCAACTTACATACTCCATCGTACATATCAATCATTCAGAAGTTCTTTTTAGTTTCTTAATCCCGAAGTAATAACTTAATTTTTTGGAGTAACCTCAGAAGGAGGAAATTTTTTTTAACCAAATGTAAATGTAGTGGCCTTGCTATACAATAAAGTTTGTGTAACACTCAACGAGTTGTGCTTGAATATAGTAATTTTCTAAACGAGGAGTGATAAAATGAATAATTGCGGAAATTGTGGCAAAGCTGTGTGCATTCATCCAGTGAGCAATTGGGACAAACAACATTAAAATCACTTGAAATAAAATAATGTAACTGTCTTGACCACACTTAGCATGTTCTTAATGCCTACGCGTTTCGATACTCCGATATTTTCGAAGGCAAAACTTTGTTAAAAAATTTCCCCCCTTAAAACTGTTTGGCGTTAATAAAAATTTCAAGTGCATTCAAATGGCTATTACGTCTCACCAGTTTCTAATGCTGACAGCAACAAACATGAAAATCGCGTCACTGTAAAACTTGTGTAGCTATATTATTTCGATTGAAAAGAACTGTTTGTAATCTGATATAGATTCGTAGGCTTCCACGACCGATGTCATTTTGAACTTTATTGTCAGACCTTTATATTATAGATTCGTGTGGTGCTCGAAAGAACAAACCCCACATCAATCTAAAGATATTTATACGCAATGAAGGCATAGTGTTCGTACGGGAATCCGAAATGGCGAGTATACATAGGCACGAACGTTTAGAATCCCGTCCCGGCTCACCTTTTCCCTAATGAACTTAAAAGGCATTCCTTCCCTTCCTCATCATTGTTCTTTCACATGCTCTCTTTCTCGCTCACTATCTATCTCGCACAAACGCGCGTTAGTGCGTGTTCTTTTGTTTCTGATCTCCATAGCTCCGATGACGTGACAAAAAAAAAAAGCTCCGGGTTAGTTTACAGTATTAAATGTCATGTGTCTAGTTTCAACCCTCTGTCGGTAGAGGGATCCGCGTTTTAGCGTGTAATATGGCGCTTTGTAACAGAACGGCGTCGGTGCGTGACAAACAGCGAATTTTTAACCGAACAGGACTTGGAATTCTCTGACATCGGGCTTCCTATAAACCGAAAGACCAGTGATGCGCTCTTGTCTCAGGGTCACAATGGTGAACCATTCTTTCGTCATCTGTCACAACGTTATTCAGGAAAACGTCACACTCAAGCACAGAACATGAAAAGAATTCATTAATAGGTTTCCAGTCATTTCTGTCGGTAGTGAGTATTGAAGGTTTCCGCAATGCACTCTGACTTGTCTACCGCTGTTTTGCATTAGAGGCCAGTCCACTTTCTCGTGCTACCTCACACTTACGTGAGAACTGTATCTGAGTTACCCGATGATTTTCTTTGGTCCACTCAACTGAGATTAGTTTTTTGGTTTCCTTACACGGTCGTCCACTCCCAGGTCATCAAACACGTTGAGCCTACCACCAGTCTCCTCTTGAGTACAAACAAACCATACTCGCAAATTTGTGGTGTTTATAAGAAAATAATCGTAAACAAATTTAATTCGTCAATTGACTGCAATTTGGAGCACATTCTCTACGATTAGAAATTGGTTATTGCTGTCTGAACTGACGCGCCGAAAAAGTTACGTTACTCTCAACCCATCCAGACGCCACAAATCGGAGCTCTATAGTGGCAACTGTATAAAACGGAGTCAGCAAAGCAGGAATGTTGACTGAACAATATGTGTGATATGTAAATCATGGTGCATTGGATGGTTTGCTGCAGTCTTGCTCTAGTTCATGAACCATGGCCAAAGTATGAGTGGCCAGGTAAGTGTTTACGACAGTCGCGATACCAGTTACTCCGAAATAATTGAGAATCTCAGACGTATTCTGATTTGTGGACACCTTTATACTCAGACGGCAAAGACTACCGAATCCACCGATTAATCCCTCAACCGTGAATGGTAAAACCCAGTTAGACCATGGCCAAGTAAGGCTGTAAAATTTCTAAGAGCGGGTGACAGAGACTCTCCTTTAATTGACAGACCAGGGACTTCTCATATACGACGTGCCAACGATCTGGAATGATATGATTAGCTATTAAAACCAACTGGGGCTACACTAGGGAGAGAAAGAAGATGAAGTGGGAGAATACATAGTCCATATGTAAGGAGTGAAAGCAGGGAGACCACAGTTGGGTCTAGGGCTTTACATCTAGAAAGCAGAATAGTTGCAATAAAGTGGATATAATTGGCAGTATTCAGTACTAAAATGAAGACTGTGCCACTTTATTTGCCCTCAGTTATCCAACAGAGATGGACAGACTTTATTATACCCGCAGTGTTTCATTCATCGGTGATTTCGAAAAGAGGATACGAAATCGAAAGGTGAATTTGGAAGGGATATAGCAGCAAACAGGAACGGAAAACAGCTCTTGGATTTTTGCATCAGTATGGGCTTAGTTACCACAAAATCTTGTTTAAAAATTGTCTAGGAACAATCACTGGTGTACCTGGGAAAGCAGTGGAACTGTGTCTGTCGATTCACTAAATATAACAGGTCAAGAACTCAGAAAGACGGTCAGGGACACTCGAGTATTTATAAGGTTCTTTGATGTCACTGATCTTTTCATTTTTTAATTTAATTTTATTTTTTTATTTTTTTTTTATTTTCAGATGAATTAGTATTATAAGGCAAAGAGAACATCACGTTCATTTGTAAGAGAAGACTGGAGAAACTTTAGGATACGGACATTAGAAAATCAAGCAAAAAATCTCACAAAGTTACCAGTCAGTTGAATGTTGTCATCTACAATTAGAAAAAGAATTGAAACGGTGGTGGGACACTGTACTAGAAATTGATAGAGAATGCTTTAGAACAAGACTGTGTAAATGTATGAAGAAACAGACAGCTTGGTGGATTGAGACAGTCAACGCAGCTTGTAAAAGGAAAAAACAAGGCAGCTGAAAAATCGCTTCACACTAAAGTCCAAACAGACAGTGATACCCATGTTATGAAGAAAGAAACAAAGTCATACAGAAAAATGAGGCATCAAATCAGAAATCGTTGGAAGACTTGAAATAAATTGCCAAAGGAATCATAGAAAAATTGGGAATGAACACCGTAAATGAAGCAATTCAAGCGAACAGGTCTAGATGGTGGGGTCATGTTACATGAATTGGAGAAGGAAGGTTACTTCACTCATGGGGTGGAAATTAGAAGGCAGGAGAAGTCGAGGCAGACCAAGGAGAAAATACCTGGGTTCCGTTAGAAATGATTTTGAAGTACGAAGTGTAGTATCAGACGAGGAATATGTGTAGCAATGAGAGGGGAGTCACGGAGGGATTTTATAAGGTGGACTACGCTCCAGACTGAACGCTGAATGGCATATTTAATCTTAAATGATGATGTTGACGTAATTCCTCGGAGCCGGTTCCCATTGGCATTCCTCGTAATAAAGGCCTATAAACGAAACTCTGTCCAACAGGCGTTGTAAGATTCAGCATGTGCCGAACGGACGGTATGTCATACACCACGAGAAGATTTCACACGATGCAATTTGGAGAGGAACATGGTCTGCACCCCAAACACCCAGTCGGATCATTACCACACCATTAGTTCGCTTGAACATATTCGGTATCAACATTTACAAAGGCCCAAGAAACAAGTATACTAAAAAATAAACCCAGCATCCTATTGTAGCTTCTGATTCGCTCAAAGCGAGATATGTAATTTTAATGAACGCACGATAAAATTAAGGCACTTGATTACATCTAATTTAATTTTGTCCATTTTTGTCAGTAAATCTTCCGTGACTGTTTTACTTCTGTAAAATAAAACGAATTCGCCTTCAGTCACAAAATTGCGTTTTATTGGTACACACAATGCATTTCCAGCCCTGAGGGCTCATCATCAGATGCGTCTATTTATCCTTACATGTACTTAAAGATCTTGGTCGGTGAAGAACGATATGGGACATTATTAAAGACCGGTTCATATAATTAAAGAGATTAAAGAATTGACTTACTTATTAAACAGTGATGGAAACAAACGTCTGATGCAGGTGAGAATTGTCCGTACTGAAGTAAACTTGCAGGTACAAATAACTATCATCACGAATACTTCCCATCTTGCAGCACATTGTGGAATAACAACACAGAGACTTACAGGTATGAAGATGTTCTACTTCTATATTACTAAGACGCTCTATACTAATAAAGTTGTGAATTTCATACACATAAACATGTTTTTTTTTTAATATACAGGTGTTTTATGTAAAACTTTCTACATTATAAATTCAAAAATTGGTATTAATTTATTAGATGTTTGTAGAAACATTAATTATGGTAATAGGTTGGCAATTGGTTTGTAATGCTAAGTATTTGTGTTACAAATAAACTTTTTGAAAGTACTGAATAAACTGACTGCTAAATTCTGTTTCTTTATTTAACATGACTTCAGTATAATTTTCTTTATGAAACAATATTTCTAACTGTTCGAGTGAATTAGGTTTTTTGCCATTTATTTCTGTATGTGGAGTACTGTTAGGCTACTGTGGATGTCAGTTACTTTGTGTTCATTGAGGAATACATGGTTAGCTCTTATGGATCTGTGAAAATAATTATGTCTAAACGCACCAGCGTGAACTTTGTAATGTGTGCGGAATGTTCTTTGATATTATTCTATGTAAAATGCAAGGGAGCTGTTACCCAGTAATTTATATATCCCTCTGTGTTTTGTAATTGGAGTGTTCCTGTTCATTGTGTTAGTGGTCCTAGTTTATTGATAGTACAGAAAGATGTCGTAATGTTGGTGTTTTAGAATAAGTTGGCCATTTTTTGTGTTGCTGTGCCTAAATAGAGAATAATTGTACAGATATTGGTTTAGTCAGTGGCTTTACCCACTGTGTTCTTGTTAGTGATGTTAGCTTGTATTTTTCATGATAGTTTGTCGATTTATTTGAGTAACCATTATTAGAAGCACTTCTTTGATTGTCTCAGTTTCTTCTTTTAATGCTTCATGTTTCAAAGGTACATTGTGTGCTTTGTGTAACATGGAACTAAATGCAGCATATTTGTGTGTAACTGTGACGATTGGTGTCTTGTGACATTAGTATAAGTAAATGTAAAAATTAAGTTCTTGTTGCTCATTTGTAACTTATGTCTAAGAAATAATGTAAGTTAAAGCAGTTAAATGAATTTCCACAGTAATACTTTACAAAAATGACTACATTACTAAAACTCTTAATTTTTTCTCAGAAAATAACATAAGTGAATTGAATCTTGACCCAACCAGTAAATTCCCGAAGAAATTAAAGACATTGCTTGATTAAAGTGACTTACTCCTTTGTGAAAACCAAGTAAAGAATTGCACAGTTATTAATCCCACTGCCATAAAATTCAGAGCGCAACATTAGAGTCACAAAAGTAATGCTCCAATTAGACCAACTATTATCTCCAAGAATACACTTTCATATAACATTTCACCGATCCTAAACAAAATCCTATCAACAGAAAGAGGTTTTAGCTAAAGCTATGTAACTGATATATTCATCAACAACCTACAAAATAAGTCACAAGGAAAAATAAACTACATGAGGTATGTGGATGACACTGTACTCCTATTTGATATAACTGAAGAATACACTTTCATATAACATTTCACAGATCCTAAACAAAATCCTATCAACAGAAAGAAGTTTTAGCTATAGCTATGTAACTGATATATTCATCAACAACCTACAAAATAAATTATTCACAAGGAAAAATAAACTACATGAGGTATGTGGATGACACTGTATTCCTATTTGATATAACTAAAGAAGAACTCGAACAACGTCTTACTTTATTCAGTTTACTTCACAGAAAGATAAAATTCACAACTGAACATGAAAAACAAAGCCACGAATTTCTTAGACGTCAATTAGAAATAAACAACAACCTAATTTTTACATATACATGAAACAAGTGTACGCTGCACTGAATTTTACATAGGCAAAACTAAAAGAAATTTCCACAAACATACAAAGAACACACTGACGCTTTTACACCTTTAATTATTCTGACAAATGTACAATAACTAACCATCTATATCTCAATAAACACAAACTAATTGACATCCACAGTAGCCTAACAGTACTCCACATACAAATAAATGGCAAAAAAGCTGATTTACTTGAACAGTTGGATATGTTAAATGAAGAAAAATATACCGAAAACATATTAAATGAACAAAGAGAATTTAGCAGTTACAGTTTTTTCAGTAATTTCAAAAGTTTACTTGTAACACCAATACTTTGAATTATGAACCAGTCGCCAACATACTACCATAATTATTGTTTCTAGACAGCTGTTATGACATAATATCAATTTATAATTTTATAATGTAGAAACTTTAACATAAGTCATCTGTATCTGTAAAGAAATATGTTTATGTATATATAATTAAACATTTTATCGGTATACAGCATCTTAGTAATATAGAAGTGGAACATGAGTTGTGCTACCCCCATATTGTTACCAACCATGTTCGATTTTCACAGGACAAAGTCTTTAAAAATGTGTGAAGAATCATAGAGGCACCTGTTGTTATGCCTTCAAGGCTTGAAATGCATTGTGTACAAATAAAACAATTCTTGTGATTGGAGACGAGTTCATTACATTAAATCTAATTGTTTCATTTTCGTAATATATGTGATGCCTGTGGCTATTTACTTCACTATGTCAGCAGTGCATTTAATTAACGAAATGGTCAAGAGAATAACTGCAGCCTGGAATAGAAATTATATGACACAACAATTGCAATAATTAATTTTACTCACAATGTAAATTGTTCTTTAAACTGATATAACAAATGTGTACTTACCCGTTGGCAAGAATGTTCTCTAGGTACCTCACCCTCGTTTGGACTAATTTGAATGTTCATTAACTAACATGTTTTCATTTGGACTACTTTCTAATAAGTCATATGCATGACACTACACTGAAGTAACAACTAATGGAATAACAATGTAACAGTTAGACTTTAGACAGTATAAGTTGCGTATAGGGAGAATGAGCCATGTTAATATTATGGCCATCTGTAATTGTTAAAGACTTTATCCACTAACTTCTAAATGATGTGCTATTCAATTTATTATGTCAGGTGTTCAATGGAAAGCATGTCGTATGTTTTCGTGGCCACATCCTCTGTTGAAATTGTGAAAAATGTTCTTCAAACCAATCGCGAGAAAATATGGTCTATTCACATGACACATTTTCGACTATGATAATTCTGTCGTTGTTTGGGTACGTGAAGTTCATGAATAGCAGCGAATGGTCACTTAGAAAGCTTATATAACAATTTACAGTCAATGAGAGTTTCATTTGGACCTAAGGACAGTAAATTCCATCTAAAATAGCCACACCAATATCTACATCTACATCGATACTCTGCAAATCACATTTAAGTGCCTGGCAGAGGGTTTATTAACCACCTTCATAACTTTTCTCTACCGTTCCATTCTCTAATAGCGCGCGGGAAGAAAGAACACCTAAATCGTTCCGTTTTCGATCTGATTTCTCTTATTTTATTGGGATGGTCATGTCTCCCTAAGTAGGTGGGTGCTAGCAAAATATTTTCACATTCAGAACTAAAAGTCGGTGATTGAAACTTCGCTAACAGATCGCGCCGCAATGAATAACGTCTTTCTTTTAATGATTTCCACCCCAATTCGTGCAACATTTCCGTGACGCTTTCCCCCCCGTAACGTGATAAAACAAAACGAGCTGCCCTTCTCTGAACCTTCTCAATATCTTCCGTCAGTACCACCTGGTGAGGGTCCCACAAGGGGCAACAGTACTCCAAGAGAGGACGCACAAGTGTGATGTAGGCAGTCTCTTTGGTGGAGCTGGTGCATCGTCTAAGCGTTCTGCCAATGAAACGTAACCTTTGGTTCGCCTTCCCCACAATATTTTCTATGTGTTCTCTCCAGTCAAAGTTGTTCGTAATTGTAACTACTAGGTATTTGGTAGAATTTACGACCTTAGGTTTGACTGATTTATCGCGTAATTGAAGTTCAGCGGATTTCTTTTAGTGGTCATGTGTATTACTTCACACTTTTCTTTATTTAGTGTCAATTGCCAATTTTCGCACCAAGTAGAAATTTTGTCTAAATCGCTTTGCAGTTGCTTTTGATCCTCTGTTGACTTCACTAACCGATAAACGACAGCATCATCCGCGAACAGTCTAAGGGAGCTATTCAGATTATCTCCTAAATCGTTTATAAACACGAGGAAGAGTAGGGGATCAATAACGCTTCCCTGTGGAACGCCAGATATCACTTCTGTTTTACTCGATGACTTACCGTCAATTACAACGAACTGTGTCCTTTCTGATAGGAAATCGTGAATCCAATCGCACAATTGGGGAGATATTCCATAAGCACGCAATTTCATTAGAAGCCGCTTGTGGGGTACAGTATCAAAAGCCTTCCGGAAATCCAGAAATATGGAATCGATTTGAGATCCCTTGTCGATGGCACTTAACACTTCATGTGAATAAAGGGCAAGCTGTGTTTCGCAAGAGCGACACTTTCTGAATCCGTGCTGACTATTGGTTAATAGGTCGTTCTCTTCGAGGTAGTACATAATATTCGAACAAAGTATATGTTCCAAAATCCTACTGCAAATCGACGTCAATGAGATAGGCCTGTAATTTTGGGGATCACTCCTATTGCCTTTCTTGAATATTGGAGTAATTTGGGCAACTTTCCAGTCTTTGGGTACGGATCTTTCGCTGAGTGATCGGTTGTAAATTATAGCTAAGTACGGAGCTATTTCATCAGCATACTCTGACAGGAATCTAGTTGGTATACAATCTGGCCCGGAAGATTTATTTTTGTTTAGTGACTTAAGTTGTTTTACTACTCCAGGAACATCTAAGTTTCGCATGCTGGCAGCTGTTCTTGGATTGAATACTGGAGTGTTCACTTCGTCTTCTTTGGTGAAAGAATTTCGGAAAGCTGTGTTTAGTAGTTCTGCCTTAGCAGTACTGTCGTCGGTAGTATTACCATTGCTATCGCGTAGTGAAGGTATTGTTTGTGTTTTGCCGCTAGTGTACTTCACATATGACCAGAATTTCTTTGGATTTTCTGCAAGATAACGAGACAGGATTTCGTTGTGGAAACAACTATAAGATTCTCGCATTGAAGTCCGCGCTAGGTTGCGAGTTTCAGTAAAAGATTGCCAGTCTTGCGGATTCTGTGTCTTTTTAAATTTTGCGTGCGTTTTTCTTTGTTTCTGCAACAGTGATCTGACCTGTTTTGTGTACCACGGGGGGTCAGCCCCCTCTTTTATTAATTTATTTGGTATAAATCTCTCGATTGCTACTGATATTATGTCTTTGAAAGTAAGCCACAACTGATCTACACTCGCATTTTTAGTTTTGAAGGACTGGAGACTATCACTCAGGAAAGCGTGAAGCGAAGTTTTATCTGCTTTATTGAATAGATATATTTTTCGTTTATTTTTGGTGCATTTGGGAATTTCGATATTCAGTCTCGCTACTACAACTCGATGTTCGCTAATCCCTGTATCTGTTTTGATGCTCTTTACTAACTCGGGATTATTTGTTGCTAGGAGATCAAG
Source organism: Locusta migratoria (assembly GCA_026315105.1). Classification (NCBI taxonomy): domain Eukaryota; kingdom Metazoa; phylum Arthropoda; class Insecta; order Orthoptera; family Acrididae; genus Locusta; species Locusta migratoria. The sequence continues at coordinate 106,125,831 of CM048747.1, forward strand.
AGTATTTTCGCAACCACGTACTATTCTAGTGGGTTCATGAACTAACTGTTCGAAGTAGTTCTCAGAAAAAGCATTCAGAACTAGTTCGGACGATGTTTTATATTTGCCTCCGGTTTTGAATACGTAATTATGCCAACATATCGAGGGAACAGACAGTGCTGATTTAAAAAAAATTGGTAGATTACGTCGTGGTGCCTGTGGCACACATGAAGACTACCATCCGCTCCTTCCGGACCATGCGACAGTCTACCAGTTCTTTTGTATCAAACGGATATGGTCAGGACCCATGACAGCCACTGGAAGTGATTTCGTGCTGTATGTAGCTGGTCTTCTGCTGCCATTGCACATTTCCACTAATTGTCCCGCCCTGCCCAAACGGATTACGAACTAGTGTGTGTACCAACGAGGATAAGTGTGTTGTGTGATTATTTTAAAAAGGGGCGAGCTACAACCTGTGATTTTAAATTACGACGTATCAAGTTTATGTAGAGTCGTAGATATAAAAAATAACAAGCAGATGCAAATTCTTATAAATCGTCACACCACACGACTGAACAGTGCATTGATAAACAATGTCTGGAGAGGTGCTATCTTTAAAATGTAGAGAACTAAAGATGACTCGAAAACAGTTATCTGAAAGAAATTATTGATCAAGCACTTTTGGCATATATGTTTCTCAACAAATTTCTATCAATAGCTTCAAAGATTTAAAAAAAACCGTATTCAAAGCCATACAGAGGATGGCTTATACGGCCAGGCAATGTTTGTTGTGATCAGAGGCACGTACAGCATCATCAAGAAGTAATGGACTATAGTAACAACATCGAGTCAAAATTATAGCAATGAATTGCCACTAAGTAGGCCATGTTCGCAGCCTTTATGTCACATTAATAATTCCCTCAGCTGTAGCAGAAACGCCAAAGTAGGATCCAACTAGTTTTCATTTTAGAATGTACGCCTGTCATCGTAACAGTTGTGAACTTTTTCATTAACTATTGGTATTCGAAAGTTTTTCTGTGATTAAAATTTACTTAAGGTAAAACGAAGTAATATTCTTTCCTTTAAATATTATTAGCCTAAAACAATGATAAGTGAAAGAATAATTTTCAATAGATCATTCAGATTATTATAATGTGCTACTTACGGGGGGAAATCGTTAATTTTGTTACTTGCTTATTCTCAGTGTTAACAGCTTTGGTGATCAATAAGAATAATAGTAATGCAGTAGTGTTTTATTTTCAGAGAAGGGCAATTACTGATGAAGTCCTTTCTTTCAAATAGGATTAAGTGTAAGTATAACTAAAAATAATTTGTATGGAGTTTAAAAGGATTTTACACACTATATCTTTAATGAAGAACTCTTCAAATAATCGAGTAGCACCTTCAGAATGATGGCCAATGAAAATCATTTCTCTTCCAATAATACTTAAAAAAAAAAAAAAAAAAAAAAAAAAAAAAAAAAAAAAAAAGAAACAGAATTTTTTGTTGGAAAGGCAATTACTACATCCGAAAGATAATAATCTGTCACGATGAACTACTAGTACTATTCTGGAGATTTCTTCGTTGATGAGAAGCATACTTAATTATGTTCCTGATGAAAATGGAGAGGTTATTGTTAATTGCAAACGAAACACAGGAAGTATTACGGTAAGCTACGTAGCAACCAGAAGTGCTTCATAGCAACTAGTTGTTTATGTTCAACGAAAACAACTTCTGAACATTTTGATGGACAGTGATTCAATTTAATGTTTCTTTCGAGTTGCCGCTTAGATTCGATCCCGTTCCTGCCCATTTATTTTAACTGAACATCCATTATCTGAAATTTGTAATAAATTAATTTTCCCTTCACATCATTTGCTCGTGCAGTGAGATGACCATATTGTTTCAGTTTCTAAATTCCACGGTTAACCACTGATTGAGCTACATTTTACTAAGTTAAATCCCTTTCCTATATTTTTCCAGCCGAATTTCAAAGATCCATTTTAAGAGAAGTAACAACGCAGCAACGATAGAATATATTTCTAGGGATATTTCTTTGCAGCAAAATCCTTTCTTAGACAATTAGGCCCAATACGTACTTGGGTTAATTAGTAGGTACTACCGGTAACTGTAGAGACTGACTATTGCTTCATTTACAACGTCTGTATAATAAGGTAATTTATAATTGGGCCTACTGCACAGGAGCGAGTGGAACCGAACAATAATCGTTTAATGAGAAGGTAGAAAACTTTCGTAAGAAAAGAGGAGTAACGCTACTTTAGTCAAAATCTGGCTGCCAAGTCTATCCACTCGTCTGAGTTAACCATCTGGTCGATATTCAAGTTCGGCATTCAATGTGTTTAAATACGTGAATTTCATTAAAACTTTTCTGAATTACACTACATGAAAGCAGCTTCACTATGAAGTATTTCATTACTGCTGCAGTCTCAATTACCTAACATCTGTTGTTGCTCAGAAATATAGCAGTCGCCACAAAATGTGTACATCACTACTGCTACTTAAGGATAAAATTGGATACACGCCCAAGCACTGAACAAACGACGTATTAATGCTGAAGCGACAGCTCTTACTTAAAACCCATATACAACCATTCGCTCAAATGACTGGAAAATTGCACAGGTCACACCTATATTCAAGAAAGGCAGTAGGAGCCTATTTCACTGAAGCCAATTTGCAGCAGAGTTTTGGAACATATCCTGTATTAAAATATAATAAATTATATCCAAAAGAACGATCTATTGACCGAAGGTCAACATGGATTTAGGAAATATCGTTCGTGTAAAGATTGGGAATTGACTCTAAATAATGAGAAGTGTGACGTCCACACGAGTACGAATAGAAATCCGTTAAACTTTGCTTATAAGGTAAATCAAAACTGAAGGCTAAACTCCTCTAAATACCCGGGAATTAGTATTACTTCAGACTTAAGTAGGACGGACACGTACATAATGTCGTGGGAAAGCGAACCAGAGACTGCGTTTATTGGCACAAACCTTAAATGATGCATCAGAACTAAAAAAGAAACTGCATACACTACGCTTGTCCGTCCTTTTTGAAGTATTGTAGCCCAGTGTCGGATCCTTATCGGCTGTGTTTGGGAGGACATCGAAAGGGTCCAAAGAAGGGCAGCTCGTTTAGTATTGTCACAATGTAGGGGAGACAGCGTCACGGAAATGATACAGGATCTGGGATGGGAATCATTAAACAACGGCGTTTATCGCTACGGCGTGGGATACTTATTAATCTCCAATCGCACCAACATGCTCCTCTGAATGCGAAAATATATTGTTGACTCCCACTTACTTAGGCAAAAATAATCATCAGAATAAAATACGAGAAATCAGAGCTCGAACGGAGAGATTCAGATGTTCTTTCTTCCCGTGCGCTATTCGAGAATGGAATGAATAGTAGAACCCTCAGCCAGGCACTTCTTTGTGATTTGCATAATATCCCATGTAGATGTAGATGTCGAATGCCATCGCCTACCTTCCAACTCCATGAGAAGACTTTAGACCATGTCGCACATAACTGCGTATCAACATCCGATAACATATTAAAATTATTGAAGGAGATTTATCACAGTGTTATCAGTTAAGCAAGCTGCCTTATTTAATAATACTCAGCCAGAAAAAAATGAATTTAGCGAAAAGTGGTCAAAAATTATGTGCTTAGGACAGTAGCTCAACCACTCAAGAACTAGTCGTGGTTATCTTTTAGCCAACGCGAATTCTTTCAATCTGACAGCTACTAGACGGTAGAATGGTATGTTCTGGAATGTGTCCTATGTCTACCTTACAACACACCAGTGTCTTTATAGTGCGGAGGATGCATTACTCAAGATTTAATCTTGAATAAATCAGACTCTGCAGTTAAAATATGTCGCAACCTGTAGATACACCAAGATCTCAGAACGATTCATTGTTAAATAACAAATAATAATTTTCACTAATCTTCCTCCAAAGTTAAAAGATTGAAGATACACCATGAGCATGAAACGTGTTATTGTACAATAAATTTCAGTAATACGTAGAGAAACGTATTTTATTTCTTGCATCATATGCCACTGTATTATCCGTGTTCGATGAATATTCTACCGCAATTTATGACTCCACAAAAAAGTTGGCCCTTCAAAGGAAACTTCAGCGAGGGTAAAACACTTATTCTAAGGGAACATGTAGTACCTTGAAATATTTTCAGTTTCTCGCTTAAATCTAGCCTCACGATATACGTTTAATATACTCTCTGGTTTTCAATGATTGAATTCACATTCTGCAGTCATTCTCCTGAAATTACAAAAACTACTCTATCAATGTCAAGAAATCCGAATTTGAAAGGAAAACAGAAAAACGTTACAGGTAAATCGTAGTCACATATATAAAAGTATTACAATATCTATAAAATACTAACTTTCTATTTATCAGTCTCATACGATATTCACATCGCCAGTCATTATCATTATTTTCATTTTTATTTATTATTAATTATGCTTTTCAGCGTTTAGTCTGAAGATACGCCAGTAAACCTTCTCCATGCCTTCCTATTCAATGTTGACAATATCGTCTTGTCTGATGTTAAGCCTGTTACTCCAAAATTATTATTGACCCAGTGCATCTAATTTCTCCTTGCTGTTCCTCAACTCCTACACTCTAATGACGAACCCATTAGCCTTTAAATGTATGGCAGAAACAAGGTTACCTAACATGACCTCACTATCTAAGCCTATTCATTCAACATGCTTCATTTATAGTGTTCCTTTTCAGATTGTCTTTGGTTTCATTATTATGGATACCCTTATGATATTGTTCGCATCTATAAGTACCAGCAATCATCTTTGTTGCTTTCATGTCTGTGACCTCAACCTTATAAATAAGTAAGTAACCTGCATCCATCCAACTTTCTGTCCCACACAACAAAGTTGGTCAAAAAAATTGAAAGATGCACAACTAACTTAGGCATGCTACTGACTTCCTTCTAGCAGAAGAGAATGAAACGTAGCTGAAAGATCTCTGAATTAGCTTTGAGACACTTTAATCAACATCTACATAATGACTCCGCTAATTACATTTAAGAGCATGGCAGAGTTTTCATCGAACGGCTTTTATGGTATTTTTCTACCGTTTCATTCATGAAGAAGTAACTCCTGAACCTTTTCCCTTGAATGATCTAGATTCCAGTTCTATCACTATGTTGCCATTCTGTGATAAAAATATATCCTAAATATTTATAATAACTGTCCACCTGAACTAAATTTGTCCTTCCTATTTCGCAGTCAGTACTTTCTTTATATGGGATTGAAGTTCGTTTGTCTTACACTAAATTGTTCTCCATGCAAATCAAGTTAATACACGATATTACAAGTGCGTAGTGAATTTCATTACTTGACCCAAAGGTGTATTTTCAAGTACCCGTTATTTTCCCTTTAATTTAATCCAGAAACAGATTACATTTGAGGCTTAAAAAAATTCAAACAAGGCTCACACGATATTTTAGGTAGTCTTTTCAGATACTGACCTTTTCCAGAGTACAACGTCATAAGCAAAATAGTGATGTCTTATCAATAACAGTTCATCAAGAAAATTTGCAATGTTAGTACTCTTGCATAAACAGATAAACTTTGACCTTGAAGTTCGTTTGATTCATGTTTGCTTAACAATTATTTGGTTGAAAATTGTACACAGCCAAGTGCAGTTGTTTTTAAACTGAAAAAAGTGTTTGTGGATTGAAATTTTACTGCCTTAAAACAGTGCTTTTTTAAGCGAATCCAGGAATAAATCAGGTACATGAGCTGTTCGAGGTGCATGTGTAGAGTTTTTGTGCATCTAAGAAATATAAGTTAGTGAGAAATCACGTAATCTCAGACCCCATGTGACCTTGGATTATACTTGTTGCAAGTTTGCTTCCACTGTTAGTCTATCATTTGTTACAAATTCTGCCCTCACAAAAAACATGAAACCTGCAGCCTGGTCACAGAAGGCTTTCTTTAAGCTGACATGGCCACATCCAGGCGAGCGTTGCAGCCCAGGCAGCACTCCATTTGTGGCCCCGAAATACAGACAAATACTCAAGTAAAGGTGGAAACGCCAGCCTGAAACGTTATACGGCCGGCCTACTAACGATTTAATGCGACCACAAGGTACACCTTCCTCGTGGTCGAAGTAAAGCTGCGCAAACTGTGACCAAACTACTCCCGTCGCCATAGATAATCATAAGTTCAAGCAAAGAACATGAGCCAGGGATGGTGGCGGGAGCGACCACGCGCTCCGCAACGTGACGCTCCATAAGGCACGTCCACTGCCGCAGGAGGGTGGGCGCCCCATGTGAAACCAGATACTTTGCGCAGCAGACAATTTCTCGCTAAAACCTTAGCTCTGGCGTTGGTGCAGTGTGCCTCGAAAGTCAGAGTACTGCGACACGGTAGGAGCCTCCCAGAAAAGTACGTTTCTAGGGAAGTACCGCCGATAATTATTTTAAATAAACTGGCGCTAGAACCAAATCGTTATTTTTCTTCAGCGAATGAAAAATAAAATACATTACAGCGGCGAATATAGCATATTTTTTTTCTGATGGGGGTGGAGGGGCAAGACTAATGTAAAGATAAGTAATTTTGACACCCCACGGACACCCCATGATATTTTTTATCAGTTTTGCTGTTTATTTTCAGAGGACAATTTGCACTGAAGCCCTTTTACTTTTTTGAGATAATGCTTCTTTATTGTTGACATTGAATCATTAAAAAGACCCTACACGAACTTCGCGCCCTATCACAGCACAGTCCCCTCACCAATACAGGAAAGTGTGACTGTCTACCTCGGAGATGCCTGCACGTATCATTCGCTAAAATAATTCAGATAACGTACTTAAGTTTTTTATTTGTTGTAGCTGTAGTCTTCACTCCGCAGACCCGTTTGATGCAGCTCTCCAAGCTACCCTGTCCTGTGCAAAGCCTCTTCATCTGAGACTACGAACGGCAATCTACGTCCTTTTGAATCTGCTCACTGTATTCATCCATCGGTGTCCTTCTACGATTTTTACCCCACACACTTTCTTCTAATGCTAAATTGACACCGAGCGAGATGACGCAGTGGTAACGCACTGGACTCGCACTAAGGAGGGCGGTTTTCCGTAATTTCCCTCAATCACTCCAGGCAAATGCTGGGATGGTTCCTTTCAATGAGTACGGCCGATTTCCTTCCCCTTTCTTACCAAAATCTCCGAGCGTTAGCTCCGTCTCTAATGACCAAGCTGTCGACGAGACGTTAAACCCTAAGCTTCCTTCATTCCTTCCTAAATTGACGATTCTTTATGTCTCAGACTGGGTCCCACCAACCTATCCCATCTCTTAGTAAGGATATACCACAAAATCCTTTTCTTCCCAATTCTGTTAAGCACCACCTCATTAGTTACGTCATCTATCCATCTCATCTTCATCAGTCGTATGTATCACCACATTCCGTAAGCTTCTACCTTCTTTTTGTCTGAATACCTTATAATGCACGTTTCACTCCCACACAAAGCTATACTACAGACAAATGCTTTCAGAAAGGTCTTCCTAACATTTAAACTAGTATTGGATGTCAACTAACTTCACATCTTCAGAAACGCTTTTCTTCCCACAACCATTCTACACTTTATATCTTCTTTTCTTCAGCGATCAAAAGTTATCTTGCTACCAAAATAGCATAAATCATCTTCTACTTCTATCGACGCATTACCTAATCTAATTCCTTCAGCAGTGCCTCATATTCACTATATTTTATTAACCTCGTTTTACTCTTTTTGATATGTATATCTTACTTTCAAGACATTGTCCATTCCATTTAATTGCTCTTCCAGGTTCTTTGCTGTCTCTGACAGAATTACTATGTCATCAGAAAACCGCAAGGTTCTTATTCACTCTCCACAGCTTGCACAATGTACAGATTGAAGAACATTGGCGAAGGCTACTACCCTGTCTTATTCCATTACCAAACAGTGCGACCCTTTATTGCCCTTCGACTCTGATAATTCCTATCTGAAATATGCTATTGTTAAACCACTGCACAAAATGCTCTGAATAACCGGACTTCACCTGTTGGGACTTTTTGTGATCGCTCCCAGGCTTTTTACACTTGACTGTGTAAATCATGGAATTCTTCTAGATACAGTAGAGTATTGTGGTATGAATGGGACATTGTACAAATGGTTTACATCATACCTAAAAGGAAGAGTGCAGAATGTTGACATAAGTCGTTCACATAATATGCGGAAAAAAACCAACTGATTCCTCAAACTAGGGAGCAATCAAAACTGGGGTACCACAAGGGTAGGTCTTAGGCCATTTTCTGTTCTTAATATATAATAATGACTTGCCACTCTATATTCATGAAGGTGCAGAGCTGATTATTTTTGATGAACATACATGTATAGTTATCACACCTGACATCCAAGAACTAACTGAAGAAATTGTGATCGACAGTGGTTCTCAGCAAATAGACTATCATTAAATTTTGATAAAACACAATACATACAGTTCCATCCAGTAAGCGGAATGACACCATTAATAAATATAGACTTTGATCAGAAATCTGTAGCAAAGGTAGAATATTTAAAAAATTTAGATTTATGAATTGATGAGGGGTTGAACTGGAAAAAACACATTGATGATCTTCTGAAACGTGTGCGTTCAGCTACTTATGCCATTTAGATAATTGCAAATTTTGGTGATATACATCTCAGTAAATTAACTTACTATGCCTATTTTCATTCTCTGCTTTCGTATGGCATCATTTTCTGGGGTAATTTATCATTGAGTAGAAAAGTATTCATTGCACAAAAGCGTGTAGTCAGCATAACTGCTAGAGCCCATCCAAGGTCATCCTGAAAACCCTTATTTAAAGAGATAGGAATCTTCACAGTAGATACACTTATGAAATTTGTTATTACCAATCCCACCGAATTCAAAAGCAATAGCAGTGTACATAACTCCTACACTAGGAGAAAGAATGATCTTCACTATTCAAGGTTAAATCTAGCTTTGGCACAAAAAGAGGTGAATTACGATGCCAAAGAAGTCTTTATCCAGATCCACAAATGCTAAAAACGTAAGTTTCCCTTTCCTCAACCTATCTTCTAAAATGAGTATGAGTGTTGTCTCCCGTGTTCCTACATTTCTCCTAAATCCAAACTGATCTTCCCCAAGAACGAATTCCACTAGTTTTTCCATCCGTCTGTAAGTAATTCGTGTTACTATTTTGCAACAATGACTTGTTAAACTGATAGTTCTGTAATTTTCACATTTGTCTGCTCTTGCTTTTCTCGGAATTGGAATTACTATATTCGTCATGGTGTCGGAGAGTATTTCTTTAGGAAAGGTGGAGTTTAAAAGCTTTTAAATATTTGTAGAATGTCATATTGACCATAGTTGCTTAATCTATTAGACCAAAGCTACCGGTTTCAGTTAATACGTCATTGTAAGGCTGGCGCTTGATAATTGTGTATTAACAGAAACCGCTAGCTTTGAGCCAATAAAATAAACAGCTGTGGTCAACATGACATTATACAAATGAGGGTATTACCTCTGTCTCATACATATTTCATACAAGGTGGAACAATTTCTTCATGACTGGCGCTCCTAACGATAATACCAATTCAGACGGAATATCATCTAGGGTAAGGTGGTACAATTGCGATCATTTCGGACAATTGTTATTGTAACTGGAAATATATTGAGAAAAGAAATAATTTTAACTATGGCATTTGTTCTTGCATTTTAATGAATATGTAACACAAATATTATACAATTACAAAAGTTGGTATAAACATAAAAAAAGGTTACAGAATTGAGAAGAATCGATCGAAAATGTACCACACTATGTACAACTGTGATCACTTCCTGGTACAATTTCGATCACTTGCATCTTCCACATATAAAGCACTTTTTCCCTCGGGTACCAACGCATACTTCGTGGGACCGAACATTGCATTTTTGGCAGCGAATCCAGTCACCCTTAGCCAATGATTCTGCACTATAATAATTCAATTAACAAAATCCACAATTATTTTCGTTGTTTGCTAGTGAATTGAAGCTTGGTAAACTTCTTTCATCATTACTTACAGAAGTACATTTCCGTTTATTGTTCTTGTTGCATTTGTTCATTGTTTCCCTTGTGCCCTGTTGAACAAGTTTCCTCTTGCTGCGGAGGTTATCCAGGTTTTCATCTGAAGTGAGTTTAGCTGATGTCTGTGTTTTCCTCTTCCGAGACGATAATTTTTTTCTCTGGACTTGGCAAAATATCCCTGACAATCGTGCTGAGAAATTGTACTGGACCCTGGCGTTACGGATTTGGCGTGTTCCTCAGTTACATCTTTTGACGATGAGGGTTCTTCTCCCATAATGCTGTTGGTAGTTTGACTGGTGGAGATTGAAGCAGCAGGAGCCTCGAATAACGTCGAAGGTGCAATTTTCTCCTCGGGAACTATGTCTTTGCAAAAGGGCATTATTCCTGTGCATTGGAACCCTTTGACTGCGCACCCAATGGACGCAGCTTTGCCCCAGGCATCACAGAAAATAGTACAGAATCATTGTTTTGAAATGTTCTCATTGGGATTGCGATGAATCCAGTTAGTTGCATTTCTGTGATATTGAGCCTTTAGGGACTTGAAGAAAGTTCTATCTAATGGTTGCAGTACATGTGTACTTTGCGGAGGCAATCCCAAAAGTTCTATCCCATTTTACCCACAATATTCTACAGCATCTAAGCTGGTTTAGCTGCCATGGTTGTCAACAATAAGAACTGTAATAGGGCTCCCCATTTCGTATTTGTTGAAGTGTCGCAGCTGGACTCCATTTATTGTAGATTTTCTTTTCTGCTCGTTTTCGTGGCATCTACAAAATAAGAGGTGGCTTTAAAAATCGCGTAGGAAAATCTTTGAATATACAGAATTTATTTCCAATAATTGTGTATAATGTATCTATGGTAACCAATCGTGACAGACTAAACTGAAAAACTGCATTGATCTAAATTGTACTAGGGTATCGAAATTGTACCATTTTTCTGATCGAAAATGTACTACTGGCGTGAGTGAATTCACGAGTAAATAGTAGTGAATTCTGCCAAGAAATTGCAGCACATGTCACAGAGGCTTTCTCTGTAGGTGCCTCAGAGCACGCCCGAATAGAAATCAAATTTCTAACAGCACTAATATAGAATTTGCAAGCGCGTGGAAACTAGAAAATTTATAAGAGCGCGTTAGACTAAGTAGCTTCACTTACCTCTTACAGGAAAAAAATTATATCTCCGTAGTACAAAGTGGTGTATTCTTGGAAAACACAGGAGGAGCTGTAGAAACCTGCTACACTACGACGCCACACAAAGGCAAGTGCTACCAACACTACGAGACTGACAAATGGCGCGAAACCTTATGTTGATCGGAATTGTACCTATATCGAATTTGTACCACCTTACCCTACTCCAGGGGCCTTGTTTCTAGTCAAATCTTTCAGCGCTCTGTAAAATTTTTCTCGATGTATCGTATCTCCTATCCCATCTTCCTCTAATTCGTCTCCATTTTTAGAATACTGCCTTCAGGTTTATTTCCTTTGTACAGGCCCTCTACATATTCCTTCCACCTTTCAGATTTGTCTTCTTTGCTTAGTACTGGTTTTCCATCGTAGTTGTTGATATTCATCCCGCTGCTTTTCTTGTCTCCAAATGTCTCTCTTATTGTCCTTTAGGCGGTATCTACCTTCCCCCTAGTTATACATTCTTCTACGGTCATGCATTTCTCCTCAAGCCGCTCCTGTTCAGCCAGTCTGCACTTCCTGTCAATCTCATTTTTCAGACGTGTGTACTACCTTTTGCCTGATTCGTTTGATCCATTTTTATATTTTCTCTTTTCACCAACTAAGTTCAGTATCTCCTGTGGTTTCTAAGGACGACATGCCTATATGATCCTCTTTGACCTTCACTACTCTATCTCTCAGAGCTATTGTTGTTCTAAAGTATTACTTTCTCCCGTTTCAGACAATGCTTGCCTAATGCTCCTTCTGAAAATCTCTTTAACCTCTACTTCCTTTAATTTGTCCAGGTTTAATTTCCTTAATCTCTTTAATTTTCTACCTTTTTGCTCTCTCTTAAGTTTTCATCTACAGTTCATAACCAGTAAGTTACGGTCTGAGTCTATATCTGCCCCTGGGTGTATGTTGCAATTTAAAACTTGGTTTCTAAACTTTTTCCTTACCATTATAAAAACAACCTGGTATCTCTGTGTCTCCTACCTTTTTTTATGATTGAACCAAGTATTTGTGATGATTAAATTGTGCTCTGCACAAAATTCTACCAGACGATCTCCTCTTTCATTCCTTTTCCCCAGTCCATACTACTACTAAATTTCCTTACTTTCATTTTTATTCACTGTTTACGAGAAGAGGGGCAGGCCACTTGCTTCGCCCCTGGTATACGTCACTGATATATTAATAGTAGTTATAAAAACACCTTCAAGAAATAGTGCGATACAGAAAACTGGAAGGTTTGTACTGAGTCGTGCCAGCCATGAATAGGTTGCAGCACTGAAGGTTCCTGATAGCGAGTCAACAGTCCGTCATTTCAGAAATTGTGGATCAGTGGAACGGACAACAGCGTGCGTTAGCCATAAAATGTTTTATAAAACCAATGATAGTTTGGTAGCGGTGCAGAGGAAGTGTAGTCTATAATTTACGACGTTATTATACCGTTCCGTCGAAACGCTCCATAAAATGTTGGATTAATAACGTTCACGACACTTTCTCTGCACTCAAGAAAAAAGCAGCAGAACGAAAAATAAGTGTGCGTTGTCCAGCGAACATTGATGTTGAACGCGAGTCTGTCTTACGGAGCACACGGCGTTCAATTCGCAAGCTAGGATCAGTGGCCGGAATGTCCTGGGACAGTCTTCGCAGAATTCTTCATCTTGATTTAAAATTTCATCCATAGAAACTACGGACGGCGCTATACTTCAGTTACACGATAAATCAGTCAAACCTTAAGGTCGTAAATTCTACGAGATACCTTGTAGTTGAAAACAACTTAGAACATAGAAAATATTGTGGGGAAGCCGAGCCAGAGGTTACATTTCATTGGCAGAACGCTTCGAAGATGCAACAGCTTCACCAAACATACTGCATACAATACACTTGTGGGTCCTATTCTGGAGTACTGTTGCCCAGTGTGGAACCCTCACCAGGTGGGACTGATGGAAGACATTCGGAAGGTTCAGAGAAGGGCATCTCCTTTTGTCTCATCGCGTTATAGGGGGGGGAAAGCGTCACGGAAATGTTGCACGATTTTGGGTGGAAATCATTAAAAGAAAGACGCTATTCGTTGCGGCGAGATCTATTTCTGAAATTTCAATCACCGACTTTTTCTTCTGAATGTGAAAATATTTTGCTAGCACCTACTTACATAGGAAGACATGACCACACACCCCTCCAAAAAAAAAAAAAAAAAAAAAAAAAAGAGTGAGAGAGAGAGAAATCAGATCGAAAACGGTACAATTTAGATGTTCTTTCTTCCCGCACGCTATTAGAGAATGGGACGGTTGAGAAAGGCTATGAAAGTGGTTAATTAACTTTCTGCCAGGCACTTAAATGTGAACTGCAAGAGTATCTATGTAGATGTAGATCAGATGAATTGAAGGACAACGATTACAGGTAATGCAAATGAACAGGGAAACACAACGACTGTCAATGCCGATCGTTACGTGGAGATGGTCGACCACCTTTCGTTACACCTGTACTGAACAACCCTTCAAACGTTCAAGAAGTCGCGTTTCAATAGGACGGAACGACATCACCCACTGTACGGCAATCAATATCATGTGTTCGGTAACCGTGTGATCTCACGATTCGTTAAGATTCCGTGACCAACCGAAATCGCCAGATTTACCCGTTTGTGATTTTTTTCTTGTGGGACTACCTCAAGGGAAAAGTCTACACGACTCGACAAGAAACACTGGGTAAGTTAAAACAGAGAATTCGGGGTGAAATTCACAATATTCCAGCCCTGGCCAGGGATTGTGGGATCTATTTGATTAAACCTCTTTATTATTCTCTTTATTAGAAAATCTTAAAATTATATGAAAATTAACATTGTTCTTCTTATAGTTATATTTAATACTTTTACTTCCTGGAAGGTGAAATAAGAAAAAGTATATTTGAGTAGCTTGTTAGCAAAGGCGGATTCATCTGTCGTTTGCAAATAACTGGGATAAACGCCATTTTTTAATACGAAACATGGAGTTAATACGTATGCATGCTAGTTTGGTAATCCTTTACAACTAAATGATGACCAAACTAGCATGCATACGTATTAACTCCACGTTTCCTAATAAAAATGGCGTTTATCTCTGGTTTTTGCAAACGACAGATGTCCGCCTTTGATAATAACCTACTCATTTATTTATAAGTATATCTACTGAGGGAAAAAATCCTCAGTCTAAAAAGAAAATTTAAAATTAATCTTCAATATTCTGTGTGGTTGAGATGTTGGAGTATATCTTCTAGTATTCCTTGGAAGATATACATCCCGGGATGGATCGTTTCAACTGCTTTTGCTATAGCACTCTGTTGGTGTGGGTATTTAAATCTTGGTTGTCTCGTTCTTATTGGTGATTGTTGTAGAACTTCCGACGTATTTGTTTCTATATGAAGCTTTGATATTCCAAAATTGGCTGGAAGTCTGATGAGTCTTTTTTCTAGTAGCTAGATCGGTACAAGTTGATAAAGTTTCCTTCTATTGGTGCTAAGTCTGGTTTTTAGCGTTATTCTCAGTAGTCTACTCTCTGCACTGAAGAGTTTCGGAATGTGAGTTGCAGCTGTAATCCAGATTGGGGCAGCATACTCTAAAGATGACTTGATAAAGCTACAATAAGTGTTCATGAGAGATGTTGCAGCTGTCAGTGAGGTATCTCCGCAGCAGATTTCACAAGTATATTCGTACAGGAGAAGGCCATCTAAAGGCCGTAATAAAAATAAAAAATTATAAAGGACATCAATGTTCCGGAAGCAGTGAGAGCGAACAGACTGACATGGTGGGGTCATGTTACACGCATGGGAGAAGCAAGGTTACCTAAGAGACTCATGAGCTCGACAGCGGAGGGTAAGAGGTGTCGAGGTAGACCAAGAAGAAAGTACTTAGATTCGGTGCAGAATGATTTTGAAGTAAAAGGGATAACATCAGACGAGGCATCAATGTTAGCATTGAATAGGGGATTCTAGAGGATTTTTATTAGAGGTACTATGCTCCAGACTGAACGCTGAAAGGCGTAATCACTCTCTAATGAAGATGATGATGGTGATGATGATGATGATGATCTATGTCCCGTTAATGGCAAAGTTGTAAGATTTTAATTACTTCGAATAAATTATTTTCTTTCACCACTTTGAGTATTATTGGATTGTAAAAATGTTCCCGTTTTTCTGTATCATCCTGTATTTTACTTACAATGTCTGAAGTTGCCCAGAGACCCAGGTTAACAGATCCGGCGACCCATTTCTGGAGTACCTTCGTCCTAGCCGAGCGTCAGACCCCCATAACTCCGTGCGGTTAACCGAACAGCGTTAATTTGAAATTCTGGTGCGTCGCCGCGCGCCGGGATGGCGACGTCGGCAGGCGGCCAATGCGCCACATTCTTCACGCCCTGCCGCGAAAATTAAATGGCGAATCAGCGGGTCGCAGCACAGCAGGTGGCAGAAGCAACAGCGCCGGCCGGGCGCGCGCTAAGTAATTCAACGCAATAGCGTAATGAAATTCTTGGCCGGGGCCTTAATTACTGCTTTGATGTCGAAGCGGCGGACAAGGATATTGAAAAGGCGATTTGCATGTGGCCGAGGATAATAAGGGGCGGCGCCGGCCATTATGATTCTGCGGCCGCACAAAGGCGGCCGGCGCAGGTACCGAATTTCGATCAGCGCCGAAAGACGCGGCGCCCACCCCTCGGTTCGTGTACCGAGCACACGGCGGGCATTGCTGCCCGGCACCTGCTGTGGAACACCCCCCCCCCCCCCCCCCCACTTTACCTTGCGTCAGCCGTGTAACGCCCAGGCCTATTCATGTGTGCTACGCGTCGAGAGAGGGAAATTACTGTGGGAGAGGGACAGAGGGGGGGGGGGGGTACAAAATTTGTTCTGCGATGGGGTTGGAGGCAGTGGCGGCGCGTCCTAGGTCTTTACTGGTTCAGTGAACCCATGGAATAAACCTCGTCCTGACAAAATTCCAAATAAATCTAATATACAGGGTGTTCCACTAAGTGTTTTTGCCTCTGTAACTTATAAAATAATAGGCGACGGGAAATTTTAATGCGGTAGGTCAACACAAGAAATGTTACACTTTCTGCGGAGCTATGAACATAGTTTATTGTATCATTTTCCAAAGAGTTACAGCACAAAGATATAATCTTTTAAATGGAACAATAGTTTCTTCTATCGTGTATTGGATTCGTTGAAACCAGCTGCGTCCAAATAAATTTAAACTACATTCTTATCACTGTTAGTTTGGGAGCTACAACCCTTCAAAGTTTAGAGGGCGGGGCTACGACAGTGGGACAGTGGGACGTGCCCCAGGGACTAGCAACTCGGCCAGTCAGCTACGCTATTGCAGCCTCCTCCCCCGGAAGCTCCCAAACTGACAGTGATAGGAATGTAGTTTGAATTGATTTGGACGCAGGTGGTTTCAACGAATCCAATACACGATACAAAAAAAACTATTGTTCCATTTAAAAGAGTATATCTTCGTGGTGTAACTCTTCGGAAAATGATACAATAAACTATGATCATAGCTCCGCAGAAAGCGTAACATTTCTTGTATTGACCTACCGCATTAAAATTTCCTGTCATCTATTATTTTAGAAGTTACAGAGGCAAACACACTTAGTGAAACACCCTGTATAAAGTAGAGTATCCGTATGTTTGTATGTGTTGCATACAAATCTACAGTTTTGTTCCAATCTTTATGAAAAGTTGTACACGTAAGCTTCAATCCATGAGGACGGTCGCCGTAAGTGTAAGAACCACATACGATATACAGTTCACGAGATATGACGTCATAAACAATGAGATGCGACAATGCTGCTCATTTTCTCCTAAAGCATTGGACCGATTTCAAGCAAATTTGGTACACACATTCCTTACCGTGAGGTAACAATTGCTGCATGGTGAGGAATCACATGCGGCACATGGTTCAAAAGATATTACGTCATAACCAACAGAAATCGCAAAAAAATGCCAAATAATGCAGCGAGACTTTCGAAATACACTGTATGAGAATGACAATACTTAGCGACTTGCAACACACTTTGAACATAATTTCAGACCTTTATTTAACTTTTTCTCGCTGACAACCATAGTAAAATGATAAAGGAAAAAAGTTTCTCGCTTACTACTTTTCCGCTGTTTATGGAGTAAAACTACGGCTCTCGGTATGACGTTACAATTTATAATTTGAACACTACAAATTGTAGCGACAGGAAATTTTACAGACAGTATACACATATATAGTTGAATGTATCTTCTGAATTGTATCACATTCCGACATATTATTTCATGAGATATGAGCACGCAAACAGTAAAGTTCATGGAAAACAGTCCCATAACGCACCAAGTTTTAATCTATTACTTCTTTACTACTAATTGTATTCCCAAGGAATTTTACAACCATTATACAAATGAATACATACCTTAAAAATTTGCAGGAATAAATAAATAAATAAAAAACCGGGCAATGCCGGGTTATCAGCTAGTAAATGAATAAAATGTCTTTTTAAACCATTATTCTTCGTTTTGTTCTTCTGTCAGATCGTTTATGTGCACATTCGTACCATTTTTATCGCTTGAGGAACGTTTTACGTCGTGCAGACGGCACGTATTATACGAGTCGTAGCGCGGCTGCCTATAGACTCCGTAGCGTTCCAATTTGCATGCACGGCTGAGGTTCAACTTCTCTTCTGAACCCCCTGGAGGCATCATTTGGACGCTCCCGCGGCAGAGAAGGACGACGGGAAACACCCCTTTTAACATTGGCATTGGAGCTGTCAGACACACCGGCTCCTGCCTATTCGAGCTCTGGCGGTTACGCACGAATGTTCCGATGCAAAGAGAATGGAGATACTGCGCACCTCGCCTTGCGCATCGGCAAATCACACATGAAGGCAACATCCTCCCTTCATATTTTGTATTTTGGCGCATTGAATACTTGTTAAAACACTTCATATTTGGTAAAATAACTTAGAACTGTCAATTAAAGATGTATCAACTGTAAAAGCATTTAGAAGATGCAATAATGAATAAGAATGAATCACTACTCTCTACGCCGCGGCGGATTAGACGTGCGCACGGGGGCGCCGTTTTGCTGTGCGTGCGGCCGTTCGCCGTCTGGGGTTCGGGCATGGGCGTTTTTTTGTCGTTAGGTTTGTTTACTTTTGTTTAAGTAGTTTGTAAGCTACGGACTAATAACCACGCAGCTGAGTCCGATAGATTTACAAACATTTGAGCATTTTCACTACTCTCTACCTAAGAAAAATAGCCCTGTAATTAGCGCCATTGCATTGTGGTATTAAAAATAGTGGGTTCGACACTCACAGCAAGGATGTTTTTTAACCCACTCTTCTTTTTAATAGAGAGTGCCACATATATTTGACGTTTTTACGAATATGTCGCAATTTTGAGGGTAAACGACGTTTGCACAAATATTTGTTTGAAAAGAGGTGGGGAAGAGCAGCCATTGCACATGCCAAAGGTTAAGAGGCGGTGCTTGTTAGAGCGTTAGGTGTCTCTTCACCGTAACAGATTAATTTTGTTACTGTCACTTAACAGTGTAATCAGTTACTTACTGTGTCTTTGTGTTCAGGTGCATATTCTTATGTTCTTGGTGTTTATTAGCAAAGAAAAAGGAACAAGGTTGAGTATCTGTTCGAAACAAATTTCTCAGATTTAAGCTCTTTTGGGAGGGGAAGGATAGCGCCGAAACCTTGATGTCCCAAGCGGGAGTGGGGAGGGGGCGGGGGCGCACCTTCAAGTTGCGGCCTTCTCGATTCGGAAGATATCGTTGATCCTGCACTGAAAGAAGTGAAACCCTAGTCATCTGAAGCACCAGCCGCCACTTGTTGTCTTTTGGAGGGGTTCACACAGATCAGTATGCAGAATTCTGCACTAGAACTGTCAAGAAATTTAAACGCTTACAACTTCTAAAAAAATAAATGAAAAAGAAGCACAAATTGGCTGTGGAGCAGGGGAGGATTTCGCCTACTTGCCGGTGTCACAGAGTAACATTTGAAATCGAACAAGACGTGGGAAAATTGACTCGTATTTTATTTAAGAAATAATAAGTACTTTATGTGCCAGTTAATGTAAAAGGAAACAACTGTCATGAGTTTATCTCTTAAATATTTACTACTTTTCGAGTAAAATTTCGGTGAAGTTCCGCATTATTTACCGAACGAGACAATTTGCGTGCTGTGTAATTCAAATGTTCAAATGTTTGTACAGCTTACGGGGTCATCAGTCCCTAAACTTACAAACAACTTATGAACTACCTTATACTAAACACGACACAAACATCCATTCCCGACGGGGGATTCGAACCCTCAACCGTAGCGGCCGTGCAAACTGTGACTGACGCGCCGCAGATCACTTGGCTACTGCGGCCGGTACCATAAAACGGATATAGTTTTTAAATCAAATGATGAACAATATGACAGGCATTTACTTCCATTTGAAATGCATTTTATTGACAAAACATTACAAATGATGAAAGTGCTTGAAATTTAAATTCTAAAAATTCTACATATATAGCACATCAAACTATAGGATAGTTGTTTCAATTTGAATTTATTTCAAAATTTTACTTCGGATACTTTCAGAGCTATAAGTGTCACAATCGCGTGATTTCATGAAGTTAGGTTACTTCTATCCTAAACAATAAGCGGATGCATTTGTAAATCACTGCTGGGAGTCTGTCAATTAAATATACTTTCTATGACAGGAAATGAAAACCAACAAAAATATGCAAGGTGTCCTGCAGCCCAATTTGAAAATAGAATGTGCCATACACAGAGAGGCCTCGCCCCCCCCCCCCCCCCCCCCCACACACACACAACCTAAACCACTGTCCCACAGTTTGCTTGTAGTTCCGTCAGACGACAGTAGATGTCAAACAGTTCGCATGCTTAGTTACAGATCAGGATGGATATGCCTGAATAAAGAGCTTATATAGTGAGAACCTAGCCATTAGTGACAAGCCGGTGATTAGGGTGATTAGCTGAGAGGCCAGGACGCCAGGTTTTTACCAAACATGTATATGTGTGCGTGAATAATTACTATGTGCGTTTCTGTAATGTAGGGTGTCTTAAAGGCTTACGATAGCGATTTAAAAGTACGTTTATTTTCAGATTGTAATACAGTAGGTACTGCTGCACTTTTTCAAGTTTTCTGTCCGTTCTATTTACTTAAATTAACTTACATAAATAAACATGTGAAAAGAAATACTTCGTTTTTCCACTGTTAACAATATAAACAAAGTGAGAATGGTTACATCATGCGTGTGTTTCCAAGGAATAAGGTACGAAGGGCATCGCGGAAATGACCGTGTGATCTGGACGGCCATGATATGGATCGCGCGGCCGCTTGCGTTTGAGATCGGAATCCTCACACGGGCATGGATGTGTGATATTCGAAAAATGTTCAAAGGCGTGTAATTCTATGGGACCGAACTATGTTCGTCATCAGTCTCTAGACTTCCAAACTACTTAAACTAAGTTAAACTAACCTATGGACAACACAAACATCAATGCCCAAAGGAGGATTCCAACAACCGACGCGGGAGGCCGCGCGATCCGTAATGTGACGCTCCAGACCACTTGGCGATGTGTCATGTCCTTAGACGGAAAAAGTTGGCGGTGGAAGTTAAGGAAGAAGTTGCGAACCGTAAAGGCGACTTATGGGAACCAATGAGTTATCCCCCAACTCAAGAAACACCTTGATGAAAATTAGTAAATGCAACCACAACGGAGGGGTATCTGTGGAGAGGCCAGACAAACGTGTGGTTCCTGAAGAGGGGCAGCAGCCTTTTCAGTAGTTATAGGGGCAACAATCTGGATGATTGACTGAGTTGGCCTTGTAACATCAGCTAATGTGGCTTTGTCACACAGTTACTGCGAACGGCTGAAAGCAAGGGGAAACTACAGCCGTTACCTTTCCCGAGGACATGCAGCTCTACTGTATGAAAATATGATGATGGCATCCTCTTGGGTAAAATATTCCGGACGTAAAATAGACCCCCATTCGGATCTCCGGGTAGGGACTACTCAGGAGGATGTCGTCATCAGGAAAGGCAATACTGGCATTCTACGGATCGGAGCGTGGAATGTTAGATCCCTTAATCGGGTAGGAAAATTAGAAAATTTAAAAAGGGAAATGGATAGGTTGAAGTTAGGTATAGTGGGGATTAGTGAAGTTCGGTGGCAGGATGAACAGGATTTCTGATCAGGTGAGTACAGGATTATAAGTACAAAATCAGTTGGGGGTATCACAGGAGTAGGAATGATAATGAATAAGAAAATAGGAATGCGGGTAAACTACTATGACCAGCACAGTGATCGCATTATCATTGTCAAGATAGATACGAAGCCAACACCGACAACAGTAGTACAGGTTTATAGGCCAACTAGCTCTGCCGATGATGAGGAGATAGAAGAAATATATCAGGAGCTAAAGGAAATTATTCAGACAATTAAGGGAGAGGAAAAGTTAATTATTATGGGAGACTGGAATTCGGTAGTAGGACAAGGAAGGGAAGGGAAGATAGTGGGTGAATATGGTCTGGGCAAAAGGAATGAAAGAGGAAGCCGCCTGGTAGAATTTTGCACGGAACATGATTTAATCGTAACAAACACGTGGTTTAAGAATCACAAAAGAAGGTTGTATACTTGGAAGTGACCAGGAGACACCGGAAGGTATCAGATAGATTTTATAATGTAAGACATAGATTCCGGAACCAAATTATAAACTGTAAGACATACCCAGGGGCAGATATAGACTCTGACCATAACTTGTTGGCTATGAACTGTAGACTGAATCTGAAGAAACTACAAAAAGGTAGGAAAATAAGAAGATGGGACCTGGATAAATTGAAGGAAGGTGAAGTTCTGGAGAATTTCAGAGGGAGATTTAGGAATAAATTAACAGAAACAGGGGGCAATAAAACAGTAGAAGAGGAATGGGTAACATTGAGAGATGAAATAGTGAAGGCAGCAGAGGACAAAATAGGTAGAAAGGTAAGACCTACAAAAAATCCTTGGATATCACAGGAAATACTAAATTTAATTGATGAAAGGAGAAAATGAAACAGGCAAAATGGAGTACAGACGACTAAAAAATGAGATTGACAGGAAGTGCAAAATGGCTAAGTAGGAGTGGCTAGAAGCCAAATGCAAATCTGTAGAAGAATGTATAAGAAGGGGAAAAGTTGATACCGCCTACAGGAAAATAAAAGAGACATTTGGAGACAGGAAAAGAAACTCTACGAATATCAAGAACTCAGATGGGAAACCAGTTCTCAGCAAAGAAAGGAAAGCTGAAAGGTGGAAAGAGTACATAGAGCAGCTCTACAAAGGAAATGATGTTGTAGGAAGGGAAGAGGAAGTAGATCAAGATGAAATATCAGATTCTATACTGATAGATGAATTTGACAGAGCCCTGAAAGCCCTAGGTCAGAACAAGGCCCCAGGAGTAGATGACATACCCTCAGAGCTAGTAAAGTCTCTGGGAGAGCCAGCCATGAAAAAACTATTTGAACTGGTGTGTAGGATGTATCAGACAGGCGAAATACCCTCAGACTCGAAGAAAAATGTAATAATCCCCATTCCAAAGAAATCGGGAGCAGACAGGTGTGAAAATTACAGAACTATCAGTTTCATAAGTCATGGTTGCAAAATTTTAACACGAATTATCTACAGGAGAATGGAAAAGCTGGTAGAAGCTCACCTTGGGGAAGATCAGTTTGGGTTCAGGAGGAACGTAGGAACCCGGGAGGCAATACTCACTTTACGTCTTATCATAGAAGATACATGAAGGAAAGGCAAACCTACATTTTTAGCTTTTGTAGATTTGGAGAAAGCGTTTGACAATGTTGACTGGAATACACTCTTTCAAATTCTGAATTCAGCAGGGGTAAAATACTGGGAAAGGAGAGTTATTTACAACTTGTACAAAAGCCAGACCGCAGTTATTAGACTCGAAGGGCATGAAAGGGAAGCATCAGTTGGGAAGGGGGCAAGACAGGGTTGCAGTCTTTCTCCGGTGTTATTCAATTTGTACATCGAGCAGCCGGTGAAGGAAAACAAGGAAAAATTAGGAATAGTGATTCAAGTTCATGGAGAAGAAATAATAACTATGCGTTTTGCTGATGACATTGTAATTCTGTCAGAGACAGCAAAGGAGCTGGAAGAGCAGTTGAATGGAATGGACAGTGTGTTGAGGAGAGCGTATAAAATGAACATTAACAAGAGCAAAACAAAAATAATGGAATGCGGTCTTAGAAAATCAGGCGATGCTGAAGGAATTGGATTAGGTAACGAGACAATGAGGGTGGTAGATGAGTTTTGTTATTTGGGTAGTAAAATAACATGCGATGGTCGCAGTACAGAGGATATAAAATGCAGAATGGCAATGGGAAGAAAAGCATTTTTGAAAAAGAGAAATTTGCTAACATCGAATATTAATTTAAGTGTAAGGAAGTCTTTTCTGAAGGCATTTGTGTGGAGTGTTGCCTTGTACGGGAGTGAAACATGAACGATAAGCAGTGCGGACAGGAAGATAATAGAGGCTTTTGAAATGTGGTGCTACAGAAGAATGCTGAAAATTAGGTGGGTAGATCGCATAACTAATGATAAGGTACTGAACAGAATTGGTGAGAAAAGGAATTTTTGGCATACCCTGACCAAAAGAAGGGATCGCTTGGTGGGACACATTCTTAGACATCGAGGAATCTTAAATTTAGCATTGGAGGGAAGTGTGTGGGGTAGTAATCGCAGAGGGAGACCAAGAGACGCGTATAGTAAGCAGATTCAAGTGGATGTGGGTTGCCGTTCTTATGGGGAGATGAAAAGGCTTGCTCAGGATAGAGTAGGGTGGAGAGCTGCATCAAACCAGTCTCTGGACTGAAGACCATAACACACACAAGTTAGTTTATTTTAGAGTATGATTTCGGTTAATATCATGATAAACCCTATGTTCTGCATTGACTTTGGAACCTGTAATATTTCTGGCTTCAATCCATCATATTAAGTTCGAAGTATTGTTTCAGTGCAGCAGGTTAGGACCAGGAGGCGACAGATGGTAAAAGCTGGTGAGAACCACGACAGGTGGTACAATAGGTCGGGTTCTCATGGGAAAGAGCACTGGCAAATCTCCCCGAATTCTAGGGAAGTCCCCGAGCGGCAGACACTGGACGCCGATTGGCTGTAGCACTGGCGGTCACGCGCCAAAACGCAATCATATTTTTTTAATATTTAATAAAATATTCAATGTCAAACTCAGTTCATAAAAGCTCTTCAAAGCTACGCTATGCCCTGCGTAGGTAAAACATATTAATAATTGCTAATTCTATAAACAAAACAATTAATTTCAGACGGACGATGCACAGCAGCCATGTTTGCGCGCCACATTGCGTAACGAAGGCAGTCTTGCATCGAGCCGCCACTCTTTAGTTCAGAACAGGCACTCGGAAGAGTAACATGCGACTTCAGTACGCGCACTCGGTAGAGTAACATGCATATGTAGGCGGTCATAAAACATTGTTTAAACATCTTAGATCGAGGGAAATAACTTTATACTTACTTTCCGTTAAGACAATGTGTGACACGTTGATGTTATTATGCAGTTTGCTGGTTTTCTGCTTAATTCAAATAAATCAGTTGCCTTTCCGAACTACCACAGTTTTATTCCGTAATTAGAGCAGTTCCTGCCAATAGTTTAGCAATTTCAGCCTCGTTGAAGAACTCTGACCTGCGTGCTATCATCTGCGTGGGGACGTCTATAGAAGACGTCAGGTTGGTGAACTTCCAGAGTTTCTACTCTTCACACTTCACCCGGTTACCCCCTGTAGAAATTTATTTCCGTTGTAAACCGCAGGTCAAGGTATATCCAATTGGCATCTCGCCCTTGGATGTGCATTCAAATGAAATATTTGTAAAGCTATGGGACCAAACTGCTGTGGTTATCAGTCCCTAGACTTCCAAACTACTTAAACTAAGTTATGCTAAGGACGGCACAAGCACCCATGCCCAAGGAAGTAATCGAACCTTCGACTGGGAGCAGCCGCGATTCCGCAGCAAGGCGTCTGGTAAGGCTAATCCCGCGCGGCAAGGGGGAAGTGTGCGATGTCAAATATTGCTAAGCCCATTGGACCAAACTGCCTTAACTAAGTTATACTAAGAACATCACACACACACCCATTCCCGTGGAAGGACTCGACCCTCCGAACTGAACGGTCGCACAATCCGTGGCATACCATCTCAGACCAAGTGGCCATTCCGCGTGGCTGTGCGAGGTCAGCCCAGGCGGTGAGGGTTCAAATCCCTGCCCGGCACAAATTTTCACTTGTAATTATTTATTTACTTCAATGCGCTACGTAATCCAGAGTTATTCCTTTCCTTCGCCTTCGCCCTCCTTCCTCTCGTTAAATAACAAATTGTATACCATGGCTCGATGCTAACTTTGCATTCCCGTCAAGAGACCTATTTGTATCCAAATTGAAATGAACGTCAGTCTTCGACCTGATGAATTAAGAATTGCGGTGTCTGTTCTTTTGGACATGTCTGAAAAAAACGGACGCAGCAATTGTTATATAATACTAGCTGAAAACCAGACGTCACATGGGTATATATTTATTCCAGTCTTAAGTTAGTCTATCTCTCCTTCCCTTTGTCTCTGTGTTCACCTTCTCTTTCCTTCTCATCCTGCCCACATCCTCCTCTCCCTCCCTCCCTCTCTTCATTTCCCCTCTGTTCATGTACTGCTACCCCCTCTCTGCCCCTATCCACTTTCCCCTTTCTCTGCCAATCACCTCCTCATTCTGTCCAACTCCTCATCCACCTTCTCAGTGCATTGCCTCCTCCATTTGTCACAAAATTTCAAGATCTGAATAAAACTGCAGATATTTTCGAAGTACATGGGTAAAGTTCCCTCTGCTATGCACCATAAAATTTTTTACTTAGATAGTGTCTTTCTTCTTGTTTTGAAGTGGGCAAAGTACAATCGCAATGAGAATAGCTGTACGGCAGCGCGTAAAGTACGAACAAACTGGATGCGGCAGTTTCGCACGCATCAAATGTCATAAACTGTAATTAGTACAAAGAAATGATTGTGTATGTACATTCATTGACATAAAAAAAAACACTATTTGGAAAATATTTTTCGAATAAATTAAGTAACAAAGAAGTAATAAATTTAAACGCCATTCATAAAGCGGCAGTTTTTCACGCATCTCATTGTTCATGACGTCATATATTCTGAACTCTACGCCGTACATTGACATAATTATGCCTATAACCGTCATGAAAGTCTAGTAATATGTTGACAAAGCTCTATCGCAATCGATTGTACGGTATAGCCGTGAATAAAAAAGACAAACGAACAAATATTCATTTTTATATACAGGGTGGTCCATTGATAGTGAACGGGCCAAATATCTCACGAAATAAGTTTCAAACGAAAAAACCTACAAAGGACAAAACTTTTATAGCTTGAAGGGGGAAAACAGATTGCACTATGGTTGGCCCGCTAAATGGCGCTGTAATAGCTCAAACGGATATAAACTGCATTTTTTAAAATAGGCACTCCCATTTTATTACATATTTGTCAAGTACGTAAATAAATATGAATGATTTATTTGGAACACTTTTTTCCCTTTGTGATGGATGGTCCCGTAAACGTATAAGTACTTGATATCGCGTAACATTTCGCCAATGTGGACGGTATTTGCTTCGTGATACATTACTCATGTTAAATTGGATCGTTTACAAATTTCAGAATAGATCGATATGGTTCTAATGTTTGGGTGTTGTGGTCGAAATGGCCAACGGGACTGTGCTATGTATGTTGATCGTTAACCTGGAAGACATCATCCAAGTGTCCGAACCTTTCGTCGGATAGTTAAAACAGGAAGTGTTCAGCCACAAGTGAAACGTCAACCACTACCCGCAACTAATTACGTTGCCCAAGTAAGAGTTTTAGCTGCAGTTGCGGCAATCTCAGAAACGTCGGTGTTTACAATTGTACATCAACATAAATTTTACCCGTACCATATTTCTATGCACCATACTTTGCATGATGAAGTCTTTGAACGTCTTCTACAGTTTTTACAATGGGCACAAAATAAATTACGGGATGATAACAGATTTTTTTTCACTCGTTCTGTTTAGTGACGAAGCGTCATTCACAAACACAGGTAACGTAAACTGACATAATGTGCACAATTGGGCAACGGAAAATCCACGATGGCTGCGACAGGTGGAACATCAGCGATCTTGGCGGGTTAATGTAGGGTGCGGCTTTATGGAAAGAAGGACAATTGGCCCCTATTTTATCGATGGCAATCTAAATGGTGCAATGTATGCTGATTTCTTATGCAATATTCTACCGATTTTCCTACAAGATGTTTCACTGCATGAAGATTGGCGATGTACTTTTAAGATGATGGATATCCGGACATGGCTAGCGTGCAGTTGAACGGTCTTAAATGGAATGTTTAATGACAGGTGCATTGATAGTAAAAGCACCATACCATGGCCCACAAGTTCACCGGATCTTACATACCTGGATTTCTTTATGTGGGGAAAATTGAAGCATATTTGTTATCGTGATTCACAGACAACGCCCGAAAACCAGCCTCAGCTTATTGTCATTGCATGTGAGAACATTCTGAAGGCGAACTACTCGCGGTTGAGAGGAATTTCGTTACGGGTATTGCCAAATGCATTGGAGTTGAAGGACATAATTTTGAGCATTTATTGAAATCATTAGGTAATTACAGGTAATTACGCAGTAACAGCATGTGTTCTCATAATGTGTTATAATGTCACAAACGTACACGTATCACATTGGAACAACCGAAATAATGTTCAAACGTACCTACGTTCTGTGTTTTAATTTAAAAAACCTACCTTTTAACCACTGTTCGTCTAAACTTGTGAGCAATATGTTTGTGAATATTACAGCGCCATCTACCACAAAGCGAAAAGTGTTCCAAATAAAACATTCATATTTGTTCACATACTAGACGAATATGTAATAAAAACGGGGGTACCTATTTCAATAAATGCAGTTAATATCCGTTTGACCTATGGCAGCTCCATCTATCGTGCCAACCACAGAGCCATTTGTTTTCCCCTTTCAAGCTAGAAAAGTTTTGTTCTATGTAGTTTTTTCGTTTGATGCTTATTTCGTGAGATATTTGGCCTGGTCACTATCAATGCATCACTCTGTATAAGATATCCTTCTATAATACAATATGCCCGTGACCATATCAGTTTTAGAACAATTTGAAATTGATCATTTCGGCCCACTTTAGGTTACGGTAGTAACACTAAAAGTGGGCCTTTGCGATCGTCTTTTGATAGCTCGAAATTTAAATGAAAATAACGGCTTAACCATGCATCCGACACGAAAACTGAATAACCGAATTTGTAGAGAAGAAAAGTCTCTACAACTTTGCTGTCTTATTGTTTTTTTTTTTTCATATCTCGTATCATTTCAGAGATATTTGCAAAATAACGGCGATTTTGGGACGTACGTCTGCCTGCCTGCCCATAATGTGTTCCCTGTTTTTAAGACGAACCGTTCAACCGATCAGCACCAAATTTTGCAGACATAATTGTAGGCCGCCTGAGACCAGAACCTCCCTTTTTCAAATTTTTCGGACAAAAAATACGGTCAATACCAAAAAAAGCCGTTCGTTATATAATTGTAATTGCAAACGAACCGTTCATCTGACTCGAAAATTTAATAATCTAATTGGTAAAGAACGATTTGACGATGTCTCAATGGCTGTAACGTGTTCCCACCTTTTAGGTCGAACCGTTCAACCGATCGGTACCAAATTTTACAGACATAATTGTTGGCTACCAGAACCTCGCTTTTTGAAATATTTCGGACAAGAAATACGTTGTTATTATGGTCTTCAGTCCGGAGACTGGTTTGATGCAGCTCTCCACCCTACTCTATCCTGAGCAAGCCTTTTCATCTCCTCATAAGAACGGCAACCCACATCCACTTGAATCTGCTTACTATACGCGTCTCTTGGTCTCCCTCTGCGATTTTTACCCCACACACTTCCCTCCAATGCTAAATTTACGATTCCCCGATGTCTAAGAATGTGTCCTACAAAGCAATCCCTTCTTTTAGTCAGGGTATGCCAAAAATTCCTTTTCTCACCAATTCTGTTCAGTACCTCTTCATTAGTTATGCGATCTACCCACCTAATCTTCAGCATTCTTCTGTAGCACCACATTTCAAAAGCCTCTATTCTCTTTCTGTCCGCACTGCTTATCGTCCATGTTTCACTCCCGTACAAGGCAACACTCCACACAAATGCCTTCAGAAAAGACTTCCTTACACTTAAGAAATACGTTAGTAATACAAAAAAGGCGATTGTAATGTAATTTTAATTGCAAATAAACCGTTCATCTGACGCGAAAACTGAATAAACGAATTTGTAGAGGAGAAAATTCTCTACAAATTCGTTCCCTTATGCTTTTTTCGTATCTCGTATCGTTTGAGACATATTTGCAAACGTAACGGAGTTTTGACACCCTCCATTAAATTAAGGAAAACAGCCGTTCGCAGCTGTCACGTGACATTCCTCGCCCAGAACTGTCTCTGGGATGCGTCATCTTGCGTTGCGTATATGATGATTTTCTTATTGTAACTTACACGTTGTCATTTCAAGTCAATGGCGCACTGAAGAATTTACAAAAAGACGTCGTTCTTCATACGATATATGAAAATCTAGTGTCTACAAATGCCATATTAGCATTAGTTAACAACGGCCATGAGATTAAAGAACGCAATTCCTGTTAGCTGTAGCGTATTGAGCAATGTGTTGAACTACTGTGACTCTAAAGGTCAGTGGTTCGGAACCTGCCAGTACGTTTTTTTTTTTTTTTTTTTTTTTTTTTTTTTTTTTTTTTTTTTCGTACAACAGTTTCGGACACTCTTATTAATTAAGTTTTTATTATTTAGATTATTATTTTGGTTCAAAATGTTTGGAGAAACGTAAAACTACAAATCCAAAGTGGGACGTATAACACGTCAGTGTGATTTTTTAATTCTAAACCTCGTAGTTTATGCACTAAGTAACGACTAATTTCTCTTACAGGCAGTACTTCTATTACTGAATGAAATACATTCAATTCGAACTGTGTAGTATGTGGGAAATGCTGAGATGAAGGATATATGAAATGAGGAACGGCTTCGCAGACATTGGGTTAAATCTGAACTCTGAAATGGAACTGACATTACAATCTCTGGAGCGAAAATACGACAGAGAATAACTAAGCCGGCTATGGAGAACGTAAAAGATGATTTCGCCGAAACGAAAATTGTTCCGAGATCCGATGCACGCACACTAACACAGAGAATATAGCGTAGTAATGACAGGACGAGCCGCACAAAGCCGAACTTAGCACGCGGCGAGAGAGACGGTCCGTGTCTGTCCACGGGTCAGCGGCGGCTCGACTCGCCCGTGTGACCTCCAATCGTGCGTGAACTCCGTCCCCTGCAGCGGGTCCATTGACGGCGGGCGAGGGACGGCTCCGATAAGAAGCAATCGCACGCGGGACACGCCCGCTCCGGCAGCCGAGTTAAACAGTTTCGGTCTCACGGTCAAAGGGAGTTGCACAACAAATTCGACGGACCCGGCGCGGGCTCCGGCGGGGATTAAATTAAGGACTATAAAGCTCCGGGGATTACCCGCGCGGCGCGATGACGTCAGCGGCATTGTGCGGCCCGCGATAGCAGCGCCGCCGCGGTGAATGCGGCGGACGAGCGGAAAGTAGGCGCGGCCCTATTCACTGGCGCCAGTTCTAAAATCTCCTCTCCGGGCGCTATTTGGCGATTCTCTGACCGCTCTTGTCTCTACCGCGCGCGTCGAAAGCTTTTGTCCGTTGCAATCAGGAAACGATTCCCCCGAGGTCCGTATAAGTTTTGTCCTGTTCCATAGGATTATCTGGAACGTGGAACGTACTTCCAATAGTCTCGGTAAATTTTGTTACCGTTTTAAAATACACGTTCACAACACGTATTGATTGATTTCCTCAGGGAAGCAAAAACAGTCTTGGTCCAACCTGCCACTGCCCGCACCGAAACTAAGTTTATTGTTCAAATGTTTGTAAATCTATAGGACCAAACTGCGTGGTCATCAGTCCGTAGCTTACAAACCACTTAAACCTAGGTAAACTAACCTCCGGACAAACACACACACACCCATGTCCCAGGGAGGACTCGAACCTCCACGGTGAGCAATCGCGCGCTCCGCAGCGAGACGCTTTAGACTGCTCGGCTACTCTACCGCGGCTAAGTTTATTGTGCGGTATCTATCCCTGTATATCTAGTAATGCCAACCAATACCCTTGAGCAGTGTAAGGAGTCCCTCTACCAGTTCTTTATTCAGGTCTGGTTGTCCCAAATGTTCTGTGCCTTTTACTCTTCAATGCAATGCATTCGAAGATTAGATGTGATGCAGTTTCATCACCGTCATCACAGATCCTACATTTAGGGCCCTCTTCTGTTATTTCCACAGTATGTCACAAAACGTATGGAAATGATTCTTAGATAAACTCTGTCTATTACTGTGAAACACAAGACATTTCATTGAATGACGCTCCCAAATAATACCTTTTGTTTCAGAAATCAGCCTTGAGATGTAATAATTTAATAAACAGTTCCATCAAAAATATAAAATATATAATAATGAAAATACAGCAACGAATTCCTGACAAAGGACGTGAGATCTCACGTAAAACCAATTCGGTTATCTTAGTATGTGTCTATGGAAGAACATATTCAACACATGCAATCTCATAAATTACTACGTAATCTATTTATATGCTAAATCAGTCTGGATAGAAAATTTATTGATTGTTTTCAACAAATTGAAAATCTTTAAGATGTTGCTCTGTAATATCCAAATCTTAAATTTAGAGGATTTCTAAAACAATAACTGCATTTGTAATTATATGAAACTGAAAGTGAAATAAAAGAGAATAAAACGATTTTATACACGGGATGGTGTGGAGCGGAGCAGAAGCCGTGAGTAATATCAGTGATTAGAACCATGACAACAAATACTTGTGTTACAATTTTGAATTTTTGTGTTAGAACATGTTAACCTATTAGGTAATCTCTGTAAGTATTTCACATGTAACTTACTGTATTTTTTAAATGTTTTATATGGATGACTACTGCTTTCATAACATTCATCTACTTCAGGCTAACGCTTGATAATGGTAAATTGACCGAAACCGGTAGCATTGAGAAAACATAAACAGCTATGGTCAATATGTCGATCTGCAGTTATGTCAAAGCTGTTATGCCCCACCTGTTCACCTTCCTAAGCTGTGAGTTCGTCTGGGCTCAGTCACTGATGTAGGGAGCAACGTGTGCTGCACTTAAATAGCTCAGTCTCCGCCCATATGCCATCTTCTGCCAGGCACTTGAATGTGATTTAGGTTTATATTTAGATGTAGATGTCAACCATCATCATCAGAAAGTAAAATTACTAATTACGTAAAATGTATGAAACTTAATTAAAATGCATTGCTTCGTTATTACCAGCCTTAATGTGGCTACTGTAATAATTCTGATACCTAACATAAAGTGCAAAATATTAAAATAAATATTGGCGTAACTCTCAAATTCCACTGAACTGCCTTCGACAGGAACATCTATACTTCCCAAACGCTGCTGGTTACTTGGCAACTAACTGCTATCTATATTATAAGGCTGTTACATTTATGGTTCTGAAATCTTACATGCTATTGTTACTGGCACAAAAAAGGTAGCTATAGAACTGATTTTATGTGCATAATTGACATAGAAAACCATTAGAATGGCTTGAATTTCGTTCAGAAAGAATATGTTCGTTGTTTGTTAACATGCAAGCCAAGCAACTGATTTCTAGCTGATTCTAGGTGTCCTATTCTAAAAATATCGCCAGGAAACTGAGGGCGAGCAGAACCAGAAGTTAAAATATTAAGTCTCTTGTAGAATGCAATTAGGACGTCTATTTTAAATCATGACGTATGCCCAGAAACTAAAATAGCTTCGAATAGTACCTGGTAGCTGTGATCATACATTCTATTCTACGGTTAACATTGGTGAAACAATCATTTAATTAATTAATATAACACAGTTTTAATTCTAACGTTTGCAAATGATGAAGCAACGTCAGATAGGTGAATAACGTTCATTCAAACACATCTATTGATCTATAAAAGTTGTCCTACATAATCAGACGTAATAAATTATAAATAACCTTATGAAATTAATCATTAACGATGCTCAGACACTATGTCAATTTCTCGATTACGCAACACGAAACAATCGTCAGCTCCAAATAGTTCCAATGTTAGTCTGACGAATAATATACCAATATTCGTAAATTCCCATGTAGAACCACATACAGGGTTAATTTTCAATTCTGTGCTGAAATCTGAAAAAATGTAAAGTGCTAAAACTTGAAGTCATTAACTCTTGCCAATGTTAATGCCCCGACAAAGCGGTCGTTTCTCTTTAACAATGTCGTAAACGAAGCACTTCAGCTATTCTGGAAAGTTCCCCTTCTTCCGAGTAATAAAGTGCACTTATAGCTGCAAGGAATGCCCTACATGAACCGTCCAAGTATGTTAACTGACTACCGTAGATTTCCGCCATAGCCACTCTCATTGACAGATCGTCATTCCCTCCAAATGTAGCAGTGTTCATAACCCAAAAGATTTTTTTTAATTTCTTTTACTTACTTTTACCACTTCCCACTAACGTAACTTATTTAACAATATTAAATACGCAGTTTACAAATATTTAGTCAATTTGAGATTGTTTAACGCCGCAGCGGTGTAGTCGAGCGGTCTAAGGCGCTCCGACGTCGGAGGTTGGAGTCCTCCCAGGGGCAAGGGTGTGTGTGTTGTTAAGTTAGTTTACGTTAGTTTAAGTAGTTTTTAAGCTACGGAGTGATGACCACGCAGTTTGGTCCGATAGATTTACAAACATTTGAGCATTTTTTTGAACTATTTATCGCCGCGGCGGAGCGGCCGAGCGCATTGAGGCGCTATGTTCCGATGCGCGAGGCCACTCCCCGTCGGGGTTTCGAATCCTCCCTCAGGCATGGATGTTTGTGTTGTATTCAGTATAAGACAGTTCGTAAGTAGTTTGTAAGTTACGAACCTCGCAGTTAAGTCCCATAACCTTAACAAACATTTGAAGATTTTGGATTTGAAGTATTTACATAAATTATTACATAAATAATCAAGCCAGCGTTCATGAGCTTGACCCTCATACGACACAATATTTACGTAACGTTATTGCCAAAATAAATATTCATTAAATAGTTACATGAATACAAGGGCATGAGAATGTGTATGATATAATGATCGCACTATACCGAGTGATCAAAAAGTCACTATAAATTTGGAAACTTAATAAATCGGAGAATAATGTTGGTAGAGAGCTAAAAACTGACACACATGCTTGGAATTACATGGGGTTTTATTAGAAGCAAGGGTGGAAAATGACCAACAAATGGTGCTTCATCTGAACAGAAAAGCAATAATTAGCTTAAAAAATTAAGAAAGCAAAGATGATGTTCTTTACAGGAAATGCTCAATATGTTCACCAACATTCCTCAACAATAGCTGTCGTCGAGGAATAATGTTGTGAACAGCACTTTAAAGCATGTCCGTAGTTATGGTGACGCATTAGCGTCGAACGTTGTCTTTCAGCATCTCTAGAGTTGTCGGTCGATCACGATGCACTTGCGACTTCAGGTAACCCCAAAGCCAGTAATCGCATGGAGTGAGGTTTGGGGAACTGGGAGGCCAAGCATGACGAAAGTGACGGCTGAGCACACGTTCATCACCAAACGACGCGCGCAAGAGATCTTTCACTCGTCTAGCAATATGGGGTGGAGCGCCATCCAGCATAAAAATCTTACATTCCAACAGGCGTTTATCAGTTAGTCCGGGGATTATGCGATTCTGTAACATATGAACTTGTTTTTGTTCTAATAAAGCCCCATTTGTGTCAATTTTATTTTTACCTCTCTTCTACATTATTCAATGATTTATTAAGTTTTCAAATTTATACTGATGTTTTGATCACCCAGTATTTCAAAAAATGTTCATATGTATGTAGAGCTTATGGGAATTAACTACGGGATCATCAGTCGTTAAACTTACAAACTACTTATGAACCAGCTAACACCAAGGACGGTACAAATATCCATTCCCGAGGAGGGATTCGAACCCCCGACTACAGCGGCCGTGCAGAACGTGATAATAAATTTATGTAACAAGAATAATAAGTCTTTAAATACATACCTTCAGGTTTGTTGCTTTCATTATGATAAGGTTATAAGCCCTCATCTAAGACATAGTTTGTTAAAATCGCATTACGCTTTCTATACTTGGTTATTGTAAATTTAATTTTTGAAGAAGAACTTCTGCAGTTTTTAATATATTTTAATTATTGTTGGGTCATGAGTTACGCCTAATTTTTCTGACACCTTAGATTCCTTCGGAATTGATGGGAATATGTTGTTGTGTTTAGCAGTCCGGAGACTCGTTTCAGGTTTGATGCAGCTCTCCACCCTACTGTATTTTGAGCAAGCCTCTTCACCTCGTCATACTTACGTAACCTACATTTATCTGAATCTGCTCACTGTATTCGTCTCTTGGTCTGCCTTTGCGATCCCCTCCCTCACCCCCCCCCCCCCCCCCCCCATACGCATACACTTTGCACCAATGCCTTTTAGGTATGCCAGGTATTCCTTTTCTCGTCAATTCTGTTCAGTACCTCTTCATTAGCTGCGTGATCTATTATTTATTTCTAAGTTAAGAGAGTGTTCATGTTTTTTAGTACCTGCCAGAGCGTTCATCTGTCGCTTCAGATCCCATTTACAAGCTCCGTTTCAGCCATGTCGGGCAGTTCACCATTAGCTACTAGTGTCTGAAGCGGTTTGTGAAACCAACCCATCCCTCCTCCTAAATAGGTGCTGCACGCCTCACTCTGCGTTTCATATAAATTCTGAATTATATTAAATATGTAGAACATGAAGAATGTAATTGA
The DNA here is from genome assembly GCA_026315105.1 of Locusta migratoria. Lineage (NCBI taxonomy): Eukaryota > Metazoa > Arthropoda > Insecta > Orthoptera > Acrididae > Locusta > Locusta migratoria. The sequence goes on from CM048747.1 coordinate 106,162,177, forward strand.
AATGTCACAGATTTTAGCAAACCAACAAATAATCAGAGTTTTGTTTCACCCCACACTCACAATGTTGATCGTCAGGAACACCTAACATCCTCTGGTTGGTTTTACACCTGACATTATGAGCCTGTCGATGGTTTACCAGGTCTCTTAAGGACGATGGCCTCCTGGCGGTAGCTTCTCTTCCACTGTCGACATTCCCCCTGGTTCTCCAAAACATATTTTCACATCATTTTCTGAGGCTATAACGGATGTTGTTGTCGGAAGGAAGCTTTTTTTCGATTCCAGGCCTGATGATCAAGTCTGTACTTGGATCTGTTTATTGATTATTTTCTTTTCAACCACCACTGCTACCAGTCTTCTTACATCTGGCGGTTCAACTTCCATGAGCGGGAAAATCTAAATGACTATCCGCCCTGGCTCATTAACAGCTAAGCCAGCTTGATTAGTATAACTCTATGCTGGAGTAGTATACTCTTCGTGTGTTTGCGAGAAAGGTCGTTCCTAGCACTTACTTTCTGTTTCCTGTCCATACACTCCTACATAGTAGTTAAGGAACGATCCAGTTTTCCCCACCATTATTTTAGATCGCACGTTTCCATCTGTTGCACAGCTTCCTTCTTTTTTAGCCGTTGCTCAGACGGAATCCACACACCACAGTTTTATCTGGATTCGGTTTCAGGTGGTTGTCATCATAGTAGACAACGAGTTCTTCCCGAGCCGATTTTACCTGATGTATGTCCAAACGTTGACCTTGAGCAGCTATAGCATTCTCATTTCCATAGATAAAAAACCAGGTACAGTATCGAGTGGCTGGTAGTTGGACCCAACACGCATAACGTATCTTTGGGGAAGCCCATTCTTTGCACTTCTCCAGTGGGTCTTATGTAGGGTGTCATAAAATTGTCTGTTCTGTAACAGACGCTGGGTACAGTCCCTCAGATGGAAATCGTTATTTATTTCCCATCATAGCCCTTTTGACGTGCTGGATTAGATTATCTGACTTTCCTGTTCTAGTATTTTCTTAGAAATTGGAATTTTAAGGTTTAATGTGTAGAATGAATGTAGAAAGATAAATAAGTACAATGTACAGCAACGCATTTACCTACAGGTAATGTTATGAAAAATTCTTTGATTATACATAGAAATGTACAAAGTCGTTTTGATACGGAAGAAAAAAAAGACTGATCTTTTTTCCAGTTAGATGTCCACAGTGAGGGGATCAACGGCAAACTCTTCCTCTTGTGCGTTTCCACAGACAAATGCTCTGTGGAAAGTTCAATCATAGGGACTCAAAACGTTCAAATATTTGTAGAGCTTATGCGACTTAAGTACGGGATCATCAGTCCCAAAACTTAAAAACTACTTATGAACTAGCCAATACTAAGTACGGCACAAATATCCATGCCCGAGGGGGGATTCGAACCCTTGACCGTAGGGGCCGAGTAGAACGTGACTGGCGCGCTGCAGACTGTTCGGCCACCGTGGCCGGCTCATAGGAAGTGATCGAAATATCTGTCAGGTGAAATAAGTCGCTCAATGTTGCAGGTCTGATTAGTAACAGTTGATTATACTGCATATTGGGTTGAACTGGACCCATAAGATTTTTTATCTTCATCTTAGACAACAGCTTTAATTTACCTTTCATAGTAGTTTTATCTTAAATTAACATTATCTATTATTTGACAATTCTGTAATTCTGATTGGTCTTCTAGGTATACGGCATTTTTGTTTGCAGAGCTTAAACAAGACATATATAAGATCTCCACGTATGACGTGATTAGTACAGTGTTCACCCTCGACTGGTAAAGGTTTCTGAGCACGTCTATCCAGTGGTGTAATGTCTCAATGTAAGTTTTTGAATTAGGCTCATATCTTTATCTCCTTCCATATATGAATATCCACGTATTGTAAACAACTTCCATACTAAGAAATGAAGACTCCATTAGAGCGGTGTGTATCACGACCATAAAATGATAAATATCAAAAGAAATTTCAGCGTTGGTCGTATATTAATATTTATTTTTATTGCAAATCGATTTCGACTATGGAATAGTCATCCTCAGTGCAACTGAAATTAAAAGCACAAGCTAAATAGAATCAGACAACAATACAACACTGATTCACATAAGAACTACATCTGTTTTACATACCTTGCACAATCTAATTGATACATTTCTGGTATGTAAAACAGATGTAGTCCGGATGTGCATCAGTCTTATATTTTTGTATGGTTCTATTTCGCTTGTGGATTTAATTTCAGTTGCACTGAGGATGACTATTCCATAGTCGAAATTCGTAATAAATAAATGTTAATATACAACAAACGGTGAAATTTCTTTTGATATTTAACTTTCATACTGTCACACCTATTTTTCTCATTAACTAGGTAATACAGGGAGAGTACAACCTAATGTTAGTTTCGTCCAGCACAGGAATAGCAGAAAATTACGATATGCATTACATTTGAGCTAATTACGTTGCTCACAAAGTGTTTCAACATTGCAATAACATCATCGGCCCCTCTCCAGCAATTCTCTCTCTTTCTCTTATCGTATGTGTAATCTGATGTGGAATCTGATAAAAAATGAATAGCGGATAATATGAAAATAAGTTGACGAAAGTAATAACGTTTTGTCACAATTATTTGATGCCAATATTTATATTCTTGTGTGGATCACACTTTCTGCTTTGTATTACTTTATGGGCCGTAATTTTAATTGCCATATGACAGATATGGAATTATGGGTGTATGTGGGTTTGGTGGGACCCATGTTTATTATTTTCTAGGTAGCTTTTTAAAGCTATGTGTTTCAGGATTACTTTGTGTACTTGGCTTACTTATATCAGTCTAATACCATACTGGTTGGTTCTGTTATGGGCTGGATAATTTCCAACTATTATTTTATACTTCTTCTACTTCCCTATGTGGGCATTGAAATCTCCCATGAGTACAACGCTGTGTGTTTCTGGAACTTTTGCATAACATCATCCAGTTCCTCCGAAAAAATTTTCACCTTTTGTTTGTCCTTTCTGCTATTTTCATTTAAGGCGACTGCAGCACTGACGATAGTGCAACATTTATTAGTGGTAACTATGGAGAGTCTTTCACATTGCAACACAAAGCTGATAATGGAGTATAAAATGAATTTGTTATGAAGGCAGTTACGATGCTCTATGTTTCTTATAATCTGCTTGCCTACATTTCCCTTGTATAATCTAGAAACTCTAGAATGAAAACTGTTTTCATCTATGAGTCTGGTTTTTTGTAGAGTTGTCACGAGAACTTTGTGAATTTTGAGGTTGTTTTAGTTTCCAAATTATTAAAAAAGAAATTTAATTAAAAGTCGGTAACTTGTTCTATTGTGTTTCACCTTGTTTTAAGTTTCAAGATGATACCACTCGTCTACCCTGAATATCCGCAGAGCCTTTCCCTCTTTGCCCCGTGCATACAGACCCAGTAAGGAAACTGAAACCCCTGATGTTTTATATATATACTGTCTAGTTTCAGCTGCATCAACCATCTTGAAATCATTAAAATATTCTTGACAGGTAAAATGCCATAACAGTGTAAAACATAAAATCTATGAAACTATATTAAAATTGTGTGCCAGAACCGGATCTCGAACCTGGGATCTTTGCCTTTCGCGGGCGGTTCTTCAGGTGCTCTGGGGGCATTCGTTTGGTTCGTTCTTGATCGTTCATTGAATATTTGGCTCAGCTTTTTTTTATTACAAAGGGTGTTTAACCCCCTGACCGGACGCGCTGAGCCACGGTGCCCTGCGTCACTGACCAATCCCGACACGACTCACAGTCCGTCCTCACAACTCTACTTCTGCCAGTACCTCGCCTCTTACTTTCCAAACTTCACAGTTCTCCTGCGAACCTTTAGCACTTCTGGAAGAAACGATATGGTGGAGACATGGCTTAGCCACAGCATAAGGGATTATAATCTGCCAGGAAGTTTCGTATCAGCTCACACTCCGTTGCAGAGTGAAAGTTTCATTCTATAAAAACTATGTTTCTTACATTGACAGTATGCATACAGACTGAATGCGGATAATTGTTAATATCAGTAATGATCATTACTTAGGAAAACATTGATCTGTTGTATTCTACGAGTTACTATAGTACATTGGTATTTATCAAATAATACGTCTTCCAAGACAACAGGACAACGAATGCAGATGCAGTCTGTGGTACGATTTATTACGAATATTTAGTTGGTAGTCAGGACGTGCTCGTTCAATTCTTTCCAGTGTATCCCAAACACTTAGAATAGAATTCACATCGGGTGGAGACGAATTGTTGAAGATGCCTGTCAGATAAACTCGGCAGTGGCCGTAAATAAACCTAAATATTTTTGCGAATGCTGTTGAAACGTTCAACGATTGGTTGAAGGATGTTACCGCTGTATTGTCAAGTCTCCAGCTTGCACTTTCTGGGCGAGAGTGGTGATCGAAACCCACACATGATACCGCTGATGACTCATCCGCCACCTTGGTGTACATGATTGACGGTAAGTCCCTGCAGTGCAGGATTACGAGGTTCCCTCCGAACGAGTTGTCGACAGTCAGAAACTGGTATCACATATGTGCGGCATTTATCCGGGAAGATCAAATTGTTTTCTTACAGGATGTTACTTGAATTCGTCAAGAAGGATTTTAAATCCCATCAAAAACATAAAATGTACAAAAATGCAAGTCTCGCAACGAATTCCTTCCACCATAGTAAGTCGTGAGATCTTATGGAAAATCAAGTGGGTTATTATTCATGGAACCACCTGTGTAACAACTTGTCATAATATTGAATCTAATTAGTTATCTGCCAAAATCTGTAGTGACTATATCAAAATTATACACCTTTATTTCTATAATAAATATAATGTCTTGGCAATCGAACCGTAATATAATGACATAATAAATACAATGATCTGGCAATTACACATCCTCATAATGATGTAACCATAATTTATATTCTGTTATGTAACCGAAAATATTCGCATAAGAATGAAGTACACTCACATGTGCATAAAGTACCGTATTAGTGTATGTTTCCATAGGAAACGAAGTCGGTTATTTTAGTTTGTGCTCATAGAACCACATACTTGTTATCTACCAACATTTATAGCGACTATATTAGTGTAACACATCTTTAGTTCTATAATACATATAATAACTTCGCAATCTCACCATAATATAATGATATCAGAATACATATAATGATTGGCCAATTATACATCGACAAATAAAATAATTCATATTTCACTCTGTATCCATACGTAATTACGTAGGAATGAAATACCTCACATTTGCGTAAAGTATTTTAAATATCAGTTTACGTTCACATGCGATTGCCAAGTCATTATATTTATAATAGAAATAAAAGTGTATATTTTTGATATAGTCACTACAGATATTAGTAGATAACTAATTAGATAAAATATTATGACAAGGTGTTGAATAGGTGGTTACATGAACTCTAACTAAAATAACCGACTTGGTTTTCAATAAGATTTCACGATTTTTTATGGTGGAAGAAATTCGTCGCGAGACTTCCATTTTTGTACATTTTGTGTTTTACATGGGATATCATATCTTTTGTAGTTAGTCCTTATCTGTAATTTTTTTGGTACAGTCCCTGCCTCTTTGATATGGTTTGATTTAACAGTATTTGGAAAGTCCGGAAATTCGATTACATTGTTATGTTTAATACTTTCATCATGTATAGTGCTGCCACCTTTGATGGATCAATCTACAGATATCAACAAGTTAGTGTTGTATTTCGCATCAGTTTGTGAAATTTGTAATACACGGAAGATGTGGACTAGTGAATTAGTATTACACAAATATCACCAAGTTTGTCTAGTACACGACAGAATTTTACTTACTGCAGTGGTGGCGTAGTTTGTTGAAGTTGAAAGCGACTGCCGAATGAGACAATTCGTATACCAGTCACGTAGAAATAGGGGCATAATATTTTGTTTTGGCCATGAAGTAAATAAGTAATTCTGTTTCTGCTCTGTAGTTAACAGGTTTCTTTACGTTTTTTTCCCTCATAAAGCTAACATTTCATTGCCAACATCTGCACACTTCGTAAGTAAAATGTAGCCTTTACGTCAAAACTCTAAATGTGGCGAAATTTCATCAGTTTATCCCTATTTCTTACGACTGTTATATCCGTACACAAATAATTGTTGATGCATTGATTAAAGTGACAGACAGGGCAATAATACTGTATTCGGTAGTGCAAGTCTAGTACGTGTGTCTGTGGTTCTGCCGAGAAGTGTTTGTTTCGGCACCCAAAATACTGATGTTCCCGGACGTTTTCCTTTCGATGCTGATCGTGTATTAAACCAGCACATCCTAGAGAAGATAGAACGCAATACTCACTCCAGAGAGTTTCCACTCTATGGCACAGACCATAGATAACATAGACTGCGCGTCTCCCAGATCAATGGCGTCTCCCTATCTCTTCCGAGTTGTGGTTGGAAACCATAATCTAACGTTTTTGCTCCCGCTCTGAAGTTTTTGCCCCGGATCTTGTGACGGAATTTTCGACGTTCCGAGCAACAGTTTTCTCATTTATAACTGAAATCAAGCTAGGATGTAGGTGTCATTGGTTCTGTTTCCATTTGCAGCAAGTTAAGCTGTATCTTAGTTACTCTTTATTCTCTAATCAGATTGCCGATGTCATTTCTGACGAAACTTCACTTAGTAGAAAGGTGGCGGTTACATTAAAATGAAAAGAAAAAAAAATAGTTACAGCACAATGAACCGAACACGCAATCTGACGCACGTGAACCTAACGTGCTACCACAAGCTCACTAGCAACACAATACTGCGAATGCCATGTTTGGAGATACTGCTCTATCAAGCGTAAATGTTTTCTAGAACGAAATTAATTTTTCACAGATGTTTCAATTTTTCCTTTAATTACAGGCTAAACACTATCTAAATATAAAATTTGACGTTTAGAATTTTGATGATCGGTGAGTCACTGAGTGACAGAATTAACGATTTTCGACTGCTAATATTTCGTAAACTGTAAGGTGTAGAAAAGTATAATTTGCAAATGTAGCTAGGTATAGTGGATACTCTTGACAACCGAAAATTCAGGCTTCTAGCTTTATCCGCAACTGAGATCCAGTGGGGTCGAAAGTACCGTGTACTGCTCCGTGCGCTCGACTTGGCGGGTGCACTGCCGTACCCCCAGAGTACATAGCAAATAATTTCCTCTATTGCAGTGAGGAACGCGTCGACATCTTTAAAGTGTTTGTTAATGTATCATTCTATTTTTTTAACTTTCTTTTGTCCTTAAAATTCTGCGAAAAACAGTGATTTCATTATGAGTACACCTACCACTGATGAAATATGTTACGCAGATGAACTTCGTGTATTTGAAACCAGATAACATTGATAGAGAAAAATATTGCCGGCAACTGGCGACAGATGTAATCTAAAAAGGTTTCATTCATCCATATAAAAGAGAAAAAGCAACCTGTATTTCAATCGACGAAATGTAGGACACATAAACCGTCGCTTTCAAACACGAATGTGCATGTAAAACGCATTTGAAATACATTCAAACTCATAGAATAATGTTTTCAAAAGGAATTAATAGCTACTTGCCAGTTTATCCGTTTACAGCGTGTTCAGTTAAACATTTCTGGAAATCATATTTTACGAAATCTAGAACAAGCACTGCGTTTGTTCAGGAAATAATATATTGGTGTGACTAAGTAAAAATCACATACTACACCTCTCCTGGAGCCGAAAGGTGTAAAAGAGGTCCATCCATTGTAGGCTGGAGGAATTTTCACGGGGAAAATCCGCTACCGCTGTGGATTAAGGCTACATCACTTCACCGTTAACTACACACCGCATGAGCCGAACGTTCCACACGCCAAAGCATATTAACGATGTAATAGGGAGAGAAAGGTGCCGTCATTATATAAACGACGTAAAAGGGGTGTATGTCAGTCGCCTAAGTTATCGATAACTACAGTGACCCTACTAAACACACCACTGACAGCACCTGACATGTGAATTTGCGACACCGCGAGATGGTCAAATAAAAGGCGGCTAAATGACATCACTATTGACTCACGCTAGAGTAATCGACGCAAATAATGCATAAATATTGCTTATGTCCAGAGGAAGTATCGGAACCTGCACTTGACATCTTGGGTAGAAGGACTTGGGCTGGTTCATCATCTGCTAATCTGCTGCTTATAAATCTGTGGATCAGCAAGCAGCACTCTGGAGACTTTGACTCAGATAGGCTCTAATTCCGAAGGGACGTCTGTAGGCGCCTTCGAACGGCATTCGGACTGCGTGCAGTGGTCATTACCACTTCCTATGTTGCCTTCAACGGCGATGATGACACAGCTTGTGTCTTACATACAGAACTTACATTTTAGAGTATGTGTTATTTCTTTAAATTCTCGGTTACTAAACATTTTTATAGCGGTAGAAATTTCAAAATGTTTTCCCGTAAGTGTATTTGTTCTTATATTTAAAATCATTGATATTAGCGTGTATGTGTGTAGTAAGAGTTTGTAATTTTCACAGAACAGAAATCTGAATTGATTGACTCTCGTAACAAAACATCCTTAAGTTTCGACTTGAATGGAAAGTTGTCTGCCACGATTTTTAATTACGTTTATAACGTCTAACATTGTGCCTACTCCGTTGTCATTGTTTGGACACCACCTTATGGTCTGTTAAATGACTGAAATCGGTAGTGAATACATGTGCAAAAATGATCTTCCAGTTTCACCTAGATATTGTGAACAAAGATTTAAAAAAAATAGATAATCATGATGAAGAGTTCCCGGGTTTCCAGCCCGGTGGCGGTTTTTTCAATCTGCGACGTTTCGACGAGTGACATACCCGTCATCTTATGGCGAAGTGCTGAGACTGGGCAGATGCCGCGCTATTTATACCTGCGTTTGCCCCCCCCCCACCACCTATGTCAAACGCAGCGATGTATCTAAAACAGGCGTGAAGAACATATCAGACACGTTCGACAGTAACAGGCGGAGAAATCCGCAATAGCTGAGCGTAGCATCAAAGAAAACCATACTTTTGACTTGGAAAAAATCAAGGTGCTGTGCCGAGCCAACAGCTTTTCGGACAGTGTCCATCAGAGAATCCGTGGAAATTCGATCCACGAAATTCTTGTGAACAGGGACGAGGGATACCAACTAAGCGCGGCTTGGAATCCAACAATTGCTGCAATTCGCCGAGAGCGCACGAGGAACCATCCTGCCCGCGAGTTGCGGACTGCACTGACACGGATACGAGCGGCGTCCTCCCCCCTCTCCACCCCGCCCGCCGACGGCGCTGGACCCACCCACCCGCGGCCAGGTCGGGGGGGGGGGGTCACACGCAGTTATAAATAGCGCGGCATTTGCCCAGTCTCAGCACAGAGCGGAGCAGACGCACGGCAGCGCAGCAGCAGCATTCGTCTCGCTACCGACTTCTAGAGCAGCCATGTCCGGACGCGGAAGTGGAGGCGCGGGAAGGTCAAAGGGTGGCCTTCTTTCGGCCATTGTGAAGCATCTTGCTTGCGAGGTGTTGCATATGGCCGGAAACGACGAGATGAAGAAGCGGAAGAAGAAAAGGAAGCAGACGACCGTGCAGTGTCTTCACTGCCAGAAACTTGGCCACCTGGACTAGTACTGCAAAAACGCAGCTGCGTGTGTGAGGTGCGCTGAGGCGCACGACACACGCGACTGCAAGAAGACGCGGGAAGCCGCGAAGAAGTGTGCCAACTATGGTGGCCCACACGCCGCCAACTTTCGCCGCTGCAGCTACATCTGTAGCTGGAACGGCGGAGGAAGTAGGCACACTGACAAGGGCTCCATTGAGGGGATGGAGAAGAAGCCCGCTGCCGATCCGCCCCCTCCCCCAAGAGGGGACAGCGGATCAAGCCACGAAGATACGTCTGCGGCCACAGACGCGATGCGCGCTTTCAAATCCGCCATGGTGGAGGAGAGAGCGTTGCTTCGTGCCGAACTCGACGCGGCACGGCGCCAAGTTGAAGAACTGGTGTCGGAACTTCGCGCTGCGAAAGAAGAGGCGACCGCCCTTGTTGCCAACCCGCAAGCGGGGAGAAAAGCAGGGGTGGACGCAGACAGAAGCAGATGTCACACCGACAGGCGTTTCCACGGTCCCTGTGGCAGTGCAGGAGGCCGAGGGGTCGCACATGGAGGTGGACACATCTCCTCCTGGACACGAAGAGTCCGACGAAGACGACGTCTTGGTCTGGAGTACGACAACCACAGAAACTGTGGTCATGGAGGACGAGCTTCGGAAACGGACGAGTGCTTGCCCATGCCGCACAAGCACAGTGTCAAGAAAGTTCTTGACAAGCTCGTCTCCTCCATCCAAGACAGGACATACTCACACCACGATAATCCCTACCCTTTCCTTCCGTCCCATCTTAAACCCAGTCTCCCCCACAAGCCTGTCCGTCTCCCTCAGCATCTGAGAGAACACCTTTGCCCGATCCTTTCCAACAAGGAGTTCAGACTCCTTAATTTCCATCCCATCTTCTCCCATAACCAGTGGGAACTCATCTGTCGCGAGGCAGACGAGTACACTAGGTGGGAAAGAAGAGACCCGCGCCCTAGTGGAGCACGTGGGAGCCCACACCGCTAGCTGTAGCTAGCACCTAGTATCCCTTAATTTTTATTTTCTGTTGCAGATCCAACAAGCCCAAGAGGAATCAAGAAGCCAGGAAAGATCCACAACATCAAGAAAGGAATAAAGAGGAATAGCAGCCATTTGCTTAAACTCTAATACATCAGGCCAAGGTTGATGCCCGTTCATAAAAGCGTCAGCGTCAGTCTCAGCACAAAGAAAAAAAAATTCAGAAAAGAGATAACCTCATTAAACATCACTCATAGCAATCACACCTACCCACCATCATCATATAACGAAGGGCGTTACGTCCCACACATCACCCTAAAAACCTGAATCCCAAAAACCAGAAAGATTTCGTAAGTCAGAGGCCACTGGCACTTCAAACAAACATGGGTGAAAACCCAGCGATTTCAAGTCTCAGCACTTCGCCAGAAGATGACGGGTATGTCACTCGTCGAAACGTCACAGTTTGAAGAAACCGCCACCCGGTTCGAAGCCCGAGAACTCTTCATCAGCAATATACGCCGAGAAAGATTACATTCTCAAAGAAAATCATGTTTTCACAGATGTCTCATAATAAATGCATTACACTATTTGGTTGATTTTAAGAATTCTCTTTTCAGAACCATAAAGCAAATTACAAATATACTGCTAGACTGAAAGTAACCTTCAGAAAAATGATCAAAAGCTAACCTGTAGTTAAGGTAGGAGTTAGGTATATCCTACTAATAAGTACCGCATGCCGCAAGAGTCTATAATCGTGCTGTCATTGAGTTTATTTCAGTCAAGCGCACGGCTTCCGGCTTCCATGCAGTGACTCCCATGCTGTATGATTTAATGGCTGATTCAGCTCATCTGCTATTCATGCCACTGAAACAGAAGAGAGTCGTCATTAACAGCTGGATTATATTAATTATTCAGTTCTCATATTAATTCCACTACGGAACATACGACCTCACTCTTGACCTCACTTCTGCTTTTTAAAGTTCAGACAGCCTTCTTCGAGTGCTGTAATGGTCTTTGCCCCTCTGTACTGTATGGTTTATTACATTAATTTTCTTTTTTAAAATAATTTCTTTCTGTGTTATATATGAGCATCAAAGAATTGCATTTTTGTAACAAATAATTTCTTTGATGATGGAAGGCACTATATGTTGTTTTTATCGATGAGCGACCAGTCGATAGTTAGATTTGAACTGAATTATTAAAATTAAGTATCTGGGCGAGTACAATTGTATGTCTCTGCCCTGAAGTGATATGTGTTTAAATAATTAACAGATTATTAATGACAGAAGTTCAGTAAATCTCCGACAACTTCTCATCTTTGTCGGCAAATTGTCTCATTAACAAAAGATCCAGTAACAAGTTATGAAATTGCAGTATTCATCTGTTTCATACTCTTACAGCTGGTTCCTCTATTACTCTGGATGGGAAACTTCATTAGGAAGCTATTAGATTGAGATCCATTATTATGAGCCGGCCGCGGTGGCCGAGGGGACTGCGGCACTTCAGTCACGGTCTGCACGGCCACTACGTTCGGAGGTTCGAATTCCCCCTCGAGCATGGATATTTTTGTCGTCCCTAGTTGTAGATCTTTCATAAGTAGTTTGTAAGTTTAGGGACTGATGACCCCGTAGTTAAGTCCCATAAGCTCTACAAACATAAAATATTACTATGTTAAATGGTATAAACTGCGCCTCCACAACTCACAGGGCTGCAAATCCATGTTTCCGTAATGCGTTCGTTAACTTAGAATAACGTCTGTTCATTGTTGCTTTAATTGGAGTCGTGCGCCCTATCTTAACTATGTTAAATACGTTATATAAATGCCCCGTTTTCTCAGAACTGCTAAGTGTATAAATGTGGTGTTTTTATCACATGTTATGTGACTGTATAGCTCTACAATCACTTTAAAATAACAGCTGGGAAAATTTATGATTTTTTCGCTAGACATATGAGTTTTTTATTAGTTTTCAAAATTTTAATTACTTGAATTTTAAGTATTACAGTAAAGCAGAGCAACAACACCAATGTACTATCTTTCTTATGTGGTAAATAAGTCACTGATGTAGATTCAGAAGTTTCTGAGAAATAGAGGCACTTTTACTGAAAAATGTCATTTTGAAGAAATTGCGTTCAAAGAAAAATATTTAATGTACAGCTAACTGATACATAAAAAATATGTTAAAATCCTACTGGATGGTAGTCCTTATCTCGGCCTTCATCTTCCTTACCCTGTGCTGCCCTGTTTCTCTTGAATATGACTTGTTTTTACATCTCCGCCTTCATGATTCGCAGTTGCTCCAGGCCCATCACACTGTTAGTAATATTGTAACCTATATGAATGCAAAGATGATCTAGAATCTGATGTTTTCCAGAGCAGCCATCAAGAAAAGTAAGAAAAGCATAAAAATACCAAGTCGGTGGATAACTGTTGTTGGAAAACAGAAAAAATCTGCGGTTCGAAGAGTCTCCTGTGAAGTACCGGTAGTGTAGGCAAGTTACGAAATGGCAGTTCCTTACAAAACAATAGAAACCACAGCCTTCTAGACTATATAGTTCCAGAGAAAAATTCCAATATGCCAAATGATTCAAATGTTCAAAATATTCAAATGTTTGTTAAGCTTATGGGACTTAACCCAAATGATTCTCAGAAATATCAGTGCATGATTATTTTCAGATATATATTTAAAGCAGTAACTAATCAAATATTTCGCTAAAACAAACACCAATTTAATAGTATACATCTATATTTTCATAATTTGTATAATGGTGAAAGAGTGAAATTTTGTTATTTCGGGCGCAATCTAGGCGGAATTAGCATCCGTAGTTGTGAAGCGTTTCCTAGAAAGTCTTCTTGATACCATGATAAATTTATCACCACAACTGCACCAGTCCAAAGTGATGGAGGTTTTCCAACGCATAGTGACAACATAGCATTGAACAAATCCTACGTGAGCACTAAAACGTAAATTATCAAGTTTCCCGTAATTTCAAGCTTTTCTGTTGGAAACGTAAACTTATGTTCCGAAACAAGAGTACGGCTTGAAGGCAACAGGTAGGAAGTTCATATTTACAGGACATCGTAATTAAAAGTTTCTAAGAAACAATTAGCATTCCAATCATCTCGACTCAGAATGTGAACTGTTGTCTAGAAGGCATAGTGTCAGCCAGGTTCCCTTCTAATTGCTCACTTTTTATGGCTTTTATGCGCCTTTAGTGCGAATGGCGTTCTGTGATGTAACCATCCAGACTGCATTCACCTAAGTTCAGCTATGGTGGTTGGTGTTGGTCCACATCACTGCAGCCGTGGCTCCACCATAGCCTACAGGTAATTTACGATATGTATAGTTATCTGGAGGGCGAGAGCAAAAGCTTACATCCTACGACACCAAGAAGCCACTTGTTCGTGCAGGTATATGTGGCCGTGCATTGTCTTACTGAAAAATGGTAGCTGCGCGTAATCCAAAAAATGATATGGCTGTGTGTCGCAAGATGTCATTCTTCTAGTTCAAACTAGTCACAGTGGTGTGGAAACTTTAACTGTTTGGAATTATTGTACTTCTCCAATGGCTAAAGCTGAGTATTTCACTTGTCACAAATTTTTCTGCGTTCATTAGTATATTTGTATTTGATATGGGTCAATAGAGTGAATTATTATTGAATTTTGTACTTTCAAGTATGGGCATCTTTTAACTCACAAGGAAAGTACTTGGGCTCGAACAAACATATACGTATGAACATTTGGTTACATGACTATTACGTATCCCTCTATGTGCTGGTTGATACCGGTTTTCTGCAATACTCTGCAATCCTGCTATGGACACCATTGTAGTCGTAATTATAGACGCCATACCAAATACATAAATCTTTAAATGTAGATGGGTAATGCCAATAAGACGCTCTGAGGAATATGAATGACCGCAAAACTCACAATAGTGGACGCTGAAGGCTTTGTTATAAGAACCGACCAAATGGAACACATCACTCTTGGGAGGAAACGATAAGAAACATTTTACATGCACTGTAAAAAAAATGAACATATCCTTTGTTATAAACCGGGCCCCACAACTCTAGAAAGAATTTACAGAGTTCGTACACCGCCACATAATCACAAAAGGTTTGAATATACCAGGTCGTTATCGAACTGCAACTAGTAACATATACACTGCGTTTATCTGTTGTAAATCACTGGATTGAAAAACTAGAACACATTTCCGCACACGATCGGAAGGCATATTCAAAAAAATGAATCTAAGTTCAAGAGTCTAAGTTAAACAAGCTAGACAACGAATCGCTACCATCTCTGCAGACACAAGAGCAGAAACAACCTTACCTCACCGCGATCCCACCACAAAATGACCATCGAGCGGACAGGAGTCGCGAAAGCTACCGAAAACTAGCAAAACCCAGTGGTGGTGGGGAGAGAAGATCCCGAGACTTACCCTGGAGAGGGCTCATCGACTGGCTTTTAACCAAAGGGTTTAGAAACCTCTTTGGTTACATCAGCAGCATGGATTGGTAACGACTATCTGAGCCAGAGAGAACCTTGCAAAGCGAGCTATTACCACCCACATTCAGACAGCCGTTAGATCTTTGCAGATCCACTTAAAAGTAAAACAAGTACACATTCTCACAGGGAAAGTGTCGTAGCGGAGAAGCCATACTTATTGCCACATTCATAACCACAATAACAAATTATTAAAATAACAAAGTACTAGGAATATTAACTAACATTTCAGAAACTAATATTTTAAAACATGAAATAAAAATGCTATTCCTCATGCCTTGAAATGAGTGGGGTTCTAGTTTTAACAAATTGCTAATCTAGCGACATCAAATAAATTAAAATTATTATAAAAAAAATAAGGAAGATGACATACGGTCGTCTTTCAATCTTCAACAAAGGCCACAAGCAAGACAAAACGACGTCCAAACATCGAGGGATTGGCCGCCAACACACCAAGACACATATCGGAAGTGGCAGGCCTAACAGGTTGAAAAATTGGACGACAGCCAAGTTTGGCAGAACTGACGTCAGAGCACATGAGTGCCTGAACACATAGTGCAACTGTGGCGGATCTTACGTCGGAGCACATGAGTGGCTGAACACAGTGTACTGGATATTAATAACGATGGGCAATCGCAAATGACTAGTCAGGCATAAGCAGACGCAAATCCGGCAATTACGAGTAAAATGGGCAAGTGACCATCGTCACTGGACGTTAGTGTGGTTGCAGAACATTGTATGGTTTGATGAGTCCTGACAGCTTCTTCATCATGTTTATGGAAGTGTGCGAATCAGATATCGTGCAGAATAACGGGTCACTGATACCTATTCTCTGCGACGGAGAGAAGCTGGCAGTGGCTCACTTATTCTCTGGCAACATTCAGGCGGGCATTCGTGAGTCTAAGGGATCTCGTGCAAGACACCACAAAGCTAAGAGATATGGTACACTGTTTGCAAAACACGTACATGTATATATAACGATCATGTCTCCAAATATCAGTGGCATTTTTCACCAAAACAATGCTGCATTCCACAAGGCCAGGAGGCAGATGATGTGGTTCAAGAATTACAGTGGCCAGATGCATTTGGTGTCCTGTTCCCCCTATTCGCCAGACACCTATCCGATCGAACAAATCTTCTTGAATGTGATTGACTATGGTGTTAGAACTCATTACACCAGTCCCGGAGTTTACGGGATATATAAGTAGCTTGTGTGGTGCCATATCTCCTACAACCTACCAATGCCTCTGCTTCTGAGCTGTTATAAGAGTGGTCACTGTTTTGACTGTTTAGTACATATAACAGAGCTTGTAGACATCCTGTATTAAATAATGATAGTTATCGATGTTTGTTGTAACTGTACACGAAATTATTTACCTCTCATTTTCCTTTATACATATGTTACGTGTTTAGACAGTTCACTAATTTTCAGAATTACTTAAATCAAACATCTGCTATAGTAGTCTGGGAGAAATGTTGGTTTAAAATATTCACGATGTAGCTCCGCTGTTTCATCGGTGTCAACAAACGCTTAGCTCAAGTGATAAAAAGAGGTTTACGTTGCTCGTAAAAGAAAACTGTGAGTAAACAAACACGGGGCGAGCTGATTTTAACTAAACTGTGCGGAACAAATAGGAGTTGGTACTACACGGGATATGAATGGGTGCGCAAGTAGAGACGTTGAGTGCGTCGTAACTGGCGTTGCGTCCCGTCCGCGTTGGCGCTGCGGGCAGTTCGCTTTTATGTGGGGCATCATCTTTGCACTTTGCTACTTGCGTATTTCGCCGTTCTCCGTAACGCCAGATTAAATGATTGAGCTAACCTCTATTATTATCGCGGCAATTTCGCCAAATTGTATTTGCCCAATCCATTAACGAATGCAAACGCTCTTACGTAGCTCATTTACGGCCTAATCAAAGAGACGTAAACACTGGGAGCGCACTCTGCTTAACGGGCAGTTCCGTTAATTTAATTTGATGGCCGTATACAGTTTCGGAGACAGTGGGTGGCAGAAGTGCATTCTGATTTCAGGTGAATGGCTGTCATTACCTGGCAGTAGCGACGCGGCCAGGCCAGATAGCGTTCGTTAATCCCATCGGCGGTATTCTTTACTGAACTAAAAGCGCTTCCATTACGATCTGCTTAACTTTGATTGGCTCCAATATCGCTCCATGTTTCACGTATTTTGGTGATGCTGAGTACGAGATTATTAGATTACTACTGTGGTAACCAACACCGCGTAGCCAATTACACTTGCAAACAGAGGAGCTCTCCGACTGAAACGCTATGATTACTGTATTTGCGAAATGATATTAACACTTCGTGACATGTCGTTGGAATTTTGATGATATATTTAGTCATCGACGGCTGGTTTTTCAAGTCTAGTTGAGTGGCATAAAGCGTAAGAGTGACGTGATTTTTGACTTTCCAATATTAAAGTAAAAAGGCAATGAACATAGATATGACTAGTTATTTAGAGACATCATTGAAGAGCAGTAGCTTGCGTAGCTTTAACAGTACATGTCATAAAACGGGAGATACGACTTCCTGTCTCTGACAGTTTGTATTACAACGCCTGTGACTGGGCGGCGACGTGGTTTGGTTTGGTTACTGGGGCGACAGTTGTGTTGACTTCGTTTTATATTTGGCTTTAGATTGCGACTTTTAAACTGTAGATTACGTCTTGATTTTCATAGTTGTATTGGATGTATAGGTTCAAAATTCTAGCCGTGGAGGTTCGATTCCTCCCTGGGGCATGGGTGTGTGTGTGTTGTCCTTAGGTTAGTTTACCTAGGTTTAAGTAGTTTGTAAGCTACGGACTGATGACCACGCAGTTTGGTCCGATAGAATTAAAAACATTTGAACATTTCAAAATTCTCTTTGTCACCTACTGCCTTTCTTGAATATAGGTGTGACATGTGCAACTTTCCAATCTTTTGGTGCAGTCACCTCAGTATGAAAATTAAGTTGGTAAACCTGGTACTTCTTCACAGCTAATAAAAGTTATATCTTTGTTGAATTTTTCACTATAAATATTGATTCTGGATTTCAGTTACACTTAAAGACTTTTTGTAATGTTTGAGCATGAAAATCCGTTTCTCAGGAGCTGATATTTAATAAACCAAAGAATAAAAATTTGAATCATTGAGTCCCGGTAGTTCAGATAATTTGACGCCCGTCACAAAGACACTGTTTTTGCCTGATCCTTTTCCTTTATAGAATTATTCTTTAGGAAATTTCACCATAAGTTTCTCCTGACTAAAACTGTTATATATTTCTTCATGAATTAATTAATTTCTTTGGAAGGTCACAGATATATTTTTCACTTTTAGAATATGCTGGGACAATATTAGGGAAATAAATACTCGAATAACTGTTTAAGACTTTTTTTAAGGTTCATAGATTGTCTATTTTGAAATCAATAGTTGTATTCACAACACTTTCACAGTACACACTTTATAATTTCACAATTAGAGATTATTTTTGTCAAAGTTTGTTTTTATTAATCTCTCTGGATCCTATACATTTATTACGAACTTTAATTCTTCAAGATACGTCTTCGAAAAGATATTGCATTAAACTAGCCAATAAGTTCAAATTTCATCTCAAGAATATTCATCAGTTTATTACGGGAGGCAGAAGTTTCTAATTCTTCCGTGCTTGCGTATCCAAAGATAATGTTCACTTTCGCCTATGATCAAGATATGAAAGTTTATATTAAAGTTTAAATACTTTTCGGGTTTTTCCTATCTCGGAATTTAACCGCGTATAATATTTTAGCTACATACAGAACCAATCACATAGAAAGTTACGTCCATAGAGGAAGCTGAGCACATAGAGGAAGCTGAGCACATGGGGAGAGAGAGACAGTAACTTAACTGCGGGTACTATTTATGATAGCAATCTGACAAATTATCTCTGATATACGAGATGTTTTGACCTAAGTATTTCCTGGATACCGTTACTCTGAATTACGCTGATATAATTTGAATTTACTAAAAATTTTGAAAAATGAGAAAATTCTGCCTCTTAACAAATTATTAAACTGTCGGAATACCGTGATTCTACTGCTATGGTCGCGATGTGGTGTTACACGCCTTCCGGATTTACGTTAAGGAAAGTAGTTTTTCTTGGAGCTTTCCAAAGTGCATAACTTCTAAGTTTCAAACTTGTACAAATCTGTTAAAAATCTGCACGAAGGAAGACACAGTGTGTCATGTCATATCATATAAGACACTATTTTATTTCATGTTATGTACTTCATAAAACAACAGCATGATACATTATTTCATATAAAATTAGGTGGTACTCGGCGTAATGTCATCCAATGTGTCATTTCTCATGACATGACACTATATGCCGTCAAAGTTGAGGATGATTGCACTACCACTAACAATGGGAGGCCACGACATACGGATGACGGCTTTTCTTCAAACTTTGTACCTTTTAGCAGACCATTAGCGCAACATAGTGTGCAAGGACTAAGATGCAATATCTAAACTATTTATAGAAAATCGCAGTATAGTTGTACGCGACTAACATGTAACCGTGTGCTGTAGCTATAAGTAATCCTTAAGTAAGAGAAAGCGGTTTTCCATGAGTTAGCGTTTGTAATCGGTGGATGGCCAGTTCAATCCTAGCTTTTTAAATCGTTAGCGTATTTGTTTTCTTTAATACTGTTCATATTGGTTTATATATACAGGGCTAAGCAAAAAGAAGGTACAGGTTTCGAAGATTTATATCTTCCAAACTGCAAAAGATAGAACAAAAATTCCAATATTCCTGGACAGAGAACAGTGTAATGTTTGTACATGAAACAGATTTCCTGAAGACATATGTCTGATGTGCCGTATCTCTTAAAACTGTGTATGGCCCTTCCCTTTTCACTCACACACACACACACACACACACAAAGGTATATAGAGCGCTTGCCCGCGAAAGGCAAAGGTCCCAGGTTCGAGTCCCGGTTCTGGCACACAATTTTAATCTGCCAGAAAGTTTCAACTACAATATAGTTTTAGACTTCCAAAGAACCTTCTTAGAGTAACCTTGGACACTACTGCCTCGAGAAAACAAAAGAGAATGTGGGGTCCTCAGAGGGCCCCAGCTTGGTGAACAACATTGATGACACAGTTTTGATATGTTAAGGGTTAATATCGTTCCTGCCGGGGACACTACAAGTCATATTTCAGTATCTACCGGTGTTGTTGTTCCTGAGATATCTGGAGAAAAAGTATAGGGTAAGGTGGTACAAATTCGATATAGGTACAATTCTGATCAACAGAAATTTTTGCGCCATTTGTGAGTCTCGTAGTGTCTCGTTGTGTGGCATTGTAGGGGAGCAGGTTTTTACAGCCCCTCATGTCTTTTTCAAGAATACACCATTTTGTGCTAAGGAGAGATAAATTTTTTCCCGTTAGGAGGTAAGTGAAGCTACTTAGTCTAACGAGCTCTTACAAATTTTCTATTTAAGGGTGACTACATTCTCTACCCAAAATGCAATGTTTGGTATAACGAAGTATGCGTTGGTGCCTGACGAAAAAAGTGCTTTTGTTGTGGAAGATGCCCTTAGTCAAAATTCTACTAGGAAGTGATCACAATTGTACGTAGTGTGGTACATTTTCGATCGATTTTTCTCAATTCTGTAACTTTTTTGTGTGTCTATATCGACGCAAAAATTTATGTTGATCAGAATTGTACCTATATCGAATTTGTACCACCTTACCCTATACTTTTTCTCCAGATATCTCAGGAACAACAACACCGGTAGATACTGAAATATGACTTGTAGTGTCCCCGGCAGGAACGATATTAACCCTTAACATATCAAAACTGTGTCATCAATGTTGTTCACCAAGCTGGGGCCCTATGAGGACCCCACATTCTCTTCTGTTTTCTCGAGGCAGTAGTGTCCAAGGTTACTCTAAGAAGGTTCTTTGGAAGTCTAAAACTATATTGTAGTTGAAACTTTCTGGCAGATTAAAATTGTGTGCCGGAACTCGGGCAAGCGCTCTACAGACCTTTTGTGTGTGTGTGTGTGTGAATGTGTGTATGTGTGTGTGTGTGAGAGAGAGAGAGAGAGAGAGAGAGAGAGAACAGGGAAGGGCCATACACAGTTTTAAGAGATACGGCACATCAGACATATGACTTCAGGAAATGTTTCATGTACAAACATTACACTGTTCTCTGTCCAGGAATATTGGAATTTTTGTTCTACCTTTAGCAGTTTGGAAGATATAAATCTTCGAAACCTGTACCTTCTTTTTGGTTAGCCCTGTATATATAAACCAATATGAACAATATTAAAGAAAACAAATACGCTAACGACGTAAATAGCTAGGATTGAACTGGCCATCCACCGATTACAAAGCCAGAACGCTAATATTTTGTAATTGTCTAATATTTTTGTTAAATATTAATTAAACATCCAAGAACAAGTGCTATAATTAAAATTACATATTTTCTCAATATATTTCCAGTTACAACAACATTTGTGCGAAATGATCGAAATTGTACCACCTTACCCTACGTGTGACATCCTGTATACACAGCAATATTTTTAAATTGTTTTGTTAATATTTGTTGAACATGTGGGCTTCTTTAAAGTAAAATGGGGATGGATAAAGAAGGAGGAAGTGGGCGCATTTGTTCCGCAGCTAACCGCTGCGCTCCCGGTGAGTATATCTGCCATTACGCAAGTCGAAAGCGAGTGCCTTTCTTTTTGAATCTCGGCGCGGTCTCAAAACAATAACGGAAGTAAGACCCAACTTAGAGGCAGCGCGCTCTTTTCATGAATAAAACACTGCCGTGCTGTTCGTGCCGTCTGCGGGCACGCCCTCGCCGTGGCCACCGGCTTAAGGGCCCCTTCCGAACGGACGGCATTTTTGGTCCGGCAAAACCTCGGGGCTCGCCACACTCTGAATATTGCGCTCGAAATTACTGATGTGAGATTATAAAGAACGGGTCTTCCCATTTTTCCGCCCTCACATTTTGCATACGTGAATAAATAAGTGGGCGCTTGAGTCTGACGTACACTCCCCCACACCCGAAATTTAAGCAGCCGTTGAGGGTGGAAGTTAAACTTTAGACGGGTTTCCCTTTACTCTTTCTCTCTCTTACTCGCTCTGTCTCGCACCCCTCGTCTCTCTCTCTCTCTCTCTCTCTCTCTCTCTCTCTCTCTCTCTCTCTCTCTCTCTCTCTCTCTCATTCTCTCTCTCTCTCTCTCTCTCTGTCTCTCTTTCTCTTTTACATTACAAAAAGTTCTGTGTGACCTCGTAAATGAGGAGGGTCCTAACATATTGCAGACAAGCACCGGCTTATACCTTCAAAAGCGAACTGACCACCACTTTCCTGAGTCAAGCAATTAGGTTCTCATAGAAAATTGCATGTATAAAACAACACCCCTTCCGTCTGGAGTCACCAGTGTATTGAAATAAATGTCAGCTTGCTCTTAATGCGACTTAACGGAAACTGAGGCTGACGTATAGGAAAAGTAATAATCGTGTTACTTTCGGATACAGCATAAATATTGTGCTACAAGACACAATTCCTTCCAATAAACACATAGCTGTAATACCATGACATCACAAAGGAATTTATTGAGAAGTATATTCTAACTGGCCCACTTTAGGCTATATTAGTAACACTAAAAGTGGGCTTTTGCAGTCGCCTTTTGACAGCTCGAAATTTAAATGGAAAGAACGGCTTAACCGTTCTTCTAACTCGAAAATTGAATAACCAAACTTGTAGAGGAGAAAATTCTCTACAAAATTTCTCTCTTATTTTTTATTTATTATTTTTTTTCGTAACTCGCAACGTTACTGAAATATTTGCAAAAACGACAGGCATTTGACACCGTCACTTGATATTGCGTAAACCGGACTTTCGGAGATGTCACGTGTCATTCCTTGCCCAGAACGCTCTCTGACATACGCCATCTTGCTTTCTGTACTTTATAATTTTCTTATTATTACTTACGCATTGTCATTTCAAAGTAATGGTGCACTGAAGAATTAACAGCAACACGTCGTTCTTAGTACGGCAAATTATAACCTAGTGTCTAAATGTCATATTAACAGTTAACAATTGTCGTCAATAGTACGAAAATTAAAGAACAGTTTCGTAACTGTCCGCCGTGACTCAACGCACTGAGTAGGCTAAACGCCTTACGTAATTAAAGATGAAGGGCAAAATATTATACAAACTTGACGATCGACCGCAAAGCAGAAATCTACCAGAGGAAAAAAAATTGTGTAGTGTGCCGAGCATTAGGTTTTGATGGACGTGGTCGGTAGTTGGAAAACCGCCGATACCATTACTTTCGCATTGGCTCCTGAAAAGGTTTCGGGCACACTTATTAATTAAATAACGTGCGTTTCTTCTATTTCGTGAACATGCTATGAAATACGTAACAACACATTGAACAGCGGTCTTCTGAAGCATATGCATGTAAACTGGGAGGATACCGTAATACTGAATATTCGAAACAACGTTCTGATACTGGTAGTTTCATATATAAATGAAGTCCTAGATTTCCGTGGTAACTGTCGTTCCTTAATTAAACGGAATGAACGTGTATACATCGCAACAAATTACCTCGCTTTTTTAAAGCAATTATTCACTATTTATGGAATATGCTGAGAGTCATTAACGAGCATCATTGCGTATACTAAAATATTTATTTTTGGTATGGTCCTATGGATGCTTATAATTTAGATTCGTTTACCTTTTATGTATTTCAGACTTTGTTCATGTTACTTCTAAAATAACAAACGGTATGTGGTAACACTGAATTCTACGTATCTCTAGTACTTTATATATATATATATATATATATATATATATATATATATCCAAAGTTACTACTATCATTAAGTCATTTCCAACAGTCATTATAACAGTATCTCCCAAGTGTTCAGTTAGAAAAAAAGTCTGTGTTGGCAAATCGTTAGTATGTACATCATGGTATGTTCACAAAATAGAACAATAGCACTTTTCAGAGAAAACTCTGTTACCTTTGAACAACTTCAAATCATGCAGAATATAGCTGTATTCAATTAACAAGAGTGTACGAAAACTTTTTAGGAATCAAGATGAGAAAAAATGGACGTTTTTTTTTTTTATTATTTATGTATTACGAATTTTTTCTTCTTCAGTTTGAGCGATGCTTTTTAGTCGTTTGTTCATGTTCGTTCTAGGTTAGGTTGTTCGTTGAGAATTTTGCTCAGTTGTTTATTACAGATGGCGTTGAGCCCTCTTTTCCTTTTTGCATTAGTTCTTTGGTTTGATCGGTGCTTTGTGGACGTTGGTTTGCTTTGTTTTGTTCTGGTCGTTTCGTCGTTTACGTTACAGAGGGCGTCGAGCCCTCTCACCGAGCACGCTGAGCTGCCACATCGGAAAACCTCTGAGCGCGCTGAGCCACTGCGCCTTGCAAGTTTGGAGCCACCGTCTAATATGTTCGTGCATTACAGACAAATTCGTCGCCCGTTACGCTACGCCTCACAGCTCAGAGTGTAATCCATAATTCTCAAACCATCGACGGCATTTTCACACATTTTATTATAATTCACTGTCCTAAAACGACGTTCGAAAATGTTCAAATGTTTGTAATCCTATGGGACCAAACTACGTTGGTCATCATTCCCTAGTCTTACAAACTACTTAAACTAAGTTAAACTAACGTAAGGACAACACACACATCCATGCCCGAGGAACGATTAGAACCACCGACGCGGGAGGCCGCGCGATCCGCAACGTAGCGCTCCAGACCGCTCGACTACTCCCGCGCGGCAAGAACAACGCGCTTATGAGGATTTTCAGTGCGCCATTCCATTGAAATGACAACGCTTTATAAATGGAGTTCATTACTCTTTTTGGACATGAAAATGCGAAGGTGGTCGTACTTCATACGTCGGTAAATAACTGAATATTTCACCAACTATTGTTCATGACAGGCACAATAAGTATCACAAGCACTCGAGAGTAAAAGTTCCAAATTATCACTCGTAAATTAGTGAAGTCCATCAAACATTGCAGTTCCAAATTAATCCGTGATTAATTACAGTATTTCATATAAAAGTCAGTTAGTCATCACATGAGTACATGATTGCTGAATTATCACAGTTACACAGCCCTGCTACCGTGCATAGTTTATCACTTTTTACCAGATACTAAGTTCCGCAGTCACAGTTTCGTAAATTTTCTAAGACCACACATGTCTCTCTCTTCAAATCACAATTTCGTAACGCGGCTTCAGACCGCCCAGCATCACAACCTTTCACCAATACGTCCAAGTTACGAGTCCCTTCCCAAGCGTTCGAAAGCATTCTCTATCTGCTCCCAAAATAGTATCCTTCCGCGCATTCTATCTTAAAAATACAATTTATACATTTGAATATCACAGAATTAAATCCTTTGACCACCTCCCTGCAAATGTTGTTTACATTTAACAAACAAACATACATTTAACAATATTAAAAAATGGTTGAGACTGAAGCTCTTTGCTCATGTAGCTATTAAGCGTGGCGTCTCACTGTTCAAACATACTGCCGCCGTCGAAATATAGTTACACAATTAATATTTAATTTATCATGGCTTTTTATGCAAATATATTCAGTTCTTGTCCACAAATACATATAATTGTTTATATATAAATTATCTGATGCGTATCTACTATTTTAGTTGGGCATGAAATACTTACGTGGCAGTCTACAGCATAAAACGAACGTTACTAAGAATAATATTAAATATAATAAAATACATATATAAATGTAATGCGCTTTGCTGGGTTCATGTTATATGTTTCTATTGTGGAATCTATGTTCTGACACAAGAATATTGCCACGAGAGACCAAGGACAGAGACTGCCGGCGTGGCGCAGGGATAGCGTCACGGACTACGGTGCAGAAGGTCGCCGGTTCAATCCCGCCCACAGGCAAAAACTTGTTTATTTGTAATTAACAATTCCAGAAGGTTCTACATCTTTCTTATGTTCACTTGTAAATTCTATTTGTTTCTTATGTTAACTGTTATTCTAATTTCTGGTAAATTCTGTCTGTGTATAAATAGCAGAGCACTCTGCCTGAGAGGCAGTCAGTGCTGCGTGTATGTTGAGTTCGTATATTAAACGTGCTTTCAGTATAAGCCTTCGAAGTCAAGCCTGTTTCCATTTCAACGCGACAATATTACTACCTCAACGAAAAGCAGAACAAGGGAGTAAAATAAAGTTAATTGAAAGAATACAGAAATAACATGGTACGTCTTTTAAGATAGGTAGCGTGGTTGCAGTGTTGCCCATTTGGTTCTTAAACTGTTACTGATAAACACTATGTATCAATAATTGTAAACACAAGTCTTAAATTATTATTATTATTATTATAGTACTAAAATTTTTCGGCTTTTTATCTGTAAGGGATACTGAAATTGTAATTATATCGTTCGAATCTCATGTGTCTCCTGAATCCATTCATATAATTATATTTTCGTATGATCATTCCTGATTTTATATGGATTTTTAGAATAATGTGTATGGCTGTATTGTATTTCAGTTGCAATCTGGGAGAGCCGCCCTCGCTCAGCCAAGAGCGTCGTTTCCGGTTTCCGAGCAGATTAGGAAAATTCTAACTACCTGTATCCCATTCACTAGGTCATACTGTTAGCCGACGGATGGGGAACCCAAAAGCCTGACAAAACCCGCCTTTGACATGGTAATAATTTGCTTCCCCCGGTATCGGTAATGTCTCACACTTATTGCTGTCCGCTGTCCCCGTATCTCCGGCCCCTGTATGTGCCCTTCTCCTTGTTACCCTGTCAGTGTCTATATCTTCCTCCCTTCTCTTTCTCTATGCTCCTCAATGTCCCCTATTACTGGTATCTCCACCTCTTACTTCCCCCTGTCAACATCATCACAATTCTCCTATCCATATACTCCCCTCACCTCTCTACGTTAATTAATTCCCCTGTCTCCATCTTCTATTAATAATTTATCTATTTCCAGTACTATGTTCATAGTCTAATATCTAATATCAGTTCTTGATCAAATGGTTTGAAATTTTCACATGAAGCTGCACTGGAAATCTCGTCTATTTCTACAAGGCTATTTTAAAATGTATGTAGTACATGCGGCTATAGAAATTTTACAAAGCGAAAAATCGCAAGATGTTACATACAGGGTGTCCCACATAAACATGCCACTCCAGATGTCGCTGTTACAACAATAATACTGATTAATTAACTTCAAAGGGACAAAAGCCCAGATCGCAGTTTGATTTATTGCAACAGGATGCGATGTGCTTTGCTCACATCTTCTGGTCGCCTATATGTTGACAATGCGGTCATCCTTCGTATTTAAAAGAGGGAGTTTAAAGAGTTAGAATGCAATCACCATCTTTTAAATACGTAATTTGACCGCATTATAAAAATTTATGTGACCAGGATATGACGGCAAAGCACATCCAAACCGGTCGTCAATAAGTAAATTAAACTGTAATCTTGGCCTTTTTCCCTTATAATTAATCATTATCGATCATCTCCTGCCTGACATGTTAGGTAATATCAGTAGATACTGAAGGGTGACTTTTACAGGCATGAACATATGGCATGGGTTTGTGGCTATAAGTAGTATTCATTCGAAAGTGTCAAAAAGTATTATTTTGAACAAAACTTGTGTTTTTAACAGCTAACCATATTATTACTGTACAAACAACAGCCCGGAAAATATAAAAAAGGATGGCGTTAGTTACAACACAATACATCAATTACATTCAGAGATATTGAGATGCGAAGGTGAAGCTTGCAGTACATGAAGCACAAAGCCTGCGCACGATTTCGGACAAGGTGTGGTCCAAACTTTAGTCTCGGGACATGTGCCAGCTGAGCGCTTCATTTATTTCAGGCGTCCTCTTGTCAATGTCTGGGTATGTAATAGATTGCGATGTAACCAACGCAATATTTTGCGTTTTTTCATGCTATTGATGGCATCAGAAATAATATGGGCTAACCGTTTAATAAAATAAGTTGTGTATGTTTCAGAATGTATCTTAGTGTTTACATTCATAAACCCCTGTTGTAAGTTCAAGACTATGAAATTTGAACTCTGTTGTTGTTCCAGAAATATCTGGTGTGAAAAGTTGAAGTGAAACGCACTGTATATATAGTTATATAACATATAGATATAAAACATATAAAAACTCTCATGTATCAGAATGCAACGTTTTGTCAAATGTTCAAAGCGATGGATCAGGAACCTTTGGAGATGAAAGGTTCTGAACAGACGAACAATTAGATACTTATAGCGATCCACATTGATTACAAACATATCACATGGCGTTCCAGGGGTATTAAAAATTACCTGCATCATCAAATGTAACATTTTGCCAGAATTTTAACGTAATCTGTTAAAGACTATCAGAAGCCTGGCATATTGACTGAACGAATATAAAATGCAGGTGTTCGTAATTGCAAATTTTCGAATGTTCTCGATGGAATACTTTGAAATTTTGATTAGAAGTAATACACTTCTGGCCATTACAATTGCTACACCAAGAAGAAAAGCACGTGTTAAACGGGTATTCATTGAACAAATATATTAGAACTGACATGTGGTTACATTTTCACGCAGTTTGGTTGCATAGATCCTGAGAAATCACTACCCAGAACAACCACCTCTGGCCGCCGCCTGCAGTGGCCGAGCGGTCTGCGGCGCGCCAGTCACAGTCTGAACGGCCGTTACGGTCGGGGGTTCGAATCCCCCCTCGGGCATTGATGTTTGTGTCGTCTTTAGCATAAGGTAGTTCATAAGTAGTGCCGGCCGCGGTGGCCGAGGGGACTGAGGCGCTTCAGTCACGGTCTGCGCGGTCACTACAGTCGGGGGTTCGAAACCCCCATCGTGCATGGATATTTGTGCCGTCCTAGTTCGTAAGTAGTTTATTTTATGTATTTATTGGTTTTTCTGTTCCATAGGACCCAATTGAGGAGTGAGACTCCATGGTCATGGAACAAGTCAAAGTTCATAAGTAGTTTGTAAGTTTAGGGACTGATGACCCCGTAGTTAAGTCCCATAAGCTTGACAAACATTTGAACATTTTTCATAAGTAGTTTGTAAGTTTATGGACTGATGACCCTGCAGTTAAGTCCCTTAAGCTTAACAGACATTTGAACACCTCTGGCCGTAATAACGGCCTTGATGCACCTGGGCATTGAATCAAACAGAGCTTGGATGGCGTGAACAGGTACAGATGCCCACACACCTTCAACATGGCACCACAGTTCATCAAGAGTAGTGACTGCCGTATTGTGATGAGTCAGTTGCTCGGCCACCATTAACCGGACATTTTCAGTTGATGAGAGGTCTGGAGAATGTGCTGGCCAGGGCAGCAGTCGAACATTTTCCGTTCCAGAAAGGTCCACACAGGAGTCTAACATGCGGTCGTGCATTATCCTGCTGAAATGTATGGTTTCGCAGGGATCCAATGAAGGGTAGAGCAACGAGTAGTAACACATCTGAATTGTAACGGCCACTGTTCAAAGTGCCGTCGATGCGAACAAGAGGTGACCGAGACGTGTAGCCAATGACACCCCAGTATGGCGATGGCTAATGCACGCATCCGATGTGCGTTCAGCGAGATGTCGCCAAACACAGATGCGCATATCATGATGCTGTAAACAGAACCCTAAAAAATAACGTTTTGCCATTTTGCACCCAGGTCCGTTGTTGCGTACACCATCGCTGGCGCTCGTGTCTGTGATGCAGCGTCAAGGGTAACCGCAGCCATGGTCTCCAAGCTGATAGTCCATGCTGCTGCAAACGTCGTCGAACTGTTCGTGCAGATAGTTGTTATCTTTCAAATCTTCCCCATTTCTTGACTCAGGGATCGCGATGTGGCTGCACGATCTGTTACAGCCATGCGTGTCATCTCGACTGCTAGTGATACGACGCCTGTTGGGATCCAGCTAAGCGTTCCGTATTGCCCTCCTGAACCCACCGATTCCATAGTCTGCTAACAGTCATTAGATGGCGACCTACGAGAGCAGAAATGTCGCGACACCATAAACCGCAATCGCGATAGGCTACAATCCGACCTTTATCAAAGTCGGAAACAAGACGGTAAGCATTTCTCCTTCTTACACGAGGCATCACAACAACGTTTAACCAGGCAACGCTGGTCAACTGCTGTTTGTGTATGAGGAATCGGTTGGGAATTTTCCTCATGTCAGCACGTTGTAGGTGTCGCCACCGGCGCCAATCTTATGTGAATGCTCTAAACAGCTAATCATTTGCATATCACAGCATTTCCTTCCTGTCGGTTAAATTTTGTAGCAGGTCATCTTCGTTGTGTAGCAATTTTAATGGCCAGGAGTGTATTCATACAATTAACTTCAATATGTGTCATAGACCTACATGCAGTAATATACATTATTATTTGTGAAATGTTGTTACAAAAACGGCACGAACTTTTATGCATGTATTATGGCCCTTAAAACAGCAGCAACAAGTTTCAGTTAAACTTGTTTACGACAGCTGCACTATCGCAAAGCGACATCTGTTCTTTTGCAGATATCCGAAAGTACAGATGCAGTAATTCGTAATCAATTTTGTTTTACTGTGACCGATTTAGGTCACTTCGTAAACATATGGGACCACAATGCAATGGTCATCAGTCCCTAGACTTACAAATTACTTAAAATAAGTGATTCCCGAGGGAGGATTCGAGGCTCCGACGGGGAGCATCCACGCACTCCGCAGCGAGGCGATTTTGAGCGCACGGCTATCCCTGCACGCGTACTGTCCTTCAAATATATATTTTGGCACCCTTGTAAGTTAAGGTTGCTAATACAAGACCGGGGAAAGACGTGAAGAGCCCGAGAACACGCACAATAAAAGCACTTCAACTGCCACTTGCTACTCTAAGAGCTAACTGAAGAACGTTTGTTGTAATGGACAGCAGCTGCAGAGCATCCGAGAGCACTGAGGCGCTGTGCTACGATGAGCGAGGCCGTTCCCCGTCGGGAGTTCGAATCCCCCTCGGA
Organism: Locusta migratoria; assembly: GCA_026315105.1. Taxonomy (NCBI): domain Eukaryota; kingdom Metazoa; phylum Arthropoda; class Insecta; order Orthoptera; family Acrididae; genus Locusta; species Locusta migratoria. The sequence goes on from CM048747.1 coordinate 106,193,359, forward strand.
CATAGATTTTCGTACTGTCTTTAGTATAAGGTAGTTCATAAGTTATTTGTAAATTTAGGGAATGATGACCCCGCAGTGCCGCGGTGGAGTAGCCGAGCGGTCTAAGGCGCCTCGCTGCGGGAAGCCGTGGAGGTTCGAGTCCTCCTTGGGGCATGGGTGTGTGTGTTTGTCTGTAGGTTAGTTTACCTAGGATTAAGTAGTTTGTAAGCTACGGACTGATGACCACGTAGTTTGGTCCGATAGATTTACAGACATTTAAGCTTCACAAACATTTGAATTTTTTTCGTTATGGACAAAACACTAAATGCACATATACGTAATATGATAAAAATACGTATATCAAAACTTTCCTGTATCGCAATGCAACTTTATTTCAAAATCCCAAAGGAAATTGGTCAGGAAATTTCGGAGTTCAATATTTTTGCACTAACGTATATTTTCGTTTCTAATAATTTAGAAGATCCACTTGAAATTGGTACCTATCATGGTATTCAATGAGCTACAATATACTGGAATTTAGATTAAAATATTCTTCCAAGTTGGTAATTAAAAAACTAATGAAACCAGTTTTGCACCATGCTGATTCATTCATTGTGGCTAGTTTCAACTGCTGATTCTCTAGCTGAACGACATTAACGATTTTCTTCAGGGAGGGCGTAATCTATCTAACCTGAACATAGGGCAACAATGTTTCTAGATGGTCATCTATTAGCTAAATTACATGATGTGTATTGTGTGACATCTAGTTTGGTTTCTTAAATTTTTTATTGGTGAATTGATAATACTTTGAGATACGTGTTGATTGGCTATTTTCATACTGTAATTTTGAATGTCGTTACATATGTACAGGTTCATAGTTCTTGATATCACGAAAGTAATAATGCACATATGTCATGTCTAGAGCGACATTTGGTTTCAATTTGTGAGTCAGATGTCTGATTTACTCAGTTTCGTTTTAACTTTGTGACCACACCTTATTACGGGATTATGATTTTGATGTTCCATTTATATGATGACATGCCAACAATAATGTTGGCGAATAAGTGTGTTTTTAAAAGTTTCATTTAGAATAATCTGAGGAATGAAATGATAGGTGTGTTTCAAAAGTGGATGTTTAAATATATACGTAATTCTTTGACTTCTTTTATTATAGCATTTTGTATGTGCTTGAACATCCGAAGATGGCAGTTAAACTGCCAGAAACCGGTTATGTAAATAAGAATTAAAAGTGATCTTGATTGTGGTCATTAATAAACTTACACTGTTGCTGTGTTCGTAATTCTAAGTTCAGTTCAAGCACAGCTGTTTATAGTTTTATATATAAAAAAGGGGGGACTGTGCTAAAAAGTAATTCATCAAAACATCCATACTATTGAGTCAGTCACTACTGTAGCCACTATTGTAATTATTCGCCCCAGTTGATTTTGTGGAAAACTTTCAAGTTTACTGTGTAAAATAATATCCTGGTAAATATCAATTATTTGCTATTATTTTGAAGCATCGAAAATTTTTTGTGAGATGATATTGAAGGCCAGTTTTAACGTTTGATATTAAAACAAGTAATAAGCAATACTTATATATGTCTTATAAATTCGATTCCTGAAATAATTATAATTGCGTTGAATAGAGCTACGAATGTTGCTATCAAAGCTACCCTGGTCAAGCTCTCCCTAACCACAGCCACCTGTGTGCTCTCGTGCTGCTTCTACATGATGACTATTAATTAAATAGAAATAATTACATAAACTTGGTGTTACTTTTTTGTTAATTTTATTTAAAGAATTATATATATGAGTGCATATTTTCGCGGTGATATCAATTAATGAAATCTTCTCGGGTTGCAAGCCGAATCATGTCGTTTACTGTCCACGAGCTTTCTACAGAGAACTCCTCTGCCATCGTGAAGTGGATGACTGTTATTTCGCGGCCACTGCCGTGCTTACTTAGCCGCGCTACCGCCAGTGACAGTAAATTATATGCCGCGGCTTGTAACGCCAGAAGATTTTATTAAAGAATTGTAGTTACTAGTCTATAATTTCTATAGTTTCTTGCATATCCCACGATTTAGCAGCAGTCTAACAATGAAAAGTCCAAGTTGATATTACACAACGGATTGTGGCGTTTGCGACAGCACCTACCACCAACTGAGGATGTCGTACAGTTTTTGCGAACGAAATATTCTGGGATTAACACAAAGTTATCCGGCGGCTAACCGGTGAAGTATATTTGCAGCAGATCCATCTAGATTTCCAGATTTCACATGTGTCCTGACCTTTGATTGAATAGGATTAACAGGTATCACGCATTTCATTGTATAATTTCCTCTCAAAAAAGTAGTTGTTTTTTTTACAACAAAGTTGATGGTTATTAGGAATGACGTATCAGAGGTATGGTATCGGAAAAAAAAATGAGGTAAGTGCTCTGTGTGAAGTTGGGAGAAGTAGAGTGGAATGCAGGAGGTTATGGGGTGAATGATGTTTGTATAGCTTATGGGACTTAACTACGGGGTCATCAGTCCCTAAGCTTACAAACTACTTAGGAACTAGCTAATACTAAGGACGGCACAAATATCCATGCCCGAGGGGGGATTCGAACCCCCGACCGTAGTGGCCGTGTAGACCGTGACTGGAGCGCCTCAGACCCCTCGGCCACCGCGGCCGGCGTTAAGGGATGAGGATGGCAGAGAGTCGATGAAGGAAATTGTTGGTGATCTTGACTCAGGACGATAGATTTTAGGCGTTTGTTGCAGGTGTTCCTTAATGCGGATCGAAGTTCTTTCCGTAGGAGCACAGCCACAGCTGGGCATCCTGCAGTCATGGTTTATGGATTTTGAGGAACATGTAGAAGATGGATGTTCCGTATGTTTTTGGGGTGAGGAGGCAGGTATATTTGGAAGAGATATTCTAGTATGAGATGTATGACTTCTACAGAGATTGGAGATCTTGTCCGTTCGGTTGGCGTAATTCAGGCACAATTTGTAGATACTTGTAGGTGACAATAAGTTGGAGAGTTTCTGCCTGGTAGTCACTGCGATTCATGATAACAGTGGTAGAACCTTCGTCTGTCAGGAGGATCACTACGTCCTGATTAGCATTTAGGCCGTAGATGGCTCTTCTTTCTTCTTTCCTTCTATCAAAGTTCATTGAGCGTATTCTCATGATCTGGACTCAGGACACTCTATCCTCATTCCTTCACAATCTGAACTCTCCCATTCGCTTCAGCTTCCCAAATCCAGTGTGCCGCATTCCTGGATGTTAACCTACACATTAGTCGTTAAGCTAGCAGCACTTACATATAGATTGCTCCTACCAATCACCGACAGTACCTACACTTTGACAGTTACCATCCCATCGAGACAAAAAAATCCCTCTCTTAAAAATTTGCCTGCAGTTACGAGAATTCCATTGCTTAATATGCTAAAGGTGTTTCAAAGGACTTTACATAAACTACCCAACGGACCTAGTCCGCAAATGGATTTCCAGTGCAACATTCCCACACATTCCTCCCTCCACCACAACAACCAGCCACAAAAGAGCGCTAACCTCGTCAACAAATACTATCATGGACTGGAACAACTAAACTGCATCATTCAAGAAGTGTCTGATACTCTGCCATTGTGCCCATAAATGAGAGACATCTTGCCCAAGATCATCTTACCCGCTGCGAAAGTGATGTTTCTTCGTCCTACCAACTTCCATAATCTCAAATAGTCCATATCTATTTCTCCCCCAAGCCTGCCGTAGGATTCATATCCCTGTGGAAGATCTGTTGCAAGACCTGCCTAATTAACCCGTCCAGCACTTCCGTATCTGATTTTCGCTACCCAAAGACCAGGCCCAATGAGAAAGGAGTCATGTAATATATCAACTGTGCCGTAATCACTGCACAAATGTTTATACAGGGTGTTACAGAAAGGTACAGTCAAACTTTCAGGAAAGTTCCTCGATTCACAGCCAGTTGGTCCAATTGAAGGAAGGTAATGTTGAGTTCCGTGCTTGCGTTGGCATGCTACGGATGAGGCTTCATTCCAACGTGATCAAATTGTAAATTTTCACTATGAAAACGTGTGGGCTGTCGCTAATCCGCAAGCAATTGTGCAATCACGTCATCAACACAGATTTTCTGTGAACGTTTGGACAGGAATTGTTGGTGATGTCTTGATTGGGCCTCATGTTCTTCCACCTACGCTCACTGGAGCACGTTATCATGGTTTCATACGGGATACTCTACCTGTGCTGCTATAACATGTACCTTTACAAGTACGACACAACATGTGGTTCACGCACGATGGAGCTCCTGCACATTTCAGTCGACGTGTTCGTACGCTTCATCTACATCTACATCTGCATGGGATACTCTGCAAATCACATTTAAGTGCCTGGCAGAGGGTTCATCGAACCAAAATTATACTATTTATCTCCCATTCCATTCGCGAATAGCGCGCGGGAAGAAAGAACAACTGAATCTCTCAGTTCGAGCTCTGATTTCTCGTATTTTATTCTGATGAACATTTCTACATATGTAAGTGGGAGTCAACAATATATTTTCGCATTCGGAGGAGAATGTTGGCAATTGGAGTTTCGCAAGTAGCCCACGCCGCAGCGATAAGCGCCGTTGTCGTAATGATTCCCATCCCCGATTCTGTATCATTTCCTTAACGCTGTCTCCCCTGTATCGTGACAATAGGAAACGAGCTGCCCTTCTTTGGACTCTTTCGATGTCCTCCGTCAAACACACCTGATAAAGATCCCACACTGAGCTGCAATACTCCAAAAATGGACGGACAAGCATAGTGTATGCAGTTTCTTTTGTAGTTCTGTTGAATGTTTTAAGGGTTCTGCCAATAAAACGCAGTCTCTGGTTCGCCTTTCCCACGATATTATCTACGTGTTCTTTCCAATTTAAGTCTGAAGTAGTAGTAATTCCTAGTATTTTGTGGAGTTTACGGCCTTCACATTTGATTTATCTTGTAAACAAAGTTTAACGGATTTCTTTTCGTACTCATGTGGACGACTTCACACTTCTCATTATTTAGAGTCAAGTGCCAATTTTTACACCATACTGATATCTTATTCAGATCGTTCTGCAGTTGGTTTTAATCTTCAGATGATTTTACTAGACGGTAAATGACGGCGTCATTTGCAAACAACCTAAGAGAGCTACTTAGATTTTCCCCTAAATCGTTTATGAAAAAAAGGAACAGCAGAGGACCAATAACACTACCCTGTGGAACGCCCGATATCAACTCTGTTTTAGTCGATGCCTTACCATCGATTACTACGAACTGTGTCCTCTCTGACAAGAAATCCCCTATCCAATCGGAAATTTGGGGCGATATACCATAACCACGCAATTTGATTAAAAAGCTTTACAAAGCTTTCTGGAAATCAAGAAATACGGAATCGATTTGCGAACCTTTGTCGATAGCACCCATCACTTCGTGTGAATAATGAGCTAGTTGTGTTTCGCATGAACGATATTTTCTAAATCCGTGTTGACCTTGGGTCAATAGATCGTTCTGTTCGAGATAATTCATAATATTTGAATACAGGATATGTTCCAAAACCCTGCTGAAAATTGACGTCAATGAAATTGGCCTGTAGTTTAGTGGATTGCTCCTACTGCCTTTCTTGAATATAGGTGTGACCTGGGCAACTTTCCAATCTTTTGGTACAGATCCTTCTATGAGAGAGTGGTTGTATGTGACTGTTAAGTAAGCAGCTATCTCTTCACCATAATCAGATAGAAATCTAATGGGCATACAATCCGGACCAGAAGACCTGTTCTTGTTAAGTGATTTTAGTTACTGCACTACTCCGATGACATCTACTTCTACGTTAATCATTACGGCATCTGTTCGTAATTCGAAATCTGGAATATTGGTTTCGTCTTCTTTGGTGAATGAGTTTCTAAAAGCTATGTTTAGTAACTCCTGCTTTAGTAACGCTGTCATCGGCAGGATCGCCATTACTATCACGTAGTGAAGATATTTTTTGTGATTTGTCCCGAGTATATTTAACATATGACCAAAATCTCTTTGGGTTTTCAGTCAAATTTCGAGAAAAAGTTTCGTTGTGATAAATATTGTAGGCATCTCGCATTGAAATCCTCGCTAAATTTCGAGCTTCTGAGTACGATCGCCAATCCTGGGGATTTTGTGTTCGCTTAAATTTAGTATGCCTTTTCCTTTGCTTTTGCAACAATGTCCTGACCTGTTTTGTGTACCAAGGGGGATCGCCTCCTTCTTTTATTCTTTATTAGGTATAACACTGTCAATTGCTGTCGATACCACTTCTTTGAATTTGAGCCACATCTGGCCTACGACAGTTTCGGTGACCGATGGATTGGTAGAGGCGGAGCAATTCCATGGCCTTCACGCTCTACTGACCTCAACCCTCTTGACTTTCATTTATGGGGGCATTTGGGAGCTCTTGTCTAAGCTACCCCGGTACCAAATGTAGAATCTTCGTGCTCGTATTGTGGACGGCTGTGATACAATACGCCATTCTCCAGGGCTGCATAAGCGCATCAGGGATTCCATGCGACGGATGGTGGATGGATGTATCCTCGCTAACGCAGAACATTTTGAACATTTCCTATAACAAAGTGTTTGAAGTCACGCTGGTACATTCCGTTGCTGTGTGTTTCCATTCCATGATTAATGTGAGTTGAAGAGAAGTAATAAAATGAGCTCTAACATGAAAATTAAGCGTTTCCGGACACATGTCCACATAACATATTTTATTTCTTTGTGTGTGAAGAATGTTTCCTGAAATTTAGGCCGTAGCTTTTTGTAACACCCTGTATAGGCATGACCACTAACTGTGGCCGATAACAAGGTAGTCACAGCATGAACATATGAATATCCTTGATTGCAACCGTTGCTTCCCAACATGGCTATCTGGATCCCCAGCCAACACCACCTAGAAGACAGGCCTTACAACAGGCCGTTCCTACGTCACACTTAGAGGCCGCGGCCGCCACCTCACTGGCTGGCCACTGGGGCACTCCCACCGTCGCGCAGCGGCCGGCCAGTCAGATGGCGGCCGCGGCCTCTAAGTGTGACGTAGGAACGGCCTGTTGTAAGGCCTGTCTTCTAGGTGGTGTTGCCCCAGCCCCCTCACCTACTAAAAGTTTATCTGATCCACACAGATTCTCCACCTCTCCGATTCTGTGTTTGTATGTGTGTGTGTGTGTGTGTGTGTGTGTGTGTGTGTGTGTGTGAATGCGTGCGCACGTCCTTTGCTGCTCCACTAGATTCCTAAGATTCCTAAGATGCATCTCTCACTCCCCCCATCTATTTAGTACATACATGCTCCGTAGGGGCCAAGCTATATTTCCACCACTGCCTTGCAAAATTCCTGTTGCCCCATTCCCTCTTGTCGTGTTCCCTCACCTCACTCAGAATACAAAAGCTGGAGATGATGGTTGTTTTCAGAAATGTGTTTGAATTTATGTGACTCTGCTGACATGAGCGTCGTGGTGGACATCAATGGGTGGCTAGAAAGAAACTTGAACTACCGTTCGGTTACATATAAGCCGCGTGAACCATTCGTAACACTGGGTACGGCTTAAGTACTCATCACCGTAGTCTTCTTCCATCATTTTATGTGTCTCTGTACAGGTTTTCTTGCGTTTCACGTAAAAATCAACGCAGACGTGTTGCTCCCCTAACTCTGCCATCTCGAAATTGGAAAACTGTTTGACAATCAGTACAGCACTGTACAATAACTAACACACATTCAATGATTAAATTTCTTGCAGTTACACATTCAGCACGGGCGTATGCAGGGATCCCAACGGCATTTCGATGCAACAATCCTTTGGCTCGAAACTATGTAGGTTCCGAAAGCTTTTTAAGGGATTTCATATGCAACCGCTTCCTGGACGAAAGATCCGTGTCCAAAGACTGAAAAACTGGATACGTCACAACAAATTCCAGAAAGGAAACAGAAGACCATCGAAAACTTTCTCCAACTTTATGAGGGAATCAAAGCCCTTTGTTACTATTTAACTGAGAATCAGTCAATGATCGCTTTCTTATTAGTAACAGCCATACCAAACACGCCAACTTGTCCACCAGGCAACAATAGACGTGAAGATGGCCAATCAGTAAGCCGAAGCAAATTCTGAGAATGTTCAAATATTTGTAATTCTATGGGACGAAACTACGTTGGTCATCAGTCCCTAGTCTTACAAACCACATAAACTAAATTAAACTATCCTAAGGACAACACACGCATTCATGCCCAAGGGAGGATTCGAACCTCCGACGCGGGAGGCCGCGGGATCCGTAACGTGGAGTTCAAGACCGCTCGGCTACTCGGCAACCCATTCTCAAATATATTAAGAAGAAAGCGAACATTATGTAAAAATATATGAAGAAGAGCATTGACTAATATCAATGTCGTCAATTTGCATTAGGATTTTAGAGCATACTGTTATTCCAACATTATGAACCTGCATGTATCTGTTGATACATAACCAACATGGGTTCAGGTGATTTCTTTCTTGTTCAACACAATTAGTGATCGCTGACAAAGGACGACCTCAAACTAAAGAAGCAACATTGCCATTAATTTTTTGTTCTATGAAATAAACAAGAGCATCTATTCTCTCTCTGGTGTACCAAACCATTATAATAAACTTTAAATTACCATTACTTTTGTTTTTCTGATCCGATTTTGACGAAATAAAGCCTATATATTGCCCCCAAGCTGCCCCCAGTGTCTTGTGACAATCCGATGAGAATTCGTCGGTCAGTTGCGGATATTAGCATTTTCAAACAGACCGAGAAGACGGTTATAGAAATAATTTTAAATAACGATATCTTCTTGAAACTTCCTGGCGTAAACTAGCATCGTGGGAAAAAGAAGATATCGTTCCAGAATGAAACTTTCAATCTTCAGCGGAGTGTGCACTGATATGAAACTTCCTGTCAGATTAAAATTGTGTGCCGGAACCGAGACTCGAACTTGGAACCTTTGCCTTTCGCGGGCAAGCGCACTACCGACTGAGCTATCCCGACACGACTCACAATGCCGCCTCACAACTTTACTTCCGCCAGTACTTTCCAAACTTCACAGAATCTCTCCTGCAAACCATGCAAGACTAGCACTCCTGGAAGAAAGGATATGGTGGAGACGGCTTAGCCACAGCCTAAAGGATGTTTCCAGTAGGAGGCGAGGTACTGGCGGAAGTAAAGTTGTGAGGCGGCATCGTGAGTCGTGTCGGGATAGCACAGTCGGTAGTGCGCTTGCCCGCGAAAGGCAAAGGTTCCAAGTTCGAGTCTCGGTTCCGGCACACAATTTTAATTTGACAGGAAGTTTCATATCAGCGCTCACTCCGCTGAAGAGTGAAAGTTTCATTTCAAGTAGATTCGGAGCTAAGTGTACTCAGACTGAGTAAAGAGAGACACAGTGATTTTACGATTCCACGGTGGTGTAGAAGGTGCAGAAATATATTACTCGGAGCTCGTCATAGTTCCTGTAAAGGAGGTCAAAGTGAGTGAAAAATCAAGAGAAACTGTTTATATTCTCTATCCAATGCACTCTTAAATAACTGAGAAGCGTCGTATTTTTAAAATCAGGACAAGCTCTCCGTCAACAATTTAGTGAAGAGTAAGGAATAATTCTCGCAGAATGTTGTTAGATGACGCTTTTTATACAAACTTGTAAAATTTGATTAAGGACGTAAAGGGGCAGATACTTATCTGCGATCGATGTCTATAGGCTATAACGTTACCCTTGCTTCGTATAATGCAATAATTGTTAAAAGTAGATTCCGCGATGATATTATTTGGACAAGGAATTGATGGTGCCGTATGTTTGAATTTGAAATAAGTTAAAGTATAGCACAAAATGAACATTAAAGCAAATAAACCGCCGTTTGCATATTAACGTCGGGCACCATGCAAGCAACAGCACGTTATAAAACTTACGGAAAGCATCTGCGCTTCGTATTGTAGAAGCTGGAAACAATATTTTTTTTTTAATATGTGAACGTTGGAGATACTTTCCGTAGTAGACCAATGTTCAGGCTGTTCACTTCGCTTTTCATTGTTGTGTGACCGTGGGTGGAACATGAAGTTACTGGTAATGATAGAATAATTAAAAAAAAAAAAAAATCGGACTTCGTAAAATTACAAAAGAAATGAATGCAGGTTCTGTAATCAAGCAAGTTATTGTATAGGAATGAGTAATAGGAAGTGAAATTTTGAAGGCATGCGAAGCGATAGTAGTGGCGTCTGAACATTAAACTATTACGGAGGCGAAGGAGCTGAAAACCTTGAGAAATTAAATATTTGGCGTGGAGGGATTCATTTAAATAAAAGCCAAAGAGAAGGTATGATTTTAAATTTAAGTAATATATTTTTACAACAACTTGCACCACGATAACTTACATTGAATGGATACATGAATGGAAGACGTCCGTACAGAACGAACATAGACAAGAAAGTGAGTAAAACTACTATCTCGGTTCCGTCTTCTCGCTTTTTTTTTTTTTTTTTTTTTTTTTTTTTTTTTTTTTTTCTTTAAGTGTATCATTACAAGGCTAATGATCAAGTGGATATAGCCACATCTAGCAACTTTACCTCTCCTTACAGTAATGACAGTACCTTAGGGAAAAATACTAAGCAATCTAGTGCTAGTACATATAAATACCCATCTGGCAATGTTTTAGAGGATTTTTCGAGCTCTGACATTTGCTATAAAACTAAGGAGAACACCCTGCTGACGTTGCTTGCACACGCGAGATGAAAACTACTGTTAATTTAATTCTGGGGCTATGTGACTAATCCCTAGTGTACGTGGTGGTGTAATCGTCTGTTTTTATTCACAGTAAAGTCTGTGACTTTTTCTGCAAGTGTAATGAGTCTGCCCTGCGAAGGCACCGTCTTTCCACAGGCGCTCCTGACAGCCGGACTGCGCGATGCTAATGAGATTTGCATGCAACAGCTGCGCCGCTACAATTACATAATTTTTAAATGCGAGACAGCCCGCCGACGGACGCCCTAATCCCACGGTTTTGCGTCTGTTTCCCGCAATCGCGCCTTCTCGCTAAGCGGATGGTGCGCCGATCTCGAAGGTAGCGGCGCGAGCGAAATAACGATTATGCGGGCCTTTGTGTGACTCATAAATTTTAATCACGGAAGCGTAGCACGCACGTGATATCCGGCTTTACGAGAGCATTAACGAAAACCCTGCTAAATTTCGGGCCCCCCGCGCAATCGCGCGGTGTTGGCAGCACTGGCGCTGTAAAACACGCAGCGTTCTCGGCTTAATTGTCGAAGGCGCATAAAAGCGTAATGCCATATACGGCCGTGTTGCGGTACTTTTAGCAGATCGCAGAAATCGGTCAAGTCTCCCCAACGGGCGTAAAGCCGACGGTCTTCCTCGAAACTGCCGAAGCTCTCTCGTTATCGCTAATTGTCCATTTTGTCACACGGGAGAGGAAAAGGGGCAATTCCGAACCCGTTACTCCGAACTTTACATTCGTTGTTACCTTAGTTGCTGTGGGAGGTCACTGGTTCTTGGAGTATCCGCGATGAAACTTTTAATTTAACCAAGACTTTTTGGAATACATACTCTTGTATGGAGCTCTGTAAACTCGTATCAGGGCTTTTATTGCGTCTTACACATCTTTCATCATAATTTACACGTAAACGAATTCGATGTTTGGTCAACAGCTTAACAAAGGTACACCTGTTGTTGCATTCTCAGAAGTAACTTGGATTCTTTGTTGTGCTATGTGTCAGAGAAGGGGGAAATAATTGTTATCTGTGGAGACCTCATTGTTCAAAAAAATGTTCAAATGTTTGTATAGCTTATGGGACTTAAATACGGAGTCATCAGTCCCTAAACTTACGAACTACTTATGAACTAGCTAACACTAAGGACGGCACAAATATCCATGACCGAGGGGCTATTCGAACCCACGACCGTAGTGGCCGTGCAGATCGTGACTGGCGCGCCGCAGTCCCCTCGGCCATCGCGGCCGGCAACTCGTTGTTGAATCTCTGAAAGAGTGTAGTAGAAAGACTGACCTTGAAGTATTACTTAGTTCATTGAGTTTCCTACTCGGATTGTAAAGGACAGCAGTACACTAATAGATAACTTTTTACATACCAAGACTAATTTTTGTATTGGATTATGTAGTCCCATTTGGATTTGTGTTCATATAATTGTAATGTTTCCATAAATTCACACATAACATATCTACCGATAGCAAATTAACACCCATAACCTATACTGACGCAATATTTCCAAATCTGGTGCCATATAAAGTAAAATTGGTTTCAGTCAACAAAAATATATATGATTATTATAAGAACCTCTGTTTTCTGTACACTTGTTAGTATATTATTTGGGAACTGTTGTCACTACTGTATTATAATATTAAAACTCTCTGTCGCTGTGTTGTTGTTACAGACAGCAATTTCTATTCAATCCATTACAGCTTTGCTGCTGTGCGAGGTCGCTGGTTCTTGGAACTGATACCCACTATGAAACTTTTAATTTAACCAAGACGTTTTGGAATAAATACTTGTATGGAGCTCTGAAAACTCGTATCATGGCTTCTATTACGTCATATACATCTTTCATTATAATTTACACGTAAACGAACTCGATGTTTGGCCAGCAGCTTAACTAAGGTACACCTTCTATTGTTGCGGTCTCAGAAGTAACTTGGATTCCTTGTTGTGCTACGTGTCAGACAGGGGAAAATAATTGTTATCTGTGGAGACCTCGGTGTTGATTCCCTGAAAGAGTAAAATAGGAAGACTGACCTTGAAGTATTACTCAGTTCATTCAGTGTCCTACTCGGATTGTAAAGGACAGCAGTACACTAATAGATAACATTTTACATACCAAGCCCAATTTTTGTATTCGATTATGAAGCCTCATTTAGATTTGTGTTCATATAATTGTAATCTTTTACATAAATTCACACATATCGTATCTACCGATAGCAAATTAACACCTATAACCTATACTGACACAATATTTTCAAATCTGGTGCCCTATAAAGTAAAATTGGTTTCAGTCAACAGAAATATATGTATAAGATTACTTGTTCCTATGATTATTATAACCACCTCTGTTTTCTGTATTATTTGGTAACTGTTGTCACTATTGTAATATAATATTAAAATTCTCTGTCGCAGTGTTGTTGTTACAGACAGCAATTTCTATTCAATCCCGTACATTTCCATCCCCGTTCCTTATTACAGTAACATATGGTTTCTGTATAATTGTCATTACATAGTTTGTAAACTATTATCATTGATGTATTATAATGGTAAGGCTTCCTGACGCACTGTTTGTGTGCTAAACAGCAACTTTAAGCCATGCCTGATTTTTATTAATAAGGATACGATGTAACTGGCATTTGTTCACTCTATTTGATAACCAATTTCCCCTTTTACTTTTCTGTATTGGTTAACTTTTAATTGTACCTACCTTCACTTGGAAAGGCACCACTAGACAATACGTACATGTATGGCACGTCATCTGACGATTAATATCTGCACTTATCTATTCTACCATAACTGTACTTACTCAGTCTGCGCTATGATGTTACCTGACCAACTTGTAACTAATGTGAACTGGTTACTTTCAACTACAGGGTATGTTTGCCAAATATCATAATCACAAAACTTATGTAATATTTCCGTTCCTTTACTCTGTGTTGTTTTTGTGATTTTTCATATGACATTCTGATAATGGCCCAGACGAAACGCATAAAATAACGTCAGTTTGTAGCCAACTAATGATTGTTATCAATACATCGACCTGCACAGTTTTTAGACTTAATTCAAAACTAATTTAACAACTTATTGTGTCAATAATGATCTTTCTGATCCTGGTGCACAGCTAGTAAGAGTAAATAACGTAGGTCCATGTAATAATTGAAAACAGTCTTCCAATGCAGTGCGTCTAATAAATTATTCAACAGATGAAGTTTCAGGGAAGGCCGACAGCAGTCAGATTGGGATGAGGTGTACAAGGAATCCAATGTTAAATTAAAATATAACTTATTTCATAATACATTTGCATATGTTTATGTCCCCCAACCCAAAAGAATTATATATATATATATATATATATATATATATATATATATATATATATATATATATATATATAGTTCTTAGAAATCATGTAAAACACCATGGTTACCGTAAGAATAAATATTTCTTGTGACGGGAAAGGAGAATTGAATTAAACAGCAAGAAAGAGTTATGACACAGAATCAGTCAACTACTATGCTATATTAGGAATAGTAATCAAAAAGTCCAATACCATGTGTATCTTTCCTAAGTACCTCTGATAATAAAATTAAAACAAAAATGTGAAATCATACAATGTAAGCTTTCATGGCCGGCGTCAACTTCATTTAAAATTTCCGGGCTCATAAGCCGTGGTCGATTTTTAAAACTTTCTCGCAACGTTTCATCTTCGGCTGCGGAAGACATCTTCAGAGGTAGAATGGCGAACTGCGATGAGAACCTGAGGGAGCGCCATATATATAGGCAATGCAGAGGACACCACAAGACATCACGTGACGTCGGCTACGACACTATCTCTGGTATTGTCAACATTCTTAGCAGAGAAGAATCGATTGTCGTTCCGCTGATGTAAAGCAGAAGCCCAAATTCTGTCTAATTTAACAGCTTCCTCTTTCCTGTTAAAATTATTGCGATGTTTATAGATCTCGATTGCTTCTCTATATGTGAGCGCATGCTAGTGCGAAGTTTCTGAGATGACACTAGTCTCATTAAATTTAATTTCGTGGTTGCCTTCTTGGTATACATGTTCTGCTACGGCCGATTTCTCCGTGTGCCCTAAGCGGCAATTCCTTGTATGTTCGACCAGAGGAGTATTGGCGCTTCTTTTTGTAGTTCCAATGTAGACTGAACCACAGCTGTAGGGAATTTTATATACACCTGGTGTATTCAACGGATGTCGTACATCTTTAACAGATTTTAAATAATCTTTTATCTTCCTCGTGGGTCTGAAAAAGGTTTCTACCCCATACTTGTCCAGCACTTTTCCAATACGGTCTGTAACCCTTGGGCGGTTGTTGTTTCTTGTTGACATTTAATTTCTCCCTGGGACGAAGGGCTCTGTCTATTTCTTTGGTAGAATAGCCGTTCTTCTGGATGGTGAATCGTAAATGCTCCATCTCATCTTTTAAATAAATAGGTTCACAAATTTTATGCGCCCTGTCAACCAATATTTTAACCACACCTCTTTTTTGTTGGGATGTTGGTTAGAGTCTTTATGCAGGTAACGATCAGTATGAGTAGCCTTCCTGTAGACCTTGTTGCCCAACGTCCCGTCCATGTGCTTGATTATAGACACATCGAGAAAATTCAGCTGCCCGTTGCTCTCTGTTTCCAACGTAAATTCTATTCTGGAATTGATACAATTGAGATTCGATAAGAAGGCATCTAATTCCTCTGCACCGTTTGTCCATAGCACAAAAGTGTCATCGACATATCGATACCACCTAGCTGGCTTTTTATTAGCAGTCTGCAACGCCTGTTGTTCGAACGACTCCGTAAATAGATTGCCCATAGTCACTCCGTCAATCTGTTCATAGAACTCGTTATTATACTGAAAATAAGTAGTGGTGAGACAGTGTCTAAACAATGATACTATGTCAGTTGGAAAAATATCCGCTAAGCATGGGATGGCTTCGTTCACTGGAATCATCGTAAACAGAGACACCACGTCAAAGCTAACAAGAATATCACTATGGGCAACATTCATCTCTTTTTCAATGAAATGAGCCGATTTTTTTTATATGGCTGTCAGTTTTTCCAACGTAAGGTTGCAACAACGAGTCCAGATGTCTAGCTAAGCCGGCCGCGGTGGCCGAGGGGATTAAGGCGCTCCAGTCACGGTCTCCACGGCCACTACGGTCGGGGGTTCGAATCCCCCCTCGGGCATGGATATTTGTGCCGTCCTAGTTAGTAAGTAGTTCATAAGTAGTTTGTAAGTTTAGGGACTGATAACCCCGTAGTTAAGTCCCATAGACTATACAAACATTTGAACATTTTTTTTGTCTAGCTAACTCGTGAGTGGGTGACCCAATGGCACTCACATTTGGCCTTAGCGGAGTCTGTTATTTATGCACCTTTGGGAGTCCATAGAGCCTTGGTGGATACGCTTCCGTTTTGCAGAGCAACTTATCGTCAGAAGAGAAGGAAGATTCTTTCACCAGTTGATTAGTCGTCTTTAAAATCTTCGTAGTTGGATCCTTCTGCAATTTTTTATAGTTGGCTGGGTTCAAAATATCCTTAATCTTGTTATGATAGTCCTCACGCCTCAATACGACGGTTGCATTTCCTTTATCTGCTGTGAGAACAATGATGTTGGTATCTGCGTTAATATCGCTCAGCGCCTTCCTTTGTTCGTGAGACAAATTACTTTTTGGTCGTTTACATTTACGCAAAATTCTTGCATCTTTCCATTCTAATTACATCAGTAGACTATTGTGGAAGTAGCCTGATGCCTGCCTCAATATTTGATATAATATCTTCCGTGGGTACTTTTTGTGGAGTCACTGCAAAATTGCCCCCTTTGGCTAGTACAGAAATTTCAACTTCACTCAGATTTTTATCTGACAGATTGATAACAGAGCGGGAATTATCGTCAACTGGATCAACAAACATATTCCTCTGAAGACAATTTTTGCAGTGACCCAACAGAAAGTACCCACGGTAGATATTATATCAAATATTGAGGCAGCCCGGAAGCTTTAAATGGAAAAAAAAGAAAGAAAAAATTAAAATGTTTGTAGAGCTTATGGGACGTAACTACGGGGTGATCAGTACCTAAACTTATGAACTGCCTTATACTAAAGACAGTACAAACATCCATGCCCGAGGGGGAATTCGAACTCCCGACGGGGAACGACCTCGCGCATCGTACCATAGCGCCTCAATGGGCTCGGCTGCTCCGGCGCGGCTAAGTTAAAACAATTTGGAAAGTTTTTGAAATGGGAACAGGACAACCAAAATACAGTAAAACTATATTACCATCAAAAAGAATAAAAAATTTACATTCAAATTTTCAGATATTGAGAATATTTTTAATTATAATTCTTTAAAGGTTGAGAAAATAGAATGCAGAATTTTACTAGAAGATGCAAGGTTGTCAATGGAGGCTATACCTATGCCAAATTTGACACAACTGAAATTCGACCAACTATATTGCGTGTATCATTTATGATAATTTTGTCTATAATTTTCAGTGAATGGTAAGATGTTAGAGCATTTAAAAGTTTGCAACTCTGATACCCTTGCTCCAAGTGCCCGTGCGCAGTGTCGTGGACAGCTGACGTCGCTATCCCTGGCCAAGCAGACATCCCTTCGTCCGAAAATGGACGGAAGCGAATCTCTTTTTTGAGTGGTCAAGAATATGGGAATTGCTTGGGATCAAATCCAGAGGTTTCGCCAACAATGTGACAGTCGTGGCTGCAGATTTCTGGCTCTGCGTTAGAAGTGCACTACACTGAGGAAGCATCTACTCGGGTAGCAGGGTACTTGTGGGTTGCACATGTGTGTGTGTGTGTGTTTTTTAATGTTAGGTGCTACCTCTGATGAGCACTCCCCAGTCACCATTCGGCCAGCGAATTCAGGCCGCAATCAGAACAATAATTAGACTATCAAAATATGAGGCGAAAACTTTCAAAGTGTTAGAAACAAAGTTCCCGAATTTACCGTGCTGCAAGGAATTTATTGTCCTCAGATAGTTTCAGGCTGGCTAAATCACGATGTGGAAAGCTCGGAAATATTTAGCGTGGAATATATCGCGAAGAAACAGTCGCAGGAGACTTCAACCTTAAGAGTACAGATTGTGACCTCTCTAGTTTCATTTCAGGCGGTACAGACAAGCTGTCATCCGAACTGCAGTTGGACACGTATTTCGAAAACTGTCTTGAGCAGTTAAACCGACAGCCCACACGCAATGGAAATATTTTAGACCTTATAGCTACAAACAAGACCGATCTTAATAACGATGTCATTGAAAAGATAGGAGTTAGTAATCATAATATCGTTATAGCATCAATGGTGACCAAAGTTATTAAACCAATTAAGAAAGATAGGAGCGTGTTTTGTTAGAATTATTCGATAAGTAATTGTTAGCATCACACTTGGAAAAAGCTTGGACTCGTTTAGTTCCGGTACAGTGGCTGTAGAGAAATTTTGAAATAAATTTAAATTAACTGTAAATAAAGTCCATTAAGGGCAGAAAAAAATCCTCCGTGGTATAATAATAATGTTAGAAAGCTACTGATAAAGCAAAGGCTGTTGCACTCTCGGTTCAAAACAGAACAAGCGAATCAAGACAAGCAAAAGTTAGTAGAGATTCGTGAGTCTGTAAAATTATCGATGCGCAAGGCATACAATAATTACCATAGTCATATCTTAGAAAAGATCTTCCGAGAACACGAAAAAAATTTGCTCTTATCTAAAATCGATAAGCGGGTCAAAGTCTCCCGTTGATCATTCCGAGACAGTAATGGAAGAAAGCAAACTTAAAACTGAAGCTCTAATTTCAACATTTAAGAAATCTTTCACGGAGGTGGACCGTACAAACGTACCAACAATTGATAAACAAACTAACCCTCAAATGAGGGACATAGTAACAGGTATTTCCGATGTTGGGAAGCACCTGAGAGAGCTGAATAGCAAAAAGTCTTCTGGTCCGGATGGAATACCAGTTCGGTTTTACAAAGTGTATTCTGACGCATTGACCCCTTACTTAGCTTACATTTATTGCGAATCTTTAATTTAGCGCAAAGATGTTAGTGATTGGAAAGAAGTGCATGTGCCTCTCGTTTATAAGAAAGATAAAATAACTGACCACATAATTACAGTCTCCTGTAGAATTTTTAAACATATTTTCAGTTCTAATATAGTAATTTCCCTTGAGACGGATAAACTCCTTTCTATGAATCAGTACAGGCACAGGAAACATCGCGTGAAACTTAGCTTGCCCTTTTCTCACATGACATCTTGCGAGCCATTGAAGAAGGGCAACAGGCAGACTACGTGTTTCTCTATTTCAGAAAGGCATTTGACGCGGTGCCACACTGCAGACTGCTAACGAAGATACGAGCGTATGGTTCACAGATTTTTGTGGCTAGCTAGAAGTCTTCCTAAGTAATAGACCGCAGTACGCTGGTATCGACGGCGAGTGTTGATCAGAGACGAATGTATCGTCACGCGTGCCCCAGGGGAGTGTGTGAGAACCGCTATAATTCTCCATCTATATAAATCACCTGGTGGACAGAGTAACTTGTAATTTGCGGCTGTTTGCTGATGATGCTGTAATGTATGGGAGGGCGTTGTCTTTAATTGACTGTAATAGCACACAGGATGACTTAGACAAAACTTCTAGTTGGTGTGAAGAACGGCAGCTAGCTCCAAAATGAAAAAGGTTAGGTTAAGCACATGAGTAGGAAAAATAATCTCAAAATTTTCAAAGGCAGCGTTACTACCGTGAGTTATATTATTGGTAGGGAAGGAGCAGCTACGTAATTTGTACCCCATTTGTAATGAGTGCATGTTTTGTTGACATACATATTTATTGTCACAAACATAAAAGTATTTTACAAACAAGTCGCCATAAGAGCCAAAATCATTAATTTACAATGATTTAGTAAGCAAGTAATTCAAATCATCAAAAAATACAAACAATTCCCTGAAAACAGGGCAGCAGGGGCCCTCAAGTGTGAAGCATTAATCGCAAGATGGTACTTTTCTGAACCTTTTTTTTTTTTTTTTTTTTTTTTTTTTTTTTTTTTTTTTTTTTTTTTTTTTGTACAAAATTTTTCCTCTTAAAACAACTTTGGAAACAATTCGCCGTTAGGATCAAAATCAGAGTCAGTTGCTCTACTAAGTATTCTTAAGACTAAAAGCAATTAACAGAAAATTTCTTAATTAAAAAAAAACTGAAAGCAGCTGTAATTCCAATAATGGAAAACACAAGAACCATGTTCTCTGATAACTTTTTACAGCACGAAGCAATTACAGGTAAATTCAAATAAAAATATACCATTTCAACATGTACGACTTAGATGCAAGGCGTGGGTACGACACACAGCTGGCGACTACCGAACAACAGGCCCAGCTAACAGGCGGTAAGGAGGAACACTGAATATTAAGTTAAGCAATCTTTAAGGCAGACTTGTATTTAGCAATACACAATCTCAGTTAAGTGGCAAGAGCAATTAATATGTATCATAAGAATGGTATACAGCGTGGCACTACCTTCAACATATAGAGCAAGTATTACCTTACGTAATTAAGTTGTGTAGTACGGTTTAAGGGCCAGAAGGAGCATATAAACAGCTAACCATAGTTGGCTAGTGCGTAACATCACGCGCCATTAACAGTACAATGGGTTAATTAATAATAAAAAAACTTTCAACATGACAAGCTAAGCCACAAGCACAGAAAATTACTCAACTGTAACCATTTCTGGGGTCCAACAGGTTTGGCAACGAACAATAACAAGACAGGCAGCCCACGCCATCACAGACAATATGGGGCTCCGCACTATGGCCTCACTAAAACTAAAAATACATAACACGAAATATTAGTAAGATTCAACACTCCTGAACAACATAAATAACATATGCAACTTGTGGTAACAAATAGGATAAGAATTTACACAAATCAAGTTCAGTGTGAGCCACAGGATACCAGGAACCGCAAGCTGACCAGGGAGAACTTCATAACAGTAGTCCAATTCCATGGGCAAGATATCTGATATTTAGGCAGATAAGTGCATGCCATTCCGCCAAAATTCCAATCACAAGCAATCCCGGCCGTCCCTACGGCCACCGACCGCATCGGCCCAAGCGCTGCCACCACCTTCCCAGGATCGGTGTTCCTCCTTCCGGCACCACACGTCAACAACTTCTCACACAGCCGCCGCCAGCACCGCGTCCCTCTATCGTAGTTGCACAGCCAGGAAGCCCTCTATTGCTGGAAGGAAGATACCGGAGGAGAGGTGGGAAAACAAACCATGCCAGCCGTGACACGGCTCATACTGAACTTCTTGATGCAGTCGCGTCGTTCAAATATCTAGGCATAGCGTTGCAGAGCGATATGAAATGGAAGGAACATGTAGCCGCGCGGGAGTAGCCGAGCGGTCTGGAGCGCCACGTTACAGATCGCACGGCCTCTCGCGTCGGAGTTTCGAATCCTCCCTCGGGCATGGACGTGTTTGTTGTCCTTAGGTTAATTTAACATAGTTTAAGTAGTTTGTAAGACTAGTGACTGATGACCAACGTAGTTTGATCCCATATAATTACAAATATTTGAACATTTTTGAACGAACATGTAAGGACATTTGTAAGGCGGACAGCCCGACTTCGATATATTTGGAGAATTTTGGGAAGATCATCTGTAAAGGAGACAACGAATAAAGCGCTTGTCCGACCACTTCTTGAGTATTGGTTAAGTGTTTGGGACCCGCAGCATATCAGTTTAAAGGAAGACATAGAAGCAGTTCAGAGGCAAGCACCTGGGTTAGTTACTGGTAGGTTCGACCAATGCGCGAGTGCACAGAAATGCTCCGAGAATTCAAATTGGAATCGCTGGAGGAAAGACGACTATATTTTCAAGAACTTTTGACGGCCGGAATTTGAAGCTGACTGCAGAACGATGTTGCTGTCGTCTAGTTACATTTCGTGTAAAGAGAGAAATTAGGGCTCGTACAGAGGCTTATAGACATTCATTTTTCCCTCGTTCTGTTTGGGAGTGGATTATGAAAGAAAATGCCTAGTAGTGGTCCAGTGTACACTCCGCCGGGCACCTTAGGATTGATTGCCGAGTATATATGTAGATGTGTAGGGACTTCCAGGTGAACTGCTACAGCAAAATTCTGTACCAAGTTGCCACTAATCCATAAACTTCCAGGTCGCAGAAGTTTCTTTGGCAAGCCTTTACAGATTATCCACGTAGTTCCGGCTTCTCCATGTGCGAGTTCGATGTTTTTGGATCACTGACGCCAAATATTCGTACCGCCGACAAAGACAAAGGAAACTGAAAACAGAAAACATTTTCCATAAATGCAGCGTCTGGCTTACTTCACAGTGGGATAAATTAATTTAGATCTACTGCTATCTCGATTAATTTCGAAGCAATGAATGTTATTTACCTTTCTTTTATCTGTCTGGTTTTGATACACATACGTTATAAGTCGCAGAGCGACAAGCTGCTTCCGCTGCAACTTGGCCATTACACTTTGCGTTAGGGGTGTATATGTGGAGAAGAAGAAAAAATTCCCGGATTTCCCGGGTAAAAAAATAACATTTTTTCCCGGGTGAAAATATACATTGTTCGGCATGAAATATTATTTTTCCCGGGTGAATTATGCTTTTTCTGTTATACTTGGGTTGGAGTGTTATACACTGGCATACAATTTCCGAGAGTTGAAACACAAAATGGTGGCGTATTTTTTTCTCTCTCTCCATCTCTCTTTTTCTCGTGGCGCGTGGATGTTGGTAACAGGACGACAATCAATGGGAAGTAAGACCAATCATGGGTCAGGTGTAAACAGCCGCTGAGAATGTTGTTTTTCACTTCTGTTACGTAAATTAAATTCGTGTACACTTAAGTCTTTTCATGACGACACAGATGTTGAAATTTATGAGAAGGCCTTTTATTATTTACTTTGTTTGTAGAATACTTAGCACTTTTGTACGAATAGGTTACGATTTTCGTGTATGTTGTTAGGCTGTAGCCCAACATAACAGTTTTAATTGCTTGTCTTCGAATGTGTCGCGATCTTCTAGGAAGTTGTGGAAAATGTTCAAGTGTTTGTAAATCTATCGCACCAAACTGCGTGGTCATCAGTCCGTTGCTTAAAAACTACTTAAACTAAGGTAAACTAACGCAAGGACAACACACACACACACACACACACACACACACACACACACACACACCCATGCCCTATGGAGGACTCGAACCTCCGACGGCGAGCAATCGCTCTCTCCGCAGCGAGGCGCCTTACACCGTTCGGCTTCTCCACCGCGGCTAGTAAGTTGTTATGGATAAAGTTAATAACACAACGAAAGTATGACCTGTATGCATAATAATTATTTACGTACTCCTGATTGGCTGTCTTCATTTCCCATAATATTTATTATGGATGATAATACTTTTTGCCATCGCAATTGCATAATTGGCAAACTAATAAAGAACTATAGTAAATACGATAAACTTACCATGGAGCTTCGGTTTTACAAGGGCATAATTGGCTGTTATTCGGTGCCCTAAAATTCTGTACGTGGCTGGTCCCCAAATCGTTGTTTAGAATGAGTCAAAAGGTTCGTGATATAAGAAATGTATATCAAATTCTCACTATTAATGTAACTCATGTTCCATAAATGGCCACTTACTTTGAAAGTATAGCTTCTCCACTATTCGTAATTTTTACCCGCGACCGGGTAAAAACATAAACAGACGAAACATTACGCTCATCCACAACAATTTGTTGTGAAGTATTGCAGGTTTTTCGTCCTGACGCGTTTGACTCATTCTGCTTTCGTCAGACGCTTGTAGGCTAAGGGCACGCTGATTTGTTCTAAATCACGCCATTTTTCGCAACTAACGTATTATTTTCGTTCGTGCCTTGTTTATGATTTATTAGCGTAATATTATTGTGTAGTGACACCAAAAATTACATAAGAACATTAACTGATAACGGAAACAATGAATGATTATCGTAATTCTAGAAAACCCAGGGTAAATTCCAGATTTCTCGAAAATTAAAATTTTCCCGGGTTTTTTTCCCGCATCTGCTGGTTGTCCCAGTGCATATACACCTTATTGGAGACCAGTGGCACTCCCTCCATGAGTTTCCCATGCCACTTGATGGACTTCCATGGGCTATTCAGTGTCTAACAGCAGACATCGCTTCTAATGGTTGTTTCGTGTTCAAGGAATTTGATGAGCGTCGGACCTCGAAGAAAAGTGAGAGCAGCATTAAGACCATGGAGATAGGAGCTTCGAAATTTTTAGGGAGACGTCACGACGGACGCACGCAATCACGTCGGACGTTATATTCGCCCCTCCATATGTTTTGTTGTATTATTCCAAATAGGCATATGTAAATTTCAAATATTCAAATGTCTGTAATCTATCGGACCAAACAGCGCGGTCATCAGTCCGTAGCTTACAAACTACTTAAACCTAGGTAATCTAACCTAAGGACAACACACTCACACCCATGCCCCAGGGAGGACTCGAACCTCCACGGCGAGCAACCGCGCGCTCCGCAGCAAGGCGCTTTAGACCGCTCGGCTACTCCACCGCGGCATGTAAATTTCAGTTTTTTCTTCAACCATTAAAACTTTTTCATTTATACATTCCATATTAGAATATTAAGATTTACTTAGTGTTTATAAACTTTCAGTAAAACTACATTTTAAACAGTATTAATAACTAGATGTATTGACGATAACGTTTGGAGATATAAAATATTATTTGCATAATAACAGCTACTTACTCTCATCAGTTACAATACTAATAACTTTACTGATTTTTGATTGAAGCTACACTTTCTGATGTTTACTTCCTAACATACAGTATGTATATGTGCGTCTGTCTTGAACAAACACAATTTATTTTCATTTTTTTAGTCACCCAAACATGTTTTGGAGAATTTCCGAATTATTTTTTTTTATCTTAAATAAAATTTTGTATTTCATGTGGCTGTCTGGCATTTGCAGTTCATCTGTAATTAATGTTTCCAGACAGCCACATGAATTAGAACATTTAATTTTAATGTAATAAAGAATATCCCACTGATAATGGACAATTTTCTCCGAAACATGTTTGGGTAAATAAATAATAACAATTGTGTTTGCTCAAGGCCGAAGCACATATTCTTACTTACTTAAAGACTGACATGCGTAATTTTGAAATTTTTATTACTTTTATGTTTCGGACACTTAGTGCCCTTCTGGAGAGTTATAGTAGCCCCCGTAGTACTGTGTGCAAAAGTAAATATGAAGGTATGACTTGAAATCCATAATGACAACCTGCGGTTATTTAATTTGTATTACTACTATATGCGGCTACGTAACAGCCTATCTCTTAGGAAATCAAGATACAGTTTCTAAACTCTTTTGCAAAATGTAACAGATTTTACTATATACATTCCATTTATTTGACTCGTCTACCGTTCATAGTAACTTTTTTTGAATTTTTAAATCAGGAACTCCTTAGTTAATTTGTTGGATAAATTGTAACATTACATTGGAATGACAGAAATCATACGACACCTTCCGATACCATGTCGGACATCATTCTGCCGATGAATTGCAGCAACTCTACGTGTCAGGGACTCCAGTCATTCCACGTCCCCTGTAGGAATATCGAGCAAAAGTGTTGCTATACCCGCCCATAGTGGAGAAAATGTTGCCGTTGAGAATTTCGCCATCGAAGTGACATGTCGATTATGCCCCAGATATGTTACATAGGATTCATATTGGGTGATCTGGAAATAGTATGTTTATTAAATCAAATACATAGCGCATTGTCGTGTACAAATATTCCATCTCAGGAACATTACGTCAGTGAATGACTACAAATTGTAACCAAGATGCCTAACATAACTGTATCCAGTCAATGATTGATTCAGTTGGACCAGAATACCCAATTCTTTACATTTAAAATCAGCCCACACCATTATGGATCTGTCGCTTGCCTGGACAATTACTTGATGACAACTTGAGGTCTATGGCACACTCGGACCCTACCGTCGGCTCTTACCGACCAAGATAGGGATTTGTCACAAGGCACGGTTCCCACAATCTAGAGTTCAAGGTTTGGTCACGCGAGCACAGGAGGGTCGCTGCAGGTGACGTCATGGTGTTTACAAAGGCACATGGCAGCCGTCCGTCTAACATATCCTATTAACGGCAAATTGTACCATCCTGTCCCAACCGGGTACGTTCAAAGTGCATCCCTACTTCTGTGGCTACTTGACACAGTGTTGCTTCTATCATGGCCCTGAGAACTCCACGAAAACACCATGCGAGGTGTACAGTGGCAACACAATGGACTGACATTCGGGAGGATGACGGTTCAAATCTATCAGTGGCCATATAGATTTAGGTTTTCCATGCTTTCACTAAATCTGTCCAGGCAAATTCTGAAAGACACGGCCCATTTCCTTCCCCATGTCCGACAAACACCATCTGAGCGGATACTCCTTCTCTAGTAACCACGATGTAGACGGAACGTTAAACCCGAATACTCCTTCCATCATCCACTCACTTCCTTCTAATACTGACGATTCCTTGATGTCTCCGAATGTGTCCCACAAACTATCCCTTCTCTTAGTAAGGATATGCCAGAAACTCTTTTCTCCCCAACTCCGTTAATCACATCATCATTAGTTATGTGATTTACCCATCTAATCTTCAACATTCGTCTGTAGCAGCACGTTTCAAAAGCTTCTAACATCTTTTTTTCTGAACTCCTTATCGTCCACATTTCTCTCCCAAACAATGGAACACTCCAGACAAATACTGTCAGAAAGGACTCCCCATCGGGGGTTCGAATACCCGCTCTGGCATGGATTTTTGTGCTGTTTTTAGTATAAGCTAGTTCATAAGTAGTTTGTAAGTTTAGGGTATTTTTAAATTCGCTGGAAGAGTGTTGCGTGAAGGTTTACAGGATGGAAAGGTCATGAAACTAGGATGTTAGACTATTCCCAGAATTCCTGTTCGAAGGGAAATGGCAGGTGGGTTGTAGGGGAATTACATATCACGTCCATAAGAAGTATAGGGTGTGAAAAATATACACTGTCACATCAAAAACTGTATAAAACACATCTCTGCCACTGTTTTTCTTGTTATTGTTTTTAGACTGAAGTCTGGTTTTGCTGCAATTATTTACACCACTGTGTCATCTATAGGTGTCCGACTACTTCAGCCTGCATCCACTGACACAGTAGTTAACATACATTGACAACTTTAATGTAAAAGTCAGATTGCGGTTAAATATAATTTCATCAATTAGAGACTAAAGAACGGCCTTCCTCTCACGTACCGACCTTGGAAAACAAATATTTTGTAATTTTTTCATTATGGTTCACACTTAAGTATACTATTCACTAGTATTAATTTATACGTTCTTTACATTTGTCTTTCGGTAATAATTATTTTACTAATATTTCAACAAATCTATGATTGCGATACCTAGCATACCTCACTCATGTGTTACCTTGATCATTTCTTGTGGGGAAATATAACTTTGTGTGATGCTGATGGGGAATGTTTCCGTTAAAATACTTGTTCCAAAACAAAATGACACACGGTCATACACAGGCACACACACACACACACACACACACACACACACACACACACGCTCGCGCATTTATACTATAGCTAAAATAGCACGAAAACTAGTAAAGAACATCCAAATTTGTATTAAACTGCAACAGCTTTCACTGAAAAGTTTCGTTCACTCTTCACTGACACACTATGCCGGCTACATAATTGCACGTAGAGACTAATCGTTGCATTCACAGGAGATTTTATTGGATATTTGGTGATATTTTCCACAATTTTTAGACTGTATTGAAAGTGTGCTTTATATATACCCTATAAAGTGATATTAGGTTACGGTTCTAGTAATTTTGACCCACGGTGACACTTGTATTTTATTATAACGAGCGCGTTTTACATGCTGTTTGTCTGATTGACTGGTGTCGACCTTACGTGGCTAGTACGTAACACAGAGCCATTTGTCACCAGCATTGTTAGTTAAGTTCGTGCAGCCTGCTCCGTCAACCTTCAGATTTCCCTACATAAATTCAGGCAAAAGTCGGCATGGTTCCTTTGAAATGGCAAGGTCGATTTCATTCCCCAACCTTATCAAAACAATGCGAGCTTTTACTCCGGCTCTAAACACGCTGTCAGTTGATGATTATCATTAATATTCCTTTCCTTCCCTAGCTCCTGCTCCTCCGCTTATCATTGGTACAAACTTTTGTTGGTTTAGTCACAAGTTTACTGCTATTTTACATAATCCTCGAAAGTATGTGAGTCGTGTTGTCTTTGATCGAAAAGGATACTAATTCTAAAAAAAGAAACGACATTTACGATATGGACACATTTTAATTTTAATTGTAAATATGCCGCGGCGGAACGGCCGAGCGCATTGAGGCGCTATCCTACGATGCGCGAGATTGTTCCCCGTCGGGGATGTTCCCCGTCGGGGATGTTTGAGCTGTATTTAATATAAGTTAATTCATAAGTAGTTTGTAAGTTTAGGGACTGATGACCCCACTGTTAAGTCCTATAAACTTAACAAACGTTTGAACATTTCAATTGTAAATATAGAAGCCCCACAACACAACTATTAATCTTAAAACTAAAAAAATGTTGGTGTGCTGGAGAGAAATACCTCCGTATTTGCGACAACGCAAAAGTCCATATATTTTTATATATAAAACCAAAGCTTCATGCACACGTATTTATTTTGCAACATTTACACCTTGTCGACTAACACATTACTTCAAAGACATCCGAGTTTCTTCATAGCATCACTAATTATTGTTTTACTTCGAATTCATATACGGTTTAGTTGAGAAATATGAGTCTGTAGTTGATGCACGTAATGATAAAGAGTTACATAGATGTTGTATTTTATTTTTATGACGCTTTCTTATCAGATGTCGTGGCTTACAATACAGATTATGCCTCAAGATTTGGAAATAAAGAATTGTACGATGTAACGCGTTATACACCAATAACTGCATTTACATTAATACATGTGATTTGAACACGGTAGTGTGGTCGTATTCCATTTTGAGTTATTCATTACTCTTAAGTGTTTCTCCGCCATTAATATTGTCTATTCGTATGTCAATTATTTTATTCATTTACTAGCAAACCCAGCAACGCTTCCAGACGCTAATGTGTATGGGATATATACCCCACTCTTCTCTTCGTCTCCCGATGTCTACCCTTCCTCCCTTCTCTACTTCTCCATCACCTCCTCCCACCTCCCTTTGTGCATCTCCTCCACCCTGTATCTTCACACCATACCCTCTTACCATACACAATATCCATCTCCTCCCCCCTCCTATCATCCCCCCTTTTTAAATCCATTTCATTCGCCCATTCTCTATCTCCTCCTCTCCCTCTCTCTGATCTTATTTATTATTATTGCAATCGGGACTCGGATTGAGAATAGAAGTGGAAAACGGTGGACAAAACAATCGGAAACGGGTTATTAGAGATAACTTCCGAGCTGCTCTATCAGTGAGGTTAGTAGCTTTAATGTCCGTACTCTTAATGGTTTTATAGCATGAACATACATATCAACGGCGAACTGATGAAACAATCTGCGTCATTTCAGTATGTGATTGTCCTCGTTTCGATGAATCGTCAAACGGTAGGCATAAAAATTCATACAGTTCAACTTCATGTTAGTTACTTTACCTGTAAGAGTATAATGAACTCTTATTAGGAATCTAATTGAAATACAATTAACAACAGTGCTACATATCGGTAATATTTTACATTCCGCGACACAGGCAATAGCTGTTGGATCTTGGGAATGAGGCCGACCGAGAACAATCAATAGTGTTCCCATGAACGAAAAACGTAGTAATGGTAAGAAATCGGCAAATCTAATTGGATAATGTATACTATCACCCGACTGGCTAACAGCGACGTAACGCAATTTTTCGGAATCACCGGCTGTTGCCAACATTGCCCGCTAGGTCTGTGTATCGGATTTAAAATTAAAACCTACATACCACTTAATCTCTGGCTTCAAGCAATGTCCTCCCTTTCTTCTAACGTCCTTGGTGTATTTGTTTCCTCCGTTACAGCGTATTTGGTCGCTAGGCGAGTAGCGAATGAAGAAGCTGATTGTTGGACAATCTAGAAAATAATTCGAGCTGGAAGCGTACATACAGTTATTCTCAAATTCTAATATTATCCGGTAGATTTTCCAAAAACATTCTTTCATACAAACCTTGTCCTGAGAATTACGAAAAATCCATTTTCAAGTGACGCGCTTTCATACATGCGGCAATTAATATAGATAGATGTGTCATACATAAAATATTAAATAAATAGCTATCTAAAAAACCGTCCTATGTCCGTCTTCTGCTTCTAAGCTACCTTCCTACCAATTTTGAGTCAAATCGGTTCAGACGTTCTTTAGTTATAAATAGTGTAACTAACACGACTTTCTTTTATATATGTAGATTAATGATCAATGCCCCATGTTTATATTTGTTTACATCAGTGTGATTGAACTTGTGTGTTCACGTTAATGTGGGAGGTTGCTTTTAAAATTCACTGATTGCCGCGCAAAGGCTTAAAGTCGCCGCCTCGTTCTTTAGGCCTTCTTTACTTTGGTTAAAAGGCCATGGCCTCGTGAGTCGTCTGCACTGGCGTTTGCTGGGTCTCCAGAGACAAGCTTACTTGGTAAGATGGCGAGGTGCCCTGTTCTTATTGTAGTACCAACATAATCATGGTCGAAAGAGGTGACAAAAAAACCTCTCTGGAGATCCTCAGGTAGCGAGGGTTGGTAGACACTATGCTCTGAACGAGCTCTGGTCGCTTTTAGTGTGCCCTACATCCGATGTGTGGAGGGGAAGGCTTTTGGCGTGGCCTTAGGTTTCACTCTTGCTGCGTCCATCGAAGTAAGTACATTGTCGAATAATGCTGAGGGGATTGCATGCTTTTCATTCTTGGTGATCAGGCAGTCTTGGTTTATCAATGCTAGTTTTCTTGAGTGATTATTTCACCATGCGTGGCGAAGTGTTTCTTCATTTACAGATCTCGAGTAATTCCTTTTTCTCTCAAGTTAGAATACACGTGTGTGGCTTTCAGCGTTTGTGTAAACTTAGTCTCTTTGAATTTCCTTCCTGTTTTTATTTATTTGTTTATTTTAACTAACATTTTCGCGCCGTGTCTGTTTCCGCGAGTATGCTAAATATTTCTCAGATTTTCTGGTTTGATTCGGTCTTTCCTGTTTTGGTATGACCGTTTTCATCACATGCTTTCATAACGGTCTTTACTTCGGCCTTCAGTCATGCTTTTACTAATACTAGCTTTCTTCTATGTGAATTCTCATGCATGCTTTACTTGCTTATTCTAAATTAATTTGATTTTGTAAATCCTATGTAATTCACTGTGGTCACACACCACATGGTACTTATGGATAGTATGCCGCTGCCTCCCTGCACATGAGTTCATATCGTGCTTAGTGTTATTTTAATTTGTGCTTCAAGACATCTGCGTTCTCGTCAAAACGCTGCCGACGCTTCGTTTAGCCGCTGCTATCAAGTATTGCTGCATGAGTAATGCTTCGCAAGCAATATGCATGTGTCTGTGTGTGAGTGGATGTGCTTTCCTTTATCCACTGTGTATTTACAAATTTCCTCCCACGTTACCTCTATATTCATAAAGGGCAGAAACAATTTTATTATGGGCAGTAACTTCATGATTTCATTCACATTTGTAGAAGGTGTGTGATTTATTGTGCTTAATATGGTCTCCCTATATTTATTTGCTTGTTCACTTCAGTGAATAGATAATGATATAAAGTGTCGAACCTCTGCTTTATAATTTCATGCTACCCGTCCCATGATTAATTATCTATTCATTTTTTTATTTAACATTAATTTTGTGTTTGTTAAAACGTAGGCTTCTCTCTTAAGGAGAGAGCAGTTAAATAAATTTCCGTTGCGCATGTACTCGAAAGGTAATTTAGAGCAGTAGTGAGTGTTTTAACTTGAAATTGCAGATCTCTACTGCCCGAAATCTTACTTAGAAAACTTAATAAGCTACTTTCAACTGACAAAATTATCTCTGGCTTTTATCTGTTTGAAACAGTTTAAAATCTACCAACTTGCGGGAGAATTGTCTTCGGCCACTGCTAAGGACTGACTAACGTATCATTCCTGCCACCCTCTTTAAGTAGCCCCATTCCTTTCTGTGACATCACTGGTGTTCACTTCAGCGCTATATCTATCTACACTGCGCATCTACTACCTTCGCTACAGCCTTCCAATGACTGGGCTCAAACTACGCTCATTTGCAGGCGGACGTTTTTATTGAGGGTGCTGTCTCAACTTTTTAATTTGAATTTTTTTTTTATAACGGTGTCCCACAAGCTACTTCACCATGTTTTAGCTGCAGCTGATTAACCTTGAGCAATGGGACGCCGTGATGTGGTGCACTCGGCCGTTCGCCGTCGGGGTTTCGAGTTCGAGTCCTCCCTTGAGCATGGGTGTCAGTGTTGTCCTTTAGTATACCTTAGTTTAAGTAGTTTGTAAGCTACGGACTAATAACCCATCAGTTGAATCCGATAGATTCACAAACATTTGAACATCTTTTGACTATGTTATAACAGTTGTTTCCTAGGCTTGTTATGCAAACACTTATATCTCAGAGTTGTGTATACGACTGCATCTCAAGGGGTTTACACCACAGAACACAAGTATTAAGAACTCTAAGCCCCAGATTCGATAAGGAAACAAAGCGCTCGAAGCATTGACGCGTGGCTTGTGTGTGTGAGGGGGGAGGGGATGAAGAGGGTGTTGGGGTTACTAGCTCAAGACCCAGCGTTGACCGAATATGTACTATTTATTCTATAGTAGGTCCATCTCCTCTCTTTCTGTTCCTCTCGATTTCCAGTGTGAGAATTTTTTTCATTGGTATTGAAATGAAAACTGTTTCCGAATTCTGTACGGGAAGTACTCTCCCCCGTGCACTGTGTGGAAATTTACATAGGCAGTGACCTTCCATTTGTATTGCAGTTGAAGTGTGCAAAATTTCACGAAGATCTAAATGAGACTGTACATTTTTTCGAGTCCGTAAATAAAGTACCTCCACCATGCACCGAACGAAATTTTATGTTGAAAACGTCCATAACATTGTCTTTATTTTTAATTGTACAAAATTTTATCAAGATTGAATCAAAAATAAGGCAGAGTATGAGCAATATATTTACATTGCAATCGAAAAATGCAATGCACAAACTCTTCCGTAACCTCATACTTGCATGAGAACGTAATACTCCGTGGTGTAAATGTCCCAAGTTATGTATAAAATGTAAGATGGTTTTGTCACAGTGTTCGGTAGATACATTTGATCTTGTGTAGGATTTTTCCCTATTAAAGTGTGTCGTAAGTGTAGTGTTCGTATTCTACTTGCGTTTATCTTACTTTTTCTGATTTGTTGGACAACATATTAACGATTTGTATTAGAAGTGATAATCTAATTTATCGCATCTTTTTACAGAATGAGTGTGTAATTATGCTTTTAATGGTGTTGGCTTTGTAGCCTTAGCAACTAAGACACCATAACTTGCAGATGCTAGAGTAGTCACACACAAATATTCACGCGTTATTAACAGTAGGTACTACAAACAATAAATTTCAGCATAAGTCAATGCACCTGCGTCAATAATTCACCCACAGTAATAAAAATATACACGCCATTGATTGCATAAATACGTATTCATTACGTGATATAGTGTACTAAATTTAAATTTTAGTTCTACCAACTGTTGCTAACATGTTCCTCGTTAAATGAGAAAGAGTACGAAAACGAATTCCAATTAAAATTATGTAGAATAAGAATATTTGCAACGCATTTAAATCCAACAGTTCACACAATGATTAGTAAACAACAGAGAAGAGGGGCTAATATAATTCAGCCCTCAAAATGGGAGGAGCGAGGGAGGGGGGTGGAAGGGCTGAGGCGAACCAAAATTTTTACCCCCGTGTTCTATACGGTACTTTCAAACAGTATGGAAAAGCGGTGCAACATAAACTTCTTCAAACCAACACTACATTTTATACAGGGTGTAACATGAGTAAGTGCAAATATTTCTGAAGGTGACAGAGGTCAGTGTACCGAACAACATTATACTATGGTGTTTTGCCGTTTTCAGACATTGAAATATAACTGTCAAAAGGCGTATGCTAGCACGTTATGTAGTACCTCCACGTATGCGTAACGCTAGGATGCCTACATTTCCTAAATTAGGGGTGAGGTGTGGCGGTACGCCTCACGTTAGTGAGATTGGAAAGGAGAGATTCCGACGGTTTGGCAATCCGCTGCGATAGATCTGCCTTACCTTTCGCCCAGATTGCCTTGCTGCTGCAGGTGAATGACGCTCGAGAGGCTGAGCAGCAGCCTGTGACAGATGGGAAAGCGAAGTCTTTTATCGACAGGCGTTCTTCACTTGGACCCAGGTATAGCAAAACAGACAGGTTTAAACGTTTGTCTTTGTTATATGGAACGACTGTTTGAAGTAGAGAAAAAGAACCAACACTCTGATATTTTTATATGTTACGGTACCACGTGGAAAAGTACAGGTAACAAGAACTATATAAAACTAGATGACCCGGTGAACTTCGTATCACTTACCTCTTAATACCAACCATATTAATTGAGACCATATGTATTTTAGACCCAGTAGCTTTATAAAAGCATCATCAGATAGTCTAAGTATCGGCTCGATAGTGGGCGGCAAGCGTGGGCAAATCATGCACACGTGTCCAGGATAATATTCATGTCACATTCGTCGAAGTTCAGAGAAGGTTTAAACGGCGATAAAATTTGGAACAATTGCGGGGAAAATTTAGATTTAAAAATTGTAAAATAATGACTTGGTTTTTGTGTTGGGTGCGTTCAGAAATATACTTTGAAGGAGCAAAGTTCGCTTTACACGATATGAACTTACAAAGATAAAAATGAATTCGTTAGTCTCGCTAAAACTCGAGAACGGCTGAACCGATTTCGCTATACGTATATCATTACATAAACCACTGAATCTATTGTGATGAAGTCTGGTGTGGAAATAGCTTGAGCGCTGAAGTACCAGGTAACATACTTTAGAAAGTGTGTAATTCAAGATATTTTTATATTTGATTATATAAAGCGAAATATCGAACAATAATTACTCTCTGGAAAAGCTGTTTACTCTTTTACTACTTAACTGTTTTTCAGAAGTTAAAAGTAACTTTTAAAACTGCATTTTCCCTTTTGTAAAAGTGGATAGAGCGGAAAAACAACAGAAGCACCTGTCAGTTTTCCAAAAATTTTCTTTTTTTCTGGCTAACTATTCCAAACTTTTACTTATCTCAAACCTTCCTCTCGCTTTGAACGTCGAATGTGCAAAATTTTATCGCAATCAGATGAATGGTATTGATATTTCATAGAAAAATGTCTCTTTATTTTTTCTAAATTTTCCAATTCTCCGGGAAACTTTTCCAAATTTTTATTTCATAAGAACTTTACTCTTGCCCAAAACAAAAAAAGAATTACACTTCTCCGTCGTGCGAATAGTCAGTTATAGTGCTGAATTAAATCAAAAACACATTGAAAAACGCACTTTCAGATCCGCATGTCGTCATCTGGAAATATCATTCTTGGTGGGTGATTGTGTGGAACGCAATGTCTAGTCACGAAATAATCTGTACGATATCACTTCGGTGACTAGCGAACGGTACGTGAAGGAGTTGGAAGTTGCCTCATTGTCCAAAGTGACCCTAATTTGGAAAACACGTGGTTCATAAAAGATGGAGTTCGACCCCATTGAGGCAGGAAAGTATTTCATATGCTGAAGCAGCACTACCTGGGCCTCGATTTGCCACCGTATTGTCCGGATCTGAGAACATGCGAATCTGTTTTGTGGAGCTATATTAAAGAGAAGCAACAACCCCAGAACCATAGATGAACTGAAAACACCCATTCAGCTGTAATAATCCGACACCAGCAGGTCCTATACATTTTAGCTGTTCATATATCACACGTCATCGCACACAGAAAGCAAATGAACAGATTACTGTTTAAAAAATTAAAAGAATTTTCGAATGACATCTTCTAATCAGTATATGAATTTTTGATATGTATATTAGTAATAATACAATAAATAAATAAAAATAAATCAATAAGTAAGAAATTGAATATCTTGTAATATCATGTAAATGTACCTCTAATTGAATTGGCACATTACACATCATTACGAAATGTGTTTTTCATGAACCATGCATCGTGTATTAATTTAATAAAATCAACCTTAATAAGAGTACTTGGTTTGTAAAGTACAGTGAAGTAGAATTTATAATCATTGGTGTCTCATTCAATCAATGTAATTTAAAAAAGTATGTGACTCTCAGTTTTCTGATTTATTTGAGATTGTTCTGAGAATATTTAAAGTAAGTGAAAGTGAAGAGTCAGTCCGCATTTCTTGTATCCAGTCATTGCTGCAAGCTACTAAGATTGGTTGAGAAGACAACTGGTACAATATAACAAATTTTTACTTTTTCCATGTTTTGTGTCCATTTCGTCTCTGTTTTTAAAATTTCTTTCGTAATTTCAGCCATCACTTGTGGCTTTTTTTTAACACGACTGAAAAATTTATTTTACAGTTAATACATCCGTAAAGTTAATGGTAAACATTCATCTGTGCTATAATTTTCTCCACGCAATACCATTAAATGTTACTTATGGAGAAATTATTCCCGACAATTCCTGAAAAATACTTCTGGTCAATCTGTATTACTGGAAAAAATTCTCAGGGTACTCACATAAATCTTGCAATATTTGTAAATTTGAGCCGCGGCGGAGTGGCCGAGCACATTGAGGCGCTATGCTGCGATGCGCGAGGCCGTTCCCCAAATGTTTCAAATGGAACAAACTCCGTGGTCATCAGTCCGTGGCTTACAAACTACTTAAACCTAGGTAAACTAATATAAGGACAAACACACTCACCCATGCCCCAGGGAGAACTCGAAACTCCACGGCGAGTAACCGCGCGCTCCGCACCGAGACGCCTTAGACCGCTCGGCTACTCCAGCGCGGCAGGTCGTTCCCCGTCGGTCCTTCGAATCTCCCCTTGGGCATGGATGTTTGTGTCGTCTTTAGTATAATGTACTTCATAAGTAATTTGTACGATTATGGACTGATGATCCCGTAGTTAAGTCCCTTAGTCTTAACAAACATTGGAACATATTGTAAAACTGCTCCTTCAACAATCTCTGTGATATTACTTGATCCATCGATTAAGAATGTGTACGTCTTTTATTTTCGCTCGAAGAAAAACGCGAAACTGTTCTAAATCTGCATGATACCTACAATATTCATAAACATAATTGTATATAGTTTTGGTAATTTGAGTGCTAACAGCCGTCATGTATTAAGAAAAATGCATCTTTATCCATCAGCTGTTTTATTAAATCCTTAAAACAAGTTAATGCTGTTGACTAATCTGTTTTAATATCTTTTTATCTATGATGATGGTCTTGGACCGAAACTAGTCGATTTTAACGATTTAATAAAACAGCTGATGGTTAAAGATGCATTTTATTAAAAAAACCAGCTTAAACCGGATTTATCTTACACACCTGTAGTCCACATCTCCTTCCCCCCTCTCTCGGTATCCACCTCTTTCTCTCCCATCTCTCTTTTTGTTTCTAACTTTCCCTCTCTCCGAAAAGTTTTCTGCAAGATACCCTCTGTCATGTTCCATACAAACATTTATGTACTCAGTGAAGTTCCTAGTGTGCAAAAACTCATAAAGATTGGAGCGAAACTATGCATTTTGTTAAATTTCGTAAGTACCCTCCACCATGCACCAAACGAAATTTTATACAGACAGTGACGTTCATCTTGTTTTTAAGGCAGAATGTGCAGAATTTCATCAATATCGTAACAAAACTATAGATTTCTATGCAATAGAATCGCAATCTCACAAATATTCTAGTTTTATTTCATATAACCCTTATTCTGAGACTAACGAAAACGGAACAAAAATGATCTGTGAAATCGGTCGAGCCGTTCTCAAGTTATGGCATGACCAAGATATTTAGGGATCCAGTTTTATGTTGAAAGTACCCTCTCCCTATGCACCGTGTGGAACTTAAGATAGACGGTGACATTCCTCTTGTTTTGAAGGTCAAGAGTGCGAAATATCGTGAAGATCGGAATGAAACTGTAGATTTCGTGAGTCTTTAGGAGAAGTATGCTCTGCCATGCACCTATCGCAAAATACTTTTTTAGCTGACGTTTTCTACCTATAAACTACATTCCTGCCAAATTTTAGCTTCATAGGTGAAGTAGTTTTCTAGAATTCGTGTTTAGTCAGTGCGCGACTGTCCTTCAGCTTTTTTATAGATAGAGATTAAGAAAACAGAGCTATGTGTCATGCTCTTTTGTTCTTGGGTCAGAAAGCTTCGTGGGTGTATCCAAAGACAGCCACACAATCAGCCTCACATGACGTATGGTGGTGCCCTCTATGCCCTTAATAAATGCGGAGCCCCACAGACCACAGTGGCAGTTGCCGGAAGACCCTGGGAGATGTCTCCCGCAGTTGGAGACGAAATGTCGGGAGGAAGTTTTATACCTGGACCACGGCCTATCAACCCGGAAGTTTTACCTGAAGACAACGCCTGCCGTGAATGTTTACATTGTGTGAATGAAACTTACATCGTTTAACTATTCCAGTATGTGCCCTACATAGAAACGTAACATAGTCAAGACCATATACCAAACACGAGAGAGAGCCAATCTCTCCGTCCCTGCTACAGGCGCAAGCTCAGACAGTGGAAGAATATCTCACGTTCACTTTGGTTCACATTAGATTAGATCACATTAATACTTGTTCCTCTGATAATGAATACGAATTTTGTAAAGATGTGGGATTGTGTCAGATTGGAAAAAATATTACATTACATGACATACATATTATAATTATTTATTTATTAATTATTTTTTACTTTTTATTTTCTGTATATTTATTTTTCCTTTTCATTTTTATTTGTAAAATTACTAATTTATACGTGAAAATTCATAAACTGTATAGGAGGAGTTGTCATTCAGAAGTTCCTTCACTTTTTGTTATATGTTGGTAGGCTTTCTGTCAGACATTTGATGTTACCTGGTAAGTGATTGAAGACTTTTGTGGAAGCTTAAACCCCTTCTGTGCCTCAGATTTCATCTTGAATTGTGTAGATCGTCCTTTCTCCTACTTTGCTGCAATGCGCACTGCTATTACACTTCGCTTATCAACAAAAAATTACATAAGAGAATATATATATATATATATATATATATTGTGAAGCTACTGTGAAGATCCCTAGATACTTAAATGAACGTCTGCAAGTAATTATTCTAATTACACACTTTTGTGCAATGAATATTTGATGCTCAATAAGGAATTAACCCCAAATGTGACGCAGTATGATAGCAGAGAGTGAAAATAGGCTTCGAATTTACTTACTCTCCTACCGCCAAAATGTTGGCTTTTATCAAAGGTTTACTAAGATCATCAGTGTATAGCTTCCAACGCAATTCCTCAACGATGAACATAAAAGAACTTTACTTTCTCTTCGCCTTCTTGTTAATTAAAATAAGTCATTGCTACTGGCTTTATGGAATTAATTAAATAAAAATATTATTTACAGTTCTTGGCTGTAATTTATCATATTACTATTTTGTTATGAATTTATTTAGCACCTTTTAAATTATTTTAATTCTCGCCATTAGTTTTATTAGGTGCTTTGCGCCTTCTGTATTACAACTAAAATATTTATAAACATAATTACACAAATATTTTTATAGTAGGCCAATATATATTTATAATTTTCTGCAAGCATCAAATTATTCGTTTTGGGACTTGAAACCGCTGGTTTCCTTACTGGAATGTCTTTATTTCTTCCAGATGTGTTTGCCCCTCTTCTATTTCAGGAAATCATGAGTGATACATAAAAAGTACATTTTTTCGCAAATAATAATAATAGTATGGTTTTCTGTTACCCAGGACCTAATTGAGGAGTCAGGATGCAGGGTCATGGAACAAATCAATACACAATACAACAATGGTAATAGAAAATTTGTAAGTAGTCCTATGCACTCGACACTCTTAACACTAAGTGAAAAGATTCAATAAAGAAATAAAAAGATTAGCTTAATTGCTTCATTTTTCTAGGAGTTCCTCGACAGAATAAAAGGAGTGGGTTAGTGCTAAGATTGTTTAGTTCTTGTGGCAGTTTATTGAAAATAGATGCTGCAGAATACTGCACACCTTTCTGCCTAGCGTCAAGGTGGTGTGATGCAAATGTAGATTCGTCTTCTGTCTAGTATTCAACGAGTGAAAGCTACTAACTCGTGGGAATAAGCTGATATTAGTAACAAAAACGACATTAAAGAAAAAAACGTATTGTGACGCCAGTGTCAAAATTCCCATACTACTGGAAAGGGGTCGACATGAACTTCGTGAACTTACACCACATATTGCTCGAACCGCTCGTTTCTGAGCCAAAATATACTGCTTGTTTCAGTCGATTTACCCCAAAAACTAACGCTGTACGTCATAAGTGAGTGAAAGTAAGTTTAGTAGACTACCTTTAGTGTTGACAAATCACTTATTTCAGATATTGTTCTGATGATGAATAAAGCAGAATTTAGTTTTGGAACTAACGCTGTACGTCATAAGTGAGTGAAAGTAAGTTTAGTAGACTACCTTTAGTGTTGACAAATCACTTATTTCAGATATTGTTCTGATGATGAATAA
Source organism: Locusta migratoria (assembly GCA_026315105.1). Taxonomy (NCBI): domain Eukaryota; kingdom Metazoa; phylum Arthropoda; class Insecta; order Orthoptera; family Acrididae; genus Locusta; species Locusta migratoria. The sequence goes on from CM048747.1 coordinate 106,233,959, forward strand.
AGCAGAATTTAGTTTTGGAACAAGTTCCTGAACATGGGCTTTCCACGACAGCTTACCGTCTATCTGAACACCTAGAAATTTAAACTGTTCGGTCTCACTTATCGTATGCCCATTATGTGTAATCAAAACGTCATATTCTGTCAAATTATGTGTTATAATTGGTAAAAACTGAGTTTCACTGAGATTTAATATCAACTTGTTATCTACAAGCCATGTGGCATTAACCTTTAGCCCGTACACCGGTCTTTTGGACCGGGGCGACTCCCTTCTCCCCCCCTCCCCTTCTCTCTGAGTGCGTGTCAGCATTCTGCCATCCACAGTAGTCTCAAGGCTTTTCTTCGTTGCGCATCTGTCCGAAGTTCTCCCGGTCAAAAAAGGCCGATGTGTACACTGAATGTCTATATTTTCTCCGGTCCAATGTACCCCACTTACCCTCAAGTTGTGTGGTTACAATTAACTGCAAGTCTATAAAATTGAAAAAAAAAGAAAAAAGAAAAACTATATATCAAGTATGTGAGAAAACTATTGGGGGGTGTATGCTGGAGAAGGGGGAGACCGAATGGTGCACTACATGCAATTTAAGACTATTAGATGCAAAAAAGGCCGAAAGAAACTGAAAGAAACACCACTGCGAAGACCAAGTGTACACTTTGTGTACCATAAGGGGGTGTATGTGCAGAAGGTTAACAGATTACAAGCAGTTTCAATCGAAGTAATTAAGTGGCTTATGGTTTTGTATTCAATTCCTTTATCGTCTTTTAAATTACTGTTCATTCCCTCTAATATTATAGAGCGCACCAAAAATGAAGGTTTTGAAGTGAGCCTTGTTTAGTAACGTTGTCGGCTGTATTCTCGCCACGGCGGCTGGATAGGAGGCAGGGCGTCATCAGTACGATGCAGCGTTGCCGAACACATCTCCCGGCTCAGGAATTACGGCTAAGTGGCTTAAACGTCCGCGTAAAGCGGCAATTCAGACAGTCGACTGCGTCGGAACGACCGGAGAGCCACGAGTCTACCGCCGCCCGCGGTGGAGGCGCGCCACCTGTTCTGTTGTGCTGCCGCCGTTCTGCGGATGGTTTAGAGGCAGTGCCAGCTGTCACCGCGGCCGGCGGTGGCGGCGCCACCTCCGCCCGGAGGGTCGTTCGTTATAAATAGCTGCACTGCCGCGCCCAGAGATTACACCGGCCGAAACGGCTTACCGCGCTCCCACTTTGTTATCGAGGTGGAGGCGGAGCGGCCGCATTGGCGAAAACGAGCCGCCGATGATGGCGGTATTTCTGTCGTTACGGCGCCGGCGATAAACACGTGTGCGCGCGGACGCACTCGCAGTCGCCGCCAGTGTAAATATTCAGCGGCGATAGCATCCGCTTATTGACTGGTGCGGCCAGCGCGCGTATCTCCGGCGGCCACGCTGCACGGCGACCCGGCGGGCGTTATCTGGCGCCAGCCGGCTGGCGCGCCGATTGGAACTGGCGCCAGTTTCCGCCGCCGGCCTGACAACTGTGACGAGTAATACACGTGCGGAACATTGCGAAGGTTATAGGTCGAGCGACACTCCCAACGCGGACTCGGTGCCAGCGCTGATGGAGGGGTGCATAATGGACTGTTCCGTTTGTCATCCTAACATTCTTACAGACACCTGTGTATGTTACCGTCATTGTTTAAAATTCCAGTACCCCATAGAGTCCCTAAGTAGGGTATAAAATAATTTCGCCTAGCGAGAGATGGTATTTTATAAATGGAAGAATAGATGCCAAGATCGCAATTTTTTATTTTATTTATTCAAGACTACCTGTTTCGACACTATGGTTTCATCATCTGGTCTCAGTGTCAAAAGAAAAACCTGCTTATCGCAACGCTCCACATAATAACTGGTATGCGTACTGGTTGATATTGATATCTATAAAATCATGTGCTCGTGAGTGGTCAGAAATAATGCACTATGGTTGTCAATACTTTATGTAGATATTTACTCTTTTAACTTTGATCAGCCACATATTTTATCTCTTTTATCAATCATGAAAGGAGCAGCTTAGCCGTAAAATCTTTTGAAAAAGATTGCCTTGAACCAGTATTTTAAGGTCATTTTATAAAGATTTATAGACGAACGTAGAAAAATTTCAGCTACTGTACGGTACTTAAAGATCCCAGTCATTTAAGGGTACATCTTTTTAAAATGACCCGCCAACTCGTTGAAGGAAGAGAGGCAGATTAGGGTTTAGCGACCTGTCAGCACTATGGTCATTACAGATGCAGCACATGCTCGGGTGGTACCCTCCGCTAAGCATCTTTATTTGGATTGCAGAGTATGTATGTAAATGCTGCTACAGAAATCGGCCATATTTGTCTGGGGTGATTCAGGAAAATCACAGAAAACCGAATTCCGGGAGGCCGTCAACTGGAATGTGAGTCCGGTGTGTCACAAAGACTGCTTTAAAGCAACACGTGAAGATGAAATTGAATCCACAATAATAAATGCGACTGTCCATGTGATAAAACATATTTCACCTTGAAATGACCATAAACATCGTGTTCAAAGACATGGCCAGAGTCACATTTGAAAGTAAAATTTATGATCTTTCCAAATCCGCACTAAAAAAAGCAATTATCATCAAAAATGAATTTGGTCTTCATATGACCTCCAAGGACAAGGTCTACGTGAAATCAAATACTCAATTGAAAAACTAGGTAGAAAGCCTACAACTTTTGTATTTAACAAAAGTTGACTCAGGGGTATTCATAGCTTTGTGCCAACCTGTATAGAATGAACAGTACCATTTACGACAAGTGTTAAAAGAAAATGAGAAGCATTCATCGATTAAGGCGCGAATGAAACAGGAAAAAAACTACGAAATAAAACAACAGGATAATCTAACTGGAAAACAATGAAACCTGATCTGAGATTGAATTATCCGTCACAATAAGTACTCACCTTCATTATTTGAAAAAAAAAAAAAAAAAGTTTTTCTTGTACGTTCATTTCACGACTTAAAAGGAAATACAAAGAGAATATTGTTACCGTTGAATCATATAGTAGACTTGTTACATCAGGGGAGGCTAGAGTGACATTAGAACCTGTTATTTTCTTCCTAGCACAAAGACACCTCGTATTTTAGACTTCCGTTTTGCACGAACAACTGGCGAATCCTCGACTGCTTCCTGTGGATTGAGAGGTGGCTGCTGGCTGGAGGGCATTGTCGTACCAACTATTTCTTTATAAGGGGGGGGGAGAAAACCTATTTGCTGACTTACTTCGCCTTGGCGATTCCAGGACTTTGGTCTGGGGGGAGGGAGCGCGGGCAGCTACCTTCAGTGACATCTGTACAGATGTTGTCCCCAACTAGCAGTCACAGACTGAAAAATAGGACGAAAGGAGAGGTTAGAATGTAGTAGTTGTTACAAGGTGGTTCAGTCAAAGGCAAAAATAGCTGCAACCAAAGTTACTGGGGGGGGGGGGAGAGGGGGGCAAAAATCGTGTCTTTCCTCGCCAAAGTTTCAAGTTGGGGCGGGGGGAGACGATTACGAACGTCTAATTACGCACCTTGGACATAGAGTGAAATCTGATCTTTCTCAAAGCTGCTTCAAGATTTCTTCACCAGTTGCTAATCAGCGAAACGCATCTTCTGCCACGTTCTGATGCCTGCTGACAGATTGCGAGGGTCAATCCGCCCTTAGTCGACGTCCGGAATCGCACAGTGACACCCAAAGGGGCAGGAGGGAATTTGTTGACAGAATCCCATTTCATTTGGCCTGAACCTCATCATTCATCTTTGATTCCATTTCAGATAAATTTTTCAATATTGAAGCAAACACTGCACAAAATGTTAACCCAAATACCTGCTGCTTCGTCACCGCAAACAACGATGACGGGATGTATATGGCGGCGTGCAGCGTATTATGTTCTTCGGACGGACACAATTTGGGAAAGTATTTACTGTGTTGGTAATGAAATATCGATCATTTCATACTTTCACTTTCAATTTTAGGCGTTCTGTTCATTGCCTACGCATTCTATAGAATGCTGATTGCACACACTGCCGTTAACATATATGCTAGTTGATCACACAGGTGTATATGCTGCTCAACTACAGATAAGAAAGCTTTTCACTAAACATCGCTGCAGTTCGATAGATACTTCATTTAAATTACTGCTCGTTTCGTGAATTTGGTTATCTCTTCAGATCGATATCTTACGTGGTTCAGATGCTATTCATTTCCCAGAAAATACTAAGTACATGGCCCTAGGATATTAACTTCAGATCTCTAGTTTTTCAAGGTGTTTAGTTCTTCATGGAAATGAATATCCATTTGAAAAGAACCATGTCAAAATGTGAAAGAAGATGATAATGGCAGCAGGATGAAAGGCTTCAAACAAATCACACCATACCATAGGCGTAGTCAGAGGGATTTTTCTGGGGTTCAAACCCTTCCCAAAATGTTGATAAAGCTAACAAAAATTGGCATCATTGTGTATCAAGACCGTCTACATTTTTCCAAGGGTGGGATGAATTTACACGTGCTCCACACAGTCCCGATATATCCCCATGCAATTCCTATATATTTGGAGCCCGGAAAAGAGACATATTCATGGGCGTCGATATGTTTCTTGCGAGGAGTTGCGCACCTGGGTAAGAAACATTGTCATGTAGCTAACTGCAAACATTTGAGTATGGAGGAATTGACTATCTTGTCTCACAGTGGGTTAAATGTATTAACCGTTATGGTAATTAAAACTGAAATAATTAGCAATTTTACTATCGGTAATTACAATGTCAGTCATATATTACAATGTCAGTCAGAAAAATTCTTTATGCTCCTATGTAAACGAATCTAGGTTCAAATGTTTGTAAACCTTTTGGACCGAACTTCTATGGTCCTCAGTTCCTAGACTTACAAACTACTTAAAGTAAATTATAATTGATAGCTTACACGTACCACAAATATTCGAGAGCGTCTCTGAAATAGCTTCACGCACTTCCTTTCTGATTTCCATCCGTGTTTCTATCAGAATTTTCCCATCTTTATGATTTGTCTTCCTCCTATTTAACAGATTAGGTAGATTTTTAAGAAGTTTACAAATTTTGTATCTATACCCTGGTGTCTCCCTAGTGCACAGTCCTTTGGAATGAAATATAATATCTAGAGTGTTAGTGGAGTTTGCAGTTCTATTAATAGTACGCGTTATTAAAATGTTCCTCCATTGAAAACCCCTCCCGAAACCATAACCTCTCCTATATACCATAGAATAATGTATTCAATAAAGTGACATGGTCTTCAATCATATGTGGTTTGGTTCACTTCTAACAAATGTTTGTATAGCTTAAGCGACTTAACTACGGTGTTATCAGTCTTTAAACTTACAAACTACTTATGAACTAGCTAAGACTAAGGACGGCACAAATATCCATGACCGAGGGGGGATTCGAACCCCCGACCGTAGTGGCCGTGCGGACTGTGACTGGCGCGCCGCAGAGCGCTCGGCCACCGCGGCCGGCTTACTTCTAACCACACCTTGTTGGTGCATAGGCAGTGTAAAGTAGAAAAAAATAGTAGTATGGCATTTGTAAGACTGCAGTCTTTCACGCCGAATCTCGTTGATAAAAGATTCTTGGGATGTCAGCCGTGTGAATGCGTCGTTTTCCCGCAACGATTCTGGAGGTTTCTTACTTCTTCATTTCCGGACAACAACGCAACGACTTCTACACTCGACTGTCAACCCAAGAAGCTTTTATCAATATGGCATTTGCTTCGAGTCAGAATGAAAGTTTATCTTTGTTGTTGCTATAAAGAAATCTTATCAAAATAATGAGGAAATGTAACGAAACCTGGGGCGAGTGGATGTAGTCTCCTTCATTATTATTTCAATATTGCTACCTGATAATATAAAAAGAACAATATCCCTCGGAATACCGAAAGGAACGAGTCTGCATGATTAATGGTGAGCTGGTTTAACAGTCGATATTGTGTAATGAATACAGAACATTACGATTCCAAAGTGATAAGTATAATTGGTTGCAAGACATAATACTTCGTCAAAATGAGATTGCATAGTCTACGGGGGAAAAATTAGAGATTTTTGTACGTTATTAAATCAGCCCGCCTAACAAAGGCGTCTGTCTTTTTACATATATGAAGAGACAGAGATACAAATTAGTCGATGGAGGAGTTTGTGCCGAACTGGTACATGAGTACATTTTAGTTCATACAAATTAGTAACAGAAGCCCCAGGCTGTAGTACGAAAATGTGATTTTAACAATCTTGCGTCCATAAGTAAAGCAAGGGGGACAGTTAGAGAGAGAGAGAGAGAAAGAGAGAGAGAGAAGAAGAAGAAGAAGTGGCTTCCACTTGTTGTTCTTTGTCTGCTGCAGTTAATCAACTGCATGCTACACATCAGAACTCGAAGAGTGAACTGTGTCTGTGTCCTGTTTCCAGAACAAGCTGGTACACACCTGCAGAGTCGACAGACAGTGGACATCAAGTTAGAGCAGAAATGGAGTGTCGTGCTTTAATGACACACGTGTATTAGCGGCCTGCTGATAGATTTCCTCAGACTGGTCGTGTGGGCAGGTGCAGAATGAAATAAAAAATCTGTCTCTTCCTGGTGGAGAGTTTCCAAACCCAGCGAAGCCATTATAGCAGTGTTTCAAAGGTTGACACTGCACGGCGGGACGAGAAGTTTCTTACTTTGTTGTTTTACTAAGTTATTGATGATCATTCAGTCACTGTTAAAAATGAAATATTTTCTGATTTGCGCCGTTGTGCTTCTTTCCTGTGTCATTATATTTTCACTGATTATTTACTCTGTTGGATGATATGAAATGAAATGTTTCTTGTACGTCTGACTTAACCCTGACAATACTGACGACATTTTCGTATCGTGTATTACTGAGACGACGTGGCGATCTTTGAATCCACCCTAACAGTAATTCGAGAAAAAAGGTAGTAATTTTTTTTGTTTAACACTGAATTACGTCTAACAGAAAAATTTAACATATTTATGCAAACTCGTAAAATACTTCATTAAAACATTACGTACTTTTTTCATATTATAATATTTTCCTTACATCGTTTCCGCCCGCCTCTCCTAAACGTAGATGTTGCTAGAATTAATGTTAGTTATTTGCTGTTTTGAAAGATTATGTGGTTGTGTTGGGTGGTCAGCAGAAGTTAGTTTTAGTAGAGTGTATTTTGTTCTGAGACGGTCACTGCTCTTTCTGAATAAAACATGACTCTGAGTAAGTCTTATGTAGTTATTGCCGCATGGTACAGTGAGAATAGTTTCTTAGTTGATTTCTGTTTGGTATGTGACAAGGGCACGTTAAGACAACTATTTAGGAATATTTGGTTCTGTTTTGCATTGACGTTTTGTTGTGTCCATTTTAAACAATAATAGTTCCTGAGCAGAAAATTATAATTTTCCAATTTAACGACAGAAGATAATTTCGTCAATGTTGATGTTCATAAAATATACTTATGGGTTTAAATAAAAGTAAGATCATAATGAGCCACCCTCGTATAACCCCCAGTCCAAACCGCACTCCTTCCAAATCTTGTACATTTGGACAGAATGAACCATGATCAATGGGAAGCATTAGAAACACAATGAAGCCACACATGTTATCTATCACAATCATGTGAAACTAAATACTCGGAGGATTTACTCCTCTGTTTGAATATCTAAGGTAGAATTCCCATGAAAGGTTTATCAAGGTGGAAAACAGCACGGAGTATCCAGAGGAGTTGAAAATATTAAGTCAACAGTAAATAAATGGTGGAAACACAAGCAAAAAGTAAGGCAGACAACAAGTCTACAATAAGATTTAGTAGGAAATGAGACAGGATTGTAATACTTGTGTATAAAGGATACGAATTTCCTGAACGAGTCCGCGATCTTCATTTTATGAATAACAATAAAAACCCTATAGATCGCTAAAATTATATTTATTGGTTACGACGTTTCGGCATCTGCCATCATCAGATCTGCAAGATGAAGGAACAAGTGTTCGTTGTACGATCAAGTTACATAGAATTATTATTATTATTATTTTACATTGTAGGAAAATGTAGAATATTAAATATAAAATCGATAGCATGTTCTACAATAGCGCCACCTGTCAGCTATAAAAGTTTTTATATATGTGTAATTTTTATTCAAGACTGCAGCTGACGTACCTACTACTAGATATTTTATTGTTGACGGTGAACTTTGCTCTGCAAGTTCAGGTGAGTGTTCAATTGTATCATTGTAAAAACGTTTTATATGTTTGTATTTAAAACGTTCTTTATAACTCGATTGTACAACGAACACTCGTTCCTTCATCTTGCAGATCTGATGATTGCAGGTGCCGAAACGTCATTTAGCGATCTCGACGGTTTTAGTTCTTATTGAAGAAAAGGATTGTAGTACACCGAAGAAGACATTCAGAGTTCTCCTGGCGAAAGTAATGGAGGACTGACTTTTGAAATACGATGGTCGTTTGCTATTTTTCAAACTCCACTGAAAATTGCTTTATTTTGGAGAACAATGTTGTGTCCCACAGACCACTTCGGGAAAGCGTGAAAAGACGTCCGACTATCTGCAAGTGCAGTGCGCTGTTGGGTCCGCTCTCAGCATTTACGGTGTTTACTGCGTGTGACGGGAGTGCTTTCTAGGTGTGATATTAATGCATTCAAAGGGCGAGAAGAGCCTTTTTAAGACCGGCAATAAATACTCATCGTTATGAGCACAATGAGCTGCCGGCGCTAATTTCGTCGCTGAATTTAACAGCCGGCTTTAAATACTAATTACGGTTCTTCGAAAAAGGATCTGAATTAAAGAGGAAGTAATGAAAGTTTTCTCGTCATGAAGGGATATATGTTGTTGTTCCTCAAAGGAATTCACAGAAAAGTAGCTGTAGGTCTATTAACTGTCCAGGATGTACGATAACAACAAAATGTTAATGAACAATGTATTAAAAACAACCAGAGCACCATATTAGGCTGTATGATATCCGTCTCGCACACTGGGACATGGCTTCATTTGCACGAGGAACTGGAGTGTAAATTCTCTTTTACATCATACTTTGTTCTCTTTTCACATATAGCGTTCCACCTGGGACCAGTATCCCGAAAAAAATGGATTAGTGAAATGTCGTTTAATGAGGTAAAATAAAATGAATACGATGCAGACAGAGAAAAAGTAAATGAACTCTTATTTCAAAAGTAAATGTCATAGCTGATAATACATTTATTCCACTGGGAGACAAGACGGCGTATGTGTTCATGACAAGTTGTTGTTGTTTCTTAAGAAACCAGAACTGTAATCAGACGTCTATCTCTTACCGGAAAAACCGGTGACGTCGATCGATACGATCAACACAAAACCGTGCTTAGAATAAAACTCCACAACAAAAAATTGACCAATACAAAAATATAATTAATACGTTTCTTGGCAGTTTCATCAAAACTTAGTTCTCCACCACAAGTGACATTCTAATAGGAAGAAGTACACTGCATATCAATACAAGGGAAATTACACGTCAATCAATAACGTCAGTGTATCTTTACATTTCCAATAACAGTTCCGAAAGCCCTGTCGAAACAAATTAATACAAGAGCGTAAAAACAAATATCCGCAGACATGATAATTCTTACATTAGTCCTTAAAGTGCAGATGCGTGACTTCTATGAACTGGTTAAACGAAAGTTGAACGAAATACGTAATCGTTGTTTCAAAACTCCTCTCTGAAACTAATATATTAATATAATACTATTAAATACGGAAATTATCTACTGAGATGTGAAAATAATTTTCAAAAGAGATATAGTGGCAGCTCAGTAATTACCTTAGTTTGGTACCGCCGATAGTAACACACAAAGACACAAATGGCAATGAAACTAAATGATTCAGGCAGGAGAGGAGGGAAGGAAAAGTTTACTCACAACCTAGGTCATGAGGTAGGGATAGTGAAGGTGGACATCAGAGATGTTTTGCATCTTCTGAAATTCTGCATCTTCAGAGATGATGTATTATAAGTACTGAGCCATGCTAGTGAAAAGGGAGATCTAGAAGTGAACCGAATAATGCCGAGTGGAGGAGAGGGTTGCTGATGAAAAATTAAAATTATATGAAAACTACACACACACACACACAGAGTCAAATAGACATACACATAAGGGACGGTGAAAGATAGCTAATAATGAGTTCTTGATGGCAGAGAAGGGGAGGTTTTCGTTGCCGAGTGGAGGAGAGGGTTGTTGATAAAAAATTAAAATTAGCGGAAAACTACAAACACACACACACACACATTCACGTAGACATACACTTAAGGGACGGTGAAAGATTACTAATAATAAGTGAGTTGTCGATGGCGGAGAAGGAAAGGTTTTCGTTGCACGAACAACCCCCAATCCTTCACTCCAGGCCACTTGCCCAACCACTGACGTACCGTTACCCCCCACCCTTCCACTCTCGAACAATAGCGCTCTTCCTGGAAGGACAGGATGATTGACATCAGGGCCGGCGCAAGGCACGTGCGAAACGTGCGGCCGCACGGGGTGGCACTTTCCGAGGGGCGGCAAATTGCCGACCTCTTTCTTTTTATTTTTTATTTTATTTATTTATTTTTTAGTACAAACTCAACATTCATGACCAAGGAGGGGATTCGGAGTGGAGCGCTGCCAGCTTGATACACGACATGCATTTACTCTCAACTAATTTTGCAGAAGACTAGATATAATTTGGTAATTCGAACGCAATGTTCAATACTGCGGTTGCAAGTTAAGTCTGAAACAATTTTGCTAACCCCTTCAATGACAGTTACCGAGTATTTTATTCTTCCCTCACTATGGAAAAAAAATTGTCAAACATGTCCCAACACCTTATAATGGCTAGAAGTGTTCCGAATGGGTATATATGCTGGGAGTAATTTCAAGTGATGAAGACATTGGTAATAATCCTGGTATAAGTTGGGCTTATACGTATTTTTGAAGATTTTTGCTATCCGTTTCTGAGTGATAGTCCGACGTTTTGGTTTTTGAGGCATGAAATACCTGTCTCCGCCTGCATGAACAACAATTAAACCCTGCCCGGCACTTTTGTTTGACAATACTACTCGCAAACTATTAAACGTTAATTTTGACACTTTCTAAAACGAAAATCCATACACAGAACATTGCTTCTAAGGGTTTCTACGTTTATAGGAAGACATAATTCTTACCCTATTGTTAATATTGCTCTGAGAATTCTCCTAAGACTCCCAGTGACAGTTACGAATGGAGAGAGGAGTTTCTCAAAACTGAAATTGATGAAGACATACCTCCGATCAACGATGAGCGAAACTCGTTTGAATGATCTTGCAACAAAATCGACTGAGCACGAACTTACAGAGGACATAAATTACACAGATCGTGTGAAAGAGTTAGCATAAGCAAAAGCCAGAAGGTTCGATTTGTCTAGTATTTTTTTCTTTATTTCAATTTTTTTATCATGATCAGTGTCTCGGTTATTTACTGTGTTATTTCTTACTTTGTTCAACGTTGAATAGGTATTGTAAATATCATTGTTCAAACCAAACTATCGTTAAATTGTTAATATATTTTATTTTCCCTTGAATATATTATCCGGTTGGGAAGGGAGTAAGGGTTGTCGCCTTTCTCCAATGTTGTTGAATCTGTACATTGAGCAAGCAGTGAAGGAATGCAAGGAGAAATTTGGAGAGGGAATTAAAGTTCATGGAGAAGAAATAAAAACTTTGCGGTTTTCCGATGACATTCCAATTCTGTCAGAGACCGCAAAGGATCTGGAAAAGCAATTGAATGGAATGAACATTGTCTTGAATAGAGGGTATAAGATGAACAGCAATAAGAGTAAAACAAGGATAATGGGATATATCATCAGAAAATCAGGTGATGCTGAAGGAATTAGATTAGGTAATGAGCCCATAAAAGCAGTAGATTAGTTTTCTTATTTGGGTAGCAAGATAACTTCTGATGGCGAAGTAAATAAGATATAAAATGCAGAATGCCTATGGGAAGGAAAGCGTTTCTGAAGAACCGAAATTTGTTGACATCCAATATTAATTTAAATGTTAGGAAGTCCTTTCTGAAAGCATTTGTTCGGAGTGTGGCATTGTATGGAAGTGAAACTTGGACGATAAGGAGCTCAGACCAAAAGATGATAGAAGGTTTTGAAATGTGGTGCTACAGATGAATGATGAAAATTACATGGGTAGATCACGTAACTAGTGAGGAGGTGCTTAACCGAATTGGGGAGAAAAAAGAGTTTCTGGCATATCCTGACTAAGAGAAGGGATAGATTGGTTGGACACATTCTGAGACTTCAAGGAATCGTCAACTTAGCATTAGAGGGAAGTGAGTGGGATAAAATCCGTAGAGGGAGACCGAGGGACGAATACAGCAAGCAGATTCAAAAGGATGTAGGTTGCCGAACTTATTCTAAGATGAAGAGACTTGCACAAGGCAGTTTGGAGAGTTGCATCAAACCAGTCTGCGGACTGAAGACCACAACAACAAACTTATCTGTTCACAACCAATGAAAATGTTTATTTACTTAACTGTAAGTTCATGCTGCGCGGGATTAGTCGAAGGGTCTAAGGCGCTGCAGTCATGGACTGCCCCAGCAGAGACTCGAGTCCTCCATCGGGCGCGCGCGTTTGTGTGTGTATGTGTATTTGTCCTTAGGATAATTTAGGTTAAGTAGTGTGTAAGCTTGGGGACTGATGACTTTAGCAGTCAAGTCCCATAAGATTACACACACATTTCGAAATTTGTGTAAATTCGCAAGGTTTATTACAATTATCTAGATTTCTTCAATCAGGTATGACTACATTTTTGAGCTGGTGCCCAGCGACTGTTTTATACCAATCTGTAGAGAATGTCACCAATCAGTCGCAACTTTTTTCCATATCTTCACAAATTTCGGGCACAGTGTGGCTATTCCCAATGCTTTGCGTTTTGTTTATATCTGTACCGTCATGCTGAACGTAAATGTCAAACCATGACGGTTTATATCTAAGGACATATTAAAAACTTTGAGACTGGCCACTCAGTGGCCGAAACCTAGGTAGATCTGAAAAGTAAACAAAAATTGCGATTGATTGCTGACATTTCCTACAGATTTGTTTAAAAAAAATCCACAAAGGTTTTTCTTTTTAAAAAATGGCGTCGGGGGGGGGGGGGGGCGGCAGTTTAGAAGCACGCACGGGGCGGCACTTGCGCTTGCGCCGGCACTGATTGACATCGAACATGTACTTACACTTAGAAGGACAATGATGCTCTTAAGGACGAATGACAAATAACAAGTAACCAAACTTTGGACAATGCAATTTCCTGGAATAATGACTGATAACATGAAGCATGTACTTGCTCATAACACGTCACGTAAACAACCGCCTCCACAAGTGAACGCTTGGCCTCTGCCTGCCCCCCAGCCATCCACCACCACTTCCGATTATTTTTTATTCCTAATTTGCGTATCAAATTAATTGCGACATCCTGTGTTTTTGGATTAACAATTTTCCAGAAAGCACATTCGTTTTCTCTCGGAAATCGTCAATGAGCAACAGTAGATGTCTTGCTATTTGTCAGTAATGTTTAACAACAGTTGTTTACAAACGAATACCAGTAAAGTCAAGGGAATTATTTAAAAAAATTCTAACCAAACATTCAGGACTATCAAAAACATGAAAAAAGGTTGCATTGTCCAGATATTATTCGGGGTCAGTTACAGGGGTAGCAAGTATTAGCTAGGTAGGATGGTTCTGGGATGTTGTAAGGTTTCACAAGAATATTGCGTATGTTTGGAAGACTACGAAAGGTTACTCTACGTGGTGTTGGGAGGATAGTTGGAGGTATGATCTCACTACTGGGCATGACTTCAGAAAGTCCCAGCCCTGACGGAGCAATTTATTGGCATTCCAGGCCGGGATGGAACTGGTTGACTAAGGGGATATTTCTGAGTGCTCTGGGGTTATGGATATTATTGCTGGAAGGGGAGAAACAGACCTCGAGATCTGCTTGTGGGCAAGGTCTGTAATATAGTTGCGGGTTGTCAGTTTTGAAGGTGATATCAGATAAAAGACAAACAGGTAGTAAAAAGTAAATAAACATTAATACTTCAAAACTAATCGCCATTGTGGATAACACATGTGTTTCCCTCGGTGATTTACGGCCAATGCGTTGAAAGAAAATTTAAAAGAAACACACTGAAATCTGTGACATTTCCATCCAAAAACCTGCATCCTATGCAAGTGCCATTCTAATACAGAAAACAAAATAATAAGCTGTAAATAGCATAGAATGGAAAGTATTCGTGATTCAGTGACGTCAGTTATCATTAAATTTTTAACATTATAATTAAAAACAGACCAGAGTCCAAAATAGTTGTTTTTACTTTATGACCGATTTCAGTATATGCAGATCGTCCTCAGATGGACAGCACCATTATGGCAGACGGGGACGGTGGACAAGGCTGGGCGCACATACGTAGAACCGCTCACGTCAAAGCCGTTGTTTTTCTCCGTTATGCTTACTGATATGCATCATTATATTTTCTTCCAAAAGTGCCAAAAGCCCTCGGCTGAAGGTACCACATCTTAGACATGTGAAATTGATTATATTGGTGGTCGAAGTGCAGATGCTTAATTACGATTAACTGGTTACAACAAAGTAGGAGAGCTACGAAATCGTTGTATCATCATTATACTCCACTCTGTGATTTACCCTCAATTTTCGGCAACAAATTATAAGCCAATGATTCCATACGTTGCGCGAAAAGCTATTTATGACGTTACATACACATGTCATCATTTTAAACTTTCATTTGGTCTGCATTAATGTGATAGTGATTCCAAACTGAACAAACATGACTTTCCTGAGGTGTGCACGTTATTCTCATCCTCTTTGTTTTAGTTATTTCATCGAAACTACTGACTGAATCTGCATCTACTCTATTAGAACTATTGCAACCACTAGCTGTTGTGTAGGATATGTTTAATTTTTTAAACTATTGTAATTATGCAGGGACTCGAAACTTACTGGCAGATTAAATTTGTGTGCCAGAACCGGGACTCGAACCTGGGATCTTTGACTTTCGCTGGCAAGTGTTCTACAATCTGAGCTATCCCGACACGACTCATGATTCTGCCCCACAAATTCACTTCTGCCATTACCTCGCCTGGATAGCTCAGTCGGTAGAGCGCTTTCACGCGAGAGGCAAAGCTCTCAGGTTCGAGTCCCGGTTCCGGCACACAATTTTAATCTGCCAGGAAGTTTAATATCAGCGCAGATCCCGCTGCAGAGTAAAAGCCTCTTTCTGGAAACATCCCTTAGGCTGTGGCTAAGCCATGTCTCCACCATATCCTTTCTTTCAGGAGTGCTAGTCTTGAAAGATTCTCAGGAGAACTGTGAATTTAGAAAAGTAGGAGGCGAGGTACTGGCAGAAGTGGAGATGTGGAGGTGGGGGGGCACCGTGAGTCGTGTCTGGATAGCTTAGTGGTAGAGCGCTTGCCCGCGAAAGGCAAAGGTCCCAGTTTCGATTTCCGGTTCCGACACACAATTTTAATCTGGCAGGAAGTTTCATATCAGCGCACACTCCGTTGCAGAGTGAAAGGAAGTTTCAACATAGTTTCAGTTTAATTTTCACTTATGGAGTCATGAAATTTGAGGGCGACTTGAGATGCCAATGAGCACTTAAGGTAACAAACAAATATCCATGTATGAATTTTTCTTTAGGACAGTATTCATTCCTTTTTTTAAACTATTAAAATAGGTTTGACTCTTAAGAAAAATTGTCATCACTATAATTTGTCCCTTACTCATCCTAACTATGAGGTATTTCAAAATTCATGAAATCCTTCAATACAATCTAGTACTTTGCATCTTCGATACTTACATTTTCCTTTGATGATGAGATGATCTCTTCTGCCTTCCTTATAGAATATAAAGAAAGCAATCGTAGTATTCGACCAGGATTTGCTCTTGCGATTCTATGGGTTTTCTGCATTTGAAGAACAACTTGCCTTCGAAATTGAAGATACGGTAGATCATTTCCCAAACTCCGATATAATAGCCATCATTGTCCGCAACATAAGTGAATACCCCACGCAAACAGAGGCCACCACAATGTTTAATTGGTCATTTATATCAACCCCTCCCATATGCTGATTATATCTTAGACATGTGAAATTGATTATATTGGTGGTCGAAGTGCAGATGCTTAATTACGATTAACTGGTTACAACAAAGTAGGAGAGCTACGAAATCGTTGTATCATCATTATACTCCACTCTGTGATTTACCCTCAATTTTCGGCAACAAATTATAAGCCAATGATTCCATACGTTGCGCGAAAAGCTATTTATGACGTTACATACACATGTCATCATTTTAAACTTTCATTTGGTCTGCATTAATGTGATAGTGATTCCAAACTGAACAAACATGACTTTCCTGAGGTGTGCACGTTATTCTCATCCTCTTTGTTTTAGTTATTTCATCGAAACTACTGACTGAATCTGCATCTACTCTATTAGAACTATTGCAACCACTAGCTGTTGTGTAGGATATGTTTAATTTTTTAAACTATTGTAATTATGCAGGGACTCGAAACTTACTGGCAGATTAAATTTGTGTGCCAGAACCGGGACTCGAACCTGGGATCTTTGACTTTCGCTGGCAAGTGTTCTACCATCTGAGCTATCCCGACACGACTCATGATTCTGCCCCACAAATTCACTTCTGCCATTACCTCGCCTGGATAGCTCAGTCGGTAGAGCGCTTTCACGCGAGAGGCAAAGGTCCCAGGTTCGATTCCAGGTTCCGGTACACAATTCCAATCTGCCAGGAAGTTTCACATCAGAGCACACTCCGCTGCAGAGTGAAAGTTTCATTCTGGATGCAGGGAGATATTGGCACGTTGATTAAAATGCAATGAGAACCTGACGTTACTGAATTGCGTATAATTTCTAATTACACACCTATGGCAATGATCTCTTGTTACTTGGCTGTTTTTTTATTGTTTTTTTTTTTTTTTTTTTTTTTTTTTTTTTTTTTTTTTTTTCTCTTATGATCAAGTCTTGCTCTAAGCAATGCTACATACGCTTTTGTGCGTACGAGATCTAGATGTCCCTTGTCATTCAGTAGAAAATAGACTGCCATGAATATCTTTCTACATCTACAGTATGCAGACGGATCGGGAATGTATGAAATATGTATATGGGATTTCCAGCGAAACAACTGCAGCACGGACTAAACAGCATAATTCTGTTGCAGGAAAAACCCACCGTTTCGTTGCCTGTGCTTACAGGATCACGTTACGAATCCAGATCTCTCTCTATCTCAGTTTTTCAGTCCTTTATAATGGCATTGGTCTGCCGATTAGCTTCGAAGAGATCCAAGCCATAGATCGTCTTATCTTAAGTGAGTTTAACAGTTGGCCACTTACACCTGATACAATAAACGGTTTACTTAATTTACAGGTTACGAACTACAACGGCACAAGCTAAAAAAGGAAACAAAAACATGACGAAACTGTTAAATTTGTTTTTTTTTTTTTTTTTTCGTATGCCACACATAAATATAGGCAGATGCGTGGATGGCAGGGCTTCTGTACTGAATTGTCTCAAGGACGGAAGGGGGAGTAAGTCCACCATTTCAGAACTACGTATGTGAAAGTAAAATATGTCTTTGTGAAAAAGTAACTTAAATAAATTTGCCACTCATGCACTCATGCACTCATGCACTCCGGTATTTACTAATTTGCTGTTTATTCGATAATGTTCAAATGTTTGTAGAAGTTATGGGGCTTAACTAAGGGTTCATCAGTCCCTAAGATTACAAACTACTTATGATCTAGCTTATACTAAGGACAGCACAAATATCCATGCCCGAGTAGGTATTCGAACTCCCGACCGTAGTGGCCGTGCGGACCGCGACTGGCGCACCGCAGAACGCTTGGCCACTTCGCCCGGCTGCTGTTTATTGTTATGTAGCACGCAGAAAATAACATTTTGTTCTAACTCACTCACTTTCCTAATAATTTGTGTCTGATGTTATTCATTTACTTTCTTTTAATAACACAGTCTCGACTGCAAAATTTTGAATTTATTTGCAGATAGTTTCAATTCAAAAATTCAAAATTTTGTGCTTTAGAGTGTTTTATTAAAAATGTTATGAAAAGAAGCGCTGTTGACCCAAAATGTTTGCAAAACTATGCTATTTACTTATGTTAATTTTCTTACGTTACGACTGACACAGCGGATCTGTGTGCGACACGAGATACAACTTCCTCGCTTATTTCGTATACAAGAAAAAAACATTATCTTGCGACCGAACACGCAAGGCATTTGTAATCCTCAAATAATAATGAGTACTTGCCAGCCATTGTTGTTTCAGTTTGTTATAGATGTGGTTTTTGTATAGACGGCACAACGAGGTGTAGGTGTTTTCAAGATTCACAAAATTTTACAAAGTCATAGGAAACGAAACAAGCAAACAATCTAGTTCACTAAACTACCACATAAGAATCATGCTTTTGTGTTGTTTTGTCAAAAATCGCTAAAAACGTTGCTTTTATAATCCATAGTAAATCCCCCACACTAGACCATAAGCAATGTACAAAAACCAATCGCCTTTCTCAATTTCCGTGTTCTGAAGTATGTATTATTTTAGTTTTGATCGTGTACTGTAGGATAGCTACAGAATACCAGTTCTTTCGCAAAATATACAAAGTAGTCCAAACGACCCATTAGCTCTAATCAATAAAACCGCCGATACGGGCAACAAAGAACCGCATTTTCGCACCTGGTAGTTAAGAAATACTAGGTTTCGGTACTGTTGTTGGCGGATCTATTACGTGTGTCTAGTTTTTAGACAGGCGGTTTTCCTGTGTACTCTTTTTGAATAGCTCAGGAAAGGAAATACTTCTGGTTGTTAACTGGCACTCTCCGCCATCCATCGCTTGGTTAATTGTGGAGCATCATAAAGATTTAGTGAAAGGTCGTCATAGCTACACGCAATAAATACAAACATACAATTAGCACAGCAAAAAGATCAATAAGCTTACGACAGGTAAATACTGCATGTAGCAACGAAAGATTTTATTATATTTATCTCTAGATTTTCTGTAAGAAAGTTATCTACATCCAAAATTTTGTATGTATGTTCGTTCTCAGATTGCTTGCAAATGGCCTAAGGCCTGTAGATCTGTCGTCTTAATAATAAAATAAGTAGCAACCTTAAAAGTCATACCTTAAAATATAAGGTAACAAGACGTTGACACCAGTAGGTGAGTTTTGTGCTTTCTGATGGCTGAAGTAAAAAAAGTTGTAAAATGCAAAATGGCTGTGAGGAGAAATCTTTTCTAAATAAGAGAAATTTGTTGACACCTTCTACTGATTAAATGTTAGGAGGTCCTTTCTGAAAGCATTTGTCAGAAGTTCAATATTGTAAGGATATGTAACATTGACGAGAAGCATTTCAATCGCAAAATGATAGAAACTTTTGTAATGTGGTGCTACAGACGAATGCAGAAGATACGTAGATCGTGTAACTAATGCGTAATACCGAACAGAATTAGTGAGAAAATGAAATTCTGAAATAATGACTGAAACGAGAATTCGGTTGGTGGGACAGGTTCTGAGACATCAAGGAATCGCCGAGAGACGATACAGTAAGCTGGTTCAAAAGGACGACCGTTGCCGTCCTCAATCAGAGATGAAAATGATTGCATAGGATATGGTAGTGCGGAGAGCGGCATCAACCCAGGTTTTTATTATTTATTTTGTGTTCGGTATGCCAGATGCCTTACAGTACTATACACATTCAAAACGAAAATCTAAATTAACATACTGCATACATGTAGTAATCTGTCAAAATAATTAACAATTAAATAGAAATACGTAAGTCACAAAGCCAAACAATGGCTGTGTTAGTTTGTCTATGCAGATCTTCTAGTTCACCGTCCGGAAACCATGACTTTGACACTGAATTACGTGCTGCGTCGTCTGTATGTCGCCGCAGTCAGTGAGGATCGTCCACGTAGCCCCACTTGGCCGTCAGCTCGTTGCACCGTCCAACACCAGTTCTCATTCTGTTTAGTGCCACCCAGGTTCTTCGTGTGATGTTGAAACCAGGAATACGAACAGCCGCCTTCTTAATGAGAAGTCCATTGTTAACATTTCCTTGTTCCCATAGGTGTTTCCATTCTGCTACGGTGTTCTGATTGTTCGAGGAGTGGTTCCAGAAGGGATTTTTTTGACTAATCGTGTCAGTGCTAAGCACAGCAGCGTGTATCGAAAGTGGGTGTCAGGAGCAATTTTTGCATTTTTCTTTGAATTGCATGTTGTCTGCTGAGTGACGGAGGTTCAATGTTTGCCAGCACAGAGAGCCATAGTGTTGGGGTAGGCCTCACTGTTCCAGTTACAGTTCGCTAGGTGTCATTTAGGCGACCATCTACTTTGTTGACGCGTGAACTGTTGGCCCATACAGGCGCACAGTATTCTGCAACACTGTAGAGTAGGGCCATTGAGGAAGTGTGAAACGGAGTGGACGGCGACAGCTTCTACGTGGTCCACTTCCCTCGTTGTGTTTCGATGTGATGAGAAGAAGGTGAGCGAAACACGAAGCGAATGTCACACTCAAGCGATGGCCGGACGTACTAGTACCGCACGGCCCTGCCAGAAGCACTACTCGAAGGCTAGCAGAATGCAGCATAAAAAAAAAAAAAAAAAAAAAAAAAAAAAAAAAAAAAAAAAAAAAAACCGAAAAGTTAGGCATTTTCTAAAAATATGTCAGGCCAACATTGAAGGCTATAGCAGAGTCAAAGGTTATAGCCTCTTCAAAATAATGAAAGAAAATGAGGTAGTTGTACTGGCATTTTAAGAAACATATATCCAGACTCTGAAGACAACAACATGAAGTGTACATGGCTGTGCCATGACTTTCTTACCTCAGGAAACGTAGACAAAGTTTATTTAAGATAGCCCGAAGTGTCACCTTGTGGTCAAATACTATAGACTAAAATATATTTATAGCAGTATCGTTAAATTTGTACGTGTTGCATACAAATCTACAGTTTTGTTCCAATCTTTATGAAATTTTGTACACGTAAGCTTCAATCCATGAGGACGCCGTAAGTGTAAGAATCACATCCAATATATAGTTCACGAGATATGACGTCATAAACAATGAGATAAGCGAAAAATTGCTGCATTTTGCGACAATGCTGCTCATTTTCTTCAAAACCATTGGACCGATTTCAACCAAATTTGGTACACACATTCCTTACCATGAGGTAACAATTGCTGTATGGTTAAGAATCACATATGGCACATGGTTCAAAAGATTTTACGTCATAAGCAATAGAAATCGCAAAAAATGCCATATAATGCAGCTAGACTTTCGAAATACACTGTATGAGAATGACAGTACTTAGCGACTTACAACAAACTTTAAACATAATTTCAAACCTTTATTAAACTTTTTCTCGCTGGCAACTATAGTAAAATGATGAAAGGAAAAACATTTCTTACTACTTTTCCGCTATTTATGGAGTAAAACTATGGCTCTCGGTATGACGTTACAATTTATAATTTTAACACTACAAATTGTAGCGACAGGAAATTTTACAGACAGTATACACATATATAGTTGAATATAGCTTCTAAATTGCATCACATTCCTACACGTAGTTCATGAGATATGAGCACACAAACGGTAACGTTCCGCTGTTCATGGACTAATACCACGACTTTCGGTATGACGTTACAATTTATAATTTGTACTCTACAAATTGTACCCGCAGGAAATTTTACAGGTAGTATACGCGCACATAGGTGAGTGTACCCTCTAAATTGTATCACAGTACGACACGTAGTTCATGAGATATGAGCACATAAGCAATAACGTTAATCTATTACTTTTTTACTATTAATTGTATTCCCATGAGATTTTACAGATATACAGTCCTTGTACAAATGAATATACAGGGTGTTTCACTAAGTGTGTTTGCCTCTGTAACTTATAAAATAATAGGTGACGGGAAATTTTAATGCGGTAGGTCAACACAAGAAATGTTACACATTTTGCGGAGCTATGAACATAGTTTATTGTATCATTTTCTAAAGAGTTACACCACAAAGATATAATTTTTTAAATGGAAAAATAGTTTTTTCTATCGTGCATTGGATTCGTTGAAACCAGCTGTGACCAAATCAATTTAAACTACATCCCTATAAATATTAGTTTAGCAGCTATAACCCTTCAAAGTTTAGGGGGCGGAGGCTACGACAGCGCAGCTGACTGGCTGGTGGTCATGAGACAGTGGGCCGTGCCCCTGGGGATAGCCACTCGGCCAGTCAGCTACGCTATCGCAGCCTCCGCACCCGGAACTTTGAAGTGTTGTAGCTCCCAAACTACCAGTGATAGGAATGTAGTTTAAATTGATTTGGACGCAGCTGGTTCCAACGAATCCAATGCACGATAGAAGAAACTATTTTTCCGTTTAAAAATTTATATCTTTGTGGTGTAACTCTTTGGAAAATGATACAATAAAATATGTTCATAGCTCCGTAGAAAGTGTAACATTTCTTGTGTTGACGAACCGCATTAAAATTTCCCGTCACCTATTATTTTATAAGTTACAGAGGCAAACACAGTGAAACACCCTGTATACCTGAAGAATGGCAGGAATACATAAATTGATACCCGGGCAACACCGGTTTTCAGCTAGTGTTTTCATGAGGCGAGGTGCAGTTTGCCAGCAAACCGTTCTGTAAACGAATAAACACGTTTACCACACGGACGTTGTCAGGACTATTAAGCACAGTCCTGCCCCCTCGCTGTACTGTCGCTGCAGCCCCGTGGAGGGTGGTGCGGTATGTCCGGCGCTGGGACAGACTACCTGTTAGGCCCGCCTGAGCCTCCACAGACGCGACCGCCAAGTTTCGGCCGGTAGCGGGGGAGGCGCACCCAAAGCGCGGAAATGTTGTTAATGATAACTCGGCAGCTGCGAGCGGCGCGCGGCGCGCGGCCAGCGGACGGCATTTGAATTTCAAAACAGCGGACCGAGGACCGAGCGTCTGCCGCGCCCTCTGTTCGCGCACCCGGCTGCGCGGATGCAGGGTTTTGTGAAAGGACTTCCCTCGGCGCGTGGAAATCACTCAAAATAAATTGTTGCGATATTTTCGAACTCTTTGTTATCGTTGCAGGTGTTGCTTGGATGCCATATTTCATTACACGCAGTCATAAAAGTCGACAGTAAAAAATTATAGTAAAAGAAATGTGAACATGGAAAGACGACGTCGATTTTGATCCGATGTGCAGGTGTGGCTCGGTAGCACAGTGACGGAGAGACTATAATGCCAGAGGTCGCAGGTTCGATCCTTGCCATCTCCTGGAATTTTGCTGGCAATTTTGCTGATGAGACAAATATCGAGTAGCACCGTGATTCGCAATACACGTCAAACTTTAGGTCCCCCCTTTAACTGACTGGGTAAGTCAGTTCGAAGGTCGTAGGAAGGCAACTGCATACCACCTCCAAACATGACCATATCCAGTAAAGCATTGTAGTGTTTAAACCAGTCTTCGGATTGTTGACTACTTTACCATCTACTATGACAACTTGTATAACTCTGTTTTATGTCTCAGTTGAATCAGACCCTACCAAAGCACCACTCTCTGCTACCTGCTATTTCATTCTTCTTTGTGCATTGTAAATTATTGGTCCACTACGTGTCTGCAAAAGGCGGCGAGTATCGTGCCTGTTCAATGAGGTTGCCATTATGGTGAATACGAACATCTGCGTTTTTTTAGTGTGGACGGGTTATTGTGACTAAGATCGCTACGTCCAGGGATGATTCCAGAGACCGGTTTTTGAAATATTCAAACGCTTTCTGTGGTATAGCGTAAGAACGTGTGGTGTTTCATTTTCTTTCCCCCTGTAGATCTACAGCTACATCTGTATCCTAAAGCTCCGCATTGAGGGGGGAGGGAGGGGGGCGTTTGAAAAGTCCGTGCGAACATAAAAAAATACTAAGGTTTTTGGCAAAAACCATTTTTATTCTTCGATATAGTCTCCTTTTAGTCCTTCGTCCAACGGTGTCCTAATTTGTTAATCCCTTCCGAATAATCGGAATTGTCCAAGACTACAAAATAACTATTAGTTCTGAAATCACTCTGCAATCACCACGTTTGAATCAAATCTTTGAACCGCCAGCCATTTATTCAAATTGAGGAAGAAATAGTAGTCCGAGGAAGCCAAATCTGGAGAATAGGTGGGGATGTGAAACAAGTTGGAATCCTATTTCCACCACAACTGCTGAGGTGTGTGGTGGTGCATTGTCGTGAAGAAAAAGGACTTTTTGTGGGCTAATCGCCGGCGTTTACCTTGCAGTTCGGTTATCTAACGGTACAGTAACGATGAATAAATGCACCATTTCCACGCTGTTTAATTCGGGCAATCCCATTTATTTAACGATTTATTGAACCGGATCAGAAAATGTTACGTCGTCTAGAGTCACCGAGAAAAATATGAAATAATTTGTGAGCTCTTTTCACCTACAGGTTTCTTATCCATAGCCCAAATGTTAATTACCATAACGTGATTGTTAGTGGCATTAGCTTTTATTTGTTTACAGATAACCCTGATGATGTGGCTCTAATGTAGCGAAACTAGCTGGTTGAATAAAGGAGTACAATTAGGCTGAAGCCGTTTCCTTCCAATTTGACTCAAGTCTACAGCTGCGGATGCCAACAACGCATGACTTGTTGTAAACAGTTTGAGCTAAGACACCACATCTGTCTAAAACTCTTATTATTATATCAAGGCATGATTTCACGTTCTGCACTTGAAGTAATTATTCATATCAAACATATGCTTACCATGCAAGTCTAGGTGGACTGAGTACATACTTTTGAAGTCCCGATAGCGTAATAGGTTTTGACAACAAAAAGTTATTACAGTACTGGAGAAAGAGTACGACTATGAGAAAAGCAGAATAAGATCGTAATCGTAGATATTGTAAACATGATTTCAGGCAGGTGCTATAACATTACAATAATTATTTGATTTTCAATTCATTGTTTTATCAAATTATTAATAACGTATAATGTAAACGTTAACATAGTTGTAATCTGCATGTCTCATTTCGATCTTTCAGTGACGTATTTGTCATAAATTTCGTAATGGTTTATCGAACGCACTTTATTTCAAGGTAACAACAGATTCTTGATAAAATTTTCTGGAAAAAAATTAAGAATTTATTGAATATTCATTGGAACAGAAAATTATTATTATTTCTTTCCTGTGTCTACGAACTGCCGCGGCGGAGTGGCCGAGCACATTGAGACACTATACTCCTATGCGCGAAGCCGTTCCCCGTCGGGGGTTCGAATTCTTCCTCGAGCATGTATGTTTGTGATGTCTTTAGTATAAGGTAGTTTATAAGTAGTTTGTAAGTTTAGGGACTGATGACCCCGCAGTCAAGTCCCATAACATTTTGTCTACGAACTTGATCCAGCAGACGGGTTACAAATTCTGTCGTGTTGACTGCTTATATCAGTAACTCTAGCAGTCATTGACGCAGTACTTCGTTATATATTTTTGCTATCACGGTATCATATGCACTTTCACTTCCGCCATAAAGTAGTTATAAACGCTTTCTAGCGGCGGTGGCCGAGCTGTCTGCGACGCGCCAGTCACGTTCTGCACGGCCACTACGGTCGGGGGTTCGAATCCGTCCTCGGGCATGGATATTTGTGTCGTCCTTAGTCAGGGGTCCACAGAATCATGTGATTGTCTCCGTGTCTATATACGTTCATCCACTGGGTAAAACTGGAAATGAGACGTTTCAGAGCAGAAAACATATGTCCACGCTTCAACAGTACAGTCGGTAATGGCAGCCCCATGCGAGGCCTAAGGCTTTGTTTTGTGCTGTCAGCAAGGGAACACGAGTAGGCCTTTTTCTCCGAAAGCCCATATTGATAACGGTTTCTTGAATGGTTAACACACGGACACTTGTTGATGGTCCAGCACTGAAAACGAAATAAATTTGCTAAAGGGTTGTACTTCTGTTACGTCGAACGAGTCTCTGCAGTCGTCGTTCTTCCCGTTCTGGCCGTAACATTGTCCGGTGGCAGCGATGACAGAGATTTGATATTTTACCGGATTCCCGATATTCATGGTGCACTCGTGAAATGGTAGTAAGGAAAAATCTTCACCTCACCGCTACTTCAAAGATACTGAGTACCATCTCACATGCACTGACTGTAAAACCACGTTCAAACTGATTTTAATCTTAATAACCGCCGTGGTGGAGTAGCCGAGCGGTCAGAAATTTTCATTAGAATTTATATGGCAGAAAATTCTATTTTATAACAGATCACATGCCTTCGACGGCATTATTCAGTCTTACCAAGTCTGTAACGCCGCGTATAGCGGAAAATTGCAACTTTGGGCTCTTTTCTATCAAATTATTACTACTGTCGCGGTGGAGTAGCCGAGCGGTCTAAAGAGTCTCGCTGCGGAGCGCGCGGTTGCTCGCTGTGGAGGTTCGAATCCTCCCTGGTGCATGGGTATGTGTTTGTCCGTAGGTTAGTTTACCTAGGTTTAAGTAGTTTGTAAGTTACGGACTGATGACCACGCTGTTTGGTCCGATAGATTTACAGACATTTGAATTTTCTTAATAACCTGTGACTGTAGCAACAATAATCATTCTAACGCCTGCTACAGACACCCGTTTCCTTATATAAGCGTTGCCGATCGCAGCACCGTCTTCTCTTTCCATACATCTGTGTTTGCTAAAGCATCTCTATTCCATTTTCTTTGGATACTCAGTATATATGTAAAGATATAAATGTTCAACTGTTTAAAGCCTTCAATCTCCAAACGATCTTCACCGAATACTTTCCATTCGTACACGAAATCACAGAGGTATAAGATTTTTAACGCAACAGCAAGATTGTAAATTGGACACAAGTGTATGAGGAGAGATACAAGTAGAGAAAGAAATTCACGTCAGGAAGTGGAGGGGGTGGACAGGAAGAGGACGACACGTTGAAGGACGTGAAAATGCTCAGAAAGTGGGTGAAGGAGGAGCTGATGGAAAAAAAAGAGGTTGACAAAGGAATCGAGAGACGGGGTGGAGGAAAAAAGTTTGTTAATCTATCGGACCAAACTGCGTGGTCACCAGTCCGTAGCTTACAAACTACTTAAACCTAGGTAAACTAAACTACGGACAAACACACACACCCATGCCCCAGGGAGGACTCGAACCAACACGGCAAGCAACCGCGCGCTCAGCAGCGAGACGCTTTAGACCGCTCGGCTACTCCACCGCGGAGGGGTGCAGAAATAAGGCGAGTAGTGAGTGTAGGTTTATACATCCAAAACCGATTCAAAATGCATAACTGCGGCTATTACAGATGTGTGCTCTCTCTCTCCTTTGTTTTTCACTTAATATGCATCAATACAAAGGAAGGCGCGGCCGAGTGCAAATAGTCTTCTAATGTATAGAATGTCTGTTTGTAATTTATCCAAACGTTTATTCATATACTACCTTATATACCATTGCTTCGCAACGGTTGTTGAAGGAGGGCCTGTGTGTATCATGGCTTTTTATGGCTCCGGATCTCAATTAGTTAAAATAGAATCCTTGTTGGACCGCTCTGTCAATAAACTCAGTTCTCCTAGCCAAGATGTCAAACGTAAGTAAATGTCATTGTCCGAAACGATGTATCGTCATAAATTATTTGATAAAAAAAGTTAAACGTGCCAAAATAAGCAAAGACATGTCATTAAGTACTTAATACACAAAGCGAAATCAATGTTTGTTGGTATTCATAGACATAAGTTTGCGTAATTTTGTCAGTCGTTCTCTTCCTTGTTGTACTACCCCATACGTATTATGCAGCAGCAGTGTTTATTAGTTCTTTAGTGCACTACAGCGCCTCTATCGCTTGGTTGCTGTACTACGCAATACATACTTCAAGCACAACCTACATGTAAAACAATTTCCATGATTCCAGTTTTATGAAACAAAGTTGCTCAATGCAAATCCGTGAAGTAGTTTAGAAGATCGGGTATTTCTAATAGATGAACAGACAGTTACTGAAAACAAGATTGCGATGTATCTTTTTTCCGTGATGTGTTTTTGATGAAAACATGCCTATATGTTGCCCCATTCTTATCTCAAATTTCCTGTGAAAATCGCATGAAAATGTGTCACTAGTTTTTCTTAATACGTTTGCGAAACGTGTTGAAAATACGCATATCGTCATGAATATGACGTAGCTGACATCGTACATTTATTTCATGATCATTCACATATCTGGACAATGGGGTGAGGTATGGAAAGCTGTAATATAATACGTATTTCCTTAATGGAGTATAAATATCACTGAAAACAATTATTATTGTTACGGTTGGCTCTCTTTCCGTTAGATGCGCAATTGTTGCTCCAAGTGTGAGACTTAAACTTCCATAGCAGTTGTACAAATACGTTAGACTGTGATATCAATATGTAACTATATGGATTGAACATGGCGAGGATTGTATCAATTTTATATTCATTGCATTGAATCATATTTCGTAGAACATAGCAACCAAGAAAACGATTTTCATAAATATGGTAAATTTGAAAAGTCAAAGAGTAAGTAGTATTTTGAAAGGGTAGTAATCCGATCGCTGCCCCGAACTTCACACGAACACCCACAGCGTTATCTATTAGTTCTTCGCTGCATTACGCCGTTCTTTCCAAGCATGAAATACACCTATAACTTCAAATTACGATATCTTTTACTTTCCTGATCTGAATTTGATGACATGAAGCCTATAAGTTTCCTCAGGACAGTCTCTGTTTATCAATGATACCCCCATGAATGTTCATTTAGTACTTTTGGTGATTACTCTCTACAAATAGACACATGTGATTTCTTTCAGAGAAATGTTTAATTTGTAATATCTTACTTTTTTGATCCGATCTGGTGAAATGAAGCTTTTGTGTAACCGTAAGATACCCTCACGTGAAAAACTCATGAAAGTTCGTCTATTAGTTTTGGAGATGAAAGAGATAAACATGACGGTTGTCGATGTAAAACGTTAAATTGTGGTGTTCTTCTTTCCGTGATCCGATTTTTATGAAACTAAGTCTATATGTTGTCCCAAGGTACGCTGAGTTACCCGTGAAAACCCATGCGAATTCGTGAAGTAGTTTTGGATAAGAGGTTTCTATTAGATGAACAGACAGACACGACGTTCTGTGAAAACAATATTTTGATTAAATCATGCCTAGATCCTAAACCTAACTTCGCTTACGTTGCCTGTGAAAACCGCTTGACAATTCGTCCAGGAGTTTTGCAGATTGAAGTGAACAGCGACAGGCCTACATTTACAGTTTTATCATTAGTATAGACATGTTGTAAAATTGTCAAATTTTTAGGATTATATTGATTTGTATAAGCACAGAATATCGGTAAAATTTGTTGCGAATATGGTTAGTTGTAAAGAAGTGATAGATTAAAACGTGATTCTTAATAGGGTGGTTTTCCATGAACGTTTCTCTTTACGTCCTCATATCTCATGAACTACGTGTCGTACTGTGATACAATTTCGAACGTACATTCAGCTGTAAGTGTGTATTCTGTCGGCAAAATTTTCTGCGAGTATAATTGGTAGTGTAAAAATCATAAATTGTAACGTTATTCGGAATGCCATAGTTTTGCTTCATGAACAGCGGAAAAGTAGAAAGCGAGAAAATTTCTTTCCTTTCATTATTTTCGTGTAGTTGTCTGCAAGAAAAAGTTTAATAAAGGTTTGAAATTAAGTTTAAAGTTTGTTGCAAGTCGCCAAGTACTGTTATTCCCATATAGTGTATTTATAAAGTCTCGTCGCATTATGTAGTAGATTTTTGCGATTCCTATTATTCATGACGTTGTATCTCCTGAAACGTGTCGTATGTGGTTCTTACCCTACAGCAAAAGTTAGCTCACGATAAGGAATATGTGTATGAAATCTGGTTGAAATCGGTCCAGTGGTTTAGGAGGAAATGTGCAGCATTGTCGTTTGGCGCAGCAGTTTTTCGCGCATCTCGTTGTTTATGGCGTCACATCTCCTTACGTATGTCTCGTAGGTGATTCTTACCCCAACAGCGATTGTTGCCTGATATTATGTAACATGTGTACCAAGTTTTGTTGAAATCGGTCCAATAGTTTAGGACGAGTTGTGGAACATACACACGTACACACAAACATACTGCCTATTTTATAAAATGTAAGATTGATGAAATTTTGCAGTCCTGGCCTTGAAGCGTATAACATTAGAAGCGACCTGAATCCTCAACTGAAGTACTCGTTACCAGACAATAGACTTATGTTTAACTAATCCTTGAGATAATTATACAATCTAACGTTATAGTCTGTGGATTGCCACAAACTTTGTAGTTAAGTTTTTAAGACTTATAAACTATTTCATAATTTTTGAAACGCATTTTAAATGCATTGAACAGAACAAATTGTTTAGATAAGCACTTTTTAAAAATTAATATGCCTATATAAGACAATGCGCACCTATTGAGACCTTCAGAGTGACACAAAACGATATGTATTTGATCGCTTTTGATAATATCCATTTTATTTATTATTTGAAAGCACACTACAAGGTACAAAACAGTCACCGTCACGAATTGTCACTTAAGGTATTTCGCTAAAAACTATTTAGTTTAATGTTTAATTATAAATATTTCTGCTTATGTCATACTGTTCAGTTGATCCACAGAGGTTTAGATCGTAATGTGTGTAAATTTATTAATTGTATAAATATGTTTCAGAGATAATACATTTTAAGCTTCATAAAATCGAACGAGAAAAGCTCTAAGGAGCAGTTCGGCTTTCGTGATGCTAGGGTGAAGAATTAATGTATTTATAAGCCGTATTTGAGTGCAAAGAACTTGAATTGTGAAAATTTGTTACTTGTTATAACAAGTTTTGCCAAGATGGCCGGCATGGAAGTGTGTCATCGAATTTCATAAATTAAATTTTGATGTTAGCATTTATATCTGAGTTCGACTAACGTATTACCAGTTTGTTTAAAAACCCGAAATATTTTAAAGTGCCAATCTGTTCTTGTGACAACAAAACCTTCATTCCATATACAATCTGGAGAGCTTCGAACTTGTCTTACACACTAAGTATGACTACTTGTACCTTCAGTCAATAAATCCCACGTCCTGTGCCATCTTCATCAGCTATTATGAAAAGAGCACCGAATTTTAATATCGTCTCAACTGAGGTGGCTGACTTATAGTGTTACAAGTGGAGAGAAAGATCGGTGTCTACACAAAATTTCGTACGGTACATTGCGGACGGTTGTTCGGTATCAATATAGGGTATTATTCCGGTCCTTATGAAATATGGCACACGTTATCCTACAAAACAAGAGCAAGATCCCTGTCCACATTAGATTTCAAATGATCATTGGCGGAGGGAATCTAACGACGGATTTCGAAACCATTAGACATATCACCATGGAAGCTGGCATATTTCAGTATTTATCTAGAAAATTTTATCCTCTGAAAGCCACTTTATGAAGTATGGGAGAGGATACAGCGTAATAAACGTCGCGTCGTTTCACGGTTTATCATGAACGTTAGCTGACATTAGTGATCGCAGGAGAAATATAGAGAATAGGAGGAGACCGAGAGAGAAGGGGAATGATCTGGGTCGAGGGAGGAGTACGAGAAGATGAAACGAGAGAGTGGATAACATACAGATAGGAAGGGAGATACACTAAAAGAACAATGAATTTCAGGTAGTAAAATTAAAACGAAAAGTTGCTTGTGTTAGATACAAACATACCTTATATTCCGAGCCTTATGAAATTACACACACCGTACCCTTAAAAGAAGAGGAAGGTCACGGTCTGCATGAAATTCGTACGTTGAATGGCAGAAAATACTTCGTAATAGACTTCGAAACAACTTTGTATTTTGGCTTCCGTCTTGATGAAGTTTACACACTTGATGTTCAAGATGACGGTTCTGTCTACATTTAATTTCGTACGGTCCCTTGAAAAGAAAAGTGTACGTTAAAATAGATGTCGACACCGTTTAATCGACCACTGTGAAAGTTTGCAAATGTATGTATGTGGCCGCGGCGGAGTGGCAAAGCGCACTGAGACGCTATACTCCGATGCGCGAGGCCGTTCGCCGTCGGGGGATCGAATCCCCCCCTCGGGCATTGATGATTGTGTCGTCTTTAGTATAAGGTAGTTCATAAGTAGTTTGATGACCCCACAGTTAAGTCCCTTAAGCTTCACAACCATTTGAAAATTTGTATGTATGTGTTTATAGAAAAGATTTCTGTACTCCGAAAGCCACTGATTAGCATAAGGAAAATTATGCCTTGCTAAAACTCGACTTGGTTTCACCATGGAAATAGGTAGATATAAGTAATGTTTCATTGAATGTTTGAGGAGGAGAAGGGCTGAGAGGGCCGAAGAAGGATGTGGCCAAAGACGAGATGGACAGGGAGAAGCTAGGGGAAGGACAATGACGGGGAGGGAGATATTCAGAAAGAGGGGAGAGCAGGAGGTAGAGAAAAATGAAGCTTAGGGTCTAACGTCCCGCCGCCAACGCGATAACAGACGGAGCACAAGCTGGGATTTTTTGCGACTTAACGATGGGGAAGGAATTCGGCTCTACCCTAGGAAAGAAACTATCCCGTCATATGTCTGTAGTTATTGAAGCAATTCAGAAGTGCGACTGAACGACCGTCCTCCCGAATGGGAGTACAGTTGTAGAGAGAAGTGAAAAGAGGAGATATGAGAAGGTGGACAGAGAGAGAGAGAGAGAGAGAGAGAAGAAGAATAAAGTGGATATGCACTAACAGAAGGGTTGAATAATGAAACAACCGCTTAACACCGGTTTTTTAGATAGCTACATGCAGAATTCATCAAACAAGACGTTTGTCACAGTAAATTAAATTACTGGAACAGATTGACATGGCCATTATTCAAAATGTATTGCGAAGGAAAGGATGTGTTGACTTTCTGTAAATATCCTTACTTATGTACTCAGGCAACAAAATTTCGTTTTGTGAAACATAATTATTGTTTACGAAGCAGCGCGTCTCTGTTGGAAAAATCTAAAAAGAAAATAAAACATAGGACGGTATGAAAATTTATTGCTAGACTTAAGTACGTCCGATATTAGTCACGAAGTATTTCAGAGGCGCTAATTACACTTATTTATAGGCTTTATTAAAAACGTACGTCATACTACTTCCCATTAATCTCCATGAATATTATCTCAGGCACTATATTTTCGAATTAACTACCTATAGTTGACCATCCTACAGTCATAAATTTCATTATGCTTTCAAATTCACTGCATAAAAATGGAATCCACCACACGGCACAGCATTGCACACTAGTGCATACAAACCTCACAAGCAGCATTAAGCTGTTTCTTTGTCGTCACCTCTATACGATGATTTAGATTATATTATTAAATAATTAATCTTTAGGACAGAGTAAACTTAAACCAGTTAAAGCTTCAGTACCTTTAACAATCTTCGGAGATGAAACGCTAAGATCGCAAAATACTTATTTATTTAATGACGACCGTATATATATATATATATATATATATATATATATATATATATATATATATATATATAAAAGTGGGACTTAACTACGGGGTCATTAGTCCCTAAACATACAAACATGAACTACTTACGAACTAGGACGGCACAAATATCCATGCCAGAGGGGGGATTCGAACCCCCGACCGTAGTGGCCGTGCAGACCGTTCAAATGCTTTTTCTATCTTAATTTCCTCCTATAACTTCTTATTTATTTCACTTGTTTATAGAACCTTTATATCGTCTCTCTATTTTTTCCCTGTTTCTTTCCTTGAGGCTTCTTCAGTTTTCTGGTTCATAAATTAACTTCTGAATTAGTTTCCTGACCATTTATTCGTCTGATATTTTAGTCGTTCCAGCTGCTCTGTAATGTACTGTCATTAACGATGCTTGAGAAGAAAAAAATGAGTTGTAGAGGAGAGAGAGAGAGAGAGAGAGAGAGAGAGAGAGGATATAAGATGCTGAACTAATAGAAAGAGGTAGGGGGAAGGTACGAGTTGAACAGAGAGAGAAGAGAATGAACATGATTCCTTTTGTTCAGTATTAGGAATTCAAATAACGAATTGATAAGTAAGTAATTGTGACCCGTAAGGCTATTATTAAAACATTGTAATAAGATATTTAGTAAGCAGCGATCAATGTAACATGTTGCATAGGAACGTGAAACAGACGCATCATTTTGCTAGGAGGATACTTTATTATACTAAGATAATGATCACTTATTAGAAACTTATATGTAAAGGTATTATGTTCATACCAGCTACGTTTAGAACCAATACTAGTGTGGTCGATTTTGTAGTTGAGATTAAAGCAGTATGTGGTCGGACGTAAATGACGAGTGTTGAAGAAGTTACCATTGTGATAAGGGCTCAGTACCCTTTGCGAAGTAATATGCTTTGTGCTAGAAATTTAGATTAGCTATATTTAGATGATCAGGTGGTTTAAAAAATCAATAATCAATTAAGGCTTCGTGTTGCGTTTCCAGATATTGCTTGTATCAATGAGGATGAGAAGTATTTTGGCGAATACAACATTATTGAATATTAAAATGGGGAAGTATACCAGTAAATATTCTCATATTACTGTGAGGGTTAAAGTTGACACGGAACAAATTTTATTCCACCACCATGTAAAAAGGCTGTTCTTGAATGTAACCCCCCCCCCTCCAAGACTTCCACAGGAAAAGACAGTGAATAGGTTCCATAAAGGCGGCCGGCCGCTGTGGCCGAGGGGACTGAGGCGCTTCAGTCACGGTCTGCACGGCCACTACGGTCGGGGGTTCGAATCCCCCCTCGGGCATGGATATTTGTGCCGTCCTTAGTCTTAGTTAGTTCATAAGTAGTTTGTAAGTTTAGGGTTGATAACCCCGTAGTTAAGTCCCATAGACTATACAAACATTTGAAACATTTTGTTCCATAAGGAAAAAAATAAACACACACACACACACACACATCTTCCGCCATTCAGCCTGATACAGTGGCAGCGGTAGTTCCGTCTACACTTGGGCGCCATCGACGTTGTATACAAGTTGTTGATAGTCATTTACAACACGCTATGAGGTACAACGTCGATGGCGCCCAAGTGTAGACGGAACTACTGCTGCCAGTGTATCAGGCTGAATGGCGGATCATGGTGTTAAGATTTGGTCACGTAAATAGTTTGTTGATCTTGACTACTGTCGATGCACTTCATTCATTACGAATCCTAAAACTCCTAAATTTCCTGTGTTACGTTCAAAACTTTATATCTATGAAAGTTTTGGACAATTTGCATTGGAATTCTGACACAACGTTACACTGTTATTTGAGCGTATTCTTGTGTAACTAATTTTTCAGTACAAGCCGTTTCTGAATTTGTGCAATTTTTATTATGAGGAGACGTTACAAAATAATCGCAAAAAGTATCTTAATTGTTGGTTACACATCATATAATATTAAAGAAATAGGAAGCTAATTGAAACTTAGGTCCTAGGTTTTAATCCCGTTTCCGGCACACAATTTTAATCTGCCAGAAAGTTTCATATCATTCTACACTCCGCTGCAGAGCGAAAGTTTATTCATGAATCTAAGTACCTTCCTGTTATAGAATACAAAGTCGTGTCACAATTTCAAATTAATCAATCAAAAACTTAGCTTCCATAAACAAACATGTTTACTAATATTGATATTTGTAATGGATTAATTTCTTTACGATTGATCCACACAAAGGTATATGATTTTCCTTATACATTGTTCGAGAGTATCATTTACTGATATTAAACATAATTTTTTGGTCTCTATATTATAAATTCTCGTGTTGTTTTCAGTTTTAGGCTGCCTGACATAGTAACTGGCAAAAGCAGGTAAGCTAATTAGCACTTAGGTGACATTCCGATCTAAAATACGAGATTTGCTTCATTTTTGTTTCCAAAAGGATTCCTCAAATTGAGGTTCCATTTAATCCTATTTTATACATTTGAAGGAAACCAAATTTTTACCAGATATATATGACACCATAGCTCATGTACTGTATCTGTTTAATGCCACCTATTATGTATATTACAAGGGTAAAAAATATTAAATCTTAGATTTTAATTTTTATATTTTTTCTCCTAATAAAAATATTTTTTTTTTCTATATTTTACTTGATTCTGCTATGCAGCTTAGGTATACTACATAAGTAAGGACTATTGCAAGTTACAGAAAATAAATTAGATTGGTAAAAGAAGGGAAGGAAGAAGGATAGGAAAGAAAGGATTGACAGTGATCACATTTGGGCATTGATGTTAAGCAATAGCGACAAGTGAAAATGTGAGCCGGACAGTGAATCGAACCCGGGTCTCCCGTTTCGGGCCAGCGGTCGCCTTAACCACTTGGCCACCGGTACTCGCCTCCCGTCCGTCTCAAATTCCCACATGTCGCACTCTATGTTTGTAGCACCTCCTATCGTCCATGCCCTCTTACTCTCGCCATTACGGATTCCCGTGCGAGGTCGGACGTATGAGCGCATCTGCGGTGAAGCAATTGAAGCTAACGCAGTCGTCGCGTTAAAATACTTATTGTATTGGTGTGGTGTCTGTTCTTTCGGACGTCCGGAAGAAGAGACACCACACAAATACAATAAATAAATTAGAGCAATGCTTCATAAACTTTAGGAAATATTTGTACTGAATGCTGAAAAATATAACTTGTGGGAAATTGCAAATGAAGATATGAATCCGATAAACCTGTCCCTCAGAACATTGCTGAATCATAGTCTTCATCTGCAGCATTCATCATCTTCAAACTTCCTCTTGGCAGTCTTTTTAGCACTTCTTGTTTCATTGGTAACCTGAAAAGCGAATCTTTCAGCTTCATGCCCCAATAGTCTGTCACACCAAATTTCAATGTATTTAGTCCTACAGAAACATCCTTGGATTATCTTTCCCACATGCAGTGGTAGAAACTGTCAGTTGTACTCTGAGTGTACTCATGAAGACATGTTCTGAGGGATAAAGCGTCACTCAGATCTTTGAAAATTGGTTTTGTTTCATTCATAAAGGTCTTTTCGAAATAAAACTGGTTTCTGTAACAGAAATAAAGGGGATGTGGTGTAACTTTAAAATTTGGTATATACAGGTCATTTTTCATTTGAAACCCTATAATGTATATATCAATATAATCACGAAAGACTACAGAATTTAATAAAGTCATAAAAAATTATTTCGATTTTTCTAGCATTTATAAGTAGGCCTTGTATCCTTAACGAAAATAATGTAGTTTTGAATATTTCCCGGAGTTCTGTACGTAAGCATTGTGTACGTCGATGAGGGAGTTTGGAAAAATAATATGGTGACACTAAATACCTCGTGGAAAAAAAAATAAACACTTGCACTGTAACGGACTGGCAGAGGACGCGTTTCAAACAGATAAAAAAGCAATACACCGTTGAAAGTTAAGAGGGCTGGCGAGCGTAAGTGGATTACCCTCTTCCGCTCTCAGAAAAGAATACTGTCTTCCGCCGGAAAAGCCGCCAGACCATTACGGAACATTTACTAATAGTTAAAACAAACCTCAGAAAGATTTTAAACTCGGCCGTGGCGCTGCAGAACCCGACGCTAGTCCAAAATTAGACGGAACCTTCCGGCTGCGAAAACCAAATAGCGGAGGAATCTTGCAAGGAATCTCGCTCTCCGACTGCTCTGCGCAGAGGGGAGGGGGTTGGTCGCGGCCACGGCTCTGTCTTCTGGGACTCCCCCCATACTCCCCCACCATCCGTATTCCCTCCCCCCTCCCACCCCAGACACGAGCCGAGCTCATTTGCGAGACCGCCAGGCAGCTAGGCGGCGAGCCTGGCCTCGATTTATACTTGCTATATACGCGTCTCCGAAGAGCGCGCTGCGTTTGTCACATAATAAAGTGAGAGGAAGGGGCGACTGTTAAAGTTAATATCCTTCCATTAACATTCTGCTTCGGAAGTAATTGTTCCTTCCGCCGTAATAGACCAAGTTGCTGTTCTCGCTGCAGAGCTTCGTTAAAGTTGGATGAGTCCGCCGCTAAAACGCTGCGCTGCTGAGAGCATTAAGAGATACTGTAGCGCGCGTCCGTTCCCCAGGAGTGGTTGGAAGGGGGAGGGGGTTATGTTGGGAAGGGGTGGGTGCTCTCCCTGGGCGTGGCGGCTTTGCCACGGGCGGCGAAGCGTGGCGTCGGACCGGCGTTGTCAAGTAGCCGGAGACGTTCCATAAGTAATAAAGCCGGAATTATGGACGCGGCTTAGGTGTCGTAGATGGTGCTCAGCAAGGAGCACGTCCATGTGAGCTCCCTCGTAATTCCTTTTCTATTAAACAACTAAAAGCGAGTACTCAGGGATATTCTCAAAATAAAAATTCGGATTTTCGCTATCAAAAGTGTTTTTCTCTCAAAATTCCTCCATTCACCTCCATTAAGATTTTAGGGAAATCTCGCACAAGTCGTCAATTTTTATTTAATTTCCACAAATCGCTAATCTACCTCGAATTTTATTCATGTATTTATCAAAAATCCTTAAAGATCATCAGGCTCGATATTACATTTTGATATCGTCTTCGGATAAACATTTCCACTAAATCTCTGTAATACACGAAATCTAGTGTAAACTTTCAAATATTAGTTTAGACGGTACAGAAAAGTGAAAAAAATAAATTATACTTATTCCACTAATAAGAAATAATTCAATGTTAGCTTGCGTAAGGCGCCTTAAGCCTCATGTTTTGTAACAAAAATAATGAAATCAGTTACAAGCGTGTACGAGATAAATGTGCAAACACAACTCAGATCGTCGCAAATATTTATACTATGACAACATGTTTGGGATATAATTTCGTATAGGCTGTGTTGGAATAGTCCCATATTTCAAATAAACGATATTTAACATCTACAGAACACTCCTGCAGACATTATATTCTGCAATCCGTTGTTACACTCTTGAGTTGTTATCCGTAACTGAGAGCAGTGTGATGCTGAAGCTTTCGTTACACTCTAGTTATCTGGTGCTAATAGTATTAATTGACAGTATTAGATCATTATATTTTCCACTTAATCTCTGTGAAACAAGAAATCTAGTGTAAACTTTCAAATATCAGTTTAGACGGTACAGAAAAGTGAAAAAATAAATTATAGTTATTCCACTAATAAGAAATAATTCAATGTTAGCTTGCGTAAGGCGCCTTAAGCCTCATGTTTCGTAACAAAAATAATGAAATCAGTTACAAGCGTGCACAAGATAAAAGTGCAAACACAACTCAGATCGTCGCAAATATTTATACTATGACAACATGTTTGGGATATAATTTCGTCTAGGCTGTGTTGGAATAGCCCCATATTTCAAATAAACGATATTTAATGTCTATAGAACACTCCTGCAGACATTATATTCTGCAATCCGTTGTTTCGCTCTTGAGTTGTTATCCGTAACTGAGAGCAGTGTGATGCTGAAGCTTTCGTTACACTCTAGTTATCTGGTGCTAAGAGTATTATTTCACAGTATTAGATCATTACATTTTACATTTTTAAACAACTAATTTATATTTGAAAATATTTAAGAAAGATAGTCACGAAATGCATATAATCATTTACCCAGTTACATATGATACTTTACCTGTTGATGTTACACAGATATTTAGCATATAATACAAGTAAAGTGGGTATATGTAAGGTAACAGTCGCGTCGGAGTGGTCGAGCGCATTGAGGAGTTATGCTCCGAAGCGCGAGACCGTTACCCGTCGGAGGTTTGAATCCTCCCTCGGGCACAGATGTTTGTGTTGTCTTTATTATAAGTTAGTTTATAAGTAGTTTGTAAGTTTAGGGACTGATGAGCCCTACAGTTCAGTCCCATAAGCTTAACAAACATTTTTGAAAACTGAATCAGCCATTTTTACATCGTCACTTTAAATATCTGACAAAAGTGCGGGAAAATTAAAACTCCGCCGCAGGGCGGCTAAAATAGGGCAGTAAACAAGATGTGGGCTACTGTCTAGTGGGAGCTACAGTGACACTCGGGCGGATCCTCACGACGAAGGAGATGGCCATGTGTCAGCCAGGTATGGCCAATGCGGACACGGCACAGACTCCTGGCGAGAGGCCCGTATGGAGGAACGCCACACATCCGTGATCTCCTTCACAGCCCTAAGTTTGTTGGGCACGGTCAGGGTACGCCACTCGGTATCCCAAAGCTTAGAAAACCGATGGCGCAAAACAGACCGGAGATCAGAAGCCGTTTGGCCTATATCCAGTGCGGACTCGTCGAAACTCTGCTTAGCAAGACTGTCTGCTCTTTCATTGCCTGGGATACCAACGTGACCTGGAGACCAGACAACCACCATCGGATCTGCCAAGAGCAGAAAGCGTCTCCTGTATGGCTAACACCAGGGAAAATCGACGGTAGCACTGGTCCAGAGCTCGAAGGCTGCTGAGGAATTCGCTGCAGATAAGGAAAGACTCACATGAGCAGGACTGTACGTGCTGGATAGCCCGTTAAATGGCCTCCAGCTCTGTGATGTAAACACGACATCCAGCTGGCAAGGAGTGCTGTTCGATGCGTTCGCCATGGAAGTAAGCAAAGCCAACGTGGCCCTCAGCCATTAAACCATCCATGAAGACCAGGTCGTGTCCAGGGAATGAGACAACGAGAGCATGGAACTGACATCGAAGAGCCTCAGGGTGAACAGAGTTTTTGGGGTCATGGGCCAAGTCCAGCCATGTACGCGTCCTCGGTATGCATCATGGAGGAAGCAGATGATTGTTGGAATGGAATGGTGAGATATGCTCAAAGGTTGCATAGGCCGCAAGCAGTTGTTGGTGACGGATCCACAAGTGTTTCAGGGCTTCCATGGAAGGCACCTGTGGCAGTGCGAACCCCAAAGTTGTGAAATGGGTCCAGCAAGCGTAATGCCGAAGGTGATTCAGATCCATAGGCGACACATCCACAGTCTAAACGGGACTGCACCAAAGGTTAATAGAGCCGCAACAGGGTGGAGCGATCAACACCCCAGAAAGTGTGGACAAGGTGGCGTAAAACATTAAGACGGCGCCAGCACTCCTGTGCAGCTGACGAATGTGGAGACGCCACGTCAGTCGGGCGTCAAAGAGCAGCCCTAATAACCTATGGGTCTCCGCTACATTAAGTAAGTGGTTGTTGAAAGAAAGTGAGGGTTGTAGGTGAACCGTCCGACGCCAACAGAAGGGCATGACGTTTTGGCGGCAGAAAACTGGAAGCCTTGGGCAAGAGCCTTCCGAACGGCTTCCTGCAATCTACGTTCAGCAACCTGGCTACTGGAGGAACTAAAATAGATACAGAAGTCGTCAGCATAGAGCGAATGGGATAATGACGTCCCAGTTGCTGTCACTAAGCCGTTAATGGCCACTAAAAACAGTGGGACGCTCCAAACAGAGCCCTGAGGGACCCCATTTTCCTGTTTATGAGAGATGCTGTGGGAGACAACAACTTGAACACGAAAGGTACTGAGAGCTAAAAGGTTTTTAGTAAAAATCAGGAACCAGCTCCAGATACCCCACCTATATAAAGTAGTGAGTATCTTGTGTAGCCAGGTTCTGTCATATGCCTTGTGGATATCGAAGAAGACTGCTACAAGATGCTGGTGTCTGGAAACGGCTGAGTGGATTGCGGACACGAGGTACACCAGATTATCGTTGGTAGAGCGGTCCTTGCGGATACCACCCTGGTATGAAACCAGTAAACCCTGAGTCTCAAGGATCCAGCAAACCGCCTACTGACCATACGCTCCCACAGTTTAGAAAGAATGTTGGTCACGGTGATGGGCCGATAGTTATCCATGTTAACAGGGTTTTTGCCAGGTTTGATCACCGGAATGATTATACTCTCCCTCCATTGCATCGGAAAGAAAGCGAAGAGATTAACCAGGATTTCTGTTGAAAGGTGAGTCAGCATTTCAGTATGGATGCTATCAGGCCCATGGGCCGTGTTGGGACAGTGTGCAAGAGCACTGAATAGCTCCCACTCACTGAATGTAGCGTTATAAGCTGTGGGCGGTGAAGGAGATGGGTTTGCATTCTACCCGCACCTTCAATGCAATCAGGCTGAGGCGCGAGCGTAATGCTCAACAAATATATCTGCAAGCGTGTCTCGTTCCATACAGACAACTCCATTCAAGGAGATCCCAAGGATTCCTTCTGGTTTTGGATATCACTTTAAACGTCTGATCTTGCTCCAGACCTGCGAGGTGGAGGTATTTGACCCAATAGTGGAGACCTACCATGGCGAGCACGAGCATGGAGGCGTTTGAAAGCGATGCGATGCTAGAGAGACGGGTGCCACTTGTACCGCTGTAAGGTCAACCTGCGGTCTTTAAAGACTTCAGCGACCTCTGGCGACCACAACGACCCTTCCGTCGTGGGCACCCTGAGGAACGCAGCTGAATTAATGGAGCGTGTGGCAGTCTCTACCACCACATCGATGTTGTCAAGTGGGGGAGGGCCAACTATGGCAGCAGAGGCATACACTTCGCAGTTAGCCCTGTTTAGAGCAAACATAGGTGGGCGTTCTGCGGACCCACACTGTGGGAGTGACAGGGATGAGAAAATGGTCACTGCCACACAAGTCATCAAGGGCTCTCCACTGGACAGATGGTGGCAGGCTGTGGCTGCAAATGGATAGATCAGTGGTTGAAAACGTGCCATGCGCCACACTAAAATGTGTGGGAGCACCACTGTTTAAGAGGCAGAAGTCGA
Organism: Locusta migratoria; assembly: GCA_026315105.1. Classification (NCBI taxonomy): domain Eukaryota; kingdom Metazoa; phylum Arthropoda; class Insecta; order Orthoptera; family Acrididae; genus Locusta; species Locusta migratoria. The sequence goes on from CM048747.1 coordinate 106,276,800, forward strand.
ATTGAGCTAGTGAGTCCTCGACAACCACGCCAGGGCCAGAAATCGTAGCACCACCCCACAAGGGATTATCGGCATTCACGTTGTCCAGTAGTAAGAAAGGTGGGGGAATATGAGCTATAGGTGCAGCCAAAACATTCAGGGATACATTACCATCTGGAGGCGGATAGAGACTGTTATCCCCTGTGCTGTCCTCACCCTGATAGCCACTGCTTCTAATGGTGTTTTAAGGGGCACAGGTGCACTATAACACAAGTGAGGACATACACACACTCCACCTGAGACCTTGTTGTATGCGCTACGATTACTGTAATATCCCCTGTAGACGTGTAGGGTAGGAGTCCGCATTGCTGTAAACCAGGTTTCCTGGAGAGCAATGCAGAATGCAGTGTTATGCTCAAAAGCTGTCATAGGTCAGCCAGGTGAGGGAAGAAACTGCCACAGTTCCGCTGGAGGATAACATTGTTCGAATGTTGGTAAGACATGAATAATACGAGGAGGCGGGTTATACCTCAGCATCACTTGCTTCCACCAATAGAGGTTTGTCTGCCTTTGTATCCGTTATTTCGGAGGCGTCCCCAAGAGCAAGGTCCTCGGTGGACGCAAGAATCTCCACCTCGTCCTCAGAAGCGGAGGTGGAGGGGTATTTCGGCGTAGAAGCGACCGGGGTGTCCTTCCTCTTATCGGTCTTTTTATGTTTCCTTCTACCTCTACTGTCCGTCCGAGGCTTCGCCAGTGGGGGTGGTTTCTCAGACTCAGTCGCAGGGACTGAGGAAGAGCGTGAAGCCCTGCGACCAGCAACCTGCGGCAGCGCCTTGGCAACAGTAGAAGGGGCGACGATTTCACTGTTGCGAAAGAGGTTGCTATTTCAACAGGGTGCAGTCGCTGAAATCTTTTCTTAGCCTCAGTATATGTTTACGCTCCAGGGTCTTGTATTCTGTTTCGAGTTAAGAACGGAGCATCCCAATGAGCAGGGAGGATGGTTTTGACCACAATTTATGCAGATGGGAGGCGGTGTGCATGTAATATCCGGATATGCTGGACGCCCACAGTCCCTACATATAATGGTGGAGGTACAACGAGAGGACATGTGGCCGAATTTCAAGCATTTGAAGCATCTCATAGGGTAAGAAATATAACATCTTGCATCACAACAGTTGACCATCACCTTGACCTTTTCGGGCAATGTATCACCCTCAAAGGCTCCGGTGGCAACTCTACTTCCCTTTAGACCCCTATGAATGCGCCGATAGATTGTCATCGGTCTGGAGCAACAAAGCCCGATAGAAAATAACACCCTGGACCATGTTCAGAGACTTATGAGGGGTAATAGTCACTGCTATTTCAAGCAGCTCTTTACAAGCGAGGAGCGCCCGTGACTGAGAAGGGGAGACTGTGTTGATCAACACAGAACCGTTTCGCATCTTTAGCAGTGAATCCACTTCCCTAAACTTATCCTCGAGGTTATCTACGAAAAACTGAGGATTGGTCGTCGAGAAAGAGTCACCATCAATCCAGCTACACACAAGGTACCGTGGAGCATATGATTCCGTCTGGTTTGTGGCCCTACATCCCTCCCAAGGCGTGGCCAGAGAAGGGAACGATTGGGGATCATCCCTTCGAGACAGCGGTTGTACGTCCGCCATTATAACCCTGTTTTGATCTCTTCATTGAAGGTCATCCGACCTGATGCCATCCTTTCCGATGAGGAACTTTCCTCACGGGCGCCACCCAGCCGCAGCTACCGTCACCTGCCATTATCGCCTTTGCCGGGTGTCCTGATACCCAACATGGAAATGCATCTACATCTTGGCTTGCTTGAGGACGTTGCAGTTCTGGCACCGGTAGAGCGATCTCTCTTTTTTAGGGTTCTACAGCCAAGAGGGTAAATGACGACCCCACCACAACGAACTGGCTACTGTACTGGCTTTCTGGTGCTGTATAGACTGTTATGACGAGGGGTGCATTAATGTCAGTGCACAACAGACATGATGTTTGCTGAAATGAGGTAACCTACTCAACGGCTGAATGAAAGCTGAAGTCATAAGTCCGTTCCATAATGGGTGCTTGGGAAGTCATTGAACGATAAATACATGTTGCACCGTGTAAGGTGTCCTTCCCCAAATGGTTCGCTCTTCGGAACAATTTTGAAACTGGAGGGTCAAACCAACATTGGGGACAGTAGATATATGGCCGAAACGAGTGAAGACTCCTTTTAGTCGCCTCTTACGACAGGCAGGAAAACAGCTGGCCTTTTCTTACCCCCGAGCCCGTAGGGGGGACTTGCTATAGCCATAGTAAGTAGAAGGAGAAGTGAGCAGACTCCGAGCGGGTTAACACAGGCAGCATAGGACTGATGGCGTGTCCGCGAACTACGAGCAGCACTGTCGCTAGAGACTCAAGGGGCCGCGATTTTGCTCTAGTGGACGGTATATTTTGCGACTGTCTGTGCTTATGTTGTGAGTTAATTTATGAGGTTGTCAGCTAATGTTGAGCAGTTGAAGGCTGTGTATAATGTGGTGTTCCGAGTTATATTTACCTGCGTTTTAAAGAATATGACGAAAAAAAAATCGTTACCTGCTAAGTTACATCGTGCAGACAAAGTAAAACATTTTCAGACCTCCAAAAAATTGGTAGAGTTTATAAAATGGGTTAGAGGAAGTCCTCGCAAAGACAGGTATCTGTCTCAAAATTATTATGAGTGCAAGTCACATTTCGGTAAATAATTTTTTACGAAGGCAGACTTGTCTATCATCGACGGAAAAATAGTAGAAATTCCAAGACAAGAGTGGTTTCTCCTTTACTTCCCAGTTTCTCTAAATTTCTATCGAAAGTGTTACACAAGAGAAACTCATCAGTAAAACATTTGCAAAAACTGTAGTCGCAACACAAAAGTTGCGATGTCTGCGGCCAGCCAGTGCTCCTTCTTTCACGGAAAAAATACGGAACGAACGCAAATTTCAACGGAACAACGCGTCTGCAATTTCATTAAAGTGTAAAAAACGGCAGGTTATACCATTACTGCTCATCTCAGTCATCATTGTCTGATACCTTATGAACCTAAAAAAGCAGTTCTATTAGCTGTTGACGCGTCCTCCTATGGTGTCGAAGCTGTTTTTTCACAATGTTTTCGAACCTCATGTGAGCACATTGCATTTGCCTCTATGACGCTTATCAAGGCACATTGTAATAACAGTCACCTTGAAAAAGAGGCATTACAAATTTTCATTACAATTTATCAGGCAGAAAATTCTATTTTATAACAGAACACATGCCTTCGACGGCTTTATTCAGTCTGCACCGCCGCGTACAGCGGAAAATTGCAACTTTGGGCTCTTTTCTATCAAATTTTTACTACTGCCGCGGTGGAGTAGCCGAGCGGTCTAAAGCGTCTCGCTGCGGAGCGCGCGGTTGCTCGCCGTGGAGGTTCGAGTCCTCCCTGGGGCATGGGTGTGTGTGTATGTGTTGTCTGTAGGTTAGTTTACCTTAGTTTAAGTAGTTTGTAAGCTACGGACTGATGACCACGCAGTTTGGTCCGATAGATTTACAAACATTTGAACATCAAATTACTACTAATAATTGCTTTACAGGCCTACCGTCCAACTTTCGAATGCAGACTTGTTGTCTCTTTTACCTATAGGTAACGATTGTGCTTTCGATTCTTCCGAGGAATTATGTTTTCGGATTGAAATTCAGGGGCTTTTTCTCTAGATTACCGTCGTAATGCGCGCGCTAGTGTATCAGATAATGCTCTTAATGTTGTCTTGCAATAATTACAAGATGAATGACCACGATACCTGAGGAATATTCCCTTTTACGCACCGACAATGACGATGCTCGGGCTGTGAACCTTCATTCCCTTAACAGGAAAGTTTTGTCGTTGTTACACCAAGCAACTAAGTAACCAAGGAACTATCTCGCCTTCATTTCACTCGGCACGCCATGGATGTTAAAATTCAAACTTCGTCTTTTCGTTGTTCTGTCTGCGCGATCAACAAGCGGCTCCTCTGCAACATGTTTTCCTTCGCTGCGTCCGTTCGGCCCGTAGTAGCGACATCATATTGATTTCGCAGGAACACGCGATGGCTCTTAGTGATCAATGCTTACAGCAAATTTCCGTTCGTGCTTCCCCTGTCTTCGAGCACTACAGCAGGTACGGTCGCAGCCTCTATTTTTTCTATTAACGAATTGTCATAAGTACTGCTCTCGGACAACGGGCCGCAGTTCACGTCCCATGATTTTCGTGAGTTTTGCTTTGACAATGATATTCGTCACCTGACAACAGAGATGACAACGACGACGACTCCTTTTCATTCTCATTCGGATGGGGAAGTCGAATGTTGTGTCAGAACCTTCAAATAGGTGAAGAAACTTCTTTACCCTCGCACTCGTAAACAAGCCTTAAAAATTTATCTGTCTTCTTATCGCTCTTTGCCGTCGGATGGTTCCTCGTAATCGGACTTTGTCTGTTCTGCGGTAACAATTTGTTCAGACTTAGAATTCGAAGTTCAAGATCGACTACAATATAGTAAACGTCATCAGAAACCACGTATCATTGTTTTGGGTCGCTCTACCTACCTGGCTCAGGGTCCCGCTATGCTACACAGGCCGCAACACTATCAGCTGCGACGCTAGAATCTCGTTTATTCTGCCTCAGATCTTTTGGCGGCAGATCTAGCAAGTGGAACAGGTCCACGGTAGTGGATATACTCGCCGTCCCTGTCTCCGCTTCCAGCGGCGCCGCTGGTGGTGTCCTCAACGCGGACAACGACGCCACCAACACAACAGCAACAGACACCGCCTTCTCCTTCGACGGAACCCATGGTCCTTGAAGCGTCGCTTCCGTTCTGCTGCAGCGTGGTCCCGGAAGCACATGAAGTCGCTTCGCATACGTTGTTGTCTCCTAAGACGACTCTCGTCTCCAACGAGCAGCCTGCGTGTGGTTTTCCGGCCGGCCGTTCCTTGACCTCGCAAGATAAATACCCGCCTGAGGGTGGACAGCTGCCGCTGGTCAACTTTCCAGGACCTCTTCCGCCGTCCCGACGTCGTGACATGCCAAGAATCACTGTCGTTGAATTTATTTTATTTATTTATTTATTTTGTCGGGGGTAGGGGGTGGGAGGCAGTGCTAGAGCGTATGTTGTTACAAGAGTCGGAAACCCGATCGACACAGAGTATCGATGCATTCACTGTTAGTGTACCTACCAATGATTTCAAAGTTCTAGGCCACGCCTCTGCATAGTTATCTGCGCTACCGCATCACCAGGTTTTATAAGCCAAAACTCTGAAGAAAGCGTCTGCATTAGGTTGAAACATCAGCTAGGACAAGCACTCTCCGTTCACTTAGCGCTGATTGGTATAGCTTGGCAGACATACGTATTCAGATAGGTATTTTACGTCAGTTATTTGTGTCGGCTGTTAGCTATCACAAGTATTATGTTAATAAATTATTTTCACTTTTGCTGTCTAATAAGTGTTGACAAGTTGCAGATTATTCAGCCACCTTTGTCGTATTACATCCTGTTTCGACTCGTGCAGCAGGATACAACACGTCCGAAAGTGAAGGATGTATGTGGGCAGCGAGTCTGTTGAAAACCACCCGTTATGCAATGGTGAGCCAGGTACCGGTCTCGTTCCGATTCGGCACAAAACACCGATACACCTCAGAGGCTTGCCTCATTGCCGGCCGCGGTGGCCGAGGTGACTGAGGCGATCCAGTCACGGTCAGCACGGCCACTGCGGTCGGGGGTTCGAATCCCCCCTCGGGCATGGATATTTGTGCCGTCCTAGTTCGTAAGTAGTTCATAAGTAGTTTGTAAGTTTAGGGACTGATGACCCCGTAGTTAAGTCCCATAAGCTTTACAAACATTTGAACATTTGAATTTGCTTGCCTCATTAATTGCAAGGAACGTGATTTCATCATTGAGGAACGGTATTGAGAAACCGAGACGAGAAATAAAGCAAGTTATAACAAAAACTTAGACTATCATTTGTTAGTGAATACTAATAAATACAAAGGCTGGAATTTAAATAGTGTCAACACTGCTGTGGAGACACTATGCAATGAAATATACTATTGTCGCTGATACCACACGTTATTGAAATATCAATCTTACCTCCGAGAAAATGGACTCGCCCGTCCCACGTCACCGGCGTGCCCAAAATCGAGGGAAACACAGTCACTTTGAAAGAGCGGTCTAACGTAACGGTGTCACTATGTTTTCTAAACAGAAACAATGGAGATGGATCAAGATTGAATGTGCCAGAGATCGTACAGCACGACAGTATCATCAAGGTCTTCATTGGCGTCAGTATGGTGAAAGTCATGGTGATTGTCGTGTACGACTGTGATGGTGTTATGCTAACGCATTACGTTCCTCCACGGCAGACCGTCAGTGAACAGCATTAATACTTATTTCTGAGGCATCGCATGCGACCAGCTTTGCGAAGGAAGCGGGAACACTTTCTGCGCAACCCACCCATCATTTTGCACGACAATGTGCGGGTGTATGTAGCGCAAGCTGTTGCTGATCTGTTCGGTCGATGGAACTTGGAAGAACTGTACCATTCACTATACTCTCCGGTCTTAAGTCCTTGTGACTTCGACTTCATTCAGAAGTGGAAGGAACAACTTCATGACATTCCCATCTCTTCTAGAGATTCGACCTCTCCATTCGCACTATCAACAGAGCAGGCTCTGCGAACGGTATACTTCTCCTTCCACATCGCTGGCAACGGGTTCTACACACGCTGGTGACTACTTTGAAGGACAGTAACAGTTGTAAACATGTAACGCTTTTGTTGCTAGGTTGTGAATAAATAATTGCCTTATTTAAGTAACAATCCTCGTATTTAAATATAGAGATGTGTATGTAATTCATGTCAGTTTTGTTTTATGGAATGGCGGGTGTGTCTGAATGTATGTCTCAATCTTGATTGTTACCACAGTTAATTAGGACGGACAACCGTCAAGTCCCAGTGTAAATGTTTCCACTTCAATTTTCTCAGGAAACTTAATAATTGTTTGATATTTATATCACCTACGCCTGAGGTAGAAGGCGGGACTGTTCGAATTAACGTTGGCTGTTGAATCGCTATTTCAATATTGGACAACCTGTATGACATTGATGCGTATTACATAGGGAAGCAACCGAGGCAGAATTAATGTTTTGTGTTGTGCTTTAAGACGGTCCGGGCTGTCGCGGTACCCATATGGCCGCGATAGCTGAGTGGTGCCGGTGTAGTAGCTCAGCACGCTCGGTCTGTTGGTTCTGCGTCCTCTGTAATAAGAAAACTGTGCCAAGAACTCAACACAAATCCTAGAACAAATAAGAACGAACGGCCATAGAGAACCAATCTACCAGACGAAAATAGAAAATAAATAAAGAAAATAGTGGGTAAAGACTGTGCCCAAGAAAGAGGAAGTTCGGGTGGTGACGAACGTGGAATAAATTAATTCCTTGATTATCCAGCGTTGACAAGAGTGTTAAATTTTATAAAAAAAATACTGAATTAAATCAGAAGACTGACGGAGAAATCGCGTAAATTGCCAGGTATTAGAGAGTGTAAGAGTACCAATAAAATCTTTAGAGACATGGATCCCTTATCAATTCGTGTGCAATAAGTGCGTGATGAGAAAAAGTATAAGGAGAAAACACCTTGTTCGAGTCGTCCAAACTTTCTATAAATAAAACTGTTATAATAATAGCGTGTTGAATAAGAAATTAGCCGGCCGCGGTGGCCGAGCGGTCTGCGGCGTGCCAGTCACGGTCTGCACGGCCGCTGCGGTCGACGGTTCGAATACCCCCTCGGGCATGGATATTTGTGCCGTCTTTAGTATAAGCTAGTTCATAAATAGTTTGTAAGTTTAGGGACTGATGACCCGTAGTTAAGTCTCATAAGCTATACAAACATCTGGCCATTTTTGAATAAGAAATTACACTCTTCAAGATACACAATCGAAAATTACGCGGCATAACGGATGCTGCCACCTTTTCTACAAGATATGGCTAAGGTGTATCCTGGATATGGGCCAAAAGGCTTACTGCCAATTGCATACACCACAGATGGAGTGGTTGAAAACGAATTCGCCATTCAACACGTAAGTACATCACCGACTTTCATTTCACTTTCAGTGAGCGTCAATGTTGTCGAAATATAAGTAATCAATGTAAACAGTCATAACTCCAGCAAACACTACAATCGCATGTCCTATATATATCGATTCATGCCCGGCTATTGCGACAGCAATCGTTCTTGGAAATTATCCGTAATTTTAGAGGAACATTGAAGCATAATTGAAGTGTATGTTGTGGAGGGAGACGGGCTCTATGCCAGGTCGTGTAGCCACATTATCGTTAAAGCTGTGTTAGTTGAGCGGTCGATATACCTTGTTACTTGTAGCCGGGCGCCGTGACTCAGCGCGCCCGGTCAGCGGGCTTAATGCCTTCTGTTAAAAAAAAGCTGAGCAATGAACACATCGAACAACAAGAAACGTACACTATCAGCGACAGCAAATAATAGGACTAACGATAGACAGTAGAAAGAAAGAAAGAAAAGAAGAAAAAAATTGGTAAAGTGTCTACCTGGTAACCACGAGGTCCCTGGTTCGAATCCCGACCAAGGTCCAATTTTAATTCAAAGCCTCTCCTTATATGCCATATCTTTGATAGAATCAGACAATATATATCTCTGGGAATTGATCTGTTGTTAGTACTTATTAATAGAGATTAGGAACATTGTACTACAGTATGAACTATCTGACTGAAGAATGAGAGCAGCAACTTTCTGGCTGTTCATATTGAATACTAGCTGTTAAATCCGATATTCTCCTGGTATATATGCATTTCTTCAATGTTATATTAGAAACGGAAATAAAAAATCTAGAAAAGATATCAACCTCAAATATTCATGAAAACAGCTTAGAAATTGTGCAACAGAAATACAAGGAAATATGCATAATGAACAAAATTATATGTACCGTATGCAAAGAAACAAAAATAGGAATAAAATACAAATGATGTATAACATGAATTTAATTAAAAACTTAACTATAAACAATATTTCTTGTTACTTGTCGAGGAGATAGTATGAATTAATTCCTTGGTGAGTCCACAGAGAGTCGACAGAGAGTTGTCCATATGGGAAACATAGAGTTGTCAAATCCACTCAGCAGTTTTTAACATATTGTCCCTGTCATTTTGTTAATTGTAATAAAAATGGAAGTCCCACTGGAAACTGTTGTCTCTTGAAGTTAAAGGTAGATTTGTCGGAATAAGAGATATTCGTAGTAAGGTTTTTTTGTAATATGTATACCAAGTTTAGTTGGAATCGGCCCATTATTTTAGGAGGAGATATGGAAAAATAGAGCATGATGTAGTAGTTATTCGAAAATTTCATTGTTATTGACATCTTATCTCCTGAAATATGTGTCTTACTATGTTGTAAAAGCGTAAGTACATTTAGTGGTATATACGCCTAATGTCAGCAAAATACGTCGTGAATGGTGTTAGCAGTAAAGACGTAATAAATCGAAACATCATGCGTGACGATGCGATTTTTCATGAACCAATTTTTTTATGACTGCGTATCTCACGAACTATATGTCGAACTGTGATATAGTGCCGGCCGCGGTGGCCGAGAGGAATGCGGCGCGCCAGTCACGGTCTGCATGGTCACTACGGTCGCGGGTTCGAATCCCCCCTCGGGCATGGATATTTGTGCCGGCCTTAGTATTAGCTAGTTCGTGAGTAGTTTTTTTAAGTTTAGGGGCTGATGACCCAGTAGTTAAGTCCCATAAGCTCTACAAACATTTGAAAATTTTCAGTGATATGCATGTGTACTGTATGTGAATTGTCTCACGAATACAATTTACGGTGTAAACGTAATAACTTTTAAAGTCATGCCAAATGACGTCGATATACATAAGCATCGAAAAAGTAGTAAGCGATAAACTTTTTATATCATTTTATTGGAGTTGACAGCGAGAACATGTTTCGTAAAGATTTGAAATTATGTTTAAAGTTTATTGCAAGTCGCTAAGTGCTTTGATTGTCAAATAGTTGACGAATAAAATCACGCTACCACGCGCCGCAAGGTGCGGCAGTTTTCATTTTTTATGACGTGATATAGTATGAACTGTGTATCGTAGGTGGTTTTTGCAAAAAGAGCAAATGATTCCTGGTCTCAAAGGATATTTGTACCAAATTAGGTTGAAATTGGTCCATAAGTTTAGCAGCAGATATAGAATATTTTCCCATGTTGGGGTCGTTTTGCACGACTGTCATTGGTTATGACGTCATATCTCCTTACGTATGTGTCTTGGGTGGTTAGTACCACGATAGCGATTACCATGACAGCGATTGTTGGCTGATAGTAAGGAACATGTGTACCAAGTGTGATTGAAATCGTTCAGTAGTTTAGGAGGACATGTGGAACGTACATACCCACGAACACACATCTACATAAATACTCTGCAAGCCACACTGAAGTGCATGGAAGAGGGTTAATCGAACCGCTATTGTGATGTTTGTCTACGGTTCCATTCTCTAATATCTCGCGGGAAAGAAGAACACCTAAATATTTCTCTTTTCGATCTGATTTATTTTATTTTGATGTCTTCCTATGTAGGTGCGTGCTAATAAAATATATTTGTATTGAGATGAAAAAGTTGGTGAAAGAAATTTCGCAAATCTCGTCGCAACAAATAACGTCTTTCTTTTAATAATTTCTACCCCAACTCGTACATCATTTCTGTGACACTCTCTCCCCTAAATCGCGACAGTACGAAACGAGCCGCCCGTCTCTGAACATTCTCAAACTCGTCTGTCAGTCCCACTAGGTGGGGATCCCACAATGCGCAGCAATATTCAAAAATAGGACGCACAAGTGTATTGTAGGCAGTTTCTTTAGCAGAGCAATTGCATCAACTGTTCTGCCAAGAATCAAGTCTTCTTTCCAATTAGAAATGTTTGTAATTGTTACTCCTAGGTACTTAGTTGAATTTATGGCCTATAGTTTTGACTGATTTATCGTGTAAACGAAGTTTAACGGGCTTCTTTTAGTGGTCATATGGGCGACTTCATACTTCTCATTATTAAGGGCAAGTTGTCATATTTTGCACCATGCATATATCTTATCTAAATCATTTTGCAGTTGCTTTTGATCTTCCTTCATGGAGTGGGTTCCTGTAGTCATGTCCTAGTTCATGAACCACGGGCAACGTATGAGTGGCCAAGTAAGTAGTCCTGACAGTTGGGATAGCAGTTACTTCGGCAAAAGGTTGGGCATCTCGGACATATTCTGAGTCGTGGCCACCTTTGTGCTCAGACGGCAAAGACTACCAAATCCACCGGTTAGTCCCTCAACCGTTAGGGGTAAAACCCAGTGGGGCCCTGGGCAAGTAAGGCTAGCAAACTGCTTCCCAGGTACTTCAATATCACGCTGGCAACAATCAGAGGAAAATGCCTCGGACCTTTGGAGGTGATGGAATCCCACCTCTAATTGACAGACCAAGGACTCCTCAGATACGACTTGGCAAACGATCTGGAATTAGATGGGGATTACAATGGGAAGAAGGTAGAGCTGGCAGAGGCTTCAAGTAAGATGGGGGTAGATGTTTTAGCTGTAAGTGATATTAGAGTAAGGGGAGAGAAAGAGGACGAAGTCGGAGAATACAAGGTCTACCTGTCAGGAGTTAAAGTAGGAAGAGCACAGTGGGGTGTAGGATTTTACATCAGGAAAGCAATCAAACCCAGCATAATTGCAATAAGGGATGTAAATGAACGACTGATGTGGATAGATTTGGCTATCTCCAGTAAGAAAATTAGGATTGTGGCAGTGTATTCACCCTGTGAAGGGACAGATCAAGATGAGATGGACAGATTTTACAACGCACTTAGTGATGTAGTTGTTAGAGTGAAGGATAAGGATAGTGTTTTACTCATGGGTGATTTCAACGCCAGGATAGAAAATCGAACAAAAGGTTATGAAAAGGTCATGGGTACGTTTGGAGAGGATATGGAGGCCAACAGGAACGGAAAACAGCTCTTGGACTTCTGTTCCAGTATGGGCTTAGTTATCACAAACTCCTTCTTTAAGCATAAGGACATTCACCGCTATACGTGGGAAGGAAGGGGAACCAGATCTATCATTGACTATATAATAACAGACCAGAAATTCAGGAAGACAGTCAAGGACACACGTGTTTTCAAGGGGTTCTTTGATTTTAGTGATCATTATTTAATCTGTAGTGAAATTGGTTTTGTGAGACCAAAAGAGCAGAAAGTCAGGTCTGTGTGTAGAAGGATAAGAGTGGAGAAGCTTCAAGACAAGGAAATTAGGCACAAATACATAACAATGATCTCGGAAAGGTACCAGTTAGTTGAATGTAATGATTTACAGTCACTGGAAGAGGAATGGTCAAGGTACAGGGACACATTACTGGAACAGCTAGAGAATGTCTTGGAACATTTGTGTGTAAAGGTAGGAAGAAGCAGACAGCCTGGTGGAATGACACAGTCAAGGCAGCCTGTAAAAAAAAGAAAAAGGCATATAAAAAAAGGCTCCATACTAGAAATCAGGCAGACAGAGAAAGTTATGTTGAAGAAAGAAACAAAGCCAAACGGATAATTGCAGAATCCAAGGAGAAGTCATGGGAAGACTTTGGAAACAAGCTAGAATCTCTGGGTCAAGCCGCGGGAAAACCATTTTGGAGCGTAATTTAGAAATCTTCGAAAGGGAGGGAAGAAGGAATTAACAAGTGTTTTGGACAGGTCAGGAAAGCTGCTAGTCAATCCTGTGGGTGCCTTGAGCAGATGGAGGCAATATTTTGAAGAATTGCTCAATGTAGGTGAAACGTTCAATGATGTATCAGATTTTCAGGTAGAATGGGATAGGAACGACTATGGAAACAGCATCTCATTTGAGGAAGTAGAGAAAATGGTCAGTAGATTACAGTGCAATAAAGCGGCTGGGGGGGGGGTGAAATTAAGCCGGAACTCGTCAATTACAGTAGAATATCAGGTCTCAAAAGGTTACACAGGATAACTGAAAAGGCGTGGGAATCGGGACAGGTTCCATCTGACTGGACGAAAGCGGTAATCACGCCAATTTTCAAACATGGCAACAGAAAAGATTGCAACAACTATCGAGGTATCTCTTTAATTAGTATTGTAGGCAAAATATTCTCAGGTATTGTTGATAGCAGAGTGCGAGTATTAATTGAGGACAAGTTAGATGAAAATCAGTGTGGGTTTAGGCCTCTTGGAGGCTGTCAGGACCAGATCTTTAGCTTACGGCAGGTAATGGAAAAGTGCTATGAGTGGAACAGGGAATTGTATCTATGTTTCATAGATCTGGAAAAGGCTTATGACCGTGTTCCTAGGAGGAAGCTACTGTCAGTTCTTCAAGATTATGGTATAGAAGGCAAACTTATGCAGGCAATTAAAGGGATTTATGTAGACTGCCAGGCAGCAGTAAGAGTAGATGGCAAATTAACCTCAGGGTTCAGAGTAGTTTCAGGGGTACGACAGGGCTGTAACCTGTCACCACTGTTGTTCATACTATTCATGGATCATATGTTGAAAACAGTAGACTGGCAGGGCTGGATTAAAGTAGGTGAAAAGAAAATAAGCAGTCTCTCATATGCGGATAACTTAGTGGTAATGGCCGATTCGATTGAAAGGTTGCAAACTAATATTTCAGAGCTCGTTCAGAGGTGCAAGGACTATGATATGAAGATCAGCATCTCCAAAACGAAAGTAATGTCTGGGGAAAGAGATTCAAACAGATTGAGTGCAAAATAGGAGGAACAAAGTTAGAACAGGTAGACAGTTTCAAGTACCTGGGATGTGTCTTCTCACAGGATGGCAACACAGCGAAAGAACTGGAATCGAGGTGCAGCAAAGCTAATGCAGTGAGTGCTCAGCTAAGATCTACTCTCTTCTGCAAGAAGGAAGTAAGTACCAAGACTAAGTTAGCAGTGCACCGCTCTACCTTTCGACGAACTTTGTTGTATGAGAGTGAAAGTTGGGTGGATACAGGTTACCTTATTCATAAGGTAGAGGTTACAGATATGAAAGTAGCAAGAATGATTGCAGGGAACAATGGCAGGAGGGTTTTCATAATGAGGAAATCAAAGAAAAGCTGGGAATGAACAGATGAAGCAGTTAGAGCGAACAGATTGAAATGGTGGGGTCATGTTACACGCATGGGAGAAGCAAGGTTATCTAAGAGACTCATGAGCTCGTCAGTGGAGGGTAAGAGGAGTCGAGGTAGACCAAGAAGAAAGTACTTAGATTCGGTGCAGAATGATTTTGAAGTGAAAGGCGTAACATCAGACAAGGCATCAATGTTAGCATTGAATAGGGGATCATTGAGGAATTTTATCAGAGGTACTATGCTCCAGACTGAACGTTGAACTGCATAATCAGTCCCTAATGATGGTGATGATGATGATTTTGATCTTCTGGTGACTTTACTAACGGGTAAGTGGCAGCATCATCCGCGAACAACCTATGAGAGCTACTCAGATTGTCACCTAAATCGTTTACAAAAATAAGGAACAGTAGGGCCCCTATAACACTTCCCTGGGGAACGCCTGATAATTAAATTTTATTCGATGAGTTTCCGTCAATTAGAACGAAATGTTCTTTTCTCAAAGCCAACCCTGTTAATGTAGAAGGTATCTCACCTGATAAAGAAGTTTTATTATCTAACTTCTGTAAACAAACAGCCTGTCATTTTCTATTAATTCAGGAGACCTAAAGAGGTCTAGAAGACCGAAAGTTAATGGTATGAAGTTTGTCATTGAAAGACCAAGCATGACATATGGTAGTGCAGTGTTTGCTAAACCTGATCTAAACATCATTTCAGCAGGTTCCACATCAGATAACGACATAGAGATCCTGACGGTTGAAATCCAGTCATGTACAGTGACATCCATTTATAAACCACCTAGTGCTAATTTCTGCTTAAAGGAACCACATAATTTCTACTCTCAACCTACAAAGTTAGTAATCGGCAACTTCAACTGCCACAGTACATCGTGGGGCTACAAGGAAACTGAGAAAAACGGAGAAGAACTTGAAGTTTGGAATGAATGGATGGGACTGATGCTAATCCATGACCCGAAGCTACCACCATCCTTCTATAGTGGTAGATGGCAGAGAGGCTATAACCCAGACAACATCTTTGTCAGAGAACATATTGCCCAACAAGTAAAGAAGAATGTTACAGACGCACTCCCACGTACACACCATCGACCCATTATTTGTTCAATTGAAGCAGCCTGAAACCAGTTCAAAAGACAGTTTAATTTCAAGAAAGCACAGTGGGGGAAATTCACACAAGAACTTGATATGGAAGTTCTAAGACTAGACCCGCCACCAGCGAAATATGACGAATTTGTCAAGTCAGTCCAAGCTGTTTCACATAAATACATCCCAAGAGGATGCAGAACCAACTATATCCCAGGACTCGATGAAGATTCAAACTCTCTGTTGGAGAGATATGAACAACTATTCGAAAAAGACCCCTTCTCTGAGGAAACAATCCAAACAGGTGATGACCTATTAAATTCCATATCAGTTTCCAGCAGCAAAAAATGGTGTGATTTGATATCACACCTAGATATGAAGCAGAATAGCCGAAAAGCGTGGAAATTATTGAAGACCCTCAATAATGACCCAACCACCTCTCCTCCTGATCTATCAAAGATAACCCCTGATCACATTGCTCACCAGCTATTTCTCAATGGTAAGACTAAAGGAAGATCCGCAAAATCTAAAATCATTAGACAGGCAGAGGAAAAGGAGCATCTTGGCACCCCTTTTACCTTGGAAGAACTGGATACGGTCTGCACGTCTATAAAGAGCAATAAAGCTGCCGGCTTAGACGAAATACGGACAGAGTATCATCAGGCGTGCGCAGGGGAGTGTGATAGGACCGCTATTATTTTCTATCTATATAAATGATCTGATGGACAGAGTAAGTTGTAGTTTGCGGCTGTTTGCTGATGATGCTGTGGTGTATGGGAGGCTGTCGTCTTTAACAGACTGTAATAGCATACAGGATGACTTAGACAAAATTTCTCGTTGGTGCGAAAAATGGCAGCTAGCTCTCAATGTAGAAAAATGTAAGGTGATGTGCATGAGTAGAAAAAAACAATCCCTGGGTACACATTTTCAGCTTTGCCCAATCGCAGTTGATGTCATATATTCTATGAATATTAAACCCATAATATTCGAATACAGCATTAGTAGTGAGAGTCTTGATGCTGTCGCGTCGTTCAAATATCTCGGCGTAACATTGCCGAGCGATATGAAATGGAACGAGCATGTAAGGACAGTTGTGAGTAAGGCGGACTGCCGACTTCGGTTTATTGGGAGACTTTTGGGAAGATGTACTTCACCTGTAAAGGAGACCGCGTATAAAACGCTTGTACGACCACTGCCCAAGTGTTTGGGACCCGCAGCAGACCAGTTTAAAGGAAGACATAGAAGCAATTCAGAGGCGAGCAGCTAGGTTTGTTACTGGTAGGTTCGACCAATGCGCGAGTGTCATCGAAATGCTCCGGCAACTCAGTTGTGGATTGCTGGAAGAAAGACGACGTTTTTTTCGTGAATTTCTGTTAAGTAAATTTAGAGGGCCGGAATTTCAAGCTGAGCATAGTACGATCTTGCTGCCGCCTACTTACATTTCGCAAAAGATCACAAAGACAAGGTAAGAGAAATTAGGGCTCGTAAAGAGGCATATAGGTATTCTTTTTTTCCTCGTTCAATTTGGGAGTGGAATAGGAAAGGAAATGCCTAGAAGTGGTACAGTGTACCCTCCGCCACGCACCTTACGGTGAATTGCGGAGTATGTATGTAGATGTAGATGTAGAACAAATTAAAAACTTTGGACCTGCTACAAAACAGCGGATAATAAATCTAATGAACACCTGTATTTCCAAACTGCAAAACCCCAAAATTTGGCGTAAAGACAAGGTAATAGCACTTTTAAAGCCTGGGAAAGAGCCAACGGACCCACAAAGTTTCCGCCCGGTTTCTCTCCTGTGTCATCGAATATCTAAATCGAATATCTGATGATATTGATAAAATCCTCATAAAAGAGCCGTCTGGCTTCCGAGCAGGAAGGTTTTGCTATGGGCAGTTTCTTAATTTGACTCAACATATTGAGCATGGGTATGAGAGAGGTGAAATAACGGAACTGGCTTTTTTCGACCTCACGGCGGCATATGATACTGTCAACTACAAAAAGCTACTTAGGAAAGTATATTTAGCTACAAAGGATTACCAACTAACCCAGATCATCCAATGTCTGCTGCAAAACAGGAGGTATTTCGTATCTCTAAAGAACAAGAAGATTCGATGGAGAATACAAAAAAAAAGGTCTTCCTTATCAAGGAAGCGTGCTGTCCCCACTGCTATATAATATGTATACAAATGATCAACCAATTAACTCTTCAGCTAAGGCATTTATATACGCTGATGATACAGCACTCGCTGCCCAAGGTAGCACATTTGAGGAAGTAGAGGGGGAGCTGACAACAAGTCTGGCCAAGTATTGTGACGGAAACAAGTTGAAATCAAACCCTGGAAAGACCCAGGTCTGTGCATTCAATCTTAGAAATAGGGATGCCAAGAGGAAATTGAACGTCACTCGGAGAGAAGAACAGCTACTTAACTGCGAAACTCCTAAATACCTTGGGGTGAAGCTGGACCGGTCCCACACTTTTAAAGCCCACTGTGAAGAAACGATGCTCAAAGTAGCCGCGCGAAACAACATCATCCGCAAACTTACAGAAACCGCCTGGGGTGCCCAACCGCAAGTGCTTAGAACATCTGCCTTGTCATTATCTTTCTCCGCCGCAGAATATGCAGCACCTATCTGGCAAAACTCTGCACATGCTACACAGGTAGATACAGCTTTAAACGAGACAGGACGAGTTGTGACAGGTTGCTTACGACCTACTCCTGTCAATAAATTGTACCAAATTATGGGTATAGCACCAACAGGTATTCGTAGACAAGCTGCAGCAGAAGCGGAGAAGAAGGGACAGGAAACCGATCCAAGACATCCGTTGTTCGGACATGTGCCTCAACGGCGAATACTGAAGTCAAGGAAAAGTTTCCTGCATAAAACTACAGCAATTCGTGTAACCCCTATAACTCGTAGAGAGGAGCTCTGGCGATACTGTCTCTCTGAAGGAAATCAAATAAAGGTCAAGGAGGAACTAGCCGAAGGCTCAGTCCTGCATTATGGGACCTGGAAGACCTTAAACAGGTTGCGAGTTGGAGTGTCAAGATGCAAAACCAACATCAAGAAGTGGGGTTTCAGCAGTGAGGATGAAATGTGTTCTTGTGGTGCCGTGCAGGACGAACAACATCTACTCAGTTGGTTTGTATTTATTCCATGTCCCGGACACGAAAAATAAATAAATAAGATCTAAATGTGTGCTATCTGACAAAGAATCACGAATCCAATCGCAGAATTGTGACGGTAATCCATAGGCATGCAGTTTGATTAGAAGACGCTTATGAGGTACAGTGTCGAAAGCCTTCCGGAAATCTATAAATACGGAATATATTAGACATCTCTTCTCGATAGCATTCATAACTTCATGTGTTTCACAACAATGATAATTTCTGAATCTGTGTTGACTATGGGTCAATAGATGGTACTCTTCGATGTAGTGCAGATTTGGTTTGAAGCTATGAATAATGGTAAACCCTGATGGCTACATTATACATGCAGAACCTTATTGTGGCACACATACGAAAATAGCTAGAAATTGTCTTGGCCAGGGTGGAGATGTAGTGATTGGTTCGGCTGAGCACGGAAATATTCCTGATGGACCACAAATGTGCTTTAACAATTTGTTTATGGCAGTTGCCTTTCTAGAAGAACGGTGTAGAAGAAACCTGACAGGTGCAGGAACAATGAAAGAGAACAAATTTGGAAAGTAATTGTATTCTTCATCGAAGAATGAGTCTGGAAAAAGGAAGATATGTTTCAGTATCTAATGGCCAGATGGCAGCAATGAGATGGAATGACAATACTGTAGTGACAGTTCTTTCCAACTGTGATCATGTAGAACCTTTACAATGTGTGGACAGATTCATCAAAACAGCAAGAAAGAGAATTACGATAAAGATGCCTGATGCTGTAAAACAATATAATCAGCATATGGGAGGGGTTGATATAAATGATCAATTAAACATTGTGGTGGCCTCTGTTTGCGTGGGGTATTCACTTATGTTGCGGACAATGATGGCTATTATATCGGAGTTTGGGAAATGATCTACCGTATCTTCAATTTCGAAGGCAAGTTGTTCTTCAAATGCAGAAAACCCATAGAATCGCAAGAGCAAATCCTGGTCGAATACTACGATTGCTTTCTTTATATTCTATAAGGAAGGCAGAAGAGATCATATCATCATCAAAGGAAAATGTAAGTATCGAAGATGCAAAGTACTAGATTGTATTGAAGGCTTTCATGAATTTTGAAATACCTCATAGTTAGGATGAGTAAGGGACAAATTATAGTGATGACAATTTTTCTTAAGAGTCAAAACTATTTTAATAGTTTAAAAAAAGGAATGAATACTGTCCTAAAGAAAAACTCATACATGGATATTTGTTTGTCACCTTAAGTGCTCATTGGCATCTCAAGTCGCCCTCAAATTTCATGACTCCATAAGTGAAAATTAAACTGAAACTATGTTGAAACTTCCTTTCACTCTGCAACGGAGTGTGCGCTGATATGAAACTTCCTGCCAGATTAAAATTGTGTGTCGGAACCGGAAATCGAAACTGGGACCTTTGCCTTTCGCGGGCAAGCGCTCTACCACTAAGCTATCCAGACACGACTCACGGTGCCCCCCCCCCTCCACATCTCCACTTCTGCCAGTACCTCGCCTCCTACTTTTCTAAATTCACAGTTCTCCTGAGAATCTTTTAAGACTAGCACTCCTGGAAGAAAGGATATGGTGGAGACATGGCTTAGCCACAGCCTAAGGGATGTTTCCAGAAAGAGGCTTTTACTCTGCAGCGGGATGTGCGCTGATATTAAACTTCCTGGCAGATTAAAATTGTGTGTCGGAAGCGGGACTCGAACCTGAGAGCTTTGCCTTTCGCGGACAAGCGCTCTACCGACTAAGCTATCCCGACACCATGCACAATGACGCCTCACAACTTTACTTCCGCTAGTACCTTCGCCTCCTACTTTCCAAATAGCTGTCGGTATAGCTCAGCGTTGGAGCGCTTGCCCGTGAAAGGCAAATGTCCAAGGTTCGAGTCCCGGTTCCGGCACACAATTTTAATCTGCCAGGAAGTTTCATATCGCCGCACACTCCGCTGCAGAGTGAAAGTTTCATTCTGAAACTATGTTACTTGTGTAAATCTATTACAAAATAATTATCAACAGGTAGTTTTAAATGGCAAATCTGAACTTAATAATTGTGAACATTAATGCGTTAATAGAGGTTAGGAACATTGTATTACAGTGTCTACGACCTGACTGAAGACTGAGAGCAGTAGCTTTCTGGCTGATCATAGTTAATATTCTGGTATTAGAAAACGCAGCGGGGAGAGAAATCACAAATCAAATTTTCAAATGTTTGTAATTCTACCGGACCAAACTGCGTGGTCATCAGTCCGTAGCTAACAAACTACTTAAACCTAGGTAAACTAACCTCCGGACAAACACACACACCCATGCCCCAGGGAGGAATCGAACCTCCACGGAGAGCAACCGCGCGCTCCGCAGCGAGGTGCTTTAGACCGCTCGGCTACTCCACCTCGGCAGAGAAATCACGCACAACAACAATTTATTACACGGTACAAAACATTACCGACAGAAAGAATAAAACCGTCCCGCAGCTTCATGCTACGACCGGCAGTTCGACCTAATCTCGCGACAGTAGAGGCGCGATCAAAAGCGCGTTACTCGGAGCGCACAGTGGCTGCTCGCCAGCCAATCGCGGCGGCCCTGGCTGGCCGCTCGTTAGGAGGAGGGCGTCTCGTTAGGCGCTCATTAGCCGCGCGCCCGCGACGCATGACTCGCCTACACCCAGGCTGCAGCCGCCGCCACCCTGCTGCCTGCTGCCGCGGCTACAACTGGCCGGATCGCTGGTAGCGCGTCACTTCCGGCGCGCCGGCTCTCGGTAATTCGATTTGGCGGGGCATTCTCCGCCGCTCCGTGCTCCCAGAGCCCCGCAGAGTTAGCCACTTCCTGCCGCCAGGACGTACCAACGGGAACCTGGCAACGATACCTCCCTACAACCCAAGGCTCTACCTTTCCGATACGAATAAATATTCTGGTGAACAACTTTGAACAGCATTCAGATAATTACGCTGCCTATGAGTGAGAACGAAAGGTGCATGATTTGAAGGGTGCCGGCCGCGGTGGCCGAGGGTACTGAGACGCTCCAGTCACGGTCTGCACGGCCACTACGGTCGGGGGTTCGAACCTCCAGTCGGGCATGGATATTTGTGCCGTCCTTAGTGGTAGCTAGTTCATAAGTAGTTTGTAAGCTTAGGAACTGATGACCCCGTAGTTACGTCGCATAAGTTCTACAAACATATGAACATTTGAAGGGTGACAGCGACTGGAGGTGCTTCCTGTGTGTTCGCAGGTTCAGTGTACCACCGGGATAAAGCTCATCCTTCGTAAATACGAGGCGTGTTCTTTAAGTACCGTTTTGAAATTAAAAAACAAGACGTGTGAAGATATCTAAATAATTTTCTGCGCACTGGGTACCTACATCTGTTGTCCATGCACTGACGCCATTACAGTCTGATTCTTTCTAGTTTACGTGGTGTACTCGTTGTGCGGCTTTATAGCACAGTGGTGGAGTGCCAGACAACAAATCCAAAGGTCGCGGGTTTCATCTCCAGCAGGTCCCAGGATTTTTATCTGTCACGTTCCACTTCTATCGAGTAGCACCGTGGTTCGAAACCCACGTTAAACTGTAGGTCCCCCTTTAACTGGCTGGGTAAGTCAGTTCGAAGGTCGGAGGAAGGCAACGGCAAAAATGTTCAAATGTTTGTAGAGCTTATGGGACTTAACTACGGGGTCATCAGTCCCTAAACTTACAAACTACTTACAAACTAGCCAACACTAAGAACGGCACAATATCAATGGCCGAGGGGGGGAATTCGAACCCCCGACCGTAGTGGCCGTGCAGACTGTGACTGACGCGCCGCAGAGCGCTCGGCCACCGTGGCCGGCGAAGGCAACGGCATACCGCCTCCAAACAGGACTATGCCTAGTAAAGCACTGTAGTGTTCACACCAATCTTGGGATTGTTGACTGATTTACCTTACCTTTACTGAGTGTTTAAAATGCCTCTGATTATCGTGATTCCCGCCGACTGTAAAGTGCGAGCTTTTATATGATTTCTTAGTGATAAAGGCCTAACAGCGATGAATATTCATTGTGAGATCTGTGCAGTGTAAGGAGAAATCATTATTAGTGATGGAATGGTAAGAAAGTGGGTGAGAGCATTTACAAATGGCCAAACAAATGTGTATGACGAACAACGGAGTGGGCGTCCTTCGGTCGTTTATGAAAGTTTGGTGCACGAAGTGGACAATAAGGTAAGAGACGCTTCACGATTTCCTCCAAATGTTTCAAATGTTTATAGAGCATATGGGACTGAACTACGGGGTCATCAGTCCCTAAACTTACAAATTACTTATGAACTAGCTAATACTAAAGACGGCACAAATATCCATGCCGGACGTGGGGTTCGAACCCCCGATCGTAGTGGCCGCGCCGACCGCGGTGGCCGAGGGGACTGAGGCGCTCCAGTCACGGTCTGCACGGCCACTACGGTGGGGGGTTCGAATCCCCCATCGGGCATGGATATTTGTGCCGTCCATAGTATTAGCTAGTTCATAAGTAGTTTGTAAGCTTAGGGACTGATGACCCCGTAGTTAAGTCCCATAATTTATACAAACATTTTAATTTTTGAGAATCGCTTCTCAGCTTTTGGCAAGATAAATGTGTAGATATTTTATTGTTTATTTTTTTAATAACAGATAAAATAATAAGGACAGGAACTTTATTCTCAAATTGTCCAACAACTTACACCCAAACATAAATACCTTCCTTCGGATTTACTTTCCGACGATTCCTGCTCCTCAAACTCAACGGTTTTGCTTTCATGACATCTTGAATGATATGAATGAAGGTCAACAGGCAGCTTGCATATTTCTTGATTTTCGAAAGGCGTTCGACACAGTATCGCACTACAGACTGCTAATGAAGGTACGAGCATATGGAATACATACTCAAATATTCAAGTGGCCCGAAGACTAAGTAAGTGATAGAGCCCACTACGTTGTCCTCGACGGCGAGTGTTCATCAGAGAGTAGCGTATCATCAGGGGTGCCCTAGGGAAGCGCTAAAGGACTACTATCATTTTTATCTATATCAAAGATCTGACGAACAGAATGAGTTGCAATCTGTGGGTGTTTGGTGGTGGTGCTGTGGTGTTCAGGAGGATGACTGTAGTTGGATATAGGATAACGTGTACCAAATTTCTACGTAGTGTTGGGAATGAAAAGTAGCTCTAAATGTAGAATAATGTAATGTGATAGCCGTTAGCCGCCGGGGGTTCGAGTCCCCCCTTGGGCATGGGCGTTTGTGTTGTCCTTAGGTTAATTTACCTTAGTTTAACTAGTGTGTAAGCTACGAACTAATGACCACGCTATTGAGTCCGATAGATTTACAAACATTTGAACATTTTGTAATGTGATGCAGATGAGTACGAGAAACAATCCAGTGACGCTCGAGAACAGCATTAGTAGTGAGCTGCTAGACAGTGTCGCGTCAAATAAATACCTATGCGTAATGTTGTACAGCGATCTGAAATGGAAAAAAGCTTTAACGCCAGTCATTGGGAAGGCGAATGGTCGACTTCGATTTATTGGGAAAATTTTGGGAATGTGTGATTCGTCTGTAAAGGAGACCGCATATGAAACGATTGCACGACCCCGTCATGAGTATTGCGCAAGTGTCTGGTATCCTCACCAGATCGGTTTAAAGGACATAAAGGCAGTTCAGACGCGGGCGGCAAGGTTTTATAACTGGTAGATTCGATCAATGCGCGAGTGTTACTGTAATCGTCGGGAACTGAAACGGAAGTAGCTGGAGGTAAGGCGACGTTCTTTTACAGAAACATTGTTGACGAAATTTAAAGGCGAACTGCAGAACGATTCTACCGCCTCCAATCTATGTTTCACGTAAAGACCACAAATATAAGGTCAGAGATATTAGGGTTCTTACGGATGCATACAAGTATTCGTTGTTCCTTCGTTCTGTATGGGAGTGGAAAAGGAAAGCGAGTAACTAGTAGTGGTACTAAGTACACTCCGCCAAGTATAAAAAAAAATCGTTCAAATGTTTGTTAAGCTTATGGGACTTAACCGCCAAGGATCTTTAAGTGGATTGCGGAGTACGTATGTAGATGTAGATTCTGGAACCAGGAAAGAATTTTGCATTATTATTTGCTACAATTGTCAGCTGAGATGTGGGTGCTGGTTTCAGTGTCTAGTGACTCGATGTTAGCGTCTCTCTTCATTGCAACAGAGTGATTTTCTTACAGTAGCTTAACAAACAGTTATTTATCGTGGTTCAGTGTTCATGAGCAAATTCATCTGCTCTAGGACTTTATATTCAAACAAGAATGAACAAATAATCTCTTAGAAACTTATTTTTCAGCTAAATTTTGGAAGAGAAACCCCATCAGTTGCAGCAGAAACAGCCAATCGTGATAGTGTGCCGGCCGCGGTGGCCGAGGGGACTGAGGTACTCCAGTCACGGTCTGCACGGCCACTACGGTCGGGGCTTCGAATCCCCCCTCGGGCATGGATATTTGTGCCGTCCTAGTTCGTAAGTAGTTCATAAGTAGTTTGTAAGTTTAGGGACTGATGACCCCGTAGTTAAGTCCCATAAGCTATACAAACATTTTTCGTGATAGTGTTTCTGAACAAAAGCCAGTCCTAAAAACACAAGTCTTGTTCGTAACAGTTCCTGAGGAAATTAAAGCAACGGGCTGCAGGACTAATGCACGTGGTCTATAGGGCATGGCACGAAAAACATAACACCCTCGAGGCATCATCCAAATCGGGACATATTTGTTGCCTGGTTTTTCGGTGACGTGGAATGCAAGTGACTAGCATTTCAACGCAGGCGCATTTAGTGGCCGCCAGTAGACACTATAACAAGGGGAAACAGACTGCCGTGTGGATGCAGCGAAATTCCTTTCCTACTGTTGTTTAGCGTAAGCCTCAGTAAGCGCCATAAAAGATAGCGAGCGCGTTTTCAACTCGTTTCGGAGTTCGAATGACGAATTATCGTTAGAGACATTGTGGATTATCGTTCAGAGAAATCGGTGGTCAGACGTAACCAAGCAAGTGTAGAGCCTCTCTGTAATCGGCGAATACAGGCAGAGCACCTTTCTCCTTGCTCCACTGCCTATTACACGCATTGCGCAATGATGCTCTGTCAAATCCATCATATTTGTCAAGTGGTATTGAAGACGTTCGAACAACTTACGGATATGCTTCCGGGTGACGTCGTCGACCACTGCTGATATTTCGACAGGATCACACCCTGCTATTCTCAAGGCACACTCAAGAAATCAATGTGCAAGCGAATTTAATACCTGGGGTTGCTAAGGGTAAACAAGTTAGCTGTTGAAATTGAACAAGCAAGCGACCTTATAGACAGATTTTTTTTTTTTTTTTTTTTTTTTTTTTTTTTTTTTTTTTTTTTATGGGACTTAACTACGGGGTCATCAGTCCCTAAACTTACAAACTACTTATGAACTACTTACGAACTAGGACGACACAAATATCCATGCCCGAGGGGGGATTCGAACCCCCGACCGTAGTGGCCGTGCAGACCGTGACTGAAGCGCCTCAGTCCCCTCGGCCACCGCGGCCGGCAACAGATAACTAATAATACGTTACATAATAACTTAAACCAAGAGACTGATAAATATGACAAAGTAGGGGTTTATAATATTCTGTGCAGTAGTTACAATGACAACTACATTGGTCAGACCGGTAGATCGTTTAAAGTTAGATACAAGGAACATATGGACGCCTTCCGACTATAATTTTGACAAGTCCGCTGTAGTTACGCACATCCGCGAAACTGGCCACCCATTAAAACGGATTGAAGATGACCTTAAGATTTTGCATGAACAGGATAAGGGAAGAAAGATCGGCTATAACAGCTGGAGATTACAATGCATAACGCTAAAAGCGACGTTTCATTAAATGAACAAGTTCAAGGTAATACATACAGCTTTTTTAGAAACTTTGTGGGCCTGTTATAACAAAAGTCGTTTTTTAAATTTCAACCTCTGTCTTACTGTGCAAATGATTTCGCGACACCTGAATGTACCTGGATGATCTTCGGTATTTAGAGGTCTTTATTTTCATGTGCATACGTGCGCCCCACTCATGTTGTTGACTCCGTGCACTTCGCTAGTATTATGCGCTGCCAGTGCTGGGGTCTGTTTTGAATATTGACGAAGCACAGTATGCTGAGGACCTTTCTGTGTAGACACGGTTACAAGGGAAGTAACCACGTTTTCTTTTATTACGTTTTAAATTTTTATTGACTCAGGTTTTAAGATTCTTGTGTAGTGTATCTGATGATGAGGGCTTGACCTTTGAAACGCGTCATATTTTAGAGTTTTTACACTATCTCTGTGGTTGAGCCTACTAGACAAAATAATTTTGCTAAGGGGAATGAGGAAGTGACAGTGTACACAATGTGCCAAAGTGCACTCCGACGCACAGCGATAAGACTTCTACGTATATATGAAGGGTGTATTTCTACATTGTAGGCGCATAGAAAATACGGGACAATTAACAATAAAAGCTTGAAAATTCGTAAAAACTTCACAAAATATGTATTCAATGCACTCCGATTGTATTTGATGTTAGAAAAGACTTAATGCACTCGAATTGCAAATGACTCTAGAAAAGACTTTCCTCATGATATTTGGCACATGTATGTATTCTTTTAAATCAAGGTGAAGGAACTGGGTGGGGAAGTGATAGGGAGAAAGTTTGAGAGAGATAGAAGGTAGGTAAGTTGACAGGGAAGAGGGAGGAGATGATTGACAGAGATCGAGGTTTGGAGGTGATGTACTAGTGGAATAAATACATAATGCAGGGAATGTAAATCACATGCATCAAATTCAAATGTTTGTAACTATGGGACTGAACTGCATGGTTATTAGTACCTAGACTTACAAAACTACATAAACTAAGTTAAACTAACCTAAGGATAACACACACATCGATGCCCGAGGGAGGATTCGAACCTCCGACGCGGGAGGCCTTGTGATCCGCAAGGTGGCGCTCCAGACCGGCTCACACGCACCACCAATTACATCATGAAGAGGGGAAGCGAATTTGCTCAATGGAAGGAGGGAATAGGAGTTAGCCTAACAGAAGATAGACGTAAATAAATTAGTGGCGTACAGACACAAAATATCATTGATCACTAAGTGCTGCGATGAAAGCATCGAAACAAAAAAATATTCACAGAACAATGCATTCCGAAATATTTCCCTTCAATGAATTCGTGATCGAGCTGTATAATTTTGCAGATGTTTTGAAAAAGAATCGTGAGAATGAATTTGTTCTCGAGATTGCTACTGACTTAAATACAGACGGGAGATACAGATATGTTCTGTTGTAGTCTTTAGTCCGTACATTGCTTTGATGTAGGCTCTTCATTTGAGAAAACGAACGGATACTTACATCCTTTTAAATCTGCTTACTGTACTCGTCCCTCGGGCTCCCTCTAAGATTTTTACCTCACACATTTCTTCTGCTATGTTGATGATTCCTTGATGTCTCAGAATGTGTACCACCAACCTATCCCTTCTCTTAGTCAGGATATGCCAGAAACTCCTTTTCTCCCCAATTCGGTTAAGCACCTCCTCATTATTTACGTGATCTACCCATCCAATTTTCATCATTCGTCTGTAGCATCACATTTCAAAAGCTTCCATCATCTTTTTGTCTGAACTCCTTATCGGTCACGTTTCACTCCCATACAGTGCTATGCTCCAAACAAATGCTTTCAGAAAGGTCTTCTTAGCATTTAAACTAGCATTGAATGTCAACAATTTTTACTTCTTCAGAAATTCCTTTCCTCCCATAGCCATTCTGCATTTCATACCTTCTTTACTTCGGCAAACAGAAGTTACCTTGCTACCCAAAGAACAAAACTCATCTACTACTTTTATCTTCTCAATAACTAATCTAATTGCTTCAGCATCGTTTGATTTTCTGACAATACATTACGTAACCCTCGTCTTATTCTAGTTAATGTTCATCTTATGTCTTCCTTTCAAGACACTGTCCATTCCATTCAGCTGATATTCCAGTTCCTTTGTTGTCTCTGACAGAATTAGTATGTCATCAGAAAACCGCGAGTTTTTCATTCCCTCACGCCAGACTTTAATTCCCTCTTCAAATTTCTCCTTGCATTCCATCACTGCTTGCTCAATGTACAGATTGAACAACATTGTGGAAAGGCTATAACTCTTTCTTACTTCCTTCCCAATAACTGCGATCCTTTCATGCCCTTGGACTCTAATAACTGCCGTGTTTTACCACAGCTAGAATTCGAAAGAGTGTATTACAGTAAACATTATCAAAAGCTTTCCAGATCCACAAGTAAAAATGTAGGTTTCCCTTCCCTTAACCTATCCTGTAAGATAAGTTGTAATGTGAGTATTGCCTCCCATGTTCGTACATTCGAAACTGTTCTCCCCCAAGGTCGGATTCCAGCAGTTTTTGTATTCGTCTGTAAATAATTCATGTTACTATTTTGCACCCATGACTTATTAAATGGAGAGTTATGTAATTTTGTGCACTTGCTTTCATCGGAATTGGAATCACTATATTCTCTTGAAGTCTGAGGGTATTTTCCCTGTCTCATACATCTTGCATATCAGGTGGAACAGTTTCTCCATGACTGGCTCTCCTAACGATAATAGCAGTTCAGATGGAACATTATTACAACAGGGATCTAGTTCATACTCAAATCTTTTACTGCTCTATCAAATTATTCTCGTAGTATCGTTTCTCCTATCTCATCTTCGTCTACCTCGTCTTCCATTTCTCGAATACTGCCTTCAAGCTTATTTCGTTTGTACAGACTTCCTAAATATTCATTACACCTTTCAGCTTTCCCTTCTATGCTTAGTACTGGTTTTCCATCTGATAGGATGATATACAACAGATATGATAAAGATTTTTTTTTTTTTTAAGTCGGGTAGCTAGTAACAAATGTAAGAGCGGTGATCGACTGAAAAGTACGAATCGTCTTTACAAACAGAGCGTCTGCAATTTGAATATGACACTTTTTGATAACGTAGTGCTGTGTCAAGGTAAGTGAAGCATCTCCCCATCAAAAATTCAAGGCTCTGCCCTCAGTAGGCAAGTTGATTCTCACCGTCTTTTACGACGTCCGAAGTGAAATACTTGTCGAATTCATCGAGCACGAGAAAGCCGTTAATAGTGCCTTGTACTGAGAGAGGCAGTCCGTATCGTACGAAATTCCATCAAAAGCAAACGGCCTGGCGTGCTCACAGAGGCATAACTTCAGTGATAACGTGCGTCCTCACGTCTCCAGCGTCTCCAGGTTCAAATCACTGGTGAAGTTCAAATCACATTTCGTGTGTGGTACTCTAACATAAAACAAAAGAAAAAAATCTTGAAGTGGAACGCATGAACTCGTCCGATAAACTAAAGGACATAGTAGAAGACTGGCCCTTGTCACAGCCACAGAAATTCTGGGAACAAAGGTGATCCTTCGGCTCGTTATACCGTGGAATAGTTGTGCTCAGGCCTCTGGCGATACTTTTGAATAAATGCTTATATTTTACAATGTCGTACCGTGCCTTTTCATGTGAACACCCCTCGTAACTTCTTCGTAGTTGGTGCTGGCCCTCAGTTAATGACCCGCAGTGCAGGCTTCCTTATTTACCGATATATATTTAACGGCCCGCCGAGGCGCGCGCGGCACAATGTGTGCGCGGCAAGTGGCGGCTCGTGTCCCGTGAGGCGTGGCTGGGCCGCGCCGCGTCATCCCATTGTCAGCGCCGCGTGACGAGCTGTCAACGCGCGCCGCGCCGCGCCATTAATCACAGCGTCGCGACGCTGCGACCCCCGCGATAAGCGCCGTGCCGCGCCATGCCGCGCCAAGCCGGCGGAGGCGGCGTAGGGGACGGCGGGCGGGCGCCGGCTGTCGGCCGCTGATAGCGGCGCCGCATCATTTCTCTTCGGTTTCACTCCGCACGGCCCGATGCTTCGTTCTGCCCCCGGCCTGATTAATCCCATGAGGTCACCACCTCGGAAGCTGCGACCGTCACCCCTGGAAGGCCGACCTACTGCAGTAGCTGAGACGGGCTGGGCCTGGAAGCATGGAGGGAGAGGGTAAGAGAGGGTATCCTGCAAATGAAAACGTGTAGCAACCAATTGAGGGGTCAAGTGAGAGAGGGGACTATGCCACATTACATGAAATATTAGGCTTTGTCCATTTTCAATATTCTCTTGCCATCTTGCGTCTATCCTATTAACTAGAATCATGTGGCATGGCTCCCGCTCTTTCTAGGTTTCCCATTTTCAGTATTCTCATGCCATCTTGCGTATAATCTGTTAAATAGAATTACGTGCCACGCTCCCACACTTTCTAGAGCAATTGTTATAAGTTCTTGAATGTGCCCTTGTAATCATTTTGAGTGAGAGGAGGGGCTATGCCACTTTTCGATGTTGTCCACTCTTTCCGTTGCAGAAACACCAATATAGAAGTGTTACAGATTGTTTTATAAGTTATAAGGGAAGAGCATATTGTTCAATAAACGTACTTGTTACTTCCACATCCATCTTCATTAATATTAAACATAAATTGCATTACGTCCCTTCATCTGATACCACCGCATTAGATCCGCAAGGGCTACTCTCTAGTACTTCTGTCGTGTGATTTTCCAGGTGCTAGCTTGCTGTCTGTGACGTTTCGTTGCTTGGAGAGTCTGCCCCTTGAGTGTGCTACCGTTGCCTGTAGTGCCCGAACAAGTCCTCGCCTGCCGACGCCGCTGCAAGGGGGACTGCTCGCCGTCCCTGCGACCAACCGGCCAGTCAACGCCTGGTATCATCGGCGCCCCTGCCGTCTGTGACGTACGCTGGCCCGTCTGCCCCAGCCACCGCCGACGCTGCCCGTCTTCAGTGAGTTTGCACTTGCCGCTGCCGCTGTCGCCCCAGCTGTTGGCGGTTCCACCGCTCCCCGCGCCGGACATGCCGCCTGCTCCGGCCGTTGGTCGCCGACGCAGCCGCCGCAGCTGCCGCATTCAGTGGCATCGTCGACACCTGCTCGTCAGCCCATGCCACTACATCGCTGTGTCTGCATGTGCTTCGTGTTTGTGTAATCCTTCTAGTCTGACATGTCACTTCCATCCACAAACGTTTCATCAACCATCACCTACACTTCTGCCTCCCTTGCCCCCAACACACTCGCCTGGAGCGTAACCTCTCGCCTCCTGCCTGCTACCATCCCCTCACTCCTTACCCTCACCACCTCAGCACAACTGCCCCCACTCCTACTCGTGGAGGTGCAAGAGGTAAGGTAACATGGTGGTGGCGAAGGAGAAAGGTTTCGTTCAGGTTAAAGGCATCCACGCGGTGATGGGACAGGGTGCTAACGAGAAGTAGTTTGTTGGTTGTAAGCGAGCGTATGTTGGCGTAAGAAGAGTAACTTGTTGCTGTGCCATCATGGGAATAGTGGATCAAGGAGGGGGACTAAATGAGGGTCTGGTGGCTGTCAGTTCAGGAAAAGGAGAAATGTATGTGGTTCTGGGATAGCTTTAAAATCTAGGTTGAAAAGTGAACAGGGGGTGGGCAGAGGGATTTGTTGGCGAGGATAGCAGGATCCGTGGGACAGACGTGGACAGTGAATTGTGCTTTGATGGGACAGGATTTACAGTTGTAGGAGTAAGTGCGGTGAGCTTTGCCACAGGTTATTCAGAAGGGGGGGGGGGTCTTGCTTGGAACAGGAAGTGGGGGCGATGTCAATTGGGACAGACAGGAGGGAGGCGGCAGTTTTCAGAAAGGTGATTCTTGTAAGGGAGACAGCGGGAACAGCAATAGGATCAGGGATGAGTACAGGAGGGTTCAACGGGGTGCAGGCGATTGTAGATGAAGGCCCCGTTGTGGACGTGGTCAAATATAGAGCGCATCTTCTGTGAAGATGTACATAAGATAGGTAGGGCCCGTCGAATTGTGATACACGAAGCAGATGTTGAGGCAGGTATCCCACTACAATTCCTCCAGCACCTCAACCTTCATGATCCCCAGATTTAGTTTGGTAATCATGGTGATGAAGGAGGGAAAGAGGGGGCAGGGATTTGGCGGCGAGAGGTGGATGGAGGAAGAGGGGTGAGGGAGGAACAGAGGCCAAAATGAATATGGGGGATCTTGTGGAAGAGGGATGACCGAATCCCTACAGGGCACGATTTGGGAGATGGGTGCAGAGTGGGAGTATTGGCGGAAGAGGAAGGTTAGGGTGGGGGGTTGAGAAATTTGGGATCGTGGTTAGATAGGGCAAAGGTGTGGAGAGTAGAGGGAGTGGGTGGGGGAAGGGACTGTTGGGGGCAGTGGCTGAGCTGGTGAGAGAGGAGCAACTTCCATTGGGACGGGCGGGCCAGTGGCGAGGGATCGGGGACGTTTTTGTGGATGTGGAGGAGGCAGGATCGGAAGCAGTGCGTTTTGACTTCTTCAGTTTCCAGGTGGGCTGTGAGGCAGGAGTGGGGACAGGGTTGACAGGGAGGTGATGCAGTGCCCCTGCAGCCACAAAATCCTCTGGGGCAGGAATCGAAATTAGCCCGTCTGGTGCAGACTGCGGTGGCTGCACTTTGGGAGCTGGGTAGGGGAGGAAAGGTTTCTGAGGAAAACGTGGAGGGGACCTTTCTCCTTCACCACCACCTTGTTACCTTACTTCTTGCACCTTCACGAGTCCCCCCGCCCCCCCTGCTCGATGCGGAGTGTCTTTTGACCACCTCCGCCACCACCCGGTTTAGCCACATCCCCTCCTTAATATCCCATATGAACATCTTATCAGTACCCTGTTCCTTCCTTCCTCTACCGTCACCTGTGCGACCATATATGTCTGCTCCTGCTCTCCTCTCCCCTATGACTTCCTAACCCACATTGTTGCCTTTTTTCGACCTACATGATCGCCCATCGAACTCAGCCATTGGCATCAGTTATTTACCACCATGAGTGGCGAAGTCAACCCTCTCCAGCGCCATAGCTGCCCATGCACCAACACCATCCCCGATGCCTTCATCGTTTTCCCTAACCTCCTGGGCTGCATCATCGCTGATGTGCCTGACTATTGGCAGTGACCACGAGCGTGTACTCCTCACCTTTACCCAATAAGTCCATCGCCTATACAATCCTCTCTCGCTCCTGCCTCCTCTCCTCGTCCATGATTATTCCTAAGCAGACGGGAATGCCTTCCACCTTTCCCTCGCCCATCATGTCGATAGCCACCCCCTTTCGCTCTACCCCCCTGCTGAAATAGACCAAGTAGCCTCCTTCATCCAACAGACCTTGTCTGACGCCGACCAATCCCACGTGCTGCGGCGGAGTGGCCGAGCCTACGATGCGTGAGGACGTTCCCTGTTGGGGGTTCGAATCATTAATGGATGTTTGTGTTGCTGTAGTATAAGGTAGTTCATAAGTAGTTTGTAAATTTAG
The DNA here is from genome assembly GCA_026315105.1 of Locusta migratoria. Lineage (NCBI taxonomy): Eukaryota > Metazoa > Arthropoda > Insecta > Orthoptera > Acrididae > Locusta > Locusta migratoria. Next base: position 106,310,601 of record CM048747.1, read on the forward strand.
GGACTGATGACCCCACAGTTAAGTATCATAATCTTTACAAACATTTGAACATTTTCCAATCTTACATTCCCACCATAGCTATACACCCTCACCATCCCACCATCCCTCTACAGGCATATCTACTTCTACAGGAATCCCACCAACTCTACCGTTCCTTTCTCCATAGCCGTGACTGGAAGACATTTCTACACCAGCAGCAACTACAGTAACATGTGCACAGTCCTTTGAGTCCCAAAAAACGCTGGGACTGGAAACAGATAGTTACATGGCTTAATGCCCACACCCCCATAGTCTCCTTCCGGTATTGGAAAGCCTCTCACCACCTTAATGGCTCTCAACTCACCTCCTCCTATCCCCTCCTACATCGTGACCAACCCCTCCCCAATGATGCCTGTAATGCTTACCATTTTCCCTCCTTCATTTCTGACACCATACATGACCATCCACACTTTGATTATTCCTTTTTCCCGAATGTTTGTGAGAAAATGGATGTCTCACTCCCACCACTTGTTTCCAGCTTCCAATACCTTGGACACATTTCTCCTTCAGACATAAATATACCCATCACCACCATGATCTACAGGTGATACTCCTCACAAAAAGCAACACAGCTCCAGGCCACCTCTGTGAATGCCCCCTTCCTTTCCTGACCTCCCTAGCAACTCTCTACACCACCATCCTTTAGACCGGTTACTATCCCCGCCTGTGAAAAATTTCCCACATCCTCTTGTTGCTTAAACCTAACAACCGCCCTTCTAATTCCTCTTCCTACCTTCCAATTAGCCTCACCCCGTTGTTCATCAAGGTCTTCAAGTCCATCCTCTCCCGCCACATCCATCACTACCTCCAGCTTCACCACCTTCTACCTGACACCCAATGTGACTTTCTCCCTAGACCTTGAACGGGCCTATGATTGGGTCTGGAATTCTAGCCTGCTCTTCAAACTCATGCCTTTACCAACAACCTTGTCCCAGTCATTGCCTCCTTCCTCTCCGACCACCCTACCTATATCACCGTCCGCATCTTTTCTATCCCTTGCTAGCGTGCCCCAAAGATCCGTTCTTTCTCTTCTCTTTTATCTCCTGTATACCGCAGATATCCCTAAGCCTGCTCCTCCCGCATACACCTCTTCCAGTATGCTCATGATACTGCTTTCCTTGCCTTAGCTCCCACCCTCGCCGGTTCCAACCGCTTTCTCGAAGAACACCTTGATCTTTTCACCACATGGTGCAACCAGTGGCTCCTGTCTATAAATTCTACAAAAAAAACCGGCAATCATTGTGGGCCCCACCACCCCTTTCTACCTTATGCTGCATAACTGACCGCCTCACCAAAGATTGCACCCTCTCCTGGACCCCCGCCTACACACCATTCAAGAAAATGTCAGCTCCCACCTCCACCTCCTTAAACTCCTTGTTGGACGAACCTGGCGCCTGAACCCTTCCGCCATCCTCTATACTTACAATCCCTAACCCGCCCCATCCTCTGTGTATCCCATCCAGCCTGTATATCTGCCCCTCCATCCTTCTACAAGCCCACAGAGATCCTGGAATGACACGCCCCCCGACTCGCCTTCCTACCCCTTCCCCAACCCCCACATGGCACCTTTATGACCTCATTCCCTTTCCCTTTCCACACCTTGTCCACTTGAACACCTTCACCTCTGTTTCTTCTACCGTAAACTGGATCCCCCTCACCCTATTGTCCATCCTCTCCATACCTAATCTTGGTCCTCTGCTGCGCCATTACCACTGTATTCCCCCTGATCTCTACTTGTCCACCCTACTTACCCTTTCCAGTGGAAATTTTCGCACTCTGGCCCTCCTGACGATGGCCTCTCCCCAGACATCTACCCGTCGTACCAGCTTTGACATTCCCCCTTCTCCTCTTCTCCTCCCCCCTCCACTTCTCCTATTGATCCCCCTATGAGGGATCCACTCCCTTTCTCCCTCCCACCTTCCCACCCTCTAGTATTCCCCCTCTTCCTTCTTACAGCTTTCCGTATGGCCATGTGGCCCCTGCCTCCCTCCTGCCCCTTCTCCCCTGTCCTTCCCCCCTCCATCACCCCTTCGGTCTCCCCTTGCTCTTTCCCCATCATCATTTTACTATATTCATTAAACGTCTGCTCGTGACTTGTCTGTGTTTGTCGGAGTGAATCTAATCAGCCTATTTTTATTGAAACTGAGAACGGCCACCCTGAAGCCGACGCCTGTGTATTTTAAATGTTCATTGCATCAGTGCTACAGTGTTTGTATTACTCCATCATCGTCGCAATGTATGCTTATCCATTCTTCAAACCACTCCATTCAACGATGTCTTACCTTAATTTTTCTCACAATGTTATGTGTTTGAATTACTCAGTTTTTGTACTCCTTGTCATTTTTGTATTTTTTCAATGTTTTGTAATTCTGTAGGCTGAAGAGCGCCTTACGCACTGGCAGCACGTACCATCAGGGAAATTAAATATCAATAAAGAAAAAAAAATGTCCTTACATCTCTCCAATACCCTGACGACAATGACTACCTTGCCATCGCCCCATTCCTTGCCCGCTCCCAACACCACATTCAGTCTCATCACTCTGAATTCTCCTCCTGGTGCAACCAGTCGCCCTCACTGTCAACCCCACAAAATCCCAGGCTGTCATCATAAGTCACACCACACTTTCCTTCCGCCACCGCGACCTCACACTTCACACTCCATGGCAGTACCATCCTAGAAACAAAAACATTCAAGTACTTTGGCCTCACCCTTAATCGCTCCCTCTCCTGGAAACTGTCAAAAAGCCCTCTCCCGCTTCAACCTTATCAACCTCAACCTCTAACAGGTCCTAGAATGCCTCATCCACATCCACCTCCCGCCCCCCACTCTGATCCTTTACGACTTTATTCCCTTTCCACACCTTCTGAAGTTCCTGGAACACCTCTACCTCCTCTGTTGCCCGTAATAACGACTCCCGCAACACGAGCGTCTCCCGCCTCTTGCTGTATCCTGGGCCTTTGCCACGTCGATACCTTATCATTCCTCCGTTACTTCGCCTTCACACTCTCCAGGTCCTTTCCGACGGTAACTTCCGCAACTCCCTCTCCCGGATGACGCCCTCCATCCCTACATCCACCCCTCGTTTCAACCTTGATTTGATTTTATTTTATTTCATTTTCTCAGGGAAGCCAAAACAGTCTTGGTCCAACCTGCCACTGCCCTGACCGAAATTAAGTTTATTGTGTGGTATTGCTCCCTGTATATCTAGTAAAGCCAACCAATGCCCTCGAACAGTGCAATGAGTCCCTTTACCAGTTCTTTATTAGACACAATTTTTTCGGGTCTGGTTGTCACAAATGTTCTGTGCCTTTTACTCTCCAATGCAATGCATTAGAAGATTAGATGTGATGCAGTTTCATCACCGTCATCACAGATCCTACATTTAGGGTCCTCTTCTGTTATTCCCATTGTATGTAGGTGTTTTTTGAAATTCCCATGGCCTGTCAGAAATCCGACCATGAGTGTAATCTCTCTCCTGTTCAGGCCCAGGATTGCAGAGCTTCTTTTAAAACATGGCTTTGGCATCATTACCTTGCCATGATTTTGTTGATAGACTTTCGTCCAATATTCTACGTGCTGTCTTCTGAACCAGTTACATAGCTCCAATTTGATGATTGCCTTGGTGATTGTCAGGACAGGTTCCGGTCCAATAAATGGAGTCTCTGTCCCCATCCTGGCTAATCTGTCGGCATGTTCCTTGACACTGATCCCCGAGTGGCCAGGGACCAACAATAGGTTTACTCTATTACTTTTTCCTAGCTCCACCAGAACCCTGTGACATTCTGCAACAATTTTAGACCATGTTGCAGGAGCTGCCAGTGATCTCAGGGCTGCCTGGCTGTCTGAATAGATATAGATGCTACGGTCTTTGTAGCACCTACGCAAATTCTCCTCCACACACGCTCTGATGGCAGTGATTTCGGCCTGGAATACAGAGGCCAGTTTCCCTAGAGAGATGACGCCCTCCTGTCTTAGCTGCACCCCGTATACCCCGGCCCCAACGCCTTGGTCTGATTTTAACCCGTCAGTGAACCAGACAATATCCCCCGTTCTGTGTCGAACTATTTTCTCCCACTGCTCCATACTTCCAATTTTTATATTGAGAGTCTTATTGAAGCAGTATGTGGTTATAATATAGTCGGCTGGAATTTCCCAAATCTTTCCTACATTTACATTACTCACTATTTTAGTGTGTGATTCTGGATATTCCAAAGAGATCCAGTTTTCGCCAGTTTTGAGTCTGTATGCACCAGCCGCTGCCTCCATCTTGACCCAAAGGTGTAATGGGGGCATATCCAGCATGGTTTCCATCCCAGCAGTTGGTGCGCTGCTAATTCCGCCTGTTATGGCTGAGCAGGATAATCTCTGCACCTTACCAAGCTCCTTAGCAGCAACCTGCTGTTCTACCTTCATCCACCACACGACCGCCCCATAGGTGATCCTGGGTCTAATCACCGTGATGTATACCTTTCAACCTCAGTCCATCCTCGTTTTTGTACGTCTCCCTTCCTGTCTCCCTCCCATCCCTGTCTCCACCCACACACCCACGCTTGCCTCTCCTCTCCCAGCTCCTTCCTGCGGTGAGACCTTGCGCCTCCCTCCCTCCCTCTTAGTCCCTCTACCCCTCCCGTCCTTCAACAATCGCGCTTCCCCTTCCTCCCCATTGCAGTGTTGACATATTTTAACAGTGCACCGTTTAGTGTTTGTGCTATGTGCTCAAGGGGTGTCTTAATACCTCAGCAGCTGCCGACCACGCAGAATATTCACATTCCCATGTGTTTTAATTCTATGCTTCGTTGACATCCTGTCTGTGTCATCTAGTGTTACTGTACTAACCATGACTTTTAGTTTTCTACATATATGTGTGTGTGTGGTTTTATTTTACCATCGTGGTTCTTTTAATTTCTGAATGTGTGTCTTTCAATTCTCCTTGTCTCTTGTAATTGTCTTACATTTTATTCGTCTTCATTTTGTTAATTCTAATTTTATTTTCTCCTTTAAGACTAAATGTTCTCATTTTACCAATTTGTACTTCTCTCGGCTGCAGAGCAGCGATGAAGCTGCTGCCAGCCTGCCCCATACGGGGCGTGAAATACGATAAAGAAAAAAAATCTATCTTGTAATAAACGTGTTATGTCATTCTTCTGTGTATTTAAGTGGTTATACTATTGGTTGGTTGGTAGCCTTCTTATATAATAGTACGTGAAACATGGATCCTTGCGTATCAGAGAATGATGAAAGTGGTGGTAAAACGCAATCGTAATCCAGACAAATGGAAGAGAACATATGCAAAGAGGATTTCCCTATGTGTTAGTGTGCATGAGTAGCTAGCCAGTGGGGATACGGGGCAGCGATGGTTGCCTGTCCTCCAGGAGTCAATTCTAAGACTATTTATAATTCGGGAATGAAAGTATTCAATTATGCTGCTTACAGCGCCATCTACTGCTACTATTTATTTTTCTTCTGCCATACGTTTTCTCCCTTCGACAATAATATTCTGTTGCAATTTGACAGCTTTCTGACAAGTGGTGTTATTTTCACAGCTTTTGAAATAAGTGGTAACTGTAGTTAATAAAAGCCTACAAAGTCACTTTCATTGTATAAATAATGCCTTCAGACAGCGCTTTAGAAAACTTAATTTATCTCCACAGCTCCCTGTCTGACTAGACCCCTGAATTCTGCAATTTCTGGTTTTACATACATTGTCTTATACCAGTAGTTTCCAATCTGTGGTCCACGAACCACAAGCGCTCAGAGACAGCTAACTATGTCTGCGAATGATATAAACTTTCCAACTTCATTTTCAATTACTAACTCCTCCTTATGTGGGCAATCAATCGTACTGTATGTCTACGATGTATTGACAACTTCATGGGTGACGAATGAAGGGGGTAACATCGGTACCACATGAAATACATTCATTTGCCTTCTAGCGTTGTGAAAGCTGATGAGTTCCAAGTTGTTAGCAACCTCAATTATGCATTTAAACCCATCCTTTTATTGTAAAAATGGAAAATCTTAAGATAACACTCATGTCACGGTTTGCGCAGCCGCACCAGTCGGAGGTTCAAATTCTCCTTAGGGTATATATGTGTACGTGTGCATGTGTGTGTGTTGCCCTCAGCACTTTAATTTTACTAGTTTCTAACTCTTCGGAGCAATATATTCGGCAGTTAGTTTCCTAAGGTGTCCGTTGGGTACTGTCCGGACCAGGGGTGATTCTGGAGCCCGTACTGCGGCAACTGGATAGTCAGGATGCTTGCAATATACGGTGAACTCAATCGTAGATCGGATGATGATATACCCCTGCGCGGTCTGAGTTGTTTGAGGGGGTCTGTGATGGACAGTGCAATATTCGCAGCGATCTCCGGCCATGGCGCTTCCAGTAGACAGTGGACCACCCCAAGAACCCATCGGGATCGCCCTTGGCCCAGATCTTATATTGAGCAGAGTACTTCGGGCGCCATGGAGGAGGAGGCCTCGATGCCGCTGAATGGAGCAGCGACACACTGGAGAAGCAGCCTGTGCAGCAATTCTGCGGGAGCCTCTCCATTGGTGGGCTGACTTCTGTACGACGAAAGGAAGAGAGATAAAGCATGTCACTTGATGTTGCTGACATAATTTTTGCATTTGCGTTTTAAACTTTCGAACGAAGCGTTCATCTAAACTATTTTATGCAGGGTGGAATGGCACTGTGTGAATGAACATGATGTCCTTGGTTTTGTAAAAAGATTCAAACTCGTAAACTATGATCCATTATTGGAAATCAGGGTGATCAGCTGACCTTCAAACACAAATATCCTTACCAAAGCCGATTCCAACTGATTCTTATCTGACGGTGGGGTCAGCTTCTGGATGGCCTCGATGTGAGTAGGTAATGGATGATTACCTGAGGCACAAAAGATATGTAATTCATATTCCACTTGACGGACCCGAAACTCACATTCATCCAAGTTGCACCGCATGTTTTCTTGCTAAAAAGTGAAAATTGATTCTGTGTTTTGCATAAGCTCAACTTTGGTTGCACCAGCTAAATGATGTCAAGTTGTTCGCCGTCTGTGGGGCTTGACTGATTAGTCGCGTGCTAGGTGCCGTTGGGATACTGCCGGTGCATTAGAGATGCCAAATGGCAGCCTTTTATTATGATATAGTCCAAAAGGGGTGTTAAGCACCAAACGTCCCTTGCACTCCTCATCCAGTGGCAAGTTGGAGGTAGGCATCCTTTAAGTCAATATTCGCGAATATCGTGCCTCCTATCAGTTTTCACTGAATGTCTTCTAGCTTTGGTATCGGGTGAGAATCGTAACAGCGTGAGCTTAACAGTAGCCTTAAATTTCCACAAATTCGTAATGCACCGTTTTTCCACTTACAGTACTGGCCATGTCTATCTGCTGCATCTGCTGTTCAAGACGGGTGTAATGTCCCCCAGATGTTTGAAGTCGTTTTAATTCTTGCGGCAATTTGAGGGCGAAAAGCAATCAACGATCTTTACAGAATTTTGAGACAGCCTGTGGCAACATGGATATATGAGCCATTAAATTGACTGTGGTTGATTTGGTGATCACGATGAGAAATTTCCGTCGTTTTTGCTACTGTTTGACGCTCCACCGTGTTCACCATCGATGCGGACTCGTAGATTTGTAACCGAGCCCACGAAAAAGTCTAGACCTAGCATGTTAGGATCTATGTTCACATGGTATAGTGGCGTGAAATGAATCTTCCACCGAAATCAGATAATTAGTCCAACATCTGAGCTTGTTCGTGAATGGTACTAACTATGAGGGCTCCTAAATCTGTGTTACTTTTCTTACCACTTATCGCGGCTACTGACCCTGTGTCGGTCGGTAACGTCACCGGTTTGTCGTTAATTACAAGCTTTCTTCGTGAGATAGGGAGCAGCTGAGATTGAACTAATGGGACCTCAGAGTCGTCGGCGTATCTGGTGTGAACTCCCTTTGTTGATAACATGTCTTTAGTCTCTGGGTCTGCACTGGTAAAGCAGGTCGTTCATCGATAAGCGGATATTGAGCGCCTGCTTGGTGAGATGTCTTGTGGTAAGACCCCATAATGTGGTTCTTCCATGTAAGCTGTCTGTCAATGGTTTCTCCTTTTAACTTAGCTATGGTTACCCACTGAATCTAATGTCCAAAAGGGCAACGTGTGGAATTACTGCAGGACGTCGCCATGTGTGTACCATTCCCCGTGACGTGGAGGCGTTAAAGCCGACCCGCCACTGCCTGAGCTCAAGTAGGGCTTTTTGAGTTCGCCGGTGTATTGCTACTGTCCACCGACTTCGTACGAAGAGCACCGTGTCATCAACGTAAATTGCTCTACTGACAGAGATCTTGGATGATCAGCTATGTAAACAGTGTAGTGAATGGGGCCAAGAACGCTCCCTTGTGGTTCTCTGGCCAAGATGTCGACGTTCCCACTCTGGCGTCAAATGTTCGCTCATGAAGATACTTTCAATCAGGCTTGGTGGATAACTTTGTAGGACAGTCACCTGTGCCAAACTGTGTCAAACGTTTTGACTCGTCGAGAAAGACAACAACGCAATACTCTCTATTATTAAAGGCCAGTGTGGCTTCTTCTACGACTCGCATAACTTGCTGTGTCGGGAGTGTTGTCTTCGAAAAATATATTGTTCGTTTGGTAAGAAGTTGACAAACTGGAGTTGCCTTCCAAGACGGATGAGGAGGCTTAACTCGAAGAGCTTATTCTCGGTGGGCAGTAAACTCATGGATGGTTAGTTAGTCGGGTCTGCCTGGTTTTTGCCAGACTTAGGGACGACAACCACGATAGCTTTCTTCCAATATTCGGAAATATTCCTAGCAGGAATATGGCGTTGAAATGTGTGATCATGTATGGGATATCTTCGTTTGGTAGGTGTCTTAGTATCCGTCTTTCAATATTATCGTGGCCTTGTGCTTTATTCAGTGGCAACTGTATTATGTGCTCCTCCAGCTCTTGGATCGTTCTTGGTGGGATGTTGTCATCTGCATGTTCAGTTCCCAAGAATGCTTTGAGTCTGTCCTCAACCTTCTCGATGTACTGGTGGTTGACGTGTTGCTCCACTGCACTTGCTTTCGCTTCTGGCGTCTAGACCGTTCTTTGGAGAAATTAAGGTTTATTTCTACTGAAGATGAGTATGCAATGTATAAGTACACCTGCATCTTCACGTAGAACACCTATCGCTGTGTGGCGAAGTGAACTTTGGCATTTCCTTCTCTTCCAGAGCCAGTCGTGTATGGTAAGCATAAGAACGATTTCTACAAAGTCGTCGTGTGGCCTGAATTCTTCTAATTACATATTATCATCTTTTCACGTTACTAATCAGTAAATAATATAATGGCAACACAAATATGTATGCTCAAACATAATTCTAACCAGTCCATACTTTGACACACAAGGAATACCTCTGTCACCGAACGCTCCGAACTACACGAATTCATGCTTAGAATAACACTCACTCATAGAAACATCAATGGTCTGTATCATTTTCATGCAAAACTTTGCATTTGTCTGCTAGCGACATGAGGCAATGGCGTGTTGTAGCCACATTAACTTCAGTCTGATTTGCTTAAAATCTATAGTTGCTGTAGAAATGTGTACGAGGATGCGCATAGGGCTACCTTGTAAAATGGCCGCTGTGGAGTAGCTGAGCGGTCTAACGCGCCTCGCTGCGGAGCGCGCGGTTGCTCGCCGTCGGATGTTCGAGTCCTCCCTAGGGCATGGGTGAGTGTGTTTTCCTTAGGTTAGTTTACCTTAGGTTAAGTAGTTTGTAAGCTACGGACTGATGACCACGCAGTTTGGTCCGATAGGTTTACAAACATTTGAATTTGAACTGTGTAAAATGTGTATAATGATACCATTAAGATAATGACTGCTAGTAACGTGTTAAACTATTAGTGACAAAGTTATACTTAATTTTAAGGACCTTAAGAATGTGTTCGTGGATGTAGCTTTTCAATCAATATACGACGTACACCTAAAGAGCGACAGGAACAGTACCCACACAAAAAGTTGAGGCCCAGTGTGTTAGCAGTGGCGGCGGCTGAGTCCGGCGACGCGTAAATGTACGAACAACTTCCCAGGGCGGCGATTGTGGGTCAATAGCTTTCCATTGGCGAATTCGGTGAGCAGTGAACGCAGCCTTTATTTGCCGCAGAATTTGGTTTCCACTTCTCTTGGTGTGTGCTTGGCGGGTTTCATGCCATTCTCGATTGATTCGATTTCTCTGCCGTATTAAATCCTGTATTTTGTGCAGCAGCAGTTGAAATGGTCTGCTGCGTGCTCGAGGAGGCGATGTTGATGCCCCTATGGCTGTGATGATCGTCTCTGCTAGTGCAGTAGACGCTGCGGTAATGTTAATATCCTCTGGTCGTGGTATAGCTGGAATTGTAGCTGCAACACACTGTTTAAAACGATTCCACTCCGTCCATTCGGTATTAAGTCGACCGTCATCCGGAAGTGGCTCTACCTGAAGATGAAAGTGCACTAGGAGCTGATCGTATGACAGTTCGTGAATTACTTCCAACGTGACTAACCAGACGCTTCCCTTGGCAACGTCAGTCTCCAAAACATCTGAACGCAAGCCATTATATGGGTAATTAATCGTTTACTCTGGACAATTACAAATGCACGGGATCGTGCGCATTTGACAGCCCACGGACACTAATGTTTGTAATGTGTGAATTCCACACTGGATGTTTTGCACTGAAGTTGCCGGCTATAGCTATTATGCCACCGAGTTGTAGTAGGACTTCTATATCAGGACCACCAAGATGGCCGGGACAATGTTGTCGATAAATGGCGACAATATTCACTATTCCTTGTATGGTTTCTACAGCAACCGTTGTCGGTTTTCATAGTTTCTAGAAGGGGTATAGGAACTTTATAACGACGGAGTGTATTCTTCACATAGTTGGCTGTTTCACCGTCTGCAGTCAGACGATCGTTCCTAAGCAAGTGTAATTTGATACATTTGCTTTGAGTTCGTGTTTTAGTTTCGTCTCTCCCAGGAGAAAAATGTCTATTCTCTTCTCCATGAGAAATTTCCGGAATTCCAGAAGTGATGGATGACTCCATCGATGTTCCACGTCGCTGCCAGGAGGACGGTCAAACGCTCCGGGCTCGTTCAGATAAAGGGACGCGAAAGAACGCCATCATTCTTTATTAGCGCGACGTGACACTTCTTGATTAACCAGTTTGCGGATGTAGTTGCGGATGGATCTAGCGTATTCATGTGTGTCACCGAGCCTGCGCCAAGTGGCTTCACTAGTTGTTCCCTCTGCAGAGCGGCGGGCTGCGCCACGGTAATGACTGGGCCGTGCCGGCTTGGTAATTATAGCATTCCCTGCCCCGCTGCATCTTTTGTTTAGTACCATGACTCATATTCCGTTAGCCTTAGTAGCCATCGTGCCAGCCGACCCGACGGATCCTTCAGATCTGTCAGTTAATGAGAATGGTGGTCCATTACGATAGTAAATGATTTACTGCATATAAATGGCTGGGAGTGGTTCATTGCCCAAACAACTCCAAAGAGCTCTTCCTCGCTTGTAAACTCGCTATTTGAGAGTATTCTGGATTCATAAACAATCACCAGCACCAAACTGTATTTGAACTAGAACTGCCCCTATTCCATAACTGCTATCGTCGGTATGTAGTTCCGTTTCGGCTTTCCCATCGTACAGTGGGGATGACGTCAACATTTCCTCGCGAATGTTTCTCCCCGTTCCGAAAAATTTGGCATCTTGTTGCAACAGTGGTTTTAGTGGACGTGACTTTGTGAAGAAGTCTTTTATGAATAGCTGGTATTAGGAGCTCATTTCGAGGAAGCTCCTCACGACATGTATGTTACGAGAAATCAGAGAGTCCTCTTATTTTCTGTGGATGGGGTTGCTCTTCTTCAGCATTAACTAGATTCCCCGAGATCCTCATTTCATGAGCACCGAATAAGCACTTCTTGAATTCCGATGGAGACATGCGTCCAGGACATATTTCATTACAGTTTTCGTGTTGGAGCAAGTGGTCCATCATGCACTCGAATTTGGCTGGCATACAAATGGCATGACCTTGAATTCATAAAGTCTATCAGGTGCTATGAAAGCAGTCTCTTCCCTGTTAACTTCGTCAACATCTTTCTGCCAATAACTCCTCTGTAAATACGATGTTAAATGGTATTTCACGCCTTTCAAATTGTCCAAGATGCCATCAGCTCATGATAATGGCAAAAAAGTATATTCATTAATTTTTATTTTGTCTCTCAGATGTTTTATTGATGTCATTGCTCTCTTGAATGAGTTGCTGAAGGACTGTTTAATGATCCAGTATTGAAATGATGCTTTACATTGGGCCTTTGGTCTGTATTCCCTCTAATCCAGACTTGAACAAGCCCTAAAACTGACGAAGAATTGCTTCCTCTGTTTTACCTCAATTACCTACGAACCTATTGGTGGCTGGACCGTAGCTTCTTCTTTCACGTCTTCTGTTGCGACAGGAGTGCATGGTTCTTTACGATGGCACTAATTTGCTCTTCCTGGACTGATTCATCTGTTCCTAAACACACACCTTTAAGGTTGAACTGGGGCTGCTTCTAGCAATTGGCAATGTCGATTTCTCCTGGACTTGCTGAAATGCTGATTTTAATTATAAATACGTAGATTTGTTGTGTAGGCGGTAGTACTTTTTGACCATCGACAAAGGATTCACAGTTTAGGTGTGCATCACCGCTGACGACTGAAACACTTCACATACATGACGGTGGAATGACAAACGATACAAAACAACCGCCCACTTTCACCTTCGTTATCTGCACTTGATGAAACTGCTACGTCAGCCTGTAGCTCTGACATTCCACGGTGGATGACGGCTTGTGGTGCCTGCAGGAATTCCCATCCAAGGTTAATGTAATGATTGCATGCCAGTAAAACGAGATATTCGAAGGGCTACATTTTCTCATTAGTTACTCTTACAATGTATGTTCCTGCCGGCTGGATATACGTACTTCCCAATCGCAACTTTCTATACAGTCGCTTTCATATTAAGGGACGTAATTTTCCTAAGCTGGTGACGATAAACATTCGGTATCACAGTAAAAGAATCCAGGATAGGGTAGCCGTCAGTGATGATATCGTTAAGATTTCTAGACTGCAAGCGTCGTTCTTGAAGGATTTTCATTTGTAACGGCCTCACCGCCATAGATGGCCACCTTGCTTAGTTTTCCTCCATTCGGCGACTGGGGGACCAACTGGTTTCTCTACACAGAAACGGCGAACGACTAATGCGTGTTCGATCTCGCCCAGGGAACGGCGATGGGCGTCGTCCTACAAATCGACTGTAATCGTCTGAAGTTGACAGTCGCGAATAGTCATGTTGGGATGGTTAAAATCTTGCATTGTCAAACACTCGACTTCTTTCGTTGTAATACTATAAACGTGAACAGGACGTCCACAATGGAAATAAATCCGTACTTTGTGCCCTGTCCCCAAAATTTCGATCTTCCTGCAGAATGCTGGCGGAGGAGATGGTTGTACCTGCCTTGGTCTACTGCTGCGTTGTCGTTTGACAGGTGTTGCGTACGTCTCAGTTGACTGTGTCAATCGAGTGGTGTCGCATAGATGCTAAAGATCTATATAAAAATGTACAATTGTTTGTGAAGCTTAAGGGATTTAACTACGGAGTCATAAGTCCCTAAACTTACGAAATACTTATGAACTACCATATACTAAAGGCGACACAAATACCGATGCCCGAGGGGAAACGGTCTCGCGCAGCGGAGCATAACGGCTCAATGCGCTTGGCCACCCCGCCGCAGCAAAAATATATATAATTTTATTACATTGTCTTTTACTTCCTCATGCAGGACGCCAACATTCATTGCTACGAGCTCCGCAGAACACGGTCCGACATAATTTCATTGTCTATCCTATTATGACCTGGGCTATGAGAGAGGCTAGGTCTTGCTGTTTTCTTGACAACTGCGATCGGGACGCCATTTGAGAGGCGACCACTTCTTCTTTGCCAGATTATTTATTGTTCCATTTCTCCGATGCCTTTGCAATACTTGAAAAACTGCTGTTGTGATGTCCTTTAGTAGAAGGCATATGCCTTCTGCTAAGCCTTCATCAGCTTCCGTCATATTCGGGTATATAATGCAGCATACGTCGTTTCTTCATCATGTTGGGCCCAGTTTTACATCTGTTCTTGGCGTAATTTCTGATGTTTCACTCCATACGATTTATTTAGTTCGGCTATCGAGCCGGGGTGGAATAACCGAGCGAGGTGGAGTAGCCGAGCGCCTCGCTGCCGAGCGCGCGGTTGCTCACCGTCGGGGGTTCGAGTCTCCACCTCGGGCATGGATGTATGCGTTGTCTTTAGATAAGTTTAACGCAGTTTAAGTAGTTTGTAAGTTAGGGACTGATAACCAAGCAGTCAAGTCTCACAGATTATTAAATATTTGATTTCGGCTCTCGAGGTCCTGCTCGTTTTCAAACCAATGCTAGGCTGTGACGTCCAAATAGAAGCAGACGTTGGCGAGACACATCGTGTCATCCCATCGATTGTATTTGGCGACGTGGTTGATTCTTCACTCCCTTCGTCAGGTCTTGACTGGCGTCTCCAGAAAGAAGTTCATCAAACTAATAGGCTTGTTATGATCAATTATTTCCTGGATTTCACAGGCGACAGAGGTGTAGTATTATTTGTGTTTGGGTTCCTGCCCGCGTATGCAACGACTTTTATGTGTTCTAAGAGGGTGATGTCTATGTACCCCACTACTCCACCAACCAACGTCACCTAGAATCCAAAACGTAAACCGGGTTCGGGTGCAAAATGACCAACTAAGCAGTTTATACACTAGTGACCAAATTTAAATGTAATCAGGAAAGCTGGATATTGAAAGGTGGAAATGTGAGTCATCGGCGATAAACGCACTCAGTATTTACCTACGAACCATCCCTTTTAAATCTGTATAGGAATAGGTTTCAATGTTTGATACAAACTCATTAGTCTTACCACTTCTCACTACAACTGACCGTCAGACACCCCTTCACAACACTGCAGTCTTTCCCAGTTTATTACATGCTCCCATTATAGGAAAGGATTATTACATGATTTGACCACCGGTGTAACTACAGGATCAACGAAAGCAGTGCCTCATCCACAAATTCCTCACTCGTGTTTGTCCTGTTGCAGTGATAAAAGAGACAACACAATGGCACATCGACTCCATTTGGTGCCTGCTCTGCTGGACAGAGTATTTAGCCGCCTTGAAGAAGGTCACAGATGTAAGTTGCCTTGAATGTGCCACAAAGTGGTGTCAAATCGAGGCTTTGGAGACGATTACATGTGGTGATGTCACAAACAGTAATAAGGTGAAAAAATATAGGAACTGGATCTCAGGAAATACTTGATGATCGTTCTGTTTTTGTTAGTGCCACTTTGGATTTTAGTATTGCGAACAAATACACATTCCAAGCAGGAAGTGTATGGCTGACTGTAGAAATTGTTTGTTGCGGGACATTGAATGAAAATGGTTGCTTTCAAAGTTTCAACGATTGAATGAAAATGGTAGCTTTCAAAGTTTCAACGATTAAGATATTATTACTTATAAGAAACTGATAGGCCATTTCTAGTTCGACGAAGAGTACCCAGCCCACAGCAGAATCAAGATCTGCCCGACGAAACCGATATGCACCTGCAGGACAATTCAAAAGCCTATTTGACCTAACAGCTATGGTCATTAGTCCTTCGACTTACAAACTACTTTAACTTACAACAAGGACAACACACATACACTTGCCCAAGGGAGGATTCATATCTCGCTATGGGAGCGAACGCCCAGGCCTTAGCATGATACGTTAGACCTCCCATGCGATCATTCTCGCGCATCGGAAGTCTGTTGTTTGCAGATCTTGCAGCTGCGTCTTGGGTGGCAGTTTCCCGCCGAATTGTGGCGAAGGCTCAGAATGGAAGACCTGTTTGCCAGACAGTTAGCGGTGTGTGCGTCCTCTTCACCCCTACATAGATATGGGCCCGTTTACTGTAGAGATGATAACATGGAAACTGGATCATTAATACATGGAGGAAGTGTTTTTCAGAGATGAACCTGTTAGCCGGCACTACCACAGGAAGATCGTGCAAAGGGACCAGTATGGTGGGTGTAGCTACATGATGGTGTGGTGATGCATCATGTCGAATCACCATACGGATCCGCACATCTTCGTTGGTTGTCTGAGGTACATTGTTACCGCTACGAAATACACGAGTGAGGTACTGCGACCACGTGTTCGACTCTTCAGAGATGAGTTTGGTCAAGACTTTCTCTTTATGGACGATAACGTCCATGCGCTTCGGTCTGCGCTGGTGGATAATTTTGAGCAAGAGGAAGATGGCCAGCAAGGTCTTCGCACATGAATCCTATAGTACATGCCTGGGAAGCAATGGAGAGTCTATATGCATCAAGGCAGCTTCCACAGATGACCATCCAAGACACGCGCATTGCTTTTGAAGTGGGATGTGATCGCTTGCCAAGTGGGCTTGTAAAACATCTGATAGATAGCATGCAACATCGCTGCGGAGCATATGTGGCCGTTAGGAGTCACAATACACCCTATTAATAGCTTTTATTGTTGTGGATGACCACTCGAAATTCTGTTAGAGTTTGTATAAGGGTATGACGTGTACTGTAACAATCATAAACATTCTAACACTTGTTTTTGCTATTTGTATGCCAATTGGTTGGAGACCAAGCTTCAGTTTGTTCAGAAATCCTGACATTCTGATTAGGAAGTATGTGCTCAGTGATTATGCTAAACATTTGGATATTAGCGTACTTAGAACCCGTTTATTGGCACTCACGATGTACAAGCTGAAGCAGAACTGAAATCCCTGACCCATAGAACTCCTATTTATACAGAGAATAGTATATTCTAGAAATTTACAGTATAAATTACATAAAACATTCTCGAATAAATGATAAACCAAGACATACAAATAATTGCCGATTGTCAGATTTGAACTCAGGACCAACGGCAGGAGAATCACGATAATATCCTTAGTCTATGTGCACATGACGCGCAGAGTTTGGCAATATTTCTCTTACCTATTTCTTTTAATTTCATCAAGGCAGTTATAGTCTTTCGTAGTTGTTAAAATACCAAACAGGGGTAAGAGGGAGGAATGCCTACCCCCTAGCTTTGCGTACCTATCATTCCCCATAGAAATCATATGTCACAGCACAGCTGGAGCGACGAACGCTCTCACCACCCTCTTTTTTTTTTTCCAAGTCGAGACATGGGAGGAAGCCTTCTGCTGGGGCAGCCAACAAAATTTTAATTTTGTTATTCGATTATGAAAGTAATTTCACGGGTTTTCCTGTCACACACAATACTGGGCTAACGAAGTTTGAGAAGAGTTCTGGAGGCTAAAGTGGGGGGCAAGCGGCGGCGTCAACTCGCCAACTTGGGGTGCGGTGCGCAGGAGGGTGGGAGGTAGGGGGAGGGGGAGGCAGGCAGAAGGGAAGGCCGGGCCAGAGCAGCACTAATTACGCGAGTGTTGCGGGCGATTTCGCAAAGTGCCCGCAGAGCGGCGCGCGCGTCGACCCTGCTGCTGCTGGGAGCGAGGGCCCGGCTAATTGTCGAGAAAGCGCGAGAGGGCGCCACGGAGCCCAGGGCCACCCTGCCCTGCTGGTCTGGGCCAGCCGTTCTCTGGTGATACACAGGTGACCGGCTGAAGGTGCGCTGAAACTGTGCCGCTGCTTTTTACGAGGTATGTCCACAAAGCAAGTTCCGTTTGGTTATATAAACCAAACGTGAACAGATACAGAAAAAAATATTTATTGTATAAAAACCTGCAACTGTTCAACTACTTTTCTAGATAACTTCCGAAATTTTGTAGGCTCTTTCCATAGCGTGGGACACGTTTGTGAGTGCCTTATTCATAGAAGGTTGCCGCCTGTGTATTCATCTATCTGGCAAACATGTTCTTTTAGCTCATCATCGTTGAAGTGTTGAACACCAAGGACAGATTTTAGGTGTAAGAAGAGATGAACGGAGTCTTCTTGTTCCCTTCACGATGCCGCCCGATCTCACAAGGCGAATGTGACCAAACAACTCTTACGGAAATTTCACTGGGACGTGTTTGATCATCCTCCGTACAGTCTCGCTCCTAGCGGTGGTAACACTTCAGCGATGATGACGAGCTGAAAGAACACATTACCACATGGTTGAATACACAGGTGGCAACCTTCTACGAAGAAGGCATACAAAGACTTCTGCCACGTATGACAAATGCCTTCAAAATTTCGGAAGCTATGAAAAGCTAGAAAAGTAGTTTAATAGTTTTATATTTTTGTACAATAAATATTTTTTCTGTGTCTGTACACATTTGTTTTGTATAACCTAACGGAACTTACTTTGTGGACATACCTCGTATAACACCCAAACCTTCACATGTCAGAGACAGATCAGTGCCAATCGTTCTACAGCGATAGAGTGTCAACCAAACCTCCGATATAATTCTTGCAATGTGGCTACGTCCAGAGAGTTAAAGAAAAGACCTATATAAACAACATAGACTGGCCACAGCGCCTCCATAGTTGAAGCCAATTGGAAAGGTTGCCCCCCCCTCCCCCCATCTTTGAGAACGTCAGTGTCACGCCATGTGATACTGGGCGTGTGCTAACGCCGAGGCATAGGTTTTATATTAATCATTGCCAGTTTCTATTTTTCCTTAATTTGTGCACGACACATTTCGGAAAGTAATTCCCACTACGAATAGCATTTCTCGTTTACTATTGCATTCTATGTGTAATTTGATGCTACTAGGGTAAGGTCGGCTGAATTGGGTAAAAATTTGTTAAAATCTATATAAAAGACAAATTTACCCACGAACAAATTTTCATTGTATATCCATAAATCATGTTCTTTTGTTTACAAATTCAAGTATATAACACTTCGTAAATATTATTCGAAGTTTCACAAAATAAATCTGAAAGCTGAGCTGCATGACCCTAGTCGCCTTCTTCAAGTAAGGGAAATCGGGTCATCGATTCGGCGGAGAGGGTCGGTACAAAAATGTATCACTTTAAAATAGCATCACAGTTTTCACAAATAAATCTCTTCTTCCCTACTGCACCAATTCTCATGGTACCATTCCCTGCTATTTCCTTGACATTTAATCCAGTCACCAAGTTTCGCCGATATTGGATCGCTGTTGCAGGGTTCACAAGATGTGTCATCATCATCTGTTTCTTCGGAGGATACTGATGAACTTGACGCTGATGATTCATGCTGTAGGTCTTAACCTGCCGTTTCTTTAAACTTTTGGGCTGGGATGACATTTTTCTTTTCCAATCTTTTTTTTTTTTTTTTTAGTCCCTTCTGTTTTTGGCAGAATATTTTGATGTAATCTTCTTTGGAGACGGCAACAAGTCATGGAATGAAGCAGAATACTTTGGCGTGTCAATGTTTGACCTGCCATGATCTGTACTAGGGCTAGCAGGAGCAGTCAAAGACTCAAGTTGTTTCCTTAGATGTGTTTTCTTGGTTGGACGATATGGTAGCGCCGGCTGCGGTGGCCGAGGGGACTGAGGTGCTCCAGTCATGGTCTGCACGGCCACTACGGTCGGGGGTTCGAATCCCCCCTCGGGCATCGATATTTGTGCCGTCCTTAGTGTTAAGTAGTTCATAAGTCGTTTGTAAGTTTAGGGACTGATGACCCCATAGTTAAGTCCCATAAGCTATACAAACATTTGAACATTTTTTGATATGGTAGCCAGGAAGAATTCGTGCTCAGCAACTGCGCTCTAATTCAATGGAAACACGTCAGTTTAACAAAATCCACTTTCTGCAATCGCTGGTGTTGTCGCTCTCATCCACGCAACCTTGAAATGTTTCCAGATGTGAGCTTGTTGATCTTCCTTGTTCCTTTCGTGTTATGAATAAAGTTCATATATTCATTGGCGTCATATTATTTTAGTGGTTTACAACATTGCCTGTCTAGTGGCTGCAGGCGGTGAGTTGGAAAGCATATCACACTTATCTTAATTTCTTCACAAAACTGCAGCGCTTATAAAGTTTTGTGAGATGCATGACCATCGACAATTAAAATGCAGTGACCAGGAACCTGGTGTGAGTGAAAATGTTTCAGCCATTTTAGAAATGCTTCTTCATTAATCCGGTATCTGTCATTGTTACCAGGGAACCGGGTTTTCCAAACCATCGCAAAATTCAGGTAAAAATCTTTTGCCTTTAAATATGGCCATAGGAGGGATAAAGTTCCCTGTGGCATTAGCACAAGCTAAAATTGTGACAAGCTCTCCTCTTTCTTCGGATGTCTGTGCATAAACAGCCTTGCTTCCTTTTTCAGCAAAATCTTTTCTTGTTTGCTTGTTGTTAATTTGACAACTGATTCATCAGAATTATAAATTAGCTGAGGCTTGTTCAGTGAATCAAGACCCTCCATAGTTTTTTTTTTTTTTTTTTTTTTTTTTTTTAACAAGGAAAAGACGTGACCCAAATACTTTGTATTCAAACCACTGCATCTAGCTAGGGAAGGCCCTTCCGCTTTTCTCACAAGCACATAACCTCAGGATTCTTGAAACAAGTTCTGTTTCTTGCTCTTTATTAAATATTGTTTGACCACCTTTCATATTTGCTGGATAATCCTTTCCTCTTTGCAGTCGCCGTTGTAGAGAGGAATGTGGAACCCCAAACAATTCCGCTGCATGGCGTTGAATTCTACCCTCCCGGTAAGCTTTAATTGCATTTTTCATGTCATCGTCGCGCCACAAAGTAAGGGTTTTTCTTTATATTTCCCCACCTGCAATAAAAAAACCGAAAACAAAATAATAAAAAAAGAAACAATATAATAACTTCAATGAATCGAAATAAAAGCATTGACCCTTTTCACCCGGATTTCATTGACCCGATTCGTCGGAAATGCAAATTATTTTTTTCCTACGTTGGCAGTCCTGCACAAGCATATCTACGCGCCGGTAACACCATAACCTTTTCTCCATTATATACTTACTTCTAAACAAATACTAAACAAATTACTAAACGAATTACCAGTGATATATGAATTTTAATTCAAAGCTGATTTACAAAGGAGAAAATTTTAAGAACTTACCGCAAACAGCGCAATGTTCCACAAATTTTTACGGAACAACGAACACGCCTGACAATGTCTTATCACTTTCATCTCATACACAGTGTTCCAACAGTCACCGCTATGTGGCAGCACTTCCCATACTACTTCATACATGGCGATTAGGCGGGAATTTCTAAAATTGACCCGATTCATATCCCGACCCGATTCGGCCGACCTTACCCTATAATGTCAATAATAGTTTGTATTTGCCGACGTATCTTCCCTATAAATACAGACGAATTTCTTTAAAAAAAATTAATTACCTATATTCTGCCTGTAGTACAAATGATGTTTCATGCTTTGAAGTACATTACGTATTTATCAAGCACTCCACAGTTTGACGTTTTCTTGGTTACTCTCATTACAGCTTTTGGTTTCTGTAAGTGCTCAGAAAACCAAAATAGTGTTGGAATGGCATTTGCCAGTAGCCGCTTTCGATTGGTGGTAGCATCCATAAGTTTTCTTCAAAATGACAAAGGCATATGTAACTATACTTTGTAGGCTGCCACTTATCACGCCTCATACAGGTTACCGATTGGGTTAGCAACTCCTTGTTTTTCAAAGGAAATCTGTATAAAGAATAGTTTAATTACAGTTCATATACCTAGGTTACTTACCCAATGGTTAATACGCTTCTGTACACTATATAAACAACTTCCATTACATTATAACACACCAGATACATCCGTCCTCTGCCTAGCTTTTTGATGGCGTGAAGTAAACATAATTTTGAAACTTGGTAAAAGCGAAAGTTAAGTATAATGAATGTTTATAGACAAATACACGCTGATACACAACGACCTATATAATTACATATCCCTTTCATTATGAATGATATTCCCACTATTATATGACTGCGGTTGCTGTAGTTGTACGCCAAACATACACTGGGCATGATTTACCACTAATAATAGCGCTTACACCTTACTTTACACTACAAACAGAAGCGTCTGTTCACTCTCCTGCTTCAAACTGACGTTCTCAAATATGGCGCCCAATGTTGCTTAGTGCTGCCACCCAGAGTGCTGTAGCTTTCCTATAGCCTCTCTATGATGTTTATATACCTCTTTGAGTTAATGTCCAGTGAGAGGGTTTAAAAACGTGCGATTTGCTGACGACATAGTAATTATGTCAGAGACAGAAAAGGACCTGGCAGAGCAACTGAACGAAATGGATAGTGAGTTGAAAGGAAGGTATAATGTGAACATTAATAAAACGAGGGTAGTGGAATGTAATGTCAGAAAATCAGGCGATGCTGACGGAATTAGATTAGGTAATGATACAATAAAACTAGTAGCTGAGTTTTATAATTTGAGTAGCTAGATCTGATGGCCACAGTAAAGAAGATAAAAATGCAGAATGGCTATTGGGAGAAAAGCGCTTCGAAATTTGTTGACATCAAATATTAGTTTAAATGTTAGGAAGTCCTTTCTTAAAGCATTTGTCTAGGATGTAGCTTGTATGGGATTGAAACGTGGACGAAAGTTCAAAAAGATGATAGAAGTTATCGAAATGTGTAACAGACGAATGATGAGAATTAGATGGGTAGATCACGTAACTAATGAGGAGGTGTTCAACTAAATTGGGGAGAGAAGGAGTTTCTGGCATATCCTGACTAATATAAGAGATAGGTTGGTGTGACGCATTCCGAGACATCAAGAAATCGGTAGCTTAGCATTAGAAGGAAGTGTATGTGATAAAAATCGTAGAGGGAGACCGAGGGACGAATAGAGTAAGCAGATTCAAGGATGTAGATGGAAAATGCTTGCACAGGACAAGGTAGCGTGGAGTGCTGCATCAAAGCAGTCTGCGGATCGAAGTCCACAACAACAACAGCATAAACTATAAGTGACACTTCACTTACTGAGTAGAGGAAACGCATAGCTGTAAGTGTCTAACCTGTCGCGTTCATGTGGTCAAGTTCGTAGAGTGTTATTTTGTTATACCAGGAGCTCTGTGTTCATTACCTGCTGGTAGTACTTTTATTTATTTTCTGTAGTACATTGGCAATTGTTATATGGGGCAACGTTGTCCTAATATGTAAAAGTACTGTTTGAATTTTATAGCAGCGTGTCATCGGCAGTTTGCTTTTCCTCGGTTTATTGGAAAGTATCAAATCCGTTGGGTTTATTCGTAGTATCGCACAACAAACAAACAGAATTGGAACATAAGAATAAAGATACAACTGCATCAAACAAGCAACAATATTAATAGCAATAATAGTAACAATAATAAGAATTATTATAGTAATAATAAGAAAAATAATAATCCCGACTAAAGTAATGATAGTAGTAATAATGAAAATAATAACTGAATAAACTTCAAGCAGGAGTACAGTCACCATCGTAAACGCATGGAGTCGTTATAGTGGTTGTGTACAAAAGTACATTCGTGCCCCAAGCACATTTTATGAACTCAATATTTGTCCATCCAACCTGTAATTGCAACATGGAAGCCAACTGGCGATAACACTCTACTATAACATCTAAACAGTCCTTTTACACCTGAGGAACGTGGTGTTGCTTATAACACTAGGTGTATACAGATATAGAGTAAATTCCAACATAATACCGTAAAAAAAATCTTCGATCAAGAGGGCTTGAACTCAAACCTTTAAAAAGACAAACGTTCGCTGTATCGACTTCTACAAGGAAGATCAACACGATGCGTTATCACACATATAATTTCCTGTACTCCGTAAGATAGGTCTCACTGCTTACTTTCCGTTTACACACGTTCTCCTGAACGGCAGCACATAGCACGAATTATATCGACGTTCTGATTGATACTATGTCGATATACAACGTTTGCTACCGATTTGACTATTTGCCACCTGAAGCTTTGGGTGTAAGTGACATATTCATTCAGATTTTCGGAAATATATCATTGACGCAGTTCAGAAGATAGTAGGGGCTCATGCAACTCATGCAACCATGCTAATACGAGATGCATATACATAATACTGAAAAAGTGTGTATTTGTTTGATGACTATCAAATATTCAAATGTTTGTAAATCTTTGTGAGTTAAGTACTCTGGTCATCAGTCCCTAGGATTACAAACTACTTATACTAACTTATGCTGAGGACAAAAAATACACGGATGCCCGATTGAAGACTCGAACGTCCAGCGGCGAGCAGCGGCGTGCTCCACAGCTATGCGCCTTGGAACGCTCGGTCCCTCCACCGTGGATAATGATCATCAATTTCTCTTTAGGAAAGTTCATATTTACGAGGGAAGCAGATTGATATTAAAATTTGATGACACATTCATAGGAAAAAGTGATCGTCAATCATAGATGCCGAAAGAAGCTCAGAATTCTGAGAAAAATAGGAGTAAGCTGTAAGGAAAGGTGTGTAATACACAAGGTACATCGAAATAATGTAGGAAAGCTCTCAGAGGATCTGACGAAGAAGTAGATCAATTCCTGTGAGCAAATGGTTTACTTGCTTTTGTTGCATGTGACAGTCCACCTCACTACGTAGGTTGTTCATTTTTGTAGGGTGCACACGTTTTGTACCTATTCACGTGTGCGTGTATTTTTCCCCTCTTGCAATCAAAGCCGCAACAGAGTAAACACGTCCCAAAGACATACTCTGGGTCAGGGACCGACACAGTACACTGCTCGATCTCCCGGCTTTAGTCCATTAGACTTCAACCTATGTTGTCACATTAAGGTCATTGTGTATGCTGAACTTACTCATAACATGATGTTAATGGTGCCGTAAACAGACGCCTGCATTAGAGCTGGTGGTGACCAACTGGAGCACCTTCTGTAGAAAACTGTGCGTAGTAAATTACACTGCATCATCACGTGACTAACCTGCACAGTGAAGTGGTCTGTGTAATATACACCACAAGAAATTTATGTTTGTAAAGCTTTGGAAGCTAACTGCGGTGATCATCGATCCCCAGACTTACAAACATTTATATTTATTATTATTTATTTATTAATTAATTTTTTGCTTATGCAAACCTAATATTGAATGTACTTGGCTAGTATGTAGCGATTTCCTGATATTTCTTTATCAAAACAACAAATATGTTTTGCTTATTTTAGCAAGTTCACTTACACTTCAATTTTTGGCTACGGAGGATAGAGTAAGACTGAAGACCACAACAATAACACAATTTTAGTGACTAGCGTGTAAGTGATCCCATAGGGTTCTGTATTTATAGATTAACAGAGAGTTCACTCGCAGGAGCGGTTGTGCTGAACTGCTGGACTTCTCGGTGAGACTGTACCAGTTAGCCTGGCAAGAGCCCCAGGCTCCTGTAAGTGCCACTTTGTGCAAATGTCATTTCGTGCAAGTGTTTCAAGCCCTTTACGATGGGGGCGATACAGCCGTCGCGTGGTGCGACCTGTGCATTTTTGTGACCAACGGGAGGCGAGCATGGGTACCCATAGGCTAAGATGACCACTGGCCCGAAGCAGGAGACGCGGGTCCGGTTCCTGGCCCAACTCATATTTTCATTTATCGCCCTTGTATAATTTCAATTCCGCAATGCATCTAATGTCAATCCTTTCGTTCCCGATCCTTTTTCCTTCCCCTTCTTAATAAATAACATGATACGCTGACCGTTTCGTCGATGCAGAGGATTTCAAAAAGTCAATAAACAAATTAAAGAGGCACGAAACCAAAAAAATGCTAATTTTCCTATCATAAGTGAACTTATCATCACGAAAGAGTAGAGAATAAAAATGTAAACAAAGTTTTTCCTTAAACTAAAAGACAAGCATCCTAAAAATATGCATACATACGTACACCGAAATCCAAAAGTTAATTTTCCAATACTTATTTACAATTCGCGTTGTAATACTAAAGATACCCAGAAGTCAGCCTCTATGTGAGAATCCTGGTATTCACATCTAGTTGCTTCCAGTTCGCCAATGGAGTCTAGTGAGCTGTAATTTGTTAGTAGCTAAATATGTTACGGCTACCGGTACCTTCATTAATATATTGACACTTTCTGTTGAATAGGAAACGAAGTTAGATTGATTTTTTTTTTTTTTTTTTTTTTTTTTTTTGTAGTATGATATTATTTCAATATATGAAATTAGATTTTTTGTAGTATGATATTATTTCAATATCAGAAATAATATCATACTAGAATAAATCTAACTTCGTTTCCCATTCATCGAAAGTGCCCTTCGTTGAAGAACACGTATATTAAGGAAGTTACCTATAACCATAACATTTTTGCCTACTAACAAATTACGTATCACTAGACTCCACTGACGAACTTGAAGCAACAGTTGTGAAAACCACGATTCTCACAAAAACTATGACATCTGGATATCTTGAGTATTACTCTTAAACAAGGCTTTTAAACTGGGATGATACAGATACGTTATTTTTGATGAAAACATATAAAGGACAGATGTTAGTAGGCCTACTCACAATTCCTTGAACAGGTTTCTTCAGAAAGTTTTTGAAATCACATCATAAAGAGTTCGTACTGAACACTTTTAGGGTAGCCTAATGACTGACGTTAAAACATTCTCACAATGAAATAGAAGGTTTTTCATTCCATGTTGTTAGTTACCGCAGCTTTACAGAGCTCAAAGACGCAGTCGACCAAAACTAGCATTTATCAGATGGTAAAAATGTGTGTGTATATTGACACACCGGCAGTGTTTCTGGTCTGCGAGATTGTACCCCCTCGCAGCGGGGCGCTCCCTGTGATTCTGGCCCACGTGTGGAAGTCCTTTTGAACAATTCATGCTCATTTGCAAAGCTAACGCTGTCGGTAATGTAAAAGCTAATTGGAACTGCAAGTACGAGCTCATCGAGTTGAATTGATGAGAGCTGCAAAAAGGCCAGCCCCGTCGAGGCAGCTTCACGTTTTTTTTACCGTGTTGATTTGTTAATTAGCTTGTCAGTTACAACAAAGTGAACCCTTTTGAGTACATCAGAAGTTACTTTCGCTGCTTGGTTTGTCGTAAAATTCATATCGTATTTTATTTCAGATGTATATAATTTCACTCTTATATTCCAACTGGAAATCTTTGGGTCACTCTATCGTATAAAACTTACCTGTTACATGACTTCGTACTTATGTATAGGAAGATAATTTACACTTTCAGTAACTGTAACATTCTTTCATGTTTTTTTTTTTTTTTTCCTATTTTTTACTCTTTGGGTATGAGTATATATTAAAAGTCAAAATGACTGCTGAAATGATTGTAATAAACGTATTAAGGGGGCGGACGATGATACAAAACATTCAGACCAACAGAGACAGATGCATTGAGTTATGGTAAATACTGAAAAATTATACAAATCAAATAGTAAGAAAAACTTGTGAAATATTTTCTATATATCATACACTGAGTGATGAGAATGACTAATAATAACTGATGATGAAGTTGAAACACCGTACAACAACTTCCTAATGGATTTTATTAATATAGTAGCTTAAGCGCGCGGCTTCGCTTGCTTGTTGGTTGATTATGATAGATAATGCGCGAAACATCAAATCGATTTTTTAAAGAGATGTATTAAAAGAATTTTCTTTTTTTACTGCTTTATTTATTTATTCTTATATTTCCTTATTCGTATGCTTATCCTTAAGGAGAAAGAGCTGAAGACATTGTAGCACGTATAGACCAAAGATATTGTCTGTGGCTTCACCTTTTTCTGTATGTAACCTCCTTGCTATATAGTCGCAAACGTCATCGCTGGCCTTCAGTATGATTTTTTTTTTTTTATAATTTGCCGACTTTCAACCACCATATCTTCCACCCCCTTGTAGCTATCGGCATGAAACTGCTATTGTATACAACGGTAGACTTCGGTCAACAATTACACACAGACCATTCGTTTGAGTTCTGTAGTTTTCGCTGCAGAGCGAAATATTGACACACACACACACGTATAATTTTATATACACCGATAACTTTCCATCCCAATATACTCCACCCTTTTATCATTATCAACCCTCAAGCAACCAATAAAACCATTTTCAAAGAGTAAATATAATTTTCAAAGAGTAATACTATCAAAGTGGGCACAGAATATGGGATTAAAGCTCAATCCAAGTAAAACACAAGCGATTCTGGTAGGTCATCCTAGGCTCAATAACCACAAATACCGCGAATCTCACTCATCATTAATATTAAATGACACACCTATCTATTTTTCGCCCCGGCAAAAAATTTGGGCGTGACAATAGACGACAAGCTAAATTGGGCTGAGCACACGGCCGCCGTGTGTAGGAAGACATCAGCATCTCTTCTTGCCCTACAGAGATATAAGAAGTTTTTTCCTCTCGATCTTAAAAAGAAACTTATACAAACACTTGTAATTCCAATTATTGATTACAGTGATGTTATCTTGCAAGGTCTTTCTTGGGAAAGCTCACGACATCTGGAACTAATCATGAATGCCTGCGTTCAATATATATGTAACATCCGTCTCTTTGATCACATTTCACCATCTTATAAGCAACTATCCTGGCTCCGTGCTGGCAAGCGCAGAGATTTTCATACACTCTGTTTCCTATACTCTCTTATCAACGTACACTGTCCCTCATATCTTTCCTCGGCCTTAACACTCTTATCTGATCAACATAACAGAACTACTCGTTCCTGTCAAAGCAAAACCCTTTCTGTCCCTATGCATCACTCAGCCGGTTTCTCAAAATCCTTTTCAGTAGCAGGAACCAGGCTCTGGAACAATCTACATCAGTATATCAGAGAACTGAATAACAGTGCCAGCTTCAAACGACAGTTAATGGAATATCTACATCAGTATATCAGAGAACTGAATAACACTGCCAGCTTCAAACGACAGTTAATGGAATATCTACTAAAGCAGTAATTACGCCAATCTTTAATACCCTACGGTCCAGGTACGTCACATCCATTCCTCCTCCCAGATATTCTCCTACTGCCATTGCTCTCGTCACGTACAGCCTTCTTAACTTCCTTCTGTCAGAATCCGCCATGCCTTAACCAGTCTCGATATATTCAAAGTACATCTTGTATCTGCTAATATCAATGTTGTTACTTCTATTATTACACCAACAGCAGCAGAAGGTGTCTCAGTGGTACTACTAGTATTAATCCTATTAGAATTAAGTCAATACCTTTTATTTGCATCCTTTTACATGTAATCAATTTGTGTAAATTACGTTATTAACTGTTTATCTGTAAAAACAAAGAAATGTAAAGAAATACAGTATGTGTTAAACCCTGGTCCGATGTAAGAGAGGGCCTGATGGCCCTAATCTGATCAGGCTAAATAAACAAATAAATAAATATATAAAATAATATTTGTTGCGCATTTTGCGTTATATGCTTCAAATTACTAAATACCTATCAGATCGCTATAAAACCGTGCCTAAAACCTTCGTGAGGTGTAAATTAGTAACTGTACAAATATTTAAGCCTCTGCGTCTTGTCGTTGGGACGTGATAATCGTACACCGAACAGATTATATATATATATATATATATATATATATATATATATATATATATATATATATATATATACACAATGAAATCTTTGGCCCCGCAACTGGTTGCTGCCTTATGAATAACCATTTGTGAATCTTGTGATCTACGTTGGACACTCGAAGAAATAGAAAGAGTTTCAGTTAGGGCAAAAACTAGAGAGGCTATCTTAACCAATGGTTTTAATCGTTATGTTACAATTTTCATCGATTCTTCGTCTCGTTAAAATACGAGAGCTGGGATACGACTGCGAAATTTTGCCAGGAATTTTTTTCAGTCTTGCGTGGATTTTGTGTCGCATATTTAAGGCATATATATATATATATATATATATATATATATATATATATATATATATATATATATATGCCTTAAATATGCGACACAAAATCCACGCAAGACTGAAAAAAATTCCTGGCAAAATTTCGCAGTCGTATCCCAGCTCTCGTATTTTAACGAGACGAAGAATCGATGAAAATTGTAACATAACGATTAAAACCATTGGTTAAGATAGCCTCTCTAGTTTTTGCCCTAACTGAAACTCTTTCTATTTCTTCGAGTGTCCAACGTAGATCACAAGATTCACAAATGGTTATTCATAAGGCAGCAACCAGTTGCGGGGCCAAAGATTTCATTGTCGACCAGTTTCGAGCAATTATGTATTACAATAAGGCATATCATTGTGTCGTAGATGTTCAATTTGAATAATTACATACCTCAGAAAGGGCGATATTTGTCTGAAACCGCTTTGCAATGACATGGGTGACCCTGTTACTATTTGATGTGTTATTTGAGTCAATATTTATGTATCACTGTTTACATATTTTATGTCAGTCTCTCCAATACGCACTCGCAGAACTCAACATACGATTCACATCCTATCTGTCCACGACACTATGGGAATTCCCAGAAACTTAACATAATATGTATCTGCGTTTACTGTAGCTTCGGATGATTACGAACCGGTGTTAACTGCATCATAAATAAGTGAAAATTGGTTATCTCGAATTTTGTGGATTTCGAATTCGGAATCATAAGAGTTATGGTAATGACCAAATATGAAGTATGTATCATAAGTCACATTTCAGAGAGGACGCTATTAAGGCTCCTCTTGCCTTTGTGCCTACATTCACTCCATTGTTCCAGGGTATATTTGACTGTTTATTTACTTATATTTATCATATTCATCAGACCGGAATTGAGGAATGAGCCTTCATGGTCATGGAACGATCTACTGCAACGTATTGTAAAATATTTAATAAAATGCATCTTTAACCATCAGCTGTTTTATTAAATCCTTAAAGGCTCCTTTAAGGAATTAATAACACAGGTGATGATTATTGATGCATTTTGTTAAATACATGACGGCTGTTAGCACTCATCTTACGAACACTTTGAAAGTAGCAGTAATTGATAAAGTGAAAACAATCGTCGGAACAAGACAGGTCTAAGCATAAATAAAAAGAAGCAACAACTTAACAAAGAAATTAGCTTAATTTTTTAATTCAAGGAATTCCTGGACAGAATAAAAAGAATGGGCCATGAGGAAACTTTTCAATTTGACCTTGGAATTGTATGTGTTACTACCAAGCACTTTGATCTCTTCTGGCAGCTTATTAAAAATTGATCGGCAGAATACTGCACACCTTCCTCCACGATGGCCAAGAAGGTCTGATCCGAATGCAGATTCGATACAGTCTAGGATGAACTGAATGACAGCTGAACTCTTGGAAATAATCTTATATTATTAATAAAGAACGATATTAAAGGAAATATGTATTGAGAGGCCACTGTCAGAATTCCCAGGCTTCTAAACAGGGGTCTACAAGAAGTACACGAGCTTATCTCACATATTGCTCGAATCATCCGTTTCTGAGTAATAAATGCCGGTTTTGAATAAGAGGAGATATCCCAAAAAATAAGCAATGTATGTACACAAAGTAGACTGTTTTTCGTGTTTAAGTACCAATTATTTCAGAAAAAAGTTCGGGTGGTAAGCAATGGAGCATTTACTTTTCGAACAATTTCCTGAACATGGGCTTTCAAAGATACCTTTCTAGCGATCTGAAGGTCATGCACTTTGAATTGCTCAGTCTCACTTATGTGCGCATTCTGTGTAAATAAAAACGTCAGTTTTTGCTAATTGTCTATTAGTAAGTGTAGCAACTGAGTCTTACTGTGATTCAGCATACATTTATTTTCAACATGCCATGTACTTATGTCATTAATTGCATTATTTGCTACTGCATCAGTAATGCCGAAAACACCTTTCACTACTAAGTTATTGTCATCACCAAACAGAAATATCTTAGAATTACCTGTTACACATAAATATAAATATTACACATGTATACAAATAAGAAACAACAGAACAGAAACCTGGGCAACCCCTTCTCCCCCCCCTTCTCGCAACTTATCTGTGCCCCAATGCGAGTACATGACATAGCCGTTTTCAACACAGCAGGGGATCTCCTTCTGCTCTCATTTATTTAAGTAATAACTAAACCACTTATTCCATAATGTTCCAACATCAACAATATCTTGTGATTTGTTAAATCAAACAATATGCACAGCTTTTGCAGTTTATTGCTTAATTCATCGAGAGCCTCACAGAAAGTAGAGAATGTAGCAGTTGTTAAACCACTTCTGCCGGCTGCGGTGGCCGAGGTGACTGAGGCGCTCCAGTCACGGTCAGCACGGCCACTACGGTCGGGGGTTCGAATCCCCCCTCGGGCATGGATATTTGTGCCGTCCTAGTTCGTAAGTAGTTCATAAGTAGTTTGTAAGTTTAGGGACTGATGACCCCGTAGTTAAGTCCCATAAGCTTAACAAACATTTGAACATTTGAAACCACTTCTGAAACCAAACTGTAGATCTGAAAGCAGATTTTTGGAAATGAAATAATCAGTTAACCTCAAATATAGAGCCTTGTAAACAACTTTAACAAAAATTGATGGCATAGAAATGGGTCCCTTTCTAATAAGTGGCTCTTTCAGTGTGAGGAAACTGACCATTCAGAAAGTAAAAGTTACAAATAATGTTAAGCACTGGGCTAACAGAGGCGGAACAATACATAAGTATTTTGGTACATACGGTACCTCAGTCTGTATTGATTTAATTATTTATTTTATATCAGCCTTGTCAATATCAGGGAGGATACCTCAGACAACAGTCTTGGAATGCTATTTTCTAAGAGAGTAGGAGCTAAGATTCTATTTAAATCATCAGCTATATTCAGAAAAAAATTATTAAATAATGTACACATATTCACTAATCAGTTACAGACAAATCTCCATTATGCAGTGACTCAATATCCTTAAACCTCTGAGCTGATAAAGATATAATTCCTTCAAGATTGATTATTTGCTTGGGTTATCTTGATAATTAGCTATTCTTTCTGTATACTACATACTTTTTGTCTTCTTAATGACAGTTTTCAGAACCTTTCAGTACTGTTTGTGATGGGCTACTGCTGTGTGATTGTTATTGCTTCTAACATTTTGATATAATTCCCGCTTTGTTCTACACGATATTGTTATTTCTCTTGTCAGCCACCCTTGCTGCCTTTTAGTGGTCGTACCTTGCTTTGAACGTTCTAGCGGAAAGCAGATTTCAAAGAGCACGGGAAATTTGTAAAGCAAAGCATTACTTTATTGTCCTTATCGGCACCATAAACAACAGGCCAATCTTGTTCATTAATTAAGTAACAAAAGACATCTGTTGCAACTGTTTTGGCTTTTAGAAATAGTTTATAACTATACTGAACAGATGTTTGAGCACAAAATCCTTTTATAGTAAAAATTTGTTCATCGTGGTCTGAAAGGCCAGTCACTGTTCTGTTAATAGAATACTCTTCGAATAATAAAGACTGAACAAAAATTTATTTGTGTGCTTGCTACTGTTTCCTGTACTCTTGTTTGAAGGAATACTGATTGCAGGAGGTGAAAAGAATCAAAGAGATCGAAAAGCATCTTTATCTTGCATAATGACTTGCATAATAATGTTGAAATCACTACATACAACTACTTACTTGTTCTCCCTGTGAAGTAAGCATAGAACCATCTCTAGCTTGAGAAGTTTTTTTTTTAAATCTGCGTCAGAGGACCCTTACGTAACAACAATTAAAAGTTAAGTTTCACTACATTGAATCACATCTGCATTACATTCAAATACCTTTTCAGTGCAGTAGTTAGAAACGTCGATAGACTCAACTTTAATGCCTTTTTACCCGTACGTGGCAACTGTCCAACACCGGAAAGAAAGAAGCAGATAATTTGTACCCTAGTAAAGGAAGCCTGTCCATTGTGACATTGTTTAGAACGTGCTATAAAATAGCAATAACATCAGTCAACACCTACAAGTATTCACTAACTTTATCTCTAATACCTTGTGAAATATGCTGAGAGTGATTCCTCCATTATTTTGATGCGTGAAAGTTGCCAAAAGTTGCCAGAGGGACTTCCTTTAAGCATGAAAACCTATTATCAGCTGACTTCAGTTTTAAAATGCTGCAGTTATGACACCCACTACTAAGGGAATTTCTCCATGATGGATCATCCTCTAGTCCACCTGTACTTTCACCTATAAGCTTTGCCAACCTCCTAATACCTATTGAGGTGTAGGCTGTGCGTAGTGAAACTCGACCTACTTTTGGACTCAATTTGGTACGACTGAAATATGAGCCATGCTTACTGCTATCAGCACTTCCCCCAACACGACGTTAATACGCCTGGTAGTTGAATTTCGATGAGGCTGAAACAGTTAAATGAAATGCACATATGTGTCACCAGTTTCAGGAGATATCTTTTACAGATCACCATCTATGGGTTACTTCCCATGCCTATTCATACTACTCCCAGTTCCACCCATTATCACTACCAGATCCTAAGAAATTCCTGCATAACTCCCCTATGTTAACAGCTACTTGATCTAAACCTACAATCCTGGTGACGTAGTACTCACTCTCCTCCTTGGACTACACTTCTCCAATGCGAACTACCTAACAGCAGAACCTTATTTTTTCTATCAGTCTTATCTACCTGTTAAAGTTTCTTAACAGCTTAAATCTCCTGCTTGTTACCAACACCTAAAACTACAGGAGGCTTATCTCTTACAGTTGGTCAGACCTATTGTCCACAACGCAATATGAAAGTATCTGAAAATCTCCTTTTCCCAACAGGTTTTTTTGCCAACTTCCAGATCCCCTTCCCCAGGCCTCGTCCTCAACATATCTAAGTCCTCCTTTGCATCCTGCAACTGCAGCTTACGAGCAGAAATCTTACGTTCCTGTTCCTCTAATTAGTCACTCTTACACCATAACCTGTAATTCTAGGAGAAGATATCCCTAGAATGCCTACTGGCTTCACCAGTGCACTACCCCCAATCAAAATACATCGTACAAATCTCACACTATAACCTAATACTTACGAATCTGCGGCAGAGCTCACACTTCTTACTCATGTTACAATTTTACAGTACAAAATAAAAGAACCAAAACGTAGATGCTTTCCATTTTCTTATACTATAGTACAATTTTATAAACTAACTACCGTAGTTCAACCTCTCTACTAATGAAGTATTAATTTACATCAAATAAACTACAACAGATACTTTATACTACCGGTTG
Organism: Locusta migratoria; assembly: GCA_026315105.1. Classification (NCBI taxonomy): domain Eukaryota; kingdom Metazoa; phylum Arthropoda; class Insecta; order Orthoptera; family Acrididae; genus Locusta; species Locusta migratoria. Next base: position 106,345,879 of record CM048747.1, read on the forward strand.
TGTAAAACTAAGAAATTCAGCCCCACTCTAATACACCAACAAAACTGGACACCTGACAGCACAAAACGTTAGTCAACAAAGTAAGCGAAAGATATTCTAACCGATATTGCACCGATAACCTCAAGAAACAAAAATGAAAATTGATTAACCTTAATTACTAACTGACGTGCACTTACACTTCTTCAAAAGCACGAAACTTAATAATTAACTACGAGGCGCAAAGAACTTATAGGAACTTATCTTTTGTTGACCACTACAACTTGGACGGCTCACCGTGAAATGTGAACACGAACCATGCAGGGGACCAGGGTTCGGTTCTTGGCCCTCAGGGATTTTCTCCACTCAGGGACTGGGTGATGTGTTGCTGTTGCTGTGGTCTTCAGTCCACAGACTGGTTTGATGCAGCTCTCCACGCTATCCTGTCCTGTGCAAGTCTCTTCATCTGAGAATACGTTCAGAAACCTACATCCTTTAGAATCTGCTTACTATATTCGGCCCTCTGTCTCCCTCTACGATTCCCTCACACGCTTCCTTCTCATGCTAAGTTGACAATTCCTTGATGTCTCAGAAAGTGTCCAAACAATCTATCCCTTCTCTTATTTAGCACATGCCAGAAACACCATTTCTCCCCAATTCGGTTAAGGACCTCCTCATTGGTTACGCGATCTACCCATCTAATTTTCATAATTCGTCTGTAGCACCACATTTCAAAAGCTTCTATCATCTTTTGATCTGAACTCTTTATCGTCCACGTTTTACTCCTATACAATGCCACACTCCAGACAAATGATTTCGGATGTTAACAAGTTTCGCTTCTTTAGAAACGCTTTTCTTCTCATAGCCATTCTGCATTTTATATCTTCTTTGCTTCGGCCATCAGAAGTTATCTTGCTACCCAAATAACAAAATTCATCTACTACTTTTATTGTCTCATTACCTAATCTAATTCCTTCAGAATCGACTGGTTTTCTGACATTGCATTCTAATACCTTCGTTTTACTCTTGTTAATGTTCATCTTATATCTTCCTTTCAAGAAACTGTCCATCCCATTCAATTGCTCTATTAGATCTTTTGCACTCTCTGACAGAATTACTATGTCATCGGCAAACCGCAATGTTTGTATTTCTTCTCCCTGCACTTTAATGCCCTCTCCAAATTTCTTCTTCCATCCCTTCACTGCCTGATCAATGTACAGATTGAACAACATTGGGGAAAGGCTAAACCACATCTTACTCCCTTCCCTTCCCTTTCTTCCCCTTCGACTAATAACAGCTGTCTGGTTTTTGTATGGGTTGAATATAACTCTTCGCTCCCTATATTTTAGCCCTGATACCTTCAGAATAAGTAAGAATGTATTCCAGTTGTCATTGTCAAAAGCTTTCTCCAAATCTACAAATGCTAAAAACGTATGATCCCCTTTCCTTAGCCTATCTTCTAACATAAGTCGTAATGTGAGTATTGACTCCAGTATTCCTACATTTCTCCTAAATCCAAGCTGATCTTCCCTGTGGTCGGATTCCACAAGTTTTTCCAATTGTGTGTAAATAATTCGTGTTAGTATTTTGCACCCATGACTTATTAAACTGCTAGTTCTGTAATTTTCACACTTGTCTGCACTAGCTTTCTTTGGAATTTAAATTACAATGTTCTTCTTGAAGTAGGAGGGTATTTCCCCTGGCTCATACATCTTGCATACCAGGTGATACAATTTTTTCACGACTGGCTCTCCTAAGGATATCAGTAGTTCAGACGGAATATCACCTACTCCAGGGGCTTTGTTTCGACTCAAGTCCTTCAGTGCTCTGTCAAATTCTTCTCGCAGTATCATATCTCTTATCTCATCTTCCTCCACTTCTTAAGTATTAATCTGCAGTTCATAACCAATAAGTTATGATCAGAGTCTATATCTGTCCGTGGATAAATCTTACAGTTTAGAGCCTGGCTTCTAAATCTATTCCTTACCATTATAAAGTCAATCTGGTACCTTCCAGTGTCTCCTGGTCTCTTCCACGTATACAGCCTTATTTCATGATGATTATACCAAGTGTTGTGTTGGTGATCATTAAATTGTGCTCTGCACAAAATTCTACCAAGCGATCTCCCCTTTCAGTCCTTCTTTCCAGTCCATATTCACCTACATTTCCTTCTCTTCCTTTTCCTACTACCGAGTTCCACTCCCCCAACACAATCAAGTTTTCGTCTCCCTTAACTTTCTGTATGATTTCTTTGATCTCCTCATACATTTTTTTCGATATCCTCATCATCGGCGGAGCTAGTTGGCATATAAACTTGCAGTACTGTGGTCGGTGTTGGCTTCATGCCTATCTTTACTTCGATAATGCGTTCACTGTGCTGTTCATAGTAACTTACCCGCATTCCTTTTTTTTCTTATTCATTATAAGACCTACTCCTGCGTTACCAGCAACTGATTTTGTATTGATAACCCTGTACTTACCTGTCCAGAAATCCTATTCATCCTGCCACCGAACTTCACTAATCCGTACCATATCTAACTTTAACCTATCGCCGCGGTGGAGTACCCGAGCGGTCTAAGGCGTCTCGCTGCGGAGCGCGCGGTTGCTCGCCGTGGAGGTTCGAGTCCTCCCTGGGACATGGGTGTGTGTGTTGTCCTTAGGTTAGTTTAGTTTAGTTTAAGTAGTTTGTAAGCTACGGACTGATTACCACGCAGTTTGGTCCGATAGATTTACATACATTTGAATATTTTTTTAACCTATCCAGTTCTCTTTTCAAATTTTCTAGCATTGTGTTGTGTTGTGTTGTACCCAAAATCATTTCGTCCTTATCGACACGCAAGTCGCCCCCGTGGCGACAGACAGGTAGGCCTATAACCATCCCAATTCGGGGTCAGAACTGCCACACGATATCACCAGCACCTAAAGTTTTACTATGGCTGAGAAAGAACATGGATCCCAGGAACTGGAGCTGGAATCAATCGGAAGCATTCCTCTCACCGATTCACATGAAACGCTACCTGCTCCAGATTAAAGACTGCTCTTGATTTTATGCGATTGCACTCAAGGCTGCTGATGTGTGAAAGTTGACCTACATGGCACAACAATTATGATTTGACAGAAAATTTAGATGACGGTTTCATGTAAGATAAAAGTAATTACAATAATTTATTTGATAGATATTGTGGTATTTTTGTCGTCTACATACTCTACATGTGATTATAAATATATTATAACAAAAGTAATTGTTCATTAGTTTTTCTGTAATTCTAAATTTTGATGAGAAATTATTTTCATTACAATAATTTAAGCTGCATAAATCTACAGTGGACGTCTAGAAAGCAAAATTGTTCTATAAAGTTAAAAGTTCAAATTTTAGCACAAATAAACTATTTACTCAACTTAAACATGAATTTGACCTTTACTGGCTTCACCAGATATATTTGTTGTTATTTAGGCACTACATAACCTCAGCAAATTAATCGTTTTTCATAAAGTTTTAAAAAAGGAAAATTAACTACATTAAGAGATGGGGATGGGGAAAGCTCCCCTGGTAGGGGAGGTTACTTTCCTCTTTCTTACGTCTACATCCCCTAAGAGTTTTCCCAAAGTTTCAAAACTTTATAAACTTTTCCTCCATTTCTCCAAATTTGCCTAGACTAATTATGTATACAAATCAATATAACACTATTCTAATTGCACTACCAAATCAATTAAAACTACAAGCAACGCATCAAGATACTCATTTATATGGATTGTGAATTTTATAAGTATTGTAGTGACTTACAGTTGTCAGAGAAGAGGTACTTTAAAAACAAACTGAGTGTTACCTTAATTATTTTGTCAAGTAGGCTTAACCACATAGATCGTGTATAAAACACTATAATAATGGATATAATTAAGTCTGAGTGTTACCGTTAAAAACGTATTTTTCACTGTCCCACGGTCACTCGCTTATCCCATTGGAATGGTGAAAGTTTAATAACCACCATATGGAGCATGCCACGTACTCCAATTGTATGTGATCTACACTCTTCCCTGCTATTCAGCAATGTTATTGAATCATATATGTAAGTTATACTCTTGTTTTTGTTGTTGTGGTCTTCAGTCCGGAGACTGTTTTGATGCAGCTCTCCACAATATCTTATCCTGAGCAAGCCTCTTCAACTCCACATAAGAACGGCAACCTACATCTGCTTCAATCTGCATACTGCATCCATCTCTTGGTCTACCTCTGCGGTTTTTACCCCAGAGACGTCCCTCCAACACAAAATTCACCATTCCTTAATGTCTAAGAATGTGTCCTACAAATGATCCCTTCTTTTAGTCAAGGTATGCCAAAAATTCCTTTTCTCTCCAATTCTGTTCAGTACCTCCTCATTAGTTACGCGATCCACCAACCTAATCTTCAGCATTCTTCTGTAGCACCACATTTTAAAGCGTCTATCCTATTCCTATCCGCACTATTTATCGTCCATGTTTCACTCCCATACAAGGCAACACTTCACACAAATGCCTTCCTTAGGCTTAAATCAATATTTGAACAAATTTCTCTTTCTCAAGAATGCTTTTCCACCCATTGCCATTCTTCATTTTATATCGTCTGTACTGCGACCTTCATTTGTTATTTTACTGCCCAAGTAACAAAACTCATCCACCTCCTTCATTGTTTCGTTACCTAATCTAATTCCTTCAGAATCACCTGAATTTCTTAGACTGCACTCGATTACCCTAGGTTTGCTCTTGTTAATCTTTATCTTATATGCACTTCTCAGAACACTGTCCACTCCGTTTAATTGCTCTTATAGGGCCTTTGCTGTCTCTGACAGACTTACTATGTCGTCGGGTGAACGCAATGTTTTTAATTCTTCACCCTGAACTTTAATTCCTTCTCCAAATTTCTCCTGGCTTTCCTTTGTAGCTTGCTCCAATGTACGAATTGAATAACATTGGAGAAAGGCTACAACCCTGTCTTACTCCCTTCCCAGTAAATTCTGCACCGACGCGAGAATGAATGTAGATCAGTTCTTCTTGATTCAACTGGAAAACTACGAGTCCTCCCCCACACACGCACTAAAGCTGCTTATGTAGAACCCACTACTCACACTTACATAACACAATGGTATAAGTTCGCATAGCGTTCAGTTCCATAGAGGGAGAAACAATTCCTTTTTTAGACACGTAACTAAGTAAAGCAGACTTGCTGCTGAACGAAGCATGAAAAAGAAAATGATGACGTCGTACATGATACCAGCGACATGAAACCAGATACGGAGGAGAAAACCCAAACTATCCGTGCGATCAATTATTCGATATTGCTTGACGAGTCCTTGCACAACGGTAAAGGTGAGATTTTAATTCATAAATTAATAACGGCTATTGGTGTATGGATTTGATACGCAATGCATAGCCGAAAGCCACGGTTATTTCACTGGAAATATTGCCACCCCACCTCCTATATATTAGTGCATCCAATTTTCGCAAGTAATTAATCGTCGCCAAATTTAATTCAACTCAAAAACACGCAGACTGAAGCTTTAAATAAATTACTGCCATTTTTTTCTCCCTTAACTGTGCAGTTTCCACCCCATCTGCGAGTTGGGTGTAAGCCGTTTTCATTTTATTTTGCATTAAATAACGATACACACGTCCTATACAGCTCTGTTCAATCCGTTTATCTGTTATTACAATCTGCAATAAACTTCTATGTTAATTTGGCAATTACGACGAGAAATTAACGTGTAACATGTGAAAAGCTATTTGTGTAAATACGGCCTATGATGAGAGCAACGGCACTGCGGCAGAATCGGGATATTGTCAAAATTAATTGCAGCGTTCGATTAAAATCAAGGCACAGGCGATTACATTTTCCTGAGTGCTGATCATGATACTGTTGTTCAACTTGCCGAGTTTGAAGCTCAGGGCAACTCAACTGCTCTACCCATTACGATGGGGCTCTAAAAACCATACTGTTTGTCTTATGGAAGACAGATGAAGGGGTTGAGTAGTTCACCATCAGTGAACCGTGTACTTTCTTGAGGTAAAAATATGATTTGTTGTCAGTTCCTCAATTATATGGTAGCTGACAGTGAACTTTAGTTCGAAAACATCGAACTAGGTTGTCAGCAGTGAGAAACAAAATTTTGAGGTGAGGCAGTATTTTTTTTTCTTCTTCTTCTTTTTTGGCTTCATTATATCGCATGTGAAGGACTATGTGGTAATCTGCTGCTGTTTCCAGGAATTCTAATAAGTTCGTTAATTTTGAGTAGGGGAGATCGGAGCATGTTTTCCACCTTTGTATATTTTTAATTTTTGTTCTTCTGATTTTTATCAGTTTTGATGTAAACAGCGGATCATTGTATTTCCTATACTTTTATCTACAGTCTTGTAGAAATATTTTTGAAAATATGAAATATCCTTCTTGGCAGAAAATGATTTTGTGTGACCATGTTGCGTTGGAAAATTTGCCCCGTATGCGGGTAAGTTTTCCAGCTTAATTAAAATGTACAGGGGCAAGTTTTCCAATTATACTTTAAATGGATAATTTATTTTTTCATCTAGTTTTTAACTGGACTATCAGTCAATACAGCTGACTTCCTTCCATGTTATGTTTGCTTCCTAGGTGCCGCTTTCTCAAAAGGCCGAATTTCTTCTGATGTTGGCCAAGATATTGTGGATGTAGACAGAACACCTTCTTGACAAGCAAGAGGAAAGGTATTTGTTGGTGTAGTAAGAGTTGATGAATTAGATGGGCTCGAATGGAGGCTATGATCACTTGTCTTTTCTGGCAAGTTTGAATCTAGTCCAGGACTGATAGGGCATTCAGAATTTGTAGGAGCTGGTCTGTCTGTAAAGTAGGGAATTTCAACCAGTAATTGTTCTGAGTCCTATGTGGAATATTGAAGTCCATGGATGCTTTTCTGACACTGCACCAGCCTCTAAATGAAATAGACCAGCATTTATTACTTCAGGAATGTACGAGCCCCTCTCAGTTTCTCTGTACAATTTCGGACAATTTTAAGTATGTAAACCACATTTTACAATGAACCATTTGAAAGAGGGCTATTTGGCACAATTCATTACACAATAAACACATATTTAAAGAAATAATATGAGATGTTCTAGGCCGAGGCACGTATTCCATCGAGACACGCTCTGGGAAAACGTGCCCCGTCACCACATTCGGAACTATAACACTACGTCCATGATCATCCGTGGAAGCTATTTACGAAACAAACGCACAGTTACGTGAAGAACGAAACCGACTTTTAGTACGTGCAGTGTCAAACTAATAAGCTTAACGCTAGTATGTTTATTTTAAGTTTCAATAAAAACGTGAAAGTTTAGTCACCTTTGCAAAAATGACAAAAACAGTCCTGCCGGCAATGTGACTACTGGTACAACACTGAAACTTTCGTAAATGAAGTGTGCTTTGTTGCTACTTCCTACAGTATCGCCGGTGATACCATCTAATAGCATGTTTCGAAACTAAAACGAGTTGGAAGACTTGCCCCTATGGAAAATGTGCCGCGGTCTCCCCTACTTAATTTTGAAATGCTACTACTTACTCTTTTCCTCGTTATAATATGAAAAAGCAGGTTTGAGGTAGGCAGTAAAAATCTGCATACCTACAAATATCAAATTACATGTAAAAATTGAGTTTAATTACTTTGTATACACAATTGGTAGGAATTTCTATCACGCGCACTACCAGTCTATATTAAGATCCGTAATAAGGCTTTATAAATAAGTCTGAAGAGGTACAAATTCTCTTTTCAGACTGCTGCAGATTACTTACATTTCTCTACTGTTTATTTTCGCTTCCGTGTACGGCATTCTAGTACCAATGATTGTCTTACGACAGTATGTGCTTTAGTGTAGACTGACTACCAGACAAGTTTATCGTAAAAGTTTCCATTTAGTTTCTAGGTAGGTTTTGTTCCTCTCTTAGTTGGTGTTGCGGAGTCACATGTGTGGTAGCGACGCTCTTGAGGAGAGCAAGTGTTGCAAGGAGGAGGGACAGGGAAGCTGCTATCCGCAGCAGACAATAGCTGCGGCGGCTGGACGTAGCCGCTTATTTCATTGAGGCTGCAGCAGGTACAGGGCTGGGCGGAACCGCCGCGCCGCCCACAAGTAACGCCATATTGGCCGCGCCAGATGGCGCACGGGACGCCAATTGGCCCACAGCCAACACCCGCTAGCCTTATAGGACACACAACACAACACGGGCAAGCACCCTCAGGTGGAGAAATGTCTCCCACACTGCCAGAAATTTCGGCCTACAGCACAAGCTAACAGAAGTAAGGTACGGGCGAAATCAGTGGCGGCTAGTGAGAATACATTTTTGGGGTTCGCAAATATTGACATACAGGTAAATGTGGAAACCTGGAGCAGACTGATTATAAATAAATTTTTAAAAATTCAGTAATAATAATCTACTTAATAGAAAGGTATATGTTTCTGAAATTCCGTTAAGCTCCAAAAGTTCTTTACCGTTTCTTTAACGAACTAACATAGATATTAAATTTCTATTATATATATAGGGCGATTTTTATCATCATTTCCCTATGAAAAATGTTATATAATTTCATGATGATATTGTAATTTTATCAGAGACAGCTGAGAACCTAGAAGAGCAATAGAACAGAATGGACAGTGTCTTGAAAGAAGGTTATAAAATGAACATTAACAACAGCAAAAAAAGAATAATGAAATGTTGTTGTTGTTATGGTCCTCAGTCTGCAGGCTGGTCTGATGCAGCTCCCCACCCTACTCCATCCTGAGCAAGCTTTTTCATCTCCTCATAAGAACGGCAATTCACATCCACTTGAATCTGCTTACTATACGCGTCTCTTGGTCTCCCTCTGCGATTTCTACCCCACACACCTCCCTCCAATGCCAAATTTACGATTCCTCGATGTCTAAAAATGTGTCCTACTAAGCGATCCCTTCTTTTAGTCAGGGTATGCAAAAAATTCCTTTTCTCACCAATTATGCTCAGTACCTCTTCATTAGTTATGCGATCTACCCACCTAATCTTCAGCATTATTCTGTAGCACCACATTTCAAAAGCCTATATTCTCTTTCTGTCCGCACTTTTTATCGTCCATGTTTCACTCTCGTACAAGGCAACATTCCACACAAATGCCTTCAGAAAATACTTCCTTTCACTTAAATTAATATTCGATGTTAGCAAATTTCTCTTTTTCAAAAATGCTTTTCTTCCCATTGCTATTCTGCATTTTATATCATCTTACTGCGACCATCGCATGACCATCGCCTGATTTTCTAAGACCGCATTCCATTATTTTTGTTTTGCTCTTGTTAATGTTCATTTTATACGTCCTCTTCAACACACTGTCCATTCCATTCAACTGCTCTTCCAGGTCCTTTGCTGTCTCTGACAGAATTACAATATTATCAGCAAAACACAATGTTTTTATTTCTTCCCCCTGTACTTTAATCCCTATTCCAAATTTTTCCTTGCTTTCCTTCACCGCCCGCTCGATGTACAAATTGAATAACATGGGAGAAAGGCTACAACCCTGTCTTACTCCCTTCCCAACTGTTTCCCTTTCATGCCCTTCGAGTCTAATAACTGCGGTCTGGCTTTTGTACAACTTCCTTTCCCTATATTTTACCCCTGCTGACTTCAGAATTTGAAAGATTGTATTCCAGTCAACATTGTCAAATGCTTTCTCCAAATCAACAAAAGCTAAGAATGTAGGTCTGCCTTTCCTTAATCTATCTTCTAAGACAAGACGTAAAGTGAGTATTGCCTCCAGGGTTCCTACGTTCCTCGTGAATCCAAACTGATCTTCCCCGAGGTCAGCTTCTACCAGCTTTTCCATTCTCCTGTAGATAATTCGTGTTAAAATTTTGCAACCATGACTTATCAAACTGATGGTTCTGTAATTTTCACACCTGTCTGCGCCTGATTTCTTTGGAATGGTGATATTTACATTTTTGTTAAAGCCTGAGGGTATTTCACCTGTCTCATACATCCTACAATCCGGTTCAAATAGTCTTGTCATGGCTGGCTCTCCCAGAGACTTTAATAGCTCTGAGGGTATGTCATCTACTCCTGGGACCTTGTTCCGACCTAGGTCTTTCAAGGCTTTGGCAAATTCATCTCTCAGTATAGTATCTCCTATTTCATCTGGATCTACTTCCTCTTCCCTTCCTAAAACATCGTCTCTAAGTTCATTTCCTTTGTAGAGCTGCTCTATGTACTCTTTCCACCTTTCAGATTTCTCTTCTTTGCTGAGAACTGGTTTCCAATCTGAGTTACTGATATTCGTAGAGTTGCTTTTCTTGTCCCCAAACGCCTCTTTTATTTTCCTGTAGGCGGTATCTACTTTTCCTTTCTTATACAGATTTGCATTTGGCTTCTAGCCACTCCTGCTTAGCCATTCTGCACTTCCTGTCAATCTCATTTTTTAGTCGTCTGTACTCCATTTTGCCTGTTTCATTTACTGCGTTTTTATATTTTCTCCTTTCATCAATTAAATGAAACGTTGTGTAAGAAAATCTGACGATGCTAAAGGTATAACATAGGTAATAAACAATAAAAGTAGAGAATGAGTTTTGATATTATGGTAGCAAAATAACTTTTGATGTAACTTCTGAATGAAAGAAGATGTAAAATGCAGAATGGCTATGACAAGCAAAGCATTTCCGAAGAAGCGAAATTTGTTGTCATCAAAAATTACTTTAAATATTAAATAATCTACCCATCGAATGGTTAATTTTCATATAGTTACAGCTCAATATATACGCTCGTTGATGGGTTTATTCCATTTTCGTTATTCGTCATAGTTACTGTACAGCATCAAATTAAGTAAACTAATGCAACATATATCAAAGAGTTTGCAAAGGTAATGTCACAAAAAGTAAACCTAACATACATTTTATTTTAGTGTATCAGAGTCAGAGGAAATATCGACATTTTATTTAAATTTTAAAGCATATTAATATCTTTTTCCATTATCGAAACTTTTGTGTCATATCCAACGGACGAACCCCCGTTGTGTGCCCACCTCTAATCTGAAATATTTATCATTCCATTTCAAGTACACTATTCTGTGACAACTTTTATTTGCACATAGTACAATCTAATATCTCCTCTGTATAAGCTACCCAACTGAAATTTGTTATTTGTCACACCCTGTATATAAATGTGTAGAGGCACATTGATACACAGAATTTCATTATATAAGAAACACCCCCTGCAGTTTCAAGAAAGAAAAACGGAGTAAGCCGGAAAATTCTCCTGTTTATGACAGTGACAGAATAGTGTGGAACCAACTGCTGACGTCAACTTTCCGCCTTATTTGTAAACTGAAAGTGAATAACAGAGTGGTGTTGGAAGAAGAATAAAAGATGGTCTGACCAAAATAGAAAGAGAGGAGAGATAGTCATTGTGGGAGACTAGCAGTAGCAGTAAGAGTGATAAATGGATCGAGATAATAACAGTGGGAATAACTGAGCAAAACTACAGTGAATTTCAAATAAGAGAGAGGCATGTATACTATACAGGGTGTTTCACTAAGTGTGTTTGCCTTTGTAACTTATAAAATAATAGGTGACGGGAAATTTTAATGCGGTAGGTCAACACAAGAAATGTTACACTTTCTGCGGAGCTATGAACATAGTTTATTGTATCATTTTACAAAGAGTTACAGCACAAAGACATAATTTTAAATGGAACAATAGTTTTTTCTATCGTGCATTGGATTCGTTGAAACCAGCTGCGTCCAAATCAATTTAAACTACATTTCTATCACTGTTAGTTTGGGAGCTACAACCCTTCAAAGTTTCAGGGGCAGATGGCACAAACGCTACGCATAAGGCAATGCGCCTTCTAAATGTGGTGCGGCCGAATTGTAATGTCGCCGGTGTCACGGAGCAAGAAGCTTCCTCGATGCACTGTTAGACTGCCGACTGTCGCCGCACACGGCCGTATACCCGACAGTTGGAGCCACACAAACAACTGGAGATCAATATACCACAGTTACTGACATCAAATGACGATGGCATACACGAACAACGAGTACGTTGACACGCTTGCTGATGCTCGGCGAGTGCTGACACGAAGCCACTGAAGCAGATAGCGTATGCCGTGAGATATCCAAGGCCATTACGTTCCTACGTGCCAAAACACGACTTCGGGAAACAGGCAGCTTGGTAATGCGCCGCAGTAACAGACGAAGACCTGCAAGAAGTGAGGAGACGGAGGTGTTTGTTTTAGCTGCACCATACCACGATCCTCATGTCACCTTACGAGCCGTTGCTGCAGTCGCTGGTGTCAGTCTCACATCTGTGTGGCGTATAGTACACAGCCACAGGTTTCACCCAGTGTTACGTTCTCTGATGAGACCACGTTCACAAATTATGGTGCAGTGAATCGCCATAACATGCAGTACTGGGCTGCAGACAATCCTCCGTGGGTACGACCTGTCGACCGTCAACTTATGTTGTCTATTAACGTGTGGCGTGGAATCCTTGGGGATGAAATCATCGGTCCACACTACTTCCCAGGTACACTCAGAGGTGAGTTATATCGCGCTTTTATAGCCGACAGTTTGGGTGGTCTCCTTGAACATGTGTGTCTACACACGAGAGTCCATATGTGGATGCAGCACGATGGTCACCCAGCCCATTCTGCGAGTGCTGTTGTGGAAGAACTAAACAACAGGTTTGCAGGAAGATGGTTGGGGCGCCATGGTCCTCATTCATGGCCCGCAAGGTCGCCCGATTTAACACCAGTAGATTTCTTTTTGTGGGGATATCTGAAAAATCGTGTTTATGTCACTGAGCCCACATCCACAGATGATCTAAAACGGCGCATTGAGGACGCATGTCGCTCCGTCACACCGGCGATGTTACATCTCGTCCGCAGATCCTTTCGACGGCGCATTGCATTTTGCATTGAGGAACATGGACACACATTTGAACATCCATGTAAATCAACTTTCCACCGCCATAACATCCATCATCCACCACACAGCATTCTATTATGTACAGCGTGTGGTATCTGCCCCCTGAAACTTTGAAGGGTTGTAGCTCCCAAACTAACAGAGATAGGAATGTAGTTTAAATTGGTTTTGACGCAGCTGGTTTCAACGAATCCAATGCATGATAGAAAAACCTATTGTTCCATTTAAAAAATTATATCTTTGTGCTGTAACTCTGTGGAAAATGATACAATAAACTACGTTCATAGCTCCGCAGAAAGTGTAACATTTCTTGTGTTGACCTACCGCATTAAAATTCCCCGTCACCTATTATATTATAAGTTACAGGCAAACACACTTAGTGAAACACCCTGTATATAAGCTTTGGGATATGGTTTCTCAAACTGGCGAACGTCAGAACAAAAATTTTGTACGCTTTCCTCCACCTCCAAACTTACTTGTTAGTTTCTTGATCAAGCAAGGAAGTAAAGCAAACTCAGTGATAGGTATAAAACGGAGATAACAGATAGAAAGTCCTATCTTAAAACATTTATTTGGAGTGTAGCTTGTACAGAAGTGAAACCTGGACGATATGGAGTTGAGCCAGAAAGATAATAGAAGCTTGCCACAGACGAATGCTGAATGTACATATCATAACTAATTTAAGTGCTTCTGAACATAATTGGGGAGAAAAGAAGTTTCTGGAACATCTTGACTGAGAGAACGGATCGATTGTCATGACAAATTCTGAGAAAGCGTAAAATTGCAAATGTTCAAATATGTATAAACCAATAGAACCAGAAGGCTTCAGTCAACTATTCATACACTTACAAACTACTTAAAATAACTTACAGCAAGGACAAAACACACACACTCACCCATGCCACGGGAGTCCTCTAACCAGCATCAGTAGCGGCTGGTGGCCCGTAGCATGATGCCTTACATTACGCAGCTATGGAATGGCCAGTTTAGCATTGGAGGAAGTGTTACAGGTAAAAATCGCAGAGGGAGACCGAGAAGCGATCGCGGTAAGCAGGTGCAGATGGATGAGGTTTGCCGTATTTATTCACAGTTGAAGATGCTTTCACAGGATAGAGAAGGATTTTAAGCTGCATCAAACCAGAACTGAAGACCACAACAACAACTGGAGATGGTATGCTTCTGGATGAGATTTTTTTTTAAACATATGGGCTTCATACAATTTACAAAAAATTAGGGTAACTTTATTTATGGTAATTCACATTTGTTGTTATCAAGATGTACACTGTAATTTCCGAAAGTTAAATGTTTCTATAGTAGCAAGAGAAACTCTTCTTAATTTACAGCAAATATTATATGCTTTGCTAAAAGTCGTTAATACCATAATTTAGTCAACAGTGTTTAACATGAGCAAGGTAATTTTTATTAATTATTAGTTAACCATTTGACATGTAATTCCCTGTATTCAACTGTCACATTCAATAATCTGATCAAACTTTCAAAGCTTGTCCACAGGTATGATAAATATCTCACTTTCTCTGATTAAGTTGAATAGTAACCAAACATGTGCAAAACTTTTGTTAACAAAATAATTATTATCTAAGAACTTTACTTTTATTTATAGCCAATCAGAGGTTGAAAAAAACTGCCTTCATAGAAGATTCCTGTAGATACTGAGTCAAGAAGCCTTCCAGAACTCTAGAAATATGAAATTGATAGGAGATCACTTGTCAATGACACTCATCATTTCATGTAAGTAAAGAGCTAGACGGTTTTACTAGAACCGACCCCCCAGTGCTGCTGTAGAAGTTTTAGAATCATTTAAAGAAAGTCTACACCAGGTAGTGCATAGGTATCCGGGCCATGTAATATTACTCGGAGGAGACTTCAACCTTAAGAATATGGATTGAGACCTCGCTAGTTACATTTCAGGCGGTACAGAGAAGCAGTCTTGCGAGCTACTTTTGGACACATTCTCCGGAAACTGTCTTGAGCAGTTAAACCGGCAACCCACGCGAAATGGAAATATTCTAGACCTAAACAGGCCTGACCTTATTAACGATGTCTGTGTTGAGGCAGGAATTAGTGATCATGATATCGTCATAGCGTCGATGGTGGCCAGAGTTCATAAACCAATCAAGAAAGCTAGGAGCCTGTTAGGAGCCTGGTTTTGTTGGGAAGAGCCGATAAGCAAATGTTACGATTGCACTTAGAAAATGAATGGGCATCGTTTAATTCCGGGACTATGGATGTAGAGGAATTGTGGACTAAATTTAAGTGCATTGTTAATAAAGGGTTAGAGAAAATGTGCCAGTAAAGTCGATTAAGGATGGAAAAGATCCACCGTGGTATAATAATAATGTTAGAAAGCTGCTGAGAAAGCAAAGGCTGTTGCACTCTCGATTGGAAAAAAAAAAAAAAAAAAAAAAAAAAACACGCAAATGACGACGGGCAAAAGTTAGTAGAAATTCGTGCGTATATAAAAAGATCGATTCGCGAAGCATACAATAATTATCACAGCCATACCTTAGCAAAAGATCCTTCCGAGAACCCGAAAAAATTCTGGCCCTATGTAAAATCGATAAGCGGGTCAAAGTCCACTGTCCAGTCACTCTTTGATCATTCCGGGGCAGTAATAGAAGAAAGCAAACGGAAAGTTGAAGTTCTAAATTTAACCTTTAAGAAATCTTTCACTTAGGAGGACCGCACAAATGTACCATCATTTGATCAACGTACTAATACCGAAATGGGGGACATAGCAATAGGTATTTCCGGTGTAGAGAAGCAGATGAGAGAGCTAAATACGAAAAAGTCTGCTGGTCCGGATAGAATACCAGTTCGGTTTTACAAAGAATATTCTGCGGCGTTGGCCCCCTACTTAGCTTGCATTTATAGCGAATCATTAATTCAGCGCAAAGTTCTAGTGATTGGAAGAAAGCGCAGGTAACTCACGTGTATAAGAAAGGGAAGAGAACTGACCCATACAGTTACAGGCCAATATCGTTGACATCAGTTTCATGTAGAATTTTGGAGCATATTCTCAGTTTGAATATAGTAAATTTCCTTGAAACGGAAAAGCTTCTTTCCATGAATCAGCATGGGTTTAGGAAACATCGTTCATGTGAAACTCAGCTTGCCCTTTTCTCACATTTATTTTTTGAATTCAGAATGCAAGCAAATAATAAGATTCAGGAATTTTGGCATAAAACAGAAACCTATACTGTCATATTTAATTAAAAATTCCAGTGTGGAAAGCCAAAATTTTAACAAAAAATATCTAATTTTCAAGCAACAGGCTCAGCTTGGACACTAAGGAGAATTATCGGTTTATAGATAGTCATTAACAAATTTGTTCCATTGAGAGAATCACCTTACACTGAATTACCACAAAAAATGTCTAGCTTGCATTAATTTGAAAAATAATGATCAATAATGTTTTCTGTGGTTTATAGTTTCTACATTAAATCCAACAGATAGACAAAAATGTAAAACTCCAGACAGAACAAGCAATTATAAAGAATCTGTGAAAGAACTCCAAGAAAAATTTCCTAATATTTCGTTCCCTGTAGGAATTGATAATATTAAAAGAAATGAAACTGAACTTAGGATATCAATGCTTACTCATATCTAGTGTATCCATTAAAATTACAAAAAGTAAGAAATAGAAACTTGTAAATTTATAATATTTTAAATATAATGGAAGCTCATATTATTGTTGGATTAAAGATTTATCTCGACTTATTTCAGCTCATATCTCAAACATAAAGAATCAAAAATTATTTGTGAATTGTGTTTACTACATTTCAATAGTAAAGAAAAATTAGATAATCATACCAAAAACTGTTTCATTGACAAATCAGTAGGCATCGAAATGCCAAAAAATTGTGCCTGTATACATTTCAAAAATTATCAACATACACAGAAAGTTCCATTTTTTATTTTTTCAGAATTTGCAACACTGGTATTAAAGATGGAATTGTCAACTAAATTCAGAAAATGTATATACAATGAATTATCAAAAACATGAACCTAGTGGTTTCGATATTGATTGGGCACTTCGTGTCATGTCCTTAAGAGCTCGAGAGTATTACAGTTTTAATGCTTGGAGACTAAGTGCGTGACCTTGAAGCAGCTTCCGAGCTGTTCCGCCTGGCGCGCCACTGTCCCTGTGCCTCAGCTCGTGTGTGGAGAGGGGCCGGAAGCGCCCGCGCCTCTAGTTTTAACGAGTGCGCGGGCGCTGAAAAATCAAGTTGACCGGATGTGGCGTTCTAGCTACCATGCGCGCCAGGCGGAAAGGGCGGTGGCTGTGCCAGGCATCGTGTCTCATTTGGCTTGAGGCAGCCGCACGAGCAACAGCATTGAATCACGATGCCACGCCGTTATTACAGGAGACGTCGTAGCATGTTACCTGTGTATAAGGCAGTGGATACTGTTGATTTTGCACCTGGATCTGATGGATTGACTACTACTGCACAAGAAGAAGTTTTACATGGTCCTATTACATTTGTTGGAGCTAGATTTGATTTCAGTATTAAAAGTACTGAAGTTTTTGGTGGCTCTGGTTGGCTTACTGTAGCCATTGTTCTTTGTAACAATGCGAGGCAAGGTGGCCTTGAGTCTTTCTCAGAGAGGGACATTATTGCTTTTCGTACTTGGAGTATCGGAGAGGTACCTAACAAGTCATTTGGTACTTCATATTTTGTTTCTGACAAGCCATTGTGTTTGAGAATATTTTAAAAATAATGGAAGCTCATATTATTGTTGGATTAAAGATTTATCTCGACTTATTTCAGCTCATATCTCAAACATAAAGAATCAAAAATTATTTGTGAATTGTGTTTACTGCATTTCAATAGTAAAGAAAAATTAGATAATCATACCAAAAACTGTTTCATTGACAAATGAGTAGGCGTCGAAATTCCAAAAAATTGTGCCTGTATACATTTCAAAAATTATCAACATACACAGAAAGTTCCATTTTTTATTTTTTCAGAATTTGCAACATTGGTATTAAAGATGGAATTGTCAACTAAATTCAGAAAATGTATATACAATGAATTATCAAAAACATGAACCTAGTGGTTGCGATATATATATATATATATATATATATATATATATATATATATATATGAATGGACATTATTAAGATACTGTTGTCTACAGAGGGCGAAACTGTCATAAAAATTTATAGAATTTATCAAACAAGAAGTTGAAAAAATTAGAAGTAATTATTCTGAAATATAAGAAATGACACCATTAACTTCTAAAGAACAATCAAGATATAATACATCTTACGTTCATACATTGTGTCGATGTATTTATTCAGAGAAAAATAAAAAATTTCGTCATAATGATCATTTAATTGGAAAATTATATAAGTCTCTTATGAAATAATTGTAATTTACATTGAAAACATCCACATTGTGTACAAATTTATTTACATAATTTATCAGGATATGATTTTCATCTGTGTGTGAAAGAACTTGGTAATGATAATAAAGAAATAGATTTCATACCAAATAATTGTGATTGATATATTAGTTTTTGAAAGAAGACAGAAATATTGAAATGAGTTTGATTGGCACATTTAAAGTTATGGCGTCTTCATTTTGAAACTTTCATCAAATATGAGACAGGATCAAATGAAAAGTATTAGAAAATTTTTCTCAGAAGAGTTATACAATCTAGCGAACAGAAAAGGTATATATCCTTACGATTACATCTACATATACGTAGATACTTTGCAAATCACACTGCAGTGCCTGGCAGAGAGTTTATTAACCATTTTCAAAACCTTTCTTTACCGTTCAAATCTCTGATACCGCGTGGGAAGAAGGAACGCCTAAATTGTTCTGTTTTCCATCTGATTTCTCTTACTTTATTGGAATGGTCATGTCTCCAAATGCAAGGGGGTGCTAGAAAATATTTTCACATTCAGAAGTATAAGTCGGTGATTGAAATTTTGCAAATAGATCCTGCCACAAAGAAAAATGTCGTTCTTTTAATGTTTTCCACCTCAAATCGTGCAATATTCCTGTTACGCTTTCTCCTCTATAACGCGATAAAAAAAAAGTTGCCCTGCTGTGAAGTTTCTTTATGTCTTCCTTCAGTCCCACCTATTAAAGATTCCATATTGGACAACATTACTCCAGGAGAGGACACACAAGTGTGATGTAGGCAGTCTCGTTTCTTGGACGAAATTTGAAGAAACAGAACTTTCACAGAAGAAGAATTTTACAATAAAGGCATTGACAGTGAAATAAGTGATGATGATTATAAACATGCAAAATTAATTTGGAATAAATTTAATATAAAAAATGTCGGTGAATATCATGACTGGCTGATGTGTTTGGAAATTTTAGAAAATCTTGTTTTAAAGCATTTGATTTAGATCCTTCTTAGTACTATACTGCTCCTGGTTTATCATGGGATGTAATGTTGAAAATGACAAAAGTTATATTACAATTATTACATGAGTACGATATGATTTTGTTGGTTGAAAAAGGAATAAGAGGAGGATTATTGCATCATTATAAAAGATATGTAGAAACAGATAACAAATATATGAAAGATTATGATGTTAAAAAGGTGTCGAATTATTCAGCATATTTAGGTGCAAACAATTTATATGGTTATACTATGAGTTGATATTTACCATATGATAGATTTGAATGGGATGAACCAAATAATTTTGATTGTACAAAAATAAGTGAAATTTCAGATACTGCTGCAGTTGGATATAGCTTCAAAGTAGATCTAGAATATCCAAAAGAATTACATGAATTACGCAAAGATTTACCATTAGCTCCTAAAAATAAAATTGTATCTTGAACTGAAGAAAGTAAGTTGTTATCTACTCTAAACGACAAGTATAATTATGTAGCTCACTGCTGAAACCTGATACGGTATTTATCTTTAGGAATGAACGTAACAAAATTCACAGAGTTTTAAAATTTAAATTGGATGAAAAAATACATTGATTTGAATTCTCAAATAAGAAAGAGAGTTTAAAATGATTTTAAAAAGGTTTCATTAAGCTGATGAATACTTCAGTCTGTGAAAAGTGTGATACATTAATAGCTAAACAAAACTTAAAACAAAGAACTATAATTAATGAAAATCTTGAAACTTCCTGGCAGATTAAAATTGTGTGCCGGAACCGGGACTCGAAACTGGGACATTTGCCTTTCGCGGGCAAGCGCACTACCGACTGTGCTATCCCGACACGACTCACGATGCCACCTCACAACTTTACTTCCGCCAGTACCTCGCCTCTTACTTTCCAAACTTCACAGAAGCTCTCCTGCAAATACGCAAGACTAGCACTCCTGGAAGGCGGCATAGTGAGTCGTGTCGGGATAGCACAGTCGGTAGTGCGCTTGCCCGCGAAAGGCAAAGGTTCCAGGTTCGAGTCCCAGTTCCGGCACACAATTTTAATCTGCCAGGAAGTTTCATATCAGCGCACACTCCGCTGCAGAGTGAAGTTTCGTAATGAAAATCTTGTTGCCATACATATGAATAAGACATAAATCATATGTAATAAACCTATCTATTTTGGAATGAGTATACTCGATTGATCTAAAGAACTGATGTATGATTTTCATTATAAAATAATTAAACCAAAATATGGAAAAATACTGAGTTATGTCATCAAGATACAGACAGTTATATATACAATATAAGAACAGATGGTTTCTATGAAGACATTAAATTAATGATTCAATACTTTGATACAAGTGACTATCCAACAGATAAAATTTGGAATATTCCACAAGTAAACAAGAAAGTTGTATGAAAAATGAAAGATGAATGCAATGAAGTAATAACGCAAGAATTCTGTGGCTAATAGCAAAGATGTATGTGTATAAAATTGGTAATAAAATAGAGAAAAATCTAAAGGCATTAAAATGTTTTGTTATACACCGAATAAGTTTATAAAGACTGTTTGCTTAATAATACAGAAAAGTACAGAAGAATTAATATGATTCGAAGTGAAAAACATGAAATATACACAGTTGAAATAAACAAAAAGTCACTGAATCCTCATCATGAAAAAAGATGTGTTTTTAATATAAAAGACAGGTACATTACCATATGGTCATTGCAAATTGTAGAAAATCGTTTACAATATAATCAGACAATTTACTGCTTCTGCATTGTACTTACAGAACATGGCATTTATAGTCAGTTTTGGGTTTTTGGCATATAACCATCGTTTGCAATATAATTACACAAATTTTACAGTAAATTTACTATTTTTGTATTGTACTTTATTGTTACTTACAGACAAATGCATTTATGATCAATTTTTGTGTTAATTTATCAATATATTTGGGTTTGTGGCATTCTGGGGTGGCGACCACTAATACTTTCTACTCTCGTAAGGATTGTAGTTGACGAGGGCAGGCTCTGACCATTCTTGTGGAAAGATGAAGCATTCTTCTGTGACAGATGGGCTGAAAGCACATAATTGCTGATTGTGACGATGTTCGATTGCAGTGCATGAAGTTCCTCTGTATTGTAAACATGTCACGGTATGGTTTGGCTTCAAGGTGACAGTCATCATTGGCTATTCTTTTTGTAGGTTGGCTCACAAGGCTCAATGACGAGTAGGGTAACCATCCATTATTAGTGCCTCATGGTTCACCACCATGGTATACCTGCCGTACAGGAAACAGATGCATTCATATCAGTAGTTTATGAAATACGAGGCCCCCACTGCACATCACAGGTGATATTCAACTGCTTCTCCGAAACACATTTGGAAACGATCGGATTATCAACCAATCGTTTCGAACTGCTTGGTTGGAAAGTTCACCTGATCTCAGTCCTCATAATTTTTAGTAGTGGGACTACCTGAAAAAAAAAACGGTTTAGTGGAGGATGTGCTGATCTGAAGCGCAGAGTATCATAAGAGGTATCCAGCATACCTATGACAGCATGCAAACGGGCATGCTTCATTCTGTGCACAGTGTTGAATCCAGAGGGAGGCTATGAAATTAGGACTGCTGACCTCCCTACCTTCCCACAAAGCATGAGGAAAGCCTGCTAAAAGTACTTCTTTATTTCTATTGATTCATTTATTTCATTTTATTTTATTTAGTTACTTTTTGTTGTAGAAATCAGTGAATGAGTTAATGCTACTTCTGAAGGAATGCGACATCCGACAGCCAATTTCTACCTTTTATTATTATTTTATTTTATTTCTTACGTCAGGTAAAATTTTCATGAGCTCAGTCACCCTCCCCAGAACGAAAATCCTGGATTCAACAATGACTGTCCAGAATGCAAACCTGCAGTTTTAGTCTGGACACTAGTTGGCACAATACTGAGGCGTCTTTTTAGCAATAATGGTATGACTGAAATTATTAGGGATTGTTTCTATTTTCCATGTCCTTGACATTGTTTCCACATTTTGAACTAGTACGGCCATTATTTCCGTGTTGTACCTTGTTAAATTAGTGAAATATTTTTAACATAACATGGCTCACAAGCCCATCACCGGCTTGACCACTGCAACATCTGGTATTGCAGCTTAATAGCAAGATGTTGGGATAATATTAATATATTATTTCATTTTGGATGACTGGTTTCGACAATCTTAGTTATCATCTACAGATGTCAATTTTTTTAATAAAAAATAAGACTCATATGACGAACGTGATATGTAAATTATAAAGGTCACATACATTTACTGTTTTAAGTGCATATAAACATGTTGTATCAAATTTAATTTCATATACCATAGCTCGTCACTTTTGAAAAAGAAAATCAGAGAACACATTTTTTCTCACTTATTGATACCGTTTGTAGAAGCCACTGTCTAAAGGCTTGCCAGTTGTCTCTAGACAGTTGCATCTACAAACAGTGTAAGCAAGAGAGATAAAATGTGTTTTAATATATACTAGCAAACCTAGAAACGCTTTGCAGTATCTTTTCCCTATGTCTATCACTTCCTTCCCCTCTCTTTGTCGATCTCCTCCTCTCCCTACCTTCATACCACTCCCTCTTACCCCACACCATATCCACCTTCTCCCCTTCCTCTCTGCGTCTATGTCATCTCCCCTTTTTAAATTCATTTTATTCCCCCATATTCTGTCTCCTCCTTCCCAGCTGTCTGATATTACTTATTGTTATTGCAATCGGGATAGAAGTCAAAATGATCAGGTAAATCAAATTGTGTGATTAGAGAGACGTTTCGAGGTGCTTTTCTGCAAGGTTAGTAGCTTCAATCGCCGCACATCTAATGGTTTCATTGTACGATCAGTTATAAGGGTAGGCATAAATACAACTTTCCTATTTTATGTTAAAAATGAATGGGAAGAAATAAACAAAACCGCACAAGTTTACAGCACAGCTTAGCATATTTTTCTCCCAGCGAGCAGTATAGTAATGTTACTTATAACACAGGGATTTTTAATTAGACAAAGTAATTGTAGCATAATCATATTTTAATGATAGAAATTACATATGAAAAAAAATTAATTGAAATAAAATAAGTGGGAACGTTTCGAAGGTCTTTGTGTTGCGTTCATTTCTTGTCTTCTACATCTACATACATACTCCGCAATCCACCGTAAGGTGCGTGGCGGAGGGTACACTGTACCACTACTAGGCATTTCCGTTCCTATTCCACACCCAAATAGAACGAGAAAAAAAGAATGCCTATATGCCTCCGTACGAGCTCTAATTTCTCTTATCTTGTCTTTGTAATCACTACGCGAAATGTAAGTAGGTGGCAGCAAGATCGTACTACACTCAGCATCAAATTCCAGCCCTCTAAATTTACTCAACAGAAATTCACAAAAAGAACGTCTTCTGTCCTCCAGCGATCCCCAATTGAGTCGCCGGAGCATTTCCGTGACACTCGCGCATTGGTCGAACCTACCAGTAACAAACCTAGCTGCTCGCCACTGAACTGCTTCCATGTCTGCCTTTAAATTGATCTGCTGCGGATCCCAAACACTTGAGCAATACTCAAGACGTGGTCGTGATCTTATTGGCAATCTAACTGAAACACGATTAATAACATTGCTACATACCGGTAAAACTATACATTCCGCAGCACATGCGTGGTATAGCTACGTTGGCAATAGCTGTTGGATCGTGGGAATGAAGCCGACCAATCGTGGGAAAGCTTGAGGTAGCCAATGAAATTTTAGATGGCGACAGATTGTTCCGAAAACAACTGATGCATCGCCTGCGTAATTGATTGCTCTAATGTATCTGTACTCCAAACTTTCAATTATAATTGCCACGCATGGCCGTCTGTTTTGTCGACGACCGAAATTATTTCGTGCGTAAACTGCAACTGAGGGAGTCGAACTCGACTGTACCCTTTGTTTCAGAGTCATAACGGATCGCGCTTGAGATTTTCTTTTCGATTTACCTCCTAGTGCTGTGTACGATGTTCGTCACTCTCATTTTCTCCATAAATAGGTTGGCTACTACTGGTGAAAGGGGACTACCCATCGCCACCCCTTCTGTCTGCTCATAAAATTGACCTCCGTAAAGGAAGTATGTCGAGGTCAGTACATGCTTGAACAGATCCAAGATGGCACCATCGAATTGTTCTCCAATGAGCTTAAGTGTGCATCGCAAGCCCCACACATACGGATTTGTATCTACAAGCCAACAGTTGTCACCATCCAGCACAAAAGAATGGTGTGCTCTAAACTCTTATCCATCGGGTACAGGCGCTCTCTGATGCTAACAGTCTGATGACATAGATGGCACACTTGCGGTCAGTATTCAACAGGAATGGATATTCTGCCAGAGACATCTAGAGGGCGTTTAACTCAGTAAGTGCAGTGAAGGAACCGGAGGAGGAACAGGAAGAAGCCAAGAGGGTGGCATACCTACCATATGCAGGGCCAGTATCTGCCAAAATCAGCAGAATTTTGTCTAAACACAATATTAAGAGCATATTCTTCCCACCCACGAAGATCGGTGCACTATTGGGCAACACCAAGGACGACCTGGGACTACAGAGGGAGCACCTGCAGCGGCGCGGACGGCAGAGGAAGCGCCTACCACGTCACAGACGACAGAGGGAACGCCCAGCACAGCGCAGACGGTGGAGGGAGCACCTGCCGCGGCGCGGACGGCGGAGGGAGCGCCTGGCTCGCGTGGACGGAGGACGGAGTACTAGGCAGCAACCAGACACACCCTCTCGGGAATGAACCAATCACAGAGCACCTGACTCGGCGCGGACCGCATATGGAACACCTAACGTCTAGGCATAAATACTGGACGCGTTCCAAACAGGGACAAGTCCCAGGAAGCACCTGAGGAAGACAGTGAGGCACACTGTCGAAATATTGTGCAAGTTTGACACAAACATCCGGCAGAACACCCGACTACTCCAGAATGTCATCATTTCGCCGGGAAAGCATGAAATCATACAATAATCTGATTGTTGGAGAATCGAGAAAATGATCCCAGCTGCAAGCGTACTTTGAGTTTTTCTCTAATTCTGATATAATATGCAGTCGAATGGGACAAAAAGTATTCTTTGTCCGTCTCCTGCGTCTACGCTACCTCCCAACCAACTTTGAGCCAAATCGGTTCAGACGTACTTTAGTAATAAATAGTACATATTATATATATATTATCGACGAGCTATGGCATGCAAAAAAATTAGATCTGAAGATAACAACTAAGATCGCAGAAATCGGTCAAAATAAAATATATATCAAGCGATCTTGGCATAAATGTTCTCACCAAATAATATGATCATCATCGACACTCCCCTATTGATGCTACCCGTCGCATCTACACTCCTTGAAAATTAAAACGGAATACCACGAGTTCATCGACTTAGCAGAGGGAAATTTTATTGACACTTTCTTGAGGATGTATGCAACAAACGATCACACAGACAGAGCCATAAGCATGTGATTAAAGCCACCAGAGCTTGAGTAAAAACTGTTCAAATGTTTGTTAAGCTTATGGGACTAAACTACAGGGTCATCAGTCCCTAAACTTACAAACTACTTATCCACTACCTTAAGGACGGCACAAATATCCCTGCCCGAGGGGGCATTCGAACCCCCGACCGTACTGGCCGTGCAGACCGTGACTGGAGCGCCTCAGTCCCCTCGGCCACTGCGGCCGGCTAGCTTGAGTAATGTCAACGCTAGTACCGTTTATATCCCTCTTTTGCAGAAATACGAGCTGTGATTCGCACTTGGAGACGATAGTAGAAGTGCCGAATGTAGTCTTGCGGAGTGGCTGTCATTCATTTTCCATCTGGTGCCTCAGTTGGGCCAGATTTCGGGTCGCACATGCAGACCGCCCAACATGGTGTTTCATCCTGTTCCAAAGATTCTCAATAGGGGATAAATCTGGGGATAATGATGGGCAGGGTGTTGACGTACACCTTGGGTTATACACATTGGACTGTACGGGATACGTATGTGCATTGTCCAGTTAGAAAAGCATATCACTTTGTTGGTGCACGAACGGTACAAGACGGGTGCAATGTTCTCACTGTATCGTGCACTGTTCAATTTACCCTCGACGGACATCAGAGGATGATGGCTAGTGTAGGATATGGCCCCGTTTGAGTCTGTCGCGTACACTCCTGATTTTCGCGCTCTCCTGCACGACAACAACCATACGTAGACCATCATTGGCACCAAGACAGTGACACATGTCCATTCGTCCCCTCATACGTGCATACCATGACACCACTGGAGGCGGGATGAACGATGTTGGGGCCTGAGCGGAGGACACCTTAATGGCATTCATGGTCGGTTATTATTGTGTGTGAGCCATATCCTACACTGACTATTCTCCTTCAGTGATCGTCTGCAGAACATTGAACAATGCACCGTACAATTAAGCTAACATTCAACCCGCCTTGCTATCAGTCATGCAACAACAAGGTGATATGCTTTTTCCATCAGAGAATACACATCCACATGTAACCCGTACCACCCAACATGTTCTTCAAGGTGTACGTCAACTACCCTGGCCAGAACAATCCCCAGATCTCTCCCCCATTGGGCATGTTTGGGAGAGCTTGAAACGTCATGTTGGGCGGTCATGTGAGCGGCACTAAATGTGGCCCAACTGAAGCAACAGGTGAAAATTGCATGGTAGGCAATTCCACAGGACCACATTCGGCACCTCTAAGATCGGCTCCTTGGAAGAATTACAGCTTACATTGCTGCAAAGGGAGGGTATACACTGTCCTAACACCGACATTTCGCACGCTCTGGTGAGTGTACTCAGGTGCGTACTGCTCTACCTGTGTGATCGTCTGTTGTCCACATCTTCAAGAGTGTGTCAATAAAATTTCCCTCTGCTGGGTCGACGAATTAATGGTGTTCTTTTTTTCATTTTCCAGGAGTGTACAAGAGTGCAGTGGGTGCAGGGCCAGCGCCGTGTCGCAGCTGTTTCTTGGGCGGTGCGGCCACATGTGGTCGGTGGGGTGGGCCACCCCACCAGCACGACCACGACCAGGACCGCGGGCCGACCGCGGCCGACTAGTGGCAGTGGCGGCGGCTGGTGCGGCTGCGGCCGTTTCATTGCGGCGGGCATTAGTCTTGATTGCGGCCGCGGCCCCTGATTGGCCACATAACTCAGAGAGGCGCTCATTTGCCGCCGCTGCCGCTGCCGCCGCCGCGCAATATCCCGCCGACTGATTGCACCTGGACTGCCCAAGAGTCGCAGTCGGCTGCCCCGCCGCGCCGGACCTTCAATAACACCGGCCGTAGCCGCGTGAATAAAACATGCGAACCTGCCGCCCACGCGTCCGGCCTCCTGCCGCACCTGGGAAGATCAGCGTCGCACCTGCTAGAAATCATTCACTCGTCTACCGACTGTTTACTCAGGTAAATCTTCCTCACACTTTCTCGACTCATGCAAATGCTCAGCTATATCAGCTACATCTACATAAATGACAAAGTGAACACTCCAGTATTCAATCCAAGAACACCTGCCAGCATGCGAAACTTAGAAGTAGATGTTCCTGGAGTAGTAAAACAACTTAAGTCACTAAACGAAAACAAATCTTCCGGGCCAGATTGTATACCAACTAGATTCCTCTCAGAGTATGCTGATGCTATAGCTGCGTTTGGTTTGATTTGATTTTTTCCAGGGAAGCCAAAACAGTCTTGGTCCAACCCGCCACTGCCCACACCGAAACTAAGTTTATTGTGCGGTATCGCTCTCTGTATATCTAGTAAAGCCAACCAATACCCTTCAACAGTGCAAGGAGTCCCTTTACCAGTTCTTTTCTTTGGGTCTGGTTGTCCCAAATGTTCTGTGCCTTTTACTCTCAAATGCAATGCATTCGAAGATTAGATGTGATGCAGTTTCATCACCGTCATCACAGATCCTACATTTAGGGTCCTGTTATTCCCATTGTATGTAGGTGAATAGCTCCATACTTAGCTATAATTTACAACCGATCACTCAGCGAAAGATCCGTACCCAAAGACTGGAAAGTTGCCCAAGTTACTCCAATATTCAAGAAAGGAAATAGGAGTGATCCCCAAAATTACAGGCCAATCTCATTGACGTCGGTTTCCAGTAGGATTTTGGAACATATACTATGAACGAACTCGAAGAGAACGACCTATTAACCAATAGTCAACAAGGATTCAGAAAGTATCGCTCTTCCGAAACACAGCTTGCCCTTTATTCAAATGAAGTGTTAAGTGCCATCGACAAGGGATCTCAAATCGATTCCATATTTCTGGATTTCCGGAAGGCTTTTGACACTGTGCCCCACAAACGGCTTCTAATGAAATTCCGTGCTTATGGAATATCTCCCCAATTGTGCGATTGGATTCACGATTTCCTATCAGAAAGAACACAGTTCGTTGCAATTGACGGTAACTCATCGAGTAAAACAGAAGTTATATCTGGCGTTTCACAGGGAAGCGTTATAGGTCCCCTACTCTTCCTCGTGTTTATAAACGATTTAGGAGATAATCTGAATAGCTCCCTTAGACTGTTCACGGATGATACTGTCGTTTATCGGTTAGTGAAGTCAACGGAGGATCAAAAGCAGCTGCAATGCGACTTAGACAAAATTTCTACTTGGTGCGAAAATTGGCAATTGACACTAAATAAAGAAAAGTGTGAAGTAATACACATGAACACTAAAACAAATCCACTGAACTTCAATTACGCGATAAATCAGTCAAACCTTAAGGTCGTAGATTCTACCAAATACCTAGGAGTTACAATTACGAACAACTTTGACTGGAGAGAACACACAGAAAATATTGTGGGTAAGGTGAACCAAAGGTTACGTTTCATTGGCAGAACGCTTCGAAGATGCACCAGCTCCACCAAAGAGACTGCCTACATCATACTCGTGCGTCCTCTCCTGGAGTATTGTTGCCCCTTGTGGGACCCTCACCAGATGGGACTGAAGGAAGATATTGAGAAGGTTCAGAGAAGGGCAGCTCGTTTTATTTTATCACGGAAATGTTGCACGAATTGGGGTGGAAATCATTAAAAGAATGACGTTATTCATTGCGGCGTGATCTGTTTGCGAAGTTTCAATCACCGACTTTTAGTTCTGAATGTGAAAATATTTTGCTAGCACCCACCTACTTAGGGATACATGACCATCCCAATAAAATAAGAGAAATCAGATCGAAAACGGAACGATTTAAGTGTTCTTTCTTCCCGCGCGCTATTAGACAATGGAACGGTAGAGAAAAGTTATGAAAGTGGTTAATGAACACTCTGCCAGGCACTTAAATGTGATTTGCAGAGTATCTATGTAGATGTAGATGTAACGGACCGCATCGTCAATATATCAAATATTTCACCGACGTTTCGGCCACTATTTCAAGCGGCCTTCTCCTGGTTTTTATGTTTACTGCTAGATGAGGGAAAGCTGATAAGTATGAAATGTTTCCAGTTATGATTGATGGTTTCAGCTCTCTTTTATTGGTGTTTGCCTTATTTCTTCCTATTGGTGGAAAGGAAGTCCTGGATTGGTGTTTACATTAACGTTTGCCATTGGATGAAACTGGCGAATGAGGAGCGGTGATAGCAATGACGTTGCACTGGTGCCTAGCGCCGGCTAGAGCGTGCTATTTGCTCTGTGTACGCGCGGCCGATGTTGTCTCCGGGCGAGCCCCTATGGACTGCACTGCGCGCGGTGTCGTTGCGAAGCGCTGTTACTGCGGGCAGCCAAGACGCCGGAAGTCTATATCCGTCTTCTCTGTTCATATTTTCGGGTTGCTTAACTATTTCTATTGCTTCCCTGATTTTCCTCTTCAAAGTGAAGGGGTTGTTTTGCCAGTACAGTGACTTTCTGAAAAACCTATCTGTTTGCCGCACTCTTCCCGGTTCTCAGCTACTGCCGACTTCATATGCTGTCCCAGCCGAATATACCTCTCGTGCTCGCCTATCCTTATGTTAATCGGCCGCCCAGTTTTTTCAATGTACACCTGGCCGCACTCAACAAGTAATATTGTCATCCTCTAATGAGTTCACCCAAGAAGCGATTCAAGAAGAAATCATAAGTATTGTATTGGTGTGGTGTCTGTTCTTTCGGACGTCCGAAAGAACAGACACCACACCAATACAATAAGTGTTTAAACGCGACGACGGCGTTAGCTTATTTCACCGCAGATTCGGCCATACAGTACGTCCGACCTCGCACGGGAATCCATAATAGCCAGTGTAAGAGGGCATGGACGATAGGGGACTACAAACATAGGGTGCGACATGTGGGAATCTGAGACGGACGGGAGGAGAGCACGGGTGGCCAAGTGGCTAAGGCGACCGCTGGCCCAAAGCGGGAGACCTGGGTTCGATTCCCGGTTCAAAAAAAAATGTTCAAATGTTTGTATAGCTTATGGGACGTAACTAAGGAGCCATCAGTCCCTAAACTAGACTACTTATCAACTAGCTTATCCTAAGGACGGCACAAATATCCATGCCCAAGGGGGGAGGGGGGATTCGAACCCCCGACCGTGACTGGAGCGCCGCAGTCTCCTCGGCCACCGCGGCCGTTATTTCCGGTCCGGCTCACATTTTCACTTGTCGCCATTGATTAATATCTGTGCCCAAATGCGGCCACTGTCAATTATTTCTTCCCTATCATTCTTCCTTTCCTTCCTTTATCATTTGCAAATCATAAGTGTTTCAGAGGAACTGCAGTTGGTAGTTTGTATAAAACAGAGTTATGGTGTCAAGAACCGACGATGACCTATACTGTTGTGAAAAACAGCTGCAACTACCAGCATTGGTTGTTCCTGAGTTTATCGGGTGGGAAATCAGTAAAAAGCCATACACTCCTTGAAGGCTGCCAATAAGTAAATAATCGCGACAGACGTTTCTTAGAAAGTTATGATGACATTGGAAGAAATGTGATGCGAAGAAAAGTTTCTTTCGGAATGAGTGCCCAGCAAATGACGTAGTGCTTATTGTCATAAACGAATATGGAGATTTGGGCAGTTTTAAGACGCCCAAATGTTATAGTCTATAGATAATTTAATTTTCAATTTGTTCGGCTTCTACTGTCACTGCTAAGTAACAAAATACACAGTGACATTACATCTGAAACAAATGAGATTACACAGACCGAGCAACCCCATTTTGTTCACCCCTGGTCACGCGCCAGGTGTGTTTAATTCAATGCCTCTCCTCATATTTAATACCTTTGTTTACAGCCCGTCTCTCGTTTTGGTGAACGGAATACAAATCTTTCCATTTTCTATTCCATTTCTGTTATGTTGATAATGTTTCCCTGTGTAGGTGGGTGTTAACAAAATAAGCTCGCATCCGGACGAGAAAGTTGGTGAAGATATTTCGCAAATAAACCTCGCCGCAATAAATAAAGCCTTTCCTTTAATGATTTCCACTTCAACTTGTGCATTAATTCCGTGACATTTTCGCCCTATGTAGCGATAAACAAAACGAGCTGCCCTTTTCTGCAATTTCTCTAAATTTTCCATCAGTCCCTCTTAGTTGGGATTCTGCAGTGCGCAGCAATACACCAAAATAGGACGCAGAAGTGTAGTGCAGGAAATTTCTTTAGCAGAGCTGTTTCATTCTTCTAGTAGGTCGACCAATGAAACATAGATTGGTACGCCTTCACTACAATATTTTCTGTGTGTTCTTTGGAATTTAAGTTGCTCGTAATTGGTATTGCTAGATATTTGATTGAATTTACTGTCTACAGATTTAACTGATTCATTGTAACAGTGTAAAAGATTTAGTGGTCATATGGATGACTACACAATTACCATTATTAAGGCTTAATGGCCAATTTTTGCAGCATTAAGGTATCTTAGCAAAATTAGTATTCAGTTGCTTTTGATCTTCTGGTGACTTAACTAACAGATAAATGACAGCATCATCCGCGAAAAGTCTAAGGGAGCTCCTCACACTATCTTCTAAATCATTTTAAAGATCAGGAACAGGAGGTGTCCTACAACACTTCTCTAAGGAACGCAAATATCCTTATTTCCTCGGTTATCAAGGTCTAAATGTTCCACAATACGTCTAAACATCTGGCACTACCTCCATATCTGAATATGAGCATGCGATTGAATATAAACTCAGGTTACCCAACTTCTTTAAAGCGGACGGGAAGGGTTAGTGTGGTAGAGGGTGTAGAGTACCGTACTGATGGTATGGTGTAGTTGGAGGAAGGTATCACTGAGAAGGAAGGCGACCATGTGGTTATGAGATAGGGTGTGTAGAAGGAGATGCTTAATGATGAGAAGGGAGAGGATGTTGCAGAAAAAGATGGAATAACGTTTCTGGACCATTGGGAAAAGAAAGGGAGAGGGTAAAAGGTGGTGTTGCGAAAAGGAAGGAGCTTGCATTAAAGACTCGAGGGGGAAAAGATGAAGTGGGCTTGGTTGTGGGAAAACGTGGCAAACATTTTCAGTTGGAAAACAGCACTGGCGGCAATGATGGCTTGTTGATGGGTGTAAGTGGCATTTAAATGGGTGAATGTATTGGAGGACTATTGTCAGACGTCCTCGGCTCTGTGCTTGTGGCGGACGGAGTAGCTGGGGTGGAGGGGATCTTCGATGGAATGAACCATGAAACCATGATGTTCACATTTGTATGAAGATGTAGCGCCTTACAGGAAGGTGAGGCAGCGAGTTTTGGCCAGTTTTACTGAAGGCAGGTTCTTTACAGTGGGTTCGTTTTAGGTGAGGTAACAATTGGGTATTTTGATAATTGTCTGCACGAATTATTTCAATTTATATTTAAATAGAAGTACTAAAATGAGCTCTAACATGGACCCCGCAGTTAAGTCCCATAAGCTTAACAAACATTTGAACATTTTAACACATATCCACATAACATTTTTTCTTTCTTGGTGTGTGAGGAATGTTTCCTGAAAGTTTGGCCGGACCTTTTTGTAACACCATGAATATTCCGAGATTGATAATGTCCTAGGTGGTGCTTCTTTTTTACAACTTGTTTCTCAATTTTCTCCTATGTATTATTTCTTTTAATGATGGATGTTAGTTGGTTATTGCTTGCAATAATTTTATTATTCTTATTTTCTGATTTCTACATTCAATAATTGGTTGGGAGATATGTGTGAGTCTTGTTCATCGCTCTAATTGTTTATTAGAGAACCTCAGTTATTTCATTTCCACTCATGGTAGTGGCGAGCGAGCTGTTTTGAGCTGTAGGAAGCTGCGACTTAAGTCGAGGCTGTTTTCACATGCAGGGGGAGCGTAGAAATTTGTTGTTCTACGAACTGGCCGTTAGTTTTTTCGCGGAAAGATCTGAAAGCAGTACCGCAGGGAAGCCCTCTGCGCCATCCCGTCATGTCAGTGGTGTGCACTGGGGGCGCGAGACACTTCTTCGGCAGCCAGGCCGCTACCTGGTCAGGTAAGAGCGGCCAGCGTTGCTACAGAGCACAATGCTCTACCGAGAAAAACGGATGTCGCCGGTCGTGCCAGTCTGCGAATGTCTTTAGGTGAGTGCCTACCGTCGGCCGCACGTTTTACGGTAAGGGACCACTCCGCGATATCTCTGGATCTCAAACTGTCCGCAGTGGGTAGCTTGGTTTACGACATAATAAATGACGTTAGTAAAAAGCGGGGCCAAGATGATGGCGTGCAATAGCTCCGCAGATATTTCAGGGAAAAGTCTGGGCTACGTGACTTTGGGTTAGAAATTTGCTGTCGGAGGGAGCATGGTGCAGACTGCAGCTCGGACGGCGTGCAATAGTTCCGCAGATTTTTCAGGGAAAAGTCTGGGCTACGTGACTTTGGGTTAGAAATTTGCTGTCGGAGGGAGCATGGTGCAGACTGCAGCTCGGACGGCGTGCAATAGTTCCGCAGATTTTTCAGGGAAAAGTCTGGGCTACGTGACTTTGGGTTAGAAATTTGCTGTCGGAGGGAGCATGGTGCAGACTGCAGCTCGGACGGCGTGCAATAGTTCCGCAGATTTTTCAGGGAAAAGTCTGGGCTACGTGACTTTGGGTTAGAAATTTGCTGTCGGAGGGAGCATGGTGCAGACTGCAGCTCGGACGGCGTGCAATAGTTCCGCAGATTTTTCAGGGAAAAGTCTGGGCTACGTGACTTTGGGTTAGAAATTTGCTGTCGGAGGGAGCATGGTGCAGACTGCAGCTCGGACGGCGTGCAATAGTTCCGCAGATTTTTCAGGGAAAAGTCTGGGCTACGTGACTTTGAGTTAGAAATTTGCTGTCGGAGGGAGCATGGTGCAGACTGCAGCTCGGACGGCGTTTGGCTGAGTGCTTTACGCTATGACAGTCGAGTGATCCTTCATCCAGCCGACTGTTTTCATTGGACAGCCAATTCAAGGTTTGGAGAGATTGGCTTCCTAGGTGTGCAGGACGTGGCGGCAAATAACTGGCTTAGGCAGCTCGGTGGTGTGGAAGAGAGCCGAGTAGGAGTTACCGTCGAGGACGGTTAACTTGGAGTCCAGTAGGAGATACCGTCTTGGATGGGTGACTTAAACGTCTCCTGCAGCAGATATCGCAGAGTACGGTTCACTAAGAAGACTCTTGCTGGAGGTAACGTCTTGCACAGTTCTCTTAGGAGGTCTCGTACGGAGAATGATGTTATCTGATTTCGCGGACATCCACAGCCTTCCTGCTTCAGCCTGCCAACACAAAGGCTGCTGCTGCTGCTGCGAGATCAACTTTGCTGTGTATGTGTGTGTGTGTTGGGGGGGGGGGGGGGGGTAGGGGAAGTGTGTGTGTGATACAGTATGAGATGCGCTAACCCACTGCCTTATTAGGGTTCAATAAATTTCAGGTTGGAATACTGTTTGTGTTTGCCATCTATCTTCTCGTGTCAGATTGGGACAGTAAGCCCGTTTCTTATTCACTTTCTTTTAATGGTAGGCTCTCAAAAAATATTGCGAGTCATTTTGTATAACACTGTGTCTTTCATTTTTGTGAAGTTATATGATAGCTTATTTCATATTTTCTTGTTTGTGTATTGTGACATTTGGTGAACTAATATTATAAATGGTTAGGTTATACGTTTGAATTTCTTTTGGAATATAATCTGAATGTATTGCAGTTCTTCAATATCATCATTTAAAAACCCAAATAATTATTTTCGAGGGGATTATAAATATTTGCTTGTAATATCAAAGGGGAGAAAACATAATTGCTAATAGAAGTAGGCAAATACAGAAACTAATCCAGTCTTCATTCGAGTATGGCGTATTTCACTGGGCAGATAGATCAAGCTTAACTTTTCTATGTTTAGGATAACATAGAAGTGAGCCAAGTTAGCATAACGATTAATCAGATAATTTGTATAATAAATAGACGTTTTGAAACCTAAATTGTCATATTAAATAAATTATAATGTGCTTTGAAAGAAGGCCGTCTGTCGTCTTCCATATACTTTTTGTATATTACTGTAAAGTTATGATTTATTTAATGTCGCTAGATTATATTTTTGTTAAAACTTGAACCCCACTCTTTTCAAGGTTTGAAGAATAGCATTTTTATTTCATGTGTTAAAATATTTGTTAATATTGCTAGGTTTTTTTTATTTTGTTACGTTAATAATTTATTATTATATTAATTAATGTGGCATAAATGTGACTTCTCCGCTACGCCACTGTCCCTGTGAGAATGTGTACTTGTCTTACTTTTAAATGGATGTGCGAGAATTTATGGCTGCCTGAATGTGTGGGGGGGGGGGGAGGGGGGTGATAGCTCGCTTTGCATCATTCTCTCTGGCTCAGAGTCGATGGCTGCTGAGGCTACCAAAGGGGTTTCTACATCCTTTGGTTACAGCCCAGTTGTCGAGCCTACTCTAGGGCGAGTCTCTCTGTCCTCACCACCGCTGATCTTGGATTTTCCGCCTTCCGGTGGCTGCCCGCGTCTTGT
The DNA here is from genome assembly GCA_026315105.1 of Locusta migratoria. Lineage (NCBI taxonomy): Eukaryota > Metazoa > Arthropoda > Insecta > Orthoptera > Acrididae > Locusta > Locusta migratoria. The sequence continues at coordinate 106,382,119 of CM048747.1, forward strand.
GGCCGCTCGGGCTGGTTATTCTATATTGGGCGTCTGACGAGGTAAGGTTGGTTCTTCTCTTGTATTCGTGGTATGGTAGCATTTCATTGACAAGCACTTTTAACTTAGATTCATGAACTTAGAAAAATTTTTTGGAATATTTTCTCTGATCGTGTGTGGGAATGTGTTCTGGTTTTTCAATTCAGGGATTTCCAATAGATAAAGGCGGTATGTGTGATTCTAGTTGCAGTTTGATAACGGCCTGGTATGTTAAAACCTTTTGTGATGATGTGGCGGTGTATGAACTCTGTGTAAATACTTTCTAGCTTTGTGGGGCCCAATTTCTAATAGGTGATATGTTCATTTTTGTACAGTGCATGTAAAAATCTTCTCATCCTTTCTCTTGTCTGATATGTGTTCCACGTGGTTGGTTCTTAGAACAAAGCCTTCAGCTTCCAGTCTTGTTTCTCCCATGCCCATCAGGCAAGTAACTATGCGGGTATTCTTCAGATTTCCACTAATATTTCGCGATCTTCAATCCCCGCCTATGTTAATTTTGCCATTTATTCTCCAACTTGTAGTACGCCCTCTGTCAGTAATTCTCTCTTAGCCTTGTACAACGTCCTTCAATAGCTTCCTTATGTAATTCTAAACATTTCTATGGGTTGAATGCTGTAATTCTTAATTTTATTTTTCCGACCTTGTAATTATTTCATTTTTGTGGTTTTTCTGAGACAGGACCTCATTCGTCTCCGAAATCGCCCCTATCACATGTAGCTGTATTTCATTCGATTCCTTATCTAATTCTAAGCATTTCTATGAGTTACATGCTGTAGTTAATCTTCTTTATTTTTCGAAAACTGAATTTATTCAATTTTATCGGTTTTCGGAACCATGTGGGTCCGAGTTCCGACTTCCGGGGTTTGCAGATAGTCGCCTGAATTCACGCCACTTCTCATATAAAACCAGTACCTAGATCGTTCTAACAACCTACAACTTTAGTGGAGTGCGTTCATGTAACGTAGTCGTGTGTCGCCGTTAGCGTGTTTGCTCGCGGTCCAATTCAGATGTAATTTAACTTGGATATACACACGCACCATCTCAAAACAGAACCAGCATCAAAGTGTTTTTGTATATTGTGTTTTGTGCTACCTCCGACTTGCTGAATTTCTCCAACGAAAGCGGCGCCTGCTTCCGCCTCGTCTCAGCACGCTGATTTTGGTGAGTTTCGCTGTGGCATTGCGTGTGTATGAGCGAATGAGTGTTGTATGTCCCCCAGTAGCGTTAAATCATGTATAATTTAGGCTGGGCACCGTCCGCATTAATCCATGTAAGAGATGTATTTTATTGTATTTACAAAATTGGTTCCCCATTTTTCTTGTTTTCTATCTGAATAAACAAGTTCAGCATAATCCGTAAGTTGCCTATAAATTGTAGTTTTAGAGAACCCCCCCCCCCCTCTTTTATTTAATATTGTTCCTCACAAGTGCTGAGAAATAGATCAGTTGCAAATTTTCTTATGTCTAAATTCCGTTGCGCTATAAATGTTTTCTGAGAGACCTTTCTGAGATAACTTTAATTGTGATGGCTTGCTTATTAATGCGTGTGTGTAATAACGTGTGAGATACTATGTATATTGACCACTATAGTATTAACTTCCTTTTTATTGAAGTAATTTGCAACGAGTCAGTTCTCAGTTTGGGCCAGGGAACAAGGTATTATAGCAAGGAGTAACCGAAAGTTCAAATGTTCAAATGTCTGTAAATCTATTGGACCAAACTGCGTGGTCATCAGTCCGTAGCTTACAAACTACTTAAACCTAGGAAAACTAAGCTAAGGACAACACACACACCCATGCCCCAAGGAGGACTCGAACCTCCACGGCGAGCAACCGCGCGCTCCGCAGCGAGACGCTTAATACCGCTCGGCTACTCCACCGCGTCTAACCGGAAGTTCACGGGGGCCTTATTTGCTAATTTTAGTGGTAACACGAGGCCCTTGTTACGCACAGTGGTCGACTTTTATCCTTGTTTTCTGTTTTGTAACAATTTGCATAAGAAAGGAGAGAGCCTGCTGCGATTTAGTAATGCCACAAACAACAACCAAGATATGTTACAACATTTTACAAAATGGAGATAACAAAATTTTTGGCATTGCCCATAAGACGTAGCAAAGAAAAAAAAAAAAAAAGAAAAAAAGAAAAAAAAAAAAAACAAAAAAAGAAAAAAAAACGACGGCGGACGGCAGCGCGCACCGGAACAAGACGCACCTGTACGCGTGGCTTCTCGTTTAAAGTAGACTTTAAATTTTCAGTTAATAACTGTACCCTTACACTTCCACAAAAACGAGGCGATAGTGGTGAATGATTTTTTTTTTTTTTCATATTGCCATTTCTTTTAGTGATACTGTGTATACTAGCTGCAGTGTTACCAACAAAGTCATAAAAACGTTTGCGTCCGAATCACTTGCATCAGTAAACTTTTGTTTGTACTCACTGGAACCCGAAGAACCAGCAATACGCCATTTAAGTATTAACGTAATATTTTTAAAGCTACTGGAGATAATGATTTAACACTGCCTTTCTGAAGATATATAATTCATTCTGATGTGTGATTCAAAATCGCTTGTAGATTGATATAACCTTTGATTTCTAGTATTTTTTTGTAAACGGCATATATAGGAGCATTTTGATGTTTTATTTAATTTTTAATAAGCATATACTGAAATGTAAATAATTTTCCTTCAACTACTCCAGACAGTTCCCGCTGGAGTGCAGCATTCTAGATCAAGCACATCTTCCACGTTTCCATATTACTAACACGCTTCCGTATTGGTAATATAAATTCCATTGTTACACAAATTATAAATGTTTAACGCTGTATTAAGATAAGATTCTTGGTATAAGAATTGGTTATAAAAAGAAAGGCAACAGTGATCGTAGCGGTCAACTTAATCCTACGAAGACAGCTGTTCAGCAAGGTAGGATCGTTTAACCTCGAAAGTATAGGGAAAGTGGGAGCAGAAATTTCTTTCACGATCTGTTACAAAACATCATACACTAAAACGCCACACCACAGAAATTTCTAAATAATACCGAATACTCAAATGTTTGGTAAATTTCGTTGAACAATTTTGGAATGATTAGCGATATGAAAACACATATTTAAAATATCATGAAGTCATTACATATGCCAATATTCTAAATACCTTCCTGAATACCCTGCACAAAATATAACACGAACACCCGAGTAAAAAAGTACACGCATTTTCACCAGTGGTAATTTATCGGAGTGGCAGCGCGACGTTAACGTTATGCTACGAGCAATAACTTTCAACAGAAGCAGCTTCTCGGATATCACAGGTATCTCACTTTCCTTTCTGAGTAACGTGCACAAAGCTTCTACTACATGATCCTATGGTCGACAGCCTATATGCTGACTGTTGCATTTTTAGATTTTTGGCCCCCTTATTTTACAGATCCAGATCACTGGACGCTGTAGGTAGCACATTTCGATGTTCATTCATTTCAACAATGCCTTGCTACCCATTGCAATTGCCGTATAGGATGACAGGTAAGCTAGAAAAATTAGTTTTCTAAACTCTCAATGCCCATTTCCTCCTCATCCCCGACCACCGTCTTCCTCCTCGTCCACCTCCTCCTTCCTGTATTCTTCCTCCGTCTCCTCCTTCCCTTCCTTCTTCATTCACCCATCTCTGCACCCATCACTCTGACCGCCTCCTATTCCTCATATCTGTTCGTTTCCTCTTGCCCCTGTCTACGTATTGGATATTAATAAATTGAAAGTAATACTTTGTGATAACGGTTTGAAATTACCAGAAAGTTATTGTGAGAGAAAAGTGAACTTAATAACGAGTCGAAAAATCTACATTATTTAACGTATGAGTTGTGGAATTGTAATTTCCCGGTATCTCTGTGTAACTGCACACAGAGATTTTAAAAGTGAATTTCTCTAGAATGCGACTTCATGGAACGTTGTTACTTTTGCGTCTGATTTATAGCATAGCATTTGATAAGTAAATAAGTCAAAAGTCAACGCATTGCTTTGTATAAACATGTTTTATGTTTATCTTTTGTGCACATTTATGACATAGTAACTTTGAGATTATAGAGTTTCATTGGCCATCTTGTATAATGAATACTAAAAATGGGTAGTTCAGTTTTTGTGTTCACATTTTAACATTATGATTCACTACGGATATTGCACTGACACTCGGCCTGCTGTTAACGACCTGGAGCTACGCGTTTTGCGTAGAGTTGTCGGTACTAACAGACAGGCAACTCTGCGTGAAATAACCTGGGACGTAGGATGAACACATTCGTTATGACAGTGTGGTGCACTTTGGCGATAGTGGCCTATGGCAGCAGACGACCGTCACGAGTGCTTTGCTCACAGCAACACCCGTGGCAGTATTGGTTGCAAATTGAAATATTTCAACATTTCTTTCGTTTGAGGCATTGAATTAAATCCCACGGCAAAGTAGAAAATTTGTGCTGGACTGGGATTTGAACCCGGATTTCTCGTTTAGGATCAGCTTAACCTATTCTGGTTTCCAGGCACGCTTCACTTCCAAACCAAATTCTCAGCTTACACGGTAGTGCCCCCTGTGTTCGCAGCCTATACTGGATTGCTGCAAGGGATCGAAAAATTCTCAATTGCCTGTTGGGAACATACACACATTTACTGATATGTTGTATTTTCTTTTCGGGCATGTTAGATGGTAGAGACTGGATCGTACGCTTAAAAATAGCACAAACCCACGAATCGAAGTTGTCAACAAAACACTGTAGTAGCACTTGGTGGCTCAGTGACGTTGTGGACCGTTTCTACAAGGAATAAACTGGTAGCTATTATCAAACTAAAACGATCATTTACCGGAAATGGGTAAGTTCGGCTACTTCATTTTGAGACACTCGTCGAATTCACATTCCCAAACCACGATGAATTTTTACAGGTAACAATGCGCCAAGTCGATGGGCACAGCCGATCTCGGTTGGTTTAAAGAACATTCTAGATAGTTCCAGCAATTGATTAGGCTACCCAAATTACCCTACATAGATTCCATAGAACATTTATGGGACATGTACCGTCAACATTCTCGCAATTATGGCGATCTATAGCAACACTTTGGCACAATATTCTTGTAGGGGACATCCAGCGACTTGGTGAACTCACCGGTGCGTCACGTTTCTCTATGTTACCGCTGTAAAAGGAAGCCGATACCAAATTGGAGGTTAGTCGTAAATTTTTTTCTCACTGAATATTATATCACGAAAGAGTACATAGTTTAAACCATCAACGTAATGATGTGCAATATACTCTGCATTTGAGGTGAAATAGTTAATGTAAATGATGACGCAGTTTGTATTTTGTCAAATTGCATCTACTTTGTTCTGGACGTACATCCGGAAGAACCCTATAAATTCTTTCTCTGTACAAAGACAGTAAAAGCGAAAACTAACTGCTATGATCGCTTTCCAAATGTCCAAATGTTTGTATAGTCTATGGGACTTACCTACGCGGTTATGAGTCCCTAAACTTACAAACTACTTATGAAATATCTAAGACTAAGGACGGTACAAATATCCATGCCCGAGGGGGATTCGAACCCCCGACCGTAGTGGCCGTGCAGACCGTGACTGGAGCGCCTCAGTCTCCTCGGCCACCGCGGCCGGCTATGATCGCTTTCTGAGACATCAGAGTAGAATTTTTAATTTTTAATATTTTTAGCAACCCTTCCCAGTCACCTTACGTAAAACCTACTTTTTGTTACCAAAGCGTGGTATCTTAATGATGTTTATACACCCATCTATTATTTAGACGACCGACAAAGTTGCAGCCGTTCACAAGATTGGACACATACAAAATGAAATACGAGATATGTCCACAAAGTAAATTCCGTTTGGATATATAAAACACACGTGTACAGATACAGAATTTAAACCTGTTTAACTGCTTTTCTACACAGCTTCCGAAATTTTGTAGGTACTTGTCATAGCGTGGCACTCGTGTTTGTATGCCTTTCTCATATAAGGTATATGTGTATTCAACCATGTGGTAACATGTTCTTTCAGCTCGTCATCGTCGTTGAAGTGTTGACCACCAAGAACAGATTTTAGGTGTAAGAAGGGATCAAAGTCGCGAGGTTGCGAGGTCCGGGTGTAATGAATTTGATCAAATGTTCAAATGTTTGTGTAGCTTATGGGACTTAACTACGGGGTCATCAGTCCCTAAACTTACAAACTACTTCTGAACTAGCTAAGGATAAGGACGGCACAGATATCCACGCCCGAGGGGGGATTCGAAACCCCGACCGTAGTGGCCGTGCAGACCGTGACTGGAGCGCCTCAGTCCCCTCGGCCACCGCGGCAGGCGGAGGATGATCAAACAGTCGCCGCGGCGGAGTGGTCAATCTCATTTAGGCGCTATGTTTTGATGCGCGAGGACGTTCCCCGTCGGAGGTCCGAATCCCCCCTCAGTCATTGATGTTTGTGTCGTCTTTAGTATAAGGTAGTACATAAGTAGTTTGTAAGTTTAGGAACTGATGACCCCGCATTTAAGTCCCTTATGGTTAACAAACATTCGAAAATTTTTTCAAACACGTCCCAGTGAAATTCCCGTAATAGTTGTTTGGACACATACAGCTTGTGTGGGCTGGCATAATGGTGGGAAAAAACAACACCTCTTGACAGCAATCCTCGGCCTTGATTCTGTACTGTGCGGCGCAATTTCCTAATGATCCCGCAGTAACCATGTGCATTGATTGTTTGGCGTCGTGGTAAGAAATCAATCAGCAAAATGCCTTTTCTGTTCCAAAAAACGGTGCATATGACATTTTGAGGTGTCAAGATTTGATTAGGCTCAGCTTCCGTAAGGGATGAAGTATGTCTCCATTCCATTGATGGCCGTCTTGTTTTAGGGGTGTCGAACGTTACCCAAGTTTCATCCCCCGTGACTATCCGAGAAAGAATACCATCACCTTCTTCATTGTAGCGTATCAAAAACTGAAGTACACTAGCCATCCGTTGTTTTTCGTGTTGTTCAGTAAGAATTTTGGGTACCCAACGTGAGGAAAGTTTTCGAAATTTCAGTTTTTCAGTAACAATTTCATAAATTAGTGACCTTGAGATTTATGGAACTTCCTTAGCAATGGCATAAGTGAAAACTTTGTGCTTAATCTCCTCTGCAGTTGTGTGAACCAGTTCATCAGTAACCACAGACGGGCATCCACTTCATTCTTCATTGTTCACTTCATCAAGTTCGTCACTGAACAGTCTGATCCATATTCTAACAACTGAATCACTCATAGCATTTTGTCCGTAATCCTAGCAGATTGAAAATGGCGTACATGACTTCTCCTTGAATCAGAGTAACTGTCACACATGCTCGGAACTGCGATCGTAGCGCTGAAGCGGATAAAAATAGAAACGGAACTTACGTTGTGGACGAGTCTTGAATCACTCCATTTACTACTGTGCAATGTGTGCAGAAATGACTTTTGTCATTGAGACGTAAAATTATGTGCAATACACAGCCTGGCTGCGTAAGGTAGGTGAAGACCCATACCGCTTCTCTGCTTTACTTCGATCGTGTCTGTCAGTCAATTGCGCCTTCCTTCTGCTGCCGACCGACTGCCAGCCACGAACTCTTCGCTTAGTTCTGATTGCCGCACGCGAACGGCTCACGAAGTACTTCATTTGTCAAATCGCAATTAAAGTTTTCCAAAGAACTAAACTGACGAACCATACAACGGAAAAAAGTCTACAGGGAGTATGTTAACCGGTTCTATATTATTTTCTTTCCTCCTCCATGTTGCCATGGATTACTCACAACAGTTTGCGTTTGTACCGCAATTACAGTGTACGAGAGGGTTGTAGTAACTCTAGAAGTTCACAAACCTGACGTCTTCTATAGATGTCCCCACGCAGATGATAGCACCCAGGTCAGATTTCTTAAACAGACTGAAATTATTAACCTATTGGTGGGAATAAAATTGAGGTCCTTCGGATGCAAGCTGATTTATTTAAAGACAGCAGGAAACCAACAAGTCGCATAATAACTTCCACTTGACATACATTGTCTTAACTGAAAGTAAATATAACATTTCCCTTGTTCTAGGATAATTAAACAAATACTTATGACAGCCTATGTATGCGACATGTTACTCCTCCGAGTGCGGGTACTGAACTGAAGTGGCAGCTCGATGCAAGACTGCCCTCTTGGCGTGCGAACATGGCTGCCGCACATCGTCCGTCTTAAATTAATTGTTTTGTTTACGGTCAGCCTGAGCCTCAGGACGTGCGCTAGCAGCGTATTTCGGGGTTTTTCAAGCGTCAGCTTCTCGTCGCAATATCTCGGGATGTAATTGGAATATTTCGATGCAATAAAAGGCATTTATTTTGTGATTTGTCATGCTATGGATTGCTGAAGAAAAAATATAGGGTGTCCATTTAAAAAACATAAGTTTGTGTTAAAAACACATTTGCTTTCGTTCTAGAATGTTTCCAAATATGTACATCATGGGCCCCAGCGGTGTATTGATACCGGTGAAAGTCTTTTTGCAATAGCTGTTATTGTTCCAGAGATATTTTGAGTGGACAAGATTTCTGGGACACCCTGTATATGGCATCCTAATCTCGTCACAACAAAAAGAAAAAAAAGGAGAAGAAGAATAAAGGAATTTACTTTTTTAGTGAGTACTGCTTAAAACCCACAAATCAAGCAAAAAAAAAACCACACACACACACACACACACACACACAGACAGACAGAGAGAGAGAGAGAGAGAGAGAGAGAGAGAGAGAGAGAGAGAGAGAGAGAGAGAGAGAGAGAGAATGATACTGTCATTTTCAAGAAGTGTACTTATAAAGTTCTAGTAGAACGCCACATTTCACGGCTCGTAAGGGGACCTGGTTGTGAAAATTACTGAAAAATCGAAAAAAAAATTAGAAGAAAAATTTTGTCACCATCTGAAAGACCAATTTCCCCGTTTTTAAACAATTTATAGTTTATTTATTTTTAAATGGTTATTATAGTCTGCAACGCTCTTTGAACAAGTGTCTGCACGCTGGCCACGCCAATGCTTCAGGTAAGTAATATCACCATCAACATTCCATGCCTGCCACAGTCTTGGAAACAGTAAAGCCAATATACAGAGACCTTGGAGATAAAAAAAATTACTTAGCTAATGTCAACATGGCCGCACACAAAATCCTATTTAGAGTTTTAATAGCTGCATGTGGCAACGAGTACCGCAAACAGTGTTTGTTGGATGGACAGTACTCAAAATAGGAATGATGGATGCTGTTATCAGTTTCAATGATGGGGTAATTGGCAGGACAAAAGTAACTGACATATTAGGCATCCAACCAGGAAATAATATGACAGATGTTCTGACTGCCATAGTCAGCGACTAGTTAAAGCTGAAAGGGGTGCGGAAGTCACCGCTAACGAGTCCAGAGTCAGGAAAAGACTCCTGAAAAAGACTTTAGAGGGTAAAGAAACAGTTGGCCAGCAAGATTATTCCACTGGAATGTTCTAAAAAAAAGCATAACGTGAGACAAAAACATTGTGAACATTCTTTTCTCTTTCTTGAAACTACATTTTCAGAACATTAGGTACATGTATCTTCATAGTGGTTTTAGTTATGTTCACTAAATTTCTCCCAACTGTAGAAAGGGCAGCATGTTCGTATTATATCTGATACATTGCAGAAGTGATCTGTGTTTGTCATTCTGTGTATAATTTTAACTGTAACAAAATTGTAATGAAGAGTAATAAGGACATACTCCAGACTACGAAGCAAGAGGTATAACATGTTTTTAAGTTGACAGCAGTCTGCCACATTTTAAATGCTATTAGATTGAAGATGCACCAGGAAATGGTTCTACAATGCGAACGTGTATTATAAAAACATCTATTAGGCAAACAAATGTAATTCTTAAACTTTAAAAGATATTGCAATATATTTCCTATGACTGCTTGAGTTAATGTCACTCAGTGTTGGTACGAAATCGCAACTTCCTCCACATTGTAGATCAAGAGTAGTGTGCACCGGAAGCAAGGTATGAAAATGCAGCCAGTTCACGCCCATGTACCATTCGACGTTTTGGTAACTCCTACTAGATGAGGCACATTCGCACAATTTGCAACCGATCATGCGACATGTGCACCATATTTATAGAATCTTCAGCGTGTTTAAACCCTATTTACATACTAATATCGCAGTGTAACTTATAAAATAGCGTTTAGGTTTGGAACTTGCAACGACAGTTACGCACTTAGCAGAGAAAGTCAGCCGCCATGGAATGGCCCAGAGCTCTTTAAGGCGCCTTGCTGCGGAGCGCGCGGTTGCTCCCCGTCTGAGGTCCGAGTCACCCCTCCGGCATGGTTGTGCGTGTTGTCCTTAGTGTAAGTAGTTTCTAAGCGTAGGGACAGATAACCACACTAAGTAATTCCCACAGATTTACAAACATTTGATCATTTGAAGAGAAAGAGTGAACAGTAGCGATACTATTAACACTACCGCTGCAAACGGCAGCATTGAAGCAACAGTGAATTGCATGATAGAAACGGAGATTTTATTGCTTGTACTTCTCAGTGAATTTTCCTTCGAATAGTGTAGTGACCACCACGGTCTAAGTTTTGACACCACAATTTATTAAGTCAAAGAAAGTACACTGGGTTTGGTAACCAGTGAAACGAAACTAAATTGTTATATAGATACATAAATCCCAAAACCAAACACATAATATACTGCGGTAGATCAAAGGCACAGCCACTAGCACAGTTCAGTGTGCCACTCGCAATCCGCAAGGTACTCCATTGTCCACTAACCGGGGACCCTCAAGTTCGAGCCGGCCGCGGTGGCCGAGAGGACTGAGGCGCTTCAGTCACGGTCTGCACGGCCACTACGGTCGGGGGTTCGAATCCCCCCTCGGGCATGGATATTTGTGCCGTCCTAGTTCGTAAGTAGTTTGTACGTTTAGGGACTGATGACTCCGTAGTTAAGTCCCATAAGCTTTACAAACATTTGAACATTTGAACATCTCAAGTTCGTGATCCACTCTAATATACACAATCATTTCACTTATTAATGTCGAAATTGCTTCCACAAATTGGGGTGGTGCTCTTAATTGTATCAATTTATCCAGTAATATGCTGATCTGCACACTATCATAGGCTATTGTTATTTCATAAAATAGGGCTGCTGTGTATTTATTCTCACCAAAGCCAGATAGAACTGAAAGGCGACTGTTCTGTTTCTAGGAATGACTTTTGACAAAGTCTCTTGGATAGCACATAATACAGTAATTGGAAAAAGTGAACAAATACTGATCATCATTAAATCCCTCACCAGGACATGGTGGGGGGTACATCCCTCAGTGATACTGCGCTTGTATCGTGCCCTCATCCGATCCAGACTAGACCATTGCAGCATGTTCTACAACTATGCGACAAACGAGCAGTTAGAGAAGCTAGACCGATTCCAGTACCTATGTATTCGCACTTGCCTAGGTGCAATGAAATCCACTCCAACAAATGCACTACTGGTGGAAGCTGGTGAGATGCCCCTTCATATAAAGAAGGAAGATGCTCATGGAGAGATTCATTGTAGAGAAGCTGTCATATTCACAACACCCAATAAATGAAATACTACGTCTGTTCCATTCATCCACTGGAAATTGGGGCAAAAAGCTCTATGATATAGTTACAACTTACAATGACATTGCAAACATCAGCAGAGATATTTTATCAAACACAAAGTGGCCTATATATAAATATTTCGTGCTCAGGGACTACATTCCGTTCCAAATTATAGGGGGAAAGACTCAGTTTTTTGAGACGATCTCAGCCATGCAAAGACAACTGCAGGTATAAGGAAACCAGATAATTCACGTATACACAGATGGATCAAAGTCAGCTGACGGAAATGGCACTGGATGTGCCATTCACAGTCTACAACTACAAATGGAGCAAAAATTTTAATTACCAGAGAATGCTTCGATTTACTTGGCTGAGACATATGCAGTTCTAAAGGCAATACAGCACACTTTAAATCAGAAATACACTTTGTAATATTATCTGACTGTAAGAGTGTACTACAAGCAATGTCTAATATAAAACTCTTGAAATCCACGAATGAATACCTACTACAAACCCGCCTATGGTATGAAAGTCTGAGAAGACAGAAAAAAATCCAGTTTCATTTGGGTGAAGGCACATTGTGGCATACCAGGCAACGAGAAAGTGGATCACCTGGCAAAGCAGGCAACAAGTAATGGGACAAAACTAGAGTTAAAACTTCCTTACACCGAATATGGACACATAAATCGCAAAAGGGCATTTGACTCTCGGCAAGAAGAATGGACACAGAGCTCACGCTACAAAGGACGCAACTATGCTAATATACAAGCTAGAATACCAAAAATACCATTGTTTGATATAGTCAATAGACCCCAACAAGCAACGAGTACATTAAGTAGAATAAGATTTAACCATGGCTCATTCCCTGAGCACTTATACAGATTGAATATAAATCAAACATCGGCTTGTGATTGTGATGGCATCTCGCGAGGAGATACGAACCATTTATTTTTTCAGTGCCCAAAATATCAAGAAGCGAGGAAAGATTTTTTATCATCTGTCATCAAAAATAAAGTGCCACAACCAATGTCAATCTAATTCTTACTATACGAATCCAACACAAAAGTCTACAAAGCCATAATTGAGTTTATATGTAATAGAAAGATTAAAATATAATGGTCGTTAGTAAACCAATTTGGGCATTAAAGGACTATATAAAATAAAGGAAGGAAATAGTAGTATTATATGGCATTGAATGGTTTGAAACTGAAGTCAAACAAACAAACAACATCCACAAGGTAAACGTTCCAGCCGCTTCCGTCCGAGAGATAGTCGGCGAAGTCGATTGGAGTCGGCGATCTTGCATAGTGGAGACGGTCCTGAGCGGCGAGAGCAAACACACCAACCGGCAGGCGAGCCAGGCTTCAGTAGATACCTGGAGCGAATCAGGAGGCAGGCGGAAGGATACTCAGTCGGTTCACAGAGCCACCTGTAAGAAATAGTCCTTATTACTTTTGTTTGTTTTGACGTTACTGTTTGTATACGTTTTGATGTTATTTTGGAATCTGGCAGGCGCTGGTTGGTCTCGCGGCGCCTGGCCAGTTGCGTTGCCCGCTTGACAGTCCTGTTGTGAGGTATGCCGGCTGACAGGCGTGTGGCCGGCGGCATCAGAGCAAATAGGACAAAAACCACAGAGAAATATATACAGACGGCAAACCTCCGTAAGGGCCCGGTCCCACGCTCAGGGGTGCGGGGAGGGAGGGTTACCAGCAGTTCCGTAAGATGTCCCATGATGGCGTTGCGGTAAGAAGCAGCCCTTTAAACTGGCTACAGCAGGCGACAGGTAGCGGCTGTCCCCACCACCACCTTCCCTCAAACGCCAGCAAGCCGGACACAGCCGTGGCCTCGTGGCAGGCGGCACGAGCTCTCCCCTCAGCCTCCCCTCCACGCTACTCTCTGGCGTGCGAGAGGCACCCTCAAAAGTGCCTCTAGTGTGGTCTACCGGTACTAAGCCAGGGAACCGCCTGACACCTGCTAGCATCTTACGGAAAAATTGGCGAAAATTGGCAATTGACACTAAATAAAGAAAAGTGTGAAGTAATACACATGACCATCAAACGAAATCCGCTGAACTTCAATTACGCGATAAATCAATCAAACCTTAAGGTCATAAATTCTACTAAATACAATTACGAACAACTTTGACAGGAGAGAACACATAGAAAATATTCTGAGGAAGGCGAACCAAAGGTTACGTTTCATTGGCAGAACGCTTCGAAGATGCACCAGCTGCACCAAAGAGACTGCCTACATCACACTTGTGCGTCCTCTCCTAGAGTACTGTTGCCCCTTGTGGGATCCTCACCAGGTGGGATTGACGGAAGACATTGAGAAGGTTCAGAGAAGGGAAGCTCGTTTTGTTTTGTCACGTTACGGGGGAAAAGCGTCACGGAAATGGTGCACGAATTAGGGTGGAAATCATTAAAAGAAAGACGTTATTCACTGAGGCGTGATCTGTTTGCGAAGTTTCAATCACCGACTTTTACTTCTGAATGTGAAAATATATTGCTAGCAGTCACTACTTAGGGAGACATGACCATCCCAATAAAATAAGAGAAATCAGATCGAAAACGGAACGATTTAGGTGTTCTTTCTTCCCGCGCGCTATTAGAGAATGGAACGGTAGAGAAAAGTGGTTAATGAACCCTCTACCAGGTACTTAAATGTGATTTGCAGAGTATCTATGTAGATGTAGATGTAGATGAACTACGCAAGGAGCGTAGGACAGTGGTTTAGGGGGGGGGGGGGGCTGCTTCTCTGTATATGTTACTCGGTGCAGAAACTAAAAAAAAAAAAATATGTACGCTTTTTCTACAAATAGAAAAAAAAACAAAAAACAAAAAAACATTATCTATCCTCTGGCCTTAAGATAAATTAATGAAAGACTTTTCTTTCCTATTTGTCTCAGGTTACAGTTTCGCTTCCGTGGGCCAAGCAAGGCAGTGCATCTACAGATATATGTCGTAAAATTTTGTCACACTCACTATCTTCTCCATCTGCCGACCAGAAGCAATCCGGCTACAGTAATTAGGGTTACCAGTGCAAAGCTGACGCGGGTCGCTAATTTATTGTAAATAAAAAAATTAAGAAAATAAACTAGGAAATATGTAATTTTAAAAAAGGTAAAGCAGTCAACAATCCGAAGATTGGTTTGAACACCACAGTGCTTTACTAGACATGGTCCTGTTTGGAGGTGGTATGCCGTTGCCTTCCTCCGACCTTCGAATTGACTTACCCAGCCAGTTATAGGGGGACCTACAGTTTAACGTGGGTTCCTAACCACGGTGCTACTCGGTATTTTTCACATGAGCAGTACTGCCAGAGGGGAAAGAAGTGGAAAGTGACAGATAAAAATCTTAGGACCTGGCGGGGATTGAACCCGCGACCATTGGATTTGTAGTTTGGCACTCTACCACTGTGCAACCGAGGAGCACATGTAATTTTAAAATAATATAAATTTCACCTTTCTTATGCCTATTTTTTTATGAAACCGCTGGTATTCAGACACGCACTGGCGTGTGGTGTAAGCGTGTCGTAACTATTTCCACCTGTGACAGGGACGCCCTCGAGCAAGACTTTGCGACTCCCCTGGAGGTCACGACCCGAAGGTAGAAAACCACTGTGCTGCGCCACTGCCGAGCGAGAAAGCCCACAGCTTCACGCGGCAGGCAGCGCGGGACGCGGTTTTTGCCCGCGTCACGGGGAAGTCGGCCGTCCCCTCCGAGCTGGCGATTCTCTGGAGTGCTGTGCGCCAGTAGCAGATATGATCTATCAGCGGCAGGGAGGGCGCGCTACCGCAGGGATACACCGAGAGAGAGAGAGAGACAGAGGGAGGGCAAGAAGAGACAGCCGCCTCACCGTAATGCTTATTTCGACTTGAATAACGCGAAAACTTTACTCATATCAGAGTTGTCGCGTTATTGGTCTCGCGAGAGGCCGAGCGGCGGATGGTCTCTCAACTTGGACACGCAAAACAAAAACCACTTTGCCTTAATGCGGCGGTGCGCTGCCGGAACCCGCCGGCCTCCCCGCCTCCCTCCTGCTCTCCTCAAACTCTTCCGCCGTGTCGAGAAAGCACTCAGGAGACGCGACGGCGAAGCGCGTGATGGCCGGAGGCGAAGGGCGAAGCTGTGTCCGATGCGCTGCAGCGTGCGAGGCGCCTCAGGCAGGTGTCGCTCTGAGGAAGAGCGCCGACGGCCGAGTTCTTCGGGGGGGGGGGGGGGGGGGTCTGCCGTTGGATGCTATCGAGCCGAGAAGGCACGCGATTGTGTAGTTGGCAAGTTACTGAACGAAAACGCTGAATTCAGCGCCTCGGTTGCGTTGTCGCTTCGGTGTAGACTGAGAGGCCGGGAAAGATGTCGGATATAGATGAAACAGCCGTTTTGGATGTGTCATCCGAATGCAAGTCCTTAATGTTACAGAGGCAGTGTAGTAGAGATACAGATGTCATGTCTAATTACAGTACATCATTGGATGATTCCGTGGTTGCTTCCCCTTCAATTGAGAGCTTTTCAACGCTGCCAGACCAGGACATGTCAGAGTTCGGTGTTGATGCAAGGGATTTGCAGGTGAAAGTTGATAATCCACAGAAGCACCTTGATACACTGGAAACATATATAACATTTCGTATTACAACGAAGACGACGCGAACCGAGTACGAGGAAACGGAGTACGTAGTTAGGAGGAGGTACAATGATTTCGTTTGTCTCCGTCTGAAACTGGTCGAAGCATTTCCAACTCACCTAATTCCACCCCTGCCAGCTAAGCATACCTTAATAGCTCAGTTGGATCGATACTCGAAAGAGTTCATCATAGCAAGAATGGCTCTTTTACATCGTTTTCTTAATAGGATTGCAAGTCATCCTGTTCTGAGTTGTAACCAAAGTCTCAAAATATTTCTAACAGCAAAACCATCAGAATTTTCAATACACCGTAAATGCCGTCTAAGTCTTCTTGGAAGCGACTCAAATTCCTTACAAAACTTAGCCTCAGTATACATCAGAAGAACTCAGAGTTTGATCGTATTAGGGACTATTTGACATTACTTGGAGAAAAACTGACACTATAGACAAAATAGCTCAAAGGATTCAAAAGGAAAGACAAGAATACTTATATGAGATGCACCAGATGCACCCCATATTTACCCTGTGGTCTGCATCTAAGCCAGAACTTAGTCCAGTGTTGCTCGCTTTAGCGAATGCTGTTGAACATAATTCTCGTTCACTGCATAATGTTCTGGCTGCTGCTAACCCGAGCTTTGTTCAGCCACTGAAGGAGTATTTGCTACACATTCAAGCAGTGAAAGAAGCCCTGCAACGCCGAGACGCCTTTGAAATAGAGTATGAATTGGCAGTTGATGAACTCAAGAAAAAAAGAGCAACTGATGGCGATGGAGCAACAGACTCCAATGACTGCTGGAGGGAACTTCAGTCTTGGAGGAGGCTCATTGTGGAGAAGTTCTGGTGAAGCAAGAGAGGAAAAGATACAAAAATTAGGTGCTTCTATACCACAACTAATCAAGCAAGTAGAAGAAAATCAAGATAAAGTTGAATATGCAAATGAAGATCTGAGAGCTGATTTGGAGCGTTGGAACCATGAGAAAAAGGAAGGCCTGAAGAAAATATTTCTTGCACTTGCAAATCAGCAGATTAAGTATTATGAGCAGTGCCTTGGTGCTTGGGAGGAGGTCCTTCCGGAAATAAGGGGGTGCAGTGAAACCTCACAACATAGCAAACCTCTTCAGGTGTCTAACTAGTTTAGTCTGTAGCAGTTCTGCTACTCTCTCTCTCTCTCTCTCTCTCTCTCTCTCACACACACACACACACACAAACAGTGAGAGAGAGAGAGAGAGAGAGAGAGAGAGAGAGAGAGAGAGAGAGAGAGAGAGGACGGTAGAGAAAAAATTGATACTGTGTTGTATACAAAGTTGTAGTGATTTTCTTTATGCAGTGCAATAATTATTTTTGGTTTACTTTTGAGCCTGAAAAAATAATCTCATTTAACACTTTGATATGGTTGTGATATGGTCATTATTTGAGGGTTATGTTTAGTAAAAGTGTTATTAAACTCACACACTTCAAAATGATTTACTTAAAATATGTAAATTATTATTGTGAGATAATGCATTTTTGTGGCTTATTTTGTAAAAAAGTTGCACAGTGGTAGAGTGCCAGACTACAAATACAAAGGTCGCGGGTTCGATCCCCGCCAGGTCCTAGGATTTTTATCTGTCACTTTCCACTTCTTTCTCCTCTGGCAGTATTGCTCATGTGAAAAATAACGAGTAGCACCGTGGTTCGGAACCCACGTTAAACAGTAGGTCCCCCTAAAACTGGCTGGGTAAGTCAGTCCGAAGGTCGGAGGAAGGCAACGGCATACCACCTCCAAACAAGACCATGCCTAGTAAAGCACTATGGTGTTCAAGCCAGATTGTTGACTGCTTTACCTTTAGGTTGTTTTCAGATGGCGCCGTCATTTATCGTGTTGTAAAGTCATCTGAAGATCGAAACCAATTGCAGAACGATCTAAATAAGATATCAGTGCGGTGTAAAAATTGGCAATTGACTCTAAATAATGAGAAATGTGAAGTCGTCCACATGAGTACGAAAAGAAATCCGTTAAACTTTGTTTACAAGATAAATTAACCAAACGTGAAGGCCATAAACTTCACTAAATACTTAGTAATTACTATTACTTCAGACTTAAAACTGCAAAGAACAAGTAGATAAAGTTGTGGGAAAAGCAACTTCGTTTTACCGGCAGAAGCCTTAAAAGATGCAACAGAACTACTAAAGAATCATTACAACAACGGCGTTTATCGCTGCGGCGTGGGCTACTTAAGAAAGATCGCCAACATTCTCCACCGAATGCGAAAATATATTTCTGCCAGGCACATAAATGTGATTTGAAGAGTATCCCATGTAGATGTAGTTGTAGAATGTTGCACTTTCTGTTTAACTTCCATTTTTTAAGAAAAAAAAATCACCGTAATGTAGAATTTGAAGGACTAGATGATGATGGCATAGCCCATCGAAATCTGTTTCAATTAATTAATCAAACTTCGATCTTGGCGTTTTTCTTTTGCAGATAATTGATCAATGGAGTTCGACTCCATCCTGTGATGTCATGTAATATCTGAATGATAGATATAGACCATAAGGCTTGTGGTGGGGCCCGTGTGTTTTGGATGCTGTCGAGCTGAGAACGTACACGCGTGTGTAGTAGGCAAGTTACTGAACGAAAACGCTGAGTTCAGCTCTTTTAGGTTGTTTGCATATGGTGCCATCATTTATCATCTTGTAAAGTCATATGAAGATCAAAACCATCTGCAGAACGATCTAAATAAGATATCAGTGCAGTGTAAAAAATGGAAATTGACTCTAAATAATGACAAATGTGAAGTCGTCCAAATGAGTACGAAAAGTTAAACTTTGTTTGCAAGATAAATCAATCAAATGTGAAGGACGTAAATTCCACAAAATACCTAAGATTTACTATTACATCGGACTTAAACTGGAAAGAACAAGTAGATAATATTGTAGAAAAGGCGAACTAGAGAATGCGTTTTATTAGCAGAACACTTACAAGATGCAACAGAACTATAAAAGAAACTGCATACACTAAGCTTGTCCGTCGTTTTTGGAATATTGCTGCCCACTGTGGGATCCTTATCAGGTGGGTTTGACAGAAGACAACGAAAGATTCCAAAGAATGACAGCTCGTTTTGTATTTTCACCATACAGGAGAGACAGCGTCACGGAAATGATACAGGGCCTGGGATGGGAATCATCACAACAACGACGCTTATCGTTGCGGCGTGGGCTACTTAAGAAACTGCGATCGCCAACATACTCCTCGAAATGCGAAAATATATTGTTGACTCCCATAGGTAGAAATGATTGTCAGAATAAAATACAAGAAATTATAGCTCGAAGGGAGAGATTCAGATGTTATTTATTCCTGTTCGAGAATGGAATGGTAGATTAATTGTATAACAGTGGTTTGATGAACTCTCTGCCAGGCACTTAAATGTGATTCGCAGAGTATCCCATGTAGATATAGAATTATTATTGAAAGCATTCCGTCCCTGTTATCTATTCAAATTCTGACTGGGACCAACATATCAAAGCGTTCCGTTTACTTCGTGTTTCTGAAGAAGGGGATCGCTAGTAAAAATCAACCAAAAGAAATTACTATGGCGCAACGGAGAGCAACTTTAAGGGAGATTATTAATCCACCGGGCATGCAGGTGAGACGTTGAAATGGGAAGTGCACGGACATTGACATCACAGGTTGTTCAGTAGCAAATTATTCAGCATCGACGCAGAAGGCGTGCACGTAGTATCAATAAGTAAAGTATATTATCTCATGACGAGGAGGGTTATATGGAAGTGCACTTTGGGTCAATCATCAAGGGAAGTTATCTCAAATGGACATTTATTATTAGCGTCATCACTCAATGTTCCGCTTACCAATCTAAGAGTTACATTAAGTATTTTATTCCTAAACTAACGTCCATGTTTGCAGTAACAACGTAACTTAGGCTACATATTCGAGGGAGCAGAGTAGATTCAAGAGGTGCCACTAACAACTAACGACTGATACGTAAGGGGCAAAATTTAAGTACTGGACACAAAACTGGTTAAAGCCACAGAGATGTTCAAATGTTTGTATAGCTTATGAGACTTAACTACGAGGTTATAAGTCCCTAAACTTACAAACTACTTATGAACTAACTAAGACTAAGGACGGCACAAATATCCATGCCCGAGGGGGGATTCGAACCCCCGACCGTAGTGGCCGTGCAGACCGTAACTGGAGCGCCTCAGTCCCCTCGGCCACCGCGGCCGGCGCTACAGAGATGAACGGAGACAGCCGTAAAGTGAAATGTAAAGTAATTACGCGACCAATGGTCGACACGTGATCCTGATGGCAATCCAAGAACATTTCCGTTCATTAGTGGTTGACAGCCCAAGTTACCTCCATAAAGCCGGCCGCGGTGGCCGAGTGATCTGCGGCGTGCCAGTTACAGTCTGCACTGCTGCTACGCTCGGGGGTTAGAATTCCCCCTCGGGCATGGATGTTTCTGTCGTCTTTAGTATAAGGGAGTTCATAAGCAGTTTTTAAGTTTAGGGACTAATGACCTTGCAGTTAAGTCCCTTAAGCTTAACAAACATTTGAACATCTGAACCTCCATAAAATAAGTACTAGCTTACACAGAGATGTGCTAATCGAGAACCAAGCCAGTGCTTTTGAGTGAATGGCGGTGTCAGGTCGATCCACGCACACATAGCTCACAAAGAAGTGTTCATCGCTGTGGACAAAGATATTTTTTCTACTGAGATCGTGGTTGAAAGTAACTGTGAAGTTACTGGGCACGTATAACAGGTCTAAAAGAAGTAAAGTTAATAGTTGGGTGTTTTTACCGCCCCCCCCCCCCCCCCCAGTGCTGCTGTAGCAGTTTTAGAATCATTCAAAGAAAGTCTACACCTGGTAGTGCATAGGTATCCGGGCCATGTAATATTAGTCGGAGGAGACTTCAACCTTAAGAGTATAGATTAGGACCTCGCTAGTTACATTTCAGGCGGTACAAACAAGCAGTCTTGCGAGCTACTTTTGGACACATTCTCTTAAAACTGTCTTGAGCAGTTAAACCGGCAACCCACGCGCAATGGACCTACACCTTATAGCCACAAACAGGCTTGACCTTATTAACGATGTCTGTGTAAAGACAGGAATTAGTGATCATGATATCGTCATAGCGTCGATGGTGACTAAAGTTTATAAACCAATCAAGAAGGCTAGGAGCGTGTTTTTGTTGGGAAGAGCCGATAAGCAAATGTTACGATCGCACTTAGAAAATGAATGGGCATCGTTTAATTCCGGGACTATGGATGTAGAGGAATTGTGGACTAAATTTAAGTCCATTGTTTATAAAGGGTTAGAGAAATATGTGCCAGTAAATAAGATTAAGGATGGAAAAGATCTACCGTGGTATAATAATAATGTTAGAAAGCTGCTGAGAAAGCAAAGACTGTTGCACTCTCGATTAAAAAAAGAACACGCAAATGATGACAGGCAAAAGTTAGTAGAGATTCGTGCGTCTATAAAAAGATCGATCAGCGAAGCATACAATAATCATCATGGCCATGCCTTAGCAAAAGATCCTTCCGAGAACCCTAAAAAATTCTGGTCCTATGTAAAATCGATAAGCGGGTCAAAGCCCACTGTCCAGTCACTCGTTGATCATTCCGGGGCCGTAACAGAAGAAAGCAAACGGAAAGCTGAAGTTCTAAATTTAATCTTTAAGAAATCTTTCACGCAGGAGGACCGCACAAATGTACCATCATTTGATCAACTTACTAATTCCTAAATTGAGGACATAGCAATAGGTATTTTCGGTGTAGAGAAGCAGCTGAGAGAGCTAAATACGAAAAAGTCTGCTGGTCCGGATGGAATACCAGTTCGGTTTTACAAAGACTATTCTGCGGCATTGGCCCTCTACTTAGCTTGCATTTATCGCGAATCTTTAATTCAGCGCAAAGTTCCTAGTGATTGGAAAAAAGCGCAGGTGACTCCCTTATATAAGAAAGGAAAGAGAACTGACCCACACAATTACATGCCAATATCGTTGACATCAGTTTCATGTAGAATTTTAGAGCATATTCTCAGTTCGAATATAGTAAATGTCCTTGAAACGTGAAACTCGCCCGTTGTTCTTTTTGACTGTTAACCAGCCATGTTTGTGAAGTTAACAATTGACTGCTTGCTCACAAAATCTAATTACGGCGATATTCACACAGCGGCGGAAGTATACAGTTCCCTTAAGCAAAACTCTGATTCTATAAGTTAAGCAAACAGTTCTACCTTTACTGTAATCTTTAGAGGAAACTGCACACAATTAAATATTGATCCGCAGTTATGGATCTTAATCAGAAATCAGAAATGTTGGCAACGGAAACGCAAATATTCTCTGCTCCAGAAGGGAGTAGAGACACAAGATACATGAACAAATTACCCCGCATTAATCCGAAATAAATGATGAGGGGAGAATTAAAATTAGCACAAAAGAATTATAGTTTAACAAATTAATTTAATGTTCAAAACAAGAACAACAAGGGGGAAGAGCATTTTTTACAATTACAATAAAAAACACACCTTACAAAATATTCAAAATATCCACAATTACATGGCCCTAAAATTACCCACCTTCAAAGTTGAGTACAGGTTAATTACGATCACATTTCATAGGGGGCAACGGAGGAATTGCAGCACTTTGCCGGCCGCGGTGGCCGAGGAGATTGCGGCCCTCCTGTCACGGTCTGCACGGGCACTACGGTCGGGGGTTCGAATCCCCCCTCGGGCATAGATATTTGTGCCGTCCTTAGTTGTAGCTATTTCATAAGTAGTTTGTAAGTTTAGAGACTGATGACCCCATAGTTAAGTCCCATAAGCTCTACAAACATTTGAACATTTACAGCACTTTCACACACAGATTTATACGCCAAGCCATGCAGGTACGTACCAAGCACGCAATAACCAAGACGACAGCCAAGCAATGCGGAGAATGCAGATCTAAGATTCACTCTCGCACAATGAAATAGTACTTCGCTTCCATAATGTGTCAAACTAGTGGCTTAGGCTCATGATCAACTATCAGAAACAAACGCACTTGATTTAATACCACAAAGTGCGGTGTACAGATGGAAGTTAAAGTTTCCCTAGAACTTCTAACTATACATTAAATCAAGATTTCATTAAATAATATCTAAAAACGGTCGCTCTGGCGTTCGTTTAGCACAGGGAGAAGATAACTACAGAAG
Source organism: Locusta migratoria (assembly GCA_026315105.1). NCBI lineage: Eukaryota > Metazoa > Arthropoda > Insecta > Orthoptera > Acrididae > Locusta > Locusta migratoria. Next base: position 106,405,586 of record CM048747.1, read on the forward strand.
GTTAAAGTTGTTAGATCAATACAGAACTCTACTAAGTCTGAACACAAAATATGTATTAAAGTTAACAAAATCAATTTCGAAGAGAATAAGATCGCGAAATATATCGTGTAGCCATTCTTTCGGATCAGAGGAATGATATCTATTAGATAAGCAAGGTTACAGATTGCTACAGCACAATGCAGAGTTCGGTCACAGATTAATGAAATAATTCTATTTCATGAAAATTCAAAACACAATATACGTCGTGCAATAGTTCTTTCTACATAGAGTAAAAAGATCTATTTAATGGTAATAACCACGACAGGGAACACGCTAATCGGCGCACACGTGGGCCAACAAGTACAGAGATTACAGGTTAGAATGGACGATTTTCGGGGAAACTTATCACGCTACACTCACTAGGAAAGACCTTAGCAAATTAGCTATACAATTATTAACCACTCATGTGCACTGAATGATGGAAAAACTGAAGGCTTAGTCTGATATGGTCTACGGGTTCTGTCGACAAAGTACGAACAGTATAGACACTGCGAATCCCCGAAAATATTACAATTCAACTAAGATAAAAACGCGAAAGACACTGAACACATTTAAACATGCGAAACAATGATTTAAAAGTTATAAAGTGCAAGAATTATGCTAACGAAACACCATCAGAGCTTCAGAGTCAGATTCCAGCAAAAATCGACATAAAATTAGCAATCCTGTACGAAATTAAGCAAAATCTCACTACTACACATAGTGTAGCTGCTACTCCCAGAATTAAACTCGCGAAAAGGCATAAATACGACTATGGCACCTGAACTAAGTCGAGCCATGAGGCCACAGCAGAACCAAACCCAGAGGTACTTACCCTACCAGGAACCAAGAAGCGAATGAATCGCTCTCTTGACCACTGCTTAACCGGTAGAGGAGGGGTAGTGGATGGGAGCCCAGAAAGCGTCACCGTTCGTCAGGTAGGTAACCTGACCAACTCCCAGCCAAGGAGGTTAAGAGCAAGCTACATTAGGAATCTTTGCTAAGACTGGGTTCAGCTCAGCAGTTGGCAAACCTACCTCTCGCCCAGAGACATTCAACGCCCAGCATTTGAAAGAAACGACGACACAAAACAGACAAGGCGCGCCTAGCACTTCCTAAACTGTCTTAAATACAAAATTTCATTCATTCTGTGGAAGACAGGGCCAGTGGGAGCACATCACAAGTACACACTAATAGCTATTTGGGGCCTCATGTACAACATAGACACTTAATATTTTACATACGGGTAAAACTAAATCAATATATCATGCCTGGTATCTCGCATATTGCGAGTGGAGTGTCTTGCTACACTAAAAAAAATGTCTGAAGCTCGTCAACATTTGTTCATGGGGAGTCAATTAAATGGAACACATTATGTTGACGTGTTTCATCACCCCTTCCTTAGTGAGGAAAAATTGACTGAACTCAAATTTATCATATAATTTTGAGCTTCAGGTACTTTTTTATTTACCAGGTTGCCCTTAGAAAATCATGGCATAAAAAGAGCATGGGCAGAGTGGACTGGCCTCGTATACGACACAAATGATAAATTCATTTCAGAAATCATTAAAAGAAAACAAATGGTGTGTTTGCTGGTGTGGCTGGTTAGACCACAGGTTGGGGACATACATCAGTGTAATATTAATACATAGGACACAAAAAACATAGATCGTAGACAATATCAGACAGAAACAAAAAAAATATAAGACAAGTATTCAAACACTCTTCTTGTAGTCTGTCATTCGTAGATGTGTCATTGCCCGAAGGCTAAATTCAAGTCTCGATTTTCAATATTATAAGTTCAAAAATATAACATCAGGTCCACTACAATCTTGTATCAATACGTCTTTGTGCGTCACACAGGTCTGTTTTGGTTATAGTTATCAACACGACTTTTGATCGCCACACATGTTTAACACGATTCAGTTCTAGGGGCATGCTTCCAAAGCAACTTGGAGGACACTACTGACCGCACTGTAAGTATATTTATACTGCTAGAGTGTCTCTGACAGTAGATCCGGCACCAGCACAGCAGCATCTTGGTTATGTCGCCTCGCGCATGACTGATTTGGAGAACATCTCGTTGTCGCTATGGATGGAACATCAGCTTGCCTGAGCGTCAGTGACAATGACTGTCCCGCTGCATCCAGTTTTCACCCATGGTATCGTCTTGCATTATGTGGGGCCGTTACCTTGTTACCCTCTTCTGCCCACACATTAGCAACAGACATGACTAGCATTGCACAAATGGACTGTGCACTTACTGGGTGACATGTTATGCAGCTCTTCTGGCACAACACAGCGAGGGGCTATGTCAGTTCTGTGATTCTTTGACAGCTCATGGCAACCCGATGGTGTGAGATCCGCGATCGAGCTGCAGTCCCCGTGAGAACTCCGCTCTCGGAGCCTCTGCTGCAGAGCCAGGAGTTGATCGCCAGGCACCCGCTGCTGGCGCGCGCCCTCCGCGTTGTCAGCCAGGACGCCTCTGGACTGGACCGGGGTCGTCGACCGCGCCGTTTCAGTCAGCTGGCCCCCGGGGTGGCTGCGGCGGCTGCTGCTGCGGGGGCGTGTCTGCTTGCGTCACGCTGGCCGCGCTGGCTTGCGGGTGGCGAGCAGTCCGGACCGCGGCGCGTAGTGCTGCCGCTGTCGGTGGCGTGGAGTTTCCCAGGTGTCTGCGCAAAACTCACACTTCACAAGATTCTGAATGTTACACCTCGTCGACTGTAATTGTCCATTCTACAGGACGACATTCCTCAGATCTTTACAGTTACATATTTAATGGTTCTTTTAATAAAACAAATAAAATTAAGTCACTGCTGCCAAAGCAGACGTATCACTTAAGACTAAGTACAATAACGCAAATTTTATAATTAAAATAATGTGATAATCTATGAGGAAAAAAAACGTAGTTATCCCTACGTGGCCAATACATACACAGATTCACGCACACAGTGAGGCAGCAAGCAGAAGGTGCGCGAGCGGCAGCAGACGGAATTAAAATATGGCTGAGCGGTAGTGTTACAAGCAAGGCACTACAAAGACTGGTAATGGCGCGTTGTGCTGCTACTTGTCATGCATTATCTACCCCTTAACCCAAGCTACATTACCGCAGCTAGCTACCATCTAACTACTGGCGCCATTGCTTCCCTCTTGCGTGCTGGGTTGTCTGAAAATGGAGAACAAACACAGGCACAAACACTTTGCGTCTCTCGGTAGCGGAAATTAGATTTTTTTTTCTAAGTATTAGTGACTTGCTATCCCGTTTCAGTGGGTTGTATCATTCTTCATGATATGTAATTGGCAAACCAACCGCACCCAGCAGTGGCGTGCGGTCATGAAGCAACGAACGTTCACAAAATGCTATTTGGACAACATAAACATGGTAAACAATTTGAGTTTTCCCAATAATGTTATGCTAGAGGTATACAATAATTACGGAAAAATGCATGCTTCGGAAATACCTGGAAATAAAATACATCTTTAATATGCAAAATATTAAAACAATAAAACACGTTACGCCAATATGTGAGAAAAACTGCAACATTACTAGAAACTAACACATGTTAAGATGCAGGGTGACACAATAAAACACACTATGCCTATATAATAAAAATGCAACATCAGATAATTACAGACACAAAATACATTATTGTATAATATCTATGGAAAGAAAACACAATAAAAACATTAACCTGGATAAGAGAAAATGTACATCATATTAAATCATACAAGATGATATGACACATACAATACATCAATTATTTACAGCTTCATTTACTTACGGGATAAGGTAAAGCAGTCAACAATCCGAAGATTGGTTTGAACACCACAGTGCTTTACTAGGCATGGTCCTGTTTGGAGGTGGTATGCCGTTGCCTTCCTCCGACCTTCGAACTGACTTACCCAGCCAGTTATAGGGGGACCTACAGTTTAACGTGGGTTCCGAACCACGGTGCTACTCGCTATTTTTCACATGAGCAATACTGCCAGAGGTGAAAGAAGTGGAAAGTGACAGATAAAAATCCTAGCACATGGTGGGGATCGAACCCGGGACCTTTGGATTTGTAGTCTGGCACTCTACCACTGTGCAACCGAGGCGCACTACTTACGGGATTCCTGTAATAAAAAAAAAAAAAAAAAAAAAAAAAAAAAAAAAAAAAAATATTATTGTTTAGTGCACCAAGAGCGGGACGTATACCACCTGTTTTGTGATGGGCGTTACTCTACCCATTTCTACTGCTTCGTAAACTTGAAGGGCAGTACTATTCCCAATCCGTTTTCTTCTATTCCATAAAACTCATGGACTCGCGTCCGGTCGTCTGTTTACTTCTATCCCAATCCTCTTCTTGTCTTTCCCAATTACACATTACTCAGGTACGGTCCGAAACATTACACTGGAAGATTTCGTTACTGTATGTACTACAAATGGTTACTTATAGCGCCCAATTTGCAGAAAATCTAAGAATCATTCCGATTCATCGTGCCCGTTTTCAAAGATAAATATCACGTCTCGAGAACCAGGGGAACCTTACTTCAAAAATAATAACGCCAACCCAACTCGTGCGGTGAAAGCATGTACTGGCACTACGGTGGCGGTACCGTCATGTTACTAAATAAATACTATGACTCTCTGGAGATCGTGCACGCGGACACGTGCCGCGTCAGTTGTATTGCACTTCCCTCTACCTAAATGGAGGTACTTAACACAATCCTACAGCAAGGACATTGCAACACATCTAATGACTCGGTACAGTTACTCGGTACAGACAGTACCGGGAAATGACCCTTCTCGCGTCCATACACGCGGCCAAACGACAAGAGCTTAGGAACTTCAAAAGCATTCACGTTTTTGAACAAAACTTAGCAGAAATCGTACCGACCAGCACTCCAAAAGACACAATAGCTGGCGTCACCACAACGAAGGGCAAACACCAACAATTTGCGCAGAACCGGGACGCATTTTCGCGTCTACTGACTGAACAGTACAAGTAGAAATTACTCATCCGAGCTATTGAATCGCAAGCAAAGCTGAACGTGCTACGAAATACAGACAAACCCTTACGACACAGATTTCGTGGTACCTTGGTTGACACGGTACACATAAATACACAAGACAACAACAACAAAAACAGCAAAATGGAACCTATAAATACAATAAAATATACACATTAATACACTTATTCTCTATAGAATCTTAAGCTAAAAACGTGGCACACCACGGGACTTCTTGGTCCGAATGGTCTCTAGCTCAACGGCATTTTCATGCGCAATTCTTTTCATTCGTTCAATTTCCTCTGCTACCTCGTATTTGTACACCCGCGGTATACCCTAAGGCTTGACAAAAAACTTAGTATGTTCCCGCACTATGAATTGATAACGAAAGTTCTTAATGGTACCGGGGGCATCAGAAAAAACTGAAGCATTTTTATGCAAAATGCGAGACATTTCAGCCTTAGCCAGAGGTGGAGCGTCTTCTATCGAACTGAACTTTTCTTCAATCTCGGACGCAATGTCGGCTTGTTCATCCGAATTAAGCAACAATAGCGTCGGTTGACCGCAATAGGAGGTTACCGTGTCGGCACCATATATCGCCCGATAATCGGTTAGGAAGTCAGAGAAAGTGACAAGAGGGACTATCGGAAATCAACGTCGTAGTGCATTCGTCAAATTTTAACTTTATGTTTGACCCATCTAGTAACAGGCGCACTTCACCTTCTCCAAAGTTCAGTGTGCACTACTAAAAATTCTACACCGAGCAACACGTCCACAGCGAGCGACGGCACAACTATAAAATTGGCGACGAAAGTATAGCCTTGGCAGTTAAAATGAATTTAGGCCTGCTTCCTAACCTTCACGCTCCTACCAACTAAAGGTCCTTTAACCTTGTTGTGTTGAAGAGGTAGTACTGGCCAAGAACCTACTGTCAGGCATCGGTTAAAAGCATCCTCGCTCATTACCGATATAACACTTCCCGTGTCTAACGTACACCGTAATTTCACGGCCTGAACTTCAATTTCCAGGACGGGTTGTACTGTCGCCCCTGTCGTGTCCGCTTCCTCCTCCAGAAGAACCTCTCGTAGGTAGTCAAATTTTAAATGTTTTACGCGTTCCGTAGTCGCAGTCACAATCGATTCCTCCGCTAGAAAAACCTCGCGCATGTCCGTAATTTTTGTTGCCGGTTCCGTTGCCTGTTCGATTAAGTTCACCGAATATTCAGCAACGGAGGGAGTTCGTCATTCCTTAGAAGTCGACGGACTCGGCAGACTTTCGGGTTTATTGTGTCGGGGGTCAGGCGATCGCACCTCGACGCCTTGCGGAGGTGTCGGCGGCCTTGTCCAAAGTACACGGTTTTTATGGCCGTTACTGTTACTGTTACAAAACAGATGAGGCGCGCCTAGCACTTCCTAAACTCTCTTACATACAAAGTTTCATTCATTATGTGGAAGCCAGGGCCAGTGGGAGCACATCACAGTACTCACTAATAGCTATGTGGGGCCTCATGTACAACATAGACACTTAGAATTTCACATAAAGGTAAAAACAAATCAATATATCATGCCTGGTATCTCGCATATTGCGAGTAGAGTGTCTTGCTACAATCAAAAAAAAAAAAAAAAAAAAAAAAAAAAAAAAAAAAAAAAAAAAAATGTCTGAAGCTCGTCAACATTTGTTCATGGGGAGTCAATTAAAAGGAACACGTTACGTGGACGTGTTTCAAACGGAAAAGCTTCTTTCCATGAATCAGCACGGGTTTAGGAAACATCGTTCACGTGAAACTCAGTTGCACTTTTCTCACATGACATCTTGCGAGCCATGGATGAAGGGCAACAGGAGGATTGTGTTTTTCTCGACTCCAAAAAGGCGTTCGACGCGGTGCCACACTGCAGACTGCTAACAAAGATACGAGCTTATGGAATAGGTTCACAGATTTGTGACTGGCTGGAAGTCTTGCTAAGTAATAGAACGCAGTACGTTGTTCTCGACGGCGAGTGTTCATCAGAGACGAGTGTATCGTCAGGCGTGCCCCAGGGGAGTGTGATAGGACCGCTATTATTTTCTATCCATATAAATGATCTGATGGACACAGTAAGTTGTAATTTGCGGCTGTTTGCTGATGATGCTGTGGTGTATGGGAGGGAGTCGTATTTAATTGTCTGTAATAGCATACAGGCTGACTTAGACAAAATTTCTAGTTGGTGCGAAGAATGGCAACTAGCTCTCAATGTAGAAAAATGTAAGGTGAGGCGCATGAGTAGGAAAAACACTCCTTTAATGTTCGAATACAGCATTAGTAGTGAGCTTCTTGATGCTGTCGCGTCGTTAAAATATCTAGACGTAACATTGCAAAGCGATATGAAATGGATCGAACATGTAAGGACAGTTGTGAATAATGCGGACAGCCGACTTCGGTTTATTGGGAGAATTTTGGGAAGATGTACTTCACCTGTAAAGGAGACCGCGTATAAAACGCTTGTACGACCACGTCTTGAGTATTGCTCAAGTGTTTGGGACCCGCAGCAAATCAGTTTAAAGGAAGACATAGAGACGGTTCAGAGGCGAGCAGCTAGATTTGTTACCGGTAGGTTCGACCAATGCGCGAGTGTCACCGAAATGCTACGGCAACTCAATTGCGGATCGCTGGAAGACAGACGACGTTCTTTTCGTGAATTTCTGTTGAGTAAGTTTAGAGGGCCGGAAGTTGAAGCTGAGAGTAGTACGACATTGCTTCCGCCTACTTACATTTCGCGTAAAGATCACAAAGACAAGATAAGAGAAATTAGGCCTCGTACGGAGGCATATAGGCAACCTTTTTTTCCTCGTTCCATTTGGTAGTGGAATAGGAAAGGAAATGCCTAGTTGTGGTACAATGTACCCTCCGCCACGCACCTTACGGTGAATTGCGGAGTATTGACCAATGTGGAGGCTGGACGTCCGTCCGCGCCCGTTCGTCCTGTGAGTGAAAGTGTGGCCACTCCTTCAGCAGGGTCCGAGCAGGTGCACGGGGGGAGGGGATTATTAGTTATTGGGAGCTCCAATGTCAGGCGCGTGATGGAGCCCCTTAGGCAGATAGCGTCCAGATCTGGAAGGAATTCCAACGTGCACTCGGTGTGTTTGCCGGGGGGCCTCATCCGAGATGTGGAGGCGGCCTTGCCGGCGGCTATCGAGGGTGCGGGGTGCAGTCGACTGCAAGTCGTAGCTCACGTCGGCACCAATGACGCTTGTCGCTTGGGTTCTGAGGACATCCTCAGGTCCTACGAGCGGCTGGCGGAATTGGTGAAGGCTGCTGCCTTCGCACGCGGGGTGCAAGCAGAGCTGTCGATTTGCAGCATTGTTCCCAGGGTTGATCGGGGTCCTTTGGTTTGGAGCCGAGTGGAGGGTCTGAACCAGAGGCTTCGCCGACTCTGTGACAGTCATGGCTGCAGATTTCTGGATCTGCGTTATCGGGTGGGGAATTGTAGGGTGCCCCTAGATAGATCAGGGGTGCACTACACTAAGGAAGCGGCTACTCGGGTAGCAGAGTACTTGTGGAGTGCACATGGGGGTTTTTTAGGCTAGGCGCTAACTCTGATGAGCACTCGACTGTCAGCATTCAAACAGCGAATTCAGGCCACGTTCGGAATAAAAATTCGAACATAAAAATATTAGCCGCGAACTTACAAAGTATTAGAAACAAAGTTCCCGAATTTGCAGCGCTGCATGGAAGTTATTGCGCTCAGATAGTTTTAGGCACCGAAAGCTGGCTAACTGATGATGTGGCAAGTTCAGAAATATTTAGCGAAGCGTGGAATGTATATCGGAAAGATAGATCTGATACAACTGGAGGAGGAGTGTTCATCGCTGTGGACAAAGATATTGTTTCTACTGAGATCGAGGTTGAAAGTAACTGTGAAGTTATCTGGGCACGCATAACAGGTCTAAAAGAAGTAAAGTTAATAGTTGGGTGTTTTTACCGGCCCCCCAGTGCTGCTGTAGCAGTTTTAGAATCATTCAAGGACAGTCTACACCAGGTAGTGCATAGGTATCCGGGCCATGCAATATTAGTCGGAGGTGACTTCAACCTTAAGAGTATAGATTGGGACCTCGCTAGTTACATTTCAGGCGGTACAGACAAGCAGTCTTGCGAGCTACTTTTGGACACATTCTCCGAAAACTGTCTTGAGCAGTTAAACCGGCAACCCACGCGCAATGGAAATATTCTAGACCTTATAGCCACAAACAGGCCTGACCTTATTAACGATGTCTGTGTAGAGACAGGAATTAGTGATCATGACATCGTCATAGCGTCGATGGTGACCAAAGTTCATAAACCAGTCAAGAAGGCTAGGAGCGTGTTTTTGTTGGGAAAAGCCGACAAGCAAATGTTACGATCGCACTTAGAAAATGAATGGGCATCGTTTAATTCTGGGACTATGGATGTAGAGGAATTGTGGACTAAATTTAAATCCATTGTTAATGAAGGGTTAGAGAAATATGTGCCATTAAAGACGATTAAGGATGGAAAAGATCCACCGTGGTATAATAATAATGTTAGAAAGCTGCTGAGAAAGCAAAGGCTGTTGCACTCTCGATTCAAAAAAGAACACGCAAATGATGACAGGCAAAAGTTAGTAGAGATTCGTGCGTCTATAAAAAGATCGATGCGTGAAGCATACAATAATTATCACAGCCATACCTTAGCAAAAGATCTTTCCGAGAACCCGAAAAAATTCTGGTCCTATGTAAAATCGATAAGCGGGTCAAAGCCCACTGTCCAGTCACTAGTTGATCATTCCGGGGCAGTAATAGAAGAAAGCAAACGGAAAGTTGAAGTTCTAAATTTAACCTTTAAGAAATCTTTCACGCAGGAGGACCGCACAAATATACCATCATTTGATCAACGTACTAATTCCGAAATGGGGGACATAGCAATAGGTATTTCCGGTGTAGAGAAGCAGCTGAGAGAGCTAAATACGAAAAAGTCTGCTGGTCCGGATGGAATACCAGTTCGGTTTTACAAAGACAATTCTGCGACATTGGCCCCCTACTTAGCTTGCATTTACAGCGAATCTTTAATTCAGCGCAAAGTTCCTAGTGATTGGAAAAAAGCGCAGGTGACTCCCGTGTATAAGAAAGGAAAGAGAACTGACCCATACAATTACAGGCCAATATCGTTGACATCGGTTTCATGTAGAATTTTGGAGCATATTCTCAGTTCGAATATAGTAAATTTCCTTGTAACGGAAAAGCTTCTTTCCATGAATCAGCACGGGTTTAGGAAACATCGTTCATGTGAAACTCAGCTTGCCCTTTTCTCACATGACATCTTGCGAGCCATGGACGAAGGGCAACAGGCGGATTGTGTTTTTCTCGACTTCAAAAAGGCGTTCGACACGGTGCCACACTGCAGACTGCTAACGAAAATGCGAGCTTATGGAATAGGTTCACAGATTTGTGACTGGCTGGAAGACTTCCTAAGAAATAGAACGCACTACGTTGTTCTCGACGGCGAGTGTTCATCAGAGACGAGTGTATCGTCAGGCGTGCCCCAGGGGAGTGTGATAGGACCGCTATTATTTTCTATCTATATAAATGATCTGATGGACACAGTAAGTTGTAATTTGCGGCTGTTTGCTGATGATGCTGTGGTGTATGGGAGGGTGTCGTCTGTAACTGACTGTAATAGCATACAGGTTGACTTAGACAAAATTTCTAGTTGGTGCGAAGATTGGCAGCTAGCTCTCAATGTAGAAAAATGTAAGGTGATGCGCATGAGTAGAAAAAACAATCCTATAATTTTCGAATACAGCATCAGTAGTGAGCTTCTTGATGCGGTCGCGTCGTTCAAATATCTAGGCGTAACATTGCAGAGCGATATGAAATGGAACGAGCATGTAAGGACAGTTGTGAGTAAGGCAGACAGCCGACTTCGGTTTATTGGGAGAATTTTGGGAAGATGTACTTCACCTGTAAAAGAGACCGCGTATAAAACGCTTGTACGACCACGTCTTGAGTATTGCTCAAGTATTTGGGACCCGCAGCAGATCCGTTTGAAAGAAGACATAGAGGCGGTTCAGAGGCGAGCAGCTAGATTTGTTACCGGTAGGTTCGACCAATGCGCGAGTGTCACGGAAATGCTCCGGCAACTCAATTGGGGATCGCTGGAAAAAAGGCGACGTTCTTTTCGTGAATTTCTGTTAAGTAAATTTAGAGGGCCGGAATTTGAAGCTGAGTGTAGTACGATCTTGCTGCCGCCTACTTACATTTCGCGTAAAGATCACAAAGACAAGATAAGAGAAATTAGGGCTCGTACGGAGGCATATAGGCATTCTTTTTTTCCTCGTTCAATTTGGGAGTGGAATAGGAAAGGAAATGCCTAGTAGTGGTACAGTGTACCCTCCGCCACGCACCTTACGGTGAATTGCGGAGTATGTATGTAGATGTAGATGTAGTTGTAGATGTAGAAAGTATGCAAAATACATTTCTGCCCCATAAACGATCCAAGCTGTAGAATGACACTACCTACCCCGTACCTAACAGTACCGACCTAATACTCAACATTGGATAAACGAACAAAGTATGCACTTTGAACGAAGCAGAAGCGCAGCATGTTAACTCACCGTAGCCTCAGACGGAAAGTGGTGTCTCTACCCGCAAATGGCCGTCGGCTAGCGGTTGGCTATGGAGTGTATATGAGGAATTTCCAACACCCTGAGATGGAACATTCTACTGGGTGCATTGAGATCGCATGTCACTGACCATCTCAAAGTACTAGAGCATTAAGTTTGTATTGAGAGCATGCTTAGGTCGAAACTTCACTGGTGGCTACTGATTGATCCAATTGATCCGTTTCAATACCTCATATGCGTAAGAGATACAAAGGAGAGGAGAAATATTAATTCAAATATTTCTTAGGGAAAACAATAAAATGTTTAGTCCTAACGAATTGCCGGTCGTATTTATGTAGTTGAGTTCTTGTAGTTGGACATGTGGAAAAAAATATCTATATAATAGTGTCCGTGTGTATGTATTGCAGACAAACCTACAGTTTTCTTCCAATCGCCAAGAAATTCTGGATACCTAGCTTTCAAAGCAAGTGGAAGGTCGCTGTTGGTGCAAGGATAACGAATAACACTATGACGTCTTGGTGAAGTGCGAGGAAATCTTCCGCCTCCTGCGACTGAGTTATACACTCTTTCCTAAAACTCTCGACCGATTTCAATGAAATTTCATGTACGTATTCCTTACCGTGAGATAACAATCGCTATAGGGTTAAGAATCACCTAAGGCACATAGTTCATGTGATCTGACGGTTATGTAGCGTAGCGGAGAGTACTTTACCTAGTGACCATGACAAAACTCTAAAGTTTCATTTCGATCTTGATCTTCCGCATTTGACATTCAGAATATGAGAACGAACACTATTTACATTGATTTTCGTATGACGCATAGTGGAGGGTACTTATGGACTTCGCAAATATCTATATTTTTATTCCGATCTTGATGAAGCTACCGAGTTGTGCAACGTGGTATTTCGCAGTAAATTTTGCACGGTATCACAGTTCACCACGGAATTTGATAGAAACATGTGATTTTTCGTAGGCGGAGGAAGTGATGAGTAAGGATGTATATCAGGCCATCTGTTAAAATTAACCATCCAAATTCCATAGTTAATCACAGAGACGCTGCGCAAGCAGGAAAAAAACGAGCAAGAAAAAAAGAGGGCAAGTACATGAAATAGCGGAAGAGAGCTAAGTGAGGGGGAGGATGAGATGAACGGAACGAGAGGAGGAGGAGGAATGCAGAAAGATAGTCGTGCATGGTGGGCCAACTGGTTACACGGGACGTTATTGTTTCGGGAATAAAATATTAATTGTTTCTCTCAGTATTGTAGCGCCTAAGCGCTACATGCCGCCCATACGGCGTCCACGTGCTCGTACTCGTCTACGCGCCACAGTTTCAGCTGACTAGGGTACGCAATACATGCCCCGTGCTTGCTAGGGAAAATTCCAGCCAAGCAACCAATCCGGGAGCAGGTAATGGACACGTGACGGGCGCAGAGTGAGCCTGCGAGAAACGTTCGCAAGAAACGAACGTTCTCTTTCTGGTCAGCGTTCGTTCTGAACGATCATGCCCTTTTTCTCCCTGGACATCCTCCTTGTTCGCAGCCTGTTGGTTTCCTCCCAGGCATTAGAGTCCCTCAAATGTGAACTCAGATACTGTTCGAGTTTTTTGCTTGATATTATACGTGTCATGACTGACACATTGACCAACAACCAATTTTCTTACTTATTTAATGTATGTCGGTCACTCGCAACTTCACCCTCTCTGAGCCATCCTGTACGTAGAGGACGGAGGCGGAGGTAGAAGAGTGTGCAATAATTAAATACCCTGGGAACGTCGGGTTTTGAGGTAGTATTTAATATAAATGAAGAGTAATTACTTACATGAAATACTAGTGTACCCGGTCTTTGGCGGTCCATTCCGGCTCCCTACAACCTGTGTTTGGCTGTCAGACCTCCCGTCCACTGCAGCTGTCACGTGGAAACTAACTGCTGGTTGTTGGCATGTAGAACCAAACAAAACGTTTCCTGTAGATGAAGTAGTTGCTATTCCTGCTTCTGCAGTTTTTGTCATGAAACACAGAGTTTGGGAAAGAAAGCAATGGTGCCACGCAGCAACTACTTCTCGAATAAGCAAAAAATGTTCAAATGTTTGTTAAGCTTATGGGACTTAACTACGGGGTCATCAGTCCCTAAACTTACAAACTACTTATGAACTACTTACGAACTAGGACGGCACAAATATCCATGCCCGAGGGGGGATTCGAACCCCCGACCGTAGTGGCCGTGCTGACCGTGACTGGAGCGCCTCAGTCACCTCGGCCACCGCGGCCGGCTTCGAATAAGCTTATGAGGTTTTCGTTGCTTTCATGTGACACTTCCAGTTTATCCTCAATCATTTTTTAATTCAAAATGATCCATTCTTTCGGTTGGTTGGTGTTCATCACCAAAAAGGAAGCGTCTAACGTTGATTAGTGGGTGGCTATGATTCTGCGGAAGTCTTTCCGAATTGTACGACACCTGAAGCATGATAATGATGATGATGATAGTACGGAATTTATTGGTCTGGCAATCCCCTGCTGGGGTTCAGCGGTCTTGCTGCAAATCTTTTTAGTTGACACAAAGTCAGTGACCTGCATATCAATGCTAATGACAACAACACACATCATCCAGTCACCGCCCGAAATCGAACCCGTGCCTCCTGCGTTGTAGTCAGCGATGCTGTCTACTGAGCTATGAAGTATTATATGTATTACAGTGGAGTCTCGATATTTAAGGTCTTGGAATTACGAGCTTCGCATAAATTCACGCGTCAGGCAACAAATCAAAACTGCGCATAAACTGTCTTCACCGAAAGTCAATTCAATGAATGCTTATTATGTGTATATAATACCTGCACAGGAATTTGTTCGGTTTAAAGATTTTAATGGTCGTATTCAATTAGAGATACCACTGGGTACGTGCGGCAAAGATTAAGCAGCTGATATAAAAAAAGAGAATGGTGAAAAGAGGAAAATGAAAAACATTCAAAGATTGGTAATGTTAAAGACGGCGTACCTATTGGTGAATATTGTCACTTGCTTAAAAATCTTGCCGGTCGCAGTGGCCGAGCGGTCTGCGGCGTGCCAGTCACGGTCTGCACGGCCGCTGCAGTCAGGGATTTGAATCCCCACTTGGAAATGGGAGTTTCTGCCGTCTTTAGTATAAGCTAGTTTATAATTCGTTTGTACGTTTAGGGACTGATGACCCCACAGTTAAGTCCGATAGACTCTACAAACATTTGAAAGATTTTAAAAAGCTTATAAAGCTCCTTTTAGAAACTCTGTAATAGACACACGTTGCTGTGCCTTACAATAATGCCAAAACTTAAACCTCAACTTATCAACCATTATATCGCGAAGTAAATAGTTAAATGACTTGAAAACCTTTAGGCTGCCAATGTAAATGCATATTTAAACACGTTTAACAAAAGTTCATATTTTTGACACGTGTATTCGAGTTCGATTTACTTCTTCTTCGCCTATAAATTTCGATAGTTCGAGGTGGTCCCGGTCCCATTCACCTCGATTTAACGAGACTCTGCTGTAACGAAATTTTTCCAGAGACTCAGAATTGACAAATTAACAGAAAGGTTTTTGTTTTATGGAATGGGCTGAGAGGAACGTTGTGTGCAATACATTGGGAAGAATTTGTGGGAAACCGCTGGCTTAGGTCAACTGGAATAGCATCATAGTTTTGCGCCATGTACATTACACAGTTCGGATGACCTGGTTGAAGCGTAGTAGCAATGAAATTCTCAGTGTTGAAGACACTCTTTCCTCCATAGTTCTAGTGACGCTCGACTGACCTTCGCTGTTGATACATACTGGTAAATAGACACAATAACAGAGCCACTAAGAACGTGTAGCGGACCTGCAACAAAAGACTCAGTGTCTCCCGTGCGAAAGCTACCATAAGGTTCCGTGTAAAGCGAATAGCAGGCGCTTGAAAGCCGCAGTGAGGTTCAGTGAGCCGAAGCCGTAGCTCTGAATCTGTCGCGTGAAAGGTCGCATAAGGTGCAACGTAACACAATCGCTTCAGCTCTCTGCACGGTCTCCCGTGTGAAAGAGCCCCTTTCTCTGCCCATCATTCCGTCCTCTCTGTGCCTTACGTTCCTCTTTTAGATTTCCGTCTGTATTAGCTAGCTAAACACCCGTCATTGGACGGGTATTGAGTGATTCCAATACTCAGTTAATCCAAATACTTCTCCCTCTCTCTGTCCATTTCCTCCCCTTTCTCAGCCCCCCCTCTCTCTCTCTACCTACCTCTGGCCTCTCCTCCTTCTACTCCTAACCCCCTCCTCCCCTTGCCTTTCTCGTTATCTCCCCCGCTTTCTACCATTCACATCCCTGTCCCCTCTGTTAGTCATCTCCTCACCTGTATATTAAAAAATACAAATGTCAAATTTCATTGTGGTCGGGAAATGGAATCGAAGTTTTCAGCAATGTATCATCCTACATGCGCAGTACGAAATTTTACATAGACTGTGCATAGTAGAGAAAAAGGTCCTTATTCTTTTATTACGTCACATACGACCGGTTTCGGGCACGTTAAATCCCACCATCAGGTGTAGAACAAAATCACCAGTTGCGAGGAAAATGCATAATTCCAACAGGAGGCTTTGGCGTATGTAGACAGTGTTGTTTTCGGAGGTCAAGTGTATAAAATTTGGCCCAGTCTGATGAATAGTTTGAATGCGCGTAAAACACGAAACCCGAAGTGATGATGCCCATACAAAAATACTAATTTAAATTTTTTGTAGCTTTCGATTTTTCCATTTTTTCCTTACAAACGACGTCTGTATTAAAGCTAATAAGGCCATTTCTAAGTTTTTGGAAGATTAACGAACAGCAGTTGATTTTTATGTTCAGAGATTTAATAGCAACCGCTGTAGAATGTAGTGTCGTCAGCGACTATGTCTGAAATCGTGAGAGCTACAACTATTAATTACTAGAGACTGCCTTCAATTGTGAATGTGAATATTGTCTCCTGGAAATCAATGGTCTCTTTCCCCAACATATAAAATATAGCAGATTCTAATCTGGAAAAGTTTCCAGTTTGACTATTTGGGGCCGCGGCGGAGTGACCAAGCGTATTGAAGTGCTATACTCGGATGCGCGAGGCCACTCCCAGTCGTGGCTTCGAATCCCCCCTCGGGCATGGATGTTTGTGCCGTCTTTAGTATAAGTTAGTTCATAAGTAGTTTAAAAGTTTAGGGACTGTTGACCCCATAGTTTAGTTCCATAAGCTTAGCAAATATTTGAAAACTTTTTACTATTTGTTACAGTAAACCGTAGGTAAAATTTAACCTTGTAAGAGTACTGATTCACTGTGAGATCTCCCTGAAACACGTAATAAACATGTCCAATGCCATGCAATCTTAGTAAAATCCTTGTTACTTCTGATTTTATAATTTATTACAAAACTAGCTGCAAGTACCCGACTTTGCCCGGATTTAACATAGGTATCCTCCACCATGCACTGAACGAAGGTTTATGTAGACAGTGCCCTTCCTCTTGTTTTCGAGGTCAATTGTGCAAAATTTCATCAAGATCAGTGCGAAGATATCGATTTACACGGACACATTGAAAACTCACTTTCACGTTTTCTCAAATTTTCCGGTTGGTTTTCCAGAAAATGGAACTAAACCTGTTTAAGAAGCTTCCCCATGCAATTTTGTGTACGTGTACCAAATTTCACGTTATTTGGTTGTCTGGTTCTTGAGTTATAAGAGAACAGACAGACAGACTACAAATGCGTCTTGTATAGAGTTGCAAAAAAATCTTCCTTGCACAACGGAGTATATGCAGATACACAGAACTGGTTCGTTTACCACAGGACCACAAAGAATATAAATCACAAAATGTAATACTTGGGAAACAATAGGTTATGACACAAACCAATAACTTATTAAATTAATACAAATGAACAATCCTTGAGACGGATTCTCGTCTCGAATTTGTCAATATCTTAGTTTCAACTACTGATAAGTTTGACATCTTCTGTACTGGAAACGCACATATGCTTTCCCTGTTCAATAAACTGTCTGCAGTAAGACACAATAAGCAGCAGAGATGGACAATACGATGCTGTGCTGCGAAATGAGAAGTTATAAAAGTGCAGTGAAGATATTCTTTACTGTGTTTTATTGTCAGATCCCTTAACAGATGCAACAGAACTACAAAAGAAACTGCATACACTACGCTTGTCCGTCCATTGTATTGCTGCCCATTGTGGGATCCTTATCAGGCGGGTTTGACGGAGGACATCGAAAGAGTCCAAAGAAGGGCAGCTCGCTTCGTATTGTCACGATACAGGGGAGACAGCGTCACGGAAATGATACAGGATCTGGGATGGGCATCATTACAACAACGGCGCTTATCGCTGCGGCGTGTGCTACTTACGAAACTCCAATCGCCAACATTCTCCTCCGATTGCGAAAATATATTGTTGACTCCCACTTACAAAGGTAGAAATGATCTTCAGAATAAAATACGAGAAATCAGAGCTCGAACAGAGAGATTCGGGTGTTCTTTCTTTCCGCGCGCTATTCGAGAATGCAACGGAAGATAAATAGTATAAAGGTGGTTCTATGAACCCTCTGCCAGGCACTTAAATGTAATTTGCAGAGTATTCCATGTAGATGTAGATGTAAAACGAAACAATAAACTCAGGAAAAAAAGAACAAAAAACATTTTTTATTCCGCCAATAAAAAAGGAGACATTATTAGAGATTAATCAAAGAAAAAGAAGCAATTATTAATTAAATGTTTTTTAACTAAACGCCTTACCGTACAGTGCAAATTAGTCCATATATGGATAACTGATGTACAACAAGCAACAACAGAAGTGCTTCAGGATGTTACCTTCCACTAAATCATTGCAATAATTCGTCGATATCTTCAATTTTGAATAATATTTCAGTATCCTTCCAATAAAAACTAAACAATGTTGGACGAGAAGGCATCAAAATAAGACCGACGGCCTTAAAGGTTAAGAATCGCGTCTTCATGTCGCGAAACAGTACTCGATTTATACGAAGTTTCCTTTAAGTTGTAATAGCATGTTGAATACTTTGGACCAATTCGATTCATAATTTTATTATTGTTATTATTATTTTTGTTTTTGTCATGTTCAGGAACTGTAAAAGACTTTTTCATTTATTAGACACTATGGGTTTCACAGCAATTTGAGCCGCATCTGTGGACGCAGTCCTAAAAAAGTCATGGTGTGGTAATGGTCAGTCCCGAAAAAGCAGAGGAAGCCCATTTGTTGCTGTCCAATATAACAACGGACTCTCCCGTAGTTCTAAATTATGTTAGTAGAGATGTAGTACCATTTTCACGCGAACAGGCACCACTTTTGATCCCAGCGTCGGATCTGTAGGGAGAAGGGCCGGTGGCAAAGCGAGAAAAGAAGTATCTGCCCCGGGCGGCACTCGCAGAAGGGCGCCGAATGTCGGCTGGGGGGGGGGATGGTCGGGGCGCCACTATCCAGATTGTGCCGCCCCGGTTGGTAACCATCGGACATCCGGCACTGTGTGATCGTAGAGATGAAATAAATCAACACAAGAAAGAATTTCCGATGCTATATACGATCGGAAATGAAAATAAATCTAAGAGGAAAGTTGGAAAGTGCAGGGCTCGGTGGTGTTGGGATAAAGCGATCGACTGGAAACCGAAGGGTCGCAGGTTCGAAACCAGGTCGAACATTATATTTTTCGAATCTGCGTTTTAACCCTTCCTTCACCTCCACAACGATGTGAGGAGTCGCCAGAAACGACACGTGGTTCGGATTCCGCGTTAAGTTGTAGGTCCCCTTTCTCCGGTTGGATAACTGGTGTAGACTAGGGACGCGCAAATCGCCGAAGGGGCGTCTATAATCTTTAACCGTCTTACACCACCAGAAAGCATACTATGATTAGAAAAATTGACCCGTGTGCCTAATTATCAATTTGGGTGGAAAAAGGTAATGGAGCCGATGGTATAGCGGAGATTATAACCGGAACGTTGCTGTACCTTTTGGTAAAAGAAAGCGGAAAGTAAAATTTGGAATAAAAGAATAATGTTTACAAGAAAAACGCTGAATAAACGGAACACAGGAATTAATTTCGAAAAAGTGAATAATTTATTTATTTACGGTCGCCAGCTCGTTGTACGAGCAAATAATTTAGTGGGATTTAATAATAGCATAATTAATCAGCAATGTGAAGAATTACGTAAATTTTGGTGGGCTGGGAATTCTCTTGCGCGTCAAATCCGGTTCAAAATACACTGACAATACACTATTAACTGAGAAATAGTTCATTAACACAGAGGTTGAATGTAAGACAATGAAATGCAATCCATAGCCACGCAAATGCAACATGCAGCAGATCATGCAAAGCTCTCACCTTAATGCTTACTATTTATAGTTTAAAGTAATTAATTGTTTACATAAGTACCAGAAATTATTCAACAGCAAGTATGCAATGCGCTTTAGCAATAATCAAATTGTAACTGTACTGATAGCATGCTCAAAAATTAATTAATGACTTGATAACACTGAATATTTTGAAATGCACAATTTAATCTTCTGATTAACTTTTACCTTCTCTTTAGCTAGGAAGTATTAGCATTTCAAACACTTGTAAATAATCACTATTCTCAGTAATCAGTCCCTGCAAGCAGAAACCTTACTTCCAATTAATATGCAATGAAAATTAATTAATCTTTTGCACTATGTTGAAATATGTCTTGCCATTGAAAGTTAGTCTAGCAGTTTCATTCAACTTAGCAAACCTATTTATCAGCAACACTGGCATAAGCTACATTTAGTAACATTTTTCTAAACAAATTATTATTAATCTCAGTCATTCTGTCTTTAATGACTCTGATTAAAGTTTTCTATAACTTGTGTATATTCTCGGTGAAACAATGGAAGAGGAAGGAACGTGTCTGAACAATGATTAAGGGTAATGATCTAAACACAGGATCACAAATAACAGTGTTCACTATTGAACAATTATCGCTAATACGCTGGTTAGCTGTACATGATAAGACAAACTGGACAGATATTACAGATTTCGGTGTGCGACGTGGTGATTGGAGACTATTGGCACTAAAAAATTGGCAAACACAGGCTCTTCTTGGCGACGAATGTTAATTACAATTTTGGGCCCACAGCATTCCTCTTGATTCATTTGTTAACTATGTGAACTGTGCCCGTATGAACAAATAATACTGCCTGTTCGCCGTATCTTCCACTAGTGCCAAACCAACACGCATTTTTATTAACGTACATTTGCCGTACACCATTGCGCGCACCGTCTCGCTGTTACGTCTGTCCACTACTACGTCAGAACAACAGAACAACGACTTTTTCTCGCTAGGCGTCTCTGCGCTACCAGCGATAAAACTCCCTTGTGAAAGATGATTCTATACAATAGCAAAGCCCTTGCTAAACCATCGTGTCTACTACATTTAAAGTATTATTTTTGACACATACAGATATTAACAGGACAATTTTAATACGTTACAAAAACGAAATACACAATAAATTACAAAAAAAAAAAAAAAAAAAAAAAAAAAAAAATTAAGGAAAAATACATAAAGCATCGTATTACATTACTGTACGCACACATGATTGGAAAGCACCGTTGGTCACTGTGTTGTGTCACACGTCCAATTAAAAGACTTTCAGACTTTCACCAGACCAATGAGCCACACGAAACTTTCTAGAGAGCCTATATAGGAAGAGAGTGGCCAACAGGCCGGTGGCCGCCATGTTTTCACCAGACTGCGTTCTGGACGTGCATTTATATAGCGACCCGGGCAGAAATGCAGCCACTTAACGATCGAAATAAGGCATCAGTTCGACCCAAGAGGTCAAAGCACATCTTCTAGTTTAATAATTAGTGTGCCGCGGCGGATTAGCCGTGCACACTGGGGCACCGTATGCAGTGCGCGCGATCGATCGGCGTCGGGGCTTCGAATCCTTCCTCGGGCATGGGTATTTGTGTTCTCCTTAGGTTAGGTTAACTTAGTTTAAGTAGTTTGTAAGCTACGGACTAATAATCCAGCAGTTGATCCTGATAAATTTACAAATATTTGAACTAATCAGTGCGTGGTCAAAACAAATGTTATTCACCTATATATGAGGACTGTTTGAAATGTCCGTGAAAAGTCCGAGAGATGGCACCAGTGCGTATCGAGGTCATGTTTAGTTAGTACCACCCTTGGAAAGAACGCACACCAAGTTTCAGCCACATTGGTCTATTTCTTTGTGTTTGGCATTCGTATGAATCAAGAGCAAATATTCTATTTCAAACCGTGATTACGTTTTCTTTTGCAGATAAAATCACAAACGAAAAAATTGTGGTAACACTAAATTCCACATTAATACTTAATATACCGAGTGATCAAAAAGTCAGTATAAATTTGAAAACAGAATAATGTTGATAGAGAGGTAAAATTTGAATGACTTGGGGTTTTATTAAAAAAAAAAAAAAAATAAAAAAAAAAAAAAAATAAATAAAATAAAAAAAAATAAAAAAAGTTCGAAAGATGGCGCTTCATCTGATCTGAAGAGCAATAATTAGCACAACAAATTAAGACAAAGCAATGATGTTCTTTACAGGGAATGCTCAATATGTTCACCATCACCCCTCAACAATAGCTGTAGTCGAGGAATAATGTTGTGAACAGCACTATAAAGCATGCCCGGAGTTATGGTGAGGCAGTGGTGTCGGATGTTGTCTTCCCTAGAGATGTTTATCAGCCAGGCTGGAGATGATGCGATTCTGTAACAAATCGGCGCACCTCTCACCCGTCATAGTAGCAGTTACAAAACCATAATCACGCAGTACCTCGAAGAAAAAAGGCCCGATAACGGTAGATGTGGTAAATCCAACCCATACCGTGACTTTATCGTCGTGCAATGGAGTTTTCACGACAGTTCCAAGATTTTCGGTAGCCCAAATTCTACAGTTTGTGGGCGTTAACAGACTCTCGGAGCGTGAAATGAGCTTCGTCGGTCCATAACACTTACTCAACCAATCATCTTGCGCCAGCTTTTGAAACTCCCACACCGCAGATGCCCTCCGCTTCACTAAATCGCCACGTAACCATGATGCCGATAGATGTTGTAAGGATCGCATCGGAGGGTACTTCGTTCGAATCCCCTTCCTATGGCGATACGATTGTAACGTTGAACTAGCACAAATCCCATTCTGATAATACAGATTCACTAAAAGCGCCTTTTCAGGTAACGTCAACATGCTGCGTCTGCTGGTGCATCTGATTCTCTCTCTCTCACTACAGCTCCTTTTATACACGATTTTCATGCGCAGTCACTGACGTTTTGCTGTCCAGCACCATTTGTCGGACATTTATGAACTTCTGTTTTTATTTACTTATTTATATATTTATTTTTTGTTCTAATAAAACCCCATGTCATTCCAAGCATATGTGTCAATTCTTACCTCTTTATCTAAATTAATCCCTGATTTATTAAGTTTTCGAATTTATCATTTTTGATCACCCGGTATATACAAAGTTAGTAGTATCAATATGTCATTTACAACAGTCACTGTAACAGTATCTCCCCAGTTTATGTACATGTGTTAAAGAAGTGTAAGTTTACAATTCGTTGCTATGTATTTCATGTTATGGTCTCGAAACAGAAGAAATGCAGTTTTCAGAGAAAGCGCTGTTACCGTTGGACAACTCGGAATCCTGTGTTCAGTTAACAAGCGTGTGCGAAAACCTTTTAGGAAGCAAGAGGAAAAACAAAGTGTGCCAAAACAATTGGTATATTCAGTGAGATCGATGCTTTGCGGTTGTTTGTTCATATTCGTTCTGGGTTGTTCATTGAGAATTTTACTCAATTTTTTGTTACAGATGACGTTGAATCAACATCGTCTGAAGGAAATGACTGTGTCATGTCACGTGCCATGTCACGTCACGCAAAGTAGGCTTGTGTCATGTCACGTGCCATATCACGTCACGCAGAGTAGGTCGCGATCGCATAGCTTACTGGGTAGCTGGTGGGGCACAGCCCACCGCCTCATAGCGGCCAGCCAGTGAGCTACACTATCGCGACCTACTCTGCGTGACGTGGCACGGGAACGCAAGGCCTTCTCTTCAGAATGAACCGTTTTTTGTCTTTTCATAGGTTCTTCGGTTTGAACGCGTACTTTCAGGACGTTGATTTGTTTTGTCCTATTTTGATCCTTTCGGAAAACTCAGTTTTCTCGTTACAGAGGGTGTCAAGCTACCATGCTGGCAACCCTCTGGCCGAGCGTGCTGAGCCACCGCGCCCTAGCAAATTACGAACCACCGTCTCACTAACCAACATTACATTATAATTCATTGTCCTTAGAACGACGTGTTTTTGATAATTTTCAGTGCGCCATTGCTTTGAAATGACAACGCTCGAGTTATAATAAGAAAATCGTCAAGTAGAGAAAGCAAGATGGCGTACGCAAAAGAGAGTTTCGGGCGAGGGATGTCACGTGACTGCTTTACGAACGCCAAATGTACGCTGTGTTACATCCAGGCTAAAGTTACTCGTCCGAACGCCAAATGTACCCTACGTTCGTTCCAGGCTATGGACATTCGTAACCAGTATAGGCCTAGAAAATAAACTTTGAACTACCAAGGTAAAACAGGTGATAATATTTTAACGGAAATATAGGAGACATATTACAATTATAGTTCAAAGAGGTAAAAGTTAAAAAAGAAGTATGTTTGTCAAAGCTAAACTCAAATATCATATAATTTTAGCTGGTTCTTAAAATACGGTCAGAAAGAATATCACGTGTTGAGTGCATGGATATTACCGCAATAGTAGAGTCGTAAACATATCACCATAATTTTTTATTATTTAGATAATTATTTTGGTCCGAAATGTTTGAAAAAACTTATAACACTACAAATCTAAAGTGGTCCGTAAAACACGTCAGTGCGATTATTTTTTAACGGACCTAACCAATTTTTAAGCAAATAAGTCTCGTGAAGCGTATTTTACGACGTTCTGGTAACTTCGACAATTGGCAGTTGATTAATAAGAAAGAAAAGAATTTCATTTTATGTATCTCAAAGAAAGTGATGCCATTTCAGATTTTTTGTCTGCATATCCGACGCTGAAATTAGTACACTATTATCGCTTTCTGCCCTCATTATGCGTAATACATTTTAAATGAGTTCTTGTCGATCTTTCCTACACTGGGATATAGCAAAACGTCATTCTATACATAGTTTTAGGAATGCAGTACCACAAAAATCGGAAAAATACCGATAATATCTCCAATGAAACAGCAGAAACAGGCTCAAAATTGGGAACAACAGTCCCGCCCCCCTCTCTTTTTCATATTACATCCAGTAACGAATAGCAAATAGTACACAACCAAGGGAGACGTGCCGTAGCCATGTTAAAACATACATTTTAGCATGACAAGTGGTAAGACACTGGACTCGCATTCGGAAGGACGGTGGTGCAAATCCATGTGAGATTACCGCCCAATAGAAATACTGGTAATTAATAGCATTTGATAATTAAACAGTATGAAGTTCACTGCAAACATTGACCATGCTAATGCACTAAATTTTACACAATTTTAATCTTATTAATTAAGGTAGCAATGTATGTACACAGTTGGGTGACAACATTTATAGTTAGGCCATAGGTAGAAATTCTCCACGTTGAGATTTGCTGTGTGCTTGTAGCTGACGGGAGGCCAGCGAGCAGGCCGATGTTGGTGGCTTGTTCCAACTTAGGATTTTACAGTTCGTTTCCGGTGAGGGGAGAGAGGGACAATGGCGAGTGCCAGGCACAGTGCAGTGCACAAATATTGTAATACTACTGGCATTTGAAGTAATACGATGCAGTTAGGAACCTTTAAGGCCCTCATTACAAAATAGCCTGTTGATAAATAAACAATACATTAGCTAATATATTTAATTGACAATGAAAAGTAATAAATTACCAACGAAGACAAGACAGTTACACAACTAGCATGGCAATGTTTGTTTATAAAAATAATATATTAACTATTTCTCATTTTATTTTCAATTAATCTTTTGTATTTTATCTTGAAGTATTCAGTTAAATCACTTATCTGTGGTATAAGAAATTGCACAATTATGATAAACAGTACAAAGGATGTTTATATTAATATAAAAACGTAAGAAAATATTTGTTTAATGTGTAGTGTAATTATTTTGATTTTAAGTAAATTTTTAGAAATGTATTGGCTGAGCGCTGTACGTTGGCAAATCGGTTATAACTGCTTACATGGGGAACTTGATGACGTAGGGGAAAAAACCCCGGCAGTTGAGTTTTGGCGCGCACGCGCACGAGGGCAGGAAGTGAGGACTCCAGACCACGTGGTGTAGCTGGCCGGGCAGCTTCGCTCTGTCTCAGTCGGCATGTGGATCTCAAGGTGGTGACTTGAGTTTTGTGTGTGGCAATCGCCACGTGTGGTTGCTCGTCGTAGACTGCACCAAGTTAAATCGAGTGCTACTGTGTGTTTGTGAATAATTAGCCGGTGCAACAAGGTGTGCATCGCATTAAATTAAAGTGAGTGTGATTTGTTAATGTAACACGTGTCGTTGCATAGGCATGAACATAAACGGTGTTTGAGACAGCCACGTGGTGTGAAATCAATTCGCAATTCAAAATATTCATTTTGTCTGGGGGCTCACGAGCTATAACTTTATTTGGTACATTTACCGACGTACAGACGCGACAGCCACAGGGTTCAAGTATTGTGAAATAAACAACATAAAGTGAACTTTCACGTGTTTTCTAAAATAGTAGTTAGTACACCCTTTTCTCTCATGAACTTGAAGTTATTATGAATTTGTTTTGTTAATCATATGCAGGGAAGGAAAGCTGCGAACGTGTGATATCATCCCCTAGAAAACGAGTCAAACAGTCGCAATAACAGTTCCAGTGTTTTTGCATGTTTAGGAATTTGGTTCGCAGCTGGTGGTTGTGAGTTATAAAAATTAATCTTTTCTCTATTTTAAACTCTCACCCCGACCTTCACGCTCGCATCCACCTCCGGCCATCCACATTTAGGTTATTCCGTGATTTCTCTAAACCACTCTAGGCAAATGCCGGGGTGGTTTCTTTCAAAGGGCACGGCCGTATTTCCTCCCCTAATCCTTTCCCAAAAATCCGAGCGTATGCTCCGTCTCTAATGACCACGTTGTCGACGGGAAGTTAAATCCTAAGCTTCCTTCCCTCCATCCTTAGCGCGACATGTCAAAAACCAAAACAGTGAACTAACAAAAAGCTAGACATTACTGTTTAAAAAAAGTTTGCCGCTTACCGTATGCGAACTCCCTGGCTTTCATTAATACCATTCTTGCATTGGATCGGGGGGGGGGGGGGGGCTGAGCAGAAAATATTTACTTCTCAGAGACAGGAAGGTTTCGATAAATCACCTTTTGCGGTTGTCGCTTTCTTGGTAAAATTTCACCACCCACTGTTTCCGTATCAAATAACAATCTTCAATTCGGTTTTTACAGCCAACAGAGGAGCAACAAGACATTTCTTTCGACTGTCCTCAGTGATATAAAATACACATTATTTATTACACTCAGTAAATCACTTCAAATGAACATTAATCTTAAAAGCTGCAGCAAAGTTCTAAACTTACCGTCATCGACCGATACGTGAATTTACGTAAACAGAACCGACAGAAGACGTCGGAAAGTGCAGAAGAAGCTACCGTAATTCAACCTCTATGTTACTGTATAGTGAAATCACTATCAGAAGCATTGAATACCCTCTACAATTCAGAAACGCCCAAAGTAGCTGTTCAGACATATACAAAGCCACCAAGTTTGGTAAAATCAAGGCATCCTGGGCTCTCAGGCAATCATCAGCGACATCACTCTATGCTTATACAGGCTCTCTACGGCTTACTTTTTTTCCCTTTCTTTCTGCAGATAGATCTATGTTCTTCGGTCGTTAGTTCAGTTAGTTCTAGGTTGTTCGTTGCACCTTTGGCTCCCCTGACCGGGAGCGCTGAGCCACGGCGGCCGGCGTAAGCCACTGGTGACACAGTGGTCGTCACGGCTATGCGGGCTGCCCAGACACACCTCCCGGCAGACGCAAATCCTCCTCTTATACACACACTACAAATGTATTACGCCAGTCCACTATCGCACCTTTACTCTCCGCATTTCTCACATTCCCGGACATGTGTATAACATTAGGTATGAAATTGCTTTCCTATATTCCTAGAATGTGCCAATAAAGGGAGCAAACTGTCTGCACAATGCACATAGCTATCATGGCAATTACATGTGGATTCTTGAATGCCAGAGATCATAAAGGTGATTCGTAAGAACGGGCAAGTTCCCGGTCCAACAGGTGCTATATGTTTTAAATGACAAGAAATTTCGAGAGGGTGTTGAACAGGGTAGTTGTTGTACACCACAAAGAGAGCTTTTCGTCGAAGTAGTCTATCTGGATCCGCAATATCCAGCTGAAAAGGCGTGTCACCTTCCTGTCACAGAAACGGCAACAGTACAGAAATAACTGGCTGTATACTGTATACTGGCTGTATACTGTACCCCCCCCCCCGACACATACAAACACACACACACACACATACATACTCCCTTTCGATCCGTCACACGCTACCGAGGTGTGCTACCCACGTATATACTTGCATGTATATTAACTTTGGTTCAATCGAGGCTTTATTTAACACCAAATTAGTTGCAGTTGCTCTCAAAAGGAATGCTATGATGATACTGACCAGTACATATGCATGTAAAAGAGAATGAACTAGGATGACAGGTACTAAGCAGACCAATAATAAATATAACTGAAAAAATAATGGAAAACCAAGTATCTGAAATTATTTGATTAAAAAACACACCGAATATTTTCGCTCTTGTTCCTGGAGTTCAAATTCAAATGTTTGAATAGCTTATGGGACTTAACTACGGGGTCATAAGTCCCTAAACTTACAAACTACTTACTTAATAGCTAATACTAAGGACGGCACAAATATCCATGCCAGAGGGGGGACTCGAGCCCCCGACCGTAGTGACCGTGCAGACCGTGACTGGAACGCCTCAGTCCCCTCCGCCACCGCGGCCGGCTTCACAGAGTTAAACCAGAGTTTTTGCAAAAAGTGGAAGTGGCTCAAGTTCTTCCATGTGATAATGTTATCCACCTCCTCTGGGAGTAGAAGAAAATGGTAACTCATGGCTGCATTCCATTGTGAACTGTGTCCACCACGAAACTTATTGTATATAAACATAATAACAGCATCAGGCGTAAAAGTCTTCATATAATATCTTATAGCAAATAGATTTGTGTTTTTGCGTGACTATTTTCTGTGCAAATATTAATGTCTTGAAAACTTACATAATTCGTCTTTCTTTTAAACTCAACATGGCTTGATTTCAAAAGCAGCATAGCAGTTGATGAACAACATTAAAATGAGTCTGCAGATTACACGTTAAACGTACACCATTCATTTATTCGTTTACGTTCCAACTTGTTCGTTTAAAGTATACGTTAGAGGTTCATTTCAATGTTGTTGCTCATCTGTAATGTTTCTCCCACATTCATACCATTCCGAGCCTATGTGTTTGTACGGGACTTAAGTATTTTAATATTTACACTGACGATACTCAGACAGCGAGGGAAATCGATTTGGTAGAATAAATGTTTTGAAAAGTATTTGCTCGTTAAAAAAACAAATAATAATTTTATCATGCTAGCGCCGCGCAGGAAGGAAGTAGAAAAGAATGCCCCAGCTCTGGTCACAAATAAAAAAATTTGGAAGCAATTGTTGGGAGGATGTAAGGTCCACGGTGAACGTAACTACAGTCATGTTGCTATTCACAAAGTTTCGAGAGATTTATGGTTTGCCTGTGGCCACAGTGCCCCACACATTTGCTGCGCGATTCTATCTCCCTCTGTGTAGCGTGCTCTGACTTCGTGTACACAAGTTTTTATCGTTTTCTTTTATTTGCGTCACTTTCTGTGGCTTCTAGAGTCGCTATAAAAGAGTGACTGTCCATTGTGCTGCGTAAGTAACTACATTCGTTGCACACTTTTGTTTCCGAAGGGTAAATAATTACTTCAACGTAAAAGAAAGTCACTTATGTGCTACCCCCAGCTATATGCAGCGCCACGAAATTCACTCCTGGTCATTAAAATTGCTACCCCCACGAAAATGTAATCGATAGGAAGAAGATGCTGTGATATGCAAATGAATAACCTTTCAGAGCATTCACACAAGGTTGGCGTCGGTGGCGACACTTACAACGTGCTGACATGAGGGTAGTTTCCAAACGATTTCTCATACACAAGTAGCAGTTGACCGGCGTTCTCTGGTGAAACGTTGTTTTCCTCTACGATTTTACCCCACCTTATTTCTCATGCTGACGATTCCTTAATGTCTCAGAATGTGGCCCACCAAACTATCCCTTCTATTAGTCACGATACGCCAGGAACTACTTTTCTCCGCAATTCTGTTGAGAACCTCCTCATTAGTTACGTGATCTACCTATCCAATCTTCACCATTTGTCTGTAGCACCACATTTCGAAAGCTTATATCATCTTTTTGTTTGAACTCCTTATCGTCCACGTTTCACTTCGATACAATGCTAAAAGTCAGACACGCTTTCAGAAAGGACTTCCTAACATTTAAACAAATATTGCATAGCAACAAATTCGCTTCTTCAGAAACGATTTTCTTCCGATAGCGATTCCGCATTCTACATCCTCTTCACTTCGGTCGTCAGCTACCCAAATAACAAAACTCATGTTTTACTTTTATTGTGTCATTTCCTAATCTGATTTCTTCTACATCGCCTGATTTCTGACACTACATTCCATACCCTAGTTTTACTCTTGTTAATGTTACACTTTCCTTTCAAAACACTGTCCACTCGGTTTAACAGCTCTTCCATGTCCTTCACTCTCTCTGACGGAATTACTACGTCGTTAGCTAAACGCAGGGTTTTTATTTCCTCTCCTTGGACTTAAATTTCCTCTCCAAAATCTCCTTGCTTTCCTTCACAGATTGCTCAATGCACAGATTGAACAACATGTGGGAAAGTCTACAACCCTGTATTACTCCCTTCCCAACCACTGCGACACTTCCATGCCCTTGGACTCTAATAATTGTTGTCTGGTTTTGGCAGAAGTTCAGTATAGCTCTACGTTCCCCATATTTTAACTCTGCTACCTTCAGAATCTGAAAAAGTGTATTCCAGTCAACAGTGTCAAAAGCTTTCTCCAGATCATAGGTATTGTGGAAATTTAAGAAATTGTGTTTCCATATAAATTAAATTTTCTTTGTGTTAATAAAATATGCTTATTGACTTACAGTACGAGGCCGTGACTACCAATTAATGCTGTGAAAACCGTACATAAATATCTCTTCCCATTTCCGCAATAATTATGGCGCTATTTTTTGGTGAGTAAGTCTGTGGATTAGATTATTTATTTCTGCGCACATTGCATATATTACACACTCGCGCTGATATGAATTAATAAAATATTATTAGGTTTACAACCGTGACGAGTGCTTATACAGACATAAGCCTTCACTCCTCCTGTTTTTTATCTTCTTGCTGTCGTCATCTTACAACATACTCTGCAAGTACCAAGAGCATTACGTCGTACATACGGTGCTCACAATAGAACAACACCTCGCAGAGGAACAGACAGCAGCTACATTAGTGACAAAGCGGCACAAAATTGCATTTGACGACACCTTTAGTAACACGATATACAGCTGTTTTCGGGACAAAGACATTAATGAAGCTATAGACGGAAAAATATCTGATCCTAAATTCAGATTCAGGCGGACACAACATGAAACCTGGTCATCGGGAGGTTAAAACGGGAGTTATATACGTCCGCGGAAACATTGTCCATGTGGCGTTGGATTGAACACCATTGATAGCGTTGCAGTGAATACCGCTGATATATAAAGAGCACACATGGCAATAGTTTCCGCTCGGCTATCTCAAAGAGTTACTATGTGAAAAGCCAGTGAATGTATAAACACCTCACGCAACTCAATGTCCCACAAAATTTGATCTTTTTGTTCTACTCATGAAAAGTACGCACGAAACACGTCATCGACTCATGAACGACAATGCAGGTACCAGCATGTTAAAAAAACGTGCGAATTTGTGAATTTTGCAGAGGTAATATCTCGGGTAGTTATTAATGTGTGAAACCATCTCTAGCGGTTTGCAGCGAATTTTGAAAGGTATGATGAAACCGCGATCAGTGGCAAGCAATCTCATTCATTCGAAATCGATTTCTGTTATTCAATAGCCATAATCAATAAGTCAGCAAGTAAAATCACATACGAATGAAGCTTCTGTGCCTCTGACAGAGTAGTAGGACGCCAGTGAGCTCGTCGTTCAAACGATGGCTTTTTATCTGTTACTTTTCAATCCTTTCAAACCTTTCAATGTTGGTGTTGTGAAAAATGCTGAGTTGCACCGAAAATAAGCTATAGGTTCCCATGTAACAAGCTGCGTATGTTAGTTCAAAGGTCGGATGAAAGTAACGGCAAACCACCTCCAAACAGGACCATGCCTAGTAAAGCATTGTGGTGTTCAAACCAATATTCGTATATTCTACTGCTTTACTTTACAAAAGTCACGTAAAATAAAGCGGGGACGTTCTGTGAACACTGGTCTACAGTACTTATGGTCTTGGGAATATAACAATTTGAAGCAAGAACTGTGTTTTAAGATTGTTTGAAGGCAGACTGGAACTACTCATAATATAGGTAGTGGACCGTCAAAAGGACTAGATACTGACACTTGTAAATCAGTCCCGTTCTTACCCTTTGCGGTTACAATTTTTCGAAAATCACATGATTTTTTTTTCTTTGGCTAAAACTAGAGCCCTTTGATAGAGAAGCCTTGAGTACATAAAATGTCCTGTCATAGGGAAAATGCGTCAGTCTTGTAAATTCTGCCTCCACTGAGCATTGTCTGTATGATCTGAATGATTTCGTTCAAAGAGACTCGAACAGCGTGGGGACAGCCGAGCGGTTCTAGGCCCTTTGTTAGGAACTACGAAGCTGCTACCAGCGAGGGCTCAAGTCCTCCTTCCGGCATGGGTGTGAGTTTCGCCCTTAGGCTAGTTTAAGTAGTTTGTAAGCCTAGAGACTAAAGACAAATGTAGTTTGGTCCCATAGATTTATAAACATTTGAAAATTTAACAACACACGTAAAATATTACTTATGTATCCCGCTTCTGGGATTGTGTACTCATGGAACCACACAAATACCCGAGACGATATTAACAAAGATGAAGTTTTCCTTTTTGATCAACACATGGAATCTTATGTTGTCATATACTTGCATACGCTGTAATGCTTCGCAGTTATACTAAATATGCATGGAAATCGTATATCCATACGACTACGGTCGTAAAGTAACCGGGGTTGTATGCCTTCAGACCTTTCTGTTTGCTTTTGACCATTACGTTTATCACGGTCTAAAGATAAACGGTCGTTATGTTCTACAGACGACTGATCGTTAATACTGTCCGATAGACGACAGCGTGAAAACGTCGTTTTATGAAACAATGAAGCCTTTTCACGTGTATAGTTAAAGCACAAAGTCAAGGAAAATTTAGCTATTCCTAAGAATTTCTTTCTGACCCTGTTACGCAACTTAATCTATACATTTTATACAATTGGCTGTACGTGTGTATGTATGTTCCACATCTCTTAAACTACTGGAACGATTTTAACAAAACCTGGTAAACATGTTCTTTACTATCAAGCTACAATCGCTATCGGAGGTAAGAACCACCTACGATATGTATATGTCAGGAGATATAATTAGGTGGATAGATCGCATGACTAATCAGGAGTTAGTGAACAAAATTGCGGTGAAGAGGAATCGACTAAAAGAAAGGATCGATTGGTAGGACACATCCTTAGACATAAAGGAATCGTCAGTTTAGCATTAGAGTTAAGCGTGTAGGGTAACATTCACAGAGGGAGAGCTAGAGACGATTACAGTAAAGAGATTCATTGAACAAAAATATACCAATTGTGGGATATTCTGATACTTAAAATCATAGTACTGCTTTTGCTTTATCACACGCAGAGGAATAACTAAACGGGCACTGAACATGAATCAACACTGGACGAAGACTCGTGCACAGCGACCCATCAGCATCACACAAAGAAATGCACCTCAGAAACGCTAAAAATTTGGACTAAAATGCATATGTGGCAACAATAAAGTAAAACAAACTGAAATATTACTGTAGAACAGAAGAACTGCCAACCAATGGCACCACTCCCACGTGGCTGACTGAACTATTTCACAAAGATAAGAAGTGAAATTATTGAGAATTCCTTCTCGGAAGTAGCATCAAACGAGAGCACGTTCAATTTAGAAACCATTACGTCCAACTGTAAGAACATTGGAGCCCATTTACGGTAATTAGCTATTTTCTGAGACCGATCACGACAAAAAGTTAGTCCGAAGTATACAAAGAATAGTAACAAAATGTACGTGAGCATGAAGGTAGCATAAAATCCCAGGTAATGATCAATAAATGAAAGCCATAACTGAAATAAGAAAGACATGAAAGCGACTTGAGCATGCAACACCTGTGGATATTACAAGACTCTCTGTTCACCCATTCCTTGACATATTAAACAATTAAAAACAATTTCATCCACCATAACTATACCTTTCCTACTATTATTCCTCTGAATATACATTCTAAATTACATAATAATAAACACATAGTTCAGGAGATATAACATCAAAAAGAATTGTATGCTTAAAATTGAATTAAGGTAGTAAAATTGTTATTGGAAATAATTTAGCGAATTTGTGGTATTTCCAGTTTTATACAATTTTTGGTAATCGTTTTTAGTTGTAAAATAAAATACGAATTTTGACGTGCGACTACAGAGACTTTTGTACGACACAGTAATTTTCTCAGATGTACTCCAGTGACACCATCAAAAATATTACACATGAGGACAGCTTGTATAGGTAGGAAATGCCTATTATACGGAAAGAGATCGACAGCAAGTTTTAAAAACGTAGTTAGCTGACCTTGGAACTCTTGGGATCACACTAGAAACCAATACCTTGTGTTGACTATGTCGATTAAGACCGCATTTACGTATCTAATTGGATGTGACCGGTATATTTTGAGTACTTTCGATTAACTTGGACTTCCAGGTGTATAGACATAGATGCCACCTGTGGGATAGTAGATGTGCTAATAATGGTTTCAGCATCGTCCGCCAATATCGCAGAAACAATGCACCATCACTCTGCATCCTTTAATAGGGAATGTTTACAGCCGTAAGGGTCAGTGTGACAGAAATGTGTGAAGCATAGATCTTGCGACGGAGTCGCAATCGAATTTAAGGAGATCAATTTGTGCACTACCGAGTAGCGGGATGGTCCCATCATAGAATTACCAGGCAAGATGGAATTAATGCGTTCGAAACTGTCACGAAACATTGTCCTAGACGACATATTGGACAAAAAATGTGATGTTTCTAAATCGGTGGGACTGAACTAATCTGATAATCAATCCCTAGGCTTACAAACTACTTAAACTAATTCTAAGAAATACACCCATGCCCGAGGGAGGACTCGAGCCTCCAACGGCGAGCAGCGGCGCGATCCTCAGCAAGGCGTCTTGGATCATTCGGCCACATGACCGACAGCATACTGGACATCCACACAGCACAGACGTCCACTAAGAGCATCTTATTATAGGGCAGCGGCGGCAGATAGTAGAACTATCACTGCACTGGTAAGAGGGTTTGTTAGCCCAGAAATGTACGGTGCGGATTGATCCGTCAGAGGATCAGTTGCAAGATGCAATGTCCGTAGACTTCAGCCATGAAAACAAAATCTGCCTACATTTACGTGATGGTCTTTTGCACGTAAGACGTACACAAGACAAGCGCTGTCTCGTAGAGTGCATTCGTCCGAAACACACGGTCCCCACCACAAGCCTTATGATCTATCATTCAGATATTACATAACATCGCAGGATGGAGTAGATCTCCATATTTTTTTTTTATTTTTTTTTTTTTTTTTTTTTTTTTTTTTTTAGTGGAGGTTTAACAGAAAGTGCAACATTCTACAACTACATCTACAAGAGACACTCTGCAAATCAACAAAACGAGCTACCCTTCTTTGGATTCTTTCGATGTCCTCCGTCAAACCGACCTATAAGGATTCCACACTGGGCAGCAATACTCCAAAAAAGGACGGACAAGCATAGTGTATGCAGTTTCTTTAGTAGTTCTGTTGCATCTTTTAAGACAGTCTCTGCTTCGCCTTTCCCACATTATTACCTACGTGTTGTTTCCAGTTTAAGTCTGAAGTAATAGTAATTTCTAGGTATTTAGTGGATTTTTTGGCCTTCACTTTAGATTGATTTATCTTGTAAACAAAGTTTAACGGATTTCCTTCGTTACTCATGTGAGCGACTTCACACATCTCATTATTTACAGTCAATTGCCATTTTTACACCACAGTTCTGCAGTTAGTTTTGAACTTCAGATGATTTTACTAGACGGTAAATGACAGTGTCATCTGCAAACAACCTAAGAGAGCTGCTCAGATTTCCCCCCAAATCGTTTATGCAAATAAGGAACAGCAGAGGACCAATAACACTAACCTGTAGAACACCCGACATCACCTCTGTTTTAGTCCATGCCTTACCATCGATTACTAGGAACTGTATCCTCTCTGACAGGAAATCCCTTATCTAGTCGCAAATTTGGGACGATATAGCGAAACCACGCATTTTTATTAAAAGCCGTTTGTGAGGTACGGTGTCTAAGGCCTTCTGGAAATCTAGAGATACGGAATCAGTTTGAGAACCCTTGTCAATAGTACTCACCACTTCGTGTAAGTAAAGAGCTAGTTGTGTATCGCATGAACGCCTTTTCTAAATTCTTGTTGACTTTGGGTCAATAGATCATTGTGTTCAAGATAATTAATAATATTTGAATACAGGATATGTTCCAAAACCCAACTGCAAATTGACGTCAATGAAATAGGGCTGTAGTTTAGTGGGTTTATCCTCCTGCCTTTCTTGAAGTAGGTGTGACTGTCCAACTTTCCATTCTTTTGGTAAAGATCCTTCTTTCAAAAATGTTTAAATGTTTGTGAAGCTTACGGGAGTTAATTGCGGGGCCATCTGTCCGTAAACTTATAAACTACTGTAATTCTTCATGCTTTCCCGGCGAGATCTTGACATTTTTGATAAGCGGGATTACTGCCGGATGTATGCGTCGTTCTGGCACAAGTAGTTTCATAAACTACTTATGAACTCGCGTATACTAAAGACAGCACAAACATCCATGCCCGAGGTGGGGTTCCAATGAATGCGTCACATTTTTCAAGCCAATAATGCTTCTTATTTGAAACTCACTGATTGGTCTGTATGTTTGACGCATACGTCTGTGAGGCGTCCTACAAGTCTCGAGTCAGACTGATTCCTTCATTTTACAGCGACAACAAGAGCCGCAGGCACGTTTTCCCCGTAGGTGTGTTGTGCGACGATAACGATGTTGAATCCGTGCGGACACAATCCCCAAATGCTACTCCTTTCTGCAGGATATACTAACGTACATGTC
The DNA here is from genome assembly GCA_026315105.1 of Locusta migratoria. Lineage (NCBI taxonomy): Eukaryota > Metazoa > Arthropoda > Insecta > Orthoptera > Acrididae > Locusta > Locusta migratoria. Next base: position 106,442,817 of record CM048747.1, read on the forward strand.
CTGCGATTCAGAAGCTACTTCCTCTAGTCTTTGAATGTATTTTCTTTGTACTAAATATGATAGTCCATATGCCGAAAACGCCGGGCTCTGAGGATAGTCTTAATCTGATGTTTCTTTCTTTCTTCTTTTTATACAAAACTGAGTGTCTGTGTGGTTGTTTGCATTGAATACAAATCTACAGTTTTGTTCCGATCTTCATAAAATTTTGGCACTCTTGACCTTTAAAACCAGATGATGGTCACCGTCTACATCAAATTTTCTATAGGGTAGATTACCAAAAACTTTGAGGAAGTCTACAGTTTTACTTCAATCTTAATGAATTTGTGCACACTTCATTTTCAATACATAAGTCAGTGGCTACGTAAGTTTTGTATAGTCCACGGCACAGAGTACTTTACCTACGAACTTCGACAAAATCTACTATTTTGTTTGATCTTGATGAAATTTTGCACATTTCATCATGAAAAGAGGAGAGACATGACAATCGTAACCTGCATGGCAAGTTAACAGAGTTATATAATTTTTCACAGTTGAAGGAAGGGTTGTCAACTCGTCGTCTGAATTCTCCAGATATTTCATTTAATCTTCAGATAAAATACAGAATCTACAGACAACTGCTCTTCGTAATATTCTGTACAAAATAATGATTTGAATTTTCAGCGCAATTTCTTCCACTTCATTGTTGAACGCAATAAATATTTTTCTAAACACGCGAACATGTAAAGTGACAAAATTTGGTGATAATTTTCCTTAACGAACACAAATTAAAAATTTTGACCTCTAGGCTAAGACCCAGACTTCGTTTAATAAATGTAGAGTTAATAGTTAAGCTCGGCGTGGATGAAAATGATTTGAATTTGAAATCGTACTAGTACTACTGTATTCAAATTCGTGAACACTGCAAAATCCAGTACCAAACACAAGTGACAACGTAGAAATTAATTGTGAATTAACAATGTATTTGCCAATAGTGTTAGATCATTTTGGTAGGCAGTTGATTTGAAAACTAAAAATTAACTTTTTAAATTATAATATTCATTTTTCGCGACAGAAATACCAAAATCCTGGCATTTTGAAGCATTTTTCTAGGTATTTTAGTCTTACAACCCATGATGGAGAGGGCAATGGACTGAAGAAATGGAGGAGGCGTTGCACAGTGAGATCAGCAAGTGATTGACAGAGAAAGGAGGCGGTGTAGATGGGTAGGAAGAGGGGAGAGGAGGAGAGGAACAGAGAAAGAGAGAGAGTGGGGGAGATAAGAAAGGTGAAAGAACTGACAATAATTGCAAGACAATAACGTCGACATTCCTGTAGAATTTTGGAGTATTTTCTCAGTTCAAATAAAGTAAATTTCCTTGAGATGGAAAATCTTCTTTTTATGAATCAGCAAGGGTTTAGGAAACATCGTTCGTGTGAATCTCAGCTTGACCTTTTCTCACATGACATCTTCCGAGCCATGGATGCAGGGCAACAGGCAGATTTTGTTTTTCTCGATTTCAAAAAGGCATTTGACGCGGTGCCACACTGCAGACTGCTAACGAAGATGTGAGCATATGGAATAGCTTGGCAGATTTATGACTGGCTGAAAGGCTCTATAAGTAACAGAACGAAGTACGACGGCGAATTTTCATCAGAGACGAGTGTATCGTCAGGCGTGCCGCAGTGGATTGTGATAGGACCGCTATTATTTTCTGTATATATAAATGATGTGATGGACAGAGTAATTTGTAATTTGTGGCTGTTTGCTGATGCGACTCTGGTGTATGGGAGGATGTCGTCTTTAACTGAGTGTAATAACATACAGGATGACTTAGACAAATTTTTTTGTTGGTGCGAAGAATGGTAGCTAGCTCTAAATGTAGAAAAATGTAAGGTGATGCTCATGAGTAGGATAAACAATACAATAATAGTCGAATACAACATTAGTAGTGAGCTGTTTGATGCAGTCGCGTCGTTCAAATACCTAGAGCGATTGCAGAGCGATATGAAATGGAACGAGCATTTTAGGACAGTTGTGAGTAAGGCGGACAGCCGACTTCGGTTTATTGGGAGGATTTTGGGAAGATGTACTTCATCTGTAAAGGAGACCGCGTATAAAACGCTTGTACGACCACGTCTTGAGTATTGCTCAAGTGTTTGGGACCCACAGCAGGTCGGTTTACAAGAAGACGCAGAATCAGTTCAAAGGCGAGCAGTTAGGTTCGTTACTGGTAGGTTCGACCAATGCGCGAGTGTCACGGAGAAGCTTCGGGAACTCAAATGGGGATCACAGAAGGGAAGACGACGTCCTTCTCGAGAAATTCTGTTGAAACTTAGAGGGCTGGAATTTGAAGCTGAGCGTAGAACGAGCTTCATGTAGCTTACTTACATTTCGTGTAATGATTACGAAGACAACGGAAATTAGGACTCGTACGGAGGCATATAGACACACTTTTTCCCCTCGTCCTGTTTGGGTGTGGAATAGGAAATGAAATGTCTAGTAGTAGAATCTACATCTACATCTACATACATACTCCGCAATTCACCGTAAGGTGCGTGGTGGAGGGTACACTGTACCACTACTAGGCATTTCCATTCCTATTCCACTCCCAAATTGAACGAGGAGAAAAAGAATGCCTATATGCCTCCGTACGAGCCCTAATTTCTCTTATCTTGTGATCTTTACGCGAAATGTAAGTAGGTGGCAGTAAGATCGTACTACACTCAGCTTCAAATTCCGGCCCTCTAAATTTCCTCAACAGAAATTCACGAAAAGAACGTCGTCTTTCTTCCAGCGATCCCCAACTGAGTTGCCGGAGCATTTCCGTGACACTCGCGCATTGGTCGAACCTACCAGTAACAAATCTAGCTGCTCGCCTCTGAACCGCCTCTTCCCTTAAACTTATCTGCTGCGGATCCCAAACACTTGAGCAATACTCAAGACGCGGTCGTACAAGCGTTTTATACGCGGTCTCCTTTACAGGTGAATGTTGAATGGTGTATTCTCCGCCACGCACTTTGCGGTCGATTTCGGATTATATATGTGAATGTAGATGTGAATGGACGGAGACGGAAAAGTTGGCAGATATAAGGGCAGGTTATATGGACGAACATAAGACTGGAATAAAAAATTACCGTGACGAGGCCGGGTTTTCAACTAGATAAACTGTTAATGACTGGCTGCTGCTCCAGTGCGTGCAACTTGAAGCGGCAGACCCAGAAGACTGCTGAGGCAGTGGGGCTCCCGAGGCCGCGAGAGCGCAAGGAGCGGCAGTTGACTCGGCGCACCGGGCCGTCTCCCGGAAATCAAGCGCGGCCTGATCCCTGCAGGAACGCCGGGCTGGCTGGGAGCCCACGTCGCGGCAGATTGCCTAATGCATGTAGAGCACACGGCTGCGCGGGCTTACGCAGCGATACACCGAGCCAGCGCGCGCGCCCGCTCTGAAATTCAAATGCCGCCAAAGGATTTGCATTGCTTTGTAATAATACGCGAGGCGAACTGCTCCGCGAGCGGTGAGCGGGCGACGGTAGCCGAACGAGTGCGGCCCCTCGTCTGTGTAGGCTAATCCCGGGACCACCTGTGCGCCGAGCCGAGACCGCTGCCCCAGTCTAACCTACACGGCAGGGGGAACTAGCGGCAGGTAGTCGAGCAGCGGCCGCGCAGGCAGCCTCAATGGAAATCTTATTTAAATGGCATTCTGGGGAGCAGCCAGCCAGCCACGAAAGAAGAACTCTCTGCTACCGTTTAGGGCAAAGAAAATGTGAAAGGGTCAATCAGTGTCTCCAGTCGGATGTTACCTGTCCAGTCTTTGTGATTCGACAACGTAACCGTGATTACAGGTAGCCTAGATCAATAAAATCTGCACATGTAAAATGTTCCAGAATAAATTGCTGGATTATATTAATAACAATTTCGTGTGGCAAGTCTTTCAATTGGACGCTATTTCGGTGACTTGAGTGTCCTTAGCCTACCCCATTAGGCTACGGCCACACTTGTGTTTTTTGAAGCTGGACGCTGAGCGTCTAAGGAAGCAGCTTTAAAAGGCGCCAGGTGGTGGACACATTCGACCGCGTATTACAGCGGCTTCTTATAGGCGTCCTGTCGACCAAAGACGCGAATGTGGCCACATTTGGCTCAGTAGCGTTTCAGACCTGCATGGGTGACATCGCAGCATTGAGAAATGAATGTATTAAGTAAACAGTCTGCAACAATAATATGTGCTGCATTGTTACTGTTTCGACGGAGACGACGTAGACAAAAAAAGACTTATTTGGATTCATCCAATAATTGAAGACAGATCAGAGAGAGGAAAATTCACTCTGATACACAACAAACTTAAAGAAAACCTGAAAAGTTTTTTGAGTACTACAGGATGTCTATTGAGTCATACGAAACTCTGCTGTCTAATGTATAGAGTGCTATTACTGGAAGAAATACTCGACTACGTGATTTTATAATGGCTGAAGAAAAACTATCAGTTACTCTGAGGTAAGTGAAATTTTATTACTTATTTTATTATTTGTTTATATTTCATAAAATGACAGCTAGCCAACCGTCTCTTTCTGTTTTTTATAATCCTCATTTTGAATGTCGTATAAAAATGGTCGAGCTTGAACTTCTAAGATAATACGTTCGCTATCAAGTTGAATTCTTTCCATCCCACTCATCGAAAAAAACTGTAATAACACTTGACTACACACACTACTGTGCGTTGACAGACTGCATAGATAGTACTGAGTTCACGTGGGAACGCAGGGTGAGAAGTGTCTTTTGACGCAGCGAATGGGCGCCGGCCCATCCGACTGGCGCCTGACCTTGAGGATGCGCCTTCCCGTCTGACACTGGCAGAAAAAGACGCCGTGTGTGGCCACTACCGGCCTTCTCCCGCTGAGCGTCCAGCTTCAAAAAACGCAAGTGTGGCCGTAGCCTTATCCAACCGGGCAAAGGGGACCTACAGCTTAACATGGAATCCGAACCGCTTGTCGGTTCTGGCGACTCCTCACATCTTTGAGAGGTGATTGATTTATGTGCAGACTGAAAAAAATCCGAGGTCCAACCGGGTGTCGAACCTGCGATGCTTCGGTTTCCAGTCGAGCACTTTACGCCAAGACCAGCGGGCCCGACAGGTCAGGATTAATACTTTATCAGTATTGAACTGCTGAGTTCTGTGGCTGTGGATTATATATTTATTTTATTCCAAAACATACAGCAAATTACCACTTTCATGCCAAAATGCGATTCAGATTTGCACTCATCTTCAGTTGGCGTAATTACATTTCCCTCTTTGATGTTGTAGGACAAACACTTTTTAACTCTTATTTTTATTTGGCTCCATAATGAGGATTGTGCCTGCCCACTTCAATACTGTAATAAAATCAAGAAAATTCCAGCTTGGTGATCGATATGCGTTTCATTGGTAGAACCCTTAAAAGATGGAACAGAACTACTGACGAAAATGCATACACTACGCTTGTTCGTCCTTTTTTGGAGTATTGCTGCCCAGTGTGGGATCCTTATCGGGTGGGTTTGACGGAGTACATCGAAAGAGTCCAAAGAAGGGCAGCTCGTTTCGCATTGTCACGATACAGGGGAGACAGCGTTATGGAAATGATACAGGATCTGGGATGGGAATCATTACAACAACGGCGCTTATCGCTGCGGCGTGGGCTACTTACGAAACTCCAATCGCCAACATTCTCCTGCGTATGCGAAAATATATTGTTCACTCCCACTTACTTAGGTAGAAATGATCATCAGAATATAATTCGAAAAATCAGAGCTCGGAGAGATTCAGGTGTTCTTTCTTACTGCGCGCTATTCGAAAATGGAATGGGAGATAAATAGTATAACAGTGCTTCGATGAAACCTCTGCCAGGCACTTAAACGTGATTTGCAAAGTATCCCATATAGAAGTATATGTAGATGTAGAATCATTCGTAATGAGTTCCACGCGAAGTACAATACAGACGAGTGCTACTCTAACAATGCTATCTGGAAATTCGCAAACTGAGAACACAAAGTTCTGCTCAACATAGAAGAGAACAATAACAGACATACAACACTGAAACTTCCATCGTGCACACATCCAAAATAGGCGTTTGCAGGGATACCAACCCCTCCGCGATGGAGTGGCCGAGCGTTCCAAGGCACCTAGCTGCGAAAAGCGCCACTGCTAGCCGTCGAAAGTTCATCTCTCTGGCATGGGTGTATTTGTTGTCCATAGCGTAAGTTAGTTTAAGCTGTTTGTATGATACGGACTGATGACCACGCAATTTGGTCCGATAGATTTACAAACATTTGAAAATTTTTGATAACCAGAGTAGTTAAGACCCATAGATTTACAAACGTCATCATCAGGTACCAACCGAATTTCGCTCTAACAATGCCAAAGTTTCCCAATTTTCTGATCAGATCTCTTTTACCATTCATTAACTTACATTGGAGATGGATATGCAAAATGAAATGTCCAAATTTATTGATTAATATATCCCGAAGATGACATAATGAAATGTATTTCATTGCTACAATGGTTTTGCTATTTTGACACTTCAGGATTAAGCTCATGCAAGCATTTAGAGAGCGACGAAAACAAAACAAGTGGCAGGTTTCAAAGTCAAATTAAATGTGCTCCTTTGTGGCGTAATTCTAAGTTAAAAGTTTGAATTGACACCTGCGAATGGAATCTGTAGCGCTGTTTGTGAGTACGTGACGCATCTTTCAGTCCTTTGTTCGTTCGGCCTTGTCCTATCTGGACGGAACGAGTAGTGATGGCTCACATCTGTATTCGTGCGTACCTTCGCTTTCACATCCCAGTCTTTCCCGGAAAGTTACGTGGGGATCCAGTTAGGAAATAAATGAGCGAAGCCGTGCAATCTCTAGGCAGAAAAAAGTTGAAGTTTGTCCGCCGGTGAGCCAGTTGTCGTCCTCCTCGCAGCAATAAACATTTAGAGACGAGGCCGTGTTTGTGTTCTTTTTCGAGACGCCTTCCTTCCCGGAAGTTGTTGGGAAAGTGAAGTCCGCGCCACGTCATCTGGCAGCCGCCATCGTTCCTGAGGCGAGGAGGGGGGAGGGGACAGGGGAGTAGCCGCCAACTTGCCGTAATTGGATCACGTAACGGGACAACATAATTCCCGGGCACCGGAGGTCGTGAAGTTGGAAGCGCGTTACTCGGGCCCCATGACTTCTCAGCACGAGGCGCAAGATATAACTTTACCTAAGATAGTAGAACCTCATAACTCACTTCAATCCCCTCTTCTGTCCCTTATGGTGACCACTTCCCCACTGATAACTTCATTTCAGTGAAATATGAACTGTTCAACAAACGTGGTATTAAACAACTTCATTCATTTCATTCTTCACCCCGAGGAGTGGAGCGACTGTGTGAGATACGGCCAGTAAAAAGTCGCGGTTCTATTTAGCCAATTATCGAACAAGCTGATAGTGGGGCAAGGGGGAGTCCCAATTGGGAATCAAATGTTCAAATGTTTGTATAGCTTATGGGACCCAACTACGGGGTTATCAGTCCCTAAACTTACAAATCACTTATGAACTAACTAAGACTAAGGACGGCATAAATATCCATGCCCGAGGGGGGATTCGAACCCCCGACCATAGCGGTCGTGCAGACCGTGACTGGAGCGCCTTAGTCCCCTCGGCCACCGCGGCCGGCCATTAGGGTCACTTGCAAGTTAATGAGTAATGATATAAAGGGTTCGGCAGCATTTATAGCGTAATTTGACTCTCTTAGTACAATGACGTACCATAGGAAAGCGCTTCAGCTTGAAACGCGTTAGTGTACTAAAGAGCTGCCATTACGAGTGTGACAGTGATATGGAGCAGTGGAGTGTACAGCATCGTGCCTTTGCTGTTGACAGTTATTTAACGAATAACGACTCTCTTATTCCATTTCGGCAACATTTCAACTTGGGACGTCATGCCGAAGTTCCAGATGGAGGAACCATTAAGAGGTGGGTACGTGCATTTCGAACAACAGGTTTTCTGCTTGTAGTGGCAAACCGTAAAGAAGTGAAAGAGTTGTGAGAACACCAGAAGCCGCGGAAAATGTTCGAGCTACAATATTGCGTAGCCCAAAACGATCTGCTCGTCGTCAGGCGCAAACTGTGCATATGTCCGATCGCTCGTTCAGGAGAATATTTCACGTAGATCTCCATTTTCATCCATATACGTAAGTTGCAGATTGTTCTGGAAATTAAGCCTTGCGATTGGGTTTCAAGCGAAACATTCTCCTTAAACATGTGTGATCTCCTTCGCCAAAATCCACACAGTTTGCACCCCAACCTGAGATCAGATGAAGCTAATTTCTAGTTATGTGGTTCAGTGATTAAACAGAATATGCGTTATTGGAGCGATGTAAACCCGCATGAACTGCAAATCAAGACCTTGCTCAGTTATCGTGTCACCGTGTGGTGTGGAGTTGCTTCCTTTGCGATTATTGGCCCTTACTTCTTTGAGGATGACAGCGGTGTAGCTGTGTTACCCGTGAACGCCATCTAAAGATGCTGCAAGATTTTGTTCTTCCCCAATTATGTATGGTCGATGTGGGTGTCGAACAATTACAGTTTCAACAAGACGGAGCGTCCTCGCATACAGCTAGAATTTGCATGGATTTCTTACGACATACATTTCCCAGTATAGTAATTTTCCGTTTTGGTGGCATTTCCTGGCTGATTCGCTCACCTGACCTTTCATGTGCAGACTTTTTCCTTCGGGGCTAACAAGATGTGTTCCGAACACGTTGTACCACCATTCCTGAGATGAAGGATCTCATCAGAACTGCCGTCGGCAATGTCCCAGGGAATACCTTACGCCGAGTTATGGAAACTTTCCAAGGGCGTTGTGCAAAGTAGGCATCATTTGACAGGAGTCATATTCAAAAAGTAATCCACGCAATGGACAATAACTTACACAGTAGTAGAGGGTATACCTTTAACTAATAATTCACGTAAGAGGTAATAAATAAAATACATATACCGCCGGAATGTATGTTTTTAGTGTTTAGTATGAAAGCTGCCGCACCCGATATTACGGTGAAATGCTGTACCGTATGGGCACCGACTGCGCGTGGATAGCACCCGTCTGCCCACGAGCACGTTCGGAATGAACTCAGGAATGAAGTCCATAGTACAGTGAAAGTAGGCTGACTTGGTGTGAGCGTTTTATTTGCCATATGGTAAGGTCTGGACTGACCTGTTAGTAGAACTGATATCACATGATTCACATACTCCATGTGTGCCAGTTTCTACTCCTTGTTTGTGTCTAGAAAGTAAAAAATGGATTGTGATATTCGTTTTCAATAAACGACAAAAAAGGTAGATCGTTATTGGAAGAAGTAGATTCCCGAAATATAACGAACTATGAAGTTGTGCACAGTAAAAAACATGTAAACTAAAACGACTTTCAAAATAAATTCGTCGAGAAGGACAATGGACTTTATTTTCCTTAGTCAAGATATTACTAAGATTTAAAAAACTACAGTACCTTTAACTACGGCTGAGGGTAGATTGCATAACTGATGAAGAAGTTCTGAACAGAATTGAGACAAAAAGGAATTTTTGCCATATCTTGACGAATAGAAGGGATGAATTGGTAGGACACATTCTTAGACATCGAGGAATCGTAAATTTAGCATTGGAGGGAAATGTGTTGGGAAAATCGCAGAGGGAGACCAAGAGACGCATATAGTAAGAAAATTTAAATGAATGTGGGTTGCCGTTATTGTGAGGAGATGAAGAAGCTTGCTCAGGATAGAGTAGAGTGGATAGCTACAACAAACTAGTCTCCAGACTGAATACCAAAACAACATCATTTCCAATTCAGATTTCAATATTGTCACTGAATCGCCTCAGTATGTATTTCCTTTTTTATCCTAGCAGTGTAGCAGTTACATATTGACTGAAATCCTAATTGCTTGTAACACTCTGAATATTAACTTGAAACATCAATCACTGTGTCTGATTTCGAAGTAACTACAGAAAGAGGAAGTAAGGAGTAGGTTATAATTATATTAACAAAAAAAAATATCACTGGTAAATATTTGTAAGTGTTAATGCCGGATGTCTGCTTTGTCTTTTCTTTCTTGCCGAAAAGTTGGGGATATTTTGTTGAAATTGTTATGAGTGTTAAGCCCAAAAAGTGAACTCGTTAGATCTCCTGCTGATTACTTCCCAACTAAATTCAAAAACTGAAATCTTCGGTTAGTCCCGAAAATTTTGGCTACCAATGCTGCAAGATGCACCTCCAATCACTCAATAATGTTGAACTGCTCTCTCCACAGATACCATAACGATTTTCCTTGTGGTACAGAAGCAGTAACGGTCGCAGATCATGGAAGTCATTAAGATTTCATATTATATTACATGACCCCTTCAACCTTCCAGCGTAATAACTCGTAGTTTGATACCCATTAAGCAAGCATGCTATAATGTAAGTTATTTTGCATATTTATTTCCAAAAAAAAAAAAAAATAAATAAATAAATAAATAAATAAAAATATGCGAAATTGAAATTACTATTCAATATATTTTTTTTAATTTATACGTCCTGTTTTAACTAACAAAAAAGTTTCTTCTCCGATGTTTCACCCTGTTTTGTGAACGCTGTCATTACCATTCAAACTGCCGATATGGAAACGTTAAACTGTGCAGTTGTTTTCGTCACTGATGCTCCCACTAACCATAGAATTGTTCTCTTCGCAAGTTTGGAACGACACGTATTTCACGGATCATTTATGTTGGCCGACGCAGAACGAACGTCCAGGACTTCGTACGTGAGTTGTACCTTTTGGTCGCATCACAGAGTTGACAAGTAGGCAGTGCTTGTAGCTTGCAACAAGATGTAAAATACTACGTACTGTTCATATAATATTTCCCACATCCTGCATTTACAAATTCATGGCCTCTTTTTGACAGTATTTTACCTGTTCAAAAATATGAGGGAAGATAATAATTAACAGTTATTGCAGTAGAACTAGGCATCAGATCTGCACAGCATAAGACACAGATGGCGGTAAAAACGAGACACAGTACTGGATAGTACATAAGCCGCTATTTAATGCAAACATTTTTGTACACCATCACCGCGGACAGTGGCTTCGGCTCAGCAGTGTGGGTGCGAACGGCTGAGGGAAGTATCATTCATTGGGCAACTCTCTCTCCTCTAAGTTGGGCGTAATGAGGATTTGCGGAACTTATCTCCTATTTAATTCAATATTGGCTTTATGATTCAGTAATTTTGATGCATCGCAGGTATGTTGTAAGGGAATTTCGTCATACCGGCAAGCTAAAAGGATTTGTTCCACGAAAATCGAGATCAAAGTCTCGCGCATACCTTCTATACCCGTTACTGTCGCCGTCGCTCAGCGAGTCAGCGTAATGCGGTCGACAAAGGGTCTGGCTGCCACGCAGATGGCCTGTGTTCAAATCCTGTTTGCAACTTTTTTTCTCACAGTTATCCGACGATTGACTGCGTATTTATATGCTTCTTGTCCACTTCTTCAATTCGTGTTACAACGATATTATCAAAGTACCAGCAGGTAAGCACGGTTACATAACGTTCTTCGACGATTAAACAAAACACATTTATATGAAAAGTACACTGGTTAATAAAAAATTACACAAATTCTTTCATTTTCAAGAGGTACTATACTCTCCTTTTTCATCTCCCATGATTTCATAGCCATTCTTATAAAAGAGTAAATAGTTCGCAGTCTCTCATTATTTCATTTGCTGCGCAATTTTATTTATTCACTGTCGTAATCGTCACTAGTTTCAGCAAGTGTGCAAAATTCTGGGTGATAAATATCACACAAACACGGAAACACAGAACATTGCAGCAGAACGCACATCTAATAACTGCTATCGTTTTATAGTCGCACGATGTTTTCCTCAGTGATAATGGAAAACAATGGTCGTTGACATTCGAAAATATCTTTCGGTCGTCAACTAATTGCGACGCAAAACAGACATATTTAATCATGGGGGAGGAAGATTGGTGCACTGAACTTATACAACAGAAACGACTGTATTCTTATAGAGTCCTCTCGTGAAGCGATTTTGCGATTACTTGTTAACACTGTGGATGAATCTTTTAATTAAGACATTTATCTGAGGGTAAGGATGCACATCTCACGGTTAGGTGGATGCACTTTCATAGTGCAGGTGCACGCTCCTATTTCGTCGCAACACATAACATATAGGGAAGTTAACATAAGTTGTTATAATGACAAATTATTGTAATGTATGGAGACGAAGTGAATTAAAGTTTGTGCTGGGCTCGGATAGGAGCCCGCAACCTCCTACTTCGCAAGCAAAGGCTCTAAACCGCGCAGCAAACGCCACACTATGAACAAAACGGCTACACGGACTGTCTTTAATCACGTCTCCCTCCACGCCACATACTTTAATTCTGCCTCAATGTTTCCTGTGAACCCAGCGATTCCACTATAGAAGAGCCTTGGCACTTTGATACGTATTTCACAGGGAACATTGAGGCAGAATTAAAGTATGTGGTGTGGAGGGAGACGTGCTTGATGACAATCCGTGTAGTCCCTTTGACCGTGACGCTGTGTTAGCTAAGCGGTCTGAAGTGCTTGCCCAGTAAGCAGGAAGTCCCAGGATCGAATCGTGGCCACAGCAGAAATTTTAATGCAATCCTCTCCTTATGTTTTCTACTCCTGGTGCAATGAGAAAATGTTTGTATCAAGAACTGAGATATTGTTGATAATGACCAATTACTTCAGAATTGCTACAAAGTGGCCGATGGAATGGCTTTTGTGTCGGATCAGCTCATTGCAGGTTAGATTATCGTCTTGGAGAATATTATTGGGGAAAACCTGTCCTTTACGTGCGTTTAAGCAGTTAAATGCAATTACTCTTAATTAATTTCTTAGGACTGGCGTTGAATTGAGTCTGGGGGCTTAAATGGAATTTTTGTTAAAAGAAGAGCCGTATTTCGTCCCATGGAGTTTGAAATTAAAAACTGGCCATCGTCCGTTGTTAGAAATTTTCATCAATTGTATTAATATTGATTCTATGTAATTTTTTTGATCGTTGGTTAAGAGTAAAACAGTACTTGTTCCCCTGAGCTTTAAGCTATATATAGTCCAGTACTCTTCTACATCTACATACATACTCTGCAATTCACCGTAAGGTGCGAGGCAGAGGGTACAATGTACAACTACTAGGCATTTCCTTTCCTATTCCACACCCAAATAGAACGAGCAAAAAATGAATGCCTGTATGCTTCCGTACGAGCCCTAATTTCTCTTATCTTGTCTTTGTGAACTTTACGCGAAATGTAAGTAGGCGGCAGCAAGATAGTACTACACTCAGCTTCAAATTCCGGCCCTCTAAATTTACTCAAGAGAAGTTCACGAAAAGAACGTCGTCTTTACTCCAGCGATCCCCAATTGAGTTGCCGGTGCATTTCCGTGACACTCGCACATTGGTCGAACCTACCAGTAACAAATCTAGCTGCTCGCCTCTGAACTTCCTCTATGTCTTCCTTTAAAGTGATCTGCTGCGGGTCCCAAACACTTGAGCAATACTCAAGACTTAGTCGTACAAGGGTTTTATACGCGGTCTCCTTTACAGGTGAAGTACATCTTCCCAAAAATCTCCCAATAAACCCAATGGCTGTACATGTTGTCGTTAGGTTAGTTTACCTTAGTTTAAGTGGTTTGTAAGCTAGAGACTAATAACCAAGTAGTTGAGCCCTATAGATTTACAAACATTTGAACATCAATTTTTAATTGCTTTTTGCTGTCCAGGCCATTTTAAGATTTAATACAAAGAGAAAACGTAAGTGTGTGTGTGTGTTTGTGTGTGTGCGTGTGTCTGTTCTTTCGGAAATGTCCGAAGGAAGAGACGCAACTTTAGATCCTGCAGTTGTTATGTATTCATTTTCACGGAGCGCATGACATGGGTAAAGCTGAAAAGCTTTCTCCAGCCGGGAATCGAACCTGGGAGTCCTGCTTTATAGGCAGCTATGCTGACTCCTACACTACTAGGGACACAGCGATCACCACACCTGCGCGGAATTACTCAAGTACGCCTCCCGTCAGATACAAATTCTCAACTTTATCCTCTGCGAACTACGAGTTTGAGTTCTAGTTGGCAAGATAAAGTCGAGAATTTGTATTTGTCGGGGGGCGTACTTGACTAATTTCGTGTAGGCCTGGTGATTGCTGTGTCCCCCCTGGTGTAGATGTCAGCGCAACTGCCTAGAAAACAGGAGACACCAGTTCGACTCCTGGCTAGGTATACCTTTTAACTTTACCCAGTCGAATTTAATGTCATACATTTCGTAGATATTTAAAAAAAATACTGTTTTAACATAGAGGGAAAGCATTTTCCCGCCCGAGTAAGCATATTTTTAATGTAACTTCTTTAAATTTTGGATGTGTCTAAATATTTAATGTCTAATGTCTTTCGCCGGAATCGTGCTGCTGTGAATAAGAATCTTAATGCTTGCGGCTTTCTTTTGCGCCGCCAAATTCTGTCATCAACGGGATCCGAAAGGATTGCTTCAGGTCCAGAAGTAGCTCTCAGTCATTCGCAGAAGAGTATTAGCAGTTTCTGCGAAACAGCGACAGGGAGAGCATATTCCCGATATCGATTCGCAGAATGACAAATGACGTTAATGAGCTGGAGGGAAATCAGTTATCTCTGGATGCGAGTGACGCTATGTGCCGAATTCACGGCGTGATCTGAAACGGGGCGACGGGGAGGGGAAAGCATAACCTCACGAATTTGTCATGTAGAGAGCATCTGTTGCTACAGAGCAACAGAAAGAGAGATTGTGTGTATCATATGCAGTGACAAGCACGTTTTGTCACCTTTTGAAGAATTAAATACCTAACGCTTTCAAAATGTATTTAACACCCTCCCATCCATCAATCTAATGACCGGCGCTGTCAGCAAACGTTTTATCGCACTGCGTACGATATTGACTGCAAATGTGGCGTGGTCTCTACTGCTGTATTTCTGCCTGTATACCACAGATTCTGAACGTACATTACAGAGCTTTCACATTGCCTTACGGGATACCGAAGTAGAATGATACAGAGGAGGCGATACACTTCGTCTTACTGTTCGCTAATGCGTTGCATTCCATCGAAAACCCTTTGATTGACATTCAAATGGAAATAAAAACCATACATATATCGAAGACGTATTTATTTTAATTTTAACGGAGGACAAAAACGAAGTTTCCATATCAGAAAAAATGTTAAAAATTTACTACCGTAATATCAGTCTATTTTTCAGTGCACTCAAAGAACAGACAGAGATGTTCAGGATTTCTTGATCTCTTTGAAAAATGCTTCCCTCCCACCTGTCACACTGTGTTGTCAGGATTCTTTGAAGTTCCTGATTTCAAGTGAAGTGATACCCGGCTAACCACTTTTCCAACACTCAAAAATGATAGAAGGCAAACCTGGACTGTAGAAGGATTTAAATTTCGTATCTCTTATTTCAATCACTGTAAATGCGTCTTACGCAGTGACATGCGGTATGGTGTAGTAGTATGACAGAAATGCAGGTTGCTCTGGTCTGAATGGGTCTGTTAATGTTCCAAATGTTTCGACATATGAAACTACCATTACTCTCATTGGAAATTGCGAATTTATACTTCAGCTATATAATACATTTAGCTTTATATGCATGGTGCCTAAAAATACCGACAACACCTAGTATGTTGTGCAGCAACGATAAAAGTTGTTTTTGTAATGATTTCACTGCAGCTCTTGTATCATTTCCGTGACCCATTGTCCGTTGTATCATGATATTATTTATTATAAGTAGTAATTTTATAGCATATTTTAGGGTTATGCCAATGAAGTTCAACATTTGGTTCGCCTTTCCCTCAACATTATTTCCAATTTGCTTCGGTCGTAATTGTAATTCTTAGATATTTAGTTGAATTCGTGGCCTACAGACAGGGTTTATTTTATAAACGACGTTTAACGGATTTTTTTAGTATTCGTGGTGAAGGACTCAGCAATTTTCATTACGTGGGATCACATGCTGATTTTGATCTTTTGGAAGAAAACCTATAGAATAATCTGCAGACAAGTTATAATGATACGGAAGAGCAGCGGAACAATAACACTGCCCTGGAGAACGTCTGATACCACCTCTGTTTCAGTCGATGCCTTTCCATGATTTACTATGAAGTGTCCTCTCTGACAGGAAATGTCTTATCTAGTCTCATATTTGAGACGATATCGCGTGAACACGCAGTTCGATTAAAAGCCGTTTTTGAGGTACTGTTTCAAAAGCATTCAGGAAATCTAAAAACATGAAATCAAAGAGTCCTTGTCAATACCATACATCACTTCGTGGGAGTAAAGGACGGTACTTTCTTAATCCGTGTTGACTGTGGGTCACTACATAGTTCCGATCTAGGTAATTCGTTACATGTGAATACAGCATATTTTCCAAACTTCTGCTGCAAATCAACGTCAATGATGCAGGCCTATACTTTAGGGACTGGCATTCTTGAATATGGATGTGACTAGTGCAAATTTTCAGATTTCGGGTACGGATCCTTTGTTGCGTGATAAGTGGTATATGAGTGATAAATATAGAGCTATTGCATCAGCATACTCTGACAGGGACCTAATCAGTATACAGTATTGAGCTACTAGTGACCCCGAGTTACACGAGTAGCACCAAATACTGTAACCAGGTGATTTATGGATAAAGAAAATCGAGTATAGAGTGTAGAAGTTTTACAAGATATATCTATAGGTACAGTGCCTTTTACGGTTACCTACCAGATTAAGGAGGAACGTTAGATGCAAGTAATTATTGTGGACGTGCATCAATGCAAAGATGTTGTTCAAATTAGCAAGTCACAAGAAAGTTCATGTAAGCTGAAAAATATTCTGGTTTGCACTGGGCTACGTCTGTGAGTGTAGACAAAGAGATACTAGTAATAAAAATCATATTTTATATTGCGTGAATTATTAAAATCAAGCGGAAATTCGCTAAGTTTACTCAAACGAACTGAAATCGGCGGAAATCGTTAGGAAGTACGAGGCAAGCTTGTGCATATTGACATAATTATTTCCTTCTGAATTTGAACAGGAATGGTTTCAACTCATTTCACGTCATTCGTACTGTGGCAATCCTGATGATTTGATCGTTCGCACACCCGGTTTAACTGAATGGTTGACATGAACGGACATTAAAGTTTGATTTTTACCTTCATCCCCCCTCGGGCACGGATATTTGTGTCGACTTTAGTATAAGGGAGTTCATAAGTGGTTTGTAAGTTTCTCTCTGACCTAGTGAGAAAATTGTCGTGTCGCATCAACAGGTTCAGGACTGGGCATGGTTGCTGCAATTACTTCAGACACAAGAGGGACTGGATCAGTTCACCGATGTGTGAGTGTAACCTGGAAGAACAGACGATCAAACATCTGGTCTAACGGTGTCACCTTCATTCGTATCCTGGCATTCCTGATGATCTGATCGTTCTCACGCCAGGTTTAACTGAATGGATGGCAAGAATGGAGTTGAAGTTTGATTTTACATTGTTATCTCTATATATAAAAGGAAGTGTCCCGATTGACTGACTGTCTGACTGTCTGACTGACTCATCATGGCCCAGCCCAAACCACTGAAGATAGAAACTTGAAATTTGTGGAGGGTGTTGATCTTACTCTGTAGGCGTCATTTAAGAAGCGATTTATCGATATTACGTCCGTAAGGGGGTGAAATAGTGGATGAAAAGTTTTTGAAAATATGTAGCTATTTAGACGATTTTGAAGCTAGAACTACAAAATTTCGGGTTTTAATTCAGGGTTCGAATTTAGAAGACAGGTGTTTCGGCATTTTTTAAAATTCGACAAATAAGGGGGTAAAATAGGTGACGCATAAATTGATTTTCAAAAATATGTTGCTGTTAACTTAAATTTTAAGCTACAACTACGAAACTTCGGATATGGAATCTTGGTCAGGATTAATAATCCATGATTTTTAGTATTTTTGGAAATTCAACAGGTAAGAGGGTTAAATAGAGGATTAAAAATTCTTTTGGGAAACATGTTGCTATTGATACAATTTTGTAGCTAGAGATGCAAAAATTGATATTTGTATAGTTGGTTAGATGTTAAAAATGCGTGTTTCGGTATTCTTGGAAATTCAACCATCAACGGCGTTAAATTGGAGAGGGGGTGTTTTACGAAAAATGTTGCTATTTAGGCAGTTTTGAAGTTAGAACTACAAATTTTCGGATTTGGATTCGGGGTTCGAATTTATAGACACGTGTTTCGGCATTTTTTGAAATTCAACCAAAAAGCGGTTAAAATAGAGGACGCAAAAAATTGACTTTCAAAAGTATGTTGCTGTTGACCCAAATTTCAAGCTATAACTACGAAACTTAGGATATGGACTCTTGATCAGGATTAAAAACACACGACTTTCGGTATTTTTGGAAATTCAAAAACTAAGGGGGTAAAAGAGGGGATCAAAAATTCTTTTCGAAAACACTTTGTTGTCAAGACAATTTTTAGCTATAGCTGCAAAAATTGGTATTTGTATTGTTCGTTATGATTTAAAAAATACGTGTTTCGGAATTTTTGGAAATTCGACCAATAAGGGGGTGAAATACGAGGTGCTAAAATTGATTTTTAAAAATATGGTGCTGTTAACTCAAATTTCAAGCTATAACTAGGAAACTTAAGATATGGATTCTTCATCAGGATCAAAATGAAACGACTGGGGCAGACCAACCAGCCTACGCATGCGAAGCAGCGGGGGTTCAGCTAGTCTATATCTATAAATGTGAATGTCTGTTCGGTGTACGTTTATCACGTCTGAACCAAAAGACATAAAGAGCTAAAAATTTGTGCAGTTACTAATGTCTACCCGGGGAAGGCTTTAGGCGCGGTTTTATGTCGATCGGATAGCTATTTATCTATATATATATATATTAACGTGAATGTGTGTTCGATGTACGCTTATCACGTCCGAACGACGAGACGCAGAGACTTAAATATTAGTACAGTTACTAATTTATACCTAAGGAAGGTTTTAGGCACGGTTTTATAGCGATCTGATGGATATTGAAGAAGATATTGAAGAATAAGACGCGAAATGAGGAACAATAATTACTCTTTGAAAATTATATTTATTCTTTGAAAATGGTTTTATTGGTTGCATTGTTGGTTGAGGGTTGATAATGATAAAAGGGTGGAGTATAATGGGATGGAAAGTTATCGGTGTATATAAAATTCTACTTGTGTGTGTGTGTGTGTGTGTGTGTGTGTGTGTGTGTGTGTGTCTGTGTGTGTTAATATTTCGCTCTGCACCGACCACTACAGAAGTCAAACGAATGGTCTGTGTGTAATTATTGTCCGAAGTCTCCAATTGTACACCATAGCAGTTCCATACCGATAGCTATAAGGGGATGGAAGATATGGTGGTTGAATGTCGTTAAATTATTAACAAAATCGAACTGAAGGCCAGCGATGACGTTTGCGACTCTATAGCAAACGTGATGCCACAGACCATATCTTTGGTCTAAGCGCGCTACAATGTCTTCACTCTTTCTCTGTAAGGATAAGCATACGAATAAATAAGTAAATAAATAAAGTATTAAAAAACAAATTTCTTTTAATACATCTCTTTAAAAAAAATCGATTTGACGTTTCGCGCATTATCTAGCATAATCAACAAACACGCGAGTGGAGCCGCGAGTTTAAGCTAGTATTGTATAAAATTACCATACGATTACATAAATATATCTGGCAATGAAGCCCTCGCTAAATTTCCAGCTTTTGAGTAGTATCGCCAATCTTGGAGATTTTTTTGTTAAGATGTTTTTCTGTTCGTTTCTGCAGCAGCGCTCCATCATGCCGTATCCAGCGAGGTAACAATGTGTTTAGGAGCGCGAGTGCGCATGCGCCACTTGCCTGGCGGACGCGCGGGATCAGCGCGGCCCGTCAGGGAGCGGTAGTTGGCGTTGCCAGGCGACGCGCCGTCCTGGGGGAAATCTCGGCCGCGACACGGGCCGGACGCCGCTCCGCCCGCGCAGTGACGTCACGGGCACGCTATCGCAGGAGTCGCCGCTGTTCCCCGCTGCCCGCTTCTCCACCGGTTATTCTCGAGCACGCATACTTTCTGACAAAGCGCATGATTACGTCTGCAGCCAGACGTATGTGTTCGTGTGTCCGTGTATGAGGCAGAGACAGAGAGGGAGAGAGTTATTTCGTTCCATGTTGTCAAGCAGTTGGAACGCTATATACGACTAGTTCCTCGCATCTGACACACTCATGATTGCTTTTCCGCGCTGTTTGTTCTGTCATTCTCAGTCCGTGGTTTCGTCTCTTTCAACTCACCATTCCTAAACGTTATCAGTCTGTTTTAGCACTGTAACACCAATACATTTCGACCTGTTTGCCACGGAAAAACTTCCAGTATGTTTCTTTTCATCCACACTTTATTTTCTCACATGTTTGATTCCTTGATACCCATTAAGTCAATTTGGTACCCTATATTAATTAGCCAGTCTATTTACGCAATTTTTATAGATTTGGAGAATGGAACAAGTTGATAGATATGTTGAAAAGAGTAGTTGAAAGGAGATACTGTCAGACGATGGTGATTGTGAAAGAAATTTAATATTAAGGGGACGTTGATTACATACCTGTGAATAGTATACGCTTTCTGAGAGAGAAAACAGAAGTAACGGGGGAAAAATAACAAATAAAAGTAACAGTCCCCTTCCATGTATGTATGTAGCTTCATAAATCAAGTGTATAAAATAATAAAATTCAGCAACCAGTTGCTTGTGATTATTTATTTTAGACGACCGGTTTCGGACGCTTGAGTGCCCTTCTTCTGGTCTCTATACAGACAAACAAGTGGATTGGTATACAGTAAAGGCTATAAATGTACAAAAATCGGTTACAGAAATTTGAAGCAGTTTGGAACGAAATCGATTGTATTAAGATATGTTCATATAACGGGATAAAAGTAACACATTTTAGTATTGTACCTTAATGAATGTAGCTACATGCTATTGGGAGAATCAACATTGAGTGCAGAGATTATGCAATGAATAATAATCAGCGGCTATCAAAGTACCTATGGATGAGCGTCAGACTGAAAGAGTAAAAATAAATAAGGAAAAAGGCTATGGGTAAACAGTAATACACTATGTGTTGAAAAGAAAAGCATGAAGAGGGGAGTAGGTGACTGATAAAACAGTCGCTTAACAGATTAATATTTAGTAGTAGAAGAAGTAAATTGATAAGTGGCGCCATAGGCGGAATATTTCGGAGCTAGCAGCTTACACAGTATAGGATGTTTAGAATGTCACTGTCAGGGCATCTGTCAATATAAAGAAGTGGTAGCTAGTTTTCTAAAAATAAACAAGTCACTATTATAATGGTAGTGACTATTGCATAGTTCAGTATAACAAAGCGGAGGCATAAATAACCTATCTTTAATATGGGGTGTGAGAGGGGGGGTTGATAGGAGAGGAGAGAATAGTTACCAGAAATTACAACTGGCATATGTATCCAAATATTTATGGGGTGGGGAGGGGGTCAGAGTGGTAGAAAGTAGTTGATGACTGACTGAAGTGGTCGTGGGATTTGGGGGGGGGGGGGGATAGATGTAAGGAACCTGAGGAACCTGCACAAAGAGGAAGCAGCCAAGGAAAGTTTGAGGAACCACGCATAGACATCAATGTAAGGCCAGGCGTGTGGATGGAACGTAAGGGAGGGGGAGGGGGGAAGTGGTGGTATACTACATAACTACATTGTGTAGTAAAGTAGAACAGAGTACGGTTACATAAAGAAATAGGTGTAGGACTGTAAAAATTCGAATGTGAGATAATTTTAATGTAGTTGTAGCACAGAGGAAGAACTATATTGTGATAGTGGCTGAACGTAGTATGTGGGAGGAGGGGGGGAGGAGAGGAAGGGGGTTGAATATGTTTATAAGTAAAGTAAACAGCAGGTAGCAGGTGGAGAGTGGTGTGTGTGTGTGTGTGTGTGTGTGTGTGTTTGTGTAATTGGTGAATATGATGATATGATGGTGGAACTGTGGAGATTAGGTATGTAAGGAATGAATGTGGGTGTGAGCAAAGTTTATGGTTACTAGTTTGGGAGGGATTTATAGAAGAAGGGGAATAGCTGATAATTGTATGGAATGTGGGGGGGGAGGAGTGTAGCAGAAATTGTGCAAAGACAAATCCATATGCAATGTACCACAAGTGTATGCTCTGTGACTGTTGATAAAAGTTATATATGTTTTACCACTGTAATGTGGGGTGGTTACCACTTTCAATCTTAAGATAGGCATAAATATAAGGGACTAGTTTAGTGTCTGTTTAGAGCTAGTTATGCATTCATGTGCAGTATTAGGGTGGGTTAGTCAGTAAGGTTATGGCTGTAAAACATATGTAATATGTAAAATGGCTGATGTAAAGCCACATAATGAATACTATTGTGAACTTGTGGTTCATTGAAATTAACTGTTGATTTAATTGTATTATTACATCTTTATCAATCTTGACACCCTATGGAACAGGTATACTATGAAAGGTACTGGATGAGTTAAAATTCAAAACAGTAGGGAGGGGAGGTGGTTTTTGGAGGCAACTACACCAGACAAGTGAAGTCAGTGTGGGTAATCAGCACACTGGAGAAAACATAGTGATAGAATGGACTTTGATTTGTGACTTTTATATGAAGTAGAGTAAGTGAAGGATTGGACAAAGGTGAACAAGTTCAAACAGTAATATCTGCACTTAGTGTTTTACAGGAAAATTACAACTAAGAATCAGCCATTATACGGTATGAACACACACTACATTTTCAATTATAATCCAAGAGTGTGGATAAACAATCTAGAAAAACCTTGTTTCTTAAAACAGTTTGTTCATTTAATAGATTACTGTCTTGTGATTTAGATTGCTTATATATTTTTAGTTCTTCAAGAAAGTTCATTTTAGCTCCTTTATTCACAAAGTGCAAGATGTCTAACTTATCAATACTTGTAGCTGTATGTTTTTTATCTATTAGGTGTTGGGCGAAAGTGGACCTATAGGGATTTTCTCCTTTTTTATTAGGGAGGTGTTGCCTAAATCTAGTTTTAAATGCTCTGCCAGTCTGGCCAATATACCTCGCTGGACAGTTTTCACAATTTATTTGGTAGACACCAGATTTAAGTAGAGCATTACTGCTACCTGTTTGTTGCTCATTGTACATGAGTAGTTGGCTAATTTTATTCTGTGCAGAAAGCTGCTGTGATGCCATATTTCTTAAGTAAATTTGCAAGTCGGTAAGAAATGTTGCCAAGGAAAGGCATCTTAATATAGTTAGGTTTCTCTACATTGCATAGTGAAGTCAAAGGTTTTGATTGGTCAGTTCTCTGTTTAAATAGTCTCTTTATTAAACAAGGGTCATAACCATTGGTATTTGCCACATACTCTAAGTTTTGCAACTCTCTCTGAACCGCTTGATCAGACAGTGGAGTTTGAACAATTCTGTTGATCATAGATGTGAAGTAACTATGTTTCTGGCTAACTGGGTGACAAGAGGAACAGTGAATAATACTATCGGTGATTGTAGGTTTCCTAAAAATCTTCATAAATCAAGTGGCTCAATCAATGCATATCCTTGAAGGTTCTGCACAGCCTATCAGTCACTGGCCACTATTGTAGATGAACTGTTACGTGCGACGCAATATAACCTTTTTGCGGTGACTGGCGTAAGTTTTCAAGAGTTTCGTAGTTTTTAAGACGAACGGAACTCTGTAAACGAAAGAACAGACACCACACCAATTTGTAATACGTATTTACACGAGAAGACGGCGTTTGGTTCTTTTAGTGCACCACAGATACGGTCATATCTCGCACAGGAGGCGCGGCAGTGCAGCCGAGCACATTGAGGCGCTATGCTACGATGCACGAAGCTTAACAAACATTTGAACATCTGGCACAGAAATCCGTAAGGCCGAGTGAAAGATGCGTGGACGATATGGACGCTAAATCCGTTGCGTGTGACTTGCGGAAATTTGAGACGGACGGGAAGCGAGAATGGGTAGCGAAGTAGTTAAGAAGACCGCTGGTCCAAAGTGGGAGACCAGGGTTCGATTCCCGACCCAGCTCGCATTTACACTAATCTCTATTGTATGATTTCCGTGCACCAATGCAGCTACTGTGAATCCTTTTCTTCCTTATCCTTCTTCCTTTCCCTCCCTAATCAACAATTAGAAGATGCAATATTGCAGCGAACCAGGTGTGGTGTCTGTTCTTTCGGGCATAACAAAAAGAACAGACATCACACCAATCTATAATAAGCATTAGTGTAATATTGTTTATTTGGTGGCGCTTGTTGATATCGTTTGTTACGTGACTATAGATGTGAAAGAATAATAAGGTTGTAGGTTTTAGAACGAACAGCAATATCTATTGGCAAGGAAGATCGTACATTGCTGGTGAAGTTATTTTATCAGAACATAAGCAACAACAGTGTAGCATTGTGGGAAGATCACGGACAGAAATATAATCAAGAGGTTTGAAGATACAGTTTAATTAAATGGCGCAACAGGGGTATGGAGGCATCCCAATACCATGGCTGTTGTTGATGAAGTTGCTGCAACTGCAGCAACACCGCTTAAAAGACAAGTCTCACGAAAGTCCATGTCTCGTAGCACCGAGTGGCCGCGATCGCTAGCTGACTTGCTGGCCGCTACAATACAGGGAGCTGTGCCCCAACGGCCAGTCAGTCATCTAGCGATCGCTGCCTCTAGGGGTGATATTTCTCAGCTGTGGCACGGGAATTGTCTCTTTCCTGCGTATCAGTTCAAAAGGTTTTGCGGTGCATTTTAGACTGGTATCACTACAACATCGATATGTACGTATTTATGTATCCGGATCCCACTACAGCTACTGGGTGCTTACGAGTCCTCGACACTTGGCTCGGTCCTGCCACCACTTTTCTCCCTCCACTTGCTGTCAGGTCACATCTCTTCGTTCTACAGACGTTTTCTCTCCAACTTTCCTACGTGTACGTGGGTGCCCTCTAGGTCTGCTTCCATCCAGCTTTAGTTCTTCCATAACTTTGGCAGTCTCTGCCCACGCATTCTCTTAACATGGCCTACCATCTTAACCCCATTTTTTTCGATTTCTTCTCTCGTACTTACTTGTTTAAGGTTCTTTCTAATATCAATATTACTTACTCTGTCGATTCTTGTTTTTTCATTAACTGCACTGAAAAAATTCATTTTCTATACTTGCAGTCTGATCGAGACCCATTCTCTCATTGTCCACGTTTCTCCTTCACAAGTGACAATAGGGAAGTGGTAACTCTTATACATAAGGAGTTTTGCTTTTTCTGGAACTTTATTATCCGAAATCAGGTGTTTTAATGTAAGCTATTAATTTCGTTGGTTATTCTTTCATCGCTAGATATTTCACTCCATATATAACTGAAGCTACCACTTTCAGGGGTTCTCCATCCAAAGTAATATGCCTGTTGATCGCTTGGTCTCTTCCAAATACCATTATTTCACTCTAATCTTTATATATTTTGAATTCATCACCCCATATTACCATATCATTTGCGAAAATCATCGTTACGTCTATTTGTTTTACTATATCATTAACTGCCCTATGATTAGTTCCATCACAACATTGAAAAGTGCAGGAGATAAAATATTTCCTTGTTTCAGTCCCTGTCTTATTTCGAAGCATTCAGAATTCCCCAGTGGTGTTCTGATTCTACACTTGTGTTCTCTGTACATTGTCTTTATTACGTTAATGTACCAATCTATTATACCTATCTTCTTCATTCCTTCCCAGAGTCTTTACCTGTTAACTGAGTCACATGCCTTTTCTATGTCTATAAAAACCATTATCACCTTTCTGTTATACTCCCAACTTTTTTCCATCACTTGACAGAGGAAAATATTACGTCGATAGTGCTTCTTCCTTTCTTAAACCTATGTTGTTCCTCACTCAGCTGTTTTTTATCTTTTCATTTATTCTATTTGGTAAAAGTTTTTCAAAAATCTTGGCCATATGACTCTGTAGTTTTTACAGAGACTTTTATTGCCTTTCTTGAAGATAGGAACAATGTCCCATTTTCTCCAATCGTCAGATATTGCACTATTTCTTCATACACTTGGCAGTATTTTATATAACCATGTGATTCCCACTTCTCCTGCTGCTCTTATCATGTCCACTCTTACGTCATCAGGTCCTGGAGTTTTCCCCCATTAATCTTTTTAACAATTATTTCCAATTCTTCCCATCTAATTTGTCTTAATTCTGTTTCCCAACTTATCTTGATTTTTTCCATTATTTGTTGCTTCCTCGTGTACATGCTCCTCAGCATTTAACAGTTTCTTAAAACGTTCTCTCCAGAGATCTTTATATCCCCCACATCTTCAATCACAGTACCATCCTCTCTTCAGTTGTCTTTATTTTATTCATCATTTTATAGAACATTTTCTTATTGCTCCTTACATCTCCTTCAAGTGTTTTTGTAAATTCTTCCTAGGCCTTTTCTTTGCTGGTTCCACTATTTCTTTGAACTTCTATTTTGTTTATATACATTTTATGGTCCTCCTCACTTTCTTTATGCTCCATTTTTTCTTCTAACTGCCTGGATTGTGGTATCATCGCACCAAATTGTCTGTCTTACTTTATCCTTCCCAGATGTACGACATACTTTTTGTGCTGTTTCAACTAAGGTGTCTTTGAATGAACTCCATTTTTTCTACCTCTTTTGGAATTTTTTGCATGATTAATTATCTATACTTCTCTGCAGTTTCACTCTCCTTCAGTTTCCAATCTCGTATACTCTTCACTTTCTTCCTTTTCTTATTTTCCACATATTGTTTCATTTTCCAATGCCCCACCAGTCATATATGGTCTCCATCTGCACTCGCAATGACCACGTTTGTTAGTGTTTCTCCCCATTCCCTATATAAAGAATATAATCATTTACTTATGATTTTGTATGCGTCAGGAGCCTCAGTCAAATAACATTTCTTAAAAGAATTGACCGCCATATGTCTTATTTTAAATTAAGATGCGGGGGCAGCTGTGTTACCCATTTTATGCTTCCGACATGGACTCAACTCCAAATATTTTTATTGTTTCTATTATTATGACCACGACATATGGAAACCTGTCTGACAACTTTTATCACAGCACATGAAAATGGCCTAAAGCCGAAACCAGATTGTGACAATAAACAAAAGAACTTTCAGTCAAATGGTGGTCAATTCTTTAAAAAAATAATCAATTACACTCTTGGTTCTTTCATCCCAGCTGTGTCTGGTCATAACATGACTTTCTCGCTTCATAAACCAGCTGTTTGCTATTTTAATTCCATTCCTATGGCATAAATCCAGGAGTCGTCCCCTTCTTCATTTCTATCTCCATATCCAAAATATCCCAAATTTTGTTCAATTCCTTTCTGTCTTTGCCTATCTGTACATTAAAATCTCCCATCATTATATTAGCACTCACCGTATGATTCTTTAACTCATTCTCTATCTTCTATTGTTCGCTACAGTGTCAAAATATCTTACTTTCTCTCCGTTAGTACATCTGTCATTTCTTCCACTTTTCTATTCAGAGTGTCATTCAGGGTGCCAATATTTAGCTTATTGTTTAGCCGACTTGGTTTCATCTTCTTGTACTGATGCATATCATCAAGTCTCCCATCATTCACACCAGTACCTGAAGAGGTGTGCTTCGTTCCCAGGCTCGTCTGTTTCTTGAAAGCAATAGATGTGAATACTTCCCAACTGGCATGGAGAGACATAGAAAAGTTGGAAGCAGGACAAATACAAAGGGAGGCATCTGCAGCGGATGAAGTTTCCCGAAGTGTAATTAAGGATGTGAACGCGATTTCAGACAACACGAACCGTTTAAAAGGCAAGACCAATGTCGCCCACGCAAAACACCAGCAAGTGAAGCCTCTACGTACGGAGGACCCCGGTATGTGTCCCATTAAAACCACGCCACAGTTTAGCCCAAAGAAACTGGGCGGAGGAACGCCAGGATTGGAGTCATAACTAATGGCGTCGGGTTCTGATCACAGATGAGTCAAGATTTTGCGTTCAGTCGGATGGTGATGGCCAAATCTATCCACATCAGTCATACATTTACGTACCTTATTGCAATTATGCTCGGTTCGATTGCTTTCCTGATGTAAAATCCTACACCCCACTGTACTCTTCCTACTTTGACTCCTGACAGGTAGACCTCGTATTCCCCGACTTCGTCCTCTTTCTCTCATCTTACTCTAACGTCACTAACAGCTAAGACATCTAACCCCATCTTACTTGAAGCCTCCGCCAGCTCTACCTTCTTCCCATTATAATCCCCATTGATATTAATAGCTCCCCATCTCATTCCAGATCGTTTTAAATGTTTGTTTGTAGATCTATCGGACCAAACTGCGTGGTCATCAGTCCGTAGTTTACAAACTACTTAACCCTAGGTAAACTATCCTTAGGACAACACACACAACCATGCCCCAGGGAGGACTCGAACCTCCACGGCGAGCAACCGCGCGCTCCGCAGCGAGACGCGTTAGACCGCTCGGCTACTCCATCGCGGCCAGATCGTTTTCCAAGTCGTATCGGAGGAGTCCCTGGGTCTGTCAATTAGAGGTGGGGGACTCCATCACCTCCAAAGGTCCGAGGCATTTTGCTCTTATTGTTGCCATCATGATATTGAAGTACCTGGGAAGCGGGTTGCTAGCCTTACTTGCCCAGGGCCCCACTGGATTTTATCCCTAACGGTTGAGGGACTAACCGGTGGATTTGGTAGTCTTTGCCGTCTGAGCTTAGCACAAAGGTGGCCACGACTCAGGACATGTTCGAGATGCCCAACCTTATTCCAAAGTAACTGGTATCCCAACTGTCAGGACCACTTACTTGGCCACTCATACGTTGCCCGTGGTTCATCAACTAGGACATGACTACAGGAACCCACACCATGAACCACTAGAGCAGCGCAAA
The DNA here is from genome assembly GCA_026315105.1 of Locusta migratoria. Taxonomy (NCBI): domain Eukaryota; kingdom Metazoa; phylum Arthropoda; class Insecta; order Orthoptera; family Acrididae; genus Locusta; species Locusta migratoria. The sequence continues at coordinate 106,471,818 of CM048747.1, forward strand.
AAGAAAAAGTGTGTGTGTGTGAGAGAGAGAGAAGAAAAATAAATTATCCTAACTACAGATGGCACTTCTCTTACCCCGAGAGTTAGTCACGTAGTACGGCATGTTGCGACCTCACTCTGCCGAGCTGTACCAGTGGCCGATCACCCACTGCCGCCGCGGGGTCCCATGTCCCATTACGAACTGATGTGGCGTCCGGCCGTGATGGACGTGCGTCCACCTGGCTACCTTTTCGGCGCAACAGACGCGTCCTGCGGCCTACGCTGTGCGCGCTTGCCGAACCATGTCCTCCCGGAATATCCAACTGCGCCAACTATAGTTCCTCCCCACCCCTACCCAATCCTCCGACAAAATGTATGGCAACTGTAGTAACCCGAAGTGCCTCGGCACAATAGAAGTCATAGGATCGTGAATTACGAGTTTGTGACACTTGTGAGAAAATGGAATGTGTTGACAGTTGTGAGAAATCCGGGACACTTAGGTAAAGGGGCGCAGGCTAACTCGCATGTTGATACACTGACCCTTTCGCCGTACCTGCTACCGCACAAATTAAAAAAAAAAAAAAAAAAAAAAAAAAAAAAAAAAAAAAAAAAATTGCACAGTGCCGGCCGGCTAAGGCTAAGGAAAACTGGCTTTCGTCAATTTATACAACGGAACTGATATTTTTCTGTTCCATCTGTATGGGGAATGCCGCGCGGGAGTAGCCGAGCAGTCTGGAGCGCCACGTTACGGATCGCGCTGCCTCCCACATCGGAGGTTCGAATCCTCCCTCGGGCATGGATGTGTATGTTTTAAGACTAGGGACAGATGACCAAGATGACAAACGTAGTTTGGTCTCATGGAATTACAAACAATTTTAATTTTGAATTTGTATGGGGAATGTTTACATTTATCATGACATACAAGTTATTAAAGCTTTTTCATTGCAAGGCCCTTGCGAAACGAACTGCAGCTTGATGAATATTCAATATTTCGAAAATAGAGGTAAACGAAAAACAATTAAACCTTCACGCTGCCAGAAAAGGTTCCAGTATATCACAAACATAAAAATTAACCAAAAGGTACATATAAGCATATTATCACCCTTCTGCAATAGATGTTCCATATGTTGACAGTGTAGGTAATTTCTTTAGCTCCGCCTGACCAGCAATTTACACATTGAAAAATCACGGCTTTCAGGCTCGAAATTTTCATCTAGCAGATTTAAATGTACCTTTATCTTCAATGTCATCATATGTTCTTGTAAGACAGGAAACACACTACAGCTGTTTACATCTTTCCGGCGTACAGAAAACGAAAATCATAAAACGTTTTTAAACCTATTAAAATTTATGTGCGTTGGTGGAAAGCTGCGTGTACCTTTAATTTCCTCTGTTCCAGACAGTTAACGAGTCGGTTTTCTGAAACCGATGTTTCAAGTATCAGTTGTCACGTTAACGAGTCTGTGTGGAAACTTATTTAATATTGTGGCCTTGTTTCTTTCTATAAGGAAACGAACAAATTCTTTGACTGTTTCTGCCTAACAAATCTTTCCCCGGGGATATTTGATAATTTTTAGCCCGTGTTCTGAAGAACGCGCCTGTAAATCGTATTCTGGAAGACTTTTAATGCTGTTTTGTAGACTAATGGCTCAGTAAGGGGCATATGCGAATGGATACGTGAAATTGCACTTAAATGCATCACTGCATTAGCAACGTTTCTAAAGGCTAAGACCAAAAATTAATCAAATTTTTTTACTGCTTAGGGGAAAAGTCCCCTCGATGATGCAGAATAATTGAACAAATAAATTTTTAATATCGATCAGAATAGAAAAAAACACTAAATGAAACGGACGAGGCTACTTAATGACTTAAAAAATCTAAATGATGACAAATGACAACCCAAATCATTTCATGCCTATTTATAATGAAGAAGAATTTATCAAGGGCGTTGAAATTCATTTAAATACAAAAAAATAATGAAATTACTACAATTTCAGCCGAAGATTGCCATATTTATATTAAATTTCAGCCGAAGATTGCCATATTTATATTATCAATGGAGCTGCAAATCACATCGGAAAGGTATCGCAGGTTTAGCAACCGAGAGCAACTGATGGACGTGTAACAGGTTCTTGCTGTTCCTGTAGACTGCCTGCTACCTGCTCTCCCATGTCTTCTCACAAGTATCACTACTCACAGATGTGCCTTCTCGCAAGTGTTCCAACCCCGTGAATTACGTGTCTGAAAATGCAGCACGAAAGAAGACACAAAAAATGTTCAAATGTTTGTAATCCTATGGGACCAAACTGCTAAGCTTATCGGTCCCTAGAGTCACAAACTACATCAGCTAAATCACAGTAAGAAAAATATACACATCCATGCTGCAGGGAGGACTCGAACCTCTGACGGAGAGTAGTCACGCAATCGGCGGCAATACGCCCTTCACCTCACGCCCATTCTCAATCGGCGAAGAAGATTGGTAACCATATACTAAAGCGTGGGTTTAACATAGCTCTCAAGAAATTAAGAAAGAAATCTGTAGGTATGGATGACATTCCACCTTTGAAAACTAGAGGAACATAAATGAATCAGAAGTAACTTAATCTTTTGCGAAACAAATACGAGCAGTGTACAAGTTTCGAGAAAAAGATTTTGATCCCCATTGCCAAGATGTCAAATGCTACTAAATGTGAATATTATGGGACTCTCAGACTAGTGGTTCATGATTTTAAAACAATAACCTCAGTTATCCTGAAGCGCACAGAGCAAATTGTTGAAGCCGCACACTCGGAAGATGTTTGAATTCGGAAAGCCAGAGGAATCAGGGAGGCAATATTTGTTCCAAACCTACTTCTAGAGGAACGATAGGAAAATTTGACAACGTGCATTGCATTCGTAGATGTAGAGAAAGCATTTCATACTGTTAAATCAGGCAAACTGTTTGATGTATTCAAAAAAGTGGACATGGACTACAAAGACAGAAAAATAAAATAGAACTTCCTCAAAAAGGGATATATATTGTCCCCAATTATCCTTGGTTTATATATAGGTGAGGAGCTTACAGAATGCCAAGGAAATTTCGCACAAGTTCCTCGTTTATCCGGTCTAGACGGGACCGGATAGAATCCGGATAATCTGGAAACCTTATACTAAATAGAAAACTTTAATATGTATTGAAATATACGTTCAAACTTTTATTATGGCAATTATATATTTTTGACGACGTTACAGCTTTCATTTAATGAGATAAATCGCGATTTGCGATCAGTTATAGCTTCACTTTACTAGGTTTAGATGGAATACCAAATGGCGGCGAATGAAAATTTGTGCCCGGCCGGGATTCGAACCAGGCATCTCCTGCTTACTAGGCAGACGCGTTGACCACTCCGCCACCGAGGACACAGTGACCAGCCCGACTGCAGAGGACTCTTCCCTGCACGTCTCTCGCCACACCCCAATATCCATTCGCCACAGTCTCTTTCCTATTACCACAGCCAACTTGTTCTGTAATGCTCGCAGCCACACTACTGCAATCCCGCATCAGGGAGAACAGACCATGAGGTATCGAGACACAATTAATTGTCGTCAGGAGCCCAGCCTCGGCTTGTATACAATTATATATTTTTGACGACGTTACAGCGTTCATTTAATGAAATAAATCGCAATTTGCGACCACTTATGGCATCGCTGTACTAGGTTTAGATGGAATACCAAATGGCGAAGAATGGAAATTTGTGCCCCCCATCCAAAGACATATTCCCAAAAACATGCGCATTTGACCAACGTTGATGACAACATTTTGCTAGCATTTGATTTGAAGCCTCGTGTAAAGCCATGTTTTACGCATCAAACCTACTGCACTCTTTGATTAATAGCAATATAATATTATCATCCATAAAGAGTTGAAAAGATGCGATGGGACGTCTACTTTAAAGCTGTTGAACAACGTCTATCAGAACACCAGTGTTTGGAGACAAAAAAAAAGTAAAATTAAGTCTGTCATCTGCTATAGGTTCCCATTCGTTCCTGTCTGAAATATTCGCAAAAGGAACATCATTATTGGGCTCAGAATCGAGTCATCCTGCATTGCTTTATCATTTTCATCCTCAGAACTCAAAGTGTTTTCGTCATCGGATGAAAAATTCGGGTCTCTAAAGGAATCGTCAGAAAGGTCTGATTCATCATCTTCAAAAAGACTCTGAACCGGCGACATTTATGTTGGCCACTTTTTTTTTTTTTTTTTTTCAAATTCTGTAATGAAATGCATGTGTTAATTTTCTAACCAACACAGATTCAACAATCATAGATTTATGTACCACGACATTCGCAAGATATAGTGATGAAGTCGCTTGTCCAAGTTCAAATCGAATGCAGAATAACAACATTAGTAGTACACAATTTAGCACATCTAGAGGTAAAGCAATGTTAGTCTCCAGCTTATGAAGAATGTGAGTGCGAGGAGAAGACCAGAGCCGTTCCAGTAGTGTTCCGCAATAGTGAATGGTGGGCAGCGTCGCCGCGGTGGAGTAGCCGAGCGGTCTAAGGCGCCTCGCTGCGGAGCGCGCGGTTGCTCGCCGTCTGACGTTCGAGTCCTCCCTGGGGCGTGGGTGTGTGTATTGTCCTTAGGTTAGTTCACCTTAGTTTAAATAGGTCTGATGACCATGCAGTTTGGTCCGATAGATTTACAAATATGGGGGTTGGGCAGCGTCCTAGGAGAAATGCGAGACAAACTGCCGTCTGGGAGACCGTGTCCGGCTTATATTGCTGCCAAAGGTCCCAGATTTGGCGTAGACAACACTGTAACTTGGACACACCTTACGTCGCAAAGGTGGAGCCCTCTGTTGGAGCGAAACAGGGTGTCGACTGCTGAGTTGAATCCCTGGCGGTGGTACGTATCTGTCATGATGTATGTGTGGTCGCCTCGCCATTTATGCTGCTCGGGAAACTGCTGTGCGCGTTTGGCTGCCTATATAGCAGGCTGTATGTGATGTACAATTGTTTCTTGGAACCAAGTGAACACCTATGGGAATTTTTAATAAATACATTAATAAAATAAAAAAAGAAAGATAAAAAAGAAAGGGTATTTATTTAGGAAAGTAAAAAATGGGGTTTAACAGCTTACAAATATTGTAATATGACATGTTGACCACTGTTGCTTCATTTATGAGTTCAAAGCTACCGGTTTGGGTTAATAAACCATTATCAAGCACAAGCAGAACTTAATCAGTTGATTAGTATAACATGTTACAATACTGAAAAACTTTAAAACAAATATTTGGCATCATGATTCACTTCCTGTATATGTTTCTCCAGTGACCGATCGTTACAAACTCGTTTGTAACAATCAGTCATTGGAGAAACATATATACGAAGTGAAGCATGATGTCAAATATTTAAAGTTTTTCAATATTGTAACATGTCATATTGATCAACTGGCTAGGCTCTGCTGGTGCTTTATAAGGGTTTATTAACGGAAACCGGTAGCTTTGAGCTAATAAATTAAGCAGCTGTGGTCAACGTTGTTCCAAAAGGTATATCGCCCAGGACCAAAATATATCGGTTTAAGTGAAAAAAAAAGTGTGCGGCACTGATAGTGTCAAAAATGAAAACATCCACTTCCTTTAACCACTCTCATCAGCTGCGTACACGCGTGATTATTGTTTTGTGCACATAAGTGCACAATTTCCAATTATATAAGTATCATTGGTCTTCTTATACAATTAATATTAAAAATCTCTACTTCAAATTTCGTGTTCGCGTATTTATATAATTATTTCCGCAATGGATCGGAAATAGCACCCGCAACTCAGACCTGCCAAAAAAACAAAAGAACATGTGCAATGTCTATAACGAATGTTAACGTACGTACGCCTAAATCAGGCGAATGGCAAGTGTAATAATGCACAGGTGTATGACATTAGTAATGCGATCTACTTGGAGAATTGTAGCAGGGCTGTAAGCGTGGCTCGATGGTCTAATGAACCATTTCTAGAATAGTGGTCGATATGTTGCTCACCTACCATAAGTGAGAAACCGTTTACGTTTTATATCGAAGAATGACCCGTAATGACACATCAGGTGTTGCTAAACGGACTGTGTACGTCCAGTCTACCACGTTTCGTTTTATGAGATTGGCAGAACGTTCTTATTGATATGGAAGTTGACTAGGCTACCACAGTTTATGAGAGAATATCTTTGGTGCCGTTTTGTGTGTATACGAGAAAATTTCCACTAAAGGCGCAATTACTGTGAGACTTTGTTAAAAATATAAGGCATGCATGACATTTATGGAATTAATAGTTGTGTCTTTTACATTGTATATACCCTTTATGTGCCTAGTTAGAGTATTCTACATCTACATCTAGATGCGATACTCTGCGAATCACATTTAAGTGCCTGGCAGAGAGTTCATCGAACCACCATTCTACTATTTATCTCCCATTCCATTCTCGAATAGCGCGCGGGAAGAAAGAACACCTGAATCTCTCTGTTCGAGCTCTGATTTCTCGTATTTTATTCTGATTATCATTTCTACCTATGTCAGCGGGAGTCAACAATATATTTTCGCATTCGGAGGAGAATGATGGCGGTTGGAGTTTCGTAAGTAGCCCACGCCGCAGCGATAAGCGCCGTTGTTGTAATGATTCCCATCCCAGATCCTGTATCATTTCCGTAACTCTGTCTCCCCTGTATTGTGACAATACGAAACGAGATGCTCGTCTTTGGACTCTTTCGATGTCCTCCGTCAAACCCACCTGGTAAGAATCCCACACTGGGCAGCAATAATGCAAAAATGGATGGACAAGAGTAGTGTATGCAGTTTCTTTTGTAGTTCTGTTGCATGTTTTAAGAGTTCTGCTAATAAAACGCAGTCTGTGGTTCGCCTTTCCCACGACATTATCTACGTGTTCTTTCCAGTTTAAGTCTGAAGTAATAGTAATTCCTAGGTATTTTGTGGAGTTCACGGCCTTCACTTTTGATTGATTTATCTAGTAAATAACGTTTAACGGATTTCTTTTCGTACTCATGTGGACGACTTCACACTTCTCATTATTTAGAGTCAATTGCCAATTTTTACACCATACTGATATCTTATTCAGATCGTTCTGCAGTAGGTTTTGATCTTCAGATGATTTTACTAGACGGTAAATAACGGCGTCATCTGCAAAAACCAAAGAGAGCTACTTAGATTTTCCCCTAAATCGTTTATGTAAATAAAGAACTACAGAGGACCAATGAACGCCCGATATCACCTCTATTTTAGTCGATACCTTTCCATCAATTACTACGAACTGTGTCCTCTCTGACAGGAAATCCCCTATCCAATCTCAAATTTGGGGCGTTATACAATAACCACGCAGTTTGATTAAAAGCCGTTTGTGAGGTACGGTGCCAAAAGCCTTCTGGAAATCAAGAAATACGGAGTCGATTTGCGAACCCTTGTCGACAGCACCGATCACTTCGTGTGAATAAAGAGCGTTCTATTCGAGATAATTCATAATATTTGAATACAGGATATGTTCCAAAACCCTGCTGCACATTGACGTCGATGAAAAAGACCTGTATTGTAGCCTAATGCCTTTCGTTAATATACGTGTGACCTGTACAACTTTCCAATCAATACAGATCTTAGTCACTGAGTGTTCCAACAGTTCTTGATAGAATATTTGATACATTATGAATGAAACACACAAGATAACTGTGAGATACTATGCAAATTTATTGGTTTACAAACCGGGTTTCTGCTAGTACGCTATCATCAGGTAAACAATACGAGTTTAAGTTTCAAAGATCTTAAGTTGGTAGAGATAAAACTTTCAAGGGAGACTAGTGCTTTGGCTTAAAAGTAAACTGAAGGAAATCATTAAAACATAATTTGTGGTATAAATTCCTGACGTTGATAAAATATTTGACAACATAATATATTACGACATTATACTAAGAAATATAAATTGAAACAATAAAAATTGGCTGAAAAAATTGTCAGAACATTATCTTATCTTTAACAGGTCCAATGTCTGGAACATGGAAGCGTCTGATTAAGTTGAATGAAATATCTGTGAATATATGTTAAAATTTTAACTGGTAAAATTAAAGTATGGTTACTATTAAAATAAGACTTACAATTTATATTAGGTTGTGATTACACAAGGATTTTATAATATGGCTATAAAACAGTTGAAACTTGTATTGTTTACCTGATGGTGGCGTAAAAGCCGAAAACCTGTTTGCAAACCAATAAATTTGCAGCATATCTCACAATTATCTTATGTGTTTCCTTCATAATGTAGTGTTACAGAGAAACCCGGATAACCGGGCGTGTCGTAGCAACACTTGAGTGTCGTTTATTACATTTTCGTAAAACTGCTCTTAAATCAAATACGTTGATGATGTAACTATGCAATATTTACGTTCTACCTATATATATATATATATATATATATATATATATATATATATATATATATATATATAGAAGTTAGATTTAGTGTCTGACTAACGAATTATTAGCAAATAAACAATGAAAATTGTAAACCGAACTAACCTCATATTGTTCATTTCTACACATGCACAGAATTAAGAACACATTTTCATTTAGAGATATCAAAGAGACGTCATCACAAAAGTCGAAATATGCAATGATCATGCAGTTGATACTGAGTGTGGAGGTCATTCAGATGCTGACGACTTATTGCCAAATACTCTACAACAACAAATGTTTGTGTATCTAAGGGACTTATCTGCTCCGGTTATCAGCCTCTAGGCTTACAGGCTACTTAAATTAACTTGCGCTAAGGACAACACACACACACCCATGACTGCGAGAGGACACGAACATCCGACGGCGAGCAATCGCGCGCTCCGCAGCATTGCATCTTAGAACGCTCGGCCACTCCACTGCGGCGTCAAATACTCAGCGCATTAATACAAGCAAGGGCGATAATTCATGCCATGACTCTTGTACTGATACCATTCATATGTTCAAATGTTTGTAATTCTATTAGACCAAACTACTTCAGTCGCCAGTCCCTAGACGTACAAACTACTTAAACTAAGTTAAAGTCACCTAAGGACAAAACACACCTACACACACCACCACACACACAGTCAATGCTCAAGGGAGGATTCGAACCTCCGACGCGAGAGGCCGCGCGATTCTTAACGTGGGGCTCAGACCAGGAGGCCATTCCCGCGCGGCAGATACCATTCGTCCATCACCTCAACAAACATGTGTAATCCCAGAAATTGATGAGTTTGAAGACGAAAGTGAAGACGAGGGTAAACATGACTATGTTCATCTTAGGCCTACCATGCAGTACAATTCTTGCAAAATCTTTTCTGATCCTGCCATATATCATTCAGTCAATTATTCACTTAGATTTGGAACAAAATCTGAAGTGAATTTAGAAAATCCTATGACTATATTCTCTTAGTTTTTTCCTAAATTTATATTATAACACACTATCAGAGAATCTCATCTTTATGCTAATCAGAAAGGAACTGATCTAAATTTGACTACGATTGAATTGAAAGCATTCCTTTGTGTACTTCTTATAATGGGATTCAATACACCTTCCAGCGTAAGACAGTACCGGTCTTATGTCTGTCATATTTTTGAAGATACTAACGTTCTTTCATGTAAACGATTCATAAAAAATACCAAAAAATGAGAATGTTGGTATGAAAAATTATATAAGCTTCTCCACTTCTTACTCATCGAAATGAAGGTTTTTACATTTTTTTAGACCAAGCCGATTTATCAGTACTGTTGAAAGCATGGTGGTTTTGAAACCCCCCTTCCCCCATCCCACCATCCCTAAAGCAGTATATGCCAATGAAGCCTACGAAACGAGGATCCAAAATTTGGGTTGCAGCCTGCAGTGCAACAGTTTACATGTTATCTTTCCAAAATTTATTAAGGAAAATCTGAATTCAAAGAAGAAGTTTCTCTGGGTTGGAAGTTGTTTTGTCGCTTTCAGAACCATTCCAGTTTTTATGTTAACGCCCCTTTTTATTGTTTTTTTAGTAATTTACCACTGCATTCTAAATTATTGATCAGTTGAACATTTGGTTGAGGAACAATTCAGAATAGAAAATCTTTTCCAAAAATGTTACTGAAGGCTGTCAAGCCGATGAAATTAGTGGACCATGTCTCTGCTGTGGGAGATGATATTTCCATAACAAAATGGAATGACATACAATAAGTTGTAATTGTGAGCAACATGCGAAACGCTGGTGAGATGTGTCAAGCGTCTAGGAGAAACAAGAAGGGAGAAAAGGGTAGTACTGAGTGCCCAAGGCTATTTTTGACCATAACATGGTAGGGGTTGATAAATTTGATCAACTGATGTCTGCCTGCAGTGCCTCATGGAAATCAATAAAGTGGGGGATGATATTCTATTACTTTCTGGACGCTGCAGTTATAAATCCCTTCATTCTTTATTATGAGACAGGAAAAATGGCACAGTCTTATAATGGAAATAGACTGTCATATTTAAATTTTGTCAGCATCTTGGCCAATGAGTTAATTGCAAATTTTTATAGCAAGAAGATACAAAGGCTACAATCTTCCCAAAATGCTTTTATCAAATAAACAAAGTTTAAAGGGTACAAGAATTCAAATGCTGATCCACAGATAGTGATGAATGTAGGGGTACCTTTGCCTCAAAAGGGTACGACCAGAAGGTGTGCTAATTGTAGCACAAACAAGTAACACAAAAGCAGTAGTATTATGTGCAAGTAATGCAATGATGCTTTTTGCCTTCCTTGTTTTCACCAGTTTCATTTTAAATACTATGTTTGATATAGAAATTTACAATGTTTCAATGTATTACTAGTGTAATGTGTTCAGATCAGTAAATTATGTAATAAATTGTATCTTCTTTGCGTTCAAAATTACGCTTTTATTAATCTCTTCCAAATATAAGAAGGTGATTTTTTTTTTAAATAACCACTAACCACAGTAGTCTAAGCCCCACCCAAAATGGAAAGTGGTCTGTACATGAAGCACCTCTTTCTTCCTTTCAATCTCAAGGCAAATGAACATAAAATAATTATATTGCAGGTCTATATAAGTCAAGTGAGTTGTTATAAATATATTACCTTTCAAATTTTCAGAAAGAAATAGTCCTACAAAGGGATAAGAGATGTACTGATCCAAAGTGGTTCCAGTCTCCGTGCGGCAAAATTTTCAACTTCACAATTGAATCTAATTTTACACACTGAAACAGCCAATATCGTTGTAAATTTTAGTTACATCAAATAATAACTTTCTGTAGTGTGTACGGTATTACCTCTAATCTTTCTGTACAAAGGCATTGGGCTCATCGTGCATATTTTAGGTTCACTAGGTGGCTTTGCAACGTTCACTGAGGGATTGTGTTATTATACCGTTTCTTTTGATACCCACTTTTCGTGTAACAAATATAAAATGAAGAGTAGAACGTCTAATGACACGTTGTCGAAGCAAAGAGCTGCTGAACGGCAATAATACGCTTGAAAGCCTGTATACTGTCTCCTCTATAATTAGTAGATGTAGCTACTGGGTGCAGTAATTATCGCTTAATTAGGAGCGAGGTCTGTCTCATTAACGGCAAGAAGAAAATACACATTCTTAAATACGTTTTGTTTGTGGTTAATTATGAATCAACATCGACGTTTTCCATCAGTGTAACGAAATAATCCATTCATTTTACATATTTGGTCGCAAAACTTCGTAAAGGAGAACTACCCATTTAATTAATGTAAGCTGCAATTCTGTTGCGGCCGGAGCACAAATACAATTAAAAATTAAAATGTAAACCGCAAAACGTGCACGAAACACGCGCTCACGCACACACACGAGTATACGCACAGACACCACAGCAATATTCGTTCCAGTGGAGGACATTCTCCAATTACTCAAAATACAAATGAAAACGCTGATTGCATGCGACCAGTTCCGTTTGTTTCGGCCGATTTGGCAACGGGGGAGGAAAAAAATTACAAGATCGCCCCCGCTAATTAATTTATGTAATGTCTGAGTTTCAGATTTGGTCGATACTGGACCGAATTCAGCGGAAAGTGCGGCATTTCCATCCGGAATGCTCGAATTAGGAGAGAAGGGGTGGCGGGGAGGGTGGGAAATAGAGCGGAAGCGGCCTACAAAGGGCCGGAAGAATAGTGGGTGAAAAAAACCAATTACCGCTGCAACGGTCGGCTGGAGGACGGGGCCGGGAAGATTGATTGCACACGGATATTTGCGTAATTTCATGCGCCGTAAGCAGTGTATCACGCGGAAAGGCCGGTAGCTACCGCTGGAGTGCGGTCGGGGGCGAGGTGCACCTGAAATAATCCACAGCCGGGGGGTGGAAAGACCGAACGCTTTCATTAGTAGCGTAATTGCAGGTGAAGCGACGTCTCTCCGACTGGCCGCTACCTGCTACAGACTGCGAGTGCCTTGTCTGAGGCACCTGTTTACTGACACGTTGTTGTCGTCGAGTAACGGGCGATGGCAGGAACTCTTCGAGACACATGTGTCGTGACATAGTGTTGTGGCTGACTATCTGGCCGCTACCTGCTGCAGACTGCGAGTGCCTTGTCTGAGGCACCTGTTTACTAACACGTTGTTGTCGTCGAGTAACGGGCGCTGGCAGGAATTCTTCGAGACATATGTCTCGTGACATAGTGTTGTGGCTGACTATCTGGCCGCTACCTGCTGCAGACTGCGAGTGCCTTGTCTGAGGCACCTGTTTACTAACACGTTGTTGTCGTCGAGTAACGGGCGCTGGCAGGAACTCTTCGAGACACATGTGTCGTGACATAGTGTTGTGACTGACTATCTGGCCGCTACCTGCTGCAGACTGCGAGTGCCTTGTCTGAGGCACCTGTTTACTGACACGTTGTTGTCGTCGAGTAACGGGCGCTGGCAGGAACTCTTCGAGACAAATGTGTTGTGACATAGTGTTGTGGCCGACTAACTGGCCGCTACCTGCTGCAGACTGCAAGTGCCTTGTCTGAGGCACCTGTTTACTGACACGTTGTTGTCGTCGAGTAACGGGCGCTGGCAGGAACTCTTCGAGACACATGTGTTGTGACATAGTGTTGTGGCCGACTAACTGGCCGCTACGTGCTGCAGACTGCGAGTGCCTTGTCTGAGGCACCTGTTTACTGACACGTTGTTGTCGTCGAGTAACGGGCGCTGGCAGGAACTCTTCGAGACACACGTGTTGTGACATAGTGGTGTGGCTGACTATCTGGCCACTACCTGCTGCAGACTGCGAGTGCCTTGTCTGAGGCACCTGTTTACTGACACGTTGTTGTCGTCGAGTAACGGGCGCTGGCAGGAACTCTTCGAGACACACGTGTCGTGACATAGTGTTGTGGCTGACTATCTGGCCGTTACCTGCTGCAGACTGCGAGTGCCTTGTCTGAGACACCTGTTTACTGACATGTTGTTGTCGTCGAGTAACGGGCGCTGGCAGGAACTCTTCGAGACACATGTGTCGTGACATAGTGTTGTGGCTGACTATCTGGCCGTTACCTGCTGCAGACTGCGAGTGCCTTGTCTGAGACACCTGTTTACTGACATGTTGTTGTCGTCGAGTAACGGGCGCTGGCAGGAACTCTTCGAGACACATGTGTCGTGACATAGTGTTGTGGCTGACTATCTGGCCGTTACCTGCTGCAGACTGCGAGTGCCTTGTCTGAGACACCTGTTTACTGACATGTTGTTGTCGTCGAGTAACGGGCGCTGGCAGGAACTCTTCGAGACACATGTGTCGTGACATAGTGTTGTGGCTGACTATCTGGCCGCTACCTGCTGCAGACTGCGAGTGCCTTGTCTGAGGTACCTGTTTACTGACACGTTGTTGTCGTCGAGTAACGGGCGCTGGCAGGAACTCTTCGAGACACATGTGTTGTGACATAGTGTTGTGGCCGACTAACTGGCCGCTACGTGCTGCAGACTGCGAGTGCCTTGTCTGAGGCACCTGTTTACTGACACGTTGTTGTCGTCGAGTAACGGGCGCTGGCAGGAACTCTTCGAGACACACGTGTTGTGACATAGTGTTGTGGCTGACTATCTGGCCACTACCTGCTGCAGACTGCGAGTGCCTTGTCTGAGGCACCTGTTTACTGACACGTTGTTGTCGTCGAGTAACGGGCGCTGGCAGGAACTCTTCGAGACACACGTGTCGTGACATAGTGTTGTGGCTGACTATCTGGCCGTTACCTGCTGCAGACTGCGAGTGCCTTGTCTGAGACACCTGTTTACTGACATGTTGTTGTCGTCGAGTAACGGGCGCTGGCAGGAACTCTTCGAGACACATGTGTCGTGACATAGTGTTGTGGCTGAGTATCTGGCCGTTACCTGCTGCAGACTGCGAGTGCCTTGTCTGAGGCACCTGTTTACTGACACGTTGTTGTCGTCGAGTAACGGGCGCTGGCAGGAAATCTTCTGAGACACATGTGACATAGTGTTGTCGCCGACTAACAGGCGGTGTCAGAAACTCTTCTGAGACACATGTTTAGTGAGACAGTGTTGTTGACATCTAACAGGCAATGGCAGAAACTCTTTTGAGACACATGGGTAGTGACCAGTGGCGGCACGTCCTATGAGTTCAGAGGTTCAGTGAACCTCCGGATAAAAGCTTGTCGTGAAAAAAAAATTAAATTAACAAATATAGTAAAAAGTGTTTTAAAACTATCATTCTTCAATTCGTTCTTCTATCAGACCAATTTACGAGACGCGTCCAGAAAGTAAGTTACGCTTCAATTTATCTCCGCTGCAGCGCTGCGATTGCAGTTCCGCACATGCGCTGTAGACGATGTATATCAAGGAGAAGAACGTGCGCCATTTGGAGATCGCTCTCAGTTACGTACGCTTTGTTGTGCTTGTTTGAAATGTCGGCGTTGATTGAAAATCCCGCCGCCTGTGAAATCAGGTCGGTGATTCTGTTTCTGAATGCGAGGAAATTGAAACAAAGTGAAATTTATCGGCAAACTTTCGATGTTTACGGACCAAATGCGATGAATGATTCGATGGTGAGAAGATGGGTCCGATAGTTCAATGGCGGGCGTAGTGATGTGCACGATGAAGAACGAAGTGGGCGTCCAACTTTGGTTACAGAAGAACTGGTTCACGCGATTGATGACAAGATCCAGGAAAACCGTAGGCTTACAATTAGTGCTCTCGCTAGGGACTTACCCCAAATTCACGATCACTGATGCATGAAGACACAGGCGGCAGATTTCTATGAAGAAGGTATACAAAACCTGGTGCCTCGCTATGACAAATGCCTGCAAAATTTCGGCAGTTATGTGGAAAAGTAGTTTAAGAGTTGTAGAATTTTGTGCAATAAAAATTTATTCTGTAACTGTGTACAATTTCATTTTATTACCAAACGGAACTTACTTTCTGGACGCGCATAGTATATGCACTTTCAAAGTATTTTTGTCGCTGAGATAGCACGTATCTACGAGTCGTAGTGCGGACGTTTGATGTAGACAGCTGACCGCAGCCGGCCGCGATGGCCGAGGGCACTGCGGCGCACCAGTCACGGTCTGCACGGCCACTACGGTCGGGGGTTCTAATCCCCCCCTCGGGCATGGATATTTGTGCCGTCCTTAGTATTAGCTATTTAATAAGTAGTTTGTAAGTTTAAGGACTGATGACCTCGTAGTTAATTCCCATAAGCTATACAAACATTTGAATTTGGCTGACCGCAGTGTTGCAATGAGCATGCGCGGATGAGGTTCAAATTCTCTTTTGAACCCCCTCGAGGCAGCATATGGGCGTTCCTGCGGCATGGAGGGACGAGGAGAAACGCCGTTTTTAACATTGGCGTTGGAGCTGGTAGAGACACCAGCTCCTGGCTACTCGAGCTCTGGCGGTTACACACGAATGGTACCGAAGCAAGACAACGGAGCAACTGCGCACATCACCTTGCGCAAGCGCGTATCCTCCATGGAGGCCCCAATCGACCTTCATATTTGTTTTTGGCGCATTGAAGATTCATCAAAAACACGTCATATTTGGTCAAATATCTTACAACTATAAATTAAAGATATATCAAGTGTAAAACCCTTCAGATCATCCTATCATGGACAACATTGAAGTCACTACTCTCCACCTAGCAAGAATAGCCGCGTAGTATGCGGCATCGCTTCCTCCGTCGAAGACAGTGGATTCGAGACTGACTGCAAGGAATTTTTAAACCTAAGCTTCTTTCTAATAGATACTGGAACAACAATGACTTTTTAATTGTTATTGGCCACATACAATTCGGATAATTTAGCAAATGTGTCCAGATTCTGAGGGTAAATTACAGTACTCTTCGTTGTAACAAATAATTAACTATTTAAAAAGATGTTGGGAAGAGCAGTCTTTGCGCTTGTGTGTCATTAGGAAGGGGTGCTGCTTACAGTGTCACGTGACCCGAAGGTAACTTGTCTCTTCATCGTAGCAGATTCATTTTGTTACAGTCACTAAACAGGGTAATCAGTTAGTTACTATGTTTTAGTGTTCATATGCATTTTCATATGTTCTTAGTGTCTATAATCAAAGAAAAATGAACACTGTTCAGTATTTTTCAAAAAAAAAAAAAAAAAAAAAAAAATTCAGCTATCAGCTTGGAAGAAAAGTTGAAATAAAGAAGCTTGGTAGGCTGACACCTCAGTTCGAGTTGAAGCAAGCGCAAAGAAACCGAGGTAAGATATTCTGCAGATATTTTAACGAAAATTAGATATAATTTCCTGCTAACCGGGACGCTGTCCTTCGGAGCCACTCGCAGAGGTGCGCCAAATTGTCTCTTTGGACGCCGAGCGGCGGCGGGCGGTGACGGGAAGGGGGGGGGGGGGTTCGCGCCGAACGGGCTGGGGAAGAGGGGCTGCGCCACTATCACTACTCGGTACTAAAAGAAGTGAACCCCAGTAATCTGAAGCACCAACCGCTACTTGTGGTGACGCAGTGTTGTCGCCGACTAACAGGTGGTGTCGGGAAACGTTCTGAGACATGTATTTGGTCACACATTGTTGTTGCTGACTAAAAATCAATATCAGGAACTCTTTTGACAAAGGGAGATAACGACGGTCGGATCTCGGAGTTTCTTCAAGGGTTTCTACCATTTTAGCACACCTTTAGGAAAACGAACAGACAATATCAGAAACTTTACCGAGTCAGGTGTTGTCGCCAACTAACAGGCGATATCAGAAGCTCTTCTAAGACTTGTGTTTAATGACTGATTGTTATCGCAGACTAACAGGCGGAGTCAGGAACGTTTGTTAGGCCGTTGTTACATGAGGCCGCCAGGTGGCGCAAGCAGGCTCGCCACCGGTGACACTGGTCTTATTAAACTGAGCCGCCAGCTACGCAACTGGTGGCGCAGCCATCACTCGTTGCTTAGGCTCTCGAGCCAGTGACGGACTAAGTGGGTGGGGGGGGTGGAGGGAGCGGACCGCCCCGGGCCTCCAGTCTTGGGGGGCCTCCATAGCGTAATTTGCAGTTTGTTCTTCTGGGGCCTCCAGATCTCGAAAGCTATTTTTTTTTTTAGAGTGGCCCGTGTCTCTCGTCCTGGGGGAGGGGGGGGGGGGTCCAATTCTTTTTCATAGTAATACATGTATTTACAAGTGACCCGGGTGGGGGATGTCATTTCGTTTCGCCGCCGCGCCGCCCCGGGCCTTCAACAGCCTTAGTCCGCCACTGTGTCGAACTGTCTGTTTTCCTCACACTTTTTCATGTACAGTGTTTTATTTACACATTGTCGACCATTTTAGCGGTCTGGAAATCCGACACAATCACCAGGAGTGGGCGCACTGACCACGTCCCCCTCCATACCACATCCAGTGACGCCTTCGTGCGGGGGATGACATGGCGGCCGGTAGGTACCCGTCGGGCCCTCGAGGCCTGTCTCGTACGGTTTCTTTTATCGATCATTTGAATCACAGTAATTAGGTGAAAGATGATTTAGACATTCGAGAGTAAAAGAAAACATCTGTCTCAACACAGTTCATAAAAACACTACTCTCTAACAATGACCGTAATATAAATAATGGCAAGTGTGACGTCATACATGTGACTACTAGAAGTAAGCCTCTACATTTAGATTACGAGATAATGACACCAATGGTATTAAATTAATGGAACTTCTAAGAATTAGAATTACGAAGTAGTTCAATTGGAAGAAATACATAGATACATATCTACATCCATACTTTGCAAGCCACCCGACGGTGTTGAGATGATCAGTAAAATACTGGGTATTTTTGTCAGATCACTCCTAAGACGTACCAGATAGCATTAATGGAGGACACTGAAGAAGTCCAACGAAAGGCAGCTCATTTCTTCTTTTCCCGACGTAAGAGAATGAGTCTCATGGAAATTATACAAGAGGTAGGACGACAGTTATTAAAATGTAAGCATTTTTAGTTTCAGGAGGATCTTTTTACAATAGTAAAATCGCCAGTTTTGTCATCTGAATGCGAGAATATTTTGTTGCCACTGATTACATCGGCAAAAATTATTATTTATTAAAGTACAAAAAATCAGAGTTTGCAAGAATGCCACGCATTTATTACAAACTTGCTTTATACAAAGGTGAAATGGATGGAGTAAGTAACTTCAACTTATAACATTTATATCAGAAAGAGGCACATAACAACAAAATACTGTCTGCGTCATCCTGTAATGAGTACAGCAGTGTCACAAACGAATATGTTGTGTAGGATGACAGAAGTAACGATAAAATCAGTTGTTCGGGTCAGAATTGAGCAGGAGGAGGTAGGGGGACTAATTCGAATCAATAAATGAGAATATTCATTTCCATAAACTTAATTGTCATCCATTTTTAATTAAATATCTTTAAACTTTATACAGGTAATATCGAGAAGTGTTCAGTTCAGAACTGACCAATTACTTATGAAAAAGAAACAAGTGTTTTCATTACTTTCTCATTCTATTTAAATATATTTATCGGCATCTCGCTGTTTGGAGTCAGAATACTAATCATCAAACGCATTGCTCCATTCAGTTGTTTATCAATAAGATTGCTCCTCACCTTCGATTTCATCAATTTCGTTTTAGGAAAAAAAAACCTTATACACAAACATTTATTACCAAACACACTGCAGACTCGAGAAACTAGTCTAAACAACTCCGAAAAGTCTTCTGGAGGAAAATTACAGCAAGATATTCCGATTTTCTTTTTCCTCTCACTAATTTTGTCGTACCATGAATGCCAAGCAGGTATCGACAGCGACAACACTATCCTAATGAATCAAAGTGAACAGGCTCTTTCTTGGCGTGGAGGGGGACCCCTCTCCTGGCAGTGCACATAGGCGTGCAGTGTGAGCGCTCGTAGGCACCTGCGCTCGCGTCAGTGCATTTGCGCACTCCGGCTCTATATTGTTATTTCTTGATTCGCAAAAATTTTGAACCGTTGTCTCTTGGTGCCGCTTTTTCGTGTATTTCCCTTGCTGTATCAGCTACTAAGCCACTACACCGCCACCTCATTCCAAGTAAAAAAGCTACCAGGACTGTACCGGGTGATCAAAAATTCAGTATAAATTTGAAAACTTAATAAATCACGGAATAATGTAGATAGAGAGGTAAAATTGACATACTTGCTTGGAATGACATGGGGTTTTATTAGAACGAAAAAAAAAAAAAAAAAAAAAAAAAAAAAAAAAAAAAAAAAAAAAAAAAAAAAAAAAAAAAAAAACGTCGCTTCATCTGATCAGAAAAGCAATAATTAGCATAACAAATTAAGATAAAGCAAAGATGATGTTATTTACAGGAAATGCTCAATATGTTGACCATCATTTCTCAACAATAGCTGTACTCGAGACATAATGTTCTGAACAGCACTGTAAAGCATGTCCGGAGTTACGGTGAGGCTTTGACGTCGGATGTTGTCTTTCAGCATCCCTAGAGATCACAATACATTTCGGTCTGAAAAACCGTGATTTATTAAGTTTTCAAATTTATACTAACTTTTTGATCACCCGGTATATAGGCTGCCGCGAGGGACCTAGTAGCCAGTTGTAGGCCTACTCCTGCGTACTCGCCTGTGAAGTTTGTCACTCAGCGTGTCATCAATAAACATTCCTGAATTAATAACTGTGATTATTTTAATTAAAAATGCATTTATTATTTGTTTCATATTTGTGGCCAGTCAATTAAGTCTATGGAAATAATTATTCTCATTTATTGATTCGTATTAGTCCCCCTACCTCCTCCTGCTCAACTCTGACCCGAACAACAGATTTTTTGTCGTAACTACTATCATCCTACACAACGTATTACTTTGTGACACAGCGGTACTCATTACAGGATGACGCAATGACAGTATTTTCTTTTTATTTGCCTCTTTCTGAGATAATTGGTATAAGCCGAAGTTACTTACTCCTTCCATTTCACCTTTGTATAACACAAGTTTGTTATAAATGTTATAAATCCGGGCAAACTCTGATTTTTATTACTTTAATAAAATTATAATTTTTGACGATGTAATTAGTGACAGCAAAATATTCTTGCATTCAGAAGACAAAACTGGCAATTTTACTTTTGTAATATTTATTGTAATAGCCACTACAAATGATTTTGGATTACTACGTAATGTGGCTATAACTTCCAACAAAGATAATGTTCGCAGTTGGAGTCAGAAATCGATGGAAGTTGGTACATTAGTTTTTCCTTGATTCTCCTGTTTGTAATTAGTTATTTACTGGAAAACGAGCTAATGACTAGAAACCTAGGTAGCACTTTATTAACAAATGTTGTGATTAAGAGTTTTGTTAAGTTAACGCAAAATTAATTTGAGCTTTGGTCACTTGTGTCAAACCTACTGTAAGCTTTTGTTCAGTTACAGTAATTTCTTGTGCATGTCATCCACGTAAGTCACTGGCATGCTATATAATCCTGTAACGTACTTCAGAAAAATCCTACCATGTCATTCTGAAGTACGAAGTAGAAACATCACTTATGTTAGTACTAGTTTCAGTTTTCCTCTCAAAGTAAGATATGTGTATGGTTATTCGATTTTTTTTTTCGCTAATCAATAAAGCAACAATTTGTCCTCATAATAATTACGAATTAAAACGACAGTTATGACGCCTTGATTCCCGATGCGCAAGGACGGAATTGGAAGCTCCGAATGCTACTAACCGGCAGATACAGCACGCACTATTTCAAGATCGAACTGACATATCGTTCGACTTTCAGTTTTAAATGAAAATTCGCTCTTGTCTAGATTTAATATGTAGTATGACGTGAGCTAAAGTGAACCATTGGCAAAATCTACTCAGCGTGCTTTTACCTCTGCACACTCTTCGAAATTTAGTGTATTACTTTATTTGATGCGAGGAATAACTAAGATGAAGTCAGTGATTTATCGAGCGAAAATATCAAAGTGTATCGCATAGAAAGATGAGATATTTGCTCAGAATAGTTACGATGGGTTGAGAAATACTTTATACTGACTTCAGCACCGGCTTTGCGTCACTCGGTCTGGAGGACGCGTCATACGTCTCTTCATACGCGTTGGTCTTTCACAGCACCTTTGGGAGATCCGCATTACGTTCTAGTGTCGTGTCGCTTCATAAACGCTGTGCGCGTCTCAATTTGCGCCTAGCGTGATCTCTTGCTTGCAGGAACCGTGTTCTCTAGTACCGTTAAAAGGTAATCGATAGTAGTATCTACATAATCGCCACAAAATTCAAAGCTTAGGGAAAAAAGTAATACACAGTAGACGCACATTTAATGCACATTATAACAACAATGGAATTAGCAGATATCCAAGTAAGATATAGTATGTACAATATATTATGAGACATGGTTAAATTATTGGAATGAACTGAACCTACATAGTACATACCGTTGACAATATGCTGTTAACTTGAAGCAAGTGCCAGGTACGAAATATTTACTAGTGCAACAAAGTTGGTCAGTATGTTTGTAACATGAGTTGTTGTTGCACCCTCGGCTTTGTTGTCATCTTGGAATTCCGTGCAGTTTGTTGTCATCTTGGAATTTCGTGAAAACACGTTTGGATTCGGTGCCGTGAGGCAATTATCGTTCAGTATTAGTAGAGCAGGTCCTGTACAGACCATTATACAAGCTACGCTGACATCAGTAAATACGGTGAAATGCTACGCACTTCTATGGCAGTTGGTAGTATCGGAAGGAAATAAGTTTTGTTCACATATAGTAATAACGGTATATGGAAATTTTACTGCGCGAGATAAAATGCTACCTAAAAGCAAGTTTTATGAGCTCGTTCTTTAATAGTCGAAATTCGACGAGGAAAAGTTTCTTCAAATATGTTTAATTGATTAATATTTAGATAAAACCCCTCACTGAAAGTAAGTTCCCCTAAAGTTCCGAAGCTCGGGGTAAACTGGCATCTTTCGCCCTCACTCTGGGATAGTCTTTAACTTCTGTCCCGAATAGTGTCAGACATTCTCTGTGGATTTCAGATCGAGTGAGTTAGCGAAGCAGTAGAGTTTTTACAGGGTGTCTCAGTGATCTTCTAACGAGGAATATGTGGGTAAGATAACTATGGAGACAGAACATATCACTCATTGCTTAAACAATACCGACGCGAACTCCGTGACAACTGTATTGTATCCTTTAGTGACAAATAGCTTCAGGCACCAGAGTGCATATGTCTGCTACCTATCGAAATTTCTTCAGAACACAGTCTCTGCGATACTGGGCAGTTTCCGGTACTGCGAAAGTATCCGCTACCAACCCCGCAATGCGTTGCACTACTTTTCAGTCCAAGAAATTGACGAAAATTTGCTGATCAGGGACGTTACGCCATCACTTCTCTTGCCGAGAAGAGTAAGGGAAAAATTGGCAACATAAACTGGTTCAGACCGTTGGTTTGGACTTGGTTCTTGGTATCGTGGTAGGCGTAGGTAGGTTATGGTCTTCAGTCCGGAGACTGGTTTGATGCAGCTCGCCACCTTACTCTATCCTGAGCAAGCCTTTTCATCTCCTCATAAGAACGGCAACCCACATCCACTTGAATCTGTTTACTATACGCGTCTCTTGGTCTCCCTCTGCGATTTTTGCCCCACACACTTCCCTCCAACGATAAATTTACGATTCCACGATGTCTAAGAATGTGTCCTACCAAGCGATCTCTTCTTTTAGTCAGGGTATGTCAAAAATTCCTTTTCTCACCAATTCTGTTCAGTACTTCTTCATTAGTTATGCGATCTACCCACCTAATCTTCAGCATTCTCCTGTAGCACCACATTCCAAAGGCCTCTATTCTCTTCCTGTCCGCACTGCTTATCGTCCATGTTTCACTCCCGTACAAGGCAACACTCCAAACAAATGCCTTCAGAAAAGACTTCCTTACACTTAAATTAAAATTCGATGTTAGCAATTTTCTGTTTATCAAAAATGCTTTTCTTCCCATTGCCATTCTGCATTTTATATCCTCTGTACTGCGACCATCGCATGTTATTTTACTACCCAAGTAACAAAACTCATTTACCACCTTCATTGTTTCGTTACCTAATCTAATTCCTTCAGCATCGCCTTATTTTCTAAGACTGCATTCCATTATTTTTGTTTTGCTCCTGTTAATGTTCATTTTATACGCTCTCTTCAACACACTGTCCATTCCATTCAACTGTTCTTCCACGTCCTTTGCTGTCTCTGACAGAATTACAATGTCATCAGCAAAACGCAATGTTTTTATTTCTTCCCCCTGAACTTTAATCCCTATTCCAAATTTTTCCTTGCTTTCCTTCACCGCCTGCTCGAGGTACAAGCTGAATAACATCGGAGAAAGGTTACAACCCTGTCTTACTCCCTTCCCAACTGATACTTCCCTTTCATGCCCTTCGAGTCTGACAACTGCGGTCTGGCTTTTGTACAATTGTAAATAACTCTTCTTTCCCTATATTTTACCCCTGCTGACTTTAGAATTTGAAAGAGTGTATTCCAGTCTACATTTTCAACTGCTTTCTCCAAATCTACAAAAGCTAAAAATGTAGGTTTGCCTTTCCTTAATCAATCTTCTAAGTTAAGACGTAAAGTGAGTATTGCCTCCCGGGTTTCTATGTACCTCCTGAATCCAAACTGATCTTCCCCGAGGTCAGCTGCTACCAGCTTTTCCACTCTCCTGTAGATAATTCGTGTTAAAATTTTGCAACCATGACTTATCAAACTGATGGTTCTGTAATTTTCATACCTGTCTGCGCCTGATTTCTTTGGAATGGGGATTATTAGGCATAGGTACCCACCCGTAACAGGTTAGGAGAATGCTGAAAGCCACAAGCGATTATCCATTCCGTTAGTATCACACTGGAATACGGACACGAGCGGGTTTGAAAGCATGAGATGAAATAGGATTTCTGCCACAACCTCTCACCGGACCACGATACGGGGACACGTTATCCGGTTAAATGCATCCGTTCCTCCGAACATTATGAAGCGGCGAATATGCAGGACGGCGTGGCGTGGTGACACGTTGCCCTGTATTTAGAGATTGGGAGATATCTCTGTCTGCCCAAACAAAGGACGAAACACCGGTGCGCACGATGTGGACCGTAAACAGGGCCACGCAACGGCAGCCGCCGGATATCCGACAGCATCGTCGCACAACTCGTCGCACGGCTGCTCTTTGAGTGCGGAAGCTGCGAGCCATTCACATGACAAGGGAAGCCGTCTGCAGCAGTGCGTGCGAAAAGCTGCCCGCTTTCGCGGCTACCTGTCACCTACTGATTAACAGAATTCTCCCTACTGGCCTCTCAGTGACAAAGCATTTGAAACTGCGGCAAGGCTATTACGAATGGGAAGTTTGCAGATCACATGCCTACACTTAGCGCGCTTACACTGCAACAGTCCGCTGAACGAAACCGCAGGATTGAGTCTCTGAGGATATTCTGACAGCGTACGGCTATTCTGTCGTATTAAGGAAGCATAGGTCTCTGCTGTTAACAAGTGAACCGGACCGTACACCAGGAGGCAAAACTTTGCGATTCAATTTGTGAGCGACGCGAGTGGAAGAACAGGTAGGGAGCTAGGCGATAGGGAAGTTTTCGTAACGACCGTGGCTTTCAACACCTACCAGAGCCTTTAGAGTAGGCTTTATCGTGAGCTGTAGTAGGGGGTTTCCGGCAGACTACCGCACGTTTTCAAAATCGCATATATAAAGTTGTATGATGCACTTAAATCATATCAGATTTCTATGACATACATCTTTATTTTAATTTTTTTTCGTACCACATTTAAATGTAATATTTCACAATGGCACAATATTTACACAATTATTTAACTATGGCGGATCTTCCGACGGCTAAAACGCCGCTAAAGTTTTCTTTATATTTTTTTTATACTGAAAACCAGTATCTGCAACACCAGACGTAACGTAAGAACTCGTATGATGTTTATACATTCAAAACAGCTTTTTCTAAATTCAATCAGTTGCAGATGATGGTGGTGAATAGCCGGCCGCGGTGGCCGAGGGGACTGAGGCGCTACAGTCACGGTCTGCACGGCCACTACGGTCGGGGGTTCGAATCCCCACTCGGGCATGGATATTTGTGACGTCCTTAGTATTAGGTAGTTCGTAGATAGTTTGTAAGTTTAGGGACTGATGGCCCCGTAGTCGAGTCCCATAAGCTATACAAACATTTGAACAATCGCAATACATTTGCAGGACTGATTACCAATCCCCGCCCCATCTGACGCTTCACCACATAAATAACGTCACAAAACGCAACTTCGGAGGCACATTGCACCGACCCTACTGGCGAATGACAGTTCAAGGTGCAATATGGCAAGGCACACGCAGAGGCCTCTAACGGACGACTGCAGAGTTTTGCAGATGATTTGATGGTGGTGAATACGTATTATTTAGGAAGATAAGGAAATTTTTGGCCAGAAATTCCACCCATCAACGCTATGACTACCCCATCTTAAATACTTGAAACGCTTCTAATAAAACCTCTTTGCTTTCTACATTTTGGAAGGACGTAGAATGAACCAAAACAAAATAAATGTCTAGAAAACACTGACTTTAGAATGCCAACGCTAAGAGTTTTGATCACTTGACACGATAAAGAGATGTGTTTTGTAGTGTCGACGATGAAGTGTTGATAGCTCTTGTTGTTGCTGGGGTCTTCAGTCTGCAGACTGGTTTGATGCAGGTCTCCACTCTACCCTGTCCTGTTCAAGTCTCTCCATCAAATAATACGAGCGGCAACCTACATCCTTTTGAATCTGTTTTCAGTATAAGTCCCTCGGTCTCACTCTACGCCGAGACGCTATGCTCCTATGAGCGATACCGTTGCTCGTCGGGGGTTCGAATCCTCCCTCTGGCATGGATACTTGTGTCGTATTTAGTATAAGGTAGTTCATAAGCAGTTTGTAAGTTTATGGACTGATGACTCCGCAGTTAAGTCCCTTAAGCTTCACAAACATTTTAACATTTTTCCCACTACCATTTTTACCCACACAGTTCCTTCTAATGCAAAGTTCACGATTTATTGATGTCTCAGAATGTGTCCCACCAACCTATCCCTTCTCTTAGTCAGGATATGCCAGAAACTCCTTTTCTCTCCAATTCTGTTGAGCACCTCCTTATTAGTTACGAGATCTAACCATCTAATCGTCATTATTCGTCTGTAGCACCACATTTGGAAAGCTTCAGATAGCTTTTAAGGCATGCATTTTAGAGCCCGTATTTACTGGACTTATCTACTTATTTTGGCCCAAAATATAAATAGCAAAGAGGTTGCCGTCGAAGATATTTTTCACGCTATCTATGATGAAGAAATCCTTATAGCGTCGCTCGATGGCATTTCAATACGTAAGTTACTATTGGAAGTATTATAAACTCAATGACGTCTCTTTTGAATCACCCTGTATGTACTAATAAATATGTTGGAGAATGAAGAAGTAGCACTATCAATAGCGGTGTTTAACGATATCTTGTTTATATAACGGTTTTGATAATTAGATTACTTACACGTAGTTGTAAACATCAAAACTACGACATATATTAGTCTTCTTACCTTTAGGGAACACAGTACATAATTCAAAATACAACTTCAAAACGAAAACAGAAGTAAGATTTTAAAACTTTTGTCATTTTGTTTTCTTCCTTATTTTTTCTGTCACAATTGCAAGAAAATATATTAAAATTTGTGCAATATTCGTGCAACCATAACTTAAAAATTGAACAATGTAACGGATAACGTCTTTTCTTCCTTTAGAATTTTCAGGTATAATTCTCCGAATTCCTTACACATAACTAAGCATACTTGTTTTTATTCTTTTGTGTCGTTAGGTTAGAAGTACTTGCGTTGCAGTAGATCCAAATTGAGGTGATCCTCTTCAATGTACAACAATTCATAACAAAATACCAATAAAAATCAAAAAAAAAAAAAAAAGTAGCAGATCTGTTAACGTACTTTCCCCAGATCCCAAATGTAACTGCCCTTGTGGTTGTCGAATCAGTCGAAAAGAATATCTTAAGACTATTTACATTTTTAAGGACGTAAAACATATCACTACATATCAAATGTTAAATGTTTTCTGAGACATCATTTTAACATAAGTTTCTTCAAATGTTCAAATGTTCGTATAGTCTATGGGACTTAACTACGGGGTCATCAGTCCCTAAACTTACAAACTACTTAGGAACTACTTACGAACTAGAACGGCAGAAATATCCATGCCCGAGGGGAGATTCGAACCCCCGACCGTAGTGGCCGTGCAGACCGTGACTGGAGCGCCTTAGTCTCCTCGGCCACCGCGGCCGGCTAAGTTTCTTCCGCCAACCGTAGCGGTATATGAATTAACTGAAACTATTACTCGATTTACATTATGAAAATCCCTTACGAAAAACGTATTGCTATTTGTATCTCGATCTGTAGAAAAGAGACGGCGCATATGAAAATTCATGACCTTGTTCTACATCTACATGTACTGAAGTGCATTGCAGGGGGTTCAGCGAACCACTTTCATGAAATTGTTCCATTCTTTAACAGCTCTAGGGAATAACATAAATCTTTGTTTTCGATTTGATTTCTCTTATTATGGTAATCATGCCTCCCTATGTAGGTGGATGCTAACGAGAGCTGTTCTCATTTTGAAGACAAAGTTAGTGAAAGAAATTTTTGCAAATAGATCTCGCCACAACAAATAACGCCTTTCTTTTACTGATTTCCTCAGCAATGTGTGCATCATTTCCGTGACACTCTCTCCCCTATATCACGTTAATACAAAACGAGCTGCCCTTCTCTGAATTTTGTCTAAATCGTCCAACAGTCCCACCTGGTGTTGATCCAACAATGCGCAACAATATCCCAAAACAGTCGCGAAAGTGAAGTGTCGGCAGTTTCTTTAGTAGAACTGTTGCATATTCTAAGTGTTCTGCCAATGAAACGTAGTCTTTGGTTCGTCATCCCTACAATATTTTATGTGTGTTCTTTCCAATCTAAGTTATTTGTAACTGTTACTCCTAGGTATGTACTAGAATTGACGGCTTGGCCGCACTAGAATCAAAAGATGCCCAACGACTCAAACATTTGGAAATAGTTGACTTTGTAGCATAGACTTAGAATTAACCGTGCACTGAAAGAGATTTTGAAGATATATTGAAAGACTTACTCCAGTCATTCCCACAGATCTCAGTGCCGGCCGCGGTGACGGAGGGGACTGAGGCGCTCCAGTCACGGTCTGCACGGCCACTACGGTCGGGGGTTCGAATCCCCCCTCGGGCATGGATATTAGTGCCGTCCTTAGTATAAGGTAGTTGATAAGTAGTTTGTAAGTTTAGGGACTGATGACCCCGTAGTTAAGTCTCATAAGCTTGACAAACATTTGAACATTTGAATTTAGAAAGAATGAAAACGTTCCAACGCTGGCCATATGTATGACGTTGAGTGGATGTCGCCGTACAAGTTATAATAATACATCTGTGGCAACAATACTGCTGCAACTGATTTTTCGTTAGGTATCACACGTCCCTCGATTGCCTTACTATGATCATTAACAGCTTCATCCTAATCCGATAATAACTTAATTCGTTTCATAATTTCACAGTGACACGTGAAATATTGACAGTTAGAGCGTATTTCTTACAATAAATGTTCACGTTTAAAACGAACGGCTTACTAATCTCTTCGCCGCTGATATGCCAGTATATATGTTAATCACGCATGAATCGTCAGAAGTTGTGCACTGAAATGTGTAATGCTGGCACTAATACGCGCCAAATACGTACACGCAACACCAAACAATTTCGTTTTTCCCGCATAAATGAATCTTTTAACATCACGTTCCGTCCGGGGCTCGTATGAGTCAGTCATGCATCCACATCTCTCTCTACAGAGTGTTCGACTGTTACAGGTAGAAAATAAGGGGGCGATGGGAGGGAAAAATAAAAATAAATGTAGAATCGGAAATAAAAGGCACCACCTATACGAAAAATTACGACCGCTTACTTGAATACCCATCCAAGGATGAATATTCTATATGTGCTCTTAAGAAAACGCATTACGTTTTACATGGCTACCGTTAAGGAAAATCGATGCCCGTGCATTTTCAAAAACAAAGGTTACTTAAGAAGTTCGTGTCAATTATATCTAATTATGTATTACTTACTGATTCAAGATTCTTTCCCTGCATCACTATTTTGAATCTTACCCATCTCTGTACATTCTTTATTAGTAGTATTACATGTTTCTTGTTTTGAATCTTCAGCCTTACACCCTCAATTGTTTCTCTACACAAGGGATGTCTATACTTTGACCTCCATTCGTTCGACTGTTTGTTGGTTGTTAAACAACAGTTTCTTTGTGAACTTCCTATGTGTAAGTTTTCCTAAATGTTAAAATTAAAAAAACAAAATTATTTCTACGACTTCTCATTAGTATTTCTCCATGTTTTGCGCTCTCAGTGCATATTCTGTAATCATTAGACACTTTAATACACTCAACATATCTGAAACGTGATGAGCGAATCTTACCACTCATATCTTTTCGCCCTTCATTTTTACAAAAGCCTGGAACTTTTATTTCGTCATTGTTTCTTCGAGTATGTATTGAAAAAGAAAAAAAAAAAAAAAAAGAGTGAATGACAGCAGTCCGAAATTAAACAATTTTTAATCGGAGCACTTTGTTTCTATTTTTTGCTTTCTTATTAATCACTCTTGGTTCTTGTACATATTATGCATTACCTGTCTACGTTTCTCAAGATTTCGATCATTTGCACGATTTTTCATACTCAAGTACATTCCCACGTCAACAAATCCCGCTAATGTGTTTTATTCCTTCTTTATTCCATTATCAACCACAATACCATGTCTGCATGTCTTCTGACAGTTCCACAATTTGTAAAACAATTTATTTTGTCCGTCGCGGTTGCAAAATTTGAAGTCAGTGACTAGTTTCGAAAACGTCCATTATCAAACCGTTAGCCATTTTCAGACCGTGATAATACAATAAATGTTACAAATGGCTGATAAAATCTTGTACGTTATCCTCTCTTAATACATGTTACTAGTTACACTAAAATTTAAAATAGCAGTTAAAACGGGTGATACATAGGGCCCGTTCGAGCTCTGATTTCTCGTACTTTATTCCGTTGATCATTTCTATCTATGTAAGTGGGAGTCAACAATATATTTTCGCATTCGGAGGAGAATGTTGGCGATTGGAGTTTCGTAAGTAGCCCACGTCGCAACGATAAGCGCCGTTGTTGTAATGATTCCCATCCTGTATCATTTCCGTAACGCTGTCTCCCCTGTATTGTGACAATACAAAACGAACTTGCTCTTCTTTGGACTCTTTCGATGTCCTCCGTCAGACTCACCTGATAAGGATCCCACACTGGGCAGCAAGTGTAGTGTATGAAGTTTCTTTAGTAGTTCTCTTGCATCTTTAAAGGGTTCTTCCAACGTAGTCTCTGGTTTGCCTTTCCCACGCCATTATCTACGTCTTCTTTCCAGTTTAAGTCTGAAGTAATAGTAATTCCTTGGTGTTTTGTGGAGTTTACGGCCTTCACTTTTGATTGATTTATCTTGTAAACAAAGTTTAACGGATTTCTTTTCGTACTCATGTGGACGACTTCACATTTCTCATTACTGAGTGTCAATTGCCAATTTTCACATCATAGTGGTATCATATTCAGATCGTTCTGCACTTGGTTTTGAACTTCAATGATTTTACTAGACTGTGTAAAGTATTAGACTGTGTAAAGTATTAACAACAAAAAATCTTGTAATTACAATAATTGCTGGAGCCCATTCATGATCACCCTGCAGACTTATTTAAGGAACTAGGGGCTTCACAGT
This sequence comes from Locusta migratoria, assembly GCA_026315105.1. Lineage (NCBI taxonomy): Eukaryota > Metazoa > Arthropoda > Insecta > Orthoptera > Acrididae > Locusta > Locusta migratoria. The sequence goes on from CM048747.1 coordinate 106,503,094, forward strand.
GGCCCCACAATATACTTTTATACTCATTTATGATTTTTTTATTATTAACTCAACCCATTTCAAAAGTGATAGCAGTGTGCCTAACTAAATAAGAAGGAGATTAGATGATTTTTACTTTTAGAGTTTAAAGCTAGCTTTAGCCAAGATAGGGCGAATTACACTGCCTCAAGAGTTTTTGGTCAATACTAAATACCATCAAAAGTTTGACAGATAACCATCCACTTTTTAGGAAGAATTTAAAAGAATTTTTGAATGACAACTGCTTCTACTCAGGAGATGAATATTTAGATATAAATTAGTAATTTTTGAGCAAATAAAAGAATGCATGTCTTCAAATATTATGTACAGATACCTTAGTTAATTGACACATTCCACATCATTACGAAATGTCGTGTTCATGATCTATGGAGCAAGCACTAATCTAATCTGTTCGAGAACTTTGCTTCCATATTTTTGTACGAGGTAGCTTGGACCAACACAAGCTAAAATAATATCTACAAAACATGCATACATACCTCAGGAGGAATTAACACTTGACCAGTGGCAGAGACGGCTTCACATTATCAAATATGAAGACCATGACACTTAGGGTACGAATATATAATATATAATATGCCGGTGACGGGCAATGATCCTATCGTTAGTGGGGAGGGGTGGGCAAATTTGAAGCCCTTACTCTTACGGGAATTAGTTAAACTACGAGTTTGAGTACTATAGGCAGGGCGAAGCTGGGAATTTGTATCTGACGGGAGGCGTGCATGGGTAGTCCTTGCAGGTGCAGTGATTACTGTGTCCCCAGTGGTGTAGGGGTCAGCGCAACTGCCTAGAAAGCACGAGACCCGGGTTCGAATCCCGGCTGGGTGCACATTTTCAGCTTTGCCCAATCGCAGTTGATGTCATATATTCTATGAATATTAAACAATAACAGCTGCAGGATCAGAAGTGACGTCTGTTCTTTCGGAACAGACGCCACATGTATATATATTTAATTATTTTATATTAAATTGATATCGAAAGTGGCTCAATACGTGATCTGATGACATTTACAGGCACGACTTCCTTAAAATATTTTGTGTTCACTCCCCTCTAAATGTCATCAAAGTTTGTAACGAGAATTTCCAAAAACTATGTATTATAAATGTGATAAGATTGTGTACTTGCTACTTTTCCCACTTAAACGGGTAGACATTTTGGATGACGTTTGAAATGGATGTAAGTTATATACCTTATTGACAAGAAATCTTCCTTTCATAAAGCACCGAACGGTGTGTCGCGAATGGTTTGTTAAAATAGATTTCGGCACTGTTCGAGCAATATGCATGAAGTGCATGAAATTTAGCAGATGTATATAGGTATGAATGTTTTTATGGGCACTGTGTGTCGCAGAGCATTTGAATATAGTGATCACGATGAATTTTTGCAGATACGTCGTATACGTAATTTTTTATCATTCAATTATTTATTATTTTTATATTTTTGATTGGGAAGAGAATACGATGTACAGTGAGAAGCAGAAGAGAAGGTACAAGAGGAGGAGGGAATGGAGGGTGACGTAAGGAAGGGGGGGGGGAGATTACCCAAGAGAGGGAGAGAAAATTGTACGGACTCTGACTGCTTGAATAATATTTTTCACTATCATATGTCGTGAATTTTACATTTTCGGAATGCGAGCAGACGAGTGCACAATAAAACTTTATAAGTGGAAAATTAAAGTTAATCAATTATCTCAAGTCTTGAAGATCTATCTTACAACAATACGCTGTATCCTGCACAGGAATCATCACAGCTAAGATTAAAGCAAATATAACTATAGCTTTATGGGTCTATGTATGATTCTGATTTAGAAGTTTGACTGGACGCTATCTTAGGGTCGAACCATACATGTCTACTTATATGCCCCAGCGACTGCCTTACTTGAGGTAGGGAGTAACCGGATAACAGGAGGTGAGGATTACGGGATTGTAATAAATACCTAATGCTTGAAATTTTAAGATCGCGATACAATTAAAAGTAAGTGTAGGCTTCTACCACCATTTTCACATTCAATACAGTTCTTCAGGTTATTAGACCGCATCATCATCGTATAAAACTAACCGACGTTTCGGCCACTATTGCGAGTCACCTTCTTCAGGGCATTTGTCTGACCGAAACGTCGGATGGTTTTACACGATGACGAGGCGGTCTAATACCCTGAAAAACTTTATTGAACGCGATACAACTGTTCATATTACAGGGAACCGAGGCAGTGGCGGACTAAGGCTGTCGAAGGCCCGGGGCGGCGGCAAAACAAAATGAGGCCCCCCCGTTCACTTGGAAGCATATGAATTACTATAAAAAAGAAACACTTGAGATTTAGAGGCCCCCCAGGACGTGAGGCACTGAACCAAAAGAAAATAGCTTTCGAGATTTGGAAGCCACAGAACGAAAGCCAAGAGCGCTAAAAAAAAAAAAAAAAAAAAAAAAAAAAAAAAAAAAAAAAAAAAAAAAAAAAAAAAAACTGCTTTCTAGGTATTTGGAGGCCCCTACAGACGAGAGGCCCCAGGCGGACTGCCCCCCCCCCCCTTTTAATCAGCCACTGGATAGAGTGGCATATGGTGAGTGTGTGAATAGGGGGGTGAGACAGAGAGGGAGGAAGAGGTAAGGTAGATAGGAGATACGTAGAGATACTGGAGAAGGTGGAGGGAGAGAGAGAGAGAGGGAGAAAGAGGGAGGGAGGCATGTTGTAATAGAGGATTGAAAGAAATAAGTAATAAGCCAACTCCGGGATTTTGGCTAGTACAAAAATTTCTCGTGCATGCCTTTTCATGTATATCCAAAGTGAGTCAAGTTACGAGCTCGGGTTTAATATCTCCTCTTACGACCGAGAAGTGCGTGTACAGAAAAGCGACGCAAATCTAAAATAAAAATGTTTTTCATCTCTGGCAGAATGGCGCCGTATCCCGGCAGAGACAAAGTGGCAGGCAGCGGACCCGGTGCCAGAGAACAAAAGTCGCGCGCCACGCACGGCTGCCCCTCCCCCTCCAGAATAACTCTGGGGCCGTAATTAAATTACTCACGGCTGCCGGACGCGCACAAAGCTGGCCGCTGGCCGCCATTGTCCGGCGCAGAGTGCGGCCGATACCCAACCCCCGACCCCCGCCCCATCCCTCCGACACCTGCGTCTCGCGCCGTGCCACAGCGCCACCCCTCGCGCGTAATTATAATCGCGGCGAAAGAACGCCGCGTACACCTCCGCCACCGAAACTCGATAACAAGCCGGTCCTTGTTAACGGGCACCTGGGCGACCGCCATAATTAGAACCAGGTGTGAGGGGGTGGAGGGGAGGGGGCAAGTCGCAAGCTGTCCGCCGACGTAGCCTCGCCCCAGGCACAAAGACCGCAGGCCGCAAGTCTTCAAAGAATGCCGTCGGCCGGGAAAGATGAAGCCGTTCAATTAGGGGCGCGTTTTTAACGGGCGGGCCGCTCTTTCTCTCGTTAGGCTGCGGACAATCGTGTCAGCTGCAGGGCGCCGCTGCTGCCTCGTTAACACGTTACACCTCTGCGATTTTGTTTCACCCGGACGCGCTCAGAGAGAGCGCAGTGCGGCGCGCGCTCCCTCGGGGCCTGCAGTAGCGCCGCGCTCTCGGCGTGTGAGCGCGCCTCGCTCCCTGCCTCCCTCCACCCTTTTGCCCCCACTCTTTCTCTTTAGCAGCCCCTCAGGTAACCTGCTTTGATTGCTGGGGCGCTCGTCGCAGAAGACAGCGGAGACGGAGAGCTGCTCTACGTCCTGTGCACTGTGTTGAGAAGTTCTACTCGTCGGATACAGAGCTTGCATTCGTCATATCGCCTATGGTGGAGCTATTTGATACGTTGACCACCCTCTGATGCTTCTTCCTATCGTCCAATCAGCCTCACCTCAATGTTCAGCAAAGTCCTGGAAACTATCCTTCCTCGCCATATTCACCGACATCTCCATCAATACCAACTCCTCCCTCTCTCCAAATGTGGCTTCCAACCCTTCTTCTCTGTTGATGACCAAGTCCTTCGCCTCGTCCTCCTTCTATCCGTCCTAGTTAATTTCCGTCGTGCCGCTATCTTAGTTTCCCTCGACATCGTATTTGGCATTCCAGTTTCCTAGTCAAGCTCCAGACCAACGCCCTTCCCATTAATTATGTCCGCCTAATTGCGTCCTTTCTCTCCAACCGCACATCCTGCGTCACTGTCAACCACTCCAACTCCCGTTTGTTCTACCCCTCTGCTGGGGTGCCCCAGGGATCCGTCATCTCCCCCTTCTCTATCTGCTATATTCCGCTATATGCTGCAACCCCAGCCTCCTGTCCATCTCCTCCAGTACACCGCCTTCCTAGCCCTCATCACCTCCCTCACTCGCTCCGAACACCTTCTCCAGTCTCACCTATCAGAATTTTCCTCCTGGTGTAACAAGTGCCTCCTCACTGTCAACCCTAACAAATCCCAGGCAATCAAAAATGTTCAAATGTTTGTATAGCTTATGGGACTTAACTACAGGATCATCAGTCCCTAAACTTACATACTACTTATGAACTAACTAATACTAAGGACGGCACAAATATCCACGCCCGAGGGGGGATTCGAACCCTCGACCGTAGTGGCCGTGCAGACCGTGACTGACGCGCCGGAGTCCCCTCGGCCACCGCGGCCGTCCCTCAGGCAATCATCATAGGTCGTATCACTTGCTCATTCCGCCACCACGACCTCTACCTTACATTCCATGACCGCCCCATCCCGCAAACCAACACCCTTGACCGTTCCATTTCCTGGATTCCTCACCTTAAAACTGTCTGACAAAAGGCCCTCTGCTGCCTTAACCTTCTCAAACTTCCTTCCGGCCGGACATAGGGGATTGAACCTCTCGACCATCTTCTACACCTACCGTTCCTTAATGCGCCCCGCCTTGTGTAGCCGCCTGGATATCCGCCCCGCCATCCTACTGTAAATCCCTCCAGATCCTAGAACGCCACACCCTCCGCCTCCTTTCCCCCACGCGGATCCTATATGATCTTATCCCTTTCCCCCACTTTCTAAAATCCGTTCAACATCTCCGCTTCCTATACACCTCCATACCAGCATGTTCCTGCCTCTCTCCTCCTCCATACTCACCACATCCTATCCGAGAGTAACTTTCAACAGTTTCGTCTCCCAGATTCCCTCGGTTCTGAAATATACCCCTTCTATCTACCTTAGCCTTCCTTGTAGATTAGTGCCATGTCTCCCTCCACCCATTCTTTTCCCTTCTTCCGATTTGATCCACCCCCCACTCCCTTGTCCTTCCATCCCATTTAATCATCCCATCTCATCCCCACTCCGACCCCCTCCCCTCCTCTTCTGCCCACCCCCACTCCTCCCCACTCCCTTGTCCTTCCATCCCATTTAATCATCCCATCTCATCCCCACTCCGACCTCCTCCCCTCCTTTTCTGCCCACCATACTTTCCTTCTTCTCCCCTCTCAACTGCGGTGCCTGCTCAGTGATTTTAATTCTGTGTCAGTGATTCGAGTGTGCGTGTGGTTTTGAGCAACCGCTGCACATAGCGTTGCCATGTGTTTTAAATGTGTCTCTTCGTCTTGTCGTCATCGCTCCGTTTCTTCAACATGAACGTTTTATTCATCGTGGTTTTTTTTTAATTTTTTTTAATTCTACATATGTACCTTTAGTCATTCTTTTCACACTCAATGTCATTCCCCCCATTTATCTCACCGTGTCTATTTTTAAATTTTTCATTTCTTGTCATCTGTTTTATTATTATTTTAAATCTTCTGTTCCCATTCCTGTATGCTCTCGGCTGAAAAGCATCATGTTCTCTGCTGCCAGCATGTCACTTCTGTGGGATTTAAAAAACATTAAAGAGAAAAATTGATGCGGGCATATCTTGCAACCACACTGGCACCTCGAAATTATTAGATTACCCTGACAAATTTGTGGAAGCGGAAGAGAAGGTGGAATCAAGAAATAGATTTTTAAGACAACTTAAAGGTCACTAAAACAGCAATTTATTTTAATTTAAGAGAACACATGTGTCACAGTTGGCGGCTTAAGGAAATAATTCCTTTAGTATTGATGCAACAGTAAAAGAAAGCAAATGGTGAAACAAGAAAAGGAAAGCCGAAAACCAGAAGGGTTTAGCGGCGAGTCTGAATAAATTGGTTTACAATAACTAATATTATTATGATATTGACCAAATTTACAATAGTTTTCAAGGGTACACAATATGCTACGGCAGGTAGACCACATTTAAGAAGAGTAAAATACAACTAATCTCCAAACATTTCCAAACAGTAAAGTAGGAGACTACGCGCTTAAGATGGTGCACAAACAGCGCTACGTAAGTCCTTAAACCTCCAAGTAACAATTGAATAACAGGAAAGTTGCAAGGCCTTAACAAATACAATTGTAATAAGATAAGGAGAAAATTCAACGGCCTGCATTAAGGTAACAAAATTGATCGAGCAAGCGGTCCAATAAGGTTAAGACACAGCGGCTCGACTTAAAACCATCACTACGAAACCAGCTTGAGCCAAAATTTAAAAACTAGAATTACATTCTAAACAATACCTAAGACATAGATGGCAAGATAGCAATAAAATTATGACTTGAAACCAAATCACAAAATATCTGATCAAAGTGGGTCTGATATAAAAGATGTTTGACAGTCGAACCACAAACTCTTCAGACAGGTACAGGTGAGCTATTAGCTGTTACTGTAAAACTAAAAACATAATGGTAAGTTAAAGAAAGGAAAAGCCGAAAACTTTAAGGGCTTACGCCGCATTTGAAAGAATGAAATCAAGTTTAAAGAATTCTGAAGGTACCAAATAACAAGGGATACAAAATAGTGTTTAAAAAAAAAGGATTTCAGTAAATTATCGTACTTTGAAACTAGCGCAATCTCAACATGGAATCCAATTTTAAACAGGTAGATTACAACATACAATCTGCTCAGGGCTGGCTTGTTGGTACATGCCCTGAGAACATAAACAAGGAGCAAACAAGTTCTAGTCCCGGCAAATTGGCCTTCACGGGTAACAAATATTACCTAGTTTATTCATACAATGCTTTACAACATGAACCAGGGCCGGATCTAGGACATTTGTCAAGGGGTCAAGCTTAAATTTGCCGCCCCTTCTTTGATCCCTCCTCCCATAAGAGTCGACATTTTTGACACTAATTTGGGTTACATATTTCTAAATAAATGTCACTATCTCACAACATTAACTTATTTTATTAACTGAATTAAGATCAAAGGAGAACAGAGCAATTTTAATATGTACAAAAATAACATGATTACTCAATGTACCAAAATCAATTTAAAATTTCGTTTTTCGAGCTTTTCTTTCCTGAAAAAATGTTTGTGTATTCATCATAGGACATAGAAGCAGATCGATTGTGCTCTATGGATATTATACTAAGATTTGTTAATCTTTGTTGAGTAATCGTGCTCCACAAGTGATTTTTAATTAGTTTCAGCTTGCTCCACACGACACAGAAACTGGGATGGTAGGGTATAGTTGCAACGCTGTAGTAAGGTTGAGATACCCCTCTCCAATTTATTTTTATAAATCAAACTGAATGTGAATGATGCAGTAGAATCTTGCAAGGTTCTGTCTTCAGCCAGCGCATGACGTTTGACACTTTCAACTAAAAAAAAAAAAAAAAAAAAAAAAACAGTTCTTCCTTGCTAAGATCTTTTGTACAGGTATCTGCCAGTTCCGCTGCTTTGGCCTTTAAGTCCTTCACTTCCATTTCTCGAATTTGCTCACCACACAGAAAACTAAACATTGTACTAATTTTCTCAAGTGCGATAAACCTGGTACTAAGCTCGATTACAACTCTGTCAATTATTTCTAACAGAATTATCCTGAACAAATCTTCTATTGAATGTTCGGATACTTCATCCTCACAAACTTCATCGGCCATTTTTACACATAACTGCACGGTGAATCAAAAGGTATCCTGCCAGAAATAAAGATTATTACACACTAGATGTATCGTGTATATGTGTATGAACTCATTGCATTTATAATTTAGTAGCCTATGCGGTCCTGAGGTACCAGGAGTGTCCCATACTGAAAAAGCCATATCACTACTCGGCGTAACCTCCACCATAGCCCGCTAGGATGCTGGAACAGTTTCGCCACTACTTGTCGTTGCTTTTTACTTCATGCAATTCACTCGGTCGCAGAAAACCGCGGACTGCTGACTGTTGTGAGCTGCTACTGAGTGGAACGCTCATGCTGGTAAACAAACACCTTTCGTTTCATCTGTTTGGAGCTCAACAACTTCGCTTCTTTTTCCGTTTCTTAAGCATCTACTAAGAAATATTTACACATAAAAGGGGTAGAAAGTATTGGTTGTTTTACTACTGAAAATACTGCAGTTGCCGCTTAATTGACGTTTCATCAGTTACTAAGCTACAAAGCAATTCTGCCTGAATTAGGCAGGCAGATTCTATTTTGAGTATGCCCGGTTTCTTATGAAATGTCACAAACAAAACGAGAACGATTAGCGCTAATGGACAGTTTCTAAATAAAAGCTCTCGCATTATTTGCTCCCACAATAATTCCCTTTTAGGCGTCTTCCATCTCTTATTCATGATGCCAGAGCCAGATTTTCATATCACTCCGTCAGCAAGCAAATTCTACGCTCTTGGATCTTTAGTTTGTTGTTTAGTCTCCACCTTTCTGTTTTAAGTGATAGTTCTTATATCAAGGATTTGAGTTTGTAAAAAAAAATTCGTCTCTTAAATGTCCGAACAGCATTTATTGACATAATTGTGTACCTATCTGATAGCTTACAGAGTGGCGACGAAAAAGACACCACCAACGATCAGATATAGAAGGAAAGACTGGTCCAAGACGTTCAATTCAAATGTGAAATAACAATATTAATTTACTTATCCTAAGAAATGACACAGTTGAAGTAATAAGATGCTTTCAACAATTTAGTATGACTGTCCATTAACAACCCCCCTCCCTCCCCAAATTAATCTGATATCAAGAATTTGAACAGATAAAGAAATTTATGAAATGGAAAAAGGCTACTTAGTCAACAAAATGCACTATGCCTTTGAAAATAGCAACTTGAGCCATTTGGATAGTTTGTTTCATAAATCAGTTACTCACAGTGTATCATACCATCAGTGAAGCTAGCTAATTTTCTAAGACACAACACTGAAATTACTAGTGAACGAGAATCTTTTGTCGAAAGACAGTTACACTAGATAAAACAAGGGTGACACGTATCAGGTTACTCACAAACTTGGGAGGCCAAGGAAAATATTAAGTAATTTCTTAACTAACATCCCACAAATTAAATACACAAGGGTACCTGCCCACAAATTTGCAAAATTATAATTATGTAAACAAATTTAAAGTAGATACAATCGCAATAACAATTACTTAAATACACACGGACACCAGCCTACAAATTTAAATACAAAAGATCACATGCCCACGAATTTGTAAAATTGCAATGAAGTAAATATATTTAAAGTAGATTTGGTATGCCTCGATAAAACGTTTAAAGCAGCACGTGTCCTTTGACTAGTTGATTTCATAAATCAGTTACAATACATCATGCCACCAGAGAAGCTGACCTAATTTTCTAGGCCAGAACAAGTAAGAGTACAAGTGCCTTGATACCTTTGTCAAAAATCAGTTACACTAAATGAGACAACAGTCACACTTTGGATCTCGAAGTCAAATTTAGTAATTAAGTTGCACGAGCACAGTGCGATGGCGAGGAAGGCCCACAAACAATGAGGTGGCACCACGAGGAAATTTAGGATATGGAAAGGAAAGTTTACAGGACAACCAGTGCAAGAATGGAACTTCAGCCCTCATACACGGAACTTCATGCACAGAAAAAAAATTATTCGCCTTATTACATTTACGGGTAGGCAACTCACCCGCAGAATGAAACGATTCTGCCAAATAACATACTATCGGTGCCCCGGGCAGTTGACGAGGACGTGGTAGGGCACTAACCAGAATTCCCCAGTGACACTAAGCATTTTTTTTTTAATTTTAAAGGTAACGCCCCACCAAAGAAAGGGCCAAACGATCTCTTCAACACGAAGAGAACGAAGGGAAGCACCGTTGCAACCGCTGAAACGACAAGCAGAAAACCAGGACATTGACGCAAGATAAAGAAAAAAGACAAGCCCGGGAGACGGCTGTCAACCCTGGCAAAACACACACAGAAGAGCAAGTTAACACAATCACGATAAATACAAAGTAGAACCACTCATAATTGTGCTGCCTTCCCAACTGTCGCCGGCCGCGGTGGCCGAGGAGACTGAGGCGCTCCAGTCACGGTCTGCACGGCCACTACGGTCGGGGGTTCGAATCCCCCCTCGGGCATGGATATTTGTGCCGTCCTTAGGATTAGCTAGGTCATAAGTAGTTTGTAAGTTTAGGGACTGATGACCCCGTAATTAAGTCCCATAAGCTTAATAAACATTAATAATAATAATAATCCCGACTGTCCAACGTACCATAAGGAGACAGATCGACCACTAAGTTGAAAAGTTCTAGTGAATGCCAAGAGTGTCCAGAAGTTGGGAGACCAGATGAAAACTTCACCAAAATAACTGCTCGTGAGCCATGGCGATGATCAAATATTCAAATGTAATTCTACGGGACCGAACTACGTTGGTCACCAGTTCCTAGTTTTACAAACTACTTAACCTAAGCTAAACTAACCTAAGAACACCACTCACATCCAGGGAGGATTCGAACCTCCGACGCCGGAGGCCGCGCGATCCATAACATGGCGCTTCAGACGGCTCGGCTGTTCCCACGCGGCCGGCGATGATCACCTAAACTTGCAATCCACACGCTCCGGGGCACACGGCTGCGGCCGAAGTAACTGCCGACTTACGTAAACAGCTGGGCCGGAAAGTGACGCGCTCACCGCCTCTCCGAGTTGACAGCGCACGCTAGACTGCCTGTCTTACCAGCAGACCCTCGTTTATGACAACAAAGCGATTGCCACAGCTAGTGCGTCCTCTGGCCAGAGAGCCGCGATGTGATCAAGAGGCCACTCGCTGAGCATAGAGGAAAGGAAATCAACAGACGAACGTACGAAAGGATACCCAAACAGAAGAAGCAGCCGACACAACTCAGTATCTTCCTTAGAGTTTGCTCTTCTTTCACGTTTCTACAATTGCAGTCTTCTTTGAATTTATTTTACCGGTATTTTACTGAGAGGATAACTTGGTAATCTCTGGGAAATACACCGAGATAGACTCTTTCTCTTGGAAACTTATTTATAATCTGCATCGGTAAAAAGCTCACTGTAAATAATATTGATGAATTTCACAACATACTTGGCTTAAAGTTTGTGAATAATTCTGAAGATGTACTAAGTCTGTAGGTGGTCATAGTTGCACGCCCCTGTAATCAGTCGGCGTTAGGACCTAATCCGGCCGGACCTGTCTCATAGGAAACATGCTCCCAATGTCAGTCGTAAAAACATAATTGTTAATTTCAAAGTCATCTAAACAGTCTTGTATTATGGCGTGGCTAGTAGTAAAGCCCCATAATTGGCATTCCGAATTTTATTTAAATAAAATAGCTACGCATAACGAGTTAGTATTACAGCACTTCTTTTAATAGCACTTCCACCAGTGTGCTGCCTAGCTGCGAAGCGACTACTTCATCGAGAGCATTTCATAGAATTTTGAATCAAAGACGGATCAGCTTGAGGATCCCTGATAAGGACACAGCACTCAGGAGAGTATTTCCGATTATTGGGCTATATCGCCGCAGAAGCGTAGTATCAACGTAATTTTATCGCAAATTTTGAGAACTAGAAGCAGTACACACTACTACAGTACGAATGCAAGTACTAGAGCAACATATTAACAGAATATATGATATCAGCTGAGAATGGCACCCAGTCTAGGCTATTGCGTTGACCACTACACGACTGGGAACACAGTGATCACCGCAGATGCAAGACCTACCTAAACATCCCTCCCATCAGATACAAAATCCCAGATTTACCCTACCCACAGTAGCTGGGAATTTGACGGGAGGCGTACTTAGATAGGCCTTCCACGTGCGGTATTTCGGAACAGACCTCAGAGGTATTTTCACTACTACTCCCTACCTGTATTCCATAACTGTTAAAAGAAGACTGCAGTTGGAGGACAATCTTCAAGCCAAAGAAATGCAACAAACCATATATTACGCATTCATCATTTACAGCTCACACGAGCATGTATGAATTCGACAATAACAATTCCATTCGGCGAAAACCTGGGGACAGCTGGCTAGGCTACATATTTGTAGCCGAGGCAACAGGCGGTGCGTCGAGCCACGCGGTACAGTAGATACACCTTCAAGTCACACGATCAAACAAGTTCAAATGTTCAAATGTTTGTAGAGCTTATGGAACTTAACTACTGGGTCATCAGACCCTAAACTTACAAGCTACTTATGAACTAGCTATTACTAAGGCCGGCACAAATATCCATGCCCGAGGTGGGATTCGAACCCCCGACCGTAGTGGCCGTGCATACCGTGACTGGAGCGCCACAGACCACTCGGCCACCACGGCCTGCATCAAACAAAGCCCCGAGGCCGTAGAGCAGGGCCGTCCAATCGCCGCACACTGTTCAGAGGCGCAGAAGTGCCGCAAGGTCACAGGTGCTCACATGTGAGGCAGCGGGCAACAACGACGTCTATTATTACACACTTGTACATAATGAACGGCGACGGCTCCACTTCCTGGTTTATGCAATACACGAAAGAGAGCAACACACGCCGTCTCGTTTACCCCTGGCTTCCCCTTGGGGGTAGAAACGTGCACTACGTGAGTGGAGACGGCGGCGGGGTTACTCCGTCACCCGAAAGTTGCACATGTGCAGCAGCACCGCACACGTACAGAATTTCTGGCTGGCCCAGCTGTAGAGCATGTTAGCCGACTATTGCACTGCATACTCTCATACTGCCAGCAATCTGCTCATAAAGATGGCGAATACCATCCACACTTGTTTGACTTGTTCATTTACCTCTGGAAAAGTTGCGGGTTGATGAGTTGCACGAGTCAACTAGCTTCTATTGTATCCCACACTTCCTCGATTGAAGACTAGTCCAGCGATCGAGCTAGCCAGCGTAGTTACTGCACAACTTGAAGAGCACATTCAGTTTCACACGCAATGTTTGCGCGAGCTTTATCTTCCTGTGACAACACACCATCTTCCACTTACACGAATGATAAAGGGAAGATTCTTACAATTCTTTCCGTACCGAACGATACTCAGCGTCCCCTCGCAAACAGTAAAGATGGACGAGATTTGTGTGTACAGCAGGCCATGTGTGTCTTGGATCAATGCACTCTACAAAAAAGCGTACGCCATATCTACGGCATAAGTGTAGAAGATCATCACATGCGTTCAGGGAGTTTCTGCTTTCATCGCTGAAGAACATGATCCGCCATTCAAGGGATTCTCTGACGGCACGATCCGTGCACGTCGATGCTGCGGTTTGGATGACATAAGGGCTAGAAGTGCGCTTACCCATACTCCAGTTACTATAGTCAGTGTCACGTAGGAAGGCGAGCCAGTTTTCTGCCGTTCTGCACATCTCCTCTCCATTACCACATTGGCAGCCAATAACATTTATTCTCTAGGCTCGTGGCTGACCGCGAGCTACGCAATGCTTCTCCCACATGCTCCAGTGTTGGCGCTCGGCCGTAGCTCCTCCCCACCACGCTTCCTCTATCTCTGCAACTCTATGTGCGCAAGCGCCTTCCTACATGACACCACGTATTGTACCCAAATGGCAGCACTCTCGGGCTCACAAACCCTCTGATCTGTGATGTGATGGCTATACGATCCGCCGCAGCTGCCCTTACAATTATCCTGATGGACTTATGTCCTACACAAACTTTCAGAACCTCGGCTAATTGTGTGAGAATGTTTACGTAACGACTGCATCCAACATCGATACGTAAACTGCGCACCACTTCCAACTCCTGCGGCAATTCCGCCAAAAGGACCATCCCGCCATTCGGAAGTCCACAATTTCACTCTTTTTAAACTCGGTCAGCTTCCTGTAGGGAGCATGATTGTTTCTTCGTGGCATGGCGCATAATTGCTTTACGCGTTGATATCACACGTGGCTGTAAAAATTTCCGAATGAAAACACACACATTATGGTCTGGCAGCTCCGTTACTGCGCTGCCTGTTAGTGGACGACATTGAAACCATTACCAGTAGGCTACATTTACTATCCTCCTGGCGACTATAGCCGTCATAGGATCAAAAACTACGTTGCCTTTCCAGGAATACCATTTATTTTACGGCGTTGTATTCAGCAGAGCGTGGCGGTTCAGCGCATACTGCCTCCTACTACAGACCATTGTTTACGATAGTTAATTGGGAATATTGAGCCAATTTTATTCTGGGTTCTAGCACGCATGTTTGCATTACGTTTATCTAACAGTGCATTGCATCATTTTCATATCTGACAGATTCCGTTTAAACATATACTGTTTGTGGCTTAAAGTTAATTTTATTTAATACATGATACCTTCTACTCAGGTACTGGACATTATATTAAGTGTGAACATAATTTCCAACTCTACACCTACCATAGCTACTCTGCAATTCATATTTAAGTGTCTCGCACAGGGTCAATCGAACCGGTTTCAGACTCTTTCTGCTGCGTCATGATATGAAGTGAGCGGTCGTTTTCGCTGGAGTTTAGAGTCGTCCCTCGAGCATGGGTATGTGTGTTATTCTTAGTGTAGGTTAGTTTAAGCAGTTTGTAACACTATGGGCCGATGGACATAGAACATTCTCAGACTTTGACTACCATTGCTTCCTGTAATATCACGCCAGCAAATAATACCGTTTTACTTCATATTTCTCAAATTATATCTATGTAGGTGGGTACCAATACTATATGTTCCCATCCCGTTTAGGAAGTTTATGAAAGAAATTGTTCGCCGAAACTGATTAGGGCTTTATGTTAATGATTTCCACGTCAACTCGTGCATCATTTCCGTCACAATTTCTCTCCTGAATTTCGATGATACAACTCTGTCTGCCCTTCTTTAAACTTTTTCTATGTCCTCTGTCAATCCCTCCTCGTGAGGGTTCCAAGATACGCGCCAATACTCCAAAACAACACAGATAAGTGTAGTGTAGGCAGTCTCTTTAGTGGAACTGTAGCATTCTCTAAGTGTTCTGACAACGAAACTCAAACTTAGGTTTTCTTTTTCTACGTTTTTTGTGTCCTTTCAAGTTTACTTTATTCGTAACTACAATTCTTAGGTTTTTAGGTGAATTTACGGCCGTTGGATTTAACTGATTTATCGCGTAATAAAATTTAACGGATTTCCTTTCGTTCTCATATGGATGATTTCACACTTTTCACTGTTTAGAGTTAACTGCCAATATTGAAACAGTGCAGATATCGTACATAAATGAGAACTGAACGGTGTTTTTTATTTTCCTCTGATGCTACTAATGATATGCGGCAGAATCATCCGTTGACAGTCTTAGAGAGTTGATGATTATCTGTTCAATCGATTGTGAGGATTGGGAATAGTATGAGTCATACCAACTACCCAGAAGAACACTAGATAACCCTTCTATTTAATTTGATGACTTTCATTTTTGTTTCTAACAGGAAATTTTACGAGTTATTTCTCTGACGTAAGGGCTGAGATAAATAATGTACTAATTTGTTGGTTTGGTCTTCATTCCAGAGACTGGTGTGAAGCAGCTCTCCACACTACTCCACAATCCTCTTCCGCTCTCCGCAAGAATGGTGATTCAGATCCATTAGAACCGGTTTTCTATATTCGGCTTTTGGTTTTCCTCTCCGATTTAAACCTCCAATCATTTCCACACATTCTTTATTAGTAAACAGATGATTCCCAGATGTCTCAGAATGTGTGCCATCAGTCTATCCTTTCTGTTAATCAAGACATGCCAGAAATAAGTTTACTCCCTAATACCGTTCATCATTAGCTACATGAACTGCCCATCCAGTCTCATTCCTCACGAATATTATGTAGAAATTTTAGAGCTTGTATCCTCCTCTTGTCTGAACTATTTTTCGACCCCATTTGACTCCCATCCAAGAGTACACCCCAGACTAATGCCTTCGGACAGGACTTCCAGACATTTAATAAAGGATGTCGACATATTTCTCTTCTTCAGAAATGCCCTTATCCCACTGCAATTCATTATACGGCCATCAGTTGTAATTTACTGCATCAGTATCAAGACTCATCTACACCTTTACAGTTTAGGCTCCTAATCTTATTTCTAAAGCGTCGCGTGGTTTCATTCGACAACGGCCCATACTTTTTGTTTTGCTCTTGTTTATGTTCAGCTTATAGAATCTTTTGTTCAACTGATAGATTCCTTTCAGGACACAGTCCATTCCATTCAATTACTCTTCCAGGTAGTCTGTTGTCTTCGAGAGAATGACACTGTCATCGGCAAACTCAGAAATTTTATTTTCCTTCCCGAACTTAATTTTGTTTTCAAAATTCTCTTCTCTTTCCTTCAAAGCTTGCTCCATCTACAGACTGAATACCACTGCTTAAAGGCTAGAACACTGTTTTACTCTTTTCCCAACAACAGCCACGCGAAGATGTCTTTCGACATTAACTGCTGTCTAGTTGTATATAACTTTTCATCCCCATATTTTATCCCTCTCACCTTCAGCATTTAATGACTGTATGTAGTTACCATTGGCAAGAGTTTTCTCCAAATTTACAAAAGCTTTAAATTTATATGTCCCTTTTCTTATCCTATCATATAAGCTAAGATGAAAGTTGTTTCACGTGTTCCTACATATATTCGCGCATAGTTTTGACAACGACCAAAAGCTGAATACGACTTTAACACGCTCAATCCATTCACAGGTAACAGGCTCCTATGATATGGGAAGTGTCTCACTTTCTTAGTTGAATTTCTTACAAAAATAGATCAGTCATTGTTATACTTGTCACCATAAATTTTAATGTAACTATTTTGTCTTTGTCTTAAGCAAAATAGGGAAACTTACTTCCTGAATGTAGACATATCCAAGGTGCTGGTATAAGAATGCCTGGTAAATTACTCCTACGATTATGCCAATAAGTAAATGAACACAAACGCAACAGAAACTTCAAGGATTTCGGTGATAGTAGGGAAAGCAAGGGGCCTTTTTTATTTCATTAAAAACAATACATCGTCAACACCATGTGTTTCACTTTTATTAAGTTCATTTGCTTTTCAACGATCTGCACAAGTTGCTGAAACAGTTCACTTTAATAAAAAGAATTTGATATCTTGACTGTCGTTTGTCTATCAAAGAAATTTCGGTCGATAGGTTCCGAAATTTATTCCGACCCTCTGTTTTTATACCGTTACTGAAACATCATAAGCTATTACATGGTCCTGTAGTTCAAATATAGGTATCAAGGCTATATTTATAAGGAGTTTCATGCAGGAATTTAATGATTGTTTCTTCTGATTATATAATGACGTGCACCTAACAATTGCTATTTCAATAATGGAAAGGTGGTTGTAACTGCTATTCATAGGATTATCTGGTAAAGGTAAAGCAGTCAACAACCCGAAGATTGTCTTGGTCCTGTTTGGATGTCGAGTGCCGTTTCCTGCCTCTGACCTTCGAACTAACTTACCAAACCAGTTGTAGAGGGAACCTACATGTTAAATTGGATTACAAACTATGGTGCAAGCCAACTGTTTCACATCAGCAACGTTGCCAGAGGTGAAAGGAGTGAAAACTGCAATTATCCTAGTATGCAGTTGACCCCTGTGACGATAGTTGCTGACTTTTGAGCAGTTCACGCTACTGTAAGGTATTTGGGTTACAGCATTAAAAATGCTAGTAATCGTGGTAGACACCCTAATGGTAATGTTACATGGACTTCGTTAAGAAAATGTTATGGCATACTTCGTGTTCTTGAAAGAATTTGGTAGTGGCTGGTTGCTGAATTCACAAGGTAAGACGCTAAATTTACATGTATCTGATTAACTTTCAAAGTCGATTTTTAACAATAGCTGTTTCAGGAAGTCGTAGTTCGTAGTAATCGATGGTAAGGCATCGACTAAAACAGAGGTGATATTGGGCGTTCCACAGGGTAGTGTTATTGGTCCTCTGCTATTTCTTATTTACATAAACGATTTAGGGGAAAATCTAAATAGCTCTCTTAGGTTGTTTGCAGATGACGCCGTCATTTACCGTCTAGTAACGTCATCTGAAGATCAAAACCAACTGCAGAACGATCTGAATAAGATATCAGTATGGTGTAAAAATTGGCAATTGGCTCTAAATAATGAGAAGTGTGAAGTCGTCCACATGAGTACGAAAAGAAATCCGTTAAACTTTGTTTACAACATAAATCAATCAAATGTGAAGGCCGTAAACTCCACAAAATACCTAGGATTTACTATTACTTCAGACCTAAACTGGAAAGAAAACGTAGATAATATCGTGGGAAAGGCGAACTAGAGACTACGTTTTATTGGCAGAACCCTTAAAAGATGCAACAGAACTACTAAAGAAACTGCATACACTGCGCTTGTCCGTCCATTTTTGGAGTATTGCAGCCCAGTGTGGGATCCTTATCAGGTGGGTTTGACGGAGCACATCGAAAGAGTCCAAAGAAGGGCAGCTCGTTTCGTATTGTCACGATACAGGGGAGACAGCGTTACGGAAATGATACAGGATCTGGGATGGGAATCACTACAACAACGGCGCTTATCGTTGCGGCGTGGGCTACTTGCGAAACTCCAATCACCAACATTCTCCTCCGAATGTGAAAATATAGTGTTGACTCCCACTTACATAGGTAGAAATGATCATCAGAATAAAATACGAGAAATCAGAGAGATTTAGGTGTTCTTTCTTCCCGCGCGCTATTCGAGAATGGAATGGGAGATACATAGTATAATTGTGGTTCGATGAACCCTCTTCCAGGCACTTAAATGTGATTTGCAGAGTATCCTATGTAGATGTAGATTTTTTTATGCTATAAAATATCAGAATATTGGAGAAAACAGCAGGATCTTAAACAAAGAGGTAAAGTGTTGTAAAACATGACATTAATGTTTGTTCAAAAGTTTCACCAACATAGAATATACTGAGAAAGTACCAAAAACCAGTCTGACGATATATTCCGGTCATATGCTGCATTTAGTACCCTAAAAAGCTAAATGTTATAATTCGATTTAGTTAGGAAGATGAAACGCTGTTGGGCGATTTCTACACTGTATGTGTAATAAAGTTACACACAACCGATAGCTGCTGTGTACTCAAAGAGTCCGAAGCTCTTCTATAGTTATACATTGAAATAAGACATAGCTTTCGCGATTTAACTCGAAGGAATATATACTGTAATGAAAAGAGTCTTACGCTCATTTAAAGTTGGCGCGGAAGTTTGCCACCATAATGGCCGCCGAGGCGCTCTTCAATTTGCCCGCTGTTCGCGGTCGGCCGCTTACAGAATTGTGGAGGCTCGCGTGCCACCGACAGTTGTGAGGCCTTGGTCCGTATGAATAAGAAAGAGCATATACTCCAGAGGCAATTCTCAGAGCAAAAGAACGTTCTCTGAATAAGTTCTCAATTTCGTATAAATAAAAACTTAGAAACATATGCTCTGAACAGGAAGTTCATTCTCGCTAGCGCTCCTCTTTCTTGAGTAATTTATCTGTGTGTCATGTCCGGCACAGAACAGCTGTTCAATCGTGTAATTATTTAGACTAGCCCCATCAGCCAAATTATTCAGTGTATACATATGGAGTAGGCATCTACGTGTTCAGGAAGAACTGTACTATGTTTACATATTAGTTTGTTGTGCAGCAGCATACTATTAAGACTAAATATGGACTTTTACGAAAATGTATTCTTTTGACGATGTTACAAAATTTGCGTCCTGCGAGAAACTTTTCTGTCATTGAAGTTGGGTTAGCACAATTTGCGAACGAAGATTTAAGAATGAGTCACATTTTCATTAGTTTGTGCGTGGAACGCTGTTTGAACTTTGTAACACAACATACTTTTTATTAAATATGACAGACAATGGTCTGTTCATAAGCGATACAAGAAACAGACTGCTAGGTATATAATTAATCAGTTATTAATTTTAGTGTCGCGACTTCTTACTTCTAACATAACAGAAGTTGGTGTTACGAAGGCAGGAAACACATCTTAAATAGGCCAACCGGTTTGGATAGATTGAACAAGAGCAGTACCTGGTATTAGAGCAATATTTATTTTGTGATACAGACTGTGAAGTCCTGGGATGCACTTTTTTTATTTAACTATATTAAAGGACCCCATTAAAAATACAATTATTATTTTTGCTACGCTGTTGTTTACAACTGTAAATATGCACTCCAAACAAACGGGTAAATCACGCAGTTGAATCCACTTCTGTTTTATGTCTGTAATGAAAACACTCTTGTGACACACTCTCGTCACTATATACAATGCTTGAAGTGCCGCACTTATGATTTTTGTGAAAGAAAAGACTCGTCAGCAAAATTTTATTTGCATAAACTTTTTAGTTCCTCTCGTATTTCTTCAGACTACGTATAAAGGAACTGTTTTTGTCTTCTAATCAACACAAGTTTTGTCGTTTTTATTATAAACCACGATAAAATGTAATTTATTAGAAGTTACCAAGCTTGAAGTATGTTGGAGACCTCACTTCATACAATGGAGAACGTTCTCCGATCGTGAGAAACTTCTCTTATTCTATTCATACAACATTGGAGAATGTTCTCTGTTCTGAGAAACTTCCCCCAACTCTTTACTCACACTGAGAACATACTCAGTTGAGTATTCGCTTTATTCATGCGAACCTGAGTATGTTCTATGAAGTTCAGAGTATAAAGTAGATACTCTGGTTTATTCATACGGCACCTTGTCTCTAGGAGGAGTTGCTCCAACGCCACGCGGCAGTGGCTAGCGGTCTGTGCCATCATGTCGTAGGTTACGCGGCCATTCCCTCGGAGATTCGAGTACCTCTTCGGGTAAGGGTGTGTGTAGTGGCGTAAGTCAGTAAGTTTAAGGAAGGACGTGGATTAGAAACACACACTATTTCAAAAATGTACCAAACCCGCAGCTTTGTAGATATGACAATGAAATATTCTACCACGGTTTACATGAAAGTAACACATTTACATATAAAATTCTTTGATTATATATTTGCAACTTTTTAAATGAAATTTGAAGTGTTATTTCCAAAAAATAATGTATGTTCCTTTTCCCCAGAAAGTATTCAAGAGATTACTACAAAAATTTCTCTGTTTCATCTCTTTATGTGTTGTAAGCTTCTCGCATGAGATTTTCGGAATAGGTCAAACAGTAGAATTTCCCTATATATATATATATATATATATATATATATATATATATATATATATATATATATATATATATATATATATATATAATTTCACGAGTACAATTTTAAACGCAGGCAAAATTCCAAGCTCTTTGCCCAAGATTTCAGTCTGCAATCATAATTTCAAAATCTGCTCTTGAGATGACGTTTACTAGATTTACAGAAATATGTGTATAAAATTTCATAATTCCAGCATTCATAGAATCTGAGGAAAAGGTACATAAATTTTTTAAAACAGACATTTCAGGAAACACAATTTAAAAATCAACCTAACTTTTTTCCTTACACCACTTCTTCAGAAGGCACCACATTTGTACTCTGGGTCTTCTTTCCCTTCAAGGCATATCTTCTCGTTTCTTGTTGTCTGTCTGCTTTCCTTTACCATGTCTTCAACTGACCTTTCAGCTTCAAAGACGCGCTGTAAATAGCATGATGTCTTGAGTAAAATTTCCTATCGGAAAAACTTGTATAAATCTTCGTCACTATCAAGAATTGCTTCGTCATAAACTATGTAGCTAATTTGTTAATATAATTACGTAGGCTTCCGCGGCCAGAGTCAGATGACATAAAAGTTTTCTGGGTATTGTACCGCGTCATGATGTAAGGCTATTACTTAAATAAGCGACGTTTCGGCCAACGTTACAGTGGCCTTCATCTGGTTAATGTTTATAAGATGCGGAACAGAGTCAAAGATGATCTCTGAAAAAAAAGGAAATAGAACGTCTAGATATATCCCACACATGTTTGGTTGAAAGTAATAGAGTGAATCATTGTTCGCTAAGCTTCAAAACGTGGGCGTGGCAGAGAGACAGCAATTTTAATTACTTATCAGGCACTTCGGATGCGAATTCAACATTGAAGCTTTGAGAACTTATTGTCCGTCAGTTGTACTAACAAATTAAAAACAAATAGAAAATTGCCATTTTTGGTTAATTTAATAAACGTCCCCGCTTTAGCCGTTTAGGGACATATGACTTATGCAGTTCGGTCGCTTAAGTTTTCGAACATTTTAATTTAAACACTTGGCTATCCAACACCCGCATAGGCACTCTGCAATACTGATATGATCAGAAAGGGGTAAATGGGCAAAGGCGGAACTCTGGTGGGGAGGGAGACGTACTTACGGTAGTCTGCTCAGCTGCATTAACGACTGTGCCAGGGTGGCTGAGTGGTTGAAGAAATTGCCCAGCGAGCAGGAGACGCGCGCTCGAGACGTGGCCTTGACACAAATATTCATTTAGTTATATTCAAATGTTCAAATGATTGTTAAGCTTAAGGGACTTAACTACGGGGTCATCAGTCTCTAAACTTACAAACTACTTATGAACTACCTACAACTAAGGACGGCACAAATATCCGTGCCCTTAGGGGGGATTCGAACCCCCGACCGTAGTGGCCGTGCAGACCGTGACTGAAGCGCCTCAGTCCCCTCGGCCACCGCGGCCGGCTATTCATTTAGTGCTTTACCCTAGAGTCATCACAGAGTTTGCGATTGTAGGTTATGACAGAATGTCATTGTAATTCCAAATTATTTAAATTAATAAAAATTACAATAGCGAGGGCAGCTACACAAAATATGAAGACTTAAAACAAAGCACGACAAAAAAGTATCTCTGAGATAAAACCGACAGTCGTTGAGGGAAGGAAAATTATTTGGTCTCACGTGAAATGCTTCGATGTTCCATGCCGACACAATCAAATGTGAGTACTGGGCTGCAATAATTATAAGTATTTAACATGACAGTCCTGTTTTAATTCATTATTAATTGTTCAAAAATACCTTACGGGATAATAAACTCTCCTTATTTGGTAATAATATGCCTTTCTGACAGTCTGATGACCACCTGAAATATGACATAATATCAGTACAAATGAAAATAGTCTGAGGAGCTACAGGGAACAGTATGAAATTTAATAATTACAGTACCTTGATGTAATAACCAATCGACTTGATCGATGTAAGAGCCTATATCACGCAACGTTTGGATTATGAAATCTGAAAGCGAAAAATTCACTCCTAAATATATAACACGAACCACCTGTAGTGCGTATAACACCCAGTTTCAGTTTTCTTTAAATAAAGTATGAGAGAAAGTAAGGAACCACAACCCAGTAAATAGTGTTGATATTAGAAAACTGAGGCAATTAAACTCTACCAATTGGTAGGTTACAACATACTGATATACGGATGTCATAATATTACTGTCTCCTGTTAACATGATATGGTCTAAAGCGTCTCGCTGCGGAGCGCGCGGTTGCTCGCCGTGGAGGTTCGAGTACTCCCTGGGGCATGGGTGTGAGTGTTGTCCTTAGGTTAGTTTACCTAGGTTTAAGTAGTTTGTAGGCTACGGACTGATGACCACACAGTTTGGTCCGATAGATCTACAAACATTTGAACATGATAAGGTGCTAGAGTGCGCTAGTGCACACTACTGCCAAATAGGGATAACATTCACATAGATGACGCACAATAGTTCATTTTTGAGTTTAAATAGCTGACAAAATACAAGCGAAATAAGAATTGCCTCTCCCAACAGATAGGGCGACACAGTAAAAAATATTAGTGACATAAGTCAAAATATCAATCGACCTACCACAACTCAGTGTTACATAATGCTATATATATATATATATATATATATATATATATATATATATATATATATATATATATATATGATTCACGAATATATTCAAACATTTTAGAATTAAAACTAAAGAAAGTAATTCCGATAAACAAAGGTCCGCAAATGGTTAGCTACAGAGTAAGGGCTAATAACATATTTTCCCTGGAATTAACAAACTCTCTAATAGGAAGGCATCCTAAAATTGTATGACGTTGAAGTAAACCACGATTTCCATCTATTTATTTATTTATTCATTTTGTTATTGATCTGGCGAATCTAATGAAACATGTCCCAGACGTTTATTAGCAGTAGTTTTCTATAAATTCCAAAGATTATACTTGTAAATTCCATTAAGGAAGTTGGCAAACTTTAGTTAATGGTTTCAGTTGTTTCCTAATCTTGAAACGAGTTACTTTTCAGTATGTTTTCGGTGAAAGAACAAAATAGCAACCGTGTATTAAGTGAAACCACGTAGTAACAATTGTAGTTTATAGATTATTTATGAAATAGGGATGCCTTTCATTTTAATATAAGAACATTATCTGGCACATTTACACAGTTTTGGTTAACTTTATTACTATCATTTTCAAAAATTAAATTCTCTACAATTTCATTTGTAAGCATTGTGAGATTGTTTGAAATTTTAAAAAAAGTGGGCTACGTAGTTAATAATAAAAAAAATCCAAATTTTTTCTTTGTTTGTCTGGAATTTCTGGAAAACAGCTGTAGATACACGCTTAGGCTATGTTTTATTAGATTCACCAGTCAAATTTTGTCAAAACCGATGGAAATAGTTGTCCGCTGTCACCTCGTACAATTTTGCGATGGCTTCATATTAGCGAGGTTGCTAATTTTCAAGCAAATTGTTGTCTTAGGCATTTCTCCATTACTAAACATTCAGGACCTACGTATATATTAAATTTTTCTTCCTTTAATTTTACTTGTAGAATGACACATGTACTTTTATTAATGTAATATAACACTGAGTAGTATGTAATATAGTGAACAGAAATGTGTGTAGACAATGTCGGCAAACAAAATTCTCTTAAGCCTTGGGAATCCCTAGAGGTATTTCTTTCATGAATGGATATAAAAATGCAGAAATCGCAAAGTTACTCGATTCACAGGACGGATAAGATATCTCAGTCTGGGGAAAACCAGACTCTGCTTCTTTCTTTCCTGTTGGAATTTCTTTGCCTTTTTTCTGTTGTTAGAATTACCAACTGCCTGAATTGAGTTACTTACACTAATGGCAATGGAAGGAAAACATTTTTGAAAAAGAGAAATTTGTTAACATCAATTATTAATCTAAGTGTAAGGAAGTCTTTTCTGAAGGCATTTGTGTGGAATGTTGTCTTTTACGCGAATGAAACAGGACAGGAAGAGAATAGAGGCTTTTGAAATGTGGTGCAATAGAAGAATGCTGAAGATTAGGTGGGTAGACCGCGTAACTAATAAAGAGGTACCGAACAGAATTGGTGCGAAAAGGAATTTTTGGCGTACCTTGTCTAAAAGAAGGAATGGCTTGGTAGAACACATTCTTAGACATCGAGGAATCGTAAATTTAGAATTTGAGGAATGTGTGTGGGGTAAAAATGGAGAGGGAGACCAAGAGACGCATATAGTAAGCAGATTCAAATGGATGTGGGTTGCCGTTCTTATGAGGAGATGAAAAGGCTTGCTAAGGATAGAGTAGGATGGAGAGCTGCTACAAACCAGTCTCCGGACTGAAGACCATAACAACAACAACACTAACTTGTTCTAAGGAGACAGTTACACACACACATACATACATACATGCCTGAGGGAGGACTCGAACCACCGACGGGAGCGGCTGGGCAATACGTGACACTGTGTCTGAGATCACGCTGCAATTCCAGCGCAGTGGTCCACTTTCCTGTAATTTATATGGTACTTGCAGTGTCCCGTAGTTGGGTCCGGTGGTCTTGAGGTAAAGCGCTCGACTGAAAACCGAAGGGTCACGGGTCGGACCACGGATTTTTTCAGTCTACTTTTTAACCCATCCTTCACCCATCAACAATGTGAGGTGAGTAAATGCTGTGTTTCTTGACTTCCGCAAGGCGTTTGATACAGTTCCCCACAGACGTTTACTGAACAAAGTAAGAGGATATGGTCTATCAGACCAATTGTGAGATTGGATTGAGGAGTTCCTAGATAACAGAATGCAGCATGTCATTCTCAATGGAGAGAAGTCTTCAGAAGTAAGAGTGATGTCAGGTGTGCCACAGGGGAGTGTCGTGGGCCGTTGCTGTTAACGATATATATAAATGACTTTGCGGATAACATCGGAAGTTCACTGAGGCTTTTTGCGGATGATGCTGTAGTGTATAGAGAGGAGTTGGAAAATTGTATTGAAATGCAGGAGAATCTGCATCGAATTGACGCATGGTGCATGAAATGGCAATTGAATCTCAATGTAGACAACTGTAATGTGCTAGGAATACATAGAAAGAAAGATCCTGTATCATTTAGCTGCACTACAGCAGGTCAGCAACTGGAAGCAGGTAATTCCATAAATTATCTGGGAGTTATTTAAAATGGAACGACTATATAAAATCAATCATCGGTAAATCAGTTGCCAGACTTAGTTTTATGGGAAGATTGCTAAGGAAATGCAGTCCGAAAACAAAGGAAGTAGGTTACAGTACACTTGTTCGTCCACAGCTAGAATACTGCTCACCGATGTGGGATCCGTATCAGGTGGGGTTGATAGAGAAAGTGGAAAAGATCCAACGGAGAGAAGCGTGCTTCGTTACAGGATCATTTAGTAATCGTGAAAGCGTTACGGAAATGATCGATAACTTCCAGTGGAAGACTTTGCAGAAGAGACGCTCTGTCGCTCGGTACGGGCTTTCGTCGAAGTTTCGAGAACATACCTTTACTGAGGAGTCTACAAGTATATTGCTCCATCCTACGTATATCTCGCGAAGAGATCATGAAGATAAAATCAGAGAGATTAAAGCGCACACAGAGGTGAGACGGAACATTTTCCTTCTCAGTTTGAGTTCGCGCCTAATACCTCGCGTTTGCAGGAAAGGAAGAAGGGGCATGCAAGAAGGTTTTGTTCTTGTATGGTGTTTAATTGTATTTAGATGTAAGAAAGAAGGTACATGCATGTACGTTTATTGTTAACGTCAAGTGGGATTTTTAGTGGGGTAACTTTAGTGGGTACGCGATTAATCGCGGTCCCTAAGACCGGTGTTCAGTGCAGTTAGAAGCACTCGCATTCTGTGGTGCATTCCACTAACTGCAGTTGTATCCCCTTTGTTGGGAGCGGGTATTAAATGTTATTGTGTATTGATATATTGTTTTACCATGTATTTGTATTAATCCTTATGGTATTTGCAGGTTTTATTTTTAAGTGTGTGAAAATTCAGAGCCCGTAAGGCCGATTGCATTTTAATTGCTTGAATGTTAAATGGCCTTGTTGTTAGAGTGGTCCTGCCGAGTTGACATTTTGAAGTTTACGGCCCCTCAGGCCTGTTGTGAGTTAAATATTTTGGTTGTTGATTAGCAATTATTGCAAAAGGGAAAGGGGTGCCCCTCAGGCTCACCTCTCAATTTTGAACCTTATTTAGTCTGTTGAATGATTTAATATAAATATTAATTTTTGTTTTGGCCCTTCAGGCACAGTTGAGGATCATTTGATTTTAGTTGCTGGCTGTTTTACCCTTGAGGCTAGTGGCTTACTCTTACGTGTTTGGGTCCTTCTGGCCGGAGATTCATATATATATATATTGTATTTTTTCAGCCCCAAAGCTTTGGAGCGCTTCTTGGTTGCTAATTAACTAAAAAGAATATTAATTGTCTGGTTGATTGCTGTAAATGATAGTCATTGTTTTAAGGTTAATCAATTTGATTATATGATACACTTTCGATCACTTCCGCTAGCAATGGACCTTGCTTCCTCGTCCGGTTCCTGTGGCGCCTGGCTCTGTATTTTCTTGTCCTTGCCACAATTTCCGGTACCAAGAGGCAAACCGACAATCTTTCTTTCCGCGAACAATATATGACTGGTGGCTTGCGGAGTATGAATGTAGATGTAGAGTCGCAAGAAAGCTGTAGGTCCCCTTTCCTCGGTTGGATAACTGGGGTAGGCTGGGGACACGCTAGTCCCCGAAGTGGGGTCCAATTGAAAGACTTACACCAGGCCATTGAGCCACACGAAATTAATATAAGTGTCCCGTAGCCTAGTGTGCAGGATTGCTGGATGTTTTTCCCGTGGCGCCCTCCCGGTGAGTGACGCGGCTGGACGCGTGGCTAGCGGCGTCGAGTGCGCGACTGCGGTCAGCTGGCTGCGGGCGCCGGCCTATCAAATATTCATGCCGGCCGACGGTGCGCAGATTACACGCGCCAGAATTTCCATTAGCTGCCTAATTAAACGATGCGCAGCCTTCACGCAGACTGCTCGCCCGCGGCCCGCAGCTCCGCCTGTCCAGAGAGCGGCCGCCGCCGCGCCTGGCAGTGCAGAGCCGAGCCGGCGCCTGCGGCTAATGGCACGGAACGCAGGCGTCGCCACGCCGCTGGTAAACTGCGGCCGCGTTGTTACACCAGAGCGGGTGTTTACGCCGCGGCGTCGGCGGCTCTAACGCAATCGGAATGTGGCGCCTGAAGCGTGCCGTCCTGTTTAACCCTTAAACGGAAACATAGGTCGATAGTACATTATTAGATACATCCGGACAGACAGACCGTATTTTTCCTCCTCAGTATTTTTTCATATTTTTATAACTTTTTATAATTTATTAACCCAGATAGCGCTGACGTTCTTCCAGAAGGACGAGAACGGCATCTTATTTTCATTCTTCTATGTAAGTGTCACATTTTATTTCTCTGAATAGCCTGCTCCCATTGCAGACCAATTTTAGGCTGCACTGTCGATTGCAAAGTAATTGGATACGGTTGCAAAGTTGAGGTTCATAGAAAAGGTATTGAAGACTTCCTCGTAGTTTTGTTTCAATTTCTTGAACATTGTTCAATTTTTGAGACATTTATCTCTATATATAAAAGGAAGTGTCCCGACTGACTGACTGACTGACTGACTGACTGACTCATCATCGCCCAGACCAAACCACTGAAGATAGAAACTTGAAATTTGTGGAGGGTGTTGATCTAACTGTGTAGGCGTCATTTAAGAAGCGATTTTTCGATCTTCCGTCCGTAATGGGGTGAAAAAGGGGATGAAACGTTTTTGAAAATACGTAGTTACTTAGGCAATTTTGAAGCTAGAACTACAAAATTTCGGATTTGGGTTCGGGGCTCGAATTAAAAAGACACGTGTTTCGGCACTTTTTTGAAATTCAACGAATAAGGGGGTAAAATAGAGGACGCAAAAAATTGATTTTCAAAAATATGTTGCTGTTAACTCAAATTTCAAGCTATAACTACGAAACCTAGGATATGGACTCTTGATCAAGATTAAAAAGACACGAGTTGCGGTATTTTTGGAAATTCAAAAACTAAGGCGGTAAAAGAGGGGATCAAAAATTCTTTTCGAAAACACATTGTTGTCAAGACAATTTTGAAGCTATAGCTGCAAAAATTGGTATTTGTATTGTTCGTTATGATTTTAAAAAATACGTGTGTTCGGTTTTTTTGGAAATTCAACCATCAAGGGGGTTAAATTGGAGAGGGGATGTTTTTCGAAAATCTGTTGCTATTTAGGCAATTTTGAAGTTAGAACTACAAGTTTTCGGATTTGGATTCGGGATTCGAATTTAAAAGACACGTGTTTCGGTATTTTTTGAAATTCGACCAAAAAGGGGATGCAATAGGGGATGTAAAAATTGATTTTCAAAGATACGTTGCTGTTAACTCAAACTTCGAGCTATAACTACGAAACTTAAGATATGGAATCTTCATCAGGATTAAAAAGAAACAACTGGAGCAGACCAAGCAGCCTACGCATGCGAAGCAGCGGGTGTTCAGCTAGTATGTATATATTTCATCTTAAATGTTGTTTTAATAACAATGATTTATCACATTAAAATTCTAAAACATTCATTTTGAGATCATTCCAGAGAGAAGGGCAATATTGCAAAACTAATGACAGGATTGTGAAAAAAAATTACTTATAACGATCTTGTGCTGCCATGCGAAGGTAATTAATAGCTTCTGAGAAAAAAAATTAAACCACAAATAATTCCGCGCTATCTGGGTTAATGTGTTAAGGATAATATTTTGTGGTTTTCAAATGAAACATCAAATTGAGTGTTAAATCAGTTTTATTTGTTTAAAATTAGCGAGGTTAATGTTCTTATTGGTTCCACTGATTTCCATATAAAATC
Source organism: Locusta migratoria (assembly GCA_026315105.1). Classification (NCBI taxonomy): domain Eukaryota; kingdom Metazoa; phylum Arthropoda; class Insecta; order Orthoptera; family Acrididae; genus Locusta; species Locusta migratoria. The sequence goes on from CM048747.1 coordinate 106,533,430, forward strand.
TTTTTTGTTCTTTTTCCCAACAAAAATATCCGGCATGCCGTTTTGTTCTCCGCGTGTATAGTCACCAATTATTTCTTGTTAATCTTCCAAGAGATTGTAACAATCGTCATCATCTTCATCACTACTGTCACTTACCATCAGCTTGTTACCATCGTTTTCTCTTTTCTCATCGTCTTGTCTTGCGTCGCTAATTGTAAAGTCAGAATCAGCATCTGAGTAATCATTTTCCATCTTGGATTCATCACCGCTCTCCTACAACCACTCTGAAAGTTTTTTTTTCTCAAAATTGGCATCACTACACAGCATTCTCTTATTTCTTGCGCCTCTCGTAGATTTACGAGTGCCTTCTAAAGCATTATCCATCATGGCGTCTTCTAAACATACAAAAAAGTGCATATCACACAAGAAAAGACGTAATACGAAACATCCGGTCCGACGGACCTGCAAGTTTTATAAAATTAATGGTTACCTGACAGCCAGAACCCACAAAATGGACTACAATGCTTCTGCCACGTATATTATTTAACAATGTGAAAGTACTGTGGAGGGGATGGTCGCAAGCAGAACGGTGTTGCCACAGGGCACATTTAAAAAACCTTAACGGTCTCCCAGACTGGTGCTTCTGTTTAAGGGTTAATGTGTTCCTACTTCGGTGACCCGCAATGGATTTCACTGGCCGATGTCGATTATTTTACTTATGATTAAGCGTAATCTGGTATTGTGTTCTTATAAAATTCGTTTGACTTGCAATTTTTTATTTATTGATGCGTTCAGGTCTTTTGAAGTATCGTCATAAATCCTTCCCGCCTCCAAGATTATTTATTTATCTTGTCAGAAGCAAACAAAAACATTATTACATACATTACATTACTAAGGTAAAGCAGTCAACAATCCGAAGATTGGTATGAACACCACAGTGCTTTACTAGGCATGGTCCTGTTCGGAGGTGGCATACCGATGCCTTAAACGACTTTCGAACTGACAACCAAACAGTTATAGGGGGGGGGGGGACTACAGTTTAATGTGGGTTCCGAACCACGGTGCTACTCGGTATTTTTCTCATAAGCAGTACTGCTAGAGGTGAAATAAGAGTAAAGTGACAGATAAAAATCCTAGCAGCTGGCGGGGACCGAACCCGCAAACTTACGGTTTGTAGTCTTGTACTTTACCACTGTGCAACATAGGAGCAGGTTACTCCGTACATAAATTCGACAAATTGCAAGAAACAAAAGGAAGAAAAGGAAAAAAATAATAGTGCGGAAACTAAAAGATAGCATGGCACAAGAAAAGTTTAAGGAACTACTAAAACTCAAAATATCAAATAATGAATGTGGCAATTTGGAGCATGAATGTCGTAAGTTCAAAGTAGCGTTTGTAAGCTCTGCTGAGAAAACCTGTGCCACAACTTCTTGAACGGTAAATGAAAAGGGGACACTATAGTGGAATGAAGAGGAGGAGGCAGTGAAAGAAAAGAATTTATCCTGGCAGGAATGGAACAAAAACCGAACAGAGAGGAGTAAAATAAAATAGCAGGTCAGTAAAAATAAGTGTAAAAGAGTGGTAGCAGAGTAAACAAGAAAAAGCTGGGAAAAGTTCACCGAATAGGTGGAAAAAGATGTTAATAGCGGTAAAATGATGCTATATGGAATTGCAAAGTATATGAGGAAAAGCCACACACAAAGAACTGGTGAAAGGGGAAAGCGGAGAGCTATTATCGCAACCAGAGGACATCAGGAAACAATTGAAAAAGTACGTTCATCAATTAGTAAGTACGTTCATCAATTAGTAAGAGTGAAGGACGGCATTGGAAAGGAAATAGAATTATGGTGAGCGAGTAGGTGTCCGGAAGAAGAGGAACATGTGACGATGTTAGAAGTATAACTACCTCCGCAAAAACGAAAACTGGTAAGGCACCTGAGATAGATGAAATTCCTCTGGAAATGGTAAAGGCAGCTGAACCAGTTGGGCTACAATGGGTATATAAAGTAATAAGATGCATTTGAACCAAGAAAATCGTACCTGAAGAATGGGGAAATTGAATGATAATCTCAGTTTTCAAGAAAGTGAAGTTAAGAATATGTGACAATTGCCGAGGGATCACACTCATATCCCAAGTAGCAAAAAAAAAAAAAAAAAAAAAAAAAAAAAAAAAAAAAAAAAAAAAAAAAAAAAAAAAAAAAAAACAGAGAGGACACCGGAAAGGAGAGTAAGGGATAAACTGGAAGGACAGTTAGGCGTTCGACATGCTAGATCAACAGTGGATCCAATCTTCGGTATAAGACACTTGATGAAAAAGCATTGGGTGTATGGGAATGATCTGGTGATGACATTTCTCGATCTAGTGAAGGCATATGACGCTGTTCCCAGGTAAAAGGTATGGGCAATCTTGAAGAAAAATGGAGTTGGGAAATAAACACTTTAAATCCTCCGAGCAACGTATGAAAAGCTCCAGTTGTTTCCAGACAAAAGTTGAAAGAACTGATTAGTTTAAGAATTTTAAGTGGTTGAGACAAGGAAGTATATCACTATTACTATTCATAATAGTCATGGATGAAATAGTCAAAGAGACAAAAGATGCTCAAAGAGGAAGTAAAACGAAGCTGTTATTATTTGTGGATGATATTGTAGTGTGGGAACAAGCAGTAAGGAGGTACAACAACAAATAGACAACTCACAACTTGAACATTAGGATCGAGAACTATGGAATGAAATGTAGTGTGGAGAAAACATAAAACATACTGGTACTAGAGACAGGACAGAGACAGAGTCTTGAAATACTGGATAACATTAAATATCTGGGTAGTGTATTAATGGAGAATGCTCGTGTAGAGGTAGAAATTAGATAAAGAAAACGAAGTGCATTTTACCAGTGCGTGAGGGGCTTAGTATGGAACTGGAAGGTGCCAATGAGGTACACGTTAAATATTTTGTTATGCCGAGCCACAGTCATACAGTATTTATGATTGGAACGCCGTTTAACAGTAAGGTTGTGTTATTTATTATCACAATCCGGATTTCGTCTTTTAGACCATTATCAAGTGCACAAATAGTCCATTTACTTGGTATATTTAGATGACGTAGATGTCATTTTTACGATATAGAATTGCATATGTGTTAAGATCCAAATTATCATTAGGCAAAATTTCAAAGTAACGTAATAACTTATACATACTGAAACAAAATGAAGCATTGTGCTAGAGATCTTGTAACTTTCCATCATACAACATGATGACTTATAAATAATGAAGCAAAATGAAACATTGTTCTAGGGATCTTGTAACTTTCCATCATACAACATGATGGAAAGTTACAAGACCAATAGAACAATGTTTCATTTTGCTTCAATATTTATAAGTTATTATGTTACTTTGAGGTTCAAGAGTCTGCTACAGAAGACCTCCTTCACAACCTCACTAACATATGAATAAGAAACATGGATAAGAGTAGATGAGAGGAGAGTAGGATACAAGCCAGTGAAATGAAGTTCTGGAGAAGTATGTTATGGAAGACAAGGGGAGGCAAAGTCAAAAATAAAGGTGTCAGGAAAGAAATTGGAGTGGAGAAGTTGAGCCGGCCACGGGGGCCGAGGGGACTGAGGCGATCCATCCACTGTCTGCACGGCCACTACGGTCGGGGGTTCGAATCCCCCCTCGGGCATGGATATTTGTGCATTCCTTAGTCTTAGCTGGTTCATAAGTAGTTTGTAGGCTTATGGACTGATGACCCCGTAGTTAAGTCCCATAAGTTCTACAAACAATTTTTGGAGAAGTTGAATGTTTGAATGTAAAAAACAGGTTAAAATTATTTGGGCATGTGAAGAGGATACGAGAGGGAATAATACCTAGAAGAATTATGCAGTTCAACATTGAAGGAAAGAGGGCAAGAGGAAGATTGAGAACAAGACGGATCGCCAAAAGTTTAAGGAGGAGGAACTTGGTATGGAACCAAATAATGCAAGAAGAATGGTGGAAAGACCGAGGAAATTGGAGAAGAACTATTGATACCTCAACCTGACCAGACATTATTATAAACAAGTCAGAAAAAATAAATATATATTGACATAGATTATATAGACAAATTAATTAACTTTATTTATACAGTTGCAACGTCCTGTGGACTTTATGTAGCATTTACGAGGTCTTACGTGGTACACGCATTTGGAGGTAATGTGCATTATAGTCCGGCGGTTCCAGTCGCAATTCAGAGTATCCGCCGGGAAGCTCTTCGATCTTGTGACACAGGAACGCAAGCGGCTGGGTAATTTCTATGTGGACCATCTATCTGGCCTGGGGGAAGAGCTTCTTGTCGAGTAAGCTGCTCTTCCAGATACCGGCATCTGGCCTGCCATCTCTTCTCCGGTTTTTGGTGTGGTGTGCTAGCGAGTGGCCATGAACCGGCACAGGAAAGACTTTTGCCTAGAAGGAACTTTCTTCGAAGCACAGAAGCATTTGCTTCGAAGAAAACTCATTCTAGGTAGAAGTCTTTCCTGTGCCGTTTGATAGCCATGTATTTGCTCGGCTTTCGATATTAATGTCATTTTCATTTCATTTTGTGCCGCTGTGTCGTATGTTCGGGGTTAGGGGGGAGGGGGCGGATATGCCGAATGAGCAGTGTAGTTTTTCCACGGGCGTGGCCCTTAGACAGCCCATGATGATGCGACATGTCTCATTCAGGGCAACAATAACCTTCTTGGTATATATAAGTGGATCTGCACCATATTGAGCAGGCGTAATCAGCTGCAGAGTAACATAAAGCTGATTCCCATGTCCGTACTGTATTTGGCATAGCTCCGCATGTTGTTCAAAAATGTTAAAATCTATCGGACTTCACTGCGTGGTCGTCAGTCCGTAGCTTACAAACTACTTAAACTAACGTACACTAACCTAAGGACAACACAAACATCCATGCCCGAAGGAGGATTCGAACTTCCTACGGCGGACGGCCGCGTGCACTGGAGCACGGCGCTCCAATGCGCACGGCTAACCCCCCTCTCAGTTTACTTATATCAGTGTTACTGGCAGCCACTTTTCGCTTTGTTTTAAAGCAGTGCTTCTTATAAGTGAGAGCACGACCCAGAGTGATTCCAAAGTATTTTCGTGTCTTGCAGTGTTAATTTATCTGTAACGCTCTGCTAGTCTGTTTGTTTGTAAGGTTGTAAGTGCAGGTCCGTCTGGGTTTAGGGTGGCTGCAGAGAGATCTATAAACACAGCTTCTCTGATCTGCCGCTTTTCGAAGCCGTCCTCTATATTCTGTGTCAGCATCAACACATGTGATGTACAGTTCGTCCCTTGTCTGAATCCTGCTTAGGGTAGATGACACAAGCCTTTACGAAGATTGTTCACCGAGAGTCTAGGTAATTCTCTCACACCAGAAGCAAATATGCCTCAGCACAAGTCTGTGTGTTTCGGGCGTATATGGTGTCCCTTAGTGTGTGATGGTTTTTACATAGAGCAAGGTATTCGTACTATTGTTGAGCGATGCGACGAGCACACACGGTACATAAGACGAAAAGAACTTGAGAAGTCAGCATTAGCAAAACATTGCCTAAAAATGGGCAATAAATACAGCTTGAAAACACGGGATTTTGTCACAAACATCTTCTTACTGGGATTATTTTATTAAAGAAGCAGGTCATATTAAGCAGCAATAATTTCAAAAGAGACCAGGCGTGTGGGCAGGCTATGGAACAGAGATTCAGCTTAGGTTTGGCTCTTGTAGAGAGGCAGGAAAGCCAGTTAAGTTACTTAGCATCCTATCTTTCCTAACCACTGAGCACAAAACGGGAACGAGTGAAGAGAGTTCATGTCTTATGAACGAGGTGAAATTCCAAGGTGTATCTACCACACTAGTAACAATGCTCCTTGCGGCAACAAATGTGAAATTGGCCTCCATTTTAACAGTGGTCAGTATTACTGCTGTTAGTAAACAGTCAATGATTTTTCAATGTTGAAAACTGAGGTGCTTTTTTTGTAAAATGCTTGTTGATCCTATGCAGTTTGTTTACAAAAATTTGCTAAATGTGTTCAGCTTTCAATCTGAAGTGAGAAAACAATATTAGGCCTCCTTATTGTATGGCAAATGTGAGGAAGTCTAGGTCCGTCTTGCAATTTTAAAATCTTATTTGAAATCTGAAACAATGAAGGTGGTAGATGAGTTTTGTTACTTGGGTAGTAAAATAACATGCGATGGTCGCAGTACAATGGATATAAAATGCAGAATGGCAATGGGAAGAAAAGCATTTTTGAAAAAGGGAAATTTGCTAACATCGAATATTAATTTAAGGGTAAGGAAGTCTTTTCTGAAGGCATTTGTGTGGAGTGTTGCCTTGTACGGGAGTGAAACATGGACGATCAGCAGTGCGGACAGGAAGAGAATAGAGGCTTTTGAAATGTGGTGCTACAGAAGAATGCTGAAGATTAGGTGGGTAGATTGCATAACTAATGAAGAGGTACTGAACAGAATGGGAGAGAAAAGGAATTTTTGGCATACCCTGACTAAAAGAAGGGATCGCTTGGTAGGACACATTCTTAGACATCGAGGAATCGTAAATTTAGCATTGGAGGGAAGTGTGTGGGGTAAAAATCGCAGAGGGAGACCAAGAGACGCGTATAGTAAGCAGATTCAAGTGGATGTGGGTTGCCGTTCTTATGAGGAGATGAAAAGGCTTGCTCAGGATAGAGTGGGGTGGAGAGCTGCATCAAACCAGTCTCCGGACTGAAGACCATAACAACAACAATTTGAAATCTAAGAAAGTAATTGGCATTCAAATAATTACAGGTTTCCTTTCGAAGATGGGCACCAAATTTGAATGAGAGAAACTGACTACAACCAGCTACATCCACTCAACTCACTTTAATCATCTAAAACAAAAATGATGAGAAGGCGTCGTTTGCCGCGGTGGAGTAGCCGAGCGGTCTAAAGCGTCCCATTTCACCCACCGTAGCCTTGAGTTCATCTCACTGGAACTATTCAAACTGCATTTGCAACTGGCTAGTCACTTCACGTCTTTTTCCTGGGATTGGATTGATGGTGTTACTTCGGTTGCAGCCGATTCCGCCCATAAGAAGGCAACGGGACGTCAAACAGCTAAGTTCTCACGCCTCCTTGACAAACCATCTCTGCAGGTTCCGTGCAAGACTGTCATCAATCTGAGTGGTATGGAGTTGAGTGATGATGCGGTCTCAATTTTGGAGAAGGGGCTCAACTTTGCTCCTACCCCCAAGTTCACACCGGTCGCAGAAATTATTAGTGCTGTTGAACAGGTTGCAGCTCGACTTCCGCCTGAATTAGCTGAGGAAATACGTTGTGAAACGTGTCGTGCGTTGACGAAATCCAAGCCCATGAAGTCGAACATCGCTAGTAAAGAGAGAGCGGCTATTCGTGACCTGAGGGAGCGTCCTGAAATTGTTGTCTTACCGGCTGACAAAGGCAATGCTACAGTTGTTGTCTCCCATAAGGATTACACTGAAAAGATGCAGGGCCTGCTAAATGATGATTCCTACCGGAATATCAGCGTTGACCCCACAAAGAAGGTGGAAAACAAGACGAGGGCGCTTCTCAAGGATGCGGCTTTACCGGAGGGTGTCGACAAGAAACTGCTACCTCAAGGTCCGGTACCGCCAAGACTTTATGGACTCCCTAAGGTTCACAAAGATGGGGCGCCGTTACGTCCCATTGTCAGTAACATCAGAGCACCTACATACTTTTTGGCCAAATACTTGACGGGAATATTAAGTCCTTATGTGGGTAAATGCCCTCATCACATTCGTAATTCCGTGGATTTTGTTAAACGTCTTAACAGCTTCAGGCTGGATGAGTCAGATATCATGGTGAGTTTTGACGTCGTTTCGTTGTTTACGAGGGTGCCCCTTCGAGAGTCACTAGAATTGATTGGCCAGAAGTTTGACGAGAAGACCACCGAACTTTTTAGGCATGTCTTGACCTCCACATATTTTCTTTTCAATGGCGAATACTACGAACAAACGGAGGGAGTCGCCATGGGTAGCCCACTCTCCCCTGTGGTCGCAAATTTGTACATGGAGAACTTCGAGGAGGAAGCCCTGGCATCATCTAAATGGAAACCTACTTGCTTTTTCCGTTACGTGGACGACACTTTCGTCATCTGGCCACATGGTATGGATAAACTCCTTGACTTCCTTACACATCTGAACTCCATACACCCAACATCAAATTCACTATGGAGACTGAAACGGAGGGTAAATTGCCGTTCCTTGACGTCTTGGTCAAGAGAAGAGCTGATGGCACCCTGGGTCATAGTGTATATCGGAAGATCTGTATTTACACGCAGACAGCTGTCACCACCCTTCACAGAGGAATGGGGGTACTTAAAACTCTAGTACATAGGGCGCGCACTATCTCCGACGCAGAGAGTCTACCCCAGGAATTGGAACACCTGAGAACTCTATTTCAAAAAAATGGGTACTCACAGTGGCAGATTCAGAGGTCTCTCCGCCCAACCACTACATCACAACCTGTGGAAACGGATGAAAACACGAGGGATGATGTAGGCACTGCGTTCGCTCCATATACCGGCGCACTCTCGAGGAAGATCGCCCGCATTTAAAAAAAAAAAAACACCAGGTTGGAACTGTTTTTTGTCCGCCGAATAAAATTCGTGCACTGGTGGGGAGCGCCAAAGATGATCTCGGTTTGAGGAAGGCCAGCGTGTACCAGATTCCGTGTCAATGTGGAAAGTCATATATTGGACAGACGATGCATACCGTCGAGGATCGATGCGTTGAACACCAGAGGCACACACGATTGATGTATCCGAGCAAGTCGGCGGTCGCTGAACATTGTTTGTCGGAGAATCATGCGATGGACTATGACGGCACTAGGATTCTGGTACAGACGTCGAGATACTGGGAATGCGTCGTTAGAGAGGCCATTGAAATTCGCACAAGTGACGACCTCATAAACCTTGACTGTGGCTATAATCTTAGCAAAGCTTGGGGACCATCGATTGGCTTAATTAAGAGTAAATCTAGAAAACGTAACGAAGTGACGACCACGGCGGACAGAGCCCTCACACCGACGTCTTCTCAGATGCCGGCGCAATCGGTTCCACTGCGCGGCCGCGGCGCGGGGCGCGGACCGCGGAGGGGTCGCTCCGCGGGCCGCGGGTATTTAAATGGCCCGCTACCGGGCTAGAACCCAGTTCCCTTCGAGCAGCCGTAGCGTGCGGACCTCCGTGCCGGCGCGTTTCCAGGAGCTCAGTCCGTCAGTTCACCTGATGATGGCGACATGTATGATCGCCGAAATATTGTGCCCGTTGGACACTATAGACCGGCAGTACACCCGTGGATATTTTGATTATCAAATACGCCGGAGAAACGGAAGAATCACTATATTATTATTACTAATATTTCTTAGTTAGACAGCCCTAATTGCAATCCAGAATATTTCCTTGCTTTCGTTCAAATGTCTGTAAATCAATCGGACTCAACTGCGTGGTTATTAGCCCGTAGCTTAAAAAAATATTTAAACTAAGGTAAACTAACGTAAGGACAACACAAACATCCATGCCCGAGGGAGGATTCGAACCTCCGACGGCGAACAGCCGCGCACACCGCAACACAGTGCTCCAGTACGCACGGCTAATCCGCCGCAGCCTTGCTTTCGTGATCTTTCTTATGTCTTTTAATTATAACAATGTTTTTGTATTTATACTCGGACTCAATAATTACTTGCAAGTAAACGTTTTCCCCTTAATCAGGCAGGTAACTACAAGAATATATCGAAATGTAGGTCTATACATATACCTAGCAAGACAATATATCTAAGATGTATCTGCTAAAACTCCATAATACGATTTCCTATGTCCATCCACTTCATCTAACTTCAGTAATTAGTTCTATACGTCCCTAGTATACTATACACAGCCTGCAGCAAAAATCTTGCGTTACAGGTTTGCATACGCAAATGATTGTGGAGTTAGGAACTGCACAAAAGTAGGATTTTCATACTTTATCTATTAATTGGCGAATAGAAAGGGAGAAAGAGGTAAATTCTGAAAAGTAACTTACATTCTGCACAGAAACTGACGTTTCAAGTTACCTATTGTTAATAAAATACCACGTGGCCTAAATCTTCGTAAAGGAGTTTACTGCGAGTCGATCTTTAGCCACGTAACTCTGACGTTTTTCGAGATATGTCTCAACAAACAGAGCCCACGAGGGCGTCAATTTAGAAGGGACGCACTTGAGCGTTACGGCATCTCCCTGGGGTTTCCTTTATCTTACCGACCTAGATGGCGCAGTGGGAACACACTGGACTCGCATTCGGAAGGATGGTGGTTCAAATCCACATCCGGCCATCCAGATTTAGGTTTTCTGTGATTTCCCTAAATCACTCCAGGCTAATACCGGGATGGTTCCTTACAAAGGGCACGGCCGATTTCCTTCCACAGGGTAAGCTCCATTACTAATGACCACGCTGTCGACTGGACATTAAAATCCAAGCTTCCTTTCCTTCCTTCCTTTATCTTAGTGGAGAAAGTCAGTAGCGGAAATTAAAACTAGTACACATGTATTACAGTACAGTTAACTGTAATTCGTAGAAGACCCAGTACTAGTACACATTTAAAAAAATCTAAGCTTGAGATTTCTATCGCGAGGGATTTATGAGTCAAGATGTTCATTCTGGCATCTGAAATTTCACATATTATGCACCGATGAGAATCATTCTTTAATTCCTATTTAATGGCAAGTGGTTAAAGTTACGCAAAAAATTAACGAAATATGGTCCTAAGTTTTATGGTAGAATGCAGAGTCGAACAGGCGATGAGGAAATAAAACTTCAAGAAGTGTTTAATATGTTCAAATGTTTGTTAAGCTTAAGGACTTAACTGCGGGGTCATCAGTCCCTAAACTTACAAAGTACTTATGAACTACCTTATACTGAAGACGACACAAACATCCATACCCGAGGAGGGATTGGAGCCCCCGACAGTAGTGGCCGTAAAGACTGTACTTGCGCGCCGCAGACCGCTCGGCCACTGCGGCGGACAAGAAGTGTCTATCCAACATTTTAATTCTGAGATACTTAAGGTTAAGAGGCCGAGGGATATTGGATAGTCAGCCTGATCAAATTAGGGAGAAGTTTAGATAGTATGTTTTGTTCAAATTACAGCTGTTCATTAAACATAGTCAACTCCTCGACTTCAGTAAACGTTTGATAACTGCTAAACATCCTATCCTTATGATTCATATTTTTCCACAAAGATATTCCTCTGTTTTTATTGAGGTTTATCGTAAGCGACGAAAACAAATGGATGCACAGTGTCTACAAGTAATCGTAATCAGACACACTAACGCAACACCAGGGAAAGTTCACCATCTCCAGTGCAGTTTGCTTGCGACTCACAGCAGAAAAATATTATACTACTGAACTACGATCCAGATAAACGAAGTGAATCGTTACTGTATTAGGAACAACATCTGCCCTAACTAAGAAAACTATCACTTACGAGTTACCTGTAGAAATGCTTTTTACAAATTTAAAAAGTAACTGTCATCTTTGGTAACTCTCTCCAACAAAAAGGTAATTTCACATATGTATGTGCCCTTTAGGGAAAAATAACGATATTTCCAGGTCAAAATAGATTAATTTTGTTACGAGCATCCTCAGATTCCACTACATTCCAGTACAATATCCAATAATACAGCGTACACAAATTATTTACAATATATATACGCCATATACAGAGATAAAAGTCTAAACATATATATTGTCCACATTCCTAGCTATGGCATTTGACAATCAGTAATATCAACATTCTCTAGGTCGCTGTTATTATATTAAAACTTAACTGTTAGAACCGATTTTCAAGACTTGTAATGAATTAATTTAATAGTATATTCTTACATCTACTCCATCTTTTGTTACTTTAGTTCAATATATTAAATGTTACCGTCGCAGACTATTATGATTCGTTCATATCTGAAATAATATGAAATAGTGCAGATTAAATAAACACAACATGTGCAGTACGAACTATGAATGTGATAGTCTATAAATGGGTGATAATTTGAAATTAACGTATACTGATAGAATTTTTTTTTTTTTTTTTTTTTTTTTTTTTTTTTTTTTTTTTTTTTTTTTTTTTTTTTTTTTTTTTTTTTACCTCGGAATAAAAATTTTGGGTATTCATCCATGGGAGGTTAAATTCCGTAACGTTGTTAACAATTTTGGCATGCCGACGCTGCGCCACAAGAGTAAAAATATCCCGCTATGCGTAGCGGAATTCAGCTACGGTTGGTAAAACTGAAAAAGAGGAATAAACGTTCACTCAGCTTATCCATACATGCCTATAGTACGATAACTCCAACTGCATATAGGTACTATGAATTAGAAATGGTTCGTCTCCGCTGTCTTAGGGTACTGAACTGAACTAAAGATGAAAATTTTCGCCGGACTGGAAGTCGAACCTGTACTTCCTGGGCCAGAGGTCGCATTAAATGTAAGTTCGTCCTGGTCAAATTCACGACTTAACACTCACTACCACTGTAAACCCCTGTCCATTATTCCTCTTGCTTGCAGTGTTATTTGCATTCCTACAAAGGATAGTTCAAATGTTTGTGAAGCTTACTGCTGGGTTGTCAGTCCCTAAACTTACAAACTATTTAAGAACTAACTTACACTAAAGACAACACAAACTTCCATGCCCGAGGGAGAATTCGAACCGCCGACGGGGAACATCCTCGCGCATCGGAGCATAGCGTCTCAATGCGCTCGGCCACTCCGCCGCGGCACAAATGATAGTGCATCAGTAACGTAACTATCATTTTCCTGTTCGAGGAATAGTTACAATTACAGATATTGTTGTTATTCTTTCGGTCATGTGTCGTTGTGTATCGCGGCGGAGTGGCCAAGCGCGAAGCCGTTCCATGTCGGGGGTTCGAATCCACCTCGGGCTTGGACGTTTGTGTTGTCTTTAATATAAGTTAATTATTAAGTAGTTTGTAAGTTTATGGACTGATGACCCGCAGTTAAGTCCCTTAATCTTCAGAGACATTTGAACATTTGATTTTGTCGTGTGTGTGTGTGTGTGTGTGTGTTTGTGTGTATGTGTGTATGTTGCGGTGTGACCAAGTTAATAGCTTAGCTTGCTTGAAATGGTTGCCGTGATTATCGGACTTCGTTCCGTGACTCGGCATAAAATTTATTTACCCTAAACAACTTTCTTGAATTTAAGCCTCAAAATTACTTCTTGCAGGTTTGACGAAATAGAACAAATAATAACCATCTTAATTCCAGAATAAAATTCTTTACTGTATAAGAAATGCAATCTAGATCCTCTTTTGTCATTCTTAAATCAGTAGATTTCAATTGAAAGTACAATAAAACTTCGATTAGTATCGAAGTTTATAAATTTCTCCAAAAAAAAAAAAATAAATAAATAAATAAATAAATAAAAGACATATGAAGACTTATTCAAAAATTATATCACTGACACGTGATTCTGTATTTAAACACCAAAGTAACTCATCCTGAAGATTAATAATTGCTAAGAGCACAAATACAAATTTGATTCATCTAGTTTATCGAACTGAATACGTAACATAAACATTAGTAAATTGACTTGATATTAGGAGACCTTATACAGAACAGAGACTCTTATCTTTCACTTCTTACATACTTCATTTTCCAATGTAACAGGTTTATTCTTATTATACGCTTCGTGATACATCATAAGTTCCATAGACAGCAAAGACCGATGGCTGGGTCGGCTGGTGATCAATATTTCATAAATTTTGCAGCGACGAAGATTCGGTGCCCCGCGTCACCGTCCTTGAATATGACACTGAAGAAAAGAAACAAACTTTCAATACATCATTTTAAAAAATCAACACAAGTATCATTTAAACAGTGAGGAATAATCTAAAATTGAATCTCCACTATATGAGTGTAGATAGACGTTTAGACGTTTTTTAAGTGTTTGTTGTAGTTTTTCCTTAGTGTAGTGTTTTATGGTGAAGAAAGAAAGTAATGGACAGAAAAAGTGACGACAACACAACGATTGTTGACAGTGGTATTATAAAATGTTGTAACAATGTTTCCCAACTACTGAACTTCATTTTGTCACAGTGATCTTTTTTTTATTAGTACGATATATTTTTCAGTTACTCGAAACAAATGTTTTTTAAGCTTATGGGACCTAACTGCGGTGTCGGTCCCAAAACGTACAAACTACTTGCGAACTAAATTATACAATGCTGCATGCCCACTCCGCCGCGGCTTTTCAGTTACTCCTTTTTTTTTTTTTTTTTTTTTTTTTTTTTTTTACCATGTTTCATTTTTCACAGTTATAAGTTTTTCCCAAACATTTTGTTCGCATGATGTTAGAGAATCTCTTAGTATTTCACTTCCCCAACTTCTTGCGATCTCAGAGATTATAGAGCCTACTGAGATCGCAAGAAGGTCGCAGAAGATTTATAGTGATGGAATTGAAGTAGTTAAGCTATATTATGAGATCAAAATACGAGTGAAAATTATAAAAATGTATTGAAACCTAGTAGAAAATACAGTAAATGAATGGCATCTTTCATTCGTTAAATTCAGAACATCAATAATTCTGTTTCTAAGTAATTCGGAAATGCATAGGTAATGTCGGAATTGTCATAATTATTGTTATTCCTGCTAAATAATTTTTAAATCCTTATGTAAGGGTAACTGTCAACACAGATAGTTTTTATAGAATATAACCAGAAAGCTAGGGCAAACTTTAGAAATAAATGTTACTCAACAAGTCCTCACTTAGGTGATATAAAAAAGAATTAATATTAACTTTCAAAACTACTAAAACATAGTGCGCCATTATTTTCAGTTGCATTTAATCTCTTGCACATTACCTCCGTTTAAGTCAGTGGCATGTTTCATGATCCCCTACATCCTACACCGGGCGAGGTGGTGACACTGGACTCGAATTCTGGAGGAAGGTGGTACAGATCCACCTCCACAGTCCAGATTAAGTTTCCCGTGATTTCTCTAAATCACGGCACGGCCGATTTCCTTCGCAATCATTAGCCATTCCTTCGACGGTACGTTAAACCCCAAGATTCCTTCCCTATTCCTCAAAAAACTGCCTTCTGAAGTTACAAGTAAAATCAGTATCACTTGCAATTGCAGAAGTTTGAAATCGTCCACAAATTTTCACTTGAACTCTAATGTATTTATTTAGTGATTTGAATTTTTGTACCAGTAATGAATAAAGCGACTTCGTGTTACATAATTCGTGTTACACAGTTTTACATAATTCAAATAATATGACCACGTGATTACAAATCACAGGGCAGAACCGGAGGCGCCGACCGCTTTTGTGGGCCAGATACAACAACCAAAATCTCGAGAACAATTCCCACATCGATCTACTCTAATTTACATAAAAGTTCGGAATCACGTCTAAAATTCATACACAGATAGATGAGCTAAAATCAACAGTATGTGTAATATATGCAATATGTTTATCCTTCTGCTCACTCTTCAAATCTTCGTGTGAAACTGTACTTAATTTCATGCTTCACAATAAATTTGACGAATAACGAAATTGTCACTTATCGATTGAAAGTGTAACATGCGTGGGCAACTAATTTTTCACCGTATTATTTTCGTAATATGGGCTGAGAAGTATTTCAGACTGTCTGGAATACGTTTCTGAGTCACTCGATCACAAACGTCATGCGCGTCTCAATAAGCGCTGATCAGGTCCCTCCCATGTAGAACGTGCGTGTAATGCTGCAGCGTAACGTCTCTTCACAGAGATCTGAAATGTCAGAGAGTCGAAACAAGGCCACTGGAATACATGACATTACCTCTGAACTGCTGATATCAGTGGGATGGCCAGTCATAACGAAACTGTTATATCTGGTGTGCAATACTTATGAAACAGGGGAAGTATCCTCAAAGTTAAGGAATAATGTAATGATTCCAGTTCTAAAGAAATCAAGTGCTGACAGGTGTGAAAATTCAGAAAACCATTTTAATAAGTCATAATTGCAAAATACTAACACAAAGTATTACAGAAGAATAGATCTGGTAGAACCATACTTCAAAGAAGATCAGTTTGGATGTACAAGACATCTAGTCATAAATCAGACCCTTACATGATAGGTCGAGGAAAAGCAAATCTGCGTTTGTAGCTTTGTGGACTTGAGGTGGCTTTTGATTTGGTAACTCGAAAACAATTTAAAATTTTGAAGATAGCAGGGGTAAAATACAGAGAACGAAAAGTATATACAACTTGTACAGAAACTAGACAGCAGTTATAAAAGTCGATGTCATGGAAGGGAAATTGTTGGAAAAGGAGTAATACATGGTTGTAGGCTTTTCCAATATTATTCAGTCTGTACATTGAACAAGCTGTGAAGGAAAGCAACAAGAAATTTGGAAAAGGAATTAAAGTTCAGGGAGAAGAAAATTTTCCAGTGGCATAGTAATTCTGTCAAAGACAGCAAAGGATCCGGAAGAGAAACTAATCGTACTTTTGCCACGTCTAGAACGAATCGTTTAAATGGACAAGATCAAAAGGATAACTGACGCAGTCAAAGAAAATATGGGATTTCCTAAGGAATTAGATTGAGAAGTAAGGAAATAAAATTCGTAGATCAGTTTTGCTTGTTGGATAGTAACATATATTGGCCGAAGTGGAGATGAAATACAATGCAGAATGGCTATGGGAGAAAACACAAATGCTTTCAGAAAGAATTCCTTGACTCTTAAATTGATATAGGAATACAAGAAATTTATCTTCTTCTGTTGCTTTGAGTGTAGCCTGGAATCAAACGTGGTCGATACGGATGTCAGGAAAAAAAAATACATACGTTTTTTGAATTTGGTGGCACATAATCACGCTGAAGACCAAATTGATAGATCGACCATCTAATGAGGAAGTACTGAAAGAGATTGGGGAGAAAAGAATCTTTTGGCGTATCTCGGCTAAAAGACGGGATCTATTCATAGGACACATTCTAAGACTTCAGGGAGTCGTCAACTTATCATGGGGCGAAGAGTGTGGAGTAAAAATATCAGAGGGAGACCGAGAGATGAATACAGTCAGCAGGTTGAAAAGAACGTAGGTTGCCGTTCTTTTTCAAATATGAAGAGGCTTTCACAGTGTAGGGTAGAGTGGAGAGCTACAGCAAACAACAACATGTACGTATGGGAACATGTATGCATGTGAGTACCGGGGAATGTGAAGAGAGATAGACAACATATGTAACATGCAAGTTAAAATTAAAATAAAACCTGAATAACACTGTATTTATCTGGAAAATACGATAGTTATGATGTATTTAATATCAGTAACAAGTAAAGTGTATTATTTTCAGATCGAAGCTTCTCATTAAGGTAATGAATATCGGAATATATAATGAGGTGCATCTGAATGCCAGACCGTCATTAACCCTAACTTTCGGTGGACTGCCAAGAGGTAACAGTGCAAACAAATCTTGAAATGAAAAATTTTAATATTGGATTCTCCGTCGGTCCAAATCACATCTCCCATTCTTGATACTGTACCTTTTCACTAACATGTTAGATCTGTTAACAGTGACACTTTTTCTAGTAATTGTTGAATGTGTGTTTTGCGTACGCAGGAATTTGAATTCAGAAAAACACACAATGAGTCTGAATGGTACTTCAGTCCAGTATATTGTATTAGAATCACGTGAAGGAACAAGCAGTAGTGACTGCCAGTGTTCTCTACACCATTTTTCACAACATTTGTTGTTGGGCACGAGACTGTGTTTTGCAAGGGATTTGAGAATTTTGTGCTTGACATATTTAAATTCTATGCGATACATGTAATGTCTTTTGATTACATTGTTAATTCATTACTGGTTCTCATCGTTGTTTGTCATAAATAGTCCAACCCCAAACAGCAGATAATTCAAGATTCGCAATATGTGCTTTGCACTGGATTAACACTTGAAGATGTACTCTTTTCACATCGAAACGTAGAGTATTTGTGCTGGAGGCATGCATGAACCATAGACTTGCATTCTAGCGAAAACCGACCGTCACAATACTTTCAGGGATGTTATCCTCGGGATTCTTAATTATACACAGCATATAAAAGCTTCTAGAACTCGTCGAAACGTGACTAATCTGTCTACATGTTATGTGAGTAATTATAGATCTATAAGTTACTTTAATCTCCTAAATTTATGTACTCGAAGAATTAACCAGTAATGAATGATTTTCCTTGTGGACCTGTAGAACTTATAAAATGTTAATGTGGTACATCAAATTACGCTACAAATGAATATATACAAGCCTTCCTGTTCTGCTGATCCACAAAAATGCATTAACATCAGTGAGGAAGCACGTGATTATGAAATATCAACTGGAACAGGCTTCTGTTCTGATTCTGATGTTAATGAACTACAGTTATGGTTATAAGATAGAAGCGGACTGGAATCTGTGACTAGGATAATGAGAAGGACAATAAACTCTCGTGAAACAGGGCGAAACTGAGTACTGTCATAACTGGAATAAGGGATCGTACTTTGGCCACGTCTAGAAGGAATCGAATAAATGAACAAGATCAAAAGGACAATTGACGCAGTCATAGAAAATATGGGTTTCCCTGACGAATTAGATTGAGAAGTAAGAAAATACAATTTGTAGAACAGGATATCAGGGATTGTTTGTGTCTTTCCTGTTAACGTTTTAAGTATATTTTGCGTTTTCATAGTGTGTGCTGAATGTGGTGTCTTAAAATGTTTACAGGAAAGACACAACACTCCCTGATTTCCAATCCTGAGCGACACAGGTATACTACGTTGTTCAAACCATCGGCTACAGCTCAGTGAAGAATTCCACGAAACAGGCTTTGCAAATATTTACATTATAACGTGCAAATTGGAAGGATATCTATAGAAAAGATCTAAATTGTTCGAACTGAATTACAGTGAACACCAGATAACTGCATAGTACATTTGCATTAGGCAAATGCAGCGTGTTTTTCTTAGGAAGAAGCAGTTGTTAGCATCACACTTGGAAAATGAATGGACATCGTTTAGTTTCGGTACAATGGATACAGAAACATTGTGGATTAAATTAAAATGCATTGTAAGTGAAGATTTAGATAAATATGTGCCTATAAAGTAAATTAAGGATGGTGAAGATCCACCGCGGAAAATAATAATGTTAGAAAGCTACTGAGAAAGCAAAGGATGTTGCACTCTCGGATCAAAAACGAACACGCAAATGATTACAGGCAAAACTTAGTAGAGATTCGTGCGTCTATAAAAAGATCGATGTGCGAAGCATACAGCCACTCCTTAGCAAAGATCTTTCCAAGAACCCGAAAAAATTCAGGTCTTATGTAAAATCGATAAGAGAATCAAAGCCCACTATCCAGTCACTCGTTGATCATTCCAGGGCAATAATAGAAGGAAGGAAAAGGAAAGCTGAAATTCTAAATTTAACCTTTAACGAATCTTTCACGAAGGAGGACCGCACAAATGTACAATCATTTGATCAACGCACTAACTCCCAAATGGAAGACATAGTAATAGGTATTTCTGGGGTAGAGATGCAGCTGAGAGAGCTGAATACAAAAAAGTCTCCTGGTCGGGATGGAATACCAGTTCTATTTTAAAAATAGTATTCTGCGGCATTGGCCACTTACTTAGCTTGCATTTATAACGATTAGTTCAGCGCAAAGTTCCAGGTGATTGGAACAAATCGCAGGTCACTCTCGTTTATAAGAAAGGTAACAGGCCTGAACAAATTATTACAGGCCAATATCATTGACATTAGTTTCCTGCAGAATTTTGGAGGATATTTAAAGCTCGAATATAGTAAATTTCCTTAAGACAATAAGCTTCATTCAATGAATCAGCACGGGTTTAGGGAACATCATACATGTGAAACTCAGCTTGCTCTTTTCTCGCATGACATCTTGCGAGCCATGGGTAAAGGGCAACAGGCGGATTGTGTTTTTCTCGACTTCAAAAAGGCGTTTGACGCGGTGCCACACTGCAGACTGATAACGAACTTACGAGTTTATGGAATAGGTTCACAGAATTGCGACTGGTTGGAAGACTTCGTAAGTGACGCGGTGCCACACTACAGACTGCTGACGAAGATATGATCATATGGAATAGGTTCACACACTTGTGATTGGCTAGAAGCTTCGCTAAATAGAACGCAGTACGTTGTTCTCGGCGGCGAGTGTTCATCAGAGACGAGTGTATCGTCAGGCATGCACCAGGGGAGTGTGATAGGACCGCTATTATTTTCTATCTATATAAATAATCTGATGGACAGAGTAACTTATAATTTGCGGCTGTTTATTGATGATGCTGTGGTGTATGGGAGGGTGTCGTCCTTGATAGACTGTAATAGCATACAGAATGACTTAGACAAAATTTGTAGTTGGTGCGAAGAATGGCAGTTAGCTCTAAATGTCGAAAATATAAGGTGGTGCGCATGAGTAGGAAAAACTATCCCATAATGTTCGAATACAGCATTAGTAGTGAGATTCTTGATGCATTCGCGTCCTTCAAATATCTAGACGTAACATTGCAGAGCGTTATGAAATGGAACGAACTTGTAAGATCAGTTGTGAGTAAGGCGGACAGCCGAATTGTGTGTATTGTGAGAATTTTGCGAAGATTTACTTAATTTGTAAACGAGACCGCGTATAAAACGCTTGTACGGCCAAATCTTGGGTATTGCTTTAAGTGTTTGGGACCCGCAGCAGATCAGTTTACAGGAAGACATAGAAGCAGTTTAGAGACGAGCATCAAGGTTCGTTACAGGTAGGTTCGACCAATGCGTGAGTGTCACAGATATGCAGATCGCTGGAGGAAGGACGAACTTCTTTTCGAGAAATTCTGTTGAGAAATTTCGAGGGCAGGAATTTGAAACTGAGTGTAGAACGAGCTTCTTGCCCCTACGAACATTTCACGTAAAGGTAACAATGACAAGATAAGACAAATTATGACCCGTAGAGAGCCATAAATACATTATTTTTTCCCTCGTTCTATCTGGGGGTGTAATAGGATAGAAAATGTTTATTATTGGTACAGTGTACCCTCCATCACGCAGCTTTCGGAGTACTGCGGAGTGTATATATATAGATGTAGAGTGAACTTTGGGAACACTTAAATGCATTAGAACATTCTTTTTATGACGATTTGATTTGTTCGCTTCACTTCATAGTGAACTGAAACTTTCATTGGATCTTTACTGCCAGAACAAATCATCGACAACTCATGAATTGTCATTCCTGTGATACCTCCGACGGCGAATAGCCGCGCGCTCAGCAGCAAGGCGTCTTGGAGCGGTCGCCCACTGGACCGAGGCGCTTTCATTTAAATAAGAAGATTTGAATTGAAGGCGGGAAGTTAGGAGGGGTCAAGCGAGCGATGAGTGGTCATGTTTCCTCACACCCTTCTGCCCATATAGATGTAGATGTACTACATGTGCATCATTACATTGCTCATTCCCTGGAATATATTTGATAGTCTACACCAGGCATTGCGTCCCGCGGGCGGAGTACACTGTATTTCGCCGCCCTGGCCGTTAGCGTGTGTCGCTAGTGTCGGCAACGGAACACTGCTCGGCGCTGCACTGTCCCGCTGTCAGATCCAACGGAAACGAAGTAAGAGAGGAAGCGCAACTCTGTAATGTGGGCGAAGAACGGTCAAACAAGCAAACCACTTACTGTTTACGTAACAATCAGTGTTTGTATGGCAGAATCATTACGCGAAGCTTTAGAACATATCCAAAACACAAATCGAAGAAATAGTAATTTTGTGACCTAAATTTAATTGTATTAGTATTGTAAATGGACATTCGTCATATATACAGCAAGCTTCTTCTGAAAGATATATGTTTCTGCTGTTGTCGTTGTGGTCTTCAGCCCGGAGACTGGTTTCAAATGTTCAAATGTTTGTATAGTCTATGGGACTTAACTACGGGGTCATCAGTCCCTAAACTTACAAACTACTTATGAACTACTTACGAACCAGGACGGCACAAATATCCATGCCCGAGGGGGGATTCGAACCCCCGACCGTAGTGGACGTGCAGACCGTGACTGAAGCGCCTCAGTCCCCGCGGCCACCACGGCCGGCGAGACTGGTTTGATGCAGCTCTCCAAAATACCCTAACCTGAGCAAGCCTATTCAATTCCACATAAGAAAGGGCAGCCTACATCTATCTGCTTACTATATCCATCTCTTGGTCTTCGTCTGCGGATTTTACCCCACACACTTCCCTCAAACGCTAAATTCACAACTCCTTGATGTCTAAGAATGTGTCCTACCAATCGATCCCTTCTTTTAGTCAAGGTATGCCAGAAATTCCTTTTCTCCACAATTCTGTTCAGTACCTACTAATTAGTTATGCGATCCACTCACCTAATATTCAGCATTTTTCTGTAGCAGCACCTTTATAAAAACCTCTATCCTCTTCCTATCCACACAATTGAATAACATTGGAGAAAGGCTACAACCCTGTCTTATTCTCTTCCTAACTACTACATCCCTTTCATGCCCTTCAACTCTGACAACCGTTGCCTGGTTTTTGTTCAAGTTGTAAATAACCTTACGCTCCCAATACTATACTGCTGCTTGCTTCAGAACTTTTAGAGTTTACTCCAATCAACATTGTCAAAAGCCTTCTCCAAATATACAAAAGCTAGATTTGCCTTTTCTTAATCTATCCAGTAGGATAAGCCGTAAAGTGAGTATTGCCTCCCGTTTTCCTACATTTCTCCTGAACCCAAATTTATTTTCCCCGACGTCGGCTTCTACCAGCTTTTCCATCCTTCTGTAAATAATTCGTGTTAATACTTTGCAACCATGACTTATTAAACTGATGATTCTGTAGTTTTCACACCTGTCTGTACCTGCTTTTTTTGGAATGGGGATTATAACATTTTTCTTAAAGTCTGAGCGCATTCATTTACTGTATTTTGTACCATGTTTCATTGCACATTTATAATTTTCACCCAAACATTTAGATCGCATGATGTTAGACTATTCTTACTGTTTCACTTCGATAAATCCTCTGCGATCTCAGTGTATTGCGAACACAGATTTAGAGCCTACCGAGATCGCAAGAAGGTCACAGAAGATTTATGGTGAGGAAATTCAAATAGTTAAGAAATATTATATGATGAAAATATACAGGTAAAATTGAGGAACAAAATGAGGTGGGAACCCGTGTCCGGAAACGTCACCCAAAGGCGCTACCGAGCGCCAAAATTATAGGCGCTGGTGCTTGCCGCTAGGCCACCCCCCCGGGCAGCGAATGTTGTGAGGCGGCATCGTGAGTCGTGTCGGGATAGCACAGTCGGTAGTGCGCTTGCCCGCGAAAGGCAAAGGTTCCAGGTTCGAGTCCCGGTTCCGGCACACAATTTTAATCTGCCAAGTAGTTTCATATCAGCGCACACTCCGCTGCAGAGTGAAAGATTCATTCTAGTTCATAAGTAGTTTGTAAGTTTAGGGACTGATGACACCGCAGTTAAGTCCCATAAGCTTAACAAACATTTGAAAATTTGAATCTCTGACGTTGTAAGTTACAGCATAGTATAAAGGATGTAACTGACAGAGAATGACAGCGGTACTACGAGTATGCTGTGTTTTGTAGACTAACGTCGTCTTCTGCAGCAGGCGTCACTATCTTTCACGCTCGGTAGTGCCGTTGGGTGACGTTTCCGGACATGAATTCCCTACCTCATTTTGTTCCTCAACCAATCCTCTACTACCCCATCCAGATGCTTCTTATCCACAATTAACATGCGTAAATAGCGACTTTACGCAAACTTTACATACTACATACTACAAAATATTGTATTAAAATAGAGTGTTTGTTATTACTTTTGCACTGTCATGCAGTAAAGCTACGGCATTCAGTATTACGGTACAATTTATTTCTTCTGCACCAGTACCTTTTTTTTTCCTTTATTGATTTTTACGCCCCTTTTGGGGCATACTAGCAGCGCATCGGCGTCGCTGTACAGCCGAGTAAATTTACAAACAGCCGAAGAGAATAAACAATTACGGCCGCGGTGGCCGAGGAGACTGCAGCGTGCCAGTCACGGTGTGCACGGCCACTACGGTCGGGGGTTCGAATCCACCCTCGGGCATGGATATTTGTGCCGTCCTTAGTATTAGGTAGTTCATAAGTAGTTTGTAAGTTTAGGGACTGATGACCCCATAGTTAAGTCCCATAAGCTATAAAAACATTTGAACATTTGAAAAACAGTGATTTCGACGTAAAAAGGAATCTAAGACTCCCTCCTCTCTGGACAGGCGTGATCCTTAGAGGCTGAGGCAGGAAATAGGGAAACAGTCATATAGACTGCAGTCTCGGTCTTCAGAATAGCGGTTGTCCAAGAAGGACACCCACTGGTGAGCATCACCTCGTGCAGATTGCCCTCTTTGATGAGATTGGGGGGGGGAGGGGCGCTGGTCCAGGACCCAAATTCAGGAGGGTCTATCTAGATCGCGGTGCCCTCATTTTTGTCTGCGACAGGGAGCACTCAGCAGAATGGTTTAAGTACAAGGTGCCCATGATATCCCCGTGGGAGGATGCGAAGCTGCTGTCCAAAACAGCAGCAGAACTCCTGAAGACCGCAAAGGTATCAATATGGGTACCAAAGATCCTTAAGGATGTCTTTCAAAAGACTCTGTTCGAGGAAATAAGAGTCCAGAACCCAAATATCGCGACAGAGGATTGGACGTTAATTAACCAAAAGGTCGTTCTGGAAGGACGAACCCTGGTGGTGGAGGTCGGAGAGAAGTCCCTGAAGGCATTGCGAGAGCAAGGCCTGAAACTGTTTTTAGGGTTCCCGCAGATCGCCGTCAGTTTAATAAAAGACCTTAAAGGCAATAATGGCCGCAAGATGGTGACTGGAAGTGCTGCAGATAAACCTGCAGCACAGTAAAGGGGCCACTGCTGCCCTGAGCCGTCGCATGGGGAGACAGGAGGTGGACGTGGTCCTGATACAAGAACCCTATTTATACAAAGGGGGTGTATCGGGCCTGGGTGGTACTGGAGATAAACTGATTTATGCCAGAAATCTAAAAAACTCCAGAACATGCACTTATGTTAGAAATGGAATCCCTTTCATACCATGATGGATTTTTGTTCCAGGGACCTGGTGACCATCAGGATGCAGCAACGTGAGGAAGGTATCACGAGGGAAATTGTTTTGGCCTCAGCATACCTTCCTTATGAAGACAGCTCTCTTCCTTCTTTGGAAGTGAGCGCCTTCTTGAATGAACCTACATTGAGGAATAGTAGAAGGGAAGAAGTAATTGACAAAACTTTTGGTTCCATGATCATGGGCAGTTACGTCAAACAGTGGCATGTGGTCCTGGAGCCATCCTCATCAGATCACATATATATTAAATTCAAGGTTGAAATAGGAATCAGACAGACCATGGCCGATAGGAATCCCAGGAAAACGGACTGGAAGACATATAGGAAAGACCTTGACTTCAGCCTATCGGAAATTAAAACTTCGATAAGGAATCCAGCAGAGTTTGAGGAAGTAGCAGAGGACGTAACCTCTGCTATAGTGACGTCATACCAGGACAACTGCTTAATCACCAAGAAGTGCACAAATAGGAGTGTGCCTTGGTGGAATAATAACCTGGAAATGCAAAGGAAACAGGTAGGAAAACTGTTTAACCGTGCGAGGCGCAAAGGACAATAGGCAAAGTATCGTGAGGCCCTTGTCAATTACAACCTTGCCATCAGAAGCGCAAAGGAGGCAGCCTGGAAGGTATTCTGTGAGGAAGTGGAGGGCACGGCTGCTCAAGCGAGACTTCATAAAATCCTCACTAGGGTACCAACTAATCCAGGAGGAACATTGAGGAAGGAGGAGTGGGAGTATACAAAGACATCACATGAAACGCTGGAACTGCTCCTCAAGACTCACTTTCCTCAACATAACTCAGACCAGAATGCGATTCCTGAGAGAGAACGGTTCTCAGGTATTCGCAAAGAGGACTGGGATTTGGCCAAGAAGTGTGTCGAACATTTCAACCGTTCAAGTCACCTGGCCCCGATGGAATCTTTCCAGCTCTTCTGCAACAAACGGAGAAAATCTTATTAGATTCCTACGCAGGTTAGTCAGGGTTAGCCTAGCAGCAGGAATCATTCCCAATGCCTGGAGGGCAGTGAAGGTTGTCTTCATTCCTAAACCAGGGAGAATTGATCATACCAAGGCCAAGGATATGAAACCAATCAGCCTGTCCTTCTTCATTCTTAAGACATCGGAAAAGCTGGTTAATGTGCATGTTGGAGAAAAAGAGCTCCTCTACATTCAAACCAACATGCATATCAGCCAGATAAATCATGTGAGACAGCTCTCCACCAAGTCGTTGGGAAGGTGGAGAAAACACTACACTTTCAGGAAATAGCCCTCTGTATCTTCCTGGACATCGAGGGGCTTTTAGCAACACGACCTTCGATTCCATGGTTAGGGCAGCAGAGATGCATGACCTAGGGATCACTATATGTAGGACGACTAGGGACATGCTCAGTGGAAGAAAGGTAGAAGATACCATGATGAATGAAAAAATGGTAATCAACACCACTAGGGGTTGCCCACAAGGAGGAGTTCTTTCCCCTTCATTGTGGTAAATGATCTCATTGGAGAATTAAACTCTAGGCATTACTTTTGCCAAGGATACGCAGATGATCTTGACATAGTAATATTGGCAAATTTGCTGACACCGTAAAGAATATGGCACAAGATGCGTTGGACATTGTGCAAGACTGGTGCAGAAAACAGGATCTGTGGGTTAGTCCTAAGAAGACTGTTGTTCTACAATTCACAAAGAAGCATATCCAACATTTAAGTTGGAATCTAAAGCTTTTCAATGAAGCGCTACCTGTGAAGGGGACAGTGAAATATCTAGGGGTTACCTTAGATGAGAAACTGACATGGACCCCTCACATTAGGAATATTTTCTCCAAGGCCAAAGGTACTTTGGTAAGTACCAGGAGAGCTTGACCCCAAGGGTATGCACTGGATATACACCACAGTGATTAGACCCAGAATCACCTATGGGGCGGTTGTGTGGTGAAAGAAGGTAGAACAGCAGGTTGCTGCTAAGAAGCTTGGTAAGGTGCAGAGATTAGCCTGCTTAGCCATAACAGGCGGAATTAGCAGCACACCAACTTCTGGGATAGAAACCATGCTGGATATTTCCCCATTACACCTTTGGGTCAAAATGGAGGCAGCGGCTGGTGTATACAGACTCAAAACTGGCAAAAACTGTAACTCTTTGGGATATCCAGAATCACACACTAAAATAGTGAGTGAGGGAAATATAGGAAAGGTTGGGGAAATGCCAGCCGACTATATTATAACCCTATACTGATTCAACAACCCTTTCAATATAACAATTGGAAGTAGTGAGCAGTGGGAGAAAATAGTTTCTACACCGCACGGGGGATTTTGGCTAGTTCACTGACGGGTCAAAATCAGACCAAGGCATTGGGGCCGGGGTATATGGGGTGCAGCCAAGACTGGAGGGCGTCATCTCTCTAGGGAAACTGGTCTCAGTATTCCAGGCCGAAATCATTGTCATCCGGGTGTGTGTGGAGGAGAATTTGCGTAGGTGCTACAAAGATCGTAGGATCTATATCTACTCAGACAGCCAGGCAGCCCTGAGATCACTGGCAGCTCCTGCAACAAGGTTTAAAATTGTTCCAGAATGTCACAGGGTTCTGGTGGAGCTAGGGGAAAGCAATAGAGTAAACCTATTGTGGGTCCCTGGCCACTCTGGGATCAGTGGCAACGAACATGCCGACAGATTAGCCAGGATGGGGACAGAGACACCATTTATTGGACCGGAACCTGTCCTGACAATCACCAAGGCAATGATCAAATTGGAGGTACATGACTGGCTCAGAAGAAAGCATGTAGAATATTGGACCAAAGTCTACCAACAAACACATGCCAAAGCCTTGTTTTAAAAGAAGCTCTGCAGTTCTGGGCCTGAACAGGAGAGAGATTAGATTCATGGTTGGATTGCTGACAGGCCATGGGAATTTCAAAAAACACCTACATACAATGGGAATAACAGAAGAGGACCCTAAATGTAGGATCTGTGATGACGGTGATGAAACTGCATCACATCTAATCTTCGAATGCATTGCATTGGAGAGTAAAAGGCACAGAACATTTGGGACAACCAGACCCGAAGAAATTGTGTCTAATAAAGAACTGGTAAAGGGACTTCTTGCACTGTTCAAGGGTATTGGTTGGCTTTACTTTATATACAGGGAGCGATACCGTACAATAAACTTAGTTTCGGTACGGACAGTGGCGGGTTGGACCAAGACTGTTTTGGCTTCCCTGAGAAAAATCAAATCACATAAAAAAGGAGACATGTTCGAGCGAATGATTTAACAACGGTGCAAAGTAAACACATATTTAGTTAAATCTTTGCCACGTTGGCCAGAAATACTGACGTTTAAAACCAACACTGAAACGGCGACGGAAACGGAGGCACTGATTAAAATCCACAATATTGGTTCTGTCGTTATCGGCCGCGACGAGCACTTACAAATATTGAAGTCACACCACCATCACTGTACTCTTATGAAATCGGCGCAGATTAAAAGAACGGGCACATGAAAGGAGTCGCGAAGGGGTGGGAAAAGGAGAGGGCAGGAGTAGAAAGGCAGATCCATTGTGGCTAGCTCGAGCGCCTACTATTCCGGCTACCACCGTGGCAGAACGTTAAGGCGGGACCCTGACCGAGTAGGGATCAGCCGGCTAGGTCTTCCGGGTAAACAGTCACACAATGACTTACACCAAGCGGCAGTACCGGCACCAACAGGGGTCGCCTACTGTGCCTCCGCAAGGCACGTGACAAAGAAACAGGTCCAACTAGTATCCCAGTGTGTCCTCTTAATAGGACGACGCCGCGACCAAACGGCCGTCACCGCCGAGCCGTCTCTTTCTTGCAGCACCAGACCGCTGTTCTTTTTGCCATCTTATTTCTACGAGACAGCAAAAAAAAAAAAATAAATAAATAAATAAATAAAAATGGAAAAAAGAGCAGCGACAAAAGGAAAGGCTGAGGCAATGGAAGAGGCGTACGAAGAGCTGGAAATAATACAGGACGGCAGGCAACTCCTACGTGCTGCTAAAGCAAGAGATAAGGCGACCAAGGACATAACAACAGAGAGGCAGATAGAGGATGAATCAGGTGTAGTATTACACGACTTTGAGAAAAAATCCAGAATAGGTGATGGGAGTACTTTGAATGGCTATTGAATGAGGAAAATGAGCGAGAGAAGTATGAGAATGGAGATATATATGAAGGAATGACCCAAAGGGTAAGTAGGGAAAAAGTCCAGAGTGAAACTTTCACTCTGCAGCGGAGTGTGCGCTGATATGAAAATTCCTGGCAGATTAAAATTGCGTGCCGAAACCGGGACTCTAACCTAGGACCTTTGCCTTTCGCCTACAAAGGCAAGGGCGAAAGGCAAAAGTCCCAGGTTCGAGTCCCTTTACCGGCACGCAATTTTAATCTGCCAGGATGGTTCAGGGATAAAGTCGATCATGAGATGAAGAAAATGAAAAATGCCTAATGCCTCAAGCGTGGAGAAGCAGTATACTGGTTCCCATATGTAAGGGAAAAGGAGATACCCAAAACTGTGGCAATTATAGGGGGATCAAGCTCATATCACAATGAAGATCTGGGAGACGATATTTGAGAAAAGGCTACGTCCTTACATAGAATTTTTCGCGAATCTTTAACTCTGCGCAAAGTTCCTAGTGATTTGAAAAAAGCGCAGGTGACTTCCGTTTATAAAAAAAGGTAACAGGACTGTCCCACTTAATTACAGGCCAATATCGTTGAGATCAGTTTCCTGTAGAATTCTGGAGTATGTTGTTCTCAGTTCGAATATAGTAAATTTCCTTGACAAGGAAAAGCTTCTATGAATCAGCACGGGTTTAGTAAACATCGTTTATATCAAATTCAGCTTGCCCTTTTCTTACATGACATCTTGCGAGCCATGGATGAAGGGCAACAGGCGGATTGCGTTTTTCTCGAATTCAAAAAGGCGTTTGACGCGGTGCCACACTGCAGACTGCTAACGAACGTACAAGCTTGTGGAATAGGTTCACAGATTTGTGACTGGTTGGAAGACTTTCTAAGCAATAGAATGCAGTACGTTGTTCTGACGGCGAGTGTTCATCAGAGACCAGTGTATCGTATGGCGTGCTCCAGGGGAGTGTGATAGGACCGCTTTCTATATAAATGATCTGATGGACAGAGTAACTTGTAATTTTCGGCTGTTTGCTGATGCTGTGGTGTATGGGAGGGTGTCGTCTTTAATTAACTGCAACAGCATACACGTTGACTTTGACAAAATCTCCAGTTGGGGCAAAGAATGGTAGCTAGCTCTCAATGTGGAAAAATGTAAGGTGAAGCACACGAGTAGAAAAAACAATCCCATAGTGTTCGAATACAGCATTAGTAGTGAGCTTCTTGATGCGGTCGCGTCGTTCAAATATCTAGGCGTAAAATTGCCGAGCGATATGAAATGGGACGAACATGTTTATTGGGAGAATTTTGGGAACATGTACTTCATCTCTAAAGGAGACCGAGTATAAAACGCTTGTACGACCACGTCTTGAGTATTGCTCAAGTGTTTGGGACACGCAGCAGATCAGTTTAAAGGAAGACATAGATGCAGTTCAGATGGGAGCAGTTAGGTTCGTTACTGAGAGATTCGACAAATGCCCTAGTGTCACGGAAATGCTCTGAAAACTCAATTGGGGATCGCTGGAGGAAATACGACGTTCTTTTCGTGAATTTATGTTGGGGAAATTTATGGGGTCGTTATTTCAGGCTGAGTGTAGTACGATCTTCCTGCCGTCTACTTACATTTTGCGTAATGATAAAAAAGGCAAGATAATAGAGGAATATAGGCATTCTTTTTTTCTTCATTCCGTACACCCGTGGAATTTTCGTTCATTTACTTATTTCTTTCCTGTGTGAGGACTACATGGAATGTCTCCTACTATCAATATGCATCAGATTTACTTGCAATAATAATACACAACATAATAAGTGTGCTACAACTGTTGTATATATCACATTTTCCAGAACTACAGACGCGCCAATGACCAGGTAGACAGTTTCTGTATTGTAAAGAAAAGGAAGGAAAAAAAGAAAACGGACACACACACACACACACACACACACACACACACACACACACACACATCCCACATCACACAGTTATTGTACAACACGTTTTCTGATGAAGAAGAGTAATAGAAAACTCGTCTAAGCGTTGGAAAACCCGGAGGAATTACACCTTCTTCTTCGTATAAACAATAATTAATCCACTAGGACAGTGTTTCCCAACCTTTTTGAATATACGGCCCTCTCCAACCAAAAATATATTAGCGATCCCCAACCCTCCGCCCTCTAACCATAACACAACTATGTGTGTATTTTCAAAGGCTACGAATTTAATTTTCTTCTACTGATACAACTTTCTTATAAAAATAATTAAAGAAATGCACTATTGTACTTTGTAGGATAAATTTTACTCCATCTGTCTGAATGCAACTTATCCTATTATTACGTGAATTTCGACAGAAAAATATATGTTGCATAACGAAGTTTCACATAACAGATAAACCTCGGAAGCGAATTATGATCGTTGAGCAAGGTCCAACTGTTAAGTAAATTGGTAAACAATCGTATTTCTCAAAACTACTTACTCTGTTGGAAAATTTAACTCTCGACTGGCACCTTAAAATAGTTTTCGGTCCTTTTGGTTGTTCACTGTCGACCCGGTGTATTTATTACAAAACATTATTAGTCCTATTCAAATTAGAGCAGATGATCAACAATTAATCGTGTAATTTTAATATGAAATATATTTTAGATTTGTTAGGTCTACGTTTTCTGCATTTCGAAAACTTAGTATTCAGGCGTGCTCCTGGCTGGTTGTTGTTTGGTGCTAATATTGCCTCATATGGTAGCGACACCCCCCCTCCCCCCTTGGGGTCACGACCCCCAGATTGAAAAAACACTGCACTAGAATAACAGATACTGTACGTAAAGAAGTACAAAGAAAGGAAGAAACTACGGGTTAATGTCCCAATGACGTCGTTATCATTAGAGTGGGAGCACAGGCTTATAAGTTTTCTTCTTTTCTTCCTCTCTCTGTCTCTCTATTTTTAACAATGGGGAAAGAAATCGTCCGTCACTTTTAAAATAAAACATCTCGGTATTGCCTGCCGTCGTTTAGGGGAATCACGGGAAAGAAATAAGGATGTCAGGAGGCGCAGGAGGCGGGTATGAACCACGTTCTTCTCCAATGGGAGCCCAGTGTGTTCGCAATGCGCCATCTCGTTAGGTAGGAAGTGCACGTCCAGAAATCTAAAAATGAAGCTACTACCCTAGATGAAAATGTGCGGAAATAGCTTTAGAATGTACTGCGAATTCGGTCAGTATGAAAATGGATCATGACCTACGTTCCAATCGGAGCGGAAACACAATTTAGGGAGAACCAGAACAAATTAATTACTTTCACAATCAATACTGATTTAGCTGAAAGCTTCTTGCAGACCTGCTTTATACAGCTGCTTCATTAAATTGATTGGCGTTTGAAACGTGTGCTTTTGTATGATGATCTGCGCTGAAGAAAAATAACGGCCAAAGAGGCATTCTCATTTCTTTCATATTCACTCTAAACGCTGATATAATACTATGGAGTACAAGTGTGTGTGTGTGT
Source organism: Locusta migratoria (assembly GCA_026315105.1). Taxonomy (NCBI): domain Eukaryota; kingdom Metazoa; phylum Arthropoda; class Insecta; order Orthoptera; family Acrididae; genus Locusta; species Locusta migratoria. Next base: position 106,566,202 of record CM048747.1, read on the forward strand.
GTGTGTGTGTGTGTGTGTGTGTGTGTGTCTATACGGTGTACAATTTATTACCAGCTATAATGCGTAAAGAAATATATGTTACAGCGCCTAAATTTCGTCATATAACGTAGAGACAACATTTATATATTTTCAGTTAATATCAAATGCTTATTACGGTTAATTCAGTTTTACTGTCTATTAATTAGCAAAAAACTCATTAGCGTAACTTAGAAAACGTCGATGCACTTTAAAATGATGTTCGTCTTTCATTTTAGTTGTAGGTATCTAAAAATCGCCTAACTCTTATCGTTCCTCTCACAATTTCTCCCAAAACTAGATGCAAACTGCTTAATGGTTATGAGGTGTACAGTATTAGGTAAGTGTAAATTCTCCGGCTGTGCTAGCATCTGTAAATATTGATGAATGTGTATGTAAGCTGACGTTTCTGGAGCCTGAAAATCAACGTTGCCCCACCTTGTAAATAAAAAGAACCTACGAAAACTAAAGCCAGTCGGCCAGACCAAACTACGCGGCCGGATTCCTTCATTTTTGCTTTAAGCAAGAGCTATTATTCGAAAATGTGTCATCAAGTATCAGAATTAAGTCCCTCCACTCTTCATATTTATTCAAACGTGGTATCCTTCTGTCCTTGCATTGAATATTTTAGTCGGTTTGTTTTACGATCTCTTCGGTTTTAATTAAGGTACGCAGTTCGTTTTTACCTAACAGAGGATCACGCTCTTTCATTTGCGGTTTTAAACACTTGCATTGATTGATTATCAAGAAAGCTATGCGTGAACATACAACTTTACTTCCATTTTCCCCAACTATTTTGTCGTTCCACTAACGGTGAGAAGTATTCGCACGGATCCTCTAGTGTTGTTCTTATTTTCAGTCACCTAGTCAACATTTCACTTAGTCGAAACGGAATGTTTCCAATCTTAGTTAATTTCATAGGTCTCGGGAACTACAAAGAAAATGCATGTCTAGAGTCCTCAATAAATCCATATCCCTTCTTCCTGGAGTGCTAGTCTTGCCCGCGAAAGGCAAAAGTCCCAGGTTCGAATCCCGGTTCCGACACACAATTTTCATCTGCCAGGAAGTTTCATATCAGCGCACACTCTGCTCAGAGTGAAAAGTTTCATTCTCTAATAATAGCTGTTCGGTTATGGTAAAAGTTGAAAATAACCTTCCGTTCACTATATTTTATCCCTACTGACTTCACAATTTGAAAGCGTGTATTCCAGTCAACATTGTAAAAAGCTTTCTCCAAATCTTCAAAAGCTACAAATGAAGGTTTTCTTTCCTTAATCTATCTTCTGAGATAAGTCTTAAGGTGCGTATTGCTTCCCGTGTAGCTTAATTTCTGCTGAATCCACACTGATCTTCCCCGAGGTCAGCTTTTACAATCTTTTCCATCCTTCTGCAAATAAATTGTGAAAAAACTTTGCAACCGTGACTTTTTAAACTTATGGTTCTTTTATTTTCACGCCTGTCTGCATCTGATTTCTCTGGAATGTGGGTTTTTACATTTTTCTGAGGGTATTTTGCCTGTCTTATACTTCGTACTCACCAGGTGAAACAGTTTTTTCGTGGCTCATTCTCCCAGAGACTTCAGTAGCTGTGACGGAGTGTCACCAACTCCAGGGGCTTTGTTGGAAACTTGTTGATATTTGTTTCGAATTCTTGATATTCATACGCCTATATTTCTTGTCTCCAATGTCTCATTTATTTTGCTGTAGGCGGTATCCATTTTTCCCCTAGCTATACATTCTTTTACAGATTTGCATTTTGCTTCTAGCCACTCCTGCTTAGCCATTTAGCATTTGCTGTCAATCTGATTTCTTAGTCGTCTGTACTCCATTTTATCTATTTCATTCACTGCATTTTTAAATCTTCTCCTTTCTTAAATTAAATGCAGTATTTCCTGTCATATCCAAGGATATTTGTTGGTCTTACCTTTCTACCAATTTGATCCTCTGTGGGCTTGAGTATCTCATCTTCCAAAGCTGCCCATCGCTCTTCTAAGAATTAAAACATAATTGATAAGTATACAGGAGAAGGAAAACAGAAATAAACTTAACTTTCATCTATATTTTAAACAAATAGCCTTAATAATAAATAAATAAATAATGTTAACTGGATTCTCTGAGTTCGGCGCAGAATATTAATTCTCTATATAAGTCCATTTCACCAAGGAGAACGCATACTTCACCAAACATTGAGTATTATTACGTATGATATTTTTCCGCGACGATTTGTGATGCTGGATAGTAATGCATTTAAAAGCAAGTATTCGCAAGTTTTTTTAGTTAGTAAAAAAAGCAGACTACATATTAATTCATTGTATCAAATTAAACTTTTGTGTTGTAGAATTCAAGCTAAGTGTAGGACAACGGAAACTGGGAGAAACTAAATTTGTGGCAATACTTCTAAAAGGTGGGATCGATCGATACGCCATATTCTGACATATCAACTAATCGTCAGTGTAGAATTGGAGGGAAGTGTGAGGGGTGGGTGGTAGAATAAAAATACTGTATTGAGAAAGAAAGGGACACAAAGGGACGAGCACGGTAAAAATGTTCAAATGGCTGTATATCATAGACTTTATTCAGAGATGAAGCATTCATAGGATAATGCGAACAGCTCCAAGCAACTAGTTTTTGGATTATAGGCAACAACAAGAAGTATTATTATTTTAATTGTTTGTTCTATTTATTGATATGTTTCAATTTCATATAGTTAATTTCTTTTTATTGAGTTACATGAGGGTAGTTTCGTAAATGAAAATAATGTGTATGTCTTTATTGTGTTATCAAGTAACGACAGTAGGGAAAATTTGAAAAAAAAAATTTGATCATCACATTTCGTTTTTCGTAAGATGGTATCGATATTAGGAAAATATGTGACCGCGTCAAAATTTATTTGACCTAAGTTTTACTTCCCTATGCGGGAGAATAAAAATCTTTATTCTTGTTAGATTTTCTCTATAATCAATATGTAACGGCGATGCTGAATGTCGTATCTGTTGACAAGAACGCTGTTCATCTAGCGATCCCGAGAGGCTCCGTGGGACAGGCACTACCGTTGGACTTATTCGTCATTTTTGTATCAATCTCCACTTCTAAATCAATATATTCAACCTGAGGTCACTAATGCACAATATATTATCTTCGCCAAGATTTTTCAGTGTGAGGTAATATGCTACAAATCAGGATATTTTGAAGTTAGTCAGCCACAGTGTGAGAAATCTGTTGTCCGCCGAGTGTAATCTTAAAATATATACATGGTGTAAAAATAGCGTTTCAAGAAACTTCTTCAGAAATTATCATTATTGTAATGCTTTTATCACAATAACGACTTACTTTCTATTTTAAATTAACAATATAAAAGTTTCTAAAACGATATATTGGGTAGAAACTAAAAAATAACTATCGCAGTACTTTTACCTTTCTACACAACCCCCATGATTAATCAAGATCCAATATGATCTGCTCCACACCACTAAGGGGCTGAAGACTATCTGTTAACCGACAGAAAGCAGTCGTTAAAATAATAACACATATGCGATGATGACGTTCTATTTAAAAAGATCAAGACAATTTTTCGTTCCTTGACTTGGGTCACTAATTTGGATTACCATAAACATGTTTTAGTATGTTTATCTTAACATTTTCGATGGACAGGCATTGCACTATCATAATATTTGCGACTATTTAAAATAGCGGATTAACTCTGTCGACAAACATACCCGTCTTTCTTCAGCTTCCAAATATAGCTTCATCTGCATAGTCGACGAAGAAATTAGTAGCGTTTACCGGGAATAAAAATTATAACCTATTTTTTTCTATTTTGTTGTTTGTACGTATCTTATTATACATTCATATTCACGTGCATGTTTATAGCAAAGGACAACATATGTTTACTTTACCACAAATAAGTCGATACTGGTTCATCTGAGCATCTTATCAATCACCTTCCTTTCCTCCCTTGGTTCCAGTGCGTGTGAATTGTCTAATTAACATTAAGTAGATTCAGTCTACGTCCTAAATTTTGGACACAGTAATAATTTGTATTTTACTATGTTAAACTCCACATTGTATAACATGTGCTTTACAGTTTACTTGCTGCCTATTGACAAGCATCCATTATCAAGTTTCTTAAAAAGATTAACAACCCAAGGCTATCGATAAGCCTTCTAATTAGGTAAATGATTTGTAAAATGCTTACATATACTACAAAGCTGCTATTTTGTCACAGGGCTCTGCCAAAGAGACTACAGATGTTTTAATAATTATTTTATTTACAATACAAAGCTCAATATAAAATAAACGACATATAGGAAATTGGACTCTAGAACGTCAATTTATAATCAGTAATCTCTATATATATATATATATATAAAGGCAATGTCCAAACTGACTGACTGATCGACTGACTGACTGACTCATCACCGCCTAGCCGAATCCATTAAAGATAAAAGTTGAAATTTGTAGAGTGTGTTGATCTTACTCTGTTGACGTCATTTAAGAAGCGATTTTTCGATATTCCGTCCGCAAGGGGGTGAAATAGGGGATGAAATGTTTTTGCAAATACGTTTCTATTTAGGCAGTTTTGAAGCTAGAACTACAAAATTTCGAATTTCAATTCAGGGTCTGAATATAAATGACATGTGTTTCGGCATTTTTTGAAATTCAACCAATAAGGGGGTAAAGTATGGGACGCAAAAAATTGATTACCAAAAATATGTTGCTGTTATCTCAAATTTTAAGCTACAACTACGAAACTTCGGATATGGAATCTTGGTTAGGATTAAAAAAACACGAGTTTAAGTAGTTTTCGAAATGCAACAAGTAAGAAGGTAAAATAGTGGATCAAAATGCTTTTCGAAAACACATTGTTGTCAAGACAATTTTGAAGCTAGAGCTGCAAAAATTGGTATTGGTATTGTTTGTTAGAACTTAAAAATACGTGTTTCGGTAGGGATCTTTTTCGAAAATCTTTTATTATTAAGGCAATTTTCAGGCTACAACTACATAAATTGGTATATGTTTTCTTGGTCGGAATTAAAAAGTTACGTGTTTCAGAATTTTCAGAACATTAATCATTTAGGGGGTGAAATAGACGATGAAACATTTTTTTGAAATTACGTTGCTACTAAGCCAGTTTTGAACCCAGAATTCAAAAAAATGTTCAAATGTTTGTTAAGCTTAAGGGACGAACTAGGACGGCACAAATATCCATGCCCGAGGGGGGATTCGAACCCCCGACCGTAGTGGCCGTGCAGACCGTGACTGAAGCGCCTCAGTCCCCTCGGCCACCGCGGCCGGCACCCAGAATTACTAAAAATGATATTTGCATACTTGGTTGGAATTTAAAAGACGCATGTTGGGGTATTTTTCGAAATTCAACTATTAAGAGGTGCCGTAGGGGGTTACAAGTAGTAAAATCAAAAGTTCAAATGTTTGTAAATATTAACATACTTAAATACAGGTTCAGCACTAACTTAAACTAACTTAGACTAACGTATGCTAATGACAACACAAACTCTCATACCCGAGGGGCGAATCGAACACCGACGGCGAACAACAGCGCGCACCGCAGCATGGCGCCTCAATACGCATTACCATTCTACCGCGGCTGCAAGTAGTTACATTACGATAGTACATAAGCTAAAGCTATGAATATATATATTAAGAGGGAGAAACAACTGGTACAGACCAACCAGCCTACGTATGCGTAACAGCGGGCGTTAAGCTAGTAATAATAATAACAATATACATTCATTGGTCCACCCCTATGAACCATAGACAGAGTGTGTATGTAGATTTGAAACGGCAAGAATGTCCAGTTGTCATACTTGGCGAGGTGTGAGGTTATCCACATTAATAAAATCTACAGTTAAACACGTGCATTAATAATGGCCAGTTACTGGCCGAAATCATGATTTGCCAATAAAGATTTTTAAAAAAAGATCGACTGATAGCTAAAAGTTCTCAGAGTATTAGATGCAGCTCTACTGCATGATTATATGATGATGGCAACCTCTCAGGTAAGATATTATGGAGGTAAAGAAGTCCCCCATTCGGATCTCCGGGCGGGGCTACTCAGGAGGATGTGATCATCAGGAAAGACAACACTGGCATTCTACGGATCGAAGAGTTGAATGTCAGACCCCTTAATCGAGTAGGGAAGCTAGAAAATTTAAAAAGGGAAATGAAGGTTGTATACGTGGAAGTGACCAGGAGACACCGGAAGGTACCAGATAGATTTTATAATGGTAAGACATATATCTCGGAACCAGTTTTTAGACTGTAAAACATAGATTCCGGAACCAAGTTATAAACTGTAAGACATACCCAGGGGCAGATATAGACTCTGACCGTAACTTGTTAGTCATGAACTGTAGGCTGAAACTGATACAACTGCAGAAAGGTAGGAAAATAAGGACATGGCACTTGGATACATTGAGGGAACCTGTAGTTCTTAAGAATTTCAGAGGGAGCTTTAGGCAACAAATGACAGAAACGGGGGGAAATAAAACAGTGGAAGAGGAGTGGGTAGCATTGAGAGATGAAATAGTGAAGGCAGCAGAGGACAAAAAAGGTAGAAAAACAAGACCTATAAAAATGCTTGAATATTACAGGAAATTCTAAATTTAATTGATGAAAGGAAAAAATATAAAAATTCAGTAAATGAGACGGACAAAATGGAGTACAGACGACTAAGAAATGAGACTGACAGGAAGTGCAAAAGTGCTAAGCAGAAGTGGCTAGAAGGCAAATGCAAGTCAGTAGAAGAATGTATAAATAGGGGAAAAATAGATACCGCATACAGGAAAATAAAAGAGACACTTGGAGACAAGAAAAGCAGCTGTATGAATATAAAGAACTCAGATGGAAAACCAGTTCTCAGCAAAGAAGGGAAAACTGAAAGGTGGAAAGAGTATATAGAGGGGCTCTACAAACAATGAACATACAGACAATATTGTAATAAGGGATGAGGAAATAGATGAAGATAAAATAGGAGATACTATACTGAGAGAAGATTTTGACAGAGCCCTGAAAGACCTTAAGTCGAAACAAGGCCCCTGGAGTTGATGATATTCCCTCAGAGCTACTGAAGTCTCTGGGAGAACCAGGCATGACAAAACTATTTCACCTGTTGCGTAAGATGTATGAGACAGGCGACATACCCTTGAACTTTAAGAAAAATGTAATAATCCCCAATCCACAGAAAGCCAGGTGTAAACAGGTGTGAAAATTACAGAACCATCAGTTTAATATGTCATGTTTGCAAAATTTTAACACGAATTATTTACGGAAGGATGGAAAAGCTGGTAGAAGCTGACCTCGGAGAAGATCAGTTTGGATTCAGGAGAAATGTAAGAACACGGGAGGCAATACTCACTTTACGGCTTATCTTGAAGATAGATTAAGAAAGGCAAACCTACATTTCTAGCTTTTGTATATTTGGAGAAGGCTTTTGACAATATTGACAGGAATACTTTTTTTCAAATTCTGAAATCAACAGGAGTAAAATATAGGGAACGGAAGGTTATTTACAATTTGTACAAAACCCAGTCAGCGGTTATCAGAGTTGAAGGTCATTAAAGGGATGCAGAGTTTGAGAAGGGAGTAAGACAGGGTTTCAGCCATTCTCCAATGTTGTTCAATTTGTACATTGAGCAAGCTATAAAGGAAAGCAAGCGGAAATTTGGGAAAGGAATTAAAGTTTAGGGTGAAGAAATAAAAACATTGCGTTTTGCCGATGAGATTCTAATTCTGTCAGAGACAGAAAAAGACCTAGAAGGGCAGTTGAACGGAATGGACAGTCTCTTGAAAGGTGCGTATAAAATTAAGATTAACAAGAGCCAAACGAGGGTAATGGAGTGCAGTCTAAGAAAATGGGGCGATGCTGAAGAAATTGAATTTGGAAACGGAACAATAAAAGTGGTAGATGAGTTTTGTTACTTGGGCAGTAAAATAACATGCGATGGTCGAAGTACAGAGGATATAAAATGCATAATGGCAATGGGAAGAAAGGCATTTTTGAAAAAAAGAGAATTTTTTTAACGTAGAATATTAATTTAAGTGTAAGGAATTTCTTTCTGAAGGCATTTGTGTGGAGTGTGGCGTTGTATGGGAGCGAAACATGGACCATAAACAGAGTGGACCGGAAGAGGTAGAGGCATTTGAAATGTGGTGTTACAGAAGAATGCTGAAGATTAGGTGGGTAGATCGCGTAACTATTGACGAGGTACTGAACAGAATGGTGGAGAAAAGTAATGTGTGGTATAGCTTACCTAAAAGACAGGATCGATTGGTAGGACACATTCTTAGACATCAAGGAATCGTGAATTTAGCGATGGAGGGAAGTGTGTGGGGGTAAAAATCGCATAGGGAGACCAAGAGATGAATGCAGTAAGCAAATTCAAATGGATGTAGGTTGCCGTTCTTTTCAGGAGATGAATTGGCATGCTCAGGATAGAATAGGGTGGAGAGCTGTATCTACCCAGTTTCCGAAGTGAAGACAACAACAACAATAATAACAATTCATGTAAAGACAATGGCGTCAGTTTTTACGTTACTTTTTGTCTTGCATACTAGTCGACTGTTCATTGTATTGAGTCTGACTAATCTGTAAATGAAGAATGTCATTTAGACACCTTTGCGCTGAAAAGGATGTATTGTCGTATGGCGACGAAGTATCAGATTTGCGGAAAATGCTAAACTGGACGTTGTCATCACCATGTGTAAGCATTTTAGTCAATCGATTAATTAAGGACCTTTCGTATTTAATACATTCGATAATATGAGTAGCGTTTATGTATTTTGGAATGAAACTTTATAAAAGATTGTCATCAGAAACAGAAAATAAGTAAATTCTAAATTGTAACAGAGACATCTTATTAGCTTTTGTTACCACTTGCTACTGCAAAAATTACCAAATCTTTCACCGTAGCCACTGGCGACTTGAAAACAAAAGATTTGACAGTTTGACCATAGCTTCGCTTGTGCATATTTAGCAGTTTTTTGAATGATGTTATTGTTTACATAGTAGTCAGTTACCGAAAGAAGCAAACATGAAAAGGTAATTGGGAATCTTCCCCACTAACTTGTCGTATATGTAGACAAGTTAGGTATATCAAGAACTGGGGCAGCACTTGGAAGATTAACCTGCAGTTCTGCGGAACAACAGACGCTTTTGTTCCATTTAAACTGTTGGAGGAAACTTTGTCTTCACGAGTCAGGCAACAAGACACAGGGAGTAATCGCTTTGTCAGAGATAGGCCGCTGTAACAACAGTACGTGAGATAATGAGCCAACGACGTCGCAAAACTGCGAACGCTGCACTCTGCGAAGCTCAGCGGATGCCGACCTCGCTACGGCAGGCTAAATCGTCGCCACTATGAAATACCACTACACTGCCTTCAGCAAGACAGCCAAGTCATCTCACCGTCTCCTGTACACACCAGAGGCTTGTCAGTAAGACTGACCGCTATTAGTGAAATGCATTCTCATTAGCGTTAATACTTCCTCACCGTTTTGATTTTGTCACAGTCGGCGGAGATGTAGTAGATATCTGTAAATTTAAAAATATATTGAAGATACCAGCAAGGACGAAATCGTTTCTTGTTACATACTGGAAAATAATACCGTTTTTATTTATAATACAGAAACAGTGGTTTAGGTAGTAGACTGATACTGAAAGACTAGTTCATTTCAGCAAGTAGAACCGCTTACATGTTTATGGTACTGCCTTGTAAGTTTATTAAAGGAAACGTGTAGAATATAACTTAATAGTGGTGGATTGAATGAAGATTAACCTTCTTAAACGGGATAGTAGAGATTACGTTTAGTATGGCAACGTCCATTGAATGCGTTTCTTGTGTAACTTTGCTCCTGGAACCTGTACTGTAACCAGGACCGCCTGGAGCGCCAGTCTGAGAGGGGGGGGCACCGAATGGAGATAACCAAGAAAAAAAATTAACTAAAAAATTAAATAGTGCATCAAAGCCTGTTTTACACGGGCGGGGCTCCAAAACATATAACGTTTGTGTTTAGAAATGTTCTCGAACTGGACCCGGCTGTAACTGGTAACGTTTTGTGTTTGGTTTTGTACAAAGATTGTTATTTCATTAATAAATTGGGTACTGAGGTCACAACAACTTTCAGTTTTGATCACTAGCAGAGTCAGTTTAGAACGATAACATACTATCTGTATTCTTATTCTCACCACACCAGTAATGTTGTCAAACAATGCAGTATAAATTTCACCGGTGTCGACAATCTAGTCACCTCTTTGTAACTATTAACTTAGGACGTTACAAAGAATGCTTCATCGCAACTGCTCACCCACTTGAAACAAATAGGTGCGGAGAAATGGACGAAGTAATAAAATTATGTTTTAAAAATGTTCAAATGTCTGTAAATCTATCGGACCAAACTGCGTGGTCATCAGTCCGTAGCTTACAAACTACTCAAACCTAGGTAAACTAACCTAAGGACAACACACACACCCATGCCCCAAGGAGGACTCTAACCTCCACGACGAGCAACCACGCGCTCTGAAGCGAGGCGCTTTAGACCGCTCACCTAACCACCGCGGCAATTATGTTTTAAATCAGATGTAGTACGTTAATTAAATAATGAAAGTAACTACACGTTGGTTGGCCTCTCAACAGGTACCTCCTCCGCTGGGGTTGCACCTATGGTACATCTATCTGTGTCATTGAGACACACAAGCAACCACACCTCGGCAATGTCTATGATTCATAGAAGTAGATCCTGTTTTATCAGACATAAAAAACACCGGCGTTCTTTCGACCAACAAAGTGCTGCTGAGGTCGGTATCTAGTGAGCATTGAGTTTCTAAAATCAGTCACCGGACTTACGCTACGTAAAACAAGTATTCAGTATTGTTTTCTACACTCCATAACTCCCAAGAGTTGCCTGGAACAGCGGCGGAGCGGCCGAGTGCATTGAGGCACTATGCTCTGATGCGCGAGGCCATTCCCCGTCGGGGGTTCGAATCCCCCCTCTGGTATGGATGTTTGTGTCGTCTTTAGTATAAGGTAGTTCATAATTAGTTTGTCAGTTTACGGACTGATGACCCCACAGTCAAGTCCCTTAACCTTAACACAAACATTTGAACATTAGTTGCATGGCGAAGCAGGTTGTTATTGTCAGAGTGTACACAGAGATGACAGAAGTAAATGAATAACGATAATCACAAATGCAGATGCGGTTGTAATGTGTGCACAGGGTATTATAGGGTGGAATAATAGGGCGATGAATTCGTGTGGCATATTTGGCCGTTAGACCCCATCTGGGATCGTGTTCGACATGCCTGCTTCAAGTCTTTTTGTGACGCTACTTGGTTTTGCGCGTCGATAATGATGAAGTTATTATGAGGACGACACAACACCCAGTCCCCGAGTGAAGGAAACCTCCGACCCGACCGGAAATCGAACCAGGGCCCCCTGCGTGGCAATATACCACCCTTTAAAATGCTCCATGGAGGAGCGCTATGTATTAAGAGAGCTTTAATTTTTAAATCGGCGCATATACCAACTAGGTTTTGACATTACTATGGCCTTAGGACAGGAATCAATAGACCTTAAAGTCGGTATGATCAAAAAAGGAAATATTAGGGTTGAACGACACGTCGACATTGTGGTATGAGAGACGGAGGGGATTATATTTGGAGTTAGCCGTATGGGGCTAGTTAAGAAAATGTTCAAGTGTTTGTAAATCTATCGGACCCAACTGCTGGATTATTAGTCCGTTACTTACAAACTACTGACACTAAGGTAAAGTAACCTAAGGACAACACAAACACTCATGCCTGACGGGGGAGTCGAACCCTCGACGGCGAACGGCAGCGCGCACCGCAGCACGGCATCCCAATGCGCACGGCTAGTCCATCGCGGCGCAAATTTTCAGCAGCTGTTGAAGCAACAGTCTGGACGATTGACAGTGCTGGTCTTGTAATATCAGCGAACGTGGCTTCGTCGCACAGTTACTGCGAACGGCTGAAAGCAAGGGGAAACTACAGTCGTTCTTTTTCCTGAGGACATGCTGCTCTATGAATGTAAGATGGTGGCGTCTTCTTGGGTAAAATATTACGGAGGTAAAATAGTTCCTCATTCGGATCACTGGGCAGGGACTATACGTCACGCACTTTTTTGTGGCCACTCTGTGATCGGCGTAGGTCGTCTGAGTTCGGGTGTCTACGGAGTGTTTATGCTCTCTACCAACGGTACCTTGTAACATCATTGTACTTAACGCAGAAATCGTCAATGTATTGTTGATTTGTGCTTGGTATTGATTATAGTCTTCCACTTCGTTATTTGCTAAAAATAAGTCCACGTACCCCGACGACGTCTTTTTTTTTAAAAAAGGAAGGCTGTGCTTGAAAGTGGTATGAAGAATGTTAATTCAGATTGTTAGAGAGGCAGAAAGCGTTGCTACACCCGCTTAATAAGTCCCTTTAAAATATTAATAATTAGTAGATATTACTCAAACATTAAATGATACTTAATTGCCGGCCGCGGTGGCCGAGGAGACTGAGGCGCTCCAGTCACGGTCTCCACGGCCACTACTGTCGGGGGTTCGAATCCCCCCTCGGGCATGGATATTTGTGCCGTCCTTAGTTGTAAGTAGTTCACAAGTAGTTTGTAATTTTAGGGACTGATGACCCCGTAGATAAGTCCCATAGACTTTACAAACATTTGAAGATTTTTTTGATACTTAATTTCGTGCTCCTCCTGTGACGCTTTAACCTCTTACATGTTGCTACTTTTAAAACCTGTAACCTATACGCCGTAATCGGGCGGCACAGGGAGAAAGAGGTGGGGCTTGTTCTAACAGCCAATGTGCTACGAGCTGAAATCAATCTTCAGCTTCCAACATTCTCCCCTCAGGGGCCACGTTTAAGTGCTGGAAAGTGCCATCAGGAAAAACAGTGCTGACATTATAAGGATCAGAATTGGAATGTCAGATCCATTAATTGGGTATGTATGTTAGTAGATTTGAAAAGGTTATAGGATAGGTTGAAGTTAGATATAGTAGGGATTAGTGAAGTCAGATGGAAAAATGAACATGATTTCTGGTCAGGCGAGTACAGAGTAAAAACACAAATTCAGTTGGGGGTATTATGAGAAAAGGCGTGGATAAACAGACGTTCAGCGTGAAGACCACGGACGCAGAGCAGAAAAACAGAAGACCTATGAGCATTTACAGCGGCAGAAAGCGACGGCAGAGCAGAAGAAGCAAGGACACCTGCTAACTGGTTGGTCTCGGAGGCCGAGACATTAGTCGATGCTACTGCGTCGCCACTTGAAAGCAGGCTACTCGATAAGATGGCAGCCCTGATTACAGGGGCCAAATAGAAGACTGAAAGAAGATGCTTCCAGGCGCGACACGCACCACTGGTGGAGAACAACGTAAGAAGAGCAGCAGTCGACGCCCAGCGCAGAACAAACAACAGAAGAAAGAAGCATATACAACGCAGAAAATCATGTTCTTAATAAAGCAACCTAAATTAAGTTCTCAGTTTGTAAACTCAATACGACCCCAGCACTTTGCAACAAAAATAAAGATAATAATTAAAAATTAACTTCTGAAACCGTATGGCTGAAGAGGTTAATCAGCATGGCCACCACTCTCCTTTAAAAAAAAAAAAAAAAAAAAAAAAAAAAAAAAAAAAAAAAAGATACGGGATTATTATAATGAATAAGGAAATAGGAATGCGCGTCAACTACTATGAGCAACACTGTAATCGCTATGTCGCAGTCATATTAGGTGAAGTCAACATCTGCCACAGTAGTGGAAATTTATATGCCAGGTAGCTCTGCGATGAAAAACAGAAGATATCAAATCGATTTTCAAAACATTTACAATTTGTGGTTGGGAAATGAACACATATCAGCAGATAAGAATCAGTCGATACGTACTAAAGACACTATAAATTTTTGAAATGTAAGAATATTGTTCGTAAGAACAGCATGGTCAGTCAAGCAACATAAAAATATTTCATTTAAAACTTCCGGGCTCATAAGCCGTGGTCGATTTATAAAACTTTCCCCTAACGTTTCATCTTCGGGTGCGGAAGACATCTTCAAAGCACATGCGCGCACATATAGAGAAGCAATCGAGATCTATAAACATCGCAATAATTTTAACAGCAAAGAGGAAGCTGTTAAATTAGACAGAATATGGACTTCTGCTTTACACCAGCGGAATGACAATCGATTCTTCTCTGCCAAGAATGTTGGCAATACCAGAGATAGTGTCGTAGCCGACGTCACGTGATGTCTTGTGGTGCCCTACATTGCCTATATATACGGCGCTCCCTCAATGTCTCATCGCAGTTCGCCACTCTACCTCTGAAGATGTCTTCCGCAGCCGAAGATGAAACGTTAGGGGAAAGTTCTATAAATCGACCACTGTTTATGAGCCCGGAAGTTTTAAATGAAGTTGACGCCAGCCGTCAAAGCTTACATTGTATGATCATAAGAATATTTGTTCGTCGATCATGGTCTGTCTGTGGGCTATAGTCCAACTTGAGTGAATACTATGTTTTAAATACAAAAAATATGCTTTATTCATGTAAAATCTAATGACTTGAAAATTTCGAAAGTTTAACCTAATTAAAACTTGGGTCAAATAAGGTGTAATTAACTAGAAATTTTATGGTCTGAATTGTAGACAAATATACAAAATCAATGTCATATTTGAAAAGTATAACAAGGCTCCAACAATAGTGAATGATGCGAATGCATTCTCTATGATGTCAATAAAATAACTGTTCCATTATTATACAAAATATAATGGCCTAAAAGTTCCATCAGGATAATGCAATTAAGAGTTGTGTCAGACAATGTATGATTAATCAGCAATTTTTTTTTTTCTGTCTGGATTCTAAACAGATGCACCACAAGAATGTTATATTTCAACATACAGTGTGAATCAATTAACATGCCAAGATTTTACGTAATTTATCCACGGCTTAGGTATAATCATAGCCCAACAACTAGGTGACAATTGCGGACCAAGGTCTAAGTTACATTTGAGGACCAAGATCTAAGACAAGATGTCAAACAAATTTTATTATATTGTTTTAAAACACCTTCTTGATTGGTAGACACAGGGCAGTTATGGGTGTCTCATCATAAGGCATTTTAAGTCCCTCGATGAGACAGCGTTCTGCCACCACATATTTGTAGGCTGAAGTTACCGTGTGTGTCGACATTGCTCAACACATCGATCATGAATGGTAGGAATTGTAGGTGCAATGTAACGTATCCAACAGTGACAGGAGAATTTGTACCCACCGGGCTTCCTCAGTCCTAAGTTATCACACCTGACAAACAGGAGTTAACTGATGAAATTGTAAATGATGTATTTCAGAAAGTTATTAAATGGACTCTCATTAAACTTTGATAAAACCCAGTATATACAGTTTCATACAGTAAATGGCATGACAGAATTAATAAATTTAGACTTTGAACATAAGTCTGTAGCTACGGTAGAATATTCAAAATATTTTGGTGTTTGCATTGACGAGGGATTGAATTTGAAGAAACACATTGAAGATCTGCTGAAACGTTTTAGTTCAGCTACTTATGCTTTCAGGGTCACTGCAAAATTTCGTGATATACATCTCACTAAATAAGCTTACTATGCCTATTTTCATACACTGCTTTCATATCGGATCATATTCAGGGGCAATTCAACAGTGACTAAAAAAGTATTCATTGGACATAATCGTGTAATCAGAATAATTGCTGGAGCCCACCCAAGATCATCCTGCAAACAATTATTTAGGGATCTAGGGATCTCAACTGTATCTTCACAGTATGTATATTCGCAATCCGACCCAATTGAAAAGGAATAGCAGTGTGCATAGCTACAACACTAAGAGAAAGGGTGATATTCACTATTCAACGTTAAACCTAACTTTGGCACAGAAAGGGGTTAATCATGCTGCCATAAAAGTCTTCGGTAACTTACCAAGTAGCATCAAAAGTCTGACAGATAGCCAACTAGTATTTAAAAAGAAATTAAAGGAATTTCTGAATGGTAACCCCTTCTACATGTAGATGCATTTTTATATAAAACTTAACAGTATGTATATTCGCAATCCGACCCAATTTAAAAGGAATAGCAATGTGCATAGTTACAACACTAAGAGAAAAGTTGATATTCACTATTCAACGTTAAACCTAACTTTGGCACAGAAAGGGGTTAATCATGCTACCATAAAAGTCTTCGGTAACTTACCAAGTAGCATCAAAAGTCTGACAGATAGCCAACTAGTATTTAAAAAGAAATTAAAGGAATTTCTGAATGGTAACTCCTTCTACATGTAGATGAATTTTTATATAAAACTTAAAATAAAAAAATAAAATATCATAAAATAAAAATAATAAAAATAGTGTAAAGAAAAAATCCTTAAAATATTAGTGGTCATGTATAGACAACATTTACTACATTGATATGTTCCACATCATTACGAAATGTCGTATATATGATCTATGGAACAAGTATTAATCTAAACTAATCTGACTTTACGTTTCATTGGCAGAACGCTTCGAAGATGCACCAGCTCCACCAAAGAGACTGCCTACATCACACTTGTGCGTCCTCTCCGGGAGTACTGTTGCCCCTTGTGGGACCCTCACCAGGTGGGACTGACGGAAAACATTGAGAAGGTTCAGAGAATGGCAGCTCGTTTTGTTTTATCACGTTACGGGGGGGGGGGGGGGGGAATGCCTCACGGACATGTTGCACGAATTGGGGTGGAAATCATTAAAAGAAAGTCGTTATTCATTGCGGCCTGATCTGTTTGCGAAGTTCCAATCACCGACTTTTAGTTCTGAATGTGAAAATATTTTGCTAGCACCCACCTACTTAGGGAGACATGACCATCCCAATAAAATAAGAGAAATCAGATCGAAACCGGAACGATTTAGGTGTTCTTTCTTCCCGCGCGCTATTAGAGAATGGAACGGTAGAGAAAAGTTATGAAAGTGGTTAATGAACCCTCTGCCAGGCACTTAAATGTGATTTGCATAGTATCTATGTAGATGTAGACTTGAGGATACGACTAGAGTCCCGAGAAGAATGCCATAAAAAATGAGTTTTGTAACTTTATTTTCTCTTTGCCATAAGTAAAATATCCGTAATCAAGAATTATTCTTAGGTACAGTCTAGTGTTCATAATACTGTGTACACCCTCTGGACGTTCCAGATCGCCTCAGGGCGAGATAAAGACAAGGTGGCGGGCCCGGAGCCCCGGGCGACAAATAGGCGGCATCAGTCATTGGCGGCCTGCAGACAATCGCCGACGCCGGCCAGACCAGCGCACACAGCCGGCCGCGCCGCTGGTTATAGCGTTGACAAACTGGAGGCAATTGCTCGTACCGAGCCGGCCTTTGTTCGCCTTAAGACATTGTTCGGCGAGCACAATGGCAGCTCCTAATGAAGCCGGGGCGCGCCAGACACCACTTGCTGCAGATAAACACGGCCCGCCCTGGATCGTCTCGCTGCCGGCGAATTATGTGTCCTCCCCCCCAGTCAGGGGAGCCCGAAGAAGAGGGCAGGAATAAGGGGGGGAGGCGATTGGGAACCCTGTTAGAGGTTGTAGCTGAATGAATAATAGGCGGCTGTAGCAGGTGTTCAGCTATGTTAGAGGCGCGTGATGGTGGCAACATTCAGAGGCAGCTCCATTGTCAGTAACCTTTCACCGACAGACAGGAGATTATTCATTCATTTATTTCTCGTTTAAACTCCTGCTGCTTCTTGATATAAAGCAGCAGGTACATTTGCAAAGACAGGGATAGAATGTATTCACGCAGCTTTCCTTCCAGCTGGGGATGATGTTCGGATAAGTTCTGTCTTGCTGTTATCGATTATTGCTGCACATTTCCCATCAACCCTTGTAACTTCACTCCTGTAGCTGTGGTAAAATGGCGTAGCGTTCTAAGGCGCCTCGCTGCGGAGCGTGCGGTTGTTCGCCGTCGGAGGTTCAAGTCCTTCCTGGGCCGTGAGTGTGTATGTTTGTCCTTAGGTTAGTTTAAGTCTCTTTAATTAGTCTGTAATCCTTGGGACTGATAACCAGAGAAGTTTTATAGATTTTCAAACATTTGAACATTTCATGCCTGTACCTTATACATCACATTACGCTATACGACTTACGGCTCACAGTAGAGCAACGAAGTTCTACCTCCTTGTTTACCGAACACACACAACACACACACACACGCTTATGGCTTACAGTAGAGCAAAGAAGGTCTACCACCTTGTTTACCGAACACACACAACACACACACACACACACACACACACACACACACACACACACACACATACCTAGAGAGAGAGCGAGAGAGAGAGAGAGAGAGAGAGATGGTGAGCAACAGGCAGAAAGAGAGACAGTCATATTCCTCAGTTGTTCCTCTAAATATACATCTTATAACAGGAGGTGCTAGAATTCCCTATGAAATCTTAATCAGTTGTAATTAATACGTACGAGATCGGTTTCGGCCTATTAATGTGCCATCCTAAAATTCAGTGTGGCTCCAGTTTGAACCCCATGCAACATACGGAAAGGTTGTCTTATTTTGTAATTGCCAAAGTGACACCGGATTTGAAGATTATTTATTAATACGCCGAAAGCGATCTCGTATGTGTTAATAATAATGCGATCAGCGATTGATTCACAATTAATAATATCAGTAAATCCGTGTGACAGTGATTGTGACTGATAATTCCTTTCAGTGTTCAGTCTGCAGCATAGTCCCACTAATGAAATTCCTCCATAATCCCATATTCAGTGCTACCATTAATGAATCGTCTGATGTTAAGCCTTTTACTTCGAAATAATTCTTGACCGAAGATAAATACTTTACGTCCTTCGACTCCTTTACCCTCTACTAGCCGAACCCACGAGTCTCTTAGGTAACCTGCTTGTCCCATGCGTGTAACATAACTACACCATCAAGCCAGTTCGATCTAACTGCCTTATCTATTGTGTTCATTCCTTGTGTTGCTTTTATCTAGTAATTATGGACACCCTCCTGCAATTGTTCCCATCTATTAGTAACTGCAATCATCCTTGCTGCTTTAATATCTTCAATCTCAACCACAATAATAAGGTAAACTGTATCCACTCAGCTTTCACTACTATACGACAGAGATGGTGGAAGGACAGAGCGGTGCACTGCTAACTTAGTCCTGGTACTGACTTCCTTCTTGCAGAAGAGAGTAGATATTAGCTGAGCACAGACTGCATTAGCTTTGGTACACCTTGTTTTACTTTCTTCTACATATTGCTACCCTGTGAGAAATATACCCTAGGTACTAGAAACTGTCAACTTGTTCTAACTTTGTTCCTATTATTTGGCTCTCAATCTGTTTGAATCTTTTTCCCAAAAATATTACCTTCATTTTGGAGATGCCGATCTTCATACCATAATCGTTACATCGCTGATCTAGCTATGAAATATTAGACTGTAAAGTTACAATCGAATCTGTTATCACAGCTAAATAGTCTGCATATGCAAGACTGTTTATTTTTTACATGTATTTTAATCTCACCCTACAAATCTACTGTTTTCAACGTAGTATCTACAAATTGTATTAATAACAATGCTACCAGGTCACATCCTTGTTTTACCCATGAAACTACCCTGAAACACATACTCTGTTTACCGTATTTCTAACTGCTGGCTGACAATCTACGTAAAGTCCTTTGATTTGTGGCAGAAGTTTGCCTCCTATTCCATAATCTTGCAGAACTGGGAATAGCTTCCTCCTAGCAACACTGTCATAATCCTTTTTTAGTAACTCTATAAACCATAGATACAATTTCCTGTTCCACTCATAGCACTTCTATATTATCTACGGTTCGTTAAATATCTGGTCCTGACAGCCTTTAAAAGGTTTAAACCCACACTAATTTTCATTCAATTTGCCTTCCACTAATACTCGTACTTTCCTTTCAACAATACCTAAGAAGAATTTACTTACAAGTTAAAGAGTTACCTCTGTAGTTGTTACAATCATTCCTGTTTTCATGATTGAAAACTGGCGTGATTGCTGCTTTCGTCCACTCAGACGGAACCTGTCTCGACTCCAAAGCTATTTCAATAATCCTGCGTAACCATTTGACACCTGATATTTCACTGTATTTGATGAGTTCCGACTTAATTTCATCTATCGCAACGGCTTTATTGCACTGCAATCTATTGACCATTATCTCCTCTTTCTCAGATGTGATCCTGTTTCGATCATCATTCCTAATCCATTGTACCTCAAAATGTGAAACATCGTTGAACGTTTCAACGATATCCAGTAACTGTCCAATAAATTCCCTTCATCTGCTCAAGGTATCTACGAGATTCACTAGCTGCTTTCCTGACCTGTCCAAAACGTTAATACCTTCTTCCCTCCGTTTCGAAGACATAATTACGCTCCTGTATGGTTTTCCCACGGCTTCTCCTAAAGTTTGTACCAGTATTTTTCCAAAGGTTACCCAAGATTTCTGCTTGTATTCTGCAATTATCAGTTTGTCTTTGTTTCTTTCTTCGACATAACTCTCTCTGTCTGTCTGAGTTCTAGTATGGAGCCCTTTTTGAAACGCCTTCTTTTCAATTTACAGGCTGCCTTGACGGTGTCTTACCAACAAGCTGTCTGCTTCTTCCTGCCTTTTCATACTATTGTACTAAGACATTTTCTAGCCACTTCCAGTTGTGTACCCCTGTAACTTGTCCATGTGTCTTACAAAGACTCTAAGTGACTAAATTCATCTAACTTGTACCTTTCTGAGATCATTGTTATGTATTTGTCTCTAATTTCGTTGCCCTGAAGATTCTCCACTCTTACACTTCTACATATGGACCTAACTTTCTGCACTTTTTGCCTCACAAAACTGGTTACTGCAGATTAAATATTGATCAACATCATCAAAGAACCCTTTGAAACCACGTGTGTCTTTTACGGCCTTTTTAAATTCCTTATGTATTATTTCAATGACAGATCTGGTTCTCCTTTCTTCCCAAATATTCTGATGCTTAAAAAAGTATTATGTGATAACTAACCCCATACTACCACAGAAATCCAAGAGCGTCTTTTCCGTTTCTGTTGACCTCCATATCCTCTCCATACTTACCCGTAACCATTTCACCCCCGTCTTTTCGATTTCCTATCCTGGTATTGAATTCACCCATGAGCAAACAATTTTCTTGTCCCTTACCTCAACATCTACATCGCTGAGTGCGTCGTAAAATCTGTCCATCTTGTCTTGATCTGTCCCTTCACAGGACGAATTCACTGACAATCCTAATTCTCTTCCTGGAGATTGTAATCGTACTGGGTTCGATTGCTTTCCTGATATAAAGTCCTACATCCCATTGTGCTCTGGTTTGATTCCTGATAGTTAGACCTCGTATTCTCTTATCCTCTCTCTCTCTCTCTCTTTCTCTCTCTCTCTCTCCGTTTACGCTTGCGGTACTAACAGCTAAAACACCTAACCCCATCTTTATTCCAGCCTCGGCAAGCTCTACGTTCTTCCCAGTGTAGTCCCCATCTGATTCCAGAGCGTTTCACAAGTCGTATCTGAGGTGTCCCTGCTATTTCATTTAGAATTAGGACCCCATCACCTTCAGGGACTAACCGGTGGATGTGACAGTCTTTGCCGTCTGAGCACAAAGGAGGCCACGACTCACAATATGTCCGGAATCTCAACCTTATTCAATAGTTACTGGGAAGAGTACAGCAGGGGATTATGAAAGTAAATACTATGAGATTATCTAAAACATAAACACAAATAATTATCAACACAGACTTATGTTTTAATTGGATACCCATTATTATATGATATGCAATTTACAACATTAAAAATCGCGAAAGGAATTGCGTTGGTTACATCGCAATACGTCCATTATAGCACGAAATATTAAGAAGCATACTTGACACTTGGACTAAATGGAGCGCATAGCTAGCCCACATAACAAGACTTAAGAGTGCACTTCATGCTGCCGTTAATCATCCAGTAGACATAAGAAGCAACATGCATATTTAATGAGACGTAAGCACTTATTCAACAAAAGAAATCTGCTTTACAATATCGAATATGGGAAAGTGCCTTTAACTACTGACTTGCTGTGGCCACAGCACTCTCATCGATGGTACCATCATTACTACGGCAGACTGAAACAAATGTTTCTGTTTTGCCTCCGGTATACTTCCCATATGACCAGAATCTCTCTGAATTTCCTTGTAAATTTCGAGACGGACTTTCGTTGTGAAATTTGTTGTATGCGTCTTGTATTCAAGTCCTTCCTGAGTATCGAGCTTCTGTTTACGATATTCAGTCTTCGGGTTTTTCTGTTTCTTTATGTTTGACAGTATTCGTTGTTTCTACAAGTGTTCTGACTTTTTCTGTGTACCACGGTGGATCAGCTCAGTGTTTTCTTAGTTTAACTGGTACACTGCTGACCATTAAAATTACTGCACCAAGAAGAAATGCAAATGATAAACGGGTTTCATTGGACAAATGTATTATACTAGAACTGATATGTGACATTTTCACGCAATTTAGGTGCATACATCCTGAGAAATCACTACCCAAAACAACCATCTCTGGCCGTATTAACGGCCTTGATACGCCCTGGGCATTGAGTCAAACAGAGCTTGGATGGCGTGTACACGTACAGATGCCCATGCAGTTTCAACACGATACCAACAGTAGTGACTGGCGTATTGCGATGACCCAGTTGCTCGGCCACCATTGACCACACGTTTTCAATTGATGAGAGATGTGGAGAAGGTGCTGGCCAGGGCAGCAGTCGAAAATTTTTCGTATCCGGAAAGGCCCATACAGGACCTGCAACATGAGCTCGTACAGTATCTTGCAGGGATCGAATGAAGGGTAGAGCCGAGGGTTATAACACATCTGAAATGCAACGGCCACTATTCACAGTGCCGTCGATGCGAACAAGAGGTGACCGAGACGTGTAACCATTACCATCATGCCGGGTGAACGCCAGTATTGCGATGACGAATACAATGTGCGTTCACCGCGATGTCGCCAAACACGGATGCGACCATCATGATGCTGTAAACAGAACCTGGATTCATCCGAAAAAATGACGTTTTGCCACTCGTGAACCACGTTCGTCGTTGCGTACACCATCGCAGACGCTCCTTTCTGTAGTGCAGCGGCAAGGGTAACCGCAGCCATGGTCTCCGAACTGATAGTCCATGCTGCTGCAACGTCGTCGAACTGTTCGTGCAGATCGTTGTTTTCTCGCAAACGTCCCCATCTGCTGACTCAGGGATCGAGACGTGCCTTCACAATCCGTTACAGCCATGCGGATAAGATGCCTGCCATCTCGACTGCTAGTGATGTGAGCCCGCAAACGCGAGAACTGTCGTCCATTAAGTCGAATCCCACACTGACATGCTGGCAATATGGTTGCACTACCCGTCAGATGATGGAATCCATGTACTGTGCAGCTGTTTGATTGACTTCTACGAGCATCAACGGTGTACAATGGCTTGACATAAAGTAACCTCGATACATCATGGAACTACAACTTTGCTGCACTTGCTGGATGATGATCTAAGATGTTCTAACTGATATTCAGTCATTGTACACTGAGTTACAAAACATTTAAGTTGGATATCACAGCTTCTGTCAGGAAATTAATTGTGATCTAAAACTCAATATCTACAAGCTAAAACTACAGCTTGTTTATAATCTACATTCTTGAAGGCTTTGAAGGATAGAAAATTATCTATTTATTAAATCATTGTACAGTTAATTGAAAATATGAAGTAAATATATGTGTATACATTATTATGAAACATTCGTGTATCATATAGACTAATAATCTGGATTCTATATGTTCATTTACAATGATTGATTCGTATACTGAGTTCAATTACATCAAAATGAGCACAATTTATCTGTTGGCGGATAAAAAGTTGTCCAAGAACATGGAGGAAAGTACATATAACTCTTTATTATTATTCCTAACCCAAAGTCTGCTACACTGAAATAAACAAACATTAGCCATAGTTGGAAAAAGCCAGTATTAAGTCTGTATGAAGTGCTCTATAAGATTTATAATATATATATAATTGTGGTAGTTTTAGATAAGTGGAAAAATGAACAGTTTTATTACAGTAGTCAGTGTACAGTGATTTTAAGAATCAAATTACAGTCACAGTAATGTTGATTACAAATAGACAGCAAATGGAGAATACATTATTGAATCTTTGGAAACTTTTATATAATCATAAAAAATTTAAAGGAATATTTCCATTCTACCTCTAATTTCTTATTTAATACTTTGTCTGGTTCTTGTTTGTATCTACTGTAAATATTAATTCAATTAGAAACAGTTGCCTTCCTTTACTAATTTTGTGTCTTATTTTTTTATTAAGGTTAACATCATTTATATATGTATGCACTCTTTTAAATGTTCTCCAAAAGCAGTTTTGTTTTGTGAATATGTGTGTTCTCTGATCCTAGTATTGAAGTTCTTTCCAGTTTTTCCTATATAGCAACATTGACAATCTGTGCATTTTTTTGTACACTCAAGCACATGAAAAGTTAGTTTGCATTCTATTAATACAACTCCAATTTGAATCTTAGTGTATTTCCTATAGTAAATGTTAATTTAATATCAGTTATTAAACTACTTAACAGTTTTTCCTGATACTATTTCTGTATATGCTATAGACATATATTTATTCTTTCCCTCTTTCTCATTCTTGTACCACCTACATTTTTCTTCTAAACTGATCTTTCTTCAACAATGTTTTTTTTGTATATGTTGTTTACCATATCAGTCTTAAAGCCATTTGCTACTGATATTTGTTTTAATGTTTCTATTCATTTTCTGGTACAACTGAGGGTGTTCAAAGAAGCCTGTGTGTCAATGAGTTGAGAAAAGTTGTTTTATATATATCATAATGTCAGAATATTTCATTAATTTTTAAATCTACATTTTTCGACTTTCTATAAATATGAAACACACGTCTACCTGCTGCTTTAACAAGTTTCATGTCTAAACAAAGGTATTATCTTTTTCCAACTCAGGTGAGGAGTCTATTTTCCCATTTATTTTGTTCATGGTTATTTTTTAAGTCAATCATGTCCTGTTCTGGGCCTTTTAAGCTTAATAATATCATCTTCAAATCTCTTATAATAAATTAGATTTCCAAACATTATCTTTGAGAAATCAAAAATATCAGCCACTGAACCTGCTATGTTACTGTCCATTGATAAACCCTCAGCCTGATGATACATTTTTTTCATTGATCTCGAAATAATTAACTTGTCACTGATTCCCTAAGAGCTCTGTTAATTCTAGAATTCCCTTGACTGTCAGCTTTTCATGTGCTATAAGATTATCTTCGATAATTCTTTTAGTTTCTGTTATTCGAATATTAGCATTTAAATCTGAGATATCGAGTGAAGCAAGACCAGATTAGTGAGGAATTTCTATATTCTTTAGTTAGTGTACTTTTAAACCTGTTGGGGATATTTCTTTTAGTTTCTTATTTATTTTATTAAACTCATAAATTGGTGTAGTTACATTATTAAAAAGGTAATTTATTTTTACAACTTTCATAGTTTATTTCTGAATTTAGCAAGTGATGCTTTTTTTAATAATTGACGTTTCGTTTACAGGTGGAATAAGATTAACCAATCTGGAAAACAAAACAATAATACTTTATGAAGTACTAATGACTTAGCTCAGCAGTTTAGCTGACATACATCAATTTACAACAGATTGTTCAAAATCAGTAACTTTTGTTATTTTTCATAAAATAAAATTCAAAATTTAGTATACTTTTTGTATTTTTGACATACATTATGTCACAGTCCAGCAGCTGATTGTTTCGAGGAGCGTAGCTGCAGAGCATGCCGCTGGTCGCCATCGGGCATGGGTGCATTTGTTGTCCTTAACTTTAAGTTGGTTTAAGTAATTTGTAAGCCCAGGTACTGATGACCAGAGTAGTTGTGTCCCATTGAACATTTGATTTTTGGGCATCCATTAAGATTAACTTTTTTAAATATTTGATTCAAACATTTGAAAATGCGACCATAATACATTGAAACTAGTCATAGAAATAGTTGTTCAATGATCAAACAAATAAACTTTTTCAAAAAAATGTTCAAATGTTTGTAGAGTCTATGGGACTTAACTACGGGGTCATCAGTCCCTAAACTTACAAACTACTTATGAACTACTTACAACTAAGGACAGCACCAATATCCATGCCCGAGGGGCGATTCAAACCCCCAACCATAGTGTAATCGTTTTCCATTTATGGATTACATTGCCTCATATTGATGAATGACACTTTGAGATATGAACCATAATGAATAGATGTGAGCCTAAAGCTATTAATCACTTTGAAATATTAACTTATTATAAGAATGTATGTTTATATTTACTTCGTATTTTCAAATAACTCTAATGGATAGCTATTTCTCTATTGTCAAACTTGTCAAGAATGCAGAATATAACAATGTGTAATTTTAACTGATTGACTCCTTGGGTTTTAGACATTCATAATAGTTTGAAAGAAGCTGTAATATTCCTCTTAAATGTTTTGTACCTTAATGTACAATGGCAGAACATCAATTTATGTAGTATACACATCTGAATATCTCATTAACCAATGTACCTATTACATTTTAACTATTACTTCTTTAGGTCTTCCATTGAGTAAAATATTATGTCAATAATTACTTCATGCACATACAATGTACCTATTTAATGTATCAACATTTGTTAACTACTTCATCAATTAAATCTTGTTCATTCACATATGATGTACAAAATTAAACATTGTGTTTCTAATAAAAATATAAGAGAAATTGATCTAGAGCTATCAATCACTTGATTTTTTGATGTTTTTATGTTTATACATACTGTGTTATTGCTTTTGCAGCATCTAAGAAATGATATCAACGAATTAATTTATTACAGCCTTCAATTACATAGATGAATTTGGGTCTATGGTCATTGATGTAAGTGAAATAGTAAAATTGGTGATATTTTCTATAATTTACATTGACAAATATGATGTTAGCAATTATTAAGTCTGAGTATTAATATAAGCCTCTTTCTATTGTAAATCAGGGTTGACAGTAGAGACATTACATGATTTTTAGCCATGCAGGATAGTTCGAGAACTCTAACGTGCCTTGCTGTGAAATGTTATCATTGTTCCCTGTCACAGGTTTGAGTCTTTCCTCATGAATAGGTGTGTGTCTTGTTATTATCATAAGTTAAGTAGTTCGTGAGCCTTGGGACTGATTACCACTGCAGTTTAGTCCCATAACATTGCAAACATTTTAACATGTTATGATTTTTTTATAATAATAAAAATCGATATAACGACTGTAACCATCGCCCTCTAGGACATTCTTGAAGAAACATTTTGTTAACAGAAGATAAATGCTATAATGGCTCCATCTGGTGCCAGTCTGTGTAGTCTTGTCACTAGGTAGGTTCTTTCACCCATAGAGGATGAATAAACTATTCCTACAGTCAACTCATGGAATGTATGCTCTGTGTTTATGTAATTCATATTAATTTTCTATTACAAGCGAAGGAATGGTAACGATTTGTTCTGTAGTGTTATTTGTATGACATTTTGGCTTAATATCGTCAAGTTCAAAAGAGCATTTATTAACAGATATGCTTATGGAATATTTGGAACTGCGTTAATTACACAAAATTTTTATAATTTAATGATACAGATTTTGACAGGCTAGACTTAAGGTAAATTTATTTGTGTACCTTTCACCGTTTTTTCGTGAATTTAGGAAGTGACAAAAAATTCAATAATAATTGTCGTTACGTTTTTAGGTAATAGAGTAACCTGTAAAACTAAAGCAACAATACTATATGAAATAACAATGATTTAGCTCAGCAGTTTATCTGAACTACATGAATTTACAATAGCTTGTTCACAGGGTGTAATTATTGTTATTATTTAAAAAAAGTAAAGTAAAAAATTACATTAATTTTATATTTTTGAAATTGATAATGTTGATTTTTGTATTAATTGTTGTAAACACTTTTAAAATACGACCTAGTGGGCCGAAAATAGTGTTGTGTCTAAAAAACATAATAGTTGCTGTTGCCTTATGAGGTTATTAATCATGTGTCTCACAGGAAAATTTAGTTTAGCAGTTGCACTACTGGCCGACAATATGAAGTATAATGAAATCCTTTGTTATGTCTCAACTATGTATTCAGTTTCACTGATGCAATACGGTAATTTGGTTATAGCCTGTCGTGTTGAATTAGGTCTGCAAGCATGCCATTGGTAGTATAACAGACAATGACAGTTGGCGACCAGACTCGAATACCTGCAACACAGCGCTTTCAGTAGAACCTCATTATTCATTCGCCAAGCTCCGACATCATGAGACTAGTGGGGACCGCAGCCATTACTCTTGTGGATGGGGGGTGGGGGCAAGCTGACGGTATTGGAGGGCAGGGCGACGACAGACTAAACATTATCGATGTATTGGAGAATGCATTAGGCGTGTTCAAACTGGACGTTAGTTTAATGAAACATTTTCCAATTTAACAGGGCTTCATCAGACTACCTTTGTGACAGATGTAACATAAGAATTACTAAACAGAGCAATAAAAGGTGTCAGGGGAGCATGTAAATATTTTTTTTAAAGGGGAAAAAACTTACAAAGCTTTTATCGTGCCGTGACATCGTTGGCAGCTTGTATAGCATCGAAACATCAACACAATGTACAAAGGTTTTCATCCCTCTACGTTTCTTAAAACCCCACAAATGAACGAATAAGAAGATTAAATAAGGAACAGACACGGTATTGCTTTAAATGGACAAAACTGATATAACATTATGTTAAAAAGATCACACAAAATAAGTCCTAAGTTTACAATTTCCATAAAGACGCAGTGGCGGGAGTGTTGTGCTGCTCCGTCGCCGTGTACGGAATAATTAAGGGAGCATGGGTCGTAGTGACGTTTGAAGCCGGTGTAGTAGGCAGTAGGACAGCTTAGTGCTAACTATGTGACTAGAAACAATAATGAGTAGAAATGTATTAAGTGGATGAGACGCGCATATAACGTGTGGAGAAGCACTTATTACTACAACGGATTACTTCATTTTAACAGTACTTCATCATCATAATTTCTAGAAAACTTTGGTATGCCCACCTATCAAAAAACTTTTGTCGATGTTCAAAGTAAGGACGCTTCGCTATTTCAAGTTCCCACAATACATTTAAGTTCCGATCTTTCTGCGATGTAAGCAGAATTTTCAAACTTATGAAAATTCATCGTAAGAATGGTTCAGGAGCCGAAAATGTAGAAAATTTTTGTGGAATTATTTGTTTTCCATTTTCTTGTCGCAGTTACACAATTTTGAGTTCTGTGACTAGTTTCGGACGAGACCGTCCATTTTCAAACCATAAGCCATGGTATTAAACCGTAATAAATCCAGATGCATGTTAAAAATGGCTGCTAAACCTGTTGTACATTATAAAACTCAGTAGATATATGACTGGTTTTCATTAAAAATTTAAAATGGGAGTTAAAACTGGTGTTACTTCCACGAACCACCCGGAAACAGTCGAAATGTTTCAGTATTTCGATTTCGTAAATTTACTGCCGTTACTGTCAACAAATGGTGTCTGTTCTTTCGGACATATCCGGTAAGAACAGATAACATATCAATAATTACTGAGATGTAGATGTCGCTCCACCGTTGTTCTGTATACTATGCTTTACCTTGTTGTTTAATTCGTTAATTTATGTAGTACTATAGCCATTTCACTGGAAATATACATCAGTGTCATGATTTTGTTACCAACAGCTACCTCATTCAGCGGGATATGCCCTCTTATATCTAGATGGATGCTGCAATAGCAAGTAAATCTCCCACTGTAACAAGTAGCTGTTGATAACAAAATCTCACCGCGCGGAATGGCCTCGAGGTCTAACCTTTCATGCTTTGGATTACGCACCCTCTCTTACCGGAGTTCCAAGTGTCCCTCGGGCTGGGTATATGTGTTGTCCTTATCGTAGGTTAGTTTCAGTAGTTTTCGATTGATATGGAAATTCTCCACAGACATGGTAAATTATTAATCAAAAGAGATAGATTGGCTGGCCAGTACTTACCTTTTTGCTGTACTGCCGATAGTTACACTCAGAAAAAAAGTTGTAAAATAACAAGCTTTCGGAACTGTGTTCCTTCTTTAGGTGGAGAGAAGAGAGAAAAAAGAATAAAGGAATGGGAAAGGAAGGGAAAGGTGATTCATGACCTAGGTCATGAGGATGGTGTTAGGATTGTGGAAGTCAGAGATTGTAGTAGTACTGAGCCATTCCGAAGAGGATATATATAACCAGAGAGGAAAGATCAAGCAGTAAAGAGAAGAAAGGAAAGAAAAGAAAAGAAAGAGAAAGAAGAGAAGAAAGAAAAAGAAAGATGAGTGAACTGAATGATGCTGAGAGATGTGGAGGGGGTTCTAAAACGTTTTTGATTAACAGGGAAAGATGGAAACAAACACACGCACACACACACACACAGAGGGAGAGAGAGAGAGAGAGAGGAAAGGAAGGGATAATGGATAGGTGAGTTGATGATGGGGGAGGGGTTAGCGTAGATTTAGGCCAAGGGGTGGCGGGAGCAGAGGATATGTTGGAGGACAAGTTCCCACCTCCGTAGCTCTAACGGATTGGTGTTAGTTGGCAGTATCCAAATGGCACGTGTGGTGTAACACGTTCCAAGGTCCCTGGAGTCAGGCTGGAGGGCATGCTCTGCCACAGAATATTGGGTATCCCCCAGGCGAATAGTCCGTCTGTGACCATTCATCCGCTCATCATTTTGACCATTACTTTCAGTAGTAGGTAAGTGTAGGGATCGATGACTGTAGCGGTTTGATACATCGAGTTTACAATACATGTGATCTAACGAAATTTAATAATGACATATATAATGTCCCTAAAGGAAAGAAATTACGCTAAACAATTTTGGTGGTGTGTAGGTGTATAGTCATTTAAAACACCAAAGCAAATGATATTCAGCGATCAACTGGAGACGTTACATAATACTTTCTTTAACATTTTTTATGT
Organism: Locusta migratoria; assembly: GCA_026315105.1. Classification (NCBI taxonomy): domain Eukaryota; kingdom Metazoa; phylum Arthropoda; class Insecta; order Orthoptera; family Acrididae; genus Locusta; species Locusta migratoria. The sequence goes on from CM048747.1 coordinate 106,597,343, forward strand.
GAAATAAATAGTGCTTCCTACAAAATGTACTATGGCTGTACTGTAATGGTAATTCTTCCGCTGCGGAGCGCGCGGTTGCTCGCCGTGGAGGTTCGAGTCCTCCCTGGGGCATGGGTGTGTGTGTTTGTCCTTAGTTTAGTTTACCTAGGTTTAAGTAGTTTGTAAGCTACGGACTGATGACCACGCAGTTTGGTCCGATAGATTTACAAACATTTGAACTTTTTTTTTGGTAATTCTTCTGTCTGCAGCACGCCAATGGGACGTCGGTCAATTGCGGAGTTTGTTATGGGAGCGATACAATAGTGTTCTTATCGAGTGATAAAGAATTATTTCAAAAATCCACAATACCCCGTACAAGTACACTACTGGGCATTCAAATTGCTACACCACCAAGAAATGAAGATGTTAAACGGGTATTCATTGGACAAATATATTTCACTAGAACTGACATGTGGTTACATTTTCACGCAATTTGGGTGCATACATTCTGAGAAATCAGTACCCAGAAAAACCACCTCTGACCGTAATAACGGCCTTGATAAGCCTGGACATTGAGTCAAACAGAGCTTGGATGGCGTGTACAGGTACAGATGCCCATGCATTTTCAACACGATGCCACAGTTCATCAAGAGTAGTGACTAGCGTATTCTGACGAGCCAGTTGCTCGGCCACCATTGACCACACGTTTTCAATTGATGAGAGATCTGGAGAATGTGCTGGCCAGGGCAGCAGTCGAACATTTTCCGTATCCTGAAAGGCCCGTACACGACCTGCAACATGCTCTCGTACATTATCCTGCCGAAATGTATGGTTTTGCGGGGATCGAATGAAGGGTAGAGCCATGGGTCGTAGCACATCTGAAATGTAACGGTCACTATTCAAAGTGCCGTCGATGCGAACAAGAGGTGACCGAGACATGTAACCAATGGCACGCCGGGTGATACGCCAGTATGGCGAAGACGAATACACGCTTCCAACGTGCGTTCACCGCGATGTCACCAAACACGTATTCCACCCTCAAGATGCTGTAAACATAACTTGGATTCATCCGAAAAAAAAAAAAAAAAAAAAACTTTAATTTAGTACGTATATGTCTAAACTTATGAACCAGGTAAATAATTCATAGCATCCACGCCCCACTTTGTTAGATATATTCACTATTAGCTGATAATAACTGGCTTCACTTGGTTGTTCATTCTCTTCTTAAAAGTAGAATATAAACTGAATTACAGTATCTTCGAACATTGTCAAATATTTGATATACACAAATCGAAACACAGACACTACTTAATCTCCCTTCAATTATTATCCCGATATTATCTTTTGAAAGTAAAAATCCACGAACATTCTCACATATTAAATATAAACAGTTTGCAAAACATAAGCGCTAGAGCTGTGATACGAAAAGTCAGCGTCGCCACAGTCTACCCGATATAATCACAACGCTTCAGCTCAATTTTGTTGTTTACTGGGACAACAGCACTCCAGATGGCTGGCAAACTACATTTATGAATTCGGTATACGTTAAGTTTCAGTAATATCGTTGATTTGTAAGATTATTCAGAATAGACAGCATTGTACTGGAAAAAACTTTCGACAATAACTCCAAAAGCAATTAAATATTTATCTTTCTTTAATTTTGTGAGGATTCTTGTATGTGAAGGGGTACGGTACCGGCAGTTTACTTAGATTCCCTTGTAAGTCACAGGTATTTACTGTACAATGCCGGCCCCTTTCAGGAACAAAAACAATGGTTTCCAAACACCATAACACCTGACCTTCGAGAGAATATTAATATGAAACGAAGGAAACGTGTGTGGAATGCAATATCTGTATTATTTAACGTGCGAAACAATCCACCAACTGTAGCTGAAGTAAAAGTCACATAGACGTTAAGAACAATAAAACTGTTTTCTAATGCAGACGAAAACAGTTGCACAATTGTTGCTACGTCTCACAAGGCAAGTAATTGGGCTCGAACAAACACATATACACCAAAATCGTATTAGAGATAATGTAAAGATCCCTTATTGCACGAGTGATACTACCGCATCTGCAAAACTCTGCAGTCGTCCGTTAGAGGCCTCTGCGTGTGCCATACGAATTGCACTTTGACCTGTCAGTTTGCCAGTAGGGACGATGCAGTGTGCCTCCGAAGTTGCGTTTTGTGATGTTATTTGTGTGGTGAAGCGTCAGATGGAGCGGCGATTACTAATCAATCCTCCTATTGTATTGCGATTAGCTGAGATGAAGTTACGAAGAACCCTACTTCGTGAAGATGGTATTAGTGTAGAAGATGAATCATTTGCATGCTTTCTCGTATCTGTTATGGTACAGAAATATGAACATAAGTTAGGTACTGTTGTTACAAACTCATAATAATGATAATAGGGATGATAATGACGAACAACTCATTGCAAGCGGTAGTGCTACGGTAAGTGCGGGAAGAGGCGATGGAAGCAGTGGCAGTGAATACCAACAGACTTTCGGGAAGAAGGTTAAAGGTGCAACTATCATCACGGCTTTTGATGACAATTCGCTAGAGAACATGTACGATGATTATTACATAAGTTATAGTTAAGATATCTGCATTACGTATGGCGTCTACAGTTACATCTCCAGTGCAATCTAGAGCATGGTTGCAGAGCTTTGCAGAAAAACGATACCCACCAACACATTGAGTATACGTAGAGATCCTGTAACCGAACGTTCATACAGATATGTTTGTTCGAGCCCATGTACTTTCCTCGTCAGTCGTCCAGCCACGAAGCAGTAAGAATTTTCGCTATATTCGCTTCCGGAGCAAAAGTAGTAATATAAAAATATTCTTTTATAAGGAAGCCGAGAAAAGTATAAAAATTTATGAATAATTAGACTCTATTCCGAGTTGTTATGTGACAGAGAAAGTGTCACTCATAATAAGAACACAAAGTAGCCACCGACAGGAGCGCTAATGTCTTGGAAACTGACATATGGTAACACGTCTCACAGCAATGAATGTGAAAGCATATATTCCACTATGATGTAACTAATTATCAGTTCTTCATACCGAAACTGCCCATTTGTTTCGTCAGAAGTATCCTTTTTACGATCAGCAACGCAACACTTGTCGTACTAAAGTCCCATTGTAAAGAAATTAAGCAGTTCTTGCTTTTGGAGCACTTGAAGTTATCTAACTATACTTTTGTAGCTCCACGAATTTAATTTATACCAGCCGTGTGGTCTGGAGTGCGGCTTCCCCCGTCGGATATTCGAGTCCTCCCTTGGGTATGGATGTGTGTGTATGTTGTCCTGAGTTTAGTTTAGCATCTTTTAAGTAGTTTGTAAGCCTAAGGGCTGATGAACACTGCAGTTTGGTCCCATACATTTACAAACGTTTGAACATTTTAATTTATATCTGGGTAAGCGGTAGCAGCTGAACAGTATGCGTATTACTACTATTGACGCTATGTTACCATGATAAATAATGATGAATTATAAGCTTTCATCTACTTAGATGTACTACTAAACAAACCACGATGGTGCACAATGTGTCACTCAAGGCAGCAATGTTCGGCTTTTTTCGTAAGTCAGTGTTTATAGCTTTCCTTAGGAGTGTTAAAGGTTTCATATTTCGAGGAAAGTTCCTCTGTGGCACTACAGATGCCAACCAGTCTGCACGTTTGACGCTGGAGAATCACTCAGAGAGGAGAAGGAATGCACACTTTGCATTGCCGGCCGCGGTGGCCGAGGAGGTCTGCACGGCAACTACGGTCGGGGGTTCGAATCCCCCCTCGGGCATGGATATTTGTGCCGTCCTAGTTCGTAAGTAGTTCATAAGTAGTTTGTAAGTTTAGGGACTGATGACCCCGTAGTTAAGACCCACAGACTATACAAACATTTGAACATTTTGAACACTTTGCATTTTTAGAGTAAGCCATCGATAGGATCCAACATAATCTGATCTGGCGAGCTCTACGACACCACGCAGTACCAGAAACGCGCGTGAACTGGGTCCAGCTTCTCTATCGAGATGTAATAAGTGTAGTCCGGTGTCCGGCTGGAGTCTCTCCAGCTTTTAAAATCACCTTTGGTGTTAATCAGCGTTCAGCGCTCTCTCCACTACTATACATCATTTGCGAGGACACAATAACAGCCGATATACAGACCCCTCATCCCTGGACGCTTCTCTATGCCGAGTACGTCGTAGTGACACAGAAAACCCGTAAGGAACTTAAAGATCAAACCCAGGCTTCCAATGATAGGCTATCAGAGAATAGCATGCTTCTGAATCACCCAGAAAACGACCTATTTGGTAAGCGGTCATCAAACCAGCGGAAACATCAGCATCGACAGCCAGGATTTGATCAAAACCACTTGGATCCATGATAACATCTGCGAATGATTCAACCCTGGACACCCAGATGAGAGTAAATACAGCAGAGGTGAAATGAAGACAGGTCAATGGTGTTCTCTGTGACAAAAGGATGCCTGTACATGTGAAGGCAAAAATTTATAAATCGGTAGTGTGTCCAGTTGCCCTCTACGGGATAGAATACCGACATTTGACATAACAGCTTAGGCTCTCCACACAAAGGAGATGAAATGCTGCGATGGTCCCTCGAATCGACTCGCTTCGACCATGCAACAAATAACTATGTCCACCAAAGGCTTGGTGTAGTCTCAATCGTAGAAAAAAGAGAGGCTTGTCTTTGGTGGTAGGTCTACGTCAAGAGAAAAGAGTGCAATTCTGTGACCAAAACAGCAGTCCATCCAGGATGACCCCGTGGTAGACCGCTCAAGAGGTGGATGGACAAAATCAAGGAGGACTTGTGCGATGCGGATCTCAGCCCTGAAGACGTCCACAATAGAGCCGTGGAGGAGACGTATCAGAAGATCAGACCCCCAAATAGTAAGAGAAATGCTAGGAAAGAAGAAGAAGTTGCTCCCCACATTCACTCACTGCCACGCGCCGAGACCAAATCTCCCTACTGCACAGTTTGACAAAAAGGGTAGTCCTATGCACAAATGCCTATCGTCTGCAGTACATAGTCTTGGCTACAAATTTTAATACACTTACAGAAGTATACATAAACATATAAAGGAAGAATCTTAATTCGCGCACTCGGGCTTCGTAGCGCGATTCCTCACATGCTGGCAATATAAAAAAGTCTCTCACAAAATTTCATCCTGCGTATATTTCCGGCAGTAAATGGACGTTGAAGATTGAGATGGCTGTGTGTCCCATACGTCAGTGTGTTTCAGAATTACACTACTACACCAACAAACTTCTAGGGGATGTGGGAGGTGTCTCGAGGATCAAAATGAGCATGGAAACCCATGTCCGGAAACGCCATTCAACGACGCTACGGAGTCCAAGTTACAGGCACCAGCTCTTGCCGCTAGACATCCCCTCCAGCAACTTCGACGCTCTGTAGCGTCATTTGATGACGTTTCCGGGCATGGGTTTCTATGCTCACTTTGTTCACCAAGACACCTCGCACATCCCCTAGACGTGTGTTGGTGTAGTAGTGTAATTCTGAAACACAAACGTATGGAACAGACACCCATTTTCGATGTCAGTTTACTGCCGGAAATATGCGAAGGATGAAATTTTGTATTTTTTAATTGTTAGCATATGAGGAATCGCGCTGCGAATCCCGAGTGCGCGAATTTAGATTTGGTCCGGGACGATTGCTTGCCAGTTTTTACACTGCTTATTCTATTCCGGCCACCGTGCCCTTAAATTCTAGGAAAATTCTCGAATATTTTACGACAGGTTTCAATGCCAACAATAATAAACACTATTTCACTGCCTTTGTCTTATCAGAAGCTATCGAATGCAGCAATATAAAGTAAGCAGTTCTATTAAAAAATAGTACTTGCCCCAATATTTCAGTTGATACAGCTGCTCTTAACTGTTCACCACACAAAAGTATATGCTTCCCTTTAGCATGTGCCGAAAACGACGTTTCGATGTGTGTAACCATTCGCGAAATAAAAGCTGTGTTACGTCTTCACGTGACTCACCCCATATACTGACTGACGTAACTGGACTAAAGCGAATACGACTAATACTATAATGTATTCCAAAATGGATGTCACAAATGTTCACAGCTGTTCGACTCACGTAAAACCACACGGAAACGCCAAAATACTTACTTTGAAGACTCTCGTAGCGAGGTAAAAATTATGTTATACGGAAATCAATAACATGTTAGACATAGCTTCAGGTATTTGCCATGATATCAAACATATCGTAGTGCTGCACACTCTTAAATTGTAGTACGTTCAGCGGGCGACTTCGGAACTGCTTGTCAACGGTTTCGCGAATTGTTGGACGACAGTAAACAGCGCCGCAGCAGCGTCAACAGAAGCCAGCGTTAAGTGCGACTGCGTGGCTCGGTGTGTGTTCTGGGGCGTCGTTGGCACAAACAGCGCCTGATTGGCGGTCAGCGCGTAATTTTGCACTCTCGGCCGCGTCAGCAAGCAGCGGCGGTCTGGAGGGCCCTCACTCTCCCCCAACCCAGCACAAAGCCACCGCGCTGCCACTGGTGCAGCCAACACACACGGCAGACACCACATAAACATACGATATCTAAATGTTCAAATATTTGTGGAGCTTATGGGACTTAACTGCGGGGTCATCAGTCCCTAAACTTACAAACTACTTACCACATGCCCGAGGGGGGATTCGAACCCCCGACAGTAGTGGCGGTGAAGACCGTTTCTGGAGCGCCTCAGTCCCCTCGGCCACCGCGGCCGGCCTACGTAATCTATACATATGAATACTATAAATCAGAAAGGGTATAAGTGACAAACTAAGGCTACCGCCACACTTGCGTTGTTTGAAGCTAGACGCTCAGCGTCAAAAGACGCCACAGTTACAGGCAGGCTGGAGAAAGCCGGTAGTGGCTACACACAGCGTCTTTTTCTGCCAACATCCGACGGGAAGGAGCATCCTCAAGGTCCGACATAGTAGGATGGGCCGGGGCCATTCCCTGCGTAAAAAGACGCTTCTCACATTGCGTTTCCACATGAACTCACAAGTAAAGTACTTGGGCTCGAACAAACACATATACACCAGAATCGTATGAGAGATAATGTAAAGATCGCTTATTGCACCAGTGATACTCCCGCATCCGCAAAACTCTGCAGTCGTCCGTTAGAGGCCTCTGCGTGTGCCATGCCGCATTGCACTTTGACCTGTCGGTTCGCCAGTAGGGACGGTGCAGTGTGCCTCCTAAGTTGCGTATTGTGATGTTATTTGCGTGGTGAAGCGTCAGATGGGGCGGCGATTGCTAACCAATCCTGCTAATGTATTGCGATTAGTTGAGATGAAGTTACGAAGAACCCTTCTTCGTGAAGATGGTATTCGTATAGAAGATGAATCATTTGCATGCTTTCTCATATCTGTTATGGTATAGAAATATGAGCATAAGTTAGATGCTGTTGTTACAAACTCATAATAATGATAACAGGGATGATAATGACGAACAACTCATTGCAAACGGTAGTGCTACGGTAAGTGCGGGAAGAGGCGATGGCAGTGATTACCAACAGTCTTTCGGGAAGAAGGTTAAAGGTGCAACTATCATCACGGCTTTTGATGACAATTCGCTACAGAACATGTACGATGATTATTACAGAAGTTATATTTAAGGTTTCTGCATTACTTATGGCGTCTACAATTACATCTACAGTGCTATCTAGAGCATGGTTGCAGAGCTTTGCAGAAAAACAACACCCACCAGCACATTGAGGTAGAGATCCTGCAACCAAACCTTCATACAAATTTTTTTGTTCGAGCCCATGTACTTTCCTTGTCAGTAGTATCTTTGCAGTGTGTCAACACAAAGTTGCGTGTGTAGTCAAGTGTTATTACAGGTTTTTCGATCTCTGAGATGGAAAAAACTGAACTTGATAGTGAACGTATTATTTTAGAAGTTCAAACTCGACCTTTTTTATATGACTTTCAAAATGTGGATTATAAAAACTGACAAAAAAGAAGAGACGGTTGGCTAGTTGTGATATTAATGTTCTTGGTGAATGTTGGGACAACATGGACAAATATAAAAAGAAGCCTTAGGTAACTGTAGTAAAAACATTTCGTTATCGGAGTATAAAAGATCAAAAGTACAAGAAAATATTTAAATTTCATGAAAGACATTTAATTAGTGAAGTATAAAAGATCAAATATACAAGACTATATTTAAATTTTATGAAAGACATTTGTTAAAAGAAGTTAGTACAACAAAACACAACATATGCGCCTTATTATAGAATATTAGAGGTGTCTAGTTATGCCAGCAGTCTTTTTCTTGTGTGTGTTCACGGTCCCTCTTGTCCAGAATTACATCTGAATGTCACCAAAAATCATCTCAGTCCACAAGCAGCACACCTATAATGATCTTCGAGGAATAATCAGAAGATTGCATTGTAAACAAATAATAAAATGAGTAATAAAACTTTACTTACCTCAGAGTAATTAATCGTTTTTCTTCGGCTCTTAGACAATCACGTAATCGAGTGTTTCTTCTAGTAATAGCACTCGACACAGTTAGACAGCAACGTTATAGGCATCCTGTAGTATTCAAAAAACTTTACGGGGTTTTCTTTAAGTTTGTTGTGAAGTACATTGCAATTTCCCCTCTCTGATCTGTCATCAATTATTGGATGAATTCGAAAAGTCTGTTTTGGTCTAAGTCGTCTCCGTCGCATATATTATTGTGCAGATCGTTTACTTAATACATTCGTTTCTCAATGCTGCGAAGTCATCCAGCCATATATGGCCACAGTCACATCTTTGGTTGCTAGGACGCCTGAAAGAAGCTATATGCGCGGTCGAATGTGGCCACCAACAGGCGAGTTTTGAAGCTGCTTCTTTAGACGCTGAGCGTCCAGCTACAAAAAACGCAAGTGCGGCCGTAGCCTAAGCGTACGTCATGTAGATGACAAAGAAATGTACGAGGGTAGATCCAAAAGTAAGTTGCACTTCCACGTTATGGTCATTTAATAAACCACCGACAAGAGCGTCGGCCGGAGTAGCCGAGCGGTCTGAGGCGCGCCAGTCAAGGACTGCACAGCCGCTGCAGTCGGAGGTTCGAATCCTCCCTCGGGCATGGGTGTTTGTGTTGTCCTTAGCGTAAGTTAGTTTAAGTTAGTCAAGTAATTAGTGTGTAAGTCTAGCGACTGATGACCACGAAGTTTGGTCGCATAGATCTCACACACATTTGAACATTTGAACCTACAAGAGCGACACGGTTGTAACTTTTCCACATAGTTTCCAAGAGACTGTAAACATTACTCGGAACGGAGACAGACGCTTTCACCTCCTCATCGTTTCGAAATCGTTGTCCACCGAGATCCGTTTTGAGCTTATCGAAAAGATGAAAATCGCATGGCGCTAAGTCAGGACTGTATGGAGGATGTTACCACATCTCCCACTGGAATTGCTGCAGCAGTTCGCACTTTTGGCGGGCCCGGTTCGTTATCGTGCAACAAAATTACCGGCGCTCAATTCTCCCCGGCGCTCTCAATCGGTTAAACGTTTGACGAGACCGCGTTAATTGTTGATCCTTTCGGGATGTATTCCACGTGCACCAAACCCTCCATGTCAAAGAACACTACTGAAGTTTCAGCCTTGGCCTTCATTGGTTTCGGTGATGAGATGTCCACCCAATTCATTGCTTTTCACATCGTTTCGGGGATTAAGTGGTGAACCAACGTTTCAAACGCTGTGATGATTTGCGCAGAATCTCGTTGCCCTCTGCGGAACACCGTTAAAAAAAAAAAAAAAAATGCCAGTGAGGATCCGAAATGTTGTCGATTGTAATCATCGGTGAGAGCATGTGGCATCCATCTGTGACACAGCTTACGATGTTCATGATCCTCGTGAACAATGGAGAACACTGCCATACGTAATATTCAGCATGCTGTCAATTTCACCCGTTTTATGCGCCGATTCTCTTTAATGATCGCATCCACACGGTCAACATTTGCAGTGGTACGGGAGGTTGCGGGCCTGCCTTGGCGATTTTCATCTGTGATATCCTGCTTCAAATTGTTAATACCACTTTACAATGCCTTGCCGGAAAGTCGCACACTCTTCGTACACAACAGTCATTTGACGATGAATATCCGTGCAATTCACGCGTTAGGCCCATACAAAACGAATTATTGCTCGCACCTGCAATTTGAACATCCAGTTATCACGCCATTGTTTCTAGCCCGCTAGTCACACAAAACTAACGAACAATCACAGCAACCGTCCTACTTGACGTCTGTTGCTCAAGACAGCGACACACAGCGGGTTCCTTCGGCGAGTTAGTGCAACTTCATTTTTTATCCGCCCTCGTGTATGCTATGCTGAATAGTTTTATTGAGTACGACGTACTGTATAACTCTTTTACACAGTATTCAGCAATGTGTATAGAGCACTTTCAACCATCTAATTCATTCATGTTTTCTTACTCTGGCACTTACGCGGAGACAACATGGGTATCTGATTTTAGAAGTTTTTGATACTGACGGTACGTGAAGTTAGGAACTCAAAAAACATTCAGCCAAAGCCATTCGACGCAACTCTCAATAATTCTCGAGAAAATCGATTTTAATGTTTTACAAGTACCGGGTAAGTACCAATAATTGACGATCGGCATCTGTTGGTGTAGCTAAGGAGGTAGCGTTCTGGACTCGCAACCAGAGAATCAGTGGTTCTAATCCTGCTGTGACAGTTTTTCTTTTATTATTTCTTTCGTTGTGTTCGAATACTTACTCTTTTTTTATATCTAATTGTAATTTTTAGGAAAAATGAAAGTGTTTTTGTATATTCGTAATTTTCTACATTTTATAGAACATTAATAATGATGGTTTCAATCAAAAAAACGTGTTCAACGTTTTTACAGTGTTGCCTTTACTGTTAGTAGACGACAGTAGTCTCTGGTTATTCAGTTTGTGCGGAGCTATGAAACTGTTTTTTGGAAAGTCATCTTCATAGTTACTAAAGGCTTTCCAAGCGTCTAACTTATTCGACCATCGTTTTACATGACAAGGTGTTCAGCTCGTCTACATACACATAAACAAAAACTGACAACACGTGTAATTAGAGATCCCAAAATGTTTTATATATCTGAATTAGAAAAAAAAAATGTTTCGCAGTGGGATTCGAACCATCGACCGGTATGCTTGAGAGGACACAACACTGCCAACTGATCTACACCTACAGATGATACAAGAGTTTTAATTATTCGTACATACGTGTACTTGCAAAACTTCAAAATCGATTTTCTCGAGGAATTTTGAGGGTTGCGTCGAATGGCTTTGCCTGATTGTTATTTAAGTTCTGAACTTCACGTATCGTAAATATAAACAAATTCTAAAATCCGATACCCATTTGGTCTCCTTGTTAGACATGTTATAATTTGCATCATATTATAAAAATGTACATATCAATGTGTGTGTGTGTGTGTTCCGTATCTCCCCATAAACTATCTACCAGATTTCAACCAAACTTGTTACACATATTCTTTACAATCGGACAACAATCACTGTAGGGTTAAGAACCAACAACAACTCTTGAACGATAAAGTTCATGAAATTCACGAAAACTGAGTAATGAACAGACTTCAACGAAACTTTTTGCCATGAGAAAACAATTGTTTTGGGGTGAAGGACTACATATGACACATCGTTACTTATGGGAAGTACCGTATAACTTGTTAAACAATGAAAACTTCTCCATGATTCGAAGCATGAATAACGAGACACTATTTCAGAATGAGAGCATTTAGCGTTCCAAAGAAAACTTAACACAGTTTTTGAAAATTTTATTAAACTTTTTCTTGCTGACAAAAAGCAATGAAAGGAAAAAAAACACACTAGCCACTTGCTTCTTCTTAACCGATTGAGAGAGAGAGAGAGAGAGAGAGAGAGAGAGAGAGAGAGAGAGAGAGAGAGAGACAGGGTGGTCTTCTCAGTATACTGCAATACAAAATTGAAAACCTACGTGATGCAATTTGGGGCAAGAAATCACTAAAACTACCCCTCAAAATGCTGGCTTTGTTATTGTCGTCGCTTACTACTTCTCCTCCGTTCATGCTGTGATGATGATCGTGTGGTATTTATCACCGTTAGACCACAACTGAGAACGCGATGAGCCTGCCTGCTGCAAGTCTTTTTAACTGACGCCCATTTGGCGCATATTTGGACTGCAACATCGATAGCGATGTTAGCGACTTTGTAAGCCTCACTTACTGCCGTTACTTCCACCAATATATGATTTTAATTTGGATTCACTAACAACATAGCAACTCTGAGTAGTTAGAGTTATTCCAAGTCATGGTTAGGTAACCTGAGGGCCTGTTCACATACCCACCTAGCCGCCTGGCGCAATAACAGCGATCTACGCTCAAAATGGCCCCTTAGGTGAGATTAATATTTGTGGGGCGATGGGCAAATAAAAATGATATCCCATTAAAGGCAGTTTACTCGTTACGTTATGCATCAAAAGGAATTTTTAAGAGTTGATTAACACGTTGGCTGCCACGATGGCGTCAGAGGCGCGACACAGCCACGGCAGCCGACGTGTTAATATTGCATCCCCCCGCGGGAATGATCGCGCTGTCTGAGGCGCGGATTACGCGGCCGCTCCCGACGGAGGTTCGAGTCCTAGCTCGGGATGGGTATGTGTTGCACACAGAATAAGTTAGTTTAAGGTGTTTCTAAGTCAAGGGATCGAGAAAACCCTAGCAGTTTGGTCCCTTAGTTCAAAACGTTACGTCTTATGAATCTTACGATCAGTCCATCTTCAAATCCACTGACGAATAAATAAATAAGACTAGTTCTTGAAAGATGACCTAGAGGATTGTAGGTTTACTGATATTGGTTTCAACGTTGTCCGTCAAGAGAAAGTTTAGTGACGTAATTTCCTTCAATAGGAAATGTTGAGAGCAATAGGCACGGTGTGGTATAAGAACAGGCGCCCTTCCTCGGAGACACTCCTTCTTCCCACAGCCAGCTGAGCCAGTTTAAGTAGAAGGATGGCAAATAACTGAATATTTCCGCAACTATTGTTCATGATAGACACAATAAGTATCACACGCATACGAGAGTAAAAGTTACAAATTATCACTCGTAAATTAGTGAAGTCCATCGAACATTGCAGTTCCCAATTAATCCGCGATTAATTACAGTGTTTGTTATAAAACACATTTTGTCATCAAACGAGTACACGATAGCCGAATTATCACAGTTCTACAGCCCTTCCATAGTTTACCACTTTTCAACCAGAGACTAAGTTCTGCAGTCACAGTCCCTTAAATATGTTAAATCCACACATGCCTATCTCTTGAAATCAGAAGTTCGTAACGTCGCTTCAGATCGCCCAGTCACAACCTCTCACCGCCACGTCCATGTTACGAGTCCCTTCCCAAACGTTCGAAAGCGTACTCTACCTGCTCCCAAAATTGTATCCTTCTGCGCATCCTAAAGCCGAGTGGTCTGCGGCGCGCCAGTCACGGTCTGCACGGCCGATACTGTCGGGGATTCGAATCCCCCCTCGGGCATGGATGTTTGTGTTGTCTTTAGTATAATGTAGTTCATAAGTCCCTTAAGCTTAACAAAAATTTAAACATTTGGATTTGAAGATAATAAAATACATATATAAATGTAATGTTTTGTGTCTCTGTGGTGGAAATTATGTTCTGACACGAGAATATTACTACCTCAACGAATAGCAGAACAAGAGAGTAAAAAAAAGTTTGTTGAAAGAATACGGAAATAACGTGGACGTCTTTTGAGATATATAGCGTGGTTCAATACTGCCGATTTGCTTCTTAAGCTGTTACTGATAAACACCAAGTATCAATAATTGTAAATAGAAATCTTACAATACTGTTAATATAGTACTGAAATTTATCGGATTTTATCTGTTAGGGATATTGTAATTATAATTACAGCGTTTGATTCTCCCAAGACTCTTGAATCCATTCACCTAATTATATTTGCTGTATGATCATTCCCTGATTTTCTATGGATTTTTAGAATAATGTGTGTGGCTATATTGTATTTCAGTTGCAATCTGGGATAGCCGCCCTCACTCATCCAAGACCGCCGTTTCCTGTTTCCGAGCAGATTAGGGTTTCCCTAACGACCTGTATTGCATTCACTAGGTCCAAACTGTTAGCCGGATGGGGAACCCAACAGCTTGCCAAAACTTGTTTTTCACATGGAAACTATCAGCTTCCCCCTTTATCTGAAATGTCACAAAATCTTCGAAGTTTGTAAACCTTTTGAACCAAACTGCTTTGGTCATCAGTCCCTAGATTTACAAACTATTTAAACTAACTTACAACACACACACACACACACAGCCCTGTCCAAGGGAGGACTAGAACCTCCAGCCGGAAGGAGTGGCCGTCAATCCCGTAGCATGATGCCTTTGACTTCGTCTTTCTTACGTGCTCTAATCTGTTTAGATTGTACAGCATTGAAGGGCATTTAATGAAGTGCTTTCAAAATGGCCGAGAAATAATAGAGTATGCTGATGAATGAATATGCCTTGTCAGTATGAGATGTGATGTTATAGTGTACGCATATCAGTCTTCTTGATTTTAGAAGAATTTATTTTATTTTGCAGTGAGGGATAGGTCATCGTCCAGGTACATAAGCTCTGTTTTGGATGGCGACACGAAAAATATCACGTTTAAATTCTCTTTGAGCTCACAATCCATTACGAGAGTGTGTTAATTCGTTGAACAGGTTGGAATAACGTACATCCGACATCAGAGTTTATTAAATTTCATAATGTGACTTCCATTTGTCAGAACTATATTAATAATTCATGTTATTTATGTAAATATCATTTCAGTGAAAATCTGTTCCTTAATTTATTTCCTGCGACACAGCCCTAATTACCCCAGAAAAACCAACAGTAATTATCTGTCTGTTACTGTGGAAGTACTGTCACGCTAACGTTGGTTTTAAATTATATATTTGTACTTTGTTCCTCAGTTGTTACAGTAGCTATAAAAGCAAAAAGTATCGTTTGAGACTTTCTTCCGAGGCGAACCTCTAGAATTATTAAGGGATTTACTGGTAACAGTTCCCACAGACTTAAAGTACTCGCTGTAGACAGAGCTGTATGCACTCGTAAGCTCCATACTAATAGCCAAATGGCTAAACCACCATTCTTCTGCCATGTTTATAATTCAGGACACGTAAGATAGAAATATTGTATATCTCTGTCTGCACCTGGCTCAACAAATACCTTGACATGGTATCCTTCATGTGATACCAAACACTGTATTTAACGAAAATTGCTTAACTTAACGATGGCAATAACAATGAAGCGAAATATTGTGGATACTATAGGAAAAAACATTCCCACGAATTCATTGTCACAGAAAATTATGACGAATAATTTTTATACGTACTATAATTCAGATGGAATTATATCACAGATCATTCCTCTATCCTCTTTTCAGAACACGTGGTGGAGTTAATGCTTACCGTAAACGTTAACTATATGTGAAACAGCAAACAGATATAATAGAAAATCATCGGTTAGACATCAACAGCGTGTCCCTACTAATACACCAACTTCCTTCATCAAACTTATAATGCAGTTCTAAAACTAATTAAATTACGAGTAAAATTCGTCCTTATTCTGTTAGATATGAACATGTCGGGAGACAAGTGTATGGTTTTCAAGACCTAAAGAAAAACATTCTAGAATTAAAAGAAACAAATAAATAAAAAAGACCTGGATATTTATTATGCACTAAACTGCTATGACATTTAATCACAACCATTAGATTAGATTAGATTAATACTTGTTCCATAGATCATGAATATGACACTTCGTAATGATGTGGAAAGTGTCAGTTTTTGAAGTGTGACAAAACATAATATTACATGACACTCAATTTTTGAATATTTTATTTTATTATTATTATTATTATTCTTTTTATTTATTTTTTCCTAAAGTACTAACTTTTATCTAGAAATTCATCTAATGTGTAGAAGGAATTGCCATTCAGAAATTCTCTTAATTTATTTTTAAATGCTAGTTGGCTATCTGTCAGAATTTTGATACTACTTGGTAAGTGACCAAAGAATTTTGTGGCAGAATAATTAACCCCTTGCTGTGACAGAGCTAAATTTAACCTTGAATAGTGTATGTCACCCTTTGTCCTAGTGGTGTAGCTATGCACACTGCTGTTACATTTGAATTCAGTGGGATTGTTAATAACAAATTTCATAAGTGAATATATATATTGCGAAGTTACTGTGAAGATTCCTAGATCCTTAAATAAATTGCAGGATGATCTTGGGTGGGCTCCAGCAATTATTCTGATGACCCGCTTTTGGGCAATGAATACTTTCTTACTAAATGATGAATTACCCCAGAATATGGTGCCATAAGAAAGCAAAGAATGAAAATAGGCATAGTATGCTAGTTTACTGAGTTGTACATCACCAAAGTTTGCAATCACTCTAAACGTTTCAGCAGGTCTTCAATGTGTTTCTTCCAATTCAACCCCTCATCAATGCATAAACCTAAAAATTTTGAATATTCTACCTTAGCTATAGATTTCTGGTTGAAGTCAATATTAATTAATGGTGTGATGCCATTTATTGTGAGAAACAGATTATACTGTGTTTTTTCAAAATTTAAAAAGAGTCCATTTGCAGAGAACCACCTAATAATTCTCTGAAATACTTCATTGACAATTTCATCAGTTAATTCCTGTGATTCGGGTGTGATAGCGATACTTGTATCATCAGCAAAGAGAACTAGCTTGGCATCTTTATGAATATAGAAAGGCAAATTATTAATATATATTAAGAACAGCAAAGGTCCCAGTACCGAACCCTGTGGCACCCCATGCTTGATACTTCCCCACTTTGAGGACTCAGATGTTTCTGCATATTATGTAAATTACTTATATCAACTTTCTGAACTCTTCCAGTTAGGTATGATTTAAACCATTTGTGCACTTTCCCACTCATACCACAATACTTAAGATTATCTAGAAGAATTCCATGGTTAACACAATCAAAGGCCTTTGATAGATCACAAAAAATCCAACAGGTGATTTACAGTTATCCAGAGCATTTAATATTTCATTAGTGAAAATATGTATTGCATTTTCTGTTGAAAAGCCTTTCTGAAAACCAAACTGACATTTTGTTAGAACTTTATTTTTATTAATATATGAAGCTACTCTGGAATACATTACATTTTCAAGAATTTTTTATGGGGCGGTCAGAAGTGAGATTGGGCGGTAGTTGTTGACATAAAACCTATCACCTTTTTTATGAAGTGGTTTGACAATAGCATATTTCAGTCTATCAGGGAAAATACCCTGCTCCAGTGAGCTATTACAAATGTGGCTAAGAATCTTACATATTTCTTGGGAACAAGCTTTTAATACCCTGCTGGATATGCCATCAGTGCCATGAGAGCTTTTACTCTTGAGAGAGTTTATTAATTTCCTAATTTCAGATTGAGAGGTGGGTGGGATTTCCATTGTATCAAACTGTCTAGGTACGCCCTGTTCCATTAATTGCCTAGCTTCTTCTAATGAACATTTGGATCCTATATTCTCCACAACATTTAAAAAATAATTATTAAAAGTGTTTTCAACTTCTGACTTCTTGTTTGTAATTTTTTCATTCACTTTGATGGTAATGCTGTCTTCCTGTGTTCTTGGTTGCCCTGTCTCCCTTGTTATAATATTCCGGATTGTTTTAATTTTATTCTTGGATGTACTAATCTCAGACATTATGCACATGCTTTTGGATTTTTTAATAACTTTCCTTAATACAGAACAGTATTTATAATAGTTGGATATTTCTGGGTCACTACTCTTTCTTGTAGTCAGATACAGTTCCCTTTTCCGGTTAAAAGATATTTTTATACCTTTGGTGAGCCATGGTTTTTTGCTTGGTTCCTTACAATTAAATTTGACTAATTTCTTGGGGAAACAGTTATCAAATACCCTTACAAAAGTATCACGAAATAAGTTGTATTTTAAATTAGCATCAGGTTCCTTGTACACTTCATCCCAATCTAACTGCTGAAGACTATCCGTGAAATTTCTAATTGTCGAATCATTAATTGTACGTAGAACTTTGGAGGACTGATTCAAATTACTGAAAGGACCTGTATCATATAATGTAACTAGCTGTGCACCATGATCAGAAAGACCACTCTCAACAGGACATGCACTAATGTTGTTAAACCTATCTTGGTCTATAAAAAAATTGTCTATCAATGTGCTGCTGTGTTTTACTACCCGAGTAGGAAAATCAATAACAGATGTCAAATTGAAAGAACCGAGTAAGACTTCCAGGTCATTCTTCTTATTACACTCTTGCAGTGAATCCCTACATACAATTATTTGCTTCCCCCTATCTGACAGATAGCACAAATACAATAATTTGCTTCCCCCTATCTGACAGATAGCACAACAAGGCATCCAAGTATTCCAGGAATAAATGAAAGTTTCCTGAGGGGGCCTATACACTGTGACAATTATAAAAGAACCACCCTTCAGTTTAAGCTCGTAGGCACATGCTTCTATATGTTGCTCTATACAAATTTTTTTTGTTTCTAAATTTCTTACACTGTGACAACTTTTGACATAAATGGCAACTCCTCCCCACACCTTCTCTCTACTTACATGTGCTGCTAGTTTATACCCACTAATATTTACTTTATTGATATCAGTGACAATGTGATGCTCAGACAGGAATGGTATATCTATTACATTGTCAACTTCTATAGTTTCTAAATAAATCAGGAGCTCATCTACTTTATTCTTTAAACTCCCAATATTTTGATGAAAAATACAAACATTATTTTTTAATTTACTATTGTTATAATCATATGATATTTTAACAGTTTTATTACCTGCCTGTCTGGGCTTCTCATTGGACACTGAACTTATCCTAAAAAAGAGGTACTCCCAAGAGTTGTAGTGTCCCTCCTTATAGATTTTCCTAACAACCCAGCCAGTTTTCCCTTCCCTTTCCTATTGAGGTGCAGGCCATGCCTAGTAAGGTCCCACCTATCAATAGCATCAACAGGGACCAAACCAATGTCCGACAGAGTGGCCGCCCTACGCAGCTGATCTAACTCCATGTTTACACTCCTTACAGAGCTGTTCAACTGAGGCTGATCATACCGCATGAAGGCAGGCACCATTCGAACATTCGTATGGTTTGTTGCAGATGCTATTTTCACCAGGTCACACTCAGTACTGTAGCCCTAATCCCTATCTATACTGTTTCCCTCACCACCCACTATCACAACATGATCCTCCTTAATAAACCCTTTGCACAATGAATCTAAATCCTCTACCACCTGGCTAAGATTTGCACTGGGCTTGAAAAAGTTTGTGACCTGGTACCTGTCACCTAATTTTTCCTGCACAATTTGGCCCACACCTCTCCCGTGGCTGCTACATAGTAACAGAACTTTCTTCCTACTTCCTACTTTTTTTGAAACCTTTGGTTTCCTAATGAAATTCTGTTGCTCCTTAATTACACCTACATCTACTGGAGGCTCTTCCTCATTAGACTGGCAGCAAGGCAAACCTATTGTTTGTGCCAATGATAAAACTGTCACACACTGTACTCTTACTGAGGCTACTGTTCCCTGCTACCACTTCCCACCTCTGGTTACCCTCCTCCCCCCTTAACCTCAACAGTTCTTCTCTAACACTGTCTAATTCAGCCTGAAAGGCTCTGATTTTCCCCTCCTGTTCCTCTATTTTCTTAGCCCTTCAACAAACCCTGCACAAGAAAGAAAGAGTCTCCTTTGCTTCCCCAATACCCACGCCACTACATTCTCCCCAGTGAAACCAACTGTCACAGCAGCTGCATAGAACCCCTGAACTAACTTTACTACGGCAGCTCAAACACTTAGCACTCATGGTTGTTTCCTGTATTAAGCTAGGTGAAAACGGAAAAATTAAATTAGATACAGATATAAATCAGCACTAAAGTTGAATAGGGCACTAATATATGTAAATACTAGTCGTACAGTGACGTAAAAGCAACTTCTATTACGTGTTAACGCTAAGTCAGTGTACTCTGAAAATTAGGCCTAGTCTCCGAATGTAAACAAAGGAAATGCGAAGTTTCTGGGACAGCAAATAAAATCTTAATCGATTCTACGTGAATAATAAGTGAGAATCAATGAAGGGATATGATGTACTTAACTTGTAATAAAGGCAAAAAGAACTAATAAACGAGTTTATTTAGATTTGCTGTGCAAGAAGGTAAACGAAACCTACGGCTGTAAACACTGATGTATGGACTTTTCGCGATTAATGAAAAATTACGCAAGGGAAAGTGAAACCTTTAATTGTAAGCTAGGACAGGACTCTAATAAATGTATTTAATTACTTATCGGTGTAAAACTAAGTCTTATTACAATCTAAATTACTTATCTTTTCCGAGAGGACGAAGCTGCCGCGTCTCGCCTAGCGCAGGGCTGCCAACTCAAAATTGATTGAAGTTAAGTAAACACTCTACTGCTGTTAGTTGGAACTGACTTAATGATTAGTTCATTTCAGAAGTTCATCGCTGATAATAATAAGTCCTTTCACTAACCAAAGATGGTTATCAAAAGACGCGATTATAAAAATGTATTTTAATACTTTTTCCCTTGAAATTAAAGTTCACCAAGATGATCATGTAATGAGCCTCTTATAAGTCAGGCCCATGTCAAGTATTTACAAAACCAGTTGGTAGATGTTTGAGAGGAGATACCTACTTCTGGCGCTGACGTAACAATAAGGCCAATTTTCAGAAAAGCTTGGTCGGTCAAAGCAGAGGAAACTTCTCATAACGGTGTTGACAGCCAAACTATGTTATTCTAACTTGATTCCGTAACGGAAGCCCGCTTAGAAGTATCCACTTGGTGGGCGATATGAAATATTATTTTTTTCAAAATTCATTCATCGAATTCGTTCTATCATAAAAACATCATCAGTGCAGAGTTGGAAGTCATGATGACTCATGTACTTTTCATACAACAATCACTGGTTATTAATTTTTTTAACAAAGCTGCTATTGTCAGCGACCGTTACAACGTCAAACGATAAAAATGAGACCTCGGTCACAAAAATTAAATTATTTAACCTGGTTTCGGAAATAAATAAGACTGCCTTCATGAGGAATTAGAAATTAAAACAAGTCACTTAATAAAATTTTACAACTCAGCTGTAAAGCTTACGTCACAAAATTATATATATATATATATATACTAGGCTACTGTACAGATTAAAGTATTGAGAAAACAATTGATACAAGAAGCTATGTTTAACATGAGAGATGACGGAGGCGTAATTTTTCAATACAATATTAGTTGAGAGAATTAATGAGTTACAAAATTATAATAAGTAAAACAGTTAAAAATTGGCTTTTGGAAAACAAATTCTTGGATCGAGTCAGAAGCTAGAAGCTAGCAGTCTGAAGAAATAAAATTTTTAACTTAGTGGCAAGCCAGTAAGGGGCTGCCAATGTGCCAGCATATCAAGACGGCATCAGAGCCTTTCCTTATTTTTGTAAAAGTCTCATTCGATGATTATACTATCTGATGATGACTACCTTAGTGTAGTCGAAATCTAGATAAAAATATTTGTAATTATTTTAAGGAATTTGTGGCGCTGCAATTTGTCAAAATTATTTTACACCCAGTTGCTGCATACAAATCATGCTCAAAATTGTAATGCCTCAGCATTGGCATTTCACGATCCTTAGTGATCCTAGTGCAAATTATTAACACGAGTTATTTACAAAAGGATGGAAATGCTGGTAGAAGCAAATCATATCAAATCAAATGTTTTTTATAGTTTATGGGAATTAACTATGGGGTCATCAGTCCTTAACCTTACAAACTACTTATGAACTAGCTAATCCTAAGGACGGCACAAATATCCATGGCCGAGGGGAGATTCGAACCCCCGACCGTAGTGGCCGTGCAGACCGTGACTAGAGCGCCTCAGTCCCCTCGCCCACAGCGGCCTGCGCTGGTAGAAGCCGACCTTAGAGAAGATCAGTTAGGATTCAGGAGAAATTTAGGAACACGGGAGGCAATTCTCACTTTACAGCTTATCTCAGAAGATAGATTAAGGAAAGGCAAACCTACACTCATAGTTTTTGTAGATTTGGAGAAAGTTTTTGACAATGTTGATTGTAATACACTCTTTCAAATTCTGAACCAAGGAGGAGTAAAATATAGAGAACGGAAGGTTATTTGCAACTTGTACAAAGACCAGACGGCGGTTATCAGAGTTGATGGGCATGAAAGAGATGCAGTGGTTGAGAAGGGAGTAAGACAGGGTTGTAGCCTTTCTCCAATGTTATTCAATATGTACACTGAGCAAGCTGTAAAGGAAAGCAAGGAGAGATTTGGAGAAGGAATTAAAGTTCTGGGTGAAGAAATAAGAACGTTGCGTTTTGCCGATGACATAGTAATTCTGTCAGAGACAGTAAGGACATGGAAGAACAGTTGAACGGAATTGACATGTGTTGAAAGGTGCATATAAGATGAACATTAATAAGAGCAAAACGAGGATAATGGAGTGCAATATAAGAAAATCAGGCGATGCGATTCGATGCGAAGAAATTAGATTAGATAACGAAACAACAAAGGTGGTAGATGATTTCTGTCACTTGGGCAGTAAAATAACACATGATGGTCAGAGTACAGAGGACATAAAATGCAAATGGCAATTGGAAGAAGAGCGTTTTTGAAAAAGAGAAATTTGTTGACATTGAATATTAATTTAAGCGTAAGAAAATCCTTTCTGAAGACATTTGTGTGGAGTGTTGCCTTGTATGGGAGTGAAACATGAACGATAAACAGTGCGGACAGGAAGAGGATAAAGAGTTTTGAAATGCACTGCTACAGAAGAATGCTATATATATATATATATATATATATATATATAGAGAGAGAGAGAGAGAGAGAGAGAGAGAGAGAGAGAGAGTGGAGCCCCTCCACGCTCGCACTAGCATGGTGACCAACTCAATAGTTCTACTGTCACCTCTGCATGTGTTAGTAAGTTAATGTAGGCGTCACAGGAGCGGGTACTGTGATGTGTTCCGTATGTGTGGGTACTCATTAATACGGTCCATACCGGGAGATAGTATTGGTCGAAAACTTGGAAAGAAGAGCGGTTTTAAGGGCAGAGGGAAAAAAGTGCCAAGGCAAGCGCCAAGGGGAAAAAAAAACCTCTGCGACAGGAGCGGGTAGTAAGGGCAGTAGCGGATTCTTTGCTAACTGCGATAGTTCATGCAAGGGTAGGTTAAGTTAGTAGCGGGTATCGTGCATCGATTACCGTGTCAGAGCTAAGGTCGTCATAAAGACATCAATCCGGTAGTACTGCAGCAGAACCTGCTGCGTTGGGCTGCACTGCTACACTCGACCAGCCGGCCACGAGCGGCAGCGTGCCGCGATGTTTCTTGCGTCCTCTCTCCGGCGGTGGCGTCCTTCGTCGCGGTACCTCTATGCGCAAATGACTGCGCGGAGAGGTTCCTGCCGCCGGTCGTTGGGGCCGCAACTTCACTGGGGGGCGCACGACTCCTTCAGCGCCTGCTCCAATGATTGCCCCTCCAGTTTGTCCTTCATTTCTTCAATCGCCTGTCTGGCCCGTTCCTGGGCAGGCGTCAACTGCTGGGCAGCTGTCGACTGCGGTTGTACAACCGCAGGAGCGCCGGTCGTCGTAGCAGTGGTCGCCCCAGAGCTCTCTGCCGCAGGGGCGGGCTCTGTAGCGTCCTCAGCGTCGTCATCGTAGAGGTCACGCGCCAGTTCGGCATGCAGCTGCCGAATCTGCCGGCAGACCTCGTCCCTCTCCACAGCAAGTTGGGCCTGGAAGGCCGACCTCTCTGCTGCCATGGCGGCTTTGAATGCCGCCGTTGCCTCTTCCGCGGCAACGCGCAGGTCGCCCCCGACCGCGTCGTCTTCTTGGGGCGGATGGCGCCGGCTCCCTTTCCACTCTCGGCCGGTCCGCGCCGCCGTTGGCGGTTTTTGACGGCCGGTCGCGGTCAGGGGGCGCGGCTGCCGCGCCGTCCCCTCGTCGTCGTCGTCGCCGCCATTTCCGCCGACGCTGCGGCGCCGCCGCAGCGGCCGCCGCGCCGCCTCCGGTTTGGCTTCGGCTTGAAAGAGCCGGGCAGCCTCGCCAGTTGGCGACGTGAGGACCGCCACAACGGGCGCAAGTCGGCGTCTCTTCTCTGCCGCGAACGCAGTCTCGTGAGTTATGCTCGCCAGAGCATTTGACGCACCGCGCTGCGTTGCGGCAGTATTTGCCCACATGGCCCACCCCCTGGCACTTGAAGCACTGGGGGAGAGGGTTCATGTCGGCGGGGAGGGCTTCCACCGTCACAGGAAAGCCCAAGAGCTTCCGCAGGGCGAAGACGTCGCCCCCATCATCGACCGTTTGCACGGCGACAACGTAGAGCGGCGGCCTCGTCCTGTTGGTCCGGTTGTGCAACTTAACAGTTGCATCACCGAACCCTGCTCGCCGCAGCCCTTCCCGGACTGCTGCCTCGTCGCAGCACCATGGCAGGCGCTTTAGGTGCGCCCTGGTGTTCTTCTCGCGCTTCCCTTCAGACGTCGTCGTCAAGGGAGGAGCGTCGACGATGATGGCGGCCACAGCGCTCTTGAGTGCCCTGTGGTCCGACTTCGTTGCTGCCTGTAGCGAAACGGTGGTGTTCGAATCGACCGCCTCGATGCCGACCTCTTTCTTGCAGCAGCCGACTATAATATCGTACACCTCCGCCCACGCGCCATTGCACGAGATGTACAAGGGCGAGGGTGTCTTCTTGCCGTGATCAGCAGACTCGATGAGTTGCATGATCGACGGCCCCTTCACTGCAGGTTTCTTCTGCTGCGCCGATTTCTTCACCATGCTGTGGTGCGGGAGGACACGACAATTTGCACCGTTGTTAGAACAACGCAACGACAATTTGCTTCGATCCCGCCACAGCACGGACTTCCTCTCAGCTCTCCGGCAACTGGAACAGAGCGCGCTGCACCGACGATGCGCACGCCTCCGCTGCTCAGCTGCAACTCTGGGTGGATCGCATAACTAATGAGGAGGTACTGAATAGATTTGGTACGAAAAGGAACTTCTGGTATACCTTAACTAAAAGAAAGGGTCGATTGGTAGGACACATTCTTAGGCATCAAGGAATCGTGAATTTACCGCTGGAGGGAAGTGCGTGGGGTAAAAATCGCAGAGACAGACCAAGAGGTGAATACAGTAAGCAAATTCAGATGGATATAGGTTGCCGTTCTTATGAGGAGATGAGACTTGCTCAAGATAGAGTAGGGTGGAGAGCTGCATCAAACCAGTCTCCGGACTGAAGACCACAACAAAAACAGTGACTTGTTGCTATGTACCTCCAGTTTATTCTCAATGTCGTTTGGCGGTAGGCTGTTATGTTTTAAATGTATTTGACTGGAAATATTTATGGTTTGCCATTCTGTGATTCTTATTAAACTTGCCCGTGCTAGTGGTGTGTCAATTGGTCTTTCTATTTATTCCTTGCTTACTATAAGGTTTATACCTGCATGATAGGCTTGATAGCAAGTGTTTTTTATGTGAGTAAACAACGAGTACACAGAATAAGCTGATTGGAATGTGATAGACTGCCGACTGCTCATTGGAAAAAGTATGTGATTCTTGTAAACTGTTTATGCAATGGTTCGTCTCATGACAAAAATATGTTTTTCCATTAAATCTATCTCAAACCTCAAAATAATTGAATCAGGTTTGTTGTTAAATGTACATGTCGTGATTTCTATTTTTTTTTTTTTTTTTTTTTTACGCAATTTTTGATTAAGTTTGTATTGGAGGCATGATGAGCTAAGGCTCAGTCTTTCATTGTTGTTACTCTGGCGTAATGGAGGTCACTAGAGAAATTTGGGTACGTACATTGTTAACAAATTTATTGTAATGTAATGAATTTAAGAAATTTGATCCAATTAAGTAACTGGAAAATTTCAATATCTGATCGTTCAAATAAAAAAAAAAACTTTGTAGAGTTATGGGATTTATCTACAGTAGTCATCAGTCCCTAAACTTACAAACTGCTTAAACTAACTTATCCTAAGAACAACACTAACACCCATGCCCGACGCAGGACTCGAACCTGCGACGTGGAACGGCCGCACGCACCGTAGCAGGGTGCCTCAGCGTGCGCGGCTATTTCGCCACGGCTATCTGCTTGTTAATGAGATTATTGTAATACAGTGAATTTTAATCGGAAGGAATTTGCCTTTTAGAAATAAAATGGATTTGTGTAACTATCAAATTGGAAAAGATGCTTGGTGTTTCTTCGCAGTTCTTCCACTCCCATGTTAAGTGTTATGTCTATTAATCCTGCCTAGTAGCTCTCACTCGCACCATCGAAATTTATGTCGGAATAGGAAATATTATGATACTGAACGCAAAACATGTGTCAAAATATTAACTTCATTAAAAAAAAGTTCGCATTTGCATTAGATGAATAACAATTTACTTCGAGAAATAAAGGAGTGACTTGTGTACGGCTAAGGCGCAACGTTTCCTCGCGGCAATATCAGACTACCGTCTCAGAAGCAAGACTTTAGCTGGTGTTGCCTCAGACTGTTGTCCGTTTTGATATGCTCTCTCCATTGTCTTCTTATTATTGAACCCCGAAGACACGCAGTAAGAGATTGCTTAGTTTTATTTTACTGTTATTTATTAAGGTGGCTAGGATATATGGGAAACTCGAATTGTCGAGACTCGGAATATCAAGACTGTACTGTGTTACCTTTCTTATCATGCATTAAAATCTCCAAGTGTTACAAGTGGTGAATAGTGAAATTCAGTGTGCAACCAGCTTTGCGTACCGATATCATCTTAGCTACATCGTGACGTCAATACAATGAGCTCACTATATATAGCATTACACACCATATTGTAATTTGATAAACGAATTTCCATCAGTCTGTACGTTACAAGGAATCGCTATCTTACTCCTTGTTTCGAACATAATGTCATATAAGAAGTAACAGGTTGATATCCTGGAGCAATTTCTTTTCGTGCTCCATTAACGTTTTGTAGCCGCTTTATTTTAATTTGGAAATTATGGAAATATGAACATCAGTGATGACACGTTCAGCCAGCTAAGGTAATTGTAGAGATCAATGGTTGTTTCGCTCGTTATTGCTGACTGTCAGTGTGGAGCAACGAAGTGTTCATTATTTGTTTGTAAAAATCATTTCAAGCCTTAATTCCTACCGAAAGAGATGGCGCAGTGGTAACATACTGGACTTGCATTCGGGAGGATGGTGTCGGCCATCCAGATTTAGGTTTTCCGTGATTTCCCTAAATCACTCTAGGCAAACGCCGGGATCGTTCCTTTCAAAGGGCACGGCCGATTTCCTTCCCCATTCTTACCCAAAATTCCGAGCGTTAGCTCCGTCTCTAATGACCAAGCTGTCGACGGGACGTTAAACCCTAAGCTTCCTTCCTTCCAAAATTCCGTAAGCCAGTTATGGTGCAGAGTCCAAATAAAAATCTAAAATATAAAACTGCCAATATTAAATTAGACCTCAATACCGGTAGAGTCATTATTCACTTCGTAGTACTGATAAATTATATCTGAGAGTTTTTGAACAGTCATACTTGCTGTTGAGTCTCATAGCTTAAATCACGTAATAAAACTCGTTCCACTCGCAAATGTTGTGCTTATTTCTGTATCATCAACAAATCACAGTTATAGAAATTACATAAGCTGACACTGATATTTCTACTCGCATTCGAAATCAAAAAGAAGAAAGATATTACTGCACTATACCATCTTTTATAGTGTGAAATAATACATTGTCATTATATTTACATATTACACAGAAAAAACCGTGCGGCGTGAGTTTTAAACTAAATCTGGGTAATTTATAGAAGTAGGAAATGGTTGGAAGAAGGAGTGTATGTGCTACATACGGTTTTTAATAGCTACCAGCAAACAGCGACGCACTCTTAAATCTTTCCCAAGAAATAGAGAATTCTAAATATAATAGCTTAATGAGGCTACTACTATGCCTTCTGAGATCGTTTACGTTTAATAAACAGTGTATTTCATGCTTTGAATTACGCCTTTATTATGAGTTCTTTGTAGATATATGCCTGTTATTTGTAAGCGAAGAGCTGACCTTGACAAAATTTTTAGAAAGAAGGGCCCAGAGCATTTGAATGAAATCTATATATTGTTATGGCCAAATTACAATATGGAAAAGTGATGAGAAATAAGACTTTTAAATCCAACAGTAAATGTAATTTAATCGCCTGCAGTCTTAAAAAAAGTGGTTAATATATTATAACAACGAATTTATAACTGCAAGTTTTATTTTAATCCCTTCATTTAATGCGTAGACGAGGATTGCTCATGGAAACTGCGTTCATATATATATGTTCAAAATGTATGTCATGTATTGTTTGGTTATTCACCTATATATATATATATATATATATATATATATATATAATCTGTACACGTTATGAAAGATATCCATCTCCGCAACTGCGTTTATCACCAAACGCGTTTCGTTACACTGAATATAAAATGTGTTCAGTGGTGTGAAATGAGAACAATCTGCAGTTTGATTTGTTTTCATAGATCGGAAACATTGAATTTGAAATTTTTAAAGTGTTGATCTTTTTACTGACGAATTTTTTTCTTAGATTTTCGCCTGACATAATGAAGCGCCGACGTGTTTCACAGTTAATGGTAGAGACGATTGCTTTAGTTTCTTCTGCCCTATATTAATAAAAAAATCATCTAACATAATATCTCAAAGGGGGTAACAAATGTAAGCCTGCGTTGTAATTTTGGTACGCAGCGACATATAATACGGAATCGCAGATGCATGGCAAGTAGGCCTATAGCGTACAACTCGAACCAACAGATGGCATTGCTAGTGTTGTCCCCTGAAAAACGCATGTAAATGACACGAGTTTCCGCTGTTGTCTTTATAAGGTACTTACAGACAACTCCCGAAAGACAAAATACCGAATTTCGGCACAATAGATGTTTCTCTTTACTTACACCGACAGACAGTATCTATACGTCGTCCATATGAACCGGAAATTCTTAATAAGAAAAGACAATCCGCGAAACCACTAACAAGGATACGAAAATCGGTAGTGGAAATGGAAAACCGCTTTACAGAAGCGGATTTCCAGAACCTATTTTGGTTTACATGATCAACCAAATGCAGAATTCGAAAATCGATTTGAGAAATCTGGCTTTGGTAGCCCATGTAAACGGGCTGCTTATTAGCTAGAAGTTCAATTGTACTTTGACATCTTTGTATCCAATCTCTTCCTTTTTTTATTGCAATCTAGTAATTCTTCGCACAATATTTGCCCAAACCAGCATCACATGAAAGAGCCTGTTTCAAAATAATTTTTAAAGTAGTAACTGGCTTTTAAAGATGCTTTAGATGTCAGCGAAAGGTACCACCTTAGGATTCAGTACACGTAAACATTACACCCAATCCAATATTTATATGCCAAAGTGGCAGTTCCCTTTACGAAGTATCCGCCACAGTCATTCTATGTTGGCAGTTATAATACCGGCTACAGAGATTACTCACAAACTGACAAACATTTTGCCGACAAACACGAAGCCGCCGATTACACGCATTTCGGACCGCTCTGAACGTTAAGCGTCGGTGATCACGGTGGATCACGCCAGCTTGTGCACTGATCTGCGGCAATTATGGTAAGCGCAGGACCTGCTTAGATCAGTCGAATGGCGGGCTATATATATCCCGGTTCGACGCACGTACGACATATTAATTGCCTGGCTTTAGACACAGACTGCGTGGACGTGTCTGTCGAAGGATTGCAGAAGGATTACTTCAGTGCAACTTCAAACCGACAGAAACTGTGTTTTAATATATATACGGTGTGAAACACCTAACACTTGCACCGCAAATATTCAAATATTGCGAAACGGAAAGTGCGATTGATCTGCGGTTTTCACAGAATGCATTGGCAGTCAAGAGCTCGTATTTTTAGCCAACAAAAAGATCGTAATATAACATAGAAAGTGTATTTTTATGCAAACAAACTGTTTTTTAAATGGAGCAATGCCTGTAGACATTAAGAAACTAAAAGTAGTGTGCACTAGAATATCAGTAGTGTTTGTTGCAGGATTCTAGTGCAATATATATATATATATATATATATATATATATATATATATATATATAATAATGGAAAGTCCAGGTTGGAATAAATAATTCGAAGTGTGGCAGTCGGAGGTGATGGTTGTATGACTGTGTTGTGTGCCTGTGTGATTGCGTGAGTGCTCTATTTCTGAAGAAGGCCATGGCCGATAGCTGAATGTGTTGTATGTGTGTGTCTTTTGTATGTGCCTGTCGCAGCTCGTCGCCACGTCTTTGCGGTGAGTAGTAAACTGTCCTCATATTATATATATATATATATATATATATATATATATATATATATATATATATATATATAAATCTGTTTTCTCAGGCCCATTCCGCCAATAGCAACTTGTAATGCAAAGTCAATCGGAAACGTCCATTTTGACCAATCAGTGGGAAGAATGAAACATCAAATCATATGAAAAACAAGCCTTTAAAACACCAATCATCACTGCCGCTTTCCACCAATGGCGTGCAATAAAATAATCACCAATAATGGAAAACCAACGTCCCCCATCCTCTCCTTCATCAAATGTTTGTAGATCTATCGGACCAAACTGCGTGCTCATCAGTCCGTAGCTTACAAACTACTTAAACCTAGGTAAACTAACCTAAGGACAACACACATACCCATGCCCCAGGGAGGACTCGAACCTCAACGGCGAGCAACCGCGCGCTCCGCAGCGAGACGCTTTAGACCGCTCGGCTACTCTAACGCGGCCGAGATATCGTCTTTGGAAAGACATGCTGTAGTACTTCGTGCAGTATGGACAGCCCTCAAGTTGGTACCATAGATTACTCCTAGTCTTCAGAAGAACGTCTTCTGGCATCCATGGAAGATGGTCTGTTAGAAGGCTGCGCTACTTGTGCGCCGTCAGTGTTCCGTCTATAAAATACGGACATATGAGCTGCTGGTTCACTATCCCACAAAACACGTTTACACTCCATGGACGCTGACGATCCACCTGTCGAAGCTAAGACGGATTGTCAGCAGACCAATAGTGCATGTTTCTGCGGTTTACCTGGCATGATTGATAAATGTGGCTTCATCACTAAACAAGATACATAATAGATGCGGAGTATCCTGCCGTAAAGCCCATCTACAGAATCTAACACGATTCTCAAAATCGTTTCCATGCAGCTCTTGATCTAGAGAGATGTGACAGGGATGGAACCTATGCCAATGGAGAATGAGCAGGACTCTTGCCTGACTCATGTCAGTTCCTTGTGCGATTGCACGGGAGCTGACATGCGGATCAACTGCAACAGCGCCATGAACATGTATTTCCCCCTTGTCTGTCATCACTTGTTTCCTTCTGTTACGTTGTCTCGGTGTTACACTACCACTTTCACGTAACTGGTTGAAGTGGTTGATGAATAATTGTCGAGATGGGTGACGTCTATTGGGTATTGGGATATCTTGCCGCATATACCGTACACCATACACCATGAACATGTCGGCTTTTTCTGCATTGGTAAAACCCATCGTACACTGACGACCTAGCGCTTGCGACGGGGGTTCGATTCCCCCCTCGAGCATAGATGTTTCTGCTGACTTTAGTGTAAGGTAGTTCAAAAGTAGTTTGTATGTTTAGGGACTGATGACCCCGCAGTTAAGTCCCATAAGCTTTACAAACATTTGAACATTTGAACTAGCGAGCTGCAGTGCACTCAAGGAACACACAAGCACGCTGTAAAGCAAACATAACATAATCGTACTTAGAAACTATGCGGGTTTACTGGCACACGCAAATGTCGGTGTGGGAACGTTCCAAAAGACGATATCTCGTAAACGATTTGCACCAGAATCTTGCAACAAACACTACTGATATTCTAGTGCACCCTACTTTTAGTTTCTTAATGTCTACTGGCATTGTTCCATTAAAAACACGTATGTTTGCATAAAAAGTACACTTTCTAAGTAATATTACAATCTGTTTGTTGGCTAAATATACGAGCCTCTGACTACCAATCCATTCTGTGAAAATCTCACATCAATCGCAGTTTCCGTTTCCGCACTTTTTGCTTTGCAAGTGTATACAGGGTGAGGCAGCTAAGTCATAACACCCCTTGGTTCGTCCCAACCTGTTAGTTACAAGGATGCTGTTTGCACTGTGAATTTCAGGCATAGGGGCTACTTGAGTGACATATATTTGTGCTATTTTTTGTTATTGAGATATGAGGCCACCTTTAGTGTTTCTTTTTTTTTTTTTTCTTACTAGAACCCTATGTTAAATTTTAGCGTAACATTTTTAGCTTAAGAAGACGTTTTCAAATATGTGTATATCGTAATATTTAGGCGCATAGTCTTTGAGACGCAGATATGTTTCCGTATCATATTCGTCCATCGAAGCGGCGCTCTTTGTGTAAGGACGGACTCGCAACGTTCACCGTGTAGTCTACACAACGGGAAAGATCGCACTGGACAACGCCTAATACTCCTAATACGATAGGAAAACATATCTGTATCTCAGAAACTATTCGCCTAGATATTGTGATATACACATATTTGAAAACATCTTTTTAAGCACATCATGTTACGCTAAAAATTTAACATACGGCTCCATTTGAAAAAAAAAGATGACCTCATATCTCTGTAATATAAAATAGCACAAACATGAAATGTGATGTATTCAAGTAGCCCCTGTCGACGCAATTCACTATCCAAACGGCATCTTTGTATCTATTACGGTTGGGGAGATATAAGGGGTGTTATTACTTAGTTGTCTCACCCTATATATATATATATATATATATATATATATATATATATATATATATATATATATGTGTGTGTGTGTGTGTGTGTGTGTGTGTGTGTGTGTGTGTGTGTGTGAAAAGAGAGAACTGAACATTGCCGCTTTTCTAACATGAATGTACGTTCCTTATGGGCACAGCGACAGTTCACTATTATGAAGCCATACATCATTACTTTGTCAATGCGCGAACAGAAGTATTGTAGGAATGACGGTCACATTTCTGAATGCCCCACAGACGCATGCTTTCATCACAAAACACGTGTTTCCATGAGCGGTAGCTGATGGTGATAAACAACATCTACATAGTACCTTCCTAAAAGATTTATAAAATGAATTATTCCATTTCTACAAAGAAGTCATACATTCTTGTTTGCAGGACAGTGTATATGGCTGTAAAATTATTTATTTGTACAACCTACTATTCCTCTTTAGGTCACATGAGTGGATATAATTGTGCCTTAGCGTATGTGAAAACTGAAAAATCATTTACATAGATGCATGATTTTTAGTCTGACATGCGCAAAATCACATTTATTTCCATGTGATAACGCCACACGGTGAAAATCGCAGTACCGAGTTTTAGAAACAAACAATTTTACGGTCAAAAAGATTACCACGACATCATTTACGAAGTTCGGCCGACTGTAAACAACAGCCACAAGCAATTAATGTTAGCTTTTGATTTAAATTTCTCGTATATATTACTTTTCAAGGCCTCAAAAACCTTTCTATGAGGTCCACCTTCAAAGAATAAATGAAAAATATTGTCATCTAACACCAATATAACATTTTCTCATTCGTGTATTTAGAAGTAAACATATGGATTTTCGTGCCACATTTTTCGTATTGAAGGTTCACTGCCAGGCCGCTAGTAGCGCTGCTTCGTTCTGTGTTTCCGTGTGATAACATGGTCTTTGCACTTCTGTTATTTTTGGTGTTCTGTGGTTGTCGTCTCACCCTTGAAGATGTTGCCCGCAGTAGGCAACGAAACGTCGGGAGTAAGATGGGCCACGGCAACTTAGCCCGGAAGTTTTAATTAATGAAGCCGGCCGTGAAAGCCTACGTTCTATGATAATTTTACATTATTTAGATTATTATTTTGGTCCAAAATGTTTGCAAAAACTTATAAAACTACAAATCTAAAGTGGGCTGTAAAAACACGTCAGTGCGATTTTATTTACAAGGTCATTTGGTACAGCAGACATCAGTCGGCCCGCCCCACGGCCGGCGTCGACCGCAGCAAAAGCGCCACGTGTGCGCCGCCCACCGCCAGGTCTCGCCGCAGCCCCCAGGGGCGGCGCCGCCCACGGCGGCCGCAGGT
Source organism: Locusta migratoria (assembly GCA_026315105.1). NCBI lineage: Eukaryota > Metazoa > Arthropoda > Insecta > Orthoptera > Acrididae > Locusta > Locusta migratoria. The sequence goes on from CM048747.1 coordinate 106,631,628, forward strand.
CGCGCCCTGCCCGGCCCCAGCGCCGGCCCTAATGAAATGAAACTCGCGCCCAACTCGGTCGCGGGCCTCACCTCGCGCCGCCCCGCGCCGCCCACCCGCCTATAAAAGGTGACGCGTTTATGAAATATGAACCGCGCGCGCTGTCCTAACTTCTCCTCCGCTCTCTGCGGACGGCGGCAGTTTTACTGTGCTGCGGCAGGGAAGGGGAAAAGGCCGGAACAGGAAGAGCTACACCTGGCCATAAGGCTCTCCAACTAGACTCACTTTATTATTTCCTAACAACGTCAGGGCGGAGACAAACGACCTATGAAAGCGTTAAATGTTACACACTGTTTATAGAAATTTTTTTAATATTGAAAGATCACCATTAATTGTAAAATTATTTCTATCTGAAGAGAGCCAGTTAAAGGCTTACTTTAAACAAATAATTCTGGCCGTAAAACCCAGCTAAATGATTTGAGTGAACTACTAACTACTTCCTGCAACACATTCTTGTTTTCTGGACCAGAATTGAGAACTGATTTAAAAAAAGAAAAAAAAAAGCAACTTTAGCAACAGGAAGACAAAGAGAGGATAACCAACTCACATCGTAGATCAAGAGAATTACACACAATCATTAATAGACAAGCCACTCCGAATTAAACCATTTCATGAAGGTGGCTGTGAGAATATTTATGGCGCAATAGAATTAAAGATATGATAATATGCATCTGAATTTGTTCTCAGCACTGGGGAAAAACAACATTAAATAAGAAAGGGAAGGTATTCGTTAACTAATATTCATCAGTAGGATAAATTTTTACTGACAATAAATTATTTATTCGGTTCAAACATGAGAAAATGGGGGAAGCAATGTTGTTAAACAATAAAAATGCATCTCATTGAACTACTAACTTAAAGTAATCTGAACTGAACATCGTCGGGGGAGCATTCAGCCACTAACACAAAGCGAAACTCGTCCAATCAGCGTGCTGATACGAAGCAGAAGCAGGCGCCGCTGTCGTAGGCGTAATTCAGCGAACCACGATGTACCACACAACACAAGAAAAATAAACTTCGTAGGTCCCTCTGGTCATTCTTTACTTGAGATGGTACGCGATAATAGCGAGATTAATTTCCATTCAAATCAATCCGTGAGCATGCGGAATTATTGAGACTCGTGGCACGTGTCTGCTACATTACATATTCGCACTCCACCGAAGGCGAAGTGCTTAAACATTGTATTCATTTCAACAAAAACCATACCGAATCACAGATTACGAAGCAAGAATGCACAATAGGAACGCACTGGTGTGTGAGCACCGGCGAGAACTCAAGTGACTAGCTATAAACCGTTGAAGTCGGAGTTAGGAGCCACATGGTTCCGAAAACCAGTAAAAATATAAAAATTCAATTTCTGAAAAATACGTAAAAATAGCTACGGCATGAAACCCTTAGAAATGCGTAGGAATCATAAGGAAGCTAAAGAAATAGTTAGACTCGACTGGGAAGGTTTTACACAGTCTTCAAATGTCAGAAAAGTGGTATAAATTCAGAGTCGGAGTAAATCAACTAAGAAATACGGCATGCAGCCCTAGAAATTCGTAGTATTTCATAAGCAAGCTAATAAAGGGGGTCGTACAAGGGTAGAAGAGAATTTACTGGGGGAGTCTGAATGCAAAGTACAAGTTTGGAAACAAAACACAATTTTAAAAAAAGACGCAGAGGAGATCGCGAGGTACTACTGGAAATCAGAAAGAAGCGTGCATAATTTCTTGCCTGAAGGGCATAGAAATAGACACAGGGGTAGCTGAAGGCCTTATTCTAAGAACACACCACGTGGAGTACATATCACTTGCGGAATGATGAAACGGAAAAAAAATACTTCACATGCACTTCACAGAGTAAAAATCTTTTCGCATATTAGTCGCGTTTCACAAAGCTAGAAGGAAATTAAAAAGAGTTCATACCCACCAGCTAGTCTCACACAGGTTACTGATGCCCAACCGTTATCAAACATAATTAGTTTCATATTCACCGTGTTTACCTATGCAAAATCACCGGAATGAAATTGAATACATTTCCGTACATGATTGGAGTAACTTATCCTGAAATATGAATCTAAGATCTGAAGTCTAACAAACCAGACAACGAATCGCTACCATCTCAAGGGAGGAAAGAAAGTCAGAACGTCTTTCAGTATATATAAAATTTTAGGTCTTTGTACCGATATTTCAATCTCCAGCCAAAACTACACATCACAAACGAATAGTATTTGTTTGTGGTAGTAATTATCAGTCTCCCATTGTGCACTATGGTGGTACAGGGTTGTTAACGATAGAGGTGGAAGATATGGAAGTTGAAAGTTACCGACTTACATAAAATTCTACGTGTGAGTGTCAATATTTTTCTCTTCAGCAAAAGCTACACAACGGAGACGAACTATCTCTGTCTGTGTTGTTGAAGTACGAAGTCTCCCATTGTACACCGTAGCACTTCCGTGTCGATAGCTAAAAGAGGGTGGAAAATATAGTGGTTGAAAGTCGTCAGCTTATATAAAATTCGGACTGAACACCAGCGATGATTTCTGACACTATAATAGCAAAGATGTTATATATAGCGAAACATGATGCACATTCTTTAGTTGCTTTTCTGCAACAAGCTTACCAATACAGAAAAATAAATTCATAGTGCAGTTTTAAAAGTAAAACTACCAAGAATGATGCCAAAACATAAGAAATAAATTTAGCGGTCTAGATCCGTTTCTAAAACACAGAAAACGGTGCTGAAAAGTTTATCTACACACGATAGAAATTTCAAATGTGTATACGTTGTTTATCTTACACTGTAAGCATCAGCGATTTTTCGATATTCCCATTATTAAGGGGATTAAATAAGGGATACACGGTATTTTATGAAAATACATTGCTATTCAGACAATTTTGAAGCAAGAAATTCAAAACGCCGCATTTAGATATTTGATTGGATTTAAAGAAAAAAACATGTTTCGATATTTTTGGAAATTCAGCTGATATGCGGGTGAAATAAGGGAAAATCTTTTAAGGGGGCTACTAAGACTACTTTGATGCTGGAAATGCGAAAATTTGCATTTTGAACCATGGTTAGAATTTTTTTGTAAAGGACGTTTGTCGAGATGTTTTTAATTCTGCCATCAGTGATGCAGTACAGAGTGGCAACTTGTATCACAATACTTGATCAAGAAAGCATTTTTAAAGCTAAGTCTTTCAAAATTTATATTTAGAAGTAGAATCAACCAATGCAGACCATCGAGTCTATGCGTGCGAAGCAGCGGCAATTAAGCCAGTCTATATCTATAAAAATGGAAGTGTGTATGTTCGTATGTTCCCTATAGGCTCCAAGTCGGCTCGGTCAATTATGATTAAATCTTCAGGAAATCTTCATATTACCATACTGGGTCATCTTGTGAATGGTAACGATCGGATCAAGATATTTATTTTAAGAATATATCGTGAAATAGGGAACATTAATTATTGTTTGGAAAAGCTATTTCCTCTTTGACTTTTCATCTTTCCCGTATTTCAGAAAATGGTGTTATTCTTCGTGATTCAGAAGAATGCTGAAAATAACGTGGGTAGTTTGCGTAACTAATGAGGAGGTACATAACATAATTGGAAAGAAAAGGAATTTTTAGCAGACATTGACTAAAAGATCGATTGGTAAGAGACATTCGTAGACATGAAGGAAACGTAAATTTAGCATTGGAGAGAAGTGTGTAGGGTAAAAATCGCAGAGGCAGACCAGGAGAAGAATACAGTAAGCAGATTAAAAAGCATGAGGGTTGCCGTTATTATGAGGAGATGATAAGGCTTAGGCTAGGGAGGAGAGCTGCATCAAACCATTCTCTGGAATGAATATCAGAACAACAACAATATGATTCAACACATTCAGTACCGTGCTTATACGAAGATTGGAACTTAAATAGTCGCCATACTGCTGTCGAGACACTAAAAGGTAAAGCAGTCAACAATCCGAAGATTGGTTTGAACACCACAGTGCAGTACTAGGCATGGTCCTGTTTGGAGGTGGTATGCCGTTGCCTTTCTCCGAACTGACTTACTCAGCCAGTTATAGAGTGACCTACAGTTTAACGTGGGTTCCGAACCACGGTGCTACTCGGTATTTTTCACGTGAGCAACACTGCCAGAGGTGAAAGAAGTGGAAAGTGACAGATAAATATCCTAGTGCGTAGCGGGGATCGAACCCGCGCCCTTTGAATTGGTAGTCTGGCACTCTACCACTGTGCAACCGAGGCGCACACACTATGCAATGGAATATACTATTGTCGCTGATAGCACACGTTGTTGACATACCCACCCTGCCTCCTATCAAATGGACTCGCCCGTCCTTTGTCGCCAGCGTGCGCACAATCGAGGGAGCTAGCGGTTTAACGTAACGGTGTCACTATGTTTTCGAAACAGTCCAACGGAGTTGAATGAAGAGTGAATGTTTCAGAGGTCGTACAGCACGACAGTGGTTCGCAGCGAAAGTCGAAAATGTGTCAGAGGCATAGTATGTTGAAAGTTATGGTGATTCTCATGTATGACTGTGATGGTTTTATCGCAACGCATTACCTTCCTCCACAGTAGACCGTCAATGCACGATATTACTGTCGTTTTCGAGCATTACCTACGACCAGCTTTGCGAAAAAAATTTCGGCACTTTCTGCGTAACCCACCCATCATTTTGTACGACAATGCGCGAGCTGCTCTATTCAGTCGACGGGGCTGTGGGGTGGGGGGACAGTACCTTCCATCATACTCCCAGTACTGAGTACTTGCGACTTTGATTTGATTGCGAAGAAGAAGGAACCATTTCGTGGTACTCGCTTCAGAACTAATACAGAGATTCGACAAGCAGTAGACAGCTCCATTCGCACCATCATCAGAACAGTCTATGCTAACGGTATACTACACCTTCCACATCGCTGCCAACGGATTCCACATAATGCTGGTGTTTACTTTGAAGGAGAGTAACAGGTGCAAACACGAAAGCTTCCAACCCTATTAGAATCCTCAGTATGTTTAATCCATGTTTATATAATAATATAGTCTAAGGTTATGTAAAATTTACATCAGGCAATTTGAACGACAGCAGCGCTCCTGGTGGAGAAACAGCCAACAGTACCGCACTAGCTGCATTATCAACAGCCACGGAAGCGACGCTAACGCTGCAAGTGACAGCAGTGCAGTAACAGAAGAATGGTATTATACGAACGGAGAACTTACTACTTTCAGTGCTCTGAACTCCATATTTACATGTCACTAAATATTCCGATGTAAATAGGAAACCTAAGTTAGAGTAATATTACATTTCAGCCTGTAGTAAAATGTATTTTGGAACGGCAATAAACCTTTGCAACGGCAGTAGAATGACAAGCTAAAAACTTAAACAGAATAAGCGAGACAACAATCATTGGTAGGTGATTTAAATGCGAAGAGGTACTGACTCCACGGAAACCGACGACTGCCAACAATTTACACATCGAGTTTAAGCGCCTCCAGTTATCATCAACAAAGCCCAAAGGCGATCGTTGACTGTTGTTGGCTTAAATTCTGAATATTAGTAACTACTTTATAACTAGCACTGTAAAAGGTATAAAGGTCAATTACAACGATGCCTTTTAGTTTGCAGCAGCAGATTAGCCGTGCGCGATGGGGCGCCATGCTGCGTTGCGCGCGACCGTTTGCCGTCTGGGCTTCGAGTCCCCACTCGGGAATGGGTGTTTGTGTTGCCCTTAGGTTAGTTTGTAAGCTACAGACTAATCACCCAGCAGTTAAGTCCGATAGATTTACTAACATTTGATCCTTTTAGGTTATTCGCTGCAGCCCATAATATATTTATGGATGAAACTGTAATTATTGCTACATTCCTCCTCAATTGTCTTGTTTATGTCGTATGAGTAACACAAGACTGTAATGTGGGCCAAATTTTACGAATGTAAGCTAGTATCCCATTTCCTAACCATTTCCTAAGTTAATTACGATGATAAATGTCAGCTCAGTTAACATAAATCCCACCGAACATTATAAGACATATTCGAGATTTCAGCTCGTCCCCAAAATCTTTAACCGTCAACACCTTCCCAATTAAGAAAGACTGTGGAGTCAGCAGGAGGCTTCTAAAGACTTGTTGAATCCACGCCTCATTGAATTTCTGCACTTTGCTACGAAATGAACAAGTCATCTCTTTCAATTTGCCGCAGGACAAATTCGCTGAAGGTACGTCTTCACTTCATCAGCTTCGATTAGTGTTTTAACCAATTTCACACAATAAATGTCATTTCACACCAGTATAGCGTATCTCGAGCTACGTCTTCGGAAGACTTAGCAGTACGTAGCATGTATCCTGACTAGACATAGGAACCCTTCAAATCGAAAGCTACGTATTAAGAGCTACGTTTTCTATGCCATCTTCGTATTTGCTCATTTGTTGAGATGGTGTGAAAATTTCAATACTGTTCGTGAATAGTACCAGAAATAGCGTTCAATGTGCCATGGTGTGAGCCAGATATCAACTTCAGAGTGTCGTGGGTGGACTATTTCAAGTAGCGAAAGTTATGTTGAACTGTTGTTGTTTTCAGTGTCAAATAAATCGCATTGGGTTCATCAGATAAATGTTAGAAGAACAGGGTATGGTGATTGCCACCACATAATGCAAAATTTACAGCTTGACGACGAAAAGTATAAAACTTATTTCCGGCTAAATGAAGAACACTACAATGAAGTTTTATCCCTCATCAGCAGTGACATTGAAAAACAGGTCATCCACAGAGGCCGAGCGGTCTGGGCGTGCCAGTCAAAGTCTGCACGGCCGCTGCGGTCGGGGGTTCGTATCCGCCCTCGGGCATGGATGTTTCTGTTGTATTTAGCATAAGGTAGTTCATAAGTTGTTGTTGTTAGTTTAGGGACTGATAACCCCGCAGTTAAGTCCCTTCAGCTTAACAAACATTTGAACATTTTGAAAAAGAGGATATAAATTACAGAAAATCAATACCTCCTGAAGAACGGCTAGCTATTTGTCTAAGATAACAATTCCTAGCTCGTAATTTCAAAATAGAAACGTGTTCCATTTTAGAATTGTCCCACAGCACTGGATACTTTCGCACTTGGTCAATTAATGCAGGCATTTTTCACAATAAACACACAAACACGCAGTAAAAGAGCTGTTCAGCACAGAGTACGTGGTTTGTGGAGCAGTGTAGTGCGCATACGGGAGCCGAGATACGCAGCGACGCTACGTGTGCAGGCGTAGTTGGAGATACGCACATTATGTATCCCGGCTCGATGCGACACCAGCTACGTCAGTCTCAAATGCCCCGTTTAGTTAAATTACAAGATACGTCTGCGACGTTTTCCAAATACGTAGCTCGAAATATGCTACGTCAGTGTGAAATGACACTAAAAGCAGCATATCAGATGAACATTAACAAGAGCAAAACAAGGGAAATGGGTCCAACGGGCACATTATTGTCGCCATCATCAGGTGAACTGACGGACTGAGCTCCTGGAAACGCGCCGGCACGGAGATCCGCACGCTACGGCGGCTCGAAAGGAACTTCCCTTGGAGCCGCCGTAGCGTGCGGCTCTCCGTGCCGGCGTGTTTCCAGGAGCTCAGTCCGTCAGTTCACCTGATGATGGCGACATGTATGGTGGCCGAAATATTGTACCCGTTGGACACTATAGACTGGCAGTACACCTGTTGATATTTTGATTACCAAATACGCCGGGTGAAACTCAAGAATCACAAGGGAAATGGGATTTAGTCTAAGGAAGGCGATGCTGAAGGGATTGAATAAGGTAAAGAGGCAGTAAAAGTGGTAGATGAGTTACTTTGCCTTGGCAGTAAAATTACGAACGATCACAGTACAGATAATCTAAAAAACACAATGGTAATACATGCATACTTTGATCATCGCTAATTTTATCTCATTTATGTGTTCAATAGTTGTGTTAGGTTCTCATGTAATAGACCTTGGTTCACCATCACACAACCTGGCATTGCTTTTATATTTTTAACCAAGATCAGTTTAAAGGAAGACATAGAGGTGGTTCAGAGGCGAGCAGCTAGATTTGTTACCGGTAGGTTCGACCAATGCGCGAGTGTCACGGAAATGCTCCGGCAACTCAATTTGGGATCGCTGGAAGGAAGACGACGTTCTTTTCGTGGATTTCTGTTGAGTAAATTTAGAGGGCCGGAATTTGAAGCTGAGTGTAGTACGATCTTGCTGCCGCCTACTTACATTTCACGTAAAGATCACAAAGACAAGATAAGAGAAATTAGGGCTCGTACGGAGGCATATAGGCATTCTTTTTTTCCTCGTTCAATTTGGTAGTGGAATAGGAAAGAAAATACCTAGTAGTTGTACAGTGTACCATCCGCCACGCACCTTACGGTGAATTGCGGAGTATGTATGTAGATGTAGACTTGATGCCTAGTGTCGTCTTATTTATTTTTATTGTGTGACATGCATGCTAGTATGCATAAGGAGGCATGAATGCATCTGTTTAATCAGTCTGTCCAGTTCTCTTCCGTGAATATGGTTTATAACCGAAACCGCTAGAAGTTTGGAAAAATAATAAACAGCTGATGATTTACAGTATGCATTTCCTCAAATATCTTACGGCTGTTGAACCTCATCTCAATAAAAAAATTGAATAATATGCCTATCCAAGGTAATGAGAATAAAAGTGGTCTCGGACCATGCAAAACTTCATAGATTTTTGTGAATGATTTATTTCATTTTATTTTCTCAGTTAGTTTTACTGCTTAGCTTCTCGCAGAGTAATGCGTTATAATTAACGGATCCATTGCCCCTCGCCCTTCACTCGTGCAGCGGCGTTCCCTCGCGGCCCTCGGCGTTTCCTCCGCCTCGCCGCCCTGTCCTAAGCGAGGGCCGTGTGCGCGCTTTGCCGCCGGCGTGTATCCCTCTTGTAAATCACAATGTTGCCCGGAGCGGGGTTAATAAATGTTGGCGGTATCGGGTGCGTCATTGGGCCGGCGGCCAGGATTACTTTGCGACCGGCGGTGGTGGGGGGGGGGGCGAGTGGGAGGTAAGGGTGCAGGCCGGCGCGCGGCCTGCCAGATAATCGATCAGCGCGACAGAGACGGATGGCCGGGCCTCCGATACGCGGCGCCACTATTTAGACTTGCAGCCGGCGGCAAGAAGTGCCGGCTGGGGTCGGTTTGCAGCCGGGCGCAGATAAAGGCCGCAGCATCCGTCTTCATTGCCCGCACGGCGCTGCATACCGGCCGAAGGGACCGGACATTAAGCAGCTCTCTGCCGCCCCACGTGTTGGCCACGTGCGGCCTCCCACGCGTCTCATGGTAAGGCATCGACTGAAACAGAGGTGATATCCGGCGTTCCAATGGGTAGTGTTATTGGTCCTCTACATTTACGATCTGGGAGAGTAGTTCTCTTAGGACATATGCAGATGACGCCGTCATTTATCGTCTAGTAAAGTAAGATCAAAACCAACTGCAGAACGAATCAAATACGACGTGAAGTCGTCCACATGAGTACGAAAAGAAATCCGTTAAACTTTATTTATATGATAATCAAATTTGAAGGCCGTAAACTCCACAAAATACCTTACGTCAGACTTAAACTGGAAATAAGATGTAGGTAATGTCGTAGGAAAGGCGAATCTGAGACTTCGTTTTATTGGCAAAAACTTTAAATGATGCAACAGAACTGCTGAAGAGACTGCATACACTTGTCCGTCCTCATTTGGAGTATTTCCGCCCCGTGTAGGATCCTTAACAGGTGAATTTGTCGGAAGCCATCGAAATAGTCCAAAGAAGGGCAGCTCGTTTTGTATTGTCACGATAAAGGGAAGACAGCGTCACGAAAATGATACAGGATCTGGGAATCATTACAGCAACGGCGTTAATCTTCGGCGTGGGCTACTTACGGAACACCAATTACCAACATTCTCCTCCAAACGCAAAGGTATATTGTCGACTCCAAACTACATAGGTAGAAAAGATCATGAGCATAAAATACGAGAAGTCAGAGCTCGAAAGGAGAGAGATTCAAATGTTTAAAAAAAATGTTCAAATGTTTGTATAGCTTATGGGACTTAACTAAGGGGGACATCAGTCCCTAAACTTACAAACTACTTACGAACTAGCTAATACTAAGGACGGCACAAATATCCATGCCCGAGGGGGGATTCGAACCCCCGACCGTAGTGGCCTTGCAGACCGTGACTGGAGCGCCTCAGTCCCCTCGGCCACCGCGGCCGGCAGTTGTACAATCAGTTGACTTAATTAAATGATTTGGTTCAGTACTTTACAGAAAATTACGTGGTAAGCCACTTTAAGTCTGAAAGTGCACAGAGCCTTTGGTACCACGATACTCGCTACAAGAACTACACTACAGGAATCACCTGAAATGCTGAAGAAAGAAACAAATTCTGGCGCCCTTTTTAAAACAGCAGACGTTCACAATCCGGATCCACTTTAGTGATAATTTTTGCATGATTTAAACATATAGAATCACGTAACTTAATGTGGGAGCCCAGGCAGAAGTCCAACTGGCGTACTTTCAGCCACAGGAGCACATGGACGGCAGCCAATCCGGTAAACGGAACTGCCCCCGCACACAGCGCGTCCGCTCGAACGAAACAGTCAACAGTGCCACTAAGCAAACCAGCAACGGGCCCCACCACAATAGCCACAACCAAAACAAAATCTGGCTCTATAACACACAAAGACAACTATTACTATGGAAGGCATTAAAAATGCAAACACAAAACACCTAACTTTGGACGCCAGGCTCAAAGGCATTAGTTATAGACGTGTGAAACCATTTCCCACAAGGGGTCTTTGAATTAAGCAACTTTAGACAAAAGCCAGAACAATGACTTGCAGGGGGACAAATTTTTCACCAGTTAGGTACCTCAGCAACACTCAACTAGTAACAGAATAACACATAGGGTGAGTAAGCCCGAACACTTCCTTTAGCAGTTTGCAATATCATACTAGTCTGTCGTTGCCCCAGGAAAAGCACCACCATGCGCACGGACTACTTCGAAATATCGTTTCCAGAGTCCGGAAACCACACTTGCTGGTAAGGCAGACAGTCCCTCCCCGCCGAACTCAGCCGTCCGCTTGTAGACAAACCGGAGAAGCAGCGGTAATCTTCACCACATCAGCGATCCCCGTGGCATGTTGCCGCAGACGGACACACTGACACACATGACCAGCTCATGTGTACCTCCTGGCGCACTCGCCCTTGCCGTCATCGGCGTCGTCAACATATTATCACGTCACTACTTCTGTTTTCCAGGGCGGAGCCCCCGGGAATGATCCCACGCGCCAAATATAAACAGGCGAGCACGATACGATAGATCGATATACAGGGAGGGCGATAGTGATCGCATCGGCTCAGCCGTCATTTATCTTCTAGTAAAGTCATCTGAAGGTCAAAACTAACTGCAGTACTAACTAAACACGATATCAATATGGTGTAAAAATTGAGAAGAGTGAAGTCGTCCACATGAGAACAAAAAGAAATCCGTTAAACTTTGTTTACTTGATAAATCAATTAAATGTGAAGACCGTAAACTTCACTAAATACCAATGAATTACTATTACGTCAGAACATGTAGATAATGTCGTAGGAAAGGTTGCAAGGAATTCCGGATAAATTGAATAAATTAATTAATGTAATATAAATTTGCAAGGTATCTGGAAGATTAATGTTTAATGGTATTTTATCAATAGTGCGTACTACGTACGTGAAAGAAAAATTAAACTGAACAATGTAGTGACTACGACCACCGAGGTAAACCTTAGAATAATATGCGCAACGGACACGCCCGGGAAATAGGGAAACTCAAACACTAGAATTTATGGCCCTGTCTAAAGCACTCCCAAAGGGTACAACGAAACTGATGAACCTGAATAATTAAACGAGGGAAGCAATCTGACAGCGGCACAGATAAAAATAAAAAAATTGACTTATCTCGTATTTTCTTATTACAAAACTGGACACAGAAAACAGCAAGCAGCTCGCGTTATGCAGTATTTCAGTATTAAAATTTTCAGAAATGATATGTGGGTAGTAATTAATTTCAACAATAATCATAAATGAAGAAAATGAAAGGAAGGGGAAACTAACTACCAAATGAGTGTACAGGATGACCAGGCAGTCTAAAACAGGCTAGGAAAAAATTCAAAAATTTTATTTCAAAACTTCGCTTTAGTTTTACAAGTGTTCTTCCGCCGCGACATACGCCTTGGCAACGTGACCAAGCCTGTCCACCTTGCAGGACAGAGCCGGCCATAACCAGTAATGAATGCTGATAATAAAATCACGCCACCCTTCTGGCGTCCGGGCTTCGCGCTCTTCAGTTTGAGTTCTCGTGCAGAACAGACGCACTGCAGAGGTCCAGCCTCTGTGCGGGGCGAACGGCCGCATGCCGTCCGCTCCCGCCTAGCGCCTGTTCGGTATCAGCCACCAACTGTGTGAACCGTAACCATTACCGTAACCTTTTCCGTTTTCTAATCCGTTTAGACTGGCATTCATTCATTGCATTCGTCCCCAGGGCGAGTCCTGATATGTATCCCGTATTTCAGAATATACCAAATATTAACTTCAATTCTATCTTTTATTTGCCAATCAGCCACCCTTTCCTAGGGCGCCCACAAGCCTTCACCGCTCCGCCTTCCATCCTGACAAAGCTTCCAACCCACTTTATTTATGCAGCGCTGGGATAAAGGTCAAGACCTGTACAATTTGGCGTCCGAAGTGCGATCGATAACCCACCTTTCGGCCCTTAGGGTGGCCGCAAAATTTGGTTCACATTATGTTGTGTGGCTGGTCGACAGCCGCTATCCCGCCGAGCCACGGCACAGCCGTCGTAATATCCTAGCCGCCGCTGCATCTGCACATTCCGTGCCGAGTGCCAAGTCCAACGCCGCTCGCCTGCCTGCCGCAGCGCACGTGTGCGCTAGGTGCGTGACGCGCGACCTGCCGCAGTTGACCGCCGACTTCGCCGTGCACTACTACACGTGCGCAGCTCACCTGCGCGCACAAGGCGTAAAAAGTTACGCACCGCGTTTGTGCTACTGTTTCGGCCCACCGAAGGCATGTAAGTGCCGTATCCGGTTGGCGCGGGCCACCTGCCGCTGCCGCCGCCCACATACGTCGCCTACCGACGCCGCCCGTCCGTAAGTGCTGTGAGGATGAGACGCCGCCCCATGTATCCTGCCGGTCCTGCCAAGCAGACGAAGATAGCTCCATAACGGGTCCAAACCACCGCAACCCGTAACAGTGAGGCCCACTTGCTGCCGCTCACGCCGCCCACGTCGAAGCCACGCGCGCGTCGTGCGCGTGCGACCGAACATCGCCAGCCGCCCAGCTGCCGCCCCCGCCTGCTGTGCACCGTCGTACTGCACCGTGCCACACCACGTCCCTAGGCTAACTAAATCATATTGTGTCTTTCTCCGAGTGACTGGACTAGCTAATGTTGCAGTATAGTAGAGAATAACACTCTTTTCCTTGTATTATTTGTGCATTGCCGGAAGTATGGAAGTTTCATTTTTTAATTAATTTGTAACATGTCTAATGACACAGTTGTATGATTTTTGACAAAGGTTTTTCACTAACCCTAGTAAAATGTAGCCTGGCGTCCACAGTGACAGAATTGTTGTGATGTTTCTTCCACTTGATCTTTCCTATCAATATTTTTCGTGCCGTAAATGAAAGTAAATTTCCGCCCTCCACAGACGTGATGGGTTAAAGCAAGGCATTTCCCCTCCAAGCCGCGTCTGGCAGAAATTGAAAAATCGTTGGTACAGGGAGAAGTATGAAATTCTCAATCTTGAAGGATGTGTGCTTTTGTCTTAAGATCAAACACCGACGCAATACCAGCGTTGAGGTCTTAAAAGAAAAACCACAAACAAAAAGTTTTCAATCGTGGTTGTGTCTACCAGATTTGCTGACGAGTTTAGACTGAAGTCCGCAGCCGCACAAACAGTCGTACACACGACTAGCGCCTGAAACCGTTGAAACCGTTAGAACGCTGTGTTGAACCACCACATTGTAAACCCAAGAATTAAACTTTCGCCCCTCCCTCCTCTACTCTCTACATGTTCCTCTTTTTCCCCCTACGTATTTATTTCTGTATGAGCTTTTCCTTCCGTGAAAGTGGTAGTTTTCGCAAGCTGGTTGCCAAAGCATGTGACGACAGTGTGCTTCAGGGCACGAAATGTGAATCTTGTAGATTCGAAAGTGTTTTACCGGAGAGAAGCCTGGTTGAGATGTGATAAGATAGCCTTTGAGAGATACCCGAATCCCTACCGCACCCTAAGTGACGTGCAAGTAAATACCCTTCAAGCTGTTACCCTCCAGAGGGCAGCTAAAGTTGAGTAATGTTTTAGCCGATGTAAAGGAGCCTATATGTAGTTGCCACATGGTGAGTCAAGAGTACCACCTGTGAGCGTAAAATCCGTAAGAGGAGTTTAAAGAAGAAAACTGTTGCACATAGCGAGAAGACCAAGAAAAACCACTTTTTCTTTATTTCTATTGTTGCCATTCCTATATACCTCCTGTGTTTACCTCATACACACCTATTTTTTGTCCGATTCCGAAACTTCCGTAGCAGTTTCCATTATATTTCCTGTGTCAGTACCTTGGCAATAAATGTACGTGGAACACAACGCACGTGAAAATTATGAGAAGTTATTTCCAGTTGTTACGGCCAGAGACAGCCTAAGTTGATGTGTAAATAATTATTAATACTGATAGAGAAGTAAAGTGAAGTTTTATTCCGAAGAGAGGTACTTGTAACGTTTTATGATGTGTTAATAGTTAGATGTTGTCCTTATCCAATGTAGCGAGATCGAGTGCTATTTTGTAATGGTGAGTATCCCATCAGATGTTAGTAAATCCTGTTCTCTTTCAAAGCACCACATTATTAAGCATAAAGTATCAATTAAAATGTGCTCCAGTCACTCATAATATAGATTTTCGTAAGATTTAATAGTAAGTAAGGTTTTCCAGACGTATGTCTGTCGAGTTGACACTTATTTTTAGAGTATCTTAAGTATCCTTGAGAATTTAGAGTATACTGTCATTAAGTGAGGAAGAGTTAACATTTTCTACCATTAACGATTTATCCCTTCTTATTCGCCATTGTGAAGTATCACGTTTTTTTTACCAAATCCATTATTTGCAGACATCCATATGAAGTGTATGCTGTTGCTTCTTTTGTCAATGGAGCATTGTTTTCCATTTACATTTCCAATTGTTATAATGATTCGGATGTGGTCTGCCTTTCCTGTGCTACCTTCATTTGTTTGAGACCTTTTAGGGCCTGTCCAAGTCTGGAGTTAGTGATTATAAGGATTAAAGAAATAATTGCGCTCTTTTTAATTCTTAAAATCAACTGACCTGACTTGTTCCCTCCAGTCTTTCTTCATAAAATTTTAAACCGCATCCTGTTTTCTAGCTTTGACTAGTGTCAATTCAACCGAAACGTACGAACTGTATCGACAATTTCGTCGTCCTAGAGCTACTATGTCACGACATTTATGCAGATGACAGATTCTCAAAACGAATGGCCAACGTTTTGGAATATTGTGCCTGCTAAAATTCAACGCATAGAAGCCTCGAGATGTATTGAAATTTTAAACTGTGTACTGTTAATTGCCTGATCTATCGTCCACTTACGTGTCAAAGTGATGTTAACCTCCTTTCCATTCATCTGAATGAAATTCATTTCCAAGTCTCGGATACGACATTTATTTTATCCACTGTTCGTAGCCGATGTTATTGCGCTGCCGATTTATTTTAAGTGCACCTGTGTGAATTGCCGCCAGAATTCATTTCCTTGCATTGTTAAGGCGCGTGCTAATACGTAGTCACATGACGTTAGACCACCTGCCTCCTTCAAGGCTGTTGCGATCAGCTGTAGCCGCTCCCTCCCACTCCCCTCTTCCTCACGCCACCTGTCCATCACGTGTCTCCCGCCTCTCTCCCCGTGCGTGTAGCCCAGACTTGCCTCCCCTCTCCAACCCGCCTACCACAGGCAGCCTTTATACTTTTCTGATTACCACCTCCCCTACCGCGCTACGCACCACGTGCGAGTCTGACAGATGTCTTTCTATACCAACAGTTACCGTGCCGCGTAAGCTGCATTTACGCCCGAACTATCTCAACACTGGTGATTCATGAAATAATTCCAACAAGTGATACGCCTTATTAAATTCTATAAGAATTCGTTAATTTTCCGATAAGCAATATTAACCCTTCTTCTGCCTAATGATTGTAGACTTTTATTAAAAGCAGCAATGTTGGAAGAAAAACGTTAATTTTTATCCAAGATAATATTATAACTAAATAGTACCCTTTTTCCTGTACTTGTCAGAGTATCAAGTAATTTAGTCGTTTCTGTGTTTTATACACCATTAAGACACCCATATTTAGTTTGGTGTTAGCAACATTTGAGGTCGATTGTGTAATAATCACTTTCGAAATGCGACTTTTATCTACTGGTAATGTTATTGTGTAGTGTTCCTACATGACCTGTTTGGAAGGACTGTTGCCTCTTCAAGTAACTTGCAATATTTCAAAGTGAATAATTAAGTATTAGTTACCAATTTATATTTTTAGACCTTGTGTATTATTCTGAGAAATAAGGTAGATAAAACTTCTGTTTTATTTCCATATTTTACTCCCTTACTTCTATCCCTTTGTTGAAAACACTTTTAATCCCACACATTGCAGTTGCATTAGTGTATTTTGTCACTTTCAACTATTTTAAGTAATGAGTTATGTTACCGGTTTTAGAAAAGGTTGTTACTTAAATGTAGTTGATCAGTTAATTAAGTTGAAGCCCGTGTTACCTCTTTTTATGATTTTACAATAGATTGTAGTTCTTTTCTGCAATTACAATCCATTTTATATTTATTCTGAATTATTAAGTCCTTGTTAATCTATGGAAAGCATAGCCTTTGTCTGAGTATAAGCATTTTAAAATGGTGTGTATTTGTCAGTTTCCATTGGATTGATTCCATTTAGCCACTTATTTTACATTTGTTCCACTGTGTAACAACGAGATTAGTATTTGCCAAACAACACAAACATCTACACATTTCTAGGAGCATCTGTAACCATTGCAAGACCCGTGCTGATTCGGTCAGTGTCAACACTTTGATTTCACCGAATTTAGTAATGACACGTAACATGCGAAGAAAGCTTTAATTTTAAATATAAAACTACATTCAACTGTTAAATGGTTTGAAATTTTCACCTTATTGAATTCATTGTTCTACAAATTTCTGAAGAGTTATGACATTTCCCAATTTATTGTTTACCAAATGTGACTACATGTAAGTCCCCTCACATTCACACTAAATGAGTTCGAATTGTAACACAATCCTCCCTTAGTTACTAGGTCCCCTTTCAGGCAACCCGTTCTTCCCAGGAGTGTCTGGCGCCCATGAAAACTTTGTAAGTCACCACTTCTAGGGAAGGGGGAGGGAATGTACAGGATGACCAGCCAGTCTAAAACAGGCTAGGAAAAAAATCAAAAATTTTATTTCAAAACTTCGCTTTAGTTTTACAAGTGTTCTTCCGCCGCGACATACGCCTTGGCAACGTGACCAAGCCTGTCCACCTTGCAGGACAGAGCCGGCCAGAACCAGTAATGAATGCTGATAATAAAATCACGCCACCCTTCTGGCGTCCGTGCTGAAACTACTGACGTTTCCATGCTACCGTGTAGCCAATAGCAGACACCCACGTTTGATCACGTGTGCTACTGCTGGAGGTCTCAGAGGTGCGAGAAGCACTTCCTTCGCGCTCTTCAGTTTGAGTTCTCGTGCAGAACAGACGCACTGCAGAGGTCCAGCCTCTGTGCGGGGCGAACGGCCGCATGCCGTCCGCTCCCGCCTAGCGCCTGTTCGGTATCAGCCACCAACTGTGTGAACCGTAACCATTACCGTAACCTTTTCCGTTTTCTAATCCGTTTAGACTGGCATTCATTCATTGCATTCGTCCCCAGGGCGAGTCCTGATATGTATCCCGTATTTCATAATATACCAAATATTAACTTCAATTCTATCTTTTATTTGCCAATCAGCCACCCTTTCCTAGGGCGCCCACAAGCCTTCACCGCTCCGCCTTCCATCCTGACAAAGCTTCCAACCCACTTTATTTATGCAGCGCTGGGATGGGTTGTATAATTTTCCTATCACCCGTAGGATAAAGATCAAGACCTGTACATGAGGACGCAGAACGCAAACTGAATATTAGAAATTATATATTCTTAAAAAATATATATGAAGTAGAAAAAAATATTACAGAAAATGAAATTAACATCATGCATTACAATAATAGCGTACTGTAACACATTCTTAACAACTGCCTTCTCCAACAGCGGCCTCGCGCTAATTCACCCAACAGACAACTTTCCGCAACTGACTCCAAACACAGTTCGCAACAGACTTACTATTGACTGCTCTCTCTCGCGGCCAGAGCGCTTACTCTACAATCGAACTACCAAAGATTACTGTGCCACTCACACTATACATCTGTGGTCATTTTACACATGTACAAAATATTACAGAAAACCGACTTATGTAGGGACTATAGGGACCTTTATTGGCAGAACCCTTAAAAGATGCAACAGAACTACTGAAGGGACTGCATACACCACGCTTGTCTGTCCTCATTTGGAGTATTTCTGCCCAGTGTGGGACCCTTAACAAGTGGGTTTCATGGGAGCTATCGAAAGGGTCCAAAGAAGGGCCGCCCGTTTCGTATTGTTACGATACAGGGGAGACAGCTTCACGTAAATGATACAGGATCTGGGATGGGAATTATTACAACAACGGCAATTATCTCTTCGGCGTGGTCTACTTATGAAACTCCAATCGCCAACATTCTCCTCCGAATGCAAATATATATTGTTGATTCCCACCTACATGTAATATTCATAAGAATAAAATACGAGAAATCAGAGCTCGAATGAAGAGAGATTCAGATGTTCTTTCTTCCCGCGCGATATTCCAGAATGGAATTAGTATAAAGGTGGTTCGATAAACCCTCTGTCAGGCACTTAAATGTGATGTGCAGAGTATCCTATGTAGAAGTAGTTGTAGGTGCCGTAACACCCAGCCGGTAGTCGCCGTTAACTCTACCGCCGCCCGTAATGAACGCTATATGTCTAAATAAAATAAATTATACTAAATTAATATCGAAACCGTGGTAGAATGTGTATCGTATGTAAACGAGAAGATTAACGTCCAGTTAAATGTGTTCGTTAATTGCATTGCGTTTGTCATTGCCAGATACACCTCTGCTAACCTGGAGAAAACGAGACGGTACGATATATTTCGACTATGTTGGCAATAGAAACAAATGAAAGTGCCGTCTTAATAATCAGTTGTTCGTCATATTTGACTATTAGCGAAGAAAAAATGTTCAAATGTTTGTATAGCTTATGGGACTTAACTACGGGGTCATCAGTCCCTAAACTTACAAACTACTTATGAACTAGCTAAGACTAATAACGGCACAAATAACCATGCCCGAGGGAGGATTCGAACCCCCGACCGTAGTGGCCGCGCAGACCGTGACTGGAGCGCCTCAGTCCCCTCGGCCACCGCGGCCGGCATCAGCGAAGAGGTTAGCAGACTGTTGTTATTTGATGCTATGGAAAACAAATGTGAAACGAATTCTAATTGCACAAAATGTGAGTGCGAGAGTCTTGTGTCGTTAAATGAGAAATGTAAGGACACACTGGACTGAGAGAGGAGAGTGCCAGTGTCACCTCACGAACAGCTGTCCAAGCAGACGTTTGGCAGACATCACCGAAGTCCCCTATGGCAAAGTGCCAGGTGCGTGCACAGTACCTTAGTGCAAGCAATAACTTGCACATAGGCGGAAGTGCACTCTCCCTAGAGCCAGTGAAACCTTTTATTTAAGTTTTTCATCTTTTATTGGCTTTTTATGTAATAATTACGAAAAAGTACATCCTTAAATATTCTTTATTAAAATCAGTTCTTTGGCACTTAATTAATCTCTAAGTTAATGCAGTATTACAATAGTTCAGCAAATTTCAGTTCAAGTAACTGTACAACACAGTTAGTTTAAGTTTTTAATTTTATTTATTAGGACGCTATAACTAAGAGAGTTATGTATGGCCCTGTTATTGCGCTTAATTATCCCAACAACTGTCTGAATGACAATTTCACTGAATGACAACTACGGTTGTACTCGAAAATAGTATTTGTTAATCCTACAGTCAAGTAGTTCATTAATTAAACGGTGTACAGACCAATGTTTAACAAAAGTGTGATACTGAATATAAAAGTGATCATGGGTGGAATGGCTGATAGAAACAGAATAGCATGAACGGATGTAGCGCATAGTGGAAACGCTTAGCTCGACTGTTATGGAATGCTTTAATTATTTAGAGATCAAAGTTTAAGTTGCAATTTCGAACTGAGTATAAATTATGTTGTGACATTAGTAATGATTATTGTAAGTTTCAAGTCGTACTAAGAACAAGACTTAATTTTATTAACAAACAAATTGTTTTGTTCTCATCAAGTGTATGAACATATGATGATGGCATCCTCTCGGGTAAAATATTCCGGAGGTAAAATAGTCCCCCATTCGGATCTCCGGGCGGGGACTACTCAGGAGGATGTGATCATCAGGAAAGACAATACTGGCATTCTACGGGTCGGAGCGTGGAATGTTAGATCCCTTAATCGAGTAGGAAAATTAGAAAATTTAAAAAGGAAAATGGATAGGTTGAAGTTAGATATAGAGGGGATTAGTGAAGTTCGGTGGCAGGATGAACAGGATTTCTGGTCAGGTGAGTACAGGATTATAAATACAAAATCAATTGGGGGTATCACAGGAGTAGGATTGATAATGAATAAGAAAATAGGAATGCGGGTAAACTACTATGACCAGCACAGTGATCGCATTATCATTGTCAAGATAGATACGAAGCCAACACCGACAAAAGTAGTACAGGTTTATATGCCAACTAACTCTGCCGACGATGAAGAAATCGAAGAAATATATGAGGAGCTAAAGAAAATTATTCAGACAATTAAGGGAGAGGAAAACTTAATTGTTATGGGAGACTGGAATTCGGTAGTAGGACAAGGAAGGGAAGGGAAGATAGTAGGTGAATATGGTCTGGGCAAAAGGAATGAAAGAGGAAGCCGCCTGGTAGAATTTTGCACAGAACATAATTTAGTTATAACAAACACCTGGTTCAAGAATCACAAAAGAAGGTTGTATACGTGGAAGAGACCAGGAGACACCGGAAGATACCAGATAGATTTTATAATGGTAAGACATAGATTTCGGAACCAGGTTCTACAGTGTAAGTCATACCCAGGGGCAGATATAAACTCTGACCATAACTTGTTGGTTATGAACTGTAGGCTGAAACTAAAGAAACTACAGAAAGGTAGGAAAATAAGAAGATGGGACCTGGATAAATTGAAGGAACCTGAGGTTCTTAAGAATTTCAGAGGGAGCTTTAGGCAACAATTGACAGAAACAGGGGAAAATAAAACAGTAGAGGAGGAATGGGTAAAATTGAGAGATGAAATAGTGAAGGTAGCAGAGGACAAAATAGGTAGGAAGGAAAGACCTACAAAAAACCCTTGGATATCACAGGAAATACTAAATTTAATCGATGAAAGGAGAAAATATAAAAATGCAGTAAATGAAACAGGCAAAATGGAGTACAGACGACTAAGAAATGAGATTGACAGGAAATGCAAAATGGCTAAGCAGGAGTGGCTAGAAGGCAAATGCAAGGATGTAGAAGAATGTATAAATAGGGGAAAAATAGATACAGCCTACAGGAAAATAAAAGAAACATTTGGAGATAAGAAAAACAGCTCTATGAATATTAAGGACACTAATGGAAAACCAGTTCTCAGCAAGGAAGGGAAGGCTGAAAGGTGGAAAGAGTACATAGAGCACCTCTACAAAGGAAATGAACTTCGAGACAATATTGTAGGAATGGAAGAAGGTGTAGATGAAGCTGAAATAGGAGATACTGTACTGAGAGAAGAATTTGACAGAGCCCTGAAAGACCTAAGTCGAAACAAGGCCCCTGGAGTAGATGATATTCCCTCAGAGCTACTGAAGTCTCTGGGAGAACCAGCCATGACAAAATTGTTTCACCTAGTATGTAAGATGTATGAGACAGGTAAAGTACCCGCAGACTTTAAGAAAAATGTTATAATCCCCATCCCTAAAAAAGCAGGTGCAGACAGGTGTGAAAACTACAGAACCATCAGTTTAATAAGTCATGGTTGCAAAATATTAACGCAAATTATATACAGAAGGATGGAAAAACTGGTAGTAGCCGACCTCGGAGAAGATCAGTTTGGGTTCAGGAGAAATGTAGGAACTCGGGAGGCAATACTCACTTTACGGCTTATCCTAGAAGATAGATTACGAAAAGGCAAACCTACATTTCTAGCTTTTGTAGATTTGGAGAAGGCTTTTGACAATGTTGATTGGAATAAACTCTTTCAAGTTCTGAAGCATGCAGGAGTAAAATATAGGGAAAGGAGAGTTATTTACAACTTGTACAAAAGCCAGACCGCAGTTATTAGACTCGAGGGGCATGAAAGGGAAGCATCAGTTGGGAGGGCAGTAAGACAGGGTTGTAGCCTTTCTCCAATGTTGTTCAATTTGTATATTGAGCAAGCTATAAAGGAAAGCAAGGAGAAATTTGGTGAAGGAATTAGAGTTCAGGGTGAAGAATTAAAAACATTGCGTTTTGCCGACGACATAGTAATTCTGTCAGATACAGCAGGGGACCTGGAAGAGCAATTGAACGGAATGGACAGTGTGCTGAGAGGTGCATATAAGATGAACATTAACAAGAGCAAACCTAGGGTAATCGAGTGCAGTGTAAGAAAATCAGGTGATGCTCAAGGAATTAGATTGGGAAACGAAGCAATAAAAGAGGTAGATGAGTTTTGTTACTTGGGCAGTAAAATAACAAATGATGGTCGCAGTACAGAGGATATAAAATGCAGAATGGCAATGGGTAGAAAAGCGTTCTTGAAAAAGAGAAATTTGTTAACAGCGAATATTGATTTAAACCTAAGGAAATCCTTTCTGAAGACATTTGTATGGAGTGTTGCCTTGTATGGGAGTGAGACGTGGACGATAAATAGTGCGGACAGGAAGAGGATTGAGGCTTTTGAAATATGGTGCTACAGAAGAATGCTGAAGATTAGGTGGGTGGATCGCGTAACTAATGAGGAGGTACTGAACAGAATTGGGGAGAAAAGGAATTTCTGGCATACCTTGACTAAAAGAAGGGATAGATTGGTAGGACACATTCTTAGACATCAAGGAATTGTGAATTTAGCGTTGGAGGGAAGTGTATGGGGAAAAATCGCAGGGGAAGACCAAGAGATGGATACAGTAAGCAGATTCAGACAGATGTAGGTTGCCATTCTTATGTGGAGTTGAAGAGGCTTGCTCAGGATAGGGTATTGTGGAGAGCTGCATCAAACCAGTCTCCGGACTGAAGACCACAACAACAACAAGTGGTGTTATTAATTTTAGCAAGCACTTCCACGATCAGTAATAAATACTGACAGCTACCTGACAAGCTAGTTGCGTACGATTTTTGTAACGGAATGTAAGGGCATAACAAACAGGAATAGTAAGAATGTGCGAAATGATTAACAGACACACAACAATCGGCCTCCCTACCAGGAATGTCAGTCATAAATAAAATTTACTTTCACCAATCTTTTTATGTCTACAGTAACCAGACTTCATGTAATGCGTTAGCAAATTGCGTATCTTATGTAATCATGAATAACTTGTATGTGCCCTGCCATTACTGTTAAGGCTCACAATGTGAGATTTCCCACTAATTAGATGGGATGATTAATAAGTAGTTCATAAATAACACTTTAAAATCTCTAACCTATGAAATTTCTGAATATGTAAAAAATATCATAATTTTAGTAAGACTGTCGTTTTTCTGAGTGCAAGAATTATAAAATTACTGGCTTTAATTTCGAAAAATAAAATGAAGTTATCTTCACTGACAGAAGCGAAAAAGACACACATTTCAAATTTTGACCTTGCTTATTATTACACTACTGGCCATTAAAATTGCTACACCAAGAAGAAATGCAGATGATAAACGGGTATTCATTGGACAAATATATTATACTAGAACTGACATGTGATTGCATGTTCACGCATTTGGGTGCATAGATCCTGAGAAATCAGTACCCTGTAATAAAGGCCTTGATACGCATGGCATTGAGTCAAACAGAGCTTGGATGGCGTGTAAAGGTACAGATACCCATGTAGGTTCAACATGATACCATAGTTCATCATTCCATGACAAAAACACTTTTTCTTACAAATTCATGAGGTATCAATAGATGGAAGATACCTAAATGTCTATTAATATACTGTCATAGTGTCTATTTTATTTTCTTAAAAGAACTGATAGTAATCTTCTATAGTTAATCCACGATCAAAATTAAATGTGAAATATTTGAAAATGTGATTAACATAATATTTGTAATTAACTACGTTACCACTGTAAAAGTTTCGATAGCAGTGTCGAATAAAAAACAGATAAATTGCAGAATTTTTCTGTACGTTGCTATTCAGTCTGTGGAATCTGAAGAAACTTCGAAGTACCGCCACTGAAAACCATTGAGAAAAATTAGAAACATTCATAGAAACATCTGAGGCTACTGTAGCATTATTTTCATAGAAAATGAAAACAAAAATTAATTATGTCAGGAAACAAAGAGAAAGCTTAAGCGTAGGAAAGGGCAACCCAAGATTTGTCTTCGATTTCAGTAGATAACTTCTGCAACCACTACAAACTATCGACTTTCTGCAAATAAATTGCAGATACAGTAGCATAATTGATCCTTTACTTCAAAAGCATGCAATTTGACCAGAAGCATTACAGAGGTGTAGAAATCAATTAACTTGATATCCGCCTTTGACAACGTTCCTGTTGCTTAAGGGACAGTTGTGCGTCAGAGTAATATATATTTTCTGAATCTGTGGTGATATTGTGGCAATGTATCGCTTTATTTGGTGTATTTAATTATTCAGTGGATTTTTCGTATTTCCTTGTTTGTGTTCAAACCAACCTAACCATGTTTTCTGTTCTTGGTATGCAGTTTTCGCCTACCGAACTAATCTCAGTGATACTTATCATCAGCACATCCCCGAAGGAAACTAATTCGTGTATAGTTTGGACTGGAAGAGTTTCATTTTATCGGTGACTTCAGTTGTTTCACTACGCCAAAAATATCTCACAGTGGCAAAAGTTCTATAAAATACGTTTACTACTTACGCCCACCTGGTACACGTCACACTATTTCGATACACATGCCTCAAGTTTCCGCTGCGTTATCATCGTAACCCAACACTTAAAGGATTATGATGTATATTCTCTGATGAGGACAACTGGCTGACCGAATTAGAGTGCTGCATATGGTAATGATTTTATTTCTGTTGTCATAAAACCCATAAGATCTTTAGCTACTAATTTCCGATAGCAGGGAGTCATCTTATTTTAGAAGTTGGAAAAGTAGTAGTACCTTTAATGACGTAAAGAAACATTGACGAGTAAGTAACACGACTGATTAACACACTTTGGTTTATATTGTGCTCGAAAGCACGAACGTGAGAAATGTGGCTGGCTTCCTTTCCTTCAAGTGAGACTCCCAGGCTTTCGTTTTTCTGTCTCGTTCATAAAGAAGCTCTCAGACGTCCCTCGTATGTTGCACGTCTCTCAGTACAGAACAGAGACACAGAAAACCCTCGTTGTAGCACATTTGAATGCATGAGACGTCTTGCAGAGCACATTTTAAGGCCAGGAAATCTTCCCCAAAACCTTACCTGCCTCAGAAGAGAGTAGATTTATAACTGGAAAAACTTCCACCGTCTATAGAAGGTCCCCCATCTACAGAAATGGAAAAATTTACTTGCTGATTTTAAATCCTAGCAGACGCTGCGGAATGTGTTCTTTTAGTAGCCTCGACGGACTTACCTTCTGAGCTGTTGTTCTGTCTCTTTACTATAAAGCATATGGTCTCAAAAAAGTACAATATTTCAACTATAATGGGTCGATAAAATAATATCAACACCTTGTAGTATAATATATATTGTCGAAAATTGGCACCACCGCGTACGTGTTAACACAGAAATATAACTACAGTGCACAAATGATGTGAAAAGACTTGGTCGTTACCTTACTAAGTGTTACACGTTTAGTTCTGTCACAGTCAACACACATGAACGGCGAAACGTGTGATGCCTCACACTTCCAAACAGGCCACCTCTATGGTGTGCTATTCATCAATTTTTCGATTTGCACGTCTTTATTGCCGTGCTGGAAGTGAAAATTCTAAGTATGAGGGCCGCCTGATATGCAAATCAAAATTTTATTTCACACCCAAACATGTTCAGCACTTCTTTGTCATTAACAGTGGATTTTTTATTTCGTTTTTACCTTGTTTTTACATTCTGTGGTCATGTAGGACTTTTTCCAAATAATTATATACTGGTAGCGTTGTCATATGTAACCAAATAGTGTTCGAATCTTGTGAGGATTTTAAAACGATACCTCTACTATTAAAACATAAATTTGGTAAGTGGGGATATTTCGATCGTCAGCCTATTGTCTATTACATATGGTTTGTTTTGGTGTACACTTTATCTTCCTCATTTATGTTGTCAACACACATGTAATACATATATTTTGCTGGCTTTTTCCGTTCACGATCATTTTCGACTTTAGCAAATTCGACTGCGGACACGTTGTTACCTATTTGTCGTCCTTAACTTGTTCTCAAATCGAATGGCAGTGGATTTGAATTTTGTTTGATTTCTGTTTCTGCCTTTGTGTGTGTGTGTGTGTGTGTGTGTGTGTGTGTGTGTGTGTGTGTGTGTGAGTGATGCACTACCTTGCTTATTCTCTAAGATTCATACTAACAAAACCACTAGTAACTATTGACAAAATTGGTTTTAATATTATCTAGAATTTGCTTCTACTTAGTATTAAAAAGTCACAAAATGATTTCAGTTCTTCCACATGCACAGTATACATATTGTGAAATACTGAATGGAAGGAGAGTCGTTGAATTAAATTTTCTGCAGCGGCCTGGATTTGAATCCATGACCTCGTTCATAGCAGTCAGACGCTTTACCCCTTCAGCTGTCACAGCCTTATGAATACTGTGACTGCATCCCAACCACAAGAGAAATTTTAGTTAATGCCTCTCCTGCAATTTGATATTTATATCACCTATGTCTGATGGACAAGGCCGAACTTGTCCCATTAACATTGACTGTTGGGGTGATATTCCCATATAGAAGAGCCTTAGCAGCAAAAATAAGTATTACCTTGGGGAGCATCGTGCCAATATTAAAGTTTGTGTTGTGGTGGAAGACATGCTGTCTATGCAGGGGCAGTAATCTCAAGGCTGCGATAGCTCAGTGAGTAAAGCGTATGCTTAGGTAGCAGGAGGTCCCAGGTTCGAATCCTTGCCGCAGTGGACATTTCAATTCAACGCCTCTCGTTCAGTATCATTGATATCATTAGACACTATATGTGTCTCAGGAATTTGTATTATTATTTGATATTTATACTCTAAATGTTATTGACTTTTATTTCTATGTCAATGGGAAGAATGCCTGCATTTGTTTCATCTCCATTGTGTACTACATGGACTGCACAAGCGATGACTCGAATGTTGATCATGGTAACGTGGTTCAATTTACTTTCTAATGCCCACCAAAATTTGTAATACAATTACACTAACTGCAGCAAGCTTGACAATTTTTTTTCAGTGCCCGGAATACAGCTAGGTAATAATTCTCTCGTTTCTCCACCAGTGTTTTGAAGACAGATGATATTGCTTTGAACACCTCCGGTAGGAAAGAAAAAATACCTAGCCACAATCGGCACTAGCTTTACGCTTTTGTGATTTGATGCACTATCACATACATACTTAGCATTTTGAAGTTCCGACTAAACTTCGTGCGCGTAGCCATAAAGCGTTCACTAAAATCGACTCGCATTTTTTCGTAGAACACATGAATTTATTCTTAAATGTTCTTGTTGTTGTTGTTGTTAATGGAGCTTTAGGGCACTCAACATCGTGGCCATCAGTGCCCATACTAGGAAGAGATGAGTCCAATACTGTTTTATTCTTAAACAGAACTCTGATAAGAAGAATCGTGCAGTGCACTGAACGGCTGAACGGAAGAGGAGATCGATGAGGGGGAAGGCGGTTCATATTGAGTGGGAGAGGAGATAAACAGGTAGAGCGTGAAGAAGAGACGGTGAGGAAATAATTGGAAATACACAAAGAGAAGGGGAAGAACTGAGGCAACGATTTCTTTTTATTTCTTTATTTTTTTTTTTTTAATTTTTTTTTTATTTTTTTTATTTATTTTTTTTTTTTTTTTTTTTTTTTTGTTGGTGGTAGGGCAAATTCAGTATTTAGGAGCGGATGCGTCGGCCTTCCCTCCCCCCCTCTCTCCGCCCCACACGCCAATGTTCAATTACTTCGCGTACAATCAGTTAAGGCTGACGTTTTGAAACATGATGCTGACTGGCTGAGAGCATTCAGAACACCGATACAAACTTGGCCGCAAGTACAGTGACGGAAAGTTACCTGTTAGACGTAGTACCTCAAACAGTGATTTTTCACCCCCCACCCACAATAAAAACTTGAAGTCGGCACTACTTGTGTATTGGGACGTGTATTCAATCGTCCACTATTTTCCTCATAAAGCTCAGTTCGCAGTTATTCATTGATCAATAAAAGAGTGTATTATTTTGAATGTAATTAATATTTGGGAACACATACTTGAGTGAATTTTGTTTGCCTTTGTTTCTTTCATGTGATACGACAATGCCGCAGCAGTACAGCGTGACGAGTTCTCCGCCGAAGTTAGCAAGACAATACTGGTCGCAATCGTTGATTAGCCGAAGGCCGGCGCGCTGAACTAGAATATGCTGTTCGCTATTGCGAATCGTGGTTGACATTTTTTTTTTTAAATCAACGACGAAGCATATTAAATGTGAATGAGAGATTTTTAGAAAATGTTTAATCGGTATGGAGATGTGGTCTCGGTGAGAAATGATTTATAGTACCATATTATTAGATCTTTCATACGTCACATATATTTAAATAAAAGGGTAGAAAAGAACCCTTCTAAGTGTTTCCAAGATTTCTAAATATGTATTCAAGATGTTTAATTGGAATTTTTCTTAAGTGATGAATTTTGAAATGAACTTTGAATGTGATCTGAACGACTTACTAGGATAGTGTGTCACTAAAGGTACCCGATTGCAGTTATAGAAGTACCGTGGAACAAAAATCTCGTAGGTAAGAACGTTGAACACGAAACGTTGTATATTGATCGTAATGAAATATTGTCTACAGTTTGCCAATTTATTGAACACACTTGCGGATCTCTGTTTTGAAATGATTTATTCTACAATCTGAGGAACACTTTATTCAGCCATGATCGCTAAAAATTTATTTTCGTCCCTTAACCGGTTTCGGTGAGCTCAGTTACCATCTTCAGAAAGTCCAGTACAATTACTTACGCCGGCCGCGGTGGCCGAGGTGACTGAGGCGCTCCAGTCACGGTCAGCACGGCCACTACGGTCGGGGTTTCGAATCCCCCCTCGGGCATGGATATTTGTGCCGTCCTATTTCGTAAGTAGTTCATAAGTAGTTTGTAAGTTTAGGGACTGATGACCCCGTAGTTAAGTCCCATAAGCTTAACAAACATTTGAACATTTTGAACAATCACTTAGCGTCATATTGTACTGGACTTTCTGAAGATGGTGACTGAGCTCACCGAAACCGGTTAAGGGACGAAAACAAATTTTTAGCGGTCTTGGCTGAATGAAGTGTTTTATATAAAATTGTTGATCGCTCTCCAGTGGCGTAAAATGCCTTTTAACTATAATCTGAGGAACCTTAAGAGGAAGAATATAAGTAACTACATCATCGGTCAATATAATTTTTGTTACTGGGATGCTAGTTAACTTCAGGTACGAAATCACGATCATATCAGATGTCACTTAAACTAATATCAGCACTCTGGGCAAAGAGGGAAGTGACGAGATGGGAATGGGGATTGGGGGGAAGGGGGGATGTGCAAAGAGATACGGTGGAGTTAATTGACAAAGAGAAAGGAGCAACGAGAGAGTCAGAGAGAGGAGGACAGAGAATGTTAGAGCGGGGAGTGTAGGATTCTATATCCAGTTCCCATTCACGAAGCACTATGAAGCTACACTTATTTAAGTTCTGTGATACCTTTCCTTTTCCAAGAAATCTGCAGCAAGTCACACCAACTCGAGCCAGGTGGAGCTAGTTTAACACAGATTTGTAAACACAGTGCTTCTGAGTGTGATACAGGAGTTGTGACTCCGGTTCATCGGGCACCTGGCAGCCTGAGGCGTCGCTAGTGACGTCACAAACGGTGTCGCCTTGGCTTTGGAGCTCGGTCAAACAATGGAAACTCGTTTATGCAGAGATGAGGCGGCGTCCGGTGCGCGCTGGCCACTGTCGCTTCGCGTGTCAACATCCTCGCCGGAGCCGCGCGAGCAAACAGCCGCTCCGTGTCAGTCAGGGCCGCGGATTTCACTGCCGGCTCCTGTCTGTGGCATACGGACAAACAAAACGGCCGGCGCACCGTCCCTCCTAAATACATCCGCCGAAGCGGCGTCGTTTGCGTTAAACTGTGAACTTTCCTCGGCGTTGCCCTTTGTATTTGCCCTGCCCTGATTGTTTCACGCACCGTGTAAAGCCAGTTTGTCCATTTTGCCGCGCGACTGGCAACAGAGGCTACGAGATAGGATTGCTCGAGTTTGGTTCCGCAGCATAGCTACACCGTATTAAACTCGTTTGGAAACGGCATTCGCTTCGTGGAACACAGCGTTATGGTACGTTTCCCCAATAAGCCTTGTAAACTGTTTATTGACCTCCAGATACAAGGTGAGTCAGAAGTCGCAGTACACTCTTTTGTTTCAAAATCTGCAGAAATTGGTAAAAATGAATTTTCTATTAAGGTTTTTGTGTGGTGGTCTATCTTTGATGGTGTTGTTGTTATGGTCTTCAGTCCGGAGACTGGTTTGATGCAGTTCTCCACCCTACTCTATCCTGAGCAAGCCTTTTCATTTCCTCATAAGAACGACAACCCACATCTATTTGAATCTGCTTACTATACGCGTCTCTTGGCCTCCCTCTGCGATTTTTACCCCACACACTTCCCTCCAATGCTAAATTTACGATTCCTCGATGTCTAAGAATGTGTCCTACCAAGCGATCCCTTCTTTTAGTCAGGGTATGCCAAAAACTCCTTTTCTCGCCAATTCTGTTCAGTACCTCTTCATTAGTTATGTGATCTACCCACCTAATCTTCAGCATTCTTCTGTAGCACCACATTTCAAAAGCCTCTATTCTCTTCCTGTCCGCACTGCTTATCGTCCATGTTTCACTCCCATACAAGGCAACACTCCACACAAATGCCTTCAGAAAAGACTTCCTTACACTTAAATTAATATTCGATGTTAGCAAATTTCTCTTTTTCAAAAATGCTTTTCTTCCCATTGCCATTCTGCATTTTATATCCTCTGTACTGCGACCATCGCTTGTTATTTTACTACCCAAGTAACAAAACGCATCTACCACCTTCATTGTTTCGTTACCTAATCTAATTCCTTCACCATCGCCTGATTTTCTAAGACCGCATTCCATTATTTTTGTTTTGCTCTTGTTAATGTTCATTTTGTACGCTCTCTTCAACACACTGTCCATTCCATTCAACTGCTCTTCCAGGTCGTTCGCTGTCTCTGACAGAATTACAATGTCATCAGCAAAACGCAATGTTTTTATTTCTTCACCCTGAACTTTAATCCCTATTCCAAATTTTTCCTTGCTTTCCTTCATCGCCTGCTCAATGTACAAATTGAACAACATCGGAGAAAGGCTACAACCCTGTCTTACTCCCTTCCCAACTGATGCTTCCCTTTCATGCCCTTCGAGTCTAATAACTGCGGTCTGGCTTTTGTACAAGTTGTAGATAACTCTCCTTTCCCTGTATTTTACCCCTGCTGACTTCAGAATTTGAAAGAGTGTAGTCCAGTCAACATTGTCAAACGCTTTTTCCAAATCTACAAAGGCTAAAAATGTAGATTTGCCTTTCCTTAATCTATCTTCTAAGATAAGCCGTAAAGTGAGTATTGCCTCCCGTGTTCCTACGTTCCTCCTGAATCCAAACTGATCTTCCCCTAGGTCAGCTTCTACCAGCTTTTCCATCCTCCTGTAGATAACCCGTGTTAAAATTTTGCAACCATGACTTATCAAACTGATGGTTCTGTAATTTTCACACCTGTCTGCACCTGATTTCTTTGGAATGGGGATTATTACATTTTTCTTAAAGTCTGAGGGTATTTCGCCTGTCTCGTACATCCTACACACCAGTTCAAATAGTTTTGTCATGGCTGGCTCTCCCAGAGACTTTAGTAGCTCTGAGGGTATGTCATCTACTCCTGGGGCCTTGTTCCGACCTAGGTCTTTCAGGGCTCTGTCAAATTCATCTCTCAGTATAATATCTCCTATTTCATCTTGATCTACTTCCTCTTCCCTTCCTACAACATCGTCTCTCAGTTCATTTCCTTTGTAGAGCTGCTCTATGTACTCTTTCCACCTTTCAGCCTTCCCTTCTTTGCTGAGAACTGGTTTCCCATCTGAGTTCTTGATATTTGTAGAATTGCTTTTCTTGTCCCCAAATGTCTCTCTGATTTTCCTGTAGGCAGTATCTACTTTTCCCCTTCTTATACATTCTTCTACAGATTTGCATTTGGCTTCTAGCCACTCCTGCTTAGCCATTTTGCACTTCCTATCAATCTCATTTCTTAGTCGTCTGTACTCCATTTTGCCTGTTTCATTTACTGCATTTTTATATTTTCTCCTTTCATCAATTAAATTTAGTATTTCCTGTGTTATCCAAGGATTTTTTGCAGGTCTTGCCTTTCTACCTATTTTGTCCTCTGCTACCTTCACTATTTCATCTCTCAATGCTACCCATTCCTCTTCTACTGTTTTATTTCCCCCTGTTTCTGTCAATTGTTGCCTAAATCTCCCTCTGAAATTCTCCAGAACTTCACTTTCCTTCAATTTATCTAGGTCCCATCTCCTTATTTTCCTACCTTTCTGCAGTTTATTCAGTTTCAGCCTACAGTTCATGACTAACAAGTTATGGTCAGAGTCTATATCTGCCCCTGGGTATGTCTTGCAGTTAATAACCTGATTCCGGAATCTATGTTTTACCATTATAAAATCTATCTGATACCTTCCAGTGTCTCCTGGTCTCTTCCACGTATACAACCTTCTTTTGTGATTCTTAAACCACGTGTTTGTTATGATTAAATTATGTTCCGTGCAAAATTCTACCAGGCGACTTCCTCTTTCATTCCTTCTGCCCAGTCCATATTCACCTACTATTTTTCCTTCTCTTCCTATACCTACTACCGAATTCCAGTCTCCCATCACAATTAAGTTTTCCTCTCCCTTAACTGTCTGAATAATTGCCTTTAGCTCCTCATATATTTCTTCGATTTCCTCATCATCGGCAGAGCTAGTTGGCATATAAACCTGTACTACTGTTGTCGGTGTTGGCTTCGTATCTATCTTGACAATGATAATGCGATCACTGCGCTGCTCATAGTAGTTTACCCGCATTCCTATTTTCTTATTCATTATCAGTCCTACTCCTGTGATACCCCCAACTGATTTTGTATTTATAATCCTGTACTCACCTGACCAGAAATCCTGTTCATCCTGCCACCGAACTTCACTAATCCCCACTATATCTAACTTCAACCTATCCATTTCCCTTTTTAAATTTTCTAATTTTCCTACCCGATTAAGGGATCTAACATTCCACGCTCCGATCCGTAGAATGCCAGTATTGTCTTTCCTGATGATAACATCCTCCTGAGTAGTCCCCGCCCGGAGATCCGAATGGGGGACTATTTTACCTCCGGAATATTTTACCCTAGAGGATGCCATCATCATATTTTCATACAGTAGAGCTGCATGTCCTCGGGAAAAGTAACGGCTGTAGTTTCCCCTTGCTTTCAGCCGTTCGCAGTAACCGTGTGGCAAAGCCACATTAGCTGATGTTACAAGGCCAGCTCAGTCAATCATCCAGACTGGTGCCCCTGTAACTACTGAAAAGGCTGCTGCTCCTCTTCAGGAACCACACGTTTGTCTGGCCTCTCCACAGATACCCCTCCGCTGTGGTTGCACCTACGGTACGGCTATCTGTATCGTTGAGGCACGCAAGCCACCCCACCTCGGCAATGTCTGTGGTTCATGGGGGTGGTCTTTGATGGTATGTACGTTACATTGGCGCCCAGTGGCGTAACTATGGCGTGGGGGGGATGAGGGGGATAGAACCCCTCCCAAAACCCAAAAAAAAAAAAAAAAAAAAAAAAAAAAAAAGGAAATCGTATAACAGCAATCTGGTAAAGATTGGAAACTTGGGGAGTTTTACCATAAGCTTTCATTGGATGGGAGTGAATTAGTTTCTTCAACGGAAGTGTGTGAAACATCTTTATATTGTGAAACAAATTGGTAATGAAAATTAGCAAAGAAGAACTGCAGTCAATATTAATAAACTTCACAGGAACCTTAGGATAAACTCATGTAAAAAAAAAATACCGACAGTTTTCTGAATGTCTTCTTATTGTTGATTGCTTCATCATATCTCAGGGTCATTATGTGGTTCACTTTAAGGCCTAAGTAATGAACTAAGACGAAACTTTTCACTCTTGAAAAGGATTTGTATTTTTCTAAAACACGTTTACATCACAACTGAAAGTTTACACAGAAAAACTGAGACAGCTCATCACTTCTAACTGCTCGAGAATACAAGCCAAGACTGACTGCTAATTAAAAAGCAAAGATACTGCTCTTCCACTTTTTTTTCTTTTTAGTTCCACAGATGAATTTTTTTCTTCACAACATTAATTAATAATTGTCTATTATTATTAATAATAATAATAATTTTCTCTCTCTCCTTTTTAATAATAATAGAAAATTAAATTAAATTAAATTAAAATAGAAATTCGCTTCTTACTGTTGTGATACCTCAACACTCCATCCCTGGTAACAGCACAAGTGGTAGATGGTAGTCTGTCTGGAAACTGACTAAAATTGTGCTCATCAAGCAGATCTCCCCCCCCCCCCCCCACACAGCCAAGTCCTAGTTACGCCACTGTTGGCGCCATTTTTAAACCGCACATCTTGAATATAAGTCAGTTTCTCTTGTCCTCATGGAAAGGGGATGGTCGTGTGATATTTCAAATAACAACCACATTTTTTGACATGTTCCTTTTGTGTAAACAGATTCGACCTCGCATTCATGCTTCATATGTTACGACTATTTCTTGTAGTTCCAATTCTTCAAAGAGATTTGTCGTTATCTGTGATTTACGAGATCATTGAATGAATCCCTTTTCACTAACTTCTTAAACATTTTATTAGCTTTCAAAATAAACAGAGGCACCTGACATAGCAACTGTTCCGTTGGGAGGAAATTTGGGGAACCGCTGCCACAAATAGGTGTGATTAGCTGAGCCGCTCAAGACTGACACTAAAAATGAATTTACAATAGCCGTTCAATTTTGGCTATTGCTTCATTACTCTTCACCCATGAGCAGTCATAGCTATCGCTCCTCACGTGACAACATCTTCACATATTTCACATATATACCTTCGTCTTCATTGTTGATATCACTCCAGAGCAAGGTGTCCGATCAGATAGTTGTACTGGATATTCCAAATGTTGCGCTAGATTAACGTCATCAGCATACATAAAAAAAATCGATCTTTCGACGGCATTTTCAACGAATAATTCAATTTGGTCTCCACTTGAAGATGAAATTGCGGTACCATTAAGGTGAGACTGTAGGCCCTAAACCGAAAATTTTAAATTAAGCAAATTCATGTCCCACTTTCTCCGAAACTACTGAAAAGATTTCTCTGAAATTTTCACTGAAAATAAAAATTATCTTTGTGCAACTCGCTGAATCGAAATCGTCGTGGTATAGTAATTTAATCTCCGTGCATTAATTTTTTTTTTTTTTTTTTTTTTTTTTTTTTTTTGAAATGAGTCATAAATATACCGGGTCGTCAAAAAGTCAGTATAAATTTATAAACCTAATAAATCACGAAATAATGCAGATAGAGAGGTAAAAATTGACACACATGCTTGGTATGACGTGGGGTTTTATTATAACCAAGAATAAAAACAAAGTATTGCTAAACGCGTGAACGAGCTCTTGCGCGCATCGTTTGGTGATGATCGTGTGTTCAGCCGCCACTTTCGTCATGCGTGGCCACCCAGGTCCCCAGACCTCAGTCCGTGCGATTATTGGCTTGGGGTTACCTGAAGTTGCAATTGTATCGTGTTTGACCGACATTTCTAGGGATGCTGAAAGACAACTTCCGACGCCAATGCCTCACCATAACTCCGGACATGCTTTACAGTACTGTTCACAACATTATTCCTCGACTACAGCTATTGTTGAGGAATGATGGTGAACCTGTTGAGAATTTCCTATAAAGAATACCACGTTTGCTTTGTCTTAATTTGTTATACTAATTATTGCTTTTCTGATCAGATGAAGCGCCATTTGTCGGACTTTTTTTAACTTTTTTTGTGTTCTAATAAAACCCCATGTCATTCCAAGCATGTGAGTCAATTGTTACCTCTCTATCTACATTATTCCGTGATTTATTCAGTTTTCAAATTTATACTGACTTTTTGATCACCGTCTACACAAGTTTGCAGCAAAGATCACGATTTTTATTTATGGAACACCATTTTAGACGTTCGTAGACATCTTCCTTTGATCTCCTGTATTTTATAATGTAATATCTTGTACGGTTTTTACCTATATCCTTTCATTACATTTGTCATGCAGTAGTTAGAGGTAAAACCATATAAGATATAAAATATAGGAGATCAGAAGATGACGCCTGTGAACTTCGAAACCGGTCATTCATAAATAAAAAACGCGATCTTGGCTGGAAACTTGTATAAATTGATTTGATCGCCCCAAAGAACAATGTGTTCCAAGTCATAAACATTTGTATTAAAGCAGAATTACTGGTGTAGTCAACATTACTGCAGTTCTACAGCTGTTGTGCAGTGTTCTTTATATTATGTGAAATATTCATTAGAGTTTCTCTTATATTTTCTGAGAAATCGGGGAAAATGTTTGAGAATTTATAGTTTTGAGAAAATGATAAAGTTTTCAAAATTTTTATTCTAGAAAAACTTACAGACCTGTCCCCAAGAAGTTGTGAGAAGCCAAGTTCTCTTAGAATAGTATTCAGTCCGGGTGATATGCCTAATTTTTCTGAAACGTCCAGTCCTTCATTGTTTCCATTGTTCCATGTTATCACAGCATTGTAAAGTTCTGTAACCAACAAACACACATTTTTAAGGATGCGGATCCACACGATGTTGTTGAAGTCCTCATTTACGTTTTCAGTTTTTCCATGCAAGCACTTATTCAATAGATCAGGGTGGGCAAGGCCTCTGTAGGTTGGTTTGATTTAATCCATAATTTATTCAGTGATAGAGTACTTGTGTGTGAATGTGTTGAGGTTACCAGCTGCCTGCGCCTGCCGGCCACGGTGGCCGCGGGGACTGAGGCGCTCCAGTCACGGTCTGTACGGCCACTACGTCGGGGGTTCGAATCCCCCCTCGGGCATGAATATTTGTGTCGTCCTTAGTATAAGGTAGTTCGTAAGTAGTTTATAAGTTTAGGGACTGATGACCCCGTAGTTAAGTCCCATAAGCTTAACAAACCTTTAAACATTTGCTTGCGCCTTCCTAAATTTGCACCACGTATTAGGATTTGGCGGACGAAGAAAATGTGTTGCCTTCTCGTCAGTAGATATACGGTGGAAGAAAGTGGCCGACACTGCTTTATTCATTACCTCCAGAATTCTTGCTAATGGCATTCTCATAATATTCCTGCAAACCATTGACAATCTTATGTGTGAACCTATACTTCATAGACTTGCCTACAGATAGCTTTGTTCAACCAAGTTTTGCTCTTTACGAAGGCGGGTGTCTTTCCTCTTTTTAATATGATCCGCATATTTTAATCTTATTACTGGAACATCATATGGTTTACTCTTTCAGACAGCAATGAATGCTTTGCTATCTCCATCGCTTAGGTATTCAGTATCCCGTACACATATGTCAGACTCAGATCGATGGAAGATTGCTACAGCAGCTGAAACTTCCACCCCCCACCCCCCTCTTGAGCCTTCATAGTTTTTCACGAAGTCAGGTTTCTAAAGAGCCATTCCGTATCGATCTGCGCCTGTTACTGAGCATCCATGGCAATAGTATGTATCTAAAACACTTGTTACAGTAGAACAGCTATTCTTTGACGTGTGCCTCCTCATCTGCCAACTTCCATCAAAGACAACAGGCATGACATTTCCATTGTCATTAATTTCTGCTGCTTCTTTAGCTGCAGATTTCATTGAATATTCTGCTGCTGTAGTGATACGATCCAATATGTAATCACTGTACCTGTGATATTTTGTAGGGGTTTTGGGCAAATTAGTTACTTAATTGACCACCACACAATTTGCAGGCCACCACTTCACTGTATTAACCATAGATCTACTATAATATTAGTACTTACACAACTGTCATGTAATTCTGCATATTTATAAACGTTTATCCTCTTTCTCTTGCACTGATTTTGACCTTCATTTTTGATTTCCGTGAAATTTACGTTTCTTGAACAAACCTTTTGGTTTAGTCGTTATAGAAACACAGATAACTGTATATTACACTAAAACTTTCAAGAAACTTCGCATTCATAAACAACAGGAACCAACGAGACACGGTTTTCCAAGAGATATTTTGTTTACAAGTGCGCCTGCAGATATTTGACTATCGAAATGCTCTCTAGCAGGTTAACCAACATATGAACCGTATATTTCTGTAAAAAACATAAACCTAACTCTCTAACTGTGAACGTCGCGGAGGTAGAATCCTTTTTACGAAAAGGGGCATAAATTATTACAGAATGACAGATGTCATAACTAATTTTTTTGTTCAATGTAGGTCTAATTTGTGCACAGGAATAAAAATTACATATAAATGTTCACAAAAGAACATAGTATCTAATAATGAAAAAAGGCTGAAAAATATTTTTTTTCTTTTAAATTTCAGCCTACTGTCTTACCTTATGTACTACACATTACGTATACTTCGATACTACCAAAAGCTTATCATTTAGAAATGTTCAAATGTTTGTAACTCTATCGGACCAAACTGCGTGGTCATCAGTCCGTAGCTTACAAACTACTTAAACCTAGGTAAACTAACCTAAGGACAAACACACACACCCATGCCCCAGGGAGGACTCGAACCTCCACGGCGAGCAACCGCGCGCTCCGCAGCGAGACGCTTTAGAACGCTCGGCTACTTCACCGCGGCTATCATTTAGAACTCAACTTCATCCACGATCTAGTATATGACGCCTTAAATGTATTTTAGCTGTAGTACACCTTTACTAAACTTTTAATCAGTGAAATGAAGTTTATTAAAAATATTTTCTAATGTTTGTAGAGCTTACGGGACTTAACTACGTGGTTTTCAGTCCCTTACAAACTACTTATGAACTAGCTAATACTAAGGACGGCACAAATATCCATGCCCGAGGGGGGATTCGACCCCCGACCGCAGTGACCGTGCAGCCCGTGACTGGCGCGCCGCAGACAGCTCGGCCACCGCGACCGGCTGAAGTTTATATTAAAGTGTTAATGTCATTGACTTATTTATTCTTTCTTAATCAGGGAAAGCCATTATTAAGCCATCAAATTGTAGTTATTTGTAATGATGAGGTAGATGGAAAGAAAGAGTAAGGAGGATTGGATGGACAAAGAGAGGGAGGAAGGAGTTTTTTAGGGAGGGGCCACGAGTGACATGAAGGAGATGTCGAAGGAATGGAGGGAAGAGCACATGGAAAAGGGGAAACGAGGAGAGAGGAGCAGGAAGCGTAGGATATCCCAGTAATAAGTAACACCTAATTGTTAGAAAAGTGTGTTTTGTCTTTTCCATTTAATCTCCGCCACTACAACGCGCCACCGGGTACAGCTAGTTGATGATCAATATTCAGAGGCGTGAAAGGAAGTCAATGAGACATTGACTGCATGACACTCTAACGATAATCATGTGAATATTCTCAAACATGTGAGTCGATGGAAGGGGACTATGTTCAGCGTATGTTCCACGAGCATTGGGACCCAGTCCTGTCACTGGCTCGGAATTCGCTAATCATATTAACGCAAGCATTTCATATGCTACCAAAAGCAATACATTACGTAATATTATTTGTCGTTCTTCCCAAACGTTGGAGCTGAAGAGAGGAAGCCCGTTCCCGTGACGTCAGAACGCGCTAGTGGGGACAGTATCGCGCATGATATAAATTAATTTGGCGCGAACGTAATTAGGTAATTAACTTTCCGTGTCACGGCCGCGTCTCCGACTGAAAGCCGCCACTAATGAATTCAGCACATTAGGAGCCGCGCCGTCGACGGCTGCGCGCTCTTTATTGTTCTGCAGGCGGAACGCAGCGCACTTATTAAAAAAAAGTCCCTTTGGCGGGATGCGAATGAGTGGGTTGGCAAAGGAGCTCAAGACTTCTACCGCCATCTTAGCCAAGAACAGCAGTCTTACAGCTGCAGCAGAAGCAAATACCCCGCGCCGTTCCAGGTAAGAACTTGAGGCGGAAGCGACTGACAATGTTAAGCGCTGGGAAGAGCATTATTTCACTGGTATTGTCTTTATTCCCCTTTTATTCGAAGGCACTGGAAAATTTGAAACAATTTTTTGCTTTTTGTTTTCAGTGGTGCTTTACACTTTCACACTCTTTTTCTCAAAATCGGAAGAAACATATCTGTTGCTGGTAGAACTTCCGGGTTATAAGGCCGTGGTTCATAAAACTTTTCAGTTTTTCCTAACATTTCGTTCAGAGCTGCGCCGGACATCTTCGGAGGTCTTCTTGCTTTCGTTGAGTCTTGCTGACTGATAAATAAGACTCAACAGAAGTAAGAAGACCTCCAAAGATGTGCGGCGCAGATCTGGACGAAACGTCAGGAAAAACTGAAAAGTTATGGACTACGGCCATATAACCCGGAAGTTCTACCAGCAACTATGACATGCAGTCATGAAAGCCTTCATTGCAAACACACATCTGTGATGCTAAATAGCGTTAAATGTTGGGAACCTGTACCATGTACCCTAGTTGTGATTCACTGTAGGTCCAAACTTGTGGTGCAAACTGGTCACGGAACAGAATGTAGAGCGGAGAACTTTTCCCAGCCGAACAGAAAAGGTACCAGTCTGCCACCTTGTCCAGGCGTTATGACAAAGAGAGTGTGCATTAGTGAAATAGTTGTTAACATTCTGATTATGGATTTATATATTATTCAGAATTACGGCTCGATTGACATATCACAAGTTGTGGCCCGATTAAGTTTAGTAAGTTGATAAAATTAGTCGGCAGTTTAATGTCACAGGATGCTTGCCTAAACAAGGAGCCGTCTTCTCCATGAGGTTCGAAATTAAAATTCGCAACATGGAGAACAGCCACATAGCTTCTTCTGACAGAGGCATACCACGTGACCTACCTTACTTCTATCGTTTCCCGCGTCTGCAGGACATCAACCTAAAGTCGTCGGCACTCTGATCGTGTGTCTGAAAGTGTGTTGTCAACGTGCCGAATCCGACATGCGGCTGAACGCTCGGAGACGGCGCGACTTGGGCATACGTGTGCCTCAACGAGCTACACGCGACCGCAGTGCGCTCCAGCTACAGTTGTCGGTGGCATCATGTTCTGGAATCACACTGTTTATGAAATCAAAAGGGTGAAATTCTCACTTTACCTCTATTAAATCGCTTTTTCCGCGCTTTTGCGAATGTTCGTTATGTTCTGTGATATAGGGCTACAAAAGTAACAACAAAATATCTATGAACATAAGACTCTTATAAAAGTTGCATGTTATGTCAATACGTTCAGTGAGTTCATGACAGACTGTGAGATATAAAATTAGAAAAGGCCTTTACATGAAGCAAACATTATTGCAATAGTCTCGCTTTTTAGTAAAAGTCATTCATCCGCGGTTAATGTTACTGTTCAGTAGAAGAATGTTAAGAACGTGTAAAATGCAATATGTGAAACAAAGTGCGGTATTTTACTCTAAGGTGCACTGTCCGTTTCATAAAACAATTCCAACAAACTCACTCCTCAGAGGATGCGCACTTATGTTTATATAGCATCGAATATTATGCAGTATACTTTTATGAAATTTATAGTAAAGTCTTCGACTCTATCAGAAAACCAGAATAAAAAAAGAGAAATCATGTGCTGCTGAAGAGCCTTGAACGAGCGTCATGGGACATTTTCCATGCCAGAGTCCCTGCCTTGCCGTCTACCCTGCGACCACTACCGCTATGGGAATCATCGACGAAAGTATGATACACTACTCGTAGATATGTCGGTTGCTGACACGTAATTACAACAAACGATGTAAAGAACAATTCGTGTTGATAGATCTCCAGTCCGCTTTGCCTTTATGTGGCAATTTTTTAACCACATTTAAGACGTTTCCAGTCATTTATTGCAAGAAATAGTACCTCTAATCACCGGTTTTCGAGAGATTGTAATTTACTGAGTTACTTTTACTTGCTTTGAAATGTCATAAATTTATAAGACCTAAGTTATGTACATAAAACCTATGAAATACACCGGCCAATAAAGCGTCATCTCCTCTCTACCGAAAAGAGCTGCCCCCTCCCCGGATAGCCACGTGGTGTGATGTCGGTAGCGTTCTACCACGCTATTGGTGATCGTTCAGACGCACGTTGAAAAAATGTGGCGTGCTTGATACTGCCCGAGACGTTGGGAAAGTCTCGCCAACGTGCGGTTCGCATGTTGTGACGTCAGAAACTCGCCACGTTGGCCACACTCGCTCCGTGTTCCGACGGCTTTTATATGCATGAAACCAGACGGCACAGGCCATAAGCAATGTTATTATTTGTTTTTTTCTTTTTTTCTTTTTATTATGGGACTTAACTACGGGGTCATCAGTCCCTAAACGTACAAACTACTTATGAACTAGCTAATACCAAGGACGGCACAAATATCTATGCCCGAGGGGGGGTTCGAACCCCCGACCGTAGTGGCCGTGGCGACTGTGACTGGCGCGCCGCAGAATGCTCGGCCACCGCAGCCGGCAGCAATGTTATTATTTCCTCTGGAGAGTTCGACTACAAGTTCCTAATTATGACGCTGGCCGAATACTGCGATTTAAGGAATGACGTTATACAACCGAGTGAAGCTGTGGTACATCTGTCCAACTTTCCGTATATAGTCATCCCCTGTCACTATAGTTTTTATCTATTAAATAACAAGCAAGAAAAACCCTGACAGGTGAGAGGAGGTTTGATGCTGGCAACTGTCATAGCAGCATACGATTCTCAGGTAAGCCACTTAATAACTGCAGAGCAGAAGTTAGGTAGATT
The DNA here is from genome assembly GCA_026315105.1 of Locusta migratoria. NCBI lineage: Eukaryota > Metazoa > Arthropoda > Insecta > Orthoptera > Acrididae > Locusta > Locusta migratoria. Next base: position 106,675,312 of record CM048747.1, read on the forward strand.
TATTAATTCTAACAACTTAGTACCTTGACGAGTATGAAATTAGCAATAGCTACTGGAGGACACATTTATAACTAAATGAACGCAGTGGTGTTTCGATTCTTAGACACATGTATTTGCCTCGGTGGAGCGGCCGAGCGCTCTAAGGTGCCTTGCTGCGGAGGGTGAGGTTGCTCACTGTCGGAGCTCCGAGTACTTCTTCGGGCAACAGTGTGTGTGTGTTGTCCTTAGTTTAAGTAGTTTGTAAGTCTAGGGACTGATGTCCATAGCAGTTTGGTCCAATAGGTTTACAAACAGTTGATTTATTTAAAGAATGGTTTAACCAAGAGAACCACGTGTCATTCAATAAATCAAACGAAAGAAAGATGAAAAGGTTTGCATGGCACTTGAACCTACAAGAGAGACACATGGATACTTATTCGACCAACTAAACTATAATTGAATAATATGTATCGAGATTATGTCTGAATACGTATAAATAAAGAAATGAAAGCAACCGAACCTGCATAGCTTTCGAACTATTGCAAGACTGGAGAACCTATATCTACAGTACTACTACGTTACATTACAGAACACTTTTTTTCGGTGAGTGTGATACGAATTCCTCGTTCTTTTCAAGAAACTTTATTGTCGGGAAATCGATACTTTCCGTTTTTGTTGCGTTGAATGAGTATTGAAATAGGTGAACAAAGTATTATTCATCTCTGAAAACATCAGCTATTGCTTTCATTAAATCATTCTTTCGAAGGAGGCTCAAGCTCCATATGTCGCTATGCGACTGCCAAGTTTCTCATCTTTAGTATAGAAATAAAGAAGTATAATATTGATACACTCGCTATAAATGTTGGTAGATAAAAAAAAATGTTCAAAAGTTTGTATAGCTTATGAGATTTAACTACGCCGTCATCAGTCCCTAAACTTACCAACTACTTATTAACTAGCTAACACTAAGGACGGCACAAATTTCCATGCCCGAGGGGGGATTCGAACCCTCGACCGTAGTAGCTGTGCAGACCGTGACTGACGCGTCGCAGTCTCCTCGGCCAGCGCGGCCGGCTGTTGTTAGATAAACCAATAACAAATTATGACATAGTGTTAAATAAGTCGTTCCATGATCACTAACTAAAATTAGCGACTCGATTCCCCCAAGATCTCACAACTTTTACCGGTGGAAGGAATTCGTCGTCGGACTTTTTTTTAATTTTATGTTAGTAGTGGGATTAAATTTTAATAATACTTATTAAGTACGCATATATAGGCAGGTTATTTATTAAAATTGTGTGCCGGAACCGGGACTCGAAACTGGGACCTTTGCCTTTCGTGGGCAAACGCTTTACCACTGAGCTATCCCGACACGATTCACGGTCCGTCCACAAAATTTCAATTCTGCCAGTACCTCGCCTCCTACTTTCCAAACTTCACAGAAGATCTCCTGCGAAACTTGAAAGCTATGGGTAGAAAGCTATGGGTACAATCCGCAACTACATGCTTGCAGGTAACACAATTACTAAACACTCTCCATCTACCACCAGCTTCTTGTCAACTGACCACATTGTGCACAGCACTGAGGTTGAGCAGTGATTGAGCTTTCGCACCTGAGAGTTATTTCAACCTGCTGTCCATATGGAGAATGTGAGACCGCGTAGGAGGATCATACAGTGTAGCCTGTATTGCTGTTGTATTACAGCCCGTGGCATACAAGATTACCCCTTTGGTGGTGTTCTGTTTGGTGTAGATTCGATGTCAAGGGCGGTGATAGGTGTAAGTTCTTAGGGGAGGATGTGGTCGAAGGACTAGAATTTTGGGGCGAACGGAGGTACGGAGGAGATGGTACACTCATGGACATCAGGGGAAAGGGAATAATCAAACCGGAGAGGTTTTGGGGTGGAAAGGATTCGGAAAGGTAAGTGGCGAAGTGTTCAGCCTTGCTGGCGTTGACGGCAAAAGGAATGTCGTGCAGGACTAGGTAGCGGCGGACGGAGCGACTACCACAGTAAGGCGAAAGAAGACTTGCCAGTACCTGGAGGTTCTCACGGAGAGTGAGGCGTTTAGCTGGCTGCGTGTCTGGCGCCAGTCCCAACGTCTTTTTGCATTAAAAAGGTTTCTGATGTGGCGTTGGAGTTGCCAATGGCAAACGAGAGTATCCCAGTTCAGGGTCCGCAGGAAGGATCGGTAGAGTCAACGGGATTCACGGAGGAGGAGGACCGGCTTTGGACGGTGGGTGGAGCGATGGGGGTGGTTAGCTTTGAGGAATGTGGGCTTGAACGGCGTCATTAACGGTCTGGTGAAGTGAGGATGCTGCATGGTCGACGTCGGCTGGGGTGTGAGAGGGACGGGGTGGCTGGTGACCGGGGTGTCAATGGATGTGAAGCAACACTCTTGCTAGTTTCATATATGAGAACGACCGAGCGAGGTGGCGCCGTGGTAACACACTGGAATCGCATTCGGAAGGATGGTGGTTCAAATCCACCTCCGGCCATCCAGATTTAGGTTTCCGTGATTTTCCTAAATCACTCCAGGCAAATGCCGGGATGGTTCCTTTGAAAGGGCACGGCGGATTTCCTTTCATATTATTACCCAAACATTACTCTGTATAAACATTTTAAACACTAAAAGAGAAATGTGCTCAACGATCGACTGGACAATAGATAAAATTTATTTAACATATGATGTACTATAAGATCAATCCGCCTAACAAGCGATAGATACAATACCCGAGCTATATTGGTAATTTAGTGAAATATCATAACCCGTGTACGGCACCTAGCGCTCAGTTTGATAACTTTCTGCCCGTAAACCCATCGCGAGTTCTCACAGTTGTATGTGATGAGGCCTGACAATAACATGCCAGGAGGAAGCGTGTCAATTGCGATGTCAGTAAAGCCGATAAAGTGTATTCTTTTTCATTTGATTAACAGAGTTTACGCAACTGACAAATGCACAATACTCAGTGAAGAAGGAAGTAATGTATGTTCATAACAGTAGAGCAATGACGCTTCCTCATGTTTATAGACTATGTGTACATATTAAGATCTCTCGTGTTTGCTGACATTTGCGATGTAGGTGCAGTTACTGGTCTTTCTCTTTTACGTTTTTTAGTTCTGATAACTGCTACAAGATTCGCCTAAAGCGGCCAAAACAAGTTAAAAGTTGTTATATGCAATAACAGTTTTATGTCATAGGCCTACTTAGGAATTTCGAAAATTTTACCCTGCACCTCTTTATATCTTCTGGTAGCTTAGCAGGTACTGTAAGACATTGAGAATGCTTGTACCACAATACGCAAATCAGTTTATTTCTGTGCATTGCTAAAATCGGTACTTTTATTTAGAGCCTTTGGTCAACATAGACTGTTAATTTTGCATAATGCATGAGGCAGCTACCAGCAACATTTCCCTGTCTTTCATGCTGAACAGTAACGCATTACACTGGAGTTCTGTGAAGCGCTGTTTATTTAATTTTCCGTGCGATTTCATTATTTAGCTGGTTTATGTTTGTTCCAGTTTCTGACGCTGTCTTCTTTGGTCTCAGTAACATTAATTTTCTATAATTACTTTCGCAAAGTCATTATTTCTCGCAAATAAGCTGTCAGGGTACGCAAACATCTCATACACCATTTCTGACCTGTTTTCTGATTACTTTATGTCTTTTAGCTTTGTGAGAGCTTAAAATCCTCGCTCACCTGTACAAATGTCAATTTCAAAGGACTTTCATCTCTTTCGCAGAACAGGAGATAATTTCCGATTATTTACGTTTCTTTATTTCTGTGAACTGACGCTTCGATTTCGTTACTGCAAGGTAGGAACCTTTTCTATTACTCCATTAGCTAAATCCCACATAACGTGTTCCGTACATCATAAGTGCATGATATGTAACCTGTCACTTTCATGAAACTTTTATTTACATAACGTAATTCAATTCCACTTCTTTTTTTTATTAATTTCTAATTTTTATATAAACTTCATTTGTCGATTGTAAGTAGTAGTTTGAAAGTACTTGAATTAAGAAGTGGAGTTATGTTCTGGAAACAAGGACCATTGTTGATAACGAGTAATTGCTGGACTATCGCTATGGAATATAGCTTATGGGCATTGGGAAATGAGCTTAGTAGATTAGAGGCAGAATTTGGCACTTTACAAGAAAGAATGGGAAATTCAACGATGTTTTAGAAAGTAGCGGGTGATTTTCATATGCTACAGAATTCTTACCGGCTATTGAAGGACAAGTTACGTTATATGCAGGATATGGTACCAGAAACCCTAAAGAGAGTTAAAAGAGGGTGGTTAGATGCTGGGGGTAAGCCTTTAAAAACAGTCTTTGGTACAGCCGACGCTGAGGATATTACACAGCTCAATACGACTATACGGGACATGTGCAATATAATTGACTTAACAAATCAACAATAGCATGGCATACTACACAAATAGGAGGGTTGGAGCAAGCAGTTTTAAATAATACTAAAGCTATCAGGAACGTTACACGGAAGTAAATACCTTCTCTCGACTACCAGTACACTGAACGCAGATCTCCGAATGGTCGCGTTACAGGCAGCATCGAGGAGCCTGCGTGACAGTTGCGGCGGGGGAGCAACACCACCTAGAAGACAAGGCTTCACAACTGGTCGTGCCTACCTCACCCCATAGACCCTTTGTAAACGATGAACAAAGGTGAACAAGATAGATAATAGTCTACTGAAGCGCTCCTTGCGTACTAGCCCTGAACTACAAACTCATGCAAGATCTTGTGGCAGCGTGTTTAGACGATAAACGTAATCGAAAAGTAATACCCGATGTTGAAAGTGAGGTTATAACAGTCAGTTTGTTATGTAGGTAGTTTAATACTGGAATTGAGGAAACGACGCTAAATGTTATTGACAGCCAAAGAAAACCTTGAAATCTATGTTTTTGGTCAACTTAGTGTGGTAAAGTTCTGGGAAGTGAAACAACATTTCAAAACATTCACATCTATTTTCAAGCGAAAAAAATAAACTTATGAGCACATCAAGCAATATTTATAAGAGCATAAATAGACCTTCTTTACTTTATCTACAACGATACGCCCACTGACATTGTTAATAACGCCGTGCTCAATTGAATTTTTGTCTTTCATTTGGACTGACTTTTTTATTTAAAATGCTATTTAATGAAAATTGCATCATCAAATTACAATCTTATTCAAATAAACAATTGGATCCGGTCTTTTGTGTTACGATATTGCAAAACATAAACCATTTTTTGGTTTCAGATGTACGACCTCGCTTTTCGGTAGACAATAATCGAGATATTTAAGTCGTAATGAAACATTTGCAAATACCACTAAACCACAGTATAATAATAAAGATAAATAAGACAAATTTACGTGCAAACCGTGTAATTGTCGACTACAAAATGAAAATCGCGTGACGAAAATAGGTTAACTTCCAATGTCAGCAGACGACCGTTCAATCAAAACAATCTTCTAGAGAAAGCTTAAAGTGACGTTGACGTTAGGTGACGGACTGTGTGAATGCCATCATTAGAAATACATTTTGTAATACATTCTGGTCATAAACTTCGACATAACGCAAAATATAAGTAAATACGAAGGAAAATGGCGGACTAACTGGAGCGATGACTGCAGCTGACAGCTACTAGCTCGCACATGCGCAGTGAACCCACTAGTACCGAATTTAGAACTGACCCTATTTCTTTATCGCTATAATTATCGCGCTTCGATACTTGCGCGAACATACTAGTGCAGCCGTTCAAACGACTGACGGCCGCCATTAACGCAACTTGTTATCAATCTATTAAAAGTTCGTTGATCGTTTAAAACAGGCTTTACAGGCCGCGGCCGCCATCTCACTGTCTGACCGCTGGGGCACGCCCACCGCCGTGTAGCGGCCAGCCATTCAGATGGCGACCGCGGCCTGTAAGAGTGACGTAGGCACGACCAGTTGTGAAGCCCTCTCTTCTGAGTGGTTTTGGGGGCAGAGGTAGCGGCCCAGGAAAGCGAGAAGACGGCGGCGGAAGCAAGGTGCGGGACCAACGCCTCGCCTTGCGCAACTCTGACGCAGCAGCGGCCGGCAGACAGCCTCAGGCGAGGAGACAGCGTCAGCCACTTCGGGACTCGTGACGACAACTGGACGTCTACTCAACGCGATACGGCGCACAACCACACACCAATCGCCTCCGGCTGTATTGTCAGCACGAGTGTCAATAAATTTTTTTGTTATACTGGACCACTGTTTCATTGCCACCCCATCGCCCGAGTTGACTACTGAGCTCACAGCCCATAGGGAAGTAAATAATGTGTCGCTATCCTGACTATAGACAAAGTCCTCGATGAAACATCACTTGGTGTCGAAACCATCAAATACGTCCCTCCCCCCTCCCCATTAACAGTTCTGACTGGAGCATAGTACTCCTAATAAAATTCCTCCATGATCCCTTATTGAATGCTAACACTGATGTCTGATCTTGAGCCTTTTACTTCAAAATCTTTCTTAACCGAATTGAAGTACTTTTTCCTTGGTCTGCCTCTACTGCCGAACCCATGAACTTCTTAGGTAACCTTGTTTCTCCAATGCGAGTAACATGACCCCACCATCTAAGCCTGTTCGCTCTAACTGATTCATCTATGGTGTTCAACCGAAGTTTTTCTTTGATATTCGCATTATGGACACACTCCTGCCGTTGTTCCCATCTAATAGTACCTGCAATCATCCTTGCTACTTTCATATCCGTAACTTCAACCTCATTAATAAGGTGAACTGTACCCACCTAGATTTCACTCCCATACAACAAAGTTGGTCGAAAGATAGAGCGTTGTACTATTAACTTAGTTTGGTACTGACGTTCTCCTTGCAGAATAGAGTAGATCTTAGGTCAGCACTCACTGCATTAGCTTTGCTACACCTTGATTCCAGTTAGTTTACTATTTTGCCATCAAATGTTCAAATGTTTATTAAGCTTATGGGACTTAACTACGGGGTCATCAGTCCCTAAACTTACAAACTACTTATCAGCTACCTTACACTAAGGACGGCACAAATATCCATGCCCGAGGGGGGATTCGAACCCCCGACCGCAGTGGCCGTGCAGACCGTGACTGTAGCTTCTCAGTCCCCTCGGCCACCGCGGCCGGCTTTGCCATCCTGTGTGCAAATTCAACCTAAGTACTTGAAACTGCCCACCTGTTCTAATTTTGTTCCTCCTCAATCTGGCACTCAATCTGTTTAAATCTCATTCCTACAGACATTTCTTTCGTTTTGGAGATGCTGATTTTCATACGATAACCCTTCATCTCTGATCTAGCTCTGAAATATTGGATAGTGAAAGAAAATTAGGAAATGTAGATGGAATTAGATTACATAATGAAGCAATAGATGTAGTATATCAGTTCGGTTATTTAAATGTAAAATATCTTCTGAATTGGAGAAGGTGTAAAAAGTAACAATGGCTATGGGAAGAAATGCATATCTGAGGAAGAGAAATTTGTTGGCATCAACTATTGTTAGAAAGGATTTTTTGTCGCCAAGTGAAGCGTTTTACGGGAGTAAAATTTTGATGTTGAGATCAGGCATAAAAATTATGAGAGCTTTTTTTAGAGCTGAGACTTTTTCTAGCTGAACACCTTTTCCAGTCTTGATGACAAAGAGAGTACATAGTTGTAAACGATTTGATTATGGATTCTAACAGTACTGAAAATTACGACTCGACTGACATTTTACAAGGTCTGTCTGAATGAAATTGTGAAAACGATAAAATAAATCGCCAATTAAGTCACGTAAAACTAATTTTGCCCGAAATGTAATTCCACAGGATGCTTGCTTAACCAGAGGTCTGTCATCTTCTTAGCGGCGGACTATTTTTTCTGGGCTCCAAATTAAATACTACTATAAGTTGGCAATATGGTTAAAAGCCACAAGATCTGTTCCATAGGTTATTTTGAAGACTGGACATGATCTCGGCGGAGGGACACCACTTGATCGCCTTCAGCCGTTTCCCACCTCTGCAGGACAGCAACATAAAGACGCGTGAAACCAGACCGCACAGGCTGGAATCAATGTCAGCCGTTCCTGCGGAGAGGTTGGCTACAACTTCCAAATCTTGCCGGCGGATGAATACTGAGGTTCAACGAACTAGGTTACAAAACCAAAGAGAGAAGCCTTCTCTTCCTCAGTTGCTTGCTGGTTATATAAGGTATCAGTGGACGAACTACTCTTGTGTGGGAGTTGCCGCCATTGTTACTAGAACTTGGTGCTGACTTACTGCAGCAGCCATGAATTTCGCCGCCTCGATGCGACAGCGTTCGCGATCGACCGCGAGATTTTAGAAATCCACCGTTTTGCATATAGAACGGTAGGCGCGATCCGATTAAATATGCTGTCGCTGTAGCAAAATTCTGCGCCGCCAGGGCTTAGTTGTTCGTACTCTTGGTTCAAAGCTAAATTCATTATTATCTCGACGCACGCACACACGCACACACACACACTCATATGGGCTGCACGAGTTCTTAAAATTTAACTTATCTGTGTTTACAGTTTTATCTTTTCCTGTAGCAAGTCGTTATCATTCTCGGATTATGTTTACGAGAGTTGGAACTTAAAGAGAGGCAACTATTTTCTTCACAACTGATACAAAAGCGTTAAATGTTTGCACCTGCTACTATCTTTCAACGTTGTGTAGAACTCGTTTCCAACGATGGGGAAAGCGTAGCATACCGTTATCAGAGCCTGTTCTGTTGATGGTGCGAATGGAGCGGTCTACTGCCTGTCGAATCTCTGGATGAGTTTTGAAACGAATGCCACGGAGTGGTACCTTCATCTTCGCAATCAAATCTAAGTCACGAGGACTTCGGGAAGTATGGTGATGATGGATGGAACAGTACTTCCCAGTCCCTTCGACCGAACAGAGCAGCTCATTGCCCTCTAAGTGTGTCTCAACAGCGTCGTTTCGCATCCACTTCTGAATTTTCGCCAGTTCATGCTTAAACCATCGTGATGAAATTTTTCTCATGTCCATGATTTCCTTCAGGATGCAAAGCACAGTCGTATGAGATAATCTGGTTTCGTGGGCGAGCTCTCGAATCATCTGTCGTCGATCACTGTCCACTAATGCTGCAACAGTATGCACTTCTTCTTCAGATTCCCCACATGCGTCTTGAAGACATTGATGACACTATCGTGTCTTACGACCTCTGGTACATTCAATCTTCATCCAACTCCGTTGTTCCTGTTTCTAAAACATAGTGACACCGTTATGTTAGACCACTCGCTCACAAGTGACTGTGTTTCCCTCGACTGTGTGCACGCCTGAGACGGGAGGCGGGCGAATACATTTGCTCGGAGGTAAGGAAGGGATGTCAAGAACGTGTGCTCCCGGCGACAATAGCATAGCATAGCGCCTCCACAGCAGTTGCCACTAAGTTCCAACAATCCTATTACAAGAGTAAAAGGTTACCTTATCTTTCAGTAAGTTTAAGAATATATTGACCATTGAGTCGGTTTTCCCGTCAATTTTCATTTTGTTTTTGTGATGTATTGCTCAATATACTTTGTGGCTGGTTTGCTCCTCATGTTGCCATAATTTTGAAAATTAAAATTAATTTTTCAATAACTTGTTGATTCTTAAAACCGTTTCACTAAAATCCTTCACCATATTTTCTGACTGTAATACAGTTTATCAGTCGCTACTGCGATGACTTGTAATAATTGTCGTAGCTACAGTTGGCACTGTCACAGATTAATTTTTTAAATAAACAGTTTGTCGCATTATTTATTCTGACTCTCATTATTATACATTGAACTTAACGTTGTTGATCATCATTTTCTGATTACCTTTTATTTGGTCGTGTCAAAGCTTCGTTCCCAAAATTCTGTTGTATAATCAGTTTGTTACTGGTGTCGATTATTTTAATTAAGGAGCTAATAAATGGGTGGACTAACGACCGTTTTGATAGCCCTACCTGAATTTATGCAGATTTGCTATTTGGTAATTTTAAGGCGTTGTACCTCTGTTTGCTTCATACTGTAGATGTGACAATGCGCGCTTGCACTATTATTAAACAGTATTAATGTTAAAGTTTGCTGGGTGAAATATGTTGTCTTCTGAGGCGACTTGTAGTACACCTCTCCCCCTGTGATTTATTTTTCTTCGAGAAGGAACGGCTTAGTGAAAGTCCGTAGCTACCATTAGGAAAAATTGAATCATGGTCTAAATTCCAATCGCGTGTTGGGAGGGGAGGTTTACGTTGGGGAGGCTATGTTTACGCACTCAAATAGCATAAGTATGCTCGTCATATTCTATGTACTTAACAAAGATGTATAGCATATTCATGTATTCCTGTACTGTCTTAGTCCTCCTTACTGCTCACTAACAGCCTTAGTGCGTAATACTATGATTCATTGATGATACACTGACAGCATCATACGTCTGGGAACTAACGACGACTCCCCTATCTTAGTTTGCTTCTGTAACGTGAAGTAGGAGATTCGAGAGTGATCCAATTTTCCAATTAATTTACATTACTGGCCATTGAAATTGTTACACCAAGAAGAAATGCAGATGATAAACGGGTACTCATTCGACAAATATATTATACTAGAACTGACATGTGATTACATTTTCACGCAATTCGGGTGCTTAGATCCTGAGAAATCAGTACCCAGAACAACCACCTCTGGCCGTTATAACGGCCTTGATACGCCTGGGCATTGAGTCAAACAGCGTGAACAGGTACAGATGCCCATGCAGCTTCAACACGACATCACAGTCCAGCAAGAGTAGTGACAGGTGTATTGTGACGAGCCAGTTGCTCGGCCACCACTGAGCAGACGTTTTCAATTCGTGAGAGATCTGGAGAATGTGCTGGCAAAGGCAGCAGTCGAACATTTTCCGTACAGGACCTGCAACAAGCGGTCGTGCATTATCCTGCTGAAATGTACGGTTTCGCAGGGATCGATTGAAGGGTAGAGCCACGGGTCGTAATACATCTGAATTGTAACGGCCACTGTTCAAAGGGCCGTCGATACGAACAAGAGGTGACCGAGACGTCGACCAATGGCACCCCATACCATCACGCCGAGTGATACACCAATATGTCGATGACGAATACACGCTTCCAATGTGCATTCACCGCGATAACGCCCAACATGGATGCGACCATCATTATGCTGTAAACAGAACCTGGATTCATTCGAAAAAATGACGTTTTGCCATTCGTCCAACCATGTTAGTCGTTGGGTACACCATCGCAGGCGCTCCTGTCTGTGATGCTGCGTCAAGGGTAGCCGCAGCCATGGTCTCCGAGTTGGTAGTCAATGCTGCTACAAACGTCGTCGAAATGTTCGTGCTGACGGTTGTTGTCTTGTAAACGTCCCCATCCGTTGACCCTGGGATCGACAGGTGGCAGCACGATCCGTTACAGCCATATGGATAAGATGCCTGCTTTCTCGACTGGCTAGTGATATGAGGCCGCTGGGATCTAGCACAGCGTTCCGTATTGCCCTCCTGAACCCAGCGATTCCATATTTTGCTAACAGTCATTGGATCGAGATCAACGCGAGCAGCAATCGCAGTCGCAATAGGCTAAATCCGACCTTTATCAAAGTCGTAAACCTGATGGTACGCATTTCTTCTCCTTACACGAGCCATCAGATCAACGTTTCACCACGCAACGCCGGTCAACTCTGTTTGTGTATGAGAAATCAGTTGGAAACTTTCCTCGAATCAGCACGTTGTTGGTGTCGCCACAGGCGCCAACCATGTGTGAATGCTCTGAAAAGCTAAACATTTGCTTATCACAGCATCTTCTTCCCGGCGGTTAAATTTCGCGTCTATAGCACGTTATCTTCATGGTGTACCAATATTAATTTCCAGGGATGTAAGATTATTGGAGGAGTTCTTGACTGTTGCTTTTGGCAACACGGTGGCGCTCTGGGCCGTAATATGTTGGTAGAAAGATATTTTCATATAAAGCGGGACGCCAGTATTTTCGCCGCTGTGGAGCTCATAAGTTGACACATACGAGGACGAGTCTAATAATAAGTCGCAAAACTGAATTGAGGCACAAATAAAGAGACTTTCACTTTTCCACATATTCACCCTGTACATTCAGGCACTTATCCCATCTCATTGCAAGTCCTTGAAAGCCATCAATAAAGAAGTCCTTTGGTTGCTATCGCAGCTAACGTGTAACCTCATCAATTATGGTATCAGCTGTATCAAAATGACGGCCACCCAAATAATTTTTAGGAAACCAAACACATGATAATCACTGGAGGCTAAGTCAGGGCTCTATGGTGACTGTTCCAAGCGTTCCCAATGAAATGTTCATAACAGCTCCTGCGTGCGGTCTTGATGTGTGAGTCTGGGCATTGTTATTCACAAGAATCACACCATTTGACAGGTGTCTGGATTGCTTGCGGCGAATGGCCTATCGGAGATCCCGCAGAGTGATGCAGTACAACGTATTCACAGTTTCTCCATGAGACTGGAATTTCTGCAGTATGACTCCCCACAGATCCCAAAAAACTGCGATCAAAATCTTGTAGGCCGATGTAATCGTCTTGAACTTTTTTCTTGTTGGGTAGGTGTATGTTTCCATTCCATAAATGATCTTTTGGATATGTATTGAAAGTGGTAAATCCAGCAATCATTCCCCATAACAATTCATGCCATGAATTCTTCTCCTTCCTCAGTATATCGAGTGAGATGCTGCTAGGTCAGACCTATTCTATTCAGTTTGTGTTGCTCAGTCAACTGGCGAGGAACCCACGGTCACAAACTTTACAATACCACAAATGATGAGGCACGATGCTCCATGCAGTTCCATGTGAACAGCCTACAGCATGTGCTGTGTCATCAATTGTCAGACACCAGTCATTACAGATGAGTTGATCCACATGCTGCAATGTTGTTGTAGTTGACACCTCCGCATGACGAACAGGACCATCACAAGATGATCAGGACGCTCCCCATCTTTGATGCTTTTTTTTCCACGATTAAACTTCAGGATGCAACTGAACACAGCTTTCCATGAGAAACATTTGTCACCTTAGACTGGACGTATTTCACGATCCACTTCTTCTGTGGACAGTCCTTTGGCCCATAAAACACGCACAATTTCTCGTGTACAATGATGAAACATTCATAAGCTATCGTGCTGTAACAGCCTCGGACAGACTGAGTGCCTGTGAGATGTCATACGACAAGCATACCTATGCTGCCATCTGCTGGAGAATGGTATATGGCACACACATGTTTGCCACTTATTTATTGACTTATGCTCGTATATACAGGGTGAATCACGTAACACTTGCACCGCAAATATTGCGGAAACGGAAAGTGCGATTGATGAGCGGTTTCACAGAATGGATTGGGAAGTCAGGGGCTCTTATTTTAAGCCAACAAACTTAGAATGTGTATTTTTACGCAAACATATAGTTTTTTAAAAGGAAAAATGGTTGTATCTATCATGCACTGGAGTTTTTGACACCAGCTCTGTACAAAGAATTTTGAATGACATTTTTATCACGTTTAGTTTGGAAGCTACAACCATTCAAAGTTTCGGAGCTGACTGGCTGATGGTCATGGAACAGTGGGCCATGCCCCAGGGGCTAGCCATTCGACCAGTGAGCTGCGCTATCGCAGTCTCCGCCTCGAAACTTTGAACGGTTGTAGCTGCCAAACTAAACGTGATAAAAATGTCATTCAAAATTTTTTGTACACAGCTGGTGTCGAAAATTCCACTGCACGATACAAACAATCACTATTCCATTGAAATAACTGTATATTTGAATTAAAAGTACACTTCCTAAGTAATATTACAATCTGTTTGTTGACTAAAAATACGAGCCCCTGACTACCAATCCATTCTGTGAAAACCGTACATCAATCGCACTTTCCGTTTCCGCAATATTTGCGGTGCAAGTGTTAGGTGATTCACCCTATAGGCCTATATTGTGGCTCCCAATGATGTGGTTACGATGTACGCTTAAGTTCAGTCTGGGCGTTGTGTCATATTGTTTAGCGCTGCATCGTATAATCCAAAAGTGCCGTTGTTGTTTTCATTGAATGATTTTATTTAGTGTAAGAAGGATAGTTGAGCATGTAAGTCTGGTTGAACACCTTCACCAGACATCCATGATGGTATTTTAAATTTGTATTCATGAATCTATACCAAGATGGTGTAATTCCCATCGTTTTTTAAAATCTTTTTCTGATGATGATGTTCTCGAAACGCGTCATGAAATAAAGCTAACTGCGACTAAGACATTTCAACAATTTTTTCATAGAAGGATATTTCGCTGCTTTGTAGCCGTTTACTAGTCAGTTACCTACCCTGGCCGCAGACTTTTTTGTGGCAGTGTTCTTTCCGACCTTCTATCGATGACTGCCTCGGAAATGTGTGTGTATTTTTGGCAGTTTCAATTTTGGATTTCATTACAGCTGCCGCCCCTCAGCCCAGAAAGATCTCTCTTTCGTTTCGTTTGATGTAAATTAGCTGTACTGTTGGCCCTGGCTACTGCATCTCACTTTGTCCTATTGTATTTAATACAGTTAGAGTTTAACGGTTGTTGCTGCTAATCACCTGCATAGGGTTTTGATGTTGCATTTATGTGTAGTGCTTGGGGCAGGTGTTCTCAGGCCATCATCGGATTTTAAATGCCCGTTTGCACAATGAGCATTTTGTATTGTGAACTGATTTAATCTGCTGTTGTAATATTTTATTGGGGCGTGTTCTATTTCCTGTCGAAAGTTAAGTTTTGTCACATGGCTTCTTGTGTTTTACTTCGTTGCCTTGTACTTTATGTACAGTTGGGTAATTTTTAAGCCTGACCTTATCCATTAAAGTAAGAAAATATTTGTTTTTACAATACAAAAATTTGAGCACTTTTTTGCATCCAACTAGTTTGATATTAATTTGTGATTATTTCTTTTAAAGCATTGGCGTAACCCGTTCGTTTAAAAAGGAAATTTTGAATTTTCTCAAGATGCGTAAGTCAACTGTACTTGAAAAGTTAACATCAGGTCTTCAAATTTGTTAATAAATTTGTTAAAGAATAAATTGTTTTAATAAACACACCCAGTCATCGCACTCTGCCTTGTTCGTTGAAATATAAATTCGAGGTCTCACAGGTGACCTCTGAATTATGTATTACATACTACCAATATAAATTTCAGGAGCAAAAATTCGAACTGCAATGACGCAATCGATCTCGGTTCCCAATAGTTATTTTATACAATCAGATGATCAAACGTTTTGAAGTTTCTGTCCACCAATATTGCCTAAAGTAGCTCCTTTCTAACCCTTTCACTACCACGTTATGAAATCAGCTTTCGAAAAATTAAAATTCAGAGTTTTCTATATTAATACAGTACAGTAAATATCAAAATATGTGTTTTAAACATGACAGATAACCTTATCGAGGTATTTTGTTACTTGGACGTTAACACTGCCAGATCAACAATTCTAGCATAATCTTCGCCACAGCACCAAAGACAAGACAATTCACTGCTGAATTAAAATAAAAGGGAACACACTCACGCTCATACTGTCAGCCAGTACAGACTTCAATGCAACACAACCTCCAGATTAATGACTCATAAGCGGGGCCAGGATTTTAATGACAAGTCATATTTTTTTGTGAACTTCAGGGTGAATTTTAGAACAATTTATACACAAATCTAGGCATTTTAGTTTAGAAAAAATGTATTTCAATTGTGCATATAAAGTCATATTTCAACATACTTTAGTAATAGGTCATATTGCGGCTAACTTTTATTATAACACGTCATATTTCCGCCAAATTTTGCCAAAATGCATATACTGTTTCTCTTGTATCTTACGGGATACAGGAATGAGAAAATGAATATGTTGCTCATGAGACAATATTTAACGAGATATTATGAAACATAAATTGGTAAATTAGGTACAGAGCTTTATTTCTCAGGACTGTAGTAGAAAAGCAGTGTAGCACAACAGCCGTTTCACGAACATAAAACATTGTTGCGCAGAGTCGACAATACGCTCTCTGAGCCAACAAACGCGGCTTCTGTCGTAATAATAACCGCAGTCGCGCAGGTGTTCACAGTAACCAGTTTGAATACAGCCTGTGCCTTGTTCATCATGCCTAAAGCAAAGTGCTCAGATAGCGTGAAGTTGCGAGGATTTGTTCGAGAATTTGGAGAGAAGTTCTTTAGTTCTGATGGGAAACTGTGTGAAGTTAAAGCTAGAGCATAAAAGCGCTTTAATGTGCAACAACACTGTAATACCGCCAAACACAGCAACTGTGTGAAACGAAGTGATGAAAATAACAGCAGACAAATGTTGTTATTTGAACAGACAGGTCAATCTTCAACCGTGCAATCATTCTGCAAGGATTTGTGTGAGATGATGATGTCCTGCAACATCCCATTGGAAAAGCTGAAGAATCCATGCTTCAGACGGTTCTTGGAGAAGTACACAACACATCCAGTTCCAGATGAATCTACACTAAGAAAGAACTATTTATCGGTATGCTACAATGATGTGCTCAACAAAATACGAAATTACTATTGCTGAGAAAAAGATCTGGCTGTCGATAGATGAAACTACGGATGTTAGTGGGCGGTATATTGCAAATGTTGTTGTTGGTGTTCTAAAAGTTGATAGGCTGGAGATATTTTCCTACTAACGTGTGAAGCTCTCGATATAGTAAACAATTGGACGATTGCTATTTTGTTTGTCAACTCTCTGAAGTTACTGTGGCCGGATTGTGTGAAAAGAGACAACGTTCTGCTGCTTGTAACAGACAGACAGAAGCTCTCGATAGAGTAAACAATTGGACGATTGCTATTTTGTTTGTCAACTCTCTGAAGTTACTGTGGCCGGATTGTGTGAAAAGAGACAACGTTCTGCTGCTTGTAACAGACGCCGCTTCATATATGGATAAAGCAGCCAAAGGACTTCAGATTCTCTACCCCAGTGTGGTGTATGTCACTTGCCTTGCACATGCTTTGCACAGAGTTGCTGAAGAGGTACGATCAAATTACCCTGACGTGGACAAATTAATTTCCTGTGGCAAGAAAATCTATATCAAAGCTCCGCTTCGGGTGCAGAAATTCAAGGAACAGGCACCTTCAATACACCTCCCACCTTAACCTGTTCTTACACGATGGAGTTCTTGACTTAATGCTGCACCCAAATAAAGACAATCTTCTGTGAGCTTGATAGCGATGAATGAGGTGCTATCAAAACTGTGAAAGACGTATTCACAGATACATTGTCTGGAAACTTGGTATACATCAATGCCAATTTTTCAGTGATATCAACAGCCATCAAACGACTGGAAGCTGTTGGCACTCAGCTATGTGAGGCCCTGAGTATTGTGCAACATGTGCAGAGTGAGTTGGATCGAGCCCGTGGACATATGGCTGACAAAGTGAAAAACAAACTGCAAAGTGTACTACAACGAAATCCTGGATATTCTTCAATGTGTAAAATTAGTGACAGTCTTTCTGGGAATGCCGTAACATTTGAAGATAGTGAAGGAAAGCTGACCTGTAGTGACCTGGCTGCCTTCAAATACGCTCCAGTGACATTTTGTGAAGTGGAGAGGAACTTTTCCAGGTACAAAACTATTCTCAGCGACAACCGTAGATCTTTGACAATGAAAAACCTGAAAATGCACCTTGTGATCCAGTGCAACTTTGCAGATACTGAAGGTTAACAGACGGTATTAAATAATGTAAAGTGCTTTAAATAATTTGTGTGCAGAAATAAAAATATTGTTTTAGTGTTTCGATAGATGTTCTCCTGTACACTATACTTTGTGTTTAGAAAATAAAAGATTCAGATGTTTAAAAAATAGGTGCTAATTATCCTCAAACCCTACAGAAAGAAAGAATTACACTTACAATATTTTGAGAAGGGTATTTTGTATTATTTTATGGTAAATAAAAAATAAAATAAAGAAACAAGAATATTCGAAATAAACTTCTATTAATTCATATTTTACTTTTTTAATGTCATATTTATATAAGTTTTGGGTCATAAATGCTTGCATATTTCACTGTGTTTTAGGTTATTAAAATCCGGGCTTTTGTGTCCCAGCCTCGTCGCCGCTTTTGTGTCTCGTTTCCGTCGTAGGTGTCGGTGGCCGAGTAGGAAGACCGACACAGGAATAAAGGTAGCACGCTTGTGCAGGTACGGAGGTGAGCAGCCAGTGGGACAGCAGAAACTAGAAACACTAGAGTAAATTAGAACGAAATATATATTTGTTAGAGACTTAGTAATACTTAACATTTACATAGCTCAGTACTGCAGAATGCTGATACATAGTTGAGCTAGAGGCCTGCCTAGTGCCTATCCGATAGCCAAGTCTTCATTGGTGCCTCTCTGAATACGAAGGTCTTTACTGGTTCCTATCTCAGTCCCAAGTGAACGATGTCGTTCAGTGGTGGCCACGAGCGGAGTTGTAACAGAGGGCGCTCGTGGCTGACGTCGTAAGAACGCCGCGCCGTACGTGCATGGCGGCGCGCGGCGAAAGTAGGTGGCGCGCACTTTGGACTTGTGCGACACCACACGGGCCTTGCTCATAAGTGACTACACGCCGTACCAAGCGCCAAAATTTCGTACTAGAAGCATGTTGTTCATCAACAAAAATGCAACTTCAGGGATTAATGCACAAAATACGGTATAAATCAATTTTTAATACGTTGTTGTCCAGGAACAACACTGGTAATGAAAGGGTTAAGATGTTCAAATGTTTGTAAAGCTTATGGGTCTTAACTGCTGGTCATCAGTCACTAAATTTACAAACTACTTATGAACTAACGTATACTAAAGGCAGCACAAATACCCATTCCCGAGGTGGGATTCGAACCCGCGACGAAAGGATTAAGGATTAAGAGCTACCAATATTGCAAAAGTCTGTTATTTATTTCCTTCAAAATCCTGTATTTTTTTGACGAATAACGTGTAGAGTAAGAGCTACTATCTCTAAAAACAAATTGAAGGGCTACTTGTATTCCTGGGAAATATAAATGGGCAGAGAGTAATCATTCTGTTTATTCCTTTCTGAAACCGATATGTGCAGTTAAATGTTGCGCAGCTCTTCATCATCGTACTGCAATAGTCAAACAGTACAGACGTGACTACCAACTGAGAATATATTCACCACAACAGCTATATAATACTTGATTTATCTACTAACAAGACTTCAATTTATCTGACGCTTGCCACTATACTGGCGGCCGGCCAAGGTTCAAATTATCCCTTCGACAGCATCGCCGTCGGAGAATCTACATTGTCGAAATTTGATATGGTCACCAATGAGGTATGCACCCATTTTCAATTTCGTAAGTACACAATGCTATAAGAGACGCTTTAAAAATAAAAAAAACTTTATATTCCGAGATCCGGTATAATAAATATATACCCTGATCTGATATTTAATGTTAATGATGTACATATGGTAGATAATGTGTAGATTGATATATCGCTAATAGGGTGCCTAGTTAAATCTGGTGGCAATGATGTTAACGCAGCATGCATCGGTTGCATGACGCCACATTGAATTAACATATATTGTTCAGCGGCGAATGAATGGACTGCTGCTCTAGCTGCTGCGGATGTTGTTGTGGTTGCCACTGCTCATAGTTTCCAGTGTCTGTGTATTAGTTGTGAAAGATCAAGTTGCTGTTGCACTGAAAATGATTGTTGGGCTGATTACTGCATTACATATTTGTTGATTTGTAAGTAACGGGCAGCCTGGCTGACACTGTGCTTCACAGGAATGTTATTGTCGTACACAACAGTGGGGTCAGAGTACCATGCCGCAATACCGGCCGGTATCACTTGACGGTGTCTATATGGGGTGTATTCCCATATTCTGTTGGGTATCTCAGAATTCAAACTGTTCTTATTACTGTTAAAAACAAGTAGAAACACTCATTTAGTCCGAAACATACACTGTTTTCACTCGCTAGCTCCGAGATGGAGCAAATCAGTTCCGCTCAAGACCGCCGCGACTGCGTAGAAAAATCCAGACAACCATGGATTTAGCAAACTTTTTGATAAGGCAACCTAATACAGTTGGATTTGGAATAAAGTAACCTATCATTTTAAATGTAATTCGATTAAATAACGTATGAGGGTATATTAACTACGGTTACTTACCTCTTCATACTAGGCAATCCTATAGTTTGCAATAGGTGAAAGTAGGCAACCTTTATTTTTCTAGTTCATTGGGACATATTCTCTCAGCTTGACTTTCGTAAATAACAGATGGGAGAATTTGATCGAAAAAATTTAATGATACATTATATTGTTTAACATCATCGGTACCAGATTTAGATAGGCAACCTATTAGTGATATATCAATCTACACCTTATGTACCATATATACTGGACTAAAAATAAATAACAGATGAAGGTGTATATTTATTATGCCGGATCTTACAAGGGTTGGCCGCCAATTGTGAGATTCAGATTCATTCATACTGCGCATAATGAAAGCTCATGGCCAGAGGTGTAATTTGGCAAAGCACCAAGATGCACTTTTCAACCGTTGTCGAGAAAATCGACAATTAAAAAAAGCCGTTGTGGTGAAATACTCTCTACGATCTCTACGAGGGGTAATGTCGTACAGAGGCTTGGCGTAGCGGTAAGAGCTCGGGTTGGTAATCTGAAGGTCGCCGAATCGAATCTCGCGGCATGCAACTTATTATTATTATTATTATTTTTAATATATCGCACGAACCAGAGTGATAGTTACCATAGAAATATGGAAAGCAGAAAACAGCACGACATCTAGCATCTGATAAACGATGCGTTTTTACAAGAACATTTTTTTTTAATTATCTGTTGGGAAACACACCTGATTGAAATTTTGAAAAATTATTCTATCGTTCGTCAGGTTTGACTTACACTATATGTATTCGTTTCGGAATATCGTTTATACTTCTTCCGTTAATCATACGTGGTAAACATTATGAATACAATTAATAACATTTGTGAAATACAACTTTGTTTGGCCGACCGCGGTGGCCGAGGAGACTAAGGCGCTCCAGTCACGGTCTGCACGGCCACTACGGTCGGGGGATCGAATCCCCCCTCGGGCATGGATATTTGTGCCGTCCTAGTTCGTAAGAAGTTCATAAGTAGTTTGTAAGTTTAGGGACCGATGATCTCGTAGTTAAGTCCCATAGACTATACAAACATTTGAACATTTGAACTTTGTTTCTGGAAAACATAATGATGTTCGAAGTCGCCAGTTGCATATAATAAGTTGTTTGAAAGTCGTTTGTCGTGGAAAAACTGGCGACTACGAACATCAAAAGTTATTAATCTGTGTGTGTACATTTGAATTACAAAAAGCAAATAATAAAAAAGTTGCATGCCGTGAGATTCAGTCCGGCCACCTTCGGATTACCAACCCGAGCGCTTACCGCTACGCCATGCCTCTGTACAATATTACCCCTCGTAGAGATCGTATAGAGTATTTCACCGTAATGGCATTTTTTTTAATTGTCGATTTTCTCGACAACGGCTGAGAACTACATCTTGGTGCTTTGCCAAATTTCAAAATGTTCAAATGTTTGTTAAGCTTAAGGACTTAACTACAGGGCCATCAGCCCCTAAACTTACAAACTACTTATGAACTACCTACAACTAAGGACGGCACAAACATCCATGCCCGAGGGGGGATTCGAACCCCCGACGGTAGTGGCCGTGCAGACCGTGACTGAAGCGTCTCAGTCTCCTCGGCCACCGCGGCCGGTGCCAAATTACACTTCTGGCCATGAGCTTTCATTATTCGCAGTATGAATCGTATCTGAATTTCACAATTGGCGGCCACCCCTTTTTAGACTATTACTCCTTGTTTTAGATTCTGACAATGACAAGGTCGTAACGCCTTGCTAAACAACAGCCGCATCAACACCTCTGTATTTTTTAAAGGTTCCCTTATAGCCTTGTTTAATTACGGAATCTACATAATTATTTTTACAAGATCATTGGCCGTCGCGCGGATCTGCCAGAGGTGTCCGTAAGGAGGCGCGCAGGTCTTTGGCGGGGTTGGCGCGCTAACCAGCCGTTCTGACGCTGTTTTGACGTGGCTGGCAGCGGGCTTGCTTGTAATGCAAAAGCCAATAGGAATAGTCCATCATTGCCGCTTTCCACCAATGGCGTGCAATAATATAACCATCAATAAAGGAAAACCAACGTCCCTGTTCCTCTCCCTCATCCGCTGCTATATAAACCCCAAGCTATCGTATATTCAGCAGACACAGACCCTGATGAAGGCCGCATGCAACAGTGGCCGAAACGTCGGTAGAGTTTATAAAATGACGACGCGGTCTCATACCCGTAAGAATTTTATTGGTAATGCTATAAAAGTCGCTTTAAAAATACAATACTTTACCCCTTGGTTTAGATTCTGGCAATGACAAGATCTGAACGCGTCAATAAACCCACGTTAATAAACCCCAAGCTATCGTATATTCAGCAGTCAGACACAGACCCTGATGGAGGCCGCCTGCAACAGTGGCCGAAACGTCGGTAGAGTTTATAAAATGATGACGCGGTAAGAATTTTATTGGTAATGCTATAAAAGTCGCTTTAAAAATACAATACCTTAACCCCTTGGTTTAGATTCTGGCAATGACAAGGTCTGAACGCGTTAATAAATACAGGTGGCATCACCACCTCTCGCGTTTGTATTTTTTAAAGTTTCCCTTATAGCATTGTTTAATTATGGAATCTACATAATTATTTTTACAAGATCATTGGCCGTCGCGCGGATCTGTCAGGGCTGTCCGTAAGGAGGCGCACAGGTCTTTGGAAGGGTTGGCCAGCCGTTCTGGCGCTGTTTGGACGTGGCTGGCAGCGGGCCGCCACAGGGGGTGACGCGGACGCCACCCCTCCCGGGCGTCCCTTTTCGCTCGCGGCGAGGCGAGAGTCCTCCTTTTTCGCCGGCTCGTCCCTCTTGAATGTTCGGATGGCGCGGCTCTTGCGGCCGCTAACACGCCGGACCGGCCGAACGTCACTCTATTCGACAGGAGAGCACTTTTTCTTCTCTTTGCTGTTCCTCCCGCGAAGTACTTGTATGCGTCTGCGTGGCGAGCGCAGAGAGAGAGAGAGAGAGGGAGATAAAGTGGAATGTGGAGTGAAAGGAGAGCTGGGAGGCAGCTTTTTGCGACGACAACCGTAGCAAACTGGAACTCGGATAAACGTTCGTTCAATTAACTGAGAAATCGGAGGGAAAAATTCACCGCGGCAGCCGCCACGGGGCCCACACGTCCGGACAGGACTGGGCTTTCTCCTCCCCCCATCCCGACCCCATCCCCATCCCCTACTACCCTCAAACCTTTTACAATTCTTCCCTCGGGCGGGCAGGCGCCGACCGCTACGCCCTACTGCGGCCTCTATCACTCTATTAATCCGGGTCGTTATTTTAAACTGTCCCTCGCAGCAGGTTTTGCAGATTCGTTACGCAGCAGTCAGGCGGAAAATGTATTGGCGAGAAAGAACGGCGGAGGTCGAATTCCCCGCGGTGATTAACGGGAAGTTAGGTGTAATTAATTTTAGAAATTGAAGAAAAGCCGGTGGAAATCTGTTAGCAAGAAAGGGGGAACGATTTGGGTTGGAGGTAACGTCTGCGGCAGATTAACAATTTAGGGGAAAATGCGAACTATTAGGACTAATATACAATGGAAAAGATACTGTAGGCTATTTATTTGTAATTTTAAGACAAATTCTACAATTTCTCACATACAGAGGGTGACAACAAATTTTCAAGAGTAAACGTCTTATTTGTATGTCTGCTACAGACGCATATTCGTTTTCCACTCAAATATGTCGGCAACAAAAGAATCTAGTTTATCTTTTTGGACGGCGTTGTTGCATCGCTGGTGGCAAGGAGAATTGTGAAGACAGAGTGTAGTTTTAAAAAGTTGCTTTGAGTGAGACAAGTCAATAATGGTGTAGACAGATGCTATGCAAGAATTGCAGCATGTCCATTTGTGTCCCAGAAAGAATATACAAAAATGATCGAGTAAAAAAATAAATAAATGAATAAATAAATAAATTTGGAGAAGGGTATCCTCCTTGCTCTCAGAAGGAAACGACCCTTGCAACTGCCTGGAACAAGTAAATCACGGAAATCATAAATCCGCATTGGCTGAGGCGGATTTGAAACGCCATCCTCTGGAATGCGACTCTTGTGCAATGGTGTATCAACCGGGGGCATCCCCCCCCCCTCCGCCAGCCACTTTAAAATTTGGAGGGGTAAGACACGGTTTCCAACCCCCCTTGCCATAGTATTTTTATGGCAACAATTTCAGCCTTTGACTGAAGCATTTTGTTACAACTACTACAATCTGACCTCTCCTTTCGTCCCTCCTCCGAGCCCAAATTCCTGCAATATCGACAAGACGAAGTTAGTAACTAGGTTTTCTTCCTCCCCCTCTCCCCAAAGAAACAGCAATAGCCACTACTGCTATGTAATAATCACTGATCCACCTCGCATAGTTCAATATTGCATTAAACACATCTGGCACATAAAATAACGGAGTAATGACGAATCGTGAAATTCCGAATGCTGTAAGTTTTCCTTTTTACAAAAAATCACGGAGTCAGACATTATAGATTCTAGCTACAACCCTTTACGAGCGTGCCATCTATTAATATAAAATTAACTGAGAATTCAGTGGCCTACCAGCGAACTCGGTAGACCACTCCATCTCTCCCCCCCCCCCCCCCCTCCGCTACACACAGACACACACAAACTATCACCATAAGGCTATGCAACAAATGAAACTGACAGGCACCAGCAACCATCTACAGTCTAAAGTAGAATAAAATTTGACAAATCAATTCTCGACAAGCACACGCATGAAGCTCTCAAGTTCCACTCACTCCACCTGTCGGAAAAATCTAAAATAGAATAATCCAATTACAATTTACTCCTTCGCAAAATTTTCAAACTCGGCCAACTCTTCTATGCTGCACAGTGACGGTAAACTTCTGACATGGGAAATTATTGTAATTCAAACTCATTAACCAATTCCGACAAACCAACAAGTGTTGATAAATTGCTCACCACCCAGTTCATCTTGGCGTTACCTGCGCAAAATTCTTAACATACGCCCGCCAAAATTTTGAGGACGACGAAACAAATCCGCCCCCGACTATCCAGATGTAGTTATTCCGCGAATTCCATAAATCATTCAAGACAAATGCAGTCTTTAGTGAGGCTCATGTGATTTTTTTATATTAACAATTATGACAGGAAAACTATTAGATATTGCTCTATATGGGTATCAGGAGGGTGATAGAAATGAGTGTGCTGGAGGTACAGAGATTAACTTTCTATGCAATACACATAAAAATTATGAATGGGCATTATTGATTTCTAAGAAAGGGTTAATTCGTTTACGATTGTAAGTTTTCAAACAGTAAGTTGTGTTGTCGATCGGGGCTCTGTTCTGCATTCTTTTACTTCCTCTTTGTGTCCACTTTGATCTGATATACTCTGCCTTTCAGCCACACCCACAAATAGTAATATACTCGGGCGAGATCGGGTGACCTCGTTGGCATAGCAATGACTCCACGGCGACCAATCCAACGACCAGGATACGTTGTCTTGACATACTGTGTCACTGGCCGTATGGAATGTGTAGGAGCTCCGTCATGCTGAAAGTACATACAAGCTCATGTTTTCAAAAGGATATCCTTTATGTATTCAGGTAACACATTTTAAAGAAAATTAAGATAACGCGTTCTATTAAGACGGTTATCTAAAACAACTGGACCGATGTGTTGATCATTAGTAATATAGCACCACACGTTGACAGAGAAGCATCGTTGAAAATTCATTTCCACAGTAGCGTGCACATTTTCATCTGCCCATACACGAGAGATGCGCATGTTGTTGATTTCCTTGCTGTTAAATGTTGCCTCTTCAATGAACAGCATACGCACAATTAGTCGATCCACTGGCAGCATTCTTGCCGGGTGGCAGCATCTCCTTCATGCAGACGTACACTCTACCGATTAAAAGGATACAGACCTTGCTCGTGTACGGCGCATATCACTCGTGTTTGTAGGATTAAAATTTGGGTAGCAATTCTTTTAGAACTGCGGCTGCGTTCCATTACTTGAAGAATATTCCCAACTTCATCAAGACTTGGTTGTACGGGATGTTCAGAGGCGAAATTTACGCTGGAAAGCGTACCACGCTCACACGATCCGTGAAACACACTGCGATACACTCTGCTGTCACTCTGCGATTCTGAAATCGTTGTCGGTACTCTCCCACAGCTGCTTTGCAATTCCCGTTGGTAAAACCATAGTCAAATATCATGTCAGCATATTCCATATGTGTGAGGATCTGTGGCAATTTCACTACAATAAACTTCATTCTTTGTTCACGTAACAACATTGTAGTACCGTGCATCCGACAATCACTGTCGGAATGAGACTTGAGGTACACAACTGCTCTAAGTGCAACTGAACCGTGTAGTCACAAAGTTAGTAAGGACGACGCTACACTTTTCCCGTTCCCCGTTGTTTTCGTTGGTCTACCCGGTAACGGTTAAGAAAAGGGCGTATGTTTATTAGAAGTTTACCCTTCGAAGCATGCATCTTTCCTCCTAACTCACCCTGTATATTACCATATTAGTCTCCTTCAGAACTAACTAATGATGAGAAAATCAACATAAGTCTGGAACGTTTCGCCTATTTTATGGTGTTAGTTACAAAACAGCGCAACTGACGGACTTGTTACGGTAGTCACCTCGAATGGATTATACTGATAAAGGAATTGTCTAAGAATTTTAACACTGTTAGTATAAAACAGTGTATGATAAAGTACTTCAAACATCTTTAAAATAATCATATAAAATGAAAGTCCCGTAGCCACAAGTAAATTGAATTTGAACAGTTACAATCTGCATGAGTACAAACTCTCAGCTCGCAAATAGAAAAGGTCCTAGGTTCGAATCCTGGTACCGTAACATAATTTTAATCTGCCAGAAAGTTTCATATCAGTGCACAGTACGCTGTAGAGCGAAAACAGCATTCTGAAAACGCCAAAGCCCCCAGGCTGTGGCCAATCAGTTTCTCCATCATATCATTTCCGCATTCTGAAAACGTCGCGTAGACTGTGGCTAAGCCGTGTAACCATCACACCCTTTCTTCCAGAAATGCTAGTCCTGCAAGATTCGCAGGAGAACTCTGAAATGTAGAGGGTGAGGTACTGGCGGAAATAAAGCTGTTAGGACAGGCTGTGAAGCGTGACAGGATAGCTCAGCTGGGAAAAATCAAATCAAATGGTAGATTGCTTGCCCGCGGTAGGTAAAAGTCCCCGTTTCGAATCCCAGTTCTAGCACACAGTTTTAACCTGCCAAGAAGTTTAGAACTTTATAACTACCGGCACAACATCAAGTAGTTTCCTAGATGAAATTTTTCTGTTGATATACACCTTTAGGTCATTTAAAGAAGACATATGATACTGAACTCCCAATCAAATTTCATAAAGAGAAGTACTCGAATATTGGTAGATACCTCACCTGTTCATTCTGAACTTAGCCCTTACTCTCAAAATGTTAGGGAAATGCGTGGAACGATTCGAATTATTATTGTAGAAGAGTCAGAAAGCAAAGTACGGAAATCTGTTTAAATTATTGATTTGTTTCGCAGTAAGGCGTGACTGATGGCCAATCCAATGTTCTTTATCAAATAAAAACTATTGTCATATGCACACATTACGTTTTAATGTGTTGTTTACCTATTATATGTACCAATTTTCCTCTTAAACCGTCAATTTTATCACTGCAGTCTACAAATTTTTTAGTTGCATTTCAGAACAACAAAAGTACATCATATACAATAATTTAGCGAACAAAACAGAATATTACAAAGTTAGTCTATTATGCTTAATTTGTAAAGGAACACATTTAATACAGTAAACAATTAAAATGCTAAGCGTCTCTTTTGAGGAGTAATGAAGTAATTAGCTATTATCGCAGACCTTACTAAATGGAACTTGTGCAGTTAACCAGCTCAGAGCTTCATTGAATGTCTGAGCGTGTGCAGTGTCAGCGTGGGACCGTCCCGCGTCAGGTTACCCAGAAACGGAGACCGTCTTAGGTCAGCATCAACACGGCGACGAACTGCTTACAGTGAGTGTTGTCAGCGCACATCGCGATTCAGCCCGCTGCCTACAACGTGTTACACCAGTGACGGAGGCATCTTTGGGCGCATGTGGAGAAGACTGATAAAGGTCGAACAATCGACTGTGCTCCATGGAAAGTAAGTCACTGGTTGGTGCTATCAAAAGCACATATCATATTGACTTCTGCGTCTACCTCATGGAGGAACTTAGAGTGTATGGATGAGAACGTTGTCGATTAGATTAGATTCGATTAGATTAGATGTACTTTTCGTTCCAGTAGATCCAAATTGAGGAAATCCTCTTGGATGTACAACAAATCATTACAAAATACCAATACATTCTTACAAAATGAGAGCATATGTGTTAATGTACCTTCCACAAATGCTGATTTTAACTGCCCTTGTGGATGTGGAATAGGTCAGAAGAATAGCAATTATCTTCAGAATGTTTACATTTTAAAGGAGATATAACTTATTACTACATACTAAAGGTTGAATAGACTACGTGCACATTGTAATTCTTAGAATATTTTTACAACACTTATTTACAATGATCACATTACTGCACAAAATTAGTACTGAAGTCAGACTGAACAGTATTCATATTTGTGAATATTACATACAATAACAGACCTCAACCACTTCTGCTAAGAAATTCATCAGTGGAGCAGAATGAGTTGTACACCAGCATATTATCCTTAAGACTCTTTCAAAACTGAATTTTATTGTCAGTTAATTTTTTATGGGTGCTGACATCTTATTGAAAATGTTTACTGCTGAATAGTCGACACCTTTCTGAGGCAATGTAAGAGACTTTAAATCCCTGTGAAAGTTCTCTAGTTTCTAGTATGGATCCCAGAAACTGAGCAATTAGTTTGGGAAAAGGAGATATATTTTAATGACAAATTTCATTAGAAAATGAATGGGTAGCACTAGTAAGTATCCCCAGTTCCTTAAATAGCCCCCTGCTGGATTTATTGACACCAAAAATTATTCATATCACACGTTTTTGGGCTCTGAAAACTTTACCTTGCCTTGATGAGTTGCCACAGAAAATAAACTCATATAATATTATGAAGTATGCGTAGTACACTAGATTTTTTATTTTTATATCTCCTACGTCTGACAACATTCGTATAGCAAACAGAGACTTGTCTAGGCACTTTAGCAGTTCTGTGGTATGCTCCTCCCAGTAAAATTTATTATCTAGCTGTACTCCTAAGAATTTGACACTTTCAACTTCTCCTACCTCCTTGTCGCAATACCTTAAGCATATACTGCCAGGAAACCTTTTACAAGTCCAAGATTTAGTGACAGAGAAATGGCTAGAAACTATTTATTAATGTCCATGGCAGTTTCTAAGGCTATATTTGACTTACTATTTGTTTAAGTATTTGTGTCATCTGCAAATAAAACAAAATTTGGATCCGATAATACTGCACAAGGTCATTGACATTTACAAGAAAATGCAGAGGTCCTTAGGTAGAACCTTGGGGGACCCCACATGTTATTAGTTCTCATTTTGATGTGGCCTGATAGTTCTGTATACACCTCTTTCCTACTGACACCCTTTGTTTCCTATGAGAGATATACGAAACAATTCGCAAGCTCGTGATATTCTAATTTGCTCAAAAGTATATTTACACAGTCAGGAACTGACAGCAATCGAGACAGCGCAGCTTATTATTTAAATAATGGCCTGGCCGAGTTTTCAAGGAAGGTGTTTCTTTGAATTGCAGATAATTGAAAGACAAAGATAAAATACTATTAAGGTCCAAGAGAAAGAAAATGCGAGATTAAAAGTAAGTATGAACCAAATGATGACTTATACAAAAATATAATATAAAATAAAATCCAAAGTCACTAACAAAAATAATGTTCCACGTAAATTCAAGAAATGTAAATAACTGTGTCATTAAGCAGAGGCCTAATCTCTTTATGCTACATTGGCCAAACTTACATCGCCTACCGAATAGTCGGTAAAATTTATGAATAAAACACCTTAAGCTATAAATGTTACGAAAATATTAATTCGACGTGTTTCGATAATTTAACATTATTATCTTCAGACATCTGCTAAGCACATATATTTCTGTATATTGAATTGCATCCTGCAAAAAAGAGCCATATAACTAGTGTGTGACCTGCCTAATGAAGTCTCACTTTCAGACAATTACAGACGAGCAGTGGTTAAGGTGACTATTGGTGCAAAGTGGGAAATCAAAATTTATGAATAAAACACCTTAAGCTGTAAATGTTAGTTATTGTTATGGTCTTCAGTTCGGAGACTGGTTTGATGCAGCTCTCCACCTCACTCTATCCTGAGCAAGCCTTTTCATCTCCTCATAAGAACGGCAACCCACATCCACTTGAATCTGCTTACTATACGCGTCTCTTGGTCTCCCTCTGCGATTTTTACCCACACACTCCCCTCCAATGATAAATTTACGATTCCTCGATGTCTAAGAATGTGTCCTACCAAGCGATCCCTTCTTTTAGTCAGGGCATGCAAAAAAAATTCCTTTTCTCACCAATTCTATTCAGTTCCTCTTCATTAGTTATGCGATCTACCCACCTAATCATCAGCATTCTTCTGTAGCACCACATTTCAAAGGCCTCTATTCTCTTCCTGTCCCCCACTGCTTATCGTCCATGTTTCACTCCCATACAAAGCAACACTCCACACAAATGACTTCAGAAAAGACTTCCTTACACTTAAATTAACATTCCATGTTAGCAAATTTCTATTTTGCAAAAATGCTTTTCTTCCCATTGCCATTCTGCATTTTATATCTTCTGTACTGCGACCATCGCATGTTATTTTACTACTCAAGTAACAAAACTCATCTACCAACTTCATTGTTTCGTTACCTAATCTAATTCCTTCAGCATCGCCTGATTTTCTAAGACCGCATTCCATTATTTTTGTTTTGCTCCTGTTAATGTTCATTTTATACGCTCTCTTCAATACACTGTCCATTCCATTCAACTGCTCTTCCAGGTCTCTGTCTCTGACAGAATTACAATGTCATCAGCAAAACGCAATGTATTTATTTCTTCCCCCTGAACTTTAATCCCTATTCCAAATTTTTCCTTGCTTTCCTTCACCGCCTGCTCGATGTACAAGTTGAATAACATCGGAGAAAGACTACAACCCTGTCTTACTCCCTTCCCAACCGATGCTTCCTTTTCATGCCGTTCGAGTCTAATAACTGCGGTCTGGCTTTTGTACAAGTTGTAAATAACTCTCCTTTCCCTATATTTTACCCCTGCTGACTTCAGAATTTGAAAGAGTGTATTCCAGTCAACATTGTCAAATGCTTTCTCCAAATCTATAAAAGCTAAAAATGTAAGTTTGCCTTTCCTTAATCTATCTTCTAAGATAGACGTAAAGTGAGTATTGCCTCCCGGGTTCCTACGCTCCTCCTGAATCCAAACTGTTCTTCCCCGAGGTCAGTTTCTGCCAGCTTTTCCATTCTCCTGTAGATAATTCGTGTTAAAATTTTGCAACCATAACTTATCAAACTGATGGTTCTGTAATTTTCACACCTGTCTGCACCTGATTTATTTGAAATGGGGATTATTACATTTTTCTTAAAGTCTGAGGGTATTTCGCCTGTCTCATATATCCTACACACCAGTTCAAATAGTCTTGTCATGGCTGGCTCTCCCAGAGGCTTTAGTAGCTCTGAGGGTATGTCATCTACTCCTGGCGCCTTGTTCCGACCTAGGTCTTTCAAGGCTCTGTCAAATTCATCTCTCAGTATACTATCTCCTATTTCATCTTGATCTACTTCCTCTTCCCTTCCTACAACATCGTCTCTAAGTTCGTTTCCTTTGTAGAGCTGCTCTATGTACTCTTTCCACCTTTCAGCTTTCCCTTCTTTGCTGAGAACTGGTTTCCCATTTGAGTTCTTGATATTCGTAGAGTTGCTTTTCTTGTCCCCAAATGTCTCTTTTATTTTCCTGTAAATGTTATGTAAATCTTAATTCGGCGAGTTTCGATAATCTAATATTATTATCTTCAGACCCCTGCTAAGCACAAATATTTCTGTATATTGTATTGCAACCTGCAAACAGAGGGTATAGTACTTTATCGATAGAAATATGTGCGGCCTGGCTAATGAAATTTTACTTTAAGACAACAACAGACGTACAGTGGTTAAGGTGACTATTGGGGCAAAGCAGGATATCAGGTTTCGAGTCCCCTTTCAACACAATTTTCAACTCCACCGTCTAATATAATTCTGTGCTGTATCTATCTATATACTACGTGATCAAAAGTATCTGGACTCCTGGCTGAGAATGACTTACAAGTTCGTGGCGCCCTTCATCGGTAATGCTGGAATTCAATAAGGTGTTGGTCTACCCTTAGTCTTGGTGATAGCTTCCACTCTCGCAGGCATACGTTCAGTCAGGTGCTGGAAGGTTTGTTGGGGAATTGTCCATTCATCACTGAGTGCTGCACTGAGGAGAGGTATCGATGCAGCTCGGTAAGACCTGGCAAGGCGTCTTCTTTCCAAAAAATCCTAAAGGTGTTTTACAGGTTTCAATTTAGCACTCTGTGCAGATCAGGCCATTACAGGGTTGTTAGTGCCGTGTAGCCACACCGCCACAAGCCGTGCATTATGAACAGGTGATCCATCTTGTTGAAAGATGTAATCACCATCCCCGAATTGCTCTTCAACAGTGGCAAGCAAGAAGGTACTTAAAACATCAATGTAGGCTTGTTCTGTGTTAGTGCTGTGTAAGACAACAAGGGATCCCTCCACGAGAAAGACGACCACATCATGACACCACCGCCTCCGAATTTCACTGTTGGCACTACACACGCTGGAAGATGAAGTTCACCGGGCATTCATCAAACCCACACCCTGCTCTCGGATGGCCATATTATGTACCGTGATTCGTTAGTCCAAACAATTTTTCTCCACTGCTCAATCGTCCAAGCTAGCCGTCGTTTGGCACTGACCTGCGTAATGTATGGCTCATGGTCAGCCGCTCGAGGACGAAATCAAAATTTCTCGCCTACCGCCTGTCATAGTACTTGGAGTGTATCCTGTGCGATGGTCTGTATAAGTGCTTGCCTATTACACTGTGCGGACCTCTTCAACTGTCAGCAGTCTCTGTCAGGCAACAGATGAGGTCCGCCTTTACGCTTTCGTGCTGTACGTGTCCCTTTTCTTTTCCAATTCACTATCCCCATTTCCAACAGGACAGAAAGTACACTGGCTATATTCACAAAAATATCTTTTGTTTACATTCCAGTAATATTTTACCTTGAAAATTAATTAGCTGAAACATAAATGGAGTCTAAAATCTTCATAAAAATTTGGTTCGTTGTCAACAAAACATTAGCAGACGTGTAAGTCATTTTTACTGTTCGAATTTGATATAAAGTATACAATGTGTAGAAAGGATTATGTAACTTATATGTTATCTACAAAATTTCATTAGCATACCACAAAACCAACTCGTATCGTGAAACAATGGACCCTTTTCGCAACTCCGTAATGCTGCACACGGAAATAAAAGAAGAATATGTTAGGGACCACTGTACTGTAACACTTCTCTGCAAATTTTTGGATTGACTGCAGGATGGTGCAGAAACCACCATCCCACAAAGCAAAATCCAAACTTTCTATATTCGCTACGGTACATAGTCACTTCTCAACTCGCAATAATTTCCATCGCATTAGGCATTGCTAGGTCTAGGTTGTAACGAAGTCAGAAACTCATAAGAATTTTACAACCCTAGCAGAGAGCAAAATTTTCCCTCTCTTGTCTCCTGCATCCTTCTTCTGGTCGCCAATCAAGACGTGTCATTGTAAAAATGGTGGACAACACAGATAGGCACTTTGTATGTTTTTACATTTAAACGAACATAAAGACGATGAGTTATTCTCTTCAATCAGAGATTAACAATTTTAAAATAAAGTTGCAGTTTTAGAAAAACTCCATCCCTGATGTAGCTTACCAAAAAAAAAAAAAAAAAAAAAAAAAAAAAAAGAGAGAGAGAGAGAGAGATTGCTCTTGTCATTCTCCAATATCAGGTAATTTTAATTCATTGTCCTGGAAGAGCAGACAATGTGAATACTTCTAATACATAATAAACGGACATTTGTCCCATAATCCTTGTGCTCAATACAATTTCAGTAAATAAAATGCTGCGTCTGTGGAGGAATCTCTGAGTGAAATCCGATTGCCATCCATGCATTTGAATGGGTTGATTTTGTACCATCCGGAAGTTTAATTATTGTATGTGTTGCGATTTTAAGCTCTATCCTGTCCACAGCATTTATCAAATCTAAGATTAAAGCAAGTGTACGAATCTCCGTATTTGGCTATGTACTATTCCGATTCAGACGTATGGCTCGATTTTACCTGAGGGTTGAACGATACATACCTGCTTTCATGCTCCATCAACTACCTTAGTTGCAGATATTATCTTTTAACTATGACCCTGTAGTTAAAAACACTGTATTCATTGGCTGTAGTTAGCGAAAAAAATAAGAATTTTTATATATAATAACTGGTTCATTAATAAAAAGGGTTTTATTCTAACGTTTGCAAATGATGTACACAAAGTCAGAGATTTAGTTAAATATGGTTTATTCAATCAAAATGATTCCTTATTGGAATTGGTCAAATGAATTATTAATTAAAATGGTTAAACCAATTACATTTTATGTGAGTAGAAATTGGAACCACTTGCCCCAACTAAGTAATCATAACTTTAAGAAATAAAGACGCGAGCACTCAATATGTAATTGTCAACAGTTCAAAACAGTTTAAGTTTCCCGAACAGCACCTCTACACTCTTAAGTTCTTGTGTAAAACATAAACCCATATCAACTGCACTGGATTACACTTGCTCCCGCCAAATTTAGAGTCCCGACCGTTCGCTGCGCAAATATTAACAATCCGCCCGATCGAATCACTGCTACCACGCAGGCGGGTCCTTCTTCTGGACCCCCTCTCCGCACACCCTTCGCTCATCTGTTCTCTCCCAAACATACACTCCCCGCTAGTTCTGTTACTTGGCTCTCACTGGCCAATAACCTTACTTTCCAAAATCGTATACATCTTAATATGTCCTTCTGGAACCACTTCCTTACAAATATAACATTATTAAAATACAATAAAGACTGTTAATTAGTATTATATGAAGTCTGAAAGAAAGAAATGGACAAATCAGCTCTCACGAGCTTGACCGCTCTTATCACACACGATTTACGTAAATTACTGGCAAATTGTACAATAAACCAACACGCTAAATTGAACATATCATATGTAAATGATGCTGGTTGCATTTTCAGTGTTACTATGTAGAATATGAAGAAATGTTTATATTTCCATTATTAATTTATATGAGTTGATATCAGTCATTAAGTGGACTTAAACATGTGTGACGCTTTCAAGACGGTAGCTATAGACAATAAGCTATCATCTAAAGCAGTTTGGTCATTTTAATCTTAATTTTTTTATATTTTGATTTAGTAGTCATAAAGATTTGTAATTTTTGAGGTATTGAAATTATTTTTAGAATCATGAGACTGCATAATTATTACGACTTTGTAGATGTCTTAAATGTTGGTGCTAAATAATTTTGTAGATTATTTTATGTTATTCTGAATTACTGGAGTGTGGAATCTATAGAAGACCTCCAGACACCCTTACGAAATGCTCGATTAACAACACTCATTAATTTTGAGAACAAAGCATGGGCTTTTCGCCGATTTTCGGTAATTTGGACAAACCACGACCGACTTCTCGTTTTACCCGATGCCTGATCGGTGTGGCAGCTGCTGCAAACACTTGCCGCTGTCCACTGTTCGCCCTACACAATACCATGTCTTATACTAATGGCGCTCTCTATAGACATTACTTTCGTAAAGTCATAGTGTGTTATCGTTCAGTGCTGTATTGAGTAGAACATTGTATGGCACAATTTGTGGGTTATGGGAAGCAACAAGACTGCGTTAAATTTTGCTTGAAACTCAAGAACATACTAAATGATGCAAGAAGTCTGTGGTGATGGTTTCTTAAGCCGTACTTGGTGTTGTTGCGAATGGTTAACGCGATTTAAAAGTAGTTGTGCGAAAGTTAACGATGACCCTCGTTCAGGTCACCGTTCCTTGTTTACCGAGGACGCTCATGTCAGGAACGTCAATGCAATTCTAATGGAACAATGCCTGTCCGACAGAGAAAGCAGAAGAATTTAACATTTCAGTTGGACCATGTCATTAAATCTAGACACAGCATCTTGATGTATCATGTTGACGCCAAGTTCGTCTCATGGTGCGTCAGTGAAGACCAGGAAGACCATCGCCTCTCGATTTATGAAGAGGTTTTAGTTCGCGCAAATGAGTACGTAGTGTTTCTTAAGAGAATCATAACGTGACGAGACTTGGGTCTACGATTATGAAGTTGAGGCCAAGGTTCAGTCTCCACATTGTGTCGGCAAAGGTTGTCCAAGACCAGGGAAGTTCATCCGGTAAGGTCAAGTCTGAAACCCATACTGATAGTTTTCTCTGAAGGATTACTTAGGTTTCATGCCTCAGGAACAAACTGTTAACTCATGGTACCAAACGGCTGATAAAGATAATTGCGGAGACTCATCCCTCAAACGTGTGTCAGCTCTTCCGAGCACCTCATAGCGATGCGAGTTTTTAACTGGCAGCGAACAGTCGATTAACGTTGTTAGACTGAGAACACTTACCTGATACATCGCCTTCTTTATATATAAAGAAGAGTGTCCGTATGTGTGTATATATTGTATAGAAAGTTTTCTTTCAATGTTTATGAAATTTTGCACACGTAAGCTTCAATCCATGAGGACGGTAGCCGTAAGTGTTATGTCATTTTTAATTTGATTGCAATCTTTCTTTGTTTGGATACTGCACGTATAATTTTGTACATTTCTTATATATTCTCCATAAATATAACATGTTTTTATAAAAACAAAAGTAGATGGACGGAGAGAGAAGGGATAGAGAACTACTAACTCAAGGCCGGGATAAATAAATAAATACCCGAGAAACTCCGGGTTTTTAGGTGGTACTTTATAGAAGTAGGAAATGGCTGGAAGAGGGAGTACATGTGCTATTTTCGCCTCTCATAACAACAAACAGCAAAGCACTCCGAAATCTATCTTCCGGTTCCCGAAAAATAAAAGTATCTAAGTACGTAGTTTAAGGAGGCTCCTACGCTTTCATCTGTCTTCTTTTATAATTTCTTTAAAGATGCAGTGGGTTTATTCGCATGCCAACATCTGAGCGGGATAAAATATTTTTTTAAAAAACTGGGGAGGGACCAGAGCATTGAAGAGGCCATTTTACGGAAAAATGTTTCAGAAATAAGAATTTCTAAAGTCAAGGCTAAGTTTTATAATTTGTTCCTCATATTTAGGTGTGGGTTTATTATATATATATAAGAAAAAAGGTTGTTAATATAATATAGCAACAATTGTGATACATCAAGTTTCATTTAAATCCCTTTATTCAAAGCGTAGACGAGGCTTTGGAAACACCAGCACAATACCTTCTTTGTCAGCTTTTTATATTTGATCAAAGATTTTATTTTATGAAACACAAGAGTAAATAAAAAATTAAAATAAAGTCGTCATTTTCCTTGTCATTTTCAGCATTTGACCTGGTGTCGAAATGCTCATAGAAACTGCATTCATGTTTATTGTTAGAACTTACGTGTTATTTTCAGTTCGAATCCTATCTAAATAAACTGTAAATTCTATAAAAGGCATTAATTTTCCACCTTATCAACTAAAATAAGATGCAATCATTTTTCACCAGACTCGATTCACTTCATTCAATATAAAACATCTTCTGTAATCTGAAATCTGACTGTACAATTTGATTTGTTTTCATAGCTCGAAAACAGTTCTGGAAACTGATAACCATCCCACCTGGATTTCCGCACCCCCCTTCTCCTTTTACAAAACCTTCTAAATCTTAGAACGCCACGCCTTATGCCTCGCTTACTGTATCCGCCTCCTGTCCCCCACACGGATCCTCTACCACCTAATTCCATTACTTCACCTCGTTGTTCTTCAAGCACATCCGGATCCTCTACACCATCCGCAAAATTGATTCCCGTAGCCCACTAGTTTATCCCATCCTCAGCGATCCTGGGACTATGCAATACCTTCACCATTGCATCCCTCCTTTCACCTTCACCATCTCCATATACTCTCCAAGGGAAAATTTCACCACCTCTCCCTTCCGTATGATGCTCTCCCGCCATCTATCCTTCATACCAGCCCTAATCCCCTCCCCTCCCCTGCCCCATAGATGCAAAGTCCCTCTCCACCTCCCCTTCTCATTTTCCTTCCCACGGATGGTATGCTTGATTCACTCAGAGACCAGCGTAACGGGAGATAGAGTCCAAGTAAAGTTTTAGTTCGCTGCCCACGAAGTTCTGGCTGTCATATTTCAAATTCTCAGGGCCTTCTGTTGAGCATTACGAATGAGATGTGCGTTTCTAGCTCTAAACTGGATTTAGGACGATTAATATTTCAAAATATACATTGCGTTGCTTGTTTATAATGCCTGCTACCGAAAATAAAGTCACTCTTCAGTAAAATTTCTATCTTTAACTTCCATAAAAGAATGTTCATAAAATTTTATGTTTAAGGTTATGAAAACAATTAAACAGTCGATCTCATTCCACTATTGAAATCGATACTATGTGGTGATTCGATTTTAATGTTCTTACTGCACAAGTTAATGAAATTTAACTTCGTTTTCTAATTAATATCTTAAACTAATGTTCAAGTCTATATCAACAAAGATTCTGTCACTTTCAGGAAACGTTGTAAAAGCTATAAATTTACTGTAAGCCCTGTTCTAGACCACAGTAAATATTTCCTTTTGGATTTTTTACTTTTATGACCTTTCTTGAATAAACCTTTATACTTTTAAACAGGTACGTACTTTTGGTCACTGAGACCCTCTGCACTTTTATCACAATTGGAAAGTATTCGTGGATATTAAAGAAAAATCACAGATATTATTTTTACTCAACTACTTGAAGTATGAATGCGTAACTTATGTAAGTATTCTTCAGTTATTTTCTCAGTAATTATAGCCATTCACAATATAGAATTTATCGCTTTAACCCAGATAGCGCGGAATTATTTATGGTTTAATTTTTTCTCAGAAACTATTAATAACCTACATATGACTGCACAAGATCGTTATAAGTGATTCTTTTTTCACAATCACGCCATTAGTTTTGCAATATTGCTCTTCTTTCTGGAATGACGTTAAACTTAATGTTTTATAATTTTCATCTGACGATTCATTATAATTAAAACAACATTTAAGATGAAATATATACATATAAATGTCTCAAAAGTTGAAGAAAATTCAAGAAATATAAACCCAACATCGAGGAAGTCTTCAGTATCTTCTGTAGGAACCTCAACTTTGCAGCAATCTTTGCAGCAACTTTGCAATCGACAATATAAGCTGAAATTTATCTCCAGTGAGAGCAGGCGATTCAGAAAAATAGAAGATGACACTGTACACGAATTCTTACAGACAAGAACAAAAAAAAGGAAGCTGCAGTTCTCGTTCTTCTGGACGGACGACAGCGCTATCTGGGTTAAGAGAAATTTTGAACAGAACAAGAATCGTGATCTCTACAGAACTCCTACGGTACACATTGCTTGACAATGATCATGGAGGTTCCAATACACAGAAAACCTTGCTTTGAAAACCATTTTCACACAAAAAAAAAAAAAAAAAAAAAAAAAAAAAAAAAAAAAAAAAAATCATTGTGCAGCAATTAAAATTTCAACATGGTTTTATACAAATTAACTTTGTATGTTTATTTCATTAAATAATTTCATAAAGTGCTGACGGGCCGCTTTGCCTGCCATGCGTGATGGAAATATGTTACATTCCCTTCCTCCTCCTCTCGGCCACGGCGTCTTGACGCTCCTCCCCTACTTCTCTCTCTCTCTGTTCTCCTTCCTAACCCCTCCTCCCGCGCTTCCTACCTTCAAAAATGTTCAAATAAAATGTTCAAATGTTTATGAAGCTTATGGGACTTGACTGCGGGGTCATCAGTCCCTAAACTTACAAACTACCTTATACTAAAGACGGCACAAACATCCATGCCCGAGGAGGTATTCGAACCCCCGATGCGGGAGGCCTCGCGATCAGCAACGTGGCGCTCCAGACCGCTCGGCTACTCCCACGCGGCTTCTTACCTTCGTTTCCCCTGCGAGGTCCATTCTACCGTACTATTACTATTTTGTCAAAAACTGACATTTTGAGCCCGTGGTTGTGTATGAAATACGAGACGATTCTTACAATTAAGAAAACAGCAACAACCACAATTTTGGTTGGCATCATCCCGGAAGGGGTTGCCGTTTCCTTCATTGTAAGAATCATCCTGAATAGCATACTTTTAACTGGTGCTTCGACCAGTGTTGTGTGTGTAGTGTATCCTTGAAGTGTCTTTTTAATGCTGCGTCCACTGCAAGAAGAACAAGTGTCGCCAGAGATCTTACACTCAGTGTCTTCCTCCATCTTGCCGTATCCAGTGTATTGTTCCTCAGTGTGTTTCTAAAGCCACCGCGGCATCGTTTTAACTCACTACCTTTCTATTTTTATCAACTGTGACGATATATGTACTTTTCCAATTTTCACCATGTTTCAATTTCAATTCTTCAATTTTATGTCCTTTCATTATATTTCATCACGTCATGTCCATTGTTAAATCCACTTAGCTGAAGAGCGATGTTTTAAGCTGTTGCCAGCCTCACAAATGTTTGGCTTGAAAGTAACAATAAAGAAAAAATAGAATAAAACCACGATGAAGAGCCGGAGAACGGTAGATGAGATAAAACAATGTTCGCGTGATAGCACAAGTGACGAACTAACAAAGAGACCACGTGGATATCGAATTTCAGAATTTTTTAATATTTACGGTACGGGAAGTTCAGAACTCAAATAACAATCAGCCATAGCCATTCGACTCAACTCACAAAAATTCTCGAGAAAATAGACTTTTAATTTTTGCAAGTGAATGTAAGAACACATCTTTACAGGAATACCCGATCTGTCGCTGTAGCTTAGGTGGTAGCGTTATAAACAGATAACAGTAGGGTCGGTGGTTCGAATCAACGCGTAACAGAGTTTTATCCTTTCTTTTCGTTGTGTTCGCATATTTACACAATTTTAATATCTAATTGTAATTTTTACAAGAAGTGCATGATTAATCGTAATTTTCAATATTTTGTAGAAGGTTATTAATAATGAAGGTTTCAATAAAAAACTCAAGTTAATTTTTTTACAGTATTGCCCTCACTATTAGTTGACGACGATAGTCTTTGATTGTTTAGTTTGTGAAGTGCTACGACACTGTTTTTGGAAAGTCATGTCCATAGTTACTAATGGCTTTGCAAGCAGCTAACCTACTGGACCATCGTTTTACGTGACGAAAAGATTTTCAGCTCATCTACATGCACACATACAAAAAATGACATAGCACGTGGAATTAGTGAACCCAAAATGTTTTATATACCTGAATTCGAAAACGAAGAAAATGTCTGTCCAAGTGAGATTCGAACACAGCGTCTCTACGGTCGTGAGGCCAGAACGCTACAACTATGAATTATTGGTAGTTACGTGTACTTTGCAAAACTTCAAATTCGATATTATCGAGAATTTTTGGAGTTGCATCGATTGGCTTTGGCTGATTGTTATATAAGTTCTGAACTTCACGTTCCATAAATATAAAGAAATTATGAAATCCGATACCCCCGTGGTCTCCTTGTAAGACTGCTTCCTGAAGTGGAAACGGCATTAGGAGCTGATTTTTACGAAGAGGTCCATGCAAAATAAGTAAAAGATATGCGTTGAAAATTTTTGTGCAGAGAGTTCTGAAGTTTTTTGAACAGACCGTGTACTATGCGAGCACCGTGACCGCCACAATTCCGAGTCCGCACTCTGCATTTTTGAAAACATTTTTGTTACAGCCATGTGGCTTGGAGAGGAATCTCGTCACGGTCTGTTCTCTGGTGACATTTGGAAGACATTTATGGGTGTGGGGGAGAGCACCATGGCGGGTGGGCGGCACCCAGTTTTCAGTTTTTCCGCCGCGGGATGGAGCTCTGCGCCTGCGGCTGCCACGTTAACCAGGTTTGTTATTCATGTGTGCCGGCATGACGCGCGCGCCGCTACGAGATAGCTATTTTGCGTAGCAGGTAATTAAACTGGCGAAGTTGCGCGGCGACATTTAAGTTTGAGGATAGCGGAATTAATCTGTGGCGTGGCGAGGCCGGGCCCGTCACGGCGTGTGAACCGGAGACGGGAAACTTAATTTAAACTGTGTGGGGAGCCGAATAACTTCGCGAAACTGTCCCGCAGACCTGTCCCCTAAAAATGCACGCGCCGCCTTTGTCGCGGCTGTGGTTAATTTGCCTTAAAACACGAGACACTTGCTGGACACTTTTCCCCCCTAGTGAATACATTACTTTTTACTATACACCTCATTTCTGCAATAATTGTGTTGTTTAATGCTTATATTAATTTCGACTGACTTTGCTGTTTGTGACGTTACAACAACGCGCAACACCCATCTGGAGCGCAAAGCTGACACTATTAGAGTTACATATTAGCACGCAGTACCAAATAAAAGAGGAGAACAACACGATTCAGGTGATGGATTCACATCATTCATATTAATTTTGTATCAAAAGTTATTCGGAAAACCAGTATTTATTCACTTGGCAAAATCCAGAAGCTAAACTAAGCTGGCAGTGGTGGCCAAGCGGTCTGCGGCGCGCCAGTCACGGTCTGCACGGCCACTGCGGTCGGGGGTTCGAATCCCCCCTCGGGCATGGATATTTATGACGTCCTTAGTATTAGCTAGTTCATAAGTAGTTTGTACGTTTAGGGACTGATGACCCTGTAGTTAAGTCCCATAAGCTCTACAGACATTTGAACATTTTTGAGCTAAGCTAATTGAAGAACAGTAACGAGCGAGGGCTCAAAAGAAAGGTCTCATACAGACGCAAAGTTTGGTACAACCATACTGCGCATAATAATGCACTTTTAAGGGGGAACAATGTGATTTGTTAATAGCAATTAATACAAGTACACAAACAGCGAGGCAGTGATAAGTTGCAGGTGTCATAAACACACATTATGACCTGTTTAGAATAAATTATTTTTCTTTATTTTAATATGTTGTCTTTGTGTAAACTAAATAATTGCTTTATCCACCGTAATTTGTTTAAATCTATGAGCACTGTAAATCGGAGCAGTGAATTGGAAAGAGGCCTCGAAAATCTACCTGAAAAGCACTTTAGCTAAGTGATTACTTAAATATTCATTGTGCGACGACCGAAAGACGTAAGGTCATTTCACACCGGTGTAGCGTATTTCGAACTACGTCTTCGGAAGACGTCTCAGTATGTAGCACGTATCCTGACTAGAGATATGTACCCTTCAAACCGAAAGCCACGTATTAAGAACTACGATTTCTATCGCATCTTCGTATTTGCTCAATTGTTGTTATAATGTGCTAACTTTAATACTGTTCTTGGATAGTACCAAGAATGGCGTTAAATATGCCGTGGTGTGACTCAGATATCAACTTCAGTGTGCCGTGGACGGACTGTATTGATAGTGATGATGGACTGCTGTTGTTGTATTCAGTGTCAAATACATCGAATTGGGATCATCCGTTAAATGTTAGAAGAACAGCATATGGTGAATACCGCCCCCTAACGCAAGAGATAGCTTTAAGACGAAAAGTTTAAAAATTATTTCAGGCTTAGTGAAGAACAAAATGTTGATATGTTTGTTAAGCTTAAGGGACTTAACTGCGGGTCATCAGTCCCTAAACTTACAAACTACTTATGAACTACCTTATACTAAAGACGACGCAAACATCCATGCCCGAGGGGGATTCGAACCCCCGACCGTAGTGGCCTTGCAGACTGTGATTGGCGCGCCACTGAACGCTCGGCCACTGCGGCAAGTAATGAAGAACAGTTCAATGAAGTTTTATCCCTTATTAGCAGTGACATTAAAAAACAGGATACAAATTACAGAAAATCAATACCTCCTGAACAACGGCTTGCTATTTGTCTAAGGTAAACATTCCCTTGCCCGATCAAAATAGAAACGTATTCCATTTTAGAATAGTCCCACAGCACTGGATACTTTCGCACTTGGTCAATTAATGCAGACATTTTGCATAATAAACACACAAACACGCAGTAACAAAGCTGTTCAGCACAGAGTACGTGGTTTGTGGAGCAGTGTAGTGCGCATGCGCGAGCGGAGATACGCAGCGACGCTACGTGTACAGGCGTAGCTGCAGATACGCGTGTTATGTATCCTGGCTGGACTCTACGCCAGCTATGTCGGTCTGAAATGCCTTATTTGATTACATTACGAGATACGCCTGCGATGTCTTTCAGAAGACGTAGCTCGAGATACGCTACGTCGGTTTGAAATGACTTTTGTCTGTCATGCTGAAGGTACTCATTTGTTTAAACTTAAGACTTTGGGGTTATTATTAGTGTTAGAAGTTAAAGAATGTATTTGCATTAGAATCTTAGCGCGCATCTAACGCTGCCATCATATCAACATTTCAATCATTATTTTAAAAGGTTTATACACTAATGGAAGAGCCACTGAACCTCTTTAGGG
Organism: Locusta migratoria; assembly: GCA_026315105.1. NCBI lineage: Eukaryota > Metazoa > Arthropoda > Insecta > Orthoptera > Acrididae > Locusta > Locusta migratoria. The sequence goes on from CM048747.1 coordinate 106,720,146, forward strand.
GGACGTATTACTGGAAAGACTCCGCATATAGTATGTAAGGGGGTGACGCGAGAGGCCCAGGATCAGTCGACAGCAGTTCAGTCGTGATGGCAGACGTGTATTGCGAGCGCAGTGAAATCGAGTGTGACGATAGGTGATGAACATAGCCACAGAATCCACCGTGCTGGACTCTGAAATATTTCGAACGTGTGTGGACTTTGATTTTGAACAATAGTCGGAACTCAGAATTTATTCATCGCTTTCTAACTTGGGTTTTTGGGTAGAACAATGAACTTCCATAGCAATCACTTTAGGAACATTATCCAAATGGTTAAATATTGATATTGTTATTTTGTTAGCAATATTGGGGGCTAGATCTACTCTTTCCAGACAGAGTCCAACGAATTTAGCGGTTCTCGCCAGACATAATCATGCAAAGGGTAATAAACAATATTAGTAAAGACGAAAACCTCATGTTGTGGTCAGTTATTTAATAGATGCCGTCCTACTTAAACATTTCCTGATTTTGAAATTCAAATTTCAGTTTTACAAATGAATTTACACGTGTATTGGAAGCAACGAGCCAAACGTAGCAGAAATGAGTCATCCCCTAGAAGTTAGTTAGTTTAAGGGTCCGTACTGTTACAGGTTGTACGTCTGGCACCGAGAATATTATTATTAATTTCTTGTTATGACCACGCACGTAATATTTGATTCCCTTTACAAAGAATATAACATAATTATTCATTAGCTTCTCCATGTTTGGAGGGTGCTGATTTCGATACTGTAATTTGATTAAGAACGACTACTACAGTGGCTTAATTTATATTAGACTATTTTCAAGAGCACCTGGAACTACATATTACAACACAATATAATTCGTTTACAGTAGACAGCAAAGGATCTGTAAGAGCAATTTAAAGACGTAGACATTGTAATGAAAGGAAGAAATGAGAAGAGTAGGACAAGGGTAACTGAATGCAATCGAAGTAAATTTTATTTATATTAATTTTGTTCCGCGGAACCGAATTGAGGAGCAAGTAGCCATAGTTATGGAACGAGTCAGTACAACAGACTGTGAAATTAGATTACTAATTGGTAAAGTGAGAACTACACTACTCCCATACTCACGACAAGACTAACAAGGAAAGTACTCGGGCTCGAACAAACACAAATATACCAAAATAGTGTTAGAGATAATGTAAAGGTCCCTTATTGCACTAGTGATACTCACGCATCTGCAAAACTTCGCAGTCGCCCATTACAGCCGCGGTGGAGTAGCCGAGCGGTCTAAAGCGTCTCGCTGCGGATCGCGCGGTTGCTCGCCGTGGAGGTTCGAGTCCTCCCTGGGGCATGGGTGTGTATGTTTGTCCTTAGGTTAGTTTACCTAGGTTTAAGTAGTTTGTAAGCTAGGGACCGATGACCACGCAGTTTGGTCCGATAGATCTACAAACATTTGAACTTTTTTTTTTCGCCCATTACAGGCCTCTGCGTGTGCCACGCCGCACTGCACATTGAGCTGCCGGTACGCCAGTCGGGACCAGTGGAGACGGTGCAGTGTGCCTCTGAAGTTGCATTTTGTGACGTCATTTGTATAGTGAAGCGTCAGATGGATAGGCGATTGTTAATCAATCCTGCAAATGTATTGCGATTTGTTGAGATGAAATTCCGAAGAACCCTTCTTCGTGAATACGGTTTTGGTGTAGAAGATAAATCATTCACATGTTTTATTGTATCTACTATAGTGCAGAAATATGAGCATAGATTAGAAACACTATAATAGATACCAGGTAACATACGGATGATTCATCTTCTACACCATTACGATCTTCACGAAGAAGAGTTGTTCGTAACGGCATCTTAACCAGTCAAACTATACTACAAGATTGATTATCGCCGATCCATCCGACGCTTCACTACACAAATAACGTCATAAAGCGCTACTTCAGAGGCACACTGCACGGTCACTACTGGCGTACCGGCAGGTCAATGTGCAATGCGGCATGGCACACGCAGAGACCTCTAATTGGGAACTGCAGAGTTTTGCAGATGCGGGAGTATCGCTAGTGCAATAAGGGACCTTCACATTATCTCTCACACGATTTTCGTGCATTTATATTTGTTCGAGCCCAAGTACTTTCCTTGTAAGTATAAGTTAAAAGAACCAAAAATTTAGCATATAAATTAGTTTAAATATGTCCAGGAAATACTCTACAGTATAGAAAGAGTGAACCATGAGGAAGCTTTTCAGTGTAGCCTTTCAAATACGTGGATTACTGAACAGCAATTGAATTTTTGTGGCTTCTTATTAAAAATGGATGCAGCAGAATACTGGACACTTTTCTGCAGAATCGTCGAGGAGGTCTGATCTAAATGCTAATGGTAAACAGCGCATCATTTAGCACATGAACAAGGGCTTTCGCATCATCTCACTATCTATCTGAACACCTAGAAATTTGAACGGTTGAGTCTCACTTATAATGTGCCCAATCTGTGTAACTGAAATGTCAGTTTAAGTTTATGTTGATTTGAGTGATAAATTCTGAGTATTACTGTGATTTATCACCAATTTATTTTCTACAAGCCATGAACCCACTTCTTTAACTGCATTATTCGATATTGCAAACAACACCCATAACTGCCAAGCTAGTGTCATTACCAAAGAAATATCTTAGAAATACCTGTTAAACTTAAAGTCATGTAAATTATAAACAACAGCGGCCCCAGAATGAAACCATGGAGCACTCCCCATTTAACGGTGCCCCAAAATGAGTCCATAAATGAGGCACTTTTAATGCTGCCGAGGATCACCTTTTGCTGTTTGTTATTAAAGTAACAGGTAGACCGGTTTTGAACTAATCCCCTTACTTCAAAATATTCCAACATCTGCAACAATATTACTGATCAAAACAATCAGATGCTTTTGTTAAATTAAAGAATATGCCTAACTTTCGAACTTTTCAATTTGATCCACCAGAGAAAAGCGAATATAGCGCTTTCGGTTGTTAAATCACTTTTGAAACGAAACTGTAAATTTTACAGTAAATTATTGGATATGAATTGTTCTTGAAGTTACTGCCTTTTCAATGATAACTTCATCAAACACTTATGGCTCAGAAATGGGTCTAAATAGGTCTATATTATTCTCCCTTTTTATAAAGTGATGTGACTACTGAGTACTTCAATCTGGCTTGAACATCATACTGAAAGAAAAATTACAAATATGATTATTTACTGAGCTGACAGAGGCGGAAAATGTTTGAGTATTCCGCTAGATACTCCATCATATGCGTAAGAGTCCTTAGTCTTTAATGATTCAATTATTGACTCAGTCTCTCCCATGTCAGTCTCATGGATGTCTATTTCAGGTAGCAGTCTCCAAATGCTGTTTCCTAAGACTACCTGTAGGAGCTAAGGCTCTGTTTAATGCACCTACTGTATTCAGAAAGTGATTATTAAAAACGGTACATATATCTGACACATCAGAACAGTTTCTATCACGCATTTCCTATATATCCTCAACTCTGCGCTGTTGCCCAGATGTTTCCTTCGCAACTGACCATATGGATTTAATTTTTCCCTGGAAATTAACTATTATTTTTAGCATACCACAAACGTTTTGCCTTCTTAACATCTTACCAACCTTGTTCCTTAATCATGATTGAATAGATCTCTCTATTGTCTGGATTAGATTTTCTTAACTGTTTATAAATATATTTAACAGATTTTTCAACGCAAACTGTTTTTAAAGCTAAAATTTTTTATCTTTGATCTTTGTATCTTTTGTATCTTGATTAATATAATTATTTTAATTGTTATTACGTGACAATATTCAATCTAGAGGTGTTCTAGTAAAGGTTCGTCAGTTATTTTAGCGTTTGTTGTGCCGTTTTTGCTTTAAGTGGTGTTATTTGTGTTCGCGTGTGCGTCGGCATCGACGTCTTACTGCTTTGTTTACATCTGGTGGCGAGTGGTTCCAGCCGTAGCGGTCTCCGAAAGCTAAGTTCCAATAAGTGTTTGTGTATTGTAGTTAAATTATTAAAGTTTTAGATTTCAGGAGGTGTTATCGCGCTAGTTGTTTATTAACTTTAGTACTTTTCAACAGGTGACTTGCTGTTTTTAACGTAGTTGAGGTTGGGAAACTTTAAGTTACGGTATTTGATAACTCTTGTACTCTCACAGTGTTTAGTTATTTTATTAGTGACGCTTGAATTTGAACTTGTTTATACAAGCAACAGTGTAAAGTTTCTGTGGTAGTGTTACTTGCTCTTTTCTGATACTATTAGTTGTTGTTACTTGATTTGTAGAGACTGAGGTTTGTTGATTGCTGTAGTTAAAAGGTACTTCCTACTTATTTTGTAGAAACTTAACTTCATAACGTAGACGTCTAGTTTTTCTTAACAAATTATTGTAAAATTTTACCATGAGTGAAAAGTGTGGGCTCTGTCGTAGGGTCGTGCGTAGTGGGCTGCAGTGTGGGATTTGTAGTAAGTATTTTCATGGGGGGAATGCAGTGGGGAAGACAGTGGGCATTGTGGTGAGGTTCTCTCCTGGAACTGTAGGATTTGCAGCAGGAATAAGTTGATAGAGGAGCAGGAGCGTTTGATCTGCGCCCTTCAGGTGCAGTTGAAAAACGCTGAAGAGGAACTAGGTAGGTTGAGGAGGGGAAGGGGGGCTGGGGAATGGGAACTGGCAGTTGGCAAGAAGGTAGCTAGGAGAAGGTATTCAGATAGCTTTACATTGCAAGTTGCAAATAGGTTTGACCAACTGTCAGAGTTGAGTGGAGATGAACCTCCTGTAGCTGTAGGTGTAGGAAGTACGCAGCAGAACTCAGCTTTTGGTAAGCCGAAATCTGTAGAGAGGTCTCTTAGGAAGAAGAAGGTTCTGCTGCTAGGTAGTTCTCATGGCAGAGGTGTTGGCCAACAGTTGCAGGAAGTACTTGGGAGTGAGTACCAGGTCACCAGCATAGTGAAGCCTAGTGCAGGGTTAGCTCAGGTCACTTGTAACATAGGGGACTTATGTAGGAATTTTTCAAAAGAGGATCAGGTAGTTATAGTGGGTGGGGCCGGGAATAGTCTTGATAGGGACGGGGAATATGATATAGGTGGTGATCTGGAAAGGATAGCAACTGAAACTGGTGGCACGAATGTGCATTTCGTGCAGCTGTTTCAGCGTCATGATAGGCCTTGTCTTAATACGGCTGTCAGCCGTGTTAACATGAGGCTTGAGAAGGCGCTGATGACGGAGGGCATGGATCACATTGCAGTGGTGCCAGTTGACACTATCCAAAGGTCGGATTTTACTAGGCACGGTCTGCACCTCAATAGGTATGGGAAGGGGAGGTTGGCAAAGCTCATAGGTGACAGTGTAGTAGGGGGTGGGGGTTTCACTCATGGAAAAATTCCTGTAGTAGTTGGTGTTAGGGCTGCACCTTTTTTAGACTGAAGACAGCTGATAGATATTCCTGCTTAAAGGAAGTCCCTCTAAGAAATGAACCACCTTTGACAAAGTCTAAGAATATAAGTAATAAGGGAATTACTGTTTTTCATCAAAATATACAGGGTATCAGAGATAAAGTTAATGAAATGCTTATTGATACTGATTCTGACATTATTGGAATTTCAGAGCACTTTTAAGTGGTGTGACAATTAAGAGAGTTCCTTTGCCAGGATACAGGTTAGCTGCCTTCTACTCTAGGAGTTCCTTGCAGTGTGGGGGAGTGGCCATGTATGTAAAAAACGATTTTTCATCGGAGTCAATCGATTTTTCTAAATACTGCACAGAACAGATATTTGAATGTTGTGCAGGAGTTGTTAATGTTAATGGAACTAAACTAGTAATAGTTGTTATTTATAGATCCCCTGACTCAGATTTTAAAATGTTTCTGCCCAAGCTGGAATTGGTTCTGGGTTCACTGTATAGGAAGTATAAAAATTTAATTGTGTGTGGAGATTTCAACATTAATTGTGTATGTGATAGCTCAAGGAAAAGTCAGCTGTTAGATCTATTTAATTCCTATAACATGATGCAAACAGTATTTTTTCCAACGAGAGTGCAAGGAAATAGCAGTTCTACCATTGACAATATTTTTGTTCATTCTTCATTATTAGAGGGGCACTCTGTCAGCAGAATAGTAAATGGCCTATCAGACCACGATGCCCAACTTTTAATTCTAAAAAGTATGTGTTCTCAAACAAATGTTAAACATAAATATCAACTACTCAGAAAAGTTAATCCAGTTGCAATTGAGACCTTTTTAAGCCTAATTAAGGAACAAGAATGGCAGGATGTTTATAGTGCTGATAATGCAGATGATAAATATAATGCTTTTCTGAACACATTTATTATGCTGTTTGAAAGTTGCTTTCCGCTAGAACGCTCAAAACAGGGTACTTTCAGTAACAGACAGCCAGGGTGGCTGACAAAGGGGATAAGAGTATCATGTAGAACTAAGCGGGAGTTGTATCAAAATGTTAGAAGCAGTCAGAATGAAGATGCAGTAGCTCATTATAAATAGTACTGTAAGGTTCTGAAAAAAGTCATTAAGAATGCAAAAAGTATGTGGTTTGCAAAAAGAATAGCAAACTCTCGGGATAAAATTAAAACTATCTGGTCAGTCGTGAAGGAAGTATCTGGCCAGGAGCAGCAGGTAGAAGATATAACGTCAGTGCGTAGTAGGAATGTTTCTGTTACTGACAAGTTAGATATATGTGCAATATTCAATAATCACTATCTGAATATAGTAGAGGAACTAAACAAAACTCTAGTTTCTACAGGTAATCATATAACGTTTTTAGAAAATGCGTTTCCGAGGCTGTTACCTGAAATGATCCTTCATGATACTTCCATAGGTGAGATTGAGTCAATAATTAAATCACTAAAGACTAAGGACTCTTGTGGATATGATGGGGTATCTAGCAGAATTCTAAAGTACTGTTCTCCATATGTTAGCCCAGTACTAAGCCATATTTGTAATTTTTCCTTTCAGAATGGTCAGTTTCCTAACAGATTAAAGTACTCAGTAGTGAAACCGCTTTATAAAAAAGGAGAAAGGGATAATGTAGACAACTATAGACCTATTTCTATGCCATCGGTTTTTTCCAAAGTTATTGAAAAGGCTGTATATTCAAGATTAATTGATCATTTCAGTTCACATAATTTCCTGTCAAACGTACAGTTTGGTTTTAGAAGTGGTTTAACGACTGAAAACGCTATATTTTCGTTTCTCTGTGAGGCACTTGATGGGTTAAATAAGAGGCTACGGACATTAGGCGTCTTCTTTGATTTAACAAAAGCGTTTGATTGTGTTGATCACAAAATATTGTTGCAGAAGTTGGAAGATTATGGAATACGGGGAGTAGCCCACAACTGGTTCACCTCTTACTTTAATAATAGACAACAGAAGGTAATTCTCCGCAGTGTAGAAAATGGCTATGACGTGCAATCCCAATGGGGCACAATTAAGTATGGGGTGCCCCAGGGGTCTGTTTTGGGACCATTGCTGTTTCTTATTTATATAAACGATATGCCTTCGAGTATAACAGGTGATTGTAAAATATTTTTGTTTGCTGATGATACCAGCTTGGTAGTGAAGGATGTTGCTCGTAATATTGGCACAGTATCAAATAATGCAGTTCAAGAGATAAGTTCATGGCTAATAGAAAACAAGTTGATGTTAAATCACAGTAAAACTCAGTTTTTACAATTTCTAACACATAATTTGACGAAATCTGACATTATGATTACACATAATGGGCATGTGATAAGTGAGACTGAACAGTTCAAATTTCTAGGTGTTCATATAGACAGTAAGCTGTCATGGAAAGCCCATGTTCAGGATCTTGTTCCAAAACTAAATTCTGCTATATTTACCATTAGAACAATATCTGAGATAAGTGATTTTTCAACACGAAAAGTAGTCTATTTCGCTTACTTTCACTCACTTATGACGTACGGCATTGTTTTTTGGGGTAACTCGCCTGATGCAAAAAGGATATTTCTGGCTCAAAAACGAGCGGTTCGAGCAATATCTGCTGTAAGTTCGCGAACGTCATGTCGACCCCTTTTCAGTAGTCTGGGAATTCTGACTCTGGCGTCACAATACGTTTTTTCTTTAATGTCTTTTGTTGTTAATAATATCAGCTTATTCCCACGAGTTAGTAGCTTTCACTCGGTGAATACTAGACAGATGTCTAATCTACATTTGCACCACACCACCTTAACACTTGTGCAGAAAGGGGTGCAGTATTCTGCGGCATCCATTTTCAATAAGCTGCCACAAGAACTAAAGAATCTTAGCACTAATCCACATGCTTTCAAATCTAATTTGAAGAGTTACCTCGTGGCTCACTCCTTTTATTCTGTCGAGGAGCTCCTAGAAAAGTTAAACAATTAAGCTAATTCATTTTTTCTTTATTGATTCTTTTCACTTTGTCTTAAGATTGTCGTGTGCAAAGGACTACTTAAAATTTTTCTATTACCATTCTTGTGTAACAATGTATTGACTTGTTCCATGACCATGGAGTCTTACTCCTCAAGTGGGTCCTATGGAACAGAAAAAACAAATAAATAAATAAATAAAATAAAAAGGCTATTCACTATTCCCCGCTAACAATAAAGAATGAACAAAAATATTGCATTTGGTTGTGCTGTTGTTCCCCTGCACTCTTGTTGGAAAGAATGCTGTTAAAACACGATTAATGTTGAAATCACCACACACAAGTAATTTTTAGACTTCCTGTAAAGTGAACATCTTGAGCAGAAATGTTAGAAAATCAGAGTCAGGAGACCTGTCAATACAAATTTAGTTTCACTACATTGAATCACACCTGCACAATATTCAAATACCTTTTCAGTGCAATGTTTACAAACATCATTCGACTTAACTGTAATACCGTTTTTCACGTACATGGCCACTTCTCCACACCGTATAAACAGCAGCTAACTTGTAGGTCTCTGAATTTTGACATTATCAACCCTTTATAATCTCAGAAGTCTTCAAAGTCCCCTTTCATAATAATGAGTGTAAAACATTGATCGTCGTTTGTATTGCCGCGGAATTGTAGCGCGCCACGTAGTCATGCTTTGGTACACTGTCAATACATCGCAATTCTTTCATTGATATCTGTGACGCCAAAGCAATTTAAATTTCAGCACGCAGACATTGAGCTATTTAGTTGTATGTGGGTGATTGTTCAGTTTGCATTTTGTGATTTTCCTGTGGGAAAGCGATCTTCTAACATTCTTTTCCCGTTACTTGGTAAATCAATTTATGATAATGATTGGTTAGGAGCGGAATACATTATAAATACTCAGAAAAAATTTGTAAATATAATTTGGTACTTGTAAGTCTCGTCAGGCCTGTATAACATCATTCAATTTGTTTTTTCTTTATATTAAACGTATTTTCTAACAAGTAAACTCCCATAGAAACATTTCGAAATATCAAAGTGAAAAGATAAAAATCAGGCCATAAAAGGGGTAAAGAAGCTCTGTTATAGCAATAGCATCAGAGTCAACATCGATAAGCAGTTCTCTAACAACAATAACTTGTATATCTTGGTGAAATATGCTAATTTCTTCATTATTAGGAAAAGTGACATTTTCCGAAGTGTTAGAGGCACTTCCTTTACGCAGTAATACTTATTAGCTTGCTACAGTCTAAAAAAAGGTGCATCTCTTAACACTCACCACTGTAGGAATTTTCCCATGAATGATCCCCCACCCCTCACTATGTTTTCACCTATAAGCTTTTCAATCCTCCCCTTCCTATACGTAGTGACATGCTGGCCGTGCTTAAAATGTGAGATATACCATTTGCCATCAGCGCCTTCCCGAGCCTTATGTTAAAATTCTTGACAGTTGTGTTACGATAGGGCCGATCATGAGGCTGAAACATTTACACGATATGCGCATTTGTGCCAACAGCTTCAATAGATATCTTTTAAAGATCAACAACTACGTCTTACTCCCCATCCCTATCACTACTATTTCTAACTATCATTACCTGATCGTTTTTCGAAAACTCCTCCCCTGTGTTAACAGCCACCCGATCCAAACCTGCATTGGCTTCACAATGCTGGTGACCAGGTACTAACTCTTCAACACTTCCTGCAACTGCTGGTCATACCTCAGCCATGCGAGCTACCTAACAGTAGAACTTTTTTTCTATTAGGCTAACAGCTGAGGTCTTCTGCCTGTTACCTACACCTAAGGTTACAGATTTCTTCCCTCCACCTCACTCTGACACTTAGTCAAATTTATTTTTCCCAGGCCATGTGAAACTATCTGAAATTATCCTCTTCCTAAATGCTTTTTACCAACTGCCAGTTCCCATTCCTCTTCCCACACCCCCACACCCCTATATAGTTCCTCCTTTTCGACTCTGCGACTCAAGGGCACAACTCTTAAACCCCTGTTCCTCTGTCAGCTTATTCTCGCTACAAAACCTGGAATTCCAGGAGAGGATCTTCCTAGATTGCCTACTTGCTCCCCTGATGCACTTTCTCCAATCTAAATACTTTGTACAAATCTCACACCACAATCCACTACTCACAGACCTGCGGAAGAGCCCACACTTGTCACTCTAGGTACAACTTTGTAGTAACTGAATAACAAACTCAACGTAAATGCCTTCTAATTTCGAATAATACCCTAATTATTATATTATAAACTAACTACAAATTCCACTCTTTACTAATCAAGTTAGTGTTACTACTCACAGTATTAATCTATAGCAAATAAAACTACAACTAAAACTTCTACTACTGGTTGTGTAAAATAAATGAAATCAGGATTCCCTTGATTCAATAAGAAAACTAAACACGTGAAAGCAGAAAAAGTTAACGGACACATTAAGGAAAAGTTACCCTTCCAGTATTGCATCTGGAACAGCAGAAACCCCGGTTGAAAATAACTAAAAGTAATTAGTAACTACCCAGTAATAACACCTCTTCAAACGTACTAAATTCAAAAATTAACTACAACGAACAAAGAACTCATAAGAATTTAAACTGCCATGCTCGCTACAACTGGAACTTCTCACGGCGAAATGTAAACAAAGACTGACTCCATATACGATGTTGAAGGAATTCTACTGTAAAATGAGACAGTAAAAGTGGTAAATGTAAGTTGTTATTTGGACAGGATAATAAGATAGTCGAAATATAGAAGAGACAATATGTAGAATGACAATGAGAAGGCAAAAGTTCTGAAGAAGAGTACATTGGTAACATCGATTATTGATTTAAGTGTTGAGGGACTTTTTCTGAATGCATTTGAGTAGATCGTAGCATTGTGTGGGAATAGAACGTGGACGATAAGTAGTTCAGAAAAGAAAATGATAGAAACTTTTGAAATTTTATGCTAATGAATAATGCTGAAAATTAGATGAGTAGATCACGTAACTAATGGAGAGGTACCGGACAGAAGTGGAGAGAAACGCAATTCTGGTAAAACTTCATTTCAGTTCATTTTTAAAAGAATGAACTGATTAGTAGATCTCAAGCAGTCGTGTTTACTCCTGGATGGAAGTGTGACGAATATAAATCACACAGGTAAACGAAGAGGTGAGTACAGTATACAGGTTCGAAAGAATAAGGGTTGCCGTTGTTTTTCAGAGATGTAGAGGTTTTCCCAGAGTAAAATAGCAAGCTGAGCTGTATTCCAACCAGTCTTCGAACTGATGAGCACAACCACAGCAATAATGAAAGACATATGTGCTAAAATATGTCCGCCACTAATACAGAAAGCTTACATCATACGATAAAAGAGTAACTTCAAGTGACAGAGGCAATGAAATTGCAAGTCGATGTTAAAAAAAAAGTATTTACTGATGAAATCAGAAAAATGGCCGAGCAAAAACTATATTATGGGCTAGAATCTGATATGTTACATATATGACATTTTAATGTCATTATTTCCACATAAACTACAAACTTAGTTAATAACTGCGTCGATGGAAAGGAAGCAGCAAAAACGTCAAATGGATTTAAAACGAATTTTGTGGTGGCAAATGATGCCATGAGAATGCTTGGAATATAATAATTATAAAAGCCATTACATATATATTCTCTTTTTCTTCAAGCGAGTAATATTCCGACGTCCTTCGAAATTATTGTTACAAATATGATACGTAAAGTGGTGAAATTGATGATTTATTTGGTATAAAAAAAATCATTTCAGTATTTTCATGCTACTTTTGCGATAAAGTTAGAGCATCAAATTATTTTTAGATTTTAAATTGTTTGGAAATTTAAACTGAATGACGCCGTATAGATAGTTCATCCCAACCACTTTAAGCACCAGTGTAATTATTACAGACTACACAAATATAATATTTAATAAAGGTTAAAAAGAAAAAAAAAAAAAACTTCGGGTTGAAGAGGAAATCGAAGTTCTTAGTTTTCTTGTACAAAATGATACAAACAATAAATATAATATCAATGCATTGGTCAGCAGTTAAGATTCAAGATTTCCATTGCGGCGATATGCATTCAAATCCTGATCGTTTTTTAATATATTTTATAATTTTTTTTCTAGAATTTCATAATTGTATTTGGTTTGCTTCTAAGGGGAAATCACTAAAATATTCCCCGACGAAACATACCTTGGAAGGGCGTGTTTCCTCAGCCTTAAAGCATTGACGTAGGCAGGAGGCAGTATCGATGGGCACAGGTCAGGGTACTGACCTCTGCGCCCACGTCAAGTTTCCGCGACGGCATCCACTCACTACTCCTCAAAGGTTGAGTACATCCAGCTTGGCCGGAGCGGTCGACAGAGCAGGGCAGTGACCGATCCAAGAGCTTGCTAAGCTGAAGAGTACTCACCTTCATAGATTTGACGGGAACTTGAGTATCCGCTGTGCCACGGCCTTTGTCGCAGCGACTAATACCTTCCGGAATTCTGTTGTAGCACAGCAACTGATGCAAGCGGTAGCGAGTAAGGCGATTCTGTGACCTATTCTGTAACAAAGTATCATAAAATTTAGTGCTGAAACGACTGATTTATTAATGAAATTGCTACAACGAAAAAGGCTAATCATTAGTCATCATATATTTAAGACTAATTATGCTATTCAGCGTTCTGTCTTGATCATAGTCCCCTTTATAAAATTCTTCTACGATCAGCTCTTCAATGTTACCATTGATGCCTCGTCTGATGTTAAGCCTGTTACTTCAAAATCCTTCTCGACTACGTAGATCCTATTTGGTCTATCCCGAATCCCCATACCCTCTAATGCTGAACCCACGAGTTTCTTAGGTTAGCTTGCTTGTCCCATGCGTGTAACATTACCGATGCTTAGCCTGTTTGCTGTAACTGCTTCATCTATAGTGTTCATTCCCAGTTTTTCTTTGATTTCTTTGGTCGTGGACACCATCCTGCCATTCTTCTCGTTTATTTGTACATGCAGTCATGCTTGCTACTTGCATACCTGCAACCTTAACTTCATTAATAAAGTTGCCTGGTGAAATGTGCTTTGCTAACGTAGTTAGTTCCATTCCTCTGATAAAATAAATCCAAAGTACTTGAAACTGTCCACCTGTTCTAACTTTGTTCCTTATATTTGGCATTTAATCAGTTTAAATCTTTTTTCCTCGGACTTTGCTTTCGTTTTGGAGATGCTATCATACCATATCTCTTTAATCTCTGAAGTAGTCCTTTAAATTAAATTGTAACCTTTTAAACAAATCTTCCATCACAACTAAGTCGTTCGCATAAGCGAGATTGCTTATTTTGTATAATCTCGCTCTGCAAGTATATCGTTTTCAAGATATGATTCACAAATAGTATAAACAACATTGACGACTGGCTTTAATCTTTCTTTAACCCTGAAACTATCATGAACCGTGAATTAATTTAAATTGTAAATCTATCGGACCAAACTGCGTGGTCATCAGTCCGTAGCTTACAAACTACTTAAACCTAGGTAAACTAACCTACGGACAAACACACACACCCATTCCCCCGGGAGAACTCGAACCTCCACGGCGAGCAACCGCGCGCTCCGCAGCCAGGTGCTTTAGACCGCTCGGCTACTCCACCGCGGCATGAACCGTGAACTCAATTTACCGTCCATTCTAACTGTTCCATGACTATTTACGTAAAGACCGTTAATTACCTGCTGACGTTTGCTTCCTGTTCCATAATCTTGTAGAACTTCCTCCTCGGAACATGGTCATAAGTCTTTTCTAGATATATCAAACATGGTTACAGTTACCTGTTCCACTCATAGCACTACTCCATTTCTGCCGTATCCGAAACATCTGGTCGAGGATGCCTGTAATAGGCAAAAGCCCACACTGATTTCATCTAACTTGTATTTCATTAATAGTCACATTCATCGATACCTGTGAATATCTTGCCCTCAACGCTAAATAAGATGTAATTCGATAGATGTTACTATCTTTTCTCTTTCCATGCTTGAAAATTGGCATGATTGCTGGTTTCGTCCAGTTATCCGGAACCTTCCCCAATTCCCACGCTAGTTCACTTATCCTCTAGAACCATTTGAGACCTGACATTCCACTGTATTTTATGAGTTTTGATTTAAATTCGTCTACGCCAGCCCCCTTATTGCACTGCAATCAAGTGACAATTCTCACCACTACCTCGAATATGGTCTTGTTTCCATTATCATTTCTATACCACTATACATCTAAATCTGCAACATTACTGATCGTTTCACCTATATTGAATAACTATTGAGAATATTCCCTCCATCTGCCCAAGGCATCCACTGGATTCGCTAGCAGTAATAATTGATTGATAAACAGTGCTACTAGGACGCTGTGTAAAATTATAGGGCCACAGAGAGTGAGGTGGTCATGCGGTTATTGACGGGTTTCGATTAAATCATCTTCAGAATCGTGGAGGGGGGTTAACATAATAAAATTGTATGGCGTCAAGGCCCTGCCCCCCCCCCTCCACGATACTGAAGAGGATTTAATCGAAACGCGTCAATAAACGCATGACCACCTCACTATCTGTGGCCCTATACTTTTACACAACTTCCTAATAGCACTGTTTATCAGTTAATACTGATATGGGTGCATACCTCATCAACGACTTTATGTCACGTCCGAAAATCGCTAGCAGTTTGCCTTACCTGTCTAAAATACTTATCAATTGTTTCTTCCCCCTCCCCCCTTCCACTTTCGAAGACTGCTATCGACAATCCAAAATAAGTTTTCCAGCAGCTTGATCCAAATTTTTCAACATAGAATACTGCAACTAGAATACTGCATTATTTGTTTGGCTTTTTTTCTTTCTTCAACGTAAGTTTCTCTGTTTGCCAGAGTTCTATTATGAAGCCATTTCTGAAATGCGTTTTTTTTCTTTTTTTCTTTTGCGGGCTGCCTTGACTGTGTCGTTCCACAATCCTGTCTCCTTCGTCCTGCCTTTTCACACTACACTTCCAAGAAATTCTCTATCATTTCTAGCACAGTGTCCCTCTACCTTGCCTATTCTCTTTCCACTGAGAGTAAATGACTACGTTCAACGAAGTGTTGGAGATTATTGTTACGTATTTGTGCTTCTGGAGTTTCTCCATATTGTCTAAACACTTGGGCCTGACTTTCTGCACTTTCAGCCTCAAAATATCAATTTGTCTGCAGACAAAATAATGATCACTGTCATCAAAGAATTCTCCGAAAACACGTATGGCCATGACTGCGTTCCTCAATTCCTGTTCTGTTGGGATATAATTATTGACAGGTCGGTGAATATTCTTATGCTTAAAAAAGGAGTTTGTGATAAGTAAACCTATACTGGCACAGAAATCCAAGAGCTGTTTTCCATTCATGTTGGCTTCCATATTCTCAGTTTATCTAAAGCCTTTTTATACTCCTATGTTCGATATCCTATCCTTGAAATAAAATCAACCATGAGCAAAACATTGCAATTGTCCTTCAACAACTTCATCACTGAATGCGTCATAGAATCTTCGGAGGGCGCAAAACTGATAGAATCCAAATTTTCTTGCTGCAGACTATCAAATCTATTCGTAGCAGTGGTTTGTTCACATGCCAGACTGCTATTACACTAGGTTCACTTACTTTTTACTTCTGACAGGTAGATCTTGTATTCTCCCCATTCGTCTTCTTTCTCTCCCTTTACCCGAAGGTCACTAAGAGCTAAAACGTCTGACCCCATCTTACTTGCATCTCCTGCAAGCTGTAACTTCTTCCCATTGTAGCCCCCGTTGATATATAGTCCCCATCTCCTCCAGATAGTTTGCCAAGTTCCATCTGCCTGCTTCCCAATAATACAAAACTAGTTGCCTTTATTTCAACATGAACACTCCCGAAGAGGACACTTCAAGTGTAATGTAGGCAGTCTATTAAGTGGGACTGTTGCATACTGTAAGTTTTGTCCCAATAAAACTCAGCCTTTCATTTGCTTTCCCATATTTTTATTTGGTTTCCTTTATCTTTATATTATTTTTGACTGGAATTACTAGGTTTGTTTCTGAATTCAAGGCCGCTAGATTCGATTGATTTATCAAAACAAAAAATTTTCAAATGTTTGTAAATCTATGGCACTCAAATGCTTGGTTATTAGTTCCTAGATTACAAACTACTTAGACTACGGTAAACTAACCTCAGGACAACACTACACCCATGCCCGTGAGAGAACTCGGACCCCCGATGGTGAACAGCCACGCGTATCACAGCACGGCGCCCCAGTGCGCACGGCTAATCCGCCGCAGCGACTGATTTATCGTGTAAACCAATTGATTTCAGTCTTTATATGTGCGATCTCACATTATTCATTATTTAGGATCAATAGCCATTTTACACAATACTGATATCTTATCTAATTTGTTTTCCATTTGTTCTTGATCATCTGGTAACTTCACTAGTCGAAGAACGACAACGAAATCCGAAATTGTCTACTACATCGTTTATGAAGACCAGGAACAGCAGGAGACTTATGACAGTGTAAGATTACCGCCCAATAGAAGTATTGGTAATTAATAGCATTTGATAATTAAACAGTATGAAGTTCACTGCAAACATTGACCATGCCAATGCACTAAATGTTACACAATTTTATTCTTATTAATTATGGTAGCAATGTATGTACACAGTTGGGTGACAACATTTATAGTTAGGCCATAGGTAGAAATTATCCACGTTGAGATTTGCTGTGTGCTTGTAGCTGACGGGAGGCCAGCGAGCAGGCCGACGTTGGTGGCTTGTTCCAGCTTAGGATTTTCCAGGTTCGTTTCCGGTGAGGGGAGAGAGGGACAATGGCGAGTGCCAGGTGCAGTGCAGTGCACAGCATGAAATAAAATATTCTAATACTACTTGCATTTGAAGTAATACGATGCAGTTAGGAACCTTTAAGGCCCTCATTACAAAATAGCCTGTTGACAAATAAACAATACATTAGCTGATATAAACACATCTGACGTAATATGTTTAACTGACAATGAAAAGTAATAAATTACCAATGAATACAAGACAGTTACACAACTAGCATGGCAATGTTTGTTTATAAAAATAATATACTAACTATTTCTCATTTTAATTTCAATTAATCTTGTGTATTTTACCTTGAAATATTCAGTTAAATCACTTATCTGTGATATAAGAAATTGCACGATTATGATAAATAGTACAAAGGATGTTTATACCAATATAAAAGCGTAAGAAGAAATTTGTTTAATGTGTAGTGTAATTATTTTGATTATAAGTAAAGTTTTAGAAATGTATTGGCTGAGCGCTGTACGTTGGCAAATCGGTTAGAATAGCTCACATAGGGAAGTTTATGACGTAGGGGAAAAAACCCCGGCAGTTGAGCTTATGGCGCGTGCGCGCGCGTGCGCGCGAGGGCAGGAAGTGACGAGTCGGCAGCACGTGGCGTAGCTGGCCGGGCGGCGTCGCTCTGCATCAGTCGGCATGTGGATCGCGAGGTGGAGGTGACAGATTTGTGTGTGGCAATCGCCACGTGTGGTTGCTCGTCGTAGACTGCACCAAGTTGAATCGAGTGCTACTGTGTGTTGTGAATATTTAGCCGGTGGAACAAGGTGTGCATCGCATTGAATTAAAGTGACTGTGATTTGTTAATGTAACACGTGTCGTCGCATAGGCACGAACATAAACGGTGTTTGAGACAGCCACATGGTGTGAAAACAATTTGCGACAAATATTCATTTTTATCTGGGGGCTCACGAGCTATAACTTTATTTGATAAATGTGTCGACGTACAGACGTATCAGCCACCGGGTTCTAATATTGTGAAATAAACAACATAAAGTGAACTTTCACATGTTTTCAAAAATAGTAGTTAGTACACTCTTTTCTCTCATGAACTTGATTTTATTATGAATTTGTTTTGTTAATCATATGCAGGGAAGGAAAGCTGTGAACGTGTGATATCATCCCCTAGAAAACGAGTCAAACAGTCACAATCACAGTTCCAGTGTTTTTGCATGTTTAGGAATTTGGTTCGCAGCTGGTGGTTGTGAGTTTTAAAAATTAATCTTTCCCAATTTTAAAGTCTCACCCCGACCTCACTCTCGCAACAGTTTCCTGGGAAATGGCAGATACCACTTCTGTTTTACTAGATGACTTTCAGTCAATTACTATGAAAATATAGGTAAAAATCTTTCGAGAGAAGCATATGGCAATCAGTAAATCCAGATATCCAACGTAAGTTCAATGGTTCTTAGCATTCGTAATTCAAACGCTGACATTTCTGATAAACTTCATCAAACACTGATGGCTCATAAATGGGTCTAAATAGGTCTATATTATTCTCCCTTTTTATAAAGTGACGTGACTACTGAGTACTTCAATCTGGCTTGAACATCATACTGAAAGAAAAATTACAAATATGATTATTTACTGAGCTGACAGAGGCGGAAAAATGTTTGAGTATTCCGCTAGATACTCCATCATATGCTTAAGAGTCCTTAGTCTTTAATGATTCAATTATTGACTCAGTCTCTCCCATGTCAGTCTCATGGATGTCTATTTCAGGTAGCAGTCTCCAAATGCTGTTTCCTAAGACTACCTGTAGGAGCTAAGGCTCTGTTTAATGCACCTACTGTATTCAGAAAGTGATTATTAAAAACGGTACATATATCTGACACATCAGAACAGTTTCTATCACGCATTTCCTATATATCCTCAACTCTGCGCTGTTGCCCAGATGTTTCCTTCGCAACTGACCATATGGATTTAATTTTTCCCTGGAAATTAACTATTATTTTTAGCATACCACAAACGTTTTGCCTTCTTAACATCTTACCAACCTTGTTCCTTAATCATGATTGAATAGATCTCTCTATTGTCTGGATTAGATTTTCTTAACTGTTTATAAATATATTTAACAGATTTTTCAACGCAAACTGTTTTTAAAGCTAAAATTTTGTATCTTTGATCTTTGTATCTTTTGTATCTTGATTAATATAATTATTTTAATTGTTATTACGTGACAATATTCAATCTAGAGGTGTTCTAGTAAAGGTTCGTCAGTTATTTTAGCGTTTGTTGTGCCGTTTTTGCTTTAAGTGGTGTTATTTGTGTTCGCGTGTGCGTCGGCATCGACGTCTTACTGCTTTGTTTACATCTGGTGGCGAGTGGTTCCAGCCGTAGCGGTCTCCGAAAGCTAAGTTCCAATAAGTGTTTGTGTATTGTAGTTAAATTATTAAAGTTTTAGATTTCAGGAGGTGTTATCGCGCTAGTTGTTTATTAACTTTAGTACTTTTCAACAGGTGACTTGCTGTTTTTAACGTAGTTGAGGTTGGGAAACTTTAAGTTACGGTATTTGATAACTCTTGTACTCTCACAGTGTTTAGTTATTTTATTAGTGACGCTTGAATTTGAACTTGTTTATACAAGCAACAGTGTAAAGTTTCTGTGGTAGTGTTACTTGCTCTTTTCTGATACTATTAGTTGTTGTTACTTGATTTGTAGAGACTGAGGTTTGTTGATTGCTGTAGTTAAAAGGTACTTCCTACTTATTTTGTAGAAACTTAACTTCATAACGTAGACGTCTAGTTTTTCTTAACAAATTATTGTAAAATTTTACCATGAGTGAAAAGTGTGGGCTCTGTCGTAGGGTCGTGCGTAGTGGGCTGCAGTGTGGGATTTGTAGTAAGTATTTTCATGGAGGGAATGCAGTGGGGAAGACAGTGGGCATTGTGGTGAGGTTCTCTCCTGGAACTGTAGGATTTGCAGCAGGAATAAGTTGATAGAGGAGCAGGAGCGTTTGATCTGCGCCCTTCAGGTGCAGTTGAAAAACGCTGAAGAGGAACTAGGTAGGTTGAGGAGGGGAAGGGGGGCTGGGGAATGGGAACTGGCAGTTGGCAAGAAGGTAGCTAGGAGAAGGTATTCAGATAGCTTTACATTGCAAGTTGCAAATAGGTTTGACCAACTGTCAGAGTTGAGTGGAGATGAACCTCCTGTAGCTGTAGGTGTAGGAAGTACGCAGCAGAACTCAGCTTTTGGTAAGCCGAAATCTGTAGAGAGGTCTCTTAGGAAGAAGAAGGTTCTGCTGCTAGGTAGTTCTCATGGCAGAGGTGTTGGCCAACAGTTGCAGGAAGTACTTGGGAGTGAGTACCAGGTCACCAGCATAGTGAAGCCTAGTGCAGGGTTAGCTCAGGTCACTTGTAACATAGGGGACTTATGTAGGAATTTTTCAAAAGAGGATCAGGTAGTTATAGTGGGTGGGGCCGGGAATAGTCTTGATAGGGACGGGGAATATGATATAGGTGGTGATCTGGAAAGGATAGCAACTGAAACTGGTGGCACGAATGTGCATTTCGTGCAGCTGTTTCAGCGTCATGATAGGCCTTGTCTTAATACGGCTGTCAGCCGTGTTAACATGAGGCTTGAGAAGGCGCTGATGACGGAGGGCATGGATCACATTGCAGTGGTGCCAGTTGACACTATCCAAAGGTCGGATTTTACTAGGCACGGTCTGCACCTCAATAGGTATGGGAAGGGGAGGTTGGCAAAGCTCATAGGTGACAGTGTAGTAGGGGGTGGGGGTTTCACTCATGGAAAAATTCCTGTAGTAGTTGGTGTTAGGGCTGCACCTTTTTTAGACTGAAGACAGCTGATAGATATTCCTGCTTAAAGGAAGTCCCTCTAAGAAATGAACCACCTTTGACAAAGTCTAAGAATATAAGTAATAAGGGAATTACTGTTTTTCATCAAAATATACAGGGTATCAGAGATAAAGTTAATGAAATGCTTATTGATACTGATTCTGACATTATTGGAATTTCAGAGCACTTTTAAGTGGTGTGACAATTAAGAGAGTTCCTTTGCCAGGATACAGGTTAGCTGCCTTCTACTCTAGGAGTTCCTTGCAGTGTGGGGGAGTGGCCATGTATGTAAAAAACGATTTTTCATCGGAGTCAATCGATTTTTCTAAATACTGCACAGAACAGATATTTGAATGTTGTGCAGGAGTTGTTAATGTTAATGGAACTAAACTAGTAATAGTTGTTATTTATAGATCCCCTGACTCAGATTTTAAAATGTTTCTGCCCAAGCTGGAATTGGTTCTGGGTTCACTGTATAGGAAGTATAAAAATTTAATTGTGTGTGGAGATTTCAACATTAATTGTGTATGTGATAGCTCAAGGAAAAGTCAGCTGTTAGATCTATTTAATTCCTATAACATGATGCAAACAGTATTTTTTCCAACGAGAGTGCAAGGAAATAGCAGTTCTACCATTGACAATATTTTTGTTCATTCTTCATTATTAGAGGGGCACTCTGTCAGCAGAATAGTAAATGGCCTATCAGACCACGATGCCCAACTTTTAATTCTAAAAAGTATGTGTTCTCAAACAAATGTTAAACATAAATATCAACTACTCAGAAAAGTTAATCCAGTTGCAATTGAGACCTTTTTAAGCCTAATTAAGGAACAAGAATGGCAGGATGTTTATAGTGCTGATAATGCAGATGATAAATATAATGCTTTTCTGAACACATTTATTATGCTGTTTGAAAGTTGCTTTCCGCTAGAACGCTCAAAACAGGGTACTTTCAGTAACAGACAGCCAGGGTGGCTGACAAAGGGGATAAGAGTATCATGTAGAACTAAGCGGGAGTTGTATCAAAATGTTAGAAGCAGTCAGAATGAAGATGCAGTAGCTCATTATAAATAGTACTGTAAGGTTCTGAAAAAAGTCATTAAGAATGCAAAAAGTATGTGGTTTGCAAAAAGAATAGCAAACTCTCGGGATAAAATTAAAACTATCTGGTCAGTCGTGAAGGAAGTATCTGGCCAGGAGCAGCAGGTAGAAGATATAACGTCAGTGCGTAGTAGGAATGTTTCTGTTACTGACAAGTTAGATATATGTGCAATATTCAATAATCACTATCTGAATATAGTAGAGGAACTAAACAAAACTCTAGTTTCTACAGGTAATCATATAACGTTTTTAGAAAATGCGTTTCCGAGGCTGTTACCTGAAATGATCCTTCATGATACTTCCATAGGTGAGATTGAGTCAATAATTAAATCACTAAAGACTAAGGACTCTTGTGGATATGATGGGGTATCTAGCAGAATTCTAAAGTACTGTTCTCCATATGTTAGCCCAGTACTAAGCCATATTTGTAATTTTTCCTTTCAGAATGGTCAGTTTCCTAACAGATTAAAGTACTCAGTAGTGAAACCGCTTTATAAAAAAGGAGAAAGGGATAATGTAGACAACTATAGACCTATTTCTATGCCATCGGTTTTTTTCCAAAGTTATTGAAAAGGCTGTATATTCAAGATTAATTGATCATTTCAGTTCACATAATTTCCTGTCAAACGTACAGTTTGGTTTTAGAAGTGGTTTAACGACTGAAAACGCTATATTTTCGTTTCTCTGTGAGGCACTTGATGGGTTAAATAAGAGGCTACGGACATTAGGCGTCTTCTTTGATTTAACAAAAGCGTTTGATTGTGTTGATCACAAAATATTGTTGCAGAAGTTGGAAGATTATGGAATACGGGGAGTAGCCCACAACTGGTTCACCTCTTACTTTAATAATAGACAACAGAAGGTAATTCTCCGCAGTGTAGAAAATGGCTATGACGTGCAATCCCAATGGGGCACAATTAAGTATGGGGTGCCCCAGGGGTCTGTTTTGGGACCATTGCTGTTTCTTATTTATATAAACGATATGCCTTCGAGTATAACAGGTGATTGTAAAATATTTTTGTTTGCTGATGATACCAGCTTGGTAGTGAAGGATGTTGCTCGTAATATTGGCACAGTATCAAATAATGCAGTTCAAGAGATAAGTTCATGGCTAATAGAAAACAAGTTGATGTTAAATCACAGTAAAACTCAGTTTTTACAATTTCTAACACATAATTTGACGAAATCTGACATTATGATTACACATAATGGGCATGTGATAAGTGAGACTGAACAGTTCAAATTTCTAGGTGTTCATATAGACAGTAAGCTGTCATGGAAAGCCCATGTTCAGGATCTTGTTCCAAAATTAAATTCTGCTATATTTACCATTAGAACAATATCTGAGATAAGTGATTTTTCAACACGAAAAGTAGTCTATTTCGCTTACTTTCACTCACTTATGACGTACGGCATTGTTTTTTGGGGTAACTCGCCTGATGCAAAAAGGATATTTCTGGCTCAAAAACGAGCGGTTCGAGCAATATCTGCTGTAAGTTCGCGAACGTCATGTCGACCCCTTTTCAGTAGTCTGGGAATTCTGACTCTGGCGTCACAATACGTTTTTTCTTTAATGTCTTTTGTTGTTAATAATATCAGCTTATTCCCACGAGTTAGTAGCTTTCACTCGGTGAATACTAGACAGATGTCTAATCTACATTTGCACCACACCACCTTAACACTTGTGCAGAAAGGGGTGCAGTATTCTGCGGCATCCATTTTCAATAAGCTGCCACAAGAACTAAAGAATCTTAGCACTAATCCACATGCTTTCAAATCTAATTTGAAGAGTTACCTCGTGGCTCACTCCTTTTATTCTGTCGAGGAGCTCCTAGAAAAGTTAAACAATTAAGCTAATTCATTTTTTCTTTATTGATTCTTTTCACTTTGTCTTAAGATTGTCGTGTGCAAAGGACTACTTAAAATTTTTCTATTACCATTCTTGTGTAACAATGTATTGACTTGTTCCATGACCATGGAGTCTTACTCCTCAAGTGGGTCCTATGGAACAGAAAAAACAAATAAATAAATAAATAAAATAAAAAGGCTATTCACTATTCCCCGCTAACAATAAAGAATGAACAAAAATATTGCATTTGGTTGTGCTGTTGTTCCCCTGCACTCTTGTTGGAAAGAATGCTGTTAAAACACGATTAATGTTGAAATCACCACACACAAGTAATTTTTAGACTTCCTGTAAAGTGAACATCTTGAGCAGAAATGTTAGAAAATCAGAGTCAGGAGACCTGTCAATACAAATTTAGTTTCACTACATTGAATCACACCTGCACAATATTCAAATACCTTTTCAGTGCAATGTTTACAAACATCATTCGACTTAACTGTAATACCGTTTTTCACGTACATGGCCACTTCTCCACACCGTATAAACAGCAGCTAACTTGTAGGTCTCTGAATTTTGACATTATCAACCCTTTATAATCTCAGAAGTCTTCAAAGTCCCCTTTCATAATAATGAGTGTAAAACATTGATCGTCGTTTGTATTGCCGCGGAATTGTAGCGCGCCACGTAGTCATGCTTTGGTACACTGTCAATACATCGCAATTCTTTCATTGATATCTGTGACGCCAAAGCAATTTAAATTTCAGCACGCAGACATTGAGCTATTTAGTTGTATGTGGGTGATTGTTCAGTTTGCATTTTGTGATTTTCCTGTGGGAAAGCGATCTTCTAACATTCTTTTCCCGTTACTTGGTAAATCAATTTATGATAATGATTGGTTAGGAGCGGAATACATTATAAATACTCAGAAAAAATTTGTAAATATAATTTGGTACTTGTAAGTCTCGTCAGGCCTGTATAACATCATTCAATTTGTTTTTTCTTTATATTAAACGTATTTTCTAACAAGTAAACTCCCATAGAAACATTTCGAAATATCAAAGTGAAAAGATAAAAATCAGGCCATAAAAGGGGTAAAGAAGCTCTGTTATAGCAATAGCATCAGAGTCAACATCGATAAGCAGTTCTCTAACAACAATAACTTGTATATCTTGGTGAAATATGCTAATTTCTTCATTATTAGGAAAAGTGACATTTTCCGAAGTGTTAGAGGCACTTCCTTTACGCAGTAATACTTATTAGCTTGCTACAGTCTAAAAAAAGGTGCATCTCTTAACACTCACCACTGTAGGAATTTTCCCATGAATGATCCCCCACCCCTCACTATGTTTTCACCTATAAGCTTTTCAATCCTCCCCTTCCTATACGTAGTGACATGCTGGCCGTGCTTAAAATGTGAGATATACCATTTGCCATCAGCGCCTTCCCGAGCCTTATGTTAAAATTCTTGACAGTTGTGTTACGATAGGGCCGATCATGAGGCTGAAACATTTACACGATATGCGCATTTGTGCCAACAGCTTCAATAGATATCTTTTAAAGATCAACAACTACGTCTTACTCCCCATCCCTATCACTACTATTTCTAACTATCATTACCTGATCGTTTTTCGAAAACTCCTCCCCTGTGTTAACAGCCACCCGATCCAAACCTGCATTGGCTTCACAATGCTGGTGACCAGGTACTAACTCTTCAACACTTCCTGCAACTGCTGGTCATACCTCAGCCATGCGAGCTACCTAACAGTAGAACTTTTTTTCTATTAGGCTAACAGCTGAGGTCTTCTGCCTGTTACCTACACCTAAGGTTACAGATTTCTTCCCTCCACCTCACTCTGACACTTAGTCAAATTTATTTTTCCCAGGCCATGTGAAACTATCTGAAATTATCCTCTTCCTAAATGCTTTTTACCAACTGCCAGTTCCCATTCCTCTTCCCACACCCCCACACCCCTATATAGTTCCTCCTTTTCGACTCTGCGACTCAAGGGCACAACTCTTAAACCCCTGTTCCTCTGTCAGCTTATTCTCGCTACAAAACCTGGAATTCCAGGAGAGGATCTTCCTAGATTGCCTACTTGCTCCCCTGATGCACTTTCTCCAATCTAAATACTTTGTACAAATCTCACACCACAATCCACTACTCACAGACCTGCGGAAGAGCCCACACTTGTCACTCTAGGTACAACTTTGTAGTAACTGAATAACAAACTCAACGTAAATGCCTTCTAATTTCGAATAATACCCTAATTATTATATTATAAACTAACTACAAATTCCACTCTTTACTAATCAAGTTAGTGTTACTACTCACAGTATTAATCTATAGCAAATAAAACTACAACTAAAACTTCTACTACTGGTTGTGTAAAATAAATGAAATCAGGATTCCCTTGATTCAATAAGAAAACTAAACACGTGAAAGCAGAAAAAGTTAACGGACACATTAAGGAAAAGTTACCCTTCCAGTATTGCATCTGGAACAGCAGAAACCCCGGTTGAAAATAACTAAAAGTAATTAGTAACTACCCAGTAATAACACCTCTTCAAACGTACTAAATTCAAAAATTAACTACAACGAACAAAGAACTCATAAGAATTTAAACTGCCGTGCTCGCTACAACTGGAACTTCTCACGGCGAAATGTAAACAAAGACTGACTCCATATACGATGTTGAAGGAATTCTACTGTAAAATGAGACAGTAAAAGTGGTAAATGTAAGTTGTTATTTGGACAGGATAATAAGATAGTCGAAATATAGAAGAGACAATATGTAGAATGACAATGAGAAGGCAAAAGTTCTGAAGAAGAGTACATTGGTAACATCGATTATTGATTTAAGTGTTGAGGGACTTTTTCTGAATGCATTTGAGTAGATCGTAGCATTGTGTGGGAATAGAACGTGGACGATAAGTAGTTCAGAAAAGAAAATGATAGAAACTTTTGAAATTTTATGCTAATGAATAATGCTGAAAATTAGATGAGTAGATCACGTAACTAATGGAGAGGTACCGGACAGAAGTGGAGAGAAACGCAATTCTGGTAAAACTTCATTTCAGTTCATTTTTAAAAGAATGAACTGATTAGTAGATCTCAAGCAGTCGTGTTTACTCCTGG
This sequence comes from Locusta migratoria, assembly GCA_026315105.1. Classification (NCBI taxonomy): domain Eukaryota; kingdom Metazoa; phylum Arthropoda; class Insecta; order Orthoptera; family Acrididae; genus Locusta; species Locusta migratoria. The sequence goes on from CM048747.1 coordinate 106,747,269, forward strand.
ATGGAAGTGTGACGAATATAAATCACACAGGTAAACGAAGAGGTGAGTACAGTATACAGGTTCGAAAGAATAAGGGTTGCCGTTGTTTTTCAGAGATGTAGAGGTTTTCCCAGAGTAAAATAGCAAGCTGAGCTGTATTCCAACCAGTCTTCGAACTGATGAGCACAACCACAGCAATAATGAAAGACATATGTGCTAAAATATGTCCGCCACTAATACAGAAAGCTTACATCATACGATAAAAGAGTAACTTCAAGTGACAGAGGCAATGAAATTGCAAGTCGATGTTAAAAAAAAAGTATTTACTGATGAAATCAGAAAAATGGCCGAGCAAAAACTATATTATGGGCTAGAATCTGATATGTTACATATATGACATTTTAATGTCATTATTTCCACATAAACTACAAACTTAGTTAATAACTGCGTCGATGGAAAGGAAGCAGCAAAAACGTCAAATGGATTTAAAACGAATTTTGTGGTGGCAAATGATGCCATGAGAATGCTTGGAATATAATAATTATAAAAGCCATTACATATATATTCTCTTTTTCTTCAAGCGAGTAATATTCCGACGTCCTTCGAAATTATTGTTACAAATATGATACGTAAAGTGGTGAAATTGATGATTTATTTGGTATAAAAAAAATCATTTCAGTATTTTCATGCTACTTTTGCGATAAAGTTAGAGCATCAAATTATTTTTAGATTTTAAATTGTTTGGAAATTTAAACTGAATGACGCCGTATAGATAGTTCATCCCAACCACTTTAAGCACCAGTGTAATTATTACAGACTACACAAATATAATATTTAATAAAGGTTAAAAAGAAAAAAAAAAAAAACTTCGGGTTGAAGAGGAAATCGAAGTTCTTAGTTTTCTTGTACAAAATGATACAAACAATAAATATAATATCAATGCATTGGTCAGCAGTTAAGATTCAAGATTTCCATTGCGGCGATATGCATTCAAATCCTGATCGTTTTTTAATATATTTTATAATTTTTTTTCTAGAATTTCATAATTGTATTTGGTTTGCTTCTAAGGGGAAATCACTAAAATATTCCCCGACGAAACATACCTTGGAAGGGCGTGTTTCCTCAGCCTTAAAGCATTGACGTAGGCAGGAGGCAGTATCGATGGGCACAGGTCAGGGTACTGACCTCTGCGCCCACGTCAAGTTTCCGCGACGGCATCCACTCACTACTCCTCAAAGGTTGAGTACATCCAGCTTGGCCGGAGCGGTCGACAGAGCAGGGCAGTGACCGATCCAAGAGCTTGCTAAGCTGAAGAGTACTCACCTTCATAGATTTGACGGGAACTTGAGTATCCGCTGTGCCACGGCCTTTGTCGCAGCGACTAATACCTTCCGGAATTCTGTTGTAGCACAGCAACTGATGCAAGCGGTAGCGAGTAAGGCGATTCTGTGACCTATTCTGTAACAAAGTATCATAAAATTTAGTGCTGAAACGACTGATTTATTAATGAAATTGCTACAACGAAAAAGGCTAATCATTAGTCATCATATATTTAAGACTAATTATGCTATTCAGCGTTCTGTCTTGATCATAGTCCCCTTTATAAAATTCTTCTACGATCAGCTCTTCAATGTTACCATTGATGCCTCGTCTGATGTTAAGCCTGTTACTTCAAAATCCTTCTCGACTACGTAGATCCTATTTGGTCTATCCCGAATCCCCATACCCTCTAATGCTGAACCCACGAGTTTCTTAGGTTAGCTTGCTTGTCCCATGCGTGTAACATTACCGATGCTTAGCCTGTTTGCTGTAACTGCTTCATCTATAGTGTTCATTCCCAGTTTTTCTTTGATTTCTTTGGTCGTGGACACCATCCTGCCATTCTTCTCGTTTATTTGTACATGCAGTCATGCTTGCTACTTGCATACCTGCAACCTTAACTTCATTAATAAAGTTGCCTGGTGAAATGTGCTTTGCTAACGTAGTTAGTTCCATTCCTCTGATAAAATAAATCCAAAGTACTTGAAACTGTCCACCTGTTCTAACTTTGTTCCTTATATTTGGCATTTAATCAGTTTAAATCTTTTTTCCTCGGACTTTGCTTTCGTTTTGGAGATGCTATCATACCATATCTCTTTAATCTCTGAAGTAGTCCTTTAAATTAAATTGTAACCTTTTAAACAAATCTTCCATCACAACTAAGTCGTTCGCATAAGCGAGATTGCTTATTTTGTATAATCTCGCTCTGCAAGTATATCGTTTTCAAGATATGATTCACAAATAGTATAAACAACATTGACGACTGGCTTGAATCTTTCTTTAACCCTGAAACTATCATGAACCGTGAATTAATTTAAATTGTAAATCTATCGGACCAAACTGCGTGGTCATCAGTCCGTAGCTTACAAACTACTTAAACCTAGGTAAACTAACCTACGGACAAACACACACACCCATTCCCCCGGGAGAACTCGAACCTCCACGGCGAGCAACCGCGCGCTCCGCAGCCAGGTGCTTTAGACCGCTCGGCTACTCCACCGCGGCATGAACCGTGAACTCAATTTACCGTCCATTCTAACTGTTCCATGACTATTTACGTAAAGACCGTTAATTACCTGCTGACGTTTGCTTCCTGTTCCATAATCTTGTAGAACTTCCTCCTCGGAACATGGTCATAAGTCTTTTCTAGATATATCAAACATGGTTACAGTTACCTGTTCCACTCATAGCACTACTCCATTTTCTGCCGTATCCGAAACATCTGGTCGAGGATGCCTGTAATAGGCTAAAGCCCACACTGATTTCATCTAACTTGTATTTCATTAATAGTCGCATTCATCGATACCTGTGAATATCTTGCCCTCAACGCTAAATAAGATGTAATTCGATAGATGTTACTATCTTTTCTCTTTCCATGCTTGAAAATTGGCATGATTGCTGGTTTCGTCCAGTTATCCGGAACCTTCCCCAATTCCCACGCTAGTTCACTTATCCTCTAGAACCATTTGAGACCTGACATTCCACTGTATTTTATGAGTTTTGATTTAAATTCGTCTACGCCAGCCCCCTTATTGCACTGCAATCAAGTGACAATTCTCACCACTACCTCGAATATGGTCTTGTTTCCATTATCATTTCTATACCACTATACATCTAAATCTGCAACATTACTGATCGTTTCACCTATATTGAATAACTATTGAGAATATTCCCTCCATCTGCCCAAGGCATCCACTGGATTCGCTAGCAGTAATAATTGATTGATAAACAGTGCTACTAGGACGCTGTGTAAAATTATAGGGCCACAGAGAGTGAGGTGGTCATGCGGTTATTGACGGGTTTCGATTAAATCATCTTCAGAATCGTGGAGGGGGGTTAACATAATAAAATTGTATGGCGTCAAGGCCCTGCCCCCCCCCTCCACGATACTGAAGAGGATTTAATCGAAACGCGTCAATAAACGCATGACCACCTCACTATCTGTGGCCCTATACTTTTACACAACTTCCTAATAGCACTGTTTATCAGTTAATACTGATATGGGTGCATACCTCATCAACGACTTTATGTCACGTCCGAAAATCGCTAGCAGTTTGCCTTACCTGTCTAAAATACTTATCAATTGTTTCTTCCCCCTCCCCCCTTCCACTTTCGAAGACTGCTATCGACAATCCAAAATAAGTTTTCCAGCAGCTTGATCCAAATTTTTCAACATAGAATACTGCAACTAGAATACTGCATTATTTGTTTGGCTTTTTTTCTTTCTTCAACGTAAGTTTCTCTGTTTGCCAGAGTTCTATTATGAAGCCATTTCTGAAATGCGTTTTTTTTTCTTTTTTTCTTTTGCGGGCTGCCTTGACTGTGTCGTTCCACAATCCTGTCTCCTTCGTCCTGCCTTTTCACACTACACTTCCAAGAAATTCTCTATCATTTCTAGCACAGTGTCCCTCTACCTTGCCTATTCTCTTTCCACTGAGAGTAAATGACTACGTTCAACGAAGTGTTGGAGATTATTGTTACGTATTTGTGCTTCTGGAGTTTCTCCATATTGTCTAAACACTTGGGCCTGACTTTCTGCACTTTCAGCCTCAAAATATCAATTTGTCTGCAGACAAAATAATGATCACTGTCATCAAAGAATTCTCCGAAAACACGTATGGCCATGACTGCGTTCCTCAATTCCTGTTCTGTTGGGATATAATTATTGACAGGTCGGTGAATATTCTTATGCTTAAAAAAGGAGTTTGTGATAAGTAAACCTATACTGGCACAGAAATCCAAGAGCTGTTTTCCATTCATGTTGGCTTCCATATTCTCAGTTTATCTAAAGCCTTTTTATACTCCTATGTTCGATATCCTATCCTTGAAATAAAATCAACCATGAGCAAAACATTGCAATTGTCCTTCAACAACTTCATCACTGAATGCGTCATAGAATCTTCGGAGGGCGCAAAACTGATAGAATCCAAATTTTCTTGCTGCAGACTATCAAATCTATTCGTAGCAGTGGTTTGTTCACATGCCAGACTGCTATTACACTAGGTTCACTTACTTTTTACTTCTGACAGGTAGATCTTGTATTCTCCCCATTCGTCTTCTTTCTCTCCCTTTACCCGAAGGTCACTAAGAGCTAAAACGTCTGACCCCATCTTACTTGCATCTCCTGCAAGCTGTAACTTCTTCCCATTGTAGCCCCCGTTGATATATAGTCCCCATCTCCTCCAGATAGTTTGCCAAGTTCCATCTGCCTGCTTCCCAATAATACAAAACTAGTTGCCTTTATTTCAACATGAACACTCCCGAAGAGGACACTTCAAGTGTAATGTAGGCAGTCTATTAAGTGGGACTGTTGCATACTGTAAGTTTTGTCCCAATAAAACTCAGCCTTTCATTTGCTTTCCCTTATTTTTATTTGGTTTCCTTTATCTTTATATTATTTTTGACTGGAATTACTAGGTTTGTTTCTGAATTCAAGGCCGCTAGATTCGATTGATTTATCAAAACAAAAAATTTTCAAATGTTTGTAAATCTATGGCACTCAAATGCTTGGTTATTAGTTCCTAGATTACAAACTACTTAGACTACGGTAAACTAACCTCAGGACAACACTACACCCATGCCCGTGAGAGAACTCGGACCCCCGATGGTGAACAGCCACGCGTATCACAGCACGGCGCCCCAGTGCGCACGGCTAATCCGCCGCAGCGACTGATTTATCGTGTAAACCAATTGATTTCAGTCTTTATATGTGCGATCTCACATTATTCATTATTTAGGATCAATAGCCATTTTACACAATACTGATATCTTATCTAATTTGTTTTCCATTTGTTCTTGATCATCTGGTAACTTCACTAGTCGAAGAACGACAACGAAATCCGAAATTGTCTACTACATCGTTTATGAAGACCAGGAACAGCAGGAGACTTATGACAGTGTAAGATTACCGCCCAATAGAAGTATTGGTAATTAATAGCATTTGATAATTAAACAGTATGAAGTTCACTGCAAACATTGACCATGCCAATGCACTAAATGTTACACAATTTTATTCTTATTAATTATGGTAGCAATGTATGTACACAGTTGGGTGACAACATTTATAGTTAGGCCATAGGTAGAAATTATCCACGTTGAGATTTGCTGTGTGCTTGTAGCTGACGGGAGGCCAGCGAGCAGGCCGACGTTGGTGGCTTGTTCCAGCTTAGGATTTTCCAGGTTCGTTTCCGGTGAGGGGAGAGAGGGACAATGGCGAGTGCCAGGTGCAGTGCAGTGCACAGCATGAAATAAAATATTCTAATACTACTTGCATTTGAAGTAATACGATGCAGTTAGGAACCTTTAAGGCCCTCATTACAAAATAGCCTGTTGACAAATAAACAATACATTAGCTGATATAAACACATCTGACGTAATATGTTTAACTGACAATGAAAAGTAATAAATTACCAATGAATACAAGACAGTTACACAACTAGCATGGCAATGTTTGTTTATAAAAATAATATACTAACTATTTCTCATTTTAATTTCAATTAATCTTGTGTATTTTACCTTGAAATATTCAGTTAAATCACTTATCTGTGATATAAGAAATTGCACGATTATGATAAATAGTACAAAGGATGTTTATACCAATATAAAAGCGTAAGAAGAAATTTGTTTAATGTGTAGTGTAATTATTTTGATTATAAGTAAAGTTTTAGAAATGTATTGGCTGAGCGCTGTACGTTGGCAAATCGGTTAGAATAGCTCACATAGGGAAGTTTATGACGTAGGGGAAAAAACCCCGGCAGTTGAGCTTATGGCGCGTGCGCGCGCGTGCGCGCGAGGGCAGGAAGTGACGAGTCGGCAGCACGTGGCGTAGCTGGCCGGGCGGCGTCGCTCTGCATCAGTCGGCATGTGGATCGCGAGGTGGAGGTGACAGATTTGTGTGTGGCAATCGCCACGTGTGGTTGCTCGTCGTAGACTGCACCAAGTTGAATCGAGTGCTACTGTGTGTTGTGAATATTTAGCCGGTGGAACAAGGTGTGCATCGCATTGAATTAAAGTGACTGTGATTTGTTAATGTAACACGTGTCGTCGCATAGGCACGAACATAAACGGTGTTTGAGACAGCCACATGGTGTGAAAACAATTTGCGACAAATATTCATTTTTATCTGGGGGCTCACGAGCTATAACTTTATTTGATAAATGTGTCGACGTACAGACGTATCAGCCACCGGGTTCTAATATTGTGAAATAAACAACATAAAGTGAACTTTCACATGTTTTCAAAAATAGTAGTTAGTACACTCTTTTCTCTCATGAACTTGATTTTATTATGAATTTGTTTTGTTAATCATATGCAGGGAAGGAAAGCTGTGAACGTGTGATATCATCCCCTAGAAAACGAGTCAAACAGTCACAATCACAGTTCCAGTGTTTTTGCATGTTTAGGAATTTGGTTCGCAGCTGGTGGTTGTGAGTTTTAAAAATTAATCTTTCCCAATTTTAAAGTCTCACCCCGACCTCACTCTCGCAACAGTTTCCTGGGAAATGGCAGATACCACTTCTGTTTTACTAGATGACTTTCAGTCAATTACTATGAAAATATAGGTAAAAATCTTTCGAGAGAAGCATATGGCAATCAGTAAATCCAGATATCCAACGTAAGTTCAATGGTTCTTAGCATTCGTAATTCAAACGCTGACATTTCTGATAAACTTCATCAAACACTGATGGCTCATAAATGGGTCTAAATAGGTCTATATTATTCTCCCTTTTTATAAAGTGACGTGACTACTGAGTACTTCAATCTGGCTTGAACATCATACTGAAAGAAAAATTACAAATATGATTATTTACTGAGCTGACAGAGGCGGAAAAATGTTTGAGTATTCCGCTAGATACTCCATCATATGCTTAAGAGTCCTTAGTCTTTAATGATTCAATTATTGACTCAGTCTCTCCCATGTCAGTCTCATGGATGTCTATTTCAGGTAGCAGTCTCCAAATGCTGTTTCCTAAGACTACCTGTAGGAGCTAAGGCTCTGTTTAATGCACCTACTGTATTCAGAAAGTGATTATTAAAAACGGTACATATATCTGACACATCAGAACAGTTTCTATCACGCATTTCCTATATATCCTCAACTCTGCGCTGTTGCCCAGATGTTTCCTTCGCAACTGACCATATGGATTTAATTTTTCCCTGGAAATTAACTATTATTTTTAGCATACCACAAACGTTTTGCCTTCTTAACATCTTACCAACCTTGTTCCTTAATCATGATTGAATAGATCTCTCTATTGTCTGGATTAGATTTTCTTAACTGTTTATAAATATATTTAACAGATTTTTCAACGCAAACTGTTTTTAAAGCTAAAATTTTGTATCTTTGATCTTTGTATCTTTTGTATCTTGATTAATATAATTATTTTAATTGTTATTACGTGACAATATTCAATCTAGAGGTGTTCTAGTAAAGGTTCGTCAGTTATTTTAGCGTTTGTTGTGCCGTTTTTGCTTTAAGTGGTGTTATTTGTGTTCGCGTGTGCGTCGGCATCGACGTCTTACTGCTTTGTTTACATCTGGTGGCGAGTGGTTCCAGCCGTAGCGGTCTCCGAAAGCTAAGTTCCAATAAGTGTTTGTGTATTGTAGTTAAATTATTAAAGTTTTAGATTTCAGGAGGTGTTATCGCGCTAGTTGTTTATTAACTTTAGTACTTTTCAACAGGTGACTTGCTGTTTTTAACGTAGTTGAGGTTGGGAAACTTTAAGTTACGGTATTTGATAACTCTTGTACTCTCACAGTGTTTAGTTATTTTATTAGTGACGCTTGAATTTGAACTTGTTTATACAAGCAACAGTGTAAAGTTTCTGTGGTAGTGTTACTTGCTCTTTTCTGATACTATTAGTTGTTGTTACTTGATTTGTAGAGACTGAGGTTTGTTGATTGCTGTAGTTAAAAGGTACTTCCTACTTATTTTGTAGAAACTTAACTTCATAACGTAGACGTCTAGTTTTTCTTAACAAATTATTGTAAAATTTTACCATGAGTGAAAAGTGTGGGCTCTGTCGTAGGGTCGTGCGTAGTGGGCTGCAGTGTGGGATTTGTAGTAAGTATTTTCATGGAGGGAATGCAGTGGGGAAGACAGTGGGCATTGTGGTGAGGTTCTCTCCTGGAACTGTAGGATTTGCAGCAGGAATAAGTTGATAGAGGAGCAGGAGCGTTTGATCTGCGCCCTTCAGGTGCAGTTGAAAAACGCTGAAGAGGAACTAGGTAGGTTGAGGAGGGGAAGGGGGGCTGGGGAATGGGAACTGGCAGTTGGCAAGAAGGTAGCTAGGAGAAGGTATTCAGATAGCTTTACATTGCAAGTTGCAAATAGGTTTGACCAACTGTCAGAGTTGAGTGGAGATGAACCTCCTGTAGCTGTAGGTGTAGGAAGTACGCAGCAGACCTCAGCTTTTGGTAAGCCGAAATCTGTAGAGAGGTCTCTTAGGAAGAAGAAGGTTCTGCTGCTAGGTAGTTCTCATGGCAGAGGTGTTGGCCAACAGTTGCAGGAAGTACTTGGGAGTGAGTACCAGGTCACCAGCATAGTGAAGCCTAGTGCAGGGTTAGCTCAGGTCACTTGTAACATAGGGGACTTATGTAGGAATTTTTCAAAAGAGGATCAGGTAGTTATAGTGGGTGGGGCCGGGAATAGTCTTGATAGGGACGGGGAATATGATATAGGTGGTGATCTGGAAAGGATAGCAACTGAAACTGGTGGCACGAATGTGCATTTCGTGCAGCTGTTTCAGCGTCATGATAGGCCTTGTCTTAATACGGCTGTCAGCCGTGTTAACATGAGGCTTGAGAAGGCGCTGATGACGGAGGGCATGGATCACATTGCAGTGGTGCCAGTTGACACTATCCAAAGGTCGGATTTTACTAGGCACGGTCTGCACCTCAATAGGTATGGGAAGGGGAGGTTGGCAAAGCTCATAGGTGACAGTGTAGTAGGGGGTGGGGGTTTCACTCATGGAAAAATTCCTGTAGTAGTTGGTGTTAGGGCTGCACCTTTTTTAGACTGAAGACAGCTGATAGATATTCCTGCTTAAAGGAAGTCCCTCTAAGAAATGAACCACCTTTGACAAAGTCTAAGAATATAAGTAATAAGGGAATTACTGTTTTTCATCAAAATATACAGGGTATCAGAGATAAAGTTAATGAAATGCTTATTGATACTGATTCTGACATTATTGGAATTTCAGAGCACTTTTAAGTGGTGTGACAATTAAGAGAGTTCCTTTGCCAGGATACAGGTTAGCTGCCTTCTACTCTAGGAGTTCCTTGCAGTGTGGGGGAGTGGCCATGTATGTAAAAAACGATTTTTCATCGGAGTCAATCGATTTTTCTAAATACTGCACAGAACAGATATTTGAATGTTGTGCAGGAGTTGTTAATGTTAATGGAACTAAACTAGTAATAGTTGTTATTTATAGATCCCCTGACTCAGATTTTAAAATGTTTCTGCCCAAGCTGGAATTGGTTCTGGGTTCACTGTATAGGAAGTATAAAAATTTAATTGTGTGTGGAGATTTCAACATTAATTGTGTATGTGATAGCTCAAGGAAAAGTCAGCTGTTAGATCTATTTAATTCCTATAACATGATGCAAACAGTATTTTTTCCAACGAGAGTGCAAGGAAATAGCAGTTCTACCATTGACAATATTTTTGTTCATTCTTCATTATTAGAGGGGCACTCTGTCAGCAGAATAGTAAATGGCCTATCAGACCACGATGCCCAACTTTTAATTCTAAAAAGTATGTGTTCTCAAACAAATGTTAAACATAAATATCAACTACTCAGAAAAGTTAATCCAGTTGCAATTGAGACCTTTTTAAGCCTAATTAAGGAACAAGAATGGCAGGATGTTTATAGTGCTGATAATGCAGATGATAAATATAATGCTTTTCTGAACACATTTATTATGCTGTTTGAAAGTTGCTTTCCGCTAGAACGCTCAAAACAGGGTACTTTCAGTAACAGACAGCCAGGGTGGCTGACAAAGGGGATAAGAGTATCATGTAGAACTAAGCGGGAGTTGTATCAAAATGTTAGAAGCAGTCAGAATGAAGATGCAGTAGCTCATTATAAATAGTACTGTAAGGTTCTGAAAAAAGTCATTAAGAATGCAAAAAGTATGTGGTTTGCAAAAAGAATAGCAAACTCTCGGGATAAAATTAAAACTATCTGGTCAGTCGTGAAGGAAGTATCTGGCCAGGAGCAGCAGGTAGAAGATATAACGTCAGTGCGTAGTAGGAATGTTTCTGTTACTGACAAGTTAGATATATGTGCAATATTCAATAATCACTATCTGAATATAGTAGAGGAACTAAACAAAACTCTAGTTTCTACAGGTAATCATATAACGTTTTTAGAAAATGCGTTTCCGAGGCTGTTACCTGAAATGATCCTTCATGATACTTCCATAGGTGAGATTGAGTCAATAATTAAATCACTAAAGACTAAGGACTCTTGTGGATATGATGGGGTATCTAGCAGAATTCTAAAGTACTGTTCTCCATATGTTAGCCCAGTACTAAGCCATATTTGTAATTTTTCCTTTCAGAATGGTCAGTTTCCTAACAGATTAAAGTACTCAGTAGTGAAACCGCTTTATAAAAAAGGAGAAAGGGATAATGTAGACAACTATAGACCTATTTCTATGCCATCGGTTTTTTTCCAAAGTTATTGAAAAGGCTGTATATTCAAGATTAATTGATCATTTCAGTTCACATAATTTCCTGTCAAACGTACAGTTTGGTTTTAGAAGTGGTTTAACGACTGAAAACGCTATATTTTCGTTTCTCTGTGAGGCACTTGATGGGTTAAATAAGAGGCTACGGACATTAGGCGTCTTCTTTGATTTAACAAAAGCGTTTGATTGTGTTGATCACAAAATATTGTTGCAGAAGTTGGAAGATTATGGAATACGGGGAGTAGCCCACAACTGGTTCACCTCTTACTTTAATAATAGACAACAGAAGGTAATTCTCTGCAGTGTAGAAAATGGCTATGACGTGCAATCCCAATGGGGCACAATTAAGTATGGGGTGCCCCAGGGGTCTGTTTTGGGACCATTGCTGTTTCTTATTTATATAAACGATATGCCTTCGAGTATAACAGGTGATTGTAAAATATTTTTGTTTGCTGATGATACCAGCTTGGTAGTGAAGGATGTTGCTCGTAATATTGGCACAGTATCAAATAATGCAGTTCAAGAGATAAGTTCATGGCTAATAGAAAACAAGTTGATGTTAAATCACAGTAAAACTCAGTTTTTACAATTTCTAACACATAATTTGACGAAATCTGACATTATGATTACACATAATGGGCATGTGATAAGTGAGACTGAACAGTTCAAATTTCTAGGTGTTCATATAGACAGTAAGCTGTCATGGAAAGCCCATGTTCAGGATCTTGTTCCAAAACTAAATTCTGCTATATTTACCATTAGAACAATATCTGAGATAAGTGATTTTTCAACACGAAAAGTAGTCTATTTCGCTTACTTTCACTCACTTATGACGTACGGCATTGTTTTTTGGGGTAACTCGCCTGATGCAAAAAGGATATTTCTGGCTCAAAAACGAGCGGTTCGAGCAATATCTGCTGTAAGTTCGCGAACGTCATGTCGACCCCTTTTCAGTAGTCTGGGAATTCTGACTCTGGCGTCACAATACGTTTTTTCTTTAATGTCTTTTGTTGTTAATAATATCAGCTTATTCCCACGAGTTAGTAGCTTTCACTCGGTGAATACTAGACAGATGTCTAATCTACATTTGCACCACACCACCTTAACACTTGTGCAGAAAGGGGTGCAGTATTCTGCGGCATCCATTTTCAATAAGCTGCCACAAGAACTAAAGAATCTTAGCACTAATCCACATGCTTTCAAATCTAATTTGAAGAGTTACCTCGTGGCTCACTCCTTTTATTCTGTCGAGGAGCTCCTAGAAAAGTTAAACAATTAAGCTAATTCATTTTTTCTTTATTGATTCTTTTCACTTTGTCTTAAGATTGTCGTGTGCAAAGGACTACTTAAAATTTTTCTATTACCATTCTTGTGTAACAATGTATTGACTTGTTCCATGACCATGGAGTCTTACTCCTCAAGTGGGTCCTATGGAACAGAAAAAACAAATAAATAAATAAATAAAATAAAAAGGCTATTCACTATTCCCTGCTAACAATAAAGAATGAACAAAAATATTGCATTTGGTTGTGCTGTTGTTCCCCTGCACTCTTGTTGGAAAGAATGCTGTTAAAACACGATTAATGTTGAAATCACCACACACAAGTAATTTTTAGACTTCCTGTAAAGTGAACATCTTGAGCAGAAATGTTAGAAAATCAGAGTCAGGAGACCTGTCAATACAAATTTAGTTTCACTACATTGAATCACACCTGCACAATATTCAAATACCTTTTCAGTGCAATGTTTACAAACATCATTCGACTTAACTGTAATACCGTTTTTCACGTACATGGCCACTTCTCCACACCGTATAAACAGCAGCTAACTTGTAGGTCTCTGAATTTTGACATTATCAACCCTTTATAATCTCAGAAGTCTTCAAAGTCCCCTTTCATAATAATGAGTGTAAAACATTGATCGTCGTTTGTATTGCCGCGGAATTGTAGCGCGCCACGTAGTCATGCTTTGGTACACTGTCAATACATCGCAATTCTTTCATTGATATCTGTGACGCCAAAGCAATTTAAATTTCAGCACGCAGACATTGAGCTATTTAGTTGTATGTGGGTGATTGTTCAGTTTGCATTTTGTGATTTTCCTGTGGGAAAGCGATCTTCTAACATTCTTTTCCCGTTACTTGGTAAATCAATTTATGATAATGATTGGTTAGGAGCGGAATACATTATAAATACTAAGAAAAAATTTGTAAATATAATTTGGTACTTGTAAGTCTCGTCAGGCCTGTATAACATCATTCAATTTGTTTTTTCTTTATATTAAACGTATTTTCTAACAAGTAAACTCCCATAGAAACATTTCGAAATATCAAAGTGAAAAGATAAAAATCAGGCCATAAAAGGGGTAAAGAAGCTCTGTTATAGCAATAGCATCAGAGTCAACATCGATAAGCAGTTCTCTAACAACAATAACTTGTATATCTTGGTGAAATATGCTAATTTCTTCATTATTAGGAAAAGTGACATTTTCCGAAGTGTTAGAGGCACTTCCTTTACGCAGTAATACTTATTAGCTTGCTACAGTCTAAAAAAAGGTGCATCTCTTAACACTCACCACTGTAGGAATTTTCCCATGAATGATCCCCCACCCCTCACTATGTTTTCACCTATAAGCTTTTCAATCCTCCCCTTCCTATACGTAGTGACATGCTGGCCGTGCTTAAAATGTGAGATATACCATTTGCCATCAGCGCCTTCCCGAGCCTTATGTTAAAATTCTTGACAGTTGTGTTACGATAGGGCCGATCATGAGGCTGAAACATTTACACGATATGCGCATTTGTGCCAACAGCTTCAATAGATATCTTTTAAAGATCAACAACTACGTCTTACTCCCCATCCCTATCACTACTATTTCTAACTATCATTACCTGATCGTTTTTCGAAAACTCCTCCCCTGTGTTAACAGCCACCCGATCCAAACCTGCATTGGCTTCACAATGCTGGTGACCAGGTACTAACTCTTCAACACTTCCTGCAACTGCTGGTCATACCTCAGCCATGCGAGCTACCTAACAGTAGAACTTTTTTTCTATTAGGCTAACAGCTGAGGTCTTCTGCCTGTTACCTACACCTAAGGTTACAGATTTCTTCCCTCCACCTCACTCTGACACTTAGTCAAATTTATTTTTCCCAGGCCATGTGAAACTATCTGAAATTATCCTCTTCCTAAATGCTTTTTACCAACTGCCAGTTCCCATTCCTCTTCCCACACCCCCACACCCCTATATAGTTCCTCCTTTTCGACTCTGCGACTCAAGGGCACAACTCTTAAACCCCTGTTCCTCTGTCAGCTTATTCTCGCTACAAAACCTGGAATTCCAGGAGAGGATCTTCCTAGATTGCCTACTTGCTCCCCTGATGCACTTTCTCCAATCTAAATACTTTGTACAAATCTCACACCACAATCCACTACTCACAGACCTGCGGAAGAGCCCACACTTGTCACTCTAGGTACAACTTTGTAGTAACTGAATAACAAACTCAACGTAAATGCCTTCTAATTTCGAATAATACCCTAATTATTATATTATAAACTAACTACAAATTCCACTCTTTACTAATCAAGTTAGTGTTACTACTCACAGTATTAATCTATAGCAAATAAAACTACAACTAAAACTTCTACTACTGGTTGTGTAAAATAAATGAAATCAGGATTCCCTTGATTCAATAAGAAAACTAAACACGTGAAAGCAGAAAAAGTTAACGGACACATTAAGGAAAAGTTACCCTTCCAGTATTGCATCTGGAACAGCAGAAACCCCGGTTGAAAATAACTAAAAGTAATTAGTAACTACCCAGTAATAACACCTCTTCAAACGTACTAAATTCAAAAATTAACTACAACGAACAAAGAACTCATAAGAATTTAAACTGCCGTGCTCGCTACAACTGGAACTTCTCACGGCGAAATGTAAACAAAGACTGACTCCATATACGATGTTGAAGGATTTCTACTGTAAAATGAGACAGTAAAAGTGGTAAATGTAAGTTGTTATTTGGACAGGATAATAAGATAGTCGAAATATAGAAGAGACAATATGTAGAATGACAATGAGAAGGCAAAAGTTCTGAAGAAGAGTACATTGGTAACATCGATTATTGATTTAAGTGTTGAGGGACTTTTTCTGAATGCATTTGAGTAGATCGTAGCATTGTGTGGGAATAGAACGTGGACGATAAGTAGTTCAGAAAAGAAAATGATAGAAACTTTTGAAATTTTATGCTAATGAATAATGCTGAAAATTAGATGAGTAGATCACGTAACTAATGGAGAGGTACCGGACAGAAGTGGAGAGAAACGCAATTCTGGTAAAACTTCATTTCAGTTCATTTTTAAAAGAATGAACTGATTAGTAGATCTCAAGCAGTCGTGTTTACTCCTGGATGGAAGTGTGACGAATATAAATCACACAGGTAAACGAAGAGGTGAGTACAGTATACAGGTTCGAAAGAATAAGGGTTGCCGTTGTTTTTCAGAGATGTAGAGGTTTTCCCAGAGTAAAATAGCAAGCTGAGCTGTATTCCAACCAGTCTTCGAACTGATGAGCACAACCACAGCAATAATGAAAGACATATGTGCTAAAATATGTCCGCCACTAATACAGAAAGCTTACATCATACGATAAAAGAGTAACTTCAAGTGACAGAGGCAATGAAATTGCAAGTCGATGTTAAAAAAAAAGTATTTACTGATGAAATCAGAAAAATGGCCGAGCAAAAACTATATTATGGGCTAGAATCTGATATGTTACATATATGACATTTTAATGTCATTATTTCCACATAAACTACAAACTTAGTTAATAACTGCGTCGATGGAAAGGAAGCAGCAAAAACGTCAAATGGATTTAAAACGAATTTTGTGGTGGCAAATGATGCCATGAGAATGCTTGGAATATAATAATTATAAAAGCCATTACATATATATTCTCTTTTTCTTCAAGCGAGTAATATTCCGACGTCCTTCGAAATTATTGTTACAAATATGATACGTAAAGTGGTGAAATTGATGATTTATTTGGTATAAAAAAAATCATTTCAGTATTTTCATGCTACTTTTGCGATAAAGTTAGAGCATCAAATTATTTTTAGATTTTAAATTGTTTGGAAATTTAAACTGAATGACGCCGTATAGATAGTTCATCCCAACCACTTTAAGCACCAGTGTAATTATTACAGACTACACAAATATAATATTTAATAAAGGTTAAAAAGAAAAAAAAAAAGAAAAAAAAAAAAACTTCGGGTTGAAGAGGAAATCGAAGTTCTTAGTTTTCTTGTACAAAATGATACAAACAATAAATATAATATCAATGCATTGGTCAGCAGTTAAGATTCAAGATTTCCATTGCGGCGATATGCATTCAAATCCTGATCGTTTTTTAATATATTTTATAATTTTTTTTTCTAGAATTTCATAATTGTATTTGGTTTGCTTCTAAGGGGAAATCACTAAAATATTCCCCGACGAAACATACCTTGGAAGGGCGTGTTTCCTCAGCCTTAAAGCATTGACGTAGGCAGGAGGCAGTATCGATGGGCACAGGTCAGGGTACTGACCTCTGCGCCCACGTCAAGTTTCCGCGACGGCATCCACTCACTACTCCTCAAAGGTTGAGTACATCCAGCTTGGCCGGAGCGGTCGACAGAGCAGGGCAGTGACCGATCCAAGAGCTTGCTAAGCTGAAGAGTACTCACTTTCATAGATTTGACGGGAACTTGAGTATCCGCTGTGCCACGGCCTTTGTCGCAGCGACTAATACCTTCCGGAATTCTGTTGTAGCACAGCAACTGATGCAAGCGGTAGCGAGTAAGGCGATTCTGTGACCTATTCTGTAACAAAGTATCATAAAATTTAGTGCTGAAACGACTGATTTATTAATGAAATTGCTACAACGAAAAAGGCTAATCATTAGTCATCATATATTTAAGACTAATTATGCTATTCAGCGTTCTGTCTTGATCATAGTCCCCTTTATAAAATTCTTCTACGATCAGCTCTTCAATGTTACCATTGATGCCTCGTCTGATGTTAAGCCTGTTACTTCAAAATCCTTCTCGACTACGTAGATCCTATTTGGTCTATCCCGAATCCCCATACCCTCTAATGCTGAACCCACGAGTTTCTTAGGTTAGCTTGCTTGTCCCATGCGTGTAACATTACCGATGCTTAGCCTGTTTGCTGTAACTGCTTCATCTATAGTGTTCATTCCCAGTTTTTCTTTGATTTCTTTGGTCGTGGACACCATCCTGCCATTCTTCTCGTTTATTTGTACATGCAGTCATGCTTGCTACTTGCATACCTGCAACCTTAACTTCATTAATAAAGTTGCCTGGTGAAATGTGCTTTGCTAACGTAGTTAGTTCCATTCCTCTGATAAAATAAATCCAAAGTACTTGAAACTGTCCACCTGTTCTAACTTTGTTCCTTATATTTGGCATTTAATCAGTTTAAATCTTTTTTCCTCGGACTTTGCTTTCGTTTTGGAGATGCTATCATACCATATCTCTTTAATCTCTGAAGTAGTCCTTTAAATTAAATTGTAACCTTTTAAACAAATCTTCCATCACAACTAAGTCGTTCGCATAAGCGAGATTGCTTATTTTGTATAATCTCGCTCTGCAAGTATATCGTTTTCAAGATATGATTCACAAATAGTATAAACAACATTGACGACTGGCTTGAATCTTTCTTTAACCCTGAAACTATCATGAACCGTGAATTAATTTAAATTGTAAATCTATCGGACCAAACTGCGTGGTCATCAGTCCGTAGCTTACAAACTACTTAAACCTAGGTAAACTAACCTACGGACAAACACACACACCCATTCCCCCGGGAGAACTCGAACCTCCACGGCGAGCAACCGCGCGCTCCGCAGCCAGGTGCTTTAGACCGCTCGGCTACTCCACCGCGGCATGAACCGTGAACTCAATTTACCGTCCATTCTAACTGTTCCATGACTATTTACGTAAAGACCGTTAATTACCTGCTGACGTTTGCTTCCTGTTCCATAATCTTGTAGAACTTCCTCCTCGGAACATGGTCATAAGTCTTTTCTAGATATATCAAACATGGTTACAGTTACCTGTTCCACTCATAGCACTACTCCATTTTCTGCCGTATCCGAAACATCTGGTCGAGGATGCCTGTAATAGGCTAAAGCCCACACTGATTTCATCTAACTTGTATTTCATTAATAGTCGCATTCATCGATACCTGTGAATATCTTGCCCTCAACGCTAAATAAGATGTAATTCGATAGATGTTACTATCTTTTCTCTTTCCATGCTTGAAAATTGGCATGATTGCTGGTTTCGTCCAGTTATCCGGAACCTTCCCCAATTCCCACGCTAGTTCACTTATCCTCTAGAACCATTTGAGACCTGACATTCCACTGTATTTTATGAGTTTTGATTTAAATTCGTCTACGCCAGCCCCCTTATTGCACTGCAATCAAGTGACAATTCTCACCACTACCTCGAATATGGTCTTGTTTCCATTATCATTTCTATACCACTATACATCTAAATCTGCAACATTACTGATCGTTTCACCTATATTGAATAACTATTGAGAATATTCCCTCCATCTGCCCAAGGCATCCACTGGATTCGCTAGCAGTAATAATTGATTGATAAACAGTGCTACTAGGACGCTGTGTAAAATTATAGGGCCACAGAGAGTGAGGTGGTCATGCGGTTATTGACGGGTTTCGATTAAATCATCTTCAGAATCGTGGAGGGGGGTTAACATAATAAAATTGTATGGCGTCAAGGCCCTGCCCCCCCCCCCCTCCACGATACTGAAGAGGATTTAATCGAAACGCGTCAATAAACGCATGACCACCTCACTATCTGTGGCCCTATACTTTTACACAACTTCCTAATAGCACTGTTTATCAGTTAATACTGATATGGGTGCATACCTCATCAACGACTTTATGTCACGTCCGAAAATCGCTAGCAGTTTGCCTTACCTGTCTAAAATACTTATCAATTGTTTCTTCCCCCTCCCCCCTTCCACTTTCGAAGACTGCTATCGACAATCCAAAATAAGTTTTCCAGCAGCTTGATCCAAATTTTTCAACATAGAATACTGCAACTAGAATACTGCATTATTTGTTTGGCTTTTTTTCTTTCTTCAACGTAAGTTTCTCTGTTTGCCAGAGTTCTATTATGAAGCCATTTCTGAAATGCGTTTTTTTTTTCTTTTTTTCTTTTGCGGGCTGCCTTGACTGTGTCGTTCCACAATCCTGTCTCCTTCGTCCTGCCTTTTCACACTACACTTCCAAGAAATTCTCTATCATTTCTAGCACAGTGTCCCTCTACCTTGCCTATTCTCTTTCCACTGAGAGTAAATGACTACGTTCAACGAAGTGTTGGAGATTATTGTTACGTATTTGTGCTTCTGAAGTTTCTCCATATTGTCTAAACACTTGGGCCTGACTTTCTGCACTTTCAGCCTCAAAATATCAATTTGTCTGCAGACAAAATAATGATCACTGTCATCAAAGAATTCTCCGAAAACACGTATGGCCATGACTGCGTTCCTCAATTCCTGTTCTGTTGGGATATAATTATTGACAGGTCGGTGAATATTCTTATGCTTAAAAAAGGAGTTTGTGATAAGTAAACCTATACTGGCACAGAAATCCAAGAGCTGTTTTCCATTCATGTTGGCTTCCATATTCTCAGTTTATCTAAAGCCTTTTTATACTCCTAT
The DNA here is from genome assembly GCA_026315105.1 of Locusta migratoria. Lineage (NCBI taxonomy): Eukaryota > Metazoa > Arthropoda > Insecta > Orthoptera > Acrididae > Locusta > Locusta migratoria. The sequence goes on from CM048747.1 coordinate 106,767,231, forward strand.
GTTCGATATCCTATCCTTGAAATAAAATCAACCATGAGCAAAACATTGCAATTGTCCTTCAACAACTTCATCACTGAATGCGTCATAGAATCTTCGGAGGGCGCAAAACTGATAGAATCCAAATTTTCTTGCTGCAGACTATCAAATCTATTCGTAGCAGTGGTTTGTTCACATGCCAGACTGCTATTACACTAGGTTCACTTACTTTTTACTTCTGACAGGTAGATCTTGTATTCTCCCCATTCGTCTTCTTTCTCTCCCTTTACCCGAAGGTCACTAAGAGCTAAAACGTCTGACCCCATCTTACTTGCATCTCCTGCAAGCTGTAACTTCTTCCCATTGTAGCCCCCGTTGATATATAGTCCCCATCTCCTCCAGATAGTTTGCCAAGTTCCATCTGCCTGCTTCCCAATAATACAAAACTAGTTGCCTTTATTTCAACATGAACACTCCCGAAGAGGACACTTCAAGTGTAATGTAGGCAGTCTATTAAGTGGGACTGTTGCATACTGTAAGTTTTGTCCCAATAAAACTCAGCCTTTCATTTGCTTTCCCATATTTTTATTTGGTTTCCTTTATCTTTATATTATTTTTGACTGGAATTACTAGGTTTGTTTCTGAATTCAAGGCCGCTAGATTCGATTGATTTATCAAAACAAAAAATTTTCAAATGTTTGTAAATCTATGGCACTCAAATGCTTGGTTATTAGTTCCTAGATTACAAACTACTTAGACTACGGTAAACTAACCTCAGGACAACACTACACCCATGCCCGTGAGAGAACTCGGACCCCCGATGGTGAACAGCCACGCGTATCACAGCACGGCGCCCCAGTGCGCACGGCTAATCCGCCGCAGCGACTGATTTATCGTGTAAACCAATTGATTTCAGTCTTTATATGTGCGATCTCACATTATTCATTATTTAGGATCAATAGCCATTTTACACAATACTGATATCTTATCTAATTTGTTTTCCATTTGTTCTTGATCATCTGGTAACTTCACTAGTCGAAGAACGACAACGAAATCCGAAATTGTCTACTACATCGTTTATGAAGACCAGGAACAGCAGGAGACTTATGACAGTGTAAGATTACCGCCCAATAGAAGTATTGGTAATTAATAGCATTTGATAATTAAACAGTATGAAGTTCACTGCAAACATTGACCATGCCAATGCACTAAATGTTACACAATTTTATTCTTATTAATTATGGTAGCAATGTATGTACACAGTTGGGTGACAACATTTATAGTTAGGCCATAGGTAGAAATTATCCACGTTGAGATTTGCTGTGTGCTTGTAGCTGACGGGAGGCCAGCGAGCAGGCCGACGTTGGTGGCTTGTTCCAGCTTAGGATTTTCCAGGTTCGTTTCCGGTGAGGGGAGAGAGGGACAATGGCGAGTGCCAGGTGCAGTGCAGTGCACAGCATGAAATAAAATATTCTAATACTACTTGCATTTGAAGTAATACGATGCAGTTAGGAACCTTTAAGGCCCTCATTACAAAATAGCCTGTTGACAAATAAACAATACATTAGCTGATATAAACACATCTGACGTAATATGTTTAACTGACAATGAAAAGTAATAAATTACCAATGAATACAAGACAGTTACACAACTAGCATGGCAATGTTTGTTTATAAAAATAATATACTAACTATTTCTCATTTTAATTTCAATTAATCTTGTGTATTTTACCTTGAAATATTCAGTTAAATCACTTATCTGTGATATAAGAAATTGCACGATTATGATAAATAGTACAAAGGATGTTTATACCAATATAAAAGCGTAAGAAGAAATTTGTTTAATGTGTAGTGTAATTATTTTGATTATAAGTAAAGTTTTAGAAATGTATTGGCTGAGCGCTGTACGTTGGCAAATCGGTTAGAATAGCTCACATAGGGAAGTTTATGACGTAGGGGAAAAAACCCCGGCAGTTGAGCTTATGGCGCGTGCGCGCGCGTGCGCGCGAGGGCAGGAAGTGACGAGTCGGCAGCACGTGGCGTAGCTGGCCGGGCGGCGTCGCTCTGCATCAGTCGGCATGTGGATCGCGAGGTGGAGGTGACAGATTTGTGTGTGGCAATCGCCACGTGTGGTTGCTCGTCGTAGACTGCACCAAGTTGAATCGAGTGCTACTGTGTGTTGTGAATATTTAGCCGGTGGAACAAGGTGTGCATCGCATTGAATTAAAGTGACTGTGATTTGTTAATGTAACACGTGTCGTCGCATAGGCACGAACATAAACGGTGTTTGAGACAGCCACATGGTGTGAAAACAATTTGCGACAAATATTCATTTTTATCTGGGGGCTCACGAGCTATAACTTTATTTGATAAATGTGTCGACGTACAGACGTATCAGCCACCGGGTTCTAATATTGTGAAATAAACAACATAAAGTGAACTTTCACATGTTTTCAAAAATAGTAGTTAGTACACTCTTTTCTCTCATGAACTTGATTTTATTATGAATTTGTTTTGTTAATCATATGCAGGGAAGGAAAGCTGTGAACGTGTGATATAATCCCCTAGAAAACGAGTCAAACAGTCACAATCACAGTTCCAGTGTTTTTGCATGTTTAGGAATTTGGTTCGCAGCTGGTGGTTGTGAGTTTTAAAAATTAATCTTTCCCAATTTTAAAGTCTCACCCCGACCTCACTCTCGCAACAGTTTCCTGGGAAATGGCAGATACCACTTCTGTTTTACTAGATGACTTTCAGTCAATTACTATGAAAATATAGGTAAAAATCTTTCGAGAGAAGCATATGGCAATCAGTAAATCCAGATATCCAACGTAAGTTCAATGGTTCTTAGCATTCGTAATTCAAACGCTGACATTTCTGATAAACTTCATCAAACACTGATGGCTCATAAATGGGTCTAAATAGGTCTATATTATTCTCCCTTTTTATAAAGTGACGTGACTACTGAGTACTTCAATCTGGCTTGAACATCATACTGAAAGAAAAATTACAAATATGATTATTTACTGAGCTGACAGAGGCGGAAAAATGTTTGAGTATTCCGCTAGATACTCCATCATATGCTTAAGAGTCCTTAGTCTTTAATGATTCAATTATTGACTCAGTCTCTCCCATGTCAGTCTCATGGATGTCTATTTCAGGTAGCAGTCTCCAAATGCTGTTTCCTAAGACTACCTGTAGGAGCTAAGGCTCTGTTTAATGCACCTACTGTATTCAGAAAGTGATTATTAAAAACGGTACATATATCTGACACATCAGAACAGTTTCTATCACGCATTTCCTATATATCCTCAACTCTGCGCTGTTGCCCAGATGTTTCCTTCGCAACTGACCATATGGATTTAATTTTTCCCTGGAAATTAACTATTATTTTTAGCATACCACAAACGTTTTGCCTTCTTAACATCTTACCAACCTTGTTCCTTAATCATGATTGAATAGATCTCTCTATTGTCTGGATTAGATTTTCTTAACTGTTTATAAATATATTTAACAGATTTTTCAACGCAAACTGTTTTTAAAGCTAAAATTTTGTATCTTTGATCTTTGTATCTTTTGTATCTTGATTAATATAATTATTTTAATTGTTATTACGTGACAATATTCAATCTAGAGGTGTTCTAGTAAAGGTTCGTCAGTTATTTTAGCGTTTGTTGTGCCGTTTTTGCTTTAAGTGGTGTTATTTGTGTTCGCGTGTGCGTCGGCATCGACGTCTTACTGCTTTGTTTACATCTGGTGGCGAGTGGTTCCAGCCGTAGCGGTCTCCGAAAGCTAAGTTCCAATAAGTGTTTGTGTATTGTAGTTAAATTATTAAAGTTTTAGATTTCAGGAGGTGTTATCGCGCTAGTTGTTTATTAACTTTAGTACTTTTCAACAGGTGACTTGCTGTTTTTAACGTAGTTGAGGTTGGGAAACTTTAAGTTACGGTATTTGATAACTCTTGTACTCTCACAGTGTTTAGTTATTTTATTAGTGACGCTTGAATTTGAACTTGTTTATACAAGCAACAGTGTAAAGTTTCTGTGGTAGTGTTACTTGCTCTTTTCTGATACTATTAGTTGTTGTTACTTGATTTGTAGAGACTGAGGTTTGTTGATTGCTGTAGTTAAAAGGTACTTCCTACTTATTTTGTAGAAACTTAACTTCATAACGTAGACGTCTAGTTTTTCTTAACAAATTATTGTAAAATTTTACCATGAGTGAAAAGTGTGGGCTCTGTCGTAGGGTCGTGCGTAGTGGGCTGCAGTGTGGGATTTGTAGTAAGTATTTTCATGGAGGGAATGCAGTGGGGAAGACAGTGGGCATTGTGGTGAGGTTCTCTCCTGGAACTGTAGGATTTGCAGCAGGAATAAGTTGATAGAGGAGCAGGAGCGTTTGATCTGCGCCCTTCAGGTGCAGTTGAAAAACGCTGAAGAGGAACTAGGTAGGTTGAGGAGGGGAAGGGGGGCTGGGGAATGGGAACTGGCAGTTGGCAAGAAGGTAGCTAGGAGAAGGTATTCAGATAGCTTTACATTGCAAGTTGCAAATAGGTTTGACCAACTGTCAGAGTTGAGTGGAGATGAACCTCCTGTAGCTGTAGGTGTAGGAAGTACGCAGCAGACCTCAGCTTTTGGTAAGCCGAAATCTGTAGAGAGGTCTCTTAGGAAGAAGAAGGTTCTGCTGCTAGGTAGTTCTCATGGCAGAGGTGTTGGCCAACAGTTGCAGGAAGTACTTGGGAGTGAGTACCAGGTCACCAGCATAGTGAAGCCTAGTGCAGGGTTAGCTCAGGTCACTTGTAACATAGGGGACTTATGTAGGAATTTTTCAAAAGAGGATCAGGTAGTTATAGTGGGTGGGGCCGGGAATAGTCTTGATAGGGACGGGGAATATGATATAGGTGGTGATCTGGAAAGGATAGCAACTGAAACTGGTGGCACGAATGTGCATTTCGTGCAGCTGTTTCAGCGTCATGATAGGCCTTGTCTTAATACGGCTGTCAGCCGTGTTAACATGAGGCTTGAGAAGGCGCTGATGACGGAGGGCATGGATCACATTGCAGTGGTGCCAGTTGACACTATCCAAAGGTCGGATTTTACTAGGCACGGTCTGCACCTCAATAGGTATGGGAAGGGGAGGTTGGCAAAGCTCATAGGTGACAGTGTAGTAGGGGGTGGGGGTTTCACTCATGGAAAAATTCCTGTAGTAGTTGGTGTTAGGGCTGCACCTTTTTTAGACTGAAGACAGCTGATAGATATTCCTGCTTAAAGGAAGTCCCTCTAAGAAATGAACCACCTTTGACAAAGTCTAAGAATATAAGTAATAAGGGAATTACTGTTTTTCATCAAAATATACAGGGTATCAGAGATAAAGTTAATGAAATGCTTATTGATACTGATTCTGACATTATTGGAATTTCAGAGCACTTTTAAGTGGTGTGACAATTAAGAGAGTTCCTTTGCCAGGATACAGGTTAGCTGCCTTCTACTCTAGGAGTTCCTTGCAGTGTGGGGGAGTGGCCATGTATGTAAAAAACGATTTTTCATCGGAGTCAATCGATTTTTCTAAATACTGCACAGAACAGATATTTGAATGTTGTGCAGGAGTTGTTAATGTTAATGGAACTAAACTAGTAATAGTTGTTATTTATAGATCCCCTGACTCAGATTTTAAAATGTTTCTGCCCAAGCTGGAATTGGTTCTGGGTTCACTGTATAGGAAGTATAAAAATTTAATTGTGTGTGGAGATTTCAACATTAATTGTGTATGTGATAGCTCAAGGAAAAGTCAGCTGTTAGATCTATTTAATTCCTATAACATGATGCAAACAGTATTTTTTCCAACGAGAGTGCAAGGAAATAGCAGTTCTACCATTGACAATATTTTTGTTCATTCTTCATTATTAGAGGGGCACTCTGTCAGCAGAATAGTAAATGGCCTATCAGACCACGATGCCCAACTTTTAATTCTAAAAAGTATGTGTTCTCAAACAAATGTTAAACATAAATATCAACTACTCAGAAAAGTTAATCCAGTTGCAATTGAGACCTTTTTAAGCCTAATTAAGGAACAAGAATGGCAGGATGTTTATAGTGCTGATAATGCAGATGATAAATATAATGCTTTTCTGAACACATTTATTATGCTGTTTGAAAGTTGCTTTCCGCTAGAACGCTCAAAACAGGGTACTTTCAGTAACAGACAGCCAGGGTGGCTGACAAAGGGGATAAGAGTATCATGTAGAACTAAGCGGGAGTTGTATCAAAATGTTAGAAGCAGTCAGAATGAAGATGCAGTAGCTCATTATAAATAGTACTGTAAGGTTCTGAAAAAAGTCATTAAGAATGCAAAAAGTATGTGGTTTGCAAAAAGAATAGCAAACTCTCGGGATAAAATTAAAACTATCTGGTCAGTCGTGAAGGAAGTATCTGGCCAGGAGCAGCAGGTAGAAGATATAACGTCAGTGCGTAGTAGGAATGTTTCTGTTACTGACAAGTTAGATATATGTGCAATATTCAATAATCACTATCTGAATATAGTAGAGGAACTAAACAAAACTCTAGTTTCTACAGGTAATCATATAACGTTTTTAGAAAATGCGTTTCCGAGGCTGTTACCTGAAATGATCCTTCATGATACTTCCATAGGTGAGATTGAGTCAATAATTAAATCACTAAAGACTAAGGACTCTTGTGGATATGATGGGGTATCTAGCAGAATTCTAAAGTACTGTTCTCCATATGTTAGCCCAGTACTAAGCCATATTTGTAATTTTTCCTTTCAGAATGGTCAGTTTCCTAACAGATTAAAGTACTCAGTAGTGAAACCGCTTTATAAAAAAGGAGAAAGGGATAATGTAGACAACTATAGACCTATTCCTATGCCATCGGTTTTTTTCCAAAGTTATTGAAAAGGCTGTATATTCAAGATTAATTGATCATTTCAGTTCCCATAATTTCCTGTCAAACGTACAGTTTGGTTTTAGAAGTGGTTTAACGACTGAAAACGCTATATTTTCGTTTCTCTGTGAGGCACTTGATGGGTTAAATAAGAGGCTACGGACATTAGGCGTCTTCTTTGATTTAACAAAAGCGTTTGATTGTGTTGATCACAAAATATTGTTGCAGAAGTTGGAAGATTATGGAATACGGGGAGTAGCCCACAACTGGTTCACCTCTTACTTTAATAATAGACAACAGAAGGTAATTCTCCGCAGTGTAGAAAATGGCTATGACGTGCAATCCCAATGGGGCACAATTAAGTATGGGGTGCCCCAGGGGTCTGTTTTGGGACCATTGCTGTTTCTTATTTATATAAACGATATGCCTTCGAGTATAACAGGTGATTGTAAAATATTTTTGTTTGCTGATGATACCAGCTTGGTAGTGAAGGATGTTGCTCGTAATATTGGCACAGTATCAAATAATGCAGTTCAAGAGATAAGTTCATGGCTAATAGAAAACAAGTTGATGTTAAATCACAGTAAAACTCAGTTTTTACAATTTCTAACACATAATTTGACGAAATCTGACATTATGATTACACATAATGGGCATGTGATAAGTGAGACTGAACAGTTCAAATTTCTAGGTGTTCATATAGACAGTAAGCTGTCATGGAAAGCCCATGTTCAGGATCTTGTTCCAAAACTAAATTCTGCTATATTTACCATTAGAACAATATCTGAGATAAGTGATTTTTCAACACGAAAAGTAGTCTATTTCGCTTACTTTCACTCACTTATGACGTACGGCATTGTTTTTTGGGGTAACTCGCCTGATGCAAAAAGGATATTTCTGGCTCAAAAACGAGCGGTTCGAGCAATATCTGCTGTAAGTTCGCGAACGTCATGTCGACCCCTTTTCAGTAGTCTGGGAATTCTGACTCTGGCGTCACAATACGTTTTTTCTTTAATGTCTTTTGTTGTTAATAATATCAGCTTATTCCCACGAGTTAGTAGCTTTCACTCGGTGAATACTAGACAGATGTCTAATCTACATTTGCACCACACCACCTTAACACTTGTGCAGAAAGGGGTGCAGTATTCTGCGGCATCCATTTTCAATAAGCTGCCACAAGAACTAAAGAATCTTAGCACTAATCCACATGCTTTCAAATCTAATTTGAAGAGTTACCTCGTGGCTCACTCCTTTTATTCTGTCGAGGAGCTCCTAGAAAAGTTAAACAATTAAGCTAATTCATTTTTTCTTTATTGATTCTTTTCACTTTGTCTTAAGATTGTCGTGTGCAAAGGACTACTTAAAATTTTTCTATTACCATTCTTGTGTAACAATGTATTGACTTGTTCCATGACCATGGAGTCTTACTCCTCAAGTGGGTCCTATGGAACAGAAAAAACAAATAAATAAATAAATAAAATAAAAAGGCTATTCACTATTCCCCGCTAACAATAAAGAATGAACAAAAATATTGCATTTGGTTGTGCTGTTGTTCCCCTGCACTCTTGTTGGAAAGAATGCTGTTAAAACACGATTAATGTTGAAATCACCACACACAAGTAATTTTTAGACTTCCTGTAAAGTGAACATCTTGAGCAGAAATGTTAGAAAATCAGAGTCAGGAGACCTGTCAATACAAATTTAGTTTCACTACATTGAATCACACCTGCACAATATTCAAATACCTTTTCAGTGCAATGTTTACAAACATCATTCGACTTAACTGTAATACCGTTTTTCACGTACATGGCCACTTCTCCACACCGTATAAACAGCAGCTAACTTGTAGGTCTCTGAATTTTGACATTATCAACCCTTTATAATCTCAGAAGTCTTCAAAGTCCCCTTTCATAATAATGAGTGTAAAACATTGATCGTCGTTTGTATTGCCGCGGAATTGTAGCGCGCCACGTAGTCATGCTTTGGTACACTGTCAATACATCGCAATTCTTTCATTGATATCTGTGACGCCAAAGCAATTTAAATTTCAGCACGCAGACATTGAGCTATTTAGTTGTATGTGGGTGATTGTTCAGTTTGCATTTTGTGATTTTCCTGTGGGAAAGCGATCTTCTAACATTCTTTTCCCGTTACTTGGTAAATCAATTTATGATAATGATTGGTTAGGAGCGGAATACATTATAAATACTCAGAAAAAATTTGTAAATATAATTTGGTACTTGTAAGTCTCGTCAGGCCTGTATAACATCATTCAATTTGTTTTTTCTTTATATTAAACGTATTTTCTAACAAGTAAACTCCCATAGAAACATTTCGAAATATCAAAGTGAAAAGATAAAAATCAGGCCATAAAAGGGGTAAAGAAGCTCTGTTATAGCAATAGCATCAGAGTCAACATCGATAAGCAGTTCTCTAACAACAATAACTTGTATATCTTGGTGAAATATGCTAATTTCTTCATTATTAGGAAAAGTGACATTTTCCGAAGTGTTAGAGGCACTTCCTTTACGCAGTAATACTTATTAGCTTGCTACAGTCTAAAAAAAGGTGCATCTCTTAACACTCACCACTGTAGGAATTTTCCCATGAATGATCCCCCACCCCTCACTATGTTTTCACCTATAAGCTTTTCAATCCTCCCCTTCCTATACGTAGTGACATGCTGGCCGTGCTTAAAATGTGAGATATACCATTTGCCATCAGCGCCTTCCCGAGCCTTATGTTAAAATTCTTGACAGTTGTGTTACGATAGGGCCGATCATGAGGCTGAAACATTTACACGATATGCGCATTTGTGCCAACAGCTTCAATAGATATCTTTTAAAGATCAACAACTACGTCTTACTCCCCATCCCTATCACTACTATTTCTAACTATCATTACCTGATCGTTTTTCGAAAACTCCTCCCCTGTGTTAACAGCCACCCGATCCAAACCTGCATTGGCTTCACAATGCTGGTGACCAGGTACTAACTCTTCAACACTTCCTGCAACTGCTGGTCATACCTCAGCCATGCGAGCTACCTAACAGTAGAACTTTTTTTCTATTAGGCTAACAGCTGAGGTCTTCTGCCTGTTACCTACACCTAAGGTTACAGATTTCTTCCCTCCACCTCACTCTGACACTTAGTCAAATTTATTTTTCCCAGGCCATGTGAAACTATCTGAAATTATCCTCTTCCTAAATGCTTTTTACCAACTGCCAGTTCCCATTCCTCTTCCCACACCCCCACACCCCTATATAGTTCCTCCTTTTCGACTCTGCGACTCAAGGGCACAACTCTTAAACCCCTGTTCCTCTGTCAGCTTATTCTCGCTACAAAACCTGGAATTCCAGGAGAGGATCTTCCTAGATTGCCTACTTGCTCCCCTGATGCACTTTCTCCAATCTAAATACTTTGTACAAATCTCACACCACAATCCACTACTCACAGACCTGCGGAAGAGCCCACACTTGTCACTCTAGGTACAACTTTGTAGTAACTGAATAACAAACTCAATGTAAATGCCTTCTAATTTCGAATAATACCCTAATTATTATATTATAAACTAACTACAAATTCCACTCTTTACTAATCAAGTTAGTGTTACTACTCACAGTATTAATCTATAGCAAATAAAACTACAACTAAAACTTCTACTACTGGTTGTGTAAAATAAATGAAATCAGGATTCCCTTGATTCAATAAGAAAACTAAACACGTGAAAGCAGAAAAAGTTAACGGACACATTAAGGAAAAGTTACCCTTCCAGTATTGCATCTGGAACAGCAGAAACCCCGGTTGAAAATAACTAAAAGTAATTAGTAACTACCCAGTAATAACACCTCTTCAAACGTACTAAATTCAAAAATTAACTACAACGAACAAAGAACTCATAAGAATTTAAACTGCCGTGCTCGCTACAACTGGAACTTCTCACGGCGAAATGTAAACAAAGACTGACTCCATATACGATGTTGAAGGATTTCTACTGTAAAATGAGACAGTAAAAGTGGTAAATGTAAGTTGTTATTTGGACAGGATAATAAGATAGTCGAAATATAGAAGAGACAATATGTAGAATGACAATGAGAAGGCAAAAGTTCTGAAGAAGAGTACATTGGTAACATCGATTATTGATTTAAGTGTTGAGGGACTTTTTCTGAATGCATTTGAGTAGATCGTAGCATTGTGTGGGAATAGAACGTGGACGATAAGTAGTTCAGAAAAGAAAATGATAGAAACTTTTGAAATTTTATGCTAATGAATAATGCTGAAAATTAGATGAGTAGATCACGTAACTAATGGAGAGGTACCGGACAGAAGTGGAGAGAAACGCAATTCTGGTAAAACTTCATTTCAGTTCATTTTTAAAAGAATGAACTGATTAGTAGATCTCAAGCAGTCGTGTTTACTCCTGGATGGAAGTGTGACGAATATAAATCACACAGGTAAACGAAGAGGTGAGTACAGTATACAGGTTCGAAAGAATAAGGGTTGCCGTTGTTTTTCAGAGATGTAGAGGTTTTCCCAGAGTAAAATAGCAAGCTGAGCTGTATTCCAACCAGTCTTCGAACTGATGAGCACAACCACAGCAATAATGAAAGACATATGTGCTAAAATATGTCCGCCACTAATACAGAAAGCTTACATCATACGATAAAAGAGTAACTTCAAGTGACAGAGGCAATGAAATTGCAAGTCGATGTTAAAAAAAAAGTATTTACTGATGAAATCAGAAAAATGGCCGAGCAAAAACTATATTATGGGCTAGAATCTGATATGTTACATATATGACATTTTAATGTCATTATTTCCACATAAACTACAAACTTAGTTAATAACTGCGTCGATGGAAAGGAAGCAGCAAAAACGTCAAATGGATTTAAAACGAATTTTGTGGTGGCAAATGATGCCATGAGAATGCTTGGAATATAATAATTATAAAAGCCATTACATATATATTCTCTTTTTCTTCAAGCGAGTAATATTCCGACGTCCTTCGAAATTATTGTTACAAATATGATACGTAAAGTGGTGAAATTGATGATTTATTTGGTATAAAAAAAATCATTTCAGTATTTTCATGCTACTTTTGCGATAAAGTTAGAGCATCAAATTATTTTTAGATTTTAAATTGTTTGGAAATTTAAACTGAATGACGCCGTATAGATAGTTCATCCCAACCACTTTAAGCACCAGTGTAATTATTACAGACTACACAAATATAATATTTAATAAAGGTTAAAAAGAAAAAAAAAAAAAAAAAAAACTTCGGGTTGAAGAGGAAATCGAAGTTCTTAGTTTTCTTGTACAAAATGATACAAACAATAAATATAATATCAATGCATTGGTCAGCAGTTAAGATTCAAGATTTCCATTGCGGCGATATGCATTCAAATCCTGATCGTTTTTTAATATATTTTATAATTTTTTTTCTAGAATTTCATAATTGTATTTGGTTTGCTTCTAAGGGGAAATCACTAAAATATTCCCCGACGAAACATACCTTGGAAGGGCGTGTTTCCTCAGCCTTAAAGCATTGACGTAGGCAGGAGGCAGTATCGATGGGCACAGGTCAGGGTACTGACCTCTGCGCCCACGTCAAGTTTCCGCGACGGCATCCACTCACTACTCCTCAAAGGTTGAGTACATCCAGCTTGGCCGGAGCGGTCGACAGAGCAGGGCAGTGACCGATCCAAGAGCTTGCTAAGCTGAAGAGTACTCACCTTCATAGATTTGACGGGAACTTGAGTATCCGCTGTGCCACGGCCTTTGTCGCAGCGACTAATACCTTCCGGAATTCTGTTGTAGCACAGCAACTGATGCAAGCGGTAGCGAGTAAGGCGATTCTGTGACCTATTCTGTAACAAAGTATCATAAAATTTAGTGCTGAAACGACTGATTTATTAATGAAATTGCTACAACGAAAAAGGCTAATCATTAGTCATCATATATTTAAGACTAATTATGCTATTCAGCGTTCTGTCTTGATCATAGTCCCCTTTATAAAATTCTTCTACGATCAGCTCTTCAATGTTACCATTGATGCCTCGTCTGATGTTAAGCCTGTTACTTCAAAATCCTTCTCGACTACGTAGATCCTATTTGGTCTATCCCGAATCCCCATACCCTCTAATGCTGAACCCACGAGTTTCTTAGGTTAGCTTGCTTGTCCCATGCGTGTAACATTACCGATGCTTAGCCTGTTTGCTGTAACTGCTTCATCTATAGTGTTCATTCCCAGTTTTTCTTTGATTTCTTTGGTCGTGGACACCATCCTGCCATTCTTCTCGTTTATTTGTACATGCAGTCATGCTTGCTACTTGCATACCTGCAACCTTAACTTCATTAATAAAGTTGCCTGGTGAAATGTGCTTTGCTAACGTAGTTAGTTCCATTCCTCTGATAAAATAAATCCAAAGTACTTGAAACTGTCCACCTGTTCTAACTTTGTTCCTTATATTTGGCATTTAATCAGTTTAAATCTTTTTTCCTCGGACTTTGCTTTCGTTTTGGAGATGCTATCATACCATATCTCTTTAATCTCTGAAGTAGTCCTTTAAATTAAATTGTAACCTTTTAAACAAATCTTCCATCACAACTAAGTCGTTCGCATAAGCGAGATTGCTTATTTTGTATAATCTCGCTCTGCAAGTATATCGTTTTCAAGATATGATTCACAAATAGTATAAACAACATTGACGACTGGCTTGAATCTTTCTTTAACCCTGAAACTATCATGAACCGTGAATTAATTTAAATTGTAAATCTATCGGACCAAACTGCGTGGTCATCAGTCCGTAGCTTACAAACTACTTAAACCTAGGTAAACTAACCTACGGACAAACACACACACCCATTCCCCCGGGAGAACTCGAACCTCCACGGCGAGCAACCGCGCGCTCCGCAGCCAGGTGCTTTAGACCGCTCGGCTACTCCACCGCGGCATGAACCGTGAACTCAATTTACCGTCCATTCTAACTGTTCCATGACTATTTACGTAAAGACCGTTAATTACCTGCTGACGTTTGCTTCCTGTTCCATAATCTTGTAGAACTTCCTCCTCGGAACATGGTCATAAGTCTTTTCTAGATATATCAAACATGGTTACAGTTACCTGTTCCACTCATAGCACTACTCCATTTTCTGCCGTATCCGAAACATCTGGTCGAGGATGCCTGTAATAGGCAAAAGCCCACACTGATTTCATCTAACTTGTATTTCATTAATAGTCGCATTCATCGATACCTGTGAATATCTTGCCCTCAACGCTAAATAAGATGTAATTCGATAGATGTTACTATCTTTTCTCTTTCCATGCTTGAAAATTGGCATGATTGCTGGTTTCGTCCAGTTATCCGGAACCTTCCCCAATTCCCACGCTAGTTCACTTATCCTCTAGAACCATTTGAGACCTGACATTCCACTGTATTTTATGAGTTTTGATTTAAATTCGTCTACGCCAGCCCCCTTATTGCACTGCAATCAAGTGACAATTCTCACCACTACCTCGAATATGGTCTTGTTTCCATTATCATTTCTATACCACTATACATCTAAATCTGCAACATTACTGATCGTTTCACCTATATTGAATAACTATTGAGAATATTCCCTCCATCTGCCCAAGGCATCCACTGGATTCGCTAGCAGTAATAATTGATTGATAAACAGTGCTACTAGGACGCTGTGTAAAATTATAGGGCCACAGAGAGTGAGGTGGTCATGCGGTTATTGACGGGTTTCGATTAAATCATCTTCAGAATCGTGGAGGGGGGTTAACATAATAAAATTGTATGGCGTCAAGGCCCTGCCCCCCCCCCTCCACGATACTGAAGAGGATTTAATCGAAACGCGTCAATAAACGCATGACCACCTCACTATCTGTGGCCCTATACTTTTACACAACTTCCTAATAGCACTGTTTATCAGTTAATACTGATATGGGTGCATACCTCATCAACGACTTTATGTCACGTCCGAAAATCGCTAGCAGTTTGCCTTACCTGTCTAAAATACTTATCAATTGTTTCTTCCCCCTCCCCCCTTCCACTTTCGAAGACTGCTATCGACAATCCAAAATAAGTTTTCCAGCAGCTTGATCCAAATTTTTCAACATAGAATACTGCAACTAGAATACTGCATTATTTGTTTGGCTTTTTTTCTTTCTTCAACGTAAGTTTCTCTGTTTGCCAGAGTTCTATTATGAAGCCATTTCTGAAATGCGTTTTTTTTTTCTTTTTTTCTTTTGCGGGCTGCCTTGACTGTGTCGTTCCACAATCCTGTCTCCTTCGTCCTGCCTTTTCACACTACACTTCCAAGAAATTCTCTATCATTTCTAGCACAGTGTCCCTCTACCTTGCCTATTCTCTTTCCACTGAGAGTAAATGACTACGTTCAACGAAGTGTTGGAGATTATTGTTACGTATTTGTGCTTCTGAAGTTTCTCCATATTGTCTAAACACTTGGGCCTGACTTTCTGCACTTTCAGCCTCAAAATATCAATTTGTCTGCAGACAAAATAATGATCACTGTCATCAAAGAATTCTCCGAAAACACGTATGGCCATGACTGCGTTCCTCAATTCCTGTTCTGTTGGGATATAATTATTGACAGGTCGGTGAATATTCTTATGCTTAAAAAAGGAGTTTGTGATAAGTAAACCTATACTGGCACAGAAATCCAAGAGCTGTTTTCCATTCATGTTGGCTTCCATATTCTCAGTTTATCTAAAGCCTTTTTATACTCCTATGTTCGATATCCTATCCTTGAAATAAAATCAACCATGAGCAAAACATTGCAATTGTCCTTCAACAACTTCATCACTGAATGCGTCATAGAATCTTCGGAGGGCGCAAAACTGATAGAATCCAAATTTTCTTGCTGCAGACTATCAAATCTATTCGTAGCAGTGGTTTGTTCACATGCCAGACTGCTATTACACTAGGTTCACTTACTTTTTACTTCTGACAGGTAGATCTTGTATTCTCCCCATTCGTCTTCTTTCTCTCCCTTTACCCGAAGGTCACTAAGAGCTAAAACGTCTGACCCCATCTTACTTGCATCTCCTGCAAGCTGTAACTTCTTCCCATTGTAGCCCCCGTTGATATATAGTCCCCATCTCCTCCAGATAGTTTGCCAAGTTCCATCTGCCTGCTTCCCAATAATACAAAACTAGTTGCCTTTATTTCAACATGAACACTCCCGAAGAGGACACTTCAAGTGTAATGTAGGCAGTCTATTAAGTGGGACTGTTGCATACTGTAAGTTTTGTCCCAATAAAACTCAGCCTTTCATTTGCTTTCCCATATTTTTATTTGGTTTCCTTTATCTTTATATTATTTTTGACTGGAATTACTAGGTTTGTTTCTGAATTCAAGGCCGCTAGATTCGATTGATTTATCAAAACAAAAAATTTTCAAATGTTTGTAAATCTATGGCACTCAAATGCTTGGTTATTAGTTCCTAGATTACAAACTACTTAGACTACGGTAAACTAACCTCAGGACAACACTACACCCATGCCCGTGAGAGAACTCGGACCCCCGATGGTGAACAGCCACGCGTATCACAGCACGGCGCCCCAGTGCGCACGGCTAATCCGCCGCAGCGACTGATTTATCGTGTAAACCAATTGATTTCAGTCTTTATATGTGCGATCTCACATTATTCATTATTTAGGATCAATAGCCATTTTACACAATACTGATATCTTATCTAATTTGTTTTCCATTTGTTCTTGATCATCTGGTAACTTCACTAGTCGAAGAACGACAACGAAATCCGAAATTGTCTACTACATCGTTTATGAAGACCAGGAACAGCAGGAGACTTATGACAGTGTAAGATTACCGCCCAATAGAAGTATTGGTAATTAATAGCATTTGATAATTAAACAGTATGAAGTTCACTGCAAACATTGACCATGCCAATGCACTAAATGTTACACAATTTTATTCTTATTAATTATGGTAGCAATGTATGTACACAGTTGGGTGACAACATTTATAGTTAGGCCATAGGTAGAAATTATCCACGTTGAGATTTGCTGTGTGCTTGTAGCTGACGGGAGGCCAGCGAGCAGGCCGACGTTGGTGGCTTGTTCCAGCTTAGGATTTTCCAGGTTCGTTTCCGGTGAGGGGAGAGAGGGACAATGGCGAGTGCCAGGTGCAGTGCAGTGCACAGCATGAAATAAAATATTCTAATACTACTTGCATTTGAAGTAATACGATGCAGTTAGGAACCTTTAAGGCCCTCATTACAAAATAGCCTGTTGACAAATAAACAATACATTAGCTGATATAAACACATCTGACGTAATATGTTTAACTGACAATGAAAAGTAATAAATTACCAATGAATACAAGACAGTTACACAACTAGCATGGCAATGTTTGTTTATAAAAATAATATACTAACTATTTCTCATTTTAATTTCAATTAATCTTGTGTATTTTACCTTGAAATATTCAGTTAAATCACTTATCTGTGATATAAGAAATTGCACGATTATGATAAATAGTACAAAGGATGTTTATACCAATATAAAAGCGTAAGAAGAAATTTGTTTAATGTGTAGTGTAATTATTTTGATTATAAGTAAAGTTTTAGAAATGTATTGGCTGAGCGCTGTACGTTGGCAAATCGGTTAGAATAGCTCACATAGGGAAGTTTATGACGTAGGGGAAAAAACCCCGGCAGTTGAGCTTATGGCGCGTGCGCGCGCGTGCGCGCGAGGGCAGGAAGTGACGAGTCGGCAGCACGTGGCGTAGCTGGCCGGGCGGCGTCGCTCTGCATCAGTCGGCATGTGGATCGCGAGGTGGAGGTGACAGATTTGTGTGTGGCAATCGCCACGTGTGGTTGCTCGTCGTAGACTGCACCAAGTTGAATCGAGTGCTACTGTGTGTTGTGAATATTTAGCCGGTGGAACAAGGTGTGCATCGCATTGAATTAAAGTGACTGTGATTTGTTAATGTAACACGTGTCGTCGCATAGGCACGAACATAAACGGTGTTTGAGACAGCCACATGGTGTGAAAACAATTTGCGACAAATATTCATTTTTATCTGGGGGCTCACGAGCTATAACTTTATTTGATAAATGTGTCGACGTACAGACGTATCAGCCACCGGGTTCTAATATTGTGAAATAAACAACATAAAGTGAACTTTCACATGTTTTCAAAAATAGTAGTTAGTACACTCTTTTCTCTCATGAACTTGATTTTATTATGAATTTGTTTTGTTAATCATATGCAGGGAAGGAAAGCTGTGAACGTGTGATATAATCCCCTAGAAAACGAGTCAAACAGTCACAATCACAGTTCCAGTGTTTTTGCATGTTTAGGAATTTGGTTCGCAGCTGGTGGTTGTGAGTTTTAAAAATTAATCTTTCCCAATTTTAAAGTCTCACCCCGACCTCACTCTCGCAACAGTTTCCTGGGAAATGGCAGATACCACTTCTGTTTTACTAGATGACTTTCAGTCAATTACTATGAAAATATAGGTAAAAATCTTTCGAGAGAAGCATATGGCAATCAGTAAATCCAGATATCCAACGTAAGTTCAATGGTTCTTAGCATTCGTAATTCAAACGCTGACATTTCTGATAAACTTCATCAAACACTGATGGCTCATAAATGGGTCTAAATAGGTCTATATTATTCTCCCTTTTTATAAAGTGACGTGACTACTGAGTACTTCAATCTGGCTTGAACATCATACTGAAAGAAAAATTACAAATATGATTATTTACTGAGCTGACAGAGGCGGAAAAATGTTTGAGTATTCCGCTAGATACTCCATCATATGCTTAAGAGTCCTTAGTCTTTAATGATTCAATTATTGACTCAGTCTCTCCCATGTCAGTCTCATGGATGTCTATTTCAGGTAGCAGTCTCCAAATGCTGTTTCCTAAGACTACCTGTAGGAGCTAAGGCTCTGTTTAATGCACCTACTGTATTCAGAAAGTGATTATTAAAAACGGTACATATATCTGACACATCAGAACAGTTTCTATCACGCATTTCCTATATATCCTCAACTCTGCGCTGTTGCCCAGATGTTTCCTTCGCAACTGACCATATGGATTTAATTTTTCCCTGGAAATTAACTATTATTTTTAGCATACCACAAACGTTTTGCCTTCTTAACATCTTACCAACCTTGTTCCTTAATCATGATTGAATAGATCTCTCTATTGTCTGGATTAGATTTTCTTAACTGTTTATAAATATATTTAACAGATTTTTCAACGCAAACTGTTTTTAAAGCTAAAATTTTGTATCTTTGATCTTTGTATCTTTTGTATCTTGATTAATATAATTATTTTAATTGTTATTACGTGACAATATTCAATCTAGAGGTGTTCTAGTAAAGGTTCGTCAGTTATTTTAGCGTTTGTTGTGCCGTTTTTGCTTTAAGTGGTGTTATTTGTGTTCGCGTGTGCGTCGGCATCGACGTCTTACTGCTTTGTTTACATCTGGTGGCGAGTGGTTCCAGCCGTAGCGGTCTCCGAAAGCTAAGTTCCAATAAGTGTTTGTGTATTGTAGTTAAATTATTAAAGTTTTAGATTTCAGGAGGTGTTATCGCGCTAGTTGTTTATTAACTTTAGTACTTTTCAACAGGTGACTTGCTGTTTTTAACGTAGTTGAGGTTGGGAAACTTTAAGTTACGGTATTTGATAACTCTTGTACTCTCACAGTGTTTAGTTATTTTATTAGTGACGCTTGAATTTGAACTTGTTTATACAAGCAACAGTGTAAAGTTTCTGTGGTAGTGTTACTTGCTCTTTTCTGATACTATTAGTTGTTGTTACTTGATTTGTAGAGACTGAGGTTTGTTGATTGCTGTAGTTAAAAGGTACTTCCTACTTATTTTGTAGAAACTTAACTTCATAACGTAGACGTCTAGTTTTTCTTAACAAATTATTGTAAAATTTTACCATGAGTGAAAAGTGTGGGCTCTGTCGTAGGGTCGTGCGTAGTGGGCTGCAGTGTGGGATTTGTAGTAAGTATTTTCATGGGGGGAATGCAGTGGGGAAGACAGTGGGCATTGTGGTGAGGTTCTCTCCTGGAACTGTAGGATTTTCAGCAGGAATAAGTTGATAGAGGAGCAGGAGCGTTTGATCTGCGCCCTTCAGGTGCAGTTGAAAAACGCTGAAGAGGAACTAGGTAGGTTGAGGAGGGGAAGGGGGGCTGGGGAATGGGAACTGGCAGTTGGCAAGAAGGTAGCTAGGAGAAGGTATTCAGATAGCTTTACATTGCAAGTTGCAAATAGGTTTGACCAACTGTCAGAGTTGAGTGGAGATGAACCTCCTGTAGCTGTAGGTGTAGGAAGTACGCAGCAGACCTCAGCTTTTGGTAAGCCGAAATCTGTAGAGAGGTCTCTTAGGAAGAAGAAGGTTCTGCTGCTAGGTAGTTCTCATGGCAGAGGTGTTGGCCAACAGTTGCAGGAAGTACTTGGGAGTGAGTACCAGGTCACCAGCATAGTGAAGCCTAGTGCAGGGTTAGCTCAGGTCACTTGTAACATAGGGGACTTATGTAGGAATTTTTCAAAAGAGGATCAGGTAGTTATAGTGGGTGGGGCCGGGAATAGTCTTGATAGGGACGGGGAATATGATATAGGTGGTGATCTGGAAAGGATAGCAACTGAAACTGGTGGCACGAATGTGCATTTCGTGCAGCTGTTTCAGCGTCATGATAGGCCTTGTCTTAATACGGCTGTCAGCCGTGTTAACATGAGGCTTGAGAAGGCGCTGATGACGGAGGGCATGGATCACATTGCAGTGGTGCCAGTTGACACTATCCAAAGGTCGGATTTTACTAGGCACGGTCTGCACCTCAATAGGTATGGGAAGGGGAGGTTGGCAAAGCTCATAGGTGACAGTGTAGTAGGGGGTGGGGGTTTCACTCATGGAAAAATTCCTGTAGTAGTTGGTGTTAGGGCTGCACCTTTTTTAGACTGAAGACAGCTGATAGATATTCCTGCTTAAAGGAAGTCCCTCTAAGAAATGAACCACCTTTGACAAAGTCTAAGAATATAAGTAATAAGGGAATTACTGTTTTTCATCAAAATATACAGGGTATCAGAGATAAAGTTAATGAAATGCTTATTGATACTGATTCTGACATTATTGGAATTTCAGAGCACTTTTAAGTGGTGTGACAATTAAGAGAGTTCCTTTGCCAGGATACAGGTTAGCTGCCTTCTACTCTAGGAGTTCCTTGCAGTGTGGGGGAGTGGCCATGTATGTAAAAAACGATTTTTCATCGGAGTCAATCGATTTTTCTAAATACTGCACAGAACAGATATTTGAATGTTGTGCAGGAGTTGTTAATGTTAATGGAACTAAACTAGTAATAGTTGTTATTTATAGATCCCCTGACTCAGATTTTAAAATGTTTCTGCCCAAGCTGGAATTGGTTCTGGGTTCACTGTATAGGAAGTATAAAAATTTAATTGTGTGTGGAGATTTCAACATTAATTGTGTATGTGATAGCTCAAGGAAAAGTCAGCTGTTAGATCTATTTAATTCCTATAACATGATGCAAACAGTATTTTTTCCAACGAGAGTGCAAGGAAATAGCAGTTCTACCATTGACAATATTTTTGTTCATTCTTCATTATTAGAGGGGCACTCTGTCAGCAGAATAGTAAATGGCCTATCAGACCACGATGCCCAACTTTTAATTCTAAAAAGTATGTGTTCTCAAACAAATGTTAAACATAAATATCAACTACTCAGAAAAGTTAATCCAGTTGCAATTGAGACCTTTTTAAGCCTAATTAAGGAACAAGAATGGCAGGATGTTTATAGTGCTGATAATGCAGATGATAAATATAATGCTTTTCTGAACACATTTATTATGCTGTTTGAAAGTTGCTTTCCGCTAGAACGCTCAAAACAGGGTACTTTCAGTAACAGACAGCCAGGGTGGCTGACAAAGGGGATAAGAGTATCATGTAGAACTAAGCGGGAGTTGTATCAAAATGTTAGAAGCAGTCAGAATGAAGATGCAGTAGCTCATTATAAATAGTACTGTAAGGTTCTGAAAAAAGTCATTAAGAATGCAAAAAGTATGTGGTTTGCAAAAAGAATAGCAAACTCTCGGGATAAAATTAAAACTATCTGGTCAGTCGTGAAGGAAGTATCTGGCCAGGAGCAGCAGGTAGAAGATATAACGTCAGTGCGTAGTAGGAATGTTTCTGTTACTGACAAGTTAGATATATGTGCAATATTCAATAATCACTATCTGAATATAGTAGAGGAACTAAACAAAACTCTAGTTTCTACAGGTAATCATATAACGTTTTTAGAAAATGCGTTTCCGAGGCTGTTACCTGAAATGATCCTTCATGATACTTCCATAGGTGAGATTGAGTCAATAATTAAATCACTAAAGACTAAGGACTCTTGTGGATATGATGGGGTATCTAGCAGAATTCTAAAGTACTGTTCTCCATATGTTAGCCCAGTACTAAGCCATATTTGTAATTTTTCCTTTCAGAATGGTCAGTTTCCTAACAGATTAAAGTACTCAGTAGTGAAACCGCTTTATAAAAAAGGAGAAAGGGATAATGTAGACAACTATAGACCTATTCCTATGCCATCGGTTTTTTTCCAAAGTTATTGAAAAGGCTGTATATTCAAGATTAATTGATCATTTCAGTTCCCATAATTTCCTGTCAAACGTACAGTTTGGTTTTAGAAGTGGTTTAACGACTGAAAACGCTATATTTTCGTTTCTCTGTGAGGCACTTGATGGGTTAAATAAGAGGCTACGGACATTAGGCGTCTTCTTTGATTTAACAAAAGCGTTTGATTGTGTTGATCACAAAATATTGTTGCAGAAGTTGGAAGATTATGGAATACGGGGAGTAGCCCACAACTGGTTCACCTCTTACTTTAATAATAGACAACAGAAGGTAATTCTCCGCAGTGTAGAAAATGGCTATGACGTGCAATCCCAATGGGGCACAATTAAGTATGGGGTGCCCCAGGGGTCTGTTTTGGGACCATTGCTGTTTCTTATTTATATAAACGATATGCCTTCGAGTATAACAGGTGATTGTAAAATATTTTTGTTTGCTGATGATACCAGCTTGGTAGTGAAGGATGTTGCTCGTAATATTGGCACAGTATCAAATAATGCAGTTCAAGAGATAAGTTCATGGCTAATAGAAAACAAGTTGATGTTAAATCACAGTAAAACTCAGTTTTTACAATTTCTAACACATAATTTGACGAAATCTGACATTATGATTACACATAATGGGCATGTGATAAGTGAGACTGAACAGTTCAAATTTCTAGGTGTTCATATAGACAGTAAGCTGTCATGGAAAGCCCATGTTCAGGATCTTGTTCCAAAACTAAATTCTGCTATATTTACCATTAGAACAATATCTGAGATAAGTGATTTTTCAACACGAAAAGTAGTCTATTTCGCTTACTTTCACTCACTTATGACGTACGGCATTGTTTTTTGGGGTAACTCGCCTGATGCAAAAAGGATATTTCTGGCTCAAAAACGAGCGGTTCGAGCAATATCTGCTGTAAGTTCGCGAACGTCATGTCGACCCCTTTTCAGTAGTCTGGGAATTCTGACTCTGGCGTCACAATACGTTTTTTCTTTAATGTCTTTTGTTGTTAATAATATCAGCTTATTCCCACGAGTTAGTAGCTTTCACTCGGTGAATACTAGACAGATGTCTAATCTACATTTGCACCACACCACCTTAACACTTGTGCAGAAAGGGGTGCAGTATTCTGCGGCATCCATTTTCAATAAGCTGCCACAAGAACTAAAGAATCTTAGCACTAATCCACATGCTTTCAAATCTAATTTGAAGAGTTACCTCGTGGCTCACTCCTTTTATTCTGTCGAGGAGCTCCTAGAAAAGTTAAACAATTAAGCTAATTCATTTTTTCTTTATTGATTCTTTTCACTTTGTCTTAAGATTGTCGTGTGCAAAGGACTACTTAAAATTTTTCTATTACCATTCTTGTGTAACAATGTATTGACTTGTTCCATGACCATGGAGTCTTACTCCTCAAGTGGGTCCTATGGAACAGAAAAAACAAATAAATAAATAAATAAAATAAAAAGGCTATTCACTATTCCCCGCTAACAATAAAGAATGAACAAAAATATTGCATTTGGTTGTGCTGTTGTTCCCCTGCACTCTTGTTGGAAAGAATGCTGTTAAAACACGATTAATGTTGAAATCACCACACACAAGTAATTTTTAGACTTCCTGTAAAGTGAACATCTTGAGCAGAAATGTTAGAAAATCAGAGTCAGGAGACCTGTCAATACAAATTTAGTTTCACTACATTGAATCACACCTGCACAATATTCAAATACCTTTTCAGTGCAATGTTTACAAACATCATTCGACTTAACTGTAATACCGTTTTTCACGTACATGGCCACTTCTCCACACCGTATAAACAGCAGCTAACTTGTAGGTCTCTGAATTTTGACATTATCAACCCTTTATAATCTCAGAAGTCTTCAAAGTCCCCTTTCATAATAATGAGTGTAAAACATTGATCGTCGTTTGTATTGCCGCGGAATTGTAGCGCGCCACGTAGTCATGCTTTGGTACACTGTCAATACATCGCAATTCTTTCATTGATATCTGTGACGCCAAAGCAATTTAAATTTCAGCACGCAGACATTGAGCTATTTAGTTGTATGTGGGTGATTGTTCAGTTTGCATTTTGTGATTTTCCTGTGGGAAAGCGATCTTCTAACATTCTTTTCCCGTTACTTGGTAAATCAATTTATGATAATGATTGGTTAGGAGCGGAATACATTATAAATACTCAGAAAAAATTTGTAAATATAATTTGGTACTTGTAAGTCTCGTCAGGCCTGTATAACATCATTCAATTTGTTTTTTCTTTATATTAAACGTATTTTCTAACAAGTAAACTCCCATAGAAACATTTCGAAATATCAAAGTGAAAAGATAAAAATCAGGCCATAAAAGGGGTAAAGAAGCTCTGTTATAGCAATAGCATCAGAGTCAACATCGATAAGCAGTTCTCTAACAACAATAACTTGTATATCTTGGTGAAATATGCTAATTTCTTCATTATTAGGAAAAGTGACATTTTCCGAAGTGTTAGAGGCACTTCCTTTACGCAGTAATACTTATTAGCTTGCTACAGTCTAAAAAAAGGTGCATCTCTTAACACTCACCACTGTAGGAATTTTCCCATGAATGATCCCCCACCCCTCACTATGTTTTCACCTATAAGCTTTTCAATCCTCCCCTTCCTATACGTAGTGACATGCTGGCCGTGCTTAAAATGTGAGATATACCATTTGCCATCAGCGCCTTCCCGAGCCTTATGTTAAAATTCTTGACAGTTGTGTTACGATAGGGCCGATCATGAGGCTGAAACATTTACACGATATGCGCATTTGTGCCAACAGCTTCAATAGATATCTTTTAAAGATCAACAACTACGTCTTACTCCCCATCCCTATCACTACTATTTCTAACTATCATTACCTGATCGTTTTTCGAAAACTCCTCCCCTGTGTTAACAGCCACCCGATCCAAACCTGCATTGGCTTCACAATGCTGGTGACCAGGTACTAACTCTTCAACACTTCCTGCAACTGCTGGTCATACCTCAGCCATGCGAGCTACCTAACAGTAGAACTTTTTTTCTATTAGGCTAACAGCTGAGGTCTTCTGCCTGTTACCTACACCTAAGGTTACAGATTTCTTCCCTCCACCTCACTCTGACACTTAGTCAAATTTATTTTTCCCAGGCCATGTGAAACTATCTGAAATTATCCTCTTCCTAAATGCTTTTTACCAACTGCCAGTTCCCATTCCTCTTCCCACACCCCCACACCCCTATATAGTTCCTCCTTTTCGACTCTGCGACTCAAGGGCACAACTCTTAAACCCCTGTTCCTCTGTCAGCTTATTCTCGCTACAAAACCTGGAATTCCAGGAGAGGATCTTCCTAGATTGCCTACTTGCTCCCCTGATGCACTTTCTCCAATCTAAATACTTTGTACAAATCTCACACCACAATCCACTACTCACAGACCTGCGGAAGAGCCCACACTTGTCACTCTAGGTACAACTTTGTAGTAACTGAATAACAAACTCAACGTAAATGCCTTCTAATTTCGAATAATACCCTAATTATTATATTATAAACTAACTACAAATTCCACTCTTTACTAATCAAGTTAGTGTTACTACTCACAGTATTAATCTATAGCAAATAAAACTACAACTAAAACTTCTACTACTGGTTGTGTAAAATAAATGAAATCAGGATTCCCTTGATTCAATAAGAAAACTAAACACGTGAAAGCAGAAAAAGTTAACGGACACATTAAGGAAAAGTTACCCTTCCAGTATTGCATCTGGAACAGCAGAAACCCCGGTTGAAAATAACTAAAAGTAATTAGTAACTACCCAGTAATAACACCTCTTCAAACGTACTAAATTCAAAAATTAACTACAACGAACAAAGAACTCATAAGAATTTAAACTGCCGTGCTCGCTACAACTGGAACTTCTCACGGCGAAATGTAAACAAAGACTGACTCCATATACGATGTTGAAGGAATTCTACTGTAAAATGAGACAGTAAAAGTGGTAAATGTAAGTTGTTATTTGGACAGGATAATAAGATAGTCGAAATATAGAAGAGACAATATGTAGAATGACAATGAGAAGGCAAAAGTTCTGAAGAAGAGTACATTGGTAACATCGATTATTGATTTAAGTGTTGAGGGACTTTTTCTGAATGCATTTGAGTAGATCGTAGCATTGTGTGGGAATAGAACGTGGACGATAAGTAGTTCAGAAAAGAAAATGATAGAAACTTTTGAAATTTTATGCTAATGAATAATGCTGAAAATTAGATGAGTAGATCACGTAACTAATGGAGAGGTACCGGACAGAAGTGGAGAGAAACGCAATTCTGGTAAAACTTCATTTCAGTTCATTTTTTAAAAGAATGAACTGATTAGTAGATCTCAAGCAGTCGTGTTTACTCCTGGATGGAAGTGTGACGAATATAAATCACACAGGTAAACGAAGAGGTGAGTACAGTATACAGGTTCGAAAGAATAAGGGTTGCCGTTGTTTTTCAGAGATGTAGAGGTTTTCCCAGAGTAAAATAGCAAGCTGAGCTGTATTCCAACCAGTCTTCGAACTGATGAGCACAACCACAGCAATAATGAAAGACATATGTGCTAAAATATGTCCGCCACTAATACAGAAAGCTTACATCATACGATAAAAGAGTAACTTCAAGTGACAGAGGCAATGAAATTGCAAGTCGATGTTAAAAAAAAAGTATTTACTGATGAAATCAGAAAAATGGCCGAGCAAAAACTATATTATGGGCTAGAATCTGATATGTTACATATATGACATTTTAATGTCATTATTTCCACATAAACTACAAACTTAGTTAATAACTGCGTCGATGGAAAGGAAGCAGCAAAAACGTCAAATGGATTTAAAACGAATTTTGTGGTGGCAAATGATGCCATGAGAATGCTTGGAATATAATAATTATAAAAGCCATTACATATATATTCTCTTTTTCTTCAAGCGAGTAATATTCCGACGTCCTTCGAAATTATTGTTACAAATATGATACGTAAAGTGGTGAAATTGATGATTTATTTGGTATAAAAAAATCATTTCAGTATTTTCATGCTACTTTTGCGATAAAGTTAGAGCATCAAATTATTTTTAGATTTTAAATTGTTTGGAAATTTAAACTGAATGGCGCCGTATAGATAGTTCATCCCAACCACTTTAAGCACCAGTGTAATTATTACAGACTACACAAATATAATATTAAATAAAGGTTAAAAAGAAAAAAAGAAAAAAAACTTCGGGTTGAAGAGGAAATCGAAGTTCTTAGTTTTCTTGTACAAAATGATACAAACAATAAATATAATATCAATGCATTGGTCAGCAGTTAAGATTCAAGATTTCCATTGCGGCGATATGCATTCAAATCCTGATCGTTTTTTAATATATTTTATAATTTTTTTTCTAGAATTTCATAATTGTATTTGGTTTGCTTCTAAGGGGAAATCACTAAAATATTCCCCGACGAAACATACCTTGGAAGGGCGTGTTTCCTCAGCCTTAAAGCATTGACGTAGGCAGGAGGCAGTATCGATGGGCACAGGTCAGGGTACTGACCTCTGCGCCCACGTCAAGTTTCCGCGACGGCATCCACTCACTACTCCTCAAAGGTTGAGTACATCCAGCTTGGCCGGAGCGGTCGACAGAGCAGGGCAGTGACCGATCCAAGAGCTTGCTAAGCTGAAGAGTACTCACCTTCATAGATTTGACGGGAACTTGAGTATCCGCTGTGCCACGGCCTTTGTCGCAGCGACTAATACCTTCCGGAATTCTGTTGTAGCACAGCAACTGATGCAAGCGGTAGCGAGTAAGGCGATTCTGTGACCTATTCTGTAACAAAGTATCATAAAATTTAGTGCTGAAACGACTGATTTATTAATGAAATTGCTACAACGAAAAAGGCTAATCATTAGTCATCATATATTTAAGACTAATTATGCTATTCAGCGTTCTGTCTTGATCATAGTCCCCTTTATAAAATTCTTCTACGATCAGCTCTTCAATGTTACCATTGATGCCTCGTCTGATGTTAAGCCTGTTACTTCAAAATCCTTCTCGACTACGTAGATCCTATTTGGTCTATCCCGAATCCCCATACCCTCTAATGCTGAACCCACGAGTTTCTTAGGTTAGCTTGCTTGTCCCATGCGTGTAACATTACCGATGCTTAGCCTGTTTGCTGTAACTGCTTCATCTATAGTGTTCATTCCCAGTTTTTCTTTGATTTCTTTGGTCGTGGACACCATCCTGCCATTCTTCTCGTTTATTTGTACATGCAGTCATGCTTGCTACTTGCATACCTGCAACCTTAACTTCATTAATAAAGTTGCCTGGTGAAATGTGCTTTGCTAACGTAGTTAGTTCCATTCCTCTGATAAAATAAATCCAAAGTACTTGAAACTGTCCACCTGTTCTAACTTTGTTCCTTATATTTGGCATTTAATCAGTTTAAATCTTTTTTCCTCGGACTTTGCTTTCGTTTTGGAGATGCTATCATACCATATCTCTTTAATCTCTGAAGTAGTCCTTTAAATTAAATTGTAACCTTTTAAACAAATCTTCCATCACAACTAAGTCGTTCGCATAAGCGAGATTGCTTATTTTGTATAATCTCGCTCTGCAAGTATATCGTTTTCAAGATATGATTCACAAATAGTATAAACAACATTGACGACTGGCTTGAATCTTTCTTTAACCCTGAAACTATCATGAACCGTGAATTAATTTAAATTGTAAATCTATCGGACCAAACTGCGTGGTCATCAGTCCGTAGCTTACAAACTACTTAAACCTAGGTAAACTAACCTACGGACAAACACACACACCCATTCCCCCGGGAGAACTCGAACCTCCACGGCGAGCAACCGCGCGCTCCGCAGCCAGGTGCTTTAGACCGCTCGGCTACTCCACCGCGGCATGAACCGTGAACTCAATTTACCGTCCATTCTAACTGTTCCATGACTATTTACGTAAAGACCGTTAATTACCTGCTGACGTTTGCTTCCTGTTCCATAATCTTGTAGAACTTCCTCCTCGGAACATGGTCATAAGTCTTTTCTAGATATATCAAACATGGTTACAGTTACCTGTTCCACTCATAGCACTACTCCATTTTCTGCCGTATCCGAAACATCTGGTCGAGGATGCCTGTAATAGGCAAAAGCCCACACTGATTTCATCTAACTTGTATTTCATTAATAGTCGCATTCATCGATACCTGTGAATATCTTGCCCTCAACGCTAAATAAGATGTAATTCGATAGATGTTACTATCTTTTCTCTTTCCATGCTTGAAAATTGGCATGATTGCTGGTTTCGTCCAGTTATCCGGAACCTTCCCCAATTCCCACGCTAGTTCACTTATCCTCTAGAACCATTTGAGACCTGACATTCCACTGTATTTTATGAGTTTTGATTTAAATTCGTCTACGCCAGCCCCCTTATTGCACTGCAATCAAGTGACAATTCTCACCACTACCTCGAATATGGTCTTGTTTCCATTATCATTTCTATACCACTATACATCTAAATCTGCAACATTACTGATCGTTTCACCTATATTGAATAACTATTGAGAATATTCCCTCCATCTGCCCAAGGCATCCACTGGATTCGCTAGCAGTAATAATTGATTGATAAACAGTGCTACTAGGACGCTGTGTAAAATTATAGGGCCACAGAGAGTGAGGTGGTCATGCGGTTATTGACGGGTTTCGATTAAATCATCTTCAGAATCGTGGAGGGGGGTTAACATAATAAAATTGTATGGCGTCAAGGCCCTGCCCCCCCCCCTCCACGATACTGAAGAGGATTTAATCGAAACGCGTCAATAAACGCATGACCACCTCACTATCTGTGGCCCTATACTTTTACACAACTTCCTAATAGCACTGTTTATCAGTTAATACTGATATGGGTGCATACCTCATCAACGACTTTATGTCACGTCCGAAAATCGCTAGCAGTTTGCCTTACCTGTCTAAAATACTTATCAATTGTTTCTTCCCCCTCCCCCCTTCCACTTTCGAAGACTGCTATCGACAATCCAAAATAAGTTTTCCAGCAGCTTGATCCAAATTTTTCAACATAGAATACTGCAACTAGAATACTGCATTATTTGTTTGGCTTTTTTTCTTTCTTCAACGTAAGTTTCTCTGTTTGCCAGAGTTCTATTATGAAGCCATTTCTGAAATGCGTTTTTTTTTCTTTTTTTCTTTTGCGGGCTGCCTTGACTGTGTCGTTCCACAATCCTGTCTCCTTCGTCCTGCCTTTTCACACTACACTTCCAAGAAATTCTCTATCATTTCTAGCACAGTGTCCCTCTACCTTGCCTATTCTCTTTCCACTGAGAGTAAATGACTACGTTCAACGAAGTGTTGGAGATTATTGTTACGTATTTGTGCTTCTGAAGTTTCTCCATATTGTCTAAACACTTGGGCCTGACTTTCTGCACTTTCAGCCTCAAAATATCAATTTGTCTGCAGACAAAATAATGATCACTGTCATCAAAGAATTCTCCGAAAACACGTATGGCCATGACTGCGTTCCTCAATTCCTGTTCTGTTGGGATATAATTATTGACAGGTCGGTGAATATTCTTATGCTTAAAAAAGGAGTTTGTGATAAGTAAACCTATACTGGCACAGAAATCCAAGAGCTGTTTTCCATTCATGTTGGCTTCCATATTCTCAGTTTATCTAAAGCCTTTTTATACTCCTATGTTCGATATCCTATCCTTGAAATAAAATCAACCATGAGCAAAACATTGCAATTGTCCTTCAACAACTTCATCACTGAATGCGTCATAGAATCTTCGGAGGGCGCAAAACTGATAGAATCCAAATTTTCTTGCTGCAGACTATCAAATCTATTCGTAGCAGTGGTTTGTTCACATGCCAGACTGCTATTACACTAGGTTCACTTACTTTTTACTTCTGACAGGTAGATCTTGTATTCTCCCCATTCGTCTTCTTTCTCTCCCTTTACCCGAAGGTCACTAAGAGCTAAAACGTCTGACCCCATCTTACTTGCATCTCCTGCAAGCTGTAACTTCTTCCCATTGTAGCCCCCGTTGATATATAGTCCCCATCTCCTCCAGATAGTTTGCCAAGTTCCATCTGCCTGCTTCCCAATAATACAAAACTAGTTGCCTTTATTTCAACATGAACACTCCCGAAGAGGACACTTCAAGTGTAATGTAGGCAGTCTATTAAGTGGGACTGTTGCATACTGTAAGTTTTGTCCCAATAAAACTCAGCCTTTCATTTGCTTTCCCATATTTTTATTTGGTTTCCTTTATCTTTATATTATTTTTGACTGGAATTACTAGGTTTTTTTCTGAATTCAAGGCCGCTAGATTCGATTGATTTATCAAAACAAAAAATTTTCAAATGTTTGTAAATCTATGGCACTCAAATGCTTGGTTATTAGTTCCTAGATTACAAACTACTTAGACTACGGTAAACTAACCTCAAGACAACACTACACCCATGCCCGTGAGAGAACTCGGACCCCCGATGGTGAACAGCCACGCGTATCACAGCACGGCGCCCCAGTGCGCACGGCTAATCCGCCGCAGCGACTGATTTATCGTGTAAACCAATTGATTTCAGTCTTTATATGTGCGATCTCACATTATTCATTATTTAGGATCAATAGCCATTTTACACAATACTGATATCTTATCTAATTTGTTTTCCATTTGTTCTTGATCATCTGGTAACTTCACTAGTCGAAGAACGACAACGAAATCCGAAATTGTCTACTACATCGTTTATGAAGACCAGGAACAGCAGGAGACTTATGACAGTGTAAGATTACCGCCCAATAGAAGTATTGGTAATTAATAGCATTTGATAATTAAACAGTATGAAGTTCACTGCAAACATTGACCATGCCAATGCACTAAATGTTACACAATTTTATTCTTATTAATTATGGTAGCAATGTATGTACACAGTTGGGTGACAACATTTATAGTTAGGCCATAGGTAGAAATTATCCACGTTGAGATTTGCTGTGTGCTTGTAGCTGACGGGAGGCCAGCGAGCAGGCCGACGTTGGTGGCTTGTTCCAGCTTAGGATTTTCCAGGTTCGTTTCCGGTGAGGGGAGAGAGGGACAATGGCGAGTGCCAGGTGCAGTGCAGTGCACAGCATGAAATAAAATATTCTAATACTACTTGCATTTGAAGTAATACGATGCAGTTAGGAACCTTTAAGGCCCTCATTACAAAATAGCCTGTTGACAAATAAACAATACATTAGCTGATATAAACACATCTGACGTAATATGTTTAACTGACAATGAAAAGTAATAAATTACCAATGAATACAAGACAGTTACACAACTAGCATGGCAATGTTTGTTTATAAAAATAATATACTAACTATTTCTCATTTTAATTTCAATTAATCTTGTGTATTTTACCTTGAAATATTCAGTTAAATCACTTATCTGTGATATAAGAAATTGCACGATTATGATAAATAGTACAAAGGATGTTTATACCAATATAAAAGCGTAAGAAGAAATTTGTTTAATGTGTAGTGTAATTATTTTGATTATAAGTAAAGTTTTAGAAATGTATTGGCTGAGCGCTGTACGTTGGCAAATCGGTTAGAATAGCTCACATAGGGAAGTTTATGACGTAGGGGAAAAAACCCCGGCAGTTGAGCTTATGGCGCGTGCGCGCGCGTGCGCGCGAGGGCAGGAAGTGACGAGTCGGCAGCACGTGGCGTAGCTGGCCGGGCGGCGTCGCTCTGCATCAGTCGGCATGTGGATCGCGAGGTGGAGGTGACAGATTTGTGTGTGGCAATCGCCACGTGTGGTTGCTCGTCGTAGACTGCACCAAGTTGAATCGAGTGCTACTGTGTGTTGTGAATATTTAGCCGGTGGAACAAGGTGTGCATCGCATTGAATTAAAGTGACTGTGATTTGTTAATGTAACACGTGTCGTCGCATAGGCACGAACATAAACGGTGTTTGAGACAGCCACATGGTGTGAAAACAATTTGCGACAAATATTCATTTTTATCTGGGGGCTCACGAGCTATAACTTTATTTGATAAATGTGTCGACGTACAGACGTATCAGCCACCGGGTTCTAATATTGTGAAATAAACAACATAAAGTGAACTTTCACATGTTTTCAAAAATAGTAGTTAGTACACTCTTTTCTCTCATGAACTTGATTTTATTATGAATTTGTTTTGTTAATCATATGCAGGGAAGGAAAGCTGTGAACGTGTGATATAATCCCCTAGAAAACGAGTCAAACAGTCACAATCACAGTTCCAGTGTTTTTGCATGTTTAGGAATTTGGTTCGCAGCTGGTGGTTGTGAGTTTTAAAAATTAATCTTTCCCAATTTTAAAGTCTCACCCCGACCTCACTCTCGCAACAGTTTCCTGGGAAATGGCAGATACCACTTCTGTTTTACTAGATGACTTTCAGTCAATTACTATGAAAATATAGGTAAAAATCTTTCGAGAGAAGCATATGGCAATCAGTAAATCCAGATATCCAACGTAAGTTCAATGGTTCTTAGCATTCGTAATTCAAACGCTGACATTTCTGATAAACTTCATCAAACACTGATGGCTCATAAATGGGTCTAAATAGGTCTATATTATTCTCCCTTTTTATAAAGTGACGTGACTACTGAGTACTTCAATCTGGCTTGAACATCATACTGAAAGAAAAATTACAAATATGATTATTTACTGAGCTGACAGAGGCGGAAAAATGTTTGAGTATTCCGCTAGATACTCCATCATATGCTTAAGAGTCCTTAGTCTTTAATGATTCAATTATTGACTCAGTCTCTCCCATGTCAGTCTCATGGATGTCTATTTCAGGTAGCAGTCTCCAAATGCTGTTTCCTAAGACTACCTGTAGGAGCTAAGGCTCTGTTTAATGCACCTACTGTATTCAGAAAGTGATTATTAAAAACGGTACATATATCTGACACATCAGAACAGTTTCTATCACGCATTTCCTATATATCCTCAACTCTGCGCTGTTGCCCAGATGTTTCCTTCGCAACTGACCATATGGATTTAATTTTTCCCTGGAAATTAACTATTATTTTTAGCATACCACAAACGTTTTGCCTTCTTAACATCTTACCAACCTTGTTCCTTAATCATGATTGAATAGATCTCTCTATTGTCTGGATTAGATTTTCTTAACTGTTTATAAATATATTTAACAGATTTTTCAACGCAAACTGTTTTTAAAGCTAAAATTTTGTATCTTTGATCTTTGTATCTTTTGTATCTTGATTAATATAATTATTTTAATTGTTATTACGTGACAATATTCAATCTAGAGGTGATCTAGTAAAGGTTCGTCAGTTATTTTAGCGTTTGTTGTGCCGTTTTTGCTTTAAGTGGTGTTATTTGTGTTCGCGTGTGCGTCGGCATCGACGTCTTACTGCTTTGTTTACATCTGGTGGCGAGTGGTTCCAGCCGTAGCGGTCTCCGAAAGCTAAGTTCCAATAAGTGTTTGTGTATTGTAGTTAAATTATTAAAGTTTTAGATTTCAGGAGGTGTTATCGCGCTAGTTGTTTATTAACTTTAGTACTTTTCAACAGGTGACTTGCTGTTTTTAACGTAGTTGAGGTTGGGAAACTTTAAGTTACGGTATTTGATAACTCTTGTACTCTCACAGTGTTTAGTTATTTTATTAGTGACGCTTGAATTTGAACTTGTTTATACAAGCAACAGTGTAAAGTTTCTGTGGTAGTGTTACTTGCTCTTTTCTGATACTATTAGTTGTTGTTACTTGATTTGTAGAGACTGAGGTTTGTTGATTGCTGTAGTTAAAAGGTACTTCCTACTTATTTTGTAGAAACTTAACTTCATAACGTAGACGTCTAGTTTTTCTTAACAAATTATTGTAAAATTTTACCATGAGTGAAAAGTGTGGGCTCTGTCGTAGGGTCGTGCGTAGTGGGCTGCAGTGTGGGATTTGTAGTAAGTATTTTCATGGAGGGAATGCAGTGGGGAAGACAGTGGGCATTGTGGTGAGGTTCTCTCCTGGAACTGTAGGATTTGCAGCAGGAATAAGTTGATAGAGGAGCAGGAGCGTTTGATCTGCGCCCTTCAGGTGCAGTTGAAAAACGCTGAAGAGGAACTAGGTAGGTTGAGGAGGGGAAGGGGGGCTGGGGAATGGGAACTGGCAGTTGGCAAGAAGGTAGCTAGGAGAAGGTATTCAGATAGCTTTACATTGCAAGTTGCAAATAGGTTTGACCAACTGTCAGAGTTGAGTGGAGATGAACCTCCTGTAGCTGTAGGTGTAGGAAGTACGCAGCAGACCTCAGCTTTTGGTAAGCCGAAATCTGTAGAGAGGTCTCTTAGGAAGAAGAAGGTTCTGCTGCTAGGTAGTTCTCATGGCAGAGGTGTTGGCCAACAGTTGCAGGAAGTACTTGGGAGTGAGTACCAGGTCACCAGCATAGTGAAGCCTAGTGCAGGGTTAGCTCAGGTCACTTGTAACATAGGGGACTTATGTAGGAATTTTTCAAAAGAGGATCAGGTAGTTATAGTGGGTGGGGCCGGGAATAGTCTTGATAGGGACGGGGAATATGATATAGGTGGTGATCTGGAAAGGATAGCAACTGAAACTGGTGGCACGAATGTGCATTTCGTGCAGCTGTTTCAGCGTCATGATAGGCCTTGTCTTAATACGGCTGTCAGCCGTGTTAACATGAGGCTTGAGAAGGCGCTGATGACGGAGGGCATGGATCACATTGCAGTGGTGCCAGTTGACACTATCCAAAGGTCGGATTTTACTAGGCACGGTCTGCACCTCAATAGGTATGGGAAGGGGAGGTTGGCAAAGCTCATAGGTGACAGTGTAGTAGGGGGTGGGGGTTTCACTCATGGAAAAATTCCTGTAGTAGTTGGTGTTAGGGCTGCACCTTTTTTAGACTGAAGACAGCTGATAGATATTCCTGCTTAAAGGAAGTCCCTCTAAGAAATGAACCACCTTTGACAAAGTCTAAGAATATAAGTAATAAGGGAATTACTGTTTTTCGTCAAAATATACAGGGTATCAGAGATAAAGTTAATGAAATGCTTATTGATACTGATTCTGACATTATTGGAATTTCAGAGCACTTTTAAGTGGTGTGACAATTAAGAGAGTTCCTTTGCCAGGATACAGGTTAGCTGCCTTCTACTCTAGGAGTTCCTTGCAGTGTGGGGGAGTGGCCATGTATGTAAAAAACGATTTTTCATCGGAGTCAATCGATTTTTCTAAATACTGCACAGAACAGATATTTGAATGTTGTGCAGGAGTTGTTAATGTTAATGGAACTAAACTAGTAATAGTTGTTATTTATAGATCCCCTGACTCAGATTTTAAAATGTTTCTGCCCAAGCTGGAATTGGTTCTGGGTTCACTGTATAGGAAGTATAAAAATTTAATTGTGTGTGGAGATTTCAACATTAATTGTGTATGTGATAGCTCAAGGAAAAGTCAGCTGTTAGATCTATTTAATTCCTATAACATGATGCAAACAGTATTTTTTCCAACGAGAGTGCAAGGAAATAGCAGTTCTACCATTGACAATATTTTTGTTCATTCTTCATTATTAGAGGGGCACTCTGTCAGCAGAATAGTAAATGGCCTATCAGACCACGATGCCCAACTTTTAATTCTAAAAAGTATGTGTTCTCAAACAAATGTTAAACATAAATATCAACTACTCAGAAAAGTTAATCCAGTTGCAATTGAGACCTTTTTAAGCCTAATTAAGGAACAAGAATGGCAGGATGTTTATAGTGCTGATAATGCAGATGATAAATATAATGCTTTTCTGAACACATTTATTATGCTGTTTGAAAGTTGCTTTCCGCTAGAACGCTCAAAACAGGGTACTTTCAGTAACAGACAGCCAGGGTGGCTGACAAAGGGGATAAGAGTATCATGTAGAACTAAGCGGGAGTTGTATCAAAATGTTAGAAGCAGTCAGAATGAAGATGCAGTAGCTCATTATAAATAGTACTGTAAGGTTCTGAAAAAAGTCATTAAGAATGCAAAAAGTATGTGGTTTGCAAAAAGAATAGCAAACTCTCGGGATAAAATTAAAACTATCTGGTCAGTCGTGAAGGAAGTATCTGGCCAGGAGCAGCAGGTAGAAGATATAACGTCAGTGCGTAGTAGGAATGTTTCTGTTACTGACAAGTTAGATATATGTGCAATATTCAATAATCACTATCTGAATATAGTAGAGGAACTAAACAAAACTCTAGTTTCTACAGGTTATCATATAACGTTTTTAGAAAATGCGTTTCCGAGGCTGTTACCTGAAATGATCCTTCATGATACTTCCATAGGTGAGATTGAGTCAATAATTAAATCACTAAAGACTAAGGACTCTTGTGGATATGATGGGGTATCTAGCAGAATTCTAAAGTACTGTTCTCCATATGTTAGCCCAGTACTAAGCCATATTTGTAATTTTTCCTTTCAGAATGGTCAGTTTCCTAACAGATTAAAGTACTCAGTAGTGAAACCGCTTTATAAAAAAGGAGAAAGGGATAATGTAGACAACTATAGACCTATTCCTATGCCATCGGTTTTTTTCCAAAGTTATTGAAAAGGCTGTATATTCAAGATTAATTGATCATTTCAGTTCCCATAATTTCCTGTCAAACGTACAGTTTGGTTTTAGAAGTGGTTTAACGACTGAAAACGCTATATTTTCGTTTCTCTGTGAGGCACTTGATGGGTTAAATAAGAGGCTACGGACATTAGGCGTCTTCTTTGATTTAACAAAAGCGTTTGATTGTGTTGATCACAAAATATTGTTGCAGAAGTTGGAAGATTATGGAATACGGGGAGTAGCCCACAACTGGTTCACCTCTTACTTTAATAATAGACAACAGAAGGTAATTCTCCGCAGTGTAGAAAATGGCTATGACGTGCAATCCCAATGGGGCACAATTAAGTATGGGGTGCCCCAGGGGTCTGTTTTGGGACCATTGCTGTTTCTTATTTATATAAACGATATGCCTTCGAGTATAACAGGTGATTGTAAAATATTTTTGTTTGCTGATGATACCAGCTTGGTAGTGAAGGATGTTGCTCGTAATATTGGCACAGTATCAAATAATGCAGTTCAAGAGATAAGTTCATGGCTAATAGAAAACAAGTTGATGTTAAATCACAGTAAAACTCAGTTTTTACAATTTCTAACACATAATTTGACGAAATCTGACATTATGATTACACATAATGGGCATGTGATAAGTGAGACTGAACAGTTCAAATTTCTAGGTGTTCATATAGACAGTAAGCTGTCATGGAAAGCCCATGTTCAGGATCTTGTTCCAAAACTAAATTCTGCTATATTTACCATTAGAACAATATCTGAGATAAGTGATTTTTCAACACGAAAAGTAGTCTATTTCGCTTACTTTCACTCACTTATGACGTACGGCATTGTTTTTTGGGGTAACTCGCCTGATGCAAAAAGGATATTTCTGGCTCAAAAACGAGCGGTTCGAGCAATATCTGCTGTAAGTTCGCGAACGTCATGTCGACCCCTTTTCAGTAGTCTGGGAATTCTGACTCTGGCGTCACAATACGTTTTTTCTTTAATGTCTTTTGTTGTTAATAATATCAGCTTATTCCCACGAGTTAGTAGCTTTCACTCGGTGAATACTAGACAGATGTCTAATCTACATTTGCACCACACCACCTTAACACTTGTGCAGAAAGGGGTGCAGTATTCTGCGGCATCCATTTTCAATAAGCTGCCACAAGAACTAAAGAATCTTAGCACTAATCCACATGCTTTCAAATCTAATTTGAAGAGTTACCTCGTGGCTCACTCCTTTTATTCTGTCGAGGAGCTCCTAGAAAAGTTAAACAATTAAGCTAATTCATTTTTTCTTTATTGATTCTTTTCACTTTGTCTTAAGATTGTCGTGTGCAAAGGACTACTTAAAATTTTTCTATTACCATTCTTGTGTAACAATGTATTGACTTGTTCCATGACCATGGAGTCTTACTCCTCAAGTGGGTCCTATGGAACAGAAAAAACAAATAAATAAATAAATAAAATAAAAAGGCTATTCACTATTCCCCGCTAACAATAAAGAATGAACAAAAATATTGCATTTGGTTGTGCTGTTGTTCCCCTGCACTCTTGTTGGAAAGAATGCTGTTAAAACACGATTAATGTTGAAATCACCACACACAAGTAATTTTTAGACTTCCTGTAAAGTGAACATCTTGAGCAGAAATGTTAGAAAATCAGAGTCAGGAGACCTGTCAATACAAATTTAGTTTCACTACATTGAATCACACCTGCACAATATTCAAATACCTTTTCAGTGCAATGTTTACAAACATCATTCGACTTAACTGTAATACCGTTTTTCACGTACATGGCCACTTCTCCACACCGTATAAACAGCAGCTAACTTGTAGGTCTCTGAATTTTGACATTATCAACCCTTTATAATCTCAGAAGTCTTCAAAGTCCCCTTTCATAATAATGAGTGTAAAACATTGATCGTCGTTTGTATTGCCGCGGAATTGTAGCGCGCCACGTAGTCATGCTTTGGTACACTGTCAATACATCGCAATTCTTTCATTGATATCTGTGACGCCAAAGCAATTTAAATTTCAGCACGCAGACATTGAGCTATTTAGTTGTATGTGGGTGATTGTTCAGTTTGCATTTTGTGATTTTCCTGTGGGAAAGCGATCTTCTAACATTCTTTTCCCGTTACTTGGTAAATCAATTTATGATAATGATTGGTTAGGAGCGGAATACATTATAAATACTCAGAAAAAATTTGTAAATATAATTTGGTACTTGTAAGTCTCGTCAGGCCTGTATAACATCATTCAATTTGTTTTTTCTTTATATTAAACGTATTTTCTAACAAGTAAACTCCCATAGAAACATTTCGAAATATCAAAGTGAAAAGATAAAAATCAGGCCATAAAAGGGGTAAAGAAGCTCTGTTATAGCAATAGCATCAGAGTCAACATCGATAAGCAGTTCTCTAACAACAATAACTTGTATATCTTGGTGAAATATGCTAATTTCTTCATTATTAGGAAAAGTGACATTTTCCGAAGTGTTAGAGGCACTTCCTTTACGCAGTAATACTTATTAGCTTGCTACAGTCTAAAAAAAGGTGCATCTCTTAACACTCACCACTGTAGGAATTTTCCCATGAATGATCCCCCACCCCTCACTATGTTTTCACCTATAAGCTTTTCAATCCTCCCCTTCCTATACGTAGTGACATGCTGGCCGTGCTTAAAATGTGAGATATACCATTTGCCATCAGCGCCTTCCCGAGCCTTATGTTAAAATTCTTGACAGTTGTGTTACGATAGGGCCGATCATGAGGCTGAAACATTTACACGATATGCGCATTTGTGCCAACAGCTTCAATAGATATCTTTTAAAGATCAACAACTACGTCTTACTCCCCATCCCTATCACTACTATTTCTAACTATCATTACCTGATCGTTTTTCGAAAACTCCTCCCCTGTGTTAACAGCCACCCGATCCAAACCTGCATTGGCTTCACAATGCTGGTGACCAGGTACTAACTCTTCAACACTTCCTGCAACTGCTGGTCATACCTCAGCCATGCGAGCTACCTAACAGTAGAACTTTTTTTCTA
Source organism: Locusta migratoria (assembly GCA_026315105.1). NCBI lineage: Eukaryota > Metazoa > Arthropoda > Insecta > Orthoptera > Acrididae > Locusta > Locusta migratoria. The sequence goes on from CM048747.1 coordinate 106,808,421, forward strand.
TTAGGCTAACAGCTGAGGTCTTCTGCCTGTTACCTACACCTAAGGTTACAGATTTCTTCCCTCCACCTCACTCTGACACTTAGTCAAATTTATTTTTCCCAGGCCATGTGAAACTATCTGAAATTATCCTCTTCCTAAATGCTTTTTACCAACTGCCAGTTCCCATTCCTCTTCCCACACCCCCACACCCCTATATAGTTCCTCCTTTTCGACTCTGCGACTCAAGGGCACAACTCTTAAACCCCTGTTCCTCTGTCAGCTTATTCTCGCTACAAAACCTGGAATTCCAGGAGAGGATCTTCCTAGATTGCCTACTTGCTCCCCTGATGCACTTTCTCCAATCTAAATACTTTGTACAAATCTCACACCACAATCCACTACTCACAGACCTGCGGAAGAGCCCACACTTGTCACTCTAGGTACAACTTTGTAGTAACTGAATAACAAACTCAACGTAAATGCCTTCTAATTTCGAATAATACCCTAATTATTATATTATAAACTAACTACAAATTCCACTCTTTACTAATCAAGTTAGTGTTACTACTCACAGTATTAATCTATAGCAAATAAAACTACAACTAAAACTTCTACTACTGGTTGTGTAAAATAAATGAAATCAGGATTCCCTTCATTCGATAAGAAAACTAAACACGTGAAAGCAGAAAAAGTTAACGGACACATTAAGGAAAAGTTACCCTTCCAGTATTGCATCTGGAACAGCAGAAACCCCGGTTGAAAATAACTAAAAGTAATTAGTAACTACCCAGTAATAACACCTCTTCAAACGTACTAAATTCAAAAATTAACTACAACGAACAAAGAACTCATAAGAATTTAAACTGCCGTGCTCGCTACAACTGGAACTTCTCACGGCGAAATGTAAACAAAGACTGACTCCATATACGATGTTGAAGGAATTCTACTGTAAAATGAGACAGTAAAAGTGGTAAATGTAAGTTGTTATTTGGACAGGATAATAAGATAGTCGAAATATAGAAGAGACAATATGTAGAATGACAATGAGAAGGCAAAAGTTCTGAAGAAGAGTACATTGGTAACATCGATTATTGATTTAAGTGTTGAGGGACTTTTTCTGAATGCATTTGAGTAGATCGTAGCATTGTGTGGGAATAGAACGTGGACGATAAGTAGTTCAGAAAAGAAAATGATAGAAACTTTTGAAATTTTATGCTAATGAATAATGCTGAAAATTAGATGAGTAGATCACGTAACTAATGGAGAGGTACCGGACAGAAGTGGAGAGAAACGCAATTCTGGTAAAACTTCATTTCAGTTCATTTTTAAAAGAATGAACTGATTAGTAGATCTCAAGCAGTCGTGTTTACTCCTGGATGGAAGTGTGACGAATATAAATCACACAGGTAAACGAAGAGGTGAGTACAGTATACAGGTTCGAAAGAATAAGGGTTGCCGTTGTTTTTCAGAGATGTAGAGGTTTTCCCAGAGTAAAATAGCAAGCTGAGCTGTATTCCAACCAGTCTTCGAACTGATGAGCACAACCACAGCAATAATGAAAGACATATGTGCTAAAATATGTCCGCCACTAATACAGAAAGCTTACATCATACGATAAAAGAGTAACTTCAAGTGACAGAGGCAATGAAATTGCAAGTCGATGTTAAAAAAAAAGTATTTACTGATGAAATCAGAAAAATGGCCGAGCAAAAACTATATTATGGGCTAGAATCTGATATGTTACATATATGACATTTTAATGTCATTATTTCCACATAAACTACAAACTTAGTTAATAACTGCGTCGATGGAAAGGAAGCAGCAAAAACGTCAAATGGATTTAAAACGAATTTTGTGGTGGCAAATGATGCCATGAGAATGCTTGGAATATAATAATTATAAAAGCCATTACATATATATTCTCTTTTTCTTCAAGCGAGTAATATTCCGACGTCCTTCGAAATTATTGTTACAAATATGATACGTAAAGTGGTGAAATTGATGATTTATTTGGTATAAAAAAAATCATTTCAGTATTTTCATGCTACTTTTGCGATAAAGTTAGAGCATCAAATTATTTTTAGATTTTAAATTGTTTGGAAATTTAAACTGAATGACGCCGTATAGATAGTTCATCCCAACCACTTTAAGCACCAGTGTAATTATTACAGACTACACAAATATAATATTTAATAAAGGTTAAAAAGAAAAAAAAAAAAAAAAAAACTTCGGGTTGAAGAGGAAATCGAAGTTCTTAGTTTTCTTGTACAAAATGATACAAACAATAAATATAATATCAATGCATTGGTCAGCAGTTAAGATTCAAGATTTCCATTGCGGCGATATGCATTCAAATCCTGATCGTTTTTTAATATATTTTATAATTTTTTTTCTAGAATTTCATAATTGTATTTGGTTTGCTTCTAAGGGGAAATCACTAAAATATTCCCCGACGAAACATACCTTGGAAGGGCGTGTTTCCTCAGCCTTAAAGCATTGACGTAGGCAGGAGGCAGTATCGATGGGCACAGGTCAGGGTACTGACCTCTGCGCCCACGTCAAGTTTCCGCGACGGCATCCACTCACTACTCCTCAAAGGTTGAGTACATCCAGCTTGGCCGGAGCGGTCGACAGAGCAGGGCAGTGACCGATCCAAGAGCTTGCTAAGCTGAAGAGTACTCACCTTCATAGATTTGACGGGAACTTGAGTATCCGCTGTGCCACGGCCTTTGTCGCAGCGACTAATACCTTCCGGAATTCTGTTGTAGCACAGCAACTGATGCAAGCGGTAGCGAGTAAGGCGATTCTGTGACCTATTCTGTAACAAAGTATCATAAAATTTAGTGCTGAAACGACTGATTTATTAATGAAATTGCTACAACGAAAAAGGCTAATCATTAGTCATCATATATTTAAGACTAATTATGCTATTCAGCGTTCTGTCTTGATCATAGTCCCCTTTATAAAATTCTTCTACGATCAGCTCTTCAATGTTACCATTGATGCCTCGTCTGATGTTAAGCCTGTTACTTCAAAATCCTTCTCGACTACGTAGATCCTATTTGGTCTATCCCGAATCCCCATACCCTCTAATGCTGAACCCACGAGTTTCTTAGGTTAGCTTGCTTGTCCCATGCGTGTAACATTACCGATGCTTAGCCTGTTTGCTGTAACTGCTTCATCTATAGTGTTCATTCCCAGTTTTTCTTTGATTTCTTTGGTCGTGGACACCATCCTGCCATTCTTCTCGTTTATTTGTACATGCAGTCATGCTTGCTACTTGCATACCTGCAACCTTAACTTCATTAATAAAGTTGCCTGGTGAAATGTGCTTTGCTAACGTAGTTAGTTCCATTCCTCTGATAAAATAAATCCAAAGTACTTGAAACTGTCCACCTGTTCTAACTTTGTTCCTTATATTTGGCATTTAATCAGTTTAAATCTTTTTTCCTCGGACTTTGCTTTCGTTTTGGAGATGCTATCATACCATATCTCTTTAATCTCTGAAGTAGTCCTTTAAATTAAATTGTAACCTTTTAAACAAATCTTCCATCACAACTAAGTCGTTCGCATAAGCGAGATTGCTTATTTTGTATAATCTCGCTCTGCAAGTATATCGTTTTCAAGATATGATTCACAAATAGTATAAACAACATTGACGACTGGCTTGAATCTTTCTTTAACCCTGAAACTATCATGAACCGTGAATTAATTTAAATTGTAAATCTATCGGACCAAACTGCGTGGTCATCAGTCCGTAGCTTACAAACTACTTAAACCTAGGTAAACTAACCTACGGACAAACACACACACCCATTCCCCCGGGAGAACTCGAACCTCCACGGCGAGCAACCGCGCGCTCCGCAGCCAGGTGCTTTAGACCGCTCGGCTACTCCACCGCGGCATGAACCGTGAACTCAATTTACCGTCCATTCTAACTGTTCCATGACTATTTACGTAAAGACCGTTAATTACCTGCTGACGTTTGCTTCCTGTTCCATAATCTTGTAGAACTTCCTCCTCGGAACATGGTCATAAGTCTTTTCTAGATATATCAAACATGGTTACAGTTACCTGTTCCACTCATAGCACTACTCCATTTTCTGCCGTATCCGAAACATCTGGTCGAGGATGCCTGTAATAGGCAAAAGCCCACACTGATTTCATCTAACTTGTATTTCATTAATAGTCGCATTCATCGATACCTGTGAATATCTTGCCCTCAACGCTAAATAAGATGTAATTCGATAGATGTTACTATCTTTTCTCTTTCCATGCTTGAAAATTGGCATGATTGCTGGTTTCGTCCAGTTATCCGGAACCTTCCCCAATTCCCACGCTAGTTCACTTATCCTCTAGAACCATTTGAGACCTGACATTCCACTGTATTTTATGAGTTTTGATTTAAATTCGTCTACGCCAGCCCCCTTATTGCACTGCAATCAAGTGACAATTCTCACCACTACCTCGAATATGGTCTTGTTTCCATTATCATTTCTATACCACTATACATCTAAATCTGCAACATTACTGATCGTTTCACCTATATTGAATAACTATTGAGAATATTCCCTCCATCTGCCCAAGGCATCCACTGGATTCGCTAGCAGTAATAATTGATTGATAAACAGTGCTACTAGGACGCTGTGTAAAATTATAGGGCCACAGAGAGTGAGGTGGTCATGCGGTTATTGACGGGTTTCGATTAAATCATCTTCAGAATCGTGGAGTGGGGTTAACATAATAAAATTGTATGGCGTCAAGGCCCTGCCCCCCCCCCTCCACGATACTGAAGAGGATTTAATCGAAACGCGTCAATAAACGCATGACCACCTCACTATCTGTGGCCCTATACTTTTACACAACTTCCTAATAGCACTGTTTATCAGTTAATACTGATATGGGTGCATACCTCATCAACGACTTTATGTCACGTCCGAAAATCGCTAGCAGTTTGCCTTACCTGTCTAAAATACTTATCAATTGTTTCTTCCCCCTCCCCCCTTCCACTTTCGAAGACTGCTATCGACAATCCAAAATAAGTTTTCCAGCAGCTTGATCCAAATTTTTCAACATAGAATACTGCAACTAGAATACTGCATTATTTGTTTGGCTTTTTTTCTTTCTTCAACGTAAGTTTCTCTGTTTGCCAGAGTTCTATTATGAAGCCATTTCTGAAATGCGTTTTTTTTTTCTTTTTTTCTTTTGCGGGGTGCCTTGACTGTGTCGTTCCACAATCCTGTCTCCTTCGTCCTGCCTTTTCACACTACACTTCCAAGAAATTCTCTATCATTTCTAGCACAGTGTCCCTCTACCTTGCCTATTCTCTTTCCACTGAGAGTAAATGACTACGTTCAACGAAGTGTTGGAGATTATTGTTACGTATTTGTGCTTCTGAATTTTCTTCATATTGTCTAAACACTTGGGCCTGACTTTCTGCACTTTCAGCCTCAAAATATCAATTTGTCTGCAGACAAAATAATTATCACTGTCATCAAAGAATTCTCCGAAAACACGTATGGCCATGACTGCGTTCCTCAATTCCTGTTCTGTTGGGATATAATTATTGACAGGTCGGTGAATATTCTTATGCTTAAAAAAGGAGTTTGTGATAAGTAAACCTATACTGGCACAGAAATCCAAGAGCTGTTTTCCATTCATGTTGGCTTCCATATTCTCAGTTTATCTAAAGCCTTTTTATACTCCTATGTTCGATATCCTATCCTTGAAATAAAATCAACCATGAGCAAAACATTGCAATTGTCCTTCAACAACTTCATCACTGAATGCGTCATAGAATCTTCAGAGGGCGCAAAACTGATAGAATCCAAATTTTCTTGCTGCAGACTATCAAATCTATTCGTAGCAGTGGTTTGTTCACATGCCAGACTGCTATTACACTAGGTTCACTTACTTTTTACTTCTGACAGGTAGATCTTGTATTCTCCCCATTCGTCTTCTTTCTCTCCCTTTACCCGAAGGTCACTAAGAGCTAAAACGTCTGACCCCATCTTACTTGCATCTCCTGCAAGCTGTAACTTCTTCCCATTGTAGCCCCCGTTGATATATAGTCCCCATCTCCTCCAGATAGTTTGCCAAGTTTCATCTGCCTGCTTCCCAATAATACAAAACTAGTTGCCTTTATTTCAACATGAACACTCCCGAAGAGGACACTTCAAGTGTAATGTAGGCAGTCTATTAAGTGGGACTGTTGCATACTGTAAGTTTTGTCCCAATAAAACTCAGCCTTTCATTTGCTTTCCCATATTTTTATTTGGTTTCCTTTATCTTTATATTATTTTTGACTGGAATTACTAGGTTTTTTTCTGAATTCAAGGCCGCTAGATTTGATTGATTTATCAAAACAAAAAATTTTCAAATGTTTGTAAATCTATGGCACTCAAATGCTTGGTTATTAGTTCCTAGATTACAAACTACTTAGACTACGGTAAACTAACCTCAGGACAACACTACACCCATGCCCGTGAGAGAACTCGGACCCCCGATGGTGAACAGCCACGCGCATCACAGCACGGCGCCCCAGTGCGCACGGCTAATCCGCCGCAGCGACTGATTTATCGTGTAAACCAATTGATTTCAGTCTTTATATGTGCGATCTCACATTATTCATTATTTAGGATCAATAGCCATTTTACACAATACTGATATCTTATCTAATTTGTTTTCCATTTGTTCTTGATCATCTGGTAACTTCACTAGTCGAAGAACGACAACGAAATCCGAAATTGTCTACTACATCGTTTATGAAGACCAGGAACAGCAGGAGACTTATGACAGTGTAAGATTACCGCCCAATAGAAGTATTGGTAATTAATAGCATTTGATAATTAAACAGTATGAAGTTCACTGCAAACATTGACCATGCCAATGCACTAAATGTTACACAATTTTATTCTTATTAATTATGGTAGCAATGTATGTACACAGTTGGGTGACAACATTTATAGTTAGGCCATAGGTAGAAATTATCCACGTTGAGATTTGCTGTGTGCTTGTAGCTGACGGGAGGCCAGCGAGCAGGCCGACGTTGGTGGCTTGTTCCAGCTTAGGATTTTCCAGGTTCGTTTCCGGTGAGGGGAGAGAGGGACAATGGCGAGTGCCAGGTGCAGTGCAGTGCACAGCATGAAATAAAATATTCTAATACTACTTGCATTTGAAGTAATACGATGCAGTTAGGAACCTTTAAGGCCCTCATTACAAAATAGCCTGTTGACAAATAAACAATACATTAGCTGATATAAACACATCTGACGTAATATGTTTAACTGACAATGAAAAGTAATAAATTACCAATGAATACAAGACAGTTACACAACTAGCATGGCAATGTTTGTTTATAAAAATAATATACTAACTATTTCTCATTTTAATTTCAATTAATCTTGTGTATTTTACCTTGAAATATTCAGTTAAATCACTTATCTGTGATATAAGAAATTGCACGATTATGATAAATAGTACAAAGGATGTTTATACCAATATAAAAGCGTAAGAAGAAATTTGTTTAATGTGTAGTGTAATTATTTTGATTATAAGTAAAGTTTTAGAAATGTATTGGCTGAGCGCTGTACGTTGGCAAATCGGTTAGAATAGCTCACATAGGGAAGTTTATGACGTAGGGGAAAAAACCCCGGCAGTTGAGCTTATGGCGCGTGCGCGCGCGTGCGCGCGAGGGCAGGAAGTGACGAGTCGGCAGCACGTGGCGTAGCTGGCCGGGCGGCGTCGCTCTGCATCAGTCGGCATGTGGATCGCGAGGTGGAGGTGACAGATTTGTGTGTGGCAATCGCCACGTGTGGTTGCTCGTCGTAGACTGCACCAAGTTGAATCGAGTGCTACTGTGTGTTGTGAATATTTAGCCGGTGGAACAAGGTGTGCATCGCATTGAATTAAAGTGACTGTGATTTGTTAATGTAACACGTGTCGTCGCATAGGCACGAACATAAACGGTGTTTGAGACAGCCACATGGTGTGAAAACAATTTGCGACAAATATTCATTTTTATCTGGGGGCTCACGAGCTATAACTTTATTTGATAAATGTGTCGACGTACAGACGTATCAGCCACCGGGTTCTAATATTGTGAAATAAACAACATAAAGTGAACTTTCACATGTTTTCAAAAATAGTAGTTAGTACACTCTTTTCTCTCATGAACTTGATTTTATTATGAATTTGTTTTGTTAATCATATGCAGGGAAGGAAAGCTGTGAACGTGTGATATCATCCCCTAGAAAACGAGTCAAACAGTCACAATCACAGTTCCAGTGTTTTTGCATGTTTAGGAATTTGGTTCGCAGCTGGTGGTTGTGAGTTTTAAAAATTAATCTTTCCCAATTTTAAAGTCTCACCCCGACCTCACTCTCGCAACAGTTTCCTGGGAAATGGCAGATACCACTTCTGTTTTACTAGATGACTTTCAGTCAATTACTATGAAAATATAGGTAAAAATCTTTCGAGAGAAGCATATGGCAATCAGTAAATCCAGATATCCAACGTAAGTTCAATGGTTCTTAGCATTCGTAATTCAAACGCTGACATTTCTGATAAACCATTTTTGGTTCTTTACTGTATCGACGTCTACATCTACATACATAATCCGCAATCCACCGTAAGGTGCTTGGCGGAGTGTACACTGTACCACGACTAAGTATTTCCTTTCCTATTCCACTCTCAAGTAGGAGGAGGAAAAAAAAGGCGATATGCCTCCGTACGAGCCCTAATTTCTCTTGTCTTTGCGATCACTACGCGAAATGTAAGTAGGTGGCAGCAAGATCGTACTACACTCAGCTTCAAATTCCGGCCCTCTAAATTTCCTCAAAAGAAATTCACGAAAAGAACGTCGTCTTTCCTCCAGCGATCCCCAATTGAGTTGCCGGAGCATTTCCGTGACACTCGCGCATTGGTCGAACCTACCAGTAACGAACCTAGCCGCTAGCCTCTGAACTGCTTCTATGTCTTCCTTTAAACTGATCTGCTGCGGGTCCCAATCACTTGAGCAATACTCAAGACGTGGTCGTACAAGCGTTTCATACGCAGTCTCCTTTACAGATGAAGTACATAATCCCAAAATTCTCCCAATAAACCGAAGTCGGCTGACCGCCTTACTCACAACTGTCCTTACATGTTCGTTCCATTTCATATCGCTCTGCAGTGTTACGCCTAGATATTTAAATGACGCGACTGCATCAAGAAGCTCACTACTAATGCTGTATTCGAACATTATGGAATTCTTTTTTCTACTCATGCTCATCACCTTACATTTTTCTACAGTGAGAGCTAGCTGCCATTCTTCGCACCAACTAGAAATTTTGTCATCCTGTATGCTATTACTGTCAGTTAAAGATTACACCCTGCCATACAGCACAGCATCATAAGCAAACAGCCGCAAATTAAAAGTTACTCTGTCCATCAGATCATTTATTTAGATAAAAAGTAACATCGCTCCTATCACACTCCCCTGGGGCACGCATGACGATACACTCGTCTCTCATGACCACTCGCCGTCGAGAACAACATACTGCGTTGTGTTGCTTAAGAAGTCTTCCAGGCAGTCACAAATCTGTGAACCTATTCCATAAGCTCGTATCTTCCTTAGCAGTCTGCAGTGTGGCACCGCCTTTTTGAAATCGAGAAAAACACAATTCGCCTGTTGCCCTTCAACCATGGCTCGCAAGATGTCATCTGAGAAAAGGGCAAGCAGAGTTTCACATGAACGATGTTTCCTAAAGCCGTGCTGATTCACAGAAAGAAGCTTTTCCGTCACAAGGAAAATTACTATATTAGAACTGGGTATATGCTACAAAATTGTACAGAAAACTGATGTCAACGATATTGGCCTGTAATTGTGTGGGTAGTTCTCTTTCCTTTCTTATAAACGGGAGTCACCTGTGCTTTTTTCCAGTCACTAGGGAGTTTGCGCTGAATTAAAGATTCGCGATAAATGCAAGCTAAGTAAGGGGCCAATGCCGCAGAATACTCTTTGTAAAACCGAACTGGTATTCCATCCGGACCAGCAGACTTTTTCGTATTTAGCTCTCTCAGCTGCTTCTCTACATCGGAAATACCTATTACTATGTCCTCCATTTCTTAATCATTTCGTTGATTAAATGATGGTACATTTGTGCGGTCCTGCTTGTAAGATTTCTTAAAGGTTAAATATAGAACTTCAGCTTTCCGTTTGCTTTCTTCTATTACTGTCCCGAATGATCAATGAGTGACTGGTTAGTGGGCTTTGACCCGCTTATCGATTTTACATAGGACCAGAATTTTTTCGGGTTCTCGGAAAGATGTTTTGCTAAGGCATGGCTGTGGTAATCATTGTATGCTTCGCGCATCGATCTTTTTAGACGCACAAATCTCTACTAACTTTTGCCTGTCATAATTTGCGTGTTCTTTTTTTAACCGAGAGTGCAACAGTCTTTGCTTTCTCAGTAGTTTTCTAACAATATTATTATACCTTTAATCCTCACTACTTAGGACAGCAGAAATAAATTTTAAATTACGTCATCTTATGTTTCCTGATCCAAATTTGATTTGATTATATAAAGTGTTGCCGTGAATGGCCTACGAAAATTCGAAGCCAAAGAAATAAATAAAATAAAAAATCAGATTAATATGTTCAAACAGACATAATAGTTAAGGAAGAAATTTTAAATTACGCTACATTTTGTTTCCCTCGTGGGATTATTATGAAATACAGCCGTTATGTTTCCCCTAAATTTTCTCAGTTTACCTGCCAGAACTCCATAAAGATTCATCTAGTATTTCTGCACATTAGCTTGTTTAAATACACAGAGACCGATATTACCATGTACTTAGTTTCCGTGAGCCGAATTTTATGAAAAGGAAGCTATATGTTATAGAAACACACGCCGCCCGCATTATCTTTCAAATCACAAACAGATCGTCTATTAGTTTTAGTACGTTCAAAAAGACAGGCGCGTCATTTGCAGATAAAACTACATCACAATGCATACTTTTTCCACTACTCGATTATGATGAAATCTCGAAAACTTCGTTCAAGTTAACTGTGAAAAACATGTGTATATTTGTTGATTAGCGTTGGAGATAAGGGTATCCAGACAGGTTAACCCTAGCTTAGCAACATCCGTCAAAATGACAGCTACGTTCAAATTATCAGTGATCTGTGACGTTTTGAAGAACAACTTATAAACAAGTGTACACGGGGAGTGTGTTGGTTCGCAATCACACTCGCTGAATTGACGGGTGTTACTACCAAAAGCTCAAAACCCCATGAAAGACGAGTGTTTGTAGCGAGCGTTAAAACTAGATGTTAGTAACGCAGGGTTAACAACAGGCATTGCGATTTTACAGTTTTAATGTACTCTAGCTGTTCCGGACCACGCTTTGCTGCGGCTTCAGATTAAATGGAACAGAAACAAAAGAGAAAGCACACAATTATATTAATGTTCGTGTAATTTCACAGTGCTTTGGGAATGTGAAGTGGATGGGAATGTGAAGTGGATGCTCACTGAAGAACCAAAGAAACCGATTGAAGCAGGCGCAGGCAGAGATACGTAAACAGAGGTCGACGATTCGGTCGGCAATGTCTACATAAGAGAACAGGTGTCTGGCGTAAGCGTTAGATGGGTTGTTGCTGCTACAGTGGCTGGTTATCACGATTTAACTGTGTTTGATAATGACGTCATAGTCGGCAAACGAAAGGTGGGTCACATAATCTCGTAGTTAGCGATGAGGCAGGGATTTTCCCGTACGACCATTTTATGAGTGCATCAATAATATCGGCAATCTGGTAAAAACTCAAATCTTCGACAACGCTGCGACCTGAAGAACGAGACCAGCGCCATCTGAGGAGAATCGTTTCCAATTGTATCGACCGGATGGTCGGGCAAGCTTATGGAGACAAGCTCATGAATCCGTACCCTGTACGTCAGCGGGAGGCTATTCGAGGTGGTGGAAGCTGTTTAATGGCGTGGGGCGTGTGCATCTGAATGGATATGTGATCCCTGATACGTCTAGATACGACTCTGACAGGTGACATGAACGCGTGTATCCTGGCTGATCACCTGCATCCACTTATGTCCATAGTGCATTCCGACGGACTCGGGCAATTCCAGCAAGACAATACGATACTGCACGCGTCCAAAACTGCTACAGGTTGGCTCCAGGAATACTCTTCGGAATTCAGTACCCTCCGCCGATTGCCAAGTTCCTAGACATGAACATTACTGAGCATATCTTGGATGCCTTGCAACGTGCTGTTCACATGAGATCTCCACCTACTCATATACTTACGGATTTAAGGACAGTCCAGCAGGACACATGGTGTCAGTTCCTTCCAGCACTACGTCGTGCCGTGGCGTACTCACCGGCCATACCCGATGTTAGGCAGGTATGTCACTTTGGTTCTTCAATGTACAGCCTACACTTCCTGTCCACTTATTTCTGCCCCCCCTCCTCTCTCTCTCTCCCTCCCCTCTCTCTCTATCTGCCCGTCTCCTCCTCCCAGTCTCTATCTCTCTCTCTTTCTCTTTCCCTCTCCCTCTCTCTCTCTCTATCTCCTGCCCCCTCTCGCTTTATATCTCATCTTTTCCCTCTTCCTGTCCATACTCTCCCCTCCCTCTCCCGCTCTTTACCTGAATGATCCTCTCTCCCCCTATTTCTGTGCATCTCTACTTCCTCAATCTTCCTCACAACCCTCTCTTTCTTCCTCTTGCTGCTCTCTACCGCAAATTATCCACCCCCCCCCCCCCCATTTCATCTAACGACACCATATGACATAGAGGCTTCTTTACTGTTATGTGGAAAATATTATACCTACGAACATTCTTCAAAGGATATTTTGAAATTACCACATAAAATTGCAATTGAATACTTCTGTGTTGTTATCTATCTACATGCATTTACATAAATTTTTTAATGGGGAAACGTTGTTACCAAAAATCATCAAAATTACCTATACAGGTTGTTTAAGGAGGAATAATATATATTTTAGAAGTTTGTAGTATAGAGGAATTGCAATAAAAATGTCATAACAGGTGTCGATTTTTTATTGAGTAGAGAGATGCAGTTTTTAGTATGCAACTCAAGGCAAAGGCAAATCAGGACGTTGAAATTTGGTTTCCAAAAATTCCACCAATAAACGTGAATGCACTTTTGACCTCTAGATACATAGCTTTCCTCAGGGCGCATTTCTGTTCTTTTATGAGGACTAAACATTTCTTAACCCAACTATCAAATGGGCTCTTGTGTTTACGTTTTCTTTGTACACGTCGTCTATAAAACATTCAATAGGCAAAAATCTAAAAGCCGTAACATCCGGGAACCTTGATGGCCAAGAATTGAGCTCCTATCTACCATTCCATCTTCCGAGGAACATTGTGTTTAAATGATACTTTAGGACTAGAACGTGGAGGAGAACCGTCATGCTGGAAGAAGATGCGTATTCTGCTAGCAAAAGGAATCTATTCCAATTATTTGAGTTAATTTCTTCTGGATAGTGGTCAGACCTTGAACAAAACACCGTTTTTTTTACCCATACATGTTTTGCTGCAGTTGTAACATGTCTATTGGATCCTTTTTATTGCATTAAAATTCACAAATATTTTTAGTTTTTTTTTACAGTTATTACAAGTTCATCCTGTTATTAGAATCATGTGCAATAATTATATATATATATATATATACACACTTGTGTTACATGTTGGATTGTTTAGTTTTCGTACACCAGCCCTATAGGTCTTAGTTTACAGTTTGTAATCTGCTACTATACGTCACTTATATAGCAAACTGTTTATTATTGAAATATTTGATCCGGTTTCTTATGTTAATTTTATGGTTAAGTGTACTACTTAAATTTATGTGAATCACTTTTCTCTCTTTTGGTTTTTTTATTTGTTTGCTAATGAAATATGTTCACCGTACATTTGTTGGTGTCTTCATCGGTTGAATAGCTGGAAGCTCAGTTTGAAATCAGTGTAGATAATGGGGTCCTGTAAGTCAATGCGGTATCACAACACGCCATATCAATTGATTGTCTGTCAAACCATACCACACATTCACAGAGAAGCATCCTTGAAAATGTCTCTCCACAGTGAAACATGGATTTACTTCGAATCACTGTTGTGACTAAGGAGTATTATTCATGACGTTACGAGAGTAATTAGCTTCATCACTGAAGAGAAAATCATGTGATTACTTCGCTATTTTGAAGTATCCAAAGACGAAATTTCAACTGTTCCTTCCCATCTCCTGTTCGAACGTGTTGAATGAGCTGCAAATAATAGGGATAGAACTCGTGCATACGTAAAGTCCAGAATGCTCCTGTGTGTGCAACACCGACACGTGCAGAAATTTTAAGTGTGCTTGGACTACGTTCTACCGACTGAATAATGTCTTCTACTTAATCGATATTCTGTTCAAATGTTCAAATGTTTGTATAGCTTATGGGACTTAACTACGGGGTCATCAGTCCCTAAACTTACAAACTACTTATCAACTAGCTTATCCTAAGGACGGCACAAATATCCATGCCCGAGGGGGGATTCGATCCCCGACCGTAGTGGCCGTGCAGACCATGACTGGAGCGCCTCAGTCCCCTCGACCACCGCGACTGGCCAATATTTTGTTAATTAACACGTTCAGATGCAATATGACTGATGGGCACTGTACCACTGTCAGTCTAGTAGTCAGCGACGGGGAAATCAGGAAATCGTATGCCGTACTCTCTAAAGGCAGCAGCAGCGGGCGTTTTCATTACAATACCTATATTCAAACGTATACTCATCATGTGTAAATTCGTGCGGTATATTTACGCCCTACATTACAGTACACTTGATCAACGAATCACAAAAGAAACTTGATTGTAAATTACGAGGTTTGGAACTTAAAAAGGGGCAACTATTTATTCACAACCGATAGAAAAGCGTTACATGTGTTCACTTGTTATTGTCCTTCAAACTATTCACCGCCGTTGTTTAGAAACCGTTGCCAGCGGTGTGGAAGGCGTAGTATATACCTTTAGCAGAGCCTGCTCTGTTGATGGTGCGAATGGGGCGGTTTACTGCCTGTCGAATCTCTGGAATAATTCTGAAGCGAATGTCACAAAGTGATTCCTTCATCTTCGTAATCAAATTAAAGTCACAAGGTCATAAGTCCGGGGAGTATAGTGCTGGTAAAGTACGTCCCAGTCCCTCCGACCGAACATCCACAGGATGCGCTGCATGCGCCCGCGCATTGTCGTGCGAAATTGTGGGTGGGTTGCGCAGAAAGTGTTGCAGCTTCTTTTGCAATACTGTGGATTCACGGTCTGCCATGGAGGAACGTAATGCTACTATACTGGGGCTCGTGAGCACTTTCTACTTTTGGGGCGACCCAAGATGAGGTCGTTCCTAGGATTGGTCTTTCAGTTTTGGCTCCCACGATGTGTTTCATGTCTCATCTAGTGTTACAATACGGCGTAAGAAAGCCTCTTCTTCGAGCTCATAGCGCTCCAAGTGCGTCTGAGCAGAGTCGTAACGCATCCATTTCTGCATTTCCGCCAGTTCGTGATGCAATTGTTCGCACGCCCAGGCATTCCTTCAAGATGCACTAATCCGGTTTCGTGGGCGAGCTCACGAATCGTCTGGTGTCGATCACTGTCCATTAACACGGCAACAGTATGTACTTCTTCATCAGAGACGCTAGGACGACCTGCCCGAAGCATGTCTGCCACAGTTTGCGACCTTCGTTGAAGGCTTTTACCGAACGTGTCACTGTTCTGTACGCCAACACTTATTCCCCGCACGCCCAGTGAAGACCTTGATGACACTGTCGAGCTGTACGACTTCTGCCACATTCAATGTTCATCCAACTCCGTTGTTCCTATTTCGAAACACAGTGACACTATTACGTTAGACAGCTCGCTCACAAGTCTTCCCTCGATTGTGCGCACGCCGGAGACGAAGAAGATAGTAGATTTTTAATGCATACGTTATTTAATAACATTCTGTACGATGAAAATAAGAAAAAGTAGAAGGGAAGGTTTGAAGAAGTACAACAAATGTGGTTGTTGTGAAAGTTAGCAGCTAGGATGTGGTGGCGGATCAAAGTCTGATAAACGATACTATCGTAGAAGGTTTGCGTAAATCTTCAACATCAATTTTCACTGAAGTTGGGAGCCGAAGCACGAAAACCCTTTAGCCAAGAACTCAAGTCTAGCTCCTATACAATATACCTAAGACTCACCGAAATCCGTGATGAATATGTCTCATGGTCCCCTTCTAACATCCGTAAAGATGTCGCACCTCCAGTTCTACCCTCTGACGAGTTATCACAGGGTACGCTTCCAGTAGATACAGTGTATGACTCTGTTATCCTTCAATCGCACCAAATTTTCAATTTCCAGTCACTTTACACACTAACAGTTGGATTCGTTCAATACATTGATACCAAAGTCGTAAATAAATGCATTTATATTTTCGAACACTGCCTGTATCTAGGACTTGTTTGTTGTTTTTTTTATTAACGAAATATTAGTAGCAAATGGAACTTTGTCATGCGAAGGCGACTTAATGTAATTGAATTGAGCCCGAACGGAAAACCGTACGCTGCGTTTATTTACAAGCAATTTCTTTTGTTTTATGTTGCCAATTACTTTGCGATGTGCACCGCACATGTGCGGCTAGGGATCCTGAGTGTTATTTGTGAATTTACGATTTAATCACAGCCACACATATTACCGCCTTTTTTAAATCGACAAAGTACGCCGCCAGGTCGCGCACACAGTAGCAGGCGCTTTTCAGCGGATATTTTACAGTAATCCGATGCGTCAATTTGAATCCTAATAAAATCTGATAATGAAGCACAAGCTTTGTTAAATGGCGTTAATTCCAGCCGCACTGTAGGCAGAAATCCGCTGCGCTCCAGTTTTCCTAAAATGTCGCGTAGTTTGACATCACCATACGTTTGTTTGTTGCAGTGGCATTGTTTTATAACGCGTCTGAGGTTGATGCGAATTACTTTTTTATATAGTTGTTACGAGAGAAGTAATCTTTCCAGATGCATACAGAAAGTAAGTTTTTCTAGTTTTTCATTTAAAAAAGTAGAACTTAATGACATAAAAGCCTTTATAATGGCAACAGGTACAACAATAGTTGAGCTATTATTCGCCATAGTCACTAAAAGAACTGAGACTTTTCTATTCCTGTGTTATAGGAGTCTGATACCTATGAATGGAGTGAGCGTGTGACATTCATCTTTACTCTTCGTCGTTGTGAAAACGAAAGGCAGAGTACAGAAATTTATTTTCTGGGGCTAAAATGAGTGGAAACTGCTAGGAGCAAGATCAGGACTGCATCCTGGATGTTGAAACAGCTCCAAGACGAACGTCTTCCAACAGTTATTGTACACCGAGCCCTAATGGGACGATCATTTTCATGGAACAGCACACACCGCAGTAAGCATTCCAACGTACCTTGCACCTCAAGAAATTCCGTCATGCGATCAGTGTTTTGACGACGAAGAGCTGATTTTGGTTCCACTGAAAGCCGGAAGCCTTTTCAAAAAAAATGTTTATTAAGCTTAAGGGACTTAACTGCGGAGTCATCAGTCCCTAAACTTACATACTACTTATGAACTACCTTATACTAAATATGACACAAATACCCATGCCCGAGAAGGGATTCGAACCCCCAACCGTAGCGGCCGTGCAGACTGTGACTGGCGCGCCTTTTATGACACAGGAATAAAAACTTTGTTCCCACGATATGACAAGTATCTCTATTCTACAGGTGACTCTGTCGAAAAATAGCTTAAACGTTGCTGTACCTGTTGTATGTTTCGTTTTGTTTATGATGTCCTTGGTTCTTCTTTTTCTTTACATAAAGAAAAATATTTCTCGCTGCACCTCGTAATAAAGCGTCAATATTATAGAATTAAATTACTAAGATAAACGTTTTAAAACGTCAATATTATAGCATTGAATTACTAAGATAAATGTTTGGCCTAACGTAATTCAAAACATAGTGTAGTAAGGATATCATAGTCTTCAAGCAGTCGATGGCTGTTCCCTGAGGAGGGAGTGGTTTTCTTATTGAATGATATGGAAATTCCAGCTTATTCAAGACACTGAAATTTTTAACGCCTCCCTACATAGTTCTGAACTTTTTCTACTGCCAGCAGTGGGATGATTTTCAATTCCATTCATACATTATGCTAATAGACTGTATGTTCTCGGGCTCGTAATTATTACCCTCTTCTCTTACAGCTAGTCGTGATTTTTCTTCTTTCAGCGCTTTTCTCTCTCGTGGTTGTGGTGTGTCGTGATGCTAATGTTCTGTGAGGCGTGATCGTTGCTTGATTACATGCATGTTATTTATTCTATAGCAACACAAAAGGGTTGTAGAGTATGGTACCAACATGAATTACAAAAGCTTATAGATGGGATATGTACGTAGTGAAATTTATCAACTCCCAAGAATACGCTGTTTAGGACGTATGGAGAGGATGACACGATGTCCAAACGTTCCACGGGAACAAATGGCCAACCGAGAGCTAGATGGCTGCACACTGCTTTGGATGACCTTACCAGATGGACATCCGAGGATGGAAGAGGAAAACATAGAACAGATACGTAACAAAATTATCGAGGAAAGTAAGGCTGTCATGCCAAAGAAGAAGAAGATGAACACAAGGAATTGCAGTATTTGTAACATAATTCTTCCCCTTATCCAAGAGCACTTATGTTTGTCTATATACTGCTTTATTCGTTAGTAACTGCTAATATCTCACAGCATTACTTTTGCGTGTCGAAAAAGACCCTGTAAATACCATTGTAATCACAGAAGTTTGAAGAGAACTAAGGTCATTGTACTCAGTCACATGTTGCAGCCCCAAGTATTTCGTTAAATTTTGAAATGATTGCATTTGTAACGACAGTAAAGAATATTGTCAAGGGACAGCTTTGCAAACGTCACGAAAAGATTGAGCTCATGACGGTTAGGGTAAAACATCGTAGCTGATAATGTTCCCAAACGTTAACTAATTTT
The DNA here is from genome assembly GCA_026315105.1 of Locusta migratoria. Taxonomy (NCBI): domain Eukaryota; kingdom Metazoa; phylum Arthropoda; class Insecta; order Orthoptera; family Acrididae; genus Locusta; species Locusta migratoria. The sequence goes on from CM048747.1 coordinate 106,827,428, forward strand.
TATTCTTTGGCACTGATCATAACAAAACAAGGGCGCTTACACGTCATCTGTTCAAAATTTCCTTTAAAAATTAATTCAGGGAATGCAGAAATTCTCACAGATAGTGAATAAAGACATGGCAACAGTTACTTTCTTTTTTATATAATACTGTTGTTTATTTAAATGAAACTGGATTGTTACATATATCTAACTGGAAATTCCATAGACAGTTTCCGATTACCAGGAAATTCTAAACATGCACTGCGATTGAGGGTGAATGATTTGTTTTGTAGGTTAGCGAAATTCATATCATGCTACCATCTTCCTTTTCCGTTTCAAGCATGGAGGATGGGGAAAGTGGCAGAGTGTGTTCATGCTTCTATGTGCGCTGTAGTTATTTGCATCGTCTCACTGGGAAAGGGGTGGGGGTGTTTGCAATATCGGACCTCAAAACGACCGAGATTGCTATGTATAATCAAATATAATCACAAGCCCACTCTCTGGAGACATTAAATGATTATGGTGCGCAATGAATGGCGTGGTACAAGGCCCTAGGAGTCCCCACCAGTGTGAGACCAAAAAAAAATATGCTTTCCCTATTTCTTACTCCAAACAGAAAGTGTGTAAAACAGATCATAATAAGGTACTAAATGGAGTGACAGATCCCCTGCATGTCTTATTTATTACATTAATACATGCGAGACAAATTTCAAAATACAATAACGTTAGAAATATTTGGTTCTCTAGAGTCCAAAGAAGAAATCGCAAGTTTAAACAGTACCGTAGAAAACTTTAAATACCCCAGTAATAATAACTGATAATGGATCTACATATCTGAATTTATTTGACGTATTTACAGTGGCAACGGCCAAAGATATCAACACAGCTATTTGCAAAGTATGAGTACAATGAGTGCGGATTGAGCGGATTAAGTAGATCGCATCCTAGATGCCGAAGCAGCATTGCTTTGCCCTTCTGCTACACTGCCCAGTGGAACGGTTGAATGCGTAATTTTGTGTCTGTGGCTCATTTGCGTCTTCTCGTAGCGGCGCAGAATTCTCTTGAGTACGATAAGCAAAGTTCGCGTTGCTAAAGTTCTCGCACGTAGTGAATTCCGAAAGATGGATTTCACAGTGAAATTCCAACTTTCGTAATTTCCTTGTACATTGGTCTCTGTAAAGATAAAGCCCGAAGACTTGGTAGTCAGAAGAACCCAAGACACGTACTTTCAAAGTCACAGACCCAAATCTTATGCGAGGAAGCATTCTAAGCCGCTCGATTTGCCTGATTAGAGCGCTGGTGCGATCCAGACTGCAAGTGTATGTGTGGTGTCGCACAAGTACAAAGTGCGCGCCACCTACTTTCGCCGCGCGCCGCCATGCACGCACGGCGCGGCGTTCTCACGACGACAGCCACGAGCGCCCTCTGCTGCAACCCCGCTCGTGGCCACCACGGAAAGACACCGGTGACTTGGGACTGAGTTAGCAACCAGTTAGGACCTTCGTAATCAGATAGGCACCAGTGAAGACTTTGCTATCGTACAGGCACTAGGCAGGCCTCTAACAACTATGTATCAACATTCTGCAGTACTATGTAAAAGTTAAGTATTGTTACATTCTGTGCAATATATATCTCTTTCTAATTTACTCTAGTGTTTATAGTTTCTGGCTGCTCCCCTCCGTACCTGCACCAGCGTGCTATTTTTGTTCCTGTGTCGGGCTCATTCCATTCGGCCACCGACACCTACGACGAGGCTGGGACACAAAAGCGGCGACGAAGTTGGGACACAAAAGTATGAGTCGGTGGTATGGCCCAGAATGAATCTAACAGCCTAATTGGCCGATGCGGCCCAGAATACCAGCTACCCACAATGACCACAACCCTATGAATTCTAGTTCTCTTGGAGTCAGCATCACAACTATTAGATGCCTGCGTGCAGCTTGTTGCAAAAAGCAACGCCAACGCGTAATGCAAAACCCTTGCACGACATGAACAATTGCCTCTAATTATTAATCTTAACGCCTGAAGCTTCAACACCTCCTCTTTATCAGTTGAAAGGCTTTCTGTGGTCTTCTTCTGGACAGATTTTTGGCGTTTGTAGTTGGCCATTCTATTCATATCTGATTTTATGGAGAGGTGAGCAAAAGTATTTAATAAGTATTTCAGACACTTTAGTAAAATTCACGCTATGTTTATGACGCGGTCAGTAATATAAACTACACGTTCCAGCTTCGTCTGACATTGTCCAAATAATAATAAGTACTTTAGTAAGTATTTCATGTTTGAATCGGTAAGAAGAAAGTAGGTGGAAGAACGCCACGAACAGAGGCAAGAGGTGTCTGCGGCAAGAGCATTGTGTTGCCCTTAACAACAAGGAAAGCAGGTCCTTGCTGCACTCTCTGTCTCACTGTCGGCGTGATTGAGGCCTTCGCCAGCAAGGGGTGGTAGGGCAAATGAACTCTAAAGGCACTGTCAGCATGTGATGTGAAAGCTACAACAGTATGCAACGGTTGCCATGTCCGTTTTTCTGGGTGAGAACTGTCTGTCGGCGAAGCCTCAGAGACGGCAAATCTCGGCGTTAAACAAGGGAATTCATTTAAATGTTGAGTGCTAAAAAGCTAAGAGAATTCGGTGAGGAAAAAAAATGGACACTCTTGCTGTAGACGCCTAGGGCAACGCAGTTCCACTTGGTGCACACACTTTTGTTTGAGTCGTGTTTTTGTTGGGCACTTGGCTTCACTGGGAAGCCATCGTCCGTACCTAATATACCAATTCAGGACACCAACTACTTTAAGTGAAGCACTTGACGCTATTTAGTGCCGTGATATAAGTCAACCACTGTGATTGACGGAATCAGTATACAGCAAACTAAGCTTTTCACTGTAGTAGTTTAGCAGTCGTAGTTGTGCTGGCAATGTCACAATGGTGAGAATCGACTGAGCCAATATTTGTATTAAGCCCTCGAAGGGGAAACTCGTTAGCTTTTACTTTCTCCCATTCACTCTTGCCAAACTCTAGCTTACCATTGTGAAATGAGACTGTTTGCACAAGTGTGCAAGAACGTTATTTGTTATTTGTGATACTCTAATTTCTGTTCTCATTTGACTTCTTCAGATTTACATTCTTTTGGGTATTTATAGTGAGGATACATTTAGATAGAATTTATTAAATATGGACGCTCCGCGTTTACCTAGGGCTATGCTTCAGTGAGTTTCGGTGTTACGAAATCATTTCACGGAGACCAGTGTCGATTCTTAGAGGATTCTGTTGCTTTGCTGAGGTTTATACTGAGGCAGAAATGCACTATAATTACATACACCCTCGCTTTATACGGGTTTGCGCGTAGTGACGTCACATACTGGGCACGTTTTCCGTACACGCTCATTTATACATTCCGTGTGCCAAATGGTTAAGCATTTTTCATTTTAACTTCATACTACTGAGTTTCGAGAGATGCTCAAATTTCTCAATTAGCTGATAGATGCTGACCTCTGGGAAAATCATTTCGGATTCAGGAAAAATGTATGACAACGGGAGGCAATACACTACTTTCGACTTATCTTAGTAAATCGATTAACGAAAGGCAAACCTACATTTCTACCTTTTCTAGCTCTGGAGAAAGCTTTTGACAATGTTAAAAGGAATAAATTCTTTCAAATTCTGAAGTCACTAGGGGTAAAATGTAGGGAACGGAGGTTTGTTTATAAGTTGTACATTAACCAAACAGCTCTTATTAGAGTAGAGGGACATGAAAGGGTCCCAGTCGCTGAGATGTGAGTAAGAGAGGGTTGTAGCCTTTCTCCAGTGTTATTCCATTTCTACTTTGAGCAAGGTGTGGAGGAAAGCAAAGCGAAATTTGAAGAAGGAATTAAGAATTCAGGGTGAAGAAATAAAAGCATTGCGTTTTGTTGATGACATTGTAACCTGGAAAAGGAATTGAACGGAATGGATAGTGTGTTGAAAGGAGCGTATAAGATTAACAAGAACAAAACAAGGGTAATTGTATGCAATCTTAGGAAATCAGGCGATGCTGAAAGAATTAGATTAGGTAACGAAGCAATAAATGTGGTAGATGAGTTTTGTTACTTGAGTAGTAAAATATATGATGGACGCAGTACAAAGGATATAAAATGCAGCCGGCCGCAGTGGCCGAGGGAACTGCGGCGCGCCAATCACGGTCTGCACGGCCTCTACGGTCGGGGGTTCGAATCCCCCCTCAGACATGAATATTTGTGCCGTCCTTAGTGTTAGCTAGTTCATAAGTAGTTTGTAAGTTTAGGGACTGGTGACCCCGTAGTTAAGTCCCATAAGCTACACAAACAATTGCACATTTTTATAAAATGCAGAATGGCAACGGGAAGAAAACGAGAAATTTTGTAATATTGAATATTAATTTAAGTGTAAGGAAGTCTTTTCTGGAGGCAGTTGTGTGGACTGTTGCCTTGTACGGAAGTGAGACTTGGACGCTAAATAGTACAGAGAAGAAGAAGGTAGGAGGCTTCTGAATTATGATGCTACAGAAGAATGCTGAAGATTAGGTGGATAGATTGCCTAATAATGACGAGGAATTGTACATAATTGGGGAGACAAGGAATTTTTTGCATAACTTGAAGAAGAAATCGATTGGTAGGGCACGTGCTTAGACACCAATAAATCGTAAATTTAGCATTGGAGAGAAGTGTGTGATGGAAAAATCGCAGAGGGAAACCAAGAGACGAATTTAGAAAGCAGATTCTTATGGTTGTGGGTTCGAATGAGGAGATGAAGAGGCTTGCTCAGGATAGAGTAGGATGGAGAGCTGTATCAAACCAGTCTCCTGACTGAAGACCGCGACATCTTCAGCTACAATAATTTTTGAGGGTGTAATATTGCAAATTGAGAAAATCTTATACGTTTTACATATCCGTTTATTCAGTGTAATATACACGACAATCACAGGTTTTTTTGGAAGTAGCTGGAGGTCACAGGTAACCAGGTGGTATTTGCTGCTGCACTAGATGTGGTAGAACTCGGCGTTGAGCTTGCGGAATGCGCGGCGGTAGTTGGCACGCCTGCGGCCCAGGGCGAGGCTGGGCGGCGCGGGCCGGTAGGGGGCCAGGGGGGCCATGGGGGCCACGGGGGGCGCCAGGGGCACCTTCACCGCCGGTTCCACGAACTCTGGCTGCACCACCGGGCCGTACACCGCGGCCGGCGACATGTCCTCCGCCTCGGAGTAGTAGCGCTTGTCCGCTGAAACAGGCGGCCACAAGTCACCAGAAGCACACCGCTGCTGCTAATTATACACTAATCTGCCAAAAGCCAGTGGACCGTGCCATGCACACGTAGGGCTCAGACGCATTGGCATGCCACGTCAGGGATGTTGGCGTCTCTGCCGACAGCACCCACAAGAACAAACTCTCATCACACCACCAGATTTAGGTGCAATATTACACCGTGTGTAGATCTAACGAGAAGACCACATGGATATCGGATTTTTTACTTTTTAATATCTATACTACGTGAAGTTCAGAAGTCATGTAACAATCAGCCAAAGTCATTCGACCCAACTCTAAAATATTCTTGAGAAAATCGACTTTGAAGTTTTGCAAGTAAACGTAATTACCTATCATCAAATGAATTGCTGCATCTGTCGGTGTACCTCACGTGCTAGCGTTCTAGCCATACAATCGTTAAGCCCGTGGATCGAATCTTGTTATAGCAGATTTATTTATTTATTGTGTGTGTGTGTTCGGATACTTATTCAGTTCTGTTATATAATGGTAATTTTCACGAAAAGTGCACGAATTTTTGTTTATTCGCGATTATATTTTATAGAGGGCTTTTAATAATGACATTTCCAATAAAAAAAATAAAACATAAGTTAAATTTCCTACCGTATTGGCTTCACTGTTACAAGATGACGGTAGTCTTTGATTGTTCAGTCTGTGAAGAGCTACGATACTGTTTTTGGGGAAGTAATCTCCATAGAAAGTTATGACTTTCCAAGCCGCTTACCTACTCAAGCATCGTTTAACGTGAAGACAAGGTTTTCAGCTCGGCTCCATACACATAAACAAAAACAGGCACAACAAGTGGAATCAGAGAAACCAAAATGTTTCATATAACTGTATTCGGAAACGAAAAGGAATATCTGTCACAGTGTGATGCGGACCACCGACTCTGTAGTTGTGAGGACAGAACGCTACCACCTGAGCTACACCGACAGATGCTGCAACTTTTTCAATTAGTGGTACTTACGTGTACTTTGTAAAACTTCAAAGTCGATTTGCTCGAGAATTTTTAAGAGTTGCGACGAATGGCTTTGGCTGATTGACATTTAAGTTCTGAACTCATGTACCACCAATGTAAAGAAATTCTAAAATTCGTCATCCAGTGGTCTCCTTGTAAGTCTTTTCTCAGACCAGCACAATGTGTCATGAACCACACTGTCATACTTCGTGGCAGAAAGAGTGGATATAAACAAAATAATTCTTACTTTTCAGACGACGGATTCAAATGATACGAAAAATCACGATTATTTTGTGTCATTAAAAAGTTCGGTTCGATTAATATTCAGGAAGTTGATAAAATTAATCGCCAATTAAATCCTACAGAAATAAATTTCCCTGACCATGTAGTATAAGCGTCTGCTTGCCTGACCAGAGGACCATCGTCTCGTGGGAGCGAAATAATTTTCCGGATCCTGGAATAATTAACCCTGATCAGCTACGTACCGTATTTTTTTCCATTATCTTTAAAACTGATCAACATTTCACTACAAATTCATTTGTAGCTGCTTCTGTACATAGTGTTACACAAACAAGTAGCTCGTCCTGGAAAATATAAATTGCGTAGTACTATTGAATCAGTTCGACAGCTGCATTGAGTTACTCCTAACATATGTGTTTGTTTCCTTTCGTATTCCTTCTTTGCCATGTAAGAGTGATCAATCACGTACTACTGTTGCATTATGAGTTACTTTCTGGGAATATTTAGAGGCATAATACTGACATTTACCGTATTGGGTAATCATGGAAGCACCATATAGCTGGCCAGCTACGAACATTTTGTTGATTGTACTGCATAATAATTTTAAGGAATTTTTTTAACATTTTTCTCAGTATATACGCACTATATATTAATCGTGGTCGGTTTTATAGCATAAAATAAAAATTCATGCATTAAAGGATTAACACATTACATTGGCAAGATAATTAGCAGCCATAAAGACTGCCGGAGCTGTTGAAATCAAATCCGGAAAGCCAACGTCTTCTATGCGGAAAGATATTTCCGTTCCCGTCATCTCTGACGAGTTGACGCCACGAAAGCCGCCACCATAGCAACCGTAAAACAGGACTTTTCGGGCCGGAAAGAACCCTTAACTGTACTCTGGATCAGGCTGGTAGCTTGTCACTTGTTCTACCGGCGGAAGAATCGCGGTGCGAAACTAGCGTCAGCAAAGCTGGAGTGAGTGACGTGGCCGCTCTCAGTTGCTTCCAGTTCTTAGCAAGACAGGTCCGCGATCGTCTACTGTACAGAAGTAGCCGCCATGTTTGATCATTGTGATATTTCGCGTTGACCGACATGAACTTCTCAGTTTCACTGAATATTCGCATTCGGTCGCGAGTTTACTAAATGTCCAACGGTTTGCTTATCGGGTAATAGGTGCGATGAATACTAAACTGCTTTTGCATTAGTTTTTGTGCCGTCCCTGCTTTCGGCTCATTCTACCATATTCTTGACTAAAGGAAATTGTCATGAAACACTCTTAATACAAATTCTCTCTTTCATGACTGTTCTAATTATTTAAATGTTCTTTGTTTTCACTGTTTTCTCTCTCTTGTTGTTTGTCTTGTCTTGCAGCAAGAATTAGTATATATTTTGTAAGATGCAACAGACTACCTCATAATTCTATCCAACTTCCAGTCTGTAGCCTTCGCCTGTTGCTACCATTTTATACATTTATTGAATAACAAATACCCGTGATAGAGGTGAGGAAGTACGATGCTGGCATAAGTCACAGCAACAGAAGATTAACAGTTAAGCATCTCGTAATTGGGAAACGGAAATCGGGCACATTAATTATTTCCAAAATCTCGTTTCATTTGTTTCTTCCTTCAACCAACCACCAGAAGACCATGAATATCTCATGAACAACAATACAGACCAAGCACGAAAAATAGCAAGATAGAAGAACTAAACTATGAAAACAGAGGCAAAATAATACCAGTGAACGGTTCAAGCACAAGCTGTGACACATCCAGATATTTTTTAGCTGTGCGGTCTTAGTTATGTGGTCGTAACATTGGATTGCTACGTGATAGATCCCTGTTTAAAACTCCCTTGACCTCTCAATTTCATATTTTCTTCTTCATAAAATTATGTAACGTGCGCCCCGTTACTGACGTCTCCGTTCTCTTTTTTTGTAAACTTGGTAACTGTCATTCTGCTCTTTATCTGTACACATGAGTCATGTGGTAGGAATGTACAATCGTTGCACGTATGTGCGGTGAACAAAGAATGCAGGCGAGACGCCACCCACAGCCGCTCTGGAATGTCTGCATGGTCTGGAGCGCCACGTCTCGGATTGCACGGCCGCTCCCGCTGGAGGTTCTAGTCCTCACTGGGGCATGAGTTGGCGCGTGAGTTGTCCTCATCATAAGTTAGTTAAATTAGCGTGTGTATTTAGGGACCGATGACGTTAGCAGTTGGGTCCCATAGGGTTAAAAACAAGTGTCGTATAACGTATGAGTTCAGACACACCCTACTGAATAGATGAATATCGAAATGATGCAGAAATATTCTGTTTTACCGCCTTGCACTTAACGTGACTAGAAAAAAAAAGTAAATTAATTTGTCAACTTGACTCACCACTTGTGTTGCTGATGTAGCAGTCGGTCTGCGCTCCATTTCTCGTGCATTCGTACCAGTCAGAAACTGTGTAAAAAAAAAAAAAAAAAAAAAAAAAAAAAAAAAAAAAAAAAAAAAAAAAAAGATTTATACACAAATAACACATAATTATCGCAGTGTCTATTGTCTACAGAATTCCCGACAGTGCAGTATCGGACACGTACCTTCTCCAGACTTGGGCACCAGAGGTGCGTTGGTCCACGGGCAGAGCTTCACGCGACACACGGTCCTGTCACCCTCATGGTCGCACTTGTACCAGTTCTTCCTGCATGGGGGGTCTGGAAAGGGAGAAAATTTTTGATCCGAGAGAATCAGTTTTGATTCCATTCCATCACCAGTGATTCTACATCAAAATGACTTGTGGATATTGTAATTTTCATGTCCTCTTCTAGTAGTTTGGGACCGTAACTTCATGTTTGTCAAGTTGTTCCAGGACCCAATGCATAATAATAATTCAGTTCTTGTGCCTAGCGAAGTTTCAAGCTTACCATTTCCACCAAGGTGCTAGTGTTTAAAATTTTCGATTACTAATTCAAAAAGTCTCCTACACTTGATAACAATTGAAATAGGTAAGTATATTAGTTCAGGAAACCAACAACAAATAATAGAATCAAATAAATATCAGATAGGGGACTGATAGGGGACTTTTCTTTGAGCATACTTCGTAATATACACGTAAAGCATAAAAGAGGAGTATCATTAATATGGAAATATTTCTGTTTAATAAGTGAAATATTTTACTAAGGTACGCCGCTATAAACCCGATGTAACTTGCAAATAAGCATCAATTTGATTTTTATATTCAGTCGGAAGCCAGATGACGAGTGCTCTAAAAAATCTGAAAAAGTGGGGTAACTAAAAGTTGTCGCCCTGCCATGAATCAGTTTATTAGCAAATGCGTCACAGGGCCGCAGCAAAGGCAAAATATTAATTAAGTGTCCGCTGTATTAATTGAGTAGCACTGCAGTGTGGGGCCTCGGTAGAACTTTTTATAAAATCTGGAAATGGAGTTACCTGCTGCTACGGCCTAATGTTTGCAGTCAACCTTCAGTGTTTTCGCATTCACATGCAGTATTCATGAACGACAAATTTATGTATGTGAAATGCCCCTGCGATGAGTAATATTTAATTCATGGTAATTAATTGAAAGCCTGTTACTATTTAATGGCACGATGGGTAGCGTGGAGCCCCTAGCAGCAAAGTGACTCTCTGCAGAATCAGTTCACTCTAGAATCGGTAAAATCAGAGTTCATTGTAATCCCGAAATGGAAACTATCATAATACGGAAGGATACATACAGAGAAATATCCTCATGTACGGATTTGGCAAATAAAAAACTGCCATAAAAGGAGTGGACAAAATAAAATTAACACCTAACATAGACCCAATACTTATTTATTAGTCCGAACCTGACCCACCATTGCTTTTAAGAACAAGTCCTATACTTTGAGGGAAAGTTGCTTCAAGTCTATTTATAGTTTCTAACATAAGTATAACCATTCTTGTAAAAAGAACCCGATTATTCCTAGAACGATGTTGGAGCCACAAATTTGATCCTCACTGTCTGCTCCAAAACTCCCCATAAAATTTCAATTATGTAGAGACATGCCGATCGTGGTGACCAGTGGAGATATCTGACTATTTTATGATGCCGTAGAAAGCACGTTGGAAACTTTTTGGCTGTGAGCGTAAGCGCATTATCATTTTGCAATATGGATGTGTCTGTTGTTATCCATAGTAAGCAGTTTGATGTCTAGGATTGTGAGATATTAATTCTAAGTTATCCATACAACAGCTATAATGACAAAATCAATTGAATAACACGATATAAACGCCCAAATCATGACGAAACCTCCACCATGTTTCAATGTAGGAAGTTGGAATGCCGCACTGCAAAAGTCATTTGAGGTTTTCGATACATAAACCCGGTTGTTTTTAGGAAGTAATGTCAACGATAATACATCGAACCATACCACATACTTGAAGTAATCAAGTGTCCAGATTTTATGACCCAGGTACAACTTCCTTCGCAACTATTCGTTGGATTCGGCTGTTAAGGGTTTAGCAACTACAACCTTCCCATGTATGGTAAGTTGCAACTATACTGTTTCTGTCACGTGAGTATTGAGTGTTGCTGACGCTTTTACCATGGCAGTTTTATGATTTATAGTCACAATCTATCATAATGCTAATTTAACCTTGTGTTTCGCCCTCTATTACTCTTCCGATATTATCTTTTACTCTCTTTGGTGTATACTGTCGTCAGTGAAGCGTTAAACAGTACTGCCGTTTAAATCACAGAGGTTCCCACTAAATGAACACCTTACAGTTGGCCTCTTGTAAGTCTGAAATCACTCATTTCACTGATCATTTATATTGAACATCGCGGAAGACACATATAATATACTACAAAGTAACGCCCAGGTCTTCGTACATCAATTTTTCAGAGCGGTCTTGTCTCATAGTTAATACATACGCAATTGTGCCAACTGACACGAAGATGTAATATACTGCATGATGTTCACATTATTTTACTCCTCTTTGTTTTTGAAGGATTCTCTTTGGTTGGTATTTTTGTGTATGCTGTCTTGCAAAAACCGATAGCTCTAAACTGCCAATGGTGTAGCGTTATTCCTACCGAACCAGACGTTTATTTATTTACTTCAGAGTAATGGTACGAAGTGCAACAACGCCAATATGGCTAAAATATATATTACAGTACATCTGTGAAAGGAAGTTCTACCCGATACCCATTGGAATACTTGAGTTCAAAACCTGCAACGTGAACCGCAAATACAACTTCTGGCCACAAAGCTAATGACCTTGCCATTCCATATGATACACGTGTCCCATGGGAGTACCATAGCAGTACAACACAAACGTTGATATGATTCGCGTGTTCTCCGAAATAAGATTTCTATTTAGTTGCGGAACTCAAATACTCGTAAGTAACGCAGCTTCCTATTAAATAAAGTAGATTGTGTTAGAACATTAAAGGGATTCGGTTTCACCCTTGCTTCTTCCTTAGTTAATTCTATGAATGCTTTCCTGGTTTAAATTAAGCAAACTAAAATCACTATAATTTTTACATATTTTCAGATTTCAGAGAATGACCTAAAACTATCTAGATTATTCCAATACCCATCCAAATATTTACATTATCTATAATACCTGTCTCTTAACTAATTAACTGAAAAGATAAAACCATACCCAGCATCTTGTTGGCTGTGATACCAGCGATAAAGCTTCCGTTCGTAGAACAAAGCCTCACAGACAGCTTGATTATTCCTTCGAAAACAACGCCACTGTAGAGAAATCCGAAGTCATCCAGTCCTGGAAAAAAAAGAGATTACCTAACTTTAGAACCACTGGTAATGTTTTTGTTACTATTTGTTAAGCTGTACTTATATGTGGAAAGCCTACCAATCTTATCCCTAGTTTACTTTCAATTATGCGTGCAATTTTAGTAGTCTAGAACAATCAGCTACGCAGATTGCGGTGCTTTCGTGCAGTTAGAGAGTATCATCACAGTACAGTGTTGGTGGAATGATAGTGAACTTTCTGACATTGTGTTTTTATTTTATTTTTTTATACCACTGCTTCCAAGAGATTTTAAAAAAATACTGTCATTCAAGAATGTATTTTACCGTAATGAAACTACCCAATATGAACAGTATTAGGTTGAGAAACATGTATCAGACTATTTCTCTCAGCATAACATTTAAATCTAATGCACCCATCTAATATCAGTTCTTCGAAAAAAAAAACAGTTCTACTTTCTCTCCGCTACCAGTAAACACAATGGTTAACTGAAATGTTTGGAAGGACCTTTACGCACCTGATGTTGAAAGTGTATGACGTGTAAATATTTGCAGCCATTAGGATGTGCAAATAGACACCGTCCACTCGTGTTGTGTAAAGCCACGAGTGCAAATATGCTCAGGTGCGAGTATACCTACTAAAATTTACACAATAACAGGAAATGAACCATATGTTTCCTTTCTTTTAATGTACTTACGAAAGCGAAATTGAGAAATATGGGTTTGTTGAAATTCTATTTACTGAAAGGGCGCTGCTGAAGACGGGTGCACCAGGAGCCTTTAGTGATGGTTTAAATTCTAGTATTACTGAGTAACCAGACTGGAAGGAACGTGGTTCAGCTCTGGTGTTCAATTGCCGAAGAAGTGGTAGTTTCGGAAGCTGCTGTCGAGGATAACAGGCTAAAGAAAGAATGGAGGGAAAGAGTGTGGAGGATAAGGAAACAGATAGCCCAGTATAATATGCTGCTAGAGGGTAAGAAAGCGTTCGACGGGAAGTGTGTGCTTTACATAGTCTGTAGTAGAAGTTTTGGCCTGAAAAGCGAGACGTCTCTTTTCACAAGGTGTGCGCCTGTAGAGAACGGCGCAGGCGGCGATAGATACTCACCAGCAGGTAGGGAGGAGTTGGTGTACTTGTGGTGGTGTGTGGAGCGCACGGCCAGCGGCTCGACCGTGTCGCGCTTCACGTTGAGGTCGCAGATGACGGCGCCGCCGGGGTGGCTGCGGCACGAGTACCAGTTGTACTGCAGGTCGCACGTCGGCCACGGGTTCACGTCTGCAACACAACAACGGCGGATCTCTCACTCACTGTAGGGCCAGTAGCTTAAGGGTCATGTTCACTGTGGTGCAAGTGTATTTTATCAGACGTTAGTTCGACGACTTGCGTGTCAATGATAATGATATGATGATGAGGACGACTCACACCCAGTCTGCGAGCGGACAAAATCCTCAATAAGACCGGAAATCGAACCCGGGACCCCTACGTGCCAATCCACCACGGTGTCAACTTGACTACAGAGGTGTAGTCCTCACCAATAAGAGACTTGATGCCAGTTGCAGCGAAATGTTTCTTTGGGATTGAGCGTCATCTGTCATTAGAGGGAGGTAAGGTTACAGCGGTGTACAACACCTGGTTTGATAGTCCCAATCGACTGAAGTGAGGAGCTCGTGATATTCCACAACACGGGAAAAAGTTATTGTCCAGTGGTGATCGAACACTTAAATTTACGAGGCACAGCAACGTAACAGTAGGTTGGAGTTTAGGCCACATCCATTCAAGCCTTTGCAACTATTTACAATTTAGTATATGAGTTTAAATTTGGCTTCAAATTCATAAAATAGGAATAATCGACGAATCGAAGTGCTTGATATGACTCACAAGGAAAGTACTTGGGCTCGAGCAAACACATATACACCAAAATCGTATGAGAGGTAATGTAAAGATCCCTTATTGCACTAGTGATAATCCCACATCCGCAAAACTCCGCAGTCGTCAGTTAGAGGCCTCTGCGTGTGCCATGCCGCATTGCACTTTGACCTGTCGGTTCGCCAGTAGGGACAGTGCAGTGTGCCTCCGAAGTTGCGTTTTGTGATGTTATTTGTGTGATGAAGTGTCAGATGGGGCAGCGATTGCTAATCAATCCTGCTATTGTATTGCGATTAGTTGAGATGAAGTTACGAAGAACCCTTCTTCGTGAAGATGGTATTAGTGTAGAAGATGTATCATTTGCATGCTTTCTCGTATCTGTTATGGTACAGAAATATGAGCATAAGTTAGATACTGTTGTTAGAAACTCATAATAATGATAATAGGGATGATAATGACGAACAACTCATTGCAAGCGTTAGTGCAACGGTAAGTGCGGGGAGAGGCGATGGAAGCAGTGGCAGTGAATACCAACAGTCTTTCGGAAAGAAGGTTAAAGTTGCAACTATCATCACGGCTTTTGATGACAATTCGCTAGAGAACATGTACGAAGATTATTACATAAGTTATAGTTAAGATATCTGCATTACGTATGGCGTCTACAATTACATCTACAGTGCTATCTAGAGCATGACTGCAGAGCTTTGCACATTGACGTGTACGTAGAGATCCTGTAACCAAACTTTCATACAGATTTGTTTGTTCGAGCCCATTTACTTTCCTTGTCAGATATATAACATATATAGATATATATTTTCTCCTGTTAATTTTTTTAATGTTTTATAAATGTAAACTAAATACATTGCCGGAATTGCAGATTAATATACCTTCTTAAATTATTCCAATTCATTCGAGATATATTGTTGAAACAGTGCATACGATTACAGTTCAATAGCTCAAGCGATAATAAGACATCACGGGTCGATCTATGCTTGAACATCAATAGTATTACGTCATGAAGCCTTCGTCAGAGGCTATGCACATATCTATTCGATCGTACAGATGTTTAATACTATCTTGCGATACATGATAGTTCGACCTTTTGACGTAGTTCAGTAAGGGTTGTGGTGATGATGATTTCGTGTGGGATTGTTGGCCGTTAGACCTCAACTGTGATCGTGTTAGGCATGTCTGGTGCAAGTTTTTTTTAGGTTACTCCTTATGGGTGACTTACGCGTCGATGATGATATTGATGATAAGGACGACACAACACCCAGTCTCTGAGTGGAGAAAGTCTCCAACCCGACCGGGCAATCTAGCACGCTATCCAACCGCACTGCGGAGGCAGATAGAGTTGTGGTGTGCCGAAATCATGTGTCAGTTATTCCATCATATCCCTCAGGTCTCCACTAGATACAAGTATCGGTATTGTGCTGCCAGAGCACTTTCAGTCAGATTCAATGTCTACTGGAGAGCATTTTCCTGTTGTAAGAACACATGACATTCCTGTTTCAAACATAGCAAAATAAGTATCTCGAAAAATAATGCACGTATCGAGCGCTGATATGCGTTCACTCCACACATACCAAAAGTAAACAACAGTTGCAGCTTACCGCACCCCAGACGTATGGCCTGGCTTGAGGCCAGAGTGTCTTGGTGGACTGCACTCTACGAGACACCTCTTACTAGGTCTAGGTCGAACGCACAAACGACCATCACTTGTGTGCGGACGGGATCTGCTTTCATCGCTGAAGATCACGGCACACCGTCTTCCAAGTGATCCCCCGACGGCACAAATCGAGTCGCGCAAGTCGATGCTTTGGCTTGAACGGAAGACTGGCCAGATGTGTGAGTGTCTACAGTCCCACTGCTAGTAACCTGTTGCCGACTGTTTGTCTTAACTGCGCTGTATGATCTACGACTGCTGCCCTTACAGTACAGACGTCTATGCTTCGTTGACATCCAGGACCTCGTCTATGAATGTAAGAATATTCACATGACTATTGTTCCCAGCATCTTCGCACAACTCACTATGTCCAATTTGTGTGGCAATTCTCCGAAGAGACCACTGCGCCACTCGAAAGGCCACGATGTGACACTTCCAAAATCGCTGTGTGAGCTGAAGGAAGCACGAGTGCGTCTCTGTGGCATGGCGCCAGTT
The DNA here is from genome assembly GCA_026315105.1 of Locusta migratoria. NCBI lineage: Eukaryota > Metazoa > Arthropoda > Insecta > Orthoptera > Acrididae > Locusta > Locusta migratoria. The sequence continues at coordinate 106,843,641 of CM048747.1, forward strand.
TGTTTCACTCGTTGACATGACTGTGAGCCGCGCGGAATACCGGCGTGATATAACGTGTCATGTTACAGACTGGGTGGCCGTACCCGCTGGAGGTTCGAGTACTTCCTATGGCATGGGTGATTGTGTTGTTCGTATTTTAAGTAGCTTGTAAGCCTAGGGACTGATGACCATAGTAGTTTGGTACAATAGTCTTACAAACATTTGAACCAATCATCACTGTGAAACTTATGGCTGTAAACTTTCCCTATTAAAGGGTGCACACAATTTCTCTCTGGCAGCTGTGTCACTGAGCTGTCTGTTGGCGAACAATGTTGAAACCATTATCAGTATAGCTACTATCTCCAGGTGGATTCTTGCCGTTATCGGATCAAAGGCCACGTCGTCTTTCCTGGGACCAACACATCAGATGCAGAGGATACCGTGCACTGGGAGCGGTTATTCTAGAGCAACGCTTGTCCATTGTCATTTGGTCAAACTGATCCCTGCGTGTTTACGAGAGTAGCTGGGGCGTCCAATTTTTGATTTTCGGGAGTGCACTCGCACTCGCCTGATAATCTGTTTTTAGTCTGGGACAATATCCCAGCCGGCCGCGGTGGCCGAGGGGACTGAGGCGCTCCAGTCACGGTCTGTACGGCCACTACGGTCGGGGGTTCGAATCCCCCCCTCGGGCCGTTCTTAGTATTAGCTAGTTTGTAAGTAGTTTGCAATTTTAGGGACTGATGACCCCGTAGTTAAGTTCCATAAGCTATACAACATTTCAACAATGTCCCAGAACTAAGTTAAATTGGTCCCAATCTCCCGGTACCGACCAAGGTTTTCAGGAGGCGTTCCTTGGTTTTAAGACGCATCACGGAACTGGTAAGCCCCTCCCATTTATTTCCAATTGGGATTTCCCCTTTCCCCACTATCGACTAGTCTGGTAACTGGCTGAAAGGAAGCGCGACTCTTCATGGGTCGAATCTCAAACAACCCGCTCCACTCCTCGGAGAATGAAAAGATGATTTTTCCCTGGGGTATTACTCTTTTCAGTCCGTGTTTTATGACCTAAAATCTGTTATATTTTGCGCGACAAAAAAGACAAATTAATCTGCTGTACATTGATACATACCTCCGAAATATATGTGCGATCTAAAGGAAGAAGAAGGCAGAATCACATTTCAATATTACGTGCCTAATTTGAACATACTGTGTTGGAAATAAATCTTATAAACTTGCAATTTCTCCGCAAACGGCCAGATCATCCAAACATTCATTTGTACGGAAATCCGGTATCGAATCACGACTAACATTTCTCCTCTATCTCACGACTGCTGTTTGCAGCAGGCGCACTGTCGCCTCTCCGCACCGCCGTTAATGAAAAAGCGAGAAAAAAAAGGACAGTACAGAGGCGAAGGCAAAAGAGGTAAGAGGAGGCTTTTACGGCGGTGCGGGATCCGCGGGCCGATCCGTAAGGCCCGGTGGCGGCGGAATCGATAGGCGCGTGTGTTGCACGTGCAAGGCGCCAGGGCTCATCTGCATATTAATAGCCGCGCTCGTATTGATGCGAGCCGAGTCGCCTTCCGTGGGCCCCCGCCTCCCACACCCCACTCCCACCCTCCCCCTCCCCCTCCCCCTCCAACCCCTCCTCATCCTCCTCCCACCACCCAGCCGCAGTCGGCCGACTCCGGAGGGCCTTTTAGTCGCGAAACAGGAGCGGAGCCAGGCGGCCCGGCATTGTCGCCGAGCCGTTAAACGCCCGGCCTTACGGCCAATCCCCGCGCACAGAGTCCCGGCTCTCGCACTGTCCTTGCGGGAATTTGCATTTCCTCTCTCCACCCACCACAGGCAGTCCCGCCATTAAATACACGTAAAGCGCTCAGCGGGGGGTGTTTCGCGAACCGGGTGTGCTGCATCTGCGACACACACACACGTAGACACATTCGTTTCGCCTTCGGAAGGAAGGTTAGCTTCCACATTGAGGTAATCAGAGACAAGAACTATACGCCCCAAAGGCCTCGAAAGGCGCATTTGGTACCGACCGACCACCATATCATCCGACGTTCACACCTGTCAACAAAGGAAGAGTACAGCGCCACACCCTTTCGCAAATTGGCTCGGGGGCTCTCTACTTGATTTTACACCGGTGACCACTTTGATATCTGTATTGTATGGAGGGAGCAAAGGGCTCATGAAAAATAAAACTGTCAAACGATAAATAATCTTCATCAGTTGCATTTCCCCTCTCTACCCACCACCGGTGATCCCGCCATTAAATACACGTAAAGCGCTCAGCGGAGGGTGTTTCGCGAACCGGGTGTGCTGCATCTGCGACACACACACACGTAGACACATTCGTTTCGCCTTCGGAAGGAAGATTAGCTTCCACATTGAGGTAATCAGAGACAAGAACTATACGCCCCAAAGGCCTCGAAAGGCGCATTTGGTACCGACCGACCACCATATCATCCGACGTTCACACCTGTCAACAAAGGAAGAGTACAGCGCCACACCTTTTCGCAAATTGGCTCGGGGGCTCTCTACTTGATTTTACACCGGTGACCACTTTGATATCTGTATTGTATGGAGGGAGCAAAGGGCTCATGAAAAATAAAACTGTCAAACGATAAATAATCTTCATCAGTTGCATTTCCCCTCTCTACCCACCACCGGTGATCCCGCCATTAAATACACGTAAAGCGCTCAGCGGAGGGTGTTTCGCGAACCGAGTGTGCTGCATCTGCGACACACACACACACACACGCAGACACATTAGTTTCGCCTGCGGTAGGAAGATTAGCTTCCATATTGAGGTAATCAGAGACAAGAACTACACCCCGAAGTCTCTAGAGGCACATTTGGTACCGACCGACCACCATGTCAACCTACGTTCACACCTGTCAACAAAGGAACGGAACAGCGCCACACCTTTTCGCACATTGGCTCGGTGGCGCACTACTTGATTTTAGACCAGTGACCACTTAGATTTCTGTATTGTATGGAGGGAGCCAAGGGTTCATGAAAACTAAAACTGTCAAACGATAAATAAGCTTCATCAGTTGCATTTCCCCTCTGCACGCAACACCGGCAGTCCCGCCATTAAATACACGTAAAGCGCTCAGCAGAGGGTGTTTCGCGAACCGGGTGTGCTGCATCTGCGACACTCACACATTCGTTTCGCCTTCGGAAGGAAGATTAGCTTCCACATTGAGGTAATCAGAGACAAGAACTATACGCCCCAAAGGCCTCGAAAGGCGCATTTGGTACCGACCGACCACCATATCATCCGACGTTCACACCTGTCAACAAAGGAAGAGTACAGCGCCACACCTTTTCGCAAATTGGCTCGGGGGCTCTCTACTTGATTTTACACCGGTGACCACTTTGATATCTGTATTGTATGGAGGGAGCAAAGGGCTCATGAAAAATAAAACTGTCAAACGATAAATAATCTTCATCAGTTGCATTTCCCCTCTCTACCCACCACCGGTGATCCCGCCATTAAATACACGTAAAGCGCTCAGCGGAGGGTGTTTCGCGAACCGAGTGTGCTGCATCTGCGACACACACACACACACGCAGACACATTAGTTTCGCCTGCGGTAGGAAGATTAGCTTCCATATTGAGGTAATCAGAGACAAGAACTACACCCCGAAGTCTCTAGAGGCACATTTGGTACCGACCGACCACCATGTCAACCTACGTTCACACCTGTCAACAAAGGAACGGAACAGCGCCACACCTTTTCGCACATTGGCTCGGTGGCTCCCTACTTGATTCTAGACCAGTGATCACTTTGACATCTGTATTGTATGGAGGGAGCCAAGGGCTCATGAAAAATAAAACTGTCAAACGATAAATAATCTTCATCAGTTGCATTTCCCCTCTCCACCCACCACTGGCGGTCCCGCCATTAAATACACGTAAAGCACACAGCGGAGGGTGTTCCGCCAACCACGTGAGCTGCAGATGCGACACACACACATACGTTCGTTTCGCTTTCGTAAGGAATACTGGCTTCCACATTCAGGTAATCAGTGACACATAAAAAGTATGCCCCAAAGGCCTCGAAAGGCGCGTTTGTTACCGACCGAACACCATGTCATCCTACGCTCGCATGCGTCAGCGGCTGCAGGGGATGGGTTCAGGGCCCCACCGTTTCGGCCGTTTGTTTCGCAGTGGCTCCCTACTAATTTTTAGACCAGAGACCAGTTTGACTACTTTATTGTGTGGAGGGACAAAAAGGCTCATGAAAAATAAAACTACTAAACTAAAAAGAAACTTAATCAAAACATCTCCTGTTCGGTCATGAAACACAGAGACCTAGGCTGAACAGAGCTCTGAGATCACTCACAAACCGAAAGGGATATGGAGAACCCCAAAGAGGTACCTGCAGCGGGCTTTCACCTGCCACACGCGACTTGAAAGACGGTAAACGGACTGAGGACGAGAATGTAGCGGTGTAAGGCGAATTTAAGGAAGTGTATCTTCAACCGAAGAGGTGGCGACCCACTACAGCTGCTGGTCTACAGGAACCTGCCCAATCCTTGCACCATAAAAGATATTTACGAAGCTGCTGGTAATGTCATTAAAACAGCAGAATGCAGAAGCTCGCGATCCATTTAACAGAATACCAAATGTGTCTTGCATTACTATTTTATTACGTCAGTGTACTGTAATTATTTTATTTATCTAAGTCCTGGACATGTAAAATAAAATAGATAAATCAATCAAAACTTTTAACATGTTGGTTGGACTGAAATGTACTAATTATTGACCGTACTGTAACAGAAACGTCTAGTATAAAATTAAATGTGATTTGCAGAAATGTGTTTTTACAGCTTTCCTCTTCAAGCAATCCTGAGGACAATAGTGTTGCTCAAAACGACATACATCACTTACTTTCATTTGAATCCTGGAATCTTTTTTAAGCAGATAACCTTTGTTCGCCTCAATAAGTCGACAGATAAATATTTCCCACCAGGGGCTCAAGGTTCTTTCGTGAGTACGTGCGTGGTGAGCACGGGGCCCCGAGCTAATGCAGTCTGTCTTCCTTCTTTACTCCCTGCATGGAATTTCCTATCCCTTCCTCTCCTTTCCTATCCTTCTCCTTCCCTTCCCAACCGGGGCAGTGATGATCTAGGCATTTGGTCCCACTGTCCCAAACCACCAACCGACGACAGATAATTTACGGGTGTTTTTTTTATTGTCGCGGCAGAATAGCCGCGCGCGGCAAGGCGCCGTGCTGCGGTGCGCGCGGCTGTTCGCCTCCGGGTGTTCGAGTTCTCCTTCGGGCATGAGTGTTTGTGTTATCCTTAGCATAAGTTAGTGTAAGTAGTTTTTAAGCCTAGGGACTGATGATCAGTGTAGTCAAGTCCTATTAGATTTATGAACATTTGAATTTTATTGCAGGATATTGCCTTTTAAGCCATTGTATGCAGTAGGTAGTGTTCTTTTAAGTGTCAGTCACGTAAATGACTTGAATCGTGTGCAGAAGAGTGATACACTGTTACAGATGCTTTCAGTATGTAAATACTGTCTGCATGGTGTGATAGGAACTTAGTTGGTACTTAAAGACTACCCTCTGCTAGGCACTTAAATGAGATTTGCAACTTTATGGTAGATGCTGAATTTTGAATACAAGAACACAGGAAATGTAAGCGGTAAACGGTTTTGTTTAATCATTTTGTGGAGGGTGTCAGTAAGGATATGTTTCGTAAAGCTCTGAAATTTTTGTGAAGTTCTATCATTTTCGAATAATGGATTAACGAAGCTGAGACACTCGAGTACAGTTAGTTTTAAGACAAAAATATATTAGTTTATAACTGTACTACTTGCGTTATGGTGTTAAAATTAAGATTTTTCATCTTATTGAGTATAAAACGACAGCATTTTAAATTTTTTTAAAAGACCGCCGATAACTTGGCGAGTTACTTGAAAATCCAATTTTGCTTCGTCCTGGAAGCCGTTAGACAGACGGCGATCAAGAAGTGTGGACTGTGTTTCGAGTTTAGTCTCTTAGTCGCAGACTACTGAGAACTTTGGTTGCGAGTGTCTCTAAATGTGCTGTATTGTACGAAAGTCGTAAAATGTAACCTCTCGTGTTGTATAAAACAGGACATTACGGATACAAACCGATTTCAGTTCTTATAGACACGCAACAAAACTTTGCACAAATGTACTGTTAACGAATTGAAAGAAAACTGATGCTGCTTCTCAAACTGATGTTTCCAATGCAATTTAAATAAAGGTTAAGACTGAAAGACTCGCAGCGCAACGAAATCAAGTATTAAGAACTGCATGCCGTTGCATGTAAAAAGGACACTCCACGTCTCGCCTAGGCACACGTAATTAATCGTAACCATTGCATTAATAATTGCAACTGCGTAGAAATGACGTAACTGTACTCCTAAATGTCGAATTACAATCAGACACTTAATGGTTAAAATCAGTGCTTGAATTCAATCATTAACGAGAAAAACTGCAACTGTCATTGCCCGTAAAGAAGAACCGCCGCGGTGAAATAGCCGTGCGCACTAAAGCGCCTTGCTTCGGTGCGAGCGGCTGTTCGCCGTCGGATGTTAGTGTCCTCCCTCGGGCATGTATGTGTGTGTTGTTCTTATGATCAGTTAGTTTAAGTATTTTGTAGCTGTAGGGACCTATTACCACTGAAGTTAGGTCCAGTAAGGTTACAAACATTTGAACATTTGAAAGAAAAACCGGCTTCCAGCCGCGATTCACGTGATTTACATGTTGGTTTCAGTAGAATGACGTCATGCGCGGTCGTGTTATCTTTAGGCTTGTAGTCCAATAGACTGAGCGGTGGAGCAGCTTAAACCATTTGCAGAAACGGACAGAGCATACATTGTACTAGGAAGTCGACCGAGCGAGGTGGCGCAGTGGTAACGCACTGGACTCGTATTCGGGAGGGCGGTGGTTCAAATCCACCCTCGGCCATCCAGATTTAGGTTATCCGTGATTTTCCTAAATCACTCCAGGCAAATGCCGGGATGGTTCCTTTCAAAGGGCACGACCGATTTCCTTCGTCTCTAATAAGCAAGCTGTCTACGGGACGTTAAACCCTAAGCTTCCTTCCTACTAGGTAGTCGAGTAAGTTGAAATTGGGATATCAATGAGGAGAAAAGTAGAGGAGGTATACGAGCTTTGGAATAAGCAGGTCTCAATAAATGGATAGCAGTGTGGGGAAAGAGGTATGTTAGAAGATGGAAACGGAAGAGTTGGAATACGAACGACCAAACGTAGAGCAGTTTCTGCATGACTTACACGAGGCAGCCGGCGAAGAGCCTAGCAGGACCACGAGGGCGGCAACGGCGGCGAGTGCGGCGTATGCTTGCATGGTGCCTGCAGGGTGCGAACTGTGCCCACAGCCGGGCGTCCAGCCTCTTATAAAGGGATGTCCGGGGGCCCTGCGATGATAGCGGGGGAAGCGCCGCCGAATAGGGCTGGCCGCGCCTCCGATAAGGAGCGCAGAACCTGCCGGAACGCGGCCGCTGGTGCCTTATCCGGCCAAGGCCGCGGCCGGAAGAGGCAGGCCGAGCCACGGCGCCGGCCACGCTATCAAGCGACGATAGCGCGGCTGCTTACACCGCCGTCACGTTATCCGATCCGCATTTCTTCTCGCGACACAAAGGAATTAAAAAACATTTGCCTGCCTGTGGGTACTGTACTTTCTCAATGCGGAAACTTGAAAATTTGTGCCCGACTGGGAACCTGGATATAGACGGATGTGCGCATCCGCCAGTTTTGTTCCTTAGCGTCGACGCGAGACGGCAACATAGGGTGTTCAGTATGCTTTCAGCTTGGAATTGTTCTAATTGTTCAGAAAATGGTTTTGTTTCTCCGAGAACCCTGAAAGCCGTGAGGTATTGATATTAACCCAGATGATCCTCACGTCCTTCCAGAAGGAAGGTGTCTCTTTTTTTAAACATTTAAGGTAAATTGTTTCCTTTTGGCACAAAACACTTTCTTCAACATCGGACTGTTATTTGAATGTCCATCATTGACATGCATATACTAACAACCACTGTTACCGCACGTTAATCTATGTTACACCCCTTTGAAGATAGGGATTCAGAAGAAACGTATCAATTAACTCATTATTATAGGTGTGTAAGTACTTACTCATCAATTTTATTTCTATTACTCAGAAACATTTGGATGGATTTACAATTAAAACGTCAAATCTAGCATGTGACATTAGTGTTCTCATTTTTACTTCGTTCTAGAAGGACGGCTTATTTGGCCGAGACTAAGGATGCAATTCGTGTAAAATCAATGTTGCAACATTTGAACGATCTGTTAGAGATTTAATACAAAATTTTTTTATACCAAATGTACCCGCCAAAAAATATTCAGGAGCATCTGGGTTCAACTATCGTCATAAGAAATAGACACCGATAGGTACTTCAAAACTATGCAAAGAGCATTAAATCATTTGTAATTAAGTACGATTTCAATTCTAACACTAAACGTAGGGGTAGACCAGATGTGGCTCGAATTCAAAGAAGTGGTATCGACAGCAATTGACAGTTTTATACACAAATAAATTAATAAAAGAAGGAGGTGATCCCCATTGGTACACAAAACAGCTCAGGACACTGATGGAAAAGCAACGAAAAAGGCACGCTAAATTTAAACAAACCCAAAATCTCCAGGATGGGGGATCCTACACAGAAGCTTGAAATTCAGCGAAGACTTCAATGTGAGACGCCTACAATACTTATCACAACAAAACTATTTCTCGATGTTTGACTAAAAACCCGAAGAGATTTCGGTCATATGTTTAATACACTAGGGGCAAAATACGAACAATACCCTCACTACGTGATAGTAATGGCGGTCTTGCCGATGACAGTGCTACTAAAGCAGAGTTACTTAACATAGCGTTTAGAAACTCATTCACCAAAGAAGCCGAAACCAATTTTCAAGATTTTCAATTAAAAACAGAGACCAAAATGAGTAATGTAGAAGTAGCCTAGAGACCACCGGATTAGTGAAGCAACTAAAATCACTTAACAACAGCCGGCCGCTATGGCCGAGGGGACTGAGGCGCTCCAGTCACGGTTTGCACGGCCACTACGGTCGGGGGTTTGAATCCCCCCCTCGGACATGGATATTTGTGTCGTCCTTAGTCTTAGCTAGTTCATAAGTACTTTGTAAGTTTAGAGACTGATGACCCCGTAGTTAAGTCCCATAAGCTATACAAACATTTGAACTTAACAACAACAAGTCTTCGGACTGTATACCGATTAGACTTCTATCTGATTATTCTGAAGAAATAGCTCCTTACTTAACAGTTATATACAACCGCTCTCTGTGTACCAAAAGATTGGAAAGTTGCATAGGTCACACCTATATTCAAGAAAGGCAGTAGGAGTAACCCACTACACTACAGGCCTATTTCATAGACGTCAATTTGCAGCAGGGTTTTGGAACATATACTGTATCCAAATACAATTAATTATCTCGAACAGAATGATCTATTGACCCAAGGTCAACACGGATTTAGAAAACATAGTTCATGCGAAACACACCTAGCCCTTTATGGTATATGAACCCAAATTAGTGACTGGAAAGGGGATTTCCTGTCAGAGAGGACACATTTCGTAGTAATCGATGGTAAGGCATCAACTAAAACAGAGGTGATATTGGGTGTTCCACAGGGTAGTGTTATTGGTCCTCTGCTGTTCCTTATTTACACAAACGATTTAGGGGAAATCTAAGTAGCTCTCTTAGGTTGTTTGCAAATGACGCCATCATTTACCGTCTAGTAAAATCATCTGAAGGTCAAAACCAACTGCAGAACGACCTGAACAAGATGTCATTATGGTGTAAAAATTGGCAATTGACTCTAAATAATGAGAAGTGTGAAGTTGTCCACATGAGTACGAAAAGAAATCTGTTAAACTTTGTTTACAAGATAAATCAATCCAATGTGAAGGCCGTAAAGTCCACTAAATACCTAGGAATTACTATTACTTCAGACTTAAATTGGAAAGAACACGTATGTAATGTCGTGGGTAAATCGAACCAGAGACTGCGTTTTAATCGCAGAACCCTTAAAAGATGTAACAGAATCACTAAAGGAACTGCTTACACTACGCTTGTCCGTCCTTTTTTGGAGTATTGGTGCCAAGTGTGGGATCGTTATCAGGTGAGTTTGACGGAGGACATCGAAAGAGTCCAAAGAAGGGCAGCTCGTTTCGTATTGTCACGATAGAGGAGAGACAGAGTTACGGAAATGATACAGGATCTGTGATGGAAATCGTTAAAACAACGGCGCTTATCGCTGCGGCGTGGGCTACTTACGAAAATCCAATCGCCACATTCTCCTCCGAATGCGAAAATATATTGTTGACGCCCACTTATATAGGTAGAAATGATCGTCAGAATACAATACGAGGAACAGAGCTCGAACGGAGAGGTTCAGGTGTTATTTCTTCCCGCGCGCTATTCGAGAATGGAATGGGAGATAAAATAGTATAAAGGTGGTTCTATGAACCCTCTGTCAGGCACTTAAATGTGATTTGCAGAGTATCCCATGTAGATGTAGATGTAGATGTAGAACACAGTGTAATACGCTGGTTCAGCACTTACATTGTAGCGAAGGGTCCGACACAACAGCTTCTGCTACCGACTTTTATTTATACATTTATTGGCGATAACAAACAGCATCAACAATTAGATTAATACAATTTTAATTACTATTAAAAGTACATACTGTTTCTACTTATTAGAATGGCTGATACGGCTCTTACTAGTAAACCATGTTCGAAACAACTGCGATGTTAAACTGAACCAACTTTTGTGAGTCTACGTCATAGGTATGTTGTAGTTTACTATAAAAGTGTCTTATCTCCAAATTGGTCCCTTGTAATTAACCTATTGGAAGAAATCGGTTTTAATGACTTAATTGGCTGCTTTTTGACATAAGTCGTAACTGAAAACCTTTTTTAACATATGTACATTGTTTCGTATTAACTTATTAAAAATATTAATTTTTATGTTTTTATTTTGAAGACAGCAATTCGCAAAAATAGAGCGAATACTTGGAAACGATTGAATTAGACATCAATCACAATTATTTCCACTGATCCATTCCTCTTTTATTTATAAATATTTTATTGCATCCTAGTTTATCATGGTAATGTACTTTCGTAGCTTGTAAATTGAAAAAGCATTTTATATGAATTTTGAAAAATATTCCGTGAAATAAGCGTAGATGTGAGATTATATTCTGATCGAACTTATCACATCACGTTCGAAAACGTAGTGTTATCGCGAAGCTATGGAACTGCATCTGGCATCCAATGCAAAAAATAAATAAATAAAAATGCAAATAAAAAAATAAATATGCTCCGGATACACACACAGGTGGGTAAAATTAAAACACACACACACACACACCATATAGTGCCCTAGTACTGACAACTACGTCATCCGCACACGAACTGGTATTTTAACCCCCTGGTCCCCTGCTAACTAGACAGTTGCGGTGATCACTATGCCATCCGAACACAGTGGTCCTTACACCCGAACGGACTACCCTAGCACGTCTCCGGTAGAGAAAAATTTTCAACTTATTCACTCACTACTGTCATAGGGCGCCTATGTAGTGTCTCATTTCCTGGCGGAATTTCACCAGATTTTGCAATACTTCGAGAAAGGAGCAGTTCTGACTGAAAGGATCACTGGTCGTCATCGCGTTAATTACGCGTACCTACTCTGTTATCTTCTTCTTCTCTCTTTATATTAAAAATAAAGTGTTCGTCTGTTTGTATGTTTGTTTGTGTATACGAATTGCATACAAATCTACAGTTTTATTCCAATTTTTATGATATTTTGCTTCAATCCATGAGAACGGTCACCGTAAGTGTAAGAATCGCGTACAACACGTAGTACACGAGATATGACGTCATAAGCTATGAGATGCAAGAAAAACTGCTACATCACGCTATAATGTTGCACATTTCCTGCTAAACCACTGGACAGATTTCAACCGAATTTGATACACATATTCCTTAACGTAAGATAACAGTTGCTGCAGCGCTAAGAATTATATATAACACATGGTTCAGGAGATATTACGTCATAATACTAATCGCTAAAAATAAACATAAACAATAACATTCATCATCATCACCATCACACACCACGTTTTAATATATTACTTCTTTTACCTCTAATTTTATTCGCAAACAGATCTTACAGACATACAACACTTATACAAATGAATACACATCAGAAAAATTATATTACTGTAACAACATATAACTCAATAAATATGAGACCGTACGAATTGTATATGTCATTTGTATTTTGATTACTATCTTTCTTTGTTTAGGACTGCACTTACAATTTTGTACATTATGCAAGACAGCCGTACTTATTACATATTCTCCGATAAATAAGACATGTTTTTAGAAGAAAGGAGATGGACAGAGAGAGAAGGGATAGAAGTATTAACTCAAGGCAGGAATAAATAAAGAAAACCCCGGTCAGCGCCGAGTTTTCAGCTAGGCACTTGAAACTGTTTATTGGTATGTTTGAAAAAAAAAACTATTAAGGAAAGATGCAAAAAAAAAATGGTTTAACTCGAAGAGGGACATCCATCAACATAAAGTTCGTTTCCCTGTATAAGCCGTGGGGGCGGGACTGTGGCGGGGGGAGGGGGGGGGGGTAAATTTGAAATCTTAAAAAAAAAACATAATTTTTTATTATAGGTTTTTAATCTGAGTGAAAAAAGATTGTAACTTTAGTATGAAACACATTTTTCGTTTCGTGATAGAAGGCGTCGTAATCGGTAAAAATAAAAATCAGTTTAAAATTGTTGCAAAACTGTAATATCTCAACCAAATACACACCAGATTAGAGCAATCAAAATAGAGTTTTCGATTTTTTTGATAATTCTATCATGTGACACCTGCCACAATCGAATAAAGCAAAGACCTTGTACTATCAGTCAGTGAGTCCGACTGTTCATTGTACTTCAATGATTTTTACTGTTCACGTCTCTACGGAATTGTTTCACGACGTTCACTACTGCAGAGAGAGTAGATATCATTTCCTCGTACTCTAAAGATCTTAGAAATGTTGAAGGAGCTCGTCAAAGATGCGATAATCTGTTCTCTATTATCGCAGTGCTGTCCAACTGTTTGCTGAAAATGAACTACTAACGTAGGAAAAGAGTTCGATGTCTATTTGTTCGAGATATTACCGTTTTTAACAATTTTCAACTCACATTTTGCCGCATACAGTGCCATCTATCATGAAACGAAAGAAACGTCTCACGCAAAAATAACATATATTTTCGCGTAGAATCCAAATCTGCAATTAAAAATGGATTCTTATTTAAGATTCAAAAATCACTCTCTCTCCCGCCCCCAGAAGTGTTGCAGCTTCGTATTAATGAACGTCCCTCTTCTAGGTGAACAACTTTTTATTAATCTGATTTGTACTTTTCCAAATATTTCGGAAAACAGTTTTAAGTGCTTCACCGTATGGAAAATCCCAATTAGAATGTCAGTAATAGGGGACAGACAACAACCCACCGTAAAGACGATCGCTGACCTAAATACAGGCACGTAAAATCACATTCATACAACTTTTTCGGCCATGGTTTACATCAGAAAAATATCACAATCACTAAGACATAACTCAATCACAAATGACCACAACCTCTAGCCGCTTTTATTTTCCTTGTGAGTGTGAGACGGACGTAGAGGATGCCCGTCTGAACAGTTTGGGGATCCTAGGGAAAGAGGAGTCACAAAGTTACAGCTAACTTCAGGTAACATCATACACTCAATGAACAGTATCTTACAAAATGTGATAAAACTGTCGGCCTTCAACCTTAGTGCAATCATGGCATAGGAGAACAAGACCTTGACGCATCCTGGAGTGAACTAATTCCATCACCGCGTCCACTGGTGTCTCATACAGAGGTGACTTTTTATATCCCCTTAGGAAATGATCATTGGTATTCGGGTCAGATGGCCTCAAAGGCCACGGAAAATGACCTCGCCTTCATAGTTTGCATAACTAAGGGAATATACTATTACAGTCATCGATCGCTACAGTTACACTATTTTAAACTGACGTATACAAAGGACAAAACACACACGTACACACATACACACGCACACACACTGGCGAGGAAGGACTCGAGAGCAGGAACAGCCGCCCAGTCCGTGCCATGGTGCCCCAGACCACACGGCCATCCACGCGCGGCTCTCCCTTCACGATCCTGCGACCTGCTTCATGAATTACTAGTAATCAGGGTCCTCCTTACAGAAAATAAACAGTATACATACAAAGAAGGAGGACGGTACGAGTTAAGCTGTACTCATGTTAGTTATAAATAAAACAAAGCGGTAGACAAATTTACTTCCATATCTCCTTAGACCGGCATCTTCCACCTCAAATTATTCAGTGCTTCCTGTTAAATTGTACACCATCTTATAACCTTTCTTCAACTATGGCATTCAGAAAACGAACACATATTAGTCGCACTGTTGTGTTTCATTGCATTCGTACTTTGCACAAGTCACCTTATGCTGTGTGGCAGGGGCTATGTATTACACTACTGTCATTCCATCCCCCCTCCCCCAAACCCCTTTTTGTTTCCCCCTCTGACGTTGAATACAAGAACGGAAGCAGGAACCTAATTTTACCTTCACTTTATGTTCGTGAAACGACGTAAAAGGAAGGGATGTATTATTTGCCTCTCTGCGGAGACACGATGTTCAAATTTTAACAGAAAACCGCACTATGCAATGTGACACCTCCCTAGTTCCATCAGCTAGTGGAGTTGAATTTGCATCTCCTTTACGCTTTCGCGCTGACACAACACAAATTGATGTTGCTTGCACGCTCTCGTACTCGGGACAACATTGTTATTCTACCCAGCTCCCTGCCGAGGTAGTGACGAATTATGATATCTAACAGAAATAAAATAACTGTGCTCACATTACCCTTTATAAACGAACAGGTAGAGTAAGAATTAAATCATAAATTAACACAGATACAAATGTACAAAATATAAAATTAAGTAAAAATCAGAGATGCGTACGTCTAACCAATCAATATTCATGTTGCAAAATAATTACTGTTAAACAAAATATAAATGCCGATGAACGAATCTAATATTTAAGTGCCAAACTGTAGACATAACGTCTTGGATAAATGTAATTGTAATGTTCAAATGTTTGTAAATGTGATATAACTAATGTGGTTATCAATCCATAGGCTTACAAAGTACTTAAACTAATTTCTGCTAAGGGCAACACAAACACACACACACACACACACACACACACACACACACACACACACCCATGATTGAGGGAGGACTCGAACATCCTACGGCGAGGAACTGCGCGCTCCTGAGCAAGGAGCTTTAGAGCGCTAGGCCACTCCACCACGATTAAATTTAATTCGCAAAATTAAACACTTCAAACTTTCAGTTAATAATAAATCAATATAATTTTACCGGAACAATAATAGAGACATACTAGATATAAATTTCATTTCGTAGTATATAATTTTACTGAAGAAATGAAACAACGAAATACTTACTGAAACAATGAAAAAATGTGACTTAAGAGATATTTACCGAAACAACGAAGCAACGTGAACAAGAACTGTTACTAAAACTTTATTTTATGAGCATTTCTTTTCGAAAAAGTGTTTAAAATGGCATTATATGAGATCTAATTGCTTACTGATGTTCAGTGCTGATCAAACTCATTTTTGTGAGGAAAGGGAACATTTGGACAGCGGCAAGGTTTAACTTAGCTCAAGCAGTTAGCATGAAATATTTGTCAATTACATACACAAATATCCGGCGTGAATCGCTCAATTTCTGAAAACCAGGTTAAAAGCCTTTCAAAAGTTTCTGGAACTTTTCACCAACCACGAACGCACCATAAGTGCGGAAAGGAAAAAATAATGTTATATAATTACATATTTCCGAAGTTTTCTTTCACTTACACTGTTAAACCTTGTTTCCTGTTAAATTATTTTAGGCTAACGGGAAGTGCGAAGATATTAAACTGTTGTTATAACTATGTGACCACCCTTCTGTGGTCATAGGTCACTAGACTTGCAGACTACTTAAACTAACTTACTCCAAGGACAACACTCACACTCATGGCCGAGGGAGGAGTGGAACCTCCGGCACGATTCAAAATGTTCAAATGTTTGTATAGCTTATGGGACTTAACTACGGGGTCATCAGTCCATAAACTTACAAACTACTTAGGAACTACTTAACACTAAGGACGGCACAAATATCCATGCTCGAGGGGGGATTCGAACCCCTGACCGTAGTGGCCGTGCAGACCGTGACTGGAGCGCCTCAGTCCCCTCGGCCACCGCAGCCGGCCCTCCGGCAGGAGCGGCCACGCAATCGGTAGCATGGCGCCTTAGACCACGCGGTCATTCCTGCGTGGCTAACTGGAAATAACCTATAGGTTTTAATGACTGAGATTGTGACAGTCAAAATGTGTGTCAGTAATTGCCGTATATTTTGATCTCACTGACTTGGAATCTTAAATGTTTTACAACGGAAAGGGACCATGAATATAAATATCATATTTACATCTCCATCTTTCTGAGAAAAAGGGATCGTAATAGTGGGACATACAGCAGACAAATATATGTAACTTATGTCGTTATTAAGTCAAACGATTATTAAAATCAAACCTTTTATTTTGAACACCTGGATGTGTTATCTCATCGCTTGGATCGCTAGTCTCTTGCTCCAACTATCAAGCGATAGTAACACCCACAGCTGAGTGTTGGGCGATATTTGAACACGACTCGACCTGATGGCTCAACTTACTTCACAATTCAGGAAAATTATGGTTAAGTAGTGATCTAGTAGACTTTTGTTGCTCTGAATCATCTTTCATGGTTATTTTAACGCACTCTGGACTTTTATGATATACGTAACTGTACAACACTTAATGAAATATCTTCTAGGGCGCAGAAAACTCGTAACAACGACAACTAATAAGTAAGTAAATGATTGCAATTACCATGCTGTCCATTTCTCTAAGTTACTTAAGTCCCACAATATATTTACTCTTGATGGTATAAATTCCACTTTAATTTATTTTCCTGTTTAAATTTCAGTTTCTTTTCCGCGATACTTGTCAATTGTTATTCATACAATGAATAATTTCCTGTCGTTTTCATTTGAATATTGTTGCATTCTTTCAAACCGATTAAAATCTGGCAACGTTTTTATGTGTTATTTTAATAAAATTATGTTAACAGAAATAATTGGAACCGAATTAATAAATCATTTCAGTTCCTCGTAGACAAATAAAATTTTAGCAGTAGGTTCATTGTAGTAATATCCTTGGGGAAAATAATTCAGTCTGTCCCTTTCACGTAGACTTCACAATCAGCATAAATGGTACATCGTACATACCAGATGTATTACAAATTTGTTCACACACAATAAGAGTTACTACAGTTGCAGTGTAATGCTATATTTGTCCGCGCGCGAGTTAAATATGACGTGACCTATCGCACAAATTAGATAATGTATCGACTGCTGCGGTATATGCAGAAATATCGAGCCCTTTCGGGCCCGAGTGTGGTTTGCCAGCCGTAGCTGTAGAGATGGGTAAACTGAAATACCTGTCTCTTTAAAAGAAAAAGAAATGGAGCAATACAATGTAATGTTTCAGAACACTTTTTACAAACGATCTTCAAAGTGTGCTGTAGTCGTTTTCACATATAAACGTAAAATGGTTGGATTTAGAAGTGCAGCACCTCAATTCTCAATATGCCATTTTAGTAAATTCTGGTGACAATATCTACCAATTAAATGAACAGTGACCGTCACGAAGTTCTCGTTTCAAGTGTGGCTCTACCATCCGTAATGTAGATGTAGGTGGGATTACTGCATAACATTCAGCTTTTCAGATGTTGGTAGAGCTATGTGACCAAACTGCACTTCTCATCAGTCCATAGACGTACAAACTAAATAAACTGGCATAAGTTATTAGGTGTGGTTTACAGCTACTAAATACATTTGAAGACACATTGTGTTTAACCTTAAGCTGTTTATTTAGGCAAATGCTACCAGTTTCTGTCGGTAGACCATTATCAAGCACCAACTTTGGATGAAGACACAAGCTAAAAATATTTTAAATTACAGTTTTTATTAAAGTAGTCGGAATCATGATATAAAAGTAAAGATGTCTGAAATACTCACAGAGAATAAACACATACTTATGGTAACATATTACAATGTTGAAAATATAAGAGCAGGAGAAAGTGTACAGCTTGCAATTTTACAAAATTAAAAAGTAAGTATGCAAAGTGACTGCACAGCACTAACTATAAGACTTACAGAGAATATTAAAGTGTAATTCCATAGAATAATATAGGCAAAGAACGTAAAGGAGTTTCTATAGTTGGTATCGTAAGTGACAATCTTTGGAATGTTTTGTAGTAGATAGTAGTTTTACCATGTAAACAGTGGAGTAACTGAAATAAATAATGCGTCCACCAAAAAGAGGGTGTCTAGCCTAAAGGGTCACGCGAGTGCACTAAATATCCCAAGCACGTCTCCTCTTAAAGCACAAACTTGAATTCTGCCTCGATGTTCCCGTAAGTAACTCACTTAGGTTTTTAGGTTTTGTGTCAGAACAATTGTATGGATAAGCATAACTGTTTCAGTGCATCGGAACTGTCACATTTGTTTAGAAACAGTAGTGTTTCATTCCGCTCAGTTTTTAATCAGAATCGAGTAAGAGTACCGTCAGAAACAATATCGTCTATAGACTTAATAAAATGACTTCAACTCTGACTAGCGCTAGTGTAGCAATTTCATATTGAAAGCCGGTGGTGCTACAAAAAGAAAGACAAATAAATTGTTTTTAAACCGGGACTGATAAATAACCGAGAAAGACACACAAGCTATGCCACATTAGGTTTAGATGCAGATGCCGTCAATAACGAAATAGGAATTATAACACAGGTAGTCTTGACCAACGGTTTCTCTGAAAAGGATGTACGTCAAATGCGTACCGAACGTGGTGGCACAGTGGTAACGCACTGAACTCGCATTCGGGAGAATGGTGGTTCAAGTCTACCTCCGTCCATCCGGATCTAATTTTCCGTGATTTCCCTAAATCACTCCAGGCGAATGCCGGGATGGTTCCTTTCAAAGGGCACGGCCGCTTCTCCATCCGTACCCAAAACTCCGAGCGTTAGCTCCGTCTCTAATGACCAAGCTGTCGACGGGACGTTAAACCCTTAGTTTCCTTCCTTCCTTCAAATGGGTCACAGAATCTTTAGAAAAGTACATCTTCAGTCACTAGTTAATGACAATAAATTCAAACCTGTGTCTCTAACCTACTTCGGCCCTGGGTGTGAGAAGACAGCGCACGCTTAAAAAAAAGCTAAAGTGCAGGTAGGCTTCCGCACAAGGAAAAACTTGCTTTGCGACACAACCTTGATGATAACAGTGACAAATTAAAAAAATATGAGTTTATAAGATTGATCATAAGTCCTGTGATGGGGATTATGTGGGGCAGACGGGGAGGGATTTCACAACCAGATTTAGAGAGCACACGTACAGAAGTATTAATAGTGCGTTAGAAACTAAAGGACGTATTTTACCTCTTATGTACCACTGCTTAAAATTATTCACGTTGAACCGAAAGGTAGCGACCTCGACATTTTGGAAGATCTAGAAATCGATGTGCAGCACAAGCACAAAGCCTAAGAGCGTGATTAACGAGCAGATTATCCTTTGACCGCAGGTTCCTTTATTCCATATCACTCAATCTCTTGATCCTTATTGCATTATTTTTATCACACTCCTGTGTTCCTCTTTCTCTTTTTATTTGTGACGTCACTCCTTCATTTTTTACCCAATTACATTATTTTCTGAAGTGTGTACCCTAGTTCTGTTGGTCTGAGCGCAGCGTGCATTTTTACCTTTGAACCTGGACTCTGTTCAGCATGTCATAGGTTTTAAATTTTGGCTTTTACCCTTCCCCTTACGTCTTTGTATTTGCTAGTACCAGGCAGATTCATATAGTCTACCTAGGTCTCGTAACGTTTCACGATTTTTCGCATTAATTATTTTATGCTGTTTGATGTACTCCTTTTATATGATTGTTGTTCTCTTCACTGGAAATCTGTTTGTACTCATGACAGGACTATCAAATACAACCTTGCAAAATAGTTTTTAAATACAACCTTGGAAAACGGCTTGCATTTGACAGTCCTGTTATGAGAACAAACAGATTTCCAGTGAAGAGATTAAACAAGTGTCCTTGGGAACAAAGCTTATAATAATTCAGCCCAGACCTGTTCGCTTATTACAGGAATGATGTAACAAACCGATGTAGGAATCCATTAAGGATATTTTATTTTTATTGTGCTTTATTATCACTTGTACTAGTAAAGAGTCAGTAATTTAGTTTAATTTTGTGAAGAGGTTTTTTGTAGAGGATAAAAGAAAGTCTCTGGTGGCAAAGAAGTACTTCAAAATGGTGATATAGCTTCACTGAAACTAGTTGCATAAAATAAAGATATGTTATAAGTAATATAGCGACTGTGGCACATGGGCATATTGTTTAAATGTCTTCATTAAAAAAAATCTATATCTATAAATGTGAATGTCTGTTCGGTGTACGTTTATCACGTCTGAACCACAAGACATAAAGAGCTAAAAATTTGTACAGTTACTAATGCCTAGCCAGGAAAGGCTTTAGCCACGGTTTTATTGCAATCCGATAGCTATATATATATATATATATATATATATATATATATATATATATATATTAATGTGAATGTCTGTTCGGTGTACGCATATCACGTCCGAACGACAAGACGCAGAGTTAAATATTTGTACAGTTACTAATTTATACCTGAGGAAGGTTTTAGGCACGGTTTTATAGCTATCTGATAGATATTTAGTAATTTGAAGAATATAACACGCAATGCGGAACAATAATTACTCTTTGAAAATAGTTTTATTGGTTGCATTGTTGCTTGAGGGTTGATAATGATAAAAGGGTGGAGTATATTGAGATGGGAAGATATCGGTGTATATAAAATTCTACGTGTGTGTGTTAATATTTCGCTCAGCAGCGAAAACTACAGAACGTAAACGAATGGTCTGTGTGTAATTGTTGTTAGAAGTCTCCCGATGTACACCATAGCATTTCCATGCAGATAGCTATAAGAGGTGGAAGTATCGTGGTTGAAAGTCGACAAATAATAAAAAAAATCCGATTGAAGGCCAGCGATGACTCTATAGCAAAGAGGTTACATATAGCGAAATGTGGTGTCGCACAAGTATGAAGTGCGCGCCACGTACTTTCGCCGCGCGCCGCCATGCACGCACGGCCACGTTCTTGCGACGTCGGCCACGAGCGCCCTCTGCTGCAACTCCACTCGTGGCCACCACTGGACTGCATCGTTCACTTGGGAATCAGATAGGCACCAGTTAAGACTTGGATATCGGATAGGTACTAGGAATCATCAGTAGGCAGGCCTCTATCTACTTCAACTATGTATCAGCATTCTGCAGTAATGAACTTTGTGAAAAGTTAAGTATTAGAACGTTTCTATGAAATATATATATTGTTCTAATTTAGTCTAGAGTTTCTAGTTTCTGCTGTCCCACTGGCTGGTCACCTCCGTAACTGCACACGCGTGCATCATTTATTCCTGTGTCGGTCTCTTTCTACTAGGCCACCGACACCTACGACAACCGGCGGAAACGAGACACAAAAGTGGCGACAAGGATGGGATACAAAACGAAACGTGATGCCACAGACCATATCTTTGGTCTATACCTGCTAAATGTCTACAGCTCTTTCTCTGTAAGGATAAGCATAAGAATAAGGAAATATAGGAATAAATAAATAAAGCAGTAAAAAAGAAATTTCTTTTAAAACATCTCTTTAAAAAATCGATTTGACGTTTCGCGCATTACATCAAGTGATCGATCTGATATTATTCCAATCATTATTGTTGAATTTCGTGATTGGATTCTTCCTGACGTTTCGCGCATTACATCAAGTGATCGATCTGATATTATTCCAATCATTATTGTTGAATTTCGTGATTGGATTCTTCGAAATGAGTGTGATTTGATCTACGCTACTTACTTTCCTGATAATCAGCAAGTGCATAGACTTCTGCAATCTGATAGGAAGCCGGCCGCGGTGGTCGAGGGGACTGAGGCGCTCCAGTCACGGTCTGCAGGGCCACTACGATCGGGGGTTCGAATCCCCCCTCGGGCATGGATATTTGTGCCGTCCTTAGTGTTAGATAGTTCATAAGTAGTTTGTAAGCTTAGGGACTGATGACCCCGTAGTTAAGTTCCATAAGCTATACAAACATTTGAACATCTGATAGGAATATTTTTCAGTTCTGCTTTATCAGCGACATTTCCTCAAAAATGTGATAAATTAAACTTCGTAGATAAATGTGCATTGCGTTACTTTACACATATTACAACAGTACATCTACTTTTGATAGATCACATTCAAACAACTTGCCTCGGAAAAGGAAAGCGTCATTATTTCTTATATATTCTCCGATAATGATATTAAAAAAAGGGATATGGACAGACAGAAGGGATAGGAGAAGTACTAACTCAAGGCAGGAATAAATAAATAACCGGGCAACGCCGGGTTTTCAGCTAGTAAAAATTTAAAAAAAAAAAACCTTTGCCAGTCGCACTCCTCATAGACAATGTCATGTTACATGTATGGAACTGAATTAGTGCATATTAATACCGCCAGTGCCTGAGTTACAAGGCAGGATTGTTCAAATTTACATTCAATACTGGGCTGCTATTCCGCTATTGGAGAGTCTCAGCATCAATTACACGAGTTACATGGAGGAACATCGAGGCGGAAGGATATGGGATTAGGATATTTCGTGCATTTCAATTTTCTATAAAGCCGCGGTGACTGAGAGGAAAAAGTGACCGTCTAGTAAGCAGCAGGTGTCGCATTAGAATCTCGGTTGTGGCACAAAATTTATATAATGGCCTCACTTTTTATTCACCAAGTGTGCCGCGATTGTATGCAGTAGATGTGGCTGTACTGAGAATCCACAGACGGAAAAAAATGAGCCGGCGACCCACTCCTTAAGCGGCGGTGAGAAGTGAGAGATGGCCGCGATACGCCTGGCCGCCCGGCTCGTCATTTATTATGGAAATGCACGTGTGTTTGCACGTAAACAGCCGGCCGGCTCTGTTTGCGCGCGGCGCCGAGACAAGGTTCGTAATTGCAACAGCTGACCGCGCGCGCCCATCCATCATGGCGCCGGGTCGCCCCCCCCCCCCCTCCACCAGCCCGCCGGCGCTCCTGCGCATGTCCGAAAAACAAGCGACTGGCGTCCGCCAGGCTGACAATCTAATTTGTTTCACGCGCCTCGCCGCTCCGAAATGAATGAAAAAAGAAGCGACTGCGGTGGGCCCCACGTGTGGCTATGTATGTCTGTGCGGTGCGGTAATGTAAACGCCGAAGGCAATTTTCGTCCCCACGCCGGTCACATACAGCTCACACTGCGGGAACAGCATTTCGGTAGGAAATACTGCGGTCTGCGGCTGCAGGGAAGAGGTCTCGTTTTCGTGTTCTCTTCGCCGGAACTGTATTTACTCGTAACACCTCTGCGTTCGATGGTGTAATTTGATTTACGAATGAGAATAATGATCACATCAGTGATGTGCACTCAGAGCAATGGCGTAGCCACAGGCGGGGCTAATAGGGCTCAAACCACCCCCCGGCACCCCCTAGAGATTTTTTAATTTTATTATTACTTTTTATTGTTTTCATTTTTTTATTCTTTTGAAACTGTTCGGCACCGGAAATTTCATGTAGTACATCTACATCTACATGGGATACTCTGCACATTTAAGTGCCTGGAAGAGGGTTCATCGAACCACCGTTATATTATTTTATCTCCCATTCAATTCTCTAATAGCGCGCGGGAAGAATGAACACCTGAATCTCTCCGTTCGGGCTCTGTTTTCTCGTATTTTATTCTGATGACCATTTCTAACTATGTAAGTGGGAGTCAACAATATATTTTCGCATTCGGAGGAGAATATTGGCGATTGAAGTTTCGTAAGCAGCCCACGCCTCAGCGATAAGCGTCGTTGTTGTAATGATTCCCATCCCAGATCCTGTACCATTTCCGTAACGCTCTCTCTCCCGTGTATCGTGACAATACACATGTAATAAAACACTACGTAGCTATAATTTCCCAAGCACAAGTGAACATGACTGGGTCGCCAACGTGATGCCGCCGCTAAAAACGTGCGCTGCTGTTACAATGAGAGGTTTTAATACCTCCGCCACCAGCTTCGATGCTGGCGCTATTCTTCCTGCTATGCTGAAGTTACGAACCGATTGTCCATATGCGGCGACCCACTGCTTAGCAGGTCAGCGGAGCAACCGAGTGGAATCTTATGTACAACAATAGTGTTATTTTAGTTCAGTTTTACACATAGAATCTCATGTTAATCAAACTGTAGAGACCTTTCTCTTTGCGTAGTAACATAGAAGCTGCCTAATTATTTTACGAGCTGATTATATACAGTCAATTTCCACCACTTTGCTCCTCTTCCACTTTAAAATTAATGTGAGCCTACTCATTTTATTTCTCGTGCAATTATTATAGTAGTATAATTAGTTAAATTATAAAATGCGTAAAAGAAGTCAAAGATTAATAAGTTCAATAGGCTTTATATTTAAAAATTAACCCCTCCCCTCCCTCCCACAGAACCAAATTCTGGCTGTGACACTCGCTCAGAGCTTCCGTACTACATGAAGAGCAGGCGCTATTACCCGTGCAAGGGAGCTTTTCGCGGAACGTAATTGCTGTTGTCCAACGTCATAGCCAATGGACACGCAGTTACGAAATTCGTTTGCATCCGCTTATGCCGGATCAATTTAGTGAAGCTTACATGCACAACGAATACATTTAGCTAAACAGGTATTTAGGGTTGAAATTATTAATTTTCCAATAGTGTTGCAAGAGGGCATGCAAGCGCATATACACACGAACCTTGTCATATAATACTCAAATGTTCAAATATTTGTTAAGCTTATGGGACTTAACTACGGGGTCATCAGTCCCTAAACTTACAAATTACTTATGAACGACCTTATACTAAAGACGGCACAAATATCCATGCCCGAGGGGGGATTCGAACCCCCGACCGTAGTGGCCGTGCAGACCGTGACTGAAGTGCCTCAGTCTCCTCGGCCACCGTGGCCGGCCATATAATACTGGTGGATGGAAAGTTTACATGGATGATTCAATGTAAGTGAGTCAAAAGCGACTCCAGATTAGGTAATTCTACCTGTTGTTTTGTGTAGGGGAGTGTTTCTTGGTGGTAATAAAATGATGTAATGTTTGTAAAAATAAGGGACTTAACTACGTTGGTCATTAGTCCCTAGGCTTACAAACTACTTACACTAACTTAAAGTAATGTATGCAAAGGACAACAGAAACACCCATGCCCTAGAGAGGACTCGAACCCTCGACGGCGAACGGCCG
Source organism: Locusta migratoria (assembly GCA_026315105.1). NCBI lineage: Eukaryota > Metazoa > Arthropoda > Insecta > Orthoptera > Acrididae > Locusta > Locusta migratoria. Next base: position 106,869,199 of record CM048747.1, read on the forward strand.
CGCGCACCGCTATTCTGCCGCAGCTGGTGGTAATAATTCGCTTTATAGCTCGTTAAATGGGCAAAATAATCGACAAGTGGAGCTGCCGTTTAGTGCTCTATGATAATGTTCCCCTGAAATAAAGACCTCATGATGATATCCCCGCACATAAGGGCAACATAAAAATACCACCAAATAAATAAATAAAGTAGGATGAAGGCACTGACGAATCTAGAATAGGGGCTATGTTGTTGAAGGCCTCCCCCCTCTAATAGTATGAGGAGAACCTCCTTTTGCAGGCCGCGGTGGCCGAGGGGACTGAGGCGCTCCAGTCACGGTCTGAACGGCCACTACGGTCGGGGGTTCGAATCCCCCCTCGGGCATGGATATTAGTGCCGTCCTTAGTATAAGGTAGTTGATAAGCAGTTTGTAAGTTTAGGGACTGATGACCCCGTAGTTAAGGCCCATAAGCTTAACAAACATTAACATTAACTTAAGAACCTCCTTTTCTTTTATATTTATGAATCAGTTGGATGGTGGTTGATGCATCCATCAAACTTTTTATTTATTAATACGTTTATGGGAAGATCGCCTGGGAAGAAAGTATGTGGATTTATCGAATTTGGCTGAAGACAGCTGTGAGTAATCAGATACCGTCTTTAGTTATACGTATACTGGACAAACAGGGTGTTTCACTAAGTGTGTTTGCCTCTGTAACTTATAAAATAATAGGTGACGGGAAATTTTAATGCGGTAGGTCAACACAAGAGATGTTACACTTTCTGCGGAGCTATGAACATAGTTTATTGTATCATTTTCCAAAGAGTTACAGCACAAAGATATAATTTTTTAAATGGAACAATAGTTTTTTTTTTTTTTTTTTTTCGTGCATTGGATTCGTTGACACCAGCTGGGTCCAAATCAAGTTAAACTACATTCCTATCACTATTAGTTTGGGAGCTACAACTCTTCAAAGTTTAGGCCTCTCCAGATTTAATTCCCACAATTGTTGTGAAACAATAATGGGATCAGTTAAGATATCTTACGTTCTGAAGTAGTGTCATCGGCAGAATGAATTAAATTGGTGACGTCAATCTGATGGTTCTACGGAGTGCAGACAAAAACATTACAGCAACAGAGGTAATGGTAATGACAGAAATTTGCTGCATAGGGGTAGGTGTTGAATTGGTATTACTCTACCAAAGGAATTACATCAACAGTTGGGTTCAGATAGTGTATTGAGAACGTAGTGCAAAGCGACAAAAACGTGTGACTTTATGGCATGGAGAGTCATAGGAAGTTTGGAAGCGGGACAGACATAGAGGGAGGTGGCTGCAGCAGTTAGAGTGCCCGCAGTATAATTTCCAGGATCTGAATGAGATTTCACACAACAGAAACCGTTATAAGAATGCAGGGCCATGGTCTTCCTCGGGCAACATCAGCAAGAGATACTCATTATCTTCGGTTGACAGTCCGTCGAGACAGGAGTCTGCATGCAAGTCAGCTGCAACGCACCCTCTAGGCAGTAACAGCATACGCAATATCAACACGATAATTCCTAAATCACCTTCTGGAATGTGATCTCTACGCACAGAGGACTATGTTGTGTATCCCATTAAAATCACGACAACGTTTTGCCCGCAGAAACTGGGCGAGGAACATTAGGATTGGAGTCGTAAGGACTGGCGTCGGGTTCTGTTCACAGATGAGTTAAGATTTTGCGTTCAGCTGAACAATCGCCGTTCCCTCATCTCGAGAGAACGTAGAACTCTGAACATTCCTGCTTATTGGCTGACGTATGGACCTCTATGTGATTCATAATGGCATTTTAACTGCTCATAGTTATAGAGACGATATCCTACGACATTTTATTGTGTCCTACGCTGATGCCATAGGCGACGGGTCCTTCTGGTGGACGATAACGCTTGCCCGTAAGAGCTGCATTGTGGACACCATGCTTGAATTTTAAATGTGTTTATTTCAGTCAACAGTTGCAATAAAATTGTTTAATGACATGTATCGATCACTTGGATCATCTTCAAATCTAAAAAACAAAAGTAAAATAGCAATGTACAATTTGATAAATTTACTAAGGGTTAATTGACAATAGTTAATGTATACATAAATGAATAGATTTTTCTTTACCTTATAGTTGCGTCCGCAACTCGTCTGGCTGAGTACTAATTGGTACTGAGTTTTACAGTTCGATGTAGGTATTTTTAATTTGGTTGCAGGTGTTGGTGGGGAGGGAAAGAGTAGGTGGGGGGGGGGGGTGGAGGGATTGTAATGGATAGGTTGAGCCCTAATATATCGTACAATTGTTTGTTATATAAATATTTCTAAAAGTGGGGTTCTTGAATATATCCAGACATAAAAATTATAAAACTGCATGTGATATAAGTATAAAAATATGTTACGATAATTAAAAAATGCATACGATAATTATAACATTGAATGTGTAAAACAGAGATGTATAAAATTACATATGTCATACTTTAAAATTTTAAACGTCAGTTTGTTAAAATATCATTAAAATGTTAAAATATAAAAAATATATAAAAATTTATATAAAAAAACTTATATAAAACAGTACGGTATGGGCGTTAGTTGCCTCTGTCGCTACTTGGTGGCGTTGTGCGGCGCGCAGTTTTTCTTGTACGTTCGGAAGCCAGTCTGCACGCCGACCTGCTGCTAGGGCGGTGTCCGGGCCGACGCGCTGCCGCCGCCAGCCACCGGAAAGTGGGGCCGCCGCTCCAAGGCGTGCTGCGTCGAGGACGAAGGTTGCAAGAGGCCTTCAAAGTTTTTAAAAAATGCGCTGTTATTAAAATCATTTTGTTGGTTGAGTGTATTTCCAGGTTCTTGAAGCCGGTGTGTGAAAATTTCTATTTCTTCTAGTGTCGTTAGGAGGCGTCCTTTTGGTTCCCTATGTAGCACTTGTAAATGGGTATTAATTGTTCCAACCGTGTGCTTTTCTGTCACTAAATGCTCTCCAAAAGCTGTTTTATTATTATGAAGAGAGCAATGTTCTTTAAAACGTGTTTCGAACGTTCTGCCTGTCTGACCTACGTAGATTTTTGTACAATCTCCACATTTGAGTTTATAGACGCCTGCTGCCGTGAATTTTGAGGATTTTTTGTTCACACGGTGTCTCAGTCTAAATCGAGTGGCATCGTTGGTCTTAAATCCGATACGTACGTTGGTGTTTCGAAATTGCCTAGCAATGATGTCTGAAACCTTTCCTTTGTAGCTAATTGGCATGTAGATGATTTTCTTTTCTTCTACGTCACTTGTCAGCGTACTGTCATTATTTTTTCGTTGTTGTTGTTTGTTAATTTTTTGCAGCAACTTACTGTTTTATATAAGTTTTTTTATATAAATTTTTATATATTTTTTATATTTTAACATTTTAATGATATTTTAACAAACAGACTTTTAAAATTTTAAAGTATGACATATGTAATTTTATACATCTCTGTTTTACACATTCAATGTTATAATTATCGTATGCATTTTTTAATTATCGTAACATATTTTTATACTTATATCATATACAGTTTTATAATTTTTATGTCTGGATATATTCAAGAACCCCACTTTTAGAAACATTTATATAACAAACAATTGTACGATATATTAGGGCTCAACCTATCCATTACAATCCCTCCACCCCCCCCCCACCTACTCTTTCCCTCCCCACCAACACCTGCAACCAAATTAAAAATACCTACATCGAACTGTAAAACTCAGTACCAATTAGTACTCAGCCAGACGAGTTGCGGACGCAACTATAAGGTAAAGAAAAATCTATTCATTTATGTATACATTAACTATTGTCAATTAACCCTTAGTAAATTTATCAAATTGTACATTGCTATTTTACTTTTGTTTTTTAGATTTGGAGATGATCCAAGTGATCGAAACATGCCATTAAACAATTTTATTGCAACTGTTGACTGAAATAAACACATTTAAAATAACATAGTGCAGTTGCGGACACACTCAAATCGACCATGTCGACTATAATGAATCATGCTTGAAGCTGAAGGAACTATAGGAATTGAGTGGCTAGCTTGGTCACTGGACTTAAATCTTATTGACCATGTCTGGGATGCACTTGGCAGACGCGTTGCATTCAGATCAGCACCTCCCTCGGCGGTTTCAGATGCGGCTATTGCTCTCATGGAAGAATGGCCAAACACCCCTAATGAGCTGACTGATAACCTCATACAATCTTGTGAAGCGTTTCTGTTTTTTTTTTTTTTTTTGGAGAGACACACACTTATATCTGGACAAAATATCTACAATAAAATGAAGAAAGTGTTTAGAAATATTTTGCTATTCCAAAGTCGATGCAACATAAGAAACAAAATCGTCACAATTACCTCTAAACAAAATGTCTTGTAATTCATTTAGTAAGTTTTACGCATACCAAAACGGACAAAATTTCACAATTAGGAATACAGCAGAGAACCTGGAAAGAACCTATCCACTAAGTAACACCACTTAGAAAATCACACAGACGACTCTGAAGACAATGCACTCAAAATTTTATATCTGATACCAAAAGAACATCTGGAAAGAATTTAGGAATGTATACACGCAACAAGTGACGTAAATAATTTACAAATAGGAAAAAACGGATTACAAGAAAAAAATTATGTAGGTAATTAAATTTCAGTTTAACGTTGGATAAGAGGAAATCAAGGTCATAACTGATCAAAGATGATAGCGAATAACAAAATTTGGGAAATTACAACCAAGGACAATGCCGAATATATTTTTTTTCTAACTCCCTACGGTCTACCCCCCATGTAAATATAAAAATTTCACCGCCTTCTTTATGATATTGATATTCTCTTGCGAGCGGGGTGGGGGGACTTGTAAACATGAGGTGCTGAACTACCAAGACATCATAAGTTGCAAATACATGGATCTTTACCTCCCTTGAAATACAGTTTAAACTGATTTTTGAGATACCAAGAGAACCAAAATCTAATAAGACAGAACCGTCTAAAAAAACAGTACATCAGAAAAAAATTGTCGATACCATATATAATTTTTCTGTAGATGGTACCTGGTTAGTAAAACATAATGTTACGGAATGCATCTGCAGAGTAGTACAACAGAAGATGGCTCTTCTGCCAAAGGGTACATTTCGTGTATAAACAATAAATATTAAATTTTACATTTTGTGCATATAGTGCCAGTTCCTGGCATTCCACGAACAAGGCGATCTGAATGAGGTTAACAGCAAATCTCAATACGAAATGTAGCCAAGATAACAGTTTTACAGTAATTTATTGACTGTTGATGGATTTCAAAGTTCTAAGTTATCATCTTCTGATCAGTGTATTTAGAATTAGTGGTCATTCGTTTGTATATACGAGGCGTGTTTTCTAAGTAAGTAACGTTTGGAAATTTACAAAAATAAATAAAAGACATGCTAAGATGTCTCAATAATTTTATGCGCACTGGGTACTTACGCACTGGCGCAATTACAGTCTGATTCTTCCTTGTTTACGTTGTGTACTGAGTGTTTAAGATGCCTCCGATAATCATGAGTCCCGCCGACTGTGAAGTACGGGCTGTTATAAGATTTCTTAGTGCTAAAGGGCTAAAAGCGATCGATATTCATCGTGAGATCTGTACAGTTTACTGAGAAAACATTATGAGTGATAGAATGGTAAGAAAGGAGATGAGAGCATTTAAAAACGGCCGCACAAATGTGCATGATGAACAACGGAGTCGGCGTCCTTCAGTCGTTATTGAAAGTTTGGTGCAGGAAGTGGACAGTAAGGTGAGAGAAAACAGACGCTTTACGATTTCCTCCTTGCGGGATATTTTCTAGTAGTGTTTTGTATGGAATTGTGACCGAGAAAGACGACGAAGAAGTCAAACAATCGTGATGCAGTGGTTAACAAGTCAGGCGGCAGACTTCTAAGAGGAAGGTATTCAAAAACAGTGTACAGTGTACAGTGTACAGTGTACAGTGTTATTGTGGTGTCGCACAAGTACAAAGTGCGCGCCACCTACTTTCGCCGCGCGCCGCCATGCACGCACGGCGCGGCGTTCTCACGACGACAGCCACGAGCGCCCTCTGCTGCAACCCCGCTCGTGGCCACCACGGAAAGACACCGGTCACTTCGGACTGAGATAGCAACTAGTTAGGACCTTCGTAATCAGATAGGCACCAGTGAAGACTTTGCTATTGTACAGGCACTAGGCAGGGCTCTAACAACTATGTATCCACATTCTGCAGTACTATGTAAAAGTTAAGTATTGTTACATTCTGTGCAATATATATCTTTCTAATTTACTCTAGTGTTTATAGTTTCTGGCTGCTCCCCTCCGTACCTGCACCAGCGTGTCGGTCTCATTCCACTCGGCCACCGACACCTACGACGAGGCTGGGACACAAAAGCGGCGACGAAGTCGGGACACAAAAGTTATGACAAATGTCTCAATATTGACAGAAATCATGTAGAAAAGTAGATTAAGGTACTGGCTTTCATATAAAACTAGAATGTCTTTTTTAAATTTCAAACTGTTTATAGAACATTAAAATTTCCATGTTACTTCACAAGCTGTAATATTTGATATTATTGTAACATTACTTCAAATTTGTACAAACGGCTGACCAGTAATTGCACATAATATTGATCAGAAGATGGTGGCAGATCATCTAAGCCGGTCATTAGTAAATATGACTGTGTAAATGCTGTATTGGTTACATTCCCGTTTGGGTGGTGTTATAACGTGTAAGGCAAGAATGTCAGCAGATACGACAGACGCCTGGAATACGGGAACGAGCGAGACGCCTGCATTACAGTTCATGGTAGCCATTTTGAGCACCTTCTGTAGGGAATTGTGCGTAAAAAATTACTCTGTATCAACGAAAATGACTAACCTGCATAGTGAAGTGGTCTGTGGTATATAGACCACAACAAATGCCTGAACACGGCAACGAAAACATATAAACCACATGTTTACAGCACAATTTCTGCTTGTTGTCAGTTCCTCAATCAAATCCCCGGGGCCTTCGAACAATATTTAGTATATATATATATATATATATATATATATATATATATATATATATATATATATATATATATATATATATTCCAGCGCCAGGTAAATTAACGCCGGGGTGAAATGGCCGAAATCTCCAAGGCACCTTGCTGTGGACTGGTCGGTTGCTAACCCCGTCGGTGGTTCGAGTCCTCGCAAGGGCATTGGTGTGTGAGTTGAATTTATGTTAGTCGAAGTAGTTTGTAAGGGGACTGATAACCGCAGTAGTTCAAAATATTCAAATGTTTGTATAGCTTATGGGACTTAACTACGGGGTCCTCAGTCCCTAAACTTACAAACTACTTATGAACTAGCTAACACTTAGGACGGCACAAATATCCACGCCCGAGGGGGGATTCCAACCCACGACCGTAGTGACCGTGCAGACCATGACTGGCGCGCCGCAGTCCCCTCTCCGCAATAGTTAAGTCCATATATTTACAAAGATTTGAACATTTGAAGTACATGAATCACGAATTCCGTAGGAAGAATGCACAGTCGTGGTTGCATGAGAGTGTAGTATGGCGACAGTGTAATGGCATACAACATTTACCAGTGCACGCTTATCAACCACGAATTACGGTGAAAGAAGGAAGGGTGCAGGCTCATGGTTGCGTGACGACGCAGTATGGTGACTGTGGAGTGAGATGTTTCATATAAAAGTGTCGGCTTCCTTCCTGCCGCGTTCCCGCACAGCTGTGGAGTACCTGGACGACACGGGAAGCTGCCTCCAGCCTGGAAGTGGTCTCCAGAAACCGCGGCAGCCAGCCAGGCGTTCCAGTGGCCTGCGCCAGGCAGCCTGGAAATTGGAGTCTGTCGCTGGAGTGGCCACTCGTCCCGCGCTCCTCCAGCTTGTGCCCTCTCGTCTCCTGTATACACCGACCGCCGCCGTCATGGATACAATTAATCTCCGTTTTCACTGCGCCTGTGGCCGTCTCCATGTACTGCCCTTTGCCGTGGTCGCCAAAGAGCTACTGCAATTCTTGATTCGTCTTTCGGTTTCAATCTGCTATAAACGTATCAGATTCTACTTGCTAAATTACGCAAAATATTGTGTAATCGAAGACTTCCGCGACCGTTGTCACTGTCAGTAAAATTCTTCGGGGTTTTGACCGCATTGTCAATTTGTAAAATTCCGACATTTCGGCCACTGTTGTAAGTGGCCTTTGTCAAGGTGTAAAGCTGACTGCTGAATGCATTTTTTATGGCTTAAGTTTAATGAAGTACCATCATCTTTGACTACATACACTTCAGGGTTAACAGGTATAGGATATATGTTAACCTTATTTATTACAATAAACTTTAGGGGATAACTTTTCAGACCCACCATAATCTGGGTCCTTAAGGTACCCCAAATGTTGTCTTTATAAATAATTTATCAATAATAAATCAACAAATTATACAATCAAATAGACGGTTCATGTAAGAGAACAAAAAGACATTGTAAAAGACATTATATACAGGGTGTTACAAAAAAGTACGGCCAAACTTTCAGGAAACATTCCTCTCACACAAAGAAAGAAAATATGTTATGTGGACATTTGTCCGGAAAACCTTAATCTCCATTTTAGAGCTCATTTTATTACTTCTCTTCAAATCACATTAATCATGGAATGGAAACAAACAGAACGTACCAGCGTGACTTCAAACACTTTGTTACAGGAAATGTTCAAAATGTCCTCCGTTAGCGGGGATACATGCATCCACCCACCATCGCATGGAGTCCCTGCTGCGCTGATGCAGCCCTGGTGAATGGCGTGTTGTATCAGAGCCGTCCACAATACGAGCACGAAGAGTCTCTACATTTGGTACCGGGGTTGCGTAGACAAGAGCTTTCAAATGCCCCCATAAATGGAAGTCAAGAGGGTAGAGGTCAGGAGACCGTGGAGGCCACTGGATTGGTCCGCCTCTACCAGGTAGAGTATCCCGTATGAAATCATGATAACGTGCTCCAGTGAGCGTAGGTGGAAGAACATGAGGTCCAATCAAGACATCACCAACAATTCCTGCCCAAACGTTCACAGAAAATCTGTGCTGATGATGTGATTTCACAATTGCGTGCGGATTCTCGTCAGCCCACACATGTTGATTGTGAAAATTTACAATTTAATCACGTTGGAATGAAGCCTCATCCGTACTAAAATGAGCTCTAACATGGAAATTAAGCGTTTCCGGACACATGTCCACGTAACATAATTTCTTTCTTTGTGTGTGAGGAATGTTTCCTGAAAGTTTGGCCGTACCTATTTTAACACCCTCTATAATACAGGGGGGTAATAATATCGAATTATTAAGCGTTCTTCATTGGTGTTTTTATTGTAGCCTGTGACTGGAGGATATAGAGGTAATTCATTGGTGTTGGCATTGTTTACTTCTATTGGTGGAAACTGGCGAATGAGAGACGGGCGACGGTTGTGACGTGACACTTTTTACTACTTATTGGCGTTGGCTGCGGCGCGTAATTACACTGTGTACATACGGCCGCAGGCTACAATATAAATACCAATATAAACGCGTAATACTTCGATAACAGCTTCTCTCAGTATTACATAAGTACCAGCAATCCCTTGCATTCAGCAGTCAGCCAAACACCTTGACAGTGGCAGAAAAATTTGAATTTTATATATAGACAATGCGGCGGCAAACTCCGAAGAATTTTATTGATACTGTGCAAAATATTGTTAAATAACTTTTACGAAACAGAGCTGTAAAATAAGTTTCCCTTATCGGCTGTGGGCAGAGTTGTGTGTAGAAGTAAAAAAATAGATTGGGACATTAAATATAAGACATATCTTTATGGCCGGCCGCGGTGTCCGAGGGGACTACGGCGCCCCAGTCACGGTCAGCACGGCCACTACGGTCGGGGTTTCGAATCCTCCTTCGGGCATGGATATTTGTGCCGTCCTTAGTATTAGCTAGTTCATAAGTAGTTTGTAAGTTTAGGGACTGATGACCCCATAGTTAATTCCCATAAGCTCTACAAACATTTGAACATATCTTTATGTTTCTAGATAATTTCGAAGTACATTGGGACATTATTAAAACCGCTTTATAAGCTTCAAAAAGCCGCCCAGGAAAATATCTGGGATCACGCTCAGATTTATAGGTAAGGATGGGAAAGAAAATCGACCGTGCCCTTTTTAAAGGAACAATCCACTCATTTACTTCGAGTGATTTAGGGAATGCGAGTCCAATGTGTTACTACTGCGTCACCTCGCACGGCCCTAGAGGAATTTAAATCACGTAAAAAGAGCATGTCTCCTGGTCCAGACGATAGGACAATCAGGTTCCTTTCAGAGTATGCTGATGCAATTGCTCGATACCTAGCTATCATATACAACCGCTCGCTCAGTGAAAAATCCGCACAAAAAGATTGGAAAGTGCAAAGATCACTAAAATTTTTCAAGAAATGCAATAGGAGCGATCTACAAAATTACAGGCCTATTTAATGGAAGTCGGTTTGCAGCAGTATTTTAGTACATTTACTTCCCTCAAACATAATGAAAAATCTCGAACAGAGCTATCTATTGACCTACAGTCAACACGGATTTAGAAAATATCGTTCTTGTGATGAGTGCTATGGACAAAGGATCTCAAATCGATTCTAAATTTCTACATTCGCGGCAGGATTTTGACACTGTATTTCACAAGCGGTTTCTAATAAAACTGAGTGCTTACGGAATGCCGCCGCAGTTGTGTGACTGGATTCGCGATTTCCTATCAGAAAGACATAGTATTTAGTAACTGGCGGAAATTTGGCGTTCCTTACGAGGCGTTACAGGGCCTCTTCAGCTAGGGCACAAAATGAGCAACTCTCTTACAAAGTTCGTGCATGACGCTGTCTTTTATTGGTTAGTAAAGTAACCAGAAGATTATAAGCAACTGCAAAATTATTCAGACGAGATATCTGCATCGTGCAAAAAATTTGGGCATTGACCCTTAATAATGATAAGTGTGAATTCATCGCGCATTGAGGCGCTACGATGCGCGAATCCATTCCCCGTCGGTGGTTCTAATCCTCCGTCGGACATGGATATTTGTGTTGTCTTTAGTATAAGTTAGTTTACAAGCATTTTGTAAGTTTAGGGTCTGATGACCCCGCAGTTAAGTCCCATGAGCTTAACAAGCGGTTAATTTTGTGAATTCATCCATTTGAGTACTAAAAGAAGTACGTAAAATTTCTTTTACATGATAAATCAGTCAAATCTAAAGGCAGTAAATTCATTTAAATACATAGGAATTATCATAAATTACGAACAATTTTAATTGTTGAGAACACATAGAAAATATCGTTGAGAAGGCGAATCGAAGGCTTTGTTTGAAAGATAGAACGGCATGGACTCGCAAAACGTAGACTAAAAAAAATGCTTATACTAAACTTATGCATCCTAATTTGGAGTACTGCTGTGCATTGTGGCATGCCGATGATATGGAACTGCCGTAGGAAATAGAGAAAGTTCAGAGGACAGCTCGTTTTGTATTATGGCGATATAGGGTGACAGAGTGTCACGTAATTGACTTACGAGATGGGTTGGAAAACATGAAGATGGGTATATATATATATATATATATATATATATATATATATATATATATATATATATTGTGGGGAAACGTTTTGCAAAATTCCTGTCACCAACTTTCTCCCAAGCGGGATCTCCCGGCCCAAAAAATAAAAAATGCTATAACTTCATTTCTTTACTTCCGAATGTGAACATATTTTGTTAACATCCATAGACATAGAGAAAGAGAATCGTCAAAATAAAATAAGATAAATCAGATCAAAAACGGAATGAATCAGATGTTCCTTTTTCCCGCGAGCTGTTAGAGAATGTAACGGTGGAGAAATATCAAAGCTCTTGGATCAAACCTCTGCCACGTACTTAACTGTGATTTGCAGAGTAATTATGTAGATGTAGATTTAACTTAGATGGTCAAAGATTTATTCTGACAACGAATTTAAGACTGACCTTTTCAGGTTCTGTACAATTTTTCTGGGATAGAGAAGACTTTGTGATCTAAATTATGAACATACGTTTCAGCTTTTACTGTCAAACACATTCCAAGATTATGTTCACTTACAATACAGAATACGATCTTTGTAGATTATGATACTACATAAATTAAAAGAGTGTTGAATCTGAATAAGACAGTTATCTTCTATATTATTCGCATTTCTCTTACTGATTTAAGATCTACAGATAATTGTACGTCATATTATTAAACACTAACCTCCGCTCCTTAAGAGTTTGTTAGTTCCGTAAGGAGATATACAACTCTCTGTAAACACGTGAAGTTGTAATAGCAACGACAACTTGTGAAACGTAAAAGATGTTTGGTATGCCAATGTATTTGATAGTCACAGCTTTAGTGACAAAAATGTTGTTTTGTGTAACTGAATTAGTACAAGAAGAATCTCTATGATGCTGGCAGCAGTACTGAATTTGAGTAATGAGGTAAGTTTTGAGAAAAATTAGGCGTAGACTTCAATGGTTAAGGACAGGAGGCGGAGATATTAATGTGGCGAAAGTAATATTCGGAGTGGTAATTAAAAATCTGTAAAATTAGTAATTTTTAGACATAAAAAAATTACTTCGGTGCTAAGTGAGATAACTATCTCGCATTACTTATTTTTGTGTAGGTCAGGCTATAAATGAATTAACGGGGAGTTCGGAAATAATCGTTTCAAAGTTCCAGAATTTGTGTAATGGACTGAGTACATAATATTTTGACCAGGAATCGTTACTCGGAAATAGAATCTACAGACGGTATTGGAACTTCTCTCTCTTTGACAGTGCAAAACAAATCTCTTCAACTGCAAGCTCGTTGCCTTCCATGTTGGGAAAGAGATAGTACTGATGAAGACAATAATATGTGTAAAACATATTGGCTGTAAATACCTACCTTAAGAGCTTGAGCACGTCTTCGATACTATGAACTCTTTTTTCGACCATACTTTCTACTCCAAGCATAGGAAAAACTAAGAGCACTGATTAGAAGAAATTTGTCGCACTTAGACGATGCACTCATAATGTCATTGGATGAAATTTCGGGACAGATTTGTCATCAAAATATTTACTCGCTGCCATTGTCAAGGTCTCGAAGTCTGGAATTCGGATTTCCCAATACCCTGTACTAGACCTTCTCTGCTAAAACATTCCGATTTTATCCCAAGTGCTTGTTCTTCAATAGTTGGTGTTATCAATTATACCATAATAAAAACATAAAAAGTTGAGTCATTCACGTAAATATTGAACTCTATGGTGACATTACCGACTTTCAAACCAATACTGTGCGTTAGTTTATACAACAGCCCAACAATAGAAATACTTGACAGTGTCACATGTTGTATGAACATAATGTGCCTTGCATTTAAGTGATAGGAGCTTGAAAAATACCTGAAGCATTAAAACCACCTATTAATGTTTTCCCATTTCTGTTAATTTAGCGCCGCGGCGAATTAGCCGTGCGTACTAGGCCCCATGCTGCGGCGCGCGCGGCCGTTCGCCGTAGGGGGTTCGAGTCCCCTCGCGGGCACAGGTGTTTGTGTTTTCCTTAGGTTAGTTTACTTTAGTTTAAGTTTTTTTGTAAGCTACAGAATAATAACCACCTAGTTGAGGTCGATAGATTTACAAATATGTGAACATTTTGTTATTCAGATTCATAAATATTAAGCTTTGGAAGGGTGGTTATGACGAACACTTGTCCCTCGTCTAGATAAACACCTTTCTGTCAACGCGCAACTTCTGGTGCGTTGTAGTTGGTGGTCGAAACGTTTAGAGACGCTTCTCTCGGCGGCATCAGTGACTGCTTTCATATTTCTTGTCCGAGCCCGGGTGACCTTTGATGAATTAATATCTGCCCCGGCTCCTATTGTGGAACTTTATTAAAATTCCAGAAATACATGCGGCGGCTACTGCCCACACTCACATTGCTCATTTGAATCCCCCTTGTACTTCAATGACGCAGAATATTCTGCATAGTTACAACACTCTGTAATTCTTTTAATTTTTAAGATACAGTTAATTTCGCTTTATATTTAATTTCTTTCCTAACAGTGGTCTAAGCATTCTTTTCGTTAATCAATAAACAGTTTTGTAAGTTACTTTAAAACAATGCTTGCTGTAGTGTTTACTCTTGCTGACACGCAAGCTCTGACCCCCAAGCGGAGATAGTGGAGGGAAACTGGGATTATAGGGTAGGAGCGTAGGTGTGACATCATAAAAAATAATTTCTAAGTTTCGTAGTTAACATTCTGAAGAATACAGAGAGGGATACAAACTCATAGTAAAAGAAATAGTGAATGTACGTAAACGTATGGGACCAAACTACTGTGATCATCGACTCGAACCTCCGGTGGGAACGGCTGTGCAGTCCCTGACATGGCACCAAGAACCTCGCGGCTATTCCCGCGCGGCGTATAGCAAAAGGATATCAATTACATCTTTCGAGCCACGAATGAAGAGGAAGACAGACTGTATATTCCTCAACTTCCGAAAGGCTTTTTACGCTATGCCTTCTGCAGAATGCTAACGAAAGTTCGAACATGCGAGTGGCTCGCAGGCTTCGTAAGTACTAAAACTCATTACGTTGTCCTCGACGGTGAGTGGTCATAAGATACAATGGTTACCTCAGAAATTGCCTAGGGAAGTGTAAAAAGACGTTAATACGTTTTACCTGCACGGACCGAGTGAGTAGCAATCTTGTTTGCTGATGATGCTGTGGTGTACGGAAAGGTTCCGTCATTGAATGACTGTATAGGATGCCCTGTAGAAGGTTACTTAGGCATGGGTGTAAGTTCATGAAAGCTAAGGGTTCGTCATTATTACTTATAGTTACTTTCCGTAAGTAATAGTAGCACTGCTTACTAGCGAAAAGTAGCGCCTTGCGCGTCTTGTACTAAACAGCTGCCTAGAATTACACGGTTGTAAATTTAATTCGTTGTTATGAATTACAAAAATGTAGAGGCAGTTAAAGTCAAGCACTCTAAAAACTCGTAGAAAAGATTACAACAATATCTTGCTTAACTTCTTCACCATACGTACATAGTGGGTACGTATGGTGGTACGTCGCTGGTATTGACCTTCGTGTCTAAACCATACAGTATAAAGTCTATGGACCGAGCATAGCATGTTGAACGTGTTCTCGGGCTGTTCAATTGGTAATGTGGCACGAAACACTCTCGAAATGTTCCCATAGAAAGTCAAACGTATCATTCTAACTACATCTGTGATTTTATCGGTGTAGCGGTAGAGTACCTGAGTGTGCCGTGTCCTGTAGTCACCTCGTACTTTCACTGGTCCCATTATATTGCTCAGAATCTTCCTTTCCTTGATTTCCAATTTTTCATTAAAGCCTTTCCTTCTCAGGACGAGGCGTTCAGAGGCGTAGAGGCCTTCTGGTCGACAGCATGGTAGTGTCCGTGTTTGGTATTGCACGAGAGACATCTCTTATTGCTTATGTTTCTGTTAGATGATATGCCAGTTCTAGTTTATTAATTAGGGTTGTTAGAGCTACCCGTTCTGTTAGATTAGGTTCACGCTACTCTGATAGGTACTTGAACTGATTAACTTTCTCTGTTTCTCCCTCTTCCAGTTCAAATTCTCCGGGGCTGTCACTAATGTTCGTGAGATATTTGTTATTCTCTAGGGAAACTTGCAATTCAACTTTAGCCGCCTGGTATCCGGGTATATTGACCTGTTGTGCCGCTATTTCTATCGAGCTTTCCAGAAGTGCCAAGTCGTCTACTAAAGCCAGACAATCTATGTTGAGGCATTTCCGCTTGTACCACATGTAAATGCCACTCACTATATTCTGTCTGTTCACTTCCTTCCGCCATTCTCTGATGACCTTCCCTAACTCACATTTGAAAAGAAAAGGAGAGAGACCATCATCCTACCTGCCTTTCCTTCGAAGATTTCCGAGAGTGCTCATCTAAACGTAACCAATTTAATAATGGGTTTGCTTGTTAAGGCTATAGGTCTTTTTATCCAGTCCTTGTAGGATTTACATGAGGGTATGCCTATCCACTGAATCATATGCCCTTTTGAAGTCGACAAAAGTGACAACAAACTTCTTTCCCCTTATATGTGCTAAAACTGAATTAACATTAGGAATCTGCTCAGCACAAGGTCGTCCTTTTCTGAAACCTCTTAGATATTCTTCCAATTAGGGGTCCATTTGAGGTTTGGTTCTGTTTGAATAATGCTTCGCAATTCTTTTTCTGGTGGAGACAGTTAATTGGACTGGGGTACGTTATCTTCGTTGGTGAAATGGGTTTCAGGGGTTTCAAATTTCAGGAGAGCCTCTAAGAATTTGGCAAGGATATCGCAGTTTTCAGTCTCATTATATGGTAGCTTTCCATCAGGTCTACTTAGATAGAGGCTTGGTGGCATATATTGGCAAAGATATCGCAGTTTTTAGTCTCATTATGTGGTAGTTTTCTATCAGGTCCACTTAGATAGAGGCTTGGTGGCATATATTGACTTAGATTGCGCTTGGAGCTTATGTAGAAGTTTCTGGAATTGTTGTTTTTAACGTCATACTCCAGTGGCATTAATTGGTCTTGTGTGCTGTCGTTTCACCTGCCTGACAGTTCTAGCAGTTCGGCTGTTCTATGAGCTTATTGAAGTTGCGCTTGTATTTTTGTGAGTTCCATCTCGTCAGGTTACTTATCGCTCGGTGATAGAATTTGTCACAGTCAGCTGTCTACCACGCATGTTTCTTCCGCTTCAATAATGGAATAGTTTCTGTGGCCACTCTCAGTTGGTCGCAGTCTTTATGTTCCAGGGTCTCCATTTCCTCTGTGAATTCCGACATTTTCAGCTTTCCCAGATCAAACTTTGTGAACTTTGCTGTTCGGTTTCTCCTGGTGTATTCTAGACAGGCGCTTCTACTTTATTTTGGATAGGTAGTTACCTGAATCTAAATTAACACCTGGTAGTACACCGACATTCGCGATTTCTTAGTACTGATTCGGTGAGGTCCAGGTATTCTGCTTCTTGGGTACACTCCTAAATGTAGATGACTTCATAACTAGGTTGAATGACTTGATGAGCTCCACCATGCGATTTCCGTTTTTGTTGGGCCGATTGTGTGTTTGTGTGTTTTTGTACTTGCCTTCGCCGGCCGCGGTGGCCGAGGGGACTGAGGCGCTCCAGTCACGGTCTGCACGGCCACTACGGTCGGGGGTTCGAATCCCCCCTCGGGCTTGGATATTTGTGCCGTCCTTAGTCGTAGCTAGTTCATACGTAGTTTGTAAGCTTAGGGACTGATGACCCCGTAGTTAAGTCCCATAAGTTCTACAAACATTTGAACATTTTGTACTTGCCTTCCTTCCCTAGCTCGGCTTTGAAATCACCCATGTGGGTAATTGCACGTCGCTCTGTTATCTTGCTGATGGTTTCCTCTTATTCCCCCCAGAACCTGTCTGTTTTTTCAGTATTTCGTTTATTGTTTTCTTTTTTGTGTGCGACTTTTCTATCGGTACTCACCAATAAGGAATTGGGCAATACATAACTCAGGGTGCTAAAAGGTTTATGGCATGTTGTCTCTGTTCATAGGGGTGAGTTTTTATCTCAGCTTTTATGCCCTAAACAGCTACCCAAACTGTTTAAATAGAGATCAATAATTAATCTGCAGTTTAGCCAGTCTATCAATCTGCAGATGATGACGCGAAAAATATATTTGAACAAACATAAATTATAACTTTGAATAAGAAATAAATTAGATTCTGAGGTAATGTTTAGAAGAGAGTCATTCAGGAAGTAATTTTTATAAATGGAGTTTATTACTGTTTTTGGACATGAAAATGTGGAGGTGGTCCTACTTTATACATCGGTAAATAACTGAATATTTCCCCATCTGTTGTTCATGAGAGGCACTGTAAGTATCGCACGCACTCAAGAGTAAAAGTTCCAAAGCATTAAATTAATGAAGTCCATCGAACATTGCAGTTCCAAATTAATCCGCGATTAATTACAGTATTTATTATAAAACACAGTTTTTCATCACACGAATAAACGACAGCTGAATTATCACAGTTCCACAGCTTTACTACCGCCCATAGTTTACCACTTTTCAACCGGAAACTAAGTTCTGCAGTCACAGTCCCGTAAATTTTTTAAGTCTACACATGCCTAGCTCTTCAAATCACAAGTTCGTAACGCGATTTCAGACCACCCAGTAGCGACAACCTATCACCACCGTGCCCATGTTACGAGTCCCCTCCCATGAGTTCGAAAGCGTGCTCTCCCTTCCAAATTACAGGGTGATTGAAAAAGAATAACACAACTTTAAAAATGTGTATTTAATGAAAGAAACGTAATATAACCTTCTGTTATACATTATTACAAAGAGTATTTAAAAAGTTTTTTTTTTTCACTCAAAAACAAGTTCAGAGATGTTCAACATGGCCCCCTCCAGAAACTTGAGCAATATCAACCCGATACTCAACTCGTTCCACACTCTCTGTAGCATATCAGGCGTAACAGTTTGGATAGCTGCTGTTATTTCTCGTTTTAAATCATCAATGGTGGCTGGGAGAGGTGGCCGAAACACCATATCCTTAACATACCCCTATAAGAAAAAATCGCATGGGGTAAGATTAGGGCTTCTTGGAGGCCAGTGATGAAGTGCTCTGTCACGGGCTGCCTGGCGGCCGATTCATCGCCTCGGGTAGTTGACGTTCAGGTAGTTACGGACAGATAAGTGCCAATGTGGTGGCGCTCCATCTTGCTGCAATATGAATTGTTGTGCTTCTTGTTCGAGCTGAGGGAACAGTCAATTCTCTAACATCTCCAGATACTGTAGTCCAGTTACAGTAGCACCTTCGAAGAAAATTGGACCAAAAACTTTATTGGCTGAAATGGCACAGAAAACGTTCACCTTAGGCGAGTCACGTTCATACTGAGTTGTTTCCCGCGGATTCTCAGTGCCTCATATACGGACATTGTGACGGTTGACTTTCCCGTTAGTGTGGAAAGTTGCTTCATCACTAAACACAATCTTTGAAACGAAAGATACATCTGTTTCCATTTGAGCAAGGATAAAATCACAGAAATCGATTCTTTTAATCTTATCAGCTGCAGACAGTGCTTGAACCAATTTCAGACGATAAGGTTTCATAACTAACCTTTTTCGTAGGACTCTCCATACAGTTGATTGTGGAATTTGCAGCTCTCTGCTAGCTCTGCGAGTCGATTTTTCTGGGCTGCGAACAAATGCGTGCTGGATGCGTGCTACATTTTCATCACTCGTTCTAGGCCGTCCAGAACTTTTCCCTTTGCACAAACACCCATTCTCTGTAAACTGTTTATACCAACGTTTTATACACCACCTATCAGGAGGTTTAACACCATAATTCATTCGAAATGCACGCTGAATAACTGTCGTCGATTCACTTCTGTCGTACTCAATAACACAAAAAGCTTTCTGTTTAGCGGTCGCCATCTTAGCATCAACTGACGCTGACGCCTAGTCAACAGCGTCTCAAGCGAACAAATGTACAACTAAATGAAACTTTATAGCTCCCTTAATTCGCCGACAGATAGTGCTTAGGTCTGCCTTTTGTCGTTGCAGAGTTTTAAATTCCTAAAGTTGTGGTATTCTTTTTGAATCACCCTGTATTGTACTTTTGAAATCACAGAATTAAATGCTTTGACTACCTCCCTACAAATGTTGTTTACATTTAACAAACAAATGCATATTTAACAATACTAATATCGGTTGAGACTCAAGATCTTTGCTCAGGTAGCTATTAAGCGTGGCGTCTCACTGTTCAGATATACTGGCGCTGTCGAAATCTGACCCACACCTCTTCCAAGGCAACTTCCTAGGAACAGAAGTCTCCTTCGACTTCCTGCTTCTTTTGAAACAGTTGGTTTCCTACGGAAAGTCTATTGTTTCTTAACTACGCGTACTTCTAATGGAGCCTCTTCCCCACGTTATTGTGATAGAGAGGCACATCTATTGGTTGTGCCAACTGTGCAGCTGTCAGATACTATACTCTCTCTGTGACCACTGTGCCCTGCTTCCACTTCCCACCTCTGTTCACCCTTCTCCCACCCTTTAACCTCATACATTCCTTCAGTTCAGCCTGAAGGACTCTAATCTTCGTTTCTTCTTCAACTATTTTTCTGATTCTTGAACACAGCAAAAGAAAGGAACACTTTACATTCATGATTGTCTCGGGGTTTACTTACGTGATATCTACAATATATATTAATTACAAATACAAATCAGTGCTTATTTGACGACAAATGTTGTTCATCTTTCCGTCGGACGTCACTAATAACTACCTAACTTCAACCTATCCATTAATAAATTTTATACCCTTCTTAACCGATTAAGAGATTTAACATTCCACACTCCGATATCATCCGAATGCAGGAGTACTTTACGCCAGAATATTTTACCGGAAAGGATGACACCACCATGTGTTCCTTCAGTAGACCTGCATGTCCTCGGGAAAAGGCTGTGGTCTCCCGTTGCTTTCAGCCGTTCGCCGTAACAGTATGGCAAAACCACGACGGCAGATGTAAGGCCAGATAGTCAATAATCTGTTGCCCCTGCAACTACTAAAGAGGTTATTAATATTGAAATCAATAAATAACAAAATCAGCTTGAGAGGGTTACCGTCTACTAATGAAATTGGTTTTGTATCCCGACAGCATAAAACTTCACGCGTAGTTTTACGCCCGAACAATTGCAGGGCTCCATAATCTGTGAATTAACACATCAAAATTGGTGAAAGCAGAGGTTATACTGTACTATTTACAAAACAGTGTCCACAGGTGCTGAACCTGAAAATTACCAACTTCAAAGCTGTGTTATTACAACGGCAAGCAACACTCTGTCACTCGTTAATAAGCGTAATAGCAAAACACAGCAGTTATCTGACTGCCGCGTCAGTAGACTGCCAAATAAGTTCGCATCCTACGCAGAAAAATGACTAGCAATGTTTAATAATGTAGCAAAGACCTAACACTAGTTTACCTGTTAAATGAATCCTGCTGTCACTGCGACAATTACCAGAATGTACTCATTGGCGTTGCAACTTTTCATAGATTCCAATGTTTGTAAACCTAAGGGCCCAAAATGCTGAGAGCATTCGTCCCTAGCTCCACGTCACAGAGTGCACGGCACCTCCCGTCGGAACTTCGTCTCCTCCCTCAGGCATGGGTGTGTGTTTTACCTATTAGCATAAGTTAGTTTAAGTAGTTCGTAAGTCTAGTTACTGATGACCGCAGCGGTTATAATCGACTTAGACGTACACTAAGGACAACGCACACACCCATGCTCGAGGGAGGACTCGATCATCCGTCGGGAGCGGCCGCGCAACCGTGACATGGCGCCTACAACAGGACGGCCATTACCGCGTGGCATGCAGCAACTGTAGCCGCAGCTATGTCTAGTAACTTTGAGAAGAAGGGAAAAATGTGCGTGAAACATGGGCACCTAGAACTTCTAATCCTTTTCATTGAGGACAACAGGAACGATCGCTTTTAGTTTTTATTTAGATTATCGGTTTCGGTAGATTAACTGTAATTTCGCATCAGTAAGTGCACATGAAAAATCGTACTCAAAATGTTATAACAAGTCAAAGAAATTATTGTTTACTGAGATTTTCCTCATTACATAGGTTTACGTCTAACATAATAATTAGCCCAGGAATGAGTTCACCTAGTACGTAAGGTTTTACACTAATTATGCAGAATATTCCTCCAGGTGTCTCGATCTTATGTGTCTTCTTCTGCGCTCAGTCTTCTCATTGTGAGCTGTACATTTTGGATCCAGGTGGTCACAGGTCGTCCTCTTCTTCTTCTCCCCTCAGGTTGCCACTCCAGTAACAGTTTCGGTATTCTGGTGTCCTCCATTCATTGTACATGCCCTTACCACCGTAATTTCTTTCTATCCATCACTTTATCTATTCTTTCTTTTATTCCCAACCTCTTTATTACTTCGGCGTTTCTTCTTTTTTTTCTTTCCTGGAAATTCTGCCCGATCTTCTCCAGATATCCATCTCTAAAGCTTGTAGTTTCTCAGTGTGATTCAAGATGATGGTTCAGGTTCCCGCTCCATACAGAACTACACTCTCAAATATACATTGATATATGATTTTTTAGGTTCTGTTCATTACATTTCTGCTCCATAGGAGCATAGGAGCATGCCAATGACCTTTCGTCCACTGCTAATTCTTTTATTAATTTCTGAGTCGTGATTTTCCCTAAATTTCTAAAATGGATCCCAAGTAAAAGAAAGTGTTGTTCTCTTTTTTTTTTAATTTTCTTTTCCTCTATGTATAGTTCATCTGGATTATTAGTCAAGTATCCTGTTTTTTATAATTAATCTTCAGACCCCAATTTTTGTATGCTATTGCTAGTTGATTACACATGTAGTTTGCATCCTCCCCGTCTTGTGCTATGACAACTTGATCATCAGCAAATAATAAATGATGTAGCTAAACTCCATCTTTAACTTCTAACCTCATACTATTACATTTCTGGGACCACGTACTAAAACAAATATCTATATAGATATTGAGTAATGTTGGTGACATGGGACAGCCTTGCAACAGACGTTTGCTTGTTCTAAATTTCTGTGAAAGTATATTACCAACTTTCACTTGGCAAATGTTATCTTTATACATCTGTTGTATTATTTTAATTAAAGTCAACGAAATAGTCAAAGATTTACATATACTTAAATTGATCCACTTGCCAAACCCATCTTTCATTTCCATTCCACATATCACTAATTAATAACTTTTATAATTACACTTATTGGCCAAAAGTTTTTAATTTATAATGCAAAGAATTAAATGAAAGGTAGGTTAGAAAACTCTACATATTTAAAGTTTATTTATTTATTCATTTATTTTATTTTAATAACTTTTGAGTACGATTTTACAAGTGTACCTATACATCCGAAGATGGCAGTTAAACTACCGAAGCTGAATAAAAATTGGAAGCAATCTTGGCTGTTCTCCTCAGTAAATTGACTGAAAGGATCGCCCCCAAATATGATAAATATTTGTACTCCTGAAACTTCCTGGCAGATTAAAATTGTGTGCCGGAACCGGGACTCGAAGCTGGGACCTTTGCCTTTCGCGGGCAAGCGCACTACCGACAGTGTTATCCCGACACGACTCACAATGCCGCCTCACAACTCTACTTCCGCCAATACCTCGCCTCCTACTTTCCAAACTTCACAGAAGCTCTCCTGCGAACCATGCAAGCCTAGCACTCCTGGAAGAAAGAATATGGTGGAGACATGGCTTAGCCAAAGCCTAAGGGATGTTTCCAGAATGAAACTTTCACTCTGCAGCGGAGTGTGCGCTGATATGAAACTTCCTGGAAGATTAAAATTGTGTCCCGGAACCGGGACTCGAACCTGGGACCTTTACCTTTCGCGGGCAAGCGCACTACCGTCGGTAGAGTTGTGAGGCGGCATCGTGAGTCGTGTCGGGATAGCACTGTCGGTAATGCGCTTGCCCGCGAAAGGCAAAGGTCCCAGGTTCGAGTCCCGGTTCCGGCACACAATTTTAATCTGCCAAGCGGCATCGTGAGTCGTGCCGGGATAGCACTGTCGGCAGTGCGCTTGCCCGCGAAAGGCAAAGGTCCCAAGTTCGAGTCCCGGTTCCGGCACACAATTTTAATCTGCCAGGAAGTTTCATATCAGCGCACACTCCGCTGCAGAGTGAAAGTTTCATTTGTACTCCTAATCTTGATGATATCAACGAAGCACGTTATTACGGCTAGGCTACAGCTTTTCTCCCGGTAACACAATTCATTTCAATTTTTAAGTCACTAATAACTAATAATACTAAGTTGTTGAGGGTATCTATGAACAGTAGCTGCTGTCTGCCGCCTAAAAAAGCGACCGTAATTGCACCTCTCGCGAAAATTTCTGTAGTGCAGAAACGTAATTAGAACGGGTGAAAAATGAAAAAAAAAGAAAAAACGCGCGCAGATATGTTTTTGAACGCTTCGTTTCGTGATTGCGTTATTTCTGGAAAGCGACGAGGGCGCTAATCGCTGTTGCGGAACTGTGTGGATTCTTTCATCTGGCGCAAAACGCGTGGCGGTCGCAGAGCCACCGCGCCGATACGCGATTGTAATGGGGGCAGCGTGGCGCCGTCACCTGCCGCTAAATTGTCTTGCCCGCCCCCTCTTTACACACGGCTTGCGTTGGAGCCTCCCACTTGTTTGCCCGTTGTAATTAACTCAGTCCAAACAAGCGTGCTGAAAAACGACGGCCCGGACTGCAATCAACAGTTGCGTCGCGGAGCTCGCCGTGTTGACTTGTTGCTAATTAATCCGCTTTGACAAATGATTGTTGATGTTTCTTTGGCAACTAAATTATTACTAATTGAAACAATGCGATCGTGTGCGCTCGTTGGAAGTGTACTGTCGTCCTCCGAATCGTCCGACAACAAAATCGGCCATCACAGGCCGATTTAAAATTATGTTTGACTGTAAATAACTCACAGCCAGACTAAATTAAACAATTATAGTGTACGTGAAAGGGAATTATGAACCGCTTCTGGGCAAAATGTCACGTTGTCCAGCAATAAAAAGCTGACCCGATTACTCTCTAGGAATAATAAAACACCAGGCCTCGCGTAGAAACATGTAGAATTTAATTGATAATTAGAGCTCGAAATATTCCTCCCTTACATATAGCTGAAAATGAAATAAATGTTACTTTTGTAAAAAATAATCTGTATATGACGTTTGCCTTGCTGCAAACAGAAGATTGTTTTAAAGCTTAAAGAAAAATTTTATAAATTTAATCTCTGGATTAAAGTGACTGTTAATGCTGTAAATTACTATTAATTCGCCATTGAAAATTACATCACCCATTTCTCAAACTATTCTTCCGCTGAATGTTGAAACAACGATTAGCGTAATCGTTGGAAGTTGCGTAAACGTTTTTGCAAAGAAAATTCCCGGCTAGCTGATTGAATTTATGTGAATAAAGTGAAAACTGGTCACTAATCTCAGAAAGAATTTGATGAAATATGAAAGTTTAACAAAAGCTGTAATGGTCATGTCGCTATCCAAAAATCCGCCTCGCTCTCGTCACCATCGCGACAGCGTGCTCCTAAAAATCAAAGATTAAAATTCAAGTTTGTAGATTATTAAATAGGGTGGAGGAATGACCATTGAATAATGTCAAAACGATTCCAAAATAAAGAGGGTAATTATTCATGAAAAGCAAGCACTCATGAACATAACAGAAACTTACGTCTGAACACAGCGAATCCAGAATAGCGAATGTAATCTATAGATTGCTCATCAGGTAAAAGACAGATTAGTTCACTTTCAATTTTTTGACAGATTTATTTTTTACTCCTATTTCTCTGTGGTGCATTATGTCTTTGTTTTGGTAAAACCTTAAAATGTGTATGTAAAGTATTTATTTTATACATAAGCTATTAAAATTCACATTTCTTATTAATTTTCCTAAAGAATTACTTATAGCTTTCAGAATGAAATTTTCAGACTGCAGCAGAATATGCGCTGATATGACCTTCCTGGCAGATTAGCATTGTGTGCCGCAGCGGTATTCGAACCAAGAACCTTTGTAACCGGCTCTATCGTCTGAACACACTGTGTACGTATTATGGCCTGTCCTCACAGCTATAGTTCAAGTAGTACTTTTTCCCTTACTTTTCAAACTTCACAGACGTTATCCTGCGAACCTTGCAGGAATATCACTCCTGGAAGAAAGGATATTGTGGAGACGACTTAGTCACAGCTGATGGGATGTTTCCGGAGTGAAGTTCCTGGGTTACAATCCCGTTCTGGAACAGAGGAAGTTTGATATCAGTGCACACTATACTGCAAATTTATTTCCCTCTGTTTTGGTTACGCCATGTCTCCACAATATACTTTCTTTCACTATTGCTAGGTCTGAAGTTTCACAGGGGAAATGTTGTGAAGATTGTATGGTAGGTGAAGAGGTACTGGAGGAAATAAAGCTACGACGACGGTTCGTCAGGGGTACATAGGTGACTGAGTCAGTAGGTTCTGGTTTCGAATCCCTTTCTTGCACACAGGAATGTGGAATTGCACCTTTGCTTAATCACACTGCTAGAAGTATATGTACATACCTTATCGAGAGAAGTAACAAACTGGACTCGCATTCGGGAACACGGTTTTTCAGGTCCACCTCCGCACTCCCAGATGTAAGTTTCCGTATTTTCCAAAATTACTAATTGTGCCTAATTTGTGTGGTTCCTTTCAAATGGCACGGCCGATATCCTTACCCAGTCGAGCTTAAGCTCCTTCTCTGATTACCCCGCGTCGACGGAACGTTAAATCCTAATGATCCTTCCTTCCTGCTATTTATGTTTTATGTCGTTCTAATCGTACGTTTCTCGTATGGTCACTGAACATAGAAAAGTAGCCTTCAAATCAGTGTAATTTTTTCAATTCAAACACTCTAAGATGTGGACGCGGAGAAAGACTGAGCTAATATTTTTTTCATATTTATTAAATTACAACACGGTTTATTGCGAGTCTACGATGGCAACTGTTAGATGATATGAGAAACAAAGCATTACTTTCAGGAAACAACTTAGCTCAGTTTCCAGAGTCGACTTGTTCTCTAACACGGCTCAGGCAACTATCGACTAGTAAGTAAATAATTTATTTTGTTTGCAGTTAATAATTGTATTCGAAAAATTCCAATTTGCCGAAATACGACAATACTACATCCAAAGTTTAATTAAGAAAAAATGTTTAAATGTTTGTAAAGTTACGGAACCTTACTGCAATGGTAATCGGTCCGTAAACTTACAAACTACTTAAAATAACTTATCCTAAAAACAACACACACAAGCGCGCGAACCTTCGATGGCAAACGGTCGAGCGCACTGAGCAAGGCGCCTTATCGTGCACGGCTATTCCTCAGCGGCCTTAAAGTAAGATGAGAATTTTCAGAATCCTATAAAATCTTGACTGGACTTCGATAGGGTGACAGCTTCGCACCATCACTAGTTAACTGCACAGTGAATAGTGGAATGAGAAATGCCAATCAAACATTCAGATGGCATAAATATCAAACGTAATTGCTCGGTATTTGCTGACGACCTGGTGCTGCTTGAAATTAGTGTGATAGAGACTAAACATCAAATGAAGAATCCGAGAAAACCAGCAGTCGTTGGACTACAAATACCGTTTGAAAAGAAAGAAATGAGCTTGAAACATCAGAAATCCACTGAATAATAAACAAATTAATATTCTAAATAAAGCCTCATGGCGAGATTAAAACTTGGAATTTGAACAATAAAAAGTCAGTATGAAACAATAACTAACTCAAACTAACAAAACTACTGAAGATGGTACTACTGAAACAACTACTCATCTACTTATGGATAAACCAAACAACTGGGTCAAAGAATTCCAAGGTGATGTAATGATTTAGGCCAACAAATTGAAGATTGAGAAGGGAAAAAGACGCTCAGAACAGAGACAGGAGACTTTTAAGAGATTTGCACTTAAGCAATACACTCCTCTGATGAAGGAAGGACAGCCAGGTGTGAAAGAATGACGAAGTTTTGGGGGCACTAGAGGAAAGGTATGCTAAATGTATAACCAATATTCCGAAGTCTAAACATGGCGTACACTGTATTCTGCTAATTCAATCTGTAATTATAGAGTTGTTCATTTTGTGAAAGATTGCAGATTTCTTCAAGCTACTCCTCATTCTTGTTGATTATTCATAATTTTTCGAATACAGAATGCATCATCAAGTGTATGTTAAGAAAAGTGTCGACCCAGTACTATATGGAAACCGATAACCACAGGTATTTAGCCATATAAATTCGCCACGAAGTTATAAATCACGTAAAGTGTTTGGTTAGCATTAAATAAGAGCTTTAAACGTAGCTACAAATCACTGCATTAAGTACAACAGTTACTTAATTCACTTTTTGCAAAATTTGGTAGTATGAAGTAATGAAGATTTCAGGAAACTTATATTTCTAAATACTGACTTATTTTAAAATGTTTTTGCCTCTCAAAAGAAGTATAAATGCTTCAATTCAAATGCACACCCGACCTCAAGACCAAGTTAAGAATATATCACAAAAAAGAAATGTAAACAGATACTATCAAATAGAAACAAAAATTAATTAATTTTTATTTTATAAGGCCATAGTAAAGTATAGCTCTGATCTGTCGGTCAACTTTAGGCTTCTTACTCAATTTCCTCTTAACAGAATTAATTAATTTATTATTGACGTGTGTTTCACAGCAAACAGAATCCAAAACTAAACATGAAATGGTTTTTAAGATAAGAATGAATACTCACCATAATTATTTTACTATTCAGTTGGAACCAAGCATTTAAGAAGTGAATTACTTTAATAAGTACGCTACCAGTTTCTCTTGATCCACTTCTGGTATTAGTAGCTACATACGGAACACTTGTAAAATGGTTTGACACACGGTTTAACTTACGCCTTGTTTTATTCATAAATCCTCTTTCAGGTGCATAGGACAGTTCATACTAGCTCACAGCTCAAAAAGATTTTTATATTTCAGCAGCAGCTCTTGAGGTTGCCGGGGAAACATATAGAAATGTTTTCTTTCAAATTTATCCAATGTGCGTATGCAGATGAACAGCGCGGGAATCTTAACGCGGAATGTTAGAAACATAATAATTAAATAAATTTAAAAAATTGATTACATTTTCAAGACAATCCGTTAATATCACATCATAGTTATATAAGCAAATAAACAGTAGCCATATAGCACATTTCACGTTGAAAGATAATACATTTAATACATATCTAATTAAAATACTGTCAGTTAAATACGTTAGCGTTGATTTTGGATATTTTTTCCTTTATTTTCGAGAAAGATTTCCCTCCAGTTCCACCGTTAAGATTATGAAATTATTATTGTTATAATGATGATGTAATGAAATGTAATTCGCAGTATGTAGATATGAAATGAACGTACTACAAAAACACCAGACTGCACCACTGGACGTCAGAACTGATTCAACAACCATTGTATAGTTCTCCCTCTGTGTCCTCTAATTATCCAATTAGAGGGTTTCGTTACACTCTCTAGCATGAGCATGAAGTATTCAGAGTATTTATATTCTTTTTTTCCTCCAGTTTGACCGCCGTACGTGTAACATGAAACAAAAGTGTGCAAGTTCGGTCGCGTTTCAACTGGAAATCGCGAAGCAGTAAAGATGAGCCATGAGCTCCGTTGTAGATCTGAATCTACATTTTACCAGCTAGAGCGTGTTCTGTAGCAGAGTATACATAATGCAGCAGTACCGTATCCCTCTTCTAATTACTATCGCAGATGGTGCGCGCGTGGGAAGACTATTGTTACCTATTTGCATGAAACCGAGTACCTCGGCGTCGTGTTTATTACGCCGTATTTCATTAAGGAGAAGTCGTATGCTTCTTGTCTTCGTTAGGAACATGGGATCACGAAAGTTTGTGAGTAAAGTTCTCAGCGATGCACGCCTTTTTCTTACAACGTCGCCCACTGCAATTTGTTTCACGCTGACTAAACAAACAGGTCACACACGTGCAACTCTCATATGAAGCTTTTATCTCTCTTTCGGTTAACCAAATTAATTTGTGAGAGTTTTAGTTAGACGATCTCAAGAGAGTGCACAAGAGATTATTTTGTTAAGAGATCTTTTGTTCGTGACTTCCTCTCCCCTATGATTCTTCCGGTTTTGTGCAAATAATTATTATGTAATCAGTATTTGGTCTCAGTTACAACTGTGAATGATCTGTTCGACATTTCAGCACTTAAGTGTGTCTAACAGTGATACAGGCATTCGTTCAGTTATGTACAGATTTTTTTAGAACAGTATCGATTCTATCACTCATGTACTCAGATGCTAACTTCATTATGCTATAATTGAAAACGATATCGATCGAATGCTTTGTGGAAGTCAAAATAGAAGGTCTGGAACTAAGATAAGCTAAATCGGTTAGAATATTCCGTTGATTTTTATAGTTGTCCTCTCTCAAATACAATTGGTAGGTAGTATGTTTTTTTGAAAGGTGAGTTCTTCCACTATACATTCTAATAGAACGGACAAACAGTAGTACGGATGTACACAAGCTGTGGTACGGACCAAGGAGGTTAGAATAAAAGGTTATGGCGTTACCTATGTTGAGAACAGGCATTGGAAAAAGCCAGGAGGCCATGCTTTTGTGCCCAAAACAAGGATATCTTGCTTAAAATCCCGAGTGTATATTGCCCTGCTTACGTAAAGTCACTAAATTGTTAGTCACATCGGAGTATTTACTTACATATGGCCTACATTTCAATGACTAGAACTACCTTACCACACAGTACGACCAGTGTTTTGGGCACAAACAAATGCCGGAATGCGCAGTTTGCTGGCTTCACCTTTTCAGTGTTAGGGCATCTCCAGAGATTCTAACCTCCTTGGTACGAACATACGACCACTTGACTATAGCAAAGATTAGCTGGACGCGAAAAAACAACTTAGCAGTTTTCAAGAAATGCTACCATTTTAAATAAGTAATACTTACATGTGAAATTTAATGTTACGCACTTTCACACAAAATGCTCTATAAATTAAAAGCCGGCCGCGGTGGCCGAGGAGACTGAGGCTGAGGCTGCACGGCCACTACGGTCGGGGGTTCGAATCCTCCGTCGGGCATGGATTTTTGTGCCGTCCTAGTTCGTAAGTAGTTCATAAGTAGTTTGTAAGTTTAGGGACTGATGACCCCGTAGTTAAGTCCCATAAGCTTTACAAACATTTGACATTTGTACATTTGATAAATTAAAAAGTTGTACACTACCACGTGACTGTTGGCATTGCAAAATGTCTAGCTGCAGAGATGCCCAGTCTACCAATTTCTATAGTCGAAGGTTAAGTTGTGCTCTGGTATCTATTTGGAGTCAGAGACATTGTCAAAAATGTTTTCTTTCAGAGATCAGTGTTCGTTTCGTTGTGAGACCTTGAGTATAAATTTAGCAGTGATAATAGTCTCTATATAATGGAAGCAGATGTGTCCAGATATTTGAGATGATTTTGGAACACGTAAGACGTTTTTAATGTAATATCTAGTTTTGTATTTCTTATAGTAAAAGTACTGACTTGATAAACGTACAGGAAAGAGTTCGGTTGGATTGGCGACTGTAATAAATACGTTTTGTACATGCATTGTAGAGACATTGATTCATTATGTAATTTTGGACTTCATATAGACAGTTAGGTAAAATTTTACGACGCTTCTAGCCGGGCTCCAGTGCTTATGTTGGCAATAGATGAACAATTAAGTGTAGAATGGCGTTAATATTTTTCACGAGCTACAGAGTAAATGTTATTAATACTCTACCTGCTCTATCGTTGACAGGTTCTTGTAAGTACCCTTGTCCGTTCAGAAAAAAAAATTCGTTTTAATTGAAGTTGTCACGAAAAAACATTTATTGGTCATCTGAGTTGCCGTTATTACCATTGGTGCCAACATAACCACTGCAGCCCAACGAGAAGCGTCGTACAATTTAACCGACAGTTAATTCATTTCTATTCTCTAATGTGACAAAGTTAAATGGTCCAAGAAAATTTTGATAATGCAGACGGTAAGGTAATGAGCCTTGCGATTGTTTGAGTAAGCTAATGAAGATAAGATCTATTTCAATGTGCTGCATTATCATTTCAGGTGTAATGTGATAGTCTGATCCGTGGTTGAAATACAGACTAGGATTTCACATCGAATGTTGCCTAATATTAATTTCTTTCTCGAAAAGCTGATGCACTTCAGACATTTGTTGAACAACTATGCGCTTATGCTGAGGTAAGGTAGAAAACATTGTCTGCAGAATTTTATTTACCGCGTCGCCGTCGTGGTGTGGCAATGTTGGCAACCGCTGTTGAATTGCAGCTGACCAAACCGTGGCTGAGATGAACACCCAATCAGATTTTAGACGGTGAGAGTTGCTTTTGTCTCCACAGTAAACAATATTATTTTGATACGGTACATCTGGCGCTTCAATTCCACATCGAGGCACGTAGTCTGCTCGGTGGTTTAAGTTCCTAACTAGCTCAGCCCGCAATTGTAATACGTGTGTCTTTCACGTAAATAACAGCTGCTCCTAAATTTGTTTCACCATCGAGCAAACCAGTAGCATATTGCTACACTGAAGTTGTGACCGCGAGGGAATGTTTGAGGTTGTTGTTTACGCCGTGTATGTAGAATCATGTGACACGTGAATTAAATCTTTATACGTAGCAAAACGCGCAGATTGTTTTAGTTACGCACACACTAAACTTGCTGCGGAAGATGCTTTTTAATGTATACGGCCAAATAGACTCCCCTTATGTAAAGTACCTGATCATATATGATCGCGACAATATTACTTCCTGTTTTCTATGAACGAAAGACGTATAGTACTATTCTCGCAACGAGCCAGTAGCCAACGTTAAAATCCATTGGAAAATTATCATTTCTCTTTGCAAATCGAATTGTATAGTAATGGGATTACTTTTTTGTGCTGACCTTCAACTAAATAATTGTTTCTGTTCCTGCTCTAAGGTTGACAAGTTCCTGTATGTATTCCTATCCTTGCCGCTCATTAAATTTATCAACTATTGTAAACCAAAAATTTTACAAAAAAAAAGTTTTCTTTACCATGAAGACGCACTGTTTTCTGTTAACCATGAAGTAAATAATGAATGATGTTCCTGTTAAATCGTTTGGCAGGTTCTTCTATGTTCCCCTGTTATTAAATTATTCATTATCGTAACCCTAACATTTCATAAAAATATTTTCATTACTATGAAGACATACATATAAGAGGGGAACACTGTGCTGGGCATTAAGTAAACAATTAATGCTCTTCCTGTCTGATGATATATCATCATATACCATTGTCAGCTCAGTAAATTAACTATTAAGTAAGCGAAACATTTTATAACAATTCATTTGCGTTAATGTGAAAAGAGAGTACTATTTGAGCTGAATAGTAAGTACCGGTACAAGAAACAAAATTCTGAGAAATGTCAAATCAATAATTGGGTTGTTGTGCACAGTTACCGTTGATATGGTTATTGGAAATAACACAGCGTTCGGTCGCCATAAATCAGTTTATCACAGATCTATTTCGGTTAGGTAACTGGACATCATCAGTCTCATTCGTCATACGAACTGTAGAGCTACTGTTTACTACTGTAAACTTGTACCGTTTGAATTCAAACAGCAGCTCGCGAAACACTGATGATGGCTAGTTACCTAGCCGAAATCGATCTGTGATTAATAAACAGATTTATTGCGATCGAACGCTGTGTTATTCCCAATAATTTACTTTGAATTATCCTCCGCACAGCTTCCATGATTTCACAATATAAATCTTTTGAATCTATCTTCTCTGCGAGTACTCATACAGGCAAAAGTCAAACATGTTTTGACAATTGTACGGTCCACGGAAACGCCGCTTCATAGCGGATAACGTACCATCTGAGTTCGTATGGGCACCTAACCCGCGTAAACGGAACATACAACGTCAATTTAATACCTGGATGTTCCGCGAAAGCAAATCAGCGAATGAGATTGAATACCGCATTTGCTAACAGTGAAGTCACATATTACCCAGAATTCAACGGCCGTTGCTAACATCGCACACAAGGCCCGTGGCGCGGTAAGTGAAATTAAACCACACTTTCAGTGTTGAATGCCTTTTGTTCGTGCTAGCTTAATCCGTCCTGGCTTCGTTGTGGCTCGTAGATAACGTAATAATGAAATTAATGGGGAAACAAAGAATTCTCGCAAACAAAGACGCACTGAAAAAATGCACGAATCAAATCAATGCAAATGTGTGTTCCTCGCCGCGAATCTGGGGTTGTTGGTCCACGTAGTGCAAGTCTTTTCATGTTGCTGGATATGTTTGTGTTACTGCAAATGGACAATTTGAACATGAACGTCCCCAGTCAGCGATTTCACAAAACGTT
Organism: Locusta migratoria; assembly: GCA_026315105.1. NCBI lineage: Eukaryota > Metazoa > Arthropoda > Insecta > Orthoptera > Acrididae > Locusta > Locusta migratoria. Next base: position 106,903,219 of record CM048747.1, read on the forward strand.
GACTTCGTATATCATTTCTACTTTAGTACCTGATCGGTAGGCAGGTTAGGAGTTGGTAGTATTCCAGTTTTCGATGTTGTGTTATTATCGGAGGTTTTAATGTATGATACAGGTGGTAAGAACAGGGTTATTGATATGAAAATATCTATATCCTGCTAGCAATGGGATTTTAATTTAGCATTAGAATTATGTAAGTTTTATTGGTTTTCCCATGTAATTTTATTAAATACTCGAACTTCTAGTTTGTGTTCACGCATTATAGCTAACAGTGATTACAGATTACATTTTTTGGCAAAGATTTTTTGTATCAGTGCAAGTAAAAATGTTACGGCTTTATATCATGATGTTTAAGTAATTAGCGTCAGATGCGTTTGTTTCAGTTTTTGAGGTCGTGTGTAACAGAGGATATAATTGAAGTTACAATAATAGTTTTGGATTCCGTGAAAACTCTATACTATGAGACTTGTATAAATCAGATTGCTACTCAAAGTCAGTGTCAAATGAGATAACTTTCTGTGGGGACACTCTGCGCTACCGACATAGAAATGAAGTAAAATCTTTATTTAGTATAGTGACTTTTATTTAGTATAACATGAAAAATGGATCGTGTTGTGGCAGAAGTAGTAATACACCATAATTTTCGGAAGATTTTACCTTTCTCAGCACGAAATTTTTTTTCCTCTTTTACGTATTTATGTAAGTCAGCTTGTGGTTAAACAGGCATTGTAATACTGATTCGTCAGTCCCTGGCAGCAGTAAATGTTTGTTATCAGTCCACGGGGCCCACAACAGCGAAAATACTCTTTCTACAGTTTCATTCTGTGCGGAAATAGAAAACAAACACGCGTACTCGAATTATTTTAGCAGTTGACATTTAAGTCCAGGATTGTGAGTGTCCTGAAGAAAGTAAAACAACCTTTCTTCCACGGAGTGTTTAGACTTACATTCTTCCAACTTACACTTAGTTTCTGAAAAGCTCTTCAGATGTTATATTCCTCAAAACAGTTGTCGAGTTACATGTAAAAATCACTTTTGGTCACTTATATAATAATGTTTTCAGTAATCCCCAAATACGGGGTTTCAGGTAGCGTCATGCAATTAAATACTTCATATTTATTAAAATAAGTAATCAATTTCTCTAAATAACAAAAGTCTATGGTACGGAAAGTCATATTTCATGTAAGGAGTTTCTAGAACGCTTGGAGATATTTTCGCATCTAAAGTGTTCCTAAGAAGTCTGCATGTACCCTGGATTTCAGACATCATTATGACGTGCATTACTACAATTTGAACACGGCATTGTAATTAGAGCTAATAAGGCTCATAGGAAATTCCATTTCCGAAATCGTTCGGGAATCCAATATTAAGAAGTAAGCAGTGACATAAGTGTGCCAATAATACTGCCAATTTCATTTGGATGCAAACCACGGTGAATTTGTTGAAACAATAAAATGAGAACCATAAGCAATAAATAATTAATATCTTTAATTTAGACGTCTTTGGGAATTGTTTACATATTTCTCATTTCAATTACCGAGGCTTTATTCTTCTCTATTTCTCAGACAGAGCCAACTTTTACTGCAGAAATGTAAAGTAAATTTAAGCGATCGGTCTACTGAAAAAATAAAATTATTTTGATGGTTTGTCTTCAGCGTTAAAAATAGTTCCAATAAAATACAAAGCTTTAGTATTCTCACATCTGCGGGCATTAACGCATCATATTTTTGAGTGAGACAGAAGAGTTCGATGATTGACGTCAGAAGTCCTTCAGCTTCTCTTTCCTTACCTGTGTACTGAAAAATAATTAAGTATTTTCATGACGATTATTTCAGTTCGACTGTTAAGACTCCAGCAATGTTTGGTAATAATAAAGTAGAGGCATCCAATAGCTTATACACTTTTTCCTAGTTCTTGTTTAATTTGTTGAAATGCGTTCCACTGTTCGAGTCGATGAAGCCCTTCGAAGTGAGTACTAGTGCAGCATCCACATAAAGCGATTAATTTAGCTAATGGAATTTACAGTTGTGTTGAGTTTCTAGACAACACTTTTCAGGTGTCCCCTTATTCAGCGAATCACGCTTTTAACAACTCTTGCTGGATTCCGTCAGAATCCGCGAAGTATTTAACAACTGAAACAAACAACTTTTCCAGCCTTGATGTCCCATTCTAGTTACCTGTGTTATAGATTTTTTTTTTTTTTATTTATTTATTTATTTTTTTTTTTTTTGTTCTGGGTGTGGTGCCAACAACATTTCATTTGCTGTAGCTTTATTTCTGATTTTTTTAGACTGCTACTGCTTTGCGCCGATTTTAGAGTCAGGATACCTCGCGGACCGTTCTGTGGTACATTCAGGACAAATGAAGGGCTGACGAACAATTTTTCCTGGGAATTTTCTTTACTCATGAGTGCAGAAAAGTTTTGACGTTGATGTTACTGCGACTCTCTTTGAATGGTTTTTAGAGGAAATGTGATGTCTTACATCCCCTCATCAACACGAGTCACTGAGATAAAACAATTATACATCTCATTCAACGCTTTCTGATCCGTACATACACTCCCGCCAAAAAAACTACTCATTAGTGTGGACGGTAAAACGTCGACAATAGCAACTGAGTTTTCCAAGCACATATCACTACACATTTTACGCTCTTCATATTCGCAACAACTTTTCAAAGATTACTAAATGCACTTGTTCTTCATTTTAAGTTTAGAAAGAACAGTATTATCAAATCGCAATTCGTATGGGAACTGCCTGACTCTCATGTTACTTTTTAAATAATGTATCGATACACAGACATTGGTTCTAAGCGCATTTATCATACATTAACTATTTTGTTAGAATCCTTGCTCTTACATGCAGTATTTAGATCGAGGGAGCATCACTAATTGCACACATGATTTTATCTACAGTTGGTTTTCAAGTATCAGCTCCTAATAATGATGAAAAGATCTGATATATATTTTAGTTACTTTAACCTATAGTAGTTTATAATACAAGAATTACTAGAAAGTATTGCCGAATATATCAATCAATAATTTGGAGGAATCAAATACTAGTTATCTATACTGTACGACATCTCTACTACGACAAGTTGAAACGAGTTACACTTTGCCTTTGGGCCGCTCTTGTGTGGATCCTAAATAAATTGTTATCTAGTTCAGAACCACAATAATTGTTATTGGATTATTGATCATATGAATTCTTCTGTATGTATTACATCATCATATTTTTTCTACTTTTCAGTTAACTAAGACTAGATACTATGGATCCAGACCTAGACCTGAGGTTAAAATGCACGACCCTAGTAACTAATAGTTATCACAATAACATCCTGTCTGTAGCATAATTTTGTCTAAAATGTCACATATTACAATTTTTAACCCATATGTATATAATTAGATCAGATAATTTAAATTTAGACTTTAGGCTACAAAGCAGTTGCCTTCATATCTGTTAAAAGTTTTGTAGGTATTTTATTATACCTTTCCCTCTTTTCTTGTCATTTTAAATAGCTGACCTACATGATAAGAAGGTTTATAGTATTATTTTATGATTGTTACATGTAATTCTATGTATTAGTTGCCTGCTTTGGATACTAACTATCTAACCTAAATATTGGGCAACAATGACTTTAGATGATCATCTTTTATTTTAGCTCTACCGTGTGACACCGAGTTTACTGTTTCAAATTTTATCCTTATATTGATGATACGTTGAGATACATGTTGAAAGTTAATTTCGATATTTAAAACATTAATTTTATGCTCAAATGTCATGTTTAAAGCGCTATCGGATACCATATACTGGGTTAGGTAGCTTATTGCCAGCTTTGTTTAACCATAACACATTAAACCACAAGGCTTTTGATATTTTATTTGTATTATGACTAGCCAACCATAATGTTGGTAAATAAGTGTGTTTTCAAAAGTATTTATGTGTCATGTGGTGAATTAAATGAAAGATGGGTTTGGAAAGTGAATGTATTTAAAGATATGTCATTCTCTGACTTTTTATTATAGCATATTGAGTACAACGTTACTTGTGTAATTACAGATCCGAAGATGGCAGTTTAATCTACCGAAATCGGTAATATAAATAAAGATTGTAAGCTATCTGGGCGGTTTCCATGATCGATTAATTGAACGGTTCACACCCCAAATATGACAAACTTTTAATGCTTCAATAGTTGCAGCACCGCACTATTGGAGATGATGATACTAGATCTAGAACGCCAGTATGGAGACCTGTTATGCTACAAGATGGCGTTAATGTAGTAACAGTAACGTGGGAAATCGGGACGAAATTGGGTCTTGTTAGACTGTCGTGACAAAAATGTCCACAATAGTGAATTTTCCGTTATAACAGGACGGCTGGCAACCCTACAGTATACGAACGTTCCAGTTTCATTACACAGTGAATTTTTCGGACAACCTTACGCATTTTGGGCTTGAATATTGCATGTAAGCTTTTTTTACGTTTTTGTGCCATTACGTCATTTTAATTATTTCTACATTTCAGCTTTTTAAATTTCAAACATATTGAAGTAAAAATCTTTGTTGTTCAGCTACATTGGGTAACAAAAATTAATGTATTTATGGTGACCTGCTAATTATTACCTTCATGACTTGTGCCATAACAACAGAGTGATTGAGTGCTGCTTTCCATTGTAATAACACAGTTTTGACATGCGTAATTTTTAGCTTCAGCGCTCGCGAACAGTGAAGTAATATTTGTATTGCAAATAGTAGAGTATAATCTGTGCTTTCACCAAGTTTGATTTGTTAATTGGCAGATTATGGAACCCTGCAGTTGTCTGCGCGTAAAATTACAGGTAAGGTTTCAAAATATCGGACAACATGAAATAGATGGATAATTTTGTAAGTCGATTTTATTCTTCATGAATTTTCAGATTAGTAACATTCCGTCGCCGTTCACGGATATTTATTATTGTGTGTCTTCCGGTTCGTGTCACCGTCAGTCTCCTTTGTTCCCACATGTATTTTATGGCGTGTGAAGTCGTTTCCGTTTGTTTTTTACTTGAATTAAGTGCTTTTCAGTTGGTTTATTAATATACAAGATGATTTTGCAAAGAGTGAAAAATGTTTAAGGCAAACCACTCCATTGTAGGTTTACAAGGGTCATTTCACTAGTTCATTTCAGAGTTTTGTATTTTGGTTAATTTAACTACGTACACTTTAAGTGTGTCAGATTATTCTTTAGCGATCCTTTTACTGTAGGCGTAATACTCATAATAATCTGCACAAGAGAAACATTGTCACATACTATAATACAGGTCAAACATTGATAAATAGACACTTTTTATTCCTTTGTTGCTTTATGTTTACGATAAATTATATCTTTGTTGGTCAGAGGGTGTGATCGACTGTCATAGATAATAGAATAACAACGAGCTTATGATCGTTTGTTTTTTGTGTGTGAGATTTATCCGTTTTCCCTTTACAAAATTTCAATAAAGTTTTCTAAGTAATTTTTAATTTTTGAATCTATTTGTTAACTTACAATACATTCTGATTTTTTTCCGTGTGTGTGTGTAAATTTCTAGTTGTTCCAGAATTAGATTCGGAGCCTTCATCTGTTATGTTAGGATATCATTAAATCTTGGTACACCACCTTTCTTTCATATGAATAATTAAATTTAATGTGTTCATAAAATGAAAGGGACCTTCCACATTCTTTTTTACCAAGTCTTCACCAGTATAGTCAGAATCAAGTAAGAGTGGGCGAAAACAGTACCTTGTTCCTCACTGGTCGTCTACCTCTGGACATTCCCGTGCTTTTCTATTAAACAGCCCTAATCACCCTGCGGGCATACAGCTCCATGCTTCTTTCTCTATGTCCAACTGTTCCTCCTGCCTTTCTCTTCTCATCTCCTCTGTCAATTTTCTCCCCAATTTCTGTGAAAAATTGCATATACCTGCTAATTTTTATTGTGATAACTCAAACGCTAACGAAGCCTATTGCGAGGTACCCTCCGCCAAACATCATTCAATGGGCTATGGAGTATAAAAACCTCGATGAAAACATACAGAAATACGCAAAATTTCTTGGTGATAAGTCAAACCAAGTAAGTCGTTTCTGTCGTCCAATATGATAGAGGGTGCATAGAAAATAATGATCTTGGTACTTTATTCGAGTTTTAAGAAAAATATGTTTGTGAAGTTATGGGACCTAACTGCAGTGGTCATCGGTCGCTATACTTACAAACTACTTAAACTAAATTATCCAAACAACGACACGCACACCCATGCCTCAGAGATGACTCGAAACTCTGACGACGAACGGCCGCGCGCACCGCAGTGAGGTGACGTAGTGCCCATGGCTATTCCGCCCCGGTTCGAATTTTACGACGTTCCTTTTTAACTGTCAATAATTGTTTTCTGAAAACTTTTTCGGGTACACAATGAACAACACAAAGATAAAGAATTACCCCTCTCCATCTTCCGTATCGAGAGTTACAGTGTGTAGTTCATTCAAAAACGCACTGAAAAATAACTTTCAGTGCTTCTCTGATTATCCTATTTTCAGGTAGATTTTCAAATCATTTTCTGTCACACAATTAAATTATCTTTGACAGACACCTGTTATTCAGCTGACACGTTCAAATGTTCAAATGTTTGTTCAGCTTAAGGGACTTAATTGAGGGGTCATCAGTCCCTAAGATTACAAACTTCTTATGAACTACCTTACACTAAAGACGGCAGAAACATCCATGACCGAGGGTGGATTCGAACTCCCAACGAGGAGCGGCCTCCCGCATCGTAGCATAGCGCCTCAAAGCGATAGGCCAATCCACCGCGGCAGCTGACACGTTCCACATTATTAGGAAGCTTCGTATTCATGATCTATGGAACAAGTATTAATCTAATCTAATCTGCGCAATTGATTTTTATATATGTAGATTTCAGATTTTACCTCTTTCTACATCTACATCTACATCTACATAGATAATCTGCAAATCACATTTCAGTGCCTGGCAGAGGGTTCATTAACCACCTTCATAACTTTTCTCTACCGTTCCATTCTCTAATAGCGCGCGGGAAGAAAGAACACCTAAATCGTTCCGTTTTCGATCTGATTTCTCTTATTTTATTGGGATGGTCATGTCTCCCTAAGTAGGTGGGTGCTAGCAAAATATTTTCACATTCAGAACTAAAAGTCGGTGATTGAAACTTTGCAAATAGATCACGCCGCAATGAATAACGTCTTTCTTTTAATGATTTCCACCCCAATTCGTGCAACATTTCCGTGACGCTTTCCCCCCCGTAACGTGATAAAACAAAACGAGCTGCCCTTCTCTGAACCTTCTCAATATCTTCCGTCAGTCCCACCTGGTGAGGGTCCCACAAGGGGCAACAGTACTCCAAGAGAGGACGCACAAGTGTGATGTAGGCAGTTTCTTTGGTGGAGCTGGTGCATCGTCTAAGCGTTCTGCCAATGAAACGTAACCTTTGGTTCGCCTTCCCCACAATATTTTCTATGTGTTCTCTCCAGTCAAAGTTGTTCGTAATTGTAACTCCTAGGTATTTGGTAGAATTTACGACCTTAAGGTTTGACTGATTTATCGCGTAATTGAAGTTCAGCGGATTTCTTTTAGTGGTCTTGTGTATTACTTCACACTTTTCTTTATTTAGTGTCAATTGCCAATTTTCGCACCAAGTAGAAATTTTGTCTAAATCGCTTTGCAGTTGATTTTGATCCTCTGTTGACTTCACTAACCGATAAACGACAGCATCATCCGCGAACAGTCTAAGGGAGCTATTCAAAGTATCTCTTAATCGTTTATAAACACGAGGAAGAGTAGGGGACCAATAACGCTTCCCTGTGGAACGCCAGATATCACTTCTGTTTTACTCGATGACTTACCGTCAATTACAACGAACTGTGTCCTTTCTGATAGGAAATCGTGAATCCAATCGCACAATTGGGGAGATATTCCATAAGCACGCAATTTCATTAGAAGCCGCTTGTGGGGTACAGTATCAAAAGCCTTCCGGAAATCCAGAAATATGGAATCGATTTGAGATCCCTTGTCGATGGCACTTAACACTTCATGTGAATAAAGGGCAAGCTGTGTTTCGCAAGAGCGATACTTTCTGAATCCGTGCTGACTATTGGTAAATAGGTCGTTCTCTTCGAGGTAGTACATAATATTCGAACAAAGTATATGTTCCAAAATCCTACTGCAAATCGACGTCAATGAGATAGGCCTGTAACTTTGGGGATCACTCCTATTGCCTTTCTTGAATATTGGAGTAATTTGGGCAACTTTCCAGTCTTTGGGTACGGATCTTTCGCTGAGTGATCGGTTGTAAATTATAGCTAAGTACGGAGCTATTGCATCAGCATACTCTGAGAGGAATCTAGTTGGTATACAATCTGGCCCGGAAGATTTATTTTTCTTTAGTGACTTAAGATGTTTTACTACTCCAGGAACATCTACTTCTAAGTTTCGCATGCTGGCAGCTGTTCTTGGGTTGAATACTGGAGTGTTCACTTCGTCATCTTTGGTGAAAGAATTTCGGAAAGCTGTGTTTAGTAATTCTGTCTTAGCAGTACTGTCGTCGGTAGTATTACCATTGCTATCGCGTAGTGAAGGTATTGTTTGTGTTTTGCCGCTAGTGTACTTCACATATGACCAGAATTTGTTTGGATTTTCTGTAAGATTACGAGACAGGATTTCGTTGTGGAAACAACTATAAGATTCTCGCATTGAAGTCCGCGCTAGGTTGCGAGTTTCAGTAAAAGATTGCCAGTCTTGCGGATTCTGTGTCTTTTTAAATTTTGCATGCGTTTTTCTTTGTTTCTGCAACAGTGATCTGACCTGTTTTGTGTACCACGGGGGGTCAGCCCCCTCTTTTATTAATTTATTTGGTATAAATCTCTCGATTGCTACTGATATTATGTCTTTGAAAGTAAGCCACAACTGATCTACTCTCGCATTTTTAGTTTTGAAGGACTGGAGACTATCACTCAGGAAAGCGTGAAGCGAATTTTTATCTGCTTTATTGAATAGATATATTTTTCGTTTATTTTTGGTGCATTTGGGAATTTCGATATTCAGTCTCGCTACTACTGTTCCTTGCTGTTAAAATCTTTTCTAAAAAATGGGTGTGTGTATGTTTGTATTCTCCCCATACACTCCAAGAGTGCTGGAGTAATTTTGATGAAAACTTCAGGAAATTATCAAATTAATCCGGCGGGTGATCCTGTGACGGTGTCCGGACACTTGCCACGCCGGACACTTGCCACGCCGGACTTTTGCCACACTTCTACCTGCTCCGAAGGGTCGGGTGCCCCCCCTCCTCCCCCCCCCCCCCCCACCCTTCCGCCCGGCCCGAGAACTCCGTGGACGGTGTCCCGACATATGCACACTGGTCGCTTTCGCATTTCGTATTACGACCGTCAGTATGGAAGTTATTACAACGGCCAAGGGTAGGCCTTTTGCCCACTACAATGGTTACGCGATAATAAGGCGTGGATGTGCTTACTCCGAAAACAGGATCATTGCAAGGGAAAGCTGCTTTCGAAGAACGGAGACGTCTTGAACGTAGAGAACACCTGTGAGGACCACCTAAAGGTGTGACCTTTATTAATTGTAAAAATAAAAAGAGTGTATCAGACCTCAGTATCCTTAAATAACTTAATGATGAAGCTAGCTAGTCACACTTCGGTTCACTAGCGTTTAATCAGTATGCGGTGAAATATGACTCAACGAAGCAAATAAAATATCACTCAAATGATCCTCCTGCAACCAGAACTTTTAGTTAAATCTACCGCTTTTCAATTTGCAATTTCCTATTTAGGTAAAAGCTCCTACAGTTGATACGTTAAGAGCTTTTTTCTACCTTCTAATATTATGGCCATACCGTCAAAGATTGTGAGTTCTTAAATTATTCCTGTAACTTCAGAGCCGCAATTAGCTCCTAAAAATATCATTTTTGTTAAACTGATAAGGTACACTTTAGCTTTTAAAAAGAATCTGAACTTTAGAATTGTACCTAAAATACACACCCTAAAACAGATCTGCTCTTAAGATTGACAAGTTCGGCAGCTATAGTGTTCAAATAATTCCCATATCTCCAAAATTAGACGAGGATAGAAATAACTTTACAGAAGACCTAGATCTCATGAAGTACATTTAGATGTAGACCTTAAAACTTAAAGTTTCTCACCACGTTGTTGATAATTTTTAATCATGTCAGTAAAAGCTATGGAAACTTGTTACAAAAGAATATGTAAACAAATGTATTAGACGTATTTTTCTTATGCATTAGTAACTTTTGAAAACATAGTTTATCATTTCGTTTGCAACATCACTTATTTGATAGGGTAATTTGCTTTGCATCACCAAGGGTATTTACTTTTATGAATTGAATAACTCCGCTTTAGTAGCACTGTGTTCAGTAACATTACCGGCCCTATCGCGCAATAAAGGCATTCACTTAGTCTTTTCGCTGCTGTAGATAACATAGCACCAGAATCTCTTTGGATTTTCCGCCACATTTCTACTAAGAGTTTCGTTCTGAAAAATATTAAACGAATGTCGCATTGAAGGCCGCGCTAAATTTCGAGCTTCAGTAAAACATCGGCAATCTTGGGGATTTGGTATTCGTTTAAATTTTCTGCTTTCTGTTCTGTTTTATGTACCATGGGGGACCAGTTCAGTCGCTTATTAATTTATTTGGTAGGAAACCCTCCAATGCTGTTGATACTATTTCTTTGAATGTAAGCCACATATGGTCTTCACTTACATAGTTAAATTAGAAAAAAATAGAGACGGTCTCATAGGAAGACGTCAACCGAATTTTAATCTTTTTTTATTTTTTTAATAGACGTATTTACGTTTAGTTTTGGTGAATATCTTTGTTACAGATTTGAGCTCGCTACAACTTTGCGTTCACTTATCCCTGTATCCGTCCTGATGCTCAGGAGTATTTGTGACTTAGAGTCAAGTGTGTTTCCGAAACCATTTACGATTTTAATGGGTTCGTGAACTAACTGTACAAAATAAATTTAAAAAAAAAGCGTTTAAAACAATATCGGAAGATGTATCTGCCACCCTGTCAGAAGGTGTATTTTTGTCAACATACGGATGGTACATTTAAGTCACCGCCAGCTATAATTGTATGAGTAGTGTATCTATTTGTGTTGAGACTCAAGTTTTCTATGAAGTGTTCATCGGCTGCATCATGAGAGTGCCGAGGTCGGTAAATTAAAATGTTCATATACTAAAGACGACACAAACATTCATGCCCGATGGGGGATTCGAACCCTCGACGGGAAACGGCCTCGTGCACCGCAGCATAGCACCTCAATGCGCTTGGCCGCTCCACCTCGGTAGATATTAATTTATTCCGGTTGTCGAGTATAACATCTGCTCTCACTAACTGACAGGAACTATCGCCTTTAGTTTCGCTTGTGAGCTAGTACACATACTAGATTGTGGTTTTTGTTTCTTATGTAGTGCAGATCATAGGAATTATGGCATTTCCATTAAAAAAGTAGGGTGGTTCCTCTGCGACTCAGCTAAACAATGTAGAACAGTGTACTTTACAAGCATAGCATTCTATATTCCTTCATCTCTTTATTTCAAATTTGTATGTCGACTTTAGGTGATCTGTCAAACATAGACGCTCTTATCTATGTTTTGTAAACGTATTTTCTGTCATTGATTTGAACATTGTCCCAATTCACTTTATTAACTAATATTTCGCCGCAAAAGAGTAAATTTATGAAGCGTATCGTTCTTCTTTCCTCTTTTTTTCTGACGCAGTTGTAGCAATTAATATATGTACAAATGTAGTGATCAAACTTAAATGATAATCGAACATTCGAATTATCTTTATATCGTTCCTTTCATGTTCCTTCCACGGCGATGGACTGTTTCTATCGCAATCAGCAAGTGTGGAAGAAAGCAACCGTACAAACGAAGGGAGAATGGATCCATATTTTTGGTTGGAAGAACTAATTACACAGTGACATAGCCGACGGTATTGCTTCCGTTTCCCAAAGGTTATAAATATTTCAATTTCGGGATATTGAAAAGAAGTTATACATTTCGACAAGATGTCAAACAGAAATATCTCTTTCGTATTGGCTGTATCGTGTAAGATTGGAGGTCTGGAAGGCAACAGCAGGCGTACGGGGAAGGGCGTCCCTTGCCTTAGGGGCCACTAATCCGATTGCGTGGCGAAGGGTCAGGTGTGGCAAAAGTCCGGCGTGGCAAGTGTCCGGCGTGGCAAGTGTCCGGCATCCCCTGTGACTTTTGGTAGCGATCAGATAAAAACATTTATTAACATATACATAACAGTGTATGTCTAACATTTGCAACGTAAATAGCCCCCCTACTGGAGAAATAGCCAACCGCCCTTTTTCTGTCATTATAGTGCAGCCACTCGAAGCGCTATCTACTTTGCATTTTTTTTCTTTCGTTATCAAGAGTTCTCTGTACAACTTCGATCGTAAAGGATAATTAGAAAAACACTACCACACCATAACACACCATTACATTACTTAAGCATACTGTTAGTTTTCACAGCATTCAAGCCTACTGTTAGGCAAGAGAACTATTTCACATTATTGTTTTCAGATATGCAAGGCTTACTGAATGATACAATGTACCGCAATAATCTCAAAGACAATCTAAAAAATATCTGTTCCTGTTGAAGTGCTTTCGTAGTCCGTTTTCTTAATATTTTTATAACAAAGTTGCAAACTACATCCGTTCTGATATTGTGCAAATTAAAATCAGCAGAAATTTCTTTCCAAGCCTGTACCTACTAGGTCGTAGTAACTTTATCCGTTATCTCCTTCCTGTTGTTCAAATGTTTTTAAAGCTTATGGAACTTAACTGCGGGGTCATCAGTCCCTAAGCTTTCAAACTGCTTATGAAATAACTAATACTATAGACAACACAAACATTCATCTCCGATGGAGCATTCGAACCTCCGACGCAGGAAGCCGCACGATCAGAAACATGGCGCTCCTGACCGCTCGGCTACTCCCGTGCGGCCCTTTCTGTTGTGTCTTTAGGCCTATATCGCCCCAAAACGATTTCTAGAACTAAATCAATATTTAAATATTTATAAACCCGGCGTTGCCCAGGTGTTTATCTATCGGACCAAACTGCGTGGTCATCAGTCCGTAGCTTAAAAGCTACTTAAACTAAGGTAAACTAACCTAAGGACAACACACCCACCCATGCCCCATGAAGGACGCAAACTTCCAACGGCGAGCAACCGCGCGCTCCGCAGTGAGGTGCCTTAGACCGCTCGGCAACTCCACCGCGGCAATCTCGTAGTAAACATCCCCTTCCCCCCCCCCCTCTCTCTCTCTCTCTGCACCCAACTCTTTCTCTCCCATCTCTCTGTTCGTTTCCACCTTTCTCTCTCTCGGCAAAGTTTTCTGCAAGGTACCCTCTGTCATGTACCATACAAAAATCTATGTAGCCAGTGATCTTTCTCTTGGTTTAAAGGTCATGTGCGCAAAAATTTATAAATATTTGAGCAAAACTATGCATTTTGTAAAATTAAGAAGTTAAGTACCCTCCACCATGCACTGAACGAAATTTTATACAGACAGTGGCATCCTGTTGTTTCTAAGGTGGAGTGTGCAAAATTTCATCAATATCGGAACAAAACTATAGATTACTGTGCAATAAAAATGCAGGGTCACATTGAAAAACGCACTTTGTTGTTATCAAATATTCCAGTTTTATTTCATACTAGCTTATACGCCCGTGCATCGCAATGGTTGTTAAAAGAGGGACCTGCGTATATCTTTTTTTTTTTTTTTTTTTTTTTTTTTTTTTTTTTTTTTTTTTTTTTTTTTTTTTAAGGGTTCCAGACGTAGGTCAGCACAAACAGAATCTTTGTTTGATCGCTCTGTCAGTAAACTCAGTTCTCCTAGCCAACATGTCAAATTTAAGTAGCTATTGTCGAAGATATAAATGTTCATTAAGTTTTTCATACAAATAGTGAAATTAATTCATGTCATACTCAGGAACGATGTAAATTCAATGTTAGGTTGTGTTCATAAAGCTAAGACTGCGGTGTGTAATTGTCTGTTTGGCGTAAACTTCTGACAACACTTCTATCGTTGAGATGAGAAATAATAGCAATAACAGCGCCATGTTTGGGTCTATGGTGTAGTACTAAACTGTTTACGTATCCCTCACAGTAAGTGTGTTCTGAGGTATTAGTATGTTGCAGTGTTGCGCTGGGGACAATGTAGCTATTCTGTAGGTAGTGGTCCCTATTATCGAAAACTCGACGAATGCTGAGTCTGGTAATTCAATCAACAAAGCAGTTCATGTCTGTCCAAATAAGACCTCATGGTAGTGTCAATTGTGCGGTAACGTACGTCTGGGTAATCGTTGAAGGAATGGCGTCAGCTGATCGTCTGTATTGAACTTTCCAATAAATATAGTATTTCCAGGAATTGTCTTGACTGTGTTAGCAGCATCGGCCAGTGTTTCAACTAATACATGTTTCCACGTCCTGCAGTGATTACTTCTTAAAGCACGAAGTTGAGTCGACATTATGTAACCGGATTACAACTCAAAGTACAATTGTCTCTGCAAAAGCAGACGTCTTTCCCTATCTTAATGTAGTCCGCACCAAAAGTAAGTATTTACAAATTTTAATCAGAATTTTGTACCGAACAATTCTGAAAGCAGAGACGTTTCTGATGAGTTTGACGCTAGAGTGTGTATATAATCTCTAGTGGCAGGCAAATAGCAGAAATTTCTCTGGAGTGAGCATTCAGATGCACAGAACAGATTTTGTGTCCCCAACATTAAGGTGGAAATGTCACGCGATTTCGGATAAGTAGTAATCGCTGACTTTATCTTCGTTCGGTTAAGAAGGATGACAATGTGTAAATGGCTCTTTTAGCGACGCTTCCTCAACTTTCTTGTTGCTTCTGTGACACATTTATTTAGGTATTATTTCATGTTATACTGTTGCTCTGCGAAATAGAAGGTTCAAGTGTTCAAATTTTTGTAGAACTCATGGGACTTAACTACGGGGTCATCAGTCCCTAAGCTTACAATCTACTTATGAACTAGCTTACACTAAGGACGGCACAAATATCCATGCCCGAGGGGGGATTCGAACCCCGACCGTAGTGGCCGTGCAGACCGTGACTGGAGCGCCTCAGTCCCCTCGGCCACCGCGGCCGGCAAATAGAAGGTGGGGGGTTCTTTGCAGCCATTGCGGTACAAACCAATCGTAAGGGAAAATAAATGTTTGGGAAGACTTGAGTTGTCTCAATATCACTTGATAATTCCAGCTTAATGTTGAGAAGATGCACAGAACGCAACGCTCACTCCATAGATATTTCTACTCTATGTACAATTTAGTGGCTATACTATTCAAAATATGAACTTATTTTCTTTCCATAACATTTCAAAGCATATGGTATACAGCTGGGAAGAAAAAAGAATTGTGTCCTACCTGGATTAAATTTTACTTGCAGTGGCAGCGGTTTACTTTGCTATAGTTGGCAACGAACTATTCGCTTTAGGAGGATGATAATTTTCCTGTCCAGAAAAGAATAAATTATTTATTTCATCGTGAACATAAAGAATTATTACCCTTATTCTATGTGACTGATTTTTAAAAAAGCATTCAACGGACATTGCCAACATCAGCACACAACTCCGCCACTGTAAGTAAAATGAAACCCTTTTTGTAGTGTGTTACACCATAGTTGTGAGAATGAAAAAATCTCAGCAACGCCCTAATTAGTTATTTGGTGTACTATGTAACTAACTTTGACTCACTTTGTACTTTCCTGTACTATGGCGTTTTCGAGGTATTCGTAAACAGAATGGATTCAAGATGTAATAAGTACGCACCGAAATCAGAAATGAAACAATATAACTTCGGTTTTCCTTGCAAAGAATTCTTAGTAAATGAAAACATTGATAGACGCGAAGGAACGTCGTTGTTTCTTAAATTCAAATGATACCTGCGGAAAGAATCACTTTTTTCTTTCCATAGCATTGCAAGGCATTGTATCGTACCTGGGTTAAATTTTACTTGCAGTGGCAGCTATTTGGTATTTTAACGTTGGCAACGAAATATTCGCTTCAGGGGGAACATTAATTTACTGATCGAAACAACATTATTTCATTATCAACACTAAGAATTATTCCCCTCACTGTACGTGACTGATTTTTCAAAAAGAATTCAATGGTCGTTGCTAACATAATTGCACTACACCGCTGCTGTGAGGAAAATCGCAGCCCTTGTTTCACTGTATTTCACCTTATTTATGTGAATAAAAAACGCAACATCTCCATCTATTAGTTATTTGCAGGGAAGTTAGAATACCTCCTTGGTTATTTGGTATACTGTGTAAGTAACAGGACCTCTATCTGATCTTTGCTCTACTACGCTGCAATTCAAGCATAGCATACACCAGAAACTACAAATTAGGGTATCTTTTCTTCTCCTGATCCGATTTTGATGAAATGAAGCTTATATGATGCGCCAAGGTACTCTAAGGTGACCTTTGAAACCACTGAAAGTTCGTATAGTACTCTTGGAGATTTGCTGCTCTGCATCATACTTATAAGAATAGTATGCACATAAAATTTGAATTTACGATATCTTTCCTTACTCTGATCCGATTTTGATAAAATGGAGCCTATGTTACTCTCCAAACTCTTCTCAATTTACCTGTGGAAACCCATGAAAGTTCTTGTACTACATTTGAAGTTTATCTTCAACAAATAGACATACACGATGGCTTTTAAACAAATGATTAAATTATGAAATCTTTATTTCCTCTGATCCGATTATAATTACTGACATCTTTATGTAACCACATGATATGCCCAAGTTACGTGTGAAAATCCCCTGAAAATTTGTCAAGTAGTTTTGGACGTAAACGTGTTCAAAGAGACAGACAGACATGACGGTCGTAGATAAAAAATTTCAAATTACGGTATTCTTTTCTTCCGTGATCCGATTTTTATGAAACTAAGTTTATATGTTGTCCAGAGTTACGCTCAAGTTACCTGGGGAAACCCCATGCAAATTTGTGAAGTATTTTCAGAGATAAGAGGTTTTTAATAGTTAAACGGGCACGATGGTTACTGAAAACACTTAAAATTACGGTATCTTGTTGGTTTTTTCTTTTTCTTCGTTATCCGATTTTGATAAAATTATGCCCATATGTTGACCCAAACTTTTCTCATGTTTCCTGTGAAAACCGCATGACGATTCGTCCTGTAGTTTTAAAGACAGGCCTACATTTACAGATTTATTACTAGTATAGATAACCCGTGTTTTGAGAATAACGAAAACAACAGAAAAAGGATCTGTGAAATCGGTCGAGACGTTCTCAAGTTATGGCGCGACCAAGGTACTTAGGGATCCATTTTTATGTGGCAAAGTACCCTCCCCGATGTACCGTATCAAACTTAAGGTAGACAATGACCTTGCTCTTGTTTTGAAGGTCAAGCGTGCGATATTTCGTGATGATATGAAACTTTAGATTTCTTGAGTCTGTAGGAGAAGTACGCTCCGTCATGCACCTATCACAGAATACTTCTTAGCGGACGTTTTCTACCTGTAAACTACATTCCTGCCAAATTTCAGCTTCATAGATGAAACAGTTTTCGACATTTCGTGTTTAGTCAGTGAGTGTCCTTTCGCTTTTATATAGATAGAGATAATAAAACAGTTTGCTTAATTTTCGATGCAAGCGAATTAAGGGAGACTTGCAGACAAAAACAAATAGTAACATGCAAACCTGTAATGCTACCTTTATTTGATACACGTTGATGCCTGATGCGACAGTTTTGCGGCATCTACAGCGTTATGAGCGGTAGACTTCGTTTCATCGTTTTGTTTTGGTGGAAGGGGAGGAGTCAGTTAGAAAACACTTCATAAACGTCCGAAATTATAAGCAAACTTTGTTACAAATCCCTAAGTACTCCCATTTTCCAATAATTGACGCATAAATCTGGGTATTTTCACGCGATGGCTTTAATTATTTATGACGGCATATCTCCTGAGCTATGTGTCATGCTGTTTTGTTTTTGGGTCACGAAATTTCGTGGGCGTACGCTGAACAGATCACCAAAGTTTCATTGCAGTCGAATGAATGGTTTATGAACACATAGACGACATAATAGATTGGACCAAACTGTTCATCAGACCCTAGACTTACAAACTTCTTAAACTATCACTTAGGACAACACGCACACTAATGCCCGAGAGAGGACTCGAACCTCCTACGGCAGCGGCCTCTCCGTCCGTAGCAGGATGCCTTAGACCTCAAGGCCATTCCGCGCTGCTACAAGTAAATATTTTTCTTGTTAGGAGAAGTTTCAATATAGTTCTTTTTTTTCCCATCTTTACAACATAAAAGTTTCGATAAGAAATACTGTGGATCATTAATATCTGCGGTTGAGGCGCAGTAATCATGTCGATAGCCGATTTTAGCGGTGTTGCCTAGAATCTTCCGTGCTGTCTCAGATGAACCTTGAATTAGCTTCGGCGGATATAGGTTTAGTGCTATTCATTAGAACGGAGCCCTGAACAGAATTTAAATTCGGAACAAACATGAAATTTGATCTCCAGTCAGCGATGTTTATACAATTGGCCCGTAAACTTTTATATACGTTACAAATTGATAGTAAGTACGTAAATGAGGATTAAACACGCTGAAGATTGTATAAGCGTAGTATGCATTTTGTTTAATCTTGTTACGTAGAACATACTGACGAATAACAGAAGGAAAGTTTTTTCACAAACCATTTTATAATTTGGGCATCCACAGCTGAAATACATTGTTAAGAAATTTTAGAAGGTAGCACAGATAATTAAGGCAGGACTCCTTTCCATCAATTATCATAATCCGCCTTAGCTGTCTTTTTTGCCTTTATTAGGTCACGACCGGTTTCGCACCGTTAAAAGTGCATCTTCATGTATCTTCCTTTTTTTTTAATTATTTATTTATTTATTTTTAATGAACGTTGGCTTGCGTGTTGTATCTCCTCTGAATCTGAAGTAAGAATGGGTTGGAGCAATAGATTCGCATCATATATCGTTAAAACACTTAACAAATCCAGAAGCGTTTTATAGTCGAAAGTCTTTCCTTCTCGTGTACTAAGGAAGATACCTGAAGATACACCTTAAACTGTGCGAAACCGGTCGTGACCTAACAACATAAAACACGGCTAAGGCGGATTATGATAATTCATGGAAAGGAATACTGAGTTAATTGTCCGTGTTACTTTCTAGAATTTCTTAGGAACGTTTTTAATTGATGACATGTTTGGTAATGTCGTAATACACTGCAGCGGAGCGTTACAGCATACATTTTCTTCCCCACTTAGGCTACACGCTGTGTACGCTTGTAATCCCTGCAGGAGCACGTGCGAAAGCAGTTGGCAATAACCAGAGTTACACGACACGGACGTGCGGTGTACAGCGATATACTAAGTAGAGCAGTAGCAGCTCCCATATGCGACTCAGGGGGCTGCCGTATCAGGCGCTGGCTATCTGATACGTGGTACACACCGCACCGGACACTCGCGACAAGGGCAGCGCAGACAAAGGTGGCGCGCGCACTAACGGCCACAGCTGAGGCGATAGCCGAGCGCCATATCGCCATATCGCGCGGGAGCCAGGAGGGAGTCGCCGTACGTGTAGAGCCACCGGGAGGGAAAGCGACCGGCTAGCAACACGCTCCATGGGTCAATCCAACGTGGCTCTTATGGCAATTATGTAGAACGAGTCAATTATAATTAATGGATCAAGTACACGAAGCGTTAGCAGACGTCAGCATTTATGCGGAAATGGCCACATTTTCGGCTTTTTAACATGGGGTCTTGTAGTTATAAGATTTCTGCCATAGTCCTCATTTTTGAGTTTTGAATTGAAGTCTCTCGATTTTTCTTTTCCTGTCGTATCGTCAAAAATGTGTATACCATCCTTACACGATGGAAATGGCGGTGGTAATGTGGACAGTTGTGCAAAAGCAGACTTGCTTAACACGGCTTTCCGAAATTCCTTGACTACAGAAGACGAAGCAAATACTCCAGAATTCGTATCAAGAACAGCTTCCAGCAAGCCTAATTTAGAAGTAGATACCCCATTATAACTACTTAAATCACTTAAGAAATTGCCGGCCGCGGTAGCCGAGGAGACTGAGGCGCTCCATTCACGGTCTACACGGCCACTACGGTCGGGGGGTTCGAATCCCCCCTCGGGCATGGATATTTGTGCCGTCCTAGTTCGTAAGTAGTTCATAAGTAGTTTGTTAGTTTAGGGACTGATGACCCCGTAGTTACGTCCCATAAGCTGTACAAACATTTGAACATTTTTGAACTTTAGAAATTTAAATCTCTCGGTCCCGACTGTACCCGAATTGCGTTGCTTTCAGAGTATGCCGATGCAATGGTCCCATACCTAACTATCATATACGAGGCGCGTCCAGAAAGTAAGTTCGGTTTCAATTTATCTCCGCTGCAGCGCTGCGATTGCAGTTCCGCACATGCACTGTAGACGATGTGTATCAAGGAGAAGAACGTGCGCCGTTTGGAGATCGCTGTCAGTTAAGAACGCTTTGTTGTGCTTGTTTGAAATGTCGGCGTTGATTGAAAATCCCGCCGCCTATGAAATCAGGTCGGTGATTCAGTTAATGAATGCGAGGAAAGTGAAACAAAGTGAAATTTATCGGCAAATTTTCGATGTTTACGGACCAAATGAGATGAGTGATTCGATGGTGAAAAGATGGGTTCGACAGTTCAATGGCAGGCGTACTGATGTGCACGATGGGCGTCCACGTTTGGTTACAGAAGAACTGGTTCACGCGATTTATGACAAGATGCAGGAAAACCGTAGGTTTACAATTAGTGCTCTCGTTATGGACTTCCCACAAATTTCACTATTTCCAACTGGTTGAAGACACAGGCGGCATATTTCTGTGAAGAAGGTAAACATAACCTGGTGCCACGCTATGACAAATGCCTGCAAAATTTCGGCAGTTATGTGGAAAAGTCCACTCCCATGAACCACAGACATTGCCGAGGTGGGGTGGCTTGCGTGCCTCAACGATACAGATAGCCGTACCGTAGGTGCAACCACAGTGGAGGGGTATCTGTGGAGAGGCCAGAAAAACGTGTGGTTCCTGAAGAAGGGCAGCAGCCTTTTCAGTAGTTACAGGGGCAACAGTCTGGATGATTGACTGAGCTGGCCTTGTAACATCAGCTAATGTGGCTTTGCCACACAGCTACTGCGAACGGCTGAAAGCAAGGGGAAACTACAGCCGTTACCTTTCCCGAGGACATGCAGCTCTACTGTATGAACATATGATGATGGCATCCTCTCGGGTAAAATATTCCGGAGGTAAAATAGTCCCCCATTCGGATCTCCGGGCGGGGACTACTCAGAAGGATGTGATCATCAGGAAAGACAATAGTGGCATTCTACGGGTCGGAGCGTGGAATGTTAGATCCCTTAATCGAGTAGGAATATTAGAAAATTTAAAAAGGGAAATGGATAGGTTGAAGTTAGATATAGTGGGGATTAGTGAAGTTCGGTGGCAGGATGTACAGGATTTCTGGTCACCTGAGTACAGGATTATAAATACAAAATCAATTGGGGGTATCACAGGAGTAGGGTTGATAATGAATAAGAAAATAGGAATGAGGGTAAACTACTATGAACAGCACAGTGATCGCATTATCATTGTCAAGATAGATACAAAGCCAACACCGACAACAGTAGTACAGGTTTATATGCCAACTAGCTCTGCCGATGATGAGGAAATCGAAGATATATATGAGGAGCTAAAGGAAATTATTCAGACAATTAAGGGAGAGGAGATGGGACTTCGATAAATTGAAGGAACCTGACGTTCTTAAGAATTTTAGAGGGTAGCTTTAGGCAACAATTGACAGAAACAGGGGAAAATAAAACAGTAGAGGTGGATGGTTGGCATTGAGAGATGAAAGAGTGAAGACAGCAGAGGACAAAATAGGTAGGAAGGCAAGACCTACAAAAAATCCTTGGATATCACAGGAGATACTAAATTTAATCAATGAAAGGAGAAAATATAAAAATGCAGTAAATGAAACAGGCAAAATGAAGTACAGACGGCTAAGAAATGAGATTGACAGGAATTGAAAATGGCTAAGCAGGAGTGGCTAGAAGGCAAATACAAGGATGTAGAAGAATGTATCAATAGGGGAAAAATAGATACAGCCTACAGGAAAATAAAAGAACCATTTGGAGATAAGAAAAACAGCTCTAGGAATATCAAGGACTCTGATGGAAAACCAGTTCTCAGCAAAGAAGGGAAAGCTGAAAGGTGGAAAGAGTATATAGAGAGGCTCTATGAAGGAAATGAACTTAGCGGCAATATTGTAGAAAGAGGAGAAGAAGTAGATGAGGATGAAATAGGAGATACTATACTGAGAGATGAATTTGACAGAGCACTGAAAGACCTAAGTCAAAACAAGACCCCTGGAGTAGATGATATTCCCTCAGAGTTACTGAAGTCTCTGGGAGAACCAGCCATGACAAACCTGTTTCACCTGGTGTGTAAGATGTATGAGACAGGCGAAGTACCTTCAGACTTTAAGAAAAATGTTATAATCCCCATTCCAAAGAAAGCAGGTGCAGACAGATGTGAAAACTACAGAACCATCAGTTTAATAAATCATGGTTGCAAAATATTAACACGAATTATATACAGAAGGATGGAAAAACTGGTAGAAGGTGACCTCGGGGAAGATCAGTTTGGGTTTAGGAAAAATGTAGGAACTCGGTAGGCAATACTCACTTTACGGCTTATTCAAAAGATAGATTAAGAAAAGGCAAACCTATATTTCTAGCTTTTGTAGATTTGGGAAGGCTTTTTACAACGTTGATTGGAATAAGCTCTTTCAAGTTCTGAAGCAAGCAGGAGTAAAATATAGGGAGCGTAAGGTTATTTACAACTTGTACAAAAACCAGACAGCAGTTGTCAGAGTTGAAGGGCATGAAAGGGATGCAGTGGTTGGAAAGGGAGTAAGACAGGGTTGTAGTCTTTCTCCATTGTTATTCAATTTGTATATTGAGCAAGCTATAAAGGAAAGCAAGGAGAAATTTGGTGAAGGAATTAAAGTTCAGTGTGAAGAATTAAAAACATTGCGTTTTGCCGACGACATAGTAATTCTGTCAGATACAGCAAAGGACCTGGAGGAGCAATTGAACGGAAAGGACAGTGTGCTGAAAGGTGCATATAAGATGAACATTAACAAGAGCAAAACTAGGGTAATGGAGTGCAGTGTAAGAAAATCAGGTGATGCTGAAGGAATTAGATTGGGAAACGAAGCAATAAAGGAGGTAGATGAGTTTTGTTACTTGGACAGTAAAATAACAAATGATGGTTGCAGTACAGAGGATATAAAATGCAGAATGGTAATGGGTAGAGAAACGTTTTTGAAAAAGAGAAATTTGTTAACATCGAATATTGATTTAAGCATAAGGAAGTCCTTTCTGAAGGCATTTGTATGGAGTGTTGCCTTTAATGGGAGTGAGACATGGACGATAAACAGTGCGGACAAGAAGAGGATAGAGGCTTTTTAAATATGGTGCTACAGAAGAATACTGAAGATTAGGTGGGTGGATCGCGTAACTAATGAGGAGGTGCTGAACAGAATTGGAGAGAAAAGAAATCTCTGGCATACCTTGACTAAAAGAAGGGATAGATTGGTAGGACACATTCTTAGACATCAAGGAATTGTGAATTTAGCATTGGAGGGAAGTGTGTGGGGTAAAAATCGCAGAGGAAGACCAAGAGATGGGTACAGTAAGCAGATTCAGACAGATGTAGGTTGCCGTTCTTATGTGGAGATGAAGGGGCTTGCTCAGGATAGGGTATTGTGGAGAGCTGCATCAAACCAGTCTCCGGACTGAAGACCACAACAACAACAATGTGGAAGAGTAGTTTAAGAGTTGCATAATTTTGTGCAAAAAAATTTCTTCTGTGTCTGTGTACAATTTCATTTTATTACCAAACGGAACTTACTTTCTGGACGCGCCTCGTACAACCGCTCGCTCTACGGAAAGTTGTACATGTCACTCCAATATTCCAGAAATGCAATAGAAGTGATCCGCAAAATTACTGGCCTATGACACTGACGTCGGTTTGTAGCAGGATTTTATAACATATACTTCGTTCGTGTGAAACACAGCCAGCTCTTTACTCATACGATGAGTGCTATCGACAACGGATGTGAAATGGATTTCGTATTTCTAGGTTTCCTGAAGGCTTTCGACACTGTACCTCACAAGCGCCTTATAATCAAATTGCGTGCGTATGGAATATGGCCACAGTTGTACGATTGGATTCCTGATTTCCTGTCAGAAATAACACAGTAAGTTTTAATTAACGGTAAGTCATCGATTAGAAGAGAAGTGATATCTGACGTCCCACAGGGAATTGTCATAGGCCCCCTCCTGTTCCTTATTTTAATAATCGGTTTTGGAGACAATCTGAGTAGCTCTCTTAGACTATCCGCGGAAGATGCTGTCATTTATCGGTTAGCAAAGTCACCATAAGATCAAAAGCAATTGAAAACTGATTTAGATACTATATTGACATGGTGAAAAAATTGGCAACTGACTTAATAATGATAAATGTGAGGTCATACGTATGACCACCAAAAGAAATCCTTTAAAGTAATAAAAATAATTAAATAAGTTTCAACTCCATGATTTACCAAAATTTTCCGATGCCCTCCGTAATTTTACTAATAAAAGGGAGGGACATTTTTCCAGATGGTCATTTACGTTTCTTAGATGCTCCGTATTCTTGTCTTCTTGGATGGAGTGCTTGATCAATCCTCATGCTACTCCGTAGGTGATTCAGTTCATTCTGCAAGTAAACTGATTCGCATATTTTGTTGGCTTTGTCTACCAAGGTTCTGATGACACCTCGTTTTCGTCTAGTATGACCACGAAGAAGAGCTTCGATAGGACTTTCTCGGAGACGCCTTCTCTGTACAAGTTTCACGCAAAAAATTATATGCAACGAAAGGTCTGTTGATACGATCACCCATAGTTAAGCTGTGTCACTGTTCCTATAGTTACAACGTGTGAAGATTGCTGTAGAAATTTGTGGACATACAGGTCCACAACAACTCAGAATGCTAAGAAAAGGTGAAAAGAAAGGATTTATGGCACAAACGCATGAAATAGGTGAGTACAGTACGTGTGCCACATTAAAATGACATATGTGATATCAAAGAACAGTCCATTGCTTTAGCTGATTACGATGCTCAGAGAATATATATGGACTGTTTTATGATATCACATCTGTCAGTTTCATCCATTCATTTATTTTAATGTGGCACACTTACTGTACTCACCTATTTCATGTATTTGTGCCATAAATCTTTTCACCTCTTCTTAGCATTCTGAGTTGGTTGTGGACCTGTATGTCCACAAATTTTACAGCAATCTTCACACGTTGTAACTATAGAAACAGCGACACATCTTAACTACGAGTGATAGTATCAACAGACCTTTCGTTGAATTCAATAATGAAACAAACACCAGTTAGTCATGATAACCAATAAGCAGAAATTTATATTCTAGGGATAGAAATCAGAAGCCGGCCGCGGTGGCCGAGGGGACTGAGGCGCTTCAGTCACGGTCTGCACGGCCACTACGGTCGGGGGTTCGAATCACCCCTCGGGCATGGATATTTGTGCAGTCCTTAGTTGTAGGTAGTTCATAAGTAGTTTGTAAGTTTAGGGACTGATGACCCCGTAGTTAAGTCCCTTAAGCTTAACAAACATTTGAACATTTTAGAAATCAGAATGGACATTCATCACTTTCTCATAAAACCCATGGGCTCTCATCGCTTTTCCCATTACCTTTATTTACGACTATTACAGGACCCACAGCGTTTTAGCGCTAATGAACACCTGAAAGAAAATACATACAGCCGTCTACAACATGGTGCCATAACTCCAAATCACAAAAAATAGACATTCATAGGCGCTCCCCCGAGGTCTAGAGCTATTAATAGCGCTTGTTCAGTATGGGATTTTTAAGTAACATGCTTAACATCAGACGATGCATTAATGTTAGCAATGAATAGGTTATCATGGAGGAATTTCATTGATGGAACTTTGCTCAAACTGAACGCTGAAAGGCGTAATCAATCTCTAACGATAATGATGAGGAGTGAAAAGTACTTCTTTCAACTGATTTTCTGCCCAACGTAAATGTTGTCTTGCCTATGATATCCTTTTATTCCTATTAATAGTTGCCAGTAATGTTTCTTAGCTGTTATGCCCATTAACGTTCAGTGCCTAGTGACGTCTTTTAACAGTACTTACTCAACGGACTCTCCCCATCATAGATGAGTTCTGCTGCTAAAACTGGCTCTGTATTTAAGAGATCACATTGAATTATGATCACTTTTTCCAGTGACTTTTGGTCTACCATTTCGGCGTAGGGCCGCATTTTCATCAGTATCTGTCT
Organism: Locusta migratoria; assembly: GCA_026315105.1. Classification (NCBI taxonomy): domain Eukaryota; kingdom Metazoa; phylum Arthropoda; class Insecta; order Orthoptera; family Acrididae; genus Locusta; species Locusta migratoria. The sequence goes on from CM048747.1 coordinate 106,929,743, forward strand.
GCTTTTGCAACCTATAACTGATATTTTTCAAGGACATGTGTTCTTTGTCGCATAATAAGACCGGATGGACGCAGAGACACAACTTCAGAACCTTTTTCTGTTGAACGGTACGTTCGTCGCCCCATTATCCGTGTTCACTCTAAGCACTGACTGAAGTTCGCCCTTTGCTATCTCTTGCGTAACTACATCCAAAATTTTTTACCTGAAACCGTGTTAACAGATTTATTGAAGTCTTATGAGCGCCATCTAGTGAAGAAACATGATCTCATACCACGAAAATAGAAAATTAGCGGCGTGCAATAACCGGAACCTGAACAGACTAACAACGATTCCAGATTTAAAAACGTGGAACACTACTCTTTTATGCTACACTGAGAATAACAATGAGCAAGCAGTACACCGAATTCGTATTTGAATCTAATGACTAGCTTTTTATCATATTAATTTCAGGTTGTTCGAAACCTTTTGATACTGTGTCTATGTCGCATGTCCGTCAGAGTGTTAATTCGAGTTGAAACTTTGTAAAATGTGAAACGTTGTTAAATGAATCTACTGCTGCTGTTGTCAAACTATACTGACGACGTCATATATATACTTACGTGTTGTCACGGTAAATTAATGCAATATCGTGTACATACATTCAAAGTACTGTATGGATCTGTTAAATACAGCTGAAATGTTTTATGCACGTGCAAGCAAATTAAATGGAATCGTCACAGCTCCTAATTGAGCCACAAGATCTGATTTAATAATGACCCTTTTATTATTTCTCTGCATTTGATAATACTGCTTTATCTGAATAGCATAAGAATAAGAAACACAGCAAAACACTCTGGTGCAAATGAATTACAGTATGTTGTTGTTGTTATGGTCTTCAGTCCGGAGACTGGTTTGATGCAGCTCTCCACCCTACTCTATCCTGAGCAAGCCTTTTCATCTCCTCATAAGAACGGCAACCCACATCTATTTGAATTTGCTTACTATACGCGTATCTTGGTCTCCCTCTGCGATTTTTACCCCACACACTTCCCTCCAATGCTAAGTTTACGATTCCCCGATGTCTAAGAATGTGTCCTACCAAGCGATCCCTTCTTTTAGTCAGGGTATGCCAAAAATTCCTTTTCTCACCAATTCGGTTCAGTACCTCTTCATTAGTTATGCGATCTACCCACCTAATCTTCAGCATTCTTCTGTAGCACCACATTTCAAAAGCCTCTATCCTCTTCCTGTCCGCAATGCTTATCGTCCATGTTTCACTCCCATACAAGGCAACACTCCACACAAATGCCTTCAGAAAAGACTTCCTTACACTTAAATTAATATTCGATGTTAGCAAATTTCTCTTTTTCAAAAATGCTTTTCTTCCCATTGCCATTCTGCATTTTGTATCCTCTGTACTACGACCATCGCATGTTATTTTACTACCCAAGTAACAAAACTCATCTACCACCTTCATTGTTTCGTTACCTAATCTAATTCCTTCAGCATCGCCTGATTTTCTAAGACCGCATTCCATTATTTTTGTTTTGCTCTTGTTAATGTTCATTTTATACGCTCTCTTCAACACACTGTCCATTCCATTCAACTGCTCTTCCAGGTCCTTTGCTGTCTCTGATAGAATTACAATGTCATCAGCAAAACGCAATGTTTTTATTTCTTCCCCCTGAACTTTAATCCCTATTCCAAATTTTTCCTTGCTTTCCTTCACCGCTTGCTCGATGTACAAATTGAATAACATCGGAGAAAGGCTACAACCCTGTCTTACTCCCTTCCCAACTGATGCTTCCCTTTCATGCCCTTCGAGTCTAATAACTGCGATCTGGCTTTTGTACAAGTTGTAAATAACTCTCCTTTCCTTGTATTTTACCCCTGCTGACTTCAGAATTTGAAAGAGTGTATTCCAGTCAACATTGTCAAAAGCTTTCTCCAAATCTACAAAAGCTAAAAATGTAGGTTTGCCTTTCCTTAATCTATCTTCTAAGATAAGACGTAAAGTGAGTATTGCCTCCCGGGTTCCTACGTTCCTCCTGAATCCAAACTGATCTTCCCCGAGGTCAGCTTCTACCAGCTTTTCCATTCTCCTGTAGATAATTCGTGTTAAAATTTTGCAACCATGACTTATCAAACTGATGGTTCTATAATTTTCACACCTGTCTGCGCCTGATTTTTTTGGAATGGGGATTATTACATTTTTCTTAAAGTCTGACGGTATTTCGCCTGTCTCATACATCCTACACACCAGTTCAAATAGTCTTGTCATGGCTGGCTTTCCCAGATACTTTAGTAGCTCTGAGGGTATGTCATCTACTCCTGGGGCCTTGTTCCGACCTAGGTCTTTCAAGGCTCTGTCAAATTCCTCTCTCAGTATACTATCTCCTATTTCATCTTCATCTACTTCCTCTTCCCTTCCTACAACATTGTCTGTAAGTTCATTTCCTTTGTAGAGCTGCTCTATGTACTCTTTCCACCTTTCAGCTTTCCCTTCTTTGCTGAGAACTGGTTTCCCATCCGAGTTCTTGATATTCGTAGAGCTGCCCTTCCTGTCCCCAAACGTCTCCTTTATTTTCCTGTAGGCGGTATCTACTTTTCCCCTTCTTATACATTCTTCTACAGATTTGCATTTGGCTTCTAGCCACTCCTGCTTAGCCATTTTGCACTTCCTGTCAATCTCATTTTTTAGTCGTCTGTACTCTATTTTGCCTGTTTCATTTACTGCATTTTTATATTTTCTCCTTTCATCTATTAAATCTAGTATTTCCTGTGATATCCAAGGATTTTTTGTTGGTCTTGCCTTCCTACCTATTTTGTCCTCTGCTGCTCTCACTATTTCGTCTCTCAATGCTACCCATTCCTCTTCTACTGTTTTATTTCCCCCTGTTTCTGTCAATTGTTGCCTAAATCTCCCTCTGAAATTCTCCAGAACTTCACTTTCCTTCAATTTATCTAAGTCCCATCTCCTTATTTTCCTACCTTTCTGCAGTTTTTTCAGTTTCAGCCTACAGTTCATGACTAACAAGTTATGGTCAGAGTCTATATCTGCCCCTGGGTATGTCTTGCAGTTTAGGACCTGGTTCCGGAATCTATGTCTTACCATTATAAAATCTATCTGATACCTTCCTGTGTCTCCTGGTCTCTTCCACGTATACAACCTTCTTTTGTGATTCTTAAACCATGTGTTTGTTACGATTAAATCATGTTCCGTGCAAAATTCTACCAGTCGACTTCCTCTTTCATTCCTCCTGCCCAGTCCATATCCACCTACTATTTTTCCTTCTCTTCCTTTTCCTACTACCGAATTCCAGTCTCCCATAACAATTAAGTTTTCCTCTCCCTTAACTGTCTGAATAATTTCCTCTAGCTCCTCATATATTTCTTCGATCTCCTCATCATCGGCAGAGCTAGTTGGCATATAAACCTGTACTACTGTTGTTGGTGTTGGCTTCGTATCTATCTTGACAATGATAACGCGATCACTGTGCTGCTCATAGTAGTTTACCCACATTCCTATTTTCTTATTCATTATCAGTCCTACTCCTGTGATACCCCCAACTGATTTTGTATTTATAATCCTGTACTCACCTGACCAGAAATCCTGTTCATCCTGCCACCGAACTTCACTAATCCCCACTATATCTAACTTCAACCTATCCATTTCCCTTTTTAAATTTTCTAATTTTCCTACCCGATTAAGGGATCTAACATTCCACGCTCCGATCCGTAGAATGCCAGTATTGTCTTTCCTGATGACAACATCCTCCTGAGTAGTCCCCGCCCGGAGATCCGAATGGGGGACTATTTTACCTCCGGAATATTTTACCCGAGAGGATGCCATCATCATATGTTCATACAGTAGAGCTGCATGTCCTCGGGAAAAGTAACGGCTGTAGTTTCCCCTTGCTTTCAGCCGTTCGCAGTAGCTGTGTGGCAAAGCCACATTAGCTGATGTTACAAGGCCAGCTCAGTCAATCATCCAGACTGTTGCCCCTGTAACTACTGAAAAGGCTGCTGCCCCTCTCCAGGAACCACACGTTTGTCTGGCCTCTCCACAGATACCCCTCCGCTGTGGTTGCACCTACGGTACGGCTATCTGCATCGTTGAGGCACGCAAGCCACCCCACCTCGGCAATGTCTGTGGTTCATGGGGGTACGAATTACAGTAATCAAAGTTAAACATTCAGTAGTTTATACCTATATCCTCGTAGTTACTGTGATTACTTATGCTACACGATTAATGATTTTTGACGTGTGGTGTTATTTATGAAAAAGTGGCAGAAAGATAATCCTTACAGCAGTGTTCTACGTTGCGTATGAAAGAAATGTGCTGAAAAATAGTAGAACAGCGTAAATTTGCTTACTGTAATTCATTTGCACCAGAGTGCTTTGCTCTGTTTTTTTATTATTATTATTATTTTTATTCTCCTGTTAATCAGATTAATCAGTATTATCAAGTGCAGAGGAATAATTAAAGAGTCATTATTAATCCAGATCTTGTGAAGTAATAAGGAGCTGCGAGGATTCCATTTAATGAGCTTGCACGTTTATTTCAGCATTTAACATACCTATACAACACTCTGAATGTATGTATGTGATATTGCATTGCTTTACCTTGACAACACGTAAGGGTAAATACATACATCGTCAGAATAGTTTGACGACAGCAGCAGTAGATTCATTTCAGAAAGGTCCACATTTTACAAAGTTTCAAACGGACTTGTAAACTCTGATCCGCTATCCGATGTAGAGACGTGATGATACTGCCTGACCGTCCAGAATTGTTTTCATTCCGTGCTACCGTCTACAGTTATCGCTGTGTTGCGTATCGAGCTACGCGTGCTTCACATGCGTTTCACGCGACTGCATCCTGAGCGTCACGTTGCAGGCACCGCCGCAGTTGCGTCGGCGTAAAGCAAAACCTGCTGGAGTGCGCCGCTAGTAAAACACGGAGAACAGCGATGTTCCATCCAGCTCGGCTGGGAAACTTCCGCAGTTGCGGCCCGCACTGCCGCACTCTCGTTGAAACCTCTACCACTGCGTTCCCGGCTTGTGCTCTTCACTACACACGCGCGGAAGACGCATAACGTGTCTCAAACACAGCGTTTACTTTTTATTACCCAGATTTTAGTTGTATGTAGAATGTATTGTATATTCGCCAAGCAGAAGTTAGGGTTGTTGTTGTTGTGGTCTTCAGTCCGGAGACTGGTTTGATGCAGCTCCCTACAATAGCCTATCCTGAGCAAGCCTCTTCATCTCCACATAAGAACGGCAACCTACATCTGTCTGAATCTGCTTACTGTATCCATCTCTTGCTCTTCCTCTGCGATTTTTACCCCACACACTTCCCTCCAATGCTAAATTCACAATTCCTTGATGTCTAAGAAAGTGTCCTATCAATCTATTCCTTCTTTTAGTCAAGGTATGCCAGAACTTTCTTTTCTCCCCAATTCTGTTCAGTACCTCCTCATTAGTTACGCGATCTACCCACCTAATCTTCAGCATTCTTCTGTAGCACCACATTTCAAAAGCATCAATTCTCTTCCTGTCCGCACTGTTTATCGTCCATGTTTCACTCCCATACAAGGCAACACTCCATACAAATGTCTTCATAAAGGCATAAAGGACTTCCTTAGGCTTAAATCAATATTTGATGTTAACAAATTTCTCTTTTTCAAGAACGCTTTTCTACCCATTGCCATTCTGCATTTTATATCCTCTGGACTGCGACCATCATTTGTTATTTTATTGCCCAAGTAACAAAACTCATCTACCTCCTTTATTACTTCGGTACCTAATCTAATTCCTCAATGTACAAATTGAATTCAAATCAACATTGTCAAAAGCCTTCTCCAAATCTACAAAGGTAGAAATGTAGGTTTGCCTTTTCTTAAGCCGTAAAGTGAGAATTGCCTCTCGTGTTCCTACATTTCTCCTGAACCCAAACTGATCTTCCCCAAGGTCGGCTTCTACCAGCTTTTCCACCATTCTGTAAACAATTCGTGTTAATATTTTGCAACCATGACTTATTAAACTGATGGTTCTGTAGTTTTCACACCTGTCTGCACCTGCTTTCTTTGGAATGGGGATTATAACATTTTTCTTAAAGTCTGAAGGTAAGGAAAGGGAAACCTACGTTATTAGCATATGTGGACTTGGAGAAGGCTTTTGACAATGTCGACTGGAATACACTGTTTCAAATTTTGAAGTTATTAGAGGAGTAAAATATAGGAAGCGAAGACTCTTATATCACAGTTATGTATTTTTGACTATGTTACAGCGTTCAATCAATGAGACAAATCGGAATTTGCGATCTTTTGTGGCTGCACTGTACTAGGTTTAGATGGAATACCAATATGCGGCGAATGAAAATTTGTGCCCAGTCGGGATTCGAAGCCGGAATCTCCTGCTTATTAGGTACACGCGTTAACCACTCCGGCACCGAGGACACAGTAACCAGCCCGACTGCAGAGGACTCTTCCCTACACGTCTCCCGCCACACCCAAATCTCCATTCGCCACGCAGTCCCTTTCCTATCTCCTATACAGAAGATCCCGGGTTCGAGTCCTGGCCGGGCACAAATTTTCATTTGCTGCAATTTGGTATTACATCTAAACCTAGTACAGTACAGCCACAACTGATCGCAAATTGCGATTTATTTCACTTATATCACACTTATACAAAAACCAGACAGCAGTTATTAGAGACGAAGAACATGAAAAGGGACGCAGAGATTGGGAAGGGAGTAAGAAAGCGTTGTAACGTTTCCCCAATGTTGTTCAATCTGTACCTTGAGCAAGCAGTGAAGGAATGCAAGGAGAAATCTGGAGAGTGAATTAGAGTTCAGGGAGAAGAAATAAAAACTTGCTGTTTGTCGATGACATAGTAATTCTGTCGGAGACCGCAAAGAATCTGAGAAAGTAACTGAATGCAATCGACAGTGTCTTCAAAGGAGGGTATAAAATGAACATTAACAAGAGTAAAAAGTAAATAAATAAAAAGGATAATGGAATGTAGCGTCAGAAAATCAGCCGATGCTGAAGGAATTAGATTAGGTAGGAGGCAATAAAAGTAGTAGACGAATTTTGTTATTTAGGTAGCATGATAACTTCTGATCACTGAAGTAAAGAAAACATAAAATGCAGAATGGCTATGGGAAGCGTTTCTCAAGAGGCGAAACTTGTTAACATCCATTATAATTGAAATTTTAGGAAGTCCTTTCTGAAATCATCTCTCTGGAGTGTTGCATTGTATGGGAGTGAATCGTAGACGATAAGGTTCAGACAAAAAAGATGATAGAAGCTTTTGAAATGTGGTGCTACAGACGAATGATTAAAATTGGATGGGTAGAACACACAACTAATGAGAAGATGTTTAACTGAATTTGGGAGAAAAGGAGTTTCTGGCATATCCTAACAAGAGATGGGATAGTTGGTGGGACACGTTCTGAGACAGCAAAGAATCGACAATCGAACTGTTTGGGGTAAAAATCATAGACAGAGGGACGACTACAGTAAGCAGATTCACAAGGATGTAGGTTGCCGAACGTATTCTCAGATGAAGAGACTTGCACAGGACAGAAGAGCGTGAAGAGCTGCATCAAACCAGTCTGAGGACTGAAGACCACAGCAACAACAACTTCTATCATTCTCTGGATTTTCTTAAATTGTATGTTGCATACAGTACTGCTTATTATCCATCGCTCAGTTAATTCACAGACGATCGTGGATATATTATTCTATAATGCAATGAAACAAAAGTATAAATGAATAATTGTGAGTTGTTTCGTTCTACAGGTTTCTACATTTCAAAAGGCAAATAATTTTTATTGTAGTTACATCAGTGATTGCACCACCGACTCTAATACTTAATTTCATACCGATACTAAATGTCCTAAATGAGTAGACACGAGTCTTGGGTGGTGAGAATTTTCTGCAGCCCTATACCCCGTCCCTCCCTCCCCCTGAACTCACCTATTCTCAAAGTTAAGACACTGTTTCACTTGGTTTTACTACTAACGTGCGAAGACAGATGTGAAATACTCAGTGCTGTTTTCTATAAACGTGTCGCTTGTAGGCTGCAGAAAATAGAGATCGTAAATAATGGTTGGATTGGACAGTGGAACAAAGACTTTCGGAACGTTTTAATAAATGTATCTAAGTAATTTCATTTTCTGTGAACGTCAATTTTTTGTCCTTTATCTACAGAGTGTAAAGATTAAGTACGTACACAAAATTTTGGAGTTTATTGAGGAGATAAAAGACTTCCTCTTGATAACAATTATCACAAGAGTCCATTAAGTTTTCGACACTAGCTATTACAGAGACGCTGTTCAAAAGTGCCGTGCGGTTACAGTTATCTTAGAGATATTGGTCATAAGTCCTCACTCCCATGGATTTTCCTTTGCTGGGAGAGACAAGTCGTCTAGCGTACGAGAAACCGAAAAAAAGGAAGCTATTTCACGGACACCGACAGAAACAGACGCGCAGACGGGATAATCCCTTGTTACAAGTTTAAAAGAAGAAGGCAAGTAAATCGGGTTGGAACCGAGCGTTTTTCCTTTGCAGCATACCTGAGGGCCAACAAATGGACGTTAAATCATCCAGTATTTAGAATGAGAGCATTTCAGGTCATCCAGCAAAGTTTAGTCATAATTTCAAATTTCTAAGAAACGTTTTTTCCCCCAACCCCATAGAAAAGACGAAAGGGGAAAAGATCCCATAATACGATTTCGCTGTTCTTGTAGTCTAAAGCATGTTGTTTTTAGTACTACTTGGTTAATAATTCATTTCGCAAACAGTATTCGCATTCATTAGTGAACGTACCTGCAAAAATTCAATAAAGGCATGTATAAAATATAATGAGAAATTACTTTTTTCGCGAATGACTTTATTGGCAGTGTTACTTATTATTAGACTTATTCAATATAACCGCCCCCGTTATTTATGACGTTTTTCGGAGTACACAGACGCGCACAAGGTATATATATATATATATATATATATATATATATATATATATATATATATATATGGAGGAATAGAGGGCATTATATTCGAGGTGTATAAGAATAATAAAATGGACTTAAAAGTAAGTATTTTTGTTCAAAACGGAGTCCAGTACTGAGGAACACATATTTTCAATAATTCTTCAGCACCCATAAAAATTTAGCAACAAATGTATATCAATTTAAGAGGTATGTGAAAAAATTACTAGTGACCACCTACTCCATAAACGAATTTTTAAATAGAACCAATTGATGTATGTGTTAAAGGAAAGCGATCAAACTGAAACTGGACAAAATAATACCAGGTAAGATCACAGACCTTCCCTGCTGTCAAAAATATCCTTTTTGATAAGTTCTGCTTGGCTCGTGAATTTGTAAATTATATTACCAATTCAGTCTCGGTAATTCACCTTAACTGTCCTGGCAGAGTTTAATTATCGTATTTTCTTTTACTCTTCAGTTTCTGTAAGTTCTGGAAGTGCGTTGGAGGCAATACTATCGGTTTGACTTTGGTACGTGGTACGCTTTTCAGAAATCGTGAAATATGCAGCCGTAGAAGAAGGCCAAGCATATTATAGCTTATCCGTATATTGATGCTCCAGTCTATACTCGTTTTCGATATTTCCGATACTATGTCGTTCCTCTCTTCGACATTATTCCTCTGCGCTGTGGATAGCTGTACTCCACGTTTGACACAAGAACGTGAAATTAGGAATTTTCCTGAATACGATGAGAAAGAATGAATTACTAAACAAAAATTTGTCATCTGAAGTTAATGCGAACTTTCTTATACAATTTCAGTTAGTCTACAATTTTCTTTGATAAATGCTTCAACCACATGTTTCCAAACGTATGTACTACAAGGTGTAGTTCGTATCTATTGGCTATTAGCAATAATCTAAAGGTCTACGGTGAAATAAGAGAAAAAAGAGTATAACAAAGGAAATTAAATGTTCACAATATGTGGAAACTTCTCGTCAAATAAGTTACGTGGACCCACCGCTGCAACTATATAATACTTTTATTTAAAAAGTATACTATATTTTTCACAATTTCTGAGCTTCATCCTCATGTGGAAACATGAACAAAAACCGAAAACGCCCGTGATAAATATTAACTGATTAAATTTAAAATGCAAAACAGATGATACTGAAAGTAAGAAATAATTTTACTTTTCTCAATTAATTAGTTTATCATCTCATTATGGTGTTTGTACCTTAAAATAAAACTCAAAGTTGCGAAAGCAGTAGTGTTATTTTTAAATAAACGTATTTATACAGCTGCAGCGATACGTTCTTTTAATACAAATATTTTGGATATAGCTGTCAGAGCTATAAAGTTCGGACTTTGTCAAACAATTCATCCCAGAACACAATTTATCCCAGAAACTTCTCGTCAATATTAATACCGAAACTCATGCTCCATCCTCTGTAAGAATGCAGTGATAACGATGATAGGTTATTAACAAATCTTATCACAAAGATGTCGATAGCAAACCAGTGAGAACAGAAAATACACGAACATCGTCTAACGAAATTCATTGAGATAATTCCAGAATTAATTAACGTTTCAGTGACTTCAGTGCCACTTCACAGATTAATCTACTGCCATACGTATCACATAGCGACCACAGAGTTCAGAACTCTTTTCCATTCTGATGAATGGTGACAGTTGCAGGCGTGAAGGTACTGAATCGTGTAGATTTCCGATAGGCCCTGTGTTACAATGTTCCCCCTAGTTTGCTCCTTACAAGTACATCTAGGAATGACAGGTGAACATTTTGTTGTACCTCCATGGTGAACTGAATTTGGTTATGGATGGTTTTAGTGTTGCAGGAGTATGTGAACTTCATGTTCCCAGTGAGGCCAAATGACTAACACATCGTCAACGTATCTGTAACAAATTCTGTCATTTTTGTTGTTCTTCGTCTAGTGCAGAGATTTCCAAACTAGGTGTAGCGACATCCCAAGGTGTCGAGTAGCCGTAAAAAGTGTGTCGCGAAACTAGTAAAATAAGATTATCAAACAAGTGTTAATTTGTAAAACAAAACGAATAAATAAATAAAATAAACACCCTTATAGTCGTTATTTGAAAACTGTAATTAGAAATGAATAACAAAAATCTATATTCCGTCAAACATTTCCGGGCTATGTGCCATTGTCGAAACCTAACGCTTCGTCCCCATCTGCGGATACATTTTCAAGGGGGACGTGGCTTCTTTGGATGCCCGAATCACACCCTGGCTCGTTACAGAATGCAGCCAAGTTAAGTTTTCACGATATTCAGCACAGAGGTGTCAAATCACATGTTTTAAATATTAGAGATCAATTTGCCGTTTTCGGTGAACGTCGTCCACTGTCGCTATCGCCCCGTAGTGCAAGACTAATTAATGTCTTGTTTAGCACCGGAATCCAGATGTCGTTCACTTTCACGCCCTCCTCTTTAACATTCAAATTTTTCGGGAGTTCAACAATTTTCATCGACTCTCTGTACATCCTTTCATGGTACCCACTCGTGGCTACCAGTATCCGGCTTTTATCAAATGAATATGATGGCCCCCTGTTTGAAAAGCATGTTCCACAACAGCTGATCTGTTACTCTCTTCCCTTAGACAGTTGTCTTTGTGCTCTTGTAAACGTTTTACAACAGTTCTTTTTGTAGTGCCCACGTACACTTCCCCACAACTTCACGGAATCCTGTATAGTCCTGCCTTTTCCAGTGGTTTGCGAGCATACTTTGCAATTTCAGTTGATCCCGTATCTCTGCGGTAAGTTTATATACTACGGCGGTGTTCCGTTTTCTCATGAGTTTTCCTACACAGTCGGTCATTAATGAAAGGCAAGAAAACTTTCAATTTCACTGGCGTTAGTATTTCGCTACCATTTTTACATGGTGGTCTTTGCGCACTAATACCCATTTCTGAACGATGCATTAGTGAGGTGTTTTAATTTCGCATCAAATAATTGCTGTTCGCAAATGTTCCCAGCTCTGTCTGCCAACGTCTTTATGGTAGTTATGGTTGTGCCGCCTATCCGCTACTAATAATACGTCACCCATGGATGATCAAGACAGCAAGCAAATCGCAACTGTTCTTACTACCCACTGCTGACTCTCGCAGAGGTTTTTCTTTTACCCTTGGCGGTTGCCTTGGTACTTTTTTCCCTCTGCACTTATATAACTCAACTTCGTATACATTCCTACCACTTCTGTCTCCATATACGACCGTATTTGTAGGTGATCGTGTCCAGGCGTTCGGACAATAGCGTGGTTCCCACATCCCGTGATCCACCTAATGAAAAACTGAGTTCGTCAGCACATTGTAGTGGGCGTGAATGGGCCCCACTTTATAAACTTTGGTCAGACTTGTAGTAAATGTCCTTATGCGACAGAAATAGCTGGTGCCAGTATAACACACTGATGAGTATTATTTATTTACTTGTTCCATTTAGCTGTATATACTAATTATGGAACGTTTTAGTGGGTCTTGGTACAGTAATTTGCTAAACACAAATGCAGCCTACAATATGCGCACTAAATTCTTGATGCAATTTTGAAGTTGGATGTTGAGCAACTCGAATCTTCCACATTCAAAATAACGTTATCAGGAGCATCAAAAACATCACATGCGACTGGAAATATAGTCTGTCAGTCCAAACGCCCACGTCCTCCGAATGTATACACAGCAGCCTGAAAATCCTGCAAAGTGGGCAGGCGTATTGTTGATCAGATAACTGTCTCTCGTCTAGTAATGGCAGAAATTGTTGTCTGGTTCTGGATTCATTTTCACTCTCACTTGATCGGTTGGTATTCGAGACAAACAGATGAAATTCAGAACCATTCTAGCTGGCGCAAATTGCTTTGTTCAACCTTCAATTCACTAAACGTCTTCGTTACCTATTTTGATTCGGCAACATTGATTCTGAACTTTACAGTCACAACAGTATCATCAATCTTCTTGCAATCATCAAAAATGTTCGAATGTTTGTATAGTCTATGGGACTTAACTACGGGGTCATCAGTCCCTAAACTTACAAACTACTTATGAACTACTTACGAACTAGGACGGCACAAATATCCATGCTCGAGGGGGGACTCGAACCCCCGACCGTAGTGGCCGTGCAGACCGTGACTGGAGCGCCTTAGTCCCCTCGGCCACCGCGGCCGGCTTGCAATCATCCATAATCGGTTCATTGTACCCATATTCAAAAACATGTTCAAGCCTGCCTGGAATAAAGCTAACTTTCCATTTGCATGTTGATGCACCTGACAGATACAGAATATTATTCGATAAAATTCCAATTGCTTCTTTAAATACAAGTATATTTATTACACTACAGGAGCTCTTTAGGCTTTATCGCCAACTTCGGGTAATGTCGGATTGTCGTGACATCCACAAATATCAATGGTTTTCGTGCTGTAAATTTATTTATTGCTTCGGAAATTTTATTAAAGCTCTTTTTGTTCTCGAAATGTTTTACGGTTTTCATATTGATGTTTGACAGCTTCTTGACAGATAACCGGAGATGTAATATGGCCACATGCTTATTATTACAGAGATGTTATAGTAACCATTGTGTCGACTGCTGTGTACCTGATGGCAGGTCAGTGACGCCTTCAACACAATGTATGTAGCCTCCACCCGGGGCGACTCGTCCATGCACAACTTTGAGGGCCCTCATCCTCCATTATTCGCCAGCCCCGTTACGCGCTCAGAACACCAGCTTCAGATTCCAGCACACACTGTTGGGAAACTTGCAAACACTGTGTACATTTTTCATGTTACTGTCTCATAAAAATCATAAAGGTATGGCATGTGGGTATCTCAATATATAATCCCCTCTCTGTCCCATCTCTGATTGATCTGTAACATAGTCTTCATTGGTCAAGGATGACTTTCAAGCCAAATTTACATCGCATACTCTACCTTGAATGAAGTTACGATGGCATATACGTGGAAGCTCGTGACGTTACATCAACGAGTAAAACCGTTTGGAGCGCAAAGCGCGCTGGTTTGACGGCGGAGAGCGTCGAAAGTTGCGACGAGTGAACGGGCAATCTGCCGGTGTGAGGAGTAAGCCTCGCCCTGTTCCCATCGGCGCGGCAGGCCTAAAGCACGTGGATACCATGCTGGCGGGCCGCGTGCAAATGGAGAGCACACTGGTAGACGTGACGTCAAGTACAACTGCCATTTTTCCCGCCAGAAACTGCATTGTCTTTAATTTTAGATACTGCGCTGACACTATTAGAGTTACAGATTGGCACTTGGAAGCAAATGAAAGAGGAGAGAACAACACGATTCAGATGATGTGTTTACATCATTTATATTAAATTTATATCAAAAGTTATTCTGAAAACTAATCTTTATTCACTTGGAAAAATCCAGAGGCTAAACTAATTGAAATACAATAACGAGCGAGAGCTCAAATGAAATGTCTCATCGAGAAGCAAAGTTTGGTACATAACCATATTATCTGCAACATTTATACTGCGCATAATAATGCACTTTTAAGGAGTAACAATAGTGATTTGTTAATTACACTTAATAGAAGACATACACACAAACAGCGAGGCAGTGATAAGTCGCAGATGTCGTAGACACACACTGTTTTATGGTTAAGATTATATTAATTTTGTTTATTTTAATATGTTGTCTTTGTGTTAACTAATTTATTTTGTTTATCGACTGTAATTTGTTTAAATTTATGAGAAAAGTTATTCGGAACAGTGCATTGGAAAGAGGACTGGAAAGTCTATCTGAGAAACACTTTACTCAAGTGATTACTCAAAGTTGTGAGGCGGCATCGTGAGTCGTGTCGGGGTAGCTCAGTCGGTAGAGCGCTTGCCCGCGAAAGGCAAAGGTCCCAGGTTCGAGTCCCGGTTCCGGCACACAATTTTAATCTGCCAGGAAGTTTCATATCAGCGCACACTCCGCTGCAGAGTGAAAGTTTCATTCTGGATTATTTTAAAAGTTTTGTACACTACTGGGAGAGCCACTGAACCTCGTTAGGGGGACGTATTACTGGAAAGACCCCACATATCGCATATAAAGGAGTGCCACTAGCGGCCCAGCATAATGAAATCTCTTAAAACTCGTCATAAACATCATCATCATCACCATATCATTTCATATACATTGGAGAGAATTTGTCCAGAGATATATAAACAAATAAGGAGATCTTTTGTGAGACAGAGCCTACAAGAGGACGCTGGTTCTTCAATATCAAATGGGTGTGAACCCAAACAATCAGTGTCTGTGCCGAGGATCACTCGACGGCAGTTCAGTGTTAATGGCAGACGTGTGTTGCGTGTGCATTGAAATGGAGTGAGACGATGGGTGATGAACATAGTCACAGAATCCGCCGCTCCGAACTCTAAAATATTTCGGACGTTTGTGGACTTTGATTTTTGAAACAGTTATCGAAACTCAGAAATTTTTCATCATATTCTGACTTGAGTTAATTGGATAGAACAACAAACATTAATAGCAACCATTTTAGGAAAATTATGCAGATGATTAAACATTCATATAGCTATTTTATTAGCAATATTGGGGGCTCGAGATAATCATACCAGACTGAATCTAACGGATTTAGTGGTTCTCACCGGACGTAATCACGCAGTGGGAAATTTTCGTAAAAAAGCAAACCTCATGTTGTAGTTAGTTGCCGACCTAGTTAAACACTCGCTGACTTTGAAAGTTTAGGTTTACATATAAATGTATACGTGTATGGACAGTAACGAGCCAAGAGTAGCAGGAGTAAGTCATCCCGTACGACGAAGTTAGTTAGTTTAAGGGTCCATACCGTTACAAGCTGCTGTCAGCAACTGAATTACCAGGAAGATCCAACTTATCTGTGATGAAAAACGGATAGTTACACATGTCTTTAGTTGGGTTCAGTAGGACGCAAGGTCTTTTCATTTAATTCAGACCAGGCGTTTTTGTCACTTTTGTTTGTGTGTTCACATTTTGATTTTACGATTCTTTTCACTTCGCGTTTCAAAGGATTAAGCCTCCATCATTAGGTGGATTTATGATACTTAACAAGAGATCGACTTATTGTATATTCTGTAAGACACACGGTGTGATCAGTGTACACTAGTTCACACACGGCTAATACATCTATCTATAATGATTATTTCACTCTGTGCGAAAGTAGCAGTAAATTATCTACTTGTTATTATTACGTCCTGAACTGGCATCCTGAGTGGATTGTTCCATTCAACGGATACATGGGTCGTTTATCCCTAGAATCAGACAGATCAAATATTATGCATCCACGATTTTGAAACATTCTTCTTTCTCCTGTTTTCTAAGCCTTTGTCCCCTACATGCGGGTCGGCGTCGTTAACTGTGGATTTGGCATGGTTAATGTAAGCGGTGTCCAGATGCCGAAGCGGTCACAACAACTTCCCCCCACCCCCAAGAAACTATCGATGTCTGCAGAAAACCTTGTTTACTTGTTATAGTGGTTTTGCTAACTTTTCTAAAAGACTTTCGTGGACATTTTCCGTCATTACTACAAAACAAAATGTTAAGTGAGTTCCCAATTTTAAGTTTCTTTACTTGGAATATCTACTTTAAAGGAGAGAGGTAATGGGGAAAGAGTTTGAGGAGACAGAACGGAAAGACAAGGAGATGTCAAATAAAACGAAAGGAAATGAAGATGGACAATGATTTCGGGGGGAGGCGGAGAGGAAGGAGGAGGAGGAGGATAAAGGGAAAGAAGGAGATAGAAAGACGTTGGAATGTCAAACATCTTTTAGGGGGGAAACAAAAGAAAAAAGCTGTAACTGAACGTCTTTCAAAATTTGCTTTCAGTGATCAGATACCAAGAATATTAGAATTGCAGAAATGCAATTTTTTTTGCAAAAGGCATGTTCAAGTTATTTACTATCTAATACACTCTAGCTGTAGTCGAAAATTGGAAGTGAGGTCACCGCTTCGATTACTTGCTATCACTGGAGCGTGTGGAACGCGACACGTTGACTGTTTAATGCATCTCTGGAATGTTAACAAGAAGTGCCTCTGCTGACTTTGGAATCTCGCGTCTCACTCTTCAGCAAATTCTTCTCGTGTATTCGGCGGATTTACCCTCGTCGACCTTAATTTTTCCTCACATAAAATTACAGCCACGTTCTTTCGACGTCCATGTAACGCTACGAAGAGGTCATTTTGCTCTCAATGCAGTCGACATTCTCGACACATGCAGTCCTCTTTTTCAACACGAGTGCAGAGGTTAATGAAGTTGGAGTAAAGTCTCGACGTAGGGAACGTCTGACATACTTGCATGAAGTGGCTAGTTACAATGAAATGTTTCCGTTTGTGGTGAACGTTAGCTTACAGCCCCATTTATTTTACTTACTCGCTGGACTTTAAAAAATCTCTGCGGAACAACTAGTTTATTACAGCATCTGTTTACAACCAATGGTACTTCACATAATGTAATGCAAAATAAGACGAGGCCACATGTCACTGCGATTGTGGAAACTTGTGTAAGTGACTGAACAATTATTTCGATTAGGACGCTTTTTTGCAGCATGTATTTTCTTGATTGTATAATTGAATATAGCATGTAAGTTATATTGTTAAATACACGTGTCTTTTCTCTTTCTCTCTTAAAGTAACGTTAAGAGCCTTTTGCGGTGGTTATCGTACACTACATTACCTTCCTTCAAGCAACATTTTTTTCACAAAACTCTTTTCTCATTTCTACTACCTCTTGAGTTTGAAATTAACGTTTCTAATTTAATTAAAGCGAACTTCCAGGATATAAAGGTAGGCTCAAAGATGTTTGAAAGATTTCCAAATGCAGTACTGATGGTAGTCATCGACAACCATTAAACGCGGGCCTTGCTAGCGAAGGAACTAGAGAAGAGCTGCGAGAGTATATTGCGACATGCGGAAGGAGATAACAGCGTTAAGGTACTAAGTAAGCCAAGGGAACCGTTCTACACGAGATGGTTACAACATCAAATGGAGTCATATAACTCGGTATTATGCCGTAACCAATAGACAACACAGTACTCGACGATACATACACAACCTTCACAAGTCAATCACCGAACATTTGAAGAATGAGAAACATGGGTGTGTCGCACATTAATGAAAGAAGAGGACAAAATGTTCAAATGTTTGTAAAGCTTATGGGACTTAACTACGGGGTAATCAGTCCCAAAACTTACAAACTACTTATGAACTACTTACGAACTAGGACGGCACAAATATCCATGGCCGAGGGGGAAAGAAGAGGACAGATCACCTTAAAGCAGCAGTAGAATTCTATCGACACAAAACACCTGCTGATAACAAGAAGGCCTTGAGACCTAGTCAAGGTCGCTCCGTAACGCGTTGAAATCGTTCCTTTTAGTCAGAAAGAGCTTTCTACTCTGCCACTCACCCAGCCGCTAAAATTACGAGAACCAAAAGAGGCGCGAATGTCGAGAATCACATCAACTCGTCATCAAACATGTCCTGTCAATTATCATTGTTTAAGATGTTTAGGGACTATAACACTGCTATTTCAGATCAGAGTTAATTATGTATGAGTTTGATTTATATACGCATTGATTCGTGAAATAGTCTGTTACAACCATGATTCACCCTCGAAAATCAAAATATGTGAATTTTTATATTACTATTGGTAGTCATTTAGAGTACACACCCAGGGTTCATAGAATATATGAGTCTAACGGTGGAGTAAGGGAAATGGAAATGCGAGGTGGCTCGGAAACCTCGTAAATAACTAATTATGTTCCGGGCTTAAATAATGTAAGACTTTCCTGAACACGGTTGAAGATAAATATTACAATCATGTTCACGGGAATGACTCAAAATGTCTAAAATAATTAGACATTAAGGTTTGATAACTTACATACGCTTACATCTAAGATAAGGCAATCCGACGTTTTTAACATTTGTATTTTAGAGAAAGCTTTTGACAATGTCGTTTGGAATACACTATTTCAAATTTTGAAGCTAGCAAAGGTAACATATAGGGAACCAAGAGTTATATTCAACCTATACAAAAACCAGACCGCAGTTATTACAGTCGAAGGGCATGAAAGGGACGCAGAGGTTGGGAAGGGAGTAAGACAGGGTTGTAGCCTTTCCCCAATGTTGTTCAATCTGTACACTGAGCAAGCACTGAAGAAATGCAAGGAGAAATTTGGAGAGGGAATTAAAGTTCAAGGAGAAGAAATAAAAACTTTGCTTGTCTACAAAATAATAATTCTGTTAGAGACCGCAAAGGATCTGGAAGAGCAATTGAATTTATAATGTCAGAGAATCAGGCGATGCTGAAGGAATTAGATTAGGTAATGAACAATAAAAGTAGTAGATGAATTTTGTCATTTGGGTATCAAAATAACTTCTGATTACCGAAGTAGAGAAAATAAACAATGATGAATGGCTATGGGATGAAAAGCGTATCTCAAGAAGCGGTACTTGTTAACATCCAATATTTATTTAAATAATAGGAAGTCCGTTTTGAAAGTATTTGCCTAGATTGTAGCATTGTATGGGAGTGAAACGTGGACGATTAGGTGTTCGACAAAAATAATCGTGCAATGGAATTCCAATTGTTGCTTTAAGTACAAGTACATTTATTACACAATAGGCCCTATATCGGCTTTAGGTGATGTCAGATGGTCGCGACATCCACATACATCAATAGTTTTCGTGGTGTCAATTAATAAATTTATAGCTTCGTAATTTTATTAAAACAATATTTGTTCTGATTTACGATTTTCGTCTTCATGTGACAGCTTCTTGACAGATAACCATTTATCTGTCAAGAAGCAATTCGAAAATCAGAACAAATATTGCGTTAATAAAATTGTTGTTGTTGTGGTCTCCAGTCCGGAGACAGGTTTGATGCAGCTCTCCACTCTATACTGAGCAAGCCTCTTCATCTCCTTATAAGAACGGCAACCTAAATCCATCTGAATCTGCTTACTGTATTCATCTCTTGGTCTCCCTCTGCGATTTTTACTCCAGACACTTCCCTCCAACGCTAAATTCACGATTCCTTGATGCCTACAAATCGATCCCTTGTTTTATTCAAGGTATGCCAGAAATTCCTTTTCTCACCAATTCTGTTCAGTACCTCTTTATTATTTGCGCGATCCACCCATATAATCTTCAGCATTCTTTTGTGACACCACATTTCAAAAGCCTTTATTCTCTTCCTATCCATACTGTTTATTGCCCATTTTTCACTCCCGTACAAGGCGACACTCCACAAAAATGCCTTCAGAAAGGAATTCCCTACGCCTAAATTTTTAATGTTAACAAATTTCTCTACACTTTATATTCTCTGTCCTGCGACCATCATGTGTTTTTTTACTGCCGAAGTAACACCTTTAATCATTCTGGAAACATCCCTTAGGCTGTCGCTAAGCCATGTCTCCACCATATTCTTTCTTCCAGGAGTGCTAGGTTTGCATGGTTCACAGGAGAGCTTCTGTGAAGTTTGGAAAGTAGGAGGCGTGGTACTGGCGGAAGTAAAGTTGTGAGGCGACATCGTGAGTCATGTCGGGATAGCTCAGTCGGTGGAGCACTTGCCCACGAAAGGCAAAGGTCCCAGGTTCAAGTCCCGGTACGGCACACAATTTTAATCTGCCAGGAAGATTCATATCAGCGCACACTCCGCTGCAGAGTGAAAGTTTATTTCCGGAATCATCTTTTAGGGTGTGGCTAAGCCCTGTCTCCACCATATTCTTTCTTCCAGGAGTGCTAGTCTTGCATGGTTCGCAGGAGAGCTTATGTGAAGTTTGGAAAGTAGGAGGCGAGGTACTGGCGGAAGTAAAGTTGTGAGGCGGCATCGTGAGTCGTGTTGGAATTGCTCAGTCAGTAGTGCGCTTGCCCGCGAAAGGCAAAGGTCCCAGGTTCGTGTACCGGTTCCGGCATACAATTTTAATCTGCCATGAAGTTCATTTCAGCACACACTCCACTGCAGAGTGAAAGTTTCATTCTGGTAATCCCTTTATTGTTTAGTTACCTAATCTAATCCCTTCAGCATAGCCTGATTTTCTTATACTGCACTCCATTACCCCTGTTTTGCTCTTGTAAATGATCATCTTAATTGCACCTTTCAACACACTGTCCATTCCGTTCAGCTGTTCTTCCAGGTCCTTTGCTGTCTCTGACAGAATTACTATGTCATCGGCAAAACGCACTCGTTTTAGTTCTTCACCCTTAACTGTAATTCTTTCTCCAGATCTCTCCTTCCTTTCCTTTATAGCTTGCTCATATTTAATAACATTGAAGAAAGGCTACAACCCTGTCTTACTCCCTTCCCAGTCTCTGCATCCCTTTCAAGCCATTCAACTCTGACAACCGCCTTCTAGGTGTTTGTACTAGTTGTAAATAACCTTCCGTTACTTATATTTTACTCTTTCTTGCTTCAGAATTTGAAAGAGTGTATTCCAATCAACATTGTCAAAAGCTTTCTACAATTCTGCAAAACCTAGGAATGTAGGTTTGCCTTTCCTTAATCTAAGAGAAGGCGTAAAGTGAGTATTGCCTCCCATGTTCCTACATTCTTCTGAATCGAAACTGATCTTCCCCGAGTTCGGCTTCTGCCAGCTTTTCCATCCTTCTCTAAATAATTCGTGTTATTATTTTTCAACCATGACTTATTAATCTGATAGTTCTGTAATTTTCACACCTGTCTGCGCCTGATTTCTTTGGAATTGGGATTATTATATTTCTTCTTAAAGTCTGAGGGTATTTCTTCTGTCTCATACATCTTACGTACCAGGTGAAACAGTTTTGTCATGACTGTTTCAATAAAATTACGAAGCAATAAATTAATTAATCTACACCACGAAACCCATTTGATGTATGTGGATCTCGCGACCATCTGACATCAACTGAAGATGGTGCTAAAGCCGAAATAGGGCCTATTGTGTAATAAGTATACTTGTACTTAAAGTAACATTTGGAATTTCATTGCATGATTATTTTTTTCTAGACCTATAAACTTAGCTGTTTCTATTCCCACTTGTATAAACTTGGTGAAACGGCGTGCAGTAGCCGATACGAGATGTAAATATCAGCTTCTGGTCCAATTTCTCTAGGTAACGTCCCACTGTTTGGTATAAATTCTGTATTATAGTTTAACCTGTTTTCTTTGTAGGTTCGTCAGAAACATGTTGGTCATTGGTTCCTTTGAAAGATTTTGTATAAACTATTTTGATTTTTTTTGTGCTTAAAAAAAATTATATCAATAGACAACGGCGACTTTATGTTGCCTCTTTTGTGGTGCCTTTTATTAATTTCTGAAGACATTCCCTAACGATGCCTTTTAAACAAGTTGATTTGTGATTAGCGCCTTTAAATATTTTACACGTTTTGCTTTGTGGAGGACTTCAGCGTTTGTTATTTTGGCACACATTACGAATGTGTGTTTTACGTAAATAATTTGCGATACAAAATGTGTGCATGTTTCTGGACTTAGTCGTTTACCACTTCCGGATCCCCGAGAGCTTATCACTTCAGTTCACTTGCGAATTGAGGAACAATCGACTGGAATTGTTTCATTCTCCCAGCCGTAATCAGAATTTGTTTCCTGTTGTATAAACTGGCTGACTGATTTCTGCGTGGTTTCACGGTGGGTTTACTGTGCTTGCGTGTTCCTGTTCAGTCGTGTATCACATCGTCGGAAATTGTTTTTGGCTCGCTTTGTGGATGTTTCTGCAATGACATATCGTTGAAATTGGGGTATTTGCTGTTATTTTCGTATGCAATTCTCGTCAAGTATCACAGTATTAGTACGTGAAATCGAAAATTGCAGTTCCTAGTTTTAATATTAATTATACATAGTGGTCAATGAAATTGTTGTAAGTAGAAAATTACTTTATAGGCGATATGCAAAAACTAAATATCACGTGTGTGCTTTGCCATTATTAGAGGTAAAAGAAGGTAACTTTTTAGGTCTAAGTCCTATATTATTATGCAGTAAAGTCTGCAGTAATAGTAAGTGAACATCAAAAACAGGGGTGCTACCAAATTTTGCATACCAATCTGGTACTGTCATAAAAATGACACAGAGGCGTATCCAAAAAAGTTATGTATTCTCGAGTTGCTTCACATATTAGTATAAATAAAGTTCTAACAAAATGTCAGTTTGGTTTTCAAAAAAGCTTTTCAACTGAAAATGCTATATACACCTTCACTGATGAAATATTAAATGCTTTGACTAACTGGACATCACCAGTAGGGATTTTTTGTGATCTTTCAAAAGCTTTTGATTGTGTAAATCATGGGATTCTTCTAGATAAGCTTAAGTATTGTGGTATGAGTGGGACAGTGCACAAATGGTTTAAATCATACTTAACTGGAAGAGTGCAGAAAGTTGAAATAAGCAGTTCACATGATGTAGATGAGACAATTAATTCTTCTAACTGGGGAGTTATAAAAAATGGGGTCCCAAAAGGTTCGGTCTTGGGTCCTTTGCTGTTCTTAATATATATTAATGACTTTCCATTCTACATACATGAAGATGCTAAGCTAGTACTTTTTGCTGATGATACAAGTATAGCTATCACACCTGACAAACAGGAATTAATTGATGAAATTGTAAATGATATCTTCCAGAAAGTCATTAAGTGGTTCTCTACAAATGGACTCTCATTAAACTTTGATAAAACCCAGTATATACAGTTTCATACAGTAAATGGCATGACACCATTAATAAATTTAGACTTTGAACAAATCTGTAGCTAAGGTAGAATATTCAAAATTTTTAGGTGTTTGCATTGACGAGGAACTGAATTGGAAGAAACATATTGAAGATCTCCTGAAACGTCTGAGTTCAGCTACTTATGCTATCAGAGTCATTGCAAAATTTGGTGATATAAATCTCAGTAAATTAGCTTACTACGCCTATTTTCATTCACTGATTTCATATGGGATCATATTCTGGGGCAATTCAACATTGAGTAAAAAAGTATTCATTGCACAAAAGCGTGTAATCAGAATAATTGCTGGAGCTCACCCAAGAGCATCCTGCAGACATTTATTTAGGGATCTAGGGATACTCACTGTAGCTTCACAATATATATATTCACTCATGAAATTTGTTATTAACAATCCGACTCAATTCAAAAGTAATAGCAGTGTGCATAGCTACAACACTAGGAGAAAGGATGATATTCACTATTCAAGGTTAAATCTAACTTTGGCTCCAAAAGGGGTGAATTATGCGGCCACAAAAGTCTTTGGTCACTTACCAAGTAGCATCAAAAGTCTGACAGATAGCCAACTAGTATTTAAAAAGAAATTAAAGGAATTTCTGAATGGCAACTCCTTCTACAACAATGTAGATGAATTTTTAGATAAAACATAATATATATATATATATAAAATAAATTAAACAAAAAAAATTCTTAAAATATAGATTGTCAAGTATAGACAAAATTTACTAAACTGACACGTTCCACATCATTACGAAATGTCGTATACATGATCTAAGGAACAAGTATTAATCTAATCTAATCTAATCTAAGGAGGGCGGCATACACCCTTCAGTCCGAATTTACATAGATATATTTTTATGATTTAAAGTCAGCAATAAGAAAGATTAATCTCGGTCAGATAAAAGGGGGTTCAGAGCAAATTATCCTCTGAAAGTTTACAGCAAAACTGTTACAAAATATCATGGTGTGTCTACTTAAAATTACTTTTCTTTTCATTAATGTTTCGGCCCTCCCCCCAAATAAAAAGGTCTATTCGCTACTGAATCAAGCGAACACATGTCTTGTAATCGAAATCAAGAGACGGTAATCTGTGCATGGTTTATTTGCAATTACAGACGTATTCCGGACAACTACAATGTCATCAATGATAGGCAGGTGATGTCACCATTGGATATAAGGAAAATAATAGTACATAAATCTGTAAATAACGAGTTTTATTGGTTCAATTTTATTGCTAACTGTTGTGTAACAGAAACTTTCTGGCCACTTGCCACTTTTACAAAATATCTAAAATACGTTCCTTGTTTTTAATTTCTTCGAATTGCTATAGCGAGAAGAGAGAGAGAGAGAGAGAGAGAGAGAGAGAGAGAGAGAGAGAGAGAGAGAGAGGAAATGGATAAATAGAGGAAACCAGAAGTAGATGATCA
Source organism: Locusta migratoria (assembly GCA_026315105.1). NCBI lineage: Eukaryota > Metazoa > Arthropoda > Insecta > Orthoptera > Acrididae > Locusta > Locusta migratoria. The sequence goes on from CM048747.1 coordinate 106,954,868, forward strand.
GAGACAGGAGTAAGGAAGAGGTAGATGGGTCGAAGAAGATGAACAGAGGATGGATAGAGGGAGGAACAGGAGGAGGAGGGGAGAAGATAGATGGGCAGGAGGTGTTGTACAGAGAGACGGGATGAGGTGTAGTTGAACAGAATATACGAAACGATTGCTTCTTCAAAGGCCTTATATTTCGCATGCTCCCAAGTCGGTTAGCCATTTCATGTATATGTTTATCCCTGAAAAAAAAAGAAAAAAAAGGGTAGTAAATCCACAGGCTTTACAACAAATGATTTTATCAGAATAATCAATTTTTTTAAATAATTTCCTCTCTTCCCCATCGACACAGCAACATAAAATAGGGTACTTATTTTGGTGAAGTATTTCATCGGTTCCTCTATGTTTGCAGCAATTCATTCATTTAGTATCCCTTATATAAAATCAGACTGAGCCATAGAAAAGCAAAATAAATAAATAAATAAATAAATAAATAAATAAAATGTTCAAATGTTTGTAGAACTCATGGGACTTAACTACGAGGTCATCAGTCCCTAAGCTTACAAACTACTTATGAACTAGCTAAGACTAAGGACGGAACAAATATCCATGCCCGAGGGGGGATTCGAACCCCCGACCGCAGTGGCCGTGCAGACCGTGACTGGAGCACCTCAGTCCCCTCGGCCACCGCGGCCGGCAATAGAAAAGCCTAACCAGCTGTAGCTAGTAATATGTGTCGATAAGAGATTTGCGCTGGTCAGCGTTTCTGTTCCTGGTGAACAATAGTTCTCGTTCACAAGTTTTCCACAGTGACGTATGGTTACTAATTTGAGACATCCGTGTTTCCCTTGTGTGTGGAAGGTGTCGAACATCAGGAGCCATTAGTTCATCTGATACGTTGCACCATCAGCTGTCACTTGAGATCTTACACTTTATGCATACACTTCGCGAAAAGAGGGAAATCTGGGTTCGTGTCCCGGTCCGGAACGAATTTTCATATGTCGCAATTAAAATCGTATCGCCGATGCTCCTTCATTTTCGAAAATGTTTTTACACACACACACACACGCACACGTACGCACACACACACACACACACACACACACACATATATATATATATATATATATATATATATATATATATATATATATATATATATATATATATATATATATATTATATAGTTATTAACATTTTTTCTGGCTGGTGTTTTGTACAAGTCTTTGTGTTCTGAGATATGATTTCATGATGTGACAATCCAATAAATTTCGGGCGTGCGGCCGTGCAAATTCCACTTCTTCTACTGATATTTCGGCCGCGAATCGTCCGGCCATTCTCAGAGTGAATCCAAGAAAGCCGGCAAGTTGCCAGGAGCGGCCTTATATGTCACATTGGGGCGGCACTGCGCATGCGGGTCACAGATGCTGATCGGCGGCGAAGAGGTACGCTTAGCTCGCGCGCAACCCGCGGCATAAGGAATCAGGTATTCGATTCTCTTATCGATAGATGTTCTGTGGTGGCAGCACCTTGATGGGTTCTTTGCAGTTTTATTATACCAAGTGCAGTATTCCACCCCTTGTCCAAATTACAGCCATTATCTCTATTTATTAAATTGTCGGCTAATCTAATTTCAACAGCTTCCTTGAAAACTGATTCCCAAAATGAAGAGGTAGATGTTAAAATCTTCACATCACAATAATTCATCTAATGACGTGTATCCAAACAATGTTCTGCCACAGCTGATTTGTCTGGTTGTAACAAGCAAGTATACCGTCGGTGTTCAACACCTCCCGTGGACAGTACGTGTTGTTTGTTCTATATATGAACGATCACACTTCCCGCATGGAACCTGATACACACTAGACTTGCGAAGCTACAAATCGTCTTTAACAGACCCGACTAAGGCTGCGATCTTCATAGGTGGCCGAAATATCACCTTAACTTTATGTTTTATGAGAAACCCACTTATCTTTGAGGAAAGAGGACCCATGTAAAGCAAGAACGCTCTCGATCTGAAAGTATTTTCTTTTTCCAGATCATGTATTTGCATTCTAGATTTCACAATGAATGTTCTGCGAATTTTTTGCTCGGAATATCCATTCATTTTGAATACAGTCTTTAGGTATGTGAGCTCGTCTTGCAAGTTTTTGCCATCAGATATACAGTGTGCTCTGTGCACGAATGTTTTAAGAACATCTGCAGTTTGTGTAGGATGATGGCAGCTACTGGCGTGTAAATACAGATTTGTATGTGTCGGTTTCCGATATACTGAATGTCCTACTGTGCCATCAGTTTTGCGACGAACGAGGACATACAAGAAAAGAAGGCAGCTATCCTTTTCTATTTCCATAGTAAATTTGATACTATCATGGATGGAATTTAAATGATCCAGAAATCGATGTAACTCGTCTTTCCCTTGAGGTCGTACTACAAACGTGTCGTTCACCTATCTACAGAAGACTGATGGTTTAAAACTTGCAGAGTCCAAAGAGTCCAATAGAAAAGTGTGGCTGCCTTCCTTTCTTGGATGTCCTCGTTCGTCGCAAAACTGATGGCACATTAGGACATACAGTGTATTGGAAGCTGACACATACAGCATCGTCCTTCACAAACTGCAGGTGTTCTTAAAACATTGGTGCACTGAGCAGACTGTATATCTCTGATGGCGAGAACTTGCAAGAAGAGCTCACACACCTAAAGATCGTATTCAAAACGAATGGATATTCCGAGCAATAAATTCGCAAAGCTTTCAAGGTGAAAACTACAATACAAGTATGTGACCCGGAAGAAGAGGATACCTTCAGATCGAGAGCATTCTTGCCATTCGTGGGTTCTCTCTCCTCAAAGATATGTAGGATTCTCCTAAAACTTCAAGTTAACTCTTTCAGACCTAATTTTTTCTCCTGGAGGAACGAAATTATTATTATTATTATTGCTGTATTCCTCTTAAGTTAAGTTTTTAATGATTTTAGAAGATTTACGCTGTTGTATGCATCCATTTACATACTACAACATTGCATATTCTGAAAAGCAAGGCTTCTTTTTATGGACTAAAATAATTAATTTTGTACTAACTAAATTGATCATTCAATAGTTGCCTTGCAAAATAATTACTGCTACTTTTCAGTTGTACAGTGGAATACAAGTAACCCACAACTTGCGTGTTCTTTGCAGTTCACAAGCTTCTGTGAAGTGCAACACTGACTACTTGGTATTTTTATAGTGATCTTCCGCAGTTCACAGTAAGTGTGCACGATGGAAAGGTGGAACACTCATAGTCATAAAGTTTCAATTGAGAAAAATTTTCTGATCTATATTAGACACTGTAAAAATTACGTACAAAATTGTAGGCAGAGGGTCTGAAAGGGTTAAGGCGATCTTCCGGCCACCTATGAAGATCGTAACCTTAGTCGGGTCTGTTAAAGACGATTTGTAGATTCGCAATTCTGGTGTGTGTCAAATTTCATGCGGAAATTGTGGTCGTTCATATATAGGACAAACAACACGCACTGTACATGACAGATGTGTTTAACACCGACGGTATACTCGCTTGTTATAACCAGACAAATCAGCTGCGGCAGAACATTGTTTGGATACAGGTCATTCGATGAATTATTGTGATGTGAAGATTTTAACACCTACCTCTTCATTTTGGAAATAAATTTTCAAGGAAGCTGTTGTTATTATATTAGCAGACAATTTAATAAATAGACACAATGGCTTTAATTTGGACAAGACGTGGAATCCTGCACTTGGTATAATAAAACTGCAGAGAAGTCTTCAAGGTGCTGCCACCGCAGAACATCTGTCGATACGAGAATCGAATACCTGATTCCTTTTGCCGTAGGGTGCGCGCGTGCTAAGCGTACCTCTTTGCCGCCAAGTATCTATGAGCCGTATGCGCAGTGCTGCCTCGATGTGACATATAAGGCCGCTCCTGGCAACCTGTCGACAGTCTTGGACTCACTCTGAAGGTGGCCGGACGATACGCGGCCGAAATATCAGTGGAAGAAGTGTAATTTGCGTGGTTGCAGGCCCGAAATTAATTGGATTACTCCTTATGCCGTGAAAATTGGAAAAAGCATATGTTGTGACAAGTATGTTTATTTACGGAGAAATTAATTTTCGACATCATTCGAGATGAAATGACTAGTTTGCGTCGCTTATGTAATGTATAGCATCTGAAGCAACTGTGGCTGAAAGTGCTTCTAATAATTGAAACCGACTCTGCTATTGTTGATTGAGTAGTTACTCGGTCATATCTGCCCCTGATTGGGTTGCCGAGGACGATTGATGGCGAAGTATATGTCCGTGCGAGAATCGAGTTTGTCCGACTGTGCTTCGTGGTTCTGACTTAATCTCGTTGTCTATGTCTGTGTTTATTGAATAAACGTGTGCGCACCTAGTTACGTTGTTGCCTTATGCTACTCAGTGTTTGCCTTGAATATTCGCGTGTGTGTCGAATACACGTCCGTGTATCGATTTTTAGTTGTAACATTTAGCTGACCATTACCTGTTTCGATTATTCTCGGGTAGTATTTTGATTCTTAAATTTGTTGCTTGTTTATTGAACGCATATCTGTGTCTGTTTTTAAACTGGTATGCTCAATGGCAACGTTCGTTATCGAGGTTGTCCACTTTTGTAGGTGACAATCTCGAGCACTCAACTACATTCTACAGCTGTTGCAGTTCTGAATATAAATTAGGGTACTGCGATTTTTTTAATACAGTTCTTTACTCTTCCTGTTTGATGACCAATATATTTAGCATTACCCGTCGCGATATAATGCCGTTAAAGCAACTGACCATGTGTAGCTTGATGGAACAGAACAAAAAATGTGAAAGAGAAGGCTACGGCAAGGCTACTAGGTACAACTAAAATGCACACTAATAAAACAGAATTAGTGATTCCATCTTCTGAAGTAGCTTGGATGTAGCTTAGTGACTGCCCCTGAAAATAACTGCTGTGGATGTACCGGTAGTTTGCCATCAAAAATCAGTGATGACCATTGAAGCTGTGTTTATAAGTGCCACTATTTGGTGGCATTGCGTGAAGCGGTATACAATGATTGTGAAGGCAGAACTACGAACTGTAACTGCATGTACGTTGTTCATCTTTTTGTGTTGATTCAGCCAGCATTTCATTTTACTTAAATTTGAGTTGATGATTGTGTATATTTTGCGTGTATTTAATGTTCTCAGACTTTGGCCTTGTTGTTGGGAGTGAGACGGAAGTGTAAAACAGTGTCAGGTCAGGTACTTCAGGAAAAAGAGTCCTTCCACTTCCCATTCGTCCTATATACCATCAGTGATTCTGAGTTTGGCACCTACAAATGTTTAAGTGTTTGTAAATATAAGGGAGTTAACTTCTGCGGTTATCAGTGCTTAGGCTTACAAACTAACTAAACTAACATTAACTTATGTCAAGTACAACATATACACCCATGCCAAAGGGAGGAATCGAACCTCCGGCGGCAGAAACGCGCTCTGCAGCAAGGCGCCTTGAAGCGCTCGGCCACTCCACCGCGGCTTTCGCACTTTCGCTGCTACCAACCCTGCAGTGATAAATTTGAGGAAAGTTCTGATGTCTGATATGGAGTTCAAACCGAACACACTGGGTGTTCAAAATTTTCGTGATACCACGTAGACCGAAAATAAAAGATTAAGATGACTTCATCTGTTCTGTTAACTGCCAGTCCAGTCCCCAGTCACCGCTACGGGACAATGGCAGAAGCAATTGCCGTCTGCTATCACTTTTCAGGACGTTTCGTGACAGACGTGCCGATCCGAGGTAGTTGTAATTTTCTGAAAATATCGCTTCGTACAGTTGCTTGTGAAGGTACAGACAGCGATACTACCGCTTACACAGTGTGTGAAAGGGCAGTGCATTCACAGAGCTGTCATCGGTACTCCGGCGAAATACGTGAAAACGTTACTGACGTGATTCTGTCCTCACAACGGGAATTAACGGCCTTTGAACGCAGAACGATAATTGGAGCTAGGCCCATGAGACATTCAGTTTACAAAATCATTTTTAGAATTCCATATTTCGTGATCTACTGGGTGAAGAGAGTGCGGAGAATACTAAACTTTAGGTATTACCTTTCACCACGGATAAAAGAATCGCCAAGGGCCTGTGCTTATTGACCGAGAGCAGTGCCGTCGGCGTGGAGCTGTCACTGCTACGAGACCAGAGCTGGGCACCGTTAATCAGAAAGTTAACTTCGGTAATCATTAATCCGTTACGAAAAAGTTAATTTCGTTAATCGTTAAAGCGTTACTCCGCGGACAAATTAACGGATGTTAACTTAATCGTTAACTCTTTATCATTATTGTCCAGCCACAAAATAATCGGTTTCAGTCTCCGAATTTATATATTTATGTTATTATATTATTCAAGGCAGCAATTAAAGAAACAAAAAACCTATTACTCTACCTGACATTTAAGAAAAATGTTTTGGATATGCAAGTTTAAATAGGGCTTGGAGTAAAAATAAAAACTAGTATTGTGCTACTCTATTGTGCTACTCGGCCGTGAGCGTAAACAAATTTCTAATCAGTACTAGTGTAAAATAGCCTCCGCAAGAGTGATTTGCTTTGGAGAAAGTCTTTTGTTCTTTGAAATGTTTGTCTTGTTTAAAAAGAAGAATGTTTGTTTGTCATTTGTTCAAGCTCGCAGCCGGCTGCCACGATATAGTGTCTCAGTATTATATAAATCATAAATTTTAGTAATAATTATTTAGCAGTAAAATTGGGATACACTGCTACAAATTGCTGCATTGCCAAAAGACTCGATAATGCTTATCTCTCTCTCTCTCTCTCTCTCTTTTAATTCGAGTACTGCTACTGGCGCCACTATCGATAACGAAATGCAAAATATTTGTATTCCTTTTCGATTTTCCACGGACTGCGATTCATGGCATCTCCTCAAGGCTAGAGGTGTGAGCCTTAATTGCTCATTTTTTCGGAAGGCTCAAGTTACAGTTCAAAAGTAATTGTTCTTCCGATATTCATATGAAATCAATAAAATCACTTAGCTGTGGCCATAGATTTTCATCAATTGTTCAACCCATGAAAACTTTTCACACAAATCTTCTTCGACACTCAGATCACTTCCACTGGCAAAAGGTGCACTTAACGTGAACGTAACAAGCAACAACCTACTGCCGGCGAGTGCAGACCACTGACATGGTCGTCAAACTCTCAATCTTTCTTCCTTCCAAGACTCACTTAGCGGAAGTATCCGCAGAGTCGTGGTTTTCCCTCAGTTGGACCGGCTTATGCTGTGAGTTTCCCCTTGGTGCCCAATTCCACTGTTTGGGTCTTGGCGGCACCATTCAGCAGATCGCCCACGCGCTTCCAGGGAGTGATTCAACCCATAGCCTGGGCGTAGCCGCATACAGAAGGGACCTGCACTAAGAAGAGCATAACTTACGTGGCAAGACTTTTGTTATAAGAAGTGGGTTCAAAAGTGACGTATTAACGGACTTACGGCAAATTAACGGAAGTTAAAGAGTCCGTTAACGTTTTTTTAATTACTCAAGAAGTTAACTTCGTTAATTAACGATTAACGGACTTGTGACCATCTCTGTACGAGACAAGTAACATTTTAGTAAAATAATCTCAATGTGGGATGTACAGCGAGCATATCCGGAAGCCAGTGTGGCGCAGTTTTATGCCTCTCCTGATTGGAGACGACTGGAATACCGTGGTTTGATCATATTAGTCCCCATTTCAGTTGGTATGAAGTGATGGTAGGGTTAGAGTGTATCGGAGATCTCACGAAGCAATGGCCCCAAGTTGTCAACAAGGTATTGTGAAAGCTGCTGGTGGCTCTTTAATTGCTGCTCTGGTCCAACTGAAGCGATTATTAAATGAAAATAACGATACAGGTCTTCATCAAAATTTTATACAAAACTATGTACTCGTTGTGAGATTTAAGGTTTTCTCGGCGTATCGAAATCTTGAAAATTTCTCGGGAGTTCAGCTGGGTGACGTCCAATCTTCGCGATATTTCGGCAAGATGACTACTTGCCATCTTGAGGCGTACCTGGAGTCTCATTCGACCTCTATCGACGTGCAGTAGTTGTGTGGGCATCTTGTTTGCCCGATCTGACAGAAGTATAACCATTGCGGCTACGCCTTCACTGATTAATAAATTGATTTTTGGGACTTGTTTTGTATGGTTGTCTTGTTGCCCATACTGGTTCTGCATTCGATCTCTACTGGATGCCGCCCGTATATGCTGTCCAGCACCCCCCTCCCCTCTCCCTGGCTCGCCGCGTCCGTGATCGCGTGAGGTATGGTGGTGGGGGAAGTGCGGCGCTGCTCAGTTCGCCGGCACTGGTCGGCGGGACTGCAAATGCTCCGTGGCCGCCGGCAGCGGCGGATCCTGGTGGCTGGAGCACCGATGCGTCTTCTTCATCTTCCAATGTCTGGGTGGGTGAAGGCTTCCGCGTGGACCGTCGTTGCACTTTTAGCATGCTCATGGCAGGATCCGAGGCCTTGCTCAGTTGGAATCCGCTTTCTTTGTTTATAAGGTGTTCGTGTAGGCGGATTTTTACCGCCTCTTTGATGATACAATCCCAGAAAGTGTTGGATTGTTGTAATAATTTTGTGCCGTCATATTTCATGGCATGACCGGTTGAGATGCAGTGCTCTGCCACAGCAGACTTCGTCGTTTTGGCGTTGTCTGTGTGGCGTTTGTGTTCACTGCATCTTTCATGTACTGTTCGAATAGTCTGTCCTACACACATTTTTCCACATTGGCAAGGGATACGGTACACTCGTGGACTTCAGAGGCCTAGGTCATCTTTTCCTAGTAAGGCTTTTGTCTTGGTTGGGGGGCGGAACACGGACTTTACATTGTGTTTTCGGAGTATTCTTCCGATCTTCGCTGATGTATTCCCTATGTAAGGAATAATTGCTGTCGCAGCCGGTTTATCTTCGTCGTCAATGGACTGTGGTTTGCCGGTTGTTGTAACCATTGGTATGGAACACACACTATAGGTGTTGTAGTTCTGCTTCTAAACTCTTGGTGTCCGAGATTTCACGTCCTCTGTGCACCAATGTGCTGAGAACACCTTCTCGTTGCGAGGGGGCATGGCAGCTGGACGTATGCAAGTACAAGTCTGTGTATGTTCGTTTTCCGTAGACAGTGTGTCCCAGTGTTCCATCTCGTCCATTTGACGAGCACATCCAGGAAGGAAAGCCGGTTGTTTTCTTCCACCTACATCGTAAATTGGATGTTCTGGTGTAGTGAATTCAGATGTTGCAGAAAGTCTTGTAGGTGTTGTCGTCCATGTGGCCAGATTACGAATGTATCATCTACATATCGGAAGAAGCACGAGGGCTTGTAGGCCGCCGACGCAAAGGCTTCTTCTTCAAAGGCCTCCATAAACAGATTTGCTTCCACAGGTGACAATGGGCAGCCCATCGCTACTCCGTCTGTTTGTTCGTAGTAGCTCCCATCAAACAGGAAGTAGGTCGAATGCCAGCACAAGTTCGAACAATTTCGTCAGCTCAGGTGTGAACGTTTCCCCAATGAGACTAAGGGAGTCTTTGAGAGGTACCCTAGTAATGAGGGATACTACATCGAAGCTCACCATGAGGTCTTCTTGGCCAAGTCGGTAATTCTGGAGCTGCTGTATGAAATGTGACGAATTTATTATATGGTGCTGGCATTTGCCCACGAAAGGGCTGAGCAACGATATTAGTTGTTTTGTCAGTTCGTATGTTGATGCACCAATGTTGCTGACGAGGGGCCGAAGTGGCATCAGTTCCTTAGTTCCTTATGGACATTTGGTAGTCCGTAGAGTCTCGGTGGTGCGGCTACCAGTGGATGGAGTTTCTTCACCAACTTCTTATCTTCGAATGTGTCTTGCAGCAGCTCGACTGTCTTCCTCTTTACACGGTTAGTAGGATCGCTGTCAATTTTTCGGTAGGCGAAGTCTTCTAAAAGTTCATAGATTTTTTGCATGTACAAATGGCGTGGCAGCTAGACGGTGCAATTCCCTTTGTCTGCTGGGAGGACGACAGTGTCGGTGTCTTCGCGAAGTCGCCTGAGTCCTTTCCTCTCTACCTTTGATACGTTTGGCTTCGGAGGGGCAGCCCTGGTGAGTACACGGCACGTTTGCCACCGTATTTCTTCTGCGGAATCTGCGCTGATAAATTGTGCAGTTGGTATGGGTGTCGGAGCAAAGTTTAATCCCTTCCCCAATACGAACAAGGTTTCATCGTCAAACTTTTTCTCTATACAGTTGATGACAGTTCTCCGCGGTTCTTCTTGCGGTGTTTCGACTGCTAGGCGTTCATATTCAGCGGTTTGCCTGTAAGTTGGCGACTGCCGGACCCCACTAGCTTGTGACCAGCTAACTGCCTCTATCCACTCCATGAATCAGACGAGAGTGTTGATGCTAACTGAAGTGGAACACGAAGAGTTCTCTTGAAGTTTCATCGATTCTGCGTCGGGTGTCCGGGATTCTCTCCCTGACGAGGGCCAGGCTGGCTCATCTGGTGATCCGGTTGGCGGCAGGAGTTCTGATGTGATGAACGACCTTCGCAAAAGGTGGTATGATTCGGTTATCTCCGCAGAAAGGCGAGCGAGGCCAGAAGGCGTCCCTTTCTGTTTCGAAGCTTGTCAAGCTTCTTAATTTTGCTGTGCATCTCCTCCACGTAGAGGTATTTGATGTGAGATTTAAGGTTTTCCCGGCGTATCGAAATCTTGAAAATTTCTCGGAAGTTCAGCTGGGTGACGTCCAATCTTCGCGATATTTCGGCAACATGACTACTTGCCATCCTGAGGCGAACCTGGAGCCTGATTCGATCTCTGCTGGATACCACCCTTATATGCTGTCCGGCACTCCCCTCCCCCCTCCCTCGCTCGCCGCGTCCGTGATCGCGTGAGGTGTGATGGTGGGGGAAGTGCGGCACCGCCCGGTTCGCGGGCGCTGGTCGGCGGGGCCGCAGATGATCCGTGGCCGCCGGCTCGTTGGTTAGATAGATATATCATGTCTGTCTGCGATGCGCGGCCAAGCTGGCAGATCGTGTATTTTCTTCTAGAAGTTACGTTTTTAATTATTTCATTGCCCGAGTTTTTTATCTATCAGCTTATTCTATTTTTATTTTTGTTCTTAACGGAAGGAAAATATATATTATATATATTATATTATTGTCCACGTTTGGTTAATATTTTAATGCTTCAAATTCTATCAAAATCACTGTAGCGTACATGACTTCTCTTACCTCTTATAATATTTTCATGATTGATCGAAACTTGATTTTTTTTTCGATAATGCTTGTGGTGATGGTCTCACATTGCATATGAGTGAGCAAAGTAGTTGCATGGCGCTTGAAGAATTAACATGATTTTGAGCAGTGTCACAGATTTACAATTATACAAGGATTTAATTACCCATCACTGCTTGCAACTAATGAAATAATTAAAGCTGTTTTTGTGTATTATTGAAACCATTGTTAGTTAGAGTCAAACGCTACACTTGCTGCCAACATTTATAGTTGGTTGGAAGAACAATCTCGGCAGTTATCTGGCCACCTCTATCTCCTGACTTGAATTCCATCCATCATTTACGGAACATTATCCGGAAGGTCAGTTCATGCACAAAATCCTGCACCATCAACAGTTTCGCAATTATAGACGGCTATAGAGACAGGATGGCTCACCATTCCTTCAACAGCCGTCCAATGGTTTGTTCAGTCCATCCCAAATCGATTTTCACCGGGCAAATGAAAGTCTCTCATAGTATGAGAAAGTATCCTATAACTTGCTCACCTCAGTGTAATTTGGTTCTTAATGAAGGAGACCAATTCATTTAAAGAGTCTATTATAGATTTCTGTGAACTGTGTCGGTGTGTAGTGTAAAGGATTCCGGTTTGGGGGGCGGGGCGTAAGTATCTTTATCTAGATACCAAAATTTTTATACAAATGCAACATCAAACTGTATCCACTATCCGTTTATATAATATATATTTTCCTTCCGTTAAGAACAAAAATAAAAATAGAATAAGCTGATAGATAAAAAATCCTCGGGCAATGAAATAATTAAAAACGTAACTTCTAGAAGAAATAGGTCCCTTAAGCAATATACAATGAAATCTATGAATTTCGATACATTGATTTCTTGTTCTTGTTGCTTATATATTTTGTAATGAATAAAACTTTTGTAGTACTTTCTACCAATAAACTAATTGAAAACCGGGCTCTGACCAGTTTTTTCTCAACTGGTATAAACGATTGTATTTATAAATCGTACTAATTTTTATTATTATTATTATTATTTTTATTTTTTTATTATTATTATTATTTTTTTTTTTTTTTTTTTTTTTTTTTTTTTTACATTATGTGCACAGGTCAAAACAATTAAGGGCTCAGTTGAGATACCTAGTTTCTGAACCCGGCCGCAGTGGCCCAGCGGTCTGCGGCGCGCCAGTCACAGTCTGCACGGGCCGCTATGGTCGGGGGCTCGAATCCCGTCCTCGGGCATGGATGTTTGTGTCGTCTTTAGTATCAGGTAGTTTATAAGTTTAGGGACTGATGACTCCGCAGTTAAGTCCCTTAAGCTTAACAAACATTTAGTTTCTGAAGTATTGTCATCCACAGAGTGAATTAAAATTGTTCGACTTCTTTCTGTCAGTCCTACGGAGCGGAGACAAGATCACAGCAATAGAGATGTAATAACAGAAGGTTACTGCAGAGAGAGTTGGTGTTGACTTCCGTATACTCTACTAAACTTATTACACAAGCATTTGGATTCAGACAGCGTGACTTACCCGTCGCTATGGCACAGGGAGCCGGAATTCAGCTGGTGAACTGCAGCATCTGGACGCGATTTCAGACAACAGTACGAGTTAAAGTGACGGCCACACAAAAACCCTCCTCATAGGAAGGTGATGCGCAATATCAACACCAACAGTGCTAAATCGCCTTCGAAAATGTGGCCTCTACGCACGAACTGAGCCGCACGGGTGTAGCCGAGCGGTATGGAGTGCCACGCTGCCGAACGCGCTGCCTCCCGCGTCGGAGGTTCGAATCCCCCCCTCCTCCTGGTTATGGATGTCTGTGTTGTCTTTAGTATAAGTTAGTTCATAAGTAGTTTGTAAGTTTAGGGACTGATGACCCTGCAGTTAAGTCCCACAAACTTTACAAACATTTGAACCTTTTAGCAGAAACTGGGCGGACAATCATCGGGATCGTAACGAATGGTACCAGGTTCTCTTCACAGATGAATCAAAATTTTGTGTTCAGTCGGACAATCGTCGCTTCCTCGTCTGAAGAGAGCGAGGAACTGCTTACCTGTAGGAAACGTCACCAGATCGTGGTGATAGACGAATGTTGTGGGCAGAAGTCAGTATTGGCTGATATTCGATCCTCTGGGTGGTTCATAATGGTGCTTTGACTGCTCAGAGGTATAAAGACGAGTTCCTAGGACCTTTTGTTGTGCCCATTGCTGGTACCATATGAGATGGATTCCTTCAGTAGGACGATAACCCTCATCCTTACAGAGCTCCACCAGTACACAACATGCTTGAAGCAGAGGGTATTAAATGAATGGGGTGATCAGCTTTTTCACTGGACTTAAGCCCTATTCAGCAAGTCTGGATTGCACTTGGCAGATGCATTGCAGCCAGACCAGCACTCAAATGTTTGTAGAGCTTATGGGCCTTAACTGCGGGGTCATCAGTCCCTAAACTTACAAATTATTTATGAACTAGCTAATACTAAGGACGGCATAAATATCCATGCCCGAGGAGAGGATTCGAACCCCCGACCGTAGTGGCCGTGCAGAACATGACTGGTGCGCCGCAGACCGCTCGGCCACCGCGGCCGGCAGATCAGCACTCCCACAAGGGTTCCAGAATTGGATATTTCAGTCATGGGAGAATAGTCAAATATCCTTCAATAGTGATTCACATCGTCATTCTAACCATGCCATGCTGGTGTGCAACTATGCTAGCCATCCGAGATGATCACATACCAATTCCGGCAACGAAAATGGCGTTTGCACAGCCACGGTGGATTAGCCTTGCGCAGTGGGGCGCCGTGCTGTGGTGCGCGCGGCATTTCGCCGTCGGGTGTTCGAGTCCTCCCTTGGGCATGGGTGTATGTGTTGTCCTTTAGGTTAGTTTGCCTTAGTTTAAGTAGTTTGTAAGCTACGGACTTATAACCACTTAGTTGAGTCCTATAGATTTACAAACATTTGAACTTTGAACTTTTGGCGTTTTCACTATTGTAGCAGCCCCATGGCACCTCGCTCTAAGTCAATGCAATACCGCAAGAATCGAGAGAGCAAAATATCGTACTGTAGCATTCACAAATTGCAATTGTAACTAAATATCTGAATAAAATGTTACCATATTTAGTATTGTGTATATCTCACCTGTTCGTGTAATTGTTCTGAGCAGTGTGTTAATCCCTACGTTCCATTAGTCCATGTACTCCTTCCCTTTTTTATGGTGAATATTCACTCACTTAACTCCCCCCCCCGGTCTCGGTCTGTCTGCTTACTCTTGTGCAACCATCTTTTTATTCATCTCCTCTCCGTAATTTCCTACTGCCTCTCATTCAATCTACCTTCACCAACCCTCCCCCCTCCATATATCAGTTTCCTCACCATCTCCTGTACTTCCCTCCTCCTTTCTCTGTCTTTCTTTCCATGTTCTCTCTTAGTTTATCTCCGTCAACAGTCCCTCCCCCCCCCCCCCGCCTTCCTTTGAAAAATTATAACATCTAGGAACTTCCACGGTGATTGGCGAAAAGGTGTTGTGGTGTTTTGCAAGGCACCATGCACCATACGGTGGTTTGCGGACAATACAGTCCTTATTGAAAAGATACATAGATGTACTCTCTTTCAAGGTGATAAATGAAAGTGTTCGGTGTCTATAACTTCTCCATGAAAAAAATACGCACATGTGCTAAATATCATGGTGAATCCTATAGTCAATTACAGTGGCAAATCCATTTAAAGCTTACGATATTTAAAGCTAATCAAAATTTTCCGACTTCTTTATATCTAATTTGCTATTTTTTTCCGACGACAATTATGAACAAAACAAAATAGGATTACACAGATCCATCGTCTGATTCATGTCTTACAGTCATGAGTTCAGATAAATATCACAAAGATAAAAGTTCCTTCCCTTTTTTCTGTAATTATTCAATTTCCCCGGAAAACTTTCGAAATGTTTCATTTACACCAACCACGTACTGACAATTATGGACAGCACAAATATATCATCTAAATCGGTTCACCTGTTCTTAAGAAACGATCTTTCAAACTACGATATGAATTGTAAATCAGACACCCAGTAGTTGTCTAACGCGAAAAATGAACCTTGCTGTGGTGCAATTTTGCATAAACTTCCAACTGATTTTTATTGTGCATTAGCTCTCTAACAGTGTACCTGTGGCTCCTGCGTGGAAGAACCTAACAGAAAGTCACGTAGAAGTCAGCAAGATGCTCCTTGTTGAATTAAGATATGTTTCTATAACATTACTTAAACTAACTCAAGATAACATCTTCTGTAAGAAAAACATCTATATATATATTCCTGGAAAGGTCAAACTGGGTAGAAATTTTGCGACACTAGTTACTGAAAGTAAACACGATTTTAGTGTATTTAATTTATGTAAACAAAGAATTCGTATTGACTGAACTAAAATTTCACAAGAATTCAGGTTTGTTAGGATAGAAGCTGTTAACCGGAGGAACAGAAAATAGAACGAAAAATCATAGAAACTGTATCCCGAATTTTAAATGAATTTTGAAATAAAGAAATCTGCACTCGTAAAAATGGCTGAAACACCACGCCTAAATGGACTTTAAATTGATAAAGCTGCAGATACATTCAAGGCTGTCGCACTAAACGCGTGATGTTTTTGTTACCTAAGCATGAGCGTTGCACACAGCACCGTTCCAAATGATCCATAGTCAGGAGATCATTTTGGATACACAACATGTCAGATGTTTCAAATGTTTGTATAGCTTATAGGACTTAACTACGGGGTCATCAGTCCCTAAACTTACAAACTACTTATGAACTAGCTAATCCTAAGGACGGCACAAATATCCATGCCCGAGGGGGGATTCGAACCCCCGACCGTAGTGGCCGTGCAGACCGTGACTGGAGCGCCTTAGTCCCCTAGGCCACCACGGCCGGCAACATGTCAGAAATAAGAATGCACAATAAATAATTAGAAAGTTATAACAGACTAGCTTAATTCCCGCTGCCTTGCACGCGTAGACTGGATAGTCTGTATTGGTAGTTTCTGCTTCTAAATATACGTTTTCATAGATTTAGCTTTAAAAGTGCTGTCCTAATTAAGTACAACTTGCCGCCCCCTATAGCACCATTAATGGCAGAATTCAGAAATATCGAAACACATTGTCGCGCCATTATTCACCTTTAGGTGCACCCTCGAACTGGCCAATTATTGACCCGCTACTACCGCGTTTAGGCTCACCCCCGCTTCTAAGGTCACCTGCCGTTACGCAGACACTCGCGCCCGTGAATAATGTAGTATTGCACCATACTTTGAAACCACATGAAATACTGTTGCCAAGTACTGTCTGCCATGGTATTTCAAATGATAAATTGTAACCAAAAATATTCCCTCAGTGTGTGTCTGAACTGTTACTTTCTCCAGGCCGGCCGCGGTGGCCGAGGGGACTGAGGCGCTCGAGTCACGGTCTGCACGGCCACTGCGGTCGGGGGTTCGAATCCCCCCCCTCGGGCATGGATATTTGTGCCGTCCTTAGTTGTAAGTAGTTCATAAGTAGTTTGTAAGTTTAGGGACTGATGACCCCATAGTTAAGTCCCATAGACTCTACAAACATATGAACATTTTGAACCTGCTCCAGCCTCGAGAAAAGCTAATTATCGCACTCGCGATCTAATGCCGTACTTCGAATAATAACTTCTTTAAAAGCAATAAATAAATTAATTAACCCGTCAGATGTTACTTGTAAGCAATAACTGTTTCAAAGGTCTGATTATGTAGAAAAATATGTCTGAGTGACATGACTCCTTATAGTTGTTTATTACTTTCTGGGAAGTACCATCAGATCAAATCTCAATACTCGTCGATCGAAGTTTAGCGTCAGTTGTAATACAGTCTATGTATACTGATAAAGCGATCGAGATGGCTTTATTCGCGAGAACAGTTCGAATCCCATAAAATCGCAAGACTGGAACAGATCTCAGGTGTGGCTTTCTTGCAAAGTGTCTGCGCTGCTCGGCGACACATAAGGCCACGAAGAGGCCATGGTATTTTAAATGATAAATTGTAATCAAAAATATTCCCTCAGTGTGTATGATTAAACTGTTACTTGCTCTAGGCTCGAGAAAAGCTGATTATCGCACTCGCGATCTAATGCAGTAATCCGATTAATAACTTCTTTAAAAGTAATAAATTAATTAATTAACCCGACAGATGTTACTTGTAAGCAATAACTGTTTTAAAGGTCAGAATATGTAGAAAAATATGTCTGAGTGACTTGACTCCTTATAGTTGTTTATTTAAAAAAATGTTTGTATAGCTTATGGGACTTAACTACGGGGTCATCAGTCCCTAAACTTACAAACTACTTATGAACAAGCTAATACTAAGGACGGCACAAATATCCATGCGCGAAGGGGGATTCGAACCCCCGACCGTAGTGGCCGTGCAGACCGTGACTGTTTTTTATTACTTTCTGGGAAGTGCCATCAGATCAAATATCAATACTCGTCGATCAGAGTTTAGCGTCAGTTGTAATACAGTCTATGTATACTGATAAAGCGATCGAGCTGGCTTTATTCGCAAGAACTGTTTGAATCCCATAAAATCGCAGATCTCAGGTGTGGCTTTCTTGCAAAGTGTCTGCGCTACTCGGCGACACATAAGGCCACGAAGAGGCGATATATCGTGACCTAATGGCGGCGCTGCCGTTGACGGAGTGCGCTCTCGTCTGTGAGTGAGTGTGTGACGGGCCCGCGATAATGGCACGGGAAGCCGTAACCGCCGCCTTTATGGACCATCTCGTCACGCCGCGAGCGCCATCTGCGATGCGCCCGCGCCCTAATAAACGTGTCCTTACCGCCGATCGCTTTATACACGACGAGTGGCTCAGCTCTGGCTCACCGTGAGCAGTAGAAGTCCAGGGCTCAAATGTTCAAATGTTTGTTAAGCTTAAGGGACTTAACTATGGGGTCATCAGTCCCTAAACTTACAAACTACTTATCAACTACCTACAACTAAGTGACTGAAGCGCCTCAGTCCCTCGGCCACCGCGGCCGGCTCCAGGGCTCCAGCAGACTTTGTTATCACACCTACAATCATATTGTCTTGCAACTACTTATTCCAGATCCGCTACGGCAATTTCATCTGGGATCCGTGAAAGGTACACTAGAATATTATACATATATACCAGGTGTTTGTGCCTATATTTCACTCTCCAGCCAAACCTATACAACACAAACGAATAGTGTTTGTATGTGGTAGCAGGTATCAGTCTCCCATTGTGCACTATTTTGGTAGAGCAAAAGAACGTACCAGCGTGCCACTCTCCGCATCCCTGATGCGCTGATTCATCCCTGGATAATGGCGTATTGTATCACAGCCATCCACAATACGAGCACCATGAATCTCTACATTTGGTACCGGGGTTACGTAGACAAGAGCTTTCAAATGCCCCCATAAGTGAAAGTCAAGATGGTTGAGGTCAGGAGAGCGTGGAGGCCATGGAATTGGTCCCCCTCTACCAATCCATCGGTCACCGAATCTGTTGTTGAGAAGCATACGAACACGTCGACTGAAATGTGCAGGAGCTCCATCGTGCATGAACAACATGTGTAGTACTTGTAAAGGCACATGTTCTAGCAGCACAGGTAGAGTATCCCGTATGAAATCATGATAACGTGCTCCGGTGAGCCTAGATGGAAGAACACGAGGCCCAATCAAGACATCACCAATAATTCCTGCCCAAACGTTCACAGAAATCTGTGTTGATGACGTGATTGCACAATTGCGTGCGGATTCCCGTCAGCCCACGCTTGTTGATTGCGAAAATTAACAATTTTATCACGTTGGAATGAAGCCTCATCCGTAAATACTAAAATTAGCTCTAACATGGAAATTAAGCGTTTCCGGACACTTGTCCACATAACATATTTTCTTTCTTTGTGTGTGAGGAACGTTTCCTGAAAGTTTGGCCGTACATTTTTGTAACACCCTATATATCAGGTGTTTGTGCCTATAATTCACTCTGCAGCCAAAACTATATATCGTAAACGAATAGTGTTTGTATGTGGTAACAGGTATCAGTCTCCCATTGTGCACTATTATGGCAAAGAGTTGATAACGATAAGGGTGTGGAAGATATGGGAGTTGAATGTTACGACTTCTATAATATTCTACGTGTGGTTGTAAATATCTTGCTCTTCTGCAAAAACTACACAATGGACACGAACGGGCTCTGTGTTGTTGTAGTACAAAGTCTCCCGCTGTACTCCATAGCGGTTCCGTGCCGATAGCTATAAGGGTGTGCAAGATATAATGGTTGAATGTCGTCAGCTTATAAAAAATTCGGACTGAAGACCAGCGATGACTCTTGACACTATAATAGCAAAGAGGTTAATACAGCGAAACGCAAGGAGGTTAAATTAAAGAGTGGTGGTGTTATCCATGCTGAGAACAGAAGCCAGAAGGGCCATACTCTTATGCCGAAAACAAACGTTTCTTATTTAAACCCTGTGTGAATATTGTTCTCTTTACGTAATGTGGATAAATTGACAATCACGTCGGAGTACTTACTGAGATATAACGACCATTTCAATGGCTAGAACTACTATATACAAGCACTAAGACAAATGTTTTGGACACAAAAATCAAACGCCGTAGTGCACAGTTTGCTGGCTTCACTTCTTCAATTCTAGGGTATCTCCAGAGATTCTAACCTCCTTCGCGAAACGTGATGCACATTCTTCAGTTGTTTTTCTGCAACAAGCGTGCGAATAAAGAAAAATAAGTGCATATTACAGCTTGAAAAGTAAAACTACTAAGAAAGATGCCAAAGCGAAAGAAAGAAATTTCGCGTTTACTTTCCGTTTCAAAAAGACAAAAATGGAGCTGGAAAGTGAATCTACAGACGATAGAAACTTGAAATTTTTAGACGTTGTTTATCTTACTCTTCAGGCTTCAGCACTTTTTTGATATGTCCACCCCTAAGGGTGTGAAACAGGGTATGAAAATTTTTTTGAAAATACGTTGCAATCAAGGTAATTTTGAAGCAAGAAATAAAAAACTTCTGTTTTATATTTTTGATTGGAATTTTAAAAACGCATGTTTCGATATTTTTGGAAATTCAACCACTTAGCAGGTGAAATAAGGCAAAATCTTTTATGTTTGCCACTTTTTTTATGCTAGAAATGTGAAAATTTCGATTTGGAACCATGGTTAGAATTTTTGAATTCTGCCATTAATGGTACAACACGAAACGGCAAGTTGTATCAACATACTTGATTAGGAAAGCATTTTTAAGCCAGATCTATGAAAATGTATATTTAGCAGTAGAAACTACCAATGCAGACCATCCAGTCTATGCGTGAAAAGCAGCGGGAATTAAGGTAGTCTGTTATAACTTTCTAAGTATTTATGGTGCATTCTTATTTCTGACATGTTCTGTATCCAAAAGGATCTCCTGACTATGGATCATTTGGAGCGAAACATTCACCTAATCCAATGTATTCTAATCTGTAGGGATGACAGTTATCGACGGAACAATCGGTTGTTGTTTATGGTGGTTCTTTTCGTCTCCAGGTTAACCAAAGTGTTAAAACCGCTCAAAATAACCAGATTCTGGAGAATTAGATTTCTTTATTTTACTGCTGTTATTTCCGCTTATGAACGTACTCTTCGAACAAAGACAGAAAAACTTTAATTAACGTAAATGACTTGATCTCTGTCGGTATGGATCTCACATCTCAATAAAAGATTGAAAGGGTGGTAGAGGCATCTGCAACGATGACGGGACCTGAAGACCACATAGTGTCCTCATAAGTGAAAAGGCATCTCAAAAGAAGAGTGCTCCTCAATAGCAGAGTGCTTCTCGAAAGCAGAATGCTCCCCAAAATCCCTCCTTCCTCATCTTATCAAAAGAAAAGGTAACGCAACAACCTATGGGAGATCCAAAGAGCTTTTAAACATGTTTCGTAGTTGGACCGAGGAAGAATATTTCCTTTGAAAAAATCCGCTTCGGTCCGCGCTGATCATTGCATCACTACGTACATATGAAGCTTATTCTTTCCACAAGCAACATGCCTCTCGGTTGCTGATAGCCTCATAACCTAATCCTATTCGACGTAGTAGCCTGTGACAAGTGCGTATCGCCCTTCAGAGAAATCGGCGATCGTGTCGTACGTAACCAAAACAAGTGTGAAGTGGATCAGTAACTTTTAGCTTTGGAGGAAGGACAGAACTACGGTATCTACTGCACCCACCTCATTGCAGGACCGTACGTGACGTGATTACAGGCATGTTGTGCCCGTGGCAGCATTGGATCTTTGTGCTACATTACGAACCACATAAAATTTTTTTTAAAAAATAAAAATGCTCTGTTACGCAACAAGCAGTATCCGCCTGTACCATTCGAGGTCATCAAAGTGGATTTTCGGCAGAATTTATGCGTTTACCACCAACTCAATGAACAACACATTTGCGCAGATGGTGCGATGAACGACTGACATGGAGAACAGCCTGGAACGTCATTGTCTTTGCTGATAAATCCCGCATCTGCCTGTATAACCACGATTTCCTCATTAGATTTCTCAGACACTGAGGTGATATACTTTTTAACTATTGCCTTATGCATCAGCAATGAATCCGAAGGCTGGCAATTACGATAAAAGTAAACTACTGACTAAATAAAAAATTGTGATTTATTACAATAACTTCTACCCACCGCTTTAAAAAATGAACACTTGAGTGTAGTACAATTAACACTTAATTGAGACAAGTTAAAGGGAAAAAGTCGTATTGTTCTTTCTGTCAATGACTTGAATCACGTACTTCTTTCATTATTACACAATAACGATACTCGTACAAATAGCCACTAAACCACGCCAGACCTCTTCCCAAGCCAGAACAAAGAACCTTAGAGTCAGAACACAGAAATCAACTTAATTGGCGAAAGCTATTTCAAAAACAGTCGGCCTCGTAGCATCCAGTCCGAGAAAGCTTCCCATTGATTTAAAAACACGCTGCGACTTCAGAAATTCATGGTAGAAAAAATAGTTCCTCAAAGGAGATATCAGATTACTGCTGAAACGCGTATAAATATTACAAAGTTGATTAGTGCAAGCTACTAAAAGCTATATTCAATGAAAGCAAATGAAACAGTAGGCAGAAAAGCAAGTTTTAAGGCAAAATCCAAATATGGTGCAGACCGATATGATTAAGTACAGAAACAGTGGATCAAGCCAAGGCACAATAGGCTACACAAATTACTTCCTTACACCGGGTCGGGAATCAGAAACAAAAGCTATTTCGTTTTCAAAACTGGTTGCATTAAACACCTCACCTTAGATCTGATTAAAATGTTCAAATGTTTGTATAGCTTATGGGACTTAACTACGGGCTCATCAGTCCCTAAACTTACAAACTACTTATGAACTAGCTAACACTAAGGACGGCACAAATATCCATGCCCGAGGGGGGATTCGAACCCCGACCTTACTGGCCGTGCAGACCATGACTGACGCGTCGCAGTCCCCTCGGCCACCACGGCCGGCCTTAGATCTGAAGAAGCTACGTTCACTGCACACATTCGAACAAAGGAGCTAGCACAGATTCTGAGACATTAAGCTAAAATAATATTAGAGCAAAATAATTCAGAGAGATCTGCCTAGGAAGAGATATGAAGTGCTAGTGGACAAATAGCAAGAAATTGTCTTCATCTACATTTTGCGCTTAGAATTTATTTCTTTGTGTCACAATAGAGTGTACAGTGGATGGAATAATATGAATAGCCATCCTGCAGTGGTAAAAATTACATTTTATATACAGAGTGTCCCACTCAACTGTGTCACCCCAGATATCTCTAAAACTACAAGACATATTGAAAAACGATTTTTACGGTCATTTTCTTACATTTATCACATGTATCATATCTATGATGCACTATGCACTATGA
The DNA here is from genome assembly GCA_026315105.1 of Locusta migratoria. NCBI lineage: Eukaryota > Metazoa > Arthropoda > Insecta > Orthoptera > Acrididae > Locusta > Locusta migratoria. The sequence goes on from CM048747.1 coordinate 106,978,039, forward strand.
TTTAGGAAAACACATTTCAGAAATTTACGCTTGCTATTTACCGATGTGGAAAATATTTAGTAGAATCAACGATAATCGTGACATACGTGCATTGTAAAATCTTCAGTAGACTCGAGCGTCTTATTTGCTACAGTTGCTTATTTGAAACAGTGGGGGACATGAAACTTGTATGTGGGCTCCGCTAAGTGCTGATAGGTAATCCGATTACCGTTAGCGTCTAATTGGGCTTAACGTGCTTCTAATGCGTCAAGGGACGTTGCAGTGAAATTCTAATGGCTCCACCTCTAAGGTGCAGTCTGTCAATTATTCAGAAAGAATGGTATTAAATCGAACACAAGCACAGAAAGTGGATAATGAAAACAGAAGAAGTTTCCTGGTAGCTCTCGAGGATCATACCACAGCGGAGCGGCTGAGCGCATTGAGGCGCTATGCTACGATGCGCGAGGCCGTTCCCTGTCGGGGGTTCGAATCCCCCCTTGGGCATGGATGTTTGTGTCGTCTTTAGTATAAGTTAGTTGATAAGTAGTTTGTAAGATGACCCCGTTGTTAAGTCCAATAAGCTCTACAAACATTTTTTTTTTTTTTCGAGGAGCATAAATATATCCAATTACAATATTCTGTTCTTGATTTTAGAATTTCCTAAATGCGAATACCTTGCTTCCACAAAAGAGAATACGTGCATTTATCGTTTTTGCAATTACTCATCGTAGCGATGGCATCACTGTCAATCTTTAAATTATATAAGTGGTCTTTTTAAATCAAATTAGGATTCATTGAAGCGGTAGTGAAATAGCTGGTATTACTGAGAAAAGGAAGTAGAAGGATTAGATAGCTAAAGAACAAGTAACAGTCATTTATCCTTGTTAGGGTGTGGTTAAACAAGTTGGATGAACAGCTACGGTCCTGAGTGTGACAATTTAAAATTTTCACATAATTTATGTTCAAAGACTAAAATACGTCTCCGTTGCACGTGAGTGAAATGTTATGAAAGAAATTTCTTTCATTACAACATTTCACTCGCGTGACTCATCCTCAGACTGTCTTCAACAGTCTCAATAGTATGACCAACATATGACATACCACAGCTGGGATACGATAGACACCCAGATTGCGCAAACCGAGATAATCCTTAACAGATGTCAACAGTGCCTTAATTTTAGATGGTGGACGAAAACACATATTTTACATTGTTTTTACGCAAAATGCGACCAATCTTGTTGGAAGTGCTTCCAACGTATGGCAGACGTGGGTGCCGACTCTATGCTATCATCACTAGCCCGTTGTACATGTGGTCGATAGCTGAGGCATCTGATTTACGTTCACTTAGGATGGATCCCGACATTGTTATTTTACCTGTGGACAAGGGAAATGTTACTGTTGTTTTAAACAAGGAAGATTATCTTCAAAAATGCAGTGTTTACTTTCTGATTCAGCATATCGTAGGATTTCTGCGGACCCTACAAAAAGTGTTGAGAGGAAGAACAATAACCTCCTTAAGAAAATTTCTTTGTCGCAAAAAAGTATCAAGAGTTTTAATTCGTATTGTTCTGTACCTCCTAGATTATATGGCCTTCCTAAGCTTCATAAAGATAGGCCTATTGTGTCAAACTTGTTGCTCCCACATATCGTGTGGCAAAACATCTTGCTCGTTTGTTGAGCTCACTGGTTGGCCGTTGTGAACATCACATTAAGAACTCAGCGGATTTCCTACGTGGATTGGAGGGATTGCACATGAATGACTCGGATATTTTAGTTAGTTTTCATGTGGTGTCTCATTTCACTCTCGTTCCTCTGTCTGATTCGTTGCAACTAATTAAGACGAAGTTTGGTACTGATTTAACGAATTTATTTCGAGATGTTTTGACTTCCACCTACTTTTTATTCATTGACGAGTATTATGAGCAGACAGATGGAGTTGCGAAGGGAAGCCCTTTGTCTTGTTTGGCCTTATGGTAGTGAGAACAAATTATTTTTGGAACATCTAAATTCAATACACCCCACATCCGTTTAACAATGGAAGTGGAAAAGAATGGTTGCCTTCCCTTCCTTGATATAGTGGTCAGGAGAAAGGCATATGGTACGTTGGGACATACTGTTTATTGGAAGCCAACGCATACTGATTTGTACGTGCAAGCTGATAGTTGTCTTCACCCAGCTCAACTTGAAGGGCTTCTTCGAACCTCAGTGCATAGGGCTCACGTCATTTCTGACACGGAAAGTTTCCCACTGAGCTGTCCCATCTGGAGGTCACTTTTCGACAGAATGACTATAGCGAAGGGCAGGTTAAAAGAGCGTTACGCTATAGACCACATGTGCAACGGGCTAGTGATGATAGCACAGAATCGGTACCCAGATCAGTGGCCTTTCTCACAAGATTGGTCGCATTTTGCGTAAAAGCAATGTAAAATGTGTGTTTCGTCCACCATCTAAAATTAAGGCACTGTTGGGATGCGTTAAAGATGATCTCGGTTTGCGCAGGGCGGGTGTCTATCGTATCCCATGCGGCTGTGGCATGTCATATATTGGTCAAACAATTTGTGGCCAAACACTGCCTTGACACAGGTCACCCTATGGAATACAACAAAACGGAGATATTGGCATGCATTTCCAGCTACTGGGACTGTGTTATCAAGGAAGCGCTAGAAATAAAACTAGCGAACAACCTTATGACTAGGGATGGAGGGTTTTGCTTATATTCCGCTTGGGATCCTGCTCTCTCAATTGTAAAAAAACAGAGGGACAAAACAAATCTGACCTCATCCGTCGAGAGATAATGTTTATTATCGATATCCTGACCGTTTTCATTTTGGTCGTGCTGGCTATGTGTGCTTGCTTACTCGGTGCGTGTTGTCTTTCCTGCTTACTAATTGAAAACCGAGGTTTTAAAGATCGTTGCACATTGCTTCGCTACTGCAGTTTCGCCTTGAAAATGGTAGGGCGGTCTCCTGCCGAAATATCGGCCGTCGTCGATTTTGATACCTAGCTGCATACTCGTAAGTTTTTCGTAATATCAGATTGTTTTATCACTTTATTGCTAGATCTCCTAGATTAAATTTAAATTTTTACAAACACCGTTAGCATTAGGTCCTTTTATTAGTACAGAAATGTTGTAGCATTGAACAGTTGTGTACAAACATAAGTCAAATTCTCGAGTGTGCAGGTGTGGACCAGATTTTGTAGGAAAAAATTAGGTGAGAAGTACCAGGTCACAAATTTATGCAAGCCTAATTCAGGTCTTAGCCAGGTGGTAAACGATACAAGTTCCATTTGAAAGGCTTTCACAAAACATGATCATGTTGTGGTAGTGGGTGGAGTGGGAAACAACATTGATATGAGTCAGGGATACAGTCACCCCGTTTACATTTGTTCACAAAACCGAATTTCTTAAACCGATTTTCCAATTCCGCATTTGGTTGGTCTTGTAAACAGTCCAAAATCGATTCTAGAAATACGCTTCTCTAAAGCGGTTTTCCAGTTCCACAGATTTTCGTGCCCATGTAAATGCAGCCGTTTTTGAAGCATTCTTGGCTTGTCAGATTGTGTTTTCTTGTTAAGAATTTTCGGCACATATCTACAGAGTGATTTTTCTAATCAGAAATAAAAATTTAAATATTAGAGTGAGCATGAATCTGTGTATTTAAATAAAGAAAAATAGCGATTGTGCTGACTAAATCAGGAACTGAATCAGCTATTATTCAGCCGCCATATTACATGGGCTAGGAAATCCGATTCAGGCTATATCACGTAAACACGACAGAAAAAACGGTTTAAGAAATTCGGCTTCCGTCTTCCGGAATATGATTTGCATGTAAACGTAGTGGGTATTGCGTGTGACCCGGAGGAAAAAGCTTCTGCAACGATTCATACAAACGTTTGACTGATGGCTGCTTTCGAGCGGTGTGATCGACCCAGTTGAACCGCTCGATCAGGAAGATTAATATGGAGATAGATCACAAAATTGTGCGATTGGTTTCGTGATCTCCTGTCAGAAAGCACACAGTATATTGTAATTGACGGAGTCATAGGGTAGAACTGGCGTTTCCCAGGGAAGTGTCATAGAACCCCTACTGTTTCTTATTGTTATAAACGATTCAGGAGATAATCTGAGTAGCTCCGTAAGACGGTTTGCGGATGATGCAGTCACTTATCTTTTAGTAAAGTCACCAGAAAATCAAAATAATCTGCAAAATTATTTATCTAAGATATCAGCATGGTGGAAAAAATAGCAATTGACTCTTAATAATGAGAAGTGTGAAGTCATCGATATGACCACTAAAAGAAGCCCGTTAAACTTCATGTATACGATGTATCAGTCAAAACGACAGGCCGTAAATTCAACTAAAAAACCTAGAAGTAACAATTAAAAACATCTGAAATTGGAAAATTTTTAATGGAAAGCGAACTAAAGATTACGTTTCGTTGGCAAAACACTTAGAAGATACAACAGCTCTATTAAAGAAACTGCCTACACCACACTTGTGCGTCCTATTTTTGAGTATTGTTGCGCATTGTGGGATCCCCACCAAGAGGGATTGACGAACGATTTAGAGAAAGTACAGAGAAAGGCAGCTCGTTTTGTATTATATAGGGGGGAGAGAGTCACAAAAATGATCTACGAGTTGGCCTGGAAATCATTAAAAGACAGGCATTAATTGTTGCGACGAGATCTATTTGCGAAATTTCTTTCACTAACTTTCTCTTCCAAATGCGATCAGTTTTTGCTAGCACCCACCTATATATGAAGATATGATCATTAAAATAAAATAGAAATCAGATCAAAAACGGAAAGATTTAGCTGTTTCCTTTTCCGCGAGCTATTATAGAATAGAACTGTAGAGATAAGTGGTTCGATGAAGAGTCTGCCATACACTTCAATGTGAGTTGAAGAGTATTTATGTAGATGTAGATGTCTTTGCTGAAGGGGAATATCCTCAAGCAATCCTGGAGGATGGTAAAGTTTAAATTTCAGATTACTTACTAGAACGATATTTACAAGTGGAACAATAAAATCGTAATTACCTCACATACGACTAGTTTGCCGACTATGTTTACGGGGACATTTTTTCTTCTATTATCGTGTATTGTAAGTCCTCTAGGTTTGCACCATTCTTTTTTACACATCCTGTTTATGTGGTGGCTGTTATTTCGGACATGTCTAAAAGAACAGACACCAAATACGTATATAAATTGTACCTTACGACAGACGTCCTTGAGTAATCCGCGCAGATGTCGTATTAATATGTTGACGACCTAAGGTGCAGGGACATCATACAAGGTAAATCTTGCTCAGTTAAACAATGTATCAATCTCTTTCAACGGTCGGTGTTACCGGATATTAATGGTTTACATATCATTGTTTCTGTAAGATACCCTATGACCGCAACTTAATCTAAACACTCTCCACCATAGAGTATATAAAACATTAGTGCCGTACATTATCACAATTTCTTAAAACAGTTTCAGATTGGGTTGTAGCTAAAAATTTTCTAAATAATGTCATGTAAATATTGTAAGTTCTGTATCAATATTATCTTCTTTGTCAGATATCTGAAGGTGCCCTAACCGGGCGAAACGCGGCATTGTAATAAAAATTTAAAATAAATTTTAGAGTCTTGACCACTAATTTAAATTTATTAAGGCCTTACGCGTTTCGACGTTCCGTCATTATCGAAGGCTACAGCAAGACAATGGAATTAATATTCATCAAACATTTCGATAAACTATAAATGAGAACACAATCATCACACTCACCATATCTTTTGAAACTTATTAAAAAGTGAAACTAAACATTCCTGTTAAAAAATTACTGTCAAAGACATTTGTCAAAAATAAAATAAATTTAAAATTCCCCCAGAACATCCCTGTAGGATGGTCAAGTGCATACTAAATTCAGCGATGCGGTGAGTTATTAAGTGGAGAATCCGCCAGATGGCGATGTTGTCATTCTATTTCTCTCTCACTCTCATAAGCGCAATCACTCCCTCTGGGATTTTTTTTTTTTTTTTTTTTTTTTTTTTTTTTGGATTCTCCACTTAATAACTGACCGCATCGCTGAATTTAGCATGCACTTGACCATCCTACTGGGATGTTCTGGGGGAATTTTAAATTTATTTAATTTTTTACATATGTCTTTGACAGTAATTTTTTTAAAAGGAATGTTTAGTTTCACTTTTCAATAAGTTTTAACAGATATGGTGAGTGTGATGATTGTTTTCTCATTTATGTTTTATCGAAATGTTTGATGAATATTAATTCCATTGTCTTGCTGTAGCCTTCGATAATGACGGAACGTCGAAACGCGTAAGGCCTCAATAAATTTAAATTAGTGGTCAAGACTCTAAAATTTATTTCAAGTGCATCGGTATGACCACGTCTCATAAATCTCTAACGGAGATAGCAAGTAATAAAAAGTATTTGCAATAAAGACGTTCTGTTATTCAAGAATTCAACTGAACACGGTTGCTGTATCACACCACGTAAAAGTGGAATGGGAAGTTTTCTAGAGGACGTCATCAAAAGAAGTGGGCCGTGCATAACAACAGAGGCAGTGGCAGAGCGGGAAGCGGACGCGGCGGTGCTAGCAGGCAGAGTGGCCGGGTGTGCGGCGAGCATATTTCAGCGCGGGCGGCTGGCAGCTGCTTTTATAACGCGGCCTCCTTTATCTGGGGGCGCCGGACGCGGCCGATACCGCGCCACGTGCGCTACACGTGGGCGTGGCTGCGCTGGCGCCAGCGTCGGTGGCGCCAGTGCCGGGCTGAGTAACGGCGTCCGTAATGGCGCGGTAATACGATGAGCAACGTTCGGACCGCACCGCGCCGCACCGCGCCTCTATAAATAGCTGACGCCCCACCACATATTTACGTGCCGCAGTAAAATATGAATTTCACGGGATTTTCATTCTGGCGAGGGCGCGCTGCGAGCCCGATAAAGAAAATAGGCTGGCGCGCCGCGCTCCTCTTCGTGTTAGTTGGCTGACAACGGCGGTGCGCACAACCTCCGGAACGCCCACTCGAATTCCGCTGTTATTCTGTCGCACCGGGGGCGTTAGTCTGGCCCTGCAATGATGCGAGGGAATATATGGAAATCGTGTATAATCGTATAGTTCTTTCTTCCCTTTTTGGCCCACTTTAGGTTACGGTAGTAACACTAAGGTAAACGAGAAGATGCCTTTAACGTCCAGTTAAATGTGCACGTTAAGTGCATTGCGTTTGTCTTTGACAGATACACCTCTCGTTTGCTAACCTGGAGTAAACGAGAAGGTTCGATATATTTCGACTAGGTTGGCAATAGAAACAAATGAAAGTGCCGTTTAAATAAACAGATGTTTCCCTTATTTAAGTATCAGGGAAGAGGTTAGCAGATGGTTGTTAATTGGCGTTATGGAAAACAAACGTGAAAGAAGCTGGAATTTTGTAAGAAGGTAGTGCGAATGTGTTGTGTTCTCAATGGAAAAATATTAGTGTGCATTGGAATGTAAAAAAAAAAAAAAAAAAAAAAAAAAAAAAAGGACGCCACGACATGGAACGAGAACAAAAAAGCGACATGATCGCGTGTGGCAAATGTATCCATGGAAAATGTAGGATAGTAAAAATGCTTAGGGCTTAGTACGATAACATGCCAAGTGCGTAGTATCTTAGTGCAAGCTTTCACATAGGCAAGGAATTACATTTTAGGCCTCACACTAGGCGCAACACGCATAAGTAAATACTGGGTAAAATTTTACGACGCTTCTCGCCGGTCTTCACTGCTTATGTTGGCAACAGGTAAACAATGAACTGTAGACTTGTGTTAATATTTTTCACGAGCTACAGATTAAATGTATTTGCTGCTCGTTTCACTCGCAGAAAAATTAGTACTGTACCTGCTCTATGGTTAAGGTTCTTGTATGTACCCTCGTCCGTTCAGAGAAAAATAATTTTCGTTTTAATTCAAGTTGTCACGAAAAAACATTTGTTGGTCGTCTGAGCTGCCGTCATTCCCATTGGTGCCAATATAACCATAGCAGCCCGGCGAGAAGCGTGGTACAATTCAACCAAATATAGAATTTATGAGGTTGCAGGCTCAAATAATGTATTCTGTGTAACTATCTGTTGGGCTCTTGAGATGGTCGTGGAGTTTTTCATGTAGCGTTTCCAAAACGAAATACCGTAACAAATTATGCATCATCTCAGCATTCAAAATGATTTGGGCGAACATAAATACGTCAAGTCGCATTATAGGAGCAATGACCTCTAGATCCTCTAAAATATTGACATTCTAACCATTTTCATCATACCGATTCTCACTGAACTAGTCGTTACCCATAAGTTTGTATTTTGATATCGCAACAATAATTTTAAGGTTATGTTGCGTATCCGCAATATATCAAACTCATCTGCTAGCTACGGACATGGATGGGGCGAGAAATATGACGATAAAATTTTTCAATGAAGCTGCTCTGCACACTAGTTTTTCATACAAGTAGTGCTTCTGTTATTTTGTTAGATAAATCGGTCTTATCGAGTGAATATATTGCGGTATTTTAGCGCTTGGAAATCCTGCCATTTTCATACAGATTCTAACTTAACTGGTCGTTAGCTGCGTAACGAGCAGAATTTTACTCGTTAACTTAACGGCCAGTTTGAGGTCTTTTAACGTCTGGTTAACTCATAACGAAACATTGACAAACACAGTTATTCGCTAACGACAAGTTAAAATATTAACCGGAACTTAACGAGACATTGACAAACCGGCCCTTAAAGTGGGCTTTTGCGATCGTTTTTTTTTTTTGACAACTCGTAATTTAAATGAAAATAACGGCTTAACCATGCATCTTACGCGAAAATTGAATAAACCGAATTTGTAGAGGTGAAAATTCTCTATAACTTTGCTCTCTTATGTTTTTTTCCATATCTCGTATCGTTTCAGAGATATTTGCAAAAATAACGGCGATTTGACGACGTCTGCCTGGCTGTAACGTGTTCCCACTTTTTGGGTCGAACCGTTCAACCGATCGGCACCAAATTTTGCAAACTTAATTGTTGGCTACCAGAGACCAGAACTTCGCTTTTTGAAATATTTCGGACAAGAAATACGCTAGTAATACCAAAAAAAGCCGTTTGTAATGTAACTCGTTTATTCAATTTTCGCGTCAGATGAACGGTTTAATTGCAAATAAACCGTTCATCTGACTCGAAAATTGAATAAACGAATTTGTAAAGGAGAAAATTCTCTACAACTTTGTTCCCTTTTTTTTTTTTTTTTTTTTTTTTTTTTTTTTGCCAAGTTTAGGCTACGGTAGTAACACTAAAAGTGGGCCTTTTTTCATATTTCGTATCTTTTGGGAGATATTTGCAAAAATAACCGAGTTTTGACACCCTCCCTTAAATTAACGAAAATTACCTCGCTGTTATCTAAAGTCATTCGGGCAGGCCATTCTATCCGACCGATTTCCTTCATTCTTACTTTAAACGAAAAGTATTCATTCCCAGATTTGTAGTATCAGTAACTTAAGTCTCTCATCTATTTTTATTCGAACGCGATATCCTTCTGTCCTTGCATTGAATACTTTAATCGGTTTGTTTTACGTTATCTTCGGTACTAATTAAGGTACGCAGTTCTTTTTGACCTAACAACATTCAGAGGATCACGCTTTTGCATTGATTGATTCTGAAGAAAGCCATGCGTGAACATTCAACTTTACTTCAATTTTTTTCCAACTTTTTTGATATTCCACTAACGGTGTGATGTATTCTCACGGGTCCTCTGGTCTATATCTATAAATGTAAATGTCTGTTCGGTGTACGCTTATCATATCCAAATAACAAGATGCAGAGACTTAAATATTTGTACAGTTACTAATTTATAGCTGAGGTGGGTTTTAGGCACGGTTTTATAGCGATCTGATAGATATTTCATAATTTGAAGAATATATCGCGAATAATTACTCTCTGAAAATTATATTTACTCTTTGAAAATGGGTTTATTGGTTTCATTGTTGCTTGAGGGTTTTTAATGATAAAAGGGTGGAGTATATTAGGATGGAAAGTTATCGGTGTATATAAAATTCTACGTGTGTGTTAATATTTCGCTCTGTAGCGAAAACTACAGAAGGCAAACGAATGGTCTGTGTGTAATTATTGTCCGAAGTCTCCCGTTGTACACCAAAGCAGTTCCATACTGATAGCTGTAAGTGGGTGGAAGATATGGTGGTTGAAAGTCGTCAACTTATAAAAACATTCGGAGTGAAGGCCAGCGATGACATTTGCGACTCTATAGCAAGGAGGTTACATACAGCGAAACGTGATGCCACAGACTATATCTTCGGTCTATGCGTACTACAATGTCTTCAGCTCTCTCTCTCTCTCTCTCTCTGTAAGGATAAGTTAACGAATAAGGAAATATAAGAATAAACAAATAAAGCAGTAAAAAAATTTCTTTTAGTAGATATCTTCAAAAAATCGATTTGACGTTTCGCGCATTACATCAAGTGATCGATGTGTGATATTATTACAATCATTATTGTTGAATTTCGTGATTGGTTTCTTCGAAACGAGTGCATCATTAAGCACTTCACATAATTATATTTTTTTATTTGATTGTTGAAAAAAATGTTTGTTTCTAAAGAAGGTATTGTATTTCATTTCATCCTTCAAAACCAGTCTATAGCACACTACTAAAGGATAGCATATCTATCACACATAATCAACCAACACGCGAGCGGAGCCGCGGGCTTAAGCTAGTATATTATAAGACTGCTCAGATCGATGTATGTCGTTAATCTGTTTGAAGATAATGATCTATAAACTAATTGAACCAATTTTTCCGAGTTTATGAGGACTTTTCCGGTGTATATTGCTGCTAAAATCTTCTCGGGCTCTATTCTATGTGGAGAATGACATTCATCTAAACGTCGCGGAATTTTAAGAACCTCTCAAGTTGAAATCCCGAAAACCTTTCATGGATTTTTATTCGACCAACTTTGAATAATTAATGGTCGAAGTTGCACAGAGTGTACAAATCCTGTAGACCATATTCAAATCAATATGTTGCAACAGATTCGAAGTTATTGAATGTATTTATAATATGACACTTGCAGAATACAGATAAGTTGACAAATTGTTCCCTACATACCAAGTAAGAACTACAAAAATGTAGTTGGCCACGTAGTTCTTTTTTATGTCATCTTTAGTATAAGGTAGTTCACAAGTAGTTTGTAAGTTTAGGGACTGATGACCCCGCAGTTAAGTCCCTTAAGCTTAACAAGCATTTGAACAAAGACAACACTGGCATTCCACGGATCGGAGCGTGGAATGTTAGATGCCTTAATCGGGTAGGGAAGCTAGGAAAATTTAAAACGAAAAATGGATATATTGAAATAACATGTAGTGGGGATTAGTGAAGTTCGGGGGAAAGAGGAACAGGATTTATGGTCAGGTGAGTACAGGTTTATAAATACAAAATCAGTTGGGGGTATTACAGGCGTAGGTCTGATAATGAATAAGAAAATAGGAATGCCGGTAAACTACTGTGAGCAACACAGTGATTGCATTATCGTAGTCAAGATAAATACGAAGCCAACACCGACCACAGTAGTACAGGTTTATATGCCAACTAGCTCTGCCGATGATGAGGAGATCGAAGAAATATATGAGGAGCTAAAGCAAATTATTCAGACAATTAAGGGAGAAGAAAACTTAATTGTTATGGGAGACTGGAATTCGGTAGTAGGACAAGGAAGGTAAGGGAAGGGAAGATAGTAGGTAAATATGGACAAAAGGAATGAAAGAGAAAGCCGCCTGGTACAATTTGGCGCGGAACAATTTAGTTATAACAAACACCTGGTTTAAGAATCACGAAAGGCGGTTGTATGCCTGAAAGAGACCAGGAGACACCGGGAGATACCTGATAGATTTTATAATGGTAAGAAATAGATTTCGGAACCAGGTTTTAAACTAAGACATACCCATGGGCAGATAGGAACTTTGACCTTAACTTATTGGTGATGAATTATAGGCTGAAACTGAAAGAGCTGCAGAAAGGTAGGAAAATCAGGAGGTGGCGGCCTGGATGAACTGAAGAAACCTGAAGTTCTTGAGAATTTCAGAGGCAGCTTTAGGCAACAATTGACAGAAATGAGGAAAAATAAAACAGTAGATGAGGAATAGGTAGCATTGAGAGATGAAATACTGAAGACAGCAGAGGACGAAATAGGTAGGAAGGCAAGACCTACAAAAAATCTTTGGATATCACAGGATATACTAAATTTAATCGATGAAAGGAGAAAATACAAAAATGCAGTAAATGAAACAGGCAAAATAGAGTACAGGTGACTAAGAAATGAGATGGACGAGAAAGGCAAAATGGTTGCGTAGGAGTGGCTAGAATACAAATGCATAGATGTAGAAGAATGTATAAATAGGGGTTAAATAGATATAGCCTACAGGAAAATAAAAAATATATTTGGAGGTAAGAAATACAGCTGTATGAATATCAAGAACACAGATGGAAAAACCAATACTCGGCAAATAAGGGAAATCTGAAAGGTGGAAATAATATATAAAAGGTTCTACGAAGGAAATGAACGTAGAGGCAATGTTGCAGGAAGGGAAGAGGATGTAAATGAAATAGGACATACTACACTGAGAGAAGAATTTGACAGAGCACTAAAAGACATAAGTCGAAACAAGGCCCCTGGAGTGGACGGCATTCCCTCAGAACTACTGAAATCTCTGGGAGAGCCAGCCATGACTATTTCACCTGGTGCGTAAGATGTATGAGACAGGTGAAGTACCCTCAGACTTTAAGAAAAATGTTATAATCCCCATTCCAAAGAAAGCAGGTGCAGACAGATGTGTAAACTACTGAACCTTCTGTTTAATAAGTCATGGTTGCAAAATATTAACACGAATTATTTACAGAAGGATGGAAAAGCTGGTAGAAGCCGACCTCGGGGAAGATCAGTTCGGGTTCAGGAGAAATTTAGTAACACATGAGGCAATATTCACTTTACTGCTTATCCTAGAAGATAGATTAAGAAAAGGCAAACCTACAAATCTAGCTTTTGTAGATTTGGAGACGGTTTTTGACAATGTTGATTAGAATAAACTCTTTCAAGTTCTGAAGCAATCAGGAGTAAAATATATGGAGCGTAAGGTTTTACAACTTGTACAAAAACCAGACAACGGTTGTCAGAGTTGAAGGGCATGAAAGGGATGCAGTGGTTGGAAAGGGAGTAAGACAGTGTTGTAGCCTTTCTCCAATGTTATTCAAGTTGTACACTGAGCAAGCTATAAAGGGAAGCAAGGAGAAACTTGGAGAAGGAATTTAAGTTCAGGGCGAAGAATTAAAAACATTGAGTTTTGCCGACGACATAGTAATTCTGTCAGAGACAGCAAAGGACCTGGAGAGAAGTTGAACGAACTGGGCAGTGTGCTGAAAGGTGCATATAAGATTAAAATTAACAAGAAATAAATTAGAGTAATGGAGTAGAGTCTAAGAAAATCAGGTGATGCAGAAGGAATTAAATTAAGTAACGAAAGAATAAAGTAGGCCAATTTTGTTACTTGGGCAGTAAAGTAACAAATTATGGTCGCAGTACAGAGGATATAAAATGCAGAATAGCAATGGGTAGAAAAGCAGTCTTGAAAAAGAGAAATTTGTTAACATCGGAAACTGATTTAAGCCTGAGGAATTCCTTTGTGAAGTATGGGAGTGAAACACGTTCGATAAACTGTGCGGACAGGAAGAGAATAGAGGTTCTGATATGTGGTGCTTCAGAAGAATGCTGAAGATTAGGTGGGTGGATCGCGTAATTAATGACGAGGTACTGAACAGAATTGGGGAGAAAAGGAATTTCTGGCATACCTTGACTAAAAGAAGCGATCGATTAGTAGGACACATTCTTAGACATCAAGGAATTGTGAATTTAGCGTTAAAGAGGCGTGTGTGGGGTTAAAAGCGCAGAGGAAGACGGACGCAGTAAGTAGATTCAGAAAGATGTAGGTTGCCGTTCTTGTGTGGAGTTGAAGAGGCTTGCTCAGGATAGGGTATTGCGGAGAACTGCATCAAACCAGTCTCCGGACTGCAGACCACGATAACAACCAATCTTCTACTTCAAATAATGGGCCCTTCGCAAGTTCGATCAAAAGTGATCTTCAAAGTGTCCTATCTGTTTAAATGTGCCATCATCGTATCATAGTGCAAAATTTAACACAAATAGTAATTGCCGCAAATAGCTCCGCGACTTACCACGCTAAGGCACAGCCGACCGCAGTGCACAATCACAGCCACGCGTCCGCTCAGCACCGCTGACGCGTACAAACTTTACACCACTGGGAACACAGTGATCACTGAACCGCAAGGACTAAGCACGCGTCCCGTCAGACGAAGGATCAGAAGTGACGTCCTTTCAGAACAGAACAGACATCACACACACACACACACACACACACATATATATATATATATATATATATATATATATATATATATATATATATATATATATATATATAATGCCTGTGACGGGCAATGATCCTTTCGTTATTGGGGAGGGCTGGGCAGGTTTGTAGCTATTACTCTTACGGAAATAGTTTTAAAACTACGATTTTCAATACTGTGGGAATGTGTATCTGACAGGAAGCTTTCTTAGGTCGTCCTTGCAGGTGCGGTGACTACCATGTCCCCAGCGGGAGACCCGGTTTCGAATTCCAGCTGGGTACATATTCTCAGCTTTGTCCATTCGCAGTTGATGTCATATATTTTGTGACTATGAAAAAATAACAACTGCAGGATCAGAAATGATGTCTGTTCTTTCGGAACCGACGCCACATGTTATAAATTGTGTACTTACTTCATTGTGGTAACAACGAAAGTAATTAATGATACGTTATTAGGGCGTGGGATGCTTTTGTAGCAGCTGACCCAGTCGCATTTTAACTGCAGTATTTTGTTCACTTTCATCTTTGTACTCAAATTTCACCCACCAAAGTTCATAACCCAGCTCTTTGACAACCGTTTTACAAGTCTGTGGACCAAATACATGTTCATTTAACCACCAGAGAAATTATACTAAATTTTATGAAAGCAGATGTTACAACACATTAACAATAGATGCAGATCCCTGACAATGACTGTTCATAATAACTAATTACTGTTCATTGTATATTTCGCAACTCGTTTAGATCAAGTACTTACATTATCAACACAAATATTTTCACAGCAGCACTTTCGTTTTTATTACTAACCTCAGCTAACTGTAATACTTCGAACAGGAACAGTATTATTGACAGGTACGTTACATTTCATTACCGTATTTTCAGGAAATATACAACCAGGGCCGTCAATTCGCAGCTCTATGCGTGTGTCTGAGAATGAATGAATTTGCTTTCAGCTACCCATTGTGTATTTGAAAATTTCCTCCCACGTTACCTCCATATTCATAAAGGGCAGAAACAATTTTAATACAGGCAGTAGTTACATGATTTAATTTACTTTTGTACTAGGTGTGTGCTTAGTTTGGTCTTCCCACATTTATTTGCTTGTTATTTTTATGCATAGATTATGATTTTAAAGTATCAAATCTCTACTTTATGATTTCATGCTCCTTGTCCCATGTTTAATTATCTATTCATTTTTTTAACATTGATTTTGTGTTTGTTAAAGCGTTGGCTTTTCCCTTAAGGAGTGAGCAGTTAGATAAATTTCCATTGTGCATTTACTGTGGGCACTCGTAAAGTAATTTGGAGCAGCAGTGAGCGCTTCAACTTACATTTACAGATCTGAACTGCCCGAGATATTGCTTATTTAATAACAGTCTACTTTCAGGCGCCAGTTCAATTTGCCTCGAACCTAGAGGACCTATTGCCAGTCTAAGAAAATTAAGCTACTTGGTTTTGTTTTATATTTGATTTATTGGCTAAGAGAAACGAAATTATTAACTTCTTGTCTACCGATGTACTTAACTGTAAAGTACGAGTACATGTGTAGACCCTTCTTTAACTCCCTTTGCGAAACCAACATAAAAACTGGTGAAGGCACTTGCAAAGCAACTGTACTAGTAAATGCAACAAAGACGGGTTGCGAACGCAGTTACTAGGTAACCGTCTACCGTCTTCACTCATGTGCAGTTATATATATATATATGTATATGTGTGTGTGTGTGTGTGTGTGTGTGTGTGTGTGTGGGTGTGTGTGTGTGTGTGTGTGTGTTTCACTAAGTGTGTTGTGTTAGGTCAACACAAGAAATGGTACACTTTCTGCGGAGCTATGAACATAGTTTATTGTATAATTTTCCAAAGAGTTACAGCACAAAGATATAATTATTTAAATGGAACAATAGTTTTTTCTATCGTGCATTGGAATTGTTGAAACCAGCTGCGTCCAAATCAATTTAAACTACACTCCTATCACTGTAAGTTTGGGAGCTACAACCTTTCAAAGTTTCAGGGGCAGATACCAAACGCTGTACATAATACATGGCTGTGTGGTGGGTGATGGATGTTATGGCGGTGGAAAGTTGATTTACATGAGATGTTCAAATGTGTGTCCATGTTCCTCAATGCATAATGCAATGCACCGTCGAAAGGATCTGCGGACGCGATGTAACATCGCCGATGTGACGGAGCGACATGCGTCTCGATGCGCTGTTCTAGATCATCTGGGGATGTGGGCGCAGTGACATAAACACGATCCTTTAGAAATTCCCACAAAAAAGAAATCTACTGGTGTTAAATCGGGCGACCTTGCGGGCCATGAATGAGGACCATGGCGCCCCAACCATCTTCCTGCAAACCTGTTTAGTTCTTCCACAACAGCACACGCAGAATGGGCTGGGTGACCATCGTGCTGCATCCACATATGGACTCTCGCGTGTAGACACACATGTTCAAGGAGACCACCCAAACTGTCGGCTATAAAAGCGCGATATAATTCACCTGTCAGTGTACCTGGGACGTAATGTGGACCGATGATTTCATCCCCAAGGATTCCACACCACACGTTAATAGACCACCGACGATGAGGGTCGACAGGTCGTACCCATCGAGGACTGTCTGCGGCACAGTAGTGCATGTTATGGCGATTCACTGCACCATAATTTGTGAACGTGGACTCATCAGGAAACATAACACTTTGTAAAGACTCCAGCGTGAAATTACGCATGGCCCACTCACAGAATGTCACTCTTGCACGGAAATCGTTCCCATGCAGCTCCTGGGTCAGTGACAGGCGGTACGGGTAAATCCTGTGGCCGTGTACTACACGCCACACAGATGTGAGACTGACCCCAGCGACTGCAGCAACGGCTCGTAAGCTGACATGAGAATCTTGGTGTAGAGTAGCTAAAACAAACACTTTTTGCAGGTCTTCGTCTTTTACTGCGTTTAAATTGATTTGGACGCAGCTGGTTTCAACGAATCCAATGCACGATAGAAAAAACTATTGTTCCATTAAAAAATTATATCTTTGTGTTGTAACTCTTTGGAAAATGATACAATAAACTATGTTCATAGCTCCGCAGAAAGTGTAACATTTCTTGTGTTGACCTACCGCATTAAAATTTCCCGTCACCTATTATTTTATAAGTTACAGAGGCAAACACACTTAGTGAAACACCCTGTATATAAATTTCATTTTAATGTTCTGAAAATATTTGAATGATAAATGTAAATAAGGCGAAAACCATTCGCAACTGTTGACGGAAAATAAAATAAAACAAAATGTTTTAAATATTAGTACAATTGCTGACTCTCTTAACTCGACTATAGTTAAAAAATTGTGTTTGTTAACGGCAGAATCCTCTCCAAAACGTATGAAAACAAAGAACCGTTGGTAGTTTTGCAATCTGCATAATTTAAGGGACTCGGCTCTAGTGTAGCTAGTCTGCGTCCATATTCAAGACTTACTTCTTTTGTGTTCTTTTGTGTTCTTAGTTACAATAGCACTGCTCCCTTTAACGAAGATGATTAATTAATAAATCGTACTCCATGATATAATGTTCGCTTCATTTCAAACACTCCTTTCCTTATTGTTCATAACTGCAGCCAGAAAATATAGTAAGGAAGCATGCTTCTTTTGCTTTTATTTTTTATTTATTTCGATAAAACGTGCTACTAGTTATATTAGTGATTGTAGGCGAGATAAAAAGTTTTTATTTTTAATTATATAATGGATAACTCTGCGACCTCCCCCGTTAAGAATATAACACATTAACCACATGTATTTTGATAGCTTTGTAAATAACCTTTCTCTTTAAAATTGTGTATACTGTGTTCAGTCGGTAAGAGATGGGAACAATTCTCTGCCGCAAAGAGGAGATAATTTCTTCCGAATGACGCATCGGCATCTCTCTATGCGACAACATCAGCATCGTTAAGCTTCGCACAGTCCCAGATAAACTAATCGACTGCTGATGGTAATTGCGAGCAGTGCGTTTGAAACGTGTTGAGCGACAAATTTCAACTTTGGAACGATATCATAATTAAATATGCACCTTAATGAAGAGAGAATTCCAATAATTGCTTTTTAAATAGGGGCAGCGTCCATTCTCCTGATTTGGGCAGCAGGACAGAATGATTTTGGGAGAAAGGAGTGAAAACTGGATTATCGGAAATGCGGTTACGTCCCATACAGGTTTTTCTGTTACGTTTGAAACGTTCCTCACAATAAAACTAACTATTCCAAATGTTTTGCTCAATACGGGTACACATCGATAAAGTGTCACGATATTTCTTATTTACTGATATAACGTTACTATCCGTTTGTTAAAATAATATAAATCAATATTTCAATTTAGTTTGTAATTTGCGGGTGATTAAATTTGAACAGCAGGACAATATATATCACCTAAAGTATTACTAATTTAATCGGCACAAGTTAGAAAATTAATTATTTTTAAAATGTTAGCTATTAATGTCGATGAATAGATCCTGGGTACGTAAGAGTGGACTAATCATTTATTAATTCCCGTACGGCCATCTATATTCAGTTTTGTACAATAATCATTTTTCTAACTATGAGTCAATATTATAAATACAACATTTAAAACATTGATAATAATAAATTATAACGAAAAATCGTAGTTTCACTTAGTAGAACTGGTGGAATTATTTAGCTTGTTGATTTTTTATGTAAACTTTGAGATATAATCTGTAAAAATTACTTCCATACCAGTTTATATTTGCGAAATTATTTCCACTGTAAGATCTTTCACAACTAACCCGCTATTCGAGCACTTTACAGTGTCAAGGTAGACGCAGAAATGCGATTAAAAATAATAAAAATAAATAAAAATAAAAAAATAAAAAATAGAAAAACAATAAAATAAAAAAAAACAATGTTCAAATGTTTGTATAGCTTATGGGACTTAACTACGGGGTCATCAGTCCCTAAACTCACGAACTAGCTTATGAAATAGCTAACACTAAGGACGGCACAAATATCCATGCCCGAGGGGGGATTCGAACCCCCGACCGTAGTGGCCGTGCAGGCCGTGACTGACGCGCCGCAGTCCCCTCGGCCACGCGGCCGGTGCGATTCAAAAAAATTATTTTAATAAACCTCACAACCTTTACAACAAAAGTGACACCTACGAAATGGAAGAGTATGACGAAGATGAACAAGAATCAGAAGAAAACTAACGCTTTCATAGGATTCGCTAAGGAATTTTGTACTTTAATTTAGATAATTTCTTTTAGTGATGTAGTAGGTATAGCTACAGACATATTTTTATGTTTGTCCTCAATACATTCCTAAACGATTCATCCGATTTCCGTGAAACTTTGGAGGGTCGTTTCCCGTAGAGTTTCTGACAGCTGCCCAGAGGGAATTTGTTGACAGTTGCCCGGATCCCGGCACACTGCAGGTAGTGGACAGTCTGTTCCACAAGTAGGGTACGCCGGCCTGTCTACTGCAGATAGCTTTGCGCTCACTCGCCTTCTGCGCTGTGGGAGCTCACGGTAAAATGGAACGGTCCGACGTCGTTACGTAGCACAGCACGGCGAGTGCAAGCGCAGGAAAACTGCAAACAATGTGCCATACTCAGGCGATTGATCATAATTAGGTTAGTCGTAGACATATTCATTATGTACAACGAAGAGTTTTCCAAAAATTTAACTCTTCCTCTACTTCGCCAATAGCAACGAAATTTTGAAATGGTGTTTATTATGCAAATATATAGCATAACTTCACTGTTTTTCGAGCTATGAATTTTTAATATGCTCTTAATGGTATTCCAGTGAATTAACTTTTGGCTCTCACGTCACAGTTTGCACACGGGAGATTGTGTAGGTATATTCACAAGACAGTTCGACGGTTCTGCGCTTTCATCTTGTGAGAAATATTAATCAATTGCTTTTTGTATTTATTTCAAATTTCGGCCTTAATTTTATTTAATTATTGGTGCTTAAATTTGATGATTAAATAAATTACATATTCCATAGTTTTAATGCATAGAGGTATGCAGCCGGCCGCGGTGGCCGAGGTGACTGAGGCGCTCCAGTCACGGTCAGCACGGCCACTTCGGTCGGGGGTTCGAATCCCCCCTCGGGCATGGATATTAATGCCGTCCTAGTTCGTAAGTAGTTCATAAGTAGTTTGTAAGTTTAGGGACTGACGACCCCATAGTTAAGTCCCGTAAGTTTAACAAACATTTGAACATTTTTAGAGGTATGCAAACACATCAAGACTACTTCCTACAAAAATTTCATTCAGATTGCTTAATACTGATGATGAAAAGTTGGCAGTGAGTTATTGCAAATACATACAAGCATTAAAATTTACAGACGCAATAAGGTTTTCCTTACTTGCTTGTATGAGGCTTCTTGAAATTTCAACACCAGGGTAGCCTTTTCTGAATAAAAATCCAATCATAAACTCTTAGAGGAGGAGCAGAGATACTGATATTTAAGTGAGAGCCGCTGCTCATTCCTTTGGAGTTCTTTGATTGAACTGAGCAGGAGTTACACAGTAAACAGGAAAAGTAATTTATATCCAACGATTGGCTTGCAATTTTTTCGTCAGTTATGCTGGAAACCATGCTACTTGCTTCTGCCTGTTTGAGTTTATGCCTAGTTCGAAGTAAAAATGGTTCTGTTTGATGGTGATAGAAATCAGGGAATATCTTCGTAGCCTTTCGGTGTGCCACAGTACCTTACACAGTCAGTATTTCAAATATTTCGTAAACAGATTTGTAGCTAGCTGAAAACCCGAAGTTACCCGGATTCTTATTTATTTAAAAAAAAAGTTCAAATGTTTGTAAAGTCTATGGGACTTAACTACGGGGTTATCAGTTCCTAAACTTACAAACTACTTATGAACTACCTAAGACTAAGGATGGCACATATATCCATGCCCGAGGGGGGATTCCAACTCCCGACCGTAGTGGCCGTGCAGACCGTGACTGGAGCGCCTCAGTCTCCTCGGCCACCGCGGCTGGCTTTATTTATTTATTAAAGCCTTAAGTTAGTCTGATTTATTGATTTGTTCAGATCAGAAGTTTATAAAGCTATGTGACGAAACTGCAGTAGTCATCAGTCCCTAGACTGACAAACTACTTTTGCTAAAGGCAACACGCAGCAGCGGCAGAATGGCCGAGCGCATTGAGGCGCTATGCTCCGATGCGCGCGGCCGTCTCGAATCCTCCGTCGGGAGGTATTTTTGTGTTGTCATTAGTAGAAGTTATTTTATAAGTAGTTTGTAAGTTTAGGGACTGATAATCTCGAAGTTAAGTCAAATAAGCTTAACAAACATTTCAACTTTTTTGATGAAACACCCAACCCTGCCCCAGCCTGAGTTAGTACTTCTGTTACCCCATCTCTGTGTCCATCCCCCTCTTGCCTACAAACAAGTTATATTTATGATAGAATATATAAGAAACTAGCTGTAAAGCCGGTGTTGCCCGGGTGTTTATTTATCCTACACTCTTAGTTGACATTCCCTCCCCTCCTCTCTTTGCATCCACCTCTTTCTCCCCCATCTCTGTTCGTTTCCACCTTTCTCTCTCTCGGAAAAGTTTTCTGCAGGGTTCCCTCTGTCCTGCACCACACAAACATTTATGTACCCAGTGACGTTCCTCTTGGTTTGAAGTTCATGTGTGCAAAAATTCATGAATATTAGAGCAAATCTAAATATTTCGTAAAATTCCTTAAGTACCCTCCACCACACACCGAACGAAATTTTATACAGTGACACTCCTCTTGTTTTTAAGGTAGAGTGTGCAAAATTTCATCAATATCGGAACAAAACTGTAGATTTCTATGCAATAGAAACGCAGGGTCACATTGAAAAATTCACTTTGTTGTACTCAAATATTCCAGTTTTATTTCATACAACCCTTGTTCTGAGAATAACGAAAACAAAAAGAAACAATAAATAAATAAATAAATAATAAAAATAAGGATCTGTGAAATCGGTCGAGCTGTTCTCAAGTTATGGTGCGACGAAGGTATATAGGGATCCATTTTTACCTCAGCCATGCACCGTATGAAACATAAGGTAGACGGTGACCTTCCTCTTGTTTCGAAGGTCAAGCGTGCGAAAGTTCGTGAAGATCGGAATGAAACTGTATGTTAGATTTCGAAAGTCTGTAGAAGTATGCTCCGCTATGCACCTGTCACAAAATACTTTCGTAGCTGACTACCTGTACATTCCTGCCAAATTTCAGCTTCGCATGTGAAGTAGTTTTCGAGATTTGGTGCCTAGTCAGTGAGTTATTGAGTGTCTTATCGCTTTTATATAGATAGAGATTAAGAAAACAGATTGCTTAATTTTGGATGCAATACAATTAAGAAGGTCTTGCCTGATGCGACAGTTTTACGGCATCTACCTTTTTTTTTTTTTTTTTGGCCTGTTGGGGGGCGGTGGTCAGTTACAAAACGCTTTATAAACGTTCAAAATTACATACAAACTTTGTTGCAGGTCCCTAACTACTCCAATTTTGTAAATATTGACGAATAAACCTGAGTATTCGCACGCGGTGGCCTCTCGTTATTTATGATGTCATATCTCCTGAGCTACGTGTCGTGCTCTTTTGTTTTTCGGTCAGAAACCTTCGTGGGCAATTTTAAGAAGAGGATTGCTCATGAGCAGTTTATCGTGCACAGTATTTCTAATATTACTTCAGTAATGGAACTTACCATAAATCAGATTTCGTTGCGAGAGAGAAATGATTGTCGGTTCTCACATACATAAAGTGAATGGTAATTACAGGTAAATATGAATTATTAAACATTTAGGTATCATGGCAACTGCTCAACATTATTGATCGATCCTAATGGCACCAAAACGACCATTACAGATCACACTCAAACTGATGAGGTTAAAAGAAAATAATTATAAATTTCTGATGATCAGTTTCCGGCGAGTTAGTGTTCTGCGCTCTCACCTGAAGATGGCAGCCAGTTGGAGTGCTGAAATATTGTGTCTGGTTGACGACGGTATCCGGCTGCATACCCGAGATAAATATTATCAGTTACTACGCCGGGAAAGTCTACGCAACCACAGATTCCTCTTCTACCTTTCTCCATACCTAATGGAAAAAAAAAAAAAAAAAAAAAAAAAAAAAAAAAAAAAAGGAGCAACAAATGACAGTTTTAAAGGAGAAGACGGGCAAAAGATGATACTCTGTCCTAGTGCCAAATACAAGTCGTAATGCTTCAAAAATTAAGAAATAGCAAGTATAGTCCTGTGTCCTTGAAGGGGGGGTTCAGCCACAGAGCGCCCTTCCACCCCCCACCCCCCTTTTTGGCTGCGCCACTGATTGGTATTCAAACTAAATTCGGCGCCACACACCGTAAAGCTTGCGGAATATGGATGTAAACGTAGACGAAATCCTGCGCGTCTGTTGACTTGAAAAGCTTCTTCCCTCCCCATGACCCCCAGCGTCCGACATATCCAGTGTTGACCCACTGGTTTTAATTTCCCTCAACCTCTATCTCCCTCCCCCTCCCTCTTCCTGTGTCTGTCCTCTATCTATCTATCTATCTGTCTCTGTCTCACTATCTATCTCTGTCTCACTCTCTCTCTAAAATATACCTTTGAATCTTTAAAAAGCCGTTCACTTTACATCGAAAATACAGGAAAGAGAATACTTCTTTCATCTTTAAAACATTTTCTTATGTTCGTTTTCATTTGGCAAACTGCTTATGACAACCTGGTATCTTCGAAAGCGCTGCTTCAAATTGTCCGCGGTATATAATTGACTGTATGTGACAGCACTTAATTACTCGCCATAGTTAACAGATTAATTAAGTTTGTGGAAAAATTTTGCTTCCCCGAAATGAGATTCATCACGAATTTCTACGCGTAATTATATGATTACTAGTTAATTGTCTAATGAATACTGGACCATGGAAATCTGTGTTATATTCTGTGATTATCTGTTACACAGGATTACTGTAGAAGATTCTCCACGTGTATGTGCGTGTGTTTGTGTGTGTGTGTGTGTGTGTGTGTGTGAGAGAGAGAGAGAGAGAGAGAGAGAGAGCCCGCGTTCGTACCTTAAACAGTTGGGACAATGATTAATGATGAGCGATAGTGTTGACTGAATCCCAAGAGAAACAGAATTACTGACAAGCACTAGTACATAGCATATTTACTACAAAATGAAACAAATATGGGGCTGCATTGTATCAAGTATGCGGCTGTATTGTATCAAAATGCTGATAACAAGAGTAGAGGAAAATTTTACCTGAACATAATCCAGTGCACATATAAACTGGACGCTGTAAATGGGGAAGTGAACACATAAAGCAGTATACTGATGCTCCGGATTTTGTGTTACAATTTTTTGCGGTACTACGTTCATTAAAACACTGACTTTTCTGGTTGACAGCACATCTACATAGATACGCTGCAAATCACATTTAAATGTTTGTTTGAGGGCTCATTAACCATTTTCATAACCATTCTCTACCGTTCCATTCTCTAATAGAGAGCGGGAAGAAAGAACACCGAAATCGTTCCGTTCTCGATCTGATTTCTGCTCTTTTATTGGGATGGTCGTGTCTCCCTATGTAGGTGGGTGCTAGCAAAATTTTTCATACTCGGAATTAAAATTCGGTGATTGAGATTTCGCAAATAGATCTCGCCGCAACAAATAACGTCTTTCTTCAAATGATTTCCAACTCAGATCGTGCAATCTTTTCGAGGCGGTTTCCCCTGTAACGTGATAAAACAAAACGAGCTGCCCAACTCTGAACTTTCTCAATGTCTTCCGTCAGTGCCACCTGGTGAGAGTCCCACACTGGGCAACATTACTTCAGGAGAGGACGCACAAGTGTGATGTTGGCAGTCTCTTTAGTGGA
The DNA here is from genome assembly GCA_026315105.1 of Locusta migratoria. Lineage (NCBI taxonomy): Eukaryota > Metazoa > Arthropoda > Insecta > Orthoptera > Acrididae > Locusta > Locusta migratoria. Next base: position 107,003,322 of record CM048747.1, read on the forward strand.
GCTATTCCATCTTCGAAGCGTTCTGCCAATGAAACGTAACCTTTGGTTCGCCTTCCCCACAATACTATCTATGTGTTCTCTCCAGTCTAAGTTGTTCTTAATTGTAACTCCTAGGTATTTGGTAGAATTTACGACCTTTACTGATTTATCGTGTAAATGAAGTAAAGCGTATTTTCTCTAGCGGTCATGTGTATCATTTTACACTTTTCATTATTTAGTGTTAATTGCCAATTTTTGCGTCTTTTACAAATTTTGTTGCTTTTGATCGTCTTTTGACATCACTGATAAACGACAGCATCATCCGCGTACAGCTATTTATATTGTCTCCAAAATCGTTGATAAACACAAGGAAGAGTAGGGGACCTACAACGCTTCCCTGGGAAACGCCAGCTATCATTTCTGTTTTGTTCGATGACTTACCGTCAATTACTACGAACTGTGTCCTTTATGATAGGAATTCGCGAATCCAATTGCACAAATGGGGCTATATTTCGTAAGCACGCGATTTCATTAGAAGCGGCTTGTCAGGTACTGTGTCAAAAGCCATCCGGAAATCTAGAAATACGGAATCGAGATCCCTTGTCTATGGCACTAATCACTTCATGTGAATAAAGGGCAAGCTATGTTTCGCAAGAGCGATACTTTCTGAATCCGTGTTGACTATTGGTTAATAGGTCTTTCTCTTCGAGGTAGTTCATAATGTTCGAACAAAGTATATGTTCCAAAATCCTACTGCAAATCGACGTCAGTGATATGGGCCTGTAATTTTGGGGATCACTCCTATTGCCTTTCTTGAATATTAGAGTGACCGGGGCAACTTTCCAGTCGCTGTCGCTGTTACCTAAGTATGGAGGTATTGCATCAGCATACTCTGAGACGAATCTCATTGGTATACAATTGTATACAACTGGTATACAATTTGTTTTTGTTTAGTGACTTAAATTGTTTTTCTACTCCAGGAACATCTACTTCTAAATTTCGATGCTGGCAGCTGTTCTTGATTCGAATTCTGGAGTGTTCACTTCGTCTTCTTTGGTGAAAGAATTTCGGAAAGCTGTGTTTAGCAATTCTGCTTTAGCAGTATTGTCATCGTACTATTACCATTGTTATCGCGTAGTGAAGGTATTGTCTGTGTTTTGCCGCTTGTGTACTTCACATATGACCCGATTTTCTTTGCATTTTCTGCCAGATTACGAGACAGGATTTAGTTGTGGAAACTATTATAAGCTTCTCACATTGAAGTGCGCGCTAGATGCGAGTCTTGGAAATTCTGTGTCTGTTTAAATTTTGCATACTTTTTCTTTGCTTCTGCAACAGTGACCTGGGCTGTTTTGTGTAACACTGGGGTCAGCCCCCTCTTATTAATTCATTTGGTATAAATCTTTCGATTGCTACTGAAATTATGTCTTTGAAAGTAAGACACAACTCATCTCTACACTCATTTTTAGTTTTGAAGGACTGGAGACTGGCACTCAGAAAAGCAAGAAGTCAATTTTTATCTGCTCTTTTGAATAGATATATCTGTTTTGTTGCTCTTTACTAGCTCAGGATTATTTGTTACAATTCAAGTGGGTTAATGAACTAACTGTTCGAAGTAGTTTTCAGAAATAGCATTCAGAACTAGTTCCGACCTTGTTTTATATTTGCCTCCAGTTTTGAATACGAATTTATGCTAACATATCGAGTATAAATCAAAGTCGCCAACGATTATAGCAGTATGTTTCGGGTACTTGTTTGAAATGTGATTCAAGCTTCCATAGAACAATCCAGCAATTGCATCATCTGACGAGGCAGGGCGGGCCGAGACGGGCCAGGGCGGGACAGGACGGGCCAGGACGCGCCAAGAACAAGCAGGGTAGGCGAAGACGGGCCAGGGCCAACATGGGCCAAGAGGCTCCAGGGCAGGCAACGACGAACAAAGACAGGCCAGGCTGGGCCACGGCGGACCACTATGGGCGTAGGCAGGCCAAGGCGGGCGACTATGGGCGATGGCGGCTCACAGCGGCCCAAGACGGTCCATGATGGGCCACGACTGTCCAAGATGGGCCAGGGTGGGCCAAGACCAGACAAGATGGGCCACAGCGGGCCAAGACAGGCCAAGGCGGGCCAGGGCGGGCCGCAATGGCCCATGACGGGCCAGGATGGACCATGACAGTCAAGGACGGGCCAGGGCCAGCCACAATGGGCCAAGACGGACCAGGGTGGGCCAGCACAGTCCAGGGCGAGCAACGACGGGCCAAAGTGAGCATCGACGGGCCAGGGCGGGCAACGCCGACCCAGGGCGGGCAACGACGGGCCACGACGGGCCAGGGCGGTCAGCGACGGGCCGAGATGGGCCGGGATGGGCCACGACAGGACCAGACGGGCCAGGGCAGGCCACGATGATGGGCCAGGACGGACCAGGGCGCCAAGACTGCCCATGGAGGTCGGAGACTTGCCAAGACGGGCCAGGGTGGGCGATGACGGGCCAAGACGGGCCAGGGCGGGCATAGACGGGCCATAGCGGGCCACGATGGGTCAAGACGGTCCAGGGAGGGCCACGCCGGCCTACGACTAGCTAGACGGGCCATGATGGGCCAGGGCGGGCCAAGATGGGCCAGGGCAGGCCAGGATGGGACAATGTGGGGTAGGATGGTCCAGGGCGGACTGTGATAGGCCAGTGCGGGCCATGAGGAGCCACGATGGGCCAGGGGAGGCTATAACAGGCCGGGGCAGCCAGGAAGGGACTCTACGGGCCAAGACGGGCGAGGGCGGGCCACAAAGTGCCACGGCGGGCCACGACGGGCCCTGGCATGCCATGAGGGTCCAGGGCAGGCTATGGAAGTGCAAGATGGGCCACAGCGGGTCACAATGGGCCAGGGCGGGCCAGGACAGTGCTGGGTGGGCCATGAGGGACCAGGCCAGGCCACAAAGGGACAGGGCAGGCCACGAGGTGACAGAGCGGGCCAAAACAGGCCAGGCAGGCCAGTGCGGGCCAGTGCAGGCGACGAGTGTCCAGGGCAAGTCACGAAGGCCCAAGACGGGCCAGGGCAAGCCACGAAGGGCCAGGGTGGGCCAGAGCGGGCCAAGAAGGGTCAGGGTGGGCCATGACGGGCCAAGAGGGGCCAGGGCTGGCACCATCAGGCCAAGACAGGCCAAACAAGCCAGGACGGGCCAGGGCAGGACACGCCAGGCCACAGCGGGACACGCCGGGCCATGCTGGGCCATGGTGGGACATGGCAGGCCTGGGCAGGCTAGTGCTGGCTATGACGGTACAGGGTGGGCCACGACGGGCCTGGGTGAGCCAGGTCGACCCAGGGTGATCCAGGGCGAGCCACGGCGACCCAGGGCAACCCAGGGCGAGTCACGACGGGCCAAGACGCGCCAAATGGGCCAGGGCGCCACGACGGGCCAAGACGGGCCAAACAGTCCAGTGCGCGCCACACAGGCCAGGACAAGACACGATGGGCTAAGACGGGCTACGAGGGGCCAGGGCGAGCCACAATGGGTCAGTACGAGCCATGGCGGGCCAGGGCAGACCAAGTGGTGTAGGGCGGACAACAGCAGGCCAGGAAGGGCCAGGTTGGGCCAGGGCGGGCCAGGGCGGGCCAGGGCAGGCCATCACAGGCCAGGGCGTGCAGGGGTAGGGTAGGCAGAGATGTGCCCAGATGGGCCTTGACTACCCCAGGCCTCCTGAGGGCAGCAGATGAGTTTGTATGTATGAGAGTTTTCGTTGTCAGCTGCTGCCTGCTTGCTACTAGTGTTTCTCTGGCTTCGTTTCGATAGGTAGTTGTTAGCAATCTCTGCTTTTGATGCTACCAGGTTCCTAAACCTGTTGGTTTCAAGTTGGATTGGCAATGCCCAGTAGCGATCCCCAGCAGGACATGCAAGTCTAAGCTCTCTCCACCTTTTCTAGGGTTTTTTCGATTTCTGGCCCTGGTGGTCGGCTCGCAGGTCGTCTGGATTTTCTGTGGTTGCACTTCAACCTCGTAAGACGATCTGATTTTCTTTCCTCCCTTCAGATGGTAGCGATTCTTTGTCTGGTGTTCAAGTGAGACTTCAGAATATAGGAGAAACTTATTCCGAAAAATGAACCTACCATGTACGGAAGTTTATTCAGTTTCACTTCAGTGATTTTGTGTAGGTAAACTGCGGTGAATATGTAACTAATTCAGTTTGATAATGGCTGAGAATTGGTAACCTTTGTGAGACTAGCTGGCGGTGTATAAACTCTTTAATTTCTTTCTAGCTTTGTGGGATGCAACTAATGTGCGGGAATATTTTTATTCTTTGTAGTGCATGTGAAATATTCTTTTCCATTTTCTCCTTTCGCAAGTGAAATGTACTCTACGTTGTATGTTCTTAGAACAAAGCCTTCAGCTACCCCTTTGTCTGTTTCTATGCCCTTCAGGCAAGAAATAATGCATATATCTTTCTGATTTCCCCTAGTACATCGCGATCTCCTCTCTACCTATTTTAAATTGCTGCATCGTTTCCAACTTGTACTTTACATTCAGACTCCGTCAGTAAATTCTCTTCTAGCCTTGTACTACCCCCTTAATTAGCTTGCTTATGAATTACTTCGTATTTCTAGGCTAATGAAGCGACCTAATTCCATGTAATACAAACATTTCTATTGTGGTATAAACAGAATCTGAATAAATTCAGTAACATACAGGTTGTAATGCACGAAACAATTTAACAAATCTTTAACCACATCATCTAACCACACGGTAAATGCTCCACGAAAGTTCATCTGAACACATCTTATAATAACATTAATAAGATATTTTTACATATTACAGTTGCTCTTGACCTCAATTAACAACCAGTTCTTCCCAAGTTACGAAGAATTTGTTTCTGTGCTGGTTGTCGTTTGAAACTTTGATGATTATGTGCCGAACTCTAGATAAATACAACAGTGAAAATCTTCAAAACCCCGACCACTTGTACAAAGAAGAATGTTTCACGTGTTTAACTTGCCTTTTGTAGCAAACACATGCGTCATGAAATTCTTTCGGTCGTTTCACCTCTACATAACGGATATTTTTTTGTTTCGTTATACATCAAAAGCTGCTGTTCCGATTACACATAGAGTTGTTTAATTTCTTCATACCAGTGCCAACATTCACTTTCAGAACTTTTGTAATCACGGGAAAGGCATGACCCTGGAAGTACGCTAACAGGATCATGTTGACGAAGGTTACAACTCCTCCGTGAAATGAAACGCTGGTAATTCTGTAAGACAGTATCCTTTACTTCATGAAGTACTCAAATTATCGATATGTCACACTGCTCGAATCATTATCCAGATGGCTCTAACAATCAACCAACAATTGTTGCCAGAATGAAACTTTCACTCTGCAGCGGAGTGTGCGCTGATATGAAACTTCCTGGCAGATTAAACTTGTGTGCCAGAACCGGGACTAACCTGGGTCCCAGGTTCGAGTCCCGGTTCCGGCTCTCAATTTTAAATTTCCAGGAGGTTTCAACAATCGTTTCGCTTAGAGCAACTATGAGGGATACACAGTACACAAGCTAAATCTTGCTTAATATTTCGTAAGCACCAAATTCGTACTATAGCACGAAGTCATGTTGCATTTCAATAATTTAGCAGTGTATTTCTGGACACCAACTAAACAAAACTACATTCACTGTGCTTCAGTTTCATATTAAGTGAAAGTGAAAGTAAATAAACGAATTCTTCACGCATATAAACTCACACATCGGTCAAATTAGTACCCTATTAACTCTATTAATTTGCGAACGGGAAGGTTCACTCACTTCAAACTCGCCTACAACCGAAGCAGCTCAGCCAAAGCAGACTGAATAATGAAGACGGTCTCACTCGTCTCTGTCGCCTGCACCTTCGGTGGAACCACCGCTCCAGCATTTCGCGAAGACTCTGCGCCATATCCGTTGGGCTTCCACCGGTATCCACGCCCCTAATTCGCAGTTCGTATTGAAGTTCAGCCTTGCGTAAATCCGTCACCCCGGTCACCTCTCTCACCGCCAGTCTGAAACAGGTCGGAACACAAGTAATATTTGTCACAGTAAGGAACCCAAACAACCACACTAACGTACATTCTAATCACTTATATTCACCACCCACAGATCGCCATAACAACAACCACGCTCCGCAACCAAAATGCACCGGTAGAGGGAGTGGTTGGACTGGGTTGAGCTGTGAGAAACTTCTGTCCCTCGTAAAACTAATTTTATTTTTAATTTTAAACAAAATTTGGAACTTATAGCCAAAGTAATAACAATTTTATTCAACGTAGCAGTTTCCAAGAGATTACTAGTTTATACCCAATCCACATAATGAATCGTTAAATCCTTTCTGTTAATTAAGAAACACATCTTTCAAACTGTACCATAGTACCTTCCTGCTGTACAATACGGTCTTTAATATAAGAAAACCAACAAGGCAAGCACTTTCATTAAACAAAATAATTTCATTTGTCAACAACTGTACAAAGGGCAGTATATATAGGGTGTTACAAAAAGGTACGGCCAAACTTTCAGGAATCACTCCTCACACACAAAGAAAGAAAATATGTTATGTGGACATGTGTCCGGAAACGCTTAATTTCCATGTTAGAGCTCATTTTAGTATTTCTATTTAAATGTAAATTGAAATAAAATTGTAAATTTTCACAATCAACATTTGTGGGCTGACGAGAATCCGCACGCAATTGTGCAATCACGTCATCAGATTTTCTGTGAACGTTTGGGCAGGAATTGTTCGTGATATCTTGATTGGGCCTCATGTTCTTCCACCTACGCTCACTGGAGCACGTTATTATGATTTCATATGGGTTACTCTACCTGTGCTGCTAGAACATGTGCCTTTACCAGAACGACACAACATGTGGTTCATGCACGATGGATCTCCTGCACATTTCAGTCGATGTGTTCGTACTATTCTCAACAACAGATTCGGTGACCGATGGACTGGTAAAGGCGGACCAATTCCATGACCTCCACGCTCTCCTGACCTCAACCCTCTTAGCTTTCATTTATGGGGGCATTTGAAAGCTCTTGTCTACAACCCCGGTACCAAATGTAGAGACTCTTCGTGCTCGTAGTGTGGATGGCTGTGATACAATACGCCATTCTCCAGGGCTGCATCAGCGCATCAGGGATTCCATGCGATGGAGGGTGGATGCATGTATCCTTGCTAACGGAGGACATTTTGAACATTTCCTGTAACAAAGTGTATAAAGTCACGCTGGTACGTCCTGTTGCTGTGTGTTTCCATTCCATGATTAATGTGATTTGAAGAGAAGTAATAAAATGAGCTCTAACATGGAAATTAAGCGTTTCCGGACACATGTCCACATAATATATTTTCTTTCTTTGTGTGTGAGGAATGTTCCCTGAATGTTTCGCCGTACCTTTTTGTAACACCCTGTATCTATGTTTAAAGAAAAAAAAAGGCACAAAAGTAAGAACAAAAGTAGCTTGTGGTCAGTTACTAAATAAAATTTTCTCCCATACAAATAGTGATGGAATTTCGTGACACCATACACTATTGCTAAAGCTTCCTTCTCAATTTGAGAATAACGGCACTGTGTCTGTCAAACGTTTGCACGCAAACGCTATTGGACGGTCCGTTTACCCGTGTCTATGTGACAGCACCGCGCCTAGACCATACGATGACGAGACAACTTGCAAAAGAACTGGTTTTTCTGGATCGAAGTGCAACAAACATCGATCACTGAGCAAAGCATATTTTAACTGTTGAAATGTGTGTCGGCATTCTTCTGTCCAAATATAACGAACATTTTTGCTGCGTAACTGATGCAGAGGGTCTGCAATTTGTGCTTTGTTGGGAATAAACCTAATATAGTTAGTTAACTTTCCCAAGACGGACTGTATTTCTTTCACATCTGGTGGGTCGCGAATGGCAAGCAAATGTGATTACATGGGGTGCACACTTTGACTGTTTATCCGGGTTGCAAAAGTCACACCTATCTAAGCGACACTTGAGACCAGCATCTGACAAAACTTGAAATAATTTTCTTAAATTTTCAATGTGTTCTTCTGGGGTACGAACTGACACAACTGTTGTCCAAGTAGTTTGAACAACAAGTCACCCGAGCTGTAAGCTGTTCCAAATATCTTTGGAAAATTGCGGGCACGGATGCACTGCCAAACGGTAGACGTAAATATTTAATCAAGCGCAGATGAGTATTGACAACACAAATTTTCTGTGATTCTTCGTACAGTGGCAGCTGAAGATAGGCATTGTGCAAATCTATTTTTGAGAAATATTTTCCTGCACCGAATCTGTCCATTAAATTTTTGGGTCTCGGCAAACTATCTACAACTGTTTGTGGATTTACTGTGGCCTTGAAATCAACACAATTTCGGATGCTACCAGACGGCTTCGGCAAAATTACAAGCGGATTCGCCCACTGGATAGCTTGCACTGGTTCAATTGCACCATTTTCTTGCAGTGTGCGAAGTTCTTGTGCTACTTCGTCGCGTAAAGCGAGGGGTACATGACGAGCTTTGCATAATTTTGGTGTGGCATTTTTCTTGAGAGTAATGTGCGCAGAAAAATCCTTAGCTTTTCCTAGTCCTGCAGAAAATAAATCCGGAAAGTCTTTCAGCAACCTGTCTACACTTTCTTTAGCATCAAAAGTGTTCACAACTAAAACATTGCCTTGCACAGTAACACCAAAACGATCAAAAGAATCTAGACCAAAAATGTTCTCTTCTTCATAAGACTGAAGCACTTGAAATGTCACTGTGCGCATTTGCGAACGGTATTCTGCAGGTAGTGAACACTGTTCTAGTACAGGAATTTCATTTCCAGTGTACGCTGTTAACCGTGTGCTAGTGCGAGAAAGGCGCGGCGATCCTAACTGTTCATAAATTTTGCGATTGAACAATATGACCGATGCACCTGTGTCTAGTTGAAATTTGACATAAATGTCATTCACACGCAAACGTCCATCACCCCTTTTCGGAATGACTCAAACTGAGCCCTAATATATTCCTGAATCACGGAAATTTTTATTAGTTCACAGTCTATAACGAAGTCATTCCACTGTAGGTGAAGTTGAACTTATCTTATATGCTGGCTGAAGTCCATTGCGTTGTGAGCTTTCTTCGGCATTCACTAAAGCATTTGATTTTATAGGATCTTTTCATAAATTAAAACCACCTCAGTTGATATGGAAACGATTTTATTTCCACTTAAACATTGCACAATCAAGAAATGCAGCAGCAAGCCAACAGAGCTGCTTACAGGTTTCTGGCCACTCGAATACTTCATAGCAGACTAAACAAACAATGGTTTCTCTCAAACATCTTTCTACGTAACCACGTAATAAGATTGATGACAAAGTTTTGTAATTCACTATTAAACAATATTCTTTTACATTAAATTTTCCAAAATACAGAAATGGAAACATTACATTTAAGCTTTGACTATTTATGTCAATGTATGTACTTGTTTCATGAAATTTGTATTTAAATGTGGTACACTAATTCAACGTCATCCTTTTGACTAGTGTTTACAGTGCTCAAATTATTTACATTATGTGTGTTTTCGAAATGCACACATATTTCTTTTGCTAATATTGTGTAGGCGTAATATTATTGTGACATGGAATTTTAATGTGTTTTGGTTTGCGGTCAAATTATTTATTAGTACGGATTTGTATATGGTTGTCGTAGTTTTGTTAATTTCGAAGATAGTTTCTTAGTACCAAACGGATTATTAATTTTAGTGCATGAAAAATTATCAGTATTTAATTTAGGATCTAGTGATATATAAAACATCGTCTGCCCTAATTTATTTAAACAATAGGTATATATGAAATCATGTTGTGCAATAGTTATAAAATGTAGCATTGTTGTTTTTATACAAATTAGTATCTATATAGGTTCAGCAATTTCCGAAACTAAGTGTAATGCATTTTTAGTGTTTGCAGTTATTATTTACAAAAGTATGAAAATCTGAAAATTACGTAAAAGGTCAGCCAAAGTTATATTTAAATCAATGTACTATTTCTTAAAAGCGTTTTACTAATAGCGTTAATAGAATTTCAAACAGAAGGCGAAAATGTGAAATATCACATGTCCGGTAATGAAGTTTTACTTTAGGTGTCAGATATTTCGTGTTTCTATGTTGGCAACTGATTTTTAGGAGTTTGCAACATAGCAGAAACGTTACAACACGCAAACGGATATACATTTTTCTGGCCTGGTGAATAACTTGTGCTACGAGAGGCAGCCACGGGTTCTGAAAATACTGCATTTATTGAATAAGTATTATCGCTGTTACGGCCAGGAAGGAAAATTACGTTTCTTTTGCTGTAAGCAGACTGCTTGTATATGACCTTTCTTGCCACATGCATAGCATTCTGCTGACCGGGGTGGACGGTTCTGCCTTTTGTGCCGCGAGAAACATTTTGGGGAAGACATCACTTCCTTAGCGGGCAAGGCTCTGTGTCTATCTGCTTGTTTACGGTTAATGCGGGCAGGAGGAAATGCACATCGTTCAACCTTGCATTCGCAGGCACGTCACATCGTTACAGTACAAAATGGAATTGAATCCAAGTTTTCCGCTACCGCCGGCCGCGGTGGCCGAGGGGACTGCAGCACGCCAGTCACAGTCTGTACGGCCACTACGGTCGGGGGTTCGAATACCCCCTCGTGCATGGCTATTTGTGTCGTCCTTAGTGTTAGCTAGTTCATAAGTAGTTTGTAAGTTTAGGGACTGATGACCCAGTAGTTAAGACCCATAAGCTATACAAACAAGTGAACATTTTCCGCTACCATGGTACCTGAATCGCACTGTTCCAAAATCTGTTCTACTTGATGGAAAGACGGATCTGACAGCTTTAGAATCTGGTCTGTAAGTCTACTGTCAGGAATATTATAAACAATAAAGTCACGTAACATCACATCCGAATACGAAGCTCCACATGAACACTTCAATTTGCACTTTCTAGTAAGATCTTGAAGATCTATTATCCACTGCCAGTATGTTTGCTTCTGGTTTTTCCTACACCGAAAGAACTGATACCTAGCGGCTACTACATTGATTTGCTGTCCATAATAGGACGTGAGGGCTCCTACAACTGAATCATAAGAAAGTTCAGAAGGTTCTGCAGTGGGAAACAGTTTTTTTGACAAGACGGGATGATGGGGGGGGGGGGGGGTTACACAAGATAGTAAAAAATGTGGTTTGACAGTACCTTGTATCCTATGAACTGTTGCATAGGCTACAAACTGTTGCAGCCATTCTGTCCATTCCTCTTGTGCTTCGTCATACTGGCGAAATGGCGGAATTACTGGAGGTGGTAGCTGCTGCAGTAGTACTTGCGTATTTTGTGGCACAGGTGCGGCGAGAAGTTGTACAGTAGACAGCAAGGAGGCGATTTGTTGACTCTGAAACTGAAACATCTGCATCAATTACTGTGCATCGAGCGCAGGGAGCTGCGGCGCAGTGGCAGGAATGCTTGTGTTAGTGGGCATTGACATTTTGCAAAAACAACAAGAATAAAGAATGCACAAATATAGACATTGACACTGTTCCTGCAAATGAAAAGATTACATCTACATCTACATACATACTCCGCAATCCACCGAAAGGTCAGAAATAGACAATCAAAATAATTTAGTAACGTAGTGTCAGACATTTCGGCTTCCACTGCAATTTAACATCTCATCGCCATGTGTTTTGTCCTCCCCGCCCTATCTTTCAGGAAAGGATCTGCTCACGACGCGTAGGGTGCGTGGACAGCTAAAACAGCTATACAGATTAGTAATACAAGTTTTATTTACTGAAATATACACAATACTCAACTTTAAGAGAATATATCCGTTCTCGCGGCGGCGTCTTCTTGTCTGGTGGTAGCTGTGCTGTGTCCTGGTAACTGCCTATTTCGGAGCCGTGTTCAGAGGTGCCCTTCCAGACGTATGTCGGCCTAGATATAGCTGCTTGTAGAGGGCGCGCTTCTCGGTTTCTCCCTCCAGAAGGCGCGGCGCCGGCGTGTGATTGGCTGCCGGTCGTCCGCTGCCTTCTTCACGATCGTTTTCGTGCGTCTTGAGTGTGGCGATGTCTTTACGGCACAACACCAAGTACCACACACACACACACGCGCGCGCGCGCGCGCGCACGACGGAGGACTCGAGCCTCCGGCGGGAGAGGTAGCGCAACCCATAACATGGCGCCTTAGACCACTTGGCCATTTCCAGATGACGATGGTTTACCCACTGGGATGTAAAAGACTATTTCACTCTCTTTTCATACGTTATAATAAAGGATAAACAGCCATGAAGTTTAATTAACTTGCAAAGAAGATAGTAAGAGTCAGATGAAAGAAGGAACCAAATTAAACAAGAATATTACATGCCTACTATACTAAAGAAAAAAGTTGAAAGCAGATCAGTGGCGGCGGGTCCTGTCTGTTCACTGATTCAGTGAACCCCTGGAAATAAGCTTGTCGTGTGAAAATAAATAAATATATAAAATAAATCTATCATTCTTCGTTTCGTTCATCTTTCATATCATTTTATATTCATATTCAAAGCATTATTATCGCATGAGAAACGTTTAACGTTGCGGAGACAGCACTTAATACGAGTCGTAGTGCGGCCGCCTAATGTAGGCGGCAGTGGTCGCAGCGTTGCAATGCGCATGCGCGGCTGACGTTCAAATTCTCTTCTGAAGCCCCTTGAGGCAGAATATGGGTACTCCAGTGGCAGGGAAGGGCGAGGGAAAAAGTCGCTTTTAACATTGGTATTATATCTGGCAGACACACCAGATCCTGACTGTTCGAGCGCTGGCGGCTATGCACGAGTGGTTCCGAAGTAAGACAAGGACCTCGCTTTGCGCCTGCGTAAACCGTTCATTAAGGCAACATCCACCCTTTGTTTTTGGCGCATTGAAGATTCATCAAGAACACGTCATATTTGTTAAAATAAATTAACGACGCATCAACTGAAAAAGCGTTCAGAAAATCAGATCCTGAATACTATCCAACTACCAAGAACAGCCGTGTAGTTCATGGCATCGCGATGCGGTGTCTAATGTAGTGGGTTCGACACCGACTGTAAGCAAATTCTTTAAACCCAATCTGCCTTTTAAATGATACAGGAACAGCAATGACTTTTGTATTGTTACTTGCCACATATCTTTGGACGTGTTTGTGAATGTGGCGCGATTTTGAGGGTAAATGATATTTATTCTCTTCGATGTAACAAATATTTATTTGAAAAGTGGTGGGGGAGAGCAGTCTTTGCACATGCGAAAGGTTAGGAAGGGGTGCTGCATATAGTGTCACGTGACCCGAAGGTACGAGATAGTGGTACTCAAGGTACCTTCCGCCACACACCGTTATTTGGCTTGCGGGTTATGGATGTGGATGTATATGTAGAGGTGGCTTGTCTTTTCATCGTAACAGATTCGTTGAAGCTTGGTAGGGCTCGAGTTAAAGCAAGCGCAAACAAGCCGAGGTGAGTCATTCTGCAGTTGTTGTTGTTGTTGTTGTTGTTGTTGTGGTCTTCAGTCTTCAGACTGGTTTGATGCAGCTCTCCACGCTACCCTGTCCTGTGCAAGTCTCTTCATCTGAGAATACGTTCGGCAACCTACATTCTTTTGGATCTGCTTATTATATTCGTCCCTCGGTCTCCCTCTACGATTTTTACCCCACACGCTTCCTTCTAATGCTGACAATTCCTTGATGTCTCAGAATGTGTCCAACCAATCTACCCCTTCTCTTAGTCAGGATATGCCAGAAACTCCTCTTCTCCCCGATTCTGTTAAGCACCTCCTCATTAGTTACGTGATCTACCCATCTAATATTCATCATTCGTCTGTAGCACCACATTTCAAAAGCTTCTATCATCTTTTTATCTGAACTTCTTATCGTCCATGTTTCACTCTCATGCAACGCTACACTCCAGACAAATGCTTTCAGGAAGAACTTCCTAACATTTAAATTAATATTGGATGTTAACAAGTTTCGCTTCTTTAGAAACGCTTTTCTTCCCATAGCCATTCTGCATTTTATATCTTCTTTACATCGGCCATCAGAAGTTATCTTGCTACACAAATAACGTAATTCATCTGCTACTTTTATTGTCGCATTACTTAACCTAATTCCTTCAGCATCGCCTGATTTTCTGACATTGTATTCCATTGTAAAATGTACACTTTCACGGCCGGAATGGTAAAAATTACTAAAAATTTCCGCGCTGTTATGCCGTGGTCTAGTTGATTTACTATTAAAACCCAACGTTTCGTCCGCGACTGCGGAGAACATTCTCAAGGTTGATCGTGGCACTTTTGGATGTCCGATTCACACTCTGGCTCGCTACTGACTGAAGCCAAATTCCGTTTACGAGGGCTCGCGCGCAGTGGTGTGACGTCAGATGTTTTTGACATGCGCGCGCACAAATGGATACCACGAAAGACTGTATAGAGAGGCAATATAAATTGTAAAACACCCCAATAATTTCAATAGGATGGAGGAGGGCGTGAAACTAAATAATATCTGGATTCAGGTTTTGAAGAATAAATGTAACAGTCTTCCACCAAGGAACGACATTAACGGACGGAGGCAATCGGCAATGACGAATTGCGCGCGCATGTCTCAGACAGAACATTCTGCAGATATTTTAACGAAAATGTATCTGAAGGGGGACCAACCGAGCCGCTTTTCCACGGCGCCAGTCGCAGAGGTGGGCCGAGCGGCAGGGGGTAGGTTTTTGGGGTGGGGGCTTTAGGGGGGGAGGCTGCGGCACTATCATGATCCGGCAATGAAAGAAGTGAACCCCCATTCATCTGAAACAGCAGCCGCCACTGATGCAGATGCAATGAATAAATTACAGTAACAAACCTCGTCATGGAAATAGAGCTAACAGTTGACATCAGGTGCAGATCGAGCGAAAATTCGAGATCTCTAAACCTTCATTGCGAATATATACAGGGTGTTACAAAAAGGTACGGCCAAACTTCCAGGAAAAATTCCTCACACACAAAGAAAGAAAATATGTTATGTGGACATGTGTCCGGAAACGCTTAATTTCCATTTTAGTATTTCTCTTTAAATGTAAATTGAAATAATTCGTGCAGACAATTGTCAAAAATACCTAATTATTTTGTTATTACGAACTGTACTTCCTCGATTCACCGCCAGTTGGCACAATTGAAGGAAGGAATTGTTGGTGATGTCTTGATTGGGCTTCATGTTCTTCCACCTACGCTCACTGGAGCACGTTATCATGATTTCATACGGGATACCTGTGCTGCTAGAAAATGTGCCTTTACAAGTACGACACAACATTTGGTTCATGCACGATGGAGCTCCTGCACATTCCATTCAATGTGTTCGTACGCTTCTCAACAACAGATTCGGTGACTGATGGATTGGTAGAAGCGGACCAATTCCATGGCCTCCACTATCTCCTGACCTCAACCCTCTTGACTTTCATTTATGGGGGCATTTGAAAGCTCTTGTCTACGCAACCAAATGTAGAGACTCTTCGTGCTCGTATTGTGTACGGCTGTGATACAATACGCCATACTCCAGGGCTGCATCAGCGCATCAGGGATTCCACGCGACGGAGGACATTTTGAACATTTTCTGTAACAAAGTGTTTGAAGTCACGCTGGTACGTTCTGTTGCTGTGTGTTTCCATTCAGTGATTAATGTGATTCTAAGAGAAGTAATAAAATGAGCTCTAACATGGAAATTAAGCGTTTCCGGACACATGTCCACATAACATATTTTCTTTCTTTGTGTGTGAGGAATGTTTCATGAAAGTTTGGCCGTACATTTTTGTAACACCCTGTATATAATGTCTTTTACAAATCAGTCTGCATTCTATGAGATACTACAATCCTTTTTCCATTGTTGTGTTATTATTAACGTTCGTAGTGTATTGTTAATGCTAATGGTAAGACCTGTCGTAGAAGTCGCTAGATTGCAGAGCTATGAATTGAGCAACACCCAAGTACCAAGCGGCAGTGGCCGAGCGCTCTAAAGCGCTTTGCTGCGGAGTGTAAGGCTGCTCCCCGTCGGAGTTTCGAGTCCTCCCTCGGACATGTGTGTGTGTGTGTGTGTGTGTGTGTGTGTGTGTGTGCGTGTGTATGTGTGTGTGTGTGTGTGTGTATGTGTATGTGTTGTCCTTAGAATAAGTTAGTTTAATATTACCATATAGCAAGAGCCCCATAAATAACATATTTTAAAGTCATTTGAAATATTAAATCAGATAAAATGTAATTAGGATAAATATTCAATTCATTTCTTTCTCCCTTGGAATCGATAGGCTACGTAAAAGATATACAAAGAAACTCTAATTATAATATCACTGTAACTAATTAAAATATCTGACCTATAATATAAAAGTAATAATCCCATCGTACTCGCTCTCTGTTCTAGTGTCTGCTCTGTTCTATTGTCTGCTCTGTTCTGATTGTTCTGTTGTCTGAATTGTACTGATAATATCTGATACTTCAATATGCTGAAACGAACATTATTAACTATTGATTATTGTTCTTAAGTGATTGTACAAAATCTTCAGATATAAAATGGATACTCAGGTATAACTAACTATTACGACTTTGGATGGTTCGGTAATTAAATATGTTAAACTTACGTGTCTCGTGTAGCTTGCCATAGTATCTTTGACTGTAATTAAACATTTTGCAATATTTATTGGCTTATAACCTGCAATCACTTTTATGTAATGAACAGTTCTAAGTCTGATTAGCCATTAATCTGTATCAATTATTAATTTTCATTCACTAAATTACCTTCATTCAAAATTATGCTACACGTGGATTGAATCTTAATATTCCGAACCTCCATCCAATGTCGTCGGATAGTTACGCGGATTACAACCAATCTCACTACACCTTATCAACGAGATCAACTACACCGCTGTTTAAGGTAACTATTCGTCGAATTCTGTAGGTTGCTTGCTCTGCAAGATGTTTTAAACTATTAAATGTTTGGCCATTTCATTTATTTTTTTTTTAATTAACTGTTCGTCTAAATGGAAGGCTTAGTCACTGATTATTATTTTAAAATAGTTCAACAACTTCTGTACGGCCAATTTTTCAAACCTAAATAGTCAGGCAAGCAATTACACTACATTAGTTCAAGTAGATCGTAAGTGTAGGGACGGATGACCACTGCAGTTCGGTCCCATAGCTTTACAGACATTTGAGCATTTGACAACCCGCGTATTCGCAAGCTGTGATGCAAACTGACTGAGCGGTTCGAGCCGTGTTAGAACAAAACTACGAACGAGAAACCATTTCACAAAGCGCCAGTGCACGGTAAGAGCGCATGCGCAGGAGGGCATTCTCGGCGTATCTGTAGCCGGTATTCAGCCAATACGACGTTCGCGTACGGGGACGCTGCAGTTGACAAGCGCGCCCGAGCCAACCGAAACAACGCATGCCGTGCTGCTGACACGTGAAATGCGCGTGTGGGCACAGCCGAACGTGGAAATGGCGGTCTGGCGCCTTCTGCACTGGCCAGCGCTGATATGCGTCCCGTGGGTCGCAAGTCGAAATAACAATCAGCAAAAACTGGGATTTTTTTCCCCTGCGCGGGGAATTAGTAAAACGTGTTGAATTGAAAAAACGTGCTTCCAGTCAAATTTTCTCTCGCGCACTTTTTACCCTTTACCCAATACGTGTGTGTGTGTGTGTGTGTGCTGAAATGAGAGACAGAGAAGAGAAAAAGATAGGATGAGAGAGAGACAGAGAGAGAAGCAATAAAGGGAGGGATGGTGAGAGGATTGTAGGAGACTGTGAAAATGCAGATTCTGTTCATAACTAGAACCGCGGCGGCGCATGCATATGGAACAACCCCGCGGTGCGTTAAACGCTCCTCCTGAAAACTAGTCACGTATTCTGTTGGAGGCCGCGTTTGATAACAAGTAATTCAACCCGCGGTGCGCCGTTCGCAGTGGCGAGTCTGCTCCCGAATAATTCTGAAACAAGGCTAGGTGATGCGAGGCATAAACTAGATTCATTTCGTGGCCGAAGAAAATTGTATAAATATTCGTTATCGTGGCAAGCTCTTTCCAATAACCGAATACGGCAGTTTTCCTTTTGTTTCTCACTTTGACGTACTGCACTACTGGGCGAATGCACTACGACAGTATTTTTGAAAAGAGTATCTTTTTCTCTTATTATTCTGCTGCCACTATGTACAACGTAATTTACAAATTTTAAAGTTCTAACCTCTTTTTAGTATCTGGATTTGTAATTTTATATGTAATGCCGAAAATATTTACAAAAATTAGGTTCCTATACTCTTATACAGGGTGTTACAAAAAGGTACGGCCAAACTTTCAGGAAACATTCCTCACATACAAAGACAGAAAATATGTTATGTGGACATGTCTCCGGAAACGCTTAATTTCCATGTTAGAGCTCATTTTAGTACGGATGAGGCTTCATTCCAACGTGATCAAATTGTAAATTTTCACAATCAACATGTGTGGGCTGACGGGAATCCGCATGCAATTGTGCAATCACGTCATCAACACAGATTTTCTGTGAACGTTTCGACAGAAATTGTTGGTGATGTCTTGATTGGGCCTCATGTTCTTCCACCTACGCTCACTGGAGCTCGTTAACATGATTTCATACGGGATACTCTACCTGTGCTGCTAGAACATGTGCGTTTACAAGTACGACACAACATGTGGTTCATGCACTTTCATTTATGGGGGCATTTGAAAGCTCTTGTCTACGCAACCCCGGTACCAAATGTAGAGACTCTTCATGCTCGTATTGTTGACGGCTGTGATACAATACGCCATTCTCCAGGGCTGCATCAGCGCATCAGGGATTTCATGCGATGGAGGGTGGATGCATGTATCCTCGGTAACGGAGGACATTTTGAACATTTCCTGTAACAAAGTGTTTGAAGTCATGCTGGTACGTTCTGTTGCTGTCTGTTTCCATTCCATGATTAATGTGATTTGAAGAGAAGTAATAAAGTGAGCTCTAACATGCAAATGAAGCGTTTCCGGACACATGTCCACATAATATATTTTCTTTTTGTGTGTGTGTGAGGTATGTTTCCTGAAAGTTTTGACAAGTAAACCTTTTAATATAAAGGAATGTATGAGGCTTATCTAAGCATGCGGAGCTATGTCTTTGCGGACTTTTCGATCTGTAGCTGCTCGTGGGACCAAGGCGAATTCATCTATTGTTTCGTTTCTACCCCCAGCGGGATGGGTGCACCTCTGGGAGGGTATCAACGCCCAATCTAAAAAGACGGCTCCGCCTGCCATTCCTCCGGATGTAGGAGCTCATAAAAATGTTTAGTATCGAGTAACAGAAAAGAGGCTGTTGGTCAGAATGTTTTTCTCATAATTACACGAAAAGATGATTCATACGACATAGTTTCGACCATCTAGAGGAAATTGTGGATAGTTTGAAAACTGCGAAACGATCGCAGAATGATATCCTGTTGGTACAAACTTCAAAATTCCGAAAGGTGGCATTTCTCCAGAAAGCATATTGTTTTGGGGAATAATGAATTGAAACGTAGTTACATAGTACCCTAAATTACAGTAAGTCTCCTATAGGGATTTGGTGTAAATACCAATCAAAGAATTAAAAATCAGAATGGTCTGTAGAAGGTGTCTTCGACGTACAGAATATTATGAAAAGGGTAGATGCAGTACTCATAAAATCTGAGTCCTTTGTGACTTTGTGAGAATGTGAAGGCAAGTTTGTGTGAGGAGTCTATTCCCGATATATATATATATATATATATATATATATATATATATATATATATATATATATATATATATATATATATTAATTTCATTTCCACCTACATTTCATGTATGCTGAATTTTCTGTTATCATCTTTGACTTAAATCTGTGACTATCAAAGAGCACATTTTTCTAGGGTTCCTGTTCGCGCAGTCTTGTTCTTCAGTTATACTTGTGCAATCCTTGTTGCTGCCGTGTTGGCAATCTAATGTTATATGTGTAAAGTACTTGTCAGTTTGAGTCTTGCTACAGACGTATGTTTCAACGTGAATTATGTAATTTATTTGAAAATGAGTAATATCTTACATAGCAGTGGATTTTCTCTGATTTTAAATGTGTTGTTGAAGCTTGAAGGTAAATATAACTTCATAATGGAATACAGTTTGTTAGTCAATTATCCTGATCCTCGATGTTAAAGCAATGTAGGAGAATTGTAGTTCACTTTCTTTGAAAAGGAATAAAGTTTGTAAACGTTTGCATGATTTAATCTGAACTATGATTTTTGTAAAAGGCGGTTTGAAATGATGCAGTGAGCTGTACTTCTTGTTATACATGACTTAGTCCTCTGTTGGTTCATTCCCGCAGTTTAAATTCTCCTGATACTGCATGTTCATTTTCACATCCAAGACTTGAATTAAAATAGTGTTGTTGAAGCATATAATTACACCACTTGGTAACTGATTGTTTTGCAGTGTACAGTAATATTGTCCGTTGCGCACCTACAATTTCACAGATGTAATTTTGCCTTAAATCTGCTTTTTTGCTTGATTTGACTATATTAAAAGGAAAAGCAGTTTTAACATAAGGGCCGTGATTAATTAAATCAGTTTACATTTATTTATATTTTGCAATGGGAAGTTTGCTCACACTCTGATTTGCAGCGCAAGTTTCAAACAGTCTGTTCACATTCTTTGTTACTAGACAATGAGATTTTATACAGCGGTATCAGTGACCAAGAATAATATTTACAGTTTTTGGGTGATCACAATCTCATTAAAAATATTATGTAATTTTTTTATTGAACATGGATAGTTATCGTACCAGTCTGCATTCTGTTTTCTTCTTAAGGTAAGTGTTCGTAATTTCTGTAAAAATGTGTCCACTGAGTTCAAGTTCAGTTAGGTGATTTAAATTCAGTAAAGGCTCTCAGACCGATCTTTTTAATAATGCAGAGTTACTGTCAGATGACACAGACTTAAAATTCACACAGCGTAGTTAGCCTGTTATATTTCACTCACTCATTCACCAGTTTTAAATGAGTATTTTATTTGTAATTCCGTATTGTTAATCACAGCCAGCCTTACAACAAATTAATCTATTCCATACACATTCAATCACTCAACAATTCAGTTTGCAATCCACACACACACACACACACACACACACACACACACATATATATATATATATATATATATATATATATATATATATATATATATATATATACCTTATTTAATTATATTTATTTAATTAGTAAATTTCACTCGCTGAGAACATCTGCAAAAGCTACAACTACCATCTTTGCTGAGCCTCTGGTCCGAGAACTGCAGAGCCTGCCCTACCATCCATTATAGCTCCTAAAACAACTCCATTAGTTCCAACCAGACCACCGGAATAAAGAAAAAAAATCTGCAGTTAAAAAAAGTCTTAGAACTTGCGAAAGCCGGAAGTAAGCAGTCGGAAACAGTGTCAATAGCTATCAGTAATGCTCCATTTGACTCTACCTTAGAGCTCATAAGCTAAACGTCATTGGGCCATCGATCTCACTCGAAGACTGACACCCCACCGGAGGAAACCTCTCGCCCCTAGAGTAACCCTCCATCTACTATGGGCTCCCAGCCCCGTCAGAAAAAGAGCGTGAAGGTTCAACCTCATTCCTAGATTGATCTCATACTTCAATGCAATTTGCAACGATTTAGAGCAAATGTTGTCGATCACTATCTAAGGGACGACCCATACCTTTCAAATTTCAAGCCTTCTTATGTCACTGGGATGAGTGGTTACTGTCTCCACAGAAAAGACGAGTTTGGTGGAGAGAGAGAGAGAGAGTCAGAGGATCGCGCGGCCTCCCACGTCGGAGGTTCGAATCCTTCCTCGGGCGTGGATGTGTGTGTTGTCCGTAGGTTAGTTTAACTTAATCAGTTTGTAATACTAGGGACTGATGACCAACATAGTTTGGTACCATTGGATTACAAACATTTGAACATTTGGGACACGCACTTGTGTCTACCTCCAAATAATGCGCTCAATGAAGAAGTTCTTGATGACCTTTCAACATCCATTATCTACTGCGGTGATTTTAATGCACACAATGTACTTTGTGGCTCTGTAGCTACCTGACCAGTGGTAGAGCAGTTGAGAGCGTTATTTTGTCGTCAAGTGCCCATTTATTAAATACAGGTTGGAGCACACACTCCTGCACTGCAAGAGGTTCGTTCTCTGCCATCGATCATTCGCTTTGCTCTCCACTGGTTGCCCTTAGTATTGAGTGAGAAGTGGTCAATGACCAACACACAAGTGAACATTTATCTGATGTACTGGAGTCAGTCAGACAACCGCCACAATGGGTACTCGGTAGATAGGAACGGACCTTTTACAACCGACTTGCTGAGTTTCGTTATTGTGTTAGTGTCCAGTAATGGGTGGATCATATCATAGTAACGATCCAACATGCCGCTGCAACTTCCATTACACATTCTTCAGGAGAACCGAGGAGGCAGCTCGTGCCTTGGTGGATTGACAAATATCGCTCTGCAATAAGGACGCGGCGTGCAGCTCTGCGTAGTTTCAAAAACAGGATAGATCCAGAGGGCAAAATGTCACCGAGCTATTAGAGAGGGGAAGACGCGATTGTGGCAATCGTTCCATCAGAAGTTCAAAAGAATGGGAGACCGTATGGAGGATATATGGGAGAGGAGGAAGGTGCCGAGAGGCTGCTGCTACAGGAAATGGCACCTTAACAGAACAATCCATTAGACATTGTGGAAACTATGGCAGAATATTTCGCCGCAGTCACTTCCACGGCCTGTCAGAATCCCGCTTTCAAGCGCCACAGGTTGGCTATGTAACGGGCAATTTAGATTTCAGATGAACTGATGAAGAATACAACCGTCATTTTTCCAGTTGTGAGCTCGATTATACCTTATCTGCAGCTCGTGACACACGTCCTGCTAATGATAATACACATTCTACTATGCTAAGTCATTTAGCAGATCGCAACAAAGAAATCATCCTCGTCCTTTTTAATGTAATTTGTGTGTCTGGTCACTTTACCGACTCATGGCGTGAAGCAATTTTAATTTTTTAAAGCCTGGAAAGGACTCCATCGTCCCTATTAGTTATCGTAGTGTTGTCCTCAATAGTTGTGAGGAAAAGACATTGGAGCGGATAGTCAACGCCACCTGTTCTGTTTGTTAGAATGCGAGCGGAGCTCGCTCTATGATAGATAAGCTATCTTTCAATAGTGTGCTATGAGACTGTAGGATGAAATGAAATACAATATCTTTTTTAGAAACAAACATTTTTAATCCACATTCGAATAAAAAAATAAAATTATGCGAAGTGCTTAATGATTTACAATAAATATCACATACATTATTCCTTATAGCCTGTGTTGCAATATCTCAACTCGTACGATGAGAGTAATGTCCAAATTCATTTTAATTTCATTGTAGGGCATTCTAGTGAACTACGTTATTTGTAGTATTGTTTGAAGCGTAAATGTAGAGATTACTTGGGTTGCCCACCGTTGAGCATGTGACGTATAATTGACCATGTGAAAAACGTGAGGGCTGTAAATGGATTCCTGCAATGTTTAATGATTGTCCTTGAGCTTTTTTAATCGTCATGGAAAAAGCTAGACGAACGGGAAACTGAAGACTTTTGAACTGAAATGGCATATCTGAAGGGATTAAAGGAAGTTCAACAATGATTGTAATAATATCACAGATCGATCACTTGATGTAATGTGCGAAAGGTCAAATCGATTTTTTTAGAGAGATGTGTTAAAAGAAATTTCTTTCATACTGCTTTATTTATTCTTATATTTCCTTAGAGAGAAAGAGCTGAAGACATTTTAGCACGCATAGACCAAACATATGGTCTGTGGCATCACGTTTCGTGTTTGTAGCCTCCTTGCTATAAAGTCCCAAACGTCATCGCTGGCCTTCAGTCCGAATTTTTTTATAATTTGACGACTTTCAACCCCCATATCTTTCAACCCCTTATAGCTATCAGCATGGAACTGCTATGGTGTACAACGGGAGATTTCGGACAACAATTACGCACACACCATTCGTTTGCGTTCCGTAGTTTTTGCTGCAGAGCGAAATATTAACATGCATACGTAGAATTTTATACACACCAATAACTTTCCATCCCAATATACTCCACCCTTTTATCATTATCAACCCTCAAGCAACAATGCAACCAATAAAATCATTTTCAAACAGTAAATATAATTTTCAAAGAGTAATTATTGTTCTGCATTTCGTGTTATTTTCTTCAAATTACTAAATATCTATTAGGGCTCTATAAATTCGTGCCTAAAACCTCCCTCAGGTATAAATTACTAACTGTAAAAATACTCAAGTCTCTGTGTCTTGTGTTCAGACGTGATAAACGTACACCGAACGGACTTTCACATTTATAGATACAGATAACTCATGAAAATATATCTGATAAAAATATTCCGGTAAAGCTAAATATCCGGTGAGTAGCCTCCTTTCAAGCGCCCGAAGGTTAATAATCTTAGAAAGCTGCAGAGTGATTTCAGTGCGCTGTCGCCTTCGGCTGGAATTGACTTCTCGCAGCGCTTCCTCATGACTCGGCGAACGAGTTAAAGAGGCGCTGAGCACGCACGCAGCTGCGACGCTGAACTGCTGACGTGGGAATGTGCTGACTTATCAGCGAGCCACTAGGCAGGAGGGCAGCAGCCGCACCGCTTCTTCCCACGTTGCGGTAGGTCGCGGCGCAGCGATGTTCGCCCGTCCATTCAGGCGCCACAGGATACGTCCGCGAGCGTTTCTGTCAGCAGAGGCAAACGATTAGCTTTTGGAACACCGGGGCATTAAGCCAGCGGTGTTTGGCTCCGACCCCAGGGAAACATTGGAGGATGAGTCAAAACAACGACGGAA
This sequence comes from Locusta migratoria, assembly GCA_026315105.1. Lineage (NCBI taxonomy): Eukaryota > Metazoa > Arthropoda > Insecta > Orthoptera > Acrididae > Locusta > Locusta migratoria. The sequence goes on from CM048747.1 coordinate 107,028,222, forward strand.
ACTCTGCAAATGACACCAGCTGAGCGCAGTGGCAGTATCAGCTTTGTCTGGACACCTTCATACTCTACAGGCACATCTTTCTGCACTTCAGGGGAGTCGAACAGCTCTATCTTGACAATGCTAAAGTGGCAAAATAAATGCCCTGTAATTTCAGGAACTGTTGAGCATATATGCAGGGTGTTACAAAAAGGTACGGCCAAACTTTCAGGAAACATTCCTCACACCTTTTGGAATTTCGAGATTCGAACCAACAGGATACCTTTCTGAAAAGAAAATATGTGGACATGTGTCCGGAAACACTTAATTTCCAAGTTAGAGCTCATTTTAGTATTTCTCTTTAAATGTAAATTGAAATAATTCGTGCAGACAATTGTCAAAATACCCAATTGTTTAGTTAGTATGTGCTGTACTTCCTCGATTCACCGCCATTTCGCTCAATTGAAGGAAGGTACTGTTGAATTTCGTGCTTGTGTTGACATTACGGATGAGCTTTCATTCCAACGCGATCAAATTGTAAATTTCCACAATGAACATGTGTGGTCTGACGAGAATCCGCACGCAATTGTGCAGTGACGTCATCAACACAGATTTCTGTGAACGTTTGGGCAGGAATTGTTGGTGATGTCTTGATTGGGCCTCATGTTCTTCCACCTACGCTCACTGGAGCACCTTATCATTATTTCATACGGGACTCTACCTGTGCTGCTAGAACATGTGCCTTTACAAGTACGACACAACATGTGGTTCATGCACGATTGAGCTCCTGCACATTTCAGTCGACGTGTTTGTACGCTAGTCAACAACAGATTCGGTGACCGATGGATTGGAAGAGGCGGACCAATTCCATGGCCTCCAAGCTCTCCTACCCTCAACCCTCTTGACTTTCATTTATGGGGGCATTTGAAAGCTCTTGTCTACGCAACCCCATTACCAAATGTAGAGACTCTTCGTGCTCGTATTGTGGACGCCATTTTCCGGGGCTGCATCAGCGCTTCAGGGATTCCATCCGACGGAGGGTTGATTCATGTATCCTCGTTAACGGAGGATATTTTGAACATTTCCTGTAACAAATATTTTGAAGTCGCTCTGGTACGTTCTGTTACTGTGTTTCCATTCCATGATAAATGTAAGTTGAAGAGAAGTAATAAAATGAGCTCTAACATGGAAATTAAGCGTTTCCGGACACATGTCCACATAACATTTTCTTTCTTTGTGTGTGAGGAATGTTTTATGAAAGTTTGGCCGTACCTTTTTGTAACACCCTGATATATATATATATATATATATATATATATATATATATATATATATATATATATATATATATATATATACAGTTAGTTTGTGTACACTTCAAAAAAAATTCTTCACCTATGGGTCTCGAAGTGTGACAGAAAGTTGCATTCTAATACAGAAAGGTTTATATATATCACGATTTTTCGTAACAACGTACCCCATCATAAAATTTATATACAATCATCTTGTGACAAACAAGTGAACACGACACAGCTACCACAACAATACAAATGGTGATATAACCAGTCACTACAACAAAAAGTGCACTAAACATTATGAAACATAACAACTGGTCACAAAAATGCAAGCAGCAATACCACAGCTCGAACATAAGTAAGCCACTAAACAGCCACATAGAACTGTTTTTCGTAATAGCTTCCAGGCGAATGCACAATAAATCAGTTATTTTTCGTAAATAAAAACGTGTTGTTGTTTGCAGATGACAAGTTGTGATAACTTCTCACACGTCAATTAATGCAGATGCAAATCCGGCGAATGACATAATGTACGTATCGTAAATAAATTATGCCTAATATAGTTAACAAAACTGTCAAATCAAACAACTTGTCCAAATGACTGCATAACAAAAATCTGTAACATGTTATTCCAGAAAATAAAAGGCATAAACCCATTGAAGATCGCACAATAAGTGCCGAAACATGTTTGGACGTCAAAACGAAATAATGTCTTGCATTTGGCGGTGATGATTGGCGTTGTAGAGTTTCAAAGGTCGAAATGATCATCAACTCACTACAGAAAACGAGTTACTTAGATACAGCTTCTCCGGTAAAACTATGTGAGATAGGTTTTATGGTGATGGAATACATCGGGGCACAAAAAGTTTACCCGGCCGGAATAATTTAAAGAACAAGAACAGGGGATTGAGGCTGCAGAAGCTAAAAACGCGAGTGTTGTCAACTCCTGCGGTCTGTGTAGCTTCAAAGCGCTGGTAATTTACATCGTCAAATAGAAGCAACACAATAGTTAAGATGCTGTATATGTCGAGATTCATTGCACTTTAACTCACGTATCATTTATTTTGGAAGACATTATTTGAGCACGTAGTAACGGTTGAGGTATAAAGATGTCAATGAACCGCTTCTTACATCTTTATCATTCCGTGAGTGGATAGGCTGACGGTTTATGAAAGCAACAGGGGCGCGCGTTCTGATCCCACTGCAGTCAATATTTGGCCACTGATCGTATTTGTTCGTTGTTGTTCAATGTATTCTTGGTTCAGATTCTTCTTCTTCTTCTTCGTCTTCTCCTTTTTTTTTTTCTTTTTTTTTTTTTTTTTTACATATGTCGTAGTGCCCTGTGACCGCGAGCGCTCAGCCACGGCGCCCACATCTACTCAGCCAACGAAACATATTTTAAGAAGCGCGTCGTTGTAGTAAATCTACCCACCTGGGGTTGTTATACCTCAACCGTTTCTCGTGCTCTAATAAAGTTTTCCAAAATAAATGATACGTGAGTTAAGATGCTATGAATTTCCATATATACTGTATCCTATTATATTGTTTCTATTTGACAATGTAACCACCAAGCTGAAGCTCAGAAGACCGCTAGAGGTGGCAACACTCGCACTTCGTAACTAAGGCATGAGCAATGCCCTGTTCTTGGATTTTAAATTTTTTGAGCCGGGTAATCTTTTTGTTCCCCACTGTACATAATTTTTATAGTAATTTACATACCGTGTTCTTTTCAGAAAATGCAGGAGCGACGCTTGTGATTGTAAAAATAAATAAATAAATAAATAAAAACACGGGCAGTTTTTTTATGGAACATTAACAATTGGTGACATACGACATAAAATGTTTGGGAGTGTAAGATAAGATTGTATTTATTTTCGTGTATTGTCGTTTTAAAATGGTAGCAAAGAAGACCGACACAAGTCATAAATGAAGGGTAGTATAGCTATTTGAAAGCGGCTATGGCCTAAGATATCGCTTCATACAAAGTTTGTAAGAGAAGGAGAAAATCAAAATTAAGCCAGTTAGTAACGTTTAAATTTATTAATTTGATACTACACATGTTTTCCTGACGTATATTTGCAAAATGACATGTTGATCATAGCTGTTTACTTTATTAACTCAATGCTACCGATTTCGGTTAGTATACCATTTTCAAGAGCTAGCCTGAAGTAGATGAATTTTATCAAGTGCATAGTCAACAATATGCAACATTAATGGAATAGTAGGGCAAGTTACAAGTCAGATACATGCAGAGTTTAGCCAATAGCTTAACATATCAAATATTTGTTACATGCTAAACTTCTTATAGATATTTTTCCAGTGGCTGATTGCTACAAACTGAAGCGTACATTGATGAGTGTGCGATCAAAAATTTTAAAACCAAAGATAACAAACAGGCTTACATTCGATCTCTTTGTGCAAAGATTATAGTCCGCACAATTATGCTATGATTCAACGTGGAAACATATTTTCCTACAAGTTCGTAGGCTTTCATCGCCAGCGTCATCTCTCTCTATATATAAAAGTGTTCTGTTGGCTTGTGCACGCTTCAAAAGCTCAATGAGTTCTGCAAGTTTGAATCAATGTTGCATCCCAGTCCCGATTTTATGTACCTAATTCTGCAATATATTTTGCGAACAACGTTTCCTCATTATAAAATTTATTTAAATTCATATATGACATATATTAAAAATTAGGTGAATAAAAAATATGAGCGTATTTCAGTAGAAGGTTATGTCAAAATTTCACAGCAGACGGTCAATAACTTTCGGAGATTTTCGATTGGGAACATCCACATTTACAAATGTAAATAACAGTTTGTTCAAAAACTGAAATCTCCCAAATTTCTTTTACAACCACCGACATTCTAATACATAACAGCTCTTGTCACCCTACTGCCAAAACGTTTCTGTCCTACGCTGTTTAGGCGATAAAGCCTTCAAAGTGCTAACGAACAAAAAAGACAGAACTACTGAATTTAACATTGTAATGCAGCTTTCTAGGGTGAATGGTTATCAGGAAAACGTAGTGAATAACTTAATACGAAAGAAACAGCGTGCGAAATCAAATAAAAATGGCACGGAAAATATCAAGAGAGTAATGGTTCCATATTTTGCTAATCTATCTCAGAAAGTGGCCAACATACTAAAACCTTTTAAAGTCGAAGCTGCTTTTAAAACTAATAATAAGTTACGTCATAAATTACGGAATAACTTAAACCAAGAGACTGATAAATATGACAAAGCAGGGGTTTACAAGATACATTGTAATAGTTGCAATGCCAACTACATTGGTCAAACCGGTAGATCGTTTAGAGTTAGGTACAAGGAACATATGAACGCCTTCCGACTTAATAATTTTGACAAGTCCGCTGTAGCTACGCAAATCCGTGAAACTGGCCATCCTTGAAAGCGGATTGAAGAAAACCTTAAGATTTTTCATTGACAGGATAAGGAAAGAAAGAACTGCTAGAACAGCTGGAGATTATAATACATAACGCTCCAAGCGACGCTTCATTAAATGAAAAAGTTCAAGGTAATACAGACAGTTTTTTTAAAAACTTTGTGGACCTATTATAACAAAAGTTGTTTGTTTTAAATTTCAACCTCTGTCATACTGTGCAAATGATTTCGTGACACCAGAATGTACCCACTAGCTTGTGGATGATCTTTGGAATTTGGAGGTCTTTGTTTTCATGTGCATACGTGCGCCCCAGTCGTGTTGTTGACTCGGTGCATTTCGGTTGTGTTATGCGCCGCCAGTGCTGGAGTATGGTTTGAATTCTGACATAGCACAGTATATTGAGGACATTTCTTGATAGACACGGTTACAAAGGAAGTAACCACGTTTTCTTTTATTAGGTTTTCTATTTTTATGGTTTCTTGTTTTAAGATTCTTGTACAGATTATCTGATGATCAGGACTTGACCCTTGAAACGCGTCATATTTTAATGTTTTTACACGATATCTGTGGTTAAGCCTACTTGTTTAACAAAATAATTAAGTAATACAACCACCACCTCACATCCATTATGGATATTTGCTTCTGTACTTTTCCAAATGGAACAATTATTCTTTTATTACATATCTTACTACAGAAAAACATATTTTTGCATATTTAGTGTTTCGCAGTGCAAGTAAAAATCAAAAGCGAATAATATTCCTCAAAATAAAAGTTCCGCTTGTATTACCAATTTGCATTTTTCAAATGTCGTTATTCAATCTTCTTCATTTGCCCGTAAACATTTTTCAGGCACTGCTTTAATTCTTATTTAACGTCGTGTATTTAGTATACTACTGGCCATTAAAATTGCGACACCAACAAGAAATGCAGATGATAAACTCGTATTCATTGGACAAATATAGTATACTAGAACTGACATGTAATTACATTTTCACGTAATCCTGAGAAATCAGTACCCACAACAACCACCTCTGGCCGTAATAATGGCCTTTACACGCCTGGGCATTGAGTCAAACAGAGCTTGGATGGCGTGTACAGGTAAAGATGCCCATGCAGCTTCAACACCATACCACAGTTCATAAAGACTAGTGACTGGCGTATTGTGACGAGCCACCATTGACCAGACGTTTTCAATTGGTGACAGATCTGGAGAATGTGCAAGCCAGGGCAGCAGTCTAACATTTTCCTTATCCAGAAAGGCCCGTACAGGACCTGCAACATGCGGTCGTGCATTATCCTGCTGAAATGAAGGGTTTCGCAGAGATCAAATGAAGGGTAGAGCCACGGTTCGTAACAAATCTGAAATGTAACGGCCACTGTTCAAATTGCCGTCGATGCGAAAAAGGGATGGCCGACACGTGTAACCAATGGCACCCCATATCATCACGCTGGGTGATACGCCAGTATGGCGATGACGAATACACGCTTCCAATGTGCGATAACCGCGATGTCGACAAACACGGATGCGACCACCCTAATGCAGTAAACAGAACCTGGATTTATGCGAAAAAATTACGTTTTGTCATTCCTGCACCCAGGTTCGTCGTTGTGTACACCATCGCAGGCGCTCCTGTCTGTGATGCAGCGTCAAGGCTAATCGCAGCGATGGTCTCCGAGCTGATAGCCCATGCTGCTGCAAACGTCGTCTAACTATTCGTGCAGATGGTTGTTGTCTTGGAAACGTCGCCATATGTTGACTCAGGGATCGAGACGTGGCTGTACGATCTATTACAGCCATGTGGATAAGATGCCTGTCATCTCGACTACTTGTAATACGAGGCCGTTGTGATCCAGCAGGGCGTTCCGTATTGCCCTCCTGAACCCACCGATTCCATATTCTGCTAACAGTCATTAGATCGCGATCAGCAAAGTAGCGATACGATAAACCGCAATCGCGATAGGCTACAATCCGACCTTTATCAAAGTCGGAAACGTGTTGGTACGCATTTCTCCTCTTTGCACGAGGCATCACAACAACGTTTCACCAGGCAACGCCGCTCAATTGCTGTTTGTGTATGAGAAATCGGTTGGAAACTTTCCTCATGTCGGCACGTTGTAGGTGTCTCCAACGACGCCAACCTTGTGTGAATGATCTGAAAAGCATATCACAGCATTTTATTCCTGTCGGTTAAATTTCATCTTCCTTGTGTAACAATTTTAATGGCTGGGAGTGTATTTATCGGACTGGTACTCGGAACCTTTGCAATTCGTGTCAATTGTTCTACCGATATTAATATTCAAACATGTTATAAAGCTCTTGGCATAAAGAACACTTCAATGGCCTACTGAACTACAAATGCAACGTCCAGTTGGCCAGATTTGGGTAATCGCTAGAGTGAGCCATCCACTTCCTGTATGGGCTATTTCATACATATCTCAAGCAGCAAGTGGATGGCTAACTGTAGCGAACTGTTGTGGTATATTCACTGGAATGAGTTGTCTTCGAAGTTTCAATGGTCGTTATATTATTAGTTTTAGGTAATTTACTATTGGTGAAATTGGTAGTAAAGATTATGGAATTTCTTATTATTGTAACATACCTGTTATGGTATGCACTCGTAGTAGGCACAAGGTAGATGAAGATAAGTGTGTATATGTTTGGATTAAAGGTTCTGGAGTTAGAAAATATGTTAAGTTTAAAGGAGATGGTGCATTGTACAATGATATATGAAGTGTGACCTTGAAAAAACTACACAATGATCTTGCCAAAAGCCGAGAAGATATTTCGTTGATGCTGTAGCTCAGAAACACCCTTGGATGCTATATGTGAGTCACCTCTCGGTATGTGAGTCGAAGGATATAATCTGCCCTTTCGCAACACTGTGTAGTATGTAGGCTGGGAGACTTCGATGCATGGACAGACGGGCTCGTGCCCTAGTTTTGCTGACAACGGCCACTGATATATACATATTACATGTATATGTATGTGTGTGTGTGTGTGTGTGTGTGTGTGTGTGTGTGTGTGTGTGTGTATCAGGTGGGCCACGGAGTTTCATGTTTCCCGCTTATTTTAGTGCAAGAAAGGTTGTGACTGCTGTCGATGCTGTTCACGGGTAAAATACACACACGTACAAATGAAGCTCCATCGCCGGCCGCGGTGGCCGAGGAGACTAAGGCGCTCCAGTCACGGTCTGCACGGTCACTACGGTCGGGGGTTGGAATCCCCCCTCGGGCATGGATATTTGTGCCGTCCTAGTTCGTAAGTAGTTCATAAGTAGTTCGTAAGTTTAGGGACTGATGACCCCGTAGTTAAGTCCCATAGACTTTACAAACATTTGAACATTTTTTGAAGCTCCATCAAGGTGTGCCACCACCTGCGTGCGTTATCCTCCTGATTTCGTTCAGATAAGATGCCGTGCCCGTCTGTTTGTAGGTCGAGTCAGGTCTTAATGTTAGACCTCTAACAACTGAAATGTACTCCAGCGAAGACGACGCTGAAGTGATACTGATCAAATGGGAGACACACCGCAGTGTAGCCGTGGCCCAAAGGCGATACTCAGAACGAAATGTTCAGATAATTGTAAAGCTATGGGACCAAAATGCAGTGATCATAGGTCCCTAGACTTACCAATGATATTCTTCTGGGCATTGGACCATATCATCAACATACCAAATTTCACCGACGTTTCGACCATTATTGCAAGCGACCTTCTTTTGGGTGTCTTAAACTAACTTACGCTAAGTACAAAACACACACACACACACACATGCCCGATGGAGGACTCGAACCTCCGAATAGGAGAAGCCGGGCACCCGCAGCAAGGCGCCTTAGAACGCACGGCTATTCACTACGTTTTTACAACGTTATGTCTGCCTTCTGTGCAAGTTTTGGACGCACTGGGACGCGTTTTAGGAACTGAGGTGGTTTTCTAGGTTGAAAGTGTCGTGTAAAGGCAATTCTCCGACCCAAAAAAATGTTCAAATGTTTGTTAAGCTTATGTGACTTAACTACGGGGTCAGCAGTCCCTAAACTTACAAACTACTTATGAACTACTTACGAACTAGGGGGGGATTCGAACCCCCGACCGTAGTGGCCGTGCTGACCGTGACTGGAGCGCTCTCCGACCCAGCAGATGTTGCTCGGACAGTTCAAATGTTTGAAGAGTTTATGGGACTTAACTACGGGGTCATCAGTCCCTAAACTTACAAACTACTTATGAACTAGCTTTAGTAAAGACGATACAAACATCCATGCCCGAGGGGGATTCGAACTTCCGACGGGCAACGGCCTCGCTCAGTGTAGCATAGCGCCTCAATGCGCTCTGCCTCTCCGCCGCGGCACTCGTACAGTTACTGAATGTTTGGAGCACATCCCATGCACTTTGTACATACGTTCAATGAAAATTATATCTACGTACAAAGTAGTATAAACAAATGTGTTATCGTGCTACGTAATTTATGTTGCAGTGTTAATTGTACCTGTAATGATAATAAACGGGGATATCCACATGTGTTAGTACATGCAAAAACTTTAAGAGTAGCTGATACAGACAGGTGCTTGCGCTATGCATCAGTCCACCCAACAAGGTAGACATGCTTTTCAAAATCTGTATTGTGAATGAAGCAGCATATGTTTATTCTTTATTGCAATTAAACATATAGGTGCTTTTAATTAATACTAAAATATGTGAAGCACGAATTGTTTGCATCGTGTGTTGTTCATCAATTAGTTGTCATATGTTGCTATGGCTTTAAACAGATATTTAATATGCTTTGGCCGTCATGCCTACTGTTTGCCATGGACAATCGTTCTTTTAGATATAAACCCTTCAAGCATCGAATCCGGTACCCTTTCTACTGCAAGAAAGTTTTGTAGCGTGGAACCATAGGACCAGTTAGGGCCGTAAACTGTTTTCGAGCCCCGGTCTTAACGTTTAGCTAAGTCTCTGCTATGTTGGTGGAAATTCCCCTTTCCTCCTCTGCTTAAGCAAACCTTTCGGGCGTCTATGACATCCGGGGTTAATTAAAGTAAACAGTGGACGGCGGGCGTGGGTCACTTGGTATATATAAGTAAGCGACAAGTTTATTATATAGTATTTAATTGAAGGTAAAGAAAATTTATCTTAGATAATCACGACACAGTGGGCGTGCCCCAGCGGCCAGCCAGTCAGCTGGCGGCCGTGGCCTCTCAGCGTGACGCAGGCACGGCCAGTTGCGAGGCTTTGTCTTCTAGGCGGTGTTGCCTAACGAAGTAACATCAACACCCCCTGTTCAGTCGTAACATATCTTTGTGAAATTTACTTCATACGCATTAACGGCTTTCGTACTGGTGATACAAAACCTTGTCGCAATAGTTCTGGAACAAAAGATGAGAACTGACGGTGACCGGTTTCTTGTGTCATCCTGTACCATTTGACAGTACAGTATACTGCTCTGAATAAAATTGTCATATTTATCTTTAAAAGAGACGGAAACAGTCGCTACATTCATTAGACCTTTGCATCCTATTTGTCTCATATCGATCGTTGCCGGTTCGTACGATAATAATGGGAGCAATAATTTGAACGTTTCTACGATACTTGCTAGACAAACGATAATTATAATCTGCGGTTAGAGATAACATTTAAGCGTGCTCAATAAGCAGACCTTATGGAATAAGATTATTGTCGATTAAGACTGAGGTAAGAGCAATTACATTAAATCTGAAGATAGGCGATATTCATGTAGTATGGTAGACGTTGCTACCAACGCTTTAAACAAAATCCATATCGTTTCATCTTTGTAGTAGTTATCGTTGTAAACAAAATAGATATCTTACTCTTTTCGTAACTCGTGCTACAAAAGTCGCGTGTTCGACGTAATGTGTCCTGTACCTGTTCGATATAAGTCCTATAAGGATCATTCATTTGAAAGGCATCCATTCATGGAAGTTGCGGAGATTTTGTCAATCGACAACGTTGTGTTATCACAAGGACTGTTGCAGTGTAGCTACAACTACCACACGGTCACACGAATGTCTGTGCCGCCATTAATCAGCGACCTGAAATGTTAGATTTCCTACTAGTATAAGTAGTTGTTAAATTTTGTTTAACATTTTTCGTGTGATACATGATAATTCTGAGTAACAGTCTATAATTTCGAGTGACTGGCAAGGTATTTGTTGGCAACCCTGCTCGGATCTGTCAAGGGCATTCTGCTGAACTATATACAGGGTGTTACATAAAGGTACGACCCATCACACACAAAGAAAGAAAATATGTTATATGGACATGTGTCCGGAAACACTTAATTTCCATGTTAGAGCTAATTTTAGTACGGATGAGGCTTTATTCCAACGTGATCAAATTGTAAATTCTCACAATCGACATGTGTGGCCTGACGAGAATCGGCACGCAATTGTGCAATCACGTCATCAACACAGATTTTCTGTGAACGTTTGGGCAGGAATTGTTGGTGATGATGTGGCCTCGTGTTCTTCTATCTACGCTCACCGGAGCATGTTATCATCATTTCATACGAGATACTCTACCTGTGCTGCTAGAACATGTGCCTTTATAAGTACGACAGAACATGTGGTTCATGCACGATGGAGCTCCTGCAAATTTCAGTCGACGTGTTCGTACGCTTCTCAACAACAGATTCGGTGTCCGATGGATTGGTAGAGGCGGACCAATTCCATGGCCTCCACGCTCTCCTGACCTCAACCCTCTCAACATTCATTTATGGGGGCATTTGAAAGCTCTTGTCTACATAACCCCGGTACCAAATGGAGAGACTCTTCGTGCACGTATTGTGGACAGTTGTGATACAATACGCCATTCTCCAGAGCTGCATCAGTGCATCAGGGTTTCCATGCGAGGGAGGGTGGATGCATGTATCCTCGCTAACGGAGGACATTTTGAACATTTCCTGTAACAAACTGTTTGAAGTCACGCTGGTACGTTCTGTTACTGTGTGTTTCTATTCCATGATTAATGTGATTCGAAGAAAATTAATAAAATGAGCTCTAACATGGAAATTAAGCGTTTCCGGACACATCTCCACATGACATATTTTCTTTCTTTGTGTGTGATGAATGTTTCCTGAAAGCTTGACTGTACCTTTTTGTTCAAAAATGTTCAAATGTTTGTAAAGCTTATGGGACTTAACTACGGGGTCATCAGTCCCTAAACTTACAAACTACTTATGAACTACATACGAACTAGGACGGCTCAAATATCCATGCCGAGGGGGGGATTCGAACCCCCGACTACCTTTTTGTAACACCCTGTATATCATGTATATAAATATTAGCACATTACAGTGTTCTGGATTATAGCGGTGCCGGCCGCGGTGGCCGAGGGGACTGAGGCGCTCCAGCCACGGTCTGCACGGCCACTATGGTCGGGGGTTCTAATCCCCCCTCGGGCATGCATATTTGTGCCGTCCTAGTTCGTAAGTAGATTATAAGTAGTTTGTAAGTTTAGGGACTGATGACCCCGTAGTTACGTCCCATAACGTATACGAACATTTGAACATTGAACATTTGACATTCATAGAATATATGACATCAACTGCGATTGGGCAAAGCTGAAAATGTGTACCCAGCCGGGATTCTAACCCGGGTCTCCTGCTTTCCAGGCAGTTTCGCTGACCCCTACACCACTGAGGACACAGTGATCACCGCACCTGCAAGGACTACCTAAGCACGCCTCCCGTCAGATACAAATTCCAGCTTCACCCTGCCCACAGTACTCAAACTCGTAGTTATGAACTAATTCCCGTAAGAGTAAGGGCTTCAAACTTTGCCCATCCCTCACCACTAACGATAGGATCATTGCCCGTCACCGGCATATTATATATATATACATGTGGTGTCTGTTCCGAGAGAACAGACGTCACTTCTGATCCTGCAGTTGTTATTATTCAACATTCATAGAATATATGACATCAACTGCGATTGGGCAAAGCTGAAAATGTGTACCCAGCCGGGATTCGAACCCGGGTCTCCTGCTTTCCAGGCAGTTGCGCTGACCCCTACACCATTGGGGACACAGTGATCACCGCACCTGCAAGGACTACCTAAGCACGCCTCCCGTCAAATTCCCAGCTTCGCCCTGCCCACAGTACTCAAACTCGTAGTTATGAACTAATTCCCAGCGCAACTGCCTCGAAAGCAGGAGACCCGGCTTCGAATCCCGGCTGGGTAGACATTTTCAGCTTTGCCCAATCGCAGTTGATGTCATATATTCTATGAATGTTGAATAATAACAACTGCAGGATCAGAAGTGACGTCTGTTCTCTCGGAACAGACGCCACATGTATATATTGAACATTTGATTATAGCGGTATAGTTAAGTCAATCTACAACATCACCAATACTGTGGGTCGGAGATATAAAAGTTCAAAATTGCTTCAGTGGTACAGTGCTGTTAATCATTTCATCAGCATGCTCTAATGTTAGTATAACGTATCTGCGCTCAGTACTAGAAAAATGACCGCCGTGATTACGGGGAAACAAAGTTCTGTAATTCCCATCGGTGGTCACTCCATTTCGACGCAGCAGACCACCGATTTCCTCCGGGATGCGATTCCAGCCGAGCGTAGAGTTCATTTCGCATCGACCCAATTACAAAACCGTTCGACGACAGGCAGCCCCGGTTCCCCGAGCGGACTTACAGTGCGCCCCGGTTCGGTTACAAAACCTCCGCGAGCGTATGCGCGCCTCTGCCGCTCCGCCGTCCTTTGTTTTTTCGTGCGTGTGCCGGGCACAGTGGCGAGCGACAGATAATGCAGAGACAGCAAATACGCCAGCCGCGCCCTCTATCTGGGTCGTACGTCACGCCCGTACTGGCTGTGCGATGTTAGCCTCGCCCCGTGTCGTTGCGTTCTGGAGTGTAGGCCCAAGCGGGGCGGGCGCTGGCTACTGCGATGGATGGTGGGGGGCGAGGGTAGGGAGAGGGGGGTCTGGCGGAAGTGGTGGGGAGGAAACGGCGGGGAGGAAGCAGCGGCACCGCGCATCTCGGGCGTAAATTTATGCCAGAATAGCACTTGTAATAAAATCCTCAGCGTTGCGCTAGTGCGGTTTAACGTATCGACCGGCTTCCGACGAACACCGCCGCCGCGTTTGGAAAAGCGTTTTTTTACCCTCGTACTTGGCCGCCGGCTGCTAATATTTATTTTGAAAAAATGTCGCTAATGCGTTTTTCAGTTTAAACGGCAGCAGAGACACGCGCCGTGTGCACACCGCCTACGCGCTCGCTTACAGCGGAATATTTGCAATTCTGATCCGCCGCGCGGTCGCGGAAACGTTTCTAAAGTAGCCTCTTCTTTGCTGTTTGCGAAGCCGCTACGGAAGAACGAAACTGCGAGTTTGTTTCATCGGACTTTGTCATAGATACGAGTCACTGAGCTGATACTGACGATCGATCAAGCGTAATTTCATACAACGAAGTACCGCTGAGACAACTGATTTATTTCATTTCAAGCTCTCGGTCCACACTGTGGGGAAAATAAAAGGTCACCGGTAACAGTAGAAAGTGATGACACGCCCAAGTAAAGAAATACAGCGAAAATTTTCCTTTTCACAGAAGTACATACATGTTATAAAAGTCACTGTATGGTTGTATTTGTTTATATTATACCTCCCCTGATAAAATACTGAAGCGATTTCAACTGAATTAAGCAGACGTTTTTCTCTGATGTTTAAATGTTTGTAAAGGTATTGGACCATATTGCTGTATTCCTCGGTCATTACAAACTAAAGGCCGTATTGTAACTTCGTAGGCTTTCCTGGCCTGACAAATCTCTGTCTCTGCGGGTTTTCTGCCGGCTAATAAAATCAAACTGATTCAATATTTCGACGGTACAGCTGTTCGTCATCTTCAGGAAACTACTGCTGCTGAGTCCCGCTGAATACTGGTGCAAGATCGAAGTACCGCGTCCTATATAGGCTTCGGTCGCGTGCATGGCGCATGCGCCGGCCGTCACAGTTGCTACCTCCTAGACGGGTTGGTGGCGCCACCCTAGTGGAACAGGCCACAACGATATATCGCACCTTAGGTTAATCAGCCCCAGGTGCTGGAATCCGGGTCGAACATTGCAATTTGATATTATTTAATAATGAATTCCATGTTCTACTAAGAGTAAACCCCATGTCTCTATTTATTAGATTGTCAATCACCCTGATTTCAATGGCTTCACTGTAAATACTGTTCCAGAAACCGGAGGTATTGGTTAGTATGCGGGTTTCATCATATTTTGTGTCCTTCCCTTAAACAGTGTTCTGTTACCGCCGATTTATCCGGCTGCAATAGTTTCATGTGGCGGAAATATTCCACGCATCATGTACAGTTCGAAGCGCACAGCCAATGTATGCCTTGCCACAGTCACGCGGTATTTTATAAACACCGGGTTTCTTGAGTCCGAGGTCATCTTTGACGGAGCCAAGCAATGCCCTAATCTTGGACGGCGGACGGAAAACCGTCTTTATGTTAAAACTTTTCAAAAACCTTCCAATTTTAAAAGAAACGCCCCAGGCTTAAGGAATGTAGGCTAGAGCCCTATACTCCTCTTCAAGCACTTTTGGAGGTGGTCCAAACTACATAGTACGTCGCATGTGTTTCTCAGAGTAGCCATATTACACGATACACCTGAGACGAACGCCTATGCAGCAATTCCCCCAAGCGTGATTGTCTGGAACTACGTACAGCTTCATGTAGACCTATTAACACGATGCATGATAGATACTCCTTGGCGTAAATCCGCGCATGCACAGTAGAAGGCAGTAACACTCACAAAATGCGATGAAAACTGAGCTCTTGCAATCGTTCATTCATACCGCACAAGAATCCGAGGGGAACTGATTTCTTGGAACGTCATTCAAATTATTTCTGTGATCTCAAGGTTCCTATTTAATGAGAATTTTTTTATTAAGTAATTGTTTTCCTCTTGTGTAATTAGCACGAAATTTAGTCACTATTGCTTTGAATTACAGACTCAACAATGTCGTTGTAAGTTCAAAGTCAAACCGCTTAGGTCATAGGTTCATAGACGTAAATTAACATGCAGGTGGGACTCTAAGCCGGCCGCGGTGGCCGAGGGGACTGAGGCGCTTCAGTCACGGTCTGCACGGCCACTGCGGTCGGGGGTTCGAATCCCCCCTCGGGCATGGATATTTGAGCCGTCCTTAGTTATAGTCAGTTCATAAGTAGTTTGTAAGTTTAGGGACTGATAACCCCGTAGTTAAGTCCCATAGACTTTACAAACATTTGAGGACTCGAAGCCGCGGCGGATTAGCCGTGCGTAATGGGGTGCGCGCGGCCATTCGCCGTCGCGGGTTCGAGTGCCCCACGGGCATGGGTGTTTGTCCCTAAGTTAGTTTAAGTACTATGTAAGCTACGGACTAATGACTAAGTGGCTAAGTCCGATAGGTTTACAAACGTTAGATTATTATTATTATTATTATTATTTCTTTTTTTTTTTTTTTTTTTTTTTTTTTAATGACTCGAACTTACGTTGGGAGCGGCCGCGCAATTCGTGACGTGACACTTGGTTGCACAATGTATGTATATCTTAATTTACATTTATGCAGCATTTTGCACATACACGACCATGCCGTCCTTAGTAGTAGCTAGTTCGTAAGTAGTTTGTAAGTTTAGGGACTTATGACCCTGTCGTTAAGTCGCATAAGCTCTATAAACATTTGAATTCCGTAAATCCGCAAGAATTCAGGAACTTCGTGTGAAAGGACGGGTCTCTTTCGCAGAGCTACTGCCTGTAAAGTTATATCCATATTACTGAGAAACAAACGATTACTGGCGTGACTTATTATGATGCTCGTGTGGTTATACGTCTGAATGAAAACTTAATGGCTCTCTGTTCCATCTCATCCCTAAAATATGAAGTAACCAATATTAAAAATCCTTTTCATAAATAGTATAAAAGTCTGCTGGCAAATAAAAAGTGTTTTGGTTTAATTACTGCATTTACGAAAATATACTAACTGAAAAATATCGGCAAAATCCGCAACACGGGAGTATGAAATCAGTTCTAACCTCAAATGTCATACACAAATAATAAGCAGAAAGCTTTCTGCAGCACCCGCTTCTGTGCATGCGTGCGTTAACACTGCATATAGCACATACGCGAATTCACGTGAATTTAGAACGAGTCTCTATTCCGGCGCGCGGATAGAGTGTCTACTAACAATCATTGTTCCGCGGTAGTTCCACGTTATATGCCACTAGTTGGCTGTCGCGCTAGTTTTATACCTTTCGCAGCGGATCGACGTGTAATACCTAAATAACTGTCGGGTCCGGTGATATCGGGGTAATATGCGCGACTGGAAACCGAAAGGTCGCGGGTTCAAAACACGGTCGGATCTCTGATTGTTCCAGCCTGCGTTTTAACCCAACCTTCACCTTTCAACGATGTGAGGAGTCGTCAGAAACGGCACATGATTCCGATTCCATGTTAAGGTGTAGGTCCCCCTTCCCCGGTTGTATTACTAGGGTAAGTTAGGGAGACGAAAGACGCCGAATTGGCGTCCAATTGAAGCATCTACATCTAAATGGGATTCCCTCCAAATCACATTTAAGTGTCTGGCAGAGAGTTCATCGAACCACCTCCATACAATTTATATCCCATTACATTCTCGAATAGCGCGCGGGAAGAAAGAACATCTGAATCTCCCCGTTCGAGCTCTGATTTTATTTTATTCTGATGATCTTTTCTACCTATATAAGTGGGGGTCAACAATATATTTTCACATTCGGAGGAGAATGTTGGCGATTGGAGTTGCGTAAGTAGCCCACGCCGCAGCGATAAGCGCCGTTTTTGTAATTATTTCCATCCCAGTTCCTGTATCATTTCCGTAACGCTGTCTCCCCTGTATGGTGACAATACAAAACTAGCTTCCATTCTTTTGACTCTTTAGATGTCCTCCGTCAAACCCACATGATAAGGATCCCACACTGGTCTGTAATACTCCAAATAAGGACGGACAAGCGTGGTGTATGCAGTCTCTTTAGTAGTTCTGCTACATCATTTAAGGGTTCTGTCAATAATACGCAGTCTCTGATTCACCTTTCCCACGACATTATCTACGTGTACTTTCTAGTTTACGTCTGAAGTAATAATAATTCCTGGGTATTTACGGCCTTCACTTTTGATTGATTTATCTTGTAAACTAAGTTTAACGTTTTTCTTATTCTACTCATGTGGCAGGCTTACCACAAACTTGCACCAGGCCACTGAGCCACATGAAATTATTGTTATTACCCCATTAACTTATTCTAAGGCCAGCACACACAAACACACACACACACACACACACACACACACACACACACACACACACACACACACACACACACACACAAACACACACATGCCCTAGGGAGGACTCGAAACTCCGACGGAGAGAGGATGCGCACTCCGCAGCAGCGCGCCTTAGATCGCATGCCTTTATTCATCACGACATACTGTTCCCTAAATCATCGATCGACTGTTGGTCAACATTGTCCTGAACGGCGAATTGGTTTAGATATCTTAGATAGGTTGGTGAGTCGTTCGTCCGAGAACATCCCTTTTCGATATATCCAAGCCATGTTCGTCATAGTTCATGTCTGGAATTCATGCTGGCCATTCCAATCTTGCAATGTCATTATCTTGAACGAACTCCTTCACGATATGTACACGATGAGTGCGAGAGGTCTCGTCCAGTAAGACTCACAGAAATGCTGTGTTAATAGCAACACACCCAGCGATAAAATTTTAATTATCTTCGTATATCATTAGTAAACAAACCGTTTAAGTCATGCAATATCGTTGGTTATCATAATCAGAGACAATATTTAATACACACTTTGAACTGATTAATATATCGTTGGTAACAGATAACATCTGTAGCAATTTCCTACAGTATATTATAACTGTACTATATTAGTGGCATGACAACGATCTTCTATGGAAAACCACATTACAAGATGTATGTAAAATCAAAATTTTATGTAAAATATCGTATCCTGTGACTTTTCTATTACCCCACGAAATTTGTCTTACACAGTTGCACGTAACCTGAAGACGGCTTTGTAGCCGAAATGGCCATCGCGAAATAAATATAGAAATATTAAAGCAGCGGTTTGGAATTAATACAAGTTATATAATGTCACTGTCGATATTGTTGCACTGAACGTCTTTCGACCGTCTGCTACTAGAACCAGTAACGTACGATGCCCCAACATAATACACCCCAAAACATCAAGGACCCACGACTCTGCTGCACTTTCTTAAGGGCGTCTTAGACGTTCAGGGTAATAAGGCTGCCTTCAAAAGAAAGTCTTCGAAGATCGTCTGGTGGAAGGCAGATACCAGTCCCACCTTTGAATTCCAATTATGACGAGTATAAAAGCATGCTGTTGGGCTTTTGGGCCCGTCTGTATCGCGCTGCATGGAGACTATATTTCAAAGCAGGACCTCAGCAAGGGCATCGGGAGTTTGCATTTCATTTAGGCTATTACGTATAGTTTGAGTCGAAACACAATCTCCTTCGGGTGCGCTAAAATGACCCTTTAAATGTTCCTCCAAGATGAGTACGTAAGTGGCGGTCATCAGATCCTGAAAAACATTACTCTGTTTTACTCCGAAATGTCTGGAAACATTCCTTGATGAGAGATGCGGATGCGATCAAACTTCGGAATTAAACTTCTAGGAATGGCAACTTTACTGTCAACACAAGCAGTGTGTTTTATTTCTGGTGTTAAGATTAGCCGCGCGTACTGGAGCACCGTGTTGCGTTGCGCGCGGCCATCCGCTGTCGGGGGTTCGAATCCCCCCTCGGGCATGTATGTTTGTGTCGTCTTTAGTATAGGGTAGTAGTTTGTAAGTTTAGGGACTGATAACCCCGCAGTTAAGTCCCTTAAGCTTTACAAACATTTGAACATTTGGTGTTAAGATTGTAACTGATCAACCCACTTGTTCGCCGGACAAGCACTTCCCATGTGTTGTGTACATCTTTCTGCGGGTATACACATTCAACGTCAGAACTAGGAACTAAGGTGATGCTACACTATTCTTGATGTGTGTATCGAGTGTGAAACAATGAAATGGGCGAAAAACTGCCGTATCGTTCCTCAATGGTCCAGTCTCCTACGAAACTGCTGCACCGATTACAAAAAATTTGTGAGACATATTGATTAGTGTGACGCTTTGCTTCGTTTTGCGGGTAACAGCTACCCACCACACGTAGTTCAACCTGTATGTTGTCATGAACAATGAGATGTGGGAAACAAATGTCGCGTTCTGCGAAAAGCAGTAAGCTTTACACACAGCTATTTTCAAACAATATGGATTTTTTTTCGCTTACAATCCAAACGAAATGGTGAAATGAAAACTACAGCATTCGGCATCATGTGACAACTTATTATTTCTACACCAATAACTACACTTGCGAGAAATGTGCTTATCTAATTGATATTCAAATGTTAGTCACCCTATTAGACCAAACTACTATGCTCATACTTACTAAGTACTTTTACTTACGCTAAGGATAACACAAACATCCATGTGCAAAGAAGGACTCGAACCACCAGCGGTAACGGCCTTTCCGTAGCAGTGATGTATATTACGAGAGAGCCCGCTTCCTCCCCCTCTCTCCCACGAAATAATGAATGTAACTTAGGCATTAATTTGACATGCGATGCCCGCCCCCCTCCACAAACACAGATTAAACTATATAATATATTCACCACTGGTCCGTACCATGCCTTAGACAACGCGGTCGTTCTGCTTGACATTGATATTACTAACACAGCCTGAGTTGCAGGAAACAAAGACTATGCGCAGAATGCATGTTTGATCTATGTAACGAAGGCTCATAATATAGAATAAGTTGAAGGAACTAGCCACTGGGAAACTACAGAAATGAACATATTTTTCTGTGACAACTAAACTAACAAACTAAACACTATACATCATATACAAATGTGATACACAGAACGAAAAAGTTGAATGTTAAATTTTGATCACAGACAAATAAATGTAACTACAAAATAACATGTTTCATCATCAGAGTGCCCAAATGGTAGATAATGTGAAAATATGGTTTAACACCTTCATTCCCAATGCTGTTCCTGGATCACAGCGTATTAAAAGTTGATTTACACCACATTTTGTGCATCAGTCCTTGAAGTTGCATTTTTATTGATGAAACATATGCTTCTAGTACGAAATTTGTGTACGGCGTGTAGCCACTTCTGAGGCATTAATCATCTGTCCATCTTGGAGGTTGTGTTTCGTTGCCGTCTGTACGTGACTGACAGTGTGAGCGTGAGTGTGTTTCCTTTTATTTTATTCCAGCAGTGAATTGTCTTGTGCTGTGGTAAAGATTATCCTCGCAATATTGATCTGGCAGTGTTAACTATCAACAAAATAACATCCAAATAATAAAATACCTCGATAGAAATAATCCAAAAGTCAACAAAGTCTCAGCCGATCAGTTGCATAAAAATGGTTTACTTGCATAAGGTTTATGCATGTAAACCATTTTTATGCAACTGGTCGGCTGAAACTTTATTGACTGTTGGATCGTGTTCCACCGTTGCTGAACTGCAGCCATGTTTAAAATTTCGATAGAAATACATGACATAAAAATAAAGAGTTACACCAAAAACTTTTAAAACACATAGTTTGATGCTTACTGCACTGTATTAATGCAGAAAACACTGAATTTTAATTTTTTACAAAGCACATTTCATAATGTGGGACTGAAAGGGTTAAGCTACACAATCTCAGACCGCACAGGAGTAACTATAAAAGCAAATATCCAGACTTCCCATTCTTTACCAAAATTAATTTTCAAAAAAGTTTTACATATAACGCCATATTGCTTTTTACTAAGTTCATTTGTGCCACACTCGTTACGTAGCACTGATATTCTGTTGTGATCTTCAGTCCGCAGACTGGTGTGAGGCACATCTCAACCCTATTCTATCCTGAACAAGCTATTCCATCTCCCCATAATAATAATAACAAACAATTTGATTTGCTAACCGTATTGGTCTGTTAGTCTCCGTGATTTTTATCCCACACTCTTCCCTCCTATCCTAAATTCACGATTCCTTGATGTCTAAGAATATGTCCTACCAAACGATCTCTTCATTTAGTCAAGGTATGATAGAATTTCGATTTGCCCCCAATTATGTTCAGTACCTCCTCATTAGTTACGCGTTCTACCCAACTAATTTTCATCATTCTTCTGTAACACCATATTTCAAAAACGTCTTCCTGTACAAACTATTCATCTCTCGTGTTCACTACCGTACAAAGGAACACCACACAAATTAACAGAAGGCTTCCTAAATTTAAATTAATATTCGATGTTAACAACTTTCTCTTTTTCAGAAACGCTTTCCTTTCCAATGATATCCTGTATTTTATATCGTCTGTACTGCGACCATCGTATGTTATTTTACTGCGTAAATAAAATAAGTCACTGAGTTAAAAATAAAAATCCTATGTCCCAAAACTTGTGGAACATATTCAAAATTGTGACTTTTAATTCAGTATGATGATATTCCACCAAGAACCGTCGGATGAAGCAGTCAAAATAACATAACTGATCTACCACCTTTATTGTTTCGATACTTATCTCCTTCATTATCGCCTGATTTTGCTAGTCTACATTCCATTACCCTTGTTTTGTTCTTGTTAATGTTCATTTTTACGCCACTTTCAAGGCAGTGTCCATTCCGTTCAATTGCGCTTCGAGGTCCTTTGCTGTCACTCACAGAATTACAATCATCAGAAAAACGCGAAGTTCCATATCTTGGCCTTGAACTTTAATGCCTTTTTCTTCCTTCACAGCTTGCTCTATGTACAGAATATGTAATATTGGCGACAGGCAACGTACAACTCTGTATTATTCCCTTCCCCACCAATGCTTTTCTTTCACGCCCTTCGATTCTAACAATTTCTGTATAGTTTTTGTACAAGTTCCCTATATTTTACTACTGCTGATTACAGAATTGAAAGTTTTCCAATAACCATTGTCAAAAGATTTCTAAAAATCTACAAAAGCAAAAAAATGTAGGTTTCCGTAGCTTATCTTCTAAGATAAGTAGTTAGCCTCACGTGTTCCTCCGCTTCTCCTAAATGGAAACTGATTTTCTCCAAGTTCGGCTTCAGCCACATTTTCCATTCTTCTGCAAATAATTCGTGTTAAAATTTTGCAACCATGACTTATTAAACTGATAGTTGTGTAATATTCACATCTTTGTCTTCTTTGTTTGGAATAGGATTCCTTGAAGTCTAGGGGTATTTCGCCTGTCTGATTCATCTTACACACTAGGTGTCATGGCTGGCTCTCACGGCCAAAAGCTCTGAGGAAATGTCGTCTACTTCAAGGGTCTTGTTCCGATATAGCTCTTTCAGTGCTTTGCCAAATGCTTCTCTCAGTATATTATCTCCTATCTCATCGCTTCTTTTGTAGAGCCCCTCTATATATTCTTTCCGCCTTTCATCTTTCACCTCTTTGCTCAGAACTAGTTTTCTATCTGAGCTCTTGATATTCATACAGCAGTTTTTCCTGTCTCCAAATGCCTGTTTTATTTTCTTGTAGGTGGTATGCATCTTTTCCCCAGTTATACATTTTTAACAAATTTCCATTAACCAATCCTGCTTTGCCATTTTGCGCTTCCTGTCTGTCTAATATTTTAGTCTTTTGTACTCCATTTTACCTGCTTCTTTTACTGCAATTTCATATTTTCTCCTTTCCTCAATTAAAATCAGTATTTCCTGTGATATCCAAGGATTTTTTATGTGTCTTGCCTTTCAACGTGTGTGTTCTACTGCCTTCACTATTTCATCTCTCAAAGCTAACCATTTATCTCGTATTTCGTTATTTCCAACTGTTTCTGTCAATTGTTTCCTAAAGCTCTGTATGAAACTATCAAGTACCTCAGATTCTATCAGACGTAATTACCTTTCATATTCGTTTGCTGCTGTCAGATTGTAATTTCCTTTCGTATTCGTTTGATATCCATTAGGTAACATGTTTGATATTGTACGAGAGATGTATTGAAATGATACATAAGAAGGGAAAACCAATATTGAATAACTCGATACCATATTTAATATCCTTTACATAAAATTTTGTCCACAGGCCAATGTTCATAACTGTCAAATGATTGCACAACCAATGAAAACTAATATCATCTTATTTCACGCCTGAGTAGATTTAAAAGCTCACAAACATACTACATATTACCGAAATGTTACTTATATTAGATTAAGGCAACAAAAGTGAAAATGTAAAGTACGTCCATAGTTGCATACCATCTGAATACGTACTTGGTAAAAGCATATTGAACCTTATTATTTACTTGGTCAATTTAAAGGCACTGAGTCACTAAACACCTGTTACTTCGATTTAAATGATGTAATATATTACAAATTCCCCTAACTGCAGATTATAAACAACCACTACTAATGATCATTTTGTGTTGGTGTAGTTCTCCCGTGTTCGCTATAATAAAC
Organism: Locusta migratoria; assembly: GCA_026315105.1. Taxonomy (NCBI): domain Eukaryota; kingdom Metazoa; phylum Arthropoda; class Insecta; order Orthoptera; family Acrididae; genus Locusta; species Locusta migratoria. Next base: position 107,052,410 of record CM048747.1, read on the forward strand.
TGAACAGAAAAACCGCTTTATGAAAGACACCTTGTCAGATTTTTTTGAAATTGTTTTAAATGGCCGGCCGCGGTGGCCGAGGAGACTGAGGCGCTTCAGTCACGGTCTGCACGGCCACTACGGTCGGGGGTTCGAATCCCCCCTCAGGCATGGATATTTGTGCCGTCGTTAGTATAAGGTAGTTCATAAGTAGTTTGTAAGTTTAGGGACTGATGACCCCGTAGTTAAGTCCCATAAGCTTAACAAACATTTGAACGTTTTTTTTTTTTTTTTTTTTTTTTTTTTTTTTTTTTTTTTTTTTTTTTTTTTTTTTACAGTTTATTGGATTGGATAGAAATTCAGATAAATTGTTTGATTTCAGGGTTACGTCGAACATATTAGGCTTACTGTTATTTACATTCCTACACGAAGTTAATGGTAAGATTTATACGCTGCTTTTATTCAGCAATGATGAGTTTTAAAGCTTGTCATCTGCAACAACAAAACGTTTTTACTTCCAAAACGGACTGATTTATTGTATTCTGGTCAAAACAATAGGCTGATCATTTGTGATATATAGCTTCTGAAGTTGATGCAGAGGAGGTTGGTGTTGACTTGTGTTTACTCTAACAAACGAATTACACAAGCAGATGCGTTCAGAGAGTTCAGTGAGCAGGTAGTGGACGGCCACAACAACGTAACTTACGCGAAACTATGATTTGGAAAGCCACAGGAAGGGTGGAACGGGAACGGACACAGGTGGAGGTGGATGTCGCTGCAGCTATTGGAGTGTCCCCAAGTGTAATTTCCAGAACCTGGACGCGATTTCAGACAACAGGAAGTGATAAAAGAAAGCAAGACCAAGGTCGTCCATGGATAACATCAACAAGAGATGACTGTTATCTCCGGTTAAATGCAACTCAGCTGGAACGCACCCTCCAGGCAGCAACAGGACGCACAATATCACTACAGGCAGTCCGAAATTAATGCACGGAGGCCTATTGTGAGTGTGTCCAATGGTGGCGGGTTCTGTTCACAGACGAGTCAAGATTTTGTATCAGCATGACAACCAATGTTCCCTTACCTGGAGAGAACGTGGAGCTTGGAACAATCCTCTTATCTGCAGGAAACATCACCATATAATGGAAGTGGACGAATGTCATGGGGAGGAGTCAGTATTGGCTGACGTACGGACATATATGTCGTTCAGAACAGCGCTAAATGCTCAGATTTATATATAGATCCTTCGATCTTCTTTTGCACCCCACGCTGGTTCCTTCTGGAGGGTGATAACGTTCGTTCAAACATAGCTGCACTGGTGGACAACATGCTGAAACTGAGGGAACTGAACGGATGGACTTAAACTCGATTGAGCATGTCTGGGCTGCTCTTGGCAGACGTATTTCAGCCAGTCCAGCACCACCCACTACATTTTCAAAGGTGGATATTACGCTTATGGAAGAATGGCCAAATATCCGTAAAGAGTTTATTAATAATCTCATACTCTCCATGCCACGCAGGTGTGCAACTGTACTGGCCGTTAGAGGTGATCACACACCATATTAGAGGAATACGAGAATGCATTTTTCACTAATATGGTAGCCCCATGGTGCCTCACTCTAAAAAAAAAAAAAAAAAAAAAAAAAAAAAAAAAAAAAAAAAAAAAAAAAAAAAAGCCGTGTAAACCTCAGGTAAATTGTTGAGACACCAAAATATCGTACTGTATTACACACAAATTACTGAATAAAATATGTTACCTCACATTGTATATGATACCTCACCGCGTCCTTTAACTGTTCTGTATAGTGTACTTTCACATATACATTATGATGAAATATAGTGGTATGTGGTTGAAACTTCCTGGCAAATTAAAATAGCGTGCCGGAACCGGGACTCGAACCTGGGACCTTTGCCTTTCGCAGGCATGCGCTCTACCGACTGAGCTATCCCGACACGACTCACGATGCCGCCTTACAACTCTACTTCCGCCAGTACCTCGCCTCCTACTTTCCAAACTTCACAGAAGCTCTCCTGTAAACACGCAAGACTAGCACTCCTGGAAGAAAGGATATGGTGGAGACATGGCTTAGCCACAGTCTAAGGGATGTTTCCAGAATGAAACTTCACTCTGCAGCGGAGTGTGCGCTGATATGAAACTTCCTGGCAGGTTAAAATTGTGTGCCGGAACCGGGACTCGAACCTGGGACCTTTGCCTTTCGCGGGCAAGCGCACTACCGACTGTGCTATGCCGACACGACTCACGATGCCGCCTCACAACTTTACTTCCTCCAGTACCTCGCCTCCTACTTTCCAAACTTCACAGAAGTTCTCCTGCAAACACGCAAGACTAGCACTCCTGGAAGAAAGGATATGGTGGAGACATGGCTTAGCCACAGCCTAAGGGACGTTTCCAGAATGAAACTTCACTCTGCAGCGGAGTGTGCGCTGATATGAAACTTCCTGGCAGATTAAAATTGTGTGCCGGAACCGGGACTTGAACCTGGGACCTTTGTCTTTCGCAGGCATGCGCTCTACCGACTGAGCTATCCCGAAACGACTCACGATGCCGCCTCACAACTTTACTTCCGCCAGTACCTCGCCTCCTACTTTCCGAACTTCACAGATGCTCTCCTGCAAGACATGCGAGACTAGCACTCCTGGAAGAAAGGATATGGTGGAGACATGGCTTAGCCACAGCCTAAGGGAAGTAGGAGGCGAAAAGCAAAGGTCCCAGGTTCGAGACCCGGTTCCGGCACGCAATTTGAATCTGCCAGGAAGTTTCATATCAGCGCACATACTTCTGCAGAGTGAAAGTTTCATCCTGCTATGTGGTTATTTAGCACTTTACCTACTAAGTAATGGAAATTCGGTTTTGAATCCTATACCACCACAAATTATCAACTTTGCCACTGAATTTATTTCAACGCCTTGAACGGTCGATAAGTTTAAAAATTTAAAATTCGTAACATTACGGCCGATAATGTCAATCAATGATATCAGTTCTTCCGGTCATGTCCGAAAGAACAGATACAATATCAATAACTGTATATATTCCCCAACAGGCACTCGGCTTACTTATTTGTGGATGCACAACTATGCTCAGTTCTTTGCGGGAATCCAGGAACGGATGCGAGCAAGCTGAAAGAATTGAGGGTTGGGGAGGGGGCGTAGCGTGCAGGATGGGAAGTGTTTCTGGATAAGATAATTGGTTAAGGCGACCCCTGGTCCAGCACAAATTTTCAGTTTTCCCGTTGAAATTATATCAACTCGTTCAAACGGTCACTATGTTTGAAAATTTTGAATTCGTAAAGTTACACATTAATCACGGAAATTTGTATTATTTCAGCTGGATCACATTATGAAATCCCGACACGGCATCTTGGAGTGTTTCGTGTTACCTACAAGTTCGTCGCATAGTTCATTAGACAAGACAGACAGATCATCCAATGAAATGTAAGAACAGCTTTTGGATTCTTATCATCATCGTTCGGACTAACCTACTTGGCATTGTGGACGTTTTAAATTTCCAAACTTGAAAAAAATCGCTGAAAGGACAAAGATTTACAACGATAGACGAGATAGAAAATTTCGCAGATGGCACTTCGCACGATTTAGCAAGAGGCTTACCAAGACCGATTCCGAAAGTGTAAACGCGAGAGCCGTACCAATTCTTCCTTTATGTTTCTTCTAAACGCAAGGGACAACTGCGGGGCCATCAGTCTCTAAACTTACAAACTACTTATGAACTAACTTATACTAAAGACAGCACAAACATCCATGTCCGAGGTGGGATTCGAACCCCCGACGGGGAACGGCCTCGCGCATCACAGCATAGCGCCTCAATGCGCTCGGCCACTCCGCCGCGGCACGTATCAATTGTGGTGAAAACTATTTTCGAGAAAAACATGCACAATAAGTAAAAGATAAGCACGTAATAACGTTCCGGAATTTTTTGAACTGACCTGTTATGTATGTTATGACCGAGAAATTTACCTACTTCATAAGCCATCGCATGGTGCAATTGATGTGGTACCTTGAAATAGACATCGACACCGTCTGACTAATCAACAGTAAATTGTCAAATATTTTTAATTTCTCGTCGTTAGTAGGGAGGGACTAAGAGAGGGGGGGGGGCAGTGGAGGTGGACAGCTAGGAGGGTTGGAGGAAACTGACAGAGAGATAATTTCATTTATCGCGGATCCTTAATTCAGCGCTAAGTTGCTGGTGATTGAGAAAAAGCGCAGGTGACTCTCGTTTACAAGAAAGGTAAAAGAACTGACCCACATAATTACAGGCCAATATCGTTGCTATCAGTTTCCTGTAGAATTTTGGAGCATATTCTCAGCGCAAATATAGTAAATTTCCTTGAGACAGATAAGCTTTTTTCTTTGAATCCGCACGGGCTTAGGAAACATCGTTCGTGTGAACTCAGCTTGCCCTTTTCTCACATGACTTCTTGCGATCCATGGTTGAAATGCAACAGCCAAATTGTGTATTTCTCGATTTCAAAGAGACATTTGACGCTGTGCAACAGTGCAGGCTGCTAACGTAAGAACGAGCATATGTGATAGGTTTACAGATTTGTGACTGACTGGAAGACTTCCTAAGTAATAGAACGCAGTACGTTGTTCTCGACAGCCAGTGTTAATCAGAGATGAGTGTATCGTCAGGCGTGCCGCAGGGGAGATAGGACCGCTATTATTTTCTATATTTTCTATTTTCTATATAAATGACCTGATGGACAGAGTAACTTGTAATTTCCAGCTGCTTACTGATGATGCTGAGCTGTATGGGAGGGTGTCGTGATTAACTGACTGTAATAGCATACAGGATGACTTAGACCAAACTTCTAGTTGGTGCGAAGAATGGCAGCTGACTCTAAAAGTAGAAAAATGTAAGGTGATGCACATGAGTAGGAAAACGAATATGTTAGAATACAGCATTATTGATGCAGTCGCGTCGTACAAATATCTATGCGTAATATTTCAGAGCGATATGAAATGGAAAATAGGAATGCGGGTAAACTACTATGACCAGCACAGTGATCGCATTATCATCGTCAAGATAGATACGAAGTCAACACCGACATAGTACAGGTTTATATGCCAACTAGCTCTGCCGATGAGGAAATCGAAGAAATATAAGAGGAGCTAAAGGAAATTATTCAGACAATTAAGGGAGAGGAAAACTTAATTGTTATGGGAGACTGGAATTCGGTAGTAGGACAAGGAAGGTGTGGTGTCGCACAAGTACAAAGTGCGCGCCACCTACTTTCGCCGCGCGCCGCCATGCATGCACGGCGCGGCGTTCTTCCGACGACAGCCACGAGCGCCCTCTGGTACAACGCCGCTCGTGGCCACCACTGAAAAGACACCGGTCACTTCGGACGGAGATAGCAACGAGTTAGGACCTTCTTAATCAGATAGGCACCAGTGAAGACTTTGCTATTGTACAGGCACTAGGCAGGCCTCTAACAACTATGTATCAACATTCTGCAGTACTATGTAAAAGTTAAGTATTGTTACATTCTGTGCAATATATCACTTTCTAATTTTCTCGAGTGTTTATAGTTTCTGGCTGCTCCCCTCCGTACCTGCACCAGCGTGTCGGTCTCGTTCCACTCGGCCACCGACACCTACGACGAGGCTGGGACACAAAAGCGGCGACGAAGTCGGGACACAAAAGTGGCGACGAGGAGTGATAGAACCTTGGACCAGCCCGCTTGCAGCAGCCAGACAGCAGCAGTCGGAGCACGCAAAAAATTGCTCCCGCCCACCCACCCTTATTATAAGATTTTTGGGGGAACATATTCTGTTACGTATTTTGTGGACTTTTTTGTTGCAGAGCGTGCCCTCCTTTCATATTGCATTTGTGTTTTGTTATAAGTTACTTGTATACGCGGCGCCTAATCGGTCATCATGGCCACTACCCCGAACCCGAACTTAATGGAAATTATTCAGTTACAGACGGCGCAAATTACCCAGCTTCTCCAGGCGGTGGCGCACTTGACGTCAACTCAACAACAGCCGTCGCATCAGCAGCCCACACCTGCCGCCGCACCGCTTCCGACGTTCCGCCAGTACAACGAACGTGAGGAAGAATGGAGCGACTATTTCGCGCAGTTTCAAGAACTCGTCGCGGCTCATCAAATTACAGGTCAGAGAGTGAAGAACCTTTTCTTATCGATTGTGGGCCCCCAGACGTTCGTACTATTGCAAAAACTTTTCCCTCTCGCATCTCCTCGTGATGTAGACTTTGAACAAATTGTAGATGCACTGAATGCTCATTATGAGAGAAAAGTTCTTGTAGCCGCTGCACGATACCGATTTTTCAGACTTAAAAAATTACCGCAGCAGTCACACCAAGAGTGGATTACGGAATTGAAGGGCTTAACCCGCCAATGTAAATTTACTTGCTCTTGTGGACTTTCGTATAGTGACGTGATGTTGAGGGATGCGATTACGCAGAATATTCAGGACCCCAGAATTAGAGCAGCAATTCTGAAACAGTCTGACCCCTCATTAGACAGTGTACTGCAGCTTATAGATGCGCATGATACTTTTGACTTAGCAGATGTAGAAATGCAAAGCCACAGTGTAAATTCAGTGCGCCGCAACGGACGCTTTCCTAGCCGTAGTTCTCAGTATAGCACTAGTGATTCTTATTTTTCTACCGGCCGTGCTGAACAGAAAGTGAACAGTAGCCAGTGTAAAAGTGCGACGCAAAGGTCGCCCCGTCGTGTTAGAAACAGTAATTTGAATAACGGGCGCCAACGCTCATTTCAGAAAAATGTACGTAAATCTTGCCCCCAGTGTGTGTCTCGCCACAAGCGTGCTCATTGCCCTAGTCGCAAAGCAACCTGTTATCAATGTGGCAAATTGGGACATGTGCAGTCTGTGTGTATGCAAATTAAAAACTCACAGAACAGTAACGTTAGAAACGGTGCTTCGCAAAGTGCGAGAACAGTTCATTCTGTAAATGTTATACGGGCTGTGGAATTAAACAGTGCTTTCCTTGGATCTCAATTTCAAGAAAGTAGTTCTGCGCCTATGGCAAAACTATATAGTGCACCACGTAGCAAGCGCCAACGAGCGCGTAAAACAGTGCAATGGAAACAGGTTCGGGACAAGCAAAATGACTATGAACAGTGCATTCCTGTAGTGAAAATAGTGCCTTCTGCAGCTTCTAATTGTAATAGTGCCCAGTACTGTGTAGCTAGTGACAGTAGAATTGGTGTAGCTACTCAAAGTAATTTTAGTGCAGTAGCCTCGCATTGCGCGGACGCCGATCCGGCGGTAGTGTCATCTAGTGACAGTGTGGTTAATCCGCTGTGTGCCGAGTATGCGCCGCTTCCTACCGCACGCAACCCGCGCAAGCGCAGAAAACAATATGTATTAGACGTTGCCCACATTCGCGCACCGGTCGTGCGCCAGAAGCACAAGCTGTTTGTTACTCTCTCTATAGAAAATAAGACTGTGCAATTTCAGCTTGATACTGGTTCCGCTGTTACATTAATTAATAAAGATACTTATGAACTTCTGGGTTCGCCAAAATTGTCGCCGTCACAGCAAGTGCTAACAGCTTATACAGGTGAAAATATTCCCGTGCTAGGAACATGTAGCCTGCCTGCCTCTTTTCAAGGTGTTACGAAAACAGTTGCTTTTGTTGTTCTTCAGGCCAAATCTACACAGAACATTTTTGGACTAGATGCTTTTGACTTGTTTGGTTTGTCAATTCAAAGAGATGTGCTTCAAATTTCGTCAATAGTGCCTCAGGATAAAATCAATGCATTGTGTGACAAATACAGTGACTTGTTTTCGCCGGAACTAGGTTGTGCAAAAGACTTCGTGGCACATGTAACTTTAAAAGAATCTGCAGTTCCAAAATTTCGTAAAGCTAGACCAGTGCCTATCGCCTTGCGTGATACAGTTGCCGAGGAACTTAAACGTTGGCAAGATAGTGGGGTGATTTCTCCTGTTTCTGCGAGTCAGTGGGCCTCGCCTATAGTAATTATACCCAAGCCGTCAGGAAAACTTCGTCTCTGTGCGGACTTCAAATCAACAGTGAACAGTCAAACAATTGTCGACACTTATCCCCTGCCCAGACCTGAGGAACTGATGGACAAATTAGGACAGTCCCGCTTCTTTTCTAAGATTGATTTAGCAGAGGCATACTTACAGATTCCACTTGATGACGAGTCAAAAAAGTTTTTCGTCATTAATACTCACATGGGCCTTTTTCAATTTCAACGCCTACCCTTTGGCAGTTCTTCCGCCCCCGCTATTTTTCAGCGTTTTTTGGAACAGCTGACAGTTTCTGTACCGTGTTGTTCGAACTATTTAGATGATATTGTGGTATCCGGACGTACAGTTGAAGAACATTTAGCAAACCTGGAGTGCCTTTTCAAAGTTTTGACTGCAGCAGGTCTACGTTGCAATAAAGCAAAGTGTTCGTTTTTTCAAACTGAAATAGAGTACCTAGGCCATGTGATTAATGCCCAAGGAATTCATCCCTTACAGTCACATCTTCGAGCAATCAAAGACTTGCCTCCTCCTAAGAATGTGCAGGAATTGCAAGCAGTGATGGGAAAGCTTAACTATTATTTCAGGTTTATTCCCAATGCCTCTCAGATTGCAGCTCCACTGCATCGCTTACGTAGGAAGAATGTTCCTTTTGTATGGTCTAAAGATTGTCAGGTTGCCTTTGACAAACTAAAGTCTGCACTACTTAGTGATGCATGTTTGATTCCCTTTGACCCACAGAAGCCTGTAGTGTTAGCAGTTGACGCCTCGTCGTACGGTCTGGGCGTCGTTCTGTCGCATCGTATTGGATGTCACGATCGTCCTATTGCCTTTGCATCCAAGCTACTGACGCCGACGCAACAGAATTACAGTCAGATAGAAAAGGAGGCCTTAGCAATCATTTACGGCGTCACAAAGTTTCATCATTATCTGTATGGCAGAAAATTCTATTTGTTGACAGACCACAAGCCTCTCACGTCGTTGTTCTCACCCACAAAGCCGATTCCGCCACGTACGGCACAAAAGCTTCAGAGATGGTCCTTGATATTGTCAAATTATCAGTATGAGATTTTGTACCGACCTACCACTAAACACGCCAACGCGGACACACTTTCCCGACTTCCGGTTGGCCAGGATGTTTCGTTTGATTCTTCAGAAATGGCATGTTGTCAGATAGACTCCAGAGATGCTTCCGCTGTCGCAGACTTCCCTTTAAACTCTCGTCGGGTTGCACAGGAAACAGCTGCGGATGCAGACCTAAGTGTGGTAGCACGTTTTGTTCGCTTTGGTTGGCCTGCCAGAGCCAAAGACATTGATCGGCCTCTGGTTCGACGTTATTTTGCACAACGTCATGCATTATCTTTAAGTCAGGGTGTACTGTTGTTGCATACCGACAACGACCAAGCAAGAGTGATTGTTCCTCGTTCCCTGCAACGAGAAGTGTTACGCCTCCTGCATCAAGGACATTGGGGCATTGTTAGGACAAAGCAATTGGCCAGACGTCATTGTACCTGGGTTGGTATGGACGCTCAGATAGAGAGCATGACATCACAGTGTACAGTTTGTGCGGAGCATCAAGCGGCTCCTCCACAGCGTTTCTCAGACTGGCCACGCCCCACGGGACCATGGCAACGTTTACATATTGACTTTGCCGGACCTTTCTGGAATACGCGCTGGTTAATTGTTGTAGACGCTTTCAGCAAGTTTCCTTTTGTGATTGCCATGAACTCAACGACAGCTTCTAGTACAATCAGTGCCTTAACATCAGTGTTTTGCATCGAAGGCTTGCCTGAAACTATCGTCAGTGACAATGGACCTCAGTTTGTTAGTGCGGAATTTCAACAGTTTTGTCGTGTGAATGGCATTCAGCATATCACCACCGCACCTTTTCACCCTCAGTCCAATGGTGAAGCAGAACGTTTCGTTCGAACATTCAAGTCTCACATGGAGAAGATGAAAGGTCAGCACTCCAGGCAGCAAGCTCTTCAAATTTTCCTGTCTACGTATCGGTGCATGCCACGTGACGGCCCGTCTCCTGCCGAGCTGCTACACGGCCGCCGTCACCGCACTCTCCTTCACCTGCTGCAGCCTCCCACGCACCGAGTCGGTTCGTATGGCGCTACGCGTTTTCAGGTTTCCACGCCGGTGCTGTACAGGGTGTTTGCTGGAAACAAGAAGACATGGTTGCCGGGCACCATTCAACGCGTGCTTGGGCGCAATATGTTTGTTGTACGTTCTTCCACAGGGTCGGAGCTGCGGCGCCACGCAAACCAATTGCGCCTGCACAGACCGCGCGATCCTGTCTCCGGTTTCTTGATTCCAGACCCAGTTCACCGCCAGGGAGCACAACCACATCGTTCGTCCCCGGACTACGAGATCCCTATGGACGTCGACGTACATCCGACGCAGTCGTCGCCGCCGCTGTCGCCGCCGCAGATGACAGCGTCACCGAGAGGGACTCCGGGACCGTGCGGGCCCCCCCAGCTTGGGCCACGCACCTCAGAAGAAGATGACCTGCTCCCTCTGGGCGGGGGCGGGCGCCCTTCCCCAGGTTTCGGCGGGTTCCCTGGAGGATCGCAAGGCGGATGCCGGGGCGCGGACGGCGTCTCGATCCCGGCCTCCGCTACGACGCCCGTCCCACCAGTAACGCCCCCGCCCAGGCCCTCCTCCCAGTGCCGTCGCCGTGGCCCTCAGCCCTACGCCACGACGGCGCGGCGGTTTGGGGGGGAGGGGTGTGGTGTCGCACAAGTACAAAGTGCGCGCCACCTACTTTCGCCGCGCGCCGCCATGCATGCACGGCGCGGCGTTCTTCCGACGACAGCCACGAGCGCCCTCTGGTACAACGCCGCTCGTGGCCACCACTGAAAAGACACCGGTCACTTCGGACGGAGATAGCAACGAGTTAGGACCTTCTTAATCAGATAGGCACCAGTGAAGACTTTGCTATTGTACAGGCACTAGGCAGGCCTCTAACAACTATGTATCAACATTCTGCAGTACTATGTAAAAGTTAAGTATTGTTACATTCTGTGCAATATATCACTTTCTAATTTTCTCGAGTGTTTATAGTTTCTGGCTGCTCCCCTCCGTACCTGCACCAGCGTGTCGGTCTCGTTCCACTCGGCCACCGACACCTACGACGAGGCTGGGACACAAAAGCGGCGACGAAGTCGGGACACAAAAGAAGGGAAGGGAAGATAGTAGGTGAATATTATTATTATTATTATTATTATTATTATTATTATTATTATTATAGTAGGTGAACATGGTCTGGGCAAAAGGAATGAAAGAGGAAGCTGCCTGGTAGAATTTTGCACAGAACATAATTTAGTTATAACAAACACCTGGTTCAAGAATCACAAAATAAGGTTGTATACGTGGAAGAGACCAGGAGACACCGGGAGATACCAGATAATTTTATAATGGTAAGACATAGATTTCGGAACCAGGTTTTACAGTGTAAGACATACCCAGGGGCAGATATAGACTCTGACCATAACTTTTTGGTTATGAACTGTAGGCTGAAACTGAAGAAACTACAAAAAGGTAGGAAAATAAGGAGATGGGACCTGGATAAATTGAAGGAACCTGAGGTTCTTAAGAATTTCAGAGGGAGCTTTAGGCAACAATTGACAGAAACAGGGGAAAATAAAACAGTAGAGGAGGAATGGGTAAAATTGAGAGATGAAATAGTGAAGGTAGCAGAGGACAAAATAGGTAGGAAGGCAAGACCCACAAAAAATCCTTGGATATCACAGGAGATACCAAATTTAATCGATGAAAGGAGAAAATATAAAAATGCAGTAAATGAAACAGGCAAATTGGAGTACAGGCGACTAAAAAATGAGATTGACAGGAAGTGCAAAATGGCTAAGCAGGAGTGGCTAGAAGGCAAATGCAAGGATGTAGAAGACTGTATAAATAGGGGGGAAATAGATACAGCCTACAGGAAAATAAAAGAAACATTTGGAGGCAAGAAAAACAGCTCTATGAATATCAAGGACACTGATGGAAAACCAGTTCTTAGCAAAGAAGGGAAAGCTGAAAGGTGGAAAGAGTATATAGAGGGGCTCTACAAAGGAAATGAACTTCTAGACAATATTGTAGGAAGGGAAGAGGAAGTAGATGAAGACGCAATAGGAGATACTGCAGTGAGAGAGGAATTTGACAGAGCCCTGAAAGACCTAAGTCGAAACAAGGCCCCTGGAGTAGATGATATTCCCTCAGAGCTACTTAAGTCTCTGGGAGAACCAGCCATGACAAACCTGTTTCACCTGGCGTGTAAGATGTATGAGACAGGCGAAGTACCCTCAGACTTTAAGAAAAATGTTATAATCCCCATTCCAAAGAAAGTAGGTGCATAAAGGTGTGAAAACTACAGAACCATCAGTTTAATAAGTCATGGTTGCAAAATGTTAACACGAATTATATACAGAAGGATGGAAAAGCTGGTAGAAGTCGACCTCGGGGAAGATCAGTTTGGGTTCAGGAGAAATGTAGGAACACGGGAGGCAATACTCACTTTACGGCTTATCCTAGAAGATAGATTAAGAAAAGGCCAACGTTGTACATTTCTATGTTTTGTAGATTTGGAGAAGGCATTTGACAATGTTGATTGGAATAAACTCTTTCAAGTTCTGAAGCAAGCAGGAGTAAAATATAGAGAGCGTAAGGTTATTTACAACTTGTACAAAAACCAGACAGCGGTTGTCAGAGTTGAAGGGCATGAAAGGGATGCAGTGGTTGGACAGGGAGTAAGACAGGGTTGTGGTCTTTCTCCATTATTATTCAATTTGTACATTGAGCAAGCTATAAAGGAAAGCAAGGAGAAATTTGGTGAAGGAATTAAAGTTCAGGGGGAAGAATTAAAAACATTGCGCTTTGCCGACGACACAGTAATACTGTCAGATACAGCAAAGGACCTGGAAGAACAATTGAACGGAATGGACAGTGTGCTGAAAGGTGCATAAAAGATGAACATTAACAAGAGCAAAACTAGGGTAATGGAGTGCAGTGTAAGAAAATCAGGTGATGCTGAAGGTATTAGATTGGGAAACGAAGCAATAAAAGAGGTAGATTAATTTTGTTACTTGGGCAGTAAAATAACAAATGATGGTCGCAATTCAGAGGATATAAAATGCAGAATGGCAATGGGTAGAAAAGCGTTCTTGAAAAAGAGAAATTTGTTAACATCGAATATTGATTTAAACCTAAGAAAGTCCTTTCTGAAGGCATTTGTATGGAGTGTTGCCTTGTATGGGAGTGAAACATGGACGATAAACAGTGCGGACAGGAAGAGGATTGAGGCTTTTGAAATATGGTGCTACAGAAGACTGCTGAAGATTAGGTGGCTGGATCGTGTAACTAATGAGGAGGTACTGAACAGAATTGGGGAGAATAGGAATTTCTGGCATACCTTGACTAAAAGAAGGGATAGATTGGTAGGACACATTCTTAGACATCAAGGAATTGTGAATTTAGCATTGGAGGGAAGTGTGTGGGGTAAAAATCGCAGAGGAAGACCAAGAGATGGATACAGTAAGCAGATTCAGACAGACGTAGGTTGCCGTTCTTATGTGGAGAAGAAGAGGATTGCTCAGGATAGGGTATTGTGGAGAGCTGCATCTAACCAGTCTCCGGACTGAAGACAATAACAACAACAACAACAACAACAACATGAAATGGAACGAACCTATAAGGACAGTTTTCACTAAGGCGGACAGCCGACTTCGGTTTCGTGGATTTTGGGAATATGTGCTTCATCTGTAAAGAAGACAGCGTATAAAACGCTTGTGCGACCACATCTCGCATGTTTCTCAATTGTTTGGGATCCGCAGCAGATGAATTTAAAGGACGACATGGAAGCAGTTCAGAGGCGAGCAGCTAGGTTCGTTACTGGTAGGTTCGACCAATGCACGAGTGTCATGGAAATTCTCCGGGAACTCAAATGGGGATCGCTGGAGGAAAGACGACGTTCTTTTCGAGAAATTCTGTTGAGAAAATTTAGAAGGCCGGAATTTGAAGCTGAGTGTAGTACGATCTTCCTGCCGCCTACTTACATTTCGCGTAAAGATCACAAAGACAAGATAAGAGAAATTAGGGCTCGTACAGAGGCATATTGACATTCTTTTTTCCTAGTTGTATTTGGGACTGGAATCGGAAAGGAAATGCCTGGTAGTGGTACAGTGTATCCTCCGCCACGCACCTTACGGTGGATTGCGGAGTATATATGTAGAAGTAAATGTAGGTGATGACTTCGTGTAGAATTTTTGGCCGTTAGACCCCAGCTTGGATCGCGTTCGGGCATCTGGTGCAAGTCTTTAAGTGCCGCTACTCGGGCGACTTGCGTGTCGTGATGATGAAATGATGTTGAGGACAACACCAGTCCCCGAGTGGAGAAAATAGGGGTGGAGGGAAGGGGTGAGTAATATAATATAAAGGTGAGGAAGTGATGCGCGGGTGAGGAAACGACAGAACGGGGGACAAGGTGGCGGAGTTGAGTATTTGAACAGAGAGAGAGGGAAGAAGGAGTAGGAGAGATGGAATAAAAGAAGATTGAAAGAAAGAAGTACCCGGGCGGAAAAATAATTTGGTTCATATCAAAGAGGCTCGATTAACGCATTAATTGTACCAAGAAATGACTCCCTTGTCGACAAACTGAGTGACTGGCAGGCGACGTACAGCCCAGAACATGGAGGTATGAGCTTTATTAGTATGTTAACTCGTGCAATTCCTGGGTGGGTCGCTCGTATTCAAGTAAAACAACCGCGTGGTGCCAATTTCAGTCATCAGACATAAGCACCATCATCCGAATCATCTAATTTCATTTTATGAGGAAGTTTGGAAAACCCCTTCCAAACAAGCTAGAGAATCCTTCTCATTATTAAATATTTTATCGTACCGTAGGTCTCTGTTCAGCCGCTTATTCTGCCGGGAGATTTCATTTTGTCAATGGCGCCCAATGTCCTCTAGTCTGACACTCAAACCGTACTACTGGACCGGGATATACGAGTAAGAATTATCCGCTTAAATGAACCCCATTCGGTTTGATGCGGAACACGTCAAAATAAAATTGAAATCCCTGTGCGCACGCTTCCGGCTGATTGGCTTTTGCGATTTCTCTATATTCCAGGCACTATATTCAGGCAGATTTGAATGCTAAATTAAATTCTTCTGACGTGTTCGTTTCGTGCGTGTGCTCCAATTCACACGGGAATAAACATTTTGTCCCGAAACTTGCGCACAATCTCAGCAATTTCCGGCTTTAAAGCGCTCCTGCTGTCGACTGAAAAGAGGTGTTAGATCAACATTGTGAATTAGAAACACGAGTTGACTAACGTGAAAATACATTTAGGTCAATAAAGTTCAGTACCAGATTCAATGGACACATGAACGATAGTCGTAGTAGTTCCAGAATTACTGTTAATAAACTAAATAGTTAAAGTACATTGTATTTAGACTTTTTAAATAAATTGATATGATTGTCTTATAAGCAGTGTGACTGTAAAGTAAGGTTAGAAATATATTTGACCACTGAAGTTGACAGCCTGTAGTCTCAGAATATTACTAGTTTCGGTGAATCACCATTATCAAACGTAATAAGTATGAAGTACTTAACCATCGAAATAAGAATAGCGTGAATATAAATATAATGATTTCAGCCACTTTGTTATTGATAGCTATACCGCGATCTTTTCATAATCACTTGAAGAAAATTATGAACTGAGGCAAAGAAACATCATCATTGTTAATTGCTACCAGCTTTCTATCTATTTAGGTATGCCAAATGCTGCAACTTATTGCATACGTATTAGCTTTGATAATGGTGACTTATCTTCAGCAAAACTAGTCAAGTGAAATTTCTTAATGTACTGTGAATATGGTTTGACTAATACTCTAAATTCAAATATATTAGTATTTACACATACATGTTGACTATTTATTTATTCGTTTTCATAACAGAAACTAATAATTTTAAGTAGACACTCACTTTCGAAAAAATTAGTCCACCTTGAAAGACGTTGTTTTTGCTACAATGACGGTAGATCCCACCGGGATTGGGGTGACTAAAAGTACTCATAATGGTTTCTGTTTCATCTGTAAAGAAGACTATTTTTTATGAAGACTAGACTACCTCTTAGGTTAACTATGTTACGCAACCAACAAATAACAGTTTTTCCTTAAAGCATGGTATGAAACTACAAAGCGAGATGCTAGCTGAAAAAGAAAGTCTTCTCGAAGATTGCTGTCCGTCCCAATACACTGCGCTCAATGCGTCCCGAAGACGTGCAGCAACTTCCCTGCGAACTCAAACTCCGCATCGAGCATGTCAGAGGTGCATTTAAAGAGCCCCATCCACACCATCACGAAATATGATATGATTTACTGTCAACAGTAAGAAAGCTTGATCTCGGTAATGTGAAAGAGGCTTCAGCGCAAATTATTGTCTGAATAAGAGCAGAAAAACTGATACAAAACATCTTGTGGTGCCCACTTACAATTGCTTATCTGTACATTAATCGTCTCTCCCCCTCCCCCCCCCCCCCGTCTCCCCGCCAAATATATTCTACGAGGGAGAGTTGGAAAGACGCGTCCTTTAAGTAGTTCATAAGTTTAGGGACTGGTACCCTAAGTCGTTAAGTCCCATAGGATTACATACATTTGGAGTTTAAAAATAAGTTTCCCTTTCGACTATGGGCAGAGTTGTGTATGAAAGGAAAAGAAATAGAATGAGACATTAAAGATAAGAGGTTTTTATTTTTCTACATAATTTCAAAGTACATTGAGACATTTGTCAAACGGCTTTATAAGCTTCAAAAAGCCATCCAGGAAAAAATCAGGGCGTTCCATATGAAACAAAATCATATACAAGACATTTCGTAATGATGTGCAACGTGTTACTTTAGTAAATATTGTCTATATATGACAATCAATATTTTAAGTATATTTTATATTCTTTTTTTATTGTTTTAAATTTTTTGTTTTTCATTTTTTTTTTTTTTTTTTAGTTTTATCTAAAAATTAGTGTAGGAGTTGCCATTCAGAAATTCATTTAATGTCTCTTTAAATACTAGTTGGCTATCTGTCAGACTTTTGATGTTACGTGGTAAGTGACCGAAGACTTTCGTGGCGGCATAATTCACCTCTTTCTGTACCAAAGTTAGATTTAACCTTCAATAGTGAATATCACTCTTTCTCCTAGTGTTGTAGCTATGCACATTGCTAGTAGTGTAACAAGTGGCATTACAACCCAATGTACCGACATAAGAATGTCAAATAGTTCATTTAGATACCATTTATCGATAAATATTTTCTTCTGATTTCTTTCTGTCTCTATTTTTCAGATTAGTTACCTTTTTTAATGAAGTATTACGTAAAGTGAATTTGAATTTAAATGAACTTAAAGGTGAAGAAATATGTAACCTTGTTTCTTCTCTTTGATGAGTTGAGGAATTTTTGTTAGATTTATTGTTGGAGACTGATGTAAGATGACAGTGTTGATCTCAAGTTCGAGACAATAATGTACTCTCTAGAAGAATAAATGATTGTATTCTACCATAAACTTCTTTAAAGTTACTGGGCTGTAAATGCTCGTTATAATTATTCTCTCTGATCTGTCCAAAAAAGTAATCTCCGAAATTATTACGAGTCCGAGTATACTTATACAAAGAAGAAAACGCACGAGGAACAGAGTAGCTGGGCCTCACATTGCGTCATCTTAATTGCAGAGAAGAATCAAGCCAGAAGACTAAGTTTTACTTAAATTACAACGAAATGAAGAGTCCTCGTAGAGGTGGCGACCTATGAGCAGCACTCTAAAAAAAAAGGAAAGAGAATATGTTAATCCACAGAAAAGAGGTTAAAAACGAATAAATCCAATTTTTAACGATAAAAATGTGGCTCTGATTAGTTACCATAGCAAGCAATCAACACGACAGAACCACAAGGGGAAGACAGATTAAGCCAGTAGCACGAGTATTTTCTGCTGTTACTGTGTAATAAGATCACGTCGAGAGAAAAGCCGAAGTGAGTGAGCATCGCGGTGTTCCGACCGGCTGATTCCAGCAGTGTATCTAATCCGAAATTTCAGTCCCAGCGTTGCGGAGTTCGTCTCGTCCCTACGCCAGCTTCCCGTTGCACTCGTCGTGCAGTACTGTAGTGAAAGTATGTGAACGCAACTGTTGTGTTTTAAGTAGTTGTGTGTTTCGTCAAAGTAGGAAAAAATGTCCGAAACCCGAAGAATGGCTCAGGCGGAGAAAGAACTTACTCTAGAAATGTTCATGCAAAGACAAGAATCTAGATTAGAAGGAATAGAAAAATGGCAAAAGAAAACGAGTCTAGATTAGAAGGAATAGAAAAAATGGGAAAGAGAAGTGAGGAAAGGCAGTGAATACAGATGAAAAATTAAAATTATTATCTGACAATATTGATAAAAGGTTAGTACTTTTTGGGAATCGGTTGAAAACTCATGTGAGGGAGTGTAAGCAGAGGTTTGCTTTATTTGATGACAAGATTAGTAACTGGGCGCAGAATTTTGCAAGTAAAGAGCAGGTGAGAGAGATTTCAGAACCGGTTTTTGAACAAAATTATACAGTCAATAAACAAACAATATTAAATGCAGTGTCAAAAACGTTATAAGAGAGGGAAAAACTATTTTAAATCAAGTAAAATCTGTTAGTGAGGGATTAGCCACAACTAACTCAAAATTAGAAACTTTGGTTGTCAACTCTCAAAGTCAACTAAAACAGTAAATGAATCTCTTACTGAAACTTTGGGTAGAGGTGATAAACTTGAACAGGCTCAAAATTCACTTTACTTACTGATTCATCATGTAACTGGGAATAAAAAATAGAGGAGATTTTCGATAAAAGGGTCAGGGATAAGACAGAGAATTCCATGTATAATGATGACCGAAATTCTGAAACAGAAGTTACAGGTAGTCAATTCGATTGATTGTGGCAAGAAGTAGAAAAGACTAAATGTAAAATGAGAAGTAAATTGCAAGATCTAGCAAATAGCGTCCGAATAATAACGTCCGAGTATACTTATTCAAAGAAGAAAACGCACGAGGAACAGAATAGATGGGCCTCACATTGCGTCATCCTGATGGTAGAGAAGAATCAAACCAGAAAACTAAATTTTACTTAAATTACAACGAAATAAAGAGTTCTTGTAGTGACGATGCTATACCAATTTACCATACACGGTCCTGTAGAATTTCAAGTTCTGCAGAAGTAACACTACTATATGTATATTGTGAAGCTACAGTGAAGATCCCTAGATCCCCAAATAAATGTCTGGAGGATGATCTTGGATGTGCTCTATCAATTATTCTGATTACACGCTTTTGCACAATAAACACTTTTTTACTCAGTGTTGAATTGCCCCAGAATACGATACCATATGAAGCAGCGAATGGAAATAGGCATAGTAAGCGAATTTTCTGAGATGTATATCACCAAATTTTTCAATGACCCTGATAGCATAAGTAGCTGAATTCGAATGTTTCAGCAGATCTTCAACGTGTTTCTTCCAATTCAATCCCTCGTCAATGCAAATACCTACAATTTTGAATATTCTACCTTAGCTACAGACTTCTGTTCAAAGTATAAATTTATTAATAGTGTAATGCCATGTACGGTATGAAACTGTATATATTGTGTTTTATCAAAGTTTAATGAGAGTCCACTTGTACAGAACCAATAACGGCTGAAAGATATCATTTTCAATTTCGTCAGTTAATTCCTGTTTGTCAGGCATGATAGCTATACGTGTATCATCAGCAAAAAGAATTAGCTTTGCATCTTCGTGAATGTAGAATGGTAAGTCATTAATAATATTACAAACATAAAAGAACCCAAGACCGAACCTTGTGGGTCCTCATTTTTGATAACGCCCCAGTTAGAGAAATTAACTTTTTCTTCTGTATCATGAGAATTGCTTATTTCAGCTTTCTGTACTCTTCCAGTAAAGAATGTTTTAAACCATTTGTGCACTGTCCCACTCATACCACAATACTTAAGCTTATCTAAAAGAATCCCATGATTTACACAGTCAAAAGCCCTTGAGAGATCACAGAAAATCCCAAGTGGTAATGTCCAGTTATTCAAAGCATTTAATATTTCATTAGTGAAGGTATATGTAGCATTTTCTGTTGAAAAGCTTTTATGAAAACCAAACCAACATTTCGTTAGAACTTTATTTTTACTAATATGTGAAGCATCTCGAGAATACATAACTTTTTCCAAAATTTTGGATAAAGCTGTCAGAAGTGAGATGGGCCTGTAGTTGTTGACATTAGACGTATCCCCGTTTTTTATGAAAAAGTTTAACGATAGCAAATTTCAGTCTATCCGAGAAAATACCCTGCTTTAAAGAGCTATAATATATATGACTTAGAATCCTACTTATCTCTTGGGAACAGGCTTTTAATACCCTGCTGGAAATGCCATCAATTCCATAGGACTTTTTACTCTTCAGAAGTTTATTAGTTTCCTAATTTCTGAAGGAGTGGAGTGGAAACGATCGAATGGCCGGCGGTCAGAGTATGGAGTAAAAGATCCATTATAGCCTGTCCGAAAACGTTCAAAAGCACTCCGTCTGCAGGTAAAGTACTACTCACTGTTTTCTGGGACGCCCAAACAGTTTTGTTGCTGGACGTTTTGGAGGACGCAACCATCAATGCGACGCGGTACTATGCCACTCTGTCGAAATTGAAAGAGATTATTCGGAAAAAGCGGCCGCGCCTTCTCAGATCTGGCGATGTGCTGTTTGATGTCAATGCGAGGCCTCACTCGGCAACGGCAACACAAAACCCTATTGCATCCTTTGGTTTGGAGCGCCTACCTCATCCGCCAAACAATCCCGATTTTGCACCAAGTGACTTCCATCTGTTTTCAACTTTGAAGAAGACTCTCGGGGAAGGCGCATTGGAGGCAATGCTGACGAATAGAAATCTCTGATTTTTCCTGGAAGACTTTTGAAGCTGATGAAGCGGTTTGACAGACGCTCAATGTACTTGAAAATTATGTAGAAAAATAAAGGTACGTGTTATGTTTACTCTCTCATTCTATGCTTTCCTTTCATGCGCAACTCTGACCACAGTCGACAGGGAAACTTATTTTCCAACTCCCCCTCGTAGATTTACTACTGTACAACGTATAGGAAGTAATGGGAAGACATGTGACACGTGAGACTCATCAGCCCACAACTCATGAAGAACTACGTGAACAGGTCGAGCGGGCGTGGAATAATGTGTGCCAACTCAGTATTCGCTACATATATGGTCGAATGGATGTCAGAATCAGCGCATGCACTTCCACTGAGGCAACTACACCACGTACTGATTTGCGTGTTTCAGTGTGGATCGACATCTGGTGGCTGAGAAGTCCTTGCGCTATTCATCTGTAAATGTTATTATTTCATATTTAATTTCAACAATAAATCTTCCGTGATTTTTAAAACGGTAAGAGGGGGTCTTGATACATTTTACTCCGGTGTGGAGCATAGGGCACATTTTAGAGCTGTCTACCTGCCCGTGTTCACTATCTTCTTGATGTTACTCGAAGAGTGGCCAGCGGCTGCCACGTCTACATCAACAGTCACCTTGGTCTACCTCTCTTCCTTGCTGCTTGTGGGTTCAACTCTAAAGCCTACTTTGGAATATGTTGCGGACCTCTTCTCAGGGTGTGTCCTATCCATTTCCTTTCTTACACGGTTACCTTGGCTTTTCATTGCTAGGTGCGTTGCCATAGTTCTTGATTTGAGATAGAATTTGGCCAGCCTACTACCAATATAATCCTCAAACAGTTATTGATTAATAATTTAATTTGTTCTGTCACCTACCACATCTCACACCAGTAAAGAGAACAGATTTTACATTTGATTAAAAGATTTTAAGCTTTACCCTCAACAACATTTCACGAGATGTCCAAACTGGTCGCAGCAAAGGCCCCTTTTGCCTTTTTGATCCTACTTTTAACGTCTTCTGTCTCCCCTCCATTTTTGGAAATAATACTTCCCAGATAACATATGTTCACCACCTGCTGAATCTGCTCTTCTTTCACGTCTAGTGGGTTCTTGTTCTTACTGTTCATCCTGATCTTTTTAGTCTTTGCACACTATCTAATATCACTAAGAACAGCAGTGATGAAAGCAAACAGCCTTGCCTTACTCCAGACTTGAGTGTGAATCGTTCTGAGAGTTTTCCCTCGTGTTTCACCTGGCAAGTATATTCTCTGTACATCATCTTCACGATACTGATGATCTTTGCAGGTCAATTCAATTCAATACAATTGACCACCAAAGATCATCAGTATCGTGAAGACGATGTATAGAGAATACAATTGTCACGTGAAACACGAGGGGAAACTCTCAGAACCATTCACACTCAATTCTGGAGTAATACTGCATTGTTTTCCATACAACTTCACGTTGCTCTCTGTCAAAGGCCTTTTCAAAACCAACAAAAGTCATATATAGCGGAGACCAGTATGCCATAGATCGCTCGATAATGATCCTCAAGGTGTTGATTCGATCAGTGCATGATCTGCTTTCTTTGAAACCTGCCTGTTATTTCCTGAGGTTAGTATCTATTGGCACTCTGAGGCGGTTTAACACAGTCCTTGAAAATACTTTGCTGGGTGTCGACAAAAGTGTGATTGCACGCCAGTTGTTGCACCTTGTCAGGTCTCCTTTCTTGGACAACTTAATAAGGATTCCCTTCCTCCAATCTTCCGGGTTGGTTTCAGTGTTTTTTTGTGCTGCAGCCGAAGTACTACCGCCTTTGGCGGCTGGACTTCCAGGGTGAAGGGTAGGAGGATTCTTTTATCTTTATTGTACTCATTGCAGGGGGTTAGGGCTCACAAGGGTCCTTTTGGTCCTACATTCCCGACATCAAAATTATCTGTCAAGTATCGATGTTGCCAGTCCTCTTATAGCTGAAATGTAAGCTCCATATTGATGCACAGTGTTCTAAGTCCACTGATTGTCCTAGATGGTGACTGGTAGATTCTGTTTCTCCTGTTTTTCGGCAGCGATCATGTCCAATATATAACGCCATTGAATTTTCGTTAAGACTGGATAGGTATCGACGTAGAGTGTGTCAGTTTTGTGAAAGTACTTGAAAATCGGTTTCAAGAGCCGTGGGTCCAAAGGCCTGTGGGGCTTAGTGGGTTTGACGGCCGCTAAATAGTAAGGAATGGGCGATTGCCCAGCTTTAAATTTATCCGCTTCTTGTGCTGCAAATTCCATAAATTGTGGTAGGTCTTTTGTGCTTTTCACTAAGGAGTGCATCTTCTCGTATTCAATTTGCTCTTCGCTCTTGGGAGTGGATACCGATCCCGTGGATGGTGACGAATCTTGAGTCTGTGTTCGCAATGCTGGCTCAACTGTGTGAACCGCCATGTCCCCTTGTGTACAGACGTCCATCACTTCCTCGGGATCGTCCGTTTGAGTAGTCGCATGCGACAGAGTGCGTCGTGGTTGCGGCTTCTTTAAAGAGAGCACTTCCTCTCGGAGTTGCTGCACTTCGGTTCGTAGCGCCGCTAGTTCCTTCCTAACGGCGGCACGCTCCTCCTCCATCGCCGATAAAATCGCAGCGATGGTGTGCTCCGAATGTTGTGCCGTGGCCTGCTCATGTGCTGGCGGGCTCGCAGGTCGAGCCTTGGTCCTCGCTGATCCCCTGGCTGTAGTGGCGGTTGTCAGGACGCTTGTGCCCGCCTGCTCGTCTTCCCACCGTGTGACGTAAGGGCAGCAGCGGTGGTTCGCAGCGTGTGCGCCGCCGCAGTTCACACATTTGTGTGGAGCCCCCTTTGGTGCCGTGCAGTCGCGTGTATCGTGCGACCCTGCGCATTTTAAACACGCGGCTGCGTTGTTACATTGCAGTGCTGCGTGGCCAAACTTTTGGCAACGGTAGCACTGCAGTGGTCGTTGTCGCGTCTTCTTGTGGGGCACAATGCTGGTCAACAAGAGCAAGTGCTCTAGTATCGCAGCGATGTGCCCCGTCGCAGCAACTAATGTCCTTCCTCGTTCGCGGCGTACCATGGTACGTGTCTGGGCGCGAGCGCGAGCGAGCGAGCGAGGGTGCGTGAGGGACGGCCTCTCGGCGAAAACTGTGGTTTCTGTGTTGCAGATTTCTAGGAACTTTTGTTGTTCTTGCAGCTCTAAAGAGTTCTGATAATTTTTCTCTTGCTAAGGGGATGATTATTTATTTGCAGTACCGGCAGTTCCTGTTTATCTAGTTCCTCCTGCTCTTGTTCTTCTTGAGAGATCATGGTCGTATTAAATACGTCGCTGAAAAGAGAGAGGGAGGGGGGGGGACTAATTTCCAACAGTCTACAATCACACTGTTGTACTTTTGTGAAAAACATGACTGAACAAAAACTGTTCGTCGATTGCCAGACGCAGTATAGGTAACAATGAGAAATGAGGAATACATGTATTCCCTCATTTGTCTCTGTACAATCACACTTTTGCAATGATACAGAGAGCACAGCATCGAGATTGACAACATCCATGAAGTGCAATGCAGTGTCAAATAAAAGCTGCCAGTTAGAAAGCAGCACATTTTAATTAACACTTGGATCCCAACAGCACGCCCGTAAGTCTGTATTAACCTTTCCTTCAGCTGAAAACTATATTTTAGATAGGAATACTAATTCATACATATCATTCTTATGATACAAAATATGTAAAAAATAGTTGAAGATAGGGAACAAGAAAAACAGATCTTGGTGATCAAAGCTGTTTTGAAGGTACCTGATTGTTTTGAAAATAGCTCTTTTTGGTTCACCTGTGATTTTTGCTGGTTGAAAGAAGAAAAGTTTGAAGAGATTCTCGCTGAGACTACATCAACCCGAACACATGTTGAAACTGTTCAAAGATTCGTATTTAAAAACTGTTTAATAACTAGCTTGATTGTACTTATAATTAACTATACGGATCAGCAAGAATACGTAAAAAAGACATAACAATGATTAAATCCCGAATTGCAGAATGTTATGTTGACAATGCTTTGTGTAATCAGAATGGAATGTGTGTGTATTGCAACGCACGTCTGAAATAATTAACTCAGAGAGATAAAATATGTCAGTTGCATGTTATAATAAAATGTATGCTAATCTGATTTTAACCGGTGTTCACTAAAATGAAATAATTACCGTAGTTTTAATTGTATTCACTGTTACACAATATCTGGAATACTGAAATAAGCGTATCTGACTAAATTGATAAAATATACGTAACATGCTAACATGAAATGACATATATAATCATTTTCACATCCATTGAGCATAAATTCAAATACTATTACTCTTTGACAAAATTGTAATCTGTAATCATAGTTATGTGTCATCAAAAAAAGGCCTTCAAACTTGAATGTCATTTTGTGCACTACCAGTGCGCAAACATATTTTTGTTCTGCATTTACTTAAGCGAAATATGTGCTTGCACAGATAGAAATTTTAATTACTGAACTTGCAAAATGAAGTACAGCCAATGTTTCTACCATGAAACACAAAAATTTTTAATGATTCTAAAATTGCTTAGAGGTTGCTTGAATAATCACTTAGATGTTGTTAGTAGATTATTTATTGTCAATTTCTGGCTTACCCCATCAACTGGTGACCTATATAATATATATTTAGCTTTGATCCATTCAGATTTATCATTTACAATACTATTGTTATGTATTGCCAAACAATACATCTAAATGATTACTCAAGCAATCTCTAAGCAATTTTAGAATCATTTAAAAATGTTTATCATGAAAGTTGCATACCTCTGCCAAGACTTTCAATCTAAAATAAGGACACTTATGATGAAGTGTAATGCGATCATAGGTTTACATAATTAACATTAAAATCTTTCATCCAAATATTTATATAAGAATTGATCAGTATTTTATTTAAACGATAATGAAACACATTCATACGTCATTAATCCACTCAACTAACTAAACAGTACATACAAATTCTCAAGACGATTGTCAAAGTTTCCTCATAACTCTCTTAGCCCTATCATACAACATCCCTGACCAAGAATCAAATCACACAGAGTAAACACTGTGCATTTTGTATGAACAAATTTTTTTTTTTCGTATTTCGAGTCAGGTCAAGTTATTAATTGCCCATCAGCGTCAGCGTCTTGTATGGTCTCAGTCCTATGCTCTGAGCTCCTCAAAACATCGTTCCTCGTCAATGTTTGATGAGATCCGCCGTATTCTTTACATGGTATTCACGGTGTTCAACATGCGTGGAGAGTTTTTTTACCAAATTTACAGTTCGACGATCCGATGATACTATCGGCGTTAACAGCGTATTATTCTTATGTACCCTTGGCAGACCTTAGAAGATGTACGGTTTCGGTGCCTGGGAAAGATTCTTAATAGAAGTATCACCTTCCATATAAAGAACACTACACTTTTGAAGGAGATAGGCCGGCCGCGGTGGCCGAGGGGACTGAGGCGCTCCAGTCATGGTCTGCACGGGCACTACTGTCGGGGGTTCGAATCCCCCCTCGGGCATGGATATTTGTGCCGTCCTTAGTCTTAGTCAGTTCATAAGTAGTTTGTAAGTTTAGGGACTGATGACCCCGTAGTTAAGTCTCATAAGCTATACAAACATTTGAACATTTTTCATACAGTTAGCTTCTATGTGGTTTCCCTTTTGATGTGCGTGCCAATAACAAGCTCTGTAGATTTGCTCTCCCCGTTCTTTGACGACACAGTCGTGGATTTATTTCAACACTCACCCTGGCATAAACGTCTTTTTTACGTGGTAGGGAATATTCTCATATTTTAAGCAGAAGGTCGGCATGGCGATGGCAATATTAGCGATAGCTCTCCATGGAACATATGGAGGAGGAGGAATCTCAGGGTTTAACGTCCCGTAGACATCGTGGTCATTAGAGACTGAGCTAATGCTCGTATTTTTGGGTAAGGATGAGGGAAGGAAATCGGCCGTGCCCTTTGAAAGGAAGCATCCCGGCATTTGCCTGGAGTGATTTAGGGAAATCACGGAAAACCTAAACTTGGATGGCCGGAGGTGGATTTGAACCACCATCCTTCCGTATACGAGTCCGGTGCGATACCACTGCGCCACCTCGCTCGGTACATTTGGAGGACAACGCCTTGAACACGTCTCCAGCAAAGTCTAACTGTTGTTATCGTCATGTCTTCGCCATATTGTTCATCTACATGTACATCTACATAGATACTCTGCAAATCACATTAAAGTGCCTGGCAGAGGGTTTCATGGACAGGAAAAACTAGGAAAGATCTAGGATGACAACAGCGAACACAATAATACCAAGATCAATCTTTTTCTGGAACTTTCAGTCAGTAATTTAGAATAACTGCGTATTATAATATAAGGGTTTTGTGAGTGAAAGATCATACTCCAATTCAGCTACAATTAATTATTAATTGCACGTTATGTGGTATTCATGTGACTTACTACATTTGCGGCTAATAAGGCATACTGGTTTGTCGTCGTCACGTAGTGGTCACAGCAATTACATAGTTAAAAACCGTGTGACTTGCTGGTATGTTTCTTCATAGTTACAAGATTTTTGTAAATTTCCACTCAGGTTTTCAACAGAAATGATATGTAACCATGAAAATAATTGACCTGGTGGCAGTGGCATGGTGGAATCCACGTGCACCTTCATCCGTACTAGTGATACAATTGTGACAATTGTTCAAGATCACAATGAAAGTGGGGAAAGACGGTCCCTTGCTGTTCGTGGACGTTCTTGCCCTCCCAAACCCGCTGAGTGTCTATGTCACTATCCTTAACTGCACGAAACCAACTGCCATGACTTGGCACATAGAGCTGAAAACGTCCCACACCATCAAACCTTCTAATTGAGCCACTGAAGTAAGGTTTTTCGAAGAAAACGGTTACAGCAGACACGCTATCAAGTCACAGAGTACAAAAACCTCCGATGGAGACTACCTAGAATATTTGTTTACTACCGTGTTGTGGTTCGATTACAGAGATTAGCCGGCTCCCGAACAGACATAAGATCGACACAATCTTCAGGTCCCTAAGCTAATGAAGCCTGCAAAAGATGACGCAGGACTCAGAACACCAGGAATATACAAAATACCGCATGAGTGTGTGCAGTTTGATGTCGGTGAGACCGGCCACACAACTGAAGAGTGCCGCAAGCTATATGTATCTCGAAAATTCATTTGTAGCAGAACATGCACTGGAAAATCGACACCGAATTATATTCGACAATAAATTTATTATTAATTGAACTACGAGCTCAATGAACGAAGCATTAGGGATCAAAATATCTGACAACATCCTCAGTAAAGACGGTGGTTTACAGGGCTGGGATCCTGCCATTGGGGAGATGAAATGGGCGCAGCATTCGCGCTACTAAAACATTACCCATGTGGACGCCACTAGAGACTGAACATGGAAGCGGCATACACGTGATAATAAACCTTGAAAATGGCAGAGGCGGTATCTGCTGTGGGCTTGAAACCCGAGATTTTTTTTAATAGCGCAAAATTTTAAAATATATATATATATTATGATATGTTTCCAAACATGCTCAAAATTATCATTACAAAATGTTACATACAACTATAAATATTAACATTTTCTTATTTATGGGCGAGCCATCATCAGTTTTCGATTCAAACTAAAACATTACGTTCACGTAACTTCAAGATCAATTATGAACATTACAATGTAATTTATTAGACTTGTAGTTCGAGAAACACAGCTACTAATTTATTGTCCGTTAAACAGTAACTCCACTCCCATGAACCACAGATATTGCCGAGGTGGGGTGGCTTGCGTGCCTCAACGATACAGATAGCCGTACCGTAGGTGCAACCACAGCGGAGGGGTATCTGTGGAGAGGCCAGACAAACGTGTGGTTCCTGAAGAGGGGCAGCAGCCTTTTCAGTAGTTACAGGGGCAACAGTCTGGATGATTGACTGAGCTGGCCTTGTAACATCAGCTAATGTGGCTTTGTCACACAGCTACTGCGAACGGCTGAAAGCAAGGGGAAACTACAGCCGTTACCTTTCCCGAGGACATGCAGCTCTACTGTATGAACATATGATGATGGCATCCTCTCGGGTAAAATATTCCGGAGGTAAAATAGTCCCCCAATCGGATATCCGGGCGGGGACTACTCAGGAGGATGTGATCATCAGGAAAGACAATACTGGCATTCTACGGGTCGGAGCGTGGAATGTTAGATCCCTTAATAGAGTAGGAAAATTACAAAATTTAAAAAGGAAAATGGATAGGTTGAAGTTAGATATAGTGGGGATTAGTGAAGTTCGGTGGCAGGATGAACAGGATTTCTGGTCAGGTGAGTACAGGATTATAAATACAAAATCAATTGCGGGTATCACAGGAGTAGGATTGATAATGAATAAGAAAATAGGAATGCGGGTAAACTACTATGAGCAGCACAGTGATCGCATTATCATTGTCAAGATAGATACGAAGCCAACACCGACAACGGTAGTACAGGTTTATATGCCAACTAGCTCTGCCGATGATGAGGAAATCGAAGAAATATATGAGGAGCTAAAGGAAATTATTCAGACAATTAAGGGAGAGGAAAACTTAATTGTTATGGAAGACTGGAATTCGGTAGTAGGACAAGGAAGGGAAGGGAAGATAGTAGGTGAATATGGTCTGGGCAAAAGGAATGAAAGAGGAAGCCGCCTGGTAGAATTTTGCACGGAACATAATTTAGTTATAACAAACACCTGGTTCAAGAATCACAAAAGAAGGTTGTATACGTGGAAGAGACCAGGAGACACCGGGAGATACCAGATAGATTTTATAATGGTAAGACATAGATTTCGTAACCAGGTTTTACAATGTAAGACATACCCAGGGGCAGATATAGACTCTGACCATAACTTGTTGGTTATGAACTGTAGGCTGAAAGTGAAGAATCTACAAAAAGGTAGGAAAATAAGGAGATGGGACCTGGATAAATTGAAGGAACCTGAGGTTCTTAAGAATTTCAGAGGGAGCTTTAGGCAACAATTGACAGAAACAAGGGAAAATAAAACAGTAGAGGAGGAATGGGTAAAATTGAGAGATGAAATAGTGAAAGTAGCAGAGGACAAAATAGGTAGGAAGGCGAGACCTACAAAAAATCCTTGTATATCATAGGAGATACTAAATTTAATCGATGAAAGGAGAAAATATAAAAATGCAGTAAATGAAACAGGAAAAATGGAGTACAGACGACTAAGAAATGAGATTGACAGGAAGTGCAAAATGGCTAAGCAGGAGTGGCTAGGAGGCAAATGCAAGGATGTAGAAGAATGTATAAATAGGGGAAAAATAGATACAGCTTACAGGAAAATAAAAGAAACATTTGGAGATAAGAAAAACAGCTCTATGAATATCAAGGACACTGATGGAAAACCAGTTCTCAGCAAAGAAGGGGAAGCTGAAAGGTGGAAAGAGCATATAGAGGGGCTCTACAATGGAAATGAACTTCGAGACAATATTGTAGGAAGGGAAGAGGATGTAGATGACGATGAAATAGGAGATACTGTACTGAGAGAAGAATTTGACAGAGCCCTGAAAGACCTAAGTCGAAACAAGGCCCCTGGAGTAGATGATATTCCCTCAGAGCTACTGAAGTCTCTGGGAGAACCAGCCATGACAGACCTGTTTCACCTGGTGTGTAAGATGTATGAGACAGGCGAAGTACCCTCAGACTTTAAGAAAAATGTAATAATCCCCATCCCTAAGAAAGCAGGTGCAGACAGGTGTGAAAACTACAGAACCATCAGTTTAATAAGTCATGGTTGCAAAATGTTAACACGAATTACATACAGAAGGATGGAAAAACTGGTAGAAGCCGACCTCGGGGAAGATCATTTTGGGTTCAGGAGAAATGTAGGAACACGGGAGGCAATACTCACTTTACGGCTTATCCTAGAAGATAGATTAAGAAAAGGTAAACCTACATTTCTAGCTTTTGTAGATTTGGAGAAGGCTATTGACAATGTTGATTGGAATAAACTCTTTCAAGTTCTGAAGCAAGCAGGAGTAAAATATAGAGAGCGTAAGGTTATTTACAACTTGTACAAAAACCAGACAGTGGTTGTCAGAGTTGAAGGGCATGAAAGGGATGCAGTAGTTGGGAAGGGAGTGAGATAGGGTTGTAGCCTTTCTCCAATGTTATTCAATTTGTACATCGAGCAAGCTATAAAGGAAAGCAAGGAGAAATTTGGAGAATGAATTAAAGTTCAGGGTGAAGAATTAAAAACATTGCGTTTTGCCGACGACATAGTAATTCTGTCAGATACAGCAAAGGACCTGGAAGAGCAATTGAACGGAATGGAAAGTGTGCTGAAAGGTGCATATAAGATGAACATTAACAAGAGCAAAACTAGGGTAATGGAGTGCAGTGTAAGAAAATCAGGTGATGCTGAAGGAATTAGATTGGGAAACGAAGCAATAAAGGAGGTAGATGAGTTTTGTTAGTTGGGCAGTAAAATAAGAAATGATAGTCGCAGTACAGAGGATATAAAATGCAGAATGGCAATGGGTAGAAAAGCGTTCTTGTAAAAGAGAAATTTGTTAACATCGAATATTGATTTAAGCCTAAGGAAGTCCTTTCTGAGGGCATTTGTATGGAGTGTTGCCTTGTATGGGAGTGAGACATGGACGATAAACAGTGCGCACAGGAAGAGGATTGAGGCTTTTGAAATATGGTGCTACAGAAGAATGCTGAAGATTAGGTGTGTGGATCGCGTAACTAATGCGGAGGTACTGAACAGAATTGGGGAGAAAAGAAATTTCTGGCATACCTTGACTAAAAGAAGGGATAGATTGGTGGGACACATTCTTAGACATCAAGGAATTGTGAATTTAGTATTTGAGGGAAGTGTGTGGGGTAAAAATCGCAGAGGAAGACCAAGAGATGGATACAGTAAGCAGATTCAGACAAATGTAGGTTGCCGTTCTTATGAGGAGATGAAGAGGCTTGCTCAGGATAGGGTATTGTGGAGAGCTGCATCAAACCAGTCTCCGCACTGAAGACCACAACAACAACAACAAACAGTAACTACTCCGGCCTCATTATGTGTTAGCAGAACTTACTCTCTTGACAAGTTTAGTGATCTACATCTATATGGGACACTCTACAAATCACATTTAAGAGCCTGGTAGAGAGTTCATCCAACCACATTTATACTATTCGTCTATCATTCCATTCTCGAATAGCGCGCGGGAGGAAGCAACACCTAAATCTCCCCGTTGGAGCTCTGATTTCGTGTATTTTATTCTGATGATCATATCTGCTTATGTAGGTGGGAGTCAACAATATATCTTTGCATTCGGAGGGGGATGTTGGCGATTGGTGTTTCGTAAGTAGATCACGCCGGAGCGATAAATGCCGTTGATGTAATGACTCCTGTCACAGATACTGTTTCATTTCCGTGACGCTGTCTCCCTTGTATAGTGACAATACAAAACGGGCTGCCCTTCTTTGGGCTCTTTCGACGGTTACCGTCAAACACACTTGTTAAGGATCCCACACTGGGCAGCAGTACTCCAAATGAGGACGGACAAGCGTGGTGTATGCAGTCTCTTTAGTAGTTCTGTTGCATCTTTGAAGCTTTCTGCCAAGAAGACGCAGTTTCTGGTTCGCCTTTCCTACGGCATTATTTACGTGTTCTTTCCGGTTTTAAGTCTGATGTAATATTAATTCCTAGGTATTTAGTGGAGTTTACGACCTTCACATTAGATTGGTTTATCTTGTAAACGAAGTTTAACAGATTTCTTTTCCTACTCATGTAGAAGACTTCACACTTCTCATTATTTAGAGTCAATTGACAATTTTTACCCCATAGTGACATCTTATTCAGATCGTTCTGCAATTTGTTTCGATATTCAGAGGATTTCACTAGACGGTAAATGTCGGCGTCATCTGCAAACAACCTAAGAGAGCTACTCATATTTTCTCCTAATGTAAATAAGGAACAATAGAAGACCTATAACACTACCCTGTGGAACCCTGGATATCACCTCTGTTTTAGTCGATGCCTTACTCAATTACTACGAACTGTGTCCTATCTGACAGGAAATTCCCTATCCAGTCACAAATGTGGGACGATATTCCATAACGACGCAATTTGATTAAAAGCCGTTTGTGACGTACGGTGTCAAAAGCTTTCTGGAAATCAAGAAATACGGAATCGATTTGCGAACCGTTGTCGATAGCACCCATCACTTCGTGTGAGTAAAGAGCTAGTTGTGTTTCACATGAACGATATTTTCTAAATCTTTGTTGACTTAGGGTCAATAGATCATTCTGTTCGAGATAATTCATAGTACGTGAATACACGATATGTTCCAAAACCCTACTGCAGATTGACGTCAATGAAATAGGCCTCTAGTTTAGTGGGTCACTCCTACTGACTTTATTGAACATTGGTATGACATGTGAAATTTTCCAGTCTTGAATAAATACTGGTTGATCCTTTCTGCATGCACTGATAGATGTTAGATGCGTGTAATAAGTATTCTTCTTAGGCAGTATTGGACATTAGTAACAAAGAAATAGATAAAAGCTATACGTAAGAGCTAAATATCCACTGCCACGCCTTCACAATGAGCCAAACTTTTCCAAAGATTAATAATAATGATAATAATAACAACTTTGATTATAAATATGAAGCATCGAATTAAAATTTGTGATGCGACCAGGAATCGAACCCAGACCTCAGTGCTTGCTAGACAGACGTCTTACCGCTATACCATCGCATCGCTAGCGATTAAGGCGCCTCGGAATAGTCCAAGCAAAATTTCCTTCATGTCACAAACTTCAATTCAGCTTCTGTATTCCATAGATCATTGCCACTACTGCCAAGGCTCTCCATGCAGCGGAATAGCACCTCATCAATGGATATATTGCAACATTCCTGTTTAAGGTGATATAAATATCAATGTAAATACAAATAATTAATCCCTGAGACGGATTTTCGTCTCGAATATGTCGAAGACAGTAAGTATAAATCTGAAGCATTGAATTAAGATTTGTGATGCGACCAGGAATCGAACCCAGACATCCATGCTTAGTACGCAGACTTAAACAGGAATGTTCTAATATGTCCATTGCTGAGATGCTATTCCGCTTCGTGTAGAGCCTTGGCAGTAGTGGCAATGTTCTATGCAACAAAGAAGCTGAATTAAAATTTGTGACGAGTAATAAATCGTGCTTAGACTATTCC
This sequence comes from Locusta migratoria, assembly GCA_026315105.1. Lineage (NCBI taxonomy): Eukaryota > Metazoa > Arthropoda > Insecta > Orthoptera > Acrididae > Locusta > Locusta migratoria. The sequence goes on from CM048747.1 coordinate 107,086,650, forward strand.
GAGGCGCCTTAATCGCTAGTGATGCGATGATCTAGCGGTAAGACGTCTGCCTAGTAAGCATGGAGGTCCGGGTTCGATTCCTGGTCGCATCACAAATTTTAATTCAATGCTTCAGATTTATAATTAATGTCTTTGAAATATTCGAGTAGAAAATCCGTCTCAGGGATTAATTATTTGTATTTGACATTAATAACAATGTGTGTGCCTATCTCAGTCAGTCGTACAAGACCCATAAAAAAATTAATTACACAGCCATAACAAATACAGAACAATGCTGAAGATTAGGTGGGTAGATCACGTAACTAATAAGGAGGTACTGAGCAGAATTGGGGAGAAAAGGAATTTCTGGCATACCTTGACTAAAAGAAGGGATCGATTGGCAGGACTGAATTTTAGGCATCAAAGAGTCGTGAATTTAGCATTGGAGGGATGTTTGTGAGGTAAAAATCGCAAAGGCAGACCAAGAGAGGAATACAGTAAGCAGATTCAAATGGACCTAGGGCGCCGTTCTTATGAGGAGATGAAGAGGCTTGCTCAGGATAGAGTAGTGTGGAGAGCTGCATCAAACTAGATTCAAGAAATGCAAGAATTAAAGGGATATCAGGCGGGTAGTCACCATCTGGTTATAACAGAAGATTTGAATGAGTTGCTGAAGTTCTCTCTTCGTTCGTCAACCTTATTCTAATGACTGTACAATCCCCAAATGTACAATCCCGGTATTTACATCCAGAATTTCTATGTCTGTTTTGTGTGAGTTATCTGCAGTGGAGGTAACGCCGCTTTATCTTTTCAGACGCTGAGCGCCTTGGATACCGACATCCCTTCCGCCTGAGTGTCAGCCAGAAATATTTTATCGACGTCTCCGCCGTCAGAAAGCCTCAGCCGTGGGACGGCGGAGCCATTGAGACTTCTTAATTAATTCCTGAATTCTGCTTCTGAAGGAATTCATCTCTCTCGCATGAATGGAGGAATCGAAAAAGGGGTCTGGAATTTCTCCATCTACTCTTTTTTTCCGACGTTCTGTGTATCTCAGTCGAGCGATAAAGAAGTTTCACAAAAGATGTCGCAACTCTTAAGAAGTCTCAGAATTCAGAGAGATTCATTCTTCATCAGTCGGCCTGCCACCCTTCATAACTGAAATTAATGTCAGGCCTTATGATTTCTCATTAGTATTGTATGTTACAATGGCACCTGCTCTAATACACTGAAGGTATTAGATTCCGAGACTGATCTCTGCCCTTCAGTACAGGTATAATGCCGTTTTCAGCAGACTTGCATTGATCTGCCATAGAGGCCTTACTCATTTAAAGCTGGTACTTTCAAATTCATTTGATACCAGCTAGATGATAATATACCTATATTTTACATTTTCTGGATAGAAAAATAGTTTTTTTACATACAAATTATTATCAACATTTATTTACGGATGTTATTAATTTCAAGATGGTGATTACTAGTTATCGGAAAGTAACAGTTTTATGTAATGAACTATATATATATAGTTCATTACATAAAACGTGCGGTTTAGAACGAGGTTCCTCACACTCAACTACACAAAGTTTCGTATAAATAGCATAAGAATAATAGTGCATACATTTGCCAATGCGGCAATGAAAAACACCACAACATGAATAGATATAAATGCGTATGAATGGATTGAGTTCTCTATTATGAGGACTAGGACATAACAAAAGTCTTGCTAAGTGTAGAGCTACCAGATCCTTATACGTACATAATGAACAAGCTACTTAATGAAACAATCAGAGAAAAAATACAATTCACAGTACTACGAAGCATTATCTACAAACATGTGTGACCGGTAACATGTATGAATATGTGAGAATAACGGTTAGGAACGTTTATTCAGGGCACCAATATCAGTTCATACTGCGGACGCCGTAACTTAATTATTATTATTTTTATTTTATTTTTTGTATTTTGCGGAGGTAACTGAGAGCAAATGTCAATAATTTATAAATGAGTGGCTTAGTTGTAGAAGGAAACCGTGCAAAATTAATTTTTATGTGGAGCGGATTTCTCGTGAAACTGTTGTTATAATTAATTTAGTGCGAATCTTAGTGCTCCTGGCGTATCAGTGGAGTATTTGAAACGATTGACAATGCGTTATAGAACGAGTATTTGACTGAGAATTACTCTCATTACAAAGACAGAGGTAATGTGTCTATATTATACAATGTTCGTTTCAAGGCTCCTGAAAAACTGATGGAATCAACAAAGAAATTATCACCGAAAAGACTAACTCCGTACATAGAAAAGACGAAACGGATGAAGTTAAAGGTAAGGGTGGTCACTAAATGAAAGGAATGGCAATTCCATTATTAATGGCAGAATAGAGGGCAGAAGGTGAAACGACTTTGTAAGACGTATCGTGGACCCAACGTGACTTGTGCCATTTGTAACATATATCTAATTAATTAAATATGCAAAGATATCAGGATATACAATATATATTTATAGATCTGATAAATGTGGGTCGCCTCTATGTTTTACAAACCATAGAAAATATATTCCTGACCTAACTGAACAGTGGATGTCAGAAGTCTGGTGCAGCAGCAGTGGATTCTATCCGAGAAAATACAGTCACTTCGCCAAGCAGAGATACGGCGGTATTTAATCTAACATCAGCTTCTGTGCCCACGGGTGAAGGAAACAGTCAAAATCGATAGCTGTATAAGCGAGAAGTCTCCTCCTTTCTCTTACGCAAACACCATCTCCGCAATCTGACCACAGAAAATACAACATAGTGTGAGCCCACAAGAGCAGCACACTGCAGGCAAAATTCACGTTAATAATATAGCAACAACAACTTGCCGAAGTATGGTCGCCACCAGCGAACCAACACTCTGAAAACACAGACACGCATACGATGCGCGCGAGAGTGGAGGCGACCATTCTCGACGGCCGTGCCTCACCGAGACCTTCTCCAAGACCCCTCTCCCAAGACTCCCGCACACAGATCCACCCGAGCACGCGGCCACGCCTTACTCGTCAAAGAGCCAGTCTCATCGACCCGCTAATGGTCTTCCCAATCAGAATGGATGGCCCGGAGTTGCACACAACAAACATGAAAAAAAATAGCACCGATTGCCAATCGAAGAGTTTGCCGCCAACTGCGCTTCAACCTCATCGGGACGCAGTTGCAGAAGATCACGGTGGTGTGTCTGTGAAGTGTGCCTGTATGATTGTATGAATAAAAGTACGTGTCTGTTTCTGGCGAATGCTGTGGCCTAAGCGAAGTTTCGTTTGCGTGACAGTCTTTTCTATGTTCATCTATCAGCTCAACGTATTTCTTTGCGGTGAGTTGGAAACTATCCCCATTATATGACACTCTTTTCCCGGTACATCTACAAGGTACTAGAAGTGAATAGTAAAATTGAAATTTACAGAGACGACTAGTCTCAAACTCAGCATACTTGACGTACATCTACATCTACATACATACTCCGCAATCCACCGTAAGGTGCGTGGCGGACGGTTCACTGTACCACTACTAGGCATTTCCTTTCCTATTCCACTCCCAAATAGAACGAGGAAAAAAAGAATGCCTATATGTCTCCGTACGAGCCGTAATTTCTCTTATGTTGTCTTTGTAATCACTACGCGAAATGTAAGTAGGCGGCGGGTCCCAAACACTTAAGCAATACTCAAAACGTGGTCGTACAAGCGTTTTATACGCGGTCTCCTTTACAGATGAAGAACATCTTCCCAAAATTATCCCAATAAACCGAAGTCGGCTGTCCTTACATGTTCGTTCCACTTCATATCGCCCTGCAATGTTACGCCTAGATATTTGAACGACGCGACAGCATCAAGAAGCTCACTACTCATGCTGTATTCGAACATTATGGGACCGTTTTTCCTACTCATGCGCATCTCCTTACATTTTTCTACATTTAGAGCTAGCTGCCATTCTTCGCGGCAACTAGAAATTTTGTCTAAGTCATCCTGTATGCTATTACAGTCAATTAAAGACGACACCCTCCCATACACCACAGCATCATCAGCAAACAGCCGCAAAATACAAATTACTCTGTCCATCAGATCATTTATATAGACAGAAAATAATAGCGGTCCTACCACACTCCCCTGGGTCACGCCTGACGATACTCTCGTCTCTGATGAACACTCGCCGTCGAAAACAACGTACTGCGTTCTATTACTTAGGAAGTCTTCCAGCCAGTCACACATCTGTGAACCTATTCCATAAGCTCGTATCTTCGTTAGCAGTCTGCAGTGTGGTACCACGTCGAATGCCTTTTTGAAGTCGAGAAAAACACAAACCGCCTGTTGCCCTTCATCCATGGCTCACAAGATGTCATGTGAGAAAAGGGCAAGCTGAGTTTCACATGATCGATGTTTCCTACGTCCGTGCTGATCCCAACAATTCCCTACACCATACTAATAATACGTGCTATTTAGTTCTTTTGGAATATATTAAAAATATAATCTAGATCAGTATTAAATACTATGGTGTTGGAAGGGTAACACTAGAACCTGTTTTTCAAGTCTCAGCTGACGAAGTGAATGAATTTGTTTCAGTGCCAATCAACATTCGTAGTGCAAAGAAAAATCGTTCTGAAGAATCTCCTAACCACGTGAGTAACGATTGACACACTTTGCCTAAAAGAAGCAACTATAATTGCAACAAAAAATCAGTAATGAGAGATTGATATTTTACACATTTTGGACCCAAATCACCCGAAATACTAATTTTATTAAAGTATTTTCTTCATATTTTGTGAAGTTTCAACAGTAAGACTGTCATCAGATATTTACGAAGGTAAAACGTAGACCTAAAATTAAGACACGGAACACAAGAAATTAAATCTCACGCCTAAAAATGATAGCCGCTAGGAAGTTAAAAATTATAGGCAATTTTTGCTATTCCGCGGGATAGACCTAATAAACCATACTGTCCGAAATCCTTCCGGTCTTCGAAAACGCCCCGTTAGTACATCTTTTTTTCCACAGACCACTGTGAAATATAATTCAACTAACAGAAAGTAATTTATTACAATATGCGTAACAACCCGAAGTGTTGATGTTAATACACAGTAATCATCTCTGTGACACTTACGTTTATACAACTTGACATAATCAAAAAGAGACATGTGGCCTTCCTTTTTTGAATACTATTTTCCATGAGGGAATACATGTCATAGATAGCCAAGAACTACAATCAAAATGTATTTTTGTACAATAACAACAAAAGTGATCGTCTATCTTGTATTTTGAGATTGGTACAATCAATAAAGTTTCAATGAAGTTCTTGTCGATCTACGGCATGTATTCCCTCGTGGGAAATAGTATTCAAACCCCGATATGTAATTACACCATGAAATCACTTGATAAACGACTGAGAGACGACAATACGTATTTGATAGCGCCATTGGGGCAGCAACTAATCCGGCCTTTTAGCTAATCGTGTAGGGCGCTTCCTACTGTTGGTGGCAAATATGCCGCAGGATATAATAGCATACTATCCCAGGGCTGGGAAAATAAAATTGGCCCGAAGAGCAGAGTTCAGCGTAAGAGGAGTTGTAAGATCATATGGCAGTTACGCTCATATATCCGAAGTTTAAAGGCAATAGCAGTGGGAGTTACTTTCAGTATCTTTAAGTTCTCACAATTCACGTTCCCTAAATTTCTTCATATTTTTCACTTCCTTTCAGTTATATTAGCCACACGTGTGTATTCGTACTAGGAATGCATAACTTCAGTTACATTGATTTTTCACTAGCGTGAGACCTTTATATGTCCTAAGTGGAGAAGTAGCACTCAGATAGTAGGGCAGTAGTTCTCGATGTGAGTCTGAAAATCGTAAGTGGTGATGGCCAAGCCTTTTACATTTACTAACTGAATTCGCCGCTAGGTGCATTTTCTCTTCATTCTGTTAAAATGTTCACTAGCACGTCTTGTAAATAGACCGATTTAAATTTTATTTTAGAATTTTATCCTTCACTTGTATCGAAATTTGTAGATTTACATTTTATAACCGAACGTGCCTCATCTTCGATAGCTTCCTTTCCATCTCTACAGCGTTAAAACCACTCAAATACACATTTTTTACTCACAGCTTCAGCACTATACTCTTCCACTAGCATCCCATGGGTCTCAGTCACCGTTTTGCCTAATTAGAAACAAATCTTGATGTTAACGGGTTGCTCCGTTTTATACTCAATGTTGCAGTTCTCACACTGCACTGCTATGCACGAAAGGGCGCGCTTGTTGACATGTGCGAAATATATTGAACACAACTGATTGTATTAGTATTATTTTTCGTTACAAGACATACAGCTGCAGCCCCTGGTCTGTAATTAAGATGGACAAAATCAAATTGTGCCTCAATATGTATGCGCAGGCACCCCGTCCTCGCCAGCACGGTTTGTTTACTGTGGGACCACTCACCGAACATTCCAGACGCACCTTATACAGTGTTATTCTAACAATAATGGGGTTCCGCGTAGGAATCCGATATATCGATATTTAAAAAATGTTAATATAGTTCCGATATATATCGAAAAAATATCGATATATCGGAAGTAAACTATTGATAAATTGGCGTACAAGAATATCGTCTGCACATTGTAAATATACTACTGGTTTTAAACTTTCCTGTTCGTCGCCAGATTTAGTGTTGCTGGTGTTTTCTCTTTAAATGTGCCGCTAGGTTTGTTGTGTTTCCACTTGTTTTATAATTCTTTCCGCATAAATTGGGCGAAACAGTCTTCGAATCCAGCTTATTGAGAAACTTCCACGTAACGGCGAATGCACTGCTGATGACATGATTCCCACTTTGCCAACAAATACATAATGAAGATGGCCGATGAGTATGTCGTTCGGTTTCGTTACATATCGATTTGTCCAGAATACCTCACGTTGACTGTCATCTTTTCACATTGTTGCCAACGCCAGCGACGTTGCAGTTTATGTAGTTAGCGCTGAGCGCCAATTACGTCATCAGCGACCCCTTTACTTTTCCACACAATCAATGAGAGAGAATGGATGGGATAAAGCAGCAAGACTATTTTCCATAACGAAAGTATATTCCACAACATTATCAAAAGAAAATTTAAATTTTTACCGAAAATTGCGAAAAAAATATTATCTAATATATAAAGCAGAGTGTCCGTATGTTTGTACGTGTTGCATACAAATCTACAGTTTTCTTCCAATCTTTATGCAATTTTGCACACGTAAGCTTCAATCCATGAGGACGGTCGCCGTAAGTCTAAGAATCAAAAAGATATATAGTTCACGAGATATGACGTCATAAACAATGAGATGCGCGGAAAACTGCTGCATTTTGAGACAATGCTGCTCATTTTCTCTTAAACCATTGGATCCATTTCAACCAAATTTGCTGCATGGTTAAGAATCACATACGGCACATGATTCAAAAGATATTACGTCATAACTAATAGAAATCGCAAAAAATGCCATATAATGCGACCTGACTTTCGAAATACACTGTATGAGAATGACAGAACTTAGCGACTTGCAACAAACTTTAAACATAATTTCAAACTATTAAACTTTTTCTCGCTGACAACCATAGCAAACTGATGGAAGGAGAAACGTTTCTCGCTTACTACTTTTCCACTGCTTGCGGCGTAAAACTGCGGCATTCGGTATGGCGTTACAGTTTTTAATTTCTACACTACAAATTGGAGCTGCAGGAAATTTTACATACAGTATACACGCATATAGTTGAGCGTACCTTCTAAATTGTATCACAGTACGACACGTAGTTCATGAGATATGAGCACATAAACAGTAAAGTTCATGGAAAACCGCCCCATCACGCACCAAGTTTTAATCCATAACTTCTTTACTACTAATTGTATTCCGAAGAGATTTTACATACGACAGAGATTACACAAATGACTGTATACCTTAAAATAGCAAGAATAAATAAATAAATACCCGGGCAACGCCAAATAAGAATATCGGCATCCGATACATTCCATTTAAAATCGATATACCGATGTTGGCACAAAAAGATGTGTCGATATTTAACGAAATTTTTGAAAATATAGACATATTAAAATTTTTTCAAAAGCCCTAGTTCCGAGCATTCGAGTTCAGAATCGTCCTTTATAAGAACATGGTACTTAGGAAAGATTCGCAAGGGAAAGGAGCTAGTTTAGACCGAATTTGGTTTCGAAATATTTCCCAACCGAGTCCTTAGGATATATAAAAGGGGGGAAATGTCCCCTCCTAAATTAGTGCGTAAAAGTGGGATAAAACTCGAATCTGACTTGTGGTGTTAATCGCGAACATCTTACCCAGACGCCGCTATTATACCCAACATATTTTTGGAAACATTTTTGTTCCACTTATGGGAAATAGCACTCTTATTTAAATTTGTATATAAAGAACAGTCTCAAGTGCAATTTTTTTTACTAGTTTCGGTCTTATTTAAACCATCTTCAGGAAATTAAGCTCCATTGATGTTGTGGAACTGGCAGGAGACTTGGAGCCTTCTAGTGCGTCACTGCCAGCTCCGCAACATCAATGGAGCTTAATTTCCTGAAGATGGTTTAAATAAAACCGAAACTATTCGAAATATAATTAAAAAAAATTTGGACTCTAGACTGTTCTTTATATTCTTCGTTTGTGTGGCCATAATGTCCGTAGTTGCTTTCCTAATTATGAATATCAGTGATTTTCCGTCTTTGCAACTACAATAAAAATGCGATTTTTTCACCAGACGCGTTTCGTTTTATTGAATGTAAAACATCTTCAGTGGTCTATAATAATAGAAATCTACTGTTTGTTTTGTGTTTATATCGAAAACAGTTCTTAAATGGACCCTGAAAAGTAGACCTAATGTTTGGTACTTACGGAAATTTTGTCTTCTTTTCGCTTCACATCATGGAATGCCGGTCTGTTTAATGCAATACCGCCGGTTCTTCGTGCTGTGTCGTTTTCTCACTACTTTCACTTTCACTGTTTCACTGGTCGTAGTTGTTTTCCACAGATCTGAAGTGTTTGTTTTTGTTTTTACTGATTCTGCTCAGTGTGTTATTGGAGTGTTGCCAACCTCACAAATGTAGTTCTTTCTCTATGTTTTATAATAAACTATGCTTCGGTGTATTTAGTTTTGATGTAAGCGGATTGGAATAGTGGCAGAATAATACATGTATATATTTAATGGGAACATTATTATTATTTTTTTTATTTAATATTATTTATTACTATTATATTATTTTAATTGTTGTTATTATTGGTGGGGGGTTGAGTAGTAGGGAAAGATGACTGAATGGTGTTAATTATATCCATTATTGATGTGAGGTCGTGGTTGTATACCTAATGGCCAAAAACTTTCTGCCCTACGCTGTTTAGTCAATAGAGCCTTCAAAGTGCCAATGAATGAAAAAGACAGAACCACGGAATTTTACATTATAAGACAGCTTGCTAAGGCGAATGGCTACCAAGAAAACGTAGTTAATAACCTAATACGAAAGAAACAACGTGCGAAATCATATACAAATGGCACAGATAATTTCAAGAGGGTAATGGTTCCATATTTTGGTAATCTGTCTCAGAAAGTAGCCAACATACTAAAACCTTTTAAAGTAGAAGCTGCTTTTAAAACTAATAATACGTTACATCATAAATTACGAAATAACTTAAACCAAAAGACTGATAAATATGACAAAGCAGGGGTTTATAATATACAGTGTAGTAGTTGCAATGCCAGCTATATTGGTCAGACTGGTAGATCGTTTAAAGTTAGGTACAAGGAACACGTGGACGCCTTCCGACTTAACAATTTTGACAAGTCTGCTGTAGCTACACATATCCGCGAAAGTGGCCACCCGTTAAAGCAGATTGAAGATGACCTGGAGATTTTACATAAACAGGATAGAAAGTTAGATCTGCTAGAACAGCTAGAGATTACAATACATAACGCAAAAAGCGACGTTTCATTACATGAACGAGTTCAAGACAGTGCATACAGCTTTTTTAAAAACTTTGTGGACCTATTATAACAAAAGTCGTTTATTTTAAATTTCAACCTCTGTCTCACTGTACACCCGAATGTACCCACTGCCTTGTGGATGATCTTTGGCATTTAGAGGTCTTTGTTTTCATGTTCATACGTGCGCCCCACTCGTGTTGTTGACTCCGTGCGCTTCACTAGTGCTATGCGCCGCCAGTACTGGGGATGTTTTTAATATTGACGAAGCACAGTATGCTGAGGAGCTTTCTACGGAGACACGGTTACAAGGTAAGTAACCACGTTTTCTTTTATTACGTTTTAGATTTTATTTGTCTCGGGTTTTAAAGATTCTTGTATATTTTATCTGATGATGAGGGCTTGACCCTTGAAACGCGTCATATTATAGTGTTTTATACACGATCTATGTGGTTGAACCTACTTGACAAAATAATTAATGACTGAATGGTGGTTGGATGTGGTATATTATATCGAAACAGTAAAGTGAACGGCTTGAGAATGTTACGTAAACCCTGGTTGACCGAACGGACGCGGCCAGTGTCTTATGGCGACACCCGCAACAGATACCGAAGCCAGAGGGCGGAAGCTGGCGCGTGACGGATGTTCCCAATGGCGACGCTTCCGAAGCCGCCTGAGGGGGTCTCGGTGTGAGGGGGTGGTTGAGAGTAAGGGGAGAGAGGGGAGGGAGGGGGTGGCGCTCACGACGGAAGGCGCGGCTAAAAAGCGATTGGGGCGTCGAGCAGGGCAGCGCCGTGCCGCGCCGGTTTCGAGTGCCGCTCACGTAGCGCGCGCCGCGTTAAAAGGAACATCTGTTCTGCGCCGCGTCCCGAATTCCAGATTAACCGGATTAAAACATCAAATAAAACCGGCGCGCTCCGGTATGCGCGCCGCGCGCTTCCAATATCTTGAATGCCGCGACCGGAATCTGCATGTGTTTTGCTGTACATCCGACTCTCGCTGCTGGACCGGTTTTCCAATGCACCCGATGCGTATAACTCTCGCTGTTTCGGTCATAAGATGATACTTGCAGCCTGTGCATTGTTGTAACAGGTTCGTCTGAAAATTTCAGTGAATGGTCCCATATACGAGGCGCGTCCAGAAAGTAAGTTCCGTTTGGTAATAAAATGAAATTGTACACAGATACAGAAGAAATTTTTATTGCACAAAATTTTAGAACACTTATACTACTTTTCCAAATAACTGCAGAAATTTTGCAGGCATTTGTCATAGCGTGGCATCAGGTTTTGTATACCTTCTTCATAGAAATCTCCCGCCTGTGTCTTCAACCAGTTGGAAACAGTTTCTTCCAGCTCAGTGATCGTGAAATTTGGGGGAGTCTATAGCGAGAGCACTAATTGTAAAGCCGGCCGCGGTGGCCGAGGTGACTGAGGCGCTCCAGTCAAGGTCAGCACGGCCACTATGGTCGGGGGTTCGAATCCCCCCTCGGGCATGGATATTTGTGCCGTCCTAGTTCGTAAGTAGTTCATAAGTAGTTTGTAAGTTTAGGGACTGATGACCCCGTAGTTAAGTCCCATAAGCTTAACAAACAAACAACTAATTGTAAACCTACGGTTTTCCTGGATCTTGTCATCAATCGCGTGAACCAGTTCTTCTGTAGCCAAAGGTGGATGCCTTTGGGATATCCAGAATCACACGCTAAAATAGTGAGTGAGGTAAATATAGGAAAGGTCGGAGAAATGCCAGCCGACTGTATTATAATTCCATATTGCTTCAACAAGCCTTTCAGTATAACAATTGGAAGTAGGGAGCAGTGGGTGAAAATAGTTCGACACCGTACGGAGGATATTGTTTCGTTCAATGACGGGTCAAAATCAGACCAAGGCGTTGGGGCCGGGATATACAGGGTGCAACCAAGACTGGAGGGCGTCATCTCTCTAGAGAAACTGGCCTCAGTATTCCAGGCCGAAATCACTGCCATCATGGCGTGTTTGGAGGAGAATTTGAGTAGGTGCTACAAAGATCTTAGCATCTATATCTATTCAGACAGCCAGGCAGTCCTTAGATCACTGGCAGCTTCTGCAACGACGTCTAAAAATTGGTGCAGAATGTCGCAGGGTTCTGTTGGAGCTAGAGGAAAGTAATAGAGTAAACCTATTGTGGATCCCTGGCCACTCGGGGATCAGTGGCAACGAACATGCCGACGGATTAGCCAGGATGGGGGCAGAGACTCCATTTATTGGACCAGATCAAATTGGAGCTACGTAACTGGCTCAGAAGACAGCACGTAGAATATTGGACCAAAGTCCATCAACAAAAACATGGCAAGGTAATGATGCCAAAGTCATGTTTTAAAAGAAGCTCTGCAATCCTGGGTATGAACAGGAGAGAGATTAGACTCATGGTTGGATTGCTGACAGGCCATGGGAATTTCAAAAAACACCTACATACAATGGGAATAACAGAAGAGGACCCCTGTGATGACGGTGATGCAACTGCATCACATCTAATCCTCGAATGCATTGCATTGGAGAGTAAAAGGCACAGAACGTTTGGGACAACCAGACCCGAAGAAATTGTGTCTAATAAAGAACTGGTAAAGGGACTCCTTGCACTGTTCAAGGGCATTTGTTGGCTTTACTAGATATACAGGGAGCGATACCGCACAATAAACTTAGTTTCGGTGCGGGCAGTGGCGGGTTGGACCAAGACTGTTTTTGCTTCCCTGAGAAAATCAAATCAAATCAAAGGTGGACACCCACATCGTGCTTCATCGTGCACATTACTACGCCCGCCATTGAACTGTCGGACCCATCATCTTACCATCGAATCACTCATCGCATTGGTCCGTAAACATCGCAAATTTGCCGATAAATTTCACTTGGTTTCACTTGCCTCGCATGCAGAAACCGAATCACTGACCTGATTTCAAGGCGGCGGTATTTTCAATCAACGCCGACATTTCAAACAAGTACAACAAAGTGTACGTAACTGACAGCGATCTCCAAATGGCGCACGTTCTTCTCCTTGATACACATCGTCTACAGCGGATGTGCGGAACTGCAATCGCAGCGCTGTAGAGGAGATAAATTTAAACGGAACTTACTTTCTGGACGCGCCTCATATTACAAACTTGCGAGGATGAGGTTCCCGAGCATACACCTTGAGGGACATGTGAACGAGAGGCCCCTATCGTGCAAAACACTGCAGTGAGCCACCTAACAGGGTCAGTGTGAGAACTAGCCATTGCAACATGGAGCGCAAGATGGAACTGCGCCGGCCGTGGTGGCCGAGCGGTCTGAGGCGTGCCAGTCACGGTCTACACGGCCGCTGCGGTCGGGCGTTCGAATGCGCCCTAGGGCATGTATATGTTTGTGCCGTCCTTGATATTAAGTAGTTCGGAAGTAGTTGGTAAGTTTAGGGGCTGATGTCCCCGTAGTTAAGTCCCATAAGCTCTACAAAATTTTTTTTCTTTTAATTTTTGCCCCTCTTTAGGTTACGGTAGTAACACTAAAATTGGGTCTTTGCGATCGTCTCTTCGGAGCTAGAGATTTAAATGAAAATAACGCCTTAACCTTTCATCTGACACGGAAACTGAATACATGACTTTGTAGATGAGAAATTCCTTTATAACTTTGCTGTGTTATGCTTTTTCCATATCTCGCATCGTTTCAGAGATATTTGCAAAAATAACGGCTATTTTGGGATGTCTGTCTGTATGTCCGTAACGTGTTCCCACTTTTTAAGCCGAACCGTTCAACCAATAAGTACCAAATTTTACTGACATATGTGTACGCCGTCAGAGATCGGAACCTCCCTTTTTCAAATTTTTCGGACAAGAAAAAATGCTGTTTTAATGTAATTGTAATTGCTAACGAACCGTTCCTCTGACACGAAAATTGAATAACCGAATTTGTAGAGGAGTAAATTCTCTACAAGTTTGCTCTCTTACGTTCTTTTCATATCTCGTATCGTTAGATATTTGCAAAAATAACGGCGATTTGACAACGTCCATTGATTATACGAAAACCAGCCGTTTGCAGATGTCACGAGACATTCCACGTCCAGAACTCTCTCTGGCATACGCCATGTTGCGGTGCGTATTTGATGATTTTATTATTATAACTTACACGTTGTCGTTTCAAAGCAGCGGCGAACTGAAGAATTAACAAAGACACGTCGTTCTTCGTATGATAAATGATAATCTAGTGTCTAAAATGCCTTATTAGCATCAGTTAACAACTGCCATCAATGGTACAAAAATAAAGGACCGATTTCGTCTTTGTCCGCCGTAGCGTAGTGGGCAGCGCCTTGGATTGTAAAGCGCACGGTCAGTGGTAAGGAACCCACCACTACTAATTTTTTTCGCCTTTTTCCCTAAAAGGGTTACGTGTCGGGTGCACAGATATGTCGTAATCATATCACTATATTTTTTTATTATTTACATTATTATTGTTGTCCGAAATGTTTGCAAAAAATTATGAAGCTACAAATATAAGTGTGCCGTAAAACACGTCAGTGCGAATCTTTTTTTTTTTTTTTTTTGGAGCAATGGGGGGACTGAATTAACATAGAATTCTGTTTCATTTGGGCAACACGGCGACGGAGACCCTTGGGATGTTACTTCCGCCGGCCGCGGTAGCCGAGGGAATTGAGGCGCTCCAGTCACGGTCTGCACGGCCACTACGGTCGGGGGTTCGAATCCCCCCTCGGGCATGGACATTTGTGCCGTCCTTAATCTTAGTTAGTTCATAAGTAGTTTGTAGGTTTAGGGGCCGATGACCGTGTAGTTAAGTCCCATAGACTATACAAACATTTAAACATTTGATTTGATGTTAGTTTATGTTGTAGTGTGTGAAGAGTGCGTGTTTGATTGGATTAAACTTTTTAGAGACGAAAAGGAAGGTATCGAGGATGAGCCACGTTCGGGTCGACAATCCACAATCGCAGTTCCAGACTACATCGAGTTGCGACGGAAACTTGCGGATTATCGGCGGCTTACTCTGATAACGATAGCAGACGAATTGGAGATCAGTAACGTTGCGGAGATCCAACAACGCGTGATCTCAGTGCTTCGAGCGATCCTACAAGAAGCGTTTCTTGACAGTTTAGAACAGCCGAACAGCTAATGTAAGAAGTGTATTGTAGCCAATGGTGATTACTTTGAAGCCAGTAACTTGTGTTACCTATATTTCCCGACATCATTCACCAAACTTTTCAATAGCACCTTGTAATTCTTCAGGCTTTCCAGGCGATATGATAGCGTCTTTCAAATGTTTAAATGTCTTTAAATTTAAGGGACCAAACTACAGTGGTCATCAGTCCTTTCCATTTACAAACAACTTAAATTATGCTGAGGACAACACACATATACCCATCGATGGAGGACTCGTACCTTCGACGGGGAGCAGACGCGCACCGCCCTTTCCATTTCAAATCGGACAGCAGGAAAACTTGCATTTTTTGTGGTTTTTCATTTTTATGTCATAGTATGTAGGAATTAATGTCTTTGAAAACACGCAGGTTGTTCTTTAGGAGCGAAAGTAACGTAATTTCATGAAAACATGCGATTATGACAGTCATAGCTAGGGAACTATTCAAATTTTCAATATACTACTGTATACATTGATGTGGGTTGTAGAATATGGTTTTTGTAGAATTAATTTTCAAGAACTGTTGACCATTTGTCACCTGTTGTCAAAAAGGCATTCGGAAATGGAGTAAAATGTGTGGCATATTGTTCAGTATTTGTTTTACAACGGGATCAGTAAAGAGTTTTATGGCGTCTTGAATAGAGAGTTGTGGAAAAAAATATAATTCATTTAAAAACTATGCTAAATTTCCCGACCGTATTATGCCCTATTGTATGCAACCAGTCAGTCATTACGGCCGCTGTTGACCGTGTCCAGCTGTGAGATGAGGCATCATTCCCTGTTGAGTGGCGGACGACGGGCCAAATGTTCAAATGTTTGTAAACCTATTGGACCAAGCTGCTATAGTCATCAATACATAGACTTACAAACTACTTAAAGTAACTAAGGAGAAGGTACACACGCCCATGCCCGAGTGTGGACTTGAAATTCCTAAATGAACGGCCGCCCAGTCTATAGCTCGACGTCTTATACCACACGGGGGGTACGGCATCCCACCGGAGTCTAACTTGTAAGTGCAGTGCGAGCTTACGTATTACTTAATTATTTTATTCTACCTCGAAGCCAAGGGACTCCATAAAACTTTAAATGGGAAGCAACATGCAATAAAAAGAAGTTCATGTCTAAGTTTAATTCTTATGAAAAATCCAATTATTTAACTAAATTAAAAAAGGCCTTAAAACAATGAATTAATTGTTGTTATGTTATTGTTATACACCTACACAACTTCAGTTATTCCGGTAAGAAGTTCTTGAGTTACACAGCACACATTGCGTCGCGTTTGAAAAATAACGCTAAATTTACCGAATTTTTACTCGATGGATTTGAGGGATAATTCATGACAGTGATAACTGTTTTCATTTACGTTAAGTGAAAGAAATTATTATTTATTTAAAAAATACGAGGTCAGTTTTCTCATTTTCGTTAGTTAGTCTTCAAATGGAATAGCCCGGACTCTGCAGCAAGGCGCCTTTGGCCGCACAGACACTCCCACGCGATTAATGGCATTACTGAAGTGTCGGGTATTCTGTAGGATGTACGTCACGTGCTTTACAGATTTGCAAAAGGCCTCTGACAGTGTGAAATGAGATATGGTTGCACCTACAATGAGGGACAAGACTGACAAATTCTCTATACGTTGGATGGAACTTAAATAGTGGGAACATTGCTCTGGAGACACTATGCAGAGCAGTCTATTATTATCGCTGATAGCCAGTGTTGCTAACAGTGAATTGGGATTTCCCACTAAAACGCTTATTAAAACAAAACCATTAGATTATTATTATTTGCAGTACTGAGTATGTTGAGTGACCAAAAATATGAGAAATTCAATTTTTCTCTTGTGTTTAGAGCTAGAACAATATTATATTTTTATTGATATTTTATTTTATTTCTTTATTTCTTTATTAACTTTTTACCAAAAATAAACAGCTACAGGTCGAAATTTTATTTCCTTACCAGTTCTGAGGAATTATCGCTTTTTTTCAGAAGAGACTGCAAAGGAAAAATCGTTAGTGTTGTGATGTGCATAGCTTGTAATAAATAAAATAAAAAATTAAGAAACTGTACATTCAAAAAATACTTAAAAGGAGACATTATACATACTGTTAATTATCGCATGATAAGCGAAAGTCAGTATCAATTTTCCTTATCATCCGAGGGTTAAAAGTATGTATAATATCTCCCTTTAAATATTTTATGAATTTCATACTTTTTATTCATTTATTTTTTAATTTTTGCAAGCTACGATCTTCACTACACTGACGACTTTTTCTGTACAGTTTCTTCTGAAAAAGAGCAATAATTGCTTGAAACCGATAAGGAAATGAAATTTCTACTTTCGACTGGTTGCTAATCGGTTTTTGTGAAAAATGGGGAACAAAGACAGAATAGCGTATATTGTATATGTTTAGTTGATATAAATTCAGGAGCTGCGAGACGTTAGGAAATTAGACAGTGCTATCACTGAATGCTGCCTTCATCAAGTGCTTTAAAAATATATTTTATTTTTCCATGTTGTTGTTGTTGTTGTGGTCTTCAGACCAGAGACTGGTTTGATGCAGCTCTCCACAATACCCTATCCTGAGCAAGCCTCTTCATCTCCACAAAAACCACTGAAATATTTTTAAAATCCACCATAATCCCCACCAACCACTAGATGCAAAATTTTCTCAGGTATTGAAAACCATCAGATTTAGTGGGAAAACCACTAAGGTGGCAACACTGCTTCTAGCATACGTTTTTGACATACCTTCCTTACCTCCAAGCAAATGGACTCGCCTGCCCCACGTCACCGGCGTGCGCACTACCGAGGAAGAGACAGTTACTTCCGAGCGAGACGTCTAATGTAACGGTTTCACTATGTTTTCGACGCAGGAACAACAGAGTTGGATCGAGACTAAATATGCCAGAGGTCGTACAGCACGACATTGTCATCAAGGTCTTCAAGAGGCGTACGAGAAATCGGCATTGCGGTACAGGACAGTGGCACGCTCGGTAAAAGACTTCAACGAAGGTCGGCAAACTGCGGCAGACATACATCGGGGCAGGTCGTCCTAGCGTCTCTAATGATGAAGTGCATACTGTTGCCAACTTTACGAAAGAAGCGCGATACACGAGCGCCTACATGGCATACATGTGGATGCTCTGTTCGGTCGATGGGACTGGGAAGTACTGTACCATCCACCATACTCTCCGGACTTAAGCCCTTGTGACTTTGATTTGATTCCAAAGATGAAGGAAACACTTCGTGGAATTCGCTTCAGAACTGTTCCAGAGATTCTACAGACAATAGACCGCTCCATTCCCTGGCAACGTGTTCTACACAACGCTGGTGACTACTTTGAAGGACAGTAACCGGTGCAAACATCAAACTACCGACCGCATTGGACAGCGGGTCTGTTCGTGACGACTTCCAAAGGCGGAGTGACTAGCTTCACGATCCACCTCGGTCTGCTGGAGCGCTAACTCGCGCCAAAATATTGCCGAAGCGTTTCTTCTGCCTATTCGTTTTACTTTTGTTTATTGATCTGTATGATTTTAAACGATCGGGAACAACAGAATGGTATTGAGAGATAACGTCTCAGGAAATCAAGTAAATAAGAATGGAATATACATTTAATTTTAAGCAAAGAAGAAAGTTTTGGCGTCTAGCCTCCATATGCACTGACCAATACTGACCAGTCACAGCAGAGCACTAAATCTTTAGACGGCCTTTTGCACGGGAATACTACGTGCTGTACCACCTGTAATCGGTACCTCACGCCACTCTGCGTCAGCTGCATACAGCTCTGACCAGACTTGTTCTAAAGAAATGATTATGATGTCTGCCCTTTGTACTCTAGATTGCTGCATTTAATGCAATTTATAGCTTCCCCTACGTCTTACCCATTACAGCTCCTTCTGTACAACTGAGGTTAATCCGTGATTTCTTAAAAAGTCCTTTCATTCTGCCCCTTCATTTTGTCAGCCTTTACCGTATTGCCTCTCCTTCGCGAAATCTACAAAGAACATTCAGTTTCTTATCCGTCCAGTATATTTTGAATGTTCTTCTTTTGTACTACGTCTCGAGTGCATTTGCCTTCTTCCGTTCCCGTTTTCCTATTGTCCGTATCTCATTTCCGTACATAGCTGTGCTCAAACGGAACATTCTAATAAATTTCTTCACCATACTAAAGCTTCTTATTTGATAGCAGCAGAGTCCTGTTACACGGGAATGCACTCTTTGCCTGTGTCAATCTACTTTTTACGTCCTCTCTGCTTCGTGATGTCCATAGCAAGTCTTGTACTCAGTTGGACAGTAACTTGCAGTCTGCCTCGTGAGCAGTACATGATGTTTAAGGATTAATAGTAAATATTTTTAGCAGAATGTAGTACAGACGAATTGTAATAAAAATGTCTTATATGTTCACTTTTTATTGAGTGCAGAGATGCATCTGTTACTATGCGACGCAAATAATCTTAAATCAAAGGTAAATGTAGACATTTTCACTGATTCTTTCGTCTTTTCTTGACAGAACATAATGCTGAATAAAAAGTTCAATTTTCTTTAGTGTTCTCCCAGTTTGCCTTTACTCACGTACCCGGTTTTCGACATACAAGGACCTCTTTACTCTTTAAAGAAAATTTATTCAATATGTTGATGTCCTACAATGAACCGACGGAAGACTCAGTGAAAATATCCACATTTCTCTTTGCATTAAGTTTGTTTTTATGTTACATACTAATATCTGCCCCTCTCTACAGAATAAAAAGTGGGCATGTATGTAATTTTTATTACAATTCGTCTATATTACCACTTCTAAAATGATTACTAATGCTCTGTACAGGCAGAAACATTGAGATGAAATAAATCAGTTGCAATACTCGGCGAATCGCTCGTCAAAGGAAAAGGGGCATACCACTATTTGACAATCTCCATCAACATCTACACGTACATAAATACTCCGCTAATTATATTTAAGTGCATGGCTGAGGGTTCATCGAACCGCTTTTATTATATTTCTCCACCATTTCATTCTCTAATAGCGCGTGAGAAAAAGGAACACCTAAATGTTTCCTTTTTCAATCTGATTCCTCTGATTTAAAAAAAAATGATCAAATTCTATGGATTGTGTATTGGAACAGCCGATTGTATTCGAAATTAAAGTTCTCCAACTTGATCATGTTGGACTTCGACACTAGCCATTCCAATAAACTCGAAGTATAATTGAAGTGTCAGTTTTCAGTCAAAGAAAAAAATCTTTAAATGTTGCTTGCTAGATTGTTGTGTAAGATAAGAGGAAGCAAAAATGTCCAAACGAAAAGTTCTAAGTTGTTATATTCTCTCGTAGAATATTACTTTCAAACAACCAAATCTTGTTGAAATTCAGTAAAATGTTTTATTAACCACTGATGTTCATTGAATCACTTCCAGTGATGTCTATACTAACTGGATGTTAACTCTGGCCTCTGAGCATAGAACTGCAGCGTGCCTGCCAACGAGCTTGAATTTCATAGAGTGGCGATAGGTCCGCCTTATTTGGAGCAAATTGAACTGGGGTCCGTTATTTGGGGTATCGGCCAACAGCTGGTATGCCACACCCACTCGAGAATTTTACATATTTGCAGTTCCACGTTGTAAATAAAGATTGACTCTAGAATACGGATGTGTATCAAGTTCTGAAAGACTTTATCGATATTGTTAATTGATGTCACTAGTAATATATTTCCTAAAAACGCTGTACTGAAATATCACGAATCTGTCCGTAATATAATAAGTCCAGTTCGAAGTATGACGGTTAGCTGAGGTTTGCAATAACAACGATAGTGCCTCTGTGAAAATATTTGTGTTGATTTTAATGCAAGTACATGGTTGAAACGAGCTGCGTAACGCACAGTGAACAGTAATCGTTATGGCGAACAATCATGACCATGGATTTTCATCTGTTGTTAATGTGTTGTAACAACTGCTTTTATAAAGTCTAGTATACATTTCTCTTGTGTTAAAAAACGTATTAGGTCTACAAACGTGTGAAATTGCTGTCAAAGGGTTTGGTTGTGAAGTTTGGTGGATGAAATTTGAGTACAAATACTGCTGTTAAAATGTGACCATCTGTCACAAAATTATTCCACGTCGAAATAAGGTATCGTTAATAACTTTCCGTGTTTCCATGCTGAAACAAGTAATGTTTGGTACGTGAAATTTGAGTACAAAGACGAAAGTGATAACAGAATACTGCAATAAAAATGCGCTTGGATCGGCTGCCAGAAAAGCATTCCACACCGAAATAATATATCATTAATAACTTTCGTTGTTGCCACGCTGAAATAAG
The DNA here is from genome assembly GCA_026315105.1 of Locusta migratoria. Lineage (NCBI taxonomy): Eukaryota > Metazoa > Arthropoda > Insecta > Orthoptera > Acrididae > Locusta > Locusta migratoria. The sequence continues at coordinate 107,108,060 of CM048747.1, forward strand.
TACACATTTGTTGCAAAGAACGCAGACACATACAAGTGAATAAAGTCTTGCTGTCACATCAGCTTCAACACTTTGCACTGATTACATGTCAACCATGCTCGATCAAGTATTGTCAACAACAAATGAAAATATTTGTAAAGAAGGTGTAGACATTCAAAAGTGTGGATCCATCAAACGTAGGAGCAACAGGAGAAGAAATTTCTCAAAAACCCACCAAGACTAGATAGAAAATAGAGTTTTATTTTTTTTATGGTGTGTACTTCAAGTAAATTGCAGGATAAGTTATCTGAAACTTCACTCTTGAGGCAGCTAAGTGCAATTAGTCAGGAATTTTGTTTGAGTGTATAAAGACTGAGATCAAACACGACAAAACATTTGTTCTTGCACGAAGTACTAGTCGTTTTATCTTTTCGATTGTTTTGCAGTATCTGAAACGTTTCCTCCAGTATTATTACTTTTTTTTTTTTTTTTTTTTTTTTTTTTTTTTTTTTTTTTTTTTTTTTGCTTCTACTTCAAATTTGCACAACAAAATAAGATTTTATGCTCGGTATGTAGATGATATAATTATCCTGTTTGACGGCAATGACCACGAATTAGACCAGTTATTTACAGTATTTAACAACTTCCATGAAACCATTAAGTTCACTAAAGACGTTCAAAATGAACATGCCGAGCTCAACTTCCTTGATCTAAAATTGGCCATAGTAAACGGTAGTATAACCTCCGATATATACCGCAAGCCAACATATTCTGATATGATTATTCCAGCTCATTCTGCACACCCACGTTCACATAAATTAGTCTTTTTTCATTCCGCTATCAATCGTGCTTTCACAACTCCCCTGTCGCCTGCTAACTTAGAAAAGGAAATTAACACAATAAAATCCATAGCCATCAATAACGGGTACGATATAGATGTAGTGCAACGCATCGTTGATCAGAAGACTTCTCAACAGTTTTCAACATTACTCAGTAGCAAATCGCACCTTGATAAAACTGACAGTCAGAGATTCATTTCTATTCCGTTTTTAGGCAACGTATCGTACAGATTACAACGTCTATTGACAAAGAAATATGACTGCAAGGTAACTTTTTCTACTAACAACAATTTAAAGAAAAATCTTGATCATACACTGGAGACCTTAGTAGACCCTTTTTACAATTCTGGCATTTACAAGATAACATGTAACAACTGTCCCTTTTATTACATAGGACAGACAGGAAGAGCAGTCAAGGTGTGGTATAAAGAACATCTACTACGGAGGACAGGACGCAATGTGCATAATTCTACCTTTGCCGAGCATTTGCTTGTAGCCGATCATGTCACTAAATCGTTGGAAGACACTGTAATTTTGCATAGGGTAGCCAAGGGAAGGAAACTTGATTTGTGGGAAGAATACGAAATTTTAAAACACATCATCAACGATGGTAATATGATGAACGACCAACTCCAACTTGCAAGTAGACAGTACCTAGAAGGTTTCAAACCTATACTGTTTTAGACATTTTTTAATGCAATACTTGTTCCTGCATGGTGTTTATTGTCCTCAAAATTCTAGCGTTGCACTTGTTTATAGTTTTATGCTGTTGCGATGCATAATGTTTCTCCTCAGATTTCTAGTGGTGCCCTTGTTTATAGTTTTCTGGTGTTGTGATGCGTGGTGTTTGTACCGTTCCCTCCCACCGGGTGCGCGTTGTTTGTTTTTAGTTTGTGGTTCATGCACTATGCCTGGCCGCTGAATATTTTCTAACTTTTCTTTCTCCAATTGTTGCGTGTACGCACGTACCCACATAGCTCGGCTACAGATTTCTTTGCATCTTATTTCCCATCTTTCTTTATTTTATGTTTTCTGTCAGTATCATATTACACAAAGTTTCTGCTTGTCAAATTCATTCGCGTCCGCAACTGCGCGCACGCCCATCAGCCCTCTTGGCGCCACCTAGTGCGGGCGCACGTCACTAGGGCTCCTACGCCTCTGCCAGAACGCAGTGTTCACTCGACCTGTGTGTGGACGGGCTCCACAATTTTATAATGTGACATTAGTTATTAAATTTTACTTTTTAATCTATTGACATGGAGTCAGCCACATTTTATTTAACAACTTTTTTAATGTGAGCTTCATTGTAAGTACATTTTCACCTATGCTGTAATTTTAATTTCTTATTTTAGAAACACTTTTGTAATTTACTATTTTTCATATTTGTGTGTTACGTTTCATTAGGTATACTTCCGAAGAAGGCAAAATTACTTTTGCCGAAACCTAGGTAAAGGTTTATACATGTAAACCATTTTATGCAACTGGTCGGCTGGAACTGTGTTGACTTTTGGTTTCCTCCAGTGCCTGTCATGTTTACGCCGCGGTGCAGCAGTAACAAGTGCTATTTTTGAGCGGCTCGCTGCAGCGTTTTACGGGCCAGCGCGGCGCCTTTATTTTTATTCGGCGCTCTGCTCCCCCCTGAGACGAGGGTGAGTGGGCCCGGGGCCGATATCGGCGTGATGGAGCTGCTCGCCGATTGGGGCGAAGCAGCGCGCCTCATAAACGCCGCGACTGGGGATTTCCGATAAGCATCTGATTGCTGCGCGGAACAAATGGCCGCAATTCTGAAGATCGTATCCCCCCGAGACGTCTTCAGACGGCCCGCTTAACGACACAGAAGTGGATACAAGCTACTCTCGTAGCTTTCTTCCATTTCCATTAACGAATACGAAATGACGTAGTCAGAACTTTGCTAGCCTTTTGTTCCCATTGGCTGTCGATGCAACGGTAGTAAACGTTAGTAAAAACTGCGATGCTTCGGAGGTACCCATAAGAAAAGAATGTAAAAAAAAGGACCATTGTTTCATGATATCTAAGTTAGGACAAATCCTTGAACATAAATTTCATTCCATTCCATGATGGTGGTGGTGGCGGCTGGTGCAGCAACAGTGTTGAATAATTAAATAGTTTCGCGCTGTTAGTGCATCATCAGACTGGAAACAGACAAATATTTTGTTACAGTCCGTGTACCTGGCGGGCAGCGAATCTAATGTGGCTAAGGTGAGTAAATTTTGAAAAGTCAGACTTACTTGGGCGGAGATGGAGCCACAGAATTATCTAAAGCTGTGGTGGAGGTAGCTTAACAATTTGTGTTCTGTCATTGGGCCCCTGCAAAGAGGTAAACGTACAAAGTACGTAACGGGTATTTGAAGTAGAATAACTAGGGACTAGAGGGGTACATTATGGAAATTAAGCCGGCCGCGGTGGCCGAGGGGACTAAGGCGCTCCCGTCACGATCTGCACGGCCGCTACGGTCGGGGGTTCGAATCCCCCCTCGGGCATGGATATTTGTGCCGTCCTAGTTCGTAAGTAGTTCATAAGTAGTTTGTAAGTTTAGGGACTGATGACCCCATAGTTAAGTCCCATAGACTATACAAACATTTGAACATTTGAACATGGAAATTAATAGAATACTTTTTATATGATAAGACTTACCATAGCAGCAGAGGAGTCGCTGTCTACAGCTGATAGTATTGTTAATAACTGCGGAACATGAATGCGACCGTTAAACAAAGCGGTTACGCATGCAAGAATGAGCGGCTTGCCAAGCGGTAGCTTGGTGTTATCTGAGATGTTTTTGACGTGGGGGAATGAATCTTGTGAAATGATACATGGTGTTAGTGAAACACTAATAATTAAATGAAAACAATTTTATTAGAGGCCTGGGGGTGGGGCGGAAGAAAGATCTTGTGAATTGTCAGAAGGGGTGTCATTTTGGAAAAAGATGGAGACCATGATGTCGTAAAAAGTTTGTGAAACGGTCCTCAGAATATAATGAGTTGTTCGTTGAGACGTGAAACGCGTAATTGGAGTAATAAACAATACTGCAACAGACTGCGAATTATTTAACCCTTGAACAAAGTTTTTCACATTTTTGTCTGAATTAATAACTATACCGATGTGTTTCAAGTTCTTGATTGTAGGAAGTTTGCAGGTACCTTTGGGAAGGGCAGCCATTAGGATACTATTCCACCAGTCGTACAAGATTTGTGACACAGGATAATACCCTAAAACTTAAAGACCTATGTAATAATTCCAATTACAAACAAATCAGCTGCAGAGTGTGAATACTACAAAGCTGTTCGTTTGACAAGCCATGGTTGTAACATAATAAGACGAATTGTTAAAGAAGAATGGAAAAAGTTTTATAAACTGGCGATTGAGGAGATGAGTTTGGATTTAAGGGAAATGTAGAAACACATGAGGCAGTAATCACGAGTTATCTGAAAAACCTTAAACTGGAAAACCTTAAACCAGACATTTATACCTTTTGCAAATTTGTCAAAAGCTTTTGCCAATGTTGACTGTAATACACGCTTTAAAATTATGAAAGTACGATCGGTAACATATAGGGAACCAAATGTTAGATACTACTTCACAGAAACCAGACGACAGTTATAAGAGTAGGACGCGAAAGGGGTACAGTGATTGAGAATGAAGTTCACATGCTTATAACCCTCTTTGACCAAACTACTGCTATGGTCATCAGTTCGTAGAATTCGAAACTATTTAAACCAAGGACAAAAAACACACACACACACACACACACACACACACACACACACACACACACTCACAAACATATACCCATGCCCAAGGGAGGACTCGAACCTCCGACGAGAATGGTCTTCCAGTCAGTAGCATGACGCCTTAAACCATGCGGCCAATCTGCGCGGCGAGAAGGATGTAAGACAGGTTTGTATTCTTCGATATTGTTTAATCTACAAATTGAGCAGCGTTAAAGGAAATCAAGAAGGAGTTTAGAAAACAGAATTAAACTTCAGGGATAAGAAATGAAACCTATGCTTACTGCCGAAGTAGTGACGATAAGAGATAAAGAATGGCTCTGGGAAAAACATTTCTGAACACAAAAAATCTGTTGACTTCGAATGTAAAATAAGGTGTTGGAAAGTCTTTTCTGATGTATCTGAACGGGAGGAAAACATAGACGATGAGATTAGATTCGTATGTTGCTTGACTAATGAGGAGCTGCCGAACAAAACTGGGAATAATTTGATTAAAAAAAGAAACCGATTGGTAGAATGCAGTATGATACGTCTAAGAATCATTGATTTCGTGCTGGAAGGAAGCGTGGAGGTGGTTTGAGAGGAGACATTAAAAGTCGCCGAAGCAGGCCAAGGGACGAGTCCAGCAAAAAGTTCACAGGAACGTGGACTTCCGTTGTTGTTTAGAGATAACAATTAGTTGGTAGTTCATGTAACCAAGGTGGAAATAATGAAGCGTCAGCTTACCGTCTGCAACGTAAATACTCCGCTAATCATATTTAAAAGCAGGGCAGAGGATTCATCAGAGCTGCTTTTAAGACATTGGACTAACATTCCATTTTCTAATAGCGCGGGAGGGGGAAAGGAACACGTGAATCTTTCGGTTTTCGACCTGATTTCTCTTACCTCTTTATTATGAGCTTCCTAAGTGTGTGGGTGCTAACAAAATCGCAATCGGAACAGGAAATTAGTGACAAATTTCGCAAATAAATATGGCCGCGCCGAATAACGCCTTTCATAATGATTTCCATCTCAACACCTACATCATTTCTGTGACATCATTTCATTCTGCGATAAATATCGCCGCGACGGATAACACCTTTTATAATGATTTTCATCTGAACACCTACATCATTCCTGTTACACTTTCTCCCCTATATCGGGAAAATCCACTCCCATGAACCACAGACATTGCCGAGGTGGGCTGGCTTGCGTGCCTCAACGATAAAGATAGCCGAACCGTAGGTACAACCATAGCGGAGGGGTACCTGTGGAGAGGCCAGACAAACGTGTAGCTCCTCTAGAGGGGCAGCAGTCTTATCAGTATTTACAGGGAATGATTGACTGAGCTGGCCTTGTAACATCAGCTAATGTGGCTTTGCCACACAGCTACTGCGAACGTCTGAAAGCAAGGGGAAACTACAGCCGTTACTTTTCCCGAGGACATGCAGCTCTACTGTATGAACATATGATGATGGCATCCTCTCGGGTAAAATACTCCGGAGGTAAAATAGTCTACCATTCGGATCTCCAGGTGGGGACTACTCAGGAGGATGTGATCATAAGGAAAGACAGCACTGGCATTCTACGGATCGGAGCGTGGAATGTCAGATCCCTTAATCAGGCAGGGAAACTAGAAATTTTAAAAAGAGAAATGGATAGGTTGAAGTTAGATATAGTGGGGATTAGTGAAGTTCGGTGGAAAGAGGAACTGGATTTATGGTCACGTGAGTACAGGATTATAAATACAAAATCATTTGGGGGTATTACAGGAGTAGGTCTGATAATGAATAAGAAAATAGGAATGCGGGTAAACTACAATGAGCAACAAAGGTGACCGCATTATCGTACTCAAGGTTGATACGAAGCCAACACCGACCACAGTAGTACAGGTTTTATATGCCAACTAGCTCTGCCGATTATGAGGATATCTAAGAAATATATGAGGAGCTAAAGGAAATTATTTAGACAATTAAGGGAGAGGAAAACTTAATTGTTATGAGAGACTGGAAGTCGGTAGTAGGACAAGGAAGCGAAGGGAAGATATAAGGTGAATATGGTCTGGGCAAAAGGAATGAAAGAGGAAGCCGCCTGATAGAATTTTGCACGAACATAATTTAGTTATAACAAGCACCTGGTTTAAGAATCACGAAAGAAGGTTGTATACGTGGAAGAGGCCAGGAGACACCGTGAGATACCAGATAGATTTTATAATGGTAAGACATAGATTTCGGAACCACGTTTTAAACTGTAAGATATACCTAGGGGTAGATATAAACTCTGACCACAACTTATTGGTCATGAAATTGAAAAAAAAACTACAAAAAGGTAGGAAAATAGGGAGATGGGACCTGGATAAACTGAATGAACATGAAATTCTTGAGAATTTCAGAGGGAGCTTTAGGCAACAATTGACAGAAACGGGGGAAAATAAAACATTAAATGAGGAATGGGTAGCATTGAGAGATGAAATAGTGAAGACAGCAGAGGACAAAGTAGGTTGGAAGGCAAGACCTACAAAAAATCCTTGGATATCAAAGGAGATAAAATTTAATCGGTGAAAGTAGAAAATACAAAAATGCAGTAAATGAAACAGACAAAATGGAGTACAGACTAAGAAATGAGATTGACAGGAAGTGCAAAGCAGGAGTGGCTAGAAGGCAAATGCAAGGATGCAGAAGTATGTCTAAATAGGGGAAAAATAGATACTGCCTGCAGGAAAATAAAAGAGATATTTGGAGATAAGAAAAGCAGTTCTATGAATATGAAGAACCCTGATGGAAAGCAGTTCTCAGCAAAGAAGGGAAAGCTGAAATGTGGAAAGAGAGAGGCTCTACGAAGGAAATGATCTTAGAGGCAATATTGTAGGAAGGGGAGAAGAACTGGACGAGGATGAAATAGGAGATACAATACTGAGAATTGAATTTGACAGAGAACTGAAGGACCTAAGTCGAAACTAGGCCCCTGGAGTAGATGGGCTCCCTCAGTAGCTCCCTCAGAGCTACTGAAGTCTCTGGGAGAACCAACCATGACAAAACTGTTTCACCTGATGTGTAAAATGTATGAGACAGGCGCAGTACTCTCAGACTTTAATAAAAAAAATAATCCCCACTCCAAAGAAAGCAGACGAAGACAGTTGTGAAAACTACAGAACCATCAGTTTAATGTGTCATGGTTGCAAAATATTAACATGAATTATTTACAGAAGGATGGAAAAGCTGGTAGAAGCCACCTCGGTAAATATCAGTTTGTGTTCAGGAGAAATGTACGAACACGGAAGGCAATATTCACTTTACGGCTTATCATAGAAGATAGATTAAGAAAAGTCAAACATACATATCTAGCTTTTGTAGATTTGGAAAAGGCTTTTGACAATGTTGATTGGAATAAGGTCTTTAAAGTTCTGAAGCCAGCAGGAGTAAAATATAGGAAGCGTCAGATTATTTACAACTTGTACAAAAACTAGACAGCGGTTATCAGAGTTGGAGGGCATGAAAGAGATGCAGTGGTTGGGAAGGGAGTAAGACGGGGTTGTAGCCTTTCTCCAATGTTATTCAGTTTGTACATTGAGCAAGCTATAAAGGAAAACAAGGAGAAATCGGAGAAGGAATTAAAGTTCATGGTGAAGAATTAAAAGCATTGCGTTTTGCCGACGACATAGTAATTCTGTCAGAGACAGCAAAGGACCTGGAGGAGTAGTTGAACGGAATGGACAGTGTGCTGAAAGGTGCATATAAGATGAAGATTAACAAGAGCAAAACTAGGGTAATGGAGTGCAGTCTAAGAAATTCAGGTGATGCTGAAGGAATTAGATTAGGTAACGAAACAATAAAGGAGGTAGATGAGTTTTGTTACTTGGGCAGTAAAATAAAAAATGATGGTCGCAGTACAGAGGATATAAAATGCAGAATGGCAATGGGTAGAAAAGCGTTTTTGAAAAAGAGAAATTTGTTAACATCGAATATTGATTTGAGCCTAAGGAAGTCCTTTCTGAAGGCATTTGTGTGGAGTGTTGCCTTGTATGGGACTGAAACATGGACGATAATCAGTGCGGACAGGAAGAGGATAGAGGCTTTTGAAATGTGGTGCTACAGAAGAATTTTGAAGATTAGGTGAGTGGATCGCATGACTAATGAGGAGGTAGTGAACAGAATTGGGGAGAAAGGGAATTTTTGGCATTCCTTGACTAAAAGAAGGGATCGATTGGTAGGACACATTCTTAGATATCAATGAATTGTGAAATTAGCGTTGGAGGGAAATGTGTGGGGTAAAAGCCGCAGAGGAAGACCGAGAGATGGATACAGTAAGCAGATTCAGACAGATGTAGGTTGCCATTCTTATGTGGAGTTGAAGAGGCTTGCTCTGGATAGGGTATTGTGGAGAGCTGCATCAAACCAGTCTCCGGACTGAAGACACAACAACAATATCGCGATAATACTAAAGGAGCAGCACTTTTCTGAACTTTATCTATGTTACCCGTCAGTCCCGTGCTAGCCAATCCCAACAGTGCTTAACTTCGGTGCTTTAACGGGAACCGGTGTATCCGCTGTGGCACGGCTTTGGCTACATTGTCGAAAGCCTTCCGAAAATATATAAATATTGAATCGATTTGAAATCCCTTGTTCATGTGAGTAAGCTGTGTTTCACAAGAACGATAATTTCTGAATCACTGTTCACTATGGATCAATACGTCGTTCTCTTTGAGGTAGTTCATGACGTTTGAGGAAGCGTCAGTTATATAGGCTGTAATTTTGCGGATCACTGTTTTTGTCATTCTTGATTACTGAAGTGATATTTGCAACTTTCCAGTCTTTGAGAATGGATCTTCTATTGAATGAACGGTTGTATATAATACCTAGGTATCGCCATAATCTGAAAGGAACCTAACTGGTATACAGTCTGGACCGGGAGACGCATATGTTTAGTGTTTTAATTGCTTTAATACTCCAGGGATATCTGCTTCTAAGCTACTTTTACATTACTCATGCTACCGGTTGTTCTTGATTCTAATTGGGAAGAAAATATGCTAAACTTGCTAGAAGAAGGGCCGGTTTTATATGACACATATATGATCACGCGTTTAGTATTGCAAGTGTTGGGGATAAATGCTATGGAGGGAGACCAAAAGATGAATACTAATAGTCCGGCAACTCGACAGATCCAAGGTCACTCAGTAGCGTTCCTAAACAATGAAATTTGTGGGAACCTTTCCCAGAGAACAAAATAATCCGATGCAAAATTTTATTCATCAATTAACAATAGAAAGCGTCTACATGCCACAAAAGAGTGAATTACAAGTTTCTGTTTTATTCAGTAGCGTTACTTTAGCGCACACTTGCGGTACAGCTGAATAAACAATACGATAAAAGAGAATTTCATTCTCGACGGGTGAAACATTAATCTCTGGGTTCATTTTTTTTTTTTTTTTTTTTTTTTTTTTTTTTTTTTTTTTTTTTTTTTTTTTTTTTGGAAGGGAACTTTTAACAGAAAAGGAAACAGGAAGCTGATGAGCGAGGGTGGCTAACCAAGATTCCAACTGAAATACAATATAGCCACACACACATTATTCTAAAAATCCATATAAAATCAGGGAAGATCATATGGCAAATATAATCATATGAATGGATTCAGGAGACTTAAAAGAATCAAACGCCGTAATTACAATTTCAATATCCCTTACAGATGAAAAGCCGAAAAAATTCAGTACTAATATTATAAGACTTATATTTACAATTATTGATACATAGTGTTTATCAGCAACAATTTAAGAAGAAAATGTACCACGATACCTATCTTAAAAGACGTACAACGTTATTTCCGTATTCTTTCAATAAATTTGTTTTACTCTCTTGTTCTGCTTTTCATTGTGTTAAGAATATTATTGTGTCAGAACATAGATTTCACCACAGAAACACAAAAAATGAACCCAGCAATGCACATTACTTTTATATATGTATTTTATTATATTTAATATCATTCTTACTAACGTTCTTTTCTTTATGTTGTAGACTGCCACTTAAATATTTCATGGCCGACTATATATATATATATATATATATATATATATATATATATATATATATATATATATATATAATTATAGGTATTTATGAAGAAGAACTGAATATGTTGTATAAAAAGCCACGATAAATTAAATATTAATTGTGTAACTATATTTCGACGGCGGTAGTACATTTGAACTGTTAGTCGCCACGCTTAATGGCTATCTGAGCAAAGAGCTTCAGTCTCAACCGTTTTTAGTACTGTTAAATATATATTTGTTTGTTAAATGTAAACAAAATTTGTAGGGAGGTGGTCAATGCATTTAATTCTGTGATATTCAAATGTATAAAATATTGAAAGGGAAATTGTATTTTAAAGATGAGTCATTAGGATGCGACAAAGGATGCAGTTTTGGGAAGGGACTCGTAACTTGGACGCGGTTGTGGAAGGTTGTGACGCTGGGCGGTCTGAAGCCGCGTTACGAACTTGTGGTTTGAAGAGATAGGCAAGTTTGGACTTAGAAAAGTGGTGAACTATGCCCTGTAGCAGGTCTGTGAAACTGTGATAATTCAGCAAACGTGTACTCGTTTGAAGACAAACTGTGTTTTATAACGAATACTTTGATCGCGGATTAACTTGGTACTGCAAAGTTCGATGAACTACTCTAACTTACGAGTGATCATTTGAAACTTTTACTATCGAATGCATGTGATACTTTTGGTGCCTCTCATGAACAACATGAAATAAATATATTTTGTCGTAATCATATGCAGATCAATAGACTGCTTAAACTACAGAGTAATTATTGATCTTGTTTAAAAGATTGGGTAGCTATTTAGGGCATAGAAGCTGAGATACATAACTCACCCCTATGTATAGAGACAACGAGCCATAAGCTTTTACTGGCAGAGTTACGTATTGCGCCGGTCTTATTGGTGAATACCGATAGGAAGGTCGCAAGCTGTTAAAAGGCTTTAAAAGGATATAAATAAAATTAGCCTGAGTTGTTATACTTGGAGATGAGGAGCACACTTACTGGGTGTTATCTTGATTGTTGCAATAGCTAAATGATATAAAGAATAAACAAAACCCACTGATGATGGCGGGTTTCCGCTGAAACTATTATGGATACTACACAAACCGGTGATTCGTACGAAGACGGACCCAGAAACTCACATTTGTAACGCAAACACACACTAACAGAAGAGTTTCAAATTACAGTGATTTTTATTGCAATTGTGCCGTACATTCTTAGAGCAACAGGTTGTAGAATTGCTCTACAGCATCAATTTTGTAAAATTAATTCAACAACTGTAGATCCTTTAGTAACAGGTGCAAGCTACTTGTGACGCTGGTGTAATTTCACTGCATAGTACCTTTGTTTTGCTGTATTATCGACCTACAGTGTGCTGTTGTTAACATCACACTTAAAGACCTATTTCCATCGACACGCAATAGTGCCGACCGCGGTGGCCGAGGGGACGGCGGCGCGCCAGTCTCGGTCTGTACGGCCACTACGGTTGGGGGGTTCGAATCCCCCCTCGGGCATGGATATTTGTGTCGTCCTTAGTGTTAGCTAGTTCGTAAGTAGTTTGTAAGTTTAGGGGCTGATGACCCTGTAGTTAAGTCCCAGAAGCTATACAAACATTTGAACACGCAATAGACTTTATTACAATCTTCTACAACTCGCGACTTATATACGGTGCACACATTCGCCTTCGACCCACTAGGTCAATAACAAGTACTGACATATATGCCCAAGTGTCCAATATAAAAGGTAAACATCTTTCGCCTTCACAGTGTTGAACACGGTGCCTTTGTACACGTACTTGTTGCAATTAATTTCCAGTAGACGTCGGGTTTCATTCTATACGTACTGGCTGCCTTTTTCCTCCATGTCTACCTTAAATACAATTATTTTAATACTTTTGGTGATAAATTAGTCACACCTACAGACATCATCACAAATACAATTTAATATCGTGTACATGATTCCATCAGTGATGTTGATGACCGGCTGTAATCAGTACATAATTGAGTGCAAATATTTCTGTGCTGATCGAGATTAAGTAGTCACATGGGACTTACAGGTACTATTTCTGTTAGGATTAATAAGTATGAAATGAATGGAGAGGAGTAAGATACTAACGCCCGTTACTCACTTTCCATTGATAGATACTAATCAACGATGAGGCATTGAGCTATCAAGATTTGAATGCTCCATTTCTTGAGGAAACACTTCTATCTCTGTCGAATACATACTGTACCTGTGTGTTCCTAATGGTTGACGTAACTTATCCGCCGTAACCTATACTGCACAAAGGCGTTAAAATGCGCAAAAGTGATTCCTCGGCTCTCGTTATTCATCTCACAAATTTTTTCTTTCCCTCGTACATTGTTGTGGATTTCCTTCGACTTCGGCAATCCATGAGGCTCAGGAAACGACCAAAAGCCCGTCGCTCCCGCCTCTCACATTGCACTATATTTGCAACCATTAGAGCCATATACCTGTTGACAGTCGTTGTCACTTTTGAAAGCAAAGTTCGTGTCTAGGTGAATGAGTAACTAACCACTAAAATCTCGAACTCCTTGGGAGAAATTTTAAGATATCTCCACGGTCATGGTCTCTACTGTCAGCTCTGGTGTTGTAAATAGACCACGGCACACACACTGCATTATTTCTTTATCCGAACTTTCGCAGTTAGCACATTTATTGATGATGCAGTGCTGTTGTTGAAGGAGGTGACCGCAGTGCTCTTGTAACATTTGCATGACAAAAATATTACTGAAACACATAACGATGGACTGCATAGCTGAATAATCGATAAATCGCAATGTAACAATTACGGAAATTAAATGCTATTTCAGATAATATGGAAGATGATTATTTCAAAAATTCAGTCATAGTCCCCTCTGTGCTTAAGAACAAGGCTTTGAGCAAGAACTCACCAAATGTTGGAAGGAACCTGTTGCCTAATGATTAAAAACCAAACAATGTCGAAGAGATGAGATATCTGCTTGGGGCAAAAATTGGCAGCTGACCCTAAATAATGAAAAATGTGAGATCATCTACATGAGCTCTAAAATAAGTCCGTTAAACTGCATTTACACGTAAATCAGTGAAACAAATACCGAGCTTTTATAATTACGAACAATTTTAATTGGAGAGAAAGCGAAGTAAAGGCTGCATTTCGTTTGGTGGAACACTTAAGCAACATAAGAAACAACCCACCCTACACTTGTCCGTCCTATTTTGGAGTATTACTGCGCATTATGGGATCCTCAGCAATTGGGACGATGGAGGGCATAGAAAATGTTCAGAGAAGGGCAGCTCGTTTTGTGTTATCACGATACGGGGGAGAGAATGCCATAGAAATAATGCACGAGTTCGGGTGGAATACTTTTAAAAAAAGGCGTTATTCTTCGTCGCGAGATCTATTTGCGAAATTTCTCTCACAAACCTTTTCCGAAGGCTAACATATTTTGCTGGCACGCACCTACACAATGATACACGATCACAATAATAAAATATGAGAAATAATATAGAAAACAGAAAGATTTAAATGTTCCTTCATCCCACACAGCTGTTAGAGTCTGGAACGAAAATAAGAGAAATCAGATCGAAAACAAAGATATAGATGTTCCTTTATCCCTCGCAGTTGTTAGAGAATGAAACGATAAAGATATATTAGGAAAGCGTTTCGATAAACCCTCTGTCAGACGATGAAATGTGATTTGCAGAGTATATATCTAGATGTATATCGAAATGGGATAGTACTGCATCAATGTTTTTGGGCGCATCACTTCTTTCGGCAATGTATTACGGAACTTACATAATACCGGTCCATGCTGCATTTGGATTAAGGTAGGAGGTGAAGAAGATATTAAGGTCAGACTCAATGCTCACAAATAACTTTTCTCCTTGAATGCGTCGAAGATTTTCGATTAAACTCTCTTGATTTTAATATCCGAGCGACACTTGTGATTAATCGCAAGTTCGAACTACATGAAGTTACATAACAAACGTTGTTGTGCGCTATCCTGTTCACGGAGCTGACTCACTTCCTTGCCATATTTGTCGTGGAACTTCAAAATGCTACTTTAAATACAGTTCTATGTCGGAAGTCTTGCCGAAGTCGGGAACTAAATTTACTACCGCAATCTACTATATTAGTAACTGATAAGAGCTCTAATCCAAAGGCCATCTTGGATCAGTTTGGCTTCGCTATTATTCTATTTTTAATTAGTTTTTTCTGAATAGCGTCTAATATGAATTTTACTGCAGTGTTTCCATTACAGAATTCCATTTAACGTCTTTAGACACTGCTCGTTTTAAAATCCTAAGAGATCGTATGTTCTTCTTACGGGCTATAGTGAATCAGAGCCTGTTTTTGCTGAATTCTAGAGGAATCTGACCTAGCGGTCGTTACCCGATGCGCCGCAGAGGAAAGCTATTATTTCTTTATGAGATTATCGGGTCTCTGAAAACGTTGTCTGTTCATCAAGCTCACCAAGGTGATGCTAGCAAAGCTGCAAATAGCCCATCCGATTATTCGTAGATGTCAGGCCGCAGTGATTTGTGATTCCCCTTCCTTGTTAAGCCAACAAATGAAGACGCCGCTTTTACGACACATATGGCCGTCGAGTGTTCCTCGCATCCGTATTTCAGCATTTTACAGTGGATCATGAAATAATTTCTTCTCTAGCTTCATTACACTGACCGTTTCCATTCATCACTGTTATTTTGCCCTTATTATCTCTGAACTACCATTGCTAGTTTAGTTTGAATAAACTACTGTAAATCATTACTTGTGTGTCATAGAATTATTGTAGTGAACCATGAAACGGAGATGTGGTTTCCTTTTAGATTCCAGTGAAAATATTCACCCCTGCTATTTCCTCTGTTGGTAATTCTATTGATGGAGGTTTTTGTCTGCAGTTGGTAACATACCTGCATGCAAGCTACCGGCATATCAAGTCCTCCACTTTCATAGTGCGTAACTGAGTTTTCTGAGGTGCCATTATTGATCCCACAACACCGTATTTCTATTTTCTACGTGATCAAAAATTATTTAGCAGATAAATATTTCATTTTTACCCCTAATTAATTATCGAGCTGCCATGTTTGTATGTCAGACTGCCAAATGAATCAAGATTAGCCATCTCACGTGTTCTGAAGGAACCTATCCAACAATTACAAATACCCATCTGGATTTGTAGAGGAAACGATGTGCTCTCTGGATTTATAGAGGAAACGATGTGCTCTGAGTCTCTGTCTAAACAAGAAACACGTCAATCAGTATTACGCCTAATGGAGTTGCCCAGATTGTAAAACCTTTCGATCCGTGATGCCTGTAGAGCGTGGAAAGGAGCCATACACTGCTCAATACAGTTGGGGGGACAAGTGAGGTATCATACACAATATGGACTCGTATTTGAATCAGATAATGGTTAAAATTGTAATTGGTGTGTGATTTTGCAGTCTCAGTCAGTGTTTAAATGGCGAGGCTCTATGAGGATACCATAATAGTGAAAAAGTCAGTCTCGTTGCCCTGTAATTGTTTGTGATGACCTCCGACAACCAGTACAGTTGCAAGACTGCTTGGCATGGACAGTATGAGGTTATCGATGGGCTCTTGAAGGATTTTTGGGCATTCTTCCATGAGTGCAATCTCCAGCTCTGCAACCGTTGTGGGAGGTACTGGTCTGGCTGCAATGCAAATGCCAATTTATTCCCAGTCGTGCTCAAACGGATTTAAGTCTGGTGAACAAGCAGACACCTCCAATTAGATCCCTCAGCTTCAAGCATGTTGTCCACCAGTTCAATTTTGTGGGGCGTGCGTTATCGTCGACCAGAAGGAACCCATCTACTGTGGCACCAGCATAGAGCACAACAAAAGGTCTAAACGTCTCGTCTACATACCTCTGAGCAGTCGAAGCACCATTCTGAACGACGTAGAGGTCCCTGCGTCCTCCCACACCATTCGTACACCACAATGAAATGGTGACGTTTCGTGCACATAAGCAGGATTGTTCCGAGTTCCACGTTTTCTCCAAATGATAGAAGGCCGACTGACCGGCTAAACACAAGATATTGACTCGTGAACAGAACCCGCCGTCCTGATGTTCATTCTCCGGGTTTCTTGCGGGCTAAAGAGTGTCATGGTTTTAATGGGACACAAACCGAAGGCTTCCGTGCATAGAGATCACATTCCCGAAGGCGATTTCTGTCTTGATATTCCGCGTCCTGCGTTGCAGCTGAGTTGCATTCAGCCCCTGTCTCAACGGGCTGTTACCGGAGACAACGGTCATCTCTTGCTGATGTTACCAGTGACTTGCCTTGTGTTAACTGCTACTGTTTTCTGAAACTCCTTCAAGGTCCTAGAAATTACACTTTGAAACACTACAATAGCTGCAACCACCTTCCTCTGTGTATGTCCCGTTTCCAGCCTTCCTATGGCTCTTCATTCCACAGCTTCTGATGCCAACTGTTTTGTGTAATTCGTTTGGTAAACTAAACGCCAGGGGCCGCGGCAGAGCGGCCGAGCGCATTGAGGCGCTATGCTACGATGCACGAGGCCTTTCTCCGTCGGGGGTTCGAATCCCCCCTCGGGCCTGGATGTTTGTGCCGTCTTTAGTATAAGCTAGTTCATAAGCAGTTTGTAAGTTTAGGGACTGATGACTCCGTAGTTAAGTCTCATAAGCTCTACAAACATTTTTTAACTCAACACCATGTCTCTTTGCAGCAAGTTTATGTTATTTCCTCTATATTTTGGAACGTAATTTTGTCTCCAGTCCGAAGAACCGACAGAAAGACGTCGAACCATTTTAGTTCATTTTGCCGATGACAATACTTCAGAATCAATTATCTCAACTGCCGGCCGCGGTGGCCGAGCTGACTGCGGCGCGCCTGCACGGTCACTACGGTCGGAGGTTCGAATACCACCTCGGGCATGGATATTTGTGCCGTCCTTAGTATTAGCTAGTTCATAAGTAGTTTGTAAGTTTAGGGTAGGGACTGATGACTCCGTAGTTAAATCCCATAAGCAAAAAAAAAAAAAAAAAAAAAAAAAAAAAGTCCTTGTGTATATCATTTTTTACTTTGAGTGAACACATTGTTCCAGATAATTCACAATGACTGTCCTCAGTATTTGTTGCTAAACCAAGCTCCAAACAGCTTCTAAGTATGATAAATGGTCTACATAATTTACATAATTGGTCATAACTGCCTCGTTCATTCTTCTTGTATTGTTTATTTCGCTGTTACTGTAATTTCAGGCATTCCTTATTTCTTTGATTCAGTTTATTACTTACGTCGGAAGTCAATTAGTTGTAAACAACAGTATAACATGCATTTGTTATCAAACTGTTTCTACATCTGTACATGAAAGCATGTTTGACATAAATCCTGTGCCGGCAGAATTTCTTATGTAGTACCATGTAGTTTGTGAAATGTCTTTGTCAAAGTGTTTTGTAGTTCCTCCTTCTCTGTCCTTCGCAATTGAATGTCGCCTAACAGAAGATTATGCGCTGTATTCAGCGTCTATCGCCCTTGTTCAATTTATATGTAAATGAATCGATGAAGCTGTAGAAAGAAAGACAAAATGGAACTATCAATTTGGAACGAAATTGCTTAGTGAAATAGGTTTTGTTTGTTGGCGTCCAATACTCCTGTGTCTCCACTCGCCTGTGAAATGGAATTTATTATGATCACGACTCGTGATTCACTTGCCACGTTACGTTTATGAGTGTTCAAGACGTATGACAGCATTCTGACACTTTATAATATCGAGGAATCTGTTATCCGGTATTAAAATAGTCGTATCTGTCCCTATGAGGCATAATGTTCTATTTACAAGTGAAATAATTCTTTGCAAATTGAAGTGATGGTCAGTAGAAACGAAAGAAAAATTAAAAGCTAAGTATTTCATTTTTAAAAGTAGTAGTCTTGCGTTGTCAGTTGACATACCCCTTTCTAGCAACATGAATAAATAAATAAAAATATTAGTAAAGAAAAACTTACACTTAATAATTAATCGCTAAATGCATTGGTAAGCCCAAAACTCGAAAGCGATTCGACCTATACGGCTATATCTTTTCAATTATTCGTTGACGTCGGAGGAAGTGAAGAGAAAAACTGGAAACAGTATTTAAAAAATCGAAATAATTTAATAAAAATATCTTGCTATGAGCCATTATAACTCTTGTACGTGTGAATGTCACTGAAATCCCAAACCATTTAACCGATTATGATGAAATTTTGTGTGTGTTTGAATGGGCCCGTGGATGATTTAGAGCCACAGATTGAGCCCAATAGTTGACACTAAAATAACTGAATAAAAATTAAATTGGTGATTCTGTATGGATGTCGCCACTCCCATTAGTTACGTATTTTATGCGGTCAGATATCGTTTATCCGACTGACATAAAATCAGAAAGATCACTGCTTCCAGAAATTTTCGTATGGTATATGGTGGAGGGTACATTACTTACGGCACGGAATTTAACGAAATATACAGTTCTATTCCGATTTTGAAGATGTTATGCATACTTGAACTTCAAAACGTGGGGAAGATCATTATCAATAGAAAATTTCGTATGTTGTACAGCGCAGGGTAACTCTCCTTACGGACTTCGACTCATACCAACAATTGTATTCCTATTTTGAAGAAATTTTACACAACTGACTCTCAACAAAATGGAATTTTTTCTCATCGGTGATTTTTTTATGGGTACGCCATATCTGTCGTATTATTTACCCAGAATTAATGATTGACATATCAATTTGTAAAGCTTATGGGACTTGACTACTGGGTCATCAGTCCCTAAACTTACAAACTACTTACGAACTAGCTAATACTAAGGACGGCACAAATATCCATGCCCGAAGGGGGGATTAGAACCCCCGACCGTAGTGGCCGTGCAGATTGTGACTGGAGCGCCGCAGTACGCTCGGCCACCGCGGCCGGCGATTGAGATATCAGTTTCAAGGTTTCGTTCTCCACTAAGGACAAAAAATACACAGATACATTAAGGTTATTGTTTACACAAATATATTTTTAAAAAAGTGTACTGTTTACACAATCTAAGTTGATACCCGGTGAGTGATCATAAATGGGCAGCTACCTCGATGATTATCAACTTAGTTTACGCGTTCGACATAAAAGCAATGTAGAAGGTTGCCATGTATTGACAATCTTTTTAACTAACATGAACGATAACTATTGCAGTTGTTTCGGTTGTTTATGTAATCCAAAGACCTTCTTTGATGCAAGCATAGTTTATCACACGATTTCGGTTATACACACTCGCGTCGGAGGTTCGAATCCTCCCTCGGGCATGGATGTTTGTGTCGTATTATGTATAAGTTAGTTCATAAGTAGTTTATAAGCTTAGGGACTGATGACCCCGTAGTTAAGTCCCATAAGCTTTACAAACATTTTATTTGGAACGATCTGCAAAATTACAGGCCTGTTTCATTGACGTCGGTGTGCATCAGGATTTTAGAACATATACTTTCCTCATAAATTAAGAACTACCTCGAAGACAACAAAGAATTGAACCTTAGTCAATACGGATTCAGAAAGTATCATTTTTGTAAAACATGATTTGACGAAATGATGAGAGATATCAATATAGATTTCCGGAAGTCGTTTGACACTTTATGTCACAAGCTTCTTCTAATCAAATCGCGTGCTTTTGGCATATCGCCACAGTACTGCGACTTCCTGACAAAAGGACATAATACGTAGCATTTGGCAGAGAGTTGTCGAGTAAAACGTGATAGCTGGCAGTGAGCAGATCTTGTAGATTGTTCACGGATGATGGTGTCATTTATCGGTTAGTGGAGTCACCAGAAGATATGACCCGCCAGTCGTGCCGGGATGGCTGAGTCAGTGGAGCGCTTGCCGCGAAAGGCAGGTTCTAACCCCGGTTCTGGCATAATTTTAATCTGCCAGGAAGTTTCAAATGAAAGATAATTTAGATAAGATATCTGCATGGTGTACAGACTAGCAGTTGACGCCAAGTAATGAAAAGTGTGAAGTCATCCATAAGAGCACTAAAAGAAATCCGTTAGACTTTAGTTACACTATGAATAAGTCAAATCTACAAGCATTCAATTAAACTAAATACCTAGGAATAAAAACTACGAACAACTGCAATTGGAAAAAGTCCATATGAAACATTGTAGGGAAGGCGAACTGAAGGTTACGTTTCATTGACAAACACTTGGAAGATGCAACCAGTGCTACTAAATAAACTGCCTACGCTACATTCCTACGTCCTATTTTCAAGCACTGCTGCGCATTGTGGGATCCTCACCGAGTGGGACTGGCGAAGGATGTAGAAGAAGTTCAGAAAAGAGCAGCTCGTTTTGCATTATCGCAATATAGAAGAGAGAGTGTCACGGAAATGATGTACGAGTTAGGGTGGAAATGAAGGAAAGGCGTTATTTGTTGCGGGTGATTTATTTGCAAAATTCCCTTCAGCAACTTTCTTTCCGAATGCGAAGATATTTTGTGAACACCCACCTACATAGTTAGACATAATAAAGTAAGAGAGAGAAAATGGAGAGGTACAGGAATATCAACGCGGTCCAATGAACCTTCTGCCATGCACTTAAATGTGATTGGCTGGATAATTATGTAGATGTAGATCTCTGGCAGAGTGCGCACACATACCAAAGCGATAAAAATGTTCCCTACCCATTCACTGACATACAATAGTATGTATGATCACAAAGTAAACACTTTGTAGTTCTAAATCGAATTCAAACAAATTGTTATGTAATTTTACCTACCAAAATTCAAAATTCTCAAAGTTTCACATCAGTCTCAACGTTTCACAACGCTCACATCATTTAAATTATTTGTAATTCGTTTTGCTACTGCAGAATCTAACTGATATACACTGAGGCCAGTCTCACCTAAGTTGTACATACTGTAAGAAGATTTCCGGTTGGAGGTCGTCAAATAATCTCAAAATTTAGAATGCGTAATAATATGCTCTAGTAATAATAATTTTGTTATTGAATGTTGTAGCAAATCACAGCTAATAGGTCGCAACAACACTTTCGCTATGTAAGTTATAATTTTGAATAATAAAAAAAATGATATTAATTAACTTAAAACAGTCACTGTAATAATTAATTTAGCTTGGCCCTATCTGACTTAGCATTGACTACAGCCTCCAACTAGCGCCTCTTACGATTCACGAACAGCACAACTTCACTAATAAATGTGTCAGAATTCATGTAGTGGTGATGGCGTGTTCGTGTTATAATCAAAATTGTAATAGCAGATAAACTCTGATTGCAATGATAATAGTTCAATACAGTGAAACTCCGTGGTGCAATGAGCTTCACAAATACTACAGTCAAAGTTCTCAATAATTTTGATATTATTGTTTAAAGCATTCAAGTTCCTTATAAAACTTTACGTAAACTATTTTTTTTTTTTTTTTTTTTTTTTTTTTTTTTTTTTTTTATTGGTTCCAGGGCCTGGGTAGCGTACGCGTGTAACTGGCTGAGCAGAGTTTGGTATTTAACGTATTTCATAAAAAATTGACTACTGTTAGCCTGGTTACTTTCTACATAAATGAAACCAACTTTACTTTACTTGCAAACTCTGTTGCACTTTAATTACTTGTCTCTGTGGTTGCAACACGTTTAGCAATTCTTTAACTCGTCTAGCAATTTTCTTTAAAACTGATCGTAATTACTTGAAAATGATTGAACTTGTTAGTCAATGTACAGGCTTGCATATTCATCATAATCTAATAATGGTGATAATGGGGTGACTACAACTACTTACAAAATTAATATGGTTTCAAAATAAGTCATGTATAATTGAACCAAAGTTCTGATTGGGTTGACACTACATTTACATGCATACAAAATAAAATGTTACAAAAGTACTCATCTGCTTTCGTCGTCTTCGTCGTGAAGTCCATACAAGACCGATACTCTTACTACAACAACGATCACACTCGGTGACAATAGACTTGTACCATACAATTACTTTTCTTGCACACATGAAAAAGATTACACTGATCGAGTATAAATAAACTTATTTCGCATTTCCTTCAATACATTAAACAGTACGCCTCTCAGGCTTATTGCAATTTCATTAAACTCGCGCCACAATGCGCCTACCGTGCCTCTGCACTATCAACAAAACATTTATGTGTTTACTATAGCGAGTCCGCTCCGCGACTGCATTTATGTCTTTACTTTGGCGAGTCCGCACCGCGACTGCTTCACCAGCGCGACACTCACAGCTACTACTTCTGTGGCAAAGACAGTCTTTACCACAGGTTCAACATTGTCTCTGGCGCATTGCTAACTTACAAAGAATGTCCGTGCATTCATGTGGGTTTACACATACAGTACATGTTTACACTAGATGATTCAATATTGAAAGTGACGTTACATAACAAATATATCTAGCATACAACAAATGAAAAATACATGAAATAAACAAATTTAAGACAATATATACATCACTTTAAATCAAACTGTAAGATACACCAACAGGTGTACTCTTACAATACGACTGGCTTATCATCAGTTGCATAGTCATCTTCGTATTACACAACACGCCTAGAAGAGTGTTTATTGAAGGGTGAAGGTAAGTTGTCCACTTCGACTGAAGTGTCACGTGAACCAACCACCTCTTCAGACCAGACGATTTGCATCTTCCAAGTGGAGAGAAAAACATTGTGAGAGCACGTTTTCCAAAGACGTTTGGAGAGAATTTTGTATTATATAGCGCGCGCGCGTGCATGCGTGCGCGTGTATGTGCATGTGTGTGTGTGTATGTGTATGTGTGTGAAGAGTGGAGTCGTAATTTGGCACTGAAAGTAAAGGTGATACATTTTGTGACTTTTGCAAATGAGCTTGGCTTATACAGGCACTTCTTTATCACAAATATATTATTTAAATTCAGTTTAAAATAACATGGTTTATAACAAGCTTAATTATTTTTATTTGAATTATACAGTTTTACATAATTTCGAGTTACTTTTTAGTTTTGTAAACATACATATTTTGTATTTAATAATAGTGTAAATATATTTGAAACATTATTTATTACTTATCAAATAAATAATGCCCAAAGACAGACTTTGTCTCTATATCTATTAAAGATATTAAACTGAATTAGAGGCATTGAGTTAAAATTAAATTTATGCCGCGGCCTAAAGGTTATGGCAGTTGCCTAGTAACAAAGAGGTCCCGTGTTCGAATCCTGACCACGGCATAAATTTTATCTCAAAGCCTCTAATTCAGTTTAATATCTTTTTTTAGTAGCTTTCCTTTCCCACTGTTATCAAACAACCCGAACATGAGCTCAGCCTGTAATGACCATCTGTCAATTGGACATAAAACTCTTTTCTTCCTTTATTCCTTACTTCGTGGTGATGTGTTGTGGTAGAACATATCCTTAACTAGACCCTACAACAACCACGAAAAGTATAATAAATATCATGGCCAACTTTAAACAATAAACGGTCCATGGAATTATGAAATGATTTGTCTCTAAGTAAGAATAAAATATATAGGAGAAACATATGAAGCGTGTCATTGGCTGCATATAATTTAGACGATCTATCACAGTTTTTTTTTTTTTCTTTTTTTTTTCAATTATCATGTTTGTAATGTTTGTAAAGCTTATGGACATAACAGCGGGGTCATCAGTCCTTAAACTTACAAATTACTTATAAACTACCTTATACTAAAGACAGCACAAATATCCATGCCCGAGGGGGGATTCGAACCCCCGACGGGGAAGGCCTCGAGCATCGTAGCATAGTGCTTCAATGCTCTCGGCCACTACGCTGCGGCTCAGTTGCCATGAGGTATAATTTTTCAATATTCATAGATCAACTGAAAGCAGTGGTAGGTTATGCTATATTTTCAGAAACAAAATTGCACAATTTCCGTCCCGATATAACTTTTATTGCACAAACTATCTACGTCCTGAAGAGATGAAATCCTTCTCACAACTAGACCTGACACTGATATACGTAATAAACCATTTATCCAAGTACCATACTTTGTTTTGTTGTGAAAATCAGGTATTGTATTCGCTCCACTGAAACTAATACACATATCAAGTCAATTACGTAACTAAGAGTCCTTACAGGGAATTCGTTACACACCTTCTTAGTGGATGATTTTTGGACCAATGTTGATGTTTTTCCATTCTCTTGATGTCAAGAACAGAATCCTAGATTCTTACACACTTTAATACACACTGTATTCCCGACAGAGTTTCCAGTAATTAACATCGCTTTTCTTCAAAAGATTTCTATTTAATTTCCTCGGGCACCTTCTTTGATAAGCATTCCATTACGATGCTATAAGAACTTCACAGAATTCCTTTAATGTTTGCTGGCAGACTATTATACGGGCTGAAACCACTAAAGTTCTTTTACAAGTGCTGAATACGCTCACAAAATCCCGCAAGGAGAATCTGTTCACTGAATTCGCCTCCCCTGCTACTGATTCAACATTTGGTTGTATTCATAACATTTATTAGTATTCCACATCAATATTGAAACGATGTGAATAGCTTCAGGCAATTAATATTTTTCTTGTAATCAATTTGTACATTGAGTAAGCTATAAAAGAAAGCAAGGAGAAATTTGAAGAAGGAATTGAAGTTCAGGGAGAAGAAATAAAAACATTACTTTTGCCAGTGACATAGTAATTGTGTCAGAGACAGCAAAGGACCTAGAAGAGCAGTTGAACGGAATGGACAGTGTATTGAAAGCTGCATATAAGATTAACAAGAGAAAAAAAACAAAGGTAATGGAGTGCAGTCTAAGAAAATCAGGTGATGCTGAAGGAATTAGATTAGGGAACAAAACAATGAAGGTGTTTTTTTTTTTTTTTTTTTTTTTTTTTTTTTTTTTTTTTTTTTTTTTTTTTTTTTTTTTTTTGGCAGTAAAATAACAAATGATGGTCGCAGTACAGAAGATGTATAATGCAGAATGGCAATAGGTAGAAAAGCGTTTTTGAAAAATAGAAATTTGTTAACATCGAATATTGATGGTAAGGAAGTGGAGTGTTGCCTTGTATGGGAGTGAAACATGGACGATAGTGCGGACAGGAAGAGGATAGAGGCTATTGAAATGTGGTGCTGCAGAAGAATGCTGAAGATTGGGTGGGTGGATCGCATAACTATAGTCGGTCCGAAACACGATGATTCCTGGCTCCGCCTATTGGGCTGGGAGACCTCCCCACTCGGAGAAACGGAATGCAACCATGTTGTCAAATAGTTAGTTAGCTGGCGGACACTATAGCTAACGGTCTCTGTTGTGTGACAGAACTGGCAAAAGTGCACAGCGTAGCCGGACGCGCGCATGCTCAGAGTAAAGTTCGCGTTTGACTTAACGCAGCAGACACTCAAAGTCGATTGGAACGAGCACCAGGGATCATCGTTTTTCGGCTCGACTATAATATCGTTTCGTACAAGTTTGCAATCACATTGGTTTCCCCAGCTGTTAAAGATACTCACCACATCACTCTTCCAACACCCAACAAGTCGTACATTTTCAGAAATGCTTGTGCCGACACTCCGGGTGTTGCCTACGAAATTATTAAAGGCCTCTGCATGCCTGGTTTCCCGCGTACCGATTGTCCAACACCAGATCTCTCGTAAAATCCCTGTAGTTTCACACTGAGAGTAAACAATATATGTGTATATTTCTAATATTATGAGTCAAATGTTAATAGTTGGTGATTACTTTTGTTGTTGAACAGGTGTTAAAGAAAATACGAGATTATTAGCAAGCAAGTTCTGATGTAGTAACTGATTTCAGAATTCTCAGTATTTTTTAATTACTGTCATCGTAAAACGCGTGTACTAAATGTGTAAAAGCGATCTATTTACGATCTGCCACTCACTAGCTGAATAAAATAGCTTATATCAAGAGTCTATCAATATATTCTCACATAGCGTAAATTAAAATGTAGGCCTATTCGTAAAATGTAATAAACTACTTATGTCAGACATTCGTTAGAAATAAATGTTCAAATGTTTGTAAAGCTTATGGGACTTAATTGCCGGATCATCAGTCTCTAAACTTACAAAATACTTATGAACTAGCTTATACTAAAGACGGCACAAACATCAATGCCCGATGGGGGATTCGAACCCCCGACGGGGAACGGTCTCGCACATCGTAGCATAGCACTCAATGAGCTCAGCCACTCCGCCGCTGCAGACATTTATTAGAATTTGTACATTTTCATACATGTAGATTCGCAAGTATTACTCTACTGTATTGTAGGACAATATTAACAAATACAGTCATTGAGCTAATGATCAGAATAGATGCAATAATGGGGCATTTTGTAAAAATTAAGATTCAAATGTGTTCAATGTTTCATCCCATAAATTTCCCGAAAATAACGACTTGCATTATAAATGACAAAAGGCTATATTATGACAGGGACCATAAAACAACAGTATACGGCAGTCTTCGAAAAAATTGAATATAGCTTCTTGAGCATTTCCACCAAAACTTGGAACCATTTTGAAGATGGCTGCTTTAGCATATATGCCCAAATTAGATTTCTTACTAATTCTGTCCCGAAAATGTTCTATGGATACCCATCGTGCAAGAAGGTAACAACTTAAAATCCACAAAGAAAATGAACTATTTTAAAGCTATCTTCGATACAGCTACTGCAGTTGACAACGCCAGCCAGTAAAGCATAGGCGGGACCTATACTGCACATACCATGTAACACTCCGATCTTGTAGTAAAAAGATAAGAATGTTTTATCACGAGTCATTACAAAGAAAAACAAAATCATAGCTAGTTTGCAAGCGTGAAATATAGCACTAACAGTAAAATTCATAGCAAAAAATAGAAAAATCAGAAGCTGACGAAATTATGAGTTGTCCTTAGTGTAAGTTAGTTTAAGTAGAAGCCTAGGAACTTATGACAAAGAAGTAATGCCCCATAGATTTACAAGCATTTGAACATTTCTCATCTCAACCATATGCAATTTGTTGATGAAGTGAGATCAAATCAAATGTTTGTTAAGCTTATGGGACTTAACTGAGGGGTCATCAGTCCCAAAACTTACAAAGTACTTATAAACATATTAAAGACAGCACAAACATCCATGCCCAAGGGGGATTCGAACCCCCGACGGGGAACGGCCTCGCGCATAGGAGCATAGTGTCTCAATGCGCTCGGCCACTCCACCGCGAAGATGAAGATTTGGAAGAATTGAAAAGTATGAGCGAATAATAGTCTACACTTTTATACTTTTTTTCTAGTAAATAATGTCTCATTTCTCTAAATTATAACATTTATATATCGAGAAGTAACCACATAGCAAGTGTCTATTTTTACGCGTTATTTCCCTGCACGGTTATTTCCCTAAGGTGGCGAATCTGTGTTAGTAATTATCATTGAGAAGTGACACACACATCATGTACTTTGCAAATATGTATTGTCATATTCGGCGATTTGAAAAGTTCCATGTTGAATGGTGCAATCCCACGTACCATGTTATACTACAGGACATTATGAATCGTGTCAAGTAACATATGTGCGAATATGTCAAGATTTTTTATCAAATTGTTTTTGAAGCTGGCAGATGAGTCTCTTTTACATCTTTATCTCTGACCCGGAGATGTGGGAGATGGAGATGTCTTTGGGGATTGTAACAGAAATATTTTTCATTCTGTATAAATTTTTGTGTTGTTTCCGGCCTTCCCCTGCATGAATGGGCTGTGCCATTTTCTTTAAGCTCTTATAATGACTTGCTCCAGTACTGTTTACAAGGAATGAAGATATACGTACAAACAGCTAGAAAAAATACTTATATAGCGTTATATGTGCGACGTTGTAATTAAATTCATGTGAATATCCCATGGCATATATTTGTTAGTTGAAAAAAATAGACTTGCTTGATTCATCCTCAAAATCAGTTTTCTGCCATATCAGCATGTCCTGTTCATCTCCATTTTCAACTATTCATAATTTCATTCTTAGTTTTGCCGTATATACTGCCATACATCACATCATGTAGCATCTGAAATGTCTCCTTATCTTGCCTTCTCTTCCGTTCCGCGGAATACCCGAGCACATTGAGGCGCTATGCTATGATGCGCGAAGCCGTTCTCCGAATACCCCCTCGGGCATGTATGTTTGTGCTGTCTTTAGTATAAGGTAGTTCATAAGTAGATTGTAGGTTTAGGAACTGATGACCCCGCAGTTAAGTCACATAAGCTTTATAAACATTTATCTTCCCTTCCACATAGCTATATATATATTCCCAATACAGTTTTTTTTTTCCTACGTCTTGTTACACCCGGTAATTGTCTTCGCTCGCCCACTCTTTTCAGTACCTCTTTATTTTTTACTCTGACTATAGAGCTTTTTCTTTCCATCTTTAACGGTGTCCACATCTCAAAAGTATCCAGTCTTGCTTAACAGTCTTGTTTCAGCGCAATACAGGAGAAAACTCCATACGAAAGAGTTTATTAACATTTTCCTCAGCTCTTTGTTCATATTGCTGCAAAAAATTCTTCTTTTCTATAAGACACCATTTTCCCCATAGCTATTCTGTTTGAAATTTCTGATCTGCTCTTTCAGTACGTTTCTGTTCTGCTTCAAAGATATTTAAAACTTTACACTTGTTCTACAATTCTCCATTTACCATTTATTTTTCATTCCCTCCCTGTAGCATTAGTTTCGATTTCTTTACATTGATTTTCATTCCATAAATAAAAGCTTTATTTCAGTTGTATCCACTACGTCCTGTGATTCTCTCATACTTCACTAAAGAGAGCTTGTCTCGAAAAATCATATTCTTATTCCTACAATTGTACCCCCCCTGTCAGCTAGTAGTCAATCATATCTTCTAAGCATAGACTGAAAAGTGTACAGGACAAAGAGTAGACTCGTCTTATCCCTTTTCCTACTTCCAACAAGTTGGTACAGTCTCCTCTAGCAGATTATTTTTTCTTTATTTGTATAAATGATGCTTCTCGTTGTATTTAATTTACAAATTGATCAGACAGTACCCAGATCGTCTTCAGCCCCAGTGGAGCAGCTGGTGCGCTGCCGAAATCCGTTGGCTTCTTTGCGGGCGCGGTGTTCCGTGAACCATAGCTGTCCGTGGCGCTCGGCTCCCTGATCACGTGCCAACCATAAAACACAAAATTCCTCCATTTTTTCTCACTAGCCATTCTTTTCCCACTCTGAATAATGTAATGTTCCTATGTACCTAATACCGCACAACGGGGGCCAGGGAATTCACTGTCTGCTTTTAATATAAATGGCGTTTCTGCCCCCTTCTGGAGAATAACTTTAACCTTCACATTCGGTAGCCACAGATTACTACATGGCACACAACGTGATCTTCTGTAATGCATTCCCATCTTGACCGTTCTAAAATCACTGCGTTATTCGAGGCGCTTCCAAAAAGAAATTTTCCCTAACTTTTTAGAAGACTAACACTGTTACACGAAAAACTTTATTGGCAACAGATACTGCAGTATTTAAGCTACATTTCGACGTAGTATGCCAAACGAAATGAGACGTAATGTCATGGGATTCTGTATGCCTGGCCGGAGGACAGAAGTTTCTTAAGGTGCAAGGAAAAAAGTGGCTGGAAGTAAAATCAGGAGTGAAAGATGGATGATTAAACAGCCGCCAACTAAACTTCGGCAAAGTATTTACTGTATGCGGACAAGCTTTGTCACGGAAGAGCACAACACCTGCAGTTAGCAATCCATCTTTTCTTGTACCTCAAGAAATTCCTGTCCTCCGACCAGCGTTTTGTCGACAACGATATTCAGAAGACGAAAGCCGGCCACGGTGGCCGAGCGGTCTGCGGCGTGCCAATCACGATCCGCACGGCCGCTGCGGTCGGGGGTTCGAATCGCCCCTCGGGAACGGATGTTTGTACCGTCTTTAGTATAACAAGTTCATAAGTAGTTTGTAAGTTTAGGGACTGATTACCTCATAGTTAAGTCTCATAAGCTCTACACACATCCGTCTCTAATGCTCACGCTGTCGACGGGACATTAAACCCTACGATTCCTTCCTTCTACACACATTTGAACATTGAAAGACGCTTGCTTCCACTCACGGACCACGTGACCACGGGAACACAAAAGTGGATCCCACTATATAAGTGTTCAAATCTTTTGGTGACTATGTCCGCCGCGGTGGAGTAGCCGAGCGGTCTAAAGCGTCTCGCTGCGGAGCGCGCGGTTGCTCACCGTGGAGGTTCGAGTCCTCCCTGGGGCATGGGTGGGGGGTGTCGTCCTTAGGTTAGTTTACGTAGTTTTAAGTAGTTTGTAAGCTACGGACTGATGACCACGCAGTTTGGTCCGATAGATTTACAAACATCTGAACATCATCTGACTATGTCCAAAAAGAGCTCGAAATTGCTTTCTCTGTTGCCAACACAGTTTCTCATGCAACTATGGAGTTTATAAATAGGGAACTGTATGACGTTATTGGCTGGTGTGGGGGCGACTGTTGTCGTGCAATTTAAACAATCACCACAGTTGCTGGATCTAAATCCTTCAGAGTTCTTCGTATTCCTTCGACTCAACCTTTTTATGAAGGGAAAGAGATTTTACGATATTCCAGTAACGAGTTTTTTTAACACTATTCCAGAGACTTCGTGCAAAGTTTCGAGGACATGTGTGGCAGAGTTCAACGGTGTTTACTCATGGGAGCTGACTATTTCGCACACTAACGTAACTGTAGTCCATAGATCATCTATGTTAATATTACAAGACTATTCACCGAAATTTTTGTCGTAGGTTGTATCAGGTAAAATATGATAAATTAGAAAATTAATGTATATTCAAAGACGAGAGGGAAAAAAACTGCCTAAAACAACCACCATCCATCATTATCTTCTCCAAACAATTTTACAATGCAATAAGCTTTCCGGTTTTTTTTCCAGCGTTTTGATGACAACGACTGTCACACTTTATTTCCAATCACAAGCGGTAGAAATGTACCAGAAAGGAAAACGGAAGCTAATCTGACGACGTGACAAGCGTCTCAGTTCCTTTGGTGACTATGTCGAAAGACATCTCAATAATACCTGTAGGTGTTGCCTATAAAATTTTAATACAGAATGTTGTTTTTGTTTTTAAAAAAATGGAAACTTACTTTCTATATGCGCCTCATATATCCATTTTTAAATATTAATTTATAGTATCAACTTGTGTTGGTGTAAACAATAATTAAGTAACTTCCAAGGTGGAAAACTTAATTGTCTGTTAACAAATATTTTACTCTGACAGCGAACATGGAGAAAATTAATTTCTCCACCTCATGATCAAACAAGAATTGCAGTACATATAATTACTATCCTAAGAAAAAAAAATTTCCTTTTTTTTCATCAGATATTTGAAACATAAGACCATATATAGATTTATACGAGGGTTGGAACTTAAGTAGAGGCAACACTACTCTAGAGACACTATGCAATGGAATGCACTAATTTCGCTGATAGCACCCGTTGTTGACATACCTTCCTTTGAGTAAATGGTCTCATCAGTCCCACGTTACCGACGTGCCCGCAATCGAGGGAAACACAGTCACTTGTGAGCGAGCGATCTTACGTAACCGTGTCACTATCTTTTCGATACTGGAACAATGGAGCCAAAACTGAAATGCCAATCCAACGAATGGCGTCATTATAGCTCGCAACGAAAGTCGAAAGTGCGTCAGAGCCCCATTATGCTGAAAGTTATGGTGATTCTCGTGTACGACCGTGATGGTGTTATCGTAACGTATTTCGTTCCTCCACAGCAGACCGTCAGTGCACAGTATCACTGTTCGTTTCTGGAGTATCACTTGCGACCAGCTTTGCGAAAGAAGCGGCAACACTTTCTGAGTAACACACCCATCACTATGCACGAAAGCGAGCTGTGGCTGCTCTCTTCGGTCTATGGAACTAGGAAGTACTGTACCAACCACCACATTCTCCGGACTTAAGACCTTGTGACTTTGATTTGATTCCTAAGATGAAGGAATCACTTCGTGGTATTCGCTTCAGAATTGTTTTAGATATTAGACAGGCGGTAGACCGCTCCATTCGCCCCATCAACAGAACAGGCTCTGCTAAGGATATATGCCTTCCACATCGCTGGCAACGGGTTCTACACAACGCTGGTGACTACTTGGAGGGCAGTAACAGGTGCAAACATGTAACATTTTTGTATCGGTTATGAATAAATAGCCGCCACTATTTAAGTTACAACCCTCAGGGAACAAAATTTGTGTAATAGCGATACGCACATATATAAATGACGGTAGTTAGGTGTACACAAAGTGTAAAAGGACGGAACATTTGCAGAGCTGTCAGTAGTACTAATGTGGATTATGTGAAAGGGTTTCCGATATGATTATGTTCAGAAGAGAGGAATTAAGACTTAGGAATGGTAGTGGGAGCCACTTTCCTGAAACAAACACTTTCGTAAATTGTTAGGCTTTTACGAATTCTGGCATCAACAATATCAACAGTGTCCAGAGTGTGCCGAGAATGCCACACCTCAGGACAGTCATCGCACTTGGTGACTGAGAGCAACAACATTTACATATAAGTTCGTAGGCTTCCACGGCCGGTGTCATTTTGAATAAAACAATTCTGGGTATTAGGCCGCGTCATATTTAAACACTTAGCAAATGAACTGCCTACGTTTCGACCACTGTTCAGTGGTCCTCTTCAGGGCGGTTAACAGTTGGCTGCTGCTGAATATAAGGGTGTACAATCAGCAGCAGCCAACAATTAACCGCCCTGAAGAGGCCACTGCAGAGTGGTCGAAACGTCGGCAATTCGTTTGCTAAGTATTTAAATATAACGCGGCCTAATACACAGAATTGTTTTATTAAAAACATTTACGTAAGCAATTTTGCGATAATACACCATGGCAGCAGACGAACGACTCGAATGAATTTGCTAACCGCAGAACCTCATCTGCTGTGTCTGTACTAGGGTTCTGACCGCATCAATAGGACTCTACGCTACTGCATAAGCACGGCTTTGTCACATGACTTGTTAAGAGCTGTCGGAAATAAAATCAAAGAGATAAATATCAGCCTGCTGCCCACGTTCTGACTCAGATAATAAACATTTACAAAACTCTCCTACACGAGCGCATAGTCTTATCTCTAAACACAGCAGGTAAACTAATTTTATACTAATGAGAGAGGGAGGGAGTTAAATAAACCTATAATCTAAAGTTTCCTGAAACCCACAGTCAGTGGTACTAGCAACTTATTAGTAAATATCAAATAATAAATTAATTTCCAAAGACATACTTCGTCTGGAAATATCAAACATATTGAACAGGAGAGACTGTGAATTAAAGATTTCGTCGTATCCCAGGACCTCCTGCCCACTAGGCATGCACTTTACCCAGTCAGCCACAGCGGCCTTATGGATACTGCGATTTCAAGGACTGTCGTATAGCACGTCTCCCTCCGCATCACAAACTTCTGTCTCATCTTCCCGTAAGTAATGCGTATCTGGAAATTGATTTACTATTTTATATTTATATCATCTACGCCCGAGTTGAAAGGTAGGATTATTCCCATTTTGGTTCATTGGTGATGTACTATTCCGATATTAGACAGCCTCGGCATACTAACGAAAAGGACGAAACGACATTGTGGGTATAACTAAAGTCATTATTCAAAAGTAATTACCAGAGGAACGGCTACCCCACTGTTTAACGAGCCGAAGTATTCCTTGTTCCCAAAATTACTATGGCTTTGAAAAGACCCAGTCCTCTAGTGTGTCTTTCAGTTCGTCGTGCCGGCCGCGGTGGCCCAGGGGACTGCGGCACGTCAGTCAAGGTCTGCATGGCCAGTACGGTCGGGGTTTCAAATCCTCCCTCGGGCATGGATATTTGTGCCGTCCTTAGTGTTAGCTAGTTCATAAGTAGTTTGTAAGTTTAGGGACTGATGACCCCGTAGTTAAGTCCCAGAAGCTATACAAATATTTGAAACATTCAGTTCGTTGTCCCAGCTCAAGCGCTTCCCTTTTAGATTGATTTTTAACGGACCAAACATATGGAAGAAACACGGGGCGACATGTCTGGGCTGTAAGGCGGATGGTCAAGCTGCTCCCAATTGTACTTGCCCAGTAAACTTGTTTGACCTTGGGCACGCTTTATGATAGAGCAGAATCACACATACCACTTAGTGTAATTTTTTTTTTTTTTTTTTTTTTTTTTTTTTGACGCCTTATATCTCGTGGGAATAAATATTTCATTTCCACTATAATCTCTTATTCATTCTATCCAACACATCTTCGTTTGCCACCTTATTTATCCACTTAATATTCTTATATACAACCACACGCGTAATCCTTCCTATTACTTAATCTGTGACAGTATTTTATACTGGTTATTAATCGGTCTCGACTAACTCGTAATCCATCGTTGTCTCACAATAGACTCTGAACAGTAATAGAAACGAAAGCAATCCTAAAGAGTGTCATAAATATACATACCGGGACACTAACATCTGTGTTCCACTCTCAATATTCGTCAACATGAATGACAGATCTTTTATATGGAGCTAAATTACGAAATCACATGCGCCAAGTAAATGCACTTGCGTTTTGCGGTAGCTGCAGCCCCCTGAGCAAAATGAAACTGCAGCGCTTCCAGTGGTGAATGTTACGATAAATCGCTAAAGTTTGTCGCAGCTGGCCATCGTATTCAGATCTCGATGTTTCTTCATATTTGACAAAATGGGATTCCATGTTTTACTCTGTGGCTATCCACAATCTCGGTTAATTATGTGTACTAGTCTGATGTGTACAGATTGTTTAAAACATAATCATAGCAACTCGATGCATTTGCATCCACTTGTGCCTCCTCATGTAGCATTTTGTGTCCCTACCCAAGACAGTGTTCAGTCACCGCGGATTTATTAGGCTGCAATAATCGCCTATGATGATGATGTTCAACACATCTGTCATTGACGGTAGGAATAGTTTAGCAATGTATGTTTTACCCACTCAAGTGGTATTTTGTTAACGCTCGACTTTCTCAAACTTAAATCTAACAGAACCAAGAAATGTTCTAATCAGCTGGAGGACGAAAAAAACATCTGATTTCATGTTTCTTTAAAATCCTACGTATCTTATCAGACACGTTTCCAGCATAGGCTTGAAAAGCCACAGAATTGAAATCTTGTTTAGGTAGTGGTCCAAATCAAAATCATGTGCAATCTCCACATCCGTATAGTCATTATGATGTTAAGATGTTGCAGCTCATGTGGTAAGCGCTCAGCACTCGAAAAGCATACGCTCTTTTCACCAAGGTCCGTAGGACTCCTCTCCGTTGAAAAGATGGATGACAGCTGGTACCATGTAAATCAGTATGCGTCGTTTCCTGTAAACTCTGCGCCCAAGAGTTCCGTCATCTCTTTTATGAACCAACACATACAAGAAGGGTACTTCCCCTCTTTTCGCAATTTTGATGTTAGACTGGAGGCAATTAAAATGATCCAATAGCCGGTTAGCGAATCTACTTCGTGTATTCAAACAAGAATAAATCGTCAACATACAGCAAAAAGTCAAGTTAGCCTGAAAAAGGACAAAGCACTCCCCATAGACAGACCGTCCGTCTGGTCAGAGTACTTGTCACTGAATATGAAATAGATGCACATCAGTAGGGCTTTATCATTTCCATATGATCAATAATTGAATTCAGTGACTCTTCAAGAGGCACCCGAGAAAAAAAAAGACACCACATCGAACTCATAAGTAAGTCAGAGGGCCCAAGTTGGCTTTAATCGTTGAATAAATTCTATGGAAATGGATATACGGTGTTCGTATTTAAACCTACATGAGGGCTCAGGACCGACGCTAAGACTTTTGCTAAATTCTAAGTTGGGGCACCCAAATTACTAACAGTCGCGCCTAACGGAAATCCATCTGTCTACCTTTCGCAAACTGTATAATTGAGGGGGAACGGCCACACCTCGACAAAGGTTTTTGAAAGTGTCTTCATGCCACGAGCACTTCTTCAGAAGCGAAATCGTCCATTTCATTCGATCCAAAAGATCCTTATGCTATACCCGATACTACGGATCCATAAGTAAAACTTTAATGTTGTTCAGATAATCGTCTTTGGATATTAAAACTGTCTTTGAATATATCTGCTGGTACACATTACACTTTGATCCGGCTGAAGACCCAAAGAGAATTTGATCAGCTACTACGAATGTCCGTGTTGGTGGTTTATAAAAGAAGCGACCGTAAAAACATCGCAACAGGGTAGTTCGTGTGACTTGTGTAAAAACCGGTTAACGGTTACCACCGTAACAGCATGAACGTACAATTAAAGATGAAAGTGCGAACAAGCGTAAAACAAAAAATTCCAGGATAAGCTCAAGAATACTGTGTTACGTTTCACATTCAGTGTTTTACCAGTACAGTGTGTCATTCATTCAACATTCCTATCTCTGCTAGCAGAGTAAAAGCTCGATATTCTGACAAAAACAATGGTTCTCCCTATAGGTGTATAGGGTGATTCGGGAAGAATTATACAGGTTAAAATAAACCTATGAATGTATTTCCAATTTTATATCGTTTCGGTACTGAAGTGAATTACTACGCGAATCCATGAATAAATATGAAAAAAACTGTTTATATTACTTCTTGCCGAAGTGTATTTTTTTGACACAGACCGTATGGATTTCATGATATACACTCCTGGCCATTAAAATTGCTACACCAAGAAGATGACGTGCTACAGACGCGAAATTTAACCAACAGGAAGAATATGTTGTGATATGCAAATGATTACTTTTCAGATCATTCACACAAGGTTGGCGCAGGTGGCGTTACCTACAACGCGCTGATATGAGGAAAGTCTCCATCCGATTTCTCACACACAAACAGCAGTTTACCGGCGATGCCTGGTGAAACGTTGTTGTGATGCCTCGTGTAAGAAGGAGACATGCGTACCATCACGTTTCCTACTTTGATAAAGGTCTGATTGTAGACTATCACGACATTGATGCTCGCATTGGTCGCAATCCAGTGAGTTTTAGCAGAATATGAAATCGGTGGGTTCAGGAGGGCAATGCGGAACACGTATCACTAGCAGTCCAGATGACAGGCACCTTATCCGCATGGCTGTAACGGATCGTGCAGCCAAGTCTAGATCCATGAACAGTGATCGTTAGATTTCAGATGTGTTTGCGACTCGAGGCTCTCACCCTTCATTCGATCCTTGCGAAACCCTACATTTCAGGAGGATAATGCACGACAGGATGTTGCAGGTCTTTTACAGATATGGTAAAGGTTCGGCTGCTGCAGTGGCCAGCACATTCTCCAGATCTCTCACCAACTGAAAACGTCTTGTTAATGGTGACCGAGCAACTGGATCGTCAAAATACGCCAGTCACTACTCTTGATGAACTGCTGTATCGTGTTGAAGCTGCATGGGCATCTGTACGTGTACACGCCATCCAAGCTCTGTTTGACTCAATGCCCAGGCGTATCAAGGCCGTTATTACGGGCAGAGGTTATTGTTCTGGGTACTGATTTCTCAGGATCTGCGCACCCACATTGCGTGAAATGTAATCACATGTCAGTTCTAGTATAATATATTTGTCCAATGAATACCCGTTTATCACCTGGTAATGACCAGTTGTGTATATAGCTCAAGGAGTACTGCGGTAGTTCGTGTCGATCCATGTTGAAATACCCATATTAGTACGTGGTGTAGCCTCGATAAGTGACAATGCTGGCGCTGATCCGGCTTCCGTGCGAACATACAGTTGGCTAATACTGTCTTCGGATAAATTATTGCACGCCAATTCAACCTGTTCACGTAGTCCTCCAGGTCGAACGTGTCAATTTTGGTCCCATCACATCCCATAGGCGCTAGATTCTAGAAACAGGTCGTGGGTCGCTACCATCCATCGTGCAGACCAGGGAAGTTCCTGCAAGCCTTGAAGAGCGCTTTGAGGTGTCTGCAGTGTGTGGACTAGCATTATCCTAATGGGACATCACAACACTATCATGTTGGAAGAATGGCAAAATAAGGAGTCTTACAGCATTCTGCACGTCTATATACGGTGCATGGTGGAGGTTACTTTGCAACACACATATAGAATTTTATTCTCATTTAGATAAGTGAAATGGTGGGGGTTAATAGAGTTGATCTATTTGGAGTATATTGTTAAGGTTGACCCAACGCTACCGGTTTCGGTTTTAAAAGTTTTTAAGCGCCAGCAGACCTTAAACAGTGGTTCCGATATTGATGAAATTTTGCATGCACCACCTTCAAAACAATAAGAACATCACTAAATGTTCAAATGTTTGTAAGCTTATGGGTCTTAACTGCGGGGTCATCATTTCCTAAACTTACAAACTGCTTCTAAACTACCTTATACTTAAGACAACACAAACATCCATGCCCGAGGAACGATTCGAACCCCCGACGGGGAAAGGCCTCGCGCATCGGAGCATAGCGCGTAAATACGCTTGGCCACTCCGCCGCGGCAACACATCACTCTCTACAGAATATTTCATATGGTGCATGGCTTAGGATGACTTCGACTCAATTTCACTATCACAATGAAAGTTAAACAGGTAGGCGTATAATTTTATATAGGGGTAAGAGGCGCGAAGATAGGAGGCGTGAGGTGGCGAAGGAGGAAACAGAAAGGTTAAGTGTACTGAAAGAGGGGAGTAGATGGGTTGAGACAGGGGGAGGAGTAAATGAACAGAGGTAGATGAACAGAGTGAGAAATTACTAACACCCGGGTTTTCAGCTAGAACGAGGGCAGGTCAATAAATAAGTTGCACTTCCACGTTATGGCCATTTATTAAACCAACTATACAAAAGCAACACGGCTATGACAACATACAACGTAAGTTCACTTTTCCACACAGTCTACAACAGACTCAAAACATTTCTCTGAATGCCAAACCAACATATCGATTCCGTAAGCATATAAATCTCCTCCAGCGTTTCGTAAACACACGGAGACAGCCTCTTTGGCCTCCTCATTGTTTTTAAATCGTTGTCCACCGAGATCCGTTTTGAGATTACCGAAAAGATGTAAGTCACACCTCACAAGGCCAACCATACCTGTGAACTGGTGCAGCTATTAAAGAAGGATGTATGGCAACATCCTGCACACAATCCCGACCTAGCGCAATGCGATTTTCATGCGTTCGGAATAGAAAAGTCGGTTGTAGACTATGCGGAAAAGTGAACTTACATTGTATGTTGTCATAGCCCTTTTGCTTTTGTATAGGTGGTTTAATAAATTACCATAACGTGGAACTGCAACTTACTTTTTGATCTGCCCCTGTATTTTTACTTAAGGTACCTGTGCTTGCGTGTTTATATACAACGAAAATCTTCTGTTTTGTTCCAGTCTGTATTAACTGTTGCATAATTCGCCCTCAAAACAAACTGAAGATTACCGCCTACATGCAATTTCAAATGGTGCATGGTGGAAGATATTTTACCTTCAGACCGACACCAAAGTAGAGGTTTATCCCGATCTCGAAGAAATTTAGCCTTGCAACTTGAATCATGTGTACACATAAATAAGAAGGTGTTTATAATCCGCTATCCAGAAAAACGTGCGTGTCAAAGGGCATCTTGCAATAAAGTTTGGCATTGTTTCACTAATCACCACAAAAGTTGACACATGTGATTTTCATAGATATGGGACGGAGAAGATGAAAAATGAGGGAGCCAAGAAATACGATGAGATCTTCAAAAAGGATGTAACGGGGGGCGGTGAAAAGAAAAGGAGAGAGAGAGAGAGGGAGGGAGAGGAGGAGGAGGAGGAGGAGAGGGGAAGGGAGATTGACTAACGAGAGTATAAAATAATTAATTACTGGGCAACGCCGTGTTTTCAGTTAGTTTTGTATAAAGTAGTGTGTCCGTGTGCCTGTTTGCGTTCTTTTATTGCAAACAAGTTTCAGATTCTCTTCCAATCCTGCTGAAATTTTGCACATTTCACCTTAAAAACGGAAGGCACCTCACTGCTTGCATGAAATTTCGTACCGTGCATGGCGGAGGACATTCTGTCGGTTTTATTCCGATAATGATGAAATCTGCACATAACAACAGATTTCGATACCAGTGTATATTTGTGCTTTGATCTCAGTGAAATAATGAGCACTTTGTAAGGCCCCTACACTTAATTTTATATTTTCGAATCTATGTAAATTTTAAGTGTCTTCGCCGTGTTGGTATATCTAATTTTATACTTCTGATTCGATGTAAATTTCTCGGCATGTCTTTATACTCTGTATCCTTGGAGGTACTATTATCGCTGGGCGCAGAGATTGTAGCGAGTAGGAGAGTGTGTGGAGCGGTTGGTATGTTGAGTCTGTCTGGAGCAGTCGGTATGTTGAGTTTGGCAGGAATTTTGTAAACCAACTTTGTTATTAAGCTTTTGGACAAGGAAGAACGAGGAGGTAAATATGAGCCAGCGAAAGAAAGCTTAAGAAATGTATTGGCAGGTTGGTTATCAAGTAAAAATGTGCTTTGGTCCCATTTTGTCATTGTCAAAGTTATGCCCAAATTTTATGTTGTTAACGTTTTGTAAATTGTTGAAAAGAACTGTGAATTT
The DNA here is from genome assembly GCA_026315105.1 of Locusta migratoria. Taxonomy (NCBI): domain Eukaryota; kingdom Metazoa; phylum Arthropoda; class Insecta; order Orthoptera; family Acrididae; genus Locusta; species Locusta migratoria. The sequence continues at coordinate 107,149,233 of CM048747.1, forward strand.
CAGTATTTGATTTATTTTTTAAGCATATTATTTTGCTTAAAAGTCAATATAGGACCCTCTATTAAAACTATAGACGTGTCAGTCTAAATAATTTAATTCACGTTGTTAGTTTCCCCTCTACTCTGTACACTCTCTCTCTCTCTCTCTCTCTTTTTTTTTTTTTTTTTTTTTATCCACTTTTGAGTCAGCATACTTTACTTAGGGCTACACTCCAAAGGAATATCTATTTGCTTATGATTTTTGCCCGCTGCTGCTGGCTTTGCTACTGATGTTACTGTAATTCTTGCGACAGAATTGAATCCATTATCCAACTTGGAGGTATGTGCAAGAACATGGCCATAAATCCTACAATAACAGAGAAATAAGCTTCATGTTCTGCTACTTTTGCGCATAAAGGCCTTACATCATTTAATTGAAAGCAGTTGACTTACATTGTAACCTGATATTTCTTTGTGGAATGTAAAAGATACCCAGTTTATTTCAATTTTTATTCATAGTAAGTATTAAATTTTTATTCAGCCAACTTAAAACTTACACTTTTCATGTGACAATTTTTATTCAGTCCACTTAAAACAGATATTTTTAATTTGACGTTCGAAACGAGAATAAAATTTCGTAGGGTGCGTAGCGGAAGGTACTCTGGAACCGACACGATACAGTTTTATAACTATAGGGACGAAATTTCGGTCATTTGACCAAGGAATAGGATCACTGTCCACCTTAGATTTCATCAGGTGCTTCTGGGAAGGTACGTAATAACAGACTTAGATACCGTTTGAACGGTCAACATTAAAGTTAACACATGTATGTATGTTTTGACGGAGAATATTTTTGTACTATGTTACCTGCTATATGATAACATGGCAGTGGGTACCTTGGAACAAACATCGACTCGATTCACTATCGGACTCAAAGTTAGTTATTAGCAGTGACTTACATAGACACGGTGAAGAGGAGGTGGACTGAGAGAATCGAGGAAGAAGTACACAGAAGACGATGAGATGGGTTGAGAAAGGGGGAGGATGAGTTGAACATACAGAGGGGAGTAGTAACAGAGTGGAAGGAAGAGAAGAAGAACTAAGAAAATACTGAATTAATGAATACCCGTGCAATTCCCGGTTATCAACTATTTATTTATTTATTTACTCATTTATTTAACCTGGCAAGATTAGGGCCTAACCAGGCGTACTAATTACTTTACATTTCCAATATTACAGAAGTTATACTAAATCTACAAAAAATAACATTTTCAATCAGTACTAGTAACAAAAGGACATGCACACAGTTTATAAAAAAATGTTCAAATGTTTGTTCAGCTTAGGGGACTTAACTACGAGGTCATCAGTCCCTAAACTTACAAACTACTTATGAACTACTTACGAACTAGGACGGCACAAATATCCATGCCCGAGGGGGGATTCGAACCCCCGACCGTAGTGGCCGTGCAGACCGTGACTGAAGCGCCTCAGTCCCCTCGGCCACCGCGGCCTGCACAGTTTATATTCGCATTGGTTAAATAAGAAGCATGCCAAGTGTTCCCATATGGAAAGGTTTTAATTATAGCTGCTTCTAGCAATGGGCATGGAATAAACGGTGGAAAAGAGTGTGAATAATGAGTATAATAACACTCGCCTAATGAGATATAAAAGAATAGTAGATTATTGTGAAAGAAAGAGGAGGAAGAGATAAACTTGACTGTATAAGTGAGTTTTGGCGAGAGTTTCAAGAGGGCGACACAAGGAAGTGTTTCAATTTTTCCTTAAACGTAACAGAAAAATGAATTGTGGGAAGAGAGCAGGGCAGCTTGTTTCAGAGACGAAGAACAGAGACAGAGAAGTAGCTTGCAAATAATTTCGATTTATGGACGGGTACTAGATAAGTGTGATTTTCTGTTAATGTTATGATGGCACGAAACATGGTTAAATCCTCATATATAAAGAGGCGTTCCGTTTGTTTGTGTGTAATTTATACACAGTTTATTACCAACCTGATCAAATTTTGCACATATGACATTGAAATCAACAAAAAGGTCACTGTCTACGTATGATTTCGTACGATGAATGGCGGAGAGTACCTTGTAACGGACTTGGCGACACCGTTTCTGCGATCACTATGAAAGTTGCTGCATGTGTGTATGATTTAATGAATAAGGTTTTCATGCCCTTAAAGCCACCGTATGGTTTTGGCAGTAGTTATTTTGAAAGCTGAAAGAAGAGATTTGTGATTTTTTATAGATAGGGGTGTACATGGACAGATGAGGAAGGGGATTGGACGGCAAGAGGTGGTGAAGTAAGAGATGAATGAGATGGAGAGGGAGAGAGAGCTCAGGGAAGCAAATGGACAGAGAGGAGGCGGATGAGTAGAAGTACTGAAGAAATGCACAGTGCTTGGTTTTCACGTATACCTCACATAAAAGGTCGGTGAAAAAGTTGTTTTTTAAAACTAAAACAAAACGCTGAAATTCAATTTTACTCGTATTCTAAGCAATTTACAGTCCAACATTGATACAGGTCATACTGTTAGCATAAAATTAATGCCGGGACTGTGTGCTGATGGGTAAGCTACTCATTTGGAATGCTGTCTGTGCAGCGGTGAAATAATGACAATTATTTTCGCTTTAGCCAACCGTTGTGGTCCATGACTACATTAACATAGTTACATTTTATGAAGTTACTCAGTAGTTTGCGCTGTACAAACCGAAATCATTAGCGCCTTTTTTAACACACGCTAGCGGATCAAAGGCGTTTCATAACGAGTTTCAGACACGCCTTCCGTCAGCCATGGGATATATGGGACGGACACCATCACAGTACTGTAAATGAGTGTTGCGGCAGTGCAGGTACCCTGCATTGCGTTCTGCCGGCATCGGTCGATTGGATTGCTACACGTTACAGCACAAGGGCGGCCAAAAAGCAATAATTTGTTTTACAGCCGTGCTGTGGCGTACGTGCCACAGTTCTCATCTAGGATGCACATTCTAGTCACCCCCCCTCCAGAGCTCCCACCCTCGCACCCACTTTCATGCCACAATGTATGGAGTGAGGAGGGGACAGGAGGAAACTGCGAATTTATTACATTTTAATTGCCAATGTACTCACACTGTACTAAGACTTGCATTCATATCTTCCTCAACAACGTGCAGGGGTGAACAAAATAATATGGACGCTATGAAGGGGTATGTACGCTACTGGCCAACAAAATTGCTACACCAAGAAAAAATGCAGATGATAGACGGGTATTCATTGGACGAATATATTATAATAGAACTGACATGTGATTAATTTTTTACGCAATTTGGACGCATAGATCCTGAGAAATCAGTACCCAGAACAACCACCGCTGGCCGTATAATGGCCTTGATACGCCTAGGCATTGAGTGAAAACAGAGCTTGGATGGCGTGTACAGGTACAGATGACCATGCAGCTTCAACACGATACCACAGTTCATCAAGAGTAGTGACTGGCGTATTGTGACGAGCCAGTTGTTCGGCCACCATTGGCCAGACGTTTTCAATTGGTGAAAGATGTGGAGAATGTGCTGCCCAGGGCAGCAGTCGAACATTTTCTGTATCCAGAAAGGCCCGTACAGGACCTGAAACATGCGGTCGTGCATTGTCCTGCTGAAATGTAGGGTTTCGCAGGGATCTAATGAAGGGTCGTAACACATCTGAAATGTAACGGCCTCTTTTCAAAGAGCCGTCGATGCCAACAATAGGTGACCGAGACGTGTAACCAATGGCACCCCATGCTGCTTCATGCGGGTAAGATGCCTATCATCTCGACTGCTAGTGATGCGAGGCCATTGTGATCCACCACGGCGTTCCGAATTGACCTCCTGAACCCACCGATTTCATATTCTGCTAACAGTAATTGGATCGCGACCAACGTGAGCAGCACTGTCGCGATACGATAAACCGTAATCGCGATGGGCTACAATCCGACCTTTATCAAAGGCCGAAACGTGATGGTAAGCATTTCTCCTTCTTACAAGAGGCATCACAACGACGTTTCACCAGGCAATGCCAGTCAACTGCAGTTTGTGTATGAGAAATCGGTTGGAACTTTCCTCGTGTCAAAACGTTTTAGAGATCGCCACCGGGGTCAACGTTGTGTGAATGCTCTGAAAAGCTTATCATTTGCATATCACAGCATCTTCTTCCTGTCGGTTAAATTTAGCGTCTGTAACACGTCATCTTCGTGGTGGAGTAATTTTAATGGGCAGGAGTGTAGATGAAAGTACGGCGTCGCCCGAGTACTTATACATTCCAGTCTTACCTTAGTCCATCTCTCCAACCCTTTTATCACTCTCCACATTTTCTCTTTCGTTCTCTCTCTGTCCATTTCTTACCCTCTCTCTCTCTCTCTCTCCCTGTTCATCTCATCAGCTCCCCTCTCTCTCTGTTCGTCTCGACCTTTCACTTTCTCTAGGAGTCACGCCCTCCTCTATCTGTCAAATGTTCCTCCACCTCCCCAGTCCATTATCCGCTCCTTCGGTTGACTTTCACGGTGATCGGTAGTAAGTTTTCTGCAAGTTACATCCCGCTTTGCAACGTATGAAATCTTAGGTAGATGGTAGTTTTCCGCTTAAGGTACAGTAGGCAAACTCTGTCGAAGTTCGTGGGTAAGTGCCCTCCGCCGTACAAATTTTTATATATTGATTTTGATCTGCCATTTTACACTTATTTTCCCTCGGGCAGGGATTGTAGATGTGAAAAATGGTGCCGTGGCGGAGCGGCCGAGCGCATTGAGGCTCTTTGCTACGATGCGTGAGGGTTCGAATCCCCCCTCTCTGCCGTCTCTAGTATAAGCTAGTTCATAAGTAGTTTGTAAGTCAAGTCCCATAAGCTTTGATTTGATTTGAAAAATGGTGAGTTGTTTTGCGGTCCAAAAGCCACGTTGAGCTGCTAGTTGCCAACAATTGCAATGTGTGTCGTTACTTCTGGTCAAACACGCACACATCTTACTGTTGGTGAGTAAGCAGTTGATACTTAACCTGTATTCGTGGATGATAAAGAAGGACGGTAGGTGTGCGGTTCGATTGACGCTCAGGCACAAAAATTGGTGATCTGATTTTAGTTTCAAGCACCTAGTAGCTAGTATGAAAAATCGCCACGTAAAATTTGATTTTATTTAGTTGACAATCCGATTATGGGCTGGGTTCGTACGTCTGTCACAGAACTTCATATCATGTACTTCATCTTTAAATGCGTTCACACTTTGTTACTTCTGAGTGGAGGTATATCAGACATCTGTCGTGGTTAGTTAACAGGGACGAAAGGGTCGTGATAGGACTCCCGGTTTCTTACAAAAAAAAAAAAAAAAAAAAAAAAAAAAAAAAAAAAAAAAAAAAAAATGTCGTCTTTTATTTTCAAGTTTAGATTTGGCCACTGATATTGGCGAAAATGTCGGTAATTCATGACTCTTCATGGCTAGTCAGCAATGTGATACGATTAGATTTGATTTGATTAATATTTGTGCCATATATCATGAGTACCAAATTACGTAATGATGTGGAATGTGTCATTTTAATGAAAAATTTCTCTACGTACCATGATTTATTTTACCCTCTCTCATACTTTTTTACTTTTATCTCTCTCTTCTCACATACACACAACACACATTCTTTTTATTTCTTTTACTTATTTATTTATTATTATTATTATTATTATTATTTTTTTTTTTTTTTTTTTTTTTTTTTTTTTTTTTTTTTTTTTTTTTTTTTTTTTGTATGTGTGTTTGTGTGCTCGAGGATCGGCCAGGCACGAAAACGTCCTTGAATGAGTTTCTTAGTTATGAGTACACTTACGAAAGAAATATAAAAACGACTGTGAGAGTTACTGCTTTATAATGCTTAGTTTGCAATCAGTTCTGAATATTATTGGTAGCTACGCTAAATCTAGTTACAGAAATGCGAATCAGACGCATTACGTATTCCATGCTGTAGCAGCCAGTTACGGTCACGTCCCAGCCCACTGTAATAGCAGTGCGGGTACTGTAACAGATTTGGTAACAAGGCAAGGTATGTTTGGCAACTACGTGATCGACGAGTTACTTCCTGGTGTGCATGGAATGAAGCCTCAAATTTAACTCGATTTTTCCTCTCATTTCCATAGAATAATCTGAATAATAATCGCTTGAGGTGTAACAAAAGATGGCAAATTTGCGGTTTTCAGACCAGGAAAGTCGTTGCACGCTAAAATCGCAACTAATCTCGTACTTTAAATAGTGGTTTACGAGTACTAGCCACTATTGGTCTCGATGAGGAAGCCAAGCCACATATCTCTTCGTTAGCTCTGTGGTAACGTGCTGCCCTGTGTAAAAGCGTCTGTTATGGTTCGCGGTTCCAGTCTCGCTGAGTGTAACATTTTTATCCCTTCTGTGAAAGAGCTATAATTAGTGGAATCACACATCGATAAGGAAATCGCAGGAAAATACTTTCGGCTCAGAGTGCAATGATGAAAAACTTACAATGCTGCACAATAGGGAACGTCTCCTTTGCTCTGCTGAGAAGCTAATTTTAGGTTTCTAGAAATACATAACTGTATTTATGAAATGCCAGATTTGCATACCTCTTGAGTATGACACCGATTACCAGTTGAACACAGACCCAATCGAAATCTGAGTAGTGTTTTACTAATTTGTGCCGATAGAGGCATACTTGTGTACAAATACTCAGGTTTTTTTTTTTTTTTTTTTTTTTTTTTCATTTCGTATATTACAGTGCACAATTTCAGTGAAGTTTCTTTCAGTGTTGTTAAAAGAATAGCAAACATGAGAGAGAAATTAATCATCAACGCTATATGCGAATTCTCTTATGTTATCTATAACAGCCTGGCTACGTACATGCTGTTTATAGATAACATGCATGGAAAACTTGTTAGTTAAAGCTGGCAACAATGTTTGAAGAAGTATAAAATGCCACTACCACACGACAGCTAATGCAGAAAATACATTTCTGACGTATTTTCCCACGATGCACTCTCCCCATACATAATACAAAAGTTTCGAAAATGTTCATATGTTTGTAAAGCCTATGGGACTCAACTACGGGGTCGTCAGCCCCTAAACTTACAAACTACTTATGAACTACTTACGAAGTAGGACGGCACAAATATCCATACCCGAGGGGGGATTCGAAGCCCCAACCGTAGTGGCCGTGCAGACTGTGACTGAAGCGCCACAGTCCCCTCGGCCACCGCGGCCAGCACAAAAGTTTCGAGATGCATCTGCTGACTCCACCCGTCCTGAAAAGAACAAAAGTCGCAGAAGTTTGCCCTTTTTCTACATGCTACAATTTTGGGTTGCGAAGTGAAGGGAATTATGTTCAAAGTTTCATTAGATTTACGAATTCAGCGGACAGCAGAATTGCGTTTTAAAATCTGTAGCAGCGAATGCACTCGAACTCGCGGCCTCTTATCTACGGTGCGTGACACTTACTGTTACGCTACTAGATGAAACGTGGCTAAAGCAGCTCTAAAAGTGAACAAAAATTCCCCCAGATGTTCCAAATTACTGTCAGATAATGCCTATGGCCGGGTCTAGACTTCTGAGAGGCAGACAGCTTTTCTTTTGTACTGCATGACTTTTTCAACAAACAGATAGCGCAGTTGAGTAGATTAAGTGAAAAGGGATACTTCCTGTTTAAATTTCTGAATCGTACACAGCTGAGAGTTCTGTGTAGGTGGCAGTGATTTTATTTCGATAATTGCAGCCGGCCGCGGTGGCCGAGGTGACTGAGGCGCTCCAGTCACGGTCAGCACGGTTACTACGGTCGGGGGTTCGAATCCCCCCTCGGGCATGGATATTTGTGCCGTCCTAGTTCGTAAGTAGTTCATAAGTAGTTTGTAAGTTTAGGGACTGATGACCCCGTAGTTAAGTCCCATAAGCTTAACAAACATTTGAACGTTTTTGATAATTGCAAAATAGAGTCGAATGTATGCATTGTGTAGCCGAGGCACCTAGTTCATGGCGATTCAGTCAACCAAGCAAATGAATGTACTGAAGATGCTGCAAACCACTACAGGGAGCCTGTGTGTCAGGATCATTATCCAGTGTGGCGGAATGGCGTTATGGTAAAAAAAAAAAAAAAAAAAAAAAAAAAGTCACAGAGAAGAGGATTTGGTGGTTGTTGGGTTGACATACTTATGGTCTAGGTTAGATTCCAGCTTATGGCGATGATTTTAATAGGGACAAATTCTATACACATCTGCCTACGCCAAGTGAAGAACGTATAATGGCATTGTGGTCTGAAATTCACATTAAACATGATATTCCTTCTCTACCAAGTAGAGGTTAGGTTCAAGCACAATAAAGATGTGACACTTTTCTAGTTATTTATTTCTAGTGACGATACAAACGCTATGTAGTGTCACAGGACACTTATTCCATCTTTTATTTGAGCTTCTGTATGTCGATAAAATTGGTTCAGGACTGGGAATGCAACTCAGACAACCCTTTACGCGGAATTTGATCCCTTCGTGACAATACAGCTCGACTACAATGTGTTGTTTGTTCAAAACTGCAGGTTCCTTAACATCTCCACAAATTGCACGTGAATGGGTTCGAATCCTGGCCTGGAACTTAAGTTTTCATTATGTATTTTCAAGCTCTAAACAAAACACCTATCTGCTGGTGGATAATAATTTTGGTTTACAATGTATTTTCATTCGTTGTCAACAGTAACGATATCTCTCGTTTCCGACTCCCAGTGAGACACAGAATTATTTGCGAGATCGCTGTAATTTCAAGGATGTTATTCCGAGATGATGCTGGAAAAAATCGATAGCTGACGTCTCTTGTGTGTAGTCAACAACGATATGTGTGGTTTTCGATTCCCAGTCAGCACTGTACTCTTTGTCATATTATTTCTAGTTCAAACGTGCTTACTCACATGTCGTTGCTGGTGTAACAAACCCACATTTAATGTTCGTTTTCCTTAGAATATAACAGCGATAGGTGCCGGGTTGGATTCCTGGAAAGGAAAAAATTGATGTTTCGTCTCTTCATTTCAGTTAAAACATCTAGCTACTGCCGAGAAAATCCGATATGTCACAGTTGTTGTGCTTCGGTAACAATCCGATTAGGTTCTGTGTTCGAATCCCTGTCCAACATAAAGCATTTCAATTAAGTTAAGTGTTAACAAACAATATTTAACTTCTCTCGTAGTTCGTTAACATGGACAATAGAAGCTGGGTATGAATTCCCGTCCATTAAACATGTTAACGTTATATAATTTAATGTTGATAATTGGTATCTGATACTGTCTAAAATCGAGGTTTATCACACTCTATATACTTAGTAAGGAATGACAGTTTCCGTCAGTCACGAAACCTTTTCTTAGTCTCCATGACCTTGGTTTGAATCCATATGCGGAACTAGACCGTTCGTAGTGTTATTTGAAGTTCATGCATATTCTCAACTAGCTGCTCGTAACTTAAATTGTTAATGTCATTTTGTGTTAAATAATAAGTACGGTATGTTACTTTAAACAAGCGAATACGAAGAAAGTATTACGTGCATTACCTACCTGATATAATAATGAGAGTGATAACATTTCAGGTACGTAATTTCTAGTAATAAATGTCTGTTTACAAGCCATAAGGACAGTCTTATGTGTGATAAAGTGTTCAAAAATGTTCAAATGTTTGTATAGTCTATAGGACTTAACTACGGGGTCATCAGTCCCTAAATTTACAAACTACTTATGAACTATCTAAGACTAAGGACAGCACAAATATTCATGCCCGGGGGGGGGGGGGGATTCGAACCACTGACCGTAGGGGCCGTGCAGACCGTGACTGGAGCGCCTCAGGCCCCTCGGCCACCGCGGCCGGCGATAAAGTGTTTCCTGATATATGTAGTATTGTAGTATTACTTTACATCTTGAGTTATTGCAATACAGAGCAGTGTTTTCCAGTGGTGATTGTTGTTCTATAGTCAAACGACTATAATGAGGAGCGATTAGACAGATACGTTAGCTGGGTTGCATGCGTATCACGCTAAATGCAATTCAGGTAATCGCACACTTTTGAGCACGACTGTACTTCTATCTCAGCTTTCACTTTCTTACCTGAGACAGTGTGTGGTTAAGGATATGTAAAATACGAGATTTGTAACCCATTCCGGATGTTGCATTGTTCCTGCTCTTTTCCATTCATAAATTCAACGTAATATTTCAAGTCCCCAAACAGTCCGTTCAATATAATCGATAACCTGTCTCAATTGGCACTGAAATAATTCGTGCGGCTTCAGAAAATTTACTATTCTAACAATTTCTTCACGGCTCCATTATTGTTAATTTATTACAAAGTGCTTCTTGATATTCATGAGCGTGACGTTTTTGCTCTTTCAACGTCAGTTAAGGTCCATTAAGACTTTGACATCTCTCTGCAAGGACTAGTAATAGGCTATCGTGTCAAAGAAAATTTTTCATTGCCTGTCAATTACGCCGCTGCATAATACATATTGATCGTTCTCATCCCTCTCTTCTCCCACTCCATTCATTTTTGAAGGTTCGTGACGCCAAATCACTAGACCGACACTTTTCTGCAAACATCTGCTGTACCTCTTAACTTCCTTTTGACAACGAACAAATACTGACGAATGAACACAGACGACACCTCCATTTTGAAGCTTCCTAGCAGATTAAAACTGCGTGTCACCCGGGCACCCTGTGACTGGAGCTCACGGACAAGTCTTCTACCGACTGTGCTACCCGTGCACGAATGTTGGCCTGTCCCGTGACATCTTAACTTCCGCCTGTACCTCGCCTTCGATTTTACAAACTTCACAGTAGTTGTCCTGCATACTTTGTTGAGGCGTGCCACAGCCTGAGGTATGGTTTCCTGAATAAAAACTGACGTGAAACGTCCTGTCCTACTATAATGTAAAACAATTTAATACATAAAAGAGTCTATAGCGCATTATTGGCTATCTATTACCAACGGGTTTCAACCCAATGTCAGGCCATCTTCGGGATACCTCTGTAATATACATTGCTTGCATTCAGAGGATTTCTGAAAAGTAACTGCATTTTAATTACATTAAACTGAAAGAAATGAAAACAAAATAAAATGATATAAGCAAGTTGGTGTGGAGCCACGCAGGAGCTGCGAGTCCTCGGGTGGTGTCACTGCTGGAGGGAGCGAGCTGCGGTCTGCTGTACTTCAATAGCATGGGGCTCCGCCCCAAAGCCATTTCCACCTGTCATAGCAGCCAATGAAATGTCAATTTACTTAAAGAAAAAATGCTTGCTTCTTAATTAAAAATACATTGTTATTACGAGCCATAAAAGTATTTATTGGCGTGATTTTAATACATAAAATAAAACGCAAAATATAAAACAAAGCATTAATATCAAGTTCTGCAAGTACTGCCTCATACAGGAGGATTTTTATATATCTGAAGCTGTATGTTACTAACCAACAAGATCCTATCGATACCGCAAAGAGGCTCCATAGCAGGAATATGCCAGTATTACTGACACGAAAGAATTAGCTTGCATTATGTAAATGATATTCATAGAATATATGACATCAACTGCGATTGGGCAAAACTGAAAATGTGTATCCAGCCGGGATTCGAACCCGGGTATCCCGCTTTTTAGGCAGTTGCGCTGATCCCTACACCACTGGGGACACAGTGATCACCGCATCTGCAAGGCCTACCCATGCACGCCTCCCGTCAGATACAAATTCCCAGCTTCGCCCTGCCCATAGTACTCAAACTCGTAGTTATAACTAATTCCCGTAAGAGTAAGGGCTTCAAACTTGCCCACCCCTCTCCACCATCACTGTGTCCCCAGTGGTGTAGCGGTCAGCGCAACTGCCTAGAGAGCAGGAGACCCGGGTTCGAATCCCGGCTGGGTACACTTTTTCAGCTTTGCCCAATATTAAATAATAACAGCTGCAGGATCAGAAGTATCGTCTGTTCTTTCGGAACAGACGCCACATGTATATATATATATATAATATGCCGGTGATGGGCAATGATCCTATCGTTGGTGGAGAGGGGCAGGGCGAAGCTGGGAATTTGTATCTGACGGGAGGCGTGCATGGGTAGGCCATGCAGGTGCGGTGATCACTGTGTCCCCAGTGGTGTAGGGGTCAGCGCAACTGCCTAGAAAGCGAGAGACCCGGGTCAAACCGCTTTCACTGTCCCCAGACACAGCATGTTCAATATTTGCCAACCTGTGTACAAAGCCTTCGACCTCCTAGCAGCAGTAACAGAATGATAGACGCCGGTAGGTAGCCCATTCTTAGATTGTTACCAGCGAGCTGGTGAGAAACAGACCGAGTTATGAAAGTTTTACGTCCACTGTACAGTGACTGTGAATATTGTACCGAATGAGAACAGAAGGCAGGCTATATAATTATATATTCGTAACTGATGTAGTGTTTTTACTATTGTGAAATTACCACCCAATAGAAATATTGGTAATTAATAGCATTTGATCATTAAACAGTATGAAGTTCAGTGCAAACATTGACCATGCCAATGCACTAAATGTTGCACAATTTTAATCTTATTAATTATGGTAGCAATGTATGTACGCAGTTGGGTGACAACATTTATAGTTAGGCCATGGGTAGAAATTCTTCACGTTGAGATTTGCTGTGTGCTTGTAGCTGACGGGAGGTCAGCGAGCAGGCCGACGTTGGTGGCTTGTTCCAGCTTAGGATTTTCCAGGCTCGCTTCCGGTGAGGGGAGAGAGGGACAATGGCGAGTGCCAGGTGGAGTGCAGTGCACAGCGTGAAATAAAATATTCTAATACTACTTGCATTTGAAGTAATACGATGCAGTTAGGAACCTTTAAGGCCCTCGTTACAGAATAACCTGTTGACAAATAAACAATACATTAGCTGATATAGTCACATCTGGCGTAATATGTTTAACTGACAATGAAAAGTAATAAATTATGGTGGTTGTGAGTTTTAAAAATTAATCTTTCCCAATTTAAACACTCACTCCGACTTTCACTCTCGCACTATATATTTCAAATGGTGTCCAAAAATCACATTCAAAAGGCGTCTGAGTACAATGGTCGTACACAAATAAAATACATAACTGTCAGTTAAGAGTAAAAGGTAAAGCAGTCAACAATCCGAAGATTGGTTTGAACAACAAAGTGCTTTACTAGGCATGGTCCTATTTGGAAGTGGTATGCCGTTGCCTTCCTCTGCCCTTGGAACTGACTTACTCAGCCAGTTATAGGGGTACCTACAGCTTAACGTGGGTTCCGAAACACAGTGCTACTCGATATTTTTCACATCAGCAACATTGCCAGACGTGAAAGAAGGGAAAAGTAACAGATAAAAATCCTAGGACTTGGCGGGGATCGAACCCGCGACCTTTGGGTTTATAGTGTGGCACTACCACTGTGCTACAGAGCCGCATCAGTTAAGAATAAAAAAGATTAAAATTAAGTAGTAAAATGGTTTAAAGAATTTCGGTGATATAAAATTAGATGAATAAGCTTTACATTCAAACATTATGATTGTCGACTATCGTAAACAACAATCAGTAAATGTATAAAAGAATATATTTCAGTTTAGTGTAATTAGAATTGTAGCTCGTTTTTAGAAAACCTCTGAATGTAAACAATTTATATTACAGAGAAAACCCTATCTTATCATCAGCCAACTGTTGCAAATGGTTTTTTACATATACATGTTTCAATCCATCTAGATGATCTTCAGAATCTCGTAGTTTCGCCAGCAACCTGTCTGGTCTGCATTGTAACAAGTATAAATTGTCTGAATATTAACAGCTGATGATTATCAAAAATCTATTAAGGCGACTGTTGTAAAAATTTAAACGTATTTTGGAAGATAGGGAGTTAACTAGAACTATGAGGACGAACCGTCAGTCGCGGTCGGATGGCACATTCGGTAGAACGCTTGCCCGACAACGGCTAAAATATCAATTTGATTACTTTAGCACCTTCAAAATGTCCGTCTTTGAAACCAAAACGTGTAGGTGTCCGCTTTTGATGTGAACACGCTTTTAGATGTCCGTTTTTTATACACAGAGATTCGCATACTGCTGATGAGAAACTTTTACAGGTGTATAATCTGGGAATTATAGGAATATCGACATAGACTGGAAAATATTAAATTTTGAACTCTAATACATATTGGAAAAATGAAGAAGTACAATAATCATAATAATCTTTTTAATTTTCTATACAAAATGAAATGTTACGGCACTGAATCTCTAAAATTATTAGCAAAAGGTCTATTGCAACTGTCGCCAGATTTTTCCGTAAACATCCTTACGTTATTTCTGACATCGAAATTCTTTCCAACGAGTGATAATTTCGTACAACACACCTTACAATAGAACAGTGTTGTTTGCAAGCTAGTCTTACCTTTGTTTTTCTCCAATGTTTATTTTCCACTTTTCAGGTTGTCTCAGCCACTTCCTAGTTTATCCTTCGAACGCTGGTGATGTATTATATTCCATTTCCCTCGCTTTAGGATGGTTATTAGTAATAATACCATAAAAAATTACTGATATACCTAATTACGGGCTAATACGTCTTACTGCCTGGCAGATACCGTCGCCATGTCTGATTTTCGAGGTCATGTGATCATAACCTGTGTTCCCATTGGTGCACACTGCTTTATTCAACAAGTGTCCGAATTTTATATCAAGCTCTTATGTAGGTGTCTGCTTTTAACGTGTGATTTATCACATTTGCCGGCCGCGGTGGCCGAGGGGACTGAGGCGCTTCAGACACGGTCTGCACGACCACTACGGTCGGGGGTTCGAATCCCCCCTCGGGCATGGATATTTGTGCCGTCCTTAGTTGTAGCTAGTTCATAAGTAGTTTGTAAGTTTAGGGACTGATGACCACATAGTTAAGTCCATAAGCTTAACAAACATTTGAACTTTGATTTGATTTATCACATCTACGTCAATTTTTGGAAAGAACGGACTTCTCCAATGAGAAGAGCGGAGAGACTTCCCTTAGGATCGACTGCCAACTAAATTTCGACCATTAGGTCAGATGTCCACGTTTGATATTAGGCTACTCATGTATCATGCAGTGAGCAAAAATACAGCAGTGGACCTTCGGCTCGGAAGCCCATATCGATTATGTTTCGTTGAATGGTATGCACGCTTACACTTGATGATGAACCAGCATTGAAATCCGCAGCAATATGTGGAAGGGTTGCAGTTTTGTAATGCTGACTATTTTCAGTCGTTGTTGGTCCTGTTCTTACGCGATCTTTGTCGGGTCGCATCGATGTCAGAGATTTGTTCTTCCACCGGATTCCCGATATTCATGGCGCACTCATGAAACGAAACTACGGAAAAATCCCCGCCTTGGAGATGCTGTGTCATCTCTCGTGTGCCGATTATAAGACCACGTTCAAACTCAGTTATATCGTGATAACATGCCGATTTAACGCTTATGTAGCTATACTTGGTGTGAATACGGAATAAAGAGCGTAAGAGGACATGGGCAGTAGGGACTCTGCTTCGGTGTCGTCAGTCATGTGAGAATTTTGGGTGAAAGAGAGGCATGCTCCGATGGCCAAGTGTTTAAGGCAAACATTGGCCCAAACCGAGAAGGCCGGGTTCGAATCCAGGAGCAGCACCAATTTCTAGTTGTCGCAATTGAATTATACCTGAACCCTATAAGACCCACAGTCATTCCTTTCCTTGCCTCCCTTGCTATTTTCTATCATAAAAATGCTACTACATAGTGATTGCGAACCAGATACGTTGTCTATTATCTTGGTTAGAATCATTTAAATAGGGAATGAAATGTCGCGCTGTACTGAGACGGGCTGATCATAGCCAATACAGGTCCAACATGGAGTACATATTCGGCTTGCGCAGTGTGTGGACCTCGTGACCGGCCCTGAATATCGTGTACGAGTTATCACAGCCTACTACTGAATAGGATGAACGGATCTATAAAAATATTTCATTAAATATGTTGTTGAAAACATTAAATGAAGCAGTATTGCTCGTAAAAAATACTTTGCTTTTATTGTCACAGATCGATTTCGGATATCTTAGTAACCATCCTCAGTGCAGATGCAGAAATTCTCAAAATATGTTCGATTAATTTTTCCATTACACAGACATTTGTTGTGTTTCAAGAAACACTGTGAGATCGAGATATAATTTACCTAGCAAACAAATTACGTTGTTATAACCAAGTGGTCTAATTAATTGTAATATTGAGAACAAATGCCACAATTGATACGACAAAATAATTGGTTACGGTATTTATGACAGAATGTAAGAGCAGGGTAAATGGGAGGAATCAAATATGTGCAAAATTATCAAATAGACACACAAACAATGTTCTATTACTCGAGATGTCGTTTAAGTACACACAGGAAATAAATATCACTCACTTTATCTGCAGGGAGATTTACACTTGCACATGCTCTAAGAAATGAATAGTTCATAAAGAATAGGTAAATTTATTCTGTGTTGCATCAGCAAAGATGAGTAAAAGATGTCCAACTACGTGTCACGTCTAATGATAAAATCTGAATTGATTCACGCTCAAGTTTGAATGCAAGGATGAACTGCATTGCATAGGTAAAGGTAAAGGACCAAATTACCAAAACAAATGTATAAGTAGGAGTCTTTCTAATTCATCACTTTTTCTTTGAAATATTGTCTAAAGTTTAAGCCCTGTAGAAATCAGACCAGACACGAACGACGATGCCGAAACAGTTTCACAAAGAAACGTAACAGATCGTAATAGTAGATATAGTAATAACCAAACAATGCACTGTTAAACAAAATTACTTAGAAAACAACTATTCAATAAGTGAAAAAGCGTTGCTCTGCCCTGTTAAATATACCTCTCCGCTCACTGAATATCTGAAATAAATATGAGATGTTTTGAAACAGGAAGAACGACAAGTGCACTTTTATTTTATAAAACTAAAATTCCAAGAAGAAACAAATGACCTTTAGATTTGACCTTTTAAGGAAGACGGAATTTTTAATTTTTTTCATTTCTCTTTTTATAAATATCACTATATAAAAATTTCTCTTCCTAAAGTAAAACGAAATTTTCAAAAAAATTTAACCAAGTAGTAGACACATCATGTCTTAAAATGTTTCAGATTCATGCCAGGCTATAGAACAACTAGTAGTGCTGTCTAACAAATAATACAGTTCTCCAAGAACTACCCTTTATCACTGCAGTATCTCTTGCCACATCTCCGCTCCAACAAGCAAACAAATAAATTTCTCCAAAGACAAGACATAATGTCTTACAGATTGCAAAATAACTATCCTTCAAGGAGTATCCCAACACAACCAGCCGAAATATGCCTTCAGTCAAACAGTCGGAATTTCAGAGTTCCTTTGACGTCCTGCGCCGATCATTCCTCGACTGTACTGATGAGCTTGTCCAACCTCATCGACAAGCGTCGCTGCACAGGTGAAGCCACTAAACTGTGAATCTAAATGCTTTTGGGCATCAACCTGCATCCATCGAGATTTACCATTGCCAAACATATCAGCCAGAATGTGGATGTCCAAGATTGTACTCGTGCATTGCAGTTGGCTTCTGTTAGCCGTCACAGGTGGCAGACACCAGGTTTTCCCCACTACTTAAACACACTGCGACCAGCCGAGACCGGCTGACATCTCTCTACAGAAGGCATCTGGAAAAAACGCGTTTTCAACGCCTGCCTTGACGGCCACCCCACCGACAGCACGATGCAGCAAGCTGCCAGCGCGGCAGGCGCCAGGTCCCGTAATCAGGCACTCAGTTGCGAAACAAGCCAAACAAGCATTAGTAACAATTTCGGAACACGCGATACGTTTCGCGGGTCCTGTGACAACACATAACGCAGGTGTAAGGCCAGTGCAGACCCACCATCGGCGGACCATCGCCCGCTTTCTTCCACGCAAAGCAGCATCATCCACGTTCAAGAACTTCACGAACACAGGTGTACGTGACTTAATTGCGCTGAACCTCATTTCTCGTAGCGTGATAGATATTTGTGACATCGAACTTGGTCACTGTAAAGTGACTGTCAGTAATACTGGATTCCAATACTATACACTGAAGTGAGTAATAAATTATTGTTGTTTGACCTCATTTAGGTGTAACATCATCAAGCATTAAATGTTGTACCTGGTAAAACGCTCTTTATCATGGTGGTAATGGAGGACTTCCGGACAGCTTCAAGAAGGCGGCAGCGACTGTACGCATTCTGTTAATAGTACTCACAGCAACATCTCTGTTAATTATTACTCTGCACGATATTTACCACTGGTAAACTGACTTTGTTGAATATGTTTATGTTCAGATCATCCGTTTGTGGCACCCATTATTGCATGATTAATAGCTGCGTCATGGATTCTTGACTATTGCGGGCAACTGCCAAGCGTGTTGCTGTGTCAATGAGATAGTCAAAAGCGGTAATTCCAGCTGTGGTCTTAAAACTGACAACGCAGATCTTCAGCGTGCCTTCAATTATTGCTGAAGACTCCAATGTGAGCTGCCCCAGCAAAATTGTCACATATCAACAAAATATGTCGCCTGGTTTAATTTCTCAACAGTTTGATATGGCTGTACATAATCTTCAGGGCCGAATGTAGATTTTGCCTGTACGCAGATGATGGTCGATTGCACTTACGACGTAGACCAGGCGGGCGCTGTCTCGTAGAGTGCATTCATTAATGGCGTACTGGCCCCACCCAAGGCCTTATGGTCTAGGTTGCGATAAGCTACAACTCTCGTTCAGCTTTGTGGAGGATACGCTGGCAAGCGCTCGGTAACTACAGGTACTGCAAGACCTCACCTTTTGCTATTTCTGCTGCAGGAACGCGATGTATTGTTCCAACAGGACAATACTCACACACTGTGCGTGAAACTTGACGTGCTCTGGAAGACGTACAGCAACTTTCCTGGCCAACATGGTCTAGAAACTTTTTTACTATCGAACATGTGTGGGCTATGATGGGACGACAACTGAGACTTCCCCGGGATGCATTTTTCAGAGCGAGTGTTCCTGACTGGGGATGATCATCTTAAACTTCAATGGCATGCTGTGTCTTATTTCCTGACATGATAAATGCCTTCATAGATGACAGTAATACGTCCTGACATAAAGTACGACATTACTGATCATGCAATTGTTATTCTTTCATATTCACAGAATATATGACATCAACTGCGAATGGGCAAAGCTGAAAATGTGAATTCAACCGGGCCACGAACCCGAGTCACCTGCTTTCTAGGAAGTTGCATGGCCCTTACTCTTACAGGAATTAGTTTCAAAACTAAAATTTTGAGTACTGTGGGCAGGCTAGAGCTTGGAATTTGTGTCTGACGGGAGGCGTGCTTAGGTAGTCCTTGCAGTTGCGATGATTAGTGTGTCCCCAGTGATGTAGTGGCCAGCTCCACTGCCTAAAAGCGAGTTGCGGTTGAGACACCGGAGAGTGAACACGTGCTGCGCACTCCGAGTAAAGTGCTGTTGTTTACATTGTGTTTGTTGCAATCTGTGTGGCGTTACTTCGTGTTCGTCTAACTAGTTTTTCGCGGTGTACATGCAATTAGCCCAGGTGGGTTAATTTGCACAATAGCCCGCATTGTTTCAGGAAAAAAACACGCTTCAATTCGAGTTTAACAAGGAAACAAGTTCAGTTCAACCAAGCTCCATAGAAATACACGACTGGATTTTGGATACTGTCGGCATCACCACTGATCAAGTTCATAAGGCGTTTTACGACATGGATTTATATTGCGTTTTTGTGAAACTGCTGATTCCTGTCCTATCCTACAATACCCTCACTACGTGATAGTAATGGCGATCCTGCCGATGACAGCGTTACTAAAGCAGAATTACTAAACATAACTTTTAGAAACTCATTCACCAAACAAGACAAAATCAATATCCCAGATTTCGAATTACAAACAGAGGCCGTAATGAGTAACGTAGAAGTAGATACCATCGGAGTAGTGAAGCAACTAAAATCACTTAACAAGATAAGTCTCCTGGTCCGGATTGTATACCCATTAGATTTCTATCTCATTATGCTGAAGCGATAGCTCCTTACTTAACAGCCATATACAACCGCTCTCTCAAATTAGTATCTATACCAAAATATTGGAAACTTGCACAGGTCACACCTATATTCAAGAAAGGTAGTAGGATTAACCCATTACACTAAAGGCCTATTTCATTGACTGCAATTTGCAGCAGGGTTTTGGAACATATCCTGTATTCAAATATTATGAATTATCTCGAACAGAATGATCTATTGGCCCAAGGTCAACATGGATTTAGAAAATATCGTTCATGCGAAACACAACTACCTCTTTACTCACACGAAGTGATGTGTACTATCGACAAGGGTTCGCAAATTGATTCCGTATTCCTTGACTTTCAGAAGGATTTTGACACCGTACCTCACAGACGACTTTTAATCAAATTGCGTGGTTATGGTATATCGCCTCAAATTTGCGACTGGGTAGGTGATTTCCTGTCAGAGAGGACACAGTTTCTAGTAATGGAAGGTAAGGCATTGACTAAAACAGAGGTGATATCTGGCGTTCCACAGGGTAGTGTTATTGGTCCTCTGCTGTTCTTTATTTACATAAACGATTTAGAGGAAAATCTAAGTAGCTCTCTTAGGTTGTTTGCAGATGACGCCGTCATTTACCGTCTAGTAAAATCATTTGAAGATCAAAACCAACTGCAGAACGATTTGAATAAGATATCAGTATGGTGTAAAAAATTGGGAATTGACTCTAAATTATGAGAAGTTTGAAGTCGTCCGCATGAGTACGAAAAGAAATCCGTTA
Source organism: Locusta migratoria (assembly GCA_026315105.1). Taxonomy (NCBI): domain Eukaryota; kingdom Metazoa; phylum Arthropoda; class Insecta; order Orthoptera; family Acrididae; genus Locusta; species Locusta migratoria. The sequence goes on from CM048747.1 coordinate 107,170,033, forward strand.
AACTTTGTTTACAAATCAAATGTGAAGGCCGTAAGCTCCACAAAATACCTAGGAATTACAATTACTTCTGACTGAAATTGGAAAGAACACGTAGATAATGTCGTGGGAAAGGCGAACCAGAGACTGCGTTTTATTGACAGAACCCTTAAAAGATGCAACAGAACTACTAAAGAAACTGCATACACTACGCTTGTCCGTCCTTTTATGGAGTATTGCTGCCCAGTGTGGGATCCTTATCAGGTGGGCTTGACGGAGGACATCGAAAGAGTCGAAAGAAGGGCAACTCGTTTCGTATTGTCACGATACAGAGGAGACAGCGTTACGGAAATGATACAGGATCTGGGATGGGAATCATTACAACAACGACGCTTAACGCTGCGACGTGGGCTACATATGAAACTCCACCCCGCCACATTCTCCTCCGAATGCGAAAATATATTGTTGACTTCCACTTACATAGGTAGAAATGATCATCAGAATAAAATACGAGAAATCAGAGTCCGAAGTGAGAGATTGAAGTGTTCTTTCTTCCCGCGCGCTATTCGAGAATGGAATGGGAAATAAAATAGTAAAACGGTGAACCCTCTGCCAGGCACTTAAATGTGATTTGCAGAGCATCCCATGTAGATCTAGATGTAGATACTGGAGAAAAATACTGCAATAACACAGCGCCGGCGTGCCATTGCAACATCGCGACGGCTCTGTAAGTACTGCTAAAATCTATAACGCTGATGTAGAGTACAAAAATGTCCCGATTTTCAATCTCTCGCCTAAAGTGGAAAACTGTTTCTTGCGAGAAATGCTGTTTCAATACGGTGGCGTTAAGAGCATTAGAAACGAAATGTGATCCAAACAACATCGATTCAGGTCTTTAGCGGTATCAGATCGATTGAGATACACGGAAAAAGTAACATTCCGTCGCACATTACAGTATGCAGTTACAAGGCACAGGTACGGTGTACCGATCAAGAGTCCACTTGTTTCATATGTAACCAGAGTGGCCATTTACGGCAAAATTGTCCCACGCGAGTGACAGTACTCAAACCCACATTACAGAAACGCCAAAGACTCACCTTAGCGGACTTAGTGACAGGAATCCCATTAGCTGACAGTGTACAACCCGGAACAAGTGATAATCGGAATAATACAAGTAAACCTTTCGAGGAGGAATTCCCACCATTCCCTCGCGCAAAGGACCAAGATCAGAACCCGCTCAGCCGTAACAACCCTGCACTGTCTTTTAAGCGACGCCGGACGGATGATGGTAGCTCTGAAAAAAATTCAAAAATGTTGAAATGTTTGTAGAGATTATGGGACATAACTACGGGGTCATCAGTCCCGAAACTTACAAACTACTTATGAACTACCTTATACTAAAGACGACACAAACATCCAGACCCGATCGGGAGATTCGAGCCCCCGACCGCAGCGGCCGTGCAGACAGTGACTGGCCGCGCCGCAGATCGCTCGCCCACTGCGGCGGGCGATGGTAGTTCTGGCGAAAGTGCATCTGTTCCAGAGAATGTTGCTGTGAAGGTGAAAAAGCATTACAGGAAGTGTCGAATAAACGGGTCTTGGGTGAGTAAGGAACATAAGATTCAATGTTAATCGAAGAAAGACGGAATTATTGAGGATGATCAGGATAGAGATAAATTGAAGGAATTTTGGCACTGGTAGCAAATTATGACTTGATGTACAACGAGAAAAAGAAAAGAAAGAAAAACATAGCAGGCACAGACAAAAAGAACATTCCTTGGCAAAAGAAACACACTAGTATCAAATATCGGCATTAATTTCAAAAATAAATTTCTAAGACTATGCGTTAGGAGCACAGCATTGAATGGTAGAATCGTAGAATTTCTAGACGAGGAATCTGCTAAAATAATACGGAAAACATGAACGGCGAGAAGGTACCACATGTATTAAGACATATACGAAGCTGCAAAGAATAACTGCGGGTTCAAACAGAGCAATTACAAAATTCCGGGCACAGATTGTAAAGAGATGAAGAGGTTTCCACAAGAAAGCAGTTCGTTGCATGTCGCATCAAAGTAGGCGGAAGACATATTTCTGAATAATACTGTCAGTCTACTGTGCAGCCACCAACGTAAATTTTTGATAGAGATTATGGCAAAAGACAAGAATGATTAGGGTACTACCGTTGTCTACAACACAATCACTTTTCAATTCTTCAAAAAAAAATACGAATGTTTGTAAATCTATCGGACCCAACTGCGTAGCCATCAGTCCGAGCTTACAAACTACTTAAACTAAGGTAAACTAACCTAAGGACGACACCCCCCACCCATGCCCCAGGGAGGACTCGAACCTCCGACGGTGAGCAACCGCGCGCTCCGCAGTGAGACGCCTTATACCGCTCGGCTACTACACCACTGCTTCACTTCTTCATTGAGCAAATAGGAAAAGAGAGGTAAGCGATAATATTAGTACGAGGTTCCCCCACCACGTATTACACAGTAGCTTGCAAACTTTTTATGTGGAGGTAGATTGTCGGCTATTAGTGTGTTTTACTGCCGCCAGCAAAAAATATATTCTTAGAGCTTCAGTATGTACAATCATCTTCGAGATCTCACCACGAGTATCATGAACTACATTTATTAATAAGGCCTAATTATACATTTCTTCACTCATATGTATATTAAACGATTATTGAATACAATTGTTCAATTTGTTCAAATAACTAGCTAATCGTTGAATACTCAAATCCAAATCGTCTGTTTTGCTTTTTGACACTTCATCCGATAATTAAAGTTTCAATGAGAGTTATGAAGTGAAATAAACAAACAAATTGACAACCATCTCCAATAAAAGGGTCCGCTTCAGCTGCTTTACTTTTCAAAACAGACAACCGGTTTCGCGACTTAAAGTTGCATCTTCGGGTCACATACAGTTAAAACCAGGGGCTCGCCAATACAATCAACAACACCCCGGCTGTAAGAACACTACACACATACACGTAGCAGTTTACGTCCTGCCACGTCGCTGTCCGTGCCGTCTGGCTATATCAGGTGCTTTGATCGACGAGGGCGGTTGTCGCCCTGATGTATGTATGTGTGTAGTGTTCTGATAGCCGGGGTGTTGTTGATTGTATTGGCGAGCCCCTGGTTTTAACTGTATGTGGCCCGAAGATGCGACTTGTAAGTCGCGAAACCGGTCGTCTTTTTAAAAAAAAGTACAACAGCTGAAGCGGACCCTTTTATTAGAGATGTATCATCTTAGCTGTGAATGTCAGTCAACAAAGGTTTTATGTTCAAATTGACAACAATGTATGAGACTTCTTTAAAGAACAGTCTTGGACGGAATTCAGATCCCCACCACCAAAGCAGAAACAAAAGGCGGCGCCAGAGGAGACTGCTAACTGCGACGTATGAAAGCCTGCAAAAAGCGGTGGGAATCTTTGCTGAGGCGGAGAGAGGGAGAAATGAAGGCATCTTTCTTCGGAAACGGCGCGTGTAAAAGTAAGAAGGACGGACATTACAGTTCCGCGGGACACGTCTTCCGTTTCCGTTGGCAATTGTCCCCATTTATGAGAGGCCCCGGGAGAAAGAATGAGCGCGGAAATTTCATTTGTCTGTTTACGAGCGACTGAAATGAAGGCATTCGGAGTAACAGCAAGCTTTAGTGTCGGAGTGCGGGGAGGAGCGATGGCGTACCGGGAAGCGGTGTTTCTGGACGCAACGAAACGCCAGAAACGCAAAAGACTGCCCAAGTAATGACAAAGGAAAGAGCTTGTACTGTCACGAATGAGTAAGGATTGTTAATTACCAAGAACCCTTGTTAAAAGGGTAGACTTCCTAATAGGGGCTTTTGCGCAACATTGTAGTCATTCTGCATAGGTACTGAGTATGTCTCAAACCGCCACCTTGTACGGAAGAGACGTTTGTGCCGATACTATGCGGACATGTGCCTTCTGTTATTGTGGCCTGATAGCACTAGTATAGAGTCAACAAATAACATGGAAATTGTAATGAGGAATGTTAAGTCGTACGTTTTAAACTCTAGGGGGAACTAGTGATTTGCCGGCCGCGGTGGCCGAGGGGACTGAGGCGCTTCAGTCACGGTCTGCACAGCTACTACGGTCGGGGGTTCGAATCCCCCCTCGGGCATGGATATTTGTGCTGTCCTAGTTCGTAAGTAGTTCATAAGTAGTTTGTAAGTTTAGAGACTGATGACCCCGTAGTTAAGTCCCATAGACTATGCAAACATTTGAACATTTGAACTAGTGATTCAAAAAATTTTTGTTAACGGAAAATTAAATGAAGCAAATAACGCCACAAGCATGTTACATATCGGTGATGAACAAAATAAATAACACCTAACATACATATAATATTTATTTATGTAATTTCCAGAAAGAGATTAGGTTAGATAAGTTCAGCAGAAATTTTTACAAAGCTGCAAATGGTGTTCAGAAATGGTGTTTTCTTTAGGCCAGTTTAAGTTAGTGAAAGTTATTTGTAAGCCTAGATACTGATGAGAACAATAGTTTGATCCCATAGATTTACAAACATTGGAACATTTCAGTTGCACAGGTCATTCCAATATTCAAGAAAGACAACAGGAATGATCCGCAAAATTAAAAGCTCATTTCATTGACGTCAGTTTGTAGCAGGATTTTACAATACATGCCTTTCTGAAACATTATGAAATTAAATTCAATTAATGAAGACGCCGCCTGTGAAATCCTACATTTAATGATTATTATTAATTACCTCGAAGGGGGTTCGAATCCCCCCTCGGGCATGGATATTTGTGCCGTCCTAGTTCGTAAGTAGTTCATAAGTAGTTTGTAATTTTAGGGACTGATGATCCGGTAGTTAAGTCCCATAAGATTTACAAACATTTGAATTTTGAATACCTCGAAGGGATCAATGTATTGACATGAGATCTATCAAAAGGGATCTCAAATCTAGTCCATATTTACAGATTTTCGGAAGGCTGTTGAGACTACCTTACAAGTGAAAAAAAACTCGGCATGGCTTCAACATTTGACCTCACCTGATGCGTATTTTTGGTTTGGATATCCTGTCCCGACCTATTGTAGAGATTGGTCTCAATATCATAACCGTAGAACCCCGTCACATCACATTTATGAGTTTCTTAAGGAACATCTCGTTCTTAGTTGCGCGATCCAAACTCTCTTCACAGAGTGTGATAGTGTTTCTGGTCTCATGAGGAGTGGAACCAACTTGGTGGGAGAAATATGCATTCCGAAATGATGTGCCAGAATTTCATGATATGATCCATTTTAAATGTTACACCTTTCTGCAATCTCTCGGAGATTGAAGTACTGAAGTTCGATCCGGCCATTTTTAAACTGCGCTTGAGCACTAATCGCCATAACCTTCACTTGATGTGTCTCTGTAAATATTCTCTTGGTCTTTATGCAAGCGGGTTGCTCTTTAACTCGGCCATCTCGAAATTCAAAAGTGTGAGGCACAACGTTTTAAAGCACTGAACGGTAACTAACAAATATACAACAATGAAACTTCCAGCAGTTACACTTTCGACACATGCGTATGGGAGGATAACTGCATTTCACTCCAACGCTCCATTGGCGTTTAATTGCGATTGTTCCGAAATATTTCCAACAGGCTGGGTATGTATCTCCCCTTTTAACAACTATGCGTGATCTGTGTTGTACGCTTAGCAAGAGCAGCGAATGCATTAATGTTACAAATGTTCGTATACAGTGTGGAATAACATTCACTACCTATTAACACAAAAAATTCAAATGTTTGTAGAACTGATGGGACTTAACTACGGGGTCATCAGTCCCTAAGCTTCAAATGTTCAAATGTTTGTTAAGCTTAAGGGACTTAACTACTGGGTCATCAGTCCCTAAACTTACAAACTACTTATGAACTACCTACAACTAAGGACCGCACAAATATCCATGCCCGAGGGGGGGATTCGAACCCCCGATCGTAGTGGCCGTGCATACCGTGACTGAAGCGCCTCAGTCCCCTCGGCCACCGCGGCCGGCTCCCTAAGCTTACCAACTACTTATGAACTAGCTTAGGATGGCACAAATATCCATGCCCGAGGGGGGATTCGAACCCCATACCGTAGTGGCCGTGCAGACCGTGACTGGAGCGCCTCAGTCCCCTCGGCCACCGCGGCCGGCTGTTAACACATTTAAATTAGTGACAAGTAAATAAAAACAAAAAATCTCACAGAAGAGCTCACACAAGACCAACTTTGTTTCTTTGTTAATTTCAAAACAATGCAGTATCATTAATTTTCTCGATAGCGTTACAGTTTTGGATAAAATGGAGAAAGATGCCAGTACTGACATTTCTCGGAAATTTAAATATTCGTCCATGTGCAGCACAATAAGAACGAGATTCTATAAGAACGGAAGAGACTTGCAAACGTTAACTTGGATACCTTTCAGAGTCAGTCTGTTACGTATTATTTCATTCTATGGTAAGGGCTTTTTATACAGAACAGACTAAGCTCAGTTTCTTATGTTTGCAGGTACTATTACACGGAGTATATGTATGCAAATATAACCTATGCTGCTTCTTTTTGTTTGCCATCACAGTTTCGTACATCTATTTTCATTCATTGCAGTACCTCTAGGTGACGTTCTTTTTTTTTTCCTTCCGCAGTGGCATTTCTTCTCGTCTTTTCATTAGGCATCCTCTTCAGTCTTTTAAATACTTTTTTTTCTCCCTCCATACAGTCTCACCCAGTAACGTACCTCGCTCCTATTCTCCCAGTAAGCCTCACAGCTACGTTCACATGACGTATATCGATTTCCTGCAACACAATTCGCTTCGTACTACTTATTTAAGTATGCTGTTTTTTGATGCTTACTGTAATTCTTAAAGCATGTTTGAGAAGGCCCCTCGGAGAATTACGGTTTGTAGCGATCTTGGTTCTCGCTCCCTATTTGAGCAAGAGTATGCGGTGGAATGTTCTTCGTTTAACCAGAACCAACGCTTGCTTGTTTAACGATTGTCTTATTGTGGCTATTTTACAGTATATGAACAAAGTTAGATGGAAGATCCGGAGGTGGCACCCAGATAAACTGAACGAATAGATTTATATTTTGTACAAAATATGTGACTTTGGGTGAAATTAACGGAACCATTTTCATGAGCAATCTTCCGATTTTATTAGTTTTTATTTAGTTATTTATTTTTCGACGTTCGTCAATTCTATTCTTCCAAACTTGTACGAACAGATTCAAATTTTGCACGCAGGTAGTTAAACAGATAAAGTTAAAACGGTATTTTTACATCTAGTAACTACAATCCGTTATCGAAATATCGTTACCAGCTAAAGTCCAGCTAAATTCAGCACGTGCAGAGATTCCCTGGACTTCCAAACAGTGTTTCACTAAAATGTTGATAGTATCACGTTAGTTCATTGCAATTTCATTGTTTATATGTTAAATGCAGCAATCTTTGAAGTAAGTACAGTAAAATTCGAGGTTTGTTGAAAACATTCCGGCACATCCGTAATTTCGTACCAGTCGCGTTTTGGAGCGAAATACGGTTTCGTCCCTGCACACAGATGTGTTGAACGTGTAACTGGCGGAATTTTCATTTTTGTATATCCGTTAGCTGTTGTTCATTGCTATATTGAGTAGAACGTTGTGTCAATGAGATTGCGAATGTCGAGATATCAGCGTCTGCATTAGGTTTTGTGTGAAACTAAAGAAAATTTGCTGCGGCAGAAAAGCCATTCGCACTGAGGCGTCCTGCTGCGTTGCACGCGGCCGTACGCCGTCCGGGGTTCGAGTCCTCCCTCGGGCATGGTTGTTTATGCTGCGATTAGCATAAGTTACTTTAAATTATTGTAAGTAATTTGTAAGCCTAGAGACTGATGAACAACGGAGTTAAGTCCCTTAGATTTACAAACATTAGAAGATTAGAAAGAAAAATTATACAGAGATACACCAAATGATGCAAGATACTTCTCTGATTAATGTTTAAGCCGTACTGGGTGTCAAGAAAGCATCACGCGGTTTAAAAATTAACGAACGTAAATTAAGGGTAGTCGTACCACCCTATCTTGACAATGTTAAATTGTCTACATAAATGCCCCGTTATCTCAAGAGCTGTTAAGTATATAAATGTGGTGTGTTTTATCACATGTCCTCGCATGTTTTGTGACTGTATGGCTGTACAATCATTTTAAAATAACAGTTGCTTGAAAGTTACGATTTTTTTCCCAAAACATATAATTTTCGGTGTAATTTTCACAATTTAAATTTCTTCAATTTTAATTATTACAGTAAATACTACTTAAGTAGAGCTACATCATCATTGTACTATCTAGTGCGGTAAATAATTCATAAGTTTCTGAGAAAAAGAGCAATTATATTGAAAAAATAGAATTTGAAAACATTGCATTTAAGCAAAATAATTAAGTATACAGCCACCTGATAAAAAATGTTACAGTCCTCATGGATGGTAGTTCTTATCTCCTCTTTCCTCACCCAGTGCTGCTTTTCTTCTCTTGGATATGGCTTCTTTTGACATATTGTTTGTTCCAATAACCGCCTTCATAATCCGCAGTTGGTCCATCACACTTTTAGTGGTGTTGCAAGCTTTATGAATTCAAAGATATTCCAAAACTTGTAGTCTTCCAGAGTAGCTATCACTAAAAAAGCACTAAACCGTGATGGAAACTAGCATAGGAAACACAGAAACTAAAACACGGCTAGTGGGTAACTCTTGTTGTCAAACACAAACAAATTTCCAGTTGAAAGAGTTTACTGCGAAGTACCGCTAGTGTAGGCAACTTACGAAACGGACAGCTCTCTGCAAAACAAAAGAAACCATAGCCTTCTAGACTATGAAGTTCCAGAGAAAAATAAATGCCAATATGCGAAATGATGTAAAACAGAAGTTTCTGAAATGTCAGTGCATGATTATTTTCAAATATTTATTTAATATAGTAAATAATGGGACATTTCAATAAACCCAACACCAGATTAAGCATAAACATCCATTTTTTCATAAAAGACAAATGTGAAATTTGTCATTTTTGAGCGGTACGACTTCTATTAAAGATGACCCTCGTTCAAGACGATCTTCGACGTCTACCGAAGACGCTCACGTCAGGAACGTAAACTAAATTGGCCGGCCGCGGTGGCCGAGGAGACTGAGGCGCTCCAGTCACGGCCTGCACGGCCACTACGGCCGGGGGTTCGAATCCCCCCCCCTCGGGCATGAATATTTGTGCCGTCCTAGTTCGTAAGTAGTTCATAAGTAGTTTGTAAGTTTAGGGACTGATGACCCCGTAGTTAAGTCCCATAAGCTTAACAAACATTTGAACATTTGATTGTAAACTAAATTGTGCGCGCCCATCGAAGACAGACTATCCGGCACTGCCAGGACGTGTTGAAAGAAAATTTGAAAAGGATACGGCCTGAAATGTGGGAAAACAATTCATGATTCTTGCATGACGATAACGCACCCGTACATTTATCCCTGTTGATGCTTGACCACTGCACGAAAAACGAAATCACTGTGTCACCTCATTTTCGGTACTCACATGTCTTGGATTCTGTGGACTATTTTTTTATTTCAAAGTTTAGACCCCCTTTAAAAGACGAAGATTTATAACAATAGACGAAATAAAAGGAAATTCACCAGACGGAGTTTGACGTGATTCATTGAGAGGCGTACCAATACTGCTTCCGAAAGTGGAAACTGCGTTTGTTTTACTTTTTATTTTTTCCGTTACGTACGCAGCCCCGACTAGCAAAAATTATGTGTCGGAGTTGTGCCTTTTGTGTGTGTGTGTGTGTGTGTGTGTGTGTGTGTGTGTGTTGTCACCCCTTCAACCAGTCCGATACCACACCATAATGAAAAGAACAAAACAGAAAATTCTGTAAACTAAAATGCTCCTTTGCTGTAACGTAACAGAAATGCAACAGTTGCATAAAAGTACAGAAACTTTCTCCGCTACAACCCAAATCCTTCCCGTAGAATAATTACTAGACTACAATGTAAACCAAAAATATGTTCAATACAGGAAACATTTGTGAAACATAAAGAATGTGGAAAGAGAACTTTAACAAAGAAATGTCACAACTGAACGCAAGGGTATAAACTTTTTTCGTAATGGTTCGCATTTGAGAAGAAGAAGGAAACACAAAACGACTTGCTCCAATGGGTCCAATTCGCGCAACATTAAATTAACAAAACGAGACTATGAAAGATCATGTACGACACTTTTCTTACTTAAGGGTATTTCAGTAAATGGCATAGGTGCGATTTAGTGTCCTAAGACTCATTGGTGGCTATGGATAAGCGCCACCGTGAGGAAGTTGTCGTAGAGTTCGTCATAATTGCGGAATGCTTTCGTCTGTTGGTAGGCATTCCACAAATAGGTCATATATGCCACACCATCCCCGAGGCGGGGGGCGACTGTTGCAAAAGTATAGTTGCCCAGTAGCCACAGAGTGGAATTATGCCTAGTTGGATGCAGTGCACCAATTGTAGATGCGACTATTTAGAAAGAGGCCATCCACCAATAAGTAATAGGTAAATGTAGAAAAACTTTGTCGACGATATTCCGGAATTTTTTCAACAGATATCTAATCGGGCTTTCTTGTAAATGGTATCACCTTGTAAAATCGGCCAGTACAGTTTCAAATAGAACCTTCAAAATGTTCAAATGTTAGTAAACCTATCGGACCAAACTGCGTGGTCATCGTCCTTAGCTTACAAACTACTAAAACTAAGCCGCGGTGGAGTAGCCGAGCGGTCTAAAGCGTCTCGCTGCGGAGCGCGAGGTTGCTCACCGTGGAGGTTCGAGTGCTCCCTGAGGCATGGGCGTGTGTGTTTGTCCTTAGATTAGTTTACCTAGTTTTAAGTAGTTTGTGAGCTACGGACTGATGACCACGCAGTTTGGTCCGATAGATTTACAGACATGTTTGAACTTAAACTAAGGTAAACTAACCAAGGACAAACACACACACCCATGCCCCAGGGAGGACTCGAACCTCCGACGGCGAGCAACCACGCGCTCCGCAGCAAGTCGCCTTCGACCGATCGCCTACTCCACCGCGGCAAATAGAACCTTCCTAGTTAAATGCGTGAGTTAAAATGTATAAGTTTCGGTCCTTAGAGGAGGACTTGTAAAGTCAGTTGACTCCACGCTTTGATGTAGTTCAGTTGATAAATGCTCAGTGATTAGAGATAGAACTACTTAGGTAATATCATCACAGCCTAGAGCAAGTAGCAGGAAGAAATAACCTCGCACAGACGTTATTTGCATGTCAAAGTCCAATTAAAGCAACAGGCATTGCGACATGGCATGTTACCACGTACTGGACCGGAAATAACCGCTTAAAGCGAGTCGAAAGCGTCACGTGTGAACCATATGTGGATAGCCGCTGCAGTGATGACAAAACCAAGACTTCAGCCTCGAAAAGTATCACACTGGCTCCATACAATATATTACTTGCAATTAAAATACAGGAGGTTTACGTGTTGTTACGAACTGAGTATGTCATGTGTTGAAGGTGAATTTCAATTGCTAAGGACAATACGCTTCAGCAATAACAAACGTATCTATTTTGTTATTTTGTCTGTCTATGGATCCACTGCCATCTGGTGGACATCGGTAACAATACACCAATAAAATTTCCCTCCTGTCAGTCTGTCTTCTACTTATGTGAGAAACAGTAATATTTTATCTTTTAATCTGATATGACGATCCAGTTTGATGACATATTTTAAGATTTTGACCATGCATTTTACTCATTTTACATTTCGACGAGAAACCCTTTATTTTACATGCTCTCCTGAAGTATGTAAACTTAAACTATTATTTTATTTGTTGTTATAAAAGAAAACAGGCAATAGTTGAAGGGTTTCAGATTTATTCATACCCGGTTTCGAGCAATTATTGCCCTTCTTCAGGTATATATACAGTAAACATTCAAGAATAATGTACAGTTACAAGCATTACATAAAATTATCAGTAGAATCACAGAGTTTTATATAATATTTGTATTTGTGTAATATTCTTAACTGTTTCCTACACAGACACCCGAAGAAGGGCAATAATTATTCGAAACCGGTTGTGAATAAATCTGCAACCCTGCAACTGGTGGCAGTTTTCTTTTATAAACTATAAAACACAGTTGATGCCATGGATAAAACATTGTATTTTATTTGTATGCAAAAATACACTACTGATTTTAACCTTTTCCAGTCCAAATTTTATTAATTTATGAACAAGGTTATTTCCTTGCATATTTCTATTCATAATGACTGGAATTTTAGCTACAAAGCATTGACAAATTATGTATTCGTGTTTAATGTCTAAGTTAGAGTACAAACAGCAAATATTATATCAAGGCAAAGGAAAAGAATAATTTGAAATTTTCATTAATAAATTAATTTAAAATTTCTAAATTAGTAGTAAACTGTTCGAAAAAGGTATCAGGTACATACGTCATCATCGGTCAGGACTAAAACTAAAAATAGCATATATATATATATATATATATATATATATATATATATATATATATATATATATATATATATATATATGAAGGAACATTTGGGATGACTTCATACGGAATCATCGGGCAGGACTTGTTTTCTTTACCCTTTACCGTACCTGATACCTTTTGTTACTCATTTAGACATTTTACAATAATTTATTAATGAAAATTTCAAATTTTTTATTCCTTTACCTTGATACAATATTTGCTTTTTGTACTCTAACTTAGACATTAAGCAAGAAAACATAATTTGTCAATGATTTGTAGCATAATGTTCCTCTGTTTCCTCGAAGTAATGGTACCAAGCCACACATAATGAATTTGGTAAGTCCTGCAGTGTCCGTTGGTCAAATGGTTGGGCCGAGAGTAACAGATAAAGATGATAATGATACTACATGGCATCACTGGGCTGGAAAGGGTTAACCAAAATTGTATAATTTTTCGCTGAAGATTCATAAACCCTTCTAAAGATGATGATCTGAATAATCGAATCGGAATATACGAAATAAATGTATTTTATTGGCCACCTTGTTTTAATAACCTTAAGAAAGTGTATGTTTTTTAAATAATTTTGGCAAATTGTTGCTCCACAAGTCGCTTTAAACTAATTACAAAAACTTTTTATCTAGATTTCGACCACTCAACGTAGTCTAATGGCTCCTTGATTTGCTGGCACATCGGCAACCCCTTAGTGGCTTGCCACTATGTTAAAAAAATTTATTTGTTTAGATTGCTAGCCTATAACTACCATATTGTTTTTTTAATTCTTTATACAACGTGCGCATTCATCACTCCCGTAAAAGTCTCATGTGGTAACTTTACGTTTCTGATTATGACCTCCGTAGTGTGGTCGAAATCTAGATAAAATATTTTTGGTAATTAACTTTAAGCAAATTCTGGGGCTGCAATTTCACAAAATTATTTTACTTCCAGTTGTTGCATGTAAGGCCATGTTCAAAATTGTATGAAGAAGGTGTATTTTTATTAATATTATAAACAGATTGCTCTCCACATGAGTAATATGCCAGGTAACTATAAGTGAATTAGTTTTATGTAACATGTTATTTCACTATATCAAATAATCTGTGGATCGTTCCTCCTTTCACACGTCCTATTAATGAAACTCAGTAAACTAAAAGCAAAAATTGTGATAGGGTGATATATTGTACTACCGGTTACATCGTCCTTTTCGCAAATAGCTAAAGTACAAACAATTTACCACCACAAAACAATGCTACAGTTCTGAGAGGATTTCAGTTTTATCTTAAATGTGCACTGTGTACTAACGGATAAAGAATCTTTGTAGAAAATGGTTACCTCTGATTTGATTCAGTAAGATATAAGTTAAATAGGATGAGTAGTACTGAACTAAGGGAATTCTGTTGGGATGGCAATCTGCAGTAGGCTAAATAAACGATCGCCAAACTGCAGTGCGTTAATATAATCTACTGAATAAATGTAATGAGCAGAGGAGATATATCCTCCAATATCTTTACACACTGAATGCATTTTCGTTCACGTGATATCCATTGGACCACTGCCTGGAAACACGTGCCACGTAAGTGCTCTTGGTACAGAGTTGTGGCTCTGTAGTTCCCGCATGGTGATTTGCGAAGATGGAAAAAATGAAATTAGAGAAGTGATTAAGTATAAACAATGGCTTCGCGGTTGCTGTCGTTGTCTATAAAAGTCTTCTAGGCACTGGACCGCTCTGTCAATATATTAAATTCCACTGACGTTTCGACCACTGTTGCAAGCAGACACCCAGAAGAAAGCCGCTTGCAATAGTGGCCGAAAAGTCGGAGGAATTTAATGTAACATCCCTAAGAGGCAACAGGGTGGCATGAAAAATAGACAAGTGAAAGAGGGGGCCCACAATTTCGGTGTTTATCGTTCATCCAATTACTTTATTTTTAACTAATGTTAACAGGGATAGATTTATATCAAACATTTATAGCCCAGCGATAACAATTAACAATGAGTTTTAAGGACAATTAGAATAAACAAATAATAATTACAAACTACGATTTATAAAAGGGTAACATATTTAAGCCACTGGGATTAGACAACTGTAAGTGAGAAAAATGCTCTATATACACTGCATGGGTCCATGTACACCTTGGGTGTTAATTACCCATATCAATTCATGATTTGGCAAATTACAACAAATACTAACAGTGACTGAACAAGTAAAATGCTTAAGGAACACATATTTAGGAAAAAAATAACCCAACGATAACAAGTCAATAGAAAGGGAGCTTTTTTTCTAATGCCATCTCACTAGCATACACAGTAAGCCTCACTGCACAGGTATACGTACACCATGGGTATCAATTAGCAATATGAACAGTGTACAAAATGCTAACAATAAGTGAACAAGTAAAATGCTTGAGAAACACAGATTTAGGAAAATAACCGAATGATGATAAGTTAGTAGAAAGGAAGGCTCAAATTCTCTATGGCTTAACTAACCTGTTTTAAATGCCACTTAGCTAGCAGACACAGTAAGCCTTACTGCATAAGTATATGTACACCATGAGTGTCAATTACCAACATGACCTACATACCCGTAATAATAACAATAAGTGAACAAACAAAATGCTTAATGACACAGATTTAAAAAAAAATTACCCAATGACAATAAGTCAATAGAAAGGAAGGCTCAAATTCTCTGTGGATTAACATTTTTTTTCCTTTTAAATCACTTTACTAGCAGACACAGTAAGCCTCACTGTGTAAGTACATGTACACCATGGGTGTCAGTTACTAACAGAAATTCTATACAGGTTCCTCAGAGGGGCCCAGCGCAACCCGAAGAAAATTAGGGAAATTCTTAACTGGCAGAAGATGTTCGGACCTCTCAGAAATCGGTTCAAACAACCTTCCAAACTTCTGGGTACTCTGTGCGCTCTAGCGTGGTAGGAAAGCACGTCACTCTCTCGACCTCCGAACCTACGTCGTGCTTTTCTGGTGGATGGAGAACCTGAAACAATCACGAATTTAGACAGCAGGGCATGCTCTCATATCTCCACAATAACACAATAATAGTCAAGAAACATGGCAAATGGCATCCTCATAGGTAGGGCGCGCGAAACTGCTCGCGCTTATTAGATGTCATCTGAAATGGTAATCACATTTTAACTGAAAAATTAGAAAGGAAAAAAAATGTTTTCAAGATAGGTACAGCGACTCTTTACGCCTGATCAAAACATATGAGAATGGACATGTAGGAATAAAGTTTGGTCTGTTGTAACAGACACCAAGATTTTTTAACACAGATTAACTTGGGTGCGATACTATACGCCAGAGAAAAAAATAACAGTCAAAGCAGTGGAAGTATGATGATTCTTCGCCACCAGAGAAAGCAAAGACAATTATTTCTGCCGGAGAGGTCATGGTATCAGTGTTCTGGGATGTGTAGGGGATTCTGTTTGTAGATTATCTCCCTACTGGTAAACAATTATTGGGACATAGTACGCTAACCTTCTGGACAAATTGCAACAAAAATATAAAAGAAAAGGCCAGGTTTAGCGAGGGAGAAATCCTCTATCAAGACAATGCGCGACCGCACACATGTGCCGTCTCCAGGCAAAAATTACACGACCTAAGGTACGAATATGTTGCCATACTCGTCTTAAATTCACGTAATATGGCTGTCTTAGTTTCCATCTCTTCCAAAAAGTGAAATTTTTTCTTGCTGGACGAAAATTCACTTCAAACGAAGAACTTATTGTCAGAGTTAATAACTATTTCGCAGACCTGGAGCGACCTCATTTTCTTGATGGGATCAAGGCACTGGAACATCGTTGGACCAAGTGATTCATCTACAAGGAGTCTGCATTGAAAAATAAAAATAGTTTCATTGACATAATGTTTTCTGTTCCTTTGAGAGAACTTTTCAAAGCACCCTCGAAGTAAAGACCCACAGTAATTATGGGATAATGTGTACTAATCAGAATAGAATGTACAACTGATGACGAAAGAGGCGGCCACTGTATTTAATGATAGTCACTTCACAGATACTACATTTTCTAACGTTTGTACGGGACTCAACTGCATGGTTATTAGTCCTTAGCTTACAAACTACTTAAACTAAGGTAAACTAACCTAAGCACAACACAAACACCCATGCCCGGGGGGAGGGGGGGGGGACCTCGAACCCCCCGACGGCAAATTCACATTTACTATTTATTATTGTAAGATACGTTTGTAATCAGAACTCTGATATTATCAATTCTTTAAAACATAGTTTCAAAATTAGATAATTTTTCTATCTTGAAGATTACATTCACGTTCATTGTGAACGTAATTTCAATACTGCGCACCGACCATAGTTTTAGCTAAAGTTGACTGGAAGTGAGTTCTATGTGGTAAGGCGCAGCTGGGTGTAGAATACAGGATTAGTTGTGAGCTTCTTGATGCAGTTGCGTCGTTCAAATATCTAGCCATAACATTGCAGAACGATATGAATGGAGCGAACATGTAAGGACAGTTGTGAGCTTCGCTTTATTGGGAGAACTTTGGGAAGATGTACTTCATCTGTAAAACGCTTTTACGGCCACATCTGGAGTATTTCTCACAATGCTCACATGTTTGTGATGCTTATGGGATTTAAATGCGGGATCAACAGTCCCTAAACTCACAAAATACTTATGAACTACATATCAAGGCTTTCCCGGAGGAGTGTTGTCATCTTGGAGAATCGGCTTTTGGAATCACCTGATGAAGATGGTGAGTAACGCGATCGAAATATCGTGCTAGTACGACGCGGATTACCGGCAGAAACCTGATTCTCCAAGATGACATACTTATGAACTAACTTATACTAAAAAAACACGAACCTCCGACGCGGGAGGCCGCGCGATCCGCAACGTGGCGCTCCAGACCACTCGGCCAATCCCGCGCGGCGAGTACTACTCAAGTGTTTGAGACCCGCAGCAGATCAGTTTAAAGGAAGACGTAGAAGCAGTTCGCAGGCGAGCAGCTAGATTCGTTACTGGTAGGTTCGACCAACGCACGAGTGTCACGAAAATGCTGCCGGAACTCAAATGGAAATCGCTGGAGGAAAGACAACGTTCTTTTCGATAAATTCTGTTGAGGAATGAAACTTCCAGACTGCAGTGGTGTGTACGTTGATATGAAACTTCCTGGCAGATTAAAACTGAGTGCTGGAACCGGGACTCGAACCTGGGACCTTTGCCTTTCGCGGGCAAGCACTCCACCAATGAGCTCTCCCGACAGCTATTTGGAAAGTAGGAGGCGAGGTACTGCCAGAAGTGGAGCTGTGGGGCGGCACCGGGAGCCCGCAAAAGGCGAAGGTAACAGATTCGAGCCCCGGTTCCACCACATAATTTTAATTTATCAGGAAGTTTCTATTGAGGAAATTTAGAGGGCCGAAAGTTGAAAAACAACAAATGTTTGTACATCTTTCGGATCAAACTGCGTGGTCATCAGTCCGTAGCTTACAAACTACTTAAACCTAGGTAAACTAACCTAGGGACAACACACACATACCCATGCCCCAGGGAGGACTTGAACCTCTACGGCGAGCAACCACACGCTCCGTAGCGAGACGCTTTAGACCGCTCGGCTGCTCCACCACGGCCCGGAATTTGAAGCTGAGTGTAGAACGATCTTTCTGCCGCCTTCTTACATTTCGCCTAACAAAGACAAGATCAGAAATATTAAGGCTCGTACGAAGCATGTAGGCCCTCTTTTCTTTCTTTTTTTATCTTATATATATATATATATATATATATATATATATATATATATATATATACTTTTTTCGTTGTATTTGGTAGTGGATTAGGAAAGGAAATGCCTAGTAGTGGTACAGTGTACCCTCCGCCACGCACCTTACAGTGGATTACGGAGTATGTATGTAGGTGTACAAATAAGCACAAACAGTAGTTTTGGAACGGCCAGTTCTGCAGGCCTTACAACACAGCCACACTCACTCCGCGCAGTATGTTTATACGGCGTGTCGCAAAGTACAGTAGTGGATAAACAAATGAGGCGCTAAAGCGTATATATACTGTGTCGTATGAGCTAATGTACGTCTCGTTAGCACCGCAGCACCGACGCTGGAGGGAGAGGCGCTGTGTCATAGGGCTATTGTGGTGGACGTCAGTAGAGTCCACCGCTCTATGACGCTCCAGGGCCACAGGCTCTGACGCCAGTTCTGGGTTCGCTCCTCAGGTGGCTTGGAGGCAGTCACCAGCCGCAGCTACGGGAAGCACCACGCCTGGTGCTTCGCCAGGGCGTTTGTCTCTGAAGCCGGAATCCCGAGGTCACCGCTCGCTATCACATGACGGAAGACAGCCGCTGCGCCCGCCGCGCAGTGGTGACGTCAAGGAGTGCAGAGGCCGCATGACGGAAACAGAATTACATAGGCCGGTCAAGGCCATTCTGTCGCCTCGTCAGCAACGCTGGGCCTGACACGCGAAACTCAGCAGCATCAGCAGATGTACCGTTGAGCTGCCATAATAAGAAATGTTCAAATGTTTGTAAAGCTTATGGGACTTAACTGCGGGGTCATCAGTCCCTAAACTTACAAACTACTTATGAACTAGCTAACAGTAAGGACGGCACAAATATCAATGCCCGAGGGGGGGATTCGAGCCCCCGACCGTAGTGGCCGTGCAGACCGTGACTGGAGCGCCTCAGTCCTCTCGGCCACCGCGGCCGGCCTATAATAAGAGTAGTGACTGCTGTTTCACTTGCGTCGAAAGGCGTCCAAACACCCGACCCGTAACAAGTATTTCAAAGTGATGATCGAAAAATTTTATATATTCAGTGTGGTCGTAATCTTCAACATGAGGATCGAAAAATTTTATGTTTCAAACGATGTTTCTAAAGTATTTATTAATGTTCACACAGTGACCGAAATCTCTATCTATATAAAAGCGAATGGACATTCATTCACACACTCATTCATTCACTCACTCACTGACTAAACATGAAATCCCGAAAACTACTTAACCTATGAAGCTGAAATTCGGCAGGAATGTAGTTTACAGATAGAAGACGTCAGTTAAGAAAGGATTTTGTGATAGGGCCAATAGTTCAGGAGATATGACGTAATAAACAATGAAAACTTTTCCGTCTTGCGGCAAGTGATAGTGTGTCTTTATCAGTCCACTATTTGAGAAGGAGAGCACCTAGCGACTTGCAATAAACGTTAAACATAATTTCAAACCTTTAGGAAACTTTTTCTCGCTGATAAGCCCAGCAAAATGATGAACGGAAAGACGTTTGTCACTTACTACTTTTTCGGCTTTCATGCAGTAAAATTACGGCGTTTGGCATGACGCTACAATTTATTACTGGTACAATATTAACTGCATCCGTGAGAAATCTCACAGACAGTATACACACACACACCACAGAACGTACATTAAAAATATTGTGATAGTACGACACGCAGTTCATGAGATATGCAGTCATAAACAATTAGGATCATGAAAAACCGCCTTATCAGGTATGATGTTTTGATTTATTGCTTCTTTCATACTATTTCCGTTCGCGGCGTATTTTCAAGGTTGTTGTTTTTTTTTTTTTTTTTTTTTTTTTTTTTTTTTTTTTTTTTTTTTTTTTTTTTTTTTTTTACGCCACTGGATGTACCTTCGAAATAATACCATATTACGATTACGACATATAACTCAGGTGCTATGACGTCAAAGAGAATGAAATGCCTGAAAATTCGCCCTAATAAGCATGAGGTTGGAATTTACTACGTCTTTACTAACAAGTCCATTGACAACACATTTCGTAGTCAGTTTTCTAATATTCCATTGTATGAATCTGGTAAATAATTTTTTGTAGGACATATCATTCAGGAGGTATTATATACACATAAAAGCGAAGGTCAGTCACACACTCACGCACTCACTAAGTAAACACGAAATCTGTAAAACTAATGCACCTATGAGGCCGAAATTTTGCCGGTATGTAGTTTATAGGTAGAAGACGTCAGCTAAGAAAGTATTTCGCGATAGGACAGAATTAAGGTGCAAGGGAGAAGATACGTTTACTACAGACTGACGATGTCTACAGTTTCATCCCGATCTTCACGAAATTTTGCACGCTTGACCTTCAATACAAGAGAAAGGTCAGCGTCTACCTAAAGGTTCATACGATGCATGAGGGAGGATATCTTGAAACATAAAAATGTATCCCTAAATACCATGGTCGCGCCATAACTTAAGAACAGCTCGACCGATTTCACATATTTTTTTGGGTTGTTGTCGTTGTTCTCAGAACAAGGGTCGTATGAATTCAAACTGGAAAATTTGAGAACAACGAAGTGCTTTTTCAATATGGCCCTGTTTTTATTCCAAACATATATATAGTTTTTTTTATATTGTTGAAATTTTGCATATCTGAGCTTAAAGACAAGATGAATGTCACTGTCTGTATAAAATTTTGGTTTTTGCATGATGCATAGTTTTTCTTCGATCTTGATTAATTTTTGCACACATGACCTTTAAACTAAGAGGAAGGTCACTCGGTACATAAAAGTCGGTATGGTACATGACGGAAGGTAACCTTGTAAAAAAATTTGCTGAGAGAGGGAAAGGTAGAAACGAACAGATAGATGGAAGAGAAAGAGACGGATCCAGAGACAGGAGTGAAGGGCAGGTGGACTACGAGAGTGTGACGTAAATATTACCCGGGCAACTCCGGGCTTACAGATAGTTTATGTTTAGAACTGACAGATCCGGAACCCTAAAAAGCCGTGATACGCACAGGCCTTTAACAACCATTGCGAAACACAGGCATATAAGCTAGTCTAGATATAATTGTGACTGACCGCTGCTCACCATTCATATATCAAAGTCGTTGAGCATGGTGATGCACAATGGAATCTAACTCGCTATTTAAACTAACTTAGGATGAAAGAAAATTCAAATGTTCAAATGTTTGTATAGCTTATGGGAAACTACGGTGTCATCAGTC
Organism: Locusta migratoria; assembly: GCA_026315105.1. NCBI lineage: Eukaryota > Metazoa > Arthropoda > Insecta > Orthoptera > Acrididae > Locusta > Locusta migratoria. The sequence continues at coordinate 107,191,499 of CM048747.1, forward strand.
CCTAAACGTACAAACTATCTATGAACTAGCTAATACTACCGACGACACAAATATCCATGCCCGACGGGGGATTCGAACCCCCGACCGTAGTGGCCGTGCAGACCGTGACTGGAGCGCCGCAGTCCCCTCGGCCACAGCGGCCGGCGGATGAAAGATAGTGACCACACGTACTAGAAGCGGATGCACAAGTGTGCAATGTTGACGGCGGATGTCTTACATGGTTGCAGTATCTCTAGAACGTATCCAAAGTCAGTATATGACATTTCCTTCAAAATATAATTATCACTAAGCTCGTCATTAGTACCCCGAAAGACACCTCCCTTGCCAACATAGAAATCAGGCATCACACTGTTGCATTAGGTTTAATAGCTGTTTACAAATGAGGGTAAATGTTATTCGGTTCCTTACCTCAGTCCCATCTGAGCCAAACTTTAGAAAACTGTAAGTGACAAAAGGGCTCTCCTTTGGGTACTGTGAGTTCCCTGCGGGATTTGATGCAATCCTTATGGGAGAGAATTCCAGTGGATGACTTCCATAGACTGTACATTCTATGTCCCCAAGGATCCAAGTTATTCTTGCTGCCACTGGTAGGTACACAAAACATTCGCAATGCGATAAATAAAGTAACCTGCAAAGATATTCTATCCAACACATCCTATAGTGAGCAGTACCGAAAGATATCACGCTACCAAACAAACTACCGATCTCTTCTTTTCTGCGCATGGGTCGAATAGCCGAATGGTAGTTCAGGAACGAATATTACACTGAAAACATTCGCTCGCTCGCGTAAATAGGCTTAAGGACTTACAGTGAGGCCTTCTGGTCTCGGAAATTAAAATCGGGATGTGTCATCACAGGGTAGCAGTACACCTGAAGGGTGTTTACTCATAGAAGTTCTAAAGCGCACTATCTAAAAAATTCCGAGAATAAAGTGATAACGTTGTCAGGGGAGTTATCGAACATCTCAAGCAAGGACACAACGATCAACAAAGAACAAAGTGAAGCAACGTTCGCAAAGAATCGACCTAAAAAACAAAAAAGGGGGATAGCGTGTTTGTGTATCATGTGGACGATCTACGTTCGCAACTGCATACAAGATGCCCTTTATTTCCGTCATTTATCTCTTCGTGACCGTCTGCCTGCTTGTATACATACAACAGGGCAACAGCTACACTCCATTTTTCCACGAAGAAACCGGTTCCTCGAAATTACAACGAATATGTATAATCTTTTCGCATCTTACAATATAGCTAGATTTTGTAATAAAATTCTAATAACAATAGTATTTAACGCTCTAATCTATCCACATTAATTGTTAAATTGACATGGAATTATTGGACTTTCTGAAAAGAAAATATTGCAATTAAAATTTTAATTAGCTGCAACCGTCATTTCATAAATAAAACATAGCTCCTTATGCTGCTCTTTAGCTGCAAATAAAATAAAGCTCTTCATGTAGTCATTAGCTGCAATTGTCATTACATAACTAAAATAAAGCTCCTTATTATATAATTTATAATATTAGATGTCATTAATTTTCTAAACAAATAATAAAAATAAAAAGTTTCATCCGGGTAGGATCGAACTATAATCAGCTACAGCGCAGGCAGGCATGATATTTCCTGAGCTATTTTGCCAGACTACTGTATTGTCATCACAGACTACCATATAACTTGTATATAAGTCGCGCTTAAACTTCACACCACTTTTTCTCGAACTATTCTTGATAGTGCGCTCTAAAACGTCTGTGAGTGGACACCCTTGACGTATATACTAACAGACGAAGTCTGATTGCAAACTAAATTTCCGAGAAAAAAATATTCTAGTCAGCTGATACGTTTATCTTAGCTGAAAACTATAGAGACGCCAATTACAAATAAATACATCCGTTTTCGGTATTTTTTCTGTGACCATTTGTCTCTTTGTTTCTTTTTACATAGAGTGTCCGTGTGTTTGTCTGTGTTACATACAAATAAGAGGTTTTGTTCAAATCGTGATAAAATTTTCCACACTTGAACCACTGTGTGTGGTTCCCAGGAGTTCCTTGGATGGTCTGGCTGCCTGTATGGCCGTTGTGCATTTAACACTAACCAGGAGGCACGTTTATCTTAGAGAACGCTACGGAAGTGAACAACTCTGATTTTCAGAGGCAGAGTTCTTCGCCACAACTGGTACCCAAATCATCTAGGTGTTATTCTGGACCGACCACTGACCTTCAAGCAACAACTTTGAGAAACTGAAAACTCGTAACAGCATACTGCATAAATTGTGTGAAACTACCTGTGGGTCATCAGAACCACCTTGCGCTCTTCAGCCTTGGGTTTGGTGTACTCAAGTACAGCGTATTGTGCACCTGTTTGGACGAACAGCTACTATACAAAGCTTGTTTACACCCAACTGAATGCTTTCATGGGCATAATATCTGACGCTATCACATCTACTTCGGTTACTGGCTTCCGCTGCTAACAGGTATAATGACACCTGATTTGCGTGGATCTGCGGGAGTTCATTGTTTCCTTTCTGTATATATGTATATATTTGTAGTGGGTGTATCAGCCATACACTAAATAAATTTGCACACTTGACCTTCAAAACAAGAGAAAGGTAACAGTCTACATAAAATTTCGTGTGGTGCATGGTGAAGATTACTTTACCTACGGACGTCGACAAAGTCTACAGTTTTATTCCGTTTTTGATGAAATTTTGCACACTTATCTTCAAACCAAGAGGAAGGTCACTACATTAAAATTTATAAAGGGTACAGACAGAGTGCTTTACATCAGATTTAGACACAAAACTACAGTTGTATTCCGATAGTGATGTATTTTTCCTCCCTATATCTTCCAAACAAGAGGAACATCGCTGTCTACACAAAATTTGTTAAAGTGCGTGGACGAGAATATCTTCGAATAATTTTCGACACCGTTTCACCGACTGCCATGAAAATTAGTAATTTTTCATAAAGAGTTGGTGCAGAGATGAAGAGGCAGAGGAGGTGATTAGCAAAGACAGTGAAGAGGAACTAATGGGCAACAGAGAAGAGAAGAGAAAGTGGATTAACAGAAGAGCCAAATAAATAAATACCCAGGAAATGCAGGGTTTTCAGCTAGTCCTATTATAAAATGGAGTCTTTTGAAAGAATATAGAAACTAGAGAAGCCTACAACAGCACAGTATCTCGCGAATTTCTGTTTGAAATATTACCGGAACAGGTCTAAGTAAAATATAAATGACGATTGACTTGAATTAGGTTCGAGCGTTCATCCTGGACATTCTTAAACCGGCAGTCTGTTCAGGCAAATATTGACACAGATCGGAAACGGTCGTCGGCATAGTAATTCCGCCGTTTTAAAATTCAATCGTTTCTACGTGCTGTAACAGTGGCTTTCAAAAGAAACGATGCGATTAGTTAAATTATAATATTCTTCAACATATATCGTATCCTGACTATTAAATTGCTTTTATTTGATGATGAAAACATCAATATGAAACTAGGAACACAGGTACTTCTTAGACTCTTTAAATTATTCGGACAGGGCAATGTTTTTGTCTCTCATTGTACCCTTTTCATATTTGATCTTAAGGCACTTTACGTGTCATGAAATATTATATACAGTTTTAATAACAATTTTTCCACTCGTCGTAATTCGTAACCTATTAGGACCAGGTAGAAAGACATTTCTGTTGGACTTTTAACTTAATTTACGGCACTCGAGAGAAGTTTCCCTGGAAGCCACTGTTTTCGAGTTATCAAAGAAAAACGTAAAAAAGTGACCTCTTAAGTCCCAAAGCGCACATTCTACAGATGAGAATTTTCATGCTACTACCCCCTCCCTTCGTCCACCAATATTAAAAAGTTTTGCGAGTACACGAATTTTCTTCCCTAATCAACACTTAATAGTTTCTGAGGTTATTCAAGACTTACGCCGGCCGCGGTGGCCGAGGGGACTGAGGCGCTTCAGTCACGGTCTGCACGGCCACTACGGTCGGGGGTTCGAATCCTCCCTCGGGCATGGATATTTGTGCCGTCCTTAGTTGTAGGTAGTTCATAAGTAGTTTGTAAGTTTAGGGACTGATGACCCCGTAGTTAAGTCCCTTAAGCTTAACAAACATTTGAACATTTTCAAGACTTACAACGATGGCTACGACTCGCAATAGGATGGTGGAAGTCTTTAGCGAGACACGTAAGGCTAGCAAACATAACTGTACTTACAAACGCCATAAAATTTACGCTGCACCTTCTTTCTTCGACTGATAAACGCTACTTCAGTATTTGTTGAACACTTTGTTTCCTGTTAATAAATGGAGAACTAGCGTTTTTTGGAAGTATGGAGCCTTACGGAGAAGAGTCTTTACCTAGCAACACAAAAAAGCTTTCAAAAATAATTTAAAAAATGCAGTTATATTGTTAGTATTTCAACGTTTATTCAACGTTACTTGTCCTTCAAGACATCCTGAGAAGCACTTAAAGTATGTTAGTTTGTATACGACAGCCCGGCCGAACATATGGCCTCCGCTTTTCAACACAGTGAACTGTTCTTTCGAATTGTGTTCATCCGAAATATACTTAGGGTTTCAGCGGAGACTCTTTTTCGCTGCTGAAGAAACTAGCGGACTCTGTACGGAAAAATTCTCTAGTAATCTCGTTCGAGATTAAAACCTACTGCCACGAAAATGCACTACTTGCTAACGAAAGTAACTGGAATAAACTCTAATTATATACACAGATTAGATTCAACAATTACTTTGGAAATGGTAATAAAGGAAAATTTGTATGGATGGTCGTAACCCTCATATCGTAAATTCTCAATCGGTGTCGACGTCTCATATTTGCAATGAGACAGGACATTTTCACTAAGACTGCTTATGCAGAGTTATTGTGTGAATAAAAAATTTAACCGATAGTCAGACACTCAGTGGCAGTAATATTTTCCCGAGTAACGGAAAACCTCTTACGGGTAATGGTGACAAAGCAAATATTTCTGATGCGCCCCTCTCTCCTGGAAAATATCTGCCTCCACTAATCGATATCATCAAAAACCAGGCAACATGAATAACGAGATATTGGTACGCAAACACAAAAATACCTCACATGAAGACTTTAAGCGACGTAAAATCCAATCGCAACGAAACAGAAAAAATTCTCGTAACAAAGCGCAGAAAAGACCTGTAAAAGCTAAAGACTAAACGTATGCATCTTGAGATGGATAATGAAAGTTCTCAAGAGAGAAATTCTAAAACATTAGTAACGTAAAACTCCGCAGTAAAGTTGAATCTACATAAAAATAAAACATGTTGAACAAAATTAAAATAAAGGGCTGTTATCTGATAAAATCTTGCGTCAAATTACAAGGACATCAGGATCTGCTTTCTGGTGAGTGTTGATAAATTGTATAGTGTATCTTGCCCAAGTGGAGGACATATAAGCCTCTTTGCAGTTTTGTAACACTCATATAAACGAATTTTAATATAACTACTTCATGGTGAATGATAATTAACAGAAAGAAAATGGGTGCACTGCAATTATAATCCAAGATATCTTATTGGAGGATAAAACTACTTCTCTATATTATCTTTAGAGGACTGCCAACAATAGACAACTAACTATCATTGAAAAGTTCAACTAAAAATGAAAGAGCACCCAAATCTCAGAATGAAAAAACGCTGGGAGTTTAATACTTATATTTTTTCTAAAGGCCTGAAGTTTGAGGAACCATTGAAGAATTCCTTGACATTACTACATTATCATAAAACGAGAGAGATAAAAGTAAGATCCGGAGTTCGTTAATGAAGACCACTGTCTATACGTCATCTGTTTAAAGCCGTTGGTATGAAATATTCATGCCAGACTGACATGACTACATGATCAGGACTCTAGACAATCATTAGAGCGTATATCGATGCTGCAGGAGTAGTCCTCCTAAATTATGATAACATTTCGAAATTAGAACACATTATCAAATAGTACTGTCTTGTGCCGAGAGCAAGCATCATTGAAAGGAAAAACAGAGAATATAATTTACTATCACTTTACACTATCAGAGAATATAACCAAAAACACTTTTACTATCAGAGAATATAATTTACTATCACTTTACACTAACAGAGAATATAACCAAATCAACACAGAATGAAGGAAGTGAGACAATGTGAAGTAAGATGACATAAAAGTTTTCTGGGTATGGTACCGCGTCATGATGTAAGGCTATTACTTAAATAACCAATGTTTCGGCCAACGTTACAGTGGCCTTCATCTGGGTAACTGGTGTGAGCTGGTTGTTACTACACTTTATATTACTTTCATTTAGACATTACGTCATAATTTTTTAAAATAAGCGATGTTATTGGTGAATGTATTGCGGAAGAGTGGAACTTTATTTTTGATAGGATGCTGAGGTGGAAGGGGTGGGGGTTAGCCGTTGCCTATTGCTTCTTGCATAGCGAGACATGGTTGGTGTTCATCGGCGAATGGGGTGAGGGCTTCCGTTTCTCTCCTGCTGGCCGTGGGCCGCGCGGCGGCAGTAGCTTACTGGTGACGCTCGCGTGTTGTGATGTCAGTGCGGCCTATTACGCTGTGATGGCCGGTAGCCAAGAGGGGGCAAGCCTGAGTCCATCTTCTCTATTCATGTTATTGGGGTGTTTAACAATTTCGATGGCTTCCCTTATCTTACGTTTGACCATCCCTGGTTGCTTGGCGAGTATTCTGGCATCGTTAAATTTTATCTTCCTGCTGCAATCTTGCTGGTGCTGCTGGCTGGCTGCTTTTTGTTAACTTCCTGCCTACTGATGTTTCTTTTATTTGTGTCCATGGCGGTGTGGATCACTCTATGCTTGTAGCCATTTGCCAGAAATGTTGTTTCTAGTTTGTTGAGCTCAGCTGTTTTGTTGTCTTCATCACTTAGTCGTTGCGCGCGAATCGTCAGTGAGCGGATAACAGAGTTCTTCTGTGCTGGATGGTGGTTTGATTGAGCGTGCAAATACCTGTCGGTATGTGTAGGCTTCCGATATACCCTGTGCCCAAGTGTGCCTTGCCTAGTTCTATAAATTTCCACATCTAGGAATGGAATAGCGCCATCCTTTTCGATCACTAATGTAAATTGGATCTTCTTGTGCAATTTGTTTAGATGTTCATGAAACTTGTGTAGTTCCATCTCACCGTGGGGCCATATTGCGAAAGTATCGTCCACGTATCTAAACCAGTATCTTGGGCGTAAAGGGGCGGAACAAAGTGCTGTTGCTTCGAAGGCCTCCATGAAAATGTCGGCTGCCAACGGGGATAAGGGAGACCCCATTGCTACGCCGTCTGTTTGCTCGTAGAATCTTTCTTGTCACTTGAAGTAGGTCGAAGATAAACACAACTGAACCAGGTCGCATATATCTGGCGGAATATGTTCTTGTAGGATGCGAACAGTTTCGTCTACTGGCACATTGGTGAATAATGACTTTATGTCGAAGCTGACCATGATGTCCGTGGGTAAAATTGTTGCTTCCTTAATGCGTTCTATAAAGTGTGTCGAGATGGAACTACACAAGTTTCATGAACATCTAAACAAATTGCACAAGAAGATCCAATTTACATTAGAGATCGAAAAGGATGGCGCTATTCCATTCCTAGATGTGGAAATTTATAGAACTAGGCAAGGCATACTTGGGCACGGGGTATATCGGAAGCCTACACATACCGACAGGTATTTGCACGCTCAATCAAACCACCATCCAGCACAGAAGAACTCTGTTATCCACTCACTGACGATTCGCGCGCAACGACTAAGTGATGAAGACAACAAAACAGCTGGCAAATGGCTACAAGCATAGAGTGATCCACACCGCCATGGACACAAATATAAGAAACATCAGTAGGCAGGAAGTCAACAAAAAGCAGCCAGCAGCACGCTTACCTTATGTAAAAAACGTCACAGATCGCATTGCCAAACATCTTCGCCGGGTAGGAATACAGCCTTTCTTCTACAGCAGTCGCAAAGTCAAGGATGCTCTTGGTTCCACAAAGGACAACATAGACGCACTACATGCATCAGGAGTATACAAGGTGGAATGCGAGTGTGGGGAAGTGTACATAGGTGAGACAGGGAGGGCAGTGGCAACACGCATACGGGAACATGAACGCTACATTCGATTAGGCCAACACAATAAATCTGCAGTAGCCGAACACCAGCAAGATTGCAGCAGGAAGATAAAATTTAACGATGCCAGAATACTCGCCAAGCAACCAGGGATGGTCAAACGTAAGATAAGGGAAGCCATCGAAATTGTTAAACACCCCAATAACATGAATAGAGAAGATGGACTCAGGCTTGCTCCCTCTTGGCTACCGGCCATCACAGCGTAATAGGCCGCACTGACATCACAACACGCGAGCGTCACCAGTAAGCTACTGCCGCCGCGCGGCCCACGGCCAGCAGGAGAGAAACGGAAGCCCTCACCCCATTCGCCGATGAACACCAACCATGTCTCGCTATGCAAGAAACAATAGGCAACGGCTAACCCCCACCCCTTCCACCTCAGCATCCTATCAAAAATAAAGTTCCACTCTTCCGCAATACATTCACCAATAACATCGCTTATTTTAAAAAATTATGACGTAATGTCTAAATGAAAGTAATATAAAGTGTAGTAACAACCAGCTCACACCAGTTACCCAGATGAAGGCCACTGTAACGTTGGCCGAAACGTTGGTTATTTAAGTAATAGCCTTACATCATGACGCGGTACCATACCCAGAAAACTTTTATGTCATCTGACTCTGGCCGCGGAAGCCTACGTAATTGTAATGTGAAGTAAGTTGAACAATTATAACCCCTTTTCGAATGAAGATGACAGCTATTAGTTTGCAACATGCGTCAGAACATGTTGAAGAAGTCACAAGAAAAGGTACATTCACATTTTTATAATTGATGTCCAGAGGATGCAATCAATTAACGTCATTCTCGCGAAAGGTTATTTCACAATGCAACTGTTTCTATTGCCCCATTTGATAACCGAGACAAGTATGTCAAAAGTCACAAACTACCTGTGGAAGTAAATGTACTTAGAGTAATCACAAGAATTACAACTATAGAACAAAAAGAAGGGATATATGGGATTAGTTGACATAAAAAACAAGGCATCTGCAATTTTATTAAAGGAACTGCTGCCATTTTAAGAGAAAATGTAGACAGCATTGCATGGCATTTATCTGAAATACTCAAGCGTGATAGTCTTGGAGGACCAATAGCTGTAGAAAAATAAATAAAATAAAAATAAATTATCTGCCACAGCATGTAAAGGATACTTTGTGCAAATAAGTTACTTCAGCAATGGGATCACTAATAACCTTGGAGCTGACAACACATTTGGAGTCACATGTATAAATATTGCGAAGTACATAAATTATTAAATACACAATAATCTCGAAATTGACATAGGATAAGAATAGTCGAAATAATTCAGTGGCAGTTGTTAACATACAGAAACTTAACTTACATCTAAAAGCACTTCAAGTGACATATCTACATAGCATAATGAAAATATTCTCAAAAACGTAAATCAGATTGTACAGTGGACTGTTCACACAATTTAAAAAAAGGAACCACTTATTTCTCTGTTTCATGTAATATTTTGATGGTTATTAAGTTACTACTATACCTTGAGACACAAGATAATTTATTGTATTTTAGTACAATAAAACATACCTGATACGAAAAAAGGCGGTTAGCATTGTTGACCGTCAAACTTGTGTTCTCAGTTTCTATTCCCGCCCGGGTTACGTTGCATTTCCGCTCGCGACTGGATGTGGGTGTTGTTCTTATCAAAATTTTACCATGATAGACACGCATGTTGAGGTGGCGTCAAATTTTACACCAATCGCGTGAACATGCCGAACGCATATCACGATCATCAAAGCGATACGCAAATTTCAATTAATTTTACTGACAAGTGAGCACAGCCACGGGTAACCGCTAGAATACAATACTGGCACAATTCTCAACGTATTCGGAGCGTACTTATACGCTAATCTATACTTCCACCCGTATCCATATTATTATCATGACAGGTCCGTTACGTCTGATTCTGCCCGTAGTAAGAAAAGGCACACTGGAAGATCCAGTACTGTAAATACATGTTTAAAGTTGACTACTGTATGGCAAAACGTTAAAGAATTTGGCCCAACAACAAATTTGAGGGTATAACTCCAAAGTGACACAGAATCTGGACAGTATGCGGTCGTTCTAAAAATTTCTGTAATATTTTTCTCTGTATAGAAGAGTCGGTGAGCATTGCCTCTCTTCAGTGACATATTTATAAATACTGGCTACTTCCTCACTAGCATTCGTAACAAAACTGCCCATATTCGAGCGCAGCCGAGGATAACAGCAAATCATAAAAAACGTACGGTGCAGTATCCACTATGAGGTAAAGAGAACAGAGAAATTCTTGGCAAGCTACAGCAAACAAAACGGAAGTGTGGTGAGTAGAGAGAGAGATACAGAGACAGAGAGAGGTACCAAAGGAAGAAAAAAGTCGTCAGCAATATCGTCGCTACGCCACAGCTTGTGTGTAGGTTTCCTGAAAAGCGCCTGCAAAGTCGTAGTCCGCAGTATCGAAGATAGAACGGCTACAGAAGAGGAAGGCGTACCACAACATCGCACATCATGTGTTGAAATTGATAAACCACAAAGTGGTTCCCTCGTCCAACAACCTACCGGTTTCATAACTCTGTACTGCTGTTTGCAGTAGCGCCCAAACGTTCAGCGCTGCCAACAGCTCCGTAGCCTCAATGCCATTAAATCAGTCTCTCTCTCTCTCTGGTTCACAGATTGCTGAAACTAGTTCCGACCAGTTACAGTAAGCGCTCGAGTCTGGATACCAGCCAGTAACAACAGAGACACGGCTCATCTATAAGCCAGCAAGATACGTCTATTGCTCTGTTATCCATTGTAGATTCTTTTCTATGATGCCGTTATTCGCATAGACACGGAAGCATCTCGTTCACCGTAAAATGTTCAATTGTTTGTTAAGGTTATTTGACTTAACTGAGGGGTCATCGGTCCCTAAGTTTACAAACTAACTTATACCAAAGACGGCACAAACATCCATGCCAGAGGGGGGATTCGAACCCCCGACGGGGAACGGCCTCTCCCATCGGAGCATAGCGCCTCAATCCGCTCGGTCACTCCGCCGGGGCCAGTAAAATGTAATGCTGAGGCTGATACACGTGAAAGAGATTAACTTTCTACTAAAGATTTATCATTCGGTGGTGATACATATCATTATATAACTCTCTTATAACATTTTATAATATTCTTATATGTCTTCCTTGTTACATTCTTATATAAACATTCCTGTTGTAACACAGACAGCAACGTAGAATCATTACATAACACCTCCAATTGAAAAGTGAGAGTGTCGTCGTAACCAAGAAGAGTGCGATATATTGCAACAGAAGGTGTACATAATCGTATATGTTCTCAAGGCTCTTGAATATGAAGACAAATCTTCCGTAAAACCGAATTACCAGAGAAGTTACGATGCGAGACAATGAAATTTGAATTCGATGATGATGAATACATCTGTAACGTGGGCCATTTTGACGTTTTGATCATAACTTCGGAGTCAGGCGTAGATATCCTGATTACGCTCAGAAAAGTGGGGACACTTCCCTATACTCAATTTTTAGCGCCGTCTTTACCACATGCACAGAGCCACGTATTCGCCTCCGCTCCACTGTTTAATAAAATGCCGCCTCTCGCATTCTAAGCGCCATTGGTTCTTGTCTATCCAGTCTTCCGATCCTCGTTTCGGTATCTGCTCTTGAATACCATTCATCCACTTTCTATCTGGTCTCCCTCCCTTATTTCTTTGTTGTGGAATCCAATACCATGCTCGTAACAGTATCCTTCCCTGTTCGATATGTCTCAAATGTGTATACCATTTCAGTTTCTTCCATTAATTTTATTTATGATGGTGGTTGTAGCTGTCAACCTTTCTCTAATTATTTCATTCCCAACTTGATCAAATGATGTTAAGGTGCAGAATCTTCTCCAGTATGACGTCTCTGCAGGAAGTACTTTCCGTTCTTTATTTTTATCTGTGACCCACATTTCTGACCTGATCGGTACTGTCATTGCCTTAAATATATTCTTCTTTGCGTGTTTTGACATGTTATAATTCCACAGTATTGAAAGTAGAGTCGTAAACATTGTCTTTCCTTGTCATATCTTCTTCCTTATATCTTTCTCATCCACTCCGTCTACACCAAACTCCTAGACATTCATATGCTCTCATATTTTCTTTTTATCTTCCCACTCTCTAATTTTATGACTTGTCCTTTATTTCCCATTACCATACACTTTGTTTTCTCAGTATTATCTTCGAAACAGCGTTTACCATATTCTCCAATTAACTTCTCAATCGTATCTTGCAATATTTCACCAATTTGTTCCCATATGAATACCGTCCTAATCTCCTGTTCTCCCATCCTCGCCATACCTTTGCTCACCGTCAAAGGCAGATGCCTCTAACAGTGGAAGCTGCATGCAATAGTATATTGTAACCACGTTTTTTCCATCATCCCTTCGATTTTTTAAACTACTTATGACAATTTTATAATTTTTATTGCTTTTTATATGGTTCCTACTCTTACATTCTTTATCATGTACACTAGAGCCACCTGGCGGCATCTTTCGTTTGCTTGGACGAGTCTGTGTGCTACTTAGTTTTAGTATAGTTCAGCAGGGCCATGACGATACATGTTTCGTATTAAACTTTACCCCGCCGGCCGCGGTGGACGAGGTGACTGAGGCGCTCCAGTCACGGTCAGCACGGCCACTACGGTCGGGGGTTCGAATCCCCCCTCGGGCATGGATATTTGTGCCGTCCTAGTTCGTAAGTAGTTCATAAGTAGTTTGTGAGTTTAGGGACTGATGACCCCGTAGTTAAGTCCCATAAGCTTAACAAACATTTGAAACTTTACCCCAGGCCGAGGTATTTACTCGAATCATTGTATTTACAGTGTGTAATAATACTCTTCTCTTTAACACCATAGTTGTAATCTTGTAGATTCTGACAATGATTGTTTCGAAATGCCTTAATAAATAAACAGCCGCATCACAACCTGTGGCCTTTGTGTCTCCACAGCGTCCTGTTTAATAACTGCATCTCATCAGAGACTTCATCTCACGTCTGGGAAACATTTTATATCTGGACAATGTGAAGATAATAAATTATATACAGTACACGGATGAAAAGGACATTGACAAATTCGCTCCCTGTTGGATTCTTTTTCTGGCATCTCGGCAGTCACCGAATCTGTCGCGGAAATTGTTTCGGTGTGTTGGGCTGCAGCGAGGGGTATGGAGAGCTGGGAGGGGGTGGGTTGCGGTGTATCAGGGCGGTCCATGCATCACGCGCCCCGCGGGCTTATTCCCTAACTGACCCCGCCCTGGGGCCATAACTCACGCGCCCCGCACCTCATTTATTATCTCAACTTGGGTTACGTGCAAACACATCACGCCACCGCGCTCTCCGCACGACCTCCTCCCGGCTCCGTCGAATTAAAGTATCACGCGTAGAGAAAAGAGCGACGTTGTTTATTTGAATGATACGCGTTTTCATTTTTGGACGAGCTTGCCCTTAGCAAAGAATAGATACGGTTCCGCACCGTGGCCTAATGAACAAAATGCGAGCAGATATCAAATAATAAATCAATATCAAGAGAGAACGGAAGGGGGGGGTCCTTGAAAAACAATTTGTGTCACGGCCGGGATTACAACCCGTTACCTCCTACTTACTAGGCAAGCATTATAAACACTAAGCCACTGCGACATAATGAAGTAGGCGATGGCACTTACTGTGTTAAGGTAACTTGCTCGTGAATCCTCTTAAAAATCGATTTTTTTAATATACATGTGGCTTCTGTTCCGAAAGAACAGACGTCACTTCTGATCCTGCAGTTGTTATTATTTAATATTCACAGAATATATGACATCAACTGCGATTGGGCACAGCTGAAAATGTGTACCCAGCCGGGATTCGAACCCGGATCTCCTGCTTTCTAGGCAGTTGCGCAGACCTCTACACCACTGGGGTCACAGTGATCACCGAACCTGCAAGGACTACCTAAGCACGCCTCCCGTCAAATTCCCAGCTTCGCCCTGCCCACAGTACTCAAACTCGTAGTTATGAAACTAATTCCCGTAAGAGTAAGGGCTTCGAACTTGTCCACCCCTCCCCACTAACGATAGGATCATTGCCCGTCATCGGCATATTATATATATACATGTGGCGTCTGTTCCGAAAGAACAGACGTCACTTCTGATCCTACAGTTGTTATTATATAATATTCACAGAATATCCTATCGTTATTGGGGAGGGGTGGGCACGTTTTAAGCCCTTACTCTTACGGGAATTAGTTTCATAACTACGAGTTTGAGTACTGTGGGCAGGGCGAAGCTGGGAATTTGTATCCGGCGGGAGGCGTGCTTAGAAAGTCCTTGCAGGTGCGGTGATCACTGTGTCCCCAGTGTTGTAGGGGTCAGCGCAACTGCCTAGAAAGCAGGAGACCCGATTTCGAATCCCGGCTGGGTACACAGTTTCAGCTTTGCCCAATCGCAGTTGATGTCATATATTCTGTGAATGTCGATTTTTTTGTTTTTCATCTTAAAGTTTATACTTTTCTGAACACAATGATGGTTAAAAAATATAACTGGACTACGGGAAGTTGTTCAAATATCAATTCAAAGATTACTCAGTGTGCAGCCATGCCCTTTTGTCTGCTACTTTCACACGTTGATTGTTGTAATTAGACTTCTCTCCCAAAAGCGTAAGAACAATTGTTTTTCAAGTAGGGAGCGCTGTTGTAAGACACATTTCGATTCTCTTATAATTTCTGGTGTATATCTTTGTTACTGAGCGTTGTTTTGTTTATTAACATTTTCGTAGTTTGATGTAGCGCTACCTTGTCTTTCTCGGAAGTTGCTATGCCTCCTGAAAAGTGTTTTGGTTTCGACTACATTCTTCCATAAAGCCTCTACTGATGACAATCCACAGTATGCGCTTAGTGCCAGTGGTGTAGGACATGCTGTGGGTACAAAAAAGCACTCGAAAATTGTCAAGTTTGTGTACTCCACCACTCCCTACCGTTTGCAGTATTGGAGGCAATTAAGCTCATATACAGGAACCTAAGTGACAAAAAACTCTTGTCACGATGCTTACATGATTATTAGGTGTGTTAGACGCTGTAATTTGTTTTAATGATGGGGCAGTAAGCAGATGTGAAGTCTTAAGAGTTGCTAGGAATATCTTCTGGGTTCAATATGAAACAATCACTGGTGACAACTGATAGGTTGAGAATGCCCGAAGCTGAAAAGTTGGTACTTAAGGCAACTAAAGAAGCCAGGACAGCAAGGAGAAGCAAGAAAAGAAAGAGAGAAGATGAGGGACATATAAACCGAGACGTAATGGACCTGGAACGCATTAGGACCAACGCAGGTGAATTATAGATAAAATGTATACTTAACAAAGAATTTCTCGACAAATAAATTTTCTGACATGTTTATTTTATGCAGAAATAAACTATCTCAGCTAGAGAGCTGAAACTTTTTGGAATATTTCAGGATATTATTTGGAGAAAAGTAGACTACACAAAGTAACCTACTATCAACAGGTGCAAAAAATCTACTGATTAATTATAAAAATGTAGCATTTCTTTTGAACATCAAATATAAATATTTCTAGAATTAAAACTTGTGATTCAAATTAAATAAGAATTGTAGCCTACTTTCTAGATACACATGTTCCTTATATGTACCTAAAGTTTTTGGTGTCTACGTAAGACGGTTAGTCAATGCATAGAATCAAAGTATGAAGCAGCAAATCATTTACAGGCCTTCACAAAAAAAAACTAAAAACTTCAATATGTGAGCTATTGAAACTACCTGTATATCAAATTGTTCAGAAAGAGAGATGAACCATTGTCCTGCAATTTTATTCTACTAAGAGTTAGGGATTTCAAGATACAGCTGTGTAACTTTATTAAAATCCGTCCCATTTTCCCAGACGTTCACATGCAAGTTACCTTAAGACATGTCTTCTTGGACAACACAAACTTCAATTCTGCCTCATGTTCCCCTATATAAATACTTATCAATATTGTCAAGCCTCTCCAATAGCGAAATGGCACCCCAACAATAAACGTTATTTAGAACAATCCTGCCTCTCCTTCAATTCCATATTTTAATATATATATTGAGGTGTTTGTGCCTATATTTCACTGTGCAGCCAAAACTACACATCGCACACGAATAGTGTTTGCATGTGGTAGTAGGTATGTCTCCCACTGTGCGCTATGATGGTAGAGGATTGATAACGATAAAGGGGTGGAAGATATTGGAGTTCAAAGTTACCGACTTATATAAAATTATACGTCTGGGTGTCAATAATTTTCTCTTCAGTAACAACTACACAATGGAAACGAACGATCTCTCTTTGTTGTTGTAGTACAAAGTCTCCCGTTGTAAACCATAGCAGTTCCGTGTCGATAGCTGTTAGAGCGTGGAAGATATAGTGGTTGATATTTGTCTGCTTATATAAAATTCGGACTGAAGACCAGCGATGACTTTTGACACTATAATAGCAAAGAGGTTATATTCAGTGAAACGTGATGCACATTCTTCAGTTGTTTTTCTGCAACAAGCGCACGAAAAAAGAAAAATAAGTGCATATTGCAGTTTGAAAAGTAAAACTACCAAGATATATGCCAAAGCCTAACAAAGAAATTTTCCGTTCTCGATTCGTTTCTAAAAATATATAATACGGCGCTGAAAAGTAAATCTACAGACTATAGAAACTTGAAATTTGTAGACGTTGTTTATATTACACTGTCGAATTCAGCGATTTTTCGATATTCCTAACTCTAATGGCGTGAAATAGGTTATGACATTTTTTTTAATACGTTGCTATTAAGGTAATTTTGAAGCAAGAAATGCAAAACTTCGGATTTAGAATTTTGATTGGAATTTTAAAAACACGTGTTCCGTTATCTTTGGAAACTCAACAATTAAATGCGAAAATTTGGATTTGGAACCATGGTTAGAATTTTAAAACAATGTGTTCGGGATATTTTCAATTTTGCGAGGCTGGCCGCGGTGGCCGAGCGCTCTGCGGCGCGCCAGTCACAGTTTGCACGACCACTACGGTCAGGGGTTCGAATCCCCCCTCGGGCATGGATATTTATGCCGTCCTTAGAATTAGTTAGTTTGTAAGTTTAGGGACTTTTGGCCCCGTAGTTAAGTCCCATAAGCTCTACAAACATTTGAACATTTGAATTTTGCAAGCAATCGTGCAATAGCGGGTGGCAAGTTGTATCAAAATACTTGATTAGGAAATCATTTTTAAAGCTAAAGTTATGAAAGTTTATATTTGGAAGTAGAAAAAATCAGTGCAGACCATTCATTCTACGCGTGCGAAGCAAAAGGAATTAAGCTAGACTTTATAGATAAAGCAGAGTGTCAGTGTGTATGTGTGCTTGTGTGTGCATATTGCAAACAAATCTACAGTTTTGTTACAATCTTTATGAACTTTTGCACACATAAGCTTCAATGAGAACGGTCGCCCACCATAAGTGTAAAGTATCACGTAAAACATATTGTTCACGAGATATGACGTCATAAACAATGACACTCGCGAAAAACTGCTGCATCAAACAATGATGTTGCACATTTCCTCCTAAAGCACTGGGTTGATTACAGCGACATTTGGTACAAATATTTCTTAACGTGAGCTAACAACGCTGTCCGGGTAAGAACCACATACGAGATATGTCATAAACAATGGGAGTTGCAAGAAACTGCCACATAATGTGACGAGACTTTATTCCCACACTGAGTGAGAATGACAGTACTTAGCGACTTGTAACCACCTTTATAGTGTCGAACCTTTATTGAACTTTTTCTCTCTGAAAACCACATCAAAATAATGAAAGGACATAAGTTTATCGCTTAGTATTTTTTCCGATGTTCATGGAGAAACCCTACGGCAGTAGGTAATGACTTTACAGTTTATAATTTCTACACTACAAATTGTAGTCGCAGGAACTTTTACATATAGTATAGACACATACATCTTAATGTAATTTCGAAATTGTATTACAGTACGACTCATAGTTCATGAGATGTTGTTGTGTTGTTGTTGTGGTCTTCGTTCCGCAGACTGGTTTGATGCAGCTCTCCACGCTACCCTCTCCTGTGCAAGTCTCTTCATTTGAGAATATGTACGGCAACCTACATCTGCTTACTATATTCGTCCCTCGTTCTCCCTCTACGATTTTTACCGCATACACTTCCTTCTAATACAAAGTTGTCAATTCCTTGATGTCTCAGAATGTGTCCTACCAGTCTATCCCTTCTCTTAGGATATGCCATAAACTCCTTTCCTGCCCAATTCGGTTAAGCACCTACTCATTATTTACGTGATCTACCCATCTAATTTATCATTCGTCTGAAATCCTTATCGTCCACATTTCACTCCCATATTATGCTACATTCAAGACAAATGCTTTCAGAAAGGACTTCCTAACATTTAAATTAATATTGGATGTTAACAAGTTTCCCTTCTTTAGAAACGCTTTTCTTTTCATGAGATATAAGGACATAAACAGAAACGTTTTTGGAAAACCTCCCCATCACGCATCAGGTTTTAATCTATTACTTCTTTACAGCTAACTCTTGTCCGTAACAGATTTTACTGACATACAGCACTTATACAAATGAATATATTAATTCTTCTGTGCTCGTAATTGTCTTTGCAACAGATTTTACAGTCATATATCACTTATGTAAATGAATGTATACCTGAAAAATTATACAATAGTACAACATATAAGTTAGTGAATATGAGATCGTACGAATTTTATACGTTATTTGTATTTTGATTACTGTCTTTCTTTGTTTGGATACTGCGCTTATAATTTTGTATATTATGCAAGACAGACTTAATGCTTATATATTCTCCGATAAATATAACCTTTTTTTTAGAAAAAAGGCGATGAGAAGGGATAGGAGAAGTACTAAGGCATGAATAAATATGTAAATTCCCGGGCAACGCCTGGTTTTTAGCTAGTCTTTGACATATACCTAGACAAAATATGCTTCTGAACATTGATTTATTATTTGATATTTCTATCACCTGTATGTGAGATACAATTCAGGATCGTTCCCAACAACATCCATTGCTGGGGTGTAAATGTACCATTCCACTATTGGAGAGACTTGATAACGTTTATACGTATTTATATAGGGGACCCTGAGGTGGAATAAAATTTTTTGTTGTGCAAGGAGACGTCCTTTAAAATCATGCAAATCACCGAATCCATAATCGCGGTGGCTTAGTGGTTATAGATCTTGCATAATAAGCAGAAATTCCCGGGTTCGAACCCCGCCATGGAACAAATTTCAATTCAGTGACTCCCCTTCAATTTCATATCTCTAAATGCGAACACATGGAAAATCAGTCAAACTATTTGCCTGGATTGATGTGATTCTTAACGAAGAAAGATGATGAGGTATGAAAGTGATTGGCAGTTCACTGACTCTTTTAGCTGATGATGCTGACGTTCACTGGAAAAGTGTAATGCAATGCAGGACGATATGCTTCTTATCGATGCATGTTACAGAGAATGGAGTAGGGTACAAAACACCCTTGCGGCTGACGCTTGAGTATTTCTCACCAGTATGGAATATGTGTCAGATAGGGTTGATGAAGTACATAGAGGGTATCCACCGGAGCAGCAGACTCATTTTCTAAGCGCGAAAACTGCATAGAAATGAGCGCGAAACGTTTCTTCAAGAATCATCCAATATATTGCCTCCTCCTACATATATGCCGCAAGAAGTCCACAAGGATAAAAATAGAGAGATTACATCCCAGGCGGAGGCATACTGACAATGGCTTTTTTTTTTTCAGTAAACCTTACGCGACTGCAGTGGGAGGAGGGAGTTTTAGTGGGACATTAATTTTTGATAATTTCTCTCGGCATCCGTCAGCTCAGTTACAAAAAGAAATAGTCCTGTTAATAATATGAGGGAATTATAGCCGAAATGGCCGTACTATAAAATAAATAAATATTACAGCAGCGAATTGTTGGCCACAGAACCCAAAGATTACAAACACTATTGTTAATATTTATTTTATGTGCCAAAATCATTAATTTGAGAAAAATGGGTATTACGAAAACTGGGTAATTAATGTTCATAACTACAGTGTAAAATCGTCTTATCTTAAAGTTAAGCAAAGTACATGTTCATTTTCCAAAGGAAATTACAAACATTATATGGTAACTATATGAAGAATTTACTGAATGTCTACTTAAATTAAGCAATCCAAGTACCATAGTTCAAATGTTTGTAAATATGGGACTCAGCTGCTTGGTTATTAGTCCCTAGCTTACAGACTACTTAAACGAATGTTAAACTGACCTAAGGACAACACACACACACCCTTGTCCGAGGGAGCACTCGAACCCCCGACGGCGAACGGTCGCGCGCACCGCAGCACGGCGTCTCAGTACGCACGGCCATTCCGCCGTGTCCCATAGTTAAGTATTTAGCTAAAAATAGTAAAAAGAATCAATCAATTGTTCTTGTTGTTGCTGTTGTGGTCTTCAGCCCTGATGCAGGCCTATTCATCTGTGAAGGCCTTTCATCTCTGAATAAGAACTGCAACCTACTTTATTTTGACCCCACTTACAGTATTCACCTCTCGGATACCCTCCGAGATTTGTAACCATTTGTAACACATATCCCTCCAATGCCAATGAAGCTTCTCCTGCTCAAAAACACATGAGGCTTACGTTTGTCCAACTGTAACCACTGCACTTTGAAAATAGCACACTCTTCTTTCTTGAAATGTCAGACACATTCATATTATTGAAGAGAAATTATTTTCTCAACAATAGCGAAATTCTTTTGCATCTTGAAAAGGAATGATCGGATACAAGAATTTTTTCTCCCAAAACCATCGTCTATTGCTAAGTAGATCCAGAAAAAAAACTGCCTCAGTCGTTTTTATCTGCCAACGAGTAGAAAGAGACACACAGCCCTTTGTATGTAAACCCCTACGGCTGCTACTGTGCCTGCAACCTTTGAGTAAATTTCGTATTACATTTACGTTCGTGGAAGTTTTTGGTTTTTATATACAGGTGAATCTAAATTTGCGCACTCGGGCTTCGCAGCGCGATTCCTCACGGGCCAACAATGAACAATGTCTCCCACAAAATTTCATGCTGCGCATATTTCCACCAGTAAATGGACGTCGAAGAATGTGATGGCTGTTTGTTCCATACATCAGTGTGTTTCATAATTACACCAACAAACGTATAAGGGATCTATTAGGCGTCTTTAGAAACAAAATGAGCATGGAGCCTCGGCGGAGCGGCCGAGCGCATTGAGGCACTATGCTACGATGCTCGAGGTCGTTCCCCGTCGGAGGTTCAATTCCCCCCTCGGTCATGGATGTTTGTGCTGTCTTCAGTATAAGTTAGTTTATAAGTAGTTTGTAAGTTTAGGGACTGATGACCCCACAGTTAAGTCCCATAAGCTTTACAAACATCTTAACATTTTCGAATGAGCATAGAAACCCATGCCCGGAAACGCTATCCAACGACGCTACGGAGAATTCAAGTTACAGGCACCAGCTCCTGCCGCTAGACATCCCCTCCAGCAACTTCAACGCACTGTTGCGTCATTGGATGACGTTTCCGGGCATGGGTTACTATGCTTTGTTCCTCAAGACACCTTCCACATCCCCTAGAAGTTTGTTGGTGTAGTGGTGTAATTCTGAAACACACTGACGTATGGGATACACACCCATCTCAATCTTCGACGTCCATTTAATGCCAGAAATATGCGCAGGACAAAATTTTGTGACAATTTTTTTATTGCTAGCATGTGAGGAATCACGCTGCGCCGACCGAGCGCGCGAATTTAGATTCATCCTGTATAATAGGGCTTGACATGTAGATCCTACTTCATATAAAACTTCAAAACTCCTTATAAGACACTTAAAATTCTTTTCATTTCAAGTTACTAATTAATTGTGAATTTTCTACATTTTTGTCTGAGTATTAGTGTCTTACCTTAATCATCCATACCTGTCCTACTGTTATCTGTTCTAATTTCTCAACAGTAACGAAACTGGATTAGTGTCAGGGTTCTTATGAATGTGTGCTCGTGTGCGCTTCTTTGTAAATTTGTGTTCCGTTCATTACTTCTTTTTCCTATCGTCTCCAAAGGGCATAACCGTTAAAATTCAAACACAGGCTGATAATGTTTCTTGCGGTAGCAAAACGTTTGATACTGGACACCACATGTCGACGAACCTGTGTTTCACAATATGTAATCACTTTTACCAGAGTCAACTCGATTGTAAAGGCATAATGAATAACATTATCAGTAACGTCAAACGCTTGTAATGAGTTTTTCTGGGTTTAATGCAGTTTACTTCGATGCATTTTCAGCAATATTGTCGAACAGAGAGTCGCTTCTGTCCTGAAATTTAGTTTACGAGTCTATGTGACAGGTTTAACGCACTTTACTCGAACTGACCATGTTTGCTTTGTCTATTAGCATACTCCAGCAGTTATCGTGAATAGAATGACCCCTCGCGTGCGTGGTGGTAAATCCCTTCAGTAAGTTTTAGATCAATTTGACTAATGCAATCAACGAGCTTTAGTGTGAATAAGAGAAAACACTATAGAGAAATCAGTAGCATATTGTTTTATGGTCAACTGATATTTTTTTGCAATAAAATCTTATCTACTCTTGTAAGGCGGCAAGCACCCTCACATTTATTTTATTGGGATAAATTCATACGGTAACATTAGCGGGGCTGCCTGTGTGGGTCAGTTTTTCGCCTGGCCGAGAGAACGCACATTCCTCCGCCTGCACGGGGCGCGGCTCGAGGGGTGTCAGGGAGGTGGACTCGCCTTCTACGCGTTGGCTTTTTAGAGGGGAGGCCTCACAGTGGACTCGACCACCGGGTGACGGAAAGTCTAGAGTTGCTGCGCGCTGGTTGGAGAGCGTGTGTAGAGCGGCCGGCGTGGAGTCCTCTCATTGGCGGAAGTGATTCTAATTTACTACGGCGTAGTAACATCTAGACATACCCCCACAGCGACATGTCGTGGAGGGCTCACTTTCTCCCTAGAGGTTCAGCGTCTGCACTGTATCTATCTACTGTATCAATTACGGAACGACGCATAGCCATCGGCATAATAAGCGAGCCGCGGTGTAGTAGACGAGCGGTGTAAAGAAGCGTCTCGCTACGGAGCGCACGGTTGCTCGCCGTGGAGGTTCGAGTCCTTCCTGGGGCATGGGTGTGTGTGTGTGTTTGTCCTTAGGTTAGTTTACCTCGGTTTAAGTAGTTTGTAAGCTACGGACTGACGACCACGCAGTTTGGTCCGATAGGTTTCAAAAAAAAAAAAAAACAAAAAAAAAAACCTGTCTTACGTGTGCTCTGAGGGTGAGCCGTAAGCCTAGCAGTATTAAATGCTGAGTCTGAAGCTTCTCGTCTGGCTACCAAATATGCAGATAGTGTTTGGGTCTTTATACGTCCATTCGAGTAGTTAAAGCTTGCGAGCATATTTTGAGGGCTCAACGGTGGACTGGCGGAAGCCGGTGTACCACGCCAAATTACTAATACACTAGGGAAAGATAGGCAGGGAACGCACCGGCTGTTTGACGACAGTCTTGGCAAAATTATTCAGGTTCTCTCTCTCTCTCTCTCTCTTTTTTTTGGGGGGGGGGGGAGGGGGGGTTGGTTTGCAGCAGCATCGGAAGCAGGTAGCAGCCACGGCGAGACCACACACGGTACAGTGTGCTAATTCATCAGGGCTCGCTTCCTTCCACTGAACTCGGCCTACATTTGACGTGTTTATCGCGCATTTTCACTCGTTTGCGACACCCGCGTTCTGTGACCCCACTTGTAATTTACAGATTAATTCGTGACAGGTACACGAGATCAGACGTTTTCCTAAGTTCATGTAACATTATCCTTTACCGTACTCGTTTATTCTGCGCCTACAATCTTTACATCCATTCATTTTCTATTTTTAGCATAAATAATTAAATAGTAATTTTGTTTTATAAAAAATTCTAGTAGCAGTTTCACCACCAACAAACCCACTCCTGACCTAGCAGGCCCATTTAGAATAAGATTTTGGGGGTTTTGGGGGCTAAAGTGGTACTAGTTCAGCATAAGAATATTCAGCTAGCCACTATTTTGAGGGACGTCTCTTGCCTCAGGGGCTACCACAAAAAGAAATACACGACAAGCGTTACTGTTGCGCCGTAAGGCGAGGTAAGAGATTAGACAGCATAAGACTGCTCAAGCGTGAGCTACGCTAAACTCCCATGCTCGAGGGACGACACGAAACTCCGACGGGAGCGGCCACGGAATCCGTGACATGGCGTCCTACACAGCGCTGTCATTCCAGCGCAGCAAGAAAGTGCTAGGGGATAATCTGTTTGGTAAAAAAATTCTTCAAATGCTTGTACAGCATATGGGACTGAACTACGGGGTCATCAGTCCCTAAACTTACAAACTACTTATCAACTAGCTAACAGTAAAGACGGCACAAATATCAATGCTCGAGGGGGGCATTCGAACTCTCGACCGTAGTGGCCGTGCATACTGTGACTGGCGCGCCGCAGAGCGCTCGGCCACTACGGCCGACAATCTGTTTTGTACTACTTTTAGTGCACGTACACCGTGTGACATTTCATTTTCATTGAAAACAGAAAGAAGCACTTGTACAATATTGTTAGTGCTAAATCGTTAACGGATCGCAGAACCTATTTAATGTGCTGAAAGAGGAGACCCTCGGACGAGGTGCCATCGAATGCCAGAGTGAAGGCTAACACTGAATAATTCGCCAGTTAATTATAAATGAACTATAAGCTGAATGGGATAAATTTTGAAAAACCGCTTGTTTTAAGTAGCACTTCAGGTGAAAAAAATAATGACACAAAAAATAGTATTTGCCGAGGTGGGATGTTATTTGTGCCTCAGTGATAGCAGAACCACAGCGGAGGAGTATCTGTCGAGAGGCCAGACAAACGTGTGGTTCCTTCTCCGGTAGTTGCAGGGGCAACAGTCTGGATGATTGAGCTGGACTTGTAATACCAGCTAACGTGGCTTTGCCATACAGTTACTACGAACGGCTGAAATATGAGAAACTACAGTCGGTACTATTCCCGAGAACATGCAACTTTACTGGATGAATTCTGATTCACCGAGCGAGATGGCGCAGTGGTTACACACTGGACTCGCTTTCGGTAGGACGGTGGTTCAAATCCACCTCCGGCCATCCAGATTTAGGTTTTCCGTGAGTTCCCTAAATCACTCCACGCAAATGCCGGAATGGTTCCTTTCAAGGGCACGGCCGATTTCCTTCTCTCATCCTTACCCAAACACTTCGAGCATAAGCTCCGTCTCTAATGACCACGCTGTCGACGGGACGTTAAACTCCAAGCTTCCTTCCTTCTTCATGAATTCTGAGACATCAAGAAAGTGTCAGTTTAGTATTCGGAGGAAAGTGTGTGGGGGTGAAAATCGCAGAGGAGACCAAGAAACGAATGCAGTAATCAGGTTCAAATGGATGTCCGTTGCCGTTCTTATGCTTAGATGACGAGGCCTGCACAGAATAGAGAACTGCATCTCTGAAGGCCACAACAACACAGTATAATATTTTTATGTATTTAATTTTATATTATTTACATTTCTGTTGTTTACAAAATTGGGCAGAGAAACAGGCTAGTGCGATTTTTACTTTTATAATATCTTTTACTTTCGGCCTTTTTTGGAAGGTATTTTCAAAGACATACAATTTCGAAAATAAACTTATATTTGGGGAACGCCTCGGGAAATAACAAAACCAATCTCAATATTCATGAATAACGATTATTAACTTGGATAAATTATTTTTTATTTCCTTATAAAAAGTTTTTCCTGTGATATATTCATCCATAGATAACATATCAAGCTCAAACCAAGTTCTAATTTTCATTAAATAACTTACAGCAAAAGAATATTACGATAGAGCCATATGAAAAACTAGCTAAAAACCCGGCCGTGCACGGGTATCTTTGTGCTTATTAAAAATTAGACAGCCGTTCGTCTTTAGTACCACCTTCTAAATTATGTATTATTCCTCATAAAATATGTTTGGAACTACATTAGATATTGAAAAATGACTTTCGCTGTCTTTAATATTGACACCTATCGTGTCCCTAGCCTGAAGTGAGAGTCAAGCTTGAGTCTCGGGACCTGTACTAACTGCGCGCTTCATGTATTTCAAACGTCAACTTCGCTTCGCAGTTCCTCGTGACGCATTGCAATACCACCAATGCCATCCTTTTTGTGATTTTTCATGCTACTGATAAGAAATAATATGGAATATCACTTACGGAAAACATAAGTTTCTGTTGAAAATAATATTTGTTTACCTGTGAGATTGCCTCGTGGTATTTAGTTTCACAAGCCCCTGTGGTATGTTAATAACCATGATAGAAGTTTTTTCCAGTATCTATTGTAGTTCCAGAGACATCTGGGGTGTAGAACTTGAGTCGGACACCCTGTGTATGCAAGCTGGAAGACTTTCTTTAATATAGGTAATCTTTGACTGATATGGATATTGTGTAATATTTTTTGAGCCCATGATGTAGTTGGCGTTGTAAAAGCAGTTGGTTCGAACACGACAGTGCTTTACTAGGCGTGGTCCTGTTTGGAGGTGGTATGCCGTTGCCTTCCTCCGACCTTCGAACTGACTTACCCAGCGAGTTATAGGGGGTCCTAAAGTTTAATGTGGGTTCCGAACCAGGGTGCTACTCGGTACTTTTCACATGGGCAATACTGCCAGAGGGGAAAGAAGTGGAAAGTGACAGATAAAAAAATCTAGAACGTGGCGGGGATCGAACCCGCGACCGTTGGATTTTGTAGTCTGGCACTCTACCACTGTGCAACCGAGGCGCTGCTCCGAGCTAATTTGAGCATTTCTACTACAATTCTAATCATTTGCTTTACTGAGCATACAGATCACTTGACACAGATCTGACTATTGCTACATGCCACCTTCATGGTGTACCAGTTTTAGTGGTATGAATCACCATATGATATTAGTTGAGTTGGGGTTCAAACTTTTCTCCGCAGAGGTAAAATAATGATGAGAAATGTCGCGCCATTTTGGTAGGAATTTGTCTGCCTGCGATAGCTCGAAAGTGTGGCAATGTGTTTCCTGAGTACCACGCGACCTAGTGACATCGTCGCGAACGTTCCAGCACTCTCACGCGTGGTCATCAGCGGATTCGTTGTGTATTCGAGAGCAATGAGCTTACGTGGCGGTCTTTATTTGTTACGTGGAGGATTTTTAAATGTATTCTCGAGCAAAAAAAGCCCGTATCCTTTACTGTGACGTCATAAACAAAATTTGTTTGGGGACCAGAGTATCCGCAGTGCAACATCGAGCAACGGTGGACTCGCAAACGAAGTTCGGCGACAGGAGCGCCTCTCCGGTGGACAATAATGCTGAAAATGCGACGTGTATGGGAGGCGCGGCGCGGCTAATGCAATAGCGACGCCGGCGTTTCATTGCGGGCGCGCTGACCTGATTTGACCGGAGCATAATCGCGCCAGCCCGTGTGTGGACTCTCTGGCGCCAGACCTCTCTGTGGTAAGGACTCCCCGGTGGCCACTGTAATCACATCAGCGGTGCTCGCGTCGTGACCGCAGCGCGCCGGGCGGCCGCCGCCAGAACCACGGGAGGCTATTACTTCTGACGTGAGCGAGGGCGAAAGCAGTGGCCTCTCTGAGAGGCACTGCCGTGGAGGCACACACTGCCGGCACACACTGCTGCACCCTCTTATTTATAGTTATTTTATTTCTTCTAAATCGCTCTTTCCTGGAGCATAATTTATTTGTGTGACTGTGATACATTGGTATTTTATTGACCATGTATGTTGTTGTTATGGTCTTCAGTCCGTAGACTGGTTTGATGCAGCTCTCCACCCTACTCTATCCTGAGCAAGACTTTTCATCGCCCCATAAAAACGGCAACCCACATCCACTTGAATCTGCTTACTATACGTATCTATTGGTCTCCCTCTGCGATTTTTACCCCACACACTTCTCTCTAATGCTACCTTTACGATTCCTCGATGTCTAAGAATGTGTCCTACCAAGCGATCCCTTCTTTTAGTCAGGGTATGCCAAAAATTCCTTTTCTCACCAATTCTGTTCAGTACCTGTTCATTAGTTATGCGTTCTATCCACCTAATCTTCAGCATTATTCTGTGACACCACATTTCAAAAGCCTCTATTCTCTTCCTGTCCGCACTGCTTATCGTCCATGTTTCACTCCCGTACAAGACAACACTCCACACAAATGCCTTCGGAAAAGACTTCCTGACACTTAAATTAATATTCGATGTTAGCAAATTTCTCTTTTCCAAAAATGCTTTTCTTCCCATTGCCATTCTGCATTTTATATCCTCTGTACTGCGGCCATCGCATGTTATTTTACTACCCAAGTAACAAAACTCATCTACCACCTTCTTTGTTTCGTTACCTAATCTAATTCCTTCAGCATCGCCTGATTTTCTAAAACCGCATTCCATTATTTTTGTTTTGCTCTTGTTAATGTTCATTTTATACGCTCTCTTCAACACACTGTCCATTCCATTCAACTGCTCTTCCAGGACATTTGCTGTCTCTGACAGAATTACAATGTCATCAGCAAAACGCAATGTTTTTATTTCTCTTTATTTTCTGACGGTTGTATTATGGCTGCTGCTTAGACGCTGGTTTCTATGTGCAAGTATTATGGCGCGCAAGTTACGATCGATTGCTCTTACCGTGGCGCGTCTGTATGCCGTTCGGCACTTGTCGCTGACATGAAACTTCCTGGCAGATTAAAATTGTGTGCCGGAACCGGGACACGAACGTGGGACCTTTGCCTTTCGCGGGCAAGCGCTCTACCGACTGAGCTATCCCGACACGACTCACGATGCCGCCTTACAACTTTACTTCCGCCAGTACCTCGCCTCCTACTTTCCAAACTTCACAGAAGCTCTCCTGCGAACCATGCAAGACTAGCACTCCTGGAAGAAAGGGTATCGTGGAGACATGGCTTAGCCACAGCGTAAGGGACGTTTCCAGGTTCGAGTCCCGGTTCCGGCACACAATTTTAATCTGACAGGAAGTTTCATATAAGCGCACACTCCGCTGCAGAGTGAAAGTTTCATTCTTGTCGCTGATAGTTCTCTCGGCTTCTTTTTTTTTTCTTTTTAATTTATAGATTAGATTAGTTTTTCGTTCCGTAGATCCATGTTGAGGAGATCCTCATGGATGTGGAACACGTCAAGAAACAAAATTTACAAGCTGAATAATACAAAATACTAATTATACAGAGACACACATTTTCAAGGGTCTTTTTTTTTTTTTTTTTGGGCTGATAATATAGTAATACTAATATAGTATGAGTACCGATACATGCATCATTTGGTACAATTTAGAAATTCACTAATGGAGTAGAAGGAGTTGACCACTAGAAAGTATTTTAGACTCCTCTTAAACTGATCTTTATTTGTAGCTAATTTTCTATACTTGATGGTAAATTATGGAAAATGTGTGTTCCTGAGTAGCAGACCTCTTTTTGAACTAAAGTAAGTGCTTTTAAGTCCTTGTGTACTTCATTTTTTTTCCTAGTATTGAATGTATGAACTGAACTGTTTGTTGGGAAAAGGGACATATTATTTATGACAAATTTCATTAAGGAATAAATATTCTGAGAGGCAGTAGTTAATATACCCAGTTCTTTGAAGAGGCTTCTACAGGACGTCCGTGAATTTACTCCACAAATAATACGTATTACACGCTTTTGGACTCTGAAGACTTTTGACTGACTTGAAGAGTTACCAAAAAATATTTTAAAGCCACCTGCGGTGGTAGGCTGGCAGCAGCTGCAGTGCTGCTCTTCAGCCGATTGGTCCTACAGATATGTCAATTCGCAAAAAAATATGGAATGGTGATAAAAAAAACAGAATTAATAACTTTACAGGAGATTAATAAATGGAGACATATATAGAAAACAAAGACTTTTAAAATAGACATTCAGAAATTAAAATAGCCACAGTGGTTAAAACACACATACAGGGTGTTACAAAAAGGTACGGCCAAACTTTCAGGAAACATTCCTCACACACAAAGAAAGAAAATATGTTATGTGTACATGTTTCCGGAAACGCTTAATTTCCATGTTAGAGCTCATTTTATTGCTTCTCTTAATTGCTCATATTGCTCACATTATTGCTCACATTAATCATGGAATGGAAACACACAGCAACAGAACGTACCAGCGTGACTTCAAACTGTTACAGGAAACGTTCAAAATGTCCTCCGTTAGCGGGGATACAGGCATCCACCCTCCGTCGCATGGAATCCATGATGCGCTGATGCAGCTGATGCAGCCCTGGAGAATGGCGTATTGTATCACAGCCGTCCACAATACGAGCACGAAGAGTCTCTACATTTGGTACCGGGGTTGCGTAGACAAGAGCTTTCAAATGCCCCCATAAATGAAAGTCAAGAGGATTGTGGTCAGGAGAGCGCAGAGGCCATGGAATTGGTCCGCCTCTACCAATCCATCGGACACCGAATCTGTTGTTGAGAAGCGTACGAACATGTCGACTGAAATGTGCAGGAGCTCCATCGTGCATGAACCACATGTCGTGTCGTACTTGTAAAGGCACATGTTCTAGCAGCACAAGTAGAGTATCCCGTATGAAATCATGATAACGTGCTCCAGTGAGCGTAGGTGATGAACACTAACCAGTTGATGCTACGTACTGACGTGCTTGATGCTAGTACTGTTGAGCAATGAGTCGCATGTCAACACAAGCACGGAAGTCAACATTTCCTTCAATCGGGCCAAATGGCGGTGAATCGAGGAAGTACAGTACATACCAACGAAACAATTGGGTATTTTGACAATTGTCTGCATGAATTATTTCAATTTACATTTAAAGAGAAATACTAAAATGAGCTCTAAAATGGAAATTAAGCGTTTCCGGGCACATGTCCACATAACATTTTCTTTCTTTGTATGTGAGGAATGTTTCCTGAAAGTTTGGCCTTCCTTTTTTGTAACACCCTGTTTATGTAGAGTTAAAACTCTCAGAGTTTAAAACACAGTCATCGGAGGACAGTAGCCGACAGCGAGAGCACACATTTAAAAACACACGGAAACGCTATATTCTGCCTTCTCGGCGGTTCCTGACGTTTTAAAACTCGAAACACTGATCACTAGCACTGACACTACAACACTGACGGAGCACTGTTAAAATTGTTGGGCACAGGGGTTGAGGGAGGGGAGGCGCTGTGGGAAGGGACGGGAGGGGAAGGGTAGGGGAGATAGGGGAGGAAGGCGCAAGGACTCCAAGGGATGGGGGAGGAGGGGGAATCCAAGCGTGGTAGGGAGTGGGTTGCGAAGGGGAAGGAATCGTACTATGATGAAAATTTTAAGGTACATTCACTGTGCCTAATATCTGCTAAATATGTTGTGAATGTTGTTAGTAGTAAAGACGTAATAAATCGAAATCTCAAGCATGATGGTGCGGATTTTCATGAACCAAATTGTTTCTGACATCGTGTCTCATGAACTATATGTCGAACTGTGATATAATATCGAAGGAGCATTCATTGGTATGTATGTGGACTGCCTGCGAAATGTCTCGTGAATGCAATGTAAAAGTGATAACTTGTAACGTCATGCCAGCTGCTGTAGATATACGTCATGAACATCGGACAAGTAGTAAGCGATACACTTTTTCCCTTTCATCATTTTGTTGGGGTTGTCAGAGAGAAGAAGTTTCGTAAAGATTTGAAGTTATGTTTAAAGTTTATTTCAAGTCGTTAAGTGCTCTCATTCTCAAATATTTGACAATTTAATTCATGCTATCATGCGCTGCAAGATGAGGTCGTTTTCATTGTTTATGACATGATATCGTATTAACTACGTATCGGAGGTGGCTTTTGCCACCATAGCAAACGAATATGTCTACTAAATTTCGGTGAAATCTATCCTTTAATTTAGGAGCAGATGTAGAATATTTTCGCAAGATGTGGACGTTTACAGGAATCTCATTTTTATGACGTCATATCTTCTGACGTATGTTTCGTAGGTGGTTCCTACCCGAACAGCGATTGTTGCCTGATATGAAGGAACTTGTGTACCACATTTGGTTGAAATCGGTCCAGTAGTTCAGGAGGACATGTGGAATATACTAACACACTTAACAGCCAATTTGTAAGATGTACAGATACAAATTGGAATAATTATCGTATGTGTCTATCTAATGTGCAACCTTATGAGACAAACAGTTACAGAAAAAAAAAACATTTTATACCACGTGTAAAATAATATGTATATAATTTACCCTGAATACCAAATACTTCATTACAGAATAAGCGCCGGCCGCGGTGGCCGAGGGGACTGAGGCGCTCCAGTCACGGTCTGCACGGCCACTACGGTCGGGGGTTCGAATCCTCCCTCGGGCATGGATATTTGTGCCATCCTTAGTTGTAAGTATTTCATAAGTAGTTTGTAAGTTTAGGGACTGATGACCCTGTAGTTAAGTCCCCTAGACTCTACAAACATTTGAACATTTTTAACAGAATAAGCCTTTTGGGATCACTAATGCACAGTTCTCGAGTTCATGCTACAAATGCCAAAGGGACTTAACAAAATTTAAAGTTTGACAACACGACGGACTAGCTTCACCGATGCAGAAGATTAAGTAGACAGAATCTTACATAAACTTGAACTGCACTAAATCACATTTTTGACAGTGTTAAATCAATTTCTTAAAATCACAATAGTCAACAAGCCCGTTACTCAGAATCTTAATATTTATCACTGGAAGTCGGCGGTAGGTGTGAGGTGGTCCAAAAGGAACTGACAAGTTAGCATGCTGTTGACGATTGGCACGAAACATCCGCCATGTGTCAGAATCGCGTGCTCGAGGCCCATTCGGAACAAGGGGGCGTTAACCACAGCACACTGACTACAGTTTCTACAACAATCACATAAAGTAACAGTAAAACACGACTTATGGAAAGTAACAGTTTAACTCTCTCGTATGCAGTAGAAAATCACTGTAGTTGTAATTATTTCGAAAGTGCTCAAGAACGAGTTAATTTCAAACAAAATCTCCAAAAGGATGTCTAAGTAAATCAGAACTCTTTAACAACTCCCATAATTTACTGCAATTGAAGAAAATGCGTTAACATCGGCCATTATCCAAATTTAACATTAAATCGCACAAATCGCCTCATCACTGAAGAGTACCGTTTCCGCAATGTCTTGATCGGCGGCGTGTTGTTCTGACACCCACTCACAAAACTGCATCCTTTGGTCAGGGTCGTCTTCCACCAGGTGCCACAGGAGCTGCATTATGGTTACCATTTATGTCGCTGTAGGGTTCAGTGGATACTGTTCCGAGGAATGCCATGCCGTTGGGCAAGTCGTCTGATACCTCGGATGGGACTCGTGGCCACCGTTGCTAACACTGGCTTGCTCGAATGTTCATTGGTTGCTGTGAGAGGCTTATCTGCTACCAATACCGTTTCTTGAAACTTTCCAATGAACTTGGCACTCTCCTGACGGGTTCCCTGTCAGGGTGTCGTTGGTTGAAGTTCCTGGTAATATCCGAGGAATTTTAGTCACCAGCAGACAGGATGATTTCGATCCTCTCTTCTTTGCTCAGTGGCATGCTGTCCTTCACAATAACGGGACACCTGTAATGATAGGATGAAAACGTGATTAGGTTTGAGCATGGTGAATGACGAATTACATTACATTACACGACCCATAACTGGTTTCCTAACGAGGATAGAGTAAAACGGACTTCACCAATGTGTTTCTCGTTGATTTTTACTCTTAAAACACATACTACATGGCCCCTTCCCATTGAAGAAATGTGAGCTGATTCCAAAATGGCGGATACCAAGGTGGCGGAAGCCTATTGAAGCGGTACTGATAGTTCGCTTCATTACGTTATCCTACAATACTCTTTATTAATTTCTTTATTAATGTAAACAGAATGTTTGGAGCCTTTATTTTAGATCAGCTTAGTTGGCCGTTCAAGTCATTATTTTGTTGCAGTGCAGTTCCCATTTAGGGACCAGCGCATGTTCTACAAAACCCACTTCCCTTTCCGTATGTGTGTGAACGTGTGAGTGTGGCAAAGGTGGTGACAGAGATTGTAGTGGGTTTAGCAGTAGCAGAAAGTTTACAAGTAGGATAGCCAACATTTGCTTGCTAAGAAAACAACAGAGATTTTTTTGTGGAACCAGAGGTTGCTAGCCAGCAGAATGCGAGTCTTGTAGATTGTCAGGTTGGTGGGGGTCACGTTATGCCTTCAGCCAATAGGAGAGCTCCGCCGAGCAACTTGAAACGGATGAGCTGAGGTGTCCGCCATTAGAGAGTTGGCGAAGTCCTCGATCCGAGCGGACGTATATTATATCTGGTGTGAGTATCGTAAATGTGCCTTATAGTGTCGATTTTGTTGAGTAATTCGATCGGTATTGTTGCCACTATCGTCATTCTATCGCGAGATCATGTGTGGGATGCAAATTCGTGTAATTTTTAACGTAGAAATTCGGCCTAGTGTGGGACTTGAGATTGTAATCGTTTATTTTAAGTGGGACATGACCATCAGCTTCAGCCCTTCAATTTTTAGTTTCATATGAATCATCATCACCATCATCATCATCATCATCATCATCATCATCATTAGAGACTGATTATGCCTTTCAGCGTTCAGTCTGGAGCATAGTACCTCTAATAAACTTTCTCCATGATCCCCTATTCAATGCTAACATTGATGCCTCGTCTGATGTTATGCCTTTTACTTCAAAATCATTCTTCACCGAATCTAAGTACTTTCTTCTTGGTTACCTCGACTTCTCTTACCCTCCTTGCTTCTCCCATGCGTGTAACATGACCCCACCATCTCAGTCTGTTCGCTCTAACTGCTTCATCTATGGTGTTCATTCCCAGCTTTTCTTTGATTTCCTCATTATGGACACCCTACTGCCATTGTTCCCATCTATTAGTACCTGCAATCATTCTTGCTACTTTCATATCTGTAACCTCTACCTTATGAATAAGGTAACCTGTATCCATCCAACTACCACTCCCATACAACAATGTTGGTCGAAAGATAGAGCGGTGCACCGCTAACTTAGTCTTGGTACTTACTTCCTTCTTGCAGAAGAGAGTAGATCTTAGCTGAGCACTCACTGCATTAGCTTTGCTGCACCTCGATTCCAGTTATTTCAGTATGTTGCCATCCTTTGAGAAAATACATCCCAGGTACTTGAAACTGTCTACCTGTTCTAACTTTGTTCCTCCTATTTGGCACTCAATCCGTTTAAATCTCTTTCCCACAGATATTACTTTTGTTTTGGAGATGCTGATCTTCATATCATAATTCTTGCACCTCTGATCGAGCTCTGAAATATTAGTTTGCAACCGTTCAATCGAATCGGCCATTACAACTAAGTCATCCGCATATGCGAGACTGCTTATTTTGATTTCACCTATTTTAATCCCGCCCTGCCAGTATACTGTTTTCAACATATGATCCATGAATAGGATGAACAACAGTGGTGACAGGTTACAGCCTTGTCTTACACCTGAATCTACCCTGAACCATGAGCTTAATTTGCCATCTACTCTAACTGCTGCCTGGCAGTCTACGTAAAGCCCTTTAATTGCCTGCCGCAGTTTGCCTCCTATACCATAATCTTTTAGAACTGACAGTAGCTTCCTCCTAGGAACACGGTCATAAGCCTCTTCTAGATCTATGAAACACAGATACAATTCCCTGTTCCACTCATAGCTCTGGTCCTGACAGCCTCTAAGAGGCCTAATTCCACACTGATTTTCATCTAACTTGTCCTCAATCAATACTCGCACTCTCCTTTCAACAATACCTGAGAGAATATCAGGAAATAATGATTCAAGTGCGGCTGTTTGTATTACAAAATAAATGACGAT
The DNA here is from genome assembly GCA_026315105.1 of Locusta migratoria. Taxonomy (NCBI): domain Eukaryota; kingdom Metazoa; phylum Arthropoda; class Insecta; order Orthoptera; family Acrididae; genus Locusta; species Locusta migratoria. Next base: position 107,227,601 of record CM048747.1, read on the forward strand.
GTTCGTGGCAGAATCATATTTAATTGATTGTAACGGGCGTGCTGAGCATGCGTTCCCGCCCTTTTCTGTTTTCGTCAAGGTCCAACAGTAGCTAATAATCACCTTAAGTGTGCTTTAGTAACTTTTCTTAATTACCATACCTAAATAAAGTTTTGAAATCTCTCGTAATTTTTGTCCTTTTCTTGTATGCGATGTTAACCTTTGTCTAAAGTTTTTGAAATGGTCATGGACCGCCGGCTCCATCAACCTGCAGCTAAATATGTGGCTCTATAGCGAGGAACTAAAGCGAACAGTATACCGCGCGCGTGCTAGTTATAAAAATACGAGTGATGCCCGAGATAATAGTAAATTCTTAGTGGAAGCCCACTTCGTTGCAGTTGTTTCACACTATTGTTCATTTGCCTCCTTTTCATGTTTGGTATAATAGCAAATCCCCCGTAAGTATCTCCAGTGCAACTAAATGTTTCAATACCGGTTGGTAAAATTTTGTCCCGAGATTATCGCCAGATTTACGGTTTTTCTTAGAATGTTTGTGTGGCACCATGTGGCTTCCAACGTCTCTTTGTATCGGTCTTGTGAATTATTGTACCATTCTAAATTATTCCTAACGGTCAGAGCTATTTTCCTCATGCTATATCTGATTTTCTCTCTCTCTATCTCTCTCTCTCTCTCTCTCTCTCTCTCCCTCTCCCTCTCCCTCTCCCTCTCCCTCTCCCTCTCTCTCTCTCTCTCTCTCTCTCTCTCTCTCTCTCTCTCTCTCTCTCTCTCTTTTTGCTTTTTTTTTCGTGAATGTTATTGGAAGTCACTGAACTTATGATTATTATGCTGGTAGTGTCAAGGAAACTCTGCGCTGTTTCTCTTGGGAAGTACGTAGTTTAACAACTTGTAAATTTTCGTAGAGAATACCACATTCAGTTTTTAGTATTTTGAGCATGAATTGTGGGGAGAACGAATGATATTTGGCTGGAGAATTACCTCCCCTTGTGCCCCGTCCCAATTATATGAGATGATTCACGACAAAATACACATTTAGTGAGACCGATAATTTTAAATATTTTATCTCTAGCCAGTCGGCAGGATTACATAATTGTGTTCATTTTTTTTATATGTTTAGTGTTGACGTATTAGCTTCAATAAATTGAGTCAACTTTACGTCTCTCCCCATCTTCTCATTTATTCCGTTTCTCCAGCCATCCGTTATGCCCTATTGAATATAAAAGTGCTTATGGAGTTTGTGGTGGCGATTCAAACTGGAAGTACGACAGTCGTAACAAAATCATAGCCAGTAGCCACAATTCGGAATCTACATCTACATCTACATGGGATACTCTGCAAATCACATTTAAGTGCCTGGCAGAGATTTCATCGAACCACCGTTGTACTATTTTACCTCCCATTCCATTCTCGAATAGCGCGCGGGAAGAAAGAACATCTGAATCTCTCCGTTCGAGTTCGGGCTCTGATTTCTCGTATTTTATTCTGATGATCATTTCTATCTATGTAAGTGGAAGTCAACAATATATTTTCGCATTCGGAGGAGAATGTTGGCGATTGCAGTTTCGTATGTAGCCCACGCCGCAGCGATAAGCGCCGTTGTTGTAATGATTCCCATCCCAGATCCTGTGTCATTTCCGTAACGCTGTCTCCCCTGTATCGTGACAATACGAAACGAGCTGCCCTTCTTTGGACTCTTTCGATGTCCTCCGTCAAACCCAGCTGATAAGGATCCCACACTGGGCAGCAATACTCCATAAAAGGACGGGCAAGCGTAGTGTATGCAGTTTCTTTAGTAGTTCTGTTGCATCTTTTAAGGGGTCCGCCAATAAAAGCCTCTGGTTCGCCTTTCCCACGACATTATCTACGTGTTCTTTCCAATTTAAGTCAGACGTAATTGTAATTTCTAGGTATTTTGTGGAGTTTACGGCCTTCACATTTGATTTATGATGTAAACAAAATGTAATGAGCGTTATCCGTTGTGAAATAGAAATTAAATTAATCAGTGGAACATTGAAGTCACATGATAAATCAGGATTATAAAAATCTAATAATTAAATGGTACCGAATGGCGACTGCAGGCTATGGTAGGTAAGTGTGAACGCCCTGATAAATTGACTGAGGGAACGTGATTATAATTGACTCATACTTGCGCGCAGGGTTGTTGAAAAAATAAAGGAGGACAGCTTTCACTATGTCAATTCCATCCCTACCTCTCACCATTTTTGCGATATTTAGTCCGGTCCTGACTTTTGTAACACCCTACATACATATATATTCTAGCTCTAAAATTTCCCACCAACTAAATGTATTACATACTACGGCTACGTGATTATAACGTACATATTTATAGAGAAATTATATATTTCCTTTTGAAAACCAAATACTTCATGAAAATGGCATGAAATATTTATCAAATCACTAAATACACACGACTGTTTTTCTTATCAAGGGATTTCATATACCGCTTGAAATACAATAATAGCACAAAGCGATCCTGATATATAAATTTTTACATTAAATTTTTATTATCAAATTTAATCGTCTATAGCGCCTACATGAATGCAGCTATCGAATGGGCATGTAGACGCCTGCACTCGTCATAAAATATCCTGTTAAATGGCGCTCATTCTTTTTGTTTTTGACCGATAGGAAAACACTTATTAAATCGGGCGGTAAATCTGATCGTTGCTGTGGCGGCAATGTCCCAAACCATGCACTCGGCTTCCAACCGAATTACCAAGGCGTGGCCTGCTTCCAAGCCAGCGCCTAAGTTCTCACTACCTGGCACCTCTTCACAGCTTCGCAGCTGCCCAGTGGGAGCACTGCAGACAAGGGGAGAAATACCGACTCGAAGTACACCATATGGGGTGTGACGCTGAGAGAGTACATTACCATCTTGTTAAAGAAATACTGGAACAACAGGAACTGGTAAAGGAAGTCAGGCCACAGTTATAAAATTTTGAACAGTTTGTAACACGACAACACAATAACCTTGGTTTCTTTTTCTTTTCTTTATCATGAATGCAATGATAAATTTATTAGACAAATACTTACGTGAAAGTTTTGTCAGTATATACGTTTAGATTTATTTATGTGGTTAGATTTGGTATTTGATGTTGATTTTGTATCTCAATTGTAATACTGTGAATGAATTGACATTTATATCGAAGTAGTAGACACTCTGGCCTAATCAGGGACTTCAACATTGTAAGAAAAACACAATATTTCCCTTAAAAGAAAGACGTTCTTTATTGCGGCGTGATCTGTTTGCGAAGTTTCAAATTCAAATGTTCAAATGTTTGTAAGGCTTATGGGTCTTAACTACGGGGTCATCAGTCCCTATACTTACAAACTACTTATGAACTACTTACGAAATAGGATGGCACAAATATCCATGCTCAAGGGGGGATTCGAACCCCCGACCGTAGTGGCTGCGAAGTTTCAATCACCGACTTTTACTTCTGAATGTGAAAATATTTTTCTAGCACCCACCTACTTAGGGAGACATGACCATCCCAATAAAATAAGAGAAATCAGATCGAAAACGGAACGATGTAGGTATTCTTTCTTCCCGCGCGCTATTAGAGAATGGAACGGTAGAGAAAAGTAATGAAAGTGGTTAATGAACCCTCTGTCAGACAATTAAATGTGATTTGCAGAGTATCTATGTAGATGAAGATGTAGATGTAGAACTTTTGCCGTTGAAAAGCGGAGGCGCGGCAGTAGTCGTTAAGATGCGTAGCTTTGCAGTCGTAGTGCTGCAATAATCGTTAGACTCTTAAGTTCGGAGTGAAGTAGTTATGATGTCGGCACAGGGCAACAGGAAATTTTTACTTGAAATACTTCTTAAACAAGGTCCGCCTAGATGACGTCAAAAAAAAAAGTTTGTTTCATTTCACAACTAGTTTCAGCAAAGTTTGTTGCAATTGTCAAGCGAACAAAATACTTAAAAGCTGAACATTAATGAAGGCTCTCATAACATTTAATCAGTGGTTTCTCAAAACTCATTCAGAGTACTGCTAACCTTCAGAAACGAATGACAGTATGCCTAAAACATGACATCCAGGCAATTACTGCTGATCAAACAACAGCTGTTCAAAAGTTTAAATGTTTGTAAAGCTTATGATACTTAACTGTGGGGTCATCAGTCCCTAACATTACAAAAAATTATGAACTATTTGAATTGAAAAGCAGTCTCTGTTGCAAATTATAATATTTTTTTTTTATTGCGTTTTGTGCTTTTCCCTTTTGGCGCATCAGAACACTGTAACAGGGAAAATATACAAATGTCAGTTTCATGCCGCGGACATAATATTGTAGTGGATAGGTCAGCGGCATGAAACTGACATTTGTATATTTTCCATGTTACAGTGTTCTGATGATGCGCCTAAAGCGCGAAACGCGTTAAAAATAAATAAATATTATAATTCGCAACAGAGACTACTTTTCAATTCAAATATGGATTCACTGTTGCTACACCAGGTCAACGAACTTTGGAGTAATGTATACTTATGAACTAGTTTATACTAAAGACGCACAAACATCCATTCCCGAGAGGGGATTCGAACCCCCGACGGGGAACGGCCTCGCGCATCGAAGCATAGCGCCTCAATGCGCTCGGCCACTCCGCCGCGGCAGGAATTTAGTAATCAGGCGTAATTGAAGGGCTATGGGTACATCAGAAGGCATCAAGAAGAAGCAGTTAAGAAGAAGAGGACCGTGAGTCCAAAGTTTATTGCAAATATTCCACCGATAGGAAGAACCTGTTATGTCAATAATGACCGACTACGAATCACTTAAGTACGATCCAGCCAATTAGTATTCTATAAGCATTTACGGCTAGCCAGCTTATTAGCACTGTTCTTCTCAATAGCGAACCAAAATTACTGCAAACAGTGATAACAATTTTTCACTTAAAATATACTAGTTCCTGTCCTCATCATTGTTATTCCGAGGCCAAATCATAGAATATTAGAGTGATAATAAGAAAAGTTTATTATAATGGTCAGGAATGAAAATTTCAATTATAAAAAGTATCAGTAAACTAAACGCTGTGGAAATCAATGAACTTTCAGTTGCGCAATACTGTACTGCCTGGTATCGATGGTAAAATTGCTTTGATTCAAACTAATTCAGATAGGTTCCAGAAAGGATAAAGCCAAGATCCCTAGTATATAATAATTTAATTTGGGAGACCGGTTTCTTTCGATAGTCTCTTCCATCATCTTCTGGTCTAAAGACATTGTATAAAAATAAAAAAAAAAATAAAAAAAATAAAAAAAAAAAAGCCGTCATCTTCTGACTTCAACAGTTGTTGTATAAAACAATTTGAAGTGCATAGATGCACTATATCATTGTAGTTAAAGTTTACATATCAGTATAATTGACAGTAGGATAAATTTTTAGACCAGAAGGTGATGGCAGAGACCATGGAAACCGGTCGTTCAAATAAAATTGCATACTAACGATCTTGACTTTATCTTTATTGGAACCTATCATAATATTGTATCGCCTCCTTACAATATAAACAGACAAAGTCAAACTAATTCAGTTATCTCTGTGTGATCAAGGGTAGAATAGTTAATAAATTCAGTGCATAGACATAAAATAACTGACAGTGTTAGTTAAAACAGCACAGCTGATACATTTTTCCAGTGGGTAATTGCAACTATCACTTTGTTGAAAGCAGTAATTTTTCTCGGGTAATGGTGCTCATTAATCAGTCGAGTCAATAGTTCATTTAAATTGCAAGAATTTTGACAATTTCATAAATACTAATTTTTCAGTTATGTGGACAGAAAACGAGAACGTAATCTTAACAAATTATCGAACTACAATAATTAAACTGCTCACTTAATGGGTTCTATTTGCTTACTGTGTTTCATTGTGTATAGAAAGCAACAGGCAATACGGTGAGACGCATTTTTAATATTAACACCAAACTAGCTTTACTTCTGATTGCTGCTTATTAACACGTAAGAGTTGCAAGATTTCTGAATTGTTCTACAGAAGATTTAATTTCCAGAACAGATTAGTGTGATGTCTTTTGGTTTTGGTGCATCGTTTAGCTTAGCACAGTGTGATGTCTGTGTCAGCCAGCCTATTTAATTAACCACAACTTTCATAATTAAAATATTTTCCAAATTTCGTTCGCTCATTCAGTGAGCAAGAAAAGAAAGGAAAGCTGAAAGTTGAAACGAATATATAGAGAATCTGTACAAAGGAAATAAATTTAAAGGCAGTATTCTAGAAATGAAAGACGAAGTAGAGGAAGATGAGATAGGAGGTACGATACAGCGAGAAGAATTTAACGGAGAGCTAAAATTTGAGTAGACACAAGACCCTGGAGTAGATAATAAACTATTATTGTTAGGAGAGCTACTCGTGAAGAAATTGTTCAACCTTGTATGCAAAATATATGAGAGAGGGGAAATACCTTCAGACTTCAAGAAGAATATAGTGATGCCACTTCCGAAGAAAGCAAGTGGATACAAATGTGAAAATTACAGAACTATCAGTTTAACGAGTCATGGTTGCAGAATACGAACAATTCAAATCAATTTGTTTTCTTCTCACATGCTAGATAAGGGCAGTGAGAAATTGATATGCTTAGTGAAAGAAAGAGATTTTGGTACCCAGAAGGCGATAAATATCACAGTCGGGACATAATTCGGAATCTAGGGTCTGATATTACAGTTTATTGGAAACTCCAAGTTGGTTAAACCCTTTAGCATGAATTGTAGGCGTAAGTTATAACCTCAAAATATGTGTTCAATCCGGTATTGTGGCATATCTTAATGTTATTGTATTGGCTCTCAAATCAAAATGTTCAAATGTTTGTAGAGCTTATGGGACTTAACTACGGGGTCATCAATCCCTAAACTTACAAACTACTTATGAACTAGATAATACTAAGGACGGCACAAATATCCATGCCCGAGGGGGGATTCGAACCCTGACCGTAGTGGCCGTGCAGACCGTGACTGAAGCGTCTCAGTGCCCTCGGCCACCACGGACGGTCCGCAGTTAAGTCCCTTATGCTTCACAAACATGTGGACATTTTAAGGGGTTCTCTAGGAGCTACGTCATTGTTGGCAGACGATGTTGAAACCATGGACCGTACATCTACAATCCTCCAGAATGCGATTTCCGTCTTCGGATCAAATTCGAAATCATATTTCCAGGTGTACTGATATTTATTTTCGTCGGTATATGATATAGGGAACGGAAGGTTATTTACAACTTGCACATTAACCAAACAGCTGTTATAATAGTTCAAGGGCATTAAAAGGACGAAGTGGTTAGGGAGGGAGTAAGATAAATTTGTAGCCTTTCTCCAATTTGTACATTGACCAGGAAGTGAAGGAAAGAAAAGAGAAATTGGGAGAAGGAAATGAGCGGAATGAACAGTGTGTTGAAAGGGGCGTATAAGATGAACATTAACAAGAGCAAAACAAGGGTAATGGAATGCCGTCTTAGAAAATTAGGAGTTAGATTACGCAACGAAACAATAAACGTGGTAGATTTCTGTTACTTGGGCAGTAAAATAACGTATGATGATCGCAGTACATAGGATATAAAAGCGTGTTGGAAAAAGGGGAAGTTAGCTAACATCAAATATTAATTTAAGTGTAAGGAAGTCTTTTCTGAAGACACTTGTGTGGAGTGTTGCCTTGTACGAGAGTGAAACGTGGACGATAAGTGGCTTAGACAGGAAGAGGATAGAGGCTTTTGAAATGTGTTGCTACAGAAGAGTGCTGATGATTAGATGGATAGATCGCGTAACTAATGAAGAGGTATTGAACAGAATTGGGGAGAAAAATAATTTTTGGCATACGTCGACTAAAAGATGGGGTCGATTGGTAGGACACACTCTTAGACATCAAGGTATCGTGAATTCAGCGCTGGAGGGAAGTATGTGGAGGAAAAATCGCAAAGGAAGGCTAAGAGACGAATATCGTAAGCATAGTCAGATGGATGTAGGTTGTCATTCTTCAAATGTTCAAATGTTTGTATAGTCTATGGGACTTAACTACGGGGTCATCAGTCCCTAAACTTACAAACTACTTACGAACTAGGACGGCACAAATATCCAACCGAATCCACGACCGTAGTGGCCTTGTCATTCTTATGAGAAGATGAACAGACTTGCTCATAATAGAGTAGTGCGGAAGCTGCCTCAAACCAGTCTCCGGAATGGAGACCACAACAACAACAACAACAACAACATGATTTTGGTCACCATGTATTCGGCCTGTGTTGTCTCTGGATAATGGCATTATTCATTCTGCTGCAAAACTAAATTGTTTGAAGGAAAACTACTTCCAGAAACGGCACTAACAGAAACTAAAAACGCGTGCGAGAAATCTGTACAGCATTAATTCCGAATCGACTGTAAACAAAAAAGAAAAAGAAACAAAAAAAAAAAGAAAAAAATGACAGTATCATCACCTGAAATTAAATGGTGGATTGAAGGACGGTAAAAACTCAAATGCAATTAACCTCTTTCAAGCTCTGACAGTATTAACAGATGGCTGTGAGTTAATTAACATGTTGTTTACGGTTTTTGTACACGTGCATTTAACTCAAATCCTTTTCGATTCAAAAGATTTAATAAACCAAAATTAACACGTCCTACTTCATTTTGAATTGCAACGAGTACATTTATGTTATTGCAGCGTATTACGCGTGAGTGACCAACGACGACGTGAATCTGTGAAACAACACCCAGGCCAGACATACAGAACCACAGAGGTTAGTAATAGAATATATAACTCGGGCCAGGAAGCGGTGATTATTACTGCTGTTTAATAACCCGCAGTGGTGTTATTCTGCAACCAGCTGTATACGTTATCATCATCTAAATCTGAACAATCAGGAATATATGCTAGCATATTTTGAGAATTCAGAAGTGTTGTCAACTTCACAAACTTTGTAATCGACAATGTAATTTTATTCTGCGGAAATGCAACCATAAAAATCATGTCTTCACCCTCTTGTTTTACCGATTTCAACCCAGAAACCACACCAGCTTACCCTCTATGTCAATTAATATTTATCCAGTTGTTTTCTTCGGTATACAACTTGGATGTTCTCCAATACATCTTGATCAATCGGTTGTAGAAGAACCGTTACTTTAGGAGCGAGAACTTCACTCCGATCTCAGTGTAGACGAGCTGTTTCATTTTCTGATATTATTATGCACTGCTAGTTAACAATATGGCCTTGGTGGAAGACACTTTTCCTCAGAATATCTTATCACATCGGCATACAATCACTATGGAGCCAATTCTTTTTAATGTCAGGCTAAATTGGAACGTAGCCTTTTAAAAATACACAACTTATATATGTTTTAGTTTTCTAGTGCGAAAAACAGCCAGAAGTTACCAAGCCAAAGAAAGCGACTGTTAAAAAATCCAATGTGGCAGCGACGAAACAAATATCTTAATTTTGCATGGGGTACTATTACTGATTTTGGATAATCTACATCTACATGGGATACTCTGCAAATCACATTTAAGTGCCTGGCAGAGAGTTCATCGAACCACATTTATACTATTTATCTCCCATTCCATTCTCGAATAGCGCGCGGGAAGAAAGAACAACTGCATCTCTCCGTTTTAGCTCTGATCTCTCGTATTTTATTCTGATGATCGTATCTACCTATGTAAGTGGGAGTCAACAATATATTTTCGCAGTCGAAGGAAAATGTTGGCGATTGGAGTTTCGTAAGTAGCCCACGGACAGTGATAAGCGCCGTTGTTGTAATGATTCCCATCCCAGATACTGTATCATTTCCGTAACGCTGTATCCCTTGTATCGTGACAGTACAAAAGGAGCTGCCATTCTCTGGACACTTTCGATGTCCCCCGTCAAGCCCAACTACTACACTGGGCAGCAATACTCCAAACTTTTTTTTTTTTTTTTTGCCTGTAAATGAATAGCTGTTGGGCAATAGGACCTTAAGCATGGCAACGTAATTATAAAAGGAAGCAAATGGCCGAGTCAGATTTCTTTTCGAAGCTCGTCCATTTAACACTTAAAAATAGGACAAAAATATCAGGCCAGCATGACGGCGGCAGGATTAAACACTTCTTGTTCGAGAAATACGATTCCCAGCAATACGCCACAGTCACCGTTGTTCATGTGTGAGCCAATCGGAAAATTATAACACACTCTTAAAAATTTCATATGCATGTGATGATTTTTTTTATTAAACATGATTTTTCCTGGAAATGAAAAAGCGCATAGAATCGTTAAATTCGGAACAAAGCGAATATATTTCTCACCAGTACCACTAACGCAAAGTGAACAGAATATTTCAGAAAGAACAATTAACAATAACTGTCTCTTTTCATGTATCACATTAGCGAGGAATATTCCAGAAAAAAACAGAATTACAGCTTTGAAATGAAATAAATCGTTGCTTGGTGTTTATAGAACTTTCCGGAATTAATATATAAACAGATTAATGCCATAAGTGATTTGGATAAGAATTCTGAAGTGCGATTGCCACTGAAAATAATGACAAAGAAAAGAAACATTTTCGCATCCTTGCATTTTTATAATGTTATGAGAAAAATAACCAATTAACATGTTTAAATGCACGCGAATGTTTAGTTTATACTATCAATACGAGAGTGAATTATTGCCTTCCATATGCATTGGAACAAATCATAATTAGAAGTCCTTATTTACATTTATTGTAACCCTTTGCCGAGTCATTCAATTTGGAAGATAGCGCCTTGCAGGATAGAAACCAACAAATATATTTAAATATTTCACATTTAGTGGCATTATAAATGTGTTGATAAATTTGCTGTGGGGTTCTTTTATTAAGATGAACTGAAGGTTTTTACAGCCACGGTACCTCCCGAAAAACTTTCACTATAACGATAATTTCGTCTTTACTAACAACCTTGGCTGGTAGTGAAGTTTAGTCAAAGTAGGTTGATCGCTGATAACTTGCAGTTCTCTTGCAAGTTTTCAAAAATGAAACGCAAATGAATTTAAGTGATAAATGTACCTAGATGTTGGCGTAGAGACATGAGGTGTTGGCTTAGAGACGTGAAAAGGTCTCCGTAAGAGCCCTTTAGTAACATGTCTGCAGATTTTATATCACTTTTACTCGACCTATTGCATCTAAATTCTTCAATATGCACTTTAAACATAAGAGGAAAAAGAGTGAGCAGTTGAATTGATTAGAGTCAGCCACAATTCAGCACGTTAACAATATTCATTTTACCTCACAAGCGTTGGTCATATTACTATGTACTGAGTGAGCGAGGCGTAGTGGGACACTCTGCAAATAACATTCACGTGACTGGCAGAGGGTTCATCGAACCACCTATATAGTATTCAACTACCATTCCAGTCTCGAATAGCTCGCGGGAAGAAAGAACATCTCTCCGTTCGAGCTCTGATTTTCCGTATTTTATTCTGATGATCATTTCTACCTATGTAGGCCGGAGTCAACAATATATCTTTGCATTCGGAGAAGAAAGTTAACGATTGTAGTTTCGTAAGTAGAAGCCGCCGCAACGGTAAACGCCGTTGTTGTAATGGTTCCCATCCCAGATCCTGCATCATTTCCGTGACGCTGTCTCCTCTGCATCGTGACAACAAAAAACGTTCTGCCCTTCTTTGGACTCTTCTGGTGGCTTCCGTCTAACCCACTTGAAAAGTATCCCACACTGGGCCGTAATACTCCAAATATGGACAGACAACGGTGGTGTACGCAGTCTCTTTAGTAGTTCTGTTGCGTTCTTTTAACTATTCTGCTAATAAAACTCAGTCTCTGGTTCGCCTTTCACACGACATTATCTACGTATTCTTTCCAGTTTAAGTCTGATGTAATAGTAATTCCTAGATATTCAGTGTTTACGGCCTTCACATTTGATGGACTTATCTTGTAAACAAAGTTTAACGGATTCCTTTTCGTACTCATGTGGACTACTTCACACTTCTCATTATTTAGAGTCAATTGCCAATTTTTACACCATAGTGATATTTAGATCGCTATGCAGTTGGTTTTGATCTTCAGATAACTTTACTAAACGATAAATGACGGCGTCATCTGCAAACAACCTAAGAGAGCTGCTCAGATTTTTTGTAGATAAGGAACAATAGAGGACCATTAACGCTACCTTGTGGAACGCCGCATATCACCTCTGTTTTAGTCGATGTTTTCCCATCGATTACTACAAACTGTGTCCTCTCTGACAGGAAATCCCCTATCCAGTCACAAATATGGGGGGATATTTCATAACCATGCAATTTGTTTAAGAAATACGTAGTCAATACGAGACTCTTTGTCGATAGCACTCATCACTTCCTGTGAGTTGGAGGGTTTCTTTATTCTGATTTACTGCTTTGGCTAGACGTAAATCGATTTCCCTCCAAATTGGATGTAATAAGGGAATTTCCTTTTCGCTCACAGCTTTAAAAGTAAACGTAACTTTGTGATATGGTCGTCGTTTAAACTCTTCTTTAATAATCTTGTAAACGTGTAATAAATATTTTTGGCATCACAGACTTCGATATACTCCGATCTTCTGCAGTGACCTTCTTGTAACAATTTCATTTATTTTATAGTATATTTTAAAATAGGCGAAAACAGACTGTTGCATTTGACAACAGACTATTTTCAGTACCATAAAGACACAAAATGTTCACAATAATCACTTTCATATATATCAAACGTCTCATGAAACACTTATCTCGAATTAATGTCCTTGGCGTTTCTTTGTTTTTTCGTAACTCCATTCAAAACTCATTTGGTTTTTTTCCAACAGGTATTGTTTTTAATGTTCACTGGAAGTGTGTTTCTCCGTGATATTTATTTGCCATCCAGTTTGCTGCATTTATAATGTCTTTGACAACTCCACCACTCGTCCGCTGTGTACTGTCCGAACTGCATAGCCGGCCGCGGTGGCCGAGGTGACTGAGGCGCTCCAGTCACGGTCAGCACGGCCACTACGGTCGGGGGTTCGAATCCCCCCTCGGGCATGGATATTTGTGCCGTCCTAGTTTGTAAGTAGTTCGTAAATAGTTTGTAAGTTTAGGGACTGATGACCCCGTAGTTAAGTCCCATAAGCTTAACAAACATTTGACCATTTTCGAACTGCATAAAAGATCGAAGACCAGCGCGCAGTACATGACAGAGTAAAGAGCTAGTTGCAGGGTCGGATCTAGGACATTTTCCAAGGGGGGCAAGCTTAAATTTGCCGCCCCTTCTTTCACTCCCCCCCCCCCCCCTGTAAGAATCGCGTTTTTTGATGCTAATTGGGTTACATATTTCTAAATAAATGTCACTATCTCACAACATGAACTTATTTTATTGACTGAATTAAGATCAAAGGAAAACAGAACAATTTCAATACATACAAAAATATTACAAGCTTACTCATCGACAAAAATCAATTCAAAATTTTGCTTTTCGATGTTTTTTTTTTCTGCAAAACTGTTTTTGATATCATCATAGTTTAGAGAAGCAGCTCGTTTGTGCTCTATGGATATTATACTCAGATTTGTTAAGCAGTCGTGCTCCTCAAGTGTATTTAATTAGTTTCAGCTTGCTGAAACTTCTTTCTCCAGTCGAAACTGGAATGGTAAGATATATTTTAACGCTGTAGTAAGGTTGGGATACCCCTCTACCAATTTATTTTTATAAATGAAACTTAATGTTGAAGATGCAGTGGAATCTTGCAAGGCTCTGTCTACTGCCAGCGCATGTTGTCTGAAACTTTCGAATTCAAGTTCTTCCTCGCTAAGATCTTCTGCCGAGATTCAGATGTTCTTTCTTCCCGCGCGCTAATCGAGAATGGAATGCGAGATAAATAGTATAAAAGTGGTCCGATGAACCCTCTGTCAGGCAGTTAAATGTGATCTACAGAGCATCCTGTGTAGATGTCTATCAATTTCACCGCTACCGAGAGAGGACTCTAGATCCTTAATGCTTTTGACGTTCAATAAGAAGTGTGCGCACCTGAAATACTCTTTTTTTTTTTTTTTTTTTTTTTTTTAAGGACTGGAAATTTATTCAAATTCACCTGTTCTACAAATATTACATTGATATGAAATATGAATATTCATTTATCTGAAAAAGGAAATCTATGCAAATTAATAAACACTGTGCATTTACTTATGCAATAACGCAAACATGTCCCTCATTCTGGCTAATATCTAGTAGACTTTTAAAGTTTGATTAGCTGAAGTACCTGTGACAGGGCAACATTGAAGTCAGCAGCCAGGAAATTTAGTTTTATTAAATGATTTCGGCATTTCTTGCAGTCACTTTTAATAGTTCTGTGTCAGTTAATTTTATTAAATTATACTAGAAATTTACAATCCGTAAAAAAAAAGGTCATAATTTGCCGCCCTCTAAATTCTGCCGCCCGGGGCAACTGCCCCCTTTGCCCCTCCCTAGATCCGGCCCTGGCTAGTTGTGTTTCACATGAACGATACTTTCTAAATCCGTGTTGACCTTGGGTCAATAGATCATTCTGTTCGAGAATTCATAGTACTTGAATACAGGTTGAAATAGGCCTGTGCTTTAGTGGGTTACTCCTACTGGCTTTCTTGAAATTGACGTTTTAGTCATAAAGATTACGCCGAAGAGTTTGAGTGAATGAGGAAAGCAGTTTTCATGAATGAACTGGTTTGACCCGTGGCTGCCCGCATGCCTCCACGCAGCAGAATGAGACGACCAGACGGCTGACCGTCTCCTTCCTGCTGTCTGCGGCCCAGAGGCTAGGGGGGGGGGGGGGGATTTCTAGGTGGGGGCGACGCCCGCAGCCGCGGCCCGTCTGCCTCTGCTCTCGCCCACTGCAGCTCGTGAGTCATGACAAAAGGCAGTCGCTCTTTACGGCTGCCTGCGCCGCCGCGTGGGCAGCGGGAGGAGTGGGGGGAGGGAGCGAGTGGTGGGGGCTAGACCCCTCCCCGCCCCCCCCCCCCCGCCCACACAGACCTGCTGCAGACCTCACTCCAGAGAACGTGCGACACGGCTGTCCCTCCCGCTTATCGCCCACGACGTCCGTCTTGCGCAAGCGACTCGCTTCTGCCGTCTTGCCTCTCGCGCTGACCGCTGCTCACGTTATCTCGTGACGGAAGGGGACTCCACGATATTCTCCGAGCACTGCTGTCTGTTCCTGGGGAAAAAAAAAAAAACAGAATCAGACACTCTCCGACACAGCAGGTGCTTCATCTTTGGGTATCCGTATCACGACGCAATCGACTGGAATC
The DNA here is from genome assembly GCA_026315105.1 of Locusta migratoria. Classification (NCBI taxonomy): domain Eukaryota; kingdom Metazoa; phylum Arthropoda; class Insecta; order Orthoptera; family Acrididae; genus Locusta; species Locusta migratoria. The sequence goes on from CM048747.1 coordinate 107,242,841, forward strand.
ATTAGACTTTAGCATGTACCAGGGCCGGCATTAGGCTGGTTGCATACACAAAAAATGTTCAAATGTTTGTATAACTTATGGGACTTAACTACGGGGTTATCAGGCCCTAAGCTTACAAACTACTTATGAACTAGCTAAGACTAAAGACGGCACAAATATAATTCCCGAGGGGAGATTCGAACCCCCGACCGTAGTGGCCGTGCAGACCGTGACTGGAGCGCCTCAGTCCCCTCGGCCACCGCGGCCGGCTAAGCATAAGGAAGGCATTTGTGTGGAGTGTTGCTTTGTATGGGAGTGAAACATGGACAACAAACAGTGCAGACAGGAAGAGGATAGAGGCTTTTGAAGTGTGGTGTTACAGAATAATGCTGAAGATTAAGTGGGTGGATTGTGTAAGTAATGAGAAGGCACTGAACAGATTTGGGGAGAAAAGGAATTTCTGGCATACCTTGACTAAAAGGAGGGATCGATTGGTAGGACACATTCTTAGACATGAAGGAATTGTGAATTTAGCGTTGGAGGGAAGTGTGTGGGGTAACATTGGCAGAGGGAGACTAAGAGATGAATAATGTAAGCAAATTCAAATGGATGTAGGATGCCGTTCTTATGAGGATATGAAGAGGCTTGCTCAGGGTGAAGAGCTGCATCAAACCAGTTTCCGGATGGAAGACCACAACAACAGACAACAAAGGACTAATTAAGTACTATATCATACAGTAGTGTACCACTTACAAGATGCATTTTTTTCTTTGCTGTTCATTTCCTCAAAACCTTCATTCAGTTCGCAGGAAACTTGTTTTTACGCATCTCTAGTCGCATTTCTATATTTTTATTCCCAAAAATGGTTGTGCTGCCACTAGTAAAATAAGTGTATCATCCGGTTTCTATTAGTCACTGATCCAAAAAATTAAAAAAAAAAAATAAACAAAAACGTTCAAATGTTTGTAGATCTATCGGACCAAACTGCGTGGTCATCAGTCCGTAGCTTACAAACTACTTAAACCTAGGTAAACTAACCAAAGGACAAACACACACACCCATGCCCCGGTAGGACTCGAACCTCCACGGCGAGCAACCGCGCGCTCCGCAGCGGGACGCTTTAGACCGCTCCGCTACTCCACCGCGACTTACTGAATCCACTCCAAACGTATGCATAGATGAACGTATGCAGTGGCGGATTTCCCACTAGGCAGAGTGGGCTGGAGCCTATGTGACAAATTTTAGGGGCGGCAAGTTTGGGGCCAAAGTTTTTAAACTGTAAGTAAGTGTACGGTAATAAAAGAAGTTTCATTACGTTTCTAGAATGCATATTATTCTGCAAGAAGTATTGAGGTATATCTTATCTCCACATTATTAGTGGTATTTGATAGTGCTCTTATGATCTCAGAAAAATATACAAAAACTATTTATTGTATAGTCGTATCCAAATAGCTGGGTTCTAAAAATTATCTGGGAAGTGACATTTCGATCTCCTAGTTCACAGTTATACTAACTACAAAAAAAGGTGATATAATTAGGATGACAGTGTACAAAACATTATAATTAGTACGCTGAAATAGGGTATCGAATTCTAGAGGTCAACAGGAAAGGAAAAATTTGAAAAGCCTGTTGGCGGCAAAAATGAAAATCCGCGGCTAAATGTATGTATATATGCCTCAAACACGAAATCACCATTTCTGTGCGGATATAGCAACCTGTTCGATTCTTTGCGAACATTGGACATAGTACATGATAATTTAATGATTTGGGCAGGACTAGAAACGTATCTGGGTAGCCAATCTCTCAGATGGCTCCGTAATAAAACACAGTGAAAATCTCAAGAACATCATAGAACAAAGACACGATCTTTCCGAATAAATAATACAAAAAATAATAAAAAAGAGAATAGAATGAAATCCCACAAAATACAGGGTTCGAGTACCAGTCTGGCAGAATATGTCGCCATTGGAATTCATTGAAGCATTGAACCAGACAAGAATCAGAAATGTGATTCTTTAGTTTCCCCCGGCGTTTTTGATAATGAAAATATCCACGGGTGTACTGCTGGTCTATAGTGTCCAACGGGCATAATGTTTCGGCGATCATACATGTCGCCATCATCAGGTGAGCTGACGGACTGAGCTCTTGGAAACGCGCCGGCACGGAGATCAGCACGCTACGGCGGATCGAAGGGAAATGGCTTCTAGCCCGGTAGCGGGCGATTTAAATACCCTCGGCCCGCGGAGCGACCCCTCCGTGGTCCACGCCCCGCGGCGCGGTCGCGCAGTGGAACCGTTTGCGACGGCGTCTGAGCTGAACATTGTTTGTCGGAGAATCACGCGATGGAGTATGAACACACTAGAATTCTGGTACAGACGTCGAGATACTGGGAGTGCGTCGTTAGAGAGGCCATTGAAATTCGCACAAGCGAGGACTTCATAAACCGTGACTGTGGCTGTAATCTTAGCAAAGCTTGGAAAACAGCGATTGGGTTAATTAAGAATAATTCTAGCAAACATAGTGACGACCACGGCGGACAGAGCTCTCACATCTACGTCACCTCAGACGTCGTCGCAATCGGTTCCACTGCGCGGACCACGGATGAGTAGCTCCGCGGGCCGAGGGAATTTAAATCGCCCGCTACCGGTTTCCTGTTGGCTGTAAGGTGAATACCGGAGCTGTCCCCCATGCCCACGGAATATTCCCAATAGGAACAAATTCTCCCCCCCCCCCTAAAACCAAATGTTCAAATGTTTGTATAGCTTATGGGAGTTAACTACGGGGTCATCAGTCCCTAAACTTACAAACTACTTATGAACTAGCTAACACTAAGGACGACACAAATATACATGCTCGAGGGGGGATTCGAACCCCTGACCGTAGTGGCCGTGTAGACCATGACTGCCGCGCCGCAGTCCACTCGTCCACCGCTGCCAGCCCCCTAAAAGTCTCCTCACAAAGAAATAAATAGAGCCAAAACAGAATAAACACACGCACATGGCTGAATAGAGCATATAAGACCCTCTCAAGCAGCCCGCCGATCCCCCTCCGGGTTGGGAATGAAAGTATTTAAAAATAAATAAATAAAAGGAAAGGGCTAGAAGCCAGTTCCCTTCGAGCCGCAGTAGCGTGCGGATCTCCGTGCCGGCACGTTTCCAGGAGCTCATTCCGTCAGTTCACCTGATGATGGCGACATGTATGATCGCTGAAATATTGTGCCCGTTGGACACTATAGACCGGCAGTACACCCGTGGATATTTTGATGAAGAATCAGTAATATTTATAATTTATTGTATACAGAACTGACTTCCGAATCAATATTTTTATATTTTAATCCAATATGCGCTACATCGATTGAATGACGAGAAGGCCCAGCGATAAGTTTGCAGTGAGGGCGTCCGGTAAAAATCGCTGCTTATGCCAGCTTCAATTTGACGACGTGTGCCTCTCTACTGTATAGCCGGCACCCTCGGTCTGCACTGGAAGTCGCCGGCAGCTGACCGGCTTTTTTCCGGTGCCAGTTCGTGGCCGGCCAGTGTGCTAGCTTCAATGCCTTTCAGTGAGCCACTTCTGGATTGTGGAATGCCGCTACTTACCGGCCGTCCAAATTTCAGTAGAGAACCATTGAAGGACAGTGTAGCTTGCACCGGAAAAAAAGCCGGTCAGATACCGACAACTGTCACTGTTGACCGCCGGCGCCGTGCCGGTGCCGGCCATACAGTGGCTTACGTGGGCAAACGGCAGCTGGCATAAGCACCGACTTTTATCGGACGCACTCCCTGCACAGTTCTCTCTGTCCCTTCTTTTGTGTCTCGTTTCCGCCAGTTGTCCTGGGTGTCGGTGGCCGAGTAGAGAGACCGACACAGGGTTTCTAGTTTCTGCTGTCCCACTGGCTGGTCACCTCAGACTCTGTACCCGCACATGCGTGCACCCTATTTCCCTGTGTCGGTCTCTCTCTACTCGGCCACCGACACCCAGGACATCCGGTGGGAACGAGACACAAAACCTTCTCGTCATTCAGTCGATGTAGCGCATATAGGTTAAAATATGAAAATATGATTCTGTATACAATAAATTACAAATGTTTTTCAGTAACTTTCGGGTGTGCAGCCGGATCCCGTCGCCAATCTGACTCGGTATTTCGGCCTCGAAACGTCCGGCCATCTTCAGGTGAGTAGCGAGTACTGAAGAGCCCAGGTGTAGTCGCGGTATTTATAATGGTTCTTGCGCATGCCAAAAGCGCTGGTATCGTTTTACACATGCGTTACATGGTGTCATGCACGATACAGCCGAGTTGTATGTGCTCCCTGTGCTGTCGCACAAGTCTAAAGTGCGCGCCACCTACTTTCACTGCACGCCGCCATGCACGCACGGCGCGGCGTTCTTACGACGTCAGCCACAAGCACCCTCTGCTGCGATCCCGCTCATGGCCACCACTGAACGACATCGTTCACTTGGGACTGAGATAGGAACCAGTTGACACTTCGGAATCAGATAGGCACCAGTAAAGACTTGGCTATCGGATAGGCACTAGGCAGACCTCTATCTCAATTATGTATTAGCATTCTGCAGTACTGAGCTATGTAAAAGTTAAGTATTACTAAGTCTCTGTGAAATATATATCTCGTTCTAATTTACTCTAGTGTTTCTAATTTCTGCTGTCCCACTGGCTGCTCACCTTCGTACCTGCACAAGCGTGCATCCTTTATTCCTTGTGTCGGTCTCATTCTACTCGGCCACCGACACATACGACGGAAACGAGACACAAAAGCGGCGATGAGGCAGGGACACAAAAGTCGCGACGAGGATGGGATACAAAAGTGGTGACAAGGAGCGATAGAAGAACTGTGGACCAGCCTGCTTGCAGCAGCCAGACAGCAGCAGTCGGAGCACGCAGAAATTGTTCCTGCCCACCTACCCTTATTATAAGATTTTTGGGGGACAATATTTTGTTACGTGTTTTGTGGACTTTTTTGTTGAAGTGCGTCCTCATTTCACATTGCATTTGTGTGTTGTTCTAATTTACTTGTATGCGCGGTGCCTAATCGCTCAGCATGGCCACTACCCTGAACCCAAACTTAATGGAAATTATGCAGTTACAGACAGCGCAAATCACGCAACTACTTCAAGTGGTGGCACAGTATACGGCACAGACAGCAAACCAACAACAACAGCCTTCACATCAGCAGCCCACACCTGCAGCTACATCGCTTTCTACATTTCGCCAGTACGACGAACGTGAGGAAGAATGGAACGACTACTTCACGCAGTTTCAAGAACTCATCACGGCTCATCAATTTGCAGGTCAGACCGTAAAACATTTCTTCCTCTCTATCGTGGGCACTAAAACCTTCGTATTACTGCAGAAACTTTTCCCCCACGCATCTCCTCGTGAGCTAGACTTTGAACAAATAGTAGAGGCACTGAATTCTCATTATGAGAGAAAAGTTCTCGTAGCAACGGCTCGGTGCCGATTTTTCAGACTAAAAAAATTACCCGAGCAGTCACACCAGCAGTGGATTACTGAGTTGAAGGGCTTAACCTGCAAATGTAACTTTACTTGCTCTTGTCTACTTTCTTATAGTGACGTGATGTTGCGAGATGCAATTACGCAGAACATTCAAGACCCCAGAATTAGGGCAGCAATTCTGAAACAGTCTGACCCCTCATTAGACAGTGTACTGCAGCTTATTGAAGCGCATGATACTTTTGACTTATCAGATGTAGAAATACAAAGCCACAGTGTTAACTCAGTGTGCTGCAATGGACGCTTTCCTAGCCGTAGTTTTCAGTGTAGCCCTAGTGATTCTTATAATTCTACCTGCCGTGCTGAACAGACAGTGAACAGTAGCCAGTGTAAAAGTGCGACACAAAGGTCGCTCCGTCATGTTAGACAGCATAATGTGAATACCGGGCGCCAACGCTCTTTTCAGAAAAATGTTCATAAGTCTTGCCGCCAGTGTGTATCTCGCCACAAACCTGCGCATTGCCCTAGTCGCAACGCAGCCTGTTATCAATGTGGCAAAACAGGACTTGTACAGACAGTGTGTATGCAGAATGTAAACTCAAAGAACGGTGCCGTTAGGAACAGTTAATTCTGTAAATGTCATACACGCTGTAAACTTGGATAGTGTTTCTCTTGACTCTCAAATGCAAGGCAATTTTTCTGCGCCTACTGCAAAACTATGTAGTGAAACACGTCGCAAGCGCCGAGGAGCGCGTAAAACTGTGCAACGGAAAAGTGTTCGGGACAAGCAAAATGACTATGTACAGTGCAATCCTGTAGTGAAACTAGTGTCTTCTGCAACTCCTCATTGTAATAGTGCCCAGTACTGTGTTGCTAGTGACAGTAGACTTGATGTAGCTACTCAAGAGTTTAGTGCAGTAGTTAGTGAATCTGTAGTAGCCTCGCATTGCGCGGACGCCGATCCGGCGGTAGTGCCATCTGGGGACAGTGATGTTAATCCGCTGTGTGCCGATCCTGCGCCGCTTCCTTCACTACGTAGCCCGCGCGTGCGCAAGTGCAGCAAACAACCGGTGTCCGATGTTGCCCACATTCGCGCACCTGCCGAGCGCCACAAGCAAAAGCTTTTTGTGAATCTTTGCTTAGAAAATAAGACTGTGCAATTTCAGCTTGATACTGGTTCCGCTGTTACATTAATTAATAAAGCCAAAATTTTCGCCGTCTCAACAAGTGCTAACAGCTTATACAGGACATGTAGGAACATGTAGCCTGCCCGCCTCTTTTCAAGGTGTAACAATAACACTTTCTTTTGTAGTTCTTCAGGCCAAATCTACACAGAACATTTTTGGACTAGATGCATTTGATTTGTTTGGTTTATCAATTCAAAGAGATGTGGTTCAAATTTCGTCAGTAGTGCCTCAGGAGAAGATAAATGCATTGTGTGAAAAATATAGTGACTTGTTTTCGCCGGAACTAGGTTGTGCAAAAGACTTCGTGACACATGTAACTTTAAAAGACTCTGCAGTTCCAAAATTTCGTAAAGCTCGACCAGTGCCTATCGCAATGCGTGATACAGTTGCCGAAGAATTTAAACGTTGGCAAGATAGTGGGGTGATTTCTCCTGTTTCTGCGAGTCAGTGGGCCTCGCCTTTAGTAATTATAACCAAGCCGTCAGGAAAACTTCGTCTCTGTGCGGACTTCAAATCAACAGTGAACAGTCAAACAATTGTAGACACATATCCCCTGCCCAGACCTGACGAACTGATGGACAAATTAGGACAGTCTCGCTTCTTTTCTAAGATTGATTTAGCAGAGGCATACTGACAGATTCCGCTTGATGACGAGTCAAAAAAGTTTTTCGTCATTAATACTCACATGGGCATTTTCAATTTCAACGCCTACCCTTTGGCAGTTCTTCCGCCCCCGCTATTTTTCAGCGGTTTTTGGAACAGCTGACAGTTTCTGTACCGTGTTGCTCGAACTATTTAGATGATATTGTAGTCTCAGGACGCACAGTTGAAGAACACTTATCAAACCTGGAGTGCCTTTTCAAAGTTTTGACTGCAGCAGGACTACGTTGTAATAAAGTAAAGTGTTCATTTTTTTCAAACTGAAATAGAGTACATAGGCCATGTGATAAATGCCCAAGGAATCCATCCCTTACAGTCACATCTTCGAGCAATCAGACTTGCCTCCTCCTGAGAATGTGCATGAATTGCAAGCAGTAATGGGAAAGCTTAACTACTATTTCAGGTTTATTCCCAATGCCTCTCATATTGCAGCTCCACTGCATCGCTTACGTAGGAAGAATGTTCCTTTTGTATGTTGTAATAATTGCCAAGTTGCCTTTGACAAATTAAAGTCTGCACTACTCAGTGATGCATGTTTGATTCCCTTTGACCCGCAGAAGCCTGTAGTGCTATCAGTGGATGCCTCGTCGTACGGTCTGGTGGCAATATTGTCACATCGTATTGTTCTCACGATCGTCGTATTGCCTTTGCATCCAAGCTACTGACGCCAACACAACAGAATTACAGTCAGATAGAAAAGGAGGCCTTAGCAATCATTTACGGCGTCAAAAAGTTTCATCATTATCTCTATGGCAGAAAATTCTATTTGTTGACAGACCACAAGCCTCTCACGTCATTGTTCTCACCCACAAAGCCAATTCCGTCACGAACGGCACAAAAGCTTCAGAGATGGTTCTTGATACTGTCAAATTATCAGTATGAGATTTTGTACCGGCCTACCACTAAACATGCCAACGCGGACACACTTTCCCAACTTCCGGTTGGCCAGGATGTGTCGTTTGATTCTTCCGAAATGGCGTGTTGCCAGATATAGTCCAGAGATGCTTCTGCTGTCGCAGACTTCCCTTCGAACTCTCGTCGGGTTGCACAGGAAACAGCTGCGGATGCAGGCTGAAGTGTGGTAGCAAGTTTTGTTCGCTCAGGGTGGCCTGCCAGAGCCAAAGACACTGATCGGCCTCTGGTTCGACGTTATTTTACACAACGTCATGCATTGTCTTTAAGTCAGGGTGTTCTGTTGTTACATATCGACAACGACCAAACAAGAGTGATTTGTCCTCGTTCCCTGCAACGAGAAGTCTTACGCCTCCTGCATCAAGGACATTGCGGTACTGTTAGAACAAAGCAACTAGCCAGACGTCATTTTACCTGGGTTGGTATGGACACCCAGATAGAGAGCATGACGTCACAGTGTACAGTATGTGCGGAGCATCAGGCGGCTCCTTCGCAATGTTTCTCAGACTGGCCACGCCCCCAGGGGACCATGGCAACGTTTACACACTGACTTTGCCGGACCTTTCTGGAATACGCGCTGATTAATTGTTGTAGACGCTTTCAGCAAGTTTACTTTTGTGATTGCCATGAACTCAACGACGGCGTCTAGTACAATTAGTGCCCTCGCATCAGTGTTTTGCATCGAAGATTTGCCTGAAACTATCGTCAGTGACAATGGACCTCAGTTTGTTAGTGCGGAATTTCAACAGCTTTGTCGTGTGAATGGCATTCAGCATATCACCGCCGCACCTTTTCACCCTCAGTCCAATGGTGAAGCAGAACGTTTCGTTCGAACATTTAAGTCTCACATGGAAAAGATGAAAGGTCAGCACTCCAGGCAGCAAGCTCTTCAAATTTTCCTGTCTACGTATCGGTGCATGCCACGTGACGGCCCGTCTCCTGCCGAGCTGCTACACGGCCGCCGTCACCGCACTCTCCTTCACCTGCTGCAGCCTCCCACGCACCGAATCTGTTCGTATGGCGCTTCGCGTTTTCAGGTTTCGACGCCAGTACTGTACAAGGTGTTTGCTGGCCACAACAGATGGATGCCGGACACCATTCAGCGCGTTCTCGGTCGCAATATGTATGTTGTTCGTTCTTCCACAGGGTCGGAGTTGCGGCACCACGCAAAAAAAAAAAAATTGCGCCTGCACAGGCCGCGCGATCCTGTCTCTGGTTTCTTGATTCCAGATCCAGTTCACCGCAAGGGAGAACAGCCACATCGTTCGCCGACGGGTCCAGCGTCCCCGGACTACGAGATCGTCCCGATGGACATCGACGCGACTCCGCCGCTGTCGCCGCCACAGATGACAGCGTCACCGAGAGGAACTCCGGGACCGTGCGTGCCCCCGCCGCCTGGGCCGCGCACCTCAGAAGAAGATGACCTGCTCCCTCTAGGCGGAGACGTACGCCCTTCCCCTGGTTTTGGTGGGTTTCCCGGGGGATCGCAAGGTGTATACCGGGGCGCGGACAGCTTCTCGATCCCAGCCTCAGCTACGACGCCCGTCCCACCAGTAACGCCCCCGCCCAGGCCCTCCTCCCAGTGCCGTCGCCGTGGCCCTCAGCCCCACGCCACGACGACGCGGCGGTTTGGGGGGGAGGGGCGTGGTGTCGCACAAGTCTAAAGTGAGCGCCCTCTGCTGCGATCCCGCTCGTGGCCACCACTGAACGACATCGTTCACTTGGGACTGAGATAGGAACCAGTTAACATTTCTGAATCAGATAGGCACCAGTAAAGACTTGGCTATCGGATAGGCACTAGGCAGGCCTCTAGCTCAACTATGTATTAGCATTCTGCAGTACTGAGCTATGTAAAAGTTAAGTATTACTAAGTCTCTGTGAAATATATATCTCGTTCTAATTTACTCTAGTGTTTCTAGTTTCTGCTGTCCCACTGGCTGCTCGCCTTCGTACCTGCACAAGCGTGCATCCTTTATTCCTGTGTCGGTCTCATTCTACTCGGCCACCGACACCTACGACGGAAACAAGACACAAAAGCGGCGACGAGGCAGGGACACAAAACTCCCCTCGGCGGTGGAAGAGCAACAGTCTTCTAATCATTAATAATTGATTGATGGCGTCGATTACGTTGTGACTGGATAATATTATTCACAGGATTCCAATTTTTGTCAAGCTGAAAGTCCTTGTCGCTATTTATAAGGTTGTCGGCAAGAAGAATTTCCTCAGATTCTTTTATAACTCATTCCCAGAAAATTTTAACTCCAGTCTCTAGTTTCTGGGTTTAAAAAAATTGCAGTCTGTCTCAAACCCGCTACCGTCATTTCCACAGTACAATGCCACTAACTACAAGGCTGTTCTTGCTGGGTGGATAGTAGTGTCATTATTATTGTTCGCGATCGATTTTCTAAGGGCTTTACAGTTTATGCGTCTTTTATTTATGGTTACAAGATATTTTACCAAATATGACGTGTTTTGATGAATCTTCAATGCGTCAAAAATAAATATGAATGACGGTTGATAAAGGATTTGCTCATGCGCAAAGCGAGGTGTGTAGTAGCTCCACTTCATTGGGATCATTCGTGAGTAACCACCCGAGCTCGAGTAGCCAGGAGCTGGTGTCTCTACCAGCTCCACGCCAATGTTAAAAGCGGCGTTTCCCCTTCTCCCTTTCTGCCACGGGAGCGTCCATATGCTGCGATAAAAATCTGATAGAAGAACGAAACGAAGCATGATAATTTAAAAATACTTTTTATTTAATTACCTTTCTTCAAGACGAGTTTTGTTCCGGGGGACGCGCCGCCACTGTCAATGATGTTGTTCAAGTGAACTAAGTAATTCACTTGAACTAGTTCACTGAACAAGTTTCCTAAACTAGACGCAGGGGCAAACGTCAGGTTTATGTCTCAGAATTTACCTAGTATCATTAGAAGTCTATTAAAAGTACCAACTAACCGGATGGAAAATTACGAAATATCTGGGGCCAGCGGTCGCCTTATCAACTTTGTTATCCAAGCACGGCTACTGTCCGTCCAAAATTTCCACAAGTCACACGTGACGAAAGTTGCGAACCTACCGTCAACGTCGTCTTATTCTCGGCATTTGTATCCCGCATGATTACAAAGATATCATACCAGTGACGTAACAATGGCGGGGGGGATGAGAGGGATAGAACCCCCTCCCCCCCAAAAAAAACAAATAATAAAAAAAGAATTGTATAACAGCGATCTGGTAAAGATTCGAAACTCGGAGTGTTTTACCATAAGCTTTCATTGGATGGGAGTGAATTAATCTTCAACGGGAGTTATAGATGGTAGTCTGTCTGGAAACTAAAATTTTGCTCATCAAGCAGATCTATCCCCCCCCCCAAAGCCAAGTCTTAGTTACGCCACTGTATCATACTATCTGCGGTGAAGAAATGAACCATATCTGGCGTTGCATATACATGTAATAGATGGTGTTGTATCTCTTCTTTCGAACACAACACCACACGATCTAAATATGTACTTCCTTACCGAGCGTCTTGTGGGAAATGATGATGGATGTGAAGCATTTTCGGGAAGCCAAGTTGTTACACAGCCACTGACTGGAAGCAGGAAACCTGGAGATTAGATTAGATTGGTACTTGTTCCATAGATCATGAATACGACACTTCATAACGATGTGGATAGTGTCAGGTGTTTTGGTATGAATGACGTTTCGGTAAATATTTTCATATGCCGTGAGACACGTCCACTGAATGTGAACGTATGGCTTCGTTTGTCGTCTGCACTGTCGTCTGCTGAGTGGCCAAAGACAAGCTTACTCGGCAACATGGCGAGGTGGCATTTTCTTAGTGTAGAACCAACATAATCATGGTCAAAAGAGGTGACAGAAGAGACCTCTCTGGAGCTCTAGAAGAGGGTATTATGTTCTTCAGGTAGCAAGGAGATGGTAGAATAAACTGAGAACGCTTTCGGCATCGTTTTCAGAGCGCCCTACATCCGGTGTGTGGTGGGGAAGGATTTTGGCTTGGCCTTAGGGCTTCACTCTTGCTGCGTCCGTAGAAGTAAGTACTTCGTCGAGTCATGCTGAGGGGTTGCATGCTTTGCTTTCTTTGTGATCAGGCAGTCTTGGTTTATCAGTAATAGTTTTCTTAAGTAATTCTTTCACTATGCGAGGCGAAGTGTTTCTTCATTTACAGAACTTGAGTCATTCAGTTTAAATTTAGTATTTGCATTCTCATTCCGGTGATAATTATGTGTCTGGTTTTTCTCAAGTTAGAATACACGTGTGTGGCCTTCAGCCTTTGTGTAAACGTATTATATTTGAATTTCCTTTTTCTTTTCAACTAACATCTTCTAACATTTTCGCGCCGTGACTGTATTCGCGAGTATGCTAAACATTTATCATATTTTGTGGTTTGATTCCGTCTTTCCTGTCTTGGTATGACCGATTGCACCACATGTTTTCGAAACGGTCTTTACATAGGCCTTCAGCCATGCTTTTACTAATACTAGCTTTCTTCTATATGAATTCTCGTGCGTGCTTTACTTGCTTTTTCTAAATTAATTTCTTTTTGTAAATCTACGTAATTCACCATGGTCGCACACCATGCGGTACTTAATGATAGCATTCCGCTGCCTCCCCGCACATGAGCTCGTTTGGTGCATGGTGTTATTTTACTCTGTGCTTCAAGACATACGCCATCTCGTCAAAACACCACCGACGCTTCATTGCGCCGCTGCCATCAAGTGTTGCCGCATGAGTAATGTGTCACAAGCATTATGCGTGTGTCTGTGAGTGAATGAATGTGCTTTCCTTTGTCCAATGTGTATTTGCAAATTTGCCGGCCGCAGTGGCCGAGGGGATTGAGGCGCTCCAGTCACGGTCTGCACGGCCACTACGGTCGGGGGTTCGAATCCCCCCTCGGGCATGGATATTTGTGCCGTTCTTAGTCTTAGTTAGTTCATAAGTAGTTTGTAAGTTTAGGGACTGATGACCCCGTAGTTAAGTCCCATATACTATACAAACACTTGTACTTTTTTTTTTATTTTATTTTATTTTATTTTATTTTTTTTTTTTTTTTGCAAATATCCTCCAACGTTATCTCTATATTCATAAAGGGCAGAAACAATTTTATTACGGGCAGTAACTTAATGATTTCATTCACTTTTGTACAAGGTGTGTGCTTTATTGTGCTTAATATGGTCTTCCCACATTTATTTGCTTGTTCATTGTATTGACAGATGATGATATAAAGTATCGACTCTCTGCTTTATAATTTCATGATCCCCGTCCTACATTTAATTATCTTTTTTTTACATTTATTTTGTTTGTTAAAACGTTGGCCGCTCCCTTAAGGAGTGAGTAGTCAGATAAATTTCCATTGCGTAAGTACTGTGGCCACTCGCAAAGTAATTTAGAGCAGCATTAAGCGTTTTAACTTGCATTGCAGATCTCAACTCACTTGGAAAACTTAACAAGGCGCCCGTGAATTCTTTAACGCTTTTCTGAAGAAAGAGCCATTACTATCATTTCCTCTTTGATACCAACTCCGCGTTGCAACTCTTACGCGTACCTAGGCAGGCACTGTAGGAAATTAGTAATATGCTCTTCTTCGACAATGCTCCGTTCTTGTTATTGCGCAATGGTCTTTATCGTGAACGGCAATTGTAAACTTACTTTCTGTAGTATTGCCGTATAGCATGTAAATTGAAGTTATCGTGGTCGTTATTCCGAAGACACATACGATGCAGCGTTCCACACCACTTTTTTCTCTGTGATTCTTCAAAAAACTACTTATGTTAGTTCAACCCACATTGATATGAACATGCTTAGGTACTAGTCTCTTCGTCTACCTCTGTGATTTTTTTCCCACCACACTTCTCTCTAATGCTAAACCGAATATTCCTTGATGTCATAGAATGTTTATGAAGCTGCACAAAACAATACACATACGGTAACGTTTTCAGGTATTGGTTACAATTGTAATTTGTGTTTGCTACCAGTACGATATTTTGCTGGTTCATCTCTTTTCTTTAGGTTTACATGGTGTTTACTTAAGGCGAGGCACCATGGGGACTACCATAATAGTGAAAAAGTCATTCTCCGTGCCCTCTAATAGCCCTGGCCAGTACAGTTACACTTTTGCATAGCATGGACAGTATAAGGGATATTTGGCCATTCTTCCACGAGTACAGTATTCAGATTTGCAACCGTTGTTGTAGATGCTGGTCTGGCAGCTTTTCGTTTGCCAAGTGCACTCCAATCGCGTTTAAGTTCAGCTGGCCATTTCATTCCTTCAATTCCCTCAACTACAAGCATATTGTACACCAGTGTATATCGTCAAGAACAAGGCACAACAAAAGGTCGAGGGATGCAGAGCTGCATACTGCACGCATAGAACTATGGTGACTGATAACCTCACAGCGTCCGAACCATGCTGGAGTGCAACTGTACTGGCCGTCCGAGACGGGCAACGTAAATTACCAATTTGCTATTGTGGTAGCCCTAGGGTGCCTCGATCTAAGTAAATGCCAGGTAAACATCAACTGCACATTAGAGACAGCAAAATACCATACTGTGTGACACACAAATTACAATTGTAACCCATATCTCAATATAATACATTACCATATGTATATTATGTTCGAAAACTCACTTGATTCCCTAACCATTTTGAGTAATGAGGCGATGACACCCCATGATCATTTCTTAAATGTGGATGCACACCGGCCTTAACTCTTAGGGTAACCACCTGAGTGTTGAGTGATATTGGGTAGCGGCACTACGTCAGTAGTGAGTCGATAAGTCGAAGAATTTTGTGTCGCAGGAAGCATACAGGGGTAGCCGGCGCGGCCGAAGTGGTTATAACGTGGCGTAGTGGTCAAGCGCGACTTGTTGGTAACATCCGACATATATTGTTAGCATAAGGATTATTTAGAACAATATTTTTCAACATGCGACACAAGTATTGTGGACATCTTGCTCCTGCAGTGCAGCAACACCACTTAGATACAAGGCTTGAGTCACGTCACACCGACCATGCTGGCTGGCCGCTGGGTCACAGCCTCAACACGGTCTAGATACAAGGCCTCACAACAAGTCCGTGTCACGTCACACCGGTAGGTTGCCATCGCTAGTTGAGTGACTGGCAGCTGGGGAACAGCCCACTGCCTCTTAGTGCCACCCAGTGAGCTTGGGATGGCGACGGCCTATCGGTGTGACGTGACACGGACGTGTTGCGAGGCCTTGTATCTAGACGGTGTAGCGGCCTCGTAGCGGCCAGACAGTAAGCTGGCGGTTACGGCCTGGTCAGTGTGACGTGACAGGGGCTGTTGTGAGGCCTAGTATGTAGGTGGTGTTGGTGGAGTGGCCGAACGCTCAAAGGCGTTTTGCTGCGGAGAGCGCGGTTGCTTGTTTCGGAGGTTCGAGTCCTCCCTCGGGCGTGATGTGTGTGTGTGTGTGTGTGTGTGTGTGTGTGTGTGTGTGTGTGTGTGTTGGCCTTAGTGTAAGTTACTCTAAGTTATTTTAAGTAGTTTGCAAGCCTAAGGACTGGTAATCCAAGAAGTTCCTTAGATTTACAAACATTTTGTTTTATACCTCTTGTTATTGAAGTCGTTGTTTCAAAGGGAGGTGGAGGGGGTAAAGGAGGAGGTGATTACAGACGACTGACATTTGTTGTGAGGAAGTTCTTCGGTAGGAAGATGATGTCCTGACACCTGTTGCCCATGACGGAGCTTTGTGATATACTACCTTGGTGGATGAAACTATTGTATCTGACTTTGGCCAGCAGCTGGACATTCTTTCTGCAATATGTTGCAGCGCAGACAGGTGAAGTGGATTAACCCGTGCAGTAATAACACATTTTTTTTAAAATACGGCCCAGGATGAAAATCTGATGACATTCATCGCGAAAACAAAAATTTATTGCAAACTCAAAAATTTTTTGTTTAGGTATAAATGAAAAATTTTAAACATTTATACAGTCTGGTATAACACTTCAATAAAAGCAAGCAAGTTTCTCAGGATTTTAAAATATCAAGTGACACCTTGCGTAACCTTATTGGGTCCATAACGTATCTAAAGTCAATATTTTTAAAGGCACAGAAACCCCTCTCCCGCCCCCGCCCCGACCCTTGGGAGTAAAGGTAAAGCTGTCAACAATCCGAAGATTGGTTTGAACACCACAGTGCTTTACTAGGCATGGTCCTGTGGGTGGGTGGTCCTGGAGGTGGTATGCCGTTGCCTTCCTCCGACCTTCGAACTGACTTACTCAGCCAGTTATAGGGGGACCTACAGTTTAACGTGGGTTCCGAAGCACGGTGCTACTCGGTATTTTTCACATGAGCAGTACTGCTAGAGGTGAAAGAAGTGGAAAGTGACAGATAAAAATCCTAGGACCCGTGCAACCGAGGCGCACCCCCTTGGGGGTATGAGTGTTAAATGCGGATAGAATACTCAGGGGAAGACCGAGAGAAGCACATAGTAAGCAGATTCAAATGGATGTGGGTTGCCGTTCTTATGAGGAGATGAAAAGGCTTGGTGCGGGTAGAGTAGGGTGGAGAGCTGCATCAAACCAGTCTCCGAACTGAAGAACATAACAACAACAACAGAATACGCGGAGGCCAGAGCGTTTGAATAAATAAGGACTTTTTCTTGCCGGGTTCTTCATGGCCTCTGTGCTTCGTTATTTACACAAGAAGCTACTGTAGAATGATTTTCCTTCCAACACTTGGTAGGAAATAAAAACTGTTTTTGAGGGATCTTTCCATCCATTTCATCAACAATGCGACTACCTTTTAAAAGCCATCAAACGACTTTTGTTTTGTCTACGACCATCCATATGTGGTGGTTACTAACACATCTAGTGCACTTTTCAGTCCTCTGGCAGATAAGAACTAAACAGAAATCTAATGCCCGCAATACTCTTTACTGAATGCATGACCTTGAGGAAGCCGGCGGTGGTGGCCGAGGAGACTAAGGCGCTCCAGTCACGGTCTGCACGGCCACTGCATCGGTCGGGGGTTCGAATCCCCCCTCGGGCATGGATATTTGTGACGTCCTAGTTCGTAAGTAGTTCATAAGTAGTTTGTATGTTTAGGGACTGATGACTCCGTAGTTAAGTCCCATAGACTATACAAACATTTGAACATTTGATCTTGAGGAACTTGCAGTTATCGTTGATACTTGTCACCTGTGCCTGAGGAACAAGGCGGGCTTGTCCCCATTTACGTTCTTTTCTGAGGCGCAATTCCAATATAGCAGAGACTTGGGAATTTGTTATGTATTCCACAGGGAACATTGAGGCAGGATTAAAGTATGTAGTGTGGAGGGAAACGTGATTGAAAACAGTCTGTATGGTCGCTTTGTCTGTAACTCTGTGTTAGCTGAGCGGTCTCAAGTATTTGCCTACTAAGCAGGACGTTCTGGGTTCGAATCCCGGCCGTTTAATTCAATACCTTGTAAAGGTACAGACATATTTTTTGTCTTTCAAAAAAATGGAACCCTACATTTAAATCTCTAAACAAACGAGTCATATAGGTGTTTCCTTTTAACTTTAGTGTAAGGAATTTTATTGTAGATTTTCTGTTATTTTTCTTTTATATTTTCCTTCTCCGAGGTGTTCCTTTGGGCTTCGTGCGGCCGCGCGATTATGTGACGTCACACAGATTGGCAAGGAAACTGCAATGCCGTACGGCTTTCTAGAAGCACTGAGGATTTGAATCAAAAGAATAAATAAGGGAAAACGGAATGGAAAAGGAACGGGATTTTGTTTTAGCTGATAGGTCACAGAATCGATAACATATATATATATATATATATATATATATATATATATATATATATATATATATATATATATATATATATAACAGATTGTAAAATAAACTATAATAAATACATTTTTCAAGATTTAAATTGGCATTTAAAATCAGCATGCCTATTTAGATGGAATTTGGAAAAAGTTGTTAAATTTCCATCTGTTGCGAGGCTGGGCGACAAGCACGGGGCCTACAAGAACAAGTTTATAAAATATTGGTCGTGCAGGCACCTCGCAACCTCTCCTTATATTTACGTAAAACCTATGGTATAACGAGACAATGTTTGTATCAAGGAACTGTATTTTTTTGATATCTCTTGCAGACTTGGAGCGTGTTGTCTTCTCATAGTTTGAGGTTTCTAAAAAAAAATGTTCAAATGTTTGTTAAGCTTATGGGACTTAACTATGGGGTCATCAGTCCCTAAACTTACAAACTACTTATGAACTACTTACGAACTAGGATGGCACAAATATCCATGCCCGAGGGGGGATTCGAACCCCCGACTGTAGTGGCCGTGCTGACCGTGACTGGAGCGCCTCAGTCACCTCGGCCACCGCAGCCGGCTTGAGGTTTCTGAGAGACACATTGTAAAAATATAATGCGCGACTACATGTGGGATGTAATGTTCTTCGTCATTCCAATGAACTGCGTTGCTGCCTTGGCCTTCCTCTTTACCCGGTCTTTCGCCTTTCATTGACTGCGGAACATCTGACCCGGAATACACCACCCGGTGCTTTTTTCCGCGTCGCGTATGAATGCGGCCCAGTTTTCATCCGTTCTGCACACTACCGCTCTGGCAGCCAGTAGTATTCATTCTCTAGGCGCGTGGCTTCAAAAAATGTTCAAATGTTTGTATAGCTTATGGGACTTAACTACGGGGTCATCAGTCCCTAAACTTACAAACTACTTACGAACTAGCTAACACTAAGGAGGGCACAAATATCTATGCCCGAGAGGGGATTCGAACCCCCGACCGCATTAGCCGTGCAGACCATGACTGGCGCGCCTCAGTCCCCTCGGCCACCGCGGCCGGCCGCGTGGCTTCCGCAGGCTCAAACTGTAGGCGTGTTGCCGTAGCTCCTCCCCTTCACACTTTTCCTACCGCTCCGCCTCTAAATGCAGCAGCGCCTTCCTACGTGACGCAAACTAAACAGGACAAGAACTTCTGAAGCCTCTCTCTCAATGGCGTGAAGTTTATCAGCTGTCACAGTAAACAATCCGATAACACTCCAAACAGATCCCACTTTAAATGTGGCTGTTATTATTATTATTATTATTATTAGTCGTAAAGCTCCCATGTGGAAGACGCTAAGTAAAGCTGGTTCATTTTCCGTTCTTCTTGGTCTTCTGGTTCTTTTTATTTGCCCACCAGTTTTTCATTCTTTGAGAAAATTTAGTTCTTCTTTCTTCACTCCATTTTGTTCCAGTTCTCGGTGCTTTTGTCTCTGGTTTAACCTCCCACTTTTCAACTTTTATTCTGAAATCGTTCCTTGCAGCTATTTCTTTTTTAGTAATTTTGGCTAATTCGAAATCTACGTATTTTACAATTCTTTTTGTTAATCTGTGTTCAGGGAGTCTCATTATGTGGCCATTGAATTTGAGGCGTCTTTTCCTCATGTCTATCTCTATGTTAGAATATTCTTCAATTTTTGATGTTTTCTGTAATCTATATCCATTCTCGGTCCATCTTGGTCCCAAAATTTTTCTAATTATTTTCCTTTCTTCTTTCTTTAGATTTTCTAGATCAGTTTTCCTGTTTAGTGCCAAGGTTTCTCTGGCATATAACATTGATGGTTTAATGACTGTAATGTAATGCATAATTTTGGCATTTAAAGATAAGCATCTTTTATTATAGAGGTTTTGCACTAATCCTAAACCTTTACGAGCTTTTTGTATTCTTTCTTCTTGTGCAAGTTTTTCCGAGATAATGTGGCTGTTATTATTATTATTATTATTATTTTCAGTTATTTGATGTTTGTCTAACTTTGGCAAATGTTCAAATGTTTGTTAAGCTTATGGGACTTAACTACGGGGTCCCTAAACATACAAACTACTTATGAACTACTTACGAACTAGGACGGCACAAATATCCATGCCCGAGGGGGGATTCGAATCCCCGACCGTAGTGGCCGTGCTGACCGTGACTGGAGCGCCTCACTCACCTCGGCCACCGCGGCCGGCCTAACTTTGGCATTGAGGCCTCCAGTCAGTCTCGGTAGTGCATCTTGGGTGGCCAGATCTGTAATTATGATGCAGCAGGAAGCTTCAGGAACATAAACAAACGCTAATTCCTTAAGAAGTAATGTTTAGAAGTGATTCCTTGGAGGACACACCGCTTAAATAGAAGGAAGGAAGGTTAGGGTTAAACGTACCATCGGCAGCGTGGTCTTTAGAGACGGACATCGCCTGATTTTGATGATAGTCGAAAACATCGGGCTGCTAAGCTTTTGTGTGTCCCACTTCCATTCTCGACAGCCCTTTACTGAACTCAATAATGGCTTCAACAGAAAACTACTCACAGTATTATTATTCTTTTATCGCATTTGGTTTGTTTTGAGCAATACAGTTTCGGGACGCACAGAATTTTTACGTAGCAACACACACTTCATAATGTACCTCAAGGTGCAAATTACCAGTTTATCCAGGTTATAAAATAATTATTATAGATAATTTACTTCCTGGGCTCAAGCTTTAAAGTAGGTCCAATTACTATGTCTTTTCTAGTTGTAACGAAGCATTTTGGGATTTATTACCAGGTGCTTGCATTACTGAACCTCCCGATACCATTGTTGCATAATAATAGGTACGACTGTAATTAGTCTATTATCATTTTCTTTTCCAAAATTTTGTTATTATTTTTTTCTAACGTGACTAACTGAAATTATTTTCAGTTTAGATTATTTTATAAACGTCAAAGTTATTGAGGGGATCCAAGAATTTTTTTCTCGATTCATTTGTGGATTTAACGCGAGAATGTTAAGCCGTTGTGTACTGTGACCTTCTACGAACCTCTCCGGAAAGAAATACTGCGAATAAAAATTTTATAGTCTGTATTTGGCAGCAACGTCCAAACTACAGCATTTCCTCGATAATAAATTAAACGTAACGACCGTGAGGACAATATAGAAGTGAGTATGTAGTGTGTGGCAGCAAATAAACGAGCGTACTGGTGTATTTCACGCATTATCGTACTAGGAATGGCGTGAATATTAAACGTCGTAACTACTATTCATTCCTGCTTATATTTTTATAGACGTCGTTATATGACACTAAAACTGTCCTCAATTCAAACTGCATAACTGCCATCATTTCATTTCTCCTTTATTTTGGCGTGGAGAGCTATGATTAACGCTTGTCAGACATTCTATATATTTGTCATAAGACAATTCATTAATTTCATTAACACTGTTGGGTGGTCAGTTAAAAAAATTGCTAATTTAATTAATACTTACATTCACATTTTCTTTGGTGATAAATTTCTTTGTGAAGTAATGGCTGACTGTAAACAGCTATTGCCATTCATAATTAATACCGAGGTCACTGTGCAACCTATGGGTAAAACAGTCCGATAATTCTCCTCTCTCTCGCTTATCTCTCTCTCTCTCTCTCTCTCTCTCTCTCTCTCTCTCTCTCTCTCTCTCTCTCTCTCTCTCTCGTGTGCTAAATCCTTCACACCAGGTATAATGTTCACCTCTTTCTTCAATTATTTGCTAAACGTATTTGAGATCTCAAATTTATATCTAAGAAAAGAAGTCAGAGTGGAATAACTGGGAGGGGTATTAAAACATTTACTACTTTAACAAATTTATTAACAAATTTGAAGAGCTTAAGTTAACAGACCACTCCCATGAACCACAGACATTGCCGAGGTGGGATGGCTTGCGTGCCTCAACGATACAGATAGCCGTACCATAGGTGCAACCACAGCGGAGGGGTATCTGTGGAGAGGCAAGACAAACGTGTGGTTCCTGAAGAGGGGCAGCAGCCTTTTCAGTAGTTATAGGGGCAACAGTCTGGATGATTGACTGAGCTGGCCTTGTAACATCAGCTAATGTGGCTTTGCCACACAGCTACTGCGAACGGCTGAAAGCAAGGGGAAACTACAGCCGTTACTTTTTCCCGAGGACATGCAGCTCTACTGTATGAACATATGATGATGGCATCCTCTCGGGTAAAATATTCCGGAGGTAAAATAGTCCCCCATTCGGATCTCCGGGCGGGGACTACTCAGGAGGATGTGATCATCAGGAAAGACAACACTGGCGTTCTACGGGTCGGAACGTGGAATATTAGATTCCTTAATCGAGTAGGAAAATTAGAAAATTTAAAAATGGAAATGGATAGGTTGAAGTGAGATATAGTGGGGATTAATGAAGTTCGGTGGCAGGATGAACAGGATTTCTGGTCAGGTGAGTACAGGATTATAAATACAAAATCAATTGGGGGTATCACAGGTAATGATAATGAATAAGAAAATAGGAATGCGGGTAAACTACTATGAGGAGCACAGTGATCGCATTATCATTGTCAAGATAGATACGAAGCCAACACCGACAACAGTAGTACAGGTTTATATGCCAACTAGCTCTGCCGATGATGAGGAAATCGAAGAAATATATGAGGAGCTAAAGGAAATTATTCAGACAATTAAGGAAGAGGAAAATTTAATTGTTATGGGAGACTGGAATTCAGTAGTAGGACAAGGAAGGGAAGGGAAGATAGTAGGTGAATATGGTCTGGGCAAAAGGAATGAAAGAGGAAGCCGCCTGGTAGAATTTTGCACAGAACATAATTTAGTTATAACAAACACCTGGTTCAAGAATCACAAAAGAAGGTTGTATACGTGGAAGAGGCCGGGAGACACCGGTAGATACCAGATAGATTTTATAATGGTAAGACATAGATTTCGGAACCAGGTTTTACAGTGTACGATATACCCAGGGGCAGATATAGACTCTGACCATAACTTGTTGGTTATGAACTGTAGGCTGAAGGCTTTTGACAATGTTGATTGGAATAAACTCTTTCAAGTTCTGAAGTAAGCGGGAGTAAAATATAGGGAGCGTAAGGTTATTTGCAACTTGTACAAAAACCAGACAGCGGTTGTCAGAGTTGAAGGGCATGAAAGGGATGCAGTGGTTGGAAAGGGAGTAATACAGGGTTGTAGTCTTTCTCCATTGTTGTTCAATTTGTACATTGAGCAAGCTATAAAGGAAAGCAAGGAATAATTTTGAGAAGGAATTAAAGTTCAGGGTGAAGAATTAAAAACATTGCGTTTTGCCGACGACATAGTAATTCTGTCAGATACAGCAGAAAACCTGGAAGAGCAATTAAACGGAATGGACAGTGTGCTGAAAGGTGCATATAAGATGAACATTAACAAGAGCAAAACTAGGGTAATGGAGTGCAGTGTACGAAAATCAGGTGATGCTGAAGGAATTAGATTGGGAAACGAAGTAATAAAGGAGGTAGATGAGTTTTGTTACTTGGGCAGTAAAATAACAAATGATGGTCGCAGTACAGAGGATATAAAATGCAGAATGGCAATGGGTAGAAAAGCGTTCTTGAAAAGGAGAAATTTGTTAACATCGAATATTGATTTAAGCCTAAGGAAATCCTTTCTGAAGACATTTGTATGGAGTGTTGCCTTGTATGGGAGTGAGACATGGACGATAAACAGTGCGGACAGGAAGAGAATTGAGGCTTTTGAAATATGGTGCTACAGAGGAATGATGATTAGGTGGGTGGATCGCGTAACTAATGAGGAGGTACTGAACAGAATTGGGAAGAAAAGAAATTTCTGGCATACCTTGACTAAAAGAAGGGATAGATTGGTAGGAGACATTCTTAGACATCAAGGAATTGTGAATTTAGCGTTGGAGGGAAGTGTGTGGGGTAAAAATCGCAGAGGAAGACCAAGGTATGGTTACAGTAAGCAGATTCAGACAGATGTAGGTTGCCGTTCTTATGTGGAGATGAAGAGGCTTGCTCAGGATAGGGTATTGTGGAGAGCTGCATCAAACCAGTCTCCGGACTGAACACCACAACAACAACAAGTTAACAGATTAAGTAAAATTGACTTAAACGTCTTGACAAAATAGAAAATACCTTTAATATGGGTCAAGCCCATACTTAAAAAGCAGTAACAAGTGCACAGATTTTAACAGGAAACTAGATTACGTGCTAGAAAGTGCTCAAAAATTTTCATGGGTTAAGCCCATACTTAAAAAGTAATCAAGTGCACAGATTTGAATAGGAAACTAGATTACATGCTAGAAAGAGCTCAAAATTTTTTTACAAAATACTTAAAAATATTTTCCCTTTTTACTTTAAGGCCACGCTTAATATTAACCATCTGTACGTAAGTTAGAACAGTTGCAGGAAAACTTGACAAGAAAACTCGTCACTACTAAACGTTAGAATAGCGGATAAAATATGTTTGTAATACAGAATAGCACACTATGCAAACGGGCATTTAAATTCGATGATGTCTTGAGAACACCTGCTCCGAGGACTACAGATAAATGCAACATCTTATCCGCTTCAGGGGGTTAGCAGTAATTACCGTTAAACACCAACATGTATTAAATCCAATAAGGCATAGCGAGAGTAGCCAGATGTTCATAGTAAGGTGACGGTCAACAGTACTGTTAAAATACATCAAACAAAACTAGATACAGAGAGAGAGAGAGAGAGACGACCTAGATTGAGGGGAGGCAGCTATCATGAAATCCAAAATTAAAACTGCCTAAATACACCCACTCCTAAGGCAGCAATCGATAGAGGGGCGGAAAGAACACTGCCACCAAATACATCAGCAGCCAGGGCAGGTAACTGACTCGCGAACGGCTACAAAGTAGATAAATACCCCGGTTACACTACATGAAAACAATCAATAGATACAGCAAAGGTGTTCTTAGATTCTACAACACAGCACTAAAAATTATGACACAACGCCAAGGTGGAACTTAGGCACAGGCAGTAATCACAGGGCCACATATGAGCGCTGCAGCGGCGGTAATAGCGGCCTCCCATTTTATATGGAAAGATCTTCCCACCAACATAGCATGTGTGGAGGCTCGTCCGAGATCTCTACTGTGTGAAGCGGCCCTGATGAAGACGGATGTACCTACAATTTAGACAGCACACAGCAGCACCAACACTGAATGGATAACAACATGCCGGCCGCGGTGGCCGAGGGGACAGAGGCGCTCCAATCACGGTCTGCACGGCCACTACGGTCGGGGGTTCGAATCCCTCCTAGGGCATGGATATTTGTGCCGTCCTAGTTCGTAAGTAGTTCATAAGTAGTTTGTAAGTTTAGGGACTGATGACCCAGTAGTTAAGTCCCATAAGCTGTACAAACATTTGAACATTTTTTTTTTTTTTTTTTTATTTATTTATTTTTTTTTATTTTTTTTGGATAGCAACATGACAAGAAGACGTCAAAGTGGATAAGTGCTTTTTTTAATTTTCTCGCTATTTTTGACAACATTTAAGCGTGACGCAATGGAAGGGGACAAAGTTAATAACCAAGAATGAGGAAGTGAACTTAATGGACAAAACTTAGAAAGTGACAATAACACATTGCCAGTATTTCCAGCTAATGATAACTCAATATCAGTTAGTGAAGAGTGTTCAACATTTAAGGGATTTCCTAGTCAAGAAATGTTGAGTATCAACGTAAATATGTTCGATCAAATAGCAAAACTTATAGTTAATGCTAATAATGCTAATAAGGCAGGATATTAAAGAAGTAAAGGAAAATTTAAAAGAAATTAGTGAAAATTGCAAAATTGAACATTTACATTTTAGTAAGAAAATTACTGAAATTGAAAGTAACATTAAGAATGTTGAGGAAAAAATATCATAAAATCAACAGAAATTCAATATAAAATTGAAGTAACTAGTAGAAGATTTGATCCTTTAGAAGTATGTATAGATAATAACAGTAATAATTTCGAAACTGAAAAATTGAAACTAGAAGAACATAGTTCAATTACAAGAGGAAGTCAAGTCAAAACATAGTACTGATGTAATCAGTTTTAGTTAAATGAACCCCAATATAAAATTCTTTTTCGGAGACAGGAAGGTCCATCCTGTAGACCTCCTGTTTCAAGGATAAATTTTTACCTAGTTTTTCTGAGGAAGCTAAAATTCAATTTGTGAAGCGTCATCTAGAAGGGGCAGTTGATGGCAGTTGTAAGTTGTAAGCAGTTGTAAGCTGCTGAAAGTGGTACGTGAACAGCTGTGGTACGTTCTTGAAAGTTCGGTTGCCAGGAGCTTTAGACCAGATGTATACAGTGCTGTAGTGTGATGGAAGAATCAATAAAAATCCGTTCTCATCTAACAACGACTTTATATTGGTAGAAGAACCTTGGAGTTTAGGGACTGCTATTAAGTTAACCAAGAACTTCTCCTTTTTGAAGTTTGATTCGTTGTGTGGCTTGGAGTGCTTTAGTAACAAGCAACCCTAGCGACGACCTAAGCCCCATTCACACAGGCCACGCACCGTCTCAACGTTGAGAGGAACGGTCCGAAAGTTATCCAAGGAGTTCAGAACCAGCCACGTCCTTTGGTGAGAAGCAGAGTGTAATTAACATCGAAGTCTTGGCGGAGAAGGTCATCAGTCGACATAACAGATTCATAAGCGGCTCAACTTAAACACACAGGCCCGGTTCACCGGCCACACTCTTCCCTAAGGTCGCCACACCGGACTGCTGTCTTGTCACGCCACGATACAACAACGATCAACGGCCACTATGGATGGGCACCCGGCGCTGCCATAAACACCAGAGGCAAACTGGCTGCAAGGCGCACTTCCGACCCGTTTTCCAATCTTCACGTCTGACTGACTGACTAGTTGACTGCACAGAGCGACGCGGGGCATGGGCACGCATTGGTGAGCATCGGTAGCAACAATACCCTCGCTGACAGCAGGCAAAACCACACACGAATCTAACAAGTCATGAAACTTGACATGGATGAAAGATATAGAAGGCACTTTAAAGTTGATTATTGTAAGAAGTACAAACTGATGCATTCATGAAGAATGCAACGCGAAGAGAAGTCACAAAGTAAATGAAGCAATCAAATAAAGCAAAACAGGAAGGGGAGGATATTTTAAAAGGATAGTTTCATTAGCCAAATAAACAAGGCAGACTACCCAGTGACGCACTGGAAGGCTCCCAGCTACCGGCCAGCTTCACAACATCGAAGGAGACAAATTCCTGAAGATGGTCTACATAAGACTGAAACTAGTTGAATGAAATAAATTAGTGCATTCTAGACTGTTCTTTATTAACATCTTCATTGTTCGTCTTGCAGTCTTATTTTTCCCCTCTTGCTTCTTGCACCTACTCTACATTATCTATCTTCCAATACAGCTTACTCATATTGCTCTGAGAGAGTCAAACTTCTTGTACCATATTACATTGTCCAACGCTTTTTGTAGATCGACGAATCATGTTAACAAGTCTTGACTTTTCTTTAGTCTTTCTTCATTAATCAAGGTAAGACTGATGACGAAAGTTATTAAGTCCCACAGACTTACAAACAATCCTTCATCAAGCGCAATTTTGGTGCTTTCACCTTCTCTAAAATCAGTGGGAAGAACTTATTTTGCATTTCAGAAATGAATATCCGGGCGCCCTTCACAATCTGCCTATTATTGATTGACGTCGCGACAAACTAAACAAACCTAAGAGAGCTGCTCAGATTTTCTCCTAAATCGTTAATATACATAAGGAACAGCAGAGGACCAATAACACTACCCTGTGGTACGACGGATATCACCTCTGTTTTAGTCGATGCCTTAACATCGATTACTACAAATTGTGTCCTCTCTGACAGAAAATCCCTTATCCAGTCACAAATTTGCGGGGGGGGGGGGGGGGGGGGGGTTATATTCCATAACCACGCAATTAAGTTAATAGCCGTTTGTGAGGTACGGTGTCAAAGGCCTTCTGGAAAATCAAGAAATACGGAATCGATTTGCGAACCCTTGTCGATAGCACTCATCACTTCGTGTGAGTAAAGAGATAGTTGTGTTTCACATGAACGATATTTTCTAATTCCATGTTGACCATGGGTCAAAAGACCATTCTATTCGAGATAATTCATAATATTTGAATACAGGATATGTTCCAAACCTTGCTGCAGTTTGACGTTAATGAAAATAGGCCTGTAGTTTCGCAAACTGTCGTAACACAGCACGATTGTACATGCCTGAGACGCGGACCCCGTTGTCTACATAGCTTCACAAGGCTTATCACATTACGAGACACACTCGTGCTTCCTACAGCTAAATGAAAGAGTTTGAAGAGGATGAAATTGTGGCGTTGTGAGTGGCCAAATTGTCCTTTCAGAGAACTGCTATGATAGTTGGACGTATTGGTTTTGTTGTGCAACGATGTTGGTTGCTCACACCCTAAGAGTACATTCTTAACAAGTACGCAGAACAGAAGTCCGCCAAGATCGTCGTTGTAAGGGCAGCAGTCGCAGATCGTACAGCTGCCACACAGCACAGATAAGAGGGTTTGTGTGTCCGGAAGTGCCAACTCAAACTGTTACCAATCGGTCACTTGCTATCACACATAGGCATCGACGTGCACTTATCGACTGGTACCGTCAGATGATCATTCGGGAGATGAAACGACAGACCGTGGTCTCCAGCGATGAAAACAGATTCTTCTGTGGGCAAGTGATGGTCGTTGGTGCGTACGATGTACACCTGTCGAGCGCTGAGTCATGGAGTGCATTCATCCCAGACACACTGATCCAATTGTTGCGTGTGCTGTCCTTAGTGTAACTTAGTTCAATTAGTTTGTAAAACAAGGGAGCTTGGTGCAATAGGTTTATAAACATTTGAAAATTTCTCTCCCTAGTATGGGGGTAATATAAAATACTGTAATCTTTGATGTCCTCTGTCAATCCCTCCAGATACGCATCTCAAACCCCGTAGCAACACTCCGAAAAAGCACGGACAACTGTAAAGTATGCATGCTTATGACTGGTTAGATGAATATGTTAGATGAATATGTAATGCACACCTGACATGTCATTTTATGTATTTTAACTGTTCAAATACTTTATCCAGTGTAAATGAGTCCCCTGTACTTTAAACTGAACTGAGGATGTTCATTCAATGAACGAAATCAAAAGATACATTTTTAAATGACTATTTTATATCACAATCACAAGGCTGAACTTCTATTATTAATCCCTATAGTTTAACGTTAGTGAATTTGAGATTTTCGATATTTCGGTGATGCTGGGATCCAAAATCAGGTGACACGATTTGAAAAATGTTGTGTTCATGATGATTATGTCAAATGTGTGGTACAATTTACGTCCACAAATAATGTTTCTTATACTCCATCAGAAATCAGTTGTTAATTTAGAAATGACCCTAGTAACATATTGCAATGATTCACATTCGTGCACTAACCTGATCACTCACAGACTGTGGTGAAGGTATCGAGAGGCCCCACACTAACACATGGAGAGGCACAGAGGATTTGCTACTCTTGCCTTCATGTCGTGGGGAGCCGTCGGGTGGGAATTGACGTCACGGCTGGTAGTGACCACTGAAGGAACTCAGAAGGCTCACCGATTGAATCACATGAGTAGGTGTCATGGTGGTTGTGAGCTGACAATCGATCGTTCACATATTGTGCTCGGTTTTTAATAACTGTGGCGAGGTTCAAGTTTTCCCATCAGGATTCCCAGGCATAATGCGTGCGGAAACTGCTATGATGTTGAAAGGAGTTGACTGCGGTGGTTATAAATTGCAAGTTAGCTGTAAGTCATCCACATCAGTAAGAAAAGAAATCCATTAAACTTTTTTTACAAGATAAATCAATCAAACGTGAAGGCCGTAAACTCTACAAAATATCTAGGAATTACTATTACTTCAAACTTACACTGGTAAGAACACGTAGATAATGTCGTGGGAAAGGCGAACCAGAGACTGCATTTTATTAGCAGAACCCTTAAAAGATGCAACAGAACTACTAAAGAGACTGCGTTCACAACACTTGTACGTCCGTTTTTGGAGTATTGCTGCCCAGTGTGGGATCCTTATCAGGTGGGTTTGACGGAGGACATCGAAAGAGTTCAAAATGTTCAAATGTTTGTACAACTTATGGGACTTAACTACGGGGTCATCAGTCCCTAAGCTTACAAACTACTTATGAACTAGCTAAGACTAAAGACGGCACAAATATCCATGCCCGAGGGGGGATTCGAACCCCCGACCGTAGTGGCCGTGCTGACCGTGACTGGAGCGCCTCAGTCACCTCGGCCACCGCGGCCGGCTCGAAAGAGTTCAAAGAAGGGCAGCGCGTTTCGTATTGCCACGATACAGGGGAGACAGCGTTACCGAAATGATATATGATCTGGGATGGGAATCATTACAACAACGGCGCTTATCGCACTCTCCTCCGAATGCGAAAATAAATTGTTGACTCCCACTTACACAGGTAGAAATGATCATCAGAATAAAATACGAGAAATCAGAGTTTGAACGACGAGATTAAGATGTTCTTTCTTCCCGCGTGCTTTTCGAGAGTGGAATGGGAGATGAATAGTATAAAGGTGGTTCGATGAACCCTCTGCCAGGCACTTAAATGTGATTTGCAGAGTATCCCATGTAAAAATAGATGTAAATGAACTAATTTTCTAACTGAACTCGTAGAAAACAAATTAAGTAAAAATATTCCAACAAGAATAACCTGGCTGTGTGACCCAGATTCGTAATTCGACTGCAAATATAACTCAAATACAGTATCAACCACAAACCATCTAAATAAATTACTATAGTCGTCGGAAGATAAAATCATTTACCGCACACAAAAGATTAAACTCTCTTTCTGGCAATGGCGACAACTTAATAATGGCTGCTCTAGGAACAAAAATTAAATTAGCCTCTGTTTCAGCGCAACGGAAATTTATCTGATTAACTCATGAAGCGAGCAGCCAAATGTTAGCAAAAACACAATAAAACCCTAAAACCTCAGAATTCATTTTAAAGAAAAATAAGAGGTGTAAAACGAGGGACACAGGGAGTAATTAGTTTTAAATAAATTCTCTGAATTCTGAGAAAATCGTAAGGATTGGGAAGACCAGATAAATTACAAGAAATGCACCACCTGCACTATTTAGTTACACAAGTTACTATTACTATTGCCCATAATAAAACTAGAATCTGCCCGTATATGAACGTGGAGCTGCGTGGAGAACATTATCATACACAGAGGAATTTAACAAGAAAAACACATATATTCAAAAAAACTCTACCACACGCAGTGGTTAGCGACACTTACTCAAACTGCAATCCTACAACGGCGATGCTAGCAGCAGCAGGAGAAATGGCGGTCGTCTTGATTACACAGATAAAATTAAACTGATCCCCTAGCGGATTCATTTCGAGGAGGCATATACAACATCACTAAATGGCACGTGCAGTACCGAACAAAGAAACTAACTGCACAACAGTACAAAAGTTATTACAAAATACACGTGTGGAATTAAATAAGAAGAAAATTACTTACTAATTAAAACAAGAAAGCAACCAACTGGCTCTCATGGCTGCAGCCCGACACAGATCGTTGCGAACGCGCGTTGTGCGATCGG
The DNA here is from genome assembly GCA_026315105.1 of Locusta migratoria. Lineage (NCBI taxonomy): Eukaryota > Metazoa > Arthropoda > Insecta > Orthoptera > Acrididae > Locusta > Locusta migratoria. Next base: position 107,274,484 of record CM048747.1, read on the forward strand.
TCTCACCAGGGCAAGAAACCCAAATAAAATTTAAAATAAAAACGTGAAGGTACATTTAGTAGACTTAAGGACCTTCAGATATCCACTGAACACTTCTCCCCGCATGGAGAAGAATTGGTCAGAAGATTTCTAAGTACAAAACTAGCAATCTGAAACTAGATGCACTCCTCTCAGCATGATCCCAGACAAGTAGGTCTGCGAAGGTCCAAGGAAGAATGAAGCCCAACCACGCGCAAGACGCTCCAGGCCACACTTCCGCTGGGATGCGTTCAGCGCTATTCACTACCAACTTAAGCTGCCAGGGAAACACTTTCACCTCCCCTAAGAGCTCAGAGCGACTTACCCAGGTAACCTCTCAGGTGAACAAAAGTTGACACCTTATTTACAAACACTGTCTTTGCCTGCAGCAGAAGGCTGAGCAGACGATGAATGAGTGCACGCAGTACTAACTACAAGATGAGGATCTAAAGCTCGAAGTACTGATTGGTAGCCATTGCAAGAACTTACCTAGAAATTTAAATAAATTAATTTGCATCCTATTCAGTTAATTAAATTAGTAAAATACACAATAGATGAATTTTAAATTGACCAACGACGGTACTAATACATTTATGTGCGTGATATAACAGATGGAACACGGACACAAATTCGGTGGACGTGATTCAATATCGCACTTTTTCCTTCACTCTCTATGAATGATTTCTGTGAAGTAGTTTTAGGTCAAATATTTTAAAATTGTACCTGTTTGTGACAATGTCTGAAAAAAGCTACAAAAATAAGAACAGATTGTTAGCTACAAGCTAAAAGTACTTGTTTACCGAAATTGAGATTGCGATTTTGGTCTCACGATGGAACTGCTTTTCCTCCGAAGTGTTGGAATATCTATTAACAAAAACGAAACAGATTCAGCAGTAAATTTCAAATTTGCTTTTCTTAAGGATGTATAGATGGGCCGAACTTTGTGAATAAATACGCGATAAATCGGTTTTGGGGAATCTGAAAATGTTTAGATAAGTAAGTCACAAATCAGTTTTTTTTATTTATTTATTATTTTTTTTTTTTTTTTTTTTTTTTTTACATAACGTAACAAAACTTGTTCACAGTTGATACTTTTCACCAAAGTAAAGGAGTAAATTCATAAAAATGGTGTTATCGAGAGAATGAAAGTTATTAAATTTAGTGTTTTCGAGATAATGACATTTATTGATTTTCTTCTTTCAGGTATTACTGACGCCTCTGCACTTTCGTCCCAAAATTCAAATTCAAATGTTTGTATAACTTATGGGACTTAACTACGGAGTCATCAGTCCCTAAGCTTACAAACTACTTATGAACTACCTAAGACTAAGGACGGCAACCCCCGACCGTAGTGGCCGCGCAGACCGTGACTGGATCGCCTCAGTCCCCTCGGCCACCGCGGACGGCACTTTTGTCCCCCTAAAACATCCAATCCATTATTGAAGTTTAAAATTTACGAAAGATCAATATAGTTCTGCCTGAGACTAGTTGTATGAATAACATTGACTGTCGTGGGACGGATTCTTATAGTGATTTTGAAAAGAAAAAAAAAATTGTATTATCACGATTTTTCGAGACAAATATATTGAAGAGTGGCGAAGCATTGCTCTGAAGTAAATTTGGTCTGCAGTAACCTCCTTCGTTTTACGCCTCCGTTACTTACGTCAAAATACGTTATCTGCTGTCGACACTAGATGTGTCTTCTCTATGAAACAGGGAATACTGTTCTGTATAGCTCCCGTCAATGCTGCCGTTTGACCTGCACTGTGTATTAGTTGTTAGTGGTCGTGCCAATTCATCGGCCTGTCGATCAACAGTTATAGGTCAACAGATAGAAAAATTTGCAAATCGAAATGAAATGAATTTCACTATTAAATCAAAGGAAGTATTAGTATTTTTTATTAGTACGGTTTAATTATTATTTACATTTTTCCAAACTGCGAAATGTAGAAAAAATACCTCATGTATTCCAACAAACATTCACGGTAGCAGTCTGTCTGGCTATTTTTTATGGTACCTGCTTTCATAAAGTAAAACACCAACCTGTTCAAATTGCTTTATTACGACCATGTATTAAAAATAACATTGCAGATGTGGAAATGACTCGGTATAATAATTAACAATATATATATTGCTGCAAAATTGTGGTCGCCGGAAATGTTATAAAACTTCAACTAATTACGATACTCTGCTTGTAAAACAACCACAGGTTTCCCTCAGCACTCAACAATATTTCTTAATTTACCTTACGTTCTGTGAAATGGTTACCACTGCAATAACTATACGTTCTATGAATAACAATGAATGTCAATTTAACACAATACTTACACAACCATCTTGTTATGGGATCTTCCTTGAAGATACTAGACGCTGTAAGCAAAGAGAAGTGAAAGTGGCAAAGTGAACTGTACCACAAACTGTATATGTGGCATAATACAGTTATGGTCTTGTAAAAATAGTGTGTATTCCTACAAAGCAGTGAAAACTTGCTGATTTTGTTACGTTCTTCAGTTGGGAAATTGGTCTGAAGCAGCTCTCCATGGTCCCCAATAATTCTTTGAATAATAATGACAGCCTACATCGTTTTCAACCTGCTAACTGCATTTGTCTTTCGGCCTCTCTGCGATTTGTATTCCATATAATTACCTTTGATGCTAAATTGATAGTTCATTGAGCTCTCCGAATATGTCCCACCTGTCAATATCTTCTTTCAGTTAACATTTACCAGGCATTTGTTTTCCACCAAAATTTTTCAGTACCTCCTCATCTGATAGTCATTCGTCTGCAGCAACACAATTCAAAGTTTCTATCATCTTTCCATATGAAGTCATCGTCCACGTATAAGTCCCGTACCTGTGCAGAAAAATGCTTTCAGAATGGACATTTAAACAAATATTGGATATCAAGAAATTTCTCTTCTTCATAAATGCTTTTCATCCCATAGCTGTAGTGCAGAATTAGACTTTAACATAAAACCTCAGATCAGGATCGGAGACTGAATGGTGATATAGTTAGTGCCAGCTACGCTAAAACATTTCATCCCACAAAGGATTTGAATCATACTAATTAAATAAGGAATTTGCAAACGGGCCCCATTTCACCTTTTTCCAAAAGTGAGATATTAACAGTTATTTATTGTTTTTTTATTGTTTGATTGATTTAGCAAGACGTTGACTCAATTCCTATACATCCTATATGCAAAAACTACAGTTCCTCAGCAAACCGCAAAAAGTGCCCATTGCAGGGCTTTACTTTGACAGTGTTCGTTTTCAGAAAATCATCCAATATTATCTCATTCGAGGGCACTAGTAACTTCAGTTCGACAGGGAGTTTTCAGTGGTAAAAATTGCAAAAACACATTATTGAAAGAATACACACTGGGATGGAGTATTTCAAACTAATTGAACTTTTCTGCAGTGGGAAAAAAATGATGTCAGAAGATGAAGACATCATTGACTTTAAAACTGGTAATCTACTGTATATAAAACAAAGCTACTTGCATAGAGGCAGTAAAACGAGGTGCAAAAATATAGAAAAGAATAGGTTCCTATTTCCAAATACAGCCAGTTGCTATACATATCTCAATTCAAAGAAACTACTGAGGCACATGGGAATATGGAAGGAATGGCAAACCATACCTTTCATCTTCGCTTCCAGGAAAGAATAAACCAGTTACAATGATAAAAACCGGACCTACATTAATGAAAAAAGCTGTATAATAGAGGAAGTACACTACAGTGAATGAGAAAATCGTGATGTTCCATTAGGAAATATAATTACCTGACATCTTATTCAGCTTGTTTTATAGGAGGCGATATTTTAATGTAATGGTTATGAATCCTTTTATGAGGCTTTTTTCTGCCATAGTTCGCTTATTGATTTTACTTGATGACTTGTTTCGATTCGTTAAAGAGTCATTATCAAATCTTACTTGTCCAGGGATGGTATGAAATATACTTCAGATGAACCAACAACATAGTTGATCTGAAGCAACTAATATTTCCATTAGGAAATATTAGCTTGGCCAATCACTGGGTAGGTGTTCTTGAAAAAAAAAACCCTCACGTTTCCGTGTAATTTGTCAAATTACTTTTAGTGTGGTACAATGCAATAATTTTTGAAATTAGTAATAAATGTTGGCAGAAATATGCGTGACAAGCAATACTTTGACTAGAAATTTATCTTCACTTGCTAAAGGTACCAGGTCCAGTATATTCAGTAATGCAGACAAATGTATAAATAAACAATAAGTTATACAAATGAAGAAAAGGACTACTCCACTGGTCCTAAGGTTCGTGAAATATTACCACAGATGCAACATTTTATACCGCGTGTCTTAGAAAGAAAAAAAAAAGGTTTCTAGCTCTCTTCTTGTTTGATTGTTTTGACATGGTCCATTTTGCAACTTCTTTATTCGATTTATGCATTTATACTTCATCCATAAAAAATTGACTCACACAAGGCACCACAATATCGTAGTTGTGTAGTTACAAGCTAACACACTTGTTCACAGATTCGTACCTGTAACAAAATACACTTCTCTCTCTCTATCTATCAAGGTTTTTTTTTTTTTTTTTTTTTTTTTTTTTTTTTTTTTTTTTTATACTCAACACTCTCTCTTGATGACAGCTGATACGCTCCTTCAGTAAGTTAAAATTGACGAAGTGATAAAAATACAACTGATTTTATATTACATACACAAAAGGCGCATATTTATTTATTTTGTTATCTTTTATTGTTTCTCATGTATTAAGTTTTGTTGCTAGGATTACTCCGAAGACTCTCCATGCCACTGTCTCCTGTGCAAGCAACTTCGAATAAGAAGAGCACCTGCTTACTGTAATCGATATTACGTTAGCAACCATTTTTTTGGACTAATTTAGCGGTCTTAACTCACTTCCCTATATACAGCGACACTTCAACGACCACAAAAATTGTAAATATTACTTACTACACAATTGTATCGTATCTGTAATATATTTCACGTAATGTACCGATGTGCGGCGGCGAACTGGCTACACAGTGGACTCGCATTCGGAAGGACGGTGGTTCAAATTCATCTCCGACCATCCATATTTAGTATTTCCGTTCCCCCCCCCCTCCCTTAAATCATTCCCAAACTGAAATTAAATTAAATATCCCGCGGTGGATTGGTCGAGCGCTCTAAGGCGCCTTGCTGCGGAGAGCGGGATTGCTTACCGTCGGAGTTTCGAATGCTCCTTATGTCATGGTTATGTGTGTGTTTTTCTTAGTATCAGTTTAAGTTAGCGTAAGTATATCTGAAGGAAAGGTTTTGAATTAAAATTTGTGCCACGGTTGGGATTCGAACCTGGGACCTCCTGCTTACTACGCAGGCGCTATACCACTAAGTCACCGTGACTTAAGAAAGACTTCCACTGCAATGATTGTCTTAAGGAAGGTCTCCCTCCACAACACAAACTTTAAACACGTTAAGTAGTTTGTAAGCCTAGGATCTGATAACCGTAGCAGTTAAGGTAGGACATACACGAAAAACAAGTACAAATATAACCTGTCACAAAATTCAGATTTTTTGAGTTACATAAATCAAATTATGTACAATGGTTGATCGTAGTTGAAAGCATCTACTGAAATTGTTTTGTAATTTTAATTGAAATTTGTAATTCTTTTGTAAGTTTTTAAGTTTAAGATCTCATGATTTACAAAGGTACCATATACTAAGAAAATTTCTACGAAATTGCCTTGAATTTTTTTGCATCGTATAAGGAAACCTACAAAATCATTGCACTTTATTGATATTTAACGAATTTTTAGGTTTAATCATTTGTAATTGAAAAATTACCCATGGAAATTTTTTTTTCTTTATTCTCTGTCTTGACATACATGAATGATATTAAATACTCACTCTGTATACATTTATATATAATGCAAAAACATGCCAAAATCACAGTCAAATCTTCTCTTGTTTTCGAGAAAAAGTACCTGAATAATGAAAACGGTAGTTCTGCGAAAATGCATTTTAAACTTAAACAGGCTTTTTCGTTGCCATTCCCAACTTCTAAAGCCTCCAGATCTGTGATGAATGTCCTCATTTCCTTCAAAATTGCTCTTCTGGATTCTTCTTTACTGTCTTGTGTGCTCTGAATGGTCTTCAATGGATTTAATGGCTGCAAGTATACGTTGAGTGTCAATCCCCATCCAGATGTCGCGAGTGAAAACTCCGAACATGAAGCCCATTTCCTGCAAGACTCTTATCCTCTCTGAGCTGCCACCATTAAAGACAGTAACTGCATCATAAACTGCAATATTAACCACCTTTGTTGAGAAAAATATAGTTTTGGGGCAACGTTTTCAGATGAGGACCTTTAGAGACTAATTAGGATTCTGCGTTTTGCCATGAACTCATTTCTTGGGAGGACTGTTATTCCGCAATCTTCTTGATGTAGTACACAGACATTCCCATTCCATGCATTCCCAACTGCACAACATTGAAAAGAAAACGCCACATAAACAGATAATACGAGAGAATTAAGAACAAGGAAGAAGACCTGGTCCTGTGCAAGCTATTACAAATTATTATTATTTTCGCATTTAGAAGCGGAATTGGAATGTAATATTTGGTAACTGAAATTTCAATACCATGTAAGTGAATAGCTGTTTAAAAAAATTTCACAATTTTAGTCATTAAGACACTTAGTTTTACAAATATTCAAAAATTTTTGAAATGAAATGTTTGTAATTCTAAGGGATCAAACTACTCTGGTCATCAATTCCTGCCGCAGCGGAATAGCCGTGCGCACTGGGGCGCCGCGCTGCGGTGCTTTCGGCCGTTCGACGTTGGGGATTTGATTCTCCCCTCGGGCAAGGGTGTCTGTGTTGTCCTTAGGTTAGTTTAACTTAGTTTAAGTAGTTTGTAAGATAGGAACTGATAACCAAGCAGCTTAGTCCCATAGATTTACAGACATTTAAACATTTGCACATTAATTCCCTAGACTTACGAATTACCTAAACTAACAAATTCTAAAGACAATACAAACACTCATGCCCGAGAGAGGACTCGAACCTCCGACGCCAGCGACCACGCGATCAGTAACGTGATGCCGCAGACCGTGTAGTCATTCCCGGGCGACTTCTTCACAATCCGTACCCAAAAATCCGTGAGTGAGCTCCGTCTCTAATATCCACGCTGTTAACGAGACGATCTTCATTCCTTCCACCAGTGTGAACGCTTTACTGTGATGCAGGTGGAAGCTTGAAATACATTGCCCATCTCGATCAGCCACCTGTCGTATAAGAGAAACTGCACTGTCTATGAAATTTATTTTTTAATTGAGGCGCAACAAACGAGTTAACAAGTACGAACTAAACAAGACTGTTTCAAAACAGGTAAAATATACCTAAATTTGTTAAGAAAATACGAAGCATTAAAGTGTCAGTGGCTTACTTAGACGAAACATGAATTTCTATAATGGAGGCAAAGTGATAAAGTCTGAAGTGTCCTAACAAAGTGCCAATTCACAGTTTCGGTTATGTTACGCAGGTTGACGTATTACAGACATCTAGTGCTTGGGAAAGCTCCACTTGTAAGGATACCGGGTTAAGCGCCGGAAGTAACAGCGTCCCTCCTTGTTTCTCGAGTGTCAACATGAAGGTGCAGGCAGCCTAGCCAGGTGAGAGCAGAAGTTAAATCCCGCGAAAATCCTCCCCACTCTTCCACCAGCACGGCTCACCCTGCCAAGCCCGCTCACCCGCCACGCCATCAGCTCGTCACGTGACGTCCAACGCTCGCTACTTCAGAAACGCCGTTTGGGGTTCACCTATTCGGATTTTCTTCTCATTATCTCTAGCGTTATACTACAGTATAACGTTTTCAAGCAACGTCACAATGAAGATTTATGTTAAACACGTGAATATAGATGTTACTTGTAATAAGTAAACGTTAGATTTGAAGTAAGGTTGACAGAGTGTTCAGTGTGGTCCTTTGGTTAGAGGGACTGATGATTGTAGGTTCGAGTCCAGCGTGCTACTTATGTTTTCTTCTTCCATCTTTGGCATTTGTAAAACATTCTCACTCTTTTTGCATCATGTAACAGGAACTCTCAGCTCTTGCCCCAGAAACTTCCTGGAAGATTAAAATTGTGTGCCGGAACCTGTACTCGAACCTGGCAAGCGCTCTACCGACTTGGAAAGTAGGAGGTGAGGTAGTGGTAGAAATAAAGTTGTGAGGATAGACCGTAAAGCGTGCCGGGATAGCTCAGTCGGTAGTGTGCTTGCCTGCGAAAGGCAAAGGTCTCAGGATCGAGTCACGGTTCCGGAACACAGTTTTAATCTGCCAAGAAATTTCATATCAGAGCACACTCCGCTGCAGAGCGAAACTTTCATTCTGGAATGGCTCGGACTATTCGTGAATTAATATTAATTTTTTGCGCTCTAGACTGTTTTTACATATTATCAAAATGTTTGTAAATCTATCGGACCAGACTGCTTGGCCATCAGTTCGTAGCTTACAAACTACTTAAACTAAGCTAAACTAGCCTAAGGAAAATACATGCCGTAGGAAGGACTCGAACCTCCGACGGCGAGCAACCGCGCGCTCCGCAGCGAGGCGCCTTAGACCGCTCGGCTACTCCACCGCGGCTTTACATATTACATCTACATTATAGGTCACAAACAATTTTCTTAAAAGGGCAACCACAGCTTAAATACATATTTATGGAATTCTCTACACAATCACCACAAAAAATAATGATTGAAAATTAAAATTGACTTCTATGATGTTTTAGGTGGAGGTGTGTAAAGAATAAAATCGCAACAGCGACACTACTGGTTTCTCACCACGTCATGGGCCTGCTGAACTATACTAATGCAAAGTAGCAGACATTAATCGTCCATGTAATAAAAGGTGTCGCCAGGTGGTATTAGTGTACATAGGAATGTAAAAGTAGGTACCATATAAAAATCATAAAAGTAACAAACTAGGTTCCCATAAGCAAGTAAGAATTTTTTTAAGGTAAAATGGAGAAAATGTGAAAAAAAAATATTATTAAAAGAAGCTACCAAAATTAAAGGCATACATCTCTAACGGCAACCAATGGCACGGAAATAATGGGAGGGCGGGATATAGAACGGCATTCAAATGGGCACAAACTAGTGAAGTCAGTCAGTTGAATAAAATTCAATGACCCTAAGGCCATGCACTTAAATGTGATTCATAGAGTAAATATGTATATGTAGAATACTTTTTTTTTTTTTCTTCGCAAACGATTTCCTCTCTGAACAAGAACGGTATCCTACACCCTTTTGAAATTGCTTTCTGTATTCGTCTCTCAGAAGTCTTCCTCCGCGATTTGTTCCCCATACATTCCCTCCACTGCTAAGTTGACGATTCCTTGATGTCTAAGAATGTGTCCTACCAACCTATCCCTTCTCTTAGTCAGGATACGCTACAAACTCCTTTTCTCCCCAATTCTGTTGAATACCTCCTCGTTAGTTACGTGATATACCCATCCAAACTTCAGCATTCGTCTGCAGCACCACATTTCTAAAGCTTGTATCATACTTTCTCTGGATTCCTTATCGGGCACGTTACACTCTTGTACAATGATACACTCCAGACAAATGCTTTCTTAAGTCACTTACCAACATTTAAATTAATAAAATGTTCAAATGTTTGTTAAGCTTAAGGGACTTAATTGCGGGGTCATCAGTCCCTAAACTTACAAACTACTTATGGACTACCTTATACTAAAGACGTCACGAGTATTCATGCCCGAGGGGGGATTCGAACCCCCGACCGCAGCGGCCGTGCAGACTGTAACTGGCGCGCCGCCGACTGCTCGGCCACTGCGGCCGGCTTAAATTAATATTGGGTGTCAACAAGTTTAGCTTTTCATCCAATAGACATTCTGTATTTTATATCTTCTTTACTTCTGTCAAAACTTATCTACTACTTTTATTGTCTTATTATCTAAACTAATTCCTTCAGCATTGCCTGATTATCATAGACTGCATTCCATTACCCAAGTTTCGCTCTTGTTAATCTTATAACCTCCTTTTAAAATACTGTCTGTTCTTTTCAGTTGCTCTTCCAGGTCATTTACTGTCTCTTACAGATTCACAATGTCATCGGCAAACTGAAGTTTTTATTTCTTCTCCCTGAACTTTCTTTACTCCTTCTCCAAATTTCTCCTTACGACTCTTCGCAGCTTTCTCAATGTACAGGTTGAATAACATGTTTTATTTCCTTCCCAATCATTGCGTTCCTTTCGTGTCCTCCAACTATCATAACTGCCGTCTGTATTTTGTATGCTTATGTTATCCCTGCTATCTTCAGAATTTGAATACAGTATTCATCGGCGCCATTATATAATTACATTTTCAAACAACAGTGGCAGAAACCCTCTGCTTAAAATATATTAAAACACTTATCCAACACACGTGAAAGTGCGTATATTAGTCCTCAAAGTGCTGATGCAAGACTTCGTTGAAGTGGGAAAAACAAAGCTCAACAGATAAATTATCATTATTTCATAATCAAACTTCACTCTGTGATTTACAATGAATTATATGCATCACACTGTAAGCATATATGAGAAGAAGGTTGGAAAGGCAGATTTTGAGTCTGGCGTAATCATTTTATCATTTAAAAATATTATTTCTGCTTTTGATATTGAACTGGTGGAATTCAAATGAGATTTTGAATGTAAAGAGGTAACTTTAGTGATGCGTGCACATTGTTCTTTCCATTTTTTAACTATTTCATCGAAATCAAGTACTAATATTTTGAGGATATATATATATATATGCAAGTGTGTGGGATATGTCTTTTGCGGTATTACTATTACTTTAAGAAGAGGATGTTTGATACAGTTGTTTGAAATTGTGATTATTCATTAACGTTATTGATTTACGTATAATTTCAATTCTAAGGTACTGATATTTTGGTACTTTGTTTCTCTCTATTAATATGTTACTGTGGTAGACTACAACGTATTGCATGGAACTAATACAGACCTTCTTCTTTTAAAATCTATGTATGGTTTCGTGTGGTTCCAAGTATTCTATATTAAAGGCGTTTCCTTTGGCCCTGACATTTAGTACGAATTGTGAGGGTTTGCTCTGAAACAGCTTTACTCGAAACGGCCTCATGGTCATTAAACAGTGTGTCATTCTCAGAGACATGCTTTCAAAGACTATCTAACCTCCTAATAAGCACTATTCAAATCATCAAATATTAGCTCTTAACAGCTGCAGCAGGAATAGAAAAAAACGCTCTCTCTACAACAGGGACGGTGTTCTCTTGTTATCGCTGCAAGAGCTTGCTTTCCACCAGCTCGCGATCTCATTACTACCGACCACACAAACGAACCCCAAACGAAGTTAGCAACGCAGTTACGCGGAACAGCCATAAACTGTTTAGCAGCTAACAGCGCTGAGCTGACGTACAACGCAGACTAATGCATACCACTGTAATGGATCCTGAAAGCAGCCTAGGAACGCCAAACGGCATTAGATGGCAAATTTCATTACAGAATGTCAGGTATCTTCTTGCAATCTTCTTTATAGTATTACTGATTTGTTTATACTAAATACTACTAATACCACAAAAATCAGATATTAATAAATTGAAAAAAAAAAAAAAAAAAAAAAAAAAAAACAGAAATAAAATTGAATTTTTCGATCCACTTCTATTCAGGTAACTTCAAGTGTTTTAGGTTGGGGGTTAGATCAGTACGTGAAAATGGAATGTAATAAACAAAGTCATAATAGAGGAAGACAGTAGCACCTCCTTTACAACAGAGATGACTAGAAAAGAGTGGAAAAAAAAAACTTATTCAATTCTTGAGGTCAGACTTCCTTTCCCTTCCCATTATTGTCATATGGTATACTGTACCAGATTTCATTGTTAGTAACATTCACGGATTGTTGAGTGATTGGTGTGCTTTAGTGTGCTTCTTCTACATCTATATTTACATCCATACTCCGCAAGCCACCTGATGGTGTGTGGCGGAGGGTACCTTGAGTACCGCTATCGGTTCTCCCTCCTATTCCAGTCCCTTATTGTTCCCGGAAAGAATGATTTCAGTATGCTTCTTTGTGGGCTCTAATCTCTCTGATTTATCCTCATGCTCTCTTCGCGAGATATACGTAGAAAGGAGCAATATATTGCTAGACTCCTCGGTAAAGGTATGTTCTCGAAACTTCGACAAAAGCCTGTATCGAGCTACAGAGCGTCTCTCTTGCAGTCTTCCACTGGAGTTTATCGATCATCTAAATCAGCGGTCGACAACTGGCGGACCACGGTCCAGGTCCGGATCGCGGGAGGCCAAAAACCGGACCGCCAAAAATATTTTGAAAGTGTATCTTACATACTCAAATTATTTAAAAAACTTTTTTTCTGTGGACAACAATTTGTGTCAGAGCCATACTTGTAATTTTTCTAGAATTCTACAGTTATCGCTGAATAATTATAACCCTTAATGATTTTTATAGGTAGATCAAATAAATGGTTGTCATGACGTGCGACGCTGTAGAGTAGGCTGACAAGCGACCGCAAAAGCGAGCCAGCTGGCCGGTGATCCGCATAAAAGCCCTGTACACACGAAAGCAGCACGAGAAATTCATATAACTGACAAGGAAATTCCATAAATAGTGTTCATACTCTGACAGTCTCTGAAACCTCTATTTAAGCGGTCAGGGCATATCCATTTAAACACCATTTTTGAGCTCTTAAAAATCACCTTTTGTGGTTCTCCAGCAGCCGAACGGCTGGCAGGACGACATTTCCTTGCAAACATATAAAAACGAAACCACTGACGAATTGTGGAGTGAACATGTCCCGGAAAAATGTGAAAATTGCAAAACATTAGGTGTCTACCTATTATGTTTGGCTCCACATATATTTGTCAAATTTCATAAAAAAACTAATTTGTTGAAGAATAAGTATCGCTCAAGATTAACGGCAGGCCACCTTGAAAACACTACTCACATAACTGTTCCGCATGTTAACCTAAGTTTAAGAAACTGGCTGAAAACCGCAAATATAATTCCTTTCATTGATTTTTTAACAAAAATACCTGCAGTTCATTGTGTTTCGTATCTTTTTCAGTGAAAATTAAGCAAAAAATAGTATGTTTAATGTATGACCTGTTACTGGATTTTTCAGTAGACGTTTGACTACATATTATATTTAATACTTTTTGTGAGTGAAAATAAAAATAAATAAATATCAAAATAATATAAGTTTCACTGGATTATTATACATTTTTTTTCACGTCTTTTGTATTTCATATTAGTTTGGGACTGAAAATTAAAATAAAAAATTGATAAAGAAATGTGGTTTTATTTCTGGACCTCGGTAAAAATTTTCAAAAGTATCCGGACCCCATACAAGATTACTTGCCGACCTCTGATCTAAATGATAAAGGATCTTTCGTTTTATTTATTTGTAGCACACTACACTTGTCTACATTGAGATTCAATTGCCATCCCCCGCACCACGCGTCAGTTCGTTGCAGATCCTACTGCATTTCAATACAACTTTCCATTGTTACAACCTCTCGATATACTACAGCATCATTCGTAAAAAGCCTCATTGAACTTCCCTTGTTGTCCACAGGGACATATATATTGTGAACAGCAACGGTCCCACGACACTCCCCTGTGGCATACCTGTCATCACTCTTACCTCGGAAGACTTCTTTCCATTGAAAATGACATGCTGCGTTCTCTTATCTAGGAACTCTTCAATCCAATCACACAATTGGTCTCATAGTCCATACGCTCTTACTTTGTTCATTAAACGACTGTGGGAAAGTGTATCAAACGCCATTCGGAAATCAAGAAACTCGGCATCTGAAGAAGACTTTCATTTTGATGTGTGAGCGAACATTTCTCCAAAACTTGTTAGCTGTACTTTCAGTGAAGAATGACTCATACGCCCAAGAAACGGATTGATTAGTCACCATGTAAACATAGCAGCGATGTAATTTTACTTGAGGAAGAGTATACGTTTGAAGAGATTGCAGCAAGACTGGGTGGTGATGCCACTAAGGTGTAATAAGAAAGGTGTGTAAGGTTATAAGATATCCAACAGTACTAACACTGCTCCTAAAACTGGATTTTCTCATCAACTTCAAAGGAGAATTAGTCGCTTTGCGTTACTAGACCGTCAGCGTACTTCAGATTAAGGAAGTGCTGGAATCATCTGGAGTCACCATTACTGACAACCATCCGAAGAAAATTGTTTGCAAATGGTTTACCAGCTTTGAGGCCGAGAAAGACCTGAGCAAGGCAATTTGGACTGATGAGACACGAGTTTGTAAGTGATGTATCAAATACGTGCGTCGTCGGCCCGACAAAGATTTGTCACCAGAATGCTCAACCGCTACTATTAAATATCCAGTCAGTGTGAGGGTGCATGAGAAGTCATGTGGTATATGGTACACTAATTGCCTAAAGATATCAGACTGACATATTGGAACAAAATCTGCTACCTTCAATTAACGATTTGTCTTCTTATCTTCAGAGGCAGTACTAGATTCAAAACGATGGTGCACCATCTTCTTTCAAAACAATGGTGCACCATGCCACACTGCAAAACTGAACGTGGTTGAAAGATAATCGAATTAATGTTTTGCCATAGCCACGTAACAGCCCCGACCTAAACTCAATCGAAAAGTTGTGGGCTAGACTGAAAATACTCGTTTCGCGCCAAAATCCAAGGAACAAAATGTAGCTTGTTGAAACCATCATCCAAGCTTGGTCCAAGGTCATCACTACAGACGATCTTCAAAGATTGGTTGGCTCCATGCCTCGCAGAATCGAAGCAGTAATAAAAGGCGAAAGGATTCCCCCACAAAATATTGATTAACTATTACGTTGCATAGGATGTTTTATACTGTGAAATTAATTGATTAGTTAATGCAGTCTTATGTTGTCTACTTCATGTCACAATATTGCGTATGCATTCCATTATTTGCTTATAATCTCGTCACCCGCCAAGTAAATAGGTCAGTAACTTTACAATTCCTTGCATAGTGAAAAGTGTCCCGAATTATGTTCACTAGTACATTCCAACTTTGAAAAGCGCAAAAGGGAACAATGTGCAGCAGGAACGAAACAAAAATTGAAGAGGTAAATATAAAAGCAGAATATCATTATGAAAACATTGAGAAAGGAAACACATCCTAATGTTCACCAAATAATAGTTTTGGATTTAGAAGAGGAAAATGTTTTTGCTTCTCATTTCATCCACAGCAATCTAAGCTGTAGGCCTACTATTAAGTTCCTGCCTAACCACAACCTTGTAAATTCTGACATATTCGGAAATAAACACCAGATATGTATGACAGTAATGCAGTGACAAATATTATTTAATCTTGTCTTAGGTTCTTCCCCAACCACATCCTCGGAAATCGCAACATATTAAAAAAAGAAAGCTTAATATTTGTGACAAGTAAGAATATACAGTAAATGTCATGCTTGGTCTAAGAATCTGTTAAAACTCGAATATGAAAGAAACAAAATTCCCTATATTACCTATAGCAAAACACGAACAAGCAGTCATTACAGTCAGCTTAACAAGTTCACGCTTTTAACCAAAGAGCCACGTCGAACATTGCTGCTGTTCAATTTCTAATTTATCCTAGAATCTCTTAATGTCTCTTACTACCAATTCGTCATTAATTAAAGTCATTCAATAAAAAAGCTACTAAAGGGGACGTGTTTTTGATAAATCGTCTATGCATTAAAAAAAAAAAAAAAAAAAAAAAAAAAAAAAAAAAAAAAAAAAAAAAACAATGATTAGGTGCAGCTATGTGGGAGGGAAAACAGACCGCCGGCCGCGGTGGCCGAGGGGACTGAGGCGCTTCAGTCACGGTCTACACGGTCACTACGGTCGGGGGTTAGAATCTCCCCTCGGGCATGGATATTTGTGCTGTCCTTAGTTGTAGGTAGTTCATAAGTAGTTTGTAAGTTTAGGGACTGATGACCCCGTAGTTAAGTCCCTTAAGCTTAACAAACATTTGAACATTTGGAAAACAGACCGTAGTGCCAGTTGGGGTTGAAGCAATGCTACCATCTGGCGGCAGAGCTTGCAATGAAGCTTATTGTTTATCAAATTCGAATGTATTGGACCCATACAGCTATGACGTCATGGTATCTGCGCAGGCGCAGAAGCTGCTTAAAACGAGCACAGAAAAGCATTGCTCCTGTCCCTGACACCACTTTAAACGTAGTTGAAAGCGCCGTAAATTTTACGTTACCCTATCTATGTTTCGTTTAAGACATTTCGAACAAAAATAACAAATAAATGCACATGTTGTCAAAAATGGATCCACATGCCCTTGTACAGTTTTATTGCAGCCATCACTCTGTGCGACTTACACAGATGTTTCACACAGAACGTATAAATATGTATTCATAGGGATATATTACATTAAAAAAATGGATCGTCTTACGACAGATGAAATATCTTGAAAGATTAAATGTATTATTTTTAACTGCAACTTAATTTAAGATTGGAACAAATAAAAAAACCATCATTTATTACTAAGCTGGCGTTTCGAGTCATATTTGTTAATATCCAGTAGGATCCTCTTTCTACTTTTCTGTACGGACTGTAAAAGTTTTATCATTATCATCTGGTCGTTTTCTTTTATTAAATGGTCGGTAAACGAAGTCCCTTACTTGTTTAAACTCCACTTTCTCTTATATTCATCTCATAACAAAAATACACTTAAATATGAATATGAAGAATTACATTGTGTAAAAACGTAGAAAGATGACCCTGTTGGTAGTACTGAAAATTAACAAACGTATGAAGCCGAATTCCAGCATAGTACTAAATGAACAAATGCAGTTTCTGATTTTTCCCTGCTCTGAAATCATGTTTCAGGTAAAAATAAATGATTAATTTTTTTAATGACACAGTTGTTGGAGTTATATCGAGATAAAATTTTGTTTCTGTTTTACAGCAAATGAAGTTATTTATGCCTTCATTTCGTATAATACATTTCCATGTTAACATTTCTGTATCTTCTGTGTAATTAATATCTGTATGTCACAAGTTATTGTAGCTGTATTTGCGACATTTAGTTGTTACCTGAAATGGGCTAACAGGCCGAAAGTCGGTTAGTAACCGAATAAATATTATTTGTACAACCGTAGAAAGTTTTTTAATATTATTATCATGTTGTGTCAGCCACCGGCGGCAAATTCAATTATATATAACGTAAGAGAATAATTAGAAAATTAATTCCGATCTCGCACTTATGGAAAGAAAAATTAAAAAACCAGGACGCCTACAAGCTTCATATGCATCTATAGAACTATAAGGTCCATTACATTCATAACTAAATGAGCAGTATATAGAGAGATGATTGTAAATTGTAAATTAATATGGCCACATATGCATGTTAAGAAAGGCGTGAAGAACAATTAGGGCTTTTTTCACTGCTGTTAACTGATATTTCAAAGAGGAATATAACAGCGAAACAAAATTGGGACCAGAAAATTATTGCCCTAGCAACAGACGGTAATGGCTTCAAGTACATAGTAAGACACACTTATAAGAGAATCTTAACAAGTGGAATACCACATTATTAAGAGACTACTTGGGTGGAGTAAAGCGAGGAATGAGTCTTTCAACTCCAATCTCCATGATTTCCTAATATCGCGGCCGACGAATTACGATAAAAGCCCCATCTTTATTCATTCCGAACCGGTGCTCCGTCTCTTATCATAAACTGAATCTCACAGAATTTTGACCCTATCTTGACAGCGTTTAGTTAAGAACAAACCAAATTAAGTTGTATATGTGAGATGCATAAGAATACCATGTCAGGGAAAACAGATTAAGAGCAAGCTTAAACGGAAATTATTCTTGTGTAGTGCGTAAGTACTTTGCTGGACTATGACTATCTTCCTTCTTCCCTCTCTTGCCCCGGGTGGATTAGTTCTCTGAGTCCAAAATGGATGATTATTTTCAGCCAAAATCATAGTCACGTCTAACAAAATTATCGTTCCAATTCCTTTATTCTCTTTCAAATGCTGTCCATGTAACATAGTTAATAATTATATTGACAGACTTGTTCTTAAGGTCTTACAATTTTAAGTTTCATCCATTCTTGTAAACCATTAAAAACTTTACATTCGTCGTCCAATTCATCTCTGTGCTAAACAGGATATAACAAAACCAGCATAAAATTAATAAAAATTTCCGGACTATTATGCCGTGGTCTTATGGATTTCTTCTGGAAACCTAACGTTTCGTCCCCGACTGCGGAGGGCATTTTCAAGGGGGATCGTGGCACTTTTGAATGTCCGATGCACACCCTGGCATCAGTGGCGAGCCATAGTGTGCATCGGACATTCGAAAGTGCCACGATCCCCCTTGAAAATGCCCTCCGCAGTCGGGGACGAAATGTTGGGTTTCCATAATAAATCGATAAGACCACGGCATAATAGCTCGGAAATTTTTAGTAATATTGACCATTCCGGCCGTGAAAGTTAACATTTTACAAAACCAATATAAACTGTGATTTTTGGTTGAGTGTGCCATCTTCGTTCTAAAATCGTTCTCACCCTTTGCCTAATTGTAACAGAAGCAGTTAGAGGCCAAATGTTGGTTACTATATATTATCATTATATTCTTGTCTGTTAACAGAAACAAATGATCCATCTTTGTGCTGGAATGTTTCACTTACTGCTTTAATAATTCATATGTTAAATTCTCAGGAATAGAGGAGTGCCATTCCACTGAGTGATGTCAGTTAAGAAAATATTACTATTACTTTCAGTAGATCTTTTTCAGGTTTCTGTCTTCTTATAGTACGCTGCTTCCGATATATTTTAATTTACATTTGCAATTATCTACAAGATTTTCCACACTGTGTAATCTATCAAGTTTCATCAAGAAACACCTCTCTAATAGGTTCTTCATTTTTAATATTTCTGTCAGGTTTTTGGTTATCTAAAATCTCACTCTTAGATAATTTTACAACAGATTCATCGTAGGAAACAAACTTATTATATTAATATAAAGAGAAATGCAAAGATCGCTTTTTTTTTTTCGGAAGACGGCAGGTTTCGACGCTAAAGGGGGTCATCTACCGGTCTCTGCATTTAAATGCCGATTGTAGCAGAAGCAAAAGATGACACCATTGAGTGTCGAAACCTGTCATCTTGGATAAGAAGATGACTGGATATTCTACAGCTTTTTTCAACTGCCTAAGACTTTATCTTGATAGTAACACACAAATATTTCAAAACGTAGTTTATTTACTCCAGATTGCAACCTGTTACAGTTTAAAATGTTTAAAATTAGCACTTTAATGAGCAATGAGATAGGTGGTTGGCTGTTCCTGTGATAGAGAGACGTTTATGCCAAATCGGACCACATTGCACCTACGAGGAACCGATTATGATTTCTAAAGAACTGAGTACCTCTGTCTACAGCATCGAAAATACAAAAACTATATTAAGTGTCTCATTTATAGTTTATTTGTATTCTGAAATATGGCAGAGATAATTTCTTACGTAAGTGATTCTTGGCTCTTAGTGAATGAGGCACAAAAAACAAAACTTTTAATAAAAACCTTAGGTGCATTTTTATTCACTTCTTGTTCACATTTCAGTACTCTATTCAATTATAAAGCCACGACCATTATAAAAATGAAAACCATGACAACAGTTTATCTTCGCTGCCAGGTTCTCTTGTCCAAATCATGGAGGTGGGGGGACGGGTTGGGGGAGGATGCTATGAATTTAAAAGAATGATATCACGTCCCAAGTAATATCGCTGTAAATGGTTCCTTCTCGCGACAGAACAGTTACCTTGCTCTTAGTTGTGGATACAGGTAGTGAGCCGTATTTCTGCAACTGATACTTTTTGAGTAAACTTGGTTCGCATAACGGACGAAATCTGCTAACGAGGGCTGTTGTGTCCAACAGTATTGTGAGCTATTTATATTATCGCTGTTGTCGATCGTCGTATCATTACTATTGGAACTGCTTATGTTCTGGTGCGAAATTAGTGGTGGTTGGTGCTGAGAGCGGCTGCGATGAACAGTTTATTTTCGCTGCCAGGTTCTCTAGTCCAAATCATGGTAGGAGGGAGGGGGGATGCTATGAATTTAAAAGAATTTTCTTCGAAAATGTTTATTTGTGTGCGTTTGTATCACCTATCGGAAAGCATTAAATTAACTTGAAGGGTATAAGATGAATATTAACACGAGTAAAAGAAAGTAATGGAATGTAGTGTCAGAAAATCAAGCGATGCTGAAGGAATTAGATTACGTAATTAGACAATAAAAGTAGCAGATGAGTTTTGTTATATGGGTGGCAAGATAACTTCTGATGGTCGAAGTAAAGAAGATATAAAATGCAGAATGGCTATGGGATGAAAAGAGTTTCTGAAGAAGCGAAATTTGGTGACATAATATATTAATTTAAGTAAATCTGAAAGCATTTGTCTGGAGTGCAGCTATGTATGGGAGTGAAACGTGGACGATAAGGAGTTTCTACAAAAAGATGATAGATGCTTTTGAAATGTGATGCTACAGACGAAAAATGAAGACAAGATGAGAAGATCACGTGACTGTAGAAGAGGTGCTTAAAACAATCGGGTCGAAATGGAGTCTGTCACATATCTTGAGTAAGAGAAGGGATAATTCGGCGGGACTCATTCTGAGACCACAAGGAATTGTCAACTTAGAAGGAAGTATGTGGGGTAAAAATCAAAGTTGTAGACCGAAATATAGTAAGCTGGTTCAAAAGGGTGAAGGTTTTCCTTATTCTGAGATGAAGAGAACAGGACAGCGTGGAGAGCTGTATCAAACTAATTTTCGGATTGAAGGGCACAATAACAACATCCGTAATATACGCTCACGTCCATCTGTCACGCCCCCTGCTTGGAACCATTGAGTCAAACATGAAGCTCTGTACAACTGTTGCACTATGAACTAGTGTAGCACCCACTGAATACCCCGCATTGACAATGGAATTAAGTGAACATTTCAGCACAGTTCTAGCCACGGTGTTAGGAAGAAGTAGTATTGTTGGCAGACTGGTTTGGCAACATAAGTGTGTGCTAAAATAAGCTCCACAATTTGAGGTAGGAAAACTGGGGTCTGAAAAGCCACCTTAAGGCGACAACAGGAATAATATCACATTAGTGTGTACTTCTTAATTTACATTACGTGCAATTAACTGCAAATATCATCACTGAACATAGTATTGGTATTGTATCTTACAAACTGTGCTGAAACTGACGGTCATCAACTACAATACAAGCATGTCATCGTTGAAGAAGATACTTACGCTCCCTGAGAAATATCTCTGATGTGTTTAAAACCACATGACAAACACCTACAGTTCTGGAAAATACTTCCATCTCGGTATCCGTAAGGTATCATACATAGGTGACTTTACATATCTCCACAGAAAATAGTCAATGGCATTCAGGCCAGGGGATACCGCAGGCCACGGAATAGGATGTCCCAATCGAGCGATCATGTTATTCATCACATATTCAGAACATCCTCTCACGAACATTGAACGATACTTTCTTCAACAATTCAAGTAGAACTCTTCAGGAACTTCGAGTACAGGTGCTCATCTAGTGGGCCAGATGGGAGATCCAATGAGATCATGATTTACTAGTAATCAGAATCAGGCTCGTTCTCCTCGTACCCTTGCTCGAAATAAAGAAAGTACATCTAAATAAATAGCAAATACATGTAAACTTGTAGGCATCTTATTTGCAAATGAGCTAGGAAACAGTAATACTGGACAAAGCGGTAGACAAATTCACTTCCATTTCTCTTCAGACCGCCGCAGTGGAGTGGCCGAGCGGTGTAAGATGCCTCGCTGCGAATCGTGCGGACAAGCGTCTATAGTCGGGCCGCCGAAAGAACGACCCTGACAGTTCGCGCACGTGGTCCGCAGAGGGTGGGGGGGACACTCAACCACCAACCTGAGCTCTGGAATTCGTAAACGTTGCCAGGGTAACGGTACCGCGTTGCCACCCTGCCACGCAAGGTCGTGCGGGATGGCACGCTTCAGTCGCTGCAAAGCATCTATCGTG
Source organism: Locusta migratoria (assembly GCA_026315105.1). NCBI lineage: Eukaryota > Metazoa > Arthropoda > Insecta > Orthoptera > Acrididae > Locusta > Locusta migratoria. Next base: position 107,296,568 of record CM048747.1, read on the forward strand.
TGTTCATCGTTTGCTCGTTGTTACAAGAACAAGAGCCGAAAAATCATTTATGAGATTGATACAATTGCTGAAGAAAGTGGTCATAGAGGGTTCGCCTTCCACCATATCATTGCCATTTCAATGCAATAGAACTCTTGTGGGCTCAGGTGAAATCGTAAGTTGCAGAAATAATAAACATTTTTCATTAACAAAAGTAGAATTATTAGTTCGTGAAGCATTGGGCAGTATTACTCCCACAAAATGGAACAATGTTGTCACATATACATGGCACATCTTAGAAGAGGCATGGGAACGAGAAGGTAGACTAGAAGAACGGGTAGAAGAATTAATAATAAGATTAGGGGACGATAGTAGCAGTAGCAGCGGTGCATTGCACATGATGGCCGCGACTGATTTTCAATGTATAGTTTGTTTCGCAACCAAAGATCATTTACTGAAAAATTATGTTATTTTATTTCTACTTCTGTGACCCATAGACTAGCTGTCGAAACTGATCTGATAATATTACTCACACAGTATACTATGGCAGTCACAGCGACCATAAACGAATGAGACAAAAACTCTTTTTTATGTAAAAAGACAAATCATTTCACTGGAAGAGGCGGTTTTACTACTTGTAAAGTGGTAGTCGTTATTTGTTTACTCTCTCGGCAGACTGCCACAATACAGTGTCCGAGTAATAACAGCGAGTCTGTGGAAAATAGTTATAGAAGATGAAATGTATAAAAACAATTCTTCAGCTAGCGAACTAAAGACTAAATGATACATTTTGTTTAATGGAATACTGGAACATATTAATTTTTTTTTCTTTATTGTTAATTTCACTCCGACTTTCGTCGGCGGGCTGGCAGCAGCATCAGCGCTGCTCTTCAGCCGAGAGAATAGACATATGACAAGCGAGATAAAAGGAACAAAGACATGAAGTTAAAAACAATGAGTATAAAAACATGGTACGGAGGAAAAATGGAAGACTTACAAACTGGACATCGGAGACAATACTGCAGACTTAAGACACATGAACAAGAGAGACTGACACACATAAGCAGATTAAAAACAGTCTGTGCCACGGTGGCGATAAAATCACATGGAGAGACAACACTGGACACACGAAGTCACACGATGATATAGGTGGTGACGACATGAGTTGCGACGCACTGGACATGAACACACGGCGATGACGATGCACTTGACACGAGAATACACTGATGTTAAAAGGCGACGCTGCAGCCCCCGCGGGGCAAGGAGAGGGAGGAAGCGAGGAAGCGCGGGGGAGGATCGAAAAGAGAGAGAGGGGGGGAGAAGGTGGGGAGAAGGAAAGACAGGCGCGATTGAGACTCCAGGTGGGGAGAGGAGGGGGGAAATCCAAGCGGGGAGGGGGAGAAGGAGGGGATGGGGAGAGGGGGCCGCTAAGTCTACGGGGAAGGGATCAAAGCTGATAGGAGGGGTATACTTCGGGACGAAGGGCGTCATCCGGTAGGGGAAGGGAGCGGAAGTTGCCTTGGGAGAGGATATGTAGGGTGTGCAGGTGGAGAGAGGGAGGAAGGCAGTGGTGGAGGCGTGGCAGAGGCCCAGGGGCGGTGAGGATAGGGTAAACTAGCGGGTTGCGGGAATCGAGTTTTCGGGTGACATACAGGAGGCGGAGGCGTTCAAGGTGTTGAAGGAGGTGAGGGAAGGAGATGAGATCGTAGAGGATCCGCGTGGGGGAAGGAAGGCGGATACGGTAGGCGAGGCGGAGGGCGTGGCGTTCAAGGACTTGGAGGGTGTGATAAAAGGTGGGAGGAGCAGATACCCAGGCAGGGTGGAAGGAACAGAGGATGGGGCGCATGATGGATTTGTATGTGTGGAGGACGGTGGAAGGGCGTAATCCCCACGTCCGGCCGGTGAGCAGTTTAAGGAGGGTGAGGCGGGACATGGCTTTTTCACGGATGGATTTCAGATGGGGGGTCCAGGTAAGGTGTCGGTCGAGGGTGAGGCCCAGATACTTAATGGTGTTAGTGTGGCGGATGGGACGGTCGTGGAGGGTGATGTAGAGATCGGGGATGCGGAAGGTGCGGGTGGTACGACCTATAATGATCGCCTGGGATTTGTCAGGGTTGACGGAGAGGAGCCACCGGTTGCACCATGCGGCGAACGCGGTGAGGTGAGACTGGAGCAAAACCTGGGATCGGGCAAGGGAGGGGGCAAGGGCTAGGAAGGCGGTGTCAGCAGCATACTGTAGGAGATGGACGGGAGGCTGAGGTTGGGGCATGTCAGCGGAGTAGATAAGGTACAGGAGAGGGGAGAGGACAGATCCTTGGGGCACCCCGGCAGAGGGGTAAAACAAACGGGAGTTGGAATTGCAGACAGTGACATAGGACGGGCGATTGGTGAGAAAGGATGCAATGAGGCGGACATAGTTAATAGGAAGGGCATAGAGTTGGAGTTTGAAAAGGAGGCCGGAATGCCAGACACGGTCGTAGGCTTTTTCTATATCTAGGGACACAAATATGGCGGAGCGACGGGAATTGAGCTGGACGGATAAGAGGTGGATGAGGCGAAGGAGCTGGTCGTCGGCAGAGAAGGATGGTCGGAAGCCACATTGAGAAGAAGGAAGGAGCTGGTGCTGTCGGAGGTGTTGGTGGATACGACGGGATATGATGGATTCAAGGACCTTGCTAAACACGGAGGTGAGACTGATGGGACGGTAGGAGGAGGCTTGGGATGGGGGCTTGTTGGGTTTGGGGAACATGAGGATGCGGGAGATTTTCCACAGGCGAGGATAGAAACCGGTATAGAGGATAGTGTTGTAGAGGGCGGCAAGGACAGTGTGGAAGGAGAGGGGACAGGCACGGAGGTGCCTGTAGGTGAGCCGGTCGTGACCGGGAGCAGTGTTGCGTTTGGTGCGAATTGTAGCTATGATGTCGTGTGCTGTGATGGGTATGTTTAAGTCGGAGGGAGGAATGTGCCCCAAGTACTGGAAGCCGGGGGCGAGCGGGGGAGAAGAGGTGTCGGTACGCTCATGGACATCGGGAAAGAGGGAGTAATCAAAATGAGGATTATCAGGAAGGGAGAAGATGTCGGAAAGGTAGGAGGCAAAGTGTTCCGCCTTACTGGCATTGTCGGGAAAGGGACGGTTATCATGGAGAAGCGGGTAGTAGGGGGAGGAGTGACGGCCAGTAAGGCGATTGAAGGCCTTCCAGTACTTTGAGGAGTTGATGGGGAGAGTGGCGTTAAGGCGGGTGCATGTCTGCCGCCAGTCCCGGCGTTTTTTCGCGGACAAAAGGTTTCTAATGTGACGTTGGATTTGCCGGTGGCGTATGAGTGTGTCCCGGTCCCGGGTACGGAGGTACGAGCGGTAGAGGCGTCGGGATTCTCGGAGGAGGAGGACAGCCTGTGGAGGCAGGGTAGGACTGTGCGGGTATATTGATTTGGTAGGGATGTGGGCTTCAATCGCGTTAGCAAGGGTTTGCTGGAGAAAGGTGGAGGCGTGTTCAATATCTTCGGGTGTGCGGAGGGGAAGGGGGTGGCTTTCGACCGAGGTATCTATGGAGCGACCGTAGGCATTCCAGTCGGCACGGGAGTAGTCATGAATGAGTTTGGGAGGAGGTCTAGGACGAGGAGCTCGGGCAGGGCGGGGGCGGTGGTCAAGGGTGAGTAGGACAGGGGCGTGGTCACTGCCTATAAGGTCAAGGACGTCTGCCGTGATACGCCCAAGGAGGTTGGGAGACGCCAAGACGACGTCAGGGGTGGTATTGCTTTCGGGGCGAGTCGGGCGAGGGAGGGGCAGGATTCCGCCCCGGAGCGAGGTGGTGACAAACTGATGCCACCGCCGGAGTTCATCAGGCGGACGGGAAGACAGGTTTAGGTCTGCGGCGACCACATAGGTCGTGTAGGTGCGGTCAACGTGAGAGAGGAAGTCATATGGGAGAGGAGAGGTGCTGCGGACGTAGATGGTGGCGAGGGTGACGGTGAGGGATGGGAGGAAGAGACTGAGGATTAAATGTTCTGTAGGATCATTGAGGAGCGGGTGTAGCCGGACGGGGTGGTGACGGAGATGGCCGATCGCCACTCCGCCTCTGGCCAAGGGAGGGGGACCATCAGTGCGATGAAGGAGGTAAGGAGCGGTACTGACGGGACGATGGGGTTGGAGGAAGGTTTCATTCAGGAGGAAGGCGTCCACGCGGTGATGGAAAAGGGTATGCATGAAGAGGTGCTTGTTGGCTGGGAGAGACCGGACATTATGGTATAGAAAGGTGTATGATGAGCCTGCCATGGTGATGGTGGGGGGGTACGGGAGGAGGAACGGAAGAAGGGGGAGCGGGCGGGCTTAGACTTGTGTTTCGAGGCGGGAAAAAGCGAAGTGGGAGTGGGCGCGGGAGAAAGTGGCAAAGGTTTCTAGGTGGAACACTGACCGTGCGGCCAGTGCAATCTGCTGGAGGGTGTGCGGGCGTTGAAAAGGATGGATGTTGGCGAGGACCGTGGTTACAAACCGGATGACGTCCTTGGCAGTGGGGGGAGGGAGCAAGGAGTTGTTGGGGTGCATGGGCGGGTCGACGGGGCGAATGGGGACGGTGAGTTCGGGGACGGTGGGGGCTGGGACGGACTTACATTTGTAGGAGTAGGTGGGATGGGGTCCGCCACAGGTGTTGCAGGTAGGAGGGGAGGCAAGGTTAGGACAGTGCTTGTGCAGGTGAGGGGACTTGCAGTGAGGACATGTGGGGGGGTCGTTGTACACGAGGCACCTGGCACAGCGGTATGACTGAGGTGGGGAACGGGAGGGCTCCACCTTGTGGCGGCGGTCGTAAATTAGGGCCCCCTGGAGGAAAAGGTGATCAAGGTACGATGCGGACTCTGTGAATATCCGCATCAGGTATGTCGGGCCAGTGGCATTGAAGATACGCTTGGCGGAGCGGATGGTGACATCGGGCATGGAGTTGAGCTGACCCAACACCTCTTCCTCCGTGATCAGAGGGCTGAGCTTCGTGATCACGGCGGTGAGGGTGGGTGGGCGGCGGGAAGGAGGCGGTTGGCGAGCTGAGGTGGCGGTGTAGTAAGGGGTGAGAGTGGCATGGGGACCAAAGTGGATGCGGGGGAGGCGGTGGAGGATGTCAGTGTGTAGGGTGGGGCTGGGGGATTTGAGGAGGATGGAGTCTCGGCGGGGGATGATCTGAGTCAGGGGGACGTCGGGGTAGTATTTACGAAGTTCAATGGACAGGGTCTTGTAGTCAAGGAAACGGGCGTCGGGGCGGGAAAGGACATAGGAGTATAGGTCAGGCTGCACGGGAGCAGGAATGGGGGCAGTGTCCATGTGATTGGATGGAGGCGGAGAAGGAGGGGGAGGAGGGGGAGGAGCCTTTTTGGGCAAAGTTGGAGTGGGGTCCGCGCTCCCACGTTTGGATGACTTTTTGGGCTTGGCGCCCGTGGAGGAGGATGCAGAGGCGGTGGAGGGAGGGGCAGGAGAAACGGAGACTGGGTTGAGGGGGATAATCGTAGGTTGGTGTGGGGGCAGGAAGGACGGCGGGGGCGACTGTGGCGTGTCAGCCACCGTGGCACGGCGATGTTCAATTCGGGCAGGCGGTAACGGAGGAAACTCATGAGGCGAAGTCAGCGGCGTGTAGACAGGAGGAGGAGGAGGGACGTGGGAAGCGGAGGAAAAGGACATTAAGACCGACAGGGGAATTGCCGGTTGGGGGAGGGAAGTGGAACTCCAGGTGGTGGTGGTGGTGGAGGCCTGGGACGGGGAGGTGTAGTGGATGGATGTGGTTGTAGCAGGTGAGTGAGACATATTACCGGGATGACTGAGCGGCGACGAGGATGATGACGATGGCGAAGACACTGAAGACGAAGAGGCGGTGGTGGCGATGAAAGGCGGCAGGCTCGGAGTGGAGGCGGCGGCGGCGGCGGCGGCAGGCTCGATGGGACGACAGCGACGTTGCAGACACCCGGCGGCGACGGCTGGCTGGCGACGGCTGCTGGGCGGCGGCACAGGCTCGAGGAGGCGACAGCGGCTCTGCAGATGCCTGGCGGCGACTGCGGGCTGGCGACGACTGCTCGGCGGCGGCGGCTGCTGCTGCTGCTGCTGCTGCTGCGAGCTGGCGGCGGCGGCGGCTGGCGGCGACGACTGCGGCTGGCTGGCTGGCTGGCTGGCTGGCTGGCGGGGACGGCGGCGTCTCGACGACTGGCCCTAAAATCGAGAAAAGAACGATATAACGTATCGCCTTTTGTCGATCGCCTGGAGACTTGCGACTCTAGGCCGGTGGATGGAACATATGAAGTTTTAACTCGACATATATTTCTCAACCTTTTCTTTCTAACTGAAGAGTATTTTTCATTACTTCGTGGTGGTTATCGTTCGTTCACGCTTCAGTAGTACATAGCAACGGTCCCAAAATTTTCGGACGTGATATTCGTATGCCGGCGACCGACACGGCTTAACAACAAACAGGCACAGCCGCGTAGCAGCATTGGCAACATAGCCGCTAGCTGTCAGATTCGTTCTTTCGGCGGCTCCACTATAGGGACAGTAGTGCGTCGGACCCGTTACCCGTACCAACCGATAGATGTCTCTACGGTCGCAAGCTATGTCCTGCAGAGACGCCATTTTCCATTTCGTATTTTCATGCTTTTCTCCTTACAACTCATGTGTTCCTATTTCAAAGTTACGGCACACTTAAGAGGTACTTAAATCATGTCGTTCTGTGTACAATTAGTTGTAAAGTACAGTCAATAAATGCCATATTGGCGAGTAACCCTTGGTATTGATGGCAATGTAAAACAAAGAGCTTCTGTTTACTTACTCCTTGTAACGTAGCGGACAAACGCATATCCTTGAATAGGTATTAAGCGTGGGCGGTGGTTCGCTTCCCGGTCCAGACAATTTTTTTTCTTTTTTCCCTTGATTTCTAAAAGTTTTCTTACACTGTTCTTAATTAAAAGGTATTTACATTTTGTGATATTTCGACATATTTACGTATACAAGCGCTTTCTCTAAAAAGTGCGATTATTCTCTGCAGTGAAAACACCGTGAAATATGGGCCACCAACAAATTGTAAACGTTGTCTCGTGAACTACCTGCACATAAACTGAAGACACACTATAATAATTAATGTTCTAAATGTCATGCTGATTCAACTAGAGTTATGTGGTAACTGTCGTTTCTTAATGAGACTGAAGTGCCTTGTTCCTTTTTTGCAACAACTGTTATACACGTTCTTGCGTCCTATACGCATTGTTTGTGAATAATTGCGCTAATACTGTAGACATTTAACTGATCTCAATAGCTTTGTATTTTCTAGTAAATGTACGAAACTATTTGCATCAGCTTGTCATTTTCAACATTCACTGTAACAATGTGTCCGCACTTTATGTGCAGGTACTGTAGTTCAATTTGTTGGACCATATTTCACGGCATGTTCACTCAATTGAAGAAATGCACTTTTTAGAAGGAGCGGTTGTATTTCAAAATATGTCGGATTATCGCAACTCGTAAATTCTGTTTAATAAATGTGTCAAAAAACGTTTGGGAGTCAAGGTGAAAAATAACAATATTGTCGGAAGCGAGAAACTAACCACCGCCCACATACACACATCTGGTTTTTTTTAGTGTTTTCCTTTATTTTGCATTTTTTTTCTCTTTTGTTGTTTTTTACCTTATATATATCCCCTAAGCTTGCCGTTTCAGGCGTTGTCTCCTGTCACCTATATTACCACAAAAAATTTACTAAATAAACCTACAAAACAAAAATCTAGTGCCACCGCCACTTTCGCCGTGAACTAAATTGACATAATATCGCCAATTCTTCAGGCGCCACCGTCAACGAAAAAAGGGTACATTCAGTTTCCTCTAAAAGCCGATCTTTTCTGTCACCATCTGTGAATAATAAGAATATTTAATACACCAGTGCCATTCATTCTCCTGCAAATGACACTCGAAAACTAACACGTGAATCTTCTCAATAGCAAAACAGAAATTCATATAGAACGTCAGCTCTGCTTTCCGCTTTATTTATCAGGAAAGTATCCTCAGCTTTATGTTGCGCCTTTTCACAGTTTAAGTTTCGAGCCTCAAGTTTTAGCCTGCTGGAAAGTCTTACTTGTCATTTTAATAGCGCAGTGTTACAGAAATATCATGGAATATTACAGACACACTTCTATTCCAGTAATACTAAAGTCTTAGAATGATTCATATTTCGAATGTCAAAATACGAAGGTAGAAATATTTACGTAAATTAAACAGCATGAATGATAAATAGAAGCCCTGACATAGCATCATGGTAGACATCTATCGGTTCGTACGGGTAACTGATGTCCGACGCACTACTGCCTCTAGACGCCTGCAGCGCGCGGTTACTCGCCGTGGGAGGTTCGAGTCCTCCCTGGAGCATGTGTGTGTGTGTGTGTGTGTGTGTGTGTGTGTGTGTGTGTGTGTTGTCGTTATGTTAGTTTACCTTAGTAAGTACTTTGTAAGATACGGACTGATGACCACGCAGTTTGTTCCGATAGATTTACAAACATCTAATATTTTCTCTTCAGAGCGGATCTCCGACCCCAGGTTCTTACCTCAAATAGTTCAGTAGAGCGTTCCCTATATCCTAGTAAATTTTTGCTCACTCTAATGGAAATATTTGATACATTAGTGATTCGAGTTTATTTGGAATAAAATGCTAATAACAAACTAGTTTTCTATTAAAATGAGACGTGACGATGATACGTATTATCAATAACATAGCTTGTGGCTTATATTATTATTTCTCCGTCATAAGTATTACGCACAGGGAGAGAGAGGTTGGGTAGGATTATTTATTTACGAGCGTTTGCTGAAAATCGCATGCTTATCTGAGTTTTGGATGGAGAAGTATTTCAATTGTAATTCCTGAAGGTCGTTGTCGTTAGTTGGGGCGGCAAAGAACACAAAGAAAGAGACGTCATGCCGAAGTCTAGAGCGCAGCACTGGGAAAGTTTACGGGAGGCCAGAGCAAGAATACGAAGGGCACAAACTAAAAGTTTGGGCAGACAACCCTTGGAAAGAAGCAGGTGGACGAGACCAAGAGATGGACGACCGGGGGAATAAAACTGATCCAACTGAAAGGCAAACTTTATAAGAATGGTAATGAATTCAGAGAGTATTCAGGAAGAGTTTCCACTGAACAGACAATGTAGGACGGTGCAGTTTTAATAGGGAAATTACTGGTGAAGTGCCTTGTCTGGCATCACTCGTGGTTCCAAAACCTCTATATAGGAATTACAGACGACTGTTGAGGGAGAAATTTATTACGTAAAAGCACCTTTTTTTTAGTGAAAAAAGGGATACTTGACACGGTTGTAATAAACTGATCAATTATTTCTGACATATTGTGTGCATAGAACATTAGGATAGGATGACAGAAATGTAAATTTAACTGGAATTTTGTTCGTATTTTTCACAAGACTGAATTTCCACACATAGCTGCTTATTGCGTGACAATATATTGCACAGTCCGTCACATGAAACGGTTGGATTATATTTGAGAATCATTGCATTGGCTATTGTACTATCTAAAACATTTGATTCATCACATGATCAATAATGGTTCAATTTTGAAAATCACCTTTAACTTCCTGCATTCGACAAAGGGATGTGCATATTAGGTTCTACAATTTTCGGCAGGACTTTTAACCTTTAAGGGTTTTTTTCCTTCACACTTCGAATATTCCAATTCCTCGACAATGTACGTCCTCCTCTGAATCAATTACGTAATTTAATTTTTTAGCTACAGTCTTTTGACATTACAATTAACAGCCAACAGTTCTGCACTATTCACTCAGGAAAATAGACAGTACAGTAGAAGACGTGCCAAATATTTCGATGTGTACGTAATCGCTATTTCATTTATTTCAGTAATTTGACAACGCCACTATTGTTCAGAAGTTATGCATTATATTAATTTTCTGTTTAGTACAAACCATAAAATATACACATACGCTTAACGACATAATACGAAATATATTTCACCAAAGCGTTTCTTTAAGATTTATATATTTTAAACAATGGTTATTTAGCCTACAAAGCCATCTTCAGCTTAGTTTCAACTGTGTAATACAAATTTCGCGAAACATTATAATATAAAAGTGACATGTACGAAAATTTCCATGTGAAATTGTAACGTGCTTTTTCCATACAATATCATTTACGCCACCAGGTCTTGTAGAGTTCGAATATACAGTAATTTATTGCTTTGATATTTAGTGGTGTTTGTAAACAATATTTTATGATTACATCGGCTTGTTTATATTTATACTAACGATATATTAATCAGTCGAAATGATATATCGTCGTTGTAGTGTGTGTTACAAAATTTGGCTCTGATTGTGCTAGTCAACGATACTGTATGACCCAACGGTTTGTTTACCAAAGATATATGAAAATAATTTAGAAGGTATATCGTTGGTGTAATATGCGTTAAAATTTTATCTCTGCTTATGTTGTTGTTAACCTGGTTCCTATTTTGTGTATTTTCAAGAAAAGTTTTGAGGAAACTTTTATGTTTGAAATCAGTTTGTTCATTTATTACAAGAAAGAAATGTTTGTAATTCTGTGGGACCAAACTACGTTGGTCATCAGGGCCCAGTCTTACAAACTACTTAAGCTAAGTTAAACTAACCTAAATACAACACACACATCCATGCCCGAGGGACGATTCGAACCTCCGACGCGGGAGGCCGCGCGATCCAGACCGCTTGGTTATTCCCGCGCGGCTTTATTACAAGATATGGTTTTTTTCATGTGTGTAAAAATATTCCTCATTCTTCTAAAACGTTCATTATTGATGCTCTTGGTGTAATGTGTAATATCCAGATAGCGTTTACAAGAGCGTCTGCTGTGTGGTGGTTAGTTTTTAGGTGGTGAAAGATAGTGGATGGGTTGTTATCAGTTTTCCTAACATTTTCACGAAATCTAGTTGCGAAATTTTTCCCGGTTTGTGCAATATATTATTTCTCTCATTTTTTACAGTAAAATTGATATATACCTTGGTATGAATATATAAGTGCTTTGTAAATATCTGATAGTATTTTTTTAATGTTGTGACGTGTTTTATTAGCGAAAGTTATGCTGATATTTTTTAGTATTTTGTTGATTTTGTGAGAAATATTGCCCAGATATATGGTAGGTACATATGTAGTTTTTTGAGTTTTTGAATTGTCTCTAGTGAGCGTCATTTTTTGTCGTGTAATAGGTAATGTGCGTATATAACATTTTGTTATATTATGCCGATAAGTGACTTGTACAACGCTGCAGGATCCAAAGGTTACAAAAATACACCTACACTTTCAGCCTCACTACTGTGGGTACAGAAACTTGCAGTTATTATATACTTTGGTGTAATTGCACTGATAAGCAGATGAGTAGCGTTTAAATTAACTTTCCTTTTGTCTCTTTTGGGCAAAGGTAAACGAATGTAAAATTCAATGTAATTGTTTCATATAAAGTTTATCGTGTTGACTTGTGGGCTATCAGGTATATGTATACAGAATTATCACGTAAAACAACATCCAAGATCGCAAATTTTTATATAGGTTACCATTTTCGATAGGTAATACTAATATCATAGTAACTGTCTTTAATAGTGTTTCCTGTGTGACAAGACTTGTATGTTAAAGGCAGATCTGATGACGCCGGTATAATCTGTCGGGCGCAGTAATCAAAGGTATATATAAAAGAATTGTAGATCTTGGCTGTTCAGTAATTGTTTCTTTAAAGCCACAGAAGCTCTGCTAATATTATGACCTTAATGTGTATCCAGATAGGATCGGTAAAAGCCGTCCGCGGTGGCCGAGGGGACTGAGGCGCTCCAGTCACGGTCTGCACGGCCACTACGTTCGGGGGTTCGAATCCCCCCTCGGGCATGGATATTTGTGCCGTCCTTAGTCTTAGCTAGTTCATAAGTAATTTGTAAGCTTAGGGACTGATCACCCCCTTGTTAAGTCCCATAAGTTCTACAAACATTTGAACATTTTTGAGGATCGGTAAATAGTAACGTTTGAAATTCCAGAAAAGAAATAAGCTCCATTGTTTACATCAGATAGCACACCAAACCTTGTATCACAACCAAAGGTATAGTCGTGTGGAGTGAATGTCAAAATGTTCAAATGTTTGTTAAGCTTATGGGACTTAACTACGGGGTCATCAGTCCCTAAACTTACAAACTACTTATGAACTACTTACTAACTAGGACGGCACAAATATCCATGCCCGAGTGGGGACTCGAACCCCCGACCGTAGCGGCCGTGCAGACCGTGACTGGAGCGCCTCAGTCTCCTCGGCCACCGCGGCCGGCGGAGTGAATGTCCCCAAACAGCTTTTTACGTAAGAGTATATGGTACAACTCTGCACATGAACTACGTCCGAGTATCGGCCGTCACACCGTTAAAATAAACGCAGCTGGCCCCACTTGACCGGGCCGTGCACGAGGAACGTCGAGGGGCGAGAACGTTCCGGATAGATTTCGCTGTGTTTAATTTTACACATGATAGACGACGCGATCGTAGAACTATTTTTTGACCAATGGAACTGCGTAAGAGTTTTGTGCACAAATAATGGATGTAGAAAGACTAATAGAAGAAGTACGTATGTTTTCTGTGATTTACGACTAAAGAAATGAAAAATACAGGAATATCGAGTACAAACGCAGACTCTTGAATGATGTATCAATGCATCAGTTCCCTCCACAATCATCTAATTCCTACCTAGAAAGTGTTTTCAACACCATATCCATCATTGTGGTAAAAGAGTTAATAGACACTATTCAGCAGCTCTTGGACCTGGAATAAGTGTCACACAATTGTCACAATACCTTTGTAAATAACTAAAGCCATCATCCTCCGAGCTCCACCGCATTCTCGTCAGTTTCGGAAAATAATTCACCGAATACCTCAGCTGTTTTTCTTAGGATAGTAGATATTTAAGTAAATTATCCACTACTCGTAAATTATGTACTTATTGTGTATTATTAAATGAATAAAATATATGGTCCTGAAAACTTCTATTTTGTTACATTCATTTTGAATCTACGTTAGAAAAAGCCAGACGTTCTTTGGGTGAACTTGATGGTCTTCAGAAAGCATTTTTTCTCAGTCTTGGGTCTAGATTGTTGAACAGTTGATAGAAGGTATGACGAGCCAACCTGAAACATTCATAAAATTTTGTCTCATCATCTATGAGATGAGAAAATAATGTTCGATACCCTCCGTATAGTGGTCTCGTTTTCCAGGCACAGTTAATCCACCGATTTTTTTTCCTTCTTCGTCTAAAGCAAGTGCATAAGTTCAGGTACACTTTTACGAAAATTAGCGAACATATTTACAGCTTTCACGAACAGAAACGAAGACCACTGCATCCGAGATACTGCGAGGAAGAACAGAGGCACGGACGTGCCGCGGTCACGTGGTCCCATATACCGTATTTTATCGCACAATTCTCCCTTTCTTCTTTCAATGGTTTTCTCTTGAGAACACTAGCAACGGAATTATGTGAGTAGTGGGGTGGTGCTTTTAGGAATTCATAAAGGAAGGGAATAAATGTAGCAGGTAGATAAAAGCTGTATTTATGGTACCGCTAATTTGTGAACAAAAAGATACCTATCGTTTTGTTTTTTTTTCAATTAAAACAAAGGAACTGGCTGCATAAAACGGTTTCATTACAACTAAATGAAAGAGGAGAAAAGCATTGTTTCTTTTCTCTCGCTATTCTGCGGCCTCGATTTCGTCACTAGCATCAGTATCTTTAGGGTTCAGATACCACATCACAGTTCCACAATATGTCGTCCTCGGAGCCATCACTGGCACAAGATATTCCGGTTTTCTTAACTTTTCTCGACAATGCCGTCACCAATTTTGTCGCACGTCTTCGGTTTTTATAGTTGCCTTATCTTGCCTCCTGTAGTCAGCTGATAAGATCCCACCACCATCCAATCTGAATACGGGGTTGACGATGTTGTTTGAATGGTTTGTTCACGCTGACGTTTAAAGGTTGAAGAATGGAGGTTAAAACTCCAAGGATGATGACAAAGTAGGACTTCATCAGTTTCATTTTCTTCTTTACAGCTTCCACAAGGTGACAACAGAAACTGTTTAGGGCAAGAAGGACCTTCTTTTGAAATAATGCCCCTGTTCCCCGGACTTACTGCAACCATCCACCAACAAGTCTGTTGCCATCCAAACCTTTGTCTGAATTCGTAAGCGCATTCCATGTGAGGTAAAGTCATTTACTAAGGTTTTTCTTTTGAAAATAGCTTACGGTGGAAGTTCATTGCCGTCATTGCCCGCTCCAGTCGACCCAGTTGGAGCAAAGATGGTGGTGCATGGCGGCATAAAAAAAAATCATTTGCGTCTGGTCAGCTTGCCGTAGCAGTCATGGGCTTATCTTTTTGTCGCCAAAACTGTAATGAAATAGGATCAACGAAGAAATGACATCCTGCATCTTCCACTCAGTTTGTATTCGAACCCCCGACGGAGAACGGCCTCACACATCGGAGCATAGCGCCTCAATGCGCTTGGACACTCCGCCGCGGCAGGACCCCTGACTTCCACACGGGAACCCAACACGACAAAATCTCACTGATATGCGGCTTCTGCGTTCCGTAATACAGAGCTCACTTATTACTTTCCGTTTACGCGCGTCTCATGAACGGCAGAACACAGCACGAAAGTTTTGATTGATACTCCGCCGATATACAACGTTTGATACGGATCTGCCTGTCTGTCATATGGTGGTTTGGGTGATCGCACAACTGCATAGTAAGTAGCATGTCACGAATTTGACTATTACCGCTATTACATACTTTGGCATTGAATCAAAGAAGCCCTGGGTGTGTTGTTGGGATACCAGGTTCTTGCTGCTTCCACATACTGCCAGTTGATGCGGCACGTGTGGATGACACTATCATCCCCGTGAATTTTGCACTCTATTTTGCCTGACTGGGCTGCAATGACTTCTTGCCATTTTTAGTACCTTTCCATTACTTCTTCGTCTGTTAGGCTCAGCCACCTCTTACTTTTAGTTACGCCAATTACAGTGTTTATTAAATATTATCACAGCCTGGAGGACACCGGTCATCCGAGGGAACACTGCCGTTACAATCTCAAGCGTACTTAAGTGTGTGAGCCATCATTGATTGTCTAGTGTCAATCATATTTCATTTGCGTAGTTTTATGCCTACCGAAAGTGATCGCAGTCAATCTCTTTTTTACTTTGTGGAAGTGATATCACAGGGAAAAAACTTCCAACAGAGTTTAGTAGAGACCATAAAGTATGGCTTGAATGGTTACCTGACGTACCTGATGAATATCATGAGAGTGATACTGCTCAATCACAGAACAACGATTGTTTACAAGAAATCCGTCACGATTCTATAGTCCGCATCACGTAGGAAGGCGCCCCCCCCCCCTCCATTACCGCCCTGGCAACCAATAACATTCACTCTGTAAGCATGTGGCTGACCGCGAGTTACGCAATGTTTCTTCCGCTGGCTCTACTGATGCCGATCGGTCGTAGCTCCTCCCCTCCAAGCTTTGCCTATCACTCTGCCTCTATGCGCAGAAGCGTCTTCCTACATGACCGCAACTATAGAGCAGAACGAAAAGTATCATGATAGGAAGGTACAAGAAGAACATTAACTAGTGTAAAACGAGGATAATGGAATATAGTATCAGAAAATCAGTCGATGCTGAAGGAATTAGATTAGGTAATGAGACAATAAAAGTAGTAGATGAGTTTTGTTGTTTGGGTAGTAGCAAGATAATTTCTGATAGCCAAAGTAAAGAAGATATAAAATGCAGAATGGCTGTGGGAAGAAAAGCGTTTCTGAAGAAGTGAAATTTATTGACATCCAGTATTAGTTTAAATGTTAAGAAGTCCTTTCTGAATGCATTTTTCTGGAGTAAAGAATTGTATGGGAGTGAAACGAGGACGATACGGAGTTCAGACAAAAAGATGCTTTCGAAATGTGGTTCTGCAAACATATGAAGAAGATTAGATTGGTAGATCACGTAACTAATGAGGAGGTGCTTAACAGAATTGGGGAGAAAAGAAGTTTCTGGCATATCCTGAGAGAAGAGGTAGGTTGGTGGTACACATTCTGAGACATCAAGAAATCGTCATTAAAGGGGAGTGTGTGGGGTAAAAATCGTAGAGGGAGACCGAGGGACGAATACAGATTCAAAAGGATGTACGTTGCCGTACGTATTCGCGCATGACAGGGTAGCGTGGAGAGCTGCATCAAACCAGTTTGCGTACTGAAGACCACCTCATCAACAACTTGTCACCTAAATTACTGTACGTGGTAATTCGTTAGGTGCTTCTTTTGAAGTATAAATTTTCATGTTCTTTATGGCAGTATACCGGGTGATCAAAAAGTCAGTATAAAATTGAAAACTTAATAAATCACGGAATAATGTAAATAGAGAGGTAAAAATTGACACACATGCGTGAATGACATGGGGTTTTATTAGAACACAAAAAAGTTCAAAAAATGTCCGTCAGATGGCGCAGGACAGCAAAACGTCAGTGACTGCGCATGAAAATCGTGTATAAAAGGAGCTGTAACGAGAGAGAGAGAATCAGATGCACCAGCAGTCGCAGCATGTTGGCGTTACCTGAAAAGGCGCTTTTAGTGAAGCTGTATTATCAGAATGGGGAATGTGCTAGTTCAGTGTTACGACCCTATCGCCATAGGAAGGGGATTCGAACGGGTAAAGTTCCGTTGACAAATTCAGCTGTGGCGAGAATGATTTCTAAGTTCGAAGCCACGGGTTGTTTAGAAGATAGACCCCGTAGTGGCCGACCGAGCTACAAGGCGTAATGCTGCTGAGACAGTTCAGGAAGAAATGGAGGCTATAGCGAGTTCGTCTATGCACGGGCAAGTCAGCGCTCCTGCAGTCGCACGTCGCACCAGCATTCTATACACCACTATTTGGTTAGCACTAAGACGTACCCTCCGATGCTATCCTTATAAAATCCATCGCTATCATGGTCACCTGGCGATTTAGTGAAGCGGAGGGCATTTGTGGTGTGGGCGTTTCAAAAGATGGCGGAAGAGGACCATTGGTTGAGTAACGTGTTGTGGACCGACGAAACTCATTTCACGCTCCTAGGGTCTGTCAACGCCCACAACTGCAGAATTTGGGCTACCGAAAATCCTAGAACTGTCGTGGAAACTCCATTGCATGACGGAAAGTCACGGAATGAGTTGGATTTACCACATCTACCGTTATCGGGTCTTTTATCTTCGAGTAACTGCGTGATTCTGGTTTTATGACTGCTACCGTGACGAGTGAGAGGTACGCCGATTTGTTACAGAATCGCATCATCCCCAACCTGGCTGATAAACACCTGCTGGAACGTTCGATTTTTATGCAGGATGGCGCTCCACCCCACATTGATATTGCTAGACGCGTGAAAGATCGCTTGCGCAAGTCGTTTAGTGATGATCGTGTGCTCAACCGCCACTTTCGTCAAGCTTGGCCTCCCAGGTCCCCAGACCTCAGTCCGTGCGATTATTGCCTTTGGAGTTATCTGAAGTCGCATGTGTATCGTGATCGATCGACATCTCTAGGGATGTTCGAAAACAACATCCGACGGCAATGCCTCACCATACCTTTGGACATGCTTTACAGTACTGTTCACAACATTATTCCTCGACTACAACTATTGTTGAGTAATGATGGTGAATATATTGAGCATTCCCTGTAAATAACATCATCTTTGCGATGTTTTAATTTGTTATGCTAATTATTGCTTTTCTGATCAGATGAAACGCCATCTGTCGGACATTTTTTGACCTTTTATTTCTTTATATACATGTGGCGTCTGTTCCGAAAGAAACGACGTGAGTTCAGATCCTGCAGTTGTTATTATTTAATATTCACAGAATATATGACATCAACTGCGATTGGGCAAAGCCGAAAATGTGTACCCACCCGGGATTCGAACCCGGGTCTCCTGCTTTCTAGGCAGTTGCGCTGACCCCTACACCACTGGGGACACAGTGATCACTGCACCTGCAAGGACTACCTAAGCACGCCTCCCGTCAGATACAAATTCCCAGCTTCGCCCTGCCCACAGTACTCAAACTCGTAGTTATGAAACTAATTCCCGTAAGAGTAAGGGCTTCAAACCTGCCCACCCCTCCCCACTAACGATAGGATCATTGCCCGTCACCGGCATATTATATATATACATGTGGCATCTGTTCTGAAAGAAACGACGTCACTTCTGATCCTGCAGTTGTTATTATTTAATATTCACAGAATATATGACATCAACTGCTATTGGGCAAAGCCGAAAATGTGTACCCAGCCGGGATTCGAACCCGGGTCTCCTGCTTTCTAGGCAGTTGCGCTGACACCTATTTCTTTCTTTTGTTCTAATAAAAGCCACTGTCATTTCAAGCATGTGTGTCAATTTTTACCTCTCTTTCTACATTATTCCGTGATTTATTTAGTTTTCAAATTTATACTGACATTTTGATCACACGGTATATACTTCTACGTTAACTCAGAAAGCAGATGTAACTTTTCTGCCTGGAGTTGTGAACCCTTTAAATTGGAGAACATATTAAATGGTGTAAATATCTTAAAAGGGTTCCATT
Source organism: Locusta migratoria (assembly GCA_026315105.1). NCBI lineage: Eukaryota > Metazoa > Arthropoda > Insecta > Orthoptera > Acrididae > Locusta > Locusta migratoria. The sequence continues at coordinate 107,315,170 of CM048747.1, forward strand.
TAGATATAAAATAAAATCATAAAAAATCATGCATATGCACCGTTCAATGCACTGAAATGAAGCGCGATATTGTGGATGACGCCTCTCGTCCGCACGAGCAACGGCATCAGGAATTACCGAGTGACGCAGAGTTAAATAACGTCGCTGTGAAGCCACGTGGGCATGTTTGACGCCGTGGCTCCCGGGGCGGTAAATAAACTGGTGTTAGGGCGCTGGAGAGGTCTGGAGCCAGGGGTAAACAGGTTACGAGCGCGCGGCAGTTGGCTTCACGACCGGCCTGCCCTGTGAACTGCGCCGCGTCACGAGGGCGTCTGCCGCGGCGCAGCCACAACTTGCCTCATATGGTCTGCAGGCTAAGCCGCACCGTCAGAAGTTTTTAAGGCGTCCTGAATAAGTAACGCGCAATTTCATGAACTGGTCCTGTTCTGCACCCTCAACCACTCCTTGATCTCCGCTTTATGTCTCATACTTTTCCATTCTCATTTTCTTATCTCATACATTTCTCTTTGCCTCCCATTCACAGTGATGTCCTCCTTTCTTCTGTCTATGTTCTTGTCTCATATTTCACGCCACTCGACCATGTTTATGTCACATAACGTTATTATTAACTAGCTTATATGCCCGTGCTTCGCGACGGTTTTTAAACAGGGACCTGTGTATGTCATGGTTTTTTAGGGTTCCGAACCAAGGTCAGCAAAGAAAAATTCCTTGTTGGATTTCTCTGTCTCAGTTCTTCTAGCCAAGATGTCAAATTTAAGTAGAAGTTATTGTCGAAAACAATGATTGTTCATAAAGGTTTTCATACAGAAATTGAAATTTTCGACGTCTCTGCGGGTTTTCTGTCGGATAATAAAATCAAACTGATTCAATATTTCGACGGTACAGCTGTCCGCCATCTTCAGGAAACTGCTGCTGCTGAGTCCCGCTGAATACTGTTGCAAGATCGAAGTACCGCGTCCTATATAGGCGTCGGTCGCGTGCATGGCGCATGCGCCGGCCGTCACAGTTGCTACCTCCTAGACGGGGCTGGCGCCGCCCCTAGTGGAACAGGCCACAACGATATATCGCACCTTGCACTACTCATTCCTAGGTGCTGGAATCCGGGTCGAACATTGCAATTTGATGTCACATAATAATGGATTCCATATTCTACTAAGAGGAAACCCCATGTCTCTATTAATTAGATTGTCCGTCACCCTGATTTCAATAGCTTCTCTGTAAACACTGTTCCAGAAACCGGAGGTATTGGTTACTATGCGGGTTTATCATATATCATCTTGTGTCCTTCAGTTAAACAGTGTTCTGCTACCGCCGATTTATCCGGTTGCAATAGTCTCGTGTGGCGGCAATGTTCTACGCATCTATCATGCACAGTTCGAAGCGCACGGCCGATGTATGCCTTGCCACACTCACACGGTATTTTATAAACACCGGGTTTCTTCAGTCCGAGGTCATCTTTGACGGAGCCAAGCAATGCCCTAATCTTGGACGGCGGACGGAAAACAGTCTTTAAAATTGGAAGACTTTTAAAAAGTTGTAATATTAAGATTGTTTTCCGTCCGCCGTCCAAGATTAGGGCATTGCTTGGCTCTGTCAAAGATGACCTCGGACTGAAGAAACCCGGTGTTTATAAATTACCGTGTGAGTGTGGCAAGGCCATACATCGGCCGTACGCTTCGAACTGTGCGTGATAGATGCGTAGAACATTGCCGCCACACGAGACTATCGCAACCGGATAAATCGGCGGTAGCAGAACACTGTTTAACTGAAGGGCACAAAATGATATATGATAAAACCCGCATAGTAACCAATACCTCCGGTTTCTGGAACAGTATTTACAGAGAAGCTATTGAAATCAGGGTGACGGACAATCTAATTAATAGAGACATGGGGTTTCCTCTAAGTAGAACATGGAATCCATTATTAAATAACATCAAATTGCAATGTTCGACCCGGATTCCAGCACCTAGGAATGATTAGTGCAAGGTGTGATATATCGTCGTGGCCTGTTCCACTAGGGGCGGCGCCAGCCCCGTCTATGAGGTAGCAACTGTGACGGCCGGCGCATGCGCCGTGCACGCGGCCGACGCCTATATAGGACGCGGTACTTCGATCTTGCACCAGTATTCAGCGGGACTCAGCAGCAGCAGTTTCCTGAAGATGGCGGACAGCTGTACCGTCGAAATATTGAATCAGTTTCATTTTATTATCCGGCAGAAAACCCGCAGAGACTTCGAAGATTTGTCACGCCGGGAAAGCCTACGAAGTTACAGAAATTGAAATTAATTTAAGTCCGTACTTCGGAACGATGTAAATCAATGTTAGGTTGTGTTAATAAAGTTTAAGACTGTGGTGTATAATCGTCTGTTTGGCGTAAACGTCTGAAGACAGTTCCATCGCTGAGATGAGAAGTAATAATAATAATAATAACAGCGCCATGTATTGGTTCTCAACGAACTATTCGTTTTAGGAGGATGATTAATTTACTAACCAGAACAGTATAAATTATTTATTTCATCTTGAACATAAAGATTTATTCCCCTTATTCTACGTGACTGATGTCTGAAACAGTATTCAACGGCCGTTGCCAACAGCAGCGCACAACGCCGCCGCCGTAAGTAAAATTGTACCTCGTCTTGTACCGGTAGTGTATTACACCACAGTTATGAGAATGAAAAAAAAAGCAGCAACGCCATAATTAGTTATTTGGTGTACTATGTAACTAACGTCGCTCCCTTTGTCCTTTCCTTTACTATGACATTTTCGAGGCAAAAAGTAATGAGGATACACCGAAATCAGAAAGGGAACTACATAAATTTGATTTTCCTTGCACAGAATTCTTATGTAAATTAGAGTATCGACAGACGCGAAGGAATGTCGTTATGTTTTACATTCAAATATCCCCTGTAAAAAGAATCAAAAAGTCGTTAATCTGTGAATGTACAAAGTCTAATCAGCAACTCGCTGTTCAGTGTTTGTATTTGCAGAGATAAGATTGTGGCTCTTAATTCAAAATATTTCTGTTACTGAGGGAATAAGCACAACATGATCACGTATTGTTTCTTTGCAGCGCTACAAAACAAACAGCACCTTTAGTGGTTCGTTGCTGTTCTATGGCAAAACAATCGAAAAGAAATAAAAAATTAAAAATGCAGCAGCGCCGTTATTTCTTCGGTGCACTACGTAACTAACAGGGCCTCTATTTGTTATGTCCTGTACTACACCGTTTTCTAGGCATTCCTAAACAGAATGAACTCAAGATGTAATAAGTACGCACCGAAATAGACGTGTTCAAAGAGACAGACAGACATGACGGTAGTTGATAAAATATTTCAAATTACGATATTCTTTTCTTCCGTGATCTGATTGTCATAAAATGAAGTCTGTATGTTGGCCAGAGCTACCCTCAAGTTACCTGTGAAAATCCCATGAAGATTAGTGAAGTAGTTTTGGAGATAAGAGGTTTTTAATAAAAAGACACGACAGTTACTGAAACTTTTCTCATGTTTCCTGTGAAAACCGCATGAAGATTCGTCCAGTAGTTTTGAAGATTGAAGGGAACAGCGACAGGCCTACATTTACAAATTTAATATTAGTATAGTATAGCTTGCAAATGAAAATTTATTAAGAATGTTCTTTCATGTAATGTCGGCAGCAGATTTTTAATTAACGAAATGTTTGAATGTTTGTAAAACTAAGAAACCACACTGGTGAGGTCATCGGCACAGCATTAGCAGTGAGCTTCTTCATGCAGTCGCGTCGTTCAGATACCTATGCCTAACATTGCAGAGCGATGTGAAATGGAACGAACATGTAAGGACAGTTGTAAGTTAGGCGAACAGCCGACTTCGGTTTATTGGACGAATTTTGGGAACGTCTATAATGGAGACCGCATATAAAACGCTTGTATGACCACGTCCTGCGTATTGCTCAAGTGTTGGGGCCCGCAGCATATCAGTTTAAAGGAAGACATGGAAGCATTTCAGAGGCGAACAGCTAGGTTCGTTGCTGGTACGTTTGTCCAATGCGCGAGTGTCACGGAAATGCTTCGGGAAATCAAATGTAGATCGCTGGAAGAAAGACGACGTTCTTTTCGAGAAAATCTGTTGAGGAAATTTAGAGGGCCGGAATTTGAAGCTGACTGTAGAACGATATTCCTGCTGCCTACTTACATTTCGCGTCATGATCACAAAGACAAGAGAAATTAGGGCTCGTACGGAGGCTTATAGGCTTCATTTTCCCCCTCATTCTATTTTGGAGAGGAATAGGAAAGGAAATGCCTAGTAAAGGTACAGTGTACCTTCCGTCACGCACCTTACAGTGGATTGCGGATAATATACGTAGACTTAGACGTACTTAGATTTACAAACTGCTTAATTTAAGGATAACACAAACACACACACACACACACACACTCACACACACCCGAGGGAGGACTCGAGACTCCGACGAGAGGTGCCCGCAAGTCGTATTATGGCGCTTGACACCATGCAGCCATTTTGAAGTCTTAAAATATTAGCACACATCAAACAAAAGAAAAAAGGGGCTGCCGATTCTTTAGAAACTGCTCTGGAATATAAAACTGATGAAATTATACTTTATTTGGCAAAAGCTGTATTTAGAAACCTTGATTGTCATTTTCAATATAATTTAAGATAAATGCAACCGCAATACAGTCACTTTATTTTGAAATGTTACCTATTTATTTCATGAACCGGTTTTCGAACCTTTTCAGGATCATCTTTCGATAGTGTAGGACGTTACACGTTCATTTTAAAGCGTCATGTTGAGTGCTGTTTCTGTGTTAGGAAAATAGAACATGGTTTAATGAATCTATATAGGTGTTGTTTATGTTCAGTTTTGTATCTGAAAATTAGTGGAATTTGGTCTGTAACTTAACGTGACTGTATAAATAATTTCCATTTCTCAGTATTCCTTGTTCTTAGTACCACCTTTATCACTTTTCGCAACACCACCTCACCAGCATCTAACATGTTCTTTTAGAACCAGTGTTCTTTTAAAAAGTCTTCAGTCGGAGACATAATACTCTGTGTACAGAGACGTTTGTTTTGTTTGAATTTGACTCATTCTATCTGTGAACAAATACTTTCGTTAATATGAAAGTGCAAAGTTGAATAATAAATTATATCTGTCTTTGCATAGGAATTCAGCATTTTTTTTTAAATATATTAAGCCTTTAAAAATTGAAGTGTGTAGAGCAATGGGAAAACAAATTATCCGATGAATGATAATTCCATCAACAATAATCTCTTCGGAGCATTAATTTTCAATGGAAACACAGCACAAACAGAATATCAGCAAGACGACTGCATAAAATATTGATTTTTTTCATTGACTATACGAAAGAACAATAGGAAGTCTATGCAAGAAAATGTTCATATGTTTGTAAATCTAAGGTACTTAACTGCACTGCATTTCAAGCTCACTTGAACTAGTACGAAATAATTTTATTTTAAAAAAATTGTATTGCCACAGGCTCGCTAGACTTGTGAAATCAAGTTATCACACTAGTTCCATGAATCCATGCTGTAAAACATACCGAAAGGGGAGGCGGCGAATTGCGTTGCTGTTTTCGGAGGGAGCACAACAGCTAATCTGTGAATTGCATATGCTTTGGAACTTCAATCAATTTGTGTACTTCATTAATGCAAATTAAAATTCATCAGAAGTACCAATTACTAAAGCATTACAAATTCATAATATTATCATGATGCAGCAAAGCGAACATTACGGGGAATATGACGAGATTTAATTACCCTCGTTGACTGAGTCAATAATACAATAATTAAGCATCGTCAGGTTGGAAACGGAAACGATTTTTATCCCGAAGTTGAAGCAGCTTCCGATTCGTTTTATTGCACTACTTCATGGGCCGTGACGAGACAATGATTAGATAGTTATATGTAACCTGACGTTTCTTAGGCGAAGGCACGAAGGAATTAGATATTAGATGCCAGAGGTGTTTTAATACAACTACTGATATGACGTGTGTTCTTTTCTGATATGTCCGAAAGAACAGACACCACGTGATATTAACTGCTGTAATGTTACGAATTGGAAATATTTAAAAATTTGACATTTTTAGGTTATTTCAATAAATCCAACGATAAGTTTGAAAATTTGTGCTGGACCGGGATTTGAACCTAAATTTCTCGCTTTGGGCCAGCGATCGCCTTAACAAATTATCCAGGCACGCTTTCCTTCCAATCGTAATTGTCAACTTACAGCACACTACGGTGGTAGCGTCGCCTTGCCAATTAGTTCCTCCTGCTCTATACTGGATTGACGCAAGGGATCGAGCGTACATTATTGCGTCCGCAGTGATACTGTCAGTTGTCTGTTGGGGACATATATACTATTATTAATATGGTGTCTGTTCTTTTCGGACAGTGTCTGTACTTTACGGCAATCTGGGTTCGAATACTGCACCAGCACAAATAGTCGAAATGTTTAAATATTACTAATTCGTTTAATTGCATTAACGGGGATAGTTGAAAATTTATGGGAGATAGAGATTGGAACACGGTTCTACTTCTCCTTAGGCAGGTGCACTGACCACTAAGTCATATGGGCACAGCACTCACCGCAACTGGACGGCATATCTGTCACCAACCCCTCCCCCCAATTATGACCGAAATTTTGAACTTATCGAAGGCTTCTGCCGTATTGCCCCTGCCAGTTATCCTCAATGCTAGAAGCGGTGTTGGAAGGTTTCTTGCGGAACAGCAGCCCTTCTTCATGGAATGCTACACTGTGGAGAGGTATGTAGGTCGGTGAGGCCTTGCACCAAACCGAAGTTCCGAGACATCCCAAAAGTGTACTATAGGATTCAAGTCAGGACGCTGACCAGGCCAGTCCATTATAGGGACGTTATTGTCGTGTAACTTCTCCGCCATAGGCCGTGCATTATGAACAGGTGCTGGATCAAGTTGAAAGATGCAATCGCCATCGCCATCTCCTTATTGCTCTTCAACTGTAGCGAGCAAGAAGGTACTTAACATATCAGTGTAGGTCTATGCTGTGATAGTGCCACGCAAAACAACAAGCCTCCTCCATGAAAAGCACGAACACACCATTACAACACCGCCTCCGACACAATCTGGCAGCCGGCTGCAGTGGCCGAGCGGTCTGCGGCGCGCCAGTCATAGTCTGCACGGCCGCTACGGTCGGAGGTTCGAATCCTCAAATGTTCAAATGTTTGTAAATCTATCGGACCAAACTGCGTGGTCATCAGCTTACAAACTACTTAAACTTAGGTAAACTAACCAAATGACGAACACACACACCCATGCCCCAGGGAGGACTCGAACCTCCACGGCGAGCAACCGCGCGCTCCGCAGCGAGACGCTTTAGACCGCTCGGCCTCTCCACCGCGACTCGAATCCTCCCTCGGGCATGTGTTGTCCTTAGCGTAAGTCAGTTTAAGTTAGTCAAGTAATTATTGTTAAGTCTAGCGACTGATAACCAAGTAGTTTGGTCGCATGAGACCTCAGACACATTTGAACATATAAACAAGCTGGCAGGTGACGTACTCTGTCATCGGACAGACACAATGTGTACCGTGATTCGTCACTCCACACACCTTTTCCACTGTTCATTCCTCCAATGATTACGCTCCTTACATCGAGCGAGGCGTGATTCGGCATTAACCTGTATGATGTAAGGTTTATGCGCAGCCGCTCGACCATGAAATCCAAGTTTTCTCACCTCCCGCCTGTCATAGTACTTGGAGTGGTGCAGTCTGGCATTCCTGTGTGATGGTCTGGATAGATTCCTGCCTATTACACTGTACGATCCTCTTCAAATGTCGGCAATCTCTGTCAGTCATCGGACGAGGTTTACCTGTACACTTTCGTGCAGTACGTGTCCCTTCACGTTTCCACTTTAAAATTAGAAACAGAGGACCTTGGGATGTTTAGGAGTGTAGAAATCTCGCGAACAGACTTCTGACACAAGTGACAACCTATCACCTGACCACGTCCGTGTGTTCTGCAGAGCGCCCTATTCCACTCACGACGTCTAGTGACTACTGAAGTCACTCATATGGAATAGCTGGCAGCAGGTGACACCACAATGCACCTAATAGGAAAAATATATTTTCATCACATAGTCTACATACTCCCCAATCCACCGCAAGGGGTATGGTGGAGGTTACCTGATATCACTGTGTGCTTATATTGTTCTAAAATGACTGAGACGTGGGTGTATTAGTACTTAAAAATAGACCAACACACACCTCCAGTTTACTAGTTTCCGTACCTTTTCGTTATCACATAACGAGGGTCCATTAGGATGATCTCGTACGTAGACCCATATTTATATCTGCCTAATGACGTTGCACTATCATTTATCAGCAGTCGTCTGCTGGGTATACAAACGAGATCATCTTTATGTACCCTGCTTACGTGATGACAGGCAACTAAGCGGGGATCTGAAGAAGGCAACAATTACTTTAGTAATAAAGGTTATTATAAAAACTATCGGCAGAAGGTGCGTGTTGGTCTATTTACAAAATAAATAAATAAATAAATAAATAAAATAAAAAAATATGTTGTACTCCCAAATAGAATGATGGAAAAATGAGTGGCAGTATGCTTCTGATCGAGCTGTAATTCTTCTTGTCTTTGAGGTCTTTACGTGAAATGTAAGTTGGCGACAGTAAAATCCTTCTGCCGTTAACTTCATATTTCGGCAGGCCAAATTTCCAGCGGTTCAAATTGGGGCACTGATCGAACTTAGCAGTAACAAACCTAGCAGCCAACTCTGAACTGCATCTGTCTTCCTTTAAACCGATATGGTGGGGATCCCAAACACTTGAGCAATACTTGAAACTTCCTGGCAGTTTAAAATTGTGTGCCGGAACCGAGACTCGAACCTGGGACCTTTGCCTTTCGCGGGCAAGCGCACTAACAACTGTGCTATCCCGACACGACTCACGATGCCGTCTCACAACTTTACTTCCGCCAGTACCTCGCCTCCTACTTTCCATACAATTTTAATCTGCCAGGAAGTTTCATATCAGCGCACACTCCGCTGCAGAGTGAAAGTTTCATTCTGTAAACATCCCTTAGGCTGTGGCTAAGCCATGTCTCCACCATATACTTTCTTCCAGTAGTGCTAGTCTTGCATGGTTCGCAGGAGAGCTTCTGTGAAGTTTGGAAAGTAGGAGGCGACGTACTGGCGGAAGTTGTGAGACGGCATCGTGAGTCGTGTCGGGATAGCAAAGTCGTTAGTGCGCTTGCCCGCGAAAGGCAAAGGTCCCAGGTTCGAGTCTCGGTTCCGGCACACAATTTTAATCTGCCAGGAAGTTTCATTATGGTATTGTTTTTTCCTAGTCGTCTGGTCAACCTTACGTTTTTATACATTTAGATGTAGCTGCCATTCCTTACACCAACTAGAAATTTTATCTACTGCGTCTTCCTACAGTTATTTAATATCGACACCATCACGTACACCGTGTCATCAGATTGCTGTCTACGTTGTCCGGCCTTCCATTTATGATGTATATGTAGACAGAAAATAATAACGGTCCTATCACACTTCTCGGCGGCACATCTGAGGAACACTCGCCGTCGAGTACAACATGCTGGTTTCTATTACTTACGAGGTCTTCAAGCTATTCGCGCGTCTAAGAACGTATTCCATATCCTCGAACCTTTGTTAGCAGTCTGAAATTTTGCACTGTATCAAACGCCTTTCGGAAATCGAGAAATACGTATACTGCCTTTTGACTTTCATCCATGGCGAGCAATATGTCATAGATAAAAGGAGAAACTGGGCGTCACACTAGCGACGCTTCATACATCTATGCTCATGCATGTAAAGAAGCTTCTCTGACTTAAAAAAGTTACAGTATTCGAACTGAGAATATATTCAAGAATTCTACAGCAAACTAATATTAATAATACTGCCTTAGAGAACATTATGACAAATAAAAATCCATGTTATCTATTGTGGATGAGTTACACTGCAATTGTGGTGAATAAGGGTACCCTCAAAACAGCAACCAGTCGCCTTTTATGTTGAATGTTTCTTTTGTCCTTTTCCCATTACCGGTTTCGAAATGCCTAGCATATCATCATCAGATAGTAATCCAGTTTTTTATATCACATTTGGTGTAGGGTGCTACTGACGTATAACTGGTAACATCATTAGATACATTGTGATGTGGTATTTATTCCATACTGGTGTAACTGGTAAACTCCATATAACCATTTCGGTTATTCCACACGCTTTTACTTTGCATCTAAACAATGCACCATTCAACATACTTCCTGTGGTGTCACACAATTATGAAGTGCGCGCCACGTACTTTCGCCGCGCGCCGCCATGCACGCACGGCGCGGCGTTTTTACGACGTCAGCCACGAGTGCCCTCTGCTGCAACTCCGCTCGTGGCCACCACTGGACTGCATCGTTCACTTGGGAACCAGATAGGCACCAGTTAAGACTTGGCTATCGGATAGGCACTAGGAATCATCAGTAGGCAGGCCTCTATCTAAACTATGTATCAGAATTCTGCAGTCAAGAACTATGTAAAAGTTAAGTATTACCAAGACTCCACGAAATATGTATCTTGTTCTAATTTAGCCTGGTGTTCTAGTTTCTGCTGTCCCACTGGCTCGTCACCTCCGTACCTGCACACGCGTGCATCCTTTATTCCTGTATCGGTCTCTCTCTACTCGACCACTGACACCCACGACAACCGGCGGAAACGTGACACAAAAGTCGCGACAAGGATGGGATACAAAAGTGGCGACGAGGCTGGGACACAAAAGTGGCGACGAGGCTGGGATACAAAACTTCCCACATGCCATGCAAATCTACGGAGTGTGGAGAGTAGGAGTGTGGCGTGTGGGAAGTTTGCTGAAGTGCGCACTGTGTAGCTGGAAAGCAAAGGCATGTGGAATAACCAGAATGGATAGGTGGCGTTTACCGTTACACCAAATGGACTAAATAAAACACCACATTGTAAGTAATTATGTTATCAATTATACGTCAGTTCCACCCTACTCCAAATGTAGTATATAAAAAAACCGTCTTACAATGTACTGACGGTATGTTAAGCATATCTAAACCGTTAATGGTAAATCAATAATAAAAACATTCTACATAAAAAGCGACTATTTGCCCTTTTCTCAAGATAAATTTTGGACCATTCCAGCGAACATTTTGGTCACTCAGATCGTCAGGCGTGAGTCCCACTGAACATTTATGGAATACAATTGAGAGGTCACTTGGCGTACAGAATCTTGCACCCGAAACACATTGGTAATAACCGACGCCTATAGAAGCAGAACAAATATCCGTGCTTAAGAAGGAGCTTTCCTAAGCAAAATAAAAATGACGGACACCCAAACAACGCTACAGTGACATCCACAACACGTGTAAACCACGAACATACTCCCGGTTGAGGAAACGCACAAAAACGGCCAACATTAAGAAATCGTCGGACGAGATCGCTTCAGAAAGTATAAATACTGATTGACAGAAAGTAAACACCAAGCGAGGAAGTAAGAGATACTCGACTGCGGCGAAGGAAAATCGAAACAACTTCACAGTTAAAGAAAATATACAGCCATAAAGACTGTTTTGCAGTACCAAAAATGTGGTAAAGATGTCATCAGGCATCTACTGTATAAATATTTCGATACGAGAGCACAAAAATCGAACAATGACGAGAGAAATAGAGACATGGTTCCTCCTTATCAAACCTCATTTTATCTAAAATACAACCTTGCAATATCCAAATATTGTCTGCAACGAGTGCAACTGATTATAGATTATTTATGATATAGACATTTATGCAATGTACTCACATTGCATAATACTCGAATTTTTATTTTAATGGTTTGTATTTATTTATAATGTCAAGTCGTTTCGGCGAAACTATGTCGCAATTCTCAAGTACATTATGTCACCTAAAACAAAACAAAAATAATTATAATAAATCACTCATATTGAATTTATAAATTACGACTACTCCCAAAACAATAACCTTAAATAATGGCTGTGTTTGCCAAAAGTAATTACAAAATACGTAATGTATGTGCTCAAGGTTGTTTTACATTCATCAAATAGGTTAGTTCAGAAACTGGTCTGGGCTGAGCCATTGTAGCCACTGTACCAAGCTGTTAACTTTTGATCAAAGTGTACAGTTGTTTGTTCTTTTGAATGGCCAGTCTTATTCCACCTAGAAAGTAAATCGTTAGATATTTTTTTTAAATGATCTAACAATTTAAAAATCGTCTCAAATAAAAATTTTAAATTCAAGAATCAAACGCGAAAGTTATTTTACGATTCTCCATCCGATGAAAATAATAATAATCATAACAAAATAATTTTTCCCCGTTTCAAAATCTGAACTTTGGTCGATGAAGTTTTAATGTTCTTCTGATTATACTTCACAGTTACTATGCTGCATCATATTTAGTAAAGCATTGAAACATATTTTAAAGACTTTGTAGAGGTAAACACGCAGTGTGTAGACTTTAGCTCACACGTGGCAGCGTAAGATATTTAAAGGAGATACTGAACTTTTATTTAAAATTGATAGCACAAAATACCTTATTGCGTTCTCAAGATATTGTTTCATATCAGACGGACGAATCAGTGTGGTGTGCAAAGTTATGTCCATTGAGACTGGACGGCCTTTGAGAAATACTTTTGGGGAATACATTTTAAGCATACTACTAGGAGAAAGAAACATTTTGACCATCAGAAAGTTTGATATATTCTCTTCATAATTGACTGAATCTCTTTTTCTTATGGCCTGTACATAACTCTTCAAATGTTTGTAAATGTATGGGACCTAACTACTGCCGCGGCGGAGTGGCCGAGCGCATTGAGGCGCTGTGCTCCGATGCGCGAGGTCGTTCTCCATCGGAGGTTCGAATCCTCCCTCGGGCATGGATGTTACGTTGTCTTTAGTACAAGGTAATTTATAAGTAGTTGGTGAGTTTAGTGACTGATGACCCTGCAGTTGAATCCCACAAGTTTAACCAACATTTGAACATTTGATTTGGACTTATCGAAATGACTTTTATTCAGTAAACTGATTTTCACATGGTTTTTATTTAAAAAAAGTAATAGAACTGAAGAAATTTTAAATTAATGCGTGAAAGTAATTAAAATTGGAAATAAATAATGACAACTACCTATCTGGTCTATTTAACAGCCGCGGTGGAGTAGCCGATCGGTCTAAGGCGCCTCGCTGAGGAGTGCGCTGTTGCTCGCCCTCGGAGGTTCGAGTCCTTCCTGAGGCATGGGTGTATGTATAGTCCTTTAACTTAGTTTAAGTAGTTTGTAAGCCTAGTGACTGATAACCAACGTTGTTAAGTCCCACAGGTCTACAAACATTTGAACATTTTCTATTTAATATCATTCACAAGATTACGAACTGCCCTCACACTCTTTCCTACTGCTGCTGCTGCTGACCTCTCCGTAGCTCTCTGTAACCGTATTAGCAGCACTTTCCACTTCTGATCTTTGATTTACGTATATTGGCGTGATGCCTATCCATTTCAGCAGATGCTAAGAATACTCAGCAGCAATATGAGAATAATGTAAAAGTACTGACGAGTATTGTCGGAAGTCTACGGCCCCATCCAGCCGCTAACATAGTTTCGTTCCATGATTTGCCGTCGCCAATTGAAAGAGAACGGGTAATATATCTGTTTAAATTTCTTTTTTCCTGTTTCTAAAAAAGAACAACCAGATGCTTATGTGATGCAGTATTATTGACCAGATTTGGGTACTTGGTACCCTTGTACAAAAATATATTTCTAAACCTATATTTTCCCACTCTAAGAATAACACATACAAATCCGTCTTTGTCTTGGCGTGAGCCCTTTTGATTTAATGCTGTCGAAGGATAGATATACTTTTCGTTTCCACAATGAGGATATACTCAAGAATATATGTCGATATAACATATCGTAAAAATAAATACACGTGAAGCAAACCTTTAGAAAATTAAGTGTTTTTAATGCACCTGTTTCATGGTTGGTAAGCTTCATTATTCAAAGCTTGGTACCGTATAAATAATTTCAACAATGGTCAGCGTATGCTCCATAGTTGACAGTTTTTTTTCCTAGTTACCCACATATATATATAAATATATATTTTTTCGGGATGATCACTGTGTCGAATACGACTTAAAATGGTTATAACCGACTTTCCTATTGTTATTAAGCATTTTGTAGATTTTGACTAGCTGCTTTTTTTAGCTTTTTGTTTAGTTTCAGCTGCTGTTGTTGTTGTCATACAACGTGGACATATGACACTCTGTGCCACTTCTAACCCGCGACCAACGGTGTTTGAGGAAATGCAGTCATATAGCTTATGCAAATTTGTATAAAACATTCGATTATGTTGAGTTCGAAATTGGGAAGGTCGCAGGGGTAAAAATATAGGGAAGGAAAAGTTATATACAACCAGTTCAAAACCGTTATGAGTCAAAAGCGATGAAAGAAACGCAGATGTTCGGAAGAGTGTGAGTTATGATTGTACCGTTTCCCTCGCGTTATTGAGCACACTGTGAAGAAAAACAAGGAGTAGCTTGGATAGAGAGAATTAATGTTTCCTGACAGCATTGTAATTACGCCAGAAACAGCAAATGACCTGGTAGAACAATGGAATGGACAGCTTTGTGAAAAAAGGGTATAAAATGAACAGTAAAAAGATCAAAACAAGGGTAATGGAATGTAGTCTAAGAAAGTCAGGCGATACTGAAGGAATTCGATCACGTGGGACTGCGCGGTAGTCCCCGCCTGAGGTTCGAGTCCTCTTTCGGGAATTTGTGTGTGTGTGTGTGTGTGTGTGTGTGTGTGTGTGTGTGTGTGTGTGTGTGCTTGTTTGTTCTTAGAGTAAGTTAGCTCAAGTAGTTTGTAAGAATAGGGACCGAACCATAGCAGTTTTGGTCTCTTAGGTTAACAAATATTTTTATTATTTTAAAAAGAATTACTTTAGGTAACGAGACAATACAAGTCGTAGAAGAGTATTGTTATTAGAGTAGCAAAATAACTTCTCATTAATTTTGACAACATTGTCGTAGGATAAACAGCGATCTATTTGGTATGATCAATATACAAAAAACAGTCTTGATCGCAAAAATTAACAGTCTCAATTAACCGGTTTCAACCTGATGTAGGTCATCTTCGGAATTACAAAAAGTCCATGTGGACAGTGCTGCACTCGGCTGGGCTGGGCAGTCCTGGGCTGTTCTGCTGCCAGTAGGTAACATTTACCAACCGCCAGTTACCAAATGTTCAAATATTTGTAGAATCTATGATACTTAACTACGGGGTCATCAGTCCCTAAACTTACAAACTACTTATGAACTACTTACAACTAAGGACGGCACAAATATCCATGCCCGAGGGGGGATTCGAACCCCCGACCGTAGTGGCCGTGCAGACCGTGACTGGAGCGCCTCAATCCCATCGGCCACCACGGCCGGCCGCCAGTTACCTACTGGTAGCAGAACAGCCCAGGACAGCCCAGCCCAGCCGAGTGCAGCACTGGCCACATGGGCTGTTTGTAATTCCGAAGATGACCTACATCAGGTTGAAACTGGTTAATTGAAACTGTTAATTTCTGCGATCAAGACTGTTTTTTGTATATTGAAAATAACTTCTGATGACCAGAGTAAAGAATTATAAAACGCAGAATCATTTGTGAAGAAGAGGACTTTGTTAACATCAGATATAAATTTCTGTTCTAGGAAGCCTTTTCTGAAGGCATTTGTAGCATTTTGGACGATGAGTCAATCAGAAAGAAGAGGATAGAAGTTTTCGAAATATGGTGCTACACAACAATGCTGAAGATTTATGGGTAAATTGTGTATCTAATTTGGAAGTACTGAAATGAACTAGGGAGAAGAGAAAGCTCTGGTATATAAGCGATCGGTGGTATAACACATTCAGAGACAAAAAGGAATCGCCAGTCTAGCATTGGACAGAACCGTGGGGGGAAAAGTCGCTCAGGGATACCAAGAGACTAGGGTAAACAGACTGAAGTGGCTGTGGTTTTCGGTTAGACAGAGATTAAAGATGCCTGGCCAGGATATAGTAGCGTATTGAGCTGCATGAAATCAGTCTTCGGACTGCAGACCGTTATCACTACAGAGGTCGGCACGAAAATAGAAATTCAAAGTCGAGCCGTCGAAAGAACAGCTAGCGGCTATGTTGCCAATGCTGCTATGCGGCTGTTTGTTGTTACGCCGCGCCGTGCCAGTCGCCGGCATACGAATATCACGTCCGAATATCAGTGGCGGCGCTAGACGAAAACTGGGCGTCGGCGAACTCGTCTTTGCGAGGCCCCTTTCATTTTTTCATTAATGAAGAATTATACATCAAGAATCATTATACTAAAATTATATTAGTATAATATACGAGTATTATTGCAATGACAAAAATTACAAGAAACAAACACAAGTTAAAAGAGAAACTTTTCTGCTTTTCGTCTCACAGAATTATTTTAAGATCACATCATAATTAATACTAGCCTCTATTTCGGCTTCAGTTGAGAATACTGACAACGCAGATAGTCTTTCTTGGCTCGTTGTGCTTTTCAAGTTAGTCTTAATAAATTTTAACTCTCGGTCGACGCTGTACTGACTGGAACTGAGCATGATTCTGATTGTTATATACACATTTGGATATACTTCTTCCAAATCGTTTTCTAAAATGTACTGAAGAAATCGTTTTGTAAGTATTTAACTAAAAATCGCATCACTGCTGCACTAATACGGAAATAAATACGGACAATTAAATGGCCGAGCGCACTAAGGAGTCATACCATGGTGAGCGAGATCGCTTTCTTCGGAGGTCGAACCCCACCCTTGGGTATGGATGTTGTGTTCGTCCATTGGTTAAGCTAGTGTAAATTAGATGTAGGTCGTCGCTACATACCAAGCAGTTGGGGATTCCGTTAAACATCAAATATATAAAAAAAGAAAAAAAACCTAAAATTTTGACAATGTTTCGCGAGGCCCCCACATCTGCGAGGCCGTCGGCGGTGGCCGACGTCGCCAACGCCTAGCGCCGCCACTGCCGAATATTTTGGAACCGCTGCTATGTACTACTAAAGCGTGTACGAACGATAACCACCACGAAGTGATGAAAAACACTCTTTTTGTCGTTCAAAAAAATAAAAGGTTTAGACTATAGCTGACAGACGGGCGCTCTCATTCACTCGCCTCATAGCGCTGTTGTCACATACGCATGTCAGCAGTGCGGTAGGTCCAACACAATATTTGCTGATTCTTTGCGATGCCGTGTGTTCACTTTTGGTTGCAGTGTGCTGTAGAAAGATGAACTGACGTGTGTATGGCAGCGAACGGAATGGCAGGAGCAAGGCCTTCATGTTGTACTTCTCTGCTTAGTTCGTATAAAGGGCGAAACGTAATCCTTAAGCAATCTAAAATTATAAAACTTAATGTACTTAAGTTTCTCACTATTATGTGCAATAGTGTAGGAGCTAGGTATAATATAGATATAGCAAAATTCATAAATAGACGGCAAAAGCGTATCCAATATAGTAAGTTGAAAAGGATGATGGAAAAATTTAACAAAAAAGTATATCGTAAATGAATTAAAAATTTTATTAATTAAAATTATATTTACATCCCTTTTAATTGCTTAATTAAATGAGTATTTTTCCAGTGAATGGGTATTTTTTGTCAATGTATCATTTTCTGACTATATATTGGAAATTTCGGAGCAAAAATATCTTTCATAATGAATTTTACGGCAAGTGCTGCAGTTAGATTATCATCATTCAATCTTGACTTCTCAATTGTCCAAAAGTCATTCCCAATTGAAAAAACTCTTTCAACTGCTGCATTAGTTCCAGTGCAGCACAATGTACATTCAACAAGAGTAATTAAATTTTCTTATCGAATGGTTAAATACTTCACTTACCTTTTATCAATTTGAACATGTTGATTTTCCCACTGTTCTAATTTATCAGTATTTAAATATATATTCAGTCTTCTAATTTCTTCAAAGAAACAATTATCATCTATTTTAATATCACTCATTTCTTTCAATAAGAACTCAACACAATTTTCAACATCTGCCCAATTTACCTTTGATGAAGTCAAACAATACTAATGAAAATGTTATTTCCTGTAAAATTCGTTTCAGACCACTCTTCGACAGACTCGAAACATATTTGGTAAAAATTCTGCCCTTCTTTGGTAAAATTTTCTGTTATACCCGGATTTGATTCCTCCAAGTTTGACAATTGTCAAACTCTTGGCAGCGGCTTAAAACTACTTGCACCGTTGCGCGCTGTTGGGCACGAAGTATACATCTGCGTCCGCGAGTGCCACGATGCAATAATTCCTGAAATATTACGAACATTAATTTTATACTTTCTCGCTAGAAGTTTCTGAAGGGTCTAAAATATCGCGTATTCATCAGCCACTACATTTCTCGTTAGTTACACACCCTACAACTCTCCCCACTCTTCCCGTACGTAGTTTAGCGTGCCTAGAAAATGATTATGTCTTTAGTGAATACTGACTGTCATATATTTTGTTTGCGCACTTAACTGTTGTTCAGTTACGAGAAGCAACGGGTGCTTTATAAGATCCACAAATCGATTACATGGGTAAAATAGACAATCTATTTTCATAAGGACATCCTCTGAATTCAGACACAAACTTCACACTCTAATTAAAGTAACTGTGTGCTTACTATAAACGTCCAACCACTGTCTGCCGCAGCCAACAGCTAACTATGTTGCTTGCCGCCAGTGTTCCCAAACTGAAACGAGACACCAGGTGCGTGAAACTTTACTTCTTTGATATTAATTGTATCGCAACAAATTTTACAAATGAATACATACCTGCAATATTATACAAAATATAATTCAATAATTTTGAGATAATATATACTGCGATGACTAAAAACCTTCATCATGCACCACTTTTTAATACATTTACGTATTTACTACTAAAACATCCTGTATTACACTTAGCTTAAGGAAATTCCTCGTAAATTAACCAAATTTAAACAAAATTATTCCAATTATCATCATAATGACCGTAATACATTATAGTGACAGTCAAATGTGTTTTAGTATCTCTTCAGTCTATTTTCAAGCCAGTATCTCTGTAGTTTTGTTAACGATTGTTAATGCAAATTTTGGAGATTTTTCCCGTATTCATTCAGTTTGCATAGTCACTATCTTCGCATGAAGGGTTGATATTTATTGGATAGAAAAAGAAGTGTGAAGATATAATCCAAACATTTAACATATCTGAAAGATTTACTTACCTATCAATACAAAATCAAACACTCGTCCAGTCTCAAGGTAGCTGTCGTAGAATTTCGCTTTATTTAATGAATACATGAAACTTCAGCACCACTAACCAGGCGAGATGATACACATTTGAAAACACACTTTAACACGATTTAAATTTGCGAAATTGGTAAAGCGCAACGATCAAATCTTCAACTGTTTGTAAATCTATGGGAGTGAACTAATTCGGTTATCAGTCCCTAGGCTTAAATACTACTTAAACAAACCTAAGGACAAACACACGCGACTATGCCAGAAGGAGGGCTCGAACGTCCGACTGAAAGCAACAGAGTGCTTCGCAGCGAGGTGCTTTAGACAGATCGATCACTCTACCGCGGCAGTGCAAGATCAACAATGTAATTATATTTTCGCTCACCGATAGACGTACACAGACACTGACAAAATTAAAGCTACAAGTTTAGTTGCGAAAGTAATGAGCCAATACGGATATGAGAAGAAGAAAACCGTCTTTGATATCGTTTGGCCAAGTGATAAGAAAAACCTATGTCGCGCGGGAGTAGCCGAGCGGTCTGGAGCGCCACGTTACGGATCGCCTGGCCTTCCGAGTCGGAGATTCGTGTTGGATGTTTGTGTTGCTTTATTATAAGTTAGTTCAAAATGTTCAAATGTTTGTAAATCTATCGGACCAAACTGCGTGGTCATCAGTCCGTAGCTTACAAACTACTTAAACCTAGGTAAAGTAACCTAAGGACAAACACACACACCCATGCCCCAGGGAAGACTCGAACCTCCACGGCGAGCAATCGCGCGCTCCGCAGCGAGACGCTTTAGACCGCTCGGCTATAAGTTAGTTCATAAGTGGTTTTAAGTTTAGGGACTGATGACCCCACAGTTAAGTTCCATAAACTTTACAAACATTTGAACATTTTATTTACTTATTTATTTTTTGAAAAATCCATCTTGGAATTGTTTAGTGTAAAAGTACACTGTATTGTCAAATTGTTGTAAAATAGTACGATACTACTCATACATTGTACCCCAGCATGAAATTATTGCAAATGTAGACCTACGATCATTATAGTTTACTTTATGAATTTAACAGATTAAAAAATTAGAGCAAAAAAAAAAAAAAATCACGCTGCATGCCGCACCTCACTGCTCATTATTAAGACCACAGATTTTTAATATGCACAACCTTCAGCTACATTACCTATGAAAGAGCCGTAGTGTATATTGTTCATCATCGACATAGTATATACCCTTACAACCGGAACAGTTTCTTACTTATTGTGGAATTTTAATTTTTTATCTCGAAATAGACTTAAAATCTCAGAATGAAACACGTGCCTAATGCATATATTTCTGCAAAGGTTCATATATATATATATATATATATATATATATATATATATATATATATATATATATATATATAACTTAACCCCACCCCAAACACGCCGCGAGGGCCCAAGGGGTACCCACCGGCCGCCGTGTCATCCTCTGCCCGCGGGCGTCACTGGATGCGGTATGGAGGGGGACGTGGTCAGCGCCCTGTACTCCCGGCCGTTGCTTCGGTTTTCCAGACCGGCGCCGCTACTTCTCCAGTTTTACCTCAAATGTTCAAATGTTTGTATAGTCTATGGGATTTAACTACGGGATCATCAGTCCATAAACTTAAAAACTACTTATGAACTACTTACTAGGACGGCACAAATATCCATGCCCGACGTGGGATTCGAACCCCCGACCGTAGTGGCCGTGCAGACCGTGACTGGAGCGCCTTAGTCCCCTCGGCCACCGCGGCCGGCCCAGTTTTACCTCACAAATGGCTGAGTGTACCCCTCTTGCCAACAGCACTCGGCAGAGCCGGACTGTAACCCATCCAAGTGGTAGCCAATCCCGACAGCGCTTAACTTCGCTGATCTGACAGAAACCGATGTAACCACTGCTCTTCAGTTGAAATGTGTCATTAGATTCAAAATTCAAATGTTTGTAAAGCTATGGGAATGAACTACTTTAATGATCAGTCTCTACTCTTTACAAACTACTTAAACTAACTTATGGTAAGGACAACACAAACACACACACACACGCCTAAGGGAGGACTGCAAGCTCTGACGGCGAGCATCCGCGCACTAACCAGCAAGGAGGTTCTGAACGCTGTTTGCAGCACCTCACTCCTCATTGTTAACAACACAGATTCTTAATATTCAGAGCCTTCAGCTACATTACCAGTGAAACACCCTTATTGTATATTCTTCATTATCGACATAGTATGTACCGTTACAAATGGAACAGTTATTTAGTTACTTTTATTTATTTATTTATTTTTATTTTTTATCTCGGAATAAATTTAATTTACCATAATAAAACTGCGAAAGTTCAGTATCAGTTGAAATATGTCATTGGTTCTGTTTCAAAATTCAGATGTTTGTAAAGCTTTGGGACTGAACTATTTTGATTATCAGTCCCTACACTTACAAACTACTTAAACTAAATTATACTAAGGACAACACACACATACACACCCAGGTCCAAGGGAGAACTCAAACCTCCGACGGGGAGCAACGTGCACTAAACAGTAAGGCGCCTTAGAGCTCTCGGCCACTCCCGCGGGCCGTTCTATTTCTACTACAAGTGGAAATAATTTTTGTTTCCTTCGCATTTTTAATGTCATTTTGTTTTGCTTATTATTCTTTTTTTCGTTGCGGCTATCAAGAAATTTCTAATGGATATTACTCCTTCTTAATCTATACCAAGAAAAAGTGGCTAATATGCTTTTTGGCATTTTTACCAACATTTAAAATTATTAATAAATGCCAGGGCTGTAACGCGGCGAGAGCCCCCACTTTTCTTGACTGCCATTATAATGATAACAACCAAGGAAGTGCCCACTGAGAAGAAATAGTATCCATCGGTGTGTCACTTGTTTACTCTTTTTTTCCTTCGGATTTTTTAATGTCATTTCGTATTTGCTTATTATTCTTTTTTTCGTTGTGGCTATCAAGAATTTTGGATATTACTCCTTCCCAATCTATACGAAAATAAAGGTGCCTAATATACTTTTTGGCACTTTTACTAACATTTAAAATTATGAATTAATGCCAGGGCTGTAAGGCGGCAAGAGCCCTCACTTTTCGTGACTGTCATTATTCCGGCCGCAGTGGCCGAGCAGTCTGCGGCACACCAGTTACGTTCTGCACGGCCACTCCGGTCGGGGGTTCGCATCCCCCCTCGGGCATGGATATTTGTGCTGTCCTTAGTATAAGCTAGTTCATAAGTAGTTTGTAAGTTTAGGGACTGATGACCCCGTAGTTAACTCCCATAGACTATACAAACATTTTTAAGTGGATTAGGAAATCCGATTCAGGCTGTGCCATGTAAACACGACAGCGAAAAACAGTTTACGAAAATCGGTTTCCGTCTTCCGGAAGATGTGTTACATGTAAACGTAGTGACTGAGAAGAAATAGTAGCCATCGGTGTGTCACGTGTTTACTCTTTGGCCCGCAACCTAGCACTGAAAGCCGCTGCAGCGCAGCGTCACACGCAGACCTACGCAACATGCGGATGACGTCACGTGCTGGCAGCTGGCCAGGCAGCGAGTCGAGCCGGGCAGTACGTAACAGCTGAGATTCTGAGAGGGCAGTGGAGGAGAAGGGCGGGCGCGGGTGGAAGGAGAACAGGGGGAGGGGGAACGGTAGGCGCGGGGAGGGGAGGAGGCGGCCCGCTAGCCGTTCCCTCACAGGGGAAATCAATACGGCGAGGCCCAGTGTGGCAGCGCGCGTGTCTGGCGCTGGGACGCGTGGCTCCACGGCACGTCGCGTGTTTATCGCTGCACCTGCACCACTTCCGAGCCGGGCGACCTGCTGCAACGAATACGACACGACACACCGGCCGCCCAGAGTTCTCTTTCAAGGTGAGTCACGTCAGGCAGAAAGCATGCGTGCCTGGGTATGTGTGTGTGTGGCCAGCCGGTTCGCAGTGCCGGCAGCACACCTGCCACCTGCTCGCATGCCGGCACCACCACCATCACCGCCTAGTTAGCGGTCCGTAAGTAGCTGGTCACGCGTAACGTGACCGCTTCCTCTGCTTTTGTAGGCTAAGATTTTAATCTCGCGGTGCCGTGTGGAAAAGTAGGTCGATCGCGTTTTGTTTGCATGCGCGAAACGAGTAGCGCTGCCGCTGCAGCGCCGCGGCGGCTCCGTTGCACTGTGACACTCCAAAGTTGGCAACGCCACCACCGGGCAAGATGGCTGCCGCCGTGAGGAACAAAATCCAGTGAACCGAACCTGGCAGTCAGCTGACCTCTAGTCTGCGCACGTTGTTAAAGGAAAGCGCCGTATTGCATTTTATTAATGTGACCCCTATTTGTGTGACAGTACTTTTTAGTAATTGCGCAATATTAACCTAACCATGCAAACATTATTAAAGAAATCGAAATTTTATTACCATCCTAAAACTGAATCTGACGTCTTACCGTGCCACAGATAGCTTTGTGCTGTCAGTACTGACCGATATCTGCCAGCTGATGTGTAATATAAATGAGTGTTATTAATGTCTTTTTCAGAAACATACTCAGTAACTTCCCCTGTTGTCGAAAACAATCGTGGGTGTACATTACTGAAGTTATTTACAAACCTTTGCAACTGCAAAAAATACATACTTTTTTAAGATGCTCGTTTCCTTTTATTGATTTACAGCACTGTCATCGATTTTATTTTCGTCCGTTTTCTCCTTACGATTAAATCACTGACATTGTTGTCTGTTGTGTAAACAAACATTGGCAATATTTTATCCGAATTAAAGCTTTGTTAGTAATTGCAAAGGTGGATTTTATATACGAAAAGCATCTACAGACAAACATACAAATAAACTCAATGCTCTTGGGACAAAGTGTTTTCATTAAGGACCTTTGCAGTTCCAACTTTTCATACCTTGAGACACTTTAAAATATTTATGCGCTCTTGATTATACTAATATTATTTAAACGCCGCGTAGTGGGGGTAATGTTGAGTTCTTTTATGCGTTAACAATCTTTTTTACCGTTTGCCATATTTCACACTTTTTATCCCGAATGGGAAGCGGTATTATCCAGTTTACTTCAGACTGGAAAAATATACTAGTCCTAGGAATTAAATATTTCGGGGAAGAAGAAAGCTATGTTTAGTCAAAGTCATTGTTGTGGGCGAAAATAGCATTTATATGCAGCAGCATTGACTTCATGTTAAGATCCAAAACTAATTTGTATCAGCTGTAACGCAGTATAGCTATTTGAAACAGAAGTAACAGAAGCGTTCTTACCCCTATTTACTCGTGACAGTAAGCCACTACAAGTTAAAACAGTTTCATTCATTATTGCTTCTGAACCGAATCGCTTGCAAAGGCGCGATGAATTACCGCAATCGAAGGATATGATGAGCTGCGCCTTGGAGAGTTACAGTGGTAAGGTGCCGGAAAAAAACAAATTGTGGATTCTGCGTTAACGCAACCATATAGAGCCTACATACGGTTGAAAATAATTGAGCTGTCAACTTCCAACAAATTGCGATAAAACAGTGTTCGCAGTGGGAAATTTGATAATTAGGTTACATTTTATATGAGAGTTTGTAGACAGTTGTAATGAAAAGCATCGGTCTAGATGCCGTCCATGCTTCTCATAGTTATGCTACAGGACGTAAACAGCGAAACGACTCAAGAAGCCGAATCATATTCAGAACTGTGTTGTGACATAGTTCTGGAATTCTCTTCCGTAAGGTTACATAAAAATAGCTTTAACCACAGATCACGTGGATTTCAGCTAAGTTGAACCTGTCTTGGCGTCCACTATCTAAGAGAATTACGTATTTTTTTAGCCGCGGCGGAGTGGCCGAGCGTACTGAGGCGCTATGCCTCGATGCGCGAGGCCGTTCCCCTTCGGGGGTTCGAATCCTCCCTCGGACATCAATGTTTGTGTTGTCTTTAGTATAAGTTAGTTTGTAAGTTTAGGGACTGGTGATCCCGCAGCAAAGTGTCATAATGCTTAACGAGCATTTGAACATTTTTTTAGATTTCGAGAATATATCAAACCGGAGACCTCCTTAATAGGTTACCGGTTTCGTTAACCTTCGTACACTTACAATTATAATTCGGATTTGGAGGGCAATCATCGATGGCGGTACACTGAACATTTGTTCTAGTATATGAACGTATAATTGTTGTTGTGACAGAAGAATTGGTTAAATAAGCGATTCTTCGCCCACAACTATCTAATTACGTTATAGTCAATCAATTGTGTTATTTATTGTGGCTTAGAATATGCGACAAATTCTGCTACAGGTTTCTTTTAAGTTATTGGGAATGTTCAAATGTTTGTTGAGCTTAAGGGACTTAAATGCGGGGTCATCAATCCCTAACTTACAACCTACTTATAAACTAACTTATACTAAAGACAACAGAAACATACATGCCCGATGGGATTCGAACTCCACACGGAAAACGGCCTCGCGCATCGGAGCATAGCGCCTCAATGCGCTCGGCCACTCCGCTGCGGCTATTTTTCGATGGAACACTATTTTTTCTGATAGAAAAATATATTTTTCTTAACGAGTGTTTCGCATTTCAGGCAATACTCAGAAGCGAATTGTGCTCATTAAGAAAGGTCCCACTGTATAGACAATTTGTAAAGTACTTGATTTTTATTTTCGAGTGTTTCATATTTATCTATTGTATCATGTTCTTTCGTCTATAGGTTGATTCCTGAAAACGGCCAGGAAAACGGTTTTCAGGCTTTGCGCTTATCATAAACACACTGCATTATAAAACTATGTATGAACTATTCAATTCATAATTAATATTACGATAGGAACTCCGTAATGTTAACATTAAATAAATTTCACTTAGGCATACTGTTATTGTTACTGAACCCCTGGTTGTTATATGGAGCAAGTACTTCTTCCTTAGACGGAGGTCTCACCGAGCCAGACATTGCGACCCCTTTGTTGTAAACACTGTTCAGGGGTTGTCACAGGAGGAAGTAGTTGCACCATAAAACTGGCCAGGAGCATACCTGAATACAAACGTTAATTCTCTCCATATTTAATGGGTTGGTACTACAGCTGCAATATAGTGTTAGACTGAAAAAATTCCAGCAGCTGCGTTTGTATCTTTTACCTTTCCAGTTACAGTGCATTCAAAAGGGCTTGCCGCAATGCAAAAACGAATTCCTATGAAAAATGAAATGTATGTTACATTCGAATTATGTGGTTCCTTGTAGATCATTAATTCTCAGTTGAATAGAATTTGTAATAAATACACCGTGTTGATGATGATCGTGTGGCATTTATGACCGTTAGACCCCAACTGGGGTCGTGTTCAACCTGCCTGGTGCAAGTCTCTTTATCTGACGCCACTTCGGCGTTAACAATGAATAAACGAAACGCCTGAAAAGTTTGTTCAGGTAGCAGGTGCCGGCCGCGGTGGCCGAGGGGACTGAGGCGCTCCAGTCACGGTCTGCACGGCCACTACGGTCGGGGGTTCGAATCCCCCCTCGGGATTTGTGACGTTCTTAGGATTAGCTAGTTCATAAGTAGTTTGTCAGTTTAGGGACTGATGACCCCGTAGTTAAGTCCCATAGACTCTACAAACATTTGAACATTTTTTTCAGGTAGCAGGTGATAGCTAAATTTACAAGATGTATTAAGTAACTTTGAGAAATTCCATTGTTTAAAAATTGATTATACAGTTGGACCTTCTTCAGATGTACATTTTTATTTCCCCAGGAAAGTCGTAACATCAAAAGAAAATTAAATTTGTTGCCTTTGAAATTACACACGTTGTGTGGGGGCCAATAAATTTTTAGTTGGAAGGGTTCACGTATTCAAAAAGTTTGATAACACTGCCATAGACCACGCGGCTACTCCAGCACGTGAGTACAAACACAAGAGCATCCCCAATATTGGCGTTAATACTGTGTATACCCTCCTTTTGCAGCAATGCAAGCTGTCAATCTATCATGGAAACGATCGTAGTGGTTCCGAATGTGGTTATGTGGAATGGCCTGCCATGGAATTTCCACCTGGTGCCTCATTTGGGCACGGTTTCGTGCCGCTCATTCAGACCGCGGTCCCAAACGTGCTCAATGGGGGAGAGATCTGGGCATCGTGCTGGCCAGGGTAGTTGACGTACACCTTGAAGAGCACTTTGGGTGGTACGGGATACATTTGGATCTACATTGTCCTGTTGGTAAAGCATACCACCTTATCAATAAAATTCTTCTGGGTATGAAACCGCGTCGTCATTTTATAAATTGCACCGACGTTTCGGCCGCTGTTGCAGGCAGCCTTCATCAGGGTCTGTGTCTGACTCAATATCACCTTGTTGGTACATGTGTGGTAGCAAGGCGGGTTAAATGAAGGTTTCAGTGTACCGTGCACTGTTCGTGTTCTCTAGACTATCACTAGAGGAAAATAGTGAGTGTAGAATATCGCTCCTCTCACAATGATGCACGATCATGTGTGCCGTTAGACTGCTCTTCGCTCTCACGCCCCTACATCGTTCTATAAATTATTTATTTAAATACATTACGTCTAATTGAATATGTCACTATAAGTTTTATTTAATTAATATTAACTGATTGTTCAAATTTATACAGTTATGAAAAGCCCACCTTCAATTGTGTCATGGTAGGCGCTTATGAAGGGACGAATGGAGATGTGTCGTCTTCATTGGTGAGAGTCGTCGCTGCTGCCTCGGTGCCAATGATGGTCGTACGCGGGTGTGGTGTCGTGCAGGGGAGTGCGAAGATCTGGAGTGCACGCGACAGAGGCAAACGGGGCCGACACCAGACATCATGGTGTGGGGAGCCATATCCTACACTGGCCGTTCTCCTCTGGTGTTCGTTATGGGGAGACTTGAACAGTACACGGTACATTGAAACCATAATGTCACCCGTTTTGCCCCAACACGGCGATGTGATTTTCCAGCAGGACAACGCACGGCCACACGTATACCGTGCAGCCCAACTAACGTGTACGTCAACTACCCTGCCCATCATTATCTCCAGACCTGTCCCCATTGAGCATGTCTGGGACCACATGTCATCTTGGAGCGGTCTGCACGACCGGCACGATATCTGGTCCAACTGAGGCATGAGATGGATATTGCATGGCAGGCGATACCGTAAGACTTCATTCGACACCTCTACAATCGTCTTCATGAGAAATTTGCACACTGCATTTCCGCAAAAGGAGGGTATACACGATACTAGCGTCAATATTGTCCACGCTCTGGTGACTGTACTGACGTGCTTATGGTTCTGATTGCGTGATTGTGTGTTGTATACATCCTGAAGATTGTGTCAATAAAATTTAGTCGATTAATGATGAAAATTCTCCTCAGAGATGATAAATGTTGTTCAAACGAGATAGAATGGCTGGCCAGTACTTACCTTTGTGCTGTACCGCCGATAGTAACACAAAAAAACAAAAAAACCAGAAACACCACCTTTATGACCTAGGTCGTGAATTACCTTTCCCTTCCGTTCCCATCCTTTCTTCTTCCCTTCTCTCCCACCTGATGAAGGATGAAGGAACTGTGTTCCGAAAGCTTGTCCTTTTTGTCTCCTTTTTTCTGTTTTTCTTTTTTCGTCATTTATGTTACTATCGGCGGTACAGCACAAAGGTAAATACTGGCCAGCCATTCTATCTCGTTTGAACAATATTTATCAATAAAATTTAGCTTTGCTGGGTTGACGAATTCGTGGTGATCGTTTTTCATTTTCCAGGAGTGTATAATTATGTAAGTCGTTAATCAAATCAAATAAAATCTCTTAATCCCACATGTAAAATGTCAGTTTTGCGAACGTCCCTTAAAAAAAGAACTTTTAAAATGAACAAATGAGTCGCTCCTTCCCAACTACTATAACTGTGGTTACTAGGTGTTTCGTAAAACTTAACGGTAGTATAATAATGCGAAAATGTAATATTGAATTCTGACTCGCTGCGGTCGGGCACCAGTTTTACGCAGCGACTACGCAAAGGTTGTTATTTTGGATTGGTATCCACGCGATTTGCATTTTACGGTTTAGCGTTGACCGTGCTGAACAGAAATCGAAAACGTGACCGGACAGTGAATGCGTGAAATATAACGGATTTTCTGTCGAACGTGAGAGCTTTACGGGGACGAGGCAATTAATGAATCAATGCTTTGTAGAGGAGTGCGAATGTTCAGTGTCATCCGTCAGAATTTTCAGTAGAGCAGCAAATCAAGCGACTGTCAGATGTAATTCTGAAATTGTAAAACATTTTTGACGAGTGAGGACAGGTGTGAGATATTTTAGAACTATAATATTTATAATTAAAAACAGCAACCAGCAAGTGTGGTTCACAAAATATTTAATTTACCCGCGTTCGCCTTTCGTCCGTCCCAATTTCCACAAATAGCACAATACGGCCGTAGCGCCCCCTTTCGTCCATTCATAGCTCGCCATTTCCGATTTCTGCGCAAGGTGAAACGTTATTACCGCGTCTGCGGTGAAGTAATGCTGTCGCCGCTTAGTGTCCCACTCAACTGTTTCACCCCAGATATCTCTGAAACTACAAGAGATATTGATAAAAAACGACTTTTACGGTCATGAACGTACGGCAGGGTCTTATGAAAGAAGGTACCATTAGACACTCCAAAACGTGAAGAAATATTATTTTCAACACAAACTTATGTTTTTTTAAATGAATACCCCATATTATTTCTTAAGCAATCGATAGGATGAAAAAGAATGGCATCGGTTGCATCGCGATGCGTCAATTACATCCAGAGAAACTGCGAAGCGAAGTTGACGTTTGAAATACATGAGGCGCGCTGCTAGTGGGTGTCAGAGGCTCAACCGTGAGTCTCGCTTGAGCCTCGGACATGAGCAAGCACCTCATCTCATGTATTTCAAACGTCAACGTCGCTTTGCAGTTTCTCCGGATGTAATTGACACATCGCGATGCAACCGACGCCATTCGTTTTGTGATTATTCTTCACGTTTTGGAGTGTCTCATAGTACCTACTTTCATAAGCCCACTTGCGTGCACACTGCACACACACACACACACACGCACACACACACACACACACACACACACACACACACACACACACACACATACGCACGCACGCACACGATCGCACATTCACACACCACTCAAAATAGAAGAGGTTTGGGAGAGAGAGGTAGGAACTGTAAGGTATGGAGAAAAAATATAGGGAAGTTATCGTAGGTTGAGGCCTGGTTGATTTCAGGATCGGAGAATGTATTGTAGGGATAACTCCCATCTGTGCAGTTCAGAAAAGCTGGTGGTGGATGGGAGGATCCAGATGGCCCGTGTTGTGAAGCAGCCATTGAAGTCAAGCATGTGCTCCGCTGCATGCTGTGTCACAGGGTGGTCCACGTTGTTTTTGGCCACAGTTTGGCGGTGGCCATTCATCCTAAGGGATAGCTGGTTGATGGTCATGCCAATATAGAAAGCTGTACAGTGTTTGCAGCACAGTTGTTAAATTACGTGGCTGCTTTCAGAAGTGGCCCGGCCTCTGATAGGGGAGGATAAGCCTGTGACAGGACAGGAATAGGAAGTGCTGGGTGGGAGGATTGGACAGGTGTTGCAGCGGGGTCTTCCACAAGGATATGATCCCTGCGGCAGTGAGCTGGGTTTCGGGGTGGCATAAGGATGAACTAGGATGTTGTGAAGGTTGGGAGGGCGACGGAACACCACTTTAGGAGGGGTGGGAAGGATCTTGGGCAGGATGTCTCTCATTTCTGGGCACGAGGATAGAAAATCAAAACCTTGACGAAGGATGGAATTTAGTTATTCGAGACCAGGGTAGTACTGGGTAACAAGGGGAGTGCTCCTTTGTGGATGGTTACTGGTGTTAGGAGGAGGATTTGGGGTGTGTGAGGATATGGTACGGGAGATTTGTTTGCGGACTAGGTCTGTGGGGTAGTTTTTGTTCGTGAAGGCCTTTGTGAGACCTTCAGCATATTCAGAAAGGGAATTCTTGTCACTGCAGATATGCTGTCCACGGGTGGCCAGGCTGTAAGGGAGGGATTTTTTGATGTGGAAGGGATGGCAACTGTCAAAATGTAGGTACTGTTGGTGGTTGGTAGGTTTAATATGGACAGAAGTGTCGATGGAGCCATCAGTGAGGTGGAGGTTGACATCCAGGAATGTGGCATGGTACGTTGGACTTTCTATATATATATATATATATATATATATATATATATGGCGCGTCCAGAAAGTAAGTTTCGTCTTGTAATAAAATGAAATTGTACACAGATACAGAAGAAATTTTATTGCACAAAATTCTACAACTCTTAAACTACTTTTCCACATAACTGCCGAAATTTTGCATGCATTTGTCATAGCGTGGCACCAGGTTTTGTATACCTTCTTCATAGAAATCTGCCGCCTGTGTCTTCAACCAGTTGGAAACAGTTTCTTTCAGCTCGTCGTCAATGGTGAAGTGATGACCTCCAAGGAAAGACTTGGAATGTAAGAACAGATGAAAGTCGCTAGGAGCGAGGTCAGGGCTGTACGGAGGATGGTCAAACAAAAGGTAAACGCCCACTTCGTTCTTCATCGTGCACACCACTACTCCCGCCATTGAACTGTCGGACCCATCTTCTCACCATCGAATCACTCATCGCATTTGGTCCGTAAACATCGCAAATTTGCCGATAAATTTCGCTTGGTTTCACTTTTCTCGCATTCAGAAACCTAATCACCGACCTGATTTCACAGGCAGCGGGATTTTCAATCAACGCCGACATTTCAAACAAGCACAACAAAGCGTACGTAACTGACAGCGATCTCCAATTGGCGCACGTTCTTCTCCTTAATACACATCGTCTACAGAGCATGTGCAGAACTGCAATCGCAGCGCTGCAGCGGAGATAAATTGAAACGGAACTTACTTTCTGGACACGCCTCGTATATTGGTTTGATGTCAGTCCTTTTGGGCAGAAACGACATCAATATATATGCCGTATGTAAAGATCATGATAATCGTAATCTATTCTCCTCCCTCTCGCCTTCTTGTCTTTGCGGAGTCGACATTATCATATGCGTTATGGAAGTGTTGTTTGGCGACCGGATGTTGTTTGTGATGCCAACAGTTTCCCAAGAAACGATACCCTATCTGCATCTAAATCTCATATGCGATAACGTTTTCGAATTGTTTACGTGTCACGTATCTGAGGCCTAACAAGGCCACCAGTCAGGTATATACTTGATTATACGTGGGAGACCGACTAAAAGTCACATTCATTGTGGTGGCTCATGCCGTCGTTAATAGGGGATGTGAATACGATCCGTGGTAGGCTCACTTTCGCGAATTTCTGAAGCGACGCGTGAACGCGTTCGGCTACCCGTGAGAATTATGAGAATACACTCTCTTAATGTGCTGTACTAAATTCCACACCTCATCACATTGCCAACAAGTGCTTAGTGACGCGGTAAACTGTGATCCACCCGCAAGAAGAGATTAATCTCAGAAGCCCCATTGGTGCCACTGCAGAGCTGTAGGCTACGTGCTATAATCGGATTTCACGCCTCCGTTCTCTCTTACCAACACCACAAGCAAGACGCTACAGTACGCCAACATTCATCATCGCCACCTGCAGTATCCTGGAGGATATTTCACTCAACAAAGCTGTTTATTCGATCTGCTATTTACGTTAATACTTAAAACAGTATATTCTGTGTACTTCGAAGAAATTTAAGTAAAGCACACAGTACGGATGCTGACAGTGTCGTCAATGTCAATGACGCTTTGAAAGTGAATTATTTTCAAATGCAGTGTCCTAGCCAGCTGTGTGGTAACACCCTCTAAGTCGTTTGTAAATTTATCACTTCAGAACAGGCTCAAAAAGGTGTAAAAATTGTCAGAGGGTTTGGGTCTCGAATGTAGGTTCTCTTCTTTCGTAGTCTTTGACAAACTTAAAATGTCGGTCTGAAGATAATGCGTCAACGTGAGACAAAAGCCATAGACGTATACGCTCGGTGTGTTTACTCGAATATAGATGCACTTCTCCGTCAGACGCCGTAACCATTCCGTTCCCATCTGGAGTCAAGCTCAGAGCCTCGTTTCATTGTGTACTTTGGCCTAAATTCCTTCTAAATAAACGGATTATACAGACATACAAAACTACTTAAACTAAGGACAATGCATACACCCATGCCCGAAGGACGACTCGACCCTCCGGCAGGAGCGGCCGCCCAGTCCGTAGCATGACTCCTTGTGAAGCAACTGTGGCGAAATGTAGGATGACAATGTAATACGTTCGGCGCCACGTTAGAGATCTTTTTCAAATATATATGTCCAATATCTGATGAAATTTCTCTCTCCAATAATTTATGTAAATATCGGCCTCATCTACAATTCGCAGAGATGAAGTCACGTTTAAGCAGCGCCTCGACGGAGGGGCCGAGCGGTCAAAGGCACCTTGCAGCGGAGTGCGTGGTCGCTCGCCGTCGGAGTATCGAGTCCTCCCTTGGCCATGTGTGTGTGTGTGTGTGTGTGTGTGTGTGTGTGTTGTCCTTAGTATACCGTATTTTATCGCGTAATTCCACCTTTTTGCTTGAAAAAGTTAGTGAGGAAATTATGCGAGTAAGAACTCAGAAACGAAAACAGAAAATGTATTAGGTTGGTAAAAAATTTATGGTAATTTGTGAAAAAAATTGGTGCCCACCGGTATTTATTTTCAATTAACAAAAAAGAACTGGATTCATACCTCAGTTTCATTATGCCTACAATGTAGAGCAGCAATGCTTCGTTTCATTGTTTCTTTTCTCTCACTATTCTGCGGCCTCACTTTTGTCACTATTATCAATAGTTTCAGTTTCAGATAACACGTTATCTTCTTCATTTTCACTACTTAACAACATGTCGCCCTCGGGACCGTGAATGGCACGAGAAATTTCAGTTTTTATATAAAAAAGTCTTCTTAACAATATCGACACTTTCTCCCACTCGCACATCGTCGGTATTGGTGGCTTCCTTACCTTACCTCTTGGAGTCAGCTGATGAGATCCCGCCATCCATTGTGAATACAGCCGTCGAAGATTTTCTTTGAAAGGTTTGTTGACGCTGACATCTAAAGTTTGAAGAATGGACGTTAAATCTCCAGGAATGCTGGGAGTATGGGTCTTCATCCGTTTCATTTTCTCCTTTACAGCTTCCACAAGGTGATCCCGGAAACTGTCTAAAGCAAGAAGGTACTTCTTTTGTATTAAAACATTCCAGTCGTCCTCCCCAGACTTTCTCCAGCCAATCCACCATCAAATCTACTATCATCCAGCCATTTCCTTGAACTCGTAAGTGAATTCTATGAGGCGTAGTCGCATTTTATAGATGGAATGCGGTGGAACTTTATTGCTGTCTGCTGTATCGCACAACATCACTGTGCATCTTAGTTCCTCCGCTCCAGTCGTCTTCACAAGGACATTTTTTTTAAGGTAGTTGTGTCACGCGGCATATCAAAAACCACTGGCGTCTCGTCAGCGTTACCAATCTGGGAGAGCAAATAGTGATATTGCTGTCGCACATAAATATGGAATTCGATCACCTTATCTGTGTAGTCTCGAAGAAATCGCTGGCACAAAGATGTCCTTCTTCGTAGACTGAGATTCTGCTGTTTCATAAAACGAATCACCCATCCAATGCCTGCTTTAAAATTCTTTCTACCAATGTTCAGCGTGGCAGCTATCTCGCGAGTTTTGTTCTGAATCATTTCGCAAGAGACATCACAACCATCATTCCGAAGTTCATTGACATAAGCAATTACACCTTTATCAATAGCGGAATATTTCACTATTTTTGGCCCACGGAAAAATTTGGAGCTTGCCTTTGCAGCCACGAGTTTATCTTTTTCTCTCCGCCAATACCGTATTGAATTAGGATCGACGGAGAAATGTTTTCCTGCAGCATTCACTCCGTTTGTATCGGCATAAGATAAAACAATTTAAATTTTGCCGTGTAGTTTGAATATTTCGCCTTTAAGACGACTTGTAGCAAATTGATCGTTTCAGATTTACGGTATGTTTTGCCAACGGAAATATTAGTTCGTGGCAGTGCCGCTGTGTCTATTGTTGTCCATTGTCATTTGAAGGCCGCTCCAGTAAGAACGAACCAGAAGAGGGAATTATGCGCGCTATTAATAAAATATTTTTTAATGATAAATCTTAGGGAGGTGAATATGCGAGGGGGGAACTTATGCGATAAAATACGCTAGTTAGGTTAAGTAGTTTGTAAGTCTAGGCACTGGTGAGCATAGAAGTTTGCTCCAATAGGTTTTCAAACATTTGAACATTTCTTTTATAAACAGCACCTTCTCTCGCTTCTGGATACTTGTAGTATGGCTGTTTGCTGTTTAAGCAGTGTGAGCAAGCAGAATTTCTTTTTCCTGCCCCTTACCAACTGCTATATTTACGCATTTGGTCAAGCTACTTTAGTTGTAGTAGAAGTGGTGGAGCGTGGTGTGGAGAGATCACTTGTGTTTTCTTTTCGGTGATTTGTTCCCTTGCTGTACAACTATCACTGTCTTTGCTTGATTTAACTGTTTACTCGATTTCAGGTCGAGATTTTCATTTTATGGTGTCAATAGCGTTAACATAAAACAACATACCGAATACTTTAATACCAGGTGAACTGGACATATGTTTGTGCTCATCATGTATATACAACGGGTTACAAATTCCCAATGTTCTTGGCGTATTCTTCAGTGTGTTGTTTATTGTGTGAGGTATTGTAGAATGTCATTGGCAAGAATATCGGTAAATGTTCACCTTCAGGTGAATCTGATTAGAAGTTTGCAATACATTAATCGTCTACTGACAGCTCCTAAGGAGGTCCACTTGGAGATTAGACACCTCACGCTCGGATGGTTTGGGTAATGGCCAGAAAGAAAATCTGCTGTGCCGTTTAAAAGGAACAATCCCGGCATTTTCCTGGAGTGATCTGGGGATATCACAGAGACGGGTTTTGAATGCGCCATATCGATAAGTAGCTTTTGCGAAAACGAGACACACACCCTCTTCCACGAAACAGTGTTTTTCTATCGAAAGACACGTTTCGACACCTGTCTGGTATATGCACTAGGCCTCATGCTATTTTCCATTTGTTTTCCTTACGTTTGAATTGACAGAATGTCATTTCTTGCTAAATTACTGGTAATTACTGTACACTGTTTTATCATTGTCAACATTTTGTTTGGTTGGTAGTGTGCAATAGTATGTAACATTTTTAAGAAGTGGTATACTGCTTTTATCTTGTTTCCGTTAACTCACACCAAAAATAGAATGACAGAATTGTAATAATATATTTCGATACAGTTGGTGGCATTATACACGAATACCCTTTCATGCCCTTCGACTCTAATAATTGTGTATGGTTTTTGTACAAGTTGATTATAACTCTTCGCTCCTATATTTTACGCTTGCTACTCTTTTAAATTCTGAAGGCACCAAGGGAAAAATATAGGGAGCGAAACGTTATATTCAAATTGTACAAAAAACAGACCGCAATTATTAGACTCTAAGTGCATGAAGGGGTCGCAGTGTTTGGGAAGGGAGTAAGACAGGGTTGTAGTCTCTCCCCACTGCTGTTCAATCTGTACATTGAGCAACCTGTGAAGGAATGCAAGGAGACATTTCGAGAGGGAATTAAAGTCCACGGAAAGGAGAAAAAAAACCTTGCGGTTTGCTGAGGAAATAGTAATTCTGTCAAAGACAGGAAAGGATCTGGAATAGCAATTAAACGGAATGGGCACTGTCTTGAAAGGAAGGTAAAAAAAGTTGAATATTAACAGAGTAAAACGAGGGTAATGGAGTGTTGTGTCAGTAAATCAGGCGATGCTGAAGGAATTAGATTAGGTATTTAGATGATAAAAGTATCAGATGAGTTTTGTTATTTGGGTAGCAAAATAACTTCTGAATGCCGCAGTAAAGACGATATAAAACGCAGAATGGCTATGGGAAGAAAAGCGCTTCTGAAGAAGCGAAATTTGTTGACGTCAAATATTTATTTAAATGATAGGAAGTCCTTTCTGAAAGCATTAGTCTGGAGTGTAGCATTTTATGGGACTGAAACGTGGACGATAAGAATTTTAGACAAAAAGATGAGAGAATCTTTCGAAACGTGGTGCAACAGACGAGTGATGACGATTAGATGGGTTGATTACGTAACTAATGAGGAGGTGCTTAACAGAACTGGGAAGAAAAGAAGTTTCTGGTATATACTGACTAAGAGAATGGATAGGTTAGTGGGACAAATTCTTAGACATCAAGGAATCGTCAACTTAGCATTAGAAAGTACTGTGTGGGGTAAAAATCGTAGAAAGAGACCGAGGGACGAATACAGTAAGCAGATTCAAAAGGATGCAGGTTTCCGTACGTATTCTCAGATGAAGAGGCTTGCACAGTACAGGGTAGTGTGGAGAGCTGAATGAAATAAGTCTTCCGACTGAGGACCACAACAGCAACATCAACAACAACAATACAGGAATGTTAAATCACAGTAAAACTCAGTTTTTACAATTTCTAACACATAATTTGACGAAAGCTGACATTCTGATTACACGTAATGGGCATGTGATAAGTGAGACTGAACAGTTCAAATTTCTACGTGTACATATAGACAGTAAGCTTTCATGGAAAGCCCATGTTCAGGATCTTGTTCCAAAACTGAATTCTGCTATATTTACCATTAGAACAATATCTGAGATAAGTGATTTTTCAACATGAAAAGTAGTCTATTACGCTTACCTTCACTCACTTATGACGTACGGCATTGTTTTTTGGGGTGGCCGAGGGGACTGAGGCGCTCCAGTCACGGTCTGCACGGCCACTACGGTCGGGGGTTCGAATCCCCCTCGGGCATGGATATTTGTGCCGTCCTTAGGATTAGCTAGTTCATAAGTAGTTTGTAAGTTTAGGGACTGGTGACCCTGTAGTTAAGTCCCATAAACTGTACAAACATTTTTTTAACTCGCCTGATGCAAAAAGGATATTTCTGGCTCAAAAACGGGCGGTTCGATCAATATCTGGTGTAAGTTCGCGAACGTCATGTCGACCCCTTCTCAGTAGTCTGGGAATTTTGACTCTGGCGTCACAATACGTTTTTTTTTCTTTAATGTCGTTTGTTGGTAATAATAATAGCTTATTCCCACGAGTTAGTAGCTTTCACTCGGTGAATACTAGACAGAAGTCGAATCTACATTTGCATCACACCACCTTAACACTTGTGCAGAAATGGGTATGGTATTCTGCGGCATCCATTTTCAATAAGCTGCCACAAGAACTAAAGAATCTTAGCACTAATCCACACGCTTTCAAATCTAAATTGAAGAGTTACCTCATGGCTCACTCCTTTTATTCTGTCGAGGAACTCGTAGAAAAATTAAATAATTAAGCTAATTCATTTTTTCTTTATTGATCGTTTTCACTTAGTCTTAAGATTGTCGTGTGCAAAGAACTACTTAATAATTTTCTATTACCATTCTTGTGTAACAATTAATGTAT
Organism: Locusta migratoria; assembly: GCA_026315105.1. NCBI lineage: Eukaryota > Metazoa > Arthropoda > Insecta > Orthoptera > Acrididae > Locusta > Locusta migratoria. The sequence continues at coordinate 107,353,999 of CM048747.1, forward strand.
TGACTTGTTCCATAACCATGGAGTCTCACTCCTCCATTGGGTCCTATGGAACAGACAAAACCAATAAACCAATAATAAACAATAAATAAATAACAGGAATGCCAAAAATACAGTGAGGCAGCCCATTAATTTCAACCGCCAGTACAGATGTGAATCCAACCGGAAATGGGAAGCGAAGCGTAAGGCAGATCGAGCACTGAACAGGGTTTCTACGTCATCGCAGCTGCGCGCATGTGCAGAAACAAGAGTTTCCCAGCGCTTGAAAGCTGCTCTCTCGCAGCCGCTTGAACGAACCCAGAAATTTCGTGGCCGTGTCACTCTGCAGCGGGACGAAAATGGCGCGACTGTAGCCCACGAAATCAGCTGAGCTATAGACTCACTAAATAAAAACTGGACCGCTCGCTGGCGCTAGTGTCGCGTCCCCACATTGAACGTGACTGAAGCCGCCATTTTCAGGGAAACCGTGCGTAATTAAGGTTCGTTCAAGTGCTGCTTTTAATTGTAACTGTTGTGACCTCGTCGCTTTTTTTTGTTGTTTCTCGTCCTTTGCAGATTAATAATACAAGTCTTATTGACTCAAAAGCTTAATACTCAACTTAAGAACATAAGTCTGTTTCTTCTCTCTTCTTGCTTCTCGTGTCTTCTAGGGTCACCATACGTTTATCATCAAAAAAGAGGACAGTTCATAAAAAACACGTAAAACTACTACAGAATAAAACAGTAATCTTGTGTGGTTATTGTAAAAAGAAATGTTCTGAACCTTGACAGTTGATTAATCATCATTCAATTGTCTCATTCTTGTCTTTTTTCACTTTTGAACCAACTACATTCAGACGACGACGAAAACTGTCTATAGAGATTTTTGTTTTTCAACAAGTGATGATAAAAGCTCAGGCATTTAAATGTTTGAAATTATACTGTACACATAAGATAACTTTTATATTTTCTATTTTAAATCTATCCTTGTATTTTGTCCACTGTGTTTTCACAAAAGAAAACACACGATCTGTGTTGGCATTATGACTAGCTATTCTGAAGCAAAAGGCTACCTACAATCTCGAACATGCAATACAGCTTTATCCTAAATCACAAAGTATATCAAAAGCAACACCAAAGAGGATAATGCAGAGGGCAGAAGACACTGGTTGAATACAGGACAGACAACCGGGTTCCTTTGCAGAGAAGTTCCAAATCCTTTGCAACTGTCAGACTAATGTGGAGAGCGAAATTGTGAAAGACAATTTCGCTCTGTGTATGCGTGTGATACTTGCCAACAGTTTGTAACTGCAGTGCGAACGAACCAATGAGGACGTATGGTAACCCTAGTGGCGTCGTCTGTATGATGCTAGCTGCGCTGTGACCTAGTTACTGCTAAGTTAATAGCCGCATTCTAACTTGGTACTGTCCTATGTCGTCGTAGCTGCCTAGTAACTGCCTGGGTTCTAACTAGTAACCGACTTATTCCTGAATAGTAACTGACGGCCGTCCAGAAGAATGTCAGCCTAGATATAGCTGCTTGTAGAGGGAGCGCATCGGTTACTCCCTTCCAGGATGCGCTACGCCTGCTTGCTATTGGCTTTCGGTCGATCACTGCTTTTCACACGATCGTTCTTCTACGTCTGGCGTGTGGCGCTGATTTTACGCCAAAACAGTAACAGTAAGAACGGAAGCAAAGACGACGACAGAAACAATTTTACATTTCACAGTTCAATCATTACTTGTATACCACATAGCATTTTCATGGAAAATAATAAATCAGGAGCGTCTGTTTTTGTTTGGGATTCCTCTTACAAATGAGTCTCTAAAACTGAGAAAAGTACATTGTTGTATGTCAAGTAGGCCCTACTTAGATTTTATTTTCATCTAAATTACAAAAAATACTAAGTTCGCTGAATGAAGAGCTAGGCGTATAAGAGGTATTTAGATTTTTAATCACATATATCAGTCTGATGCAGAAGTAGGTCGAATAATAGCTTTTAGACACTCAACAGATGGTAATTGTATTTCGTAAATAGTCATTATTTGATCGAATGTTGCATACTCAACCACTTTGAGAAGTACTATCTCTGTTAAAAAGTAATGTGCGAATGAAATGCCTTTTTAAAGTTGTATGGGTTAATACAAATATTCATACCCAAATTCGACGAAGTTGAAAGAAAATTACTATGTAATACGAATGGCAAGTAATGTAGAAAAAGTGTGGTGTGCAAAAATAAGTGTGCAAAACGTACAGAGTAGTCAGCAACGAGTAAACAGGACTTGACAGAAAATTACGTGAATTAAATAATAATCGCACTCTCTGCTGCTTTACATGTTTCATGGAATCATTTTATGCAAATATCTCGATGCAAAATCGCTCCACGTTCTCAGAAAGGAGTCTTACATTTTTAAATTTCGTGTATCTAAGCAGACGTATTTCGGAAATTATGAAACTTCATTTAAGAAAACTTTTTAAACAGATTGCAATAATCAGTAATTTCTTTTAAACAAACATGCGTTTATATTGTGCTTTATTTTGCTCTAGTTGCGTCTCATACACTTGAAATCACGATCCGAGTACTAGGATTCTTTCCTGCAGATGGTAGAGATCAACTGTTTCAATTCGGGGACAGTTGCCTCGCTTCTCTGCTACGGCGCGATAGAGGCTTGAGCTGAGCAGTCTGACCAATTTGTCATTAGGGGCAGGAAGCTAACTACTGCTGTGTTCCTAATACTGACTGTCATTGATGAAATTTCACTAAGCACGCGCTGGCGGAGGTAACGAAAAATGTGGCTCACGCCTTCCGCTGTATTAAAATTTCCATTATGCCATACAGACCCAACGATACATTAAAGATTTATCAGAAAAAGTATCCTTAATTTATTGTTGTTGTGGTATTCAATCAAAAGACTGGTTTGATGCAGCTCTCCACGCTACCTTGTCCTGCACAAGCCTCTTCATCTCTGAATAAGAACGACGTCCTGCATGCTTTCTTACTGTATTCGTCTCTCAGGAGATATGCCAAGTACAGTATCACGATTGATCCGAAATTGTCACGATTTCTAGTCAAAAATTACGCTCTTACGGGAGCCTCTGGTAAAATTAAGGAGTTCGAAACTATTTTTTTGTAGCTCGACTATACATTATTTCTTTTTTCCTTATATTGTAAACCAGTATTGTTTCAGATATAACGCACTACCGTTTATCACCTGTTTGGTTCATAATATATAACATTCACAGTATTAATCAAAATATCCACGGGTGTACTGCCGGTCTGCAGTGTCCAACGGGCACAATGTTTCGGCGATCATACAAGTCGCCATCATCAGGTGAACTGACGGACTGAGCTCCTAGAAACGCGCCGGCACGAAGATCCGCATGTTACGGCGGCTCGAAGGGAACTGGGTTCTAGCCCGGTAGCGGGCGATTTAAATACCCTCGGGCCGCGGAGCGACCCCTCCGTGGTCCGCGCCCTGCGCCGCGGTCGCGCAGTGGAACCGATTGCGACGGCTTCTGAGATGACGCAGATGTGAGGGCTCTGTCCGCCGTGGTCGTCACTACATTACGTTTGCTAGATTTACTCTTAATTAACCCAATCGCTGGTTCCCAAGCTTTGATAAGATTATAGCTGCAGTCACGGTTTATGAGGTCGTCACTTGTGAGAAATTTCAATGGTCTCTCTAACGACGCATTCCCAGTATCTCGACGTCTGTACCAGAATCCTAGTGCGTTCATGCTCCATCGCGTGATTCTCCGACAAACAATGTTCAGCGACCGCCGACTTTCTCGGATGCATCAATCGTGTGTGCCTCTGGTGTTCAACGCATCGATCCTCGACGGTATGCATCGGAAGACAACGCACACTGATCTGTATTTACACGCAGACAGCTGTAACCACCCTTCACAGAGGAATGGGGAACTTAAAACTCTAGTAGATTCTCCTGAATCCTAACTGGTCTTCCAAATGTTTGTATAGCTTAAGGGACTTAACTACGGGGTCATCAGTCCCTAAACTTACAAACGGCACAAATACCCATGCCCGAGGGGGGATTCGAACCCGGACCGAAGCGGCCGTGCAGACCGTGACTAGAGCGCCTCAGTCCCCTCGGTCACCGCGGCCGGCTAACTGATCTTCTCCAAGGTCGGCTTCTACCAGCTTAACGAAGCACTAATCGGAACATCCAGCTAGGCATTAGTTTGAGATACGATACCACAAAATTTTTAGTCTAGCTCCCCGAAGGACATACGGAATAATGCAGGGAGCTAAATAAATGGTTGGAATATTATTCTGTGGAAGGTGGATAAAAAAAAAAAATGCTTCAACATAATACGCTCAATGTCGGTGTCTCATACAATAAATAACAGATACTTGAACAGGGAACAGTCAGGAATCACCACTGCTCAAAAAGCTAAATCACCTTTCCTTTTTTTTTATTCAATCCACACAAAAACACTTTTTTATGTTGATGTTTTTATGCGTTACGGCTGCATGGTATTCTAGGACTTGTTTGCCAGATGTAATGTGCTCCAGCCTTCTTAATTGCACCGAGCCGCACAGGTGCACCAGCAACGTGCATGGCTTCCCGATTTCCACCCGTGTTTTCACTCGCCATTTGCTGGCTCACATTCCTGGCAGCCAGTGTGCCGCGAATATCTTGCAAGCTGCAGCATCTGGGCCGTTGCTGTTGCTGCCTTTTTGTGCAGGCAGGGCAGGCATCCGCCGTGAGCCAGAGGTCTGCATTTTGGGGCTTTTGCTTGCTCGTACTCGCTCGCTTGGTTTGTTCGAAAATGAATGCTCAGAGTGGGCAGGCTGCGCTCGATCGCGGCGGGATGGCAGAAACCGCCTGACCTAGCAAGCTTGACGTTCTGTTGTGGTCTGTACTGTGTTGCTTCTAGTACACTCCCAACAGCTGATGGAAATATCCTGACAACAATTAGTTATACGAAAGCCCTTGAATAATAGTGCCAAATGCTGTGAACAGATACATAGAGAGAGAGAGAGAGAGAGAGAGAGAGAGAGAGAGAGAGAGAGAGGGAGGGAGGGGGAGGATATAAGAGAAAGAGAAATTGAAATTTGAAAAGTATTAAATGTCACGTTCGTTGTTAAGTAAAACCGTCACATTACTTCACTGTAGCGGGCAGACCCGAACTGGGCAACTTTTAGTGGCCATTAGAAGATTATTCTGGAAAGGACAGTTAAACACACACTCGAACTGGGCAACTTCAGCTCGCAGGTAGCAGGACGGTCCGACCCACGGCGTTCCTGGCCCTAACCATAAAGTAACATATTTTTGTCTGTGCCCTAACTGAACTCGTCAGTCCTGTCAATAACACCTGCTCGCTCACATCTGTGTAGAATCACATAGTGTTTCGTTTTGTACTTCAGTTAAGTCACGGAAGCGAATGATCGGCAAAAAGTCGCAATTTGCAACCTGTTATTAGTGAGCGTGCTAATACACGTTTGATCTGTGACGGTTATAAATTCAAACCTTACATAAGAGTTGTAAAATCGGAAGAACGTGGATGGCGATTCTGCGGTAAACGTTCGCGGTATGCTGTTAAGTTATTTACAGTAGGCAGTGAACACATATTTTCGCGTATTGGAGGAACTCATGACCACGCACCTTTTGCAGAAGACTTATTAAACAAAAAAATTATAATTCTCTAAAAACAAAGGGCTAAGACCGTCAAAGGAATAGAGAAATTTGCAAATTAGACTTCGTAAAGTGCGTTTCATACGAAACAGCCGTGAGCAGAATATGAGCCAAACTATATGCATTTCTTTCCTGCAAATATTTTTTGTATTGAAATTTGTAATAAAATCTTTGTATTTGTATAAAATTTGATTTTATATCTTGTTCCTTGGCACAGTATTGACATTATTCCTTAAGACATCTACATATAGGGTCAGAGGTTGCGCACTTGGTTAGTTTAGATTTGGAAACATTTTGGGCGGGCGCACACGGGAGACTTCGTGTCTCGCAACTATTTCGTTTTTGTTGCTTTCCTGTTGCTTCGGTTTCTGCGAGATTGTGCAGTCGTCTGCCAGGAGCAGGTTGCCCAGTTCGAGCGCGCCACTCAGGGGGCAGTTTGGGGACAGTTGCCCAGTTCGAGCCTTCCGTTTATCACCAACAGGTACAAGTTGCCCAGTTCGGACGAGCCCACTGTAGCATACGAGTTTGGCCAGCTTCGATTCACTTTCAACCCGTTTAAAAGGTCTGCATTCATGCATTCATGGTACGGCCTCTGACAATAAGGTTCGGTCAAGGAGGATAGAATAAAGGAATGTGGCATTACCTCTACTGAGAACAAGCATTCGTTGAAGCCAGGGAGCCATGGTTTTGTGCCCAAAACACAGATTTCTCTCTGTAGAGCCACTGAATTGACAGTCACATCGGAGTATTTACTTAGATATGACGTCCACCTAAACAACTAGAACTCTATACACACATACTACGACCAATGTTATGGGCATAAACAAATACCGGAGTGCGCAATTTACTGGCTTCACTTTTTAAGTGTTAGGGCATCTCCAGAAATTCTAACCTCCTTGGGTTCGGTCAAGGAGGCTAGAATAAACGGAAGTGGGGCTATCGATGCTGAGAACAGAATTGGTTGAAATTTGAAGTGCCATGCTTTTGTGCCCAAAACAAAAATTTATCAGTGTAACCCTGTGGTAATATTGCCCTGTATACTTACTGTCACTAAATTGACAGTCACATCGGAGTATTTACTTCGATATGACGGACAGGTCAACGACTGGACCTACTATATACACGCACTACGACAAATGTTTTGAGCGCAAACAAATGCCGGATTGCCCAGTTTTCTGGCTTCACTTTTTCAGTGTTAGCGCAACTCCAGAGATTCTAACCTCCTTGGGTTCGGTAAACGAAGTCAGAACGGTTGATCGGGCAACACAGACGAATCACAACGCTGATCTTGCATAGCGGCCGGTGTTGAAAACCTGACCCCCCACACCGTAGTCTAGGTGAGCATCGTGTCTGTCCAGTGTTTGAGAAAGTCTTTGTTTAGTGCGTTGGTTCTGAACTGTGAACAGGACAATGAAAAAGCAAGGGATCAATTTAAAGTTCTATTTTAAGCTTGGTCAGAGACCTAAAGAAACGCATGCTATTGTGGTACGTGTCTATGAGGTGTGTGTACGAGTGGTTCGCCTGTTTCGAGAAGGCCGGGAAGGTGTTCCTGACAATCCGTCGCGGACGACCGGCGACCTTCGTCAATGACGAAAGCTCTGAGAAAGTGAGGACATCAATCACGAACGATCGTCGATTACCTGTGCTCTTCATAGCGCATGGAGTGCAGATTAACGTGAATTCATGCGACAAATCCTTACCCAGAAGTTAGGTAAGAGGAAAACATGGTGTCGTCTTGCGCCATATTACTTAAGTCTGAAGGTCAGAAGCAGGCACGTTTAGAGGCTTCAAAGGATTTTTTCGAAACGGCGGAAACGACACTCAATTTCTTGAACCGTGCTGTTACTAAGGATGTAACCTGCTGTGTCCGGGTCGACCATGAACCGAACCGGCAAAGCATGGAATGGCGTTCTCTGATACCAGTCGTCGGAAAAAGGTTAGAGCTGAAAAATCACGCGTTAAGACAATGCTTATCACATTTTACGGTAATCAAGGCAAAATGAATGTGTGCCACAACGAAACAGAATCTAAACCGCCTGAATCTAAAATAAATGGATAATGATGGAAAAAATGCCATCACAGTTACCATTACTACCAAATGATAGTTAACTTAAAAAAAAATTATTGATGAAAATACGTCATGATACGTTATTATAAAACACTAGTTATAAACCCGGAGTAGCCCGGATGTTATTCTACATTCTCGTTGTCCACCTCCCCTTCTCCTCTCTCTCTGCACCCCCCTCTTTTTCTCTCATCTCTCTGTTCGTTTCCACCTTTCCCTGTCTCGGTAAAGTTTTCTGCAAGGTACCCTCTGTCATGTACCATACAAACATTTATGTACCCAGTGATCTTCTTGGTTTAAAGGTCATGTGTGCAAAAGTTCATAAAGATTGGAGCAAAACTATGCATTTCGTCAAATTCCGTAAGTACCCTCCACCATGCACCGAACGAAATTTTATATAGACAGTGAGATTCCTGTTGTATGTAAGGTAGAGTGTGTAAAATTTCACCAATATTGGAACAAAACTATAGATTTCTACGCAATAGAAACGCAGGGTCACATGGAAAGCGCACTTTTTTGTTCTCTAAATATTACAGATTTATTTCATACACCCCTTGTTCTAAGAATAGCGAAAAAAAAGGGATCTGTGAAATCGGTAGAGCCGTTCTCAAGTTATGGCGCGACCAAGGTATTTAGGGACCCATTTTTATGTTGCAAAGTACCCTCCCCCATGCACCGTATGAAACTTAAGGACGGTGACCTTCCTCTTGTTTTGAAGTCAAGCGTGCAAAATTTCCTGAAGATAGGAAAGAAACTGTAGATTTCGTGAGTCTGTAGAAGTCGTATGCTGCGCCATGCGCATATCACAAAATACTTTCTTAATTGACGTTTTATACATATAAACTACATACCTGTCAAATTTCAGCTTCATAGGTGAAGTAGTTTTCGAGATTTCATGTTTAGTCAGTGAGTGAGTGAGTGTCCTTTCGCTTTTATATAGATAAAGATTAATTTTGGATGCAAGAGAATTAAGGGAGACTTGCAGACAAAATAAAAGAAACCTATAATGCTAACTTTATTTGATACAAGTTCATGCCTGATGCGGCAGTTTTACGCATCTACAGCGAAACTGTTGTGAACGGTAGTCTTCTTTGCGTTCCATCATATTGTGGGGGCGGGAGGGGGGGGAGGTCAGTTACAAAACGCACCATAAACGTCCGAAATTACATGCAAACTTTGTTGCAGGTCCTTAACTACCCCCATTTTCCAATAATTGACGCATAAATCTGGGTATTCTCACGCGGTGGCCTCTCATTATTTATGACGTCATATCTCCTGAGCCATGTGTCGTGTTCTTCGGTTTTGGGTCAGGAACCTTCGTGGGAGTGAGGTGAACAGTTCACGAAAGTTTCATTGTGTTATTACTCCATTAATGTTTCTGGTCCACTCTGATCACATATTATTTACTTATGACGAAATTGCTATGCACTTCAATGTGGCTTGCAGTGTATTTATATAGATGAAGAGAAAAACATTAGTCATTTGCAGATTTTTTGCTACGATGTAGCTTACTATTAGCCTGTGTTGACAACACTGTCGCCTGATTTGTTGCTCAGCCATGTTGTGGGTATTTCGTATTTTTGCGCCATTTTCATCGTATTTTTTTATTGGTAATTGGTAATGATGTTAAGGTTTGCTGGCTCATCGCGAGGGTTACCTTCGAATCTACTTCGGGAAAGGAATTTTGCTTATCAGGTGCTCGTGGAAGTGCTTTTAATTATGTCTCCCTCCCCCCTCCCTCCAACTCTCGACACTACAGATACTTACTACCTGGTCAGCCGGCTCCCCAAGATGTGAAGTTCGAGTTCGCGAGTAATCTTCGAAGTGGGTTTGTATGTAAAGTTTCGACACGATCTGAGGCCAACGAATATCGTACGATGCTTAACAAGTATCACATTAAGATACTTAAGAAGGTCGAATGTCTACACAGGATTGCTGCGGTACGGTTAAAACTTGAAAACTGAAAATTTCCTGGTAAACTGTTTTTTTTTTTTTTTTTTTTTTTTTTTTTTTTTTTTTTTTTTTTACATTCGGGGGACATTTATTTTTATACAAATCATAGAGAATTTCTAAATCTGCATACATACTCCATAAGAGACCTCTGGTGTGAAGCGCCAAGTGCCTTGCTCCACTTCTGCATTTTTTTTCCTGTTCCACTTGCAAATAGAACGAAGGGAAGTCTACAGTATAAGCCTCCTATGAGACTTGATGTCTTTTACCTTCGTAGCTGTTACGCGAAATGTACGTTACGGGCAATAGAATCATCCTGTGGTCTTTTTCAAGACGCCATTTCTCTGAATTTTTCCTGTAGTGCTGCTCGAAATGACCACTACCTTCCCTCCAGAGGCGCCCCCATTTGAATTTCAAAAGCATCTCTGCAATACTCGCGTTTTGACGTGTCTTCTGACAACAAAACTAGTAGTATACCTCTGATTTTTTTCAAAGTCTGTCGAACACTTCAGTGAACAGTGTACTCTTTACTGCGCTCTGTTATCGATGCACTTCACACTGACACATATTTTCGCTATTTTGTCATAAAACTCGTTTTCTCGTTTGATGTTCTTTGTGTAATATTATGATTTATGAGATCACTAGGAGATTATCGGTAATTTCAGAGGCCGTTCCCCGTCGGGGGTTCGAATCCCCTCTCGGGCATGGATATTTCTGCCGTCTTTAGTATAAGTTAGTTCATAAGTAGTTTGTAAGTTTAGGGACTGATGACCCCGCAGTTAAATCCCATAAGCTATACAAAAAAAAATGTTTTGTAACGTCAGACACACGACACCTAACACTGAGACACTGTTTCATCCTCGCTGATAAAAAGTGAAAGATAAATATGGTTTCTCGCTACATAGCTGCAATGCGTCAGCCTCTGATTAGATAGCAGCGTTTGAGTGACAGATACACGCTAGGTGGACGCCCCCGCATGAAGCCCACTGCTTCGCATCGTGATAAGTTGCTGTTCTCGCTGTATGTTTTTACTTTTCACTCAAGATTTGTTCAATCAGTGCATGAAATTATTACATTTACAAATCAATACTGAGGTACTATACTGATGCAGGCATATTAATACCTGGTACAGCTTGTACGGCGTCGATGAAGGTGCTACAATTCTGGCTTTCGTTTGATCATGAAGATGCAGAATACTGTCTTGGGATAATTTATTCCATGCCTGCTCGACCTGTTCGCGTAGTTCAAGAGTTGTGGCTTGATGTTTGCACGTTTCAGTTGCTCGACATAAGGCGCTCGTAGTCGATTGGGGACAAGCCTGGAGATCGTGCTGAGCAGGGAAGTTTGTTGCATTGCTTGTTGAGTACGTCGAGATTCACGCGCAATGTGAGCGAGCATTATCCTTTTGAAACAAGAAATCACTTCCTTATTGCAAGAGTAGCAAAAGAACGGGTCTTACATTTTGTGTGTATGGAGCGATGGTCAGCGTTCCGTCCACAAACACCAAAGGCGAAAAAGAGTTCTAGCGTTCCGCACTCCACTACGGCGTGCGACCTGTGTTCTCGTATCTTGGGCTAATGGACTGTACGACTGAGCGCTTGCGAGATCTACCGTCGTATGCGCAAACGGTCGACGTCTGCAGGCAGAATCTGCAATCATTGCCAAAGACCACGGCCCATTATCCCAGTTCAGCCGTCCTCATCTACTATTTAAATTAAATTTTCGTAATGTCAAGAGACCAAACTGCTGTGGTCATCAGTCTTACAAACTACTAAAACCAAGTAAGGACAACAAACAAACAAACACACACACCTATGCCCGAGGGGGTTCAGGAAACGTCGTTCGTGTGAAACTCAACTTGCCCTTCTCTCACATGACATCTTGTGCGCCATGGATGAAGGGCAACAGGCGGATTGTGTTTTTCTCGACTTCAAAAAGGCGTTCGACGCGGTGCCACACTGCAGACTGCTAACGAAGCTACGAGCTTATGGAATAGGTACACAGATTTGTGACTGGCTGGAAGACTTCCTAAATAGTAGAACGCAGAATATCTGTTAGGGAAATTTAGAGGGCCGGAATTTGAAGCTGAGTGTAGTACGATCTTACAGCCGCCTACTTACATTTCGTGTCAAGATCACAAAGACAAGAGAAATTAGGGCTCGTACGGAGGCATATAGACTTCTGTTTTCCCCTCATTCTCTTTGGGAGAGAATAGGAAAGGAAATGCCTAGTAGTTGTACAGTGTACCCTCCGCCACGCACCTTACGGTGGATTGCGGAGTATGTATGTTGATGTAGATGTAGAGGGAGGACTCCAACGGAGAGCAACCCCGTACTCTCAAGCAAGGCGCCTTAGAGCGCTCGGCCACTCTCGTGCGGTTGTACATCGATGCTGCAGCGTGAGTGGAAGACGGGCTAGAGATATGTATGCACGCGCCCAGAGTTCCACTGCTAGTAACCGGTTGGCAACGGTTATTATTGACTATTCTGGGCTTACAAATCCTTTTATGCGTGCTGAGGTAGCTGTACGATGTAACACTTCTGCCCTTAACCTCTTAATGCCTGCAATATGAATTCCTTCTGAAAAAACTTCTTTTTCTGTGAAAGTTATTCAGAATGGGGCTTACTTAGATGCCATGTATTTTTTCATATTTTTAGTTTTATTTTTGTAAGAAATTTTTGGCAAATCGGGAAATAAGAGCAATTGGACTAGTTTTAAGTAAGTGCAGCACTTTGGGCATAGAGAAAATTGTAATAAAGTTGAAAATCATAGAGGATGTTGGAAATAGGTATACAGGTAATTAAAATTGATAGTACACTTCTTATACTGACTAGAATTCTTTCTATAAGTTACAACAATTTTCTAACAGAAATACAGTATGACTTATTTACAAATGGAAATCCGTCTAGCTTCAACAAGTGACTAGCTTCCAACACTATCTCTCCTAACATTTTGAACAGGGATATTGGCAATTGGGTCTTTCTTCTTTTTCTTTTAAAATTTATTCTCTGCTCTGTTGATGGCCTTTCTCTTTTTACTGGGTCAGCTGCTAAGTTGCAAAGACACTCGTCGACTTTACATCAGAAATTTAGGAGATCCATTACTCCCTAAGTAGGGATACCATTCCTTTTGTAGTCTCGTCGGATGAGAAGCCAACCATTGACAATAACTAGGTCGATGAAGTGAAAGAAAAATCTGAAATAAAACTTCCTCGATCTGAGAGAGATCCGGTAAAGAGCTCATGAGACCATCTAGTAAGTCTTCTCCCTCCAAGAATTGGTTATATGTTGTAACTATTGTAGAGCAAGTAACCTCAATCTGCCAATGACATGTTTGGTGTAAACGTTCTACAGTGTTAAGAGGAAGAGCAGATTCTAAAGTTGACAAGAGACATACCCTTCTATTACCCATCCATTTTACAGCCCTAATATTTATCCCTTCAATTGTTGTTTCTTTTACCTCATAGGTTTGTAATCTGGGTCTTCATCTGAGTCGTCCACGAAACTGTCTTCGCTCTCATCAGGTGGTGAAACTTCTTAGTCGACAGTATGACATCTGAAAATTGTAAACTTCATTGTACACACTACATGCAGTAATGTTTCAGTGCCCGATCGGCCACTTCTCGTACATACCAAAAAGAACGACAGTTTTATAGTGTATGCCCACTGTGATAAATCTGGCACGAACTGAAAAAAATCTCATAAAACTAAACAAGAGCATATTTTTAAAAAAAGTGGTAACCTTGATTTTAGTTGGTACAACTCTATAAACATGGAGTAATTCACAAACCTGGCACTAAGCAACAGCACAATATGGTAGATGGTTTGAAACTTTTCCACATGTGGTGCAATGGGCTTATAAGTTGCCATTTTTATAATCAGCATTAAATTACATGTAAAAATCTGGTACGTGACAAATCTACATCTACATAGATACTCTGCAAATCACATTCAAGTGCCTGGCAGAGGGTTTATTAACCACTTAAATAACTTTTCTCTACCGTTCCATTCTCTAATAGCGCGCGGGAAGAAAACACCTAAATCGTTCCGTTTTCGATCTGATTTCTTTTATTTTATTGGGATGGTCATGTCTCCCTAAGTAGGTGGGTGCTATCAAGATAATTTCACATTCATAAGTAAAAGTCGGTGATTGAAACTTCGCAAACAGATCACGCCGCAATGAATAACGTCTTTCTTTTAATGATTTCCACCCCAATTCGTGCAACATTTCCGTGACGCTTCCCCCCCCCCCCCCCAATAACGTGATAGAACAAAGAGAGCTGCCCTTCTCTGAACCTTCTCAATGTCTTCCGTCAGTCCCACCTGGTGAGGGTCCCACAAGGGGCAACAGTACTCCAGGAGAGGACGCACAAGTGTGATGTAGCCAGTCTCTTTGGTGGAGTTTGTGCATCTTCGAAGCGTTCTGCCGATGAAACGTAACCTTTGGTTCGCCTTCCCCACAATATTTTCTATGTGTTCTCTCCAGTCAAAGATGTTCGTAATTGTAACTCCTAGGTATTTGGTAGAATCTACGACCTTAAGGTTTGACTGATTTATCGCGTAATTGAAGTTCAGCGGATTTCTTTTAGTGGTCATGTGTATTACTTCACACTTTTCTTTATTTAGTGTCAATTGCCAATTTTCGCACCATGCAGAAATTTTGTCTAAATCGCTTTGCAGTTGCTTTTGATCCTCTGTTGACTTCACTAACCGATAAACGACAGCATCTTCCGCGAACAGTCTAAGGGAGCTATTCAGATTGTCTCCTAAATCGTTTATAAACACGAGGAAGAGTAGGGGACCTATAACGCTTCCCTGTGGAACGCCAGATATCACTTCTGTTTTACTCGATGACTTACCGTCAGTTACAACGAACTGTGTTCTTTCTGATAGTAAATCGTGAATCCAACCGCACAATTGGGAAGATATTCCATAAGGACGCAATTTCATAAGAAGCCACTTGTGGGGTACAGTGTCAAAAGCCTTCCTGAAATCCAGAAATATGGAATCGATTTGAGATCCCTTGTCGATGGCACATAACACTTCATGTGAATAAAGGGCAAGCTGTGTTTCGCAAGAGTGATACTTTCTGAATCCGTGTTGACTACTGGTTAATAGGTAGTTCTCTTCGAGGTAGTTCATAATATTCGAACAAAGTATATGTTCCAAAATCCTACTGCAAATCGAAGTCAATGAGATAGGCCTGTAATTTTGGGGATCACTCCTATTGCCTTTCTTGAATATTGGAGTAACTTGGGCAACTTTCCAGTCTTTTGGAACGGATCTTTCGCTGAGTGATCGGTTGTAAATGATAGCTAAGTACGGAGCTATTGCATCAGCATACTCTGAGAGGAAACTAGTTGGTATACAATCAGGCCCGGAAGATTTAGTTTTGTTTAGTGACAGGAGCATCTACTTCTAAGTTTCGCATGCTGGCAGCTGTTCTTGGATTGAATACTGGAGTGTTCACTTCGTCTTCTTTGGTGAACGAATTACGGAAAGCTGTATTTAGTAATTCTGCCTTAGCAGTACTGTCATCGGTAGTATTACCATTGCTATCGCGTAGTGAAGGTATTGTTTGTGTTTTGCCGCTAGAGTACTTCACATATGACCAGAATTTCTTTGGATTTTCTGCAAGATTACGGGACAGCATTTCGTTGTGGTAACTACTATAGGCTTCTCGCATTGAAGTCCGCCCTAGGTTGCGAGTTTCAGTAAAAGATTGCCAGTCTTGTGGATTCTGTGTCTTTTTAAATTTTGCATGCGTTTTTCTTTGTTTCTGCAACAGTGATCTGACCTGTTTTGTGTACCACGGGGGGTCAGCCCCCTCTTTTATTAATTTATTTGGTATAAATCTCTCGATTGATATTAGGGTAAGGTGGTACAATTGCGATCATTTCGGACAGTTGTAATTGTAACTGGAAATATATTCAGAAAAGAAATAATTTTAGCTATGGCATTTGTTCTTGGATTTTTAATGAATATGTAACACAAATATTATACAATTACGAAAGTTGGTATAAACACAAAAACAGGTTACAGAATTGAGAAGAATCGATCGAAAATGTACCACACTAGGTACAATTGTGATCACTTCCTGGTACAATTTTGATCACTTGCATCTTCCACATATAAAGCACTTTTTCCCTCGGGCACCAACGCATACTTCGTGGTACCAAACATTGCATTTTTGGCAGCGAATCCAGTCACCCTTAGCTACTGTTTCTGCACTATAATAATTCAATAAACAAAATCCACAATTATTTTCGTTGTTTGCTGGCGAATTGAAGCTTGGTAAACTTCTTTCATCATTACTCACAGACGTACATTTCCGTTTATTGTTCTTGTTGCATTTGTTCATTGTTTTCCTTGTACTCTGTTGAAAAAGTTTCTTCTTGCTGCGGAGGTTATCCAGGTTTTCATCTGAAGTGAGTCAAGCTGATGTCTGTGTTTTCCTCTTCCGAGACGATAATTTTTTCTCTGGACTTGGCAAAATGTCCTTGACAGCATCGTGCTGAGAAATTGTACTGGATCCTGGCGTTACGGATTTGCCGTGTTCTTCAGTTTCATCATTTGACGATGAGGGTTCTTCTCCCATAATGCTGTTAGTAGCTTGACTGGTGGAGATTGAATGCAGCTTTTCTTAACTGGAGTGGCGACAGACCCAATCCGCGCTGGTCTAGAAATAAAACTTTCTGGACCATAGCAGCTTCCATTTCAGAACTGAGTACCGTTGGATGACCAATTCTGTTTTCTACAGGACTAGTTGGAGTTAATCCAGCTTGCATTTTTTTTAAATTTGCACTTTACCATGTAAAGTGATGAAAGGAATGTCATATAATTATGAAGCAGCTCGAAGGCTCAAATGTCCAGTCATTACACTCTTTATTGCCTCATCTAATACAGCTGGACTCCATTTATAGTACATTTTCTTTTCTGCTCGTTTCGTGGCATCTAGAAAATAAGAGGTGGCTTTAAAAATCGCGTAGGAAAATCTTTAAATATACAGAATTTATTTGCAATAATTGTGTATAATATGTCTATGGTAACCAATCGTGACGGACTAAACTGAAAAACTGCATTGATCGAAATTGTACCAGGTTATCGAAATTGTACCATTTTTCTGATCGAAAAATGTACTATTGGCGTGAGTGAATTCACGAGTAAATAGTAGTGAATTCTGCCAAGAAATGGCAGCACATGTCACAGAGGATTTCTCTGTAGGTGCCTCAGAACACGCCCGAATGGAAAAAAAGTTTCTAACCTCACTAATATAGAATTTGTAAGCGCGTGGAAACTAGGAAATTTATAAGAGCGCGTTAGACTAAGTAGCTTCACTTATTTCTTAACAGGAAAAAATTTATATCTCCGTAATACAAAGTGGTGTATTCTTGTAAAACGCAGGAGGAGATGTAGAAACCTGATACATTACGACGCCACACAAAGGCAAGTATTACCAACACTACGAGATTGACAAATGGCGCGAAACCTTATGTTGATCGGAATTGTACCTATATCGAATTTGTACCACCTTACCCTATGTCTTTGAAAGTAAGCCACGACTGATCTACACTCGCATTTTTAGTTTTGAAAGACTGGAGACTATCACTCAGGAAAGCGTGAAGCGAATTTTTATCTGCTTTATTGAATAGATATATTTTTCGTTTATTTTTGGTGCATTTGGGCATTTCGACATTCAGTCTCGCTACTACAACTCGATGTTCGCTAATCCCTGTATCTGTTTTGATGCTCTTTACTATCTCCGGATTATTTGTTGCTAGGAGATCAAGGGTATTTTCGCAACCACTTACTATTCTAGTGGGTTCATGAACTAACTGTTCGAAGTAGTTTTCAGAAAAAGCATTCAGAACTAGTTCTGACGATGTTTTATATTTGCCGCCGGTTTTGAATACGTAATTATGCCAACATATCGAGGGTAAATTAAAGTCGCCACCCATTATAACAGTATGCTTCGGATAACTATTTGAAATGTGATTTAAGCTTTCTTTGAACATTTCGGCAACCGCATCGTCTGAGTCAGGGGGGCGATAAAAAGATCCAATTCTTAATTTATTCCGGTTGCCAGGTATGACCTCTACCCAGACCAACTCACAGGAAGTATCTGTCTCAATTTCGCTGCAGGATAGACCGTTAGTAACAGCAATAAACACACCACCTCCTTTTTTATTTATTCTATCCTTTCTGAAGACCATTTGGCCCTTTGAAAAAATTTCGGCCGAACTTATCTCAGCCGTCAGTCAGCTTTCAGAGCCTATAACGATATGTGCCTCAGTACTTTCTATCAGCGCTTGCAGCTCTGGAACTTTCCCAATACAGCTACGACAATTTACAATTGTTATACCAATGGTTTCTAGATCTGCTTTCTTCCTGTGTCTGACCTGCCCCTTTTGAGACTGAAACCCATTTTGTGTATTCCCGAGGCCCTCTAACTTAAAAAACCGCCCAATCCACGCCACACAGCCCCCGCTACCCGTGTAGACGCTTCCTGAGTATAGTGGACTCCTGACCTATTTAGCGGAACCTGAAAAACCACCACCATTTGACGTAAGTCGAGGAATCTGCAGCCCACACGGTCGCAGAACCGTCTTCGTCTCTGATTCAGGCCCTCCACTCGGCTCTGAACCAAAGGTCCTCAGTCAGTCCTGTCGACAATGCTGCAGATGATGAGTTCCGCTTTCATCTTGCAAGCAGGACTAGCAGTCTTTACCATTTCTGATAGCAAATATGGCACGCTGGGCGTTGAGAGGTTAAAATAGAACTTCGCGGACCTCCTATTTCAGAAGACTTTGGAACCAAAATGATGGTATACTTATTTGATGTGTGTATTACTCCGAAAAATTTACGATTCAAAAAAATGTTTGTAGAACTTATGGGACTTAACTGCGGGGTTATCAGTCCCTAAGCTTACAAACTACTTATCAACTAGCTAAGACGAAGGACGGCACAAATATCCATGCCCGAGGGGGGATTCGAACCCCCGACCGTAGTGGCCGTGCAGACCGTGACTGGAGCGCCTCAGTCTCCTCGGCCATCGAGGCCGGCAAATTTACGATTGTTAAAATTGTTTCCGTAGATGCGCGGGAGAATCCTCTACAATAATTAACCACAGCTAGGACATTGTACCGCCTTAGTGGATATATTTTCATTCTCAAAGGAACGAACCATCAACGCCGGGTCTTCCCAGAACTTCCATGTCTCATGATTTGTTTTATGTTAATACCGTTTAGTATCAGGTTGCGACCCTGTAGTTTATTTTTTCAGATGTAGAGTACACCAGAAAATGGAGTTTTAAGTGATGTGAAACCGCTAGTGCCGAATCAAAAAAGGAATTCTTTTCAATGTTACGATAGTTACTGTCAACCAAATATTGTCTTACAGATGCTGCTTTATGGCACGGTGCAATGTCATAAGAACAACGGACGTCAGGGAACAGTATCACAACTTCAGCAGCATACATGGCTGTAAAATGTGTACTTACCGTATTCAGCGTTTCCTTTAGCGAAATACGGGAACTGCATCCTAACCACGAAGAAACATCCTTCACCGCGACACACTTCCTCTGCACTCCACAATAGGAACTACATATAACGACAGTTAAAGTTCTCCAGGAATTCGTCGAACCCAAATGCTTGCATCGGATTGCCACAGGCTTCGGCGAGATATATCACTCATGCAGCCTGTTACAGTCTTAGTCTAAACACAACGTCCTGTGGGTGCATGAAAATAATTATTCAGCATATAAAAGTAGCATCTTCAGCGGCTGTGGTAGCCTTTGCGCGGCCAGGGCGAGACAAGCCATCGACAGTTTATCTCCGTAGCTCGTCCACGTCCGAATAATGTCATTTTGCAAGGTTATTCTATAAAAGGTTGGACCCGAAGCGAATCGACCTACTATTGGCCGTTGAAATGACGTCAGCGGCGAAGCAGCACTGCTAGCGAGGGGCGCGAAGCGGCGCTGCGCCGTCACGTAGAACACCACTAAACACACAAAAGTTAACTGTTTACGCATTGCTTATTGCAGTTACATACCTCGTTAAATTCTTCCGATAGTCGGAGAATGTCACTGACGTCATTTTCGCCTCTGTGATGCCGCTGCTTTCTCTCTCTTCAGCTTCATGTTGATGTAGCGCTCTCGAATAAAAATTCGGTCCGTAAGAATATTTTAATGACTCCGGCGCCCCATGAAGATATTTCTGCGAAATTACGTCAGCTAATCTCTTAGAAATATTTTTTTAAGTGTGTCACTTCCGTCAATTTCATTGAGCAGCAGCTCAAACTCAGATCTGCCACATCCACTCGTCAGACAGCACTAACAAACCTCCTCGTGATAGAAATTCTATCCACCCGTATTCTGCGAGGTGTTTTGGAGGACAAAGTAGTTCATTAGACGACACCCCCAGTGAGATCTCATATTTCGCAGCACGGCGTGCAATGTAGCCTGTCAGATATTTGAATCCTTCAGTGACGGTGCAGCAGCCTCACAAGTAAAACTTATGCCCTGACTCTCTGCATCCCTATTTGTCATGGTCAATGCTTCAGACATATCCGGCAAGATTCCACACAGCGGACTGGATGACAGAAATTGTTGTGAATCTTCTTCCTGTCTCACAGACGAAGTATTAGACAGTGCAATGTCTTGAGCATTCTTTCCCAGAAGCAATAAACTTCTTTTGGGCGAGGATGCTGATAGAAATGGCCAATACCTCTAATCTGTGAAAACAAATTTTCAAGACAGTCCTGGTTCAGCCGTGCTGTTAATCCGCGAGGATTTGCGCGTGAGGATTTTTCTCACAGTAATTTTAAAACAATCGGCATTTTACCAATTTTAAATAGTCAAATATTTGTGTTTTCTTATAAACGCAACTAGAAACACTTACTTAGACATATTAAGTACATTACAAACTGTTCTCTGACTGTTGGAAAAATTCTATACGTGCAATCGATCGCGTAATTTTTAAACGTGCATGTTCTCGCGGGTTAATATACACTTAATGCCTAGTGACTAAAGGTCAGAATGAAGGCCAAATAAAGAATTAATTGACATTAAGAGTCCTTTCTGAAATGGTAACAGCTTCCTTCGGTTTCCTAGCTGTATTGTTTCACAGCACAAATACCTTATGCTGAGAATTGTTTTATGGAGCTGCTCGTTTGTTCCATAGGCACTTGCTAATGTCTTTTTGTCAACGATTCTGGGAGAATTTTAAAATGTCAAACCAATCATTAACATATTAATCGAATTTTCTGTCGTAAAACACACGAATAATCGAAACAAAACATACATTGTAAACAACAAGGTACTGCAGGGCTACCGCTGCAACTGCCGCCGCGTGCTTCGGCGGTGAAGTCATGCGCAGTACGACGAATTTCTACCTCGGACGTCGTAGTCCATTCGGGCCTCCTTTGTCATTTTGTTTCCCACAGAGAGAGGTCTGGAAACTTCCGTTGATGGTATTACACAAAATAGCATTACGGATGCTATCAAATTTCGGAATAGACCCCTTAGTCATGGCAGAACTAGAATCAACAGAAGCAGTGTTTGATTTTGTATGTGTCAGGAGCCATATATATATATATATATATATATATATATATATATATATATATATATATATATAGTGTGTGTGTGTGTGTGTGTGTGTGTGTGTGTGTAGGTGGGTGCTAAGGAAATCTGTTTGTATTCGGAAGACAAAGCTGGTGAAAGAAATTTCGCAAATAGATATCATCGCAACGAGTAACGGCTTTCTTTTAATGATCTCCATCCCAACTCGTGCATCATTTCCGTGACACTAGTCCGCTATATCGCGATAATACAAAACGAGCTTCTCTGAACTCTTTCTAAATCGTCTGTCAATCCCACTTGGTGGGGGGTCCTACAATGCACAACAATACTCCAAAATAGGATGCACAAGTGTGGTGTAGGCAGTTTCTTTAGTAGAGCTGTTGCATCTTCTAAACGTTCTGCCAACGAAATGTCGGCCGGCCGCGGTGGCCGAGGAGACTGAGGCGCTTCAGTCACGGTCTGCACGGCCACTACGGTCGGGGGTTCGAATCCCCCCTCGGGCATGGATATTTGTGCCGTCCTTAGTTGTAGGTAGTTCATAAGTAGTTTGTAAGTTTAGGGACTGAAGACCCCGTAGTTAAGTCCCATAAGCTTAACAAACATTTGAACATTTGAACGAAATGTCGTCTTTGGTTCGCTTTCCGTACAATATTTTCTAAGTGTTCGTTTCAATTAAATTTCTTGTAATTGTTACTTTTAGGTATTTGGTTAAATTTCCATCCTGTTGATTTGACTGATTTATCCTGTAAATTAAGTTCAACGGGCTCCTTTTACTGGTCATTAAGGATGACTTCACACTTCTCATCATTCAGAGCCAATTGCCATATTTTGCAGCGTGCTGATATCTCATCTACATCATTTTGCAGTTGCTTTTGACCTTCTTGTGACTTTACTAACCGATAAGTGACAGCATCATCCGCGAACAGTCTTACGGAGCCACTCAGACCGTCTCCTGTCTGTATGTTCTCTGTGTGTTCATAAACCATTCATTCGATTGCAATGAAACTTTGGTGAACTGTTCACCTTATGCCCACGAAGGTTCCTGACCCAAAAACAAAAGAGCACGACCCATAGTTTAGGAGATATGACGTCATAAATAATGAGAGACAACCGCGTGAGACTACCCAGATCTATGCGTCAATTATTGGAAAATGGGAGTAGTTAGGGACCTACAACAAGTTTTGCATGTAATTTCGGACGTTTATGAAGCGTTTTGTATCTGACCCCCCCCCCACTCCGATCCCCCCCACCCATACACACACAAAATGATGAAACGAAGTCTACCGGCATATTAGCAGGATTTAGTTTTGTGGCTCTTGCTTTCGTATTTTATAATGAAATACTATTTCTTTTGTATTCCTAGCAATGTATGGGTCTTCTATTATATTAAATCATGTATCTTACTCTATCCTTATTCAGAAGTCCCAAACGGGCATTTAACAGTTCTATTGAAATAATTTGTTTAGCTTGCTATTTGGGTTATAAAACGGTAAACATTTAGCTTTGTAACTTGCCTATTACATCTCGCAACGAATCATAAACTTAAATATGTGATAAAAATATCAACCGTATAACTCTACCTGTGCTTGAGAAATAATGTTGGTAACATTCAGTCATAATACATACACACAAACAAACAACAAATTTAATCTACAAGGGTTCTCTTTTTCTGACTGGAAGATACTGTGTATGAAATCTCCATTACCATGAGAAACTGGATAAAAGCATTTGGCATTTTATGTGTTAAAAGAGCGTAAATAATTTCGAATGCCAAAAATTTAGTTGAGGAAGCCGGAATGGAGACTGAGGCCGTGAGTTCCTCACGTTCTATACAGTTACATGTTTGCCTTTCTTTTGCTCCCACAAGAGTATTTTTCAGCTGGTTTTTATGATGTTTGAGCTACCACAATGTAATATGTGAAGTCACGTCAACGTTCTACCTCTGTAAAGGCCTGGTGGACGGGTTTCACATTAAATTGGAATCAGATCACGTCCCAGACGGATGCCTTTCAGGTTTCACCACTTGACACTCACTGTCTAGTGGGTTCCTGGAATACGACGTTCGCCGGGTTCCGTGTTAGATCAAGGCCGTCACCTCCGTGCTGGATATCCTGCAGACAGGATTCCAGAGACCGACAGAGTACTGCGCAATGTGATATTTACAAGAGGAAAGCCTGAAGCTCACACTGGATTCCCTCTCCCTCCCTCTCTCTCTCTCTCTCTCTCTCTCTCTCTCTCTCTCTCTCTCTCTCTCTCTCTTCCTCGTTCTTCATTATTCGCTTCCTCTTCCTTGTTTTCTAGTTCGTATTTCTCTTCGATTTCGTCTGGAAACTGTTTTACGAAATTTTCGGCGGACGTTAGTTGTTCTTTCATTCTTTCCTTTTTCTTTTTGGCAACGTTTTTCTTCTTTCTTTCTTTACTTCTTTTTATTGACGCAGTGGTAACACAATTGAATCGCATTAAATACTGTGTCACAGAGGCAGACGTTTACACAAGGAAGCGAAGTAGTTTCACATGAACTGCATGGAAACATAACAGCTTCTCAGAGTCAGTCGTAAAACACAAATAAATGTTTTAGTCATTGCAATAATCACGATATATCCGACAGTCTCGAAAAGTGATCTTAACTCGGTGATTAATTTGCTCTAAGTTGACGAAGTAGATACGTGAAGCGGACGACTCGACAAACGTGTACCTTGTAAACGTATCTTTGTAGTTCTATGGTCTATCGCAAGGAGCGCTGCGGCTGACAACGACTTTATTGTGCTTGTTGCACGTCCCGTATAGAAAGGGCCTAACTGCTGTTAAAGTTGTTACCAACAGATAGTTGCAACGACACTAGCGCTCCTAGCGGTGGGTAAGCCGCCGAAGGAGTAATGTTTGTTTATAATTATTTTTTATGTAATTAACGGATTAGTTACTACAATTTTTGCTTGTAGTTGTGGTCTTCAGTCCGCAGACTGGTTTGATGCAGCTCTCCACGCTACCCTGTCCTGTGCAAGTTTCTTCATCTGAGAATACGTTCGGCAACCTACATCCTTTTGGATCTGCTTACTGTATTCGTCCCTCGGTCTCCCACTACGATTTTTACCCCACACACTTTCTTCTAATGCTAAGTTGACAATTACTTGATGTCTCAAAATGTGTTCCACCAATCTATCCCTTCTCTCAGTCAGGATATGCCAGAAACTCCTTTTCTCCCCAATTCGGGTAAGCACCTCCTCATCAGTCACGTGATCTACCCATCTAACCTTCATCGTTCGTCTGTAACACCACATTCCAAAAGCTTCTATAATCTTTTTGTATGAACTCCTTATCGTCCACGTTTCAGTCCCATACATACTCCAGACAAATGCTTTCAGGAAGGACTTCTAACATTTAAATTAATATTGGATGTTAACAAGTTTCGCTTCTTTAGAAACGCTTTTCTCCCCATAGCCATACTGGATTTTATATCTTCTTTACTTTGGCCATCAGAAGTTATCTCACGACCCAAATAACGAAATTCATCTACTACTTTTATTGTCTCATTACCTAATCTAATAGCTCCAGCATAGCCTGATTTTCTGACATTACATTCCATTACCTTCGTTTTACTCTTGTTAATGTTCATCTTATATCTTCCTTTCAAGACACTGTCCATTTCATTCAATTGCTCTTCCAGATCCTATGCAGTCTCTGACAATTTTACTATGTCATCGGCAAACCGCAAACTTTTTATTTCTCCTCCCTGAACTTTAATTCCCTCTCCAAATTTCTGCTTCCATTTCTTCACTGCTTGCTCAATGTACAGATTGAACAACATTGGGGAAAGGCTACAACCCTTACTCGCTTCCCAATCTCTGCGTCCCTTTCTTGCCCTTCGACTCTAATAACCGCTGTCTGGTTTTTGTATAGGTTGAATATAACTCTTCGCTCCCTATTTTACCACTGCTACCTTCAGAATTTAGAAGAGTGTATTTCAGTCGACATTGTCAAAAGCTTTCTCCAAATCTACAAATGCCAAAAACGTAGGTTTGCCCTTCCTTAGCCTATCTTCTAAGATAAGTCGTAATGTGAGTATTGTCTCCCGTGTTCCAACATTTCTCCTAAATCCAAACTGATCTTCCCCGCAGTCAGATTCCACAAGTTTTTCCATTCGTCTATAAATAATTGGTGTTAGTATTTTGCAACCATGACTTATTAAACTAATAGTTCTGTAATTTTCACACTTGTCTGCATTTGCTTTCTTTGGAATGGGAATACGATATTCTTCTTGAAGTCGGAGGGTATTTTCTCTGTCTCATACATCTTGCATACCAGGTGATACTATTTTTTTACGACTGGTTGTCCTAACTATATCAGCAGTTCAGACGGAATATCATCTACTCCAGGGGTCTTGTTTCGACTCAAGTCCTTCAGCGCTCTGTCAAATTCTTCTCGCAGTATCATATCTCCTATCTCATCTTCCTCCACCTGGTCTTCCCTTTCTAGAATACTACCTTCAAGTTTATTTCCTTTGTATAGTACCTCTATATATTCCTTCCACAGTTTAGCTTTCCCCTCTTTGCCCAGTACTGGTTTTCCGTCTGAGTTCTTGATATTCATACAGCTGCTTACAAACATTAGTAAAATATCAAGAGACGTATATAATACGCTACATGTCGTGCCGTGTTTTCTGTAGACAGGTAATTTTTCACAATCATTGAAGTTACCTGATCACCTTGTCACGTAAAATATGTGGGTTACAATAAACGGTATCTAACTGCCAACAGATCACTCATGAACGTATAAAGAGTTGTCAGTTTGCTGTGGTAAAGGACTCTACTATTTTTTAGGCTTACAAGAGTGGTTCCTACGAAATTGTATATCTCGCTTCAGGGTTGATTGTCTGATACTCAAAACAAGTAACGGGAATTTGTTTGACTTGCAGTCTCAGTTACGTGTCAAGGGTAAAAACATTTATAAACGTTATCCGATTATGTAAAAACATTAGTTCATCTCATTTTGTGGAATATCAACGCGAGTATGATGAATGTTGCAAGCACAAACGCAAACATGTAGTGTAGAATAAACAGTGCTTGAAACGTACGTTTATGCTGTCCAGCAAACTTGCTTATTGCCGACATTATATTTCCGCCAATGTTGTCGGGTCAAGTCTATGTTGAACTACAACATTATCGATCACTGTTGCCGGGCATGTTTGCGGCAGTACATTTCGGGGCCAAAAGTGTTTACACGGGGACACAGCACAAAATAGACCAACGCTAGTGGAGGTGATTGCTATTTACTGGTATACTACGAACAGGGCATAAAGTTAGAAAAAACAAGAGAAATTGGGCTTTGTGGTAAACGAAATGTTAGAGAAGAAAGATGGTGTATACCTGCATACCTTTTCCAGGATGTTGTAATGTTCTTTCGATTGTTTCTTACGAGCGTTTGTTCCCTGAGTTTCCAAAACGGATATAAATATGAGAGAGAGAGAGAGAGAGAGAGAGAGAGAGAGAGAGAGAGAGAGAGAGAGAGAGAGAGAGAGAGCGAATGGTTACAACCTAAATGGCGACGTTTACCCACTGATGATTCATACAGAAGTTTAATGAGCCCCTTTGCAACTCATAACTAACTAGAGGACACGAGCGAATACTTCGCACCGTCAGTGGAATGACAAAAAAGTTGGGTAAAAATGGAAGTTGAATGTTCACGTATAGCTTCCTTCAGACTCAATCAGTGTAAGTGTTTAAAAGCGCAAATGAGAGCTTGATCCGGTGAGTGGTGTTAAGTAAAAAAGAACTGCGTACCTTATTTAGAACCGAAGATATCGTAAAACAAACCGATTAAAATATTCAGTACAAGGACAGAAGGATACCGCGTTTGAATAACAATAAAGGATGGAGAAACGTAAGTCTGATACTTGATGACAAATCTGCGAATGAATACCTTTCGTTTAAAGCAAAAATTAAGGAAATCGGTCGGATAGAACGGCCTGACCGACTGACTTTAGTTTACAAGGTCATCCTCATAAGAAATATACGGAAGGAAATCACGTTTGAGTATAGAAAGAGGAAGGCGAGAGTTATGCAAATTTCGATACTTGATGACAAATCTGTGGATGAATACCGTTCGTTTAAAACAAAAATTAAGGAAATCGGCCCGGTATTTGGTCTGGCCGATTGACTTTAGTTTTCGAAGATTCCTTTAATATGTATGATTAATTAATTATATTAGTATCATAATTATGCAGTACTTCCGTAGACGTACCGTGCTGAAAGAGTCCATTAACGTCGAGTTCCAAATAAAAATTCTATTATTGATCACCAGAAGACGGAAATCACTCGATTATCTCACTCGATGGCTGTTGCAATGAAAACGTATGCAACTTCTTAACAACCAAGTCATTTAAAATTTGCCACTTTGGGATAGCATAGTGCGACATTTAGGGACGCGAAGCATGCTTCTCATTTCCCCCTAAAAAATTCAAGGCTTTACTTTCAGCAGGCAAGGTGATGCTCACCGTCTTTTTTGACGTCCGAGATCCGATGCTCATCGAATTCCTCGAGCAAATGTTTGTGAAGCTTAAGGGACTTAACTGCAGGGTCATCAGTCCCTAAACTTACAAACAACTTATGGACTACCGTATTCTGAAGACGATACAAACATCCATGCCGGAGAGGGGATTCGAACCCGCGACGGGGAATGGCCTCGCGTATCGGAGCATAGCGCCTCAATGCGCTCTGCCGCTCCCCCGCGGCAATTCCTCGAGCAGTGAGAAAAACATTAACAGTGACGTATACTGTGAGACACTCCGTAGCCCACTTAAGTATATCAAAAGCAAACGGCTCCTTAAATAGTGGGATAGTTTCGCTCAGATCTCTGGTAATTACTTTTGGATAAAGACTTTTATTATACTCCCAGTTCGTTTGTACATTTTCATGTGAACACCCCTCGTAATTTCTACCTCTTCCGCAACTGGTTGCCAGCTACCCTTTTTTCAGAATGCACTATTTGTTTGTTGGATGCGCAGAGTACATATACTATTGGATAACTTTGTTAAATGCACAATGTGTGTATTTACCTACTGTGACTGAAGTACATGAAAGGCTTCCGAAGATTGTGCCGGACCATATGTGGACTGGATATGGCGCATGGCGAAAAATACGAAGCAAAAAACTTTGTTTCACAGATCACCGCGAAAGCTGACATGTATTAGTTTCTTTAGATTGGGGTGGGGTGCGGGGTGTCGAATGAACCGAGGAGGCCTGAGGGGGGGACTGGAAGAAATGGGCGAGAGAGTGGAAGGGGAGATGAGACCCGCTCGGTTAGCTGTGTGGTCTAACGCTCCGCTTTCCGAGACGGGGAGGTGTACCGACCTCGGATCGAATCCGTTCGGCGGATTAACGAAGGGGGTCGGAGTGCCGGCTCGCCTGGATGTGGCTTTTAGGCGGTTTTCCACACCCCATAGGTGAATACCGGGATGGTACCAAAGTCCCGCCTCAGTTACACGATTCGAAAACATTTCGTAACACTGTACACTTTCAGACATATAACACTATACGCAGACGTTTGGGGTACACGTTTCCTCCCGGGGGGCATGGGTGGCGACATGAAGAGCATTCGGCCACCCCGTAAATATGAACACGCCAAATCCGGATTTAACAAATCGGACCCTGCATGTGCGAGAACACGGCCAAAGAGAAAGGGAAAGGTGGAGATGAAAAGAGATATGGATGGAGAGAGAGAGGAAGGGAGGGAAGATGGACAGCAAGAGTACATAATAAACAACACCCTGGCGACGCCGGGTTTTCAGCTAGTAAAATAGCTTAAAAAAAGAAGTTTGCTTCTGAATAAAAACGGACATTTTCGCGGTTCATGCTGAACTAGAATGGAAAATGCTTTTATCGTAGCTCGACAAAAGGCGAACATTCAATGGAACTTTCATTTTTCCATAGTTGGTAATAGCTGTCACAGTCGACAGCGGTTATGAATTATAAAGGTAGCCAATACTTCACCACGAAAAATCAAATGAACGACGTCTTCACGATTATTTTACGGTACCTCCTTAAAAGTTACTGTCGTTAACGTGTGAACAACGAAACTGTAATTGACTGGCAGAATTCTGACTACATTGGACGTGAAACGACTCCCAGCATCTGTAATATTTAGCTCGACTTTAATCCATCATATTTCGAGAACTGATAGTAAGTACTGGATAAAAATTCGATTTGACATTGTGTATTTGCCTACATTACTGCAAACTTCGAGCGATTCGTACAAGATTAATGAAGAAGTCAGGTAAAATCCGAATAAAATCGGAAGGTGGACACAGCTGAGCAGTAATTTCAGCACATAAGTTTTGTTTTATGCACACCTAGACCCACTAGAATTACTAGGCGCGTCCGGAAAGTAAGTTCCGTTTGGTTATATACAACGAACGGGTACAGATACAGAAAAAATATTGATTGTACAAAAATCTACAACTGTTAAACTACTTTTCTACATAGCTTCCGAAATTTTGTAGGCAATTGTCATAGCATGGCACAAGGTTTTGTGTGCCTTTTTCATAGAATGTTGCCGCCTGTGTATTCAATCATGTGGTAACATGTTCTTTCAGCTCGTCATCATCGTTGAAGTGTTGACCACCAAGGACAGAGTTTAGGTGTAAGAAGAGGATTACTGTCATACGATTTTTTTTCACGATAATGCCTGACCTCACACACCGAATGTGACCAAACAATTCTTACGGAAATTTCAATGGGACCTGTTTGATCAACCTCCATACAGATCGGACCTCTCTCCTAGCGACTTTCATCTCTTCTTACAGCTAAAATCTGTACTTGGTGGTCAACACTTCAATGATGATAAGGAGCTGTTACCACATGGTTGAATACACAGGCGGCAACCTTCTGTGAAGGATGCATGAAAAAACTTGTGGCATGCTATGACGAACCGCCGCGTGCACCGCAACATGGCGCCCCAGTGCGCACGGTTAAACCTCCGCGGTCAGCAATATCAAAGTGGCATGGTGGTTACACACTGTACTCGCACTCGGGAGGATTGTGATTCAAATCTGCTTCTGGCCGTCCAATTGAAAATGCCGAGATGGTTCCATCGAAGGGGCACGGCCGATTTCCCTCCCTATCTGTACCTAAATTTCGAAGCGTGAACTCCGTTTATAGTGACCATGCTGTAGACTGGAAGTTAAACCTTAATATTCCTTCCTAATTCCCGCCAGAAATGTCTACTTTCCTTACAGACAATGAATATCTCTGCTGTTACGAAATGAGTTAGGTAGGTTTACCCTTTCAAATGTTTGGAAAACTAAGTGACCAAACTGTTGAGGTCATCGATACCTAGACTTTTAAACTACTTACACTAATGATTTTGTCGGCGTCAGGAGCCTCAGTCATATAAAATTTTTTAAAAGAGCTGACCGCCATTTGACAGAAAGTTTTGTTTATTGTCAGTACTTGGTTTCGGCCTTAGGCCATTTTCAAGTGCTGTGATAAAGATTTTCCTAAGGAAACCTATCTGACAACTTTTATCACAGCACTTGAAAATGGCCTGAGGCCGAAACAAGATAGTGACAATAAACAAAACTTTCAGTCAAATGGCGGTCAGCTCTTTTAAAAAATATACATTAACTTACTCTAAGAACAACACACAACACTCATTCCCTTGGGAGGACTGGAACCTACGACGGGAAGGGCCGTGACATGGCGCCTCAGACCGCGCGGCTTTTTCCACTTGGCGGCTTATACTTTACATACCGGTATACTATTTGTGAGAGAGGAGTGACACTACTGAACCGATATTTAATCGGGTTAACAAAACTGAGTCAGACGTAAACATCTAAACATGACAACGAACATAACATTCGGATATAAAAATATGATTGTATCTCGAATTAACAAGGTAATAAGGTTGGCGGCAAGTGACAGCACCTGACTTGCAATAATAGTGGAATGACACCAACCAAGTTGCATCCGAATGGGTTGCACTGGGCCAGGAGCAAGATACGTAAACTAATGTAATCCGGACGAACACTGTATTTTGAAACTGTCAGCCCGGGTAGATAGCTTCACGAACTAGTCCATCGAAACGCACGCATGAAGCCAGCTCTGTAGCAGAGATCAGCTATTTCGCACAGCAGTACCTTCGACTGCGAGTCGCGCTCTTTCCGGGCACAGCGGAGATTCCATCTGGCGGCCGTTTCTGCGCAACGACAGGAATAGCAATGAGATCGCTTCCGCTAGAGCGACGGCGGTGCTCGCAGCTCTGTTCTTCTACAGCGCTCTGTCCTTCCTCTCCTCCTCACATTGTCCGGGTTCAGCAACCTTCCGACAGTAAGGCGAATGACCAACAAAAGGCGTTGGTTCAGATTGAGATCAACGTGCTTGCTGCTGTATTTATGCAGCACTTTAACAACTTTATAAATTGCCGAAATCTTAAATACAAAAAAATCGCACTGACGTGTTTACGGCCCACTTTAGATTTGTAGTTTTATAAGTTTTAGCAAACATTTTGGACCAAAATAATAATGTAAAGAATAAAAATTAATTAATAAGGATGTCTGAAACCCTTTTAGCAAAACGAAAAGTTTCAGGTAGTGGCGGGTTGGAACCACTTACCTTCAGCGTCACAGTCCAACGCATTGCCCACTACGCTACGGCCAACACTTAAAAGTCGCGTTCTTTAATCACATACGATTGGCTGCTGTTATTAAATGAAGCTAATGTGGCATTTGTAGATACTAGATTATCATCTATCGTACGAAGAACGACGTGTTTTTGTTAATTCTTCAGTGCGCCATTGCTTTGGAATGAAAACGTGTAAGTTAAAATAAGAAAATAATCAAATACGCAACGCAAGCTGGCTTATGCCAGAGAGAGTTCTGGGCGAGGAATGTCACGTGACATCTGCGAACGGCTGGTTTTCGTTAATTCAGTGGAGGGCGTCAAAACTCTGTTATTTTTGCAAATATCTCTCAAACGATACGAGATATGAAAAAAAAATAAGGGAACAAAGCTGTAAAGAATCTTCTCCTCTACAAATTCGGTTATTCAATTTTACCGTCAGATGAATGGTTTATATGCAATTCAAATTACATTACAAACGACCTTTCTTTGGTATTACTAACGTATTTCTTGTCGAAATTGCCGGCCGCGGTGGCCGAGGGGACTAAGGCTCTTGTCGAAAATATTTCAAAAAGCGAGCTTCTGGTCCCTGATAGTCAAAAATTATGTCTGTAACATTTGGTGCCAATCGGCTGAACGGTTCGACCTAAAAATTGGGAACACGTCACAGCCAGACAGACATCGTCAAATCGCCGTTATTTTTGCAAATATCTCCACAACGATGCAAGATATGAAAAAAACATAATAGAGCGAAGTTGTAGAGAATTTTCCTCTCTACCAATTCGGTTATTCAATTTTCGTGTCGGGTGAATGGTTAATCCGTTATGTTTATTTAAATTTCGAGCTGACAAAAAACAATCGCAGAGGCCCACTTTTAGTGTTACTACCGTAACTTAAAGTGGGCCAAATGTTCAAATGTTTGTAAATCTAGGGTACTTAACTGCGGTGGTTATCGGTCCTTAGGCTTTCAAACTTCTTAAACTAATTTATGTTAAGGACAACACACACTCCCATGCCTCAAGGAGGACTTGAACTTCCGACGGCGAGTAACCGCGCGCTCTTCAGCATGACACCTTAGAGCGCTCGGCCACTCCGCCGTGGCCCTTAAATACTAAACGTAGGGGCCGTCTACTCGTCATCACCGAACGTGT
Organism: Locusta migratoria; assembly: GCA_026315105.1. Classification (NCBI taxonomy): domain Eukaryota; kingdom Metazoa; phylum Arthropoda; class Insecta; order Orthoptera; family Acrididae; genus Locusta; species Locusta migratoria. The sequence continues at coordinate 107,386,989 of CM048747.1, forward strand.
CCAAATTTATGGGTGCGGTGAAACATGAAAGTACCACAAGTGAGAAGTCCAGATGGTCAAGCACATCAGCATGGGACGTCATTATTAAAAACAAGCGCATTGTCTTGCAAACGCGTGGTTGTGAACAGTCCATGTGTTGCAAACACTAATAATCGCTAAATTTAACCTTGGTGGCGCTGTCGGCCCAAACACAATGTTCAAGTGTTTGTAGAGCTTATGGGACTTAACTGCGGGGTCGTCAGTCCCCTTGCAAACTACCTTATACTAAAGACGGCACAAACATCCATGCCCGAGGGGGGATTCGAACCCCCGACGGCGAACTGTTTAATCACACAGAAGCCCACCTGACAACACCAATACAACAAACGCACATTTAACAAAAGAGTCATCAACTTAAATGATATGAAGTTTACTGAAGAAGAAAGTAAACTGCTTGAAAACGGTCCAAAACATGACATGAACACAACAATGTCTCACACAGCAATTGACAACATAACAGAAGCTGAACATATAAATACACAATTTGAAAGACTTGACACACCAGAATTTAATCCAAACTTAACAAGAGAACCGTTGTTGTAGTGCATAGATGCACTATGTCATTGTAGTAAAAGCTTACATATCAGTATAAGTGACAGTATCAAAATGTTCAAATTTTTGTACAGTCTATGGGACTTAACTACGGGGTCATCAGTCCCTAAACTTACAAACTACTTATGAACTACTTACGAACTAGGACGGCACAAATATCCATGCCTGAGGGGGGATTCGAACCCCCGAGCGTAGTGGCCGTGACTGGAGCGCCTTAGTCCCCTCGGCCACCGCGGCCGGCAAGTGACAGTATCCTACTGTCACTTATACTGATGTGTAAACTGTAACCTACTGCCACCTATATTGATATGTAAACTTTTACCTCAATGACACAGTGCATCTATGCACTTTAAATTATTTTATACAACAAAGGTTGACATGACAAGATGGCCGCTGTGGGAAATATTTTTAGACCAGGAGATGGTGGCATAGGCCATCGAAACCGATCGTCGAAATAAAAGTATATACGAACGATCTTGGCTTTATCCTTGTTGGAACCTATCGTAATAATGCATCACCTCCGTAAAATATAAACATACAGAGCATACTTATAAACTGTCTTATACTAAATACAACACAAACAACCATGCCCGAGGGAGGATTCGAACCCCCGATGGCTAACGATCTCACGCATCGGAGCATACCGCCTCAATGCGCTCGATCACTCCGCCGCGGCAACAAAACCTCCATAAAGCAAAACACTAAGACATATTAAGAAAAATCCTACAGAAAACAACAATAATTAACACAAGAAAAGTCATAATCGCAAAGTCTGTCATTGTGCCAACCCAAGTAATAGTGACCCCACAAACCGGTATCAAAGAAACGTACCCACACTTCACAAACCCAATAAAAGGCAAAAACTCACGGAAGATAGCACAATAAGTGCCGAAACAAGTTTGGGTGTTAAAACAAATTAGTGTCTTGCATAATGCGGAATTTAACCTCAGATCTTAATTCAAGTGGTCTGTAAGTCATTACGTAGTATTCATAGAATATATGACATCAACTGCGATTGGGCAAAGCTGTAAGCTAAGGCTCTTGTCGAAAATATTTCAAAAAGCGAGGTTCTGGTCCCTGATAGTCAAAAATTATGTCTGTAACATTTGGTGCCAATCGGCTGAACGGTTCGACCTAAAAATTGGGAACACGTCACAGCCAGACAGACATCGTCAAATCGCCGTTATTTTTGCAAATATCTCCACAACGATGCAAGATATGAAAAAAACATAATAGAGCGAAGTTGTAGAGAATTTTCCTCTCTACCAATTCGGTTATTCAATTTTCGTGTCGGGTGAATGGTTAATCCGTTATGTTTATTTAAATTTCGAGCTGACAAAAAACAATCGCAGAGGCCCACTTTTAGTGTTACTACCGTAACTTAAAGTGGGCCAAATGTTCAAATGTTTGTAAATCTAGGGTACTTAACTGCGGTGGTTATCGGTCCTTAGGCTTTCAAACTTCTTAAACTAATTTATGTTAAGGACAACACACACTCCCATGCCTCAAGGAGGACTTGAACTTCCGACGGCGAGTAACCGCGCGCTCTTCAGCATGACACCTTAGAGCGCTCGGCCACTCCGCCGTGGCCCTTAAATACTAAACGTAGGGGCCGTCTACTCGTCATCACCGAACGTGTCCAAATTTATGGGTGCGGTGAAACATGAAAGTACCACAAGTGAGAAGTCCAGATGGTCAAGCACATCAGCATGGGACGTCATTATTAAAAACAAGCGCATTGTCTTGCAAACGCGTGGTTGTGAACAGTCCATGTGTTGCAAACACTAATAATCGCTAAATTTAACCTTGGTGGCGCTGTCGGCCCAAACACAATGTTCAAGTGTTTGTAGAGCTTATGGGACTTAACTGCGGGGTCGTCAGTCCCCTTGCAAACTACCTTATACTAAAGACGGCACAAACATCCATGCCCGAGGGGGGATTCGAACCCCCGACGGCGAACTGTTTAATCACACAGAAGCCCACCTGACAACACCAATACAACAAACGCACATTTAACAAAAGAGTCATCAACTTAAATGATATGAAGTTTACTGAAGAAGAAAGTAAACTGCTTGAAAACGGTCCAAAACATGACATGAACACAACAATGTCTCACACAGCAATTGACAACATAACAGAAGCTGAACATATAAATACACAATTTGAAAGACTTGACACACCAGAATTTAATCCAAACTTAACAAGAGAACCGTTGTTGTAGTGCATAGATGCACTATGTCATTGTAGTAAAAGCTTACATATCAGTATAAGTGACAGTATCAAAATGTTCAAATTTTTGTACAGTCTATGGGACTTAACTACGGGGTCATCAGTCCCTAAACTTACAAACTACTTATGAACTACTTACGAACTAGGACGGCACAAATATCCATGCCTGAGGGGGGATTCGAACCCCAGAGCGTAGTGGCCGTGACTGGAGCGCCTTAGTCCCCTCGGCCACCGCGGCCGGCAAGTGACAGTATCCTACTGTCACTTATACTGATGTGTAAACTGTAACCTACTGCCACCTATATTGATATGTAAACTTTTACCTCAATGACACAGTGCATCTATGCACTTTAAATTATTTTATACAACAAAGGTTGACATGACAAGATGGCCGCTGTGGGAAATATTTTTAGACCAGGAGATGGTGGCATAGGCCATTGAAACCGATCGTCGAAATAAAAGTATATACGAACGATCTTGGCTTTATCCTTGTTGGAACCTATCGTAATAATGCATCACCTCCGTAAAATATAAACATACAGAGCATACTTATAAACTGTCTTATACTAAATACAACACAAACAACCATGCCCGAGGGAGGATTCGAACCCCCGATGGCTAACGATCTCACGCATCGGAGCATACCGCCTCAATGCGCTCGATCACTCCGCCGCGGCAACAAAACCTCCATAAAGCAAAACACTAAGACATATTAAGAAAAATCCTACAGAAAACAACAATAATTAACACAAGAAAAGTCATAATCGCAAAGTCTGTCATTGTGCCAACCCAAGTAATAGTGACCCCACAAACCGGTATCAAAGAAACGTACCCACACTTCACAAACCCAATAAAAGGCAAAAACTCACGGAAGATAGCACAATAAGTGCCGAAACAAGTTTGGGTGTTAAAACAAATTAGTGTCTTGCATAATGCGGAATTTAACCTCAGATCTTAATTCAAGTGGTCTGTAAGTCATTACGTAGTATTCATAGAATATATGACATCAACTGCGATTGGGCAAAGCTGTAAATGTGTACCCAGCCGGCATTCGAACCCGGGTCTCCAGCTTTCTAGGCAGTTGCGCTGACCCCTACACCACTGGGGACACAGTGATCTGACGGGAGGCGTGCCTAGGTAGTCCTTGCAGGTGCGGTGATTACTGTGTCCCCAGTGGTGTAGGGGTCAGCGCAACTGCCTAGAAAGCAGGAGACACGGGTTCGAATCCCGGCTGGGTACACATTTTCAGCTTTGCCCAATCGCAGTTGATGTCATATATTCTATGAATACTAAATAATAACAACTGCAGGATCAGAAGTGACGTTTATGCTTTCGGAACAGACGCCACATGTATACATTATCATTACGTTACAGTAAACAAAGTATGTCCTGCACAGCCGGCCGCGGTGGCCGAGGAGACTGAGGCGCTCCAGTCACGGTCTGCACGGCCACTACGGTCGGGGGTTCGAATCCCCCCTCGGGCATGGATATTTGTGACGTCTTTAGTATAAGGTAGTTGATAAGTAGTTTGTAAGTTTAGGGACTGATAACCCCGTAGTTAAGTCCCATAAGCTTAACAAACATTTGTTTTTGTCCTGCACACACCTGCATTACAGTGGCGAAAAACTTTTCCGCGCGCTATTCTTAAATTCGGCAGTTCCTCGCTTCTTCCAGTGTACGCAGGAAACCAGTTCCGCGACCTCGTTGCTCGTTGCTCATTGACCGTGACCTCAGACAGGTGTTTCGAGTCGAGAGGAGCTGGTTTTGCTCTGCTTCTCGTATACCGTGCTGATGCATTACGGGCAGTATAAGTGAAGCCGCGGCGAACACATAGGATTCCACCTGCAGTGAAGATACTGGTTTACAACACATCGAATGGTGAGCAGACTGGAGCATGCGAAGTGTTTTAGACCTAGCCAATCCTTATAATTTAAGACAACAAAAGGCCACAGCTATAAGAACACGTGGCGGAATTACCAGGCATTTTTTAACCCTCCAATAGGAAGTTGGGCTGCTATTTACCCCACAGATTATATTTTCATTCAGAACACCTAGATGACGACAGGGTACTGGTGTGATTTTTAGCAGCAGTCAGTGGCACTTACCCAAGTTAGTTGCACGCCTTTTCCTCATTCGCATGTGAGAGCGTGACGAGCGAACTCTCCGTTGGGATTTACTGCATCCCACATTTCTGTCGTCCTTGCAGGAGCGTTGTTAAGGACATTCTAGATTTCTAAGCAAGTTTTCTGGTTCTTAACCACTGCTACACCATTCATAAGTGACTTGATATTATTTACACATTCTACAATATTACAGTACATTATTACAACATTAAAATACTTTAAATAACAGTTGTCTTCTGTCTGAGTTACTGGTTTACATGTATTACATCACACATGTGGTTGTATGAACTAGAACCTGCTAGGCTGATGGAGCTACTGCTAACAGTGGAGGAAGAAGGAAAGGCTGTCAAGAAAGTGGAGGAAGAGAAAGAACAGCTAGAAGATGATAATAGGGGCGAGGAACATGATATTCAAATTGATACTAAGATTATTTACAACTTGTACAAAAACCAGACAGCGGTTGTCAGAGTTGAAGGGCATGAAAGGGATGCAGTGGTTGGAAAGGGAGTAAGACAGGATTGTAGTCTTTCTCCATTGTTATTCAATTTGTACATTGAGCAAGCTATAAAGGAAAGCAAGGAGAAATTTGGAGAAGGAATTAAAATTCAGGGTGAAGAATTAAAAACATTGCGTTTTCCGATGACATAGTAATTCTGTCAGAGACAGCAAAGGACCTGGAAGAGCAATTGAACGGAATGGACAGTGTGCTGAAAGGTGCAAATAAGATGAATATTAATAAGAGCAAAACTAGGGTAATGGAATGCAGTGTAAGAAAATCAGGTTGTGCTGAAGGAATTGGATTGGGAAACGAAGCAATAAAGGAGGTAGATGAGTTTTGTTACTTGGGCAGTAAAATAACAAATGATGGTCGCAGTACAGAGGATATAGAATGCAGAATGGCAATGGGTAGAAAAGCGTTCTTGAAAAAGATAAATTTGTTAACATCGAATATTGATTTAAGCCTAAGGAAGTCCTTTCTGAAGGCATTTGTATGGAGTGTTGCCTTGTATGGGAGTGAGACGTGGACGATAAACAGTGCGGACAGGAAGAGGATTGAGGCTTTTGAAATATGGTGCTACAGAAGAATGCTGAAGATTAGGTGGGTGGATCGCGTAATTAATGAGGAGGTACTGAACAGAATTGGGGAGAAAAGAAATTTCTGGCGTACCTTAACTAAAAGAAGGGATAGATTGGTAGGACACATTCTTAGACATCAAGGAATTGCGAATTTAGCGTTAGAGGGAAGTGTGTGGGGTAAAAATCGCAGAGGAAGACCGAGAGATGGATACAGTAAGCAGATTCAGACAGATGTAGGTTGCCGTTCTTATGTGGAGATGAAGAGGCTTGCTCAGGATAGGGTATTGTGGAGAGCTGCATCAAACCAGTCTCCGGACTGAAGACCACAACAACAACAACAACAACAACAACAACAAGACTAAATCAAATTCAAATGTTCAAATGTTTGTAGAATTTATGGGACTTAACTACGGGGTCATCAGTCCCTAAGCTTACAAACTACTTATGAACTAGCTAAGACTAAGGACGCAAAAATATCCAAGCAGAGTAATTATGCAGATGTAGATAAAGGCGATATTGTCTTTCCCCATGACTGTCATCAACCCTGCGTTAGAGATGTGATCTTTTAGCCCCAATGAAAAAGGTACAGTACCCCCAACATCGTGCGTGTTATATTTTTAAAGTAAAAATTTTCCTGTCATATTGTTGATTGTTACTTCTTTTATATTTGATAATTTATCATCTACATGGAACAAATTACTCCTTACATTATAAACCCAGCTAACAATAAAAATTACAAATTCTATAATTCATTGCGTTCTTCACAAAGTGCTTGGATTCAGTTGGCGGGAACTTCAGTGAAGCAGTCGGGACGAAGCTAGCTCGCAATCCTGAAGAGAAAGATTCCAGGGGTAGTGAAAGTACAGGGGGTTTCCTCAAGAGTCATAACATTTTATGGATTTTTCGTCGTTCCAGGATCCTCTTTCATGATGTTTCATGATCAAAAGTGTTCAAATGTTTGTGAATCTTAAGGGACTTAACTGCGGGGTCATAAGTCGCTAAACTTACAAAGTACTTATGAATTACCTTATGTCCGAGGTGGGGGGGATTCGAACACCCGACGGGGAACGGCGTCGCGCATCGGAGCATAGTGCCACTCCGCCACGACTCCAAGATCTGGTCTGGACCCTCTGTAAATAGGAGTAATGCACTTGTTATTTTAATAACAATAAGCAGTGTAATGAAAGTATTCTTGAAACGAAACTGCCCGAAAAAGAGATTGAAATAATCCATAACGACACACAAGAAATTTTTGAAATAAGGGAAAGTGGCGTGATAAATTACTGATACTTCCTTAGGTATAAAAAATTGATCTAGATACGTGATCATGTACATGGACCCTGGTTATGTGATGGATAGTCGACTAAAAAGGGGTCTGAACATTGTAACAATGAGTTACCGAAACTATAGTTGGACCTACGAACGATGAAGAGTCGTGCATGTCTAGACAATAGGAACTTTGCCGATTTCAAGCAATAGTTCAAGTACGCACATCTACGCTTACTTTGCGCTTAAAGAAACCTTATAGCCCGCAAATAATGCCTCTTGATTGCTTCGATAGAATTTGTTACGTGTCAGCACCATCAGGAATGATAACTTGCAACAAATAGACTAAAATACACTGAATATTCGCTACTATCAAGTCAAAACTGCACGTTCATTGGCTGATAGAGAATGCTTGATGTAGATCCGCAGATCAAGGAAGGAAGAAAGCTTAGAGTTTAACGTCCCGTCGACAGCTTGGTCATTAGAGACGGAGCTTGCGCTGTTTGGGTGAGGATGTCCAAGGAAATCGGCCGTGCCCTTTGAAAGGAGCCATCCCGGAATTTGCCTGGAGTGATTTAGGGCAACCACGGAAAACCTAAATCTGGATGGCCGGAGGTGAACCACCGTCCTTCCGAATGCGACTCCAGAGTGTTACAACTGCGCCACCTTGCTCGGTGATGCACAGATCAAGCCTAAACTCTACCGCTTTCGTTCGTGGTTCCAACTATAGTAAATATAGGATTTACAACATTAAAGGCTGAAGTGTGTGTTTGTTTATACGGATAAACAGTAAGCGAACGTAAACAGGGAAAGGGAGTGGGTGGAAGGGAGGAATGGAAAGAATGCAGCCTCGTAGAATTTTGCACAGCATAATTTTTATAATTCCTTACATTTCGGTTGAGAATCGTAATTTGATATAAGACGTTTCTAGGGGCGAATGAAGACCGACCTTTATGTAATGCTCATGAACATTACATCTAGATAGGATGCTCTGCAAATCACATTTAAATGCCTGGCATAGGGTTCGTCGAACCACTTTTATATTATTTATCTCCCATTCCATTCTCAAATAGCGCGAGGGAAGAAGGAACATCTGAATCTCTCCGTTCGGGATCTGATTTCTCGTATTTTATTCTGATCATCTTTTCTACCTATGTAAGTGGCAGCCAACAATATATTTTCACACTCGGAGGAGAATGTTGGCGCCGGCCGCGGTGGCGGAGGGGACTGAGGCGCTTCAGTCACGGTCTGCACGGCCACTACGGTCGGGGGTTCGAATCCCCCCTCGGGCATGGATATTTGGGCCGTCCTTAGGATAAGCTAGTTGTTAAGTAGTTTGTAAGTTTAGGGACTGATGACCCCGTAGTTAAGTTCCATAAGCTATACAAACGTTTGAGAATGTTGGCGATTGAAGTTTCGTAAGTAGACCACGCCGCAGCGATAAGCGCCGTTGTTATAATTATTCCCATCCCAGATCCTGTATCATTTCCGTAACGCTGTCTCCCCTGTAACGTGACACTACAAAACGAGCTGCCCTTCTTTGAACTCTTTCTTGTCTTCTGTCAAACCCACCTGATAAGGATCCCACATTGGGCAGCAATACGCCAAAAAAGGACGGACAAACGTAGTGTATGCAGTCTCTTTAGTAGTTCTATTGCATCTTTTAAGGGTTCTGCCAACAAAACCCAGTCTCTGGTACGCCTTTCCGCATTATCTACGTCTTCTTTGCAATTTAAATCTGAAGTAATAATAATTCCTAGGTATTTAGCTGAGTTTACGGGCTTCCGTTTTATTGATTTATCTTGTAAACAAAGTTTAATGGATTTCTTTTCGACTCATGTGGACGACTTCACACTTGTCATTATTTAGAGTCAATTGCCAATTCTTACACCATAGTGATATCTTATTTAGATCGTTCTGCAATTGGTTTTGATCTTCAGGTGATTTTAATAGACGGTAAATGTCGGCGTCGTCTGCAAACAACGTAAGAGAGCTGCTTAGATTTTCTCCCAAATCGATTAAGTAAATAAGGAATAGCATAGGACCAATAACAATACCCTGTGGAACGCCGGATATCACCTCTGTTATAGTCGATGCATTACCATCTATTAGTACAAACTGTGTCATCACTGACAGGAAGCTAAAGAATTTTCAGAGAACCAGATGTATCCTGTGCTCGCTGAAGGTATCCGAGTGTTGCAAAGGGAGCATTTGTCTAGGATATGAACTGCAGGCCGCAGGGGAGTGGACGAAAGTTCCAAAGCGCCTAGCTGCTTAGCGCCGCTACTCGCCGTCGGAGGTTCGAGTTTCCCTGTGGCGTGGGTGTATTTGTTGTCCTTAGTATAAATGAGACTGGATAGATCTAAATTTTAACTTTCTTGTAATGAATGACAGTTCTCTTTCTACGTCTAGAATGATGGCAACAGCAAACAGAAAAATCCGATAATACGTAACTGGATTCTGTTATTGGTCAATATCGAACTGGTCATATAGCTATATTCGGTGTAAATGCTGAGATATAGTATGAAATGTAACGATTTGTTTATTTGTATTTGTGTGTTCTCGAAAAATACAAAGGAGTAATAAATGAAATAGCATAGAAGACACTTTTACGATCAGTTTCGCTATTCCAATGTTTTGGAGTTATAGCGGCTCTCTTTTTCTTCGAAATGAAATGAAAAGGCTTTGATTCCCGAGCACTGCAGTTAAGTTAGAATCGAAATTATAATTTGTATGACTTAAAAAGAGTTCTAAAATAAAAATACCGGTTTAAAAATTTAATTTACCAGTAATATTTTGTCGCTTCGGGCGGTGCTAACCACCAAAGAGTATTAAATGACAATACAAAGAGTACATAATTGTCTCAGCTTCATGCAGAAACGAAATAAACTGGACTAAATTACTGAAAAAAATGCAAATATTTTCATTCCAGTTTACTTGTTTCGACTGACTACTGAATTAATAACAAATCATATATTCTTCCAATAATATTACGGGCAATAACTTCCTACCAGTCTCCAAAGGAATCAGTAATAGCTTCAACAGCAGCGGGATAAATAAATATCGGTCGGTCCATAACGAATTTAGGATGACGACTGGAGTACCATGGCGTGTTGAGATTTTCATGGTTCCGCTCCTGCATCGCATATGAGGTACGTTAAAAACTTTGCTTTCAAAATTTTCTTTCTTTTTAATTATTGTGCATGCTCTCCTTCGAAATAGACTTATCTATAATCCATACTCCGGTCCAAGCTCTGGTTTCACTTGTCTTGTTACTACTCAGGTTGGATCGCGCAAATTTTCATTTATCTCGTCTTCCGTTGCAGATTTTCTTCTTTTGAAAGGGATTTTCAACTTTGGACGGTAGACTCACGTTTCATCGCCAGTTCTGATTCTCTTAAGGAACATCTCGTTCTCTTTTCCGCGATCCGGAAAGTCTTCACGAACTGCGTGGCGATGGTCTTTCTGGTCCAAACTCAAGAGCCCTGTGATGAACTTCCCGCCTACACAATGCATTCAAAGATGATGTGTCAGCATTTCATGACATGATCCAACTGAAATGTTACTTTCTTCTTTCATCTGTCAGTCTTTGATTGGCACGTACTGTACAATTACGTTAATTTTCCTGACATGACAACATGGGTAGACTTTGAATGGCATCCTGAATGAGATCATTTTAACTTCCGTAGGGCCATTTTTAAACCGCGTGAACCATTCGTACTATATCATTTGGTGTGCCTCTGTACGATATGGCAAGTGTCTTAATTCCTTTGGTAGCTATGTACAAAAATAGCTCAAAAATTCCTGTACCTGTTGCCAATAGAGTTTTCAATGTAATTATGTTTGTTTAAAAAAAATAGTGAACTTACTGTCTGGATCCGCCTCGTAAAAAAAAGTTAACTATCCCATAAACCTGACACACCTAGTGTGTACTTAATCGATAGCAGACCAACAGTTCTATGGTAAGACCTGGTGGACATGGTACAGACACAATAAAAGCATCTCATACCTTGTCCCAATCTTGGAAGGGAAGCATCACTTCCAATCACCTACAATCATGACTGAACCACTTAATAAACAATAAACTTCTTGAGCCTCTCCCGGCAATGAACAACGGTAGCCACGAAAAATTTCTGTTTTTAATCATGTTACTAGTGCCACGCGGGAATGGCCATGCGTCTTAAGGCCTCATGCCTCTGATCCTGTAGCCGCTGCTGTCGGAGGTTCGAGTCCTCCCTGGAATATTGATGTGTGTGTCGTCGTTAGCGTAAGTTAATTTGAATAGTTTGTAAATTACGGACCGATGACCTTGGCAGTTTGGTTCCTTAGGATTACAAACATTTGAACTTATTACTGGCAAAAAATTATCAAGCGCATTGATCGGCAACACAATCCTAATGACTGATTAAGTACAAGACATTTTCAACGATTCCGTATCCAAACTGCTTTCCCAGACACCTGGAAAACGGGCCGACTTTAAACCACTATCTAAATATGACTTTGCCACAGCAGCCTTTAGTACTTGCATTCTTTCAGCTTTCTAAGAGCAAAACTCTGTACAACACGAGCAGGAAATCTATACTAATAATATGTCTGTAAATGTAAGCCTGTCACTGTTCACTTCAATCTTCAAAACTACTGGACGAATCTTCGTGCGGTTTTCACAGGAAACATGAAAAAAGTTTGGGTCAACATATAGGCATAATTTTAGCAAAATCGGATCACGAAAAAAAAAATTATCGTAATTTTAAGTGTTTTCAGTAACCGTCATGTCTGTTAGTTTAACTATTAAAAACCTGTTATCTCCAAAACTACTTCACAAATTTGCATGGGGTTTTCACAGATAACTTGAGCGTAACTCTGGACAACATATAGACTTCGTTTCATAAAAATCGGATCACGGAAAAAAATATAGTAATTTGAAAATTTTTATCTACGATCGTCATGTCTGTCTGTCTCTTTGAACACGTTTATCTCCAAAACTACTTGACGAATTTTCATTGCGTTTTCACACGTAACTTGGGCGTATCGTGCGGTTACATAAAGGATTCAATAATTAACATCGTATCAGAGAAAATAAAGAGATCATAATTTAATCATTTGTTTAAAAGCCATCATGTATTTCTATTTGTTGAGGATACTCTCCAAAAGTACTACATGAACTTTCAAGGGTTTCCACAGGTAAATTGTGAATAGTTTGGAGAGTAACATAGGATTCATTTCATTAAAATCAGATCAGAGGAAGGAAAGATATCGTAATTTGAAGTTTTATGTGTACACTTATGCTTATAAGTAAGGTGTAATACAGCAAATCTCCAAGAGTACTATACGAACTTTCGTGGGGTATAATATGTCAACTGAGAGTACCGTGGTTCAATACTACACTAATACTTCAGCATACACTTATTGTGAGAGATAAACAGTTTATTACTACACCACGGAACCAATACATGGTGCTGTTATTATTATTATTATTTCTCATCTCAACGAGATAAGTGTTTGCAGAAATTTACGCCAAACAATTACACACCGCAGTCTTAACTTTATGAACACAACCTGACATTGAATTTACAACGTTCCGGACCATGGACATAAATTTCACTTTTTGTATTGAAAAGCTTTATGAACATTCATCGTTTTCGACAATGACTTCTACTTAAATTTGACATCTTGGCTAGGAGAACTGAGTTTATTGACAGAGCGATCCAACAAGGATTCTGTTTTGGCTGACCTAGGTCCGGAACCCTAAAAAACCATGATGTACACAGGTCCCTCTTTTAAAAATCGTTGCGAAGCACGGGCATATAAGCTAGTCCATAATATTAGTACTAAGTGCGACGCTACTGAAGGGATCAACTGACGTAGGATAGAAAAGAAACGAAATGTATAACTTGTTGAAACCAATAAATCACGTTAGTTCAAAAAATGTTCAGATGTTTGTAATTCTATCGGACCAAACTGCGTGGTCATCAGTCCGTAGCTTACGAACTACTTAAACTAAACTAAACTAACCTAAGGAAACACACACACCCATGCCCCAGGGAGGACTCGAACCTCCACGGCGAGCAACCGCGCGCTCCGCAGCGAGACGCTTTAGACCGCTCGGCTACTCCACCGCGGCAATCACGTTAGTTCGAGTTGTGAATCAACCCCCTACGCCAACTGCGGATTACGAAGCGCATTCTGGCTTGATTCATCGCATAAATATTATTCTAAATGGAATGTCGTGAAATGCCGTACAAAATTCAAGGAGGATTGAGGATATGAAAGCAGATATATAGTTTAATTTTCCGGTACTTTGTCCAGCAGAAACACTTTATTGCCGATAAAAGCTTCCTGCCTGCAGCCGAGACAAGATTCTGTAACAGCCGTGGATTATGGAGATATAGAGCAGCTGTTTTGAGGAAGACATAAAGTCGAGGCTGGGCAGTTTGCCTAGCGGTCCTTCGTCTGGCGTAATTTCCTGGTTGCGAGATGCAGCAATTGCCCGCTCCACCAAGTAGGCGTTTGACAGTTCACCAGCTATGAGCACAGCAGTCGCCACTCTGCAGTAAAATTCTTACGTAACGCTTGGCAGTATTCTTGTTCAATGCCAAGCGTCATCACTCGACACAGTTTGGAATCCAGATGCAATATTTCTGCCCCTTTAATCAAGTAAGTAACACACGATAAGTAAGCTGACAGTTATCTAACATGGCTGTAACTCCAATGTTAGCAGAACGTCTTGTCAGACTCGTCATATCCGCACAACTATACTAGGGCCAGCATTAGAAGTTCTGTTACAGCTTTCAACTGCGGTTTTGCAAACGATTCAGGCGAGAAGTCTTCTATACAGCAGCAACAGCCCTGAGACGTCCATAACCCAGATGATTATCGTGGAAGATGCATGACATGCAGAGAAGGGTTTAGTGTACAACGCGGGAAATTTTAGTTTTATTATTGGCTGCTCCTAACAGTCGATAAAGGAAGGTTGTCACTTGATTACCATGTAGGATTTGTTTGATGGCTATTTAGATGTGAGTGACAATAATATTGGGAAGTTGTGTTGCTGAAAATAATGGATGATTGACATACGTGCACAGTAAGTATATTTTTATAATAAACTAGCTGAAAATCCAGCGTTGCCCGGGTATTTATTTATTTATTCCTGCCATTTTTACGCATATATTCATTTTTATAGGGGCTGTATGCTTGTAAAATCTCATGGGAATACAATTAGTAGTAAAGAATTGTAATAGATTAAAACTTAGTGCGCGATGGGGCGGTTTTCCATCAACGTTACTGTTTATGTGCTCATATCTCATGAACTACGTCTAGTACTGTGACACAATTTAGAATGAACACTCAACTATATGCATGTGTACTCAGTGGCGTAGCTGTATCACGAAGGGCTCCGGGGCAAAAATGACATAGGGGCCCTCTTTAAACTGAAACTATACAAATACAAAACTACTTCATCATCAGCTTCTTACCGCCCCCTGGATGACAGAATAAGGCAAACCTAAATACTACTTACGTGCGATGCACCCGATAATCTTTAATCGTACGCTCTAATATAACTGTGTAAGTTTGTTTGTTATGCTTTCAAGCAAAAATTAATGGGTGGACTTGGATGAAATTTTGCAGTGGAATAGGGTTCGACCTGGGTAGGACACACAGATAAAACGACCCCATGAGAAAGTTCCGAAGTTGCTCCAAACTAGGCGAATGAAGTTGCAGACAGAAGCTTCATTGATAACGCGCCGATCAGTAATGCAATCCATATTTTCTCTTCTTCTTGCACAAATTTCAGAGTGCAATTGGTTACAGCACTTAATTGGGATTTATGATTAAAGAGCACTCCCTCGGCGGTATTCACTACACAAAGAGGAGTTAGTAAAACAATACTGTTCTGTAATAATACACTATAGAGACTTCTTATTTAAATGTTATCACACCGTATATTGTCAAACACACTGCTCGTAATTCAGTGCCATTGACTGTTATTTCGCAACTCCGACTTCAACCGAAAATGTTCAAATGTTTGTATAGTTTATGGGACTTAACTACGGGGTTATCAGTCCCTAAACTTACAAACTAATTATGAACTACTTACGAACTAGGACGGCACAAATATCCATGCCCGAGGGGGGATTCGAACCCCCGACCGTAGTGGCCGTGCAGACCGTGACTGGAGCGCCTCAGTCCCCTCGGCCACCGTGGCCGGCACTTCAACCGACAACACGCTAATAGTGACACGGTACACGTCTTAGCGGACAAGCAATAGACCTTGTTATGGTTATATACTGAGGTGGGAGTAATTTTGGATTTCACTTCGTGCCTTTGAGGTTTGCCGGTCTAGGGTAAAATCGAAAATCCTTCATTCAACAAAATATAGAGTAGAACGTCGATTATCCAAAGTAATTAGTAGACATGGCTGTTCGAAAAACCGGTTTATACAGATAATCATACTGTACACTTCTATTTACCAATAAGAAGTTTATACAGTATTTGGAGGCGCGCGATCCTTCACACTGCACCGAGCGGCACGCCGCAACACTTGGAAGTCTCAGCTGTTGCTGTGAGCAGCTTTGATGCTGCCGCTACTTCTGCAGCTACATCTACTGAAGTGTGTCGGTTGCTGTACACAGCGAGTGGCGGCTCGGCCGGTCAGCTGCTCTTCCGAATGGCGTCGTGTGAAGCGAAGGCCCCAATAGGAAGCTTTGCTCCGCCACGCGGTGGCCCAATGTGGTTACTATTGGAAACTTGGTGGGAGGGGAGGGAGAGGTGATGGACGTTAGGGCGGGAAAGTAAAGAAAAAAAAAAAAAATTAAAAATTCGACGCACGAAGGTCGAGGGGCCCCTTAAGCTCGGGGGTCCCGGGGCACTGCCCCGCCCAGCCCTATGATAGCTACGCCACTGTGTGTACTGTCTGTAAAATTTCCCACGGCTACAATTTGTAGTGTAGAAATTATAAATTGAACGTCATAGTGAATGCCGTATTTTTACTGCATGAACAACGGAAAAGTAGTAAGCGAAAAACTTTTTTCCTTTAATCTTCTTGATATAGTTGCCAGCGAGAAAAAGTTTAATAAAGGTTTAAAATTATGTTTGAAGTTTGTTGTAAATCGCTAAGTACTGTCATTCTCATACAGTGTATTTCGAAATTCTCGCCGCATTATACGGCATTTTTTGCGATTTCTATTGGTTATGACGTAATATCTTTTGAACCATGTGCCGTATTGTTAACCATGCAGCAATTGTTACCTCACGGTAAGGAATGAGTGTACCAAATTTGGTTGAAATCGGCCCAATGGTTTAGGAGAAAATGAGCAGCATTCTCGCTAAATGCAGCAGTTTTTCGCACATCTCATTGTTTATGACGTAACATCTCGTGAACTATTATCGTATGTGATTCTTACACTTACGGCGACCGTCCTCATGAATTGAAGCTTACGTGTACAAAATTTCATAAAGATTGGAAGAAAACTAGATTTCTATGCAAAACGTACACACATACGGACACTCTGCTTTATATATTAGAAGAAGAAGATAGGCCAAAGCTTTTGAATTTCAAATGTTCAAATGTCCTTTAAGCTTATGGGACTTTACTACGGGATCATAAGTCCCTAAACTTAAAAACTACTTATGAACTAGCTAAGACTAAGGACGGCACAAATATCCATGCCCGAGGGGGGATTCGAACCCCCGGCCGTAGTGGCCGTGCTGACCGTGATTGGAGCGCCTCAGTCCCCTCGGCCACCGCGGCCGGCTTGAATTTAAAAATATATATTGAAGAATGATTATTTTTATTACCGAAACTTTAATCCGGTACCTAACCGCCAGGGCTGTAGCCAGGGGGAATGACGGACATCAATCCCCATCCCCCTAAATTATGTTGTAATACTTTATAAGTTAGAATATATATATATATATATATATATATATATATATATATATATATATATATAACATAATTTACGGCTACAATTTATTGTTTGATTTCCCCTTCCCCCCAATCACTCACACACACACACACACACACACACACACACACACACACACACACCAAAGCAAAATTCTAACTACGGTTATGCGAACGTCATAATGCGGACAGCTATTTGAGCTGCAATCATTTTACAGCATCCTTCTAGAAGGGTGTTATGGCATCAGTATATTTCTTGATTTTCTGTTATCAGAAAAATAGCCACACTGTATGAACTAATTGAAATATTAGAGTTATATGAAGGCAATGGGATATATTAATTTGGAATACACTAGGTGGTCAAAAGTATCCAGACACCCCAAAAACATACGCTTGTCATATTAGGTGGATTGTGTTGCCACCTTCTGCTAGGTACTCCGTAGCAGCGATCTCAGAAGTCATCAGACATCGTGAGATAGGACACTCCGTGCAACTCACGGACTTCGAACGTGGTCAGGTAATTGGGTGTCGCTTGTGTCAGAAGTTTGTACGCAAGATTTCCACACTCCTAAACATCCCTAGGTCCATCGTTTCCGATGTGACAGTGAAGTGGAAACGTGAAGGGACACGAACAGCACGGAAGCGTACAGACCGACTTCGTCTGTTGACTGACAGAGACCACTGAAAATTGAAGAGCGTCGTACAGTGTAATAGGCAGACACCTATCCATACCATCACACAGGAATTCCAAACCGCATCAGGATTCGCTCCAACGACAGTTAGGCGAGATAACTTTGATTTCGTGGTGGAGCGACTACCCATACGCTACTCATCACGCAGGCCAATACCAAACGACGCCTCGCTTGGCACAGGCATACATTGTTCTTTTGAGCATCTTCTTACTACTTGCTGTTGAAGGGCAATTCGGGGATGGTGACTGCATCTTTCAACACGATCGAGCACTGTTCATAATTCACGGCCTGTGGCGGAGAGCACCTTTGGAATATTCTGGAAGGCCGACTTTGTACCAGGCCTCACCGACCTTCATCGATACCTCTCCTCAGTGCAGCACTCCGTGAAGAATGGGCTGCCATTCCCCCAGAAACCTTCTAGCACCTGATTGAACGTATGCCTTCGAGAGTGGAAACTGTCATCAGGGCTAAGGGTGGACCAACACCATAATGATTTCCAGCATTGCCAACGGAGGGCGCCATCAACTTGTAAATTATCAGCTAGATGTCCGGATACTTTTCATCACATAGCGTAGTGTTGCATTAATGCCTCCACTGAGTGCTAATAAAGATGGAACGAGACAATTTACCGAGTAGCCAATTGAACACTCGTACTGAATTACAATCTACATCAAATACTGAAAGCGACATTATAGCGCCAGAACCAGATTGATCTTTGCATACTTCTGACACTTTTTCGTGACGTAGTTTAACAAAATGCTTGGGCTTTGTGTAGGAAATCAATGGCGATATTGGGAGGCAGTAAGAGGATAACTACATGTCGAGAACGGCGTTCTGTTTCCTCAAAATCAGATTCCAATTATGACAGTTTCAGCATTGTGTGGCAAATTTATCAGTTGATCCACGCACATGTAACAAGAGATAGTTGAGCTGCAGAAAGTGTGGGAAGAAATTAACTATGGAGTGTATAAAAATGAAGTTCCTCTACATGTTAACTGTTATATCAGCTACCATACCGATATAAAATGAGAAATCTGTTAGTGGTGACAGCCATAGAAATATATGTTGCAATCAGTATTAAAAAACCCAACACCTTCCAAAAACTATTCATGATAATGGTTTTAACGTGGGCATAATTCGTTAAAGGCAACCCAGATAGGTCATAAGTAATGAAACTGTACGAATCCAACAGAAAAAAATTCAGGATTATCTGGGATAAAATCAAGTTGTGAGGTACGGTCAAGTAGGAGAGCCAACCGGCAGTGCCACGCAAAGCGCAATTCTCACGAATCCCAATTCTACTTCTAATTTCAGCCAATACTGCTACTGTCGAGTATAATCAGCAAATCGCAATCTTAATTGTATAATGCGAAACAAAATAAAAGATTTACTTTTTCTTGAACCTAGTTCTGTTCTGAAATGCAATTAATGCGATGATAGCCACTGATCCCTTAGTACATACACAATGCCTTACTCGAAATCGATGAAACTGCACGAGCAAGTAGGAAAATGGAAAAGACCCAACATGAGTAGTGTGTTAGTAATTTGAAAATTTTCTGTCTGGTGGGAGACCTGCTACCATATCCTTACACTATACCTGGATGTAGTAGCGATCAGCGAACTGTCTAGTAAGCAGGAGACCCGGTTTCGAATGCCTGGCATCCAAGTAACATTCTTGAAGCCGTTCGATATCCCGTTAGCAAAGAATGTCTATGAGACGACAAGCAAAGGCGACTTTTTTTTCTTTTTTTTTTCTCTTTTCGATTTTTCCTGACTGCATGCTTGTCGATCATAAGTAATGTTATTAGTTGTTCATATGCATTTTTGCAGTCTGTAACTGAATTATTGAAAATATAATATCAATAGCTGTGTATACACGCTCATTGCTTTCATAATTATACATTGTGCTTTCATACATTATTTAGCATAGAGAATTTTAGACAGTTTTGTCAGTTTTTTTTGTTTTGTTTGCTTATGGTCAATTTTCACGCTGCATTACCTTGGTCACTCTGTCCAGTTTTCCCATCGCGTTGGCCGCCTGCAGTGATTATTCATTAAACATCATTCTGAATAATTAATGTGGTTATTACAACGTTTGTTATTAATGTTGGAACTATTCATGTGCTATGATTTAGCTGTAAAATATTACGTGCACAATATTCAGTACACGACGTTGTTATTACAGTTGTGTAAACAGTTCTCCGTGTCACGTTTGTGAACAAATTCTCGCTACATTACCAGATTCGTACCCTGTTTTTGTGTGGAACTGCAAAACATGTCACAGACTACCCTGTGGGTTCTATTTCCTACTGCAACTATTAAACCTTCCACTACTATAAATAATCGAAATCACATGTAGAGGACTGCTTAAAAGTGCGATTATCTTAAAAATGAGTTGATGTGCTAAATATTGTACTTGAAGCATGTAACTGAGAAAAAAATCAGAAACGGTTTGAAGTCGTGTGTAATGTGGGGTTGGTCTTTCGGACATGGTCGAATATAGCAAAGGCGTAGACCAATGACCATTTCTTCAGGGCGGATGCACATCAGGCCCGCACTCAAGGGAATTGGCGGAGGTCCCGGATTAGAATTCCGGCTGAAGTTTTCAACCTTCTCCATTGAATTATTTAAATTCCCACAGGCAGCTAACGTCGTTTATTTCTTTGATAATTAGGATAATTTCCTCTCCGTTTTACGAGAAAGCTAGTTTTCAAATGTTCAAATGTTTGTTAAACTTAAGGGACTTATCTGCGGGGGTCATCAGTCTCTAAACTACTTATGAACTACCTTATACTAAAGACGACACAAACATCCATGCCCGATGGGGGATTCGAACACCCGACGGGGAACGGCCTCGTGCATCGTAGCGTAGCGCCTCAATGCGCTACGCCCCGGCAAAGGTAGTTTTGTTTATGACGTTAAGAGTCAAGAGCAGTGTGTCGTAACCCGATAAAAATTTTCAGAGATATTCATTTATGTGTGTAATATATTAAAACAACACAAGTGATGTAAAAATTTTACTGCACGACATTGAAAGCAGAAGATTTTTTTGTCGGGTCTTAGTTTTCATCGCGTTAAATCTCATGAACTATGTGCCGTAGACTGTTACAGTTCTGCAGGTGTATTCAGTGATAATTGTAGATAATGCACGGAAAAAATTATTGCGAGTAGAGATAATATTTAAAATGTATTAAATTAAAACCGATGAAATTTTTCTTCTTTCATCATTTTTTGTGGGGTGTCAGTAAAGGTAACGTTCGTAGAGGTTCAATTTTTCTTTGTCCTGGAAGCTATCAAATAGTTGGCCACTAATATCTCAGGATAGACTTTTAAAAATATATATTATTCCATGTGATTACTAAAGCCTCCCAGTTGTTAAGTTATTCTCTCAACTGTTTCAATTCTTTGTTAACAATTTGATTTTTACAGCGTAATGTGCGTCCTTCATTAATATTGTGGCTGCCGATAGTTCTCGGTGTTATCAGCGCATAATTAATATTTTTACAGCCGCGCCGAATGGCTGTGTGGTCTAGGACGTCATGGTACGGACTAGCCGGCCGCGGTGGCCGAGAGGACTGAGGCGCTCCAGTCACGGTCTGCACGGCCAGTACGGTCGGGGGTTCGAATCCCCCCTCGGGCATGGATATTTGTGCCGTCCTTAGTCTTCGCTAGTTCATAAGTAGTTTGTAAGCTTAGGGACTGATGACCCCGTAGTTAAGTCCCATAAGTTCTACAAACATTTGAACATTTGGTACGGACTAGGCGGCCGCTACCGCCGGAGGTTCGAGTCCTCTCTCGGGCAGAGATGCGTGTGTGTTTTCCTTAGTGTAAGTTTAAGTAGTTCGTAAGTCTAGGGACAGATGACCACTACAGTTTGGTCCAATAGGTTTATGGACATTTCAGTATTGCTACGTTATATGTATGGCTCTTTTATTTTTCATCTTTTGTGTAAACGAACAGCTTTTGTATGCCTAGTTCTGAATACTGATGGACTGCGAAGTACTGCTCGATTAACACTGATTGTCAACGGACCTCGTGAAGTGTAATAGATCATTTCCCTAACATGGTACAGTGTTGACACTAGGGGAGTATAAGGGTACAGACATGTTGTTGTTTGTTGTTGCGGTCTTCAGTCCGCAGACTGGTTTGATGCAGCTCTCCACGCTATCCTGTCCTGTGCGAGTCTCTTCATCTGAGAAAAAGTTCGGCAACATAAATCCTTTTCTATCTGCTTACTGTATTCGTCCCCCGGTCTCCCTCTACGATTTTTACCCCACACACTTTCCTTGTAATGCTAAGTTGACGATTCTTGAATTCATATTCCTAAAAGATAGTATATCGTAAATTCTCCACACAGCTGTGAAAGGATAAGAAAAAATTCGTCTAGAATTTTCAACACATCGTTTACTTTTTCTAGAAAATATATTCATAAAACCACTTAAGACAGTATGTAGAAGACTAGATACAGCTCCTTTTTACTTCGCATGTTACGTCGTGTTCTTTCTATACTATTATCAACGAAAATTGTATTTTTCTCCTTCATTTCAGGTGACTTTCTATTATTTATTAACGGACATTGTTGCGTCGACTTAAACGTGCTTCCTTCGAACTGACTTACCCAGCAAGTTATAGGAGGGAACTACATGCCGCGGTGGAGTAGCCGAGCGGTCTAAAGCGTCTCGCTGCGGAGCGCGCGGTTGCTCGCCGTGGAGGTTCGAGTCCTCCCTGGGGCATGGGTGTGTGTGTTGTCCTTAGGTTAGTTTAACTAGGTTTAAGTAGTTTGTAAGCTAGGGACTGATGACCACGCAGTTTGGTCCGATAGAATTACAAACATTTGAACATTTTTTGAGGGAACTACAGTTTCACGTAGATATCGAACTACGTGCTCTGGGCATTATTCACATCAGTAACATTGTCAGAGGTGAAAGAAGTGGAAAGAGACAGATAAAAAGCCTAGGACCTGGCGGGCATTGAATGTGCGACCTTTGGATTCATAGTATAGCACTACCACTGTGCTACCAAGCCAAACCTGTCAAATACGGCATTCAGTAAGGCCGCTCAGCACTCTCCAAGCTGCCGCGGTGGAGTAGCCGAGCGGTCTAAAGCGTCTCGCTGCGGTTGCTCGCCATGGAGGTTCGAATCCTCCCTGGGGCGTGTGTGTGTGTGTGTGTGTGTGTGTGTGTGTGTGTGTGTGTGTGTGTGTTGTCCTTAGGTTAGTTTACCTAGGTTTATGTAGTTTGTAAGCTACGGACTGATGACCACGCGCCGGCCGCGGTGGTCGAGGTGACTGAGGTGCTCCAGTCACGGTCTGCACGGCCACTACGGTCGGGGGTTCGAATCCCCCCTCGGGCATGGATATTTGTGCCATCCTTAGTGTTATCTAGTTCATAAGTAGTTTGTAAGTTTAGGGACTGATGACCCCGTAGTTAAGTCCCATAAGCTATACAAACATTTGAACATTTTTTTTGATGACCACGCAGTTTGGTCCGATAGACTTACAAACATTTGAACATTTAAACTCTCCAAGCTCAGCTCTGCAGACAGTGCCGGTATAGTTTTTCTTGTCTGATC
This sequence comes from Locusta migratoria, assembly GCA_026315105.1. Classification (NCBI taxonomy): domain Eukaryota; kingdom Metazoa; phylum Arthropoda; class Insecta; order Orthoptera; family Acrididae; genus Locusta; species Locusta migratoria. Next base: position 107,410,442 of record CM048747.1, read on the forward strand.
GCCTCGGTTGCACAGTGGTAGAGTGCCAGACTACAAATCCAAAGGTCGCGGGTTCGATCCCCGCCAGGTCCTGGGATTTTTATCTGTCACTTTCCACTTCTTTCACCTCTGGCAGTATTGCTCATGTGAAAAATACCGAGTAGCACCGCGGTTCGGAGCCCACGTTAAACTGTAGGTCCCCCTATAACTGGCTGGGTAAGTCAGTTCGAAGGTCGGAGGAAGGCAACGGCATACCACCTCCAAACAGGACCATGCCTAGTAAAGCACCGTGGTCTTCAAACCAATCTTCGGATTGTTGACTGCTTTACCTTTTTTTAGCTACTAGAGCAGCTGACGACTGGCAGAATTTGCCGTTTACACGAGAGATCGGAATTAACAGAAAACAACCATGTTCTGTCGAAGAATGTCAGCGAGCTGACTCTCGGCGCAGTTTACACGGCACGTGTTACAAATGTGAGAGATAAAAACTTTCAGTGTATATCTTACATAAGACGTGACTTCGGACTCTTCATACCCCATATTGACAGAGTAAATATTACAGAACCTGACTTTAAAATCAACGGATGTGAGCAAAATTGCTTAATTGCGGAAAATAATGTGCCGTGAAGAATGAATATGTCTCGTGTTGGAGTACCGCAGGCGAAATGTGTGCGTCGTCTGCTACCTCGGCGCATGAACTCTTGCTGTCCTCTCCGGAGTGCAGTAGCGCATATCCCTCGGTGGGATACTCACTCGACAGCCGGGGTCCCAGGAGACCGCTCTTTACACAGAGTAACTTCTTTTTACGGGGTCGCGTAAAAGATAAAGGTTACGTCCCACCGCTGAAGCAGAATATAGCGAAGCTGCAAGAGTAGAGCGGCCACTATCGGTGGACCGTCGCAGCACGAAGTATCGCACGAACGCCAGTCTCCAGTTGATGTATGCTCGTCCGCTACTAACCCAGGTATCAACCACTGATCGTCCTCTAGCATTATGGTACGATCGTGCTGCTGCATTATTTAGTGCACTAGGTTCTCTGGTTCACGAGTAGCTAGTGGCACTCTAGGTTTACTGAAACTTTGCAGGATTGGAGGGATGATTCCTTACTGGCAGTGTACCCTCCTCCCTCTCACTCCCTCTGAGATGATACGCCGGTGTTCTCAAGGTATCTTTACTAACGTAGGTAACTCCTCGTTTGCGCAATGTATGATTATGATATTTGGTCAATACTTACTGATTGACCGAGCGAGGTGGCGCAGTGGTAACGCACTGGACTCGCATTTGGGAGGATAGTGGTTCAAATACACCTCCGGTCATCCAGATTTAGGTTTTCCGTGATTTCCCTAAATCACTCCAGGCATATGCCGGGATGGTTCCTTTCAAAGGGCACGGCCGATTTCCTTCCCCATCCTACCCCAAAAACTCCGAGCGTTAGCTCCGTCTCTAATGGCCAAACTGTCGACGGGACGTTAAACCCTAAGCATCCATCCATCCACTTACTGATTGTGTAGTTTATTGTGCATGTAACCTGCGTACCCGTTCTCAGAACACTAACCAATAGGAATTGGGCAATACATAGCTCAGGGTAGTAAAAGTATTATGGCTCCTTTGTCTCTGTTAATAGGGACGAGTTATGTATGTCACCTTCTATGCCCTAAACAGCTACCCAAACTGTGTAAATAAGATTCCAAAGACGATTTAAAATCGTTCATGAGGTGAGCAACCATTTTTTATGTATAATTATTTCTTAACTCAATGCTGACTGGTTGCAAATTGGTTTAATTAATAACTTTATTACCGATTTCGGGCGTTGCCCATCATCAGATACACTGTGAATGAAACACACAATCATGGGCATAAAGGGTTAACAAACAGCACAGTACACGAAATACCAACATGAACAGAAAAAACCCTTCAGCATACAAAGAAGAAAAGTGAAGACAGAGAAAACAATTACGTGACTGAACACGTCATTGTGCTCACGACAAAGTAAACATTGGCGCCACCAGATGGCGTACTATACATGGTGATAAATACAATTTTAATAAAAAGGATTAAATTTAAAAAACCCAAATGACAAAGAGAGATTTTTAAAAACAGATTAACATATACAATATAGTAAAGGGCTTACCCTTGTCATGCCATAAAATAAAAACAAGTGAAAATCAAAGTTACAAGTAGCCACCAGATGGCGTGCTGTACATAGCGTTTAATACAACATTATTAAAGAGTATTAAATTAAAAAATGCTCATCTGCCAAATTTTAACAGAGTAATATATACAGCATAAAATAGAGTTTCACCCATGTCATGCCATAATAAATAAATAAATAAAGAGAGACTAAAATACAATGTGTAAATAAGAACAGAAATTAATCTGTTGTTTAGCCAGTCTACATTTCTGCAGTTGATGATGCGAAAAATATTTACCTGAGTCTTGCCTCGTAAACAGAAACAAATTAAAATCTATGGGTTCTATAGTAACGTTCTAATAAGAGCGCCCGGAGGATTACGTTTTTTTTTTTTTTAAATGGTGTTTCTTCCTTTTAGCACTTGAAAATGCGGAGGTACTCCTACTTTATTCACCAAGGAATAAATGAATATTTTCCCAACTATAGTTCATGAGAGGCATAACAGGAATCATACGCGCTCGAGAGTACATCAGTGTTTCAAATTATCACCAGTAAATTAATAAAATCCATCGAACATTTAAGTTCCGAAATAATCCGTGGTTAGTATCTGCTGTGAAAATAACGTTCCTCATCACACGAGTTCACAAGCTCTACCACTGTCCAAAGTCTGTCACTTCTCAAGCAGAGTCTAACTTCTGCATTAAATATTGTGGGGAAGACGAACCAAAGGTTACGTTTCATTGACGGAACACTTCGAAGATGCAATAGCTCCACCAAAGACACTGCCCACATCACACGTGTGCGTCCTCTACTGGTTTACTGTTGCCCTGTGTGGGATCCTCACAAGGTGGGACTGACGGAAGACACTGAGAAGTTTCAGAGATGGGCAGCTCGTTTTGTTTTATCCCGTTGCAAGGGGGGGGGGGGAGTCACGGAAATGTTGCTCGATTTGAGGTGTAAAGAAAAGAACGGCGTTATTCGTTGCGGCGAGATCTGTTTGCGAAATTTCAACCACGGGCTTCTACTTCCGAATGTGAAAATATTTTACTAGCACTGACCTACATAGGGAGACATGACCATCCCAATAAAATAAGAGAAATAAGATCGAAACCGGAACGATTTAGGTGTTCTTTCTGCACGCGCGCTACTAGAGAATGGAACGGTAGAGAAAGCTTATGAAAGTGGTTAATGAACCCTCTGCCAGAAACTTAAATATGATTTGTAGAGTGTCTTTGTAGATGTTAACAATTTTCTAAGTTCACACATGCCTATCTCTTCAAATTACAAATTTCTAACGTGGCTTCAGACCGCCCAGCGTCACACAACCTCTCACTTCGGCAACCAAGTCAGAATCCCCTATTCACACGGTCTAAAGCGTGCTCCACATGCCCCAAATTGTATTCTTCCGCACTTCCTAACGCCTCTCATCTTTTCAATACAGTTTCCCATCCAAAATATTACACATTTTAATATCACAAAATTAAATGCTTTGACCACTTCCCTTCAAATATTGTTCACATTTAACAAACAAAATATATTAAAAAATAATAAAATCTCTTGATAATGAACCTATTTGTTCAGCTTGCTATCAAACATGCCGCATGACTGTTCCAATATACTGCCGCCGAGGTAATATAGTTACACAGTTAATATTTAATTTATCATTGTTTTTTATGCAAATATTTTCAGTTCTTGTTCACAAATACTGAAACTGTTTATGTGAAAATTTCTGCCGTATATTTCTTCTATGTTATAGTCGGCCATTGAATATTTAAGAGGCAGTCTCCAACACAAAACGAACGTTACTAGAATAATATTAAACATAATAAAATACGTATATGATTGGAATGCGCTTTGCTGACTCCATATTTTGTGTTTCTGTGGTGGAATCTGTTATGACGCCAGAATATTACTATCCCAATGAAAAACAGAATAAAACAATAACACAAAGTTTATTGTAGTGCGTCTCCTCAAATTGATAGCGTGCTGCAATGCTGCCCATTTGCTTTTTAAACTATTGTTGATGAACAATGTGTATGGATAATTCTAAAGATAAGTCTTTTAATTCTGTTATTGCAGTACTGAGATTTATCGGCTTTTTATCTGAAAGGGATATTAAAATTGTAATTATGTTATTTGATTCTCCTCAGTCTTATCCAGACTCCGGTCGCAGTAGCCGAGCGGTCTGCGGCGTGCCAGTCACCGTCTGCACTGCCGCTGCGGTCTGGGGTCCGAATCCCCCCTCGGACATGGGTTTATGCCGTCTTTAGTATAAGCTAGTTCATAAGTAGTTTGTAGGTTTAGGGACTGACCCCGTAGTCCTTTCCTCTGTCTCGTAACTGTAGCAATCTTATATCCATTTGAACGTGCTTACAGTATTATTACATCCCACACTTCGGTTGACTACAAAATGAACAAGATTGCATGCTTTAGAATGGAAAAACACAATGTATCTTAGTCAAAATAGTGCGTTCAGTTCTTTTTCCCATTTAGATTCACTGCTTCATTAGTCTATTTACCCATCTGACCTTCAACATTCTCCAGTAGCGCCCTACTTCAGAGCTTCTCTCCTTTTCTTGTCTGAACTACTTATTTCACAAGTTCACTTCTGTACAAGGTTACATTAAAAATAACCGACAGAAAAGACTAACACTTTCAATTCCCATATCAACAAATTTCACTTCAGAAATGGTTTTCTTCCCAAATGCATCCAACACCAGTTATTTTACTGATCATTTTGAGAACCCAATCTACTAATTTGCCTTTATCTTTTTTTGTTGTTTTTAAGGTACGTAACAACATTGGTCATCAGTACCTAGCCGTACAAACTAATTACACTAATCCATTATAGTCGACATGGTCGATTTAAGAATGTCCGCAACTGCACTATGTTATTTTAAGTGTGTTTATTTCAGTCAACAGTTGCAACTGTTGACTGAAATAAACACATATATACATGTGGCGTCTGTTCGGAAAGAACAGACGTCACATTCTGATCCTGCAGCTGTTATTATTAAATATTCGTAGAATATATGACTTCAACTGCTATTGGGCAAAGCTGTAAATGTGTACCCAGCCGGGATTCGAACCCGGGTCTCCTGCTTTCTAGGCAGTTGCGCTGACCCCTACACCACTGGGGACACAGTGATCACCGCACCTGCAAGGACTACCCGTGCACGCCTCCCGTCAGATACAAATTCCCAGCTTCGCCCTGCCCATAGTACTCAAACTCGTAGTTTAACTAATTCCCGTAAGAGTAAGGGCTTCAAACTTGCCCACCCCTCCCCACTAACGATAGGATCATTGCCCGTCACCGGCGTACTATATATACATGTGGCGTCTGTTCGGAAAGAACAGACGTCACATTCTGATCCTGCAGCTGTTATTATTTAATATTCGTAGAATATATGACTTCAACTGCTATTGGGCAAAGCTGAAAATGTGTACCCAGCCGGGATTCGAACCCGGGTCTCCTGCTTTCTAGGCAGTTGCGCTGACCCCTACACCACTGGGGACACAGTGATCACCGCACCTGCAAGGACTACCCGTGCACGCCTCCCGTCAGATACAAATTCCCAGCTTCGCCCCGCCCATAGTACTCAAACTCGTAGTTTAACTAATTCCCGTAAGAGTAAGGGCTTCAAACTTGCCCACCCCTCCCCACTAACGATAGGATCATTGCCCGTCACCGGCATACTATATATACATGTGGCGTCTGTTCGGAAAGAACAGACGTCACATTCTGATCCTGCAGCTGTTATTATTTAATATTCGTAGAATATATGACTTCAACTGCTATTGGGCAAAGCTGCAAATGTGTACCCAGCCGGGATTCGAACCCGGGTCTCCTGCTTTCTAGGCAGTTGCGCTGACCCCTACACCACTGGGGACACAGTGGAAGCTGGGAATTTGTATCTGACGGGAGGCGTGCACGGGTAGTCCTTGCAGGTGCGGTGATCACTGTGTCCCCAGTGGTGTAGGGGTCAGCGCAACTGCCTAGAAAGCAGGAGACCCGGGTTCGAATCCCGGCTGGGTACACATTTTCAGCTTTGCCCAATAGCAGTTGAAGTCATATATTCTACGAATATGAAATAAACACATTCAAAATAATTACACTAAATTAATCCAACTTATGCTAAGGACAACAAAAACACCCATGTCCGAGGGAGGACTCGAACCCCCGATGGACGCGCGCTCAGCAGGACGCCTTCTCCATCAGCTGATTCAATGTCGGTTCCATTCAGTTTCCTGTGTTTAACTTTTGTTGATGATCGTCTTAACTTTTCAAGACACTTTATACCAAACTCCTATTCCATCTTCAGTGATTTCACCTGCCCATCTGTTCTTCCCCTTGTCCTGTTTCTCTTCCTCTCCTTCTGTTTGTCTCCGTATCACATTTGTTTCACCCCACTGCTTCCTTCTCCCACTGCTTCCTTCTCCCAATGCTTCCTTCTTTGTCCCCTCTTTCCCACCATTCCCACTCTCTTCCATCTTTTTCACCCTCTCCTCTCTTTCCCCACCCACTCTCGTCTTTCCTAAACGTGTTTCATACCCTCTCTCGTCTTTCCCAGCCTCTCCCTCTTTCGCTTCCTCTGCTACTTTCTTTCGCTCCGCCGGCCGCTGTGGGCGAGTGGTCTGCGGCGTGCCAGTCACGGTCTGCACGGTCACTATGGTAGGGGGTTCGAATCCCCCCTCGGGCATATATATTTGTGCCGTCCTTAGTGTTAGCTAGTTCAGAAGTACTTTGTAAGTTTAGTGACTGATGACCCCCATAGTTAAGTCCCATAAGCTATACAAACATTTGAAATTTTTTTTCTTTCGCTCCCCCCTCCCTCCCTCTCTCTCTTCCTCCCTTCCACTGCCTGCCCTCTTTGCTCTTTCGCTATGTGTGTCTGTGTGTGTGTGTGTGTGTGTGTGTGTGTGTGTGTGTGTGGTGTGTTTTCTCTCTGTCCTACCCCTTGTAAGTACATTGAGTAATGGTCTTGCATCGTTCCTGTATTCTGCTGAAACTTAAGTCTGTATCTGAAATCGTTTTCTCTTCAAACGACGTTGCCGATTACTTCACAAATTTAATCCAATCTCGCGTGTGTGTCTTATAACCTCGTTGACGATACGTAGAGCTCAAATCTTTCTTTTGTGGGTCTTTCTGCATTATCTGTTACTAATCATTTATAAGGTTCCTCTTTCAGTATACATTCTGTAGTGAATCTTTCCAAGGTAAACTGACTTTTTGCAATAAGCACAAAAAAGGTGCTATTTTCCATGTTATACTAACATTTCGTAGACTAGACGCCTCTTCCTTTTTCAGACATTGCTAATTTTCGTCTGTAAATGATTTCGAAATAACTTTGGAGCTAAATCATTCTTCCCTCATTGTCTTCCACTTTATTTCGATCAGGCCCCGTACCTCTTCACGGAAGTAAATAACCGTGTTATCTGTATGTCATCACGTTGGCCAAACAGTCGTAATTCTGCGCTTTAAGTACATAGGAGACGTGGCGTAAGGAAACACTTCACGAAAACTTTTTTCTCCTTCCTTAAATTTATATTAGACGTTAAAATTAAAAATCTACTTACATTTGTATGTACATAACGTTAAGGAAAAAATATTGGCAGTGAGACGTAAATGGACTCAAAAGAGTGAAATTAATGCTAAAAAAAAACAGTGTGCCCTCGTCGTACGTAATTGTCGGATGTAACAGTTTGTGGCCTACTGATCCCCACGTTTATCTTCTGTGGCTCTTGACTCAGGCCTGATAACACGGATTCGCCATATGGCCTCCGACGATGCTTTTAATTCCCAACGCTCGTAGTAATTAGCCTCTTTCGTAATGTTTATCCTATCGAACTGGATCCGCTTGTTTTTGTGGTTCGACATATTTACTACATTTTGTTTACACTTGTTTTCGGCAATAAACAAAATGAGATGTCTCATGTACGATGTATGTATCGTGTAAACTTTATCCTGTATGTTGTCATAATGTAACTCAAATCGCCTTTTATGAGGTAGATATTCGGAACTAAACCAATATTTACCGAAAGGAATATGGAAAATCGGTTAAGATTACAAAGAAGCTGGTAGGTTTATCTAAGGAATGGATAAGATTCGCGTGTGGCTTACCTCCCACTCTCGTAAGCCGTCAGGCAGCAAGTTGTTCTTTTTTTTTTAACTTTTTTTAAAAATTATTCCATGGTAGAATGGAAAATAAAAACTCTCTTCGATTTACATATTGAAGCAAAATTTCATTTTCCTGAGACGACTGACTTTGTTACACATTGAAGAACATAGATCAGTGACGACTTAAAAGATATTGTTTTCGGAGGTATGTTTCTAATAAATGACATCAACTTTGGGTACTGACGGGGTCAGTATGAGGTGGTAACACATCTAGAATATCTAGATAGTCGAAAATTCTCATGAGAATTGAATTTGTTGGAAAAATTCGCAAATTTTCAAAAGATAATAATTCCGTAAGAATTCAGGGAGTTTTAAACGTGGAAGAAGGTATATATAATCAGGTCTTATATCGGGTACAGTCAAGTGACGAGTCATGTAAGGAAATACGAAAAATGCGTTGAATTGTTGTGGTAGTTGTTCAGGAGTGTGGCTGCTTCCGCTGGTACGTGAATTCTACATCTACATAAATACTCCGAAAGTCACACTGAAGTGCATGGCAGAGGGTTCATCGAACCGCTTTTATGTTTCTCCACTCTTCCATTCTCTAATAGCACACGGAAAAAAGGAACACATGAATCTTTCCGTTTTCGAACGAATTTCTCTTATTTTATTTTGATGATCATGTTTTACTATGTAGGTGGATACTAACAAAATCTGTTCGCATTCGGAAGAGAAAGTTGTCGAAAGAAATTTCGCAAATACATCTCGTCGCAACGAGTAACGCCTTTCTTTTAACGATTTCCACCCCAACTCGTGCATCTTCCTCACTTCATTCCCTACCTCTCCCTGACGCTTTTTCCTGCCCATCCCGTCTTCCTCCTTGGTCCAGTCCCTGTTTGAAGCTCCACTTGCAATTGTCCTGCGATACAAAGGCATTAGTTTCACCATTGACACTCCGTTACAAGTTTCTGGCACTCCTTTCTGCTCACCGTGATGCAGAAGTCATGTACACTGATGGCTCCCTGCTAAATGGCAGAGCCAGTTACGCTTTTGTTCATGGCGACCACACAGAACAACGGTCCCTGCCACCTGGCTGTAGTATTTTTACAGCCGAACTGATCGCCATTTCTCGTGCTCTTGACCACCTCAAAACGTGCCCCCGGAAGTCGTGTGTCGTGTGCAGCGACTCCCTTAGTGGCCTGCAAGCCCTTTCCAACTATTTCTCTTCCCATCCGTTGGTGCAATCCATCCAAAACGCCATCGAGTCACTCGGCAGATCTGGATGTTCGGTTGACTTTATTTGGACCCCTGGCCACATTGGTATCCCGGGGAACGAGCATGTCGATCGGCTGGCTAAGCTCGCCACCACCGCTCCTCCCCTGGGTATTGGTATCCCAGAACGGGATGTCCAAATGGATTTGCGCCACAAGGTTTTTGAAGCTTGAAACACACAACGGGCAACACTGAGCACTCCCAACAAGCTCCGAGCGATCAAGTCCTCTACGACCGTCTGGAAGTCGTCTTTCAGACCTTCCCCTAGGGACTCTGTTGTCCTGTGTCGCCTACGTAATGGCCATACGTGGTTGACACATGACTACCTTCTACGTCGAGAGGACCCACCGAATTGCCGTTGTGGAAATTTGTTGACAGTGGTCCACATCCTGTCGGACTGTCAGCTTTTAGCCGCCTTGCAGCAGTCTTTTAATCTACTTACTTCGCCTGCCTTGATTTTATCTGACAATGCCTCAATGGCTGACAGAGTTTTAGGTTTTATACGCGGAGCTGGATTTTATCACTCTATTTAGTGGTGGGCTTGTGCCTGGTGTCTCAGGCTCGCACCTCATATTTTAACCTGATGTTATTCTTACTTCTATCCTGTTTTTACCTGAGTTTTTAGTCTGTGCAGAGTGACTGGCTCCTCCTTTATTTGTTTGTGATCAGCCAGCCACTGTTCCCTGCTCTATTTTAACTTAGTTCAACACTTGATCTCTCTTATTCCTGTCTACTTCAGTGTTGTTCAGAGTATCAAGTTCATTGGCACTGTGTGCCCTTACGCTTCTCTTCTGGGTATTTATTTACCTACTTGGATGTATTGCCTTGTAAGGAACAAGGGACTGATAACCATGTAGTTTAGTCCCCTCTAAACCAACAACAACAATAACATTTCTGTGACACTCTCTACCCTATATCGCGATAGTACAAACCGAGCTGCCGTTCTCTGAACTTCCTCTAAATCGTCTGGCAATTCCACTTCTTGGGAACTCACAATGCGCAACAGTACTCCACAAGTGTGGTGTAGGCAGTTTCTTCAGTAGAATTGTTGCATCTTCTAAGTGTTCTGCCAATGAACGTAGTCTTTGGTTCGCTTTTCCCACAATATTTTCTATGTGTCGTTTCCAATTTAAGATGTTTGTAATTGTTACTGCTAGGTACTTAGTTGATTCTTCGTCAGTGTTAGAATTTTAGCGTTCGTATGCCGTTGCGCGATTGCTAGTGTGGCTGCACATGCTGTTCATAAGTCATTACTCTCATATATGGAAACGTTTGGCAAAGGATTTTCATATGAGACATTTGTGCCTGAAACCATAAATTCGTTATTGGATACATTATTTTGATGTACAACAGTACATGTATAATATCTAACCTAATATATAAAAAATGATTGTTTGTTTCTTTATATGTTTGTTCGTATTTTATGTGCTGCCTTGCCGTTAATAGGATTCCGATTAAACTTTGCACACTTGATCTTCGAAACGTAAAATTTTGTATGGCGCTTGGAAGAGTGTCATTTACCTACAAACTTCGACAAAATCTACGGTTTCCTCCGATCTTCATTAACTTTTGCACACTTAACCTTCCAAACAACAGGAACATCACTGTTTACCTATGATTTCTACGGTGCATGGCGGTCGGTACCTTGCAATAAACTTAGACACTGCTTCACTGATGAAAGTTATTTGAGTTATAGACACCTTATTTTTCACCGATGAAGTACGCAGCTGACTGAGAATATGGCCGAGGAGTTCGACAGAGATTTGAGGAGGTGATTGGTAGAGAAAGTGGAAGGTGGAGTGGGGCAGGGCAGAGAGCGGGGGGAGGGGGGGAGGTAGGAGAAGATGAAGAAAGAAAGGGAAGATGAGGAGATGAACAGAGGAGAGAGAGAGAAGTAGATGGACAGAAAGGTGGCCATAGAAGCGGGGAAGGAGAGAGGGACTAACGCTTCAGCTAGTTACTGGTAATCTTATGTGGGAAAGTTGCTAAAATTTTCCTTACAGCAATTTACAATAGTCAAATGTATATCTAATAATGATGTTTTCACAGATATGTTACATTTAGGTATGAAGAACAGAAGTAGAAAATACGTGATTTGATAATAGTTGTCACGATATTGGGCATGGAACTTAAGAATCAGTCCAGGATTGGGAAAGTTACTCTTTTAAAGTAACTAAGTTACAGTTAAAGTTACTTCCTTGAGAGGTAACTAAGTTACAGTTATAGTTACTATACATCGAAAGTAACTGTATCAGTTACAAGTAACTTTACAGTTATTTTTACAGCTACTTTTAGAAATTGTAATTGTAACTCGTTTGTAAATCCGTAATAAACCTTTTTCGTGTAGAAAGAAAACAAGCTTTAGTGTCAATCAATAATTAAATACATAAATATATACATAATTAATAATAATACATAATTAATGCATTATTAAATAAACTGTTCACAACATGTTCTATCTCACTGCATCTCAATTTCAATGTTTGTTCATTTTCACCAAATGAAGTGTTTCTAACGTTCAGTCTCATGAAAGTTAAGTTTCATCTTGTTCGTTGCTCATTGCTGAATTTGTTATCTACTATATATTCACAGCGTCTGTTACGCTTAAATGGCAGCAATGAGCAAAAATTTCGAACTTTGCATTCGAATCGATTGCTACGCCGTGGCCGGCCGCGGTGGCCGAGGGGACTGAGGCGCTCCAGTCACCGTCTTCACGGCCACTACGGTCGGGGGTTCGAATCCCCCTCGGGCATGGATATGTGTGCCGTCCTTAGTCTTAGTTAGTTCATAGGTAGTTTTTAAGTTTAGGGACTGATGACCCCGTAGTTAAGTCCCATAAGCTATACAAACATTTGAACATTTGAATTTGCTACGCCAGGTGACAGATGAAGAGGAAGAATTAGTGATATGGGGCGCTGCAAGCAAAAACTAATTGTACATGAATTCGCTATGGAGTTAACTGCTTTGAATTATTTTCCCAACGCCAAACAATTTGCAGTAAAAGGAATCATTATTTCCATCCAACGTCAAAAATTCGAACACTTCATCATAAGCTGACCAAGGCATGCGTCTCTATGTCGAAAGGTGTGGAAAATAATCTGAGACTGTTTACGTGTGACGCATCAGGTGATTGTTGTATACTCGTTGCTGCGTACATAATTATAAAATAAAAATGTTATGAATGAATCGATGCTATTAAATGTTATAACGATACTAAAATACATAATTCGAACATTTCGAACGTACTTTATTGAAAATATGTAATTTATAAATAAATATTTTCTTTTTTTCTGTTCACTAAAATCAAAGCCTGGTTTTCTGCAGTATTCAGATCCTTACAAAAAATTGTTACACTGCCAGCGACAAAAAAGTAACGATACTTCCGTTAGAGCGTTAACCGATAAAAGTAACTTAGTGACAGTTAAAGTTGCTTTAGGCAAATAATAACGCCGTTACCGACCGTTATCTTTGAAAAGTAACTGTTACTGGTAACGGCGTTACAAGTAACGCATTATTCCTCAAACCTGCAACAGTCCTACACCAAGTATTGTCTTTTCCTGCCTGAGTGTTATACTCCGGACAGAAAAGTGCACTTTAATGGAAGGCAGGAGTAAAAATATACATATTGAGCAAGTGAAATGTTCTTGTCCGACGTCTTCTTATCAAGTTATGCCTTTTACGCAATTTGTAAACGCCATGAATCCATCTGGAAAAGGGTTTACTTATCTTTCAAAATCGTTTTCTCGCCTGCAACAAAAATACAGCTAGGTGTGTTTGTGGGGTCCCAAATTAGAGAACATGAAAAAAATTTCCTTGTAGCCAGAGGAAAAAAGCTATGTTTCACAAATGTAAGAGTTAACAATTACGAAAAACTGGTTCAAGAAATTATAAATGCATAGAGGGATTCAAGCGCAACATAACTTTACATGTTTATTTTCTAGATTCACATATACGCTAGCTTCCTGACAGCTGTAGTGCTGTTTCTGAAGAACAAGGTAAAATATTCAATCGATACGTAATGTTCTTGGAAAAGCGTTAGAAATGGAAATTGATGCCTGCAGTGCTAGCCAGTTGGTGTAAAGTGTGAAATTCTGAATGGGAGAATAAAATAAAATTTAGGGAAAATGTTTTCTTGGTATTTTCTTAATTTCAGATAAGTAATTTCATAGATCGGAAGAAATAGAGTTGGTTTGTATGTGCTTTTAGGATATAATGTTCTCTAGATATATACGTGGCTTCTTAGTTTTATATATAAATTAGAAAGAAATAGAAATTGTCTGTTACTTGTAACCTGTGCCTGGCAGAGAAAAACTAATTACATCGTTAAATTTACGCCGCGGTGGCCGAGCGCTCTGCGGCGCGCCAGTCACTGTTCGCACGGCCACTACGGTCGGAGGTTCGAATCCCCCCTCGCGCATGGATATTTGTGCCGTCCTTAGTATTAGCTAGTTCATAAGTAGTTTGTAAGTTTAGAGACTGATGATCCCGTAGTTAAGTCCCACAAGCTCTACAAACATTTGAACATTTTTGTTAAATTTAGGAGCTAGATATTTCCACGAGAATCACATTACAATAATAAATAAAATAAAACGAATTACATTTTGACTTGTAGAATAATGATAATTTGTCACAAAGCAATGAATTAATCGCATACAATGCAGCGTCAGTAGTTTCTAAGTTCGAATTTGTTTGCGTACTTCAACACGCAAAATTTGTGTTCAAAATGTTCGAATGTTTGTATAGCTTATGGGACTTAACTACGTGCTCCTCAGTCCCTAAACGTACAAACTACTTATGAACTAGCTAACACTAAGAACGGCACAAATATCCAAGCCCGAGGGGGGATTCGAACCCCTGACCGTAGTGGCCGTGCAGAACGTGACTAGCGCGCCGCAGTCCCCTCGGCTACCGTGACCGGCGCAAAATTTGTGTATCACTGGTGAATAAACCTCTAAATTTCATGACCAATCACAAGAATGTGTACAGCGTCCGATTATAAATGTGGTTGTAATCCCGTCGTTGCTAACGAAGGCTGTCCATGGGATTTGAAGCGTGTCACTGGCAGGATATCTCTTATGTAAACTGCGGTTGTCGTAAACCTACACGACGTGACACGAAATGGTGGGGGAAGAAATTCAAAAGGCCAGTTAGATATTTTAACGTCAAGTACACATGATAACCTTGTAAATCCTTTAGAATTTGGGATTAATCTGCAACACTTGACCTGGCAGTGGAAAGAGTAATTCGCCCTCATAACAAGACTTTCTTTTCAAATACAGCAGAAATTGACTGAAGGAAACGTGGAATTTCAACTTCAAAATATCAATTTTTATTATAAAATGTCACCTCCACCACACCCGAGCCCGAACAATCTCGCGGTTGAAACTACCAGTTGTCGCCTTACACTTACCATTACAAGAGCGACTGTCTTTTAACATAGACCCACATAAGCGTTTACTTTCCTTCCATTTCCAATTTAGTATTCGTGATGCTTTTAAATGTTTATGGTCTGAGCGCCCAGTCAATGATAATTTTTGCAAGCGTTACTAGTTTTCTCAAATATGTAACACTGTACTTCTATCTATTAGGCGTGTGGTGTGCTTGAGAGATATTTTGATTGACAGCAGACTTGATAAGATACCGGACATAGTTTACGTTGACGTTTTCATCGCGTATGTTTAGTTAAAGCGAATTTATTACGATTAATATCGCTGTGTTGTGAGTTTCCACACCTGGGGAAACTACGATGATGATAAAAATAAAGTGTACTAGCGACTCAAACGCTGATATCAGTATTCTACGAATAACGAACAAATGGAATAATCACTACTCTGCATACGACCTCCAGTTCTACCATAGTACCAGACCTGATGATACAAATACTGTGATTACCCAAATGAATGATTATTTGTTTTCAGTTGTAACAAGGGCGTAAAACCTTGCACTAAAATTAAATGCCAAACAGTTGCAATTAATCTTAGCCATCCATCAGAAATTCATTCAATTTGACGGTATCGTTATCGGAAAACAGATAAGAATCTTGGTGTAATTACCACGAACATTAAAATTGGCCAGATAATACCATCAACATATGCAGAAAGACTTCCGCTTGCCTCTTTGCCCTCAAAAAGTTTCCACAAGATTTAAAATGCAAACTGATGCAATCATTCATTCTGCGAGCATTCACTACTGTGATATGATTCACCTTGGTGCAAGTAGCGAAAATCAAGACGGTTAGAGTTTACAGTGAATGCTTGTGACGGTACATAATTATGCAACAATGGTCGATATTACGATTTTAGTGCTCCTTTCATCCAGTTAGGATGATACGGTCAAACTAGGGGACTACAGCACGCTGTGCTTTCTTCATCCACTACTCATTGAGCAAGCACCCCAGTACCTCGCTTCAGACTGTAAACATCTCTCGTGCTGTCGTAAAATTAATACAAGATCCACTTGTCTAGTACCCTGACTGAGCCCGTTCATAAAACGAAAACATTTGAAACCTTCTTCGCTGTCACTGCTGATTGTTTCTGGAACAATCTGCCCTGCTGTCTACACACATTTCAGTGTTCTGCTGAGAGGAAGTCGAAACACTTCCTTCTGTCAGCCTCTTAAAACTCTCTCCAAAACTCACGTATACAGTAACTTCTTCTTTGTCTAATACTAAAACCAGCGCTCTTCTCTCCACTGTTTTGTATTCTTGTATTAATATTATGATATTTCTCTCTGTTTCAAGTATTTGGTAGGCCAACGTCTTATTTTATTTCTGTACTCATCCTTCCCCCTTTTCTCCTGCTATTTTAAAATTTTTGTTTACGAATCTTGTAAATTTTTGTAGTATGCATCTGTCTTACAACATTATTTTTTGCCATCTGATGAAGCCCCAAAAGGTCGAAACGCGTCAAAAATAATGGAAAAACTTTTATCAACCGTGACTTAATTCCTTCAGTATTTGCCGTGCTTATATTAAGACATTTATCACAAGATTCGCGTTTCATGGAGTTTATTACATACGTTTCCATTTTAACTGCTAAATACAAATTCGTTATTTCTCCTTAATCACCCGTGAACGCCATGTTGTGGCCGTCCTGTATTTTTTATTTTTGCTTCAGTTGTTAATATTGTTGATTCAATTTCTGAATAATACTATAAGACTTTCGGAACCATGGAACCGACAGTAATTTCATCATTTGCTGAATAACATTTAACCGAGCCTTTAAATCATATTTACGATTATATTATCATACAAAATGCTTTAGTACTTTAGGAGGTGTAGTAACTTCCTTGGTTCGAGCTCACATAACGTTTGTCCAAGGTTAGAATAAAGAGAGGTTACCTATGCTAAGAACAGACATTGGTTGAAGTCAGAAGAACCATCCTTTTTTGGCCAAAACAAAGATTTCTCGCTTAAAGCCCTTTGTGAATACTCTCCTCTTTACGTAAATTCACTAATTTGACAGTCACATCGGAGTATTTACTTAGATTTGACGTACATTTCAACGACTACAATCATTATATTCAAGCACTACCAAAAATGTTTTGGGTACAAACAAATACCTGAGTGCGCATTTTGATGGCTTCACTTTTTTCAGTAATAGGGCAACTCCAGAGATTCTAACCTCCTTGCGTATATCGCTGTGAAACCGAAACGTTGTTTTGTTCTTTGGTTACGTGACGACTAAGAGTATCTTTAACTGGACTGTGTGAGTAGTCTGCGTGCTCGATGTGCATTGACCGAAACAAATGGCCGCTCTGAGCACCGTGCTGTGGATAAGTTATGGGAAACGGTTTGGTGCGCATCATGCATACTATTTGAATACTCATCATGACGATCTGATGCAGTTAACGTTGCTGTAAAGCGAATACAATCTCGCTAACAGCTGAATTTGTTCTTATTCGGACATCACTTCCTTGCTTGAAGTGATTAGATTTCACGACTACTAACGATAAACTTACACTTCTAAAAAATACCCTGTGGCATTTCTAATTACCAAAAAATGCAATTTTCTGTAATTTGTGAATGCCCTATGTCTGCGTCGTATATACCGGTATACTATTAGACTTAATTGTTATTAGATTGTCATCTGTTACGTATCTGTGCTAACGGCTGCAGTGCGATTTTCTGTTTGTGAATCACAGTTACGCATTAAGGAGCTGAATAGCACTGTGACATACTGAGGTGAGTGTGTGTAATTTATTTAGGTTTTTTCTTTCTTTTTTTTCCTTCTTTTTTATTCAACTATAAACTCGGTAACAAGTCATGCTCTCTCGGTTACAAGCCAAGCCGTTTGTGATGCAGGTTGTCATTGGAATACAAAACTTCAAAATCTATGTTTCTTGGAAAGGACCGAGTGTGTTAACTGTTAGATGGCAGAGCACTCCCTAGTACTGAGCCGGTACAAATTTGTAGAAGTCTCATGAGGCATGGTGCTGCAGCTTCTTCCCAGAAGTGCCTTCGTTCCCCGTCCCCCTCCATTCTACATCTAATTTTAGAAGGAAAAGAGAGATAGAGAAAGAAGGTTCCTTAATCTACTGTTACAGGAAAATCAGTATCATACCACCGTATTTTATAACTGACTTGGCTAAAAGAAAGGGTCGGCTGATAGTAAACATTAAGATACATGAAGGGATCAGAACTTTAGTATTGGAGTAGAGCATGGGAGATAAAATTTGTATGGGGAGACAAAGGATTACAGCACGCAAGGATGTAGTAGGTTGCTTAAGAGACTTGCAAAGCATTGAGTAGCTTGGAGTCCTGTATCGACCCAATCTTAGGATTGCTGACCACAACAGCAATGATATCTGAACTAGATCCTGAAGCTTACAAGCTTATTATTTCTTATGCAAATTTTGAGGTATGTGTAAATGATGAACAAAGGCCTTTCAATACCCGCAATATTCACGCGGCTTGTTCTTTATGGTTACTGTTTCAATGGTGATAGCAGCTGTCATGGAACACGGAGGAACTTGTCTGGATACTAACTGAAAACTACTTTCAATAACCGTAAAGGTGAAAGTTTGGTACAAGAAAGATAACCACTCGTTGGTTTGGCATGTGATGCAGTTTTATACTTTGTCAGTTATTTCAAAAGTGTCTCTTTGTAATTTTCAATAATAAAATCACGTGTACAATGTTGATTCATTGCAGTGGTCACTTATGTACTGTGCGGATTTTGATGGTTGAAAACACGGGATATTATTCTCACATCATCAGTTATCAACGTCAACAACAAAACAGTAGCATTTTTTTAAATATTTTTTTAGGCTTGGTATCTGCAGAGCGTGACAGAGAGTTGAGCCCACGTTACCTGCGAGATTGTGTGTGTGTGTGTGTGTGTGGAGGAGTAAGTTGCTCCGCCTCCATGTACTGGAAGTATGCAGTGCAGGCAATACAAATCAGGCGCTGAACTTCCAGGAGAGCTGCAATGTGCACCACGGTTACAATTTCCGTTAAGTAATTTGTTTTTGCCAAATTGAGGTGTATGCTTGAATTAAAAACGATATAAATACAGTCACAAATTTACGTATTCAAGTTTAATGTAATATTTATTTAATTTTGTTTTTAGATATAATGACTGTGAGAGAGATACTCGTAGGTTACTCTTTGAAATTATAATGATTCCTTGAAAATAATGCATTATGAGTAGTTGGAATTGTAATATATCGTTATCAGAATTGTCAATATATCTTATCTAAAAGATAATACGTCTTTTCTGAAAAGTTATTTATTCAATTTCATCATGTTTATGAACATTTTGCGAATACGGAAGCTTAGTGCATCGGACTGTGCTTTTTTCTTGTGTGTGAGTGCGACGAGCCTGCAGCTGTTAATAATTTATCCAAAGATAAACAGTAATCGATCCTTTCGCCGAAGTACAAGAATTTTGCACA
The DNA here is from genome assembly GCA_026315105.1 of Locusta migratoria. NCBI lineage: Eukaryota > Metazoa > Arthropoda > Insecta > Orthoptera > Acrididae > Locusta > Locusta migratoria. The sequence continues at coordinate 107,429,836 of CM048747.1, forward strand.
TGGAGACTTTGCACACTTAGTCAAGCGAGGGACTAAGTTTTCGAGCTTTTTGAACTACAGATAATGTTTCAGGAATCCTGTACGTTATGGTGGAGTCTGCATTTCTCAACGAGAAGACGCTGAGCTGTATGATTGTTAAAGAATATCTACTTTTCAGGTTTTCATTATTTTTCCACATTGACATTTTTCTTTGGTGGAAACAATTTTCTTTACTATACTGGACAACTGCAAAATTTCCACAGTGTAAAGTCTCACCAGCATTGGGTTGAACACAAACATGAGAAATTAATTTTAAAACTATAATTTAAGCGACGCGGTCAGAATACTATAAAAGACTTTGAATAATTATTTCCCAACTAATAATAAAATACATATCAGTTTTAATTTATCTTCACCCTGCTCAGTGACAAAGCACACAACAGCGCGTTGCACATCGTGTAATAGTATGCCGTATTGTTGGCAACTAACAGCTGCTAATCAGTCTCTCGACTGCTACCGATCAGAACTAGCGATGCGTCGAACCAGTTCATTCACGTGAACTACTTCACTCGCCGACTGTGAAGTAGTTTGTTCATGACGTACTGAAGCCTGTAGAAACTGCATTGTAAGTCATCCATCAGCGCTTACTTTCAATGTGCCTCGCTCACTCAGTACTTGGTAATAAGACCCACAGATGGCAGAACTATACAATTAAGGGCAGCGAATGGTTCCACCACTTGGGCTAATGAAAATACGATTTGGTGGAAGGAAACAAGGAAAATACAAACAGAAAAGTCGATAAAGAGAGAAATACTTTAAATCTTGATCGTCATTTTGGCTTGATGATCTGAACAATATTTTTATCTGACACGTGATTCATTGTTATTTAATTTTTTGCTTTTTGTCTTTTTTCGTTGTTCTTACTGACTGAAAATTCCATGTTCACCAACAAGATAATCTACAGTGCTATAATTTATCCAAAACCGAATAAGTGTGTTAACCATAGCCAATGCTCCGTAACTGATTTTGTAAAACAGTCTAGGGCATAAACTTTAGAATTTACTAGCAAATAAATTCTGAATTTTGCACTCTAGGCTGTATCATATATATTAAAGAGCGCCCTTAACCCCAAATGTTTCCAAACACTTTCTGCTTCCCATCGATTTTATCTTTTTCGAAAATTAATAATACTGCGTCTTGAATATTCTTCGGACTTCAGCTGGGTATTGTCTATGATTCGCCATATTTCGGCGAGCAGAGATATCCACCATTAATCAGAACTGTACTCAATTCACCATAAGAATAAATCTGATGTAAACATTAGCGTATGTAGTTATCCGCCTTTCCAGGGATCTCATTGGTTTTGGTTTGACGTGAAGCGGAAGCCAAGCTGTCTTGAGTGCAGTTACCGATCGAGTTTGCGCAGTGGTAACACAATGGACTCGCATTCGGGAGGAAGGTCGTTCAAACCCATCTCCGGCCATCCAGATTTAGTGGTTCTGTCATTTCTGTAAATCACTCCAGACAAATGACGGGATGGTTTCTTTGAAAGGGCACAGTCGATTTCCTTCCTCATCCTTTCCCGAAACTCCGAGCGTAAGCCACGCTTGCTTCCTTGAGTTCAGTAATGCGATGGTTCTCGAATCACCGCGAGAGATCAGCGCTAGCGCAACGAGTTGTTCACGTAATATCCTTTGGGCTGTTGCCTGTAAACACGAGCCACGTGAGTTCGGATCTTTTCACTGTTTCGAAGCATACGGATCTAGTGAGTCGACTCACTGTTTCGGCACACTAAACATCTGGCGCGCCGCGAGTCGTGCGTCTAGCTACCTTTCCTGATTCACGCTGATGACGTCGGTGCTCTTGAATGAGAGTTGTGGCGGTGACGTGGCTCTGTTGTTGTTTCCACGTACTGATTTGCGAAGATGGAAAAAATCAAGATTCGAGCAGTGATTAAGTACTTCGTAAAGAAAGGTTTGAAAACAAAGGACATTCATGCCGATTTCCAGAGTACACTTGGGGACTCCATATTCAACTGTTGCCTAGTGGGCATTTTTATTTAAATGTGGTTGGGAGAGCTTAGACGATGATCCGCTCAGTGGTCCGCCAGGATGTCACGAGAAATCATTGCAAAAGTATACAAGTGGTCACGTAGGTTTAGCGATTGAAAATTGCGTGAGACTGCTCACTCTTGGCAAATATCTGAAAGGGTTATCACGTTTTAACTGAAGAATTAATGAAAAAAAAAAAAAAAAAAAATCTGCAAGATGGATGCCGCGACTCTTGACGCTGCATCAAACAGAAAGGACATTCCAGAACAACATTTGTCCCGCTTTAGGAGAAACAAACAAGATTTTTTTGGTCGGTTTGTGACCATAAACAAAACAACAGTTAAAGCAGCTTGGAAAAGTGCCGATTTTACGCCACCGAAGAAAGCAAAGACAATTTTTTCGGTTGAGGAGGACATTGCATCACTGTTCTGGGATGTGAAGTGGATTCTGTTTGTCGTTTATCTTCACACTGGGCTAACAATTGAAAATAGTATGGTAAACTCCTGGAAAAATTGCAATAAAAGATACGCGATAAAGGCCACGTTTAACAAGGAAGAAAGTCATCTTCCATCAAGACAATACTCACCCGAGGACATGTGCCGTCGCCGTGGCAAAATTACAGAACTAAGGTATTAATTCTTGCCACACCCGCCTTACTCACCTATTTGGCTCCGTCAGATTCCCCCCTCTTCCCAAAACTGAATGGTTTTTCTTGGTGGACGAAGATTCACTTGAAACGAAAGACAAGTTGACAACTATTTTTGCATTCTTGGAAGAATCTCAATTTAGGATCAAAGCACTGGAACTTCGTTGGACCCAGTGCATTAATCTACAAGGAGACTACACTTAGCCTAAATATAATAATAAAAACGCTGCAGTGATGTAAGTACTTTTTTCTATTCCATACCGAGAACTTTTCAAACCACTCTATATAATAATAAGCAATTGTTTTATACTGTGCGTACATTTAGTCAATGATAAAACAGGTCAGCAACTTTACCGGGACATTTAACTTGGACAACACTGTCAAACTACGTGGGGATGGCCGTGCGCTCTAAGGCGCCTTGCTACGGAGCGCGCGGCTCCTCCGCGTCGGATATTCGAGTCCTCCTTCGGGCTTGGGTGTGTTGTCTTTAGCGTAAGTTAGTGTAAGCGGTTTAAAAGTCTAGGGACCGATGACCACTGCAGTTAAGTCCCAAAGCTTGACAAACATTTGAACATTTTGAGCACTGACAAGCCAGCTGGTCTAAATAAACTGCAGGAACGTGAATTACGGTTCAAACATTAGAAAGAGATGAGCAAAAGCACAATATAGCTCCGAATATCTTAAAGTCCAGCAATACGTTTCTTTGGGGACCAGACGGAAAACTTAATATGCCCTTGTACATAGCTAACAAATTATTGGATTGATAGAAGTGATGAACATTCCTAAATTAAATAACAGATAATTTTTTGCGTGACTTAAGAGTGACGTAAAAAGATATTGTTGGGTTTTCGCCTTATAGATGAATGTTGAAGCCAGTGGCATTATTACCTATCCTTGTTTGGTAATATCTTTAACGCCTTCCCTATAGATGAATGTTGAAGCCAGTGGAAGTATTACCTATCCATGTTTGGTAATATCTTTAACGCCTTCCCTATCCGAAACCGAAGAATACATTTCAGAAATGCTACTGTGATGTGCGCCACTGATCAACACAGAATCCATGAAGTCACTTCGTTAAAAAGTTGTAAGTTTACATGTTTTCGGAGCAGGAAGCAGTTTCAGACATTCTAACAATACGTATTACAATCGCGACAATCACAGGACTACCACAGTGTAACATATACAGTCGCGACACTCACTGCTGTAAAAGTTGTGACCAAATGACAGTTGCAACGATACCAGCGCTCCTAGTGGTGGGCAAGGCGCCCTAAGTTTGTTCAAATGTTTGTGAAGTTTATGGGACTTATCTGCGGGGTCAGCAGTCCCGAAACTTACAAACTACTAATGAACTACCTTATACTAAAGACAGCACAAACATCCATGCCCGAGAGGGGAATTCGAACCCCCGATGGGGCTCGTAAGTTTGTCTATAATTACTTTTCTATGTAATTAACCAAATAGTTTCTGCAATTTTTGCGTTGTATGCATTAGTAAACTATCGAACGACATAAATAATCGTGAAATAACTTTAAAAAGAGCCGAATTTCCTTGATTCAATATATAAACAACAACTTATTATGCTTAACGAATATGTGTATATTTTGCAGCCCACTCCGATGAAAGTGAGAGGATATAAACAGACGAGAAACATTATTGTGGTCTTTGTTATATCGCAGGCACTTTTTTTAGAAATGTTTTATTGTCACGCTTGTGAGGATTTTCCTTCAGCTACAGCTGTAGTGGCTGAACTGCTACATTTAATAATGTACGTATTGCATTCCATATAAGTTTCTTACGTTCAAATCTTACTGAATTGACTGGAATTGGCGTTTCTGAGTAAAAAACCGACGTCTTTCGAAGGAAACAGAAATGAAATTTTTGATTAAAAGTCGTAAATTTGAAATAAATAAATAAACTGTCTTGCAAAGTACCGTTTCATACCTTCCAATTGTTCATATGAAACCGAATAGAGACCAAAGAGGAGTTATTTTGTAGTTATTACCAATTTTGATGGCACCACGTACTGTTCACACTCATCTACATCCATACTCCGCAAGCCACCCGTCGGTGTGTGGCGGAGGCTACCTGGAATACCACTATCGGTTCTCCCTCCTATTCCAGTCACGTATTGTTCGCGGAAAGAAAGATTGTCGGTATGGCTCTGTGTGGGCTCAAATCTCTCTGATTTTATCTTCATGATCTCTTCGCGAGGTTTACGTAGTGTAGTGTCCGTGTGTATACGCTGTGCGTGTGTGTGTTTTTTATTTTTTATTTTTTTATTTTTTTTATCTCTTGCTTGTGTTAGTGCATAAGAATAAAACTGTTATAGTGGTGTAGAAGAATTACTGTACTTGACGTGTACCTGCTCAACCATAAATTCATAAAGGTCTACAGTATTTCATTAAACTACTTTGACTTCAAAACAGTTCATCGAATGATCACTGATATATAACTAAACTAAAATTTGACCACCAAAATCCGATTTAAAAACTGATCATGGAATATGGAGACTAAATTCACGTAATAAATATCTGGGTTATTTCCTTTCAATGGCTAGCTCTGAAATAATATAATATGGGCTCTGAGACTCTTTAGTAATTGTACAGTCTTCAACCTACACACAACTAGTTCGAACACCACAGAAAGTTTCAAGAAGAGGTCTGCCATAAATGTGAGAAGCGAATCCTTTTGAAATTTTGACAGTTTCTGTCATATAGACAATTTCACTACTCAGTGGAGATCTTTTGAACACACCAATACTTACGCAACTAATCAATGCAGTAATAATTTGAAATTGGTATAGAAAATAATTTTCATATCAGTTTTTGTTTCTCATTTCTCCTCTTCAGTGTAATCATAGAACAGTTTTGTTTTGTCCGCCGTTGGTTCGAATAATAATGACGGCAACCTCCCGCCAACAATGGATTTTAAACAGCGGCTCCAAATATACTGAAAATGCTCAAAATCTGGGATTAATTCTAAATACTTGAATTAAATGCATAATATTTTGATGTCACTGTATTTTCAAATAATAAAACAAAATCAATTTTCGTTACAGACCTGAACTTAATGGCTGTTGAATAACAAACTTTTTTAATTAAAAAATGCTCAGTCTCTGTTGCAATATTTTATTCACCAATAACGCGTCTCGCGCTGTTAGCGCATCATCAGATTGGGCGGAGATGGAGCCACAGAACTATATTAACAATTTGTGTTGTCATTGGGCGCTTGCAAAGAGGTAAGCGTACAAAGTACGTAAGGGTTATTTGAACATAGCAGCAGAGGAGTCGCTGCAGGTCCACGTTGTAAACGTACGTTTACCTCTTTGCAGGCGCTCAATGACAACACAAATTGTTAAGATACTTCCTACACAGCAATAGATAGTTCTGTGGCTCCATCTCCGCCCAATCTGACGATGCGCTAACAGCGCGAAACGCGTTATTGGTGAATAAAATATTGCAACAGAGACTGAGCATTTTTTAATTATTCAACACTGTTGCTGCTCCAACCGCCGCCACCACCATCATGGAATGGAATGAAGTGAATACAAACTTTTTTATCTGTTCCCCCTATATTACGTATTAACAGTTCAACGACTTAATACCAAGAGACCAAATCAAAAATTACATATGGATTACAATCTATACTGCTGTATGTCAATGATGCATATCTAATATCCACTATGGTAAAAGAATTATTATGTGATTTGACATTCCGTGAAACAAATTAGTGGCAACGTGTAAACCTCCGTTTACATACAACTCTAGTGACGTCAGTAGTAGATGTTATTTTAACAGTTCAGGTGGGACTTTACAGTAGGAGGAAGCAATATACTGCTAGACTCTTCGCTGATGATGATGATCGTGTGGCATTTATGACCGTTAGACCCCAAAGGGGGTCGTGTTCGGCCTGCCTGGTGCAAGTCTTTTTTTTTTTTTATGTGACGCCACTTCGGCGACTTGCGTGTCAATGATGATGGAATGATGATGAGGACGACACAACACCCAGTCCCCGAGTGGAGTAAATTTCCAACTCGACCGTGAATTGAACCCGGGCCCCCTGCGTGGCAACCAACCACGCTGTCCACTGGACTACGGAGGCGGACGACTCTTCGGTAAAGGTATGTTCTCTAAACTTCGACAGAAGCCCGTACCGAGCGACAGAGCGTATCGTATTCAGAATTGAACCTTACCAGTCGCTTGGAGCGTTTCTCTTTTTGGCGTATAACTACTAACATTCCCAGAGGCTGCAACTGTGTATGAATTTTGAAATATAAATTACATAGCGAAAGCATAATACAAACTTTGTCAATTCATTAGAATATCGCGAACTTTAAACTGACACGTAAGCGGGATCTACTTCCAAGAGCGGAACCAGTGCACGAGTGTGTGCTACGGTGCTGACTAACTGTCGCTCAGTGTTTGTCTACATCAGTTTTATTCCTACGATTAACGAAGTATAGGTAGACCGCACGCCAAGTTATAGTTATCATTTAACACAATACAACATAAAAAAAAAACCAGCAGCCAGCCACAAATCTGATATTTGGAGCACACAAGCTCCCGATACTGCGTCAGTTCGATACGTTTGATTACACAGTTAAGAAATGTCGGAGATAAAGGCGACGCTCAAAACATTGGATAGGGTAGATAGAGTGGGGTTTGAAGCTGGCGGCTTGCGACTGTATCTGTTCATATCAGCGTCAGCTTCCTAAGAGTTCTCGTGGCCAGTGGTCTTTCGTCGCGTTGTTTGGACGAGCGACTGTGTGGCTGAACCCGCATGGATGTCTATCAGTGCCCGCAGCTGTCGCCCCCTCGCCCACGAGGTTATCGCTCTGTGGACACACATTCCAAATGACTGCTCCACGATACCACTTTATATGGACTTTATGGCTGGAAATCCACGGTTAATATTCGACGGGTTTGTGAAACTGCAGTACAACTCACATTTTGTTGTAAACAGACTGGTACAAAGCCTTTAACCTGGTTCCGTTGTCTAATGTATTTTGCCGGCCCCGGTGGCCGAGGGGACTGTGGCGCTTCAGTCACGGTCTGCACGGCCACTACGGTCGGGGGTTCGAATCCCCCCTCGGGCATGGATATTTGTGCCGTCCCAGTTCGTAAGTAGTTCATAAGTAGTATGTAAGTTTAGGGACTGATGACCCCGTAGTTAAGTCCCATAGACTCTACAAACATTTGAACATCTAATGTATTTTCAGGATGACATGAAACTCACCTTCTTACTACACTGTTGGCCATCCTAAATGCCACAGAAAGAAGGACCGTAAATATCACAGAGAAGTTTGTTTGTCCCACAACTTGTTGCACAAACATCAACGCATTGAAAATACAGCCCCCTGTGAAGTGAAGAGGAGGATGAAATCAGTATTCAGTGTTGCCACCCTTGTTATGACGCTGCTACATACCTCTGCATTGAAACAAAGATCCTTCGTTGTTATGGTTGTTATTGGTGTTGTAACCTTTCATACCGCTTCCACGAATTGCCAGAGCTGACTTTGTGTAGCACGGATGGTGTATCATGGGCCAGCCGTTCCAGCGGGCAGATGTTTTTGATAGGCGAGAGCGGGTAACAGGCCACGGCAACAATGCAATTCTATGAGTTACGAAGAAGTCTTGAAGACTGCGTGCCACGTTTGGCTGCGCATGATCCTCTTGAAATTCGGCCGTCGCTGAGTTTTCAATGTATGAAAGGACAACAGGCTTCGGCAGTTACGTAATGCTTTCTGGTAAGTGTACTGGGGGAAGAGGACGGCGTTGGAGTCGAATCCAGTACCTTTCCCCCAACATAATACCAGATACTGAACCAGTATACCACGTAATTCTCTCACCTTGGTGTGTAGAAATCGCAGAAGAAGTGGATATTGTTTTTATTTGTGGATATAGTGGTTAAAATGGCCAAGAAGCTTGTGCTATGTATGTTGATCATTATCCTGAAAGACATCATCCAAGTGTCTGGATCTTTCGTCGGATAGTGAATTTATTTAAAGGAACCGGCACTGTTCAGTCAAAAAGAAAAAGCAACCCAGAACTGCAACAAATGAAGATACCCAAATAAGTGTTAGCTACGCGCAGTTACGGTACATATAGTTGATTCAGCGTCTCTATTCTCTGCGTCCATTTACCATTATATTATCACTAGCAAAGGTCTGTCGTTGGTCTGTATTACTACGGAGAAACAGAAGGTGTGTTAGACGTAGTTTCATTGCGGATGTGCAACGTAGGCCAGTACTATGTGGCTGTTCTATACCTGATTATTAGAACAAAGTTAACAAGGCTCAAGGTTTGAATGACATACATAGAAACTATAACAAGGATTTTGACGGTTTGTTACCACAGGAGTCATTGTAATAAAAATATAAGCTAAAAAATTTCTGCGGCCTCGCATCAGCCAGGTTATCCCTAATTGTTGAGCACACGTGGCTCAACAGCATGATGTTCGTAGCCGGCCGCAGTGGCCGAGGGGACTGAGGCATTCCAGTCACGGTCTGCACGGCCACTACGATCGGGGGTTCGAATCCCCCCCTCCGGCATGGATATTTGTGCCGTCGTAGTTCGTAAGTAGTTCATAAGTAGTTTGTAAGTTTAGGGACTGATGACCCCGTAGTTAAGTCCCATAAGCTATACAAACATTTGAACATTATGTTCGTCCAGTTTCCTCCTACCCATCCCAGCACATTTCCTCAAACATCTTTGAAGTAAAACAGCCCCCCCCCCCAACCCCAACCCATACTCAGTCATGGTAAATAGCAGTTAAACATAACTTCCATTCAGCCCATTTCAGAAATCGGTAACAAATCTGATACTTAATCAATTCTGAGTCTTTGGAAAAACATCGTAACTCTTTCATACGTATCATACTTACTTAAGCTAATTGACATATTTGCATCTGTCCTGTTACAATTGTTAAAAATGTTCCATATTTTTGCAACAAAGAAGTTTTTTTAGCACATATCTTAGAGTCAAAGACATCCTTTCTTGCACTGTTATATGCTTCCTCATGTTAGTGTTCACTAGCGGATAGAATGGTTTGAGTATTGCACACAGCTCATCAAAAGAAGTTACTGACATTCAATAAAAATTACAAAAATTATCATGATCTACTCAGGGTGTCCCGTGAAGGCGAAGAAAAGCTACTAAGCTTAATCGAGAACTAGTTGTTGGGTGGTAGTCCGTATTTCTTAAGAATAACTGCAGCACCAGAAGAAATAACTACTATTTTCTCTAAGGGCAACATTTTCTTACCATATGGTTCTAGAAACTGCACGCCAACAAGTAACAGGTACCACGTGACAACTGAAGAGGGCGTAGGGGAGGCGGCTGTGTGCCTTAGAGTCGAAGACAGGCTGCAGTGTCCAAGACTTGGGCTCTGTGCGCCGAAGACCAGCGGCAAGAAGCGGCTCACTGCTTCTTGGTGCAGGGCCTTCCGTGTAAAAGGGTCCTGACAGTTCGGAGCTCGTGTGCATTTGCTCTGAAGAAAGAATCGCAGGCTGCCTTCACCCGAGTTATTACTGGTTCACTTTACAGTTGCCATTTTAGCTGAGGGCGCTGCTAGTTGTTGGCGTATTCTGCTATTGCTTGTTTCGAATTACGTACGAACGGTTGCTCAATTAAAATGTAACACGCTTCCAGCACTGAACTTCGTAAACGTGTAGCGGTTGAAACAAATGTAGAATTATGTAAACTTATTCTTGTACACAAAAACAATCGAAATGAACAATAACAATATGAAACCTTTGTTTTACGGTCAAAAAACGCAGCACAGTGTTTGCAAAACAACGGTACATTCGCTTTCAAAATATTCGTCTGTAACAAAATGTAGCATATGAAGAAAACTGTAGTATTAATGTCGAAAGAAATTAAAATAAAATATAAATGTTTTGTACTATCTAATAACTAAGAAGAGAAGGTCCCGACTGAGACGATCGACGTTTCGATACTACAGTATATACGCCGGCGTAGCTTTGTATCATTCACCTTGGTGACCCCTCGTTGTTGAGTAATCGAATTCATTCGGAATTTTGCCTTACAGTCTTAAAATAGAGAAGACATACAGCTCATGAAGTACTTATATCAAGTATTAGCTGAAAAACAATTTCAGAATTTGACTTACTACTCTGGTTCTTTAATACAAATGTTCAAATGTTCGTATAGTCTAAGGGACTTAACTACGGGGTCATCAGTCCCTAAACTTACAAACTACTTATGAACTACTTATGCACTACTTACGACCTAGGACGGCACAAATATCCATGCCCGAGGGGGGATTCGAACCCCCGACCGTAGTGGCCGTGGACACCATGACTGGAGCGCCTTAGTCCCCTCGGCCACCGCGGCCGGCTCTTTAATACAGATAATGTATCTTGTTACTTGTTATAGCGTAGTACTTGTTTTCACTTCCAAATCCTTATGGGAATGACTTTCATTACCATTGTTATTACGGTAATTGGTTCTGACGTATGTCTGTTGCTAATGATATTAAAATAATACATTCGAGAAACTGAATCTAAGTTAATACATAGAACTTTTAAAATTATACACACGGGGATTGCAAATGATTAATGACCACTCCGTCTGGCTTTCTTAACATCGTCCACAACATTATTCACTATCATTGTTCTTTTTTAAACAGCTGCTACAGTTCTCTTTATAGCTATTTATAACGATATTAGCAACGGTTTTCATTTGTCTTCTAGACAGAACTGAACAAAATTATTTATCAGAATTTTTTCATCTGAAGACACGCTTTGATTAAGTTTACTTGCGCGATGCCTGTCCATTTTAACAGACGCAAAGAGTACACAGCCGCACTATGACAATAACGTGACTGTACAATGCTGAGCCAAGTGCGTCGAATTTGTACTGTCGCGTATTGTCGAAAGTCTTAGGCCACATCTGGGCGTAAACAAAATTTAGTTCCGCGTTTCTCAGTGTTGCCAGCTCTTTCGAGAGATCGGAAGATCTTCCGATTTTTTAAATTATTCCAGAAAACACGAAATTACGAGTGAAACTTCCGAAATTTTCTAAATCTTTCTGAAATTTGCGAATCAAATTGAAATTCCGACTGAATCTTGCGAAATCTTCCTTCGCCGATATTAACACAAACTATACAAGTTCGATCCAGCAAAGAACCCAGGATTTTGGTCTAGGGGAGGGGGTCTGTGTGTGTTCGGGCCCCAGACAGGATTTGGGGGAGGGGCTGAGTACTGAAAATGGAACTGGTATGACAGATTCAGGATACTTCTCCCACTTCAAAAAAAGGACGTATAAAATATTGTTTCTGTGTAACCGTAGAAGCAAGTTCCGCCCTGGTGGGGGGGGGGGGGGGATGGATCCTACCCTACCGGCGGTGCCAGGTTTTATCAGGACGAAACATAGCATTAACAATGACTACCATTGTACTACTTTAGTATTGTCTGAGCCCGAGGACCGGCAAAATCACGAAATGCGCTGCGCTGAGTAATGAGACGCAACATACGACATCCATGCTGATGATTTCGTGTGGCATTTCTGGCCGTTAAGGCTAGTCTCCACGACGACACTAGGTTGCGAAACTCGTTGCATGAAATGAATTGCGCGCAACTGGTTTCGTGTATATCTGTAGACACGGCACCAATACTATACACTTCAGTTTCGTTGTTTGGCGAGTGTCGTAGTCGCCTTAAAATGAAAGTTTTTGTAGCTGTAAGAGTTGTGGCGGAGCTATTGCTTCTCTTTGTGAAGTCGCTGCATAAGACTATCAACATAAAAAAATAAGAAACGTGTTTGGGTTCGTGACTCGATTAAAAAAAGACGTCAGGTCGGTTGATCAGCGACCTTGCAGAAAGAAATTGTGATTGAAGACCATAGAAGTTATTTTAATCAACTTATAATGTCACCAGAGCAGTTCACGTTCCTTTTAACCATAGTTAGTAATGCAATAAAGAAACAAGATACTGTTGTGTCTGAAGCATTGTTACCAGAACTGATATTACAAATTACATTACGATTCTTGTCACGTAGATATTCGTGTCTACAGTAACTGTACCGTCTTTCCGAAATCCACAATTGCAATAGTTCGTTTGCATAGGTGTTTCGAATTGAATGTATTTTAGTCTGCAATTCACTAATCGTTAACCCATCAATATTTAATTGGCGAATAATTGCTTCACGAGCACTAACACGCCGCTGCTTATTTTTGAAATTTTCATCGTTAAAATCGTACGAACACCTATGCACCGCAGATATGCTCAAAAACCGTATTATTTCTTTCCTCCCCCCCCCCCCCCCCCCGTTATGTTGTATTCTGTTGTGTATTGGTTATAACCTAACCTAAAAACTCGCACAGTCTGTTTCGCCAAAGTTGGAAGGTGGCGAAACTGTTTAGTTTCGCCAACGAGTTGCTCGAAAGCCTAACGCGCATGCGCACTGGCCAGTAGCGCAGTTTCATGAAACGTATTGTCGTGTAAACTAACCTTTAGACCCCAGCTGGTATCGTGTTAGGCCCGCCTGGTGCAAGTCTTGGTAACGCCACATGGGCGACTTGCGCGTCAGTGATAATGAAATGAAAATGAGGACGACACAACACCCAGTCCCCGAGAGGAGAAAATTTCCAGCCAGATTGGAAATCGAACCCGGGTTCGTTGCGTGGTAATCTGGCACGCTGGCCCCTGAACTACGGAGCCGGACAGACAAGGAGACCACATTGTCGGATCTCAGAATTTGTTTATATTTACGGTAGGTGAAGTTCAAAACTCAAATAACAATCAGCCAAGCCTATTTGACGCAACTCTCAAAATTGTCGAGAAAATCGACTTTGAAGTTTCGCAAGTACACGTAAGTATCAATAATTAGAGTTGTAGCATCTGCCGGTGTAGCTGAGATGGTAGCGTTCCGGTCTCACAACCAGAGGCAATGGTTCGAATCTTGCTGTAACTAAGTTTTATTATTTTTCGAATTTAGTCGTTAAAAACATTTTAGGATCGATAATCCCACGTGGTATGTCAGTTTCTGTTTATGTGAATATAGACGAGCTGAACACTTTGTCGTAAGGCCGGCCGCGGTGTCCGAGGAGACTGAGGCGCTTCAGTCACGGTCTGCACAGCCACTACGGTCGGGGGTTCGAATCTCCCCTCGGGCATGGATATTTGTGCCGTCTTTAGTATAAGATAGTTCATAAGTGGTTTGTAAGTTTAGGGACTGATGACCCCGTAGTTAAGTCCCATAAAGCTTAACAAACATTTGATCATTTTGTAAAGCGATGGTTGAGTAGGTTAGCTGCTTGGAAAGCCATTAGTAGCTATGGAGGTAACTTTCCAAGAACAGCATCGTAGCTCTTCACAAACTGATCAATGAAACACTACCTTCGTCAACAAACATACTGTAGAAATATAACTTTTGTTGTTTTGATTGAAACCACTAATATTAACAACCTTTTTTAAAGTATATAAAATTAGAAATATACAAATTCGATACATTTTTCGTAAAAATTACTATTAGGCATAAAAATTGTGTAAGTATTAGAAAACAACAAAAAAAAAAAGTTGAAAAAATTGTCCATAGCGAGATCCGAATCGTCGACTGTACGGTTCCAAGGCCAGGACGCTACCACCAGAGCTAAAGCTACATATGCTGCGAGTTTTCTAATTATTAATACTTACGTGTACTTTTAAAACTTCAAAGTCGATTTTCTCGACAATTTTTGAGAGTTGCGTCGAATGGCTTTGGCCGATTGTTACTTGAGTTCTGAACTTCACTTACCATTAAAAATTAAAATTAAAAACTCCTCCACAGCTATAGACAGTTCTGTGGCTCCATCTCCGCCCAATCTGACGATGCGCTAACAGCGCGAAACGCGTTATTGGAGAATAAAGTATTGCAAACAGAGACTGAGCAGTTTTTAATTATTCAACACTGTTACTGCACCAGCCGCCACCACCACCATCATGGAATGGAATGAAATGTACCATTAAAAAATTCTAAAATCCGATACCCATGTGATCTCCTTGTGAGATAATAATAAATATGAATAAACAATAAAGTAATAATAAGAGATCGTTTTATAGTCAGTCGCATATTTCTGAAATAAATGAGTGGTCTCTCTCTCTCTCTCTCTCTCTCTCTCTCTCTCTCTCTCTCTCTCTCTCTCTCTCTCTCTTCCTTCCTCCGCCGCGGTGGAGTAGCCGAGCGGTCTAAGGCGCCTCGCTGGGAGCGCGCGGTTGCTCGCCGTCGGAGGTTCGAGTCCTCCCTAGGGCATGGGTGTGTGTGTGTGTGTGTGTTTGTCCGTAGGTTAGTTTACCTTAGTTTAAGTAGTTTGTAAGCTACGGACTGATGACCACACAGTTTGGTCCGATAGATTTACAAACATTTGAACTCTTCCTCCCTCCCTCCCCCCCCCCCTCTCTCTCTCTCTCTCTCTCTCTCTCTCTCTCTCTCTCTCTCTCTCTCTCTCTCTCTCTCTCTCAAATCATCGGTCCTGGCATCACTGGCGATCCGTCGTCGGCCATAGTAAACTGAACGGTGAATACATGTTTGTGATAAACGGCTGAGCTTCCAGCTGAGGTGCGCTGCTCGGTGTTGCAGATGTCCGTATAGCGGCAGCCGCTGGCCATGGCCGCGCACGTGACGCGGTGCCTGCTGGCGCTGCTGTTGGCGGCGGTGACGTCGTCGTCGTCGGCTGCGGCGGACGGCGGCGTACTGCGGCGCGTGGCGCGCTCCGCGCGGCGCGACATCTCGACGTACCGCGCCTACCGCGACGTCACCGTGCTGCCGTACGCCGTGCCCGAGCGCGCGCGCCTCGCCGTCTTCGCGTTCACCGCCACCGAGGAGGTGCGCGCCGGCCTGGGCTCGTGCGCGCCGCGCAACGTCACCGTCGACCTGCGGCCCGGCAGCTTCCCCGTCGTCAGCCCCGACGGCGCGCTCTTCCCCGACGACTTCGCGCCCGTGCTCAGCGGGCCCTGGTTCGCCGGCACCGCGCTCAGCGACGGGCGCACCTTCGCCGTCAACGTCACCTACCCGCTGGCCGGCGACTGGTACGTCCCCGTTGTTGTTGTGATCTTCAATCTGGAGACTGGTTTTATGCAGCTCTCCACGATACCCTATCCTGAGCAAGCCTCTTCAACTCCACATAAGAACTGCAACCTACATCTGTCTGAATCTGCTTACTGTAACCATCTCCTAGTCTTCCTCTGCGGTTTTTACCCCAAACACTTCCCTCCAATGAAACTTCCTGGCCGGCCGCGGTGGCCGAGGGGACTGAGGCGCTCCAGTCACCGTCTGCACGGCCACTACGGTCGGGGATTCGAATCCCCCCTCGGGCATGGTTATTTGTGCCGTCCTAGTTCGTAAGTAGTTCATAAGTAGTTTGTAAGTTTAGGGACTAATGACCCCGTAGTTAAGTCCCATAAGCTTAACAAACATTTTGAACATTTGAAACTTCCTGGCAGATTAAAATTGTGTGCCGGAACCGGGACTCGAACCTGGGACTTTTGCCTTCAGCAGGCAAGAGCTCTACCGACTGAGCTATCCCGACACGACTCAAGATGCCGCCTCACAACTTTACTACCGCCAGTAAAGTTGTGAAGCGGCATCGTGAGTCGTGTCGGGATAGCTCAGTCGGTAGAGCGCTTGCCCGCGAAAGGCACATGTCCCAGGTTCGAGTCCCGGTTCCGGCACACAATTTTAATCTGCCAGGAAGTTTCATATCAGCGCACACTCCGCTGCAGAGTGAAAGTTTCATTCTACTTCCCTCCAATGATAAATTCACGATTCCTTGATGTCTAAGAATGTGTCGTACCAATCTATCCCTTCTTTTAGTCAATGTATGCCAGAAATTTCTTTTCTGTTCAGTACCTCTTCATTAGTTCCACGATCCACCCATTTAATCTTCAGCATTCTTCTGTAGCACCATATTTCAAAAGCCTGTATTTTCTTCCTGTCCACACTGTTTATCGTCCATGTTTCACTCCCATACAAGGCAACACTCCACACAAATGCCTTCAGAAAGGAATTCCTTAGGCTTAAATCAATATTCGATGTTAACAAATTTCCCTTTTTCAAGAACGCTCCTCTACCCATTGCAAATTCTGCGTTATATATCCTCTGTACTGCGACCATCATTTGTTATTTTACTGCCCAAGTAATAAAACTCATCTACCTCCTTTACTGCTTCGTTACCTAATCTAATTCCTTCCGCATCATCTGATTTGCTTAGACTGCACTCCATTACCCTTGTTTCGCTTTTGTTAATGTTGATCTTAAATGCACCTTTCAGCACACAGTCCATTTCGTTCAGCCGCTCTTCTAGGTCCTTTGCTTAATATGTCGTTCGCAAAACGCAATGTTTTCAATTCTTCACCCTGAACTTTAATTCCTTCTCCAAATTTCTCCTTGCTTTCCTTTATAACTTGCTCAATGTAAAAAATTGAATAACATTAGAGGAAGGTCTACCCTGTCTTACTCCCTTCCCAACCACTGCATGCCTTTCATGCCCTTCAACTCTGACAACCTCTGTTTGGTTTTTGTACAATTTGTGAATAACCTTACGCTCCTTATATTTAACTCCTGCTTGCTTCAAAACTTGAAAGAGTTCATTCCAATCTACATTGTCATAAACCTTCTCCAAATCTACAAAAGCTAGAAATGTAGGTTTGCCTTTCCTTAATCCATCTCCTAGGATAAACCGTAAATTGAGTATTGCCTCCCGTGTACCTACATTTCTCCTGAACCCAAACTGATCTTCCCCGAGGTTGGCTTCTTCCAGCTTTTCCATCCTTTTGTATATAATTCGTGTTAATATTTTGCAACCATGACTTGTTAAACTGATGGTTCTGTAGTTTTCACACCTGTCTGTGCCTGATTTCTTTGGAATGGGGATTATTATTCCGTCCCCATACCACCCAAATATCGATACCTACTCAGATCAGTAGTACTCAGATCGCTTGCGACATGACTACGCAAAATTGCTTATAGCTCAAAAAATCGGCAAAGGGATGGCGTTAGTTATATCGGAATACGTCAGTTACATCTCGAGATATTGAGAAGCGAAGCTGAAGCTTGAAATAAAAGAATCGCGCAGCTAACGCACATATCGACACTCAAGCGTTACCACCAGCTATCTCTGTATTGCTTGGTCTCTGAGCATAGAACTGCAGCGTGTATATACATCAGCGACGAATATAGCATAATGTTTCGGGGGGGACGCATCATATTTCAAAGTGCTGCCTAAAAGAGAAAAATTTGTTGTTGAAAGTTCCGGAAAAAAAAAAACTACACACATATTTTTGTTCGTGATTTCGTATTGCCACATATGAAGGGATTTGACAAGCATGTTTCAATCAAAACTTAAGTACTGAGGTTATCAGACCATAGCCGGGCCCGGTGGTCTTGAGGTAAAACGCTCGACTGGAAACCGTAGGGTCACGAGCGAGTTCGAAACCCGGTCGGTCTTCGGATTTTTTTTTTTTCTGTCTGCGTTTTAATCCATCCTTCATCTTTGAACGATGTGAGGAGTCGTCAGAAACGACACGTGGTTCGGATTCCACGTTAAGCTGGGTAGGTCCCCTTTCCCGGTTGGATAACTGGGGTAGCTTAGGGACACGCAAGTCGCTGAAGTGGCGTCCAATTGAAAGACTTGCACCAGGCCAATGAGCCACACGAAATTATTATTATGCCCGAGGGTGGCCTCGAACCTCCGACGGGGAACAGCCGCGCGCTCCGCAGCAAGGCGCCTTCGAGCGCTCCGCCATTCAATCGCGGCAATTTCAATCAGTTTGTTCGTGACCAAGAATTGCTATCTTTCTTCTTCCTTTAAACTGTGTCATTTTGAGACGTATTACTCTTGTTACTGAGCGGAATATGAACGAAATTTCTTTCCGTGTTCTAGTAAAATTTTATAGCAACCGTTGCCTGGCAACAAACGAAATATGAACATCTTTGGTTGGAACGCTCAGGTAGCTGAAGGTCAACATCCAGAGAGTATAGAGGTCAATGATTATCACGCTGCCCGTAATCATGTGCTAGCTGCGCGATTAATTTTTTCCAACCCTCAAATTACTTTTACAATATATCGCGATGTAACATACGTCAATCGTATTACGATTTTCGTGATATTTGTTGCGTAAGAATAATATGAGGTATTCAGTAAAAGAAAATAAAGTGTTGAAAGTAATATTTGTTTTCTTTTCAGAATGCCACATAGTATTTACTTTCAAAAAGGCTCAGCCGTAAGGTAATGCCCGAGAAAGTTATATTTCAGTATCTATTGTTTTCTCAGATGTAACTGGAGTGGAAGTTTGATATATATACCCATTAGGACTACACAAAGCACTTGAACATTTGTCTTACATTGCGCCCATATTTCTTCCATTCTTCTGCTATGAGCTCCTTTCTTTCTTCAGACCTGGTTGTTCCAGACTTCCTTGGCTTTTCCTTTCGTTAAAATTGCCATTTCTAAATTTACTACCTCAAGATTTCACGGTTTTGGACATTTTCCTGTGTACCTAATTCTTCTCGAATTCATATCAGTTTTGATCTCTCCAATCTCTTATATGTTGTTTCGGCTTTACTCCCATTGTAAAAGAATTAAACTGTTTATTTTTTTAAACACTGTGTTCATTCTATTAATGAGCCCATAGAATCTTAATATGTGTGCTCTAATAACACTATGCGTATCCGTACATTGTTTGAGTTTTAGGTTCATCCACAAGTTTCGGACCTAGAATATTTTTAAACTTTTGCTTTCCTACTTCTCAATATTGTCAGTCTTCCTGTTCACTATTAGTGTTTCTGATTTCTAGATACACTGTGGTTTACTTACAGTATTATAATTTCTTAGTCTTTTGTGCATGGAGATACATTTCTTGTTGTAAATACTTTGAAAATTAGCTATGCAGTTTGCACCTTTTGACATCTAATTCTATTGGTTTTTATTTCCATTTTCCGGAATCGGCTGGCTGAAGTATTTAAATTGTGGAGCTCCTTTACTTCTTACCATATTTTGTCTTCTTGAAATTTGGAGCTTATTCGTTGACGGTCATGCGCTCTGTGTTCATAGCGTATCTGAAGCGCAACTTTTTCTGCACCTTTTTTCAGTAGTCCACTAAGATTTTGGGCTGATGGGATTTCACGAGATAAGATTGCTAAATCACCTTTAGATGCTACGCAATCTATATACAACTTGCCTCTGCCTAATTTGATTCCTTGGTCAATTATGAGCATTCATTTCTGTTTGCGGCATTCTTGTATTACTTTCTGGAGGTCTCAGTTAAAAAGTAGTAGAGAAAACCCATATTCTGGCCTTACATCCATTCTGACATCAAATATTTCTTCCATAGTTTTGCCGTGGACTTTGTGTTTCTATATGACTAGAAGCGATTTAGGAGCTAAACCGTGTTCCTTTGATACTTGTAAAAGCAATTCACGGTCAACTACGTCATAGGCTGTTTTTTAAGGCAACAAGTGTACAGACTAAAGGTTTGCTACAAAACCTTCGATGCTTTAGCTTCGAGACTTTACACGAACGGCCTGGTCTGGATCCTGCCTGATATATCCCAATTTTTGGTTCAAGTTGTTTCTGTGCTCTCTCCAGAAGACACTAGAATACATTTTTGTATGTAACATATTAGTGATATTCCTCTGTTGTTGTTTATATCTGTTTCCGTTCTTGTATAAAGGATTTTTTCAATCTTTTGCGATTTGTTATGTTTGACAAGTATTTTGAGTTACTCTGCTGATTTCTCTTACGCTATTTGAGCCTGAAAATTCTAGGATTTCTGAAAGGAAAATACAAAAAACTCCCACTGTTTACTATTTTTGTGCGGTTTGATTTGTCTGGTAATGTGTTCTACATCAGGTGATAATGAATTTGGATTAGTCTCCTCTGGTTCTTGTCGTGAACATTTTTGTGTCCATTCAGGACAGGTAGGCAGTTTTCTAAACTTCTGGTAAGTTTCTTGCAGTTTTCATGTTTGTTTAGAGATAACTGCACATTTTCTTTCTTGAAGCAGAGGATTCATGGCTGATGCCCATTTTATGTATTGAAGCAGAGATGTTCTAGAAGCTTCTACTTGTTATAGGAATTGCCTGTGATATTTCTTTCAAAGGCTTTGCAATTTCAACTACTTGATCCTTTTTCACTTAATTCCGTATGTTATTTCGACTAACAAAACACCATAAAGACTATGATTTCTTTATTAATGATAATCCTAAAGCCAATTAGTCTCCATTCACGAAGTCATCATATGTAAATACTTAAATATTTTAGGACACAACGTATTTCCACTCTGAGTTTTTCAGAGGGTGAAGCAGTAGAAAGGGACCCGCCTCTCTTTAGAATTCGAGTGCAGTATTTCGACTTCTGAATGAACAACTACAATAATTGACAGTTGTATGCAATAATCAGTTTTAGGGTTCTTCCGTCATCATTTCAGTTTATTTCATAAGTGAAGTTAAATGTTTCTCCTTGAGTTCTGCAAAATGAGTTTGTCGATAGAAGAAAGTACTGAAATTGTGAGGCTGCATATATGAAAACATGTTCAGTTTTAGTAAAGTACATAAAATCTTCTTCTTCTTCTTTTTTAATATATATAAGCTTGGCGCAATTCAAGTCCATTAACAGTATCTGTCTGATCTTATCACAGTGGCACATCAAGACATTGAAAACTTTTTCCGAAGGTAAAGAAAATAAAGAGAGATCTGAATTAAAATTTTTGCTGTGGCTGGGATTCGAACCCGGGACCTCCTTCTTACTAGGCAGACGCTATAAACCGCTCAGCTAACACAGCCTTATGGACAACGTGGCTAGCGGCCGAGCACTTTGATACGCTATGCTACGATGCCCGAGGCCGTTCCCCGTCGGGGGGTTCGAATCCTTCCTGGGGCATGGATATTTCTGCCGTCTTTAGTATAAGCTAGTTCATAAGTAGTTTGTAAGTTTGGGGACTGATGACACCATAGTTAAGACCCATAAGCTCTACAATGATTTGAACATTTTGAACAGCTACACGGACTGTATCGAAGTACGTCTCCAACCACACTACATACTTTAATTTTGCCTTAATGTTCCAAAGCTTAACATTAAAATTGTTTTACATATAAGACATTGTTATCACAGTGGCACATCAAGACATTAAATATTTTTTGCATCTTAACATTAATGGAATATTTATGAAATTCTCTACACAATCACCACAAAAAATAAAGATTGAAAATTAAATTGCCTTGGGTGTGCCTTAGGTGAAGGTGTGTAAAGAATGAAATCGCAACAGCTGTCAAGATGTGTTTATTCCGACACTACCGATTTCTCAGTAAGGATGCATCTTCAGGTGGATGACATAAGAAAATGATTACATAATAATTGGAACAGCATCCAGCTTTCAGGGTACTTTGTTAAAACATTCGCACAACAGAGAAAGACGACCACACCCTGTTGTGGGAATGTTTTAACAAGGTACCCTGAAAGCTGGATGCTGTTGCAATTATTATGTAATCATTTTCTTATGTCATTCACCTGAAGATGCAACTTTACTGATGAGAAACCGGTAGTGTCGGAATCAAAACATCTTGACAGCTGTTGCAATTTAATTCTTTACACACCTCCACCTAAGACAACATCGAAGTCAATTTTAATTTTCAATCTTTATTTTTTGGGGTGATTGTGTAGAGAATTCCATAAATAGGTATTTAAGCTGTGGTTGCCTTTTTAAGAAAATTGTTTGTGATTAATGAAATACTTACTTCTTCTACTTGAACATTCGTAGGTACGTGATCGCCTATGTCAGCTACACTGACCCCGATGACGACAAGATCACGCAGCAGGGCCTGACCGCGTCGTGCACCACGTTCCTCGAGTCGACGCTGGACGTGCTGCAGGCGGCAGCAGAGGACGTCGCCGTGCTGTCGATCGGCCGGCCCCTGCCGCAGCGCGTGGACGCCGCAGTGGGGCTGCCGCAGGTGAGCGAGTACTCGCTGTACGTGCCCGCCGCCACCTGGGAGGTCACCGTCAACGTGTCGGTGCACGTCTGCCAGTGGGGCTGCCCCTCCATCACCCTCCTGGTGCGCGCCGGCGGGCTCCCCACCGCCGAGGACACGGGCG
The DNA here is from genome assembly GCA_026315105.1 of Locusta migratoria. Classification (NCBI taxonomy): domain Eukaryota; kingdom Metazoa; phylum Arthropoda; class Insecta; order Orthoptera; family Acrididae; genus Locusta; species Locusta migratoria. Next base: position 107,452,600 of record CM048747.1, read on the forward strand.
ACAACAGCACTCTGGTCAAGACCTGCTCCAGCGAGGAGATCGTCTCTGCCGAGGACTGCGCCCTCAGCTTCGCTCCGTGGGAGGAGAGCTGGCACTACGTGGCGCTGGTTCTCGACCTGCCCGAGAGGTCGGCCAAGAGGAACGTCAGCGAGGTGTCCTTCTCCGTGGAGGTGTCGACGGTGCAGGCGGCCATTTCCCCCTTCTTCCTCTCCGTGAACGTCAGCGACGTCGCGGCGTCCTCCGTCAACGGCTCCGCCGCGCCGTCGGCGCTGGTGGTGGGGGAGGCGGCGCGCTGCGACGAGTGCTGGCCGCAGGTGGCGCTGATGAAGCAGTCGTACCCGCCCTTCTTCATGCTCAACTATGTACTGATGCCGGGCGCGGACGGCAAGCCGCCTCCGGCACTGAACGTGACCACCGCGGGGCCCACGGTGATGGCCTTCGCGCTGCGCCCCGTATCGGAGGTGGGCGGCACCCTGACGGTGCAGCTGCAGCTGCAGCTGGACGCGCGGTTGCGCAACGCGACGGCGCGCGGCACCGGGCTCAACGTGACGGTGGCGGCGTGCGTCGCGCACGGCACGCGCTCCCTGCCGCTGGCCGGCGGGTCGTGCGTTGCGCCTGGTTTCTCGTCGGGAGTGCAGACGGCGCTCGCCGTCAACTCGACGAGCAGCAAGGCGGCGTCCGCCAAGGTGCACGTGCCGTTTCCTGCTCCCGGCGCTTGGTACCTGTCGGTGCTGCCGCTCTGCTGGGCAGAGGCCAACGGCTCCCTCACCTACGTGCCGTGTACCGGTCTCCCCGAGGTCGCCGTTTCCTTCGTCATCGACTCGGAGGTGAGTTAGTGCAATTTCTAAATTAAGGCTCCATACGTACGAGGGAGTTTGTAGCGCCACTTTGTTGTCGTTCTTATTACGATCTTGGTCTTTCCAATCTGTTTTTTCTTCTTCCCAATAGGTAACCCAACCTAACCTAACCTAAGTGGGTCTTTCCAGTCTGGGTCTTTCCAGTCTGGGTCTTTCCAGTCTGGGTCTTTCCAGTCTGGGTCTTTCCAGTCTGGGTCTTTCCAGTCTGGGTCTTTCCAGTCTGGGTCTTTCCAGTCTGGGTCTTTCCAGTCTGGGCCACTCCAATCTGTGCCACACAGATCTGGGTCATTCCGATCAGAGTCTTTCCAGTGTGGATTGTTGTCAATCTGGGTATTTCCGATCTGGGGCCTTATGATCTGGAGCCTTATGATCTGGGGCTTTCCAGTCTTGGGCTTTCCAATCTTGAGCTTTGTACATTCTGATTGGGGGCATTCAGATCTTGGGCTTTTAAATCTGGAATTTCCTGATTGGTATATTTCAAACTGGGGTGTTTCCGAATTAGGTGTTTCCGAATGAGGTGTTTCCGACTGGGGTGTTTCCGACTGGGGTGTTTCCGACTGGGGTGTTTCCGACTGGGGTGTTTCCGACTGGGGTGTTTCCGACTGGGGTGTTTCCGACTGGGGTGTTTCCGACTGGGGTGTTTCCGACTGGGGTGTTTCCGACTGGGGTGTTTCCGACTGGTGTGTTTGCGACTGGTGTGTTTGCGACTGGTGTGTTTGCGACTGGTGTGTTTGCGACTGGTGTGTTTGCGACTGGTGTGTTTCCGACTGGTGTGTTTGCGACTGGTGTGTTTGCGACTGGTGTGTTTGCGACTGGTGTGTTTGCGACTGGTGTGTTTGCGACTGGTGTGTTTGCGACTGGTGTGTTTGCGACTGGTGTGTTTGCGACTGGTGTGTTTGCGACTGGTGTGTTTGCGACTGGTGTGTTTGCGACTGGTGTGTTTGCGACTGGTGTGTTTGCGACTGGTGTGTTTGCGACTGGTGTGTTTGCGACTGGTGTGTTTGCGACTGGTGTGTTTGCGACTGGTGTGTTTGCGACTGGTGTGTTTGCGACTGGTGTGTTTGCGACTGGTGTGTTTCCGATTGGTGTGTTTGCGACTGGTGTGTTTGCAATTGGAGTGATTCCGATTGGCATGTTTCTGACTGGGGGAATTTTCCATTGAGGGCATTGTGATTGGAGGCTTTCCTATTTGGGGGGAGGGGCGTTGGGGCTTGGGAACATCGCTGTCGGAGGCTATGTGATCAAGGAACTTTTCCACCAATAGATTATTTTGATCACAGACTATTAAGCCATCAAAGTTGCTGTAAGACCTCCGCCCCGGAAAAAATTAAAAAATGGACTACTGCTGCTATTATCATAAATTCGTCCTCCATTTTGTATATTTGTGAAGAATTGTAATATATCTGATGCCTGAATAGAAGTGTAAACTCGCAAAGTTTCCATTGTACCCATGCTACTTGGCGAGAAAATTATCTCGGATCTCTCGTCTTGTACCCTCTCTACTGATTTAGGGGCATATCTAATAAGCTATCTTAGGTTGTTTGAAGATGACGCCGTCATTTACCGTCTAGTAAAATAATCTGATGATCGAAACCAATTGCAGAACGATCTGAATAAGATATCACTATGGTGTAAAATTGGCAATTGAGTTTAAAAAGTGAGAAGTGTGTAGTCGTCCAAATGAGTACGAAAAGAAATCCGTTAAACTTTGTTTACAAGATAAACCAATAAAAAGTGAAGGCTGTAAACTCCACAAAATACCTAGCTATTACTATTACTTCAGACTTAAACTGGAAAGAACTCGGTGATAATGTCGTGGAAAGGCGAACCAAAGGCTGCGTTTTATTGGCAGAACCCTTAAAAGATGCAACAGAACTACAAAAGAAACTGCATACACCACGCTTGTCCGTCCTGTTTTGGAGTATTGCTGCTCATTCTGGGATCCTTATCAGGTGGGTTTGACGGAGGACATCAAAAGAGTCCAAAGCAGCTTTTTTCGTATTGTCCCAATACAGGGGAGACAGCGTTACGGAAACGATACAGGATCTGGGATGGGAATCATTACAACAACGGCAGTTATCGCTGCGGCCTGGGCTACTTACGAAACTCCAATCGCCAACATTCTTCTTCGAATGCGAAAATATATTGTTGACTCCCACTTACGTACGTAGAAATGATCATCAGAATGAAATACGAGAAACCAGAGCTCGGACGGAGAGATTCAGGTGTTCTTTCTATCCGCGCTCTATTCGAGAATGGAATGGGAGGTAAATAGTATAACGGTGGTTCGATGAACCCTCTGCCCGGCACTTAAATGTGATTTGCAGAGTATCCCATGTAGATGAAGATGTATGCTACTGCCATTCATGGTATGAAAATACCAGTTCTTTTCTCTTGCCTGACTTTATTCATTACCACTTTCGGAAAAAGCTTCGATGCCATGTGGTTCATAGAGAAAGCGTAATTTCAATGAAAGAGTGTAATGTGAAATGATCTACGTGAAAGAGCCTTGTTTCGCTGCTTCAACCATCGAGATTTCGCATTCATGTAAGGAAAGTCTCCCTCATCTACGACTGTACTGTCACTCCCATCAGTTGCGTGTGTAGTGCATTGATAAATTGACAAAAAACTGAGAAGGGCATTTCCGTGTATCCAGGTTGACTTTGACAAAACAACTTATCATGAATAGTTTGTAAAACATCATGGAGTAACAATGATCATAATGATTAATTCACACTAAAGTCAGTCTTAATTGCAAATTTTATATATTTGGTAATCGGTTTCTGCCACTTAAATGACCATCTCCAGGCCACAGTAACCATAGTGTTCAGCACCGGTTGTGTTCAGTTGGAGCTGTCTGGAAGACTGACTGTCGACAAGGCCGAAATCGGTTACCAAAAATTTAAAATTTATGATCTACACTTACTTTTGTATGAATTCGTTATTAATCGATACGATTTCTGGGTGTACTGAGGAACCCCATGAAATTGTGATCCAGGGATGAAATTCGCCGAAAATTACTGTCTTCTTTTTTCCTGTAGTCTTTTATTCCACTGAGAAGACTGAAACCGGTCCATATTGCCTAGAAATGTTGCACTTGTGGTTGTTTCGACAACCGGCTTCTTATAACTAACTTCTGCATCACTGGGTTGGGCAAAGTGGGGGTGGACCTGCCTTGGTCATTCTCTGACTCTGTGTGACTTTTTCTTTTGGCTAGATATCAGAGACCAGATATGCGTATCCACGTCACCTAGAACACTGAAACATCTCTGTGTACACATCAGTGCTAGTGTGATGACAGTTGAGAAGAGCCGGCCGCGGTGGCCGAGGGGACTGAGGCGCTTCAGTAACGGTCTTCGCGGCCACTACGGTCGGGGGTTCGAATCCCTCCTCGGGCTTGGATATTTGTGTCGTCCTTAGTTGTAGCTAGTTCATAAGTAGTTTGTAAGTTTAGGGACTGATAACACCGTAGTTGAGTCCCATAAGCTCTACAAACATTTGAGTTGAGAAGATGAGTGAAATGAACCTGACAACCGCATGGACGTGTGCTGTTGGCAGAGGGCACTCTTATAACATTTGCAGGTTGCAAATTGTAAACTTGGTGGAGTTACAGTTTCCGAACACGGCTATTACTTGTTCCTCAAACAACCCTCTACAACCACTAGAAATTTTTGGGACACACTATATACAGAATGTCGAAATAAATTTATTACTGCATATCAGAAATTCAATTATGCAATTGGATCACTACAGGGTGCTCTAATGTTGTGTTTAGTGATTAATACAGAACCTTAATATCCTAATTTACAATTATTAAGCATAGAAGTTTAAACTAGCCCGTCGAGCAGTATCAGACTACCTAGAGTTTAGCCTTCCCACCTCTCCCTCTGTTTCTGTTTTGCATCATTCTTTTAAAATAAAATGTATATTAAGAAACCCTAATTACAATGTAATTTTATAAAAATTATGGTCACATCTCCTCTTCCAATTTTTTTTTTTTAAATTTGACTGTCGGCACAAATGGATGGATCTGAACTGGCCCTCGAATCACATTCGTAAAGCTGCAGAGAAGGCATCGCGCTTTCCATCAAACAACGATACACAGCAGTCATTTTCACACCAAACTTATGAAACTTGTTATATAGGAAAATTGGAAAGGGTACGATGGACCCATCAGGTTTGAAAGGACCTCGAGAAAACCCAGATAAAAGCAGTGGAAGTAACAGACAAAAATCTGTTAAATCAAAATGTCAACTGAAACATTACTCTTAAGGAATGATATTCCAAGGGAGGTTAATGTTATTTTTCCTCTACTTTTCCGTATCTACAATATCTAAAAGATTTGAAAGAAAAATCTCAACAGGTCTGTAAGCTCGTTTGGAGATGACGCTGTCTTGTGTCAAATCAGCTGAAGATCGACTTAGATGAAACGTACTAAGGAGTATTCGCTAAACTTCGTTTATAAGGTAATCAAATCTTAAGGTCATAAATACAACTAAATATCTAGGAATTACAAGTACGAACATATTAAATTAGAAACAACATAAAAGGTGCGGCTGAACAGTTTGGTGAATGGTCTCAGGAAATACGGGAAACAGGAGTTACAAACAAAATACCTATACTGACCTTCAAAGTAATCGCCATTAGCTGCAATATACTTCTGGCATCGGTTCTACAGCTGATGGAAACTGTCAGCCCTGATTGGAGTATTTCTGCACGGTATGGGATCCTTATCCACAGGTATTGACAGAGGACATCGAAAGAGTACAAAAGTGGCAGGTCGTTTTGTATTATCAAGCTACAGGAAAAACCGTGTCACGGAAATGGTACTGGAGTTGGAATCAACAACGCTACTATTCGTTTCGGCTAGTTCTGCTTACGAAACCTGTATTACCGACTTTCTCCTCCGAATGAAAATATATATTGTTGACTCCTACCTACATGGGGAGAAATAATCATCACAACAAAATCTGGGGAATCACACCTCGAACGGAGGGATCTGGGTGTTCTTTCTACTCGTGTGATGTTCGAGAATGGAATGGTAGAAAATAGTATCGTATGACGATGTGATTCCTTAATTTCCCCTGGCGAATAACAACTTCGAAAAACTTAGGGGTATGAAGCCAGGTATGAAAATCGCGACGGCCGATATTTCGGCAGGAGACCACCCTGCCATTTTCAAGGCGAAACTGCAGTGAATTATTTTTTGGAACATCTAAATTCAATCCACCCCAACATCCGTTTCACAATGGAAATGGAAAAGAATGGTCACCTTCCCTTCCTTGATGTGTTGGTCAGGAGAAAGGCAGATATTACGTTGGGACATGCTGTTTATAGGAAGCCAACTCATACTGATTTGTATGTGCAAGCTGATAATTTTCACCACCCTGCTCAATGTGAAGGGGTTCTTCGAACGTCATTTTCTTACCCGGAAAGTTTGCCCACTGATCTGTCTCATCTGGAGATAACTTTTCAACAGAATGGCTATAGTAAAGAGCAGATTAAAAGAGCGTTGCGTTATCGACCACATGTGCAACGGGCTAGTGATGATAGCACAGAGTCGGCATCCACGTCAGTGGCTTTTCTGTCAAACGTTGGCACCACTTCCAACAAGATTGATCGCATTTTGCGTAAAAGCAATGTAAAATGTGTGTTTCGTCTACCATCTAAAATTACGGCAATGTAGGGATCCGTTAAGGATGATCTCGGTTTGCGCAAGACGGGCATCTATCGTACCCCGTGCAGCTGTGGGATGTCATATGTTGGTCAAACTATTAGGACTGTTGATGACCGTTGTATTGAGCATAAACTTTTATCAATAATGAAAGGAGTAGCATTAGCCGTAAAATTTTTTGCTTTATTCAGGCAAATCGATATCGGTTTTCCAAGAAACCATCTTCAGTGCTGTCATCTGGACCAAAAAGAAATAAACAAAATCAATAAACTAATACCAAATTACAAACTCTCCAATAGGTACAAGGATTATGAGTAATTAATACATACCAACTTCAAAACAGCCTTTTTGTTAAATGTACAATGACATTTACGTCTAACATATCCGTTGACAACATAGCTACATACATGTGATATTATCTGGTGTCATACGAAGTCAAACTGAGCCAGCTGCTTACATTTGTCCACAGTTGGGCTCTGTGTGGACGTCGTTAGCGCCCTCTTTATTGCCTCAAAAGGTTTTCATTGTTTATATGTATAAAAAATTACAATATTAATAAATTGAAATAAATAATTAAATAGAACATATTGGTTCTATCATTTTTCTCTTAAGGATACAATAAAAGAACAACTTTCGATAGAGCGTGGACCAAAGTTTTTACATATAATTACACTCATTACAAAGTTGGAATATTAATTAAAACAAATTGAATAAAATAGCATAATTGACAATAATAAAAAACAACAACATAAAATAACAATAAAGATGGAGGGTTTTGTTTAAATTCCGCTTGGGATCCTGCTCTCTCACTTGTCATAAAACAGAGGGACAAAACTAATCCGACCTAATCCGTCGAGGTTGTTTATTGTCGGTATCCTGACCTTTTTCGTATTTGGTCGTGTCGGCGCTGTGTACTTGCTTGCTCGGTGTGTGTTATCGTTCCTGTTTACTCATTGACAACTGAGGTTTTAAAGATCGTTGTACATTGCTTCCTCACTGCAGTTTCGCCTTAAAAATGGCAGGGTGATCTGCTGAAATATCGGCAGTCGTCGATTTTGATACCTTGCTGCATACACGGAAGTTTTTCGAAGTATGAAGATGGTTTCATGTACTGGTACGTTCTGCCTGGCTCATCATTGTTATTTTCAGAGTAGCTTTATAGATGTAGAAGGGAACCAACTAAACTGAAGAAAGAAAAACAGATCATCGAGAGATTATGAGAAGCACCGTCCCTCTCTAATGACCACATTGTCGACGGGACGGCAAACCCTGTCTTCCTTTATCTAAAAGCTTATCATAAATCTGTAGAGCCCATAAGCAAATACCGCTACTACTAGTTCTAAATAATAACAATAACAATAATAATGATAGCGAATACTCAGGATTGTATACTGTAAATATCACTACATCGAAACGACTACGCTTTTCATGATACAGAGTGGATGAATTCCTAGTCAATTCTCCTCCAAACCTATACATTTTTTACGTTCTATTGCTCTACACAAGAATTGTGGCTACAGTGTAGTAAAACCGTCGCAAGTAATATAATCATTGCATTATTTCTCTACAAAAGCCTCTTCATGTTTTTGTGACCGTCTATCAGTATTTGTAACGATCAACTAGTGGAGCTGTGATACAACTAATCGTGGAAAATGTAAACTGTGTATCGTTATCTTCTGTCTGACGGCACTGAACGGTTTATTCGGTTGCGAATTTCAGAATCAGATAAAAATTGTACGTCTGCTATAATAAATGCAGTAATAACGCTGCTATATTGCGTATGAATGTAAATTGCATTCTCTTATAAATATGAATGTTATTTCGACGCAGACGTTATATTCTCCCTTAATTAAAGGTTGTTTGTTATTCATGAAGTCTTGATATGTTTTTGTTTGTTTCGGTAGTAGCGAAGTTACGCGGGACTTGCTTGTGTCCCTTTGTGGCCTCTGTCCCGTAGTTCACCATTAACAAACTTCTCGCAAACTAGGACTGGCGGAAAACCGATACTTACGCGAACGGGGAATAAATAGCCCAACAGTAGTAAATCGTCAGAAAACACTATCTGCCGTTTCTCTTCCCGTCTGTAAGAGCTACACACTTCTAGAAAATATAGCATAAAGTTGTGTTGCAAACAAGTTGCCTAGCTGGGTAAGTTACAAAACTACCATCACGTCAGAGAAGTATATGGTGTACATAAAAAAGAGTAAAAATAGGGGTAAGTTGTCTTCCGACAAAAGATACAACGGGTATGCCTACCGCCTGCTGTGTGTATAAATAGCTACAATTAATCTGGTCGACGTCTCTACATAGGAGGTACTGAAAAAAGAGGTACTTATGACGGTGATAGAATCAATAAACAATTATGTTTGGAATTTGGTTCGTTTGTCTGTCCGTCTGTCGCTGTCTTTCTAAGCGCTTCACGCAAAGCTTCTACTTCAAATTGGTTACGGATTTCGCAGTTTTTTTGTTAGTCCTAACCTAAAATCTGGCTTAAGTTTCATATTGATACGCCGCCAAGAATGCAAATATTTAAACATGCACGGAGCCTTTATTATTTTTTTTTAAATTGGGCCACTACGGAAAAATCGGAATCAATTTCAGATGTAGTGAACATAGTACGCCTTAGGTACTTTTTTTTTTTTTAGAATAATGAAAATTATGGCCACGCTTGTCCTTGAAAATGAGTGAAATTCGGAATTTTATGTTGAGCTGCTCATTTTCGTGTAAGTAAGATTTCATTATATTGGAATAAAAATATCGACAAAGCACAAATTCCATAAACTAAATGAACCACGAGAGAAACGATCGAATCAATAGAAACTAGTGCTTTTTAACGTTTTATCTGTTCAATAAAAATGTTACTAATTTAATACCGTTAGCCTTAGACATTTTTTATCGAGTTGACAATTTGATCTCTCTAGTATGTGGATGTTGCTGAACTGCCGCGAGGAAATTTCCGAGCGGTTCTAGGCGCCATTCCAGGGACTACGCTGTCGCTCCCGACGGAGGTTCGAATCCTCCCTCGGACATGGATGTGTGAGCTGTTCTCAGTTTAAGTTTGTTTGTTTGTCAGACTGGAGACTGATAACCACAGTAGTTTGGTTCCATAGTTTGACAAATATTTATTTAATTTTGTTGCTTAACTTCGGATGTCTGAGCGTACCAGTCATAGATGTTGAAATTTCGTTTCATGCCAAATTCAAAAATGCTTCAAAATGTTCTTAGAATACGTAAAGAAAATATTTCTCGATGCGATTCCGCTTACCATTCTTTTACAACGCATATTGTCATGAAGTGCGGGATAATTTGTCACTTTCAGACTTATGGAAAGGTTTGGCCAAATTCTATTATGGTGGACAATGCAAATCTAAGCGCAAAACAATAATGCTCTGTCACTATAGTTCCAGATATAGGCGAATTATACACGCAGTTTCCGTAAGAATTACTGCAGTGGAAATTATTATTATCTCTGAAAAATACACGAATTCGAAATATTCAAAACTATCCACCGTTGCAGAGCATTGAAAGAAACTGAAAGGCGAAGCTGAAAATTTGTGCTACACCGCGTTTCGAACCACGATTTCCCATTTCGTGCAAACGATCGCCTATCTAGGCAAGCTCCCCGTCCTACCAAAATTCAAATTCTTCAAATGTTTGTAAACCAATGGGACTTAGCTACTGCGGTTATCAGTCTCTAGGTTTAAAGACTGCTTAAACTAACCCAAACTAACACAAACCCATGCCCAAGAGAGGATTCGAACCTACCAACATTCTCAACATATCACACACCAAGTATGTAGAAGCTAAGTCTGAACACCAGCGTTCCTTACTGAGTCGCCAGTTTGAGGGTAGAACAGACCGAAGCTGTGCAAATCGCTAGGGGAGAAAACAGTCGCTTTCGGAAATTATTATTATTATTATTCTGCATCCAGTTTGCGTACCTTTTGAGTCGAAAATTATATTATTAAGTTTAGAAATATAATGCTGTTAATTCGAAAGACCAATATGATCACTCTTCCTAGGGGAAGTTGCGGGAAAAATATCACCCATTTGGCTCACACTTTGTGAGGAGAACCGCATAGATGTACCTTTTAAATTCCTAAACTATCGGACCTAAGTGGTCACAAGAAAAGAAAAAATTCAGATGAAAGATTTCCGATTACAGTATACGAGAAATATGAGATCTTTTGAATGACCTGTCAAATAACGTCAGCGTAGCGCAGTGGGTTAAGTGCTACACCGTATCTCAGTATAGCGACACAGATTCCATCACGGCTACTGTCATTTTTTTAAATTATATACTAGCTGTGAACCGGGCCTTGCCCGGGTATTTATTTATCCTACACTCTCGTAGTCCGCATCCCCTTCTCCCCTCTCAGCATCCACCTCTTCTCTCCCATCTCTCTGCTCGTTTCCACCTTTCCCTTTCTCGGCAAAGTTTTCTGCAAGGTACCCTCTGTCGTGTATCATGCAAACATTCATGTACCCAGTGATCTTCCTCTGGATTTAAATGTCATGTGTGCAGAAATTCATAAAGATTGGAGCAAAGCTGTGCATTTTGTAAAATTGCGTAAGTTCAGTACCCTACACTGCGCACTGAACAAAATTTCCTACAGAGAGTGACATTCCTCTTTTTTTTAAGGTAGAGTGTGCAAAATTTCAATATCCGAACAAAATTATGGGGCCGTCCGCGGAGACCGAGCGGCCTGCGGTGCGCCAGTCTGCACGGCCGCTGCAGTCGGGGGGTTCGAATCCCCCCCCCCCTCCTCGGGCATGGATATTTGTGTCGTCTTTAGTATAAGTTAGTTCATAAGTAGTTTGTAAGTTTAGGGACTGATGACCCCGCATTTAAGTCCCTTAAGCTTAACAAACATTTGAACATTTTTGAAAATTATGGGTTTCTATGCGATAGAAACGTAGGGTCACAGTGAAAAAACGCACTTTGTTGTTCTCAAATATTCCACTTTTATTTTATACACCCCTTGTTCTGAGAATAACGATAACAACAAAAAGGATCTGTGAAATTTGTCGCGCCGTTCTCAAGTTATGGGCGAGCAAGGTATTTAGGTGAAATAACTCGCAATTTGCGATCTCTTATGGCATCACTGTACTAGGTTTAGATGGAATACCAAAGAGCGGCGAATGAAAATTTGTGCCCTGCCGGGCTTCGAACACGGGATCTCCTTCTTATTAGGCACACGCGTTGACCACTCCGCCACCGAGAACACAGTGACCAGTCCGATTACAGAGGACTCTTCCCGTATTTACCGCCTGCCGCTAGCTCCTGTAACATGGGTAACAAAAGGTGAATAACCCCTCTTCGCCAAGCTTGCATTTTCCCGCACTTAGTGTGAGATCAGATTTACGCTATTAACAACCCTAAGAAAATGAGCCCCGGAGCTCGGAGAATTAGTTTTATGGCATCGTTTAATTTCAGAGCTGTCAAGTTTACTACGAATCTTGGTGTACGTGCGGCAGCTCACGATACTGAAGTTTCCGTATTTCAGGTGTTTACTTGTAACAGCACGCGTCTTCTGCTGGCCACGAACTGCAACGGAAGAAAAGCATAACACAGTCGGATTTTTGCGATGGAAACTGACACATTGAACAACATACTAGTTGTATATTTATTATATAAAATAAGCTTTTCATATGTAGTGTGATAAAATGATTAAGAAATTTAGTTCATTCTGGACCAACCGAATGCAATACTGAATTTACAAAATTTCCGCCTATAGTACCCTCCCCAATCTCAGAAGTAAAAGAATAGGAATAAAGGCGGGTACTATAGGCGAATAAAAACGGTATTCATACAGATACAGTAGAGCTGCAAGTTCTCGGGAATAGTAATAATGTAGTTCCCCCTTTCTTTAGTTCCCCTTCCTTTCGCAGCAAAGCCACTTCAGCTGATACAGCCATGTCCCACACGTTGATGTGTAACTCTTGCCTCTGAGCATGTATCTGCACTGAGCCTGCACGTTTTCTCCCCAATTCTGTTCAGTACCTCTTCATTAGTTACTCGATTTACCAACCTAATCTTCAGCATTCTTCTGCCGCACCCCATTTGAAAAGCCTCTATCTTCTTCCTGTCTGAACTATTTATCGTCCAACTTTCACTCCCGTACAGGGCACCACTCCACACGAATGCCTCCAGAAAAGACTTCCTTACACTTAAATTAACACTCGATGTTAGCAAATTTCCCTTTTTCAAAAACGCTTTTGTTCCCACTACCATTCTATATTTTATATCCTCTGTACTGCGACCATCGATTGTTATTTTACTACCCAAGTAACAAAACTCATCTACGTCCATTATTGTTTCGTTACCTAATCTAATTCCTTCAGCATCGCCTGATTTTCTAAGACTGCATTCCATTACCTTTGTTTTGCTCTTGTTAATGTTCCATTTTACGCACTCTTCAACACAGTCCATTCCATTCAACTGCTCTTCCTGGTCCTTGGCTGTCTGACAGAATTACAATGTCATTATCAAAACGGACGTTTCGTCATTTTCTTACGCGCTAAAATGTACCGTATCCCGTTGCTTTCATGTCAGAAAACATGGAGAAGGGTTTTTTAATTTGCTTTAATCTGGTTGTGTTATTGCCTCTCTTTGATATCGACCATTTCCGTAGTAGTATCACCAAACGTTAGAAGGACATGTGTTGTCCTGTCGGCACTGGTGCGGAATAAATTCCCATAAAACAACGTGGGAGCTCATAAGTAAAATCTGGTGTCATATGTGCCATTTATATCTGAAATGAGCTCCAAAATAGTTTCCTGCGTTATCTTCTCGTAAAACAATCTTCTCCCTTTGCTGAGGAGTTTCTGCGTTTCTGCCTAGACGGGAAATGAGTTCCCCCAGGGCAGAGACGGGGGCGAGGCGGCTAGGAACTTGTGTTCTCGCTGACCGTGAAATGGTATTAATAGCCTACAGCAGCTAAGTGTGGGGGTTCAGGGCTCAGAGCTGGAGTCGCACTTTTGGTAGCAGGGCCGCCTTTTCCTGTTCGCTCTTCTCATGCACTGTCTGATGTACCTCGTATACTTATTTAGAACCTTTGCTGGCAACCGTACTGTAACTTCGTCACAGCAATGGCCAACTTTACTTTCAGGAAAACACCGTGAGCAGTTCGTAATTTTCAGTAAAGAAGAACGAAATATTAGGCACTGAACCCATTCCTCGGCCGTGTATAACAATGAAATATTTCTTTCCGCTATGTCAACGAATATGCGACGTACTTTACGGACCGCTAAGATCGGGGGTTCGAATCCCCCTCGGGCATGGATGTTTGTGTCGTCTTTAGTATAAGGTAGTTTGTAAGTTTAGGGACTGATGACCCCGCAGTTAAGTCCCTTAAGCTTAACAAACATTAATTAATTACTGTACGAGTGTACTATCACTCATTATTGACACAAACTCGCAAATGGAGCAGATGGGCAGCTCAGGGAACTGGAAGGATGGAAAACTGTTGGGTCTCCTTGCGTGTCGGGATGGTACCTTTCAAAGAACACGCCCGATTTCCTTACTCGTCCTTACCCAAAACTCCGAGCGTTAGCTTCGTCTCTAATGACCAAGCTGTCGACGTTAAACCGTAAGCTTTTCCTTGCGGGTTCGGGGTAAGAATGCGCCCGAGATATTGCGGCCTCTCGTAAGAGGCGACTAAAAGGAATCTTCATACATTTCTGTCATACGTATTTGGTCCCCTATGGGGGTTTGACCTCCCATTTGCAAAATTCTTCTGAAGTGCGAGCCATTTGCGGAAGGACATCTTATATGGTGCACCATGTATGTATTTACTGTGCAATGATACCGTAGGCACCGACCATGGAATGGACTAGTGACCGAAGCTTCCATCCAGCCATCGGCGTGAGTTCCGTCCATTGTGCACTGGCACCCATACACCTTCTATCATAATGGTCTTCATAGCACCGAGAAAGCCAGCACGGTAGTCAGTCGTTGTGTCGGCGTCGTCATGTACCCTCTAGGTTGTAGCACCCTGACAACACAGGGATCTCATTACCGATGCCAGAGCCGAGAACTCCTCACGCATGCCCAGATGCTTATGGGGCACCACCGTCTCTAGCGTAAGCATGAGCACCTCTCGTGTTTCGTACGACGTTGTTCGTCAGTGCGTACTCTTTTTTCGCCAGGTGTTCTGACCCCCCAGGTCTTCCTTCGCGGGCTCATGAACGTATTTTTATAAGGGCATGAAGACTGACGAGGTTTCTCTTCGGGAGACGGTAGATCTGATCCCATACTGTGCTATGGAGAAAAAAAAAGCAAGTTTGTTGCTCTCTCCTCTTTTCCTTTCAGTGACATCAGAAATAGTCACATACGATCCTCATTGTATCCATTTTCCTGAAAGAGTCTTCGGGAGATCTAGTGGCAGGTTGACATGTAAGACGAATTTAACACGATGGACGAGGGTGTTCAGAACGCCACTTTTCTGTACCGGGCAGCGTTGTTTGAGTGTGTGTACATACCGATTCGTGTGTGAACGTGTTCTGCAAGTCATCGCAGGCTGGAATCCGACCATCGCGTGGTTGAAGCGAGCGCTACAGGTGAGGTAGGAAAACATTACCATATTTGTCAAGGATTCAAGGATGGTTCCCATCCACAGTGTTTAAAATTTAGATCTTCACAGGGCGTCATTATTTTGTAATACAATTAAAAAGTTTACTGCAATTGATGTATAAAAAATGAAACGATAGTCAGGTGATAAAATATTATCAACATTTAAGTCCTCTTTTGTTTCAACACTCAACAAGATTTAGCACGTGATAAATTTAGACAGGGATTATGACTGTTGGATAAAAACCTTTTTAATATCAGCCAGTTATCTACCCTTCTACAAATTATGAACCGAAAGCACGAACCTTAGAACCTTAGTATCTCGAGTACCACTGTGCTACCTTGCAGACTTCTCTCACACAATTTGTGCGTTTTATACTGTAGGAAGAAATGAAACTGCTGATGAACGGCTTAAACGCTGTTTATGGGATGTTTTCGAGAATGATTACAATTCATGCCGGATCGTTGTTCGAATATGGAATGGAAATATTGTATGGGCGTGTAAATTAAATTGTCAGCGGATAGCCCAGGAATTTATTTGTACTAATTACAGGAGTATTATGCTTCACGTACGGATCCACTACGTGCATTTACATCTAGAGCATGTTGTTTTGGTGAAGTTTCAAACTACTTAAACTAACGTTTGATAAAGACAACAAATACACCAATGTCCGAGGGAGGCCCGAGCCTCCGACGGCGAGCAGCGGCGCGCTCCGCAGCTAGGCGCCTCGGACCGCTCGACTACTCTACTGAGGCACGCTATTTTACATTTTATAGGATTGTGTACTGTAGAGGAAAAAAGTGGAAGGGGAAGATTAGAGTGTAACGTGCTGTTGACATCGTGCTCACCAGATATCTAGAAGAGTACTTTGGCCAATGGTTGTTTTAGCATAACATTTCAACATTCGTAAAGCAGCATAGTGAATAACAACAGTCCTGAAATCGACTAGCCTACTTGTAGTCGCGATATAATCCTACAGATGTTAATAGATAAAGGGACACTTTTTGCCAGGTATTTTGTTGTTTGTTTGTTAAGCTTATGGGACTTAACTACGGGGTCATCAGTCCCTAAACTTACAAACTACTTATCAACTACCTTATACTAAGGACGGCACAAATATCCATGCCCGATGGGGGGATTCGAACCCCCGACCGTAGTGGCCAGGTATTTTATTGGGACCTTACACATAAAGGGCAGTCGAGATACCGATAATACGAGGGTTGGAACTGTAATAGTAGCAAGCAACTATTTATTCACAACCGATACAAAAGAGTTCCTCCTCCATATCATTACGAAATGTCGTATATATGATCTATGGAACAAGTATTAATGTAATCTAATCTACATGTTTGCACCTGTTACCGTCCTTCAGAGTAGACACCAGCTTGGTGTAGAACTCGTTCACAGACATGCGGAAGGCGTAGTATACTGTTAGCGGAGCCTGTACTGTTGATGGTGCGAATCTCTGGAACAGTTCTGAAGCGAATGCCAAAAAGTGGTTCCTTCATTTTCGAAATGAAATCAAGATCAGAAGGACTTAGGTCTGGGGAGTATGGTGGATGGTACAGTACTTTCCAGTACCATCAACCGAACAGAGCAGCCACGGCTTCCGCTGTATGCGTCCACGCATTGTCGTCAAAAATGATGATGGGTTGCGTAGAAAGTGCCAATTCCCCGCACGCCTGTCGAAGATAAACAGAAACGTCTATCTGATATGAGAAATGAAATACATTTAATTTTGTTTGTCATTTTCGGATTATGATGTCAACTAAAGTTTTTACTGGCACGTGACACCTAGTGTGTTGTTCTTACTGACTGAAAACTCCTGTTTCAACAACAAAATTTTTCGTAATGTTATAATTTAACCCAAATCCGAAGGAATTAGTTAATCAGTGCCATGAAGTCTATATATCTACCATAATTAATTATTCGTGAATTTTCCAGTCGATGTTTTCTAAGGCAGAACATCTTATAAGAGAAGAAATAACACGAAAATGAGTGGAACAAATTACGTTTTTTAACGGAAATCTCTGAACAACAGATTTTTGTTGATATAAGTTGTTGTCGCAGATGTAAGTCTCATTTGACAAACACGTAAATTGATCAGAGGATGGCTCAGAAATGAGTTGCAACGGGTCATCACTATTAATAATTATTCGATCAAGACTAGAGATATTCTGTCTACTTAATCATGAATAATGTGTTGACGATGAAATAAGCTGCGGTAGAATGTCCGAGCACTGTAGTAAATAGAGAAGCGGTCTTGGTAAAATAATAACTAAGTTCCGTATAATAATATTAAAAGATCATTTTGTTATACTTAACGTATTGTAGTACTGAATTTTAATTTTTCCGGACCTGCATTAAAAATATGTAAATGAAATGTTCAAATGTCTGTAAATCTATCGGACCAAACTGCGTGGTCATCAGTCCGTAGCTTACAAACTACTTAACCCTAGGTAAACTAACCTGCGGACAAACACACACACCCATGCCCCAGGGAGGACTCGAACCTCCACGGCGAGCAACCGCGCGCTCCGCAGCGAGGTGTGAATGAAAGATTTAAGTTTCTTTATGTTCTAGGAGGCGATCCAATTATATTGTAGAAAGATATAAAAAATCCAAGATCGCTGATCATCAATTTTGATTTAAGACGACCGGTTTCGCTGAACTATGTCACTCACTGTGATAATTATGTTTTATTATAATGACATAGTGCAACTATGCACTGTAAATTATGTTACATAGCAACCGATTACATTACGAGATTATGGCCTTGTAAAATTATTTTATTGGACCAGATGATGATGACATAGTTCAGCGAAACCGGTCGTCTTAAATAAAAATTGATGATCAGCGATCTTAGCTTTTTTATATCTTTCTACAAATGGAAGATTTAATTAAAAAAATGCTCGTCTCTGTTACAATATTTTATTATCCAATAATGCGTTTCGCGCTGTTAGCGCATCGTCAGACTGGAAAAAGACAAATGTTTTGTTACAGTCCGTGTACCTGGCGGGCAGCGAAACTAATGTGACTAAGGTGAAAAAAATTTAAAATTCAGACTTACTTGGGCGGAGATGGAGCCACAGAGCTATCTAAAGCTGTGTAGGAAGTATCTTAACAATTTGTGTTGTCATTGGGCGCCTGCAAAGAGGTAAACGTACGAAGTACGTAACGAAAATGTTCAAATGTTTGTACAGTCTATGGGACTTAACTACGGGGTCATCAGTCCCTAAACTTACAAACTGAACTACTTACGAACTAGGACGGCACAAATATCCATGCCCGAGGGGGATTCGAACCCCCGACCGTAGTGGCCGTACAGACCGTGACTGGAGCGCCTTAGTCCCCTCGGCCACCGCGACCGGCAGTACGTAACGGTTATTTGAACTAGAATAACTAGGGACTAAAGGGGTGTGGTATGGAAATTAATGGAACGCTTTTATATGATAAAACTCACCATAGCAGCAGAGGAGTCGCTGTCGCGGCAGGTCCACGTTTACAACTGGTAGTATTTTTAATAACTGCGGAACGTATGCGACCGTTAAACAGAGCGGTATGGGCAGAGTTACGCCTGCGAGAATGAGCGGCTTGCTAAGCGGCAGCTTGGTATTGTTGTTGTTATGGTCTTCAGTCCGGAGACTGGTTTGATACAGCTCTCCACCCTACTCTATCCTGAGCAAGCCTTTTCATCTCCTCATAAGAACTGCAACCCACATCCACTTGAATCTTCTTACTATACGCGTCTCTTGGTCTCCCTCTGCGATTTTTACCCCACGAACTTTCCTCCACTGCTAAATTTACGATTCCCCGATGTCTAAGAACGTTTCCTACCAAGCGATCCCTTCTTTTAGTCAGGGTATGCCAAAAATTCCTTTTCTCACCAATTCTCTTCAGTATCTCTTCATTAGTTATGCGATCTACCCACCTAACCTTCATCATTCTTCTGTAGCACCACATTTCAAAAGCCTCTATCCTCTTCCTGTCCGCACTGCTTATCGCCCATGTTTCACTCCCGTACAAGGCAACACTCCACACAAATGCCTTCAGAAAAGACTTCCTTACACTTAAATTAATATTCGATGTTAGCAAATTTCTCTTTTTCAAAAATGCTTTTCTTCCCATTGCCATTCAGCTTGGTATTATTAGAGATATTTGTGACGTGGTGGAATGAATCTTGCGAAATGATACATGTTGGTATGAAACAATAATAAATGAATGAAAACGAAATTAATTCACCAGCCGCCACCACCCCCACCATCATGGAATGGAATGAAATGAAAGATTTAAGTTAAATTTCTACAATTTATTTCCGTACAGTAGAATCTCTCAAACTCGACACAATGTGGACTTAAGTGTTGTCGAGTTTTGAAGTTGTCGAGTTTTAGGAAACTTAAATAAAAATAACTAGGAGTTGAATAAAAACGCTTATTTAGAGTATTAAAATTGTACATTTATTATATACAATTATATACAATTATATATTTGTATCAGCATTTATAACTTATAATAAAAAAATCTAAAATAATTTTGAGACAAAAGGCCTAGTAGAACCTGAAAATACAGTGTTCATTACAATTATTACTGAAGTGGTTTATGCTTCTTATAAAAAGTCTATCACAGTTAGTTATGGGAAGTTTTCTGAACACTAGAAGAAAAGTGTAAAATAGAACTTACTGAAGTCGTTTGAAAAACCCTGTGTTTGAAGACTACGTTTCTGTTTCCACACGGGTCCAGATATAAGTGTTCCCTTCTCCCTGTGCACACGGAACCATTGGTAAAGGATTTCGCCAACTTTTTCGAACCAAGCATTTCTCATTGTTTTCGTTCCGCGATGGATTCTGTACATTGTCTTTTCAAACACCATGATTCAATTACAGATTTCTTTTTCTTCCAACCGGGCACTGTAGACCTACCGATGTTCAAATCCAACGCTATTTTATTTACGCTTTCATCAAGCTCAAGTCTTTTTAGGGCACCAAACTTTGCTCCCATTGACACTGACACTTGTTTCCTCTTCTTCTCTGCCATACTGTCGCTCTATATTCCAGCACAAAACTCGTTTAAACAATTGTGAACCACTCTCGAATAAAAGCAACTGACCACAACTGTGTCTCAACAAACACTAAACTAAACGCCCAGTGACGACAATATAGCGAGGGTAGTTTATGACCTGCCCGGGAATCGCAGGTCAACGCGCGGCCTCCCGATAAGGAAAGTGGCCACAGAAATCCCCGAACGTGTGCAAGCAATAGCCCGTCCCAGCTGGGCAGGTAATGGGTGCGTTGAACGACCTTGGAGAACCCAGTAACCTAGTCTGAGTCTCTAGCGCTCTCAGGCGGCCTATGTACTGATGGAAAGCTTTACGTTATGGGCGGTGTAAAAAAAAAAAAAAAAAAATTAATTCACCAGCCCTGTCGAGTTTTACGGAATGTCGAGTTTTCGGGAATAGAGTTTGAAAGGTTCTACTGTATTTGAAAACTAGTATTCTTCATCAAAGAAATGAAGGAGACAAGACTGTGGCAAGTGTACCGAGAACTACTTGTTAAATGTCGACACTACTGTGTAATTATAATTACAAGCCACTCCCCACTGCCCCATCCCGACGCCTTCTCTGTGCTTTCTGACGCCGTTCTAATTTCTATTTTTTACGCTGGCGATGGCCCTCGGCACGTTTTCTCGGGTCGCGCTGCCCGCGCTGTGTGTGTGTGTGTGTGTGTGTGTGTGTGTAGCGGCTGTGCTGTGTCGCCATTTCGCCGCAGCCCGTCCCCGCGGCTCCGGAAGTTAAGACGATAAGACGGCACGGTGCTGGTGCCCCAAGATAGCGGCGCTACCACCGTGCCCAACACACGCACACATTCCTCCCAACAGATCCTGCGCGTCTCATCTTTCTCTTGACTGCGCATAACGACCCCGCGCTGCTCCCCGTTTCTCTCTCTCTCTCTCCTCCTCCTCCTCCTCCCCCCCTTTGTCTCACGTTGCTGTAGCTCTTTCGCCCGCCCGCCGCCTTCCGTTCCGCGCGGCGTTAATGTGGAGGCGTGTCTCCAGGCAGGCTGCTCGTGTCCGACCTCATCGCCTTGTCAGAGTGCGTCCCTACCACCTCCACCCTAGCCTACCCTACCCCATCTCCCTTCGACCTTGTTTGGCTGCGGCCTACTCCCTTTTTCCGTCGCTCTTCTTTTGCATCCTTTTTTTTTTTTTTTTTTTTTTTTTTTTCCTTCTTATTTTTTGTGTCTCGCTCTCTCACAGCCACCTCCAGAGACGCTCTCTCCTAACAGCATACATTACGAGGCGGAGAGGCGTCAAGTGTGTTCCGCCGACGAGGCCTACAGGCGAACAGCGAGCGTAATTCTAGATGCGGCTGCCGACACCCTCCACGAGGTATTGCCTACACCCTCATGGGACTTTCTCACGACTTGGAACACAGATCCGACGGAGTTACGCAAATCCACCTGTGCCCATAATTTAAAGGATCTTCTGCCTCCAGGAAGCAACTCTAGTCACATCGATATTGTGTAGCCCCAAAAGATGTACCGACAATGGTGATACGGGGAAATGTTCTTCTGAAGTCGGAAGGCAACTGTAGTGCCTCATGTCACAGGTCATACTGTGGGGTAGTAGCGAAAGCAAAATCTTAAAATTGAGGTGTATGAATGCTTATTTTCAAGTCCAGTTTTACTGACAATTTCTCATGGTTATTTGAAATCCACAAACTTTCGGCTGAGATCTCCTCGCCCATCGTCAAGCTCGAATGTTCAAATGTTTGTTAAGCTTAAAGGACTTAACTGCGAGGTCATCAGTCCGTAAACGTACAAACTACTTATGAATTGCCGGCCGCGGTGGTCGAGGGGACTGCAGCGTGCCAGTCACGGTCTGCACGGCCACTACGGTCGGGGGTTCGAATCCCCACTCGGGCTTGGATATTTGTGCCGTCCTTAATAGTAGCTAGTTCATAAGTAGTTTGTAAGTTTAGGGACAGATGACCCCGTAGTTAAGTCCCATAAGCTCTACAAACATTTGAACTTATGAACTAACTTACACTAAAGAAAGCACAAACATCCATGCCCAAGGGGGGATTCGAACCCAGACGGGGAACGGCATCGCGCATCGTAGCATGGCGCCTTAATGCGCTTGGCCACTTCGCCGCGGCCATCGTCAAGTGGTGAGAGTCGATATACCTCATATTAGCAATCAGTAGCATGAAAAATCACAAAAAAGAATGTCGTTTGTTGCATCGCAATACGTCAATTACAGCCCGAGGTTGAGGTACGCGAAACGCACGGCTAGCGCACGTACTGAGCAGCTGGCATAGCACAGGGAAGCGATGAGCTGTTTGACATTGCAAAACCAACCCAGCAATTACAGATACAAAGAGGCGCAAAATTCTAGGAGAAGCTGTAGCTGATGAGCTGAAGGGTGAGAAACCACCGAAGAAGGAGACTTGGTGGTCCATCGCTGGAGAAGCTAAGAGACATGCAGGCAGCTCCCGCCTGGGCAGTCGCGGGACTTTGACGCATTCTGCTGTGTTTATAGACAGCAGTGCATCCACAGCCCAGCAACCGCTGTGATTTTGCGGAGGCTCCGCTCGTCACTCATACAGCAGGCAGCTCAGCCGCAGTGACCTTGTGCACTCTGTTCCCACCTGGCGGACAGAAATAGGGTTCGTTCAAAGAGCTGCGCATGCGCAGTACGGAAATTCGTGTTCAAAGAGCAATCCTGCAGCATGCTGCAGCCTACCGACTGTTCAATTAAGCAACCGAGTGCAGCGTCCTGCAGCTTCCGGGCTGCATGAGCTACAGGGAAAATTTCCTCCTGCAGTCTGATGACGTCATCGGTACCGCGCATGCGCGGTAGTGCCTGCTTTGCTGCTTCAGGTAGCTGCAGAGGTCGTCTCTCCCAGTCAAGCGCTCAGCCCAAAGATAACATGTTCAAGAGCCACACGCGAGGTATCGATCGCGGAATGGCTCACATGTGGTAACGCTCTGTGTAAACTGTTATGTCATCAAATCAATCTCTTGAATCCAATTTCTACAGCAACTTTGTTCCATAATTTCTCATTTCATTTTATTGCACTTAGGGGGCTATTCAGGAAGAGGTTCGATTTACCACTGTATCAACTGACGACTGGTACCTCAGTACCAAAATGTTCAAATGTTTGTAGAGCTTATGAACTGAATCTTCCCGGCAGATTAAAATTGTGCGCCGGAACCGGGACTCGAACCTGGGACCTTTACCTGTCGCGGGCAAGCGCTCTAACGACTGTGCTATCCCGACACGACTCACGATGCCGCCTCACAACTTTACTTCCGCCAGTACCTCGCCTCCTACTTTCCAAACTTCACAGAAGCTCTCCTGCGAACCGTGCAAGATTAGCACTCCTGGAAGAAAGGATATGGTGGAGACATCGCAGGAGAGCTTCTGTGAAGTTTGGAAAGTAGGAGGCGAGGTACTGGCGGAAGTAAAGTTGTGAGGCGGCATCGTGAGTCGTGTCGGGATAGCACAGTCGGTAGTGCGCTTGCCCGCGAAAGGCAAAGGTCCCAGGTTCGAGTCCCGGTTCCAGCACACAATTTTAATCTGCCAGGAAGTTTCATATCAGCGCACACTCCGCTGCAGAGTGAAAATTTCATTCTACTTATGGAATATCTAATACTGAGGACGGCACAAATTCGATGCTCGAGGGGGGATTCTAACCCCCGACCGTAGTGGCCGTGCAGACCGTGACTGGAGCGCCGCAGACCGCTCGGGCACCGCGACCGGCACTTCAGTACCGCTTACGCCATTGATCTGCCAATGAAACTATGTCGTATACTCCATATGCATTACTTCAACAATAGGCTTTTTATTCGCGGCAGGTAGTTTATGGCACCGGGGTCGACCAGAAGGCAGGTGGGCCCGTACCGTCCGCGGTATGCAGCTTTGCTGGACAGCTGTAGGTGCGCGCATGGCCAGCGGCTATATGAAACGCCAGCGCGCAGACCTTCGCCCACAACATGGAACAATGCATGGCGGAACAAAAAGACGCGGAGCGGCGGGCTTGTTTTTGTGCAGCCACCGGGGCATGCCGGCCATTCAGAGCGCCCGCCGGCTAATGATGCAGTCCGTGAACACGCGGCAAAAGTCCGCCGCCAAATTTTACACACTCCACAATGGAAATTCAGACGTCGGGCCTCCATTCCGCTGCTGGCAAAAAAAACACGCTGCACCGGCTCGTACACGCTGTCCCAAGGCTTTTTCATGTACACTCTGCGTCCTTGACTACGGTTCAGTATGGAGTTAATGTACTCTGGTGGCAAGACACTCAACAAGTTCCGTTCTAACATAAAGCAACAAACGTGGAGTCAATATCAAATAAAAATAATTCCTAATTAAATAAACTAATTCAGGGCTATTTAGACAAGCCTCAGTCCAAATTTTTGGAAACTCAAATCACACAAATATGTTTTCAAATATTTATGAATTCTTCTGAAAATTTTTGGGAGTAAACTTTCACACATGTAAACTTTTCCCAGAACTAAATTTTCACTATGTGAGCGAGAGTGCGCGAAACTGTGTGCCGTAGTGAGGTTCGAACCCAAGACCTTTGCCTTTTTTGTCTGCGAAAGGCAAAGGTATTGGGTTCGAATCCTGGTCTGGTACACATCTACATAGATACTCTGCAAATCACATTTAAGTGCTGCCACTTCCATAACCTTTCTCCACCGTTCCACACTCTTAATAGTGTGCCGGAGAAAAGAACACCTGCATAGTTCCGTTTTCGATTTGATTTCTCTCATTTTATTGGGATGGTCATGTCTCCCTAAGTAGGAGGGTGCTAGCAAAATATTTTCACATTCAGAAGTCGGTGATTGAAATTTCGTAAATAGATCTCGCCGCAACGGATAACGTCGTCATTTTCATGATATCCACCTCAAGTCGTGCAACATTTCCGTGACGCTTTCCCCCCTATTGCGCGATAAAACAAAACGAGCTGCCCTTCTCTGAACCTTCTCAATGTTCCTCCATCAGTCCCACCTTGGGAAGGTCCCACACTGGGCAACAGTACTCCAGGAGAGAACGCACAAGTGTGATGTAGGCAGTCTGTTTGGTGGAGCTGTTGCATCTTCGAAACGTTCTGCCAATGAAACGTAACCTTTGGTTCACCTTCCCCACAATATTTTCTGTGTGTTCTCTCGAGTCTAAGTTGTTCTTAAATGTAAATCCTAGGTATTTGGTAGAATTTACGACCTTAAAGTTTGACTGATATATCGCGTAATTTAAGTTCAGCGAATTTCTTTTAGTGGTCATTTGTATTACTTCACACTTTTCATTATTGCCAGTCGCACCACGTGGAAATTTTGTCTAAATCGCTTTGCAGTTGCTTTCGATCTTCTGTTGACTTCACTAACCGATAAACGACAGCATCTTCCGGACCTATAACGCTTCCCTGGGGAACGCCAGATATAACTTTTGTTTTACTCGATGACTTACCGTCAATTACTACGAAGTGTCATTTCTGATATTAAATCGTGAATCTAATCGCACACTAGGGGCGATATTCCATAAGCAAGCAATTTCACCAAAAAAAAAGAAGTAGTTCAAATGTTTGTTAAACTTACAAACTACTTATGAACTACCTTATACTAAAGACGACACAAACATCCAAGCCGGAGTGGGTATTCGAACCCTCGACCGTAGCGGCCGTGTAGACTGTGACTGGCGCGCCGCTGACCGCTCGGCCACTTCATTAGAAGCTGCTTGTGAGGGACAGTGTCAGAAGCCTTCCGGAAATCCAGAAATATGGAATTTAATCTGCCACGAAGTTTCAGATAAACTAATTATAGTTCCACTCATTTTTAATAAATGAATATAATTTGGGAAGGAAAGCATTTCTGAAGAAGGGAAATATGTTGACGTCCTATATTAAAGTTAAGAAGTCCTTCGTGAAAGCATTTCTCTGGAATGTAGTATTGTACGGGAGTCAGAAGTGAACGATAAGGAGTTTAGACAATCGTCAAGGAAGTGCGTGGGATAAAAAATGAGTGAGATGGCGAGATGAACACAGAGTCCAGGTTCAAAAGGATGTAGAATGCAGTTGTCATTAAAAGTTGAAAAGGGTTATACAGGGCATGGGAGCGTGGAGACTTGCCTCAAACCTATCTGTGGACTGTATACCACAACAACAGGCTATCTCCAGGAAATAACTGATTACCTCCTCAAGAGAGCAAGTTTTTAGGTAATGAAACATTATAAACAAAACATACAGCCTACGGACACACAAGCATTGGTCGCGACACTGGTCGATGAGCTGTCATATTGACCAACTAGGTACTTTTCTTGCCGCGGCAGAATAGCCGTGCGCACTAAAGCGCCCAACTGCGGTGCGCACGGCCGTTCGCCGTCGGGGGTTTGAGTTCTCCTTCGGGCATGGTATTTGTGTTGTCCTTAGCACGAATTTCTTTAAGTTAGTGTAAGCAGTTTGTAAGCTTAAGGACTAATAATCACCTTATATTTACAGACATTTGAAAATTTTTTGGTACTTTTCTACCAAGTAATTTAATGCTTTGCAGTTCTCATAACTTGACAATGTTCATTTGGAGCAGTCGTTTTCGAGAAACGGGAGCTGGAGCCGACTTTTCAGCCTGGGTGGTAGCAATGCGGGAGCTTTGACAACTGACTACGGCAAAATGATTGCACCGATTGTGACATTTAAGTAAGTCATTCGAGGTGCGCGCGGGCGAAAGCAATTCGAACATTGCTTCCACATTAAAAGTCGACCACTGTACTAAACAAGAGCCTTGTTTCATCCCTACAATTTGTAAATCGTGTGCACTACTTGTTACTTCCTGCTATAAAACCTTATACCGTGGCCCAAACTGAGAACTGACTCAATTACTTCAATAACAGGAAGTCAATACTACATAGCAGCTCACACGTTATTGCACACCTACAATAATAATCAACCCACCACAGTTAAAGTTATTTTAGAAAGGTGGCTAAGAAAACATTTATGGCGCAACGGAATTTAGACGTAAGAAAAATTGTATCTGAACTTGTCCTCAGCACTTGTGAAGAACAATATTAAATAAAAGAGGAAAGGTGCTCTAAAACTACAATTTATAGGCAACTTTCGGATTATGTTGAACTTAGACTTGTTTATTCAGATATAAAACAAACAAAATGGGGAACAAATGTTGTTAATATAATAAAAATGCATCTCTTACATGGATTAATGCTGACGGTGCCCAGCCTAAATGATACATGATTTATCGCTACTGGGGAAGGATTCACAAATAACACTCATTCTCTCACTCACACGCAATGCCACAGCGAAACTCACCAAAAACAAGAGTGCTGAGACAAGGCGGAAGCAGGCGCCGCTATCGTAGACGATATTCAGCAAGTCGGAGGTAGCACAAAACACAATATACAAAACACTCTGAAGCTGGCTCTAGTCTGTCGTGCCTATTTTGAGAGGGTGCGCGTGTATACCCAAGTTAAATTACATCTGAATTGGACTGCAAGCAAACGCGCTAACAGCGACGCATGGCTACGTTACATGAACGCACTCTACTGAAGGTGAAGTGGTTGAAAATCGGATTCATTATACAAAATCACGGTGGATTCTTAAGTCGCAGTCTGTTAGAAATCGATCTAGGTACTGGTTTTATATGAGAAGTGGCGTGAATTCAGGCGACTAGCTGCAAACCCCGGAAGTTGGAACTCGGACCCACGTGGTTCCTAAAACCGATAAAATTGAATAAATTCAGATTCAGAAAAATAAAGAAAATTAACTACAGCATGCAACCCGTAGAAATGCTTAAACTTATGTAAGGAAGCGAATGAAATACAGCTACTTGCGATAGGGGGCGATTAGAGAGACGGATGAGGTCCTGTCTCAGAAAAGCCGCAAAAATGAAATAATTACAAAGTCTTAAAAATAAAATTAAGAATTACAGCACGCAACCCATAGAAATGTTTAGAATTACCTAGAGAACCTATTTAAGGAGGTTGTACAAGGCTCAGGGAGAATTACTGACAGAGTGCGTACTACCAGTCGGAGAAGAGACAGCAAAATTAAAATAGGCGGGCAGAGAAGATCGCGAAATATTAGTGGAAATCAGAAAGATACCCGCATAGTTACTTGCCTGATGGGCATGGAACAAATGAGTGGGAGCCGAAGGCTTTGTTCTATGAACCAACCATGTGGAACACATATCACTCACGGAAGGAAACGATGAGAAGATTTTTACATGAACTGTATAAAAATGAACATATCACCTATTAGAAATCGGGCCCCACAAAACTAGAAAGTATTTACAGAGTTCATACACTCCACTGCCACATGATCACAAAAGGTTTTAACATACCAGGCCATTATCAAACTGCAACTAGAATCACACACACCGCGTGTGTTGAAATTGAAAAACGAGAACACATTTCCGCACACGATCGGAGAAAATATGCAAATAAATAAATAAATAAAAAATAATAATAATAATAAAAAGATTCTAAGTTCACGAATCTAAGTTAAACGTGCGAATACAAGAGAAGAACCAACCTTACCTCGCCAGACGCCCAGTATAGAATGACCAAACTGAGCGGCCACAAGACGCGGGAAGCCACCGGAAGCCAGAAAATCCAGTATCAGCGGTGGTGGGGGCGGAGAGCGAGTAGATTCGCGCTGCAGAGGGAAGGCTCGCCAACTAGTTCGCAACCGAAGGGTGTGGAACCTTTTTGGTAGTATCAGCAGCTATTGACACTGAGCCAGAGAGAACGATGCAAAGCGAGCTACCACTCCCCACATTCAGACAGCCATAGATTCTCGCACCCACTTAAAAATAAAACAATTGCACAATCTCACAGGGACAGTGCCGTAGCGGAGAAGCCGTACTTATGCCACATTAATTAATATAATAATAAATTATTAACATAACAAAATAAGAAAAACCACCAACAATAACTAATATTTTAACACATGAAAAAAAATTCAATTCATCAAGCCTTGAAAAGAGTGGGGTTCAAGTTTTAACAAAATGATAATCTAGCGACATTAAATAAATTATAACTTTACAGAAATATACAAAAAATATATGGAAGACGACAGACGGTCGTCTTTAAACATCCACAGACATTTCATCCTGAAGTAGTTCTCAGTTTCAACACCTAATGGACACCGCTCTTATCCAATAATTTTGACAGAAACGTTATGTTGTTCTACCATGTCCGTAACTGCAGGAACACCAGACATTCGAAACAAGTATTCACAACGAACTTAACGTTCTCACACCTATCAACTGATTGAAAACGATGTGTACTAAACATATAGTGAAAATGTTTTTATCAACGCTTCTTCATAAAATAACAAGTAGAAGGGTAGTTTAATGTCCGTTGATAACTTAGTAAATGATAGAGAAATATCTCACAAGGGAACCTCCCCATCGCAACCCCGTCAGATTTATTTATAAGATGACGCAGTAGATAATCCTTGAAACCTGAGCACAGATCAATCGAGAAAACTGGAAGAAATTGTGTGGAACTATGAAATAATAAACGAAATATAAAAACTGAGCGGTCCATGCGAAAGATATGCAACGTCGTGCAAATTGTGAGCAGAGGAATGCTGTGGGTCTGTACGTAGCGTGAGCATCTGCGGAGCGAGAGGTCCTTGGTTCAAAAATTTCCTTAAACGATTTTTTTCGCAAAATTATGATCTGTCCGTCCGTTCATTGACGTCTCTGTTCACTGTAATAAGTTTAGTGTCCGTGGTTTGCGACCGCACCGCAAAACCGTCGATTAGCAGACGAAACGAAGTGCCTCTCCAGTGGGAGCCTAAAACATTTCATCGCAAGGTGATAGGTCAAGGGATTCCTACACAGGAATACACGTCTGATGTATTCTATGCGACACTAGTGACGGTATGTGCGTCATATGCTCTTATCTTGTGTTTTGTGATCTTTATGCGAAATAGAAGTAGGCGTTAGGAACATCGTTCTACACTCAATTCCGGCGGCTCTCTAAATTTCCTCAACATAATTTCTCGAAAAGAACGTCGTCTTTCCTCCAGTGATCCCCATTTCAGTTCTCGGAGCATTTCAGTGACACTCACGCATTGGTCGAACCTACCAGTAACGAACCTAGCTGCTCGCCTCTGAACTGCTTCCATGTCTTCCTTTAAACTGATCTGGCTGCTGGTCCCAATCACTTGAGCAATACTCAACACGTGGTCGTACAAGCGTTTTATACGTGACCTCCTTTACAGATGAAGTACATCTTCGGAAAATTCTCCCAATAAAGCCGGTTGTCCGCGTTACTCAAAACTGTTCTTACATATTGTTCCGTTTCATATCGCTCTACAATTTTCCGCTTAGATATTTGAACAACGCGATTGCATCAAGAATCTCAGTAAATTCTTCTACATTGAGAGCTAGCTGCCATTCCTCAAACCAACTAGAAACTTTGTCTAACCATCCCGTATGCTATTACAGTCAGTTAAAGAAGATAACCTCCCATACACCACAGCGTCATCAGCAAACAACCCCAAATTACAAGTTACTCTGTCCATAAGATCATTTATATGGATACAAAATAATAGCGGTCCTACCACACTCCCCTGGGGCATGCCTGACGATACACTCGTCTCCGCCACGTGGGAGTAGCCGAGCGGTCTGGAGCGCCGCTTGCGGATCGTGCGGCGTCCCGCGTCGGAGGTTCCAATCCTCCCTCGGACATGGATGTTTGTGTTGCCTTTAATATATGTTCATAAGTAGTTTGTAAGTTTAGGGACTGATGACCTCGCAGTTAAGTCCCATTGCCTTTACAAACATTTGAACACTCGTCTACGATGAACTCTCGCCGTCGAGAACAACGTACTGCGTTCTATTACTTAGTCTTCCAGCCAGTCACAAATCTGTGAACCTATTCCATGTGCTTGTATCTGCGCTGCGGTCTGCAATGCGGCACCGCGTCAAATGCCTTTTTGAAATAGAGAAATACACTATCTGCATGTTGTTCTTCATCCATGACTAGCAAGATGTCATATGAGAAAAGGGCAAGCTGAGTTTCACATGAACGATGTTTCCTAAACCCGTGCTGATTCACAGAAATAAGCTTTTCCGTCTCAAGGAAATTTACTATATTCGAACTGAGAATATGATCCAATATTCTACAGGAAACTAATGGCAACGATATTGGCCTGTAATTATGTGGGGCTGTTCTTTTATCTTTCTTGTAAACGGAAATCACCAGCGCTTTTTTGCAATCACTAGGAACTTTGCGAAGAATTAAAGATTTGCGATAAATACAAGCTGCATAAGCGGCCAATGAATGTATGCAGGCGAACAATCAGGATGCTGGTGATGAGCCAGGATGTGTACGTGTGTGTCACTTGTCAGAGTCCAATCAGGAGTCCAGTGCCATCCCTACGCTATTACAGATCCTCAAACATCTTGAACCGTCTCCTGCTGACAGGTAGGGTCCATGGATTCATGAGCTTTTCTCACACACGTCTATCAGCTCGATGTAATTGGAAACGTGGCTTGTCAGACCAGGCAACATGGTTCCAGTCATCAACAGTCCAATGTCGTTACTGACGGGGACAGGCGAGGCGTAAAAGCTGTGTGTCGAGCACTCAGCAAGGAAACACAAGTGTGTCTTTGGCTCCGAACACCGATGTCGATGATGTGGTTCGTCAGCACTGAAATCCGCAGCAATTTGCGAAAGGGTTGCTTTTCTATCACATTGAACGGTTCTCTTCAATCGTCGTTGGTCCCGTTCTTGCATGATCTTTTTCCACACTCGAGAAATAGTCGTACGGAATATCCCCACTTCATCGCTACTTCAGCGATGCTGTGTCCCATCTCTCGTACGCCGGCTGTAACGCCCCGTTCAAACTCACTTGTGGTAACCTGCCTCTGTAACAGCAGTAACCGATCTAACGCCTACGCCGGATACCTGTTGTCCTGTATGACGTTGTCGATTGCAGCGCTGTTCCATGGACGTTCACTTATCTTTGTGTTTGCATATGAATATCTATACCAGTTTCTTTGGTTTTTCAATGTACCTTTTTTCGCAGCTTATGATGGTCGACTGATTGTGGTGGAACAGTGGTTACCACGCCGACTTGCGACCCTCATCTGGCCATTCATATTTAGCTTTTCTGTGATTGCATGTAGACATTTTTCCCTCGTTCTATTTGGAATGCAATAGGAAAGGAAATGCCTAGTGGTGGTACAGTGTACCCTCCGCCAAGCACTTTACGGTGGATTGCGGAGTATATATATCTAGATATCCGTCGTGAATTACGACAGTCGGGCAATTCCAGAAGGACAATGCGACAAGTCCAGAATTGCTACAGAGTGGCTCCAAGTATACTCGTCTGAGCTTAAACACCTCTTCAAATCAGATGTTTGTGAAGCTTAAGGGACTTAACAGTGAGGGCATCAATCCCTAAAACTTAGAAACTACTTATCAGCTACCTTATACCAAAGACGACACAAGGATTCGAACCCCCGACGGGGAACGGCTTAGCGCATCGAAGCATAGCACCTTAATGCACTTGGCCACTCCGCGGCTAAACACCTCTGATGGCCACCAGACTCCGCAGACATGAAAATTATTGAGCATGTATCTGGGATGCCTTGCTACGTGCTGTTCAGAAGAGATCTCCACTCACTAGTACTCTTACGGAATTATGGACAGTCGTCAGTTCGCTTCAGCACTACGTAAGACATGAATCCATGCCATGTCATGTCTGTGTGCTTGTACAACATCAGCTAGGGACAAGGCCTCAAACAGCCTGAGCTACGTGACACTGACACGGCCGCGACCGCCAGCGGAATGGCTGGCCGCTGGGGCACGCCCACCGCCTCGAAGCGGCCAGCCAGTAAGCTGGCGACCGCCGCCTGGTCAGTGTGACGTAGCACGGCCTGTTGTGAGGCATTGTCTCTAGCTGGTGTTGGCTTGTATGCGCCCTACACGATTATAGGCAGGTATACCTATTCCTTTCCCTCCAGATGCTATACTTCGCCTTAAAGGAAGTGCAGGTTTCTCACTGTAAGAAAGAAGTGATTGAGTTAGCCAATGAGCCGAGGTGGCGCAACGATAACAAATAAATAAATAAAAAATAAATGTTCAAATGTTTGTTAATCTATCGGACCAAACTGCGTGGTCATCAGTCCGTAGCTTACAAACTACTTAAAACTAGGTAAACTAACCTAAAGACAACACACACACACACCCATGCCCCAGGGAGGACTCGAACCTCCACGGCGAGCAACCGCGCGCTCCGCAGAGAGACGCTTTAGAGCGCTCGGATACTCCACCGCTGCGCAACGATAACACACTGGACTCAATTTGGGAAGGAAGGCGATTCAAACGTGCTTCCGTCTATCCCAATTTAGGTTTTCCGTAATTTACCCAAATCACACCAAGAAATTGCCGGGATGATTCCTTTCAAATGGTACGGCCAAAAAATCCGAGCGTATGCACCGTTGCTGATCATCACGATGTCAACCGGGCGTCAAACAGTAATTTTCCTCCCTCTTTTGAATGAGTTGTAATCGGGAAATTCACTCCATATTACCAAATCTACGTAGTTTCGAGTTGTATCATCCGTAGATTTGGGATTTCGTTGGAAAAGGGCACCTACATACATCACGTAGACTCAAGAGTACCAATCACTTCCCACGCCATGTAAGAATTAATTTCAATAGTAGACGACTCAGTTATTTAAGCAAAATCTTCTGCTAAATTCCTTTAGTGTAAATGTTCAAATGTTTGTATAGTCTATGGGACTTAACTACGGGGTTATCAGTCCCTAAACTTACAAACTACTTATGAACTACTTATGAACTTTAATTTAGTCCTCTGTTGTGGAATAACACTGGACTAATAAAACGTAAACGAGAGATTAACAAAATATAAAACTTTAGTTGTATGGCCGGCCGCGGTGGCCAATCGGTCTGCGGTGCGCCAGTCACGGTCTGCACGGCCACTACGATCGGGGGTTCGAATCCCCCGTCGGGCATTGATTTTTTTTGTCGTCCTTAGTATTAGCTAGTATGTAAGTAGTTTGTAAGTTTAGGGACTGATGACCCCGTAGTTAAGTACCGTAAGCTCTTCAAACATTTGAACATTTTGAACATTTAGTTGTATGCACGATTTACAGCGCACTCGCAAGCGTCTGCCGATAGCAGAATGTGCCAAAGGCTTTTGGACAGTGATTATGCAATGATTAGCAACAACAAATTTCTTTCGATGAGAATGATGTCTCATCCGTTTACGTTTGTAACAGGTTGCGCGAAAATATTGCGAATAGTGGTTCAAATGTTTAAGCTTATGGGACTTAACTACGGGATCATCAGTCCCTAAACCTACAAACTACTTATGAACTACTTACGAACTAGGACGGCACAATATCCATGCCCGAGGGGGATTCGAACCCCCGACCGTAGTGGCCGTGCAGACCGTGACTAAAGCGCCTCAGTCCCCGCGGCCACCGCAGCCGGCTCGAATGGTGGTTTGAGAAGCATTAGTTTCAAAGTACATGTCGTGTCAAACAAGATGAATTAACGTTAATGAAATGTTGTATAAATTTCTTGAATCTTAAGCCTTTGATTGCCATTCAGAAGTTAACACGTTGGAGAACAGTCACTTTGAAAAATATATGCCATTATTAAAAATTTAATCGCCACATTTAAATCGTAAAGGGTAACACATGCTAGAAATAGCAAGGTTCATGGTTACTTTATCATATTTACTTTAGTTTTTTTAAAACAAATTACCCACCCCCATGAACCGCAGACATTGGCGAGGTGGGGTGTCTTGCGTGCCTCAACGTACCGTAGGTGCAACCACAGCGTAGGGATGTCTGTGGAGAGGCCAGACAAACGTGTAGTTCCTGAAGAGGGGCAGCAGCCTTTTCAGAAGTTACAGAGCGAACAGTCTGGATGATTGACTGAGATGGCCTTGAAACATCAGCTAATGTGGCTTTGCCACACAGCTACTGCGAACGGCTGAAAGCAAGAGGAAACTACAGCCCTTACTTTTCCCGAGGAATGCAGTTCTACTGCATGAAGTGGAGAGCTGCATCAACCCAGTCTCCAGACTGAAGACAACAACAACAAACTAATTAAACATTATGCATTGCAATGAAAAGCGTTCAGCAGCCAGTCAGGAAATGGTAAATAATTATGCGTCATAGTGGTACTTTCCCTGTGGTATTAGGTTTGTGCCTAACAACATACTCGGATATCATGACACGTTCGAAGAAAACAACGAAATATTTTTGACAATGAACATTATGAATGTGATAGTGCATGTGGTTCCATCCTAACAAAATTCTGCTGTGGCGGAGCGCACTGAGACGCTATGCTACGATGCGCGAGGCCGTTTCCCGTCGGGGGTTCGAATTCTCCCTTGGGCACGGATGTTTGTGCCGTCTTTGATATAAGGTAGTTCATAAGTAGTTTAGTGACTGATGACCCATAGCTTTTTGAAGATTTGAACGTCGAAACAGGAGTGATGCACAGCATTCACTCATGATTGACCCTTGTTATTACCCATCAACTGTCGCGCCGTTAGAAACATGTACGTCTCGAAAATATATGTGCGCCAACAGCTTAAGTACTTTTTAACCCTGGTAAGTTGTACGCCGGTAAATAAAACATTTATCTTTAAAGGACTGGTAACTTTTACTGCTCCAAGTGGAAAGTATATTATCATAACTGAAAAGTGTATATCAATTGGGACAGAAACATATTTTTAACCGACAAATATCCGTGAATATGTTGTTCTTCTTGTCCGCGTATACAGCCCTGTACAGCACGCGATCCGAAATTATTCCAACCCCCCCCCCCCTTCCCATTACCCTACTCTTGTCACCAACGACTAGTCTCGCAGACTATGTATTGGTATAGTTTTCCTCTTCTCTCAGATAGGTACAAGAGCTGGCTGCGTCAGCGGTAGGTGGGATACGGCGGGCCCTTTGCCAAGATAAGAGAAACGCTGGATGGCTTACTCAGCAAGGCGACTCGCAGCGGTATTCCAGGAGAAGCCGGCCGCTATCGTCTGGTGCTGACAAGCGAGCAGCGCGTACGCTGCCTTCCGCTGCACGCCGCATTGCCCCCAACAGTGACTCTCCGGAGAGCCGTTTCTCCGCGCGGTCGCATGCGTTCCGTCTCACAGCGCAACGGAACATTGCGATGCAGTCGCTTGTACCGCTTGTGGGAATTCCCGGCAGATTACTTCGGTGCCGTTGTCTAACATGGTAATGTCCACTCTAGTTGTTTGGTTTGTCACGTTGTAACGTGTTGATGGCTGGTACTGTTATCCGTGTTAGTAGCCGATGAGATGATATCATGCAGGCCCTCATGTATTGTGCAGTGTTTTTCAACCTGTGAGTCGCGACCCCTAGGGGGTCACAAGGTGTTGATCGGGGGATCGCTGTCACAGGAAGAAGTACTTGCACCAGAAAATAAATAGGGGTTCAGTAATACAAAAACGTGTAACTGATATTTATTTAATGTTAAAAATTTACAGTGCGTTAATTATGAATAAGCGCAAAGGCTGAAAACTGTTTTCAGGGACCTATCGATGGGTAAAAGAACATGATACACTAAGTAATTCTGAAAAATTCGAAAAAAGATGTGTATTACTTTACAGTGAGACGTTCTGAGTATTGTCTGATATGCGAAACACTCGTTAAGCAAGATATATTTATCTTACTCACGAAATTAACTGCGAATGGGTAAAGTTGAAAATGTGTACCCGACCGGGATTCGAAGCTGTGTATCCTGCTTGCTAGGCAGTTGCATTGACCCATACATCACTAGAGACACGAGAGACATTACAGCTGTACGGATTACTCTAGCTCGCCTCCCGTCAGATGCAAATTCTCAACTTCACGCTGCCCATTATTACTCAAAAAATGTTCAAATGTTTGTAAATCTATCGGACCAAACTGCGTGGTCATCAGTCCGTAGCTTACAAACTACTTAAACATAGGTAAACTAACCTAAGGACAACACACACACCCATGCCCCAGGGAGGACTCGAACCTCCACGGCGAGCAACCGCGCGCTCCGCAGCGAGACGCTTTAGACCGCTCGGCTACTCCACCGCGGCATTATTACTCATACTCGCGGTTTCTTCAAATTGATTCCCGTAAGGCTGTAGGCGTGGCTTCGCAATAAAGAAAGGATCATTACCCATTATCGGTGTGTGTGTGTGTGTGTGTGTGTGTGTGTGTGTGTGTGTGTGTGTGTACCGGCCGCGGTGGCCGAGGGGACTGAGGCGCTCCAGTCACGGTCTGCACGGCCACTACGGTCGGAGGTACGAATCCCCCGTCGGGCATGGATTTTCGTGCCGTCCTTAGTATTAGCTAGTTCCTAAGTAGTTTGTAAGTTTAGGGACTGATGACCTCGTAGTTAGGTCCCATAAGCTCTACAAACACTTGAACATTTTCTCTGTGTGTGTGTTTGTATGTGGGATCTATTTTTTCTGACATATATCCGAAAGAGTAGACACCACATATATGTAAAATTTTGACCATGACTGATTAACAGCAACCGTAATGCAATTTTTTTTCTTCTGATGAAGTTGTCCTTAGTGATAACGAAACTTAGGTCAAGAGCCTAAGAATTACACATCCGGTTGGCTGATATATTGCTTTCTTTGGGATAACATGTTTGCCGCGGTGGAGTAGCCGAGTGGTCTAAGGAACCTGGCTGCGGAGCGCGCGGTTGCTCGCCGTCGGAGGTTCGAGTCCTCCTTGGGGCATGGTTATGTGTGTTTGTCCTTAGGTTAGTTTAACTTTGTGTAAGTAGTTTGTAAGCTAAGGACTGATGACCACGCAGTTTGGTCCGACATATTTACAAACATTTGAATATTTGATAACATGTTTGTTAGATGTGAAGGGGTGGGAGCTCGCCAGAAACATTTGTACATGGAAGGGGGTCACATATTCGAAAAGGATGGAAAACACGGGTGACTCATCCTACATGTTGCTGAACATGGAAACTGATATTGGAAACTAACTACACATTAAACGCCACGACTCAGTGGTATGCGCGCGCTTGTGTGTGTGTGTGTGTTTGTGTGTGTGTGTGTGTGTGTGTGTGTGTGTGTGTGTGTGTGTGTGTGTGTGTTTTTTCTCCAGAGCGAGACGGAGAGAGAGAGAGAGAGAGAGAGAGAGAGAGTTGGAGATACTTTTCCTTACCCAGAACACTTTTATGTCATTCTTTTCCTTGTTTAGTTTCTTAGGCTTTCAATACAGATTACACTATTGTCATTTTCGTAGAAAGTGTATGCAGACGAGTCGTTATGTAATGTTTCTTGACTAATTTACTCCAATTTTTAACGCAAACCCCCGATGAACATTCCGACGGACCTTTCGGAACATTGTCCCAAGGATTTTTATACGCTTACCTTCTACTTTTGTTCATGGCCTCCTTCGAAATAGTTTCAGGCACAATTGATAGACGGCCCCCACCGCCATTTCCACTTTCGGAAGTAGCGTTGCTTCTTGCTCGATCACGCAAAGGGCCGTTTGCAAATTTTCAACTTTGGAAACGAAAGACCGAAGAGGCTCTTAAGGAGCATCTTGTTCTCATCGAGATCCGAAAGCTCTGCAGATTGCGAGGTGGTGGTCTTTCTAATTAATTAATTTTTGGCCTACTTAAGGTTACGGTGGTAACACTAAAATTGGTCCTTTGCGATCGCCTTTTAAAAACTCCAAATTTAAATGAAAATAACGGCTTAACCTATCATATGACACTAAAATTGAATAAACTAATTTGTAGAGGAAAACATTCACGACAACTTGTGTCTCTTATTGTTTTCTTCATAAGTCTCACCGTTACAGAGATATTTGCAAAAATAACGGC
This sequence comes from Locusta migratoria, assembly GCA_026315105.1. NCBI lineage: Eukaryota > Metazoa > Arthropoda > Insecta > Orthoptera > Acrididae > Locusta > Locusta migratoria. Next base: position 107,491,568 of record CM048747.1, read on the forward strand.
GATTTCACACCGTCCGTTGATTTTACGTAGACCAGGCGTTCGGAAATGTCAAGTGACATTCCTCGCCCAGAACTCTCTCTGGCATACGCCATCTTGTTTTATAGTTTGTTATAATAACTCACGCGTTGCCTCATTGCAAAGCATTGGCGGTCTGAAGAATTAACAAAACCATGTCTATCTCTGGTGCGATAAATTATAATCTAGTGTCTAAATATGTCATATTATCAATTAAAATTTGCGATGTATAGTACGAGAAATAAGAACGGTTTCCCTATTGTTCGTCGTGGTGTAGTGGGCAGCACGTTAGGTTATAGTCCGTAGTTCCAAATTTACCTCTTCCATTTTCCCGCTTTGGCTCCTCATCTACATCTACATAGATACTCTGCAAACCACATTTAAGTGCCTGGCAGAGGGTTCATTAACGACTTTCATAACTTTTCTCTACCGTTCCTTTCTCCAATAGCGCACGGGGAGAAAGAACACCTAAATCGTTTCGTTTTCGATATGATTTCTCTTATTTTATTGGGTTGGTCATGTCTCCCTAAGTAGGTGGGTGCTAGCAAAATATTTTCACGTTCAGAAGTAAAAGCCGGCGATTGAAACTTCGCAAACATATCACGCCGCGATTAATAACGTCTTTCTTTTAATGATTTCCACCCCAATTCGTGCAACATTTCCGTGACCCTTTCGCCCGTAACGTGATAAAACAAAACGAGCTGCCCTTCTCTGAACCTTCTCAATATCTTCCGTCAGTCCCACCTGGTGAGGATCCCACAATGGGCAACAGTACTAAAAGGGTTGGGACACTCTTACTACTTAAATAGAGCTATTTCTGCAATATTTATTGTTGTGAATATGTAAGAGCGCTTCCTATAAAATAAGCGATGGTTCTTTTTCGTGAACATACCGTGAATCCCGATCTGGTTGGAGATTTCACCACTCGGGTTTTGGGTGTTGCGTCGTCCTCATCATCATTTCATCCTCATCGACGCGCAAGTCGCCCATGGGGCGTCACCCAAAGACTTGCATCAGGCAGCTGGGGGTCTAACGGACAACAATGCACACGAAATTCATCATCATGGGCAAAACGACCCACCAAGCACGGAGACCTACGCCTTATCGCCGTTGAGGAGTGGGACAAGCTAGACCATCAGTCCCTTGACAATCTATTGGACCGTATGCCACGACGAACACAGGCAGAGGTCAGAGCAAGTGTTACCAGTTATTACTGGTACGGGTGTATTCTGCACTCTAGAACAGAAATTCAGAATGTCGAGGTTATTGACGTACCAACTTGCCAATTTCTGTATTCGTGAGGGGAGAGGGAAGTGAAATGTTTTTGTATATCTCTCTTTCACTCTCACGTACAAGATCGTGTAGCCTTAGAGTCTTGGTGATGCAACACTTTTCATATGTGTATAATACATGCAATATTTTTTATGCTGGAAGTGCAACTAGAATGGAGGGACGTGTTGGAACGTAACTCAGGCTATTACTGTGTATCAAATCACAGAGACAACATGAACTTATACGAGGGTTGGTACTTGCATAGTGGCAACTATTTATTCACAACCGATACAAAAGCGTTACTCGTTTGCACCTGTTACTGTCCTTCAAAGTAGTGTAGAAATCGTTGCCAGCGACGTGGAAGGCGTAGTGCTACTATACCGTTAGCAGAGCCTGTTCTGTTGATGATGTGAATGGATCTGTCGAATCTCTAGAACTGTTCTGCAGCGAATCTAATTAGACTCACAAGGACTTAGGTCCGGGGATTGTGGTGAATGGTACAATACTTACCAGTCCCATCAACCGAATGGGGCAGCCACATCTTTCGCTGTATGCGTCCACGCATTGTCGTGCAAAATAATGGGGGGGGGGGGGGTTGCGCACAAAGTTTTGCCGCTTCTTTCGCAAAGCTGGTCGGAGGTAATGCTCCAAAAGCACACAGTAATACTGTGCATTGTCCGTCTTCCGTGGAGGAACGTAATGCGTTAGGATAACAGCATCACAGTCGAACACGAGAAACACCATAAATTTCACTATACTGAGATTCTGACGTACTTTCGCGGCGACCCATAATGACGCCACTCGTTGGATTAGCGTTTCAGGTTTGACTCGTACGATGTGGCCCTTGTCTAATCCAGTGTTTCCATTCGGCATAAAAAAAGCCTCTCCTTCGCGCTCGTAGCGTTCAAAGTGCATCAGTGCAGTGTCGTAACGAATCAATTTCTGCATTTACGTCAATTCATGCGGAACGCATCGTGATGAAATTTTTCGCATGTCAAGCGTTCCTTCAGGATGCGAAGTACAGTCGTATGCGCTAATCCGGTTTCGTGGTCGAGCTCACGAATCGTCTGGTGTCGATCACTGTCCACTAACGCGGCAACAGTATGCATTTCATCAAAGACGCTAAGTGACCTGCCCCATGCATGTCTGCCACAGTTTTCCGAACTTCGTTGAAGGCTTTTAGCCAACGTGCCACTATTCTGTACGGCAATGCCGATTCCCCGCACGCCTCTTGAAGACTTTGATTACACTGTCATGCTGTACGACCTCTGGCACATTCAGTCGTGATCCAACTCCGTTTTTCCCGTTTTCAAAACATAGTGACACCGTTACGTTAGCCTGCTCGCTCAAAAGCGACTGTGTTTCTATCGATTGTGCGCACGCCGATGACGTGTGACAGACGAGTCCATTTGCTCGGAGGTAAGTATGTCAACAACGTGTGCTATCAGCGACACTAGTAGATTCCATTGTATAGTGTCTCCACAGCAGTTTTGCCACTATTTAAGTTCCTACCCTCGTAAAAGCTGCAAACGTTACGATGAACTTTATCAGAATAAAACGTTCCTATCGTTCTGTACAGAGGTAACTTATCCGCGTGAATTTTTAGCACGTAGATGCGACTAATGCCACCCAAGTGGCGTTCGTGTGAAATACGCGGAAGGCACTCTCGCACTGCATTTCACAGAGCTTGTCCCATATCTATTTCACTATTATGATACGGGGGTCTATTACACTCCAGGCCATTACTGCTACACCACGAAAATGATGTGCTACAAACGCGAAATTTAACCGACAGTAAGGAGATGCTGTGATATGCAAATGATTAGCTTTTCAGAGCATTCACACAAGGTTGGCGCCGTTGGTGACACCAATGACGTGCTGACGTGAGGAAAGTTTCCAACCAATTTCTCATACACAAACAGCAGTAAACCGGCGTTTCCTGATGAAACGTTGTTGTGATGCCTCGTGTTAGTAGCAGAAATGCGTACCATCAACTTTGAAAATTTTCGGATAGTAGCCCATCGCGATTGCAGTTTATCGTATCGCGACATGCTTCTCGCGTTGGTCGCGATCCAACGGCTGTTAGCAGAATATGAAATTGCTAGGTTGAGGACAATACGGAACGCCGTGATGGATCCCAACGGCCTCGTATCACCAGCAGTCGAGATGACAGGCATCTTATCCGCATGGCTGTAACGAATCGTGCAGCCACGTCCCGATCCCTGAGTCAACAGATGGGGCCGTTTGCATGACAACAACCATCTGCACGAACAGCTCGACAACGTTTGCAACAGCATGAACTATCATCTGGGAGAACATGATGCGGTTACCCTTGACAGGAGCAAGATGCGGTTACCCTTGACCAGGGTGCACGAATAACAAAACGTCATTTTCGGATGAATCGAGGTTATGTTTACAGCATCATCATAGTCGCATTCGTGTTTGGCTACATCGCGCTGAATGCACAATGGAAGCGTGTATTCGTCATCGCCATACTGGCGTATCACCAGGCGTGATGGTACGGGGTGCCATTGGTTACACGTCTCGGACACCTCTTGTTCGCATCGACGGCATTTTGAACAGTGGCCGTTACATTTCAGATGTGTTACGACCCGAGGTCCTACCCTTCATTCGATCCCTGTGAAACCCTACATTTCAGCAGGATAATGCACGAACGCATGTTGCAGGTCCTGTATGGGCATTTCTGGATACGGAAAATGTCCGACTGCTGCCCTGGCCAGCACATTCTTCAGTTCTCTCACCAACTGAATACCCGTTTATCATCTGTATTTCTTCCTGGTGTAGCAATTTCAATGGCCAGTAATGTGCTTATGCATTTAACCCATATCTAAAGCCGTGTGTATGATTCTTCAACAAATAGAGCGCAGATTGTGGCTTGGTGTTGTGTAGAACTGTGCCTCCATAGTAAACTATTGGAAACGAAATAGTCGGGCTATTAGACCTGATAGTACAGTAAAAAGGGAAGCGTTCGGTGTGGGTATGTCTACAGTACTTGCGACGTGGTGCGGTGCGTGTTTAGAATTTGCAGGTTTCTTGAGTGTTGTAAAGCCTCAGAAAGTGCTGGAGTATCTTCAAAAGCCGGACTTCTTTCTGTGTCACTGCGCTAAGTGGCTTAAACGCTCTCAGGGACGAGGTGCTCTAATTAGTCTAGTTTACGAGCTGGGCGGCCTGCAAGGTAACCTACAGCTCAGCAGAGTGATATACCGTGGACTGCATTGTGTGTGTACGGTTTTGTGCTGACCCGTGTGAAGACAAACACAAAACAGTCGCGAAAACAAACGTAGTGTCATGTTACGACCTGTTCCCGAAATGGCCGGCCATTTATTGATTTGGTTGAGAGATGTAGTCAAGATCAGATTAGTCAAAAGTATTAGTGTATATGTTACTTCCCTAAGCAGAAGTTAGAGACAATATTCGTACGTAGTTGTTCCTGACTAAGTTGTCCTTTATACCACTGAATTAGTTAAATCCAGCAGTTTTGACATTAATTTCCGTATTATGTATGTCTCTTGATATTTTACTAATGCTTCTGATACAAAAAATATACTAAAATTTGGTAGATAGTGGTTATTAACCTGCAGGTCTCTTGAACGTTCGCCTGCCGTAGTGGCCGAGCGGTCTGCGGCGCGCCAGTCACAGTCTGCACGGCCGCTACGGTCAGGGGTTCGAATCCCCCCTCGGGTATGGATGTTTGTGTCGTCTTTAGTATAAGATAGTTCATAAGTAGTTAGTTTAGGGCCTGATGACCCCGCAGTTAAGTCCCTTAAGCTTAACAAACATTTGAACATTTTCTTGAACGTTGAGGATGATATCAGCAAGATAGCAACAGATAACGTCCTTCTAAAGTCACTACCGGTATAGTCCAAAAGTGAGTTTTCTGTTGTGCTCGAGAAATTTCTCACGTCAAAATGCATATAACAAAAGACAAAAAGAAGCGAATTCCTGGTCTCTGGCGACCAACAAATATGTCAGTAAAATTTGGTGCAGATCGGTTGAACGGTTTTACCTAAAAAGTGGGAACACGTTACGGACAGACAGACAGACGGACAAGCACCGTAAAATCGCCGTTATTTTTCCAAATATCTGTGAAACGAAGTGAGATATGAAAAAAACATAAAGAGAGCAAAGTTGTAGAGAAATTGATCCTGTACTTATTCACGTATCAAATGATCGGTTAATGCGTAATTTTCATTTAAATTTCGATTTGTCAAAAGGCGATCGCAAAGGCCCACTTTTAGTGTTACTACCGTAACCTAAAGTGGGGCAATGTTTACGATTCGTTTCTTCTTCACAACAACTGACCGGCAGCCAAGGGTTCACTCGACGCATTTCGCAACTAAATACACAACAAATAGCAGTAAATGCAGAAATAGGGAAGCGTTGTGCAGTTTCAAGCTTTTATACTGTCGTTTAAATGGTGGTGGTATATTATATGTGAATATAATAAAATGAATAGCTTGACATTCACCATTTGGCGTTTCCTTTCCAGCCATGGCTTTAATGATGCTTTTGTCAAGCTCGAAATCGGGCACCAATCAATAAAGGAATATGCGGTCTATTTTAAACTTTTTCTATTATTTCTTAAAGACAGCTTATATACTTGGACCATCTTCCAAGAAACAAGCGTATATACAGTTTGAATTTATGCATGTCTTGAAATAGGTTTATTTCTTTTTTATTCCGATTTCGTGAATTGGTTGACTTAGTCCCTAAATCCATGAAAGATCGGACATCGGCCATCAGTTTGCCCCTACAGTGGCCGACTTTGCACTTTGGCCTTAACGTATTGAAAGTTTGTAACAAATAATGTGTTTAAATTAACCTATCGGGATTGTGTGTAGAGTATACGAAATATCTGATTGGTCTGTGGAATGATGTGTGCCTGAGTCTGTAATCGTCATTAATACAACTGTTAATTAGGAAGACAGACTTGAAATGTAAGCCATAATTTTGCCAACTGCAGATAAAATACAGTAGCTTGTAAACTGCAAATGTTTCCGATTGCATTTGACTGACAATTTGACACAGTAAATCGTACATAATACTTCGCCATTAAAAATACTGATTCGCTGAATATGAGTGTTATGTTCAAGAGATGAGATCTGCCACTCACACATAATTAATGTGTCCATTGGTTTGAGATCATAGCAGACATCTTCGATATCCCCCCCCCCTTTTTTTTTTTTTTTTTTTTTTTTTTCTTCGAAGTTTCGCTCTGTGCAACAGAGAAAATGCACATCTACGCGATTCGTCTGTACTCGTGCCATAGAACCATGAAGGAGCATATTTCACGGAATATGAGAATAGGTAAATAATGAGTGACAACATAAAACGACTAACTAATTTTAATTAGAGAAAAGATTTGCATTAGCTGTTGGATAAACAATCACTGAAAATGACATAGTAAGAAGAAATAGTGTTGGTAAATGCTGTGCTACGAAAATATTAGCTTCAGAAGTGTCATATAATTGCATTAATGTTAAAGAAGAAAAGGAGAAGAAAAAAAGTAATTCGAAGGTGACTTAGTTTTAATCTTATTAAATATATCCCAAACCATCAAAAAAGCCACATATATTCTTTAAAAGAACACATTTTTCTTGATTATAGCAATCAAAACAGAAAACCTTATCATGGATGGATTACGATAAGGCGGCCAACCGTCCCGGATTCTACGGGACAGTCCCGCATTTGCACTCGATGTTCCGTATTGGGATAATTACTGAAAATGTCCCGCAAAATGGCAGAAGTGTCACGCATTCCAGTAATTTTAAAATTGTTGGTCTGAGAAATTAAGCCGAAACTATTTGTGTACTGCACGCTCTGTCATACTGCTTGCAAGTCAACTTCACAATGCATCATCTACGAATAAATGACATTCTTATTAAATTAAATACAAAAGAAAGAAAAAACTATACACGTCATATTACTATTTTAAAATGACAAATTCGCTAGCAGTGGTAGTTGTTTTTGTTTTAAGCTGTTACGGATTACTTATTAATGTTTTTGGCATATTTTCTGTGCCTTCTTAAGGACGTTTCAATGAGTGTAATGGAATATTTTTCGGTGCACAAAGTGGCAAACATGATGCAATATTGTCACAATCTATATGTAATCCGACATGCAAATACAATATCTGTATTCATCTTAACTTCAGGAATAAAAAGGTGGTGAAATTCTGATAATGCAACAACGAAAGAGAATGAGCATTGCATGTAGTAAGGCACAATTAAACTCTGCACTTCATCGAAAGATCTTCTATAATTAAAGTAGTTCAAATGGTTTTAATTTAATTCGAGGTTATTGCATAACATAATTCTTTAGGTGCATTAACCGACTTATCAAAATGTGTGCAGCACGATGCTGTAAAAGCTGGAACAAATAAAGTACTACAGACAACGAAGGTGATCGAAAAAACGTAACGGAGAAAGAATATGTAAAAATTTGCAAACTCTAAAATTCTCAATAGGAGCATGAGAAAATATTTAAGAACTGTAAATAAAAATTCAAAATTAAGAATAAAATGTCACTCAAGTTAGATATGTTAACTTTAAAAGTAAATGAGTAGTCTTACACTGCTCGCCTAAATTTCTTTCTTAGTTTCAGAATAACTGGCACAATGAGTCACGTGATCTTAGTCCTCCTTCGCATCCTCGAAATGTCCCGCATTGAGTTTTAAAAATGATGCCCGCCGTAGATGAAGAAATCGTTTTAATGAAACTCACGTAAACTTTGTCTATATCTGGTTGCCACATCGAGAATTCAATAATCAATTACAAAAGTCATCTCCGTTGAAATCGTAATGAGTAGTCTTTCTTCTCGTGAAATATTCTTCATAAACATTTTCAGTGTGCTTTCACAAAGGAAAATTTTACTCTTTTGTCACTCAGATATGTTTCTATAACTGTGATTTCAGAAAGAAAAATCTATTCACTGCAGTCCCAGCATATCGTCTCTCTCTCTCTCTCTCTCTCTCTCTCTCTCTCTCTCTGTAGGCCGTTACTGAGCTACCTTACTCAACGCGACTGCAACACATCTCTATGCGCGCATGATGCTGCCTGCCTCCAGCGATGTAACGAAAGGGTCCCAAAAGAAAAACTATCTCCGTTGTTGGCAACATATTTGCATGAAGAGCAGGCATTCAAATAAGACCTGTACGCTTACAGCGTACACTGTCTGATAGGGTGTATCGGGCCAGATGAAAATTTGCGCATACTCTATGTTGCTATTCGATTTAGTCTCCCTTTGTCATCAATAATTTAAAGGTACTTTTACTTTACACTCTTCCAAATTCTGAAGGTATCAGGGGTAAAATATAGAGAGCGAAGAATTATATTCAACCTATACAAAAACCAGACAGCGGTTATTAGAGTCGAAGGGCAGGAAAGCGTTGCAGAGGTTGGGAAGGGAGTAAGACAGAGTTGTAGCCTTTCCCCAATGTTGCTCAATCTGTACATTGAGCAGGCAGTGAAGGAATGCAAGGATATATTTGGAGAGGGCATTAAAGTGCAGGGAGAAGAAATAAAAACATTGCGGTTTGCCGATGACATAGTAATTCTGTCAGAGACCGCAAAAGATCTGGAAGAGCAATTCAATGGAATGGACAGTGTCTTGAAAGGAAGATATAAGATGAACATTAACAAGACTAAAATGAGGGTAATGGAATGGAATGTCAGAAAATCAGGCGATGCTGAAGGAATTGCAATTAGGTAATGAGACAATAAAAGTAGCAGATGAGTTTTGTTATTTGAATAGCAAGATTACTTCTGATGGCCGAAGTAAAGAGGATATAAAATGCACAATGGCTATGGGAAGAAAAGCGTTTCTGAAGAAGCGAAACTTCTTAACTCCAATAGTAATATAAATGTTAGGAAGTCCTTTCTGAAAGCATTTGTCTGGAGTGTAGCATTGTATGGAAGTGAAACGTGGAGGATAAGGAGTTCACATTAAAATATGATAGAAGTTTTTGAAATGTGGTGCTACAGACGAATGATGAAAATTAGATGGGTAGATCACGTAACTAATGAGGAGGTGCTTAACCGAATTGGGTAGAAAAGGAGTTTCTGGCGTATCCTGACTCAGAGAAGGGATAGATTGTTGGACACATTCTGAGACACCAAGGAATTGTCAAGCAGATTCAAAAGGATGTAGGCTGCCGAACGTATTCTCAGATGAAGAGACTTGCACAGGACAGGGTAGTGTGGAGAGCTGCATCAAACCAGTCTGCGGACTTTTTTACCCGCTTTTAACACCGCTAACAGCAGAGGAGATGAAGTAGTTAATGTAGCGAACTAAGCACATAATTATTCTGATTGTGTGCTGTGCTGTGTCTTTGATACCACTCAGCATTCATTGCAGATAGGCAGAACAGGCGAATTTTTATCTATAATTTACGTCTCCCCGCCTCCCCCTTACCACGCTCCACTTTCCACCTTCCTCTTCTTCTCCGCAACACAGTACACGGGCGCCGTTGGTGGTCCACTTTCTCGAAGAGCATCAAAACATGGCGGCACGTGGCTTTGTCGGCGTCGGTTGTTTGTGTACCCACGGGGTGCGAGACTTGTAACAGCTGTCGGCGCAGGTCGAATGTTTGCGGTCGACGCTCCCATATAGCTTACAGGCAACGCAGTATTCAAGTCGAATACACACGACCCACGTGCACCCATATGCTTGAGCAGTTAATTCACAGATGCCGAGTGGGATCAAATTTATGGTACAAGTCACAAGATTCGGTGAAGACAGTGCTAGTTAACGCGAGGGAGAATTAGAGGAGAATGAGCAGTATGCCAAGCACAGAGTAGGCTATCGTCTGAGAGAAAAACTAACATGCGACAAAAGTAATAGGGAATGACAGAAATGCAAATTGCAATAACTTATAGCAATCGACATAGGTGCTACTCTGAATTGGTTTTGTACCTGAGAGAAAGTCACCATGAGTTGTCACGAAACTGTAATAAAAAAAAAGGAGACAACTAAAAATGAATTTTGGATTCATGCAGGATGTGAGCAATCCATCACAAGCAGAAAGGGCACTGGATGCATAAAGGGGCAGATGATTCGATAAGACCTGATTAAGACAGTACCTTCATATGTTAGAGGCTCTATACGAAGACAGATATTGGAATATATTCGTACAGAGTGAAGAAAGCGAATGTAATCTGTCCAAGACAACAGACAACAGTTGTTTGATGATGCCTCAAGCCGTCATTGGGCGGCTTTCACAGGCTTTATGTAGTTTAGCTGCAATGTGCAAGTAGTACTGGCCACTATTCTGACTGACCCGCTAGGTTAGCCGCTTTCCTAGACGGGCAGGCGTGAAAAAATTAAAAAAAAACCTTCAGAGATAGGATGTTCACATTTACAGGGCATGAACATTTGTATGTTCTGCAGAAGTGATGAGCATTTGAAACATGTTGGTCCTTGGGTTCAAGGTATAAACCAAAGGCAATGTATCAGTGTGAATTGAGCAACCGTACATGATGTATCGGTGCCATCAAATGAGATTTTGCTATGAGTCAATGTAATGCACTCACTCGGGAAATTACTGCTCAAATGGAACGAATATTTCCGAAGTGAATGGATCGCGGAAGGCTGTCGAACACAAGATGACTCAGGTCGCATTATCCAGACTACTGCCGGAGATCGACACCTTAACCGAATGGCACGGTAGAACAGATGTGAGTCTTTCCCGGCTCGTAACATATCGTTGCCGTGCATTACACATGGTCAAGTGCCAGCCGTACACTTTTCTGTCCACCTTTGAATAATGTGCAGAGGGCAATGGCGTATGGAACGACATCATTGCGGACAGAAGTGGCATCAGATAGCGTTTTCGGAATTACCTACATTCTGTTTGAATATTTTGGCCACAGACAGTGGCACAACAGTGACTACATTCGCTCAAGACATTCAGTTCCAACTCAACGCCTTGCGGTGTAAGGTGCTGTTGGGTGCTACAACAAATCAGAGTTGGTTCGTGTCTGGGTCACTGTGATCACTTGACATCCTCCGACATATGTTACTCTGTGCCCATAGCCATACCCATTCTGCGCGAAACCCTATATGACATTTTTCATAAAGACAGTTGCTGAACGAATATGTGCCTTGCTGGTGTGGTCTGGTGTGGTCTGCCAGCTTACCTGACCTGTTGCCAATCGAAGATGTGGGCTGTATGGTGAAACAACGTGTGCAGCTCTATGTCCCACTGCCAACCACAACATACGATCTTTGGAACCAGGTGTAAACAGCTTCGAGGGCTATACCATAGTACGCCAATCACGCCATATATGCGTCGATGCCATCACTTATGGAACAAGTTACCACTGCCCAAACTATGCAACAGGACATATGCTACACATAGGTGACTGAAATGGTAATCATTTCTTTACAACATACTTCTGATCGTGTCCTCTTAAAAAGAACATCTATAGCCTTTCAAGGTGTTCCATTGTGTGGGTTTCATGGCTTCCAGCGAACAGTTCATAAAAGCTTTGTGGTACACCTTTCATTAGATTTACTCACTGACAAATTTTTGCCTGACTTCCATTTGCTTTCCAGTAAACTTATCAGACCCTTCAATTGGTTCTCCACTCTCTCGCATGAATCTCGGCCTGACAGATATTTTTCATTCAGTAGACCATCCTGACCCTCGAATTGGTCTCAGCGTGACGCCCATTTGTCTTCTAGTAAACCTACCTAACCTTGACGTCGGTTCTCCATGATATTCCCTCGCTGACGTATCTCAGCCTGATACCAACATACCGTCCAGTCAAACTGTGGTTGGTCCTCCACGATCTACGCTCTCTATCCGATCCAGAGGTCCGCTTAACTTCCTGTAAACTTACTTTATATATAAAAATACGAATAACCTGTATGCGTCCATGTTCCACTTGCCTTCCAGTAAACCTTTTTACCCATGATCTTCCTTCTCTGTCTCGGTCTGATTTGCACTTGCTTTCCAGTAAACCTACCTGGCCATTGGGCTGGTCCTTCACAATCTTTCCACGGTGATGAATCTATGACTTACATCCACTTGCCTTCCAGTAAACTTATCCGACCTGCATCAGTCGTCCACGACCTCCCCTCCCCCCTCTCTCTCTCTCAGCCTGACATCCACTTGCTTTCCAGTAAACCTACGTACGTCATAGGTCCTTTCTCTATGATCTTCCCTTGTTGACAAAGTTTTCCCTGAGCCCACATACCGTCCAATCAACCTACCTGAGCCTTTGCTTGGTTCCCCACCATCTACCTCTCTACTCGCTTGCCTTATTTTATTAGTTCACTATATCTGATACCATAAAAATATATCTGAACCAGAGTTCATTGTCAGTTATAAATACCTGTATCTATTAGGTACTTGTTAAACAAGTTCAGAGGATGATGGTGGTGGATGCCGAAACGTCATAGTAAAAAAGAGTGTTCCAGTAAAAGTACTGACCCTCAAGTAGGTCTTCCAATATCTTCTATACCTCAGCCTTCCAGTAGTCCAAACGTACCTAACCCTCAATTACGAATCTCGGCCTAATTGCTTTCAAGTAATCGTGATGTTTGGATTGATTCTTGACGATCTTCCCTATATTAGCCTGACTTCAACTTTCCTTCAACAATCAGGCTGGTCCTCCACAATCTTCCCTCTCTATCTCCGCCTGAATTCCACTTGCTTTCTAGTAAACGTTATTTTTGATTGATCCATCACGATCTTCCCTCTGTTTCACAACTTGACTTCCACTTGCCATCCAGTAAACCCATCTAACCCTCACTTCCTAATCTCGGTCTGATTTAGCCGTGCTTCCTATTAAACCTGGTCTTTGGAGTGATCGTTCACAATCTTCCCACTCTTACTCAGCCTGACTTCAACTTGTCTTCCAGTAAATCTATCTAACCCTCAGATTGGTCCTCCTCGACCTTTCCTCTCTATGTCGACTTTCACTTGCTTGCTAGTAAACCCGATCTTTGGATTTATCCTTCGCGTCTTTCGTTTCTCAGCCTAACTTGCCTTCCATTAAACCTACCTGACCCTCAGGTTGGTCCTCTAGAATCTTCCCTCTCTGCCTGATTTCCACTTGCCTACTAGTAAATCTAACTCGAGCTTTTGCCGTGTGCGCAGGCGTGCGGCCCGGACATGTGCGGCGAGTACGGGCGCTGCAACAACTACCTGAGCGGCGGCGTCATCTTCTCGTCGTGCGCGTGCGCGCACGGCTACCGCGGCTGGGGCTGCACCGACGCGTCGGCCATGACGTCGACGAGCGAGCTGCTGGTGGCGGCGCTGCTGCTCACGCTGTCCAACCTGTTCTTCGCGCCCGCCGTCGTGGTGGCGTGCCGCAGCCGCTACTGGACCGAGGCGCTCGTCTACACGGCCACCATGTTCTTCTCGACCTTCTACCACGCGTGCGAGGCGGGCGAGGACGTGTACTCGTGGTGCATGATGCCGCTGGGCGTGCTGCAGTTCTGCGACTTCTACACGGCCATCCTGGCCGTCTGGGTGACGCTGGTGGCCATGGCGGACGTGCCGGCCGCGCTGCGCAGCCTGTGCCACGTGGCGGGCGCCATCGGCATCGCGCTCGGCACCGAGTACGACCGCACCTCGCTCGCCGTCTTCATGTTCCCCGTGCTCGTCGGCGTCGGCATACTCGGTGAGTTCGCCCACGCTCCCATTCCAGAACCCTTTGCATGAAAATATAACGACGTTCACAATATTTATGAAGTAGGGGGCAAGAGAGTTTTACACGAAGGGCAACCACAGCTAAAGTATTTATACATAACTAGCTAAAAACCCGGCATTACCCCTCGTATTTCTTTATTCCTGTCTTGAGTTAATACTTCTTCTGTTCCTTCTCTCTCTGTCCATCTCCTTTTTTTTCTAAAATCATGTTATATTTATCGGAGAATATACAGGGTGTCCCAGCTATCTTGTCCACCCAAAATATCTCTGGAACAATAACAGCTTTTGGAAAAAGACTTTCACCGGTATCAATGTACGGCTGGGGCCCATGAATATACATATTTGGAAACATCCTAAAACGAAAGCAAATGTGTTTTTTATCACAAACTTATTTTTTTTAATGGACACCCTATATTTTTTCTTCAGCAATCCATAGCATGACAAATCACATAAACAAAGGCGTTGATAGCATCGCAATATTCCAATTACATCTCGAGATATTGCGACGAGAAGTTGACGCTTGAAAAACTCGAAATACGCTGCTAGCGCACGTCCTGAGGCTCAGGCCTGAACCTGCTGGAATCTACGACTTTAATGCAGGATGGCAGCAGACCGTATTATTCGTTTCGGACCTCTTGAGATTACGGACCTCTTGAGATTACGAATGTCAATCACATTGCGATCACGGGCAGCATGGGGTTCAGGCCTGAGCCTCAGGACGTGCGCTAGCAGCGTATTTCGCGTATTTCAAGCGTCAACTTCGAGTCGCAATATCTCGGGATGTAATTGGAATATTGCGATGCAATCAACGCCATTGTTTATGTGATTTGTCATGCTATGGATTGCTGAAGAAGAAATATAGGGTGTCCATTTAAAAAAAAACATAAGTTTGTGTTAAAAAAAAAAAAAACACATTTTCTTTCGTTTTAGAATGTTTCCAAATATGTACATTCATGGACCCCAGCCGTACATTGATACCGGTGGAAGTCGTTTTCCAATCGCTGTTATTGTTCCAGAGATATTTTGGGTGGACAAGATAGCTGGGACACCCTGTATAAGAAATAAAGCTGTCTTACATAATGTACAAAACTATACGTGCAGTATCCAAACAAAGAAAGATAGCAGTTACAATATAAATGACATATAAAATTCGCACGATCTCGTATTTATCGAGTTATATGTTGTACAATTCAATAATTTTTCACTATATATTCATATGTATAAGTACTGTATGTCTGTAAAAGCTGTTCCGAACACATTTAGTAGTAAAGAAGTAAATAAAACTTGGTGCGTGATAGGGCAGTTTTCCATGAACGTTACTGTTTATGTGCTCATATCTCATGAACTACGTGTCTAACTGTGATAAAATTTCGAAGGTACATTCAGCTATATGTGTGTATACTGACTGTAAAATTTCCTGCGGCTACAATTTGTAGTGTATAAATTATAAATTGTATCGTCATACCGAATGCCGTTGGTTTAGTCCATGAATAGCTGGAAAGTAGTAAGCGAGAAACATTTTTCTTTTCATAATTTTGCTATGGTTGTCAGCAAGAAAAAGTTAAATAAAGGTTTGAAATTATGTTTAAACGTGGTTGGAAGTCGCTAAGTATTCATTCTCATACAGTTTCTGAATAACGTTTTGTCGCATTATGTAGCAGTTTCTTGCAACTATATTGTTTATGACGTTGTATTCCTAAACCACGTGTCTTGTGGGGTTCTTTCCCCGACACCATTGTTACCTCGTGGTAAGTAATATGTGCACGAAATTTGGTTGAAATCTGTCCAGTGGTTTAGGAAGAAACGTGCAACACTGTAGTTTGATACAGTAGTTTTTCGCGCGTCCCATTGTTTATGACGACATATTTCCTGAACTATGTATTGCACATGATCCTAAAACTTACGGCGACCGTTCTCATAGATTGAACCTTACGTGCAAAATTTCACAAAAATTGGAAGAAAACTGTGGATTTGTATACAATACGTACGCACAAAAACAAACCCGCCGTTGCCCGGGTACTTATTTATTCTACACACTCGTAGTCCACCTCCCCTTCCGTCCTCTCTCTGCATTCATCTCTTTCGCTCCCATATTTCTGTTCGTTTCCACCTTTCCCTCTCTCGGCAAATTTTTTTGCAAGGTACCCTCTGTAATGTACCATACAAACATTTACGTACCCAGTGACCTTCCTCTTGATTTAAAGGTCATGTGTGCATAAATTCATGAAAGTCGAAGCAAAAGTATGCATTTTGTCATAGTCCAAAAATTAAATACCCTCCACCATGAATTTTTTTACAGGTAGTGACATTCCTCCTGTTGTAAAGGTCAGGTATGAAAAATTTCACCAATATCGGAACAAATTATAGATTTGCTTGCAGTAAAAACACAGAGTCACATTGAAAAACACGCTTTGTTGTTCTCAGATTTTCTTCCTGTAATTCACACAACCCTTCTTCTAAGAATAAAGAAAACAACAAAAAAAGGATCAAGGTATTTAGGGATCCATTTTTATGTCGCAAGGTACCTTCCCCCATGCGCCGTATGAAACATTAGGTAGACGGTGACTTTCCCGTTGTTTTGAAGATCAATCGCGCACAAAATTTCGTGAAGATCGGAATGAAACTGCAGATTTCGTTAATTTCTAGGAATAGTGTCCTCCACCATGCACCTTAATTCTGTCCTGTCCCAAAATACTTTCTTAACTGACGTCTTCTAACTATAAACTACATACCGGCAAAATTTCAGGTTCATAGGTGCAGTAGTTTTAGAGATTTCGTGTTTAGTCAATGAGTGAGTGCGTGAATCACCTTTCGCATTTATACATATAGAGATATCTCCTTAATTATGTGTCCTATAAAAACATTACTTACCAGGTTCGTAGAGTGGAATACACTCCTGGATATTGAAACAAGAACACCGTGAATTCATTGTCCCAGAAATGGGAAACTTTATTGACACATTCCTGGGGTCAGATACAACACATGATTACACAGACAGAACCATATGCACATAGACACAGAGACACACAACAGAGCATGCACAATGTCGGCACTAGTACCTTGTATATCCTCCTTTCGCAGCAATGCAGGCTGCAATTCTCCCATGTAGACGATCGTAGGTGCTGGATGTAGTCCTGTGGAACGGCATGCCATGCCATTTCCACCTGGCGCCTCAGCTGGTGCAGTGTTCGTGCTGGACGTGCAGACCGCGTGAGACGACGTTTCATCCAGTCCCAAACATACTCAATGGGGGACAGATCCGGAGATCTTGCTGGCCAGGGTAGTTGACTTACACCTTCTAGAGCACGTTGTGTGGCACGGGATACATGTGGACGTGCATTGTCCTGCTGGAACAGTATGTTCCCTTGCCGGCCTAAGAATGGTAGAACGATGGGTTCGATGACGGTTTGAATGTACCGTGCACTGTTCAGTGTCCCCTCGACGATCACCAGAGGTGTACGGCCTGTGTAGGAGACCGCTCCCCACACCATGATGCCGGGTATTGGCCCTGTGTGTCTCGGTCGTATGCAGTCCCGATTGTGGCGCTCACCTGCACGGCGCTAAACACGCATACGACAATCATTGGCACCAAGGCAGAAGCGACTCTCATCACTGAAGACGACACGTCTCCATTCTTCCCTCCATACACGCCTGTCGCGACACCACTGGAGGCGGGCTGCACGATGTTGGTGCGTGAGCGGAAGACGTCCTAACGGTGCGCGGGACCGTAGCCCAGCTTCATGGAGACGGTTGCGAATGGTCCTCGCTGATACCCCAGGAGCAACAGTGTCCCTAATTTTCTGGGAAGTGGCTGTGCGGTCCCCTACGGCACTGCGTAGGATGCGACGGTCTTGGCGTGCATCCGTGCGTCGCTGCTGTCCGGACCCAGGTCGACGGGCACGTGCACCTTCCGCTGACCACTGGCGACAACATCGATGTACTGTGGAGACCTCGCGCCCCACGTGTTGAGCAATTCAGCGGTACGTCCACCCGGCCTCCCGCAAGCCCACTATACGCCCTCGCTCAAAGTCCGTCAACTGCACATACGGTTCACGTACATGCTGTCGCAGCATTCTACATGTGTTAACATTTGACTGCCGGCCCTGTAAACTTTGCCATTTCTAAAAATGCCAGTTGTTTTAGCAATATTTAGTATTTTGTATTTGATAAACTAGACAACATTTTAATGTGGTAATCACCTTTTCTGAAAGCCTTGGACTTCTTTCTGATAACCTACTTTCAGTTTCTTTGAATGTTTGCTTCCTTTTCCACATATTTTCAAACAATGTCATTTTTTGGGAAAAAGAAAAAGTTTACGGAAATAAAAAAGTTTTTACATCATACTTGTCGTAGTAGAAAAGCTTTTATTCCACATTCAATAATAAAACACTGATAAAAACATTTACAGCCTTTCCAGTTTGCTTTTTTCCTCTGGTTGAACATACTTTTCACATCCTTTGAATTCTACTTTTATCTGTGGGAGGTGGAGTTTTTTTCTAGAAAATGCTTTCCTGTAGATAACCTGCTCAGGTGGCCTCCATCAGAAGTTGGTTTTGGGGTATCGTCTTCATACATTGGCAATTCTGCACACAACACCTTTATGAACTTGGATAGAGGCATCTCCTCAGCTTTTATTTTGTTATGGAGAATACATGCATCCACCAGGCACCATAAGGAGACAGTGAAATGCAAGTTTCTTCCACCATTTCACTTTTCTATGTTCGAAAGCCCCGTATGACATACCTTCGATCTGACAGATCAACCCCGACCTTCTTTTTGTTGTACTCCACAACACAAGCAGGTTTTTGTTTTTTTGTTTACCTCTTCTGTCTTCATAATTATATCATTTCTGCCCTGTGTCTTGTACTTAGCATATATACATATCTTTTGTCTTTCCAGCACACAGTCAAAAGATTTCCACTCCTTCGGAATATATGTTTCCTTCTTTGTATGTTGGGTTATTTCAAAGCCTGGGGCATTCCCTTCCTGTTTTTCATTACAGTTCGAACAAGACCTGTCTTCTCCTTTTCTAACATTCTACATACCCCTTGCGGCACAATGAAGAGACGGTGAGACCGTCAATGGACGGGATTTCGTATTTACAAACATGAAAAATCGAATTCCGTCAAATGGCGGGTCGGCAGTCTACGGAATTTTTTGTATCCCGTCAATTGACGGGATTGGCAGTTAGTGTTAAAGACATGGAGCTCCGTATGCCACGGCAAACTGGCTGACACTGACTGCGGCGGTGCCCAACCGCTGCGCAGCTAGCGCCATTCGACGGCCAACACCGCGGTTCCTGGTGTGTCCGCTATGCCGTGCGTTTGATCATTGCTTGTACAACCCTCTCGTAGTGTCCGGAGCAAGTATGGTGGGTCTTACACACCGGCGTCAATGTGTTCTTATTTCAATTTCCATTAGGAAACTTCCTGCGAAATGTGTTGCTAGTAAAGCCTTGATTTGATTGATTTGATTTGATTTTTCCAGGGAAGCCAAATCGGTCTTGGTCCAACCCACCACTGCCCGCACCAAAACTAAGTTTATTGTGCGGTATCGCTCCCTGTATATCTAGTAAAGCCAATCAATGCCCTTGAACAGTGCAAGGAGTCCCTTTACCACTTCTTTATTATACACAATTTCTTCAGGTCTGGTTGTCCCAAATGTTCTGTGCCTTTTACTCTCCAATGCAATGCATTCGAAGATCAGATGTGATGCAGTGAACACCGTCATCACAGATCCTACATTTAGGGTCCTCTTCTGTTATTCCCATTGTATGTAGGTGTTTTTTGAAATTCCCATGGCCTGTTAGCAATCTAACCACGAGTCTAATCTCTCTCCTGTTCAGGACCAGGATTGCAGAGCTTCTTTTAAAACATGGCTTTGGCATCATTACCTTGCCATGTTTTTGTTGATGGACTTTGGTCCAATATTCTACGTGCTGTCTTCTGAGCCAGTTACGTAGCTCCAATTTGATCATTGCCTTGGTGATTGTCAGGACAGGTTCCGGTCCAATAAATGGAGACTCTACCCCCATCCTGGCTAATCTGTCGGCATGTTCGTTGCCACTGATCCCCGAGTGGCCAGGGACCCACAATAGGTTTACTCTATTGCTTTCCCCTAGCTCCACCAGAACCCTGTGACATTCTGCAACAATTTTAGACCTTGTTGCAGGAGTTGCCAGTGATCTCAGGGCAGCCTGGCTGTCTGAATAGATAGTAAATTATAATCTCATGCATATTAGGGAGAATTTCCGTGCATTTAATTGTCTTTGACGTCATGGATGATGTGTGTGGCAGGAGCGTCGTGGGGCGCGCGGTGCCGGCGCCGGCGCGGCTGCTTCCCCACGGCGGCCTACTGGCGGTGGCGCGCGCCGCCCGGCCTGGCGCTGGTGCTGGTGGGCGTCGTCTGCTACGCCTTCCTGCAGACGCGCCAGAACTACAAGTACGTGCACAGCGCCTGGCACGCCGTCATGGCGCTCGCCGTCGTCTTCCTGCTGCCGCGCCGCCTCTTCCGCCGGGCCTCCGCCCTGCGCGTCGACGACACCCCCGAAGAGGAGGCCACGCCCACCGACTGCCGGCCCTTCTGGAAGAGGTCGGTCCGCGGCTGGCGCAAGCGCAGCATGTGACCGGCCGTCTGCTTCCGAGCGGTCGCGGCTGCCAGCTAACCGCGGGGAAGCTGTTCCCCTCTGGCCTCGTCGTTACAGCAGCACTGGAGGCGTCGCTGCGCTGCAATCTGGGCATCTCTCTGCAGGAGAGTAGTGGCACAATGAGAAGTAGGTACTCAGATACGCGTACACTTTTCGTGTAATTACTCGAGATACACTGCCTTCCCGTACGTCTCAATATAGCGATAAACGAAAATGATTAGTTACGTCTCTAGCCATCTTTATTTTTCTATTGTGCACATGTCTGTATGTATGTGTCGTATTTCTGCTAATTGTGCAGTTTACAAGCTCTGTGATAAGATAAACCAGCCCTCTTCTTTTGTAAATGTACTATTCTGAATACATCGTGAAATGCATTATTATTAAGATTTCCCATAACCATGCCTATGTCACCTTCTGTTAGTATAAATATAACCTATTCTTTAGTTTCTCCTAAATAAATAATTAACCTACCTCTGCAGAGTATGTAATATGTGCTAAAACCTTAATGGTTAACTTGAAATTCATATTAATGTTTTTTTCTTTCTTTCATCATTTATTATTTACTGTGATGCATTTAATTATAACTATGATTAACATTATGGAAAGCACATGATTCTGCCTTATTTGTTGAAATTTACAGATAATAATGGACTTAAAGCAATGAAACCTTCAACATTAGAACATTCTAATGCTACACAATTAAATGTTAAATTACTAAAAAACACCCTTTAGACTATATAACATTGTTGTGACATTCACAAAGTGTCATATAGGGTATATGATCATTGACTATTTCAGACTAAACGATCTTCATACAGTTTCCTTTGTAATGTAATAGATTGAGAAGTATTGTCACATTTGTGTGTCATTGTTCTTCACCATTAGGGGCATCTATACAGAACTAAGGCTATGAATAGTACAGTTTTGTAATGAACTGAAAGAGACAACATCTATGCTGCTACAACACTTGAATCAGGCAACAAACCATGTGTTGTTGGTGCTACTCCTATGTATAATAATGATGCACAGTGGTTCAGAGTTAAATTGTCTTTTTAATTTTTATTTGGTTTTGTGGAGACATAATGAAACAAAGTGTGAAATGTTCTATTGTGCAGTATCAATTTCTATTTTCCCAATAGGATACTTACTATCAGTCTCTGTTCTGGCAAAAACTGCTATATTTCCTCTCTCTGTCTGTCTCTCAGTCTCTCTCTCTCTCTCTCTCTCTCTCTCTCTGTCTCTCTCTCTCTCGCACACACACACACACACACACACACACACACACACCCCTACACACTCCCTTCCTCAGTCCACTCGCTCCTCTCTGTCTCTATTTTGCTTGCAGATGTAACCAATGTGTTGAACACTTATTATCTTCTGCTTATATTCCTCCTTCAGTTTCAAAAGTCTACAGAGACTTTGTAGATTTTTTATCCGTTGTTTATATAAACAATCCCATGTTTAAGATTCAAGATCAGTATCAAGATATGTGGCAGTGCTAATTTATGTAGAAATTTATTATCGTTGTATAGTGCCACAGTCATGATCAACAAGCACTTGATACATACTGTAGGTTAAAGTCACTTTTTCCTTCCGAGGTGATTAAATATATTGTCAAATGTGATCTATAACTTTCCATTAAATTGCCATCTCAAAACTTTTTGTATCTTCTGTAATCAAGGAAAGGAGTTCTGCGGTCATTTTATCTTCTATTTTCCATTGCTCTTCACAGAGTGCTCAGTTTTTAAATTGTTTTGTGACCATAAAGTACCATTACTCATTTACGTTTTGTCATGTTTATGGTCTTAAGTTGCTTTCAAGAAAGTTGGCTTCAATAGGTAATTTTTCCTTGCTCCTGTACATAAACTATTATTCATCTATGTTTTTCACCTTATTTTCCCCAAAATATTAAAGTCCTTTACTGTTTTTGCAACTCATGTCATTACTAAGTCATGTCATTACATATTAATATTTTGTGACCTTCTACTCTGTAGCTCTACTTCTAGTCATCATAATGGATGTGAGTGAAGTGACAGAAGTGAACTTCGTTTCTGAAAGTTCATGCCCTCTTCATATGTTAATTATAGACAGATGCAGTGCTCCTAGTGTTTCGTATCCCTGGGGTTAAGTGTTTGACCACGTCTGATTCTCTTTCTATTTTATTTTTAAATATTTTATACCCTGTTTCATAAATTGAAGATATTCAAAACATGCATTATTGAAAGTTTCTAATTCCTTCATTTACAGTTAACTGAGCTCTACTTGTGAACTATAGTAGTTGCTACATTTATTACTGTAGCATTTCTAATGTATGTAGATATGCATATTCTAATATCAATCACCCCCCCAATTTTATATTACTCCTGTGCATTATATTTGGGGGAATCACAAATTTTCACTTGAACTTCTCAATCTGTCTGCAAGAAATTATGTTTTTTATTATTGGCAACAAGTACCCTTCCTCAACAGAAACGAAACAAAGGTCTCTGGCTAGGTACAGTGAGTAGATTTGAGGTTCTAGATACATGAAGAAATAAGTGTAACAAGTCGCTTTATGAGAAAATGGGTGAAAGAAAGAGGTAGAGAAGTGTAGACATGGCTATATTGAAAGGAACATTGTTATCTTAAGCAGAATGAACGATAAGGACATAAAGGACAACAGATAGGAAGCAAATGTAGACAGTAACAATTCCATGCAAATTGGAAATGTATTAAAAGAACAAGAAATAATTATGTAGAAATTGAAAAAGAATAATAACGAGAAGAAAGAATGAATTTGGTAAGGATGCATAGAAAAATTGTAAATGAAGGGTAAGTAAAATTAAAATGTTCAAACATCATATAAGAACTGAAATAAATAATTTGTGTATGGTTTATGAAATAAAGAATGCTTACCATAAAAGAAAATTCATAATTCAAGGAGTATTTTAAAACTGATCCATCTAAAAATGTAATGACTTCAAAAGGTTTTCTATCACACTTAATGTTATTCATTAAATTTGTAATTTATTTGTTATGTTGGTACATACTATAAAGAAAATATGAGTAATTACCAATCAGACAACCACAGATATGTAATTAATGGCGATTGTGAGAAATATTTATGAAAAATAACTAACAAAGAAGAAACTAAGTTATTTGATAGTGATTCATTGACTTTTGTATTCTGACAGTTTAAAACAATGTACACTGCAATAGTCTACCTCATACTGATGGATCATGGATGTATATTCAGTAAATATGTTAATGTAAGAAACACCAGTGCCTCAGTTGTAGGAAAGTCGGGTCAGTGCTATATATCTAGCTCTTGTATATTTTGACGAACTAGTCCTTTCTACACATAAAGATTTTGAAGAGGAGTAAATCATGATTACAAAATGAATAAATTGAATGAAGAGAGGAGTGTGGGAAAAAGAAACAGTTTGCAAGAAGCAAATTTACTAATATTTTAAAAAAAAGAACAGCAGATTTTAATCAAATGGAAAAAATATAAAAAAAGAAAGGAATTATGTATACAGTGCAACCAGACGCCTCACTGTTTCCAACAAGACAATGAAAATTTTCTGATTGATGAGTACTTTAGTATAACTTCTTGTAACTATTATTACTCAATGGACACATGTTTTATGGCCTAAATATGTTTCCAAACACTGAAATGAGTTAAGACTACACTTAATTCTATAGCAAGCTTTGAGCAGTATGTTGAATTATAAAAGACCTTCAATGTTGCCTATCAAGACTCTACTTATTTTGTGTTATATTAAATTTATAGTTTGGTCATGATTAATTAAAACTGGGAAGTAACTAAAAGTATCTCAAAGTTAGTTTCATTATGAAATTTAATGCTTTATCTGTAGAAACAGGGGCTGAAATAAGATGGAAAGTATGTGATCTTCAATCACAGAAAAATTGTTAAGCAGAGGGTGTGCTGAATAGTAAACAATCAAATTAAGTTACATATATTGCTCTAATTTATAATTAATTGTCATAAATGAGTAATGTTTGCATAATGAAGATGAGTAATTGTAGAAAATTTTGTAAATTATGTAAATGTAGGGTTGTCTGGCTGAAAATATTAAATTAAGGATTTTTTTGAAAGAGGTATCTTATGTAATACTATTAAAATACATATAAGACTAACATCAATTATAGAAATGCATTATTCTAGCCAATTACCGTTGTATATTAAATTTAATATAGAGTAAATAGTTATTCACTTCATTTTTTATGTTAGAAGGTTCTGTCATTGATGTGTTTTCAACCAATTGATATGGTCTTTATCAGTGCAAGGAATGGTTTGATGCAGCTTTCTTTGCTGTTATGTCATGTTACAATCTTTGCATTCTGTGTTACTTCTGTATACTTTTGAACATCGTTAGCATGTTGAAGCCTTTATCTCTGTCTACAGTTTTGACTCCATAGACTTCCCTCCAGTCCATATTCCTCCACTCCCAAATAAATTGTCCAAAAAGTTCATTACATTGTATCTTGACAGTATATCTATTGTTTTACTAACTGTACCAAGAAGATTTCATTCCAAAGGGAGTCAGTATGTTTACATTAACTACTATTTAGCCACCCAATCTTCAACACTCTTATGTTAACACTGTACTGCATTCCAACAAATTTCACTTCTATATTATTCAGTATACCATCTTTATATTTCAATAAATAAATAAATTTAAAAAATACTTTGATCCTAAAATTTGTATTTTATGTTGAGATATTTCTCCTTTTTTTACCATTTCCTGCATGAACGTTTCCTACTTTGGTCTAGACTTTATATTTTCATTAATTTTCCTATTTTCAGTTTTCTCATATATCCAAAATTCAAGCACTACTTTTAGTATAATGTTTTCAAATTTAATTCCATTGGCAACACTTTGCTCAATTTGGCAATATTCTGTTACACTTGTTCTCATTTTATTTGTATTATAACCACAAGGCACTATTAATTTGATTTATGTTCATGCTATCTCTGACAGGATCGCACTGCAACCAGAGTACCCTACAGTTATATTTGAACCCAATTTCTAAATTTTGCCTGTTCCGTTTACTGCTTCTCACTAACTGAGTAACATATGGGGATGGGTAACAGTCCTCTACAAGTTTCTCGACAATTGATATTACTGTGTCATGTCTTTTCTTCTCTGACAACTTTCTAGATTCTGTAAAACTTGGAGATAGTGTTTTCAGATATGTAGTTCATATAGTTCTTTTAAAGATTTATTTGAGAAGATGTGTTTCTTTTCCATTCACAGCTGAAGTTCATTAGCTGTTTAAGAAATGTTGAATACTTTTAGACACGCAGGTTTAACTAGTTGATATGTATCAGTGTCTTTCCATTTTGCCAAAATTACCATTAAAGTAATCTTATGTTATCTCATATTGTATCTTGTATTAGACAGCGAATGAAATTGTTCTCTGATAAGTGGGAAAATTTTTTCGCTTCGGTGAAGCTCTGTTTTAATAATTCTTGTACCATTAAATGAACCACTAAGACTTCACAGTGGTCTTTCTTCTTCGATTTTGTAGGATTTAGTTAGAGATTTTCTGTTCATATATAATGCAGTTCTGTCAGGTGCCCTCTAAAGATGGAAAGATAACTAAGTTGAATTGTTTGTGAGGCATAAGTCATATGGAATGAATCTGTGATAAGTTATTATTCTTCACAATGTGACCATAAAATACGTGTAGTTTATATTTGAAAGTGCTCCTCAGGAAATTGTTTTCTTTTTTTTAGCCTCCATGTAATACTGAATTATGTGCAAGTTCTTCAGAACTTTTTGGTGTTGAACTTTGCTATTCTGAATTACATTGATTCTGTTTATATTCTTATTCACATGGATGTTGTTTAAAGTTTTATGTGTAAATGTTACAGACATTTCTGGCTCTTATAATAACATATTTCATTATTATGTAACAGCTTACAAACTGAATAGTTTCAATTTTGGAATATTAATTTATATTGTGATTATGATAAAATACAGACCTATAATGCTGCATCACAAATCGTGGTTGTGAAATATCTGCATAGAAATAACAGCAGGCTTTATTTTTTCTGCCAGGAATACTCAGTTTATTACAAGTATTTGTGAGTTTCTTAATATGCTGAAAAGTGTTAGTTCTATTTGTGTACATGAGGGAGTGTTGTGTTAAACATCAGCAAGAAATGCTGTTTTAATATTTTTCTATCTCTTATGTAAAAAAATTGTTGTTGTTTATAGTATTTATGGTGCTGGAACATGTTATTTCAGCTTTACATGAATTACAAAATATTCAAGAGTTTATTTACAATAAACTTTCACTGTGTTCTCTAATGTATGTTCAATATATGTGCTCATATTACAGTTTCAATGAAGACTGTTTTCTTGGCTTTAATGTTAATGTTTCAACATCACAACTCTTTACTGTTGATAAATTTTGTTAGAAATATATATACATAAAAATTCTGTTAATAAAATGGTTTGTGACAACAGAATTGGTTTTTTAAAGTCATCTTACCTTTCATAAAAAATTCCTCTATCCCATCAGTAATTCATTCAGTATGGTAAGTGTAACTTAGCGATTAAATATGTTTTTTAAACTGAGAATTAAATATTTCTGTCTTCTAGGAATAAAAATTCACACCCCCTTGACGATAAATACTACAACTTACTTGCATTGTGTGATACTACAACTTAATTCTGAGCATAGTTTCAGCTTATTTTGCACTGCTGATAACTGGTTCAAAGATGTGTCTTATAAATTTAATTATTTTAAAGTGAACTTGTGCTTATTCATACGAAATCACATTTCTTTATGTGGCATGTCACAATAAGTTACTGCTAATATTTTAGTATTAAACAGGGTTTGCACAATATACTTAATGTAAATCCCCTTAATATGCTGATAACTAGTATAGGTACCCTAATTATCATATCTTATCACTTCCTACCAGTGGTGAAGATATGCAGTTACTGACATGGATAATGCCACTTATTAAACTACATTATTTGCTATTAAAACAGTTTCTTATGTGGTTGTGAAGCAATCTGCATAACATTCCAAAACCACACAGGTTTTAAAGTGACTTGTCCATTTAAATGTTT
This sequence comes from Locusta migratoria, assembly GCA_026315105.1. Classification (NCBI taxonomy): domain Eukaryota; kingdom Metazoa; phylum Arthropoda; class Insecta; order Orthoptera; family Acrididae; genus Locusta; species Locusta migratoria. The sequence continues at coordinate 107,519,271 of CM048747.1, forward strand.
GTGCTGAGTACATATTATAACTAACATTCCAGGCAAAGATGAAGCAACCATACTTCTTATCTTTTCTTGTGAATAGTTCTTGGATTGGTCCTCTCAATTATTTTCAGATCCATGGGTAAAAATATGTCACTTAAGATCCATATTTAACACATTTATTACTTAGTTTGTACATCATTAAGAACAAATTTACATTAATGAGCCATTGGCCCCTGACCAACCAAAACATGAGCTTACAAGGCTGTGTACAAGTTCCAACCAACTTTTAATTAAATTATTGTTACAAAGTCTGTGACATTAGTAAGGCTCATCAGACATTATATGGTTCTCAGAATTCTATTGATTTCCCCACATTATTTCATGCAAAATTTTAGTATTAAATGTTAACAATATACATCAAAAAATCTGGTCATAACTGACTATTGGATTAAAGAATTGTTGGCTGCTTAAAGTGCTAACTCCTGATAAGATTTTCAGATTGGAGCATGACAAGGTATCTGATCCTGGTTAGAGAGATTTTTCTATATCTGTAAGGTATTTATGTTTACTGGTTTAACTATTGTTACACAGTATATTTTACCAGAAATAATATTTGCAATGTAGAATGTCAAATGCAGTATGTTTTTGTGTACATATTGAAACCCAAATGAAATTTACAGAAATTTTCACTTGTATGACAGGCAAGTATGTAATTACTGTGAATTAAAACAGTCCTAAAAGTGCAAAGTTTGAGAGTTTGTATTTATGATACATTGTTTCTGTAATACATTTTATACAGGTAATGACTTATTTTAGAAAACTCTAGTGTAAAATTAAATGATTAATTACAAAGATTTTATACAGTAAAGATCACTCTTTCTGAATTGCAATTAAATGAATTTTTTTTCCATAGAAAATACCTATTGTGACATGTTTACAGTCAGCCAGTTCCAAATTAAAGTCTGCCACATAAACAAATGCTGTTACCTACATAGCTATGGAATATACCTTCATATAGAGCAAATTTAAGAAAGCAGTAGTAAACTATATATTTTTTCTTTATTTTCTGTCTAATGTGCGAAGAAAGAGTCTGAAGAAAGAATTCACTTATAGGGTATTGATAGTGAAAAATCCTCATAATCTCTAGAAATTTTTTCAAAGTTGTAATGAACTTGTACCATAATCATAGGGAAGGTATAGATGATATGTATACAAATACAGAGACTATGGTACTTTCCATGATGGTTACAAGAGCGATCACACATTTTGATATCAATAGGGGCAGAAATTTATACCAAATATGTGATTTAGAAAGCACATTCAGCTCCCTATCAAACTTAGAAACATAATTAAAATAATTAATCCAATAGTTTAATTATAATAAACTATTTTCTGAATGAATTGCTTTCTTGCTGTTAAAATATTCACATGGACAAACCTTTCCCATATCTTGGGCTTTTAAACCACCAACAGAGCATTCACCATCTACTTTTACACCAGTTAATATGGAAACTCTCTCCCAGTGAAACACAAACTGTAGGCTTTTATGTAACACAAAAATGTGTTTTGCCTCAGAATCTAAATCTTTTGGACTGTAAGAAATGTAGATATCATTTTAAATGAACTTTTAAATTTTTTCCATAAGTTTCATCACATGACTGTGCCTTTGAATTAAAAAAAAAAATCTTGTAATCAGCATTTCAATTATTTTAAATGACCTAACACTTGAATCACTCATCTTCTGTTTTTAACTCTCTACATATATTTTAAATCATTTATGTCACTTTAACAACATGTTGCCAGTCCTCTTTAGATAAGTTTCCAGGTATTATGGATCATACAATAGGAAGCCTGGATTGATATATCTTACTTCATTGTTACATATATAACAAAAACACTTTTTAACAACTCCTTTCTGTGATGATTAATTTTTGCTACAGATAGTTGAGATAAATGACTACGTAAGGTAACAAAGGACAGATTTTATCCCTTAACGGAATGAGTAACTGACAGATTATTCCAGTCAGTAAGTTGTTGCTAACAACACTACTGTACGTTACATGACCTATGTGTAAGGGTAAAATATGCATCACCATAAATAGGCCAGATAATTGAGAGGTAATGAACAATTGTTTATTATCCTCCTATGTGGCCAGTCATCTGGGATAAGTTCTAAACTGTTCAGCATCTTAAACAAAGTGAAATTGTCACATTAATATTGGTTGCAAACGAGATAGATAGTTTCATCTTCACTTTTCGTTCCATTTTATAGTCATTAGTTAGTGAGAGAATTTACACAAACACTCTGCTGAACATTTGAAACCATATGACATAGATGTCAAGATTGCTTTATGATGGGACCAAACAAACAATTTTCAAGGATGTATTGGCTGAAAAAAAAGAAAAGAAAGAGACTTCAAATATAGTTCTTATAGGAACAAAATCTTGTTTAGGAAAATGTAGTACAAAGTTTAAGTATTGAAGACTGAGTCCGTGGCAGAAAACAGCTTTGCCAACATTTGATTTATTAACTGAGAATGAATACCTGTCCACTAAGCAGCTACCATACCACAACTGTTTTAACTCAGCTGGCACCAGTGGAATACTATATGACATCATACACATACTACCAACTGTCTTTACTATGCCTGAAGCATATCAGGAAGTAAATCAACATAGATGTGAAGAAAGACTGCACTGACAAACTTTGGTTGACATTGATCACTGTTTTTGATTGTATACACAACTGTGTTTGATATTATTCTTCACAAAGATTTCATAGAGTATTTATAACTTCCTACAAGTTTGCCATTCTTGATGCAAACTGGACTGCCATTTTTCCTAGTGTAAAAGTTGTCAATCAGTATGCTACACTGTTGTATATGGATGCACAACCACATTCGGTTGTTATTACATTGCAGGACTCCTTACAAAAGCCAAACAGATAACATATTTTGGAAACTGATAGCTGTTACTCCAGTCCAGCAGTTCAATTTCACCCAAACCTGTCACATTCATAGCTAATGCATGAAATTTAGATGCTTTATTTCTACAAAGCAGACACTATTGCTCTTTGGGCCTTATAACAGCCCATTCTGTAGATAGAATGCTACAATATACCAGAATGGAATGTCTTTTTATACTCCATCCATAAGTCATATGATACTTACTAACATATTAACTGACTGTCAGTTCTGTACGCATTGCATAAGTTGGTGCAATATTTGGTGAACTGCAGCATGCAGTCCCTGTGTTTCATGCATCACTGTGTTATAACTCTGAGGTATAATAAAGAAAACTGCTAGAGTCTTATGCAGAATTCTCTCTGTAAAATTCATTCATTGAATATTAAACTGATTCTCCTTGTGGTGATGGGTACTTTTGTGTCTTGGTTTACTTGTACAATTTACTATGGCATCAAACTATTCACTTACTGTCAAGAGGATTAATAGAAAAGACATGTGGCATAGCTGATCTGTCAATCACAAATCATGTTTTCTCCAATAATGTGAGAGCTTCAATATCATGACAACAGTATCTTAGCATTCTGTACTTGTATGTGTGGCCTCAAAAGTATGCATACTTCAATAGTAACTTTTCTGCACCATACACCCTTGTGGACACACATCACTATATACATTATGATTAGTCCACTTCTTCAAACCTTGTCTTTAATTTTTATTAAAAATAATACTTACTTGTGTGTGTGTAACTGTACCTGATTTACTATGACAAAAACTGTAAGTGGCATGGGCGTACCCAGCGAGGGGCAGAGGGGGGCAGCTGCCCCCCCCCCCTAGAAAATATTCGAACGCGTTCATGTAGGCCGACGTTTTTATTATTTTTTATTTTTTCATTTGCACGTTACTGTCTTCAGGCAACTGCTGGCGGGCACTATTATGTCGCCAACCAAAATTCAATCGACTTGTCAACTGGCTCTTGGACACTGCAAACACAGACAACATGCAGTCAGAAGTGACCAGGTGAAAATTGGAAAATTGTAGTGATTTGGTGGCAAACGCAGTTGAAACACCGATAAAATCTATCACCTGTAGGATGAAGACATTGAAATTCAACCCCAGGATGACAAGTATGAGCTTGGGCGCCCATGTGACATTTTCTGTGGGAGGGGCGGGGAAAAAACCTTGGGAAAAGAGATGTGCTATTTAATATTTTGGAAGACAAATGCCGAATTTGAAGTAGCCATAAAATAGAGCCAGTTCCAACCCTGCTAAAAACTTTATCCTGTTTCTAAAAAAATGACATTCACATCATTATTTTAAAAAATATCCTCTCTAAACCGTATACGGTATTTTCTTTTCCCTGAGAGCTAGGGGGCACCCCCCCCCCTTGCCCATAGGTACGGGCGCTCTTGAGTGTGAGTTAGCAACACTATAAATCGCCACAAATGATGCTTCAGTATTAGAATAAGGGAAACGCTTTTGGCACAGACAAACTGCCTTTTCATTAGTTGCAAAACTGGTGATTAATCCGCTCCACTCTTGGAGGTAAACGCATCCGTTTCCAAGACTGCCGCTTGGCGACGAAAATTATTTACCAAGACATTAGTGGGGACTAGAATGGTATTGAAACACGAGTTCGGATTTGTGGCCAGCAAGCTGCGTCTTCTCCAAAAGGAAATAGAAACTCCTTAAGAGTACGCAGACATTATTATACAGTATATCTGCTTCTTGCACAACATAATAGCTGATAAAAATTGACCCAACAGCTAAGAGTGGTATTTCAAGAAGAGCGACAAGTGTTTGATAGGTCTTGAAAACCTGTGTCAACTCTCATTAATGCAAACGTATCTACCTTTCACATGAATCATTTATTGAATAGCGTAATTATTGCCATAGGCATCACCACTACTAAATTAGTGAGGAGGACAACTTAAAGGATAGGTTATATCTCATACGGAGGACAAAACGGAAGGCCAAAATATAGGGGACGCCCATGACTTTTGCGGCCACAATTTATGAGAATTGTATATAACTCACATATGGAAATATACGAACCCTTTGGCATTTTGTTATCCGTAATATTTAGTGTAGCTTTTGTACTTTTTCTGTTTATTCCAAATTTGGGATATGAGGTCCTGTCGGGACGTTCATATATATATGATCACTTTGACGAGTATCACAACAAACCGCACCAAATAACTATACTAAACACAAAACCCGGTTACGTTGGCGTTAACGTGTGGCGTTGCTCTGCTCAGCACGGATTCTAAACGTACGTACCGTTATTCCATTATTAAACCTAATAACTGCCCCCCCCCCACATCAATACGTAGCGGAACCCACGAACGATGGTGGGTCGCGTACGTCTGGGAACAGACGGGTACTACAGTGATGCAACAATTGCGCTACACGCTTACACGTGCTTTGTACTTGAAGAAGGCGAGTACCCTGCAAATTATTTTTCTGACTTCCTTATGTAGAGTTCGCTCCATACCAACACTATAAACGATGGCGACTGGCAACAAACGGAATATATAACACACAATAATCACTTTTAATGCAAACAATGGTTACGACAGTCAGAACAGACCGCTCAAAACACTACTGAACGCTCATTGACAGTCAGAGACTGCATGACGCCTTCGTATAGTCTTCCGTCTTCGTATAGCCTGTAAACTCCGAGCAAGCGGGTCCCCACGCTGCCTGCCCTGCTACGTCACAAGGCGCTTGTACAGGGTGGTTCAGCACGGTGAAGCCGGCCTTCCGCGTGCACTTTGTCAGTGTCGATCCTGTGTGCGGATGCGCCCGCGTGGCTTTATTTATTTATAAATAAATTACTTAGCACTATATATTCTTCCAGAATACGACACTGCACTGTAAATTACATTATCGCTACGACGGTAGTCGTATATCAGGATACTTATATTTACTAGAAATATAAAACAGACCGAACTGTACTCAAATAGTGCGGTTACTCTGTAGAATTTAGGCTTTATTCTTAAGCTGTTTCCTTTACTTTCACCAAGCCAGATATAAATAAAACAGGGGTTTCGAGTGTAGTAAGAAGATAATTTTAGCAGCGTTTAGTATAGCTATTACGTATGTTTAAAGAATTGTTTTTCAGAATCAGTTAAACAGTAACTGATACAAAGATTGTGCAATACAATAACACGAATTACATTCGTCGAAATCCAATTTGGAAAGTACTTCTTGCGGAGTAGAAAACCATAACTGAATCCAATATTGATCACAGTAATCATATTGCTTTTATTAACATTGTCCATCATGACATCAAGGCAGGAGCCTCCCAACATTTTTTGTAAGTAACGTTGTTGTCGATTCAATTTTAATCGATACAAAAAGCTCTTTTTGCCTTGCCCCTTTAATTTCCTTCTTTCGATGCAATATTTACATCGCCAGTCAATTAAATCAGTTCTCTGTACCGGGATATGTCTTTTTTTCATGAAACTTTCTATAACGATGGTTTTCCTCCTAAATTCTTAGTGTTCTTTCTTCGCATTTCCAGTAAACCGTTTGTTTTATTTTCAGGTTCTTTCCGATGGTTCCTATTGTGGAAAGACTGACGTTAGTATAAACTGCAGCCCTTTAATTGGGGCAGCTGATGCTAGCGAACAGTTATTTATGCGACACGGCATTAACGCAAGCTGTCATCACAGTGGAGGCTAACGAACACTCATTACTCCACAGATATCTCCTCTTCCTATTGTATTCCGAGCGAGGTGGCGCAGTGGTTAGTACACTGGACTCACATTCCGGAGGATGGTGGTTCAAATCCACCTCCGGTCATCCAGATTTAGGTTTCCCGTGATTTCCCTAGATCACCCCAGGCTAATGCCGAGATGGCTCCTTTGAAATGGCACGGCCGATTTCCTTCCCCTTTATCAACCAAAAAGGGAACGATGACGTTAGTAGTTTGGTCCCTTCAACATCCACAAAACACCCAACGTTCTATGTACATTTTCTTGCGGTGTAGTACGCTTATCCATCGTTTGTGAGTAAGTGAATATACAGACTGATCTGGTGCTGATAACTAAAGTCAAACGAACTGAACCGCCATGAAGCACCGCACGCTTACCTAAACTGCTAGGCAGCGGGCAGCTGAATTTTGGTGCGTTCGCGTCACTCGAGGCGGAAGGCCAATGTGGAGGCTGGCCGTTCTTCCTCTGTGTGGGCATGTGGCCACTCCTTCAGCAGGGTCCGAGCAGGTGCACGGGGGGAAGGGGTTATTAGTTATTGGGAGCTCCAATGTTAGGCGCGTGATGGAGCCCCTTAAGCAGACAGCGTCGAGATGTGGAAAGAATTCCAACGTGCACTCGAAGTGTCTGCCGGGGGGCCTCATCCGAGATGTGGAGGCGGCCTTGCCGGCGGCAATCGAGCGTGCGGGGTGCAGTCAACTGCAAGTCGTGGCTCACGTCGGCACCAATGACGCTTGTCGCTTGGGTTCTGAGGACATTCTCAGGTCCTACGAGCGGCTGGCGGAATTGGTGAACGCGGGGTGCAAGCAGAGCTGTCGATTTGTAGCATTGTTCCCAGGGTTGATCGGGGTCCTTTGGTTTGGAGCCGACTGGAGGGTCTGAATCAGAGGCTTCTCCGACTCTGTGACAGTCATGGCTGCAGATTTCTGGATCTCCGTTATCGGGTGGGGAATTGTAGGGTGCCCCTAGATAGATCAGGGATGCACTACACTAAGGAAGCAGCTACTCGGGTAGCAGAGTACTTGTGGAGTGCACATGGCTGTTTTTTTGGCTAGGCACTAGCTTTGATTACGCAGTCAACATTCAGACAGCGAATTCAGGCCGCATTCAGAACAATAATTCCACTATCAAAATATTAATCGTAAACTTTCAGAGTATTAAAAGCAAAGTTCCCGAATTTACCGCGCTGCAGGAAAGTTATTGTGCTCAGATAGTTTTAGACACCGAAAGCTGGCTAAATCATGATGTGGAAAGCTCGGAAATATTTAGCGAGGTGTGGAATGTATATCGGAAAGACAGATCAGACACAACTGGAGGGGAAGTGTTCATTGCAGTGGGCAATGATATTGTTTCTACCGAGCTCGAAGTCGAGAGTGACCGTGAAGTTATCTGGACACGTATAACTGGACTAAGAGAAGTGAAGTTAGTAGTTGGGTTTATTACTGGCCCCCAGTGCTACTATAGTAGTTTTAGAGTCATTCAAAGAAAGTCTACGCCAGGTAGTTCGTAGGTATCCGGGCCATGCAATATTACTGGAGGGATATTTCAACCTTAAGAGTATTGATTGGGACCTATCTACCTTTATTTCAGGCGGTACAGACAAGCGGTCTTGTGAAATACTATTAGACACGTTTTCTGAAAATTGTCTTGAGCAATTAAACTGACAGCCGACACGTAATGGAAATATTTTAGACGTTATAGCTACAAACAGGCCCAACCTTATTCACGATGTCATTGTAGAGACAAGAGTTAGCGATCATGATATCTTCATAGCGTCAATGGTGACCAATGTTAACAAACCAGTCAAAAAGGCTAGGAGCGTGTTTTTGTTAGGAAGAGCCGATAAGAAATTGTTAGCACCACACTTAGAAAATGAATGGACTTCGTTTAGTTCCGGTACAATGGATGTAGAGGAATTGTGGACTAAATTTAAATGCATTGTAAATAGTGGGTTAGACAAATATGTGCCTATAAAGTCGGTTAAGGATGGAAAAGATCCACCGTGGTACAATACTAATATTAGAAAGCTACTGAGAAAGCAAAGACTGTTGCACTTTTGGTTCAAGAAAGATCATGCAAATCAAGACAGGCAAAAGTTAGCAGAGATCCGTGCGTCTATAATAAGATCGATGCGCAAAGCATACAATGATTACCACAGCCATATCTTGGCAAAAGATCTTTGCAACCATCTGAAAAAATTCTGGTCCTATGTAAAATCGATAAGCGGGTCAAAGGCCTCTATTCAGTCACTCGTTGATCATTCGGAAACAGTAATAGAAGAAAGTAAACGGAAAGCTAAAGTTCTAAATTTAACCTTTAAGAAATCATTCACGCAGGAGGAGCATAGAAACATAATAACATTTGATCAACGCACTAACTCCCAAATGGAGGGCATGGCATAGTAATAGGTATTTGCAATGTAGAGAAGCAGCTGAGAGAGCTGAATACAAAAAAGTCTCCTGGTCCGGATGGAATACCAGTTCGGTTTTACAAAGAGTATTCTGCGACATTGGCCCCTTACTTAGCTTGCATTTATCGCGAATCTTTAGTTCAGCGAAAAGTTCCTAGTGAATGGAAAAAAGCGCAGGTGACTCCCGTTTATAAGAAAGGTAAAAGAACTGACCCACATAATTTCAGGCCAATATCGTTGACATCAGTTTCCTGTAGAATTTTAGAGCATATTCTCAGCTCGAATACAGTAAATTTCCTTGAGACGGAAAAGCTTCCTTTCATGAATCAGCACGGGTTTAGGAAACATCGTTCATGTGAAACTCAGCTTGCCCTTTTCTCACATGACATCTTGCGAGCCATGGACGAAGGGCAACAGGCGGATTGTGTTTTTCTCAATTTCAAAAAGGCATTTGACGTAGTCCCGCACTGCAGACTGCCAACGAAGATACGAGCATATGGAATAGGTTCACAGATTTGTGACTGGCTGGAAGACTTCCTAACTAATAGCACACAGTACGTTGTTCTCGACGGCGAGTGTTCATCAGAGACTACGGTATCGTCAGGCGTGCCCCAGGGGAGTGTGATAGGACCGCTATTATTTTCTATCTATATAAATGATCTGATGGACAGATTAAGTTGTAATTTGCGGCTGTTTGCTGATGATGCTGTGGTGTATGGGAGGGTGTTGGCTGTAACTGACTGTAATAGCATACAGGATGACTTAGACAATATTTCTAGTTGGTGCGAAGAATGGGAGCTAGCTCTCAATGTAGAAAAATGTAAGGAGATGCGCATGAGTAGGAAAAACAATCCCATAATGTTCGAATACAGCATTAGTAGTGAGCTTCTTGATGCTGTCGCGTCGTTCAAATACCTCGGCGTAACATTTCAGAGCGATATGAAATGGAACGAACATGTAAGGAGAGTTGTGAGTAAGGCGCACGGCCGACTTCGGTTTACAGGGATAATTTTGGGAAAATGTACTTCACCTCTAAAGGAGACCGCGTATAAAACACTTGTACGACCACGTCTTAAGTATTGCTCAAGTATTTGGGACCCGCAGCAGATCGGTTTGAAGGAAGACATAGAGGCGGTTCAGAGACGAGCAGCTAGATTTGTTACCGGTAGGTTCGACCAATGCGCGAGAGTCACAGAATTGCTTCGGGATCTCAAATGGGAATCGCTCGAGGTAACACGACGTTCTTTTCGAGAAATTCTGTTGAGGTAATTTAGAGGGCCGGAATTTGAAGTTGACTGCAGAACGATGTTGCTGCCGCCTACTTACATTTCGCGTAAGGATCACAAAGACAAGAGAAATTGGTGCTCGTACTGGGGCATACAGACATTCTTTTTTTCCTCGTTCTATTTGGCAGTGGAATAGGAAAAGAAATGTTAGTAGTGGTACAGTGTACCCTCCGCTACGCAACTTACGGTGGATTGCGGAGTATATATGTAGATATAGATGTAGATCCGAGTAGAACTCAGTGTTTATCTACTGTCGTCTGTTTATTTTCTTTCTGTGGCTAAATAAGAGGAAATTAAAACACATATATATCTATTTTGTAGGGTCTACTGCTCAAGGAAGGAAAATGAGTCGAAACAGTAATAGCAGAAGCGATGAAGATGAAAAGAAAAATGAAGTGTCACAATCACAACAGTCAACTTCAACAGCAGCACCTGTAATTGCAGCAGTCCCTGTTCCTTATTCCCACACAACACCCCAGTTAGCTTGTGGGTCCAAAGATGATTCGGAGTATGTAATTCACGCCGACAGTTTTCTGAAACTCTTATTGTTTATGACGTCATATATCCTGAAATATGTGTCGTATGTTGTTCTTTCCTCGACAGCGATCGTTGTCGGATAATAAGGAATATGTGTACCAAATTTAGCTGAAATCTGGCCAGTAGTTTAGGAGATATGGAACATAGAAACATATATGCATACATACATACACCTAATTTTATATAATGTATTAATCTGCATGTTGATCCTGCTCACTGTTCGTCCAAGATAATATGGCCTGCCCCCTCCTAGCTCAGATCCTGGGTACGCCCTTGGTAAGTGGTACTGTTATTCTCTTTTGATAATAATTTTATAATTGCTGTCATAATCAACTTGCTTTACATCACTTGCTCTACATATGCCAATAATGCCTGTTACATTCACTGATAGTGTGCATAGCTATACTTAATACAAAGATCTGCAATATAAAGTGAATTATAAATTTCATTTACCTTATTTTTTATCATTGAATGTGTGTTAGTGTTATGTTCCATCAGCTTGTTGCAAGCAATTTCATTGCAATACTTATCTGTGTATCAAGTCCAGATGTTTGATGCCTGATGGAAGTATGAACTCGGTAAGTTCATATTCACAGCATGTTGAAATGTAATACATCAAGATTAATATCTCTCAAATTGTTGTCTTATAGTCTGTTGATTCCTAAATCTGTCTATATCTCTTTCTGTGTGTGTGTTTTAATGAGGTTTAAGGTCAGTCATTTATTGACTAGTAGCTTATTCATGGTCTTAAGACTTATTGGTAAAAACAGATATGGTGTTCAGATTGTCAAGGGATGTGTTAATTAGACACAGCCTCTACAAAACAAATAATTAGCATATATTGGAGAGTCATATTCATATACATTTCCTAATAGTTCCACATACTATTCATCATATTGGTATGGTTCTTAAATGTCACGATTTGCACTAGTGGTGTGTATGTAATAGACAAAATTCCCCACAGATATGTGGATGTCTGACTATTTAAATTTGTACAATGAATAAGTGGTCATTGGAACTAAACCATGTTGCTTTTCTTTTCAAAAGGAAAAGAAATTTCTTGTCATGATGCAGGTCAAAACTGTGTGATCAATTGCATATAGAACATAGTGAGAGGTGTTCCCATGTATCTATAATCGTATTCCCTTACCTTTCTTTTACACCAGATAAAACAGACACACAGTGTACAACATAATGTATGAAGTTAAGCCCATGTTTTACTTGGAAGACGTGTAAAAAGCTTATAAGGCTCTCAAATTAATTAGAAACTTATCGTGACAAGTTGGAAATTATGTAGAAATTCATGCCAAATCTTTCATCAAGAAAGGATAACAAAAATAAAATCCTCTCCGTTCCTTTAAATACAGGGGGCGGGCACTGTGGCGACTACAGCTGCTAATGTAAATACAAGGAATGGATTCGCAATTGCGAATGTAGTACAAGAGTCTCAATGTTTGGGATGTAACAGTGTGTAATGTACGAGCACTTCAGGGCAGTAGGCAATCTGTGGGAGATGGAAGTTTGGGTAGGTGCTTCCATGCATGGATAGCGTAATAGCTTATGCAACCAATCGCGAAAAGTGGAAAGCCCCACTTCGAGTCTGGTCTGGCACTAATCTGCACACATTACCATTAAATTTTACAGCTGCTGCTGATTCATATTCGGAACTGCGAGTACATTGATTGTACTGACTCTCTTCCTTTGTCGTGAGGCCGGGTATGGACAGATGCTGTGGCCTCGCAACATCTCCCTAAGTGACCCAGAAATTCACTGCGTTACAGTCATGTACACTGTGGGAGAGGTGAAGATTTGGACTGTAGGGAAGGCGAACCAAGGAGTACGATTTATTGGTAGATCACTAACTTTCTCTTTGAATGGGTACATATTTTTTAGCACCCACCTACATAGGGAGACGTGTTCCTCATAAAAAGTAAGAGAAATCACATCATAAACGTAAGATTTAGGTATTCCATGTGCAGAATAAGATGTGACCGAAATGTGTAAGCAAGGACACCCAATACCATCACACCGTGTGACCGTGTGATACGGCGATGACGAATACACGTTTCGAATATGCGATCACCGTGATGTCGCCAAACACGGTTGCGACTATCATGATGCTGTAGACAGAACCTGGATTCGTCCGAAAACAAGACGTTTTGACATTCGTGCACCCAGGTTCGAAGTTGCGTACACCATCGCAGGCGCTCCTATCTGTGATGCAGCGTCAAGGGTAACTGCAGCCACGGTCTCCGAGCTGATAGTCCATGCTGCTGCAAACGTTGTCTAACTGTTCGTGCAGATGGTTGTTGTCTTGCAAACGTCCCCAATTGTTGAGTCAGGGATCGAGACGTGGCTGCACGATCCGTTACAGCCATGCGGATAAGACGCCTGTCATCTCGACTGCTAGTGATACGAGGCCGTTGGGATCCAGCACAGCGTTCCTTATTGCCCTCCTGAATCTACCGATTCCATATTCTGCTGACATTGGATCGCGAGCAGCAATGTCGCGATACGACAAACCGCAATCGTGATAGGCTACAATCCGACCTTATCAAAGTCGGGAACGTGATGGTACGCATTTGTTCCCCTTACACAAGGCATCACAACAACGTTTCACCAGACAACGCCGGTCAACTGCTGTTTGTGTATGAGAAATAGGTTGGAAACTTTCCTCGTGTCAGCACGTTGTACATGTTGCCACCGGCGTCAACCTTGTGTAAATACTCTGAAGAGCTAACCATTTTCATATCACAGTATCGTCTTCCTGTCGCTTATATATCGCGTCTGTAGAACGTCATCTTCGTGGTGTAGCAATTTTAATGCCCAGGAGTGTATGAAAGCGGTAGTTGCTTGAGAGACAAGTAAACTCTAATAGAACTTTTAGTGAAGCGAACAAACCAATTTAATGCCACTGCCAGAAAAACGTCTCATCTACGACTTGCCATGCCGCAGACCTCATCACAATTAAACACAATCTTTACTATAAAATTTATCAGCAACAGATTTAGCAATTAACCACCGAATTTAAAAAAAAGAAAGAAAAAAAACAGTTCTATTAACAACACACACACAATCACAGTATGTTGATCAAGCAGTTTAAAATTTATTAAGGAAATAACTAACACGTCAGGCAAGCTCATTTGACTATACCCACTTCACAGTTTAAACAGTTCAAGCATGAAACATTTACAATTTAGGTTGATTTTGTCCGTCTTATGTATGGACGCTGGAGCTTCAGCTGTATATATATTAATAAATAATAATACCGTCAACTGCGTTAAAAACAACAAAATAACTAGTGTCACATATCCATAGAACATTATAGTTTAGATATAATTGTTTTTAACGCAGCAAAATGCAGATTACCCCATTACAAGGGCCTGAAGATGACGGCTTGGTCCATTGAAACCAATAAATAATAAAATCAAAACGCAGCTGACGGTGTTATTATTCTTTACTGTTTACAAACTTTGACAAACCAAAGATCATTTAAATAAAACCAAGCATGATAAACTGGGGCAAGTGTTAACTTTTCTATTATGAACTTTTCTTTAAACAACCAAGTAGTCATGATTCTGTTCAAACAGTGAAGCATTTAAGTGGAAAATCCATACAGAACAAACAGTTATAGATCAAATCGCACTTACACATTACACATTTAAACGAGAACTTACTGTAAGGAACAGACAGTCACAAATGCGGAGAGGCATCTCGCTGCAAACCACAGTCCGCCCATCAACTATCAGTTCAAAATGTTCAAATGTTTGTACAGTTTATGGGACTTAACTACGGGGTCATCAGTCCCTAAACTTACAAACTACTTATGAACTACTTACGAACTAGGACGGTACAAATATCCATGCCCGAGGGAGGATTCGAACCCCCGACCGTAGCGGCCGTGCAGATCGTGACTGGAGCGCCTCAGTCCCTTCGGCCACCGCGGCCGGCAACTATCAGTTCACTAAGCTTTCACAATACTCGGGTAGCAGTCCTATCAAGTAAGTACACACGTCAGCAAATACAGTTACAGAACATTTCTAGCGAATCTATTAACTGACGATGCCACAGATCTCGTACACAGACAACTTGACCTTGTCCAGCATACGTTCCCATCACTCTCGGTAGGTAATTCTTCTTGTCGGCGCGTTGTCCGGTCCTGGAAGACGTCGACCACGCCAGACTCTAGAGATGACGACTCTGACTGTCTCGACGACCAACTGGTGTCTCCTCGGCGGTCACATCATGAGAGAGCAACGGCGCTGCTACCCTCTAACTGGTAGAGAACCTGTATAGGGAGAGAGTGGCCATGCGTGAGACTGTTACTGATTGGCTGAGAGCCCAGGACGCCATGTTTTTACCACATTTGGCGGGCTTTGCATGTGTGTGAATAGCTACAGTGTGTGTTTCTGTACTGTGGTGTGTCTTAAAATCTCTGACAACGATTTCACTGTACATTTATGTGCAGAATGTATGTACTAAGGCAGGCACTGTTGCACTTTTGCTCGTCTTTTGTCGGTTAAATTAACGTGTTCGTTGGTAGTTGATAACCTTAGAACTTCCCGACAATTTTTAAGATTATATGTTAGTTTGAAATGATTTGCTGAGTGTAAGTAATGATGTGTTTCACATAATCATAGAGCGCAATCAAGAGAAATGGCTCGTAGTTTGTCTTCCTCTGTTGGCCGCAAAAACCGAAATAAAGGAACGAGGAAGTACGGGAAAAGTGGTCAGTGAAAATTAACCGAGAAAGCGGGAATCGTAAAGGCGACTTATGAAGCAAGAAAGGCATTGATGAAATTCAGTAATAGAACTACTGCCTGTGAAATTCCCGCGTGATGTAGTGGTTGCGAACTGAATTCATAATGTGAAGGATGTGAGTTTGAATTGGTAAGCGGTATTTTTTTAAAAAACAGTATTTGATAGCTTTCTGTTAGTTCATGGTTATAGTTTCTGATATGTCGTGCTACAAGGTATATTTAACATTGCTACAGAACTTCCCCCTAGGCTGTGTATTGTTGGCCAGTCACAATCCTAAAATTGGTTGCGGGATGTGTGTGAGAAAGTGAGAGAGCGGGACTAATATAGTTATTCAGTTACCTATTTTGAATCCATTTATGCTGTTTCACTAGAGATATATCGGTATTTTTTCGATTTTCTGTGATACTCTGTTCCTAAAAGTATCTACATAATGAGTTTTTGGTAGGTTTCCAGTATAGGAAAATGTTATAAGATCGACAGCACAATTAAAATGCATTATGTCGGGGCGGAAAGCGATAATATTGTACTGATTTCGGCGATGGATATTCAGACCTTCGACCATAGATACTGATAGACTGGGCACGGCATCGTATTCATGGCACCAACATCTCTGCAGCTAAACCATTATTTTGCCAACAGTCACGTGGAAATGTCCAGATATGATACAACTTTGCTTAGGTTTATACAGAGGTTTTTGATAAGGCAAGTAACATTAAATTCCAAGTGAAAGTATTATTAGTTTAAAATAATGACATTTCTTGAAAACTGTCGCGTTGCTTGTTATAAGCGTCTAATGTTTGCCAACAGTCACGTGGTCATATGTTTGAACCACGCCATATGTATAGCCGCTCTGGTGTTTGGCCGGTCTGTTAGTATCTATGGTCGAAGATTTAGACAGAAAATTCTGAAATATTTTTTTCTTAGAGATACATAACATGAACTATCTCTCTTTCTTATTAAAAAACTGCCAACTGTCGAAATTACAGAACATCGTAAAATATGGTATTAACATTCGACAGTCATAGGAACTGTTTCACGAGACTTATTTGCTTACAAATTTATTAGGACTGTATGAACGTAGATGAGTGGTATTTTTAAACCACGTACTGATTAGTAAGCTGGAAGATGTGCTTTGGTGTCATGGGTGGAAATGATTGTTTATTTCAGTCGTTAAGTGGCTGCATTTCTGCATGGGCCGCTAATTAAGTGTACGTTCCGCGCCCAGTCTGGTAAAAACATGGTGGCTACAGGCCGCTTGGCCACTCACTCACTAAGCGGTGCCACCTGGCGGTGAAGCGGCCGTCGATGTCGTGGTTGCGCGCCTACGTACCTTCACACATAGTTCTTCACCAATAATGCCTTGCTCCTCTTTTAAGAGCTGATCTTAACACGTCACTGATTGCACCGCGACTGGTCAGGTGAGTATAATAATAATGAATTCGTGTGACTGACTGTCCTGTTGCAAGTCTTAACTGGACACCAGCTACTTACGTATCACTAACCTACTCCAGTTATCCAACCTGGGAAAGGGGAACTAAAGTTTAACGTGGAATCCGAGCCAATTGTCGTTTCTGGCGACTGCTCACATCGCCGAGAGGATAAGGCTGAGTTAAAACGCAGACTGTAAAATCCGTGATCCGATGATCGCGATGACTGATCACAGCAACTGTTGGCCATATTTGGAACTGGACGGTGTGGCTGTGACGCTAGGAAATCATGCACACCATACTATGGACATTAATGTTTCCAAGTTTGGTACTCGTTGGGTAATTACACTACTGGCCATTAAAATTGCTACACCAAGAAGAAATGGTGATAAACGGGCATTCATTGGACAAATATACTAGAACTGACATGAGATTATGTTTTCACGCAATTTGGATGCATAGATCCTGAAAAATCAGTACCGAGAACAACCACCTCTGGCCGTAATAACGGCATTGATACGCCTGGGCATTGAGTCAGATAGAGCTTGGATGGCGTGTACAGGTACAGATGCCCATGCAGATTCAACACGATACCACAGTTCACCAAGAGTAGTGACTGGCGTATTGTGACGAGCCAGTTGCTCGGCCACTTTGACCAGACGTTATCAGTTGGTGAGAGAACTGGAGAATGTGCTGGCCAGGGCAGCAGTCGAACATTTTCCGTTCCAGAAAGGCCCGTTCAGGACCTTCAACATGCGGTCGTGCATTATCATGCTGAAATATAAGGTTTCGCAGGGATCGAATGAAAAGCCACGGGTCGTAACACATCGGAAATGTAACGGACATTGTTCAAAGTACCGTCGATGCGAACAAAAGGTGACCGAGGCGTGTAACCCCATACCACCGCGCCGGGTGACACGACACTATGGCGATGACGAATACACGCTTCCAATGTGCGTTCACCGCGATGTCGCCAAACACGGATGCTGTAAACAGAACCTGGATTCATCCGGAAAAAAAAGACTTTTTGCCATTTGTGTACCCAGGTTCGTCGTTGCGAACACCATCGCAGGCGCTCCCATGGTCTCCGAGCTGATAGTCCATGCTGCTGCAAACGTCGTCAAACTGTTCGTGCTGATGGTTGTTATCTTGCAAACGTCCCCATCTGTTGAGTCAGGGATCGAGACGTGGCTGCACGATCCGTTACAGCCATGCGGATAAGATGCCTGTCATCTCGATTCCTAGTGATACGAGGCCGTTGGGATCCAACACGGCGTTTCGTATTGCCCTCCTGAACTCATCGATTCCATATTCTGCTAACAGTCATTGGATCGCGACCAACTCGAGCAGCAATGTTGCGATACGATAAACCGTAATCGCGATAGGCTACAATCCGACCTTTATTAAAGTCGGAAACGTAATGGTACGCATTTATCCTCCTTACACGGGGCATCACAACAACGTTTCACCAGGCAAAGCCGGTCAACTGCTGTTTGTGTATGAGAAATCGGTTGGAAACATTCCTCGTATCAGCAAGTTGAAGGTGTCGCCACCGGCGCCAACCTTGGGCGAAAGCTCTGAAATGCTAATCATTTGCTTATCACAGCATCTTCTTCCTGTCGGTAAAATTCTCTAGCACGTCATCTTCGTGGTGTAGCAATTTTAATGGCCAGGAGTGTAGTTAGTGTAGTTTCCGTGTTATAATGTTTTAGGTAATCACTTGGTGTTTCAAATGGCGTCGATGTTATCAACTTCTTTCACCGCCAGTGAAGTAATTAAGTTATCGAAGTCATATAGTATAGCAGATTGAGCAGGTGAGAAGGAAATAATAATTTAAATTCAATAGCAGTTTAAAATTTTACATCTTTCACGAATCTTAGTTTATCATTTGCAAATTATTTATTAAAGAATGGAAGGAAGGAGCATTAGGAAGGAAAGGAATGACATTATCTGCATTGGGGCCTGTGGGCGCCTTAACCGCTTGGCTACCCGCGCTCCCCTCTCGTTCGTCTCAAACTTCCACAAGTTGCATGCACGTTGAGGCTGTAGCGTCCCCATCGGCCATGCGTTATGACACTAGACAGTACGGATTCCCGTTCGAGGTCGAACGTAAGACCGTATTTACGCTGAAGTAAACGAATCAAACGCCGTCTTCGCTTATAAATACTTATTATAAATAGGTATGGCGTCCGTTGTTCCGAGCATGTCCGAAAGAATAGACACCACAACAATCAATAATAAATACATATTTTATTGTATTTTATATGTTGTGTACCGTAGGTCCTGCCTGCAGAAGGTTTTGACAGCAGTCAAAACAATTTGTTTCACTTTTCCTATATATATATATATATAAAAAAAAATATATATATATATTCTGGTTTCGACCCAGTGTTGGGCCATCTTCGGGATGTTGCTCCGACATGGTGTGGAGCAGAGTAGTAGCTGTGCATTCCTCAAATGTTAAAATGTTTGTAAATCTCAGGCACTTTAACTACCGCGATTATCAGTCCCTAGGGTTATAAACTATTTAAATTAACCTAAGAAACACAGGCACCCATACCCGAGAGAAGACTCGAACCTCCAACGGTGAGCAACCGCGCGCTCTGCAGGATGGCGGGTTAGAGCGCTCGACCACTCCACCGCTACTGAGTTCCTCAGGTTCCGGCACTAGACAGCATCCGAGGAACTCACAACTCCTGCTCCGCTCCACACCATCTCGGAGCATAATACTGAAGAGAGCCCAACATTAGCTTGAAACTAGTCGATTCAGAAGTCAATTTTATACAATAGACTGTTTTAGTGTTATTTGAAATGCTGTGTGGGAGGCGGTCTAAATATTTTTGATTAAGTAGACAATATCTATAGTCTTGACCGCAAATTTATTAACGTTGATGACCGGTTTCAGCTCATTTCTCTCGTCCTCGGATCAGTTTACGTGTTGTCAGTAGTTGTATCTGCCAACAGAAATCATCAAATTGAAACTTAAATAAAAATATAATAATAATAATAAAGAAATTTTAAAAAATGCGGTACAACATTTGAACAAAACCACATTTGTTGTTACACATATATGACACATATTGGTTAAAACATGTTTGAACAACAGTAGCTAAAAACAGGCATTGCTGGTTAAAATTCACTGACAGTGTCTTGTACAGGAAACATATGGTATGTAAAATAACGTTTTGAATTCTAGCTCCATGAACTGCTGTAGCTGGAGCCAGAATTCAAAAACGTAATTTTAAATACCATGTGTTTCATTTACAAGACACTATCACTGATTTTTAACCCGCAATGCCTGATTTTAGCTATTCTGCTTCAAAAATGTTTTACGCAACATGTTTCATATACATGCAACAACCACTGTGGTTTTCTTCAAATGTTTAAAAGTCGACCACTGTACGAAACAAGAGCTTTGTCTTATCACTAAAATTATCCGGCCGCGGTGGCCGAGGGGACTGCGGCGCGTCAGTCACGGTCTGCACGGCCACTACGGTTGGGGGTTCGAATCCCCCCTCGGGCATGGATATTTGTGCCGTCCTTAGTAGTAGCTAGTTCATAAGTAGTTTGTAAGTTTAGGGACTGATGACCCCGTACTTAAATCCCATAAGGTATCAAACATTTTGAACACTAAAATTAGCAAATGAGGTCCCTGTGAACTACTTGTTACTCCCTGCTACAAAACCTGGTTCCCTGGCCAAAACGAGAACTGACTCGTTTCAAATTACTTCAATAACAGGAAGTTAATACTATAGTGGTCAATATACATAGCAGCTCACACGTTATTACACACAGACATTAATAAGGAAGCCACCACAATAAAAGTTATCTTAGAAAGGTGGCTAAGAAAGCATTTATGGCGCAACGGAATTTAGACATGAGAAAAATTGTATCTGAGCTTGTTCTCAGCACTTGTGAAGAACAATCTTAAATAAAAGGGGGAAGGTGGTCTAAAACTACAATATACAGTCAACTTACAGATTATGCTGACCTTAGACTTGTTTATCCAGATACAAAACAAGAAAAATGGGGAACCAATTTTGTTAATGCAATAAAAATGCATCTCTTACATGGATTAATGCGGACGGTGCCCAGTCTAAATTATACATGATTTAACGCTACTGGGGGGGGGGGGGGAGGAGTGACAAACAACAGTCATTCGTTCACACACACGCAATGCCACAGCGAAACTCACCAAAATCAGCGTGCTGAGACGAGGCGGAAGCAGCCGCCGCTATCGTCGTCTTTCATGTTGTACCGCATTTTTTTTTTTTTTTGGCTTTTATAAGTTGTAATTTGATGATTGGAAGGTTATACTGCCTAGTGGCAGATACAACTACTGACAAACACATAAACTGATCCAAGGATGGCTCAGAAACCAAAGGTGCTTTGCTGGTAGCAAGATACAGCTGAATGCAGACTCGGTGGTTGGTTAATTGATCACTATGTAATAAATAATATTTTTTCGAAATATTTTAGTTTCCTTTAGGGAAAACAGGGCTCTTATGAGTCTTTGATAGCCGGCCACGGTGGCCGAGGGGCCTAAGGCTTTCACGTCTCTACTACACAATTCAAGAGACCGACAATACTATGCCAATTTTTAGGTAGTGTTTTCCTGAATCCTCCCCACAGCTTGGGTGTGCCGCGTATGAGACGATAATTTTAGTATGAATGATCCCTCGGAAGAATGAAGCTATGTAACGGATGAAAACAATTTATTCGAGAAGACGTGCCCAGAACTCGCGTGACGGAACAGAAGAAATTTAGCTAACATCTATCCGCATATGGTCGGTGTGCAGTCACCATTTATGTTGGTTCTGCCGGGAGGGCGTTCTTATTTATGTTCAGTATCAGACGCTATTAATGCTGCAGTTCATGTAGAGATATTTTACTTCCAGTGAAAATCCCCACAAAAGAAGGAGATATTTTTATTTTATTTTTCATTGATATATGTAGAAAAAAATGAAGTGCATAAAACTCAATACGAAAAAAAAAAAAAAAAAAAAAAAAAAAAAAATTGAGATCTGGAAGAATGAATTGGACTTTTGGGTGTTACTATGAGCCGGCCGCGGTGGCCGAGGAGACTGAGGCGCTCAAGTCACGGTCTGCACGGCCACTACGGTCGGTGGTTCGAATCCCCCCTCGGGCATGGATATTTTTGCCGTCCTAGTTCGTAAGTAGTTCATAAGTAGTTTGTAAGTTTAGGGACTGATGACCCCGTAGTTAAGTCCCATAGACTATACAAACATTTTTTTTTAGTCTTTGATTAAGTAAACAATATCTATAGTCTTGACCGCAAAATTCATTAACAGTTTCAACTCAAGACTCATAAGAGCCCTGTTTTCCCCAAAGGAAACAAAAATGTTTCGAAAAAATATGATTTATTACATAGTGATCAATTAACCAAGCTCTGAGCCTGCATTTAGCTGCCGCTTGCTACCAGCAAAGCACCTTTGGTCTCCTCCGGCCACCCTGCAGCTCTTACGGCGTATTTTAAACGCGGCGCTGCCCGTTAATTGGAGTCTCCCTTTTTTTCCCCGGCGATGAAAAGGAAAAATGAAGCCCGGGGAAACAAGTGTCCTTCCCGCTAGCTCGCAGTCTGTCTGGCCGTGAAAAAAGAGGGGAGGGAATGGGGGGAGGGGGGGAGGAGAGGGGGCGTGGCGCCGCGGGCTGTTTGGAGAGGCGGGGCGGGCGGCGACTGTCGGGAAAAGTCCGCCAGCGGTCGCCCTTGTAGACCGAACCACTCTCAATTCATTAGCAGATTTTGCGGCGCGCATATGAAGCAGCCTAATGAGCAAATGCGGCCGCCACAAAGAGGCGCCGGCGGCTGTTTGCCGAAATACGTTTACGCGCTGCGGGCATCCGAAATTTCAAACGAGCCAGCGGCGGCGCCGGAAGAGGCCGGTCGAGCGCGCGGTCGATACTGGCGGTGGCGTGGCGGGCGGCGTTCTCCTGGTCCGGCGCGGTCTTGGACCGTCGAGCGGTTTAATCCGCTGTCCTGCCGGCGGGTTTCGAAACAACGGCTCGGTCTGCGTTTGAAATTTTTAGTCGGCTCCCTCCCTCCCTCTCTCTCTGTAGAAGCTCTCTCTCTCTTCCTGTAAGCCCTCAAAGAATTTTTCTCGCTGTTGTAATCCACCAATAGCGGACACCCGCCTGCCTCTAGGTCAATGGATTTCATCTTTGATGTTCTTTTTTTTTTAAAGTATACAGAATCGGCAACGGCAGCGAAGTGCGGTGGTTGTTTCCAAAATCAAAGCGAGCAATCACGAAGTTACAGTACACACTAACACAAGGAAGCCTTTTTTATCTATATCTATAAATGTGAATGTCTGTTCGGTGTACGTTTATCACGTCTGAACCACAAGACGCAGGGACTTAAATATTTCTACAGTTACTAATGTCTACCCAGGGAAGGCTTTAGGCACGGTTTTATGGCGATCGGATAGCTATTTATCCATATACATTAATGTGAATGTCTGTACGGTGTACGTTTATCACGTCCGTAACGTGACACATTTCAGTATGGAAAGAGTCTAAAGGATTTATTAGTGGCCAAGTCATTATACACACATGATGAATTTCTTAGCAGGACTGATTGATGCGTGTATGTTGTTGTTGTTATGGTCTTCAGTCCGGAGACTGGTTTGATGCAGCTCTCCACCCTACTCTATCCGGGTTTCGAAACAACGGCTCGGTCCGCGTTTGAAATTTTTAGTCGGCTCCCTCCCTCTCTCTCTCTGCAGAAGCTCTCTCTCACTGTAAGCCCTCAAAGAATTTTTCTCGCTGTTGTAATCCACCAATAGCGGACACCCGTCTGCCTCTAGGCCAATGGATTTCATCTTTGATGTTCTTTTTTTTTAAGTATACAGAATCGGCAACCGGCAGCGAAGTGCGGTGGTTGTTTCAGAAATCAAAGCGAGCAATCACGAAGTTACAGTACACACTAACACAAGGAAGCCTTTTTTTTTAAATCTATATCTGTTGTTGTTGCTATGGTCTTCAGTCCGGAGACTGGTTTGATCCAGCTCTCCACCCTACTCTATCCTGAGCAAGCCTTTTCATCTCCTCATAAGAACGGCAACCCACATCCACTTGAATCTGCTTACTATACGCGTCTCTTGGTCTCCCTCTGCGATTTTTACCCAACACACTTCTCTCCAATGCTAAATTTACGATTCCTCGATGTCTAAGAATGTGTCCTACCAAGTGTCAAACATCTTTCTATTGAGAAACATCATTATATATATATATATATATATATATATATATATATATATATATATATATATATATATATGTGTGTGTGTGTGTGTGTGTGTGTGTGTGTGTGTGTGTGTGTATGTATTCTTAAAAAAATGGTAATGAAAATTACCAAAGAAGAACTGCAGTCAATATTAATAAACTGCAGAGAAACCGTAGAATAAACTCATGTAAAAAAAAAAAAAAAAAAAAAAAAAAAAAAAAAAAAAAAAATACTGACAGTTTTCTGAATGTTTTCTTATTGTTGATTGCTTCGTCACATCTCAGCGTCATTATGTGGTTCACTTTAATGCCTAAGTAATGAACTAAGACGAAACTTTTTACTCTTGAAAAGGATTTGTATTTTTCTAAAACACGTTTACATCACGACTGAAATTAAAAAAAAAAAAAAAAAAAAAAAAAAAAAAAAAAAAAAAAAAAAAAAAACGGGACAGCTCATCACTTATAATTGCTCAAGAAGACAGGACAAGACTAACTGTTAATTAACAAGCAAAGATATTGCTCTTCCACTTTCTTCTTTTAGTTCCACAGATGAATTTTTTTCTTCACAACATTAATTAATAATTGTTTTTATTATTATTATTATTTTTAATAATACAAAATGAAATTCGCTTCTTACTGTTCTGATACCTCAATACTCCATTCCTGGTAACAGCACACAAGCGATCCCTTCTTTTAGTCAGGGTATGCCAAAAATTCCTTTTCTCACCAATTCTGTTCAGTACCTCTTCATTAGTTATGCGATCTACCCACCTAATCTTCAGCATTCTTCTGTAGCACCACATTTCAAAAGCCTCTATTCTCTTCCTGTCCGCACTGCTTATCGTCCATGTTTCACTCCAGTACAAGGCAACACTCCACACAAATGGCTTCAAAAAAGACTTCCTTACACTTAAATTAATATTCGATGTTAGCAAATTTCTCTTTTTCAAAAATACTTTTCTTCCCATTGCCATTCTGCATTTTATATCCTCTGTACTGCGACCATCGCATGTTATTTTACTACCCAAGTAACAAAACTCATCTACCACCTTCATTGTTTCGTTACCTAATCTAATTCTTTCAGCATCGCCTGATTTTCTAAGACCGCATTCCATTATTTTTGTTTTGCTCTTGTTAATGTTCATTTTATACGCTCTCTTCAACACACCGTCCATTCCATTCAACTGCTCTTCCAGGTCCTTTGCTGTCTCTGACAGAATTACAATGTCATCAGCAAAACGCAATGTTTTTATTTCTTCCCCCTGAACTTTAATCGCTATTCCAAATTTTTTCTTGCTTCCCTTCACCGCCTGCTCGATGTACAAATTGAATAATATATCTATAAATGTGAATGTCTGTTCGGTGTACGTTTACCACGTCTGAAGCACAAGACGCAGAGACTTAAATATTTGTACAGTTACTAATGTCTACCCGGGGAAGGCTTTAGGCACGGTTTTATGGCGATCGGATAGCTATTTATCTATATACATTAATGTGAATGTCTGTTCGGTGTACGCTTATCACGTCCGTAACGTGACACATTTCAGTATGGAAAGAGTCTAAAGGATTTATTGGTGGCCAAGTCATTACACACACTTGAATTTCTTAGCAGAACTGATTGATGCGTGTATGTTATCATATCACATTATGTAAATATAGCCTATATGCGTTACTTCTGGAAAATATTGTTCAGAAAGGCGAGAGTTGTAAATGTTGTTGTTGTTGTGGTCTTCAGTCCGGAGACTGGTTTGATGCAGCTCTCCACAATACCCTATCCTGAGCAAGCCTCTTCATCTCCACATAAGAACGGCATCCTACATCTGTCTGAATCTGCTTACTGTATCCATCTCTTGGTCTTCCTCTGCGGTTTTTACCCCACACACTTTCCTCTAATGCTAAATTCACAATTCCTTGATGTCTAAGAATGTGTCCTACTAATCTATCCCTTCTTTTAGTCAAGGTATGCCAGAAATTTCTTTTCTCCCCAATTCTGTTCAGTACCTCCTCATTAGTTACGCGATCCACCCACCTAATCTTCAGCATTCTTCTGTAGCACCATATTTCAAAAGCCTCAATCCTCTTCCTGTCCGCACTGTTTATCGTCCATGTCTCACTCCCATACAAGGCAACACTCCATACAAATGCCCTCAGAAAGGACTTCCTTAGGCCTAAATCAATATTCGATGTTAACAAATTTCTCTTTTTCAAGAACGCTTTTCTACCATTTGCCATTCTACATTTTATATCCTCTGTACTGCGACCATCATTTGTTATTTTACTGCCCAAGTAACAAAACTCATCTACCTCCTTTATTGCTTCGTTTCCCAATCTAATTCCTTCAGCATCACCTGATTTTCTTACACTGCACTCCATTACCCTAGTTTTGCTCTTGTTAATGTTCATCTTATATCCACCTTTCAGCACACTGTCCATTCCGTTCAATTGCAGTTCCAGGTCCTCTGCTGTATCTGACAGAATTACTATGTCGTCGGCAAAACGCAATGTTTTTAATTTTTCACCTTGCACTTTAATTCCTTCTCCAAATTTCTCCTTGCTTTCCTTTACAGCTTGCTCAATGTACAAATTGAACAACAATGGAGAAAGACTACAACCCTGTCTTACTCCCTTTCCAACCACTGCATCCCTTTCATTCCCTTCAACTCTGACAACCGCTGTCTGGTTTTTGTACAAGTTGTAAATAACCTTACGTTCCCTATATTTTACTCCTGCTTGCTTCAGAACTTGAAAGAGTTTATTCCAATCAACATTGTCAAAAGCCTTCTCCAAATCTACAAAAGCTAGAAATGTAGGTTTGCCTTTTCTTAATCTATCTTCTAAGATAAGCCGTAAAGTGAGTATTGCCTCCCGTGTTCCTACATTTCTCCTGAACCCAAACTGATCTTCCCCGAGGTCGGCTTCTACCAGCTTTTCCATCCTTCTGTATATAATTCGTGTTAATATTTTGCAGCCATGACTTATTAAACTGATGGTTCTCTAGTTTTCACACCTGTCTGCTCCTGTTTTCTTAGGGATGGGGATTATAACATTTTTCTTAAAGTCTGAGGGTACTTCACCTGTCTCATACATCTTACACACCAGGTGAAACAATTTTGTCATGGCTGGTTCTCCCAGAGACTTCAGTAGCTCTGAGGGAATATCATCTACTCCAGGAGCCTTGTTTCGACTTAGGTCTTTCAGGGCTCTGTCAAATTCTTCTCTCAGTACAGTATCTCCTATTTCATATTCATCTACATCCTCTTCCCTTCCTACAATATTGTCTCGAAGTTCATTTCCTTTGTAGAGCCCCTCTATATACTCTTTCCACCTTTCAGCTTTCCCTTCTTTGCTGAGAACTGGTTTTCCATCAGTGTCCTTGATATTAATAGAGCTGTTTTTCTTATCTCCAAATGTTTCTTTTAATTTCCTGTAGGCTGTATCTATTTTTCCCCTATTTATACATTCTTCTACATCCTTGCATTTTCCTTCTAGCCACTCCTGCTTAACCATTTTGCACTTCCTGTCAATCTCATTTCTTAGTCGTCTGTACACCATTTTGCCTGTTTCATATACTGCATTTTTATATTTTCTCCTTTCATCGATTAAATTTAATATCTCCTGTGATATCCAAGGATTTTTTGTAGGTCTTTCCTTCCTACCTATTTTGTCCTCTGCTACCTTCACTATTTCATCTCTCAAATTTACCCATTCCTCCTCTACTGTTTTATTTTCCTCTGTTTCTGTCAATTGTTGCCTAAAGCTCCCTCTGAAATTCTTAAGAACCTCAGGTTCCTTCAATTTATCCAGGTCCCATCTCCTTATTTTCCTACCTTTTTGTAGTTTCTTTAGTTTCAGCCTACAGTTCATAACCAACAAGTTATGGTCAGAGTCTATATCTGCCCCTGGGTATGTCTTACATTGTAGAACCTGGTTCCGAAATCTATGTCTTACCATTATAAAATCTATCTGGTATCTTCCAGTGTCTCCTGGTCTCTTCCACGTATACAACCTTCTTTTGTGATTCTTGAACCAGGTGTTTGTTATAACTAAATGATGTTCAGCGCAAAATTCTACCAGGCGGCTTCCTCTTTCATTCCTTTTGCCCAGACCATATTCACCTACTATCTTCCCTTCCCTTCCTTGTCCTACTACCGAATTCCAGTCTCCCATAACAATTAAGTTTTCCTCTCCCTTAACTGTCTGAATAATTTCCTTTAGCTCCTCATATATTTCTTCGATTTCCTCATCATCGGCAGAGCTAGTTGGCATATAAACCTGTACTACTGTTGTCGGTGTTGGCTTCGTATCTATCTTGACAATGATAATGCGATCACTGTGCTGCTCATAGTAGTTTACCCGCATTCCTATTTTCTTATTCATTATCAGTCCTACTCCTGTGATACCCCCAACTGATTTTGTATTTATTATCCTGTACTCACCTGACCAGAAATCCTGTTCATCCTGCCACCGAACTTCACTAATCCCCACTATATCTAACTTCAACCTATCCATTTCCCTCTTTAAATTTTCTAATTTTCCTACTCGATTAAGGGATCTAACATTCCACGCTCCGACCCGTAGAATGCCAGTATTGTCTTTCCTGATGATCACATCCTCCTGAGTAGTCCCCGCCCGGAGATCCGAATGGGGGACTATTTTACCTCCGGAATATTTTACCCGAGAGGATGCCATCATCATATGTTCATACAGTAGAGCTGCATGTCCTCGGGAAAGGTAACGGCTGTAGTTTCCCCTTGCTTTCAGCCGTTCGCAGTAGCTGTGTGGCAAAGCCACATTAGCTGATGTTACAAGGCCAGCTCAGTCAATCATCCAGACTGTTGCCCCTGTAACTACTGAAAAGGCTGCTGCCCCTCTTCAGCAACCACACGTTTGTCTAGCCTCTCCACAGATACCCCTCCGTTGTGGTTGCACCTACGGTACGGCTATCTGTATCGTTGAGGCACGCAAGCCACCCCACCTCGGCAATGTCTGTGGTTCATGGGAAATAAGAGTTCTAAAATGTCACATTATTTCTAATTTTTTTGTGATCATGCACAGCTGCAATAACCTAATAATTAACATATGCACCTAAGTACATATATTTAACATTTATTATGGGTAACATGTTTTACTTCCTTTTAAATGTAAATATGCTGAACATTTGACTGATTGCATATTTAGAAGAGCAGTTTCAAAAAATGTTCAAATGTTTGTAGAGTCTATGGGACTTAACTACGGGGTCATCAGTCCCTAAACTTACAAACTACTTATGAACTACTTACGAACTAGGACGGCACTAATATCCATGCCCGAGGGGGGATTCGAACCCCCGACCGTAGTTGCTGTGCAGACTGGACAGCCTTAGTCCCCTCGGCCACCGCGGCCGGCAAGAGCAGTTTAATTACGGTCTAGGGAAGGTACATAGCATATTGATAGTTTCTATTTATTGTGATACTTTGATTTCTTGCATGTTCTACGAGAACAGGATCTCCTTACTATGGATAAATTTGAACTAAAAGTGCTCCTAATCTAATCACAGTATATTCAGAGGTATATCGTGTCTAGACTCAGCTTTGCAGTTTTCGTCTCATGTGTTCTAGCTGCCTTACTACAATCAGAACACTGATATCTCGGATTGTTGAAGGTATTTCAATCGTTATTCTATATTTTAACCTGGGCCACCTCTCACAGTCCCCTAGGCAAATCTTTTCTCATTGGAATGTCCATCCTGTCGATTCCTCAGTTGCAGGATACCGTAACAAGTAAATCAGTTGTTCTTGACTTTTAACCAATAAGTACGATTGCCACTGAAAACAACTATATGAGTAGTGTGTCCATTTAGATCTAGGAACAGGTGCTTTACACAGTGTCAAACGTTTAGTTGTTACATACGCGGTATACCTCCCCCGCTCCAATTTGAATGTACTGGAAAAACTTCATCACAGACTATCATGACATCTTCTTAATACGATACCATGACTGCTGCCACTGATGTAATACATCAATAAAAACTGTTACATAAATAGCAACTCTTGGTGACACATGAGTATATTTTTTAAAATCGGTCATTTGCTTCCACTACTTATAATATGGTAGATATTTTGAGTAGTTTTCACTCCGGAGTTATGTGGTGTACTGTAATACATTACTATGAGAATGCTCAGTGTATTTGGCACAGAACTGCTGATTTACATACAAATTTCTCCCAATGTGAGCATAGTAGCCTAATTACTTCCAGTATTTAATATCTGTCACCGTTGTAGTCTCTCGTAATTCTTTTTAGTCCTGTGGATTTTAGACTGTTACAGAGGGATCGCATTAACAATAGCGTAATCTAGCAAGTAATTCCGTGGTATCAGCTTGTATTAGTTTTCAGCTGCATATAATCGGGCTTTCAATCCTGCTGCTTCCACACTCGCGTTTTGCATAATTATGCGAAATACTGAATTACGTTGTAATGCCGCGTTCGCCTAATTTCGCAGTGGACGGAGATCGTATCTACTGCATCATTTTCATTTATACGAGCCTCGACAATCCATCGAACGTTGGATTTGGAACTCCTAAGTTGTGTCGACCTATCAAAAGGTCAATCATACCAACGAAAAGTTTTGGAAATTTGTCCACAAAATCTTTCACCTATTACCTTTCACTTTTTATGTATTCGAAATACTTTCCTGCACAGTTGGTAAATCGCTCCCAACGACGTTTCTACATCCGAAAGCAGTCTTCGTACCCCTTTCGCTAGATCAAGGGAAGCGTCTCCTGCGATTTTTGTTTTAACTCATGGATCGTTCCAAATCTTGAGCTTCTAAACGGGGTATTCAACTCTGGAAATTCAAAAAGTCTACGGGGCCAGGTTTTTTTATTTTTATTTATTTATTTTTTCCGGCAAAAGGAAAATGAAGAAATACTTCCTGCTTGGAGATGAAATATAGGGTAAGGTGGTATAAATTCGATATATGTACAATTCCAATCAACATAATTTTTCAGTCATGTTGGTCGCACTTACCTTTGTGTAGCGTTGTAATGTAGCAAGTTTCTATAACTTATCCTGTCTTTTCCAAGAATACCACTTTGTGCTACGGAGATACAATTATTTTCCTTTCACGAGGTAAGTGAAGCTACTTGGTCTAACGCTTTTATAAATTTTCTAATTTCCAAGCGCTTGCAAATTCATTGCAAATGCAATGTTTGGTACCACGAAGTATGCGTTGCTGACCGAGGTAAAAAGTGCTTCCTTTGTGGAAGATTCCAGAGATAAAAATTTCACCAAGTAGTGATCACAATAATTGTACCTAGTGTGGTACATTTTCGATCGATTTCTCTCAATTCTGTAACCTTTTTGAGTTTATACCAACATTTTAATTCTCTAATTTTTGTTACATATTCATTAAACATCGAATAACAAGTGCCATAGTTAAAAATTATTTCCTTTTTCAATATATTTCCAGTTTCAATAACATTTTCCGAAATGATCGCAATTGTACCACCCTACCCTAAAGGCGTTGCTCCTCGGTGGAATTACAGTATCCGTTGCTACGAATAAAGCTACAAACGGAAATGGAACTGCAGAAAAATATAAAACCTCTCTGTTGGTGAGTACATTAACTTACGTGTTGCGAGATTTGTGCGTCAACAACGATTCATCAAAATAAGAATTAAAATTGAGAAAATGATATTATAATGGGAATTCGGAGTGTCTCAAGGGAAAATTAAAATTAGTCGTACATGAGGCAATCGACTAGAAGTAAATGCAAGAGGAAAGCACAACACAGAAACAAATGTAAAATTGCTGCTAAGGCAGTCCAAAATGCCGACGCCGTCAGCATGACCATATAGAGTTGGGGGGGAGGGGACTTCAAAGGTAAGGCAAAAGAGAAACGTCACTCCGTTGTGGGAAAAGCGATTGTAACTGTGGGAGATATGGCTCCAGAGCGAAAATAAATAAATGGAATTCACCTCAGAAAGAAATAACTAACAAAATATACCCTTAAATGAGTGTAAAAAAGAATACCGAAAAAAGAAACTCAGGAATCCTAGAAGAGATGTATGCAATGTCAAACTCCGAGCGTATTTTGATGGCCGTGTATTATCGTGGCTGTTAGGTCAGTGGCGAACATGTCGTGGTATCCTCAGTCTCGCTGGACCTGAAGGTATTGGTCCCATTAGTAAGCCAGATAGGGTACTGCGGTCTAAAGGCCCCTCACGTTCCGAGTCGTCGGGACCAAATTATCGGCGGTCCGATAAGTTCAATGTGTGGAGGCGCTTGTCGACCAACTTTGTTTGTTGGATGGTTGGTAGGGCCTGACAGTCCGACATCCGAGTCCCTCGCCACTACACCCGACAAATTGTACCGTCTGTTGCGCAACCCGACCAGCTTCCTGCCTGCGATCGTCTGCTGTCTGCACAGTGAACATGCGAAAACGAAAACAGTTCGACAAACAGACACCAGAACAGGGAGGCGCTGCAATCGCTGCGTTCAGTTGGTCGGAACGTCTGTAGGCTGCTACGAATTTGATTGGTTCGTTGGATAGCTTGTCGGATGGACGATAATCGGAGCGAATGACGGCGTGCACGGTGTGTCCTAGAAGCCACACGGTGGTGTTGTGCGTGGTCCGCGATGAACGTTGGAAATCCGGGGCTAGGAGCCAGCCAACACCGCCTAGAAGACAAGGCCTACCAACTGGCCGTGCCTACGTTACATCGAGAGGCGGCGGACGCAAGGTGACTGGCCAGCCGCTGCGATGCGGTGGGCGTGTCCCAGCAGGCAGCCAGTCAACTGGCAGTCGCCGCCTCTTGGTGTGACGTAGGCATGGCCAGTTGTCAGGCTTTGACTTCTAGGCGGTGTGGAACCAGCTCACCTGAACTGCCACGGGGGTTTGGAGAGTACGGACGACGAGATTCCCAAACCTCTTCATACTTTGCGTGGCGATGGTTCTTCTGGTTAGAAGCATGAGCCGTGGACAAAGTAGGCGGCAACAAGGTACATTGCAAGGTGCTGTGTCAAGATTTCAAGACATCCAACTGAAATGTTAAATTCTTCCGCAATCTCTCCGGCAGTGAGTCTTCCATTGGCAGCCACAATTTCGTTGACGTACCTGACACGAGCATTGACGGTAGATGTCAAAGGACATTCTGAAGGCCGCGATGGATTAGCCGTGCGCATTGCGGCTCACTGCTGGGGTGCGCGTGGTCGTTCGCCGTCGGTGGTTCGAGTACCCCCCTCGGGCATGGGTGTTTGTGTTGTCCTTAGGGTAGTTTATCTTAGTTTAAGTAGTTTGTAAGCTTGTAAAAGGTGGCCTGTTGGAGGTCGTCAAAAAATGTCAAAATTCAGAATGCGTAATGATATGCAGTAGTAATAATAATTTCGTTATTGAATGTTGCGGCAAATCACAACTAATGGGTCGCAACAACACTTTCGCAGTAAAAGTTAAAATTTTGAATAAATAAAAAAATTGATATTAATTAACTTGAAACAGTCACTGTGGTAATTAATTAAGCTTGGCACTATCTGACTTAGCATTGACTACAGCCTCCAACCAGCACCTCTTACGACTCACGAACAGCACAGCTTCACTAATAAATGTGTCAGAATTCATGTAGTGGTGATGGCGTGTTCGTGTTATAATCAAAATGGTAATAGCTGATAGACACTGATTGCAATGATAATAGCTCAGTACTGTGAAACTGCGTGGTGCAATGAGCTTCACAAATACTACAGCCAAAGTTCTCAATAATTTTGATAATATTGTTTAAAGCATTCAACTTCCTTATAAAACTTTATGTGAACTATTTTTTGATTAATTGGTTCCAGGGCCTGGGTAGCGTACGCGTGTAACTGGCTGAGCAGAGTCTGGCATTTAACGTATTTCATAAAAAATTACTTCCGTCAAGTCTGGTTAATCAAATATAATACTTTGACTACTGTTAACCTGGTTACTTTCTACATAAATGAAACCAACTTAACTTTACGTGCAAACTCTTGCAAGTTAAAATCTTTTGCTTAACCATTGATTGCAAAACTTAGAACAGCACTGCACTTTAATTACTAGTCTCTGTGTTGTAACACGTTTAGCAATTCTTTAACTCGTCTAGCAATTTC
The DNA here is from genome assembly GCA_026315105.1 of Locusta migratoria. Lineage (NCBI taxonomy): Eukaryota > Metazoa > Arthropoda > Insecta > Orthoptera > Acrididae > Locusta > Locusta migratoria. The sequence goes on from CM048747.1 coordinate 107,553,688, forward strand.
TTTAAAACTGATCGTAATTATTTTGATAAATTATTGAACTTGTTAGTCAATGTACAGGCTTGCATAATCAACATAATCTAATAATGGTGAGACTACAACTACTTACAAAATTAAGACTGGTTTCAAAATAAGTCATATATAATTGAACCAAAAGTCTGATTGGGTTGACACTACAATTACATAAATACGCGTGAACCATTCATAACACCGAGCACGGTATGTGCGTGGTGCGTCTCTGTGAAGCATTTCTTCAGATTTGTACAGAATTTAATCCAGACGCATTGCTTCTTTAACTCTGCCGTCCCAAAAATCTCGAAATATGCGACACAATATTCTGCTCGATTCAGCACTGATAAGTAAAAACTGACAAACAGTAACATGGGTTAATATATCAACACAGGTAAACGAATTACAGATGTTATGAGTTTTCGACAGAACAGAGCTTAATTATTGCCACTGAAGTTCGAAGTAAACCGTTTTTTGGCCGAGGGGACTGAGGCGTGTCAGTCACGGCCTGCACGCCCACTACGGTCGGGGGTTCGAATCCCCCCTCTGGAATGGATATTTGTGCCGTCCTTAGTGTTAGCTAGTGTTTGTAAATTTAGGGACTTATGACCCCGTAGTTAACTCCCATAAGCCATACAAACATTTGAACATTTTTAAACCGTTTTTGCAACAGATAGTGTTTGCCTCTAACAGGGCCCATTTAATGATCATTTCTCGCAATCAGACTACTTGTCATTTTTACACTTAAATTCAGAAAACGTCTGGTTAGTAAATAAAATGCTTGGACAGTAAATTCGATGCCTCCGCAAATTCTGAACACCAAGAAACATCGCACTGAATGCCGCCGCGTGCCCGCCGTGTGGAACCCTGCCTGGGTAATGCTGGCCCTCATCAACAGTACCAGGAATGCATTGGTGTAGTGGCTCACTATCGCCATATTGAAACCATCACCGCGCACACACTATAACTCTACATTCTGATTAGTGGGGCATGCGCCTTATGTCATTATTGAGCTTCAGCTGTCGGATGGTGCTGAGTATGTCAACTGTGGAATGTCCATAAAAATTGAGGTCGCAGCAAAGGTACCATGAACTATTGGAAAATTCTTTGTTGGCGGCACTTGTCCACCGTTACCAGAAAACTGTTGGTCATTAGATAGAAGAAGGAAATATTTAAATTACTTTTTTTCTATACGAGAGTCATCCTGCAGCTATGATTTGAATCTGTAACTTTTTTTAAATCCGGAGACTGGTGCTCTCGTTTTCCGTGAGACATTCTTCGTTCTTCGTGACATGTATGACTAACATTTTAGTTTCTATTTATCCACCCAGGAGCGGTTACTTTGTTTTTAGTATTTTCATATTTATTGATTGTCCAGTCTCTTTCCATTTTGTAGAATGTTTCCTCCTTATAACTTTTTCTTGCATTACTGGATATTTTATTACATTGAGACACATCTTAAACATCTTTGAATTTTCATCCTTTGTTTTTATACTTTGGTGAAGGCACTTATGTTGATCAGGAGTTCCTATTTACTGGAAGTTTCCATATTACAGACAGAGTATTGATTTTGTGGTTCCTCTAGAGTGCGGCTATTCTAATGCACTTCGTTCGGGCTAACCCACGCGATTACTCTAGAGATGAGTAACTCGGGAGCAGATACTGTGGTCTGTGACTACCACTCTTTGGTCAGAGAGATTTGCTGTGAACTGTTGAGTCGGCAGTAGAGAGAAGTAGGCAGAAGGAGTCGGTGGGAGAAGACAGACGGAGTCAGGTGTTGGATGAGAGCAATAGACACCAAGGGTTGTTGTAGGCTGTAAGTATTCTCTGATTTTGATTTGTATTTTTATTGTAATTGTCATGTTTATAAGGAAATAATCATAATAAGAAGAATCATAACCTTTATCTTTGTTTCACTTCAAGACAGCTTCTTGTCCCCCTTTGTTTAAAGTGAAAGATCTTATATTATTGCCAAGTTATCTTAGGCTGCAAGTTTTAAACAGTAGGATAGATACAAGATAAGAGGTGAGTGAACTTAAATTTATTTATGATTAGGATTACAAGTAGGGAAGTAAATTGTTGAGTCTCGGTTAAAATTTCGCACATACTTTATTTAGCACCTCGAACTGTTGCATTTTTTGACATAAGACTGATTGATAAGCAAAATGTTCAAATGTTTGTACAGCTTATGGAACTTAACTACGGGGTCATCAGTCCCTAAACTTACAAACTACTTATCAACTAGCTTATCCTAAGGACGGCACAAATATCCATGCCCGAGGGGGGATTCGAGCCCCCGACCGTAGTGGCCGTGCAGACCGTGACTGGAGTGCCTCAGTCCCCTCGGCCACCGCGGCCGGCGATTGATAAGCAACTAGTTTATCAGGTAGCTACTAATATTTCTTGTCAATCGAGCCAAATTAATTATACCACCTGCTTATCGTTCATCTTTGTTATGTGTTTTACATTCAGTTGTAGAAGTCGAAACACACTAGTTCATCAGGTAGCTACCAGCATTTCTTATCTATCGTGGCCGGCCGCGGTGGCCGAGGAGACTAAGGCGCTCCAGTCACGGTCTGCACGGCCACTACGGTCGGGGGTTCGAATCCCCCCTCGGGCATGGATATTTGTGCCATCCTAGTTCGTAAGTAGTTCATAAGTAGTTTGTAAGTTTAGGGACTGATGACCCCGTAGTTAAGTCCCATAGACTTTACAAACATTTGAACCTTTTTTATCTATCGTGTGACGCGCCTTTTCATACAAATATTAATTGCACCACTTGCTGACAGCTCAATAATTAGTTTGTTAATTGAAATTAGGTCACATTTTCAGAAGGTGTCGATACACACAATACTTGTAATTAAGCTAGCAACTGAAGCCATAGTTGGTCAATTTCGGCATTTATTAAACTAAACTTTGATGTGTACTGTAAATAATAAGTCAATTACACAATTATCGACTTAGACGTTTCCACACTAGAATAGATTGTACAAGTTCCTTTTATTGGCACCAGTTACTGTTATAGATTGTCAGTCATTTTACGCATTTGCACTTTTACACTTGGCATTATTTGGTTTTCACTCTACGTAGCTAATGAATTATTTTGACAATACAGCATTTTTGTTTGTTAATGATGTAGATCTAGTTCACAGTACATAACGTTATATATAACAATCACTACTAACATCGCAATAGAACCAATGCTCAATCTGTGTCACTGTAGTAATTTAAATTTTGATCTTTAATTAATCATCGAATACATAATTCACAACTTCAGCGTTTATCATTGTGCCATACACTTACATGATATTCAGATGCTATCAATCGCTGTCAGAAATTGTCAGTCACTCCACCCATGATCACATTTTATTTTGGTCATCAAATTTGTATCAAACATTCGTCAGTATTTAATTTAATTAATGAACTATTTATCTGTCTGATTAATGAATCGGATCTTGTGATATAACCAGACTAGTCATTCATTGTTTAACCAGACTTGTGTTCTGGATAGTTAAGCGCATTAAAAGGGCCATACACATTGCAATCAGTCGATGCCAGGTTGATTAATTATATTATTTGGTCGTAATTTAATTACAGATAATGAGATAAGTTTCTGTATCCACAATGTTGTACCAATACCAGTTTTAGACTAATACTGTTGCATCTGCACACAAACAGAAGCTCTCTCTCTCTCTCTCTCTCTCACACACACATACACACACACACACACACACACACACACTCACACACACAGACACACACACCTACACACACACACTAGTTTTCAATTCCCGATCCAGAAGTATAATATAATTTAATTTATTTTATTTAAACATTTAAGTTTCAATATATACCACTATTCTTCCTTTGGCTAGCGGTCACGAGCATGTGAATTCGTTTACGGCAAGAATTTTTTTTGAAAGATTTTGTTTATTCCGGAATTATGATGTTTAAGCTGCTTCTATTGTGCGAAAATGTAGCAGGAGACCCATGCACGTTTCCGTGTGTCACCAGGATGAAACAACTGTTTTGGTGCTTTTTGCTTCCATGCCCGCTACAGAAGCAACAACCTTATACACATTACTGGCTAAGGGTACAATTTCATTTAGAAGGACAGCTGCCATGCGAATTTCAAAATTAAAATAAAAAGGTTGCTTCCAATTTGAAAACAGTCCACGAACCATTAACAACTACAACATAATTGTGGGGTCCTACCACTGTCTTCTTGTTGATCATAGCATGTGCTACTATCAATATTCATTTCGGCACAGGACAAAACGCACAATCGTTCCCTTCCAGACATCGCATCAATTAAAAATATTTCAGAGCAGCAGGACTACAACTAAAAGAACGGTTTTTCCTGTCCGGCAACATAGACATTGCCGGGAGAGTATACTCAACTTTTTTTTCAGTAAATTACGGCACGCAGAGTAATCGATTTGATTACGTCGTCGTTGCTCCATAGACCCCGACTTGAGTCATTTAATAAACGTTTGACTTGAAAGAGTGAAAATATTTTTCACAGTACAAGAGTAATTTCGTAAGGCACAAAAGCTTCCTTATTAATTTTTTCTTCGCGCAGAAGTCGGTGTTGTGGAATACTTTTTTTGTGGGAACAGCATTCTTTCTTTATTTCGCCTCTATTCCTCAAACCTCCACCCGTGCCAGGAGAAAGATATTCATCCGTAATGTGTTCTTATTAAGATGTTCATAACTGGTGAAACCTAAAGTCTTGAGAGATCCTTTATGTAGTTCTAGTTTATTATTTCGTTTGCTTCTGTCTTCTACTGTAGGAGACTCATTGACAATCACACAGCTATACGGAAAATTGCATGATGAAACACAGTTCGACTTAAGCATTCTTTTAAAGTGCAAATTGAACAATTTAGGTGGTAAATAAATGTGATCTGCTTCTGCGAAATGTCGAAAGCAACATTTAAACTGTCTTTACTACAAAATTTGGACATCTATAGTTTTCTTAATGTTTCATTGCGCGGAAAACTGTGATGCGTTATGTCAGTTCGCTCTGTGTTCCGGCTGTAGGAGTAGCCAACCGGTAAGAGCAGAGCTTAGCATTATAAAAATTATTTTTCAAATTGTTTTTCATACGCTCATTTGTAAAATTTTGACAATAAACCATAAAGGGACTGTAGTGTTAATTCCACTCTCCACTGTTGCCTATGCAGCTACAGCAAAAACTATCACACCACTGAATTTATTAAGGTTTCCCCTGTTGATTGTGGATACACCAAAAACTATTACAGACACAATGCAATTAGCTTCACAGTGTACTGTTTGGCGCAGCTGCTTCCACGCTTACGTCATGCGCACAACAGAAATAACGTGTACCTTTCTGCACTTTATTTACTGCGCCCCCTGGTCGGGTTGACCTCAAATAGAATCGGGAAAGTTGTCAGCTATAAACGGTTTCCTCAATCGTTTCCATAATATTTGCAAATTGGAAGTACAGCTAGCCGACAGGAGTAAGTGTTGGTGGAACACAACGAGTCAAATATACCGTTTAGTCATAATGTTAACTTCAATGGGATCCCTGCAGTTATCGTAAGCATTCATTAACAACTGTAAGTTGGCGAACTCCAACATATTGAGGCAACAAAGATCTCTGTATTATCTAGTATTATAGAGGGTCTTATACACGGCACAAAACAACGGGATCAGGTTCGATAACGTACATAGTGTAATATCCTAACGCATTTTATTCAGATATTGCTTACAATCGTATCTTGTTTTTGATGCAGTACGATATATTGCTGTCTCAACTCTGTAGGTTAATATGGCTTTTACGTAGAGCAACGCACCATGGGGCTACGACAATAATGTAAAGGCAATCTCGTTGCCCTCTAATACTACGTGATAACCACTTACGTGACATGGACAGTAGATGGTTATCAATCAGATCCTGGATATTTGGCTATTCTTCCATGAAGCCAATATGCAGCTCTATAATCGTTGTGCTAGATGTTGGTCTGCCTGCACTGCCTCTGGCAAGGGTATCCCGGACATTCTCAAGTCCGTTGAAGAAGCTGGCTCCATTCGTCCGATTCCCTCAGCTTCAAGCATGTTGTCCACCAGTGCAGCTCTGTGGGGGCGAGCATTATCGTCGACCAGCTGGAACCAATCTCCTATGGCATCAACGTGGGGCACAACAGACTATTTGTATTGATCTTCTGCGTCCTGTACAAAAATGTTCAAATGTTTGTAAAGCTTACGGGACGTAACTGCGGGGTCATCAGTCCCTAAACGTACAAACTACTTATGAAGTACCTTATACTAAAGACGGCACGAACATCCATGCCCGACGGGGATTCGAACCCCCGACGGGGAGCGGCCTTGCGCATCGCAGCATAGCGCCTGCTGTCTGGAGGGTGCGTTGCAGCTGAGTTGCATTCAGCTTCCTGTCTCAGCGGACTGTTAACCGGGAATAATGGTCATCTCTTGCTGATGTTGCCCGTGGACGAACTTGGCCTTGCGTTCTTTTAACGATGCCCGTTGTCTGTAATCGCGCCCAGATCATGGAAATTACACTTTAGGATAGGCCAATATCTACAGTCACCTCGCTCTGCGTCTGTCCCAATTCGAACCTTCCCACGGCTCTCCAATCCATAGTTTTGCTGCACGCTGCTGCCAGCCCGAAAGCAGGAGGAATTGAAAATGTCAATAAAGGAAGAAAAAATATTAGAAAACAAAAATCCTAGGACTGTTATTAAAAAGCGTGTTCCTCACGCAAAACGAAAACCTTTTTTCTGATAAAAGGAAGTAGTAGGAGAATGAGTCTTAGATGACAAAAATCAGAGATCTTTTAATAAGACACTTAACTCACACGAAACAAGAACCTCATTGATACCAAAAATAATTATGTATTGCGCACGTATTTATTCTTAAATGAGAGAGAGAAGCATGTATTCAACCAACAACTCCTTACATACATTTACTTATTCTACAAAAAAGTTGGACAGAGCTTCAGTCAGTGTTGCCAGTTTAGTGGTTTTCCCACTAAATCTGGTGATTTTGAGGCCTAGTAGGCAAATTTTGCATCTAGTGGCTAGTGGGAATTATTATGGATTTGAAAAGTATTTCGGTGATTTTATGGAAAAACTATTTTTTAAAACACTTGATGAAGACAGGATTCAGTAACAGCGCTATTTAATTTTCTAACTTCCGTAGCTCCTGAATTTATATTACCTAAACATTAATAATATGTTATTCTGTATTTGTTCCCCATTTTTGTGCGCCCATATTGGCCTAGTAGGCAAATTTTGCATCTAGTGGCTAGTGGGAATTATTATGGATTTGAAAAGTATTTCGGTGGTTTTATGGAATAACTATTTATTTAAAACACTTGATGAAGACAGGATTCAGTAACAGCGCTATTTAATTTTCTAACTTCCGTAGCTCCTGAATTTATATTACCTAAACATTAATAATATGTTATTCTGTATTTGTTCCCCATTTTTGTGCGCCCATATTGTTATGTGCGCTTTTTTATTTAATCGTATCAGAAACATATATTATAGCTTACAAGAGATAAAACAGGACAACAAAATACAGAAAGAAATATTCCAAAAATAGTACTAATAAATATGCATCTGCTTGCATACTTCATATTATGTGGACACTTTTACGGGGCTATTTTAGATAAGCCTACCAATTATCCTCATGAAAATACGGGACACCTGACACTAGACCAACCTCCTACGATAATATTGTATCTCTCGTTATCATAATTAATGCAAAACCTCCTTGATCGTGAATACCAACCGTTAGATTTAATGATAACACTTTAATAAAGCATGTTTAGGCTGGCAACATTACACATTATTTAAATGCATGTTACAAACAACGTAACAAAAATTGTTAGCAAGTATAAAACTAATTTTTCCATTTTGTGTGTGTGAAGAAGTAATTGATTATAGAGGTTGCTGCAATAGCATCCGAAGAAGCCAGATTATGTTCGTTTGTTTTACCATGCAGAACCACATCAGAGTTCCATCAACTGAATTCTTATGGATTTCGAGAAATTATTGCTCTTCTTCAGAAGAGACTGCATAGAAAAATCGTCAGTGTCGTGAAGTTCGTAGCCTGCAAAATTTAAAAAAATTCAAAAAGTATAAAATTCAAAAAAATATTTACATATTGCTAATCATCACATGATAAGAAATGTGATACTGACTTTCCCTTATCATGTGATGATTAACAATATGTATAATTAATATCCCCTTTTAATTATTTTATTAATGTATATTGATTAACTTTTTTATTACAAGCTATGCACCTCACAACACTGACGACTTTTTCTTTACAGTGTCTTCTGAAAAAAAGTAATAATTGCTCAAAACTGGTAAGGAAATAAAATTCCGACCTGCTACTGTTCATGTGTGTGTGTGTGTGTGTGTGTGTGTGTGTGTGTGTGTCTGTGTGTCTGTGTGTGTGTTTTATAATATTGTTCTAGCTTTAAACATGAGGGATGAATTGAATTGTCTCATATTTTTGATTACTCAACATACTGGGTACTTCAAATAATAACAAAATAGTGGTTTTGTCAAACACACGAATAAAATCTAGTGGTTTCTGGTGGTTTTTAATAAGCTTTTTAGTGGGAAACTCATTTCATTGTTGGCAACACTGCTTACAGTATCTTCGGTTTTAACCAGCATTAAGTATCTACAAAGATTTCAGCCTCTGTCCTAATGAGTTCAGCTGAAACCTTTGGTACTTTATCAACACAGCCGTCACAATTTACTAATACTGACAGTAGGTTGTTTCATCCTCATAATGTACAAAAGTTTCGATAGTGTATTAGCATTAAGTATCTACAAAGATTTCAGCCTCTGTCCTAATGAGTTCAGCTGAAACCTTTGGTACTTTATCAACACAGCCGTCACAATTTACTAATACTGACAGTAGGTTGTTTCATCCTCATAATGTACAAAAGTTTCGATAGTGTTACTTTTGATGCGTGCTATTACAGACAAATTAAAAGTTAAAGTTTCCCGATACTGGCGGAATGTCTCCGGCACTATTCGCCGTTTTTACTGATTTACCTTTTACATATGGATGGCATACATATATAGTTGGGTGTTTCGTCTGACTTGCTAGATATGTTAGTAATTTTACATATCTTATCATGCCCGTTGTAATTTTTTTTCTTTTTTGTTTTGCTACACAAAGGAGCTGTCGCCATTGGAGGTTCGAGTCCTCCCTGGGACATGGGTGTGTGTGTGTTTGTCCTTACGTTAGTTTACCTTAGTTTACGTACTTTGTAAGCTACGGACTGATGCTCACGACTTTTGGTCCGAGTGATTTACAAACATTTGAATAACGGAGCTTTTTAAGACAATGTTGCAACAGACATTAACTCCATCCTTCGCAAAGTACTGCCAGCTTCGTGTCTTTGGTATTCGTGTACCCACATTTCAATGACGATCACAGCCTGCTGCGAGCGTTGTCTGTCAGCACCAGCAGTCAGTTCAGACAACCGCAGCGGCGTTTCTCGTGAGCTTCTCGAGAATCGCTTGAGCACAATCACCTCGAGAAATTCTCGGCGCGCTCGACCAACACCTCCTAGAGAGAAGGCCGCGGCGCTCTCGTGTGATGACACAGTAGGTTGCGCGCGCGTAGGTGATTGTGTAGCTGCCGGGGCACGGCGCACTATGCCAAAGCAGCGAGCCAGTGAGCTACGCGCGCGCAACCTACTCTGCATGACGTCACACGAGAGCGCCGCGGCCTTCTCTCTAGGTGGTGTTGGCTCGACTCGCCGCGCCCCACAGTCCCATCCCTACTGCACTCCAACCATCCACAGCCCAACACCACCAGACATCGCTCGCCGCCGCTGAGCCCTCCCTTCACAGCGCCGCACTAGGCGGCCGAACAATCCCACGCCGGGATCTCCGGGCAAAAATGCCATGCGATCACTTCATTTCATAGCAACGGCAACCAATCACTTACGAGGAAAAGTCAGCACTCCCGAAGAGAACACATACGGCGCGAGAGAATGATCGCTGGACGCCATGGTTCAAGCGCATTCAATACAATGCTAGGAACAAAAAAGATCTACACAAGGACTTAAAAGCACTCACTTTAGTTCAAAAAGGGATCCACTACTCAGGAACACACATTTTCAATGGTTTTCCAGCAAGCATTAAGAAGAGTCTCAAGCACTTACTAGTGGACAACTCCTACTACTCCAGAGACGAAAATTTCATTGGAACCAAATGAGGTATTGTAGGTATTCATTATTAGATGACTTTTAAAAAAATTCACATACTCGATATCTTCTCACCTACATCATTATATAAATACGCTAACACGAAAATTGTGGTACAGATTACTAATTTATTCGTACAAGAAGGCCAATGAAAGTTACATAATTAGAAAGATTGTTTGTCGTAGATTTCACGAATATAAATATTACATGTGCATTTAGCCTTTAAAAGTGATAAAAGGAAGTAGAAATTTTCCTATCTACAGCTTGGATCAAGTTCTACGTTCTCCAACAATCAGCTTACTCATTGGCTATTCGCCTCGACCAAAGACGCTGTAAAGCAGGGTATCTGCAGTATTAAAATAACGTATTTAAGTGAATAATCGAAACATGGAGTACTCCCAACTCACTTTCTTGTGCCGTTCAAATGCTTCATTCTCCCAGTGATTAAGAGTGGTTAAAGGAAATTGATGTTTTCATGTGAATGCCGATATAAAGGATGAATCGGCGAGAGAGGCAGTGCTCGGGTGGAACTACGAAGTCGAGAATGCCGATATAAATGATGATGCGCCGGGAGAGGTATGTAGCGGTGCACGGGTGGAACTACGAAGTCGACATGTTGTCAGCTCTGGAATTCTGAATATCGCAGTATCGAAATAACATTATTTCTTCGCGTTGTATAAATATACGAACACAGAAATTGTAATTCCATTTCAAATATTAGGCTAATGAAAGTTATATAATTCGAAAAGGGCATGAGAAGTATATACTTCTGTTTTTATTTGTTGTTATTGTGTCAGGAATTTTCCTTAACACGTAAAAGATACCGTTTTATACTTCCCAGTGCCGGTTAAATTTTACCAAATATTCCAGCGGCCTCCTATGGTAATGTTGGCAACAGATGCTGAATAGTGAGAATCCTGTGAGTCTTCATTTTAGCCAATCGCTTGACAACACTGATGTTTTCTCATGGAATCTTCACTTTACGAGTGCAATTATTTTTACTGAGCGGACGAGGGTACATACAAGAACCTGTCAACCATAAAGCAGGAACAGCATTATTTGTTTACTTCATGGTCTGTACGATACACTAATCGAGTCATTCTACGTGGTTCGAACAAATGGGCAAAGATTTTCTATCGTGTTGTTGATGTTGCCAGCATAATCAAGCGAGGCCGCCGACATGATACGTAAAATTTTACCCCCAGTGACCATTGTAAACAGAATTGGACGATTTTCGACCACAGGCAATACTAGTATAGATTAATACTCTCCAAGTAACAATGAAGTGCATCGCAGAGGGTATTTTTCTACATTTCCACTCTCTAATACCTTACGGAAAAAGGAACACTTAAATCTTTCCGTTTTCAATGTGATTTACGAGGCGCGTCCAGAAAGTAAGTTCCGTTTGGTAATAAAATGAAATTGTACAAAGAAACGGAAGAAATTTTTATTGCACAAAATTCTACAACTCTTGAACTACTTTTCCACATAACTTGTCATAGTGTGCCACAGGTTTTTGCATGCATCCTTCACAGAAGGTTTCCGCCTGTTTATTCAACCATGTTGTAACAGCTCTTTATCATCGTTCAAGTGTTGACCACCAAGGACAGATTTTAGGTGTAAGAAGAGATGAAAGTCGATAGGAGAGATGTCCGAGCTGTATGGAGGATGATCAAACAGGTCCCATTGAAATTTCTGTAAGAATTGTTTGGTCACATTCGGTGTGTGAGATCAGGCATTATCGTGGATAAAAACATCTTTTGACAGTAATCCTCTTCTTACACCTAAAATCTGTCCTTAGTGGACAACACTTCAACGATGATGACGAGCTGAAATTACATGTTACCACATGGTTGAATACACAGGCGGCAACATTCTATGAAAAAGACACACAACACCTTGTGCCATGCTATGACAATTGCCTTCAAAATTTCGGCAGCAATGTAGAGGAGTAATTTAACAGTTGTAGATTTTTGTACAATCAATATTTTTTCTGTATCTGTACCCGTTCGTTTTATATAACCAAACGGAACTTACTTTCTGGACCCGCCTCATATTTTATTTTAATGATCAAGTCTGCCATGGTAGGTGGGTGCTAACAAAATATTTTCCCATTCGTAAAAGAATGTTACTGAAAGAAATTTTGCAAATAGATCTCGCCGCAACGAATAACGCCTTTCTTTTAATGATTTCCACCCTAACTCGTGCTTCATTTCCGTAACACTCTCACCTCTACATCGCGATAATATAAAACGATTTCCCCTTCTCTATACTTTCTCTAAATCGTCTGTCAATCCCACCCGGTGTGGATCCCACAATGCGCAGCAATGCTTCAAAATAGGACGCACAAGTTTGGTGTAGGCAGTTTCTTTAGTAGTATTGTTACATATTCTAAGTGTTCTGCCACTGAAACGTAATCTTCAGATCGCTTTTCCTACAAAATTTTCTATGTTTTCTTTCCAAGTTACGTTGTTCGTAATTGTTACTCCTAGCTATTTAGATGAATTTACGGCGTGCAGTTTTAACTGATTTATTGTGTAAATGAAGTTTATTGGATTTCTTTTAGTGATCATTTGGATGACATCACACAGATATCTGAATCATTTTGCAGTTGCTTTGGATCTTCTGGTGACTTTACTAACCGATAAGTGACAGAATCATCCGCGAACGGTCTAAGAGAGCTACTCAGTTTGTCTCCTAAATCGTTTATAAAAATAAGGAACAGTAGGGGCCTGTAACACTTCTCTGGGGATCGCCAGATATCACTTCTATTCAATGATTTTACGTCACTTACAATGTATTGTATCCTTTCTGACAGGAAATCACGAATCATATTGCACAACTGTGGCGATATTCCAAAAGCACGAAATTTTATTAGAAGACGCTTGTGAGGCAGTGTCCAAAGCCTTCAGGTAATCTAGAAACACGGAATCTACTTGGCATCAAAAATGTTCAAATGTTTGTTAAGCTTATGAGACTTAACACCGGGCTCACCAGTCCCTAAACTAACAAACTACTTATGAACCAACTTATACTAAAGACACCACGAACATCCATGCCCGAAGGGGGATTCAACCCCCTTACGGCGAACGGCCTCGCGAATCGTAGCATTGTGCATCAATGCGCACGGCCACTCCGCCGCGGCCTACTTGACATCCCTTGTCGATAGCAGTCATCACATCATGTGAGTAAACTGCTAGCTGTGTGTCACAAGAACGATACTTTCTGAATCCCTGTTGACTATGCGTCAATAGGTAGTTCTCTTCGTGGTAGTTCATAATATTTTAAGAAAGCATACGTTCTAAAATCTTGCTCCAAAACGACGTCAATGATATAGACCTTTAATTTTGTGGATCAATCCTGTTGCCTTTCTTGAATATTGAAGAGACCTGTGCAACTTTCCAGTCTTTGCTACGGACCGTTCGCTGAGCAAGCGGGGCTATTGCATCAGTATACTCTGAAAGAAACCTAATTGGTTTACAATCGGGACCGGCTTAAGCTGCTTTAATACACCAGGGTTATCTACTTCTAAATTACGCATGCTGGCAGCTGTTCTTGATACCAATTCTATAGTATTTGTTTCGTCTTCTTTCGTGAAGTTTCGGAAAGCTGTGTTAAGCAATTCTGCTTTAGCAGAACTGTCATTAGTAGCGTTACCATTACTATTGAGCATTGAAGGTACGGATCTATGGAACGAACAGCTAATCTAGCCTCTAATGTCCATCCTTGCTTTTTCGTGGCATTCATTGAAGTCATAATCCTGAAACAACGATGCAAAATTTTTGCGGTTGATATCACGGTATGTCAGTGGACTGCAACTGTTCGCGATTCGTTTGAATAATTTTCTGGACTGTTCCAGCGAATATTTCGTCACCAAGGTCGCCCGACATGAATCTAATGAGCATGTATGGTACGTAATCAGTGTACAAAATACTACACCGGCAACACTTTCGTAGTCACGGACTGATGCAGCAGAACATGGCTAAACATTCACGCAGGGGACTCCCAGCAACTCCTTGTGTCCTTGCTAGATCCAGAAGCTGCACCTCCGAGGGAAAGAGGAGGTCCGAAACCATATTAGGAGGTCTCTTCAATGTTAGCTCATGAACTCTCATGTTATACATGAGCATCATACGCCACATTTCTGCTTCACGGTGGCCACGCCTTTTTTCTTTTCTTCTTTTTCTGACGGCTGTAATATGTTGTTTCTGAATTATCCATATATTAACTTTTAGTAAATATTTCCATTCGCTAACCTCTGTCGCACTATCAGCTGACCTGGTATTTTGCTGGGGAGAACTGGGATGTTAGTAATGGGCCACATGTAAAGCAGCCACTGTACTCCCTCTAGTGGAGAATGAGAAGTGTAAAAAAGCTGCGCTCGATTCACCTCCCAACTTGCTGGAATATTTGGGTGCTAAGAACGAAGTTCTACAACTGCCCAACCTGCTCTCACAAGTTGTGAATGAGTGATGAAAAAAAAAAAAAAAAAAAAAAAGCCTGTGTAATATACCTGTTCTCTGGCAGCCTGCTCCAAGAAGTGAAAGAGAAAAGTGTCATTAAGTACGCACATTAACACAGCTCGTAGCCCCGAAAAGTAAGACTGGGTCGGTCGGCGCGCCAAAATTTCGCGCATAAAAGTGGAAGCAACAACTCAGCTCAACATCAGTCACAGAATCCATTTGCTCACTTGTTTTGGTCCAGGCAGTTTAACAGTATTTGACTGTTACACTACATATAATTCGAACTAAATCATTTCGTAAGAAATACAACCAAACTCTTTCACAGTGGTGATAAAACGTCTGCATTCAAGATCATATTTATTAACAGATATACATTTTTTGTAGTTCAAATTATACATCAGGCATCACGTTTTTCCACCATATGCTTCTTTGCATTTTTCTTCGAATGCTTTATTTATCAGCTGCGATCTCAGTTTCTGTAAATTAGCATTAGGGGTTCCAAATATGTGTAAATGGGTAGGAAGTTACGTGTTATGTTGTGACAAAAAGATGAATTTTGATTTCGTTCATTAATCATGTTTGCTTTTCCACGTATTTGTATCATACACAAACATGGAATATTTCTGCGGACACCCAGAAGCTAATGACTCTATTTCATCCCAGTGATTACAGTAAATTAGATTTTGTTCGACGTCTGTTCAGTTTGGAATGTTATTTTTCATTTAGCACAGTCACAGATGACCGAAGATTGTGGCATTCAAATGATTTCTACGGACCACATGCCACAGATGTTAGGATAAATGTAAGTTAATTTTAGTGATTTTTCCTTAATCTTGTGATTTTATAATTCTAGTATCTGAAGAGACAAAATATCTTTAATTTTTGCTCTCAACGCTGTTGAATACAGAATTCAGGACGATAAATATTCTTACTCTGTTTTTACACTCAATAATATTAGTAACCACTCCCATGAACCACAGACATTGCCGAGGTGGGGTGGCTTGCGTGCCTCAACGATACAGATAGCCGTACCGTAGGTGCAACCACAGCGGAGGGGTATCTGTGGAGAGGCCAGACAAACGTGTGGTTCCTGAAGAGGGGCAGCAGCCTTTTCAGTAGTTACAGGGGCAACAGTCTGGATGATTGACTGAGCTGGCCTTGTAACATCAGCTAATGTGGCTTTGCCACACAGCTACTGCGAACGGCTGAAAGCAAGGGGAAACTACAGCCGTTACCTTTCCCGAGGACATGCAGCTCTACTGTATGAACATATGATGATGGCATCCTCTCGGGTAAAATATTCCGGAGGTAAAATAGTCCCCCATTCGGATCTCCGGGCGGGGACTACTCAGGAGGATGTGATCATCAGGAAAGACAATACTGGCATTCTACGGGTCGGAGCGTGGAATGTTAGATCCCTTAATCGAGTAGGAAAATTAGAAAATTTAAAAAGGGAAATGGATAGGTTGAAGTTAGATATAGTGGGGATTAATGAAGTTCGGTGGCAGGATGAACAGGATTTCTGGTCAGGTGAGTACAGGATTATAAATACAAAATCAGTTGGGGGTATCACAGGAGTAGGATTGATAATGAATAAGAAAATAGGAATGCGGGTAAACTACTATGACCAGCACAGTGATCGCATTATCATTGTCAAGATAGACACGAAGCCAATACCGACAACAGTAGTACAGGTTTATATGCCAACTAGCTCTGCCGATGATGAGGAAATCGAAGAAATATATGAGGAGCTAAAGGAAATTATTCAGACAATTAAGGGAGAGGAAAATTTAATTGTTATGGGAGACTGGAATTCGGTAGTAGGACAAGGAAGTGAAGGGAAGATAGTAGGTGAATATGGTCTGGGCAAAAGGAATGAAAGAGGAAGCCGCCTGGTAGAATTTTGCACAGAACATAATTTAGTTATAACAAACACCTGGTTCAAGAATCACAAAAGAAGGTTGTATACATGGAAGAGACCAGGAGACACCGGAAGATATCAGATAGATTTTATAATGGTAAGACATAGATTTCGGAATCAGGTTCTACAGTGTAAGACATACCCAGGGGCAGATATAGACTCTGACCATAACTTGTTGGTTATGAACTGTAGGCTGAAACTAAAGAAACTACAAAAAGGTAGGAAAATAAGGAGATGGGACCTGGATAAATTGAAGGAACCTGAGGTTTTTAAAAATTTTAGAGGGAGCTTTAGGCAACAATTGACAGAAACGGGGGGAAATAAAACAGTAGAGGAGGAATGGGTAAAATTGAGAGATGAAATAGTGAAGGTAGCAGAGGACAAAATAGGTAGGAAGGAAAGACCTACAAAAAATCCTTGGATATCACAGGAGATACTAAATTTAATCGATGAAAGGAGAAAATATAAAAATGCAGTAAATGAAACAGGCAAAATGGAGTACAGACGACTAAGAAATGAGATTGTCAGGAAGTGCAAAATGGCTAAGCAGGAGTGGCTAGAAGGCAAATGCAAGGATGTAGAAGAATGTATAAATAGGGGGAAAATAGATACAGCCTACAGGAAAATAAAAGAAACATTTGGAGATAAGAAAAACAGCTCTATGAATATCAAGGACACTGATGGAAAACCAGTTCTCAGCAAAGAAGGGAAAGCTGAAAGGTGGAAAGAATATATAGAGGGGCTCTACAAAGGAAATGAACTTCGAGACAATATTGTAGGAAGGGAAGAGGATGTAGATGAAGATGAAATAGGAGATACTGTACTGAGAGATGAATTTGACAGAGCCCTGAAATACCTAAGTCGAAACAAGGCCCCTGGAATAGATGATATTCTCTCAGAGCTACTGAAGTCTCTGGGAGAACCAGCCATGACAAAATTGTTTCACCTGGTGTGTAAGATGTATGAGACAGGTGAAGTACCCTCAGACTTTAAGAAAAATGTTATAATCCCCATCCCTAAGAAAGCAGGTGCAGACAGGTGTGAAAACTACAGAACCATCAGTTTAATAAGTCATGGCTGCAAAATATTAACGCGAATTATATACAGAAGGATGGAAAAGCTGGTAGAAGCCGACCTCGGGGAAGATCAGTTTGGGTTCAGGAGAAATGTAGGAACACGGGAGGCAATACTCACTTTACGGCTTATCCTAGAAGATAGATTAAGAAAAGGCAAATCTACATTTCTAGCTTTTGTAGATTTGGAGAAGGCTTTTGACAATGTTGATTGGAATAAACTCTTTAAAGTTCTGAAAAAAGCAGGAGTAAATTATAGGGAGCGTAAGGTTATTTACAACTTGTACAAAAACCAGACAGCGGTTGTCAGAGTTGAAGGGCATGAAAGGGATGCAGTGGTTGGGAAGGGAGTGAGACAGGGTTGTAGCCTTTCTCCAATGTTATTCAATTTGTACATTGAACAAGCTATAAAGGAAAGCAAGGAGATATTCGGTGAAGGAATAAAAGTTCAGGGGGAAGAATTAAAAACATTGCGTTTTGCCGATGACATAGTAATTCTGTCAGATACAGCAAAGGACCTGGAAGAGCAATTGAATGGAATGGACAGTGTGCTGAAAGGTGCATATAAGATGAACATTAACAAGAGCAAAACTAGGGTAATGGAGTGCAGTGTAAGAAAATCAGGTGATGCTGAAGGAATTAGATTGGGGAACGAAGCAATAAAGGAGGTAGATGAGTTTTGTTACTTGGGCAGTAAAATAACAAATGATGGGCGCAGTACAGAGGATATAAAATGCAGAATGGCAATGGGTAGAAAAGCGTTTTTGAAAAAGAGAAATTTGTTAACATCGAATATTGATTTAGGCCTAAGGAAGTCCTTTCTGAGGGCATTTGTATGGAGTGTTGCCTTGTATGGGAGTGAGACATGGACGATAAACAGTGCGGACAGGAAGAGGATTGAGGCTTTTGAAATATGGTGCTACAGAAGAATGCTGAAGATTAGGTGGGTGGATCGCGTAACTAATGAGGAGGTACTGAACAGAATTGGGGAGAAAAGGAATTTCTGGCATACCTTGACTAAAAGAAGGGATCGATTGGTAGGACACATTCTTAGACATCAAGGAATTGTTAATTTAGCGTTGGAGGGAAGTGTGTGGGGAAAAAATCGCAGGGGAAGACCAAGAGATGGATACAGTAAGCAGATTCAGACAGATGTAGGTTGTCGTTCTTATGTGGAGATGAAGAGGCTTGCTCAGGATAGGGTATTGTGGAGAGCTGCATCAAACCAGTCTCCGGACTGAAGACCACAACAACAACAATATTAGTAAAAGAAAAACATTGCTTAGCTTAGATCGCTAAACAAGCTACTTAATAGAGATTACCGATTACGATAAGCACTTTTACCGTAGTCCGATCTAGTGTATTGTTGAAAAATGTAAAGAATAAGCTCAGTTGATGTTGACATTGTCTACCAAAACAGGTAATCTTGAATAAATGACGTTACTGCGATCATGTTTAAGTAGTGTTTTTCTTGTACTAAAAATCTAGGTCGCCACTACCTCCAACTAGATGATTCATACATATTATTCAACTGTCGTACCTTATTCTTTGGTTTGTAATTGATGTTTATCGGTTTGTTTTATTTGTAGTATTAGTTCTTGAATAATTACCTTGATGTGGACTTATGTGAATAGTTTCAGTATACCAATTTTTTTTTTTTTTTTTTTTTTTTTTTTTTTTTTTTTTTTTTTTTTTTGTAATTTATACACATCGAATTTAACGTTATTGCCAGATAATTATTACCTCTTTTTGAATTGTCATTTTATTAAGTCAGTTAGTTATTGAGTAGCAGAAGTTGATCATCTAATTCTCTGGCTTCCACGGGCCGTTGCGTTCTGATTTTCAGAAGATATACAAGTGAATTGATTAAACCATATAATAGTCTGAAAGCCACTACGCATTTCTATGATGTCCAAGAAAATTCTGTTTTTGAAACAATGAGATTCCAAGGTATTTAAAGAGCAAATAGTAAAGACGGACGGATGCAAATATTTCGCGTCCAGCTAGAATAGCCGAAGTTACACACTGATAGAATTAGAGTGCACACTGCCTAGATTAACATGTCACACTTAAAAGAGAGTCAACAATGAAACTTAATGCTCAGTTGATAGCTAGAATTAAGTAAGTCCATCTTAATTTATGATACTGTGTGACTCACGGAGCACACAGATGCAAATTACTAGAATTAGTAGACAAACAGAACGCATAATTAAGGATGAAAGCTGGTAAATATACGCCGCGGCGGAGTGGACGAGCGGATTGAGACGCTATGCTCCGATGCGCGGGGCCGTTCCCCGTCGAGGGTTCGAATAACCCCTCGGGCATGGGTGTTTGTGCTGTCTTTAGTTAGTTCATTAGTAGTTTGTAAGTTTAGGGCCCGCAGTTAAGTCCCATAAACTTAACAAACATTTGAACATTTTTTTTGCAGAAAAATCCGTATAGGGAGGATTGTAGTTAGTATTGGTAAATCTAATAGCCACATTCACTAATGAATATGAATTCAAATGTAATTGAAATAATTGTTTACGTCCACTTACGTACTCCGTAAGGCGCCATCAGTGCATAACGGAGGGTACGTGATACTTCTGTAACATTACTGAAAGGCATTTGATATACAATACGTTAGACATGAGAACTGTCATGCTGTGTTAATAGGTGTGTGTGTGTGTGTGTGTGTGACTGTGTGTGCGTGCAATTCTCCTTGAAACATCACGAATTTCTTCATTTTAAAGTTCAATGTGAAAATATCCTGTCATTGTAAATGATTACTTTTATAACTTAGGGTACTATTACTTTATTTATAACTTAGGGTACTATTACATTATTTAATGCGTCTCATAGTTCTGATTTCGCAGCTATTATCAGATTTGCTCTATTTTTGTAGACCTAGTGTGATTTTTTAGTGAATTTCTAAATACTGTAAGTAGCCACATTCGAGCCTTCTTGGAGAGCAGGCACTATGTAGCAAAGTCTGCTCAGAGGCGTGAAAATGTCATCCACTTGCGCTTTTGTCCGGAAATACCCATTACCAGCAATTAGCTGATTTATAGATACTTCTTGTCGCCTGGGCAGATTTCAGTCACAATGGCAGCGCCATAACTTGGCCTCGCCAGCTAAATTGCCACTCCTTGCTATCTCACCTAAATCATAGCCGGCCGCGGTGGCCGAGGGGACTGAGGCGCTTCAGTCACGGTCTGCACGGCCACTACGGTCGGGGGCTCGAATCCCCCCTCGGGCATGGATATTTGTGCCGTCCTAGTTCGTAAGTAGTTCATAAGTTTAGGGACTGATGACCCCGTAGTTGAGTCCCATAGGCTTTACAAACATTTGAACATTTGAACCTAAATCATAAACACAGGCTACTGAATCACCTCAAATATTCACAATGTTACAAAGTGCAGTCTTGAAAGGTGGACGTAAGATGAACATTAATAAGACTACAAGAAGGGTAATTGAACAAATAAAAATTAAGGCGATGCTGCGGTACTGAGATTGAGGATTGACACACAATATTAGTATTTTGTTAATTGTGCGGGAAAATAGCTTCTTAGCTTCTGATAGCTGAACCTGAGAGGATGTAAAATGGCAAAAAAAAAAAAAAAAAAAAAAAAAAAAAAAAAAAAAAAATGCGTTACTGAAAAGGAGAAATTTGTTAACGTCGAACATAAACATGTCAGGAAGCCGTTCCTGAAATACTTTCTCTGGAGCATAGCCTTCTTGGTGGTAACTCGGACGATTATTAGTTTAGACAAGAAAATAAGTTTTCGAAATAATGCTGAAGATGAGTCTCGTAGATCGAATAGGTAATGAGGACGTACTAAGGGGAATTTACGAGTCTGTGATTAGGGCATACACTCAGGCATCAAATAATAGTCATAACAAAGGCTTACGCGGCCGTTCTCTGCCAGTATACTTCGGAGTTTTTGGCCACATTGTCAATATGTAAAATTCCGACGTTTCGGCCACTGATGCTAGTGGCCTTTGTCAAGGTCTTTGGCTGGGGCACCCTAAATGTGACTATTATACTGCAACGCCAACAAAAATAAGGTTTCAGAAGTATAATTTCTGTGACTTAAATTTGTTACAGCCAATTATTATCCCAATTACAAAGATTTTAATTTTTCCAGATTGCGTTTTGCAGATTCGCAGAATTCTTACTAAATGTACAAGTAGTTCTCAAAATGCATTTTGAAGGAAGTTCGTTATTCATATTAAACTAAAAATACGTGTGAGAGAAGAAGATTTTCCTACGCTCTACATCACTATAAACATTTTCATATTTTCAGTTTGAATTACATGTTTATTGTATTTTCTACGCTTTAGTTCTTTACAAGGGATAATTTTATGAGTATTTTTAGGCAATGTATAGGCATTCAGTTTCAAATGTACAAATTTGTAGAAAATTGCCAGCAATCCGTCGTAAATATTTTGTTTATTATCACATTTAGATTTTGATCATTGTGTGATCATTATCAATGCTTAAAACATATGAAACGTTACGTCCGTACTCCAACATGGAGGTCGAAAAGTTTTATATAACTGTTTGTTTAAGCACTGGTAATGATCACACAAATATTTACAACTAATTAGCTATAATTTTCTACAAATCGGTAAAAAATGTCCTTGAGCACAAGAGCCATAATGCAATCAAGCCTGATAAAATGTACAAATATTTGCAAACCGATTAGAACATACTGGTTTGGTCATCAGTACCTCTACTTATAAACTAATTAAACTAAATCACACTAAGAAGAACACACTGCCATGCACAAGGGACGACTCGAACCTCCGGCGGGAACAACCATTCAGCCCTTAGCATAACGCCTTAGACCACGCTACCATTCCGCACGGCTCTTCAGATTCTAAAACCTGGTTTGGGGGCTACCGTTAGTACACAGATGCAGCAACGAAATTACCTTTAACCAATATATATATATATATATATATATATATATATATATATATATATATATATATATATATAATGTTATTCATTTAAGAAACAAATATTCTGAAGTGTCTTAATTTAGCTATTTCGTGAATATTATATATTAACTATTAGTTCTTAATCCCTCGCAAACTTTTCCTAAGTTCTGTTAGTTCATTTTGTTGCCTCCACAGCTGCAATATAATTACCCCTGCGAAGTAACCTGGCTATTCTGTACTCACATTAGCTCGGCATCGCAACGTGTTGTTGCATTAACTAGGCTAAACGAGTCCTGTAGAACTTGCCTGTCTCTCTCAGCTGTGGTTTACACGCGCTCTTGCGTTTACGCCTATAAATGCTGCGCTGCTAGATCGGTTGCAGCGGCGATAAGTGCAGGCAGGGTGGAAGCACAATGTATTACATGATTTCCCAAATTGTCCCCTATTATCCTATCTTTTATTCTTAAATGCCTCATACACGGCCAGCCGATTCAGCTCAAATTTGGCAGGTAGCTAGTGTACAACCTCAAAATTGATTGCTTGTCAGACTTTTAGAGGTGATTTTTCTCAAAAACAGGAGGTTGTTGAGCCTAAATATCTTAGAGTCCTTCGTTTTAAGATGTACACGAGTGATCCGCCAAATTTGAGCCGAATCGGCTGGCCCTTTATTTTCTTCGTCAAGTTACCCCAGGCATCTCTTTCTTCCAGATTTGATTCAGCACCTCATCATTAATCAGCGTTTTTCCGTAGCATCGTATTTACTTCTTAACGTATAACACGTTATTGATAAGCAGAAACGTAGGTCTCTTTACTGCCGTATACATTACTTTATTTACAGCTAAATAGGTGAAACGTACTTATGTTTCGTTTCTTCGAATGAGGTAACAAGCCGTATGTAAAAGGTTTCCTTCATTCACACAATAACAAAAATAGACCAAACAATTTACATTCGACATTTATTATTTCACACGCGACCCTCGGACCTTATGCCATCTGGTGCAAAGTTAACTAGAAAATTAAGAGACTGGATCAATAAATTTGAAAAGAAATGAGAAAAATTAAGATGGTGGAATCTTCATTGTTTCCTACCACTTAGTTACAACGCACTGTATGTTTATACGGCCACGTGAAAATGTCAAAAGATGAAACTTTCCTGGCAGATTAAAATTGTGTACTGGAACCGTGATCCGAACCTAGGACCTTTGCCTTTCGCGGGCAAGCGCTCTATCGTCTGAGCTATGCCACTAATCTTTATGGTACGTCCTGACTACTTCTGTCAATACCTCGCTTTCTACTTTTCAACATTCACAGATGTTCTCCTGCAAACATTGCAGGACTAGTACTTCTTGATGAAAGGAAATGCTGGAGTCATGTCTTAGCCACAGCCTAAGGGAAGTTTCTAAAATGTTTAAATATTTGTTAAGCTTAAGGGACTTAACTGCGGAGTTATCAGTCCTAAACTTACAAATTACTTATGAACTACCTTATGCTAAAGACATCCATGCCTGAGAAGGGATTCGAATCCCCGGCCGTAGCAGCCGTGCAGACTGTGACTGGCGCGCTGCAGACCGCTCGGCAACTGCGGCCGGCAAGGGATGCTTCACAGTTGTATCTAGAGCGCTTGGCCGCGAAAGGCAAAGGCTTCAGGTTCGAGTCACGGTTTCAGTACACAATTGTAATCTCCCAGGAAAGATTAATTTCTACGCACACTCCGCTACAGAGTGAAAATATCATTATGTTAAAGGATGCTTGTTTGGGATTTTGTTCAACATGCATGTCACAATGACCTGATTTTCAGTTTTGGGGTCAAAGTGTTGACAATTCATGTAAATTTCTGGTCTTTATCGTTTTGTAACAGGTTCATATCAATAGTGTCACTTCTCGACTCTTGTGGGTATTAGTGCCAGAAACGAGTTGTCCACCTTATGGATATAGCTATTACGATATTTTTATTTCCACTGATGACGACTTAAGGGTGAAATTGTACCAATCCCTCCTTAGGGTGCGTTTATGCTGCCAACTCGCTGCTCGCCGACATGGCACGGCGATGATGAATCAAACCCACAGAGCCTTACCGGCCCATTTAGCGTGCACCATCGCAGCTCGCAGAGTTCGCTGCTTGCTGTTCGCTACTATCCTCGCCAGGCGATGATATCAAACGCTTGATTTCGCGCTACGACCATCGCCGCCCTGCCTGAAACTTGCACTGTGATTGGTTGTGTCATAGTCACTACCAGAAGGACTCTTGACTGTTGCACACTTGACTGTCGCGTGCAGTATTCTTTGTTTGAGGTGGTTTCAGTACAGGCAACAATGAGTGAGGAACTGAAGCAGGTGATAATTATGCCTGTAAAAGCGAAATGGATAGTTTTTGAGCTGTTGGTAATATCCATAGTGAGGACGTTCAGCATTCAAAGGATGCACTCCATACATCCTCTTCCTTCTCCTTTTCAATAACAACATATTTGTAGCGAACAAATCACTGTCACAGTCGCCATACGATGTGGAGAACATATTTCACACTTCACGCCACTGCGGGTGTGCACTTAGCTGTAATGTAACAGCTGCAGGAGAATACACATGGCGAGCAGCGAGGTGCCTGCAGCGTGAACGCAACAAGGCTGCCGGCGAGCAGCGAACGGAAGGTGCCAGCAGCGAGCAGCCAGCTGCCAACTGCGAGGTGCCAGCA
The DNA here is from genome assembly GCA_026315105.1 of Locusta migratoria. Taxonomy (NCBI): domain Eukaryota; kingdom Metazoa; phylum Arthropoda; class Insecta; order Orthoptera; family Acrididae; genus Locusta; species Locusta migratoria. The sequence continues at coordinate 107,578,991 of CM048747.1, forward strand.
TAAACGCACCCTTACTTGCATCCAGTTTGAGCGTGGTGACCTAGTTGTGTTATCGCCATCCCCAACCATTGCTGCTTCATTTATAGAGTTAAGGGGTCTGTAGGTGATATGAATCCGACTGTAAGACGCTTACTTAATGCATGTAACCTTGCGCTTTGTGCGATAAATAACTTTGTGTCACCCCTTTTTAATGTATCTGGTATTTAATGTATTTATGTTTCAGCGGTTCTTATGTATACTCGGCCAGTGAACACGTTTGCGATCTTAGATATTAATGGTTGGGCGATCTGAACACCCACTACTAGGTCAGATTTGCAAAACTTTGACCACCGTTATTGTCACCCTATCTGTAAGGAATTGTATTATTGGAACGTGTTGATGTGTTACCTCCACTGTGAGGTAGTGAAATTATTACCACTCATTTCCCGTCTGATTTGACGTTTGCCGTACCTTGCATATTTCACACTGTGAAGGCTTTTGGATATGGCCCTTTAGGGCTAGGTTACATCTGATAAAGATACTTCTCCTAATTGTTTAAATCTGAGCCGAGTCTCCCTACTCATCAAAGCTCTTTTCAAGCCGTATTTGGTAATTGAGTTAAAATTGTATTGATGAGTGTACATGGAAGTCGTTTTCCTGAAGTTCAAATTGTGCCTTAGGTCTAGGTTCCATGTCGCAAGGTGTGCTTTGGGGTGATATTTGTACTTCAGAGGCACTTGGATTTCAATCCAAATTGTAACATGTAATTTTAGTTTCCTTGCCCCAAGCTGCATTTATACTAAATGGCATCTGTACTTCAATTTAGATTTGTGTTGTAAAGCCTCTCGGCAAGTATTTGTTTTAAATTTAAATTGTGCCATAGGTACCAGGCTGTAAGAGGTATTGTGAAGTGACTTTATATGAAATTGAATGGCTCGTTAAGTGCTTATGCAGTACGTTAGCTATGAGTTATAGACTATAAATAACCTTGTCGATGGGCGATTTTGAGAGGTTATGTTAAAAGGAAAAGTGTTTGGTCCGGGGTTCGAATCCCCCCTCGGGCATGGATATTTGTGCCGTCCTTAGTTCGTCAGTAGTTCCTACGTAGTTTGTATGTTTAGGGACTGATGACCCCGTAGTTAAGTCCCATAGACTATACAAACATTTGAACATTTTTGAAAATTGTTTGTCCCTTGTTATTTCTTCATCTCTAAATATTTACATTGCTGAACTTTGAGTGGCTGTATGGGTTATGTATACCAGATGTACCGTCTAAACTGTTGTAAGGTGGAGGCCTGTTAATAGACCTATAGTGTGACTGCCCCCTTAAAATGTTGGGTATTCGGTGGAAAATTTATGAAATCAGTAATTGGCTTGCTTATTCATGTCAGAGTTTTGAAAATATTAAAGAGTAATATAAAAATATATTATGGTATTCTCTTTGAAAACAAGCTTTCAGTCTTTACATTTAATGGATCTTGCCTGAGTAAACTATTCTATTAATTGGCTTGTTGCCTTGAGTTTCTTGATTTTATTGTTCATGTCAAGTGTTTTTAAAACAAATTAAAGATTATAATTTTTTAATATTCTCTTGGATATCTGCGTTTGTAAATCAAGCCTTGTTAAAGTGTGACTGCAATCACTTATTATCTTTGGTGTACCCACCCAGTTCTCTCAGTCTGTCGCTTATTAGCATTTGATTATTTACTAAATATTTAAAAAAATTGCCAATCCCATCTCACTGTTCTCACTCTGTTATGCCTTAGAAATGATCCATGATCGAAACCGGTAGCTCTCAGAAAAATAAATAACAGCTGATAGTCAACCACAATGATATTTCAAAATTATGTGGTAGCTGTAAGGCCCCACCTTATCAAGAACTTACCTAGAAATTCTTGGAACTAACAATGGAAAAGACAGATGCTTTTGCCTTAGAAGTGTTCTTCGAGATTGAAAACGAACGTGAAAAGTTACCACTATCGAAACTATAAAATCATGAATTTTTTCTATATGTCTGAATTTAAATATAAAGGTATTCCTGCAAATATGAGTGGATGTATGCATGGGTACAAAATACTAACACGAATTATTTACAGACGAATGGAAAAATTTGTGGAATCCAACCTCGGGGAAGATCAGTTTGGATTTAGGAGAAATGTAGGAAAACGGGCGGCAATACACACATTGCGACTTATCTTAGAAGATAGGGATAGGCTAAAGAAAGGGAAATCTACGTTTTTAGCGTTTGTCGATTTGGAAAAAGCTTTTGACAATGTCGATTGGAATACACTCTTCCAAATTCTGAAGGTATCAGGGGTAAAATATAGGGAGCGAAGAGTTATATTCAACCTATACAAAAACCAGACGGCGGTTATTAGAGTCGAAGGGCAAGAAAGGGACGCAGAGGTTGGGAAGGGAGTAAGGCAGAGTTATAGCCTTTCCCCAATGTTGTTCAATCTGTACATTGAACAGGCAGTGAAGTAATGGAAGGAGAAGTTTGGAGAGGGCATTAAAGTTCAGAGAGAAGAAATAAAAAGTTTGCGGTTTGCCGATGACATAGTAATTCTGTCAGAGACTGCAAAGGATCTGGAAGAGCAATTGAATGGCATGGACAGTGTCTTGAAAGGAAGATATAAGATGAACATTAACAAGAGTAAGACGAAGGTAATGGAATGCAGTGTCAGAATATCAGGTGTTGCTGAAGGAATTAGATTAGGTAATGAGACAATAAAAGTAGTAGATGAATTTTGTTATTTAGGTAGCAAGATAGCTTCTGATGGCCGAAGTAAAGAAGGTATAAAATGCAGAATGGCTACGGAAAGAATAGCGTTTCTGGAGAAGCGAAATTTGTTAACATCCAATATTAATTTAAATCTCAGGAAGTTCTTTCTGAAAGCATTTGTCTGGAGTGAAACGTGGGCCATAAGGAGTTCACATAAAAAGATGACAGAAGCTTTGGAATGTGGTGCTACAGACGAATGATGAAAATAAGATGGGTAGATCACGTAACTAATGAGGAGGTGCTTATTCGAATCGGGGATAAAAGGAGTTTCTGGCATATCCTGACTATGAGAAGGGATAGATTGGTAGGACACATTCTGAGACATCAAGGAGTTGTCTACTTAACATTAGTAGGAAGCGTGTGGGTAAAAATCGTAGAGGGAGACCGAGAGACGAATATAGTAAGCAGATTCAAAAGAATGTAGGTTGCCGAATGTATTCTCAGAAAATGTTCTTATAATATGTGTAACATTTTAATAAAATGAGTACAGAATCTAAAATATATCAGAATATATAAACATTACGTCATTGTTCATCCCGGCGGCCAGCGCAAGCCACAGCGGGTGACGTTAAAATCATACTAACATTGTGTTTGTTTCGATACCAGGAAAAGCAATAGGGGATCAGTTGAGATATCAAGGCTCGGAAGTATTCTCATCGGCAGAATGAACTACCATAGTGACAACGTCTTTCTGTCGGTTCTACGCAGTGGAGACAAGATTACGGCAACGGAAGTAGGGAACAAAGTTGCTACAGACAGTGTTGGTGTTGTCTTGTGTTTACTGTACCAATTACACAAGCATTTGGGTTCAGATAGTGTGGTGAGTAGGTGGTAAAATGCAGGAACAACGTGACCTACTCGCAACTATGACATGGAGAGCCATAGGAAGGTTGGAAGCGGGACAGACCAACACCTCCTAGAAGACAAGACCTCACAACTGCCCGTGACTACGTCACACATGAAGCTGAAACGCCAGCTCACTGGCTGTCCGCTGCGGCACGCCCACCGCTTCGCAGCGGTCGGCCAATGAGCTGGCGGCCGCGGCCTACACGTGTGACGTAGGCACGGGCACCCGTGAGGACACGGAGGTGGCTGCCGCTATTTGAGTGTCCAAATGTATAATTTCCAGGACCTGGACGCGATTACAAACAGGAACTGTTAAAACAATGCAAGGCCAAGATAATCCGCGGGTAACATCAGCAAGAGACGACCGTTATCTTCGGTTAACAGCACGTCGAGACAAGAGGCCGAATGCAACTCAGCTGAAACGCACACTCCAGGCCGCAACAGGTCAATACAAACAGTCCGAAATCGCCTTCGGAAATGTAACATCTACGCACGGAGGCTTATAGTGTATGTCCCATTAAAATATTGACACCATTTATCCAGCTGAAACCGGGCAGAGGAAGATTAGGAATTGAGTGGTTACAAGTCACACCGGGTTCTGTTCACAGATGGTTTGAATTAGTGTTCAGCCGGAAAATCGTCGTACCCTCATCTGGAGAGAACGTGGAATTTGGAACAAGCCTTCTTATGTGGAGGAAACATCATATCATGGTGGCAGGAGGGGTCAATATTGGCACACGTACGTACCTCTATGTCGTTCAGAATGGGCCTTTGACCGCTCAAATCCTTCGACCTTATGTTGTGCCCTGCGCTGCTACCATAGGAGATTGTATCCTTCTGGTGGACAAAATGCTCGTTCCCACAGAGCTGCTCTGGTGGACATCATGCTTGAAGCTGAGGGAATTGAACGGTTGCAGTGGCCAACTTGTTCACAGGAATTAAACCCGACTGAGCAACTCTGGGATGCAACTGGCAGACACATTGTGGCCAGATCAGCACCTCCCACAAAATTAAAAAAGTGGATAATGCTCTCATGGAAGAATGGCTAAGTCTCCCTCAAGACCTGATTGATAACCTTACACAGTTCATGCCACGCAGGTAGCAACTGTATTGGCCGTCCGACGTGATCACACACAATATTAGAGGGCAACGAGAAGGAATTTTTCAGTAGTAGCCACATGGTTCCTCGCTCTAAGAAAAAGTCATGTAAACCTCAAGTAAGAGTTGAGACCGCAAAATTTCGTACTGTAACAAATACAAATTGTAATTGTAACCAATATCTTAATAAAATGCGTTGCCACATGTATACTGTGTATAATATCTCACCTGAGCCCCTAATTGTTTTGAGCAGTGTCGTTTGTATCACACTGTGGAGTCATATAGGTTCAGGTTTAGTAAGCCGGCCGCGGTGGCCGAGGGGACTGAGGCGCTCCAGTCACGGTCTGCACGGCTACTACAGTCGGGGGTTCTAATCCCCCCTCGTGCATGGATATTTGTGCCGTCCTTAGTATTAGCTAGTTCATAAGTAGTTTGTAAGTTTAGGGACTGATGACCCCGTAGTTAAATCCCATAAGCTATACAGACATTTGAAACATTCGAGGTTTAGTTAGAAAAACAGTTAGGGGGAATTTAAAATAGGGGTGCATTCATGTTATAACACCACCGATTGCTTATCTAACAAAAATATCATAAGCAAAATGTGAAAGCCGTGTCACTTCTCGATGTCAACTCCCTGCAGCTGTAAAAATTTTTCACATGGACTTTTATAGTATGTCTTTTTATACGACATTATTTTACACCTCCCGTGGGTTTTAAAATATAAGGAAATTTTTAAAATCATCTTAAATGTTCAAATATTTGTACAGCTTATGGGACTTAACTACGGGATCATCAGTCCCTAAACTTATAAACTACTTATGAACTAGCTTACACTAAGGACGGCACAAATATCAATGCCCGAGGGGGGATTCGGACCCCCGACCGTAGTGGCCGTGCAGACCGTGACTGGAGCGCCTCAGTCCCCTCGGCCACCGCGGCTAGCTAAAATTATCTATCTCATCATATTTTTATCACCGTTTTTATGGTTTCTACAGTATAATCCACCAATTGGTTCACTCTTTTTATACCTAATGTAGTCACATTTTTTGAAAGTTCAGTTAAGACCACAATTTGATAAATTGGCCCCTTCTCAACAACCTGCATCTTTCCTCTCTTCCAATCACTACTCCCTCCCCCCTCGCTAAACCCTATAGCGCCTACTTCCCCATTATCTTCCTTCCCCAACTATATCCCGTTTATCTCGGCCTCGATATATAAAAAATTGTGAATGCCCTCATAAAACACACTACTTATCATAACTTAAACGAGGCGGGTTGTAGTCGCAACTACAAGGTAAATCTCTTCAGTTATGCAGAACTATGTCAACGTAAAATCTGTTCATCTTACAATAAAATTATTGTAGAAAAATGAATTAAGAAAATTATATTTAGTTTTTTTATCTGGTTTTATGTTCTGAAAATGATCCAGAAGGATTCAAACATGTTAATGAAGGGGAAAAATCAGATTATCAGACAAATTATTTCAAATATCAGTGCAGTTGCTGGCAATAGCAAGTCGATAATGTCGATTATGGTGTAAATATTAATTAATTTGAGAATTAGTATTATGTTTTAATCTATTATTAACGTTACTATCGTTTCAGACTCTCATTTCTGTATGTTTGTCTACCAAAAAACTAAGAATAGCAATATCACGAGTTTTGAAGAAGTCTTTTTAAAAACGACAAATAACCCTACTGAATGCAAAGAGCTAATGATGTGCTCTCTGTCTTTCTGTCAGCGAGAAACGGACCAACCAGTATTACACATGCTGCAGTATTCCAGATTGCCAAACGTGTCTTTTTGCAGGATGTGGTAAAAGAACTTACTGGACAAATGAACATATGTGGAAAATTGAATACAAAGTCATAAGTGAAGTTTATTATGTACTGCTATCAATATACCGATATTTATTTGTTTGAACCTTCTATGAAATTGAAATAAAAAAAAGTTTGGCCATACAAGTATCGCCTTTGCAAAGCATATTCAGTAGCCTAAATTATTTATATGATTACGTTTTGCAATATTTCATGTTTTTCCTTTTTAAGGTATTTTAGGTTATAAACAGTTCTGGCGCGTTTTATAAGTATGATTACTGATGTTCTCATTTTATTCATTGTTCAAATGCTTGTGAAGCTTAAGGAACTTAACTGTGGGGTCATCAGTTCCTAAACCTACAACTACTTATGAACTACCTTATACTAAAGACGACCCAAACATCCATGCCCGGGAAACGGCCTCGCGCATCAGTGCATAGAGCCTCAATGCGCTTGGCCACTTCGTAGCGGCCCTGATTTTATTAAAAATTACAGATTTTCGCGAACTGTAAGTTTTAATAAAATGGGAATATCATTAGTTACAAGACTCACCAGTACTGTTTATAACCTGAACTACTAAAAACGTAAAAAAACTAATAATAAAAAAATAAATTGTGAAATGTAATCATGTATATATTACAGGCCACTGAAGATGCCTTGCAAATAAAGGCGAAACGCGTAGGGCAAAGTAATATCTTTAATTTCAGTTGCATAGAAGGTTCATATAAATAAGTATTGGCATATTAAAACAAGAAGCAACTAACGGAAAAAAACGACAGAAAAAACTAACAATGGTATTTATTTTTAGTTTTTCGTGCCTCACATGTAATCGTTGCAGCAATCTTTTATTGTTTAATGTTACTTATAATACAATAAACTAATCTCATATGTTGTGTTCCATTTCACTTCACTGTTACATGAAGTAATTTTTCCTTTCGTGATTTATTTGACTTTTCCTTTACAAATTTTTGATTCATAAATAAACACATGTGCTGCAAGTAAAACAAAAAATGTTCAAATATTTGTAAATCTATCGGACCAAACTGCGTGGTCATCAGTCCGTAGCTTACAAACTACTTAAACCTAGGTAACCTAACCTATGGACAACACACACACCCATGCCCCAGGGAGGACTCTAACCTCCACGGGGAGCAACCGCGCGCTCCGCAGCGAGACGCTTTAGACCGCTCGGCTACTCCACCGCGGCGCAAGTTAAACAAATTACTTTTCATGGCGATACGAAATCGTTATCCTTTTTGACCTCAGAACATTTATGAAACAAAGAGGTTACAACTGTGTTTGCGGGTTGATATTATTTGCAGGAGCGAGCAATTGATCTCTCCTGCCCCTCGCTTGGTGCTGCCTGAAAATAACGGAGTCGTTACGAGCGATTTAAAGACAGTGGGGCTAAGGGTAGCGGGATCAGGTTGCGTTCCCCCGGGCGCCGTACTTGTGTCCCGTTACCTGCGGCGGGCGCAGCCGTCCACACAGAGCCGTCCGCTCTCGGCGGCTGCTACAGTCGAACTGCGCCGACTCCGCTGCTGGCTAAACAGCCACTGCGGCGGCTGCACCGACCGGTCCCGCTCGCTCTTGTATATTCATGAAGTGGAGGATTTTCGAGCTTGCTGGAAAAATATAAAAAGGAGCCACGAACGAAGAGTAATTCCCCGGAGAACGAAGATAAAAAAAAAAGAAAAAAAGAGAGAAAGGACACAGGGAAAAATCTGACCCGGCTGCCTACATGTGGAGAATCACCGCAGAGATTCCGGTGCAATGTATTTTTATACATCTCATGAATGGCTAACTTAAACCTACATAGTGTTTTCTCTTCACCAGGCTCTGATTCCGTGGTAGAGGCAGACGGTAACTGGAAGGAAATGCAACACCTCGGAATTAGTGTTATTGCTATTTTTGTCCATACTGAATTCTTTAGACTGAATCAATGTAATATCAGAGAGTGGAAAAACCGAATAGCTCTACCAACAGAATGTCGGGTGTGCCACTCAGACTGTAGTGTATCTACATCTACATGGGATACTCTGCAAATCACATTTAAGTGCCTGGCAGAGGGTTCATCGAACCACAATTATACTATTTATCTCCCATTCTATTCTCGAATAGCGCACGGGAAGAAAGAACACCTGAATCATTCTGTTCGAGCTCTGATTTCACGTATTTTACTCTGATGATCATTTCTACCTATGTAAGCTGGAGTCAAACAATATTTTTTCGCATGCGGAGGAGAATGTTGGCGATTGGAGTTTCGTAAGTAGCCCATGCCGCAGCGATAATCGGCGTTGTTGTAATGATTCCCAACCCAGATCCTGTATCATTTCCTTAACGCTGTCTCCCCTTTATCGTGACAATACGAAACGAACTGCCCTTCTCTGTACTTTTTCGATGTCAAACACACCGTTAAACCCACTTGATAAGGATCCCACACTGGGCAGCAGTACTCCAAAAAAGGACGAACAAGCGTAGTGTATGCAGGTTCTTTAGTGTATGCATATTCCATATGACTTTTGGATATCGGAATACAATCTTCGCCGGCCGCGGTGGCCGAGGGGACTGAGGCGCTTCAGTCACGGTCTGCACGGCCACTACGGTCGGGGGTTCGAATCCCCCCTTGGGCATGGATATTTGTGCCGTCCTTAGTTGTAGGTAGTTCATAAGTAGTTTGTAAGTTTAGGGACTGATGACCCCATAGTTAAGTCCCTTAAGCTTAACAAACACTTGAACACTTGAATACTATCTTCTTTCTCTTTTTTGTATCTGATATATTGTTCTTAATACTGGGCATATCAAAAACAGTGACCTTAAATACTCATATTTATGATTAAAAAATTGGATGTATAGCTAAATACTTACAAAAATCCTGAAGTGTTGCTACGCTTTTACATATGGGCTGTGATACCAGCAGCAGCACTAACAACATCTTGACACGGCGGTAGCCAGCGGAAGTATCGGGGGTTGTCACAATGCAATCTGTGTTCCAATTTTAAAAGTTGAAACAGCTTGACAGTTGAGCTGTTCGTGTATTTTGGATGCTGACCTGAATGAAATTGAGAACTGACCTATCCTCCCTCCCCATGCTCCCCAGAAGACAACTGGACGATGAAACCCCCCTCCTTTCTCAGAAGACAATCCGAGCAATCCACCTTCCTCACGTTCCGGAAGAACATATAGCCCACAGCCCTGCATCTAGACCAGTGGTTCCCAACCAATGTTCTGAGAACCACAAAATTTCCATTTTTATTTCATTTTAATTACGTAATTCCTTGTATAGTAGAGATTCGCAATATTTCTGGGTAATAGGCCTGGAATGACATATCAGAATCGCTTGTGTTGGATTGAGCTTTAATCCTATATTATGTGCCCATGTTGACAGTGCGCATAGGTCAATATTGAAATTCTCGATTGCTGTCTTCAGGTTTCTTGGTTTTGCACTTAGATACAAATGGTATGGACATACATGGGGTATTTAGAAAAGGACAAAACAGATGACACGTCATTCACGTATTATCTCGAAACGTACGAGGCGACATCCAGTTTCTTGAACTGTTTGGCGCTGAGCCTGGAGTCAACGGCCGTGGCGCGGAGGGTACACCAGTTACCTCCAGATCACTTAAGTTGAACACCGTCGGGCGTAACCAGTGCTTGGAAGGGTAACCGTCCTCGTACGCCACGCGCTGTTGACAGTTTTCACTTTGCTTTACGGCAGAGGGGACACGAGGGGTGGTGGTGCAAAATCTTTAATCACAGGTCTGTTCACCAGGTCCTGGATTAAATTCCAAACCTCTCGGTAGCGTCTCATGGAGGGCACTGTTGATGGTGATCCGTCCGTCGGATGGGGACGTTAAGCTCGGCGACCCCTTTGGTGCTTTTCTAGAGGAGTAGACTATGTGTCGGCACCGGGTTTCATCCTCTCCCTTCTCCCATCATATCCAACACGAACATGATGATCCTACATTAAACACGTACCCATTGCATTCGCCTTCACTTAACATAGACACTGCAGCACACAGTCCTCACACTTCACGAAGGAAAGGTGCTTCGAGCGCGAAGGATAAGGAAAACCTTTCCAATTAGCCGACTGAACCTGCCCTTCGGGATCTCTCAGACATTCATGCCAAACGACTTTTACTGTTGATGAAACCTGGTGTCTCCGGCACGACCCTGAAATGAAACGGTAAAGCATGGAATGGCGTTTGCCAAAATAAATTCGTCGGCAAAAGATCAGCGCCGAAAAAAATCACGCATCAAAACGTTGTTTATCTTATTTTTCGATTGTCAAGGCATTATGAACAAGGAATTTATACCTGAGGGAACGACGATGAACGCTGCAAGGTATGTTGAAATTTTGACCTGTTTTACGCAACGTTACGCAGGGTACGACCCAAATACATACAACAAGATACCAGGTTTTTTTCACTACAATCGTTCAACAGTTCCTAGCCAATCGAGGGGTAATGCAACTTGAAAATCTACCATAGTCGCCGGATCTCAGTTATCCAGACTTCTTCCTATTACCTCAACGCAAACTCGCTTTGACGGGAAAGAGATTTGACGATATTTCTGACACCAAACGAAACGTGACAAGGGTTTTGAACACCATCCAAAAGCAATAGTTCGTGCAATGTTTCCAGAACACGTATCCGAGAGCTCAGCGTTGGATAGTTATGGAAGGCGAGTATTTCGAAGTACGGTAAAGTAACTGTACTTCATCTACGTTAATGGTACAAGACTATTCACCGAACTTAATTGTCAGAGATCGTACTGTGAAGTGGAGGAGCTACATCCTTCTGAAAATGATGTCATCGAACTGTTCCTTAAGTTGTGGGCGAGAGTGAATTCTGCATAATGTGAAACTGCCTTAGTTCAGTCATTGTCTGGTCGCTCTCTTTCGTGCTAAATAATCTCATGAAGCTTTGGACCACTTAAGTGCTATTTATTTCTTTATTAATCTCTGAAAATTAATCGTGATAATGTGTATAGTATTCTATGGCCTCTAGCAGAGAATTGGTGAAGTTAATCCCGAGAAGCTTGCACTAGTTGTAATCAGCATACTTCATATATCCCGACAGTCGTATGAGGCATTATCAATTCTGTGCTTGTGCGGCTACATACTTCCGTGGACTTGACACAAACGTTTATACATTCTTTCTCCCATTTCACCGGATGTGCGAGGTGACCTGGATTCTTCCCTCTGCACAAGTATCCTGTATCCTCAAATTGACGATATCACAACGAGATTTTTTGTGCCGCAGGCGTATCCATGGCAACACGCTGACACAGAACATGCTCTGACCGGAAGCACTGACTCGCTCTTTGCAAAGTGCAGCACACAAAACACTTTTTGTTGAGCAGACGTTATCGTATTTATGACCGACTGGAAACCGAGAAAATGCGTATACTGACGTCTAAAGGTGCTTTTCTGAAACTCTAGGTCATGCCCATTCCTCGTCATCCCGTCCCATTGTTACCGTTAAAAATCAGGTCCTTTTTTAAGCTACCCTACTATATCTTAACCAAGATAATGTAGTGGCAGTAACTTCTTATTGAGTCCTCCAGAGGCGTCGTATAACTGCCGGAAAGGTAAATTGTTGCTGTTGACCGCACGATGAGTACTTTCATGCCAATCTCCATGTCACATAGTCCTATGAATAAATTCTGCAACATACTTCCACCTGAAATTGCGTACTGCAGCCTCGGTCTCCATGTATAAATTTTGCATCCTACACTTAACGGTTCAATCAGTCCAATTGTGCCATAAAAGGCGTAATTCCCTTCGTGACACACAGCACAACATTAGCGCTGTCAAACTTCGTGGCAAATGCTTGCCCACATGTTGATGTTCCTGTTAGTGTTAAATATGCCGAATTCTGGTTGGAAGCTGCTTCAGCATGCACCATACACGCCGAACATTACTCACTCGAACATCATCTGTCCGGTCTCAAGAACAAACAACAGGCCGACCAACGCTTTATGATGCTAAAACTGCAACCACACGGACTCTACGAACAGGGTATACAGAAAAAGGCCCATGGTGGAAAAAAATTGTTCAGAACCTTGCTGGCAACGTACAAAAGAAGATAAGAGAAGCAAGTTCATTTTAGATTTTGACAGAGTTTGAACTTTTCTTGTAATGAGATTATTGGACGTAACTCTGGGATCTTGGCTTGCTTGTTGAAAGAGACGAGACGAGCTGTGCTGTGCACGCACCGCAGCCTCGCGTGACGCGAGTCGCCTTGTCGACTCGGCCGACTAGCGTGTTGAGTTGCTCGCGTGAGAGAATACTAAAGCAAACACACGCAGGCCTTTTGTCGCACAGTCGGGGAATTAAGATCGCAAATCACATTGTAGGAAAAAATTAAAATATTTCCTAGGTTGCTAGACGTTAATGGCCGGGAGAGAAATACGGCAAGAGGTTTCGACTTCGCAACGTCACTTCTGACTTCAGGTTTCTTTGTTTCTGACGGGCCGGAATGAAGACATGAACAATTTAAGAACCATCTTAAATATTGGAGGAGGGGTCAATATAGCAACGCGCTCGCTACTTGTTTATAATATTATTCGTCACGATAACTTGAGGAATGCGCTTGTGCTGTCACAAGCACAGAAAATCTAAACTAGTAGAATACTATTCATTTGCCTCTGAGCGCTGCCAACGCTAAGCCAACCGATGAAGCGCGTGTACACGTATTGCTGTAGGCTATACACTCCCAAGTTACAAAAATATTAATATTACTTGTAGAGAAGTATTTCCGCTAAATTCGCGATATACGATAGAAAAGTGGAATTTTATATTGACGTTCTTAAAAAACGAGAGCAGTGCGCATGTGTTGCATTCTTAGTAACGAGTGGTTGTCATTATGAAACACTAACATATAAATGTTAGACTGAAGAAATGGATGCAGAGAGTAATTCGTAAGGGTGTTACCAAGAGGGGCTAAGGAATACTCTGAAATGATTCCACTTAGATCGAAACTTAAAGAGGATTTTGTATGTAACTTTCAAAGTGTAACAATTGTACTTATGATTCGATCTGTTTCCATTAATGCGTTTATTTCCGACCATGGTATTTCGCACCGTTAATAAACACACACAACCTCTCTTCGTTTGAGTTAATCTGTCAATGCGCTGGTTTAAACTTCCTGCTCCATTAAAAATGGGTTCCAGAGAGGGACTCGGACCTATCAAACCAATCTAGCATACAGTTTTGATCCGGCAGGAAGTTTCATACAGTACATTGTTTCCAATAACATGCGGAGAGGGTTTCTTTAAGTTGTCGAAATCAGCGAGGATTGACTTGGTGGGGTTGTTTCCATGAGAAAGAACCTGCGGAGATAATCTGCTGCCTTACAAAAGAACGGTAGCGTTATGCAGTATTGTTTGCAGGTGTGTGCTGTGTTAGCGAGCCGTCTTGACGTAATAAGATGAGCCAAGAGGCGGTCTCTGGACCGTCGCAGGGGTATTCCGAAATTCATCCTCTCCGAAGAGAAAATGGAAGCAAGTGATTCATATTACTGTTAGTTTGACGTTAATCTGTTTTCATTTTTCTTAGTTTTCGATACGTGCATATATAATACCGTAGCTGCAGATAATACTCTTGGCCAATAAAGTTAACACATCAGATTCTTCCTAGCGTTATGCAAGTGAACAGTATTTGCGGGAGTTCCGTCTCCGATTACGTTTTAGGCGGGTTATAGTGGCGGCACTGCTACAAGCAGCCGCCGCTTCCTCCCCTCCATCCCTCCGTCTCCCACCGGTCGACATAAGCGCTGTCAAGGCCGCTCCCAGTATTCACCGCGCGAATCATCAAATTATCTGGACATGTAGTACACTATTAGCACGAAAAGGTCGACTTCGATTAAATGGCGGAAGATGGACATATGGAGTAATAGCAGCGTTGTTCTCCAACAAATGGCGTAAGGCCAGTTACACATACTGTGGATCTTTTTCCGCCGTGGTCAACCGTCTCCACTCGCAGAAAGCCAGCGTTTATACACACAGCGATAAAATCTCCGTCGCCGTCGTACGAGTGAGTCGGTTGCTGGCAGTGTTCAAATGTTTGTAAATCTGTGGGACTCAACTGATAACTGATGAGTTCCTAGGATTACAAACTACTTAAACTAACCTAACGACAACACACACACCCATGCCCGAGGAAGGATTCGAATCTCCGAAGGGAAGCAACAGAGACCAAATGAACAGAGACCAAACTTTACGTTTATTGTTACTGCGGTGACGACTGGAAAGAAGAGAAAAAAACCGGACTAATTTGCAGTGGCGTAGCTATGTCACCAAGGGCCCCGGGGCAAAAATGACACTAATACTGTACAGATGCAAAACTACTTCATCATCAGCTCCTTACCGCCCACTGGAAGACAATAAGACAAACCTAAATACCACTAAGTACATTGTTATGCGTCACGCAGCAGATAATGTTTAATCGTACTCTCTAACATAATTGTAAAAGTTTGTTTGTTATGCTTTCACGCAAAAAAATACTAGGGAATTTGGATGAAATTTTGCAGAGATAGAGTTGGACCTGGGTAGGACATACAGATGAAAATGCCCCATGGGATATTTTTTCGTCAGCGGTGACAGCAGGCGGACTTTTGTCAGTGCTGACAACTCACTCTTGCTAAACTACTGCGCTGTTAGCTCATTTCGTTGATAGCCCACTCAAAGAAGAAAAATAGGGTAAATATTCCTGTAGGATGGTTTCATCAAAAGTAAGTTGCCGGATTTTGTTTGATGAAACACTTTGGATTGAGCCGAGCCGTGCCCCTACCAGGCTTTTTGAAGTATATGTTAGTGTCTGGCCAGGAAAAAGTAATAAGTAAAATAACTAAGTCGATATTTTCGCTTATTATCGTGAGAGTGGGACAGAGGGCAGCGTCTTCATGCACAATTCACTATTGAGACAAAGTAATTATTACATGAAACTTTCGTTTCGCCGCCGCCCCGGGCCTCCAACAGCCTTAGTCCGCCACTGCGGGGGACCATTTACTTTTTTTCCAAATTCTGCTTTCGTTTGCTTGAAGTAAGCTATTTAAGTACAAATAAGTTCAATATATTGCTATTTAGTACCTCAGCGTATGTTTTTATTTTATTTGTTTTTTCATTTTTCATTTCACTGAGTTACATGTGCTCACATGGCGCCAGAGTAAGGTGCTAGGTGTGTCATTTGCTATGTCGCTAATAATTTTGGGTTGGTAATCCTGTAAGTCTTTCATTCCACAATATTATTTATGTACAGTTCCATTATTGTTTTTCTGCATTGTTACTACAGTCTTTATTCAGTGTTGTTCAAAATGTTCAAATGTTTGTATAGCATATGGGACTTAACTAAGGGGTCATGTCCCTAAACTTACAAACTACTTATTAACTACCTTATACTACAGACGGCACAAATATCCATGCCCGAGGGGGGATTCGAACCCCCGACCGTAGTTGTCGTGCAGACTGTGACTGGAGCCCAGTGCGGTGGCTCAGTCTGGCTACTGTGGGAAACTTGGTTTGAGAGGGAGCGGATATGATGGACGAAAGGGTCGGAGGGTAAAAAAGTTAAATAAAAAATTCGACGCCCTACTGCAACTTTTTTCGATCGTCGCTCACGAAGGCCAAGGGGCCCCTGGAGCTCGGGGGCCCCGGGGCACTGCCCCGCCTAGCCCTGTGATAGCTACGCCACTGCTAATTTGGGTTCATCCCATTACTGAAAGAAAAGGGAGGGGGGGGGGCGGAGAAGCTAGAGCTGTCTACTCGTTGTTTTAAGAGTTGAGGCAGGATGACACGAAATTCTTCACTACTTCAGAATGTGACTTCCTTCCACAGACTCCATAGGTGTTTGAAAAATAACATTAATCGGTAAAAAATAAATAAATAAAGCGGAATTGTATTAAGCCTGTAGAATAAAACTGAGGTAAATGTGGGGACAATCACTTTCAAACTAATTTCAAAGGTAACAGTATTTATTGATATATACATGTGGCGTCTGTTCCGAGAGAACAGACGTCACTTCTGATCCTGCAGTTGTTATTATTCAACATTCATAGAATATATGACATCAACTGCGATTGGGCAAAGCTGAAAATGTGTACCCAGCCGGGATTCGAATCCGGGTCTCCTGCTTTCTAGGTAGTTGCGCTGACCCCTACACCACTGGGGACACAGTGATCACCTGCAAGGACTACCTAAGCACGCCTTCTGTCAGATACAAATTCCCAGCTTCGCCCTGCCCACAGTACTCAAACTCGTAGTTATGAACTAATTCCCGTAAGAGTAAGGGCTTCAAACTTTGCCCACCCCTCCCCACTGACGATAGGATCATTGCCCGTCACCGGCATATTATATATATATATATACATGTGGCGTCTGTTCCGAGAGAACAGACGTCACTTCTGATCCTGCAGTTGTTATTATTCAACATTCATAGAATATATGACTTCAACTGCGATTGGGCAAAGCTGAAAATGTGTACCCAGGGGTACTGTGGGCAGGGCGAAGCTGGGAATTTGTATCTGACAGGAGGCGTGCTTAGGTAGTCCTTGCAGGTGCGGTGATCACTGTGTCCCCAGTGGTGTAGGGGTCAGTGCAACTGCTTAGAAAGCAGCAGACCCGGGTTCGAATCCCGGCTGGGTACACATTTTCAGCTTTGCCCAATCGCAGTTGATGTCATATATTCTATGAATGTTGAGTATTTATTGATATACATCTGTCAAAATATAATAACCATATTTTCGGATCTTTACATACACCAATACACAATAATATACAATTAAAATTGATGTCGATTGTCATTGTATCTGGCGCTGGTTTCACCTCACAAAACAGGCATTTCTTGAATTAAAGAAATTATATTCAGATTAATCGACGAATTGCGCGTGCATGTCAAAAACATCTGACGCCACACCTCTGCGCGCGAGCCGTCGTAAACGGAGTTTGGCTTCAGTCAGTAGCGAGCGAGGGTGTGTATCGGACATTCAAAACTGCCACGATCCCCCTTGAAAATCTTCTCCGCAGTCGGGGACGCAACGTTGAGTTTCCATAATAAATCCACTAGACCACGGCATAATAGCCCGGAAATTTTTAGTAATTTTCACCATTCCGGCCGTGAAAGTTTACATTTTACAGATTATTCGTGTTTTCAAGAAAGAAATAATCCAGTTAACAACTGTGTTCCCTCACGAAGGCTCAACTCACACTGCAGAAAACAACTGTCCACGGTGAAAAACCTCTGTGTGTGTAAGCGTGCATTTGGTTCGGTGCGCCACAACTTGGGCGGCGGCGGAAAAAGTGCCATCGGTGCTAGTGGCATCCGGCGGTCGTACAGCTACCGCCGACGGCGGATCTTCCGCTCGTTGGTTTTTGCTTTTTTCTGCTTAGGCCGTCCGAACACGGGTCGTTTCTTTCGTGGGCGAGACTCGCGTCTCGTCCGTCTCGCGCGTCTTGTGCGAACCTCGCGATGCCAGCGATGGCCATCCGCACACGGGTGGAATGGCACTCTTCGCGGGTGCGATTTTACTTGATTTTATTTGATTTTTCCAGGGAAGCCAAAACAGTCATGGTCGAACCCGCCACTGCCCGCACCGAAACAAAGTTTATTGTGCGGTATCGCTCCCTGTATATCTAGTAAAGCCAACCACTGCTCTTGAACAGTGCAAGGAGTCCCTTTACCAGTTCTTTATTAGACAAAACTTCTTCGGGTCTGGTTGTCCCAAATGTTCTGTGCCTTTTACTCTCCAATGCAATGCATTCGAAGATTAGATGTGATGCAGTTTCATCACCGTCATCACAGATCCTACATTTAGGGTTCTCTTCTGTTATTTCCATTGTATGTAGGTGTGTTTTGAAATTCCCATGGCCTGTCAGCAATCCAACCATGAGTCTAATCTCTCTCCTGTTCAGGCCCAGGATTGCAGAACTTCTTTTAAAACATGGCTTTGGCATCATTACCATGCCATGTTTTTGTTGATGGACTTTGGTCCAATATTCTACGTGCTGTCTTCTGAGCCAGTTACGTAGCTCCAATTTGATCATTGCCTTGGTGATTGTCAGGACAGGTTCCGGTCCAATAAATGGAGTCTCTGCCCTCATCCTGGCTAATCTGTCGGCATGTTCGTTGCCACTGATCCCCTACTGGCCAGGGACCCACAATAGGTTTACTTTATTGCTTTCCCCTAGCTCCACCAGAACTCTGTGACATTCTGCAACAATTTTAGACCTTGCAGGAGCTGCCAGTGATCTCAGGGCTGCCTGGCTGTCTGAATAGATATAGATGCTACGGTCTTTGTAGCACCTACGCAAATTCTCCTCCACACACGCCCTGATGGCAGTGATTTCGGCCTGGAATACATTTCCCTAGAGAGAAATACATTTCCCTAGAGAGATGACACCCTCCAGTCTTGGCGGCACCCCGTATACCCCGGCCCCAACGCCTTGGTCTGATTTCGACCCGTCAGTGAACCAGACAATATCCCCCGTACGGTGTCGAACTATTGTCTCCCACTGCTCCCTACTTCCAATTGTTATACTGAAAGGCTTGTTGAAGCAGTATGGGGTTATAATATAGTCGGCTGGCATTTCCCCAACCTTTCCTATATTTACCTCACTCACTACTTTAGTGTGTGATTCTGGATATCCCAAAGAGTTCCAGTTGTTGCCAGTTTTGAGACTGTAGGCACCAGCTGCTGCCTCCATCTTGACCCAAAGGTGTAATGGGGGCATATCCAGCATGGTTTCCATCCCAGCGATTTTACTTCAGTCAGCTTGCGGTTTCCAACTGGGAGCTACAAAACTGTGTTCTTCTATCCTCCAATAGTTACCCGCATAATGGACAGTTCTAATGATGTTTTACTGGTACCGGCGCAAGGAAAGAAAGACACAAAGAGCGTTATGGGTGCATCCGTACATAGAGCGGAATTTTCATCACCGGTTGTTCATTGGTGCAAGAGAACTGCAAGAGACCGATACAAAATTTTTTAGCATTGTCAGAATGTCAAGTGAAAATTGTAGCTCCAGCTATTCATCACATGGATACAAACATGAGGGAATGTGTGAGTGCAGGAGAACGAATACTAGTGACATTAAGGTATTACTTTTATTTGTAACAAACATAAAAAAGCATGAACAAGATTTTATTATCCATTTAAATATTAAAACGATTTTACGTTTTTGTGAATTATACTAAAAAGTAAATGAATGTGAAAGTACATGAAACAGGTCACAAATTGTGAAAGATTTTTTTCGCTTGTTGCTGAGGAGAGATAGGGTTCAATGTTGATTTGCTGGCTCTGTTAACACTTCCCGTTGGTGTTTCTTCAGTGAACGAAGATTGTTCAAACTGATTGCGACAGACACTGAATCCTGCTGTGCTCTGATAGCATGGCGTCGCTATAGGGATGGTTCAAGATTTCCGGAGAGTTTCCTGTAACCTCGTATATGAGGAGCAATGCTTTTCTTTAAAAACATCTTAATTGAACATCGCTCATCTGCATGAGGTCTGAGACGAGGCTGACCAGAAAACTATGTATAATGGCCTCTCTTTTGTCTTTGTCAGTACTGGCGGTTGACATCTTCGCTGACTTTGCTGAAAAATATTTAGCAAAGGCTTTGTCACTTTGAATGTGACAGATTCTTTTCCTGACTAGTCTTCTCGTACGCATGGGATCAGGTAATGGCGTCACGCTGCCCTCATGGATTGCCGAAAGTGGTGCTTACATCAGGGCTGGAGATGGGTGGTGCTGTAGGTGCGGTTTGGCGTGAAGATGGGGGATGGTAGTCGGCAGTGTTATGTTCAAGCTCGGATGAAGTATTCTCTGAGAAGTGGGGTATTTCGTTGACATTTTCTATTTCGGAAACATACAGTGTTGGTGAGGCTGAAGGATTGAAGGTAAATTACCAGTAGGGACGCCAGCTACTTTTATGGAAGGAATAGCAAATAGCATTGCACCCATTAGGCAATAGGCATTCTTCTTTGTTGCTCCACTACCATTCCGTTTGGGCCCCAGATTCTTTACGAATGTACTCCGCAGATTAATCCATTCTTCCTTCCATTCAGTCACTCTAACCGAAAAAATGAGTAGAGACTACAATTGGGCGAATACTATCTGAAACCATGCAGATCTTATGGAATGAGTTGAAAGACGCCTACATACCATGCCCCACTCAAGATCAGAGAACAAGAATTGCTGAGCGCTTCCAGTCCCAATGGAACCATCCAAACACTGTAGAGGCAATAAATGGGAAACATGTTCGCATAAAGAAAATTCCCAATACTGGTTAGACTAATTTTAATTATAAATCATGTCGCTCTGTAGTACTACTAGGATGCTGTGATGCCGATGGTATTTTAATGATGACTGAAACTGGGTACGCTGGTAAAACAGTGATGGAGGTATTTTAAGCGGCTCAGCAATTAAAAGCTTACTATCTAATTCACTACTTAACATACCACCGCCGTCTAAGCTTCCCTTTGACTATGATTAATGTGATTTTCCTTATTACTTTGTAGGGGACGAAGCCTTCCCGTTATCCCGATATTTACCAAGACCTTACTCAAAAAGGACTCATGATAACACAAAACGAATTTTCAATTACCGGTTAAGCAGGGGTAGAAAATCAGTTGAATGCACGTTTGGTATGATGACTGAAAAATTCCAATTATTTGGTACTGCTATACGTTGACGGGATGAGAATACAATCAATAACACCTTAAAATGTGTTTGCGTACTTCATAACTATGTTAGAAAGAGATAAGGTTGTCAGTACACAGCACAACAAGTGGACCAAAATGTCAACATTACTGGTTCTACTAACCCCATTGGCCTTACGTTAACACCTCGAGCAAAACTAAACAATCATTCTACCGCTAATGCTATCAGAGATTATTTAGAACATTATTTTCTGACTCCAGTGGCATCAGTGCCATGGCAGTGGAACTGCTGCATTTGAAAGAAAAATATGGGTTGTGTATTTTTTGTATTTTATTTGAATCGTCTTTATTTGCATCTGATTTGTTTGTATTTTACGACGTATTGCGCTATAGAATAAGTCAACATTAAAAATAAAAATGAATATAAATACTTGACGAGTTTACTTCTGTGGCAACCTCATTCCACGTTTTATCCGTAAAAACCTTTCTTGAATGTTCTTGGAGGGTGTAATCGTAAAGCACAGGATGTTTCTCCACCTCTCTCACAAATCTGATGTTGAACAGCTAAAAAAGAAGTTATTTTGTATCGTTACTGATCTTACTATTCCGTGGTTTAGATTAGATTAGATTATTTATTTGTTCCGTAGATCCAAATTGAGGGGATCCTCGTGGATGTGGAACATGTCAAGAAACAAAATTTACAAGTTGAATAACAAATAATACTAATAATATAAATACATACACTTATAATATAAATACAGATACATAATTTTTTAAGTTTTTTTTTTTTTTTTGTGATAATATAATAATATTAATATAGTATGAGTGCATGCATCATTTGGTACAATTTAGAAATTCACTAATGGAGTAGAAGGAGTTAGCCACTAGAAAGTCTTTTAGGTTCCTCTTAAACTGATCTTTATTTGTAGCTAAATTTTTTATACTTGATGGTAAATTATTGAAAATGTGTGTTCCTGAGTAGTGGACCCCTTTTTGAACTAAAGTAAGTGCTTTTAAATCCTTGTGTAGATCATTTTTATTTCTAGTATTGTATGTATGAACTGAGCTGTTTGTTGGGAAAAGGGATATATTATTTATGACAAATTTCATTAAGGAATAAATATATTGAGAGGCAGTAGTTAATATACCCAGTTCTTTGAAGAGGCTTCTACAAGACGTCCGTGAATTTACTCCACAAATAATACGTATTACACGTTTTTGGACTCTGAAGACTTTTGACTGACTTGAAGAGTTACCCCAAAATATTATACCATATGACATTAAGGAATGAAAGTAAGCAAAGTATGCAAGCTTTGTTATTTTTATGTCTCCTATGTCTGATAACACTCGTATTGAAAATACAGATTTGTTGAGTCGTTTCTGCAGTTCTGTGGTGTGCTCCTCCCAACTAAATTTATTATCAAGCTGTAATCCCAGGAATTTAATTCTGTCAACCTCTTCTATCTGCTCTTCTTCATATTTAATGCATATGCTGTCAGGAAATCTCTTACATGTTCTGAACTGCATGTAGTGCGTCTTTTCAAAGTTTAATGACAATGAGTTGGCTTTAAACCATTTATTAATGTTCATGAAAATATCATTAGCAGACTTTTCTATCACTATACTTGACGTACTCTTTATTGCAATACTTGTATCATCTGCAAACAAAACGAACTCTGCTTCTGGTAGTGTAACTGATGAGAGATCATTAATGTACACAAGAAAAAGCAATGGCCCTAAGATGGATCCTTGTGGGACACCACAAGTAATTTCTTCCCAACCCGATGATGACTGTTGGCCTAATTCACTAGTCACTTGCAGTGACACCCTTTGTTTCCTGTTAGTGAGGTACGACTTGAACCATTTTGCAGCATTTCCCGTGACCCCATAGAATTCTAATTTACTTAAAAGGATGTTATGGTTCACACAATCAAATGCCTTTGACAAATCACAGAAAATACCTGCTGCTTGCAATTTATTATCTAATGAATTAAGTACATTCTCACTGAAAGTGTAAATAGCCTTCTCAATATCGGAACCTTTCAGAAATCCAAACTGTGTTCTAGACAATATGCCATTTTTGGTTAAGTGGTTGAGAAGCCGCTTGTACATTACCTTTTCTATAATTTTTGAGAATGCTGGCAAAAGTGAAAGGCGTCTGTAGTTTGATGGTATCTCTTTATCCCCCTTCTTGAAGAGAGGTTTAATATCTGCATATTTTAGCCAATCAGGAAATGTTCCCGTTATAACAGACTGGTTACACAAATAACTTAAGATTGTGCTAAGTTCACAAGAACACGCTTTAATTAACTTTGTTGATATTTCATCGTATCCACTGGAATTCTTTGTTTTTAAAGATTTTATTATGGAAGATATTTCTTGTGGTGAAGTGACTGACATATTCATGTGTGTGAAGTTATTTGTAAATGCTAGTTTCAAATATTCAAGCGCATTATTTACTGACCAAGACAATCCCATACTATCAGTAACGGATATAAAGTACTTGTTAAATAGATTTGCCACACTATGCCCATCAGTTACTAATGTCTCAGCTACTCTTAACCGTACCTGCTCTTGTTCCTTTCTGGTTCTACCAGTCTCTTCTTTCACTATATCCCATATTGTATTTATTTGGTTTCCTGATGTTGCTATCTTCTTTTCATAGTGCATTTGTTTAGATACCCGAATAACTTTTTTTAATATTTTACAGTATTCCTTATATTTAGTTAAATCATCATCATTGCAACTACTCTTGGCTGATAGATACATACTCCTTTTTGTCTGACATGAAATCTTTATTCCTTGTGTAATCCAAGGTTTTATTATAGACTTCTGTTTAATTCGCGTTACTTTTAGAGGAAAACAGTTTTCAAACATGATACTAATATTATTAATGAATACATTATATTTTTCATTCATGCCATTAGCACTATATAGATCTCTCCAGTTCATGTCTTTGAGGAGTTTTCTAAAATTTTCAATTTTTGGTGGGTTCACTACTCTCCTGTATGTACATTTTGCAGTCTTCATAATCTGTTTAGAATCTATACCTAAAACAAGGAGCTGCATATCATGATCTGACAGGCCATTTATTATTGGTTTTATGATATGATTTTGTTCCTTTGATTTGTCTATAAAAATATTATCAATTGCTGTCCTAGAGGTTTTAGTTACCCTAGTTGGAAAGTTTACAGTGTGTGTTAGATTGAAAGACAAAGTTACTGACTGCAATAAATTTTTACTGGAAGACTGCATAAGAAAATCTGTATTAAAGTCACCAGCAACCAGGATTTCTTTATTTCTTCCTGTTAAATAACCCAATAGAGCTTCTAGATGATTTAGGAATAGATTATAATTTCCTGCAGGTGCTCGGTAAATAGTTACTATTATATAGCATCTGTTATGGAATTCTACTTCTGTTGCGCAAGCTTCTAAATGCTGCTCTAGACAGAATTTATTTATATCAATATTCTTGAATTTATAGCAGTTTTTAATGAATGTGACAACTCCTCCTCCCTCCATATCTACTCTACAGAAGTGTGAAGCTAAATTAAATCCTGGAATGTTTAACATATCTATACCAGTGGCCACATGATGTTCAGAGAGGCAAATTATGTCAATTGGGCTAGAGGAATCTATTTCATCAATACAAATGAGTAGTTCATCAAGTTTATTTCTGAGTCCTGGAATATTTTGATGTAATAAAGATAACTGATATTGCATACTAATGGCTTGAGTAAGATTTACTGGAAGTTTCTGACTACTTTCTGTTAAATATTGTTTGCTAAAATCTATCTCCTGTTTATCTGCTTTTCCAAACTGAGGGTGTCTTACAAGCTCTCTCAAAACTGGTTTTCTTCCCCCCCCCCCTCCCTATCCTAAAAAAGGCATCCCTCTGACACCTGTAACCACTGGTATTTTACCATTTGTGACAGTGCCCCCCCCTTAAGTTACTTGCGATCAACCCAGACAATTTTCCCTTCCCTTTCCTGTTGAGGTGAAGGCCATGCCTAGTATAGTCCCACCTACAGATATCATCCACAGGAATCAAACCAATATGGGACCCCATATCTGACATGAGTAGCCGTTCCAACTCCAAGTTTACTCTCCTGACAGAAGAGTTCAAATGAGGCCGATCATGGCGACTCAAGACAGATACAAATCCCACACTAGTATGCTTTGTTGCCGATGATATCTTCACCAGGTCACACTCTATAGAATATTCACAGTTTCTGTCAATGCTGTTTCCCGGACCACCCACTATAACCACGGTATCCTCCATTGTGAAATCCTTACATAAAGAACCTATATCCTCTGTTACCTGACCCAGGCCCGCATTTGGTTTGAAAACGTTTGTGACCTGGTACCCTGGTCCTAGCTCTTCCTGCAGTAGTTGGCCAACACCTCTACCATGGGAACTACCTAACAACAAGACTTTCTTTCTTTTCTCAGTTTTCCCTACCTTTTTCAAGTCCTTTTTGAAAGTCTGTTGTGTCCTTTCTACAGTTACAGCTACATGAGGCTCATCCGATCCTGACTGAGGCAACAGGTCAAATCTATTTTTCACATTAAGGACAAAGCTGTCTGAAACTGTCCTAAGTCTGTTCCCCCTCTTACCTGTTGCCACTTCCCACCGCTGTTCACCCTTCTCCCTCCTTAACCTGCTCAGAGTCTCCCTTGCCTTATCTAATTCAGCTTGAAGAGCTGCAATTTTCCCCTCCTGTTCCATTATTTTCCTATCTCTATTGCAGATCCTACAAAACCACTGGTGAGCCTCATTTACATCCCCATTTCCCACGCCACTACATTCGCCCCAATGAAAAAAACCACTACAACCATCACACCACACCCCGGAACTAACGATCCTACGGCATGTCACGCACTTCTCACCCATGGTAAAAATAGAAATCGTAAAAAAAACTTGGTTAAGTACTGACTAAAACGTAAAAGTTACACCAAGAGACACTAAAATCTGTTCACGCAAATATAATTAACTGTAAGGGCACTGGATATAAAGAAACTCGGTCACGAAAACAAAAATTAGGCCTAAAAAAACACGCTCACGAAAACAAAATTTAGGCCTATAAACACGGATTACTATATTCACTTTTGATAAATCACGAAATTTACGTCTGACAAACTTTATAAATCCTAACTACTGTACGCCGCGAGTGAAAAATAGAACGATCGGTAATTAGAAATAAGTTTTAGTCACTGTTTACAACGAATCGCGCGAGTTAAATTAGGCCTACAACTACGTGCTATAGGCACAATGTTTGGAGAACCATGAAGATAATTGTTGAATCGACAATTCACCGTGGGATCTGACTGTTGTCACGTACTCTGTAAAACTATTGCTTGTTGATTCTGAGAAACATGAAGTAACTGCCTGATCATAATACATATTATGTAACCCAAGAAAAGACTCTTTTTTATTATTTCTCAACGACAACTATAGATGTTTATTTGCGTTTTTATTGGCGACTAGGTTCTGGCATAAAACATTTCCTTAAGCCGCGCCGAGAATACTGGGCGCATCGCGGGTGCCAGCCAGTTAATTTTACACCGCGCCCTCCGTGAGGTCGCCACAGTGAGAACACAGAATACTGGCGATTGCGCTGGCAGTGGCCTATTAATATTTCACGGCACCTCGCAAGACAGTCGAAGATTTTTGCGCGCGCAGAATACCGAGCTCACCTGGAGACGGCGAACCATTTAACACTGGCGGCTGGCCAGCTGATAAGATCTAGAGAGGCATGTGCTATTCGTCTGGCCCACGTTCATGGTGGATGCGGCTAGTAGTTTGTCAATAACACCTGCACTCGGCAGACAACAACATAGGAGATAGCATTCCCTGTCCATCGCATACCTGAAGAGCGGACAGCATAGACACAGGCGTGGCCTACCCGTCCACCTGTCGTCCTCTTCCTGGGCAAGTGAAAGCCAGTATTCATACGTTTCCGAGAAGACACCACCTGGACACTCTGCAGTTTCAGAAAACAAACGACGCCAGATTCAGACTGGGCAGATATACACTCGCCACCATTCATTTATTGGTAGTATTATTTGCTCTCATTTAACAACAACTACATTTTTAGCTTACATAAGCGTAAAAATGTCTGCATAGTATTGCAGTACTCTTACAGTGCATTAAGGAACATTTGTTTGAACACGTCACTCGCCCCCACAAGGCTACCGGCACTGGCCACTCCAGACTGCAAGAGAAAGCGCAGTAAGGTTCCTGTCAAATTCGTAGTGGTGTCAAAGTGGTTGCAGGGGGTAGGAGTCTAGGAGAAGTGCGGTGAATATTTTTTATTCCAATGATACAGCAATCATGTGCCCTGTGCTTTTGGCAAGCGAGAGGGTGGGTGGTGAATGGAGACGTATCGCGGTTGATGACTGCACAGTAGCCTGTGGCATGCTGACACCTGCGCTGGCGCTCAGGAAGCGGTGCGGGCTGACAGGGCTCATGTCAGCTCCTACTCGGCCTAATGGATACCTGCAGAAAAAATCGTCGCAGCTCCATCTAATTGTGACGGGTGTATGCTGTCGGGGAGGAGCATTCGCAGCCACACAGGTGCATCTGCCTGTTAGGTCTTAGAGATGCCCCAAAATACAGCCTAGCAGAACCATCTACCAGCGTTAAGTGCTGTCACTTTCGGAAAGACCCAATTATCAAGAATTTCCCAGAATCTCCTACCGTGAAAATACAAAACAGCACTCTAAGTTATAGATTTCAGCAGAAGTGTTTACCGTTCAAAGTGCTTTCAGAAAGACCTAATTATCAGCAGTCTCCAGAAAAATATGTGCTGGTTACCATCCTCCACAATCTATTCTTGTGAAAAATATAATTCCCAGTCTGCAGTTTT
This sequence comes from Locusta migratoria, assembly GCA_026315105.1. Classification (NCBI taxonomy): domain Eukaryota; kingdom Metazoa; phylum Arthropoda; class Insecta; order Orthoptera; family Acrididae; genus Locusta; species Locusta migratoria. Next base: position 107,607,040 of record CM048747.1, read on the forward strand.
CCCAATACATAGAATTCCAGAAACACCTTGAGAAGCATCATGTATGTTTACCAAAATGCTTTTAGGCGCAATTCCCAAAGATCACCAAAGTCCAGAAGATGGCTCTGTCTGCACTCCTAGGTTGAGAAGATTCTTGAAATACCAAGCGCCACTCAGCCTGGCGAACCACAGAGAAATTTTGCTAAAATACACTTCCATTTCACAGTACCCAGGGGAATTCCAAGACCATACGGATAGCAGGGACATAATACAGCACTTAACCGATCCATATAAGGTTGGAGTACCTTGAAAAACAGCGGGAAAGCTTTTAGGAGGAGAATAAAAAATCATCCACAGTTACCAACAGTCTCCAGGAAAATATATATGTCCGTTATCCACGTCTCGCAAAAATACATTTTAACATTCTGCAGTTTTCTCTATCTACAGAATTCCGGGAACACATTGAAAACAACAGTAATGTTTACCTAAAAGCTTTTAGGAAAGAAAAATTTCCAATAATCAGCAGCTTCCAGAAGACAGAGGTTTTTCCAACAGTCGTATATTGAATCATTCATCACAACGTCATTCGTTACAAATGTAACATCCAACCAAATCTACTCATTTCTAAAACTAAATGACCATACTTCCAATCTGATTACTTTATATACCATCGTAACTGAGCAGCATCAGTCATGGCAAGTAGGCGTTTCCTGGATACAGTAAAGAGTAATTGTAAATAATAATAAAAATTGCATAATTAAAAAAATTGAATAATTAATCAAAAATATTTGCAAAATTAATTTGATATCTGATATAAGTTTATGCACCAGAATCGGTTTCTCCATACACTTTCCAGGTATTTTTACAATCTGTTTATTGGCTAACAATATTAGTCCTTGACTACCAATCCATTCTGTGAAAACCGCACATCAATCCCACTTTCCGTTTTCGCAATATTTGCGGTGCAAGTGTTCGGTGATTAACCCTGTATACATAAATTACTTGTTCCAATACACACAACCCTGCACTGTTCTTTGGGTCTGTTCACTATGAACAATTATGGGACAGAGCAGCCATATGCGAGATTTGCAAGTGGGTGTGGTTGCCTGTACCTTACGTTTTTCTTGCTGTACAAAAGGGGTTGAAGTCCGATATAGTTCTGCTAGACATATCCCTTGCCACATTATACATTAAAATAGAATCACTGATTCTCTACTTATGAATTTTTGGAGTTATGGTCACTGCAAAAAATTTATTGATAAAAAGTTCAAAAGTAATGGTAACGCCACAGGTGTAAATAAACACTTTATTCGTCTGAACATTCTATTAGATGATGTAACTGGTTTTCCAGTAACACTCTTTATTTGCGAGTAATTACTTTTGTTCTATTATTTTTGCATCTGGCAAAGTTCTGACTATCTGCCGTAGGAGTGAATCTACAGGCCTGCTTCTTACAAACAGTTATCGCGGATTTTGCTAGTCCTGTGGCGTCCACTCGATTGTGCTGGGGTGGCCTGTACTGCAGCCATGCTCGCAGTCAACTCCCGACATGCTATCGTGCATAGACTGCCCCGATAGCGCTTTACGGTCATGTTATTAAAATTAAAGGCCAATTCAGGGGCTGTACTATGGAGAAAGGGACGAACTCCCACCGAGGTCTACCGGGAATTTGAGGCCACATAATACGGGGAAAAATGTTTGCCTTTGAGAAGTGTGAAAAAAGTGGTAGTGGTAGTGTTGTGAGTTAATAACATAAAAAAGCAGTTAAGTCTTCATAACAACGAGTAGTCAGGGAAGCCGCGTTCTTCGATGACTGACGAGAACATTTCCAGAGTGGAAGCAATGGTGAATGGACATCGGCATGTCCTCATGGCAGCCAATTCCTGGGAGATTGTCATATAGTATGAGAGTGCTTACAACTTTACTCATGGGTTCTTAGGGTGCTAGAAATTTTCATGTGAATAGGTGCGTTAGCAGTTGGATGGCATAATCAAAGGCAAACGAATGATGTTTCCACTCCATTATCTGAAACAGTACCCAAGTAGAGTAAATATTTGCTGCACCCACTGTTATTGGCGAAGAAGCGCGCACCATTTCGCGCCTGAATCTAAGTTGCAGAGCTTGGTGTAGAAATAACCGCATGTGACAAAAATTACGCTCAGCGACATTTATTAGGAGAGTTATCTTAAGTGCCTCATGCGATAGCTGCAGCTCGCTCCTGCTCGATTTGTTACACAGGGTGCAACCATCAGTGCAATTAAAAAAAAAAAAAAAAAAAAAAAAAGCAGTTTCTCCAGGGTGAATATCTTTTATTGCACGTCGGTCGAGCTGACTCCTACAAGTACTCCTAATTTGAGTAACTCGAAGAAAAATGCAGCCAGCTGTTGGTTTACTCTGTCATGCCTGAGAGCGAAAGTGCCGAGGAATTCCCGATATGCACAGTGTAATTCTACCACACGACAATGCGGAACTACTTGTGGCAGATAGAACTGAAGGAAATCTCTGGGCATTTCACTGGGGGATTGTGGACCACTAACTATACAGTGCGGTTCTCGGCCCCAGTAATTTCCACGTTCTGGTACTGATGGGGAGGTTCCTGGCAGTTTCAGAGTAACAAGTAACGATGATGCAAAGGCAGCAGTTAGACGGTAGTTCTGTAGCTGACCAGACTAATTGAACCTTAGGGGCATCTCAGATTTAGGCCCGATTCACACAGTCAATTTCAAGTTGGGTCATATGACTTCACAATATTCGCTCATGCTTTCAAACGGCTGCGTTCACAAGGTGTGCAATGTCACGTCAGTGTCAATTTTCTCTGCCAGACTGTGTGCTTCGAAAGAATATTTCGACGTTGATGGTGAACGTCACGTGGCCACTAAGCTGCTCACGATTGTCTGTTACAAATTTGTCTGCTTTGTGGGTGCTAACATGGATACTTTCCATTCACAGCTATATTCTTCGCATTTAGAATATAATTCGTTACTGAGATTTGGGTTATACAAGTATTAGAAAATAAATGACGAAATATTGAGCTTTTTCACCACCATGTGGTACTCTGTCAGATTAGCAGCGTAAATTTGTCAGATTGTATTATTATAGTAAAAATGAGTTTATGCAAGACAAACTGTAGCAGACATAAGCCTATATATCATCACTACTTCCTGTTGTCTTACATAACTATTTATGGTATGTTAAACAATGTAAATAGCTATTTACAAAGCAATCCTAGTTAGGGCCTTAAACATAACAACTGACTAACCGCCAATGTTTACAGGTTTTTGACAGTGTAGTTTTTGATGCTGTGACAGTTTTTTTATTTGTGAAAAGTAATCTTTAAGTTTTCTATACAGTGTGTGAAATTCGCATTCATACATTCTCTTCAAAAGCATTTTCTGAACATCTATTTGTTTAGCTTGCTCAACGTGAATTTGTAATCTCTTTTCTCGTCATCTAATGCAACTGCAGTTATAATTAATTAATGCTTCAGCACCAAAATTCACACAAAATGACATGTGCCTAGCTCTGGTTTGCTAGAATGAAAGATCCATTTGAAAAAAGGAAGAAGAACGGCAAACTGAGGCAACAAAGTACACATGTTGACTAACATATGACAACTGTATATTTTAATAAAATGAAAATATCATTAGCCATACGTAGAAAACGCACCAGAACGGTTTATAACATAAACTAATAAAGAAGAGGAATATTTTAACACCTGATGATATATTCATTCCAGGCCACTGAGATGCCTTGCAAATAAAGGCAGAACCTTTAGAGTAAAAAAAATTGTTTTATTTCAGTAACATTTTCGGTTCACACAAATAAACATCTTCATATTAATAAAATAAATTTAATGATTGCCATTTTCTTTTTTTTTTCAAATACCAGCGCTATTGTGTGTTTCTACTATGCGCAAATGGTGCTTTATTTCTGACGTTTCATGACATTCTGTTTAGTGGAAATTAGAGATGGACAATCTGCTCCTGAACTGATTCAAAGAGCCAGATCCTTTTAAGGAGTGAGTGATGGATGAATCCAAAAGAAAGAGTGGTAGTTCATCCAATCCGAAAAGTCCCTCTGGTGACAGCAATGAGCTGCATAAGCACCCCTTGCCACAAGCTTCAGAAGTCTCCTAAGCCCCTTGCCACATGCTGCAGAAGTATCCTAAGCTACAAAATAAATGTGGTATATACCATGTGCAAGTATAAAACTGCAAAAAATGAGCGCCTAAACACATGCAGTGCCTCTGCATTGCGATTCGAGAATCTGTTAGTCGAGAGTTGGCAAGTCACACAAGCAGCATGATTCACTGAGCTTGCGGCTCCGGAATCCCGTTGGCTCACTGCTCTGTATGATTCCAGCAATCGAGGTAATCCGACCGCCAACTGAGTCGGTGAGTTAAATGGTTCGCCGGTTCACCTCTCCCCACCACTCTCCCAACTCCCCTCGCTTGCTGAGCCGCCCATGTGGCTCACTACTCATGGTTCCCCCTACTTCTCTGGCGAACCACATGGTGCCGAACAAAGCGACTCCACGCATCTCTCTGTTCTCTCAACTCCTGTGTCCTGATAAAGCTTGCAGCTCGCTTACAGAAACGATCATCTGAAGTAACAGAAACTGTCATATAGACGTCCTATTCCAAATATAATTCGAGATGAAACGTATTTATTTAATGTTATATGTTTTTTCTTAATAATGGGAAATGTGCAGTCTGTAGCAAAAACGCGTTACAGTACAAAATTAAACTATATAAAATTTCCGCGAAAAACATACTCCATTTTTCTCGAGGACTCATAGTTGGCCTGAAGGGAGCAACAGAGACAAAGTCTTGTGCAATGTGCATTCTCTGTTGCTTAGATTTTGCGAGCCCATATCACGCAATTTCCTAACTTGATAGACAAGTGTCCTGTAACAAATTATGCGTCTTTTGTGCATCTACACTATTTTGGCACATTGAAAACAATGACGTCAGTCAATGAGTAGCTTTTTACCAGTCTTGGTATCTTTGTACGACTTAATATTTGGCTTCCAGCTGCTGGGCAAACAGAGGTATTAAAAATTACCTTTAGAAAAAAATATTGCCTATAGGTGGAACATGAGCCATTTGAAACTCAAATATTAGTGGTACAAAGATAGCCTAACTGGTACAAAGTTACCTGATTGACTGTATATAATCGAATTACAAAGAAAATAACAATGTGCATTAATGCTTTCTCTCTCTGAAACATTCAGTTTCGGGAATGTGTCCATTTGAAATTTTTGCTGCTGGCATCAAATCTTTGACAGTAACAATAAACTTGTTTCCCAAGAGAGAGAGAACTCTAGGATGTCAAACGAGATGTGTCTAAAATTACGTTTCTGAGTAAAATATCTTGCTATAATGTTTCCTTACCAATTTGGTACAGCGGAATGTATGTGTTTGCAATTAAAGGTAAAATATATTGGGAAGCACTTAAAAAATAATTTGACTTGCTCTGTATAGAGAATATATAAAACTTTGCACAAATAACAGGTGAAAATTTTGTAGTTACAGGAATTAAAATATAAGATGGAACGGAAATCGTTCCAGCAACTGCAAAACTTGGAGTATAGGAGCCCAGAACGCTACCCCTGTACTACGCTGACTGTAAGAGTATCACCCCAGTTATTTCGGAAATTATTTCTTTCGGAAAGACTCTCTTCGAACTTAATCAGTTGTTGATGGTTTGTACTCACTAAGGAAAAACTCATTGACAACATAGTCGGAAGTATCTGTAATTGCGAAGAATTTGGCTGGAGATCTTCAGTCTTTTTTTTTTCGTATTTGAAGTTACGAATGAAATAGTCCACGAACATTCCTCGCTTGGTAAATTTAGTGGACATTACTCTTTTGACGCCTTATTTCCGAAGTTAAATAAAACTTTATTGCTTTATTTTACTGTTTATGGGTGCAGACTTCAGTTTTTAGAAACAGCTGACCGGTTCTAGCGGCCATCTTGTAGCGCGAACCTGTCGCACTCACTTAGGACAGCCGGCCGTGTCGCCGAATGTCGCTGCTTGTAGCTGTCGTGTCATGTCGCTGAATATCGCGCGCTGTCGCTCGCTTTTGCCTCTCACGTTGAATGCGGCATGGGTGCATATGGCTATTTCGCTGCGGCAGTTGCCACGTCCTGCATGGATCTCTCGAGCTATCACATTTCATTCAACTAGCTGAAACTCGCAAACTGCTCACTGTATAGATATGGAACTAGTATCATTTTATTCTGCAAAATATTGCATTTTTAATGAAAGTATAAGAATATAAAAATAATAATTTCTTCTTTTTCCTGTTATTTCACCTGCAAAAATATTTAAATTCTGTTATAACATTTTTAATTTTTAATTTTCGTGTGACAAACAAATTTTAATTTTCGAGACTACTAAAGACTTACAATAAAATTATTACTCTTCTTTCTTCTTTCACAATATGGCCAAATCAGATAAAGGTATAGTGACAAAAAAAGCAATGTGACATCATTTTCGTTTTTTATCAGTTGGTGAGTCGGTGAACCATGAAAAAGAACTAGTTCATCCCAGTGAGTGATTATTTCTGATCCGATCTCTGATAAGATCGGTTTTTCCCATCTCTAGTGGAAATGCACATGGATTTTTGACGGTGAGTGACGTCACTGACGTTGATGTGACGTTGCCCACCGTGTGAATTCATCCTTAGTGCTGCAATGGGATAAATGTGTGAAGCAACGTGGAGATTATGCAGGTAAAAACAATACAGTAAGGTGCATAAAATTAGATGTATACTTGTATTGACGTATATGTGCCTTATTTTGGCTAGTAAAATAGAAGGACAAAGGTGTTCTTATTTGATGTTATTTTAGTATCAATAAGAAATTAGGGCCATAAAGGTACTTCAACAGTTGATAGAAAATTTGTTACCTGACAATTATGAACATGAACATCAAGTTGAAATTGGTGCATTAGTTTACATTAGTTAAGGAGGAAAGGTGGAACACACAAACACACACACACACACACACATTTTTAAATATTATCGATTAAGGTAAAAGCGGTACTTCCATGAAATTCGCCAGTAGACATTTTTGCTGTAGCAGATGGTGAGGACAATTTACTCTTAAGTTTTGGTACTGCGGGAACGGAAAAAATAGAGGATAAATTTGATGCATTAGATTTTCGTTACCAAGGTAAGTCAAGGAAATTTTTTATGATCCCTTTTTAATAGTATGTACTAGTAGATACGGCCTTGGTAGCTTATAACTCGTATTTAGAGTAAGGAGTAGAAACATTGTAGGTTACATCGGTCGAGCAATGGCTTCTTTCGTTAACATCTTTGTTGAAAGTGAAGTTGCGGTATCTGTCCCTGCAAAAACGGACAGATGACGCACCTTCACTGTGTGACAGATGCGGCGATGCTTGCGATGCTAACAAGAGTCGATAAGATTTTGTTTTACTGAAAAATGCCAAGAAAATGCATTAGAACAACTGACAGGGGAAAATTGCCTACAATTGCTCTGACAATTCCTTTTACCATAACTGAATACCACTCAATCCACGATAAGAAGTTTGCAGCGCTGCATTGATACCAATGGTCATCACTTCGAACTCTCTCTGTAAATGACGTTTATGCCAACTTGTTAACCTCCAAAGGCCTTACTGTTACGCATCTTTGGATCGTCTCGATAGCCGCTGTCAGAAAATAACTACCAAACTATAGCATGCTGTTTAAGAAAAAAAATTGACTTTATCATCTCTGAAGCGTCCCCGTCTAGCAACAAGAAAACTAAACGTCATATACTGTCCCCCGTTGTCCCATGCAACTTTTGTCCGACAAACGTTTCAGCTCCTGTCATACTTTCGGTGATATTCTTGGTGGTAGTAATCAGTGAGCCACTCTGAATATTAATAAAAATTAATTTGAATAAATTCCACCTTTACTTTATTGATCTCGGTGTTACAGTTTCGTCAGCGAGATGAGATTTATTAATAATATATATGCCAAGATTGCTTTTTGTATATTTAATTTTATTTTAGACTAGCTCAAAACTCAGCGTTGCCTGGATATATATTTAATTATTGCTGCCTTAGTAATTCTCCTATCCCTTCTCTCTCTGCGCACCTCGTCTTTTTCTAAGAACATGTTATGTTTATCGGAGAATATGTAAGAAATAAGGCTGTCTCGCATAATGTTCAAAATTATACTTGCAGTATCCAAACGAAGAAAGATAGCAATCAAAATACAAATAGCATATAAAATTCGCACGATCTCATATTTATTGAGTTATATGTTGTACAATTGTATAATTTTTCAGGTATTTATTCATTTGTATAAGTTAGCAGTAAAGAAGTAATAGATTAAAATTTGGCGCATTATCGGGCGGTTTTCTATGAACGTTACTGAAACTTCCTGGCAGATTAAAATTGTCTGCTGGAACGAGGACTCGAACCTGGGACCTTTGGCTTTCGCCCGAAAGCGCTCTACCACTGAGCAATCACGAAACGGTTCACGGTCCGTCCTCAGAACTTTACTTCCGCCAGTACATTGTCTCCTACTTTCAAACTTCACAGAACTTCTGCAACCCTTGCAAAACTAGCACTCCTGGAAGAAAGGATATGGAGTAGGTTGGAGAGTTTGGAAAGTTCGAGTCTCTGTTCCCGCACACAGTTTTAATCTGCCTGTAAGTTTCATATCAGCGCACACTCCGCTGCAGAGTGAAAGTTTGTGAGACGGGGGCTGTAATTAGTCTATTTTTCATACTAACCTTGTGATACTGTACCTTTCCCTTTACGCTATTTATTGGAAAATGTAACATTTTTCTTTGTAGATCTTTATTTTTCATTTCTGTGCCTTTGGGGACACATCAGGGGTGATGGGCTCCTGGGTTTGTAGTACATTCTATGTTTATATGAAAATTTCGGGATTTTAATGTTTATTGGCGCAGCTTGGCTGCTAAAAAGTGGTTTTACGTGTTGGGCACGGTCAGGCCGCGGCAGAGCAGAGACGCTCTTGGGGGGCTCGCCCTCCCACCAACTTTCGCTCGCCTTTGGGGAAGGACGAGAGGGGCTGGCTTGACCTGTGGCGCTGACGCTAAGGGCGGCGGAGTATGTGGAATGCTTTACAATGCTGGCCCGCGGATTACGGTGGACGATAGCGGGGACTGCCTTTTTAGTCAAGAGAGGAAAGCTTTCTGCCCGTCTGCGCCCCAGGGGTTTGGTTCCTGCGGCTGTATATATAGCACAACGTTAACATTTTTAGGTCGTGTGATCGTAGCTAGGAGCAAGGTGAAATTCCTTCAGAGCATTCACCCTGGGAACGGTGAAATGCGCGGGAAGCGTTGGTGGCGTGGGCGGAGCCTCTTGGCAGCCGCAGAGAACGCGTCCTGATTCGGCAGAGTATTTTAGTATGACAGCTAAAAATTTTTTCAAGGGCGCTACGCCCTCCGATTGGTTTGACTACTAGCCGTTAGCAGCCGTTTCGCGCGTGGGTGTGGCCGCCGTCACTTGCCGCGAGCTGCGGCAGAGCGCGAGGACGTACGAGCACTCGTGTCTGAGCGTCCGAAGTGCACGGACCTCGGGAGGACTCCGGTTTGTGCGTCCGTGGGGTAAGGACCTCGGGACAGTCACTCGTGTCTGAGCGTCCGAAGTGTACGGACCTCGAGAGTCTCCTGTTTGAGCGTCCAAAGTGTACGGACCTCGGGAGACACGGAATACTCCGCTTAGATTCGCGGGGAGGACATAGTCTTGAACGGTCCTCTGGTTAGACTTGTGTGTGATTCCGATGATTCGGACCTTGTAGAACTTGTGTTTACTTCACGGACGTTACATTGTCCTGTGGTTACGCTGTGAGCGGCCACAGTTTCAAATATTCAAATGTTTGTTAAGCTTATGGGACTTAACTACGGGGTCATCAGTCCCTAAACTTACAAACTACTTATGAACTACTTACAAACTAGGACGGCACAAATATCCATGCCCGAGGGGGGATTCGAACCCCCGACCGGGCCACAGTTTAGTTTTCGTTTTGCTAGAAGTCTCTATTTGAGCATTCGCGCCTTTCCGAATCGGGCATTGTTTTTACAGATCTTATTACGCAAGTGACTGATCGATTTGTGCCAAGTGGCCTCTGTGTCACCTATGCAAAATATTGATTAGTCTACTAGCGTGATAGAATCGCACAGCAACTGCCTTAGCGACGCCGACGCCAGTGACGCTGTGTTAAGTTACATGTCGACCCTGCTTAACAGGTCGCAGCAATTACGGTCGGATAAAAATTTCAGCTTATCCGCTCCCACCGCCTGCTGCCTGTTGGATTCTGACCCTTATTTTATTCTTTTGAGATCTGCCTATTTACTTTGGGAAGCTTAGGGCTAACGACAATTTCAACCCCCTGTGTAGCCAATCTAATAGCATTCTGTTTTGCAAAACCTCCGACCTTTGACTCAGCCAGTCATTTTTGTGTCTCAATGTTTTAACATTTCTAAAAGATTGTGTGAATACCATTATCTGTTTTACATTATACGAAATGTCATCTGAATGTTTACTTACAATAAATTGATTTTGAGCAGTTCGTCTTTCATTTAAGAACGTTCCTTTGTCACTATTTTTAGGGGAAACAGAATAGTTAAATTCCACAGTTTACCAATAATTTTTTCAAGTACATTTTTGTTTGTTTGGTACAACTGATACATTGCAAGAGAGTAGGAATATTTATTAAAAAAAAATTATATGTTTGAAAATATGATCACATCATAGCTGATCAGTAACATTTTAATTTTCCATATTTTTGATAAATATGGTGGCGACCCAAGATAATTAATTGCTGTCCTAAATATATATAAATATATTAATTTAGAACTAACGACATAGTTCACACTTGACAACTCCAGCCTTAGATCAATCGACGACTTTACAAGTTTCGTTATGAACGTTACTCTTTATGTGCTCATATCTCATGAACTACGTGTCATACTGTGATACGATTTCGAAGTACATTCAGCTATATGTGTATATACTGTCTGTAAAATTTCCTGCGGCTACAATCTGTAGTGTAGAAATTATATATTGTAACGTCATACCGAATGCCGTAGGTTTAGTCCATGAACAGCGGAAAAGTAGTAAACGAGAAACTTTTTTCCTCTCATAATTTCGCTATAATTATTAGCGAGAAAAAGTTCAATAAAGGTTTCAAAATATGCTTAAAGTTCGTTGCAAGTTGCTAAGTACTGTCATTCTCACACAGTGTGTGAATAAATTATCGTCGCATTATGTGGCAGTTTCTTGCAACTATATTGTTTATGACGTTGTATGTCCTGAACCAGGCGTGATTCTTACCCCGACAGCATTGTTACCTCATTGTAAGCACCAAATTTGGTTGAAATCGGTCCAGTGGTTTACGAGGAAATGTGCAACACTGCCGTTTGATGCAACTGTTTTTCTCAAAAGTGCAAATGTTTGTAAAGTCTATGGGACGTAACTACGGGGTCATCAGTCCCTAAACTTACAAACTACTTATGAACTACTTACGAACTAGGACGGCACAAATATCCATGCCAGAGGGGGGATTCGAACCCCCGACCGTAGTGGCCTTGCAGACCGTGACTGGAGCGCCTCAGTCTCCTCGGCCACCGCGGCCGGCCAGTTTTTCTCACATGTCATTGTTTATGACGTGATATCGTGTACATTGCGTTGTACGTGATCCTAACACTTACGGCAACCGTCCTTATGGATAGAAGCTTAAGTGTGAAAAATTTCATAAACATTGGAAGAAAACTGTAGATTCGTATGCAATAAGTAGACACAAACAAACACAGAAACATACGGACACGCTGCTTTATTATCCGGCAAGGCGAAGTGGTAAGGCGGCAGCAGCAGGAACTAACTTGGTCACTTGACGAGTTACAGCCGGGCTACGGTTACACTAATGCACGTTGTTACTTGTAAGTGCGAGAATGGAAGGTGAAAGTGGAATGTGTCTTCGTCGACAGGCGCAGCGGCTTGCGGTTAACGTAATTAAATTCGTTGACGACGAGAAACACAAGGGATTGACCGTGGCGGTGCAGAAGGCGACGGAACGTGCTACCAAAATGTTAAAGCTGAGCAAGAGGATGGTTTCCAAATTACGGGTAGACGAACTCCATACCGAGCAGAGTGAAACTCACGTTTTTAGACGTGATCGATGATATGGATAAATGTACATCAGGCAGCAATTTCAACGATATACGAACAATATATAGAAATACCACCTTTGTGAAAACTGCACAACTTTTGTCGAACAGAACTGAGTTTCAAAGCTAGCAACGAAACCCTTAGAAAAATTGTTTTGTCTATGTGCCAAAATAAACGTGTTGTTTTGTGCAAACGAGAGGACCTTTCTGCTAAAAGGATTTACTTTCTCAGGTTTTCACGTAAACATCTAGCATTAGAATCAAAGCGACCAGTGGTTTACTTAGATGAAACATGGATTCACACGCATTAGACAGTAAATAAATGTTGGCAAAGTGATTGTGGGCGATGAGTGTTGTCAAACGAAAGTGCCGGTCACCGTTTAATTGTTGTTCATGCAGGCGGAAACATGGGGTTCATTCCGGGCGCCCTTCTCATATATATGATTGAAAAACCAAAACGTCCGACTATAACTCAGAATTTTTTTTTTTTTTTTTTTTTTTTTTTTTTTTTTATTTTTTTTTTTTTAAATACGGTCAAACCCAACTTACGCCAGGCTTACCTCCAAGAATTATTGTGATTTTTATAATGCTCCACATCACAATAAACAAGAGAATAAATCGCCTTCCTCTAGCTCTCTAAAAAGTGAAATACAGTCCTGACTGACCAACAACAACATACGTCATGACTCCGGCCTACGGAAAGCCGAACTTCTAGCACTAGTTAAGGAGCACCAAATATCTTCTGTTCATTGTACTGACAAAATTTAGCAAGAGGATGGATTTGTACCCCTCCGACTGCCGCCGATCCATCCAGACGTGAATTCCATCGAATTAATCTGAAATATTGTAAAAAATAAAATCCTTACTCACAATATCTCAAGCGTTTCGCTGACTAAGCTGAAAAAAATTACAGCTGATGTTTTTGCTGCTGTTACATTGATGTTCAAATGTTTGTAGAGCTTATGGGACTCAACTATGGGGTCATCATTCTCTAAACTTACTAACCACTTATGAACTAGCTTATACTAAAGACGGCACAAATTTCCATGCCCGAGTGGGGATTCGAAGCCCCGACGGGGAACGACCTCGCGCATCGTAGCATAGCGCCTCAATGGGCTCGGCCACTCCGCCGCGGCTGTGACGTTGAGAAAGTCGGTATATCACGTTGAAAAAGTGTGCGAGGAGTATAGCAGATGATATGCTCTAATGGACGGAGAAACAGAAATCAGTCGGGCTGGATGCAAGTGACGAACCATTATCGTCAACGACCGAATCGGTAGACGACGAATGGACAGAGACAGCCGAGGAAGACAAGATCATCATGGGAGGTAGTTCTACAGATACTGCCACCGAAGCTCCGTGAACAGCTGAGGTAAGATATTGTTGTCAGGAATATATCGTAGAATCAGTATTCTAGTTATTGTTTTTAATTGAAGTTGATTTTCAATGTTGTTCACGGGAAGAAATACTTTGTTTTGATTACTAGCTTTGTCTTTACCCCTTCTGAGTACTCGCAACGTCTTAATCCATTCGGAATACTTCTAGCCATCGTAAGTGTTGGACAAGCTTCACTGCAGTAATGTTCAAGCAATGATTGAAGTTTGAGTTAACAGCAACATATTTTTCAAAATCAGTTTCTTGCATTCCGTATTTCACCCCCTTATTGGTCGAATTTCCAAAAATACCGAAACAGGTGTCTTTTACATTCAAACCCCGAATACAAATCCGAAAATTTGTAGTTCTAACTTCAAAATTGCCTAAATAGCAACAGATTTTCGAAAAACATCCTCTCTCCAATTTCCCCCTTTACGATTGAATTTCAAAAATACCGAAAGAAGCATTTTTTATTAAATTCTAACCAACAATACAAATAACAATTTTTGCAGCTCTAGCTTAAAAATTGTGTGAATAGCAACGTGTTTTCAAAAAGAATTTTTCATCCCCTATTTTACCTTCTTAGGCCCTACTTGTTGAATTTCCAAAAATATTGAAACTGTTTTTTTTTTATTTTTGAATCCTGACCAAGATTCCATATAGAAGTTTCGTAGTTGTAGCTTAAAATTTGAGTTAACAGCAACAAATCAATTTTTTGCGTCCCTTATTTTACCCCCTTATTGGTTGAATTTCAAAAAAATGCTGATAAAAGTGTCTTATAATTTCGAACACTGATTTAAAATCCGAAATTTTATAGTCCTAGCTTCAAAAGTGCATAAATAGCAACGTATTTTTTAAAAAAAGTTTCATCTGCTATTTCACCCCCTTGCGGACGGAATATCGAAATATCGCTTCTTAAATGGCGCTTACAGGTGTAAGATCAAATCCCTCTACAAATTTTAACTTTCCATCTTCACTGGTTTCGGCTGGACGATAATGAGTCAGTCAATTAGTCGAGATGTTGCCATTTATACAAGTGTTACAAAAAGGTACGACCAAACTTCCAGGAAACATTCCTCACACACAAAGAAAGAAAATATGTTACGTGGACATGTGTCCGGAAACGCTTAATTTCCATGTTAGAGCTCATTTTATTACTTCTCTTCAAATCACATTAATCATGGAATGGAAACACACAGAAACAGAACGTACCAGCGTGACTTCAAACACTTTGTTACAGAAAATGTTCAAAATGTTCTCCGTTAGCGAGGATTCATGCATCCACCCTCCGTCGCATGGAATCCCTAATGCGCTGATGCAGCCCTGGAGAATGGCGTATTGTATCACAGCCGTCCACAATACGAGCACGAAGAGTCTCTACATTTGGTACCGGGCTTGCGTAGACAAGAGCTTTCAAATGCCGCCATAAATAAAAGTCAAGAGGGTTGAGGTCAGGAGAGCGTGGAGGCGATGGAACTGGTCCACCTCTACCAATCCATCGGTCACCGAATCTGTTGTTGAAAAGCGTACGAACACGTCCACTGCAATGTGCAGGAGTTCCATCGTGCATGAGCCACATGTTGTGTCGTACTTGTAAAAGGCAGATGTTCTAGCAGAACAGGTAGAGTATCCCGTATGAAATCATGATAATGTGCTCTAGTGAGCGTAGGTGGAAGAACATGAGGCCCAATCAAGACATCACCAACAATTCCTGCCCAAACGTTCACAGAAAATCTGTGTTGATGACCTGAATCAAGGAAGTACAGTACATACTAACGAAACAATTGGGTATTTTGACAATTGTCTGCACGAATTATTTCAATTTCGATTTAAAGAGAAGTACTAAAATGAGGTCTAACATGGAAATTAAGCGTTTCCGGACACATGTCCAGCCGGCCGTGGTGGCCGAGGGGACTGAGGCGCTCCAGTCACGGTCTGCACAGCCACTGTGGTCGGGGGTTCCAATTCCCCCTCGGGCATGGATATTTGTGCCGTCCTTAGTGTTAGCTAGTTCATAAGCAGTTTGTAAGTTTAGGGACTGATGACCCCGTAGTTAAGTCTCATATGCTGTACAAACATTTGAACACATGTCCACATAATATATTTTCTTTGTGTGTGAGGAATGTTTCCTGAAAGTTTGGCCGGTACCTTTTTGTAGCACCCTGTATATAGAGAAGACCAGTTTCGATAATCTTGGTTGTCGTCTTCAGATCTGCAATACTAATTTTTTACAAACTAGCACTTCAAGTAACGCAGTGCTTGAGTCCTTCCAGCAGCATCCCTCCGCTGTGTCGGACCCGACACCAGACAAGCTGCTATTGTAGTCGGACCGCAAGTGGTGTGCCACCTCCACAGTTGGCAGTGCCCCCCCCCCCCTCCCACTCTCTAGCAAAGCAGCCGCCTAGCCGCCTGCAGGCAGGGAGGGGCAGTGGCGTGTGTTTGCAGTGGCAGTGGGCAGCTTAAGCGCCGTGTTCCGCGAGGCTGCCCGCGCCACCGAGGAGGACGCGCCGGCGGTCAATGAGGCATTTCCGGCGTCGGAGACAGCGCGCGCACAATGGCCGCCGCCGCGGGCGGCCCATTGTGGCTGCACCAGCACCAGCACCGCCACACAGCCGCGGCAGACGCCGGCCACACACGCTGCCGCGTCTGCCCACCTGACCTGTTGCGTCCGCGCCGCCGCCGGCTTAATGGCCGTGCAGCACAGTAGCATAGTGCTAGCACAACGCTGCCCGCCCAAAAGGCAGTGGCGGCTCGTACAAAATTTGAGCAGTGTGCTACAATATTACAAAAATAAACGGGAAAGAAAATATACTAAAATAAAAAGTCAACCTTTGTATGATTGCCTTTAATTAAATATCAATTAATACTGTACTGACAGTAAGACCTTCAGGGAAATCTATAACAGCGCTGCCAACTGCATGTATTCACTACAGATAGTAAATATAACGTTTAAAACACATTAATTTTATTTACAGAAATTAAAAATTTAGACACAGAGGTATCTGAATACGAGCCTCTCACAGGTAGGTTTGAGAGACAACGCGCACGACGCCTGAGCCAGCGCGCTATTTGACTCTGTATGCCGCAATATTCGTCATATCCTATTCTTCCGCAGCCGTTACACGGAGCGCGGAGAGAAATATTGATCTAGTGCTGCAGTCGGTCTCAGCACACATGACCCGCCAGGCCTGACGTCACGTCTGCGCATGCGCAGTAGCGAACAGACGACTGCGCCGCCTCTCTGCGACGTACCAGCGCGGCTGAATCCCACTTCAGCACACGGATCTGGTTTCTAGCTATCGCGGCGAGAGCGCTTCAGAATGCGTTTTCATCCTTATTACTAGCATTCTAATACGCATTGCAGAGGAATTGGCATAATTTTATTGTGATATCTGGCTCGTATTCCAAGAGAAAGGATGTAATTTTCTAGCGATTTCTCGCTTCCATTCGAAGAGAAATGGCACAATTTTAGAAATATATTTACAGTGTGCTGCAGCACATTATCACCAGCCGCCATTGCCAAAAGGCTGGTCTACATGACGACACTAGTTTGCCACACTCGTTACACGAACTGAGTTGCGCGCAAGTGGTTTCGTGCATGTCTGTAGACACGGCGCCAATACTATACACTTCAGTTTCGTTGTTTTGTGAGTGCCGTAGTCGCCGTAGAATGAAGGTTTTGGTAGCTGTAGGAGTTGTGCTGGAGCTATTGCTTCTCTATGTAGGGTTACCAGACGTCCTCTTTTACCCGGACATGTCTGTCCTCTTATTTTTAATTTATACAACTGTGATGTCGCACACGTCTAAAGTGCGCGCCACCTACTTTCGCCGCGCGCCGCCATGCACGCTGCGTTCTTACGACGACAGCCACGAGCACCCTCTGCTGCAACTCCGCTCGTGGCCACCACTGAACGACATCGTTCACTTGGGACTGAGATAGTAACCAGCTAACACTTCGGAATCAGATAGGCACCAGTGAAGACTTGGCGATCGGATAGGCACTAGGCAGGCCTCTAGCTCAACTATGTATCAGCATTCTGCAGTACTGAGCTATGTAAAATTTAAGTATATATCTCGTTCTAATTTACTCTAGTGTTTCTAGATTTTGCTGTCCCACTGGCTGGTCACCTCCTGCCTGCACAAGCGTGCGTCCTTTATTCCTTTGTCGGTCTTTCTACTCGGCCACCGATACCTACGACGGAAACGAGAAACAAAAGCGGCGACGAGGCTGGGACACAAAAACAACAGCTTCAATTTGAAAGTACAAGAATACAATCTTTTGAATTCTCATAAATCCAAATTCTATAGAACTTGTCTTCCAACTTTGCAATATTGTTTTCTAGATGATCATCTTTTGATGTCGCCCGTGTGTCGAACTCCACTTACGATGTCAGAGAATTTGAAATAATTAGGGTTGTAATTAGAGTGTAATACCAGTTGTGAGGCGGCTAGATAAAGGAATTATGTATGTAAAAATACAAGATGACTCAGCATCTAATAATTTCAAATTATAATTCTAATGCTTAGTTTTGTATAAATCTGGAAATGTCATCTTTTTTGAGCGCTGTAATCTGATAACCATGTATCTGTGTGAAGTCGTTGCATAAGACTAAACATAAAAATAATAAGAAACATGTTTGGGTTCGTGACTGGATTAAAAAAAGACGTCAGCTCGGTTGCTTAGCGACCTTGCTGAAAGAAATTGTGATTGAAGACCCTATAAGTTATTTTAATCAACTTAGAATGTTTAAAAGGAACGTAAACTGCTCTGATGACAGAGTTAGTCATGCAATAAAGAAACAAGATACTGTTATGCGTGAAGCATTGTTACCATAACTGAATTACAAATTGCATTACTTTATTGTCAAATAGATATTCGTCTCTACAGTACCTGTACCGTGTCCCCAAATCCACAATTGCCATAATTCGTTATTATAGGTATTTGGAATTGAATGTTCTTTAGTCTGCAATTCACTAATCGTCAACCCATCAATATTTAATTCGCGAATAATTGCTACAAGAGCATTAACACGCCGCTGCTTATTCCTAAAATTTTCATCGTTAAAATGGCACAAACACCTATGCATCGCATATATGTTCAAAAACCAAATAATTTCTTTCGTTACCCCCTTCATGCTGTGTTTTGTTCTGTATTGGTTATAACCTAACCTAAAAACACGCGCAATCAGTTTCGCCAAAGTTGGATGGTCCCGAAACTGTTTAGTTTCGCGAACGAGTTGCGCGAACGCCTGCCGCGCATGCGCACTGGCCAGTAGCGCAGTTTCATGAAACGTAGTGTCGTGTAAACTAGCGTTAACGGCAACGCCAGGAACGACCGGATTGTATTTTCTTTCCTTTACCCTCTTTATTTATAACAAGGAAAGTACTTGGGCTCGAACAAACACATACCGTCGGAAGGGGTGACGTCGATCACAAAATTCAGCTTTTCTGTTGTTTTCGAAGAACCTCTGGAAGAATTCGTTTCAAAAGTAATCACACTGACTTGTTTTACGGCCCACTTTAGATTTGTAGTTTTATAAGTTTTTGCAAACATTTTGGACCAAAATAATAATCTAAATAATAAAAAAAGTAATTAATAAGAGTGTCTGAAAACCTCGTAGGAAGGAAAACAAATTAGGAACTGGTGTGTTCCGAACCACTATTCTTCATTATTACAGTTCAACACATTGCCCATTGCGCTACAGCTAACAGTTAGGAATTGCGTTATTTAATCTCATACTATTGATGGACGTTGTTAACTGATGCTAATATGGCATTTGTAGACACTAGCTTATCATTTATTGTACGAAGAACGATGTCTTGTCGTTAATTCTTCAGTGCGCCATTCCTTTGAAATGACAATGTGTAAGTTACAATAAGAAAATCATCAAATACGCAGCGCAAGATGGCGTATGCCAGAGACAGTTCTGGGCGAGGAATGTCACGTGACATCTGCCAACGGCTGGTTTTCGTTGATTTAATGGAGGGTGTCAAAACTCCGTTATTTTTGGAAACATCTCTCAAACGATAAGAGATATGAAAAAAATACCTATGGGAACAAACTTGTAGAGAATTCGTTTATTCAATTTTCGCGTCAGATGAACGGTTTATTTGCAATTAAAATTACATTACAAACGCCTATTTTGGTATTATTAATGTATTTCTTGTCCGAAATATTTCAAAAAGCGAGGTTCTGGTCTCTGGTAGCCAACTATTACGTCTAAAATTTGGTGCCGATCGGTTGAACAGTTCGACCTAAAAAGTGGGAACACGTTACAGCCATACAGACATCATCAAATCGCCGTTACTTTTGCAAATATCTGTGCAACGATGCTAGATATGAAAAAAACATAATACAGCGAAGTTGTAGAGAATTTTCCCCTCTACCAATTAGGTTCTCTACCAATTAGGTTATTTAATTTTCGTGTCAGATGAACTGTTCGTTGCAATTACAATTATAAACGTTTTTTTGTATTGCTACCGTATTTTTTATCCGAAAAATTTGAAAATGGAAGGTTCTGGTCTCTGGCGGCCTAAAATTGTGTGTGCAAAATTTGGTGCTGATCGGTTGAACGCTTCGTCTTAAAAACAGGGAACACGTTAGGGTCAGACAGACAGACGGACAGACAGACATACATCCCAAAATCGCCGTTATTTTTGCAAATATCTCTGAAACGTTACGAAAAAAAAAAAAAAAAAAAAAAAAAAAAAAAAAAAAAAAAAAAAAAAAAACAACGCAAGCGAGCAAAGGTGTAGAGAATTTCTTCTCTACAAATTCGGTTATTCAATTTTCGTGTCAGATTCATGGTTAAGCCGTTATTTTCATTTAAATTTCGAGCTGTCAAAAGACGATGGCAAAGGCACACTTTTAGTGTTACTACCGTAAGCTAAAGTGGGCCAATATTATGTGCAATCCTTAGGATTTCGACATTATATCTAATGTTGAATATAGAAACAGCCTATTGTGCTTTTGAAATTCTTTTAATTTAAAGGTTGAACGGCTTCACCCCACCCAGTGGGATGAAGCCGATCACTCATTTTTCGAAGACCTATAACGCCTTCGCCCAGTCAATGGCTTGAAACCGATCGTCTTGTACATTGAAATATCTCCCATGGTATGGTAGGCTATGTTTATATGAAGTTTTGAAATAGTAGAGGGTCTTTCTCAGGGACCAAACATCTATAAAAATTAACAAATAGAGTATTTTATGGTTAAAACACAGTATTTTCCTTAGAAAAAAGTAACCACTGTACATAAAATAATCTTGCATCATAAAGAATTTTCTATCAATGTTTCAAATGTCAAACTCTGGGAAACTGTAGCGTCCACAACCAACGCCCATAGGCTTCATTTTTGTTAAGGGAGACTTTTGTACATCAGGAACATCTGGAAATACACTTGATCAATCCACGAACTAAACATTCTTTGTCTACTTAACCGAAAACAGGCTGCCCACCATTTTTATAAATACGTTTACCCTTCACCCACTTACTTGCGAATACTGAACTTTCCTTTCTTCACTTCCTGAACGGCATTTTCCAGATATACTGGATTGTAGTTCCTTTTTCCCTCTCTTCCCACCTTCTTCACGTATGTTCGCGGCATGATCGACTTCACCCTACAAAATACGACAATTCAATTTTTAGATCAGTACTCGGCCAAACAACAAACTTCTGCTTTTGCAAATACATAATCAAATGACAATGAGTTCGCTTACCGTCTAACAGTCCGAAAACAGCAGAATTATATGACTATAAGGTCGTATTGTGACAGGTTTAGTCTTGCTTCATTGACCTGCCACCAAAATGCATTTGTTTATATACCCTGAATGGATACTCAGATAGAAATTTCTACAGGTAAACACTACTCTGCAACTCATTGGATTACAATAAGTATGTGTAGCGTGAAGTTCCCGGATGTACCGCAAGGCGGAAGTAGTGTAAATTATAATGCTGTATTGCCGGTCGACTTCCCCCCACCTGATCGACTTCACCCCTTCTGACTGTACACACCAAAATCGTCTGAGAGATAATGTAAAAGTCCCTTATTGCACTAGTGGTACTCCCACATCTGCAAAACTCTGCAGTCGTCCGTTAGAGGCCTCTGCGTATGCCTTGCCACATTTCACTTTGACCTGTCGGTTCGCCAGTAGGGACGGTGCAGTGTTGCTTCCGAAGTTGCGTTTTGTGACGTTATTTGTGTGGTGAAGCGTCAGATTGGCGGCGATTGGTAACCAATCCTGCTAATGTATTGCGATTGGTTGAGATGAAGTTACGAAGAACCCTTCTTCGTGAAGATGGTATTGGTGTAAAAGATGAATCATTCGCATGCTTTATCGTATCTGTTATGGCACAGAAATATGAGCATAAGTTAGATATCTTTGTAACACTAACACATAATGAAGATAATAGGGATGATAATGACGAACAACTCATCGCAAGCGGTAGTGCTACGGTAAGTGCGGGACGAGGCGATGAAAGCAGTGGCAGTGAATACCAACAGTTTTCCGAGAAGAAGGTTAAAGTTGCAACTATCATCACGGCTTTCGATGACAATACGCTAGAGAACGTGTACGATGATTATTGCATAAGTTATAGTTAAGATATCTACATTACGTATGGCGTCTACATTTACATCTACAGTGCTATCTAGAGCATCATTGCAGAGTTTTGCATAAAAACGACACCCAACAGTACATTGAGGTGTACGTAAAGATCCTGTAACCAAACGTTCATACAGATATGTTTGTTCGAGCCCATGTACTTTCCTTGTAAGATGAAAAAAATTCAAAGGAAATTTTTCTTTTCATATTTTTCAACAAACTAGTAACCAAGTACGAAACATAGGAAACAGAAAAAAGTGGTGATTCACTAAGGCATAAATGGCGGTCCACATCTGTGGACCCAAGGTCACACTTATCACAATAAGGTACTGGTATGCAATTTTATTTTTTCTCTCCTTTCCTCAATAAAAACACCTTTTTTTTCAACAAGATAATTATTTTATTGTAAAGTTAAGTACATGGGTCAATCTACACAGAAATTAAGGTTTCCTTTTTTAATATTATGAAATATGATGTTTTCAGTACAGGTTTCTGTTAATACTCATTGACAGTCCTACTAAATGATGAACTGTACAGATTGTGCAAAAAATGTTCAAATGTTTGTATAGCTTATGGGACTTAACTACGGAGTCATCACTGCCTTAACTTACAAACTACTTATCAAATAGCTTATCCTAAAGGACGGCACAAATATCCATGCCCGAGGGGGGATTCGAACCCCCGACCGTAGTGGCCGTGCAGGCCGTGACTGGAGCGCCTCAATCCTCTCGGCCACCGCGTCCGGCACAGATTGTGCAACGTGCACTATAGTATTGCTCCATTAGCTCGTTCTGCAGGTATGTCTGGTGAAATAGAAGCATTTCGTCATTATGTTTTGTTGACAACAGAGGCTCAGAAGTTGATTCTGTTTTTATAACAATTTTTCCTGTGGTTGAAATAAGCTTCATGTAACTAATACGTCTACATTAATGAATATGAGTTGATTCCTCTTAAACCTTGTGGATTCACGGATGTTTTAATAACGGTTTAATGAATTTATTGTGTAAGACTATGTGCATGTATAAGTCTGAGTACAAAATGTGCTCGAGGTGGAAGAAATAAATTGTACCTTTCTCGTAGTGATAAATTTAAATGTTCCGTATATTCTGGGGTGTGATTTTTTGAGAGAGAGGAAGGTAGTGTTCGACCTCTCACAAGGAAAATTAGTTTTTGATTATAATGATAAACCTATTTCACTGGAATTGGTTAGGATGATACAACCACATGACAAGTATTGCCAAACCATAAGAGTCAAAAGTAAAGACACATGTATATTATATGTAAATAACCTTGTTTTAAATAATGACTTTTATTACACAAATTTGTGTAAGAGGGATACAAACATGAATATTCAGCTAGTCGAACAACAAGTAAAGAAATCAGAATACCTGGATTTCCATCAGCAGGAGCAATTAAAAAGTATTCTTGGGAAGTATAGCAATGTCTTTGCTGTGAAACCTAGAATAATAAAAGGGTACGCCTACGACATTGAAGTAGTGCCACATAATACATATTGCACAAGTAGTTACTCAGTCTCATGGTCTATGAAACCCGCAGTAGCCCAAGAAATAAAGAAAATGTTAGGATGGGGGATCATTGAGCCTTCACATTCACCTTACAGCAGCCCATTGATACCTGTGATCAAACCCGGAGGAAGCATAAAGGTAGTATTGATGCTAGGGAAAGTAATAAGAAATGGCAACTTTTGAATTGTGGTCCTTATATAATAACAAGGATTAATGGCTGTGTATATATTCTTAATTACCTCAATAATTGTAAAGTGAATGACTTATATCCTTCCAAAGACATCAAGCCGCACTTGATCTGCCAAGAATAAGCTTAAAGACACTACCAAGTGTGATTAAATAGCGGGAAGATAATATCTGTGTACATAGATGTATATATGTAAATGTGTGTATAGACGTAATTTTATGTGGACACACAATTAAATAGTGTGATAAACTGATGCTTACGGTGATTTAACTATAAGTGAAATATTTGGACTGAAGCCTCTTCAGCAGGTAAGTAGGTATAATTTTAATAGTGTTACAGTCAGGCAACGCATAACTATGTGTCTACCTGCATTTCCAATAAATAATGATACTCACTGTTTCATCTTGGTAGTCACTTGTCTGCCAAGATTCAAAGTAAAGTCACTTGTGCTTTAATTTATTTTTATTATTTATTTACTTTTTGTTGAGACTCGCTTAGGTTTCCATCTCAAATGCGACTGGACCTAATGACTTGCAGTCCTCTTCCTTTTATCAATCATAAATATGTAAGTATAGTATATTATGTTTTATTAGTAGTAAAGAAATGATGTGTTTTACACGAAAACATGTGTAACATGATGCACTAAGTGGTACTAATGTGTAAATGATATGTTAATAATTTTTATTCAGTGGTAACATTAACTGTGTACAGTCTGTTAGTGACTGCAAATATTTGATGGAACTATCATGGATAGTCAGTGAATAATGAATAAGGTGTGCCATATTGAACGTTCTGGTGTGACGGTGGATTTGACTAAACGTGTGTGTGAATTTACATTGCTATGTGCTGCATGGACGGCTATGAAATAACAATGTGATGTGATTCATTACACGTCATATGTACAATTTTAAATTGAACGTCGTTAACAGCTGCTTCATAGTGAAAGCGGACGGCGTGTGAAAATAATTCTGAGACATCCTGTGACGACATGAATTCACGCGTTCTGGACAATCAATTGTTGCCAGCGTGGAAGTGTCAGTCAATATGGATAAACCTTGAAATGTGATCTCCACGTGTACTACGAGTACACTGTGAAGCAGTACCAGTAAACTTATTGCATTCATAAGTGTTTTCTAAACAGTGAAAAATGCATCAAGGTGTCTATGAACTAATGAACAAGCTTTTCTTTCAGGCATGAAGTGATATAAAATATAATTCTGATACTGCTTGTTTGATTTTATTACATGATCATCACCTACATCGCGAGCGGCGCGTGAACAACCGTGTACGTGAAGGATGGCAGACTTCTGGTTGCAGTCCTAGTACTATCTACCAACCTGCAGGGCAGCAATCCTGCAACTAACGACAACCGCAGGCGTATCCAGATCAACCTACCGACGCCCTCGATCAACGCATCGTACGGCGAAGAAGATCATTGAACTTTTCAAACTTTGTGATGTCTTTATGTTAAAGAACTGTGTAAA
Source organism: Locusta migratoria (assembly GCA_026315105.1). Lineage (NCBI taxonomy): Eukaryota > Metazoa > Arthropoda > Insecta > Orthoptera > Acrididae > Locusta > Locusta migratoria. The sequence continues at coordinate 107,632,348 of CM048747.1, forward strand.
TACGTTATTTCAAACATAGCAAAATGAGAAAAAGACATTCATGAAATGCGTACTATTCAATGTACTTCATTTTAATGAACAATTAACTTTCAATCCATTAGTGAAAAACGTTTCATGTCATTGATATACATGATTCAGTCATGATATGAAGAACTTTTGCTAAATAATTAATGAACTTCGAATTTAATAATTTTATGAACTTGCAATGAATAATGAACTATAAAACTGATGTGAACTGTCAATGACTTATGAACTGTTATAAATGAAAGAACAATGGCAGGTGTAGTCACTGGCTCCACGCAAGTTTTCCCGGTTTTCTTGTCGTCCTCGCCCAGATGGGGAAGCCACTAGCTAATTTTCCGGAGTAGTTAGCGTATAGTGTCTGCATCTTTAGATTACATTTTCAAATAATTGAGACCTCAAGAGAATAATATGAGATAATGTACTGTTACCGATACTATGATGTAATGAACATTAACTGAGACACAGGTAACATATATTAGTGTGCTTAAATGGTGATTTCATTACATGAACGTATAACGGGTTAGTGAATAGAGATGTTTGTAGGACTGATGAAGTGACATTTATCAAAAATAACTTTCGCAAAATATTGACTAGTTGTGCTCAAGTTTTTTGGGGGCATTGTAATGTCCTTCCAATTTTTACCGAAATCGATGATTGGAAAGTTTAGTGGTACCACTAATATAGACGCATCATGTAACAAAAGGTGTTGTGTATACACTCTTAACAACGAATAATTATTTTCATGTGTGTTTTATCTCTGTACAATTAAAATACATAAATGTATGTAATGTTAAAAAAAGTAATCTGGTTGTATCTTGTCTCTTGTCTGCTCTGGACGATTCATGTATCGTGACGAGATTGTTTTTGATGAAAATGAAGGAAACATTGTAATGAGGTCTGTAAATGTGTTTGAACATTTTTAAAGACTTAAAATATATGTATTAAATGAAATAAGTGTACGAACTTTAATCAGTTAGAAATACCCTTATCATTTACATGAAATGCTAAAGGATGCCATTAGCATTTGTTTCAGCAAGAAGCTAACGACATAGATTGCATCACACGCCGCCATTACGTGGTAAATATAGAAGTCCTAACTGATAAAGCAAGTACGGGTGGAAAATAAGGCTTTAAAAAAATAATAATTTTCTATTTCAGTTCTGCAAAACCAAACTGGACTTATATAAGAATTACACCAACTTCTGTTCAATTAAAGTTTCAATGACATACGTAACTGAGAATAACATTCAGAATTTTAATATAAAGGACATGTTCCACATTGACTTTAATATCAAGATTTTAATTTCTATAGCATTTTATGTGGGACTACTTTGTAAGAATACTTGCACCAGTTAAAAACCTTCAACTAAAATTTAACCTGAATAATCACGTCTCTGAGAAGGTTCATGTTTCATCCATTTATTGAGCTGGGTGCCAAACTAAATAAATAATATAAAATACAAAGACAATATTTTAGAATATATTCTTACAAACCTGGCAACTTAAAAAAAATTCTGTTTTCCAACTTCATTTTTTTTTATGGTCAGTAGCAATTAATATTTGTGGTGTAGCAATTTTAATGACCAGGGGTGTATGTGTAGGAGTGGAATGTTGTGTAAACACTTAAGTAACACGAGCTAGGTCATAGACTATTAAGCAGAATAGGTAATACCGGTGATCGGAATAATAATTAAAAAAATCGCACTGACGTGTTTTACGGCCCACTTTAGATTGGTAGTTTTATAAGTTTTTGCAAACATTTTGGACCAAAATAATAATCTAAATAATAAAAAATTAATTAATAAGAGTGTCTGAAACCCTTTTAGGAAAATTTTTTTTAGGGAGAATCGGGGTTTCGAACCACTGACCTCCAACGTCACAGTCGAACGCATAGCCCACTACGCTACAGATGACAGTTAAGAGTGGCGTTCTCTAATCTTATACTATTGACAGTCGTTGTTAACTGATGCTAATATGGCTATTGTAGACACTAGATTATCATTTAGCGTACGAAGGACGACGTGTTTTTGTTAATTCTTCAGTGCGCCATTGCTTTGAACTGACAACGTGTAAGTTACAATAAGAATATCATCAAATACGCAACGCAAGGTGGCGTATGCCACAGAGAGTTCTGGGCGAGGAATGTCACGTGACATCTGCGAACGGCTGGTTTTCCTTAATTCAATGAAAGGTGTCAAAACTCCGTTATTTTTGCAAATATCTCTCAAACAGTACGAGATATGAAAAAAAAAAAACATACAGGAACAAAGTTGTAGAGAATTTTCTCCTCTTCAAATTCGTTTATTCAGTTTTCGCGTCAGGTGAACGGTTTATTTGCAATTAAAATTACATTACAAACGGCTTTTTTTGGTGTTACTAACGTATTTCTTGTCCGAAATATTTCAAAAAGCGAGATTCTGGTCTCTGTTAGCCAACAATAATATCTGTAAAATTTGGTGCCGATCGGTTGAACGGTTCGACCTAAAAAGTGGGAACACAGTCTAATAGACTGGTGGGAACATGTTACAGCCAGGCAGACATCGTCAAATCGCCGTTATTTTTGCAAATATCTCTGGAACGATGCAAGATATGAAAAAAAAATAGTAGAGCGACGTTATAGAGAATTTTCCTCTCTACCAATTAGGTTATTCAATTTTCGTGTCAGACGAATGGTTCGTTTGCAATTACAATTAATTACAAACGGCTGTTTTTGGAATTACTACCGTATTTTTTGTCCGAAATATTAGAAAAAGGGAGGTTCTGATCTCTGGCGTCCTACAATTATGTGTGCAAAATTTGGTGCTGATCGGTTGAACGGTTCGCCTTGAAAACAGGGAACACGTTACGGACAGACAGACAGACAGACATCCCGAAATCGCCGTTATTTTTGCAAATATCTCTGAAACGATACGAGATATGAAAAAAACATAAGAGAGAAAAGTTATAGAGAATTTACTCCTCTACTAATTCGGTTATTCAATTTTCGTGTCAGATGCTTGGTTAAGCCGTTATTTTTATTTAAATTTCGAGCTGTCAAAAGACGTTCGCAAAGGCCCACTTTTAGTGTTACTACCGTAACCTAAAGTGGGCCAAAAAATAATAAGCTTAAACTTACTGAGTGTTCACTTAGTCAGACTTTCTCAAGTACATCGGTTAGGACAAGCTGAAAACAGCAGATACCTAATGGTGACTGACATGAACATATGCGTACTAAAATAGTAAATGCTTTGTTCAAGTACAAAAATGTCGTTTACATACTCTTTTCTGAGAAAAATTTTATTTACTATGTAGCTGATTGACAACATATTTACTGTAAAGTAATTAAGATGTAACGTAATGATAGTAAGGAGAAAGTTATTGGTGTAATGAAAATTGACGTACTGTGAGAGTCAAGCTGTATTACAGCAATATTTACGTAATATTTACAGTGATATACCTATAAAAGCACGCTAAACGGTGCTATGTTTATATGAAAGTGAAATACTTATGTGAAAGACAGTGACAATTTTAGAACAATCATTCGAGCTAGGGAACAGACGTCTTTGAATAAAAGGCAGTGATTAAAATTGTGTAATTCAACTGCAATTGGGCAATCACAACGTGAACTCCTATGAAACTTGAGGCCCTCAATACAAACAGTGCGCGTAGGTAAAGAGACTTTTGTAACGCAACTAAGAAAGCCTTACGCAATGGAATCTTGAACAGGACTTCTCACGACGCGGGTGCTCGCATCATACGACAAGTTAGGGCATCAACATTCCTGTCCGTGAAATAAACAATGTTGTGTGATGAATAAATATGGCGCCATCAGGTGCAGTGCAAATACTATCTGTATCTATAAATGTGAATGTCTGTTCGGTGTACGTTTATTACGTCTGAACCACAAGACATAAAGAGTTAAAATATGTACAGTTACTAATGTCTACTCGGGGAAGGCTTTAGGCACGGTTTTATGGCGATCGGATAGCTATTTATCTATATATATTAATGTGAATGACTGTTCGGTGTGCGCTTATCACGTCCAAACGACAAGACGCAGAGACTTAAATATTTGTACAGTTACTAATTTCTACCTGAGGAAGGTTTTAGTCACGGTTTTATAGCGATCTGATACATATTTATTAATTTGAAAAATATAACGCGAAATGCGGAACAATAATGATTCTTTGAAAATTATAGTTACTCTTTGAAAATGGTTTTATTGGTTGCATTGTTGCTTGAGGGTTGATAATGATAAAAGGGTGGAGTATATTGGGATGGAAATTTACCAGTGTATATAAAATTCTACGTGTGTGTGTGTTAATATTTCGCTCTGCAGTGAAAACTATTGAACGCAAACGAATGGTGTGTGTGTTTAATTGTTGTCCGAAGTTTCCCGTAGTACACCATAGCAGTTCCACGCCGACAGCTATAATGGGGTGGAAGATATGGTGATTGAAAGTCGCCAAATTATAAAAAAAATCGGACTGAAGGCCAGCGATGACGTTTGCGACTCTATAGCAAGGAGGTTACGTACAGCGAAACGTGATGCCACAGACCATATCTTTGGTCTATGCGTGCTACAATGTCTTCAGCTCTTTCTCTGTAAGGATAAGCATACGAATAAGGAAATGTAAGAATAAATAAATAAAGCAGTAAGAAAGAAATTTCTTTTAATACATCTCTTTAAAAAAATCGATTTGACATTTCGCGCATTACATCAAGTGATCCATCTGTGATATTATTTCAATCATTATTGTTGAATTTCGTGATTGGATTCTTCGAAACGAGTGCATTTTTACCTGTGATTTCTTATATATTCTCTGATAAATGTAACATGTTTTTAGAAAATAGGAGATGGACAGAGAGAGAGAGTGGATAGAAAAAGTACTAACTCGAATAAATAAATAAATACGCGGGCAACGCCGGGTTTTCAGCTAGTACTACAAAAAAAAAAAAAAAAAAAAAAAAAAAAAAAAAAAAAAAAAAAAGAGAGAGAGAGAGAGAGAGAAAACGTTTGCAGCGCCACATGAACAATGAAAATTATAGTACTTACCGACCGACGACTGGTATAGACGACCCCGAATGCAGCAGAGACACGTCTCTTCTGAAAACACTATGCAACGAACGGTTCAACACAAGTGCGGCCAAAATTATGTGAAGTTTTATCGAGGTGTTCCCTCACGAACTCGTCACAGCAGGAAGCTCAGTGTCCCCAGGTCCAATTTTTTTTTTTTTTTTTTTTTTTTTTTTTCGAATGATCAACCTTAAAAATTTCGGAAGATGAAGCAGGAAATGGCAAGGTATGTAAACTAATAATAATAATAATAATAATAAAGAACGCAGTTATTTCGGAACGAGAGGAGTGAAAATAAGACAGTCTCTTATAATCAATTTAACATTTATTCTGTTAGCACAACCTCAGTTTATGTTGACAGGGCTGTCTCACAGATAGTGCTGCATGTTGCTTTTTTCGTGGCGTTGCCAACACATCTGAACAATACTATGTTAGCACAACCTAAGTTTATGCAACGCCACCTAGATACCTAGGTGTCTCGCACATGGTGTAGCATGTTACAAAAGGAAGTTTGGAAAATTTCGGAAGATTCAATCGAAATTTCAGGAAGATACGAAAAATTTCGGTAGATTCACTTGAAAGTTCAGGAGAATTTGCAAAATTTCGGAATATTCACTCGAAATTTCGTATTTTCTGGATTAATTTAACAAATCGAAAGATCTTCCGATTTTTCGGAGGATTTGGCAACACTGAGCAACTAAAGGTAGACTGCTCGGCCGGCGTTGCATGAAGTCACCTCTAATTGTGGAGCGCGCGCTAATCAGATGCAAGCAAGCTACTGCGCACCCAACGGACAATGATTTAAAGAAAATGCACGAAAACGAACCATACCCCATCAAAACTGTGCTTGAAAATATAATCCGAAAAACTTCTCATAAAGACGTGTAAATAGCAATAACAAAAAAACTGAAAAACAATTTTAATGTGATTCCTTAATTTCTCCTGGCGGATAACAACTTCGAAAAACTCAACGTGTATGCTGCCAGGTATCAAAATCAACGACGGCCGATATTTCGGCAGGAAACAACCCTGCCATTTTCAAGGCGAAACTGCAGTGAGGAAGCAATGTACAACGATCTTTAACACCTCGGTTTTCAATGAGTATACAGGAAAGACAACACTCACCGAGCAAGCAAGCAGAGATGAAACCGGTCAGAATATCGATAATAAACATCAGTTCTCCGTGGATGACGTCGGCTTAGTTTTGTCCCTCTGTTTATTGACAAGTGAGAGAGCAGGATCCCGAGCGGAATTTAAGCAGAAGCCTCTATCCCTATTCATAAGGTTATCACTTAGTTTTATTTCTGTCGCTTCCTTGATGACAGAGTCCCAGTAGTTGGAAGAGAATGCCAGAATTTACTTTTTGGTGTATTCCATAAGGTGACCTGTGTCAAGACTGTGCTCGGCCACAGCAGATTTGTTTGGCTGTTGTAAACGTGTGTGACGTTTATGCTCAATACAGCGGTCCTCAACAGTCCTAATAGTTTGGCCAACATGTGACATGCCACAGCTACGTGGGATACGGTAGACACCCGCCTTGCGCAAATCAAGATCATCCTTAACAGATCCCAACAGTGCCTTAATTTTAGAAGGTGGACGTAACACACATTTCACATTGTTTTTACGCAAAATTCGGCCAATCGTGTTGGAAGTGCTGCCAACGTATGGCGGAAAGGCCACTGACGTGGGTGCTGACTCTGTGCTATCTAGCCCGTTGCACACGTGGTCGATACCACAAGGTTCTTTTAATCTGCTCTTCACCATAGCCATTCTGTTGAAAAGTTATCTCCAGATGAGACAGCTCAGTCGGCAAGCTTTCCGGGTAAGAAATGACATGAGCCCTATGCACTAAGGTTCTAAGAACCTCTTCACGTTGAGCTGGGTGGTGACAACTATCAGCTTGCAAATACAAATAAGTACGTGTTGGCATCCGATAAACAGCATCTCCCAACGTACCATCTGTCTTTCTCCTGACCAATACATCAAGGAAGGGAAGGCAACCATTCTGTACAACTTCCATTGTGAAACGGATGTTGGGATGGATTGAATTTAGATGCTCAAAAAACTAATTCAAGATCTCACTACCATGAGGCCAAACAACAAACGTGTCGTATACATATCTGGTAAAAAAAAAAAAAAAAAAAAAAAAAAAAAAAAAAAAAAAAAAAAAACAGGTTTCAACGCCGCTGACTCCAGCACGATCTTCAAAGTAAACAGTAGATGTAAGTCAAAACATGTCGAAATAAATTTGTTTAATCAGTACCAAACTTCATCTCAGTTGGTTGCAACGTATCAGACAGAGAAACGCGAGTGTAAAGAGAAACCACATCAAATCTAACTAAAATATCCGAGTTAGCCAAGTGCAATCCCTCCAATCGACGTAGGAAATCCACCGAGTTCTTAATGTGGTGTTCACAATGGCCTACCAGTGGGCTCAACAAACCAGCAAGATGTTTTGCCACACAATATGTGGGAGCCGCAATGTTTGACACAATAGGCCTAAGAGGGCATACATCTTTATGGACCTTAGGAAGGCCATATAATTTAGGTAGTACAGCGCAATACAAATTAAGACTCCTGATAGTTTCCTGTGACAAAGAACTTTTCTTAAAGAGGTTATTGGTCTTCCTCTCAACACTTTTTGTAGGGTCAACAGAAATCCTGCGATATGCTGAATCAGAAAGTAAACATTGCATTTTTTAAAGATAATCCTGCTTGTTTAAAACAACAGTAGCGTTTCCCTTGTCCACAGGTAAAATAACAACGTAAGGATCCATCCTAAGTGAACGTAAGGCAGCTGCCTCAGCTGCTTTTGTGTTACTCACAGACGGACGTGCCCTAGTCAACACACGACAAGTTTCCCTCCTAACCTCCTCTTTAATGTCAGAAGGTAGTTTAAAAACAGCCTGTTCGATACAACTAATAAAATCAACAACAGGTATACGTTTAGGTGTCGGTGCCAAATTCAAAACTTTCCCCAGAACTGATAGAGCTGCGTCGTCATAGGTTTTCTCTGTGATTTTAATCACAGAACGTCGAGTTGTAAAAGCAGACCCTGAGCTACGGAAGCGTTCAAACTTCTCCGAATGCCGGGCCGTTATAGTTTGAAATTCCCAATCGGCTTGTGAGCAGGAAGCACCGTCGAACCAGTCCCAAAGAAAATTCCGAGATTTCAGAGCCAATGCACAAATGAAGCCGAAATAATTCCTTGCACATTTCTTCCTCACTGCAGTTTCGCCTTGAAGATGGCAGGGTGGTTTCCTGCCGAAATATCGGCCGTCGTCGATTTTGATACCTGACAGCATACCCGTAAGTTTTTCGAACAATTTTAATATATGAGGCTTAGCAAGTAAGGAAGAGTTTTTTAAAATAATTTTTCCTATGATGAACATGTTCTGTAAATGTATATATGTAGCCACGTAACAACAACTTAGCTGATTGATTCATTAGAGTAAAATAAGAAGGATCACATGTGCAATGCACGTTATCTGACACAAAGCGATACTGATCGCCTGTCTACTTGTATATATTTGTTCAGATAGAAATTTTGTGCAAGATTTTGCTTATTATTGGGTTAGATGGAGGTAACGGACTTGCATCATTTAAATTAATGTAAATATTTCATTTCTTAAGTATAGAAGGCGTATGTTCATGTCAATTCGCGTACTGCATTTACATTCATCCAATAGAGAGCCCATATTCATCTTCGCCTGACAAGTGTTCTGTCAATAGAGACAACTGCACAGTAACCAAGCAGAGACTCACACGATATCAATGTGTGAACGGAGTAATCTAAAGTGCATTCTCTTCCAGGAAGAATTAATTATCTGTAATCAACAAAATAGTTCAATATTATTAATTTCTTTTCATGAGCAAAACCTAATGTGAAAAGAGAGACGGAGCGAGTCCAGGGGCGACTGGCTACCGCTGATGTATACGCACACAGAGCTTGCGTAACAATATAGGCCGACCTCACAGCCGCCGCCGCAACGCCCACCATTACCAACCTCAACATAGCAAACCATCGATGCCACTACTGGAATTACCCATATAGAAACTATTTGTAAACGGATTGATAAAGTGATGGAAATAACTTTATTCACTGATGTAACGAGAATTGTATGTGTACCTGTCATTATTATTTTATTTATGAACTTTAATGCATGGATGACATATAAGTTTGCTGGGTGTTGTACCGCGTCATGATAGAAGGCTATTACTTTAATAATCGACGTTTCGGACAACGTTACAGTGGCCGTCAGCTGGGTATAATTTATGTAACTTATTGTAATCTATAAAATCGATTTTCCACTCTATTTGACATCACTCACGGGCCATTCCCTGAACAATTCGCCTTGTCAAAGGGGGCAATTTGAGATTACAGTACTGCAGAACACCCACAAAGAATTTTATACAATGCAAAGAACAATCTTTTAAAAATATGACAGTTTCTGTAACGCAAAATGTTTCTTTTACGCAATTTATAGACGACGCAATTATTTTACTCTTATATATCAAAGAGTACTTGTAATTACTACATTTATTCCTTCCTGCGAGGAAGTAAGACAAAAGCTTGTGTGCTTCACTTTTGTTTCTTACGCCAGTCTGTGAACAGCTCGATGTATTTCGCTCTGTTCATTAATACATTCTTTGTAGTCGATGTACCACTGGGATATAAATTCAGGAAAGTATGAGATTTATTTGCTTTCTGTTTCTCATTAATAAATAACCGAGTCAATTTCAGTTCTACATTTTTTTAAAAATTTGTTTAAGCTTTACCATTTCCTCCCCCTATCCATGAAGCTGTTTTCAGTTGTGTCGAACAATTACGATGTTGGATGGTTCGGGATTTGCTAGAATTTAAATTGTGTACCTCGTCTAGCTTGCCACTCCATTTTTGAAATTTTATTCCGTATTTTTCAACATTTTATTGGCATTGAACCTGCAATCATTTTTTTGCACGTAAATTTTTCCGAAGTCCGATTGTTTGTCAGTGCCCATCATTCTCTGCCATTCTTTAACAAATAATTCCGCCTTTAATTAGAATTGGTACACGAGCCACGACTTTAAATTCATCGAACCTCCATCCAGTGTCGGCGAATACGCGGTTTACAAATAATTTTATTTCAGTTCTACTACGAGATCTTCGACAATGGTGCAAAACGCAACTATTCGTCGAATTTTGTAAGTTGCGTGTTCTGTTACTTTCAAACAGTTCGTCACTTCATTCATTTTCGTGAACTTCCGTTTCAAAAAATTTTCAAACAATTCAGTATGGCATTTTTACATCCAAAACAGTCAGACAAGCAATATAAATACATGATTTAGTCCCTACAAAATCACAACAGTAGCAACACATGAGTAACTGAATAATAGGACCATCAACAAAGTTAACAGGAACAAAATATATTTTCTAAAACCTGTAAAATGTGAACACTTATTGACAAATAATTCCTTACTCCATGCAATATGTGGCAAACATTGTGATTCATAGCTGTAGTTCTAGACTAATGTATTTGGTTACTTTCTTTTACATGTATACTAAAAGCTGTATTATTTTGTCAGCATATGTAGTTTCCAAATCTAGTTTTAAACATTGTACATTGTTTAACATATATAAAAACAAACACAATCTGTGCTTTTCAATTTATTTACTGCAGACTTTAAGAATTTATTATTTTTACATGAATTTAGTGCCATAGTTCAAATTAAAGCATCCCATTTTAAAGGTTAATTTTGTTTCCATCTGTGAAATTGTCTACCTCTTTTTCAGGAATGTTAGCCATGTATAATATGCCCAAGCTACTTCATTATTTTGTTAATTATTATGTTTCTTCCTATCCTGCACTAATCATATGTGCCATATTAATTTCACATTCATCATTGTAGGCTACCTTTTAAAGTATCTGTATTTCTTCTGAATCTCCCTTTCCTAAACGTGGGTTTCCGTTAGCCTATATATCATTACTTTAAATTAATTGCTTATATTATTTAGGATGCAGGATATTAGATTAATTATAGCATCACTGTTAGTAAGCTTTATGTAGATATCAATTTTACGATTATCTGTAATGTTTGAAATTGGAAGATCCAGTACATATACCTCCTCCTGTTGTTTTGAATATTATCAAATCCTGTTCACATCCATTTAACACTACAACAGTGACATCTAGATATATCTTGTACAAAATTATTATATCAGCTCTCTCTTTATTCTGATTGAAAAACGTGTTATCTAAATGGTTGACTGATATGTCTACCATGGTAGTTGTACAAATATTCCCAATTACTGATCCTTCAAGTTTATGGTATAGCTTTCCATTAAATTCAAAGTAAATGAACTGTATTGATTTTTGTAACAAACCTATCAGCTCTATTGTTTCATCAGGTATTATTTTTCGTATTTGATTAGTGTAACATATCTACCCCAGATTTTGGCAATATGTAATTATGCCGGATTTGACTTTTGTGTACTTTTAACATTCGTTATAGGTTTAATAGTAATTTTATTCTGCACTACTTAAACACTTTTTAATATCTTTTTAAGCACTTTTTAAGTTCATACCCTGGTAATACTATGTTAATGACTATTGAACGTAGAGGTTTAGTGATTCTATGAGCCTTACTTTGAAATCTCAATCTAGGTAATGGTAGTGTCATAATTTAAAGGTAGGGTTAGGTGGTACAATTGCGATCATTTGGGACAAATGTTATTTTGACTGGGAATATATTGAGATAAGAAATAATTTTAACTATGGCACTTGTTCTTGGATGTGTAATGAATATGTAACCCAAATTTTACATAATTACAAATGTTGGTATAAACACAAAGAAAGGTTACAGAATTGAGAAAAATCGATCGAAAATGTACCACATTGGGTACAAATGTGATCACTTCCTCGTACAATTTTGATCACTGGCATCTTCGACATAAGAAACACTCTTTCCCTCGGACAGCAACACATACTTCATGGTACCCAACATTGCATTTTTGACAGCGAATCCAGTCACCCTTAGCTACTGATTTGTTTATTTATTTGTTTGTTTATTTAGCCTGATCAGACCAGGGTTTTACACATACCGTATTTCTTTACATTGAGTTACCTATAACATAACAATGATTTTTATAGATAAACAATTAATAACATAATTTATACAGGTTGATTACATGTAAGAGGATGTAAATAAAAGGTATTAACTTAACTCTAATAGGATTAATACTAGCAGTACCACTGAGACACCTTCTGCTGCTGCTGGTGTAATAATACAAGTAACAACATTGATATTAGTAGATACAAGATGCACTTTTGAATATATCGAGACTGCTTAAGGCATGGCGAATTCTGACAGAATGAAGTTAAGAAAGCTGTACCTGGCGAGAGCAATGGTAATCGGAGAATATCTAGGAGGAGGAATGGATGTGACGTTGTAACAGGAGCGTAGGGTAATAAAGACTGGCGTAATTATTGCTTTAGTAGATAATCCATTAACTGTCGTTTGAAGCTGGCAGTGTTATTCAGTTCTCTGATATACTGAGGTAGATTGTTCCAGAGCCTGGTTCCTGCTACTGAAAAGGATTTTGAGAATCCGGCTGAGTGATTGTTAGGGACAGAAAGGGTTTTGCTCTGACAGGAACGAGTAGGTCTGTTATGTTGATCAGATAAAAGTGTTAATATGTCGAAGAAAGATATAAGGGACAGTGTAAGTTGATAAGAGAGTAGGGGAAACAGAGTGTATGAAAATCTCTGCGCTTGTCAGCACGACTAAGTAGCTTCACTTACCCCGTAACAGGAAAACACATCTCCTTAGCACGAAGTGGTGTTTTCTTGTAAAAAACAGGACGAGTTGTAGAAACCGGCTACATTACAAAGCTACACAAACGCATGTGCTAGTAACACTACGAGACTGACAAATGGAGCGAAACATTATGTTGATCGGAATAGTACGTATATCGAATTTGTACCACCTTACCCTACATATTCCATTAGCAAAAGGCAACATACAATATACCGCCTTTTCAATCTTGTATATGCAATGCTACCACGTCTTCACATGTGTAAATCGGTTACCCATGACATCTCTCACCTAACTGCACATTTAAATTGGAGAACTACCTGTAAGCCCACTTCTCAATTAAATATTTTGCCCTCGGCAGTGTTACAGATGTACTTAATTCTGTGGGCGGTAACGAAGGAGCCTAAATGTTACACTGCACGGAAGTGACAGATATGGAGAACAGTTGCAACTTGTTCTCACTGTCAGTCCAGTGTCTGACTTCCGACTCGGAGGGAAGTGCGCGAGACGCGGCGCAGCAGTTGGACCGGCGGAGCCCCTGTCAGCCGGAGGTGTGTAATTTCCGAGAGGGCCGGCGGCCGGCGGCGGGCGGAAGTTGGCAGCACTGCGCGCCCGCCCTGTCCACGGCTTCATTAGCAGAGTGCGGCCGCCGCGGTGCCCGCCTGTCAACAGACCGCGCAGCGCCGCCTAACGACCCGCCCGCCGCTGGCCGCAGCGACGTGCCCGCGCCGCCTCCTCCGGAAGGCCTGCAAATACCCCGCGCACCCAGCTGACGCGCGTCTGCGCCGACAGGAAGCGAACAGGCACTCTCACTGCGCTACTGCAGGACCCCCTACGACTTTACTGTAGTAGTAGAATCAGGATTAGAGGACTTGGTGGGACGAAGTTCTTGTCAACTAATACGTAGATGAAAATTGGTCGTAAGGATAGTTCAGAATCCGCACTGTAAGATGTGGGAATAATTCCCCTTAAATTTGTTGGCAGCACTGAAGAACAGTGGCTTCATCCGGACACTTGGGGTATCTGCGCCACTTGGGGTCACTCGGGGTCTATGGGCCCTAGGGACAACTGGGCCAAGGGATTTTTTCCATAAAAGTTGTGGGGATAATTCCACTTAAAGTTGTTGGCAGCACTGAAGAACAATGGCTTCTTCAGGTCACTTGGGGTATATGGGCCCTGGGGACAACTGGGCCAGGGGATTTTTTTCATAAAAGTTGTGGGAATAATTCCACTTAAAGGTGTTGGCAACACTGAAGAACAATGGCTTCTTCAGATCATTTGGGGTATGTGGACCCTGGGGACAACTGGGCCATGGGATTTTTTTCCATAAAAGTTGTGGGAATAATTCCACTTAAAATTATTGGCAGCACTGAAGAACAATAGCTTCTTCAGGTCACATGGGGTATCTGGGCCCTGGGGACAACTGGGCCATGGGATTTTTTCCATAAAATTTGTGGGAATAATTCCACTTAAAGTTGTTGGCAGCACTGAAGAACAATGGCTTCTTCAGATCACTTGTTGTATCTGGGACCTGGGGACAACTGGCTCATGGGATTTTTTTCATTAAAGATGTAGAAATAATTTCACTTAAAGTTGTTGGTAGCACTGAAGAACAATGGCTTCTTCAGGTCACTTGGGGTATCTGGGCCCTGGGGACAACTGGGACATGGGATTTTTTTCATAGAAGTTGTGGGAATAATTCCACTTAAAATTGTTGGCAGCATTGAAGAACAATGGCTTCTTCAGGTCACTTGGGGTATCTGGGTCCTGGGGACATCTGGACCATGGGATTTTTTTCATAGTAGTTGTGGGAATAATTCCACTTAAAATTGTTGGCAGCATTGAAGAACAATGGCTTCTTCAGGTCACTTGGGGTATCTGGGTCCTGGGGACAACTGGACCATGGGATTTTTTTCATAGTAGTTGTGGGAATAATTCCATTTAAAATTGTTGTCACCACTGAATTCAATGGGTTTTTCCGGTCACTTGGGGTATCTGGTTTGGGGACAATTGGGCCATGGGATTTTTTCCATAAAAGTTATGGGAATAATTCCACTTAAAGTTGTTGGCAGCACTGAAGAACAATGGCTTCTTCAGATCACTTGGGGTATATGGGACCTGGGGAGAACTGGGTCATGGGATTTTTTTCATTAAAGATGAAGAAATAATTTCACTTAAAGTTGTTGGCAGCACTTAAGAAAAATGGCTTCTTCAGGTCACTTGGGGTATCTGGGCCCTGGGAACAGCTGGGACATGGGATTTTTTCCATAAACGTTGTGGGAATAATTCTTCTTAAAGTTGTTGGCAGCACTGAAGAACAATGGCTTCATCAGGTCACTTGGGGTATCTGGTCCCTGGGGACAACTGGGCCATGGGATTTTTTTCATAAAAGTTGTGGAAATAATTTCACTTAAAGTTGTTGGCAGCACTGAAGAACAGTGGCTTGTTAAGGTCACTTGGGGTATCTGGTCCCTGTGGACAACTGGGCCATGGGATTTTTCCATAAAAGTTGTGGGAATAATTCCACTTAAAGTTGTTGGCAGCACTGATAAACAATGGCTGCTTTAGGTCACTTGGGGTATCTGGGCCTTGGGGACAACTGGGTCATGGGATATTATTCATAGAAGTTGTGGGAATAATTTCACTTAAAGTTGTTGGCAGCACTGAAGAACAATGGCTTATTCAGGTCATTTGGGGTATGTGGACCCTGGGGACAACTGGCTCATTGGGTTTTTTCCATAAAAGTTGTGGGAATAAATCCACATAAAGCTGTTGGCAGCACTGAAGAACAATGGCTTCTTTAGGTAACTTGGGTTATCTGGGCCTTGGGGACGACTGAGCCATGGGTTTTTTCTACAAAAGTTGTGGGAATAATTCCACTTAAAGTTTTTGGCAGCACTGAGGAACAATGGCTTCTTCAGGTCACTTGGGGTATCTGGCCCTGGGGACAACTGGGCCATGGGATTTTATTTCATAAAAGGTGTGGGAATACTTTCACTTCAAGTTGTTGGCAGCACTGAAGAACAATGGCTTCTTCAGGTCTCTTGGGGTATATGGGCCCTGGGGACAACTGGGCCAGGGGATTTTTTTCATAAATGTTGTGGGAATAATTTCACTCTAAGTTGTTGGCAGCACTGAAGAACAATGACTTATTCAGGTCACTTGGGGTATCTGGGCCTTGGGGACAACTGGGCCATGGGATTTTTTAATTAAAAATTGTGGGAATAATGTTCATTCTGCTGACGTGTGGCTGGCTGCGAGTTTCGCAATGTTTCTTCCTCAGGCGGAACTGTTGGCGCTCGGCAGTAGCTCCTGCCACTCTTTAGCTGTCGCTCCTCCTCTACGCGCAGAAGCGCCTTCTTACATGACGCGAGGTATAGTTTGAGGTGGTGGTCCAGTTACCCCCAAAAAGTTTCAAAACTGGTGAAAGTGGGCCAGGTGTTTGGGATACCTGCGCCCGTCTTAGACACATTTAGCCCAAACACACCCATTTAGCCCAAGTATATTATCATTATTGCTTCTTTCTAATTCATAACTGAAATCAATTTAATTTTTCCTTTTGAATTATGTTAATTTTATCTAATGTAAAATTCTTGAATATTCATATGCAGATGGCTTTTATTTTATATAACATGACCAGTTTCGGGACATTTTCAGATCTTTTAACAAATTTGAGGCGGTTGCCCGGTTGCCCCAAAAAGTTTTCAAAACTGGGGAAAGTAGGCCAGATGCTTGGAGTATCTGGGCCCATATAGGACACATTTAACCCAAGCACACCAATTTACCCCAGGTATATTATCATTAATGCTTCTTTGTAAGTCATTACTGAAATCAATTTGTTTATTTTTTCCTTTGGAATTATGTTAATTTTATATAATGTAAAATTCTTGAAAATCCGTCTGCAGATCGCCTTTATTTTGTATAACATGACCAGTTTCGGGACAGCTGCCCATCTTCAGATCTGTTAAAAAATATTTAGAATTAATTGTAAGCTACTGTTTTGAATGTATAAAATCGAAAAAAATTAATGGAAAATAAAATAATGAAAAACATACCAACCTTATGAAGTTCCAGAGTAATCTGTCACAAATTTTCAAACCATTAGCATACAAAAAGAGAGTTACGGACATTAAGTTACACTGTCCATGTTAACAAATCATAAGAACAACAGTAGGTGTTACTATATGAAAAGTTACATTTGCAGGAGTACCTTGGTGTTGACCCATAATAAATACAGATGCATGTTAAAATGGCTGCTAAAATGTGTTGTACATTATAAAAATCTGTAGATATATATATAGTTTACATTGAAAATTTAAAATGGCGGTTAAAACTGGTGTTACTTCCATGGGCCTGCAGCGTGTACTGTTTCTGTCAATATCGTTTAGGTAATGCCTTGTGGATCTGTTAGAGGCCGCCACCTGTAGCGTGCCTTTGAATAGCGTCGGCACCATTATAGATAATTAAAAAAGTGATACATGGGCGTCATTACACAAAATTTCGATAGTGGTCTGTAAAAACGACCAGCTTCATAACTAAAATGTTAACAAGAAAATGTCGGTTCTAAGTAAAGTATTATAAATGTAAAAGCAAAAGGTCTACGGCAGCGCCACATACCGGCACTCACTTCACAACGGTCTATAGCTTTTGAGCATTAACAAGAGAAAGTCTATTTTAGTAAGAAAATTGGAAACTGTGAAACAGTAGGTCTACGGTGGCGATGTATACAGGCACCACCGTCACAGTTCTGTGTACTATACTGCATATGTCATAGTGCCACATTTTCATAGTAAATATTTTACAAACAAGGTATTTTTTAAAAAGGATACCAAAAAAGGTGGTCCAACCCATTGATAACATTCTTATCATTAAACCAAGTTGATTCAAAGTAGAAAGAGAAATAATCTTCCTCAAATAAAAAACTACCCTCCTTTGGTTTCCATAGGCCAAACTGCTTCTACAGCTGTACTACTTTGAGTTATTTACGACAAGTGTTACGAAAAGCGTTGAAAGGAAATTTTCCGAGATTGGGTTCACAATACTACCGCCTCCCTGTTTCTATTATCGGCCATCTGGCGAATTTAGGAGCACCTAGCTCTTCACGGTGAGTGTGGTGTTCCTGTTGTTAACTGGGAACAATTTCTTTTCAAAAACAAATTCAGCCACTATCGCCCTGCCAAGTTCACTGTTTTAAAATGGATGGGGAAATTTGTTCCTTAAGGCAAGTTGAATTGTCGAGTCAAATCAAAGAAATTCTGTTATTTCCATACTGTACTCTACCAGCTCTTTTTATACATCTGTCATCTGCACAGGTTTCCTTCCAAGTTTCTGGCTTATAACAGCAGTTTATTGTCCATTGTCACGTTTTGCATATCTTTTAATGTACTCTCAAAACGTTGGTCTGAATAATTAAGATCTCTTTCACGTTCTCAGCGTTCCCATTGATTCTTGACGCTTCGACCTGCAGCCTCAAGTTCTGACGTGCTCCAAGTCTGATTCTTCTTCTTTTCCCTTCGAATTTTGTGTCCGTGCCCTACAACAATGCAAATGAAGAGTTGTTGTTGTTGTTGTGGTCTTCAGTTCGGTGACTAATTTGATGCAGGTCTCTACCCTATCCTGTGCGAGCCTATTCATCTCCTGATAAGAACGGCAAACCACACCTATCTGAATCTGCTTACTACATTCATCTCTTGGTGTCGCTCTGCGGGTTTTCCCCCACACACTTCCCTCCAAAGGTAAATGTACGATTCCTTGATTCCATTCTATTAATCAAGGTATGCCAAAAATCCAATTTCTTCCCAATTATGTTCAGTACTTCATTAGTTACGCGATCTACACATCTAATCTTCAGAATTCTTCTTATCACCACATTTCAAAAGCATCTGTCCCCTTCCTGTCTAAACTATTTATAGTCCAATTTTTATCCCTGTACAAGACAAAACTCCACAAACGCCATCAGAAAAGTCTTTCTTGCACTTAAATTAATATTCAATGTTAGCAAATTTCTCTTTATCAAAACGACTTTTTTTATTGCCATTCTACATTTTATATCTTCTGTACTGCGATCATCATATGTTATTTTACTACCCAAATAACAAAACCAATTTACCACCTTTCTTGTTTCGTTACCCAATCTAATTACTTCAGCATCGCCTGATTTTCTAAGACTGCTTTCCATTACCCCTGTTTTGCTCTTGTTAACTTGGTCAACTTATGCGCTCTTTTGAACACACTGTCCATTCCATTCATTTGCTCTTCAAGGTCGTTTGCTGTCTCTGAGAGAACTAAAATGTCATAGGCAAAACGCAATGTTTTTAATTCTTCACCCTCAACTTTAATTCCTACTCCAAATTTCTCTTTGCTTTGCTTCAAAGCTTTGTCAACATACGAATTCAATAACATAGACGAAAGGCTACAACTCAGTCTTACTACCTTCCCAACCATTGCGTCCCTTTCATGCCCTTCAACTCTAACAACTGTTTGGTTAATGTAAAAGTTGTAAACAACCTTCCGTTCCCTATATTTTACCCCTGCAGACTTCAGAATTTGAGAGTGTATTCCCATCAACATTGTCAAAAGCTTTGTCCAAATCTACAAAAACTAGAAATGTAGCTTTGAATTTCCTTAATCTATCTTCTAAAATGAGTCGTGAGTATTGCCACCTGTGTTTGTACATTTCTCCCGAATCGAATTGATATTTCTCGAGGTCAGCATCCATCAGCATTTCCACGCTCTGTAAATAATGCGGATGACTAAAATAAAATAAAGAAATCAGAAAATAACACAATCGCAGGTTCCACACTTCTAGAATGGATACAAGTTTAAAATAAAATAATTTTTCACATGAAAATAAGTTAGGAATAACTGCGAGATAGATTGGTCAACAATTTAAAGTAGGTGTTCTCAATGTCTTCTATGGGCGATATTATGAAGACAGAACCATTATCACATACACTCCAATGACAGTACTTCATATAACCTTTGATTATTATTAATAATACGATTGGAATCCTTATTTAGAATGGTATAAACGAAATTATTACATGTAAACAGGTATGTGGTTGTTCCCTGGATTCAATGCAGGCTGTAAAAATGATTGACACGACTTCAAACACTTCAGATGCTGAAATGTTTGTGCTATCACTCTCAGGAAGCTCACAACTGATGCTGGGTGTGACAAAACGCAGAAGATCAAGCTTACTACAGAAAGTCATAGATAGCATGCTTAAGAGCTTTGAAAACACGAGTTGGCGATATTAGGAATAGGGGTGATATTTGGTACACTGTTATTCCTTGCCAGTTTCTCCTCTACTTTGACGCCATATCAAATGTTCAAATGTTTGTATAGTCTATGGGACTTAACTACGGGGTCATCAGTCCCTAAACTTACAAACTACTTATGAACTACTTACGAACTAGGACGGCACAAATATCCATGCTCGAGGGGGGATTCGAACCCCCGACCGTAGTGGCCGTGCAGACCGTGACTGGAGCGCCTTAGTCCCCTCGGCCACCGCGGCCGGCGACGTCATATCAGAGTTGTTTTCAGATGCATTACACTTTTTATATGGAAAAATAATAAACTGTAAAATATTTTGTAAAAATAATCTACCGAAGATTTATTAATAACTGCCAACTGCGCGAGAGCACATTGTCCGGTAAGAAGGCCGTTGAATTTAACTGATCAACAGGCGTGCTTTTGCTCATTCGTCAAAGTAAAAGTTACGAATCCTTCGTTAATCAACGTTTTTAGGTCATGTGTTTGCGCTAGTGATGGGCAAACGGAGTACTGAGAATGCAAAGTTCTCGATTCCAAAGAGTTCTCGTTGTTCTCGAGAACCTGAGTCGGTTCTCGGTTTTCAGTATTCGGTTTTTAGTGTTAGGAAATTGTCGACACAAACATTTATAGTCCTGCCGTTGACAAATTTAGAAGTAATGTAACATTTAGTTATGTTATGTAGCATAAACCACACAGGTTGTTCTCTGTATACGTGATCGTGTGGTATAGTGGGTTAAATCATTATGATGCCATGCTGTCGCGTAAGGATTCGAATCCTGACAATGCAAGTAAGATCTTTATTTTTAAATTATTATCAGAACTACTTTAAAATCTATTTTGAAACATGATCAATCATTAGTTTTATTGAAATGATTGGTTTAACGTAACATTTCAAATGTTCAAATATTTGTAAATCTAACGGACCAAACAGCGTGGTTATCAATCCGTAGCTTACAAACTACTTAAACCTAGGTAAACTAACCTAAGGACAAACACACACACCCATGCCTCAGGGAGGACTCGAACCTCCACGGCGAGCAACCGCGCGCTCCGCAGCGAGACGCTTTAGACCGCTCGGCTACTCCACCGCGGCGTAACTTTTCAAATTTTAATTCTTCGCTACAACATTTCAATCAGCATAGTAACTTTTAATTTCCGCACATTTATGCTTCTTATCGTTCTTTATTTATCTGGAATATTCGTCTATGAGATTTTAATTATTCTTATGCAGTAACTTCAAAATAATTTATGCCGTTTTATCATTTTATATTTGTGTTTGTTGCAATCATTATTTATATTCCTCATTTCACTTTAATTATATTTATAACACTGTACCCGATCTTTGTTATTATACTCGTAATGAAAAAAGAATAAAAGTTTAACGTGTTTATATGACGATTACCAAGCAAAAGTTTTCAGTTCTCGCTTCTCAGAACTCGCTTATCAGATCTCGCTTCTTAGTTCTCGTTTCTTGGTTCTCGCTTTTCAGTACTTGTTTCTTAGAACTCGATTCTTAGTTCTCGCTTCAGATCTCGTTTCTCAGTTCTCGCTTCTAAGGTCTCAGTTTTCGATTCTCGCTTCAGATCTCGCTTCTTGGTTCCCGCTTCTAAGGTCTCGGTTTTCGGGTCTCGCTTTCCAGTTCTCGCTTCATGGTTCTCGTTTATGGGTTCCCGGTTATAGTAGTCGTATCTGTTGAGCAAAGTGAAACGAAAATTTTCGGTTTGGTCTGTATTTGATTCAATCTTGCGGCTGCTATCTTTTATTATATCCAGGCATTGTCACTAATATTCTCATTTGTCAAACAAATGTAAAGGTTTAATTTGAGTATCTATTAAATCACCTATATGTTTCTTATCTCTGTATGTGTAAAAGCGAATGATTACTCACTCACTCACAGACTGAACACGGAATAAACACGGAATCACGGAAACTGCTTCACCTATGAAGCTGAAATTAGGCAGGTATGTTTTTTATAGGTAGACTACATCAGCCGAAAAAGTATTTTGCGTTAGGGTCGAATTAGGGCACATGGTGGAGGGTACTTTAGCTACAGACATCGACAAAATCTACAGGTTTTTTTCGATCTTCATAAAATTTTGTATGGTTGACTATCAGAACAAGTGGAAGGTTCCTTCTACGTAAAATTTTGTATGTTGCATGGCGGAGGGTACTTTACCAACGGACTTTCACAAAATCTATACTTTCTTTCCGATCTATATGAAATTTTGCACACCCTTTTTTTCCAAACCATGTTTTTCAATTAAATTTTGAGAACGCTTATTTCGCAATCAGAACTCGTCCAGAGCGTTAATACTGGCATCTATTAGATTTGCCTAGGCACCAAATTTTTTTTAGTTCTCGGTTTGGTATTCGATTCCTTTTGGTTCTCGAGGAAAGAGTTCTCAATTCCTGAAAGTTCTCGGTTTTGCCCATCTCTAGTTTGCACATCTGATTGTAGATAATCATCGGTTCTCTGACAAAGCTATAGTCATTAATACTATACTTACTCGTACAATGACTGAAAAGAACATTTGATCATGATTATAAATTTTAGATTGCAGACATACAGATAAAATCTAATGGACTGAAAGCAAATATAGGCTTGAAACTCTCTTTTGCCTGCGAGAATTATTTTGAATGAACTTGGGAAATTCAACGTACCGAAAATGCGTTGTGTTCATAACAATATTTAAATGAAATGTTTGACCTACTAGTACGGAACGTGAACTGCAGCTGTGTCAGCGCTCTTAATAATTGCGTCGCTGCCCAACAAAAATTCTGACCCCACTAATTGCAATGGGAGTACAATTACAAACAAAAAACTTCCGACTTGGTGACTCGGGTGAAAACTAACTAAATGAAATACAGAAAAATCTTTTTGTTTATTTTAAAAATAAACGCAGATTCAAAAGTTTCAAACATAATATTCGTCTCTCAGGACAATATCATTATTCTGATAGATAATGCAAACAAAATTACGTATCATTATTCCGACAGACAGAACTTTAACGTATTTGCGAAACACAATGAAAAATAAATTGAAATACAAGTTCCGTCATTTGAAGAATGTCGCGGGGAGAGAATGTCACGGAAATGATGCACGAGTTGGGGTGGAAACCATTAAAACAAAGGCATTATTTGTTGCGGCGAGATCTATTTGTGAAATTTTCTTCACCAACACATATGGTTCGTTTAAGCGGCTGCCAGGAAGCTACTTTCAAGCGCGAGCAAGTAGGCGTTACTGCGTATCCGCAACTACTATGACGTGTTTGGAGCTTGCATTGCTTGAACGCTTTTCGTCCCAATTCTGGTAGGATTCTCATGCGTAGCGGAGGAACAACTGAACTGCGACCTCGTTATTTTGGTATAATGCCGAGCAATTATGCAGAACAACAATCGATTATTTTTCGGTTTTATTAGTGTGACTCAATGAAACCATGACAAGGGTATTACAACTTTTCACGTCATCATACACACAAAGTAACGACAATGTATACAGTGATAAAACAATGAACGATTTGTTGGTAGAGTGTTTCAGTAATTTGACAATGAATGTCAGTCTATAAATTTAAAACGTAAAAAACACAAATTAAGACACAAATTGAAGCCTAGAGAATGTACCACAGATATATGAAACATTGTTTCGTGAATAGTGGGTAGCTAAAAGAAATTTTTTCTTATTAAGCTGTCAGTATAGGTATTTATTTTATTCTCAATTAATGATTAAATCGCCTGTGTATTATCCTTGAAGTAAACATTTACTAATACCCGTACGTGCAGCATTAAGAGATCCTACATTGTTTCGTGAAACAAACAACACATCCGAGGATAAGCGAGGAGTATCAATTTCGTAACCTTACTCGAACCACTGTGCACCTGTAGGAGTATATCAACATGACCATTGACCAGACTAACAGACTAACGTATGTGTGCCTGATATTACGGTTTTCTTTGTGGTTTTTAAAATACCAATTTCCTTTAAGTATACCCTCTTGTTTAGTTCTTTATTATAGCAGAATATGAAATCTGTTAACAGTATATGCATTATAAAATAAAACGCGAGCTCTTTAAAACACAGCTAACAGTTTAAACTAGACAACTGTCTGGAATATTGTTTGTTTCAAATAAATTGACGCCTCTGTGGCAAGGAACAGTTTATTATAGTTGATTGAAAAACGTCAAATTTTTTCGCAAACCGACAAAAATAACTTATATGTTCTTCAAATCGAATAATTCTTGATCGTGTATGAACACTCGATAATGAGTCGTGTGTCCAAATAACTACAATATTACAACAATAATAGATATTTCCGCTTGGTGGTTATTATATAAAGTATACATTTTTCAATATAGCATGTCAATTTCGTTCACTGATTGACCATCTTCAGTATAGATTACGTCCAGGGAACTCGTGTAAACCGCACAATTTTTAACAGCTAAAATATATAATATGACCCGTTAGGTGTGGATTACACGTTCAACTCAATGCTTGAGCTCTGCATATAACGTGAAAATAAAATCAGACAACTGAAATATTATCATATTATTTTATTAGCCTTGAGCGATTTTGTGAATTAATTCACCTAACAGTTCTCAATCACAGAAATCGGTTTTGTTTTTATATGACAAGACACTTGTAGACGAAGACAAACAAATGAAATTATCACGAAACGTAAACACAGATCACGTGGAGCTCCTTCCCACTACAAGACAGTTCTCCGCATGCGCGAATCTGGCAGCTTGAGCGCACCAGAAATATTTTCAGGGGTAGAATCTGGTAGCTTGCGGTTACTGCTTAAACAGCAAACAGCTGCTCGGCAAGTAGCGAAAAGCTGGCGAAGGCGCTGCTTGAACTTATTTTGTACTCTGCGCATGCACGAGTAGCTCGCTGGCAGCTGCTTAAACGAACCTATTTTGTTAGCACCAACCTACAAAGCGAGACATGATAAATCATAATAAAATAAAGAGAAATAAGATCGAAAACAGAAAGATTTAGGTGTTCCTTTTTCCCTCAAGCTATTAGAGAGTGAAATTGTAGAGAAACATCATTAAAGTCGTTAGATGAACCCTCTGCCATGCACTTTAACGTGACTTGCATAGTATCCATGTAGATGTAGTTCAGATATGACTTTATTCAGGTTACTTTGTTCTGGAAAAGCAAATATTGTTACAAATCGTGACTGAGTTTTCTTTTACATTTAAAACAAAAAACGGAGTAAGTTAAGTGTGGTAATGCTGAATTTAACACAACTCTAGTATTCAATTGATATAAAAAGTTACTACTGTCATTACGTCATTTTCAACAGTTATTATAACAGTATGTCACTATTTACATGCTACAAAGAAATTAATGTTTGCAATTTGTTGGTACACATTTCATTGCATGTTCACAAAACAGAACAAATGCACTTTTAAGAGAAAGCTGAAGCGCTTAGTTTTGACCTCACTTGGTTAATGATGACATTCATCAAGGAAAATTTGTAACCCTTCTTCTTTTTCATAAATTATTTCTCTTAAGGGCTGAAGATCTAAACAAAAATAAATAGGCATGTTCATATAAACACAGAGATATGTAAACACTCAGAGGACGAAGCTTCGGTCGGCAACTCCTTTATAGGTCAACATGTGTCTGGTACAGGAACTAGATCGGTTGCTGCCACTACACTGTCATGTTATCACGATTTAAGTGAGTCTGAACGTGGTATTGGCGCAGGAGAGATTGGGCGCAGCACCTACGAGGTAGCGATGAGGAAATGTTTCCTTACGACAATTTCGCGAGTGCACCGTGAATAGCGAGTATCCGATGAAACGTCAAATCGCGGACATCGCTGACGCCGGAAAAAAATTACTCCAGAAACGGCACCAGCGACCACTGAAGAGAATCGTTCAACGTGACAGAATGGCACCAGCCGTAGTGGCCGAGCGATCTGCGGCGTGTCAGTCACTGTCTGCACGGCCGCTGCCCGCGGGAATTCGAATCCCCCCTCGGACATGGATGTTTGTGCTATTTTCAGTATAAGCTAGTTCATAAGTAGTTTGTAGGTTTAGGGACTGATGACCCCGTAGTTAAGTCCCATAAGCTCTACAAACATTTGAACAGAATTGCAGCCCTAACGCACACTGCTGCGGATTTCGATGCTCGGCCATGATCAAGTGTCAGCGTGTCAACCACTCAACACAACATCATAGATATGGGCCTTCGGAGCCGAAGATCCACTCGGGTGTCCTTGCTGACTGCACGACACGAGGCCTTACGCCTCGCCTGGGCCAGTCAATGCCAACGTTGGAGTTTTGATGACTGGAAACATGTTGCCTGATCTGACAAGACTCATTTCCAATTTCATTGAGCAGATGAACGAGTATGTTTCTAGTATTAGCTGCAGTAAATAATTACAATTAATATCTATATTTAAAAGATTATAGTATGTCATAAATATGTGGTTGCATTAGTGTGACAATGTAATGTTAATAAAGATAAAAAGGTGTAAAAACGTTGATTTTCTTCTTGCACCTACTGCAAAAATTTAAGGCCTTATGTAACACTCGCGAATCTTTGTAAACAGTGACTTAAACTTGTGTCTAATAACTTATTCTCTAATTTTTCTCTCATTGCATACATTAGTTAAGGTTTATAAAGTCTATGAGACACAAATAAAAGGAAATAAGCGTAGTACTCCGTGATATTTTAGGTAATTTTTTTGAACGTGTTTCTTTTATTCAATATCCTTGCAGTTTATTCTATTTGTATTTGTGCGAATAGTTTTTAGTGTCTCTTTGTGTAACATTTACATTTTAGTCAGTACTTAATCACGTTTTTACGATTTCTGTTTTTAGCATAAATGAGAAGTCTGTGACATACAGTAGAATAGTTAGTTCTGGGATGTGGTGTGATTGGTATGAATGCAGTGGAGAGGGAAATGGGGACATAATTGAGGCTCCCAATGGTTTTGTAGGATCTTCAGTAGAGACAGATAATGCAAGGGAGTAACTGGACAGGTTAAAGAGGCTGAACAGAGGTGGGAAGTGGCTACAGGGAATAGGAGTAGAACAGTTTCAGACGGCTTCAACATTAAACTGGAAAGTAGATTTGACCTTTTACCTCAGTCAGAATCGGATGAGCCTCATGTAGCTGAGTACCAATTCACAAACAGTTTCAAACCTAGTGCAGGTCTGGGTCAGGTGAAAGAGGATATAGGTTCTTTATGCAAATATTTCACAAAGGAAGATACCGTGGATGTAGAGGGTGGTCCGGGAGATAGTTTTGACCGGGAGTGTCAGTATTCTATAGAGAGAGACCTGCTAAAGATAGCTTTAGCAATGAAGCATACTAGTGTAGGATTTGTGTCTGTTTTGAAATGTGACATTTAGCCTCATTTGAACTCTTCTGCCAGGAGAATAAACTTGGATTTGGAACCGATAAATAGATGTAGGGTCCCATATTGGTTTGATTCCTCTGGATGCGATCTGTAGTTGGGAATAAACTAGGCATGACCTCCACTTCAACATGAAAGATAAGGGAATCTGTCTGGGTTGCCAGCAGGTAACTTATGGGGAGGGAACTGTCACGAATAGAAAAATAACAATGGTTATAGGTGTCATAGGGATGCCGTTTTTAGGATAGAAAGCAGGGAAGGAAAATAAATAGCAAGAGAGCTTGGAAGACACCCTCCAGACAAACATTGTTTAAGAGAAGGTATTCAGAAACTACAAGTAAATGTAATCTCATTAGTATGCAATATCAGTTTCTTTATTACGTCACAATATTCTACGACTCAAAAATAAAGTTGATGAACTACTCATTTCTATTGATGAAAGAGATACGTCTAGCCCAATTCACAGAATTTACCCCTTTGAATATTATGTGACCATTGGAGATGTTTTAAACGTTTCAGGATTTAAGTTAGCTTCCTTCTTTTGTAGAGCAGATATGGAGCGAGAAGGAGTTGCACATTTATGAAAAACTGTCATAAATTCAGAAACATTAACATTAATAATTCCTATATATAGCAGCATTTAGAAGCATATGCAACAGATATGGAGGAAGAAGCAGTTGCATATTTATGGAAAACTGGCATACATTCAGAAATATTAACGTGAATAAATTCTATCTAGAGCAGCATTTAGAAACGTATGCAACAGAAATAGAGTTCCATAATAAATCATATATAATGGTACCTATTTATAGAACACTCGCAGGAAATGTGTGTCACAGATTATATCTGTATTACGTGTTCTCTTACATATCGATGGTGTTGTGAATTACATTCTCTTTGTATATGTTTGTGTGTTGTCTTTTGTTATTCTGTCTTCTGTTAACAGATATAACCTTTGACATGTAACCATAAAATATCAGACTTCTGTCAAATACATGTAGAAATTATACGACATGAAAATAACAACAAGAACATCTAATATTGCATAAATAGCAATTACTCTAGCTAAAATGTCAAACCATATATTTGACTGAAACTCGTGATAGATGAATTATGGACGTAAGTATTGATCAGAATGTAATAAAATTAACAAATATATTGTAAGAATTCGCTAATGGTATTTCATGATTTATTGCAGATAGTTTGAAAATGGCCTTGGCGCTGACAAAAGCTTATAGCTTAATTGTATATATCTTAATAAACATCAGAAACGACAGAATTCTGGTATACTACAATAAAAAATCGATAAAATTCTCTCGGGCTTCCAGCTGCATCAGTTGTTTTGAAATGTCTTAGAACTGAACCGACAAGTCTGTACGTAATACTAAAGAAAGTATGAGACATGATAATGTGCAGACTGGGAGTTTCAGCTGCCGATGGTGTGTAACACTGTCTAGTTACTAGTCTCGAGTAGATTTTGATTAAAAGAAAGAGTGTAGTAAGGTTTTATAACTTTCAATGTAGATAAGATAAATTTCTAGAAATCTGGTCTGAATTTAATTCCTAGTATTAGTTAAAGGAAACTAAACTGTAATATTTTAGTTATTTCAGAATTGACTTACAAGGGAAGTACTTGGGCTCGAACAAACACATATACACCAAAATCATATGAGAGATAATGTAAAGGTCCCTTATTGCACTAGTAATACTCCCACATCTGCAAAACTCTGCAGTCGTCCGTTAGAGGCCTCTGCGTGTGCCTTGCCACATTGCACTTTGACCTGTCGGTTCGCCAGTAGGGACGGTACAGTGTGCCTCCGAAGTTGAGTTTTGTGACGTTATTTGTGTGGTGAAGCGTCAGATGGAGCGGCGATTGGTAACCAATGCTGCTAATGCATTGCGATTAGTTGAGATGAAGTTACGAAGAACCCTTCTTCGTGAAGATGGGATTAGTGTAGAAGATGATTCATTCGCACGCTTTCTCGTGTCTTTTATGGTACAGAAACATGAGCATCAGTTAGATACTGTTGTAACACTAACACATAATGATGATAATAGGGATGATAATGACGAACAACTCACTGTAAGCGGTAGTGCTACGGTAAGTGCGGGAAGAGGCGATGGAAACAGTGGCAGTGAATACCAACAGTCTTCCGAGAGGAAGGTTAAAGTTGCAACTATCATCACGGCTTTTGATGACAATACGCTACAGAATATGTTCGATGATTATTACATAAGTTATAGTTAAAATATTTGCATTACGTATGGCGTCTACAGTTACATCTACAGTGCCATCTAGAGCATCATTGCAGAGTTTTGCATAAAAACGACATCCACCAGCACATTGTGGTGTACGTAGAGATCCTGTAACCAAACGTTCATACAGATATGTTTGTTCGAGCCCATGTACTTTCCTTGTTAGAGATAGTTCTTTCAGATCAGTATTTCAATATCAAAATAGCTTTCATGGTTAAATTTTTGCACCTAATAAATCTCATGCAACATTGTTGTTACTCTGTTATATTCCCATTACTATGAGGTTGGAACATAATTTTGCCTTGTCCAGGGAATTTGCTGTTTACTGCTATATTAGTTTAATGGGAATTTTAGAGTTATCTTTTTGACATCTTGTACTATATAGTTAACTCTATACCACATCAGTGTAATCACTATTACCTCAGCTTTCGTTAACTGTCCCTCTAAATCCCCATAATTATAATATGACGATATTATTGGAATCGTGTCCCTTATGACTAGAGGCTGCATTGTATGCGGTTCCTACTCATATACAATGGCGCAGACAAAGGGAGAGGGGATAATGGGGCTGAAGGCCGCGACCCCCCTCCCCCGCCCCACTCACTAATAATTTTATTATGTTTCATTGTTTTCATATTTTACTTTTTTTAAACATGTCAGCAACGGAAATTTGAAATAATACACATGTAATAAATCACAATGTAACTATAATTTGTCAAGCACAAGTTAACGTGACAGTGAGTCGGCAACGTGATACCGCCACTGAGAACGTGTGCTGCTGTTAAGTCCTTTCTATACGAGACGTGAAACACGCATGAGGAAGTCGATGTCAGCTGCAGCACCCCTTGCGATAGACCGTCGAACTACAAAGAAGCGTTCAAACGGTACTCATTTGTTCAGTCGTCTGCTTCACGTGTCTACTTCCTTTGTTATCAAGTTACAGCAAACGAATCGCCGCGTTAACATCACTTTTCGAAACTGTAAGATACATTGTGATGATTAAAACATTTATTTGTGTTTTAGACTGCCACTGTGAAACTGTATTTAATTGGTTTTGTGCAGTTCATGCGTAACTACGTTGCTCAGACGTGTTAACATCCTCATTATAAAATGTGATTACATACTTGCAGCCCCTGCAGTCTGAGGTGCTTATGTATATGATAAACAAGCTCAGGAGTCTATACATAGACCTTTCACTTTGATAAAGCTTCAATAAATGGCCACCAAAAACAAATATTTTATCTGTTAACCATAGCATGTTTCAGGAAAAATAGCATATATTTTAGGAGATGGTAATGAAGACGATTTGCAGTTAAAATTTCATATAACGTGTGCCCAATTTTTATTGGGTTCAGAGATACAGCTCTTGGTATGTACAGCAAACCGATTTGGATATTTTGATTAATTCTTTCGTCGGTTCTTAGTAGATAACCATATTGACTTTTATTTAAATAGCCGGTTTTCGACGTATTTTAAAGTCTGAATATGTCCTAGTGAGCTGAAAACCTGGTAACTAAGTGGAAAAAAAGTGTAGAACATACACAAAGTTCTACTTTTAGGTAAGTGTGATGCTGTACTACCAAGAACCGACGGATAAATCAGTGAAATATTCTTGATTTACATTTGCTCTACGTTTGTCTGAATTTCATATTAACAGCTATATCTCTGTATTCAATAAAAATTGTACACATGTTATATTAAATCTTTAATGCAATTCCTCTATAGCATCACCTCCTAAAATACTTACGACTGACTCGAAAAACTACGTTCCTCTCAGTAGGAGACAAGCACACATTCTCAGACGAATTGCCGACTTGACTTCGTTTGTCAGCTGCTTTTACCATTCAGTCGTCTGCGCATGCGCGAGGCATATACGCATGAGAATAGGATCCATCCTATTCCGTCTACTAGCGATCGTATGCGTGCATTTGTGCAATTGGGCACGTCTACAAGGAACGCGGACGGCGTGACCGGTACATCATGGGAAATCTCATAAGCTCTCATTTCCCGTATAGAGAGGGTTTTACTGCTTTAATGCCGCCGCGGCCAGTTTTGATGATGCCGCTATTGTTAATGCTATACAAAAGTTACGAGCCGATTGTTCATACACGGCGACCCACTGCTTAGTAGGTCAGCGACGCCACGGAGTAGAATCTTATGAACAGCAAAAGTGTTATTGTAGTTCAATTTTTACACATAGAGTCTCTTGTTAATTAAAATGCAAAGACCTTTCTCTTTGTCTAGTAACAGTAGGGCTGTATTGGAGGAGGAACGCGGGTGGACGCCGTCCCCCTACTTTTTTTCCGAGGTGTAACCCCGTCCCCT
Organism: Locusta migratoria; assembly: GCA_026315105.1. NCBI lineage: Eukaryota > Metazoa > Arthropoda > Insecta > Orthoptera > Acrididae > Locusta > Locusta migratoria. Next base: position 107,664,455 of record CM048747.1, read on the forward strand.
TACTATTTTACGTGGAGAACATTTTCTTACTAAGGTAATTCCCTTTCGTCGTCTCTGTAAATTCAATTAGCGTCTATTCTGAGTTATGACTCATAGAAAATGTTATCTGTGATTCTGTGAAGTCAAATGAGCAATGATAAATGGCCCAGACAAACAATATAATAAAAAAGAACAAAGATCTTGAGGCGCATCTGGTCCGAAAGCTCGACGTGAAAACCGGGACTGTACCCGGCACAGGCGGGCCGTCTGGTCAGCACATTGTTGTGCTTTCAGTTCGCGCGATTACAGTTAAATGTCGGCCACTGTACGAAATAAAAGCTCAATTCTGGTAAGAGGTACACAGATAAAAGTTTACTGTTGTAAAAAAGCTTAATTTTAGCAGTAAAATTAGCAAAAGGTCCGTGTGAACTACCGGGTACTTCCCTGGCACAAATTGAGTACTGACTTGGTTCAAATTTCTTTGATAACAGGAAGTTAACGATACAGTGCCCAATATACGTAGCAGCTCACACGAAATTACACACAGGTAATAATAAAACAAGCCACCACAATAAAAGTTATTTCATAAAGGTGGCTAAAGAAAAACATTTATGGCGGAACGGAACTTAAACACAAAAATTACATCTGAGCTTGTTCTCAGCACTGGTGGAAAAGAATATTAAATAAAAGAGGGACGGTGCTAGAAAAACTACAATTTATAGGCAAGTCAAAATTATACTGAACTTAACTTGTTTATTCAGGTCGAACACAAGCAAAATGGGAAACCAATTTTGATAATACAATAAAAAGCATCCCATGTACATGTTCTAATACTAACACTCCCAACAGCGAATTTCATAAATTACACAGAACTTAACGCTACGGGGGGAGGATTTACAAACAACACTCACTCGCTCACGCACGAACAAACGAGGAAGAAGCAGCTGTCGCCTATCGTAGGCAAAATTCAGCAAACCGAGGGACCACAAAACACAATATACAATAAAACTGCGAAGATGGCTCTGGCCTGTCATATCTAATTTGAGATGGTGCGTGAGTATAGTAAAGTTAAGTCGGATTTAGATTAGACCGAGAGAAAACAAGGTAAGGCGACACACGGCTACGTTACATGATCGCACTCCACTAAAGGTGAAGTGTGGTAATTATTCAGCAATCAGTCGTCATAAATATAAATTTTTTTTTGTTGGCAAAACCGGATTTTGACCACTGTGTGGTCATTATCAATGCTTAAAATAAATTAAAATACTTAAAATATCTCGACCTCCATGTAGGAGAGTACAAACGCAACCTCCTACATGGAGGTCGAGATATTTTAAGTATTTTAATTTATTTTAAGCATTGATAATGACCACACAGTGGTCGAAATACGGATTTGCCAACAAATAAAGAATTTATATTTATGACGACTGATTGCTGAATAATTACCATAAATCAAATACAGTCGTGGAGCACCCAGTCCAATATGGAATGAAGCCTGATAAAGGTGAAGTGGTTAAAAATCGGATACATCACACCAAAGCACCGCGGACTTTTAAGTTGCATTGTGAGAGTAAGCTATCTAGGCACTGGTTTTATGAGAAGAGGCGTGAATTCAGGTGACTAGCTGCAAACCCCTGAAGTCGGAGTTCGGACCCACGTGTTTACAAAAACCGATAAAAATGAATCAATTCAATTTCCGAAAGATAAAGAAATTTAAGCACTGCTTGCTACTGCTAGAATTTCGTAGAATTTCATAAGGAAGCTACTGAAATGCAGCAACATGCGATTGGGAGCGTTCATAGAGACTAAGCAAGCTATTGAAGGAGGTTGTACAAGGCTCGGAGAGAATTACTGACAAAAACTGAGTGCATACTTGAAGTTCGGAGAAGAAACAGCTAAATTAAAAATTGGCAGGGAGAAAAGATTGCAAAATGTTAGTGGAAATCAGAAGGATACATGGGTAGTTACTGCCTGATGGGTATGGAACAAACAATAGTGGAAGCTGATGGCTTTGTTCTAAGAACCATCCACGTGGAACACATATATCACTCACAGAAGGAAACGATAAGAAAGGTTTATAAACGTATGGTACAAAAATGAACATATCATCTGTTAGAAATTGGGCCCCACAAAGCTAGAGAGAATTTACACAAAGTTCCTACACCGCCACATAATCACAAAAGGTTTGAATATACGAGACTGTAATCAAACGGCAAGTAGTAACACATACACCGCGTTTTTCTGTTGGAAATCACTGGATTGAAAAACGAGTACACATTTCTATGCACGATCGGAAAGATATTCCTAAAAATGAATCTAAGTTGAAGAATCTAAGTTAAACATGCTAAGCAACGAATCGCTACCATCTCCACAGGCACAAGAGCAGAACCAACCTTACCTCACTTCGGTCCGAGCACAAATTGAAGATCACGTGGCCAGGAGGAGGGGAAGCTACCGACAATTTGGCAAAACCCATGATAACAGCGGTGGTGGGGAGAGAAGATAATGAGACTCATCCTGGAGAAGGCTTGTCGACTAGCTTGTAACCTCTTTGGTCACATCAGCAGCAGGGGTTGGTAACGACTAACTATCGACTCTGAGTCAGAGAGTACCATGCAAAGCCACTGCATGGCCGGTACTGGGATTGTCGTTCAGTTTTCTTTTCAGTCAAGTTATAGGCGTTGTAGTGAACAGTTCTGTTGATTGCTTCCGTTCTGCGTATTACTTTTCCATTTTAAAGACTTGAGTAATAATGAAAAGTGTATAAACTGTGTTAGTTATTGAAAAGTGTAATTTTTCACCATGAAACGCAGTATAGTAGATTATTGCAGTAAATCTAGTCCCGGTGTTACGACTACAGAAGGCGGCCAGTGTGGTTCGAAAAAACTTGTAGCTGATGTTGGACCATCTACTTCATATACAAACAGTAATATCACAACAGCTACTGTAGAAGATAAAAGACAATCGTGCGAAGTAAATCCTTGTTATCTGGATTTCCAAAACATGCCTAATTATTCTGTTTGTTGGAACTACAGCACATGGAGGGAACTTAATGCGAAATATGAGTGGTTAGTGTGTAAGGAAAGCAAGTTGGGTTGCTCAGTATGTAAAGATGTGCAGAATATTGGAGTGAGTAAAACACAGGTAGTGTACATTTCTAAAGAATGGAGTAGTATTTCAGTGGGTTCCGTTTGTGGTAGTAAACACTCTCAGTTAACATCATTGAGAAAAAAAATACCCAAAGCCCATTTAACTACCTACAGACAACGAAATGAAAGACATGAAAACATGGTAGTTGGACAGTAGAAAGACATTTTTGGAAGTACAAGGAAAGTGTTTAGAACGTCATATTTTGTAGCAAAAAATGACAAGTTTTATTTAGATTTTCACAAGCTTGTAGATTTGCAAATTCAGAATGGTCTTCACATGAGCAAAGCACTGCATAGCAAACTCAGTTGTGCCAATATCATAGACTGCATTGCGGGCACTATACGGAAGAAGCTTTGTTCATCCATAATAGCTAAGAATTCCAAGGTTTCTGTATTCAGCGTATGAGTCTACATCTATTGCTACAAAATCAGTTTTAATAGTGCATTTAAGGTCAGAAATGAGTGATGGTTGTATAAATATCTTCTTCTTGGATATTATTGAACTTAAAAGAAATCAAATGTTTCAAATGTTTGTATAGCTTATGGGACTTAACTACGGGGTTATCAGTCCTTAAACTTACAAACTACTTATGAACTAATCATAAGGACGGCACAAATATCCATGCCCGAGGGGGGATTCGAACCCCCGACCGTAGTGGCCGTGCAGACCTTGACTGGAGCGCCTCAGTTCCCTCGGCCACCGCGGCCGGCTGGTCAGTGTTACTAACCACCTCTTTCCGATCACGGTACTTTTATTCAATGTCATCTAGCGATAAACGGTTGAATTAGTATGTCCGTTCGGACTGTGTTTCAAAACAAATGACAGATTCCGGGTACATTGCATGCATGTTAGTGCATTCCAGTTGCATTGAATATAGCGCTAACGTACCTTATCTCGAGTGTCTGATAAAAACATCAATACAACGGGCACCTAACATGTTTTCTGTAATGTATTTTATTGAACGTATTCTCATACACCTATTTTATGTGTGTTGGCATGCAGGTACTGTTACTTTTGTGTTTTCACTGAGTAGTTACGAAGGGAATGTGGTGGTTTGCTTACAAACCACCAAGATGACGGTGGCGGGTTAGCTTATGGTTATGGATATAACTTTTTTTTCTCATTCTTTACAGTATGTTGCGCCGCACGCGCCACTTAGAAGAGAACGAGATTGAACAATACTTGTTTGAAGACATCCCTTCAGGTAACGAGAGCATTTGTAGCTCTGATGATGACGAAGAAGAGGCAGAAAATCAGCCAAATCCGATGGTGTTAAGTGATTTGAGTGGAGTTCAAAGTACTCCTGAAGACAGTTATGATTTCGATGATGACCTCCCTTTGTCTAGCCGGTTACAACGGACTCCTGATTCTACAGAGTCTAATAATGTACGTGCAAATATGCCGGTTATGATTGCTCCAAATGGACGAAGGATTATAGAATGGATATGCCTGGTGCGTTTTCTGAAAGAGTAGGTGTGTCAGATCAAATTCTAAGCATGGAGAATGTGACCCCCCATTTACTATTTCGCCTTCTCTGGACTGAGAATTTACAAGACCTTTTATATTCCCAAACTAACCTTTACGCTACCCAAACTGGAAAGCCATATACACTTATCACAATAGAAGAGCTTGATGTTTTTATTGCCTTGAATTACGTGATGGGTATAAAAAATTACCGAGCTACCGAGATTATTGGCCTTCAGCACCTGATTTGCATGACAGATATGTTTCGAAGTTCATGAGCTTCAATAGGTTCAGTTGGCTTTTGAATAAGTTACATGTCAATGACAACAGTGTCATGCCCGACCAAACTGACCCTAATTACGACAAACTGTATAAAATTAGACCTCTACTCGCCATACTGCACAACAATTTTCAAAAACACTACAGGCCATCTGAGAGAGTTGCAATCGTTGAAAGCATGATCAAATTCAAAGCCAGAAACTCTCTAAAACGATACATGCCACAAAAGTCGACGAAAAGTGGATACAAGGTCTGGATGATGTGTGCACAATCAGGTTATTGTCTAGATTTTTATATTTACACAGGCAAACAGGGTAGTAACGTTGAAACGGACTTAGTTGGAAAGGTTGTCAGGACGTTTTGCGAAACCTTGAAAAATATAAATCATAAGGTTTATTTTGACAATTATTTCAATAGTTACCCTTTGCAGGTGAAACTACTTGACGACCAGATTTTAGTTTGTGGAACCGTGAACGCAAATAGAAAGTTCCTGCCAACGCTAAGAGATGACAAGCATTTACAAAGAGGTCAACATGATTACCGGGTTATTGACACAAACGTAAGTTTGCTGAAATGGAAAGACAAGAGATCAGTATTGATTCTGTCAAACTACCATGATCCGACGAATGTGGGAAACGTAAAACGCAGAGAGCGTGATGACAGCAGTATTGAAGTGTCTTGTCCTCAGGCCGTCATCGACTACAACGCAATCATGAACTTTGTCGACAAATTTGAACAGCTCAAAGGAAGCTATGCTGTTGACGGAAATTCCCATAAGTAGTGGCATAGGATTTTCTTTCACTATATTGATTGTTGCGTTGTCAATGCTTTTTTGATTTATAAAGAACTGCAGTCCTCTTCACGCCCAGACGTCGACAAGCTGATTCTGAAAGACTTCCGGATCGGGGCCTACTGGCCTACTGGCACCAGCATATGTCCGAGACAAACACAGGCCTAATTCAGTGAACAGCAGCCGTAATTCCGCCGCCTCATCTCCAGGACCTGCATTTATAAAACGCCACAAACCTACAGCCCCGCAGGCAATTCGTCAAGAATCCAGTCGTCATCAACCTGAAAGAAGCACATCAAGATGCTGCAATTGTAGCACTAAAATATCTCTCGTGCGTACTGTATGGCAGTGTATTACATGCAAAGTGCCTCTTTGCTTACGCAAAGGTAAAACATGTCATGAAGATTTTCATAAAAAATAATTTGTTTTTGTTAGTTTCGTACGTTTGTAATGATGATTCGTCTAATAAATAACGTTCACAATCATCCTAGTTTTATTTATAGCAATAGTCATGGTGGTTAGCGTTAGCGACCACCTCAGTCCTTGAAAGCCTGAATACCTGTATTATGTTTCCTCTGTTGTCTGTGATATTTCAGTTGTAACGGTTGCTTCAATGAACAGGCATTGAAAATTATGTTCCTATTGTACAAATGTGAACAGACATTGATAATTATGTTCCTATCGTAACAGTGTGACTGAAAGAGGTAAAAGAGGCTTCAGCACAATTAACTTAGTTATGATAACACTGCGAAATTCGCTTTCTGTTTGCCATCTCGCATCCTTAATGTTTATTTCAATTATGGGGCCTCCGTCACATCTCATTACATCAAAGTATGGATCAGAACCCACAGGCACGCCGAGGACAACCAAAGCAAGAAGGCTAATCTAGACATTTAGCAGTCTGACCGGTGCTCCAAAATTTGGGATCTTCTTTAGGTGATTCCACCTACTATTTTTGTTAGTAATACAGCACTGGGTAACATAGAAGCTGCATAATTATTTTACTAGCTGATGATATAGACTCCATTTTCACCACGTTACTCCTCTTCCACTTTCAAATTAATGCGAGCCTACTCATTTTATGTCTTGTGCAATTGTGTTCTTAGTTGCTGTGGTCTTCAGTCCGGAGACTGGTTTGATGCAGCTCTCCACAATACCCTATCCTGAGCAAGCCTCTTTATCTCCACATAAGAACGGCAAACTACATCTGTCTGCTTACTGTATCCATCTCTTGGTCTTCCCCTGCGATTTTTTCCCCACACAGCTTCCCTCTAACGCTAAATTCACAATTCCTTGATGTCTAAGAATGTGTCCTACCAATCTATCCCTTCTTTTGGTCAAGGTATGCCAGAAATTTCTCTTCTCCCCAATTCTGTTCAGTACCTCCTCATTAGTTACGCGATCGACCCACCTAATCTTCAGCATTCTTCTGTAGCACCATATTTCAAAAGCCTCAATCCTCTTCCTGTCCGCACTGTTTATCGTCCATGTCTCACTCCCATACAAGGCAACACTCCATACAAATGCCTTCAGAAAGGACTTCCTTAGGCTTAAATCAATATTCGATGTTAACAAATTTCTCTTTTCCAAGAACGCTTTTCTACCCATTGCCATTCTGCATTTTATATCCTTTGTACTGCGACCATCATTTATTATTTTACTGCCCAAGTAACAAAACTCATCTACCTCTTTATTGCTTCGTTTCCCAAACTAATTCCTTCACCATCACCTGATTTTCTTACACTGCACTCCATTAACCTAGTATTGCTCTGGTTAATGTTCATCTTATATGCACCTTTCAGCACACTGTCCATTCCGTTCAATTGCTCTTCCAGATCCTTTGCTGTATCTGACAGAATTACTATGTCGTCGGCAAAACGCAATGTTTTTAATTCTTCCCCCTGAACTTTAATTCCTTCTCCAAATTTCTCCTTGCTTTCCTTTATAGCTTGCTCAATGTACAAATTGAACAACAATGGAGAAAGACTTCAACCCTGTCTTACTCCCTTTCCAACCACTGCATCCCTTTCATGCCCTTCAACTCTGACAACCTCTGTCTGGTTTCTGTACAAGTTGTAAATAACCTTACGCTCCCTATATTTTACTCCTGCTTGCTTCAGAACTTGAAATAGTTTATTCCAATCAACATTGTCAAAAGCCTTCTCCAAATCTACAAAAGCTAGAAATGTAAGTTTACCTTTTCTTAATCTATCTTCTAGGATAAGCCGTAAAGTGAGTATTGCCTCCCGTGTTCCTACATTTCTCCTGAACCCAAACTGATCTTCCCCGAGGTCGGCTTCTACCAGCTTTTCCACCCTTCTATATATAATTCGTGTTAATATTTTGCAACCATGACTTATTAAACTGATGGTTCTGTAGTTTTCACACCTGACTGCGCCTGCTTTCTTTGGAATGGGGATCTACTCCAGGGGCCTTGTTTCGACTTAGGTCTTTCAGTGCTCTGTCAAATTCTTCTCGCCTATTTCATCTTCATCTACATCCTCTTCCCTTCCTACAATATTGTATTGAAGTTCATTTCCTTTGTAGAGACCCTCTATGTACTCTTTCCATCTTTCAGCTTTCCCTTCTTTGCTGAGAACTGGTTTCCCATCAGTGTCCTTGATTTCATAGAGCTGTTTCTCTTATCCCCAAATGTTTCTTTTATTTTCCTGTAGGCTGTATCTATTTTTCCCCTATTTATACATTTTTCTACATCCTTGCATTTGCCTTCTAGCCACTCCTGCTTAGCCATTTTGAACTTCCTGTCAATCTCATTTCTTAGTCGTCTGTACACCATTTTGCCTGTTTCATTTACTGCATTTTTATATTTTCTCATTTCATCGATTAAATTTAGTATCTCCTGTGATATCCAAGGAATTTTTGTAGGTCTTGCCTTCCTACCTATTTTGTCCTCTGCTGCCCTCACTATTTCATCTCTCAATTTTACCCATTCCTCCTCTACTGTTTTATTTTCCCCGGTTTCTGTCAATTGTTGCCTGAAGCTCCCTCTGAAATTCTTAAGAACCTCAGGTTCCTTCAATTTATCCAGGTCCCATCTCCTTATTTTCCTACCTTTTTGTAGTTTCTTTAGTTTCAGCCTACACTGTAGAACCTGGTTCCGAAATCTCTGTAATACCATTATAAAATCCATCTCGTATCTCCCGGTGTCTCCTGGTCTCTTCCACGTATACAACCTTTTTTTTGTGATTCTTGAACCAGGTGTTAAATTATGCTCTGTGCAAAATTCTACCAGGCGACTTCCTCTTTCATTCCTTTTGCCCAGACCATATTCACCTACTATGTTCCCTTCCCTTCCTTGTCCTACTACCGAATTCCAGTCTCCCATAACAATTAAGTTTTCCTCTCCCTTAATTGTCTGAATAATTTCCTTTAGCTCCTCATATATTTCTTCGATTTCCTCATTATCGGCAGAGCTAGTTGGCATATAAACCTGTACTACCGTTGTCGGTGTTGGCTTTGTATCTATTTTGACAATGATAATGCGATCATTGTGCTGGTCATAGTAGTTTACCCGCATTCCTATTTTCTTGTTCATTATCAATCCTACTCCTGTGATACCCCCAATTGATTTTGTATTTATAATCCTGTACTCACCTGACCAGAAATCCTGTTCATCCTGCCACCGAACTTCACTAGTCCCCACTATATCTAACTTCAACCTATCCATTTCCCTTTTTAAATTTTCTAATTTTCCTACTCGATTAAGGGATCTAACATTCCACGCTCCGACCCGTAGAATTCCAGTATTGTCTTTCCTGATGATCACATCCTTCTGAGTAGTCCCCGCCCGGAGATCCGAATGGGGGACTATTTTACCTCCGGAATATTTTACCTGAGAGGATGCCATCATCATATTTCCATACAGTAGAGCTGCATGTCCTCGGGAAAGGTAACGACTGTAGTTTCCCCTTGCTTTCAGCCGTTCGCAGTAGCCGTGTGGCAAAGCCACATTAGTTGTTGTTACAAGGCCAGCTCAGTCAATGATCCAGACTGTTGCCCCTGTAACTACTGAAAAGGCTGCTGCTTCTCATCAGGAACCACACGTTTGTCTGGCCTCTTCACAGATACCCCTCCGCTGTAGTTGCACCTACGGTACGGCTATCTGTATCGTTGAGGCACGGAAGCCACCCAATGTCTGTGGTTCATGGGAGTGGGCGTTCTTAGTATATATAGTTAAATTATAAAAAGTGTAAAAATAAGTAATAGAAGACGAGAATGAAACTTTCACTCTGCAGCGGAGTGTGCGCTGATATGAAACTTCCTGGCAGATTAAAATTGTGTGCCGGAACCGGGACTCGAACCTGGGATCTATGCCTTCTGCGAGCAACCGCTCTACAAATTGAGCTATTTCGACACGACTCAGGATGCCGCCCCATAACTGTACTTCCGCCAGTAGGCTGTGGCTAATCCATGTCTCCACCATATCCTTTCATCCAGGAGTGCTAGTCTTGCATGTTTTGCAGGAGAGCTTCTGTGAATTTGGGAAAGTAGGAGGCGAGGTACTGGCGGAAGTAAAGTTGTGGGGCGGCAACGTGAGTCGTGTTGGGATAGCTCAGTCGGTAGAGCGCTTGCTCGCGAAAGGCAAAGGTTCCAGGTTCGACTCTTGGTTTCGGCACACAATTTTAATCTGCCAGGAAGATTCAAGTCATAGATTAATAATTTCAGTAGGCTTTATTAAAAAAAAATATCTGACCCCTCCCCTCAAGAACCAAATACTGTCTGCGCCACTGCAGTATCGCTGTGTCGCTGACTACCACGCAGGTGGCCCGAGTTCGCTTCCCGGCAAGGGACTGGGTGTTGTGTATTGTCCTGATCATCATCATCATCATCATCATCGTCATTGGCACGTAAGTCGCCAACGCGGCGTCAGATGAAGACTTACACTCAGACGACCGAACAATCCCTTAAGGGTTCTCCCGTCCAAGAAAGCCATACACTCATTTCATTTCAGGGAGTCGCACATTAAATTCGACGTCGCTGTAGGATACAATAAATGGAAGCACGCAATGCACTTGTTGCACGCTTGTTGCAACTATTGTTAAATGTTTTATAGCCTCTCGGTCGATTGGTTGCGAGGGCGAATTTCGAAAGAGCTTCCTCGCTCCGAGTCGCCGATTTCAGCCTCGAAATTTCTGAGATGCCGGCGTGACACTGCAGTATAGATTTGGGTGGCAAGCTGAAGATAAGAATTCCAATTAGTGGCTGGCGCGCTGCCCGGCAAGAACTGGGCCGCCGGGGGGTCGCCCCCCTCCCTCCCCCTCCCTCCGCCTCCAACCACTGTCTCAAACCCCATCTGCCCTCCCCCTCCGACACTCGCAACCAATAACCCTGCTCTTTTCTCTCGTGCACTCGCCAGTAATAACACTACGCTGCGCTTGCTGCAGCCCGTTGCAGCCATCTCACTGATCAGAAGTCTTATCTGAACAGAAATGAATTTTTAATGTTAAAACTCTTAAAAAGTTTTAAGTAACATTTACGTTTCTTTTCCTGTTGGCCGGCCGCGGTGGCCGAGGGGACTGAGGCGCTCCAGTCACGGTCTGCACGGCCACTACGGTCGGGGGTTCGAATCCCCCCTCGGGCATGGATATTTGTGCCGTCCTTAGTTGTAGGTAGTTCATAAGTAGTTTGTAAGTTTAGGGACTGATGACCCCGTAGTTAAGTCCCATAAGCTTAACAAACATTTGATTTTTTTTCCTGTTGTCTTCTCTAATATTCATAGACACGGATATTCCACTGTTAAATGCGAGTATACAGACACAATATTTATTGAAACTTCCTGGCAGATTAAAATTGTGTGCCGGAACCGGGACTCTAACCTTGGACCTTTGCCTAACCCAGATTCGAGTCCCGGTTCCGGCACACAGTTTTAATCTGCCAGGAAGTTTCATATCAGCGCACACTCCGCTGCAGAGTGAAAGTTTCATTCTGGTGACAATATTTATTGATTAGCTTAATTTTGTCCAATTTGTCTATGATACTTCTATGACTGTTTTACTTCTGTAAAATAAAACGATCTCGCCTTAAGTCACAAAAATTGTGTTTTATTGGTACACAATGCGTTTCGAGCTCTGAGGGCTCATCATCAGGTACCGCTATGATTGTTTGCACATATTTAGAGTCCTGGGCTTATTAAACATTGGTGCACAAACAATGGTGCAGTATGACAATTCTATGCCCCAGAGCACATTTGAAAGTATAAATATCATCACAAACACTTCCCATCTAGAACCACATTGTGTCGTTGTGCTTGAAGATGGGAAGTGTGTGTGATGATGGTTATTTATACCTTCAGATGTGCTCTGGGGCATACAATTCTCATACTGCACAAGTCTTGTTTGTGCACCAGTGTTTAATAAGCTCAGGACTCTAAATATGTGCAAAGAATCATATCGGTACCTGATGATGAGCTCTCAGGGCTTGAAATGCATCGTGTACAAATAAAACAATTTTGTGACTGAAGGATAGTTTTATTTTACATTTATTGATTAGTAAGGAGTTGGGCCAACAATGGCTTTGGGATCAGCAGCAACTGTTCGAGAGACAGATTCATAAAGTGTGTAGTATCCAAAAGATGTTATCCATTATTGTATTAAAACATCTGCCACTTACTTCAGTTATGTTAAAGTTGTAAATTTGGTCCTCTCCATATCGGTTCAGTAATGTTCAGACCTGGCAGTTTTGCTGATCATAGGAGATGTTTGACCATATCGTGATGCTGTAAGAAGTACGACTGACTTGTTTGGCTCTGTGTAGAGGTGTTTTATTATTTGAAAATGTGCCAGTATTTGTTAGCGATAGGTTAGGCATAGTAAGCAGTTTGCTGTCGCGGATGGTTGGGTATTCATTCAAAATTATATGACTACTGGGAGAGAAGAGAGAATAGCATGTTGCAAAGCCCAGTATGGGTTCCTAAAAGATGAAGTATGCATGCGTTATACTATGTTTCTTTTGATGTTGTTGATACACAAGCCTATTTGTTTGTAGAAACCATCTAAACGATGGTTCATCGGACAACACCATATAATTCCAGTTGTCAAGTGTTCGAGTTTTGTAATCGTTGCACCACGTCCTTCGCAGATTTGCGTTGGCTTCCGTTAATAGGGGTATTAAGGGTTTAGCAACTGAAACCCGTGCAAGTTGAACTCCAGTAGTACTCTTTTTATCAAAACAGTACTACTTAAGAATTCTGAAATTGCTTTTGTTGTGTTTATTTTGTCTGACTACAAACATTCATTAGACTTGTTGGATGTTGCCAGGATTACCAGATCACACAACAGACTGTTGTCTCATTGTTGCAAAAGTAGGTGCAATCATCTCAAAAGAAAGTTATGTAATATAATATTTTTTTTTTTAAATGTTACTACCGAGGAAGAGCAGCTTTCATCAACTAACTACATACCATCGAGTTAGCCTTTTTTGAAGACGTACGGTTACGTATTTCAACGATTATTTGTGTTGACCGTCGCATATTATTTTGTGTATACGCCCCCCCCCTCCCCCCACGGAGTTGGAAAGGGTACATTGTTTGGCTTTATGAGGGGGGGGGGGGGGACTTGTCTGATGTGAGAGAAAAGTAAGTTGGGTTGATATGGAAGACACACGGAATCCAATATTTCAGAATAGGCCAAGGCCCAGCAGAAACCGACCGGCCGCTGTAATCTCCTCTCGAAGGCATCAATGGATTCGGAATGTGGTCAGCACTCCACAGTAGCGGCTGCTGTTTTGTGAGCTGGAGCTGCTAATACCCAATCAAATAACTCCTCAATTGGCTTCACAAGGGCTGAGCGCTCAGCCAACCTAACAGTGCGAAGCGCATTTTTGCTGAAGGTTCGTGTTTCGTCAGATTTTAGAAGAAATGTCACGCACCTCTATAAATGACACAAATTCTTTTTGTTATCTATTTTCGATGCTTGGTTGGCGACCAAGACAGAAACTGGGGCCCTTACGTATGTTGTTTAACGTGTGTTGGACTCCTTCTAGGCTTTTTTTTAGAGAAGTAGAAAAGTAAAAAAGAAAAAAAAATACGGTGCAGTACTCTAGTGCGGACGCGAGAAGGTTTAGAGAAATCAAGAGAAAAAAAAGGAAACTGAATAATTGTCTGCCCCAGGGATCGGTACTGACACCTACTCTTTTCAACCTATACATATCTCTGACCTGTCCCAAACAGGAGCTAAGATATTCGGATAAACTGATGACCTAGCACTAGCACACCATAGACGAGGCCAGCAACATACTCACAGGGGACCTATCGACGATGGGGAAATACTTCGCCGATTGTGGACTTATTCCTAACATGAATAAAATTAACGTGTCCAGTTTGCACCTCAACAATGGACAAGCACATACGCAGCAAGTAGTATATTTAACAACCATATCCGTACCGGAAATACCTGGGAATCACGATGGATTGAACGCTGACGTATAAGAAGCACTTGGAGAACACCGCAGCCAAAGCGAATACCAAGAATAACATTATATACGAATTGAGGGGTACAACCTAAGGTGTAAGGAAATTTACACTTACAAGTTCAGCTCTTAGCCTTGTTTTTCCCGTTGCTGAATACCGTTGTCTGGTCTGCCTAAATAGTTGCCACATAAAGTCGACACGAAACTCACCTAAACCATGAGAATAATCAGTAGTAGCTTGAGAAGCATCTCGGTGCTTTGACGTCCTGCCCTGTGTCGTATTGCTCCTCCCCTACATTCGCACCTCCAAATCTCTGACATAGCTTTGAAGAGACTTCAGTTTAGAACTCCTCCATTTTCTACTGCCGAACAACTACTAGCAGAAAATTTTAATACAAGGGACAAACAGAGGGATTACTGGGAGTCAGCGATACAAGATCGTGCCCGCTACACCTTGGACCCTACTGCGATGAAGCCAGGAATGGGTCTCACCACGAATGGAAGACACTGAACAGAATAAGAACCTTACATGCTGTCTGTTGGGCTGCACTTTACAAATGGGCATTTGCTAAATCCGTCGTGTGACTGTGGTGAACTTCGACAGACCATCCAACACATTACAACCACGTGCCCGATGAGATCATATCCGGGGAGAACCATTCGATTTCTACCAAGCTGCTGACAGGGCGCTGAACTGGATTAATGGCCTCGATATTAAAATATACTTGTTTTAATTGTACATACCTAATATATTATAAATATGTATGTGTATATGTTAGTTTGTCTTGGAATTGTAGAGCGTCACTTGTATTAGCTCTGAGCCAATATCTGTACTTGATTTTAGTGTTATTGTCATTTGATCCATATAAGGCATACGCTAAACAAATAACATCTACAACAAATAAAATCTGCTTGAAGAGCGATGTCACAGAGAAAAAATTCTGGTAGCAGTGCCTCCTGAGAATGTGACATGTGACTGTGAGTGAAGGTGAATATGGAAAAAAATGTACAAATGTTTGTAGAGCTTATGGGACTTAACTACGGGGTCATCGGTCCCTAAACTTACAAACTACTTATGACCTAGCTTTTACTAAAGACGGCACAAACATCCATGCCCGAGGGGGAATTCGAACCCCCGACCGCTGAGCGCCCGTGTGAATATGGAGACGATTATATATATATATATATATATATATATATATATATATATATATATATATATATATATAATGGATCTCAACGAGAGACTCGTGATTTAAATTTGTCGAAGAAACATATTAAGCTACTAGATTTACGATTAAAAGAAATGAATCATACTCTTCCTGATACAAGAGTGAGAGTTGTCTGACTACTGTTGGACATCCCGAAGAGATATTCATGAGTCAAAATATAGCAGAAAATCAGGACCAAATCAGTATTAGGTATGTTTATTCAATTTTATTTGTTGTATCTTTGGTCATTTCTTTGAATAACTACCGACGCAGACTTTTGTCTTCTTCTTTTGCCACAAGAAATGTTCAAATGTTTGCAGAACTTATGGGACTTAACTACGGGGTCATCAGTCCCTAAGCTTACAAACTACTTATGAACTACCTAAGACTAAGGACGGCACAAATATCCATGCCCGAGGGGGGATTCGAACCCCGACCGTAGTGGCCGTGCAGACCGTGAATGGAGCGCCTCAGTCCCCTCGGCACCCGCGGCCGGCTCTTTTGCCACAAACATATAACACTATTATACGAACATCGGCTAACATCGGAATCTACAAAAACCAGTGTTAGTTGGAAACTTAGGCCTATGCAGAAATTCTGAAATTAAGTCTGGATTTAGGGATGAATTATCATCCTTCAACAGCACATCTTGTTTTTGTAACTGAAAAATTGTTTTTTCACTCGTCGTATTACGCAATACGCGTAGCAACTTCCCTGACGAGTGTTGTGCTCAGACCTCTCAATCTCCGAGGGCGTGTGGGATAAAGAGCGACAACTGACACACACTACTTGTCAAACCACAACTATTGCACAAATACGTGCACAGGTCGAGGAGGTATCCCATGAGAGTATTCGCCAAGTACATGATCTAATAGATGCCAGGACCAGCGCATGTACACCCATGGCCAAAAGTATTTGGCACCCGAGAAATTTTGTATATGTGCAATATACAGAACATTAAGTAAACCCTTGTGTATACAATTTTGACAGCGTATAAAACGATCCAAGATAGTGATACACCTCCAAGCCACCAATAAAAAATCAGTAGTAATAGGATGTTTTTATGTTTACTAATAAGTTCGCTAGATTCTCTCATTGTGGATACCTATCACTAACCTTGTGCTCTATTTCTGTGGCATCAATGCTACTGCTTAGTTTAGAAAAAAAGAGTGCAGATAAAGCTTTTGCGTGAGAAAGGAAAATCATAGATAGAGTTTTAGAAAACTGTGAAATGTTGTCCCTCATCCGTGCAATATGCTATTAAGAAATTCGCATGACCGGATCACATGTTAATAGGCCCAGAACCGGGCGCAAGCGGATCATAGCAGACCGCGAGGACGGAATGACAGCGTTAAGAAATAAGAAGAACAATAAACCTTGCTGCTGAATTCTCTCAAAGTTTCAACCAAAAATTCTGTCCACACCACTCGTAGATGACTACAAGAAACTGGTCTCAAAGGATGTAAAGCCAGAAATAATCGACGGTTCTGTATATGTTATAAGAAGGCGCGGTATGATTGGGCTCTGAAACACAAAACTTTAACCGAACAAGTTTGGTCCAATATCGTGTTATCAGACGAATCAAACTTAGTCAAATTGATGTTTTAACAACACACAAAAATTTGGTTACGAAACAGAATTGATCAATCTGGAAAATTATTGAAATAATTCTTTACAGTATTCACATTTCTGATTTTTGGTACGCCGGGGTAACCTACGTCCGTCTCTGAATGGGCGTGGAACATACACCAGAGTGTGTGGTATCTACTGCAAGACATCTCGGAGGGAGTGTCGCGTTCTGGGACTGCATGAGCCCTGCAGGAAAGAGAGAGAGAGAGAGAGAGAGAGAGAGAGAGAGAGAGAAATTATTACAATTAAAGGCAGCAAGAATTCCATAAAATATATAAACGTCCTAAAATCTTCTTTACTGCCTTCTTTTACAAGTATTTTTGGTGATATAAACATAGACGGCATTAAATTATAGTGCAATAATCCACTCTGCCGTAAATATGGTCGAACGATGACTTGGTTTTGGGAAAATAATATCGAGGTTCGGGACTAGCCTGCACTATTACAGGACCTGAACCCCGTAGAACATTTTTGGGGTTTACTGAAGCGCAAACTCAATTTATTCAAAAGAAGAATTAAAGGTCCCCCCCCATCTTGAGTGGAACGCCAATAACTGCTGAAGATCGTAAAGAGCTAGTGTACTATCTACAAAAAAGAATTTCTGGTGTAGTAAGGAAAAAATGTGGCCCCACTAAATACTGAATTTCGTCACTAATGAAAATTATAAACTCAAATAAATTGTATCCAGCAGTTTATTACTTTTCTAAACATTCAAAGTTACCTAGGGTTCTCAATACTATTGGCCATGGCTGTATTACTGCCCGTTGGGGTTATAGCTTGTACTAATTACGGTGTTTCAGAATGTTTCGACACTTGGTATCTCAGTACAAAAATTCAAATGTTTGTAGAGCTTATGGGACTTAACTACGGGGTCAGCAGCCCCTAAACTTACAAACTACTTATGAACTAGCTAATACTAAGGACGGCACAAGTATCCATGCCCGAGGGGGGATTCGAACCCTCGACCGTAGTGGCCATGCAGACCGTATCTGGCGCGCCCCAGACAGCTTGGCCACCGCGGCCGACTATCTCAGCACTCCTCGAGTTATTGACCTGCTAATGTAATCATTCATGTAATCTTACACTGTTTCAACGGTATATCTTAGGTAAACTGAAAACTCTACGACGGTATACTAATATTCTTTCATATTCACAGAATATATGACATCAACTACGCATGGGCAAAGCTGAAAATGTGTACCCAGCGGGATTAGAACCCGGCTGGGTAGACATTTTCAGCTTTCCCATGCGCAGTTGATGTCATATATTCTGTGAATATGAAAGAATAACAACTGCCGGTTCAGTAGTTATAGACGCCACATGTATATGTACTAATATTTATTTCGGGCAGTTTTTTCTATAAAAATACCGTCAGAACAGTCAGACAGTGTGACTAATAAACTGCACATATGACTACGCCTTGCATTTATTGTAAAAAACGAGAATATTCCGGAATGAAAGGAGCATTCCCATATCAACCTGGCAAGGATGTTATTGCTTTACTTGCAGATTTCAATTACGGTGATGTGTTGCTAAAATCTGCGCTAATATGAGCAACTCTCTTCACATTTGCTAACTAGTGCACACGGCACACTGACTGCGTACAAAATTCAAGCCTCGAGCTCTCTTTCTCGTCCCGTACTGGTATGAGATGTCCCAAACGAGAAATACATTCAGGAAATAGATCTGCACATTTAAATTAATATTTCATGTTATTTATCTTTTTCACAAAATCTTTTTTCATTTCTTCAACTCCCCATTTGTATACTACTTCTCTCATATTCATTTACCCATGCAGAAGAATGCGTTTACCAGTTTTGTTGGCTCAGTTTAGTTCCCTCAGCATTATTTAATTTAGTTACATTAATTTTTTTACATCTACTTACGAGAGCCGTCCACAAAGTAAGTTACGTTTTTTATTTCTTTTCGCGGTTGCGCTACGATCGCAATTCAGAGAGTGCTTGGCAGTTACTCAGACTAACGGAGAAGACATGTACGCCATTTTCAGATCGCTGCTGCCGACGTGTACTTTATAGTGCTTCTTTATAATGTCAGCCGTAATAGAAAAGCCGCCGCGTGTGAAATCAAATCTGTGATTCGTTTTCTAAGTGCAAAGAAAGTTAAACCAAAAGAAATCATCGACAAAACTGCTAGGTTTACGGACAAAATGCTATGAGTGATTCAATGGTACGAAGATAATGGGTCAGACTGTTCCACGAAGGACGTGATAAGGTGCACAATGAAGAACGAAGTGGACACCTGTCTGTGGTTACTAATAAACTGTTTCTCAAAATTGAAGAGAACATTAAGCACAACCGTAAGCTACACTTATTGCCCTTGCTATGGAAGTTCTGCAAATCTCACGATCACTAATTCGTGCAATTGTTACTGAAAAACTGAAACTTCCAAAAAACTTTGCTCACTTTGGGTACCCATAATTCTTACTGAAAAAAAAAATAAAAATAAAAAGACGGTTGGGCAGTGTACTTCAGTTTTTGACACGCTACAATGAAGAAAGCGATGATTTTCTTTCTCGGATAGTTCAAAAATGTTCAAATGTTTGTTAAGCTTATGGGACTTAACTACGGGGTCATCAGTCCCTAAACTTACAAACTACTTATGAACTACTTACGAACTAGGACGACACAAATATCCATGCCCGAGGGGGGATTCGAACCCCCGACCGTAGTGACTTCTCGGATAGTCACGGGGGATGAAATGGCAACCAATGGAATGCAGGCACACTTAATCCCCAATGAAGGTGAATCCTAAGCAAATCTTAATGCCTCGAAATGTCATGTGCACCGCGTTGTGGGACAGAAAAGGCATTTTGCTGATCTCTTACGACGACGCCAAACAATCTTGCACATGCTTACTGCGAGGCCATTAAGAAATTGCGCCGCGCAAAACATAACAAGCGCCAAGGATTACTGTCAAAAACTGTTGTTTTATTTTCACGATAATGCTCGACCTCACACCGCGAATGTAATCAAACAACTTTTACGGGAATTTCACTGGGACGTGTTCGATCATCCTCCGTACAGCCTGAACGTTGCTCCTACCGACTTTTATCTCTTCTTTCACCTATCTGTCCATGGTGGTCGACAGTTCAACAATGATGAAAAGCTGAAAGAACATGTTTGCCACATGGTTAACTACACAGGCGGCAACCTTCTATGAAGAAGGCATACAAAAACCTGTGCCACGCTATGACAAGTGCCTACAAAATTTCGGAATCTATGTAGAAATGTAGTTTAACAGTTGTACAATAAATATTTGTTGTGTATCTGTATACGTTTACACGGTTGTTTTAAATAACCTACTCTGTGGACATACCTCGTATTTACTACGCAAATCACATTTACCTGCATGGCAAATGGTTCAGGGAACCGATTTCATAATATTTCTCTACCGTACCATTCACTAATAGCATGCGGAAAGGTGAACAAAATATTTTTGTTTTCGATCGGATATCTCTTATTATGACGATCATGTCTGCTTATGTAGGTGAGTGCCAACAAAATATGTTTGCATTCGGAGGTATAAATTTCGCAAATAGATTTCGCCGCAACGAATAACGCTTATTTTAATGATTTTCAGCCCAAATCGTACATCATTTACGTAACACTCCCCTGTATCGTGATGATATAAAACGAGCTTCCCTTCTCTGAACTTTTTTCTAAGTCCCGTCTTTCCCACCTGATGAGGTTTTCACAATGCGCAGATATACACCAATCTAGTACGCACAATAGTAGTGTAGGGAAGTTGACTCTTCGAAGTGTTTGGCCAATGAAAAGCAGGTTTTGGTTCGAGATATCCACGATATTTTCCATTTCTTTCCATTTCAAGTTTTTCTTAAGTTATTGCCTAGGAATCTAATTGTATACTCGGCCTTTTAATTTGATTGTTTTCCGTGTAAATGAGGTTCCACGAATTTCCTTTAGAGCTGATATGGACGACTCGACGCTTTTAAGTATTTAGAAACAATTTCAAAATTCCACACGATGCCGATATATAAATCACTTTTCAGTTGCTTTTGATATTCTCGTGACTTTACTAACAGATAAACGACAGCATCTTCCACGAACAATCAGAGCTGCTCAGATTGTCACCTAAATCTTTTATAAAGACAAGGAATAATTGGGGTCCTATACAGTTCCCTGAGGAACACCGGATATCACTTCTAGTTTACTTGATCACGTCCCGTCAGCTGCTAAGTACTGTGCACACAATGTGATTATACGCCACTTGTGAGGTGCAGTATTAAAAGCCTTCCGGAAATCTAGAAATATGGAAACCATTTGTGAACCCTTTCCGATAACACTCATCACTTCATGTGAGTAGAGAGAATTCACAAGAACGATATTATCTTAATCCGTGTTGATTATGGGACAATAGGTCGTTCCATGTAGTTCATAATGTTAAAGAAAACACGCGTTTCAAAATCTTGGAGCAAACCAACGTTAATGATACAAGCCTGTAATTTTGCTCATCACTCATACTGTCTTTCGTGTGTAGTGGAGTGACATGCGCAAAGCGACCGGTTGTATATGATGACAGCTAAGTATGGAGCCATTGCAGCAGCATTCTGTGAAAGGAACCTAATTGCTATACAGTCTGGACCGAAAAATTTGATTTCGTTAAGTGATTCAAGGTCCATAAATTACGGTTGCTGGCGGCTGCTCATGATTAGCATTCAAGAATATTCTCTTCGTCTTCTTTAGTGAAGAAATTTCGGGAAAAACTTCTGATACAGCTTATCATACAACCACGGGAACTGTCGAGTTTGTTCAGCCTATAGGACGTTTTCTTGCTCTAACGAATTACTCTGTCATCGAGAAACAAAAGATTATTCAAAATGTACTTAAATCCCCTTGCCCTACCTATGTCTTCTTTACTGCTTCCTCAAAGAAGCAGACTGAATAATACCCGATACATGTTAAAATCGGTCACTTTCTCGCGATTAAACTACTTTACCTATGATAACTTCATTATTTGACTTCCTGATACATTCAGATTATTAAGGAGAGCATTCCTGTGAACACAGTAATCATATTTACATTGTAATATCAACAGAAGCTGACAATTTGGACTGATGGAGCACAAAGATATGTAGCATCGCTCATTTATAATGGCACGTTTGTGACCCTAGTTGCCCGTTTCGTCATGGTTGTAGCTCTCCAAAGCTTCATTCTGCCGGAGAATATAGCACTCGTCCAACATATGTTACCCAAAACGACGAATGCACATACAGAGGTCGGAGCTAGCTATTAACGCTCGAAATGGCACATATGGACATCGCTTCGATGCAGCACATTAAATTAAATATTAAACATTCACATTGCACTACGAAAAAAGAAATGCTCTGTGATTCGTGATAGTTTGGTGGAAGATATAACGCTCTGAATGGGGCAGTACTGCAATAGCTGTGTGGCTATCCTAGGATAGAATTCTGCAGAAAAAAAAAAATTCTGCTGAACCCAATTTGTAACTGGTAGCTACACGATTTGTTTTTGAGGCGCCTCTCTACACTTTAATACTGCATTAATACTACATTCTTCACCAAAAACTACGTGTTAGAAACTCGTATCGTTACCAGGTTGCAACATTACAGGTTTCCCGATAGATTAGTTGGTAGAAGGTGATCTACAACTCACGTCTATCCTGTGTCACTGCTGTAATTGCATTCCTTTAAACCGACTTACGCTAATCACCACTGAAGCCATTGCTTTGATTTAAAATTTTTACCCCTCCACCCTCCTCCCCATATACTGTTATTGATGAACGGCTATGCATCAAACGGACTGGTTAGTCTTATAATAAGGTTCTTTCCACCCTCTACGTTTGTTACTGTATCCTCACTGCCCTGTAATCATCAACATTGTTGTTTCTGTTCTGTTTTTTTTTTTTTTTTTTTTTTTTTTTTTTTTTTTTTTTTTTTCCCTCTCTTCAATCTTTCATTGCCTTTGAGAGCTCTACTCCAGACAAATCACTTGAGGGGAAAAATACTTACATATACAGGGTGAGTCACCTAACATTACCGCTGGATATATTTCGTAAACCACATCAAATACTGACGAACCGATTCCACAGACCGAACGTGAGGAGAGGGACTAGTGTAATTGGTTAATACAAACCATAAAAAATGCACGGAAGTATGTTTTTAACACAAACCTACGTTTTTTAAATGGAACCCCGTTAGTTTTGTTAGCACATCTGAACATATAAACAAATCTAAGGCGTAATGAATGTCATACACGCCGCAGTACATCTGGTGTAATGTCACCGCAGGCTGCCACAATACGTTCTTTCATATCCTCTCGGGTTGTAGGCACACCACAGTACACATTCTCCTTTAAAGTATTCCACAGAAAGAAGTCCAGAGCTGTCCGATCAGGAGAACGGGCTGGCCAATTTATGCGTCCTCCACGTCCTATGAAACGCTCGTCGAACATCCTGTCAAGGGTCAGCCTAGTGTTAATTGCGGAATGTGCAGGTGCACCATCATGCTGATACGACATATGTCGACGCGTTTCCAGTGGGACATTTTTTATCAACATTGGCAGATCATTCTGTAGAAACGCGATGCATGTTGCAGCTGTTTGGGCCCCTGCAACGAAGTGAGGACCAATGAGATGGTCGCCAATGATTCCGCACCATACATTTACAGTCCACGGCCGCTGTCGATCTACCTGTCGGAGCCAGCGAGGATTGTCCACGGACCAGTAACGCATGTTCCGTAGATTCACTGCCCCGTGGTTTGTGAAACCCGCTTCATCGGTAGACAGGTAGAACTGCAACGCATTCTCTGTTAATTCCCATTGACAGAATTGCACTCGATGATTAAAGTCACCATAATGTAATTGCTGGTGTAGTGACACAGGAAACGGATGAAAGCAGTGACGATGCAGTTTGCGTATGACACTACTTTGACTCAGTCCACCGGCTCTCGCAATGTCCCGTGTACTCCTGTGTGGGTTCACGGCAGCAGCAGCTAACACACCAACTGCACCCGCTTCTCCTGTGACGGGCCTGTTAAGGGCCCGTTTGCGTGCTACGACCATATCTGTTGCATACAGTTGGCGGTAGACGTTTTGAAATGTGCGGCACGTTGGTTGCTCTCTGTCCGAGTACCGTTCTGCACACACCCTGCAGGCTTCAGCTGCATTTTGTCGACACTCGCCATAGATGAGTATCATCTCCGCCTTTTCAGAGTTCGAATATACCATGGTCACAGTTCCTACAACACTACACTATCACAGACGTCTGGTAACACAGTGTAAAGGTTAGTCTGCGTGCAAAGACGAATGCAGAATAACAATTGCAGCAAGCGCTAAATGCGGACACTGCGACAGCTAGACCAAACCACAAAAGTGCACTACAGCCACACTCGTAAACACGGTCGTCATCGTAAACATCTCCCTGCAGATGCTGCTCGCCGACCGTAACCCGTGTTTGCTACAACACGCAACTGAACGTCGGATGTTTCAAGCGTCAACTTTAGGTTACAATATCTCCGGATATAATTAACGTTTTACAATGCAACAAGCGGCACTTTGTTTATATGGTCAGATGTGCTAACAAAACTAACGGCGTTCCATTAAAAAAACGTAGGTTTGTGTTAAAAACATACTTCCGTACATTTTTAATGGTTTGTATTAACCAATTACACTAGCCCCTCTCCTCACGTTCGGTCTGTGGAATCGATTCGTCAGTATTTGATGTGGTTTAGGAAATATATCCAGCTGTAATGTTAGGTGACTGGCCCTGTATATGTCTGATTAGTAGTTTGTTTGGTACGGGCGGTCATCGTTCCTCCGGTGAGAAGGGAAAGGATAGGACAGGAGGGGGAAGGAAGGGAAATGCAGATAGGAAAAGGAAAAAAGACTGCATTAGCTCGGGGGCTTCATGCTCGCCACGCACGTACTAAAGAACCGTGATCCCCTTAAAGGTGGGGGTGGGAAGGTTACATATTTGATTATAAATATTTTTATTTCTCAAATTTAAATGTTCATGTTTTTGTAAAGCTATGAGACAAAACTGCAGTGGTCATCATTCCCTAAACTTACAAAAATAACTCTTACTAAGAACAACACACACACACACACACACACACACACACACACACACACACATACACACGCCCATGCGCGAGGTAGGAGTCGAACCTCCGATGGGGAGCAGATGCGCATTCCGAATCAAGGCGCCTTAGAGCACACGGCCCATCCCGCGTGACTGTATTTCCCAGAAACGGTTTTCTTGTAATTATATATTTTTGAGGACGTTATAGCGTTCAATGAATGAAATAAATTGCAATTTGCGAGCAATTATGGCTTCACTGTACTAGATTTAGATGGATTCGAACCCGGGATCTCTTGCTTACTAGGCAGACACAGACTACGCCACCGAGGACACAGTGACCAGCCCGACTGCAGAGCAATCTTCCCTGCAAGTCTCCCGCCACACCCAAATCTCCATTCGCCACGCTGTCTCTTTCTTTTCGACTCTAACATTCTTCTCGGGAGACGGTTGGTATTCACTGTCACTCCTTCCATCGGCTCTTGCCGTAGCACTACTACTTGAAATGACTTGTTGGTCATTATCATCCCTACCATTATCATTATGCTTTGGTGTTTATAGGTACCAGAAATATGCGAATCTAGAAGAAGAAGGGTTCTTCTTAATTTCATCTCAACCAATCCCAATACATTATCAGGCTTGTTTACCAGTCGCTGACCCATCTGACGCTTCACTACACAAATAACGTCACAAAATGCAGAGCCACACTGCACGTCCCTACTGGTTCCGACTGACGTACTGGCGCCACGGTAGAGTAGCCGAGCGGTCTAAGGCACCCCGCTGAAGGGCAAAACGCCGCATAAATTCCGCTCGTTCAATTTGGTAATGAAGGGGTTAAGAAAAACGCTCACTTCACAGACGAGTTATTTCAAAAGTAAAAGATGATGGCGATAACCAAGAGAAGTTAAAATTAACTTCGACACGCATGAAGTAGCCAACACCCGCTTAAACAGAAGGAACCGGCCTCCACGCCCGAGCGGACAGTGTGGCTACCCTCTGAGCACCGGCCCAAGCGATACCATTAGCTGCCGCAGAAGGTCACGTCACAACAGGCAAGTTTTCCTTAACTTTCCTCATACAGAAGATGACATGAATGGAAAAACCTGCATTTGACCTGACTGAAAAAAAAAAAAAAAAAATCCGTAACAGAAATTACCGCTTATTTCCGTTTTCTGCCCAATTTGTCATGCTCATTTGCCTCTGTTTCATTTTATTGAATATATCAGCTATTTTCAAAGACCATATCTCTTTCTTTATGCATATTTCCAAAACCCAATCTATTTTGTCTCAACTGTCCTACTTTGCTAGGCATATAAGTCTTCATTCGTCTCAAAATGGAGAAGCTTCGTTCAGGAGAAATTGCGGTGACAGGTATGGACGCAAATATTTGTAGAAAAACATACACATTTGAGGAAAAAAATGCTTATCACAGTTAGTTAAAGCTTCAGTCGCAGATTCAGTTCTTTTACTTTCATCAACCCACTTTTATTTCCACAGGGCACAAAAAATATGTATTGCCACTTTTAGTATAGAAATACAACAAGAAAGTGTTATTTTCAGTAAAAATTAATGAAATGAAGCTGGGTGTGTAAAAAATATTTTCCAGTAAATGAATGGGATCTTTAAAAAAATGACATGAATTTAAACGTATTTAAACCGTCTTATTATTACCTTTAGCTATCTGTTAAAGACTATATTGTTAATCTTACTTAATTAAACCATTAACTACTACTAAAATACCCCAATAATGAGAAGGTAGTATCATTTAAAATAGAACGTTAAGAGGATATGAACCTTACCACTTGTTATGATTTGTCGAAATTGTAGACTGTATATTCACAAGCCTGTGGCGCTTTCGATTCTGTAGCGGAACCATCATCAGAATCCTTATGAGGATTCTTGGCCCTACGCTCAGATTTTCCTAAATAATCCGTTAGCTTGCGGTTCATTGCAGCAACGCCTTTAGCCACTCACTCCCACCTCTGGTAGACCATTATTTCAGAAAGAAATGACACTTCACGACATACGATTCAGTCAGACTGAACAATTTCAGACTACAGTAACGTTACTAATCGTAAATGAAAGCCAAGTGTTTGCTAATGACAGCACGTGGAAGGGTTGGAACACGTGTGAGACAGCCGATTGTTTTTAACAACGAAATGTTCATTCAATTTTTTAAAATTATTATTCCGTCCAGTCGGTATCTTTACTCAGTTGCGGCCGTTATATGAATGTTTACACTCAATTTCCAGATTTGAGTTGCTTTATTTACTTTATCTTCCAGCCTTGTCGGTTATAAATTTTGTTTCGGTTTCAAAAGTTTATCAGGAGCTACACTGTGAATTTGTGTATAGGCCTATAAATGGACCATCAATTTTAACACGTTTCTGAAATGTATATGAGTCAAGTTATAAATATCACTTTGGATCACCCTATATCTTATATTTTTCATACTTCTTTAAAACAGTGAGAATCCGCCAACAATTGGCCATGGCATACATTGCGATGCCGCCCATCGCGCCAGATAAATGAATATTGTAAATGATATTTGCTTTCTGTATTGAAAGTCAAACAGGCAACTGATAGGATAAACCAGCATGACCTTTGTACTTTTAATGAAATTGACTCCTGTTGTTATCAGCCAGATTTATTTTATTTGATGCATTTGTCTAACTTTTTTCTATTATGATGGTCCAGGATGGAAAGTAGTCGATTTTCAGGATTTAATTAACAGCTGATGGTTAAAGATTCATTTTATTAAATACATGACGGCTATAAAGGCTCACCTTACTAAAACATTGACGTACATATTTGTTGCAAAGAACATAGACATATACAAGTGAAAAAAATTGTAGGAGTCACTACTGAGTCCACACTTTGCACATGTCAACCATACTCGATCAGGTATTGTTAACAGCAAATGAAAATATTTTTAAAGAAGGTGTAGACACTGAAAACTGTGGTTTCATCAACCACAGGAGCAATAGAAGAAGAAATATCTAAAAAACACACCAACACTAGGTAGAAACTGTGCATAATTTTACGGTGTGTAATTCAAGGGAATTGCAGGATAGATCATCTGAAGCTTCACTCTTGGGGCAGCTAAGAGCCATTAGTCAGGAATTTTGTTTGAGTGCAGACAGACTGAGATCAAACAAGGCAAAACATTTGGTGTTATTGCACGAAGTATTTGTCGTTTTATCACTTCGATTTGTGCATTTAAATACTGAACAAAGTTTAGGCATATTTCAGAAGCAAAAATTGTACAGACAATAACACTACATACGACACTTCCATCTCAAAAACAACATATGTTAGACAGACTTCTCTCAAGTGTACTTACCAACAAAAGTTTGGCGGCCGACTTTACACAAATTGCCGCAATCAGCGCTGTAACTAGTGTGTTAGCTATTCTCTTGAAATTTAAGCTCGTTAGATAAACTGCATTTTTTTATGGGAACCACCCATTTTTAAGTTACATATTCGTATAGTACATAAATAAATATGAAAGTTTTGTTTAGAGCATTCTTTTGCATTGTGATTCATGGCGCTGTAACACTCTCACAAATTTAGAAGTATATCCGATAGCAGTTTGTTACAATTCATTAATTAATTCAGTTATCATAATAAGCTTGTCAAGCCATAATTACGCGGAAAAAATAATATTGTTAAAATCGATAGTTTAACAACCACAGAAAAAGTAGATATAGCTTTTATTAATGGATATTGTGATCAAAATGTCCAACAAGCTTGTGCTACGTAGTATGTTGATCGTTGTCCTGATAGACATCAGGAAAGTGTCTACAACTTTCGTCTGATAGTGAATTTATTTAAAGAAACCGGAAGTGTTCAGCTAAAAAAGGAAAGTAAGAACTGCATGAAATGAAGATGCTAAAATAAGGTGTTAGCTGCCGTTCAGGCTAACCCGTGCATCGGTAGCAGACCAATTGCAGGAGAAACGGGAATTTAAAAAAACCTCGGTTTTGGGAATTCTACATCATCTTACATTTCAAACTGCTATGGGTTTTATAAATATCTGACACTATTACAGTGCCATCTATCACAAAGCGAAAAAAATGTTGCAAATATATCCATATTTACTTAAGTACTATACGAATATGTAATGAAAATTGCGGTACTTATTTAAAAATACAGATTATATCAATGGAAACGCCATCTACTGGACCAACTATAGCGCCATCTGTTTTCGTGTTTCAAAAAAATGCTTGTATAGTCGATGGGACTTAACTACGGGGTCATCAGTCCCTAAACTTACATACTACTTATGAACTAACTATGACTAAGGACAGCACAAATATCCATGCCCGAGCGGGGATTCGAACCCCCGACCGTAGTGGTCGTGCAGACCGTGACTGCAGCGCCTCAGTCCTCTCGGCCACCGCGGCCGGCATTTGGTGTTTCAAGCTCGAAAAATTGTGTTCTTATTACTTATTCGTTTAATGGTAATTACTTGAGATATTTCGCCCAGTCTATATAAGTACCAAATTTCGTATACTGAAAATAGTGTTATCAGTAAAAATCTAAGCACATAAGACTAAAACCATGAATGAACTGAATTTTTCGTCGGTGTTTGACAGAACATGGTAATATTATCATAAAGGAAAAACACCTGATGTTCTGCAGAAAACGGTAAATGTTGAAATCGATCCGTATTGATAAAGTAAGAAACCATATAAAACAGCAGAAATTTGCATACAATAAGTACTGTTTCTAAGACAGATTTCTATGCTGCTAGCTGATTGGATCGAAAATTCAATTAAACCGTTAGTAATGTTCATCTTTAATTTTGGAGGAGGTCTGCACCAGAATTTAAGTTGAAGAGCATCAGTTAATGCAGCGGGAAGAGTTCCGATTTACGCGCGGCGTTTGGCTTTTGAATTAAAAGAGGTCCGGAAACTCGGCCGGAAACCCCGTCGGGAGATACAGCGGCGGTATTATCCACTTCATTAGTGGGTGCTTCTGTGTCCCGAGCCGAGGGATTAATAAAGCCGCCGAAGAACAGCAGATGTAGAAAAACAATTCATTAAGGAGGATAACTTCTAATGCCCTGTCCTCGTAACTGGATTTATACTTTTTTCGTCCGTATGTATTCGGAAAGTTTCCGCGGATGGCGGAGCCTTCAAAGGCAGCGAAAGCGCGCCGACGCTGCGGCGGTTTCCATTTCTCATTAGGGCGGCTCTCAAGTTTGGCACTGAAACAGAGTTAATCAAAGCTTATTAAAGTTGGTGTAGTTTCCCTCGGTGGCCGACTGCCGGGGAACGGAAAACTGCCGCCAGAATGGCTCCTTAGCAGCGCACACGGACGGAATTCGTTACGGATTTCGCCAACTTCCGCGCACTTCCGTCAAAAAGCCACGGACGATACCCGAGGTTACCGGCCCTCATTAAAAACGAAAAGAGGCAGCCAGCAGTCTACGTGAAACTTTACTTTTACTGGAACCCTGACCTTCACCAAGCAATTGTATTCCACTTACAGTTTGTCAAGACGTAAGAAACATTTCAGTAATTAATATCATACTGAGAAAACGTTCTACCTAACAGCCCCATGTTATTTATACAGGGTGTTTCACTAAGTGTGTTTGCCTCTGTAACTTATAACATAATAAATCTGAAGCATTTAATTAAAATTTGTGGTGCGGCCGGCCAGGAATCGAACTCTGACCTCCATGCTTACTAGGCAGACGGCTTAACCGTTAGACTACCACACCACTAACGATTAAGGCGCCTTGGAATAGTCTATGTACGATTTCCCTCCACATCACAAACTTTAATTCAGCTTCTTTGTTCCAAAGATAATTGCCACTAATGCCAAGGCTCTCCATGCAAAGAACAACGAAGCTGAATTAAAGTTTGTGATGTGGAGGGAAATCGTACATAGACTATTCCAAGCCGACTTAATTGTTAGTGGTGTGGTAGTCTAACGGTTAAGACGTCTGCCTAGTCAGCATGGAGGGCCGGGTTCGATTCCCGGCCGCACCATAAATTTTAATTCAATGCTTCAGATTTATCAATAATGTCTTTGACGTATTTGAGACGTAAATCCGTCTCTGGGATTCTTTATTTGTATTAATTGATATAAAATAATAGGTAACGGGAAATTTTAATGCGGTAGGTCAACACAAGAAATGTTACACTTCCTACGGAGCTATGTACATAGTTTATTGTATCATTTTCACAAAGAGTTACACCACAGAGATATAATTTTTTAAATGGAACAATAGTTTTTTCTATCTTTTATTGGATTCGTTTAAACCAGCTGCGTCGAAATCAATTTAAACTACATTCCTATCACTGTTAGTTTGGGAGCTACAACCCTTCAAAGTTCCGGGGGCGGAGGCTGCGATAGCGTAGCTGAGTGGCCGAGTGGGCTATCCCCTGGGGCACGGCCCACTGTCTCATGACCACCAGCCAGTCAGCAACGCTGTCGTAGCCTCCGCCCCCTTAAACTTTGAAGGGTTGTAGCTCCCAAACTAACAGTGATAGGAATGTAGTTTAAATTGATTTGGACGCAGCTGTTTTCAACGAATCCAATGCACGATAGAAAAAAACTATTGTTCCATTTAAAAAATTATATCTTTGTGCTGTAACTCTTTGGAAAATGATACAATAAACTATGTTCATAGCTCCGCAGAAAGTGTAACATTTCTTGTGTTGACCTACCGCATTAAAATTTCCCGTCACCTATTTTTTTATAAGTTACAGAGACAAACAAACTTAGTGAAACACCCTGTATATAAAGCAGAGTGTCCCTGTGTTTGCGTGTTTGTATTGGATACATATCTACAGTTTTGTTGCAGACTTTATGAAATTTTGCACACGTAAACTTCAATCTATGAGGACAGTCACCGTAAGTGTAAGGATCACGCACAACACATTCTCCACTTGATTTGACGTCATAAACAATGAGATGTGCGAAATACTGCTGCATCAAATGACAATATGGAACATTTCCACATAAACCACTGATCCGATATCAACCAAATTTGGTACACATATTCTTTGCCTTAAGGTAACAATGCTGGCGGGGTAAGAACCACAAACGACATATAGATCAGGAGACATAACGTTATAAACAGCAAGAGTCGTAGAAGCGTCCCACATCATGCGACGACGAGACTTTTTTTCATACACTGTATGAGAATGAGAGCACTTAGCGACTTGCAACAAAATTTAAACATAATACAGTGATACTTCTGTTCTAAAGGGACAGAATTGCCGATGGTCCGCAGCTATAAATGTTAATTATACAAATATTAATTCGCAATTTGCGAGAATTTTAGAATCATGCTTTTATTCTGTAGCTGGTTTAAGCTTTTGCTACACATGAAAATTTTTGCCGGACCGGGAGTCGAACGGGTGTCTCTCGCTTAAGCGGTCGCCTTAACCACTTGGTCACCCGAACACGCTCCCTGGCCTGACACAAAGTTCCATATGTTCCACTTGCCTACTTCCACTGGTGCTCGGACGCATTTAGTTAGATATAGTATACAACACCCCATCCCTCCCGTATTCGCAACCCTGGCCATACATTTTAATGTCTATGTGCAGTTACTCGAACTTTCATAGGTCCTTATATCTATAACCCCCCCCCCCCTCCCATACCCACCACCAAACTCCAACAACTACCTTCTACCACTCTTATGCCCCCACCACAAGTATTTGGATACATATTCCAATCGTAGTTTCTGGTAACTATTCTCCCTCTCCTCCCCCGTCATATTATTGATTGGATGTATTATGTCTCCAATTTGTTAAACTGATGCATTAGTCACTGCCATTGTGATAGTGACTTGGTTATTTTTAGGAAACCACTCACCCTTATTGTGTCTTACATCACCATGATCTGCTCTGCTTTGGTATATTTCTAGCAAGTTGACGAACTTTTTACAGTTGTCTGACTAGATGCACCAACTGTAACACTAGTTTAATAGTATTGTAACCATTTACATTTCTTTGCACATTAGTTCACGCATTTTAACTTGTATGAACACGACCTTAAATTAGTTGTTGTATGAGAAGCACTTCTCAGTTTATCATCATTAATATTTGAAACCATAGACACAATGACATTTTGTTTATATAGAGAGTTACCCTGATAGCGGTATTCTAAGCGTCCTACTTGTATGTCAGCGGCTAGTTACGAAATATTCCACCTATGGCGCCACTTATCATTGTATTTCTTATATGTATTAATCTGTTTAGCGACTGATTTATCAGTCACGAGCTCCTCTTTTTACGCTTTTATTGTCAACTACACCGATTATTACTGTGTTTTATCCCACGGCCTTTTTCTTATTTATTTTTACCCTTTCCCTATGAGGCTCATCTATAGGTGCTTTGTTAGCAGCTGATTATTGTTATTTCTTGCTTAATCTCTACACTTAGCGTTAAGTCTCCTGCTAGCATGTTGTTGTTGTTATGGTCTTCAGTCCGGAGACTGGTTTGATGCAGCTCTCCACCCTACTCTATCCTGAGCAAGCCTTTTCATCTCCTTATAAGAATGGCAACCCACATCTACTTGGATCTGCTTACTATACGCGTCTCTTGGTCTCCCTCTGCGATTTTTACCCCACACACTTCCCTCCAATGCTAAGTTTACGATTCCCCGATGTCTAAGAATGTGTCCTACCAAGCTATCCCTCCTTTTAGTCAAGATATGCCAAAAATTCCTTTTCTCACCAATTCTGTTCAGTACCTCCTCATTAGTTATGCGATCTACCCATCTAATATTCAGCATTCTTCTGTAGCACCACATTTCAAAAGCCTCTATTCTCTTCCTGTCCGCAATGCTTATCGTCCACGTTTCACCCCCGTACAAGGCAACACTCCACACAAATGCCTTCAGGAAAGACTTCCTTACCCTTAAATTAATATTCGATGTTAGCAAATTTCTCTTTTTCAAAAATGCTTTTCTTCCCATTGCCATTCTGCATTTTATATCCTCTGTACTGCGACCACCGCATGTTATTTTACTACCCAAGTAACAAAAGTCATCTATCACCTTCATTGTTTCGTTACCTAATCTAATTCCTTCAGCATTGCCTGATTTTATAAGAGCGCATTCCATTATTTTTGTTTTGCTCTTGTTAATGTTCATTTTATACGCTCTCTTCAACACATTGTCCATTCCGTTCAACTGCTCTTCCAGGTCCTTTGCTGTCTCTGACAGAATTACAATGTCATCAGCAAAACGCAATGTTTTTATTTCTTCCCCCTGAACTTTAATCCCTATTCCAAATTTTTCCTTGCTTTCCTTCACCGCCTGCTCGATGTACAAATTGAACAACATCGTAGAAAGGCTACAACCCTGTCTTACTCCCTTCCCAACTGATGCTTCCCTTTCATGCCCCTCGAATCTAATAACTGCGGTCTGGGTTTTGTAAAAGTTGTAAATAACTCTCCTTTCCCTGTATCTTATCCCTGCTGACTTCAGAATTTGAAAGAGTGTATTCCAGTCAACATTGTCAAATGCTTTCTCCAAATCCACAAAAGCTAAAAATGTAGGTTTGCCTTTCCTTAATCTATCTTCTAAGATAAGACGTAAAGTGAGTATTGCCTCCCGGGTTCCTATGTTCCTCCTGAATCCAAACTGATCTTCCCCAAGGTCAGCTTCTACCAGCTTTTCCATTCTCCTGTAGATAATTCGTGTTAAATTTTGCAACCATGACTTATCAAACTGATGGAATGGGGATTATTATATTTTTCTTAAAGTGTGAGGGCATTTCGCCTGTCTCATACATCCTACACACCAGTTCAAATAGTCTTCTCATGGCTGCCTCTCCCAGAGACTTTAGTAGCTCTGTCATCTACTCCTGGGGCTTTGTTCCGACCTAGGTCTTTCAAGGCTCTGTCAAATTCATCTCTCAGTATAGTATCTTCTATTTCATCTTGATATACTTCCTCTGCCCTTCCTACAACATCGTCTCTAAGTTCATTTCCTTTGTAGAGCTGCTCTATGTACTCTTTCCACCTTTCAGCTTTCCCTTCTTTGCTGAGAACTGGTTTCCCATCTGAGTTCTTGATATTCGCAGAGTTGCTTTTCTTGTCTCCAAATGTCTCTTTTATTTTCCTGTAGGCGGTATCTACTTTTCCCCTTCTTATACATTCTTCTACTGATTTGCATTTGGCTTCTAGCCACTCCTGCTTAGCCATTTTGCACTTCCTGTCAATCTCATATTTTAGTCGTCTGTACTCCATTTTGCCTGTTTCATTTACTGCATTTTTATATTTTCTCCTTTCATCAATTAAATTTAGTATTTCCTGTGATACCCAAGGATTTTTTTGTAGGTCTTGCCTTTCTACCTATTCTGTCCTCTCCTGTCTTCACTATTTCATCTCTCAATGCTACCCATTCCTCTTCTACTGTTTTATTTCTCCCTGTTTCTGTCAATTGTTGCCTAAATGTCCCTCTGAAATTCTCCAGAACTTCGCTTTCCTTCAATTTATCTAAGTCCCATCTCCTTATTTTCCTACCTTTCTGCAGTTTTTTCAGCTTCAGCCTACAGTTCATGACTAACAAGTTTTGGTCAGAGTCTATATCTGCTCCTGGGTATGTCCTGCAGTTTATAACCTGGTTCCTGTACCTATGTCTTACCATTATAAAAACTCCTGGTCTCTTCCATGTATACAACCTTCTTTTGTGATTCTTAAACCACGTCTTTGTTACGATTAAATCATGTTCCATGCAAAATTCTACCAGGCGACTTCCTCTTTCATTCCTCCTGCCCAGTCCATATTCACCTATTATTTTTCCTTCTCTTCCGTTTCCTACTACCGAATTCCAGTCTCCCATCACAGTTAAGTTTTCCTCTCCCTTAACTGTCTGAATAATTTCCTTTAGCTCCTCATATATTTCTTCGATCTCCTCATCATCGGCAGAGCTAGTTGGCATATAAACCTGTACTACTGTTGTCGGTGTTGGCTTCGTATCTATCTTGACAATGATAATGCGATCACTGTGCTGCTCATAGTAGTTTACCCGCATTCCTTTTTTCTTATTCATTATCAGTCCTACTCCTGTGATACCACCAACTGATTTTGTATTTATAATCCTGTTCTCACCTGACCAGAAATCCTGTTCATCCTGCCACCGAACTTCACTAATCCCCACTATATCTAACTTCAACCTATCCATCTCCCTTTTTAAATTTTCTAATTTTCCTACCCGCTTAAGGGATCTAACATTCCACTCTCCGATCCGTAGAATGTCAGTATTGTCTTTCCTGATGACAACATCCTCCTGACTAGTCCCCGCCCGGAGATCCGAATGGGGGACTATTTTACCTCCGGAATATTTTACCCGAGAGGATTCCATCATCATATTTCCATGCAGTAGAGCTGCATGTCCTCGGGAAAAGTAACGGCTGTAGTT
The DNA here is from genome assembly GCA_026315105.1 of Locusta migratoria. NCBI lineage: Eukaryota > Metazoa > Arthropoda > Insecta > Orthoptera > Acrididae > Locusta > Locusta migratoria. Next base: position 107,700,854 of record CM048747.1, read on the forward strand.
TTCCCTTACTTTCAGCCGTTCGCAGTAGCTGTGTGGCAAATCCACATTAGCTGATGATACAAGGCCAGCTCAGTCAATCATCCAGACTGTTGCCCCTATAACTACTGAAAAGGCTGCTGCCTCTCTACAGGAACCACACGTTTGTCTGCCCTCTCCACAGATACCCCTCCGCTGTGGTTGCACCTACGGTACGGCTATCTGTATCGTTGAGGCACGCAAGCCACCCCACCTCGGCAATGTCTGTGGTTCATGGGGGTAGGCTAGCATGTAGCATGTACATATCTTAAGCTACAATACTAAAATGTAAGTGCAAATTTTACTCATTCTTATGAACATATCTTTTATTACAATCTATTTGTTTCAAAACTGCTTCACTGTATTGTATTAGCTTTATTAACTTTCACACTCATATCGAATACTGTTCTACTCACACTTTCAAATATCTGTAACCGACTTTTGTACGTTATGTATGCTTTATTGTAATATCAATGTACTTGTTTGCCTGTATAGAGACCAGAAGAAGGGCACTCAACCACACGAGACCGGTCTTCACAAATAAATTATCACATGCAACTGGTTGCTGCATTGTATGAATTAATAATTTCAAACATTTATTGTATTTTTTCTCGCTGACAACCACAGTAAAATCATGAAAGGAAAAGCGTTTGTCGCTTACTACTTTTCCACAGTTCATTACGTAAACTACGGTATCGGGTATGACGTTACAATTTATAATTTCTACATTACAAATTGTAGCATTAGGAAATTTTACAACTGAATGTACCTTCGAAATTGTATCAAAGTACGACACGTAGTTCGTGAAATACGAGCACATAAATAGTAACGTTCATGGAAAAGCGTCCCATCACGCAACAAATTTTAATTTATTACTTCTAGACTGATAACTATATTAGCAACAGTTTTTACAGACATACAACACTTATACAGATAAATATATATAGCGGAAAATTATATAATTATACAACATAGAACTCAATAAATGTGAGATCGTACGAATTTCATATGTCACTTGTGTTTTGATTACTATCTTTCTTTTTTTCGATACTACCCTTAAAATTTTGTGCATTATGCAAGACAGCCTTATTCCTTACATATTCTCCGATAAATGTAACATATTTTTAGAAAAAACAGGAGATGGAGAAAGAGAGAAGGGATAGGAGTAGTACTATCTCATGGCGGGAATAAAGAAATAAATACCCGAGCATCGCCGAGTTTTCAGCGAATAAATGTTCTCGATTGTCTTTTCTTTGAGTTGTTTGTGCCTGTGGAGCATATGGTACTTGAAAATCGTCAATTTATATACAATTCGCACTTAAGACCGGCGATGACTTTTGAGGTTATATAACAAAGAGAAAAGGTGATGCACATCCTTCAATTGTTTTTCTGTAAGGGAAAGCGTACAAACAAGGAAAAACAGGAATAAGCGCATAATGCAGTAAGAAAAGCAAGAATCTTGTTAATGCATGTGTTTTATACAAAACGAATTACACTGTAGCTTATATAAATAAATGTACAACAAAACAAAAACAAATCTAAACTGGTATTTGCAGCTAGTAGTTTTATAATTACTTTATCAGTTGGTAAAGTCACCAGAAGATCAAAAGCAACTGAACAATTATTTAGATAAGATAGCTGCATTGTGCAAAAATTGGCAGTTGACCCTTAATAATGATAAGTATGAAGTTATTCATATGACCACTAAAAGAAACCCATTGAACTTCAGTTACACGATAAATCAGTCAAACCTTGAGGCCGTAAATTCACTAAATACCTAGGAGTGACAATTACGAACAACTTAAAATGGAAAGAACACACAGAAAATATTGTAGGGAAGGCTAACCAATGACTACGTTTCATTGGCAGACCACATAGAAGATGCAACAGATCTACAATTGTGTCTCCTATTTTGGAGTATTGCTGTGCATTGTGGAATCCACACTAGGTGGGACTGACGGACGATTTAGAGAAAGTTCAGAGAAAGGAAGCTCGTTGTGTATTATCGCTATATAGGGGAGAGAGTGTCACGGAAATGATGCACGACTTGGGGTGGAAATCATAAAAAGAAAAGCGTTATTTGTTGCGGCCAGATCTATATGCAAAATTTCTTTCAGCAAATTCTCTTCAGAATGCGAACATATATTGTTATCACCAACCTACATAGGGGGACATGACATTCATAATAAAATAAAAGAGATTAGACCGAAAACGGAAAGATTTAGATTTTCCTTTTCCAGAGAGCTATTAGAGAATGGAACTATAGAAAGATATCATAAAAGTGGTTCGATCAACCCTCTGCCATCCACTTCAATAGGATTTGCAAAGTATACAAACAGACGGAGATGTAGATGCAAGTAAATGTCCTGCTGAACTCGATGAAGAATAAATTTAGGGAACTAATTATTTTTGCTAGAAATAACAATCCATAGGAAGATTAAAGTAAGTCTCACTATTATGTGAAACAAATTTATTTATATCAGTAATTTATGAAAATCATAAAATATGGCTGAATAAATAGTGATACTTTGCAAACCACCATAGACATTGACGAGGTGGGGTGGCTTGCGTGCCTCAACGTTACAGATAGCAGTACTGTAGGTGCAACCATAGCGGAGGAGTATCTCTGAAGAGGCCTGAGAAACGTTTAGTTCCTGAATGGTGGCAGAATCCTCTTCAATATTTACAGGGGCAACAGTCTGGATGATTGATTGAGTTGGCCTTGTAACATCAGCTAACATGGCTCTTCCATGCAGTTACTGCGAAAGGCTGTAAGCAAGAAGAAACTACAGTCATTAATTTTCCCGAGGACATGCAGCTGTACTGTAAGAATATATGATGATGGCATTCTATCGGGTAAAATATTCCTAAGGTAAAATAGTCCCCCAATCGGAATACTCAGGATGATATCGTCATCAAGGAAAACAAAACAGGCATTCTACGGATCGGTTGTTCTAACCTTTACTCCGATAGGTAAGTTAGAAAGTTTGAAAAGAGAAATTGATAGGTTAAAGTTAGACATGGTGCGGTTTAGTGAAGTTCGGTGGCAAGATGAAAACGAATTTTGGTGAGGTGAATACAGGGTTATAAATACAAAATCAGTTAGTGGTAATGCAGATGTAGGTCTGATAATGAATAAGAAAATAGTTATGCAGTTAAGTTACTATGAACAGCTTAGCGAATGCATAGCAAAGATATACATGAAGCCAACACCGAACACAGTAGTATAAGTTTATATGCTAACTATCTCTGCTGATGATGAGGAGATCGAAGAAATGTACGAGGAGATAAAAGAAATTATTCAGATCGTTAGAGAAGAAAGGTTAATTATGATGGGGGACTGGAACTCGATAGTAGGAGAGGGAAGACAAGGAAATGTCGTAGGTGAGTATGTACTGGGAAAAATGAATGAAAGAGGAAATCGCCTGGTAGAATTTTCAGCACAGCACAATTTAATAATCACAAACGCTTGTTTTAATCGTCATGGAAGAAGGTTATATACATGGAAGAGGCCAGGGGACACTGGACGTTACCAGAATGACGTTATAATGGTAAGGAAAAGGTTTAGAAACAAGGTTTTAAACTGTAAGACATACCCAGAGCAGACATAGACTCTAACCATAAGTTATTGGTTGTGTCATTAAAACTTAAGAGACTGTATAAAGGTAGAGAATTAAGAAGATGGAATCTGGGCAAACTGAAGAAACCAGCGGTGATTACGAGTTTTAGATAGAACATTATCCAAGGATTGTCTGAAACGGGGGAAATTAATACGATGGAGGAAGAATGGGTAGCTTTGAGAGAAAGTTGTTAAGGCTGCAGAGGATCATATCCTCAGAAGAACAAGATCTAATAGAAATCCTTGGATAATACAGGAGATACTGAACTTAACTGACGAAAGGAGCAAATATAAAAATGCATCTATTGAAGCAGGCAAAAGGTAGTACCTAAGTCTTAAAAATGAGGTTTACAGGAATTGCAGACTGGATAAGCAGGGGTTACTCGAGAAGAAATGCAAGACCATAGAAGAATGTAAACCAGGGATAAGGTAGATACCGCCTATAGGTCAGAGTTTATATCTGCTCCTGTGTATGTCTTACAGTTTAAAACCTGGTTCCGAAATCTATGTCTTACCATTATAAAATCTATCTGGTATCTCCCGGTCTCTCCTGGTCTCTTCCACGTATACAACCTTCTTTCTTGGTTCTTAAACCAGGTGTTTGTTATAACTAAATTATGTTCCGTGCAAAATTTTACCAGGCGGCTTCCTCTTTCATTCCTTTTGCTCAGACCATATTCATCTACTATCTTCCCTTCGCTTCCTTGTCCTACTACTGAATTCCAGTCTCCCATAAAAATTAAGTTTTCCTCTCTCTTAATTGTCTGAATAATTTCCTTTAGCTTCTCATATATTTCTTCGATCTCCTCATCATCGGCAGAGCTAGTTGACAGATAAACCTGTACTACTATACACGGTGTTGGCATCGTACCTATTTTGACTACGATAATGCGATCACTGTGTTGCACATAGTAGTTTACCGGCATTCCTATTTTCTTATTCATTATGAGACCTACTCCTGTAATACCCCCAACTGATTTTGTATTTATAGTCCTGTACTCACGTGACCAGAAACCCTGTTCCTTTTTCCACCGAACTTCACTAATCCCCACTATATCTAACTTCAACCTATCCATTTCTCTTTAAATTTTCTAGCCGGCCGCGGTGGCCGAGGGAACTGAGGCGCTCCAGTCACGGTCTGCACGGCCACTATGGTCGGGGGTTCGAATCCCCCCGCGGGCATGGATATTTGTGCCGTCCTTAGTATTAGCTAGTTCGTAAGTAGTTTGTAAGTTTAGGGACTGATGACCCCGCAGTTAAGTCCCATAAGCTTTACAAGCATTTGAACATTTTTTAAATTTTCTAGCTTCTCTACCCGATTTACGGATCTAACATTCCATGGTTGTCTTTCCTGATGATCCAATCCTCCTGGGTAGTCCCCGCCCGGAGATCCGAGTGGGGGACTATTTTAGGTCCGGAATATTTTACCCGAGAGGATGCCGTCATAGTATGTTCATACAGTAAAGCTGCATGTCCTCGGGAAAAGCAACGGCTGTAGTTTCCCTTTGCTTTTTCTTTTCTTTTTTTTTTAATATGTTTGTAGAGTCTATGGGACTTAACTACGGGGTCACCAGTCCCTAAACTTACAAACTACTTATGAACTAGCTACAACTAAGGACGGCACAAATATCCATGCCCGAGGGGGGATTCGAACCCTTTGCTTTCAGCCGTTCGCAGTAACTGTGTGGCAAAGCCACATTAGCTGATGTTACAAGGCCAGCTCAGTCAATCATCTAGACTGTTGCCCCTGTAACTACTGAAAAGACTGCTGCCCCTCTTCAGAAACCACGCGTTTGTCTGGCCTCACCACAGATACCTCACCACTGTGGTTGCACTTACTGCAAGGGCGTACCCAGGATCTGAGCTAGAGGGGGGCAGGCCATATTATCTTGGACGAACAGGGAGCAGGATCGACATGCAGATTAATACATCATATAAAATTAGGTGTATGTACGTATACATATATGTTTGTATGTTCCAAATCTCCTCCTAAACTACTGGATAGATTTCAGGTAAATTTGTTACACATATTTCTTATTATCCGACAACGATCGCTGTCGAGGAAGAACAACATGCGACACATATTTCAGGATATATGAAGTCATAAACAATGAGAGTTGCGGAGAACTGGCGGCCTGAATGACGCTACTTACCCGTCCACTATTAGAGAGTAACAGCAAACTTGACATATTTTCAAACCTTACCAAAATTTATGCTATATTTATAGCATATATTATATTTATATATTTATTTATGCTATAAAACTACGGCATTTGGCATAACGTTACAATTTATTATTTCTACACTACTAATTATATTGGCAAGTCATTATACTGACAGTTTGCACATATTTCAACTGAACATACCTCAAAATTACTTAGTAGTACGACACATAGTTCATGAGATATGACGTCATAAACAATAAGGTTCATGAAAAACCACCTCATCATGCATGCGGTTTCAATTTGTTATCCCTTTACTACTGACCCTATTCGCAACATGTTTGCAGACAATATGAGCATATATCACTCAACGTATCTAGGAAATTATATCATAGTATGACTCATAGTTCAGGAGATACCACTCCAAAAAAAAAAAAAAAAAAAAAAAAAAAAAAAAAAAAAAAAAAAAAAAAAAAAAAAAAAAAAAACGAAACAAAGAACTGCATGAAAATCTGCCCCATCACACAGGAGGGTGTAATTCAAATCAAATGTTTGTACAGCTTAGGGGACTTTACTACGGGGTCATCAGTCCCTAAACTTACAAACTACTTATGAACTACTTACGAACTAGGACGGCACAAATATCCATGCCCGAGGGGGGATTCGAACCCCCGACCGTAGTGGCCGTGCAGACCGTGACTGGAGCGCCTCAGTCCCCTCGGCCACCTCGGCCGGCAGGGTGTAATTCATTACATCTTTAATATCAGCTCCATTCGCAACACATTTTGCAGGCAGTTTACGAATATTACAATGAACCTGGAAAATTATATTATTGAAAATTATATTACATAGTTCAGGAGACATGATAGCATAAGGATTGTCCTGCAGGGAACCGAAACTGAAATTGGCAGGGAGTAGGGTACAAGGTGATGGACAGAGGGAAAAGAAGGAGATGGAGTAACATAAGAAAGGAGTAGATACACGCCCGAGCAACACCGGGAACTAACGCTAGTTTCTTAATAAAGAAAACAGGAATAAGTGCAAATAAACATCTTAAATACAAGAATTCACTTAAACAAAAATAAAACTTTTTAACTGAGTAATAACCTCCTGGGATTCGCTGCAAATTTGTCAATTACTTTCTTTACAAAGACCTCGCAGTTTTCATTTACGTAATTTCTGTTATGCTCATCAGGCACAACCCAGTAATCCTTTCTTCTCCCATAGTGCTCCTAAGCCAGGTCTTCACTCTTCGAAGTGCACTGAAGGAACGTTCCACAGTCGCCGTTGTACATGGAATAGTGCTCAAAATTGTTAGTGCCTTCCTCATACCAGTGGAAAAAAATATTGGTCTCGCTAAACAGGTCAACGACTTCTATGTCCCTTAATTTTGTTTCAGGTACATTCTTTTTCCTCCATAAATTGTACCATAGGTCCAGTTCTCCGTCAATTCCATCCAGACCATAGAATTTTTTTAACAATTCTGCATTTGTGTGGACGTCTGATGTACTGGTTTTTCCATGTTCAATGGATGTAGCTTATTTAAAGCAAAAACAGGAGTATTTTCTTGTGAAAATCGAGCATTTAACGATGACATGAGGGATTCAATGTATGGAATTACTAATGAACGTCGCCAGTATTCGCTGTCATTTTCTGTGTGTCTTTTACAGTGGCAACTGTATTCCTAATTTCTGGTACTGCATTTGCATCAAGGTTGAGTTTATGGCTGAACATATGATGCAAGGTAATATTTCTTTCTTAAAATGGATTGTACTCCGTTCTCTCTGCCTGCCATTGTAAAACAGCCTTCGAAGCCAAATCCCACACAGTTTTCTGTTGGAAGATTATAACTGGTTAACAAATTGTCAATTACTTAGATTTTTTCCTAAGGTATGGCTGTGGCAATCATTGTATGCTTCGCGCATCGATCTTTTTATAGACGCACGGATCTCTGCTCACTTTTGCCTGTCTTGATTTGCATGATCTTTCTCGTACCGACACTGCAACAGCCTTTGCTTTCTCAGTAGATGTCTAATGTTATTATTGTACCACGATGGATATTTTCCATCCTTAACCTACTTAATAGGCACATATTTCTCTAACCCACTATTTACAACGCATTTACATTTAGTCCACAATTACTCTACATCCATTGTACCGGAACTAAACAATGTCCATTCATTCTCTCACTGTGATGCTAACAATTGCTTATCGGCTCTTCCTAACAAAAACGCGCTCCTAGCCTTCTTGACTGGTTTGTTAACTTTGGTCACCATTGACGCTATGACGATATCATGATCGCTAACTCCTGTCTCTACAATGACATCGTTAATAAGGTTGGGCCTGTTTGTAGCTTTCCATTACGTGTGGACTGTCGGTTTAATTGCTCAAGATAATCTTCAGAAAACGTGTCTAATAGTATTTCACAAGACCGCTTGTCTGTACCGCCTGAAATAAAGCTAGATAGGTCCCAATCTATACTCTTAAGGTTGAAATCTCCCCCGAGTAATATTGCATGGGCCGGATACCTACGAACTACCTGGCGTAGACTTGCTTTGAATGAGTCTAAAACTGCTACAGTAGCACTGGAGGGCCGGTAAAAACACCAAACTACTAACTTCACTTCTTTAGTCCAGTTATACATGTCAGATAACTTCAGTCACTCTCGACTTCGAGCTCAGTAGAAACAATATCTTTGTCCACTGCAATGAACACTCCACCTCCAGTTGTGTCTGATCTGTCTTTCCGATATACAATCCACGCCTCGCTAAGAATTTCCGAGCTTTCCCCATCATGATTTACCCAGCTTTCGGTGCTTAAAACTATCTGAGCACAATAATTTTCTGCAGCGCGGTAAATTCGGGAACTGTTTTTTTTAATACTCTGAAAGTTCACGGTTAATATTTTGATAGTGGAATTATTGTTCTCAATGCGGCCTGAATTCGCTGCTTGAGTGTTGACTGCCGAGTGCTCATCAGAGCTAGTGCCTAGCCTAAAAAAAAACCATGTGCACTCCACAGCACTTCCTTAGTGTAGTGCACCCCTGATCTATCTAAAGGCGTCCTACAATTCCCCACCCGATAACGGAGATCCAGAAATCTGCAGCCATGGCTGTCACAGAGTCGGCGAAGCCTCTGATTCAGACCCTCCACTCGGCTCCAAACCAAAGGACTCCGGTCAACTCTGGGAACAATGCTACAAATCGCGTGCGAGACCAGCAGTCTTCACCAATTCCGCCAGCCGCCCGTATGAACTGAGGATGTCCTCAGAACCCAAGCGACAAGCATCATTGGTGCCGACGTGAGCCACAACTTGCTGCCGGCGCACCCCGTACGCTCGTAGAAGACGCAACTTGCTGGCCACAAATCCAAACTCGTGTTTCAATACCATTCTAGTCCCCACTAATGTCTTGGTAAATAATTTTCGTCGCCAAACGGCAGTCTTGGAAACGGATGTGTTTACCTCCAAGAGTGGAGGGGATTAATCACCAGTTTTGCAACTAATGAAAAGGCAGTTTGTCTGTGCCAAAAGTGTTTCCTTTCTTTTATTACTGAAGCATAATTAGTGACGTTTTATAGTGTTGCTAACTGACACTCAAGAGCGCCCGTACCTAAGGGCAAGGGGGCGGGGGTGCCCCCTAGCTCTCAGGTAAAAAAAAATACAGTTTAGAGAGGAGATATTTTAAAATAATGATGTGAATGTCATTTTTTAAGAAACAGGATAAAGTTTTTAGCAGGATTCGAACTGGCTCTATTTTATGGTTACTTCAAATTCGGCATTTGTCTTCCAAAATATTAAATAGCGCAACGCCTTCCCCTAGGTTTTGCCCCCCGCCCCTCCCACGGAAAATGTCATATGGGCGCCCATGCTCATACTTTTCATCCTACAGGTGGTAGATTTTATCGGTATTTCAACTGCGTTTGCCACCAATTCACTACAATTTTCCAATTTCCACTTGTTCACTTCTGACTGCGTGTTGTCTGTGTTTGCAGTGTCCAATTGCCAGTTGACTTGTAATCAAGCTACAAGTCGATTGACATTTGGTTGGCGACGTAATAGTGCCTGCCAGAAGTTCCCTGGAGACAGTAACGTGCCAATGAGGGAAAAAAATAAACACGTCTGGCTACATGAACGCGTTCGAATATTTTCTAGGGGGGGGGGGGCAGCTGCCCCCCTCTGCCCCTCGCTGGGTACGCCCATGACTTACTGTAGGGCTATCTGTATCACTGAGGCACATAAGCCACCCCACCTCGGCAATGTCTGTGGCCACAGACAAATATATACAGACGGGAAACCTCCGTAAGGGCCCGGTCCTACGTTCAGGGGTGCAGGGAGCGAGGGTTTCCAGCAGTTCCGTAAGATGTCCCATGATGTCGCTGCGGTCAGAAGCAGCCCTTTAAACTGGCCAGAGCAGGCGGCAGGTAGCGGCTGTCCCCACCACCATCTACTCTCAAACGCCAGCAAGCCGGACACAGCCGTGGCCTCGTGACAGGCGGCACAAGCTCTCCCCTCAGTGTCCCCTCCACGCTACCCTATGACGTGCGAGAGGCACCCTAAGCCAGCGATCCGCCTGACACCTGCTAGGGGGAGCGTAGGACAATGGTTTAGAGGGGGCTGCTCCTCTGTATATGTTACTCTGTGCTGTGGCTTATGGGAGTGATACAAAGATGGATGTGTGCAAAATTACACGGTATCTCTTTTAGCGATCATAGGAAAAAAGAAACTGTAGCTTTCTTATGCTTGCTCGTGGTATACAATACTCTTCTAGAAACTATAAGTTTCGTTTTCCTTGAGAAACACAAAGACGGTATATTTATCTGAAAGCAGTTGATAATGATAACATAATGTACTACTAAATCACTTTTGGCAAACAATAATAAAACTTGTCAGCGGTGAAATGCATCATCTGCACCAGCTCCACTTATCTTGCTCTCTTATATAACCATTTACCAAGCTGTACATATTCTACATATAATGGTTACTTTAGCAGTCCTTCGGAGATAATAGGTGCTGCATTATACATTTCACATTTCACTTTTTCATACAAGCGGGACAAGTCTCAGCTCGACAATGTTCACTGCGATAATTTTGCTTTTGGTATTGTACATAACACTGTTCCCCCTTTACTGCATCTGCTTCCGTGACCACACGCTAGCAAGATTCTCTTTGTACAGTGAAACTGAACTATTCCAGCACTGTACTGAACTGCAACCGAATTCAAACACCGTGGGAAAAACCGAGTGACGTAGGGTACTGAAATGACCAAATTCTCTCGTGGAAAGAGTTAGATCTTCTTCAGTTGTTCAAATGTTTGCTAAGCTTAAGGGACTTAACTGCAGGGTCATCAGCCCCTAAACTTACAAACTACTTATGAACTACCTTTTACTAAAAACAGCACAATCATCCATGCGCGAGGGAGGATTCGACCTCAGACGCGGGTGGCCGCGCGATCCGTAACGTGGTGCTCCAGACCGCTCGGCTACTTCCGCATGACAGTTAGAGCTTGTTTCTAATAAATAACGACTAATACCGGATATAATAATTCTATTAAATTAACAAAAAGTTACATAAACCGTAATTATTAAACCAAATCGTTAACATATCCGGAAGAGTGTAGAAACAATCATGTTAAAGTTTTAAAAAAGAATAACAACGAATATCGGATTTTATACTTAAATTAATAAGAAAGAAACAGAGATGTTAAGGAACAAAAAAGGAAAAATTTAAAAAAAAAAATCAGAAATGTGCAGAGGCTAACACTCCCGGCTTCTAATTTTGCGCCCCACAGTTTGCGACGTTACCAGCTACGCTAATTATGCACGTCTTTCATGTTCTTCTTCTAAGGTATACTATACTCATAAAAACGTAATATTTATTTCTAACATAGCATCACAAAGGCGGTCCTTTGATAGAATGGCGTTATACCGTAGTATAGGAACGATATTGTTTCACGATGAACAGATTATAACACTGACACGCGTTAGATTCGATAATCTTTAAAGCTATGAAAATGTAGTTTCATGTAATTTATTATAACAAATCACATATTTAATGACGCGTTTTCAATTGTTTGTCAGTTTTCTGACGCTTTAAAAAAATATGATGTTCATACATCGTACGCTACAACGAAAGAAGGCACGTAATACGGAGTTCCGTTTGCAATATGGCGGCTGAAAAGTTCTGCTTGTTCCGTGAAAACCAAGCCATTGGCTACGTTCAATTCCTTGAAGCAAAAATCTAACATGCCAGGTTCTTCATTCCACACTTCTCAGGGTAGTGCGACGTAGAATTCCACGCTGCGACGTCACCACTTCCTCCTCCACGTGCGTTTCTACGTCCCATGAGAGAACAGAATAAGGCCTCGACTACCAGCACTTGCGTGAAGGCTACATCTGCTTTCATCGTTTAAGATCACTTACCGCCATGCTATCCTCTGACAGCACCAGTTGGCTGTGCTCCTTCATGGTGTGCCGTCAATGGAGGACGGACTAGAGGTGTACAAGTCCATAGTTGGCAACAACTCCAAACGAGTCTTCTGAAGTTACAAAACCTCTTTGCTTTACTTCTTCCTATTACACGATAAGACCCTCTTCAACTGTCGGTAGTAAAAAGACTTTCGCGCTGTTCGTATCAATTCACGTTTTCACTTCACTATCACATCAGAAACCGTGGACCTAGTGATGTTTAGGAGTGTAGAAATTTCGTACACAGACTTCTGACGCAAGTGACACCAACCACCTGACCACGTTCGAAGTCCGTGAGTTCTGCGGAATCACCTCATTCTTCGCTCTCTCTATGTCGAGATACTTTCGACCACATAGTGTATGTGTTCGTTACAACCAGCATCGCAGAACAACTGATACCGTGGCAGTTTTCCGAAAGGAAATTATAGCCTCTCGGAAGGTCACAGTTTTACTCAAATTTTTACTTAGATGTGGGTTAGCAGACGTAATATACTTTAAAATAGCATATTGTCAACCATCAGCTGTTTATTGTACTTAGAACTTTACCGGTTTCGGATATTGTCCATCATCAGAAAAGTTCGTTACAAAATTTATAATCATGAATTACACACATACCCCAGTAGTGTCATCCAGAAGACGCTCACAAAATTAAACAGACTGATTACACAGGTGCATTTTCTGTTACCATGTCTGTGTCAAACGATAGATCAAATGTTTGTAAATCTATCGGACCAAACTATGTGGTCATCAGTCCGTAGTTTACTACATAAAGTAAGGTAAACTAACCTAAGGACAAACACACGCACTAATGCCATAGGGAGAACTCGAACCTCCGACGGGAGCAACGCCGCGCTCCGCAACGAGGCGCCTTAGACCGATCCGTTACTCCACCGCGGCTCAAACGATAGAAAAGTAAAGTCTCACTACACATTAGCACATGATGATAAAACAATACCAGGCTGTATTACAGTGAGCCAGGGTCTACGAATTCAAAGAGTAAGTAACAAATATATTGACAACTACATAGTTGATCTTATCCCTTTCAAACAAGCTCAGTTCGCTGTAGGATGGACCAGTGTTGAACACGGAGCCAGTTTGATTAACTCGTTGATATCACGTCTGTAAAGATTTCCTAGAAAAAGGTACGCCGGCCGCGGTGGCCGAGGGGACTGCGTCGCGCCAGTCATGGTCTGCACGGCCACTACTGTCGGGGGTTCGAATCCCCCCTCGGGCATGGATATTTGTGACGTCCTTAGTGTTAGCTAGTTCATAAGGTTTGCAAGTTTAGGGACTGATGACCCCGTAGTTAAGTCCTATAAGCTATACAAACATTTGAACATTTGAAAAAGGTACACTGAGCTGACAGCTGTAACTACGCTCCACGTTCGCGAACGCCGTTGAAACCATTATTACATCTACTAACCCCCAGGTGGCATCTGCCATAATAGGATCAAAAGTCACGTCGTCTTCCCAGGTGTAATTCTTTTTTTACAGGGAGTATATTCTCTATTTCCTGCGTACCGTGCTCGGGCGTCCTGGTTTCGCCTTCCGCAGCAGAGCCCACGCACAAGAGTGAGGAGCGGCAGTTCGTTCCCGCGGCCTCCGCGCCGGTTCCGCCGTGGCGGGAGAACGGCTTTCACTTTGTTCCCGCACTTCTCGAGCAATCTCGTTATTTTTCAGGCGCGGCTAGCAAAGCGTGGGGGAGTAATGAGGGTAATTAACTCCCGCTGTCGCCGGCAGAGGGCCGTTCCGAAATTAGCGCCGGCGCTACCTGCGCGGACCAGCCGGATTAATGAAGACAGAGTCCACCAGCCCGCGCTCGCGTGACTTACGGCCCGGCGCCAGACAGATGAACAGCGCCGACCCCGCGCCACTACGTCACCGCAGTGCAGAGCCGCGGCGGCGTGCGCATGCGCGTGCGAGCGCTGGCGAATATGCCGCGCTCTGATTTCCTCATTTATATAGGCCGCTCTGCAAGAAAGGCACCGCGCCGCGCAGCAGCCGTCGCGGCGAAGGAACGGGGTTAATAATCACCACCAACTTTTCCCACTATTACAAGGTAAAGTCGCAAAGTGACTCTCCGATTCTGAAATACACTAGATTCGTTAATCCGGCCGTTTTCGGCAATTGCTCTTGACGAATTGGCACAAGTTGAGAGCACGGATACAAATGGCGTTTCCTATAATGTTGCTAACAGCAGTGCAATGTAGTCAGAGGTAGAGTGAAGCGTTACTAATGATCGGAGAAGGAATTAAAGTTCAGGGTGAAGAAATAAAAACATTGCGTTTTGCTGATGACATTGTAATTTTATCAGAGACAGCAAAGAACTTGGAGGAGCAATTGAACGGAATGGACAGTGTGTTGAAAGGAGCATAGAAGATGAACATTAACAAGTGAAAAACAAGGGTAATGGAATACCGTCTTAGAAAATCAGGCGATGCTGCAGGAATTAAATTAGGTAACCAATCAATAAAGGTGGTAAATGAGTTTTGTTAGTTGGGCACTAACATAACATATGATTGGTCGCAGCACAGAGGATATTAAATACAGAATGGCAATGGTAAGAAAAGTGTTTTTATAAACGAGAAATTTGTTATCATCAAATATTAATTTAAGTATAAGCTTTTTTTTTTTTTTTTTTTTTTTTTTTTTTTTTTTTTTTTTTTTTAAATCTATCGGCATTCGTGTGGAGTGTTACCTTGTATGGCAGTAAAACATGGACGGTAAACAGTGGAGAGGATAGAGGCTTTTAAAATGTGGTGTTGCAGAAGAATGCTGAAGATTAGATGGGTGGATCGCGTAGCTTATGAGGAGCTACTGAACAGAAATGGGAAGAAAAGGAATAGGTCATTACCGTTTTCCGTTTTCAAGGAGAAAAATCGAACAGTTGGGCTGTAGGTCTAACGTCGCGGTTTGATGTACGCTCGTATTTTCGTTGTTATGGCGTCATCAAGAACTCTGCCGAACGCCTGCCTGTACGAAGAAGAAGACGGAATCTACCTAGGCGCCCTGCATGTGCTGATTTCTATGTCTCGTTTAGAACCACAAAGAGCTGTGTTTGACGCGATGCTCGTCTTCAGAATCAACGATAATTCCTATATACAGTGCTTAAAACAAGGGATTAGGTGAGACATAATACGCAATATACGTACGGTAACATACATTCCTGGAGAATGAAAAAAGAATACCATAAATTCGACGACCCAGCAGAGGGAAATTTTATTGACACAATCTTGAGGATGTATACAACACAAACGATCACACAGGCAGAGCCGTACGCACATGATTACAATCATCAGAGTATCCGCAATGTTGGCGTTAGTAACGTGTGTAGCCTACTTTTGCAGCAATCTAAGCTGTAATTCTTTCATGGAAACGATAGTAGTGGTTCCTAATGTGGTTTTGTGGAATGGCTTGCCATGCAGTTTGGTGCCTCATTTGGGCCAGATTTTGTGCCGCTCATGCAGACCGCGCAACATCACATTTCATGAGGTCCCAAATATGCTCAGTGGGGGATCGTGTTGGCCAGGGTAGTTGACGCACATTTTGAACAGCATGTTGGGTAGTACGGGATAAATGTTGATCTTCACTGTCCTGTTGGAAAAGCATAGCACCTTGTTGGTGCATGGGTGGCAGCAAGATGGGTAAAATGACGGTTTCAGTGTACCGTGCATTGTTCAGTGTTCTCTAGACGATCACTAGAAGAGAATGATGAGTTTAGAACATCGCTCGCCTCACAATGATGCAAGATCATGTGTGCTGTTAGTGTGTCTTCCGCTCACGCCCCAACATCGTTCACCCCACCTCCAATGGTGTCATGGTAGGCGCTTATGAAGGGACAAATGGAGACGTGTCATCTTCAGTGATGAGAGTCGTCGCTGCCTCGATGCCAAGGATGGTCGTACGCATGTTTGGTGTCGTGCTGGGGAGTGAGAAAATCTGGAGTGTACACGACAGAGGCAAACGGGGTCGACACCTGGCATCATGGTATAGGGAGCCATATCCTACACTGGCCGTTCTCCTCTGGTGTTCGTTGTGAGAAAATTTTAACAGTAGACGGTAATTTCAAACCATAATTCAACCCGTCTTGCCACCGTTCATCGCCAACAAAGCGATGCGCTTTTCCAACAGGACATTTCACGTCCACACATCCCATAAAACCCTATGTCCTCTTCTAGGTGTGTCAACTACCCTGCCCATTATCCTCAGACCTGTTCCCCACTGAGCATGTCTGGGACCGGTTGGAACCACATCCTACAGCCAAGTGAATAAAACTGTGGCCTTTCAAGACGCTATAAATTTCTTTTCGAAGAAATGCCACACAATTTGAACATCAGTCGTGCTACTATTTTGATTGTAATGAACACATACATTATGTGAAATATCCTGACAGGGACAAAGAGAGCAGAATGGCGTTATTCCGCACGATCGGCACGAGATCTGATCCAACTGAGGCATCAGATGGAAACTGTATAGCAGGACATACCGTAAGACTACATTTGGCAACTTTCCAATCGTCTTCATGAAAAAGTTGCACCCTGCATTGTTGCATTGTGCACGCTCCGGCGAACTAACTGACGTGCATATGGTTCTTCAACAATGTGTCAACAATGGGTCAATAAAATTTCGCTGTAATGGGTTGACGAATTCATTTTTCAATTACCAGGAGTGTATTTTATTCAGATGTTGGAATTGTGGTTTGTGTGTGATGTTGTTGTGGTTTTCAGTCCGGAGACTGGTTTGATGCAGCTCTCCACGCTACTCTATCCTGGCGAAGCTTCTTCATCTCCTCGTAAGAACAGCAACCTACATCCATATGATTTTGCTTACTATATTCTTCTGCGATTTTTACCCCACACACACTTCCCTCCAACGCTAAATTCTCAGTTCCTCGATGTCTAAGAATATGTCCTACCAAACGATCCCTTCTTCTAGTCAAGAAACACCAGAAAATCGTTTTCTTCCCAATTCTGTTCAGTAACTCCTCATTAGTTACGCGATCCACCCACCTAATCTTCAGCATTCTTCTGTAACACCACATTTTAAAAGCCTCTATCCTTTTCCTGTCCGCACTGTTTATCGTCCATGTTTCACTGCCATACAAGATAACACTCCACACAAATGGCTTGAGAAAGGACTTTATTATGCTTAAATTAATATTTGAAGTTAAAAAATTCTCTTTTTCAAAAACACTTATCTTCCCATTGCCAGTCTGTATTTAATATCCTCTGTGCTCCGACCATCATATGTTATTTTAGTGCCCGAGTAACAAAACTCAGCAGCGGTGGAGTAGCCGAGCGGTCTAAAGCACCTGCTGCGGAGCGCGCGGTTGCTCGCCGTGGAGGTTCGAGTCCTCCCTGGGGCATGGGTGTGTTTGTTGTCCTTAGGTTAGTTTACCTATGTTTAAGTAGTTTGTAAGCTACGGACTGATGACCACGCAGTTTGGTCCGATAGATTTACAAACATTTTTGAACAAAACTCATTTAGCACCTTTATTGATTCGTTACCTAATTTAATTCCTGTAGCATCGCCTGATTTTCTAAGACTGTATTCCATTATCCTTGTTTTGCACTTGTTAATGTTCATCTTCTATGCTCCTTTCAACACACTGTCCATTACGTTCAACTGCCCCTCCAGGTCCTTTGCTGTCTCTGATAAAATTACAATTTCATCAGCAAAACGCAATGTTTTTATTTCTTCACTCTGAACTTTAATTCCTTCTCAAATTTCTCTTTGCTTTTCTTTATAGCTTGCTCAGTGTTGTTGCTGTTGTGGTCCTCAGTCCGCAGACTGGTTTGATGCAGCTCTTCACGCTACCCAGTCCTGTGCAAGTCTCTTCATCTGAGAATACGTTCGGCAATCGACATCCTTTTGAATCTACTTACTATATTCGTCCCTCGGTCTCCCTCTACGATTTTTACCGCACACGCTTCCTTTTATTGCTAAGTTGACAATTCCTTGATATCTCAGAATGTGTCCAACCAATCTATCCCTTCTCTTGGTCATGATATGCCAGAAACTCCTTTTCTCCCCGATTCGGTTAAGCACTTCCTCATTAGTTACGTGATCTACCCATCTAATTTTCATCATTCGTATGTAGCACCACATTTCAAAAGCTGCTATCATCTTTTTATCTGAACTCCTTATCGTCCACGTTTCACTCCCATACAATGCTACACTCCAGACAAATGCTTTCAGAAAGGAGTTCCTAACATTTAAATTAATATTGGATGTCAGCAAATTTCGCTTCTTCAGAAACGCGTTTCTTTCCAAAGCCATTCTGCATTTTATATCTTTCTTACTTCGGCCATCAGAAGTTATCTTGCTATCCAAATAACAAAATTTATTTACTACTTTTATTTTCTCATCACCTAATCTAATTCCTTCAGCATCGCCTGTTTTTCTGATATTGCATTGCATTACCTTCGTTTTACTCTTGTTAATGTTCATCTTATATCTTCCTTTCAAAACACTGTCCATTCCATTCAATTGTACTTCCAGATCTTTTGCAGTCTCTGACAGAATTACTATGTCATCGGCAAACCGCAATGTTTTTATTTCTTCTCTCTGCACTTCAATGCCCTCTCCAAATTTTCCTTCCATTCCTTTACTTCCTGTTCAATATACAGATTAAACAACACTGGGGAAAGGCTACAACCCTGTCTTACTACCTTCTCGACCTCTGCGGCCCTTTCTTGCCGTTCGACTCTAATAACTGCTGTCTGGTTTTTGTAAATGTTGAATATAATTCTTCGCTCCCTATATTTTACCCCTGTTACCTTCAGAATTTGGAAGAGAGTATTCCAGTCCACATTGTTAAAAGCTTTCTCCAAATCGACAAACGCTGAAAACGTAGGTTTCCCTTTTCTTAACCTATCTTCTATGATAAGTCGTAATGTGAGTATTGCCTCCCGTGTTCCTACATTTCTCCTAAATCCAAACTGACATTCCCCGAGGTCGGATTCCACAAGTTTTTCCATTCGTCTGTAAATAATTCGTGTTAGTATTTTCCAACCATGTTCTTATTAAACTAATAGTTCTGTAATTTTCACACTTGTCTGCATTTGCTTTCTTTGGAATGGGAATACGATATTCTTCTTGAAGTCGGAGGGTATTTTCCCTGTCTCATACATCTTGCATACCAGGTGATACTATTTTTTTACGACTGGTTGTCCTAACTATATCACCAGTTCAGACGGAATATCATCTACTCCAGGGGTCCTTCAGCGCTCTGTCAAATTCTTCTCGCAGTATCATATCTCCTATCTAGTCTTCCTCCACTTCGTCTTCCACTTCTAGAATACTGCCTTCAAGTTTATTTCCTTTGTACAGACCCACTATATATTCTTTACACAGTTCAGCTTTCCCCTCTTTGCTTAGTACCGGTTTTCAGCCTGCGTTCTTGACATTCATACAACTGCATTTCTTGTCTCTCAATATCTCTTTCATTTTCCTTTAGGCGGTGTCTACCGTTCCCCTAGTTACGCATTCTTCTACGGTTCTGCATTTGTCCTATAGCCACTCCTACTTAGACAGTCTGCACTTCCTGTCAATCTCATTTTTCAGACGTTTGTACTTTATTTTTCCTGTTTCATTTGCTGAATTTTTATATTTTCATCAATTAAGTTCAGTATATCCTGAGTTACGCAGAGTTTTCGACTAGGCCTTGTCCTTCTGCCTATATGGTACTCTGCTGTCTTCACTATCTCTCAGAGCTACCCATTCTTCTTCTACTGTATTACGTTCCCCTGTTTTAGGCAATACTTGCGTAATGCTCCCTCTGAAACTCTCAGCCACCTCTGGATCCTTCATTTGGTCCAGGTTCCATCTCCTAACTTTTCTACCTTTCTGCAGTCTCTTAAATTTTAATCTGCAGTTCATAACCAGTAAGTTATGGTCAGAGTCTATATCTGCCCCTGGATGTGCCTTACAGTTTAGAATCTGGTTTCTAAATCTATTCCTTACCATTATAAAGTCAATCTGGTACCTTTCAGTGTCTCCTGTTCTCTTCCACATATGCAGCCTTTTTTCATGATGATTAAATTAAGTGTTGGTGATCATTAAATTGTGCTCTGCACGATATTCTACCAGGCGAACTCTTCTTTCATTTCTTTTTCCCAGTTCATATTCACCTGCTACATTTCCTTCTCTTCCCTTTCCTACTACCGAGTTCCAGTCCCCCATCACAATAAAGTTTTCGTCTCCCTTAACTTTCTGAATGATTTCTTTTATCTCCTCATACATTTTCTCAATAACCTCATCACCGGCAGTGCTAGTTGGCATATAAACTTGCACTACTGTGGTCGGAGTTGGCCTCGTGTCTATCTTTACTACGATTATGCATGCATTCACTATGCTGTCCATAGTAACTTACCCGTATTCCTCATTTTCTTATTTATTATCAGACCTACTCCTGCGTTACCACCAAATGATTTTGTAGTGATAACCCTGTACTCACCTAACCAGAAATCCTGTTCATCCTGCCACCGAACGTCACTAATTCCTACCATATCTAACTTTAACCTATCTATTTCTCTTTTCAAATTTTCTAGCTTACTTACGGGATTAAGTGTTAGAACATTCTAGGCTCCGATCCGTAGAATGCCTGTTTTGTTTTTCTTGATGACGACATCCTCCTGAGTAGTCCGCGCCCGGAGGTCAGAATGGGGGACTATTTTACCGCCGGAATATTTTACCTAAGAAGACGCCATCATCATATAGTCATACAGTATAGCTGCATGTCCTCGGGAGAAGTAACGACTGTAGTTTCCCCTTTCTTTCAGCTGTTCGCAGTAACTGCATGGCAAAGCCACGTTAGCTGATGTCACAAGGCCAGCTCAGTCAATCATCCAGACTGTTGCCCCTGTAACTACTGAAAAGGCTGCTGCCCCTCTTAAGGAACCACACGTTTGTCTGGCCTCTCCTCAGATACCCCTCCACTGTGGTTGCACCTATGCTACGGCTATCTGCATCTTTCAGTCACGCAAGCCACCCCACCTCGGCAATGTCTGTGGTTCATAGGGGTGCTCAATGTACAAATTGAATAACATGGGGGAAAGGTTACAACCCTGTCTTATACCCTTCTCAACCTCTGCGTCCCTTTCATGTCCTTCAACTCTAATAGCTGCTGTCTGGTATTTGTACAAGTTGTAAATAACCTTCCGTTCCCTATATTTTACTCCTGCTGAATTCGGAATTGGAAAGAGTGTATTCCAGCCAACATTTTCAAAAGCTTTCTCCAGATCTAAAAAAGCTAGGAATGTAGGTTTGCCTTTCCTTAACCTATCTTCTAAGATAAGCCGTAAAGTGACGACTGCCTTCCGTGTTCCTACATTTCTCCTGAATCCAAACTGGTCTTCCCCAAGGTCGGTTTCTACCAACTTTCCCATCCTTCTGAAAATAATTCGTGTTAAAATTTTGCAACCGTGACGTCTTAAACTGATAGTACTGTAATTTTCGCACCTGTCTGCACCTGCTTTCTTTGAAATCGGAATTATTACATTTTTCTTAAAGTCTGAGGGTATGTCCCCTGCCTCATACATCTTACGCACAAAGTGAAATAGTTTTGTCATGGCTGGCTCTCCCAGAGACTTCAGTAGTTCTGAGGGAATGTCGTCCTCTCCAGGGTCCTGTTTCAACTTAGGTCTTTCAGGGCTCTGCCGAATTCTTCTCTCAGTATAGTATCTCCTATTTCATCTTCATCTACATCCTCTTCCCTTCCTACAATATTGTCTCTATTTTCTTTGTAGATCTCCTCTATATACTCTTTCCACCTTTCAGCTCTCCCTTTTTTGCTGAGAATTGGTTTTCCATCAAAATTTTACACTTTACGACATTGACATAGTTGCAATCCGAGAGACCCGCAGAATACTTGGGGTCTTCCCTCTTTCCCAACAACCACCGATGCTTATAGAAATCGGCCTTACTATCCCCCTAATATACAAAATGGAACTTTGGGAAAGCAGACTGGGCTACTTACTCAGAAAAAGATGATAAACGCCTTGGATAGATACCTTCAACACATAAAAATTACAATAGATTTGCGTGAGCCGTCTTCAGCCCAGCTTATGACAGCATTCGTCGAGGATTTAGAAAAGATTACTTGCCGGGGTGGAATGAAGAATGTTCCTAGAGCATGGGGATGGGAAATTGTAGATGACTTATTGCACAGTCTGTACTCTGCTAGGCTCCCTAAATGGATAGAGACTGTTGAGGAAATGGACGTCACAAAATCAAACAAAGGCGTGGTCGCTACTTCAGAGGCTAGGTGGCAGTAGCAGGAATCTGCAAGCAACCACCTCTATTTGCAGTGCACATCAGTAAAATCTCTAGAGCTCATACTACGAAAGTTAAAAAGGAACTCAAAGAGCTCAAATCTTTAGTAGGAATCAATCCACTATACTCACGACCCTTCTCAGTCGAAGAAGCAAGCCAAATCATACTGATTTGTATCTGCAAGCTGATAGTTGTCACCAGCCAGCTCAACGTGAAGGGGTTATTCGAACGTTAGTGCATAGCGCTCACGTCATTTCTGACCCGGAAAGTTTTCCCACTGAGTTGTACCATCTAGAGATCAGTTTTCGCCAAAACGGGGTTAGTGAAGGGCAGATTAAAAGAGCGTTACGTTATCGACCACATGTACAACGGGCTAGTGATGACAGCACAGAGTTGGCACCCACGTCAGTGGCCTTTCTGCCATACGTTGGCAGCACTTCCAACAAGATTGGCTGCATTTTGCGTAAAAACAATGTGAAAAGTGTGTTTCGTTCACCATCTAAAATTAAGGCACTGTTGGGATCCGTTAAGAATGATCTCGGTTTGCGCAAGGCAGGTGTCTGCCGTATCCCATGCAGCTGTGGCATATGGTGGCCAAACTATTAGGACTGTTGAGGATCGTTGTGTTGAATATAACTGTCACACACGTTTACAACAGCCAAACAAATCTGCTGTGGCCGAACACTGTCTTGACACAGGTTAACCTATAGAATACAACAAAACGGAAATTTTGGCATGCTCTTTCAGTTATAGGGACTGTGTTATCAAGGAAGCCATTGAAAGAAAACTAGCTAACAACTTTATTTATTGGGAAGGAGGAGTCTGCTTGAATTCCGCATGGGATTCTGCTCTTTCACTTGTCAAAAACAGAGGTACAAAACTAATTCAAACTCAACCGTTGAGAACTGATGTTTATTATCGATATTATGACCATTTTCATCGTTGGTTGGGTCGGCTCTGTGTGCTTGCTTGCTCGGTGTGTATTGTCTTTCCCGTTTACTCATTGAAAACCGAGATTTTAAATATCGTTGTACATTGATTCCTTGCTGCAGTTTCGCCTAGAAAATGGCAGGGTGGTCTCCTGCCAAATATTGGCCGACGTCGAATTTCATACCTTGCTGCACACCCGTAAGATTTTCGATAGCACAACACGCTTAGAGCACGTTTTGCTCCTCATTAGGCGCTTTTTATATATACAGAAGTGTTTGAAACACTGATAATTTACTTCTTTCAAGTATGTTGTTATTATTGGCGGTTGGGGGTAGTTGGGGGAGGGGAAGGCAGTGGCTGGCCATTAACTAAGATGTAGTGCTGTCTTCTGCTGGTCTTCCTGTATGGTGCTCTTTGTTTCACCACCTGTGTGGGATGCAGACAGGAACGCATAAGGCGTTGTGATGGAATGGTCGTGTGATTCAGTTATGATTTTTAGTCAGTTGCACGCCTATGATTTTCGTGATCCAAGATTTCTTCTCCATCTCTGGTGCACTGGTGGAGCTGCTGCATATTGAATCACTTGTACATTCCTTCTTGTACACTAATTGTTGCCGGCCGCGGTGGCCGAGGAGACTGAGGCGCTCCAGTCACGGTCTGCACGACCACTACGGTCGGGGGTTAGAATCCCCCCTCGGGCATGGATATTTGTGCCGTCCTTAGTCTTAGCTAGTTCATAAGTAGTTTGTAAGCTTAGGGACTGATGACCCCGTAGTTAAGTCCCATAAGTTATACAAACATTTGAACATTTTGAACACTAATTGTTTTTATCACATGCTTGAGAACAGTCTATATGTACGAGTGTGTAATGAAAACAATTAGTATATAAGAAGCAATGTACAAGTGATTCAATATGCAGCAGCTACAGCTGTGCATCAGAGATGGAGAAGAAATCTTGGATCACGAAAATCGTAGGCGTGCAACTGACTAAAAATCACAACTGAAAGATCCGGAACACAAAAGCAGGTATCAAATACCTCCAGCCTTTCGGACCTAAACGAAAGGAGCTACATGTAGAGTACATTCTACAGATAAATTTCTCACCTGTGAAGCTTCGGATGGAGAGAATAATATGAATCTGATTACTGATTAAGGAAAAGGAATATTACTGTTTAATTTCGAGTCAACACAGTGATAATTAGAGATGGAGATTACTGATTAGTAATAGCACATAGTTTGTAGTATTAATAAATGTCACTTATTTTAAATAGTAAGTGACTAAACACTTCCTAAAATATATTCCAGCTGGTTTGTCTATAAACGTAAGAGTATTAACTAAATTCAGTATCAGCAGATGAGTCTCGTATTTTTTCAGTTGAAATGCGGTGCGCCAACTAAACAGGTTAGTGTTCAGAGATGAAGAATGCACATATATAGCATGTCTGTTACAGATCAGCTTCAAAATTCATGACAACAATCCAGACAATACCCAGTTGCTTAAGAACAGAAACCGACTTATGCAATGTCCGGGAAAAAATTCTGACTGGAACAGCACTACCGACAGTGATACAACCTTTTCCATAACAGTGGGCAAAGCATTCGGAACCTCGCAATTTGTTTTCCATTGGAAGGATCACTTTTTTCCTTTAAGATCTGAAATGGTCAACACCCAACGAAAACTTATGTATAGAAGACCAGAAAGTCTCATAAAAAGAAAGAAGGTAAATTTAATTTTAATGGTTCGTCGACATCATAGTCATTTGAGACAGATAGAAAAAATAGACAAAAATTATTCCGTAAGTTCACCAGAAACTTTATTTTTCTTATAGTAATAATCTATAACGGACTGTCATAACAAAACATCGAAAATTTACGACAAATATTGACGGTAATACGGTCTGCTGAAAAGGAATACCGAATGTAACACGATACTAAAGATATAACGCACACAACAGTTACTCGAACGGCTACAAAGTGAGTTATCCGCGATTCTCTTGTGTTCCGAGAATTCTGATCAGTGTTCGTATATTCAAGCAGATATGAAATGAAATTTTTATGACCAGATTACTACTGCCAAAGTTCGACAACGCACAAATATTGATTACAACGGAGAACACAGCACGAAATGAATTTTTCTCGGAAGCGTTTGTGAAAGAGCTATCGGTGCAAACTTTTCAACTTCGTTACTTTGTTCTAAGCCATTTCCGGACATCGGTTTCTTCGATAAAATGAATTGTTTGAAAGTCGCCCATTTTTCTAACTGTTGTTGTTATGGTCTTCAGTCCGGAGACTGGTTTGATGCAGCTCTCCACCCTACTCTATCCTGAGCAAGCCTTTTCATTTCCTCATAAGAACGGCAACCCACATCCACTTGAATCTGCTTACTATACGCGTCTCTTGGTCTCCCTCTGCGATTTTTACCCCACACACTTCCCTCCAATGCTAAATTTACGATTCCCCGATGTCTAAGAATGTGTCCTACTAAGAGATCCCTTCGTTTAGTCAGGGTATGCCAAAAATTCCTTTTCTCACCAATTCTGTTCAGTACCTCTTCATTAGTTATGCGATCTACCCACCTAATCTTCAGCATTCTTCTGTAGCACCACATTTCAAAAGCCTCTATTCTCTTCCTGTCCGCACTGCTTATCGTCCATGTTTCACTCCCGTACAAGGCAACACTCCACACAAATGCCTTCAGAAAAGACTTCCTTACCCTTAAATTAATATTCGATGTTAGCAAATTTCTCTTTTTCAAAAATGCTTTTCTTCCCATTGCCATTCTGCATTTTATATCCTCTGTACTGCGACCATCGCATGTTATTTTACTACCCAAGTAACAAAACTCATCTACCACCTTCATTGTTTCGTTACCTAATCTAATTCCTTCAGCATCGCCTGATTTTCTAAGAGCGCATTCCATTATTTTTGTTTTGCTCTTGTTAATGTTCATTTTATACGCTCTCTTCAACACGCTGTCCATTCCGTTCAACTGCTCTTCCAGGTCCTTTGCTGTCTCTGACAGAATTACAATGTCATCAGCAAAACGCAATGTTTTTATTTCTTCCCCCTGAACTTTAATCCCTATTCCAAATTTTTCCTTGCTTTCCTTCACCGCCTGCTCGATGTACAAATTGAATAACATTGGAGAAAGGCTACAACCCTGTCTTACTCCCTTCCCAACTGATGCTTCCCTTTCATGTCTTTCGAGTCTAATAACTACGGTCTGGCTTTTGTACAAGTTGTAAATAACTCTCCTTTCCCTGTATTTTATCCCTGCTGACTTCAGAATTTGAAAGAGTGTATTCCAGTCAACATTGTCAAATGCTTTCTCCAAATCTACAAAAGCTAAAAATGTAGGTTTGCCTTTTCTTAATCTATCTTCTAAGATAAGACGTAAAGTGAGTATTGCCTCCCGGGTTCCTACGTTCCTCCTGAATCCAAACTGATCTTCCCCAAGGTCAGCTTCTACCAGCTTTTCCATACTTCTGTATATAATTCGTGTTAATATTTTGCAACCATGACTTATTAAACTGATGGTTCTGTAGTTCTCACACCTGTCTGCGCCTGATTTCTTTGGAATGGGGATTATTACATTTTTCTTAAAGTCTGAGGGCATTTCGCCGGTCTCATACATCCTACACACCAGTTCAAATAGTCTTGTCATGGCTGGCTCTCCCAGATACTTTAGTAGCTCTGAGGGTATGTCATCTACTCCTGGGGCCTTGTTCCGACCTAGGTCTTTCAAGGCTCTGTCAAATTCATCTCTCAGTATAGTATCTCCTATTTCATCTTGATCGACTTCCTCTTCCGTTCCTACAACATCGTCTCTAAGTTCATTTCCTTTGTAGAGCTGCTCTATGTACTCTTTCCACCTTTCAGCTTTCCCTTCTTTGCTGAGAACTGGTTTCCCATCTGAGTTCTTGATATTCGTAGAGCTGTTTTTCTTATCTCCAAATGTTTCTTTTATTTTCCTGTAGGCGGTATCTACTTTTCCCCTTGCTATACATTCTTCTACAGATTTACATTTGGCTTCCAGCCACTCCTGCTTAGCCGTTTTGCACTTCCTGTCAATCTCATTTTTTAGTCGTCTGTACTCCATTTTGCCTGTTTCATTTACTGCATTTTTATATTTTCTCCTTTCATCAATTAACTGCAGTATTTCCTGTGATATCCATGGATTTTTTGTAGGTCTTGCCTTTCTACCTATTTTGTCCTCCGCTACCTTCATTATTTCATCTCTCAATGCTACCCATTCCTCTTCTACTGTTTTATTTCCCCCTGTTTCTGTCAATTCTCCAGAAATTCTCTGAAATTCTCCAGAACTTCACTTTCCTTCAATCTATCTAAGTCCCATCTCCTTATTTTCCTACCTTTCTGCAGTTTTTTCAGCTTCAGCCTACAGCTCATGACTAACAAGTTATGGTCAGAGTCTATATCTGCCCCTGGGTATGTCCTGCAGTTTATAACCTGGTTCCGGTACATATGTCGTACCATTATAAAATCTATCTGATACCTTCCGGTGTCTCCTGGTCTCTTCCACGTATACAACCTTCTTTTGTGATTCTTAAACCACGTGTTTGTTACGATTAAATCATGTTCCGTGCAAAATTCTACCAGGCGACTTCCTCTTTCATTCCTCCTGCCCAGTCCATATTCACCTACTATTTTTCCTTCTCTTCCTTTTCCTACTACCGAATTCCAGTCTCCCATCACAATTAAGTTTTCCTCTCCCTTAACTGTCTGAATAATTTCCTTTAGCTCCTCATATATTTCTTCAATCTCCTCATCATCGGCAGAGCTAGTTGGCATATAAACCTGTACTACTGTTGTCGGTGTTGGCTCCGTATCTATCTTGACAATGATAATGCGATCACTGTGCTGCTCATAGTAGTTTACCCGCATTCCTATTTTCTTATTCATTATCAGTCCTACTCCTGTGATACCCCCAACTGATTTTGTATTTATAATCCTGTACTCACCTGACCAGAAATCCTGTTCATCCTGCCACCGAACTTCACTAATCCCCACTATATCTAACTTCAACCTATCCATTTCCCTTTTTAAATTTTCTAATTTTCCTACTCGATTAAGGGATCTAACATTCCACGCTCCGACCCGTAGAATGCCAGTATTGTCTTTCCTGATGATCACATCCTCCTGGGTAGTCCCCGCCCGGAGATCCGAATGGGGGACTATTTTACCTCCGGAATATTTTACCCGAGAGGATGCCATCATCATATGTTCATACAGTAGAGCTGCATGTCCTCGGGAATAGTAACGGCTGTAGTTTCCCCATGCTTTTAGCCGTTCGCAGTAGCTGTGTGGCAAAGCCACATTAGCTGATGTTACAAGGCCAGCTCAGTCAATCATCCAGACTGTTGCCCCTGTAACTACTGAAAAGGCTGCTGCCCCTCTTCAGGAACCACACGTTTGTCTGGCCTCTCCACAGATACCCCTCCGCTGTGGTTGCACCTACGGTACGGCTATCTGCATCGTTGAGGCACGCAAGCCACCCCACCTCGGCAATGTCTGTGGTTCATAAAAATGAAATAAAATAAATAAATAAATAAATAAATAAAAGGATGTGAACACCATAAATAAGCCCTCTTCATTATTTAAGCAGGTCATATTTAAAGGTATAAATTGTAGCTCATAATAAACGGAAATGTATTAGAATATAATATTCTTCAGTTACATTCACCTGCACCATTCCTGGTTTTGAGGTATCCACACAATGACGCTTACACACGCAATATAACTGTTGGATGAAGAACCTATGGCACATTGAGTTTAGAATATCACTTATTTCTTTGTATTAGAATATATTTAAAAACTATAAAAACATTTATTGTGTCAAAAATTTAAAATTTAATGCAAATATTTCTATTAAATGGCGAAATAAAAAAATGCCTCTTGCGAAACACCAAAGTGCGAAGAAAGGGCTTTAAAAATGCACTCAAGCTGTTGAAATACAGATTGGTTCAAATCACGTCCCACACTTCTCAATCGGGACCTTCGATAATATGACTTTCTTTTTGCATCCATCACTGGTAAATTTTTTCTTCACTTCTGTCTGATTAAACACTGATATTAATCCTCATTGAAACTAAAATTACCTTTAAAATATGTATTCCTAAAATCTTTACTGTACTGCAAAAATGGGCAATATTACACCCATGAAGATAAGGTATTGTGTTAGATATTCCATTTCAAACACAAAAAACAGTCGGTGAAGTTCACATACCTGAAGTAGAGATACATAGTTGTCTTGAAAACTTAATAAATCACGGAATAATGTAGATAGAGAGGTAAAAATTGAACACATACTTGGAATGACATAATATTTTATTAGGGAAGAAAAAAAGAAAAATGTCTGACAGATGGCGCTTCATCTGATCAGAAAAGAAATAATTATTATAACAAATTAAGACAAAGCAAAGATGATGTTCTTTACAGGAAATGCTCAATACGTTCACCACCATTCCTCAACAATAGCTGAAGTCAAGGAATAATGTTGTGAACAGCACTGTAAAGCACGTCCGGAGTTACGGTGAGGCATTGGCGTCGGGATGTATTTCAGAATCCCAAGAGATGTCGGTAGATCACGATATACTTGCGACTTCAGATAACCCCAAAGCCAATAATCGCACGGACTAAGGTCTGGGGACCTGGGAGACCAAGACTGACGAAAGTGGCGGTTGAGCACACGATCATCACCAAACGACGCACACAAGACATCTTTCACGCGTCTAGCAATAGTTTTTTTTTAATTTTTTTGGTTCTAATAAAACCCCATGTCACTCCAAGAATGTGTGTCAATTTTTACCTCTCTATTTACATTATTCCGTGATTTATTAAATTTTCAAATTATACTGACTTTCTGGTCACCCGGTATATTAAATTTACAGCTAAATTACTTACCAAGGTTAATTATACGATCTTCAAGATTACCTCAACTTTTGCTAAATTATAAGTATATTATGACAGTCTCGTCAACAAGTAGGCATTAATTCATGTTTCTTAGGGAATGACTGATGACTCTAGTTACATTTAAATATACAATGAGGTAGTAATTGACTTTACCTGGTTTACAGTATCCACTACAAGCACACATTAGAATATTATATTATTTAGTTAGTCCGCCTTAATGACCACGTCGTTGATGGGGCGATAAACACTAATCTTCCTTCAGTACAATTCGGAAGTTATGCTCAGAAACTGCTACCACTCTACGTGTCGCACTTTATGGAGGGTTTTACGCACTACAAAGAGACGCATTTCTCAAAGCGGTTATAGCTCTTGCCTATTAAGCAAGAGATGGTCGAATCCCGGCCATGGCACAAATTTTAATCCGTTGCCCCTTCTTCGTCTCTCTTAATGATTGTAACTCCAACTTGCGTATCATATTGGTGACGCTCTCTACCTTATTGCGTGAAGAACGAACTGTTCATTGTTAAGTTCACGATGCAATATCTCTCTCTCTCTCTCTCTCTCTCTCTCTCTCTCTCTCTCTCTCTGCTATCTGGTACGGATACCAGACCGTTCAGCAATTTTCCAGCAGAGGACGAACAAGGGTTGAATAGGACGTCACATTATGAAATTTTTGTTTTTTTCTTAGTGTTGTGCCGATGAAGGGCAATGTTTGATAGTCTTCCTCTCAGCATAATCTGTCTTTCCAGCATTATTACGTTTAAATTGTATGAAAAATGCATATCGGTAATTTTGTGTCCCAACTTCGTCGCCGCTTTTGTGTCCCAGCCTCATCGTAGGTGTCGGTGGCCGAGTGGAATGAGACCGACACAGGAATATAGACAGCACGCTGGTGCAGGTACGGAGGGGAGCAGCCAGAAACTATAAACACTAGTGTAAATTAGAAAGAGATATATATTGCACAGAATGTAACAATACTTAACTTTTACATAGTACTGCAGAATGTTGATACATAGTTGTTAGAGGCCTGCCTAGTGCCTGTACGATAGCAAAGTCTTCACTGGTGCCTATCTGATTACGATGGTCCTAACTGGTTGCTATCTCAGTCTCAAGTGACCGGTGTCTTTCCGTGGTGGCCACGAGCGGGGTTGCAGCAGAGGGCGCTCGTGGCTGTCGTCGTGAGAACGCCGCGCCGTGCGTGCATGGCGGCGCGCGGCGAAAGTAGGTGGCGCGCACTTTGTACTTGTGCGACACCACAGGTAAACTTTGTCCTCGAAGGTTTCTTTCAGATAACGTAAATCACGTGGTGAACAGGTGCATAACAGGTCTAACATTTTCTATTTCTTCAATTTACTGACTAGTCATGATTAAAAAAAAAACAGTGTTTAATGTTTTATACTGACGAGTGGAGCTGCACATCCTTTTCTTGATTTTTGTATGCCCGAGGTGGAAATCTCCATGTCGGTATTCAAAGTTGTATTTTAATAATTATCTTCAATACTTCATAACATCTACTCGTTAACCACTGGATTTGTAGGCGCAAAGCTAGACAATGTAAATTATTAAGTTTGCGGAATACAACATCTGACGCGAATGATTCCGCCTATAAAATATATTTTACTTTATCTATGTACTCTAAATAGCTCCATTATCTATAATCAGTGATTTTATACTCCTTTTGTCCATTGTCCTCATGCAACTCACTTTTGAATGTATGGAATCTTAAAATAGAAACAGGAATTTCTGCCACTTTGTTCGCAATATATCTAATTTTTGAAATTTTCGTATTAGCACAAACAGGAGCTTAAACAAACATCAGCAAGAACTTATAATAGTCAAGCTAATGGAGAATTCCTGGAAAAGCTTCAAAGAGTCGCAATTCAGTGAGCGGTGTAATATATTCAACTTTTCCACAACAGCGCGTGCAAAATCGCAATTCTTTGGGGGCCCATATCTCGGGTTCTTTTGATCACAGAGTTAAGGGGTGAAGTGTCCTTGATAGCACTTGGCCTATCAATTCGATAAATATTAGATGATTGGGAATGCTGCAGACATCTTACAGTTCAATGTGAAAATGTAATTATCACTTCTGGAGCCCATATAAATCGGTTGGTACTTGCACATTACGTTTGGTGTGTGGTATGCTTTATACAGCTTCCAAGAGCAACATTTATTTATGGGCGGTTCCTGAGAAAATCATGAAAAAACTATGATTTTTTGGGCAACAAAACTATGAATTTTTGAAATGCTCACTAGGATGCATTCTATTAATTTAAAATCATCTAATTTTTATTATAATTCTAAAGATGATCTTCTTCTTCTTTTGGCTTTACGGCTTGTTTAGAACTACGGATAGCCCCTTCACGGATTACACCTTTCTGTTCCCCTTCCAGAACCTCTTCATCCTATCTCTTCTTCTCTCCCACTCCTCTTCAGAAATCATCCTCCTCTCTGGTCTGATGCTGGTGGATTTCTGTCTTTTAACTGTATCATTCCCTGTCCTCAATATCCCGTAATTGGTCGGTGTACACTTGCTTGTTTAGTTTTTCTTTTGTTCCACCTTTATCCCCAATTCAGCCAATGCTTCTGGAGCTCAACAACCCACTTGTTTCCTCTCTTACCGCTAGTCCGTATTGCTTCTCATATTCGTTTCGTCATACTATCTATATTAATTCTCATTACATGTGTCGAAAACCTTGCTCTTCTGAGAGTGATTTCTCATGATATTTTGGTTGAGCTCTTTCCTAAATATTCGGATAAATCTCTCACCACCTGTATTTGGGCCCAGTATTTTCCTCGGTATTTTTCTCTCTTCTGTCTCTAGTTATTCTGCTCCATTTCTTCCTAGTGTTATCGTCCCGACATCAGAAAATATCGCATTCCTGACGTCTTGTAGTGTCTAAACTTTACAGCGGTAGATATATTCTTTTTATTGTAATTATCTCTGCTCATACAGAAGGTTGACCTGATCTTCATTATCCTTTCTGTAATTCCTTCATAGTTCCCGTTTCTTCCTGTTATATATTCTCAAAGGTATTTTCCAATCTGCAGTGACATGCATTGTCTTAGTCTTGTAACAGGTTAAGTCCTATCCTAGTGGCTATCTTGCTTCGACTGTCAAGCTGTGTCTTTGGGTCTTCTTCTGTCTGACTTACTATCGCTATATCATCGCAAATACTAGGTAGTCCCTTTTGACTTTTTATCCCCCACATGTGTTTTCGATATTCCCATTTTCTCGTTTATAATTCTCCACTGTCTGATAACTTTATTCAGTACTATGTTGAACAAAACTGGTCAAAATCCAGTTTTCTGTTTGACGCCAGTCTGTATCTCGATCTCTTCTGACGACACTCTTTTGACTCGCACCCTTGCCTTAGTGTCTGACAGAATTTCAGCAGGGTTTGGAAAATTACTCTCTTAAAGTAACTAAGTCACAGTGAAAGATAACTTACTTACAGTTACTATCCATAGAAAGTAACAGTATCAGTTACAAGTATTATTACAGTTATTTTTACAGTGACTTTTAAAAATAGGAATTGTAACTCATTTGTAAATCAGTAATGAACCTTAAACGTGCAGAAGAAAACAAGCTTTAATGTCAGTCAATAATTAATACATTAATACATAAATAATTAATGCAATATTAAATAAATTATCCACAGCAGATTCTATCTCAGTTACATTGTTTATTCATTCTTACCAAATAAGTTTTCAAACGTTCCATCTCATTGAAGTTCCGTTTCATGTTGTTCATTGTTCGCGTCTCCGTGAAAATTGCTGACTTTCTTGTCTATCATATTTTCGCATCGTCTGTTAGAATGAAATGGCAGCAATGAGCAAAACTTTCAGACTACGTATTCACATCGAGAGCTAGATAGGTGAAGAAGGATTAGTAATATGAAGCCCTGCATTAATAGTAGGCCACTAGACGAGATAAGCAGACATAGAAGACGTGGTTGTCGGAGGAGGACAAAATACATATTATAGTAGATGTGACGCAAATGACACGCTGCCGCGCTGGAGTGGCCGCATGGTCTAAGGCACAATGCTACGGATTGGGCGATCGCTCCCGCCGGAGGTTCGAGTACTCCCTCGGGCATCGGTGTGTCTGTTATCCTTAGCGTAAGCTAGTTTACGTAGTTTGTTAGTCTGGGGACTGATGACCATAGCAGTTTGGTCCAACAGGTTTACAAACATTTGAATTTGAATGACACGCTTTGTGAGCTGAATATGGAAGACGTTTCTGGTTTTCGCCGTCAGATTTTGAAATTATAACGAATGGTATAGGGACAGTTGTTTGAAAGAAAGAGACAATTTTCAGAAAAAGAACTTCTGTGAAGAGAAAACTTGCTGTTACCCATCGTTTCTCGGCAAGAGAACTGCCAATGAAATCCTTGCATATTTATTCCATTTTTAAAAACGTAAAGCAGTCAACAATCCGAAGATTACTAGGCATGGTCCTGTTTGGAGGTGGTATGCCGTTGCCTTCCTCCGACCATCGAACTGACTTACCCAGCCAGTTATAGGGGGACCTACAGTTTAACGTGGCTTCCTAACCACGGTGCTACTCGGGGATTGAACCCGCGACCTTTGGATTTGTAGTCCGGCACTCTACCACTGTGCAAGCGAGGCGACCCATATTTTAAAGCTAGGCATATCTGATTTCTCTACCCCGCAGTTTGTGAAGCTTTGTTTGAAGACTTATATAAACGCAATTCAAGTATATTAATAGCACTCAAATAAATATTTAGTTGATCATATATTTATTAATGACTACAAATGAATGCGACAAGGGCTCTGCTGCTGATCAACCAAATTTTACGTCCACATTTTAGTACATACTGCTGTCCCCTACATACATTCACTTCTGCTTCATTAAAAGCGCTGTAATGGGAGAATGATGCTATTGCTGTTCCATGGGCCGCCAACCAACGTAACTTGATGATAATTCATTTACCAAAATAAGGTAACGAATCTTGGTGTTATTGCTCCGGTGTTGAGAAATGAGAGATTTAGTAATTATTTTTTCTACTTCACTTACGGCTGGTGCCAAACGATGTAGAAATTTTCTGTAAGGAGGCATGCTTCTTTTTAATATTTTTATGGCGTCGAACATAAGACAGGCACTCCTCTGCTTCTTATTGACGATTTCGTAAATGTTGCTTCTTGTCTACTTCACCTCTTTGAGGAGGACGCGGGAAGAGAACATAGATACATAGAGCAAAACCGCTACATAGGAGTATTTAGTGTTAGCTAGCCACAAACATTGTTTCTTTACCGACACTGCACGGAACGAAACTTTTGTGTTGCCGGAATGTTGTGAAAATCGGTCCAGAACTAGCAGCAAGAGAACGTTGCAGAGCATGTTTCAAACTCATTCTAAACGCGCCTTAACGCCAACTGCGAGCAAAAAACTAAGCTGTACATGTATTCGGAAGTTCGGAGTAGAATTTCGACTGCTTTGAATTGTTTTCCCACCGTCACACAATTTGCAGCGATATGATTTATTTTTTGCATCCAACGTCAAAACTTTGAACACTTTAGCATAAAGCTAGCCAAGGCATTCTAGTGTCTTCTTCTTTCTCCACGTCAAAATATGTGGAAAGTAATCGGAGAGTGCACGTCGTTAGGTGTTACGCGTCAGGTTATTATTATATACTTATTGTTGCGTACGTAATTATAAAATAAAAATGAATGATCAGTATTAAATGTCATAACGGAACTAAAATGTCTAATTCATGCATTTCCAACGTACGTTGTTGAAAAGATTTAATTTAGAAACAAATATTTCTTCTTTTTCAGAAAAATAAATTATCATGAAGGAAATATTTATCACATTAAACAAAATACAGTAATACAATTTAAGCACTATATAACTTTGATGTACACTTAAAATTTTATCAGTCACAAGTCTGTACAGTGTCGTAAAAAAAAAGAAGAGCAAAATCGAAACTAGTATCAGCTGATGACAATAATGTAGCACACGTAGTATGAGGAAAGAAAGAGGAAAAGATATTAAATCGTCCAAAACAACAGCTCACATGCGTAATATTCAAATAATTGCGCATCAAAGCAATAGAAATGTGCGGTAACGAAAAAAAAAAAAAAAAAATCGTTACGTAATGCGCAGAAATGAGGTTTTGCAAATCACAGTGCAATGCTTAGCAATGCGGTTTTGCAAATCACAGTGCAATGCTGAGCAATGCAGGTTTGGAAATCAGTAGCGAAAATCGTAATACGATCCGTGGCAATGCGGTTTTCCAACTGTCACAATCAATGTAATGAAAAATTTGCCATTAAAAGGGTTAATTGCGGAAGCGTTACGATCAGTTAATTCACACAGTTCGAATAAAGTGCACAGCGACGTCCAAAGAGAAGTTCAAACAGTGTGCAGAAATGCAGTTTTGCAAGTCAGTCACAATCAAAGTAATGAAAATTTTGTCATAATATAGTTAACTGCAAAGCGTTCCGAACGGGTAATTTACACAGTTGTAATAATGTGCGCAGGAATATGCAGTGAGAGGTTTAAACAATGCGCAGCGTAATAGTAATAAAATTTTCACAAGCGTATAATTTTGTTGCTGTTGTCAAAATCAAATCATTAATGTAAAAATTAGTATAATATTCTCAAAGCGTGCGAAATATCAATTTAAATAATGCGTACCTATTTTGCAATTATTCAGTAAGCTTGGCAATGTTATAAGTTTCGTTTCCAGTTTTGGAATCAAAAATATAATCATCGATCCTAGGCAAGAGGCGGCATGTGAAACGTACCCCGAGTATTTGAAAAGTTTAAAGTTTAATGGAAATTGATCAACACTGCGTACAAAAAAAGGTAAAGCAGTCAACAATCCGAAAATTGGTTTGAACACCACAGTGCTTTACTAGGCGTGGTCCTGTTTGGAGGAGTTATCACGGTCTAATTATTAGACTGTGGTGTTATGCCGTTGCCTTCTTCTGACCTTCGAACTGACTTACCCAGCCAGTTTAACGTGGGTTCCGAACCGCGGTGCTACTCGGTATTTTTCACATGACCAATACTGCCAGAAGTAAAAGAAGTGGGAAGTGACATATAAAAATCCTGGGACCTGGCTGGGATCGAACCCGCGACTTTTGGATATGTAGTCTGGCCCGCTGCCACTGTGTAACCGAGGCGCGTGCAAAACTGAACGTTTGAAACCGAACAATGTGGCAACTTTGACCATAGAGGAAAGTCTTAGAAAACATTAATATGCGCAACGGACACGCCCGGGAAATAAGGGAAACACAAACAGTAAAATTTATGGCCCTGTCGAAAGTACCCCCGAAGTGTACAACGAATCTGATGAACTTGAATAACGAAAGGGGAAGACAATCCGACTGCGGCACAGATAAAAAACCAAAACCTGACTTACCTCGTATATTATTTTTACAAAACTGGAAATAGCAAGCAGCTCGCAGAAAGCAGGATCATAACTTGATCGATTACAGTATAAAAGTATGCAGAAAATATTGATGGTTAATAATTAAGTTAAACAATAATCACAAATGAAGAAAATAAAATCAAGGGGAAACTAGCTACAAAACTGAGACTGCAGAAAGAAAATTTAAGATAAGAAATTCTGTATTCTGAAAGAAATATAAAGTAGAAAAAAAAATCTCCGAAAATTAAATTAAGATCATGTATCACAATAATGACGTGCCGCAACACAGACTTGACGACTGCCTTCACCAACAGCTTCTCTGCCGCGCTACCCCTAGCAACTAATTGTCCTCTGGCAGTCAGAGGGCTTACTATTCAATCGATCTTCCACAGATTACCGCGCAATTTAAATAAAATGCAGATCTTTGGCCAGTTCACAAAATCCACTACATTGTCCACCTTTACTGTAAAATGTGTACAAAATAATTCACGTACAAAGCAGACTGACAAACAGTACCAACAATCAGAAATAATATAAATTTATAAGTTTTGTGTGTGTGTAGCGATACATTAATATTTTTTAATTGAAAATTATATCTGCGACGCTTGTCGCTAGCATCCGTTCTCTCTGCCAATAAATCTCTGATTATCCTTGTTTCAAGTTATACCTTCAACTATTTCAAACGATCTGGAGAGAAAACGGAATCGCTTGTCGTCTTTCGTTTTTCTACCTTTGTACTGAGCGGACGTATTTTACTCGACCTCCATAATCATGTAAGTGTGAGCTCTGGTTAGCACCCTTTTACTTAATAAACTTTAACTTTCATTTGGAATTCCTATTTCATTTAAATAATGACTATATCTCCCCATCTTTCATTTAATTGATTTATTTTCAGCAATATTAGTAAATTGATGCTTGGTCATTGTTGCCTATTGTCTCATGATGACAAAAGAATGCAAAATTTATTTACTCTCATTTTGTGTTAAACATTGAATTGAATGCCTGCAGGATATCTTCATTCTGTTAAAAGCGAAGTCCGATAATTTCTTTAACTTTCGATAACCACAGTGATCAAAATTACACACAGTCTTAAAACTTTAATAATTAATAGTCATGAAACCAAGCATCAGTTTACGAGAACGAAGATATTAATCAATTCATACAGGTTCAACTGCAGTGTCACAGCTTCCACCAATGAATGCATACCAGGTAACTTATTCCACTATTTTCTTATGTAATGGTGCTTTCTGGTGTTGTCGTAATTTTTAAATTACATTGCTACTGAGAACTGATAACAATTTCAAAAATTAATATTCATTGCAGATCTTACAGTTAGTTAAATTTCAATTCCGGTTTTCAACTTTCATCTTGTGACAACACCACCGATAAAAAAAAAAAGTAATATTACATAAGAATTGGCGACCGTGACAGGACTTCGATTCGTTGTAAAAAAAATTGTAATTTTATGTGAATTAATTATACCATTGTTTGAAATTTTTTTATATTTGTAATCATTCACCAATGTATGACATCTAATCTGCATAATGTGTTTATTTTTCATGAACAACTGCTGACCGATTGTGACGTGAAAATCATAATTACTACCCGGAGAATAATAAAATAAAAATTTGGAGCCACACCCGATCACGAGAAATTCAACAGCAGCCAACAATGAAAATTATAACACAGGTAAGGACAGACTGATTATTTCGCTTATTTGGTACTTTCTACTTCCTCTTAGTCTTTGCAAGTACGCAATTTCACATTCAGTACCTCATTCTATTAGCAAAAATCTATTTTCAAAATTTCTTTTGTAGTCAGATATTTATTTTAAATCACAAGTTGGAAAAATGGCCAACATGGCTGCTAAATCGATATAACAAAGCGATCCTCGCTTGTCTCTCACTCGAAGCGACTCGCATGCGTGTGACGAATATTAATAGTGATTTAATTGTTTCTCAACAGTGCTGATAAAAGAAATTTTTTGCGTGTGAAGTGTGTAGGTTCCCCACACTATTCCAAATTTTTGATAATTTATTAGTATGGTTAAAACCGGTAGACAAATTATTACAATGGAGTCAGAACAAAACACTAATGTTTCACAGCCCGCGCAAAATGTTGAAAATAATGTGGCTGCGAGATCAATTGAAATGATTGCACACATAGTGGAGGAAAATCTTGCAACCACATCACACGTAACAGATTTTCCCACACAGACAGTACACCAATCTGAAAATCCGCAAGAAGATTGGTTAAAACGATTTGAGATATTATTTGCGAACAGGTCGCAACAAATTAACAATTTGCAAGCATCTACGAATGCTATACATGTGAACATGTCGCAACAAATTAACAATTTACAAACATCTACACATGCTACAAACAATCAGATTTAGGCTTGACCGATCAAATTAATCATTTGCAGGCCAACACGAAACATGATTTAGAGCAGTTGCAAAATTCCACCAAGCAACAATTAGACAGAGTAGAAGAACAGCAAAATCAAATCGCGGCTCAAATGATAACTCGGGATGAATTTGAGTCGAGATTTAAAAATCTAGAATCAGTACAACAAAATTTACCCTCAATTATTTCTGAGGAAGTAAACAAACAGATAGACGCACAGATACTCTAAGTCGAACAGGCTATCAATGGTAAGTTTTCTGAAGTACAAAACAAAGTAGTGGATCAAATCATGGACACAGTAGATGCAAAAACCTCTTCTGTAGTCGATGATGTAACTAATTGTAAAGAAACCGTTAAAACATTACCAACAGCTATCGACAGTCTCACACAGAATCTTACACAGCTTAAAATTCAACAAGAAAACTTGGAAACAACTGTTACGAGAATTACGAGTCAGGCAGAAAACATAGTCAAAGAAAATCATGATAGGGTACAACAATTCTTATCTAATACAGAAGCGAAGTTGAATGAAAAGATAGACGCAGAGTTAACCACTGTAATTCAAGACGTAGCTACTAAAGTGTATGAAAAACATGGAAATACTGTTAAAACTTTACAAAAAGATCTTACAGACGTGAAATCAATTTTAAATACACAGATGACACAATCTAGGCCAAATGAACCTGTGACAAATGTGTTCCATGATTGGAAATCTCCCAGAATTGCAACAAATATTCCAAGCTCTCCATATAATCCGGGTACATCTAACAATTTGACGTCAGACAGGACGCAGACTGACTTTTGCTTGACGACCTCTAATGACCTTGATCGACTAGGTAGGGAAATGAAATCAAACATACCCCCTTCTTATTCACCACGAAATCATGCTACTGCCGAAGAACTTGACGAAAGTATGATAAAGCACCACCAATTTCAAATCTTTATTAATGAGAACCGTACTGTGCACCCAGTCATTTTCCTGCAATCTTTTAGAGGTTTATTACATGAATCGTGGTCCGAAAAAAGAAAGATAAGATTTGTTGTCGAATACATTCAAGGTGAAGCGGGAATCTGGGCTGCAGAAGCCCTACAGAGTTGTGAAACTTATGGTGAGTTCGAACGGGCATTTTTAGCCACCTTTTGGTCGCCTGCTGTGCAAGAAAGGGTTCGAAATGAAGTTTATAATCCGCAACCTTTCAATGAACGAAACGGGAGTCTGCGGAGATATTTCGAGAAGTACGTAAACAAAGCTAAATTCTTTGATGACCCCCTCCCGCACAGGGAAGTACTACGCGTATTAATAAACAAATTGCCTACACGGTTGCGGTTGCAACTAGCACACGTTTCAACACAAAACTTAGAAACTTTTCTCACTGAGGTGGACACACTAGATTCAATCTTTGAAGATGACCGAGCAAGAAATAATAGTTACAGGTACGGTAACGCAAATAATTACTTCAACTATCCTAGTAATCAGCTGATTCATGTCAGCCAGCCGCAGCCTAATAATCAAAACATGTCACGCCCTCCACAGATGTTACCGCAACAGTCATTTATTAGCAATACCGGACAGCCGCAAATGCAACAAGTGACTAGTGGAGTAAACAGTGGAAACGCAGTACGAAACGTACCTAACGGCGGTCAGTATTAGCGACGCCGTCGTGACAACAGATTTAATCCGGGCTACTTCAATCACAATAATAATAATTTCAATAACAATGCAGCTACTTTCCCTAACCAATATAATGGTAACACACAACAGCTCTGGCGTAATGTAAACTACTACAATAATAATAACAGAAACAGAAATTTTTTTCCAAACAATAACGGTAATCAACAAATTCCGAACTTTTCTACTACTCCTGCACAACAACCAAATGTCAATCAAATACCAGTAGCAACGATGACGACTGACAGTACATATCAAACAAACTGGACACAAAATGAATCGACCGTGACTATAACTGACGTGACAGAGACTTTAAATAAACCTCAAAGACATTCTAACGGGACGCAGAAGTCAAACTAAATCGGCTCGTGTCTGGCCCTCCGACATTGAGCGACAGAGGCAGTGAGGGCACAATTCTCACAGTAAATATGCTGCGTTACAATAAAGGAATCGATATCAGGGAAGAGCTACTCCAGGAACAAACACAACCAAACAAAGTACCTATAGTTGTCTATCAAGCACACATCTTAATAACAGTAGAAGACATACCTACATCGATTTTAGTTGACACTGGAGCAGCTGTTAATGTATTGTCTTACAGTCTATTTAAACGCATAAACAACATTCAGAGGTTACCTACCTTTCCTGTACAGAACTGCAAAATCATTGGTGCAGTAGGTGCAAAATCTAAGCCAGTTAAGTTACAAACACTTGTTCAACTACAAATCTGTGATGAAATTGATACTTGCTCATTCCTTGTAGTAGATGCTGTCATAGAAGACTGTATACTTGGTTTAGAATATCTTCAAAGTCGAGAAGCAAAATTAGATTTTAAGGAAGGTAAATGTTATTTGACAGTAAACCACTGTGTCTGTATTTTGAATCTGACTAAGAAGGAAGTGACACCAAGAAAATATTGTAACTCTGTTAGGTTGAAGCAAGTCACTGTTAATCAAATGCAA
The DNA here is from genome assembly GCA_026315105.1 of Locusta migratoria. Classification (NCBI taxonomy): domain Eukaryota; kingdom Metazoa; phylum Arthropoda; class Insecta; order Orthoptera; family Acrididae; genus Locusta; species Locusta migratoria. The sequence continues at coordinate 107,743,689 of CM048747.1, forward strand.
TTTGAAAATTATACTGGTATTCAGGAATCTGAAAATGAATCTCTTGAATCTATAGTTCAAAAGGTTAACGAATCCACTAATGCTACAGATAGTCAGAGACAACAACTTCTCCACTTGCTACACAAGTACATACGAGTATTTGACAAAAGGCCAGGTGTAATTAGGACATATCAGTATAACATGCAAGTTAAGCCTCATGAAGCATTCTGTAGGCAAACATATTCTATACCTTGGGCAAAACAACCAGCTGTCAAAGCAGAAATTAACCGTATGCTTAGATGGAACATAATAGAACCTTCAATGTCACAGTATTCCAGTCCTCTTCTTGCAATTTTTAAATCAGATGGGTCTGTTCGTCTTGTGCTTGATGCACGTCAAATCAATAAGATTATCATTCCAGTTAGAACTAGGCCAGAAAACTTAGAAGAACAGCTTCAGAAGTTCTATGGAGTCAAATATCTATCAAGTTTTGATCTTAGAGCATCATATTGGCAGGTTCCTATAACAGAAGAGTCTCGTAAATATACTGCTTTCATTTTCTCAGGACGATCGTACCAATTTAAGGTACTGCCTTTTGGTCTAAATGTGAGCTCTAGTGTCTTTATCACAGCACTTGATACAGTACTTGGTCCGGAATTACTAGATAATATTACAGTTTACGTTGATGACATACTTGTTGCTACTTCTACATGGGAAGAACATGTCATCCTACTTGAAAGAGTGTTAGATAAATTTCTGTCATCTGGAGTAACTGTCAACTTGAAAAAGTCTAAGTTTGTTAAAACTGAAATCAAATTTCTTGGGCACATTATCTCACCCACGGGCATTGTTCCTGACCCTGAAAAAATTAAAGCAATTCAAAATTTTCCTGCACCTCGCAATAGGAAGCAATTAAAGGCCTTCTACGGTTTATGTTCATTTTTTCGGCGCTTTGTGCCACAACAACTACTCAATAGTACTGCTCTTCTTTCACTTCTTCGAAAAAACAACCCTTGGAATTGGACAGAACAGTGTCAGCAAGACTTTGATAAAATTAAACAAGCCTTGTTAACTCAGACATATTAAACCACCCTGACATGTCACAGGATTTCTGTATTGTTACGGACTCGTCAAATTTTGGGGTTGGGCGTGTCTGTTCCAAATTTCAAATAATTTGGATCCACAGTCCCTAAAAGTCATAAGTTTTGCTAGTCGCACGCTCACTGAGTGCGAACGTCGATATTCAACCACAGAGTTAGAACTTCTTGCAATTGTTTGGGAATTCAAAAAGTTTCATCATTATATCTTTGGTAAACATACAAGAGTCTTCTGTGATCATCAGGCACTTAGCTTTTTGATGTCATGCAGAATATTACACAATAGATTAGCCAGATGGGCCATGATACTACAAGAATACGATTTTGAAATGGAACACATTAAAGGATCAGATAATGTCATAGCTGATGCACTTTTCAGACTTCCCCAGGGTTTACCAGAATTTGAAGACTACCTTGAGTCAAACACAGAGTTTAATGCTCATGAAGGACATGGAATTTAGAACATATTATTTAGATATGTGCAAAAACATGCAGGTATTACAGCAAGCAGATGACAGGTGGAGGAAAATTATCACACAAATTACAGACAAGTCAGATGCACATCTAAATCAACACTACAAAGTCTACAAAGGAGTACTTTTCTTTCGTAGACATGTACAATCGCAACTCTGGTGTGTTTGCATACCTGCTACACATGAAAAATCTCTAATTTGGCACACTCATAGAGTTTGGGGACACTTTGGCGCACTAAAGTGTCTCCGTAAGCTTAAGCAATACTGTTATTTTCCGAATATGTCACGAAAAATCCATTACACATTGAAATCCTGTTTAATCTGTCAGAAATGCAAGCCTAACAATCAGTCAAACAAGATGCCGCTTCATACTATCTTGCCATATAAACCTGTTCAATTAGTTTCAATTGATACTGCAGGACCTCTTCCGATTGGACGCGGAGGCGTCAAACACATTCTTGGCATCTATGATGTGTTTTCAAAATTTGTGAAGTTATACGCCTTAAAAACTACTACCGCAAAAGCAGTGATTCGGCGCCTGGAGCGCGACTATTTCCCTTTTGTCGGGAAGCCGACGACAATTCTGTCCGACAATGCAAAAACTTTCACATGTCACGCATGGAAGGATTTCATTCATAAAAATTACCTGAATCACATTCTCATTTCACGTTACAATCCTTCTGCCAATCCAATGGAACGCATGTTCCGTGAATTAAATCGCTTCATCAGAACATATGCTTCCAACAAACAAACGTCCTGGGTTGAATATATTGGACTATTTGAGCAAGTGGTTAACAACTTACGTTTGTATTCTACACCCACCGATTTAGTTTTACAAACCAAAGAGACAAACGAATGGGTAAAACCGAGACCAAAATTTCCCCGAGGTGACGTATCACTGGAAGAAAAGGTAAGACAAATATTAGTAGCCCTAACTGATGCAGCTATAAAAAGAAAAGCCTACTATGATAAGCAGCTGAAAAGAACACAAACATTTAATATCGGAGACCTAGTACTTCTGCGAAATCATCCTAAACCATCAGCTATCATAAAACGTAATAAAAAGTGGCAACATCTATTTTCTGGACCCTTCAGAATTGTTCAAATTCCGCACGAGGGAAGTTATTTATTATCTACAGTACACTCGGGAAGAGTGAGAGGTTTATATCCACACAAGCATTTGAAGAAGTTCTATGCTTAGATTTTAAGCTGATTACTGAAGCAAGAGAAACAAAAATGATAAATATGACACCTAGTTCCTAGTGAATAAGTAAAACATTCACAGATCCAAGGAGAATAAGCTGAACAAAATATTTTTTTCTCTTACAATGTTACGTAATGGACAACAAATATTAACAGACGGTGTAACTGTTCTCATGTCAAACACTTAGCAAATAACACAGATTTATCGAACCACTGTTATATTTAATACAACATATGGGCATTAATTATTATAATTATTAGTATAAGTATAAGAGAATATTTATGATGATGAAAATGAATATATGGAGCAAATGATTTATTTTAGTACGATGGATCTGAAGTAGGATGATTTTTTTTTTTTTTTTTTTTTTTTGAAGAAATGTAGTGATAAGGATATATTAATGTTTTGTTTGCCCAGCGGCTCCTAATACGAGCCACACACACACACACACACACACGCACACACATACAAATACACACACACACACACACTCAAATCCAAACAATGTTGCTATACGAGACATGATAACGTAACGTATTTGCGGTCAGCTATCTTTTCAAAGACAGTATAAATGATATGAAGTTTTATAAGCCACTAGGAACCTGTAGATTAATGCTGATCGGCTGACAGGTAACACACATGTCAATAACTGCAATTTATTTAAGAGGGAACATGTGACCTTTAAAGACATCTAAGTTTATTGAACAATTCTAGTTATGTATTGTGGGACAAAAATTTCTTAAAAATTACACAAGACTTTATGCTGATGCTTATGAGCTTGGCAGTAATTAAGATGACAGTGTCATTACGATGTTGCGTCAATACTACTATTTACGGTACGTATCAAAACATTTGCAACAGATATGAAATATTTTGAACAACATTGCAAGCTGATGTGTCAGAAGCGTTCACTAATTGAAAAATCAATCTTTAGACTAAACAACCTTTAGTATAAGCAGTAGTTTAAGACTTCTTTTTCAGCTGACGACGTGCACGAGAATTGTGTTCCTGCCAACGGTAAGAAGATCGACAACTCAACATCAAAATGACGGAGGAGACACACACACATATATATTATATGACTATTATTTTGTTTTCAGACACTTTAAACACACACGTACAACACGACGATTGAAAATATTAGACACGTAGCATGATGTTTCTAGACTACAGACACGTTGTATTTAAAACAGAAAATCTAAACTACACATTTCATTTCTGAAAAGGAAAGAACAGGCAATAGCAGGTCAGACCGCATGCAAAACTTAAAGCAAAGTGAGAGAGAAGCATGGAGTGCTTTGCTATGAGAGACGTTAGAATATTTTAGTTTGACGTAATATTTTATAATAATAATATAAATGGTAATTTTTGCAAATGATGGATTGATGTGCTGAATTTATGTTGTGTACTATTTTAGAGAGACTTCTCTAACTATAATGCTGTTTTTCTCTCTCTCACTCGATCTTTATTCTGAATGCTATTTAGCCCGAATCTATGCACCAAATTAGCTGATGAGTCTGACCTTGCCTGTGTCAGCAAAATTTATTTGCCTTACCTGTTTAAAAAAAAAAAAAAATGTTAAAGAACCATCCCAATTTATACGCTAACTGCTAATGTTGTGTGACAGACGTCACCTCCCATGTTATTACTGACAAAATCAGAAAAAAAAAAAAAAGATTCCAAAGATCCACTTCTCATTCCTTAAAAAAATTCTGATATATTCAATGTGGTGATATGAATGCTTAATGACGAACCTTTAAGCTCAAAAATAAAAAGATTATGATGAATAATATTGCTGAAAACAAGGACCCCACTACCGACCTCTGACATGAACATAGGCCGCGACTTATTGTACAATGCACTATATTGTCTAAAAAAAAAACTATAATGATGACTAAATAATAACCAAAAACGATAAAATGTGGCTTGTATGTCATTTGAAAATTTATGAACTCTGTTAATGACTAGTATTTCAGAATAATTTGTCACTGAATATAACCTTTGTAAATAGTAAAGTAACGATAGGTTAATATGAACTGTATAAAATCCAGAAGATATGTGTAGAACGTGATAAAACGAACTGAAAGGACAGTGATACTACTGTGAGTTATTAGTGACAGAAAACTTTAAGTGATAAAACTATCCACACAAACAGTGTTTGTATTCACAAAACTAGGACGCATTTATAGTCAAAGTGCGCGACAGAAGTCTATGCCTTCATGAACATATTAATTAATTAGTGAAGTGATTTTGTCATTGACAATAGTGAGCTCGGACTACAAAAGGTAGCAATCGCATAATAAATTAAAGTGATAAGTGAACGTGTAGACTGATAAGTACTTGACTATATGTATATCTGCATTATGGTTGTGGACACTTAAATAGTGTGGTCTGAAATAAACCGCAAAAACTTGTTACGTGCGGCATACCGACATAAACAGTAATGATAAAAAAATCGTGCAGTGAAGTGACTTTCGAAGTGCATATACGAAGTGATGGCTATTCGTATATATTTGCATACGAAGTCGTAGGTCTTATCTCAGCTAATGGACTTTAAGGCAGCTGAGATGACAGCCTAAAAATAAATGAAGAAAGCACAGCAAGTAAGCGGACCTAACCACCTTAATATAAATAATTAGGTACTCACCGCGCTGCGACGATCTTCACTATGAACTGTTATGGATGAATCTTCTACTCTGGAAGAAAGATGAAAAACCCACGCGAAAACACAAAGTCGGCGAGTTGTGTGCTGTACGCAATGCTCGCGAGGTTGCCGCTGCCACATTTGAACGAACACTGCTGAAGCTGGCCAGCGGTAGAAATTTATTCATTGTTGACGCTTGACTGTTACGTCACGCAACCAATGGCGATCCCGCCGTGTGAAAATTCAAACTACCACTGTGAATGGTTTCAAAATAAACAAATGTATCTAACATTTGTATAATGAACACAGCGAAAACCGCCTCTACGGCATTTCCCAATCAAAGAACTGTGCTATGATACGTACAAAGAATACCCTATGTCAGAAAAATAAACAACTTAAATTCGCTAAAATGTAACATCCAGTTACCAATGCCCGTACATATTTTTTAAATATCTATATGTATATATGTGAATTAGTACGTAAGTCTTAGTAAATAATTTCATGAACGATTAAAGCTCCCACAGTGAGCCAAAGAATTTTTTTTTTTTATTTACGTAATATGTTAATTATAAGTCTTGGTAAAGTCATAAACTGAACATATGCCTTGTATATAATTTAGTTTCCATTAATGAATTTATGTCAAGAATGGGCATATGTTCATGTCAGTTGGTTGCGATATTTGCTATTAAAATCAAAGCTCACACTTACATCCGTTCGCTAAAAACTATAATAGTACTGAATCACTCAACTGAATAAAACAGAAATCAACTCATTCAGTAATCAAACCTGTAATTTTTAGTTAAGGGATAAATCTTAATGGCATATGTACAACTTTCATTTCATGTAAAACCACACCGAGGCGATGCGGGAAAAGCAGTCCGTGCTCTATCAAAGGGCATCAAAGGGCATCCTGGCATCTCACCCCACCGCTACGCTGGGGCCGAGTCTGCGGCGCATTCCTCCGTCATCAATCGGCCTGCCGCCTTGCACCGCGTCGCCGCCGCACCGCCACGCCCACCGGTGAACAATCCGGGCGCGCTGGGGACCGCTCGCTGCACCGTTCGTCCGACCATCGACTCTTCACATTGTACAATTTGAATATGAGATAAAAAAAAAAAATGAAAATTGTTAAAAAAATTAAAAAACTATATCTCATATTCAAATTGTACAATATATATATATATATATATATATATATATATATATATATATATATATATATATATAAAAAGACACAACTGTAACTTCTAATCTCATATCTAGTGGGCTCACACAGTCTTAAATAATCTTAAAAAAAAAAAAAATTGTATAACAAGAAATTATATAACAAGAAATTTATGATGTCTTTGAGTAGGAAATGCGCATTTGCCAACTCAAAGCCAGAGGGGGCAAATGTAGCGATACATTAATATTTTTTTATTGAAAATTATATCTGCGACGCTTGTCGCTAGCATCCGTTCTCTCTGCCAATAAATCTCTGATTATCCTTGTTTCAAGTTATACCTTCAACTATTTCAAACGATCTGGAGAGAAAACGGAATCGCTTGTCGTCTTTCGTTTTTCTACCTTTGTACTGAGCGGACGTATTTTACTCGACCTCCATAATCATGTAAGTGTGAGCTCTGGTTAGCATCCTTTTACTTAATAAACTTTAACTTTCATTTGGAATTCCTATTTCATTTAAATAATGACTATTTCTCCCCATCTTTCATTTAATTGATTTATTTTCAGCAATATTAGTAAATTGATGCTTGGTCATTGTTGCCTATTGTCTCATGATGACAAAAGAATGCAAAATTTATTTACTCTCATTTTGTGTTAAACATGGAATTGAATGCCTGCAGGATATCTTCATTCTGTTAAAAGCGAAGTCCGATAATTTCTTTAACTTTCGATAACCACAGTGATCAAAATTACACACAGTCTTAAAACTTTAATAATTAATAGTCATGAAACCAAGCATCAGTTTACGAGAACGAATATATTAATCAATTCATACAGGTTCAACTGCAGTGTCACAGCTTCCACCAATGAATGCATACCAGGTAAATTATTCCACTATTTTCTTATGTAATGGTGCCTTCTGGTGTTGTCGTAATTTTTAAATTACATTGCTACTGAGAACTGATAACAATTTCAAAAATTAATATTCATTGCAGATCTTACAGTTAGTTAAATTTCAATTCCGGTTTTCAACTTTCATCTTGTGACAACACCACCGATAAAAAAAAAAGTAACATTACATGTGAACAGTATTGTGGCTTAAATATTATAGAAAATTAATTATGTCTGGACCATAGGGACTTTAGAGTTGCTTTACACAAAACGTATTTGTTGCTAAGTTTTTCTTTACTCAGTGATAATTTTCACATAAATTGCAACTCCTCGTCTCTCATTTTTATCTCTACTTACATGTGCTGAGGTTTTATACCCACACTCAATTTCTATATCCTCCACACGTACGAATAGCTCATCTATTTTACTCTTTTTTCTCCAAATATTTTACAGGAAATATACTAACATTATTTGTCGTTGTACTTTTGAGAAGCCACAGCGTCGAGCGCATTGAGGCGCTATGTTACGATGCGCGATGCAGTTCCCCGGCGGGGTTTCGAATCCCCCCCCCCCCCCCCCTAAGGCATTGTTGTTTGTGTCCACTGTAATATAAAGTAGTTGATAAGTAGTTTGTAAATTTACGGACTGATGACCCCGCAGTTAAGTCCCTTAAGCTTAACAAACATTTGAACATTTGTCGTTTACCATCTTTATTAAGAAATAAAAGTTATGAACTTATTTCGGAAACAATTCTATTTTCAAGCTATCTGCAATAAATTATGAAATGCAATTAGCGAATTTGTACGACATACATCTTAATTTTAAACGCTAAGTTGACAGTTCCTTTGTGTATTAGAATGTGTCCTACCAATCTACCCCTTCTCTTTCTCAGGATATGTGAGAAACTCCTTTTCTTGTTAATAAAGATTGTAAACTGCAGCGTTCTGGAATACTATAATAATTTTTTTAATTACTTCCAGAATGGAAACCAACATTTTAAATTGATCAAAAAGTCTGTATAAATTTCAAAACTTAATAAATCACGGAATAATGTAGATAGAGAGGTAAGATTGACAAACATGTTTGGAATGACATAGGGTTTTATTAGAACAGAAAAAAATCAAAAACATCAAAAAATGTCCGACAGATGGCGCATCATCTGATCAGAAAAGCAATAATTAGCATAACAAATTAAGACAAACAAAGATGATGTTCTTTGCAGGAAACGCTCAATATGTTCACCATCATTCCTCAACAATAGCTGTAGTCGAGGAATAATGTTATGAACAGCACTGTAAAGCATGTCCGGAGCTATGCTGAGGCATTGGCATCGGATGTTGTCTTTCAGCATCCTTAGAGATGTCGGTCGATCACGATACACTTGCGACTTCAGGTAACCCCAAAGCGAATAATCGCGAGGACTGAGGTCTGGGGACCTGGGAGGCCACGCATGAGGAATGTGGCGGCTGAGCAAATGATCATCACCAAACGACGCGCGCAAGAGATCTTTGACGCGTCTAGCAATACTTTTTTCTGTTTTTTGTTGTTGTTTCTTTTTGTTTTGTTTCTAATAAAACCCCATGTTATTTGAAGCATGTCTGTCAATTTCTACCTCTCTATCTACATTATTCCGTGATTTCTTAAATTTTCAAATTTATACTGACTTTTTGATCACCCGGTATTTTATCTGACAAATATAAGTGTTGAAAATTTCTTAAATTTTGAACAAAGCTCATTTAACGAATTTTGAACACATATTTGTTAGATAAAATACCGGGTGATCAAAAAGTCAGCATAAATTTGAAAACTTACTAAATCACGGAATAATGTACATATAGAGCTAGAAATTGACACACATGCTTGGAATGAAATGGGTGACATGGTGAACACAATCATATATATATAATTGTATGTATATTTCACAAGAAATAACAATTGGATTTGGTCAATTACCAGATATTTAGTATATAAATGTTTGAAGTATTTGATGAAAAGAGAAGAAACACGAGGATTACGGAAGTATTCGATGCAGTAAACATATGGTGATACTACGAAATGAGCCACACCATCAGTTATAATAACTGGTTCCGTAACGGATTTTTAAATGAGCTTTCAAAACTTCTAGCAGATTTTCTCGGGAATTTTTGTGAGTTGCATGGACTAGCTTCGACTGAACACTGTTTGTGGTCTGAACTTTACCTACCATAGATGTAAGAAATTAAAAAAAAAATCCTATACCCAAGTGGTGTGCTTGTGAGAGCCTTCCCTTGTGAAGGTCCCGACGGAGCACTTGCCGGTGCTGGTGTGAGGAGCCGGCGGCGTGAGAGCCGGCAGGAGGCGGCGGCGCCTGTATCAATGTTGTTGCTGGCCGTGAAGGGCCCGCTCCCGCCACGCCCTGCCGTGTGTATTCAGCTCACGGCGCGGCCGGCTCTGGCCGCGCAGGTGTCGCGCGCGCCGCCGGCTGTTTGCGAAATTAGCTACGTAAACCCGTCACGTGCTCATCCAATTACAAAGGCAGCCGCGTGCAAATTGAAGCCGGCGCCGCGGCGCGAATATTCTCTTTGTGGCAAAGGCGGCACGCCCCCGCGCTGCCGCCCCTCCCCCTCCCCCTCCCACGCCCCCTAGGCCAGGCCTGGCCGGCTCCTTCCCCTGCAGGGTCGGCCACCACGCGACGCCCCCGTCTCCACCTCCGGACCCACCGCCTGTTTGTCCTCGCGACTGATTGTTTTGCCGCGCGCTCCTGTGTCCGAGGATGTCTTGTTTAACTCTCTCCCTCCGGCCCACACTTGCCAGGAACGGGAGCGCTTCTACAAGTATGGTAATCATTCCGGACAAACAAGAGTTAACTGATGAAATCTTCTTATCTATATCTATAAATGTGAACGTCTCTTCGGTGTATGTTTATAACGTCTGAACCACAAGACATAAAGGGCTAAAACTTTTTTCAGTTGTTAATGTCTACCCGAGGAAGGCTTTAGGCACGGTTTTATGGCGATCGGATATATATATATATATAAATTTTCAAATGTTTGTTAAGCTTATGGGACTTAACTACGGGGTCATCAGTCCCTAAACTTACAAACTACTTCTGAACTAGCTAATCCTAAGGACGGCACAAATATCCATGCCCGAGGGGGAATTCGAACCCCCGACCGTAGGGGCCGTACAGACCGTGACTGGAGCGCCTCAGTCCCCTCGGCCATATATATATATATATAGGGTGTTGCACTGTGTTTGCCTCTGTAACTTATAAAATAATAGGTGACGGGAAATTTTAATGCGGTAGGTCAACACAAGAAATGTTACACTTTCTGCGGACTATGAAAATAGTTTATTGTATCATTTTCCAAAGAGTTACATCTCAAAGATATTTTTTTAAATGGAACAATAGCATTTTTCTATCGTGTATAGTATTCGTTTAAACCAGCTGCGTCCAAATCAATTTAAACTACATTCCTATCACTGTTAGTTTGGGAGCTACAACCGTTCAAAGTTCCGGGGACGAAGGCTGCGATAGCGTAGCTGACTGGCCGAGCGGCTATCCCCTGGGGCACAGCCCACTGTCTCATGACCACCAGCCAGTAAGCTACGCTGTCGTAGCGTCCGCCCCCTAAACTTTGAAGAGTTGTAGCTCCCAAACTAACAGTGATAGGAATGTAGTTTAAATTGATTTGGACGCAGCTGGTTTCAACGAATCCAATGCACGATAGAAAAATTATTGTTCCATTTAAAAAATTATATCTTTGTGGTGTAACTCTTTGGAAAATACAATAAACTATGTTCATAGCTACGAAGAAAGTGTAACATTTCTTGTGTTGACCTACCGCTTTAAAATTTCCCGTCACCTATTATTTTATAAGTTACAGAGGCAAACACAGTGAAACACCCTGTATATATATATAAATGTGAATGTCTGTTCGGTGTACGCTTATCACGTCCGGACGACAAAACGCAGAGAAATATTTGTACAGTTAGTAATTTATACCTGAGGAAGGTTTTAGGCACGGTTTTATAGCGATCTGATAGATCGGAACATTACCCTTTGAAAATTACATTTACTCTTTGAAAATGGTTTTATTGGTTGCATTGTTGCTTGAGGGTTGATAATGATAATAAGGTGGAGTATATTGGGATGTAAAGTTATCGGTGTGTGTGTGAGTGTGTGTGTGTGTGTTAATATTTCGCTCTGCAGCGAAAAGTACAGAACACAAATGAATGGTCTGTGTGTAATTGTTATCCGACGTCTCCCGTTGTACACCATATCAGTTCCATGCCGATAGCTATAAGGAGGTGGAAGGTATGGTCGTTGAAAGTCGTCTAATTATAAAAAAAAAAAATCGGACTGAAGGCCAGCGATGACGGTTGCGACTCTATAGCAAGGAGGTTTCATACAGCGAAACGTGATGCCAAAGACCATATCTTTGGTCCATGCGTGCTACAATATCTTCAGCATACGAATAAGGAAATATAAGAATAAATAAATAAAGCAGTAAAAAAGAAATTACTTTTAATACATCTCTTTAAAAAATCGGGTTGACGTTTCGCGCATTACATCCAGTGATCATTAAACGTCGCAGGAATTCATTTACAGCCCTCTTGTTTTCCACATGATCAATTATACCTCGCTTGCTCAAGGGTGGGCAACGTAAAAAACCTCTACATTTACGCTCCAAATACTACTACAAATAACGTAGTTTACCAAAATGCCCTAAAATCAAATTAAAATGAATTTGGACATTACTCTCACCATTCGTGTTGAGATATTTCAACACAGGCTATAGGGAATAATATATGTATTGTTTATTGTAAATCATTAACACTTCACATAATTTAATTTTTTTTTCAATGTTTATTAAAAATGTTTGTTTCTAAAGAAGGTATTGTGTTTCTCATAGCACACTACTGAAAGATAGGCTTATCTATCATAATCAACCAACAGGCGAGCGGAGCCGCGGGTTTAAGCTAGTCTATATATAAAAGGAAGTGTCCCAATTGACTGACTGACTCATCATCGCCCAGCCCAAACCACTGAAGATAGAAACTTGAAATTTGTGGAGGGTGTTGATCCTACTCTGTAGGCGTCATTTAAGAAGCGATTTTTCGATATTCCGTCCGTAAGGGGCTGAAATAGGGGATGAAATGTTTTTGAAAATACGTAGCTATTTAGGCAATTTTTGATCTAGAACTACAAAATTTCGGATTTTAATTCAGGGTTCGAATTTAAAAGACACGTGTTTCGGCATTTCTTGAAATTCGACAAATAAGGGGGTAAAATAGGTGACGCAAAAAATTGATTTTCAAAAATATGTTGCTGTTAACTCAAATCTTAAGCTACAGCTACGAAACTTCGGATATGGAATCTTGGTCAGGATTAAAAATCCATTATTTTTAGTATTTTTGGAAATTCAACAAGTAAGAGGGTTAAATAGAGGATCAAAAATTCTTTTTGAAAACACGTTGCTATTGATACAATTTTGAAGCTAGCGTTGCAAAAATTGATATTTCTATAGTTGATTAGACATTAAAAAATACTTGTTTCGGTATTTTTGGAAATTGAAACATCAACGGGGTTAAATTGGAAGGGGGGGGTGTTTTACGAAAACATGTTGCTATTTAGGCAATTTTGAAGTTAGAACTACAAATTTTCGGATTTGTATTCGGGGTTTGAATTTAAAAGAAATGTGTTTCGGAATTTTATGAAATTCAACCAATAAGGAGGTAAAATAGAGGACGCAAAAAAATTAATTTACAAAAATATGTTGCTGTTAACTCCAGTTTCGAGCTATAACTATGAAACTTAGGATATGGAGTCATGATCATGATTAAAAAGACACGAGTTTCGGTATGTTTGGAAATTCAAAAACTAAGGGAGTAAAAGAGGGGATCAAACATTCTTTTCGAAAACACTTTGTTGTCAAGACAGTTCTGAAGCTATAGCTGCAAAATTGGTATTTGTATTGTTCGTTATGATTTGAAAAATACGTGTTTCGGTATTTTTGGAAATTCAACCATCAGGGGAGTTAAAATGGAGAGGGGATGTTTTTCGAAAATCTGTTGCTATTTACGCAATTTTGAAGTTAGAACTACAAATTTTCGGATTTGGATTCGGGGTTTCAATTTAAAAGACACGTGTTTCGGAATTTTATGAAATTCAACCAATAAGGAGGTAAAATAGAGGACGCAAAAAATTGATTTACAAAAATATGTTGCTGTTAACTCCAATTTCGAGCTATAACTATGAAACTTAGGATATGGAGTCATGATCATGATTAAAAAGACACGAGTTTCGGTATGTTTGGAAATTCAAAAACTAAGGGAGTAAAAGAGGGGATCAAACATTCTTTTCGAAAACACTTTGTTGTCAAGACAATTCTGAAGCTATAGCTGCAAAAATTGGTATTTGTATTGTTCGTTATGATTTAAAAATACGCGTTTCGGTATTTTTGGAAATTCAACCATCTATGGGGTTAAAATGGAGAGGGGATGTTTTTCGAAAATCTGTTGCCATTTAGGCAATTTTGAAGTTAGAACTACAAATTTAAAAGACACGTGTTTCGGTATTTTTGGAAATTCGGCCAATAAAGGGGTGAAATACGAGATGCAAAAATTGATTTTAAAAAATATGGTGCTGTTATCTTAAATTTCAAGTTAAAACTACGAAACTTAAGATATGGATTCTGCATCAGGATTAAAAAGAAACAACTGGTGCAGACCAACCAGCCTACGCATGCGAAGCAGCGGGGATTCAGCTAGTTGTAAATAATCTCTTTCATGAAATTATTAAGTGGTCCTATGCGAAACTGGCTCTTATTAAACTCGGATAAAACACAATACCTACAGTCACAAACAATAAATAGCATTACATCTATCTATGTATATAAAAATGAATTGCTGTTCGTTAGTCTCACTAAAGCTCGAGAACGGCTGATGCGATTTCGCTAATTTTAGTCTTCAAATATTTGTGTAAGTCCAGGGAAGGTTTAAACGGTGATAAAATATGGAAAAGTTATCCGGAAAAGAGGAAAATTGGGAAAAACGGAAACAGCTTTTTCCAGTGAGCTATCAATGTAGTTCGTCCAATTGCGATAAAATTTTTGACATTTCATGTTGAAAGCAAGGGGAAGGTTGGCATCAAATAAAAATTTAGAAAAGTCAGCCAGAAAGTAGGAAAATTTAGGAAAAAGCGATTTTTTCTATGAATAAAAATCAATTGCTACATGGTTGTAAAAGCATCACTTGAGTACGGCTTGACAGCTCAAGATTTGTATGAAGCCGGCCGCGGTGGCCACGGAGACTGAGGCGCTTCAGTCACGGTCTGCACGGCCACTACGGTCGGGGCTTCGAATGCCCCCTCGGGCATGGATATTTGTGCCGTCCTTAGTATAAGGTAGTTCATAAGTAGTTTGTAAGTTTAGGGACTGATGACCCCGTAGTTAAGTCCCATAAGCTTAACAAACATTTGAACATTTTGAACAATTGTATGAAATAATTTTTTTGGAAAATCTACCAGAAAATTGGAATATTTGATAAAAGCTGAAATTGCCTTTTTCAGTGTCTTTTTGATTTAATTCAGCACTAGAACTGACTATTCCCACGACGGAGAGGGGTAATTTTTTTCATTATGGTCTTGGAAAAGTTTTCAGTAAAAAACAATAGGGACAGTTAAAAAGGAAAGTCGTAAAATGCAAACCAAGTTCCTTTTTCAATGTTTTTCTAAATGCATTCACCACTATATGTGGAGAATCGTTCAACCGATTGCGATAAGTTTTTTATCATTTGACGATCAACGAATGATGAACATTCTTATGAACTAAAAATTTGGGTTAGGTACCCGGGTTCAGATAGTGTAAACCAAACTTTACTCTTTCAAAGTATATTTATGAACGCACCAAACACACCAAGTCCTTATTTTACATGTTTTAAATCTAAATTTTCCTTGTAATTTTTTTCATATTTTATCACCGTTTAAACGAATGTGACATGAACATTAACCTCGACATTTATGCGTGATTTGCTCACTCTATCCGCCCACTATCGATGATGCCTTTATGAAGCTACTGGGTCTAAAATGCATATGATTTAAATTAATGTGATTTAAATTAAATTAATTATATTAAGGGGTAAGTGATACGAAGTTCACCGGGTCATCTGGTCATTAATAAATAAAGCCTGTGAACAGAAGTAGATAATTCAAAGCTTTTAGGAGAGTGCGTTGATGAGAAATTGAATTGGAAGTAATACATTGACAATCTCCTGAAACGTTTGACCTCAGCAACTTATGCTATTAGGGTAGCACGCTTACCATTGTAATTCTCTTTTGTTTGTGTGGATTTGATTATTTAATTACGGTTCTCGTTGTTCAAAAACTGATCCGATTCCAGTGGACTTTATCTGGCCTGACACAGAAGAACATATTTTTTTCGCCACAAATCACCTTTAAAATAAACAAAAGGCGTGATAATGATTTATATTATTTGCCATTGCTATGTCTGAGGCTACGTGCGCGTATACGGTTGTACATTCGTATGTTATATGGGTTTTAGGCCCACACCAAAACTAACATTATTATGCGCGACGGATTATAAAGACACGTACAGAGCCAACGTACTAGCAACGGAAAGGCAACCGCCTTCTATGTTCATGTCAAACAAGAGAGCAGAGATTCTAATTGCCTAACTACTATCTTATCACTGATTTTATTATAGCAGGGGTAGTGCTGGATAATTACACTCAAAAGTGGGGATTATAAAATTAATTTATTACAAATCGTTGAAACAAAATGAATTTCACAATTATGGGAGTAAAAGCACAGACAAAATTTGAATTTCTTGCAAGTAGTTGAAACACCATGGATTTAACGATTATTACAGTAAAAGAAAACACAAATGATTAGCCATAGGGTCCCCTTCTTTGGGTGGCAAGAATTTGAGTTAATAATATTATCTGAAATTATGTGTTTTCTATATATGTCAACTGTTCTTGTTTCTAATCGTTAGGTCCAAGAAATTTATGGGTATCTGAATCTGGTTCCAAGATAAATTTGATTTTATTACCTACGTTGATCAGTGTTGTATGTAGATGTTGCGATCCATTTATTGGTAGGAAGGTATCATCGAAATATCGGTAATAGTACATTATTTTACTCATTATAAGGTTAATAGAGTTAACGAAATAATCTTCCAATGTATTTAAAAAGATATCAGCTTTAGTGCCAGCAATGCAAAATCCCACTGCAACTCCATCTTGTTTGGGTACATATACCATTATTGCTATCCTCACGGACCGCAGACATTACCGTAGTGGGGTGGCTTGCTTGGCTCAATGAGACAGATAGACGTACTGTAGGTGCAACCACTGCCAAGGGCTATTTGTGGAGAGGCCAGACAAACGTGTGGTTCCTGAAGAGGGGCAGCAGCGTTTTCAATAGTTACAGGGGCAACAGTCTGGATGATCGACTGAGCTGGCCTTGTAACATCAGCTAACATGGCTTTGCCGTAGAGTTACAAGCGAACGGATGAAAGCAAGGGGAAACTACAGCCGTTACTTTTCCCGAGGACATGCAGCTCTACTGTATGGATATAATTGATGGCATCCTCTCCGGTAAAATATTCCGGAGGTAAAATATCCCCCCAGTCCGATCTCCAGGCGGGGACTGCTCAGTAGGATGTCGTCAGCAAGAAAAACAATACAGGCATTCTACGATCGGAGCGTGGAATGTTCTATCCCTTAACCGACTAGATAAGATAGAAAATTTGAAAAGAGAAATGGATAGGTTAAAGTCAGATATGGTGGGGATTATTTAAGTTCCGTTTTAGCATGGTCATGATTTTTGGTCAGGTGATTATAAGGTTATAAATATAAAATCAGTTAGTGGTAACGCAGAGCTAGGTCTGATAATGAATAAGAAAATTGGAATGCGGGTATGTTACTATGAAGTGAACACATTATCGTCTCAAAGTCGGACACGAAACCGACTACAATAACACAAGTTTGTATGTCAACTACCTCTGCCGATGATGAGGAGAACGATGAAATGTATGAGGAGATAAAGAAATTCTTCAGACCGTTACAGGAGAAGAAAACTTTATTGTGATGGGGGACTGGAACTCGGTAGCAGGAAAGGGAAGAGAAGTAAATGTAGAAGGTGACTATGGACTGGGTAAAAGGAATGAAAGAAGAGACCACCTGGTAGAATTTTATGCAGAGCAAAATTTAATCGGCACAAACACTTGGTTTAATCATCATGAAAGAAGGTTACATAATCGGAGACACTGAGAGGTACCAGATTGACTTTATAATGGCAAGACAAAGGTTTAGGAAGCAGGATTTAAACTTTAAGACATATCCAGGGGCAGAAATAGTCTCTGAAAATAATTTACTAGTTATGAACTGTAGATTAAAACTTAAGGGACTGCAAAAAAGTAGTAAATTAAGGAGATAGAACGTCGACAAATTGAAGGAACCAGACGTGGTTGAGAGTTTCAGAGTGATCATTAGGCAAGAATTTGCCGATGTGGAGGAAAGTAATACAGTAGAAGAAAAATAGTTAGCTCTGAGAGATAGATTAGTGAATGGCGCAGAGAATCATATAGACAGAAGGACAAGGCCTAATAGAAATCCTTGGATAAGACAGGAGATACTGAATGTAATTGATGAAAGGAGAAAATAAAAAAAATCATCAAGAGATGAAGGAAAAAAGGAGTACAGACGTCTGAAAAATGAGGATGACAGGAAGTGCAGACTGACTAAGCAGGAGTGCTGAGGACAAATGGAAGACCGTGGAAGAATGTATAATTAGGGGAAAGATAGATACCGCCTACAGGAAAATAAAAGAGATATTTGGAGACAAAATAAGCAGTGGTATGAGTATCATGAACTCAGATGGAAAACCAGTTCTAAGCAAAGAACGGAAAACTGAAAGGTGGAAAGAATATATAGAAGACATGTACAAAGGAAATAAACTTCCGGAAAGGGAGGACGGAGCAGAGGAAGATGAAATATGGAATACGATACTGCCAGGAGAATTTCAGAGAGCACTAAAGGATTTGAGAGCAAACAAGGTCCCTGGAGTAGATGATATTCCGTATGAGCTGCTATTATCGTTAGGAGGG
Organism: Locusta migratoria; assembly: GCA_026315105.1. Lineage (NCBI taxonomy): Eukaryota > Metazoa > Arthropoda > Insecta > Orthoptera > Acrididae > Locusta > Locusta migratoria. The sequence goes on from CM048747.1 coordinate 107,762,252, forward strand.
CAAGTCACGAAAAAGTTTTCCACCTGGTATGCAAGAGGGGAAATGCCCTCAGACCTCAAAAAGAATATAGTGATTCCAGTTGCTAAGAAAGTAAGAGCAAACAAATATGAATATTACGGAAAAAACAGTTTAATAAGTCATGGCTGCAAAATACTAACATGAATTATTTACAGATGAATAGAAAAACTCGCGGAATCTGACCTTGGGGAAGATCAATTTGGATTTAAGAGAAATGTGGGAACACGCGAGGCAATACTCAGGTTAAGACTTACTTAGAAGATAGATTAAGGGTAAGGAAATCCATGTTTTTAACATTTGTGGATCTGGAGAGCATTTGACAATGTTGACTGGAATACACTTTTTCAGATTCTAAAGGTAGCAGGGGTAAAATACAGGGAGCAAAGAGATATATTAAACTTTCTCAAAAACCAGGCAGCAATTACTACAGTCGGAAGGCATTAAGGGATCGCAGTGATTGGAAAGGGGGTAAGACAGGGTTGTAGCATTACCCAATGTTCTTCAATCTGTTCATTGAGCAAGCTGTGAAGGAATGCAAGGATAAATTTGGAGAGCGAATTAAACTCCAGGGAGAGGGAATAAAAACATTGCAGTTTGCTGACGAAATTGTAATTTTGTCTGAGACAGCAAAGATTCTGGAAAAGCAATAGAACGGAATAGACACTGTCTTGAAAGGAAGGTATAAGATGAACATTAAAAAAGGGTAAAGCAGTCAACAATCCGAAGATTGGTTTGAACACCACAGTGCTTTACTAGGCATGGTCCTGTTTGGAGGTGGTATGCCGTTGCCTTCCTCCGACCTTCGAACTGACTTACCCAGCCAGTTATAGGGGGACCTACAGTTTAACGTGGGTTCCGAACCACGGTGCTACTCGGTATTTTTCACATGAGCAATACTGCCAGAGGTGAAAGAAGTGGAAAGTGACAGATAAAAATCCTAGGATCTGGCGGGGATCGAACCCGCGACCTTTGGATTTGTAGTCTGGCACTCTACCACTGTGCAACCGAGGCGCATTAAGATGAACATTAACAAGAGTAAAACAAGGGTAATGGTATCTGTTGTCAGGCGATGCTGAAGGAATTAGATTGGGTAATGAGACAATAGCAGTAGAAGATGAGTTTTATTATTTGGGCAGCAAGATAACTTCCGATGACTGAAGTAAAGAAGATGTAAAATGCAGAATGGCTATGGGAAGGAAAAGCGTTTCTGAAGAAGCGAAATTTGTTAACAACCAATGTTAGTTATCCTTTCTGATAACATTTGTCTGGAGTTTAGTACTGTATGGGAGTGAAACGTGGACGATAAGGAGTTCAGACAAAAAGATGATAGAAACTTTCGAAATGTGGTGCTATAGATGAATGTTGAAGATTAGATGGGTAGATCACGTAACTAATGAGGAGGTGCTCAACAGAATTGGGGAGGAGTTTCTGGCATATCCTAAAAGAAGGGATAGGTTGGTGGGACACATTCTGAGAAATCAACGAATCGTCAACATAGCATTAGAAGGAAGTGTGTGGTGTAAAAATTGTAGAGGGAGACAGAGGGACGAATACAGTAAGCAGATTCAAAAGGATGTAGGTTGACGAGCGTATGAAGAGGCTTTCACAGGAAAGGGTAGCGGGGAGAGCTGCATCAAACCAGTCTGCTAACAAAACCATAACTACAACAACAACATATGTACCACTTCAGAAAGACTAAAAGGAGAAAACATTTCCTTACGTGCCAGTTATCAACCACAGTAGAAATTTATATCTGAAGGGATTGAAAGTTTAAGATATTTCAGTAAGCTAAATCTTGCTACTGATTGCTAACATATCATTATTGAATTCAAACTAATAAATGGATATGGAACTGATATACAAGAACTTCATGCAACATTCAAAAAAGTACACAGTAAAATCAAATTTACTATGGAACCTGAAACAGATAGAACCATAAATTTCTTGGATCTAACAATTAGAAATAAGAATAATGAACATTAATTCGAGAGATATAGAAAACCCACAACTTTGGATAATATTATTAACTCAAAGTCTCGCCACCCCAAAGCACAAAAATACACATATTATAACACAATGATCTATAAACTAATGAACCTACCATTACAAGAAGCAGTTATAAAAAAGAGCTATGAGTACTTACCTATATAGCCCACGAAAATGATTTAGCCCAAACCCATTAAAAATCTATGTGACATAAAACTATTGAATCATACGTCCGCAAAACAAAAAATTAAATAATTAAATAAAAAATAATTAAATAAAAAATTAAATAAAATTAAATGTACAAACAGAACTAAAACTCGAAATTTATTTAGAGAACTATATTGAAATTTTAGATCTGAGATAAAAAATGAGAAGTACACGTCACAGTACCGTAACACAATAAATATCACACTACCATACCACATATTCTACAAATATTAACAAATAATCAAACTATAACCATAGACCATCGCTGGAGGATCTGTCAATCACCAATGTCAGAAGAAGGAATAATACATTTACAATCTGACACGCATGAAGTTATATAACTATTATCCAAAAAATATTTAGACTGCTGTTATATACAGCTATTTAAATAAAATTACACCACGAAGACGGAATATGGACGTATGTATGGACTAATATACTACGGAAAAATATATCAAAATTCTAAGTAGCTTTATTTTAATAATTTTAATGTAATTTATTTACCCGCAGACAGCCTGACAATGGTCACAGAGCCAAAAGGAGCCTATTGCTGTATATTAAAACATTAAATAACATTCATCACATAAAGCAGCATTTTGCTATCCTTGTATTATAAATATGTTCTTAAAATACATAGACAAGGCTGCAGGCCAAAGTGAAATGAAACGTAGGAAATGTGTTCTTTTAATTTAATGGTTTTCCTTTAGCAAAACACTGTATTTTTTCTTGTTACTTACACATGGTTCACGGCAGGTGATGCATCTTCAGTTGGCTTTTATTAATTATATTGAATAAGAGAAAAGGTTATTCACATTATGTACATCTTATTTACAAATTAGTAAACATCCAAGACTTTCCAGAATGAAACTTTGACTCTGCAGCGGAGTGTGCGCTGATATGAAACTTCCTGGCAGATTAAAATTGCGTGCCGGAACCGGGACTCGAACTTGGGGCCTTTGCCATTCGCGGGAAAGCGCTTTACCGACTGAGATATCCCGACACGACTCACAATGCCGCCTCACAACTTCCGCTAGTACCTCGCGCGGCGATGTACTGGCGGAAGTATAGTTCAGTGCCTAAGCCATGTCTCCACCATATCCTTTCTTCCAGGGGTGCTAGTCTTGCAAGGTTCGCAGGAGAGCTTCTGTGAAGTTTGTGAAGTAGGAGGCGAGGTACTGGCGGAAGTAAAGTTGTGAGGTGGAATCGTGAGTGGTGTCGGGATAGCTCAGTCGCTAGAACGCTTGCCCGCGAAAGGCAAAGGTCCCAGGTTCGAGTCCCGGTTACGGCACGCAATTTTAATCTGCCAGGAAGTTTCATCCAAGACTTTGTGTAGGCCTACAACTGTACCATGTTTTAAATTTTGAAAAATGTTTATTTCTTTACAGTCTCTCGCTTAGAGTGGCACCTGTTCTCCCAGTTTGTTATTACAACTACATTTGATGCTATTTTCATTGAAACTTTATTCACTAGTACTTTTTGTTAGGATGATATTAATTGTTTCTGTGGTTAAGAGGTTGTATGTTTGTAAATATTATGTATTGTTTGTTTGAGTGTGTGTGTGTGTGTGTGTGTATGTGTGTGTGTGTGTGTGTGTATAAATGGGTGGGTGGCTGCATGACTGCGTGGGTAGACCGTTGAGTGGTTTTATCGAATGGTGTTGTCTGACAGTTCTATGTGTACAGAAAGTGAAGTTCCATTGCTTAGAGCTGTAAACTCATTTATTACCTGTTTTCTTGAACTATGGCTTTCTGTATTTCTGCTTTATTAGTTTTTATATCGTACTGTAGCTGCATTGTAGGATTTTCAGGCTCGTGTTGAAGTCTGTTGGGCCGTGTTTCATCTCCATGAATTTTTGGCTATAGTTAGAGTGATTGTTGTTTCTTTATAGTGTTTTATGGTTGAGATGTGCCGGATCGCATGTGTTGCTGGCGCCACAGCCGCGCTACGGCCAAGGTCCAGCGATATCTGACCGCTATCGATCTTCGCGGCCTGACGCAAGCATCTTTGATAATCGCATTTAGCGGGCATTTCATGTTTAAAGGCTAGTTTACACGACGACACTAGCTTTCATGAAACTGAGCTACTAGCCAGTGCGCATGCGCGACAGGCGATCGCGCAACTCGTTCGCGAAACTAAACAGTTTCGGCACCTTCAAACTTTGGCGAAACTGATTGCGAGTGTTTTTAGGTTAGTTTGTAACCAATACAGAAAAAAAATACAACATAAAGGGGGGGGGGGGAAGGAAGAAATAATCCTGTTTTGAACATACATGCGATGCTTAGGTGTTTGTGCGATTTTAACAATGAACATTTCAGGAATAAACAGCGGCGTGTAACTGCTATTGAAGCAATTATTCGTGAATTAAATATTGATGGGTTAGTGAATTGCAGACTAAAATACATTCAATTCCAAATACCTATACAAAAGAACTATGGCAATTGTGGATTTCGGAACACTGTACAGGCACTGTAGAGACGAATATCTACTTGTCAAGAAACGTAATGCAATTTGTAATTTCAGTTCTGATAATGATGCTTCACGCATAACAGTATCTTGTTTCTTTATTGCATTACTAACTCTGTTTAAAAGGAAGTGAACTGCTCTGGTGACATTCTAAGTTAATTAAAATAACTCCTAGGGTCTTCAATCACAATTTGTTTCAGCAAGGTCGCTGAGCAACTGAGCTGACGTCTTTTTTTTAATCCAGTCACGAACCCATACACGTTCCTTATTCTTTTTATGTTCAGTCTTACGCAGCGACTTCACATATCGGAGTAATAGCTCCGCCACAACTGTTACAGCAACCAAAACTTTCATTCTGCGGTTAGTACGGCCCTCATAAACCAACGAATCTGAAGTGTATAGTATTGGCGCCGTGCCAACAGACATACACGAAACCAGTTGCGCGCAGTTCATTTCATGCAACGAGTGTCGCAACCTAGTGTCGTCGTGTAGACCAGCCTTAATATACAGGGTGTGGGGCTTCGAGTTGGGCTCTGGGGCTGTCGTGCTGGCAGTGACATTCGTACGACGTGTGTGGCCTACCAGGTAGAGTACGAAAACGGCCCTCGGAATGTCTGCACTAATAGTGCAGTTACTGTTGCTGATTGGCAGAGTAGCTGCGGGAATTATGTGCATCTTGGATGGTCTGAACTGTGGGCGGTGACACAGGAGACTGTAAACAAGTTCATTTGGTGAGACACTGAGATTCCAAATCCTCGCACTGTGTACTGATTACCGGTTGTTCAATAAGTGTTATAAGCAACGTCTGTTATTATAGGTTACTTTCATGTTATGTAGCTTAAAGTGAGTTGAAGGTAACTGTTTTATCAGACCGCCGTGCTAAAACTAGTCTTGTTATTCTATTATTTTTTGAAAGTTTGTAAATGTGTAAATATTTGGTCAGCGAGTATGGTGGCAGATGTGGCTGTCTTCGCGTAGCGTGTACCTCGAAAGATAATCTGTGCGGTGGTATTTGCCAGTAAGTCGTTTATGTGAAGCGGTTGACTAATTTTCACCCATTTGAAAGCAGTGCCTGCATTCACGTTTATCATAAGGTACATTAAATATTTTGGATTTTCGTTTAAGTGATTGCCAGGCTTGGTGTGTCATTATTCATAATGACCGTTATTGTACTTATTAAGGAATTATTTGCTTAAAACTTTTGCCCATGCACGATTCTTTCGTAAAAACATTTATCGTCTATGTGTCAAAGTGTCTTGGAAAATTTGTGAAGTGGCTGTTATTAAAGGAAGTGTCGTATTTTAAGTAAGAACTGGTACTGCCATTTTAAAATTGGGTATAAATTGTATAGTGATTTGAAATTCCTTGTGTCATTTTATGCAAGAAACATGTGGAGGGTGGTGTGAAGTAGGACAGCATGCTTACTGAAGACGAGTTGGAACGCACTAAGTGTACTTGAAATTTGCTTCATCATTGGTGGTTCTTTCCACAGCCAGTTGTTTACGTTCTAAACTTAGGCTTTCTGCCCGGTTGTCGTGAATAGTATTTAGCGAACATTCCAACCGCGTCTGTGGAGAAATATTCTGCTCTAGAGCTCAGCTCTAACGGAAGAAAGTGCTGCAATCAGTAGTGAAAAACAAAAATTTTGTTGTGAATACTGCATAACTTGAACAGGGATGTAACTACACAAACTACACGCTACCTACACACAAATGAGGCGTTGTTTTAAGTATTTGGTTCATAGCTGATGCCTATTGAGAATGTTTCCACGTTTAATGACAAATGTATATATCAAATTACGAAGTGTTTTCGGAAAAAGGAATTCCAGGTTTACATCAGTTATCATAGAGTTATCGTCAAATTTGCATAGAGTATCACATGACACTGATGAATTATAATATAAGTTCATCTTCAAGATGTTACTTACAGTTAGGCGTTTCATATTCAGTATCTCCATGTGTGTTCCGCTTTTGGATAACATTTTGCACATTTCACAACATTGGACACACATTATCACAGCACAGCAACTACCGTGTCTTTCAAATTGTAAACAAACCAAAGAGTATGTTTGTACAACATGCTAAGAGATTCAGAGTGAATCCAAATATAATGCCAATTTAGAATAAACAAGAACAAATGTTGCATTACAAGTTTAACATACGCATCTAACAAAGTGTATAAAATACGATTCTGAATTATATTTATGTTAATATTAGGAGTGTTGGTTTTAAGATTACTTTTAACATCAGTTTTCATGCGTCACATATGTTTTTTGTGGTGGCATATAAGACATTTGAATTTTGTATGTTATTCGTTAATTCAAAAATTATACATAATTTTGGACTTAGGTAGGGAGAGGTGTAGGCAGTGGCGAGAGGGGTGGGGTGTAGGGGGGAGAATAAGAGGGAGAGGAGGAGGAAGGGAGAGAGAGGGAATGCGTAGGGTGATATATTCTGTGCGGGGTGGAGGGGGTCATTTATTTGTGAATAACTTTAATTCTTCAAGTTTAGAGTCTTCAAAATTCTGGAAGAATAAGGTGTTTGCTGATTCTGTTTGTTTATTTGGAATCGTGTGCGGTGATTTTTGTTTGTGGGTGAAAATCTCTAATTGTTGAAAGAGTGTAGTATAAGGTAAAAGGTAAAGCAGTCAACAATCCGAAGATTGGTTTGAACATCACAGTACTTTATTAGACATGGTCTAGTTTGGAGGTGGTATGCCGTTGCCTTCCTCCGACCTGCGAACTGACTTACCCAGCCAGTTGTAGGGGGAGCTTCAGATTAACGTGGGTTCCGAACCGCGGTGCTACTCGGTATTTTTTCACATGAGCAATACTGCCAGAGGTGGAAAAAGTGGAAAGTGACAGATAAAAATCCTACGACCTGGCGGGGTTCGAACCCGCCTGGCGCTGATAACCTCGCTGTTGAGCGCCCTAAAACGCCAATCATCATCATCATCATCATCGAACCCGCGACCTTTGGATATGTAGTCCGGCACTCTCCCACTGTGCAACCGAGGCGCACGACAGTGTATTATATGGAGGTTGCTTTTTATGTCTGCAATGGAATGTTTGTTTTCTGCAAGGTTGGTGGCAAAAAAGGATTTTTGTAAGTTGTTTAAACGGAGTGCATCAATGTGCTATTTGTATCGGATATTAAAACTTCTTGTTTGCCCTATGTAGTAGCAGGAGCACATATCACATGTTAATTTACATATACCAGATTTGTGATAGGGTGCGATGGTTCTTTTAGTATTATGAAGTATTTTGTTTTTCATCTGATTCTCAGTGTAAAAGCTTACTGAAACCTTTATCAGTAGGATGCAACTGACGACAGGTGTGAGGGAATTCATCATTAATATAGTCCTCAACGTGAGAACACCACAGTTTGTCCGTAGGACCTCATGGTGTTTCTAAAAGAAATCCATTAATTTGTTTATATTGGCGAGACACAAAAAACTGGTGCAATATTCTACTATACTTATTGTTTCAAAAACAGTCCCCAGCCCCCTTCCCCGGTCGACCCTGGCTTCAAAAAAATGGACTACAACTCCCCGTCAGAACTGAAAACACCTATCACTGCTCTCGACATTCAAAACACTATACGCCTCAAACGCAACACCGCTTCCAGTCACGACCGTCTAAGGTTCACACACCTTCGGGCCTGCCTCTCTCCTTTCACACTGCCCTTGCTTTTCCATACAATGTAATAGGAGTCCAACAGAAACATGATTTTAGGCTGAAACCGAATATTCTAGTTTCGCCCGAAATCGAAACTTGCGTAATTAACTTCAGATATCTATATATTTACGTTACACAACTTTTCCACATTTTTGAAGATCCCCTCCTTCTTGAGTGTGCGTAAACCTAATCAGGAGACGTGGGAGGCGAACAGGTATAAAGGACGATACTTTAATAAAAGTACTTCCAAACTACATTCTTTTCTCCTCTTGACATTCTGTACCTAAGAAAAGAAAAATTAAAGGAAGATGGACAATAAGTAAACAACTGGATATTATGTGGTCTCGATATTTCATGTCTCGGAATTACGAGTTTCCCATTATTATGAGCGCCTTAAAAAAAAAAAAAAAAAAAAAAAAAAAAAAAAAAAAAAAAAAAAAAAAAAAAAAAAAAAAAAAAGACTGTTGGCACATTCTATCTACACCGAAAAATGTGCTCCCCTAATATAATGCGAAGTAAATAGTGAAAAGACTTAAAAACCTTTAGGCTGCTAATGTAAATGACTATTTAACAACTTTGTTTTAAAAATATCATATTTTTACATGTATATTTAAAGTCGGTTTTCATATTTTTCACAAGTAAAAAAAATGTTCAAATGTTTGTTAAGCTTCTGGGACTTAACTACGGGGTCATCAGTCCCTAAACTTACAAACTACTTATCAACTACTTTATACTAAAGACGGCACAAATATCCATGCCCGAGGGGGGATTCGAACCCTCGACCGTAGCGGCCGTGCAGACCGTGACTGGAGCGCCTCAGTCTCCTCGGCCACCGCGGCCGGCTTCACAAGTAAATTTCGATAGTTCGAGGTGATCTCTGTACCGTTCACCTCAAACTAACGACACTACTATTTAGGACTTCATCAGTTCAAGAAAGGTAATTTCGGCCATGCCGAAGATTCGGCTGATTTATGGCCGAAACCGGTGGAAACCAATACTTTGGCCGAAACTGGCCGCAACGGAAAGCGAAACCGAATATTCGGCCGGTCATTTAATTTAATCCTTTACACCGGCATCTACCCTGACTTGTGGAAGATCTCCCGAATTCTCATGTCTCACCTCCGTGTTTAGCAAGGTCATGGAAACAATCCTCTCCCACTGAATCCATCAGCACCTCCACCAACAGCAACTCCTTTCCATTTCCAGATGTGGATTCGGGCACTCCTTCTCTGCCAATGACCAACTCCTGCGCATCATCCACCTCCTCTCCGCCCAGCTTAACTCCCGTCGGTCCGCCAACTGTGTCTCCCACGATATCGTGTGTGGCATCCCGGTCTCATTTCCAAGCTCCAGACCTACGCCCTATCTATTAATTATGTCCGCCTCATTGCTTCCTTCGTCACCATCGCCCCTCCTATGTCACTGTCCGTCACTCTAATTCGTCTCTCCCCTCCTTTTCCTCATCTATTCCGCAGACATGCCCCAACTACAGCCTTACTGTCAATCTTCTGCAATATGCTGACGACACCGCCTTCCTGGCCCTTGCCCCTCCCTCGCCTGATCCCAGATCTTGCTCCAGTCTCACCTCGCCGAGTTCGCTGAATGGTGTAACCGGTGGCTCTATTCCACAAATCCAGATAAATTCCAGGCAGTCAGGTCGAACCACCTCCTTCTCCTTCAGCCTCCATGACTCTACGCCGCGATGGAGTAGCCGAGCGGTCTAAGGCGCCTCGATGCGGAGCGGTTGCTCACCGTCGGAGGTTCGAGTCCGTCCTGGGGCATGTTGTGTGTGTTGTCCTTAGGTTAGTTTACCTAGGTTTAAGTAGTTTGTAAGCTACGGACTGATGACCACGCAGTTTGGTCCGATAGATTTAGAAACATTTGAACATTTGAACATGACTCTACCTTACCCTACATGATTGCCCTATCCGTCACACACCCACTTCCGCACGTCTTTCCTTTTCCCATTGTATCTGTTATACTAATTTTACTAGTATATACTAGTTTTATACTGATGTAAGCCGTAAAGGACCCTTCGTTCGTAGCAGAAAGTGATTGTAAAAGCGAACGTTCGAAGCACCGTAAGGCGGTTCCAAGGTAAGGAGACTCTTCTGCCAACTGTTTGAAAGTGTTAGTATCGCGTAATTCTGTGATCTTTCAGTGTAATTTAAGCGCTTCTTAACTGCGTCAGATCACACGTCCATTTTTGGCCACTCGTGGTGGTCTATAATACGGGCGTATTTCTTGGCAGCCGGCCGCGGTGGCTGAGGAGACTGAGGGGCTCCAGTCACGGTCTGCACGGCCACTACGGTCGGGGGTTCGAATCCCCCCTCGGGCATGGATATTTGTGCCGTCCTAGTTCATAAGTAGTTTCTAAGTTTAGGGACTGATGACCCCGTAGTTAAGTCCCATAAACTATACAAACATTTGAACTTAGAGCCGTCCGATTTCGTTGGCACTGGCGAGCCCACAGAATGAGCTGCCATATTGCATTTCGAGAGCAGCGTCATAGAGTCGAAGTGTAGTAACTGTGTTGAGGTCGGTGCTGTAAAAGAGTATGAATAGTTGTTTTACTATGCGTACTTGTTGCGGTGTGTCTCAACCTGTCGACGGAGGAAGAATTGTGGATCAAATGTGAGCCGTAGGTACGGCACTGCTATCTGTGGCATTTATAACTAAAATAGTTGGCCATCGTCTTTGCTGCATTAAGGCGAACCTTGATTATTTTACACTTATTCATCCTAACGTCTAGTTGTTGCTGCTGTCTCGTAATATTAGCTCGCTGGTGAAAAACGCCGTATCATCTACTAACTGTGTGATCTTTAACCCCGCAACAGTTAGCATATCATTCACATAAATATTAAATAGTTATGGCAATAAAGCCGAACCCTGTGGTGGTCCCGTCAGTGCCAGTTTGGTGTCAATGATAACCAGCATTTTTCGAGGTTCCTCGACTGTACTTAATCCACAGTATCGACAACTGCTTTGCTGCTTGCCGACAATGTAGCCTGAAGAGTAGGCTGACCCGCACAACACAAGCGTCAGTTGGGAAACGTCCAGCGTCCGGCAGGCGTCTCTAGCTAGATGAGGGGAATACCTGCGACGTTGTGGGAGCTGCAATCGGATTGATTTCCTGTGTCAGTCAGGTGACGGAAATCGAGTTAGAGGTCAGTGCACCGACTTTCTTTATTTTAGCGAGTTACGTACCATTTTTGACTTGTTTAAACTTTTATTTCAAATATCACAGCATTTGTTTTCAATGCGATTTTTGTATGTTATAGCAAGTAGTAGCCAATTTTATCATTTGTGTTTGTAGGTCCTCTGAATGTCTTTGCAGTAGGAAATTTATGACAGGTTTTTTCAGTATTTGGTTAATCTTTAATTGTCTTTAGACAAACTTCTTTTTTTAGAGTTCTTTCATGAGTTTCATTGAACTAACTTGAAAGTATTAATAATTTTGACGATTTAGTAATGTCATATATTTTCCTATAATTAAGATAGTTTTGTGAAATGTAAATGGTACAATGTATTCACCAAGAGGAGAAAAACTAGTACAACACAAAAACAAATCATAAAAATTGCAATAAAGATAATTTGTTAACACATAGCGCTAAGTAAATAAAAATGACTGATAAAGGATATATTATAATTATATATGGATAAATTACAAAAACTTCTGAACATTTCATAGAAGTGCAAAATCTGTGGTGCACATATCTTGAACATATATCATAAAAAAAGACAAGAAACAAACAAACAAATTTAAATCAGCTAAAGTGAAAATATACAAACACAGGGATGAAGCGATATTAAAATATTTAAAGATGGGCGAGCTTTGTGGATTCTAAGATTTATCCTTAAAAATCGAACAATATTTTCTCTGGCCCAGAAGCCTTTACGTGCATCACAATAAACCCAACGAAAATGTTCCATAAAGGGGATAAATTTATGACACCGGTACAAATCCAACAACTGGATATTAAGGCAAGTGATCTTTGCGTAGTTAATGGATAAAGGTTAAAGAGGACATACAAGTACGCCGTAAAAAATTCATAATATGAGGAAAATTAATTTTTAACATTAAAATTCTTCTGAGCTATTTGCCGTGTCATGATAATAAAATCTTTCCAACGGTTCTGATCTGTTGCAGGAACCTACCACAGTATTCCTTGAGGAAGGCTCCTGCAACGGATCCGAAACGTTGGAAAGATTTTATTATCATGACGCGGCAAATAGCTCAGAAGAATTTTAACGTTAAAAATAATGACAGCGTAATTTTTGTATTCACAGTATGTGATGAAGTTTTGTTTAAAACCCTAGTGCAGCAAAGGGAAGGGGGAAGGGAGTTGACTGAGCTCATACAAATCTTCTTCTCACCATCATGTCTCCAAATTTTATACACCCTATGTCTGAATAGTAATTCTCGCTGTCTCTCTTTCTCTCTCTCTCTCTCTCTCTCTCTCTCTTTCTCTCTTCTGAAATTAAAAGAACAATAGCAGCCTCGGGATGGCTGCAGACTCCCCTAGATTCACCACAGTAATGCAGAGAACCTCAAAATTGTGTCAGAAAACCAAAAGTACTTTATATATTCTATACAAGAAATATTAGAGTATGTTTTAAAAGCAGGAGAAAAGTAGAAGTTTTAATTAACCGATTAATTAGAAAGGATGCCACCAACTCGCAACTGTGAGTGAGGTGGGGAATGGAGGGAGAAGGAAGCAGGGTAAAGTTTGGAATGGAAATTTGAGCATTGATTGATGGAATTTAAAGGCTCTGATAGGCGGAAATTTGAATTGAGTTACTGAATACAGTGAAGAGAAGTGACCGGGGGGGGGGGGGGGTATGAAATGGTAAGAATAAAAGGAGAAAAAGTTAGGGAAAAAAAAGGAAAAATGAAGTTGGGGCGAAAAATGGAAAGATAAAATTGGGAAGAAAAAGGAAAAATTAAGTAGAAAGAAAAAGAAGGAAAAATAATTTTGGGGAAAAAAAGGAAACTAAAGTTGGGAAGAAATAGAAAAAAATAAAGATGGAAAAAATAGAAAAAAATAAAGTTGAAAAAAAAGGAAAAATAAAGTTGGGAAAAATAGGAATAATAATAATAAATAAGTAAAAATTAAAGTAATAAATTAAGGGGATGTTGGGAGTAGTGATAACAGTTGTAAGGAAGACATGGGTACAGAATAATTGGTGGGGAAGGTGGAGGGGGGGGGGGAAGAAGTTAGGCATAGGATGCCTAACTTTGACGGTTTGCAACGGCGTCCCTTAACAAGATCTTCTTTAGGTCCTTAGCTGTCGACCAGCGACGTTTGATTGACAGCTTTATAATCTATGGCACTTGCAGAGAAGATGTTGTTCTCGTGGGTTGCACCGTTGTCACCGCACATGATAAAACAACACATATTGTTTCAACAATCATGTTATAAGAATCATTAACATTAAACATCATTAACAACAACATGAATAAACATTATTTTACCTGCAAAACAGAGCTGATGTTATGAAGTAGCAGGGAATATTTCGTCCCACTACAGAATTTGACGATCTTGGAGGACGTATGTGCTACGTGTACGTCCAGAAGCCCGTCTGTTGTTGAGAGATTGATCATGTGACCATCGCAACCAGCTTCGATGCACAATTGACTTATCACATCCGAACTGTATAGCAATTATCAAAGACCATTCCATCACTCGGAGGCCAGAATTTGAACCCTTTCGAAACCGCTCAATTGACTGCGTCTCCGTACCAGTGTACCTGTTTTCATGGCATAATTTTAATGTTGTAAATATTCCCTACGAACGGGTATAGACAGATGACGATCTGGCAGGTATCTTTTGGCGAACAACCATTATCAGTACATCTAGTGTCGGCATCTGACGTCATCGGATGAAATTCGTCTTCAGATGGACTCATTTTTACTTTTTCAGCGGTGTGTCGAAACATTACTGTCCTGTTCGACAGTCGGCTGTTATATTTTAGAAATTCATCACAGTATTAGCTTGTCAAAACATAAAACTAAGATAAAACATTTCATCCTCAACATGATGTGTAGCTGCACTATCAGACACGTGTCGCCAACGACTGAAAAACACTCAGCCTCTACTCGGGAGCACATGGTTATAATCCCGGCTCAGTTTTTGTCAGTCATCGGCGACATATGCAACTTTATGGGTCCCATAGTACACGCGCACCTCATATGGAAAATAAACTGTTTACTTTAGACATACTACTTTTTTTGACAATTAAATGCTTAAAAGGTTGCTACCAGTCACAAATATTTATTAGCGACATGTTTCGATGCATGCATCATTATCAGGCTACAGGCATACGAAATACATTACTAAAGATATTCATTAAACTGAATTGACAATATATTGATGTTTGTGGCAATGAAACTGTGAAAAAAGAAATATGACACTGGTAAGGTTATGTCTCTTTATGGGCTGAGATACAGTCTGTTTATTACTCACATTCGTGTTGAGTAGCTCTTTTCTTCGTCTGACTGCGTGCATAGCACTTACATTACTGGACTTGCTAGCCCCAAAACGCAGAACTTTTCGACACAATATCAGTGTCAACACAAGGCTGACACACTAAACAAGATCGACACAATATTTCTGTCATTACAAGACTGACACACTAGAACTTAATTATTTAGATACAGTCACGGTACACAAAATCAGCATGGTTTTAAATTGTTTTGACAATCATATATGGTGATGTATGTTTAAAATCTGAGATCGCTCTTAACACAGTAACGAGACGGATGACTTATATCTAGATGTAAGAGGTATATGAGAGAATCTGATTCGCAGGTTATGCACATTATGTAAGTTATAGGCAAACTGCAGTATTAATTTATATCTGTGTACTCCGTAAAGATAGGCATTTGAGGATGGTAGCAAGTCAGCCGAATCTAGTCATGGAGTAAAAACTCTTTTCACCAAAGCAATCTTGGCAATTAATAATTTCTCATTCTTAAGACAAGTTATAGGGAAAGATTAAATTTTCTGTCTGCATTGCGACAATACACATAGGCTCCTAAATTCTGACAGTTTAAACAATCAACCACAAATTTTCGCTTCAATTCTTTAATGATAAATAGTTTACAATAATAATTGACATTCTGTTGCCGCTGAGGAGAGATCGAGAGCTTTCAGGGGCCTTGCTGCGAAGCTCACGGTTGCTCACCGTCGGAGGTTCGAGTCCTCCTACAGGAATGGGTGTGAGTGTTTGATATTATCTCACCTTCTTGATTCACTCTTTGTTGCCGTCATTACTTCCATGATTTATTTCCTGAAGAGTACGGACGAAAGATTCCATTCTACTTAACACTGTTCTCAATACCAACACTCTATTCTTGGTCTTTCAGTCGTATTATTACCTCTTGGTTCGCTTCTTATTATATTTACCCGCTTTATCCTATAGCTCACTACTGTTTTCCTCAGAATTTCTAATATCTTGTACCGTGTTTCAGTGCGGAAAGTTCTCTCGAGGTAGATAAGTCGTATGGACGTATTTTGCATGTTGTGCTTTTTCTTCAGTCTTGCTTTACTGAGCCTCTTCGTCATGTTTGGACCATTCCAAAAGCAATTTTCTTGAATGTGACTAAGATTATGGACAACTCCTAGGTCATGGTTTCCTGCAATTTAACGTGACAAACTTTTTTCCTCAGTTAAAAAATTTCCTAACAAGTGAACATTAAAGTTTGTGAACACATAGTCAGCATTACCTTCCAAAACAGCAATTCATTTGCTGTTTATTGCAGTTGTAGCAACAACTAAAGATATTTTATATCTTAATATCCTGCCATTCAACCTTTTACTGGGGCATTCACAAAATAACTAGGGATATGGGGTGTTTGCAGTACCCTACAGAAATACGATACTGAAGTTTCGATTTTTTCTTAAATTGTTTGTTATGCAATAAACGTTGCATTTAGACTTTTATTAATTCATTTAACACAATTTTAATCACCAAAGAACTCGATAATTATCCGTAATTGATGAATCAATAAAATGTGTAAAATTGTTTGAAATGTTCATTTTTAATTAATCAAATAATAAAAGCTTTAATCATTTTAAAATTAGAGAGAGATGTTAATACACAAAACAACATACATATTTATGTCACTTAAAACAATTACGTACGTCAAGTCTGAAGAAAAATCACTGGAAATTTTCATCATCACTGGAAGATGATTCTGAATTGTTACATTTACTGCAGATGATTTTTTCTAATGATTTAAACACGCAAATTGGTTACACTTGTAACAGAAGAACCATTTTCTTTGTCAGCATGTCTTGAGCAAATTGTGCATCTTCCTGTTGTGCGTTTATTACTTTGAACTGCTGGAGTAAATTATTCCGTGTTTGAGATTTTAGCTGCCTTCAGCCGGATGGATCCTGGTACAGCCGAGTTTGAAACAATTGTAAGTAGTCCATTAAAAGATCGTATTTATATTACATTGTTTTTCTTCTTGTAGAAAGCATGAATACGATCAGTATAAAGGTTGGTGCACTTTATTATTCAGCACATGGATTTTTTAGCAATTAGTTACTATATTTTGTTTTCATTTTTCCTTGTTATTAGCTTTAGGTGTAGTCATCTATTTAGTTACTTTGTCCCTACCAAGCATAAACCTCTCCGGTGTTGCTGAAGAGGAGGATGCCATATCTTCACCGGCATCGTCATTAGATTGATCACTTGCATTTTCACGATCGCTTTCTTCGCACTGTTCTTCTTCATTGTCGTCCGGAACTTCAAACTGAGGAATCTCATACTCTTAATCTTAATTGACAACTTCCTCCAGCAGCCTTCTGAGACTATTTTGTTCCTCTTCATACGACACCATGATGTGCCCAGCTCAACAAAGAAAGTTGCACTACTAGGTAGGTGTATTGTCAGCAGTTATAGGTTGTAACTCAGTGTACATCTACATCTACATGGGATACTCTGCAAATCACATTTAAGTGCCTGGCAGAGGGTTAATCGAACCAGCGTTATACTATTTATCTCCCATTCCATTCTCGAATAGCGCGCGGGAAGAAAGAACACCAGAAACTCTCCGTTCGAGCTCTGATTTCTCGTATTTTATTCTGATGATCATTTATACCTATGCAAGTGAGAGTCAACAATATACAGGGTGTCCAGAAAAGGACTCCCTGATTTCAAAATTAAATATATCAAAAACAAAGATCGATAGGGGAATGCAGTAAACGGTATTTTTATTGTGAAAGCTGTAAGAAGTTTATACAGCAGTTTGAAATAATAGTTACAAAATCTGATAACGAATGGCGCTGTAATCGCCATACGTAATGCCTAGTATAAATACTGATCCGAAGCCCAGAGCGATCAGTTCCACTACTGAAACGTGAAAGGCGGTTAGCGAACCGAAGGAAGAGATTAAAACCATGTACTCCATTGAACAACGCGTTTTTCTGGTGCTAGAGTACCACAGGTTAGAAGAGACTCCTACGGCAACAAAGCAAAGTTTTCAAGCAAGATTTAATATTCCAAAAGGACCCGTTGCGAAAACCATTCTTACGCTCTTCGCAAAATTTCAACCAACAGGCAGCGTAACTGATGATCTAGTGGGGCATGTTGGCAGCAAGCAAACCGCAGTTACGTCTGAAAATATCGCCACAGTTTCTGGAATTATTCAGCGAAATCCAATGTCATCCGTCCGTATAATTGCATCTGAGACTAGTTTGAAGCGTTCCAGCACGCAGAAAATACCGAGAAAGAGCCTACACATGTTTCCATTCTAAATTCAAACGCAACAGGCCATACCCGTACGAGCTGTGCAACAAAGGGTTGCCTTTGCTAATCGGATACTCACAATGATTGATAGTGAAGGATTTGATGTTGGCTGCCTCTGGTTTACAGATGAAGCACACTTGCACCTGAATGGATACGTGAAAAAGCAGAACTGGCGATTTTGGGGTTCCGAAAAGCCATATAGGTGTGAAGCGAAAGCCCTGTATTCTTATAAGTTGGCGCTTTTTTCATCCGTGAAACGGTCACTGGTGCACGTTACGTTGAAATTTTGGAACAATTTGTCGCCACACCGCAAGCGGTGGAGGATCGACCACGCACTGAATGGTTTATGCAAGATGGAGCCCGACCACATCGGACCAAACAAGTGTTTCGCTTTCTTGAGGAATACTTCGAGAATCGAGTCATTGCTTTGGAATATCTCAAATTTACTGGTGCAGTCGTGGATTAGTCTCCATATTCGCCGGATTTGACTTCCTGTGACTTTTTTTGTGCAGCACAGTGAAAGACATGGTCTACCCGAAGCATCCCGCCACGCTGGACGAGCTTGTATCGGCGATCTCTGTAGCATGTGAATCCATTTCGGTTGAGACACTACGAAATGTGATGGCGAATTTCATTCTTCGTTTGCGCCACCTCAGTAGTGCCAATGCTGAACATTTTGAAAACATTGTGTTGTGATTGTTTGCAAAGAGTGTTTTCATACGATTATTTCACTTATGTATGCTGATATGAGCTGTACAGCGTACAGCGCCATCTGTTAGTAGCTTTTTTTAACTATTATTTCAAACTGCTGTATAAACTTCTTACAGCTTTCACAATAAACATACCGTTTACTGAATTCCTCTATCGATCTTTGTTTTCGAGATATTTAATTTTGAAATCAGGGAGCCCATTTCTGGACATCTTGTATTTTCGAAATTCGTAGGAGAATGTTGGCGATTGGAGTTTCGTAAGTAGTCCACGCCGCAGCGATAAGCGCAGTTGTTGTAATGATTCCCATCCCAGATCCTGTATCATTTCCGTAACGCCGTCTCTCCTGTATCGTGACAACACGAAACGAGCTGCCCTTCTTTGGACTCTTTCGATGTCCTCCGTCAAACCCACATTTTAAGGATCCCACACTGGGCAGCAATACTCCAAAAATGGACGTAGTGTATGCAGTTTCTTTTGTAGTTCTGATGCATCTTTTAAGGGTTCTGCCAATAAAAATGCAGTCTCTGGTTCGCCTTTCCCACGACATTATCTACGTGTTCTTGCCAGTTTAAGTGTAGTATTGGACGGTGCAGTCTCCTCTTCTCTTGCTGCGATATTCATCTCTACCTGAGACCCACTTTAGTCCTCTCCCTCCCTTCCCACAGACTCTCTCTCTTTCTGTTTATTTGTGTGTGTATGTGTGTGTGTGTGAGCGTGTGTGTGTGTGTGTCTGAACGATATCTGTGAGTGATGTATGTTCCTACGTCGCTTTGTTTCTGTTCCTTCCCCATGTACACATATTGTGAGTCACACGTCTGCAATATTTGTGCACCGATGACACACCTCAATTGCAGTTGCATTTTTCTGGATTGGATGGATTATCTGCGAAACGCCGTAGAACGCAGCAGCAATCTCCACCGAATATTTGTTACAGCACCGTACAGTTCTGATCACTTGATGGCTTTGCTCGTCGTAACGAATATGACGGCCGTATTAAGAAAAGGACGTTAATGGACGGAAGCAGTGGCGCGTTGGAGAAACTGATTCGTCGCGCACCGCTGGTACTAACAAGAACATTCCGATCGCAAATGCCGATTCGGAGACGCCGTTCAGATTTCATATTTTTCGCGTCACTGTATCGCGGCGAGGCGAAAAAAGAAGGAAAAAAGCGAGAGAGAAAAGACTGCGGTACCCGTTCCTTCGCTCCACTTGCTCTCTCTCCAATTTACTTAATTGAAGAACTGCGCCGCCGCGAATGCCAATGTATTTGACGGCAGAAAGACCGAAATCTTTCCAAATTGAACTTCGATTTCCTCTGTATCACTTTTATTATGACTATTTTCAAATCATAAAATAAATGGTATTCGCGCAGTTGGAGCGAAAAAATGGAAGGCAGGATTATTAAAATCGCAAATGGCATTCCCAGTTTCGTAATTTTCGGCGTAACGGCTCGTTTCACAAAATCTGAAGAAGCCTGAAGCTATCGCTTCCACATTCCGAAGTCAGACCTACTTAATTAAATGACTGACGATGGTGGTGGGGAGGGGGGAAGGAGAAAAGAAAGAATTGTGTAAGAAATTTCTGTTGCAGAGCTTTCGGGGATTCGTTGTGACGGTAAATTTTTCCAGTTATGAGAGTTGCTTGTACATATATTGCGTCATATATTGCGAGTAACGGCAAGAAAACGCTGCAAAACTGGGTAAGTTGATAAGAGTCATTAAAGAAACATCATCCAAAGCCTACCTGAAAGAAAAAAGCACTACGTCAGTTAGTAACGAAATCCCAAATTTAGCTTTTTGAAATCTCTTACACTTACAAACCCTATAAATATTAAATAAAATATAATTTCATACTGCTGGTGGTAACTCGTACATCACACTAAACTAAAAAGTCTGTACAGGAAATTACGTGATCTTTCTAGTCTCTTAGATGTGGTATGTATGTTTCTAATACATAAGTTTACAACTATCTCTTTGCTTCAGTAACATGGACGAGAAACCAGCTAGTTTTTGTCTTTTTGTTCTTATCTTTCCAAAATCTCTTCATGTTGTCATATCTAGTGCGTTTTTAATATAGGCTGCGCCTGAATAGCCGTACGCACTGTTGTGTGTGTTGTCCACAGGTTATTTTAACTTAGTTTAAGTAGTTTTTACACTAGGCACTAATAACCAAGCAGTTAAGTCCCATATTTAGGTTCTGGTCAACGGAAATGGGGTCAGGTGTCAAACAGGTATACCTTTACACACCAAAACAGAACCTTTACGGCACTAACTGCCTTTGAAGGTCCCATCATGTATTTGATGTATCACAGGCCCCCTTTCCATTAACGAAAAGACGTAGATTCAAGTATGTTGATTTCAAGATTGTAAAAGATGGGCCACCTCACCCTCATCTTTTCGGAATAATCAGATTTCTCAGAGTTTTTAAAAGAAGACGATGTACTGCGATTGTCTATTATTCCTATTCATCTTTTGTGATTATTCTTGCAAGTACTAAGTTTTTCGTTTGAGCATCACAGCAATTGAGTGACCGCCAACGGCAGTCTTCCAACCTGATCGAGTTGCTGACGTCGTTGGAAGCTACTTAACATGGATCCACAACCTTGTATTATTAAAATATTCCCGAAGTCCTTCTGAGCTGCTACGTATAATGTTATTAAAATGATCAAACTGAAATAGTGTAATATGATTGAGTGTAATTTAGAACAGTTTTATTCTCACTACATTTGAAAGAAGTTCTTATATTCAGATTTCGTGTATTGTGAAGCATACTTAAAGTACACATATTCTGACAAAATAAAACGTTTCTTGGGGTTTTAAAAGAAATATTTTAATGATGAAAGTTATCAATTCTATTCGTCAGGAAATGTTTAAGTAAACGTGGCTAAGAGGGATAAAACTTCAAGGAATTTTAAGGTCAAATAGGATGTCAGTATGGAGATATCTATGTGAGTAATGTAAACTTCATAATTCCATTTTCTTACATTTTACAGGAGACCCAAAAACTGTAGCTTAAGAATAATATAAAGTAGTGAGAAATAAACTTGTTATATGTGCAAATAAGTAAGTAAGTGTTCAAAAAAGGTCAAATGCATCGCCAAATAGAAACATGATATTTTACTAAACTTAAGAGGTTGTTACAAGGAAATGTAGTTACGAGGTTTTCATCGCCTAACGTCGATATAAGAAGATCTTTGACATTGTATTTTTATTAAAAAAACATCGAGGAGTGTGCGGTTATTGAAAATGGTTAGAAATCTCAATGTGATAGACTGTTAGTGAAGAACGTTTCAGTTTCAAGTTATTATAGTGTTAGAAAAACGTTATCTTTAATTTTAGTGCAATCGGCTCAAGTAACAACAGACTATAAAAGAAAATAAGTTATTTTACATTTGGTTCTGATTTAGTGATCAAATACCGATTTCGACTGCCAGTAACAGAATAGACCTGAAACAGCTCAGAAACTCAACCTAATAATACTGCATTGCAATATCACAAAACTCTCTCGTCGATCTGTTCAGAGATTATTAATTGTGGAGCGCAGATGATATTTTAACATCACAATGAGGACTAAACGAAGGACTAAAAGTAAAATTTTTATTTCCTAACAGACCCGCTTCAAAACCTGTGACAAAAACTTCTGATAATTTTGAACAAGTTTTGGGTGATATCGTTGGGAAGTACTCGGAAGAGGCACATGGGAGTGTCCGAATGGTCTAAGGCAACATGTTATGGACTGGGCGGCCGCTCCCGCCGGAGGTTAAAGTCCTCCCTCAGCTCTGGATATGTTTGTTGTTCTTAGTGAAAGTTAGTTTAAGTAGTTTGTAAGACTAGCGACAGATAGTGCAGCAACAGCAACAATCTGGTGCAATATATTTACAAACACGGTCTGCACGGCCACAACGGTCGGAGGTTCGAATTCCCACTCGGGCATGGATATTTGTGCCGTCCTTAGGATAAGATAGTTGATAAGTAGTTTGTATGTTTAGGGTCTGATGACCCCGTAGTTAAGTCCCATAAGCTATACAAATAAACAAAAAACTAATTACTCTGAAGATATTGAATAGAGATCGGTTATGCAACAGACAGGTCAAATGATCCTTAAGCAAACGGTAGTTCCTAATTATTAATAATAATAGATCGTACCATACATTCATACCAGTGCGAAATACTGTAGCAGTACGGTAGAACTTAATCGTTCACTCAGAGACTAAATTTCTTCCGACTCCGAATATTACTTGCTTTATTTAGCCATGGTAGACCGAAGTCTAATATGAGAAAAAGTTAAAAATACCAGAAAAGCGGTGATAATGATGAGAAGACTGAAAACGATTCGTTTGAGAATCAGGAAAGAATGTTCCCTTCGTTGAAGGGATTAGGACACGTCGGAAGTTATCAGATGTCGTAACCAGTTTTTTTAATTGTAAGTAATATCTAGGGGCAGATGTAGACTCTGATCAAACCTTATTGGTAATTAATTTTAGATGAAAAGTGACGAAGTTGAAAGAATGGAAAATGGTAAGAAGACGAAACCTGGATAAATTTAAGGATCCTGATGTTGTTGGAGGTATCGGAGGGAGCATTACGTAACATTAACTGAAACTGGGGCATCCTTAAACTAAATTAAGAATGAGTAATAATGAGGGAAGGAAACTTGCGGTTTAACCTCTCGTCGACAGCGTGGTTATACAGACGGAGATCACGAATCAAGGAAAACCTAAATGTGGACGATCGGAGGTATATTTAAACCACCGTTGTCACTAATGCGAGTCTAGTGTGTTACCACTGCATCACCTCGCTTGGTATGTGGTTTTGATCACAAAGTCAATAACATTTTAAAACTTAATGAATCACGGAATAATGTAGATAGAGATGTAAAAATTTACACACATGCATGGAATGACATGGGGTTTTATCAGAACCTAAAAAAAAAAATTACAAAGTTATAAAAATGTTCGACATATGGCGATGGGTAGCAAAACGTCAGTGACTGGGCATGAAAATCGTGTATAAAAGGAGCTTTAATGAGAAAGAGAATCAGATACACCACCAGTCGCAGCATGTTGACGTTACCTAAATAGGCGCTTTGAGTGAAGCTGTGTTATGAGAATTGGGAATGTGCTAGTTCAGCGTTACGATCCTATCCCCATAGAAAGGGGATTCGAACGGTTAAAAGTCCGTTGACAAATGCAGCTGTGGCGAGAATGATTTCGAAGTTCGAAGCCACAGGTTGTTTAGACGATTGACCTCGTAGTGGCCGACCGAGCACAAGACGTAATGCTGCTGAGAAAGTTCAGAAAGAAATTGAGACTGTAGCGTGTTCGTCTCTGCACGGGGAAGTCAGCGCTCGTGCAGTCGCACGTCGCACTGGCATTCCATACACTACTGTTTGGTTGGCACTTAGGCGTACCCTCCGATGCTATCCTTACAAAATCCAGCGGCATCATGGTTACCTGGATTTAGTGAAGCGGAGGGGATTTGCGGTGTGGGCGTTTCAAAAGATGGCGGAAGATGTCGATTGGTTGAGTAACGTGTTGTGGACCGACGAAGCTCATTTCATGCTCCGAGGGTCTGTAAACGCCTCCAACCCCAGAATTTGGGCTACCGAAAATCCTAGAACTGTCGTGGAAACTCCATTGCACGACGAGAAAGTCACGATATGGGTTGGATTTACCACGTCTGCCGTTATGGGGCCTTTCTTCTTTGAGGAACTGCGTGATTCTGCTACCTTGTAACTGCTATCGTGACGGGTGAGAGGTATGCCGATATGTTACAGAATCGCATCATCCCCAGACTGGCTGATAAACACCTGCTGGAACGTACGATTTTTATGTAGGATGGCGCTCCACTCCATATTGCTAGACGCTTGAAAGATCTCTTGAGCGCGTCAGTGGTGATGATCGTGTGTTCATCCACTACTTTCTTCATGCTTGGCCTCCCAGGTCCCCAGATCTCAGTCCGTGCGATTATTGGCTTTGGGGTTACCTGAAGTCGCAAGTGCATCGTGATCGACCGACATCTCTGAGGATGCTGAAAGACAACATCCGACGCCAATGCCTCACCATAACATTATTCCTCGACTACAGCTGTTGTTGAAGAATGATTGTGAAAATATTGAGCATTTTTTGTAAAGAACATCATCTGTGCTTTGTCTTAATTTGTTATGCCAATTATTGATTTTCTGATCAGAAGAAGCGCCGTCTGTCAGATATTTTTTGAACTTCTTTTATTTTGTTTTGTTCTAATAAAACCCCATGTCATTCCAAGCATGTGTGTCAATTTTTACCTCTCTATCTACATTATTCCGTGATTTATTGAGTTAATACTGATTTTTTGATCACCCAGTATATAGAGTACGGTAATAGAGAACGAAATGGTCGAAACATAAGGCCAAGTAAAAATCCTTGTACATCATTGCAGCTGATAGATGGAAATGTAAAAATGCAGGAAATGAAGCTGGCAAAAGAGCCATACGTGATCTTCAGCGTAAGTGTGAAATAAACACGCAGATGTAGGTAAAATGAAAGTCGGCACATGCATGTGTAACCGACGAAAAAATATGGCGTTAATGAAACGTTATGAGAAAAGAAAAGCAGCTATATAAGTGAGTTGAGTTGTGGTTGAGGGTGGTAACAATAAATACGTAGGGCTAGAGAAAGAAAATGAACGCAGTTATCCAGAAAGAGGAAGTAGATGAAGCTGAGATAGGAGATACGATCAGGAAGAGAGACCAATGAAATACGTTGATCCCTAAACAATGTTCGTCGCGCCGGGAGGAGTGCGCGTCTGCTCCCCGTCGGAGGTTCGAGTACCCCTTCTCGAATGGACGTTTGTGTTGCCCTTAGCATAAATTACCTAGGCGGGCTGACGCAGAAATAGCACTGCGCTAAGCTAGGCCAACCACAAAAACCGAAGGACACCACACAAACTTGTTTTTAAAATTAAATAATCTGTAACACAGTGCAGTAATCTTACAACTACTGCGTGTTAATAGACAGCAATCAGCTATTAAACTTGCGTCTCACCGTAATGCCT
This sequence comes from Locusta migratoria, assembly GCA_026315105.1. Classification (NCBI taxonomy): domain Eukaryota; kingdom Metazoa; phylum Arthropoda; class Insecta; order Orthoptera; family Acrididae; genus Locusta; species Locusta migratoria. The sequence goes on from CM048747.1 coordinate 107,788,106, forward strand.
ATGGCTCTTTTACACACAACAAAACACAATAACCTAATCGTATTTATTAACTGAGCAGCGTAATTGTGATAGCCTGGTTATTACGTGATCAAAATTACACTCTCTTTTGTGTCAACGTAAGTGTAAAGTTAGTAATTGGTCACTGTTATCAATATTCTTGAAAATTATGTTACACGTTATTTCATCTGACTCGCTCAGTTCCTGAAAAACATCTCCATCACATGTCAACAAACATATGTCTACAAATGGATGACGAAGTAGTGCTGCCCAGCGGCAACAGATGGCAGAGAGACAGAGTTTTAGCTGCGACACTGCAAGTGGCGAGTACGGGGTGGCATACCGTCAGTGAGTACGGCGCGTGAGTACGTACTCGGGCACCCTGCTTGAGAGGTTAATTAATCCATCATTAATTTTCATAATTAGATTAATAATAATGTATCAGCTTTGCTGCTATTCAGCAACGTTTAAAACTGTATATTTCAAAATTTGATCGCTCTTTCAGTGAGCGTGGCGATCGTAAACCATTTTCTTTTGATAAATTCAGTCAGCTCCACCACTTTGTTTATCAGTTTTGCCATTTTAACAACTTGTAAAATATTACTCCAAATTTTTTCCCACCAAATTTCCGATCGTGGTCGTGCACAGATACGCTGCGGCAAATTTCATGTTACAACCTCATCTATCGGGAGTAAATTTTGGACGATTGCCCATCCAAATAGACAGTGATTTAGGCACACGGTATACTTAATTGCTAAATGACCGGTTATTTTAGAGGTGGGAGGTTAAACACCTTATTACCCGATGCCTCAGAAACGTCTCGGTGCTAAAGATAAACCACACGCGAGATAACGAAAACAGATTATAATCGTTACCAGAACGGAACTCTGTCTCATAATTTAGTAGAAAATATAAATAAATTTTGGTCACATGTATAGTACGTTAGCGGCAAAACGCAATGAATACTTTCACTACAAGATGGCAATGATGATGCTACTGATAACAGTGGAACTGTAGCAGAATTACCAAACACCAATTCCCGCAATTCCTTGGCATACAAATTAGATTCTTTTCAGAGAATCTTGATGAAATTGGTCCATACCTACCATTATTTATACAGTCACTCGTTCAGCTAAATATCCATATCAAATTACTCCAATATTCAAAAAAGGCAATAGGTGTGATTCACAACATTATAGGCCCATATAATTGTCGTCGGGTTGCAGCAGGATAAAACACATACTTTTCTGAATTGTTATGAACTCAAAATCAAATGATCAAATGTATGTAAATCTATCGGACTCAACGGCTTGGTTAATAGTCCGTAGCTTACAAACTATTTAAACTAAGGTAAACTTACATGAGGACAACACAAACAACCATGGCCGATGAGGGACTCGAACCCCTGACGTTCGCGTGCACCACAGCATGGCACCCCAGTGCGCACGGCTAATCCGTCGCTGCCGTTATGAACTACCTCGCATAGGAAGACCTATTGACCCATAGCCCACACTGATTCAGAAAGATTCATTCTTGTGTGACACATCTAGCATTACGTGATGAAGGATATCGACAATGGATCTCAAATCAACTTAGGTTTTCGGTAGATCTTTGGGACTGTATCTCACAAGCTTCTTTTAATCGAATTGCATGCTTACGGAATATCATCTTAGTAGTGCGATTGTATTCGTGATTTCTTGTTAGAAAGGACAAAGTACGTAGATACTGATGGAAAGTCATAGCGCAAAACAGATGTGATAACTGGCGTCCCCCGTGTGAAGTTTCATGGGGCCCCTGCTGTTATGAGACAACCCAGCTCTTTTAGACCGCTGCTGATGCTGTCGTTTACCGGTTAGTAAAATCACCAGAAGATCTAAACGATTTAGATACGATATCTGAATGGCACGAAAATTGGTAATTGACCCTAAATAGTTAAATGTGTAAAGTCATCCATGGAATACTAAAGAAATCCGTTAAACTACACTTCCACGATAAATTAGTTATAATTAAGGGCTATAAAATCATCTAAATACCTAGGAATTACAATTACGAACAATTTTAATTGGAAAGTAATCATAGAAAATATTGTGGGGAGCCGCAGTGCTCGAGCGGTCTGCGGCGCGCCAGTCACAGTCTGCACGGCCGCTACGGTCAAGTGTTCGAATCCTCCCTCGGGCATGGATGTTTGTGTCGTCTTTAGTATATGTTAGTTTATAAGTATTTTGTAAGTTTAGGGATTGATGATCCTACAGTTAAGTCCCTTAAGCTTAACAAACATTTGAATTTTTTATTGTGGGGAAGGTGAACCAAAGGCTACTTTTTATTGGCAGAACCAGTGGCGGACTAAGGCTGTCGGAGGACCGGGGCGGCGGCAAAACAAAATGAGGCCCCCGTCCACTTGGAAATACATGTTTTGCTATGAGAAATAACTTTATTTGGAGGCCCTCCAATACGAGAGGGCAGGGGCGGTCCATCTCCTCCGCCCGCCCCCCCCCCCCCCCACTCTGCACCCAACTTTACTCCACCACTGTGCTGAAACTTAAAAGCTGTAATATTTCTACTAAAGGAACTGCCTACACTACACTTGATGGTCATTTTTGGAGTATTGCTGTTTATTCGCACAAGCTGCGACTAACGGAGGACAGAAATTTCAGAGCAGGGAAACTTGTTTTGTAAGAAAAAAGGCATGAAAATGATACACGACTTGAGGAGGGAAGAATTAAAATAAAGGCAATGTCTATATGAACGCATATTGTGGCTCAATCACTGGAACGATTAGCCGATTCCTTAAGAGACACAAGATCGACTCCGGCTTCAGGACCCCTTTAAAAAGTACGTCTGTTGATGAGATCTGTTAAAGATGATGTAGGCCTAACAACACCGGGAGTATATAAAATACCTTGTGGTTGTGGACAATTGTATATAGGACAAACAGTGCGCACTATTGAACAGCGCTCTGTGGAACACGAACGATGTTATCGTTTACGTTATCCCGAAAAGGCAGCAATTGTGGAGCATGCACCTAAAAACAGACATCGTAATGCGTTTGAGAAGACATCCATAATTACAAGAACGAACCGTTTCTGGCATAGTGTATTAAAAGAGGCGATTGAGATCAAAATAGCTGACAATACTCTTAACGGAGATGGCGGCTTGCAGCTGTGCACGGCTTGGAACCGGCGATCGGAAGGTTGATGAGGGCGCGGCAAGCACGCGACCAAAACATTGCCTTTTATGGTCATGTCGTGGAGCACCAGTGACGTCACAGCCCGCAGTGCAGTTATATAATGATGACAGCAGCACTCACTCGACAGTCAACCACTTGACAATGGCCGAAGAGATCTCGGCCGAAACGTCATGGACAGTAAACCAAATGACGCGCCTGGAAGCCCGAGAAAATTTTATCAAAAATTTTATCAAAGACAATGTGTGTTCGCGATTTTTTTTTTCACCGACTTTCTCCTCTGAGTGCGAAAGTTTTTTTTAGCACCGACGTACATCATCATAATCACAAGAGAAGAGAAATGACAACGAAAACGGATATTCGCTGTTGCTTCAAAAATGTTCAAATGTATGTACAGCTTATGGGACTTAACTACGGGGTCATCAGTCCCTAAACTTACAAACTACTTATGACGGCACAAATATCCATGCCCGAGGGAGGATTCGAACCCCCGACCGTAGTGGCCGTGCAGACCGTGACTGGAGCGCCTCAGTCACCTCGGCCACCGCAGCCGGCGCTGTTGCTTCGATAAACCGTCTGCCACGTACTTTGGTACTGTTATTACTTTAACAGAAATGTTCAAATGTTTGTAGAGTCTATGGGACTTAACTACGGGGTCATCAGTCCCTAAACTTACAACAAGGGTACGCGCCTGGAGGGTTCACGAACCAGCGACCCCTGACATTAGGGGCGGCAACAGGCGTTTCTGCCTACCTTTCGCCACGGGGGCCACATATCCTGCAGCACGGGGGCGGGCGCGACAGCTGCTCACGAAGCTGCCCGCGGGCACGATGCGCGCTGCAGCGATACATAGGGGTTCAAATAGAAATCCGCGAAAGAAAGAGAAGTTAGCGAAATTCTGAGTAACCTGTAGGAATTAAATTTTAAATGGGCAAAACCAAAGCCATATATGACTTCGATATGAGGAGATAGCGTAATTGTTGAGGTATCACATCAGAGGAAATTTGCGAAAAGTGACGTTTTTCTAGGACATTAGCCGGATAAGGTTGCAATGACTTGATACTGAAAAACTGGTGCGGATAATTAAATGAACCATATAACTTTCTCGCCGTAACGAGATGCCTGGTAATTATTACACTACGCGGAATAAAGTTTCGCGGGCATGTTTAAAATTTATCACTCTAGGTGAATAAATCGAAAAAAAAAAATAAATAAAAGCGTCGCCGATAATTTGTGCAAACTATTTAATGTAATGCTACACCGCACAGATCGTACTCTCTTCCTCGTGAACACGTCCGAAAACTGCCGATAACGCACGATCGACAGCTGACGTTTGAATTTAGCTGAAGTGCATTGTAATTACCGTAGTATGACATTGCAGTGAATATTAATAGAACAATTAGGTACAGTAGGTTAGAATTTGAGAAAGTATAGTAGTAAAGACCAATTTCAAGATTTTCAATCCGTACAAAACTATCGTAGAGAAAATGAAATGAGTTTACCTAAGATTGTGTGTTTTTTCCTCTATCTCTTTAAAAAAGGTTTTTCAGGCCGATTGTGAGGCTATGACATCATAACCTAAATGTTTGTTAAGCTAATGGGACTTAACTGCGAGGTCATCAGTCCCTAAAGTAACAAACTAGATAACTAACTTATACTAAAGATAACACAAACATCCATGCCGGAGGGAGGATTCGAACCTCCGACGGCAAACGTCCACGCGCATCGGAGCATAGCGCCACAATGAGCGCGGCCACTCCGCCATGGCCCATAGACAGTTAAATCGCCATGTCTCAACATAATTGAACCATTATGGAGAGTTTTAGCGAGTGAGGATCAAATTTACATGGAGGTTGTAATAGGTGGATTGTGAAATAGTGTTGATTTCGTTTGGTTGTCACCACCTGATTTTGGTATTTGAATATCTTCTTGGGTGACAAAGCGCTTCCTGTGTACTACCGGAAGAGGTGCAGCAGTGACAACACACTGTTTTCGCATTCGTGAGGACGGCGGTTCAAACGAGCTTGCAGCCATCCTGATTTAGGATTTCCTGTGATTCCCCTCAATTGCTCCAGTTAAATGCCGCGAGTGTTCTTTTCGAAAGGATACCGGTAATTTCCTTTTCTGTCTTTAGTAAACATCAATCCAATAGTCTGTTCCGTCCTAATGGTAACGATGTTGACACGACGCTCAACCGTTGTCATAAAGCTTCAACTGAATTTCAGAAGCTGCGCTTTCAACGTCCACGACAAAAATGGTACATCAGTTTGGTGGCCCCTCAGGCTGGGTGCCACGTCGCGTACTACGCAACTGCTCCCAATGTAGGGTCGAGTCCTGCAACGAGCATGCTTGTGTGTGTTGCCTTTTATATAAGTTAGTTTAAGTAGTTTATAAGTATAGGGACCGATGAAGTTATTGGTCTACTCCCTAAGTATTACAAAAATATTTGGTATGTCTATCACAAACTTAACTCCTACCTATTCCAACTTAAATAGTATCGAAGAATAAAAAAAAGTTTATTTCCATAGTACTGAAATATTATAATTTCACTTGCACCAGATAGGAGTTTCTTATTTTCATGATGAAACATACCAAATTCAACTGGATATTGAGGAATATGGCTGCCACTTTTAACAATATTATAGTGGATTAGTGTCAAAAAGTTACTAGAGGGCTAATGCGAATACTTCGTACCGTTAATGGAATTACAAGAGAGTTGGGAGTAAATGGAAGTAAAATTGAATGTTCACGCATAGCTTTCTTCAGAATCAATCAATGTAAGTGTTTAAAAGCGCAAATGAAAGAGTTTGATCCGTTGAGAGTTGTTAGATAAAAAAGAACTACTTACCTTAAGTAGAACCGAAGATATCGTAAAACAAACCAATTAAAATATTCAGTACAAAGACAGAACGATACCAGGTTTGAATAAAAATAAAGGATGGATAGACGTAATTTAATTCTGATACTTGATGACAAATATGTGAATGAATACCTTTCGTTTAAAGCAAAAATGAACGAAATCGGTCAGAGAGAATGGCCTGACCGGATGACTTTAGTTTACAGCATGGACATCCCCATAAGAAATATAAAGAAGGAAATTCTGACAGTACCGCCCGAGTAGCACTCAGTCATTATGTTAAGTTAAACGCACCGCAAACACTAAACTTGCCAATGCACAAAATTGTTACACTTTTTTCTTTTATTAATATTGTAGCATTATATCTAGTGATGTTGATGGAAATGCATTATCTGTACAAATCTGTAATTTGTAAAATAATCATGTTAAACACCCGTAAATCTCGGGCTCATAGTGGGCTGGGCAGTGGAGAGCAGGTGTGTGTGTGTAAGACAGAAACGGCCGGCTGGAGGGAAGTGAGCTTAGCACTCGCCTGGAAAGACCGTGACGTCAGAGGAAATCAACTGCGCAGCAAGTGAGACAACAGCGTATTGTGTATATGCTCCCCAAAGGCGTACACTAAGAGGCTCTGTGATGACAGGAACCCTGCGGAATGCGACCCACACCGCCCACTAAAAGGGATGCGATAAATCACCGAGTGATTGCTAGAGAGTGCAGCCACCTCAGGTAGTGAGCCTACTGACAGATAGATCCCGCCTCGCAAACTGCCCACATAAACGTGTCGCCAGTGACCAGCCTCCCTTGACAACGCCAGCCCAGCTCTGCCTTCCACAGGCAGGACAGTACCTAACAGACGAAGAACAATAAGATAATTGTCATTCACCAAACAATACATTCTGAGACACACCCTTGAGACATGCAAGAATAAAGAAAAATTAGAAGAACTAGCACATTACTCCCACCCACTACACACAGCACACATAAGGCACTAGAAAGAGACAAAATAAATTAACAAATAATTGACCACCCTACAATACTACTGGCCATTAAAATTGCTACACCAAGAGGAAATGCAGATGATAAATGGGTATTCATTGGAAAACACATTATACTGGAACTGACATGTGATTACATTTTCACGCAATTTGGGTGCATAGATCCTGATAAACCAGTACCCAGAACAACCAGCTCTGGTCGTAATGACGGCCTCGATACGCCTGGAGACTGAGTCAAACAGAGATTCGATGGCGTGTACAGGTACATATGCCCATGCAGTTTCAACACGATACCACAGTTCATGAAGAGTAGTGAGTAGCGTATTGTGAAGAGCCAGGTCCTCAGCTACCATTGACCAGACGTTTTCAATTGGTGAGAAATCTGGAGAATGTGCTGACCACGGCAGGAGACGAACATTTTCTGTATCCAGAATGGCCCATACAGGACCAGTAACATGCATTAACCTGCTGAAATGTAGGATTTCACGGGGATTGAATGAAAGGTAGAGCCAAGGGTCGTAACACATCTTAAATGTAACGGCCACTGTTCAAAGTGCCGTTGATACGAACAAGAGGTAACCGAGACATGTAACCAATGACACTCCATACCATCACGCCGGGTGGTTCACCAGTATGGCGATGACGAAGACAAGCTTCCAATGTGCGGATGCGACCATCATAAGCAGTAAACAAAACCTGTATTCACCCGAAAAAATGACTTTTGCCATTCGTGCACCCAGGTTCGTCGTTGCCCATCATCGCAGGCGCTCCTGTCTGTGATGCAGCGTCAAGGGTAACCGCAGCCATGGTCTCCGAGCTGATAGTCCATGCTGCTGCAAACGTCGTCGAACTGTTCGTGCAGATGGTTGTTGTCTTGGAAACGTCCCCATCTGTTGACTCAGGGATAGAGATGTTGTTGCACGATCCGTTACAGGCATGCGGATAAGATGCCTGTAGACTGCTAGTGATACGAGACCGTTGGGATCCAGCACGGCGTTCCTTATTGCGCTCCTGAACCCACCGATTCCATATTCTGCGAACAGTCATTGGATCGCGACCAACGCGAGCAGCAATGTCGCGATACGATAAACTGCAATCGATATAGGCTAAATCCGACCTTTATGAAATTCGTAAACACGATGGTACGTATTTCTCTTCCTGACACGAGGCATCACAACAACGTTTCACCAGGCAACACCGGTCAACTGCTGTTTGTGTATGAGACATCGGTTGGATACTTAAATGATGTCAGCACGTTGTAGGTGTCGCCACCGGCGTCAACCTTGTGTGAATGCTCTGAAGAGCTCATTCTTTGCATATCACAGCATCTTCTTCCTGTCGGTTAAATTTCGCGTCTGTAGCACGTCACCTTCGTGGTGTAGCAAATTTAATGGCCAAGAGTATATGTAACTCACATAATAGTCTGATGACGGGTAATGATCCTTTGTTCAGTGTGGAAGCACTCCTAGACCCTTACTCATATACAAATAGGTTGCAAATACCAAGAATTTGAGTCACAGTGGGCAGGGAAAACACCAGTTTTCTCATTTTCAAACATTTTACTTAATGATGTACCATAACACAAGATTTTAGGTTACGACATTTGTTGAGAATTTTTCACTTTCTTCCCACGTTACAGATGTTGTTGAATAAAATTGCTAATTGTCATTTATTAACAGACAGCTAGGCCCATAGAAACTACATTAACTGAACATGAGCGTAGCTGGAGATTATAAAAGTAAGACTCTACATTTGCAACACACATACTGGTTGATACACGATGTTCTAAATATCGCGAGTGGTTTATCTTTAGCGCAAATAAATCTCTGAGGCATGGGGTAGTAAGGTGTATAACCTCCCACTCCTACAGTTAACGATGAATTAGAAATTAAGTATCCCGTGTGCCTAAACCACTAATTAGTTGGATAAGCAATCGTCCAAACGGTTGAGTAGTCATTGCATCCGCAGTGGTGTAGGGGTCAAGCAAACTGTCTAGAAAGCAGGAGACCTGGGTCACAATCCCGGCTGGGTACACATTTTAAGCTCTACCTCTCTGCAGTTAACGTCGTAGACTTCATGAATGTGAATTGATATTAAATGCTAGACAACATGTCCGAATAAACAGACACCAAACGTATATAACTTATAGACTACTTTTCGTGTTGAACTGTCAATTTTTACAGAAACTTTTCGAATGGTAACCAAGGCAGCATTATTTTTTGAACAAGATCCTAAACATATGCTCTACACGACAGCTTACGACATATCTAAAAAAACCTAGAAATTTGAACTGTTCTGTTTCACTTACATGGGCCTATTCTGTGTAATTGAAATGTCGGCTTTTTCAGTTTTTTTTTTTGCTGAATTGTGTCTTAGAAACTGTAAAAACCGAGTCTTACTCTGTTTTTGCATCAATTTATTTTCTACATACATAATTTGATACGGCATCAATATTACCACAGCATCCTTAACTACCAATGTAGAGTCTTCAACAAACAGAAACATATTGGAATTACACGATACACTGTCTACATCATTCCTCTCTCCCTTTAGCTAGGTCCACTGCTGTCGTTACATGCAACCACGCCGCACTGTTATTGTGGCTTTTATGACGAATACATTAGAATGTTTACTTCATTACTTCGGTTATTAACCTTCTCTAATACTCAGTTTTAAAATCATTTTTCCCTTTGTCACTTGTGTTGACTAGGGACGGTATACTATCTTACAGAACGTGGACAAAAATAAATAAATAAGTAAATAAATAAATAAAAATAAAAACTAGCACCTAACATAGACCCAATATTTGTTTATTAGTAAGCAGTTGGTCTACCATTGGGTTTGAGAATAGATGCAAGCGCTCGCGTGGTTTTAAAGTTTCCAACTAAATTTTGTCCATTGTTACAACAATACATCCACCAATTACATCATCCATGTAAATTTGGTTCTCATCCTCTTATTTAAAACTCTCCATAACGGTTCCATTATGTTGAGACATGGCGATTTAACTATTCATTCTAATATACTGATACTATACAAAGCGCTCTTGGTCCGTTTTCGCTGTGTGTGTATGTGTGTGTGTGTGGGCGTATTATCATTTTGGAATATAGTAGTGTTTGTTAGCAATATGTTATTCACAGTAAGCAGTTAGCTGACAAGGATGGTGAGATATTCATTCATAGTTATCCGACCAGTAAGCGTAACAATAGTAGCCTAACAGTTGAATACCTAGATACAGATGTCCAAATTTCGACGGAACATTCCCCATGAAAAAATGAAGGAAGCAAGCAGGCCATATCGTAGGCTCCCTTAAGGGTTTTCGATACATAAGTCCCGTTGTTTGTAGGAAGCTATGTGAACGGTGATTCACCGGACCACACCACATACTTCCAGTCATCAAGTGTGCAGCTGTTATCATCGTGGCAGAACCTCCTTCACAGCTTTGCTTTGGCTTTTGTTATTAAGGGTTTAGTAACTGGAATCGTTCCATGAACGTTAAACTCCAGCCGTAGTGTTTCTATTGAAACAGCATTCCTCACGTGAGTGATATGCTGTCACTTTTGCCTTAGTATTTTGCCTGGCAAAAATCGTTCTTAATGCTCGTCTGTCTTTGTCAGTTAGCTTCGGACAATGCGGCAAAACTGCCCGATGAAACTACGAAGATGTCTTAAACATAGTGCTTCACGTGTGTTCGTGGATTATCCTATTGCAATATTGCCGTTAGCAGACTTCGAAGGTGTGGGGTGACAACAGGCTAGAACACTTCGGAGAAGTCAAGCAAGCAGGTTAGCTTATCGGCAGGCCCTAATGCGTTCGAGGAAGGGTGGAGGGATGCAGGAGTGGAATCAGTTATTACTGCAAACCAAAATTCCGGGTGTAACAGCGGTGTGGTGAGGCACAAGGCAACAGTTCAACAGAAATTCACCACGGTGTCACCAGAACGTATCCGACTATCGCCGTGGGCAATATAGAATCGGCAGTCGTCGCTAAAAGCCATGTCTGTATTGCTCCCTTGGCATCCACGTATTTTCTATCTTTTGCCTATAAAAATGTCTGCTTGTAGAGATCCCTGAACCCCCGGAATTTAGGAAAGTAGTGGCAAACACATACTTACACCACAATGTGTAAAAATTTACTACTCACAAATCATATATTTCTTACAATAAATGTTTTTCTTCATAGATTTCTGTCTAGCGGTTGCTAGTGCACCCCTTGGATAGCGTTGGAGAGCGGGTTGTCAGGAGGTCAGACTCCTAACCGTCACGGTATGCCCTGCAGGAAGAGGCATGGGCTGGTTCAGGTGCTGCCATTGGCGTAATGAAAGAATATTGTTCAGTGAAGCGTTTATTCTGAAGAGATACACATTGCTGCGTACTGTAGGCGACCGGGTAGATGGCGTCAGCAGTCTCTTTCCATATTGTGAGCTGACAGTGCGGCTGCGCCCGCACTAGTTTAGCGTGTGGAGATAGTCGACCCCTCTGCCGTTCCGTTTGTTGTGGAACCGTACGGAAGTACAATGGAACGTGTGATTGAGAGATTCACACGTCTGGCCTGATGGTTCTCGGTCCCCACCCTAATTGCTGTCTCGCATCATCTTCATAGTGGACCGCATTGACGGTTGTTGTGTGGTCGTGATGAGCGCTGATTCCTGGCCTACCGGCAGGTAGGCGTCTTCCCTAGGGACGCTGGAGTTCCGGTGTGCGGGGCATGGAAGTCCTCCTAGATACTTCCTCTGTGTCCGTAGTTGGTTGTAGCGCAGGGGTCGAACTCGGAGCTACGCAGGAGTCGACATCTCTCCGGTTGTCACTGATGTAGAAGAGTACTGGATTTCTATAACAGACTTGTACCGACGTTAGAACATGTCAGCGAATGTTGCGAAGTGTAAACCATCAATTCATCTGACCCACAGGCTATGAACTCAAGTGCTGGAGTATATGTGTGTTGTGAGAGGAAGACAGGCAAGAGCTATGCGTGCCCGTAGTATCACTACTAGCAACCGGTTTCCAGCTGTTCGTGTTGACAGTTATGGCCTCGCAAACCCTCGTATCTGTGGTCTAGTAGCTGTACGATCTGACGCTGCTGCCCTTACAATACGACGATCTTTGGTGTTCGTTTGTGCTGCGTCTGAACAGAGCCTCATCCACGGGTGTGATCATTCCAACTAGCATTGTTGCAACATTGGTGCAGAACACCCAACTTGTGTGGCAGGCCTCCAGAAGGACCATCCTGCCAACCGGATTGCGGTAATTTTATGCCTTTAACAGTCGCTATTGGCTGTAGGAAGCTCGAGTGTCTCACAGTGCCATGTCGCCTGTTTGTTTCACTTGTTTATACCACACAGATACTTGTGTCAGTAAACTTTCTCTATTAAAGGGCACACACAGCTGGCAGCTATGTCATTACGCCAACTGATGGCTCACGACATTGAAATTAATTAACACCCACCAGTTGCATGGTTGAAGATTTATTAATAACCGACTTCAGACAATTATTGACCTTTTTTCAGGTATCTGTATAGGAAACACTTAACAGAATAATATACAGGTACAAATATTACAGAAAATTTAATCTACAATCACATAATTAAAGGGGCAAGAGGTATTCTGCACATAAAGCTGTCTTGAAAATTGTCAAAATTTGAATGGATTTATAGAAACAATGTGCTTGCACTGTCTGGCATAACTCTGCCCTTGCCAAGCAATCGCGCTAAATGAGTTATGTAGATTCATAACTGTGTGTCTGAAACCTACGCCACGGGTTAAGCTCTACCACCTAGCGGGTATTGCCCCTCCAGACATTAGACGTTAGGTAGCCGCACGTAGAGACAGGCTCAAGTTATCCACCTCTGACAAGCACCCGCTATATGGCCACAATCCTCCTCCTCTTCCATGTTTGAAGTCCTGAAAGAGCTTTATGCGGGCAACGAGTATGACCACTGAACAGATGTGTCCCCAGCTAACAACGTGGAACAAGACGTCCGAACATCACTGGATGCCACCATCAGAAAATCTTGCTGGCTGGTTTCACCGAGGAATAGCCTGTATGGAGAACCCTGAATAGGCTCAGAACGGGTGTCGCAAGACGCAGAGACAACCTGTAGAAATTGGGTTACTCTACACCATCAACTAGACTTGCGCATAATAGTTCGCGATCGGGAACGCGATCGGGAGCGGCTCTGCCGCGAACTAGTTCGTTCTTTTAGTACGTCCGCTCCCAGTGACGGCTGAGCGGCGTGGTCTGCGCATGTAGGTGGAGGGAGAAGTTACCCACCTAGCTGCTTCATGAGCTTGCTGCTTGAGCCGCTAACGATATCACACAAACCAAAAGAAACAGTTTGTGGATAATTTCACGCGTTTAAGTTTAGAGTTATCTCTATATCTTGGCATTATGGAATTTATTAATCAGATATTGCAGAGTTCAGAATACTTAAAAACAGAAATTTTGTAGCTCTGAACTATATAATCTAGCAGGCGGACGCTCAGCTAGAAAATGGCTATCAGCAACTCTTTTTAGTTCGTCCGCTCTTCTTAGTTCGTCCGCTCTTTTTAGTTCGTCCGCTCTTTTTAGTTCGTCCGCTCTTCTTAGTTCGTCCGCTCTTTTCAGATCGTCCGCTCTTTTTAGTTAGTTCGCTCTTTTTGGCTTATGCTACCGCTACTAAAAGAGCTCTTTCTTTTGTTATGACAGATTTTTTTATATAATGCTCAGTGTTGCCCAAACGAGTGCTATTACCCGTATTTTTGGGCAATTAGACATCAAATACTTAAAAAATAAACCAGTTATTTACACGAATGGGTCATACAATGGTATTCAACTACTGTGCATACAGATTACTCGTAGTAAATATTAGACACTGCTGAATACCGTAGAAAAGAAAATGTGTGACAGTGTACTATGAAACTACAGTAGAGGTGAATCTCAGCTCGAAAAGACGGTAACTGGCAGAAGGAAATCACGCGATTCTGCGCGCTCTCGCGTCATCTAGCTGTTCCCGGTCAGTCTTCGGAAAAGGAGCGGACGAACGAAGAGATGAGGGAGCTGCAAACTAGTTCGTGTAGTTCGCCTGTGGGAGCGCTCTTCCGAACTAGTTCGTTCGCGAACTACACAAGACTCTACAGTCCACTTATACCAGTGTGCACTATGTCCATCTAGATGCACCACAGATGATCTGATGTCCGCAAGCCCCTAAACTGTTGCGACTGCCAAATTCTGGGCTTAAGTCGCCTAAATTGTCATCTTTGTCTGATTTTTTTTTCCCTTCCTAGCCTTGTTTATCAATTCTTTCACTTCTAAATGTATACCAGTGTAAGTTATGACGTATAATATGCAACCTAGTTGTAACTTCAGCTAATATTATGCATATATCTATATCCATGTAGCATTGTGCACTGAAGTTGGATGCTAAGATACGAATAAGTAAATAAAATAGAAAGAATTAAGTCCATGTAAAATAAAATTTTTTTGTTTCTTACTTACATTAATTTATATTTCATATGAACGTAATTCGTTTTATAGTTCCTTACATTTTTATAACACATCAATAAAGGATATTAATATTTCAAATTTAGACACATTTCATGAAAGCTTTATATACACAGTACCTCTTGCTTCTTTAATTCTTCGATTGTGCATAGAATTATCTGTAATATTCCTACTTGTATATTATTCTGCGTTTGCTTTAAAGATACCTAAAGAAGGGCAATAATTGCCTGAAACCGGTTGTTAATTAATCTGCAACTCTGCAACTGATGCTTTCCTTATTTTTAATCTACAAACCACAGTTGCTGCCTTGGATAAAATATCCAAATTATTATAACTACACCTACTACCCATAGGTGGCTCTTGCCTTCTTCGGATCAAAAGCTACATTGTCTTTCCAGGTGTGTTAATCTTTTCTTCCCCGGCAGAGCATGACAAACTAAGGAAAGTTTTATTTTGTCCATCTTGTGTATGGACGAAGGGGTTTCAGCCGTGTATATAGTAATGAATAATAATACCGTCAGCAGTATTCTTATTTTATTACTTACTGCTAACCAGTTTCAATGGCAAAGTCATCATCTTCAGGTCGTTAAAATAAGGTAATCTGCATTTTGCTTTGTTAGAAACAACAAAATAATTGGTGTCGCACAGTCATGTAAAATTATAGCAAAGAGTATCAACTCCTGGTTGCCAATAAGTAATAAAATGAGAATACAACGGACGGTGTTATTAGTCATTACTAAACTAAGACAATGTTGTCAAAGATGCCTGAGAGGGATATCAAAACCAGCTCCTGAGTACATTGTCATTTTTGTCGACCATTCGAGGGCCTGCAGAGAAGTGACATAATCAGGGACTGAGCTACTTTTTTATTTCATTTCAGTTATTATGCATAAATATGAGGACAATTTTGATATAAAATTAAGTTTGATATTATTAATAGTAAAAAAATTAATTAATTAAATTAACAGATATAAATTTAACCGAGCTGATGAATTATATAAATTAGCGGCTACTTATCAAACTCAGCGATTCAATTAATTATATCTGCAAAACGACATGGATTTTGTATCAGTGAATCGATCTGCTCCATTTCTAATATTCTGGATTATCCTCGAACCAAATTGGTTTCGGGAATCTTCTTCAATGTTTCTTTTCGTATTTCTCTGCTCCACAAAACTTTCTTAATTGCTCCATTTCCCCCGATAGATGTTG
Source organism: Locusta migratoria (assembly GCA_026315105.1). NCBI lineage: Eukaryota > Metazoa > Arthropoda > Insecta > Orthoptera > Acrididae > Locusta > Locusta migratoria. Next base: position 107,803,830 of record CM048747.1, read on the forward strand.
CTTTTCACGTGTGCTTGGCAGATTGCAAATGACAGTTCTTTCGACCGTACTTTATACGTTCAATATTCTTCCTCTGTATTTTGCTTCACTTGTATTGTAAGCTCACCTTGTCCAATTGCTTTCACTTACTTCATACTTCTTTATCCTTCCTACTATTTAATATCATACTTGTTCTTTGTAAGTTAATAGTGTACTTCGATAGTATTTTGCTGAAAAGAAAATCCCGTATCTCCACACGACTGGTTCCATTGTTTCAATACATGCTGCATATACATTCTAAAAAGGTTCGCCGAGACGTTGTAGCCCTAAATCCTTTCTACGTTTTGAATCACTTACTCCACTTTCTCGGCACTTTAACACGTACGATTATTTTACGAATAATGGATATTTACTTTGATGCTTCACCTATATACTCCATTGCTAACAAAAATTTTTAGTATATTATAAATCTGAAAATATTGTGTGTACTTTCTGACTCTTAAAATATGCCTTCTCAGTTACTTGTCTGAGGCTAAAAGTCTGATCCGTACATTATTGTCCAGCCATGGAATTTCGTCTAAATTCATTATTTTCGTCGATGCTTCTTGTTGCTTTTTTCATAAAGAGAAGATTCGTACCATATACCATGTCTCTTGGTATTTTCCCTCCACATTTTGATTGAAATGATTACATAGAAATCTGACATCTAACCAAATGAGGAAGGGATATTTCCACAATTCCATTACAACTCCAGCTTCACTTGCCTTTGCATTTCTAGTATTTTCAAGCGTCTGTTTTACTTCTCACTTTGTATATATTCTTTATTATCTAATGTACTGATTATGATGTGGGATTATATCACGTGTCCGTATATTTTCTCCAAAATGGTTTTCCAATTGTACAATAGAAATATGTTTTAATGAGTAATATGATGTCCTCATGTAATTTTAACTTCAGAAGGAAGAAGAACTGCAGTGTCAATGAGGGGAATTTACATTGGATTGAATGGTTGAATTCCTATAGGTGGTCATTTTATCCATAATTCAATTGTTGGTGCTTATCTTCTATTAAAGAAGGCTTAGAAGAATGATATGAAAAATAGGACTTACGATACAATAAGTAAAATTATTCATCATCGTAGTCCTTTTCATACAGATTTTGTATGTAGTTCGTCAAAGGTTCCTTCTCGAATTACGTGTCGTCATGATTGAATTATTGTTAAAATGCCAATGGTTATTCCAATAATAAGTAAGTTAGCATTAAATGTGTGAAATCATTTAGTTCGTCCTGAAATTGACCAGAACCCGGCGCCATTTGTTAACACTCCAATCCTGATGTTCCTCCGCCCAGTTTCTGCGTGCTAAGCGGTGTCATGGTATTAATGGGATACACGCACACCATATACCTTTCTACGTAGAGGCCATATTCCCGAAGACGATTTTGAACTGATTGTGTTGGTATTGCACGTCCTGTGGCTGTCTGGAGGGTGCGATAAAGCCGAGTTGCATTTAGCCTCCTATCTCAACGGGTTGTTAGCCGAAGATAATGGTCATCTCTTGCTGATTGTACCAGTGGACGACCGTGGCCTTCCCTTCTTTAAGTTGTTCCAGTCGTCTTAAACCGCGTCCAATAGCGGCATAAACCTCCGTCTGTCTCTGTTCCGCTTTCAACCTTCCTATGTCTCTCCCGGTCGTAGCTTCGCGTAAGTCACGTTGTTGTTGCATTACACTACACTATCTTAACCCAAATGTTTGTGTAATTCGTTTTGTAGAGTAAACACAAATCAATACCCACCCTTTCTGCAGCAACTTCCATTACCACTATGTCGGCTGCTATTATGTTTATGTCTTCACACCGTAGAATTGATAGAAAGACCTGGAATCAATTTAGTTCAATCTGGCGCCGACAATACTTCTGAACCTAGATGCCTCAACTGATGGTACGGTTTTGACCAGTGCATTTTTCTTGTAGACGCCTGAGCAGTAAGATCTCTAGTGAACGTGAACTGAAGGCTGAGTGCTATGCGGCCCAGAGGTACCAAGAGCCTCGTTTCGGACGCTGACGACTCACATCACCTATTAATGATACAATAGATATCGCATGTATCCTGTTGTCCCACTTACACGATGTCAGCCTCCTTGCTTAGTGGCAGCGTCGCTGATCACCTTGGAAGTGGCTCGGGTCACTTCCCGGAAGGGGACTGTATCCTTATCAAAACTTCCGTTATCGTCGAGAAGGAAGTTGCCGAAGCGTTGTCAATAAAAGGATCTATCGTTCCATTGTCTAATCACAGGAGAAAAATTAAACACTTAGATCTGTATGTTTTCCATCTGATTTACCTTATTTTATCTGATGATCATGTCTCCCAATGAAGGTTGGCGATAGAAAAATAAAAAATTGCCTGTTCAAATGTTTGTATAGCTCATGGGACTCAACTACGGGGTCATCAGTCCCTAAACTTACAAACTACTTATGAACTAGCTAACACTAAGGAAGGCACAAATGTCCATGCCCGAGGGGGGATTAGAACCCCCGACCATAGTGGCCGTGCAGATCGTGACTGACGCGCCGCAGTCCCCTCGGCCACCGCGGCCGGCGATTGCAAAATATGATCGCCTTCGGAGAATAAACTTGGTGAAAGAAATTTCGCAAATATATCTCAAATCAACGACTAATGCATTTCTTTTAGTTATTTCCACCTCACCATTCTCTCCCCTCTATCGCTATAATTCTAAATGAGATATCTTGAATCTTTTTATGCCCTCAGTCAGTCCCACCTCCTCAGGATCCCGCAATGAGACGTAGTATTCCAACGAGGACGGAGAAGTGTGATGTAGTGTGACGTAAGAAAGCGAATATTGACACAAATGATTGGAAGTATGTTTCATGCTCTCTGCACACAACCGTTGTGCGCCTCGCAATGGTATCTCGTTTTTTTGGTGCACTCGAAAGCGTACACAATTAGAATGGGGCGAAAGGGAAGGAGACAAGGGTGGAGGAGAAGACCCAATTAATCAGAAAAAAGCAGGACGAATTCCTCGCCAAAATCGCCGAGGCCGATAACCATTCATAACTTCAAAAGTATTAGGTCTAAATGTGGCGTTCATTGTAAACTTAATACTAGAGACAGGAAGCAACTAACAAAAGTGGTGAAGCATAATCTAAGGGTTATGTTATCTGAGATTATAAGAAGCCTTGAACAATATACTGGCACTGCGTTTCACTCAAGAACAGTTGAACAAGTTTAAAATAGTGCCTGTACAATGCTCGAGTCCCTAGAAGAAAGCCATTGTCTAGAATCTGACAGTATGTGGCGAAAGGGACAGATTTCAAGGGGTCCACGTTCTCTGGTTGGACGAGGAGAAATTCTCCCAATACGAGGATGATGGACTTAACGGACAAGTTTATGTACATGAGGTCTCCTGAAAACAACCTTAAGAACGATGCGGAGAGGCTAAGACCGGGAAAGGATTGTCAGTTCCAATAGAAAAATGATCTAAAGCATAATTTTGAAATTTTAAGGCATTGGCTGTGTGCAACACTCGTGACTTTTTGGAAGACACCGCGCAAATCACACAGATTTCTATTCTACAGAGATATTTAATGTACAGTATTTGCAGTTGGCAGGAAGTATTATATCAGAAATTAGAACAACCTGAAGGAACGTTTTCTCAGGTTGGAAATTTGGACACTGCAGTCAGCGAAACATATGTGCAGCGAATGTCCAAAATAGTAACAGTAATTAAAAATGTTCAAATGTCTGTTAAGCTTATGGGACTTCACTGCGCGGCCATCAGTCCCTAAAATTACAAACTACTTATAAAGTAAGTTTTTGTGTGTGTGTGTTCCAGACCGCTTTTTTTAATGGGAAAAATACAGATGAGGATTTTACTTAATTTTATTTATTCTTTTAAGCACCCCATTTTATTTGTATATATATCAATGAAAAAAATAATATATATATTTTTTAAATAAAAATATCTCCTTCTCTTGTGAGGATTTCCGCTGGAATTAATCTCTATATGAGGTGCAGCATTAATAGCGTTTGATATTTAAAATAAATATGACCGTCCTCCCGGCAGAACAAACGTAAATGGTGACTGCACAACGACCATATGCGGATAGATGTTAGCTGAATTCTTGTTTCCTGGCGCGGGTTCCGGGCACGTCTTCTCGAATAAATTGTTTTCATCCGTTACATAGGTTCATTCTTCCGAGGGAGCATTCATATTAAAATTATCGTCTCATTCCCGGCACACCCAAGTTGCCTTAAATTGTGTAGTAGAAACGTGAAGCGATCTTAGAGGAACGTCCAGAAATCAAGCACACTCTTTTCTTGATCGTGAAACAAATAATGTATAGATAGGCCTTTGATCCAGTTTACTGCTTTTGTCTTTGTGCGCGGGAGAAAGCTCTCATCCGGAAATAGAAGAGCCTGTGGTTCAATAGCGTGTGGAGCTGTATGACAAAGGAAAGCAAGTATTTCCATTATGAACAGCCACACCTCAGCAGCAGATTCACACATCAGACGATGTTTATCACTATATAACAGGTGACGCTGAGGACAAAGTGGAGAGTCCGTCAACTTAATTGCATGTAGCCGAAGTCGCGTCATGTATTTTACGTTGACAACCAGATACCAGGTAGCACGAGCATCTGTATCGAGGAGGGCATGATGCACAGACGCCAGACCACGGGCCATCTGATTGTAGGATGTCGTCTCTCCACCAAATTCCGGGTGTGGTCCCTCATCATTATGCGGTACATATCACGTGTCGTTGGAGTCCTTGTATGGGGCAAGTCTTCATGGACGTATCTATATTCGATGAAAAATGTCTTAATGTGTGTGAGATAGCTAGAGATATGCGCTACTGCAGTGAGCGGTAGTAGAGATAGAGGATCGTCCCGGTCACGACGTTAAACTGCCCCCCAACCTAAGGTGAAATGCGACCCGTGCTGAGGGGTGCGTGGCACATGGGTGGATGTGTCTCGAACGGAGCCTCAGGGATACCGGGCAACCTCCCTGAGTAAGTTGCCTTGCACCGCGCGGGGTTATCGTGGTGTGGACCATATAAATCCCCAAATCTCGTGGGACTAAGATGAACACGGAGAAAAAAATTATTTTAAAAGAATCCGAGGGACAATCTGAGACCTCAGATACTCAGACATCGGGATCAGGACCGATGGAGTGCACTCCTACTTCTCAGTCAGCGTCTAGACCTGAGCAAGAAGTGGGAACTGTAACAGAGAAGTTGGACCAGATTAGGATTAAGGCCTTGTCTGGGGCTCAGAGGAGGAATCTTCTCAAGGAACAGAAGCAAAAGGAAGGAAAAGAATGGCTTCCTAAACATAAGTGGAGGGAATCAAAAGGGCTTGAGCCCAAGACCCCAAAAAAGGGGATACACAGACCCCCTCGACGTCAAAGACAGGTGGCAAGAGGGTTAGGGAGGAATCTAAGACTCCCTCCTCTCTGGACAAGCGTGATCCTAAAGGGCTGAGGCAGGAAATAGGGAAACAGACCTATAGTATTGCAGTCTCGGTCTTTAGAGTGGCGGTTGTCCAAGAAGGATACCCACTGGTAAGCATCACCTCGCAGCAGGAGGAGCTTGTGCAGATGGCCCTCTTTGAAGAGATTGGGGGGGGGAAGCTGATCCAGGACCCAAATTCAGGAGGGTCTATCTAGATCGTGGTGCCCTCATTTTTGTCTGCAAGGGGGAGCACTCAGCAGAATGGCTTAAGTACAAGGTGCCCATGATATCCCCGTGGGAGGATGCGAAGCTGCTGGTCAAGACAGCAGCCGAACCCCTGAAGACCGCAAAGGTATTAATATGGGAATATGGGTACCAAAGATCCTTAAGGATGTCTCTCCAAAGACTCTGTTCGAGAAAATAAGGGCCCAGAACACAAAAGTCTCGACAGAGGATTGGAGGGTAATTAACCAAAAGGTCGTTCCACCCTGATGGTGGAGGTCGGAGAGAAGTCCCTGAAGGCATTGCAAGAGCAAGGCCTGAAACTGTTTTTAGGGTTCTCGCAGGTCTGCGTCAAGGTAATCAAAGACCTTAAAGGCAATAATGGCAGCAAGATGGGGACTGGAAGTGCTGCAGATAAACCTGCAGTATAGTAAAGGGGCCACTGCTGCCCTGAGCCGTCGCCTGGGGAGACAGGAGGTGGACGTGGCCCTGATACAAGAACCCTATTTATACAAAGGGGGTGTATCGGGCCTCGGTGGTACTGGAGGTAAGCTGATTTATGCCAGAAATCTAAAAAACTCCAGAACATGCATAATTTCAAGGTTGAAATGGGAACCAGACAGACCATGGCCTATAGGAACCCAAGGAAAATGACTGGGAGACATATAGGAAAGACCTTGACTTCAGCCTATCGGAAATTAAAACTTCGATAAGGAATCCAGCAGAGTTTGAGGAAGTAGCAGAGGCTGTAACCTCTGGTATAGTGACCTCATACCAGGACAACTGCTCAATCACCAAGAAGTGCACAAATAGGAGTGTGCCTTGGTGGAATAATAACCTGGAAATGCAAAGGAAACAGGTACGAAGACTTTTTAACCTTGCGAGGCGCAAAGGACAATGGGCAAAGTATCGTGAGGCCCTTGTCAATTACAACCATGCCATCAGACGGGCAAAGGAGGCATCCTAGAAGGCATTCTGTGAGGAAGTGGAGGGCACGGCTGCTCAAGCGAGACTTCATAAAATCCTCACTAGGGTACCAACTAATCCAGGAGGAACATTGAGGAAGGAGGATGGGGAGTATACAAAAACAGCACATGAAACGCTGGAACTGCTCCTCAAAACTCACTTTCCTCAATATACTCTGGGTGATAACTCAGACCAGAATGCGATTCCTGAGAGACAAAGGTTCTCAGGCATTCGCAAAGAGGACTGGGATTTGGCCAAGGAGTGTGTCGATCTCAGTAAGGTCCGATGGGCGGTGGGAACATTTCAACCGTTCAAGTCACCTGGCCCCGATGGAATCTTTCCAGCTCTCCTGCAACAAGCGGGAGAAAATCTTATTAGATTCCTATGCAGGTTATTCAGTGTTAGCCTAGCAGCAGGAATCATTCCCAATGCAGTGAAGGTTGTCTTCATTCCTAAACCAGGGAGAATTGATCATACCAAGGCCAAGGATATGAGGCCAATCAGCCTGTCCTCCTTCATTCTTAAGACATTGGAAAAGCTGGTTAATGTGCATTTTGGAGAAAGGAGGTTAAGTAGGACTCCTCTACATTCAAACCAACATGCATATCAGCCAGGTAAATCATGTGAGACAGCTCTCCACCAACCCGTTGGGAAGGTGGAGAAAGCACTACACTTTCAGGAAATAGCCCTCTGTATCTTCCTGGACTTTGAGGGGCAACACGACCTTCGATTCCATGGTTAGAGCAGCAGAGGTACATGACCTAGGGACCACAATATGTAGGTGGACTAGGGCCATGCTCAGTGGAAGAAAGGTAGAAGCTACCATGATGAATGAAAAAATGGTAATCAACACCACTAGGGGTTGCCCGCAAGGAGGAGTTCTTTCCCCTTTATTGTGGAATCTAGTGGTGAATGATCCCATTGGAGAATTAAACTCTAGGCTGTACTTTTGCCAAGGATACGCAGATGATCTTGTCATAGTAATACTTGCTATTTGCTGACACAGTAAAGAATATGGCACAAGGTGCTTTGGATATTGTGCAAGACTGGTGCAGAAAACAGGATCTGGGGGTTAGTCCTAAGAAGACTATTGTTGTACCATTCACAAAGAAGCGTATACAACATTCAAGTTGGAGTCTAAAGCTTTTCAATGAAGCACTACCTGTGAAGGGGACAGTGAAATATCTAGGGGTTACCCTAGATGAGAAACTGACATGGACCCCTCACATCAGGAATATTTGCTCCAAGGCAAAAGGTACTCTTGTGAGTACCAAGAGAGCTTGTGGCAAAAATTGGGGCCTGAGCCCTAAGGGTATGCTCTGGATATACACCACAGTGATTAGACCCAGGATCACCTATGGGGCGGTCGTGTGGTGGAAGAAGGTAGAACAGAAGGTTGCTGCTAAGGAGCTTGCTAAGGTGCAGAGATTAGCCTGCTTAGCCATAACAGGGGGAATTAGTAGCACACCAACTGCTGGGATGGTAACCATGCTGGATATGCCCCCATTACACCTTTGGGTCAAGATGGAGGCAGCGGCTGGTACATATAAACTCAAATCTGGTAACAACTGGAACTCTTTGGGGTATCCAGAATCACACACTAAAATAGTGAGTGAGGTAAATATAGGAAAGGTTGGGGAAATGCCAGCCGACTATATTATAACCCCATACTGCTTCAACAAGCCTTTCAATATAACAAATGGAAGTAGGGAGCAGTGGGAGAAAATAGTTGGACACCGTACGGGGGATATTGTCTGGTTCACTGACGGGTCAAAATCGGACCAAGGTGTTGGGGCCGGGGTATTTGGGGTGCAGCCAAGACTGGAGGGCGTCATCTCTCCAGGAAAACTGGCCTCAGTATTCCAGGCGGAAATCACTGCCATCAGGGAGTGTGTGGAGGAGAATTTGCGTAGGTGCTACAAAGATCGTAGCACCTATATCTATTCAGACAGCCAGGCAGCCCTGAGATCACTGGCAGCTCCTGCAACAAGGTCTAAAATTGTTGCAGAATGTCACAGGTTCTGGTGGAGCTAGGGGAAAGCAATAGAGTAAACCTATTGTGGGTCCCTGGCCACTCGGGGATCAGTGGCAACGAACATGCCGACAGATTAGCCAGGATGGGGGCAGAGACTCCATTTATTGGACCGGAACCTGTCCTGACAATCACCAAGGCAATGATCAAATTGGAGCTACGTAACTGGCTCAGAAGACAGCACGTAGAATATTGGACCAAAGTCCATCAACAAAAACATGGCAAGGTAATGATGCTAAAGCCATGTTTTAAAAGAAGCTCTGCAATCCTGGGTCTGAACAGGAGAGAGATAAGACTCATGGTTGGATTGCTGACAGGCCATGGGAATTTCAAAAAACACCTACGTACAATGGGAATAACAGAAGAGGACCCTAAATGTAGGATCTGTGATGACGGTGATGAAACTGCATCACATCTAATCTTCTAATGCATTGCATTGGAGAATAAAAGGCACAGAATATTTGGGACAACCAGATCCGAAGAAATTGTGTCTAATAAAAAACTGGTAAAGGGACTCCTTGCACTGTTCAAGGGCATTGGTTGGCTTTGCTAGATATACAGGGAGCGATACCGCACAATAAACTTAGTTTCGATGCGGGCAGTGGCGGGACGGTCCAAGACTGTTTTGTCTTCCCTGCAAAAATCAATCAATCAAATCAGAGATAAGCAAGTTCGTCGATCAGACTCCCAGATAATCCGGCCTGGCGGTGTTTCCACAGCTTAAGCATTTTATTGACATAGAGGGCAGACGCCCTGGTATGTACATTGACAAGACCAAGACCTCCGTCCCTAGGGGGGGGGGGAGTTAATGTTTCATAACGAACTTTGAAGATAAGATAGGCGCTCACGAAATATCCAAAATCAGCCGGTAGTCCTTTCGCCATCGTCTTCGGTATCGGTAGAATCTGGGCCAAGTGCGGTATCCTAGACATCAGATTGGTGTTCACGAAAGCAACTCGTTGTATTAAGTCCACGACCATGGTAGGTTGCTTCGGACGTTAGCTCGTAGAAATTGAAGAAGGCCTTTGTAGTTAACTGCCGATGTCTGCCGTATGTCGCGTGTGAAGGTTATCCCTAAACACTTGAGCTTGTCCACTGACTGCCACGGGGCCACGCACCCTAATGGAAGAACCCCTGCCAATGTTCATAGAGGCAAACTGCCCGCAGTAGTTCCATACTTGGTAATCCATTCCATTGCTGTCCGCACTTCGTCCCCTGATTGAGCCAAGAACATCAGGTCATCAGGTACCACAGCACAGATAAGTTTCAGATTAATAATATGCAAAAGTCGCAATTTTTATTGACATGAAACGAAATGTTTGTAAATCTATCGGACTCAACTGCTGGGTTATCAGCCTGTAGCTTACAAACAACTTAAACTAAGGTAAACTAACCTAAGAACAACACAAACACACATGCCCTATGGACGACTCGAATCCCCGACGGCCGCGCGCACCGCAGCAGATACCATCTACTGCTATGGTATCTTAAACCGGACTTCAAGACAAATAAATTAATTTAAACAATTGGAGAAATTCCAGTACTCGACACAACCCGTTAGCTTGGACCAGTGACGTCACAGCTAATACAAAGATCCGCTTCATACAACATGGCGCGGAAAAACATAGAAATATTCGTCAAATTTAACGGGAGTAGCGCGGGAAAATGGGGGTTTTGGGCGAGGACATACTAAAATCAAGAAAAACGGGAAAGAATAGAAATTCATTAGAAATGTACGAAAATAACACACCCTGTCTGACCGTAAGGTGTTCCCTGTTTTTAAGACGAACCATTCAACTGAATCAACACCAAATTTTACAGACATAATTGCTGGCTATCAGAGACCAGAACCTCACTTTTTTCAAATATTTCGGACAAGAAATACGTTATTAATACAAAGAAAGCCGTTTGTAATGTCATTTTAATTGTAAATAAACCGTTCATCTGACGCGAACATTGAATAACTGAATTTATAGAAGAAAAAGTTCACTACAACTTTGTTCCCTTATGTTTTTTTCATATCTCGTATCGTTTGAGATATAGTTGCGAAAATAACGGAGTTTTTTATTTCATTTCAAAGCAATGACGCACAGAATAATTAATTAAAACACGTCATTCTTCGTCCGATACATAATAATCTAGTGTCTACAAATGCGAGATTAACATCAGTTAACAACGGCCACCAATAGTATAAGATTATAGAACGCAACTCCTGATAGCCGTAGCGTAGTGGGCAACGCGTTGGATTCTGGCGGTGAAGGTCAGTAGTTCCGAACCCGCCACTGCCTAAAAGGATTTCAGATAGTCTTAGTAATCATTTTTTTATTATTTACATTATTATTTTGGTCCAAAATGTTTGCAAAAACTTATAAAACTACAAATCTAAAGGGGGTCGTAAAACACGTCAGTGCGATTTTTTAATTTATTATTTTATTTTATTATTATTTTTTTTAAGGAGGTGTGACGAAGCAAGCTTCGTGTCTCTAGATGTGGCACTATGTTATTCCAAAGCGGCATTTTCAAATTTCAGCCTGTTTGGTTATTAGGACGTTTCGCACCTTTCCATTTGAACAACCCTCATAATTCTCTAATCATATGACATTGCTAGTTTTAGAAACATTCATGAGATCCAACTTTGCTTTGAGACTTCCGATGAAGTATAATTACGTAGGCAGGAAGTCAATAAAAAGCAGCCAGCAGCACGCTTACCGTATGTAAAAAAAGTCGCAGATCGGATTGCTAAACATCTCCGCCGGGTTGGTGTCCAGCCTTTCTTCTATGGTAGTCATAAGATCCAGGATGTATTTGGTTCCAGAAAGGACAAGATAGAGGCACTAAACGCATCAGGAGTATACGAGGTGGAATGCGAGTGTGGGGAAGTATAGATAGGTGAGACAGGAAGGGCAGCGGCAACGCGCATACGCGAACATGAACGCTACATTTGATTAGGCCATCACAATAAATCTGCAGTAGCCGAAACCCAGCAAGATTGCAGCAAAATGATAAAATTTAACGATGCCAGAATACTCGCCAAGAAACCAGGGATAGTTAAACGCAACATAAGAGAAGCCATGGAAATTGTAAAACACCCTAATAACATGAACAGAGAAGATAGGGTTGCCCCCTCTTGACTACCAGCCATCACAGCGAAATAGGCCGCACTGACAACACAACACGCGAGCGTCACTAGCAAGCAACTGTCGCCGCGCGGCCCACGGCCAGAAGGAGAGAAATGGAAGCCCTCACCGCATTCGCCGATGAACACCAAACATGTCTCCCTATGTAAGCAGCAATAGGCAACGGCTAACTCCAACTCCCTCCACCTTAGCATCCTATCGTAATAAAGTTTCCATTCATCCGCCAAAATCCACCAATAACATAGCTGATTTAAAAAAATTATGACGTAATGTCTAATTGAAAGTAAATAAAAAGTATAGTAACAACGAGCTCACATCAATATGCCCACTGTAACGTTGGCCGAAAGGTCGGTAATTAAAGTAATAACCTTCTTACATCATGATGCGATACAACCACCAGGAAACTTTTGTCATACTAGCTGAAAACTCGGCGTTGCCCGGGTATTTATTTATTTATTCTTACCAGTTTTCAGGTATATATTCATTTGCATAAGGACTGTATATCTGTAAAATCTATCGGCAATACAATTAGTAGTAAAGAAGTAATAGATTTATACTTGGTGCGTGATGGGGCTTTTTTCCATGATCGTTGCTGTTTATGTGCTCATATCTCATAAACTGCGTGTCGTACTGTAATACAACTTAGATGGTACACTCAAATATATGCGTGTATACTGTCTGTAAAATTTTCTGCGGCTACAATTTGTAGTGTACAAATTATGAACTGTAACGTCATACCAAATGCCGTAGTTTTACTCCATAAACAGCGGAAAAGTAGTAAGCGAGAAACTTTTTTCGTTTCATCATTTTACTATGTTTGCCAGCGAGAAAAAATTTAATAAAGTTTTGAAATTATGTTTAAAGTTTGTTGCAAGTCGCTAAGTACTGTCATTCTCATACAATGTATTTTGAAAGTCTCTCCGCATTATATGGCATTTTTTGCGATTTCTATTGGTTATGACGTAATATCTTTTGAACCATGAGCCGTATGTGATTCTTAACTATGCAGCAATTGTTATCTCACGGTAAGGAATGTGTGTACCAAATTTGGTTCAAATCGGTCCAATGGTTTAGGAGAAAATGAGCAGCATTGTCGCAAAATTCAGCTGTTTTCCGCGCATCTCATTGTTTATGACGTCATATCTCGTGAACTACATATCGTATATGATTCTTACACTTACGGCGACCGTCCTTATGGATTGAAGATTACATGTACAAAACTTCATAAAGATTGGAACAAAACTGTATATTTGTATGCAACACGTACAAACATACGGACACTCTGCTTTATATATTAGAAGATGTCTAATTGAAAGTAAATATATAGTAACAACTCACATCAGTATACCCAGATGAAAGCCACTGTAACGTTCGCAAAAACGTCGGTTATTAAAGTAATAACCTTCTTACATCATGACGCGGTACAACCCCCAGGAAAACTTATGTCATATGTCTTGCGATAAAGTGTTTCTTCCGGTATTTTGTACACTATCGTTTCCCTTCACTCTCCATAGATCCAGGAGTCTATCCAGTTCAAAAAATGTTCAAATGTTTGTGAATGTATCGGACCAAACTGCGTGGTCATTAGTCCGTAGCTTACAAACTACTTAAAATTAGGTAAACTAACCTAAGGAAAACACATACACCCATGCCCCAGGGAGGACTCGAACCTCCACGGCAACTGCACGCTCCGCAGCGAGACGCCTTAGACCGCTCGGCTACTCCACCGCGGATTTCGCGCATCTCCTTGTTTATGACGCCATATCTTGTGAACTATATATCGTATGTGATTCTTACACTTGTGGCGATCGCCCTCATGGATTGAAGCTTACGTGTACAAAATTTCATAAAGATTCGAACAAAACTGTAGATTTGTATGCAACACGTACAAATATACGGACATTCTGCTTTATATATTAGATGCCTTCCGATAAAGTGTTACTGTTTCTTCCTGATTTTTGTGTACAATCGTTTCCCTTCACTCTCCATAGATCCAGGAGTCTATCCAGTCAGCATCCTTTATCACACATAACTCGAAGGAAAATCTTCTTCAATATAGACAATAGTGTTGTGAGATTACCGTCCACTTGGTCATAAAATATAAGACCTATATAGCATTAAATACACTGCAGACATTGTCCATGCCAATGCACAAAATGTTATACATTATCTTTCATTTAATGGTAGCAATATATGTATTAAGTAAGATAACATTTATTGTGGGAGCAACATTTATAGTTAGGCCATGGACAGAATTTTCTCATGTTGGCGAGTGCTGTAGGCTTGAGGCAGAGGAGAGGCCAGTAGGTAGTGGTTTTTCCCGGATTAGGGAAGTCCAGGCTACGTCCTACCAGGGGGAGTGCTGGACAATGGGAGCTACTGGGTGAGGTGCAGCGTCCAGTGCAGTATAAAGTATTCAAACATTACTTTAATTTGTAGCAATACTACGTACTGAGGAACCTCTATGGGCCTCACTGATAACATGGTGCTTAATAAATAATTTAATGTACGATAAATTGGTAATTTGAACTGGAACTCAGGCATGCAGCAAACATTAAATAAATATGTAACGATTTTGCATGTTAATGTTTATACAACTATGATACAAAGACGAGCATGGGCTCACATTATTCATTCTGTCTATGTGCATCTGCTAATATGAATATATTTTACGAGAGGTGTTAATCTGATACAGAAAACGCATTTTAATTATGAGAAAAATAACATTCCAGTCGCTACCATATTTATATCCAAGACAATTACACAGATAGCATGGCAATTTTTGCACATAAAGTTATTTCAATAATTATTTCATATGATATCCCTGTAAAGAGTATGTAAATTCTATGTTAAATGTTCATTTAAATAGAATACCAATTGTATGTGCAGGTATACAATTTAAATAACTTATGCAAGTATGTGTATGTTCATGTAAGTGTATAAGCAAATATTATTTCATGTATTTCATAACTATTGCAATTTTAAAACAAATGTTAGAAATGTATGTGGCTGAACTCTGTGCGTCTTGGCTAGGCTTTGGGAAGTTCAGGCTGGGAATTTGATGACGTAGGGGTAAAACCAGTTAGCCCGCATAAGAGGGCGCACGTGGCCTTTGTACGGGGCAGTTGGAGGGTGGCTTACCTGCGTGGGGGCTGCGTCGGTCTGTGCCTCGAGCTGGCACTCAGGCACTGTGTTTGTTTGTGCAGACGAGTCGGTGTTCCGAGCACTTGGCCGGAGGCGCTGTTGCTCGCCGCTACGACGGCAGTATTTATATTGATTCAGTGTGTGTTTATGTGTATCCAAGGCGGGCCACAACATCTGCCAGTGCAACGATTTCAACGTGTGTAAGTTTATCGAGGTGGAAGACTTTTTGTAGCTGCAATAAGAAGAAGGAGTGCATGTGTTTACTTGGAGGTAGCTTGCTGAAGAGCGTATTGACGTACATGCTGAGATATTAGTTCAGCGGAAAGTTACCGTGTGAATTTGTGTCTTGAAACAGTGTTAATTGTGGAGAGAGGAAGTGAACAATAGAAGTACTTTGGTTTTGATAGCGTCAAGACACTAAAACAGTCAGTGACAAATAACATTTTATTTATGGTGGCTCACGAGCTATGAACAGTGTTAAATTAAATGTGCCAGAGGCCAGAGGCATCAGCCATCAGGGTTTAATGAATTAGAAATAAACCGAACTACATGATTTGAACTGAAATAGTGTTGATGTTTTGATTTACACACCCTCATCTTTCAGAACTTTGAATATTTTATTTATTTGTTGTGTATGCAGGGAAAAGGCAGGAACTGTGCACATCATAACCCTAGGCTAAATTACAGACAGTACAGCAGTTTGTTTATGTTTTAACGTGTGCAGTTTTCGAAGACGAGACTTTATTGTGCAGTTGTGCTGCAGTTTTGGTTCGTTTGTTTTTCTGTCTCTAATCTTTTTGCGTTTTCCCCTCGCAGTGTGATGAGTGGCCTGGCAAATACTACACGTCGTCACCTGCATAGACTGGCTGCACACATCGGCGAAGGTGAGACTGCTGCGCTTTCGGAGAGGTGTCTCCCGCCGCACAGTAGTCCGGAATGCAGTCCTAATCTGGGAGAGGCACGGGACGCGATTACCGCCCCCCTGGGCGGCTGCGCGCCATTAGAATGCGCGCAAGGAGTGCCTTCCGCTGTTGTCGGCGTTTCCCTGCCGGGAGAGATCGCTCCCGCGGGGGCCGCAGTCGTCGCCGAAGGAGGCAGCGGTGGCGCCGCTAGCGGCCGTCTGCGCGCACTTGTCGCTCGTTAATTGGTCGCGAGTCACAGACTGGTGGGGTGGTTAGGGGAGCGGTGGAGGAGTTGGAAGGGAAGTGCCAGGGGGGATATTGGGTCTGGCGCCACACCGCGGCCTTTCCTGCCGCTGTAAACAAGGGGGGCAGCGGCGGCGGCGGCTGGAGGCGGTGGCGCCGCGAAACGCGAGAGCCGACACTCGCATTTCCGAGTTTATGCGCCGGCCGCCCCCGAGGCCGATATATCCTGCTCTCACGCAAACAAGGCGGCTGCGTGGGCGGGCAACGCGCCTGCGGCCGCGGATGAAAGTACTCCCCTCCACTCACCCCTCCCACCCCTCTCATACACACACACACACGAAGACACGCGCGCACAAACACCTTGCGGCCCGACGCTCGGCGACGTTTACGAAATTTCCACCGCGTGCGCAGTCTCACTCTGCAGCGCTGTTGTTCCCAGCGGTGCACACTGCCCCACAACTAAACTGCTCGCCGTGCCTTCTTTAAATCTTGTGTTTTTCCCCTCTCTCCAGAATTACGTAAGACGCAGAAGGTACTAAAGACGCCGATATATGTATTAGAACGTAAACATGTTTACTAGTTTCAGAAAAAAAAAAGTTCAAATGTTTGTTAAGCTTATGGGACTTAACTACGGGGTCATCAGTCCCTAAACTTACAAACTACTTATCAACTACCTTATACTAAGGACGGCACAAATATCCATGCCCGAGGGGGGGATTCGAACCCCCGACCGTAGTTGCCGTGCAGACCGTGACTGGAGCGCCTCAGTCCCCTCGGCCACCGCGTTTACTAGTTTGGTTCAAATTCAAATGTTCAAATGTTTGTATAGGCTATGGGACTTAATTATGGGGTCATCAGTCCCTAAACGTACAATCTACTTATGAACTATAAGTGAAAAATTGTACCTACGAGTATTTATTTGTACCACGACGCCCCAGGTGAATAATTTTGCAGCGAGCAGACCCCCCATACATCGTAATGTTGAAAAGCTGAGTATCGGTAGAATGAATGAACTGTAATTACTTAATAACTAGTAAACGTTTTAACGTGCGTAGTATAGGTCAACAACCATTGGACGTAATTTACTCGGGATACCTTGCAAATTTCCATTAAACTTAATTAATTTAAATTTTCCGAGATAACTTGCAGTTTCTTCCGCATTTTATGTTTCAAATGTTTGTAGAGCTTATGGGACTTAACTACGGGGTCATCAGTCCCTAAACATACAAACTACTTACGAACTAGCTAATACTAAGGACGGCACAAATATTCATACCCAAGGGGGGATTCGAAACCCCGGCCGTAGTGGCCGTGCAGACGTGACTGGAGCGCCTCAATCCCCTCGGCCACCGCGGCCGGCTACTAGTTTGGATCCATGCTTCGTCCAATGTGCAGCAGAATCTACAAGCTTCCCAGGGTTTTTTTATTTGTGGACGGAGAAGTTAGTACTGCTTCCTCCCACAAGTCCCCAAAAACCTCCACATCCTTGCGGATGCTGTTGCGTAGCAGTGTGCGATTGTACCGCCTTACAGTATGCACGAGGTTCCGTAGTTGCTGTCCAAGTCTTTATGGAAAGCACAGAGTTCTGACTAACCTGTTGTATTCTATTGTTGTGTCCCAAGCGCAAAAGACAGCACACAGGTCGTTGATTCTTCTACAGCATACAAGTAAGGCTAAAAGAAGTTCGGTAGGATGGAAGCATAAGAAGCTCGGCGACGTTTAGGAAATTTTCCACCATGTGCGCAGTCTCACTCTGCAGCGCTGTTGTCCCCAGAACTGCACACTGCCCCACAACTAAACTGATCGCCGTGCCTTCTTTGAATTTCGTGTTTTTCCCCTTCTCTCCACAATTACTTAAGACGCAGAAGGTACTAAAGACGCCGATATATGTATTCGAACGTAAACATGTTTACTAGTTTGGATCCATGTTCGTCCAATGTGCAGCAGACTCTACAAGCTTCCTAGGGTTTTTTATTTGTGGACGGAGTAGTTAGTACTACTTCCTCCCACAAGTCCCCTAAAACCTCCACATCCTTGCGGATGCTCTTGCGTAGCATTGTGCGTATAGTACGCACGAGGTGCCATAGCTGCTGTCCAAGTCTTTATGGAAAGCATAGAGTTCTGACTAACCTGTTGTCTTCTATAGTTGTCCCCAGCACGGAACCGGGACTCGAACCTGGGACCTTTGCCTTTCGCGGGCATGCGCACTACCGACTCTGCTATCCCGACACGACTCACTATGGCGCCTCACAACTTTATTCCGCCAGTACCTCCAGGAGTGCTAGTCTTGCATGGTTTGCAGGTGAGCTTCTGTGAAGTTTGGAAAGTAGGAGGCGAGGTACTGGCGGAAGTAAAGTTGTGAGGCGACATCGTGGGTCGTGTCGGGATAGCACAGTCGGTAGTGCGCTTGCTCGCTAAAAGCAAAGGTCCCAGGTTCGAGTCCCGGTTCCGGCACACAATTTTAATCTGCCAGGAAGTTTCACATCAGCGCACACTCCGCTGCAGAGTGAAAGTTTCATTCTGGAAATATCCCTTAGTCTGTGGCTAAGCCATGTCTCCACCATATCCTTTCTTTCAGGAGTGCTAGTCTTGCAAGTTTCGCAGGAGAGCTTCTGTGAAGTTTGGAAAGTAGGAGGCGAGGTACGGGCGGAAGTAAAGTTGTGAGGCAACATCGTGAGTCGTGTCGTGTTAGCACAGTCGGTAGTGCGCTGCCCGCGAAAGGCAAAGGTCCCAGGTTCGAGTCCCGGTTCCAGCACGCAATTTTAATATGCCAGGTAGTTTAAGTTCGTAAGTAGTTTGTATGTTTAGGGACTGATGACCCCGTTAAGTCCCATAAGCTTTACAAACATTTGAAATATAAAATGCGAAAAAAAGTATAAACCTCAAGGTATCCCGGAAAACTTACGTTAATTAAGTTTAATGGAAATTTGCAAGATATCCCGAATAAATTAAGTTTAATGGTTGTTGACCAATACTACCCACATAGAAAACTGAACTTTTAAAAGTGATGAAGGAGGCAAACTCTTTCAACAGGAAAGAGGGTGCATTCTCACAATGTAGAAGATGATGAAGATTACAGGGTAGGTGTATTTTATCTGTTGATTGTATTTAAAACTGAGTTTTATTTAACATACTTTACAACTGCAATTTCTGAAAAATAAATTTTTCTAAGACAATTGACCCATTTTCTCAGCAACTGTAAAAGATAGAATCTTCATTTTTTTTGCAGTTAATTTGTAATACCCTTATTGTACTATACCTCTAGAATGTTAGAGGTAACTTGCACACTTCCAGCAAAATGCAAAAAAATATATGGAAAATTGTAATTAAAAATGTACAACAGAGAAAAATTTCTATCTTTATTTATATAACAAATATTTCAATCAAACTAGAGGAGTATGTACTCAAGGCATGTATAAGTAGCCCACAAAAGTTTCATAATGTTGCATGAAGTAGAGGTCATGGAGTCAGCAAATTTAACATTAGCAGGGTAGGCCATTCATACTCCCCTTAAATTTTTACATAAATAAGGGGAAACAATAAAATTCATCAACACAATATGTTTGCCACGTAATTAATTTAGTATTTTGCTCTCTTTCAGTATCCAATATCATTAACAGTTTAGACGTCACCATGATGTTACTACAGTTTTAATTGAATATCCCCCTTATTGCAATTAAGTATAATCACGTGTTTCGCTAGAAATGTAAAATAATAATATTACATAATAAAGGATTAGAGTACAAACGTGACGAAAATTCCCTTCGTGTGAGATGGAAGTATTACTATTTGTCTCGAATCTAATATTTCGCAATGTAGTAAACGGTGTTTAGTGTTACCGAGATGTGGTCAGAACTGAGTCCTATCACTCAAGCGAGCGATGACGTGCAGTGGCCAGAGAATCCGTACCGTGCAAGGCTACGTTTCAAGTTACCCTCAAATCATCCTGTGCATTATCCGTAGTTGTGCTTCGCCTCTAAAGATCGAGTTACCTGCAGTTTGCAAAACTTTATTTTATTATCTTAATGTTTACTCCATCCACTGAGCCATTAAATAAATTCAAGACATATTTACTTCACAACATGGGATCGATATTGATAAAAATTTGAAAGTAACTTGTTAAATTTTTTATTGAAAAATCTCTGACGGTAGAGATCAGAAAAGGCAAGTTAAAACGCTCACTGCTGCCCCAAATTACTTTGCGAATGGCCACAGTTCTTATGCAACGGAAATTTATCTAACTTCTTACTCCTTAAGGGAGCAGCCAACGTTTTAACAAAAAATATATATAAGGAGGAATAGATAAATAAACATGGGACGGGGAGCATGAAATTATAAAGCAGGATATTGATACTTTAGATTACATCTATTAAAAAAAAATAAACAAGAAAAAATATGAGGAGATCAAATAAGCATGATGTAGCACACACCTTGTACAACAGTAATTAAATTATTAAGTTACTGCCCATAATAAAATGGTTTCTGCCCTTTCTGAATATGGAGGGAATTTGGGAGAATATTTGCAAATACGCAGGAGATAAAGAAAGCACACTCATTCACTCACAGATACACACACATAATGCTTGTGACACTCAATCAGGAAGTGTCGCCGGCGTTTTGATGTCTTCAAGCACAATTTAAAAATATACTATGCATGAATGAACTCATGTGCTGGGAGGCAGTGGCATACTATCCTTAAGTACCACGTGGTGTACAAACACGGTGAATTACATACAGTTTACAAAAAGAAATTAAGAAAGCAGGTATCAATAAAGAACATGGCTGAAGGCCGAAGTAATGACCGTTACGAAAGCGTGTTTTGCAATAGGCCATACCAAGGTAGGAAAGACGGAATCAATCCAAAAATTCCGAGAGAGAATTTAGTATGCTCGTGGAAACAGACACCACACGAAAACGTTAGTTAAAAACAGGAAAGAATTCAAACATACTAAGTTTACACAAAGGGTGAAGGCCACACACGTGTATTCTAACTTGAGAAAACAAGACAAAAACTGATTACCAACTTGAAAACACAAATACTAAATTTGCACTAAATTACTCGAGGTGTGAAAAATGAGAAACAATTCGCCTCACATAGCGAAACAATTACTTAAGAAAAACTCTCAGTATTAACCCAGGAATGCCTGATCACAAATAAAGTTCTAAACGCATACCATCCCCTCAGCGTGATTCGACGAAATTCTCAGATTGGCGGTCGCAACAAGAGTGAGTCCGAAGGGCACGCGCATAGTCGTACCGGATGTTAGGGTACGTTCAAAGCCTACTGTCTACCAACCCTCTCTACCTGAGGGAGATAATACCCTCCATTACTGTTCCAGAGAGGTCTCTTTTGTTCCCTCTTTGGTCCATGATTACCTACATCTACATCTACATACACACTCCGCAATTCACCGTAAGGTGCGTGGCGGAGGGTACACTGTACCACTACTAGGCATTTCCTTTCCTATTCCACTCCCAAATTGAACGAGGAAAAAAAGAATGCCTATATGCCTCCGTACGAGCCCTAATTTCTCTTATCTTGTCTTTGTGATATTTACGCTTCAAATTCCGGCCCTCTAAATTTCCTCAACAGAATTTCACGAAAAGAACGTCGTCTTTCTTCCAGCGATCCCCAATTGAGTTGCCGGAGCATTTCCGTGACACTCGCGCATTGGTCGAACCTACCGGTAACAAATCTAGCTGCTCGCCTCTGAACCGCCTCTATGTCTTCCTTCAAACCGATCTGCTGCGGGTCCCAAATACTTGAGCAATACTCAAGACGTGGTCGTACAAGCGTTTTATACGCGGTCTCCTTTACAGGTGAAGTACATCTTCCCAAAATTCTCCCAATAAACCGAAGTCGGCTGTCTGCCTTACTCACAACTGTCCTTACATGCTCGTTCCATTTCATATCGCTCTGCAATGTTACGCCTAGATATTTGAACGACGCAACCGCATCAAGAAGCTCACTACTGATGCTGTATTCGAACATTATAGGATTGTTTTTTCTACTCATGCGCATCACCTTACATTTTTCTACATTGAGAGCTAGCTGCCATTCTTCGCACCAAGTCTAAGTCAACCTGTATGCTATTACAGTCAGTTACAGACGACACCCTCCCATACACCACAGCATCATCAGCAAACAGCCGCAAATCACAACTTACTCTGTCCATCAGATCATTTATATAGATAGAAAATAATAGCGGTCCTATCACACACCCCTGGGGCACGCCTGACGATACACTCGTCTCTGATGAACACTCGCCGTCGAGAACAACGCACTGCGTTCTATTACTTAGGAAGTCTTCCAGACAGTCACAAATCTGTGAACCTATTCCATAAGCTCGTATCTTCGTTAGCAGTCTGCAGTGTGGCACCGTGTCGAACGCTTTTTTGAAGTCGAGAAAAACACAATCCGCCTGTTGCCCTTCGTCCATGGCTCGTAAGATGTCATGTGAGAAAAGGGCAAGCTGAGTTTCACATGAACGATGTTTCCTAAACCCGTGCTGATTCATGGAAAGAAGATTTTCCGTTTCAAGGAAATTTACTATATTCTAACTGAGAATATGCTCCAAAATTCTACATGAAACCGATGTCAACGATGTTGGCCTGTAATTGTATGGGTCAGTTCTCTTTCTTTTCTTATACATGGGAGTCACCTGCGCTTTTTTCCAATCACTAGGAACTTTGCGCTGAATTAAAGATTCGCTATAAATGCAAGCTAAGTAGGGGGCCAATGCCGCAGAATAGTCTTTGTAAAACCGAACTGGTATTCCATCCGGACCAGCAGACTTTTTCGTATTTAGCTCTCTCAGCTGCTTCTCTACACCGGAAATACCTATTGCTATGTCCCCCATTTCGGAATTAGTACGTTGATCAAATGATGGTATATTTGTGCGGTCCTCCTGCGTGAAAGATTTCTTAAAGGTTAAATTTAGAACTTCAGCTTTCCGTTTGCTTTCTTCTATTACTGCCCCGGAACGATCAACTAGTGAATGGACAGTGGGCTTTGACCCGCTTATCGATTTTACATAGGACCAGAATTTTTTCGGGTTCTCGGAAAGATCTTTTGCTAAGGTATGGCTGTGATAATTATTGTATGCTTCACGCATCGATCTTTTTATAGACGCACGAATCTCTACTAACTTTTGCCTGTCATCATTTGCGTGTTCTTTTTTGAATGGAGAGTGCAACAGCCTTTGCCTTCTCAGCACCTTTCTAACATTATTATTATACCACGGTGGATCTTTTCCATCCTTAATCGTCTTTACTGGCACATATTTCTCTAACCCTTTATTAACAATGCACTTAAATTTAGTCCACAATTCCTCTACATCCATAGTCCCAGAATTAAACGATGCCCATTCATTTTCTAAGTGCGATCGTAACATTTGCTTGTCGGCTCTTCCCAACAAAAACACGCTCCTAGCCTTCTTGACTGGTTTATGAACTTTGGTCACCATCGACGCTATGACGATATCATGATCACTAATTTCTGTCTCTACACAAACATCGTTAATAAGGTCAGACCTGTTTGTGGCTATAAGGTCTAGAATATTTCCATTGCGCGTGGGTTGCCGGTTTAACTGCTCAAGACAGTTATGTTGCTGCCACACTAATAACATGACACATAGACATCTTGTCAAGTAAGGGTGTCTCTGGCAACTTAGCAGACGGCAGTGCAGACGACATACGAAACCATGCGTTTTAACCTATAGTAAACGGGGCCTAATAAGCGAAGCAACGACTTTAAGCCATTGCGCGGCAGTCAGTCAATGTTAAAAGCAACCTTCCACATTCATACGAACACACAAGTTCAATCACACGGGTGGGAACATATATAAACTTGGGGCATTGATCATTAATAAAGGAACAAAATAATTAATGTACAGATAAACATAATTAATGGTTGAGAATCACTTTAGAGTAATGAAAGTAGACCTTTTTACAGTTAAAAACTCAAAGTGGAACACGACCACACTTTCATTGGACGTGTTTCAAATTGTAACACATGCAACACAAGGTTTTATTGAGTCCAAAGATTGTGAGATTTCCGAATAATTAAGCTGAATCACCGCAGGAACAGTTTTCGGAGATAAAAAATGTTCAAATGTTTGTTAAGCTTATGGGACTTAACTACGGGGTCATCAGTCCCTAAACATACAAACTACTTATGAGCCAGCTAATACTAAGGACGGCACAAATATCCATTCCCGAGGGGGGATTCGAATCCCCGACCGTAGTGGCTGTGCTGACCGTGACTGGAGCGCCTCAGTCACCTCGGCCACCGCGGCCGGCGTTTTCGGAGATACGTAAGATGTAGAGGTGACACATTCACGTGTATCAATCAGTCGCTGATGTAAAGCGAGACGAGATTGGTCCCTTTGCATTACGAGAGACGCAGCAGCGCGAGTCTACCGTCGTGAAAAGCCAGAAGGCACGCAAAGGAGCCATTTTCAAGAAGAGGCCGTACTCGGCCGTAATTTCCTCCCGCGGTAGCCTGGTTAACTTGTAAGTCTTCTTTAATAAAAGGGTCTGCGATAATTAACCAGTTGACTTATATTACATTTCATTAATACCGTCCTCGTGCTTGCTTTTGAAAATGTGCGCGCGTTTCAGCAGCAGGAAATAGAATCTTGACACGAAAGCTGCAGCTAACAATATTTCGGGATAGGCATTATGAAATTAATCAGAACACCAGGCATCGCTATTTATCTTGGTCTGATGGTAATATAGGATTTCATTCAGCTGTTAGGTAAATTATTCGATACGCACCCTTTGTGTGTGCAACACATACAGAGTCGGTTATTCGGTGTAGGTACGTGTATGAAAATACGTTTCTCCCTTATATAAACTAACTTGACGTTATTATAGCTCATTATTTCACCTTCCTATTACTTATTTGTGGCTCATCATTGATCACAAAAACACCTAAAATATTAACTTTTTTCATGTGAATTGATTACAGTTCGGAAGCATACGTTTCAGCGTGTAAACAGCAAAAATAAACACAATAGTCGACTTAAGTTCTACAGTGAAGATTTGGGTCGAAGAAATAGACAAGAGGCAATCACAGTAGTTTATTTTTAAAATGTTCATATTTTTGTAAAGCTATAAAACCACACTGCAGTTGTTATCATTCCCTAGACTTACAAACTACGTCAACTAACTTACTCTAAGAACAACACATACACCCATGCCTGGGGGAGGACTCGAACGTTCGACGGGGGAGCAGATGGGCACTCTGCAAAAATGCGCCGGTTGGTCACTCCCACGCGGCGTTGTTTAATTCATACAGGAAACTCAACAAATACACTGATTAAGGAACAACAACATTTTGTCGAAACATTGATTTAAATCCTATAGTTATCAGTCTATTTTTGAAAACGTTTATGCATAATCAGCTGTCTCGGGTATATATTAAAAATCATTTAAAAAGAGTCACATCGTTTATTTCCTGGAGACGGACTTAGGTCTTTTACAAGACCATCATCACGCTGTAGCAGGCGAAGATTGAAATGAAAAATAAAATGTGCTCATAGGACACTCTGTATCACAGATTAAGCTCTAAGAACGTGATCTAATGAGTAAATTAAAAGCCCGTTCTCGTGATATGGGGGTGAGGGGGACTCATTGTTACCGTCTTAGCTCTGTGTCATCCTTTGTGAATTACGGCCGGAAATGTGTACGGTATAGACTATCGCCATGGTCCCGATCGCTGTCGGGTTTCTTGACCTTGAATATGGCGAAGTAAATTCACAGTTGGTCTCATGAGGGTGACTGCAACGCTTCTTAATCCAGTCAACAACGTGAGAATCTGACATAGCTGGAAATAGAATCTTAGTCCAGTATAGCAATGGTCTCCTATCCACTCGGACGGACATTTTTAAAAATAACGTATAAAAAAATCCTTCTCGAAATCATGTTTTGAAGTGAATGGCAGCATTTACGAATTTCAGTCATAAGTACACACAAAGGGTAGTCTTAATTTACTAGTTACCAAGTCCTGTATATTGTCGCTAGCACCAACATAATGTCTCCAAAAGTTAGCGAAATATAGTTCCGAGAAATTGAGTTTCTTCCGAAAGACCAAGAGATTGTCTCAGAATTCTTTGTCGTGGATATGGTCACCTGAACAACACAGAAAACAACTCAGTGCAGAGTCTGTCTATGCAGCACGTGCGACTGTGTAGTGTAGTCTGTTATAAGGTGTCAGCGGTGACTTCTCCCAAATAAAGACTGTAGCAGAGGGTTCGTGGACATGCTCTGCCTGTAAATTTGGGGCGAATTTCAGCTTCTGCCGTCATCGCAGACCCAAGTACCATCTCCAAACTTTAAAGACTCCTAGTGCTACACCAAAGAATTGTGCCTACTATTCCTGCCACAAAATCTCCTGAATATGTCACCGATAGTGCCAAGTGATTGTCAAGTGCGGTCGCTTGTGCAATTTCTAACTATTAATAACAATTATTAATGACAAAAATCAGAGCTGTCTTCATACATACGAGGGACACATTAAAATTTGTGATAACGTATTGTCTTAATTCAAATTCTAACAATGTAATGCAAACGACTGGAACATCGTAATCTACATTATGTGTTTTTATGACGTCATTAGCCCCTAACATGTAACAACAGGCAGTATTTCCAAAATTGCCGAGTGTTTCATGTTAACGAGTAACAATCTGCTCCTGAAATTCATTTCAGACGTCAATTTGCGTACACAGATGCCTGCTTGGATGCTAACAGTGTTAGGTGTGCGTGAAACATTTCAAATGTGGAATCACTGGCATCAAAGATGAACATCGCAGCGATCATTCATTCCCTGTCTCCAAAGATCGTAACAAAGGATGAGTTCATGTGCTCACTACAGACGAAAGTCGTGTCACAGTCCGTGAAATCGCTACAAAACTTGTAGCTCGACTTAGTGCAAAGAATTGATTCTCAGCTTTGGTTACCGAAAAGTATGTTTCTGTTTGGTCCCATATTTGTTGACCGCAAGTGACAAACTTCAGAGAAGAACCATCTCAGATGAGCTTCTACAGAGATGTCGAAATGAAGGTGGTGACTTTTGACGAGTATTGTGACAAGCGACGAAAGTTGGTTTCATCATTTCGAGCATGAAACGAAACGCCACATTAGGCACCGGCACTACTTGTATTCTCTACCAGAGACAAATGCGAAGACAGTGTTATCGGTTGGCAAAGTTACGGGCTGCTTCTTCTGGAATGCGCAGGGTTGCATTCCGGTTGAATTTATTGAATCTGGGCAAAGTATAATAGCTGCCCGCTATAGCCAGACACTTGGGAAGCTCCTGCACCACGACATCTCTCGTCCTCAAACTTCTCGTGCCACTGCAGAGAATTTCAGGACATTTAGATGGGAGACTCTTCTACATAACCCCCCCCCCCCCTCTCAGTCCCGACTTAGTACCCTACGAGTACCATCCCTTCGGTTCTATGAAGGAGGACCCGCGAGGCCAACGCTATTAGACGCGGAGGATATTCGGAAAGCAGTTCGACAATGGCGTCGGGGAGTTGGAACGGATTTCTATCCTAATTGAATTTTCAAGCTCGAAGAACGATACGAAAAATGTGTGTAAAGCAAATAAATCTTATGTTGGAAAGTAAACAAAAGTCTGCAGATTAAGACGATAGCTTCAATTAATACATACTTTGCTCACGACTCGTATGTAACGTGTCACGATCGCCTTCATTAGTAAACAGCGTTGCCATTTGTGGAAGCAACAGCATACCTGATAATCGAGTATAACTTGGCCGTGTCTACTGCACCGAATGATGCTTTTTTATGTAACCACTCTATGCGCAACACTACTCTCATGGGAACATGATTGTATTACGAACATATTACAACACATGCTCCGTCTTTTCGGTGTTTATTACATTATTTGCTTCCCTCGTTTGAGCACAAACCCTTTTCTTCAGCAAACTTCGAGATGAAGAGGGAAATTCACGCTCATTAAGAGGGTTGCAAACTAAATTATAAAAAATGCATTAACTTCCCGGATTCAACTATCACACTTTACATATAAGACCCCTCCACAACGCTCTATCAGTACAAAAATCATTACAAATCAGTACATCTCAAACTGTGCAGTTTAAAGTAAATGTTGTGTTAAACACTGAGATGACGGAGTATGTACTCTAATTTACTCGTAAACGAGAGCGAATCAGAAAGTCATTGACTTTATTTTTTATTATTCAAAATAGGGTACATACTGCTCATTACAAATTTAAGTCCTATTCTTCCGACGTAACTCTATTTTTCCAAACAGACCGCACACCGATTCACGTATTTTTCCCATCGCAGCATTGAATTTGAGATGTGATCATGGAATCATCGTTACCTAAGAATTGTTGTTCTGTCAGGAACTTCTTCAGCGGTCCGAAAACGAATATCAGTACGGGAGAGGTCTGGACTGTATGGTAGGTGGACCAGAATCTCGTTTTGAAATTTCCGGAGCTCTTCGGCAGTTTCCACAGCAACATGTGGTCTCGCATTTTCATGGAACAGAATCACGTCGTACACATAGACGGTAAAAGTTAAATTACCAGGCTGCAAAGTATGCACTTTGTTAAGGGAAATGAATGTTTCACTGAGAGAAAATAAGAAAGAACGCACTGGTATCTGTACTATTAAGGTACCACATATAAAATATTTACACTAACATGTTACATTCTGCAGTTTAGGATACTGTTAGGATTCTGTAAATGTGTCCATTTCCTGACTCAAGTTACGTGAGTTAGCTTAACGTTCTCAGCAATATGTCTCTCGTCATGGGCGCTAGTCATGCGGGCCGCGGTGGCCGAGGGGACTAAGGCGCTTCAGTCATGGTCTGCATGGCTACTACGGTCGGGGGTTCGAATCCCCCCTCGGGCATGGATATTTGTGCCGTCCTAGTTCGTAAGTAGTTCGTAAGTAGTTCATAAGTAGTTTGTAAGTTTAGGGACTGATGACCCCGTCGTTAAGTCCCATGGACTGTACAAACATTTGAACATTTGCACAAGCGCTAGTCACTTGGAGCCTTTTAAATCATCGATAGTGTTAAGATGCTGCTGAGTGCATTAATTCAGTGACGTATCCAGGATCGTGCTCTGGGGCCCTATTTTGTATCTTTCGTACCGTTCGGTTCGGTGTGTTTATCTCGGTGGTGACGTCAATTTCGGTTCGGTAGCGAAAATGGTTATTTTGTAAGCTTCTGTGGCATGCTACCACCCGAAACGGCCACCGAAATTTCGAGTGCTGCACCGAAAGTCGCTGAGGCTTCGAGAAGGCCGATTCGTTCGATTCGGTGGGCTTGGATTGAGAAGATAAATTGTTCTTTTAGTAATGCTGTGTGGTTTTAAATTCTGATAACTAAACACCTGTTGTTTTTTCGTAATAAATAACTTAAAAAGTTAATTATCAAAGTCGTTTGCTAATGATATCAGAATATTTGGTTAAAATTGCTATCGTTCTAATGTTTAATATAACGAAGTAGCACTTCTGTAAACTCTATTGCAATAAACTTTATCTTAAAATACGCGTCTCGTCTCGGTAATGTATTTAATTCGCCATTTTATTGGCCCTACAAATTCTCATATTACGAAAGTGTAGATACGAAACCCATAAAATACGGCATCACCTTCGTTTTCGCCGTTCGCAAAGCTGTCGCGTCGTATTTGGCAAATTTTCGTATTTGTACTTGAGAATTACACAAATATGCAGATACTACACCGAATTAAAAATCTTATGTTACTTAGTAGTGTTTCACCGTACTTTTCCGCACAAACTGAGTATTTATTACTTACAAAAAAGGCTTTTACAACGGTTAAGTTGAAATAGAAAGGAATTTTGCGAAGCCAGACAGTGGAAATCATACAAATTGATAGCAGTATAAGTAACCTATAATCATTCTGCAAAGAAGTCATCGGAAACTAAGAACTGCATTTCGTGAAGACGACCTGATTTACAGCCGGGCGCCGTGGCTCAGCGCGTCCGGTCGAAGAGCTCTACGCCCTGTGTAATAAAAAAGCTGAGCCCAGAAAGCACGAACGAACAAACACGATCAGCGTCCGCAACAAGGAAAACAATCCATAGAGAGAAGAAGAAGAAAAAAAAGGGTTGCACCGTTATTTATATTGAGACTATTGATCCCTTTCTTTTTTCTTCCTGCCCTCCCTCCCCTCTCTCTCTCTCTTAGGGGAGGCTGCAGCAAAGTCTGGGGGTGGGGTGTCCAGGAGGGTCTGGGTGACGACTGCTTGAGCCCGATAGCCCCTCCCCCCCCC
This sequence comes from Locusta migratoria, assembly GCA_026315105.1. NCBI lineage: Eukaryota > Metazoa > Arthropoda > Insecta > Orthoptera > Acrididae > Locusta > Locusta migratoria. Next base: position 107,834,214 of record CM048747.1, read on the forward strand.
CCTTGGATACGCCACTGCATTGATTTAATAATCAGACGACAAGTGTAATATTGAAGAGTAGAGTAATATTGCGGAATAAGATGCTGATCTGTAAACGGCCGTGGCGTGGTGGATACTATGGGTGCTACTGGATTGCCGAAGATAAGCACCACCGGACGTGGCTAGTATTTGGATGGTTAACCTGATGGGTATGTCACACTGTTGACAATATTTTTTTCCTTTGTCTTCCGGCACAGGGGACAGAAGGGGTGGGGGTGTAAAGTGTTTCATCATTTCCCTGCGGTGTCTCATGGCGTGAGGGCAAGGGACATTTTTGATGATGATCTATCCTAAACGTCAGTTGAGAACGTTAAGTTCGGAGGTCCCCTATGTGCTTTTCAAGAGAAGTAATGTGCCGCCACCGTGTTTCCCCTCTCCATTCTTCCATCATCTCCAACACGAACGCGACACTACACTGCACACAGTGCCATTACAGTCACCTACATTTAACATAGACACTTCGGCACACAGTTCTCACACTTCGCGAAGGAAAGGTGAATGCGGGCGCGAAGTATAGGGAAAACCTTTCCAATTAGGTGGCTGAGCCTGTCCTTCGGGGTCTCTCAGCCGTTCATGCCATACTACTTTATTTTCACCAAGCTGTTCACACACACACACACACACACGCACACACACACACACACACACACACACACAAAAAAAAAAAAAAAAAAATAAATAAATAATTCAAATGCGATTTCTGAAAGTGAAATGCACTTAACAGCCTAAACAGCCAAGCTGCCATGTCCAAATGTTTGGAGCGCTTAAGGGACGTAACTACGGGGTCATCAGTCCCTAAACTTACAAACTACTAATGAACTAGCTTATACTAAAGACGGCACAAACATCCATGCCCGAGGGGGCATTCGAACCCCCGACCGCAGCGGCCGTGCAGACCCTAACTGGCACGCCTCAGACCGCTCGGACTGCGTCCGGCAAACAGCCATGATTTGTAGCTAGAAATAGTTTCTGGCTTAAAGAATTGGTGTTAATTTCTTCTTTGCCTTATCGCTTTCGGATCTTGCAGTTACACCTTCACATGCTCCTTAAACGTCCATATAATTGGTGTTTTTCGGTATAGGAGCAGGCTGTCACCACTGAAGAGCAAGGCACGCGTAAAGAGCATCACATGGAGCGACACCCCATCAGAGTGGAGTGGACTATGTTAGTCCACTGGAAATGGCTGAGGCCTGATTTCAGGTGTTGTTATTGACGCGGGTCTTGCGTGCTTGCCCGTAGACATGGATTATATTTTTCATTACGAGGTGAAGATGGAGCTAGCACCAACGAAATCGATATTGTAATAAAGGAATGAAAAGTCATTCTTATAGTCTCAAACTATTGTTTTTACTTTCATTTCGTTTAGCTAACCTGGAAAGAAAAAAGAACAATACGTACATAGCCAAACCATTTACTCACATTTTTGTCCTTTCACATGCTCGTATAAATGGTTCACAGTTTTGATGGTTAACAGTAGCCTTACATGTTTTTCAGCAGAAATGTATTTTACTAGTAGATGATACTCGATAGATGGGTCGATGTCTAGCTGAAAATTACAACGCTGAACTAATTCGGTCGATCAAGTTGCTAGAAAATAAGGGTTTGTATGAGATTATTTCTGTTTTTCCTTCTGTTTCACTTCCTATAGTTTGTTTTCAAATTTATAAAAAATGATCTGTGTTTAGATGTAAACTGATTCTAACTAGAATTCCGTTTTGGTTAGTTTTGCAGATACAGCTTGTATTCACTACAGTGTATCAAGAGAGTGATCGACGCTTTATGGAATAAATGAGGTGTGTCATATGGGCCAATAAATCAAAAACAACCTTGTCACATGTTTTTCGTTTTTGCCATTACAGCGCAATATTGTAGCCATCCACGAGATTCACGATTATTTCTAAGCAGGTACGGCAGAAATGTTCAGAGTTGCTGGAGCTCAAAAATGTTATGCTTCTACAAAAATTGCCTTTATCAAAACAATTTTTGAGAAAATATTCATTGTATCTAAAAATGGCTTTCGAATTAATTGTTGGATTATTTCAGTCTAATCTTTGCCAAGTGTCAGTTCAGCGTATGTAGGACTGTGTTGAATCACGAAAAAGGTGTTCAGTGGCGTAAAAGAATAGATACGGTAAGAAAGAAAGGAAAATTAAACGTCCAAAGGTGAATATACGGACGAGCTTTTCCCTTTTTGTCGGGTGACAGCAAAAAGCATTTTTTTTTCTTGGAGAGTGCAAGGAGATTAGACGAACTTGGAAATAAATGAACCTCGTTACATCAGAGTAGACGACCAGTGAAAATTTATTCGACCCGTTCTGTGTATCTGTAATGTAACTAAGAATTTAGTTTTTTAAAGTGTTCTGAAGTTCGTAAAGTATAATTAGTGCAACTATGGGATCATATCGTCATGTCACCAGATACATTTTCAAACAAAATACGCCAATGTTAGTGAGAAATCTACTTTTTAAAAAAAAAAGTAAATACTGTTAATACACTGAAAAATAAAAAAAGTTAGTATCGTGTCTAAAAATATTTCCACGATTTTCTAAGAACCAACATGAAATATATAATTGACGGCACGACGGTATTAGAACTATTTGGAACGTTTTTTCGCTTTCCCGAAAGCTTTAAACTTTTGACAAGATTTGATGTTACGATATCTTCGTTTTATGTCGCCACAGCAATCGTTGGCAGCAGCATCAAGCTGTACTAATTGTGCTAAAAATGTGTCCTAAATATAACGAAGTAAAGAGTCTAACGGCGCATCAGAGATGAGCTGAGGAACTTGCTTAATTAAATGCAAGACGAGTCCACAAACGCTAACTATGACAAAAGATTAGAGAGCCGTATCATAGTTTTTGAACGTAGAATAGCTACAGAGAAAATTTTCAGCAATCAGTAAGCTGAATTCGTAAACTTAAATGTACACGTTCAAAATTTCTTTTGCATTTCATGTGTTGTAATGTGTAATAATAATAATCACTTATCAGTACAGGGAGGGAGGGAGGGACTGGGGCGTAGGATGTCCCAAGACGGCAGAGGTTTGGGTCTGGAGGGTATTGGTGGAGTGTTGGTCGGGCGAGTAAGGGGAAGGAAAGAAGGAGGAGAGGGGGGAAGGGAGAAAGGGAAGGATGGACGGGGCCCTCATTAAGAGAACAGGAAGAGGGAGGTGGAGGGAGGATCACAGGTGGTATGAAGGGTGAATGTTGGGACCGAGGGTATCATCTGGGAGGGGTAAGGTGCAGAAATTACAGCGGGAAAGCATCCAGGGAGTGGAGAGGACACAGTGATACAGGTGCAGCAACAGACGTCGTCTACGGAGAAGGGTATGCATTGGAGGACTGGGGCGTTATTATTATTATTGTTATTATTATTGTTTCATTATTATTTCAGGTCCTTACGGGCAGGATAGCAGGATTATCCTCCGCTGCTCTTGAGCCATATGTACAATATATGGGTATGTAGAAATTAAAAATACAACGGGAGACCATAAATGCAGCATTAAAACTTAGAAAAGTCGATTGAATGAAATACAATAACAGACCATTTTGAAACCTACAAATTCAGATATAAAACAGCCACTGTGGACAGAAACATTGATTTTATGCAAAACACAGAAACGGAGACACTGGTAAAATAAATGTCAACACATTGTTATGCCTGTTCGGTGGCTGCCGAAGTCTTAAAACCACACGAAGAAAAAAATACACTGACACAACACTTGATGATGCACTTTTAAAACATAGCATTGAAATGCCACGGGGGATGGGGGAGGGACTGGAGGCGCGGATCGGTGGGAAAGGGAGGGATGGCGGGAGGGGAGAGAGGAGGTGGGAGTAAGGACTCCAGAGGATGGGAAAAGATGGCCAATCGAGGGAGCAGGAGGAGAGAGAGAGAGTGGCGCTCAGATACGCTCGGAGAAGGGATAAGGTTGGTAGGAAGGACAGGTTGGTACAGAGGGCATCATCTGCGAGGGGATGTTACCCTGGGAGGGGATTTGGAGAGTGTACAGGTGGAGGGATAGAGGGATAACTTGGTAAGGGTGTGGCAGAGGCACGGGATTCAATACGAAGTGGGAAACAAGAGGGTGTCGGGACTCTATCTTTCAGGAAATGTAGAAGATGTACATGTGCTCTGGGCCTACAAGTGGGTGTGGGAACAGAATGTGGTCATAGAAGATCTGCGTGTGGGAGGGGAGGCGGATACAGTAAGCAAACTGGAGGACATGGCTCAAGGATCTGGAGGGATTTGTAGTGGGCGGGGAAAGTGGAGACCAAAGCGGGATGGAAACTGCATAAGACGGGATGCATTAAGGAACCATAGGTGAAGAGGTTGGGTTCCGATGTCCGGCTGGAAAAGAGCTTACGCTGATTGATTGTGGGGAGGGCTTTCTAGCGGACTATTTGAAGGTGATGTTTCCAGGAAAGGAAGCGTTACATAGTGAGGCTTAGGTATTTCAGGGTTTTGGTTTCCGGAGTTGAGTAAACCGCTCACTTAGATCATGTACTCCAGTCTCACCAATCCGAATTCTCCACCTGGTGTAACCAATGACTCGTTACTTTCAACCCTACCAAATCCCAGCCAATCGTCATAGGTCACACCTTTCACTCCTTCCGCCACAGAGACCTCTACCTTACCTTTTGAGCGAGGGTTACGAAGGCGGTGTCTTCAGCACACTGTAGGAGATGGACGGGAGGCTGCGGGAGGCGGAAAAGGACGGAACCCTGGGGCACCCCGACGGAGGGGCAGAGCAAATGGGAATTGGAACTGTTAACGGTGACGTACATCTACATACATACTCCGCAATTCACCGTAAGGTGCGTGGCGAGGAAAAAAAGAATGCCTATATGCCTCCGTACGAGCCCTAATTTCTCTTTTCTAGTCTTTGTGAACTTTACGCGAAATGTAAGTAGTCGGCAGCAAGATCGTACTACAGTCAGCTTCAAATTCCGGCCCTCTAAATTTACTCAACAGAAATTCACGAAAAGAACGTCGTCTTTCTTCCAGCGATCCCCAATTGAGTTACCGGAGCATTTCCGTGACACTCGCGCATTGGTCGAACCTACCGGTAACAAATCTAGCTGCCCGTCTCTGAACCGCCTCTATGTCTTCCTTTAAACTGATCTGCTGCGGGTCCCAAACACTTGAGCTGTCCGCCTTACTCACAACTGTCCTTACATGCTCGTTCCATTTCATATCGCTCTGCAATGTTACGCCTAGATATTTGAACGACGCAACAGCATCAAGAAGCTCACTACTAATGCTGTATTCGAACATTATGGGATTGTTTTTTCTACTCATGCGCATCACCTTACATTTTTCCACATTGAGAGCTAGCTGCCAATCTTCGCACCAACTAGAAATTTTGTCTAAATCATCCTGTATGCTATTACACTCAGTTACAGACGACACCCTCCCATACACCACAGCATCATCAGCAAACAGCCGCAAATTACAACTTACTCTGTCCATCAGATCATTTATATAGATAGAAAATAATAGCGGTCCTATCACACTCCCCTGGGGCACGCCTGACGATATACTCGTCTCTGATGAACACTCGCCGTCGAGAACAACGTACTGCGTTCTATTACTTAGGAAGTCTTCCAGCCAGTCACAAATCTGTGAACCTATTCCATAAGCTCTATATTCGAACTGAGAATATACTCAAAAATTCTACGTGAAACTGATGTCAACGATATTGGCCTGTAATTGTATGGGTCAGTTCTCTTTCCTTTCTTATACACGGGAGCCACCTGCGCTTTTTTCCAATCACTAGGAACTTTGCGCTGAATTAAAGATTCGTAGGATGGGCATTGGGTGAGAAATGAAGCGATGAAAAAGCCATAATTAATAGTAAGGGCGTAGGTTTGGAGCTTGTATAGTAGAACTGAATGCCACACTCAGTCATAGGCCTGCTCGATGTCGAGGGAGACAAAAATGGCGGCACGATGGGAACTCATTTGGACGGGGAGAAGGTGGGAGAGGCAGAGGAGTTGGTCATCGACAACGTTGAGCAGGTGACCCTACTCTGAAATGCTAATCATGAAAATATCTCTTCGCCGGATACGCATGCTTCAAATTTCACCTGATTTGCATTCTTTCTTCAGGGAGAAGCATTGTGGGCGGCCAGCAGTGTAACTCGACGTGTTGACGTCTGACTTTTGCAGTCTGTCACGGGTTTTTATCGGCCACCTGCTACACAGCACAGATCACTGTGAGGTGAAGGATAATGACTTGCCGCACCTAACGGCACGCACAGGGGAAGCTGCCAGTCACTCCAGTAGGCGATGCCCAGATAGGAGAACCGAGAGGCGGCGCTGCGGTCGCCAATTGGCCACTTGCTGCTCTCCTTTAACAGTTAAATCTGATAACGGGTGTTCAGGCCGCCGCCACTGTGCCAGGAGAGAGCATTGTACGGGGGGCAGGCGGCGGCGAGCGGCGGGCGGCGCTGGGACGGCGAACAGTGCTGACAGTAATACACGCAAATTGTCCTCATGCATAAGACATTAGCGGCGAGGCGCGGCGCGGCGCGGCGCGGCGCGGCGAGGCGGCATGCATCGCAAGGCAGAGGACCGACAGGGCCCAGTGTGGCGGCCAACGCCAGCGGCCAAAACTTGCCGCCGTTCACTTTAATAAGCGGGACATGTTGTCTCATTAGCATTCCTGCTATTTGCTCGCCACCTCAAGGTAGCTGACACCGCCAGAGTTACCTCCCGTGGTGCATTAGCACTTGGGGTTCCCTGCAGTGGAGCTGGGAAGGCTACCTGCTGTTAAGCGTCCGTTGTCTGTCACCAGAGTCCTCACGAAAGCTAGCTCCAAGTTTTAGCAAATCATTTATATCTACATCTACATGGGATACTTTGCAAATCACATTTAAGTGCCTGGCAGAACCACAATTATACTATTAATTAATTAAGATGTAGTGCTGTCTTCTACTAGTCTTCCACTATGGTGCGATTTGTTTCACCACTTGTGTGGACCGGAAAGCGTCAGGTGTTGTGATGGAATGGTCGTCTGATTCACTTACGTTTACAGTCAGTTGCACGATTACGATTTCTATGATCCAATATTTCTTGTCCGTCTCTGGTGCACTGGTATAGCTGCTGCATATTGAATCACTTGTACATTGCTTCTTATATATCAATTGTTTTATCACACACTCGTACATATAGACTGCTCACAAGCATGTGATAAAAACAATTGGTATATAAGAAGCAATGTACAAGTGATTCAATATGCAGCAGCTCCAACAGTGCACCAGAGATGGAGAAGAAATCTTGGATCACGAAAATCGTACATCTACATCTACATCTACATGGGATACTCTGCAAATCACATTTAAGTGCCTGGCAGAGGGTTCATCGAACCACAATTACACTATTTATCTCCCATTCCATTCTCGAATAGCGCGCGGGAAGAAAGAACACCTGAATCTCTCTGTTCGAGCTCTGGTTTCTCGTATTTTATTCTGATGATCATTTATACCTATGTAAGTGGGAGTCAACAATATATTTTCGTATTCGGAGGAGAATGTTGGCGATTGTAAATTCGTAAGTAGCCCACGCCGCAGCGATAAGCACCGTAATGATTCCAATCCCAGATCCTGTATCATTTCCGTAACGCTGTCTCCCCTGTATCGAGACAATACGAAACGAGCTGCCCTTCTTTGGACTCTTTCGATGTCCTCCGACAAACCCACCTGATAAGGATCCCAGACTGGGCTGCAATATTCCAAAAAATGGACGGAAAAGCGTAGTGTATGCAGTTTGTTTTGTAGTTATGTTGCATGTTTTAAGGGTTCTGCCAATAAAACGCAGTCTCTGGTTCGCCTTTCACACGATATTATCTACGTGTTCTTTCCAATTTAAGTCTGAAGTAATAGTAATTCCTAGGTATTTTGTGGAGTTTACGGCCTTCACATTTGATTGATTTATCTTGTAAACAAAGTTTAACGGATTTCTTTCCGTACTCATGTGGACGACTTCACACTTCTCATTATTTAGAGTCAATTGCCAGTTTTTACACCATACTGATATCTTATTCAGATCGTTCTGCAATTGGTTTTGATCTTCAGATGATTTTACTAGACGGTAAATGACGCCGTCATCTGCAAACAATCTAAGAGAGCTACTTAGATTTCCCCTAAATCGTTTATGTAAATAAGGAACAGCAGAGGACCAATAACACTACCCTGTGGAACGTCCGATATCACCTCTGTTTTAGTCGATGTCTTACCATCGATTACTACGAACTGCGTCCTCTCTGACAAGAAATCCCCTATCCAATCGCAAATTTGGGGCGATATACCATAGCCACGCAGTTTGATTAAAAGCCGTTTGTGAGGTACGGTGTCAAAAGCTTTCTGGAAGTCAAAATAGTGTAACATGATTTAGAGTCAAGCGCCATCTTCAACAGCAAATTTCGTTACACAAATATAAGAACAATAAGTAAATTAAGTCTGCAATAGGCTGCATAGGTCGCTGTATTGATTAAAGTCATAAAGTGGTTAAAATATGACTTTATATGCTGCATTTCGGCCTGGGCCATTATCAGAAACTGTTGAAAGGGAAATAATTGTATAATATAAGATCAGAAATATTGCAAAAACATTCTACAAATTTGTTATAAAGATATTCAGCACACGTATCCTGCACACATAGATTACAAGTACGTCAGTACAAATTGATACATGTTGTTCTTGTAACATTAAGGAGTAGACTGAGGACACGGTAAAGGTAATACAGGTTTATAGATTTTGGTCATCAGATGGCGTGCCGTTCTTTACAAATGTAAAAAGTAACATTTTTGTTTTTGTATTGCTAAATTGTTATTTTACCTAGCGTAATTTCACTTGTCACGGCGCCACTAGGCTTTATGCTCAAGAACGTCACGCCATCTGGTGACCAAAATCTGTAAACCTGTATTACCTTTACCGTCTCCTCAATCTGCTCCTATATGTTAGAAGAACAACATGTATCCATTTGTACTGACGTACGTATAATCTATGTATGTAGGGTACGTGCGCTGAATTTCTTTATAACAAATTTGTAAAGGGTTTTTGCAACATTTCTGATCTTATATTGTACAATTACCATTTCCCTGCCGGCCGCGGTGGCCGAGGGGACTGAGGCGCGCCACACACGGTCTGCACGGCCACTACGGTCGGGGGTTCGAATCCCCCTCGGGCATGGATATTTATGCCGTCCTTAGTGTTAGCTAGTTGATAAGTAGTTTGTAAGTTTAGGGACTGATGACCCCGCAGTTAAGTCCATAAGCTATATAAACATTTGAAACATTTGAAACTATTTCCCTTTCACAGATTCTGATGATGGCCCAGGCAGAAATGCAGCAAATAAAGTCATATTTTAACCACTTTATGACTTTAATCAATACAGCGACCTATGCAGCCTATTGTAGACCTTATTTACTTTTAATCATGGTCGCCTGCCTCCTCCGTGACTTTATGTCACAACTATAAGAACAATACTCGACATTGCCGGTTTAGAAGGCGATCTGATAGTTTTATGTTCTTCAAAAATGAAACGCCAAGATCGCGAATTAATAATTTATTTAATGTCGACCGGTTTCAGAGGATTGAGCCACCATCATCTAGTCATACACGTTTTATAAGCTGCTCATCTTATTTATAAAAAAAATGGATATAAAATTATAAGTGCAACCTAGGACTTATTCATCATATAAAATACGTAAGATAAAACATGACAGCTTACAAGATACCAGTACAAGATAACTTGTAAGCTATAATATAATAATGGAAAGTCCAGGTTGGAATTAATAATATAGTAAGGACAGTTTACAAGTCACCGCAAAGACGTGGCGATGAGTTGCGACAGGCACATACAAAAGACACACACATACAACACTTTCAGCTATCGGCCCTGGCCTTCTTCAGAAAATAGAACACTCACGCAATCACACAGGCACACAACACAGTCATACAACCATCACCTCAGACTGCCGCACTTCGAATCATGGCCGATAGCTGTAAGTGTTGTATGTGTGTGTCTTTTGTATGTGCCTGTCGCAGCTCGTCGCCATGTCTTTGCGGTGAGTTGTAAAATGTCCTTACTTTATTATTAATATCTTGTAAGCTGTCATGTTTAATCTTACGTATATTTATATGACGAATAAGTGCTAAATTGCACTTATTATTTATATCCATTTTTTATAAATAAGATAAGCAGCTAATAAAATGTGTATGAGTAGATGATGGTGGCACAGTCCTCCGAAACCGGTCGACATTAAATAAATGATTAATTCGCTATCTTGACGTTTCATCTTTGAAGAACATACAAATTTAAGAAAAAAGGAGCAGACATCGGGTACAATGAGTCAAACAGGAGTCATATCTGGCGTTCCCCAGGGAAGTGTTATACTGTCTCTGCTGTTCCTTATCTTGATAACGATTTACGACAGAATCGGAGCCGCTTTCTTACATCTTCACCAGACAATCGAAAGCTGATGCAAAGTGATATAGACAAGAATCTCCATGGCACAGAAATTGTTAATCAACCCAAACCAATGAAAAGTGTGAAGACGTCCATATGAACACTAAAAGAAATCCGTTAACTTCATTTACACGATAAACAGTCACATCTAAAGGCCATAATTTCAAGTAAAGTTCTAAAAAAATGTTCTAATGTTTGTAAATCTATCGGATCAAACTGCGTGGTCATCAGTGCATAGCTTACAAACTACTTAAACTAAGGTAAACTAACATACGGACCACACATACACACCCGTGCCCCAGCGAGGACTCGAACCTCCGACGGCGAGTAACCTCGCGCTCTGCAACCAGGCGCCTTAGACCGCTCGGCTTCTCAAATAATGTTCAAATGTTTGTACGGCTTATGGGACTTAACTACGGCGTCATCAGTCCCCAAACTTACAAACTACGTATGAACTAGCTAACACTAAGGACGACACAAATATCCATGCCCGATGGGAGATTCGAACCCCCGACCGTAGTGGCCGCGCAGACCGTGACTGAAGCGCCTCAGTCTCGTCGGCCACAGCGGCCGGCGCTCGGCTACTCCACCACGGCAGTAATGTCCTAGGAATTACAGTTCTGAACAACGGAGTCCAGACAAAAATATGATAGAAGCTTTTGATATGTGATGTTATAGATGAATGATGAAGTTTAGATGGGTAGATGAAGTAACTAATGAGGAGGTGCTGAAAAGGACTGGGGAGAAAAGGAGTTTCTGGCATAACCTGACTAAGAGAAGGGGTGAGTTGGTGGGACTCATTTTGAGACATCAAGGAATGGTCAACTTACCATAAGAAGGAAAAATCGTAGAGGGAGACTGAGGGACGAATAAAGTACGCAGATTCAAAAAGATGTAGGTTGCCTTTTGTATTCTCATATGAAGAGGCTTGCACGGGAGAGGGTAGCGTGGAGAGCTGCATCAAACCAGTCTGTGGACTGAAAACCCCTGCGTGACACTAGTTCAGTGCCTAACAGTCAAGGTACATTGGTACGTGAAAATAGAAGAATATAGAAGACAGAATGTAGTCCTGCGCCATGACTGAACGTGTCGATGTTCCGTGTACAATAGTTCGGCGTACGTCAAGAATGTACAGCTTCTATCCATATCATTTACAGTTCGCCTGCCGCGGTGGCCGAACGGCGCGCCAGTCACAGTCAGCACGGCCACTACGTCGGGAGTTCGAATCCCCCCCCCCCCGGGCATGAATATTTGTGGCGTCCTTAGTATTAGCTAGTTTGTAAGTTTAGGGACTGATGACCCCGTAGTTAAGTCCCATAAGCTGTACAAACATTTGAATTTACAGTTCATTCAACACCTGCTGTAGACGATTAAGGTAAATGATTAAGTTTTGGGATTTTAAAGTTGTTTTATTAAACTCACTAACTAATACCATTTTCTCTATTCAATGATGATGCTACTTTCATAGCATCAGTCCTTAGTAGTTAATTCTGAAATTTCTTGCATGTGTTTGTGTTTAAGAGTTTTTACATTCACCACGGTAGTTATATAGGTATTCTTTTGTTCCTTATCTATGAGGCGCATCCGAAAAAGGAAGTCCCCCCCCCTTCTTTTTTAACTAATATAACATAATAAGACGAAAACTTAATCAGCAGCAAGTAGATCAATGTTCGAGCTATTTTTCGATATTCTCACAGAGAGAATTGAGACATTTGGATCTCTTGTATTTCTGTGTAGAATAAGTCTGCCGTCTGTTAAGCGAACCATCGTATGAAATTCATCTGCAGTTTTCGTCGTTGTCAAAACGCCGGCCAGGGCATCAGGTGTAAGAAGTGCAATAAGAGATGGAAATCACGGAGCAAGATCAAGGCTGTATACTGGTGATCAAACATCTCTGAGCCGTGCCACGATTCCGCGATAGATCGTGGCCCGCCTCGAGTCAAAGAGAAGTGCATTGAATTTGGTGGTGAAATTTTCGAAAACTTTGAACGTTCTCATTTGCCTTTCCTTTAACTCGGTTTCAGTCACATACTAACAGCTGTATCTTGATATTAAAGAAAAAGGAGACATACTACGTATTATTCGTATACACTACCACATAAAATATTTACTATTGCGCCTGAAAATTGTTCGTTTTCGAATGATTAATGATATTAATGAGAGTTTACAGTTTACAAGATCTCAGGTCATCAACACCGAAACTCATACTAAATGCTCGAATAGTCCTTCTCTTCCTACTAAACAGGCATGCTATGTTTTATAGAATATCGTGTCAGTTATGTGATTGCATTCATGATTTCCTGTCAGAGAGGACACAATTCGAAGTAAGTGATGGAAAGACGTCATCAGAAATGACGTCTTGCGTTCCCCAGTGTAGTTATATAGGTCGTCTGCTCTTCCTTATCTACGAGGCGCAACCGAAAAATGAAGTGCCTCCCTTTTCTTTTTTAACTAATACAACATAGTCACACGAAACTTAATCAGAAGCAGGTAGATAAATGCTCGAGCTATTTTTTGACATTCCCACAGACAGAATTGAGATTCTTGGATCTTTTGTATTTCTAAGTAGAAGAAGTCTGCCGGCTGTTAAGGGAACCATCGTGTGACATTCATCTTCAGTTTTCGTCGTTGTCAAAATGCCGGCCGGGGGATCAGGTTTGAGCCATACCACGATTTCTCGATTGATCATGGCCCGCTCGAATCAAAAAGTTTCTCTCTATGAAATCGCTGCTGAGCGGCGTGCTGCGGGGAGCAAGGACGTTCGCTGGCAGACGATAGTGATTGAGGGTCGGAGGCTGACCGTGGACGGACCTGGAGGCTTTTGGATGTTGTCGGACGTCGGGAGCGGCGTAAAAACGGGACACGGAGAGTAGAAGTAGTGCAGACACCTAACATCAACAAGAAAGCGCCGGTCAAACCGGTGATGGCAAAACGGGTGATGGCAAAACCTCCTTACAGTCTCCGAGCTGACGTCGACATACAAGCCTGATGTTGGTCGTTAATATTGATCCCACGAAAAGTAAAACGGGTGAGCGTATTTGACAATGCGCACTGTGAAAGCGCGCTGCGCACTGGCGTTTTGTCAATTTGGACGGTACCCTGCGACGGCATTGGAAGTATTTAGAGGTTTCTATGTTTCGGTGTCTCTCACCTGGTTAAGTCGGTCGTTAGTGTGCATTGTGTTCTGGGATCGGGATTTTGCGTCTGTATGAGATGTGGTTCTGCTCAGCCTCCTGAGGGAAAACTGCTTAAGAGCTATTCTCTTTATACATTTAATAATGCACCTTTACTACTTCTATTCTGTAGGGTCTGTCGGGACCATGGATTGAAGTTTGATGTTACATGAATTTATTAGTTTTTTGTAAACTGTGGTTAAAAATTCAAATGTTTGTATAGTCTATGGGACTTAACTACGGAGTCATCAGTCCCTAAACTTACAAACTACTTATGAACTAAGACTAAGGACGGGACAAATATCCATGCCCGAGGCGGGATTCGAAGCCCCGACCGTAGTGACCGTGCAGACCGTGAATGGAGCGCTTCAGTCTCCTCGGCCACCGCGGCCGGCAGAGTGTGGTTATTTGCTTATTACCTAACACCCCATTTGTACTAAAGATATGCAATTATGTTTCTAATCACGTTGGATAATTTACCTTTTGTACTACCGGGGTAGTGTGTTACCAAGACCATGAAGTGTCGAAATTCATTTCCTGCTGTGGGATGTTGATTAATCTTTAGAATATCGAGGGTTCTGTAGAGTTCTGTGTTTTATGTTAAAATATAGACTTGATTGTTACGAACAAAGTCCCATTCAGAGGGGCTCATTTCATAATAATGGCAAGTAGTGTCGATCCAAGTTACATTTGCCACTAAGAAACTGTTTGACTTGTTCCGTGTCATTTCTTCTATTTGGGAAGCTCATTTAAGTACGCAAAACGCGGAAACCTGTTACTGTTGCCTTGCTGTGAACACCAGGCTTTTGGCAATCATTTTCAGAGTAGCGTGAATCGCGTCGCAGTTAACTAAATTTGTATTTTACGGTGGGCAAATGTTAACCTACCGATTCACGCTAATTCTCTGGGGTTTAATGACCCTTGCCCAACTGTTAATTACATGAATGTTAAGAGTTTGTTTGCGTGTTTTAGAAGCTTGTGTCACCCGTGTTGCAAAGTTTGGGGCTGTGACGTGTCTTGTCTAAGAGTGAACGCACCATGTTGAAGTATAATGCCCTGTTTACTTTTTATTTTATTTTATTACTTCCAGTTCACTTTTCTATGTATAATTTAAATTTTTAATGCTTGTGCGAGTGCTCTATTTTAAATGTTAAATAATTACAAGAGAGAGTTGTAAAATTTGTTTTAATAACATTATGGCAGTTTGTAGGCCATTGGTTGAAATTGGTTGCATTTGGTAAAATATGACCTTGGTTTCTTAGTTTGTAAAATCATTCAGTTACTGAGCAATATTACGAGTTTACTTTTCAAGTTGCTGCTTACTTCATTAAATATTGATCTTCATTTTGATTGTTATTTTGAAATTAAATTTTTAGAATCCTACTGTTACACTGCTATTTAAAATAATAAACTGGAAAATACGTTTGTGTTACGAATGTTGTTCAGTTTTAACTCGGCGTGGTGCTTCCATCTGTCCCTAAGTGTAGGCTAAGTTTTTGAAAACGTATCAAGCTCCCAGCCGAACTTCTGCAAAGGAGCAAGATCAGGACTGTATGCTGGATGATGAAACAGCTCCCAGTTGAACTTCAGCTAAACAGTTTTTGTGCGCCGCGATGTATGCGGACTAGCAGTATCGTGGAACAGCACAACACTTGCGAAAACATTCTGCGCCTCTTGTACTGAGTAGCACGTTACACTTAGCGCACTGTTTCACAGTAAGAGCTGACGACGACTGCTCACCAAACCTTCTCACACGATACCCCAAGGCAAGCAAACGGAGCGGACGTATTGGCCCTTTCGCCTTCCGAGCAGGGATTCACCATCCCGCCGACCGGCGTTTTGACAACTACGAAAACTACAGATGAATATCACACAATGGTTCCCTTAACAGACGGCAGACTTCTACACAGAAATACAAAAGATCCATGTGTCTCAATTCTCTCTGTGAGAATGTCGAAAAATATCTCGAACATTTGTCTACTTGCTGCTAATTACGTTTTCGTGTGATTGTATTAGTTAAAAAAGAAAGGGGGGACTTCCTTTTTCGAATGCGCCTCATAGATAAGGAACCCAAGACTACCTATATAACTACCGAGGGGAACGCAAGACGTCATTTCTGTCGACGTCTTTCCATCACTTACTTCGAATTGTGGCCGGCCGCGGTGGCCGAGGGGACTGAGGCGCTCCAGTCACGGTCTGCACGGCCACTACGGTCGGGGGTTCGAATCCCCCCTCGGGCATGGATATTTGTGGCGTCCTTAGTCTTAGCTAGTTCATAAGTAGTTTGTAAGCTTAGGGACTGATGACCCCGTAGTTAAGTCCCATAAGTGCTACAAACATTTCAACATTTTTGAACTTCGAATTGTGTCCTCACTGACAGGAAATCATGAATGCTAACACATATATGAGACGATACTCCAAAAATCATAGCATCCCTGTTTAGGAGGAAGAGAAGGACTATTCGAGCATTTAGTATGAGTTTCGATGTTGATGACCTGAGATCTTGTAAACTGTAAACTCTCATTAATATCATTAATTATTCGAAAACGAACAATTTTCAGACGCAATAGTAAACATTTTATGTGGTAGTATATACGAATAACACGTAGTATGTCTCCTTTTTCTTTAATATCAAGATACAGCTGTTAGTATGTGACTGAAACCGAGTTAAAGGAAAGGCAAATGAGAACGTTCAAAGTTTTCGAAAATTTCACCACCAGATTCAGTGCACTTTGATTTCTCTTCATAACATAACACCATGTGCATATCCCCTGAGGTCATCTTTGCGTTGTTTTGTGAGAGCTGTACTACTCCGATTGATCAGTCCGTTGTGTTAAAACTCGTTTTGCAGACTTCGTCTTTCAATCATTCACACGAGCAAACAATCCGTTCGAGTAAGGCCTAAAACGTGCGTGCCCATGTCTACCGATCCATCTTCCGGGGAAAGTTAGGTTTATACTATGTATCACCTAATGCAGTAGTCCCTTCATGCTTCAAGAGGGAAAATGCTGGAGCTCATTTTCAAGAAAGGGTAGATAACGGGGTCGTATAATGATGTAACACAACAGACTCATTTAAGTAATTGTCTATGAAAACACGTCACACATTAACAAAGAATCTGTGTTGGTCTCCATAAAGCAATGTGTCTCATCTTTTTCTTTATTGAACAGTGAGGCATTGATTGGCATTCGAAGAGTCATGAATACTCTTTCACAGTAAGGGCTTACGACGACTGCACACCAAACCTTCTCACACGATACCCCAAGGCAAGCAAACGGAGTGGACGTATTGGCCTTCTCTCTCTATATGCTTCCGCCTTCCGCACAGAGATTCACAACGCCGCCACAATTCGCCAATCACCGTCAAGCAACAGTCGACTTGTAATGATTGCTGGATAGCGCAGCGCCATCTTGGACCCCAGGCAGCGCTATGGCCTGCAGCGGTATCAGAGCATTCACTTGAGTCACCGCAGCGACCAGGGCGTTCAAAGAACAGAATAGCAGCGTATCGCCTGACGGCCCTGGCCAACACAGCTTCTATGGCCAATTCTACTTGAATACATTCAGATCAGGTCTAATCCATATTCATCTCTCTCTGCAGCCATTTTCGTTATCGACTCGTTACCGTCTCACTGGCTGAAGTAACTGTCAATAACTTTTCAAAGCAGGCAAATGACTGACTACAATGCTACAACCTGCCTGCATCTACACAATCATTAGAATAAAGCTCTTAAACACAAACACATGCACGAAATTTCAGTATAAATACTAAGGAATGATGCTGTGAAAGTAGCATCATCATTGAATAGTGACATTGGTATTAGTTAATGATTTTAATAAAGCAACAATAAATTCTCAAATCTTAATCACTTATCTTAATCGTCTACAGCAGGTGTTGAATGAACTGTAAATGATACGGATGGAAGCTATGCATTCTTAACTTACGCCGTACTATTGTATACGGAATACTGACACGTTCGGTCATGGCGAAGGACTACGTTCAATCGACTGAATGATGTTTTCTATTCTATTCTATTCTAACATAGAATTATGTTCATTTTGACGTACTAATGTACCTTGACTGTTAGGCACTGTACTAGTGTCACGCCAGGTATAATAATAATAATAATATGGTTTTCTGTTCCGCAGGACCTAGTTGAGGAGTAAGACTACATGGTAATTGTACAAGTCAATACATGAAGTTTAACACAAGAATGGTAATAGAAAAATTTTAAATGGTCCTATACACACGACACTCTTAAGACTAAATGAAAAGAATCAATAAAGAAAAAAAATGAATTGGCTTAATTGCTTGGTTTTTCTGGGAGTTCCTCAACGGAATAAAAGGAGTGAGCCGTAAGGTAACTCTTAAATTTAGATTTGAAAGCGTGTGGGTTAGTGCTAAGATTCTTTAGTTCTTGTGGCAGCTTATTGAAAATGGATGCTGCAGAATACTGCACACCTTTCTGTACAAGTGTCAAGGTGGTGTGATGCAAATGTAGATTCCACTTCTGAGTAGTATTCACCGAGTGAAAACAACTAACTCGTGGAAATAAGCTGATATTATTAACAAGAAACGACATTCAAGAAAAAACGTATTGTGACGCCAGTGTCAAAATTCCCAGACTACTGAAAAGAGGTCGACATGAAGTTCGTGAACTTATACCACATATTGCTCAAACCATCCGTTTCTGAACCAAAAATTGTGTAGTAACTGTCACCGACTTTTCAAAACAGGCAAATGGCTGACTACACTGCAACAAACTGCCTGAATTTACACGCGAGAATAAAGCTCTTAAAAAATGCACGAAGTTTCAGAATTAACTACTAAGAAATGATGATAATGCGCCATTTCACGGGTCACAAATGTTTGAAGATAATTTTGGACTATTAAAATTAATGAAATGACCATAGGAATCGCCTAAGATTACTCTTATGTGACATTTGTGAGACATATAATAAGGGTTGCGGATTCAAAGCTCCATCGACTCACGGAATTTTTCAGTCTGTGTTTCAAACCAGCCTTCACCTATCAAAATGTGAGGAGTCGCCAGAAACGACAGGTCCTTCGGATTCCACGATACACTGTATATGCCGTTTCAGCTGATGGATATTTGGGGTAGATTAGGAACACCCAAAATGCCAAAGTGGCGTCAGATTGACAGACTTGCACCAGGCCACTGAGCCACGTGAAATTATTATCATGCATATGACATGCATAAAATCCTGCACCATCAACACATTATTCGGATTATTATTCTTAAAAAAAAGAACCCTTTATCGATCAATTCATAAAGTATTTGTTGCTTTTACGTAATAAAAGCTTAACAATTATTAGATATCAAGAATTGAACTCGTGATCAAAACAGATCCGTTATTAGCTTAAGTTTCGGTGATGTGACAGGACTGTAGTAAGACGGGACAGTTGACGAGTTATTGCAGTGTTAGACGAAGATACCGGCGTTTTCGTACTTTACGTGAACATATTGACAGTTAACACATTGATAACTTTTAATTCGTTTTCAAAACAACAGTAATTAGTTTTATTATAATATTTTTCGGGCTCCAAATTTCTATTACTATAGCATGTTTTGGGCCTTTGGTTATGCTTTTCAGATATATGTATTCCTCACATGCTAGCAATAAAAAGAATGTCTCTCACAATTTTTCGTCCTTGAGCATATTTCCAGCAGTAAATGGACTTCGAAGGTTGAGTCCAAGTTAGGGGCACCA
This sequence comes from Locusta migratoria, assembly GCA_026315105.1. Taxonomy (NCBI): domain Eukaryota; kingdom Metazoa; phylum Arthropoda; class Insecta; order Orthoptera; family Acrididae; genus Locusta; species Locusta migratoria. Next base: position 107,853,630 of record CM048747.1, read on the forward strand.
GCTCCTGCCGTTAGACATCCCCTCCAACAACTTCGACGATGTTTGTGGTATAGTTGGTGTAGTAGTGTAATTCTGAAACGCACTGACGTTGTGACATACACCCATCTCAATCTTCGACGTCCAGATACTGCTGGAAATATGCGCAGGACGAAATTTTGTGAAAGACTTTTTTTATTGCTATCATGTGGGGAATCGCGCTGCGAAGCTCGAGTGCGCGAATTTACATTCACCCTCTCTCTCTCTCTCTCTCTCTCTCTCTCTCTCTCTCTGACGCCCTTATATGTTCAGTCTAAACCTGGCTGAAGAGCACTGAACACAAGGTTCAGAGATTGTCAGTTTATGTCTGAAGAAGGGCACAAAGTGTCCGAGACCGGTTACAATAAATCCAATTTAACTGCATCTGATCGGTGACATTTTCAAAAACAAGTTCAAATGTTTTGTAAAGCTTATGGAACTTAACTGCGGGGTCATCAGTCCCTAAACATAGACACTACTTATCAACTAACTTTACTGAAGACAACACAAACATCCATGCCCGAGGAATGATTCAAAACTTCGACGCGGGAGGCCGCGCGATCCGCAACGTGGCGCTCCAGACCACTCGGTTACTCCTGCGCGGCTATCACATTATACATTAACAGTATTATAAAAAGATATTTATACCTTTAGGTAGTTGGCAGAGACGGTATGTCGAGTACGGACTAGTGTTGGAAGACACGAGCAATGACTGCAAAAAGTAGCACCAATCTAAGCGTTATAATAGCCAAGCTTAAGAAAATGATCAACTTTAAATGCAGATTAATTGTTACTGCAGAAGAATAATTAGTTGTGAATATTTTTCCCATCATCAGGAACAATACATTAACATTGAGTAATGCACATTTATTCATTATGCGAATTATGTAGCAATAAGAATGTTCTTTGGTATGAATTAACTGGAAAGTAATTTAGTGGCTGTCTGATTAATTGTAGCTCAATTTACCAGCAGTGTCTTTTCATTTTAACTCACAGCAATACATTGTGGTTCCCTTTAGCGTGACGAGAGTCTCTTGATTATCAGTAATTACGTGTAATGAACATTTAATGAACCAACAATAACTTCCACTCACGCATTTAGCTGGCCCATCTTATGGTGTATATGCGTGTATATGCAGTCTAAATTACCACAACTTCATATGATTATAATCCAAATTTCAACTAACCACTGGATATGTTAGCTTCCGTTAAAATTTCTGTCGATTGTTGCCGCGCGCGAAACAGTGGCGCGATAACGATTCGATTATGACTTCATCTACATTTTTCCGCATTTTATTATGTTTTTGTACCGCGGCCTTTCCCATAAATTTGTTACTCGTGTTAATTAAGTAGCCTAATTAACCGCTGCGTGTAGGTACGTTATGATAACATAATAATTCGTATAGGCATTCCCAGAATCACTGGTGCGTCCCATTTAAGCAAAGTTTATGTCCTCTCAGAACGAATACGACATTATTTGTATGCAAGAACAGTAAATCAAACACCTTAGAGCGATAAATTAGGTCATTTAAAATATTTAATTTTTAAAGAAATAGATAATATATAAAAATTAATGTTTGTTTTACCGTTCTCTGGGACCCTCAGTGTACAGTACGTTTTTGAGAGTCATGTGTAATAACACAATAATTATAAATTATTTTTACCCTGCTTTTGAACTATTTATTACTTCACAATAAGCTTCTTTCGGCCTTAGGCAGTCTTCAGGTGTTCTGTAAATACAATGAGTAATTTAGATGGGTAGTTACATAAAATGTTGAAATGTTTGTAAAGCTTATGGGACAACTGCGACGCCATCACTTCCAAAACTTACAAACTACTTAAGAACTAACTTATATTAAAGACAACACAAACGTCCATACCCGAAGGAGGATTCGAACCTCCGACGCGGGAGGCAGCGTGACCCGCAACGTGGCGCTCGGAAACTCCCGCACAGAGTTGTTACATACATTCTTATAATTACGTAATATACATTTTTCAATGTTTTACTTACGGCACAATTGATTTCTTTTTAAAACTGCTGTTATGCATTTTTACTGGTGGTTAACCGTGTATGTGGAGCAGCAAACTGCACTGGCACTTCAAAAATGGATTAAAAATCGATAATATAACCAGTACTGCTGCAGATATACGGATAACCACCAATAAACGAGCATAGCCTCAGCTTTAAAAAGAAATCAATTGGACAACAAATAAATGGCAACGATATTATAAGTAGCGACTCCTGAAGATGGCCTTTACACTTCGACAATACCTACGGTTTTATTCAGAGCTTGACAAATGTTGTATAGTTAACCTTCAAAGTAGGGGACCGTGAATGTCTGCGAAAGATTTCATAAAGTGCATAGCGGAGGGTAGCATGCAATATAATTAGAAACCACTTCACTCATCACAGTGAAAATTAACAGCTATATAATTGTAAACAGATGGTAGATGCAATGCACTGAGGAGGTTGAGGAGGAGTTCAACAGAGAACAGGAGACATTTGGCAAAGAAAGGAAAGTTGGAGATGGGCAGGATATGAACAGAAAGATGGGAGATGAGGAGAGGAACAGAAATACAGGGAGGGAGAGGAGGAGATGGGCAGAGAGAGAGAGAGGAGGAAAGAGAAGGTGGACAGACAGAAAAAATGGGAAGGAGAGGTGGAATAATTTAAGATTGGACTAAATATATACCCGGGAGACGCACAGCTATTTCTGTATAAAACAAATGCAACAATTGTGCAATAATAGTTTTTGTGATGGAGGCTAAAGTCACATTAGGAGCTAAATTTATCACTTCGATAGCAGATATCACAGCCTAATTTTATTTTGGAGGTAACAGGTCGTAGGAAGATCACATGATTGAAAGTACTACCCAATCTGAAGATACTGATATCTGTATTGAGTGTCTCCGCCATTGCTGGCTATTAATCGCTCCTACACGTTGGGCAGTGAATAACTGAGGCTCTGGATATTTAGTTTGGGTATGTCAGTCCATGCTGTTTCCACAAATTGCCAAAGTCGATTTTCTATATAAGTGCTTGTCGTATCCCGCGCCGGTTACTTTACAACTATTGCCGCGGCAGCGTAGCCGAGCGCATTGAGGCGCTATGCTCCATTGCGCGAGGCCATTCCCCGTCGGGGTTCGAATCCCCCCTCGGGCATGGATGTTTGTGCTGTCTTAAGTATAAGATAGTTTATAAGTAGCTTGTAAGTTTATGGAATGATGACCGCTCAGTTAAGTCCCATAAACTTTACAAACATTTTACAACCATTGGGTAGACGTTTTCCGTAGGCGAAAGATCGAGAGAAAAGGAAGGCCATAGCACCAGTGCAGTACGGTGGTCGTCGCCGTTTGATTCGCCTTGTCAGGATTGTTCAGTCTCACCCGCCAGAGGTTCGAGTTCTCTCTGCGTGTATGTGTGTATATGTGTGTGTGTGTGTGTGTGTGTTGCCTTTGTCATACGTTAGTTTAAGTATCAGTCTAGGAACTGACGACATGAGTAGTTTGGTTCCTTAGTTACACAAATTTCGAACTTCTGAACCCGATAGCCGCCGACGACAGAAAGCAAAGTCGGGATTCGTCACTGAATCAAATGTTTGTATAGTCTATGGGACTTAACTACGGGGTCATCAGTCCCTAAACTTACAAACTACTTATGAACTACCTAAGACTAAGGACGGCACAAATATCCATGCCCGAGGGGGGATTCGAACCCCCGACCGTAGTCGCCGTGCAGACCGTGACTGAAGCGCCTCAGTCCCCTCGGCCACCGCGGCCGGCGTCACTGAATCCAATGTCGATCCAATCCCGAATCTGCCTACACCACGGCGATGGTTGCAGTAGGTTCCGGAGAGAATGAGGAGAAATACTGTTAAAGTGTTGCCTAATTCATTGTTATACTGGTCCTGCAGCCCATGTATGTAGCTATACGGGGGTTTTCGGAGTTTAGACGACTCTCGAAATGTTGACAAAAGTAAGAAAACACTGAATCATTTTGTACCAGGAAACGTTCACAGTTTCGATTCTTAAATATACCATTTTCATGTTTTTAAAGTTGTTGCTTATACCATTTTCATGTTTTTAGTTTCGCTGGAAAGCCCTTACACATCTTCCATATATTTCTAATTTCTACACATGCCTTTTGATTTATTTGCTTATCTTTTCCCGTGGGGCCAAGAAGAAAAATATTATAATAATTTTATGATGTAGATCCTAACACATGTCATTGTAAATACGTATTTAAATATGCTGTGACTCTATGTACATAAAAATGTGAACTTAATTTTTATTATTTACCTGCACATTTATGCAACTGTGCTGTCCACTGGGGGCATTAGAAAATACGAAGTATTCAAGTTCTGGCTGCCTTTGAATGACCTGACTGGCGCCAACCTGCAGACAAAATGAAGCGTTATTCTAGAATAAGGTATTTTACGAGTATGAACTGAGTACTGAGAGATCACTTTTTTTTTTAATTTCATGATGGGAGTCAGTCCAGTAGTACGTGATAGCCATAAGGTATGTGTAAATAGAACATGTCGACAGTTTTAAAATACACTGAAGGGCCAAACAAATTATTACTCTTGTCTAATATCGTGTAGGGCTCCTGCGAGAACGTAGAACTGCCGGAACAAGACGTGGCATGGGCTAATGTCTCAAGTAGTGCTGGAGGAAATCGACAGGCTAGAGATGCTTTTTGAACAGCACGTTAAAAGGTATCCCAGATATGCTCAATTATGTTCATGTTTAAGGAGTTTGGTGGCCAGCAGAGGTAATTAAACTTATGATAGTGTTCCTGGAGCTACTGTGAAACAATTCTGTATGTGCGGGGTGTCGCCCTGTTCAGATGGAACTGTACAAGTCCGTGCGAATGCACAATGGACATGAATGGATGCAGGTGATCAGCCACGAAGCGTACGTATTATCTATCAGAGGCTTATCTGGACAATGTCATAGGTCCCAAATGTTCAAATGTTTGTAAAGCTTATGGGACTTAACTGCGAGGTCATCAGTCCCCCAAATTTACAAACCACTCATAAACTGACTTGTACTAAAGACAACACAATCATCCATGCCCGAATAAGGATTCGAACCCCGACGCGGGAGGCCGCGCGATCCGCAGCGTGGCGCTCCAGACCGCTCGGTTATACCGGCGCGGCAAATGGGTCCTAAATCACCCCAACTGCACAAGTCCCACACTATACCCGTACACGTCCATCCGGAACTAGTCAGAACAGCAACATGTTTTTAATCAACAACAGTCCAATGTCTGTGTTGACGAGCCCATGCGAGGTGTAAAGCTTTGTCTCATTCAGTCAGTAAGGTTAAACGAATGGGTCTTCCACTACAGAAGCCTGTATCTACAATATTTCGTTGTTCGCACCCTAACATTTGTTGATCGCCCATTACTGAATCGGCAGCAGTTTGCGGAAGGGCTGCATTTCTGTCACAATGAATGGTTCTCTTCAGTCGTAGTTGGTCCAGTTATTGGAGTATTTCACTCCAGCCGCTGCTATGTCAGAGATTTAATGTTTTACTGGAGGTCTGAAATTGTAGTGACGCGGTGGAGTGGCCGAGCGTTCTAAGGCACCTTACTGTGGAGCGCGCCGCTGGTCGCCGTCGGAGATTCAAGTCCTCCCATAGTGTGTATGTGTGTGTGTGTGTGTGTGTGTGTGTGTGTGTGTGTGTGTGTGTGTTTGTGTTTCGTCCTTAGTGGCAAGTTAGTTTAAGTAGTTTGTAAGCCTCGGGACTGATGACCAAAGTGGTTAAGTCGCTTAGATTTACAAACATTTGAACATTTGAAATGATCTTACTGGAAAAATTCCCACCTCATTGTTACCTCGGAGATGCTGTGTCTCTTCTCTCGTGTGTTATCACTAGGATTAAATCATGATAACCGGCTACTGTAGCAGCAGTAATCGATCAAAAGCCTGCGCCAGACAGCTGTTATACAGGGTGAATCTAAATTCGCACACTCGGGCTTCGACGCGCTATGACTCACCTGCCAACAACGAAAAAGTCTGCCACAAATTTTCATCCTGCGCATATTTCCGTCAGTAAATGGACGTCAAAGACTGAGATGGCTGTGTGTTCTATACATCAGTGTGTTTCATAATTACACCAACAAACTTGTAAGGTATATATACATGCGGCGTCTGTTTGGAAATAACAGACGTCACTTCTGATCCTGCAGCTGTTATTATTTAATATTCATAGAATATATGACATCAACTGCGATTGGGCAAAGCTGAAAATGTGTACCCAGCCGGGATTCGCCGGGTTCGAATCCCGGCTGGGTGCACATTTTCAGCTTTGCCCAATCGCAGTTGATGTCATATATTCTAGGAATATTAAACTTGTAAGGGATGTATTAGGCGTCTTGAGGAACAAAATGAGCATGGAAATCCATGCCCGGTTACGCCATTCAACGACGCTTCGGAGAGTCCAAGTTACAGGCACCAGCTCCTGCCGCTAGACATCTCCGCTCCGTAGCGTCATTGGGCATGCGTTTCTTTGCTCACTTTTTTCCTCAAGACACCCCCACATCCCCTAGAAGTTTGTTGGTGTAGTAGTGTAATTTACAAACACAATGACGTATGGGACACACGCCCATCTCAATCTTCGACGTCCATTTACTGCCGGAAATATGCGCAGGACGAAATTTTGTGACAGACATTTTTTTTTTATTGCTGCGAAGCCCGAGTCCGCGAATTAAGATTCACCCTGTATAGGAATAGCATACCACAACACCGACCTCTAAGAGTTTACATGTCTCTGTGTTTGCATACGTATGGCTGTACCAGTTTCTTTGGGTCTTTATTTTATATTGACGAGGTATAATCCCCAACTACCTTTTATTTAATTACGGTTTTATGCAAAACAAGGGTATGCCCGCAAAGCATAAAACAGTTTTTAACAACGTTTTCGTATGTAATTTATAGGCGACGGATGAAAATCGCTGAATCTACTACACATTGTATACTTTACAGCTATCTAGGCAAAGATAATTCTTCTTGAGGAAAGAAGCACGTAATATTCTGCAATGGTTTGAAATTATATGTGAAGGTTGTTGGAAGATAGTTTGTAACTCGCGACTTTAAGCTGCACTTATTAATGTGTTATACCGTTTTATGATAAATGAAAATTTGTGCCGGAGCGGGACTGGAAGCCGGGTCTTCTGCGTTTAGCGACCGGTCGCCTTAACCTATCGGCCTCGCGTGAAAGGTCCCCGGCCAGACCGAAATTTCCGTTTGTCATACTTGCCTACATCCCGTATTTCTCACACACCTATAATCTTATTCCCGCTATGGATATTTTCACCATCAACTGCCTCTCCCTCTCGTCGCGGAAATCAGACTAAATGTGTAAGAGGAGTAGGGGCGTGTAGTAGGCAAGTATGACAAATGGAAATTTGGGGATATAGGTAGGGTCCACACTTGCCCGATAGGTTAAAGCGACCGGTCCGAGAGGCCGAAGACCTGGGTTCAAATCCCACTCCGGCAAATATTTTCATTTGTCATAAAATCATAGAATACTTGAACAAGAGCACCAAACCCATATCTTCCTGACTGTTTTAGTTTATTTCTGTTTTAAAATATAGTTATTTACATCAATAATTTGTCTTTTAAATACTGAACACTGATTTTACATGAATTGCACTCTTACTCTCTGTATAATAGGTCGTCCTAATAAATATGAAAACGCTAATATTTATTACATATTAACTATGGCAGTTTAACTTTAAAGCCATTCATATAGTTCTCGCAAAATGGGAATTATTATCAGTTTTATGACTCTAGTTGCGGACTATTATCAATGTCGTTATTTTCGAACAGACGTTAAATTATAAAGATGGTAAGTATATTCGGTTTTCGATTAATGGACGAGCAAAATTGAAAAACGTATTCTCTCTGACCCTATTTTAACAAACAGCAAAAATGATTTGATATTAGAGTTTAGCTTTGACAAACACACTCTCTTTTTTAACTTTTACTTCTATTATTTTAACATCTCTGCAATATTTTTATTATTTTTTTCTGTTAAAATATTGTCTTGCCGTGGTAGTAAGTCCTCTCTTTCAAGTTTATGTTCTTTGTCTGTACTGGTTTACGTAAAAACATGTGACAGTGTCAAGTCGCCGTTATTTTTGCAAATATATCTGAAAAGGTACAAGTTATGCAAATAACACAAGAGAGCAAAGTAGAGAATTTTATCCTCTATAATATCGTTTGTTCATTTTTTGTGTCAGATGAACGGTTTAACGTTATTTTCATTTAAATTTCGAGATATCAAAAGGCAATCGCAAAGGCTCACTTTTAGTGTTACTATTGTAACGTAAAGTGAGCTAAAATGTGCACCAACAGCTGAACTGTTCCTAATTGTAATACTTGTTTCATCGTGTTACACTTGACACACATAATTACTTCTCAATAGGTGGATTATGACATAGTTTCTGATTTTTAATTTTGTTACATAGTATCGAGAAATATTGATAATGTAATTTTGTTGCCTCACATATGCAGTCATTGTCCACCAGCAACAAAAAGAACAGCAGATGCAAACTCGGATCTTATATTGTAGGATTTGTTATGAACTGTGTGGAATAATATCACAATGCGCGGCTACCGGTAGAAGGGAGACGAAAGAAAGTGGCGCAGCAGTATCAGCGAGCTCCATTAATGATGGGATAATGACTTGCCGCCACGCACGTTGCGAAATATGCCGTTCAGAGGCGGCCAAGTTAAGCCGTACCGGACAGAATGCCACCGGGCGAGGGCAGGTATTTGCCACCGGCTGGGGGGATGAGCAAAGTAATTTGTTAATGCTGATGGAAAATCTGATACGTTACCCTCGACCACATAATGACTTTGATGAAGTATTTAGCCCCTGCGGCCATAATGCAGCCGCCGATTGGGGATCGAGTTCGATAGCCGTAGAATATCGGATCGCCGCCACAGACCGCGAAGTATCGGGTGTATGGCAGGCGCGCCGAAGAGGTAATAACCAAGCACGCGGCCGGCCTCTGCCCGCTAATTGGACGCCCGCGGCGAGGCGAGGCGAGGCGAGGCAGCCACACGTCGCCCGCCCTGCCGCTGCCAACACCTGCCACTGGCGGATGGCGTCGTCTTACTGAATGCGACCAGCACCACCAAATTTTTTACTGTTAGCTGAGAAAATCCGTTTTACTCATTGCATTGACTCAATAACAGCGTATTAAGCGCTTTACTTAATGGTCGACATCTTCAACATGTTACGACTTTAGATTCATTTGAGCTCTCCGATGTCAAGGGGCCGATATGTGGACATTTACTTGCTCATTCACATTTTTATTCTGTTACATATCCCGTAAATTGGACACGCCTAATCCTCTAGTCCATCCCCTCCTGTCAGCACCCGGTCCGTTGCCGCGGCTCCACCACATTATCCGACGTGCTCTACACCTCTCCACTCTCCTGATACTACCCCGTGACAACTTCCGTAGTCTTCCGCTATCCGCGCGTACTGGAGCGCCGTGTTGCGGTGCTTGCGGCAGTCCGCCGTCGGGGGTTCGAATCCCCCCTCGGGTATGGATGTTTGTGTCGTCTTTAGTATAAGGTAGTAGTAAGTAGTTTGTAAGTCTAGAGACTGATGACCCCACAGTTAAGTCCCTTAAGCCTTACACATATTTGTAGCCTTCCCCTTCCACATAACGCCCGACGACCTGACATCTACCCTTCCTACCAGCAGTCATCTTTCCCATTACTGCCTCTTCTCTCCTCTCCATGAGGGCGACAACTATCCCTCCCTTTCACCCTTCCTTTCCCCACCTCATTCCGCCCTGCCGTCCCTGCCGTCCCTCCGCATCCTCCATTCCCCCCTGCTTCCCCTTGGCTTTTTTTAAATTATTATTTCTACTTCATCAAAATAAAAACAGCCTTTTCCTGGCAGACATAGAAAATATTGAAAAAGGAAGTAAAAGATTCTGTATTATTTTCCACTCGCCTGTCGCCCCATTTAGGGTATTCTCTCTCTTGTTTTTATTTTTTTTTTTTTATTGAAATGAGAATGATTGTGTTTCACTTTTAACTCACGCAAGTCACTTCCATGCGCTCTATACTAACGGATGTAGCATGTCCATGTATAACTAAAAACATTAAAGTAAAGAAAACTCTCAGTGGGGAGTGAGTTTCCGGGCGGTCGACTCCAGTGCTTCTGTCACCAGACATGTCTTCTCGTTTTATTGTAAGAGGTGACCGTTTCATCATGTTCATCATATGCCTCTTCATCATTGTTAAATCAGCTTCTCATATCTGGGACATTACAGCTCCGTGGAGGATCTCGTAAGCACTCCCCAGAAAATTAGAAAAATATTGTTGATACTTCGGGTTCCGTATCATCGCCATATGTTGTTCTTGTAAATGGTTCCAGAAGTCCGGCACATGCTTCGCGGCGTTGCGATGCAAATAATACCGCTCGGCTACCCCACCGCGGCTCACATAGAGCGCCACTAAACACACGGAAGTTAACCGTTTACGCTTATTGCAGTTACTTACCTCGGTAAGATAAGTTTCGCCTCTATGATGCAGCTGCTTTCTCTTTCTTCAGTTTCATGTTGAGGTAGCGCAATCGAATAAAAATTCCGGTCCATAAGAATATTTTCATGACCTCCGGCGCCGCGTGAGGATATTTCTGCGAAATTACATCAGCTAATATCTTAGAAATATTTTTTCTTTTGAAAGTATGTCACTTCCGTTAATCTCGTTGAACAGCAGCTCAAACTCCGAGATCTGTCGCATTCACTCGTCAGACAGCGCTAACAAATCTCCTCGTGATAGAAATTCTATCTACCCGTATTCTGTGAGGTGTTTTGGAAGAGGACAAAGTAGTTCATTAGACGACACCGCCAGTGAGGTGACATATTTCGCAACACGACGTGCAATGTAGCCTGCCAGAAATCTGAATCCTTCAGCTGGGCATTCAACGTCTGTCACAGCCGGCAGTGCTGCAGCATCACAATTAAAACTTATTTCCTGTCTCTCTGCTTCCCCATCATTGTCATAGCTTCAAACGTATCCGGCATAATTCCACACAGCAGACTAGACGACAGCCGTTCGCGGTGGCCGAGCGTTCTGCGGCGCTCCAGTCACAATCTGCATGGCCACTACGGTCCGGGGTTCGAATTCCCCCTCAGGCATGGATATTTGTGGCGTCCTTAGCATTAGTTAGTTCATAAGTAGTTTGTAAGTTTAGGGACTGATGACCCTGTAGTTAAGTCCCATAAGCTCTACAAACATTTGAACATTTTTTACTAGGTGACAGACATTGATGTGAGTTTTCTTCCTGTCTCACAGACGAAGTATTACACAGTGGAATGTCTTGAGTATTCTTTCACAGCAGCAACAAACGCAGCCGACGTTTTACTTCTTTAGGGGGAGGTTGCTGATAGAAATGAACAAGACCTCTAATCTGTAAAAACAAATTTTCAAGACAGTCCTTGTTCAGCCGTCTGTTAATATATACTTCATGCCTAGTGTCAAAAGGTCAGTATGAAGGCCAAATAAAGAATTAATTGACATTGAAGAGTCCTTTGTGAAATGGTAACAGCTTCCTTCGGTTTCGAATCTGCATTGTTTCATAGCAAAACTTCATTTTGTTGATAATTATTCTTTTGGAGCTGCTCGTTTGTTCCTTAGGCACTTGCTAATGTCTTTTTGTCAACGATTCTGCAAGAATTTAAAATGTCAAACGAATCATTAACATATTAAACTGAATTAGAGGCGTCGAATTTTCTGTCGTGAAACACACGAATAAACGAAACAATACCTTCCCGTTAATACACAGTAAACAACAAGCTACTGCAGGGCTAAAGCTACAACTGCCGCCAGGTGCTTCGGCGGTGACGTCATGTGCAGTACGCAGTACCTCGGACTGCGCCGTCCATGCGGGCTCCCTCTGGATATAGTTATCAACAGTAAGTGGTCAAACCATGGCCGGCTCCTTCCGCTTAGATTTATATGGTTCTTCGACTGTGATCTCGTGTACTTCTTTTCGCCGGCTCCTTCCGTTTAAATTTGTTTCTTCGACTGTGTGGTATCTCATATACTTCTTTTGAACGTAGGCAACTGTGAATGGACTACCCTTGACTGAAAAAAAAAAAAAGAAATTTATTATTTTCATTCTCCACTCCGAGGCGAGGAGTGGATCGGGCTGTTTAAGATCCGGCCCATAAAGAGTCGCGGTTCTATTCAGCCAATTATCAAGATAAGCCGATAGTGGGGCAAAGGGGGGATCCCAATTGGGAATAAGCGGGAAGGGGCTTGCCAGGTCCGGCATACGCCTTACAACCAAGGAAAGCCTCCCGAAAACCTTGGTCAGAACCATGGGATTGAGACCAATTAAATTCATCTCCGGGACGTTGCCCCAGACTGTGTTGTGGTCTTCAGTCCGGAGACTGGTTTGATGCAGCTCTCCACAATACCCTATACTGAGCAAGCCTCTTCATCTCCACATAAGAACGGCAACCTACATCTATCTGAATCTGCTTACTGTATCTGTCTCTTGGTCTTCCTCTGCGGTATTTACCCCACACACTTCCCTCCAACGCTAAATTCACAATTCCTTGATGTCTAAGAATGTGCCCTACCAATCTATCCCTTCGTTTAGTCAACGTATGCCATAAATTTCTTTTCTCCCCAATTCTGTTCAGTTCCTCCTCATTAGTTATGCGATCCACCCACCTAATCTTCAGCATTCTACTGTAGCACCACATTTCAAAAGCCTCCTCTTCCTGTCCGCACTGTTCATCGTCCATGTTTCACTCCCATTCGAGGCAACACTCCATACAAATGCCTTCAGAAAGGACTTCCTTAGGCTTAAATCAATATTCGATGTTAACAAATTTCTCTTTTTCAAGAACGCTTTTCTACCCATTGTCATTCTGCATTTTATATCCTCTGTACTGCGACCATCATTTGTTATTTTACTGCCCAAGTAACAGAACTCATGTACTTCCTTTATTGCTTCGTTACCTAATCTAATTCCTTCAGCATCACCTGATTTTCTTAGACTGCACTCCATTACCCTAGATTTGCTCTTGTTAATCTTCATCTTATATGTACCTTTCAACACAGTGTCCATTCCGTTTAACTGTTCTTGCGCAATGTTCAAATTGAATAACATTATAGGAAGGCTACAACCCTGTCTCACCACCTTCCAAACATGAAAACTGCTATCTGGTTTTGTACAAGTTGTAAATAACCTTCCGTACCCTATATTTTACTGATGCTGATTTCAAGATATGAAAGAGTATATTCCAATCAGTCTTCTAAGATAAGCCATAAAGTGAGTATTGCCTCCCGAGTTCCTACATTTCTCCTGAACCCAAACCGATCTTCCCCGAGGTCGGCTTCTACCAGCTTTTCCATCCTTCTGTAAATAATTCGTGTTAATATTTTGCAACCATGACTTATTAAACTGATGGTTCTGTAGTTTTCACACCTGACTGCGCCTGTTTTCTTTGGAATGGGGATTATAACATTTTTCTTAAAGTCTGAGGGTTCTTTGCCTGTCTCATACATCTTACACACCAGCTGAAACAATTTCGTCATGGCTGGTTCTCCCAGAGACTTCAGTAGCTCTGAGGGAATATCATCTACTCCAGGTGCCTTGTTTCGACTTAGGTCTTTCAGAGATCTGTCAAATTCATCTCTCAATATAGTATCTCCTATTTCATCCTCATCTACTTCTTCTCCCCTGTCTACAATATTGCCGCTAAGTTCATTTCCTTCATAGAGCCTCTCTATATACTCTTTCCACCTTTCAGCTTTCCCTTCTTTGCTGAGAACTGGTTTTCCATCAGGGTCCTTGATATTCATAGAGCTGTTTTTCTTATCTGCAAATGTTTCTTTTATTTTCCTGTAGGCTGTATCTATTTTTCCCCTGCTTATTTTCCTACCTTTTTGTAGTTTCTTCAGTTTCAGCCTACAGTTCATAACCAACAAGTTATGGTCCTAGAGTATATCTGCCCCTGGGTATGTCTTACAGTTTAAAACCTGGCTCAGAAATCTATGTCTTACCGTTATAAAATCTATCTGGTACCTCCCAGTGTCTCCTGGTCTCTTCCACGTATACAACCTTCTTTTGTGATTCTTAAACCAGTTGTTTGTTATAACTAAATTATGTTCTGTGCAAAATTCTACCAGACGGCTTCCTCTTTCATTCCTTTTGCCCAGACCATATTCACCTACTATCTTCCCTTCCCTTCCTTGTCCTACTACCGAATTCCAGTCTACCATAACAATTAATTGTTTGATTAATTTCCTTTAGCTCCTCATATATTTCTTCGATCTCCTCATCATCGGCAGAGCTAGTTGGCATATAAACCTGTACTACTGTGGCCGGTGTTGGCTTCGTATCTATCTTGACTACGATAATGCGATCACTGTGTTGCTCATAGTAGCTTACGCATTCCTATTTTCTTATTCATTATCAGACCTACTCCTGTAATACCCCCAACCGATTTTGTATTTATTATCCTGTACTCGTCTGACCAGAAATCCTGTTCCTCTTTCCACCGAACTTCACTAATTCCCACTATATCTAACTTCAACCTATCCATTTCCCTTTTTAAATTTTCTAGCTTCCCTACCCGATTAAGGGATCTAACATTCCATGCTCCGATCCGTACAATGCCAGTGTTGTCTATCCTGATGATCACATCCTCCTGAGTAGTCCCCGCCCGGAGATCCGAATGGGGGACAATTTTACCTCCGTAATTTTTTACCCGAGAGGATGCCATCATCATATGTTCATACAGTAGAGCTGCACGTCCTCGGAAAAAGTAACGGCTGTAGTTTCCCCTTGCTTTCAGCCTTTGGCAGTAACTTTGTGGCAAAGCTACATTAGCTGATGTTACAAGGACAGCTCAGTCAATCATCCAGACTGTTGCCCCTGTAACTACTTGAAAGGCTGCTGCCCCTCTTCAGGAACCACACGTTTGTCTGGCCTCTCCACAGATACCCCTCCGCTGTGGTTGCACTTACGGTACGGCTATCTGTGTCGTTGAGGCACGCAAGCCACCCACCTCGGCAATGTCTGTGGTTCATGGGAGTGGGCCCCAGACTACAAATAGATTATCTGGAGAGCACGAGTCCACTCACGACAATCAAGGATCGGGTGCCCGAGTTACTCTCGGCTCGTAGATATCCGTACCCGTGAGGACGGCAAACTCTTATTATTAAGTTATTTTAAATTCTGTAGTCTAAAGAGAGCCTGTGAGCGCTAACAGCCTGCCCTGTATTAGAGAATGAAATGTCAATAAAGAAAAAAAAATATATATATATTCTGTAACATCTGTATACTGTGTTGGGAAAAACATTGCGTAACACGAGGGACATTTAAAAGGTCGTACAATGTCCGAGAGATGGCACCACCGGCTCGTATCGAGGTCATGTTAGGGTAGTAGCATCTTTGGAAAGATCTTTCAACCCATATTGGTCTATTTCATTGCGTTTGGCATTCATGTGAATTAAGAAAGTCGAGTGATTGTCAAATAATGGACGAAAAAAGAATTTTGTCTGGTGATAATAAATAATTTCGTGTGACTCAGTGGCCTGGTGCAAGTCTTTCAACTGGTCGCCACTTCGGCGACTTGCGTGTCCGTAACCTACACCGGTTATCCAACCAGGGAAATCTTAACTTGGAATCAGAACCACGCGTTGAGAGTGATTAAACATTACTTTATGCAAGGCCAAACGCCTCAGGAGACTCAAGGGAAACTTAATGAACAATGTGGTGACTATGCACCTTCCATTAGTACAGTTTATAAGTGGTTTCTAAATTTGGCCATATGGACACAAGTGACGCTGAACGTTCTGGACACTCTGTGGAGGTTACGACTCCAGAAACCAGTGATAAAATCCAGGCCATGATGATGGATGATAGAAGAGTTAAGGTGCGTGCGATTGCTAGTGCTGTGGGCATCTCGAATGAATGGGTACATAATATTGTACATGAACATTTAAACATGAGAAAGCTATCCACAAGATGGGTGCCGCGATTGCTCCTGCTTGACCGAAAACGGAATCGTGTGAAGTGTTGCAAGGAAGGTTTGCAGCTGTTCAGAAAGAATCCGCAGGACTTTAACCGTTGTTTCGTCACAGTGGATGAAACTTGGATACATTACTATACTGCCGAGATCAAAGAACAATGTAAACAATGGGTTACCAAAGGAGAATCTGCTCCAAGAAGGAGAAGCCAGGTCCTTCGGCCGAAAGGTTATGGCGACGGTCTTTTGGGATTCGCAAGGGATAATCCTCATCGACTATCTGGAACCGGGTAAAACTAATACAGGTGCATTTTATTCATCCTTATTGGACCGTTTAAAATAGAAGCTACAAGAAAAACGCCGGTGATTGGCCCACAAAATAGTCCTTTTCCATCACGACAATGCACCAGCACACACCTCAGCAGTTTTGGTCACAAAAATACGATTGTAACTCGTTTTACATCCCCCCGCCCCCTATTCTCCAGACTTAGCTCCCTTGGACTACTATTTTTCCCCAGTTTGAAGAAATGGCTGGCGAGACGAAGATTTCATTGAAACGAGGGGGCGATTGCGGAAACTAATAGCTATTTTGCAGGCTTCGTCAATTCCTGTTATTTGGAAGGTAGCAACAAATTAGAACAGCGTTGGACGAAGTGTTTAAAAGGAGACAATGTCTAAAAATAAAAATGTTTTCCCTAAACACATTAGTAGTATTTATTTTTGCACGGACTTTTCAAACGCCTCTCTTATGTAGCGTGTGTGGCGCGATCCGGTGAACAAGTATCCCGTGGAAACTTCCTTCTAACATCTGATTGGCTCTTACAAGTACTCTCAATCCACGAATTATTAATATTTAATATACTACAATTAATTTCAATATGTCTGTTTATACAGTTAATTATCTTATTCTCAATAAGACTAAAGTCCGTCTAGATCACTAAATTTATATTTATTGATTACGTTTCATTAGATCCAGAAACCTTTTTTAGTTCCTTTTGCACTGTTTTTTCCACAGTTGCTATATTAGAATATTATAGTGTAGGTATTTCGGTTATCTGTCTATGCAACTGATTTAGCTAACATTTTCATTAGCCACTTAGAAAACCAGATACTTGGAAAGGTAGAGGCAGATGGAAGATTTAAAGTCATATATTGGCACAGATACTTAGATGACATAATATGCCTGATAGATGAGCCAAATTGAAAAATAGATGAACTTCACTCTGAAATAAACAAAGCTCACAAAAACATTAAATTAACAGTTGAAAAAGAACATGACAGAAAAATAAATATCCTTGATATAGCAATAGAAAAAGAAAATGATAAACATTCATTCGACATTTATCGTAAACCAACAACAACAGACATGATTATATATTCTACCTCTAATCATCCTCAAAACCAGAAACTAGCTGCATTTAGACACATGTTACGCAGGATAAACAGAATCCCTCTCAGAAAAAAAATTATCAAAAAGAAATGAACACAATCATACAAATAGCAAGGAACAACGGTTACGACACATAAATAATACAAAAACTCATTTATAAAATTAAAAGACAAATACGGAACAAACAACACATTTCAAACAAAACCAACAAACAGCAAAATATACAATACCCAAACACTCAACCACAAACAACTAACACACACAATGACAACACCACACAGCAACAAACCAAATGGTACACCATGACATACACACACAAACTAACACACAGAGTGACAGACATACTGAAGAAACAAGGACTCCATATAGCATACAAAACTGCCCAATCCCTACAAACAAATCTACAACCAAAAATCAAGAAAGATATATTCCAAGGATCAGGGATATACAAACTTGAATGCGAAAGTTGTGATGCAGAGTACATAGGAATGACGAATAGAGATTTCAAAACACGATGCAAAGAACATATCAGACGTTGGAAATATGAAACAAACCACTCACATTTGCCGAACACTTAAAACACCACCACCATCACCCAACCAATATAGACCAGGACCTGAAAATTATCAGGACCAACAACCACAACAAAAACCTCATCCAAACACAAGAAAACTACCATATTCAGAAAGCCAAAGCCGAACAAACAAGTAATAAATGAACAGACAAACATTAATGAAAACTGCTAAATCTAGTCAAAGACATGGGACAGTAATCAAAGAGAGAAAAGAATTGGCACACACACGCACACACACACACACACACACACACACACACACACACACACACACACACAAACGAAAAATTAATAATAATAATGAGTGAAAAAAAGAACAAAAAAATTAAATAATTAATATATCAGTGTCTGGTGCTGTCCTCTATGCAATTACATAAAACACACACACACACACACACACACACACACACTGACACAGAACACAGATAGGACAAACACATACCCAACAGTTCGCAACACCAACAAAAACAAAAACACAACACAAACAAAAATGGCATGTGCCTAGTGGTGCTAGCTGCGAAGTGCTGGAACAACAAACACAGCAAAATGAACAGAACTGAAGCAGAACAGCTGGAAGTCACCAATAAGCACTAGATGTAAAGCAATATCCATGAAATATTATATAAGTACAACATCCAGATATCAATACTATTCTTAAATAACGCATCGGAACTGTTCATAACCTAAAAATACTGAGAAATGTAAATGTCAAATATTGTAAAACATAATCATGTATATATTACAGGCCACTAATGGTGCCTTCCAAATAAAGGCGAAATGCATATGGCAATAAAATATTTTATTAATTGCATAGACAGATAACCTAAATACCTACACTATAATAATCAAAAAACTGTTAACTTGCACAGTGAAGTTCAGTGTCAATAATAAAATATCTGCCTAGTAGGTACGTGCCTGAACGTACACTGTACACTGAACTTGCACATACACTGAACTTCACTGTGCAAGTTCACAGGTTCTTAGATCTGATGATGGCTGATGCCGAAACATCGTAATCAATAAATATAACTTTAGCGATCTAGTTGGATTTTATGCTTATTGAAAAAAAAATTAAGATCGCGGACTCGTTCAGGACATTCGTTTCCTTTATACAAAAGTAATTATATTATGCTATCTTTCTCTTATTTAAAAATGATTTAAATATTAGTTTGATAGAAAGATGACTGGCGTAACACTCTAGAATGTTCCGTTGGAGCCAAAATGAAGGCACTGGCGCGGAGTGTTACTCCTGCCGCAGTCACTCGAGCTAAGCGCCTCAGATCGTTAACATCTAAGTCTGTATAAATCGCGTGTAGGTATCGCGTAAAATGTTTTATAGTGTTAAAAGTTTGTGAATTTCTATTATACAATTGTGGCTTTCTGTATGAGAACAGTGAATGGAAAATAAAAGGGAAAAAAGCTACTTTGTCCCAAAATTTAGTGTGTCATTCGTTAATGTTAAAAACCTAGCCATTTTACGCTACTATTTTAGCCTCACATCAAGAACCAAGGGATCCACGACCAGAGTGCTGCTTCTGCGCAAGGGATACCAGCAGCGAAAGAAGAAATCATGTTACTGGAAAGAATCTTTCGTCTTCATACTCTGAGGAGGTACGAAGCAATACTGCCCCTCACGTGAAGGTTTTTTTTCCCTATCACAAATAGAAACATTGGCGCTAGGTGTCTTGGCAATAGGACAGTGGGTAGAAAAAAGGTAAAAAGAAACGTACTCACTCTCGAATAATTAACTTTCTCGAACTTTAAACACATTACCTCATCTCTTTATTATCCCGCCGTACATTCATGTAGAATTTCTGATGGATTTGACCACCATTTGATTTACGTTGTTTTATTGTCACTATTCAGATTTAGACCTTAAGCCATTTTCTAGTCATTTAATTAAATTCATCGTACTTGGTTGTAACAAGTTATTTTCATATATAGGAAAGTTTGGGAAACCACGTGAAAATATATCCTCAAAGTGCGTACCAACTAATGTACCCCCTATTGTAATTAAGGTTGTTAATATTTTTTTCACATGGATTTCCAAAATGTCTTAAATCAACTTCGACAGTGACTTGTTCTAAGCAAGTGTGACGAATTTAATAATAACACTTGAAAACGGCTTAAAGACCAAATCTGGACCTTGGCAATATAACAACATAAATCACTGAAATGGCCGTCAAATACTTAAAAAATGAAACAATAAATAAATATAGTGTTAGACCCACACCCATGGATCATAGACATTGTCAAGGCAGGGTGGCTTGCACGCGTGATAAAGATAGACGAACACAACCGTGGAAGGGTATCGTGAAGAGGTCAAACGTGTGGTTACTGAATAGGGCCAGTAACCTTTGAGCTGGTCACATAGCATCAGCATACTTAGTTTGCCATGCTGTTACTGACAATGGCTGTAAGCAGAGGGAAGCTACAATCGATACTTTTCTCAAGAAAATGACGTTTTAGTGTAAAATAATCCGAAGGTAAAATAGTGTCCCTTGTGGCTCTCCAGATGGGGATTACTCAGGATGATGTAATCATCCAGAAAAACACAGGCATTGTGTATTTTATCACAGGATTTATGGTTACGTCAGTATAAGATAATAAATCATTATAAAAAAATTCGGGATAATGCAGAAAAATGTTTAATAATGAATAAAAATAGGAATGTGAATGCATTATTGTAGTCAAGATAGATATGAAGCCAACACCAACCACTGTAGTACAAGTTAATTAGCTGTGCTGACGATGAGGAGATCGAAGAAATGTATGAGGAGGCAGATGACATTATTCAGACAGTTAAGGAAGAGGAAAACTTAATTGTGATTGGGGGACTGGAATTCGGTTGTAGGAAAAGAAAGAGAAGGAAAATCATAGGTGCCGGCCGCGGTGGCCGAGGGGACTGAGGCGCTCCAGTCACGGTCTGCACGGCCACTACGGTTGGGGGGTTCGAATCCCCACTCGGGCATGGATATTTGTGCCATCCTTAGTCGTAGCTAGTTCATAAGTAGTTTGTAAGCTTAGGGACTGATGACCCCGTACTTAAGTCCCATAAGTTCTACAAACTTTTGAACAAAATCGTAGGTGAATTTGGACTCGGGAAAAGAATGAAAGAGCAGGTGTAATCGAAGAATTTTGTCCAAAGCACAATATATTAATCACAGACACTTGGGTCAAGCACCATGCAACAATGTTGTGTACATGGAAAAGATCAGGTAATACCAGAAGGTATATAACTGGCTTAATAATGGCGTAAGGAGTCCAGTTTTCCTCACTATCAATTACTGCATATTCTGACCTCAAAATAACATTCTACTCGTCAAGACGAATCTTTTGAATATAAACTCGATGGGGTACGGACGTTTTCAATGATAATAATTATAGTTTGATATCCAAATTACGAGATCATGTCACAAGGGCAATAAGATAATCAAGACAGACACGTACTAGTGTACAAAGAGTCGTTTTTCTAGGTGAGGCGCCCACGTATTGTGACATTATCAGGTGGGCGGAAGGCTCCTCACCCCAACTCCCTCACCCCGAGTGGTCTGCGGCTAGAAAGCCACTGCCTTCGTGGGGAAACATGGACACTTAAAATCCTTTTAAAAGCTACACAATGCCACACTCAACAAAACATATTTACTTGGAACTTTTAGGATACATGTGGAACACAAATTACAACTGGCGCCATCGAGTCTGGGAGGAAATTCCAAAATGAGACATTAGTGGATTCACTATTGGCCGGTAATCCATACGGCATTTTAAGATGCACTATCTGACTGGTAGGCGAGCCACTGGCAGGGAACTGCCAGGTAATCGGAAGATATACACAAGCGGATCGAGGAAAATTTAGGCAGACTCTTCGTCGATGATGCTATCACTTATCGGTTAGTAAAGTCAAAAATGATCAAAAGCAACTGAAAAATGATTTAGATAGGATATTTGCATGGTGCAAAAATTGGCAATTGATCCTTAATAGTGATAAATGTGAGGTCATCCACATGACCACTAAAATAAATCAGTTGAACTTCAGTTACAGTATAAATCAGTCAAACCTATAGGCTGTTATAGGGCCCCTACTGTTTCTTATTTTTATAAACGATTTAGGAAACAATCTGAATAGCTGTGAGTGCGAAGGAAAATTTGAGGGCCGGCATATATTGAATCGTAAATCCTGAATCTGTTGCCACCAATTTTTTTGCGCAGGGGTAAGGGAAGATTGGAAAATAAGGAAAATTAGGTCCTGTACGGGGTCATATAAGGAGTGGGAAAAAAGGAATTTACTAGTAGTGCTAATACAAAGAACCCGCCATGTTGCGTATGGTAGGTTGCGGGCTACAGAGGGGTGAGCAAAAATGGTATAAACACCCTGCAGATTTTGCACGACTGCACTTGTGCGTAGGCCCTACGTATTAACAATGTGACGCGACCGCAGTGCTCAACTAACGTACGAAGTTTTGGATTTTATCCTGCAGTTTTTTTATACGAGGGTTGGAATTTAAATAGTGGCATCACTGCTGTGGGGACACTATGCAATGGAATCTACTATTGACGCTGACAGCACACGTTGTTGACACACCTACCTTACCTCCGAGCAAATGGACTCGCCCGTCCCACGTCACCAGCGATCGCACAATCGAGGCAAACCAGTCACTTGTGAGCGAGCGGTCTAACGTAACGAAGTCACTATGTTTTCGAAACAGGAACAACAGAGCTGGATCAAGATTGAATGTGATAGAGTTCGTACAGCACGATAGTGCCATCAAAGTCTTCAAGGGGCGAGCTGGGAGTCAGCATTTCCGTACAGAACAGTGGCATTCTCGTGTACGGCTGAGATTGTGTTATCCTAATTCATTACGTTCTCCCACAGCAGACCGTCAGTGCATAGTATTACTGTTCGTTTTTGGAGCATCGCCTGCGATCAGATTTGCGGAAGAAGTGACAATACTTCCTTCGCAATCCACCCATCATTTTGCACGACAATGCTCGGGCGCATACAGCGCAGGTTGTGGCCGTTCTATTGAGTCGATGGGACTGGAAGTACTTTACCATCCACCATACTCACCGGACTAGAGTCCTTGTGACGTTGATTTGATTCCGAAAATGAAGGAACCACTTCGTGGCATTCCCTTCAGAATTGTTCCAGAGATTCGACAGTAGATAGCTCCATTCTCACCATCAAAAGAACGTGCTCTGCTTTCCACATTGCTACGCCTTCCACTTGGCTGACAACGGGTTCTACATAACGGAGGTGACTGCTTTGAAGGACCGTAACAGGTGCAAAGAACGAACGCTTTTGTATCGGTAGCGAATAAATCGTTGCCACTATTTAAGTTCCAACCCTCGTACATTTTGCTCTGCGGCGGTCAACAGAAATGTTAGGTGCAATTCGTGATCTCTCAAACTTACAAATAGGCCTGCACGATCGTGCACAGCTATTGAGAGCATCTATGGCGAAATCGGTGCATTATTTAACGTTACGCTACCGGCTGTATCCTCGGTAATGACAACTTACATAATCAAGGTAAAACATCTTATGCGAAGATGAATCAGGGGCGAAATTCGAACTGACAATGACTGAGGCCAGACAATATAAGACTACCCAGGCAAAACCAATATCAAAAACTCAGCACACAAATGAGTTACACTATTTCAATATATAAAAAGTAAAACCGCAAGGTAACATCATGGAAGAGGTATAGTTGCTAAATGTTTATCGAAAGCCGACGCTAAGCTGCGGATAAGTGGTGATACGATCATAAACGTGGACAGCTATCGCTGGAATATGTGATGTGATACGATGAATCATCGTTTACATTTGTTTGTACAAACAACTGTGTTTCTGCATTGAAAACCCAAAAAGAAACTTCGTCATGCCTGCTTGCTACAGTCAAAATTGCGGTAGGTTTCATTATTATTTCGACATATATACTGTGGTATTCAACTATTTCTGTTTTTAGCCTCATTAACTGGACAGCTGTGAATGAATATTTCACCACCGTTGACAGCAAACTACTAATTATGATTAGCATATTGCTAGCGTACATTGCGACATTCTAAAATGATAATGCATCCACACACACAGCTTGAAATGTTGAGTCATGCTTTGTACAGCATGAGAAGGCAATCAGGATTCTCCTCTGGATAACAAAGTTATCATGTCTCGAAATAATGGCACCATTATGGGTGTTTTAGAGGAGATAGTGGGGACCCGATTTACAGCTCCAAAATGTTTTGTAGTAGTTGGCAGACCTTTTGGTTCGAGAATAGATAATATTTGGTTGGAAAAGGCACTTTACGAATCTGTTCCTCAGTGAATGGCAGCTGTTATCAAAGCCAATGGTGTGTCAACCCCTCAGTAATACAAAATGTGTCTACGTTAGGTGTTCATGTTATTCTGCATATCCCCTAGCGAAATTCAGTCGTATATCTAGCGAAGGTATCAGATAGTAAGATGAGCAAAACAGAAAGTTTTCACCGCATAGTTTTCTTAAAATTGGCTGATAGGTATTGCACAGCGACCGCAACGCTAGATGCTTGAAGATTGCGATGCCATGCTGTGTACGACAGTGCGACCCCTCGACTTACACTGGACCAGGCGGCAGGTGAGAGACGCGGGCTCTCCTTCTGAACATACGTATGGACTCAGCCTGCGACAGGAATATTCGTCTACGCGCATCGGCCACGATATTCTGTTTGGCGTCATCCCATGGAACACTATGACAATATGTAATAACTCTTTAAGTGGTAGTAACTGTGTAGCTGTGAAGGTTTTGTGCAGACATGTGCCCCAAAGACCTTTTTCTTCTTTGTGCATGCGTCTACTAATGCAAATTGAGTTTACTAATTGTTGCAACAATTTTTTATTCAATATATGTTTTAGTGCAGCAACTGCAATAAAATATTTCACTATCTGTCAAACAGCAATAGTATTATTTCATGTTCACATTAACAGTTACTGCACAATATAAATTTACTAAGAAAAAAAAATACTGTACCAGTGCTACATAAAGTATAGCTTCGCTGAACACTGATGTGACATTTTCTACATCTCATAGAAAAAATCTAGGTAGTATGAACACAGCTTCTAACAGCGAAAGCAATATATATATATATGTTGTTGTTAATATCGGAGGAACATTTAGTTTCATTTTAATTTCTTGATTAATAATAGAGTTCACGCTACGAGAACGTGTTGTGGAGTGACCGACCATCTACATGACGTTAATAATTAAGTATGAGAGGATTTCACTCTATAGCGGTGATTAATTAAATAGAATGATTAATTATGTATGAGAGGAAATCACGCAGTAAGAATGCGTTGTCGAGTGAGCAAACAGTGTATGTGAAGTGATTAATTATGTATGACAGCATACCTGATGTTGCGAAAAAAATATAGTGGCTCACGTGAAAGAACACATAGTAGACAGCTGCTAATATTTTAGAAAAAAAAAAACTTTTTTTTCAGTCCGATAAAAACTTGAATAAAAAAATCTTGTAACCCAGCTAAACAGAACGTATAAACTTATAGGGCAAGACTACAATATAAAAATGAATAAAATTCAGAAACAAAAGTGATGGCATGTAACAAAAGAAAGGCAAGCTTAAGTCAATGTAGGCAACGTGCCACTGCAACAAATTGATAAATTTAATCTGGGCAGTAAATGACCAGGCATAAAAGGAGCTAGGCAGAAGTGAGAAGCAGAACTGCTCAAGCAGAAGCTACTTTGAACATTAAGAAAATGAGCTCAACTTTTAAGAGTATCATACTTGAATTCAGGAAAAGGCTTCTAAAACCGTATGTATGGAGTGACGCATATGGCTGTGAAACGTGGATTTTGGAAACCGACGAACAGAAACAGTAGAATTCTTTCGAAATATGTTTTAGACGTACGCAAAAATTATCGATTGACAAGGCAAAAAATGAAGCCGTTCTGAAAAGAAGGAAAATCTTTTTGAGATTTAAAACGACAGTGCACCTTACAGCCCATGTAATGACACATAAAGAACTTCTCAACACAATCACAGGGATAAGGGGGATAAGGGGTGAGGCAGGAAGGAAGGAAGAAAGGAAGGAAGGAAGGGAGGAAGCTTAGCGCTTAACGTTTCGTCGTCAGCGTGGTCATTAGAGACGGAGCTTACGCTCGTATTTTCGGGGAAGGATGGAAAGGAAATCGGCCATGCCTTTGAAAGGAACCATCCCGGCATTTTCCAGGAGTGATTTAGGGAAATCACGGTAAACTTAAATCTGGACGGCAGGAGGTGGATTTGAACCACCATCCTCCCGAATGCGAGTCCAGTGTTTTACCACTGCGCCACCTCGTTCGGTGTGGTGAGACAAGAGGCCAACAGAAAGAGCACTACGGAAGAGTGAAGAGAATGTATTGTCATGTATGGAGAGAGAGTCCATTTGAAAGTGTCTACATATTTTATCTTCTTTCCGCGACCTCCTCCATAGTGCTATACATTTCGAGTAACAGAATTCGGCTGTAACGAGTGCAGTACTGGCTAGGTGCCTAATTGCTTTCACAAGACAGCGCGCAGGTCGTTGGTTCTTGATATTGAGGTTGTTAGGTTAATTAGCGAGGAACAAGTCTAGTGAAATAAATTATTCCAAACGATGTCACATTGTTTATTTAAGCAAAAATGTTCAAATGTTTGTAAATCTATCGGACCAAACTGCGTGGTCACCTGTCCGTAGCTTACAAACTACTTAAACTAAGGTAAACTAACCTAAGGTCAACACACACACTCATGCCCCAGGGAGGACTCGAACCTCCAAAGGCGAGCAACCGCGCGCTCCGCAGCTAGGCGCTTTAGACCGCTCGGCTACTCCACCGCGGCTATTTACGCAGAAGGAAAGAGAACGTGCACAATTGGCACAGTATTTTAATTGTCACTCTTTATAATTTGACGATTTATGTTGCTTCTACATGGTTAAAATCCACTTTCATAAAATCAATTGCTGTTCTATTACCGACCGCACCGGACAGCGCCCCTGATGACCGCCGAAAACGGAGTGAGTAAACAGCGCGATTCACCTCGGTGTGCCGGCGCTAACTCGCGAACATATGCCGAAGAGTTTCGTCTACCTATTCGTTGTACTTTTGTTCAATGATTTGTATGTTTTTAAATGATTTGTAATAACAGAATGGTATATTGCTATTGAGAGATAACTTCTTATGAAAATCATGTAAAAGTAATGAAAAATATATCTAATTTTGAGCAGAGAAAAAATAAGTTTTGGCTCCTAGATTTAATATGCACTAACCGATATCAGCAGAAGAGAACTACAATTTTGCGCGGTCTTTCCCACGGGAGTAGTTCTTCTGTAACACTTGTTATTTGTACCTCACATCACATTGCGTCAGCTGCATGAGACGCTTATCTGACTTGCTCTAACTCAGGGGGGGGGGGGGGGGGGGTTCGCAAAGTCTTTCTTGTTCGGGAGGTCGCGGTCAAAGGAGGAAGTAGGCCGACGTGTACCATAAAACAAGCAATCCAGTACACGTGTGTAAACTAGTGGTTCAGCATTAGCAATATTGCCTAAGAAAGGTGAAATTTATTTTATACCGGGTGATCAAACAGTCAGCATGAATTTGAAAACTTAAGAAATCACGGAATCATGTAGATAGAGAGGTAAAAATTGACACACGTGCTTGGAAAGACATGGGGTTTCAAGAGGGAAAAAAATCAAATACAGATCTTGCGCACGTCGTTTGGTGATGATCATGTGCTCAGCCGCCACTTTCGTCATGCTTGGCCTCCCAGGTCCCCAGACCTTACACCGTGCGATTATTGGCTTTGGGGTTACCTGAAGTCGCAAGTGAATCGTGATCGAAAGACATCTCTGAGGATGCTGCAAGGCAACATCCGACGCCAACAGCTATTGTTCAGGAATGATGGTGAACATATTGAGCATTTCCTGTAAAGGACATTATCTTTGCTTTGTCTTAATTTGTTATGCTAATCAGTGCTTTTCTGATCACATGAAGCGCCATCTGTCGGACTTCTTTTAACCTTTTTTTTTTTATTCTAATAAGACCCCATATCATTCTAAGCATGTGTGTCAATTTTTACCTCTCCATCATTATTATTCCGTTTTGAAATTTATACTGACTTTTTCATCAACCGGTACTAAAATTACGTAATTCCTTGTTATCATCAGTTCTCACTTTAATAGAACAGACTTTTTTTACAATAAATGTGCCATTTTAACGATTAATAAACGAAAATACTGAAAACTGTTTTCAGGAACCAATCGATAGCTAAATTAACGAGAGGCAAGAGCGTAATTTTGAGAAATCCGAAGAAAAAGTCAACTTTAGAAATGCCTGTACAGTGGGATTCAAGCAGCATAATTCGCTTCGGAATTATACCTGCAACGCGAAACACTCGTCATGCAAGACGTGTTTTTCTGCCAAAATTAATGTAAAAATAGGATAATATTTTCAATTTCGGAAAATACACTAAAAATTCACCCTCAAATGCAAAATCCGGTACCTATTTTTTTCTTGTTTTACGGGAAAATTTAATCAACATAAGAAAATACAGAAATTGCTATATTTGAGTTCACACATACAGTTGTGTTGCTGCACTATGACGGGCAGGGTGGGCGAACGCCCTCGCCAGAATATTTTTACTTGGAAGGGAGGCCGTGTAGTCAAAAAGGTTGAAAACACTGCTCCAACCGATAGGCAGGAACACGAGTTTAGTGTTTGGGTGGTACGAACTGGTTTAATACTGAAAGTTCAAGGCCTCTTCACACCATTTATTGACTTTCAACGGCGAAAAGAACACTCCATTTTTTTTTAATTTTACATTGCCTGAACAGTCAATACCGTGCCCTACCACTTTATTGATGATAAGAACAAAAATTCTTAATAAAGCGATCTTGTTTACCTTCAATAACAACTTATCCAAAAAGGAGTTTTAAAGACAATAATTATACAATGATGATATACAACTGGCTATTAAAATTGCTACACCAAGAAGAAATGCAGATGATAAACGAGTATTCATTGGACAAATTTATTATACTAGAACAGACATGTGATTACATTTTCATGCAGTTTGGGTGCATAGATTCTAAGAAATCAGTACACAGAACAGCCACAGTTCATCAAGAGTAGTGACTGGCGTATTATGAGGAGCCAGCTGCTCGGCCACCATTGACCAGACGTTTTCAATTGGTGAGAGATCTGGAGAATGTGCTCGCCAGGGCAGCAGTCGAACATTTTCAGTATCCAGAAAGGCCCGTACAGGACCTGCAACATGCGGTCGTGCATTATCCTGATGAAATGTAAGGTTTCGCAGGGATCCAATGAAGGGTGAAGCCACGAGTCGTAACACATCTGAAACGTAATGGCCACTGTTCAAAGTGCCGTCGATGCGAACAAGAGGTGACGGCGACGTGTAAACAATGGCACCCCATACCATCATGCCGGGACATACGCCAGTATGGCGACGACGAATACACGCTTCCAATGAGCGTTCACCGCGATGTCCCCAAATGCGGATGCGACCATTGTGATGCTGTAAACAGATCTGGATTCATCATAAAATTGACGTTTTGCCATTTGTGCACCCAGGTTCGCCGTTGCGTACACCATCGCAGGCGCTCCTGTCTGTGATGCAACGTCAAGGGTAACCACAGCCATGGTCTCTGAGCTGATAGTCCATGCTGCTGCAAACTTCGTCAAACTGTTCGTGTAGATGGTTGTTGTCTGTTGACTCAGGGATCGAGACGTGGCTGCACGATCCGTTACAGCCAAGCTGATAAGATGCCTGTCGTCTCGACAGGCTAGTGATAAGAGACCGTTGGGATCCAGCACGGCGTTCCGTATTGCCCTCCTGAACCCACCGATTCCATATTCTGCTAAGTCATTGGATCGTGACCAAGGCGAGCATCAATGTCGCGATAGATAAACCGCAATCGCGATAGGCTACAATTCGACGTTTATCAAAGTCGGAAATGTGATGGTACGCATTTCTCCTCCTTACACGAGGCATTGCAACAACGTTTCGCCAGGCAACGCCGGTCAGCTGCTGTTTGTGTTTGAGAAATCGGTTGGAAACTTTCAGCACGGTCTAGGTGTCGGCACCGGCGCCAACCTTAAGTGAATGCTCTGACAAGCTAATCATTTGCATATCAGAACATCGTCTTCCTGTCAGTTAAATTTCGCGTCTGTAGCGCGTCATCTTCGTGGTCTAGCAGTTTTAATGGCCTGGAGTGTACATAACATTGCGAACAATACCAAGTGAAAATAATTAAACAATATCACGTAACCTTGATAATAACACTTAGTGAAGTGAATGCATATCAACCTCTTAAATAAAAATTTTAAAACAATCGGACAATAATAAAAACAACCACAATTCATTGGGCAGGGTAAACCACTTTTTATTATTAAGAGATCACAGAATTATTAATGAGTCCTTAAGCACTTCTACTTCATCAATAAAGTAATTCTTTTACGAAATATAAATTAACGTTTCATATAGGGTTCTATGGCCACACTCATGGCACTTTGTACAAGAAACTGCCGGTACACAATACAAAACAACAGTACAAAGTGAGAAAATATAATGTCCAAGACAACCATTGTTCAAAAAATACGTACAAACAACTTTTACTTAACATCTACTCACCATTTAAACCAGGCTTCTCTTTATACTATTCGTACCACACTGCCAAAGTCTTACTAATAGGCAACAGTTCCTTCTCACCTCACACGGTTTGCTACAGTTCGTACCTTATTTCCACTAAACTAATCGCGCATAAGCTATCCGTACTGTTCGTCCCCTCCCTCTCTAAAAAGATCAAGTTCAGTAACACTGGTCTACTATATTCTAAACTTCATCGGACGAAATCTCAGCAAAGTCCCCCTTGTTTTCACGAACAAATGTTTCAAAAGTTCGACAGGCGACATTCCACTCAAGCTGGCTACCGTCTGTATCGAGTGTTCGTTTACGTTTGGACTTCAACATCAAAATTGTATAATTTCCTGCTGTGTAGTTTCGCTTCTCATCAAAGAAGTGAGGTTGTGTAGACACTTTCTTAGTGGGATCAGGAAATTATATTGAGTTTATTGATGACGAAAGGGTAATACATAGTTGATGATCTCGCCAAATGTCATGTGGTAAATTCTGTACACTACTAAGGATCTAAAAAATAGGAAAAGTGTCGTCCAGACTTTTCAAAACCCTTACAATTATATGCTGAAGAAAATGTATACTTGCAACCATATTGAAAAATGCAGTAAAACGCCCGTTTACTTTAGTTTTCTTATTTTGTTTTTCTCTTGTAATAATTCTGCCTTTCACTGTTTAAATAATTGTCATTGAAACACATATGTATATTTAAATTCGTGTTTATGCAGAGCGTAGGCTTTTTGCCTGTCAAACGTAGGTATCTTTCGATATGTATATATTTCTTCTCTTTTGAATGGAAACGCTAGTAGAAGAAAGAATACTAGGCTCTGTTGCAACCTTACCGGTGTGATGAGAACACAATGCAAACAACAAAATAAAGTTTAA
Organism: Locusta migratoria; assembly: GCA_026315105.1. Lineage (NCBI taxonomy): Eukaryota > Metazoa > Arthropoda > Insecta > Orthoptera > Acrididae > Locusta > Locusta migratoria. Next base: position 107,885,178 of record CM048747.1, read on the forward strand.
GAAGATTCGAAAGTATTTCTGTAATATGAATGAGCTCGACCAGATTATGGTCGTTCCTGTATGTCAAATTGCAATTGTCAACACGGATCCAAAGTCCTTTTGAACATTATTTGCATTCGTTAAGTGAAGAAGTTCGCAATTCTTTACCAACTAACTGACATTACTTACAGAGCGCCTACACACTGTTTCTCTCCAAAACGCTGCTTTTAATTAGGAATGACTACACTTGCTACCACAATGACAATATCTTTGCCCCATTGACTTGCACTTAAAAGACTGTCGTCCGTCGATATTTCTTTTTACAGGTACCTGTTATTTCTGTGTGTATTTAGGATTTCGACCAGATTATTTTCGTGCACTACACCGTAATACAATGTTACCAATAATATACGGTAGCGCGATGTAGAGGTTTTTAGTTTATATATGTAGTTTTGATTATAACACGTTGATATTAGTCTTCTGTTGATACTTTTTATGACACGTACGTGCTATTTCTACTTTTTTTAAGGTAACGAACGGATAATTTTCTTGCACTACGCCGAATGCAATTTAACCAATAATATATTGTAGTACAACGTAGAGGCTGTCAGTTTTTATGTGTAGTTTTATTTATAACAGGTAGAGAGTCATGTCACCAACTGAACTACGATTACCTTCGTCGAGTAAATATAAACTGTTGAAACTTGACAGGCAGGAAAAATTTTCCGATACCATATTTTAAGAATGACATCAGATGAGCGCTCAACATTGGTCCACTTCGTCTGTACTACATACATGACACGTGTGTGCCCTAACGATATTATGTTAAGGTTCACTCTGTGTCTTGTTAATAATATCTAATTAATGAAAAACTATAATACAAGAGATTTACCTCCCACGCTATTTCTTAATATATATTGGATATGTACCTGATTATAGTCACCATCCTATCAGTTTCCAATATTAGTGTCCATTCACTATAATTACCATGTATTATGTGTGTTGAAAGGAGCGTATATGATGAACATTAACAAGAGCATTACAAGGGTAATGGAATGAAGTCTAAGAAAATCAAACGATGCTGAAGGAATTAGATTATAAAATGAAATAATATAGATGAGTTTTGTTACTTGAGTTACTGTAGCAGTAAAATAATACTTAGTCCCGCAGTACAGAGGATATAAAATGCAGAATGGCAATGGGAAGGAAAGCGTTTTTGAAGAAGAGAAATTTGTTAACATCGAATATTTGTTAAAGCGTAAGAAATTCTTTTCGAAGGCATTTGTGTGGAGTTGGAATGGCTTGTACTGGAATGAAACAAGGATGATAAATAGTTCATACACGAAGAGGAAAGAGGCGTTTTAAATGCGGTGCTCCAGAAAAATGTTTAAGATTAGGTGGATAGATCGCGTAACTAATGAGGAGGTACTGCACAGAACTGGAGAGAAAAGGAATTTTTAGCATACCTTCACAAAAAGAAGGGGTAGATTGGTGGGATACACTTTGAGACATCAAGGAATCGTGACTTTAGCATTAGACGGATTTGTGTGTGTGTGTGTTGGAAAAAATTGCAGAGGGAGATCGAGAGACGAATACCGTAAACAGATTCAAATGCATGTGGGTAGCCGTTGTTATAAGAAGACAAAGAGGCTTGCTCAGGGTAGAGTAAGATGTGGAGCTACATCAAGCCAGTCTCAGGACTGAAGACCATAACAACAACATTGAGTAATTAATTTAAGTTTCTGTTTTAAGCGCGTACGATGTATATCTGTCATTATTGTTGTGTTGTATAGGGTCTGAAGATGGAAAAATCAGTTGCTGAAACTAGTAAATAAAGAAAAGATTTCCAATATTAATGGTTGAAGGCGTGAGTTGAACTATTTATGAAATAATACGTTAACTTATGATGTTGGCAGACACCAGTAGAGTTATGAGCATGAAACTTTCACTCTGCAGCGGAGTGTGCCCTGATTAATCTGCCAGGAAGTGTCACCAGTACATTTGATTGCTACTGCGCTTGCGCATTCCAAAGAACAGTCAGAAACAGTGGCGGCGCTAGACGATAACTGGGCGTCGGCGAACTCGTCTTTGCGAGTCCCCTTTCATTTTTTCATTAATGAAGAAAATGTTAAACGAGCTGAATTATACATCAATAATCATTATACTAAAATTCTGTTAGTATAATATACGAGTAGTATTGCAATGACAAAAATTAGAATAAACAAACACAAATTAGAGGAACTTTTCACCTTTTCGTCTCACTGAATTTTTTAAGACCTCATCTTAATACTAGCCGCTATTTCGGCTTCGGGTGATAGTACTGACAACGCAGATAGTCTTTCTTGGATCATTTTGCTTTTCAAGTTAGTCTTAATCATTTAACTTTGTGAAGCTTCTCTCGGCCGAAGCTGTACTGACTGGAACGGGGGATGATTCTGATTTTTATACAAACATTTCGATATAATTATTCCAATTCGTATTCTAAAATGTACTGAAGAAATTGTTATGTAAGTATTTAACTAAAAATTGCATCACTGCTCCACTTATACGGAAATGGCCGAGCGCACTAAGGCATTATACCACGGTGAGCGAGATCGCTCTCGCCGGGGGTCGAATCCCACCCTTGGGTACGGATGTTGTGTTCGTCCATTGGTGAAGCTAGTGTAAAGTAGATATAGGTCGTCGCTATATAACCTAGCAGTTGGAAAGCACCGTTAAACATCAAATACAAAAAAGAAGAAACAGAAAAAATAAAAATTTTAACAATGTGGTGGCCGACGTCGTCGACGCCTAGCGCCGCCACTGGTCAGAAATTTACTATTCCACACTCGGCACAATTGCTTGTTGACGTCACAGACACATTCGCGATATGACTGGCGGCTGGCACGTAGGCGTGGAAGGCGCTCGCACTTCAAGTAGTCGATTTTCAGAAGAAAGTCGCTCGTATAAGCTGGGCTTAACATCCTTGCCGCGGTGGAGTGGCCGACCTTTCTAAAGCCCCTTTTACACGTTCCACTTTCTTGCGAAAATCGACGGCTTTTCTGCCGTCGTGTAAATCAGGAGTCACCCACGGCTCGAGTGCGACTATGATGACAATAATCGTTCGATTGTGGAGTTCTAAATTTTCGTGTGCGGTGAACATTGAGCATGCGCAGAAGCAGTGGCTGCATTGCCGAGCAGATGACACGAGGTACTGTTTTGTAAACAACGAAGGCATGTAGTATGTAGTTTAGTACGGAATAAAACTCTAGTGAGCCATAACTGGTATTTTTATTTCACGTTGTCCATCGAAATAGTACAAAGCATGTTGATTATGAATTACTTTATATTTTTAGTAGAAATGTAGTGCACAAAAGAGAGCGATAAGCTTCTTATTTCGACAATAAAGTAATTTTAACCGTATCTAGTGTTATTTGTGATCTTTGTGTGTTACGGTGACTGCAGGTACTCATTGAAAATAATCATATATTTCTAGAATGCATGGAAAGAAATGCTCAAAGTAATGCAAACAGTTTGCCCGAAAACTAAATTTGGCACTTGTGGTCAAATTACGGCGAAGAGTAAAAAAAAAAAAAAATCCCCAGATGAAAAGAGTGCGTGTTCTGCAGCAGATATTTACCATCCACGATCGCATCCAAACACAATCTTTCTTTTTGCCTTCCTGCAAAGCGGCGGCTATTACTACCATTGCTGCATCCGATACCACAAGATTTTCATCCATTTCTCTGTATTCGATATAAGGTTGGGATTAAAATGCAAATGAGCACACGAAGTATTACGACAACAACCACAGCGCAAAGACTGCACAGCAGACAGTACGCACACACAAATTTTGGAGCTATCGTATAAACGCGAACTATCATGGAAAACAAATGAAACACGGAACTACCACGGGCGCTGCAGTCGACAAGAAAGTCGCTCGTGTAAAAGGGAGTTGATTCGTGCAGCTGCGGAGTAGACATGCGCATAATAGTTCGCGATCGGGAGCGCTCACTTTAGTTCGTGGCTCTGCCGCGAACTAGTTCGTACTTTTAATTCGTCCGCTCCCAGTGACGGCTGAGCGGCGTAGTCTGCCCATGCAGGTGGAGGGAGAAGTTCCCCCACCTAGCTTCATGCGCTTGCTGCGTGAGCTGCTAACGGTATCACGCAAACCAAAAGAAACAGTTTGTGGATAAGGTTAGAGTTATTTCTATATCTTGGCATTGTGGAATTTATTAGATATTGCAGAGTGCAGAATACTTCAAAACAAAAATTTTGTAGCACTGAACTATGTAGGCCTAATCTAGCAGGTAGACGTTCACCTCGAAATGGCTCTCATCAGCAGAAGGCAAACACGTGATTTTTAATTCTGCTGCGCGCCCTCTCGCTATTGCCCGTCGGTCTTCGGAAAAGAATCCAACGAACTAAGAAGCGAGATAAATTTGTGCACAACAGTTCGCGACTGGTAACACATGTTTTAGTTCGCGATCGATCGCGCATATTTTAGTTCGCGACCCACGCGCATGTTTTACTTCGCAACCGATCACGCATATTTTAGTTCGCAACCGATCGCGCATATTTTACTTCGCGACCTATCGCGCATATTTTAGTTCGCGACCGGTAGCTCTCCTTTTAAGTTCGCAGCTAGGCCACGAAGTAGGTCGCTCTTTTTAGTTCGTCCGCTCTTTTTGGCTTTTGCTACAGCTACTAAAAGAGCTCTTTCATTTGTTATGATAGTTTTTTTTATATAATGATCAGTGTTGCCCAAGCGTGTGCTATTACCCGTATCTTTGGGCAATTAGACATCAAATACTTAAGAAAATAAACTAGTTATTTACACGAATGGATGATACAATGGTATTCAACTACTTTGCATACAGAGCACTCGTAGTAAATATTATTCAGACACTGCTGAATACCTTAGAAAACAAACGTTTGGCAGTGAACTATGAAGCTGCAGCTGAGCTGCATCTCAGCTCGAAAAGACGGTAACTGGCAGATGGGAATCACGCGATTCTGCGCGCTCTCGCGTCCTCTCGCTGTTCCCCGTCAGTCTTCGGAAAAGGAACGGACGAACTAAAAGGCGAGGGATCTGCGACATAGTTCGCGTGGTTCGCCTATTGAAAGCTTCCTTGGGATTTTTATTTGCGGACGGAGAAGTTCGTACTGCTTCCTCCCACAAGTCCCCTAAAAGCTCCACATCCTTGCGGATGCTGTTGCGTAGCAGTGTGCGTTTGTACGGCCCTACAGTACGCACGAGGTGCCGTAGTTGCTGTCCAAGTCTTTATGGAAAGCATAGAGTTCTGACTAACCTGTTGTCTTCTGTAGTTGTGTCCCCAGTGCAGAAGACAGGACTCAGGTCGTTGGTTCTTCTACAGCATACAAGTAAGGCTAAAATAAGTTCTGTGGGATGGAAGTATAAGAAGCGACACACGAGATTCTTAATTGTCAGGGATGCCATTTATTAAATAAATAATAAAATATGAGCAACACAGCTTATGCTACCCATAACTCATGACCGATGCGGTCCGGCGCGTATGGTGGTCAGCTCGAGACTGAAACTGCGGCGCGTTGGGAGAGTGCACCTGACGCTCTATTTCGCGCCAAAACAGGGCCGTCGCGCGCCTTCTGCAAAATCGCTCTTCTCTTGTTACAGTAAGAGAAAACACCTTAAACTCTTTAATCTGTCAAAATCTAACCTGTCCCTGAGAGATATTTGTTATAAATTCTCAGCTCTGAATAATTAATATTTAGTATATAATAAACAAAACTAATTTTGAAAAGAAATCACGTGACGTGAAATGCAGCAGCCAATGCGAGGAGAGTACCAGTAACATAGGCGGGCTTTCCCACAGGAACCAGCACCTACTGTGCCATATGCTACTGCTCCCCACCCCACATTTCAACATATGCCGCACTTCTGTCTTTCTTCCGCGTTTAAGACACGTACGATGTTAGCAAAGAAACGGCCAGCGGCCAGAAATATGAAGTGGCCATAGGCCAGGAATATCACACTATGGGAGAGTATGGTGTCGCACAAGTCTAAAGTGCGCGCCACCTACTTTCGCCGCGCGCCGCCATGTACGCACGGCGCGGCGTTCTTACGACGTCAACCACGAGCGCCCTCTGCTACAACTCCGCTCGTGGCCACCACTTCGTTCACTTGGGACTGAGATAGGAACCCGTTAACACTTCGGAATCAGATAGGCACCATTAAAGACTTGGCTATCGGATAGGCACTACGAATCATCACTAGGAAGGCCTCCATCTAATCTATGTATCAGCATTCTGCAGTCAAGAACTATGTAAAAGTTAAGTACTACTAAGTCTCTGTGAAATATATATCTCGTTCTAATTTACTCTAGTGTTTCTAGTTTCTGCTGTCCCACTGGCTGCTCACCTTCGTACCTGCACAAGCGTGCATCTTTTATTCCTGTGTCGGTACTTTTCTACTTGGCCACTGACACCTACGATGGAAAAGAGACACAAAAGTGGCGACGAGGCTGGGACACAAAAGAGAGCTCTTCCGAACTAGTTCGTTCGCGAACAACAAAAGACTACTACGGAGCGCGGTGCTTCTCGCCGTCGGAGGTTCGAGTCCTCCATCGGGCGTGGGTGATTTGTTGTCCATAGCGTAAGTTATAGTAAGTAATATGTAAGTCTAGGGCCTGATGACCAATGTAGTCAAGTCCCAAACATTTGACCATTTAATCAAAATATTCACGGGTGTACTGCCGGTCTATAGTGTCCAACGGGCACAATATTTCGGCGATCATACATGTCGCCATCATCAGGTGAACTGACTGCCTGAGCTCCTGGAAACGCGCCGGCACGGAGATCTGCACGCTACGGCTGCTCGAAGGGAACTGGGTTCTAGCCCGGTAGCGGGCGATTTAAATACCCTCGGTTTGCGGAGCTACCCCTCCGCGGTTGGCGCCCCGCGCCGCGGCCGCGTAGTGGAACCGCGTAGTGGAACCGATGGCGTCGGTGTGAGGGCTCTGTCCGCCGTGGTCGTCACTTCATTACGTTTGCTAGATTTACTCTTAATTAACCCAATCGCTGGTTCCCAAGCTTTGCTAAGATTATAGTAACAGTCGTCACTTGTGCTAATTTCAATGGCCTCTCTAACGACACAGTTCCAGCATCTCCAGAATCCTAGTGCCTTCATAGTCCATCGCATGATTCTCCGACAAACAATGTTCAGCGACCGACGACTTGCTCGGATACATCAATCGTGTGTGCCTCTGGTGTTCAACGCATCGATCCTTAACGGTACGCATCGTCTGTCCATCTTTGGTGCTCCCCACCAGTGCACGAATTTTATTCGGCGGACAAAAAACAGTTCCAACCTGGTGTTTTTTCAAAATGCGGGCGATCTTCCCCGAGAGTGCGCCGGTATATGGAACGAACGCAGTGCCTACATCCTCCCTCGTGTTTTCCTCCGTTTCCACAGGTTGTGAAGTAGTGGTTGGGCGGAGAGCCCGCTGAATCTACCACTCTGAGTACCCATTTTTTCGAAATACAGTTCTCAAGTGTTCCAATTCCTGGGGTAGACTCTCTGCGTCTGAGATAGTGCGCGCCCGATGTACTAGAGTTTTAAGTACCCCATTCCTCTGTGAAGGGTGGTGACAGCTGTCTGCGTGTAAATACAGATCAGTGTGCGTTGCCTTCCGATATACACTATGATCCAGGGTGCCATCAGCTCTTCTCTTGACCAAGATTCAAGGAACGGCAATTTACCCTCTGTTTCAGTCTCCATACTGAATTTGATGTTGGGGTGTATGGAGTCCAGATGTGTATGGAAGTCAAGGAGTTTATCCATACAATGTGGCCAGATGATGAAAGTGTCGTCCACGTAACGGAAAAAGCAAGTAAGTTTCCATTCAGATGATGCCAGGGCTTCCTCCTCGAAATTCTCAATGTACAAATTTGCGACCACAGGGGAGAGTGGGGTACCCATGTAGATGAACTGAAGAATCACATTTGACCATTTGCTTCACATTCTTGGTTCCGCGTGGCGCAGACAAACGAACGCGCGCGTGACCTGTCGACAATGGTGGGGCAGTATCCCGGGAGACGGCGACGGCGAGCGCGCGGCGACCGGCATGTACGACGAGGGCCTGGGCTCGATGGGGCTGCCCCCCGAGAGGGGCCGCGGCGTGCGCGCGCTGCCGCCCCCCGCCTCCAAGGCGGCGACGTCTCCGCGCCAGGCGTACTCCATGCGCGAGTCCGGGGACCTACCGTCGCCCGCCACGCTCACCACCGAGCTGGCCTACTACCGCGGCGCGCTGTCCGAGGCCATCGAGCACGTCCGGAAGAAGGCGTGCTGGCCCCAGGAGGACGTACAGCTGGCCAGCCGCTGGCGCTGCCGCCTGCTCGACAACGCCTACTACTCCACGGCCAGGCTGCGCGACAAGCGCAACAGGTCAGATCAGGTTTTTTCTTTTTTTGGTAATTTGGAAAAATCCGTGGTAAAAGTGCAGTTTATGCGGTAAAAGTGCAGTTTATGCGGCAGCGGCTAGCCGTCGCATTCGCTAGGTTGGGAACGGCAGAGCAGCCAATCAGGAGTCGCGATGCCGCGGCCAATAAGAAAGAGCGTTACAATTGCACTATGTAAACAAATCGAAGCTGTGTATGCAAAAGTTTTTGACGATCTACAACTTACAGTTGCTATTACTATGGATGTCACTTGATCACTGTTTCTAACATATCACTAAATAAATAAAACATGTTATACCTGCTCTATGGTTGACAGGTTCTTGTATGTACCCTTGTCCGGTCAGTAAAAGTAATTGCCCTAATTTCCAAGAGTGCTTGCAATCGAGGTAGCTCGGAGTGGAATGATTTATATATCGAGCGAACAACTGTAAATCAATTGAGTATCTCTAAACCGGAGATTCTGGCGCTACGCGCGCTCACATATTAAAAAAAAAAAAAAAATGCCCCTCCTCGTTTAACCTATACCTAACTTAACTTTCATTTAAAATGATCAATGCTTCGTATTGGCCATAAAACAAATAAAACATGTTTGACTGTTGTGTGTATTAATAATAGGTCACTTATATCCGTAATACGACAATTATCTAAAAATCTCTTATACATGGAGAATCAATTACAATCACACAAACGCCGCACCGATATCCTCGAATAAACTTCGAAATTCACGCCAAATTTACTCGTCATGAAACACGCAATGTCATTGGGCGCGGCATCGCGACTTCTGGTTGGCTGCTCTACCGTTCCCAACCTAGCGAGCACGAAGGCTAGCCGCTGCCGCATAAACTGCACTTTAACCCGAAGTAGCTCAGCTGAAATGATATATATCGATCGTGCAACCCGAAACACGGCTTATGAAGTGTGTTTCGTTTGTGGTCGTGGGAAAGTATTTTATTGGATTTCGAAGTTGTGTTCTTATGATTTAAAGGACTTTTTCAGTCAAAGCTACGTAACGAAAAAAAAAAAAAAAAAAAAAAAAAAAAAAAAAAAAATCTGTCACAACCATTTACTGATTGGTTCTGCATGTACTACTTTAAAATCGCTACGAAATACCGTCAGTAAAGTACATCGAGATGAAAAAAGTACACAGAGGGAGTTTCTTTCCCTTTACTTCACTGCAAAGTTTTTTAAATGTTAAGAAATCAATATGATTGGCGAATGAATTACGCAGTTTCCATTATGTAAAATAAATTTCACACCCATGTAGTGACTGCATCTTATTGTACTTTTCAGAAGATAGTCTGCAGTGATTTATTATGACATGAAAGTCGTATGTATAATTTTTATTGCTTTATACGATTAAAAGTTGTTTTGTCATCCCTCAAATTAGAAATATATACAGTATGTGGATACCTAATTTGTATCCGAAATTACATTACAGTGCATACCATCAGGAACATTCAACTTTCTATGTAAATATCACGATTTCCGATTATTTTATTACAAAGCTACGTATTACCACAGCTTCAGTTTACGTCACTTACGATGGAGCAATGTCATTTACACCAAAGTTCGTCAAAAACATTGAGCTATTTCCGAGGAATATGTCACGATTCTGCTATAAAATGTTCAGGACAGAATTATTTGTACGTAATTATACTTTTGTAAGCATTCATATCCATTTCGATCATTAGCGACCGCGTAATCGATTTGCAGTTGCACCTTCGATATATATCGTTTCAGGCTGATCTACTTAGATTGTAAGCATTCTTCGAAATTACCAAATCCGTGTACATAGAAGGGAACGGCATTGCGATCGATATATACTCAACGTTCGATTCTTGCTCCACATTCGATGTGACATACTCGAAGCGGTTGGTTTAAACTGTATTTTTGATCGCGTTGAACCTGTGATGATTTCATGTATTTTTCCGACTCAATATGTTGTTGCCATTTGAAATATCGAAATAAATAACGGTAATTTCCAAGAATGGTATATATCGAACGTGCAACTGTAAACGATTTAATGTTTCTGAACCGGAGATTCGGGCGCTACGCGCCCTTACGTACATTCGCACTATCATGCGCGCACATATAGAGAAGCAATCGAGATATATAAACATCGCAATAATTTTAACAGGATAGAGGAAGCTGTTAAATTAGACAGAATTTGGACTTCTGCTTTACAACAGCGGAATGACAATCGATTCTTCTCTGACAAGATTGTTGGCAATACCAGAGATAGTGTCGTAGTCAACGTCACGTGATGTCTTGTGGTGCCCTCTATATTGCCTATATATGCGGCGCTCCCTCAAGTTCTCATCGCAGTTCGCCACTCTACCTCTGAAGATGTCTTCCGCAGCCGAAGAAAAAACGTTACGGGAAAGTTTTATAAATCAACCACGGCTTATGAGCCCGGACGTTTTAAATGAAGAACATACATGGTTGTTAAAACAAGACATTGCCACGGTGGCTAAAAAACACTCACTGCAGACGACGAGACATAACATGACGGCGTCATTGAGGTAAAAAATACGTTAAAAAACAGTGGGCGACGAAACACTATACACACGAAGCACTGAACACTTAAAAACACTAGGACTGTACTGGCCCTGCAGGGGGAGGGGGGGGGGGAGATGGAGAAGGCGCGGGGGAAGGGGAAAGGAGGTGGGGGAGGGGAGAATGGGGGAAACCGGAAGGAACTCCCGGGAGGTGGAGAAAGGAGGGGGTGAGCCAAGCGGGGGACGGGTGTGGGAGGGGAGGGGGAGGGAGGAGGGGCGGCAATCTACAGAGAGGGGTCAAAGTTGGAAGAAGGGATAGATGTCGGGACGGTTTTGGAGAACGTCGTCTGGGAGAGGTAGATGGCGGAAGCCACCCTGGGAGAGGACGTAACAGATCAGCCCAGCTCAGCTCAAGCTTATAACAGTGTCCACAACGAAACCCCGTCACGTAATTGGGTAGAAAATTCAAAGAAATTCTGGTCGTATCAGAGGCACCGACTTTTGAAAGGTTAAAGTGCAGTTTATGCGGCAGCGGCTAGCCGTTGCTCTCGCTAGGTTAGGAACGGCAGAGCAGCCAGTCAGAAGTCGAGTTATGCCGGCCAATAAGATTGCGTGTTTCATGACGAGTAAGTTTGGCGTCATTTTCAAAGTTTCTTCTACGATTTCGGTGCGGCGTTTGTGTGATTGTAATTGATTTTCCATTTATAAGGGATTTGTAATTGTGGTATTACCTCCATAAGTGACCTATTATTAATACACCACAGCAGTCAACCATAGAACAGGTAGCAATAGCATGTTTTGTACGAAACAGTGATCATCTTAAGTGAAAGGTAAGTGTAGGTTAAACAAGAAGTTTTTATTTTTAGTATGTGAGGGCGCGTAGTGCCCGAATCTCCGGTTCAGAAACACTCCATCGATTTACAGTTGTACGCTATATATAATCATTTCAGTCCGAGCTATCTGGATTGCAAGCATTCTTGGAAATTGCCGCAATTACTTTTGCTGACCGGTCAAGGGTACATACGAGAACCTGTCAACACAAAGCAGGTATAGTATGTTTCATTTATTTTATGATATGTTCGAAACAGTGATCAAGTGGCACCTATACTGATAGCAACTGTAACTTATTGATCGTCAAAAACTTTTGCATACACCGCTTCGATTTGTTTACATTGGACAATTGTAACGCTGTTTCTTATTGGACACGGCATCGTGACTCCTGATTGGCTGCTCTGCCGTTCCTAACCAAACGAGCACGCCGGCTAGCCGCTGCCGCATAAACTGCACTTTTACCCTTTTGAAAATAAGTGTGGGTGCTGAACATCACAGTTCACAAATGTTCTAAACCAACCCTCCTGAAAATCATGTTCATGCATTTATGAATGAGCATTACTTGATAAAAGTAAATAGGCAGTTGTCTGGCCTTTTAAAGATAGCCGGCCGCGGTGGCCGAGGTGACTGAGGCGCTCCAGTCACGGTCAGCACGGCCACTACGGTCGGGGGTTCGAATCCCCCCTCGGGCATGGATATTTGTGCCGTCCTAGTTCGTAAGTAGTTCATAAGTAGTTTGTAAGTTTAGGGACTGATGACGCCGTAGTTAAGTCCCATAAGCTTTACAAACATTTGAACATTTTTTTAAAGATAGAAGGAAGAAAGAGGAGGAAGACAAGGAAAGTTAGGCTGCATTAGGACACTACAATAAAACGATCTAATTGTTCGAAGTAGATATTTCGATATAAGTAACAATATTAAATGGGTAATTTGGAAGGACCGTTGTACATCGCTTCGGACGGCCTGCTATCGATAATGACGGATTATCGATAGTTGCGTAGTGTCAATTTGTATCGAACATGCGTGCATCAGAATGCTATCGCAGTTTGCTTACTCGCAAGCGTAGGCGAAATTAGTTGCCTTTATGATATAGGAGAAAGTTGTTTAGCCTAGACCACGATAATACCTTTCTGAAACCGGAGATTCACGTACTAATATATCAGATCAGTTTTTTTTAAAGTGAAATAGCGTAGACCACGATAATACCTTTCTGAAACGAAGATATCATACAGATCATAAAATAAATAAAACATGCTATACCTGCTCTATGGTTGACAGGTTCTTGCATGTACCCAACAACATTAATTATTTAATTTGTTTATATACGTCGAAATGACTATATCTGTTTTCATTTGTCAGCCAACATTTCTTTCTTACGACATAGGGACGTTCGTTTGTTCGATATACGACACTGCGATAGTCGCGTCTTCGATACATATCGATAGTAGACTGTCCGAAGCGATATACAAAGGTCCTTCAAAATTACCAAGAAATGTTTGTAAATCTATCGGACAAAACTGCGTGGTCATCAGTCCGTAGCTTACAAACTACTTAAACCTAGGTAAACTAACCTAAGGACAAACACACCCATGCCCCAGGAAGGACTCGAACCTCTACGGCGAGCAACCGCGCGCTCCGTAGCGAGACGCTTTAGACCGCTTGGCTACTCCACCGCGGCTATAAGTAACACCCCAAAACTTTTACACGACCAATGAAATAATTTTTCACTGTACACTAATCTAACACTTTTTGTGTGAAGCTATTCTTTCTGACAAAAGCGTTTGGTAGAACACCGTCGCCAAGGTTTAAAGAAATCTTTGAAATATTTTGAGATTTTGAACTCTTACATCAAATTTTTTTGGTCAGTTCCAAGCAAGAGCTGTATACTTCATCGATACTGTCATCACTTCGAGATAACTTCATGACACCTCTAACAGTATTAATATAGTCCAAGGTTTTTTTAAGCCTGAGAGAAAAGCATTACAAATTTCAACTGAATCTATAATTTTTAATAACAAGGGAAGAGACTAAGATAAATGAAAAACGATTAACTTTAGCATCAGCATAAGATTCTTCAAGCTAAATTCCTAAAAGAACACAATTGAATGTTCATAAATACGTACACCTGAATAGTCAGAAGGACCGACGTGCTTCAGGCTTAATAAAGGTAGCATAGTGGGTAAAACACGGACACTCGTTACTACTCGCTTGGGGTCCCGCGTACAAAACTGATCATTTCTTTCACGTATGAAATATCGACTCACGCTATAGTCACGTATTTCATTGCCTCTTGAGTCATAAGATTGGTTTTGATTTTTCCCGACTTTTTAAAATTTATACAATTTTATTTTCCACCTCAATTTTATGTGGGTGCTCAGCACCCCCAATAAATTCTTGAGGGGTGCACGAGCCCCGGAGCACCCACAGAGTTGGCGCCCCTGGGTCGTATGTATTGTATAATAGTGGCAAAACACAATCAATACCTTCACTACGCGATGGCAACGGTGGTACTACTGATGACAGTTGTGCTGAAGCAGAATTGGTAAAAGTGCAGTTTATGTTGTTGTTGGTTTTTTTTATAGGAGGCTAAACGGCCAGGTTATTAGTCCCCTGTTCCTAGCTAAGAGAGCACATCATTTAGTGAGTGGGTAAAAATGTACTCTGTCTAATGTATGAAACGGTCAAAGTGATAATGAGTGCTATGACAATAACATTGAAAGGATAACCACCAAATTAGTGGACCAAATATACAACAGCACTAAAATAGTACAGCAGAAGATTGTGGCTGGCTGATCGGAAAGATAATAAAGGATGAGCCAGCCGTTCTGCACACACTCGATGTGCTAGTCAGAGATATGACTGACAGAACGAAAGTGAAAACAGATTAAAACCGTTTGAATTATGTGTGCCTGGAAGATCAGGCTTAGGTACCCATCATTAAATACAAAAATGTTCAAATGTTTGTCAAGCTTATGGGACTTAACTACGGAGTCATTAGTCCCTAAAGTTACAAACTACTTATGAACTACTTACGAACTAGGACGGCACAAATATCCAAGCCCGAGGGGGGATTCGAACCCCCGACCGTAGTGGCCGTGCAGACCGTGACTGAAGCGCCTCAGTCCCCTCGGCCACCGCGGCCGGCCACCATTAAGTCACATGATAAAAACCAGCTGCGCGAATGAAATCTGAAACACGATCGACCAAAACAGCATCGTGTCCAAGTATAAACGAAAGCGCGTCTGGCAGATTAAAAGATTGTCGCAAGGCAACTAAAAGTGGACCACTGCCAAGGGGGCGACATAGTCGCATTGTGGTGCGTCCTCACGCCGAAGAAGGTGCCAATGTGTCAGCCATGTGTGGCCGATTCGTAGGGGCAGGGAACAACCGATTCCCTACGAGATGACCGTAGGGAGGTTTTCGATGTGGCCGTAGATAGCTTCACTGCACGGAGCTTGTTTGGTTGAGCAGAGTTAGCCCACCCGGAATTGCAAAGGCCCAGCACCTTGCAGTTTATGAGTCCGTGAGTGGTGTTTCATGTGTAGACGTTTATAACGGCCGATGAATGACACAGGAGAAGGAGGCCAATCAGGAGTGGCGTACCGGTGGCCAATAAGATGTGTTGTGAATTTCGCGTTCCTTCACATGTACTATTTTTCCGTTCATATTTAATACTTTCTTGCAACATAAATTTAATACGTGTTTCTCTGTAATATGACTGACTATAATTTTTTCCAGTTTCCTTGAAATATGTGACTAATGAATCTTATTAAAATTAGTGTTCACATCCCTAAAAAAAAAAAAAAAAAAAAAAAAAAAAAAAAAAAAAAAAAAAACACTCATGTTGGGTAATTTCGAAGAATCCGTGTATCTCGAAGTTCCGGTTCTGAATTAAAAAGAAAATTCTTGTTTAACTTATACCTAAACTTCTAAAGGCTGCGCTAAAGCTCAGAATTTTAAGTGAAGGGATGTCTCCATCACACTTTCACACTATTGCTTAACACACTTTCAGACTACTGTTTAACACACTATCGACAACTACAAAACCAACAACAGGTCAGCGTAACCTCAAGGCTCGTAAAAGCTGCAAAAGTCATGCAATCGCCACAATTAAAATCACTGGTGAAAATAATTTTTACTACATAGTACAGCCAGGTCATTATCTTATGCGCAATCTCCATTACAGTACGTAAATATAAATTTCATATTTATTTAAATGCAATATGTAGATCTAAAGATCTTTACATCCACTGCGCCGATTTTACAAACCATGTAGAGTAAAGGTATTTCTTATTGGCCGCGCGAACACTACTCTTGATTGGCTGCGGCACCGTTGCCAACGTCTACACATGAGACATCTTTCACAGACTCATAAATTGCACTTTAGCCCTTCTTTCACTATTAGAAACTGCGAGAATACTTGCCATTTAATCGGTTTACTCGTGTTAACAACGGTACTAAATGTATTCTCCACTAACAGGAATCGTTAGAAGACGCGTCAAAGCGTTCAGCTGTGTAAACAAACTTATAGATAAGGAACTTACTTCCTTTGGAGAATCAATAAATGCATCTACGACAATACCATCAATTTCAGCTTCTAGAAAAGACATTAAGTTTTCTCTTTCTTCTCTATTGTCTTCTCGGTACAAATCCACTTTTATTTCTTCGGCACAGTCGTACTGTATTGAATCGATCATCACTTCCGACCCATTATGCTGTTTTGCAGTTTCTGAGCGGGTCGTCTCCGAAACGTTATTTAGTTTAGTGCTTCTCGTGCTCACTCATTACGTTCCCCACTTCCTCCTGTGCTGGCTTTCGGGGTTGCATTCTGTCTTCTACGAACTGCTATCTTTCTTGACGCAAATTGGCCTGAAATTTATTTTGTGCATTATCGTTCTTTCTTCTTTGCGGTCGTTCTTCTTGCCCATTGTTTCCGCCTGACCCTCCATAGCGTCATAATCACGGTGCGGAGGGCATTATTTTGTTGCTGTCGTTCTCCATTATTTTTCTCGGTTGGCCGCGCTGGGAATCAAGCCTTTCTTTGCGACCAGTTGTCGAAAAGATTCGATACATATTGAACAGCGGGTCAAACATTAGCTTTCGCCACACTCGAAACTGCAGTGTCTGTACTAAAATTCTCTTCCTTGATGGGACCATTGAAGTTCGCGTCGTCAATCCAGAATTTTTGCATAAAATCACACTTCGTCCCGTGACTTCGCGCGTAATTTGGACCTGTCGCAATCTTCGATGTTATACTCCAAAGTTTATTTATTTAATTTTTTTTCGGAACAAAAACTTGTTCGAAAATGAGACTTCAAATTATTCGTATCGAGAATAATTTTCGGACAGATTAATGCCCCATACATGTCCTTCGCTTTTCTTGTGACTAACACACAAGTTTATGTTTTTCATGATCTGAAGAAGTCTCGGAAAAGAATGTTTGAACTGTATAATAAATGCAACACCGTGATTTCGGATCGTAATCGTGAAACTTGCGTACGTTCATTACACTATCAAAAATCACTTGAGATCCGTAATGAAAAGTGCTATTGTCATTACGGATCGCGTTATTTATCTCCTCACATAAAATGCCTTCGTCAAGCATAGGTAGTTGACTATCATTTAAATCTATCTTTTGCGGAATGTCAGAAAAACATTCATTGTTACAGCACGCCATTAAGTAACTTGATTACTGTTACCTCTGGAAGTTTTCTTAATTTTAAGTACCTCATCATTTTGTACTGAATTTGTTACACGAGACTTGTTCACTAACAAATGTGACTGTTCAGTTTGTATGAAAATGTCTTCCTTAAATTCCTGAATACTATTATACGTGTAGATGTAGACTTTCTAGTGTTCAATATCGCACCCGTTTTGGAACTCGTTATGTTTTTGCGTAAAAGTATTTGTAAGCATGGTTCGCAAATTTTCTACCGTTTCACGCATTATCTTAGTTTCTTCTTTTTTTTTCTTATGGGACTTAAGTACGGGGTCATCAGTCCCTAAACTTATAAACTACTTATGATCTACCTAATACTAAGGACAGCACAAATATCCATGTCCGAGAGGGGATTCGAACCCCCGACCGTAGTGGCCGTGCAGACCGTGACTGACGCGCCTCAGTCCCCTCGGCCACCGCGGCCGGTTCCTTTTCTTTGTTTCTTCGTTCACTTCTTCGATAATTTTTTGCCTCATCTTATCCAATTACAGATCAAACGTTCTTGAAAATTGTGGAAACGAGTCTGTAGGACCGCCTGCGTTTGTTGGTGCTTAACTATCGGTTTTATACAAGGCATTTGCACATAAAAACTGAAAACTCCACTTGCCTCCGTAGTTTCAAGCGTGGAAAATTCGACTTCACCTTTGTCCTTCCTGGCTAGCCGCTGGCCCATTATTTTTCATTCGTTCGCCATTGTCCCTCTGTCCCTAACAAACAACGTCTGTTACAGTTAACGTTCACTCGGCCGTTAATTATTATTGTCACAGTAAGTCTACTTCACTGTTCCTAATATCACTACTAAGCAACGAAGAAATTCAACAGAACCAAGCGCCGCAGTCGTAATTAGTTGCTGCACTCACAGTTTGTTGCGATGTCTTCTCTGAGGACCCGAAGGCTGAGATGGTTTGGAATCCGACACACGCGCCGGCAAATGTTAAGATGCTACTTTTAGTAGGCCCTCGCATGAAATAGCTCCAATTCTTATTTAGTTTAACTGCTGATAATTAAATGACCTTGGTCCCAATAATGACCTCCAATAGTGAAAATGTCATTGAGACTGACTAAAACTTTTTTGAGTGGTAACAGCTTCAATTTATTACCGATTGCCACTCCCATATAATTACACATTTCAGAGAACAAAACAATCAATAACAGTGTGCCTTATCAGTCCATAAATTCTTTAGTCTACTCAACTATGGAGAGCAAGTGCCTACTGCGACTGAATGCTTCTAACTCTACCTGTAACATCTACATGGGATACTCTGCAAATCACATTTAAGTGACTAGCAGAGGGTTCATCGAACCACCTTTATACCATTTATCTCCCATTCTATTCTCGAATAGCGCACGAGAAGAAAGAACACTCCAATCTCTCCGTTCTATGTCTGATTTCTCGTATTTTATTCTGATGACCATTTCTACCTACGTACGTGGGAATAAACGTCGTTGTTGTAATGATTCCCATCCCAGATCCAGTATCATTTCCGTGACGCTGTATCCCCTGTATCGTGACAATACAACACGAGCTCCCTTCTTTGGACTCTTTCGATGTCCTCCGTGAAATCCACCTAACATAGATCCCACACTGTCATTCATCAATGACATTACACAACATTCTACACCAGAGATCCAGACACATATTAAGCAATTATCGAATAACATGAAGTGACCTTACACCTTCTAACTCCAAATCAGTATTACTCCATCTCGAAACATATCTTCAGGAAATTCAGAATTGGCATACAACAAATAGTAGCGTGGAATGTTAGATCCCTTAATCGGATAGGTAAGTCAGAAAATTCCAAAACCGGAATGGATAGATTGAACTTTTATATGATAAGGATTTATGAAATTCGGTGGAAAGATGAAGACGACTTCCAATCAGGCGAGTATAGACTTATACCGCAGTTGGGGTTAATACAGATTTGGGTGTAATAAAAAGATAATAGGAACGCTGGTAGGCCACTATGTATAATGTAATTCCCATTATCACAGACAAGATATTCATCAAGCCAACTCCCTCAACAGTAGACAAATATGCCAAATAGATCTACTGATAATGAGGACTATAAAGAATTGCATGAAATGAAATAGACGTTTCAGGAAGAGGGAAACTTTATTGATAAATGTTCAAATGGTTGTAAATCTATCGGACTCAACTGCTGGGTTATTAGTCCGTAGCTTATAAACTGCTTAAACCAAGGTAAACTAACCTAATGACAACACAAACACCCATGTCCGAGGGGACTCGAACCCCAAACGGCGAACGTCCGCGCGCAGCGCAGCACGGCGCCCCACTGCGAACGACTAATCCGCCGAGCCCTTTGTTTTTATCGGGGGATGAAATTAAGTACTATAAAAAGGAAAGGAAGCAAAAATATTATGGACCGGTGAAAAGGAATAAAAGAAGATATCGCCTGGTAGAATTGTGCAGAGAGCGTAAGTAAATCATCATGGACATTTGATTAAAGAATTATGAAGGAAGGCGTCATATGTAGCAGAGAGCAGGTGAAAACGGAAGGTACAAGGTTGATTTTAAAATATTCAGACAAAGATTCCCGAATCAGGTTTTAAATTGTAAGACATATCCAGTGGCAGATAAAGACTATTAATATATTTTTTGTAGAATAAAATTAAAGAAATGGGAGAAAGGAAGGAAAGTATGGAGATGGAATCTGGATAAACAGAAGGAACCTAGGCTCATTGGGAGCTGTAGGGAACTATTGACGGATTCTGGGTAAAGTAACACAGAGGACGAATGTGTAGCTTTGAGAGATGCAATCGTAAGAATCGCAGTGGAACAATTAGGTAGGAAGCAAGACCTAGGAATATATCATTGGACATGACAGGAAATACGGCATTTAACTGTTGAAAGGAGAAAAAAAATCGTAAATAAAACACGCAAAATGGAGTAGCCACGACTGCGAAATGCGATTGAGAGGATGGGCAAACTAGCAAGCAGTAGTGGCCAGAGGACTACTGCTATTCTGTAGAAGAATGTATAACTAATATTTAAAAGAGTATGTGTAACGGAACGCAGCAGCCGTAGATAGCGGTTGTTTATCAGTGAGCTGTGGCTATGTGGTCGTATTAAAGCGGGTGTACGTCCTTTTTCTAATGAAGGGTGTGGCGGAAAGTACGTTACGTATGTTTTAGTGCCTGTTGCGACTAGACGAACGACTTTAAGGTGAGTTGCAGCTGCCTTTATAATAATGTAGAATTCCAACCTGGACATTCTATTGTTAGATATTAATTAGGAAAGTGAAAGAGACGTTTGGAGAAAAAAATCACTTTTATGAATATCAAGATCACATATGGAAAACATATACTGAGCAAGGTAAAAATTAAAGGTGAAAGTATATAAAAAGGTGCTCTACAAAAATTATTAATATCGAGGCAGTATTGCAGAAAGAGAAGAGGAAGTAGGGGAAGAGGAGGAAGAATATATTATACTAAAAGAACAATTTCACAGATCAGTGAAAGACGTAAGTCGCAAGAAGACCCCTGAATAAGAAGACAACATTCCACCAGACTTGCTATAGCCTTTGGTAGAATCAACAATGACAGACCTATTTCAACTGCTGTTTAAGTAATACTCTCTCTTAAAGAACGTGTAATAGTTCCAGTTCCAAAGAAAACAGGTGTAAAAATTGCAGACGTGGTACAACACGGCAGTGAAATGATGGAGTTCTATCATTATTCATGTTAATACTTGCCGCGGTGGAGTAGCCGAGCGGTCTAAAGCGTCTCGCTGCGGAGCGCGCGGTTGCTCGCCGTGGAGCTTCGAGTCCTCCCTGGGGCATGGGTGTGTGTGTTGTCCTTAGGTTAGTTTACCTAGGTTTAAGTAGTTTGTAAGCTACGGACTGATGACCACGCAGTTTGGTCCGATAGATTTAAAAAAATGTAAATCCTTCATCTGTGAATTCACCCGCCGTGTTTGTGTTGCCTATAAAAGAGAAGCAGACGATGGCGTATGTGACAACATTGTAGCGGCTCGTAACAAACGCCAACTGCTAAGTAGTTTATTCGATCTATAGTGTCAGATGTCTCCCGTCGTCTTTCACCAAGGATTGCGGTAGTTGACGTCCTAAGTTGTATCTGGATGTCTTGCCAGTTAAGTTCAATGATATCTATACGCGATCAATGGTTAAACCACATAACCAAACAGTCGACGTCTTCGGCTATTGAGACTGGACTTGGCATCATTTTCATGCCACCATTTCTTATACCACTTCACTGACGGAAAAACCGTGGTTGTATCCAGCTGTGATTTGATGACAAAGAGCTTTTGTGTAGGGGGGAGTAACATTAAATTTCACATCTATTTATAATTTACTTAAAACAATGGTATTTCTTGAAATCTGCTACACTTTGCTTTTCATCTGTAGTAACGTTTGCGAATAGCCACGCGATTGTATGAAACCACTGCGTGTGTACAGCCAGACCCGTTCTATTAGTATCTATGGTGGAAAGTCACGCCACTCCGCCTCGGGTTTGTTATCCAGAGCGATAGTGGCGCTCCAAGCTGCCGGGAAGTTAGGCTTCTTCTATGAAGTGGAATGTTCGATTCGAGCCGTCAGCTTTGACCTGTGACGTAATGCCCGTGTAGTGTGCTGTAACGTTTTATTATGCAGTGTACGCTCTCCGAGGATAATTAATTTACTGTGTGGACAAGGGTACATACAAGAATGTGTCAACTATAGGACAGGACCAGCATTAATTATTTCCTTGATGGTCAACACAAAAGAGTTTGTCGCGATTGGTCGTCACGTGTCAAAGCCGACGACACGCATCGAACATTCCTCTATGTCACTCTTCTGCTTCGATATCGGATTAATGCGAATAGTATCGTACATATTGATTTGTAACTTGGTTTTTACAACATGCAGCGTTTCGAGTGCAATATAAATCGACGAATACTATTAAATGACACTATTTATGTCTTTTTTAGTTTACATGAACACTGACAGGTACGAATTTTTACGTTATAGAATAATTTATTTCCTATTCTCTCGTAACATACACATATTTCCTACTAATAAGAAAAACGTCGTCGTAGACGTTAGAAGAGCTTATATCCTTAAATGTCAAAATTTTTGTTTGGCTTCGTCGTGACTGTTAATTATTTTGATTAAAAGTCTGTTTCTTTCTGTTACCAGTTATTAAAAGAAAATTCTTTCA
Organism: Locusta migratoria; assembly: GCA_026315105.1. NCBI lineage: Eukaryota > Metazoa > Arthropoda > Insecta > Orthoptera > Acrididae > Locusta > Locusta migratoria. The sequence goes on from CM048747.1 coordinate 107,907,804, forward strand.
GCAACGCTTGTCGGAGGTTTGTTCCTCCATAATTCTGGTGCATTTTTTATTTATGTGTTGTAATATGTGATGCTAAAATCTATCTAAGCTACTATCTACAAGGGAAAATATAAAAACAGTACTCCAGAATGCGGTTCTGTAACATCATGCTTTACACTGAAGCTTAAATGTAAATATATAATATTCAGGTCAAGTTCTGAACATTGTGACGAGAACAAAATGAAGCTTATAGCACACTATTCAAAAAAAGACTCAAACGAATAATGATCCTTTTCATCAACGACATGTTGTACCTGTATAGGAGCATTTCCCAACGAGTATATAAATCGAAGAAAATTCTACATCAATCGAAACTGGTAACATATCAATACATTCACACTACTAAAGCAATACGAGTGATTATTGTAGGTCTCAGAACATTACGAACGATGAGTAATATTACAAGCTTTTGTAATTACATTTTTCATTCGTGTCAAAGGCATCAATGACAAGTTAATTACAAGAAAGCTAATTAGCAATAAAGAAGTGCCTGGACAATAGGCATTAACATTTTAAATGAAGAAAAGATACATTAGTAATTAAAACTGTTTCACCAAGAAGTGGACAAAGATCAAGGCATTAAAGTTAGTATACAATAAATACATAAACAATCATAGAAACATTTATATTTAAACAGTGTAACAGTTATTAAATTGTTTCAGCCCAGAAATTGGCTACGTCCAAGGCATTAGGGTTGGCCAGCTTTAAATCCTCTTCGGTGCAGGATGACGGGCACAGATGACAGTTGCGTAGGTGCGACTCTGTCTGCTCCTCACCACATTCACAGTTTGAGGGTCCACTAACGAATCCACATTTTTCGAGACTTACTTTACACCGCCCAACACCAGTTCGTTACCTGTTGAGCGACTTCCAGGTACACCAGCTCTCATTATGACCGGAGGTAGCTCTTCTTTAGCTTTTTCCAGACTAGAGGAGCAATATCTGCTCTTTTTTCGCCGGCCGCGGTGGCCGAGGGGACTGAGGCGCTCCAGTCACGATCTGCACGGTCACTACGGTCGGGGGTTCGAATCCCCCCTCGGGCATTCGGGCATGGATATTTGTGTTGTCCTTAGTGTTAGTTAGTTCATAAGTAGTTTGCAAGTTTAGGGACTGATGACTCCGTAGTTAAGTCCCATAAGCTATACAAACATTTGAACTTTTTTTTTTCTTTTTTTCTTTCTTTTTTTTTTTTTTTGCTCTTTTTTACCACATGTCTATCGTTTGGTTTGTGTTTAAGTAGAGATCCATTCCATAAAAAATTTAGTCGTTGTTTGATCTGTCTGCTTTTATAGATGGAAAGCACAGACTTGCGTTTTGTATGGATTAGGCTTTAGATTATTATGTTTATGGTACTATCATAGATCTTCCAATGCTCCAGACAGATTATTTTCAACATCATGGAAATCCTTTCCGTGGATGGCCAGTGCGAGGTCATCCGCTTACAGAAAGCTTCTAGTGAATGATGGAAGTGGTTGATCATTTGTATATATTTTAAAGAGTATAGAGGCTAGAACCTCTGTCCTGGGGTAGCCCATTTCTTTCTAGTCTCCATCTACTGCGTCGTCCTTGAAATTCTACCTAAAATCTTCTGTTACTAAGGAAATTGGCGATTTAGGTGGTTAAGAGTGATATCTTTAATGTTCTCCTAACATTTTTCCAGGAGTAATTTATGGTTCACGCTGTCGTACGCACCAGACAGGTCAACAAAGGCCAACCAGTGATCATACGTAATTCATAACCATCTTCAGTGTACTGGGTAAGACTGAGGATCACCCAGTCTAAAGCCGGCCTTTAAAGGAATGAGCAAAGAGCCAATTTCTTCCGTCAAGCGGTTCAGAATCATCCTCTCCAGGATTTTGTATAGGTGGCAAGGAAGAGTTATTGGGCAGTATTTCTTAGCGTCATTGTTCTGTTTAGTATATTTAAGTATAGCGATGCCATGAGCTTTTCACCAGATTTTTGGGAATCCTTCCAAAAATATTGAAAATATTTAAGATCCATTTTTGTGTTGTTTGTCCAGAACGCTTTATTTGCTCATTCCTAATATCATCCACCCCAGCAGCCTGTCCTGTTTTACACTTACTCATCGCACTCTGTAGCTCCTCCAGACATAAAGGTCTAGCCAAGGCCGTAAGAGAAATAGGCATGTTATTAGATTTTGGCTTGAAATTTCTGTTATCTAGTTTCGCATTTATTAATAGTCGATGGATAATATCGTTGACTGTTATGCAATTACATTACATTGTAGATGTAACATACACACGCAAATTTACTATTGGCGAGGTGAGGGGACGGCTTCGGGCTTCAGTTACAGATGTGCCTTTGCCTTTTTATTTTCGGTCTATTTATGTATTTCCTTGATGCCTCCAAATAGCATGGACCACTGACGGTGACGAAAGATAGACCATATATTGTCAAAGTCTACGACTTTCAGACCGATTGTCTAAAATTGTGTTCATAACTTCTTTTGTCTAAACTGCAGCAGAAACATTATTCTATGTGGAAACAACATGTAGACTACTTTTAGTGGTCAACCATTCACCATGAAGACGTACTGCCACGTGTGGCGGTTCACTATAAAACTATCTACAAGTGAGAGATGCACTGTGCACAAGTTTATGGACTTCAAAGTACACGGGCGTTGTTCTGTGAGCTCATTATTGAACTATAAGGTTATTTGGTAATACATTTAATACACTTTATACTAATTATTTTTATCAATAAAAAGAAGCTTTGGTTTTCAGTTTAAACAATCGTGTAGCATGAAAATGGGTGCGTATAATTTTGTGGATCTAGTTTCTGAAATAATTAAAAACATGACGTAAAGAATTAGAGCATAAAAAATAATTTCCTTCCTCCAGAAATAATCAAGTCTGAAAGGGCTATTGTATGTCTCGTCTTACATACCTATTCATTGCTCAAATTCGACTGGTGGAAAAGAGGGCACTAGTATCTACCCAAATATTCGTAGTTGCAGCAGAAGAATCGTTCTGCAGTCAACTTCAAGTTTCGGCCCTCTGAATTTCCTCAATAGTGTTTCAAGAAAAGAACGTCGCCTTTCCCCCAGTGATTTACATTTGAATTTCCCAATTTCCCAATTTCTCTATGATATTCGTGCATTAATCGAACTTACCAGAAATAAACCCAGCTTCCAGTCTCCGAATTACTTCTATGTCTTCCTTTAAATGCGTCTGGTTTTGGATTCCAGACATTTAAGCAATGGTCAAGACGGAATTGCTCATGCATTTTATGTGCAGTATCTTTTACAAATAAACCACACATTTTGTAAATTTACCCAATAAATTGATGTCGATCATTCGCCTTCCAAACGACTTTCCTTCCGTGATAGTTCCATTTCATATCGCTCTGCAACCTTCCGCCCAGATACTAAATCACATGACCATGTAAAGTAGCATATCATTCACCTTACATTTTTTTCCCCATTTAGGGGTATCTGCCATTCCACGTTGCAAGTAAAAATTCTGTGCTGAGCGAGGTGGTGCATCGTCAACACACTGGTCTCTCATTCGGGAGGAAGGTGGTTGAAATACACCCCGGACATCCAGATTTAGGCTTTCAGTGATCTACCTAAATTACTCGAGACAAATGCAGGAACTGTTCCTTGAAAGGACACGGCCGTTTTAATTCTCCATCCTTACCCAAACAATCGAATCGTGAAGTCCACGTCTAATGACTACGATGTCGATGGAGCATTAAACACTAATCTTCTTTCTTTTAGAAAATTTTTCTAACTCGTATTGCAGCTTACTACAGTCATGCAATTACAATACCCGACCGTACACAACAGAATCGTCGGCAAACTGCCGTAAATGTCTACCCACTCCGTTGGATTATTTACGTAGACAGAAAATAATATCGGTCCTATCACACTTCTAGACGTGTAGGGAGAGGATTGCGATGGAGATGCAGAGAAGAGGGGTCATGAGGATCAAATGGACAAACGAAGTGGTGACGAGATGGGGAAGAGGTATTGATCATGGAAAGTGGAAAGAGGGGATGGAGAAAGAGGGGGGGGGACGATGAAAGGGATGGAGAGAGCATGATAGAGGATAACGGGAGCAGGATGTATAGGATATATATCCAATGTCCGTTCACAAATCATTCTCAAGTTACACATTTTACACATATATACCATTTTCTTCCTATCTTTCTTTCCCATTTAACCTGCAACAAGTTCCAACGACGCGTGGCCTGCTGCACTTAGTTTTGTAAATAACGTTACAGTAGTGTCTACACTATCCAGTCGTAGAAGATGATTAGATCAGATTTTACTGCAAACTGCTGATATCTTTGATTATATCATGTCGAACGTCAGGGGCGTTTTCCTTACATTGTAGGACACTATACCTCAATTTACTGTTCCATCCTTCAAATGACTTCACTTGTAATAGTTCGTTATTAATGGTGTATTACCTTTTCTGCGTACAGTTTGCAAACATACTGTTTACACAAGTCAACAAACAGCACGTGAGATTTCTCACATGTTTCAAACTATTCTGCTGCGCAGTTGCCTATGAAAAGCGAAGCGCAATTTTGTTGCTGGGATAGAGCTTGAAACGCACGCAAGGCCAACATTTTCGTGTTTTCCGCAATAAAATAAATGAAAGATATCAGCACAATTTCATCTGGAAACGTGAGTTTCTCTGGGGAGTTAAAAACAATTCTTTTGTCTGAATTTAAGGCACAGCTTTTGTCTCTACCAGGCGTAAAATTTAATTACTTTTAGAAAGCTCGTGAATGCTTTCGCATTTTCGTAGCTTTCGTAAATATTTGTTCAACTCAGAATAGCCACGTGCTGCCGTAATACAGGTAACTAACTTCATTAACTTCGTGTTTTGAGTTTCAATTTAAAAAATAACGTCTTCAACCCTGGAACATAAAAATTTATTTATTTACTTTCTTATTTATTTATTATTCAGTTACAGATCTGTCTGAGTGACGTTTTAATTGTACGACACGTTGTATCACACTCAAATGCACAAAGGCCAGCGTGTACTGAATGTTGTTACAAAAAACGTAAATCCGGAATAATTTAGGGAAACCATGGAAATAGGGACCTGTACACGATTTTAATAACATTCTTCATACTTCACACTTCAAGACTTTTTAGTGTATTTATTTATCACAATCAAGAAAGCCTAAGCTGCTAATATCGAGGAGTGTTATATTGTGTTACAGTCAACGCATTAAATTTACCACGTTTAATACTACTAAATAGAGTGAAAGCATTCCTGAAGGGATATAAAAATTTTTCTCTCTTTCATTTTTTTTCAGTAAGAATAATCTACAATTTGTGAAAACGTGTGTTTTTTGCTAACTCTGTTCAAATCATCAAATAAGTTACGGAACAGTGCTGCAGAGTGCATCAGACTATATACGATCTCTTAACGTGAGGTCTATGGAGATTGTTTCTCTGATTTGTATTCTTTATTACGATTCTGTTGATACATTCGAACAAGTCATATAGTCTAAGATATATCTAATAAACGTACTGACATTCTTAAAACTGTACGTGGTGATTATTGAGTAAATACCATGTGTTGAATGCTTAGTTCACTCGCTATTGGAATACAATGTACTTTCTTTCAGAAATTTGTTGCTGCAAAATAAAATCGGCTGTCATTAAGGTATGAAAGTAAGTACAGTAGATAAAGGAAAACTACTTTAGCTCATGTAGTGAACATGGAGAGTATTCTACTCATTACGATAGCTGTTGAATTCTGAAGGCATTCTGAAGGCATTGTTCACGACAATGTGCCATTTTCTTTTTTATTTTTCTATTTACTTATTTATTTCGTTATTTTGTGCAACTGTTCTCTTTCCCGCCCCTTCTCGTCCCACAGCATATACGTACTTTCCTAATCCACCAGTTCACGTTGTTCCAAATAACAGCATTAATATACTTCATTATTGTTCTTGAATAATTTCTGTTTCTATAATTACTTTATTTTGTGAACCAGTGTCTATAATATTACTCTCTTTTTATGAACACTTCACATACTTAGATATGTTCACTACTCAGTTTGTATGTAGAGTTGTTGGCTATTAGTTGCGTAATGTGACAGCATGTGACCCAGTCTGGGCTTGCTACTGTGTTGGTATGTCTGGATGGTTGTTTTGTTGACGATTTATAGTGAGTGCTTGGCCATGTCATCTGTGACCCCTGTGTGTGGCATCGATGTTTGGCACCTATCTGCTTTTATTTATGTTATGAGGTGACTGTTAGTTTCGTAATGTAATAAATTTTATCCAAACTGTGAGAGTACTTTGTATGTCTACATTTGTACTCACTTACCATCTGATTGTCGTTAATCTTTCGATGTCACCCTTATTACGGTTTAGTGCTCAATAGAAGCTACGATTATTGTTATAGCAGTGGTTTCCAACATTAATTATGTAAATTTACTTAAGTAATGCAGTGGCAATGTCTTAGTGCGGTAGCAATGCCTAGTGACAAAATTTGTAACTTGTTATATACACTCTTTGATTAGCGTATCAGTCTTCTCCTGTCGTCGTTATAGGAATATCTACAAGAGTGGGACCATTATTCCCCGAAATTTTATCTTTGACTTATTCAATATCTTTATTTCAGGTTTTTATCACTGGGACGATACAGTGTAGTAATTTATTTTATAACACAGTCCCATCTCTGTGACGACGAATTGTTATGTGCTTTTATGATGTGGTATTATTTATGTGGAGCCTTTTCCAGTCTCACCTATACCAATTCCCCACTTGGTGTAACCAGTGTCTCCTTTCCGTCAACCCCAATAAATTACAGGCAATCGTCATAGTCCGTACCACCCGCCCATTCCGCCACTGCGACCTTTACCTCACTCTCCATGGTCTTACCATCCCGCCAACTCCCACCCTCAAATACCTTGGCCTCGCCCTTGACCTTTCCCTTTCCTGGACTCCTCACCTCTAGACTGTCCACCAGAAAGCCCTTTTCCGTCGCAACCTTCTCAAACTCCTCTCCGCCCAGTCATGGTATATCAGCCCATCCACCATCCTCTACACATTCCGTGCCCTGATGCGTCTTGTCCTCTGCAGCTTCCACTCTGCCTGAATATCCACCCTCCCCCCCCCCCCCGCCCATTATAAATCTCTCCAGATCCTGGAGCGCCACGCAGCTCCGCCTCGCTTACCGCATTTGCCTCCTTTCCCCCACATGGATCCTTTACGATCTCATTTCTTTCCCAAGTTCCTGGAACATGTCCGCATCCTGTAAACCTCCCTCAAAATAGAATCCCGTCACCCTCTCGTTTCTTCTCTTCTCTTAAACCCTGCGCCTACCACCTTCCCCTCCCGGATGACGCCCTCCGCCCCTACAGCCACCCTTTCCCATATATGATGCGCCCTCTCTCTAACCTTCTCCCTCCTCGTCCCTTACACGTTTGGTCATCCCTTCCCAACTCTTCCCTAGGAGTTCTTCCGCCCTTCCCATTCCACTCCTTTACCCTCCCCTCCCGCTCTCTCCTTTCATTATCTCCAGCGGGGTTCTTGTGCCTCGGTTTTTAATCTTCCACGATTTTATCAGGGTATATTGATGTGGTGTTGTGACTTCAATGCTTTTAAAAGCCTCAACCACAGAACCAATATTGCTTGTGGATTTTAATCAGAGTCTCCGTTTTTCGTCACCTTATACAATGTCCTACGTTGACTTAAGGATGACGCTCAAAATTTGGTTATACTGCACGTCGACTGTACTCATAAATCTACAAACATTCTCTCTCTCTCTCTCTCTCTGTTCTCTCTCTGTCTTCCTATAGTCCACTAAGAGGAGATATTTTAGCAATTTGAAATGTTCATGTACCAGCTTCTTCTCAGACTCTTTGAGAAAAATCACTGAGACGATTTATTGCATAGAATTTAATAATAAAAACGCAGCTATAGTCGGGACCACAGTCAGGCAACAACGACGGCGCTTCCGTAGTGCGCCTAGGTTGTCAACGCATTACAATTTCCGTAGACTGTGGCATATCACTTTCACTCTTACTACAAAATCTTATCCATTTGAGTTCAGTCATATAACTACTGAGCCCAATGGGTTAATTAAAAATACTAATGGCTTAAAACATTGATCATTGGGTATAGGAGTTGCTGCATGGTGAAAAGTTTTCATCGTATTTTTCGTCGTAACACTTTTGTCTCACTTGGTGCAATGACTTTCTCGAACTTCTACCCAATACTCTGCTACCTTTCTACTTTAATTTCTTGCACTCTCCATCGTAATTCTACACTCACTACTTTAAACAACTAACAATTTCTAGCGACAAACATTACATGTCTCCAGTTTTCTTTGACCATTTTACAGACCCAATATCCCCCAGATGGTATTTGCCATCAAAGGATCAAAACTGGATCCTTCTTTCCAGGTGTTCTAGGTTTTTCGGAAGTGAATATTTAGCAGTACATCGTGATCTAGACATAATAGAGCGTTTCTTGAGATCACGAACCGTCGCAATACAGTCCGATATAACTCATTTGTAAAGTAATGTTAGCTAAAATGAACTTTGTATCTTTTTAAGTCTCCAATTTGCTGAGTCGTTTCAGTATCGTTATCATCAGATCACAAGAAATTTGAAAAGCAAATACACAGTATCTTGTCAAAAACCAGTACTTCATTATATTTACGTAAATATCGAATTGCTATATTTATGTTGGTTACCTGAAGAAATATGTCAAAAAGCAGCGTTTAATGCCTTAAAAAGCTACCTGAAAGCGTTTGCGATTTACGTGTATTGCGGCAATGGCTCATTATACGAAATTCGGGTTTGTTGCTAAAATTTTTGATAATCAGCTGAAACGCTAAACGTAAACGAAATACTAGAGTTTCTTTTTTATACACGCAGATTATCATTCAGTCCATCGCTGAAAGTTCCTGGTACGGCCTTTGCCTGATTATATTGTAAACGGCGCGCTGGCTTCCTCCAAACTTCGTGTGACTTGGGCCTTATTAGTATGGGAATTCAAATTGCCTTCGTCAATATTCATGGGTTATAACGGCCTAAATCCTTTGGATAAGGGAAGGGGTAGATTTTAGTTTGTTTAATGGAACCCTGTCAGTTATCAAAGCCAATTTACTTCGGGGAAGCCTAAAAAAAAAACATTACATGGATGAGCAATGATAGCTCTTTTTAGAGTGCCTAGAAATACCACTTTGTGTCAGTAGCTTATAACACGCAGCAGTCTGTCTATTGAGCTGCTTCTCTCATACACTCTTAACCACTTTAGAATCTAAAATGACACATTTCAACGATGGTGTTCATTTAAATAATAATAATTCTGACGGGGGGTCAACAGAGAGGTATGCGTTTATTACTCGTTACTTCAAAGCTTTTTCGTCGTCAGTTGTAGGTTTTTTTCAGTAAATATGTACTTCTACCTTGGAAATTACTTAAATTAACGCTAGATAGTAAACCATAATTTGATCAACGCACTAACTCCCAGATGGAAGACATAGTAATAGTTATTTCCGGTGTAGAGAGCTGAAGGCAAAAAAGTCTCCTGGTCCGGATAGAATAGCAGTTCGGTTTCAAAAAAGTATTCTGCAGCATTGACCCCTTACGTAGCTTGCATTTTTCACGAATCTTTAATTCAGCGCAAAGTTCCTAGTGGTTGGAAAAAAGCGCAGGTGACTTCCGTTTATAAGAAAGGTATAAGAACGGACACACATAATTACAGAGTAATATAGTTGACATCAATTTCCTATAGAATCTTGGAGCATATTCTCAGCTCGAATATAGTAAATTTCCTCGAGACGAATAAGCTTCTTTCTATGAATCAGTATGGGTTTAGGAAACATTGTTCGTGTGAAACTCAGCTTACCCTTTTCTCCCATGACATCTTGCGAGCCAAGGATGAAGGGCTACAGGCGGACTGTGTTTTTCTCGATTTCAAAAAGGCGTTTGACGCGGTGCCACACTGCAGACTGCTAACGAAGATACGAGCTTATGGAATAGGTTCACAGATTTGTGACTGGCTGGAAGACTTCCTAAGTAATGGAACGAAGTGTGTTGTTCTTGACGGAGAGTGTTCATCAGAGACGAGTGTATCGTCAGACATGTCGCAGAGGAGTGTGATAGGACCGATATTACTTTGTATCTATATAAATGATCTGATGGACAAAGTAATTTGTAATTTGCGTCTGTGTGCTGATGATGCTGTGGTGTATGGGATTTGTGACTGGCTGGAAGACTTCCTAAGTAATGGAACGCAGTGCGTTGTTCTTGACGGAGAGTGTTCATCAGAGACGAGTGTATCGTCAGACATGTCGCAGAGGAGTGTGATAGGACCGATATTACTTTGTATCTATATAAATGATCTGATGGACAAAGTAATTTGTAATTTGCGTCTGTGTGCTGATGATGCTGTGGTGTATGGGAGGTTGTCGTCGTTAATTGACTGTAATAGCATAAAGGATGACTTAGGCAAAATTTGTAATTGGTGTGAAGAATGGCAGCTAGCTCTAAATGTAGAAGAATGTGAGGTGAGTTGAAAAAATAATCCCATAATATTCCAATACAGCATTAGTAGTGAGCTTTTTGATACAGTCGCGTCGTTCAAATACCTAGGCCTAACAGTGCAGAGAGATATGAAATGGGACGAACATGTAAGGATAGTTGTGACTAAAGCTGGCAGTCGACTTCGGTTTATTGGGAGAATTTTGGGACGATGTACTTCATCTGTAAAGGAGACCGCGTATAAAAACGCTTGTACGACAACGTCTAGAGTATTTCCCAAGATTTTGGGACCCGCAGCATATAAGTTTAAAGAAAGACATAGAGGTAGTTCAAAGGTGAGCAGGGACGTTTGTTACTAATAGGTTCGACCAATGGGCGAGTGTGACGACTTGATTTTCGAGAAATTCTGTGGAGGAAATTTAGAGGGTTGGAATTTGCTGAACGAGCTTTTTGACGCCTACGTACATTTTGCATTAAGATCACAAAGACAAGATAAGATACATTAGGGCTAGTAAAAAAACATTATTTTTCCTCGTTATAACTGGGAGTGGAATAGGAAAGCAAATCTCTGGTAGTGGTACAGTGCACCCTCCGCCACGCACCTTACGATGGATTGCGGAGTATATATGCAGATGTAGAGTGTTTAAGAGAAGCATCTCAATAGACGGTCTGCTGAGTGTTCTAACATACTTTCTAAGAGTCTCTGACGAAAGTGGGAAACGTCTCTCAGTGTAATGAAGCTTTTCCTTTTCACTGCGCCTGTTTAAGTACGTCTGCTTCCCAGTACTATTATCTCAATGGCTTACCTCTTTTGCTCTCATTCTTTATGTCCCACCTTGACTGACTTCCTTTCTCTAACACTTAGCGCTATCTCCTCTATTCCACCTTCACCTTCTCTCTGCTATTCTCTCTGAGCACCAAAACGTTTGAAAGCGGAATGAGGTCTAAGACAGTTGAGTACCCATCTTTGTCACTGATTACTTTGAAATCGAAATATGTTCACCCATTTATTATTTTTATGTTTTTGTATTTTATTTATTTATTTTTGTGTTTTTTACTATTTATTTATTTATTTTTACTGCGAAAAGAGAATTTTTCAGCTGGTTCTAGTCTTGACCTAGCTACGGCAGGGTGTACTCATTGTACACTCCTTGCCATTAAAATTACTACACCACGAAGACGACGTGCTTCAGACGCGAAATTTAACCGACACGAAGAAGATGCTGTGGAGTGCAAATGATTCGCTTTTCAGAGCATTCCCACAATGATGGCGCCGTTGGTGACACCTACAACGTGCTGAGATGAGGAAAGTTTACAACCGATTTCTCAAACACAAACAGCAGTTGATCGGCGTTGCCTGGTGAAGCGTTGTTGTGATGCCTCGTGTAAGGAAGAGAAATGCGTACCATCTCGTTTACGACTTTGATAAACGTTGGATTGTAGCCTATTGCGATTACGGTTTATCGTATCGCTACATTGCTGCTTGCGTTGACCACCATCCAATGACTGTTAGAATATGGGATCGGTGGGTTCAGGAAGGCACTACGAAACGCCTGGCTGGATCCCAACGGCCTCGTATCACTAGCAGTCGAGATGACACGCATCAGTTTGGCTGTAACGGATCGTGCGGCCACGTCTCGATCCGTGAGTCAGCCGATGGTGACGTTTTCAAGACAACAACACTGCACGAACAGTTCGACGACATTTGCAGCAGCATGGACTATCAACTCGGAGAACATGGCTGCGGTTACCCTTGATGCTGCATCAAGACAGGAGCGCCTGCAATAGTATATACGACGAACCCCGGTGTACGAATGGCAAAACGTCATTTCTTCGGATGAATCCAGGTTCTGCTTACTGCATCATAATGGTCGCATCCGAGTTTGGCGACATCGCGGTAAACGCACATTGGAAGCGTGTATTCGTCATCGGCATACTGGCTTATCACCCGGCGTGATGGTATGAGGTGCCATTGTTTACACGTCTCGGTCACCTCTTTTTTGCATCGACGTCACTTTGAACAATGGCCGTCATATTTCAGATGTGTTACGACCGTGCTTCTACCCTTCATTATATCCCTGCAAAACCCTACATTTCAGCAGGATAATGCACGACCGCATGTTGTAAGTCCTGTACTGGTCTTTCTGGATACGGATAATGTTCAACTGCTGCCCTGGCCAGCACCTTCTCCAGATCTCTCACCAACTGAAAACGTATGGTCAACGGTGGCCGAGCTCGTCACAATACGCCAGTAACTACTCTTGATGAACTGTGGTAACTTGTTGAAGCTGCAAAGGCATCTGTACCTGTGCACGCCATTCAAGCTCTGTTTGACTCAATGCCCAGGCGTATCAAAGCCGTTATTACGGCCAGAGGTAGTTGTTCTGGGTACTGATTTCTCAGGATCTATGCACCCAAATTGCGTGAAAATGTAATCACATGTCTGTTCTAGTATAATGTATTTGTTCTATGAATACACGTTTATCATCTGCATTTCTTCTTGGTGTAGCAATTTTAATGGCCAATAGTGTATTATACGTATTCTGTAGGCCAGTAAAATTTTGACAAATTATTAGTGTACTTTTACACATTTGTGTTTATGGCGTGACGAATAACGAAATGAAATTCTTTTCTTTATCATGCGAATGTATCATAATACAAGGTGTTCAAAAATATTTTTTTCGCCGAATACTGATCTTAAAATACAGGGCGATTCGGAAAAAAAATCAAAATATACAACAACTTTGAAAATCTGTATTTAATAAAAAGGTTGATGGGATTTTTTTTTTGTAAATAATAGATGTGAAGAGTGGTTTTGAACGTGGCGTATCTGCCGCAGCAACAGTTTTAACGTAATGTACTGTATGAGAATTCAGCCCCACCAGTTGCTAAAAATAAATTAACTTTATCTAGAGTTCGAGTGCCACTAAGAGTAACTTCATCATAAATAGAACTAAAACATGAGACGTTTACATATGAGTTAAATGCGCTTTTGTTTTATAAATTTAGTGATGAAACATTAGCATGTTATGACTAGCAGTCTGAATAATATAAGTTAACGTAGTGGCTGGTCACTGTGGTCAGCCGACGTGTCCGCAGCTCAAAGCGGTAGAGATAGATGCTGCAGCCGCAGCCGCAGCCGCAGTATGATGCGGCATTGACCTGCGGACGCCATAGCGACCAACCACTATGTTAATTTTTATTGTTCACACTGCTAGTCATAACTAACAAATGTTTCATCACTAACTTGATAATACAGGAGCGCATTTAGCTCTTTGTGTAAACATCACACACTTCAGTTTTATTTTTGATGTAGACACCACTAGTGGTTGTCCAAATCTAGAAAAGTGCATTTATTTTTTAGCAACTGGTGTGGCTGAGTTATCATATCTATATACATATAAATGAATTGCTGTTCGTTAGTCTCGCTAAAACCTGTTAACGACTGAACCGATTTGGCTAATTTTAGTCTTGAAATATTCATGTAAGATGAGGGAAGATTTAAACGGTGAATTATCACACACACACACACACACACACACACACACACACACATATATATATATATATATATATATATATATATATATATATATATAAATGAATTGCTGTACGTTAGTATCGCTAAGACTCGAGAACGGCTGATCCGATTTGGCCAATTTTAGTCTTGAAATATTCGTGTAAGTCGAGGGAAGGTTTAAACGCTGATAAAATATGGAAAAGTTGTCCGGAAAAGAGGAAAACCGGGAAAAACTGAAACAGCTTTTTCCAGTGAGCTATCAATACCGTTCGTCCAATTGCAATAAAATTTTGTATATTTCATGTTAAAAGCAAGAGAAAGGTCCTCATCAAATAAGAATTTGGAAAAGTCGCCCGGAAAGTAGGAAAATTTAGGAGAAACCGAAAGCGATTTTTTCTATGAATAAAAATCAATTGCCGCATGGTTGTAAGAGCATCACTTGAGTACGGCTCGACAGGACAAGGTTTGTATGAAATAAACTTTTGGAAAATCTACCAGAAAATTGGAAAATTTGAGAAAAACTGAAAGTGCGTTTTTCAATGTGTTTTTGATTGAATTCAGCACTACAACTATTCGCACGACTTAGAGGGGTAGTACATTTTTTGTTTTGTTCATTATGGTCTTGGAACAGTTTTCAGTTAAAAAAATAGGGACAGTTAAAAAGGAAAGTCGCAAAATTCGAACCAAGTTCAGTTTTCAGTGTGTTTCTAAATCTACTCAACACTGTAAGTTGAGAACCGTTCATCCGATTGCGTTGAAAGTTTGATCATTTGACGTTCTACGAAAGATGAACACTGTTATGAACCAAAAATTTGGGAAAGCTACACGGAAAATTTGGAAATTCACGAGAAAGTGAAAGAGATTTTTTCAATGGATATCAATATCATTCGTCTGATTGTGATAAAATTTTCCATATTTGACATTGAAAACAAGAGTAACGTTCTTATGAACAAAAAATTTAGAAAAGTTTCACAGAAAAATTGAAATATTCAGAAAAAAAAAAAACATTGCGATGCTTGGAGTGTCAGTGATAAAGTGTACTGTGGCGATGTTTGGAGTGCAAGTTATGAAGTGTACTGTGCAAAACCTTAAACATGGGAGTGCAAATTAGCATCATGTTACTACAATGTTCTCAACCAAGATCCATGAGAAATGTACAAATACGAACTGGATACTTATATTTGTCTGAATGTAAACACCTGAGGATGGACACAAGCCCGAAACCGGTAGTGTTCTAATAAACTGCCAAAAAATTGTGACTGGTAGCGGATTTTATTTCCACAACTCATTTATTTTCATTTACTCAACGACAAACTCGGAGAAATCGAGTCTTTTCACCGTACAGTTTCTGGAAGGGCTTGATCCAATGTCAGATATGGTTTTATCAGTAACCCCAAATGGTCAATTGGCGGATTTGCAGCTGTCTGCTACCTCGTTGGGTCGATTTTCGTGGAACGCGAGAAAATGCTACCCGAATGCGGTCAACAGGATTATCACTCGTGCGCGGCTGTCCGGACCGTCTCCCTATACACAAACATAAATTTTCTATGAATAACAACGTTTGATACACTTCCCATCAAGAGAAAGAACACCATACTTAGTGCGACATGCACACTGAACAACTGTCATCAATTCACTTCTGCCGTACTCGGTAACAGAAAAAGTCTTCTGTTGAGCAGTCGCCATCTAGCATTAAAACAGAAATAAGTTCATATCGCTCTTAGAAATGAAGTGAACAACCAAATAAAACTTCAAAGCTTTCTTAAATCGACGGCGGAAAGACCATAGCTCCCATTTTCTTATTTGTACAGTTCTCGACTTTCAAGAGTTATGTTATTCTTTTTTAATCAACCTTTTTTTTATAACAATCGCAAAGTGCGTGTAAACACAACACGATAAACCGTGCGGGATAGTTCGTCGCTTATAAAAAGCAATATCTCGAGAGTAAAATGACGGAATAGTGTGCTGATTTAAATAAAATTTCCAT
Organism: Locusta migratoria; assembly: GCA_026315105.1. Taxonomy (NCBI): domain Eukaryota; kingdom Metazoa; phylum Arthropoda; class Insecta; order Orthoptera; family Acrididae; genus Locusta; species Locusta migratoria. Next base: position 107,923,837 of record CM048747.1, read on the forward strand.
ATATCCTCAACATTTCATACACAACTATCTCTTAGCGAAAGTAAACCTACGTTAAGCCCCGCAATGAACGAGGTCTGTTAAAAATTCCGTAACATTCGTAAATTGGCCCTGGTGGTGAGTTGTAGCGAAATGACATTGGCAACCCTGCACTAGCCAGTGTTGGAAGTGTATTGGCCGGAAGTTTCATTAATGAATGTCTGTTAGTTATTATTCAGTGCTGTATTAAGTAGACATTCTGTCCCAGAGTTTGCGAAGAGAAACGCCACATGATGCAGCATGTATACGATGAGGGTGCTTAACTCTCCATTGTTCAAAAATAGTTTAAACTAAATTAACCATTACCAACATTGGGATTATACTTTATGCTAACCACTAATAGAAAATAGATTATCGTTAATATTCCTTAGAAGGAGCAAAGTATTTGGGGGTAGCGTTTAAAATTTACGGTCCATCGACAAAATGTATTGATCAAAAAACGAAAAACGTAAGAAAATCCAGCCTTGGGAAGGATCAGTTTGGATCTAGGAGAAATGTAGGAACACGCGTTACGACTTATCTTCGATAGTAGGATAAGGAAAGGAGAGCCTACTTTTTAGCAGTTGTAAATCTTGAGAAAGTTTTTGACAATGTTTATTGGAATATACTCTTTCAAATTATGAAGGTAGCAGGGGTAAAATATAGGGAACCGAACATCATTTACAAATTGTACAAGAAACAAACAGCAGTTATTAGAGTTGAAAGGCATGAAAGCGAAGTAGTGGTTGGGAACGGAGTGACACAGAGGTGTTGCCTTTTTCCAATGTTATTCAATTTGTACATTGAGCAATCTGTGAAAGAAGGCAAGGAGAAGAGTTATATTCAACTTGTATAGAAATCAGGCAATAGTTATTAGCGTCGAAGGGTATGAAAGGGACGCAGTAGTTGGGAAGAGAGTAAGTCAGGGTTGTAGCCTTTCCAAAAATGTTCAAATGTTTGTTAAGCTTAAGGGACTTAACTGCGGGTCATCAGACCCTATACTTACAAACTACTTATGAACTGCCTTATACTAAAGACGACAGAAACATCCATGCCCGAGGGGGGATTCGAAGCCCCGACAGTAGCGGCTGTGCAGACTGTGACTGGTGTGCCGCAGACCGCTCAGCCACTGCGTCTGGCAGCCTTTTCCCCGTTGTACAATCTGTACACTGAGCAAGCAGTGACAAATGCAAGGTGAAATTTGAAGATGGAATTAAAGTTCAGGGAGAAGCAATATAAACTTTGCTGTTTGCCGATGACATAGTAATTCTATCAGAGATAGCAAAAGACCTGGAAGAGTAATTTAATGGAATGGACAGTGATTTGAAAAGAAGTGTATAAGATCAACATTAACATGGAAAAAACAATGGTAATTGAATGTAGTGTGAGAAAATCAGGTAATGCTGAAGACATTAGATCTGATAATGAGGCAATGATGAGTTTTGTTATTTGCGTACCAAAATAACTTCTGACAGACAAAGTAAAGAATATATAAAATGCAGAATGGCTATGGGGGAAAAAGCGTTTCTGAAGAACTGAAATATGTTCCATCTAATATTAATTTAAATGTTAGGATATCCTTTATGAAAGCATTTGTCTCGAGTGTAACATTTATGGGAGTGGAACGTGGGTGATGTAGAGGTCAGATAAGAATATGACTGAAGCGTTTCGAAATGTGGTGCTACAGACGAATGATGAAGATAAGATGGGTAGATAAAGAAACTAATTGAGGAGGTGATCAATAGAATTGGGGACATATCCTGACTAAGAGAAGGATAAGTTGGTGGGACATAACATGTACCGCCTTATATACACCAGCGCTTGCACAGGACTTTGAGTCAGCGCGAAAATTTTCAAAGTTCTCGGTCGGAGAGTTATCCCGTACGCGCAGTGAAGACTTTTGAGCATAGTGCGTACCCGTTGCTTCGTTTATGTAGCCTTGACTCAGTGATAAGCAGTGCCACGTGCGTAAATATGATAAGGCAAGGCCGTCTGAAAACAGTCTATGCGGGTTGCATGCTCATCAGGCGCAATGGCTGACGATCCAATACATCAAATTAACTTCATATTGCATCCCACTCTAACCCCCCAGTATATATACTGGGGGTTGCATCCTTGGAGAAAATGTTTCTCGATGTACGTCGCGATGGTTCTCGGCTTACGCTACAGATATTAATGTAAATGGCAGGAAAGGGGGGTGCAAAATGAAACACCATGTTTACAGTTCATCTGACTTCAATGTTTGTAATAATGCGTCACATCACCAACAAACCTTATACTAGAACACACACCAAATCCTTTGAACCAAACAGCAACTTACTCCATTACATTGATTTTCCGATGGTTTATGGAACGAATCACAAATGGCATATTAGATGACAAGTAACACTTCCCATAACATGCATAAATATAGTGCAAGCGCTAGTGTATATAAGGCGGTTCTGTAAGCGGCCGCAGCAATGTGTCTGTCTGTCATAGGCGAGTAAGATGCCTCGTTCAAGGAGATACAGAAGACGCCGTGCATGGACTGTTCTTGACCAGCAGAACGATTCAGCAGTATCTCCCTTAAAATTAAACAATACCGTCTGGGTTTTCCTATGAATACTATTTTCAGTAAAAGCTCTCCTGTAAAGTTTCGGTAGCCAAGCAATAACACAAATCTTGTCCAATAAATGGAGAACAGACTCCTGTAACATTTCTTTGACTTTATTTTCGTTCTGCACAGAGCTAATGAGGATTCGATAGTGTAACACCTCCCATAAACGTTTTGTGCACCTTCGCAACCTTTGGGCATTGTATTTGGACAGGTTTATTTGATTTTTTGTCATTTCCTGCAACCTGGCTTTCTGGGTATGTGCCGGAAAAAGTGCCCAGATGGCTGACACACCTGTTGTCTTGACATTTCACAACAATCAAGCCATATCAAGAATCTGATGCAATTGATCTAACAGATGTGTCTCTTCCCTGCTTTTCCATCTCAGCATCGGAATGCATATTAGTGCTTCTAACTCTATTCGGTTGTACTGCTCTCATATTTGACTGGCTCAAGTTGAAGCACTAGTCTGCAGAAACAAATTTCATACAACAGTTTATGAGTTTTGTTCCAATTTTTGTAGAGCTTATGGGACTTGACTACGGGGCCATCAGTCCCTAAACTTACAACCTACTTATGAACTAGCTAAGACTACAGACGCCACAAATATCCATGCCCGAGGGGTGATTCGAACCCCCGACTGTAGTGGCTGTGCAGACCGTGACTGAAGCGCCTCAGTCCCCTCGGCCACCGCGGCCGGCATGAGTTTTGTACTTAGGCATTATTTCAACCTATGTAAGCACAACATTTCCACTAGCGTTTACATTGGGAGGATGAGTGGTGCGATAGACGGATACAGAAAGTACTTTGAAATCATATACCACTGGCACCTGCAAAGGAATATATTTCTACGCCACATTTCTACGGTTTCCTGCGATTATACTGTTTAAAGAGTACTGTGACCGTTGAATAACACATTTTTTTCGTCCACTGCGAGGTTGTTTTCAATCGGTTTTCATTATATTTTTTTCGCAGCATATCGATTGGTATTCTGACATTGAACACTTTGCCAGATGGAGAATGTAGCTGAATTGTTGTGTTATGGTATTCAGTCTGGAGACTGGTTTGATACAGCTCTCCACCCTTCTCTATCCTGAGCAAGCCTTTTCATGTCCTCATAAGAACGGCAACCCACATCCACTTGAATCTGCTTACTATACGCGTCTGTTGGTATCCCTCTGTGATTTTTACACCACACACTTCCCTCCATTGCTAAATTTACGATTTCCCGATGTCTAAGAATGTGTCCTACCAATCGATCCCTTCTTTTAGCGAGGGTATGCCAAAAGTTCTTTTTCTCGCCAATTCTGTTCAGTACTTTGTAAGATTACCGCCAAATAGAAATACTGGTAATTAATAGCATTTGATAATTAAACAGTAAGAAGTTCACTGCAAACATTGACCATGCCAATGCACTAAATGTTACACAATTTTAATCTTATTAATTATGGTAGCAATGTATGTACGCAGTTGGGTGACAACATTTATAGTTAGGCCAAAGGTAGAATTTCTCCACGTTGAGATTTGCTGTGTGCTTGTAGCTGACGGGAGGCCAGCGAGCAGGCCGACGTTGGTGGCTTGTTCCAGCTTAGGATTTTCCAGTTCGTTTCCGGTGAGGGGATAGAGGGACAATGGCGAGTACCAGGCACAGTGCAGTGCACAGCGTGAAATAAAATATTCTAATACTACTGGCATTTGAAGTAATACGATGCAGTTAGGAACCTTTAAGGCCCTCATTACAAAATAGCCTGTTGAAAATAAACAATACATTAGCTGATATAGTCACATCTGGCGTAATATGTTTAATTGACAATGAAAAGTAATAAATTATCAATGAATAAAAGACAGTTACACAACTAGCATGGCAATGTTTGTTTATAAAAATAATATATTAACTATTTCTCATTTTAATTTCAATTAATCTTGTGTATTTTACCTTGAAATATTCAGTTACATCACTTATCAGTGACATAAGAAATTGCACTATTATGATAAATAGTACAAAGTATGTTTATACCAATATAAAAACCTAAGAAGACAATTTATTTAATGTGTAGTGTAATTATTTTGATTTTAAGTAAAGTTTTAGAAATGTATTGGCTGAGCGCTGTATGTTGGCAAATTGGTTAGAACAGCTCACATGGGGAAGTTGATGACGTAGGGGAAAAAACCCCGGCAGTTGAGCTTTTGGCGTGCATGCGCGTGAGGGCAGGAAGTGACGAGACGGCAGAGCACGTGGGGTGGCTGGCCGGCCGGCGTCGCTCTGCATCAGTCGGCATGTGGACCTCGAGGTGGCGGTTATAGATTTGTGTGTGGCAATCGCCACGTGTGGGTGCTCGTCGTAGACTGCACCAAGTTGAATCAAGTGCTACTGTGTGTTTGTGAATATTTAGCCGGCGGAACAAGGTGTGCATCGCATTGAAAAGTGACTGTGATTTGTTAATGTAAAACGTGTCGTCGCATAGGCATGAACATAAACGGTGTTTGAGACAGCCACGTGGTGTGAAAACAATTCGCGACAAATATTCATTTTGTCTGGGGACTCACGAGCTATAACTTTATTTGCTAAATATGTCGACGTACAGACGTATCAGCTACAGGGTTCAAATATTGTGAAATAAACAACATAAAGTGAACTTTCACGTGTTTTCAAAAATAGTAGTTAGTACACCCTTTTCTCTCATGAACTTGATTTTATTATGAATTTGTTTTGTTAATCATATGCAGGGAAGGAAAGCTGCGAACGTGTGATATCATCCCCTAGAAAACGAGTCAAACAGTCGCAATCACATTTCCAGTGTTTTTGCATGTTTAGGAATTTGGTTCGCAGTTGGTGATTGTGAGTTTTAAAAATTAATCTTTTCCTATTTTAAACTCTCACCCCGACCTTCACGCTCGCATTTGGGGGCTCGTCCGGGATAAGTTCACGTTGGACTTGCTCGGACGGAGAGATTAGGGTGGGTATAGGACAGTGAACAGTTACGAACAGTTGCAAACAAGTGCGCGGACGCGACGGACAATTTCAAGTGTGTGTGGCGGCTGGCAGCAGAGAGCGGGATAAATTCACACTGGTATTGCTCGGACAGAGAGGTAGGGTGTGCTTAGGACAGTGATAGTGGACAAAACAGTTAGCATAATCGGACGATACGTAAACGCGTCGCGCGGTTAACGACGGTTGGTGACTGGCAGAGTTCGGGCGCGGGCATCCGTAACAGGCGATCGACGGCGCATCGGCCCGGCAGCAGTGAGCGGCGGCGCGCGGGATCCACGCACTCAAATTTCATCTTCTGCAACGGACGGCAGTGATCGTGGGGACTTCGCAAGTCGCCAACGGAGTGTCGGGGCCCAGCAGCTTCGACTCTACAAAGGAGAAGGGATGCAGTGAGGACATATTCCAGCCACAGCTTCTACAACAGACGGCAGCGAGCGTTGGAGACGTCGCAGCTCGTTGCAGCAACTTCTGGATTAAAAGATAAGTAAAGCAGCTGGTGCTATAAATTCTTATGTGTTAATCAAGCTTTCTTGTGGCACACAAAATGGAGCAGGTTTTTAAAAAGTCGCCAAGCAACGTAATTTCAGAGTGTAGCATACCAGAAAGTCCAGAGAGGGTAAATACTGGGGGAATGTTGTTGACACCGGAGATGTTCGCAGCCATGTTAGCGAGTTTTAGCTCAAGTTTAGAAACAAAAATAGAAAATTCATACTCAAATTTAGAATCAAATTTAAAATCAGAAATAGAAACTGTAAAATCTGAAATAGTAACTGTAAAATCAGAATTGAAAGCAGACTTTAAGGCAGAAATCGGGGCACTACAAAATTCAATGCTTGGATTAAAGGCAGAAATAATCACAGACATTGGCAAACAGATAGGAAGTCTAACAGAACGGTTTGAAAATAGGGAAAAGGAGATACATGCCAGAATTGGTGCTATTGAGATTGAGGTAGGAGGAAAGTTAGATGCTGTGAAACAAATGTGTGATCACAGGAATGAGGGCACTATGCAGGCGTTGGCTGAGGTTGACAAGAGGATGGTGACAGGTATTGAGGAAACAAAAGCTTTGTTGTCAGGAAAATTAGAGAATACAGAATGTAACTTTAGGAAAAAGATAGAACAAGTAGTGACAGTAAACTATACTGAGATTGAAAAGGTGAACACTAGAATAAATAGTCTAGAATTGTGTACTGCATCAGGAAACGCTAATTGGTCCATGGTGCAGACACCTAATGGAAGAAAGTTTTCAGGAGTGATTATCATCCAGTAGAATTTTTGGCTGCATGCAAGGACAAATTTGTGCCTGGTATGTCAGACCAGTGTAAAATGAAGTTAGCAAAGAGAATGCTTGACTGTTCTGCTCAAACTTGGGCAAATCAGTGTGCTGATAAATTTGTATCTTTTGAGGCGTTTGAAAAGTTGTTTTTAAATAAGTATTGGGGGGAGGCCAAGCAAGCTAACATACAAAATGAATTCTTGAACGAACCAAACTATATGAAAGGGAACCCAGAATTTGAAGTAATCATTGAGGAGGAGCTGTTTATTCAAGATTTTTTAGTCATAAATGGACTTTGTTTAAATCTAATGTTAGGAAGTGATTTCCCGTGCAAATATGAAGCTCAGTTGAAGTATAAAGATAAAGTGTTTGAATTGAGTCTGGAGGAATGCATGAAGAGGGTGAAATTCAAAAATTTTATAAGTGACAAAGATTTAATGGCATGTTTACACAAGTAACTGTCATGAAGTATGAGATTCAATGCATTGTAAATAGTAGGTTAACAATTTGTGTATATTTATTCTGTGGTCTGTGTTAGTATCTACTTGTGTGTTTAGATTTAAGCATTGGGGTCAAGTTTACAAGTGTTCTTTGTAAATGTTTTTCTTTTGTTGTTTGTGTTAAAACATGTGCTTGTATCAGATTTGCAGTTCAACAGTGGTACATGAGGTAAATGTGTATGTATGTATGCCAACACTAAAGGATAGAGGAAGTGGGAGTGTACTGTTTATGTGTGTGTATATGTGAGTTGGGCTGGAAATGTGGTGTGAGTTGTGGGGTGATTTGGAGAATGAGAAAGTGGTGGACATTGATGCAGGCAGTGGGGTCTGTTGCTTAGATAAATTGTGATGAATATGTCAGCTGACAGTGTTGCATATGTGGGTGTGACTGACCATATGGGTCAGAAGTGAGGAATGTATGTTTGTTGTGGCTGTTTTGGCTAAAGGTGGGTTGGATTGAGAAATGTTTCAATGAGAGAAAGTGTTTGCTCTTTAATGTCTGTCTCTTTTGAGTGTTTGGTAGGTAACGTGTCTAATAGGGAATGCTCAGTATTGTTATATTAAACTGATTTGGATAACACATTTTGGTTTCTTTAATGGTGCTCAACTGTTGACTGAACAATTTATGCAACAACAGTTGACAAGAACTATTTTTCTGTCTAGCCTGAGTATCAATAGGGTTTGGTGATATTTTATTTAAAAAATGTAGATGTTTTGTGATAAACTAATTTTGAAATTAGACTTTAACGTTAGATATTTTATTGTGGGGAATACTTGTGGAAAGCACATGAGGCTGATGACAGCGATGCAAATTTAATCACACCAGCAAAAAATATTTTTTTTTTTTTTTTTTTTTTTGGTGCGAGGGGGTAGGATTTATATTTATAAACGTGGGTGTCATGTTGATAGAAGAGAAAATTCTCTATGATAACATTCTTTTGGTAATATTATTTGAGCTTTAAGATATATTTTTGACACAGGCAGGTTGTTTTTTTATTTGATGGAGTAATACTCCAAGTAGGCCACATATTCTCTTGTCTGTTTCATCTAAAGCTATGGCTGATGAGAGTGCAGGCATGGTGGTTTGGGTTGATCTGATAATAACTAACACAAGCCACTTTGAGATCTTATTTCTGTTGATTTGCATGTTACTGTACATGTCTCAATGCTTAGTTTCAATTGCACCAAGTCTGGATGGCAGAGGGGTGGGATACAAATCCAACCGAATCCTGGTGTCCAGACAAACTTTTGTCTATGTTGACTCATGAGTGCCTTCTGCTCTTCCTGTTCCATATAGCGTGCATATGACGTGTGTGAACAAGAACGCTTGATCCAGTGCCATGAATCTAAGCTGCAACAGCATGTTGGTTGAAATGACAGAGACATAGGACCATACACCATGGACCAGAGTTGCTGCAACGATGACTCTGGGGTTCTCAGTGTCAAAGTGGTGAGAGATTTCCTTTAAACAAGTGGAGTGAACACCATCATAAGTTTTTATAGTGATAATTCTAGTTTTTCCATGTAAGACAAGGTCCTCTAAAGACTAAAGGTTAATACTATTATAAATTTGGCGCCAATTCTGTATATAAACAACAGGCACACTTAAATTTCATGGATGTAATTAGTTATAAGGATTCTTTTCTTAAAAATATGCACACACTATAAGTGGTCTTAATGGTACAAATATTGCGAAATTTTCTCACTGCCCTGTTTATTTTTATTTATTTATTTATTTTATTTTATTTTTCCATTGGTATAGTGTTTGAGTCAATCCAATCCAATACTTTTGTAATTTTAAATTTTGCTCATTTGAAAGTATTAATTTTGGTGCTACTTGCGCCATCCTGCACATGGTTTTGATGCCACCAGTGGGGGTATTGTAAGATTACCGCCCAATAGAAATACTGGTAATTAATAGCATTTGATAATTAAACAGTATGAAGTTCACTGCAAACATTGACCATGCCAATGCACTAAATGTTACACAATTTTAATCTTATTAATTATGGTAGCAATGTATGTACGCAGTTGGGTGACAACATTTATAGTTAGGCCAAAGGTAGAATTTCTCCACGTTGAGATTTGCTGTGTGCTTGTAGCTGACGGGAGGCCAGCGACCAGGCCGACGTTGGTGGCTTGTTCCAGCTTAGGATTTTCCAGTTCGTTTCCGGTGAGGGGAGAGAGGGACAATGACGAGTGCCAGGCACAGTGCAGTGCACAGCGTGAAATAAAATATTCTAATACTACTGGCATTTGAAGTAATACGATGCAGTTAGGAACCTTTAAGGCCCTCATTACAAAATAGCCTGTTGAAAATAAACAATACATTAGTTGATATAGTCACATCTGGCCTAATATGTTTAATTAACAATGAAAAGTAATAAATTATCAATGAATAAAAGACAGTTACACAACTAGCATGGCAGTGTTTGTTTATAAAAATAATATATTAACTATTTCTCATTTTAATTTCAATTAATCTTGTGTATTTTACCTTGAAATATTCAGTTAAATCACTTATCTGTGACATAAGAAATTGCACTATTATGATAAATAGTACAAAGTATGTTTATACCAATATAAAAACCTAAGAAGACAATTTATTTAATGTGTAGTGTAATTATTTTGATTTTAAGTAAAGTTTTAGAAATGTATTGGCTGAGCGCTGTACGTTGGCAAATTGGTTAGAACAGCTCACATGGGGAAGTTGATGACGTAAAGGAAAAAACCCCAGCAGTTGAGCTTTAGGCGCACGCGCGCACGAGGGCAGGAAGTGACGAGACTGGAGAGCACGTGGGGTGGCTGGCCGGGCGGCGTCGCTCTGCATCAGTCGGCATGTGGACCTCGAGGTGGCGGTTATAGATTTGTGTGTGGCAATCGCCACGTGTGGGTGCTCTTCGTAGACTGCACGAAGTTGAATCAAGTGCTACTGTGTGTTTGTGAATATTTAGCCGGCGGAACAAGGTGTGCATCGCATTGAAAAGTGACTGTGATTTGTTAATGGAAAACGTGTCGTCGCATAGGCATGAACATAAACGGTGTTTGAGACAGCCACGTGGTGTGAAAGCAATTCCCGACAAATATTCATTTTGTCTGGCGGCTCACGAGCTATAACTTTATTTGGGAAATGTGTCGAGGTACAGACGTATCAGCCACAGGGTTCAAATATTGTGAAATAAACAACATAAAGTGAACTTTCACGTGTTTTCAAAAATAGTAGTTAGTACACCCTTTTCTCTCATGAACTTGATTTTATTATGAATTTGTTTTGTTAATCATATGCAGGGAAGGAAAGCTGCGAACGTGTGATATCATCCCCTAGAAAACGAGTCAAACAGTCGCAATCACAGTTCCAGTGTTTTTGCATGTTTAGGAATTTGGTTCGCAGTTGGTGGTTGTGAGTTTTAAAAATTAATCTTTCCCTATTTTAAACTCTCACCCCGACCTTCACGCTCGCAACTTCTTCATTGGTTATGCAATCATCAGCATTCTTCTGTAACATCACATTTCAAAAGCCTCTATTCTCTTCCTGTCCGCACTGCTTATCGTCCATGTTTTACTCCAGTACAAGGCAACACTCCACACAAATGCCTTCAGAAGAGACTTCCTTACACTTAAATTAATATTCCATGTTAGCAAATTTCTCTTTTTCAAAAATGCTTTTCTTCCCATTGCCATTCTTCATTTTATACCCTCTACTGCGACCATCACATGTTATTTTACTACCCAAGTAACAAAACTCATCTACCACCTTCATTGTTTCATTACCTAATCTAATTCCTTCAGCATCGCTGTGATTTTCTAAGACTGCATTCCATTATTTTTGTTTTGCTCTTTTTAATGTTCATTTTATACGCTTTCTTCAACACACTGTCCATTCCATTCAACTGCTCTTCCAGGTCCTTTGCTGTCTCTGACAGAATTACAATGTCTTCAGCAAAACGCAATGTTTTCATTTCTTCCCCCTGAACTTTAATCCCTATTCCAAATTTTTCCTTGCTTTCCTTCACCGCCTGCTCGATGTACAAATTGAATAACATCGGAGAGTGGCTACAACCCTGTCTTACTCCCTTCCCAACTGATGCTTCCCTTTCATGCCCTTCGAGTGTAATAACTGCGGTCTGGTTTTTGTACAATTATAAATAACTCTCCTTTCCCTATATTTTACCCCTGCTGACTTCAGAATTTGAAATAGTGTATTCCAGTCAACATTGTCAAATGCTTTCTCCAAATCTACAAAGGCTAAAAACGTAGGTTTGCCTTTCCTTAATCTATCTTCTAAGATAAGACGTAAAGTGAGTATTGCCTCCCGGGTTCCTATGTTCCTCCTGAATCCAAACTGATCTTCCCCGAGGTCAGCTTCTACCAGCTTTTCCATTCTCCTGTAGATAATTCGTATTAAAATTTTGCAACCATGACTTATCAAACTGATGGTTCTGTAATTTTCACACCTGTCTGCGCCTGATTTCTTTGGGATGGGGATTATTACATTTTTCTTAAAGTCTGAGGGTATTTCGCCTGTCTCATAAATCCTACACACCAGTTCAAATAGTCTTGTCATGGCTGCCTCTCCCTGAGACTTTAGTAGCTCTGATGGTATGTCATCTACTCCTGGGGCCTTGTTCCGACCTAGGTCTTTCAAGGCTCTGTCAAATTCATCCCTCAGTATAGCATCTCCTATTTCATCTTGATCTACTTCCTCTTCCCTTGCTACAACATCGTCTCTAAGTTTATTTTCTTTGTAGAGCTGTTCTATGTATTCTTTCCACCTTTCAGCTTTCCCTTCTTTGCTGAGAACTGGTTTCCCATCTGAGTTCTTGATATTCGTAGACTTGCTTTTCTTGTCCCCAAATGTCTCTTTTATTTTCCTGTAGGCGGTATCTACTTTTACCCTTGTTATACAGTCTTCTACAGATTTGCATTTGTCTTCTAGCCAATCCTGCTTAGCCATTTTGCACTTCCTGTCAATCTCATTTTTTAGTCGTCTGTACTCCATTTTGCCTGTTTTATTTACTGCATTTTTATATTTTCTCCTTTCATCAATTAAATTTAGTATTTCCTGTAATATCCAAGGATTTTTTGTAGGTCTTGCCTTTCTACCTATTTTGTCCTCTGCTGCTTTCACTATTTCATCTCTTAATGCTACCCATTCCTCCTCTACTGTTTTATTTCCCCCCGTTTCTGTCAATTGTTGCCTAAAGCTCCCTCTAAAATTCTTAAGAACTTCAGGCTCCTTCAAGAGTCTATATCTGCCCCTGGGTACGTCTTGCAGTTTATAACCGGGTTCTGGAATCTATGTCTTACCATTATAAAATCTATCTGATACCTTCCGGTGTCTCCTGGTCTCTTCCATGTATACAACCTTCTTTTGTGATTCTTAAACCAGGTGTTTGTTACGATTAAATCATGTTCCGTGCAAAATTTTACCAGGCGACTTCCTCTTTCATTCCTCCTGCCCAGTCCATATTCACCTACAATATTTTCCTTCTCTTCCTTTACCTACTACCGAATTCCAGTCTCCCATCACAATTAAGTTTTCCTCTCCCTTAACTGTCTGAATAATTTCCTTTAGCTCCTCATATATTTCTTCGATCTCCTCATCATCGGCAGAGCTAGTTGGCATATAAACCTGTACTACTGTTGTCGGTGTTGGCTTCGTATCTATCTTTATAATGATAATGCGATCACTGTGCTGCTCATAGTTGTTTAGCCGCATTCCTATTTTCTTATTCATTATCAGTCCTACTCCTGTGATACCCCCAACTGATTTTGTATTTATAATCCTGTACTCACCTGACCAGAAATCCTGTTCATCCTGCCACCGAACTTCACTAGTCCCCACGATATGTAACTTCAACCTATCCATTTCCCTTTTTAAATTTTCTAAGGGATCTAACATTCCACTCTCCGATCAGTAGAATGCCAGTATTGTCTTTCCTGATGATCACATCCTCCTGAGTAGTCCCCGCCCGGAGATCCGAATGGGGGACTATTTTACCTCCGGAATATTTTACCCGGGAGGATGCCATCATCATATGTTCATACAGTAGAGCTGCATATCCTCGGGAAAAGTAACGGCTATAGTTTCCCCTTGCTTTCAGCCGTTCGCAGTAGCTGTGTGGCAAAGCCACATTAGCTGATGTTACAAGGCCAGCTCAGTCAATCATCCAGACTGTTGCCCCTGTAACTTCTGAAAAGGCTGCTGCCCCTCTTCAGGAACCATACGTTTGTCTGGCCTCTCCACAGATACCCCTCCGCTGTGGTTGCACCTACGGTACGGCTATCTGCATCGTTGAGGCACGCAAGCCACCCCACCTCGGAAATGTCTGTGGTTCATGGGGGTGGGTAGCTGAATATTATCAGCTAAATATAAATATTCTTTAGAAGTTCCCATCTACGTAGCACTATTACATCAGGCACTTGTTTCACACCACGTTTCTTGTTGCAGTATCTTCTGTTCACAGATATAGCAATCAACGACATGTTGAATGCAATACCAATACATTGTTCAATTTCAGCAGAGGTAAGACTGAAGATAGTATCTACATCACACTGCTTAGAATAAAGTTTTTTTTATGAGATACATAGTCAATGATACTTGAGTCAAAAATTTGTTTGAAGCATGTCAGTGGTGAAAATAGTTCTGTAGGTGGCGGAATTTATCCAGTCCAAACAGGAATAGAAAATGAAGTTTTTGTCCGTGTCCCTCTTCCAAAGAAAGTTCAGTTTCGGCACATTAGGACGGTGCTCAAAACAATTAGAGGATCAGATGAGCTATCAAACACGATATACATGTGGTAGCAATTTTTATTCAGATATTGGTTACAAGTGTAATTTATTTGTGATACATTAAAATATTTTGCTGTCTCAAGTGTTATTTGAAGTTTAAATGGCGTTTATTTACAGCGAGGCAACGTGGGGCTACCATTATAGTGAAAAAGTCATTCTCGTTGCCTTTTAATATGGTGTGTGATCATCTCAGACGGCCAGTATAGCTGCACACCAGCATAACATAGCCGGTATCAATCAGCTCTTGAAGAATATTTGATAATTATTCCATTAGTCAAGCTCTGCAGCCGTTGTAGGAGGTGTAGGTCTGGCTGAAATGGTTCTGCCAAGTGCATCCCGGGGTTACGCCCGGTGAACAAGATGGCCACACCGTTCGTTCAATTCCCTCAGCCGGCCGCGGTGGCCGAGGGGACTGAAGCGCTCCAGTAACGGTCTGCACGGCCACTACGGCCGGGGGTTCGAATCCTCCCTCGGGCATGGATATTTGTGCCGTCCTTGGGATTAGCTAATTCATAAGTAGTTTGTAAGTTTAGGGACTGATGACCCCGTAGTTAAGTCCTATAAGCTATACAAACATTTGAACAATCCCTCAGCTTGAAGCATGCAGATCTTTGGGCACGAGCCTCATAGTCCACCAGAGTGAACCCATCTCCTATGCCACAAGCATGGGGCACAACAAAAGGACTAAGGATTTCGTCTATATACCTCTGAACAGTCAAAGCGACTTTCGGAACGACGGAGAGGTCCGTACGTCCGTCAATACTGACTACTGGCCACACCATTCGTCCACCACCATGATATAGCTATGCTTCCAGGACACAAACAGCATTGTTCCGCGTTCCATGTTCTGTCCAGATGAGGGAACGACGATTGTCCAGCTAAACACAAAATCTTGAGTAATCTGCGAACTAAACCTTGCGCCATTCGTTACAACTCCAATTCCTGATGTTTCTCCATCAGGTGTCTGTGGGGTAAAGCGTGCTGAATGGGACACACACCATAGGCCTCCGCGCGTAAAGGCTACATTCCCGAAGGTGATTTGAGACTGTTTGTGATGATATTGCCCTTTCTGTTGCTGCCTAGAAGGTGCGTTACATTCAGCCTCCTGCCTCAACGAGCTGCTAAGCGGAGATGATTGTCATCTCTTGCTGATGTTATATGTGGACGACCTTGGTCTTCCCTTATTTAACGACTCCTGTCGTCTAAAATCTCGGCCAGGTCCTGGAAATTACACTTAGTCGCAGCCACCTGTCCCGCTTCCAAACTTCCTATGGCTCTCCATGTCACAATTTCGGGTAATTCACGTTTTGTTGCATTCCACTACCTGCTCACTACACTATCTGAACCTAACTACTTGTGTAATTCGTTTAGTACAGTAAACACAAATGAACATCAACACCTTTTGGAGCAAATTTCTTTTATTACTACTATCTCGGTTGCCGTAATGTTGTTATTACTACTCCGTAGAACCAACAGAAAGACGTCTAACCATTTTAGTTCATTGTGCCGATGACAATACTTCAGAACCTAGATATCTTAACTAATCCCGTAATTCTTTGACCTATGTATGAGCCTGAGATTGTGTCTGAAAAGATTATCCCTAGCTTCAGGTTTGTTTGAAACACATTTTACTCCCACTTCACCTGCCATCAGAAAATAAACATGTTTTATGTGGATGTGATGTTTGGAAACTAGTTAAATAAAACTTACTAGGCTACAATGCCGGCCTAAATCATAGTCATAATTTTTGTCAGTGAAATTCATGTATCACATTTGTGACGTCAACAATTAAGTGATGTCACAAGGAAATGAATATGCATGAAATAAACCGTGAAAAGTTGTATGTTAGAGCAGTAAATGTTTCTGCTGTAGCTAACATCTATTCGGCTTCTCTTATTTCTGTAATTCTTTGTGTGATTTGTCTAAAAGACTACTAACGGATTTCTAACTCACATGAAATCCGCTCAGAAATTTAGGTATTGTGTAGAACACTGTCATCAGTATCAAAAAAGTTACTTTTTTCAGGAGGAATATAATTTTTTTTCTTTTTCTGTAAAACAAACGGGTATCCATATTTAATTCAGATATAGTTCACTTTTACCTTTACTGGATACTGTCATTTATACACTCATGATCAATACAATTGTTACACCACGAAGATGACGTACTAAAGACGCGAAATTTAACCGACAGGAAGAAGATACTGAGATATGCAAGTGATTGGCTTTTCAGAGCATTCACACAAGGTTGGTGCCGGTGGCGACACCTACAACATGCTGACATGAGGAAAGTTTACAACCAATATCTCATACGCAAACAGCAGTTGACCGACGTTGCCTGGTGAAACGCTGTTGTGATGCCTTGTGTAAGGAAGAGAAATGGTACCATCACGTTTCCGACTTTGATTAAGGGTGGATTGTAGATTATCGCGTTTGCAGTTTATCGTATCGCGACATTGGTGCTGGCGTAGGTCGCGATCCAATGACTGTTAATAGAATATGAAATCGGTGGGTTGAGGAAGACAATACGGAACGCCGCGCTGGATTCCAAAGGCAGTCGAGATGACAGGCATCTTATCCGCATGACTGTAACGGATCGTGCAGCCATGTCTTGATCGTTTGCAAGACAACAACCATCTGCACGAACAGTTCGACGACACTTGCAGCAGCATGGACTAGCAGTTCGGAGACCATGGCTGCGGTTACCTTTGACGCTGCATCACAGACAGGAGCGCCTGGGATGGTATACGCAACGCTGAACCTGGGTGCCAGAATGGCAAAACACCATTTTTCGGATGAATCCAGGTTCTGTTTACAGAATCATTATGGTCGCACCCGTGTTTTGTGACATCGCGGTGGACGCTCATTGGAAGCGTGTATTCGTCATCGCCATACTGGCGAATCACGCGGCGTGATGGAATGGGGTGCCACTGGTTACACGTATCGGCCACCTCTTGTTCGCATCAACGGCACTTTGAACCGTGGCCGTTACATTTCAGATGTGTTACGATGCGTGGCAAGATAATGCACGACCGCATGTTGAAGGTCCTGTACGGGCCTTTCTGCATACGGAAAATGTTCGACTGCTGCCCTGGCTAGCACATTCTCCAGATCTCTCACCAGTTGAAAACGTCTGGTCAATGGTGGCCGAGCAACGGGCTCGTCACAAAACGCCATCCAAGCTCTGTTTGACTCAATGCCCAGGCGTATAAAGGCCGTTATTACGGCCAGAGGTGGTTGTTCTGGGTACTGATTTCTCAGGACCTATGCACCCAAATTGCGTGAAAATGTAATCACATGCTAGTTCTAGTACAATATATTTGTCAAATGAATACCCGTTTATCACCTGAAGTTCCTCTTAGTGTAGTCATTTTAATGGCCAGTATTGTATATGCATGCATAAACGTTGGTATAAGAAACAAATAAACAAGTATTTTAAAAGAATCAGTACGGTTATAGGTCGCGTACATATTTGCTAGAGAAACACAGCGAAAGAAAAGCTCTGAGACACTTCACTCACGAATAAAGAAATAATCGCACGCCGTGAGACTCATCGTCTTATAGACATACCAAAAGGTTGCGAAGGCCGCGGTGGAGTGGCAGAGCCCTGTAAGGCGCCTTACTACCGGCGGTTGCTCGCAGTCGGAAGTTCGATTCCTCTCTTGTCCTTATCATAAGTACGTTCAAGTAGTTTGTAAGCCTAGGGACTGATAACCGCAGTAGTTAAGTCCCTTAGATTCAGAAACATGTGATCATCTTTTGAGTTCAAAGAACTCATACTCTAGTGCCGCAAATTTTCAGTCCCGTCTAACCTCAAAGATCTAGCATCTTGAGAAGTCTATATCAATGATCCCTACCCATTTACATTAAGCAACCTGGACCTACAGTCAGAATTTAGTTTTTAAAATAACAATTTACAGGGCTCTAAATTCAAGAGAACAGGGAGAGACTGAAGGGTGTGGGGGGGGGGGGGGAGATAAGACAGAGTACGAACATAGAGAATGGGATAGGACTGGGAGGACAGAGGGAGGGGTAAGCTGGCCGCGGTGGCCGAGGAGACTGAGGCGCTCCAGTCACGGTCTGCACGGCCATTACGGTCGGGGGTTCGATTCCCCCCTTCGGACATGGATATTTGTGCCGTCGTAGTTCGTAAGAAGTTCATAAGTAGTTTGTAAGTTTAGGGACTGATGACCCCGTAGTTAAGTCCCATAGACTTTACAAACATTTTTTTTTTTTTTTTTTTTTTTTTTTTTTTTTTTTTTTTTTTTTGTGATGCACATAGTGGGGACAGAGATGGTAAAAGAAAACGGGTGCAGGAGTGGCAGAGGTAGCGGAGAGGATTGGGTGAAAAAGGAATTTATATTATAAATCGAAAATGGCAAAGTTTGTGTGTGTGTGTCTTTTACTCCCTCACATTGAAACGGCTGGTCTGATTTAGATGAAATCTGAAATGCATTTTGCTTATAGCCGTAATTAACAAAAATGCTATCTTCCTAAACGTGTGTGCAATAAATGTCAGAGTGTACGCTATTACCAATCGCAATTTTCGTAAGGACATATCGTTATGGTACTATGGAGATGTTTTTTATAGTCCCAAAGACACTATATCATCCATGGTGAACATTACCTTGCAACAGCCATCGACACAGTTTGATCAGTCACCATGGAAGTTAGCTAATATATAGATAAATAAGTTGAATATCACCTTGGTTTCAAGGTCTCCCGAACACTGACGTTGAATGAGTTTATTGAATCAAGACCACAGTTCCTACGATTTTCCATAGATGTTACTCTATCCACAAAAAGAGTAAACAACCAAACATGAGCAGTGGGGGGTCAGTTCCAGTCATAACTCAAGAAAAGAAGTACACTGCTTTTGTTGACTGTAGTTCTGCCATACACAAAAGATCAATTCAAAAGTATGTTCGTATCGTCATTTTAACTTTGTGTCAAGAGAGACTCTCATCAAAAGAAGTTCCCAGATGTCTCAGACTGAAGCGAAGCGATGTTATTAGTGCTGAGATTCAGGAACTGTCGAAGATTTGTCTCCCTTTGATCGTCCCAAGGTTACCATAGAACTGTCAATAAAACTCTTCTGGGTATGAAACCGCGTCGTCATTTTATAAATTCCACCGACGTTTCGGCCGCTGTTGCAGGCGGCCTTCATCAGGGTCTGTGTCTGACACAGACCCTGATGAAGGCCGCCTGCAACAGCGGCCGAAACGTCGGTGGAATTTATAAAATGACGACGCGGTTTCATACCCAGAAGAGTTTTATTGACAGTGACAACGGCCGCGGAAGCCTACGTTCGCAATTACCATAGAAGCTTATGACCGGTATTTTCGTGCAGCCACAAGACGTCGTATTCGATCCAGACATGCAACTTCACTCACAGTGTCCATGGCGTGGTCCAGCTCTGTCGGGGGAGGGGGAGCGGTTTCGAGACGCGCCCCCCCCCCTCGGGCATGAGTGTTTGTGTTGTCCTTAGGTTAGCTTAATTTAGTCTAAGTAGTTTGTAAGCTACGGACTAATAACGTTGCAGTTGAGTCCGATAGATTTACAAGCACTTGAACGTTTGTTTTTCAGCTTTGTAACCTAGACACGATGTAGCACGTTACAGATGGGCCTAACAGCGTGCTGAATGAACTCGTCAGAATTGGCATTAGGCGCTATTCCCAGAAGCGGTAGTTCCGTTATGTTTTTGGGTGGCATTGTGGGGAGCCAAAGTGCGCCACTGGTGATACAGGGATGAGTCTCCGAGGTAAAGTGCAACCATATCAGCAGCATTTCGGTCTTAATAAACGACAGTTCTCCTAGTCATCGTGCACATGTTGTCAATGCGTTCCTTAACCATAACAGAATCACAAGATCAGAAAGGCCGCCACTTTCTCCAGCTATGAACCATATTGAACATGCATTGAAAGGGGCTGTATTTTAGACGAGACAACCCGCCAACGAAGCTGAAATATCTACGACGAACCACTGTTGAGGAGTGGGAAAATTTGTACCAACAGTCCCTTCATGATTTAGTGGACAGAATGCCACGACAAATACAAATACAATATCAGTGGAAGAGGACGTGTTACCGGGTATTAGGGGTATGAATGTATGCTATAATGTGGATCACATACAGAAGTGAACGATTCTGATTGTGTACCTACTATCCATTCCATTTTTTATGTAAGAGGTCATGAACCGTAGTGAAACAACACTTTTTGATGTGTGTATAAGTAATATTTCATAGATAGGAGGATATTAAGTGAGAGAGGAAGAGGATATGTACAGAGAGAGTAGGGTACGAGCTGAATAGAGAAAAGGAAGAAGAAGATTGATAGAAAGGGAACGAGTTATGACTATTTGAGAGGAGAGAATGAAAAGGTAATGGGAAGGAGTGTTAGTGAGAGAAAGAGAAAGAGAGAGAGAGAGAGAGAGAGAGAGAGAGAGAGAGAGAGAGAGAGAGAGAGAGAGAGAGAGAGAGAGAGAGAGAGAGAGATAGAGAGAGGAAGCAAACCTGCAGGACAAGATTAACTAATGAAAGACTGGAATCATTATCTGTCGAGACACGGAAGGACGGAGGGAGGGCGGTATATAGGAGGAGGAATAGAAGGTGACGTAGTTAGAGTGTGAGGAGGAAATCGAAAGAGAACGGCAAACTACCATAAAGGTATTTACTCTCTTTTCTGCCAAATATTCTAATTCGCTATTCGTTTTCGTAAAATTATTTTCCATGAAGTGGACGAGTGTGCTGCCAGTGTCGTGTTTTCCCATAGTCTCAATTTTTTCCGATGTCATACATGTGCTCCTGCAAGTGGCTCGCACCCTGGTGTACCAGAATAAAATTTTTAAGGTGTAGCATACACATAGATAACGAGTCTTATAATTTTTATAAAGAACAAGTTCATTGTGGCTATCATGACAGGTTGGAACTAGTGGAATGATTACCTCTCTTCCTGACGCCATGCCTCTGCTGAAATATTTTGCCTCTTCAGCTTTATAAACCAGGACGTAATGTATTCAATTGTCAACGTACTGAGCCACTGTTGTTTACTCTGAAAGAGCCTTCTTACTCCATCATTGTTTATCATCATGATGATTGAACCTCTCTCCTTATTACTATGTTCGGCATCGCAAGATCTGGTCCGAACAGATACTTGTTTGGGACCGGCGCTGTGTGATGTATGCTGAGTAGCGGTGCAATGGCGATTCTGGCCCAGGTACCTGCTGCGGCTACTGCTGTGCCTGCTGGGCGGCGAGCTGAGCGGCATGTTCAAGACGCCACCAATGCCAGAGGCCCCGCTGCCCAAGCTGCCAGGTGCACCGCCGCACGGGCTGGTGCCGGCCGCCTGGGAGGAGGACGCCACGTGGGACGCGGCACTGGACGCACTGCCCTGCGAGACGGCACGACTGCCCTGTTCCGTGCACCACGGCCGCCGCACCTGCCCGCAGGTCGACCAGGCCATCACCAAGCAGATGGTGAGTGCCACTGTGTGGTGTATGTGTGTTCGCTTGCTGATCTCTCTCAGATCATATGCATCACAGTCCCTCACCTGTTTTAAAATTTGCTTTCATTCAGCCAAACCCACATCTACAACTGTATATGGAGGATAGGTTAAATAATATGAACACCATGCAACACAGTATAGTTTCTTTCGAATTCTCATCCTGATTATGTTGAAACAGTGCCAGAGCCATGCATTCCATCACATTCCAATTTTGTGCTGAAGAAAAATGGTAAATCAAAGAGTGACAAAATAAAGATGATGTTTCTTTTTCACTTTGTCTGAGCCAAACTCGTTCAGCCGTAGTTAGTCAGGTGGACGGCGACTGAGTCTGACTCATGAAATGCTAACAAATTAGTAGCTGCAACTGCAAAACCTGCCCTTTGTTGGTAAACACATAAAATGAACAAGGGAGGTTCTCGGCATTGTGTTGCCACATAGTGAGTGGAGATTTTACTATTTGTGCACTACAAATGAACTTTGTATTACATTGCTTTTGTGTGCTACCTGCATTGCTCGCACTCTGCTTATACTTGATATAGCTAATCTACAAAACAGCGATGTTTTCATTGCCCTGGAAGAGGAAATGGCGATTCTGATTCAGATGGAGAAGGTGGCATGTACCAGTTCGATTTGGGAATTAAAATAAGATGTACCAAAGTTTTTTGTGCATCTGTTAATTTTAATATTTCATAATAATTTTTAATAGATAAATAATGTTTCATTGTTTCAAATGAGACAATATCCCAATTACAGCATTCATAGATAGAAAGATGTCATTTCAAAGAACAAGTTAGAAACAGCAGTCCAGCTGCCCTATCCAGGAGCACTTATGAATGTGTTACTCTTTTCGTTGCAATCCTGCATCTTCATTTTGAGGACTAATTTAGCCGTGAGAACTCGTGCCTTTAAAAGTTATGCGATCGATTGCACATATAGAATTCTTCTGTCAGTCTAAATAAGTATTTCTAGTTGTGTTTATAAGAATACACACATATTCGACTATTTAAAATTGGTAAAATGCCTAGTGTTTTAAAATAACTGTGAGCAAAATGCTCACAGTGCGAGTGGTCGCCAGTTAATGACTATGGTGTGTAGAATACATGAGTTTTGCACTATTATACTTATTTTAAGTAGATGAATTTACTTACTTTTTTAAAATGTAACTTTAGACTGATATCACTCAGTTACACATAACTTCCAAAGTATAGCACTGTCATGCTTGTTACTTAGTTTCTCTCTTTTAAATTGGCACTTGTGGTAACACACAAAGTTTTGCACATAAACGATTCAGGCCACAGATATTTTCATGATCTAGTATTATAATTAAGTGTAGTTTTGTGCATTGTTGAGACTCTGAAGTCAAAATTGTCCTTTGTTGGCGACTTCAAATAAACTTTACACATTATTTCAATCCTTTCTCAAACCTTTTTTCCACTTCCAGGCTTTATCTAAAATATATTGGTCATTAATTCATTTGTGAAAACATTTTAAAATGGATGTGGGTTTAAGTTCTTAATTGAAAATGAAGACCCTTGCCCAGGATACAACAGCGTGCAGAGTGGGGAGCTGCATCAACCCACTCATTAGAATGAAGACCACAACAACAAAATTCATTTGTAATAAATCAAACATAAGAAAAAGTTTTATGTGTTGTAATTCGATTATCTGGGTAATACACAATAGACACTCTGGAAGGCATAGTGACCCATCTGATGAGCAACTTCGTGGTTTAGTGGCCTACTTTCAGAATGGGTTGGTGTGCCAGCTACTGTTGGCATCCACCTGATGAATTAACAACGTTAACTTGCCAGCTAGCCAGATGTGTAGTCTGAATGCGGTTTTAAGGTGATTTTCCATGGCACACTAGGTGAACACCATTAAAATATCTAACTGAGAATACTCATAACTGCATGAAACCATGCTTGGAATAACAGGTAATCATAAACAGGACAATAGTGTGTCTTTTCCATCCAAAATATTGCAATATACTTCAAGTAACATTTCAACAGAGAGAATGAAAGTAACAAGATATTAATACCGCAGGGAGGAAATTATAGCCGCGGTGGAGTAGCCGAGCGGTCTAAAGCGCCTCGCTGCGGAGCGCCGCGGTTGCTCGCCGTGGAGGTTCGAGTCCTCCCTGAGGCATGGGTGTGTGTATTGTCCTTAGGTTAGTTTACCTAGGTTTAAGTAGTTTGTAAGCTACGGACTGATGACCACGCAGTTTGGTCCGATAGATCTACAAACTTTTGAACATTTTTTAGGAAATTATATGTAATTTAATGGCGTCATTTTATCGTTACATATTCAGTGAGCAGTGCCAAAAACTCTCTGCTTAAAGTACTTATAATAGCGCAAAACTCATATATACAGCAGTACCACACACCTGAATGTCCTTATATTAGTCCTCAAAGTGCAGATGCGGGTTTTAGATGAAATGTTTAAAACAAGGTGAAAGATGCACACATCTCTAAAACCATACTATCACATCAAAAATCACTTTTGCATTCATGCAGTGCAACATCAAAATTACATTTTGAAATGACGATGTTGGCATGTCAATGACATACCCTGACTCTCGCCAAACATATTGCGAAGTAAGCTTACATGTAGGTGCAGCAAATTGATTGTAAATCACTGAGTGAAGATTCACGATGAAATAAAGATCATGTACCTTCACTCGTGGTTCCGTACCTTGTAGTCTTACAAAATCGGTAATACTTCTGATAGAGTTTATATTGCCAAGAGAAGTAAAGTTCAAGGGGTTGATTTCGGTGGCAAGATCTTCAATGTTTTTGAAAACTTGCAGCTAGATGGGTGCGATAGGTGTGACCTGTCCAGGAATCACTCTACAATAGGCCACCGTCTACTGGCCATAGCAGACAAGTAAGGTGTTTTGCATGGAAATGCACGCCATGGTTTTGTTTATGTTTGCTTGTTATTGTAAGCATGGTTTCATGGAGTTCCGAGCTCTTGAAAGCTTATTTGAGCTTCTCTCCTGTCTGATTCAACCCCCTCATTTTACAATTTCGGCATTACGTATCATTATGTTTCTTTGTTGACAAATGATCTCGCCAGCTTATGTAATTCCTCAATTTGGAATAAGGCTATATATCTGCGGGTTTATTTCGTATGGTTGGTTTCCTATTACATCCGCGCTAGAACAATTTTCGAAGGCTAGTTTACTAAGAGTTTTCGTTTTCTATCGAGATGGTATTAATCTTATGAGACCGTTATTAAAGAACACTACTTCATGTTTTAAATAATTCCTACATAACTGACTTTTGGTGCCTAATAAATTTAGTACTGGTGCATGAAAGAGTGGTAAGTTAGATTCACAGCAGATAATCTTTCTGGAAGTTGCTGAGAATAATACGTCTTTCATATGCTGCCCATTTCTGGTCATTCTGTACACACAGATATTTAACTATTGAGACAAGTCGCAGTGATGTTTCGTCAATAGTGTATTTCAAAGCCACCAGATTATGGGATGTATGGTTCAACTGTTGAAAAGCAGGATCAAATTACAGTCACAAATCTTCGTGCATTTTGTCCAGTTTTGCGTTGTTATATGTATACTACAGCGCCATCCACAAAGAGTTTCATGAAACATTTATCCACTTTATCATTTCCATTCACCGTTGTCGGTTATAGTCCAATAATACTCATTATTGCTGGACGTTTAACGGTAGGACATCAATAGTCACCCCTTTATAGCCAGTTACATTGTAAGAAAATTGCGTCTCTACTCGCTAAAACACTTATAAAATTGGCTTCACTGTCCGGCAAGGACGTCAAAGTATACATGAGGTCTTTTGGTCGCAACTCCTTGTGTTGTTGAGACGGAGTTAGAGTGAATTAATACAAATAATTTAACGCCAGTAAAGTTTCTGGGGCAATGCGAGTAATAATATAAATTATTAACTGAACGTTTCCCTTAATTTCGAGTTAGGATGTGAAACATACAGGGTGTCCAGAAAAGGACTCCCTGATTTCAAAATTAAATATCTCGAAAACAAAGATCGATAGAGGAATGCTGTAAACGGTATGTTTATTGTGAAAGCTGTAAGAAGTTTATGCAACAGTTTGAAAAAATAGTTACAAAAGCTGCTAACAGATGGCGCTGTAATCGCCATACGTAATGCCTAGTATAAATAGTGATCCGAAGCCCAGAGCGATCTGTTCCACTACTGAAACGTGAAAGGAGGTTAGCGTACCGAAGGAAGAGATTAAAACCATGTACTCCATTGAACAACGCGTTTTTCTGGTGCTAGAGTACCACAGGTTAGAAGAGAGGCAACAAGGCGAAGTCTTCAAGCACGATTTAATGTTAAAAAAGGACCCGATGCTAAAAACAATTCGTACTCTCTTCGCAAAATTTCAACGAACAGGCAGCGTAACTGATGATCTAGTGGGGCATGTTGGCCGCAAGCAAACCGCAGTTACGCCTGAAAATATCGCCACAGTTTCTGGAATTATTTAGCGAAATCCAATGTCATCCGTCCGTAGAATTGCATCTGAGACTGGTTTGAAGCGTTCCAGCACGCGGAAAATACCGAGAAAGAGCCTACACATGTTAACATTCAAAATTCAAACGCACCAGGCCATACCCGTACGAGCTGTGCAACAAAGGGTTGCTTTTGCTAATCAGATGCTCACAATGATTGATAGTGAAGAATTTGATGTCGGCTGCATCTGGTTTACAGATGAAGGACACTTCCACCTGAATGGATACGTGAATAAGCAGTAGTGGCGATTTTGGGGTTCCGAAAAGCTATATTGGTGTGAAGCGAAACCACTGTATTCTCCTAAAGTTACTGTGTGGGCTGCAGTATGCATCAGAGGCATTATTGGCCCTTTTTTCATTCGAGAAACGGTCACTGGTGCACGTTACGTTGCAATTTTGGAACAATTTGTCGCCACACAGCAAACGTTAGAGGATCGACCAGGTACTAAATGGTTTATGCAAGATGGAGCCCGACCACATCGGACCGAACAAGTGTTTCGCATTCTTGAGGAATACTTCGGGAATCGAGTCAGTGCTTTGGAATATCCCAAACTTACTGGTGCAGGCATGTATTTTTTTTGTGGGACACCGTAAAAGTCATGGTCTACCCGAAGCATCCTGCCACGCTGGACGAGCTTGAATCGGCGAACACTGTGGCATGTGAAGCCATTTCGGTTGACACACTACGAAATGTGATGGCGAATTTCATTCTTCGTTTGCGCCACCTCTGTAGTGCCAATGGTGAACATTTTGAAAACATTGTGATGCGATTGTTTGCAAAGAGTGTTTTCATACGATTATTTCACTTATGTATGCTGACACGAGCTGTACAGCGTACAGCGCCATCTGTTAGCAGCTTTTGTAACTATTGTTTCAAACTGCGGTATAAACTTCTTACAGCTTTCGCAATAAACATACCGTTTACTGCATTCCTCTATCGATCTTTGTTTTAGAGATATTTAATTTTGAAATCAGGGAGCCCTTTTATGGACATCCTGTACTATTGAATGTTGTAGCATACAGGAAAATTTTTTGCCGACAGTGTGACACACATGTGTGAAAGTTCTCATCAGTTTCTCTCTTATGAGGGGGTGGACAAGCAGTTGCAAACAAAACAAAGATAACCAGTCAGAGATTATTTGTGGAAATGAAGGCAGACTATTGTTTGCATCTGCCACCCAGTGCCCCCGCTCCCGTTTTTCTCGTTTCGCTCAGCTGACTTCATATCCGGCGCTACACTAAAAGCTTCAATTACTTGCTGTCAGCGCTTTCATCGTTTTGTGGCAATAAAAAGTCTGTCGCCTACGAAACAATAGTACAAACGTCGCAAAAAATGCGACGAAAAGTCTTCTTTTATTTGTAGATACTCTCTATTGCGAAAATTTTCATATGCTTTCATTTTTAGGGCTCTCGACGCAAAACAGAAAAAAAAAAAAAAAACACGTCAGAGCAAACTCCGGTTAAAACTCTTTTTAAAGAAAGCTACGACGCCACAATTTCAATATTAGCATCAGTTTTGTAATAACAATGAGGCTGATGTGGAGTGATTTTATTGCATGTGTTACTGGTATTACTCCATGTGACACATTTTACAAATGATGATACATGCAATAATAAGCATGTATAGAAATAATAACGCCGAAGTATAAATCGTAAATTGTACCTCTGGCCTTTTATTAACAACAAAGGGGGCGAAACAATGGTTCTGTCTTTCATCTACATTATTTAAAATTAACATGCCGGCCGCAGTGGCCGAGGGGACTGAGGCGCTCCAGTCACGGTCTGCACGGCCACTACGGTCGGGGGTTCGAATCCCCCCTCGGGCATGGATATTTGTGCCGTCCTTAGTGTTAGGTACTTCATAAGTAGTTTGTAAGTTTAAGGACTGATGATCCCGTAGTTAAGTCCCATAAGCTATATAAGCATTTGAACATTTGAATAAACATGAGTTCGGCTCTGGAACTTTGGATAAGAAAATGTTGATCGATGGGAATACATCTCGGCGATAGACATCTACATAGTTTTCTCTTTGAAGGCAACCAAATAGTAAAAGCAGAAGATCAGCAGGCTATGACTACTATGCTCGAAAAGTTAATTGAAGAATATGCTAAACGCGGTTTGCAAATTGATATTGAAAAAAAAGTATGTTTTAACAACAAGATATGGATCTGGAGAGAAGGAAGCTAGAAAATGTGGGTGAATATGAATATCTAGGACTTACATTTAGTAAAAAGGGAAGCTTCGAGAAGGCCATAACGAAGAAAAAAGAGAATAAAAAAATGAAAACAAGATTGAAACTCTACGTCCGATACTGTGGAATAATAACTTGTTAAATCAGACAAAGACGAATATATTTAATGCAATAACAGCACCGGCCATGCCGTATGGGTCGGAACTGCGAGTTATAGATAAAATAGTGAAGGGGAAATACTTGCTGCAGATATGCCGTGCTGGAGAAAATGTTGGAGCTTAACATTATTTGTTCTCGTGATGAGTGAAATAATTAGAGGAAGAATGACAGCCACAACCACCTTTATAATTAACATTAACGATACAAATTCTACATTTACATCTAAATCTACATGGGATACTCTGCAAATCAAATTTTAAGTGCATGGCAGAGGGTTCATCGAACCACCTTTTTACTATTCATCCACCATTCCATTCTCGAATAACGCGTGGGAAGAAAGAACATTTGAATCTTTCCGCTCAAGCTCTGATTTCTCGTATTTTATTCTGATGATCATTTCTGCCTATGTAGGTGCGAGTCAATAATATATTTTTGGATTAGAAGGAGAATGTTGGCGAATGGAGTTCCGTAAGTAGTATTCGCTGCAGCGATAAACGCTGTTGTTGTAATGATTCCCATCCTAGATTCTGTATCATTTCCATGACAGTCTTCCCCTTGTATACAATAAAAATCGAGCTGCCCTTCTTTGGACTCTTTCGATGGCTTCCGTCAATGATAAGGATCCCACCCTGGGCAGCGATACTCCAAATGAAGACAGACAAGCGTGGTGTATGCAGTTTCTTTAGTAGTTTTGTTGCATCTTTTAAGTGTTCAGCCAATAAAACGCAGTCTCTCGCTCGCCTTTCCCACGACATTATCTACGTGTTCTTTCCAGTTTAACTGTGATGTAATAGAAATTCCTAGGTATTTATAGGAGTTTACAGTCTTCACATTCATTTTATTTATTTTGTAAACAAATCTTAACGAATGTATTTCCGTATTCATGTGGGCATCTTCACACTTCTCATTATTTAGAGTAAATTTCCTTTTACACCATACTGATATCTTATTTAGATCGTTTAGCAGTTGGTTTTGATCTTCAGATGACTTTACTAAACGACAAATGACGGCGTCATCTGCAAACAACCTAAGAGAGCTGCTCAGATTTTCTTCTAAATCGTTTATGTAGATAAGGAAGAGCAGAAGACCAATAATCTGTGGATCACCGGATATCATCGCTGTTTTAGTCGATGTCTTACCATAGATTACTAGAAACTGTGTCCTCTCTCACAGGAAATCCCCTATCCAGTTTCAAATCTGAGGCGATATTCCATAACCACATAATTTTATTAAATGCCGTTTGTAAGGTATGGTGTCAAAAGCCATCTGGAAAACTAGAAATACGGAATCAATTTGAGAGCCCTTGTCGATAGCATTCATCAATTCGAGTGAGTAAAGAGTCAGTTGTGTTTCACATTAACGATATTTTCGAAATCCCTGTTCACCTTGCGTCAATAGCTCATTCTGTTCGAGATGTTCAAATGTTCAAATGTTTGTACAGCTTATGGGACTTAACTACGGGGTCAACAGTCCCTAAACTTACAAACTACTTATGAACTACTTACGAACTAGGACGGCACAAATATCCATGCCCGAGGGGGGATTCGAACCCCCGACCGTAGTGGCCGTGCAGACCGTGACTGAAGCGCCTCAGTCCCCTCGGCCACCGCGGCCGGCTCTGTTCGAGATAATTCATAATATTTGAATATAGGATATGTTCCAAAACCCTTCTGCAGAATGACGTCAATGAAATAGGTCTGTAGTATAGTGGGATACTCCTGCTCCCTTTCTGAATATTGGTGTGGCTGTGCAACTTTCCAGTCTTTTGGTACAGTACCTTCGTTGAGCGAGCGGTTGCAGGAGCATTATCAAATAGAAATCCAATGGGTATATACTCCGGACCAGAAGACTTGTTCATGTTAAGTGATTTAAGTTGCTTCACTAATCCGATGGTATCTATTTCTACCTTTTCATTGTGGCCTCTGTTCGTTATTCGAAATCTGGAATATTGGTATCGTCTTCTTTTGAAAGTGAGTTACGAATTGAAATGGTATGGACATTTGTGTCGTATGGAACAGAAAAGGATACCTTCACAAGCATGGAACTGGATTCCAGCATAATAAAAGAAAAAAGAAATCAAGAGAAAATGGGGAAACGAGGATTGGAAGAAGTGGAAGGAGGAGATTCTACTGACAATATATTAGGTAAACATGATTCATTGGGTATGTTAGGTATACGTTATTCATCGTGTTTGTTACTATTATTGTTAGAATGATAATAGCATAAACTTGAGTTGAACAGAGTTGAACACTACGTCCTTAAGGAATTATCTGAATGAGACAAAAATCTGAGATGTGATGTACTAGTCCAGATAAAGAATCGTTACAATATAAAAAATGGATGATACATTACAGAGAAAGGGATTGACAAACTGTGCAAGTCAGAGGCATGTTGTCTACCGCTGGACCGCAGAAC
This sequence comes from Locusta migratoria, assembly GCA_026315105.1. Classification (NCBI taxonomy): domain Eukaryota; kingdom Metazoa; phylum Arthropoda; class Insecta; order Orthoptera; family Acrididae; genus Locusta; species Locusta migratoria. The sequence goes on from CM048747.1 coordinate 107,954,775, forward strand.
CACCACGGTCTACAGGCAGCAAGTCATCCGCAGCGGTGCAACGGGAATGTGAGGCCGGAATAATTGATGACCATATTTGGAAACGAATCTTCCTTCCAAGTCATCTAATATGCCGCGACAGTCGACGTTTCCTGCGGGTGACTTTGCCTACCATGCTGCAAGAAGTTTCGCTGGTGAGTGGACGGGTTATGTCACTGGTGCTCGCGACAGTTTCACCGTTAACGTCGGGATGCATCTGATCTAAGGCTCGGACGAGGAGGTCCAGTTGCATGGCCCGCTCGTTCACTGGATATCAGCCCGGGCGAATTATGGTTATTTGGACCATCTAAAAAGATTGATGTTGCAGAGGCTATTACAGATGTGAAGGCACTGGAGCAGCGTTTTCATGCTACCTCTGACTGTTACGATTCAGTCTGCCCGATGTGAACGGCTGATACAGAAGTTTTAGGGCGCTGACACTTGCGTTTCGTAAGGCACATGGAAACCATTTTCAACACACACTGTAACTGTGGCTTCATGATACAACGAATATTAGATGCTGATTTCTGCAACACAGTTATTGTTGTTGTCTTCAGTCCAGATACTGGTTTATTGGAGCTCTCCACGCTACCCTATCATTTGGAAACTTCTTAATCCCTGAATAATAATGGTAATTACATCATTTTGAATCCGATTCATGTATTCGTCTCTGTTCCCGTCTGCGATATATGGACCACACACTTCTCTCCAATGTTAAACTGACGATTTCATGATTTCTCAGAATTTGTCCTACTAATCGATCCTTACTTTCAGTCAAGCTATGCAATACATTTCTCTTCTTTACAGTTCTGTTCAGTAGCTTCTCATTCGGTACGCGATCTGCCCATCTAATCTTCAGCTTTCTCCTGTGGCACCAAATTTCAAAAGCTTCTATTAACTTTTTGTCTGAACTCCTTATCCTCCTCGTTTCACTCCCGTACAATGCTAAACTCCAGAAAAAGTCCTTTCAGAAAGGATTTCCTAACATTTAAATAAATGTTGGGTATCAACAAATTTCTCTTCTTCAGAAATGATTTTATTCCATAGGCATTTTGCAATTTACTTCTTTATTAATTCGGCTAGTAGAAGTTAGTTTTCAAGCGAAATAACAAAAGTCTCGTAACGTAAACCATTTCCTTCAGCATCGCCTGATTTTCAGACTATATTCCATTATCCTTGTTTTGTTCTTTTTAATTTTCATCTGATGTACTCCTTTCAAGACGTTATCAATTTCGTTCAGTTGCTCTATCAGGTCCTTTTCTGTCTCTAACTGAATTACAATGTCATCGGCAAATCGAAAGTTTAAATAACGTCAAGGAAAGGCTAGAAACCTGTCTTACCCCTTACCAACGATTGAGTCATTTTCTTTCGCTTCTACTGTTATAACTGCTGTCAGGTTCTTTTACAAGCTGATTATCATTGTTAGTTCTCTACGTTTTAAAATTGCTACCGTCTGAATTTGAAAGAGTGTATTCCAGTCAAAAATGTCAAAAGGTGTCTCCAAATGTAGAAAGGTTAAAAACGTAGTTTTGCTTTATTGATTCATGTTCTAAGATAAATCGTATAGTGAGTGTTGACTCACATGTTCCTATAATTTTCCTAAATTCAAACAGATCTTCGCCGAGATCGGATGCTACCAGATTTTGATTTAGTCTGCTAATAATTCGTACACATTATTACATTCTTCTTGGAAGTGTGATGGTAATTTCGACTCTTTCGGTTCTGTAATTTTTACACTTGTCTCTACCTGCTTTCTTTGTGATTAGGATTATTACATTCTTCTTGGAAGTGTGATGGTAATTTCGACTCTCTCGTAAATGTTGCACACCAGGTGGAATACTTTTGTCTTGGATGACCTCACAGAGACTTCAGTAGCACTGAGAGAAAGTCCACTACTCCATGGGTCTTGTTTGGACCTCGGTATTTCAGAGCTCTGTTCCTTTTTTCTCGGAGTATCGAATCCCCGACATCATTTTCATTACTTCCTCTTCGCATTCTGTAACAACGCTTTCATCTTAATTTCCCTTGTATAGCTAATTTAAATATTCCTTCCACCTTTCAGATTTCCTTTCTTTGTATAGTACTGTTTCCATCTGTGCTCTTGATATTAGTTCAGTTGCTTTTCTTGGTTCAAAATATCTCTTTTTACTTTTCTGGAGGCGGTATCTATCTTTCCCCTTGGTATACATTCGTCAGTTCAGCGTATCCGTGTTATCCAAGGATTTCTATTAGCCCTTGTCCTTCTACTTATATGATCGTCTGCGGCCTTCACTACTTTGTCTCTCAGAGCTAACCACGGTTCATGTACTGAATTACTGTGCCCCACTTCTGTCATAACAAATGCTTGTAAATTATCGGACTTACGTTATCAGTCCCATGCCTTAGAAACAAACTAACCTAAGGACAAACACCCTTCTCCCCTGCCCGAGGCGAGCACCCTCGCGCTCCGCAGCAAGACGCCTTAGAACGCTCCACCACTCCAACGCTGCCCTTTTCTATCAAGCCTGTCTAATGGTGCCTGTGAAACTCTTTAACAGCGTCTGGTTCCTTCAAGTTATCCAGATTCCATATCTTCGCTTTTATATTGCATGTCTGAGTAAATGGTCTCCAGCACATAGATTAATTAGACTTTTTTGTTCCGTACCTCCTCCTCTACCATTAATCTGTAGTATTTGTACACTGCGGAAACAGTCACTCTGTGCACCTGCGAAGCAAAATTAACCAGTAAGTTCTTAGAATCCCCGTAACTGGATTCCTCTGTCATGCATAAGTTTGAAATTTGGTTTAAAGTTGTCTACAACCTTCCTCTACAATAGCCCTTTGCACCACCCTTGAGTTCATCGATGTTTCGAACAGCGATGTGTAAACGCTTGCGCAAAAAAGGCCAGAGTTCCGATTTGAGGGCCGCGGTGGCCGAGGGGACTGAGGCGCTCCAGTCACGGTCTGCACGGCTACTACGGTCGGGGGTTCGAATCCCCCCTCAGGCATGGATATTTGTGCCGTTAGTGTTAGCTAGTTCATAAGTAGTTTGTAAGTTTAGTGACTGATGACCCCATAGTCAAGTCCCATAAGCTATACAAACATTGAACATTTTTTTAAAGTTCCGATTTCCATTTTATTTTTCTTTCGGTTTAATGTCATCACATTGATATCAACGACACTTCTACACAACGCAATTTTCACCGCCGAATTATATCTTCGTTTCACGTCTACGCTGTGGAGACCATGCGATCGACACCCTTCGTCAATACAACGTGTTTGCTTTTCTTGTGAACAAGTTCTCTTTTAAAAAATTCATTAAATTGCGCGTTCAAGTTTGGTCGATTTGTTATATTATCCTCTTCGGTTGTATCGTTTGACTAGTGGCACGTATAAAATACGAATCTAAGTCAACCTTCTAACTGATTACCCCGCGAGAACGCGGGAGAAAATGTTTTGCAGACAAATGTTATCCCGAGATAACTCGGGTTACAAAATTTTTCGCTTTCCTGAAGTAGTAGCCCGATTAAAATAGTTGTAGATCCTTCTGCTGCCTCTGATTAGCAGTAGCATCTCGGTTTTAGCCGTTGTATTTGCTTCTGATGCCACTGGTAGTATGTTTTTGAGTTCCGTGATTCGTTTGTATACACCTTACAGCAGTACCGCTACCTTTAGTAGCATTTTGGTGTTGTTGCAGTACATAACCCACTAGGTTTTTTTTACATTTAATATTAATTACTCTACTGAGGAAGAGCAGTGGGTGTATCTGCAGCTGGTAGTGGTTCTTTCGTATTTTCGTGTATTGAGGAAGAATATGAGAAAGACTCAGTCATAGATTGATCTCAAGTGATATTGCAAATACATCTTCTTTATAAATAATGTGTTTTAACGCATAATTTATACGTTTTTGTAGAGCCAGAGTTATCACGGGATGGCAACTATTATCCACTTACACTTTTAAAAACTCCTCAGGTTTTCATTAATACAAGTAAAAATTAATTGAGAATGTAGTAATTATTTAAAAAGCGCGAAACTGAGTTGCAATAAGTAAGATTTTGACACTTTTCTGCAATAAATATTTACGTCAGGAGGTTAATTACCAAACACTCTTTCAATTACAACTGGGAATGTAATTTGAGTAAACAATTATCAAATCGAAGGAAAAAAGAGTTTTGCTGCGAATAAATAAAATTTACCGCATCTTGAAGCTAAATTTAATTGGTTTTCAGTTTTATGAAAGAAAAGAATGTGATCGTATTTTTTCGACTCCGGGATGGAGTTACATTTATAAGATAAGTTTCCTAACTTTGCGCACTTGTTTCCTGTTTCGTGACATGCTTAACGAACTACTTAAAAGCTGCAATGGCGCAAATGTTCTAACTACTTGATTCGACTTTGTGCAATGTGCATAAAATTTAAGTGAGTTCGGTTCACGTTGTTGTCGGAAAAAATGTGATATGGTAGACCATATTAATTTGAACATGCGATGATAATTTGAATCGATCTTCCCAATTCATTTATTTTCGCAGGAAAGAAGAAGAAATAATAATTTTAAATGTATTGAAATGTCATGTTCTAAATATTCTTACTACAACAATATCGGAGAAATAAAGTCAGAGATGAAAATGGACATGTAAATGAAAATAATGATAATGCCGTCTCTGTACTCCAGACTATCGTCATATAACCACGACGTTAACTCGTCACTCGATCTTGCATGTGTAGTACTTGAACCGTAAACTGTTTTCTTTTTTAGTAGTTCGTGCTTGACTTGTGTACGGTTTTTAACGGGCTATCCGCTGCACATTACCTCTAAATATCGTTCAGAAGCTTTTGTTGAGCTTTTTAGAAAACTTAAATGTACGGGTCCAGCATCCGCTAAAATTCCTGCTTGTCCGAGACAACGTTTATTAAGTCTGAGACATTGTTGTACCTGAGTGTTGCTTCGGTCGGTAGTGGTTTTCTCCGAAAGCAACTGTTTCCTACCCAAGATGACACGGTGGTGCGTTAAAGTGCCTGTACTTGGAGTACACCATGAGTTGGGCATCCACTTATGGCACCGGTCAGACTTTCCTGATATATGACGTCCATCCTGCGCTCCACTGTGATGCTGGAGCCTGTACAGGGACTGATGCCATCCTACGCATGTTATCCATCTAGATGTTCAATAATCCATGGTGACGCCACCGCAGCCACTGCAGCAGTACGGCTTTCTTTAATTCACATGATCATTTCTGTTTAATAACGTGATTAAGTAATGTGACACAGTCCGTGGCCACCCACCGCATGTTATTCTCTTCCTCTGCACTGCCATATCGACTTCTCGTGTGCGGTAGTCATGCCAGTTTTATAATAGGCAAATTTAGGCAGAAAACTTTACTGTGTGGTTAAATGTATAAAATTGTAAACAGACTTCTTAATAAATTCTCAATATTATCATTATCTGTATATAGGATTACATCCTATATATTTCGTCTTTATTATTATCCGATCCGTATGAGATGTCCATCCATCTCGTAACTGTCTTCCTCTAGTTCTTGTTTCCTTCTGGTTCTCTACTTTCTTTTCCTTTTCACGACACGATTCTTTTGATTTATTTATTTGATTTTTTATTTATTTAATCTGCCAACGACTTCTTTGTGAAATTTTGTTAATGGTAAATTTAATTTTTTTCTCAAAACTGGCATATTATCTCTACGAGGGTTGGAACATAAAAGTGGCAACTATTTATTCACAACCGATAGATAAGTGTTACGTGTTTGCTCCTGTTATTGTTCTTCGAAGTAGTCACCAGCGTTGTGCAGAAGTCGTTGTCAGCGATTTGGAAGGCGTAGTATACCGTTAGCAGCGCCTGTTCTATTGAAGGTACGAATGGAGCGGTATAATGCCAGTCGAATCTCTGGAACAGTTCTGAAGCGAATGTCACCAAATGGTTCCTTCATCTTCGCAATCGAATTAAAGTCACGATGACTAAGTCCGGGTAGTATGGTGGATAGTACAGTACTTCCCAGTCCCATCGGCCGAACAGAGCAGCCACAGCTTGCGCTGTATGCGCCCGCGCATTTTCATAAAAATGATGGATGGGTTGCGCAGAAAGTATTGCCACTTCTTTCCTAAAGCTGGTCGCAGGCAATGCTAAAAAAACGAACAGTAATACCACTAAATCTTAGGAGGTGCAGTTTTGTTTATGCATCTTTTAATGTTGTATCCTCCTTTGATCTCTTCGCAAGAGAGCGAGAAACCTGAATGCTGGTAAATCATAAACACACTTTCATGCTTCCGATCATGTTCAAATTAACTCATTGAAAGTTAATAGTGGTTTCGTCCCTTTTACCAGAGCAAATATTGCGGTCGTGCTACAGTTCAGAGGTGTGTATCATTTTCATTGCAGCTGCTGGTCTACGATGACCCTAGAGACTGCTGATTCATTCCTAGGGTGACTGCAAATGAAAGGTTTTCAACAACATCGTCCTGTAAACTTCCCGCAGACTAAAATTTTTTGCCGGAACCGGTACTCGAACCCGGGACCTTTGCCTTTCGCGGGCAAGAGCTCCACCACTGATCACGACACGACTCACGGCGCCGCCTCACAACTTTACTTCCGCCAGTACCTCGCCTCCTACTTTCCAAACTTCACAGAAGTTCTCCTGCGCTTGCTCGCTAAAAGCAAAGGTCTCAGGTTCGCGTTCCGGTTCCGGCACACAATTTTAATCTGCCATGAAGTTTCATATCAGCACACACTCCACTGCAGAGTGAAAGTTTCATTCAGGAAACATCATATTGTTTCTCATCGGAGTTCAAACTGTCGTTTTCGAGTGCGAAATGAGTGAATATCGAAGACACAGGGAATGGATGATTTTGTTGATGACTTTTATACCCTCACTGAAGCCTTTCGTGTCGATACGTAGCTGCTATTATTCTGAAATGTATAGAAAAGTTCATCTATTAAACATTGACGGTCTCTGTTGTTCCTGTATCGAAAACACACTGACACAGTTACGTTAGAGCGCTCGCTCACATGTGACTGTGTTTCCTTGGATTGTGCACACGCCGTTGACGTATGACGAGGGAGTCTATTTGTTCAGAGGTAAGATAGTTACATCAGCAACGTGTGCTATTAGCGGCAACAATAGATTCCATCGAATAGTGTCTCCACAGCAGTGTTGCCACTATTTAAGTTCCAACGCTCGTATATTGCGAACTTTATGATATACAGTTTTCCCCTAAATTAGTCATATGACCTTTATTTTACACGTGCTTTTAATGGTTTAGTTTTATGTACGAGGGATGTTCAAATGAATTGGTACGAAATGATACTGTGGGTGTAAATAAAGTCTTTATTCAAAAGAAATCACCAAAGTCCAGAGCATCAACTATCCCACTGGTTAACGAGCCGAAGAACTGCCTGTTACCAGAATTCCTGTGGCTGTGGTAAAAGCCAGTCCCTCTAATTTCTCCTTCAGTTCGTAGTTTCAAGTTCAAGCACTTCCCTTTTGGAAGACCAAAGAGATGGAAGCCTCACGGGGACATGTCCGGGCTTTAGGATGGATGCCTATGCTCCTCCAATTTGTTCGTGCTCGAGGAATTCAATGAGTATCGGACTTCAGATGTCCAAAAAGACGGTTAACATCACCGTGCCTGCTGAGGGCATAGCCTTGAATTTTTTAAGGGGAGTTGACGACTTACACTTCGCGTCACTAGATGTCGCAATACTTTATTCCAAAGCGACATTTTGAAATTGTAACCAATTTGGTTCCTAAGAGGTTTCGTACCTTTTTGTTTGAACACCCCTCTAATGTCTGCTCAGCTTTCTGGTGCGTAGGTTAAGGTTCTTCTAGCTAATGTTTTATGATGCGCACATTAGTGCCTATTATCATGTACTTATTCCTAAAAATTATGTCTATTCTATATCTACGTCAATAAAACTGCGCAAATCGCCGCATTGTGCGTGGCAGAGGTTATAATGTAACACCACTACCCATTTAATTTACTGTTCCATTTCCACATTGAACGAGGAAAAAATGACAGCCTGTATACGTCTGTACGACACATACATTCTTATCTTTGTGGATGTTCCTTGAAATGTAAGTAAGAGGCCGTAGGGCAGTAAAATCGTTTTGCAATCAGATTAAAATTGCGGCTCTTTATATTTCTTCAACAGTGTTTCCCGATAAGAAAATTTCCTTCATCCAGTGTTCTCATTTGAGTTCCCGAAGTATCTCCAAACACTCGCGCATTGATCGACCTTGCCAGTAACAAACCTAGCAGCCGGCCTCTGAGTTGCTCATACGCATTCTTTAAGCCGAACTGCTGGGGATTCCAAACACTAGAGCAATACTCAAGACAGGAACACCAGCAGATTTTCTTAGTGTGTGGTGGTTAGGCACCGAAAGAGTGGCTTGAGCTCGTTAGTATGTCTGTGGATCTGATGTCATGTTGCATCTCTCTCGTGTGCCACACGATGAGGAGCTCTGATTCTTCCTGTACAAGTCATGCCATGCCACTCTCGTGTATCACACGGTGAGGAGTTCCGACTCTTCCTGTACATGTCACACCACTCTTGTGTGCCACTGGATGAGGAGTTCCATTTTTTCTTCTACATATGGCGCCGCTCTCGAGTGCCACAGGATGAGGAAATCCGGTTCTACATGTCATGCCACTCTCATGTGCCGTAGGATGAGGAGTTCCAATTCTTCCTGTACATGTCACACTGCTCTCATATGCTACTGGATGAGGAGTTTCGGTTCTTCCTGTACATGTCACGCCAATCACATGTGCCGCAGGATGAGGAGGTCCAGTGTTTCATGTGCATATCGCACCGCTCTAGTGAGCTGCAGGTTGATGAGTTCTGCTTCTACGTGTACAAGTCATGGCGCTCTCGTGTGACGCAGTGTGAGGAGTTCCGGATTTTCCTGTATATGTCACGCCTCTCTCGTATACTGCAGGTTGATGAACTCCGGTTCTACCAGTACAAGTCATGCTGCTCTCGTGTGATGCAGGATGAGGAGTTCCAGTACTACCAGTACAAGGCACGCTGCTCTCATGTGACACAGGATGATGAGTTCCGGTCCTTCCTGTACATATCGCGCCGCTCTCGTCTGCCGCAGGATGATGAGTTCCGGTTCTTCCTGTACATGTCACGATGCTCTCGTTTGCCGCAGTATGATGAGTTCTGGTTCTTCCTGTACATATCGCGCCGCTCTCGTCTGCTGCACGATGAGGAGTTCAGGTTCTTCCTGTACATGTCACGATGCTCTCGTGTGCCGCAGTATGATGAGTTCTGGTTCTTCCTGTACATATCGCGCCGCTCTCGTCTGCCGCACGATGAGGAGTTCAGGTTCTTCCTGTACATGTCACGATGCTCTCGTGTGCCGCAGGATGAGGAGTTCCGGTTCTACCTGTACATGTAACGATGCTCTCGTGTGCTGCAGGATGAGGAGTTCCGGTTCTTCCTGTACATGTCGCGATGCTCTCATGTGCCGCAGGATGAGGAGTTCCGGTTCTTCCTGTACACGTCACGATGCTCTCGTGTGCCGCAGGATGAGGAGTTCCGGTTCTTTCTGTACATGTCACGAAGCTTTCGTGTGCCCCATGATGAGGAGTTCCGGTTCTTCCTGTACATGTCACGATGCTCTCATGTGCCGCAGGATGATGAGTTCCAGTTCTTCCGGTACATGTCCCAATGCTCTCGTGTGTTGCAGGATGAGGAGTTCCGGTTCTTCCTGTGCATGTCACGATGCTCTCGTCTGCCGCAGGATGAGGAGTTCCGGTTCTTCCTGTACATGTCCCAATGCTCTCGTGTGCCGCAGGATGAGGAGTTCCGGTTCTTCCTGTACATGTCATGATGCTCTCGTGTGCCGCAGGATGAGGAGTTCCGGTTCTTCCTGTACATGTCACGATGCTCTCGTGTGCCGCAGGATGAGGAGTTCCGGTTCTTCCTGTACATGGCGCGGCCATACGCGGCGCTGCTTCCGCGGTCGTCCTCTCGCACCGCAGCCGCCCTATGGCTGCAGCTGCTGTGCGCCGTGCGGGAGGACAGCTGCCCCGTCATGAAGGGCGTGCGCAATGACTACATGCAGGTGCTGCTCGGGTACGTAGTCTCACCTGCTGTTGGCCCTTCATGTTCTACCAGCCAACAGTACGTTTAAAAAACCTGAAACCTACAGGTGTGCCTCTGGCGTCTATGAGGTAAACTTAGTTCCCTAACAGTCCGGGAGATGTCAATTTAATCACAATAGGGTATTCCAATGTTTTGTCTTAACTGGTTAATATGAGAAATTACGCTCATAACTCCTTTTTCCTCGTCAATGTCAGTATCAAAACATACTTACGGGTATCCAGCCGGGTACAGAAATCGTGATGGGCCGATATTTCGGCAGGAGTATACCCTGCCATTCTCAAGGCAATATCGCAGTGAGGAAGCAATGTGCAAATACTTTTAAAACCTCGTTTGTCGGATACGAAGGGAAAGACCTCACACACCGAGCAAGCAGATAAGCAGCATCGCCACACAACCAAAGATGAAAGCTGTCAGAAATATCTTTAATGAAAATCAGTTTTCAATGGGTGAAGTGGCACTAATGTGGTCCCTTTGTTTTCTGACAAGTGAGGGAGAATGACTCCATGCAGAATTTAACCAAAAACCTCCATCGCTATTCATAAAGTTATCCGGTAGTATTATTTTCATCTCTACCTTGATAACACAATTGCAATTGCTGGAAGTGCATACAAAAATTTGCGTTTTGGTATATTTCATATTGTGACCTGTGTCTGGGCAGTGTTTCTCAACAGAAGATTTGTTGGATTGTTGTAAACGTGACTGACGTTTACACTCAGTTCGTCGGCTCCTATCAGTTCTAACGACACAAACGTTTACAACAGTCCAACAAATCTGCTGTTGCCGAACACTGCTTAGATATAGGTAACCCAAAGAATATAACAGACATTTCAAGTTATTGAGATTGTGTTATCAAAGAAACGATTGAAATAAAACTAGCCAATGACCTGCTGAATAGGTATGGAATTTTTCGTTTAAATTCTGTTTGGAATCCTGCTCTTTGAGTTGTCAAGAAACAGAAGGGCAAAATTAAAGCTACCTCACCCGTTGTAAACTAACGTTTATTATCGACATTTTCGACGGTTTCATCTTTGGTAGTGTGATGTCGCTGTTTGCTTACTTGCCGGCCGCGGTGGCCGAGGTGACTGAGGCGCTCCAGTCACGGTCAGAACGGCCAGTACGGTCGGGGGTTCGAATCCCCCCTCGGGCATGGATATTTGTGTCGTCTTAGTTCGTAAGTAGTTCATAAGTAGTTTGTAAGTTTAGGGACTGATGACCCCGTAGTTAAGTCCCATAAGGTTAACAAACATTTGAACATTTTTTGCTTACTTGCTCTGTGTGTATTGTCTTTCCTGTTGTCATCGAAAGCGAGGTTTCAAATGTCGTTGCACATTGCTTCCTCGTTGCTGTATTTCCTTGAGAACGGCAAGGTAGACTCTTGCTGAAATATCGGCCGACGACGATTCTGTGCCTGGCTACAAACCCCTAATTATTTTGAACGATCTACGAACGTTGCACAGTAGTGCACTGAAGAAATGCATCTATGAAACCCCACAGAAATTGCTTTAGTATGTTCCAAACAACAAGAACATGCGTAAAATGTAGTTGAAACTCGCTCGTTGTTATCCTACGATTTAATTTGAAGTCTTTTGGTAATTTAGCTGGTGAAAGTACAAATGTCATGTTGGCTGCCAGTTTTAATATTTCCATCAGTGATGCAGTACTTAATTATAAGCTAAATATAATAGTTCGTACTTTTAAAGTTAGTTTGCTGATTCCGACGAGCAAAAATTTGTTATAATTTCTTTTTATTTTAGTCGTGTTTTCACCTATGTTATACCCTCTCGTAAAACTCTTGGCAGTATTATATATATATATATATATATATATATATATATATATATATATATATACTTAGGCCCAAATATATATATACTTAGGCCCATCAACTTGCGAAAGTTTCCAGTTTCAGCCTTCACAAAATTCTGTTCTATTTTTACAGATTAGAGATTAATGCATTCTCCATCACCAGGAAAAAAAAAGTTTCCAGTATTAGGGTTCAGAACATTCTTTTCCATTTTTACAAAGACATGGTAAATGCATTTTTTTATCAGAAAAGAAAAATAAATGAAAAATATACTGACATTAATTAAAACTGCTATGTCACATACATAAACGTAGTAATGACTCTCTCGTATAGTGTGACATCTCTAGAGATTCAGCCAGTAACAGGGCTTTTTAGAGCACGTGACGCAATCTTGAAATTTAATGATTCTAAGGTTAAATTACATTGAAACTACATACGGTTTTTTAAGAATAATAACTGAAAGTGATATCTACATCTACATGGCATCCACTGCAAATCACATTTAAGTGCTTGGCAGAGGGTTCATCGAACCACCTTTATACTATTTATCTTCCATTCCATTCTCGAATATCGCGCGGAAAGGAAGAACTCCTGTATATCTTATTTCGAGCTCTGATTTCTCGTATTTTATTCTGATGATCTTTTCTACCTATGTAAGTGGCAGTCAATAATATGTTTTCACATTCGGGGGAGAATTTTGGCGATTGGAGTTTCGTAAGTAGCCCACGGCGCACCTATAAGCCCCGTTATTGTAATGATTCCATTCCCAGATCCTGTATCGTGACAATACAAAACGAGCTGCCCTTCTTTGGACTCTTTCGACGTCTTCCGTCAAACCCACCTGATAATAATCCCACACTGGGCAGCAATACTCCAAAACAGGACGGACAAACGTAGTGTATTCTGTCTCTTCAGTAGTTCTTTTGCATCTTTTGAGGGTTCTGCAATAAAACGCAATCTCTGGTTCGCCTTCCTCACATTATCTACGTATTCTTTCCAGCAGCTTAATTCTGAAGTAATAGTAATTCCTAGGTATTTTGTGGAGTTTACATCCTTCACGTTTGTTTGATTTCCACTCATGTGGACGACTTCACACTTCTCATTATTTAGAGTCAATTGCAAATTTTTACACCATAGCGATATCTTATTTAGCTCGTTCTGCAGTTGCTTTTGATCTTAAGATGATTCTACTAGACGGTAAATGACGGCGTCATCTGCAAACAACCTAAGAGAGCTGTTTAGATTTTCTCCCTAATCGTTTACGTAAATAAGTAACAGCAGAGGACCAACAACACTACCCTATGGAACGCCCGATATCACCCCTATTTTAGTCGATGCCTTACCTTAGATTACTACAAACTGTGTCTTCTCTGACAGGAAATCCCCTAACCAGTCGCAAACCTGGGGCGATATACTATAACCACGCAATCTGATTAAAAGCCGTTTGTGAGGTACGGTGTCAAAAGCCTTCTGGAAATCAAGAAATACGGAATCAATTTGAGAACCCTTATCGAGAGCAATCATCACTTCGTGTGAGGAAAGAGCTGTGTTTCGCATTAACGATTTTTTTTTTTTAATCCATGTTGACCTTAGGTCAATAGATCATTCTGTTCGAGATAATTCCTAATATTTGAATGTATGATATGTTCCAAAACCTGCTGCAAGTAGACGTCATTGAAATAGGCCTGTAGTTTAGTGACTTACTCCCATTGCCTTTCTTGAATATAGGTGTGACCTGTGCAACTTTCCAATTTATATATATGTTTGTTATATTCATTCTAAAGAAGAAGAAACCTACAGTGGATGTAAATTATGATCCTGAGATTTATGGCCTCATTGTCATATTTCGCTTAAAGTTGCATATTGTGCGGACATCCGTACTTAGTATATTAAGCTACAATAACTTACAATAATAGAATTACATTTGTAGAATGTTGTCGAACAAGAGGAATAAGACATACGCTTGCCCGCAGGTACCTGTACTGGCAGCGTCTGGATGGACCCTTCAGCAAGCCCCCCGTCTGGGGGACCCTGCCACCTCTACAAGTTGCAGCCGCCAACACACGTAACGATAAAAATCTGTAGTTAAAAATATTTAGTGTGTTTACGACAGATCTCGTGTAAGAAACTGCATCTTTACGCTTTTTGTTAAGCGAGCTAGAGAGTCTTTGTCGTTATAAACTACAGGAAACAAAGTTAGTATAATATAAAAACTTTTATTGTAGTAGCTTTTTTGTTCGAGAAATGGCACAATAATCACCTACCCTCTGACTCTATTAATTTTACATACTTCGTTTCGGCGTGCAGATGATTCAGTACTGTACCGGCAATATGACTGTGATGTTGTAATCGCCATTTCTCTCTCAACAATTTTTTTATAACTATATTTTATCTGCGGCTTCACTCGCGTTGATGTCCTTACATAGGTGTTAACTACCATTGAAGGTACATTTATTTCGCATATTTGCTATGTAATGGCCAGAGTCATCAGGATAAAAAAAATTCAAATTTTCCGGTTTAAATGTTTAGAACGACGGTAAATACTGTCCTCCGTTGCCGGGATGAAAATAAAGATGTTATTAAATACTAAAAGAAACTTTGTTTCTTACACCGTTCTATACCGCTGACTGAAGAAGCTATATGTTACGCAAGGTGTACTTTCAAATGCAGCATTCAAATATTGCCGTGCGGGAGTCGCCGCGCGCTCTAATGCTATGGAGCGCGCGTCTGCTCCCCTTTGGAGATTCGAGTCCTCCCTCCAGAATTGGTATGTGTGTCGTCCTTAGCAACAATTAATTTGAGTAGTTTGTATGTCTAGGGACTGATAACCACTGCAGTGAGGTCACATAGCAATTACAAACATGTGATTATTCCAATGTCATCGAAGTCGACACGGCGATTGAAAGATGATGACGACTTGATGAAGCATTGTATTCATTATGTTGAACTGCATTATGTACAACATATCAACTTTTAGAAGTGTTTTAATAAATGTGATAAATTCCAAAAGTGAAAAAATAAATAGCTTTTCCAATGAGTCTTTAAGCGTCTCAGATGCCACAAGAGAAACGTTGATGTTCAGCTGTCTCCTATTTCGAGTTACGTAAAAATTAAGGAATATCTGGAATTGCACATTTTCTAAAGTAACCTATTTATTCTTCGGCGTTCAAGCCATCTCCATACTCAGTATCATCAAAAATCGGTTAAGGGGAGTAGTCGTGAAAGCCTAACAGACAGAGCTTCTTTCGCATTTCTGTTGTTACTATTATTATATTTTGACATGTTTAACGCCCCCCCCCCCCACCGCGCCTTTTTTCTTTCCTGTGTCAGTCTTTCATTTCACAGTACACTTGATCCCTACTTCCTCGATTATAAGTTGTGTTTTCCAATCTTTCTAATCCCCTACAATTTTTACCTTCTAGAACTGGATCTCGTTCTATTGAGTTTATTTCTTAATGTCGTAACATATCCCCTATCATTCTGCCCCTTGTTGAGTTTTCCAGATGTATCTTTTTCAGTGATTATACAGAGAACCTTCTCATTTGTTATCTTGTCATTCCACCAAAATATCAATAATTGTCAGTAGCACTATATCTCAAATTCTTCGATTAGCTCCTATTTCGGTTTTTCCATTGCCCACGTTTCAGTTTCTTACAGAGCTTCGCTCCAAGTGTAGGCCTCCATCTCAGAAATATCCTTCTCATATTGAGGCCAATTTTTTAATCCCAGGAGGGTTCTCTGGGCCGTAGTGCCCTCTTTGTCTATGCCACCCTACTTTCTAGCTTCACTAGTCATGGTTTCTTTCACATCCAAGGTTGCACAATTCCTTAACCTCATCTATCTTTTAATTAGCAATTTCTGTATTAGTTTTCTCGCTACTTTCATTTCTGATACCTCCCTTTACTATTGTCTTTTTGTTTTTCACTCTTAGTCCATATTCTGAATTTCTGAATTCATTGAAGTATTCATTTCATTTAACAGGTCTTCTAATTCTTCTTCCGCTAGTGATAGTAATATCATCAGCGAATTTTATCATTGTCATCCTTTTACTCTAAACTTTTTCACCTCTCTCTAACCTTTATTTTATTTCCGTTACTGCTTCTTCAGAGTATATAGCGAACAGAAGAGGCGATAGATTTCATCCCCGTCATACGCCCTTTTCAATCTGAGCACTTAGTTCTTGGTCTTACATTGTTATTATTGTCTCTTTGTTCTTGCACATATTATACATTTCCAGTCTTTCCCTACAATAATGTCGTTACCTGATTACGTGAGCTAACTGGGCGGAAATAAATCATCAAAACTTCCCGCGTAATCTAATTTGACAACAAATTTTATGCAAAATAGTGACAACAATCCGTAGAAAGGGAGGGAAGAAATGTAGTTTAAACAGTATTAATTGGCAATTTTTTTGAAAAAAGGGGTTTCGGTAGTTAACGACGTATAAAAATACCTACTCCATTTAAATGCCGGTTTTATGATGTAATTGAACTATGGGGAAAACCTGAAATATATCAGTCTGTTGTAATTAAAAACCCGGACCCCAATCTTAAGAATACCGGTCTATGCCAAGGACCTTGCATTACATAAGTAACAAAATACTTTCGCGGGTAGCGGCATTTGCGTAAGAATAATAGTAATAATCGGACTCTGGAAATAATAGAAAAATTGCAGGTTCTATAGCCCAAAATTTATGATTGATAACGTATTGCAGTTATAATTACAGAATAGGATCTAGGGTATGAAAAAGGCGTCCAAATTACAATTATTTATGAAAGAGAATTACTAAAAAACATGGGAGGAAAAATTCTATTACGTGATGATTCCAGAAAATAATCTTTGAATAATTTATTTAAATAAACCATGCCCCATTCACAAAATTGCACCGAAGAAGAAGAACGGCATCAGCACATTCGATTCTACTGGCGGTTCATAGAAGGAGTCACCTAACATTATAAGTTATATTGTTCTTCTCCGCCCTAATCAGAGATTAATAGACAAGAGTGAAATAAACATCCCTGATCAGAGATGAGCAGCAAAGGGGGAAAATTAAAAGAAATCTTAGTTTGTCTTTTGGGATCCTGTGTGTTGTTATAAGATGCCTCTTATATTCTCCTCAGAATCTCGAAAATTTTGCACAGTTTTACATTGTCGAACACTGTTTCAACGTCGACAAAACCTATGAATGTGCTCAAAGGTAGCGGAAGATATACTTCAATAGATCGACAAAAGAAGGAAATGCAAAAAAATTGCGGGGTAACTCAGGAAAACATAAAAAGATGTCACTTACCTAGGAAACATGTGAAGAAGTCGAAAAGCAAAAGAGCGTCGATAGGTCTGTCTCAGCATTCAGAAAAATCAAAAAACCTCTATCATCAGGGGTTTAAAATGTATGCAGCAATAATGGATCGTACACAGTGTATGGTGACGTGAATTAATGCAATTTCTGTAGGCTAAACAAATTCATCAGCACTAATTGATCGTGAGATTAGTGAAGTGTATGGCAACATTATGCGTGACAGTGTTGTCAGCCGTTGTTGATTTGCACGAGATGGACACGTTCATGACTAAGAACGAAAAGATCAATTTTCTATTGCGGATGGTTGCAGAAGGTGATGAAGTGTATATCATGAGTCACCTTTTCACCGTTTTTTTTTAACTCTGAGAGAATGTTCCACAATTCGGGTGTTTGCATTGACAATCAGAAATGTTTTAGACAGAATGAAATTCTAAGTCTGTGATGAGGTACGACAAATGTTTGATTGTGTCTGAAAATTTTAAATAAAAAATAATGGTTAACTATTCACTGGTGCAGTCATGTAAGAGGTGTGGGCCATATTTTGCAGGAAAGGTTAGGGGAAGAAGGTACCAGATTATAATAAGAAAAAAAAAATAAACTTAGGATATGTCTTAGACATGTGATTGTGTGTATAGGAACATTATAGGAACATTGTGCAAGGGCTCTACCAAACAGGAGAATGTAACGATAGTGTGTGGAGTAGAAAACAGTATTTGTAGGGACCCAGGTTACAATATTGAGAGTTGTCGTGTAAAAATAATTTCTGCAACGAATCATATACACAACGGATATGATCAGTTTAAGTGGAACGGTTCTGTAAGGTTGATCAGTAAGATTAATATAACTACTGGGTTAGAAATATATATGGTTCCTGTTAATGTTGTTTGGAGGTGGGATTTCATCAGGCATGGCCTGCATCTATATAAGAAAGGAGGTGTAAGGTGGCTGGGTTGATACCAAAATCCTTAAAGGGGAATCTGCAAGTCGTGTATCTCTTTTTTGTGCTAAGATCAGTGTCCAATGACTCAGCGAGGAATTAAGCTAAACGATAATCTCTGACAGAAAAGTATTAAAGATGTTAAAACAAACAAAATTCTCATAGAAGTAGTGTGGCACTTAGTAATAGCACATATCAACAAAATGCACCACGATTAAACAATAAAGTAGATGAGCTTTTGTTTTTTATGTATTACTTAAAAACCGAAGAGACAGTAGATTTTTCATGCCTGTCAATCACGGTGGAGTGGAAGAGAGCTCTTAAGACGCCTTGTTCCGAAACGCGCAGTTGCTTGCTGTCGAAGGTTCGAGTCCTCCCTCGGGGATGGTTGCATGAGTTGTCCTTCGTGTAAGTTAGTTTTAAGTGGTGTCTGTGGACTGTTGAGCATAGCAGTTTAATCTAATAGGTTTAATAAAACTTGAACATTTGATTTAGGCCTGTCTGCGCATCAAATTTTTCATATTTAGAAGGTAAATGTAAGTGCATGTAACCTTTTAGGACATTAGAGACAGCATAGAAAAAGGAGGCGTTGCGATACATACAGCATTAATAATTATATATTTGTGAAAAAATTAGAAACATAATCGTTTTTTTGTAGAGCAACATGAAGGATCATGTGTCACTGAGCTTAATACACAGCATAAAAGTACTTCTGTGGAGGTCCCCGTCTGTAAATTTCCAGCTGTTTGAGAAAAAAACGTGGGCTCCTTCTTGGGCTGCCTGTCAGACAGGAGGCAGCATGTTAATATCTATGCAATTCACTCCATTCCATGGTGGTTGCACGTGCAGCAACAGTGACGAATAAATCAAATAATCAGTAGTCTCTGCTACAACAGAGACCGCTAATGAATTGATTAAAGTTTGTGTAGACTTAAATACAGATTCTCTGAAAGAAAATAACTGGAAGAAACACCCTGAAATATTAATCGATTGTTTCAATTTCACATCGGTCATAGACTTTTCTCCTCGAGTTGTAAAGGAAATCAGCCCAGTGATAGATAACCAAGGTAAGATTATGCAGGTTGTGAATTGTCATTCTGAACTGCCGATTATAGTGTATTATAGCTCTATAAATGACTCAAGAGTCCTCCAAAGTAGTGCAAGAAATTAATAATTTAAAAATGTAAATTTGAGGTACCTCCTGCGTCAGCTAGACTTGAATGGGGTGTCTAAAAGAAGGAGTAGATTGTTGGGAATATTCTGAGTCTTGAAGAAATCGTCAGTTTAGATCAAACATCAAATGTTCAAGTGTTTGTAAACGTAAGGGACCAGACTATGGAGGACATCGGTCCCTGGACTTACAATCCTTTAACTCATGCTAAGTATATCACACACACACACACACACACACACACACACACACACACACACTCATGCCCAAGGGAGAACTGGAACGTTCGACGGGAGCGGCCATGCGATCCGTGAGTTTGCGCATTAGACGACGCGGCCATTCCCACACGGAATCAATTTAGCATTGAAGGGCAATGTGTAGGATAGAATCGCCGTGGTAGACGGAGAGACTACTCAAGTAAGCAGGTTCAAAAGGATGTAGGTTGCAGCTCTTATACAGAGATTAAGAGTTTCACAGAAGATGAGGTAGTGTGAAGAGTTTGGTCAAACTAGTCTATCGACTGCCATTTTCTCGCATGACACCTTTCGAGACATGGATGAAGGGCAACAAGCAGTTTTTGTTTTTCTCGATTTCCAAAATGCATTTTACGTGATGCCACAGTGTACACTACTGACGAAGATACGAGCATATGGAATAGGTTCACAGACTTGTGACTGGCTGGAAGACTTCCTAAGTTATAGAACGCAGTACGTTGTTCTCGACGGCGAGTATTCATCAGAGACGAGTGTATCGTCAGGCGGGCCCCAGAGCAGTGTGATAAGACCGCTATTATTTACTGTCTATATTAATGATCTGATAGGCATAGTAACGTGTAATTTGCGGCTGTTAGCTGTTGATGCTGTGGTTCATGTCGTCTTTAATTGTCGGTAATAGGATACAGGATGACTTAGACGAACTTACTAGTTTGTGTGAAGAATGTCAGAAAGCTGAAAATGTAGAAAAAACGTAAGGTGATGCACATGAGTAGGAAAAACAATCCCATAATGTTCGAATACAGTATTAGTAGCGAGTTTCTTGATGCAGTCGCGTCGTTCAAATATCTGGCCATAACACTGCGAAGCAATGTGATATGGAACGAACATCAGTAAGGCGGACAGACCACTTCAGTTTATTGGGAGAATTTAGCAAAGATGTACTTCATATGTAAAGGATACCGCGTATAAATGCTTGTACGACTACGTCTTGAGTATTATTACTCAAGTGTTTGGGACCCGCAGCAGATCATTTTAAAGGAAGACATTGAAGCAGTTCAGAGGCGAGCACTTAGGTTCGTTACTGGTAGGTTCGACCAATGCGCGAATGTCACGGAAATACTCCGGGAACTCGAATGGGGAACAGCAGATCAGTTTAAAGGAAGACATTGAAGCAGTTCAGAGGCGAGCAGCTAGGTTCGTTACTGGTAGGTTCGACCAATGCGCGAGTGTCACGGAAATACTCCTGGAACTCGAATTGGGAGCAGCAGATCAGTTTAAAGGAAGACATTGAAGCAGTTCAGAGACGAGCAACTAGTTTCGTTACTGGTAGTTTCGACCAATGCGCGAATGTCACGGAAATACTCCGGAAAGTCGAATGGGGATCGCTGGAGGAAAGACAACGTTTTTGTTCGAGAAATTCTGTTGAAGAAATTTAGAGGGCCGGAATTTGAGAGTAGAGCTATCTTCCTGCCGCCTACTTACTTTTTGCGTAGTGATCGAAAAGACAAGATAAAAGAAATTAGGGCTCTTATAGAGTCATATTGACATTCTTTTTTCCCTCGTTCTCTGTGGGAATGAAATAGGAAAGGAAATGCCTAGTACTGGTACAGTGTACCCCCCGCCAAGCACTTACGGAGGATTGCGGAGTTTGTATGTAGATGTAGAGCACAAAACTTCTGTCACATCAGTGTCGTTCGTTTTCCCTGCATGCTTCATTCATTGCTTACTTTGTGCCTGTATTGTTACTGGTGTCGGTCGTAATCTCTTTCATCCGGGTGCGGCGTGTGCCGACAGCGCGCAGTTTCGGCGTGACGGACCCGTGCGGCATCGAGGCGGACGACTTCCTGAGCATGCAACCGGTGCCCAAGTCCGGCGCCTTCTGCTACGTCGCCGTCTCTGGGGACGTGCTGCGCGGCTGCAACTCTACGGGGCCCAGCTCCCGCGGCTCCTCCACCAACGTCTCCTAGCACAGGCGCCGACACCTCCTTGTTTCGTGCACTGTATCGTCAAATTGTATGAAGCGTCAATAAAAGACTTATAAATTATCCATTACTCTATCTTTCCTTTTCTGCAATTAAAGATAACTTAACATTACTAGAATTTTGTTTTTATTTATAAAGCATATACCGTGGTTCGTTGAAAATGGTTAATTTCATGTATATCATTTTTATGTTGGGTGTCAGCGATCAGCATTAAATAATCAATATACATGTACAAATGAAAAGTGTGAAATGGTTTGTCCAGCCATTTCCCTAGAACAATTCATTATTTTAGTGGTACATAGCGCTTGGTCTGCATTTATACGTGAGAGTTTAGTCTCGGTGGTTGGAAGTGGGTTCTTGTTATGCCGTCATAAGCAATGAAAAAATCGCGTTGCTGTCTTAACCGTGCATCGAAGTCTCTAACTAATTTTTCAACGCTTTCCTACGGTGCTTGGCATGGGGTGCTTTACGACTTCGACACCGTTCTACTCATGAACATGACAGGTGACGCAGGTTTTTATACTCTGCAAGCCACTGTATCATTCGTAGCAGAGAGTACATTGCATTGCAGTTCTACGCCATTTGACCTATCACTACAAAAGTTGACAGATGTTGTAATGAATCAATTTATTTATTTACAGATGTGAAAGGAAAGTGTTTGTGGCATTGTCCAGTATTTCGTACATTACTGCCTTCTGCCATCCAGTCATGATTATACTGGCAGTTAGCCGTTGGGTATTTATAAGTAAGGAAGTTTGGTTTCGGTGGGTGGAAGAAGGTGGGAGTGGACGTCAAAAATGCCTTTTGCAGTTTTTTTTTTTTTTAATTTTTACTCAAATTTTGGTATATATTTGGCCCTGAATATTTTAACTGTTCTAAAAGCTTAAATAATCATATGAAAATTTCAAAATTAATAAATTCTAGAATGTTTTAGATTGTTCTAAAATTTGAAGATTGAACTAGAATGATCTGCATTATAAACAAATGCTTAAAATTATTTAAATGTGTACTAAGTCAAGTTTTGATGTTATATATGACGAAGTTCTTAGATCTTAGCTATAGCCTACAGTAATATGAAAGTTCTAAATTCTCATCGGTATAGAATGTTTTAGATTGTTCTAAAAATTTACAGATTCAGCTTCAATGCTCTGAATTATATACGAATGTTTAAAATTATTTAAGTGTCGAAATTTGTATCGCTGAAGATATAAAAGCCGATGTTCATAACTTATCGTCAGTCTGATATGGTCCAGACCTGGCTTGCCACATATTTTACATAATTTCTATGTACTTGGCGTATCAAAAGTTCCTGTTTATAATTTGCGACATTCATTGTTAAAGTAAGACAAGTTTGTACTGGAGTAAGAGCGTACATTGTCTCAAAAATCACAATATACACATTTTTTCTTTTCAACATAGTCAACATGAATTAACACTTGTGAAGTCGTGGTAGTAACAACTTTCGGATCCCAGCATCAAACAACTATACCACCTAATCGCTATACTTGTCTGTAACAGTTTCTTTCAAAAAGTCTTCGTTCTGCAAGCGCTTACCGCAAAGGAACTCGATCAGTATTGCAAAGAGATGAAAGTCTGATACTGCTAAGTGAGGTCTGTATGGTGGGTGATCCAGTAATTGCCAATGCAGTTTGTCCACCCTTGTATTTGTTCCTCTCGCAGCGTGAAGTCGAGAGCTAGAGAGCAGACCCCATTGGCGAGTATTGTTAGCGCGCCTAAGCGTTAATAATAAATGAAAACTGCTTTTCAGCATTTATTGCAATTCCTCTTAGCAAAAGTCTAATGGAATGTCTTCGCGGTACTAAAAACCGTAATTTTCCGTGGTAAAAGTTCTTGTTTCAGTTTTCGTTGTTTCTTTAAGGAATCTGAATAATGCTGCTCACTGGAATGACCTTTATTCTGTGAAGTCCGGTGCGCAATCCGCTTATCATCACCGGTCACAATATGAGTCAGAACTTGTTACCATCCTTTAACAGCGCTCCAAAATGGACAAATAGTGTATATTTCGACTGATTTTGTGTTGTTCTATGTCAATCTTATGTACGAAAAGGTTTGTAAAACCAGTGCAAGCGTAGATCAATAAATTTTAAAATATGTCGGTGTACAATATGCGCAACACCCTGTTCCCCACATGGAGCCTTGTTCCAACGTGAAAGAAATAACTGTAGTGCAAACATCTTAATAGCTAAGATATCATCCAGTTCATTTTCCTCCTCCTAGATTCCCTCATAATCATTACTGTTTAGTTTAATTGCCTAGCTTCTAACCACATGTTGCACACAGACAGAATAAATAAAAATCTATATTAAAAATGTAACCTATGTAGAAATGAATAAACGTAATTTTTAGCTCACACATCAACTCTTAAAACGACCATGTATGAATAATGATAAACAGAATGAAACCTGAGAGCTCACAAATGCTCTGTTGGTCAGAACATCCATTTGAATTTCAATCTCCTTCCTCCAGAAGGCAACCTTCAATATTTAAAAGGATGCATCCTAATGAAACAACTAATAATCTTAGAACACGGAAAACACACTTCACTCGATTATTAAGAATCTGAGACTTAGTCTTCAGAAACGTATTTTATATATATGTCCTGATGAGGATACAACCCTTTAATTCTTCTGTTCTCCGAATGCACTTAAGTGGTATTTTTACAATATGGTATGGTCCAGAATACAGAATAAAATGGGTCAAAAGGTGCATCTAACACAACTATTTAATGATGATCCTAGTGATACAATTTTACTTCATTATACATTAAATTACAATTTATGGTTCCCTACGATTAATATAAATAGTTGCCTAATGTGTTTCCATAAAGGTCTTATTCCTGCAATTGCACTATATTTTTACACATTTGCTAATACTTCGGTCTTCAAGTTGAAAACGGTACTTAATTAATAAGACCTTAAATTCGGTGGACTGTTCAGTTAACTACTCAAGCAGTTAGACGTAGTGTTATCTATATAATGCATCACCTAAAATGTTACTTTTCCCATTTACGTTAATTATATTCGTTGCATAAGCCTGAATCATAAGAACCCACCGTGGAAGTTGTGCATGTAACAACTTACACGACATCAGAAAGCTTAATGCTTGGTTGACATAAAAATTCTGTGTATTTTTACCATGCAAATGCTAATGAAATTTCTTCAAGGATCAAACCTACACATTAGTGGTATATTTCACAAGGAGGAGGAATAAAACTGCTCAAATACCACAACTTTTAGTCTCCGTCACTAGACAAAAATCTTGTAACATATCTCGATGGTAAAGTATATTCAACAGATCCTGACTGATTCTCTGAAATGCCTGAGCAGATTCCTATGACCAGTATAAAATTCTGTGTTTTTGCAAGAAACTCAGCAAGTCATCATGATACAATAACTGATCTGAAATAAATATCCCGAAGAATGAGGCTAACCTTTCTATTGTTTTTTGAGATTTGCTGTTGCACAAAATCCTTGAAATTTACTGAATAGTTGAGTGAGTAACTCCAGATTTTGGTCCCAAATTTGTGTTGCGATCAGCAAATTATCGACACATATGCCATGACTTGTCCAACATCTCGGATTCAAGAACTGTGTCCGAAGCGGGTATGAACACACCCCCAATAACGTTTTATGCAATTGGCATCATTCTGATTTGTTAGCTGCTACATTTGACTATAAAAGCTCTGTACTTGCCAGTAAACAGATCTTAAGTCCAAACTTGAAATAAATATTACTCTGCGGAATCTCTGAAGCAACTCCTCTAAATTCTCAGGCATTGTGGGGAACTGATGACCATTGTAGTTTTGTCCCCTTATACAACAACAACAACATCTCAGGCATTGTGGCAATTGGAACAATTAGTTTGTCCAACTCAACAGAGAGAGAAAGAACAGCGATCGGCTTCATTTTTCTATTGCCGTCATCGAGTTAAGAAGCATTAGTAGCAACTCTCCCCGATCGCCATTAAAATTGTTGTAAGTATAGTGCTAAATGTGTAAAGTTTGTTTCTTTCATATATGTAAGTTCCTTAGTTAAATGGCGGGTGTGTTCTTATTTGGTTCCCCGCCTCCCTGTGACGTTGATGATTCACACAATTTGCGTGTGACGGAATTGGACGCCATTACGGCTGACGAATAACGGTGCAGTGATTGTTAAACATTTTATTACCATTTGATTCCGATCTTTTTCTGCTATTGGATTCAGTTGTTGAGAAAACTGACTATTTGAAAGTGGAACGGACGATTCCATGATTGTGCTTGAATGTTCCGAGTTTGCCATTTCGAATTTTCCATTTGATAATTCGAAGTCCTATTTTGGCTTTGATTCCCATCAACGTTGCCACGTTTCGATCTCCCACTTTTCGTATGTTCAAGATATTCCTAGGAACTGTCTGTGAACCACTATATTGGAAATTGGGTGGTCGGATCTGCCATTGTTGTTTAACACATAGAGTTTGTATATAACTATTAAAGTTATTAGTCTGTATGTTGTTCTTATAGCCTCTGCCTTTTCTTTTCCCATTTCGATTTCCAGTATTATACTCATTGCTCTGTCTAATTTTTCACTTTGTAGTTTCGCAGTATGTAGCATTACATATAATTTTTTTTTATTGAAATTATTTATCTGCGACATTTGACCCTAGCATCCGTTCTCTCTGCCAGTAAATCTCTGATTTATTTGTTTCATAAGATACTTTCACTTTTTTTACGACCTGGGGAGAAAACGGAATTGCTCGTCGTCTTTCGCCTTCTTGCTGTCGAATAGATCGGACGTCTCTCCACATTGACTATGTAAGTGTGGGCATATAATTTCTTATTTGTAATACATACCACAGTTCAATTGAAATTCATTTTTTTAAATCTTTGTTTCCAGCATACTTCGTAAAATGATGCTTGGCCTTTGTTGTAAATTGCTTCAAGATTGCGGAAGAACATTCAAAACTCGAAATTCGATTACGCACTTTTGTGTTGAATTTTGTTTCAATGCTTGCAGTAATTATTTTTTCCTTTAAACGAAGTCCGATAATTGTGCATCTTTTAAACACCAATCGTATTTGGAATTAAACACGGTCATGAAACTTTAGTTTTCGAAGCTTATGCAACCAAGCATCAGTTTACAGTAAAGAAGAAATTTTTTATTCCGTACTGGCTCGACTCCAGTGTGATGACTCCAATCCAATCTGTATTCTCCTTCCAGGTAAAAAACGGATTCCGCCACTTTCTTTTGTAATGATGCTTTCTGGTGTTGTCTTTATTCTAACCACTATTGCCGCTAAATACTGATAACGGAATATTTCATGTTTTTCTCAGTGTCTCTATCTTTTCAAAATTAATATTCACTGCAATATTTCACAGTTGGTTAAATTTCAGTTACGGTACTTAACTTTAATCTTGACGACAATGCTAGCTGAAAAGATAAAGTATCATTACAAGTACCATAGTTGTTATTAACAGAATGTACTAATAACTATACTGTTCACTGGCTCCTATTTACTCCTGAATTAAATCCAGAAAACTACGACAGACATGAATTCCTCAAAATTATTGTCAGATTTACCTAACAGCTTTTCACAGATGGGAATTGGCAAACGATTCCTTAATGTACGTAACACTTCTAATGCCAGTAAATAATTATTCAAATAACGAGACTTGTTTTCAAATTTCTGATTGTATTAGCGCAAAGTTTGATTATGCGGATTATACATTTGTCTTGTATGAAATTCGTTAAGCAAAGTTCTTAAATAGATTAATTTCAAAATTTGGCAATGAACTTTTAAACAAACTCTTTGTATGTCTCACACTCATCAACTACACTCATGCTAATGAATTAAGGACAATTGCAGATTGTGACTGCACACAACGAGGTACTATACAATACTGGCACTAATAGCATAGGCACATACGGAACACACACGACACAGATCTGTAAGTCCACAGTATTGGTGATAAGTTGAGAAAACGTCACTGTTTCCGGCGCATGCACCCCGACATCAGTATGTGATACGATCACCACGCACGCACATGTTCATAGGCCGCACTGCGGGTTGGCATACTCTGGATCTAGACGACCAAGAGCATCTCGGACGTGCTCGATGGGGTTTAGGTCTGAAGAACAGGCAGGTCACTCCATTCGATTGAAATATTCTGTTTCAAGGAATTCCTCCACGACGGCAGCTTGTAGAAGCCGTGCGTTATCATCCGTCAGGAGGAAGGTGGGACCCACTGCACTCCTGAAAAGGCGGACATACTGGTGCCAAATGACGTCCCGATACACCTGACCTTTTACATTTCATCTGTCATATACATGCAGGGGTGTAAGTTGTGTTGATACTGCCGGCCCCCTCATCTCAATATTAT
This sequence comes from Locusta migratoria, assembly GCA_026315105.1. Classification (NCBI taxonomy): domain Eukaryota; kingdom Metazoa; phylum Arthropoda; class Insecta; order Orthoptera; family Acrididae; genus Locusta; species Locusta migratoria. The sequence continues at coordinate 107,982,676 of CM048747.1, forward strand.
TGTACGATACCGTCTGTCTGGTCCTCTCATCTCAATGTCATCCTACGATACCGTCTGCGTCGAATCCGGAATCGTGTGGTTCAATTGTGATAAAAGTTGCGTGTGAAGTTAGTTAAAAACGATATAGCCAGCCTAGGAATCAGTGTAGGACAGTGTCTCGGTGATACTTTAATTAAAGCAAGTGATAGATTTCATTAATTAAGAGATTCATATATTTTCTTTCCAGACAGTTCTATAAACAATAGTTGCGTCATTGTATGTTATTTCAAGACTTAAACAGACGAATTGTAAAATCTTTTGTATAAAACAAGAAGAAATGAAAATAAATAGCATTGTATATATGTTAGGCTCATAAACTAGTTGTGTTGACCAGCTAATTATATTAATTAGTTTAATAGTAGAGATTTGAATATTGTAATTCTTTATATATATTGTCTGACATGACATTTTGAACTTATTTTGAGAATTGCCAAGATAATTGATAGCTCAATATATGTTAGGAACATGTATGATGTACTCGTTAACAAATTAATTGACATTTAAGATCGCACTTTGTTGTCAACAGAAAGATCGGAGATTTCGTCTTAAAAATATATAAGCCATGTAAAAATTATTGTATGTATAGTTTTCATTTTATATTGTGATTATTTTTGTGTACATGAAATGTTTTCTTTGTGTGTTTGTTAATTGTAAATCAGTATATTCAATTATTATGAACAATGCATAATGTAACGTCATTATTGCCGATGTTATATATTTGCCTCACCGCCTTGCGTGGGGGAGTTCGAGTTTTGGCTTTCTGAAGTGCACTGGAAGCTATTTCAGTCAGTTGTCTTAAAAATGGAAGTACTATCAACTAAGTTCTGTTGTTGTGGTAATTTGTGTACGTTATTGTAATGTTTTGGTGGAGAAGAAGTTTGATTTAAATTAAAGAAGAAGTGAAAAATTGTATCTACGAGTATTTTTTCTACCACGACGCCCCAGGAGAATATGTTGCAGGGAGCAGAACCCCCATACATCGAAATGTTGAAAAGATGAATAGTATGTTGGAAAGTGGTAGAATGAACTGTAATTACTTAAAAACTCATGAAAATGTCATAACGTGCACCAATCATAACCCCACCCTACACCAACAAACCATTACTTCCATATAGGCCCCTTTCCAGGATTTTACGGGTTTGGTATCAGGTTCCTGGTTCACGTGAACATAACCTGAGACCACTGTTCCAATGACCATTTACTGTGTTATTAACACCAGTCTTTACCGGCTCTTCTGTAACCAGTGGAATGCATCTTGTTCTACGGGCTAATAAACCATGTCTGATAATTTGTATCTAGACTCTGTGTCTACAGACTACCTGCAGTACTCGGTGTATGTCTGTAGGCGCTGATGATGAGATATCGGTATTGTTGTCGTGTTGTACACTGTGGATGTCCCGTACCTTAGCACATGGACACGTTTGCTGTCTGCTGGAATCGTTGCCATAATCTTGCGATCCCACTTTGTGGAACACGCAGGGCCCGTGCTACGACCTACTGTGTTTGACCAGCCTCAAGTCGCCCTAATACTCTACCCCTGTAACACTACATCGCAATCACAGCACAAACTAGCCATTTTCATCCTGATTCAATTCTAATAATTTGTAAGAGGCAGAATTTTTTACGTATTTGTCAAAATTTCAGTAACAGTCAATATATCTTTGAAGTATCGAAACAGTACAGTCTCAGAGTAACCGCGTCTAAACACCGTAAATCAGAGTAATCTTTTGTCGCAATAGTAGTACAAATAGTTCCGCAGTATAGCTACTCGCTCTCTCAGTCTTTGTACCTCCCAGTGTTAACAGCTCTCAGAACTTGTTTCTCGTAACGATAAAATCTCACTCGGTCTTTGTGGTTGTATCTGAAATAGATAGTCAGGTGCACAAAATATTCCGAACTTTTGGTTTACTATGATTGAATTTATTTGAAAGGCTTAATTAAATCGAAGTTATAGGCGAGTACGTAAATAATATCTGTGGACTTTAATTCGGGATAGGCTCCTCCCGATTGGAACGTAATAGTCAAGAAAATATTAATCATTGCTAAAAAGGTTTTCTTCATTGACAAACATTAAAACAAATAACTTTAACTTGTTTAAAAAAATTATAATAATAAATAATTTTAAATATTGTCTTTGCCAAGAATATCACTGCGATTTTGTGAAATGAACTATAGACAACTGCTTATTTAAAATATATCGTTTGACTTTGATAGAGTTTTGTAAATCTGTGCTTTAGGTGAAATGTAGGAGAAATATTAAATTAAAATTTTGTGTCGACCACTTCAATCATAGTTAGCACCTGACCTTTCCATTGATATTTGAAGAACTTTTAAAAATAACATCTTTGAATTATCTGTGAATCAAAGTGACTAAAAATAATTAAAATGTTATGACTTTTATAGGTAAAGACTAGTGAATGTTTATGTGAAGTGCTTCGTTAAATGGAATTACTGGGAAAGAAAAGATTATATTACAAAAAGAATTTATAATTTTTAAAACAAGCCCCTGAGATCACAGAGTCCATATTCATCAGTTAAAATATAATCCATAAACTGTGTTAGGCTACGGAAGGTTAAACCAGAGGCATCCGTAACTGAATATATGAAATATTATCAGGTGTACCAACGTATGCCTCAAATAAAAATCGTGCCTACTGAATCTTTATGTGAAGACGACGAAAGCTTGCACTACCGCTGATGTCGCTTCTATCATACCGAAGCAATAAACCAAATAAATTTCCACCACCAACCAAAATATCAAAGAAAAGCACGTCACACCCCTTATAACGTCATCAATATGTGTTCTTTAAGCCATTATCAACACACAGTCACCATTAGCACGTCTGAAAACGTCTGCACACTTACTTGCTGCACCGTACTCTAACATGCACCAACACCTCTCTACGTATGTGGACCGCTGCCAGCGCCACCGTGCGACGACGCAGGTGAAATGCACCGCATGGTCATACCCCGAGGGGATTGAAACCCGCAAGCCGGCCGCCAGAGCGTTGTTTGTCCATGTATCATCATTATCCTTAGTTTACGAGCATGAGTGTGCATCATTGCCGGCCGCGGTGGCCGAGGTGACTGAGGCGCGCCAGTCCCGGTCAGCACGGCCACTACGGTCGGGGGTTCGAATCCCCCCTCGGGCATGGATATTTGTGCCGTCCTAGTTCGTAAGTAGTTTGTAAGTTTACAAACTAGTTAAGTCCCATAAGCTTAACAATCATTTGAACATTTGTGCATCATTTGTCCACAATGTAGCCTCTCCTTCGATAAAGGATAATGTATACAAAGTCTTCTGTCGTTCACTCTAGACAGAAGGTACGTTTTGAAAACTTCTCACAAATATTATAGGGTGTACCGATTTATTTTCTGGGTTGAAAATCCATTTTCCAACAAACTATGGGCAATTTTCATTTGTATTAGTTGTTGCGTTGGGTCAACGTTATCACATTTCATTGCAAAACTTCGATGTTTGCAATAGCTAGCTCACACGCAAGAAGCATTGCCAGCGCAATCTCTCTTCTTCTTTTTTTTTTTTTTTTTTTTTTTTTTTTTTTTGTTACGATCGATCTCACTGACGACAAGCTTCTTTCAAAATGTTGATCAGTTAGCACGTTTTGTTCAACTAGCGCTAGCCTGTTTTTTTATACTTCTTTGCCACAATGGTATTTCAGAAGTGACGCGTTCAGAAACTTCTTAAATTCGTTGCAAAGAATCTGTGCAGACTAGGTAGTTCCGAAATCAATCTCAGTTGTGAAATTTTCTACGGCCTATTTTATTTCTCGGTTTACTTTATCAATTAATTCGTTGTCTTTTTGATCTATACTTCTCATTCATGGGTTATGTTTGTTCAGTAAACGTCTCAGATACTTGTTCGCTCTGAGAAAGATCCAACTGTTTCATTCTATTTTCCAATCCGCAAATATGAACAGTGATTGTCTCTTGGTTAGCTGTAAACGTTCTACCTTTTTAGACAACTATGATATCGTACCGGGGATATCTCCAATATTCCCAGTAATCCTTTTTATAGTTTGTACAAATGTTTAACGACAAGAGTATCGCACTCTTCCTGCCACTTTTCTGTTGTCAGAGCAAATTACTCTATAGGTAGAGCTACAGCTTCCTTTCCTTCTTTTATTCCACAATTAATTTTTCAGTCTTTTCCCGGTCCTGTTCTTGAAGCGACTCAGATATGCGTTCTTATCAACAACTCAGTTCGGTTTTCCACATTGGTGACTTGTGCGGCTAAATCGGCACCTATCAATTCACTCTAGGTATATGCCTCCACTGAAGTAGTCCTACCTTCAAGTGGAACGATATAATCGGATTCCTCTAATTCGTCAGTTAATACAATTTTAGGTAATCATCCTAATTCATTTAAATATTCTTTAGAACCTAATTCAGTCATTTCATCACAGTAAGTTCTAAGTTTACGGACCTTGTCTTTATCAATTCGTGGCATCATAATTCACTTTTGACAGCATATGCACAAAGTATGACTCACAAATATAAATCCTTGCTCTGCTAAACAAATATACTGAAATACTGATAATCAGTGTCAACACCATTACTTGATGTGACTGTACGACATACAACTGGCAGTTCTGACATAACTACTTCTCAATTTACTATAGAATGTGAAACAATGCTTCAGGAAGTGAACCAGCTTTTGTATTCAATTATATTCACAACTCTACTACTTTGGTTGTCAGAAACGAGGACTGTCAAACGCAGAAGTCCTTTACCTTATGTATTACAGGAGATAGCGGCATGAACACAGCTTGAGCATCATTGATCTGCCCAAGTCTCAGCTCACCAACCAGAAATAATTTTTTATGTAACATAAACATTACATTGATTAAGCACTATCATGAAACACCCATTAAAAATTTCACTCTACTGTTACTAGTAAATTAAATTATTCTAACAATACCATGTAACAAGAGTATTGTAATGTATATACTAGCATGGAGCGCCGCGTTATGACGCAAAAATGTGCTTTCAGTTTCTTTTATTTGTTTCTTTGGATATGTGTTTCAAAGTTGTCAAATTAGTTTTCATGTGGGTAATGGAACTTCGTTTATCTGTAATTTTCCGGCTAATCTCATTCTGAATACTTGTTACTGCTCAGATATTGAAACACACAGCACATACTCTTAAAAAATGAATTTTCTGTTGATAAAAGCACAAGACGTCAATACTAATGAATACAGAGTCTCTGTAGTTCTTGTTAATATGTAATGGGTTGTAAAATTGTTTTACTCGTCTGTGCCTGATCTCTGAAATAATGATTTTATGTCCTTGGTTCTCTTTTAGCGTAAGACTCAGTTTTGAATTGCTTCTGTGCGGCTCTTACGTGTATGTTTCTTGGCGAACTCCAGAGCTGATGACTATTAATGTTTTTTTAGAATAATGATTTTACTTCGTCAGGTACGTGATTCTGAGTTTCTTTAACTTTTTAGTTCATTTTGTTACGGTTATATTTCGACTATAATTTATAATTTTTAATAAATATTGACCAGTTCCACCCTCATGAACCTGTGACACCATAATTAAATTTTTGATTTATTTATTTTATTATGCTTCGAATTATTACTGGAAATACTGTGTACAAGACATTGATGTATGGAATGAGTAACCTATCTTTGCAACTTATGTTCTTTGAAAATGTCTTTTATATTGAAGAAGGTTGGAAAATGCGTTTTGTTAAATATATAAGTAATATTGTTAATGCAATATATTTGTGTTAATATTTGTGTATGCTGAGCAACTTGTAGAGGTTCTGACTGAGGGCTTTTGTAAATTGTACTGGAGTAGAAAAGACGAGGGGCATCCCCGCCGTAACGGAGACTGTGTGGGAGCGAAGAGGTGGGAAAAACGCGGTAAGTTGTCGGCTGGCGCAGTGGCTAGTGTGTGGCAAGGGATTACGGTTTGAGACGTGATAGCGTGCAGTTGCAGTCGTGGTAGGTACAGTGGAATGTACTGAGATGCCTTTGTTTCTTGGTGGCTATGTTTTGGAGGCCTTTACCTACAAGAAGTTCGTAATATGGCCTCGGATGAAATATTGTTGCTGTGGTAAGTACTGGCATCAATTGGTGGCTTAATATTGCGACGCTACGAAGATTGGCTTTTGGTCGCATACTTCAAGAGCCAGTAAAGCAACATATTGCACCACATGGAGCCACACTGCAGCGCCAAACTTCCACACTCAAGTAGGATAGTTTTTTATTATGTATAACAGTCCGAACCTCATTTTCGTTCACAACTTTGAATAATTACTTCTTTTAACGAGAATTGACTTTGAACCCATTATTGTCCTATGTCGTTATCCAAGTAGGGTCCTATCCTTTGGTACAGTGATTATTCCGATAGTTCCCCGGAGATAACTATAAACGATTCTAATAACATTTGCTTTGCTTAAATATATAGTGGAGTTTTCATTGAAAGTGGACAGGAGAGTAAATCTTATCTCCACTGAGCAAATGCAGTTTCAGTTAGTTCAATAATGAGGTATTCTGAAGTGGTAAATTTAAATCTGATTAATAAAAATATATGTTGAGCAGTGATATAAACTTTGGTGTTACGTAAATTCAGTGCATAGTAATTTGTGCGCAAACGAGAGTAGCGTGTCAGATTTCTAAATTGTTGAACTGAAGGCAATTAATTACTTAGAGGAAAGTAATTTCTTACGCAACAATTTTACATTCAGTAGTTAATGAAAATATAAGCTTGCTAGTGTTATAAATAATTCTTGAACAGTGGTTTACTAAGAGATTGCTATTTTGAAGTGCTTACACTATGGTAACACAGAATGATATTTTTTTCTTAAAGTGATTCTTGTGAAGTACGCCTGAACTGAAAGTTGGCTAGGTTAGTGTCTGAAGTTTAATAATTACCTACAGAATAGTAGATTTTTCCATTCAGCATATTGTTGGTTCTAGCAAAGAGTTTAATTGAATTTTTCCATTTCCATATAATGCTTACTTACAAGTATAGATTATGGTGAGGCTGTCTGCTACTTTAGAAAGCGACCACACTACATAAGTGTTGCATTTAAATTACGTTTGTTAATGTTCTCTAAATTTTTAGGAAATATTTTAGTTTTATTTCAGTAATTATCGAGTCATTGAGATACTTGGTAATTGTTGTCCGTGAAGGACTGGCGACCGTAAATTGAATCTTTTTTAGTGGTAATTGTGTTTGATAAAATTGCTCTTTCTGACTCCTGGTAACTTTATCACTGTTTTGTTTCGCAATGCAACCGATGTTCACCGCACTGAATGTTATCACCGATGCCCTTGTTCATTAGGATAACACACGGTTAAAGAAAAATCCTTTCGGAGGTGGAAACGAAGCAGTAGGTCTGATAATGAAAAAGAAAATAAGAATTTGGGTAAGTTACTACGAACAGAATAGTGAACGCATTATCGTAGCAAAGACTGACACCAACCCAATACCGACCAGTTTGTATTCGTTGTGTGGCGAGGGATGGTTTTTCCCGAAGCGTGAGACATCACTCTTGCTGCGACCGTGGAAGTAAGTACTTAGTCGAATTATGCTTAGGGGATGGCAGGCTGTTAGAAATTTGCTTTCTTTGTGATCAGGCAGTCTTGGTTTGTCAGAGATAGTTATCTTGAGTAATTCTTTCGCTATGTGAGGCGAAATGTTTCTTAATTTACAGCACTCGAGTAATTCAGTGTAAATTTAGTATTTGCATTTTCATGATTTTGTGTCCGGTTTTCTCAAGTCAGAATTCACATGTGTGGCCTTCAGCCTTTGTGTTAACTTAGTGTGTTTAAACTTTCTTGTTGTTTTTTAACTAAAGTTATCGCGAGTATGCTAAATATTTCTCAGATTTTCTAGAAGGTAGGCCTACTTCAGTGGTAGTATATACCTACAGTGAATTGATAAGTGCCAATTTAGCCGTACATGTCGCTTGTGTGGAAAACCGACCTGAGTTGTGGATAATAACGCATATTTGAGTCGCTCCAGGAACAGGACCGGGAAAAGAATAAAAAATTAATCTAGGAACAAAAGAAGGAAAGGAAGCTGCAGCTCTAACTACAGAGTACGTTGCTCTGACAACAGGAAAGTGGCAGAAAGAGTGCGATACACTTGTCGTTAAAATTTGTACAAACTATACAACGAATTACTGGGAATATTGGAGATATACCTGTTACGATATCACAGTTGTCTAAAAAGGTAGATCGAAAGAAGTGTCAATACCCGACTGATGGAACACAAAAGAAATTGGCGACTGGAACACACCGACAAATCAGCTGGAGCGGAACATGTCTTTATAAACGGGGATCATGAAATACAATTCAGCGAAACTAGCGTGCTAGCCAAGACCTCACATTATTATACACGGAATTATAGAGAAGCCATAGAGATCCAAAAGCACCACAATAATTTCAATACAAAAGAAGATGGTTTGAAATTAGAGAAGATATGGCGGTCGACTTTTCATAAACGATTTGACAATCGATTACCTGTAATCGAGAACGATGACACTGGTCAGAAATAGCTTCATAGTCGGCAGCACGTGACAAGTGGTGGCGCCATCTATGCGCTCTATATAAGTAGGACATCCAGCAGCTAGAAACCCGTTGTCGACTCACCCCTGAAGATATTGCCCGCAGTAGACAACGAAACGTTGCGAGAAGGAAGTTTTACAGATGGACCATGGCATATTAGCCCGGAAGTTTTAAGTAATGAGTACTTTACATGTTTTGCTAACGAACAGTTTTGGATCCACATATCCAAACAAATTGTAAATATCTATGATTGCAGACCACGGAAGATGTTTTACTATCATTAAAACGAAATTCGTCTGGTAACAAAAAGTCGCATCTTATTTGTTGTTGCATAGACGGGCAAACATTCCCCACGATAATTACATAAGCAACAACGGACGTCATGGCCAAACAAATGAAGAATCTTTGCTTCTTTCTGTTTTGCAAAGAGGAACGTATTTTTACAAATATTAACAATTAGAAATTAGGGACAACTACTATTGAAAATTGCGAACCCCTTTTCCGATGTTGTAAAAGAAGTACTTTTTTACATTGCATCGGTTCATACTGTTTTAAGGATACAAAAATTTTGAACATGGATCATCGGAGTATATAAACAGTGAACTGAATAACGAATCGCCATTGCCTGTGAAACATTATTATTATTTAATTGTAAATGTTGCCTTAAATACAGCTCCTTTAGCTTAACAGTGTACGTTACGTTTTTACGAGAAAATAGGATCATTAAACAGAAAATGTAAATATGTTGCATTTGGAATCGCAAAGACAGTTCTTTTATTTATCCCTGAGTGATTATCGATGTTTTTCACTATCACAATACTATCGTGGAGTCATTAGTGACCCCAACAATTATTAATAGACTCACTTGGATTCAATATATTATGGTAATTGTTTAACACACATTCATTTCTACTGGTTTGTAACTATTTTAATCTAAATTTGACTCATACGAAAGTCAAACACTCATACACAACATGTTCATTTTAGTGTCATAAATTTTTCAAATTTCAATTTTTCATTTTAGTGGTAACCCTTCATTTTTGCTTCATCTGCCTTGTTCAAAAAGTTCAAAATTAATATCTGAAATGGGAAATTTGATGTTTTAATACATAATAACTAAATTGCTTATAAATTACTATAATAATCTTACGAGACAAACAAATCAGGAATTGTTGTATTTGTATTGTGAGCACTCTGTCGACTTTCACAATCACTTGTATCGGAATTAAGTTCCTGGCTTCATTCTTATCTTGCCGATACATATTCTATATTAAGTAAATAGACCATAACGTCTTCTACCATCATAACATATCCGTCGATGTGAATAGATTAATTAATCATTCTAAGATTACACACACAACTCAGTAAACGCAGTGTAATATTGAGAAATATTGTGAACGTAAATACGAGGGTAAGTCAATTATTATCAGCAATTTAGATATATTTTTCTTTATGTTGGTAGTACTGTCGTTTTACGTTGGTGACGCATGCTTCGTTTATTTGTTTTTATATCTTTGCAATTTTCAAGCTACTACGTTAGTTTCGTGTCGCTGCCGTGCTGTTAATCATGGCTGCTCCGCTGTCTATTTGCACCAAACAAGAGCAACGTTCAGTGATACGGTTTTTTTGGGCGGAAAGTGTATCTGGGGCCGAAATTCATAGAACACTTTCAGTACAGTACGGGAGCAGTGTTTTGCCACGACTAATTGGGCACGAGTGGATTGAAAAATTCCGAAATGGTCGCACGAGTGTTAAGCACGATGACGGAGCCGGACGACCGTTTTCCGACACAAATGAAGAAACCATTGAGCGATCACGTGAAATGATTGTCTTAGACAGACGATTAACTGTTGATGAAGTGGCTGATCGTCTTCAAATTATTCATGGTTCTGTCTACGAAATTATTCACAACAGACTTGGGTTTCGTAAAGTTTGTACAAGATGGGTCCGAAAACAACTCACACAATTGCATAAGCAAACGCGCCTCGACATCTGCAAAAAACATTTGGATCGCTATGGTAACGAAGGGGACAACTTCTTAGACAGAATCGTTACTGGTGACGAAACATGGATCCATGATTACGAGTAAACGGCAGAGTATGGAATGGAAACATCCAAATTCGCCCTGCAAGAAGATGTTCAAGACCCAACCGTCCGCAGGAAAATTGATGCTTACGGTTTTTCGGGTTGCACGAGGTCCTGAACTGGAACATTATGGTGAAATGGGTACAACAATAAACAGTGTACGTTACAGTGAGATGCTTACTGACAGGCTAAAGCCTGCAATTCGAAGCAAACGCCGAGGATTGCTGTCAGAAGGTGGTGTGCTGTTGCACGACAATGCCCGTCCGCATACTGATGTCCACACTGCCGAAACGCTCCAGAAACTCAAATTCGAAGTACTGGATCATCCTACATATAGTCCCGATCTTGCCCCTTCTAACTATCACTTATTTGGTCCACTCAAACAGGCATTAAGGGGACGTCGATTTCACTCGCACGAAGCAGTGAAGGAAGCGGTGCAATCCTGGCTCGCAGCTCTACCGAAAACCTTTTATGAGGGCATAAGGAAGCTTGTAGAGCGATGGACGAAGTGCATTGAAAAGCAAGGAGACTATGTCTAAAAATGATGTTCTTGTGAGTTTCGTATTTTATTATTACAATACAATTTTATAACTACTTTGCGGGTAATAATTGGTTTTTTCGTCGTACTATCCTGGGGTCTTCAGTGACCCCAAAATCCAATTATTGCGTAACAAACAATGTCACGATTTACGCCAGCACCTGAAAGACAATTAACTTCTAAATCTTTGGCGCAAGAGTAGCGCAGTTCCAGGGATAATGTTTATTCTGGGTCAAAAAGTACCTCTCGATAGTAACTGAGGGTTATTATCTGGGGGGGAGGGGGGGCGTCAGAATTTGTTTACTTGGAAAGGGATTGCGTATTCAAAAGGTGTAGAAAGGCTCTTTTTTTTTTTTTTTTTTTTTTTTTTTTTTTTTTTTTTTTTTTTTTTTTGGCCTTCTGAGTGTTAACTCAATATGGCCATCTAATACACACAGTGGAAATGTACATATAATTAAATGAACAGACAAAACAGAAGTACATTGTGTCAAAATGGAAAGTGGAAACAAAGCGAAGACTGCATTACATTACAATTTAAATACTGTTGGAACATTTTCACATATTTACAAGCAAAACCTTATATTACCAACACACTTTATGCTTATAGATTGTGTACAGTGATCTTAATAAACTTAACTATGAATTTATATACACAAATGTCTTTTGTAAACAAAAGGGAAGAAGTTGACTGGGGAAGTGGATATCCCATCTTCACCAATGTCTGCCGGAAGTTCAAACGTTCTCGGTCAAATTTGGGGCACCTGAACAGGATGTGGTTGACATCAGCTTCCGTTTCAGGATCACACTCACATGTCGCCGAATCGTAGACGTTGATCCGATGTAGCTGTTTTGGATAAGAGGCGTGATTGAAGCGAAGACGAATAATGGTAGCAATCGCGGATCGGTCCAGATGAGTCCTCATAAACCACGGCTGCGAAGAAATCCGAGGTTGCAGCACAGCGTAGGAAGCGCCTTTAGTTTCTTGGGAAACGTTCCACATCTGTTGCCACTGTTGTTTGCCGTATTCCTTGACCGCAGATAAGAAGTCCGTGTATGGTAGTTGTAGGTCCAAGACAGTGCCTAAGGATGCCGTTTGTTTAGCCAATGCATCAACTTTCTCATTATAGCAGATACCAGCGTGAGAAGGCACCCACAATTGACTGTTCGTCCCGTATTTGTACAGACACAATTAATATTTTCGGGAATGAAATGGTAGAAACAAACCTAAGTGCTTCCAGAATTGCCACTGTCTCCGCCGTAAATATTGGGTTTGGAGAGCAGGAGGAGTAACCGTGTTGAAAGGAGGAGGAAGAGGCTAAAAATATTACGGACCCTACGACTGCTGCTAAGGCCTTCGACAGTAGTCAGAGCTGAGTTCGCTGAAGTACCTGCAGTTAAAGGTGCGTTCTGTTCCCGCATCTGAGCAAGTGTACGTGTCAGGCTGTGAGACGGCTCCAGCCCGGTAGAAGAAAAGGTCGTGTCCGGCGCTTGGTGGTCCTTAGCGGAAGCCCTCGGCACGGCGCAGCCTTCGCCTCGTCCTAACGGCCAACGCCGGCCTCTCGGCTCGCGCGGCCACACCCCCGGCGCCGGATTCCGCTAGGCGGGCAGTGGGCACAGCTCAGCGATTCGGCGCCAGATAGGGAGGGCCGCCTGCAGCAGCCGGCACTCGACCCTACTCACGCACGCGCGCCCTTCGGCGCAGGCAGATGCCCGTAGCTGGAGAGGACGTGCTATTCTGGCACCTCGTGTGGAGGCACCGCTCCAGAGGAACCTGAGGTGCCACACTAGGAACTCATAATGACCAACCGCTGAAGAGCTTACAGTTTTTAATCACCCCTATACAGGCTAGAAAAACAATTATTACGAGTATTCATAGAATATATGACATCAACTGCGATTGGACAAAGCTGAAAATGTGTACCCAGCCGGGATTCGAACCCGGGTCTCCTGCTTTCTAGGCAGTTGCGCTGACCCCTACACCACTTTTTATTGTTTTGTTTTGGGCCTCCCTTCTCCCCTTACAGCCCATCCATACTCTCACCTTATTTGCCTTCTCCGGCTAGCTTTCTCCGCTATGCTTTTGTAAATTTATGTTATTTCTATTTTCTTTTTATTTTTTATTTTCTTTTCTTTTTTTCATATATTTTTTTTATTTTTAATATTTTATAATTTTTTTTTTTTATTAGTGCTATTACTGCTAACTGACGTCCTCAAAGTTCGTCTTCTCGTATATAATGTACTGCTTACGCAGTGAACTCCACAATCGAATTCGATTGTGTAATTTCATTCTTTCGATAATTCTTTTCCTTTTGCGTCTGCTCAAAACTTTGTGGTCGTTTCTTGCTGTATGTACTGCACTAGGTTTTTCCGTATTTCTTGTCCCGTTATTTGGGGCAAAGGTTGCACCTTATAATGTATGTAAATAAGGTAAAGAAATAACTAAGAGCCTCTTCTGTGGCTTCCGTACTAATTGTACATTTATAATGCTAAAAATAATATTTATTTCAGTTCATAATAAAAGAAAAAATAATTTCCTATGAAGTAAATAATTCAATATTTCCTTCAGGTTTTCCATCGTTGTCGTCTACTTATCACTCTGATAACTTTTTCACTTTTTTATGAGTAAACTACTTGCTAATTTTTTTTGATAACACCTTATTTGTGTAGTTTTTTACCCCCTTTACGTACAGTGCATTGCTGTTTCAGGGTTCTACTGAGGCCTTCACGGCTACCGTAGCGGTCACGGGGCTCACGAAGTCCCCACCGTACTTCACCCTCAGCAGCAATCCCCTACTTAGGCATGCCTTGTACCTTTCCCAGACGTCGTTATCCGATTCCCTCTCTCTCGAAAAGCATCTGTAGTCTGTTCCCAAAGTGCTTTCGATAACTCTTTTTCCTTTGCGCTCTGTAGTATTCGGTGTGTATATATTGATCATATTCCATTATGTTATCTGCACCTTTGTTATTAATGACAGAATTGACATAATGTCCAAGTATCCAAACCATCGCATTATTTTTCTGTTCAGGGGACGATACAGGTTGTGGTAGTAATATGTTATTAACAGTTATGTCTCTGCCATCACTTCCCTTTATGAAGGCTATCTGTTTCCTAACATTATCCCAAATAATTTTGTGGCCTTTACAGACAAACCGGTGACTTATGGTATCTACGGCAAAACATTTCTGGCAGACATTGGTATTACTTAAACCAATATAGCATAGTCTGTCATTCGTGCAAACGATATTGCTTACGACTTTGTACCATGCTGCCTTGGCATCCGTAGGCATTACTTTATTGTGTATATTTTTCCAAATGGTCTTCCAGTTTTGGTTTGGGTACGTTTGTTCCATTTTATTTCGGTTGTCTTTGGTTATAAGGCAGTCCATGATGTAGTTGCAAGTTCTTATTTGTTTGTCCTCCATAATACCGTCCAGATAGCTTAAAAGCTGTGTGTGTTGTGGATGTTGAACCTACGCAATACATGATCTTTGCCAAAGATGAAACTTCACAGAGTTCAGTACACATATCGATACACACAGTAGAAGCGATATTATACATTTTCTTGCAAGCAAGTTACTCGATACAAAACAGGACGCACAATATTGGACATTTTCTTACAAAAATAATTTTTTATGGACACGTTTCAAGCTTATCTCTAAGTAGAACTGCCTAACATACTTCAGCTTATAATTGATTCGACTGATATTTGCACGTGGTTGCAAGCTTTCAGGTTGTAATATCTTGAACAGTCTGGATGTGACACTATCTGCAGAGTTGTCTATAATCTGAAGTGTTCTTTTAATAAAAAGTGCCGTGACCTTACGTCGGATGTCGGTGAGTCCTAGCCCGCCGTCTTTTGGTTCAAGGTTATACTGCTATCACCACTGGGGACACAGTGATCACCGCACCAGCAAGGACTACCTAAGCACGCCTCCCGTCAGATATAAATTCCCAGCTTCGCCCTGCCCACAGTACTCAAACTCGTAGTTATGAAACTAATTCCTGTAAGAGTAAGGGCTTCAAACTTGCCCACCCCTGTCCACTAACGATAGGATCATTGCCCGTCACTGGCATATTATATATATACACGTGGCGTTTGTTCCGAAAGAACAGACGTCACTTCTGATCCTGCAGTTGTTATTATTTCATATTCATAGAATATATGTTAGTGGGCAGGGGTGGGCAAGTTTGAAGCCCTTACTCTTACGGGAATTAGTTTCATAACTACGAGTTTGAATACTGTGGGCAGGTCGAAGCTGGGAATTTGTATCTGACGGGACGCGTTATTAGGTAGTCCTTGCAGGTGCGGTGATCACTGTGTCCCCCCCCCCCCCCCCCCCCCCATGATCTGTTAACAGCCGGGCGCCGTGGCTCAGCGCGCCCGGTCAGAGGGCTCAACGTCCTCTGTAACAAAAAAGTTAGAACGAAAAAACATGATCAACGTCCGCAACGAACAGAATTACCCATAAAAAAAAAGAAAAAAAAGTGGATTAGGGCTCAGCGCAACTGCCTAGAAAGCAGGAGACCCGGGTTCGATTCCCGGCTGGGTACACATTTTCAGCTTTGCCCAAACGCAGTTGATGTCATATATTCTATGAATATTAAATAATAACAACTGCAGGATCAGAAGTGACGTCTGTTCTTTCGGAACAAACGCCACATGTATATAATTATTACGAGTTCTAGCATTATCTCTGTACTTGATGGTCAGTGTTATTACACAATACTGTTATTTATTTGTTATTTAACATGCTCCATTACATAGTAATATTACATGTTCGATGGTTAGATTCAGGCCCATTACATCAAATATTTTTGCAAACACAAGTACAGTATATAAGTTGACAGGTTCTACAAAGGAACAAACAATTTTATACATCAGGAAATTTTATTGAATTACAAAAATTGTAAAAGTCTGTAGTGAATTTATGTACTAAGTCATATTTACTGCCGGCCGCGAAGGCCGAGGGGACCAAGGCGCTTCAGCCACGGTATGCAAGGCCACTACGGTCGGGGGTTCGAATCCCCCCTCGGGCATGGATATTTGTGCCGTCCTAGTTAGTAAGTAGTTCATAAGTAGTTTGTAAGTTTAGGGACTGATGACCCCGTAGTTAAGTCCCATAGACTATACAAACATTTGAACATTTTTTTCATATTTACTGACGGGCCATCTTCCTCCTTTGGCAGCTATTTCTTTCCTGAGATGGTCCCTCTCTTTCAATAAATTGCAGCAGTCAAAAAGCACGTGGTCAGTTGTTTGGACAGCACTATTACATGTGCACGTTCCGTCTTCAATTATTTTGAACCGCTGATAGTAGGCTTTCAGTTTCCCATGACCTGTTAACATAGCTGTAAAATTCTGAGATATTGGAAGTTTAATCAGTAAACGTTGTCGGATCGTAGGGAAATACGGTTTAGTACTTCCCCCGTTTTTTGTTCTTTACGGCACTTGTAGGTATTTTGTTGTAGCGTAGTGATTGTCGTGATCGAACTGCTCTTTTAGCAAGGTTGTCCGCTAGTTCATTTCCCCATATCCCTTGATGTGCCTTAACCCATGCGAAATGCACCAGCCAGTTGTGTGTCTGCAACCTTCTGATTTTACATCTTATTTCTTCAATTAACAAGTTGTGGTTCTTCGGATTTCGCAAAGAGTCCAAAGTAATCCTGCTGCCGGTGTGAATTACTGCAGTTGTATCAGTATTCGAGAGATTTTTTTATGAACTCAAGAGCACTGAGGATGGCAAATTGTTCCGCTTGATTGTTGGAGCATTCATTAGACAGTTTTAGCTATATCTGGTAAGTAAACCTCTTATTAACAAATATTGCTATCCCCGAACCCACTCCGTCGTCTGACTTGCTTCCATCTGTATAGCTTTTCCTGGCGTCCTTCTCAGTTATCCTTGTAAAGTCTGCCGGGTGTGCCCAGCTTCGGTACTCTAGGGCGATGTCGAAGGTCTGTTTGGCATCTTTCGTTTTGACCAGGTTATAATATATGGCTATTTCCTGTATTTTAAGTGTTATGGGCATGAGACCTGATAAAACACATACTGTGTGAGAAAATATAGGGCACAATTAACCCTTTCGGACCCTCTGGCTACAAATGTGTACATAACTTCTACGGTGTCCAAGATGGTTCAGAAGCGTTTTTTCTCAATGTAAAGAACATGTATACAACACCTGAGTGTTCAATCATTTTCTCACGTACAATTACTGACACCTGCGGAAGACCACTATAAAAATATTAAGAAGCGAGTGTTGCACTACGCAGCAGTTTACGAACTTCAAAGAACACGGAAAGTGTAAGTTACTTGTATTCCACTGTATAACTGAAAGTAGAAGTTGTTATTTTGCGATGTAGTTATTGAACGATAAGTTTATTTAGTACAACAGTTGGTACCACAAAATTAAGTAATGTAGCTCGTAAAAAAAGCCTTGTTTTCAAGTATACGCAGTGTTGTAGTATGAAAATAGGTGCATATAATTGCATAAATCTTGCTTCTAAAATCATTGAAATTTAGTTCAAGTGTATAGCCGTATTAAAAATAATTTCCTCGATAGAGAAAAAAAATCAGGTCTGAAAGGGTTAATATAAGTAACTAAATTTTTTCGTTTATATAAACTTAATTCTTTGTATATTTCCTTACTTCATCGGAAACAGTAGAATAGCGTATTAATATATAATTTTTTTTTCATTTCCCAAGGTTGCTTAATATACTATGTACCTCTTGCCCCTTTAATTTTGTGATTGGCCGGCCGTGGTGGCCGAAGTGACTAAGGCGTCACGGTCAGCACAGCCACTACGGTTGGGGGTTCGAATCCCCCCTCGGGCATGGATATTTGTGCCGTCTTAGTTCGTAAGTAGTTCATAAGTAGTTTGTAAGTTTAGGGACTGATGACCCCGTAGTTAAGTCCCATAAGCTTAACAAACATCTGATTTTTTTTTTGTGATTGTACTTCGAATCGTGTAATATTTGTCCTTGCATATTATTCTGTAACTAGAATGAAACTTCACTCTGTAGCGGAGTGTGCGCTGATGTGAAATTTCCTGGCAGATTAAAATTGTGCTGCAACCGGGACTCGAACCTGGAACCTTTGCCTTTCGCGGGCAAGCGTTCTACCGACTGAGCTATCCCGACACGACTCACGATGGCGCCTCTGAACTTTACTTCCGCCATTACCTCGCCTCCTACTATCCAAACTTCACAGAAGCTCTCCTGCGAAACATGCAAGACTAGCACTCCTCGAAGAAAGGATATGGTGGAGACATGACTAAGCCACAGCTGCAGAGTGAAAAGTTTCATTCTGGAAACATCCCTAGGCCGTGGCTAAGCCATGTCTCCACCATATCCTTTCTTCCAGCAGTGCTAGTCTTGCATGTTTCGCAGGAGCGCTTCTGTGAAGTTTGGAAAGTAGGAGGCGAGGTACTGGCGGAAGTAAAGTTGTGAGGCGGCATTGTTGGCAATGTCGGGGTAGCTCAGTCGGTAGGGCGCTTGCCCGCCAAAGTCAAAGGTCCCAGGTTCGAGTCCCGTTTCCGGCACACAATTTTAATCTGCGAGGAAGTTTCATATTCTGTAACTGTTTACTGTACATTACAATAACCCTTAAATGCATTTTGTAGCTGGTCAGCTACATATTTTATTTTTACCATTATCTCTCAGACGGTTCAACATTTTACCACAAATTTATTTGTAGCTGCTTTTATACATAGTATTACATATGCTAGTAGCTCGTCCTAGAAATTGTAAACTGCAGAGTGCTACTCAGTCAGATCGACAGTTACCTGTATTGAGTTGCTCCTAACTAGTGCGTTTGCTTACTTTAGTATCCCTACTTGGCTATGTAAAACTAGTCAATCATGTACTATTGTTGCATTATGGGTTACTTTCTGGAAGGATTAGAAGCATAATAGTGACATTTACTGCATCGGGTAGCACTATATAGCTAACCAGTGTGAACCTTTTGTTGCTAGTAGTGCATAATAATTTTAAGGAATTTGTTTTCAATGTTTTTCTCACTATATACGCACTATACATTAATCGTGGTAGCTTTTATAGCTTCAAATAAAAAGTCATGCATTAAAGGTTTAAGATGGGCAATAATTGCCTGAAACTGGTTGTGAATAAATCTGCAACCGAACAAATAGTGCTTGTTTCCTATCTATATAGATGGTAAAAAGTATTTAAACAGACACACTCTGGGATGTTGTAGGGGACATGAAACAAATATTTTTTACTAATGGCATTTTTCCCTATGACGAGTATTTAAACCGGTAGAGAAAGATTTCTCTGACGGCAAAGTAATTAAACCAACAAACACTTTTCCATTTTCCTTATTACCAGGAGACAATAAACATTGACACGTAAATAAAGGATACACCGCCGGTTCATGTTCTGTCTGACACGAACGAAAACCATAAGAGTATCCTGAATTGTTTCTGCTGTTGCTACTATCCGGGCAACATGATCCTCTACTGATTTAACAGCAGTTGCATCTCTCCCCAAACAAAAAAGTCCAGTGGTGACTCTGGGGATCGAGCAGGCCATGGTACGGGACCATCTCTGCCAATCCACGTTTCTGGGAACCGTCGGTCCAGAAATCGACGCACACGACGAATGAAATGTGCCGGGGCCCTGTCATGCGTTGTCTCGTAGGAAGCGGGAAGTCTTCCAGCAATTCTGGCAATGCTCTGGCGAGAAAATTGTAATAGTGCCTGACATTTAATACGGCCTCCGGCGGTTTAAATACTCATCATAGAAAAAAATGATACTAGGGAAAAATATTTGTTTTAGTGTCTCCTACAACCTCCCAGAGTTTGTCGGTTTAAATAATCTTCACCCTATATCTAGGAACTTCGGGTCCACACAAGATTTATTGAAACAGTGCATGAGGAATGGAGTAAATGAAACGACTGCATTTACATATCAATAGCTCAATCGGCATAATGGTGTTGAAACGCAGGATGACACACAAAATTCAGGAATATTAAATGTCTTTTACGAAAGCTGTTTTACAGAATAAGATGGCACCGTATCATTACATTTTTCACGATACACTCCGCAAGGTAAAAGGTGTGTTGGAAGACCTGCAAACGGTGGAAGGACTATATGTAGCTGCAACAGTCTGAGTGAAAGCCTAGTGCATGACGGAAGAAGAAGATATAGAAGAAACACAAAAAGACGTCAGTGTGATAGGAAGGCTATTGAAATCGATCAAGAGAGAAAAGGCTGCTGGACCTGATGGGATAGCAATTCGATTTTACACGGAGTATGGGAAGGAACTTGCCCACAGTGTGACATATGATTTCATTTTCACGCAATTTGGGTGCATAGATCCTCAGAAATCAGTGCTCAGAACAACCATCTCTGAGCGTAATAACGGCCTTGATACGCCTAGGCATTCAGTCAAACAGAGCTTGGATGGCGTGTACAGGTACAGATGCCCATACAGCTTCACCACGACACCACGGTTCAAGAGTAGTTGGAGGCGTATTGTGACGAGCCGGTTGCTCGGCCACCATTGACCAGACGTTTTCAATTGGTGAGAGATTTGGAGAATGTGCTGGCCAGGGCAGCAGTCGAACAATTTCTGTATCCAGAAAGGCCCGTAGAAGACCTGCAACATGCAGTCGTGCATTATCCTGCTGAAATGTAGGGTTTCGCAGGGAGCAAATGAAGGGCAGAACCACGGGTCGTAATACATATGAAATGTAACGGCCACTGTTCAAAGTGCCGTCGATGCCAACAAGAGGTGACCGAGACGTCTTACCAATGGCACCTCATACCATCACGTCGGGTGATACGCCAGTGTGGCGATAACGAATAAGCGCTTCCAATGTGCGTTCACCGCAATATCGCTAAACACGGATGCGACCATCATGATGCTGTAAACAGAACCTGGACGTCTTGCCATTCGTGCATCCAGATTCGTCGTTACGTACACCATCGCAGGAGCTCCGGTCTGTGATGCAGCGTCAAGGGTAACCGCAGCCATGGTCTCCGAGCTGATAGTCCATGCTGTTGCAAACGTCGTCGAACTGTTCGTGCAGATGGTTGTTGTAAACGATCGAGACGTGGCTGCACGATCCGTTACAGCCCTGCTGATAAGATTCCTGTCAACTAGACTGCTTGTCATACGACGCCGTTGGGATCCATCACGCCCTTCCGTATTGCCCTCCTGAACTCACCGATTCTATATTCTGCCAACAGTCATTGGATCGCGACCAACGCCAGCAGAAATGTCGCGATACGATAAACTGAAAACGCGATAAGCTACTAGAGGTCTGCAAATCGCCGGTTTCGTCGCTCGTACTCGGTCGAGTGCGCAACGCTCGGCTGTGGCGCGGCGAGTGTGTACGCTCGGAGCGAGCGTGTTGACACTCGAATGAGGCTGCGTGGGGCGGGGCGGGCCACACAGCGTAGAGCTGCCGCTGTACTCACAAGTAAACTTACCAAAGTCACTCTCCGATTTTTATGAAATTTTGCATATTTTATAATACATGAAAAACTATGGAACACGTAATTTTTTTAGCGGCGGAAAAACATATTTAAGGGGTGAAACGGTCCCTCCAAAATTGGGGCTAAAGTAGAAAAATGGCGATAACTTCGAGATTAGTGAAACCATTTTAATGATTTTTGGTATAAAAGTATCTTTTGATAAAAGACAAATTTCATAGATTCAGCTTCGATTAAATCAAAACAATTTTTGAGCACAAAAAATTGGTCACTTTAGGGGTAGTTGCCCCCCCCCCCCAATTGTCACTCCCCCTGCAGTGTACCTAGGCCGATCTCTTATCAAAAGATACTTTCATACCAAAAAATCATTAAAATCGCTTCATTGATCTCTAAGTTATCCCGATTTTTCTATTTTAGCCCCAATTTTGGAGGGACGGTTTCACCCCTTAAATATGTTTTCCACCGCTTAAAAATATAAATAAATAAATAAATAAAAATAAAAATACTGGTCCCACTGTTTTTCATGTATTATAACAAATCCAAATTTCATAAAAGTCGGAGAGTGACACTTCGCTAGGTTTCCTTGTCAGTCGCTACGTCAGCGGCTCTGTGGCTCTGAGGTGTGGGCTGCTGTTGCGTGTGACGCACCCCCGCTAACTAAAGGAACTAAAATCAGTTATGCTGTAGACGTGTATTCCTGCATAGTAGCATGTAACCGCAATATCATTAGACCGCAAACGAGACAAAAAGGTTGTTTCCACTAACTACAACATTTGAAAGTAATGTAAAGGATCCAAAGAGAAACTACAGAACGAAAAAAGTTTTTATTGCAATGTACAAAAGTGAAAGTTATAGTACAACAAAGTATACATCGAAAAGCAACATTATCCCCAAACTATTCGTTAGTGGCTTTGTGATTGCAATGTATTGTTAAAATATCATTGATACGTTGTAGATCGAGTCAAGTTCTTCTATCAGAGAACAGGTGCCCTGCCGCATTGAAAGTGTGTTCACTAGGTGCATTTGAGGCGGGCACACAAAATACTGTTTGCCAATACAGCTAGCGTAGGAAAGAGAGTACTGTTGCGTTTCTATCATTCAAGCAGATCGTCGTCATCACAATCAATTCGTGCTAAATAAAGATCCACCTCATTGGTAGATTGGCCTCGCGCATTTCATAGTCCAGCCATTCCAAAAACATGCACTTCATTCTTTTGGCTTGTGCACCTGGGTGCCATTCCTCAGATGGCCCTAAATAAATATAACAGATATCACTGAAACAGAAGGAGCATCATAAATTTGTACAGCTGTGTAGACAGTTGGAATAAGAGGATTTAAAACAGGTACAGAATATATGAGGATTAGACCGGCATACGACCCTGACGATGGAAGAAAGCGCGGATCCTATATATTGCACAAAATATTGCATGCGTTCATTATTATGTAGATAAGAAAGACGACAGTGGAAGTGGGGAATATATCAATGTTGCAATTGGAAAAATTCCCCTTAAGGACTCACTCGGAAAAGGTAGAGGTGCAGCAACCACGCACAGTGCCAAAATGCTACGGGTATATATATTAACGGGGTGCAACAGAGAGAGAGATGCACAAATCTAACCTAATGGGTGTACATCAATATCGTGTATTTAATATCAATATAAAAGACGGACAAAGTATTCCAGGACTTGAAAGTAATAAGAGGAATGGATATAAAATACAATCATTTGCTCGTTAAGACGGAAGTAACACCTACCACTAAAGAGGAACTAACAGTCCACAAAATGGGAACATGAAAGTCAGAAAGATAATGGAAAACTCATTTAGTAAATGGTCTTAGCACAGAAACTTTATGTTAATCACCTATAATAACTTGTATGGTAAAGTAGAAAATGCGAGACTAAATAGCTAGTTCAACTGGATCGAGAGAACAGCTTTCGAAGCACCCGGGAAAGGAAACAATTCCAAATTTCGCAGTCAGGATGTATTCTCTAGCGCCTAATTTGCTCCCGACACTCGCCTCGGACTCGAGTGGTGCTGCGGTGGGTGACCGAGTGGCGAGCGGGCAGTGTGGACGGTCGGGCCGATCGAGCGTGCGCCGCTCGAACGAGCGTAGAGGAAGTCGAGCGCAGCCACACACCTTGCCGCAAGCTGAAGTGCCGACACCTGCCGGACTGTCATAGAACGACATGTATCACGCGGTTCGATCGAGCAACCGAGCGACGTGCAGACGTCTATAAGCTACAATCCAACCTTTATCAAAGTCGAAAACGTGATGGTACGCATTTCTCCTCCTTACACGAGGCATCACAACAGCGTTTCACCAGGCAATGTCGGTCAGCTGCAGTTTGTGTATAAGAAATCGGTTGGAAACTTTCCTCATGTCAACACGTTGTAGGTGTCGCCACCGGCGCCAACCTTGTGTGAAAGCTTTTAAAAATGTTTCAAATGTTTGTATAGCTTATGGGACTTAACTACGGGATCATCAGTCCCTAAACTTACAAACTACTTATGAACTAGCTAATCCTAAGGACGGCACAAATATCCATGCCCAAAGGGGGGGTTTGGAACCCCCGACCGTAGTGAGCTTTTAAAAGCTAATCATTTGCATATCACAGCATCTTCTTTCTGTCGGTTAAATTTCGCATCTGTAGCACACGATCTTAGTGGTGTAGCAATTGTAATGGCCAGGAGTGTATATGATCGGGGTAATCAACCATAGTTATGTTAAATGTAAGGAAATGCCCGGGACTCGCCCACAACTTCAAATGTTCGGTATACCTATTTTGTCAACTTCGTGCTAGTCACTCTTTCTTCACTCAGTATAGTCATTATTGGGTGGCTCTGCATTCGCTCACATGACCACCATTGTTTATGCTTCCTACTAGCTACTCGAGCCCGACCTAGTCCTCAACTAGAGACCAATACCTTCCGCTGCAAACGTATTGTGGTTGCGTTGATATTGATGCAAGCTCCTGCTGAAAGATATCTATAAATTTCTTAATTATATTAATACAAATTCTTTAAGATTATTGATAAAAGGGCTCTTGCTTATCTGTTCACAATTTGGGGTGATATTTATAAGACTAATCGTTATCGAGATGATTGATTGCGTTACCGTGTAAACCGTCATTATCTTTCAGATATTACACCATCAAGCCCTCTAAAGTTACCAGAACAAAATGTTTATTCAAAAACTAATACATAAATCTGCCCTGAAAAGTTTTCCAGGTGGTGCCAGTAAAGTATATACTTGAGTTGATCGAAAGAGTGTAACTCCTAGTGAAAGAATACAGGAAGGCGCAAAACTATGAAGTTGCAAAGCAACTGATTCAAACAATGAATGAAGGACGCATAAGTTGATGGGTGGAAACTATGGAGAACATGGACTTTACCCAGGCGGGAAAGCAAGTTACTGAAAACGGCTTAAGGGGGGTTGGAACGCCCTATCCCAACAATGTTAAATTTAGTAATTTGACTTCCCTGTATTTCATGAACCATTGTAGCCATTGGCATGAAACTTTTACAAGACGTTAAACTGTATGTTCTGAGTCTTTTGAAATGCAATAAATTCATTTCAAGCACTGCTTTCAGAAATACAGATTTTTTCATTACTCAGTTGAACTTTTGTGTAATTTTTTGTAGTTTGTCCCAAATAATTTTAGTTATTCATAACATTGTGTTTTTCTTTCAGTTCAGTAGATTCAGGATATGTACGTTATTCCTCCCTGAAAATCTTAATACTCTACTCGAAGTAGTTTCTGAGATTTAGGGAAAAGTGCAACAGAAAATTCAAAATTTCAGGAACGGCTTATAAGGTTTCATAAGACTGTAACTCTCTTAATATATGCAAATTTTGTTTTAATTTTGGCCACTCAGAAGCACCCTGCACCATACTGTATATAGTCCTCTCAATTTTTTCCAAGTTTTTTCTTCTTATCTTCTCTCTGGACTCCTAAATGACTAACTGTGCTGCATACTCTGCCTTACCAATGCGAAGTTTGCCATCCGTTCAAGTGCTGTGATGCTGTTTGCTCCATGATTAATTCCCATTGTTGCCATTATTAAAAGTAATAACAGCATCACTGATCCCCCACTTTATTGTTTTCATTCTAACAAAAACAAATTTTGGTGATTGGTTCCATATACGATTATTGAACGACTCTGAGATTTTGAGCCTCTCCATGCAGACACTTCTTCAGTAAATCAGGATTTGCCAGGTCTCTGTAAATAGGTTTTACGGTATCAATGACTGCTGCTGGGATGGAATGCTTTTGGCTGTATGAACTGTTTGAGTACTGGGTATTGCGGTAATTGCACCATGAATCAGTTCCAGGAAGCAAAAGTTGTGTACTGGTTTTTCATCAGTTAACAGTCCGTCGAAGAAAGTAGCCCTTATCTACACTATTATTTCTAACTGCCACCCTATAATACTGATGTAGTTCAACGAACATTTGTCTGTCAGCCTGTCTCATATGGTTTTACCATTAGAATGGTTCTTGTCTCTCAAATCTTGTTACAATTTTCTCATCTTGGTGCAGTGCACCAATACAAACATTTAATTTGACCTTCATATAAAAATTTACCCATTTTAATAAATAAGTAATGTACGTAAAATTTTTAACATTTCTCAACTGTGTAAATTATATTTAAAACTTAGAACAGAATACTTCCCTTGTGAATATAATTTGCCTTGTGAATATAATTTTATTTAAAAAATGGGAAGTTTTATAATGTGATAAAAATCCGAAAATGTGATTTTTTTAATGTTCGCCTTAATAGTCGAAGGTCTGTACTGGTCTAGATCACCTAGATCCCTGTCGCCACCCCTCTTAAAACTCGTTGTTATGGAAACTCACTACAATCCGTAGCTACTTGCGGGTAACAGCTGTCTCTTGTAGAGAGAGCGGAAGCTTTGTCGTCCTGTGTACAGCCTCAAAGACGCGCTGTGGGTTCCGCATTTTGCGGTGTAATTAACGAGAGCCCCTTTGTGCGCGCATGCGATTAAAACATCAAAAGCGGCCGCGAATGCAACTGTTGTAACTTTCTCTTGCACGATGCTCGGATGTACCGATGAATTTTGTAACAATTTAAAAGTTGCAGCAACTTTTCTGCCAGTGCATAATGCCGCGGAAAGGAAAACGTGGCTGGGCTTTCGGATAAGATAAATTAGCATCACTTCACGGAGTGATTAAATTGAAACTAGCGGTCCCAAAAGAATGTTAAAATTCGTAAAGGCCATACTTCGTTGAACAATGTGGCCAGAGAAGTAAAAATTTACACACATTTTGGTAATGGCATGAGGTTTTACCGAAGACAAATAAGGTGCGCAAATTAAGCGGAAGTTAAAAAAAAAAAATAAAAAAAAAAGGCCGTGCGGAAGTAGCCGAGCGATCTGGAGCGCCACGTTACGGATCGCGCGGCCTCCCGCGTCGGTGGTTCGGATCTTCCCTCGAGCATGGATGTATGTGTTGCCTTAGGTTAGTTTCGCTTAGTTTAAGTAGGCCGCGGTGGAGTAGCCGAGCGGTCTAAGGTGCCTCGCTGCGGAGCGCGCGGTTGCTCGCCGTCGGAGGCTCGAGTTCTCCCTGGGCCATGGGTGTGTGATGTCCTTAGGTTAGTTTAAGTAGTTTAAGTAGTTTTTAAGCTACGGACTGATGACTACGCAGTTTGGTCCGATAGATTTACAAACATTTGAACATTTGAATTTAGTTTAAGTAGTTTGTAAGATTAGGAACTGATGACTAACGTAGTTTGGTCCCATAGGATTAAAACTATTGAACATCTGAAAGAAAATAATAATAAAAAAAAAACACTCATAGGACGGCGCTACAGTCGGAGAGTGGTGTTGCAGTCGGTGCACGAGAGATGGGGCACAGCATCTCCGAGATAGTGGTGAGGTCGGGATTTTCCCGTACGACCCCTTCATGGGTGTACCGTCGATATAGGACAACCGGTAAAATATCAGATCTACGACATTGCTGCGGCCTCAAAAAGATCCTGCAAGAACTAACCAACGACCACTGAAAATAATGAAGGCTTCATGACCGGATGACATTGTTATCGGTAAACCTTCCAGGTAGTATGGCCGTGGTCTCAAGTAGCGAAGCCACTTAGAGAAGCCATTGAACTACACAAACATAAAGATAATTTTAAGAGGAAGGAAGAGACAATAAACTTATCGACGTATGGACAGTGACGCTGCAAAATCGCTAAGTAGTTTTTAATCTTTGACTAGGCGAAAGTCGATAGTGAACTTTTTATCTTTGACAATGATTATCTCTGCTCCTCACGTGACTTCGACCACGTCACCTTTCTACGCAATATATGTCGCTCTCGGACGTCCGACTCGTAAGTCGGCAAGACTCAGCGGAAGAGAAGCGTCTCTGGGGATTTCCAACGCAGTCTTGGACGAAACGTCAGGAACAGAAGAGTTTCATAGACCACGGAAATACTACTCCGAAGGTTTACCAGCAATAGAGGTGCAACCCTGACGCTACTGCTGCAAATTTCAGTGCCCTGCCTTCAACATTGTTGTGGGCTTTTGGAAACGAAAGACCACTAGTGTACACTTGCTGTTTGCACTACATAAAGCTTTATGCTTCGCTTGGGCCCCACAACACCGACTTTTGACTATTGATGACTAGAAACATTTTGCTCGGTCTGTCACGTCTAGTTTCTAATTTTATAGAGCGGATAGACTGTACGGGTATGGACATAACGTAATTAATCCATGAACTCTGTATATCACCATTATGCAGTTCATTCTGGTGAAAGCTCTGTAATTGAGTGGGGCATCTGCAGTGGGAGTGATTGGGACCCCTGATACGTCTAGATATGACTTTGATGGGTGGCACATACTATCGTAGACAAAAGAAAGTCCTGAAATGCGTTCCACCTCTTATGCATGCATCTTAAATATAGTACCTGTCTTGCAGGTCATCGAATCGCTTCGCTGTACAGTTGGTCTTCGAACTGTTATAGAAATTTAGGAATTCCAATACAGTCGTAAAATCTGTTTTACATAATAATATTAAAAGTTGTACAAGAATTATTCAATGATCATGTCACAGAGTTTGTTATACTTATCAGAGTTTGGTAATGATTTTCATATGTTAATTATTGTAAGAAAGTGGATTTTATAAATGTTAAGAACTTAATAATGTGTTTGCTTTTGTTTTCGATACCGTGGTGTTTGATTACATCTTACTGAATTGCCATAAAGAGCAGTTTACTCTAATGGATTCAATTTGAACAATCGCACTACTATACTGCGAAGCGATTAGAGAACCCGTAAGACATGAGCGTTATTTGAGATTCATGCGCATCATGCGTAACACAGTTCATACCATTCGGATTGTTTAGTGTGTGACAGTACGAACGCATCCTGGCCCATCACCTGCATCCTGCATTGCAGCAGGACAATGCGAAACCCCATAATTCAAAATTGCCACAGAGTGACTTTGGGAACACTCTTCTAACACCTCCGCTGTTCACCAAACTTCCCAGATACGAATATTATTGAAAACAAGATTGGATGCCTTGCAGAGTGTTGTACAGAAGCGATCTTCACCCTCTCGTATTCTTACGGATATAGTGTCAGTTCTGCAGGTTGTTTGGTGTTAGTTGTCTCCAGCACTACTTCAGACGTTATTCGAGATCATGCCTCGTCGTGTCGAGACACTTCTGCCCGCTCTCCTACATGACATTACGGAGTTTCTGTGAATGATTAACTGTGAATAAGTCTTATATATAAGACTCTAATTTTTGCCTAGAAATGGCCCATCTTCAAATCCACTCTGGCTTCGGCTTGAATCCCAAGTATCAGATGGAGAGGACATTCTGTTTGGTATCGAAGAACGGACGTTGCTTTAAGTACAGCGTGTGGTATCTGCCCCTGACATTTTGTAGGGTTGTAGGTGCCAAACTAAACGTTATAGGAATACGATTTAAATTGATATATCACAGTGGGTACAAATGATTCCAGCGAATGACGGAAATAACTATTGTTCCATTTCCGTATTGTATCTTTCTGAAGTAGTTCTTAGGAAATAACAAATTAAACTGTGTCTATTGCTCTTCATTTCTGTGTTCTTGTATGTTGACCTACCGCAAAATAATTATCCGTAAGCTACTACTTTGTAAGTAGCAGGGGCCATACCCATTTACTAAAATACTGTACTCGTATATTAGAATATGTTCATTACAATAAACATTACAGTGTTTCAACTATTTTGCAGCATAATTTTCTTATACCTGGGAACTATATCACACCGCCTCACAAACTTTGAAATTCATTCTGAGTAAACTCTTTCGCGTGTGACTGTAGCCTACCAATGATGCTCCCCGATTTGTGCAACAAAATTGAGAGTTCAGAAGTAGTGAAGAGCCAATCTATCTGAACACTTCATCCACATTGCAACAAGTTTTGCAAATGACTTGAGAGTTCAGAAGTGGTGAAGAGCCAATCTGTCTGAAAACTTCACCGAATTTTAGAACAAGATGTTCATTTACAACATACTCCATCTACTTCTTCATAATTGACCTCTAAGCGTCCTTTACGAAAAACACGACACTAGCATGAAATAGCATTGTCACTCGAAATGATCGCATACTCGCCAGTAGTTAGAGAATGTTATGTTGGTAGTACAATTTGGTTTGCTCGCATAAACTTATTACTCCTCTATTAGCGCACATATTTTAAAATGTTCAAATGTTTGTATAGTCTATGGGACTTAACTACGGGGTCATCAGTCCCTAAACTTACAAACTACTTATGAACTAACTAAGACTAAGGATGGCACAAATATCCACACCCGAGGGGGGATTCGAACCCCCGACCGTAGTGGCCGTGCAGACCGTGACTGGAGCACCTCAGTCTCCTCGGCCACCGCGGCCGGCGCACATATTTTAAGCACCGGTATTGAGGAGGGTATGTTGAGACATTGCTGTAAAATGTTGTGTTTTATGATCCCTATTTATCTGCCGTGAATCCTCCGAACAGATTCGAACCGAGGCTCGAATTAGCAATGGGCTATGATTCCGCTCGAGAAACACGCGACAGTCGGTAGCATGATGCCTTAGACCACGCGGCAACTTCCGCACACAACAGACACACACACACACACACACACACACACACACACACACACACAGAGAGAGAGAGAGAGAGAGAGAGAGAGAGAGAGAGAGAGAGAGAGAGAGAGAGAGAGAGAGAGAGGCAGACAGGATGGACTGGGAGAAAGATTTGAAGGAAGGTAGAAGAGCCATGGCCAACGGATGGAAGAATAGTTGTGTAGATGGTCGAGAGGGAGTGAGTTAGAAGAGAGAATGAGAGGGCGAAGTAATGACGACGGCAGATAATGTGGAGTATACCAGAAAAAAGGCTACGAAGTCGTTCCATAATTAAACTCATCACGTTTTCCGCTAATCTCCATTTTGATATTTGTTTGACTTACAGCAGCAGCCTGGAACGACAGTGGACTGTCGGGTGGTGGTTAATGTCTCTGGGAGATAAAGCGCAGTCCATTAGCTGAGTAGCCGCGACCCCCACCCCTTTGTAAGCTAGACAGCCACATTTTTGTGGTGACAAAAAGCTGCCAGCACGGGGAAACCAAAATACTTGGCTGTGTTATGATAACCTGTCTGCATAAACGCCTCATTATTACATTAGAACGTTTGTTTATAATGTGAGCTTAAGAAAAGTAATACAGAACGTAATGGACAATCTTAACGCTGTGCAACTTAGTTCCGTCGCTGAATTCTCTTGTTTATTCAGTATCAGTCCTATGTTTTACATTATTGATAGGTTAGTTACAAGTTGCCATTTATATTCTGTTAATGATCATTAGTTCCAGTTCATCACTATGACAGTGAATAAAATCAATTATTGTATGGCAAAATAGATACAGTATTTACTCATTAATGTAACATCCAAAAAAATGTTCAAATGTTTGTAATATTATGGGACCTAACTACAGTGGTCATCGGTCCCTAAACTTAAAAACTTCTTAAACTTACTTATCCTAAGAACAACACAAACATCCATGCCCGAGGGAGGCCTGGAACCTCCGACGTGGAACGGCCTTGCGCACCGTAGCATGTCACCTCAGTGCGCGCTGCTATTCCGCCAGGGCAAAAGTAATATCAATACCGAGCGAGGTGGCGCAGTCGTAAAACACTAGACTCGTATTTGGAAGGATGGTGGTTCAAATCCACCTCCGCCCGTCTAGATATAGGTATTCCGTGATTTCGCTAAATCACTCCAAGCAAATGCCGGGATGGTTCCTTTCAAAGGACACAACCAATTTCCTTTCCTCATCCTTACTCAAAAATCCGAGCGTGAGCTCCATCTCTAATAACAATGCTGTCGACGAGATGTTAAAGCCTAAGTTTCCTTCCTTCCTGTATCAATAATGTTCATTGATGTATGTAGTAATCTATGCCATATATTTGCTAATGCTTTAAAATACACAGAGGAGAAGTTCTGTAGATACGTTTTTTTGGTTGCACAATTATTGTGCAGGGCGTAGACGTATTAAAGAGGATACATGAAAGCCTGTTAATGAATCAGCGATCATTTGGTGATACTGTATCCCCCTCTGGATGACACTTCACTATTTTCAACTACAAGCTAATGCCCAAGATAGAGAGCTATTATATTTTGACTCAGTATGGATATATTGTATTTAAATTATTTGAGATTAAAATGAAATATCTCATGAGAGAGATAAATCCATGGCGTCATTTACTAACCATTAAAATATCTTCGTGTACCTCCGTGACCTGGTACTATTTCGAATGGAGGCCTCCTCGACGACTTGTGAGCCTTTACCATAGGGGAGACAGGGCACGTTCGCCATAGGGGCAGGATGGCCCAGTCGAATTAGCTCAATCAATAGAAGCTAGATTGTTTCAGGTATCAATCAGAAAGTACGTAGCATTGTACATCTCCTTATTCAGGGACTATATCGAAGGCGGCGAAGTTTTGGACAAGCTGTAGTCCTTATTCGGTTTTGTGCGTGTTTTAGTAAAATTCTTCTCGTCGGTTAATGTGTGTTATTTAAGTTTTTCTTGGTTTAGGCGCAACGGGGTGAAAAGTACAATAAAAGGTCGTACTTTAAGTATTACTTCTATATGGCATACAGACTTAATTGCTTCAGTAAGTTTTCTTAAGAACAGACTTTATGGTAAAGATGGCAATGGGGCAGGTTCGCCCAGAGAGGACGGGGCACGATGGCCAGCAGAGACAACCTGTCACGTCCTATACAAGCTGTATTTCTTTAAACTCGATGAATGGTTTGTTACTTTTAATGATAACTACGTTTATAATTATTTGAGTTTATTAAATTATTAACCTAATCGTCGAAGTTAAACATATTTTGATACTTTTCAGAGGTCAAAAATCGTCTTATTCACGAGATAAAAAGCGTTGAATAATCACCAACCAGTAAATTTTATTTTAATCTTAAACAGTGACGTGAGAGGTCAACATCTCTTTCATTTCCTTGTTTTCAAAACATGAATAACGGCTCTGGTTTAAACCTATCATTTATCTGTAGTATCATAAAAATGATCCGAAATTATGAAAGAATGAAAGGGGAATGATTTTTTGAAGATACGATGCTAAGAGCAGTTTTAAAAGTAAAAGAAAAGAAAAGATCTGTGAGGGCTGTTAGTGAAGACTTTAGGATTCGAAAAAAATCGTACTAGAGGTACTGTGCTAAGTAGAGACAGGCCTCATGTCATTTTGCACAGGTAATTGAAACTTAGGAAACAGAAACTGAATTTCAACCCTTACCATTGGACCAATGCATTGGAAATAAGTACTGGAGAAACATTAGATCACAGGCTAGAAAAGCTCTTTTTAAAATAGGAACGATGATAATGATGACAATGAGGAAGAGTCACAGGAATTCAGTTCACGAACTGTAGGCGTTACGCTCATCAGAGATGCGTAAAAATGAAATCCGTGGACTATAAAAATGAGTGTTAAAAATGTGCTGATCCTTTCGAGCTAGACATTGATTAAAGTTGACTGGTTTGTATTAAGACACTATAAATCGTAATAAGTGTAACCTGTCCTGTTCAAATACTCCTCAATGTTAAACATTTAACTGAATTTTAAACTTGATATTATATACATTAAAGTATATTTCTTGATAACAGTTAGTTTTATTTTGATTTCCTAGTTATTCTTACCAAAAGACTACATGGGTCAACGTGCCCCAGCCTCTGAGCCAACATACACCGAGATAGGGGCAGATTGGCCCACTTCACATAGTCCAATAATTAATTTTTTTCTAATACTTCTACTGATATTTTCGAGCTTAATAGCTGCCATCCAAGACCTATTTAATATTTAAGAATAATTTCATAAATGTAAATATATCAAACAAATTATTATTAACAAAAAAAATGGACGAAAAGAACATGGCCAACGTGCCCCGGTTTCCCCTTCACTATTTACCCAATAACGAAAAGGGGACCTATAATTTAATGTTTAATACGAACAGAATATTTTTCTAAGGGTCCTCAGACGATGAGATGTGAAGGAAAGATTAAAATGTAAAGTGAAAAGCCTGTGATCTGACCTTATCTGCAACACCACTTGTTGTGTTAAGAAACCTGATCTTTGACGCTTCACTAGCAGGTGCGACATTTTTGTGAATCACGAAGAATAAGAAAAAACATTTCTGATTCGTGATATAGATATATACGGGGATGGTAAATTTTCTTCTCTTTATTACCCTTTCATTTCTTATTCATATTGTTGTTATTCTTGTCGCCCACATAAGAAAACTGATATCCGTTGTTAGTGAACCATGGCGTCTAGCGATCATGCTCTCGCGCCTTGTGTGTTCTATTCGGGAGTGCTGAGTTTTTTTTCTTGAGTGGGCAGCACTTTTGATCGTAATTGTAAGGTACCTGGTCGGCGGTTCGAAACCCGCCGCTACCAAAATTTCCTTTTTCGCCTTTTTCCGAAAGGGGTTTTGGACGCTCTTATTAATAAAATCGAGCTATGTAATGCAGTATTTAGAGTTATGCATATGTAAGAATGCTCACTCTCAAATGAGCGGTTTTTTCTATTCCGTGAACATGCCGTAAAATACGTAACAACGAATTGAACAATGGTCTTCCGAAGCATAAGCACGTAATTTGGGAGGAGCATGTTTGTCATAGCTAAACTCAGATGTAAAATAAATTTGTTAAAATACGGTCAGAGAGAGTATTACTTGTTGGGTGAAAAGATATTACCGCAATAGTAGAGTTTTAAGAGCTTCGTCCATAATTTATAATTACTATACTATTATTATTAGCGAGAAAATCGATGTGAAATTTTGCGAGTACACGTAAGTACCAATAATTAAATCAACTGTAGTATCTGTCGGTGTAGCTCAAGGGGTAGCGTTTTGGCTTCACAACCACAGGGTCGGTCGTTCGAATCTTACCGTGAGAAATTTCTTTTTATATTTGTTTCGTTGTGTTCGAATACTTACATGCTTTTAATATCTAATAGTAATCTTTATTAAAAATATGCGCGCTTTTGTATAATCGTAATTTTCTATGTTCTATAAAATGTTGTTAATAACGGTAGTTTCAAACAAAAAAATAACATAAGTTACATTTTTTACAGTATTGGCTTCACTATTAGTTGACGACGGTTGATCATTCAGTCTGTGAAGAGCTATGACGCTGTTTTTCGAAAGTCATCGTCGTAGTTACTAATGGCGTTGCAAGCAGCTAACCTACTGAGTCATCGTTGAAGGTGACGACAAGGTGTTCACCACATCCACGTACACATAAAAATTGACACAACACGTGGAGTTAGAGGTACCAAAATGTTTTACATAACTGAATTCGAAAACAAAAGAAATATCTGTCATAGGGGGATACGAACCACCGATCTATGATTCCGAGGGCAGAACGCTACTCCCTGAGCTACACCTACAAATCCTGTAACTGTTTTGATTATTGGTACTTACGTGCACTTGCATAACTTCAAAGTCGATTTTCTCGAGAATTTTTGAGATTTGCTTCGAATGACTTTGGTTGAATGTTATTTAAATTCTGAACTTCAAGTACCATAAATATAATGAAATTACAAATTCCGACACACATGTGGTCTCCTTGTGGGTGTGACGGAATTGCTTCCGCTGCTCTCCGGTAAACAGGCCGTTACTGGAGGTGGTCTGGGCGATGCCTGTGTGTGGCCGTTGACCGTCCCTAGAGGAAGCCGAGCATCCGTCAGCCGGCCGCAGTGGCCGAGCGGTCTGCGGCGCGCTAGTCACAGTCTGCACGGCCGCTATGGTCGGGTGTTCGAATCCCCCCTCGGGCATGGACGTTTGTGCCGTCTTTAGTATTAGCTAGTTCACAGTAGTTTGTAGGTTTGATGACCCCGCAGTTAAATCCCTTAAGCTTAACAAACATTTGAACATTTCGTGCATCCGTCTTTCTGGAGTCGTCGCTGTCTCCTTCTGGAAGTCGCTATTGCATGGTGAGGTGCCACGCTCATACCTTTATGGCCTTCTAGTGTATCCCTGCTCTGCGTTTAGTGATTTTTGTACTTGTTCTTGGCTGACTGCTTGGCGTGAGCTGTGCTTTGCATATTATTCAATAGCGTGGTCTGAGTTGTGTCCTAGTAATTTTTCCTGTGAACAATGAGTTTGCGACTGGTTATATTTTGTACTTAAAATGAAGAAACAAAAGTGGTTGTAAAACCATAAGCCTAACTAACTGAAAGTTAGTCCCCTTGCTGTCATGTTAGTGAATCGGTTCCTTACAAATAGTTCTCGATTGCATATGTGACTTTTAAGTTATTCATGCTTGACCCAAGGAGAGTTAACAAAGTTTTTCAAAATTTAATGTTAAGTGAATCCTGTTTGTTGCGTTATTGCTAGTGTTTGTTTACTATTATGGTAAACAGTTACCACTTTACTTCATGTAATGGGCTTTAAACTTGCTTTAGTTACTTGGCTGTAGTATATTCACGTCACTCCTTCTGTTTAGTGCCACATGGCATGTGCTAGTGGTGAAATGCTAAAAAGAAAAACGCCAAAGGAATAGATTTGGAAACAAAACAACCCTTAAGTCACCAATCAGCGCTATATGTAAATGACGATCTACCAAATATTGCCACTGATGATTCCTTCCAAATAAAGGAGAATTGCATATGGCAATAAAAACACTTTTATTATTCAGTTGCGTAGACGGATAACATAAATATCTGTATTGTATTATAAAAAAAGCAACTGTGGAAACACTGGGCAAAAAAAAAAAAAAAAAAAAAAAAAAAAAAAAAAAAAAAAAAAAAAGGAACTGCCGGCCGCGGTGGCCGAGGTGACTGAGGCGCTCCAGTCACGGTCAGCACGGCCACTACGGTCGGGGGTTCGAATCCCCCCTCGGGCATGGATATTTGTGCCGTCCTAGTTCGTAAGTAGTTCATAAGTAGTTTGTAAGTTTAGGGACTGATGACCCCGTAGTTAAGTAAAAAAAAAAAAAAAAAAAAAAAAAAAAAAAAAAGGAACTAGCGATCTCACTGCTTGACAGATTTTGCAAGAAAATGTATATTAATACTTCTGTAGTGTGTTGTAGAGTAACTAGTCATTAGTATAGCTGATGGAATGTTGTAGCGTGTCGGCCCTTCTGGACCGAAATTTCCCAGTTGCTAGGAGCCAAGCAAAAGCGGAGTTGAGTTTGACTTGTTTGTCAAATTTTGTTTGTCATTAAGCTCTGATTATTGCTGGAAATTGCTGATTAATTTTTTGGCCTTTAATTTCACTCTGACCACTAGTCTGCGTTTTTGCGGCTCACCCACTGTGGGCTTTATTTTACTAATAATAATAATAAAAATTAAAAGGAATAAAAAATAAAATAAAAAACTTTAAAAGTGTTTTCCTTTATCTTAGATGACAGCCACAAAATTTTAAAATAAGGTGAATCACACTATAATCTAAAGTAGTGGTATGATTGCAACTAGCATCACTAAAGCCGCGCGAGAGTAGCCGAGCGGTCTGCAGTGCCACGTTGTGGTTTGTGTGGCCTCCCGCGTCGAATCCTCCCTCGGGAATGGATGTTTGCGTTAGTTCATAAGTAGTTTGTACGTTTAGGGGCTGATCACAAACACACACACACACACACAACTTGCAGCTTTCGGTCACAGCCTTCATTAGTATAGGACACATATTCTCATTCATACAATAACAAACACAACACCCTAACACATATCCGTTATCTCTGGCTGCTGCGTTCTGGAAGTGGGCCGTCCTTTTGGACATGTCTAATGCAGGATGCAATCCATGCCTTAGTGGTTAACGTAATCTTCCGGTAACAAAGATATACGACCTAGAATCTTTGTCCAGGCACATACTTTCTTATGTTGTCGATCATTCAATGCCTTGGTGGCAGCTGAAGCAAAATAATTTCATCGACGACTCCACTGGCAGTATCCCTGTACCACAGCGGAAACGGCAGAAGCGAGAAATCTCTGAAAAGTCTTTCGTTTCTATATTGGTATCATCAAAGCTCTTTCCCATTTCTCTGCTATTGACAATTCGGCGTCCATGGCCGACCGTAGCTCGGTCCGAAACTGTGTTCAGAAGGCCTCGTCCGAGCACGGTTCGTGCCCTGGTTTTCTGTACGGGCAAGCGACTTACTGTTTGAAAGATTGACTGATTGCACACGAGGAAAATTGTAAGGACGTCCCTCTGCTATAAAATCATGACTGCTGAAGAAACAGTAGCAAACGTAAATGGTGTTGCAGCCATTGCCTGACTGTGAAACAATGTGTACGTCAACTGCATTTTGTTTTACACGGGCTCTCATTACGTTTTCTTGTTAACCATAATTCAGCTACAAATACATCACGTTTATTGAGGGAGGAAGAAAGTTTTACGCTCAGAACTTCATTTAATCGTAAACTGAGGGACAATTATCTGAGAAGAAAGTAAGAAAATGCATACAACACTCATATACGAACAATGAGATTGATATTGAATTGAGCTACAGTTTTTTTAGCACAAATATTTTTGTTACAAACACAGCTGCTTAAATGATAATTTAGTTTGTTTTATTTGTGTTAAACTCCTGTATTCATGAAAAGTGTTCAAATATTTGTAAACTATTGGTCGAAATTGCTATGGTGATCAGTCCCTAGAGTTACTAACTGCTTGAAACAGCTCACAATATGGACAAAACACACACACAGAGAAAGAGTGTGTGTGTGTGTGTGTGTGTGTGTGAGAGAGAGAGAGAGAGAGAGAGAGAGATGCCTGAAGGAGGACTCGAAACTTTGGAAGGAACGGCTGCGCAGTCCCTAGCATGACGTCTGAAACATGAAAGTATCTACTTCCTTTTACCAGTTGTAACGGATATATAAACATATGATTCAAAATACCGTCCAATCCGTTCAATCAAACGTTCACATGTTTGTAAACCTGTTGGACGAAACTATTATGGTCGTTACTGCCTAGACTTACAAACTGCTAGAACTAACTTATAGTAAGTATGACACACACACAAATGCGCTAGGGAGGACTCGAACCTCAGGCGACCCAGTAGTAGCATGGCGCCTGAGACCACGCGATCATTCGTAGCTGCATGTTTTCTTGAAAAGTGAACTCACTACCAAACTGCATGAAACATGGGTTTCCAGATCTTGGATGGAGGGACAACCAGCAAAAAGGACAGTGAACAGACAAAATACTATTGTCCTGATGTGAAACTTTGTGTGGATTAAAACCGTGTACCGGATCGGGGATTCGTACCTGAGACCTTTGGCTTGGCTTTCAAAGGCAAAGGTCCCAGATTCAAAATCCGCTTCGAGCAGACAGCTTTAATCTATCACGAAGTTTTATATCAGCGCACAATCCGCTACAGAGTGAAAATATCGTTCTCGAAACATGCCCTAGGCTAAGCCAAGTCACCACCATATCCTTTCTTCCAGGACTGCTAGTCCTGCAATGTTCGCATAAGAACTTCTGTGAAGTTCGGAGAGTATGAGACAAGGTATTGTCGAATTTCAAGTTGTGAGGACGGACCGTGAACCGTGCCTCGATAGCTCAGTCCATTGAGCGCTTATCCTCGAAACGCAAATGTCCGAGGTTCGAATCCCGGTTCCGGAACACAGTTTTAATCCTCCAGTGAGTTTCGTATCAGCGAACAGCATCTCCCTATTTAAAGTTCACCTCTTTCAATTCCAGTATCCTTGAAACTTGTCCACCTAGAAGAACTTAGGAAATCACAAAGTAATGAAAAACTCATTTTTTGTTAAATGAAAATCATACTCCCTATGTTTTTAGTTAACAACGTTGTCAGAAACCCCAACGTATTTAGAATAAGGATGAAAATAAAGTTGGAGATCCCTCTTTCGTAATACGTTTTCCACTGCATACTAATTTAAACTTAAACTTGCGAGCGACATTTCAAAAATATTGTAAAAGGCTGGTTCTCTGGCCTCAGAATGTTTCCAAGCTATTGGATCTCAAAGTGTTAAGTCACAAAGTGTGTCAGACTGAAAAAAAAAAGTCTTCTGTCTCTCCTCTGTTCGAAATTCATGTCAAAGCATCGCAATGAAAAACGGTTTTTTAGCAGTACCTGTGACGTAATTATTACTTCTGCCTTCAAAAGAGGTGAAAAATAATTATACTGTCGGCCATCTTTCATCTGCCTATTCCGAGAAATTCGGATCCGCGAACCGACATGTATTCGAAAATTAAAAAAGGCTATTCGTTTCTCGCTCTAGGTGTCCCTTCTTCGAATCTGCAGAACGTTTCTTTGCTGTGACAGGAAAAAAAATTATTCCTTCTCACCGGCTCTATGAATCTGTATGTGGCGTCATGTTTAAACTGAGCGACGGAAAACACAGGCTCTCAAATGTTTGTATGTATTAGTAAAATGAATACAGGTGGCCTCTAGTTAAAAAGGTGGTTTTTCCAGCTTCTGAGAACTCACTGTACACTCATGGTTTGCTGCCCTCTGTATAAAGCACTTTGACTGAAGAACCTAACTGGAAAAGCAGCAATTTATTTTCTACGGAAAGTCTCCATGGATCGGAGTTTTTTAGCGGCTTCCTGGGCACTCATATCGAATCCTGTTCCCTAAAAAGCAAGGAAAAAGTTTTGCTGCGGGCAGCGGACCAACTACTGGGGCGAAACCGTTACGGTCCATTGGTCTACAAGCCGAGTGCGGCTGATCAGAAACTTCCTCCCTCCAGACGAAGTGCTTCTCTAGCAGCTCTGCTCGTTACACGCTGACTTACTAGCGCATCTCGCTTCGTATCTACATCTAAATCTGTACTCAGCAAGCCACCCGACGTTGTGTGGCGGAGGGTACGATAAGTACCACTATAGGTTCTCCCTCCTATTCTAGTCATTTATTGTTCGCGGAAGGAAAGATTGTCGGTATGCCTCTGTGTGGGCTCTAATATCTCTGATTTTATCCTCATGATCTCTTTGCGAGGTATACGTAGGAGGGAGAAATATACTGCTAGACTCTTCGGTAAAGGTATAATCTTGAAACTTCGACGAAAGCCCGTACCGAACGACAGAGCGTCTCTCCTCATCTACATCTACATCTACATCTACATCGATACTCTGCAAATCACATTTAAGTGCCTGGCAGAGGGTTCATTAACCACCTTCATAACTTTTCTCTACCGTTCCATTCTCTAATAGCGCGCGGGAAGAAAGAACCCCTAAATCGTTCCGTTTTCGATCTGATTTCTCTTATTTTATTGGGATGGTCATGTCTCCCTAAGTAGGTGGGTGCTAGCAAAATATTTTCACATTCAGAACTAAAAGTCGGTGATTGAAACTTCGCAAACAGATCACGCCGCAATGAATAACGTCTTTCTTTTAATGATTTCCACCCCAATTCGTGCAACATTTCCGTGACGCTTTCCCCCCCGTAACGTGATAAAACAAAACGAGCTGCCCTTCTCTGAACCTTCTCAATATCTTCCGTCAGTCCCACCTGGTGAGGGTCCCACAAGGGGCAACAGTACTCCAAGAGAGGACGCACAAGTGTGATGTAGGCAGTCTCTTTGGTGGAGCTGGTGCATCGTCTAAGCGTTCTGCCAATGAAACGTAACCTTTGGTTCACCTTCCTGCAGAGTCTTCCACTGGAGTTTATCGATTATCTCCGCAACGGTTTCGAGATTACTAAATGATCCTGTAACTGCTCTCCGTAGATCTTCTCTACTTCCTGTATGAACGCCACCTGATACAGATACCACACCGGTGAGCAGTATTCAAACAGTGGGCTAACAAGTGTACTGTAACCTACTTCCTTTGTTTTTGCCTCAACTTCCTTAGAATTCTTCCAATGAAGAATCTGCTTTGCCGACGAGTGATTTTATATGGTCGTTCCATTTTAAATCACTGCTAATGCCTACTCCCAGATAATTTATGGAATTAACTGCTTCCAGTTGCTGATCTGCTATAGTGAAATGTTGAAATGTTTGTACAGCTTAAGGGACTTAACTACGGGGTCATCAGTCCCTAAACTTACAAACTACCTATGAACTAACTAAGACTAAGGACGGCACAAATATCCAGGCCCGAGGGGGGATTCGAACCCCCGAACCGTAGTGGCCGTGACTGGAGCGCCTCAGTCCCCTCGGCCACCGCGGCCGGCTGCTGCTATAGTGTAGCTAAATGATAAAGGATCTTTCTATGTATTCGTAGCACATTACACTTGTCCACATTGAGATTCTATTGCCATTCCCTGCATCATGCGTCAATTCGATGCAGATCCTCCTGCATTTCAATGCAATATTCCATTTTTACAATCTCTCTATATACTACAGCATCATCCACAAAAAGTCTCTGTGAACTTCCGATGTTATCCACAAGGTCATTTATATATATTGTGAATAGTAACGGACCCACGACACTCACGTGTGGCACACGTGACATCACTCTTACTTTGGAAGACTAACCTCCAATGAGAAAGACATGTTGCATTCTGTTATCTAGGAACTTTTCAATCCAATCACGCAAATGGTCTGATAGACCATATGCTCTTACTTTGTTCATAAATGACTGTGGGGAACGGTATAAACGCCTTGCGGAAATTCAGAAACACGGCATATACCTGAGAACCCGTGTATAAGGCCCTCTGAGTCTCGTGGACGA
Source organism: Locusta migratoria (assembly GCA_026315105.1). Classification (NCBI taxonomy): domain Eukaryota; kingdom Metazoa; phylum Arthropoda; class Insecta; order Orthoptera; family Acrididae; genus Locusta; species Locusta migratoria. The sequence goes on from CM048747.1 coordinate 108,025,461, forward strand.
ATAGCGCGAGCTGGGTCTCATACAATCGCCTTTTTAGAAACGCATGCTGATTCCTAAAGAGCAGATTTCTAGTCTCCAGAAAAGTCATTATACTCGAACATATGTTCCAACACTCTACAACCGACCGACGTTACAGATATAGGCCTATAGTTCTGCACATCTGTTCGACGTCTCTTCTTGAAAACGGGGATGACCTGCGCCATTTTCCAATCTTTTGGAACGCTACGCTCTACTAAAGACCTACGGTACACTACTGCAAATGGGGGGGGGGGGGGGGGGCGCAAGTTCCTTCGCGTAGTCTGAGTAAAATCGAACTGGTATCCCATCAGGTTCTGCGGCCTTTCCTCTTTTGAGAGATTTTGTTTTTCTATCCCTCTGTCAATTATTTCGATATCTGCCATTTTGGAATCTGTGCAACTATCTAGAAAAGGAACTACAATGCAATCTTACTCTATGAAACAGCTTTGGAAAAATAAATTTAGTAAATCAGCCTTTAGAGTGTCATCCTCTGTTTCAACACCATTTTCGTCACAGAGTGTCTGGACAATTTGTTTTCATCTACCTACCGTTACCCTGTGTGACTGTTTAACTTCCGTAACTGCAGCTCCCATGGGTGACGAGTCCAACTCTTATTATCAGAGACCTAGTTGGAATATGTTGAAAGAAAGTTGTAAAGGTTAAAAAATTGCTTTTCTATTGTTTATGACGTGTTTATCCCATTTTGGAAAACGTTAGACATCTAAGACTAAAACACTTGTTATATGCTGCATGTTAAAATATTATACAAATACGTGCTACCAAAAACGCTTAAAATAGCTTTTCAAAACAGTGTAGGTGGGGTCCGCAGTATGTGGCAGAATTCAAGGCTGTGAGACCCTATTGCTACAAGGGACTGGCCGCGTGGTCTAATGCGTCTTGCTACGGACTGGGCAGCAGTTTCCGCCGGATGTTCAAGTGCTTCCTCGGGGATGGGAGTGTGTATGTATGTTGTCTTTAGTGCAGGTTAGTTTAAGTAGTTTCTAAGTCTAGGGACTGATGACCATAGCAGTTTGGACCAAGAGGTTTCCAACCATTTGAACATTTGATTTTTGAGACCGTATGTACAAGACGATAAAGATATAGACTTACTTAGAAGTGGTGAACCAACATCAGTCCAAGCAGCCCTGGGTAGAAATGTAAAATTACTGGGAATCACTCCTGTCGTCAACACCAAATAAAACAGTAATGAACTAAATTCAGTGAGTGAAAACACAATTTCTGGTAATAGCAAAATGAAAAACCGTTGCACAACACGAAAAATATATGAAAGTGTACGTTTGTCAGAGCCAACGACTTCTCGGCCAGCAACTCGAACGCCAGATCTCAGAGCCGGTTGAACGAACATTAAGTCGTAAAGCTAAGATGATAGCACATTAGCAACAAACATGACGGCAAGATGGCGTGGTTAACAAACGTAGTTTGTTTCTTCGGTCACACAGTCGTAAAAACAATGAGTCAAACAAACATTAAAATTATGTAGAGTAGACTTCACCATTATGTAAAATCAATAAATAAGTGGTAGGTGTACAAGCTATTATATAAGTGAGAATATCTTTTAAAATTCCTAATTATTAATTCCTGTAAAACATAAAGTATTTGTAAAACCAGGTGCAGGTAATGAAGAAGCAGGAGGAGGCCTACGCAATAACAACTTGAATGGTGGTCTATGGTTTGGGAAGTATTACACTTACAAGACAAAACACACTATTAGTGGCATACTATGGTGGGTATCATAAAGGCGTAATAAATCTGGGTTGTGTTAACCAGTTGATCATTTAACAGTCCCCATGTTCAAATGTTTTACAGTTTCGATCTCTTCCAAAAGATCTACCTTTTTTTCTTTGCGGGACTTACGGAATGTATGTAAATTACTCAAAGTCGGGCAGAGGGCTCCTACATTTAAGGTGCAGAGGTGAGATGCTGTTGTCCTTTCTTCTTAAGCAAATGTTTGTTAAACGTATTCGAAATTTTCTATCAGATTCACCCATATACTTTACGTCACAGATGGTGCACCCTTTTCTGTTAATTCCGATGTGCCGGCCGCGGTGGCCGAGGGGACTGAGGCGCTCCAGTCACGATCTGCACGGCCACTACGGTTGGGGGTTCGAATCCCCCTCGGGCATAGATATTTGTGCCGTTCTTAGTATTAGTTATTTCATAAGTAGTTTGTAAGTTTAGGGACTGATGACCCCGTAGTTAAGTCCCATAAGCTATACAAACATTAGAACATTTTTGAATTCCGATGTCAGCGTATGAACCATGATTAAGTCGTTCATTCTGAATGTACAGACACTGAACTTTGTTCATAGATGCAATGGTGAGGTCCACACCGTATTTCTTCTGTAAGTTAGTAAGGCTATATTATGAACTGACTACAATCAGAATTTTCATGGATTTGGATTTGGTGGGTTACAGAGCTAGAGGGAGCCTACTTTCATAATTTAGAATAGAATCAATTTTACCAGTTAGAATATATGGAAGGATGTCAAAAGGAGTCTTGAACTACCCAATCACTATTGTGAAATACGCAATTCGAAAAAAAAAAAAAAAAAAAAAGAAACGTGGCTCAGTCCAAACTTCACTGTTAGGGTGGGAATAGCTTGACGCTTCTCAAATATATGTCTCATTCTTGAAGGAGCCCGCTTCAGTTATATGTTTTTTATTTACTTTATTTTTTAATTTATTTATTTTTATCCAAACCATCCGTTTAGTTGCACATTAGAAGCATCAGCATAGTTATACCTGGATAAAGGTAAGAATGAAACCTATAACTATCTTACATTTTTAATAAATTAGATTGTACGCTGAAAATCTACAACAACATGTACTAGACATTTCATCTTATTGTATCCTGGTAATGGTCAGACAAGTCAGCGTTCCCTGCCTCTTACAATTAAATATTTAATCGTCTATATGAAGCTAATTTACAATAGATAGTATGACCAGCATATCCCTCAATACTTACAACCTGTAATGAGGAAAAACAGTTAACAGAATGACATTACGATATAAAAAAAATGCTTTGTTTGTAGGATAATAACCTATACTGACACGTTGGGCTACAATACATCTCTAAAATTGAACTGCTTATTTGTACATTAGGCAGTAATTAGATCAGCGAAATGCTTGGAGTAGGGAATGGAACAATTAAAATATAATGGGTGCTTCATGAGAAATATTATACATTCTACGAACTGGTATGCACGAACTGCAATAAAAACTGCCGAATAACATGTTTCCAATATTTGTAGAGTACAGAAACACAGTTGTTAGACTGTAACACAAACTTTAAGGAAAGCCAGATGAGGACGTACAAAATTGATTTTAAAAAATTCCATCGTCGACTTGCAACCAACAATTGCGTCATCAGACTACTACAGTGTGCAGGAGCTCCAACATGATGGAAGAATATATGCATTCTTATAGCCAAAGGAGTAATTCTGGATGCTAATTTTTAATCAAGTGTGGATTATGAGGTCCTTTATGACGATGTGGCAAAACAACAGGTTGAATCAACTGATGTCAAACCAAGAAGAGTTCTTGAAAATGTGTTTCCATAACAGAATGAGTATTTTCTTCAGTGAACTAAAAACTAGAGCACATTTCTGTGCAAAATCAGAAGGAATATTCCAAAAAATGAATCAAAGTTTAAGAGTCTATGTTAAACACGCTAGACAACGAATCGCTACCATCTTCGCAGGCACAAGAGCAGAACCAACCTTACCTCTCCACGATCTCAGCAGAAAATGAAGACCTAGCGGCCAGGAGGCGCGAAAAAGCTACCGAAAACTGGCGAAACCCAGAAGTGGTGGGGAGTGAAGAACGCGAGACTCGCCCTGGAGAAGGATCGTCGACTGGCTGGTAACCAAAGGGTGTAGAAACAGGGATTGGTAACGACTAACTATCGACTCTGAGCCAGAGAGAACCATGCAAAGCGAGCTATCACTACCCACATTCAGACAGCCGTTTGATCCTCGGAAATCCACTTAAAAGTAAAACAAGTACACATTCTCACAGGGACAGTGTCGTAGCGGAGAAGCTATACTTATTACCACATTCATAACCACAATAATAAATTATTAAAATAACAAAATCCTAGCAATATTAACTAACATTTCAGAAGCTAAGAGTTTAAAACAGGAATCAAAAATGCTATTCCTCATGATTTTAAAAAGAGTTGGTTTCTAATCTTAACAAAATGCCAATCTAGCGACATCAATTAAATTACAATTTTATAAAAAATTTATGGAAGACGACAGACGGTCATCGTGCACCCTGTGCTCCATTATGAGTACCTTCGTCCCCTTTGCACTGCTCTCCCCACACTAACATGGCCCGCACTACGTTCCGAATCGACTTTGATCATATTGTGGTAGTACATGTGACGTGAGCTTCATGGTTTGTGCTTACATTCATAAATTCAAGTCCACGTATGGAATCTACTCGTCCAAGCCACTTTCACTTGACCCAACCTGTAGATAACACATGAAGATCGCGATTTTCATTTCGGGGAAGGTTGTTAGACAATATCGGTCGCATGTAACGTGGATCTGACTCTAAATATGGATCCATCACCACAACTGTGATATCACTAGGACAGAAACGGTAATATCACGTGCAATGCAAAAGTTTATATACGATAGCAACTCTGCTGTGGAGACACTGTGCAATGGAATATACTATTGTCTCTGATAACACACATTGTTGGCAAACCTACCATACCTCTGAGCAAATTGACTCGCCCGTCCCACGTCATCGGCTTGCGTACAATCGAGGGAAAGACAGTCACCTATGAGCGAGCTGTCCAAAGTATAGGTATCCAGAGGTTTTCGAAACAGCTACAATGTGACTGAATGTGCCAGAGGTCGTACAGCACGACAGTCTCATCAAGGTCTTCAAGATGCGTGCGGGGAATCGGCATTGCCGTACAGAACAGTGGCACGTTGGCTAAAAGCCTTTTACGAAGGTCGCTAAACTGTGGCAGACATGCATTGGGTAGATCGTCCTAGTGTCTCTGAAGAAGAGGTGTCTACTGTTGCCGCGTTAGTGTACAGTGATTGACACCAGAAAATTCGTAAGCTTGCCCACGAAACCGTATTAGCGCATACAACTGTGCGTCGGATCCTGAAGGAACGCCTTGGAATGCGAAAAATTACATCACGATGGGTTCCGCCTGAATTGACGGATATGCAGAAATGGATGCGTTACGACGCTGCTCAGACGCACTCAGAGCACTATGAGACCGAAAGAGGGTCTTTCTTACGCTGTATCGTAAAACTGTATGAGACGTGGGTACATTACGTTCCTCCACGTCAGACCGTCAATGCACACTATTACTGTTCGGTTTTGTAGCAGCACCTGCGACCAGCTCTTCGGAAGAAGCGGCAACACTTTCTGCGCAACCCACCCATCGTTTAGCACGACAATTCGCGGGTGCATACAGTGTAAGCACTGGCTGCTGTGTTCGCTCGACGTGAGTGAGAAGTACTGCACCATCCACCGCACTCCTCCGAAAATGAAGGAACCACTTTGTGGCATTCGCTTTAGAACTGTTGAAGAGTTTCGTCAGGTTGTACACCGCTTCAGTCGCGCCATCAACAGAACAGGCCCTGCTAATGCTACGTCTTTCACAGCGCTGGCAATGGGTTCTACACAACGCTGGTGACTACTGTGAAGGACAGTAATAGGTGCAAACATGTAATGCTTTTGTAACTGTTGTGAATAAATAGTTGCCAATATTTAAGTCCCAACCCTCGCACTAGTTTGACATTTCGTTTTCTAATGATTGGTTGAATAACATCAAAAGAAATTCTAAGGTATAACTTATAGGTAGCTTATTTGTCTGTTTACGTTACATTTAATGAAATAAATCGCAATTTGAGATCAGTTGCGGCTTCACTGTACTAGGTTTAGATGGAATACCAAACTGTGGCCAATTTCATCTAAACCCAGTACAGTGAAGCCGCAACGGATCGCAAATTGCGATTTATTTCATTAAATTAACGCTGTAACGTCATCAAAAAAATATAAAACTGGACGTTACATTTTTTGATAATTTGCAGCAACAAATTATACTAAAAACGCATCTTGGAAGGATTTGACACTTTCATCATCTTCTATTTCCTTGTTGTCATACTCTAGACATATAATGACAGTAAACATTTTACAAATCCTAAACTGCATATAGTGTGTATCTTCAAGGTTTAGTGACATAGAATTGACTAAAATCCATTTATTAATGTCCATGAAAATTTCATTAGCCGATCTTTCTAAGGGTATATTTTATTTACTATTTATTGCAATATTTGTGTCATCTGCAAATAAAAAAAACGTGGCATCCGATAATGTTGATGATGAAAGGTCATTGATATATACAGGAAAAAGCAGAAGGGTCTGAGATAGAGCCTTGTGGGACCCCACATGTTATTTGTTCCCAATTTGATAGGGCCTGATAGATCAGTACACCTCTCTTTCCTATTGACACCCTTTCTTTCCTATTTGAGATTTACGATTTGAACCGTTCTGCAGCACTTCCTGTTATGCTGTAATATTCTAATTTGCTCAAAAGTATAATGTGATTTACACAGTCAAATGCCTTAGACAGGTCACAAAATACACCAGTGGCAAGTTATTTATTGTCTAATGAATTAAGTACATTCTTGCTATATGTGTAGATAGCCTTATCAATATCAGAACCCTTTAGATACCCGAATTGCGACATGGATTACAGTTTATAAGTGGTAAGCTGTTTAAGAAGACGACTGTACATTATATTTTCTAAAATTTTTGAGAATGCAGGCAAAAGTGAAACTGGATGGAAATTTGATGGGATTTCTTTATCTCGTTTCTTAATGTAATGACTTAACTTCAGCATATTTCAACAATTTGGGAAATGTTCCACTGATAAAAGACTGGTTACACAAGTAACTTAAAAAGTCACTAAGCTCAGAAGGACACTTTTTAATCAAATTTATTGATATATTATCATACGCACTGGATTTTTTTATTTTAAGGTTTTTATAGTCGACAGTACTTCCAGTTGTGTTGTGAGAGTCATACTCATATTACTGCAGTTATTTGTAGTCACAGGTGTGAGATATTCAATTGCAGCAGTTACTGACCGTGATAATCCCATATTTTTGGTAATAGTTAAGAAATGCTCGTTGAAAATTGCATATGACTTACTCTTAAATTTTGTTACTACCTCCTGTACTACTCCTGACATCACTTACTGCGTTCATATTCACCTGCAAATTTATCCCGTTATGGAGCAAGGAGAAGAACTTCAGGTAAAACTTCCTGACTGAGAGGCCGTAGTCAATGAGTAAATATTCTTCCTGACGAAATGGTGATCCCCGCGATGATTGCGCTACTGAAGCAGGGTTACTAAATACAGCTTTTCGAAACTCATTCAACAAAGAAGACAAAACCAATATTCCAGATTTAGAATTACGAACAGAGGCCAGAATGAAAAAAACGTATAAGAAGATGTCATCGCAGCAGTGACGCAACTGAAATCAGTTACCAAGAACAAGTCTTCTGGTCCGGACTGTATACCCATTAGATTTCTATTTGATTATGCTTATGCTATGGCTCCTTACTTAACTGCCACATACAACCGCTCGCTCAGCGAAGGATCCGTATCAAAAGACTGGAAAGTTGCACAGGTCACACCAATATTCAGTAAAGGCAGTAGGAGTAACATACTGAACTACATGCCTATTTCATTGACGTCAATTTGCAGCAGGGTTTTTGTACATATCCTGTATTCAAGTGTTATGAATTATCTCGAACGGTATGATCTATTGACCCAAAGTCAACACGGATTTAGAAAATATCGTTCATGTGAAACACAACTAGCTCTTTACTCACACGAAGTGATGATTGCTATCGACAAGGAATCTCAAATTTACTCCTTATTTCTAGATTTCCAGAAGGCTTTTGACACCGTACCTCACAAACGGCTTATAATCAAATTGCATGGTTATGGTGTATCGCCCCAGATTTGTGACTGGATAGGGGATAGCCTGTCAGAGAGGACACAGTTTGTAGTAATATATGGTAAGGCGTCCCTAAAACAGAGGTGTTATCCGGAGTTCCACAGTGTAGTGTCATTGGTCCTCTGCTGTTCCTTATCTATATAAACGATTTAGGGGAAAATCTGAGCAGCTCTCTTAGGTTGTTTGCAGATGACGCCTTAATTTATTGTATAGTAACGTCATCTGAAAGACAAAAACAACTGCAGAATTATCTAAATAAGAGTTCAACTGACTCTAAATAATGAGGAGTGTGAATTCGTCCACATGAGTACGAAAAGAATTCCTTTGAACTTTGTTTACGAGATAAATCAATCAAATGTGAAGGCCGTAAACTCCACAAAATACCTAGGAATTACTATTACATCAGACTTAAACTGGAAAGAACACGTTGATAATGTCTTAGGAAAGGCTACCAGAGACTGCGTGTTATTGGCAGAACACTTAAAAGATGCAACGGAACTACTAAAGAGACTGCATACATCACGCTTGTCCGTCCTTATTTGGATTACTGCTGCCCAGTGTGGGATTCTTATCAGGTGGGTTTGACGGATGCTATCAAAAGAGTCCAAAGAAGGACCGCCCGTTTCGTATTGTCACGATACAGGGGAGACAGCGTCACTAATATGATAAAGGATCTGGGATGGAAATTATTAAACAATGGCATTTATCGCTGGGGCGTGGTCTACTTACGAAACTCCAATCGCCAACATTCCCCTCCGATTGCAAGAATATATTTTTGACTGCTATCTTAATACGTAGAAATGATTATCAGAAAATAACACGCCGGCCGCGGTGGCCGAGGCGCTTCAGTCACGGTCTGCACGACCACTACGGTCGGGGGTTCGAATCCCCCCTCGGGCATGGATATTTGAGCCGTCCTTAGTTGTAGCTAGTTCATAAGTAGTTTGTAAGTTAGGGACTGATGACCCCGTAGTAAAGTCCCATAAGCTCTACAAACATTTGGACATTTTTGAAAAAAATACAAGTAATCAGAGTTGGAATGGAGAGATTCAGATGTTCTTTCTTCCCGCGCGCTATTCGAGAATGGAACGGTAGATGAATAGTATAAAGGTGGCTCGATGAACCCTCTGCCAGGCACTTAAATGTGATTTGCAGAGAATCCCGTGTAGATGTAGATGTACACGTTCCGTCTCCATCTGTAGGAGACATCATCTGAGATCTATGGTCAACAGTCTACCGGCTACTGTTATTGTGGTTCGGGGGCGCTCTCGCATTTATAGCACGCATAGAGGAAACCATCATTCATCACATGATACTAACTATGTGTTATCTCTGGATGGTGTTGTCCTTCCCATCCCCTAGCAACACCTGTAAAATACAAAATTCCGTGCAGATGTGGTCAAGTGTATATCGGAAAAACTAAAAGAAGTATCGCTGTCCGCTTAGCCGAACACTAACGAAACTGTCGTCTAGGACACACCGAGAAATCGGTCGTAGCAGAACTTGCTTTTCGTAATGGAAACCTTTAATTAAAATTTAATGAGGCAAGCGTTGTATCTAGGACATCTCATTACCATGCACGCATGTATAGAGAGCCAATAGATATTTCACAAAGACCAGAATATTTTTTGTAGAAAAGAGGAGTTAAATTAGACAATGTAAAGTACGGATGTCAACATTTCGACAGTAAAACAACAATCGATTACTTTTAATCGAGAGGAACGACACCATCCAGAGGTAACCACACAGTTCGCATCACGTGATGATTGATGGTGCCCTCTTTCTATGCACGCTAAAATGCAAGAGCTCCTTCGAACCAAAGTGGCAATAGCCAGTTGGCCAGATGACCACAGACAGCAGATGATATTTCCTGCAGATGGGGCCGAAACGTCGGTAAGAAGTTTTACTTATCGACTACGGCCTCTCAGCCCGGAAGTTCTACCTGATGACACAGCAAAGCTGTTGAGTAGTGTAAGAGGATGGAGGGATGAAGAAAGGAAGATTACAACTCACATTGACACCGTGTTCATTAGAGACGGACCACAGGTGATGGGAAACGAAACCAACCACACCCATTGAAAGTGAACATCCTGGCATTTGCCTGGGGTCTTTTAGGGAAATCACAGAAACATAAATCACGATCGATAGGGATATGTTTGAACCACCGCCCTCCGAAATGTGAGTCTAGTGTGTTACAATCAATGGTCTTTTTCTGGGGGAACGCTGTGGGACGAGTACCCCTAAACTTTTTCGTCCACATAGTAACTTTTTTACGATGCTGTGAACTTGGAAGAAAGCCAAAGATTTATGTCACAGACGTAATTATTTATTTCATTTTGTCGTGTTGGTAATTGCAATAGTTTTTGGTGTGAAATGCATTGTCATTGATTGTTTCAAGCATTTTGAAGCTCCAGTAACCATTCTAAACAACTGCATCGCTGGCAGCCAGGTCGACAAGCAAGTAGAGCCCTCACCAGCTACTAGTGGGCGATGCTAGTGCTAAACGGATAAGCTTACACTCATTAACCGAGCTACTGATAGATGCATAGAGGTAAATAAGAGGGGAAAGGATATGAAGTCACAAACTTGAAGCCATGCTTGAATCTGACTCAACCTAGCTCGCCATTACAATTTGTTGAAAACATTAGTTTTCTGTTGAGCTCCTGTGTAGAGTTGTCGAAGATTTGTAATTGATAATGTCTGCGCGTGAAGTTTATGGTTGTTATGACCATTTTGACAGCACTAATAATTTGAAGAGAATCGTGTTCTACTCGCGCCTGTGAGTCCTTTGAACAAAGAAACAAGCATGGCTGCCGATCGGCTTCAAATAGCAGTACAGCAGACGCCGTAGTGACATCTCCCCTCCCTTTACCTCCACGGATAGATGTCTCTATGGTCCCGCTACCATGATCCTTACGATTCATTTCCATCTTTGTTTTATTGTTCTTTATTCGTTTCTGTTTGCCGTTCCGTTCTTGTCGGTTGTACGAAGTTTTACAGTGTGCCCTGCATTTTGTTCCAACTTGTAAGCTAGGTTGGGGTGAGACATGAGCAGGAAAATATACTATTTTGCTTGTAAAGTAAAAAAAGGCGTGAAGTCTACAGCAGCCATGAACTCAAGTCAGTTGAAACACGTCCACTGATTGTGTGGTCGTGTTCCATTTTGATTGATTGATTAACCTAAAGTGTTTCTGCAACATTAATGCTATCTACTTATGTTTTAATTATTTTGCCCCATGTTTATATATGTTTGCCCCACATTTAAATATGTTTCCACCCATGTGATTGAACTTGTGTGTTCATGTGAATGTGAATGTGTGCTCTTAATATTGACTGAGTGCCGGGCAATGGCTCACAGTCGCCGCCTCCCGCCTTAGGCCTCGTTTCGCTGTAGTTAAAAACACATGGCTTCGATTGTCTGCGCTAGCGTCTGCTGGATGGTCAGAGACGAGCTTACTTGGCAAGATGGCAAGGTGGCCATGTTCTTGGACGAAAGAAGTGACAGGAGACCTCTCTGGGAGCGGTCGTAGAGAGAATTGGCCAGGTAGCAAGGGTTGGTAAACACTAGTCTCTGAACGCACTCTGTGTCGCTTTTGGCTCGCACTACATCCGGTGTATGGCGGGGGGACGTTTCTCCGAAGCCTTAGAGCTTCAGTCTTCACTCTTCATTCTGGCTCTGACGACTGAGGAAGTAAGTACTCCGCCAAATCATGGGAAGGCATGCTGTTAGGACTTTGATTTATTTATGATCAGGCAGTTTTGGTTATTTCAGTGATAGTTCTTTTGAGTAATTCTTTCGCTTTGAGAGGTATGTTTTTCTTAATTTACAGAATATGAGTAAATTCAGTGTACATTTATTATTCGCATTGTCATTCCAGTGATGACTGTGTGTCCGGTTTTGCTCGAATTAAAATACATGTGTGTGGCCTTCAGCCTTTGTGTAAATTTAGTGTGTTTGAATCCCTTCGTGTTTTTAAATAATGTTTTCGCGTCGTTTCTGTGTCCACGAATATGCTAAATATTTACTGATTTGATTCCGTCTTTCCCGTCTTGTATGACTGATTGCCCCATGTGCTTTCATAACGGTTGCTACTTCAACCTTTAGCCATGCTTTAATTAACACTAGCTTTTGCGTATTCTAAATTAATTTCTGTTTGTAAATGCTATTAAGCAACTGTGGTCGCACACCACATGGTACTTAAGAATAGTGAGCAACTTCCTCCCCACAAACACGAGTTCATTTAGTGCAAAGTGTACTTAAAATTGGTGATCAAGACACCTGCCATCTCATCAAGACGCAGTCGATGCCTCGTTTCGCCGCTGCTTTTAAATGATCCCAGAGGGTAATGTACCACCATGCATTATGCACGTGTTTGTGAATGAATGGATGTGTTTTCAGCTACCCATTGTGTGTTTTCAAATATCCTCCCACGTTACCTCCATATTCATAAAGGGCAGAAACAATTTTATTACAGGTTTTAATTCACTTTTGTACATGGTGTGTGATTAATTTGGTCTCCCCACATCTATTTGTTAGTTTATTTTACTCAATAGATTTTCATTTTAAAGTATGAAACCTTTGCTTTATGATTTCATGCTCCCTGTCCCATGTTTAATTATCTATTCATTTATTTTTAACATCAATTTTGTGTTTGTTAAAACGTTGGTTGCTCCCTTAAGGAGTAGGCAGTTAGATACATTACCATTATGAATGTACTGTGGCCACTTGTAAAGTAATTTAGAGCAGCAGTGAGCCTTTTAACTTACATTTGCAGATCTTAACAGCTCGAGATCTAGCTAATTTTAATAACACGCAACTTTCACAGTTTGGAAACTGTTGTAATGCTATCAGTGTTAGTTACATTGTAGTTCATTACTTATATAATTTTTCAGCTGTATTAGTAATTGGTTTAGTTGAAGCACAGGAGAGCACCCATCGTCTTTGTCATTTGTGGAACCAAACTAGGTTATGAATGATTTTTATAGTGTAGTTTTTATTGTTGTTCATGATGGATGTGGATGGGTTTTGTTGTATTGACTTATAGTCGTATTTTATGGGTCAAAATATGTGTTCGATAATATTTCTTTGTAGTGTTTTGCATGTCGGATGGTTGAATGATATCACCTGTTTCATTTGAACTGTATTGTAGGTCAATTGACGTGTACGATACCATTTTCTTTTGTTATTCAGTGGTTGATGCGAATCGCATACTTCATTTGAGGCTATGCAAACTGAAGTGTTCGACACCACATTCTCTAATGTGTTTGGGTATATCTTGGTATCGCCTGCTTCACTCGAGCTACAAAATGTGCTTAAACTGACGGCTATCAAATCAAAAACAGGATGACAACAATAATTTCACTCATCCTGACAAATACCCTTGGCGTTTTTCGAACCACATCACAAGCTACAATTCTGTTAACTAATTCTATCTGCGTATCGACTAGGGGCCTCATAAAATAGAGACTTTAGATACCCCTGTAGGTAATAGTCAAGAGGGTTCACATCAGGTGACTCAGCAAGTCATGGAATACGATATCCACAAAACAAATCCTGATTACGATTACATAGTAATAAGGCTCGGCTTGTTTCCTTACAGAAAATAAAGAATGTACGTGCAAATAAACGACACAGTATTTGTAAATTTGTTCGAATGTTGGACAACCATAATGCGAGACAAAACGGTAGACAAGTTTACTGCCACATATTATGAAGCAAACTTCTCAGTCCCCAAATGCCCTACCTGAAACTGTTAAGAATTGGAGAATTGTCTCAGTCCTGTTAACTCTTTCAGCCTGATTCCATATAGCATCGATTCACGTTGTTCCACGTCACGACCACGCCATCACTGAAGCACTCGGAAGCGCTAAGAAGCCATGAATACTTAACGATGCCGTTTAGAATAACAGACGCGGTAGCACCCTGCAGCAACAGCCCGTATACATAAGAAATGGCAACGGGATATAACCTGGTACTATTCAAATGGACGACGTATGTCATATACCATGTACTGACGCAGAGTCCTCATTTTTAAATAAAATAGTGGTCTTGTTGTCTGCTCAACAGACAGACACCAGCTTACTAGAGCCGACGGCAATGTACATTGAGTTTTGTTTGAAAGGATTGTTGAAAAATAAGGTTGTACATCCGCTGTGTTTGTAGTTATATTTTATTTTGTGTATGTTACAGCGGGAGCGGATGTTGTTTTTCTGTTGTATGCGACAGAACAACGTGGCGTTTCACCAGGGCGAGCAGTGGCGCGTGTACCTCGCCACGGGGGCTTCGTGGACACGAGGTCGGCGCTACGCCGGAAAGCGCCCTCCGTGTGAACAGATTTAGAAGAAAATTAAACTACAGTAATGAAATGGAAAGCTTGACTGCTATTACGCAGTATTTATTGACGGTAACTAATTATTCACAGCTCAAAACAATTAGGCCATCAGGTGAGATATCACACAAAATATACTTCTGGTATTTTATTCAAATATTGCTTACAATTGTAAATTGTGTGTGATGCAGCACGATATTTTGATCTCAACTGTTTGCTTCAATTTTAAATGGCGTTTATTAACAAGGTAACGGTCCAATAAGACATGTCGAAACATACCCTGAAATTTTTTGCACAGAAAGAAGGCAACGAAAGAAATGCACACCCAAAATTTTAGCTTCTAAGAGGCACTGCAACTATTAGAAAAATTGAAGATACGCATTTTTGCCGCTCGAGGAAGAGCTTATAACAGCGGTTTGTACAGCCCTGCCCGCTTAGCGCGCAACTCGGCCTACTCTCACGCGGCGCCACGTAGCGGAATTATGCAGAGTTCACAGTCACCAATATTAAGCACCTAAAGTCTGGTTTACAATGTAGTGAATGGAAGCGAACACGAACGAATGAGCATTTGCAGAAAATTCACTACCATTCGTTTGTATATGGATTGAATCGTTTATAGTAGGGGGAACGGAAGAGAATACGAGGTAGCAAACATTGCCTGCGAGCGTTGTGTTATTGGTATTTAGTTTTTGGAGATAATATTCGGCATACAGAATGTTAGACCACAGCGCGAAACTTTGCTATTCAGTGAGGATTCTTGTGCATGACGAGCGCACTATTTTTGACGGAGTATGCAAAATGGCGAAGGGAAGGAAGAATTTATGTGTCTCAATTTGTATGGAAGCGAGACACGGATTGAGATCGTGCATTTTACACGGAATTCATCTCCATTTCCCCTTATCACTGTTCCAAAATTTTCCTTGTATGTCGGCTGCAATTTTTCTCTGGCTTCTCATTAGCATTGAGCAGATTTTTATAAAGAGAACACTAATTACCGACGTCGAGCATCATGTAAGGAGGTGACACGGGTGGCGCTAAAACTACGCGTACTAGATATTTTGGTCTAGTGGCAAAGTGCTCGCTTCGTAAACCAGTGAGCGTGGGATCATATCCCGTTCAGACCACAAATATTGTCACTACGATTTTTAACCGAGCATTCATTGCTCAAAGATAGTGGAGCGGCTACGAAAGAAATGTAGTTCGGATTACACGTTAAACTGCAGGTGTCTACTTTCGGATCAGGTAACTGGGAAAGGTTAGGGACACCTAAGCAGCTGCAGTAGCGTCCAGTTGAAAGACCTGAAAGAGGCCTACCGGGTATACCAGATAGAATTTTCTTTTGCTCATCCTTGTTAGTTTGTTTCCTCTGGTGAACACCTGGCTTTAACGATACAAACATTTTTTGAATAACTTGATACCGACAGTTCAACTCTTGCACATGAAATTCCGATAAAAGTGGTTAGCAGAGAAAATAAATTCATGACAGTGTTTGATGTCTTAGACGACTTCCGTCAATGTGGACTTATAATTTATTGAAATGAAATATATCTAGCAGTACCACATTTTATAACAGTTCTTGGTCGGCCATTCCTTAAAACAATTTTTGAATTTTGTGCATTTGACTAACAGTGAAATAGTTCCTTGTTTATTCCATATAGTCGTCACAAAACTGCGAAGTATCTATTGAATGACAAAAACAAATATTTTTCTAGCACCTGGAACATGAGACAAAGGAAAAATTAATGCATTCAGGCACTTCGCAGTAACCACTAGTTTCATTTAGGCAGAACTGGGATGGAGTCAGAAACGGCCCCGGCCGTTGTTCTGCATATTGTGCTGCATACCAGATAAACTTGATCAAATTCGTAAAGAGTGGCGAAGAAAACTGGTAATGCACAAATGACTGGAGCTTAAGAATACTGTTCTGCTGATAAACCTGAAATGAGGGAGAGGTGTCAGAAATTACGTTGTCTGATAATTTCCTAAAAAATGCTTTCCACTGTCGAAAATTTTTTTTATCGAGAGATTGAATCGCACTAGTAGTTACAGGCGGAATCCACATTACATCCATAGATTTTTCGTCGTCCTCCACAAAAACAGAGGCGTCATTATGTCCAGATCATGAATCCAACAAAAGTAATGAATTGGTTTCTGCAACTGGTAGGAATACGTTTCGAACGAAATGTTGAAAATTATTCTTTCACATTTTTACAGATTTTGATACGTCGATTACAAGAATTTTGCAATTAAACAGTCAATTTTTTATTTATTTTCGGTCCTAATTTGCCATGAGGTTCTTGAAAACAGATATACAACTGCGGAAACAGTAAAACATTCATATTTATCACTGGCATTATCGTATATGAATGTGTCGTTGCATTCATTGATTGGGCAATCGACTCTGTATTTTTTCATCCTGGAATGATAAAGTGCGGTGTGCACGCAGTTCTTTCACGAAAGCTGACTGATCAGCGTTATAAGCAGCTGTTGAAGGGATAACATCAAGTTTCCCCTTTATGTCACTTATGAACTTCTCTATGGCACTGTCTATCATTGGTAGCTGCAATACAGCACTTGATCTTTATCCCACGGATGACAGGAAAATTATACAACCCATCCCAGTGCTGCATAAATAAAATTGGTTGGAAGCGTTGTCAGGATGGAAGGCGGAGCGGTGAAGCCTTGTGGTCGCCCTAGGAAAGGGTGGCTGAATGGCAAATAAAAGATAGAATACAAGTTAATATTTGGTATATTCTGAAATACGGGATACGTGGCGGGACTCGCCCTGGGGTCCAATTAAGGAAGTAAAATATGGAAATAAAACAGAGGTTTTATCTACCTTAGTTCTCAGCATAATACACAACGTATAAAAATATAAATTGATATATAATACTTAATTATTCACTTTGAAATAATGCAAGTTACTTAAAGAGGCAACAGTCCTTCCAAACAGGTCATATAGGAAAACTACACAATAACATTATCACTATATCAAAGTCTCATTTCGAAAGTGATTATTACACAATCGACCTCAAATGTTGCTAACACCAAACTAAATATGAGTGTCTTAATGGTGTATAAAACACAGCAAGAACTAAATTACTTCATACTCTGACAAGTACAGGAAAAAGGGTACTCATAAAAATAGTTATAATAATTTCTTGGATAAAAATTAAGGTTTTTTCCCCAACATAGCTACTTTTCATAAAAGTCTACGATCATTAGGCAGAAAAAGAGTTAATAGTGCTTATCACAAAATTTATGATTTGGTATAGAATCTTCGTAAGGCGTATCACTTGTGAGCCTGAATTGGTATTTTTTCTTGAAGAGATACTTATCGCGTAAATGCAGCTTACGCGGCACGGGAACTGTTTGTAAACAAATACAACTTTCAGAGTTTCAGACGCACACGTGGTGCGTAGGGCAGTAGGGGAGGTGATAATCAGAAAAGTATAATGGCTGCCTGTGGTAGGGGTGGAGGTGAGGGGAGGCAAGTCTCGTCTACGCGCATGGCGGGAGGGGAGAGAGGAGAGGCACACGAGATAGGCAGGTGACGCGGCGGGAGGAAGAGGGGAAATGTTCAAATGTTTGTAAAGTCTATGGGACTTAACTACGGGGTCATCAGTCCCTAAACTTACAAACTACTTATGAACTACTTACGAACTAGGACGGCACAAATATCCATGCTCGAGAGGGGATTCGAACCCCCGACCGTAGCGGCCGTGCAGACCGTGACTGGAGCGCCTCAGTCTCCTCGGCCACCGCGGCCGGCAGGAAGAGGGAGGTTACAGCTGACTGCAACAGCCTTGAAGGAGGCAGGTGGTCTGTCAGATGACGGCATATTAGCACGCGTGTTAACAATGCAAGGAATAGAATTCTGGCGGCAATTCGCACAGGTGCTCTTAAAATAAAACGGCAGCACAATAACATCGGCTACAAACAGCGGATAAAATAACTGTCATATCAGAGATTTGGAAATGAACTTCATTCAAATCGTTAGACAGGACGATAACATCACTTTGACACGTAATGCACAAATATCAGTCAATTAACAGCAAACATTTTAAAATTTCAATACATCTCGAGGCTTCTATGCGTTGAATTTTAGCAGGCACAAGGTTCCAAAAGGTTGGCCATTCGGTTTGAGAATCTGTCATCTGCGTAACTATCGTAACATAGTAGCTCTAGGATGACGAAATTGTCGATACAGTCCCTAAGTTTCGGTTGAATTGACACTAGTTAAAGCCAGAAAACAGGATGTGGCTTAAAATTTCATGAAGAAAGACTGGAGGGAACAAGTCGGGTCGGTTGATTTTAAGAATTAAAAAGCGCGCAATTAATTTTTAATCCTTATAATCACTAACTACAGACTTTGACAGGCTCTAAAATGTCTCAAAGAAATGAAAGTAGCACAGGAAAGGCAGACCACATCCGAATCACTCTTAACAATTGGAAACGTAAATGATAAACAATGCTCCATTGACAATGGAAGCAAACAGCATAAACTCCATATGGAAGTTTGCACATAATGGATTTGGTAACAGAACGTGATACTTCACAATGGCGAATAAGAAGGGATAAATAGTTAATGGTAGCAAATGTTAACTATTCCTCACTTAATGACAGTATACAGTTCTCAAGGATAATTAAGATAAGGTACTCTAAAAATATAAGTTTGAACTAGACAGACATTCTGGAAAACCTTACACACTATTAAATCTTACGAAAATCTATATTATGAGTGACTGGAGCACATTTTGATACTTCATAGTTAACAATGTGGTCCTTTAAAAGAGAACAGGATCTACTAACGTCTGGGTTACTCATCATTACAAAATGGCACTGGATCTCGCTACATTGGATAAGGACAACATATCTTTACTATTAACACATCCTAGCACATAAGTACCTCTCTTGGAGTACTGAATACAAATTATTTATACATCAACTTAGGCTCTCTCTGGCCGTAACAACTGGAAATAACTTTCGATGTGCGTTGTGTTTCACGTACATTTATTGCCAAGGTACTAATACAGGAAACATGATGAACCCTGTTACGGAAGTTTCAGAATTGGACAAAGAAAAGGCGTGTATAACATAAATCAGGAGATATATAGAAGCAAAATGGCAGCAATAGAAATAAGGAAAAAGTGATTTTTCTTGGTCTTCTCGCTATGTGAAACAGTTTTCTTCTTTAAACTCCTCTTACGGATTTTACGCTCACAGGCGGTATTCTTGACCCACCATGTGGCAGCTACGTATAGGCTCCTTTACATCGACTAAAACATTACTCAACTTTAGCTGCCCTCTGGAGGGTAACAGCTTAAAGGCTTTTACTTGCACGTCACTTAAGGTGCAGTAGGGATTCGGGTATCTCTCAAAGGCTATCGTAACACTTCTCAACCAGGCTTCTCTCCGGTAAAACATTTTCGAATCAACAAGATTCATATTTCGTGCCCTGAAGCACACTGTCGTCACATGCTTTGGTAACCAGCTTTCGAAACTACCACTTTTACGGAAGGAAGAGCTCACACAGAGAGAAATACGCAGGAGGAAAAACAGAAACATGCAGAGAGTAGAGGATTGAGAGGCGAAAGTTTAATTCTTGGGTTTACAATGTAGTTTATCGGCACAGCGTTTTGACGGTTCCAACGGTTTCAGACGCTAGTCGTGTGTACGACTGTTTGTGCGGCTGCGGACTTCAGTCTAAACTCGTCAGCAAATCTGGTAGAATCAACCACGATTGAAAACTTTTTGTTTGTGGTTTTTCTTTAAAGACCTCAACGCTGGTATTGCGTCGGTGTTTGATCTTAAAACAAAAGCACACATCCTTCAAGATTGAGAATTTCACACTTCTCCCTTGTACCAATGATTTTTCAATTTCTGCCAGACACGGCTTGGAGGGGGAATGCCTTGCTTTAACCCATAACGTCTGTGGAGGGCGGAAATTTACTTTCATTTACGGCACGGAAAATATTGATAGGAAAGATCAAGGAAAGCGAGACTGTGACACTGAAACTAAGTGGAAGAAATATCACGAAGATCTCGGACAATGTGGACGCCAGGCCACATATTACTAGCATTAATGAAAAACTTTGTCAATAATCATAAAACTGTGTCATTAGACATGCTACAAATTAATTAAAAAATGAAACTTCCATACTTCCTGCAATGCTCAAACGTAAATAATACAAGGAAAAAAGTGTTATTCTCTACTATAACTGCAATATTAGCTAATCCAGTCACTCGGGAAAAGAATCAATAATATGCCTAGGGAAAGTTTATATTCAAATTATTCTATTAGTTCGAGATACCTCGGAACGGAAGACAATAAATTATACAGAATCAGTCTGTACTTATCCGTCGGGACGTGGTGTGGCTCGTTGAAATACGACGGTGGTACGTAGCACGCGGGGGCGGCAGCTGGGCGGCGGGTGATATGCGGTCGCACACGTGGCTGCAGCGAGGGCGGCGGGGCGGCGGGGCGGCGTGGCAGCAAGTGGGCCTCGCTGCAACGGGTTGAAGTGGTTACGACCCGGTACGGAGCCATCTTCGTCTGCTTGGCAGGACCGACAGAAGACGTGGGGCGGCGCCTCATCCGCACAGCACTTACGGACGGGCGGCGCCGGTAGGCGACGTATGTGGGCGGCGGCAGCGGCGGGTGGGCCGCGCGAGCCGGAGTATGGCACTTTACATGCCTTTGGTGGGCCGAAACAGTAGCACGAACGCGGCGCGTAACTTTTTACGCCTCGTGCGAGCAGGTGAAATGCGCACGTGGAGTAGTACACGGCGAATTCGGCGGTCAACTGCGGCAGGTCGCGCGTCACGCACCTTGCGCACACGTGCGCTGCGGCAGGCAGGCGCGCGGCGTTGGACTTGGCACTCGGCACGGAATGTGCAAATGCAGCGGCGGCTAGGATATTACGACGGCTGTGCCGTGGCTCGGCGGGATAGCGGCTGTCGACCGGCCACACAACATAATGTGAACCAATTTTTTTGCGGCCACCCTAAGGGCCGAAAGGTGGGTTATCGATCGCACTTCGGACGCCAAATTGTACAGCACTTGATCTTTATCCCAAGGATGACAGGAATATTATACAACCCATCCCAGTGCTGCATGAATAAAATGGGTTGGAAGCGTTGTCAGGATGGAAGGCGGAGCGGTGAAGGCTTGTGGGCGCCCTAGGAAAGGGTGGCTGAATGGCAAATAAAAGATAGAATTGAAGTTAATATTTGGTATATTCTGAAATACGGGATACGTGGCGGGACTCGCCCTGGGGTCCAATGCAATGAATGAATGCCAGTCTAAACGGAAAAGGTGAAGGTTACGGTAAAGGTTACGGTTCACATAGTTGGTGGCTGATGCCGAACAGCCCGCTAGGCGGGAGCGGACGGCATGCGGCCGTTCGCCCCGCACAGAGGCTGAGCCTCTCGAGTGCGTCTGTTCTGTACAAGAGTTCAAACTGAAGAGAGCGAAGGAACTGATTCTCACACCTCTGCGTCCTGCAGCAGTAGCACACGTGATCAAACGTGGGTGTCTGCTATTGGCTCCACGGTAGCATGGAAACGTCAGTAGTTTCAGCACGTACGCCAGAAGGGTGGCGTGATTTTAGAATCAGCATTCGATACTGGTTCTGTCCGGCTCTGTCCTGCAAGATGGACAGCCTTGGTCACGTTGTCAAGGCGCATGTTGCAGTGGAAGAACACTTGTAAAACGTAGGCGAAGTTTTGAAATAAAATTTTTTTTTGAATTATTTCCCGAACTATTTTAGACTGGCTGGTCATCCTGTACATCAAGTTTCCCCTTTATGTCACTTATGAACTTCTCTATGGCATTGTCTATCATTGGTAGCTGCTCTACACGTTTACGTGACGTAAACTTGGTAATTTTGCGACTTAGTGCTCTGTACAATTTCTTGAACCTTTGTAGCTAGGTCGACGAAGCCTGGAAATTCGCAAAGTTCGTGTCAGATGCAATTCGGAGGGCCTAGTTTCGTAGATCTCCATCGGTAAATGTGCATTGCTACTCACGAGCAGTTCTAAATCTTTCGAACAGTTTTTCTTTCAGATGTTTTCGAGTTTCCGTTTGGCACATATTTCTTATTTCCTGTAATTCTTTCTTCCATTTATAAAGTTCACGCTCAGCTTTTAAAATGAAAACAGCTTTGCTCACTTCTTAACTTCAAGCGTTGTTCCCCTCCTTCGTTTAACCAATATTTCACTGCCTCTTCTTTGTCGCTGAAAGCTGATGTAGTACGTGTTTTTTTAGGCTTGGAAGGTATTCTTCTTCAGAACTGTTACTGATACAACTGACGTCGTCCGAGTCACAGCTCGTGGAATCGTCACAGTTATTTCCTATTTCTTCTAAAGTTTTCACAATTTCAAACGAAATGTTGATATCATTCGAATGAATGTCAAAGAAATCAATCGACAAATGACACATATGTACGTCCTCAGGAGAAGTAGGTGATTTCGGCTGGAAACCACGTTCTTCGTATTTCATCTTTGCTAAATTGAGAACGTTAATTGGCTTCCACATTACTGTGAAACTACCGCCACCTGGCGCGCTACGATTTTCAGCTATTTTTAAAAAATACTTGCAGAGCCTCTTAGCAGCTAATATTTTGACAGTGCATTTCTTTCGTTGTCTTCTGCCTGTGTAAAAAATTTCAGGGTGATACGAAGAGGTGACGTGTTGGTGCAGCAGCATGTGGGCGTGCATTGTCTACCTAAAAACAATGGCGTCTGAAATGTCGCGCAGAGAAAGGATTTCCTTGGAAACACACCAACCACACACAATAAGCCCATGAGTTAGCGCTGTATGTCAAGTGCGGATACGGTCAATGTGATGTCGGTTCCCCTCTCTGAACCGCGCGGGAGTAGCGGAGCGGTCTGGAGCGCCACGTTACGGGTCGCGCGGCTTCCCGCGTCGGAAGTTCGACTCCTCCACTCCTCCATCGGGCATTGATGTGTGTGTTGTTTAATTAAGTTTAAGTAGTTTAGGAACTGATGAACAACGTAGTTTGGTCCTATTTAATTACAAACATTGGAAGATTTTTACCCTCTCTGAGGCGACAAACATGCAGCTATAATTTTGGAAAAAAAAAAAAAAAAAAAAAAAATAGAACCTGGATTCGAAAACACTTTCTGATGACATTTGTATCCCAAATGACTGTTCCATACGACATTGTTGTCTTGCGTGTTTCTGACAATTACTTATACATCTACATAGATACTTGGCAATCAAAACAAAGGTGCGTGACGCAGGGTACTCAGTACCAGTCACTTGTTTTCCTATTCCACTCGCATATAGAACGAGGGAAAAACTTATGCTTGTGTGTTCAAATGTTTGTAAATCTATCGGTCAAAACTGCGGGGTCATCAGTCCTTAGCTTACAAACTACTTAAACTAAGGTAAACTAACCTAAGGACAACACACACACCCGTGGCCCAGAGAGGACTCGAACCTCCGACGGCGAGCAACCGCGCGCTCCGCAGCGAGGCACCGTAAACCGCTCGGCTACTCCACCGCGGCGGCTTGTATGCATTTGTACCAGCCCTAATCTCTCGGTGATCTTGACACGATTTGTATGTTGGTGGCAGCAGAATCATTCTGAAGTTCGCTTCAAATTCCAGCGTCTAAATTTCGTCAACTGTTTCTCGGAAAGAACGTCTCCTCCGGTCGAGCGACTATCATTTGAGATTTCGAAGCCTCCTAGAAACACTCGCGCATTGATCAAACCTATCAGTATAGCCGCCCGCCTCTGAACTGCTTCTGTATCTTCACTTAAACCTATCTGGTGGGGATCCCAAACACTCAACCAGTCCCTAAGACGGGGCTGCGCAAGCGATTTATATGTGGTCTCCTTTAGAGACGAATTACATCTTCCAAAAATTCTCGCAATAAACCGATGTCGACCATTCGCCTTCCACTCGCCTGTCCTAATGTGCTCATTACAATTAATATTGTTGAGCAGCATTACGACTATATATAACTGACGCTACAGTCAAGCAGCACACTACTAATTCTGTATTAGAACATTACGGGATTATTCTTCTACCCATTTAGTTGATCTTACTTTTTACGACATTTAGAGCTAGCTGCTATTCCTCACACGACCTAAAAATTTGGTCCAAGTCATCCTGCATCCTACTGGAGCTATTCAACGACGACACCTTCCTGCACATCACAGCATCATCAGATCATCAGTCCTCAAGCTTACAAACTACTTAACCTTTTAATTCATAGTGTAGCCGATGAGCTAGATACTTTATTTTCCGATTATCTCTCAATATTGCTATAGATGCAAGTACGTAGTCCTAGATATTATAAATTACAGAGTGCTACTGAATCAGTTCGACAGTTAGCTGCATTGCGTTACTCCTAAATGTGCGTATGTTTACTTTAGTATTCATCATTTGCCATATAAAAGTAGTCAATTACATACTACTGTGACATTATGAAACACTTTCTGGAAAGGGTAGACGCATAATAGTGACATTTACTGCATTGGGTTCATCATGGAAGCACTATATATCTGCCAGCTATAAAATTTTTGTTGCTATAAGTGCGTAATAATTTTAAGGAATATTTTTTCAATATTATTCTCAGTATACAGGCACTCCACATTAATCGTGGTAGTTATTATAGATTCAAATAAAATCATGCATTAAAGAGTTAAACTAAACCATACCCGAGGAAGGACTCGAACCTCCGACGAGGAGCAACCGCGCCCTCCGCAGCAAGGCGCCTTAGTGCGCTCGGCGATTCCATCATTGCTGCGATTCAGGTCGTCCGGATATTGATGTGCATGATAGTGCATTTCGCGTGAAAATCACGAAGATGGAAGTAATTTTTTCCCCTACAGAAGTTGCGAGTGGAATAGGATATGAATCCAACACACCGTCCACCAAGAACGCTGGTTTGGAGAGTATATGTATGGCTGCCATTAGCAATGCATTTTATGATGATTTTACAGTGTATAACAAAGCGTTATTTCTTATTTATTTGACATGCCCCATTACATAGTAACATTGCATGTTTGATGGTTAAATTCAGGCAGTTACATCAGGTACTTCAGCAAACACAACTATAGTACAAAATATGAAAGGATTTACAAAGAAATTATTTTGGATATACATTATTTATCGCTTCCCATAAGTAAACCAAGCGAATTTACATACCAGGAAACGTTATTGAATTATGGAAGTTGTAAAAGTCTGTAGTGAATTTAGGTACCAAATCAAAGTTACTGATGGGCCCTCCTCCTCCTTTGTAAGCTATTTTTTTCCTGAGTTGGTCCCTCTTTTTGAGTAAGTTGCAGCAGTCGAAAAGCAAGTGGCCAATAGTTTGGACATCTCTGTTACATGTGCATGTCCCGTTTTCAATTATTCTGAACCGTTGATAATAGGCTTTCAGTTTCCCATGACCCGTTAACATTGCTGTAAAATTCGGAGATATTGGGAGTTTAATCATTAAAATTTGTCGGATCGTAGGAAAATAGGGTTTAGTGCTCTCCCCGTTTTTTGTTCTTTGCACTCAATGTCACATTTGTTCCTAAAATCCTCTCGAAGTTTCTTCTTCACCGCACTTGTAGGTATTTTGTTGTATCGTATCGATTGTCGTGATTGAGCCGCTCTTTTAGCGAGATTGTCAGCTAGTTCATTTCCCCATATCCCTCGATGTGCTTTAACCCATTCGAAATGTACCCGTCAGTTATGTATTTACAACGTTCTGATTTCAATATTTGATCAAGAAGTTGTGGTTCTTCGGATTTCGTAAAGAGTCCAAACTAATCTTGCTATCGGTGTGAAATACTGTAGTTGTATCAATAATCGAGAGACTGGTTATTATCTCAAGGGTATTGAGAATGGGAAATTGTTCCGCTCGATTGTTGAAGCATTCATTAGATAGTTTAAGATGCACCTAGTAAATAAGCTTCTTATTAAGAAACTAGGTGAAAACCCGGCGTTGCCCGAGTATTTATTTATTTATTCAAGCTATGAGTTAGTACTTCACATATACCTACTCTCTCTGCCCGTCACCTTTTTTTAATGACATGTCTAATTTCGAAGGCACATTCGCCTATATGTCTGTGTACTGTAGAAATTATGAATTGTAACTTCACATCCAATAACGTAATTCAGTCCATGAACAGCGGAAAAGTAGTAAGCGAGTAAGGAGAAATCCTTTCATCGTTTTCTGTGATTGTCAGCGAGAAAAAGTGTAATAAAGTTTCGAAATTATGTTTAATGTGTGTTACAAGTCTCAAGTCGCTATCACACGATATGGCAGTTTCTTGCGATTCCTATTATTTATGACATCATACATCTTCCACCAAGTGTCGTATGTGGTTCTTACCCTTACAGCAATTGTTGCCTCGCGGTAAGGAATTTGTGTACCAAATTTGGTTGAAATCAGTGCAGTGGTTTAGGAAAAGAAGAGCAGCATTTTCGCTTAATACAGCAGCTTTTCGCGCATCTCATTGTTTATGATGTCATATCTCGTGAACGATGTGTCCTACAAAAACATTATTTCCAGGTTCTCGAGTTTTAGCGAGACTAACGAACAGCAGTTCATTTTTAACTTTGACAGTTCATATACGCGTTCAGATCGTGTAAAGCGAACTTTACTCTTTCGAAGTATATTTCTGAACGCACCCAACACAACAATCAACACATTATTTTACATGTTTTAAATATAAATTTTCCTCGCAATTTTTCCATATTTATCACCGTAAACCTTCCATGAATGTGACATGAACATTATCCTGGACATGTGTGCGTGATTTGCCCACTCTTTCCGCCCACTATCGAGCAGATACTTAGACTATCTGATGATGTATTTCTAAAGCATATAAAATACATATGATTTAAATTAATAAGGTTTATAATAAGAGGTAAATGATACGAAGCCGTACTCAAGTGATGCTCTTACGACCAGGTGGCAACTGATTGTTATTCACAGAAAAAATCGCTTTAAGTTTTACCTAAAGTTTCCTACTTTCCGGGTGACTTTTCCAAATTTTTATTTGATGCGAACCTTCCTCTTGCTTTAAACATGAAATGTACAAAATTTTATTGAACTTGGACGAACGGTATTGATAGCATACTGGAAAAAGCTGTTTTAGTTTTTCCAGATTTTCCACTTTACCGGACCACTTTTCCATATTTTATCACTGCTTAAACCTTCCCTCGACTTACACGAATATTTCAAGACTAAAATTAGCCAATTCGGTTCAGCCGTTCTCGAGTTTTAGCGAGACTAATGAACAGTGATTCATTTATATATATAGGGTGTTTCACTAAGTGTGTTTGCCTCTGTAACTTATAAAATAAAAGGTGATTACATTATGCGCAGCGCTTGTGGTATCTGCCCCTGAAACTTTGAAGGGTTGTAGCTCCCAAACTAACAGTGATAGGAATGTAGTTTAAATTGATTTGGACGCAGCTGGTTTCAACGAATCCAATGCACGATAGAAAAACTATTGTTCCATTTAAAAAATTATATCTTTGTGCTGTAACTCTTTGGAAAGTGATACAATAAACTATGTTCATAGCTCCGCAGAAAGTGTAACATTTCTTGTATTGACCTACCGCATTAAAATTTCCCGTCACATATTATTTTATAAGTTACAGAGGTAAACACACTGGTGAAACACCCTGTATATAAATATTGCTATTCACGAACCCCCTCCGTCGTCTGACATGCTTGCATCTGTGTATACTAAAATAGGGTAGGTATTTCTTGCGTCCTTCTCATTTATCCTCGTAAAGTCTGCCTAGCCGGTCGCGGTGGCCGAGGGGACTGAGGCGCTCCAGTCACGGTCTGCACGGCTACTACGGTCGAGGGTTCGAATCCCCCCTCGGGCATGGATATTTGTGCCGTCCTTAGTCTTAGCTAGTTCATAAGTAGTTTGTAAGCTTAGGGACTGATGACCCCATAGTTAAGTCCCATAAGTTCTACAAACATTTGAACATTTTTGAAAGTTTGCCTGGTGTGCCCAACTTCTATACGCTAGAGCGATGTCGATTGTCTGTCTGGCGTCTTTAGTTTTGACGAGATTATAATATTTGGCTACGTCCTGTTATCGGCACGATACTTGATAAAACACAGAATGCTTCACTGGCTGTCGTTCTGTAAGCGTTAGTGAATGTAGATGTAATTGTTTCCAACGTCACTGGCCAGCAGCACAGCCCCTTGATGCAAATACTGGGAGGTAATTTGGCGTTGAGTCGTGGATTCCGCTGACGTGGCGGGCTGAATGGTCAGAGGCGGCCTGAATGCCGGTGTCTGGTCGCTGGCCAGTGATTGAGGCTGCCGACAGGGGCTCCCCTCCCCTCCTCCTCCTCCTCCTCCTCCTACTGTGCCGCTTACAACAATGACGACCCGAGTTGTTCGGCAGATAAGCCGCCCCTCCTGACCCTCTGTGCGGCGGCGGCGTTTGAAGCCGGCGCTGGCGCCAGTGCTGGCGCGGTGCTGGCGCCAGCCGAGCGTCCGCCGGCCGGCCACCGGCCGCGCGCTGGCGCGCCAACTCCCTGGCGCCAAGTTCCTTAATTAAACAACGCCGCCGTAACGACAATGGCGCCATTACCGCGCGCCCGACCTGCGCGCCGTCCCTGTCCACATTGCTATGCATGGAATTCCAATAACAATATCGCTGGCGCCATTGAAACTCGCGGCCAGCGCAGCACCAGGGCCTCTGGCCCCGCCCAGCCACCAGCCACCCGCCCTCTCACACTCTCGGACACCGTATCGCTCTCTCTATCTCTCTCTCTCTCTCACACACACACATATATATACACATTCTCCCACCTCCTTCCAAACAACACACGTACGCATTTTAAGACGTATGCGCGCAGTTTTCTTCCTGGAAGCAAATACCGAGTAGTAGTTTCTTTCGAGCCATGTCATCAGGTCTGAGTTCCCACTGACGCCACCAGTCGCACGCGACATCGAGCGCGACATAGCGAGTGAGGTAAATATAGGAAAGGTTGGGGAAATGCCAGCCGACTATAACCATACTGCTTCAACAAGCCTTTCACTATAACAATTGGAAGTAGGGAGTAGTGGGAGAAAATAATTCGACACCGTACGGGAGATATTGTCTGGTTCACTGACGGGTCAAAATCAGACCAAGGCGTCGGGGCCGGTGTATACGGGGTGCAGCCAAGACTGGAGGGCGTCATCTCTCTAGGGAAACTGGCATCAGTATTCCAGGCCGAAATCACTGCCATCAGGGCAAGTGTGGAGGAGAATTTGCGTAGGTGCTACAAAGATCGTAGCATTTATATCTATTCAGAGAGCCAGGCAGCCCTGATCACTGACAGCTCCTGCAACAAGGTCTAAAATTGTTGCAGAGTGTCACAGGGTTCTGGTGGAGCTAGGGGAAAGCAATAGAGTAAACCTATTGTGCGTCCCTGGCCACTCGGGGATCAGTGGCAACGAACATGCCGATAGATTAGCCAGGATGGGGGCAGAGACTCCATTTATAGGACCGGAACCTGTCCTGACAATCACCAAGGCAATGATCAAATTGGAGCTACGTAACTGGCTCAGAAGACAGCACGTAGAATATTGGACCAAAGTCTACCAACAAAAACATGTCAAGGTAATGATGCCAAAGCCATGTTTTAAAAGAAGCTCTGCAAGCCTGGGCCTGAACAGGAGAGAGATTATACTCATAGTTGGATTGCTGACAGGCCGTGGGAATTTCAAAGAAACACCTACATACGATGGGAATAACAGAAGAGTACCCTAAATGTAGGATCTGCGATGACGGTGATGAAAATGCATCACATCTAATCTTCGAATGCATTGCATTGGAGAGTAAAAGGCACAGAACATTTGGGACAACCAGACCCGAAGAAATTGTTTCTAAAAAGGAACTGGTAAAGGGACTCCTTGCACTGTTCAAGGGCATTGGTTAGCTTTACTAGATATACAGGGAACGATACCGCACAATAAACTTAGTTTCGGTGCGGGCAGTGGCGGGTTGGACCAAAACTTGGCTTCCCTGAGAAAATCAATCAAATCAAATCGAACGAGCGCAACTTTTTACGAGCGACTTTTTGCATACGACTACACGCGACAAGAATCCCCTTTAGTGTAGAAATTGATGCTGAAGAGATAGCCAGTCTATTATTCCATCATGTTCGTCGCCGCAAAAAACCAATCGACAATACTGGGTGCATAACATGTTCTTGGAACGAACCACAAAAGTTGTTTTTTGGTTGCTCTACAATGATTTACGAAAACATAGACAAGTTTTGCAATTTCACAAGAATGAGTGTGGAATCATTTGATGAACTGCTACAACTTATAAAGGAACAAATAGAAGGAATGGATACCAATTTTCGCCAGAGCATATGCCGAGAAGAAAATCTTGACGTTACTTTAAGCTATGTAGCTACTGTTAGTATTGTTACACTGCTGAAAAGAAGATTTTAAATTGCAGGCTTAATCGTGCTCGACGATACATCGAATGTACTTTCGGGATTTTATCTAATAAATGACCAATTTTGCATCGTCCACTAGATGTAAACATTGATTTTGCAATTGATATGGCCAAGACTTGTTGTGTTTTATACAATTTCATTCGTGTCAGAGATGGCATTAGAGACGATGACGGACTACATTATTTTGAAATAACAATTGAAACGCCACAACATCGCACTAGAAATGCAAGACGTCCTGCATCTTACCGAGATTTCTTCGCTACATATTTTATTAATGAAGCCCAAGTTTCATAGAAAAACAAATATATGTAACTATGTGAAATTTAGAAATCCCAGTACATAAAAGTCTGAAAATACATACGTATTTATACTCAGAAAGTACTTGTTTTTCTTCCACATCCTGTAGCTGACCTCCAAATCTCTCCACTACTTCTTCCCGCAAAGCTTTTCATTTATTTTTGTCACTGTATTTCTTTATAGTACAGTTCCACAGTGCTGGCATTTGTTCAACTTCTATTATAAGCAACTCTGTATCGATGCAGTTCTCTGATAGCCGCGAGCGACTGGTCACGTCAGTGGGAACTTTGCCTAAGGGCCGGGATACACGTTAGAGGATTTTGTTCCCACAGAATTTGGTACTCACAAGGAGACCACATACGTATCGGATTATAGAATTTTTTTATATTTGTGGTACGTGAAATTCACAACTCAGATAACAATCAGCCAAAGCCATTCGACGCAACTCTATAAAATTCTCAAGAAAATCGACTTTGAAGTTTTGCAAGTAAGCGTAAGTAAAAATGTAAAGCAGTCAACAAACCGAAGATTGGTTTGAACAGCACAGTGCTTTACTAGGCCTGGTCTTGTTTGGAGGTGGTAAGCCGTTGCCTTCCTCCGACCTTCGAACTTACTTACCCAGCCAGTTATAGTGGGACCTACAGTTTAACGTGGGTTCCGAACCTCGGTGCTATTTTTCGCATGAGCAATACTGCCTGAGGTGAATAGAAAGTGACAGATAAAAAACTTAGGACCTGGTGGGGATCGAACCCGCGAATTTTATATTTATAGTCTGGCACTCTACCACTGTGCAACCGAGGCGCATGAGTCATAACATAAATTGTAGCATCTGTCGGCGTATTTCAGATGCTAGCGTTGTGGCCTTGTGACACTGGAATCGGTGGTTCGAATCATGTGGTTATTATTTTTTTCCTTCTGTTCGATTACTTACACAATTTTAATATCTAATGGTTATTTTTACGCCAAGTGCACGTATTTTTCTTTATTCTTTATTTTCAATATTTTATTGAATGTTTTTAATAATAATGGTTTCAATAAAAAAAAAGTTAAATTTTTTAAAGTATTGGCTTAACTGTTAATTGTCCTCTGTTTTTTAGTTTGTGAAGAGATACATCGCTGTTTCTGGAAAGTCATATTCATAGCTACTAATCGTTTTCCAAGCAGCTAACCTACTATACTATCGTTTTACGTGACGATAAGGTTTTTCAGCTCGTCTCGTACATATAAACAAAAACTGACACAACACGTGGAATTAGAAATCCTAAAATGACTTATATAACTGAATTCGAAAACTAAAAACATATCTGTCACAGTGGGATTCGAACCACCGAATCATTGTGAATCAGAAACGCTACCATCTGACCTACACGGACGGATGCTGAAGAGGTTTCAATTATTGGTACTTGCAAGTACTTTGCAAAACTTCAAAATCAATTTTTGAGAATTTCGTCAAAGGGATTTGCCTGAATGTTCTTCATGTTCTAAACTTCACGTACCATTAATATAAAGACATTCGAAAATCCGATACCCATGTGGTCTCCTTGTTAGATATCTCTCGCAGTACTTCGTGCCCATATATTGGTACCAACGTTGGGGTCAATGTTTTTGCTGCAGCTACCACATATTAAGGGCACCATTCATTTGAATTTGACGACACCGAACGTATTATTTAATTTAGAAACCATACTTGAAATGAAAAAGCGATCTTGATACAATACTTAAAATTATAAACAGCCCACATCGCAAAAATTGTTAAGTCTGATTCATAATCGGTTTCGGTCTATTGAAGACCATCTTCAGACGGATACCGCCGTACAGCAATATAAACGTTCAGGGAACATAATATACAATAACAATACACATACAGGGACATCTAAAATCACAATAAAAATACCAAATATTATACATATGGTGGCAGGCGGTGGCGGAGAAACGGCATGCCGCAAAGACGTCTCCCACCGTCCATCAAGTGATGGCAGGATTAACCAATATTTATTTATCGTATGCCATATACTGGATCGGTGCACAAATTTACAGATTTATAGGTACATTAGTTACATACGTGATCCCTGTGGCATCGACAGGAAAAATTAACTTGTTTTGCCTCTGATATATGTCAGTGTGAATTCCTGTGGGATGTGCTTCACAGTTTACCTCGCAGCCCCACAGTTGCAGCAGGATTGTGGAATTTTCCTCAATTTACACAGCAGATCTGCACATCCACCATGGTTAGTCCGGATCCAGTTGAACATTCACTATACTTTCCGTAGTTGCTCAAAGACAGGTCCCTTCTGTGTAATGTATGGCATATCTTAGGATTATGGTGCAGAAAATTGTCTCCATTCATTAGATCAACTCTCAGTGAGGTTGAAATTGATGGCTAAAAGGTTCTCCGCCGCATAGATTGGTGGACGTCTTCGACTTTGTCTCTATGTAGGTGGGGAATACCCTCATGAATGGGCAATCTTTGAATATTCTGAATCTTATTCATTCATCAGTGCAGTGCATCTACGTAGGTGGACTGGAGGAATATGGCTTAATGATTTGGATTTGGTTTGTGACCGTGATCATTCTCACAGTCATTTAACTTTACATCTAGCCTCTTCACATGAGGACAGCTCATCCAGAAGCGGGCACAATACTCCGCAGCAAACCAGAGCTGAGCATCGTTGAGTAGTTGCACTTGCACCCCAAGAAAGAGCAACAGTTTTCGAATATTGTTGTTACGTGTCTCAATCTTGGCAGCAATCTTTCTGAGATGAGATGAGGTGATATAAGATGACCGTTTTCTGTCGAATGCAACACCTGTAACATCTGTGGTGCCTAATATGGCGGAGAACAGTGTTATCGAATTGTACTTTGAGGTCTCTTGAAATTGTTCAAGTGAAAACAAGAAACTCCTGTTTAACTCGTTTACAGTCTCCATTTTCGAAAGTATTTCCCTAAAACAGAGAAATCTTCTCTCAATATTTCTTCTGTCTTCTCGAAGCATAGGTCTTTAGTGGCAACGGCCCAAACATCTGCGTACTCAATTTTTTTAGATCTCGTGGAGGTTATATATATATATATATATATATATATATATATATATATATATATATATATATAAACTGAAGTGGGGCAACCACTGACCCGTGTCCATTATTTAGTTTGTTTGGTTTCCTGATTTCATCCACTATGACTATAGAAAAATGTTTTGTCACTCAGCATGCTATTTGTAAGATGGGCCAGACTCCTACAAGGAATCACTTTAATGAGTTGCTGATTAAAAGTTCTCTCCATACTGTGCCGTAAGCAGTTGCTGAAGTCTTCAATCTTAGCTGGAATCCAGCTTCAATGAAGGTAGTTAGTGACAAGACTTTGGTCAACACAGCTTCTCTGTGACCTGATTGCCGGCCGCGGTGGCCGAGGGGATTGAGGCGCTCCAATCACGGTCTGCACGGTCACTACGGTCGGGGGTTCGAATCCCCCCTCGGGCATGGATATTTGTGCCGTCCTTAGTATAAGGTAGTTGATAAGTAGTTTGTAAGTTTAGGGACTGATGACCCCGTAGTTAAGTCCCATAAGCTTAACAAACATTTGAACATTTTTTTGTGACCTGATTGCTGCTTGTCCAATAGGGATGGTTTCAAACATTTTTGCAGCAATTCTGTTGAAGATTAGCCTTTCACGTAATTTGTAGCACACACTAAATAAGCAACGGTATTGGTCTATAGATCTCTGGAGCATTATTATGCTTTCCTTGGTTTAAGATTGCAATTATCTTATTTTAAATAATTGAGGTAGATTAGCTGTTCTACGAATATAACGTTAATGTATGTTACTCAATGTCCGCGGAAAATGCAAAAATAAATAAATAAAAATAAAATAAAAAAGGAAAATATTTGTGAAGCTATGGGTCCTAAACTTACAAACTACTTAAACTAAATTACGCTAAGAACAAAAGACACACACACACGATTCCTGAGCTCTTTGAGTGATAGTCAAGAAATCCATCATGCCAGCCAATTTCGAACCCATGAGCTTTCACTCTTTGATACAACATTTTGCCGCTAACACAAACTGCTTCGGTGACAAGAAAATAAAAGTAGGAACCTCGCCTTCTTTCTCGGTTGCCCTCTAGTCAGTGATAATTTAGTACCCATTCAATATCTGTTCAAATGTTCAATTGTTTGTAAAGCTTATGGGACTTAATTGCCGGGTCATCAGTCTCTAAACGTACAAACTACTTATGAACCAACTGATACGAAAGACAACACTAACATCCATACCCGAGTGAGGATTCGAGCCTCGGACGCGGGAGGCCGCATGATCCGGGCTCAATATCTGTCTCTGACTAGAGAGGAATAGAGGATCGGCATTTTTTTCCACTCTCGTTTTTGTTCTTAAGCATGAGGAAGCAAGACGACTTCGCTCCGAATTTCATCTGTCTTAAAAATGTGAGCCTTCAGCTTATAAAATCATCTAAAATTATCTATTTATTTTACTTGTTATTAAAATCCCCTTTATATTGTACAACCTAAGTAGTTCTCTTTTCATTAATATGTAGATGGGACTTGGGAAGCCATTTTGCGAATTTCGTTTTGTGCCTCCGCTACCACTAACATTAACCATTTTCGTTTGTAGATCTGCTTTCATATGGGACATTTTCATAGACCTGCACTCTTTTTTGTTATTTTTAACCAGTCCAAATATTTACGTGCGAGCAATGTTACGCTCCGAGGTCACGCTTTTAATATCTTGTTCAAAAAATGTTTGTAAATCTAATGAACTTAAGTGCTGCCGTATTCGGCCCCTAGGTTTACAATAGCACCAAACTAAGCTGTGCTGCAATAGCACATGGTTGTCAATTCAGCAACTAAGTTAGAAGTTAGGCCTCTTTTCAGCAGTTTTAGTAGAGCTCGCGCATGAAATCGTGGCCTGAGCGCAGAAACACATTCTCCTGTTGTGCGCAGGTTGAAACCATTCCTTTGTTTAGGAGGGGCGATTGGATCAGTTGCACGTTTCCTGACGGACGGCAACGCACAACTGAGGCGACCGCCCCTCCTAAAGAAAGAAATGGAGTCACCGAGCGCACATGGCAAGAAAGCAGGTGTCACGACTTCTTGCACGATCTCAAGCAGAACCAACATCTGGCCACGAGAGCTACAAACAGATGCGACAATCAATACGCGCAGTCTTGCCGTTTTATGTTTTCTGCCATCCCTTTCAAATTTTGCTGCTAATTTCCAGATTATTTTCAATCAGATCACAGTATGCCTTTGTTTTTGTTAGGCAGTTGCAAAATCAGTAACCATTCTTAGTTGAAATCGCACATTCCCATTCTTTGATTATGCGAGAACCTTAATAAAAGAAGATGTTGTCCCATTCCGCCCACGCAATGAGACAGGTAACGTTATAGACGCCTAATATGTCCATAAACTACCCTCCTAACCCAACCGGAAAAACGGGGATCTACATATTAAAGTGGAATGTGAACCATGGGACGTATCTGGCGACTCTTCACATCTATGAGAGACAGTGGGTAGGTTAAAACTTTCATTTTTCCAGCGAGTTTATAATCCTTGAGCTTTCACTCTCTAACGCGGCACTTTGCCGCTAGGATAAAACTGTACTATCTCTTAAGTTTAATAAAATCACACACAACGACAACAGTCCATTGATCACAGACTACGCGCTGCTTCCACGACCTGCCTCCATTCCCTCCTGTTTTGTGCCCGGTTCCTCCAGGTGTCTTTAATCCCCAGGGCTGCCAGGTCCTTCGCCAGGTCGTCCATCCAGCGCTGCCTCGGTCGTCCAATTGGGCGTTTGGTGTTTGATTTCCCTTCTAGTGCCATCTTCGTCTGTTTTCCTTTTAAATCACGACCAACGCACTGTATTCTCTTGCTCTTTATCTTCTGTAAGATGTATGGCTGTCGCAACAGAAAGGAGATTTCCTCATTCGTCCTTCTCCTCTATTATCCGTTATCTAAAATTGGACCCCAAATCTTCCTCATTACTTTTCTTTCAAATATAAATAGTTTTTACTTGTCACCTTTTACTTTTTACTTGTCATGCTCCATGTTTCTGGACCGTACGTTACCGCTGGGGATATCATCTTGTTATGGAGTATCATCTTGGTGTTGACAGAAACTGATTTACAGACGAGTGTCTCTTTTGGGGAATGCATGAATTTCATTCACACTGCTGTTCTTTCCTTGATGTCCATTTTTATTGTTGTCAGTGGTAAACCAAGATCCCAAGTATTTGAATTGGTGTACTCTCTTGATTCTCATGGCATTTGTCTCCAGAAATTCTACTTCCTGTTGCGTTCTTCCTAATTGCATGAAAGCTGTTTCATCTTGATTTTCTTCGAGCCCAACTTTCTGCGCATAGCTGTCCATTTGTTGGTTTATTCCTGTCAACTCCTGCTTTGATTCACTTAGCTGGACTATGTCATCTGCATGGGAAGTCCATCGGTACACCAACCCACTCCTGTTGCCTACACTCTCTTATTATTTTCTCTAACATGGAATAAAACACATAACAGTGCATCCCCTTGTATGAGACCTGTTTCAATCTCGAATCTTTCTGATGTGACTTGAAATCACACACAATGTGCAAAATTTCATTAAGATCAGTTGAGTAGCTTCGGAGTTACTAGCTGAAAACCAGGCGTCGCACGGGCACTTATTTATTCCAGTCTACTCCATCTCTCTGTCCACCTTCTCTTTCCTTCTCTCTTTCGCGTCCCCTCAATTCTCTCTGTTCATCTCCTTTTGCCTCTCTCTCTGCCCATCTCAAATGTTTGCAAATCTATGGGACTTAACTTCTCTGGTTGTCTGTCCGTAGTTTTATTAACAACTGCTAAGAAAAATGCACAACCCCATGCCCGAGGGAGGACTTGAACCTCCGACTGTAAGCA
The DNA here is from genome assembly GCA_026315105.1 of Locusta migratoria. Taxonomy (NCBI): domain Eukaryota; kingdom Metazoa; phylum Arthropoda; class Insecta; order Orthoptera; family Acrididae; genus Locusta; species Locusta migratoria. The sequence continues at coordinate 108,063,488 of CM048747.1, forward strand.
ATCGCGCGTTCCCCATCAAGGCGTCTTAGAATACTCGCCCACTCCACTGCGGCCTCTCCACCGTCACCCTTCTCTACCAGTCACCTCCTCGTTTTTCTGTCAAACTCCATAGCATGTGAAAAGACTGATAACCAAGCATTTAAGTCCCACAGATTCACAAACATTTGAATATTTTTATTTTTATTTATTTATTTTCTTTTTCTTTTTATGCACCGTGTGAAATCTCAGGAGAAGGAGGATGTTCCTGTTGTATGGAACAAGATTTATCGAGTTCTTAAGTAAAGTACCGTCTGCCGTGCACCACACAAAATCTTGTTTTGAAGATCAGTTGTGCGAAGTTAGATGTCCTTGCACTTTAGCTGAAAAGCCAGCTTCACCCAGGTACTTATTTATTCCAGTCTTTAGATCTATGGTCTAACAGTTGTAAGTTACGTTTGTTGTTCGTATCTTCCGCCATGCACTTACGGAGGCTTACGGAAGGTAGCCCATGATTAATTCGCGGTATATCTTCATTCCACATTTCATTCAATTCCGATTGCCCGTTTCAGCATAAATAGTGATAAAAGTGTTAACACACTCTAAATTACCCTCCACCAAGCACCGTACAATGGCTTCCTAAAGGTAGTTCATGCGTTAATTCAGGGTGCTATCTGAATTCCAAATTTCGTTCAAATCCGTCTAGCTGTCTGAGTGGGAAGAGATTTTTGTTGTTGGTTGGATGTTTAAGGGGTAGAAACTGCAATGGTCATCACCCCCCCCCCCCAGCGTGTAGAGAAACAACCGTATTTTAACTCATTGTAAGGTACTCTCCACGACGCACCGTACGGTGGCTCAAAAGGTAGCCCATGTATTAACCTCGAGCGGCAGCGCTGGTGCAAATATGCTACCACTTTTATTTCAATGCTCACTGTTGTCGCAATAACGGAGATGCCATATTTCCGCTTTAGCTAATCCTCAATTAAGCCTGAAGATTGATGTCAGTGAAGGTTCTGAGTTTCTAGTGCACGGCTGTGTCCACCCAAGAAAAAAAAAGTGTTGTTAGGGAGTGCATCACTGGTAGCAGATTTGCACCGCGCTGCCTGTCATGTAAGTAGATTTGCATTGTTTTGTGTTTCGTGTAGTTTTCATTGCAAATGGATTTGTGGCAGTTTCTAGTAAATAATTATTGGATAAATTTTACCCTACATATTAGAATGCTCAAAAATTTAAACTTATTTCGTGAATAGAAGTTTAACTCTCGATAAATTGTCCTCTAGTTTCTCCTGATTAGCCAGGCTGCAGTTTCCGTCAATCTCATTCTTAACCCTTTTTACACAATGCGAAAATGTGTGTTATTCTACCACCTTTATTTAATCTCCAGGTCTCATAGACGTGGTATGGGTCTAATAGAGGAGGAAATAGATTTATTTCGACAAGTAACGAAGATCTTAGTGATTTTTGTCTAGATTCCACATCAGATCATGAACAGGATAGTATTATTCAAATGTAAATCCTAATTGCGATCGCGAACATTTCAGACGCAATGAATCTGATATTGAAGACGGTACCACTCTGTGGAGTAAAACGCCATACAAGCAGCACTCCAACAAGACACTCAAAATGAATATCATAAAAATATTCCCTGGATCAAAAGGGGACGCAAGTTCCACATAGCACAGAAAAAAGCTGACACTAATTACTCAATTGACAGTAACTGCCTGAAAGTAACGAAAGAGGAAATGAATGCACTGCTGGGTCTATTATACAAGATTATTGTGCACTTTGGGAATAATGTTACATTTCTGTTATTTATACACCGAAGGTAATTCATGTACTAATTCGGATTTAACAAATGTGATATTTCTACCTGTAAATTAAACATTTTTTTCTTATTACGATCACTTAGTAGCTATATACTAGGTTTGTAACACGGAATACACAGTGGTAGCAAATCTGCACCGCGCTGCTTCCGAAGTTATAATAATTGGCGCTGACGCCCGAGGGTTAATTAAGAGAGGGTGCGATATTTACGGTCGCTAGCTCTCCATTAGCGACCGAAAATTGGCAGCTGGCGAATCTGGGCTTATATATAAATTTTATTTTCTAAAACACTAGAGCTAAGTTCATAATTGTACATGCCTGAAGACATAACCGATAATTATATTGATGAATATACTTGAGGTGTGTATACGAAATGACGCTATGCAAGCCGCGGCGGAGCTGCCGACCGCATTGAGGCGCTATGCTGCGATGCGCGAGGCCGTTCCCCGTCTGGGACTCGAATCCCCTCTTGGGCATGGATGTTTGTACCGTCGTTAGTATAAGGTAGTTCATAAATAGTTTGTAAGCTTAGGGACTGATGACCCCGCAGTTAAGTCCCATAAGCTTCACAAAATAAAAATAAAATTAATAAATAATAAACAGCTAGCAACCTGATTAGCACTTTATATTAGGATAATTTTCTTCAGGTGCTTCCAAGCTGCCAGATTCGCGAATACGCGTAGCTGTCTTGAGTTGGAGTGGAATTAGACTTACGTCATTCTTGTTTTTATTTCTGGCTGGTTCTTAAAAATCTTGAAAGCTGTCGCGGTTCCCACATTCGACAATTTCATATTTAAGTTTTGTAGTCAATTGTAAGGTAAGTAATTTATTTAAGCCTATAAAACACCTTTACACATCATCAGCTGATTAATCAGCGAGAATGCAACCAGAAATAGCGCAAAAACATATAAACAGAACAAGCAACAAATAATAAGTACTAAAAGCAGCGTACATGACTTGGTTGAAGACAGATTTACTGAATGATTCGTCAATAGTATCTGTGATGGGCTCCCCTCTTTCTGAACTTGATCCGAAGGTGGCATTCATAAGAGGTACTTCTCAGCAGAAAGACAACGCTACAGAAAAATGAAGTGCTAACTACGTTACTAACATGTATTTTTCTATTAAACAAATTGAAATTTGAAGATATTGTTGGAACGGTTATGGGTGTGTGTGTGTGTTTGTGGCGACCAAAGTTGGTAGACTGACTGGTGGTCTAGAAAACAAATTTCATTCATATCCTTTCAGCCATTTCAGCACGAAGGCGCAGGAAGCAAATTAACGAATTTTAAAGCACAGTCCGCCAGACAACATTCGAATTTTAATATGCCTATAACCTTCGCGCGAGTGCAAGCCAATGAGTTGACAAACTTTTGTCGTAATCGGATGTACGGTATGGCCGTGAATGAAATACGAACAAAAAGACAAACAACCAAACATTAATTTTTATATAGTAGATTAAAAAAATTACAAACCTTGGAGACTAGTTCTTGACACCGAAATAAGAAAATAAAATGTTTCTATCAACCATGGGCTGTGAGAACAGAGAAGACTTTTCCAACTACCGTGTAATAAGCCGCCGCTAGAAGTGCGGTGTACAGCCACATATAAAATTTAAACACGTAGGTGAAAATCTTTAGAAAAAGTAGCCTGTGTTCCTTTTACTGTGCAAATAAAGAACACGTGAATATCACCTCTGTCGTTTTCAACGTTTTTACGTATGGATCAGTGTGGCTGCTTGAGCATGAGAGTTGAAGGATCGTTTAAGGACAAGCCGTAGTGGATGTACCGCTCAGCAAGCTGTCAGTCAGCCTGAAGTGGCGTGCGCCCGCTTTATAAGGTTGCCGTATCTAACAAGGCATCTGGATACACGTTTTGAGTCCTTTGTGTTTCAGACAAAGGCCGCCCCTGTTTTGATGAAAGGGAATAATTAAAATGCCTCGCTGCGCGTGTGAGCCGCCGCGTAGTTTCAATTCTGTACGGCAGAGCGCGCGCGCCGCGGCGCACGCAAACAGCTGAACGCCGCCGCCGAGGAGGTCGGCCGGACCTCACCTGCGCGTCATACCCCGGCGGTGGCGGTGGCGACTGATTGAATTTCCCAGTTTGCAGAAGCAGATTGGTTTCACTTCGCCGATACCTTGGCGCGGCGATACAAACACAACGCCGAGAGCAACGTTAGCTTCCTACAGGGGAAACATTTCTCAGATTAAAATGCTTCCTACTGCCGTATTCGAGGGGAGCGTCCTCTGGGACGAAATCGTCGTGAGTGAGGGGGTGGGAGATTGGGGTGGGGGTGGGGTGGCTAGCCACCCTGCGACAACATTTCATCCCGCTTAGGGAGGGGGTCGCGTTTCTGTAACTAAATTGCTATCGTGCTCGCCGTATTTCGCTGGAGAGTTCGTTCAACATTGGCCACCACGGCTCGTCGAAGGCAGCTCCGCTACCCGATGAGCCCGCCAGCAGACTGGTGGGGGAGTCGGGCCAATACCTGGGCACACCGCTCTCAGGGAGGTGGCCTCGTTTACTGTGGACAGAATGGACAACACGACTCCCCTGGCAGGACCCTGATTGGTCGTGCTCTGTGTTGATTCGCTACCACAAATGAAGCGCTTAAAAGTTGCTGCTGCTACGGGTCACGAAAAATTACTACTTTTCGACGTACTTTTCCTCTTCTTCCTCTCTGGAAGCCTACACGAGGCTTTTTTTCCCTGCTTAGACCAAACGAAATGCGATCTTTCAAAGTAATTATATAATATTGCACTTTAAAAAAATCGCATCAGGTGTTGGAGTGGTTATTAATTTTTGCGGCCGCTTTTAAAGTTTCAGTCGCGTTGTAATATTACGGAGAAGTACTTTGGCAGATCAGGCACATTTAAATAATTTTATATATAAAAGACTCAAGGGGAAAAAAGGTAGAATCTGACTTTAAAGTTTATCGGCGGTGGTAATTTGGAATAAAAGCAACATCTGAGCACAATATTACATAAAGAAACTAACAGATTCCGTAGTTACCTCTCTCATCGAAATACTTGCATTAAGTTGACTGGGCGTAGCAGATGAGGCTGTAAAACTCTTGCTGCCTTGTGTAAAATGATGCTTGGTTTGCTTTGAGCGGATTGTTCTAACTGAGTGACAGTGATACAATATTAAGCTAACGTTTGTGACGAAAGACTGCTTAAATCGATCGAATTCGTTTAATTCAGAAGATTTCCTTGCAGGCATTACTATAAAGTCAATTTCATGAAAGTTACAGATAACGATATCTAGAAGTTTCTAGTAAATTATAGATACAGGTCCAACAGTGGCTCCAAGCATCATGTTACAAAATCAAGATTAGTGATGGAAAAATAGAAACACTTCATGAATTATTAAAAGGTGGTCATTTTAAATAAGTAAAAGATTTCGACTGAACTAATTATATTTTCATCATAACGATCCCACACACACTTACAATTGGTCGTGAAGAAATCCCTGATATGTGTCTGTCCTCATCGAGCGATAAAACTTGAAGTGCACAACCGCGTTCTGGGCAGCTCGTAAAGGATAGATGAACATCAAAAATATATGTAGAGCATAATTAACTGCCAGAGAAAGCGGTGGTCAGAGACTAGCGTCGTAGATATATTGTTTACTGAATAAAAATTTCAATGTAATACTACAATTCCTCATAAGCTTTCTATTTAATTTCTTACGTTTTACGTACGATCTGAATTTGATAGCAGCACTTGTTTCTCATACTATGTGTGACGTTATCCAAAGCCTTCCATTTGCTTCTTTTTCCACTTTGTGTCGTACATGGTAGTAGTTCGTAGCCTCTTGTAGATTCTCGTGGACTGGCGCTCTAGGTAAACCGGCCGCGGTGGCCGAGGGGACTGAGGCGCTACAGATACGGTCTACACGGCCACTACGGTCGGGAGTTCGAATCTCTCCTCGGGCATGGATATTTGTGCCGTCCTTAGGCAAAGGTCCCAGGTTCGAGTCCCGGTTCCGGCACACAATTTTAATCTGCCAGGAAGTTTCATATCAGTGCACACTCCACTGCAGAGTGAAAGTTTCATTCTGGAATCATCCCTTAGGCTGTGGCTAAGTTATGTCTCGAGCATATCCTTTCTTCCAGGAGTGCTAGTCTTGCATGGTTCGCAGGAGAGCTTCTGTGAAGTTTGGAAAGTAGAAGGCGAGGTACTGGCGGAAGTAAAGTTGTGAGGTGGCATCGTGAGTCGTGTCGGGATAGCACAGTCGGTAGTGCGCTTGCCAGCGAAAGGCAAAGGACCCAGGTTTGAGTCCCGGTTCCTGCACACAATTTTAATCTACCAGGAAGTTTAAGTTCATAAGTAGTTTTTTAAGTTTAGGGACTGATGACCCCGTAGTCAAGTCCCATAAGCTATACAAACATTTGAACATTTTTTGCTCTAGGTAACGACTGGCTGAAATATCATGAGGTAAAAGTAATCTACTACAAATAATGTAGGCGGCACGTAGAATTGTAGTTCATTGACAGTTTAATGAATCACTAGTGCCTAGTTGTCCCCTTTTATGGCCAGCGTACAAGTCTCATCAATATTAGTCACTACAACCCGGTACGCACATTCCACACGTCAATAAGACAAAATAAACTTAATCAGTATATAGAATAGTCCATAACTGACAAAAATTCTCGAGGTGTCCATTTAGCGTGGCACTGTAGAAACACTTTCTAAACAATTAAAACAGAAGAACGTTAACATAATCCTTCAAATCGGAGTTCTGAGTGCCGTGGAGTATGCCTCCTATCAAACACGAAGCAGGACTCCTTACATGGCGCAAAACCTCACCTACGTATACTATCGGAAACGTATCTCTGAAAATTACGTATTGTTAATTAGGCACATTAAACTAATTACAATGGAAAAATTAACAATGTCATGCAACTGGCTATAGTAAAAGGCAGCGTAAATAATACCGAGTAAAGTGATATGTCTGTGTTATATTAGTAGGCCCCCAACTTTAAATTTAGTGTAATAGGTTCGTCAACAATAATTTCGGAATAAACGGTAATTACAGAAATTAATGAAGTTACTAAACTAAACTCCGTCCGATAGGCCTGGAGAGGCCCACTGGATACCGACCGGCCGCCGTGTCATCCTCTGCCTGAAGGCGTCAACGGATGCGGTATGGAGGCGGACGTGGTCATCGCCCGGCACTCCCGGCCGTTATGTCAGTCTTCGTGACCGGACCCGCTACTTCTCCATCAAGCAGCTCCTCAGTTGGCCTCACAAGGGCTGAGTGCATCCCGCTTGCCAACAGCACTCGGTAGACCCGGACAGTAAACCATCCAAGTCCTAGCCAGACCCGATAATGCTTAACTTCAGTGATAACGGAAACCAGTGTATCCACTGCGGCACGACCGGTGGCTGATGTAGGTACAATAATCCTAACAGCAACTGTGAATCATAATAATACTTAATTCAATATTACGCAGATGTAATGTACTTAGCCTTATCACAACACTAGTGTCTGACCTGTAACAGTTCCCCATTAGGATGAACTAATTAATATTTGCTAATTAAACAAATCTCTGCAACACTAAATAGTAGAACATAAATTCAGCTAGTCACATTAGAAAAAAGAATAACCAAATTTTTGGAAAAGAAAAATGATAATAGACTAATTACTTTCGTACTTATCATTATGCAACACTGGTATCAGGAAGTACAGAAGTGTAAGCAGATGGTAATAAATCCCAACATGTTTCGTCACAGCTTGGTGCATTAAATATTCTAGAGACGCCAAATGAAGATCAAGAAGGTAGCAGTACATCGTCGGAATACACCACAGAATATGCTCTTTCTTAACCCCACACCCCCTCCCGAGGGGAAAAAAAAAAGAACACTGACAAACTTTGGGGACTAGTTCCTTACACCGAAACATATTTAGTAACCAAGGGCTGTGAGCACAAAGGAAACTCTGAAACACATCCTTCCATATTCTGGGAGGAGATGTCAGGACAATAATGAGGGAAAAATCTCAGTAAACATGACCTCTAGGATGCACCCTTACAGGCAGTTATGCTTACGGAAAATCGTCTCAGTTGTGCGATTGGCTTCTTTATTTCCTGTCAGAAAGGACACAGTACGTAGTAACTGACGGGAAGTCATCGAGTAAAGTACAACTGACATCTGGCGTTCCCCAGGAAAATGTTATAGCGTCCCTAATATTCTTTATCTTTATAGCCGACTAGCTGAAAACCCGACACTGCCCGGGAATTCATTTCTTTATTCCAGCCTTGAGTTGATACTTCTCCAATCCCTTCTCTCTGTCCATCTCCTATGGGAGAATACTCGACCAAAAATACAGTTCATTTCAGAGATATATCCTGGAAGATCCGTCAACCAATCAGAATGGTGTTATTATCAACCAATGAGATCGTTCGGTGCGAATCAGCTGGAAATTAACATCTGATGTTTAGAAAACATTCGAGTAGCCGTAAATCATTGAAAGCAGTAATGAAATAATAGTTACAAAACGGTTGAGAGTAGCAAAAGCCACAAATCATGTCATATCGTGAAACGTGTAACTTTTCGTGTTGGCTCCTTTTATCTTTGAAAAACCTACGTTTCTCCAGGATGTCCGCCTCCGTAGCTCAGCAGCAGCGTCGCTGACTACCACGTAGGAGGCTCGGGTTCGATTCCCGGCAGCGGACTGGGTGTTGTGTGTTGTCCTAATCATCATCTCATCATCATTGGCACGTAAGTCGCCCACGCGCCGTCAAATGAAAAAAAAAAAAAAATGAAAAAAAAAAGACTTACACTAAGGCGGCCGAACAAACCCGCTAGGGTTCTCCCGGCCAAGAAAGCCATACGCTCATTTCATTTCCATTTCTCCAGGATACTATTAATATTTCGTGTTTATTTATGTTGTACTGCATAATTCATTAAACCCGTGAAAATCAATGAGTTGTAGAGGCTCTCATAGGATGAAGCCATCTGCGGCGCTGCAGCCATTGAGGCCGCCAGGGTAGCAGACGAACGTCTTGAGCACCACCATCGCCATCATTAAGACATCTGCGGTATTTTTATACGCGTTTCGCTTGAATCTACAGCGAAATTCGCCTAGTAGTTTCGTTTTCAAACAGCTTAGTGCTTAGTACGTCGTATCTGCAGATAAATGTGGCTTTCAGTGATATTATATTGTAGCTCCTTTCAGTGGTATATTTGGATACTGTTTACGGAATGTGCAGCGAATAGAATAATAAAGACTTAAAAAATGTCAAACATAATACAGTACCTATTTATGGATGTCACGTTTATGTGTCCTACAAAAACATTATTTACCATGTTCGTAGAGTGGAATATTGGGAAACTGCCTGCGAAATGTAAATGGAGTTGGTAATAAAGGACGAATTTTCATGTATTTCACTGCCTTTGACGTTATAGAACCTGAACTATATGTCGTAATACGATATTATTTCTAAGGTACATCTAGTGATGCATATGTAAAATGTCTACAAAATACGTCGCGAATAGAGTTAGTAGGAACGACGTAATAAAATAAAACGTCATACTTGATGAGGCGGTTTTTCATTAACCTAATTGTGTATGATTCCATATCTCATGAACTGTGTGCTGTACTATGATAAAATTTCGAACTTACCTTCAGTGGTATGTGTGTATACTGTCTGTGACATTTCTCGGGAAATCAATTAATAGTGTACGAGTAATAAATTGTAACGTCACGCCAGTCGTAATTTTAATGCATGAACGCCGAAAAAGTAGTAAGCGACTAGTATTTTTCCATTGATCATTTCGCTGGGGTTGTCAGCGAGAATTTTTTTTCTAAAAAGATTTGAAATTATGTTCTAAGTTTGTTGCAAGTCTGTAAATGCCATCCTTCTCAAAGAGTGGACTGACACGGTCACACTATCAAGTGCCGCAGGACGGGGAAGTTTTAATTGTTTATGACGTCATATCTCCTGAACTATCGGTCTCATCGCAACGTACTTTCTTATTGGACGTCTTCTAAAACTAAATTCCTGCCAAATTTTAGCTTCATAGGTGAAGTAGTTTTACAGATTTCGTGCTTAGTCAGTGAGCAAGTGAATGAATGTCCTTTCGCTTTTATATAGGTAGAGATCTAGGACACAATTTGAGCATCTCCCCTCAAAAGTATGTAGACATTCTTTTCGCCACTGAAAGGACACGTCCGATCACCTTTGACGTTTGGTCCATCCCTTTCTAAAGCAACCATCCAACTGAAAGAAATCCGCCAAACTTCATTTACACGATAAGTCAGTGAATACGGGTCGTAAATTGAATTAAATACTTTAGAGGTACAATTACGAGTAACTGTAACAGGACTGAAAATATAGACAACATCGTGGGGAAGGCTAATAAAGACAGATTTTTTTGTGTCCCAGCCTCGTCGCCGCTTTTGTGTCTCGTTTTCGTCGTAGGTGTCGGTGGCCGAGTGGAATGAGACCGACACAGGAATAAAGATAGCACGCTGGTGCAGGTACGGAGGGGAGCAGCCAGAAACTAGAAACACTAGAGTAAATTAGAACGAGATATATATTGCACAGAATTGATACAATACTTAACTTTTAGATATCACAGTACTGCAGAATGCTGATACATCGTTGTTAGAGGCCTGCCTAGTGCCTGTACAATAGCCAAGTCTTCACTGGTGCCTATCTTATTCCGAAGGTCCTAACTGGTTGCTATCTCGGTCCCAAGACAACGGTGTCGTTCAGTGGTGGCCACGAGCGGAGTTGTCGCAGAGGGCGCTCGTGGCTGTCGTCGTAAGAACGCCGCGCCGTGCGACACCACAGATTTTAGCGCAGAACACTTAGAAGATGCAACAGTTCTACGAAACAACTGCCGACACTAAACTTGTTCGTCCTCTTTTCGAGTATTGCTGCGTATTGTGAGAGCCCTATCAGGTGGGACTGACACAGTATTTAGGGGAGAGAGAGTCATGGAAATTATACACCGGTTGAGGTGGAAATCATTAAAAGAAAGGCGTTATTCGTTGCGGCGAGATTTACTTGCGAAATTTCTTTCATTAACTTTCTCCTCCGAGTACTGGCATGTTTATTAGCATCCACATACATAATGAGACATGATCCTCATATTAAAATAGATCGAAAACGGAAAGAGTTTCTCTTTTTACTTCGTACTAGTAGAGAATGGACGGTAGAGAAATGTCACGGCCGTGGCGGAGTGGCCAAGCGCATTGAGGCGCTATGCTCCGATGAGCGAGGCCGTTCCCCGTCGAGGGTTCGAATCCCCCCTCGGGCATGGCTGTTTGTGTCGTCCTTAGTATAAGGTAGTTCATAAGTAGTTTGTATGTTTAGGGACTGATGATCCCGCAGTTAAGTCCCTTAAGCTTCACAAACATTTGAACATTTAGAAATATCACGAAAGTTTCGTTGAACCCTCTGCTGCGCAATTAAATTTGATCTGCAGAGTAAATATGTGGATGTAAAGTTTCTAAACTGTGAAATACATTTCCTTCTCTGAACAAAAACTAATAGCTCTAGAGATGCATTTTAGAGATAATGTATTTCGATATTTATTCTTATACTAGCTTATATGCCCGTGCTTCGCAACGGTTGTTAAAAATGACCTGTGTATATCAAGGTTTTTTAGGGTTCCAGACCTAGGTCAGCAAAAACACAATCCTTGTTTAATCGCTCTGTCAGTAAACTCAGTTCTCCTAGCCAAGATGTCAAATTTAAGTAGAAGTCATTGTCTAAAACGATGAATGTTCATTAAGTTTTTCATACAAAAAGTGAAATTAATTTATGTCCGTACTCTGGGACGATGTAAATTCGATGTTAGGTTGTGTTCATAAAGTTAAGACTGCAGTGTGTAATTGTTTGGCGTAAACTTCTTACAACACTTCTATCATTGAGATGAGAAATAATAATAACAATAACAGCACCATGTTTGATTCTATGCTGTAGTACTAAACTGTTTATCTCTGACAGTAAGTGTATTCTGAAGTATTAGGATGTTGCAGTGTTGCACTGGGGACAATGTAGTTATTATGTATGCAGTGATCCCTATTATCGAAAACTCGATGAATGCTGAAAGTCTGGTAATTCAATCAACAGAGAAGTTCATGTCGTCTAAGTAAGACGTCATGGTGGTGTCAATGTGCGATAAAGTACGACTGGGTAATCGTTGAAGGAATGGCGTCAGCTGATCGTCTGTATAGAACTTTCCAATAAATGTAGTATTTCCAGTGAATTGTCTTGACTGTGTTAGCAGCATCGGCCACTCTTTCAACTAATATATGTTCCTACGTCCTGCAGAAATTACTTCGTAAAGCACGAAGTTGAAATCGACCTTCTGTAATAAAATTACACATTCAGAACTCTAAGTATAATTGTCTCTGCAAAAAGAAGACGTTTTTCTCTATCTTAATGTAGTCCGCACCAATACTAAGTAGTTACAAATTTTAATCACAATATTGTACTGAACAATTATGAAAGCAGAGACGTTTCTTATGAGTTTGTCGCTCGAGTGTGTATATTATCGCTAGTGGCAGGCACAGAGCAGAAATATCTCTGGAGTGAGCATTCAGATGCACATAACAGATTTTGTGTCCTCAACATAAGGTGGAAATGTCAAACGATATTGCGGAAAATCTACTAATCGCTGACTTCATCTTTGTTCCGTTAAGACGGATGACTATGTGTAAATGGCCCTTTTAGCGACGCTCCCTGAAATTTCTTGTTCCTTCTGCGACACATTTATTTAGATATTATTTAATGTTATGTGGTTGCTCTGCGAAAAGAAGGTGGGCCTTCTTTGCAGCCAATACGGTACAAACAAATCGTAAGAGCAAATAAATGTATGGAAAGAGCGGATTTGTCCCAATATCACGTGGTAATTAGAGCTTAATGTTGAGAAGATGCACAGATGCAGAGATATTTCTACTCTATGCACAATTTAGTGGTTATACTATTCTAACTTCCTTGGGTAGCACCCATCGAAAGATGCACTTCTTTTCTTTCCATGACATTGCAAAGCATATCGGATACAGCTATGGGAACAAAATATTGTCATACCTAGGTTAAATTTTACTTGCAGTGGCAATGGCTTAGTTTGCTATAGTTGGCAACGAACTATTCGCTTTAGGATAATGATTAATTTACTGGAAAGAGTAGCATAAATTATTTCATCGTGAACATTAGGAATTATTCCCACTTATTCTACGTGACTGATTTTTGAAAAAGCATTCAACGGCCGTTGCCAATATCAGCACACAACGCCGCCTCCGTAAGTAAAATTCACTCCATCTTGTAGTGTATTACACCGTAGTTATGAGAATGAAAGAAACTCAGCAACGCCCCAATTAGATATTTGGTGTACTACGTAACTAACATTGCCTCACTTTGTACTTTTCTGTACTATGTCGTTTTCGAGGCATTCGTAAACAGAATGGACTCAAGATGTAATAAGAACGCACCAAAATCAGAAATGAAATAACATAAATTCGGTTTCCCTTGCAAAGAATTCTTACTAAATAAAAACATCGATAGACGCGAAGGAACGTTGCTATTTTTTTAAATTCAAATGATACACACAAAAAGAATCACTTTGTTTCCTTTCCATGGCATTGCAAGAAATTGTCGTACTTGGGTTAAATTTTACTTGCAGTTGCAGCGATTTAGTATTTTAACGTTGACAACGAGATATTCGCTTTAGGGGGATCATAAATTTACTTATAGGAATAACATTCATTATTTCATTATCAACACAAAGAATTATTCCCCTCATCGTACGTGACTGATTTTTCAAAAAGGATTCAACGGTCGTTGCCAACATCATTACACTAAGGAAAATCATTGCCCTTGTTTCATTGTATTACACTATTTATGTGAATAAAAAACGCAGCATCGCCATCTATTAGTTATTTGCAAGGAATTTAGAATACCTCCGTAGTTATTTGGTATACTATATAAGACAGCGCCTCTGTCGGATCTTTGCTATACTACACTGCAATTCAAGCATAGCATACACCAGAAACTACAAATAACTATATCTTTTCTTCTCCTGATTCGATTTTGATGAAATGAAGCTTATATGTTGCCCCAAGGTACTCTCAGTTGTCCTATGAAACACCATGAAAGTTCGTACAGTACTCTTGGAGATTTGCTGTACTACACTATATTTATAAGCATAGGTTACACAAAAACTTCAAAGTACGATATCTTTCCTTCTTCTGTTCCGTTTTTGATGAAACTAAGCCTATGTTACTCTCCAAACTATTCTCAATTTATCTGTGGAAACCCATAAAAGTTCTTGTAGTACTTTTAGAGATTACCCTCAACAAACAGATATATACGATGACTTTTAAACAAATGATTCAATTACGATATCTTTATTTTCTCAGATTCGATTTCAATTTTTTTTAAATGTTCAAATGTTTGTATATTCTATGGGACTTAACTACGGGGTTACCAGTCCCTAAACTTACAAACTACTTATGAACTAACTAAGACTAAGGACGGCACAAATATCCATGCCCGAGAGGGGATTCGAACCCCCGACCGTAGTGGCCGTGCAGACCGTGACTGGAGCGCCTCAGTCCCCTCGGCCACCGCCGCCGGCTCGATTTCAATTATTGATGCCTTTATGTAACCGCACGATATGCTCAAGTTACGTGTGATAATCCCATGAAAATTTGACATGTAGTTTTGGAGATAAACGTGTTTGAAGAGACTGACTGTCATGACGGTCATAGATAAAATATTTCAAATTACGGTATTCTTTTTTCCGTCAACCTATTTTTATGAAACTAAGTCTATATGTTGTCCAGAGTTACGCTCAAGTTACCTGTGAAAACCGCATGCAAATTTGTGAAGTAGTTTCGGAGATAAGAGGTTTTAATACTTGAACAAACAGACACGTCTGTTACTGAAAACACTTAAAATTACGACATCATTTTGTTTCGTGATCAGATTTGGATAAAATTATACCTTTATGTTGACCCAAACTTTTCTCGTGTTTCCTGTGAAAACCGCATGAAGATATGTCCAGTAGTTTTGAAGATTTAAGAGAACAGCGACAGGCCTACATTTACAGATTTATTATTAATACAGATTCATAAATGTTCAAATGTTTGTAAATATATGGGACTTAACTTCTCTGGTCATCAGTCACTAGGCTTACAAACAACTTGAACTAACTTATGCTAAGATAACATACAATGTAAGTTCACTTTTCCAGTTAGTCTCCAAGAGACTGTAAACATTTCTCGGAACGGTCGCACCTCACAAGGGCAAACGTTCGAACTGCTGCAGCGATTCAAGTAGTAGGTGTGGCAACATTCGCCACACAGTCCCGACTTAGCGCCATTCGACTTTCATCTTTCGGTAAGCTCGAAACAGATCTCGGTGGACAACGATTTCAAAACAAGGAAGAGGTGAAATCGGCTGTCTCCGTGTTGTCACAAAGCGCTGTAGGAGATTTCTATGAAACCGGATACGAAAAGTTGGTTGAACGTTCCAAGAACTGTTGTCAGTCTCTTGGAGACTAAGTGGAAAGGTAAACTTACATTGCATGTTGTGTTTACCGTGTTACTTTTGTATAGGTGGTTTAATAAATGGCCATAACGTAGAAGTGCAACTTACGTTTTGATCTCTCCTCGTATATCACTTGATCTGTCCCTTTCTAATGCGAATACACTGACACAATCCTGATTTTCTTGCTGGAGACAGCCAAATCTATCCACATCATTCGTTCAGTCAGATACCTTATTGCACTTATGCTGGATTCAATTGCTTTCCTGACGTAAAACCCAAATCCAAATGTGTGCCTACTGCTGTGTCAAATGTTGCCTTCAGTAATTTTTAACCTGACGTTCCATGTGCTTATCTTCAATCAATTAGTGCTCCGTTAACTCATAGTCCCTTTCCGAATCTTGGTCATCTCAGCAACAATCCGGATTTCGTTTTCTTCGTTGTTCTGAGTAAACGATTTATATCCATTGTTACAACTTACGGGCCTGTAGCCAAGGTAGTTAGTTGGCAGGACTGCGCAACGAACATAGGAAAAGTAGAAAAGTAAAGTGAATGATAGCCTTGGGCCAATAACCTTCAGCCGTCTTAGTCGAAAACAGCCAAGGGAAGCTGACTGAAATACATGGGCAGAATTATGAAACTATACTAAACAAAACGTAAATTAGTTTCAAACTACGGCATGAACAAACTTCATACAACATGTGAACGCCACAACAGATAATCCTATTTATGTTATAATATGTTTGGTAAGCCTACATTCCGTTGCGATAATTTTGCGCAAGCCAATATCGGAATTCTGCATAACTTGCTGAAGTGTCAGAACATTACTGCTGTCGATGACCTACCACTGGCTGTTTTCAGCTCAGTAGTAATCTTAAGGTTTTTAACATAGCTCCACAAAAAGAGAAGAGTCGCGTGTTTACAGATCTGCAGAATATTGCGACCAATCGCGTTCCACGCCAGGGCTTCTGGTACTCCACAGCCCGAATGCGGTCCGCATATTTCTCATGGTAGTTGAGCTCCGTCTTGCACGAGCCGCAGTTTGTCGTAATCAGTGTCCCTATCGATAACGTTGATGAAGTCACCTTCCAACACCTTCAATTATCGCTCGGACGTCAACACGCAATCAAGGAAAATCATACCAATTATTCCGTAACAGGACACTCCAAACAGTCTCCCTCTGAGAGTGAAGAGACTTTCCGATCGCGGATTCTCCGTACCCAAATGTGTCAATTGTGCTCACTGTCGAACACATCCATATGAAAATAGGCTGCGTCACTATACTAAAGTCCTGTTAGTGAATTCTGTGGACAATAGTGTTGGAGAAACACAGCTTCTGTTCCAAGGTCCTGGGGATTAATGGCTCATGGGTTTGAATTTTGTTTACGAAGAGATATATGTGTTCAGCGATAATTATCGCAGTGTCTCCTGATCGATTCCACCAAATGTTGTACAGCTCGTCTGATCGATTTGTTGCAGGTGGTTTACCCCTCGATGTTTTCAGATGTTTTTATCCTCTTTGGATGACTGACACTGCCAACACGAATACAATCGTTCTCCGAAACTAACGAATTTCTTGAATGAAACTTTCACTCTGCAGCGTAGTGTGCGCTGATATGACACTTCCTGGCAGATTAAAATTGTGTGTCGTAGCTGGGATTCGAACCTGCGACCTTCGCTATTCGTGGTCAATCGCTCTACCGTCTGAGCTCATCCGTCACGCTCCACTGTCTATCCTCACAACTTCACTTCTGACAGCACCTCGCCTCCTACAACCCAAACTTCACAGAAGTCCTCCTGCCAACCTTTCAGAACTAGCACTTATGTGAGAAAGGATATGGTGGAGATATGGCTTAGCCACAGCCTAAGAGATGTTTCCAGAATGAAACTTTCACTCTGCAGTAAGTATGGAACAAGGTATTGGCAGGAGTAAAGTTGTGAGGACGGATGGTGAATCAAAACCAGATTCCTGTACACAATGTTAATCTGCTAGGAAGTTAAGAAATTTTTCATTGTTGGCACACTTGAAACGGTTGTCTTCAGTTAGAATTGTCTTGGTTTGAAGTGTTTTCAGTTTGAACTCGGTCGCGAACTCCTTTCGTGTCACAGATGGGCTATTATCGCTCACGTAGTAAGCCGCCACAAGTTCTACATGTTCAAATGTTTGTATAGCTTATGGGACTTAACTACGGGGTCATCAGTCTCTAAACTTACGAACTACTTATGAACTAGCTACTACTAAGGATGGCCCCAATATCCATTCACGAGGTGGGATTCGAACCCCGACCGTAGTGGCCGTGCAGACCGTGACTGGCGCGCCGCATTCCCGTCGGCCACCGCGCCCGGCAGTTCTAAATGGTCAGGCACACTGTACTATGACATTTTTATGTGCAGAAGGCTTAACACAACAAGGCACGTGCACATTCGTGTACTAATTCGTACGATGCCCTGCGGCATACCGTGCATTTAGAGCGTTCTAAAGCAAACCGTTTGGTAGTTCTGACGATTTTATTCCATTCGTCATTTCTACCCACACACTCCCAAGAGAGTAGTCCCCTTTAGGGGATGAGGGACTACACTTTGTCTGGACTCTGGACTTTTCTGAACTGACCAGTCTGGTTTAGGTGACACTACAAGGAGAATTACTCCTGCAATCATAGCAGAGTCGATTATTATGACTCAACCTATGGCATCCCTTAAACAATACATGGAAAAACCAATAGTAACAATGACCACCACGTGTCAGTGTTAACCACTTTCCAGATGAAGGAGTAGAATGCAGTCACGATTGTATGATGCCCCAAAAAAGGAGAAATGCGTCATCCTAACTAATGTATAATGCGAATTCAGTTTATTTGTTATTTTCACTTACAAACCGCTGAATTGACTTCGTTGTTATCTGGTATGGAGGTAGTTTTAACCCTCACGAAGTACATAAACTACTGGAGGTTTTTAGTAAGAACACGAACTTTATTCACTTGAAGAATTTTACGCGATATTCGAGGAAATATTTAATCTTAGGGCAGCTAATCACTCACTGAATTTGGAAATTTATCATATTAGTTGAAATGATTATAATGGTTAAAATTTTGTACTTAATACGAGTCAACATAATGAACATAATGCTTACACAAGGTCTGAACGTGTTGAGTCCCTCTTCAAGAGTGATGTCTACCAAAGACTGTTGCAACACTCATTGCTGTGCTTGGAATAGGTGGAATGTGTGACAATGGTTCACAAAGTACCAAATTCAAATCAAATGTTTGCAAAACTATGATGATTAATTCTTTGGTTATAAGTCCCTAGGCTTACCAACTACTTAAATTATGTTAAAATAACCTAAGGACAACACAAACACCCACGCTCGATGGAGGACTAGAACCTCCAATATAGAACAACCGTGTACTCCGCAGCAAGAGCATCACGCTTCGTTATGGGCTCATTTACTAAGCGTGAAAGTGTCGGAGATCATTAAGAATTCGAAATATTGAAACATTTCCACCGTTTCCTAGCGTTGAAATAAATTCAACGGCGAAGTTGAAAATTAGTGCTGAACCGGGAGTCGAGCTTGGATTTCCCGCTTGAGTCCAGCGGTCACCTTAACCAATTAGGTTTTATCGGCTGCTTCCCCTCCAATTCAAATTTTAAAATTCTATCCCTGTGCCCACTGATTTCTCTTGCTCGCAGCCTATACTGTATTCCCGCAAGGGATCGAGCATTTGAATGAATCCGCATTGATATTGCCAATTGCCTGTTGGTGGCATATTTTAAAATTATTGACATGTCCGAAATAACAGACACCGTATCAACAATTGATGATTAACATCTTGACTGCCGGACATGTAAACAATTTCGTACCTTTGAATGAGAAATATTCTGCCTGCAGGAATAAGGCGATCTGCCCTTGGTTTCCTTCTATCTGGCTGTTATTTGAAATGAGCAAGAAGATCCCTGTCCACAAAACATTAAAAGAAATCCAGAACTGAATGCATAGCATCTAATTCACATAGAACTCCGACGCCAAGGGCCCCTCTAAAATCGTTTGCACTTTGCAGTCTGTGTACGTCCACCTTTCTGTAGAGTCACTGCGATATGTTGCTGTGCCGCCCCTGTGTCTTTGGCCTCCCTCTCAGGGAGAATATTTAGCGGATATTTTACGGATCTACATTTATCTTGAACCAATACATTTTATGACCGTAAAAACAAATAGAAATATTTATTGTTCAGAAAACTGAGAAAACAACATACAAAACAATTGCTTGAATGATCATTAAACTCGAAATACTAGAAATTTGACGCAATTCTTCTTGCACAAAGGCTGCATCATCATCGATCTCGACGTCGTCACTGTCACTATCAATAAAACTTTTCAAATTCAGGCAAAATTTCGTCCAGCGTAAGCGAACGTGAAGCCAAGTCCATTTACCTACCGAGAGAGCGGACACCCCTTTCTACCTGCCCCGTTTCATAATTTGAATGAAACCAGTCAGCTGATTTATAAACTAAATTTACAAATGTAGAGTGAATAATAATGGCGATTGAAAATCAGATGAAATGACAAAGTGGTGAGCATTTTCGGACATAGCCAGGAGTACGTGACCAAATGCGAGTGTTGCATGTTGCATCATAAACAGAAGAAACCTGTGGACTTGAGCACGCGCGCCCGTCAAAACGGTAGACAGCAATACACGACCGGCGTATGCGGACGTGCTGACATGCTAAAGGTAAGTGAGTTACAGAGGTTATATACAAAAAAAAAAAAAAAAAAAAAAAAAAAAAAAAAAAAAAAAAAAAAAAAAAAAGTTCAAATGCTTGTAGAGCTTATGGGACTTAATTACGGGGTTATCAGTCCCTAAACTTACAAACTACTTAGGAACTAACTTATACCAAAGACGGCACAAACATCCAAGCCCGAAGGGGGATTCTAGCTCGCGACCGCAGCGGCCGTGCAGACCGTTACTGGCACGCCGCATACAACTCGGCCACTGCGACCGGCAGAGGTCATCGTTCAGGAAGACAATCAGCAGAAGGGGTAGCTGGCGGAATAAATACCGGCCAAGAGGCGAGGATTGGAAGAGTTCGTTGGCGAACAGTGAAGACTGTCGGGGATCGGCAACGCCGGGGTCGCCGGGCACTGAGGGCCTAGCGGCGGGGCACAGCACACTAGAACGTCGCAAGAAGAGCTGGCTGGCCAGCGGTCAAGCCCAACGACCGCCGCCTAGCTGTCAGCCACGGGGTCCTCGCAACTGGCAGCGCCAGCAGCCAGCAGCACCGGGAGACTGTACTGGTGACCCCCGCGGGAAGAGTATCTGAAGACAACGAAGCAGAGGGCGCGCGTTCGAGTCCCGGCCAGCGCACCATCCAGCGCGACACCGCTAGGGAGAGACGGGAGGCAGTCTACACGCGCTACGGGACTCCGGGTCGCGAACACAACACCACCGGCGCGGGAAGCGGAGTAACACACTTATGGCCGCCGTAAGGGAAGCCTGTTGACTCCCACACTTCTTCCGCACGTCAGCGCCAACGCTCACACAGTCAAGGCCTCTGAAGGCCGCGGAAGCCAGGTTAAAAAACATGTACAGTGGATGTCAATAAATTTTGTCGTAGGTAAACACTGTTTCACTCATACTTCCACCTTAAATCACCACCATGGTCATGCCTGACAAGAATTATTAAATATTATTAATAACAGTTCCATTTCCTTTCTCACCACTAGTTCCCTTTCCCACCCCACAAGATCCTGTTACACAAGATCTATAGGCTGTTTTAGACATTCGATTTACCAAGTGAGGCATTTAAAATAGATATAGCCGTCAATAAACTTGATTTTGTGTTTAAAAGCACGGAAACGAAGTTCACGTCAATTGACGTGATCGGCATTCTGCAGAAATTTCCATCTCCCGTAATTTACGTGATTCGCAAAGTGTTGAGAAAGTCCAGTGGCAGACGCTGCAAGAGAGGCGTTTCGTATCGTGGTACGCGTATTTGTCAAAGTTCCAAGACCAAAGGTTTCGTGAGGAGTCACCCAATGTATCGCTTCCTCCTATGCATATCTCGCGAAACGACCACAAGGATAAGGAAAGAGAGGTTAGTGCGCACACAGAGGCAGTCATTTCTCCCGGGAATCACACGAGACTGGAAAAGAAGGAAGTGGCAATGGTTCGGTAAGTACCCTCCACCACAGAGGTGCCTTGCGGAGTAGTTAGTAGATGTATAGATGTATGGATGTGGATGTACATCTACATTCATACTCTGCAAGCCACATTGAAGTGCATGGTAGAGGGTTCTTCAAACGCTTTTATAATGTTTCTCTGCGATTCCATTCTCTAATTGCTCGCGGGAAAAAGGAATGCATAAATCTTTCCGTTTTTGATCTGATTTATTTTATTTTGATGATCACGTCTTACTAGGTAGGTGAGTGCTAACAAAATATGTTCGCATTCGGAAGGGAAAGGTGGTGAAAGGAATTTCACAAATAGATTTCGTCGCAAGAAATAACGCCTTTCTTTCAATGATTTCCACTCCATCTTGTGCATCATTTCTGTGACACTCTCTCCCCTGTATCACGGTAGTACGAAACGAGGTGCAGTTCTCTGAACTTTCTGTAAATTGTCTGTCAGTCCCACTTGGTGGGGATTCCATAATACGCAGCAGTACTCCAAAGTAGGACGCACAAGTGTAGTGTAGGCATTTTCTTTAGTTGAGCAGTTTCATCTTACAAGTGTTCTGTCAACGAAACATAGTGTTTGGTTCGCTTTCCATGCAATACTTTCTGTGTGTTCTTTACAATTAAAGTTGTTTGTAATTGTTACTACTAGCTATTTAGTTAAATTTACGACCTGTAGTTTTGACTCATTTATCATGTAACTGAAGTTTAACGGGCTTCTTTTAGTACCCATATTGATGACACTTCTCATTTTAAAGAGCCAACTGCCATTTTTTGTTCCATGCTCATATCTTATCTAACTCATTTTGCAGTTGCTTTTGATCTTTAGGTGACTTTACTAACCGATTAGTGACACATCATCCGCGAAAAACCTAAGAGAGCTACTCACATTGTCTCCTAAATCGTTTATAAATATAAGGAACAGTAGGGGGCCCTATAACACCACACTGGGGATCGTCAGATGCTACTTCAGTTCTACTTGATGACTATCCTGTCTGACAGGAAATGACGAATTCAATCGCACAGTTGTGACGGTACTCCGTAAGCATGCAGTTTGATTAGAAGACGCTTGTGAGCTACAGTGTCAAAAGCCTTCCGTAAATATAGAAATACGGAATCTATTTGACATCCCCTGTTTGTAGCACACATCACATCATGTGAGTAAAGAGCTAGCTGTGTTTTACAAGAATGATACTTTGTAAATCGGTATTGACTATGGGTCAATATTTTGTTGCATTCGAGGTGGTTTATAATATTTGAGGAAAGTAAATGTTCTAGAATCCTTCTGCAAACCGACGTCAATCATAGTCCTGTAATTTTGCAGATCACTCCTATTGCCTTTCATGAATATTGGCGTAACCTGTGCAACTTTCTGGTCTTTGGGTACGTAACGTTCGCTGATCGAGCGGTTGTATACGATGACTAGGTATGGAGCTATTGCATCAGCATACTCTGAAATGAAACTAATTGGTATACAAACAGTACCGGGAGACTTACTTCTGTTAAGTGACTAGCTGAAAACCCGGCGTTGCCCGCGTATTTATTTATTTATACCTGCTGTATTTCAGGGATATATTCATTTGTATAAGGGCTGTAATTCTGTAAAATCTCCTGGGAATACAATTAGCAGTAAAGAAGTAATAGATTAAAAATGGTGCATGATGGGGCAGTTTTCCGGGAACGTTACTGTGTATGTGCTAATTTAGGCGGTATGTTCCGATGCGCGAGGTTGTTCCTCGTTGAGGTTCGAATTCCCCCACCCTCGGGCATGGATGCTTGTGCCGTCTTTGGTATAAGGCAGTTCATAAGTTGCGTATAAGTTTAGGGGGGCTGATGACCCCGCAGTTAAGTCCCGTAACCTTAACAAACATTGAAAATTTTAAAGGAAAATAACTTTTAAGATTTTTTTTCCTAATACCCCCTCTATAACACACACACACACACACACACACACGACATATGTATTTCTTCCAGGCCTTAATATGAATAAATTCTTCGGTGAGCCCGCCCCTGACATGAAGATGCCAAATTCATTCCGAAGTATTTAATAGATTGCACCGTAATTTATTAATCGTAATAGAAAATGCAAGTTCCAATGGAAACTGCAGTCTCTTGAAGGCAGATTTGTGGGATATAATGGGTATTCGTTGGGTGTACTCTGTTTCATTCTGTTCCTTACCTTGTAGCTCTTTGGAAGTAAAGGGCTTTCGCTTCGAGCTGCATGGAGCAATTTTCCATGAACGTTACTGTTTACGTGCTCATATCTCATGAGCTACGTGTCGGAATGTGATACAATTCAGAAGCTACATTCAACTACATAGGTGTATACTGTCTGTAAAATTTCCTGTCGCTACAATTAGCAGTGTTCAAATTATAAATTGTAACGTCATACTGAGAACCGTAGTTGTACTCCATAAACAGCGGAAAAGTAGTAAGCGAGAAACTTGTTTGCTTTCATCATTTTACTATGGTTGCCAGCGAGAAAAAGTTTAATAAGGGTTTGAAATGATGTTTAAAGTTTGTTGCAAGTCGCTAAGTACTGTCATTCTCATACAGTGCATTTCGAAATTCTCGCCGCATTATATGTCATTTTTTTGCGATTTCTATTGGTTATGACGTAATATCTTTCGAACCATGTGTCGTATGTGATTCTAAACCATGCAGCAATTGTTACCTCACGATTGTCGCAAAATGCAACAGTTTTTCGCGCATCTCATAGTTTATGACGTCATATCTCGTGAACTATATATAGTATGTGATTCTTACACTTACAGCGACCGTCCTCATGGATTGAATCTTACGTGTACAAAATTTCAAAAAGATTGGAACAAAACTGTAGATTTGTATGCAACACGTACAAACATACGGACTCTTTGCTTTAAATATTAGATTTAAGTTGCTTTAATACACCGGCCGTATCAACATCTAAATTACTCATGCTGGCAGCTGTTCTTGATACGAATCCTGGAGTATTTGCTTCGTCTTCTTTCGTGAAGGCATGTAGATGAGGGACCAGCTTGGCGGGCAGAGGAGAGGCTGGGAGTGGAGGGCAGGCAGTCGGTGGATTAACGTGGGCGCAGCGCAGCGCAGCGGTGGCACACACAGGCGGAAATGAGGCGGCGTGGCTCAGTACAGCACAGCACAGCATGGCGGCGCGCCCTTTGTGGCGGCGCTGCACAGCAGAGCAGCCAGGCCCGCGTCAAACACCTGCCGCTCTCCAGGGCGCTCTCGTCACGGCTAGCCGCCGCCACTGTGCCCACAGCCACACACGCGCCTGAGCCAGCGTACCGCGCGGCTACGGTCGAGCCGCACTCGAGCTGGATCAACCATTCCAGTACACGTCGGACAGCAGGAAAACTTCCTATTTTTGTGGGGTTGCATTTTTCTGTCATAGAAAGAAGATGTAAAGTTAATACCTTTGAAAAAGTCACAGCTGTGATGAGAATTAGGTAATACATTACTCAGGGTAGTAAAAGTTATGGCTCGTTGTCTCTGTTCATAGGGGTGAGTTATGTATGTGTACTTCTACGCCCTAAACAGCTACCCAAAGTGCTTAAATAAGATCAGTAATTCATTCATTCCCGTGTCCGATCGGTCAGCATTTCCAAAAAATAGCAGCCAGGGGGGTGTAAATTTGACTGGCGCGCTTTGCTTGTGTGACGTCACCTGGCAGCAAGCGCCGAGCAGTTGCCACAGAACCCTTTCGAAACGTGCAAGTAGGAAGTAGTGTTTTACGCTCGCTCGTTTCTTGACCTGTTAAGTGTTCGGATAAGAAAGTAGCTTTTTGTATTAGGGAACAATTTTTCCATACATTCTTTCTGTAATTATGAGTAAGAATACTTCGTGTTGTGCTGTTGCGGAGTGCAATAACAGAGGACGTAAGACGGAAGGCATTTGGTACCATCGGGTGCCAAAAGATGAGGAACTTCAGCGCATGTAATTCAATCGATTGCGATAAAACTTCGTCAACGTATTGCATGAACTAGCGTCAGCTGGCCGCGGTGGCCGAGGGGACTGAGGCGCTCCAGTCACGGTCTGCACGGCCACTACGGTCGGGGGTTCGAATCCCCCCTCGGGCATGGATATTTGTGCCGTCCTTACTGTAAGGTAGTTCATAAGTAGTTTGTAAGTTTAGGGACTGACGAACCCCGTAGTTAAGTCCCATAAGCTATACAAACATTTGAACATTTTGAACTAGCATCACGGTTACAGGCATAGTAGAATTTCGAAATTCGCACTATAAGGGGGTGAAATCAGATATTATATACAACAGAAGCAAATTTTCTCTCTCTCTCTGTCCCTTTAACCTCCTATAACTCGAGACTACTGAACGTATCGTGATGAGGTTTCCTTTAAATTGTAGATCTCACAAACGTTTAAAAAATAAAGTCCGCGAGAGCATATGTCTAACTTTTACGAGTGAAGCATATGTATCATTTTTCTCTCCTAAGGCGCCGGCGCCGGATGGCTTCAGACTACATAAATAGTGATTGTGGGAAATCTATAAAAGTTAGACATGTGCTCTCACAGACGTTATTTTAGACGTTTATGAGCTCTTCAATTTAAAAACAAACCTCATCACGATACGTTCAGTGGTTCTCGACTTAAAGACGTTTAAATATTACCCGTGCCAAGTCGCTGAACGCGACGGGTTAGCTAGTTGTTTGAAGCTTTTATTTTTCAGTCCTTTATATGTTAGTATACATATATATTAATCTCAAGAGTATTCCACCGCTTGAAAGCAATGTTTTTTGTCGAATGAGAAAATAAAAGACGGAGAAATGTGTTCACGGCGGCCTTATAAAAAAGCGACTTGCTGCCGAGTCACGTAATACAGCGCTAACCAATGACGGTGAAGAAGTCCAAACTGGCATACCTTTCTAGTCTACGTACCTTGAATAGCAGCTGCGATAGCTTTGTCATTTCCTTCGTGCTGTACATGTGTTGTCCAGGAGGGGGCACACAAGTAGGTGGCTTGCATTTTCATCAGTCCCACAGTCGCAAGAGATGTCTGCATTCGCTGGAAGGATTCCCCGTTTCTTCAGGTTGCTCTTGCATCGGGGGAAGCCCACTCTTAGGCGATTGAGGGACCTCCACACAGGGTATTGTAGGTTTGCGCCAGGAGCTATTTCTTCTTTCGGCGATGCGTCTGCGGACAGTGAGCTCTTCCATATTGCGAGACGATTAGCCTCTGATGCTCCCTCCAGTGGCGCAGTCCTAGCAAGGAAACTCTTGCGGGATTACGGCGGTGTCTTGCTGCCTAGTGACCATACAGAGGATGTCTGTAGTCAGTCTCCTGCTTTGTTCTTTCATAGTCTGCAGCAATGTCCCTCCGGATATTGGGTGGGGCTATTCCCACAATTGGATACAATTTCTGCACTGGTGTTAGCTTGAAGCATCCTGAAATGATCCTTGCTGTATCATTGACCGCAATATCAACTTGCTTGGAGTGCGCTGAAGCGTCCCACGCAGGATCAGCATATTCTGTAATTAATCGGCAGTTCAGCCAGTCTATCAGTCTGCAGATGGCGACGCGAAAAATATATATATTTAAACAAACGTAAATTACAGCTCTCAATAACCAACAAAATGGATTCTAAGATAATGTTTAGAAAAGATTCTCTCATTAGGTATTTTTTTTTCTTTCTTTTTTTTGTAAATGCAGTTTATTACTATTTTTTGGACATGCGGAGGTGGTTCTACTTTAGACCGGTAAATAACTAAATATTTCCTCAACTATTGTTCATATAACACGCACTTGAGAGTAAAAGTTCCAAATTATCATTCGTAAATTAGTGAAGTCCATCGAACATAGCAGTTCCAAATTAATTCGCAATTAATTACAGTATTTGTTATAAAACACAGTTTGTTACCACACGTGTATACGATTGCTGAATTGTTACAGTTCCACAGCCCTACTACCGTCCATAGTTTACTACTTTTCAACCGGAGACTAAGTCCAAACATGTCTATCTCTTCAAATCACAAGTTCGTAACGCGGCTTCAGACCGCCCACAGTCACAAACTCTCACCACCGCCTACAAGCTACGATTCCCCTCCCAAGCAACCGAAAGCGTGCTCTACCTGCTCCCAAAACTGTATCTTTCCCCTCATCCTAACGTCTCATCTTTAAAAAGCAATTTCCCTTCCAAAATATTATACATTTGTGTATCACAGAATTAAATACTTTGACCACGTCTATACAAATGTTTTTTTACTTTTAACAAACAAATATATGTTTAACAATACTAAAATCCGTTGAGACTGAAGCTGATTGCTCAGGTAACTATTAAGCGTGGCGTCTCACTGTTCAAATATACTGCCGCCGTCGAAATATAGTTATACAATTAATATTTAATGTATCATGTTTTTTTATGCAAATATATTCTGTTCTTGTCCACAAATACATATAATTGTGTATGTATAAATTATCTGCTGCCTATCTACTATTTTAGTCGGCCATGAAATATTTAAGAGGCAGTCTAAAACATATATAAATGTAATGCACTTTGCTGGGTTCATGTTTTGTTTTTCTGTGGTGGAATCTATGTTCTGACACAAGAATATTACTACCTCAACGAAAAAACAAGAGAGTAAAACAAAGTTTATTGAAAGAATACGGACACAACGTGGTCCGTCTTTCAAGATAGGTAGCGTGGTGCAATGCTGCCCATTTTCTTCTTAAACTGTTACTGATAAACACTATGTATCAATAATTGTAAATACATATCTTATAATATTATTATTAGAGTACTGAAATTTATCGGCTTTTTATCTATAAGAGGTACTGAAATTGTAATTATGGCGTTTGATTCTTCCAAGTCTCCTGAATACATTCATATCATTAAATTTTCCGTATGATTATTCCCTGATTTTTATGGATTTTTAGTATGTGTGGCTATATTTTATTTTAATTGCAATCTGGGATAGCCGCCCTCGCTAGTCCAAGACCGCCGTTTCCTGTTTCCGAGCAGATCAGGGTTTTCAAAAATGTTCAAATGTTTGTTAAGCTTAAGGGACTTAACTGCGGAGTCATCAGTCCCTAAATTTATAACCTCCTAATGAACTACCTTATACTAAAGACGACACAAACATCCCAAACATCCACGGCCGAGGGGGCATTCGAACCCCCGACCGTAGCGGCCGCGCAGACTGTGACTGGCGCGCCGCAGACCGCTCGGCCACTGCGGCCGGCTCAGGGCTTTCCTAACGACCTATACTTCATTCACTAGTTCCAAACTGTTAGCTGGCCGGCTGGTCAATCCAACAGCTTGCCCAAACGCTTTTCACATAGCTACAGTCGGCTTCCCCCCTTTATCTGTATTGTCAAAAAACGATTTCGGTTATTTTTTAGGAGAGAGAATTTAATGTAATTACATAAAATCACGCGATATGACACTCATGCTCGGAAAATATTCAAAGTGAAATTTTCAAGTAAATTACAAAATGAAAGCACTGTTTTATAGATTGATTCAGTATTTGTAGAACTTAAATTTCAACTAATGTTCATCATTTGTCATCTTTTAACTAAAAGGAATGCATTGTAAATTGAATAAAATGTATGCCATATTATCCGGCATTTGATTTTAAAAAGAGTATCAGTAAACAGTTTTATTGTATCATGAATTTAGAGCTGTAGAAAAAATGAACTTTATCTAGAAACTGCGCCAATTTCGCCGGCTGCGCTAAACCGTATTCGCCGGCTGCTCTAGGCCGTGTTATATGCAACCGGTGAGTCCTTACGGCAGCTCTTGACCAAGAGGCGAAGAATCCACCCAAGTGGCGAAAGCCCGCAGCAGTCTTACGAGAGCATCATGAGCTTACGATTTTATTGCTTAATTAATTACTTCCACGTTAATGATAAGGGTCTCCATGTTACTAAATTCGTAATCAAATCATAATAAAAAGAACTTCAAGCCTATGTAAATTCAATATGTATGAAAAATGAAAAAGGTTGTGAAACGACGAATGAATTGTTGTCACGACAGTCCTTAAACTACCTGCTGACTGTGTCCAGCTGAGAGGCATCTTACACTGCTGAGTGGCGGACGGCTGCCCGTCCAAGTCCAACTTGTAAGTGCAGTGCCCCTGAATTATTTTTTATACATTGAAGATAAGATGCTCCACAACACTTAAAACGGAAATCAACGTGTAACAACAAGAAATTCAAGCCTATGAAACTTTAATACAAAAAGAGCATTAATTTTAATAGCTGAAAAAAGATTTTATAACAATGAAATAATTGCTGTTATATTATTGTTATATACCTACAACAACCTGAGATATTCAGCTTCAGAATGAACTGTAGTTCATTGAAATTCGATATGAGATTCTTCAGTTAACACAGCATACAAAGTGACGTCTTCGCAAAATAACAATAAAATTCACAGAATTGTAACTCGAAAAACAGTAATCATATAAGAGATAAATTCATGACAGTTTGTAGTGTAACGAGTTGCACTGCATTCCTATATTCCGACATAAGTTGGTCAAATACATTACTTATTTTGCGGAATAAGATAGAAGAGCAAATATTGCCTCGAGTTTATGTCTGCCCAGGTGGATGGTCGAGAAAAACACTTGCTGTTCCTACAAGGATAAGACGTGGTCTAGGAATACTGAGAATTCAGAAAGTAAGACTCCATGGAATAGACTGTGTTAATAAAACAATGTGGTATATTCTTTTGTTTTGTCTATTGGGGATTCTGTGTTAAGACATGAACGAGTTAACATGTACGGAGCTTGATAAGCATTGTGGCTTATTGATTCCATTCAATAGTGTAGTAAAATGTTAAGCAATTGCTGATATATTTCGTGTCCAAGGCTTTATTGGGTATGAACTGCCCAATTTCTCTTTATCTGATCTTCGTCCTGATAGGGAAGAAAAAGAAAACCAAACGACGTGGATTACACAATTTCTAGAAAGACAATGGAAAAAAAGACCACCTCGTAGTGTTTGGAGTTCATGCCAAGCAGCTCACTGTCACTCACACATACTACAAGTTGTTTCCTTTTACATTAATTGGCACATTTACAAATTATCAATTATTTAAAATACGATTTAAATATTCTCATTTTTCATCCGATTTCAAATGGGACAGCCCGGAGGCGACTGCTACACGTTACGATTCTGTCACCAGTCCACCGCCCACGTAAGGGAGTCGGTGGTCGCCAAGGGGTCGACTTGTATCATCGTCTACAAGTCCTTCCGAGCGACGCTTGTGTCTTTTTTTCCTACAGTGCACACCGAAGTTCGAGCGTGACCAGCGGATCGCACGACACGGAGATAATTAACTCGGCATTTGCCAATACATTAATTGCATTTGGAGTGTATGGAATACTTAATCAGATTTAAGTGCAATAAATGTCGACTCCGTTATGCGTTGTGTGTAAAACCAACACTTTGGTACTTCATGTAAACCTAGTGCGGTGAAGCCATAACAGATCGCAAATTGAGATTTATTTCATTAATTTGAACGCTGTAATGTCGTAAAATATATATAATTCTAAAAATAACAGCCTAGCGGCCTCGGAAAATCCTTACTTGGATACCTCGGAAAACCATCGACTTTGTTGAGTCCAGGATGACATTTGCGTTGGCTAACCTTCCATACAGCAGACAGATATGCTCTATACCGCCAGAACAAACTATTTAAGCGAATTCTATGACCTTAATTCCTGACATGTGGAACGCATAGGCGAGTTTTGTTTGTGTGCGTGTGTCATATTTATAATGACACGTTTTCCTTTCCCCGATATTATCAGAGAAAGTTTTGTATTTTTATATTATTTCGGCATGTTAAAATAGTTATCTATGAAAGTCAAAGAAAGAAAATTTAGGAACAACACTTTCAATTTTTTGTAAGAAAGAAGTCACTCTTGCTTTGTACTTCGTAGCGATAGCATCTTGCAGACAGGAGCTGTACTTTATTTTTTTTTTTATGTGGCCGCTATATGTACATTGAGGTAAATATATGTGATGTGCGCGTATCTTAAATTTATAAATAAACCCCCACCTCTCATTTAAATTCGCACTTATGAATTTTTATTAATAATTTTGCCCTATCCTCCCTCCGCCCATAATGTCTTTTTCAGCCTTGTTGAATCACCGCAACAATGGATGGCATAGTTTTTAGTTAATATTGAATGGTGATATTTCGTGTAGCCTGCCAGTCTTGTTTAAAAATTTATTCCATAATATTATCATTTACTGGCAATAGAACCTGCAGTCGATTTTCTTGTAAATTTTTAGAAGTCCGATGTGTTTGACTTACGTAATATTCCTATCCGATTTACATCATGTCACTTATCTTACTTTACTGTTTGCTACACGAGTCGTAGTTTAATGTTGACGAACTGCCATCCACTGTTCGGCGAGTGGTTATCATATTATTAAAATTTCATTTACAGCCAAATTTCAACCACCGATGGATCTATTGTTAAAGGTAACTGCTCGTCGATTCTTTTTGTATTGTTCTGCCTGCACAACACTCCACCGTTAATTAGCTTACCATTTCATTTAAATGCATGTAATAATTTTCCCCGTAATTTACTGATTGGGATCTTTCATAGCTTCTAACTTCAAACCACTTCCTTCTGTAAATTTGTTAATCTCAAAAATTAATAGGCAGGCTGGAACATTATATATTGTACGTAATAGCTTTTGTGTTTGTACAATTACGTATGTGATATATACTGGGTACGAACTTATAAGTTCTAATTGAATCTGTTGACAGGTTTTACATCTTTGTATTTGGTACTGGATATGTAGGAGATTGTCTATCCACAAAGTTATTTCATATCCTTGATTTAATATTTACTTCTTTCTTTAATTATTCTTTAGCGACGTTGGTTAATTTATTGTCCACATATTTTATAACCACACGAATGTTATTTTACATATATAGTAGGATCCTGTTCAATACTGTCTCTATCTGTGCTTATATAGATGTCAGTGCTCATTTCTCGCATGATTCTTCTGCCTCTGTGCACCTTACCTATGTTCTGCGGTACGGACGTGGTCGTCTTAAAAATATCTTACAGTGAGAGCGATGTTGCATAGGGTATTTGGTGAAAAGAAACCCTATTAAAGACTTCGCAATACTTTTTAGGGCCCAGAGGACCATCATCAACCGCGCAAACGCTTAAGCAACAACAGATATAGGTGGCAATGTAACGTAGTCTCCGGAATTCAACTACTTCGAATACTGTCTGAATATATTTTTCCCTCAATTTTAACACATCTGACGATGCTACGAGTCTTGGTTTCAGAATTCCGTACGTGGTGTACTGCAAACAGCGGACAATTTGAAAGGCTTACATTATGATGTTGAACAACGTGCTAATTTTATAAAATATCTCCCTTTCAGTTATGCCACAAACTTGAATGTTTTATTTAAATATGTACCTACAAGATAGTGATTTATTCAATGGGAAAACAACAATCACTATAATAGTTTTGGAAACATTTTGTATCTTTGTGATGACAGAGGCACTATGATAATTTTATATCCTAGTGTTGGAACTTAAATACTTTATTTATTCACAACCGACACAAAAGCGTTACATGTTTTCACCTATTACGGTCATTCAAAGTAGTCACCAGCCTTGTGTAGAACCTGTTGCGACCGATGTGGAAGGCTTAGTATACCGCTAGCAGAGTCTATTCTGTTGGTGGTATGAATGGAGCGGTGTACTGGCTGTAGAATCTCTGGAACAATTCGGAATCAAATCAAAGTCAGAAGGACTAAGTCCGGGAAGTGTGGCGGATGGTACAGTATTGCCAAGACCCATCGACAGAACAGAGCAGCCAGAGCTTACGCTGTCTGCGCCCGCGCATTGTCGCGCAAAAGTGATGGCGCTTCTTTCGCAAAGTGGGGGCAGGTGATGCTCCATAAACGAACAGTGATAGTGTGCATTGACAGTATGCCGTGGAGGGGCTCTAATGCACTTGAAGACCTTGATGAGACTGTCATGCTGTACGGCCTTTGGTACATTCAATCTCGATCCATACCTGTTGTTCCTGTTTCGAAAAATAGTGACCCCGCAGCAGGAGTAAAATATAAGGAACGGAAGGTTATTTAGGACTTGTACAAAAACCAGACGGCAGTTATCAGAGTTGAAGGGCATGAAAGGGAAGCAGAGGTGGGAAGTGTGTAAGATAGGGCTATAACCTTTCCCCAATGTTATTCAATTTGTACATTGAGCAATCTCTAAAGGAAAGCAAGGAGAAATTTGGAGAAAGAATTAAAGTTCAGAGTGAAGAAATAAAAAACCTTGCGTTTTGCTGATGACATTGTAATTCTGTCAGAGACAGCAAAGGACGTGAGGAGCAATTGAACGTATTGGACAGTGTGTTGAAAGGAGCATATAAGGTGAACATTAACAAGAGCAAAACAAGGGTAATGGAATGCAATATTAGAAAATCAGGCGATGCTGAATGACTTAAATTAGGTAACGAATCAATAATGGTGGTAAATGAGTATTGTTACTTGGTCTGTAAAATAACATATGATGGTCGCAGTACAGAAGATATAAAATGCAGAATGGCAATGGGAAGAAAAGCGTTTTTGAAAAGGAGAAGTATGTTAACATCGAATAAAAATTTAAGCATAAAGAAGTCCTTCATGAAGGCATTTGTGTGGACTGTTGCATTGTTCGGGAGAGAATCATGGACGATAAACGATGCGAGCAGGAAGAGGATTGTGGTGTTACAGAAGAATGCAGAAGATTAGATGGTTAGGTCGCGTAACTAATGAGGAGATACTTAACAGAATTGAGGAGAAAAGGAATTTCTGACATAGCTTGACTAAAAGAAGGGATCAATTGGTAGGACACATTCTTAGACATCAAGTAATTGTGAATTAATGGAAGTCTGTGGGGTAAAAATCGCAGAGGGAGGCCATGAGATGAATATAGTAAGCAAATTCAATTGGATGTAGGTTGATGTTCTTATGAGGAGATAAAGAGGCTTGCTCAGGATAGAGTAGCGTGGAGAGCTGCATCAAATCAGTATCCGCACAGCAGACCACAACAAAACAGACACCGTTACGTTAGACGGTCCCTCAGAAGTGACTGTGTTTCCCTCGAATATGCGCACGCCGGTTGCGTAGAACGGGGGAGAACATTTGCTTGGAAGTAAGGTAGGTATGTAAACAACGTGTGCTATCAGCGACAATAGTAGATTCCATTGCATAGTGTCTTCACAACAGTGCCCCCACTATTTAAGTTCCAAGCGTTGTATAAATACAGTCTAGAGCGAAAGACTGGTTATTGATTACCAAATAGTTTCAACCCAGTGCTCGGCGATCTACAGGTTGTTTCTCCAAGATGGTGTGGGGCAGTGCAATCACTGTGACAGCACCTGAGGAAGTCGCAGCTCCTGCGCCGAACCACACCATCTCAGAGAAACACACTTAAGATGGCCCAATATTGGGCTGAAACTAGTTGGTAATAAATAACCAATCCAGCGCTCTAGACTGTGTTTGTATATAAAAGCGATCACTAACTCTTAAATGATTTACGCACCACAAGAAATTATCTACAACTGCTTGCTAACAACTACCCGCAGCTTATTGCGCTAACATGACCGTGGACTACAGTATTTTGCTTTTAAAGTGAAATTCATTTAGCAGCACGTTTCGAGGCTCATGTCTACTAATGTCAAAAAATAGCAGATAGGCTCACTTTAAATAAAGCATATAAATTATTTTCTGAAAGTGTAAGTAGAATGAATTTAAACATCTAATTATATCCATGGATATGTGAAAGATGATAGTTCGTTTTGTAGTACTTTTTCAAGCAGTTAAAGGCTACACATCACCGATTTTTTTTTGCGTATACTACAACGTGTAGACAGCATAGCTGTGGCTAATAAATACTGTAGGTATGTCCCAAAAATATACAACGGTCGCTATGTGTCCGTGCAATTTACAATACAATTCGACTTCACAACACTATTACCACCACAGTAGCAAACAGCCGAATGCTCAAAAACGTTTGTAAGCGTTTGTGGCCAAACTGCTGAGTTCATCGGTCCCTAGACTTACTAAATACTTGACTTATGTTAAGAACAAGATATACACCCATACCCGGGGGTGAACATGAACCAACAAAGGGGGTAGCAAGGTTTCTCAGACCGCACGGCCATTCCCTCGCGGGCCAACCGAATGTCGAAATTGTTCAGCGCCTGCAGCGCTCTCGGTAGGTCTAGTTATTTTTACAACATCTTTCGTACCAGCCCAAGCGGATGATTTACGTACGTTCGTCGATTATCCGGGCACGTGACGGAACAGCAGCGCTATTAGGTAATAAAACGAAAACTATAGCGTCCGTAGCGATAATGCAACGATATGAATGGTAATCCATATCAGAACCACCATGTCATCAAATTACACCTTCAAATTTGCCATTTGATAGTAATTCCGCTTTATGAGTTCCCATTTATACACGCGTAATACGAATTGTTTTTTCACCGACGAAGTTTTACATTAGCGTTACTATAATCAATCTTTACACAATTACGCAAAGCTGTAAACAAAGAAACAACGTTGTCGTCACGTTTATAAAGGTGAAAATCTGAATGTGAAATACGAGACTTGTTGAAATGTTGTAATGGTGAAATAAATAGCCATAGAAACAAATAATTAATTGTAAATTACCTTTATTTTCGACTGATGCAGTACAATAATACGTTCACAAAGTAAGGAAATATTTGCTAATATCAATAGGAGAAAGAATAGAAAAACAAAAATTACGACACTGATACATTCAGTCCCACAAGCAAGTCTTTGGAATGTGTGAAGTTCTGATGAGTAAAAATCCTCAAATACTATTAGCAAGCAGTTCTTAAAACGTTTGCCCGTAAATTGTATTTATGACGAGATGTTTTCGCGGAGTTAAATAAATTTATTTCACAACAGCAAAAATTCGGAAAGTCTAAATCGAATTACGTTAACATAATTCGACTGTATTACACACAGGCAAAACTAAAGAAACGCGGAAAACACATTGGCCATTTGTCAAAAGGACAATTGTCACCATCAAACGCACTGTACATCTACATACATACTCCGCAATTCACCGTAAGGTGCGTGACGGAGGGTACGCTGTACCACTACTAGGCATTTCCTTTCCTATTCCACTCCCAAATAGAACGAAAAAAAAGTGCCTAATTGTCTCCGTACGAGCCCTAATTTCTCTTATCTTGTCTTTGTGATCTTTACGCGAAATGTAAGTAGACGGCAGCAAGATCGTCCTACACTCAGCTACAAAATTCCGGCCCTCTATAGTTACTCAACAGAAATTCACGAAAAGAACGTCGTCTTTCCTCCAACGATCCCCAATTGAGTTTCCGGAGCATTTTCGTGACACTCACGCATTGGTCGAACATATCAGTAACAAATTTAGCTGCTCGGCTCTGAACTGCCTCTATGACTTCCTTTAAACTGATCTGCTGCGGGACCCAAACACTTGAGCAATACTCAAGACGTGGTCGTACAAGCGTTTTGTACGCGGTCTCCTTTACAGGTGAAGTACATCTTGCCAAAATTCTTCCAATAAATCGAAGTCGGCTGTCCGCCTTACTGACAACTGTCAGCTGTATTCGAACATTATGGGATTGTTTTTCCTACTCATGCGCATCATCTTACATTTTTCTACATTGAGAGCTTAAAAGCTGTGTGTGTGTTGTGGATGTTTAACCTATCGTTAAATCAGACAGCAAAATGTTCATTAACACAGCTATTTGGTTTAATTATGGCCCTGATATTGATGTATATACTATTAAATAAGAAACAGTGCATTAAACTGATTATGTGCGCAACGGATATTTTAAACACAAAACAACTGTGACAAGTCACCATTTGAAAGAGACACTGACTATTCTCAAAAATTTTGACTGCGAGAAAGATATTAAAAAACCACAAATCACTTTCTTAATGCTTGACTGTGAGAATTTTATGCAGATTAGTTTCTAATTATTGAAATTTAGTATCATAGTCAATTAACTATCATTTACTATGGCACCAATAACGAAATCTGTTCAACCATATTATTCAAATCAATACTGCACTTTAAATCCACTAATAACTAATTATCAAATGAAGGAAGTAGGTTAATTTTCTAACTACGTAAATGAAACAGGAAAGAAAGGTCAAGTTACTTATTATTAATAATCAGCATTACATTACCTACATAATACAACTTCTGACTTGCTGGCAAAGCAGCCTCTGCTCTACATCGGAGCCATACACACAACACAACCGCTCTCTAAGCGAGCTGAACCACAAGTGCCACTCTCTCTCAGCGCGAGCTACAATGCTATGCAATGCATGATCTTTGCCAGAGATGAAACTTTACAGACTTAAGTAAACATATCGATACATACAGTAGAAGCGATATTATACATTTTCTTGCAAGCAAGTTACTCGATACAAAACAGGAGGCACAATATTGGACATTTTCTTACAAAAATAATTTTTTATGGACACGTTTCATCACCCCCCTCCTACCTATTAAAATTTTGTAGGGTGGGTGATGCCAATGGCATTGCCTAGCCAGCAAAATTACTGAATTTCAAGTCCAAAAATCCATAAATGACATCCAAAATATAACATGAAAAATATGAAAACCTGATAAACATTTTTATACAAGATATTCAAGATCAAAATAACAGATGGAGTTCATAGAAAAATTGAAAAATCTTACAGTCGTCAATACATGCCATTTTACAGAACAGTACCATCAAAAGTAATGCTTGGAGTGGTACAGGATGTGACAGGCATAAGCAAATGTCAAAATGTACAGAACATCAGCAATAAATGGAATACATGACAAATATACATAATGGTAAACATAAGTATATATAGAATTTTACAGAACATAGTTTGACAAATGATATAGTGGAGTAAATGAGATAGCTAGAAGTAATACACAAATGGAAAAAATATACAATAATAAACATGAACATATACAAAGTTTTACAAAAGATAGTTTAACTAATGTCATCATTGTTTTGTTTTTTTCGAGAATGTATGGTAATTACAAGTAATACACAGTAGTGTAAGTCCCATGCGTCTAAATTTTGTAATAGAGATCAGTATTCTATTATTATTATTATTATTATTTTTAACATAAAAATGAACATTTGTATCTTGTGCACAATGTAGTCTATGTAAATTTTTAGTGCACTTAGTATAAGATAAAGTGTCAGTTTTGTATTCTGTGATGCATTTAAGATGCCATACTTTCATGGATGCTAGAACATACATGTAAAATTTTTGACTACATAGGTTTCTGATCATGTACAAAATAATGTCACTGCTTCGGCACAATAGGATTTCAATATAACGTTTGTCAATCGAATAGGCACAATGACATTTCAGACTAAAGGGTATTGACTCATTATAGTTCTGAAAGCATATGTATCTATCAACAGCACAATTTTATTTTGGTCACTGAATGTAAAAGAACCATGAAATATACCTAAACACTGGTAATGAACCTGTGGACAACGTTTGCAATGGGAGGCACTGAATAGTATAAGCACACGAATAGCACATTAGCTCCTAACATTCATTTTAGGTCTGCACACGATTAGCCAATTATCCCCTAACATTCATTTTAGGTCTGCACACGAACACAAAACACTGTAAGATTACACCACACTGTAGGCGAGCTGGCTGGTTGCATTGAAGTGGAAGTCATGGGGAAAAGGTTCTGATGTATTCCTCCATGCAATTCGACAACCAAGTGTGCTCCAACCAACGGAGCTATTAGCAGACTGCATCATCATAGCCAAAATTAGAGCAAAATGGTGGTGGTTGACCAAGGCTGCAATGGACAGTACTATGTGGCCAAAAATCATCCAACAAACATCTTCATTAAAAGGCCCAAAATCAGTGGTGTATAATAACACGTCCATTGTTCTGTGTGCATTCTGGAATCTCGTGTGCGAAATCGCCAGTTCCCATGCGTGTCCAAAGTACATGAAATAAAGCATTTTACACACAAATTAGTAACATAGTCATGATATTTAAGCTTACACTGAAAGAAAAGTCATTGATTAGTACATGTCTATGGCAAAACTTTGCCCCAAATTCAAGTGGTACAGATGGGGTCATGGTATTAAACCATATTTTTACACTACAAGTAGGGTCTTGAAGACGGATACATTTGAATACTAATGAGTATCTACAAAATTAGTGTAATTTCATATAGGCATAAGGCTTTACATACTATGTACATATTACTTTACAAACACATAATCGTATGAAATACATTCAGGGTGCTTGTCATCAATTTGGCATTAGGTCATGTAAAGTAAATTTGTTGTCATAATTAGAGCGATTAACGTGAAGCCACTTCAAATAACTTAAATTGACATACTTCACTATGGTGGGGATTGTATTACCACCAAATTATAACAATTAAATTACATATGTTGCCATGGCCAGGCTTTTAATTTAGCTATACATTTCATTGCCTTAAGGTATAACACATCAGGGAAAATTCATGAAAATATCAAGAGAGGTTCAAGTCATCAGGTCATGTCTGTGTCTGTCTGAGTCAACAGTAGGGTCAAACAAAACAATTAAGGCAAATTTTGGCACAGTAATAGATGTACATCACAGTAAATCATCCGATAACATAAACACAGACGTAACTATTTGTTAGGCATAGCTGCAAATTTTCGTCAACAAGATCATCAATAAAATTTTGAAGATAGCAATAAGCAAAAGCAAAGTATCTCTGTGCATTAACTAGACTTAACTAGGCGTAATTTATGGCAAAACTGCAAGTTTGCAAGAGAGATGGCTGTGTGCAACGTATAAGCATAACCATACATTGTCATTGAGCTTCATTATAAAATTAATTAGCATAGTGGTAGAGCTTAGGTATATAATTAATGAGCATAGCGGTAAGCTTTGGTTACAAGAGCAATAAGTATAGCTGCAAGCACAATTACAAATATTCATTACACATAATTACAAATAATTACAGAGCATCAGAAGGATATGATTCTCACCAATCACACATGCCATTGAAGGCACAATGCATCAACATACAAAATGGTGCACATAAGCACAAAGAGAAAACACAAAAGGGCAGTGCGAGTAAGCACATAAGAAAAGAACAGAGCATAGCATCATTAGCAACAGAGCGATTCTCCTCATAATTGCTTCATAATCATTGTATACTCTCGTCCACATAATTACATTTATCAAACATCTTTGACTGTTACCAATACCTTCCTTACCATCATTTATCCATAAACAATAATGCATTTTAAAGACCACCAAGACATATTGTGTATTGCCTTACTCATCATCCTCCAGAAAGTCCTTTTTCTTTTTTACTGCTTAATTGGCTTACAAAATGCTTATGTCAACTCAAAATCTTCTTCACTCGCTCAAAAGTTCGTAAGTTATGCAATTAGTAATAGAGAAGAGAAATCTGACATTTTCTGAAACATAGGAACTTAATTAGATTAATCAATCAAAAATTTCCATTAATTTTATTTGTCTTGCACAGCCACAGAGTTCGTTATATGCAAATTGCAAGATAATTATAGTTTCGTATGACAATATCCCAGAAAAAAAAACTTATCTCTTTTCATTCTCCACTCCGAGGAGTGGAGCGGGCTGTTTGAGATCCGGCCCATAAAGAGTCGCGGTTCTATTCAGCCAATATCAGACAAGCTGATAGTGGGGCAAAGGGGGCTCCCAATTGGGAATAAGTGGGAGGGGCTTACCAGCTCCGGCATACGCCTTACAACCAAGGAAAACCTCCCGAAAACCTTGGTCGGAGCCGGGGGATTGGGACCAATTTAAATGATCTCCGGGACTTGCCCCGGACAAAAATGGATTATCGAGAGAACACGAATGCACTCACGACAGACAAGGTTACTCTCGTAATCTCGTAGAGATCAGCTCGACCAACAGTGGACAAGCCTCTCTATACAGGAACCGCACCCGTGGGCACGGTATCCTGCAGCGTAGCACAGAGCATAAGTATTCAGAGTTAGAGAAAAGTAACAGTGAGAAAAAGAGGTAGATAGAGCGCACTAAGGAAAAGCGGAAGAATAGTGACACTCAGCTCGAGAACGGGGCACCAATCGCCACTTGGTGTGTCCAAAACAGATTAATGGACTCTCTACCCCAATTTTATGCCTTGAAAATTTTAATATTGGAAATGTGGTGTATGCCTTTCGACTTGTGCGTCTTTAAAGTTTCTACCTCAACGACGTTGTCGTGGATGATACGTTTGATTCGATACGGACCATTGTACAGTAAGAAGAATTTGTGAATCATAGATCTTCCCTTGTTGGATAAGTGGTGGGATCTAATTAATACCTTTTGTCCTACATAGAGTTGTTTAGCATAACAATTACGTTGAGAGCGTTTCCTTTTTTCAGCGGCTTTCTTAATGTTTTAAGCGCCAATTCAATGATCTCATGATGACGTAGTCTTCTGTGTTTAGGAAAAGGTATCAATTCCTTGATACGGTCGGGAGGTTGCTTGTTTTTCAGAACCAGAATTGGTGAAAGACCTGTAGAATCATTAGGAAGTTCATTTATAATATTTTGAAATGACAGAAGATATCTATCCCGTGTGTTATGTCGTCGGTAGCAATACAGCCTACATAGTTTTCCAAGCTCTTTCATCACTCGTTCACAAGGGTTAGATGCAGCATGATAATGTGATATGAAGACAGGTTTGATGTTTCTGCGCCGCAACATCCGTGCCCAATCATGAGAACGGAATTGAGGTCCGTTATCGGAGATGACTTTATCTATATGGCCAACATCTTTTAGGAAGTTTTTGACAAAGGCGTTAGTTACTGTCTTCGCCGTGGCACGGCGGAGCGGAGTAAAAGATACAAATTTTGATGTGAGCTCAATACCAACGAAGACAAAAGAGAAACCTTTGTTAGTTCTCGGAAGAGGTCCAAACAGGTCAACGGCTGCTAACTGCTTTAATTTTGAAGGTATAATCGGAAAAAGTGGAGGAGAATGCGATATGGTCGGCGGCTTTGCTTTCTGACACAATTTGCATCGAGATAACACATTGCGTATACGTTTCTCCATGTTGATGAAATAACAAGAGTCGCGTAATTTCGCGAAGCACTTCTTGGCACCATAGTGTCCGTAACTGAGATGAATATACCAAATTAATTTGTTCACGGATTCCTCCGGAACACACACTAACCAAAATTGACTGTCAGGGGCTTTACGTTTGAAGAGAATGTTATTATGGATAATGTAAAATTGTCTGATAGAAACATTATATTTATCGTGCCATTTTATTTTAATATCTCGCCAGATTGGATCTTTATCTTGTTCTTTAGCAATGTCAGAAAATGTGGCAGATATGTTATTTTCGAAAGCAACTTGCTGCATATAGAGGATAGTAAAGTTATTTTCTAAGTATGCCTCTTCCGTCGCCTTGATGAGCCCAACAGGCGAACGAGATAGCGAGTCTGCAACGATGTTTTGTTTACCAGGAATATAAATTACAGAGAAATCAAATTCTTGAAGGAACAAAGCCCATCGTCTAAGTCAATCATGGTTAAGTTTTGCCAACATGAGGAATTGAAGTGCACGGTGATCCGTGTAAACTTTAGTGTGTCTGCCAAACAAGAAATAACGGAATTTTTCGAATGCCCAAACTACTGCCAAAGCTTCAAGCTCAGTGACGGAGTAGTTCCGCTCTGACTTGGAGAGTATGCGACTAGCAAACGCAATGGTTCTCTGAGTGGCAATTCCATTTTCTTCATTCTCTTGAAATACGTGAACGCCAAGTCCGAATTTTGAACTATCGGTAGAAATGCAAA
This sequence comes from Locusta migratoria, assembly GCA_026315105.1. Lineage (NCBI taxonomy): Eukaryota > Metazoa > Arthropoda > Insecta > Orthoptera > Acrididae > Locusta > Locusta migratoria. The sequence goes on from CM048747.1 coordinate 108,106,795, forward strand.
AGTTCTTAGACAAATCTGGGTGGTGCAGAATAGGTGCGTGAAGGAGTGCATCTTTTAAGCAAAGAAATTCTCTTTGGGCAGCTTCATCCCAGAACCAAACAGTATTCTTTCCAGTTAATTCATATAATCTGGGAGTAGTTAGGTCTTTCAAATTTATAAAATGGCGATAGAAATTAATTAAACCCAAGAAAGCTCTTAATTGGCGTTTAGTGGTGGGAACAGACATTTTCATTATCGCCTCTAACTTTTCGGGGTCGGGCTGGATCCCATCTTTAGAACTAATGTGCCCTAAAAATTTAATCTGAGAACGACCAAACTGTGACTTCTCTAAGTTTACAGTAATCCCGGATTGAGCAAACACTTCAAGTATAGATGCCAACGTACTGTTATGTTTTTCCCAGGAAGATTCTGCAATTAAAATATCATCAACGTAAATTGTGATTTGTTGTTTTAAGTGCTCAGGAAGTGTGGCATTCATCGCACGGATGAAAGCAGATGAGAAGACGTTCAGTCCGAAAGGCAGTTTACGGAACTGATAACAGTTTCCGAAGCAGAGAAACGCGGTGTACTTCCTACAGTTGGGGTGCAGTTTCACTTGCCAAAAACTAGACCCAAGATCTAATGAGGATAAAACTTTGACACCATAGAATTTTTGTAACAATTCTTCCAGGGTTTGTGGTCGGTCGGTTTCAGGTAAAATGATAGTGTTAATTTGTCTGGAATCGAGCACTAATCGAATTGACTTATCTCTTTTTTCAACAATATGTAGTGGACTGTTATACGAGCTAACTGCAGGTTCAATTACACCTTGATTGAGCATGGACTGAATTTCAGCCTTAACTCTTTCCCTGTATACTATCGGAATGGGATATGGAGGTACAAAAAATTTATTATGTTCTTTGATCTTAAATTCATAGAGAAAATTTTTTATGGTACCAGGACTGTTAGCGAATACACGGGAATAACGCCGCAAGATAAGGAACAATTCTTCCTTATCACGTTCTGAGGCACCTTCAACTTCTACTAATTTGTTCTTAATGATGTCAGAAATCAAGTCAATTTGTTCAGTCTCGAAATGTTTATCTGTTATATCATCATCAGGTTTGACATCCTGCGTCACATAAGAAGTAGATAAAAATTTTAGACAACTGGCACCTTCTTCATATCTGGTAATCCAGTCTTCGAATTTAATTTGAATGGCATTTTCCTGAACAAAAGCAGTGGCACTAGCCGTATTGAAATCTAGAATAACCTTGTACTTGGATAGGAAGTCCACACCTAATATTATCTGTGTAGTTAACCGGGGACAATCAATAGGTTGGCAGAAAAGAGATGACCTTGACATAAAAATTCTACATATGTTTGCTGTCGAATTTCGACAGGTTTGCTAGAAATGACGCCACGAATTTTAGTGCAATGCAAAGGCAGAGTAGGATCGTTAAGCAAATTCTGATATTTCTTGAAAGTCACTTCACTGATTACTGATACTGGGCTACCAGAATCTAAGACAGCAGAAAGATTGATTTTGCCAATTTTGACAGATACAATAGGGTGAATTGGAATATCGAGACAGTCTACCTTCTCTTCTAATAGTGCCTCTTTTATGTCACCTAACTGTACAAATTTTACGTCTTGTTCGGTAGAGCGTTCATAAGAAATTTCTTTGTTGAGACAAGTGTTACCAAGATTAATGAGGCTTTCACAAGATAAATGCTTTTCAAATCCTGACTGTTCATCAACTTCGCATTCGCTATCATCGTCATTAGAAGACATGTAATTGTCTATCCAATCAGCGACAGAGGTGTGTTGCAAATCTAATTGTTCGAAATCATTTTTTGCTGTTCCAAAGTTACTGTTAGTTGCATTATTGTGTGGCAGTACCGTATCCTGCATTTCAAAGTACATGATCGGTCTGTCATATGCAATTGTTGGTTCATACTGTAAGTATTTTATTTCATACATATTGTCTTCCTCAGAGTCTGAAGACGAAGCTTCTGTCTCGCACTCTGAATTGTCGTCATTATATTGCTGATCGACAATTATCTCGTTTAACCGTTGGGTAGTATAATGTTTGTTCGATGCCTTTTCATTTGTTTCGTTAAATCTGGTAGTACAATTTTTGTTATTGTAATTGCTTTCAGGTGTAACGGCTTTAGTTTTTGACGCAGGTTGTGTCGGTTTTGCCTTATCACTTAGTGAGGTGCTACTGGCATCAGTATCGTGCACTTCCGCACAAACTACTATTCTGTTTTGTTCTGGAGGTTGTTCATCGTAACGTTCCTCTCTGTGAGGATGTTCGCAATGAACAAGTTTCAGTGTATAGTTAGGATCACATAAATCCTGTACGGCCGAATTATTTGCCGTCGAGTCCGCTAGTCATACCTGACGCGGCCCCTTTTTAGACGAATTATAGCGTGGATTAGCAGGTCTGATTTCAATGTTTTGCTCTTGTCTTTCCGGGGTACGCGATCTGTTTTGGCCCCGGTTTGTGTTTTCGTGTCGTGGACGGCGATCACGAGAATTATCGCGTTTGCCCTCCCGACTACGCTTCTCAGCGTTATTGTTGTTATTTTCAGTCTCGCGATCACTATCAGTATTTCGTCTTTCACGCCAATTAGTATCATTCGAAGTATTGCTGTTATGATAGTAATTATTGTAGCGTCCTCCGCGACCAAAGCCACCACCTCGTTTACAGCCACGAAAACTTCCACGGTTATTTTCACAATCTTGAAAATCACCGTTATCATCGTCGCGACTTTGTTTCTAAGTTTCATTAGTGAAAGAATTACCTTCTGTTTGATCCTCGTGCTCTGGATGACGTTTAGAAGGGGCGGGCTTTGATGCGACCGGCGATTATATCTGTTTGTTTCAAAATATCGACTGCGCGAGGAATTTTCCTCGTCTTCTTCCTCTAAGTCTTGTAAGAGGTTTCTAAAGGCTTCAATATCATTCTTGCATCGTGCCGCAATGGCAATTTGACGCAAGTGTAGAGGCAATTTGTTCAAACAAATTCTAATTAATTCAGCGGGGCAGTAAGGTGCCGATAAAAATTGATTTTTATATACTAAATGTTGGAAATATTCCACCGGGCTCGAGAAATTTGATCGCTCAAAAGTTTTGAACGTCGCAATACTATTTTTTACGCGGTCTTGTGCCGCTTCCGACCAGTATGCGGATAGAAAAGAGCGTCGGAACTGATTCTCGCTATGGCATTCTTGAGCGATAGCTCTCATTCTGGTGGCTGGCTCGCCTTCCCGATAACCACATATAAATTCTAGTCTGTGCTCAAGTGGCCAATTCGGGGGAAGACAATATTCGAATTGTTGCAACCACTCTTTAGGGTGCAAGTCATTCTGAGAGTTTTTGAATGTCTTGAATTTACGTACAGTCAGGAAATGCTTGTAGTCAAACGCTTCCCTTCGCCTGTGCGGCGTAAGTGGGCGTAAACAACGCACCGCGTCTTCATTGTTGTTATTACAAGGAACACTTCGTTCACGTACCAAGGGACCTACTTGGTTCGAATCATTATTATTGTCATTTTCGTTCAAGTTTTCTTCTACGTCTTCGTATGGATTTCCACAAGTGTGGTCAAATTTCCTCTCTATTCGCGCCACGCGATCATCTAATTTTCTGACCTCAGCCTTGTATTGCTGATTAATGGTCATTTGACCTTGTTTGAAACGGTCAAGGGCGAGATATTCATTAGTTTCATTAAACGGGGTAGGATGCGTTACATCAGAACTTTTGTCAGTGTTATCACTGATTTGGGTCGTCTTAACAGTGAGATCCTTAACCTGTTTATTAATTTTGTTCATCTGTTCCGTCGTGACTGACTGGAAGTTCTGCAACTTTTCATCAAATAGATTACTCTGTTGCTTCAATTGAGCGAGTTCGGTGGTTTCTATATTTTAGACTCGTGACGCAAGGCTTTCCACGTTTTCGACTCGTGACGCAAGGCTTTCCATAACCGGATTAATCTCGTCGCGAATATCTTGTCTTATTTGCTGAGATTCACGTTTGAAAGTATTGAGCAGTTGTTCCCTGAACCGATTGTTGTCCTCATTTATCTTATTAAAACTACTTTGAATACTCACAAACCTCGAATCGCACGTCTGTTCTATTTTCTCAAGTTTTTCATTTAATTTCTGAGATTGTTTCTCAAGTTTTTCACCTAATGTCTGAGATTCCTGAGATTGTAATTGACTATTCTCATTTAACTTAGACAGCTGTGAGAGTAACATCTGCATGAAGTCATTTGGTAATACGTTTTCCATAGCTGTCGCACAAGTATTTTTTGCAGCAGAGCTAGGCGGAACCGATGCATTATTTTCCCCAACCACGTTACAAGAATCGGAATTCTGTATTGTCGAATGCTGTACTGTATCATTATCCATATTGTCTATTCCTGAAATAATCTGTTCTGCGTTTTCGTACACGGTATTTGCTGTCGTATTTGTATCAGTGCAGTGAGAAGACTCTTGTAAAAATTCTTCTTCTCTCCTTACATCATGCAAGGTCTCATTTTCGGAAGCAGATTTAGCATCAGCGCGGACTCTCCTATTCTTCGACATTATTAACAGAATTTTGCAGTAAAGTGACCAGTAATATCTATTTTCACCTACTGCAAATTTTTGAAAATTACACACGGTAATTATGAGAGAACAATCGGCTAAATAGGGCTAGAGCAATATACAGTCACAATCGAGATTACGCGAACCGTTAATTATCACACGAATTCCACGGTACTAGAAGTTTCGACACAACAAACATCAGAAAATGTAAAAGAGAGACTTTTTCAGTAGTATTGCAATTATTTGTATATTCAGTTAATCTACTATAAACAATGCTACACACTATCAAGAATGGTAAGTAACAAACTACAGAAACAATTACTATGCTACTGTCGCTACAACAGTGGATGGTGCTACAAAAATTCGATTAAGAGCCAAGAGGTAAGTTGGTTAGTGGAAAAGACAAACTAACTTAAATAAGACTACGTATCTAACTACGTCACGATCCTGTTTGTGAACTATCCTGGCAGAAAGGGCGCCAGATAAAAGCTGTGTGTGTGATGTGGCTGTTGAACCTATCGTCAAATCAGACAGCAAAATGTTCATTAACACAGCTATTTGGTTTAATTATGGCCCTGATATTGATGTATATACTATTAAATAAGAAACAGTGCATTAAACTGATTATGTGCGCAACGGATATTTTAAACACAAAACAACTGTGACAAGTCACCATTTGAAACAGACACTGACTATTCTCAAAAATTTTGACTGCGAGAAAGATATTAAAAAACCACAAATCACTTTCTTAATGCTTGACTGTGAGAATTTTATGCAGATTGGTTTCTGATTATTGAAATTTAGTATTTTAGTCAATTAACTATCATTTACTATGGCACCAATAACGAAATCTGTTCAACCATATTATTCAAATCAATACTGCACTTTAAATCCACTAATAACTAATTATCAAATGAAGGAAGTAGGCTAATTTTCTAACTACGTAAATGAAACAGGAAAGAAAGGTCAAGTTACTTATTATTAGTAATCAGCATTACATTACCTACATAATACAACTTCTGACTTGCTGGCAAAGCAGCCTCTGCTCTACATCGGAGCCATACACACAACACAACCGCTCTCTAAGCGAGCTGAACCACAAGTGCCACTCTCTCTCAGCGCGAGCTACAATGCTATGCAATACATGATCTTTGCCAGAGATAAAACTTTACAGACTTAAGTAAACATATCGATACATACAGTAGAAGCGATATTATACATTTTCTTGCAAGCAAGTTACTCGATACAAAACAGGAGGCACAATATTGGACATTTTCTTACAAAAATAATTTTTTATGGACACGTTTCAAGCTAGTTGCTATTCTTCGCACCAACTATAAATATTGTCTTAGTCATCATGTATGCTATTACAGTCAGTTAAAGACTACACCCTCCCATACACCACAGCATCATCAGAAAACAGCCGCAAATTACAACTTACTCTATCCATCAGATTGTTTATATAGATAGAAAATAACAGCGGTTCTATCACACTCCCCTGGGGCACGCCTGACGATACACTCGTCTCTAGTGAACACTCGCCGTCGTGAACGACGTACTGCGTTATATTACTTAGGAAGTCTTCCAGCCAGTCACAAATCTGTGAACCTGCTCCATAAGCTCGTATCTTCGTTAGCAGTCTGCAGTGTGGCACCGCGTCGAACGCCATTTTGAAGTCGAGAAAAACACAATACGCCTGTTGCCCTTCATCCATGGCTCGCAAGATGTCATGTGAGAAAAGGGCAAGCTGAGTTTCACATGAAAGATGTTTCCTAAACCCTTGGTGATTCATAGAAAGAAGCTTTTCCGTCTCAAGGAAATTTACTATATTCGAACTGAGAATATGCTCTAAAATTCTACATGAAACTGATGTCAACGATATTGGCCTGTAATTGTGTCGGTCCGTTCTTATACCTTTCTTATAAACGGGAGTCACCTGCGCGTTTTTCCAATCACTAGGAACTTTGCGCTGAATTAAAGATTTCCTTTGTGCCATACATATTTTGCTCAGGAATTACAATGTTCATCAATAATTGAATTAATTACAATATGAACATACTCAGCCTCAGACGGTCACTCTGTAGATTGCTTTTCAAAATTAGTCTTGCAGCCTGAGAGCATTGCTTTAATATCGCAAACACACACAGCAGCAGGAGTTGGACAATCTAAGAGGAAGCTTTACTAGATTCTAGTATTCTCTCATCGGAGCAGAGTTCCCAAATGATGTTTAATGACGATGGTGCTGAAGGGCAATTACAACAAAGGAAAACAGGTCCTGTTTGTGTAAAGGCAAAGTTTCGTCAACGGTTGTTCTTCTTATATTGCACGGCTGGCGCCTAAAATCCTACCACACTTCCGAGATCAGTGTGTTGCGAGTAGCCTACATACGCGGAGCTCGCTACACGAATATCGTTGGTCTGTAGTGAACAGTCCGGCGTACACGCAAAGAGAAAGGACTGTTTTCTTACAGTCATCAGCAGCAGCCATTAATACGGTTCTGTGACTCTCGCCACCGGGCGTGGAGGGATTTTATTGCCGTCTTCTAGCGCTGTTCACAGTATCCCGGTGAGACAAAATACATGCGTCACGGCACGGCCGATCTACGCCCGATGCACACCGCGAATCGCTCTGTACCTGGGGGTATATCATCCACGGTTCATCACACAGATTTCCACGGACAAAATTATCTACAATTAGAGCTAATAACTGAACCGTGTACCAAATACCCATAATTACCTAAAAAAGGCATCACCTTCGAAGAAGTAATTCGGTAAATGAATTAAGACCAATACTTTGCTGCTCTATAACCTTCCGAAACAACGATTAATAAAGTGGTCAGAAATATTTGGAAAATATATTCAAACCAACAAAATGCAGAACAAACTATAAGAAATGAACGAATTAAGAAAAGAAACTGATACGCACAAAGTATTTGGGAAAAATGAGTTGAATGAAAACTTAAATTACTTACCCATTATTGAAATGTAGGGATAGGAACGGGACCAGCAATACGCGAGCTAACAACATAAACACTAAACACAGTCCGAAAGTGTACCACTGTTGAATAAAGAAATTAATAAGTGAAATTGCCGCGAAGGAGTGACCAAGCGCATTGAGGCTCTATGCTGTGATGCGCGTGGTTGCTCCACGTCGGGGGTTCGAATCCCCCATCGGGCATGGATGTTTGTGTCGTCTTTAGTATGAGGTAGCTCATAAGTAGTTTGTAAGTTTAGGGACTGATGACCTCGCAGTTAAGTCGCTTAATCTTGACAAACATTTATTAATAACCGAGATTACGCCAAATATTCGGAAACCAGGAAAAGTAGTTGCAATACAATGTATAATATAGTTGCAAATGCACAACTCACCGTAACGTTTATTGCATTTGCTGTGAAACTGACAATAATTTAGGTTTATAAATTCTCTCATTATCAGACTAATGAAACTGTTTGCTGAATCGGAAGCTACCGGAACGTTGTATGTGGAGTATTGTCTTCACGAATTTAATTGGACTGGAGTACATGTTTGTCTAGAAAAGAAAGTACTGTTATTTGATGTTATTGATAAATAATTCACTGTCATTAACAACTACTTACGAATCACTAGTCGAATATTTAAACAACTATAGATGAAGTGACAATATTTAAGGTTCTCTATGAAGTTCGTGATAACGTAGTCTCCATTACACTCTTTTGCCATTAAATAAACGCCCAATTCTATATTACTTTAACAGATTTGATTTAATGACCAGTGATTAATCATTTTTGAATGTCGTTTTTCATTATTTAACAAATCGTTTAACACCGATAACATACAAAGGCTACAATTATCATTCTTTCAACTCAGCTCACAAAAGGAAAACTGATTTAGTTCATTTGCTAGTATAAATTTTTAAGGTAGCTTCGTCGTAAATACCATACGGATGGGATTCTTCTTTGTCAATATCTTAGGTGAAAATCGTAAGCACAATAAATCTTTTTGATTGATACTTTCGTTACTACTGCCGTACACTCTAAACCGTACTACCATACGTTATAAATAAAACAAAATAGAAAGATTTTACTTCGATGAGAAAATGTAGCGTTGCTGTCGGACATTATTTGCATGCAGTTGTTGGCAACAAACTCTTCTTGTTGACGATTTACTGCCAATAAAACTGACCCCACAGCAATCTCCTTGCTATATGTGCCAGTATCTAATATTAACCGGGTAGACGTAGCATCAAAGCCTGGCCGAGTTTACGCAGTGTTCAGTAAAATGGATGTTTGTTGATAGTATTTGTTTGTAACCCAAACAATTCAATTAAATAATGGAAATGAGAAAGAAGAGGCAACATTGTTCGATTAAACCATGTTCAGATTCTTTTACATAAGGTATTTACTTGGTTTGACAAAAGAGTTACAAAAATAATTGTCTTCGCAGAAATTTAAAATGAAAAAACGAAACATACAATGTACCATGTATGAAACAGACTACTTTGATTATGTGATATAGGTTTGTTACCTATCGAAAGCAGATATAACAATTTAACATAACCATTATATATCATTTCTTGGAGATCAAATATGATGCTTAAATTTGACTATGAATCCGAAAAAAGCAGAGTAAGTTACCAAAAATATCTAATAATAGAAAAATTTCAAACATGAAGAAAAAGAAAATAATCATTTACTATAGTATGCTAAAGTATACTTCTGTGTTCTAAATGCTATAGATCCCACCCCACCACAAACACTTCATAATGTGATGTCTACATGTAAACGTATTTTTAAAGTCATATTTTCATCTTAACTGTTAAATGTGGGTATTTTTCGTCCAATTTAAATACAGCTTAATACAGTCCTGAGCTTTTTATGGTTCATATGTAAACAATAAACTTTCTTCGATATAGTCATGAATATTAATTGTCTGAAACGCTGTGAAATTGGATACTAAATTAAAATACTGAAAGCTGCCAGCCGAAGTATCAAATCTGGAGTATGAAAAGGATGGTGAATAGCCTTTCTTTGGAAGAAACATACGATTTTTTTTTCAGAATTTTTGCTTAGAATTTTCTGTGAACTACTGTTAAATACTGCAACCGTCTTAAGGTACAATCGGGAACTCTTTTTAATTACAGTAATAAAATAGTCAGTGACAGTGTTATTAATGAGACTAATATACGAAAGATTAGAAAACTGAGGACTTGTTAGATGACGATCATTTCGTTGCTACGAAGATAGAGGAATTCAGATACGATGCTTCATAATGGAAGCAAAACTGTAGAATAATCAGGGTTTGTTGACGTTGGAAAACCAGAGGTCAACGTAAAATGGAGCAATACGGAATTTCTGAGTAAAGACTAAGCTATAGGGAAAAACGGGTAGTAAATGAAACGTCAAAAAACGAAGAATTCAACACATAGAACGATGTGTTCGGATAAAAAAGGGTATAAGAACTGAAATGCAATCTTGCCTCTACTGTTCAATATGAATGTCGAAGATGTAATGACGGAAATAAAGGTAACGTTCAAGAGTGGGATAACAATTCAGGATGAAGAGTTATCAGTGACACGTTCATCAGACACAAAATTGAATAACAAAATATGTAGAGGGAGAAATTCTCTACAACTTCGCTCTCTCTCTCTCTCTCTCTTTTTCCCTATCTTGCATCGTTTTAAAGATATTTGCAAAAATAACGGAATTTGACGATGTCTGTGTCTGTAAAATGTTCCCACTTTTTAGGTCGAACCGTTCAACCGATCGGCACCAAATTTTACAGACATAATTCTTCGCTTCCAGAGACCAGAACCTCTCTTTTTCAAATATTTCGGATAAGAAATACGTTATTAATACCAAAAAAAAAAGCCGTTTGTAATGTCATTTTAATTTCAAATAAACCGTTCACCTGACGCGAAAATTGAATAACCGAATTTATACAGGAGAAAATTCTCTACACCTTTGCTCCCTTATGTTTTTTTTTCCACATCTCGTATCGTTTGAGAGATATTTGCAAAAATAACGGAGATTTAACACCCTCTATTGAATTAACGAAAACCAGCCGTTCGGAGATGTCACGTGACATTCCTCGCCCAGAAATCTCTCTGGCATACGCCATTTTGCGTTGCGTATTTAATGATTTTCTTATTGTAACTTACACGTTATCATTCCAAAGCAATGGCACACTGAAGAATTAACAAAAACAGTCGTTCTTCGTACGATAAATGTTAAAAATGCCATATTAGCATCAGTAAACAACTGTCATCAACAGTACGAGATTACAGAACGCAATTTCTGATTGTTAGCCGTAGCGTAGTGGGCAATGCTTTGGTCCGTGATGCTGAACGTCAGTGGTTCGGAAGCCGCCACTACCTAATTCTTTTTTTCCTCAAAGGGTTTCAGACGCTCTTATTAATTAAATATAGTTGTGTTCTTCAATGTTTAGAATTGTGCATATTTAAGAATGCTCCCTCTAAAATGCGTGTTTGTTCTATTTCGTGAACATGCCGTGAAATACGTAACACCGAACTGTACAATGGTCTTATGAAGCATTTGCACCTAAACTGGGAGGATACTGTAATAATGAACTTTCTGTAGAAAATGCTGATACAAGTGGTTACGTATATGAAGGAAGTCCCAGATTTCTGTGTAAAGTGTAGTTCCTTAATCAAACAGAAGGGAAGTGTATACATTGCAACAAATTACCCTGTTAATTTTTTTCTAATCGTTTATTCACTATTTGTGGAATATATTGAAAGTCATTAATTAGAATCAATGCATCGACTAAAATGTTTGCCTTTTACATGGTTGCTATGGACGCTTTTAACGTAGATGGTATTACCTTTCCTGTATTTCATATAAGACTTCGTACATTTTACACTGTTCTACGCTAAAATAAAGAGCAAATATTATATTTCAAATCGTGATTAAGTTTTCTTTTACAGCTAAAATCACCAACGGAATAAGTGTGGTAATACTGAATTCCACATACCTCTAGTACGCAATTCATATTGAAACTCGCCCGCTGTTCTTTTGGCTGTTAACTAGCCGTGTTTGAGAAGATAACAACTGACTGCTTGCTTACAAAATGTAATTACGGCGATACACAGCGGCGGAAGTATATAGTTCCTTTAAGCAAAACTCTGATATAAGTTAAGCAAACAGTTCTACCCTTATTGTAATCTTTAGAGGAAAATGCACACAATTAAATAATGATCCGCAGTCATGGATCTAAATAAAAAATCATAAATGTTGGCAACGGAAACGCAAATATTCTTTCCTCCAGAAGGGAGCAGAGACACAAGATACATGAACAAATTACCCCGCATTAATCCAAAATAAGTATGAGGGGAGAATTTAAATTATCAGAAAATGATTATAGTTTAACAAATAAATTTATTGTTTAAAACAAGAACAAGTGGGGAAGGCATTTTTTAAAATTACAATAAAAAACACACCTTAAAAATCTTCAAAATATCCACAATTACATGGCCATAAAATCGGCCACCTGCTAAGATGAGTACAGGTTAATTACGATCACGTTTCATAGGGGGGAACGGAGGAATTGAAGCACATTCACACAAAGATTCATAAGCCAAGCCATGCAGGTACTTACCAAGCACCCGACACCAATACACCAAGATGACAGGCAAGCAATGTGGAGAATGCAGATCGAAGGTTCACTCGTGCACAATGCAATAGTACTTCGCTTCCATAACGTGTCAAGCTAGTGACTTAGGATAATAATAAACTATCAGAAACAAACGCACTTGGCTTAAGACCACAAAGTGGGGTCTACAGACGGAAGTTAAAGTTTCCCTAGAACTTCTAACTGTACATTAAATCAAGATTTCTTCAAATAATATCTGGCGTTCGCTTAGCGAAATATACCGTGTAACCATTCTTTCTGATCATAGGAATGATATCTATTAGATAAGCAAGGTTACAGTTTGCTACAGCACAATACAGAGTTTGGTCACAAAAATTCATAGAAGTGAAATAATTCTATTTCATGAAAATTAGAAACACAATATACATCGTGCATCGGTTCTTTCTACACAGAGGAAAAGATCTATTTAATAGTAATAACCACGACAGGGAACACGCTAATCAGCGCACAAATGGGCCGACAAGTAAACAGATTACAAGTTAGAATGGATAGTTTACGGGGAAAATTATCACGCTACACTCACTAGGAAACACATTAGCAAATTAGCTATACAATTATTAACGCCTCATGTGCACTGAATGATAGAAAAGCTGAAGGCATAGTCTGATATTGTCCATGTGTTCTATCGACAAGGTACGAACAGAATAGGCACCACGCGTCCCCGAAAACATTTGAATTTAACTAAGATAAGAATGCGAAAGACACTGAACATATTTAAACAGGCGAATAAATGATTTAAAAGTTGTAAAGTGGAAGAACTATGCTAACAAAATACCATCAGAGCCTCTGAATCAGATTCCTGCAAAATCGACATGAAATTAGCAATCCTGTACAAAATTAAGCAAAATCTCACTACTACACATAGTGTAGCTGCTATTTCCGGAATTCAGCTCCCGAAAAGGCATAACTACGACTATGGAGCCTGAACTAAGTCGAGGCATGAGGCCACAGCAGAACCAAACCCAGAGGTACTTACCCTATCAGGAACCAAGAAGCGAATGAATAGCTCTCTTGACCACTGCCTAACCATTATCGGAGGAGGGGTAGCGGAGGGGAGCCCAGAGAGTGTCACTGTTCGTCAGGCAGGTAACCTGACCAACTCCCAGCCAAGGAGGTTAAGAGCAAGATACATTAGGAATCTTTGTTTGGATTCTGCTCAGCAGTTGACAAACCTAATTCTCGCCCAGAGACATTCAACACCCAGCGTTTGAAAGAAACGATGACACAAAACAGACGAGGTGCGCCTAGCACTTGCTAAACTTTCTTACATACAAAGTTTCATTCATTCTGTGGAAGCCAGAGCCAGTGGGAGCACATCACAGTACACACAAATACATATTTAGGGCCTCATGTACAACATAGACACTTAGAATTTTACATACAGATAAAACTAAATCAATATATTGCCTGGTATCTCACATATTGCAAGTGGAGTGTCTTGCTACAACAACAACAACAAAAAAAAAAAAAATCTCAAGCTCGTCAAAATTTGTTCATGGGGAGTGAATTAATTGGAACACGTTATGTGGACGTGTTTCAATATATACAAAATTAGTACTATCAATACATCGTTTACAACAGTCATTGTAATAGTATCTCCCTAGTTTATGTACATGTGTTAAAGAAGTCTATGTTTACAATTCATTGCTATGAATTTCATGGCATGTTCTGGAAACAGAAGAAATGCGCTTTTCAGAGGAAATGCTGTTACCTTTGAACAACTCAGAATCTTGCAGAATATAGTTGCGTTCAGTTAACAAGAGTGTGCGAAAACCTTTTAGGAAGTAAGAGCAAAATTAAAGCGGGAAAAAAAAAAAAGAAAGGACAGTGGTGGTTATAGATATTTTTTTTTCCCTTCAGTTAAATCCATGCTTTGTGGACGTTCGTTCACATTTGTTCTGGGTTGTTCATTGAACCAACACCGTCTGAAGAGAAGGCCTGTTTACTCCTGTGCCACGTCACGTCATGCAGAGCAGCTCGAGATCGCGTAGCTTGCTGGCTGGCTGTTTGGGCACGGCCCACCATCTCACACTGGCCAACCAGTGAGCTACGCAATCGCGACCTACTGTGTGTGATGTGACGTGGCAAGGGAGTACACAGGCCTTATCTTCAGATGGTGTTAGATGAACCGTCTTTCGTTTTCTCCCTTTTGATTGGTTCGACGGTTTGATCGGGTACTTTCTAAACGTTGGTTTCTTTTGTCCTATTTTGGTCGTTCCGGATAACTCAGTTCTCTCGTTACAGAGGGCGTTGAGCTACCATGCTTGCAACCCTCTGACCGAGCGCGCTGAGCAACCGCGCCCTAGCAAGTTCAGAACCACCGTGTAACATGTTCGTACATCACAAACTAACACCTCGCCTATTACGCTATGGCGAACAGCTGCGAGAGTAATCCGTGATTCTCGAACTATCTATGGCAGGTGTTAACTAACTAACCAACATTAGATTATAATTCATTGTCCTAAGAACGACGTGGTTTTGATAATTTTCAGTGCGCGATTGATTTGAAATGACAACGCTTGAGTTATAATAAGAAAATCATCAAGTAGAGAAAGCAAGATGGCATACGCAAAAGAGATTTTGGGACGAGGGATATCACGTGACTGATTTACCAGCGCCAAATGTACGCTGTGTTCCATCCAGGCTGTAGTCACTCGTCCGAACGCCAAATGTACGCTACGTTTGTTCCAGCCCATAGTCATTCGTAACCAGTACTGGCAAAGAAAATAAACTTAGAACTAACAGGGCAAGACAGGTGATAATATTTTAACGGAAAGATATAATGGAAATGTGGGAAAGATAATAAAATGATAGTTCAAAGAGGTAAATGTTCAAAAAAGAGTTCGTTTGTCAAAGCTAGACTCAAACATCATATAATTTTGGCTGTTTGTTAAAATACGATCAGAAAGAATACTACGTGTCGGGTGCATAGATATTACCACAATAGTAGAGTCGTAACCTTATCACCATAATTTTTTATTATTTTGGTTCAAAATATTTGCAAAAACTTATAAAATTACATAACTAAAGTGGGCCGTAAAACACGTCAGTGCGATTTTATTTATCTGATGACTAGCAAACCCGTCAACATCTCGCAGTAGCTAATGTGTTTGGGATATATATCCTAATCTCTTCTCTCCCTTCCTCCCTCCTGTATTTCCCCATCACCTTCTCCCCATCCGTCTCCTCCTTCCCCTATCTTTTTCCATCACCTTCACTCCCTCTTATCCCACATCATCCCCATCTTCCTCCTTCCTCCTCTCTGTGCCTATATCATCCCCCCATTTTAAATCCATTTCATTCCCCCATTCCCTATCTCCTCCTTGCAACACTAAAAAATATCACAAACTGACATCAATTCTATCTTTGCAACGGTCCAAAGATATATTCACCACCGAAAAGAACATGGAGGTAATAATACAGAGCGGCTTCTAAAGAAACAATGTTTCATGTTAAATGTGTCTGGCTGCTTTAATTTTGTCTGCGTAGGCTTGTCGGTAGTTTTAAGAAATATTTAGCACTATAATAGTGGTCATTTTTACGACGCGATTCCACCCGTCTGCAAACTTACGTATATTTTCCGGTAGATTCTCCAGTTGCTTCAAGCAATGCCTGTTCTCAGCATAGATAAAGCCGTATTCCTTTGTTGTAACCTCCTTGACCTATTTGTTCGCTCCGTTACAGCGTATTTAATCGCTAGGCGAGTAGAGAATGAATAAGCTGATTGCTGGAGAATCTAGAAAGAGAGAATCTTTAACATGCAACTAGTTTCGGGAATATCCCATCATCACGCAATTTATATAGTACAAAAGTGGTTAAACATCAATGTGACATAGAATAGAAAACTTAAAGATTTTCTTCTGTGATGATAATACTTACAAAATTACATAAACAGTTCCGTTTCATATACCCTGAATCAATTATAAATGTCGTCTTATCCATATAAAAGGAGTCTTTTGTCATACTGATAAAAACACAGCAAATGGTTCTGCACTTAATTAGTTGATTACACAAATACTGTTAACTATTTCATTACATCTACAACTTTGTATTCACAGTTATCAGTGTACATTTCTAACGGCAACCAGTATTGAGTAATTACTTTAGCTTTTATTAATGTGTAATTCTATCCAAAAGTTTGATATACTTCCTTGTGTGCACTTTTATTACTTACCAATGTTAATTACTTTCCTTTCAATACTTCATAGTTATAATTATAAATTTCATCAGTTTTGATGTTTAGATTTGTTAGTGTGTAAATTTAGTTACACATGTGTAAACTATATAAGAAATGAGTGCATTACTGGTAATTTGTAACATCTTTGGCATATCCGGTTGTCTGATTCTGTCACATTATATCTTTGACTTGTTTTCTTACGAAACAGTAATGATTTTATTTAGGTTAAGTGCTGAACCATTTGCTGTGTCTTTATCAATATGACAAAAGACTCCTTTTTTCATGAAATGTGTGAAACGGAACTGTTTATGTAATTTTGTGTTACCATCATGAATGAAGATCTTTATGTTTTCTCTTTTGTGTCACATTGATATTTAACCACTTTTGTAATGTTATAAAAATGCCGTGATGATGGGATATTCCCGAAACTAGTTGCATAATAAATAAATCTTACTTGACAGCTAAGTGTAAAATGCATTTCCTCAAGTTTATTGCTGTCGACAATCGCCACAAATAAATGCATAAGAATTATGGTGCAACAGAAGAATGGTGAATTTTAGGTGGACTGAGAAGGCAAAGAAAAAGAAGATTTTCTACAGAATCGGCGATGGATGGAAGCTATTGAATGCAGTAGAGTAGTGTTTTTCAACCTTTTTGAAAGCGCAACCCCGAGTAAAAACGTTTGGCGACTCACCAGAACCGTAATAAAACGATGTCAGTGATTTCAAAGTCAAAGTATATTCTTTCTTAGTTGTATCTAAGATCTGCGCAGCCATTCACATCTGGTGAAAGCTGCAGTAGAGGAAACGAATAAAAACTAAAAAAAGAAAAAAAAAATACCTATTACTACTATGACTACAAGTATTCTATGTTTGATTTTGCTACCATGAATAGTAATAGCAGTGCGTAATTTGTGGTAACGTAATGTGCGAGTATGAAACCATCAAGCTGATGCATTACTTCTTAATATTTCAAGGATGCTCATAAACTTTGGATTTCTTCGAAAAGATACTGCAGCATTATGACACAGTAATAAAGTGGTACTGATATTAGATTTAAAGTAATACTCCTTTGAAAAGTCGTTACTAGCAGTAAACTACTATGATGCAGTAGAAAAAAGGTATTGCTATGTATTGATGAAAAAATTGCGTTATTGATATCTGTTTTACTAACAAAGCAATATTTCAACCTGTGATAGTCAAACAAAATATTGAGACAGTTGTAAATAACTGTAGCAGTACTGCACTAACGTTGTGAAGTCGCTTAATTAACAAGTCAGCAGGAGTTCGAAAAATAACTTCATTGTTACGCGTTATGATCAGCCCATCATCAGAAATTAAAAGTGCCATAGGTAGGTCTACATCTTATATCTGTGACACTGTTAATGTTGATTAAGGATCACCCGAAACGTATCACAACACAGCCATTTTTCCATCTACGAATGACTTCTCAACACTTTCTGGACGACTGACTGCTGATTTATTTTCACATGCGCCTGAATTCGTTTGTAACGTAAATTGAAACCTATGTCACCAACAATCCGATGCATACCAGGAAAAAATCCGATATCACGATATCAGTATAATTCTGACGTCACACCACAGGCGCGTGAGCAGGCCGCTAGAATAAATAGTTGCGTTGTGAAAGGCAAACCCGCATAACAATCAACCAATAACGAATCTCTGTCTATATCGCAAATTTTTGTTTTCTGGTTCTAGTTCATATATTAATCAGTATATTTAATATTATGATTTATTTGGAAAAGTTACTAATTTTTAGTTTTACTTTTCATGGCACAATACCCGTTCAAATTTAGACAAAAGAGTTTCAGAAAATTGGGGACAAGTAATAATCGATGTAAAAAATCAATTAATTATACCAGAAAATAGTTATATATAAAGCAATTGTAAAAAAAATGAAAAAAAACAGTAATTGAAAGAAAATAACTTGGGAAGTAATCTCATTAGTGACCATTTGTCGCCTAATTGAATAAACACGTTTTATTTATGTTTCACAACTTTTCACGTCGATCGCAAACTATTCCCGAAGAATTCATTGATTCGACGTTAGCAAACATCCATAAAATGAATGAAACTTTCACTCTGCAGCGGAGTGTGCGCTGATGTGAAACTTCCTGGGAGATTAAAATTGTGTGCCGGAACTTGCCTTTCGCGGGCAAGCGCACTACCGACTTTGCTATCCCGACACGACTCACGATGCCGCCTCACAACTTTACTTCCACCAGTACCTCGCCTCCTATTTTCCAAACTGCACAGAAGCTCTCCTGCGAACCATGCAAGACTAGCACCCCTGGAAAAAAGGATATGGTGAAGACATGGCATAGCCACAGCCTAAGGGATGTTTTCAGAATGAAAAGTAGGAGGCGAGGTACTGGTGGAAGTAAAGTTGTGAGGCGGCATCGTGAGTCGTGTCGGGATAGCACAGTCGGTAGTGCGCTTGCCCGCGAAAGGCAAAGGTCCCGGTTCAAGTCCCGGTTTCGGCCCACAATTTTAATCTGCCAGGAAGTTTCATCCATAAAATGAATAGGCGGACATGGATTGACACTGTGTGTTGTACATACCTCGAACAGGCCAGGACGTAGCCAGAGCTATTTCGTTCCCCTCCACAATTTCGTCAAAAAGTCCAGGCCCAGGGTACATCTGGAAAAAATTTTCCACATGTGCCTGCGAAATTGGTCTTATGACATATGTTACCTTTTAGAATGAAAAGTATCCAAATGGTGGAGTAATGAATATTAGACGAGCTGGATGAAATCAGTTGACACTTGTCTTACAGACGAACCAGCCTGACTGCAAACACTCTACTGAGGGCCTGGCCGGAGTGTTCCTTTTAATCTGCAAGCTAGACTGAGCCTATGAGCCTCGGTTACGTGAGTGTTCGGTGACGCCACTCAGATGTACGCGGTCCGGGAGGCAAGGCGGGCCTCACGCCACAGTTGCGTGAGCCGTCACCAACTTGTTAATTCATCGATATTCACGAAACCTGTCACTTGAGTGTGCCACTTCTGCCATAATAGCTGAACGTCATGAAACGTAGATTCGTTATCGAACATGCCACTACTGCAACCTCCTGCGACCGCGACGCCCCGAGCAAGATTTTGCGATCCCCCTCCCCCTTCCGCCGGGGCTAGGCTGCTAGATAGTTGTTAAGATATTGGAGATTAACCTCCACGGTACTTCAGGGAGCTGTATAGGGGAGATATGTAGAAGAAGATCGTAATATATACAACAAATAACTGGGGACACAGGATACAAGGCCTACGCTGAAATGAAAAGTTGAGTAATAGCGTTAACTAGTAATTCAATAGCTGGGGTGCGTCGGCCAACAGGTGTATACGGCGGGTTGCAGACGGCAATATTAGTCGAAATGTCAGAGCGTGTTTGCTTTGTGCAGATAGCGTCGCGCGTCAATTACGGGCCGCGGCACTCGCTGCCGGCTGATGATGTTGATTAATCGCACAATCTCCTCGCGCGTCACGTTACGTCACGCGGCGCCGCGCTTACGTCACGCGGACGTCCGAGCGGCGGGCTGGCAGCGCCGCCGGCGCACAGATTCGTCGTTGCTGTTAACGCGAGTGGCGGGCTCTAGCGCGCGACATTTGCATATGCCGCTGACAGGTGCCGCTAAATTATCTTGAGCCATTAGCGGCGTCCATTAAAAGGGGTCCGCGCTAAATTTACGCATTAACAGACGACTGCATAGAAATGCATTAAAAAACGGGGAGGGGAGGTAATCGACGCCGCACATTAGTACACTGTTACTTTATGCCGGATATTAATCACGTTTAGACCGGTACTAGCAACTGTTATACACACTCTGTTGTTTCAGTACGGAGTCTCATCGCAGCTGTACACGAGGGAAAACATTAATAAAAGTGGCGTATCTGGAGTACGGGAAATGACATACTACCCCCCACCCCTCCTCCAAACCAATGGGCGTCTCCTGGAGGAATGGTGTTAAAGACTACATCGCTCACAGATGAGGTCATCCAGTAAACCCAGCAAATAAGGACTGTCAATTTCATTTTACGAAAAGATCTATATGGAGAAAGTTCAAATGTTTGTTAAACTAAGGGACTTAACTGCGTTGGTCATCAGTCCCTGGTCTTAAAGTAAAGGCCGGACAGACGCCGCGCATTTTTTCAAATTAATTTTTATCAATATATAAACACTTAATTCGGAATAAAATTAGGCAAGATTGACGGATTGAACATTGTATTTCATTATAGATACCATCGCATTACAAAAAACTTTATAACTAACTAACATTCTTATGATGTACAATGGCTTGCAAATTTCAGTTAATTAGCAAGTGGCGGGCAAAATGCTGCAAAAGGGAGGGAGACTTGGCCAATGGCAAAATACATTGAAAATGACATTCAATTTTATTTTATTTTGGAAGTTTATTTTTAAGTACACACGTACACGTACACGCAAGTATGATGATGGTTCACACCCTGCTTTCCATTTAGCATAACCTTCGTCTTCGACTAGTCTCACTGCCTCTAATAGATCTTTTGTAGTCAATTTTCTCCTGGCTATTGTCCTAATGCGTTTTCTCGGCATTCTTCTGTAAAACAAAAACGTATGGACTCTTGGTAGCATTGCAAGCACTGCGTTATCTGTCCCACAGTAATGGTTCGTCGTCAGTCCGTTTTCGTGGCGACAAATGCCGGATCTCCATTTTCAGCAAAGATGTTATCGAAAGAAACCATTAATCGACCGACATAACCTACAATGTTTCTACTGCACAACCTAAATACAATTTATAAGCTACTAGGCGCATATCTACTACTACATACTATTAAAAAGTGACCGTGAAAAATTTCCTTGATGTACCTTGGTCTCGAAATTCGATTTTATTAAATTTCTCCTCTATTTTCCGCTTCTGAACTACAAAAGCTTGGGAGTAAACTCATCTCACCAGCCGTCACAAGAACAATGAGCGTCGCGTGCACAACAATGTTTGCTGACGAATTTCTTGGAAGTGCGGCGTCTGACTCCCCGCGTCACCTGTCCCGCTTTTACCATACAAACTGCGTGCACTAACGTAAAGTAACTTATGCTAAGGACAGCACAAACACCCATGGCCGAGGGAGAAATCGAACCCCAGACGGCGAACAGCCGTGTGCACCCCAGCTGGGTGCCTTAGTGCGCATGGCTATTCTGCCACAACTCGGAGATAGGTCCGTAATTTGCTTGCAAGTAGCACGAATCTTTGGCCCTACCAGGTCTCAAATGGCTGGAGAAATTGGCAGGTAATACCTGCACGTAGAACTTAATACAAGCTACAGAATACAAGACAGAGGCGGGTATCGGTATGTCATTGACTACAGAGTACTTGAAAGTGTCCGCAATTAAAGCAGATAGCTCATATTTTTCCTGTCTACATCTACATCCACACTCCGCAAACCACTAGACGGTGTGTGGCGGAAGGTACCTTGAGTACTATTCTTGGTTCTACCTCCTACTTTTAGTCTCGTTCGCGGGAAGAAATATTATCGGTATGCCTCTGTGTGGACTGTAATCTCTTTGATTTTATCCTCATGATCTTTTCGCGTGATATACGTAGAAGAGAGCAATATGCTGCTAGACTCCTCGGTAAAGGTGTGTTCCGGAAACTTCGACCAAAGTCCGTATCGAGCTACAGAGCGTCTCTCTTGCAGAGTCTTCCACTGGAGTTTTTTGAACATCTCCATAACGCTTTCACGATTACTTAATAAGGTAAATCAGATCTAAAACGGGAATATTTTTAATGTTTCATTTTCCCGATCGCTATTGGAGGATGGAACGTTACCGAAATATTATTTTACGTCTCTATGAACTGAGTGTCAGGAACTTAAATATGATTTGAAGAGCAGATGGAGAGAAGTCTTCCGAAGTAAGAGTGATGTCAGGTGTGCCATAGGGGAGTGTCGTGGACCGTTGCTATTCACAGTATATATTAATGACCTTGTGGATAACATTGGAAGTTCACTGAAGTGTTTTGCGTATCATGCTGTAGTATAGCGAGTGGTTGTAACAGTGGAAAATTGTATTGAAATGCAGGAGGATCTGCAAAAGATTGACGCATGCGGCAGACAATGGTAATTGAATCTCAATGTAGACAATTTGCTACGAATAAATTTCAAAAAAAGCTCCTTTATCATTTAGGTACACTACAATAGGTCAGCAACTGGAAGGAGTTAATTCCATAAATTATCTGGGAGTAGGCACTAGGACTGATTTAAAATGGAACGACCATATAAAATTAATCGTTCATAAAGCAGATGCCAGACTGTGATTCGTTGGAGGAATCCTAAGGGTATACAGTCCGAAATCAAAGGAAGCAGGTTACAGAACACTTCGCCCACTGCTTGAATACTGCTCACCGGTGTGGGATCCGTACCAGGTGGGGTTGATAGAGGAGGTAAGGGGAAGATCCAACGGAGATCATCGCGCTTCGTTACAGGATCGATCATGTCTCTCGATGTAGTTGGGAGCTAACACCTTACACGCATCAGAAAAAGTGTTTCAACACCTTAATTCCAAGTTCTCCTGAACACTGACATGTATGTAAAACAGTTCCTTACATTGTCCATAGATGTTACTCAAACCGCACGAAGATCTAATTAACCACGCATGAGGAGTCTCGATGTGACGGATTGTGTAAGACGGGCAATCGAGTCCAATCGTAACATTAGGAAAGAAGTACACTGCTTGTTTTGACTGTAGTTCTGGGAGGTCAATTCCGTTGATCGAAACCGTTCGTTTGGAACGTAGTCTCGAGAGGGGCTCTCATCAACGAAAGATTTCAGACATATGGGAGTCAATCGAAACGATGTTGTTTCCACGTGGAGGAGGTACAGAGATATAAGAATTGTCGACGACTTACTTCTTCAAGCCAGTCGAAGGCTACCACATCAGCTGATGACCGGTAGCTAGGAGGAATCCTGAAAGGAGCGCCAACATGCTAAATAGCGATTTTCATGTAGCCACAAGACGTCGTGTTGTTGAAATTGTATGCATTGCATGATATGGAAATTCACTCCCGTAGTACATGGCGAGGTCAAGCCTTGATGCCTAGAAACCATGCAGCGAGGTACAGATGGGCCCTACAGCATTCTGAATGGACTCGTTAGACTTGGCATCAAGT
Source organism: Locusta migratoria (assembly GCA_026315105.1). Lineage (NCBI taxonomy): Eukaryota > Metazoa > Arthropoda > Insecta > Orthoptera > Acrididae > Locusta > Locusta migratoria. The sequence goes on from CM048747.1 coordinate 108,130,345, forward strand.
ACTACTCAGAGATGAGCCATCTCCCTTTAATTTGACAATCGTAGTAGACGTTTTCTTGGAGTCAACCTGGTAAGTCTGAAAGTCCTTGTGTTGGGACTGTGGCCTTTATGTACGGAGGCCTATAGTGTGAGTCACATTAAAAACGCGATACTGTTTAGCCCGTATAAACTGGGCGGAGGAAAGTCAGGACTTGAGTCGTTACGAGCAGCACCGAGTTGTGTTCACAGATGAGTCTAGATTTTGTGTTCAGCCAGACAATCGCCGTTCACTCATCTGGAAGTAACGAGGAACTCGAAACAATCACGCTTTTGCGCAGGAAACATCACCATAACATGGAGGTCGACGTATGGTGTGGGTGCAGTCTGTATTGGCGGACGTATGGACTTCTGTGTCGTTCAGAATGGCGCTTTGAATGCTCAAAGGTATAGAGACGTGATCCTTCGACATTTTATTGTGCCCTACGCTGATGCCATAGGAGATAGGTACATTCTGGTGGACGATAACGTTCGTCCCCATAAAGCTGCACCAGTGGGTAACATGCTTGAAGCTGAGGCAATTGAATGAATGGAGTGGCTAGCTTGTTCACTGGACTTAACCCCGACTGAGCAGGTCTGGGATACACTTGTCAGACGCAATGCAGACAGACCAGCACCTCCCACAAAGATTGCAGTGCCCGATGTTGTAGGCATGGAAGAGATGGCCAAATATTCTTAAAGAGCTGACTGATGACGTCATACTATCCATGCCACGCAGGTGATCACACACCGCATTACAGGGCAAAGAGAATGCCTGTGTCACTCTTATAGTAGTTCAATGGTGCCTCGCTCTAAGTAAACGCCACGTAAACCGCAAAGAAAAGAGCAAAATATCGTAATGTCTTCTTTCTTTCTCTTTAGCAATGTTCCTGCACAAGCAGGGTCGGATTTGTTAAATCCGGATTTGGCGTGTTAACATTTTCACCACTGCTATTTAATCTGGTCCTAGAGAAAAATGAAAAGGGAAAGCTAAAGTGGGAACCTGAGTGGAAGAACAGACTTATTAGGATATGCAGATGGCATTGCAGTGCCAGGAGAGACTGAGGAAGATAAGGTTCAAACTGTGAAGGACCTAGCGCATAATTCAAGTAAGATCGGATTAATGCGGAAGAAAACGGAGGTAATGGAGTACCATTACATGTAGGGATTTGTAACTTCGCTAAAGTGGAAAATTTTAGGTACTTGGATACATTGTTCAAGAGACTAAATGGTTTAAAGCAGGAAGTGAACCAACGCATTGTGAATGGATCTAAAACATATTTCAGTATGAGGCAGATAATATCAAAGAATCTTTCAATAAATGCCAAACTTAAAGCATATAATCCCGTAATAGTACTTTTGTTGTTGTATGGAACAGGAAATTTTTGGTGTTTGAAAGAAAAATCACGAGAAAGATGTTTGTGAAAACTCAATGCGACGGAGAAAGAACAAAGAACTGTTTGACCTAATGTAGGAAGCCAACATTGTACAAAAACTGAAAGCACGGAGAATTGGCAGGCCATGTAGCTAGGAGATCGCACACCTCACGGGCAAAAGTCGTTCTGAAGGGAAGACCTGATGGTGCACGTCCAATTGGTAGACCCAGAAAGCGATGGGACAGATTATGAAAATATCTTATAACGTTACCCTTGCTTTCGTATGATGCCATAAGTTGTTAAAATTGATTCCGCGATTGTAATTTGGACGAAGGATTGGTTGTATCGGAGTTTTGAATTTGGTATAATTTAGTTAAAACACAGCAAAAATTAACATTTATAAACATTAAGGCAAATTCACCGCGTGTTGAATGTTAAAGTCGGGTAGCACACAAAGCAACGGCACGTTATAAGACTTAGGGACAGCATCTAGCTGGATCCTATGTTTCGTACTGCAGAAGCTGAAAACGTTAATGTGTTATTATTTTATGTGAGATTATTAGAGATGCTTTCGTATTAGACTAATGCTCTGATAATTGACTTCGCTTTTCATTCTTGTATGACCGTGGATGAAACATGAAGTTAATGGCAATAATAGAAAGAGGAAAAAATGATCGGGCTTCGTAAAATTACAAAAGAAATGATTGCAGGTTCTGTAATAAAGCCAGGTATTGTATAAGAATAACTAATAGGGAGTGAAATTTTGAAGACATGCGAAGCGATCGTAATGGCGTTTGAACCTTAAACTATTACGTACATCGAGGGGCTGAAAACATTAGAAAATAAATATATGACGTGGAGGGATTCATTTATATAAAAGCCAAAGACAGGGGATGATTTTAAATGTAAGTAATATATTTTTACAACAACTTGCATCACAATTACTTACATTGAATGGATACATGATGGAAGAACGACATAGACAAGAGATTGATAAGAACTACGATCGCGGTTCCGTCTTTCGCTTGTTCGGAAGTAAAAAATGACGAACGAAAATTAAGTCAGTTATATTGCAAGCTAGAGGAAACCGGAGGACAAATTATGAAAAGACCTTTGTCAGCTTAGAATCGCCGGCCGCAGTGGCTGAGCGGTCTTCGGCACTCCAGTCACAGTCGGTCGGGGGTTCGAATTCCACCTCGGGCATGGATATTTATATCGTCTTTAGTATTACATAGTTCATAAGTAGTTTGTAACTTTAAGGACTGATGACCCTGCAGTTAAGTCCCTTAAGCTTAACAAACATTTGAACATTTTTGATCAGCTAGGGCCAACTGGATGCAAAGTGCACAAGATGATCATTTATGGAGGAGTATTATGTGGTCGACGAGTGATCTACAGGGTCCTCGGTTGCCGATTTGATGATGATGATGTTGATTACCAAAAGGAAAACTGAAGTGTTATTTTTGTATATCTCTGTTCCAATTTACATAAAGGGATACGAACCACAAAACTGAGATGATGAAGCACTTTTTATGCTCCTATTTCGGAGTTGAATTTGGTGAAATAAATTTCGCGCATTTCTTTTAATTGTTTCGGTCTCAAATCTTGCATCATTTATATCGAGATACGAAACGACATAGACTTCCTCCATCAGTCCTAATTGATGAGGATCCCACAATGCGCAACAGTTTCCTAAATAGAACGGACAATTGTAGTGTAAGAAATTTTTTTAGTAGAGCTGTCTAACATTGTCCAATTCACTATTGAATCTAGATGTCCATACAATCGTGTTCTACACGAAATGTGTCATTTCAGGATGACAATACAAGACGGCACAATGAAAGATAAAGTTTTAAACTTCACTTTAAAAATCGTTGACACAGTAGGATAATACAACCATACCGTTGTTTAACGACTGAATACACTCCAGAATGTAGAACGCAACAATAGGCATCCCTGGTGCAAAGAAGCTGCTGAGAGAGCTGAAAACAAATGCGGTCTTACGAACAGTTACCGCGTTCACCCCATACTTGGCCGGCATTTATGTCGAATCTTCCTACCAGTACAAAGTCACAAGTCACTGGGAAAAGCGCTGGTTTCTCTTATTTATAGTAATAATTAACTAAACTGAAAAATTGCGGAACAATATAATTAAATGTAAGCGCAGGCCGAAAAGTCAGAAACTTTTATGGTGTGACAATGCGTCCTCAAAACCTGAAGACTTTCATTAACATCAGTTTGCTGTAGAAGTCTTCAACACATTCATTTCGAATACAGTAATTTACTTGAGGCAGAACAGATCAGCACTGCTTTAGGAAGTAGCGCTCCTGTGAAACTCAGCTTGTCCCCTTTTTCACATAACATACTGTTAGCCATTAATGAATGACAAAAAGTAGATTGCATATTCGTCGATTTCCGAAAGCATTTGACACGGTACGACTGTGCAGAGTGCCAAAGATCGCATGAGCATATGGAATAGGTAAGTGACTCGAAAACCTGTTTCAGTGATAGAACACAATATTCTCTACGAAAGTGTTGATCGGAGACAAAGATGTCGTAAGGACTCCTCAAGGAAAGTGTCATCATGGAGTGCCCAGTAATCTGCGGCTATTTGGTGTTCATGCTGTGGGATAAGGAAGGGGGTCGTAATTATGTAATTGTAGTAAGATGCAAAATTACTTAGACGAAGTTTGTAGTCCATGTAATGGATGGCAACTGGCTGATCATATTATGATCCTGAATAAAGAGCTTTGAGCACATTTTTAAGAGGTTTCCTGACAGACATATCTAGAAATGATGGGATTATCTGAAAGTCTGCAAGCATTAGCGAGACTTGCAGTTGTGTGCGAGGAGATGGAAGCATTCGCAGGAGCACAGACAAAACGGGAGATGTTTACAAGTTATATAAAATGGTGTGGTTGTGGTCGAATAGGGCGTACTAGGAAATATTGTCGTCAATTCCACGCAATCAGTCAGGGAAGAGGTGGAAGATAAAATTTTAATCCTGCTTTAAACGGCAAAGGGAACCCGATAGCCACCTAAGGTCTCTTTCCTGTTCAATTTAGAACACCATGATTCGATGCTGCCAGCCTGTCCGACAATAAAGGAAAAAAAAGAAAGAAAGAAAAACAATGACTCTCGCTCTCGTATCATGGCAACCCTAAGCTCTCCACATCCGCCTTTGCTCCCCAAAATTACAGTAAAGTGATACCAGGGCAATTTAAATTCGTATTGTGTATGTCAACAGTGTTGTGAGTTTTGTCATACTTCCGCTACTGCACTGTGCGAAAAGCTGAGCTGTCGGTGTTTTTATAACTGTCTGTAATACCTGCCAACGTTTTAAACTTTCAATTTATGTTTCTTTATCCTCCATGGTCAGTTTTGTGTGTGTGTGTGTGTGTGTGTGTGTGTGTGTGTGTGTGTGTGTGTGTGTGTGTGTATCCTGTGTTTGTCTCCTTTTGTCTTATTGTTTTCATTGAATGTCATGGTACTATATATACTTGTCTGTACAGTATGTAAAAGAGCAGCTTGCACGCTGCTGCCAGCTGAAAGAAACCACAGCTGATTTTTCCATATACCTGTATATCAGGTGATGCTGATACTCAACGCAGCGTTTGGCAAAAGCTATTATAGACTACCCTATGTAATTTTTGCTGCACTCGCGAGGAATGCTGTAAATTTCCGGCACCTTCAGGCAGAGGTTGTTTCTTAAAGGACGCATCATTTCCTTTTAAGTGGTGAGGAAATCGTGGTCTGATTCCTTGGCCGATTAGAACTCCTTACTATACATGGCACCGCGGAATGGAAGCCGCGTGAGTGTTGGTCCTCTCGATTTGATGGAATGACGTCGTAGATCTAATGTCACTTTTTGAATATCCGTTATTTCTGGAGACCGTCGTCAAATGGTTAATCTCAGAGTCGAGGTGGTTCTCTTCTGAAATAATCATTCCTTTGTGTAGCAATGTGTTCAGCATACATGAGCTGATTGATGAAAACTATATGCGTTAAGATATAAGTCTGTATGCAGTACCTTTCTGTTGAAGTCGTCCATTTGACGTGTGTTCGACCAATACTTTTAACAGGGTAACTTTCCATACTTCTTTACTTCCACTGTAAATCTTTTGTTCGAGTGTATGCAATTCAAGTGATCAGCAAATTACTGCAGTGCCTCATTGCCATGTGGCCAGGTTAAAAAATGTATCGTCAACGTACCTGAAGCAGCAAGATTTACGAAGTGGAGGAGCACTGCTCAATGCTCGTTCCATGAAAAAGATGGCAGTGGCATGTGACCCACGGATATCACGCCAGTCACTTCTTAATAATTACCACTGTACAAAAAATAATAGTGTGCCAATCTAAATTCAAAATTTCAGGAGAGAAATGAGCAGCAAACAGTTTTCGTGTGTTTTCCACTGAGACTTTTGTAAACAGCAAGGCCCTGTCGTAGCTGAGCGTGATGTCCTTCGGGCCTCTTTATATCTGCTTAGTGACGTCAATATAATGGGTAGAGTGGCCGAGTTTAGGTGCCAATAGTTTGGGTGATTCCTTTACAAACCAGTAAGTGCTGGACGCAATAGCAATAACAGTAGGTCTTAATGGAACCCCATGCTTGTGTATCTTACGCAGATCAATTAACCTGGGTGACCTAGGTGCTCTGTCTTACATTTTTTCAGAAATTCTTATGAGATGCAGGAATTACTTAGTAGCTCCCCTGTCTTGCTGCTGAATTTTGGCGTGGGATCTCGTTGGAGAATTCTGTATGTGGTGTCTTCCAATAAGAAGGTCACTTTCTCGGAATAATTATTAACATTGAGGATAACTGTATCATTCCCTTTGGTAAAACAGTTAACCTGTCCATCTCCAAGCGGTCTGGAGCGCTACGTTGCGGATCGCGCTGCCTCCCGCGTCGGAGGTTCGAAACCTCCCTTGGGCATGGATGTTGTGTTGTCTTTAGTATGAGTTAATTCATAAGTAGTTTGTAAGTTTAGCAACTGATGACACCACAGTTAAGTCCCATAAGCTTTACAAACATTTTTTTAACTAACTCGTCGTCCTTCTCCGAATATCTCAGTGCCAGTTTTCCCATATTCTTAAATTGGACTTTGGAGGCATGGCTGTTGCTTCAATCGGATTAGTGGCAGGCCTTATTTCATCAGCTGCTTCTTCAGAAGAGTACCTAACAGCTTGTACTACTGCAGTGATAACCTCGGCCACTGGTAGCTTTAGTGATGCGGTGGTCGTCAGCGGACCTTGGCCTGAGAGTATCGGGAATTTTCAAGACTCCTTGCGAGTGTGGCACAAATTAGATAGCACAGTCTGTAAAAACTGTTGCGATTTTCTGAGCCGAGCGTCAGCATCATCTGAAATGTAGGCATTGGGAAAAATCAGCTGTAGTTGAACACAGACTGTTAAATAAACGTTTTTGTATGAAGAAACGAGTGGCTCACGCTTCCAACTTTTGGTAGGCGATTATGCAAAAATAATATTAATAAAGATTCCTGTTTGAGAGTACGGTTTGACTTTCGACAAATTACGAAACTACGCTGTCGAGGTATACACGAAAAACTTTCTTCTATATGACTGATATCTGTATAATGTTTGTTTCTTGTGCAATAAATAATTGATAGTTTTCCTAGATTTTATGTATACCCTGTGCTCAATTCAAATGTATTGTTTCCACCAAAATGTTCGCAATAAAAAATATAAGAGATACATTTAGGTTTCTTGGACCTCATTGTGAAGTAAAAAATGTTCAAAACTTACTCTAACATCTTAAAATTCTTCTTGGAATGGTGTTCAGTAAGTAATACATTAACCTAGACAAATGAGTAAAACAAATATTACATAAAGATACAACAATGTACTTATTATTTTGGTACTTAAGAAGATTATCTGTGACACTCCTTAAGTGTGAACAATCATTTCACCTTGCTGGGCCAGTCTATAGAAACTGACATTTCTTATTTTTGTCTGCTTATAGAGATGATTATTAATAGCAGTAAGTCGCCAATATTCTACCTGTCTAATTGTTTTAACATTGTGAAACTCTTTTACCATTTGTATTTCAGCTGAATGCGTGAAGGAAACCTGTACATGACTAACCTTTTCTCCCAGGGTCTAGTCATATTTTTGGCATCTTAGGTAGGGGATTAACCCACTCATTGATTTACTTCAGATGAGATGCTTTGCGCTGAATCAATTGACAAATTATTGAACATTTTTTCGATTAGTTTAGTGTTATAGAGCATACCTTCTTGTGAACCAATAGAGTTCCCTAAAAAGCGTTGTATAGGTCTCTATTGCGGGTGGTACCTCCAGTTACGTTCTAGTTATATGTTCCGGTCCTTGAGGAAACCTTTGACCTTTTAGATGTAAGATTACTAGCATTGTCAGATACATTAATGCTGGGTTTGCAATAACTGCGAAGTAATCTTGAGTCAGATTATGCTTTCTGCTGAAAATATTTTGTTGCATATAATGGATGCGATCATACATACCCACAGTGGGTTTAACACAAACCTATTTAGTAACAGTGGACCGACAAGACCAAATGATGTAATGTATAACAATCTATTATATTGGCAATAACAACAGACTTTTTGACACATTTATTTGTATTAAAATTGCCTCATATTAAGAGAGTTTGCCGTATAAAACGATCTATTGAAGACTCAGGAATATAACAACCTTCAGGCTTTGGGACTTAGTTCAGTGGAACAGGACACTTGCTGTAAATGATATAATATTGGGTTAATTCTCCAGAGGGATTTTTCATTAAGTGGTTCATTTTCTTGTAGTTTACTCATATATCTGCACATATCGAAGAAATATCGTTTATTCTCATCATCTTTTATAATAAAACTGGATATTCAGGTGAGTGTTAAAATAAATCTAAATATTCTGAGAGGCATTGTAGAAGCCTAGACCTAGCAGTAATGTGCAGCAGTGTGTCTTGAATTTGAAATCCAAATACATCAATACATCATGTTTTAACTAGCAGGTGTACAACGAACACTAAGTGGCACAGGCATCATTGGGTATTTTTATGACCTCAGAACCTCTAACTTGGTGCTATCACATGAAGTAACAGATCTGTTGGTATAACACATAAGTGGGCTGTCAGTAACTTGTTATTACTGAAATTCAGCAAAGTCAGTGACGGGCCTGTGTATAACTGAAATTTCATTCCTGCTAAAGCATTGTCATGTTAATGAAAGCCCTTTTCGTAGTCCTTCTGAGTGTAAAACAGTTTCTTACTGGTCTCGCATCAACAACAGAAGCAGAAGTGGAAGCTGGTGAGTTACGACTACGTCAAAGAGATTTCTGTGAATAATTAGGAACAATATCTTCAATGCTTTCAGGTTTCTTCTTGTTAGTAGAAGGGTTCTTGGAACGTAATATCTGAGAACACAACAGCTGAACATGAAAAAGCAGCTAAAACACAGAAGAGCCAGACCACGGGAGAAAATATGCAGAGCATGCCGTACCTTAGATTTTGTATCAAGTAAAATAATGCTGCAGTAATGTAGGTCATCCAGTTTTTCCGATTCCGTCCCATAAACGCCGAACACAAGCTCCGGTGCTGGTTTTTGTGACTGCGAATTTCTCAGCCGTTCTGATGTAGTGACCATAAGCTTCGTCATTCAAGTACAAAGTCTTATGAGTCACCACTAATACTTTCCACATTTAAATATAATTTTAATTATAAATTCTTCAATATAATGTATTCGTCTGCCCAGAACAAGAACATATGTGAATAGAACGGAAAACATGAGCGACCTCTATTCATATACATCTACATATACACGGGATACTCTGCAAATCACATTTAAGTGCCTGGCAGAAGGTTCATCGAACTACCTTTATATTATTTCCCATTCCATCCTGGAATTGCGCGCGCAAAGAAGGAATACCTGAATCTCTCCGTTCAAGCTGTGATTTCTCGTATTTTATTCTGACGATCTTTTCTACCTATGTAAGTGGCAGTCAACAATATATTTTCGCATTCGGAGGAGAATGTTGGTGATTGGAGTTTCGTAAGCAGCCCACGCCGCAGCGATAAGCGCCGTTGTTGTAATGATTCCCATCCCAGATCCTGTATCATTTCCGTGACGCTGTGTCCTCTGTATCGTGACAATACAAAACGAGCTGCCCTTCTTTGGACTCTCTCAATGTCCTTTGTAAAACCCACCTGATAAGGATCCCACACTGGCCAGCAATACTCCAAAACAGGACGGACAAGCGTAGTGTATGTAGTTTCTTTAGTACTTCTGTTGCATCTTTTATGAGCTCTGCCAATAAAACGCCGTCTCTAGTTCGCCTTTCCCACGACATTATCTACGTGTTCTTTCCAGTTTAACACTGATGTAATAGTGATTCCTAGGTATTTAGTAGAGTTTACATTCGATTGATTTATCTTGTAAGCAAACGGATTTTTTTTTTTTCGTACCCGTGTGGACGACTTCACACTTCTCATTATTTAGAGTCGATTGCCACTTTTTACACCATAGTGATATATTATTTAGATCGTTATGTAGTTGGTTTTTATCTTCAGATGATTTTACTAGACGGTAAATGACGGCGTCAGCTGTAAACAACCTATTGAAAATAATGTCCAAAATGCATGATAAAATACACCGACTGTGCCAAAGTATTTTTTTTCTTTTTGCGGATGGGGTTGGGGGTTGTTTACACAGAAATTCCCCTTCATTATTAAAACGAATAAATTATTCACCTTTGTGTGTTAATGTCAAAACAGAGACCGGTATATCAAAGTTCCCTAGAGGCAGTCAGCGGTAATTCTATCGACCCACAAATAAACAACTTCTACTCAGAGTCTGTAGTGTTGATTCTTCAGAAAATGCGAGACACTGTAGCAAGACAAGGACGCTCTTCGACGAAGCGATGCCTGTTCCATACGTCGAATGTGGTGGCTATTTAACTGCACTTCCGTCAATCAACTCAAAATCATGTAATCGTCTTCGTAATGGTCACGACCTTCGACGGGGTACAGGTTGTCTAATTGCCAAAGTTATAATATTTCCCGTGTCTGCGAATGCGACGGTATCGATAGGAGTGTCGCGAAGACTGGTGCCATCCCTAACTCTTCTACCAGGAAACAGTTGGGTTTCAATCTCTATTCTGCCTGCACCTCGTTCTTCGTATTAGAGTCTGGAGTCACTGAGGTGAGTTACGGCTTCATGTATAGCCATACTGGTCCTACACTATGGCTTGGGGTGATACTGTATTTCAATTCTACATCTACATACATACTCTGCAAATCACATTCAAGTGCCTGGCAGAGGGTTCATTAACCACTTTCATAACTTTTCTCTACCGTTCCATTCTCTAATAGAGCTCGGGAAAAAAGAACACATATATCGTTCCGTTTTCGATCTGTTATTGTGATGGTAATGTTTCCCTAAGTAGGTGGGTGCTAGCAAAATATTTTCACATTCAGAAGTAAAAGTCGGTGATTGGAACTTCGCCAACAGATCACGCCGCAATGAATAACGTCTTTCTTTTAATGATTTCCACCCCAATTAGTGCAACATTTCCGTGACGCCTTCCCCCCTGTAAAGTGATAAAGCAAATCGAGCTGCCCTTCTCTGAACCCTCCCAATGTCCTCCGTCAGTCCCACCTGGTGAGGGTCCCACAAGGGGCAACAGTACTCCAGGAGAGGATGCACAAGTGTGATGTAGACAGTCTCTTTGGTGGAGCTGGTGCATCTTCGAAGCGTTCTGCCAATGAAACATAACCTTTGGTTCGCCTTCCCCACAATATTTTCTATGTGTTCTCTCCAGTCAAAGTTGTTCGTAATTGTAATTCCGTTCTCTCCTACTGTGTAGTGCCGGTACAGTTGTCAATCAGCATCATTTGTCTGAATTTGTGTCCTTCAACACATTCAGAGCTTTTCCACGACCACTTTAGCACAGGATAATAAGATACCACACATTGTATATAATGTTCAAAAGTTCTTTATCACCCATAGGTTTCCGTTGCTTCCTTGGCCTCCCTATTCTCACTTACGAAAACCGTCTGGATCATGACTGCAAAACGACTGGGCCCGGGTACAACAGTTGCCGGTACATAAATCAACTTTGGCAATACGTGCAATCAACATGAACTTCTATACGTAATGATATACAGACCCTCCTTTATTAAATTTAGAATTATATAGCAGTGGCTATAGGTAGCAGATTGCTACACTGATTTCGCTATATTTCTCACGTCAGATGCGGCTGTACTTTCAATAATGCATTCTTTGTAAAATGTATTATAAAATTAATTTACCTGTGATATTTCCGGTCCGTGTGTTTCATGTTGGGTGGCAGACAGTGTATCAGTTCTCATAGTGCAGATACGGGATTTCAATGACGTGGTTGACACAAAGTGAAAGAAACAAATCTGTATTCCTGATTAAAATCATGTTCTTACATTCAGTAACCTTTTTCAATCAAACATTTGAATATCAGTAGCCATACTATTTATATTTTGAAATGATCATATACTTATGTCAGTACCATAACGAGCCTGTCGCCACAGGATTCTGCAACGTAAGGTTACCAGTTGGTACAGAAATTTAATCACAGAATGAAATCGCATGTTGGGATAACGATCATGTATCATTTCTGCGCTATTCAGCCCCATCATCGAAATCCTGCACTCAGTTTTCGAGCACTAATATATTCACCATGAGGTGTTACGTGTGTAGGAGAGGTGTGTTTTATGCCATTGTAAACCCTTTAAGCCGAAGGTTACTGAAAGTATGCATAGAAAATTTTATGATTCAAAGAACGTCATTGAATTACGTATAATTTCCCTCCTATGGTAATGATATCTTGTCATTTTATCTGCATTATAATGAATGAAAAGTGGAATGAAAAGAATTGCATGGAAAGGACACAGACCACGCATTTAGTTAGAGGAAACTGTTTACAATGTGTGGTTTCTCTAAATCACAACAGATAAATGCTGGGATATTTCCTTTCAAAGGGCATGACCCATTTCCTTCCCCATCCACGACAAAAAACTATCAAAGGGAGTCTCTAATAACCACGATGTCGACGCGACGTTTAACTGTAATCTATCTCCCTTACATTTTTATAATTTCTCTGTTGCACTGGAATCTACCGAGTGACACGCTTTTCTTCAGTGTGTTACAAGTAATGATATTTAAATAAAAAATGTTTTCATATTCACGGAATGTATGACATTAACTGTGAATGATTGAAGTTGAAAATGTGTTCGTGGCTGCGATTCTAACCCAGATCTCCTGCATTCTAGACAATTGTGCTGATATATACACTAATGGGGACGCAAAGATTACCACACCTGCACGGAGTGCTCAAGTACGCCTCCCGCCAGGTACAAATTCTCATCTTTATCCAGCCCATTAATACTCAAACTCTCGTATTTTTCCAATTGATTTTCGTAAGAGTGAGGGTCTATGTGTGCCTCTACAATGAAGCAACGATCATTCCCCACCGTCGGCATATTGTATTAGTTATATACCTGCGGTGTTCATTGTTTCCAACATGGCCGAAAGAACATACACTGTGTTTGTATATGACATATATGTATATGTCGTGTTGAAGAAAATGCTTGTAAGTGGAATCTAGCTTCATGAAAAAAGTGTAAGATTTAAAAGAAGAGCCGAGCGGTCTAAAGGGTCTCGCTGCGGAGCGCGCGGTTGCTCGCCGTAGAGGTTCGAGTCCTCCCTGGGGCATGGATGAGTGTGTTTGTCCTTAGGTTAGTTTACCTAGGTTTAAGTAGTTTGTAAGCTACGGTCTGATGACCACGCAGTTTGGTCCGATAGATTTACAAACATTTGAACATTTTTATTTAAAAGAAGTATCGCGATGCTATAAATGTGATTGATTCTATTTTACTTATCATGATCTACATGGGATACTCTGCAAATCACATTTAAGTGCCTGGCAGAGGGTTTATCGAACCACAATTATACTATTTATCTCCCATTCCATTCTCGAATAGCGCCTGGGAAGAATGAACACCTGAATCTCTCTGTTCGAGCTCTAATTTCTCGTATTTTATTCTGATGATCATTTCCACCTATGTAAGTGGGAGTCAATAATATATTTTCGCATTCGGAGGAGAATGTTGGCGATTGGAGTTTCGCAAGTAGCCCACGCCGCAGCGGTAAGCGCCGTTGTTGTAATGATTCCCATCCCAGATCGTGTATCATTTCCGTAACGCTGTCTCCCCTGTATCGTGACAATACGAGACGAGCTGCCCTTCTTTGAACTCTTTCGATATAGAAAGGAACAGTGAAAAAATTGCAAAAGTGATTACTTTTAGAAAATGCGGAGTATAAAATGTAAAGAGGCCCTCGGAGCGAATAGTTTTACCTCCGCGTATTGGACTTAACCAGGGGAGGTATGCGATTACGTCATACTGATACGTTTGCTGAGTTATTATAAACCACACACTTTCAACCGACAAGTTGCTATTATCATGTACGAGAAATTTTGATGTAAAAATGAAGCTATATATAAAAAAAAACCACTCCCATGAACCACAGACATTGCCGAGGTGGGGTGGCTTGCGTGCCTCAACGATACAGATAGCCGTACCGTAGGTGCAACCACAGCGGAGGGGTATCTGTGGAGAGGCCAGACAAACGTGTGGTTCCTGAAGAGGGGCAGCAGCCTTTTCAGTAGTTACAGGGGCAACAGTCTGGATGATTGACTGAGCTGGCCTTGTAACATCAGCTAATGTGGCTTTGCCACACAGCTACTGCGAACGGCTGAAAGCAAGGGGAAACTACAGCCGTTACCTTTCCCGAGGACATGCAGCTCTACTGTATGAACATATGATGATGGCATCCTCTCGGGTAAAATATTCCGGAGGTAAAATAGTCCCCCATTCGGATCTCCGGGCGGGGACTACCCAGGAGGATGTGATCATCAGGAAAGACAATACTGGCATTCTACGGGTCGGAGCGTGGAATGTTAGATCCCTTAATAGAGTAGGAAAATTAGAAAATTTAAAAAGGGAAATGCATAGGTTGAAGTTAGATATAGTGGGGATTAGTGAAGTTCGGTGGCAGGATGAACAGGATTTCTGGTCAGGTGAGTACAGGATTATAAATACAAAATCAATTGGGGGTATCACAGGAGTAGGATTGATAATGAATAAGAAAATAGGAATGCGGGTAAACTACTATGAGCAGCACAGTGATCGCATTATCATTGTCAAGATAGATACGAAGCCAACACCGACAACAGTAGTACAGGTTTATATGCCAACTAGCTCTGCCGATGATGAGGAAATCGAAGAAATATATGAGGAGCTAAAGGAAATTATTCAGACAATTAAGGGAGAGGAAAACTTAATTGTTATGGGAGACTGGAATTCGGTAGTAGGACAAGGAAGGGAAGGGAGGATAGTAGGTAAATATGGTCTGGGCAAAGGGAATGAAAGAGGAAGCCGCCTGGTAGAATTTTGCACGGAACATAATTTAGTTATAACAAACACCTGGTTCAAGAATCACAAAAGAAGGTTGTATACGTGGAAGAGACCAGGAGACACCGGGAGATACCAGATAGATTTTATAATGGTAAGACAAAGATTTCGGAACCAGGTTTTGCAGTGTAAGACATACCCAGGGGCAGATATAGACTCTGACCATAACTTGTTGGTTATGAACTGTAGGCTGAAACTGAAGAAACTACAAAAAGCTAGGAAAATAAGGAGATGGGACCTGGATAAATTGAAGGAACCTGACGTTCTTAAGAATTTCAGAGGGAGCTTTAGGCAACAATTGACAGAAACAAGGGAAAATAAAACAGTAGAGGAGGAATGGGTAAAAATGAGAGATGAAATAGTGAAAGTAGCAGAGGACAAAATAGGTAGGAAGGCAAGACCTACAAAAAATCCTTGGATATCACAGGAGATACTAAATTTAATCGATGAAAGGAGAAAATATAAAAATGCAGTAAATGAAACAGGCAAAATGGAGTACAGACGACTAAGAAATGAGATTGACAGGAAGTGCAAAATGGCTAAGCAGGAGTGGCTAGAAGGCAAATGCAAGGATGTAGAAGAATGTATAAATAGAGGAAAAATAGATACAGCCTACAGGAAAATAAAAGAAACATTTGGAGATAAGAAAAACAGCTCTATGAATATCAAGGACACGGATGGAAAACCAGTTCTCAGCAAACAAGGGAAAGCTGAAAGGTGGAAAGAGTATATAGAGGGGCTCTACAAAGGAAAGGAACTTCGAGACAATATTGTAGGAAGGGAAGAGGATGTAGATGAAGATGAAATAGGAGATACTGTACTGAGAGAAGAATTTGACAGAGCCCTGAAAGACCTAAGTCGAAACAAGGCCCCTGGAGTAGATGATATTCCCTCAGAGCTACTGAAGTCTCTGGGAGAACCAGCCATGACAAACCTGTTTCACCTGGTGTGTAAGATGTATGAGACAGGCGAAGTACCCTCAGACTTTAAGAAAAATGTTATAATCCCCATTCCAAAGAAAGCAGGTGCAGACAGGTGTGAAAACTACAGAACCATCAGTTTAATAAGTCATGGTTGCAAAATATTAACACGAATTATATACAGAAGGATGGAAAAACGGGTAGAAGCCGACCTCGGGGAAGATCAGTTTGGGTTCAGGAGAAATGTAGGAACTCGGGAGGCAATACTCACTTTACGGCTTATCCTAGAAGATAGATTAAGGAAAGGCAAACCTACATTTCTAGCTTTTGTAGATTTGGAGAAGGCGTTTGACAATGTTGATTGGAATAAACTCTTTCAAGTTCTGAAGCAAGCAGGAGTAAAATATAGGGAGCGTAAGGTTATTTACAACTTGTACAAAAACCAGACAGCGGTTGTCAGAGTTGAAGGGCATGAAAGGGATGCAGTGGTTGGGAAGGGAGTGAGACAGGGTTGTAGCCTTTCTCCAATGTTATTCAATTTGTACATTGAACAAGCTATAAAGGAAAGCAAGGAGAAATTTGGTGAAGGAATTAAAGTTCAGGGTAAAGAATTAAAAACTTTGCGTTTTGCCGACGACATAGTAATTCTGTCAGATACAGCAAAGGACCTGGAAGAGCAATTGAACGGAATGGACAGTGTGCTGAAAGATGCATATAAGATGAACATTAACAAGAGCAAAACTAGGATAATGGAGTGCAGTCTAAGAAAATCAGGTGATGCTGAAGGAATTAGATTAGGTAATGAAACAATAAAGGAGGTAGATGAGTTTTGTTACTTGGGCAGTAAAATAACAAATGATGGTCGCAGTACAGAGGATATAAAATGCAGAATGGCAATGGGTAGAAAAGCGTTTTTGAAAAAGAGAAATTTGTTAACATCGAATATTGATCTAAGCCTAAGGAAGTCCTTTCTGAGGGCATTTGTATGGAGTGTTGCCTTGTATGGGAGTGAGACATGGACGATAAACAGTGCGGACAGGAAGAGGATCGAGGCTTTTGAAATATGGTGCTACAGAAGAATGCTGAAGATTAGGTGGGTGGATCGCGTAACTAATGAGGAGGTGCTGAACAGAATTGGGGAGAAAAGAAATTTCTGGCATACCTTGACTAAAAGAAGGGATAGATTGGTGGGACACATTCTTAGACATCAAGGAATTGTGAATTTAGCATTAGAGGGAAGTGTGTGGGGTAAAAATCGCAGAGGAAGACCAAGAGATGGATACAGTAAGCAGATTCAGACAGATGTAGGTTGCCGTTCTTATGTGGAGATGAAGAGGCTTGCTCAGGATAGGGTATTGTGGAGAGCTGCATCAAACCAGTCTCCGGACTGAAGACCACAACAACAACATATAAAAAACGTATTGATACAGGCAGATGCCGGGTAAAAAGTAATAGTTTGTCTAGACTATACCCAATTGATCCCTGAACGTGAAAGGGCCACACATCACAGTGAAAATAAGAAACTCTGAATTCATCCTTTGTTTACGGAGGATGTCGCCTCGCGCCTCTCTTCCGCGAAGACGCGCGCGATAACGAACAGCTGGCGCTATTATGTTAATGGTCGTCCCTTCCGTCTTCATAAGACTTTAAAATTTTCATGGAGCACATCTGCGCTCCGGCTGGAGGTGTCGTGATTTATGGGCAGGCAGCGTGGCGCGCGGCGCCGGCGTCCATCAGTCACGCTTAGCCGCCTGCTTTGGCTAAGAGGGGGCGGATGTGCCGCCGTTAGTCTGAGGGAGGGGGGGGGGGGAGAGGTCTCGCCAGGTGCCACGAGACTGGACAGGGTCAACTCGCTGCCTCTTCAGCTTCAAGGCATACCATGTCCGATCAAAAAATACAAAAAAAAAGTTCAAATATTTGTTAAGCTTATGGGACTTAACTACGGGGTCATCAGTCCCTAAACTTACTAACTACTTATCAACTACCTTATACTAA
This sequence comes from Locusta migratoria, assembly GCA_026315105.1. Taxonomy (NCBI): domain Eukaryota; kingdom Metazoa; phylum Arthropoda; class Insecta; order Orthoptera; family Acrididae; genus Locusta; species Locusta migratoria. The sequence goes on from CM048747.1 coordinate 108,148,139, forward strand.
AGACGGCACAAATATCCATGCCCGAGGGGGGATTCGAACCCCCGACCGCAGTGGCCGTGCAGACCGTGACTGGAGCGCCTCAGTCTCCTGGACCACTGCGGCCGGCAAAAATTTCAGGAGCCATAGTTTCGTGCCGATTTTGTGTTGGAGAGAAATGCGGCACTTTCATACCCAAGTAATGGTGCGCAGACCTGGCGCCCTATATATTTTCTAATAAGCACATATACACTATATATGCATGACCATTGCTACGATGGTAATCATAACTTTGAGTAAGCTTGCGTATATATATATATATATATATATATATATATATATATATATATATATATATACAGGGTGTTTGCCGGCCGCGGTGGCCGAGGGGACTGAGGTGCTCCAGTCACGGTCTGCACGGCCACTACGGTCGGGGGTTCGAATCCCCCCTCGGGCATGGATATTTGTGCCGTCCTTAGTCTTAGCTAGTTCATAAGTAGTTTGTAAGCTTAGGGACTGGTGACCCCGTAGTTAAGTCACATAAGTTCTACAAACATTTGAACAGGGTGTTTCACTAAGTGTGTTTGCCTCTGTAACTTATAAAATAATAGGTGACGGGAAATTTTAATGCGGTAGGTCAATACAAGAAATGTTACACTTTCTACGGAGCTATGAACATAGCTTACTGTATCATTTTCCAAAGAGTTACACCACAAATATATATATATTTTTAAATGGAACGATAGTTTTCTCTATCGTGCATTAGATTCATTGAAACCAGCTGCGTCCAAATCAATTTTAACGACATTCGTATCACTGTTAGTTTCGGAGCTACAACCCTTCAAAGTACCGGGGGCGGAGGCTGCGATAGCGTAGCGACTGGCCGAGTGGCTATCCCCTGGGGCACGGTCCACTGTCTCATGACCACCAGCCAGTCAGCTACGCTGTCGTAGCCTCCGCCCCCTAAACTTTGAAGGGTTGTAGCTCCCAAACTAACAGTGATAGGCATGTAGTTTAAATTGATTTGGACGCAGCTGGTTTCCGAATCTAACGATCCACGATAGAAAAAAAACTATTGTTCCATTTAAAGAAATATATCTTTGTGCTGTAACTCTTTGGTAAATGATACAATAAACTATGTTCATAGCTCCGCTGAAAGTGTAACATTTCTTGTGTTGACCTACCGCATTAAAATTTCCCATCACCTATTATTTTATAAGTTACAGAGGCAAATACACTTAGTGAAACACCCTGCATATATAGACCGCACTGTTGTCACTATATGTGTCATAGCTACGTCTATTATCATAAGCAGTAATTTTATTTCATCCCTTCTAATTTCTCCCCGTTTGTTTCATTACTGTAACTTTATTTGACAGCTATCACCTGATGGTAAACAATAACCATTCAAGTGTAATAATTGTGTAACTCTCACCATCTGATCTGTGACAATCCACTTTGAACCACACCTGGCTTACCAGTACACATTATATGGCATTTTTGTTTTGTTATCTTATTAGACAAGATGTACTGAACATCTGTTAGCCGGTAATACCTAGACAATGTAATGAAACTTGGCGCCCTATAGTAGTACCAATGCATCAAATACATATTGTTTACGTTAGAGCATCGTTATGATGTTCATCATTACAGCCTTTATTTTCTGTGTTTCTGTATGTATATTGTTTATCAATTACTGTTAATTTGTTTATAATAGCCAGCTCTGCCACCTCACGATTCATTCTCTAGACCCACTCATGATTTGTAACATGACACAATATGTCGAATTTATTCATTTTTGTTACCCCATAATACATGTTTTATAAAAGCATTTGTAAAAAACATGTGTAAAAAGTAACATTTTTGTTTTTGAATTGCTAAATTGTAATTTCACTTGACACGGCGCCACTGGGCTTTATGTTCAAGAACGGCACCCCATCATGTGTAAACCTGTATTACCTTTACCGTGTCCTCAGTCTGCTCCTTAATGTTACAAGAACAACATGTATCCATTTGTACTGACGTACTTGTAATCTATGTGTGCAGGGTACGTGTGCTGAATTTTTTTATAACACATTTGTGAAGTGTTTTTGCAATATTTCTGATCTTATATTATGAAATTACTATTTCCCTTTCACAGATTCTGATGATGGCCCAGGCCGAAATGCGTCAAATAAAGCCATATTTTAAGCACTTTATGACTTTAATCAGTACAGCGACCTATGCAGCCTATTTCAGACTTTATTTACTATTAATCATGGTCGCCTGCCGCCTCCGTAACTTTATGTTACAACTATGCGGTTAGTACCGTTACACAGGCCTGTGTTGATTAAGTGAGTGCCGGAACATTCGTTATTGTAAGTATGTTAGTTATTGTTTACTGCATGCATGAAGACATGAGGGACAATAAGGTCAAACAAGGGGGGGGGGGGAACTATCTACAATTTTGAGGGACAGCTTCATTGTAATGTTTTTTTTTTCTTCTTATATATACATGTGGCGTCTGTTCCGAAAGAACAGACGTCACTTCTGATCCTGCAGTTGTTATTCTTTAATATTCACTGAATATATGACATCAACTGCGATTGGGCAAAGCTGAAAATGTGTACCCACCCGGGTTCGAATCCCGGCTGGGTACACATTTTCAGCTTTGCCCAATCGCAGTTTTCATATATTCAGTGAATATTTTTTTCTGCTTTTTCTCTTTTTAACGATAATTTTAATACGTATTTTCTAAACCATTGTGCTGACAGTTCATTTTTATTTATTTATTTATTTATTTTTGCAAGAGTTGTCATTGGAGTGAGAACAGTTTCCAATATTAAGTTTTCTTTGTTGTCACTGCACGTTTTCAGCTACATATCATAAGCTTTCCTCCGCTGTAAAAGTAAGGTAGTTCGTAAGTGCTATTCATTAGCTAATAATTCAATATCAAAAAACTAGAGTTTAGCGTTCTGTGTTCCCGCAACGTTATCTTATGTGGCGTCGAACTGCCGAAGTCGGTTGTTTCGTGATTTGGAGCGGTCCAATTTAGGGGTCACTCATAAGTAATACTTAAGGTCTTTTAAACAATAGGTAATAGGTACATGGTACGTTTTTAGGTAGTGTTTAAGGCGGCAAAACAATTTAAAAATATCAACAAATAACACAATTCCTTGAGACAACATTGTCTCGTTATACCAAGGATATTAAACATAAGGAGAGACATTGAATAAAAATTTCTGCTGTGGCCGGGATTCAAACCAGGGACCTCCTACTTACTAGGTAGGCGCTTTAATACAGTCCGTTGTAGTGGCATTGGCCGCAACGATGTGTTAGCTGAGTGGTCCCCGGTTCGAATTCCCAACAACACAAATTTTAATTCAATGCCTCTCCTTATGTTTAATTAAAAATAAATAAGAAGTGTGGTAATCTTTTTAGATTTGCAAGATGACTGTGGTGTCGCACAAGTACAAAGTGCGCGCCACCTACTTTCGCCGCGCGCCGCCATGCACGCACGGCGGGGCGATCTTACGACGACAGCCACGAGCGCCCTCTACGACAACTCCGCTCGTGGCCACCACTGAAGGACTGGCCACTTCGGACTGAGATAGCAACGAGTTAGGACCTTCGTAATCAGATAGGCACGAGTGAAGACTTTGCTATCCTACAGGCACTAGGCAGGCCTCTTACAACTATGTATCAACATTCTGCAGTACTATGTAAAAGTTAAGTATTGTTACATTCTGTGCAATATATATCTCTTTCTAATTTACTCTAGTGTTTATAGTTTCTGGCTGCTCCCCTCCGTACCTGCACCAGCGTGCTATCTATATTCCTGTGTCGGTCTCATCCACCCGGCCACCGACACCTACGACGAGGCTGGGACACAAAAGCGGCGACGAAGTCGGGACACAAAAATGACAAAAAGGAGAATGTACGGGTAATGGACAGAAGATGCACTGATGCTCGCTGAGGCAGCATACACAAACGGTGACCGTGGACTTAACGAGTCTGCTCGTATATACGGTGCCAAAAGCTACAGTAAATAGACATACTGATGGTAAAAACACGTTCTCAAATGAAGTTACGTTATTCGTAAGACAATCAACCTTCAAGACTGAGGCGGAAAAAATTGTCGCAGATTACCTTCTTTGATTTGAAGAGATGTTTTTAGGGTTCACAATCAAAGATGTTCGTAAACCTTCATTCAACATAGTAAAAAAATATGAACTACCTCATTATTTCAGCAGAGAATAGAAAATGGCCGTTACAAAGTGGTTCTGTTCGTTTATGAAACAAAGTCGAGAGCTTTGACTGCGTCAAACAGAGGGAACATCAATGGCCAGATGTACAGGGTGTCTCACGAAAGACGCCTGGGAGAGGTCCGCGAGTTGCACAGCGCGTTTGCCGGCTGCTGCCGCTCCGCCTGCCGGTCGCCGCTATGCGTGTTCTGCGACACTTGGCAACAGTGCCGACTCCGGCCCTACTGTCGTCAGGTAGAAACACCTTGCTCTTGTGTTCTGTTTTGTTTTGAGTTTGCTGTCGAGTTTCTTTTCAGTATGGTATACACGAAGTATCAACGAGTGTTTGTTGTGCTGAACTAAGCAAAAACAGAATTGTATGTGGAATGTCGGCTAGAATTCGTACGGAAATTTCCCAGTGTGCAATTTCCCAATTAATCCACGATACGGAGGTTAGTGAAGAAATTTCGAAAGACTGAATCTTTGTTAGATGAACGAAGGCCTAGAGGAGGTAGTGTTCTAACCGAAAATAAATTAGACGAGAGAGGGGAGGTCTTGGAAACAAAAGCCCTAGAAAATTTCTTCGCCGTTTGGCACTTCCGACAGGAGTGTCAAGAGCATCTGCTCACAGAGCAGTATACAAACTGAATTTGAAGCCGTACAAAATAATGGCAGTCATCAACTCACGAACTCAGATACTGTTGCTCGACGTCGTTACTATAATTGGCTGTTACAGACTGTGCACGATGAGAAAGTTGATCATGAGATGCTTCATTTTTCTGATGAAGCAAGGCTGCATTTCTCAGGCGACGTAAATTCGCAGAACAATCGACGCTGGAGCTCAGAAAATCTACACGAGTTTCAACAACAACCTCTTCATGGCGTGAAAACTAGAGTATGCTGTGCAATTAGTGCGAGGCGAATAATTGGGGTAATCTTTTTTCACGACAATAAATTCTGACAGGTATGTGAACAATATCCTCCATCCATTTTTTAAGATCTTTCACCCAATGAAAAGCTGTACGGTTATTTCATGCAGGACAATGCAAGACACCACATTGTCAATGCTTCTATGGCAGCAATACGAAGTGTTTTTGATGATATGATAGTTTACTGGCCTGCTCTTTCTACAGATCTAAATCCCTGTGACTTTTATCTTTGGGAATGTTAAAAGACAAGGTGTATGCAAGCATTTCCCATTCACTCTAAGAGTTGGAAGACAGTATTTGACTAGTAATTTCCCATATTTCGGTAGTAGAAATTCGTCGAGTGTTCGCCAATGTGTTCAAAAGATGTCAGGCCGCTCTTTCCATAGAGGGACATCATTTTGAACATCTACTGAAAATAAAGGTAAGCTTAGGTTACTCAGATGGTAAAGTTTTTTAGACTTTAACTCAGTGTATGCGGCCGCGGCTCAATAGAGTCCGAGAATCAGGCGCTGCCGTGGCCGGCGGATGCGATGGCGGCAGCCGGGAGCTGTACCGCGTGAACCACGGACGCCTGGCAGGCGTCTTTCACGAGACATCCCGTAGAAATAAAGCTTTTTTTCTTTTTTACATATTAAGGTCTCATTTCCTTTTCAGTCCTTGTTTTACCATAAGGTTCAATTTAAGCAACTAAAGGTCCAAATTAGGCAACCGATTCCCTAATTTGGACCGTTTACATATTTTCAAAATACCCATTTATGCTTTGTGGTTATTCAAAGTATGATAGTAGCAGATGAAAGTGTGCAACATGTAACTTCTTTTACGCTGTATTTTGTTTCGATTAGAAAGATAATGTAGGCTAGGCATATAAATGTAACACAGTGGTCCAATATCTACAAACATCCCTATTTCAGTTGTATTTATTATGCAATTTCTTTTCCATTTAGTCAATTGAAAGCCCTTCATCTAAATGCAAACATAAAAACAAAACAAAAAACTGGAAATCATAGAATAAATAGGCCTCTTGAACATTTCATAGCCTAAATGTTATCACAAATTGTTAAAAATGGTTGTTGTTGTTGTGGTCTTCAGTCCGCAGACTGGTTTGATGCAGCTCTCCACGCTACCCTGTCCTGTGCAAGTCTCTTCATCTGAGAATACGTTCGCAACCTACATCCTTTTGAATCTGCTCAATATATTCGTCCCTCGGTCTCCCTCTACGATTTTTACCCCATATGCTTCCTTCTAATGCTAAGTTGACAATTCCTTGACGTCTCAGAATATGTTCAACCAATCTATCTCTTCTCTTAGTCAGGATATGCCAGAAACTCCTTTTCTTTCCAATTCGGTTAAGCACTCCTCATTAGTTACGTGATCTACACATCTAATTTTCATCATTCGTCTGTAGCACCACATTTCAAAAGCTTCTATCATCTTTTTATCTGAACTCCTTACCGTCCATGTTTCACTACCATACAATGCTACCCTCCAGACAAATGCTTTCAGAAAGGACTTCCTAACATTTAAATTAATATTAGATGTTAACAAGTTTCGATTCTTTAGAAAAGCTTTTCTTCCCATAGCCATTCTGCACATTATATCTCCCTTACTTCGGCCATCAGACATTATCTTGCTACCTAAATAACAAAATTCATCTATTACTTTTATTGTCGCATTACCTAATCTAATTCCTTCAGCATCGCCTGATTTTCTGACATTGCATTCCATTACCTTCGTTTTACTCTTGTTAATGTTCCTCTTATATCTCCCTTTAAAGACACTGTCCATTCCATTCAATCGCTTTTCTACATCTTTTGTGGTCTCTGACAGAATTACCATATCATTGGCAAACCTCAATGTTTTTATTTCTTCTCCCTGCACTTTAATGCCCTCTCCAAATTTCTCCTTGATTTCCTTCACTGCATGCTCAATGTACAGAAAGGCTACAACCCTGTCTTACTCCCTTCCCAACCTCTGCGTCCCTTTCATTCCCTTCGACTCTTATAACCGCCGTCTGATTTTTGTATAGGTTGAATATAACTCTTCGCTCCCTATATTCAACTAGTGACACCTTCAGAATTCGGAAGAGTGTATTCCAGTCGACATTGTCAAAAGCTTTCTCCAAATCGACAAACGCTAAAAACGTAGGTTTTCCTTTCCTTAGCCTATCTTCTAAGATAAGTCGTAATGTGAGTATTGCCTCTCGTGTTCCTACAGTTCTCCTAAATCCAAACTGATCTTCCCCGAGTTTGATTCCACAAGTTTTTTCATTCGTCTGTAAATAATTCGTGTTAGTATTTTCCACCCATGACTTATTAAAATGATAGTTCTGTAATTTTCACACTTGTCTGCACTTGCCGTCTTTGGAATTGGAATTACGATATTCTTCTTGAAGTCGGACGGTATTTCCCCTGTCTCATACATCTTGCATACCAGGTGATACAATTTTTTCATGACTGCCTCTCCTAACGACATCAGCAGTTCAGACGGAACATCATCTACTCCAAGGGCCTTGTTTCGACTCAAGTCCTTCAGAGCTCTGTCAAATACCTCTCGCAGTATCATATCTCCTATCTCATCTTTCTCCACTTCGTCTTCCATTTCTAGAATACTGCTTTCAAGTTTATTTCCTTTGTATAGGCCCTCTATATATTCCTTCCAGAGTTCAGCCTTCCCCTCTTTGCTTAGTACTGGTTTTACGTCTGAGTTCTTGAGATTCATTCAGCTGCTTTTGTCTCCAAATATCTCTTTTATTTTCCTGTAGGTGGTATCTATGTTTCCCCTAGTTATGAATTCTTCTACGGTTCTGTATTTGTCCTATAGCCACTCCTGCTTAGCCAGTGTGCACTTCCTGTCAATCTCATTTTTCAGACGTTTGTACTCCCTTTTTCCTATTTCACTTACTGAATTTTTATATTTTCTCCTCTCATCAATTAAGTTCAGTATATCCTGTGTTATCCAGGGATTTCTATTAGGCCTTGTCCTTCTGGCTATATGGTCCTCTGCAGCCTTCACTACCCTATCTCTCTTCCTTCGAAACGTGTAGCTTCAAGAAAAAGCGTTTATAATTGGTGGGAGTACCATTCCCTAGTGACTAGGAAAATAATCAGATAAACCGTTTACCGGAAACATCTGAATTCGCCAGCCTGAACGCAGCCCTTGAAATTCACACTTTTTTTACGTAGTTAAATACTTTATTTACGTATGAGTGAAACATACACAATAGCTCACTTATATTCCAAGCAATAAGAAAACAACAAACAACTTTCATTTACATATTAAGGCTTTCCCGGCGGGGTGTTGTCATCTTGGAGAATCGGGTTTCTGCCGATAATCCGCGTCGTACTAGCACTATATTTCGATCGCGTTACTCGCAATCTTCATCAGGTGCTTCCTGAGCTGAATCCAGTGTGGAACGCGTCCAGTATCTATGCCTGTCTGTGGTGGCTAGGCGTTCTGCCATTGGTCAGCTTTGTGGGAGGCGGTCCATCCAACGTCCGTGCTACTACGACGCGGATTACCGGCAGATACCCGATTCTCCAAGTAGACAACATTCATTTATTTTTATCGTAAATTAATGACAAAAAGAGCAAGAAGCAATTAAATCAATGTCAAATTTCGTTATCCCTGTATTTTGCATTTTTAAACTCACAGTTACATGCTGCCCGTAAGTAAAGGTTAATTATTCCAATGCTAAGATTCTTTCCCTCGCTCCCTTCCTCAGCATCTCTCTCTCTCTCTCTCTCTCTCTCTCACCCTCCCCCCCCCTCTCTCTCTCTATCCTCTCCTCCCTCTCTCCCATCTTCTCCCTCCCTCTCTCTCATGTTTCGTCGTGCCGTCTGGTGGGAGGGGCACGTGCTCCTGTGCTCCTCACCCCCTGAATCCGCCCTTGATACAAAATAATTAGGCTACGGATTTGTAGTAGGGAGATGAGGCAAGTGAGTAAGTTAGTAGTTTACGTGGCCTGGTTACATTTTGCAGACGGAAGTGGCGAGAATACAAATTGTATCTGGTCATTTCGTACAAGGTTTGGGGAAGCTGACGTATGTTTATTAATTTCCATTATCTCGAAGTAGTTCCTTTTGCTCCTTTTTTGGATACAGTGTAGGAGTACATGTGTTACCTTGTAGCTCCGGCCTTCTTTTAACAGGTGGTCTAAGTTCTTTAAAATCTGGTACACATTGCCCTGTCTGAGCAATGTAAATTTTGCCATAGTTGCGTATAATATTGTATATACAAGTCTTTCCCAAGGCTTTAATGTCATTATTGGAATGAAAGTGACTAATGGTATTGTGTACAAAAGGATGTTCTGTAATTTCTGAAGTTCTCTGGCCACATGTAATCTGTCCTAAATATGGGATTGTGTACCACTTAGTAGGGTGCTGCGGTGTTAAGAATAGGTAAAGAAGAGAAGTTACATTTTTTTCTGTCCTTGTGCATTAAGGAATGTACCAAGGTAGGAGGGTAGCCACTGGTTGTTGTTGTTTGTTTGATAGTATTAGTCTAATTCTAGCTGAAACATTCTTGAAAAATTTTGAAAAACAGCTTTTCGGTAGCACCCCACTCTCTTCCAATGTAGGATACTGGTTTAGGTATAATGATGAGCTGTGCTTATGGACAGGTACTACGATGAGCTTCAATATTTCCTTAAACATTAAAATACTGCTCACAAATGTGTCAAGTTCACAATGGTGTTTGGAGGTAACTATATAAATTATTTGGACCTAATGATAGATATTAGCAATCAATCCCACACATGCAAGATTTATAAGAAACCTTCCATCACAAACATTGTAATACCTGCCAGTTCAAAACATCCAGTTATTCACAAGTATGCAGTACTTCGCGGAATGATTTGTCATTTATTATTAGTCCCCCATTAGTAAAGAAAACTTTCAAACTTAGTCATACTTGGCCACCTGCCAGATCTAACCACCTGAGGATGTCGAACAGTTGTTCCGATGAAATACTGTGCGATCTGCATAACGTTATCTGGCGGCAAATTCTCGAAGTCTAGTTGCAAGATAATAATTAGTCTTTGTGCAAAAAACGAAATCACTGAACTGCCTCATCTTTCGTACTCTGCTTACTTGGCCTCAGTGTGCATTTCTTTGTATTGCCAAAGTTGAGAAACCTGATGACAGAAGGAAACTTTGGAACGATATACGAGATAAAAGAAAATTCGCAGACGTCGCTTCGCGCGTTCCTGCAAGAGACGTGGCATGACTGCTTCCGAAAGTTTAAATGACGTTTGTGCGGTAAACCAGTCATGGAAGAAGTATGAAAAAAAATCAGAATGGAAAAAATGGGCGAACAAGAATCTGGAATATCTGATCAGACTTCTTATGTACGAAAACTGCACATATAAGATACACTGACTATCGAAAGAAAAAAATTCTCGTAACAGGTAGACAGCATCACGAGTTTGTACCTTGGTGATTGAACAATTTTCTGAAATTTGTCATGTGTACAGTATGTGATTAACGTCTCCCGCCGCGGCTTATTATCCGTGTGTACTGGAGCGCCGTGTTGCGGTGCGCACGGCTGTGGCCGTCGGGGGTTCGAGTCCCCTCTCGAGCATGGGTGTTTGTGTTGTCCTTAGGCTAGTTTACCTTTAAGTAGTTTGTAAGCTACAGACTAATAACCGAGCAGTTGAGTACGATACATTTGCAATCATTTGAACATTTAACGTCTCCCCTCCTCTGTGGACAATGGGATCACAGCGCCGGCTAAGTAGTTTATGTCTACCTGCCGGTGTATAATTAAAATAAGTAGCAATAATGATAATCAGTTCATTTTATGAAACATTAACCCTTTCAACCCCAGATTTTATTTGTGAAAAAAATTTCTTTTTAATTTTTGTACATAATTATTGCAATAATGTATATTTGATAAATTTTTGATTATTTTTAGTTTGTGGAAGGAAATTTGGGATGGCTCCATATGGCATCATTGAGATAGGATATGGTTCCTTTATCGAAACTAATAATATTTTCAACCTGTTTTCTACATTGGACAATAATTTGGTAATGAAATTTTCAAATTACTTTGTTTCCGTTATCTTGAAATAATAATTTGAAAGTCTTGCTACATGTACACCAACTTAGGCATGAAACAAAAAAAAAATTTTCGTCAATGCATTGTAGCCTAATGCACTCTGTTTTCACAACGTAAAGGTAGACAACCTTGTCACAATTGTTGGAAGTCCTGCAGAGTTGTTTCCAATCATTGGACAAATGGTTGTGCCCAGAGGAACACATACAGATGACGTTGCCATATGTAAACAGTGGGTGGGAAAGGGTTAAGGGGAGTTAGTCCAAGATCTCGTATTGCCTAATAAGGGAAGCACATAGGCGATGAGTTAACAAATTTAGTTCTCATGACACTGATATAGTAATGCTACCACTATGAATCCTGGTGTTGATGTACGAGTTTGAGTTATGTGTGAACTGAATCACGAAGTAGTCTGTTACAACAGTGTTTCATCTTCAGAAATCAGAAAATATAAATTTAGTTACTATTATTATTGCCAGCTACTGAGAGGAAACAACAAGTGTGGGCAGAACATGAGGCTACCGGTGGATTCAGAGAAGTAAGAAGGCGAGGCGGCTCGTAAACCTCGTAAATAACTAATTCTGTTCCTGTGCTTAAATAATGCGGGAACTTCTTCAACACTGCAGATTTCAATGAAATATTACAATCATGCGCACAGGAAGGACGCAAAATGTGAAAATAATTAGTCATTATTATTCAAAAACTTACATACGCTGAGATTAAGCCTCTTGCTGTAAGAACGTTTTTTTAGAAAATACATTTAAATTTATTCGTAATAAAATAAGTAAATCCCAGGATTGGTTCGGGAATGATAATAAGAACAAGATTGGACACTCCTATTACACTATTGCAAAAATTAATGTACAGATTTAACTTAAAAGAAGAAACAAGAGGTACCTACACACACCGTATATTGTTGCAGCGCGCGCGAGAGAGAAACAAAGAGAGAGAGAGAGTGACAAAAGTCCAGCAAATCCCAGATTACAATAAAAGTGTATTCACCGATAATACTTGTCGTGGAGTGCATTGTATTTGTTTAAAGAATTTCTGTCGGAAATACATTTTCAGACGACGTTGATTCCGTGAAGTAAAGAGCGGTTACAACCTTATGTATAGACTCCTGCTCTACCCCGAATAATCGTTGTTTAACGTTTCTAAAATTCTCGAAATTATTTTGACAGACGTTTTCAGACAGACAAACGGGAAAACTCAGAGCTTTGCAAAGAAAATGTAACTGCTTCTAAAACAAATATTTATTTTTGACAGTTTCAGATACTATATCCTGACATTTAAAGTTCTAGGTATTTTCTTTCTGTCTTTGTTGTTGAGGTCTTCAGGTCTCCTCATAAGAACAGCAACCCACATCCAATTGAATCTGCTTACTATATTCATCTCTAGGTCTCCCTCTGCCGCTTTTACTCCACACACTTCCCTCCAACGTAAATTCACAATACCTTGATGTCTAAGAACGTGTCCTATCAATCGATCCTCTCTTTTGGTCACAGTATGCCAGACATTCCTTTTCTCCAAAATTCTGATCAGAACCTCCTCATTAGTTACGCGACCCACCCACACAATCTTCAGCATTCTTCTGTGGCACCACATTTCAAAAGCCTCAATTTTCTTCTTCTCTGCACTGTTTGTCGTCCATGTTTCACAGCCAAACAAGGTAACACACCACACTTCAAACACGACTTCCTTACGCTTAAATTAATAGTCGATGTTGATTTCTCTTTTTCAAAAATGCTGTTTTCCAATTGCCATTCTGTATTTTATATCCTCTGTACTGCAACCATCATATGTTATTTTACTGCCTAAGTAATAAAATTCATCTTCCATCTTTATTGATTCGTTAAGGTAAAGCAGTCAACAACCCGAAGATTGGTTTGAACACCACAGTGCTTTACTAGGCGTGGTCCTGTTTGGAGGTGGTATGCCGTTGCCTTCCTCCAACCTTCGAACTGACTTACCCAGCCAGTTATAGGGGGACCTACAGTTTAACGTGAGTTCCGAACCACGGTGTTACTCGGTATTTTTCACATGAGCAATACTCCCAGAGGGGAAAGAAGTGGAAAGTGACAGATAAAAATCCAAGGACCTGGCGGGGATCGAACCCGGGACCTTTGGATTTGTAGTCTGGCACTCTACCACTGTGCAACCGAGGCGCACATTGATTCGTTACATAATGTAATTCCTTCAGCATCCCATGATTTTCTAAGACTGCATTCCATTACCTTTGTTTTGAGCTTGTTAATGTTCATCTTATATGCTCCTTTCAACACACTGTCCATTCCGTTAAATTGCTCCTCCTCCTTTGCTGTCTCTGCCAGAATTACAATGACATCAGCAAAACGCCAAGTTTATTCCTTCACCCTGAACTTTAATCCCTTCTCCAAATTTCTCATTGCTTTCCTTTATAGCTTGCTTAATGTACAAATTGAATAACACTGGAGAAAGGCTACAACCTTGCCTTACACCTTTCGCAAGCTCTGCATCCCTTTCATGCCCTTCAACTCTGATAACTGCTTTTTGTACATGTTGTAAATAACCTTCCGTACCCTATATTGTACTCCTGCTGTTTTCAGAATTTGAAAGAGAGTATTCCAATCAACATTGTCAAAATCTTTCTCCAAACCTAGAAAAGATAGAAATGTAGGTTTGCCTTTCCTTAAGCTATCTTCTATGATAAGCCGTGATATGAGTACTGTCTCCCTTGTTCCTACATTTCTCCTGAATCCAAACAGGTCTTCCCCAGGGTCGGCTTCTACCAGCTTTTGCATCCTTCTGTTAATAATTCGTGTTAATATTTTGCAACCATGACTTATTAAACTGACGGTTCTGTAATTTTCACACCTGTCTACATCAACTTTCTTTGGAATAGGGATTACTACATTTTCTTAAAGTCTGAGGGTACTTTCCTCGTCTCATACGTCTTACGCACCAGGTGAAATAGTTCTGTCATGGCTGGCTCTCCCAGAGACGTCAGTAGTTCTGAGGGAATGTCGTCCACTACAGGGGCCACTCCTAGGACTTTCAGTGCTATGTTCAATTCTTCTCTCATTGAAGTATCTCCTATTTCATTTTCATGTACATCGTCTTCCCTTCCCACAATATTGCACAATATTGTTTCTAAGTTCATTTCCTTTGTAGAGCCACTCTATATACTCTTTCCACCATTCAGCTTTGCCTTCTTTACTGAGAATTGATTTTTCCATCTGAGTACTTTATATTCATACAGCTAGTTTTATTTTATTTTTCTGTAAGCGGTATCTCCTTTTGCCTTATTTATACATTCTTGTACAGACATACATTCTCTCGTATACATTAGAAATAAATAAAAATTTTGTATACGCAAATAGTTATTTTATTATTTTCTTCCCCGCCAATTTTCCGTGAAACAAGTAAGCAGTATTTATGGGTGAGTCATAATTTTTACCCAAACTGTGAGGGTACTGTGAGGCCGGCCGTACTGGCCGAGCGGTCAGCCGCGCGCCAGTCTCAGTCTGCACGGCCTCTACGCTTCGGGGTTCGAATCCCACCTTGGGCATGGAGGTTTGGGTTGTATTTAGTATTAGTTAGTTCATAAATAGTTTGTAAGTTTAGGGAATGATTACCCCGCAGTTAAGTCCCTTAAGCACAACAAACATTTGAACATTTTTGTACTGTGTATGTCTACATATATATTGTGATATCTTTTGCCAACATTATTATCAAATTATATAGTAGCGCCACCTGAAGACCAAACTTTTAACATGTTGTTATGAAGTATTTAAGCAGTTCATCAGTCTCCCACAGTCGTCATTGAGAGTACACCTACAAGAATGGGACCATTTGTGCTCTTAATTTTACCTTTGATGTATTATAAATATTTGTCTCGGTTTTTTATCAGTATCACGATTCAATGTGGTAATATATCTCATTACTTGAGCACAGTTCTATCTCGACGACGATGAAGTGGTGCGTATTTTTATCATGTGTTTTTATTTATAAACAGTATGTGCTCCTTCTACATAACTCCAAACTGACTGGTTTATTTACGTTATGTGCACATTGTAGAGAGCTCTGTAGATGACAGCAATGTCTTCTGAAACTGGTTATGAAGTGAAATTAAATAGTTTGAAGATGGCGGTCTTAGCAATCCACACGACAAATAAAAAATTTTCAAATGTTTGTAAAGCTTATGGGACTTAAATGTGAGGTCATCAGTCCCTAAACTTACAAACTACTTATGAACTAACTTACACTAAATACAACATAAACATCCATGGCCTTTGGAGGATTCGAACCTCCGACGCAGGTGGTCGCGCAATCCTCAACGTTGCGCTCCATAAAGCTCGGATACTCCCGCGCGGCCACATCAAATAGCTAAGATAATGCACTAGGAATCAAGAAACCGAGAAAAACACATATTATATATATATATATATATATATATATATATATATATATATATTCCAGAATATTTATGTTTGTATCTCCTCTATGTGTTCATAAACTATTTATTTGATTGCAATGAAACTTTGGTGAACTATTCGCCGTACGCCCACGAAGAGTTGCTGACCAAAAACAAAAAAGCACGACACATAGCTCAGGAGATGCGACGTTATAAATAATGAGAGGCCACCGCGTGAGAATAGCCAAATTTATGCGTCAGTTATTGGAAAATATGAGTAGTTAGGGACCTGCAACAAAGTTTGCACCTAATTTCGGACATTTATGAAGTGTTTTATGACTCCTTCCTCCCTTCCCCCCCACACTCACAATTTCGCTGCAGATGCCGTAAAACTGAAGCATCAGACATGACCTTGTATCGAATTAAGTTAGCATTACAGATTTTCATGTTACTATTTACTTTTGTCTGCAAGTCTTCCTTAATTATTTTGCATCCAAAATTAAGCAATCTGTTTCCTTTATCTTTATAAAAGCGAAAGGGCAATTAATCACTGACTAAACACGAAATCTCGGAAACAACTTCACCTATGAAGCTGAAATTTGGCAGGAATGTAGTTCATAGGTAGAAAATGTCAGCTAAGAAAGTAAATTGTGGGTGCATGGCGGAGAATACTTCCCCTACAGAAACACGAAATTTACAGTTTCATTCCGATCTTCACGAAATTTCGCACGGTTGACCTTCAAACAAGAGAAAGGTCGCCGTCTACCTTAAATTTCATAATGTGCATGGGGAGAGGGTACTTTGCCAAATAAAAATGAATCCCTAAACGCCTTGGTCGCGCCGTAACTTTGAGAACGGATCGACCAATTTCACAAATCCTTTTTTCGTTGTTTTCGTTATTCTCAGAACAAGAGTGGTATGAAATAAAACTGATATATTTGAGAAAAACGAAGTGATATTGATGAAATTTTGCACCCTCTACCTTAAAAGGAAGAGGAATGACACTGTCTGCATAAAATTTCGTTTTGTGCATAGTGGAGGGTACTTAACTTACGGAATTTTACCAAATGCTTATTTTCGCTCCAATATTTATGAATGTTTGCACACATGACCTTTAAACCAAGAGGACGATCACTGGGTACATAAATGTTTGTATGGTACACGACAGAGGGTACCTTGTAGAAAACTTTACCAAGAGAGGGAAAGGTGGAAACGTACAGAGAAATGGGAGAAAAAGAGGTGTATGCAGAGATAGGGGGAAGGGGATGTGGACTACGAGAGTCTAAGATAAACACCCGGGCAACGCCGGGTTTACAGCTAGTCTTATATCAACGAGCGAAATTATATAAGAGAAAGATGTAAACGTTGTCTTCAGGACCGATGACAAACTAGAGCAGAGGTTGAGACATAAGACTGAACAGGAAAGCAGATAGCAATACAATACATTGCTTCTTGAAAGACAGTTTCCACTCATTCCTAACACTAAACGTAAGTGTAGACCAGATGTGGCTCCAATTGAAAGAAGTAGTAACGACAGAAATTGACAGATTTATGCCAAATAAAGTAATAAAAGAAGGAGGTGATCCCCCTTAGTACACAAAACAGGACACTGTTGCAAAAGCAACGAAAGGAGCATGCTAAATTTAAACGAACACAAAATCTCCAGGATTGGTGATCCTACACAAAAGCTCAAAATTAAGCGAGGACTTCAATGCGAGATGACTTCAATACTTTTCACAACGGAACTCTTTCTCGAAATTTGACTGAAAACCAAAAGAGATTTTGGTCATATGTTAAACATACTAGAGGCAAAACACAAACAATACCCTCACTACGTGTTAGTAATGGCGATTCTGCCGATGATAGCGCTAATAAAGCTTTTAGTAACTCATTCACTAAAGAAGGCGAAACCAATATTCTAGATTTCGAATTACGAACACAGGCCAGAATGAGTAACGTTGAAGTAGATATCCTGGGAATAGTTAAACAACTTAAATCACTTAACAAGAACTAGTCTTCTGGTCCGGACTGTATAACCATTAGATTTCTGATTATGCTGAAGCGATAGCTACTTACTTAACAGCCATATACAACCGCTGTCTCAAAGAAGGATCATTTAATGGAGTCTTTACGATATAATTGATTCAGTTTCGCATCTTCTCCTTTTCCCAGAAAGATAAATCTCAAGAATGGCAAATATTAACATTTAACGCAAGATTTGCTTTCATTATCCAAATATTGACAAGCAGTGGTCATGAATGTTTTACCTAACATCGGTAGGAGAATAAGTGCTCAATTCTCAGAAAGCAAGACATTTGTGAAACACTGCGCTTATATGTCCCGATTTATCTTTCGCATTACCTTTTGATGCTCTTCGTTTATTATTCAACGTACGCACCGATAAATCCCATTAATAAGCGAGCTAAATGTGTACCACAGACATTTAGAATAATGGAATTAATGGAGGTCTTTCTCTTTCTTTCATTTTGCGACTTTATTTATAAAATTGTAAAGGGGAAATTACTGTGAATAGCTCCCTTACTCTGTAAGTATTCGACTTCGTTCATATCTTTTCAACTCTCACGTTTATTAACTTTTTCTCTAACTTTTTGTACTGTATATCTCCATGCCATTTTAGGCTGCAAAAAGAAAATTTAAAGCATTCAGGTGTTGTGTTCTCTTTAGAGAATAAAATTAGGTCGACCTCTCTGCAAATGCATCAGAATACTTACCTTTCCTCTTGTGATTTCATTTCTGGTGTTCTTCTCGTTTGGCTGTCAGTCTGTAATATTGCGAATTATTAGAAAAGGAAGAAAATATTTCGTATCCCGCAGAAGATCAAGAATGAAATGTACTTTCCGTTTTGTGGATTTTTGCCAGAGACCTATCAAGTTCCAGCTGACAATAAAGTGAATGCAATATTTTGAAACACCAGAAAAATGTTTTCTCTCAAGACACAAACAAATTAAAGATATTAACTGGCTGACGGCTTTTATTTATTTCATTTTATGGCAAAGTTATAAATTTGTGCTTGATCGAATCCGTGTCCGAATCTCCTGCTTACTAAATAATCGTACTGATCGCTATATCCCCAAAGCACAGTGGTTACGACAACGGCGCACGCTATACTATCATCTGGAGGAGATGTCACTAGGTTCATCAGTGCAGTTATGCTGATCACTGTGTCGAGTGAGGTAATGGTCAGGCCACCACTCTTCTAGTAAGTAGAAGACCCGGTTTACAAATCCCGTCGGGGAGAGATCAGATTGGATTTAGGACAAATGTAGGAACACTTAAGGCAATAATCATCTTATGACTTACTTTACAAGATAAGCTCAGGAAAGACAAACCTATATTTGTAGATTTCGTAAATTGGGAAAAGCTTTCTACAATATTCATTGGAATATACTCTCAAAAATTCTGAAATCAGCAGGAGTCAAATATAGGGAACGCGAGGTTATTTACAAGTTGTACAAAAGTTAGACTGCAGTGATAATAGTCGACATCCATAAAAAGACAGCACTGGTTGGGATGGGAGTAAAATAAGATTGTTAACTTTCTCCTATGTTATTCAATCTGTACATTGAGCAAGCTGTGAACGAATTAAAGCTTAAGGAGGAGAAATAGAGACTGCGTTTTGCTGATGACATAGTAATTCAGTCAGAGACCGCAAAAGACCTGGAAGAGAAACTGAACGAAATGGGCAACGCCTTGAAACGAGGTTATAACATTAACAAGAGCAAAATAAATATTATGGAATGTAGTTGAAGAAATGTAGGTGATACGGAAGTGATTAGTTTAGGTAACGAAACAATAAAGGTGGTGGATGAGTTTTGTTATTAAGACATTAAAATAATATACGATGGTCGCAGTACAGAGGACATAAAATTCAAAATGACAATGGGAAAAAGCGTTTCTGAAAGAAGAAGGAAAAAAAATTGCTAATATAGATTACTAGCTGAAAACCCAGCGTTGGCCGGGTATTTATTTATTTATTCAAGCCTTGAGTTAGTACTTCTCTTATCCCTTCTCTCTCTCGCTCCATCTCCTTTTTTATAATATTTATCGGAGAATCCTCTCAGAGTATGCTGATGCAATAGCTCCGTACTTAGCTATAATTTACAACCGATCACTCAGCGAAAAATCCGTACCCAAAGACTGGAAAGTTGCCCAAGTTACTCCAATATTCAAGAAAGGCAATAGGAATTATCCTCAAAATTACAGGCCTATCTCATTGACGTCGATTTGCAGTAGGATTTTGGAACATATACTTTGTTCGAATATTATGTACAACCTCGAAGAGAACGACCTATTAACCAATAGTCAGCACGGATTCAGAAAGTATCGCTCTTGCGAAACACAGCTTGCCCTTTATTCACATGAAGTGTTAAGTGCCATCGACAAGGGATCTCAAATCGATTCCATATTTCTGGATTTCCGGAAGGCTTTTGATACTGTACCCCACAAGCGGCTTCTAATGAAATTGCGTGCTTATGGAATATCTCCACAATTGTGCGATTGGATTCACGATTTTCTATGAGAAAGGACACAGTTCGTTGTAATTGACGGTAAGTCATCGAGTAAAACAGAAGTGATATCTGGCGTTCCACAGGGAAGCGTTATAGGTCCCCTACTCTTCCTCGTGTTTATAAACGATTTAGGAGATAATCTGAATAGCTCCCTTAGACTGTTCGCGGATGATGCTGTCGTTTATCGGTTAGTGAAGTCAACAGAGAATCAAAAGCAGCTGCAAAGCGATTTAGAGAAAATTTCTACTTGGTGCGAAAATTGGCAATTGACACTAAATAAAGAAAAGTGTGAAGTAATACACATGACCACTAAAAGAAATCCGCTGAACTTCAATTACGCGATATATCAGTCAAACCTTAAGGTCGTAAATTCTACCAAATACCTAGGAGTTACAATTACGAACAACTTTGACTGGAGAGAACACACAGAAAATATTGTGGGGAAAGCGAACCAAAGGTTACGTTTCATTGTCAGAACGCTTAGAAGATGCACCAGCTCCACCAAAGAGACTGCCTACATCACACTTGTGCGTCCTCTCTTGGAGTACTGTTGCCCCTTGTGGGACCCTCACCAGGTGGGACTGACGGAAGATATTGAGAAGGTTCAGAGAAGGGCAGCTCGTTTTGTTTTATCACGTTACGGGGGGGAAAGCGTCACGGAAATGTTGCACGAATTGGGGTGGAAATCATTAAAAGAAAGACGTTATTCATTGCGGCGTGATCTGTTTGCGAAGTTTCAATCACCGACTTTTAGTTCTGAATGTGAAAATATTTTCCTAGCACCCACCTTCTTAGGGAGACATGACCATCCCACTAAAATAAGAGAAATCAGATCGAAAACGGAACGATTTAGGTGTTCTTTCTTCCCGCGCGCTATTAGAGAATGGAACGGTAGGGAAAAGTTATGAAAGTGGTTAATGAACCCCCTGCCAGGCACTTAAATGTGATTTGCAGAGTATCGATGTAGATGTAGATGTAGAAAATGTAAGAAATAAGGCTGTCTAGCTAAATGTACAAAACTTTAAGTGCAGTATCAAAACAAACGAAGACAGAAATTGAAATAAAAATAATATGTAACTATCATACATTCATTTAATTCGAAACTTTACTATATACAACCGCCCGTGTAGTAGACGTTTGCCTTGAGCACCATCATCGCCATCATGAAGACAATCTGCAGTATTTGTACACAAGTTTCCCTTGAATCTACAGCGAAATTCGCCCTGTAGTTTCGTTTTCAAACAGGTTAGAGGTTATAACGTCGTAGTGTTTGATGATCAATGTGTCGTTCAGTGATATAATATTGCAGCTCTTTTCAGTGGTATATTTGGATATAGTTTGCAGAATGTGCTGCGAACAGAATAATGAAAACTTAGTGTCAAACATAATTCAAAACCTATTAACGGATGTCATGTTTATGACGTAATATCTTCAAATTATGTGTACTACAAAAACGTTATTTACCAGTTTCGTAGAGTGGAATATTAGGAAACTGCCTGCCAAATGTCTTGTAAATGGAGTTGCTAGTAAAGACTTAGTAGATTACAACTTCATGCTTATTAAGGCGAATTTTCGTGCATATAATTGTCTTTGACGTCATAGTACCTGAACTATATGTCGTAATACGATATCATTTCGAAGTACATCCAGTGGTGTACATGTAAAATGTCTGCAAAATATAGAGTCTATGGAGTTATTAGGAAAGACGTAATAAATAAAAATGCCATGCTTGACGAGGCGGTCTATCATGATCCTAATTTTTTATGAATCCATAACTGAAGAATTGTGTGTCATACTATGATAAAATTTTGAACTTTCATTCCGTGGTATATGTGTATACTTTCTGTAACATTTGTCGCGAATAGAATTAATAGCGTACAAGTAATAAATTGTAATGTCATGCCAAATGCCATAATTTTAATGAATGAACGCCGGAAAAGAAGTAAGCGACTAACATTTTCCCCTTTCATCATTTTGCTGGAGTTGTCAACGAGAAAAAATTTCCTAAAAGTCTGAAATTATGTTTAATGTTTGGTGCAAGTCGTTAAGTACCCTCCTTCTCAAATAGTGGACTGATAAAATCACATTTTTTCGTGCCGCATGACGGGGAAGGTTTCATGGTTTATGACGTCATATCTCCTGAACTATCGTCCCTATCGCAAAATAATGTCTTAGCTGACGTTTGATACCTATGATCTACATTCCTGCCCAATTTCACCTTCTTAGGTGAAGTAGTTTTCGAGATTTCGTGTTTAGTCAGTGAATGAGTGAGTGAGTGTGCTTCCTTTTTTATATAGCTAGAGATTAATTTATACGTTAGGAAGTCTTTTCTGGAGGCATTTGTGTGCAGTGTTGCTTTGTACGGTACAGAAACAATGACGATAAATAGTTCAGAAAGGAAGGGGATAGAAACTTTTGAAATACAGGGTGTTACAAAAAGGTACGGCCAAACTTTCAGGAAACATTCCTCACACACAAAGAAAGAAAATATGTTATGTGGACATGTGTCCGGAAACGCTGAATTTCCGTGTTGGAGCTCATTTTAGTATTTCTTTTTAAATGCAAATTGAAATAATTCGTGCAGACAATTGTCAAAATACCCAATATGTCGTCAGAATGTAATGTACTTCCTCGATTCACGACAGATTTTCTGTGAACGTTTGGACAGGAATTGTTGGTGATGTCACTGAAGCACTTTATCATGATTTCATACGGGATACCCTACCTGTGCTGCTAGAACATGTGCCTTTACAAGTACGACACAACATGTGCTTCATGCACGATGGAGCTACTGCACACTTCAATCGTCGTGTTCGTACGATTCTCAACAACAGATTCGGTGACCAATTCCATGGCCTCCACGCTCAAAATACCCAATTGTTTCATCACCAACACATGATTTCATACGGGATGCTGCTATAACATGTGCCTTTACAAGTACGACACAACATGTGGTTCATGCACGATGGAGCTCCTGCACATTTCAGTCGACGTGTCCGTACGCTTCTCAACAACAGATTCGGTGACCGATGGATTGGTAGAGGCAGGACAATTCCATGGCTTCCACACTCTCCTGACCTCAACCCTCTTGAATTTCATTTATGGGGGCGTTTGAAAGCTCTTGTCTACGCAACCCCGGTACCAAACTAGAGACTCTTCGTGCTCGTATTGTGGGCGGCTGTGATACAATACGCCATTCTCCAGGGCTGCATCAACGCATCAGGGATTCCATGCGACGGAGGGCGGATGCATGTATGCTCGCTAACGGAAGACATTTTGAACATTTCCTGTAACAAAGTGTATGAAGTCACGCTGGTACGTTCTGTTGCTGTGTGTTTCCATTCCATGATTAATATGATTTGAAGAGAAGTAACAACATGGAAATTAAGCGTTTCCGGGCACATGTCCACATAACATATTTTCTTTCATTGTGTGGGAGGAATGTTTCCTGAAAGTTTCGCCGTACCTTTTTGTAACACCCTGTATACTGCCACAGAAAAGTGCTGGAGATTGTGCAGGTAGCTCGCATAAGTAATGAGCAGGTACTGAACAGAATCAGGGAGAAAAGGAATTTGTGCCACACTTGACTAAAAGAAGGGCTCGATTGGTAGGACAGATTCTTAGACATGAAAAAATCGTGAATTTAGCATTGGAGGGAAGTGTATGTGGTAAAAATCACAGAGGGAGACGAAGAGAACAATACAGTAAGATGATTAAAATAGATGTGGGTTGCCGTTCTTGTGAGGAGATGAAAAGGCTTGCTCAGGAAAGAGTAAGGTGGAGAGCAGCATCAAACCAATCTCCGGATAGGCGACCACATTAATAACAAACATTTATCACAACTTCTTTTCTCAACAAATCACGTCTGAATGTTTTCTGTGTTCAAGTAATCGTGAAATGAATTTTAGTATTTTCTGCAAGTGTCTCGACCCTGACCAACACATATAGATATACATTTGTGGACGGAGACTGAAAGCATGAATGATTTGTATTCGATCTGTAAATCACGTTACGCTGCGACGCAGAAATTTAAAAAAATGTAAATACTGGCGTTATAAGCGTCATACTGCGCTGTGGCGTAAACCGATTAACATATGCCTGGTGTGATTGTTGGGCCGTTACTTTCGCAAACAACACACAGCCGCCTGACAGTCCTCTAATTGCCATCAGCAGCGGAACGTCCAGTTCGTAATGACAGGCGGATTAAACTGGTATTCCAATGTTTCGAACGAGTTTCGAAATGACAGTCATAAAGTATTGCACTGCGCCAGTGTTTTCAACGCAGTGAAAGATAATTCAATAAGAAGCGTCCCGAAATATACGACTCGATAATAAACGAAAAATATTTGTCTCTCTCATGTGATGGCAAAATAATTTGCGCTACGCGTGTGTGATTGGCATGCTTGCGCCAAGAACGTGAGTGGATCGCTGATGTATTCTGCAACTGGAAAGGGAAATATTGTTTTGTCAGTGACGAGAAACACTCACCAACCGGTCTGTGTCTTCTGTAGATGAAAGTTTCTGAACAGTAAAGGAGCTACCTTTATCGTATTTTGCCTTTTAAGAGTGGAGTTTCTCCAACTGATAGAGTTGATTTGACGTGTTCGCTAAAATGCTAACTTAAAGAAACAAAAAAGTGAGAATTACCTGTAGCAGTACTCGGCAAGACACATAACACTGAGCAGCGGACGATACCAATATCATATTTGAAGACGATTGTTAGTAAATCTTTGTAAGAATAAACTCTGATTTCTCGTATTCTGTCGTGGTTTTACTGCGACAAGTAGAAGAGGACGATTATTCACAACATGTACATTATCAAAATTTTTATCAATAAACCACTCTTATGCTCTTCTGGAACACTATTAACTTATATTTACTGATAAATATCTGTTATTCTAATAATTGAGAAAATATAACGGAGAAATTACACTCATGGCCATTAAAATTGCTATACCACGAAGATGTGCTACAGACGCGAAATTTAACCGACAGGAAGAAGATGCTGTGATATGAAAATGATTAGCTTTGCAGAACATTCACACAAGGTTGGCGCCGGTGGCGACTCCTACATCGTGCTTACATTAGGAAATTTTCCAAGCGATTTCTCACGCACAAACAGCAGTTGACCGGCTTGCCTGGTGAAACGTTGTTGTGATGCCTCGTGTAAGGAGCAGAAATCCGTACCATTACGCTTGCGAATTTCATAAAGGTCAGATTGTAGTCTATCGCGATTGCCGTTTATCGTATCGCGATATTGCTCTCGCGTGGGTCGCTATCCAATGATTATGAAAATTATGGAATCAGTGGGTTCAGGAGGGCAATACGGAACGCCGTAATGGATCCCAACCCTCGTATCACTAGCAGTCGAGCTGACAGACATCTCATCCGCATGACTGTAACGTATCGTGCAGCCACGTCTCGATCCCTCAGTCAACAGATGGGAACGTTTACAGGACAACAACCATCTGCACGAACAGTTCGCCGACGTATGCAGCAGCAGGTACTATCAGCTCGGTGACCAAAGCTGCGGTAACCCTTGACGTTGCATCAAAGACAGGAGCGCCTGTAGTGGTGTATGAAAAGACGAACCTGGATGCACGAATGGCAAAACGTCATCTTTTCTTCCGATGAATCCAGATTCCGTTTACAGCCTTATGATGTTGCATCCGTCTTTGGCGACATCGCGGTGTACGCACATTGGGAGCTTATTCGTCGTACTGGCGTATCACCCGGAGTGATGGTATGGGGTGCCATTGGTTACACGTCTCGGTCACCTCTTGTTTGAATCGACGACACTCTGAACAGTGGCCGTTACATTTCAGATGTATTACGACCCGTGGTAAAGAAAATGTTCAGATGTTTGTAAATCTATCGGATCAAACTGCTTGGTCATCAGTCCGTAGCTTAAAAACTACTTAAACTAAACTAACCTAAGGTCAACGCACACACCCATGCCCCAGGAAGGACTCGAACCTCCGACGGCTAGCAACCGCGCGGACCCGTGGCTCTACCCTTCATTCGGTCCCTGTGAAACCCTACATTTCAGCCGGATAACGCACGACCTCATGTTGCAGGTCCTGTATGTGCCTTTCTGGTTACGGAAAATGTTCAACTGCTGCCCTGGTCAGCACATTCTCTCACAAATTAAAAACGTCTGGTCAATGGTGGCCGAGCAACTGGCTTGTCGCAATACGCTAGTCACTACTCTTGTTGAACTGTGGTATCGTGTTGAAGCTACTTGGGCAACTGTAGCTGTACACGCCATCCAAGCTCTGTTTTACTCAATGCCCAGGAGGCGTGTCAGGGCCATTACTACGGCCAGAGGAGGTTGTTCTGGGTACTGGTTTCCCAGGATCGATGCACCCAAGTTGCGTGAAAATGTAATCACATGTCAGTTCTAGTATATTTGTCCAATGAATACCCGTTTATCATTAGCATTTCTTCTTGGTGTAGCAATTTTAATGGCCATTAGTGTAGTATGCTCAATAAACTGAACGCAGGACGTAGAGGTGGACGAAATGCGGACCAGAAATTCTTGTAGATTCGTTACAATATCCTCAACAGCATCTGTGTAATCCGCCAGGGTGAAGTACCTGACATTGTAAATTGCTCATGATCTTGGACGCAATTAATTATTTGCAGTAATAGTAATATTTTCCAGGCATTATAGGTTGATGTACATTTATATATTTTGTATTTCCACATTAGCGGTTTTTACAGAATCTAGATATCGTTTTCAGAGTTGTGTTAATAGACGAAAAACATGCTGAACACTAGTCCTATCTCCTCACCGTATATCCAGTGTATGACAGAGATAATTTATAGATTGAAACAAAGATTTCTGAAAGCAGTTACATTTATTGTATTATCTTAACACATGTTTACATTTGTTTACTAATATCGGTAGTCATGGCATTAGGATAAACTATGATTCTCTTTTTTATCATAACCACACTCACGTGATTACCTGTATGTGAGGTTACGACGCAATAAATAGAGAAAAATCTGTGGACGATTGATTTAAACATCTAAAATGAGTTGTGGAAGAAAATACACTGCTCCAAACTATACACAAAATACAAATTTCATGTATTTTATTGATGTATTGGTTACAACTGTGTGTGTGGTATTTTGCAGTCTCAGCTCATGAGGCTACTATGGGGCTACCAAAATAGTGAGAAGTC
This sequence comes from Locusta migratoria, assembly GCA_026315105.1. Classification (NCBI taxonomy): domain Eukaryota; kingdom Metazoa; phylum Arthropoda; class Insecta; order Orthoptera; family Acrididae; genus Locusta; species Locusta migratoria. Next base: position 108,175,427 of record CM048747.1, read on the forward strand.
ATACATGTTGCCCTCTAATATGGTATACAGTCGCACACTCGCATGAAATGGTCAGTTGAAGGTTCTCAATCAACTATTGAGGGATATTTTGCCATTCTTTCATGAGTGCAATATCCAGTTTTGTTACCGATGTAGGATGAGCTAGTCTGGCTGCAAGGATTCTGCCAAGTGCATTCCAGATATAATCAACCGGGTTTAAGTTCAGTGAACAAGCTGGTCACTCCATTCGTTCAATTCCCTAAGCTTTAAGCATTTATAGCTCTATGGGTACGAACGTTTTCGCCCACCAGGAGGAAGCCATCTCCAGTGGCACCAGCGTACGGCACAACAAAACATCGAAGGATCTCCTGTCCATATAATTGTATAGATCAAGTGCTTTTCTGAACGACATAGAGGTCCGTACGTCCGGCAATACTAGCTCCTGCCCATACCATTCGACCACCACCATGACATGGTGATGTTTCCAGCACAGAAGCAGGATTGTTTCGACTCCCACGTTCTCTCCAGATGAGGGAACAACGATTGTCCACCGGCCGCGGTTGCCGAGGGGACAGCGGCGCGCCAGTCACGGTATGCACGGCCACTGCGGTGGGGGGTTCGAATCCCCTCTCGGGCATCGATATTTGTGCCGTCCTTAGTGTTAGCTAGCGACTGATGACCCGTAGTTAAGTCCCATAAGCTATACAAACATTTGAACATTTTTGACGATTGTCCGGCTGAACACAAAATCTTGACTCATTTGTGATCAGAACCCAGCGCCTTTCGTTACAGCTCCATTCCTGACGTTGCTCCGTCCAGTTTCTGCGGTATAAGCGGTATTGTTGTTTTAATGGGACACACGCCATCGGCCTCCGTGCTTGAAGGCGACATCTCCCGATCTCCCGAGGAGATTTCTGATTATTTTTGTTGGTATTGCGCGACCTGTTACTGCGTGGAATGTGTGTTGTAGCTCAGTTGCATTCAACCTCCTGTCTCGACGGTCTTCTAACTGGAATTACCGGTCATCTTTTGCTGGTGTTACCTGTGGAACACCGTGACCTTGCCTTCATTCAACGGTTCCTGTTGTCTAGATCATGGAAAGTACGCTTCAGCTACCTCTCTCTCTCTTTCTGGTCCGCTTCAAAAATTCCTATAGTTTTCGATAACACAGCTTCGGGTTAGTCACGTTATTGCATTTCAAAACCTGCTCACTACACTACAACAAGTAATACTGTATGACCGCGCGTCTAAAGTGTTAATTTTCTGTGTCAATTGATGAAAATAAGGAAGTGAAAAAATATGGTCTTTTCTCTATTATATGAGTAGATGTATCTGAGCAAGCTTTGTCTAGTGTCGCTCACAGACAGTATTCACGACAATAATTTCCAAGAATGTTAAATATTTGTGACTAACGTCATTTATTTAACATAATTATTGGCACGAGTAGCACTAATCATATTTTGTACTGGAATGAAACTTTCACTCTGCAGCGGAGTGTGTGCTGATATGAAACTTCCTGGCAGATTGAAATTATGTGCCGGAACCGGGACTCGAACCTGGGACCTTTGCCTTTCGCGGGCAAGCGCTCTACCGACTGAGCTACCCCGACACGTCTCACGATGCCGCCTCACAACTTTACTTCCGTCAGTACCTTACAGTATCGAAACTACGTTGGTATGAATAGTGTTAACCTGGGCATATTTTGTATTGACGACAGTTCAGCAATTTTTTCGTACTGCATCAGTACAGGAAATAAGTTCACTTCATACCTAAAAATATTGAGGTTAGATCTTACGCTGGTAAACTAAGTAAGAAAGTAATTCCGTTCTTAAATTTGTTCAGTTAAAATACTAGTATTATTCCTTCCATTCAATAGTTTAATTCCGCAGAAATAATTTACATTGGCCAGTTTTGACTGTCCTTCCATCTAATAGCCATCGTAAAATGAAAGTGATCTGTGCAAGAGGAAATGTAGTGCAGAAGTGAATTCACACCTCTAAAAGTATTGGATATGACTCAACAACGTCTATGGCCCTGTTATGTCTATATGTGACAAGAGTAAAATGAAAGTAAAATAAAGAAATTTTCCGTCACGCATTTACTTTCCTTTCTAGTTTTTCCATAATATGTGAGAAGCATTGATGGACGGATATTCAGAAGTTGTTTGCTTGGGCCTTTGCCAGCGATTATTACCACAAACATGATGTTTACTCTGTTGATATGAACAGTGTTAACCTGGGCATAGTGTCTCGGAACTAGTTTGGTAAGGCCAGTGTGTCACTCAAAATGTTCAAATATTTGTCATCCTATGGGATCAAACTACGTTGGTCATCAGTCCCTAGTCTTACAAACTACTTAAACTAAGTTAAACTTACATAAGGACTACACACACATCCATGCTCGAAGGAGGATTCGAAACTCCGACGCGGAAGACCGTGCGATCCGTAACGTGGCGCTCCAGACCACTCGGCTACTCCCTTGAGGCAGTGTGTCATTGACTGGTTCCTGTACCCTCCCACATTTTGAATCTGTTGGTAAGTTAAAGTGGGTACGATGTGTTCACTGATTACCTTAAACAAATTTTGACATATTTGTTTACTATTTAATTGTATTCCAGGCAACAGAAAGCCTATAAAACTCCATTAAAATTATGTATTGATGTATGTGAAGCTCTATCCTCTTTTAAATGTTATTTTATATTCTGTTGTACTGAGCTCTGTGTGTCGTGTTTGTTAATATTATTATCTTACTTGGGAGGCCCCATATCAAAGTAGCGTCCTATAACGGAAGTGTTATTTGTCAAACACTTGCATCGGAAAGTGTATAATGGGTAATACATAAAAGTTTCTATTAAAAATACTACATCGAGATGGGCATTCAGTTCACTAGGTTTTCCATAACAGAAACAGAAGATGTTTGTGAATGTGTATAGTAATATAATAAGGCTCCTTCTTACAACGACCGGTAAGGAAAGAGTGAGGATTAACTGCCAGTAAACTTTACGCTCAGAGTAAAGATACAGTAAATTACCTTTTGTTTTTACCATCTAAATGTTAGTTTATTGCTTGTAAATTTGTACCCGATTTGTAGCAGTTGATTCACAAGTTTGTCGTAAATGTAATTTCATTCATCAGTTGCTTTCAGTGAAGGGATTTCTTCCAGTCAGCGGTTTAATACAATAATGAATAGAATAGGGCAGACTAATTTTTCTCCAAAAGAAGACGGAAATATCCTTAAACGGAAACTAATTTCATATCCTTGTGTACTATACAGTTTTAATTCTTACGTTCTTTACTTGCTTTTGTATTTAGTAGGCCGACTCTCGCGTCCTTTTCCAAACCGTGCAATTTGTTAGTACGACTGTTGTTTTATTTAATCTGACTTGTGTAATTTAATTGTTCAGATTTTTACTTCTGTGTGACAGTCTTATTTAGGGCAGATCTCGCGTATTAATGACTTACATACAGCAGAGTATCGTAGTCGTTGTTTTTTATGGGTCCATGGTCAGGGAGTGTGACTTCTGTGTTCGGATGCAAACTGAATTTGCTCCCAGATCCAAGAGATCAGTTGTACAGTCGGAGTCTGTGATCGGGAGTCGCCGCTGTTGTGTGCCAGTCACGGGGAGCCAGTGGACGTCCACCGATCGACCCGCGGCTTCAGCCAGCCCTGTTACTGGTCGCAAGGAGACACGCAGCCCATCCCTGATCGCATGGGACATCGCCCCAGGGTGCGACAGACAGCCGAAGCCTTCTCGTGGGACTGATCGAGAGGATTGCCTGGTTCTTTTCACCAACAGGTTCGATGCACTGTAGATGCTGGAAAGTGTACCTGAGGTCACCTCTCAAAATGCAAAATCCGGGTAGTCACGGTGGGACTGCTTGTAGTTCGGAGCTCCAACGTTACGCCGGCAGTGGAGCACCTCAGAGATGGAAAGTAATTCATTGTACAGTCTGTATGGACACCAGGTGGAGAAATTCCATATACGTAATGGGTTCTTCTGGAAGCCATAAACAGCACAGGGTGAAGCCACGCGTAGATGGTGGCTCATGTCGGTACCCTTGTTGTCACTTTGGATCAGAAGAGTTCCTATCCTATTTTCGGCGACGAGTCATCCTTGCAAAAGAAAGGCAGAACATCTGGTACAGATCTGAGGTCTGAATAAGAGGCTGAGTCGGTTTTGCGACCGTGTAAGCTACAGATTGTTCGGCTTGTGCCATGGGGTAGTGGGGTTCCGGATTTCGCTGAATAGATCAAGTGTCTATTACACACAGGAAGGTACTACTGGAGTAACGGGGGCTGTGTGTCGTGGGGTGGGTGTTTCTTTTTCCTTGTTAGAGGGCTTCTGGAACCATAAAAATGGTTTCAAAGAGTGCAGATTTGAGAAAAAATGGTCTGACAATTACAAATTATGCGGAACGTACCATGTGATAAATGGGAATACTGAAGCAAATACCATTATAGATAGCTAAAGCTGGCTAATGTCGGAAATAATTTCTTTTTATGACTTATTATGGCTAGATTTAAACCTGGCCACCGGAACAAATTAATAATTATATCTTTTTTTCGAACCCGTGGCTGAAATGGGTTGACTGCAGAAATGTTTACGGAAAGCTGGAAACAAAAATTTCAAAAACGTACCCGAAGCATACAAAAGTAATTAGTTGTGACTTAAATTTACCAATCTTATTTTGCCAAAAACCTCAGGGAAGCATAAAACTTCGTCCAACATTGCAGTGAACACATTCTCCGGAAACTGTCTAGAGGAATTATTTGCCTAATTATCTGGCATTGCTGCGCATTTTGGGAACACCACCAAGTGGGACTGTAGAGGAGGTAGAGAAATTTCAGAGAAGGGGAACCCGTTTTGTATTATCGCGATAGACGTTAGAAAATTCAAATGTTTGTAAATCTATGGAACTCAACTACTGAGTTATTAGTCCGTAGCTTAGTAACTACTTAAACTAAGGTAAACTATCCTAAGGACAACACTCATGCCCGAGGGGGGACTCGAATCCCCGACGGCAAACGGCCGCCCACACCGCAGCAAGGCGCTCCAATGCGCACTCCTAATCCGCTGCTGATAGAGCTTAGAGACTTCATGGAAATGATGAACGAGTTGCGGTGGAAATCGGTAAAAGATATGTGTTATTCGTTGCTGCGAAATCTATTTAGGAAATTTCTTTCGCCAACTTGCTATCAGCAACCTACATATGGAGATATAACCATCATAATAAAAGAAGAGGAATTATGTTCAAAAACATAAATATTTAGTTGTTCCTTCTTCCTGCACGCTGTAAGTGAATGGAACAAGTTTAGAAATATCATGTAAGCATTTCGACAGACCCTCTGCCAGACACTTAAATGTTAATTTGTATATGTAGAGCTGAAACGTCACATTACTGGAAACAAAAGCGATTCTCCAACGGGGGACCAGAAAAACAGGTCATGGGACGAAGTGGGTTGGATCAAAGGACGTGTAAAAATTGAAGGGGAAATATCACAACACGAAGAAAACGTGTAAAAAGATAATAGCGCTTGAAATGAAAGAACTTTTGTCAACGGGAAAGGGTAGCAAGTGAGTCACAAATCATGTCAAGAATGCAGGAACTTTTCTTCAATTAATGGGCACTTGCATTTTTCGACTGGGAATTCTACGTGATGGGGACGACGTAGGTAAGTTTACTGACGTAATTTATTTAAGTCAGTATTTCGTAGTTTTACTCTTATCTGTCACTGTAAAATTTTCTTTAGCAAGTGGAGAGTCTTTTAAATATTAATGGAAACTAGTAGGTAACTGGTATGTTATTTTGGGATACTGAGAAAGAAACGACCAATGGCAGTGCAAAAACCTGCAACTTCCGTCAGGTCAGTAATAATTTATATCCATTATTACTGTAATGAATAATGAACTGAATGACCGTAAGTCATTATTTTTGAAATGACGGAGGAGCAGAGTGAAGAACACATTTGATCATCCTGGTCCCCTGCACACCTAAAGTCTGTTGCGCGGCCTGAACTTGACGATTGAGGATAAGCCAAGAAAGGGCAAAAATGGTGATTCTAATAAGGATGCTTCTCACAATTGAAACACGTTTCATAGAGACGATCAAAGTCACGATAAAGAGAGGCATGAGTCGTTAAGAGGAACACCTAAGTGGGAAAGAGAAAATCATGAGTGACGTTTGTTAGATCAGGAACAGAAAGCTGGAACTATTGAATATAATAATTTGAAACGAAAAGGAGAAAGATTTGGAAATGAAGAATGTACTTTGTTTTGTAAATACGCATTACTGCCTTTAATTTGTGATTAAAATACTTAAGTACAGATGTCAAACATTCTTTTATGTATGTCCACAGTTTAGCGAAACAGTCTTCAATAAGCGTATTTCTAGTCGTAACTTGCTGAATTTCCTTTACAGTGGCTGAAATGTGGCATTTGTTGCTAAAGAAGGGTCATATTCGCCTTTTTTCTTACCTATGTCGTGTAATGTAGCACAAGTAACTATTATCGTCAGAACTGAATTCAATTCCTTTTGGTAGTTTTTACGTAAGAGTAAAACATTCCTCAAATAAGTCTAAAGACAATGCACCGGTAGAGATAAGTGCCAGTACCGAATAGTTTCAGGCCCGTTGCGGATCGTTTGGCCTCCCGCGTCGGAGGTTCGAATCCTCCCTTGGGCACGGATGTTTGTGTTGTCTTTAGTATATGCTAGTTCATGAGTAGTTTGTAAGTTTAGGGACTGATGACCCCGCAGTTAAGTCCCATAAGTTTTACAAATATTTGAACATTTAGTTTAAGGGACATTTTTAACTGAAACTGTCGATAAAGTTCCCGTAAACAGAGTACTAGACACTGTAAGTACGACATTAAAAGTAGGAAATAATCGATGTAAAATGCCATGCATGTCACTTGACGACCAAGCCACTATTCGTCCATCAAAACCCCCGACATGTGCCCTTCAAATATGCTCATAATCATCAGGAAATATAGCCCTGGGGGTGAAAACTAAATACCATTAAAAGTACAGAAATAATGACGTCAGTCAATTACAAGACCATCATCATGCGACGCATGAATAAGGAGACTGTGAGAATGTGAGCGCTTAGCGACTTGTAAAAGAAAAGCAATTAAAAACCTCTACCAACTTTCCTCGGTGACAATCCCAACTAAATTATAGAAGAGAAAAGGTTTATCGCTTAATCCTTTTCCCCTGTTAAAGAAGTTAAACTACGTCATTCAGTGTTCGGATAAATTAATTACTTCCACACTACTAATTGAATTCACAAGACACTAGAGGAACCGTGCGAATATTTCGCACCGTTAGTGGAAGACAAAAAATTTGGTAAAAGTGGAAGTAAAGTTGAATGTTCACGCATAGCTTTCTTCAGAATCAATCAATGCAAGTGTTTAAAAACGCAAATGAAACATCTTAATCTAATGAGTGTTGTTAGTCAAAAAGAACTGTGTACCTTAATTAGAACCGAAGATATCGTAAGACAGACCGATTAAATTGTTGAGTATAAGGACAGAATGATACTGCGTTTTAATAAATGATGGAGAGACTAAGGTTAATTCTGATACTTGATGACAAATCTGCGTATGAATACCTTTCGTTAAAAGCAAAAATGTAGGAAATAGGTCGGATAGAACGGCGTGACTGACTGACTTTACAGCAATGACATCCCCATAAGAAATATACAGAAGGAAATCGCGTTTTAGTATAGAAAAAGGAACGGGAGAGTTATGTAAATTCTGATACTTGATGACAAGTCTGTGGATGAATACCTTTCGTTTAAAGTAAAAATGAAGGAAATTGGCCGGGTAGTTTGGTGTGGCCGACTGACTCTAGTTTTCGAAGATACTTTTAATATATAAGATTTCAAAGAAAGTATCCACACATGTCACTAAAATACCTCCGAAATTATACCACAGTACGACCGTAGTTTATGAGATCTGTGACCACAAGGAGTCTTCGTGGGAGTGGCGGATTAAAATGTTCAGTACAAGGACAGAATGATACCGCGTTTTAATAAATGACGGAGAGACTAAGGTTAATTCTGATACTTGAAGACAAATCTGGTATGAATACCTTTCGTTAAAAGCAAAAATGTAGGAAACAGGTCGGATAGAACGGCGTGACTGACTAACTTTACAGCAAGGACATCCCCATAAGAAATATACAGAAGGAAATCGCGTTTTAGTATAGAAAAAGGAATGGGAGAGTTATATAAATTCTGATACTTCATGACAAGTCTGCGGATGAATACCTTTCGTTTGAAATAAAAATGAAGGAAATTGGCAGGGTAGTTTGGTGTGGTCGACTGACTCTAGTTTTCGAAGATACCTTTCGTTTAAAGGTAGCCACGAGGCTGAGGTACGAATGGGGAACCAATCAAACGCACTTAACAACTCGATCTCAGACATAGGTTTATATGTCAATACAAAAATTTGTACATTTATATTAGTTATTGTTACAGAACCGGTAGTATAGATGATTGAAGATTCCATGAAGCTATCGTAAACGACAAACATATCAGACAAAAAGAGGTTGAAAGCTTTCAAAATACGCTCCTAACGTTGATAATTATTAGGTACATCGTAAAACTAATTGAGACCTACTGGATGATACTTACAAGAGAATGAAAACTGTTGCACAGCCTGATTAAAAGACGAGATTGTTTGATAGGACATACTGTAAAACGTCTTGCAACACTGAAATTGGTTAAAGAGTTAAGAATGGGTTAAAAGATAGTAGACGAAGGCCAACAACTAACAATATTAAGAAATTGAAATAGATGTGTTTTGGAGTATCTGGCCACAGATGAAGATGCTACAGCTACATATTTACTCTACAAATCATATTTAACTGCATGGAAGAAGGTTTACCAAAGCACTTTCACAATACTTCTCCACCGTTTCATTTTCTAATAGTGCACGGGGAAAAGGCACACATAAATATCTTCCTTTCAGATCTGTTTTCTCTTATTTTATTATAACTATCGTGTCTCCCTATGGAGGTGGGTGCTAAAGAAATATGTGATCATTCGCAGGAGAAAGTTGCTGAAATAAATTTCGCAAATAGATCTCGCTGCAGTGAATTCGGAATCTCACAAATGTACAGTGATGAAGCCATAATACATAGACGGCTGCATTGTAATCTGAAATAACTGAATTGCATCTTCTGAGACAAAAGCAAAAAGGTGGTGGTGAATAAATATCCTTAGCACACAGAATGTCACAAACCTTTTGTACATAATAATAATAATAAAAAATAAATAAATAAATAAATAAATAAATAAATAAATATCCTTTGAATTTATTGAATGATTGCTGCAACCACAGTGCACAGTCAGAACAGGATACTACCCGCCTGTGGCAAATAAACACCAATATCTCCAAAATGGAAAGGGGTATCATTCTGCTCGCAGCTTTACATACTACTTCGATATATTGGCTATGTTTCATTTGCTATAATGCAAGGCTTAAAACAAACCATAACGAAGGTCTACACAATGAGTTTTTACGTTTCGTCGAGTTCTTTACATTAATTATGTGTTGTACAGTAACTGTGGCGAGTGAATGCAGCCAATCATCGAGCAAATATATGAAGCAGTAAGATAAAGAATCAAATTGTTTCACAAAATAGTTTTCTTAAAATTATGTGAGAAGTATTTCACCTCAGGCAACATGTTTGTTACAGTTCTTCGCCGTGTACGGGTTCAACGCTAGTCGCTGTGAATACAGAGCCGTGTATTTCACAAGGGCACTTGTGGACACTGCTGACGTCACTCTCAGCGCCTTCTGTGATTGGCTGGAAAACTGCAGTGTGTTGCGCGACAGCGGCAGCCGTTCGCGATGCACAAACTGCATTGCTGAGTCTGCCACACCGCAACGCAGAAGGCGTTGTCATGACAACCATGTCGCTGCCGCACCATTTATCGAGCAGCAGACACTACTGGGAACATGGCCAGAGTTGGCGCTTAGCGTCGCGTGGTGCGTATCCATAGCAACTGTGCCACATGCTTTTCCGCGCAGCAGTAGAGACTGTTCGCGCGGCTTGTGGAAGGTTTATCAGCGTTGTCGCAGTGGTTCGCGGAAGTGGCCAACGCTGGCAGTAGCTATAACCCTTAATCCACTCTCAGACGGAGCAAGATTTCCTGGAAGCATACCTCGAAGCAGGCAGGCCAGGTGGCGTGTCGACCCTGCTGTCTGCTGACTAGCTGTTTGCTGCAGGATTCTGGATATGAAAATTGAACTAGTAAAATACCGCTAAAGGGTATAGGTTAATGAATAAAATTACTTAACACTGTGGTTGGAGAGCAGATAATTATTAAAGTTCAATAAAAATAGATGTGACTGTTGCTCAATAATGGGGGTCAACTAAGTCAAAGGTAAAACCTAATTCAGCCGCGCGCAGCTTTGTTTTCTCACGTAGAGCCGCTCGCTGCCACAACCATGGACTGCTACCGCGCTCGTGTCTTGCTGGTAACTGTTCAAAATTGCGCATGGAAGGTGCGCTTGTGGCCCGTAGATGGCGCGCTAGTGTGCGACAACACTCACAGATTTGTATGTGTAATGCAAACAGTTTTACCATGGGTTGCGGCCGCTACCGGAAGATGCCCATCACTATGTCGAAAAATTTTTGATGTTTCGACATAATTTGGTCATTTAAAGGTTCGGGGATTTTAAAAAACCCTAATACTATACACCCTTAATTTGGAGAACAAATTCGTTTTTGGGCTGCTAATTATGAGGGATTGAATATTGTATTTGGGAACTTTTGAAAAAAAAAAAAACCCGTTGAACGTTAGTGTGGAACTTTCTTTAGCATTACAATGAAAGTGTCTGCTTATTAACGAAATCTCATCACTGAAATATTACACTGGAAAAAAGTTGTGCTGTGAAAATAAATAGCTTTTTGATTTGAAATTATAGTGGAATTCGATATCCCAGTATATTTTTAAATTAATGATATAGAAGAAACTGATGAGATGATTTTATATGTATACGTTGAAATGTCTAAGAAATAAGGAAAACCATTTAGAGTACATATGATATATTTTAGTTAGTGTCCCAACACAGAGTGATGTTTTCAGATCTCAAACATCTTTCAGCTTGTCAAAAGAATTCAGTTTAGACCATGGTGGCTGTTTTACAGGATTCCAGTAAATTAAAAGTTTTTTATTTCTAAGATTAAGATACAAAAATAGATATTTTCGCCTGTTTTAAAACACAAATTTCACCATTAAAATATTCTAGGGTACCGGATTCCAGGTACGTTTCAACATAACTACACATTTATGTTGTTGTTGTTGTTGTTGTTTAGAGGGGACTAGACTGCATGGTCATCAGTCCCCTTACACATTTATGTTCCCTACAAGAATTTTCTTCTTCTGACAAACATATTATTCACATCTTGTCCCTGACAACATAGCTTCCCTCGTTACGACGTTAAAATCTGCTTCTTTTGCCAAAACATAGCAGAGCTAACAAATATTACTTTCACTAATATTTTTATGCACATAAAATAGCAACATAACATTGAGTGTTCCGGTTTTTAAGGGGACTAAAAGGCAGGGTAATTAGTCGTCCAGAGTATTGAAATTAATTAATAACACTGAGGGCAAGATTCCCATACTAAAATTAAACGAGTAACTTCTTCACTTACATAGAAGAACAGCAATTTTCGTTTCACCAACTACTGATGGCCCTTAAAAAGCCCACTACTTGATTCATTGAAATCTGTAATTTGTTAAATATCGCGATTCATGTGAACGTTTCGTAAATTGATGTTATGTCAAATTAATGTCCTCTTTGTGGGCTATCATTTGATAAAATCTTGCTTCAATACCTCCAGTCGTATAAGAGATATAAGGTATTTTATGAAAATTTCGTTCCCTTTTCTTCGCTGACGCGCGTGATGGGGAACAAACGCTTTACATACAACCGCTCCAGATTACTGATACATAGCGACATCCTTCCAACATAATACAATATTTTAGCTACATTTCATCTGCAGCATCATATAACCTAACTTGCACCAAACGCAAATTCATACCGACCTCTATTTTTCAATGACAAATTTTCGATTTTCTTGCAGTACTGTACTGAATCCGTTAATATCAGAAGGACTATACCCACAAACAAAATAGTAGACAGATCTTCATGAAGCTGAAGAATGAAGCTATAAGATGAGTGAGAATCAAATTTTTTTACCGTATAGTTTCCTCACAATCGTTTGATAAATAATGCAACTCGGCCGAGTTGCGCGCCCTGGCGTTCACGCAGCGAAGACAGCCTGTATGCTTCCGCGCCGAATCTTGCACCGTGTGAGAGACCCAGCAGTATTTTCAGCCGAATTCGTAGTGTGCAGCAGATTAACATGAGCGCCGTCCATGAACCGTGGAACCATGCTCCATGTGAAATGGTCACGTATATGTGAGGCTTAACAACCAGCACTGCGACAAACATTTATATGTCAACGTGTAAATGTGCCCATTTAAGTTAACCACTTCTGTTCATGCTTTCGAATTTCACCATTAACAGTTTCGATGAACTGTCATCGTGTGGACAACATTTAAAATCTCATCGAACTAGAACCAGAATCTTGCTATGTTTATCATAACAGCTTTCAGTACTACAATTTGCAGTTCCTTAATGAAATTGAGTATACGTGTAGTACATTTATTAATAATTGGAAACATCTGACATCTGCTTCCTTCTATTTTCTTTATTAAGGCAACATATTCCAACCATCCTCTCGGTACATTATGGAACCATCAGTTAAGCTGGGACACAATTTAAAAAGCCATTGGCATTAGCATTTCTAGGATAAACACAAAGTCCACATCCACCAACAGATGGTGGTAGATAACATCATGGAAATGAATAACTGGAAAGAATATACTGAGCCATCTGATTACCTTGAAAGACAGACAGAATAAAAGGAAACCTACTTTTAAACCGTTTGTAGATTTGAACTAGGCATTTTACTATCTTGTGTGTCACTTTGAAACGCGTAAGATACCATAGAAGGAATGAGTGACAAGATCTACAACTTCTAAAGAAACCAGGCTGTAATTATCGGGCATAAATGGGGAAACAAACGTAGAAGCAAGAGTAACATTAAAGGTAGTACAGTTATTAAGAGGCTTGCAAAAGATAGATTAGAGTGGGAAATCAATCAAAATATATTTGTGTAGATGCTCACAGGTAAACAGTCATGTTGCTGGAATAAATAGAAGGCTTTATTGTAAACTAAAATAATTCAGAAGTGTAGTTACATCTTGTGGCATAAAAATAAAGTAAAATAAAAAATAAACGGTTTCCATTATATACCAATAGTAGCCCACATATAAATTTTAAAACTTAATTAGGAGTATGTTACACTATTCTTCCTTGATGTGATTTTGAAAGCTGTCTAAGAAGTTCATCGTTCTGTAGGTAAACCTAAAGCTTCTTCCCTATCAAAGGAAAAAAAATATTGATCATCCGATAAAATACGATTACATGCCAATCTTGTGTTTTATCCTTTACTAAAGAACTCGTTTTGATATTGTCAGCCGGTTAAGTGTGATGGTCAAAGTCATAGACATAGTCATAGTCATAACAGGTCCCTACCCAACAGTGGAATAGAAGTACCATTATCTGGTAAACAGGTAGTGGTGTCTTTGAACTTCAAATACAATTTTGATATGTCGGATACGTTTCATTCGCAATAATGTATGTCCTAAATGAATCATATGGAATGTATACACAACTGAGTTTTGATGCCTGCAAAATCTAAAATTTCAGGAAGTCTTTTAATACACTTCATACATTACAGTAACTATAACGAATAAATACCGCTCTTTACGGATCACGTTCACTACAGCTCTTTGTTGAGAAAGCATGTAGTCCCTTTGGAAGTGTGGACATAGCTTACAACAAGTGCAACACCTTCTGTGATTAGCAGCGCGTTTGTGATCTCTACAGGCGAGCAGGAAAGTAGAAATCTCAAGGTTGCGCTCACTTCCTGTACGATACTGGCACTAAGCGGTCATTCGCTCGCCTCGTAGCGTCGTTGCCACTTCGGCGGAATGAACATTGTGGTGGGTCACAGCGAGCACAATAATGAATGCTTCCATGCGACATCGTGGGCTTACGTGTAGTTGCGTGTTGTAGAAAAGTAGGGTGTGTAATGGTGAAAAGGTATTTGAAAAGAATTTAAATTTATCATATGAAATATACTGAAGTTTTTTATATGTTTTCATTATTTTTCTTTGTACAATTGCGGATAACAATCAAGCCAAATAAATTTTTCGGAATTTCATAAACGAAATGCAAAAGCTTCTAAATTTCCAAGTAGACCGTAGAATATATTATTGAATCAGCAAAATTGGAGGACATTGTGAACGTGAAAACGTGTTTTGATTCTCCAATAAAAGGATACGCAGAAGAAGGTAACTTTGAGTACTCATCTATTTCAATATGGAGCTTCTGTTTAGACCTGTACTTTCTTATTATGACACATGAGGGGTATCAAATGACTAAGAAAATACAGGATATTCTCCGTGGAAAATCGTGGAGTTATCCATAGAACATGCTTTGCTCCACATCAACTTTCGAGTAGCCTCAAGATGATCCACCAATGGATCGAAACTAGTTGCTAACATAGTCAAAAGGTTTTACTCTAGACTGCTTTATTATAAATTTTCAAGAAAAATGGTGATAGTCCAAACATATTTCCAAAATTGTGGTTCTGTTTTTACCCCAGTTGAAGCAAAAACTTACGTTTCTTCAAAATTTCTTGTAACAGTTTTCACATTTTCTCGTATCAGCAGATAAAACTTTTCTTAATCATATTATGTATGAAAATCAATCGCTTTGCACTAGTCCATCTTAAGCTCAGAAATGTCTTGACCAACTTGAATGAATTTTGATTATTTTGTTCCGCTTGGATTACATTTATTATTTACGCGCTGTCATATCCCTTATCACCAATCTACGATTTTATTTTGGTGAGATTGTATACACATGACAGTCAGAAGAACCGATTCATTGATATCTGAATAATATTTAGTGTAGTACATGGCTGAGAATACTGTTCTCCTGATTCTGACATTATTTGACAAATCACGGGGAAAATTTTACAGCTACACGTAATTTTTCATAAACTGAGAAGTGTGGGGATGAACATAAAGGAGATCTATATTAATAGCAAACGAGGTAATGCTATGCAGGGGGATGGATGGTTCGATAGTTGCGGATGAGTTGGAAGAAGCAGCAGATGAGAAAGATTAGAGGATGGAGAGGAAGGTGGACATAGAGAGGAAATAGAGAGAACACAGATAAAGGAGGATTACATAAACTGAAAATTGGGATAAAGAGATAAGCAAGGTTTAGGTAATGCAGAAACAGACGTAAGAGGAAGAAGAGGAATGTCAGACATAGGCACAGAGATGCGGTAAGTGATGGGCTAGAGATTCGGGTAAGGTGTGTAGGAATATGTCCAATTACGGCGGTGAATCCAGGGGTAGGGGGGAGGGGATATAGGGCTGCAGCCTCTCCCCCCTCCTCCACCGAGCATGAGGAAAACCTCCTAATATCAGCTATTTTCTCCTTTATTTTGGATGAGAACAATGATTATGTCCATCCGTCTTGCAAATTGCGAATCTTCCGATGTCCTCGGGTGGTCGCCTTAACCACTCGACCACCCGTGCATGCTCCCAGATCCAAACTTCCATGTGTAACGCTTGTCTCTATCTCTCACATGCCGCAACACTGAGGGGCACAATTCCATCACCCTAAGCCTGTCATGGAACTAATTTTTAATTGTAAATATCTGTTCCAGAGGATTAGACATCGGCGGTGATCCGCAGCTGTGGTAAATATTTCCACGGTAGTTTGGGTCTAGCTGGGGAGCGTGCACAGGTGACCGAGTGGTTAAACCCTTACTGCATCTTTTTGTTTTTTATTTTTATTTTTTCTGAAAAAAAGTGACATGTGAAGTACAATGTCCTTATTTCACAAAAAATACTTTAAAAATTCTAAATCTTATGAGGGGGCGTTTATTTTGGAATTAAGGGTTTGTACCACATATGGGACAGCAAGCGGTAATGACTGATACCTCGTGATAGCAGTTTTGTGATGATGATGAACAACATGCAAATTGCAGAATTGTATTTATATAAAACAATTACAATTTGCATTCATTAAATACACATTTTTGAGAAAATTACACTAATTCAGTTTGCATTTTTGTCTACTGAATATGAAACTTGTTGAAGCAACTTCTCTCATTCAAGCACAATGTCACACAGTACTTCAGACATGCTACATAGGATTTTTCCTTGTATTCTGGATACTTGCAATGATCGCGGTTTTCCAGCCAGATATGCATGTGATCCATCCTATCCTGTGGCACCTGGCACTGTGAAAGATCTACTGTAGAGCCTCTCTTACTGTCAAGCTGTTTTTGTATTTCAGTGCTTGTCCTACCACGTTCTTGGATAAGGATTTCCCAGTTTTACAGAGGGACTCTGCAACTGCGACCTTGAAATTAGATTAGATTAGTACTTGTTCCATAGATCATAAATATGACTACGTAATGATGTGGAACGTGTCAGGTGAATGAAAGGTGTCTTTACAAATTATAACTTCGTACTAAATATTACATGACTCAATATTTATTTATTTAATTATTTATTTTGTTTCAGATTTACTAATTTATATCTAAAAATTAATCTATAGTGTAGAAGGAGTTGCCATTCAGAAATTATTTTAATTTATTTTTAAATGCTAGTTGGCTATCTGCCTGGCTTTTGATGCTGTTTGGTAGGTGACCAAAGACTTTTGCGGCAGCATAATTCACCCCTTTCTGTGCCAAAGCTAGATTTAATCTTGAATAGTGAAGATCATTCTTTTTCCTAGTGTTGTACTTATGTACACTGCCATTGCTTCTGAATTCGGTGGGAATGGTAACAACAAATTTCATAAGTGAAGATCCCTAGCTCTTTAAATAAGTGTCTGCAGGATTATCTTGGATGGGCTCCAGCAATTATTCTGATTACATTCTTTTGTGCAATGAATACTTTTTTTACAAGGGGCATGTAGTCAGTGTTTCTTCTTCTCCATAGCAGCCAGCTGTTTACACAAGCCAAGACAACTAGGTGAAAGAATATCTTCAGGTACAATTTTTTGATCTCTTTTGAATTCTATAATATCCTAGCTTAGAAACTAATAGAATGACAGAATTTGAATTTTTACTCTATGCTTCCAAGACTGCATGTTATGCCATATTTTTCAGAGACCTCTTTTTCAATATTAGATGTATTCCAATTCACAAATATATCAACTTACCTCATTATAATTGTCCACAGATGTCCTTTTCCCTCTGCAAATAATATAAACACTGAAATGAACCGTTTCGTGTAACTGATACAACTGTTTGTGTGACCAAACTTGGACATAAACAGCTCGCAACACAAAGCAAAGATTCCTACGACGCAGTTCCTCATTCTGTCAACAAATTGCAACACAGTACTTGCACAGCTGCTCTTGTGTGTCATATCTGTCCCAACATGTAGTTTGGAAATGTATGCTCAAATACGAGTTTGACAAAGAGAAAAGTGGTAATGACATACCTGCCACAGTATGTAGTAAGGAGTTAAGGCTCTTTAGAAGAACAGCAACTGTCAGAAAGTTTCGCAAATTGCGCAAGATATATATGGAAATATTTGACACTACTGCAGGTCACTGCGAATGTCTGTTTCTCTGGAACAGACTTTGAATAATAAACAATGGCGAGCGGTCTAAAGCGTCTCGCTGCGGAGCGCGCGGTTGCTCGCCGTGGATGTTCGAATCCTCCCTGGGGCATGGGTGTGTGTGTTGTCCTTAGGTTAGATTAAGTGGTTGGTAGGCTACGGACTGATGACCACGCATTTTGGTCCGATAGATTTACAAACATTTGAATTTTGATGAATGTACGCTCAGCCCATCTCCCTTCCCAGTCCAAGATCTTGGATTCGCCCTGCCCAATTCGGATGCTTTTTCACCATTTGTGGAGAATTTCAAGGTTCACTATTTCCTAGACTACCAATGTCGCATATTATTTCGGAATTGTTGACATTTGAATGGATCATTGACATTTTACAAATTTTTCAGGAGAAGTGTTTGAAGCGTATACGTCGAGAAGGGGCTCATCAACGTCTTAGAAATGTTTTAGGAGAAGATTTTGAACATTTAATTCCATGTAGAAACTGTGTTTTACAAATTATTCATCTCTCTTTATGTAACATATCTTAGAAATATTAGTATTTTATTGTTGGGTTTTCTCTGGAAAATGTCGATGGGCCCTTTCCTTTCCTGTACGGGATTTTTTTTGTTATTTTATGCACAAGAATCTCCCTTTTCACTTAATAATTTTGTCCCCATTATTGAAACTTCATTCCCCCGATGAGGCGTGATATAAGCGCGTAAAGCATTACAAATATTTAGGAAGAAATACAAAAATACAAGAGTGCAGATACATGAGCATAACAAACACATAGCACGGAGAAAATATGAAGGTAATACTGCGTGGAATGGAGTGACGTGAAGCGAGTATAAACGTACATGGCGACGATGGCGGAGTAACGCAACATTGTAGCGCCGATGCACACAGACATTTAAAATAGACAAGCGTCGGCTTCGGTGTGGTCATTTGCAGTTTTTTCAAAAATAACAGATAATATTCTCTCCGACGGAACACAGACGATTCACATGCATTTGTTTGATGAATATAGTGAATCAGGACGGGAAAGGAGCAAGGGGAGGAGCGAAAGAGCGGTGGAGAGGGAGCAGAGGAGGAGTATTGGGTGGGTAGGGGGACAGGAGGAGGAGGGGCCACAGACTAATACATGAGCTTAAATCCTGCGAAATCATCCGTTTAGTCCTCGCCAACTGCTCTCAAGGTCCACTCCTCAGCGGCAAGCGGCTCAACCCAGTGCCGTCTAGGTGGCACTGGTTTAGCTAAACCATTAGGAACTCTTAACGTCAAACACATATCACAGAAAAACAACAGCTCCTAATGAACAGTTTAAGTTTTCAAGTATAACATTTTTTACAGATACTGAGTATTAACGAAATATAAGCACATTTAATGTAAAGCGGATTGCCTAATGGTATTTCCATGAGTAACATACAAGTTTTTGTTACAAGCGACTAGCGTTTTCTATATATCTATTTCTTACAGACAACTCGTTTACCTGTAATCCTCATTCTCCCAACATAAACTGAAATTTTGCAAGACAAAGAATCTACTTAACTCTTCTTACTAGTATAAGAACTGCTAATTCGAGGCAGCTGTTGGTTTTAGTAGTGTGTAGTTTCATGTCGTATTATTTAGGCCTAATAGTTACATAGATGCAATGTAAGTCCACATTTGTTTTGGAGTTGCTACATTTCTTAGTTTTAAGTGTTCAAAAGTATAACAAAACTATCTTGAGAACGTGACTTCTCTAACAAAGTAAATTCCAATTGATTATCCCGATACTGTCTGTCTGTTCAATAACAGCAACAACAGCACAATACACATTCGATGTATGTAAACATACTAATCTCACGTCATTCGGAACACTAACACATTCTTTACAGTGAAACTTAGTGAGTTAGATATATGGGAGCTGTTCTAAGGTAGTGAGTAGGGTGATTTGTTGCAGATCTTCTAGAAAGTAGAAAAGGTTCTCCTGGAACTGCAGAAAATGCTGCACGAACATTTATATTAAAGAATACGAAAGGAAAATCTACATCCTGCCAGGCATATCTGCTGGAAGCAAAGAAGGAGTTGATTGGTATCAAGGGAGATAAAGGGGAAGAGGATTGTTGGAAACTGGCAGCTCTTATTTGCAAACGACATCGAATGTGGAAGAACGTACAAACGTCACATAATGAAAAGTCATAACATTTGTTAGAAATGCAAAGATTAAAGAAAAAAAATCATGAAATGGATGAAACTTACTACTGAGGCACAGCAAATTGTTATATGTAATGAAGAAAATATTGCGGAAAAATACTGTTATTAGGTAAACAAAATGTATTGGAACTCATTACACATGCAAAATACACACAAAAAAAATGAATAAAAAAATCCATAAATTTGTAGCATCTTACAGGATTCGAACAACCAACCTTCAGCACATTCCATTAACTGCATAAACACACTGGGCAAGCTGAACAAGTATTTGTAAATCTACCTATATTCAGTAACATTTATTTATATCTAATAACGTATTTATGTCAAAGTCGTTACTTACGAAGAGTGTAGCGCAATTGAAGACATGTTAAAATCTGAAGCAATCCAAATAGTGAAATAAATGACGAGCTGTTGGGATGGTGGGGCAGGGCGCTGGGTGGGTCCAGCCCTGCAGGTAGAAGAGTGGAGGGGGATTTTCGCAGGATCTGACGTTTGCTCAGACATATGGAAAAGGATGAGGGGGGATGCCCCAGCAAGCTGTAAGGAGCAGGAGAAGAGGGGGATATCGCAGGGACTGGCAGGAGTAGGGAGGGCGAGGAGGCATCTTATAATATTTTTTTCATTTATTTTCATTTCATTCCATGGGTTGGGCGGGCTGACAGCACCTGAGGCGCTCTTCAAATGTTCAAATGTTTGTAGAGTCTATGGGACTTAACTATGGGGTCATCAGTCCCTAAACTTACAAACTACTTATGAACTAGCTAACACTAAGGACGGCACAAATATCCATGCCCGAGGGGGGATTCGAACCCCCGACCATAGTGGCCGTGTAGACCGTGACTGGAGCGCCTCAGTCCCCTCGGCCACCGCGGCCGGCGAGGCGCTCTTCAGCATACAGAAATTTCACATGGTAGGAAGAATATAAACAAAAGACAAATTGAGTATAAAAGGAGACAATACATAAAACATGGTGAGAAAATGGAAGACGAGCATAAATTTGACATGGTGTTTGGTGTGTAGTACATAAAATCACAAGGCGTCGAAAAACGGAGAAACACTACACTGAAGAAATTGGACACATAGACAATTAAAAAACGCATTCTCGGCTGTGGGATGGCCGTTCACAGTTACTGATGATTTACAATCCTATGGCGACACAGGTGATGAACACGTGAATGATGTTGAAAGAGTGGGTGTAGATGGGGTGGGAGAAAAAGGGAGAGGGGAAGATGGGCTACAGGTGAGGACAGGGAGAGGAGGGGCCACAGGGCCAGGGGAAGAGAAGGGGTGGCTGTTCGCAGAAGGCGTAAAGAGCGGGAGGTGGGATTCAGGAGGGACCGGCAGGAGGAGGGGGGTCAGAAAGGAGGGGAGTGGGGCCCTTATGGTGGGATCAAGGACCGAGGCAGAGACAAATATATACAGACGGAAAACCTCCGTAAGAGCTTGGTCACACGATCAGGGTTGGGGGAGGGAGGGCCAGTGCAGTTCCATAAGATGTCCCATGATGGCGCTGAGGTCAGAAGCATCTCTTTAAAACTGGCCAGAGCAGGCGGCAGGTAGCGGCCTCCCCCACCACCACCTCCCCTCAAACGCCGGCAAGCCGGACACAGCCATGGCCTCGTGGAAGGTGGCACGAGCTCTCCCCTCAGCCTCCCATCCACACTGCCTTCTGATGTGAGAGAGGCGCCTTCAGTAGTGACTCTAGCGTCGTCGACCGGTACTAAACCAGGCAACCGTCTGACATCTGCTGGCATCTTACGGAACTATGAGGGGAGCGTAGGACAGAGGTTTAAGGGGGGCTTCTTCTCTGTATATGTTACTCTGTGACAGAGGGGAGAGGAGGAGGAGAACGTGGAGGATGATAACTGGTACGAGGGTGGAGGGCATTGTCAGGGAGGGGGAAGGTGCTGAAAATGTCACAGTAATGTGTAAAAAAGGTGGACAAGTGGAGAGCAGGAGGGGATACAATAGTAATGGTGCGGCAATGGGTAGGGATTGGTGAGGAGATGATGGACAATTGGGTGAGAGGAATCCAGTTTACGGTAGAGGAAACGAAGATGAAGGTGCTCAATGAAGCAGACAGTGGTGGAAGGGGATGAGATAAAGGAACTGTGTGGGGGATGGGGGAGATAGGAAGGGATACGAAAGGCTAGGCGGAGGGGATGGCGTTCCCAGTTCTCTAGGGACTTGTAGAAGGATGCAGGGTCAGAGATCCAGGGAGGATTGGAGACGTGACGATGGGGCCGATTAGGGATTTATGAGTATAGAGGATTGTGAAAGGGTTTAGGCCCCAGGCTTGGCCAAAAAGGAGTTTGAGGTGGCAGAGGTGGGAGAGGGCTTTTTCTTGGTGGTGGGTCCAGGAGAGGGTGGGATCTATGGTGAGATCCAGGTAGTTGAGGGTGGGAGTGAGGTGGACGGTTCGTCTCAAAATAAGAACAGTCCTTATTGAAGTAGACACTGATGACAACATGTGGTAAACAGCAATTTGGAAAACATATCACTAAGCTCCTTGTTTCTGTGTACCCTTGAATTGAATTCATCACTAACTGTCAATGCCGTAAGTCAGCGTAACGACCTTGAGGCTGTAATTCCGTGGCGCCCACTACAGTGGAGACGCCATTTGGGCTGTGATTGTGCGCGGCCGTCGTGGCCCCTCAGAGGTGGGGGCGTGGGGGTACGGTGTTTGCGCGCCAGCCCGGCAGGTGGCTCTGGCAGACGGTGTTTACCGCGCGCGGCGCTGCAAGCCAAACACGGCGACCACACGCGCCACGCCGTGCGCGCCGCACGCGCCGCCGCCCCGCTAGCACGCAAATACGACGCCGCCGCCGCCGCCGCCCCGACCGGAATAGACAAACAGCGAGCAGCGCTCGGCCGTCTGCCGGTCGCGGGTGCGGCTGTGCCCTATACTTCTGCACGACGATGACAACTGTGCTGACAGTAAGGTTGACAGAATGAACCTTTCACTCTGCAGCGGAGTGTGCGCTGATATGAAACTTCCTGGCAGATTAAAATTGTGTGCCGGAACCGGGACTCGAACCTGGGACCTTTGCCTTTCGCGGGCAAGCGTACTACCGACTGTGCTATCCCGACACGACTCGCGATGCCGCCTCACAACTTTACTTCCGCCAGTACCTCGCCTCCTACTAAAGTTGTGAGGCGGCATCGTGAGTCTGTCGGGATAGGACAGTCGGTAGTGCGCTTGCCCGCGAAAGGCAAAGATCCCAGGTGCGAGTCCCGTTTCCGGTACACAATTTTAATCTGCCAGGAAGTTTCATTAAGTTTGACCTTTAATTTAGACAACATTTTCACAGAAACAACACCAACATTTTTTGAAGTTATTTATGTTGTAAAAAAAAAAAAAAAAAAAAAAAAAAAAGTTTAGATTGCAGTAGGTTATTTTATTGAACCGGTTTCGGCCTACTGTAATACGACCAGTTACCAACATGCAGCTAGAGTGCAGCCACGGTTGCCTTGCAGAAGTCACTCCCGGCCACATGGGCTGAGTAAATGTTTATGAAGATGATCTGCAATAGTTCACAACCGGTTAAATAAAATAACCCTTTGCGATCTAGACTTGTTTTTCTTACAACATAAAGGTTCATCAGCCTGAAGAGTTCAACCCTTTCGTGACCAGCAGGATAGTTACCCCTTCGTTATGCAATTTTCGCCACTCCCCGCTAATGTCATATTTTTTTGCTCCGAAAATTCTCGTCAAAATTTAGTTTTCAAACGTTCGAAACGGTTTTTCTTTTTGCAAAGTGAGAGAACACGTTTCACAGCCATACAGCACAACTGGAAGAACGATGGTGTGGTGTCGCGCAAGTATTAAGTGCGCGCCACGTACTTGCGCCGCGCGCCGCTATGCACGCACGGCGCAACGTTCTTACGACGTCGGTCACGAGCGCCCTCTGCTACAACTCCGCTCGTGGCCACCACTGGACTGCATCGTTCACTTGGGACTGAGATAGGAACCAGTTAACACTTGGGCATCAGCTAGGCACCAGTTAAGACTTGGCTATCGGATAGGCACTAGGAATCATCAGTAGACAGGCCTCTACATAATCTATGTATCAGCATTCTGCAGTCAAGAACTATGTAAAAGTTAAGTATTACTAAGTCTCTGTGAAATATATACCTCGTTCTAATTTACTCTAGTGTTTCTAGTTTCTGCTGTCCCACTGGCTGGTCACCTCTGTACCTTCACAAGCGTGCATCCTTTATTACTGTGCCGGTCTCTTTCTACTCAGCCACCGACACCTACGACAACCGGCGGACGAGACACAAAAGCTGCGACGAGGCTGGGACACAAAAGATAGTTTTGCATATTCTAATCTTTACATTTCTAGACAATAACCGTGATGAGAGTAATCTGTTCAGTGAGAAGTAGCAAGCATTTCCAGTCCATAATCTCTTCCTCAGCTCGGATTCAATGTCATTTCTCGATGTAATCCCCACACCTAAATATTTAAACACATTCATGTCTTAAAACTGCGTATAACCAACTATTCACATTCCTGAGCTATTGCTGTTGTCATTCTAGTAATAACCAAGTATTTTTTTTGTCTTTACTTATCCTCAGACCTACGTCTTCACTAGACTTGATTAACGCATACGCATTTCCTGTTACAGATTCTTTCCTATCACTAATGAAGTTTAGATCATCTGTATTCCCTAACATCTTCATATTTCCATTTCATTCCACACCCTCTGAATTTTCTGCTGCCATTCGCACTAAATGTTCTAGGCCTAAATAAAAAAGTAGTGGTAACAGGTTATCTGTCTGCTTAAGACCGTTCTTTATTTCGAATTCTTTGAATCCAATTTCTCCACGCGTGTTCTACCTTTTTTGATTTTCAAACTCTCTTCTATATGCCCAACATACTTCTTTGGTTTTGCAAGTTCTAAAAGAATTCTGTACCCAAAATACGAATTTATATCCTGAAGTTTACAGGGAAATAAAAATCCCACATATTGTGGTGCAGGCAACTAGCCCTGAACGCATCAACAGTTTGGAGCCAACTGGCTTGTTTGGCGTCTACTGAGCGTGATATCTGTTATTTTCTTCAGTTGTGCATAGTGTACGTCGTGTTTTTGCAGTTTTATGTACTATTTTGTCTTGTCTGAAATTGATTAACTTGGTAAATACATTTCTTGTTTTCTTTAGCTTGGCGTTCCAGAAGTAACCAAGCATTTCGTTTTGTCTTTAATTATCCTCAGGCCTACGTCTTCACTATATTTGATTCACGCATCCGCATTTTCCGTTTATCTTTACCTAACCGCAGACCTACGTCTTCACTTATGCGCAGCTGGAAAAACATTCTTCAACAAATAGCACACGGAAGCGATGCACACAATTCAGTACACGGAATCAAAAGATATGAACAAATTTCATACGTAGTTATTGCAAACTATACAAGTTTGTGTGCACATTTATTGGCAAATCACTTCTACATTGGTGTTTTCCCTGTGGCCAGCATGTGTACAGAATTTATATAGTGCCTTTGGTTCATATTTGTGTCAAAATACATATCTCTATTCGATTCCGTAATATTATTGGATTTCTCTCGATATGATATGAAAGGGGGAAAACGTCGTATTATAGGTGAATGCTTGTTACTGTTACATACTGGAAGTCGTGACATTGCAGTCAGCTGTCTCGTTGGAAACTATGAAGATAAACAATCTGACAGTCGCCAAAACAGACATAGGAAACACATTACACTACGTTTAGTATTTTCCTGTTATTTCCTGGTTCTAGAAATGTCGAGGCTGACGGAAGAGGAGACATTTGACTGTTTCCGCTGCCAGATTATTAAGTGTTATCTGAAGACGAAAGTGATGAAGAGGCAGCAGAGGAAATTAAAACACCTTATGACTCTAATGTGAGTGTGACAGGAGTACTTGAAAATGACAGCTAGGACTGTGAAGAGAAGGGGAAGGCATTCATCATAAAAAAACAGACTAAGAATTTGTAGCGTTCCTGATTATGTTCGCTTATGCGCAGCTGGAAAAACATTCATCGACAAATGCAGACGGAAGTGATGCACACATTTCAGTACACGGAATCAAAAGATATGGACAAATTTCATACGTATTACTCCAAACAAGCACTGTGTATTCAGCCACTTTTTGTAAAACTTCACAGATGTGTTAAGCTAATCAATTTACACATATTTCTGGGTGCTATCTTCTTTTCTGTGGAACCTTGTTACTATTTTCCAAAGATCGCTGATTTTTTATCTAGCACAATTACCGGTTTCGACTGATCTCGCAGTCATCATCAAATGTATAAAAGGAGAAGGTCAGTCAACGTACCTGCCACATGCTAACCATGAACGCTAAAAATCAAAGTTTATACATTGTAGTTTTGATGTCTGCATACATGTGGAACTGTGGGGTATGTAATCATACCAGTGACATAGCTCCGTCTATACGGCGTTCCGTGTGGTTGTCACATACACACAGTGGTGCCCAAAGGGGGAGGGGGTCATGACGCAAACTGCTCATTAAATTTTCTGGGGGGGGGGGGGTTATAAAACAATTTACAAAACGTGACATAAAAGATATATAATTTCATCATTAAAGGGCAACACAGGACCTAATATCTCGGGTGAATGTGTGTGTGTGCGTGGGGGGGGGGGGGGGGGGCGAACAGTTGTTGGTCGCAGTTTGCCGGGGGGTGGGGATGACTGGCCAAGAGGGGGGCACCTCTGCATACATTAGATTGCATAGTTACATAATGAAAACCAATCAAGGCCTCCACAACATAAACAGCCGTCGACACACGGGCCATGATTTGTTTTTATTATGCGACAACGCGATCTTGTGTTTGTGACAAACGGACGGGACACCGTATAGACGGAGCTGTTACTGGTATGATGAGATACACCACAGTTCCTCAGGTACGTAGGCATCAAAAATAAAATGTATAAGCTATGACTTTTAGCATCCATGGGCAGTACGTGGCAGGTAGGTTGACTGATCTTCTCCTTTTATACATGTGATGATGACTGCGAGATCAGTCGAAACCGGTAACTGTGCTACATAAAAGAAACGATCTCTGCAAAACAGTATCAAGGTACCACAGTTAAGCTAACCATTGGTTCTCTTCATTTCTTGTTTCTCGAGTCCAGTGGGATATACATTTCGCATTGAAAATAATTTTAAACTATAAAAATAACAACCGAAATGTAGAAACATGGCCTGACTCATCACACTTTCCAAAAGCAGGAAACCAGTTGTTACGGTAATATGTGAAAGTTTAATGATTTCGGTGCCGAAAATGTTAAGAGTCCATGAAGTGAACATACCGCATGCCCAGTTTTAGTTGTGCCTGTTGATCCCGATTCCAGCGGACTGTGGTTCTTGAACTTTGTATTCTCAACTGAGAGGTTAGGATGAAGCTTTACGCTGAAAACAGACGAGCGTTCGAATCTAACTGGTGTCAATTGTCAGTTTTCTTTAACGTGTGCATGTAATATTTTACGTGTCATTTCGTAACAAAATGTGCAGTTTCACGATTCTCTAGGTTTCTCATTCTTCAAAAGTATTCCATTTTATAACATTCCGATCTTCAAATAAACACCAAAATGGTCGAAGTAACAATATTGAAACTGGAATTTTTTATAATTACTTAGATTGCCCCTGGTGTTTGCAGCTTGCAGCTAACCGAAACGTATCAAATGATAGGTATTTTTTCTAAAATCTCTGCATGCGATTTACACGAGCAGGTGGACATGGTTTTCAACATCGGTCATTTCCTTTTTAATGGGTGTTCTACAGCTACGGTGGGACTGTTTGACAGTTACGCTATGAAGGGACTACTGACATTTTCTTTTTAGTAGACGCTAATCAGATGAAGAAAGGTTATTACAATGGAAACGACAGATAATGGAAAACCCACCCGCTCTCTCACGTAAACAGAGCTTACGGACTTTGCCATATTTTTCAGTTTACTGAAAAATATAGACAACAGGAACAATGAAAGTAATTACAAATAAATACATCCAATTAAAATTTTTTAATGTGATCATTTGTATGTTTAAAGATTACACTGTTATAAACCGGACTCTTTTGAAACAATGTGAAACCCAGAAAAGCTTAAACTCCACTAGCAGTTGCGACATGACGTTTAAAATATTACCTGTAAAAGTTAAATAATGTCAATTGACTCCAGTGAGATTCTAACGCTCGACCTTTACGTTCGTAAGCCATTTTTCATAAAATGTTGCCATATATTTGGCGAATTTTGGATTGAAATGGTGTAGATATATGTACACAACGAAAAAGCAATAGGAGAAAGTAAACAAGAACGGTGATGATTTTACCACCTATATAGATCAGAATAGTCCTTTTTATTGTATAAATTCTTTTATATTGCTACTGTTACCCTTTGCTGATATGAAAAACTAGTAAATAAATAAAAACGTATTTGATTAGATATGACAATTTGCACATCTTTTTATTTGTTTCAATTCATTATCAATAGAAGCAAAAAGAAAGAAAGAGGCCTCTCCTAGATTTTGTGTTCTTAGTTCTCCTGCTATCTTTCTGAACTGAAAAAAAAAAAAAAATACAAATACTGCGTCTGAAGCTATTGATGGAGACTTTCTGGACTGTCTGGAGCCGTGGCCATCTTCTTGAGTTTTGTTTATTGCCGTCAAATTCAGGTAACTTTTTTTGTTAATTCTCAATTATTATTTTTCTTATATCATGCCCGGTTTCAATGTACCACCAAAGAGCTATAAAAAAATTCCATCAGAATGTTCGCATAACCTATCCGGCAGACTGTAGTTACGTTTCTAATCACCGATGTCATGTTCCTTTGTGCCTAATATGTAGTGCACTGTAATTCCCTTCAGCCAGTTTATATATATACAATTATATATATTTTATTTCATTCATTTGAACACTGTAATTCGTCAAAAATATATAAAATTGTATACAAGCCGAGGCTGGGCTCCTGACGACAATTAATTGTGTCTCGATACCTCATGGTCTGTTCTCCCTGGAATACAGTATTGTGGCTGCGAGCATTATAGAATAAATAGGCTGTGGTATAGGAAAGAGACAGCGTGGCGAATGGAGATTTGTGCGTGGCGGGAGACGTACAGGGAAGAGTCCTCTGCAGTCGGGCTGGTCACTGTGTCGTCGGTCGTAAGCATTTGGCGTCTAGTTGAGTGGCGAGGCAATTAGTCACCTCGAAACTCTTTGTGAGTGTATCTACCACGAAAACGGACGCATCTGTTTTCGAAGCCGGATTGTGTCTTGACCCTAACGTCGATGACCGTCTCACTCTTTTTACGTCCGGCCGCTAAACACAATTTTGTATTATGACATGTTAAGCTCTTAGCTAAACTCTGCAAACCCTTGAAAATGGCAAATTAACCGTAACCGTAACCATTCAGAAAAAAACAGCTATGGTCAATATGTCATTTTGCAATTATCTTACAGCTGTTAAATCCCACCTGTTATCCTTTTAATACACAGTTGCACAATATAAACTGGCGATGGAGACAAAGTGATTTAGGGAGCCGGGGTTGATAGTAAGAGCCACAAAACTGCGCTAGTAAGGCGCTAACGTAAGTTGCATGAGCGGCTAGAGCTTAAATGACGATAGGAACCAAACTGGCTGCAAAAGGCATACAAGAAGAGTGTAGCAACATTGCAAAGTGGTTATAATAATATGAAAACGGTTGTGAACGGAAAAAGTTACGATAACATTAATAGCTTAAAGAATACTTTTGAAAATGTTATCAAAAGAAACATTAAAATTATTGCCTCTTTGTGTGCATCGAGTACAAATGTATTCAGTCATTAAAGTTATAAAAAGCAATTATAGTTGTAAAAAGTGGTGACATAATAAACAATGTGTTAAGGAAATTAAACTCAAGTGCGCACAGAAGCTTTGAAGGCGAGGAGAAATGGGTGGTAAGAAGGGTGGGGAAGCGGTGATAGGGGTTTTATGGCTAGCAATACAAACATAAAGTGATATGCTGACATGATGTCATAATAATAATAATAATAATAATAATAATTTCGTGTGGCTCAGTGGCCTGGTACAAGGCTATCAACTGGACGCCACTTCAGAACTTGCGTATCCCTGGCCTACCCCATTTTTCCAACCGGGGAAAACGAACCTATAGCTTTACGTGGAATTCGAACCACGTGTCGTTTCTGGCGATTCCTCACATCGTTGAGAAGTAGACTGAAAAAATCTGAGGTCCGACCGAGTTTCGAACCTGTGATCATCGAGTCAAGCGCTTTACCCCAAGACCACTGAGCTCGACAGTGTCATAGTAAGACTTATTTTTACTGCTCAGCTGGTCGTTGAGGCTGAGTTGGCCTGAGAATTTTAGAAATTTCGTTATTTCAAGTCCTTCAAGGAGATTTACATTTTTCTCTTTATGCAAAATCTGAAGTGCATTGATTGCAGACTCATTATGACCAGTAGCATAAAAATGTTCAGAAAATGATGATTTGAAAATGAATGACTACATAAATAAATATATAAAAATAAAAGAACGTCGCCAACTTTCATACCTAGCCGTAAGTTTTTTGAATACGCCATACACCACACGCCAGGAGATATTAAGGAATCATCAATGACGATTTGTTTCTTGTAGAACCTCTGGTAGTATTTAGGAAATCGCTTAATACTATATTTAGTTCCCAGAATGAAACCTTCACTCTGCAGCGGAGTGTGCGCTGATATGAAACTTCCTGGCAGATTAAAAATGTGTGCCGGAACCGGGACTCGAACCTGGGACCTTTGCCTTTCACGGGCAAGCGCACTACCGAATGTGCTATCCCGACACGACTCACGATGCCGCCCCACAACTTTACTTCCGCCAGTACCTCGCCTCCTACTTTCCAAACTTCACAGAATTTCTCCTGCGAAACTTACAAGACTAGCTCTCCTGGAAGAAAGGACATGGCGAGGTACTGGCGGAAGTAAAGTGTGGGGCGGCATCGTGAGTCGTTTCGGGATATCACATTCGGTAGTGCGCATGCCCGCGAAAGGCAAAGGTCCCAGGTTCGAGTCCCCGTCCCGGCACACAATTTTAATCTGCCAGGAAGTTTCACTATATTTGGTTGTTTAATGTTTTTTTATGTTAATGAGCATATTCACCTTTCCTTTATTTTCAAAAAAGAATGTACACCTTGCAGAAATAAATTTCTCAGCTTGAAGCTTAAATAAGAAGTGAGTACCCCGTACGTTTAGGTATCAGCTTCCACTGGGTAGAATGCAATGTCCTGCACGGAAGTGACGATCGAGTGTTATTCAAAACCTGGCACCGTACGAGTCCGAAGTTTCGAGGTCAAAGAGGTGTCCCAGTAAGAGCCGGAGGAAAGAGGTACACGGTAGCACGGATCGCCGGAGACACGTTAGGCGGCCCGGCGGTTGTAAGTGGGCCACTGGAGGCGGCGCAATCGCAGGCGGTGGGGGCGGCGGGCGGCAGCCATTCCGCGAAATTGGGGGAGCGACCGCAAGGTGGCTCTGGGGCCGCCCCAGAGAGGGCGACGCGAACAATAAGGACGCGGCGAACGGCTGGCGGCAGGTAAGAAGCGAGATAACAGGCTTCATCGCGGGATACGATACGGCCTCGTATCGCCCGGGCCGGCCGGTATTCCCCGTACGACAACTCAGTGGGGGTTTCTCCCTGGGGCCCCGAGCGCTATACCGAGCGCCGGAAGGCGGCTGAACGTCGCGTCAGCAGCGTCACATCCTGCTGCAGCGCGCTATACCGCCGCAACTGTCGCTTTAGCTCTTTCCAGCGATTTCTTTTGTCGTGCTTGTAGAAAATACCCCCCTTCTTCAAGACGGTTGATGGAGTGTTTATCTGAAGACTGACTCCTGTGAACCACGGATGTTGCCGAGGCGGAGTGGTTAGCGTGTCTCACATATAGCGACAAGTTGAGCCACACAGGCCTGAAAGAAGTGTGTTTCTGAAGAGTGGCTGCAGCCTAGTCTGGTATAGTGCAGTATGGATGATCGAGTGATCTATCCTTGAAACCATGCAGTGTGAACAGCTGATACAGTTATTCAAATGTTTGTATATCTAAGGGACGACTCCTAGGCTTACAAACTACTTAAATTAACTTATACTAAAGACAACACAACCAACCATTCGCGAGGGAGAACCGAAACATCCGGCAGTGAACAACCGTCCGCTCCGCAGCAAGCGCCTTAGAACTCTCGGCTACTCAACCGTGGCAAATGGCAGAAAGAAAGGAGAAATTACAGCCGTTACTTTTCCGAAGGACATGCAGCTCCACTTTACGAATAACCGATGATGACATCCTGTAGTGTATAATAACCCGGAGGGAAAAGAGTCCCCTTTCGGATTTTCGGGCGGAGGCTACTCAAGACGATGCTGTCATCGGATGACACAAAACTGTAATTATTCGAATCAGAACGTGAAAATTTATATTCCTTAATAGGGGAGGTATGATAGAAATTAGGAAAAGGGACAGGCTGAAGTAAGATATAGTAAGTATTGGTAAAGGATGAACAAGGTTTCTATTCAGGTGAGTACAGGGTTACAAATGTTGGTTTGGGGTAACGCAGCAGTAGCTCTAATAATGAATAACAAAACAGGTATGTGGGTAAACTACTATGAAGGGTATAGTGAACGCGCTATAGGACACAATGTATATTCTAACAAAGGCCACCTTTGTCCTCAAACAACAAGCAGCCATAGCCAAAACAGTGATGTGCGTTATTTCCATGTAAAACGCCGTACTTGTCTGCTAGCATCACTAAATGGTGGCTTAGTGTAGCTGCACTAACCAGTGTTCCAGTTCCGTCAGTGATATTGGTGTAGTACGTATTTACCTCTTGGAGTGTTCGCAAGCGAGTTACTGTGTAAACTATGTACAGTGCAGTGATATCAGGAAGAGAATTAATCCTTTGCATGTGGTGCAATTATTAGGGCCATAGTTCAGACGTGCTGAATATAGAAGTGACATCGGGGCTGTGGACAGCAGTTCGCGGATATATTGTATAATAATTTAGAAATATAATAGCGAAATACACGACCTTACGCTGGATAGATATAAGGAATAAGAAGGACAGGAGGAACCTGAACCCGAATGTTACTCTTCCAGCCGGACACGACATCCATCTTCAGCGCAACAGGAACAGTTAAGTCACAGTGAGTGCGAACAATTGCCATTCAAAATGATGAAGTTCAGTGTATTAAAAGATATTGACGACAGCGTACTAGAGAACATTTACAATAAAAGATTGCGTAATATCGCAATTTGATTGTGCAATGACGATTGGTATCTGCAGGTGTGAATAGGGATTAAAATGGTTCGCTTGGTCAAGTTGATCGGCCATTTCCTTTACTGACCATTTCAAGGCTGAATATAACATTTTATCCAGGCATATTGCTACAACAGTTTCTCAAGGAAGTGAACATTCAAATGTTCAAATGTTCAAATGTTTGTAAAGTCTATGGGACTTAACTACGGGGTCATCAGTCCCTAAACTTACAAACTAGATAATACTAAGGACGACAGAAATATCCATGCCCGAGGGGGGATTCGAACCCCCGACCGTAGTGGGCGTGCAGACCGTGACTGGAGCGCCTCAGTCCCCTCGGCCACCGCGGCCGGCGAAGTGAACATTATAATAGAGCAGGGTGTAGAGATAGGTAATTTATCGAACAGTGACCACCCAGTATGAAAGATCCTCACCATCAACACTGTGCTACAGAGGAGAGAAAATTACAGGTAGTGTGTTGCAGTCTCTACAAAGCTCCACCCACAGCTTCACAATTAACGTGGCTTTATAATTGGCAGGCTGACAGGCAAACAAGTTGTACATATGTTTTCAAGAACTCTAGGCGCTTCTATTACAAATGTTTTAAAGAAACTTGAAACAACCTGTCCACGATACATTCATGTGGAGGCAAGCAAAAGAGGAAAAATGAATAAAGAACGCATGAAATGTTTTCTAACTTCGGTCCTTGGCGAATATGTAACAAATGGAAAAAGCCTGTTGTTGAGTGAATCCTGGGCGGGTCATACGGTTCGTACCTTCTAGATGCAAGTTTTTCAAACAAAGATGTCACGCTGAAGATCTTGCCGCCGAAAGCAACAAAATATCGCCAGCCCCTTGATGTTTACTGGCAATATAAACTGTATATACTGATATTGTAAGACTACATGGTGTCAAACCACAAGTGAAGGTAAATGATTGTAATTTTATCGTGAAATATCACTCTGTGATTTACAATCAATTTTTGCGCCTACGTATGTGCCTTTGTTGCAAAATGCTTGGCGAAAGCTGGGCTATGACATTGATATACCAACATCATCATTTGAATATGTAGTCAGTGTGGCTTTTGATAGTACCTCTGCGTGAATGCGAAATTGATTTGGAATGTGATAACGTGGCTTTAGTGAGGTGTGAACATCGTTCTCTCCCACTTTCTTTTATTTTAACCACTTCATCTAAATCCCGCATCTGCACTTTGACGACTAATATAGGAACTTTCAGGTGTGAGGGACTCCTTTTACAAGGGAGGATTTAGGGGCAAAGGGGCATTTGCCCCCACCCCCTCCCCCAGACAGCCTGACAGATCCTTTTAATTGCTTCTTGCCTCTTCTTTGTCAGTTATTTACGATAAAACTAAATAAAAGTCGTTCATTGTTTTTTTTATTACTTGGGAGATAAATGACATATTGTGTACATTTTATTCATACGTAAATAAAGTTAAAGGATTTAACTATTTGGAAAAAAATCGTGAATTTACTAGGGCTGCGTTTAGGCTGCCGCATTCAGGTGTTTTCGTTAATCAGTTTATCACACTGAATTCTTTTCCTAGACACTAAGCAGTAGTACTGTAACGCGTTATAGCATTATAAACAGTTTTAATTGAAGCTATAAGTTACGATTTTCCAGTTATTGGCGCTAATTAGAAATTGCAATGAAATTTTTCCGCACATCAGATATAAAGTATTTTCATGCTAGTAGAAATTCTTGTGGAAACACAATAAAGTGTAATTCAGTTGATCGGAATAGTTTTCTTGAAAACTCAACATGTTTTGCGTAGTAACTTTACAAAGCACGAAGAAGAAATTGATATAGCTCGACGCGACACAGAAAATATGATCTTAGGTTTCGAGGAAATATCAAACTTAGCGCGACATATTTACTTGCTGTTTGATTGTCATTCGGTGCTTTGTTTCATAACGAAACAGCTACGCAGATACAGTATTGTTTGTCCACGGTAAGTTGACGATTCGTACGCTGGCTGTTAGCAACGGCAGGGGGCGTTCACCATGGTTGCCGGGAGGCGAGAAGCAGCGCAGTATTGGAAACATTACCCATAACAATGTGTGCAGTAATATTTACGTGTCTAGGGGCAGCGTAACTTTGACAGCGCTCCGAAATAAATGAATGTCCTGCAACTAGAGCAGATGTTTTCTGCTCCTGTCATCACCAGGTAAAATCGTCTTCACTTGTCGAATTAATATACTTCCATTTAACCAATGCACTACAAATTTGGCACACTATGGAATCATTATCAATAGCCTATGGTTACAAAAAAATATTACAATGATTTAACTGCATTAAACAGTAAAAAGTTTAAAAATTTACCACAAAATTAAAAAGAGTATCGGGAGTATGGAACTCTACATTTATCAAAATGACAAACCATGTGCGTCGGGCGAGAATGGCAGTGTGTTCTGGGTTGTAACGTCGCGGAGTTTGCTGCCACCCCCGCTCCAGCCAGGGGCTCGAGTCCTCCCTCGGAAATGGGTGCGCGTGTTGTCCTTAGAATGAGTTAGTTTAACTAGTTTGTAAGACTAGTGGCGAAGACCTTAGCAGTTTAGTTCCTTGGGATTACCAGCATTTGAACTGAAACTTCCTGGCAGATTAAATTTGTGTGCCGGAACCGGGACTCAAACCTTGGAACTTTGTCTTTCGCGGGCAAGCGCTCTACCGACTGAGCTATCCCGACACGACTCACGATGCCACCTCAGAACTTTACTTCCGCCAGTACCTCGCCTCCTACTTTCCAAACTTCACAGAAGCTCTCCTGCGAAGGCGAGGTACTGGCGGAAGTAAAGTTGTGATGCGGCATCGTGAGTCGTGTCGGGATAGCTCAGTCGGTAGAGCGCTTGCCCGCGAAAGGCAAAGGTCCCAGGTTTGAGTCCCGTCTCCGGCACACAATTTTAATCTGCCAGGAAGTTTCATATCAGCGCTCAATCCGCTGCAGGGTGAAAGTTTCATTAAGGAAACATTTGAACTATTTACTTTATATTTTTTATTTTTGTGAACCACATGCCCTAGGGTTTTGTACAGTCTTCATTAATTCATTTGGAACATTTAATATCATAATTCTGTGGGCATCATTGTACAAAACACATTTTTCGACCATATTGTACAATTTGAGTTTTCAAGTGGTCATTCTTATTCAATCTTTTAGTCCAATTGTTCCAAAGTTGTAAATATGTGGAGAAACCAATGCCAATTTCTCATGGCTTCCTCCATATACGGATTCGCATATGCCCTTGTCGCCAAGCTGAGAAACAGTTACAAATCGAATTAAATTCAGAGGCTGAATGCCTTTTGTTCAACTGAGGTAAAGTGTTTCATTCTTAATGATAACACGGAATAAAACAAATGTGCCCACAGCTGAACACAGGGCATTCAGACTCTGAATACTTTTTTGAAATCGTGAAACTGTTCACTACTTAATTCAGTTTAATCAATGTAATTGGTTTTAAGCATGGGCACTTGAAAATGACGTCATAAAGTACAGAAACTAATAGTGCATTAATAGTACTAATAGTTAGATGGGTGTATACTAAAAAGTTTTTTTTTCTAAGAAGCGACTGAGGCTTTGGAGTATGATTTGGGTGTTTCATATATCGGTTGGTAGATTGCGTAACTAATGAGGAGGTACTGATCAGAATTGGGGAGAAAAGAAATTTCTGGCATACCTTGACTGAAATAATGGAGCGATTGGTAGGACACAGATATCAAGGGATTGTGAATTTACCGTTGGAGGGAAGTGTATGGGTTAAAAACCGCAGAGGGAGACCAAGAGATAAATATAGTAAGCAGATTCAAATGGATGTAGGTTGTCGTTTTTATTAGGAGATGAAGAGGCTTGCTCAGGATAGAGCAGGGCGGAGAGCTGTGTCAAACCAGTCTCCGTCCTGAAGACCACAACAACAGCATGTGATAATGACTGTAATAAACATTATTTCTAGTATATATATATATATATATATATATATATATATATATATATATATATATATATGGAATTGCTATCTTGTTAGTTTGTTTCTCTCTGTTAAAATGTTACTTGAGTTAATAAGTAACGTTTTGTAAGGAAATGACGCCCAACCCTGTCCTGTTTATGATTGCCTGTTATTCCAAGCTTGTAAGCCAATTACCACCATAGTAACGCACGTTCATGTGGCAATTAGCTCTGCAGGTGATAGAAAGAAAGTATGAACAGATAAAAGATGTAATTGAAGCAGTTACGACACAGAAAAACGTGAATCGCGATTTTGTTAGGTGACTGGAATTCGGTAATACAATATCATAGGTGAAAATGGGCTGGGGAATAGGAATGAAAGAGTAGATCAAGAGGTAGACTTTAGCAAAACCCACAACTGAATCATCACAAGTACCCTGTAAACGCAGAACAGATGAAGCAGATGAAGCACCAGAAACCGTCAGATTGATTTTAAAATTGCAAAACATAGATTTCTGAATTAGTTATTAAACTGTGTCATTGACCATAAATTATTGGTTTATAAACTGTAGATTAACATTTCGGTCACTGTAAACTTATAAAAGTAAGAAGATGAGGATTGTATAAATTTAATGATCTTCTATAGAGTTTTCGAGGAAGAATTTGACAATAATTGCCAGAAGCATGGGAGTGTAACATAGGGGATGAAAATTAGGAGGCTTTGAGGGTAAAGGACAGAACGGAACAACTAGAAAGACAATGATTTTCATAAATCCTTGGATACTAATGGTGTACTAAATTAATGAAAAGAGAAAATGTAAAAATACAGCAAATGATGCCGAATAAAGGGATTACAGAGGCAAAAGAGTGAGGTTGAGAGGAAGTGCAAATGGGCTAAAACGGTGTGGCTAGAGGATAATCGAAACCATAAAAAGTGGTAGTATTTATGTGCAGTTGCGTCGCCAAATTCTTTTTTCTTTCGCATTTTCGCCATCACAGCAAAAGTAAATTATAGGTAAATACTACACAACTGGCCATTAAAATCGCTATATCAAGAAGAAATGCAAATGATAAATGGGTATTTATTGGACCAATGTATTATAAATGGATTACATTTTCACATAATTTGTGTGCATCGATCCTGAGAACTTAGTACCCAGTACCCGTAATAACGGCCTTGATACGCCTGGGCATTCAGGCAAACACAGCTTGAATGTCGCGTATAGGTACATATGTCCATGCAGCTTCAACACGATACCACAGTTCATCAAGAATAGTGAGTGGCGTCTTGTGACGAGACAGTTGCTCGGCCACCATTGACCAGACGTCTTCAATTGGTCAGAGATCTGGAGAATGTGCTGGCCAGAGCAGCAGTCGAACATTTTCCGCATCCAGAAAGGTATGTACAGGACCTGTAACATGCGGTCGTGCATTGTCCTGCTGAAATGTAGGGTTTTGCAGGGACCGAATGAAGGGTAAAGCCACGGGTCGTAACACCTCTAAAATGTAATGGCTACTATTCAAAGTCCCATCTAAGTGAACAAGAGGTGACCGAGACGTTGTGTTATTACAGATACAACGGGAAGCTGATTGTTTCCATGGGAAAAGCGGGTTTTCCAGGCTGTTGGGTTCCCCAGCCGGCCGGCTAACAGTTTGGACGTGGTTGGAACACTTCCGCGGAGTGACACTTGCGCGGAGTGACACTTGCGCGGAGTGACACTTGCGCGGAACCCGGGACCCTTGGGGCGGCTAATGGCTTTACCTGGGTACAGGCACACCAAGAAGTCTAGCACTGCTGTTGTCAAGTTTCCACACTGTCAACATAACACGAAACTCAGTGAAATTGCACAACCCTTTGAAGGGCAATATAGTAACTTGTTCTAACTACATATTAATTCGTTGAGTGTTCCTCCTGAAAACAAAAAGGTATTTTAATAGTGATAATGTTTGGAGAGTTATTAAGACATTCTTTGCTACTACAAGACGATGACTTTCCACAGTCATGCCTCCTAAAAGCATATTATTCAGAACACTAAGCATATCAAGATACCTGCGCAAGCAAAAAATATATTAGGCATCCTGCACAGATACGTTGATGTAATTGACCGCTATGTAGTTAACCCCACTATCACGCAACTTCCATCTCTTTAAAAATAGCTACTCTGGTTTTTAATAGGAGACGCAACCTTTAACCTTCAATTAAAAAACATTAATAATAAGTCAATGAGTATTTTACATACTTGTAGACATATTCGTAGACCCCAAAACGATTTGGCTGTATTCGAATTAGAAATGCATCTAAGAAATGTATGAAATACGGAATGTGTAAGGGAATGTCACACACCGAAAAATACTAAAGATAAATTCTATTTTCCATCACCGTCATATAGAACCATTTTTACTCCAAACTTGGCATAAACCAACAGGGAGAAACAAGTTGCAAGACTTCCAGGAAAAATGAAGCGAAATTGACAGCCAATAGTTGGTTATAAATTACATTGCCTGTTGACTGTATAAATATAAATTACGGAATACGCGGAATTACTGTTCGCCGGCCGCTGTGGCCGAGGTGACTGAGGCGCTCCAGTCACGGTCAGCACGGCCACTACGGTCGGGGGCTCGAACAACACCACCTAGAAGACAAGGCCTTACAACAGGCCGTGCCTACGTCACACTTAGAGACCCCGGCCGCCACCTCACTGGCTGGCCGCTGGGGCACGCCCACCGCCGCGCAGCGGTCGGCCAGTCAGATGACGGCCGGGGCCTCTAAGTGTGACGTAGACACGGCCTGTTGTAAGGCTTTGTCTTCTAGGTGGTGTTGGTTCGAATCCCCCCTCGGGCATGGATATTTGTGCCGTCCTAGTTCGTAAGTAATACATAAAGTAGTTCGTAAGTTTAGGGACTGATGACCCCGTAGTTAAGTCCCATAAGCTTAACAAACATTTGAACATTTGAATTTTTTGTACTCCTGTTCAGTACAGTCAAAAAGGTCTAAGGTAATAGGCAGTGGTTTACAATCAGATATCCGTATCACTCTCCTCCTCAAGAAGTCTGTGTGAAGATTTATATTCAGAACATTCAAGAAAAAGGCTACTGTGGTGTTGAAACTACAAGAAGCAGCTTATTTACTCAGGAAGGGAAAACGTTATGGTGCCCGTAAATTTGAATGGCTGTATTTCTTGTAGTAACATTCATTTCTTGATAAAATGTTAAAATCCAATATACCAGAATTTTGTTTTTCTAAACTCAGTGACAACTTTCTTTGTCGAAATTTTTGCAGGAAGTAATCTTGACGTGATATCATACTTCTATGCATTAATATTATCAAACATGTAATTTGTGTCACAAATTGCGCGGCCGGTCCGGTCGGATGTTCGAGTCCTTCCTCGGACATGGGTATGTTTGTTTGTACTTTGCCTATGTTATTTTAAGTAAGATTAAGTAGTGTATGTCTAGCGACCGATGACCTAATTAGTTTGGCCGCTACACATATACACGTAATTTATTTATTTCATCACCACATTTAAGTACTAATAATTAAAGAAACTTAAATGTAGAAATTTGAAATAAACACTGAAAACAAATGATTGGTATTTCTCATAAAATGAATGCACAGAACCGTTGAATTATGTCTTGTGAATGTACCTACAAAATCTGCCATATGATAATTGTAGTGTGAGTCCCAAATTTGTTTTTTATGTAATAACATTAAAATCATATTAAAAATTGAGAACTCGAAAACCAGTGAAGTTATGGACTTGAAGCGTTGTGTTGCTAAATCTTTACATAGTAGACACGATTTTAAAATTTGGTTGCTATCGCCAAAGTAGACGAAACGTTAAATTTTTTGGTGTAACCTTCGCCGTGTAGACTGTATGTTGTAGAAGTCTACGTCGAACCTAATTAGAATCATACTTCTGAGGAGAGAACGTTGTTTGCACTTCTCCTGCGTTTCCAGTCGCCGTGCTGTGCTACGTAACGACATCGTACCGTTCCACTTTACCGAGAGCTATATATGTATTGGTGTGATGTTTGTTCTTTCGAAATAAGACATCACACCAATATATGTATCATTTAGACACAAAGATTCTGGGTTCTGTTTTCATCGCTAACGCGACTAACAACGTTAGACCTCGTGTGTAAACAGTTAAATGTTATGAGTGCCACTGGAAAAATGCATAAGTAACACCTGTTGTTTGAGACTTGAAGATGACCTGAAATTAACCGAAATCGATATCTCTTAATAAACATAAGGTGTAGCTGTCTATATTTCATAAAGCTATTCCTAACATATATAAAAGCTGCTCAAAACCACCTACAAAAACCCTTTATAATGAGATTGTATATAATTCCACGATCAAATTGTGTTTTAGTTATTTGTAGTAATACACCCAAAGATCTGCCCTTGTTTTTAGTGCCTTGATCAGCTGTTTATTTTTAGAGGTATTACTAGGGACAGGAAAAATTCGCATTTGCGATAAATGCGAATATAGATGCGAATTCTGACTCAAAATGCAGTAAATCCGAAATTGTAGTTAACAACGGTTGTGCTCAATTCCGATTTCATCACATTCCTCTTCACATGGTGCTGTATTGTAAATCGAGTGATATTTGTATGACGTGTTATCTCCCTGTTGAATGAGGCTGTGATATCTCCGGGCAGTTACTACAGCTCCACCTCGCTCGGTGGGCCTTTCCCTGAATACGGCACAGGTAGTGGCTGGAGGGCGTGGAGTAGGGGTGGTGTATCCCTACTTCTGTAACACCCTGTTCACTACCTGCAGCGTTCGGGTCTCCGCGCAAGTGTCTGCAAATTCCCTTTCCGCGCAAGTGTCACTCCCCGCAAGTGTCACAAACACGTTTGGACATAGGTAGTCAGGGTTTCCCTAATGCGCTTGGAATCCGGAAATGCTCTTGACTGTGTAAGGGCGGCTAACCCAGATTGCAACTGAAATATAATACAGCCTCACACATTATTCTAAAACTCCATATAAAATCAGGAAATGATCATACGGTAAATATAATTATATGAATGGATTCAGGAGATTTGGGAGAACCAAATGCCATAATTACAATTTTAATATCCCTTACAGATAAAAAGTCGATAAATCTCAGTTTCAGAAACAAAGTGTATTTACAGTTGCAAGTTGTACATATACCATTCTTGGAAAGTATCGATAATTTTTTCCGGT
The DNA here is from genome assembly GCA_026315105.1 of Locusta migratoria. NCBI lineage: Eukaryota > Metazoa > Arthropoda > Insecta > Orthoptera > Acrididae > Locusta > Locusta migratoria. Next base: position 108,217,760 of record CM048747.1, read on the forward strand.
ATTTCAAATGACAACGACATATGAGTCGGAAAAATACAAGAAAATATCACAAATTCAACGCAGTCAAAAATACCATATAAAATAAGCGCTTCGGGTTTGTCATATCTAATGTGGAGCAAGAATCGAAAGTTCGATATACATCGATTGCAATGCCGTTTGCTTCGATGTACACGGGTCCCAGGAAATTATAAATTCAAGGTTAAAAGAAATATGAATCGATGTCACCAGATGTCATACATACACGTGAGGGCAACGTCGATTTAAGTGTTTTTACATACGTAATTTCCTAAATTAAGACACATAAATAATATGCAATATTCATGTACGAGCTGCGTCTGAAAAGTTAAGTGAATCGTCTCAGGAAATATAGGAAACAAGAGTTATAAACAAAATACCTTTACTGACCTTCAAAGTAATCGCCATTGACTACAATACAACTCTGACATCGGTTGTACAGCTGTTGGAAACAGCAAAAACTTCTTGTGGAATAGCTCGAAGCAATGATGTCACGCGTTGCTTGATCCCCGCAAACACACAAACACACACTTTTTACTCACTGCTTCATACACATGCACTAACATCCCAGAGGTCTGTGTCGCCGTTTTGCCTAATTTGAAACAAAACTTGATGTTAACGCGTTGCTCCAGCGTCTTATTTTGCGCTCCATGTTGCATTGACACGAGTTCTCACAATGGTACTGTTAGATGGTTTACAGCGCTTTGCACCGTTCCTCTGCAGTGCTTTGCACTATGGGGGGCGCTTGTCGACATGGCTCTCAAAGTGTATGTGCCAGCACCTCATCCACGCCAGCGCGGTTTGTAAAATATGGGACCATTCACCGAACTTTGCAGTCGCACCTGGTATGTTATTCTTATACATACGAAGGTACTTGATAATGGCAAACCGCCGAAATGGCCGCTTTGATTGACTAATCAAACTAGAAGCAGTTGAGCTTCAGCTTTCCTTACTATTGACAAAAACGTGTTACATGAAAGCCTCTGACAAAATCTTGTTTTTAGATGAAGCCTATAAAATGGAAAGTATATTGCTTTTCATGAAGATTCGCTAAATTCGATTATAAGTGAAAATAATCACAGAAGAATAAAACGTAATAAAGTAGGATTAGGTATTTTAAATAGGTTACATTTCCGTGAGATTGCCAACTTTTCTGAAACTGGTGCGGTACTACAATTTTTGATACGTAACAAATTTCATAACAGTTTCATAATGAAGAGCTAAGTTCGTTTATCTAACTGTGAATAATCGCATAAAAAGCATAATCAAATAAGAATAAAGTAATTTAAATAGGTAAAGTTGCCGTATGATTGCCTAGATTTCTAATGTTAGTAAAGTTACCATAACATTTGATAGGTAATTTATGCACCAAGTACACGGCCGCACAGAGTGTGTTCTACAGAACGCTGGTTGCGAGGGTTTACCCCCTCCCAACAAGTGTCACTGTCCTCCTTCATGGATTCGACAAGCTTAAGTACAGTTTACTGAAGGACTACCTCAAAGTCACCGGCATACAGCTCTAATTTTAGAGCTGGTGTGCTTAACTTGAACATGCACAGCTTGAAACTGCATAAGTAATATTATATTATATTTTGACTTTTATGTCTTTGCACCTCTCATTTGTTCCTACACTGTTTGCACTTTCGGTGTATTACATCTGTCAGTCGTACTGTTAAATACGTATTGTTTTATGCCTTGTAATCTGATTTTTCTACTTTTATTCTAAGGATTACAATTCTATTGTAATGTTGTCACTGTAATAACCGCTGGCTGTATGGTCACTGTAACCAAAAGCCATAATAAAGAATAATAATAAAAAAAAACTTTGTTGGGAGAGAATATATATATATATATATATATATATATATATATATATATATATATATATATATATATATATATTACCTCTAATGTTTTTCATGAGATTCTTAGAGCACATGAATAGGATCAATAAACAATTGTTGAGTAACCTACTACACGCTATTCCTCATTCCTCAGTTCTTTGTTTATTTTGGTTTTATTTTTTACTTCCTTCTCCTTCTCTTTTCCATTTATTTTAATATTTTAGTTTTAATGTTTCTACATCACTGCTCATATGATTCTTACAGTTAATGGTAAGCTGTGTGGTCCTGGAAACCTTAACATTCTTGGGATTAATTTGTAAAAAAGGTCATTGCTAGGTAGTTAGGAATGCTTTTCTTTATACCGTCACGTCGTGGACAGATACTGCTGTACAGCTAACTGTGAGCACGGGGAGTCGTGTAAGAGGCCCCCGTAGTGTTAACGGCCTCCCTGGGATATGAAATTCAGATTAGCTCCCTCTGCAGGAGACTTATAGCGTATTCCGAGACATGTTCGCGGATTAGGCTGCAATCCAGAGCAATCACGCTTATGCACGTCTTGCGGTGTCGCCGGGATTTCGCGGCCACAGATTGCTTGCCCGGACCGTGTGTACTCAGCCGCGACGCCAAAAAAGCTGCCCCGTTAGGAGGTCAGTTACGAGATCGTAAAGTAAACCGTAACCCTCCGCGGTAAAAGGATATTCCGGCTCCGCTAACATTTACGAGAGGGGGACCTAAATCTGATGCTCGCGACAACGTATCACGTAGACGGGTCGTTCTAGGTGCCATTTCCTCCAAGTTTCGGCCAATTGAAGTGCAGATTGATAGTTGAAAGATCCAATAAATCGGAAGCGTATGATGTGGTATCATTATAGCTTGGTACCGTTGTAATAAAATGTTTTAATATGGCGAGTGCAGACTGTCGAATTTAGAGGCCTTAGTATTTGGTTACTGCTTGAACAAAGATCAAAGTTATCTAGGACCAGCGTCCGATTTTATTTTCAGTAGATGTCTTACCGTAGCTACGATGGTAAGTCAGAACATTATGATCACCTACCTAATAGACCATATTTTCATCATTGGGCCGGCCGCGGTGGCCGAGCGTTCTGCGGCGCGTCAGTCACACTCTGCACGGCCACTACGGTCGGGGGTTCGAATACCCCCTCGGGCATGGATATTTGTGCCGTCCTTCGTATTAGCTAGTTCATAAATAGATTGTAAGTTTATGAACTGATGACCCCGTAGTTAAGTCCCAAAAGTTATACAAACATTTGATTTGAACATCCTTGGCACGGTCAACAACAGTCACGTATCTTCATTGGAAGCAAAGAGACCTTGATAGGACTTTGTAGAAGCTGCAATGACATTTGCATCCACAGTAACCTCATGCTAAATCTACATGGGATACTCTGAAAATCAAATTTAAGTGCCTGGCAGAGGGTTCTACGAACCACCTGTATATATTTCCCATTCCATTCTCGGGAAGAAAGAACACCTGAATCTCTCCGTCGGAGCTCTGATTTCTCGTATTTTATTCTGATGATCATATCTATCTATGAACGTGGACGTTAATAATACATTTTCACATTTGGAGGAGAATGTTGGTGATTGGAGTTTCGTAAGTAGTCCACGCCGCAGCGATAAACGCCGTTGTTGTAATGATTCCCATCGCAGATGCTGTATCATTTCCGTAATGCTGTCTCCCTAGTATCGTGACAATACAAAATGAGCTGCCCTTCTTTGGACTCTTTCGATGTCGTCCGTCAAACCCACCTGATAAGGATCCCACATTCGGCAGCAATACTCCAAAAAAGGACGGACAAGCGTAGTGTATGCAGTTTCTTTAGTAGTTCGGTTGCATCTTTTAAGGGTTCTACCACTAAAACGCAGTCTCTGGTTCGCCTTTACCACTACATTATCTACATGTTCTTTCTAGTTTAAGTCTGAATAGTAATTCCCAGGTATTTTGTGGAGTTTACGGCCTTCACTTTTGATTTATTTATTTCGTAATCAAAGTTTAATGGGTTTATGCTCGTACTCATGAGGACGACTTCACAGTACTCATTATTTAGAGTCAATTTCCAAATTTTACACCGTACTGATACCTTATTCAGACCATTCTGCAGTTCTTTTTGATCTTCAGATGATTTTGCTAGACGGTAAATGACGGCGTCATCTGCCAACAACCTAAGAGTGCTACTTAGATTTTCACCCAAATCGGTTATGTAAATAAGGAACAGCAGAGGACCAATAACACTACCCTTTGGAACGTCCGATATCACCTCTGTTTTAGTCGATGCTTTAACATCGATTACTACAAATTGTGTCCTCTTTGACAGGAAATCACCTATCCAGTCGCAAATTTGGGGCGATATACCATAACCACGCAATTTGATTAAAAGCCAATTGTGAGGTACGGTGTCAAAGGCCTTCTGGAAATCAAGAAATACGGAATCGATTTGCGAATTCTTGTCGATAGTACTCATCACTTCGTGTGAGTAAGGGGCTAGTTGTTTTTCGCATAAACGATACCTTCTAAATCCCTGTTGACCTTGGGTCAATAGTTCATTCTCTTCGAGTTAATTCATAATATTTCAATAGAGGATATGTTCCAAACCCCTGCTGCAAATTGACGTCAATGTAATAGGCCTGTAGTTTAGTGGGTTACTCCTACTGCCTTTTTTGAATATAGGAATTACGGGGATAGGAGACGATCAACTGTAAGTCCTCTTCAATCTCATCACACATCCGTTCCTTCTGGTGTAAATGTGGCGAGATGAGGGCCAGCACATCACTTGAAACTTGCCACTGTGTTCCCCGGTGTAAGCCATTACATTCCTGACCTAGTGACAAATCACATTATCTGGCTGAAAAGTGCTGCTGGGTCCGAGCAGTAGGTTTTCAGCTTCATATCAGCACGAGGCGTGAAACCTGGTGTAGTACCAGAGGACGCAAGGAAAGCAGTATTAGAGTTTACAAGTTTGTTCAAGTGAATCCAAAATTCCGTGGTGTAGGGATAGCTCGACAGGAGCTAAATCAGCAGGTGACGTCTCCTTGGGACGCGTTAGCACTCCCTCTTGCCGCGTCTTCTGTGGGCCGGCTGTAGTACCTTTCGGACGGAGGGGCCCGCGCGGCGATGTCTAGGTGTCAAAGCGATGACTGCCAGGAGAAGTCCTCTATTCCTTCTCTGGTCTGTGCAAACGCTTGTGGGCTCCGGCCTGGAACCACTGAAGTCGGATGCCGTGGTGAGAGATGACATATGGATACTGCTGGCAGGGATAGCACCAGTTTGCTAGCTCGTCGACATGATCATTGGCCTTTAGGATACCAATGACGACTGAGCTGGCCTCAGGCAGCAACCATATTCAGCGTTGTGAAGACGGTAGACAGCGGTTCACCATGTCCCTGGGTGATGGTCAGTTTGAAGCATAGTAGCTCTCAGGACTCTATCTCCTACCTGCGACCATTGTGCTTTATCTAATACATAAGCTAAATATATAGATTAGATAACTACTCTCCTGAGAATCTTCGATTACAAAGACCAAGAGACTACACTTCTAAAAGCGGGAGTGTATATATACAGAAATCCTCTGAAGCTATGACATATGGGGTGGTTCGTAATGGCCGAATGTGTCCTACTTGAGAGTGCAGCGCTCACTTAATGAGCCCTTTAAACACTGACGTAGCCTTACTTTTGTGACAGGATTACGTACAGTTATGAAATGTTTACAATCTGACGAATGTACCCTCTCACTCGTCTAGTCGTTCCGTCACATTCAGCTGATTGATTTCAACTCGCAGACGCAGCGTCTGCTGTCGTCACGAACGACTGGGGTCACTTTTACAACATAGCCGATGACCTGCTTGCGCCTAGCTTGGTTAGCGATTGCTTGGGCAAGTTTCTATGTCACAATTTTGCGCTGTAACAGTGCTACTGCCGTTGGGAAACCTGATCGTCATGCGATGTAAGTGGTCTGCAACGTATGTACGGTACATCATAATGCGCCCCCAGAGCATAACTGAGCCGCCAGCTGGATGGAAGGAACGAAGGAAGGACATAACATTAGGTTTCGATGATCCGCCGTCAGTCTGATCATTGTAGACAGAGCAGACGCTCGGATTGTTTGAGTAAGGATAAGGAAGGATATCGTTCGTGCATCCTGGTATTTCCCTTGAATACTGTTGTGAAATTCCCGGGAATTTAAAACGGAGGAAATATTCCCAAGGAATTCCGAAAATTTCTAAATTCCCGGGAATTTATTATTAATTAGCCACATTGCTCAATAAAACTCACTTAATTACTGCCTTAAACCTATTAATTATTTAAATCAGGTGATGTAAAACGCACGTGGTCTCATAGACCGCACACCAGCAGTTAAGGGTTAAGAGCTAAATTACGGTTGTGAACAATTTAAGTACCTTTTTATTTTAATACATTTTTATTTGCGCAATCCTACTTTTTTCTATAAAATATAAACAAAATATTTGGATACGTTTAGGTTTATATAGATGTGTACTTAACGTCCTTATTTGAAGTAAACAGTTATTTCGGTTTTCAATATTTTAAATGTCAAATAATTATCCCTAGAACTACCAAGAATCGCAATGTAGCCTACGATTCTTACGTTTCCTAGTACTGCCACCCTCGAAACAATCAACATTTAGAAAAACCGAATTTGTAATATTGATATGCCATCTAGTGAGTAGCTACTAAATATTAAAATACACAGGAATGTTTGTTTATTCAGTTTGTTACGTTTTCTGTCAATGTTAGTGATATTTTAGACTGTAAAGTTTAAAATAAACTGGTGCAAATTTTGTAAACATTAGTCAATGAAAATGGCATTTGAGAAAAAAAAATGCAAATAAACCAGCCAAGATTTATGATTTACGTGAAAATACAAGCGATTTTGTTAACGTAGAACATCGTAAAACATTAATTACAGACTCAAAAACTGAAACTGATAGCAATATTTTAGAAAATAAATTTCCATAGATCACAATTCATCGCAGGAATTGAGGAGTCATTGAATTCTGAAAGTGAAACACTTCTAATCATTCATTTCGAAAGAATGAACGGCGCTACAGATGATGGCCGGCTGAGAATTACGCCTCCGAAGTTTAAAATTTCGTTCAGAGTAATGTGGGGTTTCAACTTGCCGAAAAATTGTAGCCTTAGCGAATATTTTAAATTTTTTTTTCACCAGACTTAAAACATATTCTGCATAGAATTAGCAAGGAAATTAATGCAGAGAATGATAAATCTTGGCTTAAAATATATAAATTTATTTAGTTAACCTAGTTATAAGGTTATTTCAAAATTAAAATATTCATAAATTCCCAATTTTTTGCAATCTTCCCGGGCCAAAGAAATATTCCCGACAATATTCCCGTTTTATAAGTTCCTCCGCACTGGGAATATTCCATGCCCACATCACTGCCCTTGAATGATTAGAGAAATGCATGGAGGAGGATTCTGAACTACCGCCCTCCTGAATGCAATTGAAATGTGCTCACCGCTAGCTTCTCTCCCCTGGTGGCTATCGAAATAATGAAGAAGGTATCTGAACTTCGACACACGCTACTGCCCCGGAGTGCGCTGACGGTGCCCATGTCAGTCACTTGTGCCGATGTCTTGGTGTTAACAATGACGCATGCATGTGTCATCACCTGCGGTGGTCCAACGTTAGGAGAGTTCTCTCAACTACGACATCAGATACATATATAATTGGCCCAGAATTTAAGTCTGCTGTTCGTTGCGCCTCAGTTCGACGCCTGTCGTGTTTTACCGGTGCGCCCAGCCTAACGATGTCCGACACCTACAATGACACCTCTCTTCAATAATTGGATGTGGTTTCACCTTGGTTTTGCAAGGTTTGAAGATGATGTTATGAGGACGCTCACAAGCGACATTTACATCGCGCGGGCATAATGTATCAGAGGTAGTAAAACATAACACAGTAAGAAATCTACAATGCTTCTCAACTGATACGAGACATTCGTACACCTACAAACAAGAAAAGGATTCTATATCCCAATGTCGTAGTTTCGACTAAAAGAAAGAAAGTTGCAGACTGATTGCAAGAATAAAAAGAGCAACTCGACAACACTGAAACCTCAATACTAAAAGCGTAGGCCAGAGTCCGGAAATAAGTTAAAACCTTTGTCGGACTTGCCTTTTCATCACCAGCTAGAATTCAAATCATCACCAGGATTCCGCCCTCTCTGCACGGCATAAAACACACTCAGTTAAAATGTGTCTTTCAGTAATCTGTACGCCACAGGCATCACAGAGTGGGGTCTCCTCTCGATGGAGTAAGAGGCCACGAGTAGATGGATGTTGCACGATTCGAAGGCAGTTAATGGCTACTTCATCCCGCCTGAGTGGCAGGCAGGAAGATCGCCACAGACGGGTGGAGGGCTTCGCCAACTGCAGCTTATTATCCGCGACTGCAAGCCATTCATCCTCCCACAATTGCATCGACCGCAACCGCAACAAAGGAGTGAGGTCTTTCAGAGGAACAGCGCACCGTTTCACATCATGGTCTCTGCAGTCCCATTTGGCAGTCCGACCGGCTTCTTCAATACCCCGAATTCTCACATGTCATGACATCAAGCAAAACGACAGCTGCTTGCCCCGACGTTGGAAGGAGGGCACTTCCTTCTCTATTTATTGTATAACGTCACAGCTGGATTTAGATCGAAGGATCGCAGCGCACTAATAGACTCGGAGGAGATACGAAACCGTTTATTCCGAACTCGCCGTATCTGCTGCAGTGCTTTCAGGGTCGCATGAATAACTGATGAGGAAGTAAATTTTTTCTCGATAAGGCGAATCCTGATGGCACAGTCGGGGAGAACTAGGGAATGGCCCACGGAGTACCCCCCCCCCCCCCCCTGTTTGGAACCATCAGTGTACACCACTGTAAAACCCAGATGCCAGACACGAACGCTAAGGAAAACAGACTGAAAGATAAAATTTGGGGGTTTCAATATTCTGGGCCACTGGAGAAGCCAAGCTGGAAATCTGCTACACCGTAGACGTGAAACATTAAAATTTTTCACTTCCATATCTAAAAGACAGTCCCTTGTGGGGATTCCAAAAGGCCTCGTCATCCGTTCAAGATTATGAATAAGTGCAGTGGAGACAGCAACATTACGGTATTTGGGTGTGAAAGATGTGGACGGCATTTTGTATGCCTCACACACAAGAGTAACCTCAGCACGGAGACTCTTTATGGGGCTTGTTATGAATGCCTCAGTGTCCAGCCTAATACATTTAAGGTGTGTCGCATCAAACACCTTTAAATAGAACGACCGTGGACATCCATACATCGTGCATCAATTATCAAGCTGAGATTACTCAAGGGCCCTAAAATCCAAAGCAGACAAGTATTGTCTACTTCCCATGAAGTGTGGCTAATACGTTTTAAAATACTCAGTGCTTAGAAGCACCGTCTTTTCAGATCCTTCAGATGTAGAAACTAAGAAAGACTGGTGAAATACGTGACGCCCATCAACATAATGCAGCCGTTAATATTTAGAATGATATCCTTCATTCGCAATTTAGACCGGTTTAAAAAAGAACGAGTATCATTAATAGAAACACTGACTTCACGATGGAAAACTTAGTAGATGTAATTGACATATTGTCGTTGGAAGATTGTAAAGAAAGGCGACAAAGAAGTCATAAAAAATAAAGAACACTGGCGGAACATTTAACAGCTGACGTAATACTGTTTATGGCTATGGCAAAGACAGTCACACTTACAACACTACCCTAAAAACACAGTTCTGCTGCTAAAAGCGATCATACAGGGCTCACTGACTCGATGAAATAATGAGGAGAAAGGAACGACTGAATAAAAAATGAGAAGGTATCCAAGGGGGCAGCATGATTTAAGATCACATTCTACTGACTGGGGTCCGTTCCCGCCGGTAGTTCGAGTCCTCCCTCGGGCATGGGTGTGTGTGTCTTATCCACACTGTAAGTTTCAGTATTTCGTAAGTCTAGAGGCTGATGACCATAGCAGTTAAGTAAATTGATTTACAAACATTTGAACATCTGTATACACAAGAAACTCACTTTTTTTTAACACTGCAAGGAGTATTCTGCTTTATTTCTATTTTACATTTATCGTTAAGCTATGCAAATATGCATCACAAAATATTATATTATTATTATCCAGTTAATAAATAACTGGATACTAATAATAATATTTTGTGATGTATATTTGCATAGCTTATTGATAAATGTAAAAGAGAAATAAAGCAGAATACTTGAAGCATCCAGCAGATAAGGTGCCTCCTAGTTATATTACAGGCTCTCTTAGTATCAGTATAACCAAAAGTGATGCCAGCACAGGAAAGACTGTTTCATAGCCGGCTCCACGAAGGCCAGTTTAGCAAATGTCATTCGATATCTCTTGAAACTACACTGAAAGCGACTAAGGAGCTGCCTAGATTGTAACATCCAGACAAGACGGCGGTTGACCACCCGATCTAAGCTCTTTCCCACACTTGGACGCAAAACTACACGGGTTTGTGGAGTTCTTTCCAGGCTTTAAAAGAAGAATTAAAATTGAATCAGTCACTTTGACAAGACCATTTTTCAGGAGAAAGAAAAAAAATTGTTCTGCAAAACCAAAGTTTTTATTTAGATTAAGAGTGTAGGCTCTCTCAATGTGCGTTTCTTTTACTACTTCCTGATGTGTTGCCTTTTCGAAATGATGGATCCAATTACTTTACATCATTAATTGGGAAAGTCACATACCGGTATTAGTAAAATTTCATTAAAAAGCACGAGAAGAATTTGTGTCACGGTTACTAAGGCGCCGTATCCAGCTGTAATGTTTCATATCAAGACCAGAGAAAGTATCACGAGTTGCTCTCACATGGCGGTTTTGATCTTCATCATTAGTGGACCTAAAGTGAAAAATTGCCCGTCTTCATAGACAACGTGTAGAGCTGGGAAACAGGAGCCTAAATGGCAATGGAAGTTGCTGCGGCTAAATATTCTGTCACAGTCAGCGCATGTTTCGTGGTTTGGTATGTAGAGTGCCATATCCCCGTTACAACAGCCACTGGGCCCGTTACTCCTTTCCCAGCTATCCCACTGACGGCTTCTCATACTTGTGGGATTTTGGTGGAATCGTTAATGGTGTTCAGGAACTGTTGACACGATCGTTACTTGCTCTCTTGTATAGTTTGGCGCTATTTTGCTATGCGACGCGAAAGGTTGCGGGGTTCTCTGCAGTTGGCTTGCTTTTGACCTTACGCAGAGCTACGCCGACCTTATCGGAGGGCGGCATTCTCCAAAATCAAATAAAATGTTTGTAAACGTATTCGACCACACTGCAAAGGTCCATAGATTTACAAACTACTTAAAATTACACTGGGAACAACACACATACATGCTCGAGGGGGAGAGAAGGGGAACTCGAGTCTCTGGCGGAAGGTTCGCAACCTGTAGCATGACGCCTTAGACCATGCGGTTATTCCGCGCGGCCGGCATTCTGCACTAAATGACGAATACCTGTTTGGTCGACCTGAAGACAGTGGAATCGATGCTGCAGCTGTGTCGTCAATCGTTTGGGTGTTGTACCAATTCCTGTACAATCACACCATGGTCGAACTCTGTTACACGGCTGTAAATGGTCCAGTCCGTCCTAGTGTGCACCCATTGTGGTGATTGTCTTAGAGGCTCTATTGCATCTGGCTGGTGGATCGTGATTGGGGATTTATCAGTTCCGCGAAGGTCATCGACCACTTCCATTTAAGGATTACGGGCAAAAGCTGGAGAGCGAAGTGTACGATCAGTAGCAGAGAATGACCCTTCTGGAGCGCAAAAGTGTGCGCTCTCACCTGTATATAATAAATGTGCACTACAGGACATGGAAAGCCTTTCAGTTGCTCGAACCCTAGGACAGTTAGCTACAGAGCTTTTTGTGGACATTATACAGATTAAAATTGCCACACAGACTGAAATAATAGGGGAGCTGGATCAAGGTCATCCGACAGCCTCCTCATCGAGTGCGTCATGTGGGCGTAGATATACTTAGCATTGCGTCAATCGATCTCGCATGCAATGCCATTGCAAATGCTTGGAGAACATGATGTCACAGGGATATCAGAAATTTTTGTCTTTTGGAGACAAATACACACTGGTGTACCATTAGTCCCACAGAGTCCTACTGCAGCCACTTATCACAAAGCCTGGTACCTTCACTCTCTCTCTTTTTTCCGAGGCTTTCATACTAAAGTGTGTATGTTCACACTTGGAGAGAGTAGTTTGTTCCATAAGGACTTCCAACCCCATGAGCTCTGGAACGTCGTCAGTGGTGACGTTTGGGTTTATTACCTGTCTTAACCTGCGCCTGACTTTTCCCTGGTGCACTTTTCTTCAAATGTTCAAATTGTAAACTATGGAAGCAAACTGCAGTGGTCATCGGACACTAGCCTTATAAACTACATAATTTTTCCTAAGGTCAACATTCACATCCTTGCCGATGGAGGACGTGAACCTCCAACGGGGAGCAGACGCACGCTGTTCCTTGGTAGTCTTTACAGTAGCGACAGTAACAGTTGAGGGGGCAAAGGGTATATTCAGTAGCCTCCGTAATTGAAAATGCCAGGACCTACCCAGTAACCTCTGCTATGGGAGGAAGTCGAAAACTGTGTCATGTTGACAACAGTAGCTTTTCCTGATGTATGTGTTGGGACTTCGGGCTCTGTAACAAATGCGGCATTATAGGTGGACTCACAGGTACAGGTGTTAGTTCCGACACTGGGATCAGTGGAGACATCAACCTTGCAAATAGGGATCTTAATAACAGCAGCGAAAGAAATGAAAGAGCAGGGAGCCTGCAAGGCCTGCGATATCTTTAGGACTCAACATAGCAGAGACACATGTTTTAATTTCCTGAACTTCCATGTTGATAAACCTATTGGACCACACGACTATGGTCATCAGTCGCTAGACCTACAATCCACTTAAACGAACTAACCTAAGGACAACACACCCACACATATATATGCCCCACGGAGGAATGTAACCTCTGGTGGCGAACAACATCGCGCTTCCTGTATTATCATTTCCCACAAATAACCTCTGCAGTCCCTACTCCAAACCCGATGTTCCTCAGAGCAATTGACGCACTTCGGTGTTGGTGATCAAGCTACTACGTCATGGGCAGTCGTAACAAATTTGCGCAAGTGGCTTCCGTCCTATAACCGACGGTGGTGCGCCCAAAGCACTGACGCTTGATGCAGCGCATAGTGCCGGGAAGACAGCCTGCCTTGACGTATTCAGGAGTTTCTTGCTATTAAAGGTGTGATTAAGGGTCAGAACTTTTTGGACATCATGCCTTCCTACGCTTACTCACCATTCAGTCGTTTGGTTGTCATTTACCTCAGATATCTGTCACTTATAATGAAAAAAACGTTCAAATGTTTGTATAGTCTATGGGACTTAATTACGGGGTCATCAGTCGCTAAACTTTCTAACTTCTTATGAACTAACTAAGACTAAGGACGGCACAAATATCCATGCCCGAGGGGGAATTCGAACCCCCGACCGTAGTGGCCGTGCAGACCGTGACTGGAACGCCTCAGTCCCCTCGGCCACCGCGGCCGACACTTATAATGATACATAAGATTATTATTGTTTTCTCAATGTCATGATATAAAGTGATGTAAATAAGGGAAATCATTGTGGTTAAGTTTGATGTCAATTAACTGTCTGTAGAAGTTCAATAAGAGTGGAAAAGGAATCATTAACGTAACTGGGCTATCTCAGCGGTCGCATAGGTTCTTTTTCTGATCTGAAAATTAACTTGATATATTAAAGAATCGCTATAGAAATAAAACTTCTTTTCATGCACAGAATACTTATATGATGTTTACAGATTGCGAACAGGTCAGACTCACCAGACTTGAAATATTACAAAAGTTAGCACCAATTAAGACTTGATATCCATTCAGTTCGGCTAACATAAGACAGCAACTAACTCATCTAACGTTTTCAACAAAAGAAAGTTATTGACCTCAGACTTACTTTATACCAAAGAAACTATTACAGGTACCTTTACATATTTCATCGTACAAACATGGAATACAAATAAATAAATAAATTACTAACATAAAATAAATAAGAAAATAATAACAAAATAAAAAAGCTACATTTTGTATGCAAATTTCTTCATCGTACCGCGTTCATCATCACATGCGCCCTCATACTATTGACGGATGCTGACATATATGGCAGATGTATATGAAATGTGATGGAAAATACCTTAATTGTTGCTTTCAACGTATATAGGGCCTCTGTTCGTATTAATGCCTTGCAATACGTGCCTGATCACTAATTACTGAATTTAGTAAAAGCTACAATCCATATCACTTGTAAATCTTACAACTAACGTACATTACATTGCAGAATTGTACACAACGAAAATCAAGCTATAGTCACTAAACTTTTCCTGTAGTTAAAAGTGCCATGTAACTGTCTCAGTGGTATAATCTACAAGATATATGGCTATTGTAAGTTCACAGCTCGTTGGGAAGTAGAAGGTTTAGCCAGCTTCACGGATTTCAATTCACCGGCAACACCCTCCAGAGCATTCTGAATGTAAAATGATGACACTTTTCAAAGTTACCCTCTACCGTCTGAAATTCACAAACACATTCTATGTATTGTCTGTACGCCAAACACTCGTTGCCAGATCAGGAGGACTGGCTAACTGAGCCCTCTTGCTAGGTCCCTATAGCTACACCCATGAGATGAAAGAGAGAAAGTGGAACGATCCACACTGGTTCTCCGAGCAGCTAGGAAACTAAAAGTGCACCCACATCAGGAGATCCGCATTCCTGAGTAAGCCTCAGGTGCGATAGTATTCCCAGAATTCCAAATGTGGCATGAAGTCATCAGTGAGGTATGCGCCCATTTTCAGATTTCGTTATTAAACAGTGCTAAAAGGACGCTTTACAAATACAATGACTACATTTGGTGATTATTTATTTATTTACGCGTTTTGAACTCATCAACGTCAGAATGTAAATCATGGGGGAAAGTTTCGTACAACAGTACAACGTCATAACCAGGCTGAACTATACCCCCAGCAGGGTCATGACCTTGTTCAACTGTACGGGACTTTACCCCAGGTTTTGATTCTGACAATAACGAGTTCGAAACGCGTAAACAAATAACAGCCGCAACACCACCTGTGGCCTTTGCATTTGTATAGCGCACTTTTAGCACTGTTTAATAACAAAGTATCCCCTGAGTTTACTCGCGACTCAACAACTATGCATCCCATCAGTACGCAGCACACGTTGTAAATGAGTGTTTTTGTAGATGTATTTTGCTTCCTCGTGACCTGGGGGGGGGGGGGGGGGCAACCCAAGGTCCCCATTCCCTGAGATACACAACGCTCCACTGCTGTGACACACAGTAGCAGCGCTTATCAGTCACTTGCTGAGGAATCCTGGCTTCGCCAAGCCCGTACTCAGTAAGTGAATGCTGAGCTTCCTGAGGGTTCCTCTATCGAAGACATTTACCACAGCACTCCTCGAACACATGGCAATGTGTGCAGCTTCCGAAAAGTTCGTTACACACCTCCGGGCCATCGCAGTCTACCCTCAATCAAATTAAGGAACAGCACTCACCTTCGCCATTCTCTACACGGACAGCACGTTTACTGAAACTACATGCACTGTGCGTCATCTGACTGTTAGTTTATTCCCTGTCAGGAGACTATTATTGCCTCGACGTAGTTATATCAATAATATAGTATTATGACTAATCAATGTATTCTACAGCATATAAGCAGGGTTAGAATTCCGATTCGGACATGGCTCCCAGTCATATTATGTGAATCGATTGTCTTTTGGAATTTATGTAAATTGTGTTGAATTTAATTCACAGCTAATGGTAAAATTTTTACGTGAATGGTTCAGAGTTTATTTTACACGTAAATGAGTTATTGTTGTGGGAGGTTTCTCAAGCACGTGACCTCTAACCTTTAAACTTGTACGAAACGCTTCTAACTTTGCAGGGCGGTATATAAATAGATGAAGCAAAAACTTTTTTTTCATCGAATAATATTGTCCGTTCTCGACATATTATAATTTGGAGCAGTACTATATTAACAGTATTTGGACTTGGACGTCCAAGGAGTTAAATTTTAACTCCTTGGACGTCCACACGAAGGAGAAATTCAACGTTAATTGTTCTTTATTACTTAATAACCTTTTAGTTGCTTGTTCATTAATTGTAGTAATCTTTTAGGTAAGGGCAATTAATTAATTATAAAAACGGCATTTACTTGATTTTTCATAAAGAAAATTTGAAGACATTGTAATTCACAACCCACATCGACAAAGACATTGATAACAATGGCAGAATAAACGTTGAAAACCAGAGTGAAAAATAGTGCTATAACAGCACGGTTAGGGCTAAAATATCGTCGCCACCCTTATAGATGTGAAGGTGGAGAACTTTGTAGGAAGATTGTAACGACTAGCAAGCGGGGAAAGATGTGCAATCCGAACTTTATGTCTAGCAAATATGTGCGCTAGTGTACCTAATGCTACAAAGTAAGTGTTATATAACCCCTGTGACATCGCAATACGCTCGCCACAAGAATGATAAATAATGCCACTTACGAGATAAATTCCAATATTAAAAGTGAAAGATTTTAATAATTCTCTCTACCGAGCAAAATAATTAAGATATCAAAGATAAAAGATAACTAAATATACTAAAGTAGTTTGTATCGAATGCCGTATAAATAGTACTAAAATAACACTGTTTCGTTCATTATCTTTACTACTGCCACTCCGTTCAGAGACAGACTTGTGTTCCGATGAAGATTATGATTCACATTATCAGTTTATTACGAATATATTCCCATAGATTTGGGTTGAAAGTAATTGTAATATCCCTGTTATTTTCGTGTGTCGTATCAAAGAAATTTATATACAATTTAATTAGCCTGCTTTTAAGAATAGTCTTTGCTAACTGGATCCAATTGCGAGAGAAAGCATTGTTTAACACTCTATCAAGGAACAGTGTTTTAGTCGTGGCTTCAAATGAACTTTTAGGATCAATACTTTCATGTAGCTATTGGACTAAGAATTAATATTAACCTCAGGTTTCTACAATTAAAAACAGTTGATTCAATATTTGCACAAACTCCACAAGTAATAAACTCCAGAACTTTTGCAAGCTATATTAAACATACACACCAGTGATAATTAATTTTCTGAAACTCTTAGTGTGTAGTAATTTTATAACTGTTCTTCCTTTAATGTCCGGGAATAAGAGGTGATATGAATTAGGACATGCAAAAGTACGCAACTTTCAGTGCAGTCTTTTGTTGTGAAAACTGTGCAAATAGATTCCTAGAGCTGCAATTCGACTTATCATGAACATAAACCTTTTAACAAATATTTCTCGAGCTCTCCGCTGAAACTGCCCGGTGAAAGAGTATCTGAAATTATAAAGAACCAAAACTAATTCCAAATAAAATCACAGCCATAATTTCTGCTCTATTCCGTCACGTCAATAACTAACAACACCGAGAATATTTTTACCCACACCACCAATAGATCATAGATCTTATTATAAGACAGACGTTTCAACTTAATAACCCCAACTATTCCTGAGGGAAAGAAATCTTACGTCTGATACACAGGTGGACGGACAACAAAGAGGTCCTATGGGACCCTATGTAGCGTTTGAAGTACGAAACGCTAAAAACTACATACTTTTAGAACATTCAAAGACAAAGGCATTGCTCGGGCAGGTATTCCTTCCACTGTCTGTGTCTATCGCTATCAATCCAATTCTCTGGTCATTCCAGTTTTGTTTTCATGCAGCTCAATCCCCATGACGTCAAATTTCCTGTATCATGTATCCTCCAGTAATATATTTTTCCACATTAGTAGAAAGGATTATTACGAAATTGTGTGCGTAATGTGTTTCGAACTGAGTTGTTAGTAAAGACGTAAGAACGTTTAACGTCATGGATGTTGGGACATTTTTTGGTGCATTCAATTGTTTTGAATTTGTTTCCTATAGGTCGTACTAGCATGTAATTTCGAAGGTATATCCAGTTGAATATGTGCACGCTGTCAATAAAATATGATGTCAACAGAGTTACTGATGGCGTATTTAGATGAGTCAAATTGTTAAAGACGTCATATCTCATGAAACATGAGCCATGCTATGATAGAAATTCGGTAGTACCTTTAGTAGTATGTCTGTATCCCGCCTATAAAATGTCTCGATAATACAAAAATTTGTGTAGAAGTAATAAAGTGTAAAGTCATTCCGAATGCCGTCGTTCATAAACAACGGTAAAGTAGTCATCCGACAACTTCTTTCCTTTGTGGATGTCAGCGAAACAATATTTCTTAGTGGTTTCAAACCACGTATAAAGTTTGTTGCAAGTCGCTAAGTGTTCTCATTCGCAAACAATGTATGATGCCGAAATTTACTTCGAATCTCATTGTTTACGACAACATATCTACTGAAGGTAGAACGGCACGAAAAGGACGCAGTGGTTCGAAATGGAGCAAGATAGGATTGTAGCCTTTCACCAATGTTATTTAATCTATAAATTGAACTAGCTCTGACGAATGCAAGGAGGAGTTTAGAGAATGAATTACAGTTCATGGACTAGAAATAAATAAACCTTGCGGTTTGCCGATGATATTGTAATTGTCACAGAGACAGCAAAGGGCCCACAGGAGGAATTATATGGCATTATGTCGTAAAAGGAATGTGTAAGACGAACATTAATAAGAGAAAAACAAGTGTAATGGAATGAAGTCAATGAAACTAAGGTGGTTCTGAAGGAACAGATAACGAAATAGTTAAAGAAGTAGATATCTTTCGTTATTTGGTTTGTAAAGTAACATACGGTGGCCGAAGTACTGAATGTTTAAAATGAAGAATGATTATTGGAAAATGTGCATATCTATATAAGACAAATTTTTATCGTAGAATAATAATTTAAAGGTTCGAAAATCTTTTGTGAAGGCGTTTCTCTGGAGTGTGGGTTTGAACGGGGTTGATCAGTTCAGAAGCTTTGAAATTTGTTAGTACCAGAGAATGATGAAGAAGGAATCTGCTCGTGGAACATATTCTATCAGTTGTTTTGACTTTATATTTCCTATAGGTCGTACTACCATGTAATTAAGTGTTACAGGAAAAGTGTGAGTGTGGGAGGGGGGTAATAACCAAAGAGGGAGACGGAGAGACGAATACAGTAGGCAGGTTCAAAGTGATGTACACTGGTCACAACAGTTGGTGATATCTAGGAAGAGACTGAGCGAGGTGGCGCAGTGGCAACACACTGGACTCGCATTCGGAACGCCGGTGGTTCAAATCCACCTCCGGCCATCGAGATTTAGGTTTTACGTGATTTTCCTAAATCACTCCAGGCAAATGCCGGGATGGGTTCACTGAAAGGGCACGGTCAATTTCCTTCCACATCCTTACCCAAACACCCCTCGGGCATGGGTATTTGTGCTGTTCTTAGTCTTAGCTAGTTCATAAGTAGTTTGTTAGCTTAGGGACTGATGACCCCGTAGTTAAGTCCCATAAGTTCTACAGACATTTGAACATATTTTAATTAATATGCTGTCGACGGGACGTTAAACCTGAAGCTTCCTTCCTTCCTTCAGCAGAATGAACTAAAATTGTTTGACGTGTTTCTGTCGATTCTACGGAATTGGAACAACAGCAGTACGCAACCGATATAGTGTTAATAACAGAAAGTTACTGCACAAGGGGAAGGTGTTGTATTCACTCTACCAAACGAATTTCACAGGCAGTTGGGTTCAAAGAGTAGATAGTGCAATGCAACAACAATGGGACACAGAGGGAGATGTTTGAATCTATTGGAGTGTATCAGAGTGTAATTTACAGGATCTGTCCACGATTTCCGACAAAAGGAACCGTAAAACGAGGCCAAGGTCTCCATACTCAATGCAACTTAGCTGCAACGCACCCAGGCAACAATGGAACGCGCAATATCATTATAAACTGTCCGACTTCGGGAACATGGCCTCCACCACAGAGTAACATATGCAGAGGAGAAGCCTCCCCTAAACCACTGTCCTACGCTCTCCTCGTAGTTCTGTAAGATGCTAGCAGGTGTCGGGCTGTTGCCTGGCTTAGGGTGCCTCTCGCACGTCAGAGGGTAGCGGGGAGGGGAGGCTGAGGGGAGAGCTCGTGCCGAATGCCACGAGGCCACAGCTGTGTCTGACTTGCTGGCGTTTGAAGGGAGGTGCTGGTGGGGACAGCCGCTACCTGCCGCCTGCTCTGGCCAGTTTAAAGAGCTGCTTCTGACCGCAGCGCCATCATGGGACATCTTACGGAACTGCTGGAAACCCTCCCTCCCCGCACCCCTGAGCGTAGGACCGCACCCTTACGGAGGTTTCCCATATATATATATATATATATATATATATATATATATATATATATATATGTCTGTGCCTCCACGCACGGAGGCCTATGATGTGTGTTCCATTGAAACCATGACACTGTTTATCCCTCGGGAACTAGGCGGAGGAACTTTAGGCTTGGAGTCGTAAAGAATGGCGCCGGGTTCTGTTCACAGCTGGGTTAAGATTTTGTGATCAGCCGGGCAATCTTCGCTCCCCCCATCTGGAGAGAACGTGGAACAATCCTGTTTATGTGCTGGTAACATCCCCATATCATGGTGGTGGACAAATAGTATGGGCAGGGGTCACTATTGGCTCTTTGACTGCTCACAGATACAGAGACGAGATCTTTCGTCATATTTCTGTGCCCTAAGCTGGTGCCATAGGGGATGGTTTCCTTCTGGTGTCGATAATGCTCGTCCCCAACATCTGAGCTGTTGGAAAACAGGCTTGAAGCTGAGGAAATTGAACGAATGGAGTGGCCACATTGTTCACAGGACTTACACTCGTTTGAGCATGTCTGGGATGCACTTGGGAGGTGCATTGCAGCTAGACCAGCACCTCCATCTATGTTTGCAGAACTGGATATTGGAAAAATGGCCAAATATCACTCATGTACTGATGATAACCTGATACTGTCCTTGTCACGCACCTGCACAACTGTAGTAGCCGTCCGAGGTGATCATACAACAAATTAGCGAACAAAAATGAATTTTTCACTATTATGGTACCTCATGATGCCTCGCTCTAAGTGAACGGCATGTAAACTCTATCACACACAAATTACAGTTGTAATCAATATCTGAATTAAATATGTTATCACATGTAAATTCTGTGTAATATTTTACATTACCCCTAATTGCTTAGAACAGTGAAGGTTCTGTTTCTTATTCAGAGACCTGCATCAAACCTTCAAATGACCTACAAATGTTTGTATAGCTTATGGAACTTAACTACGGGGTCATCAGTCCCTAAACTTACAAACTACTTATGAACTAACTTATACTAAGGACGGCACAAATATCCATGCCCGAAGGGGGATTCGAACCCCCGACCGTAGTGGCCGTGCAGACCATGACTGACGCGCCTCAGCCCCCTCGGCCACCGCGGCCGGCGCATCAAACCAGTGGTTTGACTAAAGACCACATCATCATTTCATTAATGTGTCATGGATGATTCTCGCTCTAACAGCGACTTTTTCGAACCATAAGGAATATGTGTGCCATGTTTGGTCGGTACATTAGTTTAAGAGGAAGTGTGGAACACACACACACACACACACACACACACACACACACACAAATGCTTGAAACTACATGGCTGAAATCTGAGCTTTGTCATTACTCTGAAATAAGAGGAGTGCATTATCGGAGCATTCTCAAAGTCGAGTCTGTTACCAGAACAGGTGTTTCCCTTGCAGTATGTCGTGTTAAATTATACGACCTAAGAAACTCTTATAAACATTACTCGTGATTTACGACAGAGTCATTAATTTTCCCCGGAGGGTTAATAAATGTGTCAGCCTCTGATTTACGGCGTATCAGTGTTAGCGGCTCTTCCAACTCGTGAGCTTCTTGGGTTTAAGGAAGCTCATGAAGTGCCGCCTGTTGATAGCACGATAATATGGCCGTTTCTTGTAAGTCTCGTAACCACATGTTCACTTACTAAGTGTATCATAAATTTCCACTGTTCTGCCCGTCCTTACTCGTAGCGTTGCATCTGATATAGGACATACCGCCGTACCAAAACAATGATATTCAGCTAACAGCTTATGTGTCGTATCAATTCACAGAATCTTTCCATATAACAATATACCTTCCATTGTTTTCAAGCGTTCCAACCCAAAAGCTGAAATATCCTTTAACTGGGTTTGGAGGGGGGGGGGGATTCACAATACCTCAGATGTATAAGTTGACTGGTATTAAGGAATCATGTTGGTCACACTATTGAGAGGCTGGTTACCTTCGTTCAGATTGATGCACATTGTTGTCAAACCAATGTTCTTTTTTAAAGCTACGTTACAATGTATAAAACATTTTAATCACTGGTGTGCTGTGCTGATAACCTCCTACTTACCTAATACTACGATGTACCGTGGTGAGCAGTGTATTCCGTGATGTCATATGAGAAGCAGAGAAAGCATTTCATTTCAAATGAATATGATAATGAGAGTTGTCGGAGTTTTAGTATTCTTATGACAAAGAAAAATAAGAGGACTGCCAAGACAGTGGATACGCTGCTGCAAGTAATCAATCTGAAGAATATATAATTGAAAATATTCTCATTATTGATTTCTACTGACATACCATGTAACTGTCACAGAATTAAAACAATTATCGAATATACACCTTCATTACTGAGACAGAATTTTCCATCATTTTAATCACTTTTCAAAGGAAAATAATCCTCTTCTTCCTCTTCACCTGACTTATGACAGGGATTATTGTTTTAAGTGATATAAATACTTCTGTTCATTTGTTAACATCTTTCTCTCTAAAGTTAAAATGTTCAAAGCCTTTGAAATTGTATGTACCATAACGACTGAAATCGTTTACATGAGTTATTGAATTACCAGTTATGGGGAATTATTGGAGTAATTTTAAAATTGTATTTAACTGAATGAATAAAATATTAAATTCAATGCCTATTATATAATAAACAACATTTTTTCTTAAACTTAAAAGATATTTATGTTATTAAATGTATGTAGACATCGGTTGATCCTGCAGACACCACATTTACATAATTTATAAATAATATGCCGATGACTGGGAAACGATCCTTTCTTCTTTGCACTCCTAGGCTCTACTAAGAGTCTGTGTAATGTGGGTAGGGAAGTTGAGAATTTTGACGAGATCCGCACTTCGGTAATCCTTGCAAGTGTGGCGATCGCTGTCTCCAGTCGTGTATTGGTCAGCGCAACTGATAAGCAATCTGGAGACCCGGGTTCGAATCCCGGCTGGGTACACATTTTCAACACACCACCTATCGCAAATTCGGACTAGATTCGTTCTTTCTGCACTTCCGAATTGTTCATCCGAATCCGAAAAAATTTTGCGCACTTCACATTCCAAAAAAGAAGAACGGTATTGACTACATAATAAATCGTAACGTGAGTGGCGAAGAGTACTTCAGAATAGACTCCGATACCAATCTATAAATTTATTCAGATATTGAAATTTTGTACACCTGACCTTCAAAACAAGACGAGTGTCACCAGATACATAAGATTTCGCATGGTGCATGCAGGAGAGTCATTTACAACACACATTAACTTTGGTGTACGGTTTCATTCCAATTTTGATAAAAGTTTGCACACTTGACTATCAACACAAGAAACATCAATGTCTTTATAAGATATCTAAAGTGAACGTTTACCAAGAGATCTAGCAAATACGAGTGTTGGAACTTAAATAGTGGCACCTATTTAACTGTTACTGTCCTTCATAATAGTCACCAGCGTCACCCTTTTGCCAGCTATATGGAAGGCGTAGTGTACTGTTAGCAGAGCCTGTTTGGTTGATAGTGAGAAAAGAGCGGTCTACTGTCAGTCGATTCTCTGGAACAGTTCTGAAGAGAAAGCCACGAAACGGTTCCTTCATCTTCGGAATCAAATCAAACTCACTGGCAATTATGTCCGGGGAGTATGGTGGATGGAACAGTACTCATCATTTTACATTACAATGCATAATTGCATACAGCTCAAGCTGTGGCTGCTCTGTTCGGTCGATGGAACTGGGAAGTACTGTAACATCCACCATGCTCCCCGCACTTAACTCCTTGTGACTTTTATTTGATTCCGAATATGACGGAACCACTTTGTGGAAGTCACTTCAGAACTGTTTCAGAGATTCGGCAGGCAGTAGACCGCTCCATTCGCATCATCAACAGAACAGGTTCTGCTAACAATATGGTACGCCTTCCAATTCACTAGCACGGGGTTCTACACAACGCTAGTGACTACATTGAAGAACAATAAGAGGTGCAAACATGTAACAGTTTTGTGAACAAATAGTTGCCACTATTTAAGTTCCTACCCTCGAACATACATTTTTAATATACAGTGGAGGAAGGAGGTGAATAGGTAGTGTGGACAGGAAGACATTGACAGAGAGCGGGGGAGGTAATGATAGGAAGAAGACTGGCTAGATAGAGAGGGAGAGGAGGAAGACGATAAGGAAGATAAAGAGGTGATTCAGAGTTAGGCAGAGGAGGAAGGAGGAAATGAGCAGAGAGAGAATGGAGAAATACATGGACTAACTGAATAGTGGAATAGATTAATAGCCAAGCAACGTCGAGTTTTCAGCTAGCTAATATAAATCTTAAGTGGACACAGAGCAAGGTAAGTGATAGGCACAGAGATGGGGGAAGTAATAAGCAGAGAGGATAAGGGGAAGAGAGTATGATGTATAAACCGTTCCTAGGAATATTTCGGAATTTTGAAGCATTATTGGATTTGCTAGTACTGAGAGACGGCAGTCCATCTCTCATCTTTATTGATTAGTTCAATGTAAGAATAATCATGTAATTAGTTTCTTACGCATATTTTGCTGTTTACGGAATATTGGTGCAGGGCGGTTTTATGTGAGAATAGGGAGTTGTGTTTGGCTGGTTCGGTGCAGGATGGTCCAGTGAGTGGAATTCCAGAGTGGGAGCGACTTCGGCGTTCGTTACCTGCTGACTCGCCGCTCCACGGGTCTGAGCGTGGCGAAGCACAAAGCTTTCGCAGTGTCCTCGGGTCTCTGCCTTGTAAAAATATCGACCGAGCTTTCCAAATTGTGAAAGGAGGAAGACGAATACTGTGTGAGCCTTCTTGCTGATTCTGAGAAAAGATGACACCACGGCGTGACGTCCCCTCTGCTATATCGAGGGACGAGCGTCGAAATCGTGTTTCCTAAAAAAGACAGCTCTAGGAAGCAGGCCGTGGAATGAGGTCAAGGAGGCTTTTGCTAATGGAAAACTTCTTATTCAGACCTGGCTGGGAGTGGCTCCACCAGTCGCTAACGGAAAGCGTGAGAACCACGCCAATAAGAGTTAAGGGAAAGAGTAGCTGTCTCTGATTGGCTGCTGGGTTGTGAAATTTTACTGGCTGGTACTAGGAAGCTTGAATATATTATTGACCTCCTGGAAAAACAGTGTTTTTTGGGCGGTATTGCGCTGCAGACGGTGTGTTAGATGGGACTTTTCTTCATGCTCTTCTTAGATACAGACTTGGAGATTAGTTCGTTTAGTTTGGAGTCTTTTAGGCCTTCAGTACTTGTGCGTACTTATCTATGCTAACTGAATTGGCCCAGAATTGGCAGACCTGCTTGAGGTCGTAGACACTGTGTACTACCGAGAGCACAGTGGCTGATATTAAGCAGTACAGCTACCGAGTAACGGAGCGAACTTTTCAGCTGATAACCGCCAGGTGCCCACGCCACAGTGGTGCAGCGATATCGCACTGTGGTTTGTCGATTGGATGATGTATGGCTTGCGCGCTGGCAGCAAGTGGCAGTTCTATCATGTTATCAGGAAACTGTTGTTTATAAATCTACTTTGGTCAGACTATTTCGGTACGACAACGAACTTGTATATAAATTTCCATTCTGTTTCGAAGTTTATCGTATTCCAAAAGGGAATATTTTGACTTTACATTCAGTACCAAATTCATGTTGATGGTGATCAGTTTAATGTAAAGCAATGTCGTTGGTTAATCTTTTTCTATATCTTATGTGTATGATTATTGATGTCCACATTAATTGAGATTTTTGAGCTATTGCTTGTGAAGTCACAATACGAATATTGTGTCGTTTATAATAAACTTACAGCTGAGAAAGTTTGTTTTTAACGTATTCACTTACATTTGTTAGATCATCGTTCCATTCATATATTTTAGAGGGGAAAATTTTTCAGAAAGGCTTTTCAACAGAAAATGCAACATATACTTTCATCAATGAAATATTAAATTCTCTGAATAACCGGACATCACCCATTGGGATGTTTTGTGTTCTCTCCAAGGCTTTTGATTGCGTAAATGATGGAATTCTTCTAATTAAACAAAAGTGTTGTGGTATGAATGGGACAGTGCACAAATGGTTTAAATCATACTTAACTGAAAGAGTGCAGAAATTTGAAATAAGCAGATCACATAATATGCAAAACAATCGCACTGACGTGTTTTACGGCCCACATTAGATTTGTAGTATTATAGGATTTTGCAAACATTTTCGACCATAATAATAATCTAAATAATGAAAAATTAATTAATAAGAGTGTCTGAAACCCTTTTAGGAAAAAAATAGGCAGTGCCGGGTTACGAACCACTGACCTTTAGTGTCACAGTCCAACACATTGCGCACTACGCTACGGCTAACGGTTAACAGTTACGATCTATAATCTCATACTATTAATGGCCGTTGTTAACAGATGCTAATACGGCATTTGTAATCACTAGATTATCATTTATCGTACGAAGAACGACGTGTTTTTCTTAATTAATCAGTGCGCCACTGCTTTGAAATGACAACGTGTAAGTTGCAATAAGAAGATCATCAAATACGCAACGCAAGATGGTGTATGCCACAGAGAGTTCTGGGCGAGGAATGTCACGAACGGCTGGTTTTCGTTAATTCAATTAAGGATGTCAAAACTCCATTATTTTTGCAAATATCTCTCAAACGATACGAGATATGAAAAAAAAAAAAATAGAGCGAAGTTGTAGAGAATTTTCCCCTCTACCAATTAGGCTATTCAATTTTCTTGTCAGGTGAACGGTTCGTTTGCCATTACAATTATATTGCCGCGAGAGACCACGAACACCAACTGCCGGCGTGGCGCAGGGGATAGCGTCACGGAGTGCGGAGCAGAAGGTCGCCCGTTCAAACCCCCCAACCGGCAGAAATTTATTTCTTTGTAATTGACAATTCCAGAAGGTTCTACATCTTTCTTATGTTCACTTGTAAATTCTACTTGTTTCTTATGTTAACTGTTATTCTAATTTCTGGTAAATTCTGTCTGTGTATAAATAGCAGAGCACTCTGCCTGAGTTCGTAATAAACGTGCTTTCGGTATAAGTGCTGTGTTTAGTAGCCTTCGAAGTCAAGCCTAGTTCCATTGCAACGTGACATTGTTTGGTGGAGGCGCCGGGTACACTGTGCAACAGCTGCATCACCGTGGCTCCGATTAGGCAACGTAAAAGTTGTCGCTTACACGGACTGGAATCGGAATACAAGGGATACACCGAGTACATCCTTCCAAAAGTCCGTATTATCAGAAGAACGATGGAGACGAAACCATCAATAAGTCAGCTGCAGATCAGACACCCGTCGGTGTTCTCTGGAGATGCTGGACAGGACCCCAACAAATGGCTAAAAGGGTTCGACCGAGTCGCCAAGTACAACAGGTGGGATCATACGATGTGCTTGACCAAACCTGGATGGAACAGCCCAGCAATGGTTCGAAAACAACGAAGACAAGTTGAATGACTGGGAGACGTTCCAGGAGAAACTTAAGAAGACGTTTGGAGACCGCCAGCGACAAATCCGCTCGGCGGAAGAACAACTGAAGAACCGGGCCCAACGACATGGTGAGCCGACACAATCGTACATACAGAGTGTTTTGGCCCTGTGTAACGAAGTCAATCCGAACATGACTGAAGCGGACAAAATCACGCATCTGATGAAGGGAATTGCAGAAGATATGTACCAAGCTCTTCTGATAAAAGACGTCGCTACGACAGAAGAGTTCATCAAGTGGTGCCAGCGTATTGAAGAGATGCAACAAAGGAGAGTTGGACGCAAGAAGTATGACAGACTCCCAAATGTAGTCCCTATGGCCGTTGTGGAAAACCAGCAGGACTTGGCTTCTCTAATACGACAAATCGTGAGAGAAGAATTACAACAGTGCATGGCAGCCGGGACTATTAGACCGAGCGAGCCTCAGATTATGGCCATGGATGTGAGCCCTGTAAGTCACGAGGGAGCCGACGCCGCTGAGGACGAGGTATTTCAAACATTAGCTCCTGTCTGCCCCGTCAATCGCACCCGACGTGAAGAATGGCGTCGCCCTGCTATGACTTACGCTGCAGCCGACAAACGGCAGCCCATGAACCGACTGACGCGACCACAGCCAACTCCCCCGGTAACTATGACGCCCCGCAGAAGAACAGACGTCTGGAGGACAGAAGACAACACACCACTGTGTTTCCACTGTGGACGCCCTGGACATGTCGTACGCTACTGCAGAGAGAGGAGGCGAGTATTCAATGATTATTTTGCCGCAAGACGTCAGCCGTCGGAGCAGTTCTATCCAAGGCAGTCACCTGCTGATGAGTTCAGTCGACCTATGGGAAGAAGCCCATCGCCGTACCCTAGACGAAGTCGCTCCCCGACGCGCCGCAGCCGTTCACCGTCGCCGTACAGAGGTACCAGCCGCTCCCCTAGCCGCCGCGCCCAGGAAAACTAAGCGAGGCGACCATCTACGGAGGTGAGGCCGCCGCAGATGAAAATCCTCCATGGACGACAGTCGCCAAGATGTCGGGAAATCTCATCGACGTCAAAATCGACGGCCATCCTGTCCGCGCACTTGTTGATTCAGGAGCCTCTTTTTCTGTATTGTCGGATAATTACCGCCGTACACTAAAGAAGACAATGTTCTGTTATACGGGAGCAACTGTGCTGAAGGTCGCGAATGGAAAGTACGTCCATCCAGCAGGAACTTGTGTCGCAAGAATAACCATCAACAACAGGACGCAGCCGTTTGAATTTGTCGTGTTAACAGAATGTCATCCTCGGATGGGACTTCCTTCAGGCATCCCAAGCTATCATTGACTGTGGAAGATCTGATCTGCAAATTGAGGAAGTTGTTCCGCCAAATACACGTAATACAGAATTTTCTGGGAAGTTATTCGTCGTTGACATTGTGACGATACCGCCGTTGACAATGAGAAGAGTTGCAGTCACAAACACAGATGACTGGTTAAACTGTGAAGTTCTTGTTGATAGTAAAACGTTTATCAGGCTCACAAAAGAAATTTACATACCAGCGGCTATCATAAGCATTACCGGTGGTCAAGGAGAGATTTGGATCACAAATTGTCACGAGCAGTCACAACTTATCCCCAAGGGAATGTGTATCGGGACAGCTGAACCAATCCAGGACGGTGAGCTCAACGTCATCAATGAAGACCCATGCCCTGCTATTAGTACAGACAACACGCTGGAGGAAACAAACGTGGAACTGCCAATAGGGCCTGGACTGACCAAGGAACAACGCCAGCGGGTGTTAGGTATACTACGCCAATTTTCGGGTGCATTCACACCTCAGCAGGGGAAAAGTCAGACGAAACGGCCCACGATAAAGCACCGTATCAATACTGGGGACCATCCGCCAATTAGCCAGCGTTCGTATAGAGTGTCGCCAGCTGAAAGACGGATAATTCGGGAGGAAGTGGAGAAGATGTTGCGAGATGACATTATTCAACCTTCGGAGAGTCCTTGGTCGTCTCCGGTGGTCCTCGTAAAGAAGAAAGATGGCACGTGGCGATTCTGTGTCGACTATCGGCGGCTGAACAGTATCACAAAGAAAGGTGTCTACCCATTGCCGCGTATTGATGACACCTTAGACTGCTTGAAAGGGGCTACATACTTCTCAACTATGGACATGCAGACAGGTCACTGGCAAATCGAGGTTGACGAAGCTGACAGGGAGAAGAAGGCTTTTATTACACCTGATGGTCTCTATGAATTTAAAGTAATGCCATTTGGATTATGTAATGCTCCAGCCACATTCGAACGCATGATGGAAAACTTACTTCGACACCTTAAGTGGACGACGTGTCTCTGCTATTTAGATGACATTGTCGTTTTCTCAAAAACATTTGAAGTACATCTGAGTCGCCTGTCAACTGTGTTGAAGTGTGTTCAGGCTGCAGGTCTCCGCCTCAATCCAAAGAAGTGCCTCTTCGTCGCCAAAGAGATAAAAATCCTGGGGAACCTAGTCAACGGAGGTGGTGTCCGTCCTGATCCAGATAAAGTAACGGCAGTCACACAATGTCCAACTCCTCAGCACATTTGTGATGTGAGAAGTTTTCTCGGGCTGTGCTCATACTACCGGCGTTTCATAAAAGGATTTTATAACAAGGTACGTCCATTACAAGATCTTCTGCAGGGAAACGCCAAATTTTACTGGGATGAGACAAAAGAAAGAGCTTTCCGAGCACTTAAGGAGGCTCTAACTTCCGCACCAGTGCTAGCCTTGTACGACGAGAATTCAGAAACCGAACTTCACACAGACGCCAGTGGCTATGGGATTGCTGCAGTGCTTGTACAAGTTCAGGAAGGTGCCGAAAAAGTGATAGCCTATACGTCAAGAGTACTCTCAAAATCCGAGATAAACTACTCATCAACTGAAAAAGAATGTCTCGCGGTTATCTGGGCTATCAACAAGTTCCGGTCGTATTTATTCGGCAAACCATTCACCGTCGTGACAGATCACCATTCTTTGTGTTGGCTGACTAGCTTGAAGGATCCATCAGGTCGACTAGCAAGATGGGCACTAAGACTCCAAGAGTACGATGTCACAGAGGTATTCAAGAATGGGCGCAAACACAAGTATGCCGACTGCCTTTAGAGGAATCCATTAGTGGAACACAACAGCATTAATGAAATTTCGGCTCTCACTGAATTAGATGACTTTACAGCTGAACAGAGGGAAGATCCAACACTATTAAAAATGATAGAGGCCTTGGAGAAAGGGAGAACCGACCAATTGAGAGTTCCAACTTATAAACGTAACATTGTACAAGAGCAACTACGATCCACTGGGCCCCAAATGGCTACTTGTTGTTCCAGCTCATCTCCAGCCAGCTATTGTCAAATATTTCCATGATGCTCCAATATCCGGTCATCTGGGATACGTGAAGACCCTAGACAGAATCAGACGCAGGTAGCAGGTCTCTACCGATCTGTCAAGCACTATGTGAGTCACTGTAAAGAGTGCCAGCGACGGAAGCATGTGCCGCAATTACCTCCAGGACATCTCGTACCGATTCAGGCGGCAGCAGCTCCATTCCACCGAGTTGGGATCGATCTTTTAGGGAGGTTCCCGAAGTCGACAACCGGTAACAGTTGGATAATAGTCTGCACTGACTACCTCACACGCTACGCTGTCACCAAACCTGTGCCGACTGCAGAAGCTCCAGAGATCGCAAAATTCCTTGTAGAAGACATTATTTTGAAGCATGGAGCACCACGTGTCATGATATCTGATCGTGGAAAAGTATTCCAGTCAAAACTAGTATCAGAGGTAATGTCACGGTGCAACATTGTCCACAGAATGACAACTGCATACCATCTTCAGACAAATGGTCTTACGGAACGTTTTAACAAAACGTTAGCCGACATGATGTCAATGTACGTCGATGTTGAGCAGAAGGATTGGGATACAATTCTGCCGGTCGTGAGATTTGCTTACAATACCGCAAGACAAGACACCACAGGCTTCACTCCGTTTTTCCTACTCCATGGCCGTGAAGCTGAGATGACAATGGATACACTGTTCCCGTTCCAACCGGACGACACTCAGGATGACTATGTTAAACAGCTCATCACCAGGTCGAAGAAGCAAGACAGCTGGCTCGCATACGGACACTGGACGCCCAGGAGAAGGACCGTCAGCGGTATAACGACAAGCACCGACCTGTTGTGTACAGCCCAGGAGATCTGGTATGGATTTTTACCCCTGTACGGAAGGTTGGACTGTCAGAAAAGTTATTGAAGCGATACTTTGGTCCGTATCGTGTCATACGCCGCCTGTCAGACGTCACATACGAAGTTGAGGATTATGAGCCGTCGTCGAAACGTCAAAAACGAAGAGACATTGTTCACGTCCTGCACATGAAGCCTTATTACGATCCTGAAGAGCAGGTAGACGACAATGGCTTCTTGTTCAAGGACTTTAAGGACGGTAATGTTCCTGATGAAGTCACGACAGGAACATCTGTCGTCGATAATCGCGGAGAAGGGAAGGAGTCTCTTGAACTGTCATACAGAGGACCCATGACACGGTCAAGATCCAGGACATTGCAGCTGGCTCCACAGGGATCATAACAGCGGGTCGCTGTTTCTCCAGGAGAGGGAGCAATGCTGCGAGAGACCACGAACACCAACTGCCGGCGTGGCGCAGGGGATAGCGTCACGGAGTGCGGAGCAGAAGGTCGCCCGTTCAATCCCGCCCACCGGCAGAAATTTATTTCTTTGTAACTGACAATTCCAGAAGGTTCTACATCTTTCTTATGTTCACTTGTAAATTCTACTTGATTCTTATGTTAACTGTTCTTCTAATTTCGGGTAAATTGTGTCTGTATATAAATAGCAGAGCACTCTGCCTGAGAGTCAGTCAGTGCTGCGTGTATGTTGAGTTCGTAATAAAAGTGCTTTGAGTATAAGTGCTGTGTTGAGTTGCCTTCGAAGTCAGGCCTACTTCCATTGCAACGTGACAATATTACAAACGGCTTTTTTGGTATTACTACCGTATGTTTTGTCCTAAAAATTTGAACAATGGAGGTTCTGGTCTCTGGCGGCCTACAATTATGTCTGTTAAATTTGGTGCTGATTGGTTGAACAGTTCGTCTTAAATACAGGGAACACGTTACGGACAGACAGACAGACAGACATCCCAAAATCGCCTTTATTTTTGCAAATATCTCTGAAACTATACGAGGTATGAAAAAAAACATAACAAAGTTGTAGAGAATTTTCTCTACAAAATCGGTTATTCAATTGTCGTGTGAGATGAATGGTTAAGCCGTTATTTTCATTTAAATTTCGAGCTGTCAAAAATCGATCTCAATGGCCCACTATTAGTGTTACTACCGTAACCTAAAGTGGACCAAAAAGCTGGTTCCTCAAACTGGGGAACAATCAAAAATAGCCTGCCACAAGGTTCAGTCTTGGGCTCTTTGCTGTTCTTAATATATATTAATGGTTTGCCATTCTATATTCATGAAGATGCAGAGCTGGTTCTTTTTGCTGATGATACAGGTATAGTTATCACACCTGACAGACAAGATCTAACTGAAGAAATTGTAAACGACGTGTTTCAGATAATCATTAAGTGGTTCTCAGCAAATGGACTATCATTAAATTTTGATAAAATACAGTACATACAGTTCCATGCAGGGAATGGAATGACATCATTAATAAATATAGACTTTGATCAGAAATCTGTAGCAAAGGTAGAATAATCAAAATCTTTTGGTATAATCTTTGATTAGGGGTTGATCTGGAAAAGACACATTGAAGATCTGCTGAAAAGTTTGAGTTCAGCTACTTCAGCTGTTAGGGTAATTACAAATTTTGGTGATATACATCTCAGTAAATGAGCTTACTATGCCTATTTTCATTGTCTGCTTTCGTATGGCATCATTTTCTATGGTAATTCATCATTGAGTAGTCATTGCACAAAAGCGTATCATCATAAAAATTGATGGAGCTCATCCAAGATCATCCTACTGACATTTAAAGAGCTAGGGATCTTCTCAGTAGCTTCACAGTATATATATTCACTTATTAAATTTGTTATTAGCAATCCCACCGAATTCAAAAGCAATAGAAGTGTACATAACTAAAACACTAGGAGAAAGTATGATCTTCTCTATTCAAGCTTTGGCGCAGAAAGGAGTGAATTATGCTGCCACAAAAGCCTTTAGTCATCTATCAAACAGCATCAGAAGCCTGACAGCCAACTAGCATTTAAAAATAAATTAATAGAATTTTTGAATGGCAACTCCTTCTACACTATAAATGGATTTTTGGATATAAATTAGTAAATTTGCAAAAAAATAAATAAATAAAAATAATAAATAAAAATGTATAATGTAATATTTAGTACAAAGTAATTTGTAAAAGCACTTTTCATTAACCTGACACGTTCCACATCATTTCAAAGCGACATATTCATGATCTATGGAGCAAGTACTGATGTAATCTGATCTAATCTAGTCAGTATTAACTATAATTGTTGATATGCCAACGAGACTGGAGGTGATAGGAGGTTGCTGTATAAGGCGAAACAAGTAATTGATCAATTTAATCCAAACAAACAATCCCTCGGACGGATTTTCGTCTCAAATATGTCAAAGACATTATTGATAAATCTGAAGCATTGAATTAAAATTTGTGGTGCGGCCGGGAATCGAACCCGGACCTCCATGCTTACCAGGAACACAGAAGCTGAATTAAAGTTTGTGACGTGGAGGTAAATCGTATTTAGACTATTCCAAGGCACCTTAATCGTTAGTGGTGTGGTAGTCTAACGGTTAAGACGTCTGCCTGGTAAGCATGTAGGTCCGGGTTCGATTCCCGGCCGCACCACAAATTTTAATACAGTGCTTCAGATTTATCAAAAGTAATTGATCGTTGAAAAATATTCAGTCAGCATAATTCGATAACAACTGTGTTAATTAAACAACATTTATTATTTAGATAATTATTGAGGGTCATCCGCACCTGACCGTTATTCATTGCTCTAAACACCCACCAAACTTTTCATCTAACGTCGATTCCAGTCAAGTTTTGTTTGTTTACAAAAACCACTATCCACCACAAACCTTACAGTACTAAAATAAAATCTTGATCGACAAGAAGCTGTATAGTATATTTGGAACCGGTGAGTAGGCGAGTCGGCTTGGAAGGTGTGGTGCAGAGTGGCCGGTATCCCGGTGTCGCAGCGCGCCCATAAGGGCGCAGACGCCGGCTGCTAATTGACCGGAAAGAGCCGTCCCTCAGCCGGACAGTCAATAACAAATTGGCTCGGCAAACGCGCGCCCATTACGGACGGAAGCACAGTAATTTGCTCCAGCTAAGCTGCCGGCTTACCGGAATGACGCTTCTCCTATAGCCGCGCCGCGCCGGTTCCGTGGCTCAGCCTCCATTACCTTCTCCAAACGCAGTCCCCACCGACGTGTAAAGCCGTACATTGAAACTTACTTTTTCAGCATACGGATGTCTCCGTGGACCATTTCAGTGTGGGGTAATTTGTCTGACTCACTGGATTAACCATCCGAATCGATTCCCGCGACCACTACAGAAGTGCTGATTTAGCTACAGTAGCAGTATAACGTGTACAGAAGAGAAATTTATTGTCAACATACTGCTTTTACAAATGCTAACACTGCAGCCAACTCAGTACCATTCTAATTAAATGTCCACACATCTTTCAACTAGGTTATAATTTATATTAGGAACCAGAGTTAATGTTTCTAATACCAATTGATGAATGTGGAATCTATTTCAGTCTGAATTCTTGGAGACGTTGATGCCACTGTGGTCTTCCGTGGTAAGACGAATCTTCAGATGGTTGTTAATACATGGTGACAGATTTGCCATAAACATGTTAATTATAATACACGTCGATGGATTCAATCTTTCCCTGATGCCAATGACACGTGGAAAAAAAATGCTCTTAATTTTATTTCAGTTCATATTCTGTAAAAGACCTACATATTTATTAGTCCATTAATATCATTTTCAAGATACATATCTAATTGGTTCTATATTATTTTTACTTTGATGGGAGGTAATATGAATATCATCCTCCAAGGAAAATTTTCATTTTTGTGGGAGATCAGATAAATTTCACTCTGCAGCGAGGATTATTTTTTATTGTTGTGAGACATCTGATAAATATTTCCACACAAGGAAGATTATTTTTAGATATGAAATTCATAAACTATAATTAGTTATTTGCATGTGTAGGCTTTCCCGGCGTACTAACTGTTCAGATTGAAGCCGGTGTATTTACTGAAGATCGTATTGAAGGTACTAAAATAAAATAAAAGTAATTTACTGAAAATAAGTAAACAAAGCATAAAGTGATACGATAAAAAAGAAAAAAGGGGAAAAAATTTTAAAAAAATGAGGTGTGAGGTTCGAGACAATCAAATATTACAGCCATCAATACTGTACGCAGCGACCCTGTGTTGATGAGAGAATCACTCGAAAAGCACAAAAGTATTGTTTTTACTGTTCTCGGGTTTCCAGCCGGGTGCAGTCGCGGTTTGAAAACGACTGCACCTGGTTGGAGAGCCGAGAACAGTAAAAACAGTTAACTCGCCGGGAAAGCCTGCGATCACATAGCATTTAAGTAATTGAATAACGATATTAAGCCGGAAACAACGGATACAGAAAGGCACATCCACTAGCCCGTGCCTATCGTGCGTAAGATCTTAGAAAAATATACCCATTCTCTTAACCGGAAACTATAGAAACACCAGGTAGCAGTCGAAGAAAGCACAAGTAAATACATCCATTTTGAATATTGTTACTATGACTATTTGTCTGTTTGTGTAAAGATTAGACTAATCGTTTGAAACAATGTAGAAACTAGAGAAGCTTACAATTGTACAATTTTAGCGATCTAAGTTTAAAATATCATTTATACAGGTCAAAATTAGAAAGATAATGAACGACTGGTCATATTCGATCAAACTTCTCTTAGATCGTAGACAGTCTGCCCAGCCGTTGCGCCACCGAAGGAGACTTTAAACGCTAATTCTGATTTTTAATTATACCAACGTGGAATTCAAATATTTCAACCGTTTTTAATAATGATTTACCATAGAAACGATATGACGAGTTATATTGCAATGAATTCGACATGCACTGTATCAAATATATTATGTTGCTTCTATTTTCCGATTAAACAGCAGTCTGCGACACCTACGCCGCTAGGACTTGTAACACTAGCACTTCTGAAATTGGGCATGCGCAATGCCCTGATCGTGTACACAAAATTATTCGTGCCGGCAATGTATCTGCTTCTATTTTACACTGATTTTTATCTGTATCCTTTCCTCGACCGATCCCGGAGGGGTTGTACTCGGTGAAAATAAAATAAATAAATAAAAATGAAATACAAAAATCTTATGTATTGTAGTAATTAGCAATGTGATTTCGTTACGCACAACCTTTGATCAAGGGCATCCGTAACAGTATTTTACTATTCAGTTACTGAGCAATAAGTGTAACATCTTTCTTTGATCATATAATGGAAAGTGTGGCCTCTACACCCTTGTTGGACATTTTCCATAAACCTACAGCTTCTGACAAATTCCTCGAGGCAAGTTAAGGTAGATCTAGAAATGTGGATGATGTTTACTTTTGGCAAACCTGTAACATTGTATTATTTTTTGCTTACATCCCATTCTCTGTGTTCTGTAATCATTATTATTTTTGTGATTACCCCATGCGTTTTTGTTAGTACTGACTTTTTCCGTCATATAATTACGCTTGGAGCTTCATGGCCATGTAATCTTACATATTAATGTACTTTACTTTCATTTTGTCAGGGTCAGTGACAAATTTTCATATTTCATCATTTGGTAGTACATCTGTACCTAATACAGTGGAACGGAGAGAAATTTTCTGTTGGTACTGTGAAAGTTGTCTGATACTGCATTGTGTGTGTGTGTTTGATGAGTGGCTCTATATGTGAATAAGTTCAAATCAGTATATTGAAGCTGTCTATTTAATACCATTAAATGAACTACAATACCGATCATCTAGTTTGTATTGACATGTTGGAAGTGTGTATCGTCTCTCTGTAACTACATCTGACCTGAATAGAATAACTAATAACAAATCTCATTTATCGCGCATGAAAAATGTTCCACTGAACCGTGAGTATGTTTAAGTGGAAGCACGTTAATTTCAATTACAATCGTATTGGTCTGATAATAATTGATTATCATAAACAGGGCCCGGATTTTAATGACAAGCCATATTTTTTTCTGAACTTCAGGGTGAATTTTAGAACAATTTACACAAATATAGGCATTTTAATGTAGAAAAAATGTATTTTAATTGTGCATATAAAGTCATATTTCAACATATTTTAGTAATAGGTCATATTGCGACAAACTTTCATTATAACATGGCATATTTCCGCCAAATTTTGCCAAAATGCATATACTGTTTCTCTTGTATCTATCGGGATACAGAATTAAGAAAATGAATATGTTGCTCATGAGACAATATTTATCGTGATATTATGAAACATAAACAGGTAAATTAGGTACAGAGCTTTATTTCTCAGGATTGTAGTAGAAATGCAGTGCAGCAGAACAGTCGTTTCACGAAAACACTGCTGCGCAGAGTCGACAATACGCTCTCATAGCCAACAAAGGCGGCTTCTGTCGTAATAATCGCAGTCGCGCAGGTGTTCACAATAACCAGTTTGAATACAGCCTCTGCCTTGTTCATCATGCCTAAAGCAAAGTGCTCAGACAACGTGAAGTTGCGAGGGTTTGTTCGAGAATTTGGAGAGAAGTTCTTTGGTACTGATGGGAAAATACTATTTTAACTGTGTGAAGTTAAAGTTAGTGCAGAAAAGCGCTTTAATGTACAACAACACTGTAATACCGCCAAACACAGCAACTGTGTGAAACCAAGTGATGAAAATAACAGCAGACGAATGTTGTTATTTGAACAGACAGGTCAATATTCTACCGTGCAATCATTCTCCAAAGAACTGTGTGAGATGATTGTGTCCTGCAACATTCCATTGGAAAAGCTGAAGAATCCATGCTTCAGACGGTTTTTGGAGAAGTACACAACACATCCAGTTCCAGATGAATCTACACTGATAAAGAACTATTTATCGGTATGCTACAGTGATGTGCTCAACAAAATACGAATTGCTGTTGCTGAGCAAAAGATCTGGCTGTCGATAGATGAAACTACAGATGTTAGTGGGCGGTATATTGCAAATGTTGTTGTTGGTGTTCTAAAAGTTGATCGGCCTGGAGATATTTTCCTACTAACGTGTGAAGCTCTCGATAGAGTAAACAATTCGACGATTGCTATTTTGTTTGACAACTCTCTGAAGTTACTGTGGCCGGATGGTGTGAAAAGAGACAACGTTCTGCTGCTTGTAATAGATGCCGCTTCATATATGGCTAAGCAGCCAAAGGTCTTCAGATTCTCTACCCAGTATGGTGTATGTCACTTGCCTTGCACATGCGTTGCACAGAGTTGCTGAAGAGGTACGATCAAATTACCCCGACGTGGACAATTAATTTCCTCTGGCAAGAAAATCTATATCAAAGCTCCACTACGGGTGCAGAAATTCAAGGAACAGGCACCTTCAATACCCCTCCCACCTAAACCTGTTCTTACACGATGGGATCTTGGCTTAATGCTGCTGAGTATTACTGCACCAACTACACCCAAATAAAGACATTCTTCTGTTAGCTTGATAGCGATGCATCAAGTGCTATCAAAACTGTGAGAGACGTATTCACAGATACATTGTCTGGAAACTTGGCATATATCA
Source organism: Locusta migratoria (assembly GCA_026315105.1). Taxonomy (NCBI): domain Eukaryota; kingdom Metazoa; phylum Arthropoda; class Insecta; order Orthoptera; family Acrididae; genus Locusta; species Locusta migratoria. The sequence continues at coordinate 108,257,386 of CM048747.1, forward strand.
ACGTCAATTTTTCAGTGATATCAAAAGCCATTAAACAACTGGAAGCTGTTGGCACTCAGCTATGTGAGGCCCTGAGTATTGTGCAACATGTGCATAGTGAGTTCGATCGAGCCAGTGGTCATGTGGCTGACAAAGTGAAAAACAAACTCCAAAGTGTTCTACAACGAAATCCTGGATATTCTACAATGTGTAAAATTAGTCACAGTCTTTCTGGTAAGGCCGCAACATTTGAAGATAGTGAAGAAAAGCTACCTGTAGTGACCTGGCTGCCTTCAAATACGCTCCCGTGACGTCTTGTGAAGTGGAGAGGAGCTTTTCCAGGTACAAAACTATACTCAGCGACAACCGCAGATCTTTGACAATGGAAAACCTGAAAATGCACCTTGTGATCCAGTGCAACTTTTCAGATACTGAAGATTAACAGACGGTATTAAATAATGTAAAGTGCTTTAAATATGTGTAGAAATAAAAATATTGTTTTACCGTTTCGATAGATGATCTCCTGTTCACTGTACTGTGTGTTTAGAAAATAAAAGATTCAGACGTTTAAAAAATAGGTGCTAATTACCCTCAAACCCTACAGAATGAAAGAACTATACTTACAATATTTTTTGAAGGGAATTTTGTATCATTTTATGACAAATAAAAAATAAAATAAAGAAACAAGAATGCTTCAAATAAACTTCCATTAAGTCATATTTTACTTTTTTAAGATCATATTTATATAAGTTTTAGGTCATAAATGCTTGCATATTTAACTGTTTTTAGGTAATTAAAATCCGGGCCTTGATCATAAATAACAAGTTTCTTCTTCAACATGAAAAGACTGCAACAGCTATTTTAATAAACTGCTGCAAAACTGCAAATCATATGTGCCAATTTCTACTTTTAATTATACTGCAATTTTAAGACAATGTTAAATAATCAATTTACATGATTGGGTAGATATAAGTAACTCGACACTAAATAGGTTGATACAAAAGCTATGATCGCAACTATTGTTACATAAGTCATATTCACATTCTGGAATGAAGTTTACAGTTAGAATTTTGAGAACTAACGAAATTCAAAACACACATTTGTGACCTATCTGTCTCAATCATTAAAGTATTTAAAAGTAATCATATTAATTTCAAGAGCGACGTTGTATCACTGAAAGTCTAAGTTTCATTCACATACTGGTATGAAGTTTCAAATTGAATTTTTGACATAATGAAATCTGAAACTCACATCTTTGACCTTCTTCACTAAATAATAATAGTGTTAAAAATCTAAGTAACTTTCAAATGTATCGTTACATCCCTGATGATTTTTAAAAAATTTTCGTCTGTCATCGAATAATATGAATAAAAGAGGACGTTTGTGAGTCTTTAGTTTTACTTTTCAGAACTTCATTGAAACGGTACTTGTGGAAAATGTATAACAAAATGAATGTAGTAAATGTAGCATTTGTCCTAAGCGCCATAGAGCCACTGTTTGTCCTCAGGATCGATTAGATGTAAATTTCGCTGTCTCTCATTACATGTAACTTTTCGATCTAATTTTTCTTGATGAGGTTACTTGCAAACCGTGCATTTATTTAATCAATAGTCGTTACTTAACGATCTAATATGTTTCATTTATCTCTTACAAAATAACAGGTTGATGCCTTCGCGAGGTTACCTAGTTTGAGGCTTGTTGTTAGAGGTCTTACATTCATTATTACTTTCCATGATGAAGCCGAAGGAACCGCACGTGGCTGCAACGATTTGCATCGATCGATGTATGTTTCCGCTATATGGCGCCTTGGAGTGGGAACTCCAGGATAGTTATTGGCCATGGTTTCTCGCTCATCCGCGAGCAGTGTCCGACCCTACGGACCATTCTTATTATGGTTGGTTGCCCACACTGTTCGTTCATTTCTTCATTGTGGTGAATTCTCCAATCACTAGTTATTGTTTCTTGCACGGACCGAAATATTTTACGGATGGCTTTCCGTTAAGTAAAAGTAGCTTTCTGTAGCCTTGTTTCCGAGTGTTCTTACCCGTATAGCACTTACGGTTGAATTAGCTTCTTGTACCGCCTAATTGATGACAGGTTGCGAGGTTTGAGTAATTTACCAGGACTATGATGACAACGAGTATCTTGCTGTACTATGGCATTAATCTCGGCTACACACGATTTATCTTCTTGTAAATACTGAACCAAGGTACTTGAAGTTACACACTTCTTGTGTTTACGGCTCTGAACTACTAATGGTTATACTCTCGCCCCTGCTTCCACCCGGCTCATTACGATGTATTTAGGTTTTTGTTCACTGACAAGAAGTCCCAAATTACTGGAACTCTAAAACGTGGCTCATCCTTTGGAATCCCTCATTGTAGCTGGACGACAGGACTACGTCATCTGCAAAGACAAGATGCATAATTTATTCCTCACATCTGGATCCTATGAAAATTTTACTGACCACTTCTTGTATGAGTGCTCGAGAATGAGACTGAAAAGAATCGGTGAAATCACCGTGTCGTATACCGGGTGATCAAAAACTCAGTATAAATTTGAAAAATTAAAAAGAATCACGGAATAATGTAGATAGAGAGGGAATGACACGAGGTTTTATTAGAATGTTGCGATTCTGTAACATATCGGCGTACCTCTCTCCCGTCACGGTCGCAGTTACAAAACCAGAATCACGCAGTTCCTCGAAGAAAAAAGGCCCGATAACGGTATATGTGGTAAATCCAATCTATACCGTGACCTTATCGTCGTACAATGGAGCTTCCACGACAGTTCTAGGATTTTTGGTAGCCCAAATTCTGCAGTTGTGCGCGTTGACAGGCCCTCGGAGCGTGAAATGAGCTTCGTCGGTGCACAACACGTTACTCAACAAATCGAATCTTCTGCCATCTTTTGAAACGCCCACACCACAAATTCCGTCCGCTTCACTAAGTCGCCAGGTAACAGTTCATGATGCCGATGGATTTTGTAAGTATAGCGTCAGAGGGTACTCCTAAGTGCCAACCAAACAGTAGTTTATGGAAGGCCGGTGCGACGTGCGACTGCACGAGCGCTGACTTTCCCGTGCATGGACGACCCGTTACAGTCTCCATTTCTTCCTTAACTGTCTCGGCAGCATTACGCATTGTTCTCGGTCGGCCACTAAGGCGGTCTATCATCTAAACTACCCGTGGATTCGAACTCCGAAAGCATTCTTGCCACAGCTGCATTTGTCAACGAACCTTTACTTGTTCGAATGCTCATCCTATAGCGATAGGATCGTAACATTGAAGTAGCACATTCCCTATTCTGATAATACAGATTCAATAAAAGCGCCTTTCAGTTATCGTCAACAGGCTGCGATTGCTGGTGCATCTGATTCTCTCATTACAGCTCCATTTATACACGATTGTCATGCGCAGTCACTGACGTTTTGATGTCCAGCGCCATCTGTGAGACATTTTTAAACACTTTTTCCCTAATAAAACCCCATGTCATTCCAAGCATGTGTGTCAATTTTTACCCCTCTATCTACATTATTCCGTGATTTATTAAGTTTTCAAATTTATACTGACTTTTCGATCACCCGTTGCCTGTGACGCTGTTGACGCTCTTCGCGAGTAGATAGTTTCGTACTGCCTTACGTTTCGCACATGTATGGTGGACAATCTTCGTGGACATCCCGAACTCTCCGATGCACTTGATTAGGATTATTGGTAGTCCGAATGATTAAATTAGTTTTTTGTAGTTTATCGTTAGCAACGTAGCACCCTGACATTTTTGATTAGTTTCGTAAATTTGAATGTAAGTTATCTGAGCTACACATATTTTTCACTGTAAATAGTCACGCCAACAATTGCGACAAACCGATCAAGCTGTATTGTTCGGAACCAAGCATTAAATTTAATAATTGCTCTTATGGTAGGTAATTTAACTATTTGTGTCAGTTATCAATTTCAGTATTAAACAGTAATTCCTTTTTTCAAGTAACATCCTTTCAGGTTGCATCACCATGTTGGCAAGTTACTTAGATTTAGGGGTCAAATTTTTTAAACGCGCCTTTATTGACTTTGATACAGCTTGGCTTTTAAGAGGCAGCATCCCATTCTTCCCTAACTTATTCGAGGTATGTCCACAAAGTAAGTTCCATTTGCTTATATAAAAGAAACGTGCATAGATACAAAAAAAAAAAAAAAAATATTGTACAAAAATATACAACTATTAAACTACTTTTCTACATAGCTTACGAAATTTTGTAGGCATTCTTCATAGCGTTTATGTATGCCTTCTTCGTAGAAGGTTGTCGCCTGTGTATTCAACCATGTGGTAACATGTTCTTTCAACTCGTCATCATCGTTGAAGTGTTGACCGCCATGAAGAGGTTTTAGGTGTAACAAGAAAGTCGCTAGTAAGCAGGCTGTACAGAGGATGATCAAACACATCCTAGTGAAATTCCCGTAAAAGTGGTTTAGTCACATTCGCCCTGTGAGGTTGGGCGGTAACGTGAAGGGAAAAAGAAAACTCCTTTCATCTCTTCTTACACCTAAAATCTGTCCTTGTTGGTCAACACTTCAACGATGATGAGCTGAAAGAACATTTTACCACATGGTTGAATACACAGGCGGCAACCTTCTATGAAGAATTTTCAAACAACTTACGGGTATGCTGCCGGGTGACGTCGTCGACAACCGCCGATATTTCGGCAGGAGAACACCCTGCCATTCTCAAGGCACAACTGCACTTAAGGAAGCAATGCGCAAGCGTATTTAATACCTCGGTATGCGAAGTGTAAACAAGGAAGATAACACACACTTTGCAAACCGAGGTATTAAATACGCTTGCACAATGGTTCCTTAAGTGCAGTTGTGCCTTGAGAATGGCAGGGTGTCCTCCTGCCGAAATATCGGCGGTTGTCGACGACGTCACCCGGCAGCATACCCGTAAGTTGTTTGAAAATTTCTTCATAGAAGGTTGCCGCCTGTGTATTCAACCATGTGGTAAAATGTTCTTTCAGCTCATCATCGTTGAAGTGTTGACCAACAAGGACAGATTTTAGGTGTAAGAAGAGATGAAAGGAGTTTTCTTTTTCCCTTCACGTTACCGCCCAACCTCACAGACTGAATGTGACTAAACAACTCTTACGGGAATTTCACTGGGATGTGTTTGATCATCCTCCGTACAGCCTGCCTACTAGCGACTTTCCTCTTACACATAAAACCTCTTCATGGTGGTCAACACTTCAACGATGATGACGAGTTGAAAGAACATGTTACCACATGGTTGAACACACAGGCGACAACCTGAACATTCATTACGCCGGGAAAAGTTAAAGTCTTCTATGAAGAAGGCACACAAACACTTGTCCCACGCTATGACAAGAGCCTACAAAATTTCGGAAGTTATGTAGAAAAGTAGTTGAACAGTTGCAGATTTTTATACAATACACATATTTTCTGTATCTCTTCACGTTTGATTTATATAACCAAACGGAACTTACTTTGTGGACATTTTATTCTTTAGTAAGTAACTTTTGAAATCTTCCCTACAGTGAACAGTACTGTGCCCGACACCGAACCGCGCGGAACTCCGTTATTACGCTGACTGACTGCGCATCAGAGCAACCTGACAGGCCGCCCCGTCGTTGGGTCCCAGCAGTTATTGGATGTGGAAGGGGAGATAGCATCTAAATTGCGAGTAGAGGCGCTGATTGTCGGATGGAGAATGGCTGTCATCTTAATAGCACTTTCGCAGGCCGCGGGCGGAGCAAATTCGTACGAGATGGCATCAGAGGGCGGGGGTCTATTTAAGGGTGCGGCGGGTCTCGTGGCGGGCGTGTTATCACGGGCGGGCGTTATTTAGGCGCACCCCGCCGGATGCGGCGTCTTCATTCATAGTAACAAGACACGCGAGGCCGCGAATAATGCAGCAGCAGCTGCCGCGAAACACGAGACCGCAGCGGCGCCGCGCCTCGCCTTGTGACGGCTGCCGGCTGCGGTCTGGGGACTGCCGAGCACCGCTGCTGCCGCCTGCTACACAGCGCGAGGTGCCTCTGACACTCTGCCGCAATAACCCCAACGCGTCTCACACTCTTGACGTAGACCCACACGTAACTTGCAGAAGAATATTCAGATATTCAGCACACCGAGTCAGGGGTGGGAGGTCTGGAATAATTTTGAACACAAGCTTTATTGGTCTGGTAGGTATTTCTCACTTTCATATGTTACAGAGGGTGTTTCTGAACTCGAAAATTTATGCATGGTGCGAAAATTGGCAATTGACACTAAATAAAGAAAAGTGTGAAGTAATACACATGACACTAAAAGAAAACCGCTGAACTTTAATTACGCGATAAATGAGCCAAACCCTAAGGTCGTAGATTCTACCAAATACCTAGGAGTTACAATTACGAACAACTTTGACTGGAGAGAACACACAGAAAATATTGTGGGGAAGGCGAACCAAAGGTTACATTTCATCGGCAGAACGCTTCGAAGATGCACCAGCTCCACCAAAGAGACTGCCTAAATCACACTTGTGCGTCCTCTCCTGGAGTACTGTTGCCCCTTGTGGGACCCTCACCAGGTGGGACTGACGGAAGATATTGAGAAGGTTCAGAGAAGGGCAGCTCGTTTTGTTTTATCACGTTACGGGGGGGAAAGCATCACGGAAATGTTGCACGAATTGGGGTGGAAATCATTAAAAGAAAGACTTTATTCATTGCGGCGTGATCTGTTTGCGAAGTTTCAATCACCGATTTTTAGTTCTGAATGTGAAAATATTTTGCTAGCACCCACCTACTTAGGGGTACATGACCATCCCAATAAAATAAGAGAAATCAGGTCGAAGACGGAACGATTTAGGTGTTCTTTCTTCCCGCGCGCTATTAGAGAATGGAACGGTAGAGAAAAGTTATGAAAGTGGTTAATGAACCCTCTGCCAGGCACTTGAATGTGATTTGCAGAGTATCTATATAGATGTAGATGTAGAAAAACAAACTTCGAAACAATGTGTAGAATACAAAGTTGATAAATTTCGAGGAAGACATCTGCTGGTGCTAAAATTAGCCCGACAACCCAGCCTCTTGGGGGAGGGGCGGGAGGCAACTTTAAAATTTCAAATGGGAACCCCTATTTTCTATTGTAGAATCAGATTATACATACAAAATTACGTACATTTTGTCTTAAACATTTGTTTTGAATATTGATAGTTGGCACTGAATTCAAGGAAATCAATGTTCTCATTTTTTGCGTGGAAAATGATTATTGATAAATAAAAAAAAGTTATTTACCTCGTAAACTGTGATTTGCTAAAACTAAAACTCTCCCTCTCTCTCCATATAGTGGGGCTTTGCTCGCTACTAGTCGCGTTTGACGCAGAGCTAGTATTACTAGGCGGAATTACGCCGAGTGGGCCGCTTCTTGCTCATAGAAATTCTAACCCTGTCTACACCTGGCATCATATAAGAAAGCGCTTTGCGCATAGAGGCAGCGCGATAGGGGGAGAGTGGAAGGGGTACCTGCGGCCGAGCGACAACAGTTGCGTCTGCGGGAGAAACATTGCGCAACTCTCAGCCAGCCACGCGCTTACCGACTTAACATTATTGGCTGTCGTTGCAGTAATTGGGGAGGGGGGAGGAGAATTGGCAGAACGGCTGAAAACTGTGCCGCCTTTGTAGCAGACGCCGACTTTTTTTATAGCAATACTAACTCCTCGTCAAACGCGACTGGTGGCGAAATAATACCCGCCATATGGGGAGAGAGTTTTAGCGAATCAAATTTTACGAAGAAAATGAGTATTTTTTATTTATACGTAATCATTTTCCACGCAAAAATGAGAACATAGATTTCCTTCAATTACAGAACTGGAATTTTTGATACCAGCTGTGTACAATTGAATGACATTTTTATCATGTTCAGGTTTGCAGCAACAACCGCTCAAAGTTTTGGGGGTGAAGGCAACACCAGCATAGCTGACTGGCCGGTGGTCATGAGACAATGGGCCATGCCCCAGGGGCTAGCTACTCGGCCAGCCAGCTAAGCTATCGCAGCCTCCATCTCTGAAATTTTGAACGGTTGTAGCTGCCAAACTAAACGTGATAAAAAGTCATTCAAAATTCTTTGCATTCAGCTGGTGTCAAAGATTCAAGCGCATGAGAGAAACAACCAGTGTTCCCTTTCTAAATCTGTATATTTGCATAAAAATACACTTTCTAAATAATATTACAGTCTGTTTGTTGGCTAAAAATACAAGCCTCTGAGCCCCAATTTATTATGTGGAAACCGCACATCAAACGCACTTTCCGTTTCCGTAATATTTGCGGTGCAAGTGTTAGGTGATTCACCCTCTATACAGGGTGGTCCATTGATAGTGACAAGGCCACATATCTCACGAAATAAGCATCAAACAAAGAAACTTCAAAGTTTTAACTTGAAGGGGGAAAACAGATAGCGCTATGGTTAGCCCGCTAGATGGCGCTGCCGTACGTCAAACGGATATAAACTGCATTTTTTTTAAATAGCTACCCCCATATTTTATTACATATTCCTCTAGTACATAAATAAATATGAATGTTTATTTGGAACACTTTTGTTTCTTTGTAATAGATCGCGCTGTAATATTTACAAACATATTGCTCACAATTTTAGATGAACAGTGGGTAACAGGTAGGATTTTTTTAATATATATTTTTAAATTAAATATCAGAACGTAGGTACGATTGAACTGTAATTCCGTTGTTTCAATGTGATTCATGTACTTTTGTGAAATTATCATACATTTTGAGAACGCATGCTGTTCCTGCGTGATTACCTATAATTACCTCATGACTTCAATAAATGCTCAGAATGTTGTCTTCCAACTTCCTTTTCCACTCTCCATTCATCTGTGATCTTCGGTGTTCTACTGTGTGCTATGAGACTTTGGTGACGTCTCACTGTGATATATTGTTTTAATGAGCTGAACGGCCAACCCGCAGCCAACACCTCGTGTTTTCTTTAGATGTTTTATGTGCTACGTGATCTCCGAGTTTATTTTATCTTTTTCATTTATTCTTTCTCTTCATTTTGTCAGCATGTCCGTGTTAACAAGCCCGCAATCTTTGCTCCATTTTAAAAGTCATGTACTTTTCTCCAACACTGTCTTCATGTCCATTTCAATTATCTTCACATTTTATCACCTTTACTTTCTTGTATACTCATCCGTAATTTTATATCTCTCTTGGCTGAACAGCGCCTGCCTGTTCTTGCAGCCCGCCCCCCTTTTAGGGGAATTGAAATTATAATAAAGAAAAATATCCTTCAACTTCAATGCATTTGGCAATACGTGTAACGAAATTACTCTCAACAGCGCGTAGTTCGCCTACAGAAATGTTCTCATCTTTCACAAAGCGAAAAAAAGTGTTCCAAATAAAACATTCATATTGATTTACGTACTATACGAAGATGTAATAAAAATGGGAGTACCTATTTTAAAAAATGCAGTTGATATCCGTTTGACATATGGCAGCGCCATCTAGAGGGCCAACCGGAGCGCCATCTGTTTCCCCATCTTCAGGCTAGATAGTTTTTGTTCGTTGTAGGTTTTTCTTCTGATGCTTACTTCGTGAGAAATTTGGCCCGGTCACTATCAATAGACCACCCTGTACTTAACTATGTCTAAACTCCACCGAGCAGACGTGCGGTTGTTCAGCTGCTTACCGTTTATTCCGTGGAGTACAGCCGGAAGGCCATGGGATTAGATTAAAGTAGTTTTTCTTTCCGTAGATCCATGTTGAGGAGATCCTCGTGGATGTTAAACATGTCAAGAAACAAAATGTACAACCCTTTGAAATTTTTTTTTCTTTTTTTTTTTTTTTTTTTTTTGAGCTGGTAATATAATAATACTAATATAGTATGAATACCGATACATGCGTCATTTGGTACTATCTAGAAATTCACTAATGGAGTAAAACGAGTTGGCCACTAGGAGGTCTTTTAGGCTCTTCTTAAACTGATCTTTATTTCTAGCTAAATTTCGTATACTTGATGCTAAGCTATTGAAAATGTTTGTTCCTGAGTAGTGAACCCCTTTTTGAACTAAAGTAAGCGCTATTAAGTCCTTGTGTAGATCATTTTTGTTCCTAGTATTGTATGTATGAACTGAGCTGTTTGTTGGGAAAAGGGATATATTATTTATAACAAATTTCATTAAGGAATAAATATACTGACAGGCAGTAGTTATTAAACCCAGTTCTTTGAAGAGGCTTCTACAGGACGTCCGTGAATTTACTTCACAAATAATACTTATTACATGCTTTTGGACTCTGAAGACTTTTGACTGACTTGAAGAGTTACCCCAAAATATTATACCGTATGATATTATGAAATGATAGTAAGCAAAGTATGCAAGCTTGTTTATTTTTATATCTTCTATGTATGATAACACTCATATTGAAAATACAGATTTGTTGAGTCGTTTCTGCAGTTGTGTGGTATGCTCCTCCCAACTGAATTTATTATCAAGCTGTAATCCCAGGAATTTAATACTGTCAACCTCTTCTATCTACTCTTCTTCAGACTTAAAGCATATGATGGCGGGAAATCTCTTACATGTTCTGAACTGCATGTAGTGAGTCTTCTCAAAGTTTAATGACAATGAGTTGGCTTTAAACCATTTATTAATGTTCATGAAAATATCATTAGCAGACATTTCTATAACTATGCTTGAGTACTTTTTATTGCAATAATTTTATCATCTGCAGACAAAACGATCTCTGCTTCTGGTAGTGTAACTGATGAGAGGTCATTAATGTACACAAGAAAAAGCAGTGGCCCTAAGATGGAGCCTTGTGAGACACCAAATTTAATTTCTTCCCAGTCCGATGATGACTGTTGGCTTAATTCACAAGTCACTTGCACTGACACCCTTTGTTTCCTGTTCGTAAGGTACGTCTTTAAACATTTTGCAGCGTTTCCTGTGAGACCATAGAATTCTAATTTACTGAAAAGGATGTCATGTTCCACACAATCAAATGCCTTTGACAAATCACAGTAAATACCCGCTGCTTGCAATTTATTATCTAATGAATTTACTACATTCTCACTGTAGGTGTAAATAGCCTCCTCATTATCAGAACTTTTCAGAAAACGAAACTGTGTCTGTCTGTAAATCTATCGGACCAAAGTACGTGGTCATCAGTCCGTAGCTTACAAACTACTTAAACCTAAGTAAACTAATCTACGGATAAACACACACACCCATGCCCCAGGGAGGACTCGTACCTCCACGGCGAGCAACCGCGCGCTCCGCAGCGAGGTGCTTTAGACCGCTCGGCTACTCCACCGCGGCTCGAAACTGTGTTCTGGACAATATGTCATTTGTGGTCAGGTGGTTGAGAAGATGCTTGTACATTACCTTTTCTAGAATTTTTGACAATGCAGGCAAAAGTGAAATCGGTCTGTAGTTTGATATTATCTCTTTATCTCCTCTTAATGGAAGATGGTCCGGAAACAGGCCAAAAATAATGTTTAATGCGATCGCTGACTTGTTTACTAATTAATTCAAATTCAAATGTTTGTAGAGCTTATGGGACTTAACTACGGGTTCATCACTCCCTAAACTTACAAACTACTTATGAACTAGCTAACACTAAAGACGGGGGACTGTAGTGGCCGTGCAGACTGTGACTGGCCCGCCGCAGAGCGCTCGGCCACTGCGGCCGGCTACTAATTAATTAATTAATGCTTGAATTATGTTTATTTTATTATAATATTGGAAAATGATCTCACAAATAATAAAAAATCCTTTTGCTTTACATTCTATAAAAACCTATCTCCCCTATAGGGGAAATGTACTACGTACCACAATACTCAGTATGGTGAGATATTTAACTTAGAATTTTATATTTATAAATCTTTATTTATTTCTTTTAAAAATTATTTAAGCCTATTTTACATTAATTAAAGAGTTTTTTGGGAAACTGAGGTTATACACAGGTTATACACATCTTTTTATGTACAGCAAAAATGTGATATTTTATTTATGGTCTTTTAACTCTGAAGCGGAGAATGTAAAATAAATTTTTTACAGTTATTACCAACCGGTATCAGGGTTCTTATAATGCTGAGACCCATATTTTTTTAAAAGAAGGCTATAGCGCTCAGAGCAACATCCAGAAGCTTGCCCAACTTTGGATAGAAACTAGTTGATAATAAAACATCAAATTTGATATCTAGACTGTTTTTAGAAATTTTATAGTTAGGTACTGAAACAAAAATATTTCCAATAACGTCTGAGACCCATTGTCCTTTTAGGGAACATTCAAAATTTTTGGCAATGTGCATATAAGCAAATACTATTTTCCATGTTATATTCAGTAATTCTTTAGTTTACACATACAACAATATAACTGCAACGAAGAATGTCATTATTGAAATACGCCTAATAAATACCAATTACATTCTTGAGCACCAAATAAACGTCTTTCTATGTGTCAGGTATTTTAGAGCTGTTGCAAAACGAACATGTGGCAAGCTAGTGGGACTTTTTCAGTTCGAGCACGTGCTGCCTCCTTCCGTTCATTTGTTGAGATGCCTAGCACTGTAACCAACATCTGAATATATTTACCAGATATATTTCAAAACTACATGTTTTATGTCCTCCGAATGGGACGCAGGGACTGAGGAGGATAAATGAAAGAAACGAAAGTTATTGAAGCATGCTCCACCCAACGTGCTACAAATCATATGCGCATTTTACGCACTCGGTGCATAATTATTTCGATGAAACCTTTGGTGATAATTGGATATGTCGTAGCAAACAGGCAGCATGGTCCCTGATTTGACATACCGTACTTTTTTCGTCTGGGAACACAATAAAATGTGTTATTCATGAGCGACCTATTCAGAGGGGTGAATAACTTACAGCACGAAATATCCCGGCCTGATGCATTTCCCCCTTTTCCAGGCGTGTCTGAAAAGTAAAACGCTGCACTGCGTGTGTAATTAACTGCAATATTTAATTTTAAACGAAAATTTTCTGAGTGGTGCTCTAGAAGAAACAGGTACACATTGTAGCAGTAAAAACGGGCCGCTCAACAAGCAAGGATAGCATTTCATTTAACTACGGTGGTGGACATTATTATTGTTTCAGCACATGCTTTAGACATCAAAAGAAGAGATGCGATTTCGCGCTACGCGGTGAGTTTACCCAAAATGTCGTTAAAGTGGTAGCGTCATCCGCCTCTTTTTATAATAATTATGACGAGGTCAGTGTCCGAACCGGCCTGGAGCACGTCGTACCTGGTAGACGGTCGAGCGCCCCGTTTGTAGTCAACTAAGCTACTTTTAAAAACCTCAGGGGCATATACCGTTTGGTTCAAATGTAATGTAATTATTGATCGTATTTTACTATTCCGTGTCTAGGCAATTCGCGGTTCGACTTCGCGATACCAGAACGGAAACATCAAGAACAAATAATTTACTAAGTGAAATTTCGTAAGACAAGTAAGATTTACTGTAGTAAAAACTTTTTAATCTGAAACTACAATCATCCCATAACGTAAAATTCGGTTTGTGGAGTCCTGATCTTTTGTTGCAGAGTGCCGGCCTGATGATTACTGTTGGAACAAAATGTTCGTTTTCAATATTTCGCAAAGTTAACAAGGGAACTTTAAAAGTTAGAAATGCTGTCATATTTCACCTGTCATGAACTACAATCGTAGATTAAGTTTAACACGATAAAATAAATATTACAGAAATTATTTGCCTTGATGATGATGACACTCAAACATTCCAAGTTTGCTCATCCATTGCATGAAAATGATAACAAAACACGACTTCTAATTGTACATTAACTTAATGTTTTTTTCGCTGACACACCGCAAAATGATGAAAGGAAAAACAGTTTCTCGCTTACTACCTTTTAATTGTTCATGTGATTAAACCTAAACATTCAACACGAATTTTTAGTTTATTACTTTTTATGACAACAACATAATCTGATAGCAGTGTCTATACAGGGTAAGTAACTATTGCCACGAAGAATAGCTCCGAAAGTATGATAGGAGCAGAAAAGTTTGTGTTACAATTCATAGGACAGAATATTACGTTGGTTTTTGGTGCTACATTGAGTCTATTTAGAGGTATGGATGTATTTTTTTTAATGGGATGCTTAATTATTTTCTGATACCGGCTATCGAGACGAACCCAATGATTTGTAACAGTAAGGTCTTTGAAGGTCAACGAAGGTCAAAATGGTGGCACCAATAAGCACTGAAGTCTCCCACCGGTTCTGTGCCCAGAATCGTGTAGTATCGGCCGAATAAGTGTTTCGTCTTTACTGTATAATTTTGGAGGTTAAAATTAATATTAATACTGTATTATGATACCTCAATTCATATTCCATGAATGTCAGAGGGTAATGATTTTTAATTTTTTATTTGTAGTGCTTAGAAACATCTAAAATAAAAGAGCTTAAATTTAACGTCTGTAGAAGGTGTTTTACAGTATCGCCCACTATCTTTAATTCATAATGAAGGCTCTAAATGTTAAAATATAGTGACATTTATTGAATAATAATAATATAATAGATATACATAGAAACATATTGTTGAAGTTACAGTTAATTAATATTTAGCTCACTGTTAACAGAAGTCAGAAATAAAGTACAAAATGTTCTCCTCATCCACACATCCAACATAGGCCCAGGCACTAATTTGGTACACTGCATCCAGTCCTCTTCAAATGACTCCGGCCAAATAACGCACTTTTCTTCCTTATCTAATGATCCATTACTACCAGGAAATTTTCTCGTCGTTTCGTGTCTTTTCATGTCCATTATTGACATGTTTATTCACTTTTTGATTGCCTGAGTTACATTCAGTTTCTTTAGCTCTCTTTCAGGCTTCCTTATTCCAGCTTTTAATCTCTTCTGTTGCTATCCTTTTCTCTTGTAATTGTTCCTTAAAAGGTGATGATGTCAAGATCTCACTTTTGTGACCCCTCGGTTTCCTCTTGTTTATTTTCACTTCGGAGGCCATTGTCGATGGACAGATGGAGAAACGTTCAGTTTTTCAAACTACGCAAATGCTAAAAGCAAAAGTTCCTTTTTTTTAGTGGCATATACATATTGTCTAAATCTTTTATATAATATAGCGATTGTCTTTCCATTTCTTCATAAAAAGTGTTTTTGAAACAGCACATCTGACGAGTTCAAGTTACTGAATTACCTTCTTTTAGTGCTCGTATCCTGTCTCCAAGTGAGCTTCGAGTTACAGAAAACACTTTGACTGCCTCCTTGGCAGTCATTTCCATATACAGCACCTTGCTTACAGCCATCCTTAACTCAATTTCTCTCTTATTTGTTTCTTATTATCTTTGATTTTAATCTGAAATGAAGTAAGAGGAAGAAAATATATTTAAAACTGAATTCTGGCCGATACAGGAAGACAGTCAGGTGACCGATATTGCAGGACACAAATGCATTGGTATGTACTCCCATTACAAGTTATTTTATAGAATTTATCATCAAATGATTGGTAGATGTCGCTCCTTATATAGCACAGATAAACGAAATACAGCAACGAAGTTAGTCACCATAAAGAGGTCACAAAATATCTTCTGTATACTCAGACCAAAAGCAACAACCATCAAAGACGCACAGTAAACAAACAAATGAAGATGGGCGAAAGATATCGGATTTCAGAGCTCATGGACACTCAAGATTCCCACTGGTTTGTGCAAATTTTAGCCACCTAACGGCGAAAAGAGAAAGTATTGCAGTGGCCAATATCCCATATGTCTCTGAAGAAACCTGCAACGTTATTTTTCTCTATAGAGATATTAAGTAAGAAATAATGAGATGCGTCGAAAATATCTTACTGCTTATCAGAGAACACAAATTACCCATGATAAATGGTCTAGCATAACATCTTTTTGTAAACATTTTATCTCTTCTGTGCTAATCGTCAATTTTAACTGAATTAGAGCTTTAATTTTTGAATGTCATTGCGAAGAGTACGTGATACTCCCTTAGGCATTTTTTTTCTATTAGATTAGGTTATTGACTGGACTGAGAAGACGACGTGACTCGCTTCGTTCGGGCATTATATTGGTTATTTCATGATATTACAATTCATACTCAGGCAGGGATTACTCTAAGCGTCTGTTCAAAGTAAGGACAGAAGCAGTAGTTCCTCGGGAGCAAGGAGCAAAAGCGATGTATTTTTACAAATGACTTAACATTTTAACTCATGTTATAGAAGTAACGAATCGACAGGCTCACTGATCATAATCTCTGGTTATAATCTTTACTACACACAAAATACATTGAAATGAATCAGTAAAGGAAAACGGAACAAAGGGGGAGGGTGTAAGGTAATTCAGAACGGTGCCCATACGCACCCTAATAGGCCGTTACATAAATATTTCATTCTGCGGTAAATACAAAAGAAGGCTACTGCACTCACTCAGATCTGTTAATAGGACATGTATTCTAGCAAGTGGAGTAGTTAAGAAGAGTTTTTGTAAGCGCAATAAACGTCATCAACAACAAACCAACCTCTCTATTTACCTTGACGTTAAACAGAAATTGTAAAATGTTGATTTACAGACCTGACGCAATGTCTAGGATGGTGGGCTGTTTGTCTACCATCCTGGCTGTGCACGACGTCTAGCACAAAACGCTGAGGCACGGAGAAAACAGTGGAAGGAAACGATAGTCCACTGAAATCTGTAGGTCAAAATTTAGTGCGCAAAGTATGGCCCATTGAAACCGTGTAAAGCTCTGTATTTGAAGCGAAACGCGACTGGAAACGTAATGTTTATGTAAGTAATGTGTATTATCGCTGCTGTGTTCAAAAATAAACAGTAGTTTGATGTGCGGTACCGTAAAAGTTAGAACTATTTGGTAATATTTCCAAAGCTTTGCTGCTGTTTTACACACTGAGCCTACTAAGGTGGCAGGCGACGTACGTTTTTAGTACCTAATAGGCGAAATAATTTAAATTTAAATAAAGGCAACCTTTTCAACTTTCGAAAATAAGGAAGGTAAGTGAATATCTACACATTTATAACATACCTTTTATAGCTTACTAACAAGTTAATTGATGTGGATAAGACTATGAGAATAAGCAGGGAAATTAACCTTTCAAAATACCAAAATAGGTCGTTTGAGTTCGCCACAGGAAAAGTGAAAATGCTTGAGAAACATTTAATACTACAATAAACTGATTTTCCGTTTGAATATAATAAGGGGATATTACGGAATAGGCCACAACTAATTCGTGCAAAAGTGTGAGAAAAAGCTAAAATAGGTCGCCTGGGTGGGCGTGTGAAAGTGTCGGATTACAGTGAAGGACAGTATTAGGTTTTTTAAAAGTTTGAACTTTGGATGTTGGTAAGCGTATGAATCTTGTGCCACAGATTCGATTACCGCAACTTCCTCACTTTTCTTAATTTAATATCATTTCTTGAGTAACGATTCTATTTCATTGATATTGTCGTCGAGGTTATAGTTAAGTATCACTATTAAAATTTAACGAACGAGCGGAATATTGCAATGTATAGTAATTTTGGAGAGAGCTATGTTGAGAAAAACATAAAATATTGCAGCATCAGGATTTAGCGGTAGTAGTGGTTAGCATAAAGAGCAACAGCAGAAAGCATCATTACAAAAGAAAGTGGCAGAAACCGTCCTTTACCTGCTGGAAGATTTCAGGTTGTATTGCAGGCATATCATTGTAGTCAAACCTGTATGGATTAATTAATTCTATCAATGTAAACTGATGCTTAGTTACGTAAGCTTCGCATGTTAAAGATTCATTACCATGTTTAATTGCAATTACAATTAATGGTTAAAATTGCAAAATTATCGGACTTCGTTTAACGAAAATAATTACTGCAGGCCTTGAAATAAGAAATCAATGCAAATTGTGCGCATCTGAAGGTCGCTCCTGGAATGTTGTTACGAAATCGCGAAGCGATTCGTAACAATGACCAAGCATCATTTTACGATCTATACGTTTTGCTGGGAACAAAGATTACAAAATTAGAGAAAATGAGGAAAGGCATTTTGAATAAAATAATTATTTCAAATGAACTAAGATATTTATTACAATTAATAAGTTATAAGCTCGCACTTACGTAGGCAATGTGGAAAGACCAAAATGGAGACTTCCAATCTATTCAACAGTAGAAGACGAAAGACGATCAGCGATTCCGTTTTCCCTACAGCCCGGTCAAAAAACTGAAAGTCTCTTTTAAAACAAAATAATCAGAGATATACTGACAGAGAAAACGGACGCTAGTGACAAGTATAATTTTAATTTAAAAAATTAAATGTAATGCTACACTTGCAATGGTGAAGTTTCGAATATGATAAATAAATTTATTTAAACATTTCAGTTTATATACGTAAAATCAATATATTCGAATAAGTAAACTTAATATACATAAACATTGAGGTGTTCGTGTAATTATTTCACTCTACTGCCAAAACTACACATCACAAGCGATTAGCTATTGTCTGTGGTAGTAGGTATCAGACTCCCACTGTGCACTATGGTGATAGATGGTTGATAAAGATAAGGGGGTGGTGGATATGGGAGTTAAAAGTTACGGACTTATAAAAAATTATACGTGTGGGTGTTAATATTTTGCTCTTCAGCAAAAACTACAACATGGAAACGAACGGTCTCTCTGTGTTGTTGTACTACAAAGTCTCCCGTTGTACATCATAGCAGTTCTGTGTCGATAGCAATAAGAGGGTGGAAGATATAGTGGCAGAAAGTCGTCAGCTTATATAAAATGCGGACTGAAGACCAGCGATGACATTTGGCACTATTATAGCAAAGAGGTTACATACAGGGAAACATCACATTCTTCAGTTTCTTTCTAAAACAAGCGAATAAAGAAAAATAATTGCATATTGCAGTTTGAAAAGTAAATCTAGCAAGAAAGATGCCAAAGCGTAAGACAGATATTTCGCGTTCTCGGTCCGTTTCTAAAACACAGAATACGGGGCTAAAAAGTGAATCAACAGACGATAGAAATTTGAAATTTTTTGACACTGTTTATCTTACACTGTAGGCATCAGCGAATTTTCGATATTTCCATCCATAAAGGGGTGAAATAGGGGATAAATCGGTTTTCTGAATATCCGTTTGTGATATTACAGATAAAGGGGGAAGCTGATTGATTCCATGTGAAAGGTGGGTTTTGCCAGGCTGTTGGGTACCCTAGCCGGCTGGCTAACAGTTTGAACCTAGTGCATGGACAGGTAGGGTTTCCCTAATGTGCTCAGAAACCGGAAACGCTTGGCTGAGCAAGAACGGCTATTCCAGATAGCAACTGAAATACAATATAGCCACAAACAGTATTCTAAAAATACTCTCTTGTTCTGCTTTTCGTCGAGGTAATAATATTCTTGTGTCAGAACATAGATTTCACCACAGAGACACAAAACATGAACCCACCAAAGCGCATTACATTTATATATGTATTTTATTATATTGAATATTCTTAGTAACGTTCATTTTTTATGTTCTTGACTGCCACTTAAATATTTCATGGCCGACTAGAAATAGATATGCAGCAAATAATTTATATACAAACAATTATATGTATTTGTGGACAAGAACTGAATATATTAACAGAAAAATCCACGATAAATTAAATATTAATTGTGAAACTATATTTCGACGGCAGCGGTATATCTGAACAGTGAGACGCCACGCTTAATGGCTATCTGAGCAAAGAGCTTTATTATCAAACGTTTTTAGTATTGATAAATATATATTTGTTTGTTATATGTAAACAATATTTGTAGGGAGGTGCTCAAAGCCTTTAATTCTGTGATATTCAAATGTATAATATTTGAAAGGGAAATCGTATTTTAAAGATGAGGCGTTGGATGCGCGGAAGGATACAATTTTGGGAGCAGGGAGAGCACGCATTTCGAACGCTGCGGAAGGGACTCGTAACTTGGACGTGTTGGTGAAAGGTTGTGATGCTGGGCGGTCTGAAGCCACTTTACGATTTGTGATTTGAAGAGATAGGCATGTGTGGACGGGACTGTGACTGCAGACTCTCTGCTTGAAAAGTGGTAAACTATGCACGGTAATAGAGCTGTGGAACTGTGATAAATCAGCAGTCGTGTACTCGTCTGATGACAAAGTGTGTTTTATAACAAATACTGAGAACTGCAAAGTTCGATGGGCTACTCTAACTTACGACAGATAATTTAGAACTTTTACTCTCTAGTGTGTGTGATGCTTATTGTGACTCTCATGAACAGTAGTTGGGGAAATATTTAGTTATTTACCGATGTATAAAGTAGGACCACCTCCGCGTTTCATCTCTGATGAGAGTAATAAACGCCATGTATAAAGAATTACTTCGTGAGTGAATCACTTCTTTATCTTAGAATCCATTTTGTTGGTCATTCAGAGGTTTGATTTATGTTTGTTAAATATATTTTCACGTCATCATATGCAGATTGAAAGACTGTCTAAACTACAGATTAATTATTGATCTTGTTTAAACAGATTGGGTAGCTGTTTAGTGCATAGAAGGTGACATACATAACTCACCCTTATGAACAGAGACAACGAGCCATAAACTTTTAATACCCTGAGTTCTGTATTGCACAATTCTTATTGGTGAATACCGATGTGAAGGTCGCAATTGACACTTGACTTGAATGTCGATGGTAATGAAAGTGATGATGAGGAAAACATCAACACAACCCAGTCTCATTCCGGGAAACGAACCCGGGTCCTCTGCATGGTGGTCAGAGACGCTGAAAGGGAGCAACGGGGGCGGACATCCATTTTGTTGAAATGAGTGCAAAACAGATAACTTCCCACACTTTTAGATTTCTCATCATCGTATGCCTATTACGTATTGAGATCAGGTTCGAACTAAATTTCTGTGTAACGAGAATGACAACCTTCTTACCGATTATCCACGAAGTTGTATTGTTTTGAAAAATTCGCTACATCAGCGGTAGCGTACATTAATGGTTCTGAATCAGGTACGTTGATTTTTGTTCTGGGGAGAGGATGAGGGTAAAATTGGTCTTATGGTGCAGGGGTGTAAAATTCTGAAATATAGTATGGTCATTCAGGTCAGTATCCCAAATTTATGCTGCTGGTCGAGCCGTTTCAACTTTTAAAATTTGTCACAAATTAAATTGCGAGCGACTAAGAAATAAGAATAAATATGCCCCATGAAAAGGTTTTTGATGGCAGAACATCCAATGATTCTCTCCCCTCCCAGTTAAATACACCTTTACTACTGTGTAGGCCAGTCTAGTGGTTTTCAACAGTAGCATTCTTGGTTAGTCAAGAGTGAATTTTCCCTATTACATGCGAAGGGGGTGCTTTCACTGTGGCTTCTGGTGCAGCTGTTCAGTTGATGGAAATAAATTACGCCTTACCCAAGATGTGGAATGTTCCGATGTGGACTACCATGCCCCCTCCCGAACCAAAGTGTATTTAGAAGCAGGGGGCTGCTCAGACGTTTCCTGCCCTGCTAAGGTGATCGATGGTGGTGGCTTCTGGTATTCCTTCGGCTTCCAGTGCGGCTTGCCTTGAGCTGTTTCTGCTGTCTAATTTGTCAGCATTGTCCTCCTCGCCAACGTCTCATTTCCCACAGCACGTAGTCTCACAACAACGTCGTATTTCCCTGCCCAGCAGAGCTGACAGTGGGGCTGCTCGGAATTCCTTTGAGTTTCTGCTACAGATCCAGTTAGACAAGGTTCCCTTCCTAGTGATGCTAGTTAGTCACTTGGTGTTACTTTCTAAAGCCGGTCTGCCATGGTGGTCGTACGTCTAAAGAAAATTAATTCTGCTATCGATTTGATTGGTTGGACGGCGGACTAGACAGATTGTGTCCTTCTCTTTCTCTTTTATGATGAAAGCAGGTACTTCTGTAGCTTCTCAAAGCCCGTTTATGTACGATTTTATTGCAGTACAGAACGTCTTGTTTACTAGCTCTTTTATCTCCACGATTTTAAGACCTTGTTAATGTGGCTCCCGAAAATTCGACAGGTTTCTCTTTCGCCAAGGAATTTTCGCAACTAATGTTGCTAGTCTTGACATTGGCCGAGGAATTGTCTGCCGCCTTTTTGATCTCTCATTAATTGTTACGGACTACACGTACACCTATTCCCGAGGATGGACTCGAACTTTCGCCGGGGAGTAGTATATTGAATGCAAACACAACAAACTCAAGATAGCAACCAACAAAAGAAAACATACACACCACTCAAAGGGTCATTACAACTAAATCCAGCAGGAAAATTAGACAAAACAGATTTTAAACGAACAATAGTTACACGTTGATGAAAGACACATTAAGATAACCACAGACAAAGCAGAGAAAATATTATACAAGTTGGCAAGGCTTAATTCAACCACTTACAGACTGTCTCTGTAAACTATACTAACGTATCACAGTGCTCTCTTCGAGTCAGTATTATGCTTTGCAGCTAGTACCTATGCTCAAAGATTGAGCCAAGTAACCAGCAAAACAATTGTGAGACGTGGGCAGAGAAGTGTATTATTACTACTTACAGCTGAATTCAAATCAACACCGATAGAAAAGGTATGCGTCCTTCTCGGTATCTGTGCAGTTGACATCACAATAAGATATAGAGCTGTAGCGTGCTGACTTAAAATGGGGAATCTAGACAAGTGCGGTCACACTTATCGTAAGAAACGGATGACTGAGAACATGGCAACAGGAATGGGAGACTTGTGACAAGGGAGGTAGACTACATACACTGCTACCAGAAATTAGAGACAGAGAAAGGATGAAGCATATCGACCCCAGCCGCGGTATGGTTCACTTCCCTACAGGACATAGTCGATATCCCACTCACATAGTCGATATCCCACTCACCTGTTCCGAATGGCACTGGGCGACACCAACACTGGCACCTGCGGAAACACCGAAGGCTCCCCTGAACACATCGTCTTCCTCCGCGGACGATACACACATGTCAGAGACACACAGCAGCTTTGGAAGAGACGATACGATATATGACATATTAGAGACGAAAAAAATGGACACAACTCAACAAACTAGCAGAACATGTATCCAATGCGACCTATGAAGAATACAAAAGGATA
Source organism: Locusta migratoria (assembly GCA_026315105.1). NCBI lineage: Eukaryota > Metazoa > Arthropoda > Insecta > Orthoptera > Acrididae > Locusta > Locusta migratoria. The sequence goes on from CM048747.1 coordinate 108,280,472, forward strand.
AGGCCCTACAGGAGGCGTGCCCGTATGCCCCGCAGAGTGGACAGGTATAGCTGGGAACAAACAGACGAAGAAGAAGACGATGAAACTTTCACAAATGAAGAAAGAGAGACCGATGAGACTCAACACTGACAGGGGAGCAATCTCCTAGTGCCGTCATCCAAAAACAGACGTTATTTAAATTAATATGGAGACTAACACCTGAGACACTGTACTGGGTGATCGGTGGCTTGAAGGAAACTTCCAAGGTACTCAACGCCCAGAACAGTACAATGTAACTAGCCATAAGGACAGAAAACCCCCTTTATTTGTAGATATAATTCCTTTCTTTTCTATTACATTGCTCTATACACTAATTACAATTATCAAATTTCAGAATATATTGAATTTCGACATGTGTATAATTAACCATGTTTTTATGTTCTTCAGTACATCTAATTTATCGTAAGATGCAGGAATTGTAATTTGTTATATTACAATTGTAGCAACAAATGTAAGCAATTTTGTATATATATTTTCTCTTTGTTTTTATTCTTTCTTCCTATCTCCATCTATTTCAAATACTTAAAATATTTCATATCAATGAACTAATGTATAATATAATATATAAAACTACAAGTGTACGTCCGGCTTTATATTAAAAATTAGCAGGATTATAAATGAGAAATAAATAAATAATTCAGACACATAAAATATGATTAATTTTTACACTGTTGCGGGAAACATTGAATTTATTGCGAATACTGATGTTTCCATTTCCCTGCTGCATTTTAAGAATCATGATCTGTCAAAAACTTCGAAAAGTATTCGTTATGAACCACTATTACCACACATTAATGTAGCTAATACGTGCAATATATTCCTTTAGAACTGATACTTTTATGTTGTCTCTAATATACTATAAATGATTTTACATGTGTAGACGACTTAACCTATTTTTTTTAAGTGCACCATATTAGCAGCAACTCTCTGGGCCCTCAATATCCAGAAGGAAAAATTGTTTCCTTCAAGCGAGAGTCAATAAGATTAAATTTTTTGATGGATTTAGCGGATGATTGAAATGAGACTGCCAGTCTCTCCTTAGGGTGTGATCATTACATTAGAAGACGTTAGGTGTGGGAAAAGTGTTTCATTGGCGTTTCCGAGTAGTACAAGAAAACACATCCTGTTCCATGCTTACATAGGAGCAGACCTCTTGTAAATACGACGAGCGTTCTTGAATTTACTCTCCTGGAGCTCCCTTACCATGTGCTTCTAGACGCCACCTCTTTCCAAAAGTGATACTGATGTATGCACTGAATTATTAAAAACATATTTACAGATAAAATTTTCTTGACCATCCACACGCATCCTGTGGTTTAAAATCCACGAGCTTTCGGTCGAGATCTCATCGGCCATTCTCAAGTCCGTTTATATGGTAATCTTTAGGTAGGTTGTCTGGCACGCCCAATTCAACCTTCTGATGACCGGATGTATGTAAAACATATTAAGGTAGCGGTAAATGAATCTGCTCGCATCATCTCAGGTGCCTAAGGTCAACGCCGACACAGAAGTTCTTCACTCTCATAGGAATAGCCCCTTCTTGTATACGGCGGCAATTTGCAGTCGAGGGGAAGAGGGAGAAAAAATTACAGATAATCGCCAGCTTCCACACGTTCACCAACAACAGCGTAGATGGCTTCGCTCTAGAAAGAGCTTCCTTTGGAGGTCAGAACCAATCGACGTATCCGTCGAAGAGAGGAGACCCCCAGTTCTATGAGGAAGAAACATCTAATTCTAACTTGGAGCTGAAAGAACTTACGGCTGGAAGTAATAGTAATAAATCCTTCACAACCTGGAATGCTCTCTACAAGCTAAGATCTGGGGTCACATATTATAACCTTGCCCGGTAGAGCTAGTGAAGTGAAGTGATAAACACATCTAAAAGCATTGCATTTAAAACAAAGTGACATGCAATCTGGATGCAGTCGAAATAAGTGAAGTGTGTGATGTGCTGTGATGAAACGGAAGAAACGACACAAAAACAGGTTGAAAGTGCTGTAGACAGCCGAAAAACCCACGCCATAAACAAACCCACTCAGCCAGCAAGACTGGTAAACAGCAGTGAGATGTAAAGAAGAGAACAACACCATGAGTAGACCAAATATCAAGTTAAAAACACATAGGCCCAACGTGCACAAAGTTTTTTAATAACTGTTTTAATCTATGTATCAAAAACAAACTGTACAAACATTTTGTATCATTTACAGACCACAGAAGATGATTTTAAAATAAAAAGCAAAACGCTTCTGGTGTAAAATAAATCTCTTTATTGCAGTCAGCATAAGACGGATTACCTCTTACAATCAATAATTACACTAATTTACATAATTATCAATACGTAATTTCCAGTGACATTGTTTGAATGAAATAAACAGGAAGCTTTCGCGCCATGCAAATGACTCTTGTTTCACATTTGTTGGAAGGCAAAATCCACGCCAGTAATAAGTATTGTTTCGAGTATCTGGGCCACAGTCCACGTCAATTTGAATTCAGATCATGAACATTTAGGTAAAAGTCAGTCAGTGTTAGTAGTGTAGAAAGTTTAACTGTCGTAATTATGAAATAATGATTCATATTCGTGCCACACTAGATGTACATCTCGAACTTTTCTATTCCAGACACGAATTGTGTAAATTTGTATTATCGACGTGTGGAATGTGCGTAGTGAGTTGTAGTTGCGATTATTAATGAGACTTGGACGCTGGCCAAATGGGGACAAATGGGCGCTAATGACTCATTAAAGTGTTAATGATCTGCAATTCTACGTACCGCATACATTATTTGTCGTAGACTAGTTTTGTGAACACAGATCTGTCGTAGCTAGATTGAATATCGAAAGTCACAAAGTTACCAAAAATAGACGGAAAGAATATTTGTTCAGGAAAGCAATATACTGCGTCTTGAAAGACAGTTTCCGCTCGTTCCTAACACTAAACGTAAGTGTAGAACAGATGTTGCTCAAATTCGAAGAAGTGGTATCGACAGCAATTGACAGTTTTATTCCAAATAAATTAATAAACGACGGAGGTGATGCCCCTTGGTTCACAAAACATATCAGGACACTGTTGCAAAAGCAGCGGAAAAGACATGCTAAATTTAAACGAACACAAAAATCCCAGGATTGGCGATCCTACAAAGAAGCTCGAAATTTAGTGAGGATTTTAATGCGAGATGCCTAAAATATTTTTCACAGCGAAACTCTTTCTCGAAATTTGACTGAAAACCGTAAGAGATTATGGTCATATGTTAAATATACCAGGGGCAAAACACAAACAATACCCTCACTACGTGATAGTAATGACGATCCTGCCAATGACAGCGCTACTAAAGCAGAGTTGCTTAACATAGCTTTTAGAAACTCATACACCAAAGAAGACGAAACCAATATTCCCGATTTCAGATTACAGACAGAGGCCAGAATCAGTAACGTTGAAGTAGAAATCCTCCAAGTAGTGAAGCAACTTAAATCACTTAACAAGAACAAGTCTTCTGGTCCGGACTGCATACCCATTAGATTTCTATCTGATTATCCTGAAGCGATAGCTCCTTACTTAACAGCCATATACAACCGTTCTCAAAGAAGGATCTGTACCAAAACATTGGGCAGATGCACAGGTAACACCTATATGAAAGAAAGGCAGTAGGAGTAACCCGCTAAACTAAAGGCCTATTTTACTGACGTCAATTTGCAGCAGGCTTTTGAACATATCCTGTATTCAGACGTTATGAATTATCTCGAACTGAATGATCTATTGACGCAATGTCAACATGGATTTAGAAAATATCGTTCATGCGAAACACAACTAGCTCTTTACTCACACGAACTGATGAGTGCTATCGACAAGGTTTCTCAAATTGATTCCATGTTTCTTGATTTCCGAAAGGCTTTTCACACCATACCTCACAAATTTCGTGATTATGGTATATGTCCCAATTTTTCGACTGGATAGGGGATTTCCTGTCATAAAGGACACAATTTGTAGTAATCGGTGGTAAGGCATCGACTAAAACATAGGTGGTATCGGGTAGTGTTATCGGTCTTCCGCTGTTCCTTATTTACATAAAAGATTTGGAAGAAAAGCTAAGCAGCTGTCTTAGGTTCTTTGCAGATGACGCTGTCATTTACCGTCTAGTGAAATCATCTGAAGATCAAAACCAACTGTAGAAAGATCTAAATAAGATATCAATATGGTGTAAAAATTAGCAATGGTCTCTAAATAATGAGAAGTGTGAAAAAGACTGCATACACTACCCTTGTCCGTCCTCATTTGGAACTGCCCAGTATGGGATCCTTATCAGATGGGTTTGACGTAGGACATCGAAAGAGTCCAAAGAAGGACAGCTCGTTACCTATTGTCACGATACAGGGGAGACAGCTTTACGGAAATGATAAAGGATCTGGGATGGGAGACATTACAACAATGACGCTTATCGCTTCAGCGTAGGCTATGTACGAAACTCCAATCGCCAACATTCTCCTCCGAATGCAAAAATATATTGTTGACTGCCACTTATATAGGTAGAAAAGATCATCAGAATAAAATACGAGAAATCAGAGCTCGAACGGAGAGATTCAGGTGTTATTTATTTCCGCGCGCTGTTAGAGAATGGAATATGAGATTATAAAGGTGGATCGATGAACCCTCTGCCAGGCACTTAAGTGTGATTTGCAGAGAATCCCATGTAGTTGTAGATGCCCCATGAAATTGAAGCCAACCGTTACCCAGAGCGCCGATCAACGAGAACTTCAAGAGGCAACGAACTACTACCCGGTAACGCCTGATGTGGGAACTTGCCTGAAAACTTTCACGCCTGTTCTCGTTGTTAATTTTTATTTATTTATTTATTTTTAATCTATCGGACAAAACTGCGTGGTCATCAGTCCGTAGCTTACAAACTACTTAAACCTAGGTAAACTAACCTAAGGACAACACACACACACACACACACACACACACCCATGCCCCTGGGAGGACTCGAACTTCCACGGCGAGCAACCGCGAGCTCCGCAGCGAGACGCTTTAGACCGCTCGGCTACTCCACCGCGGCCGTTGTTAATTCAACGGACGAATTTAAAGTGTTCAAATGTTTTAAAATCTTTGGAACTTGACTACTGAGGTTATAAAACTACGTAAAATAAGGACAACACACACACACACACACACACACACACACACACACACACACAAGCCCAAGAGAGGATTCAAACTCCGGCGGAGGACAACCACGAGCTCCGTACCGAGGCGCCTTAGAGCGCTCGGCTATTCCACCGCTTCTCGGACGGATTTGATACCGGGCTCGGCGCTCCTGGAAGTGGGGCGTTAACCTGTCTAGGAGGACTGGCACACCGTTCCGTTGTTAGACGGACGAATTTAAAGTGTTCAAATGTTTGTAAATATGTGGGACTTGACTACTGAGGTTATAAAACTACGTAAACTAAGGGCAACACACACACACACACACACACACACACACACACACATACATCCATTCCCACGACAGGATTCGAACTCCGACGGAGAGCGACCACGACCTCCGTACCGAGGCGCCTTAGAGCGCTCGGCTATTCCACCGCTTCTCAGACGGATTTGATACCGGGCTCGGCGCTCCTGGAAGTAGAGCGTGTTAACCTGTCTGGGAGGACTGGCACACCGTTCCGTCTTTGGATAACAAAAGAAGAGCGACTGGAACGTCCTGGGACGTAATCGTATTACGGCGGCGGCGCGTGAAAGGCGAGTGGCTGAGTGGCTGGCGCGGCCCGGTCGGCGATAATGGAGGTGCGATCAAGCCGGCCGCTTTGCCGTGCCCGACCCAGCAGTAGCCTGGCGGCGTGTGACGTCACGGCGGAACAAGTAGGCCCCGCGGGAAATACGCGAGCGATGGCGCTGACGGAAATGCAAACTGCCTCAAGGACGCTATTTCGCTGCCCGTACGAAATCCCGACACTAGTCCGACCCCGCGTTTACACACGAGTGGAGTTCGTTCTCCGCGCTGCGCAGCGTATGCCGTTCGCAACTTCATTATTCTCGCACGTTGTTAGATACACTGTGCAGGAGAATGGAAATTTTTTAGGTCAGCTTTTCTGGTACAGTCATGAATAGTTGACGTATTTTATTAACCTGATGCGTTGGACTGGTGTCATTCTCATGCATACAGTTGCTTCATAAACTGGCACATCATTGGGGAAAAAATTTCAAACGAAATGAAACTCGGCAATGGTTCAGATGTGGTGTACAGTAAAGATACGTAGAACAACCTTGTTGTCGTTACCTAAAATCCTCTGCTTACAGTTGACCCCGCAAGCGTGACGCTGCCTTCTAGCTGACAGCAAATAGCTTATAAAAATAATAGCGGAAACTCAGCAGTAATACTGGCAACAGCGCACCTTGCCGGCCGCTGTGGCCGAGGGGACTGAGGCGCTACAGTCACGGTCTGCACGGCCACTACGGTCGCGGGTTCGAATCCCTCCTCGGGCATGGATATTTGTGCCGTCCTTAGATAGTTTATAATTAGTTTGTAAGCTTAGGGACTGATGATCCCCGTAGTTAAGTCCCATAAGTTTTACAAACATTTGAATTTTTGACAGCGCACCCGAACACCTCCTAGCGCTTCCAGTTGTAAACTAACACAGAGCTAGAAAAGCCGCTTTACCTTGCTACACTCTGAAGACTTACTTGATACAACTAGGCCGGCCGCGGTGGCCGAGGGGTCTGAGGCGCTCTAGTCACGGCCACTACGGTCGGGGATTCGAATCTCCTCTGGGGCATGGATATTTGTGCCGTCCTTGGTATAAGGTAGCTGATAAGTAGTTTGTAAGTTTAGGGACCGATGACCCCGTAGTTAAGTCCCATACGCTTAACAAACATTTGAACATTTGATACAACTAGGCAATGGTTGCAAGAGGGAGTATATGTACTATATACGGTTGTAATCACTATAAACAGCAAAGCACTCCAAAATGATTCTACAGGTTTCCAAAAAATAGTGATATGTAATTACGGTAGCTTAAGCAGGCAACCATTAAGCCTACTCATTTCATTTTCCTTTACTCTCAGATTTACCTAGTTTTCATAATTTGTTTATAGATGCAGCCAGTGGATTACTGTTAGTCGAAGAGCTGCCTTGGGTGAAATTTTGAAACAGAAGGGTCCCGAGCATTTAAATGAAAGCTGCTTAGTATGCTCAGAGCACTTTGTGGAGAAAGATTTTAGAAACAAGAATTCGTTTAGCCAACCGTAAGTGAAGTAATTTGTTCTTTGCGTTTAAAAAAAGGTAATTATTGCAATATAACAATAAAAGTTCGATGGAAAGTCACACCTCAAAGCTTCCTCATCTTCACATTGTTTGCACCTTGATCACAAATAACTGCTTTGGTTATTAACCGGGTCTGTTGAAATTGCATGCTTATAAATTTCGCAGTACAATAAGGACTTATGGTCAATAGTTGACTGTCTCCCTCTCAATATAATAAATGTGAAGTAAATGAAGCAGCATTCCTAGTAAAATTAAATTAATTGAGAATTTAAGATACGTGTTTCGGCATTAATTGAAATTCAACCAATAAGGGGGTAAAATAGGGGACGCGAAAAATTGATTTTCAAAAATATGTTGCTGTTAACTCAAATTTTAAACTGCAACTACGAAACGTCGAGTATGGAATTTGGTGATGATTAAAAAAATACGAGTTTCAGTATTTTTGGAAATTCAACAAGTAAGAATGTAAAATAGGGGATGAAAAATTCTTTTTCAAAACACGTTGCTATTCAGACAATTTTGGAGCTGGAGCTGCGAAAATTGATATTTGTATTGTTGGTTAGAATTTAAAAAATACTGCTTCGGTCAACCATCAAGGGGGTTAAATTGGAGAGGGGATGTTTATCGAAACTCCATTTCTATTAAGGCAATTTTGAAGCTACAACCAGATAAATTGGTATGTGTTTTCTTGGTCAGAATTAAAAAAAAAAAGTGTTTTCAGAAAATTAATCATTTTGTGGGTGAAATAGGGGACGAAACATTTTTTTGAAAATACGTTGCTACTAAGCCAATTTTGAACCCAGAATTACAAAAATTCATATTTGCATATTCAGTTGGAATTTTAAAGAGACATGTTTGGGTATTTTTCGAAATTCAACTATTAACCATAGGGGTTTACAAGTAGTAAAATCAAATGTTCAAATGTTTGTAAATCTTAAGAGACTTAACTACGGGATCATCAGTCCCTAAGGCTTACAAACTAATTAAAATAACTTAGTCTAAATTATGCTAAGGACAACACAAACACCCATGCCCGAGGGGCGAATAAAACTCCCGACGGAGAACAGCAGCGCTTACCGCAGCATGGCACCTCAATACGCATGATCATTCTGCCGCGGCTACAAGTAGTATCACAACATTTAATTATGATAGTTCTTAAGCTATATCAATGAAAATTTATATTAATAGGGAGTAACAACTGGTGCAGACCAACCAGCATACGCATGCGAAGCAGTGGGCGTTAAGCTAGTCTCTTTATATGTTGTAAGCTTCTCTCATGAGTTTTCTGGATTGGGTGAAATAGGATAATCTTAATAATTTTTTAATTAAAATTCCATAAGTAAAATTTGAAATTCATGCAAAATTCCAAGCACTTTGCCTACATCTCGACTTTCACTAAAAATTTCAAATTTTGCTCTTGAGACAACGTTTATGAGGTTTACAGAAATACTTGTACAAAATGTCATAATTCTAGCTTTCCAGAATCTGGGGAAGAGTTTCATGAATTAAAAATCTTTTCAGGAATCTAAATTTAAAGTAAAACCTACCTTTTTCCCTTATGTAACTTCTTCAGAAAGCACCACATTTTGAATCTGGCTCGTATTTTCCTTCAAGGCTTCTCTTCTGGTTTCTTCGTTTTCTTTCCTTTTCCAGGTCTTCTCCTGACGTTTTAGCTACAGAAACACGCTGTAAGCCTGATCATAGAATGAAGGCTTTCACGGCAGCTATAGTCATTACTTAAAGATTCCGGGCTGAGATGCCGTGGTCCATACATAAAACTTTCCCCTGACGTTTCGCCCGCGTTTGCGGAAGGCATCCTCGGAGGTAAAGCGGCGTACTGAGCAAGGCATCTCAGCCCGGAAGCTTTAAGTAATGGCGCTGTAAACCTATTTTTCTCTGGATGTTTTCAGTAAAAATTCCTGTCTTGAAGCCCATTCTTTCTAATACCTTCATCCTCCCAACGTTCCCATCATTAAATACAAGAAATGCGTCATAAGTTGCAATTCTGACAACTGTAGCATATGCAATTTTGGTTTTAGGGACTGATGACCCCGTAGCTAAGTCCCATAGACTATACAAACATTTGAACATTTTGGTTTTAGGGCATTGTTTCCATACGATCTATAATCTGAAAGTGATCACTACCACACGTCTTACAAACACAAGAAAATTTAATCAGTTCGGAAAACATGGTTTCCTTATTTGGAAAAAAGCGAACTTATTTAAAGATAAAAATAACAGTGTAGTTCGCAAAATTTTACAATTTGTTATTACAGGTAATCGGTTTCGATCTAATATTACATCATCTTCAGACCTCTCGCTACAGATTTTCAGGCGATGAGCGTGCGGCGAAAATTGTAAAATTTTGCGAACTAGACTGTTTTTTTCATCTTTATACAAGAAACTTTCACTCCTGCAGCCAATAATTCAAGGTCAATTAACCTATATCCAGTGTACCGAGATTCATCGCTATAGTATGCACCATTCCCCTCAGTAATTTTTCTCTTGGAGGTGCAAGGAGACGAATGCATATTTTCAACAGATGTACTTACTTCTGACGTAGCCTCATTGCTGGTTTGTTTCTCACGCCTTCTATTCACTACCTTATTCAAACGCAGTTTATCCAGTTTTTATACACTCTTTGTAGTCGTGGCATAGGTGAATGCATAAATCTCAGTCTGTATTACCAGGCACAAAAAAATAAAAATAGAATTGCTTCGTCGTATACGATACAGCTTGTTTGTTATTGTTTATGAGATACGGAAGAGAATCAAATATCTATAAAACCAAAGAGTATGTATCATGACCTTCTAGGAGTATGTATGTTTGGTTCAAAATAACACACAAAATCGTTGTTCACTGAACTGGTACTTAAGTTTTGCTTCAAATCGTGGGCATGGCATGGAGCCCGCGTCACACTTTTAACTAATTTTCAGGCACTTCTGGTGCGATTTTAACATTGAAAATTTGGGAACTTATTGTCCATGAGTTGTACTAAAAAATCATGATAAATCCAAAATTGACATTTTTTTGGTCAAATTATCAACGTGCCCCCATAATCTATAAAAATGAATGTTTGTCTGTACGTCCTCTATGTGTTCATAAAGCATTCATTCGATTTTAATGAAACTTTGGTGAACTGTTCACTGTACGCCCATGAAGGTTTCTGATCCAAAAGAGCACGGCACATAGCTCAGGAGATAAGACGACATAAATAAAGAGAGGCCACGGCGTGAGAATACCCAGATTTATGGGTGAATTATTGGAAAATGAGGGTAGTAAGGGACATGAATCAAAGTTTCCCTCTAACTGTAACTGATAATTAAGCTGAGCTGTTTCATTTAAATGGCAGGGGGTCATTTGTAAATGATTTACATCGCTTGCTATTCGTTTAAAATTTTCCACATTCGCTTAAAATGCTGGGCTCATTGTGTTTTTATTGTATTTTAAAAAGTTTCTTTTAGTAAATTTGGAGCCTTATTAACTTATCAAAAAATTGCTTCTCTTAACTTGGTCTTCTGCCTTGCACCACTTATCTGAACTGTCTTGTTGGGCCTTCAGCCTCTGATTGTATATATACCTCAATTAAAACAAATGGAACCTGAACGGACTATGCTTGCTTAACTTCACCCACGAACCCCCACAACCCACCCTATCAACTTCTACTTGAAACTCACTTCTCACGATTCAGTAATAGTAGTGGTGTAACATGAGCAGAACTTATTAAACTGTTGAAAATTACATAGTGGAAGAAAGTCGTGTGCTCCACATATCTGTGAGTTCTCTAAACATTTTTTCGTTTGTGATAGTATTTTCTAGGTAGAAACTGTTACAACCAGTATTTAAGTAAACATACTTGGAAAACCCCTAAAAGCCACACTCCATACAGACTAAGATATTTACCTACTTTCGGTATTCTGTTAATGTAGTGACAGCAGTCTGCAACAATCGGTACTTTACACCACAGAGAATCTTTAGTTGTGAGCAGTATTATCGCATCTGCAGTTGCATACTGAGTGGGTCTATTGTGAAATGCCTAGAGTCGCTCTTGCGGAACTGTGTCGAATGGAAATAACTTTCCGAATTTAGAGGGAATAAAGATAAGGTACAGGATTGGTGAAATATTTGTTGGAGAAATGATTGTTGTTAGACTTGCCTACGTATAATCTTGAGGCGTCACACAGAGATAAGTTGTTGGCACGATTTTCAGTTAGTTTAGATCTGATAAAGTGCTTATTCTGAAGAATTGGACTGAAAATGCCAGAACACCACTCCCTAACCATTTCTTTAAGTTATAAATACGCCAACATTAAAATGAAATAAGCATAGTTATTCATATAGAATTTGAGACAATCTAAATTTTTTATCATAACTGTAATGTAAATTTCATGCCACAATACAGTTTTCAATTGCTTTGTTGACGTAATGATTTTTAAGTAATTTTAAATAAAAATGGTCAAATGTGTGCAAATCTATGTTACTTCTTTGGATATTCATATCTAGACTTGCAAACTACTTAAGTTAAACTGATCTAAAGACAACACACGTACCGATGCCCAAAAGAGAAATCGAACATCCGGCGGAATCAACTCACTTTAGAACGCTCGCCCACAACAGCGCGGCAGTAGCTCTTTAAAACTTTATTTTACTTATTTGTTTTTAAAGGAAAGTCTTGCTATACGTTTGTTACAATAGCCACTCGAGTATTGTCATTTCATTATCGAATATTTGTCCGCGATACGGTATGATTTGGGCTACACAACTAGAGAAAGAAAAAAGAAAAGAAAAAGGAAACATTCTTTTCAGGTTTTGGAGCTAGCTATAGGGACTTATCTGAGCTAAGCAAGACAACTTTGTTAGGACCAAACTTTTAGCCGCGCGAGAGTAGCAGAGCGGTCTAGAGCGCCACGTTACGGATCGCGCGGCCTCCCGCGTCGGAGGTTGGAATCCGCCAAAAATGTTCAAATGTTTGTAGAGCTTATAGGACTTAACTACGAGGTCATCAGTCCCTAAATTTACAAACTACTTATGAACTAGCTAATACTAAGGACGGTACAAATATCCATTCCCGAGGGGGGTATTCGAACCCCCGACCGTAGTGGCCGTGCAGACTGTGACTGGCGTGCCGCAGAGCGCTCGGCCACCGCGGTCGGCTGAAATCCTCTCTAGGGCATGGAAGTGTGTGGTGTCCTAAGGTTAGTTTAACTTAGTTTAAGTAGTTTGCAAGACTAGGGACTGATGACCAAAGTAGTTTGGTCCCATAGAATTACAAACATTTGAACCAAAATTTTACACAACATGAAGCCAGTGAGAGATTTTAATCAATCGCAGTTAGTTTTAAATAATTACTAGGGTCAGTTCAGTTCTAGTTCAATTTCGATTCGATTTGCTTTGTGAAACATTTCTACATTTCACAGCGCAGTGTTAAAGAGACGTAAGGGTGTTTTATAAGAAAATGTATTGTGTCAGGTTACGTAATCTGATTCTTTTAAAAAATTGTGGCAAAGTTTTTTCAATTAAGTTCCAAGTTTTATTCAGAATTTCTAGTATAATGGTTTTGCGCTTTGACGTCACGCATTGCAGCCCTGTTCACTGTGCTGCGCTAATGTTAGAATACTGAAGTATTCACTTTTAGAATCTATTTATCTGTTTCTGGAAAATTGATATCATGATGCTCATATTTTTGTTTATTTTTGAGAATTATTTTAACCAGATAGCATCCTATACACATTATAAATGCGAAAGTTTGTATGTTTGTTACCACATCACGTTAAAACTGGGCAATGGTTCGTGTCCTGCTATAGTTAAATTTTTTTCTTTGTTATTGTTATCTTTTTTACTTTCGAATATACAAAAAGATTCTTGGATACTGCCAAAACGGCTTAACTGACATAATTACATACGCAAGAAATCTGAATGTTGGTGTTTATGCCGCATTCATTTTCATGTGTTGTAACAAATGAAGGAAGTATGTATATAAATTATGTATATTGCAATAGATTTTTGGCTCTCCATCCGTTCCAAGACAATTATATATTCCGTGCTAACAATGTCGCTAACAGTCATGCAGTTATTTATGCCCTTTCTTGGCACTTTAATGTCTGACTATCGAACCGCGGGTAACACCGCAGGGAGCAGCTAGTTTACGATAATCACAACACTTGCGTCAGTCACAAAGAAGAGAATACATAAATGTACAAAATTACGTAGTAATGTTACACCACAAGCATATGAAGAAGTATACGACACACAAAGAGGTTACAACGTACTCTGTTCCTCGCTGAACCATCGTGCGGATTTGATACTAGTCTAATATTCAATTCTGTCTAACATGCTACTGCTGACGTTATATGAGCGAATGCAGTTATTCAGCACCTACAAAATTAGATTTCCGTGCGGTTTATACAACACACAGATCCGTTTTTTTGGGACGTTTGTAGGTCACTGCGATCACCGTACATTCGTTTTAGGGCATACGTTGAAATAAAACCTGAATTATGCTCACGTCCACAATTATTTAAATTTTAAATGGTTGCTTTTATTTGGCCACTAAGCGGTATTTATGTTTTTTTACATCTCAACTAATTTGCAAACATGTGGGGACCACAGGTTATTGTGCTCAGTATGGGCACGGACCACCTCTATCAACAATTTAGAATATAGAAACATAGGCATACCAGGAATGATATGATCAATATCACGTTGAGGAAATGAGTGTGACTCTTCTTACACAGCAGCTTGCATATCTTGGAGAGTGTTGGGCGGATCCTTACGTGTTCCAACCCGTCTCCCTGCTGAATTCCAGACTTGCTCTATGAGACTGAAATTGTGAGAGGGGTCTTCACCTTATCAGAAACAGATTAACTTTGATACCGTCATTGCCACTCATCCAAGCACGTTTCAGTTTCGAATATTATGTTAATTTATATATGAAAAGACATCAATAGTTGGCCCAGTAATGCAAAAACGCACTGTAAAAAGCGTTAAAATGTAGAATTTGAGTGATATAGTTGGCTTAAAGTCATAAACATGTAAAGAGCAACGATAATGGTAGTCCCAATGCGGACGTTTGTCACGAACGCAGAAGAAAAAAAAAATGTTCTAAATTTCTATATTATGTTACTACACTTTATTATCACTTTGATTTTCTAATAATTTCAAAATTTCCAACAAATATATAGTTTGTCTCACTGAACGTAGTAACTCTTTCGTTCTGTCACACTAACGTGGAAAAATAAAGCAAATGTAACGACTAATGGTGCTTACAGTTATAGATCCAAAACTCCTTGGGAAAAAATGAAGATTTAATCATTTGTGTCTGAAGACGGAATATGGCGACTAGTAATTGCCAATCGTAAATTTCTTTTGCATCGTAGGACGGTGGTCTCCTTACATTGCAGTATTAAAATGCCAAGCTTGCAATTTTTTGTTGTTGTTTTTCTTAATTTATCTATTTTTCTGACGACCGATTTCGATACACTTACGGTACCGTTGTCTGGTCACTTGTGTCCTATGTAAGTATTTTAACCATTTAATGTGTGACTTACGATTTGTCAAAGTTAAATGTTTTATGATTGAGATACCATTTTAATGTCAAGCGCCTTCACGAAACGAAAACATAGGAAACTAGTGACCAGATGATGATACCGTAAGTTCATCGAAACCGGTCGTGAGAAAAATAAATTACTTAATTGCGATCTTGGCATTTGAATGCTTCAGACTTAATATACGTCTCTCTAATTGGCTGTACCGAAATATCTCCGAAGAAAGGATTGTTCAAACAGGAAAACTGAAAATGAGTAAACCTAAAAAATCTACAGTAGAAGCCATGCTCGCTATAGTAGTCGTTTATTCGAGATTACCAGTTTTGGCAAACAATATTAGCAAATTCAGATCTGCTAATACAACATACAAAATCCATAAGCATGAAACAATAGCATAAATCAAAATGTAATCACAACATACATCTTTCTTTTTACATTTTCTGAAAAAGCAAGGAAGGTTAGTAACGCCCCGTCGACAGCATCGTCATTAGGGGCGACATTTTCGGAAAGTAGATTACAGTCAATTACATTTACAACAAGCGCCCTCTATCGTGCAAAGCACTGTTGCGAAGCAGTGGCACACGCTGCAACAAGGAGCACAAAGTAAAGCAATGCGCGCAGCGCGGTCTGGAGCGTCACGTTACGCATCGCGCCCCCCCCCCCCCACGTCGGAGGTTCGAATCCTTCCCCAGGCCTGGATTTTTGTGTTGTCTTTAGTATAAGTTTATTAATACGTAGTTTGTAGGTTTAGGAACTGATGACTTCGCGGTTCAGTCCCTTAAGCTTAAAAAAAAAAAAAAAAAATAAATAAATAAATAAATAAATAAATAAATAAATAAAAAAATAAAATAAGAAATAAATTAGAGCAACGCGTTTCACATTAGACGAAACAGCGACGGAGCCGGCCGCGGTGGCCCAGGTGACTGAGGGCCACTACGGTCGGGGGTTCGAATCCCCCCTCGGGCATGGATATTTGTGCCGTCCTAGTTTGTAAGTAGTTCATAAGTAGTTTGTAAGTTTAGGGACTGATGACCCCGTAGTTAGGTCCCATAAGCTTAACAAACATTTGAACAGCGACGGAGATCCATGGGATGTTAGTGCAAGTGTATGGTGTTGAGGCTGTGTGTGAAAAGTGTGTGGTTGAGTGGTTAAAACTCTCCAGAGGCGGAAAGTAAGGTATCGAGGATGAGCCACGTCCGAGGCGACCGTTCATATTTAGAGTTCTAGACAACAAAGAATAAATGCAACGGGTGCTTGAGGATGATCGGATGCTGTCTTTGGGAATAGTAAACCTAACAAGCTTACGCTCCGTAACAGTTGCGGAGATCCAACAACGTGTGACGTCAGCGCTTCGATCGATTCTACAAGAAGCAGTTGCTGACAGTTTCCTACAGCTGTTCAACCTATGCCAGACGGGTATTGTACCCATTGGCGATTACTTTGAAGGCCACTAAAAGTATTTTGTTTGAAACTCTTCTTTCCTTTATTTTATAAGACCATTCATTAAACATGGAACTTCTCAGACGCACCTTGTTCATTCCGTTAAAAGTAAATACAAATGACTGGCTGTCAAATCTGGTCCTGGCATGATGAAATTGTTACAGATGATTGAGGAAGATGTGACTGTGTGTCAGGATTGAGTAGTCTAATGGAATGTAGCCTAAATTGGGTATTTAATGGTAAACTTTCACTGAAT
Source organism: Locusta migratoria (assembly GCA_026315105.1). NCBI lineage: Eukaryota > Metazoa > Arthropoda > Insecta > Orthoptera > Acrididae > Locusta > Locusta migratoria. The sequence continues at coordinate 108,297,005 of CM048747.1, forward strand.
ATATCCTCACATAACTGCGTTTCACAGATATGTCCTTAATAACTGTACAGTGTAAGTAACCATCTTTATCAGATGTAAGGTGATTTAAAACTCATACATAATGTTTATTATATGCTTACGAAACGAGCTATAGAAGACGCAAACGCCACTGTGGTTGAAGAAACCAAAATCAGAAGAAGTTGCTAGAAGACCAAGCAAAAGCTACAGTCCAGAGAGAAATGAAAGCACTTAATCAGGCTCCGGGTTCATCCCTTAACAACCAAGTAGAACTGAGACATTATAATACTTTAGCAAATGTTGATATTTGTATTCACGATAGCGTTGCTCAAGTGACTGAAAAGTTATCATCTATCATATGTTGTACATCTTGAGAGAAGAGTCTATAATTTACTAGACCATTTGCATATTTTATTACTGGGATTTCATCATTTCTGAAAAAAAAAAAAAAAAAAAAAAAAAAAAAAAAAAAAAAAAAAAAAAAAAACAGCAGTGTAAATTCTTTACGTGGTGCCCAGCCTTCATTTGTCCTTGTTAGGAGATCCTTCTAGCGGTCAACGGCGTGTTACGTCAGTTTTCCCTGTTGGTATCATACATTTGGCACTTAAGTCTAAGTGACTATGCACTTGTTGTTATGTACTGCGGACGCAGCGCTTCTTGGTTCTGGAAATGCCGTGTATTCTGGGTAAGCGGTTCATTATATGTTTTCTATCACACACTTTCCTAATAGTTTGTCTTTATGCATTTTATACTGACCATTTACAGTAAGATTGTTGACCGTGGATAGCAATTGTGACCGTAATCTGTTCTCGATTTTAGACTCACATTGGTGGTTTCTTCGGAATAGATAAATCGGGGATGTTATTTATCAAATGACGATCACATCCTATTGTAAGAGCATATTAGCAAGGTCTCCTGGAAGCTGTATGCTATTTTTGAAATAACATGTAATTATTTTTGTAGTATGTACTTTCGGCACTACCTTCGGAATTTCTTTTTTAATTTTTTTAAATATAAAGAAAAAAATTCTTACATTTATTGTTCCTTTTATATACCCCAGTCATCAGTTTGGATGTATTTCCTATTCACAGATGTTACATGAAGATGCATCTACATCGATGTGAAACTGGTTGTGCCTAAGTAAACACGTCTTAGCGACTATGCAATTTTATCTCAACACATCTGCAACCAGGAATTTGTATTATTGAAGTTAACCCTTAAGTAGTCGCGTGTCAAGAAGTAACACAAGTAGACGCGTCGGGTCAATTTGACCTGGGCACAAACTAAGCTGAATACTTATGTCAAGATTTGAGAAACAGAAAGGCCACAATTTAAAAATGATGTTTGAACATAAATGAATGAATCGAGCACATACTTGACAGCATTTAATGACAAAGTGAGTAACAATAGAAACTTAATTAATACAAAAGAGAATGTTCTCTAATAATAATAATGAACCATCATCATACTTCAGTCTGCTAAGCATCTTGTGCAGATACTTTGGAATGTACTTTGCATACAGTTTCCGTGTGATTAACAAACACTGTTGAATGTTCGTGGTCGTTTGTACTTGGACAGATGTATAATACCTCTTCCGCTTGCCCAATTTTGTTCCAGTTCCGGTCTCCAGCGTTCGAAGTCGTTGATGTGGTGATACGTAAGTATTTCTATCTATTAGAAACAAATTTATTCTCTTCATAACATACCTGGATATGTGGCTGTTGGTAAATCTCCCAAGAACACTGTCCATAACAAGTTTGTTTGCATGACAAAATAATACAAAAAATATGACATAAAAATAAAATAAGCTAGGAAGTTCATTTACTTATTCAGAGGAGAAGAAAGAGACTTGTTGGAACACTTGCAGCCTCTGTAGTTCACGGCAGAACACTGACAAGGAAAGTAGTTGGGCTCGACCAAACACATATACACCAAAATCGTGTGAGAAATAATATAAAGGTTTCTGAATATAAAGGTCCCTTATTGCACTAGTTATACTCCCGCATCTGTAAAACTCTGCAGTCGTCCGTTAGAGGCCTCTGCGTATGCCTTTCCACATTGCACTTAGACCTGTCGGTTCGCCAGTAGGGACGGTGCAGTATGCCACCGTAGTTGCGTTTTGTGAAGTTATTTGTGTGGTGAAGCGTCAGATGGGGCGGCGATTGGTAACGAATCTTGCTAATGTATTGCGATTGATTGAGATGAAGTTACGAAGAACCCTTCTTCCTGAAGATGGTATTAGTGTAGAAGATGAATCATTCGCATGCTTTCTCATATCTGTTATGGTACAGAAATAAGAGCATAAGTGAGATACTGTTGTCACACTAACAAATTATGATGATAATAGGAATGATAATGACGAACAACTCATTGCAATCGGTACTGCAACGGTAAGTGCGGGAAGAGGCGATGGAAGCAGTGGCAGTGAATACCAACAGTCTTCCGAGAAAAAGGTTAAAGTTGCAACTATCATCACGGTCACGGCTTTTGAAGACAATACGCTAGAGAATATGAACGATGATTGTTACATAAGTTTGTTAAGATATCTGCATTACATATGGCGTCTAGAATTAGATCTACAGTGCTATCTAGAGCATCATTGCAGAGTTTTGCATAAAAACGACACCCACCAGCACACTGTGGTGTACGTATAGATCCTGTAATTAAACGTTCATACAGATATATTTGTTCGTGCCCATGTACTTTCCTTGTGAGACCAGGGACGCACCAGAATGGAGCGCGAACAGTCGCGTCTGGTCAGGCGGGCGATAATGCCATAACGCCAACAGTCGCTTCGGGTCAACACACAATAATCGCAAGTTATCGGGAAACAATGGGACCAACAATGTTTCCAGATACTCTATTGGAGCCGCGGTGGAGTGCCGAGCAGTCTAAAGCACCTCGCCTGCGGAGCGCGAGGTTACTCGCCGTGGAGGTTCGAGTCCTCCCTGGGGCATGGGTGTGTGTGTTTGTCCGTAGGTTAGTTTACCTAGGTTTAAGTAGTTTGTAAGCTACTGACTGATGACCACGCAGTTTGGCCCGATAGATTTACAGACATTTTACTCTATTGGAAGCACCTCAACAATAAAGGCAAAGCCGACCGCAGTGGCCGAGGGGACTGAGGCGCTCCAGTCGCGGTCTGCACGGCCACTACGGTCGGGGGTTCGAATCCCCACTCTGGCATGGATATTTGTGCCGTCCTTAGTTGTAGGTAGTTCATAAGTAGTTTGTAAGTTTAGGGACTGATGACCCCGTAGTTAAGTCCCATAAGCTATACAGACATTTGGATTTGAATAAAGTCAAATACGTGTGCACCACAAGTTTCATATACGTGACAAAGAAATTTTTTAACAAGAGAAAATTCTCACGGGTTATTTTGACCCGACGTGACTACTTAAGGGCTAATTTTTAGTTTTTGTTGGCGTTTGTGCATTGAATTTTATCAAAATAGGAAAGAGAAGACTTCCAGTAAGCCGAGCAGAGGAAATAAGAAGAAGAAATTGCGTGTTGATTCTCGTGAGTACACGCTGAATAATGAGGAGCAAAGGAGCACTTTCTTGGGCGCGTGTGTGGCGGTGTGTCAGGCATCTCGTAAGCCGGCAGCGGTCCGGCCGGGTCCGCGGAGGGCGGCTTCCACCCCCGGGTCGTCGCCGTGCACCTGTTGACATTCCATTAACTTTCTATCGGACGCGGAAGACTGCAGCGCCGGCGCCGGCGCCGGGACCACCCCCGGCGGGCGACGCCCCGACGTCAGCCGTCGCCACCCCGCAGAGCGGCGGGAGGGGTGGCTGCTACCAGCGGCGCGGGGGGATACGAGGCAGGGGCTGGTAGCGCGAGGCGCTCTAAAATCTTATACCCGAGGGTCCTCCTTAAACTGCTATCTATTTTCCTTCTATATGCGTGGCGTCTCTTCCTTAGAAGATATCCGTCAGTCGACTACGATATTAACTGACAGCGGGGCGCAATAAAGTGGAGGGTGCCTCATGGGTCTGTTCTGAGGCCCCTGTTGTTTCTTATTTGTATAAATGATGAGCTATCTGGTATAACACAGAGTTCTAAAACATTTATTTTTTGCTGATTACACCAGCCAGCTACGTAACAAAGTGTCGCATAATGTGAGGCAACCAAATATTATAGCAATATAAATATAACCATTTAACAACATGAGTTACCACAGTCCCACAATATCGTGCATTACGATTTCAACCATGTCAGTGGAACGTGACTGGCCGAAGCGTACTCCAACATTCGGGCATACGGCCTGTAAGACTAATTGTGCAACGTATTCATCGATACAGTGCAATGTGTTTAACGATTATGTATTTCACTGTAATTTTTTAAAGGAAACGTCTTTTTCTACTGCAAATGAAGGATTTTATTTTTGGAAGTCACCCATACGCGTTTCGCCTTTGTCACAAGACATCGTCAGTGGGTGTCCTAAAATATTTACATGTTTTGTTTACACACAAAGGTTAGGTTTTTTACATATGTACAAAATATTTCGTTTCTGATTTAAAACAGTTCGTTGTTTGCTATAAAATGGTGTACTTACAGCACTTGCTAATGCACATCAGTCTCTTTTCGACAACCAGGTCGAAAGGTTTTACTGTTTTCTAAAAAAAACACAATAGAAAAAGACATGAAGGTAATTAGATATAAATAAAGAAAACAATCTCCTAACATTACAAGAAAATTATCACATATATATAGAACAAAAGCTGACAAAAAGTTGCTACTAAATGACCAAATAAATCTGACCAATCAATCATTGTTCTCACTGATTGACAATATGATAGACACAAATCCCAACAAATAATCACAAACACAACCCATTTTATAGCAAACAACGAACTGTTTTAAATCACAAACGAAATATTTTGTACATATGTAAGAAACCCAACCTTTGTGTGTAAACAGAAACATGTAAATATTTCAGGACACCCACTGATGATGCCTTGTGACAAAGGCGAAACGCGTATGGGTGACATAAAAATAAAACTCTTCATTTACAGTAGCAAAAGGCGTTTCCTTTAAAAACATTACAGTGAAATACATAATATTCAGCTGCTGCTCAAATGGCCACTGCAAGCAACGTGTTTAATGATACGTGTGGTGTCTCTTATTTCGGACACGTACAATTTTTTGTATTAGTGAGCAGGGTAAATTTCAGAATTTGTATCTGACGGGAGGCTTGCTTAGGTAATCCGTGCAGGTGCGGAGTTTGCTGTGTCCCCGTTGGTGTAGGGGTCAGCGCAACTGCCTAGAAATCAGGAGAATTAAGTTCGTATCCTGGCAGGGTATACATTTTCAACTTTACCCATTCGCAGTGAATGTCATATATTTCGTCTGTATGAAGTGTTTAATTATTTGTTTCGAGTCAGCAATGCTACGATCTAGTACCCAGAGTTCTACGATATCACACGAACTGCTACGTCAAACGTAACATTGTCTCAAGGTGAGCTGACGGATCGACACTTTAAAGTATTACTTTCAGCAATATAACTTTGAAGAGTTTATCAGTTTTATTGCACATCTACAGTGGTAAAGTATAAATGATTTGATGGTACGTTATAGCATACCTGCCCAATCGAGTTAGATTACAGAGAAAAAAATGATACAAAACTATTGTGCACTAGACAAATAGGGAATTATGATGTTAAGGCAGGTATGGGTTGCTATAACGTACCATCAAATCATTGACATTGTAATGATATCCATAGAATGTCAGTTTCTCTTCCCACTCCGATAGATCGCTTGATACCGAAACACAATGCACATATACTACCACAGCAAACTTTATTTACTGTTCGCTACAGGTTTTGCTCGATTACCATAATCTGCTGGGAAAATAGGGAAAATATTGTTCGTTCAAATATTTTACATGTCAAAAGATTATACGTTGTCATTGAAAACATGATAACAGCACAAAGTCCAGTCTGTCTGTTGTTAGTAGCAGAGTGTACTATTTTTGACATTTAATCTGTTTCCAGCCAAAATATTTTCCTATCAGATGATGGTCCTCAACCAAAATCAGTAGTGCACAATAAATAAGTGGTGATGTAAATGCGAAGTGAATGTTATGAAATACTAGCTGAAAACCCGGTGTTGCCCTGGTATTTATTTATTTATTCCTGCCATTTTTCAGGTACATATTCATTTGTATAAAGGCTATATTTGTGTAAAATCTCTTGGGAATACAATTAGTACTAAAGAAGTAATAGATTAAAATTTGGTGCGTGATGTGGCGGTTTCCATGAACGTAGTTCATACCTCATGAACTACGCGTCGTACTGTGATACAATTTGTAGATACATTCAACTATATGCGTGTATACTGTTTGTAAAATTTCCTGCGGCTATAATTTGTAGTGTAGAAATTATAAATTGTAACGGCATCTGAATGCCGTAGTTTTAGTTCAAGAACAGTGGAACGTTACTGTTTGTGATCGTATCTCATGAGCTACGTGACGTACCGTGGTTCCATTTTAGGAGGTACATTCAACTATATGCGTTTATACTGTTTGTAAAATTTCCTGCGGCTACAATTTGTAGTGTAGAAATTATGAATTGTAACGTCATACCGAATACCGTAGTTTTACTCCGTGAACGACGGAAAAGTAGTAAGCGAGAAACGTTTTTCCTTTCATCATTTTACTATGGTTGCCAGCGAGAAAAAGTTTAATAAAGGTTTGAAATTAATGTTTAAAGTTTGTTGCAAGTCGCTAAGTACTGTCATTCTCATACAGTGTATTTCGAAAGTCTCGCCGCATTATATGGCATTTTTTGCGATTTTTATTGGTTATGACGTAATATCTTTTGAACAATGTGCCGTATGTGATTCGTAACCATGCAGCAATTGTTACCTGACGGTAAGGAATGTGTGTACTAAATTTGGTTGAAATAGGTCCAATTGTTTAGGAGAAAATGAGCAGCATTGTCACTAAATGCAGCAGTGTTTCACGCATCTCATTGTTTATGACGTTATATCTCGTGAATTATACATCGTATGTGATTCTTACACTTACGGTGACAGTCCTCATGCATTGAAGCTTACGTGTACAAAATTTCATAAAGATTGGAACAAAACTATAGATTTGAATGCAACACGTACAAACATAGGACACACTGCTTTATATATTAGACTAGCTGAAAACCCGGCGTTGCCCGGGTATTTATTTATTTATTTCTGCCTGGAGTTAGTACTTCTCGTACCCTTCTCTCTATGTCCATCTTCTTTTTTCTAAAAATATGTTATCTTTATCGGAGAACATATAAGAAATAACGCTGTCTTGGATAATGTACAAAATTATAAGCGCATTATTCAAAAAAAGACACATAGAAGTCAAAACACCAATGACATATAAAATTCGCACGATCTCATATTTATTTATTTATATGTGGTACAATTGTATATTTTTTAGGTATGTATTCATTTGTGTAAGTGCAGCATGTCTGTAAAATTTCTTGGGAATACAACTGGTGTTAAAGAAGTAATAGATTACTACTTGGTGCGTGATAGGGCGGTTTTCTATGAACGTTACTGTTTTATGTGCTCATACCTCATGAACTACAGGTCGCACTGTGCTACAATTTCGGAGGCACATTAAACGACATGTATAAAATTTCCTGCGGCTACAATTTGTAGTGTAGAAATTATAAATTGTAACGTCATACCAAATGCCGTAGTTTTACTCCTTGAACGGCGGAAAAGTAGTAAGCGAGAAACTTTTTTCCTTTCATCATTATACTAAGGTTGCCAGCGAGAAAAAGTTTAATAAGGTTTGAAATTATGTTTAAAGTTTGTTGCAAGTCGCTAAGTACTTTCATTTTCATATAGTTTATTTGTGACATCTCATCGCATTATGGCAGTTTCTTGCAACTCCCACAACCATGTGTCTTTTGTGGTTCGTACTCCTACAGAAGATGTTATCTCACGTAAGTGGTTGGGTGAAATCGGTCCAGTGGTTTAGGAGAAGATGAGCAGCATTGTCGCTTATGGCAGCAGTTTTCCGTGCATCTCATTGTTTATGACGTCATACATCGTGAACTAAATATCGTATGTGATTCTTACACTTACGGCGACCGTCTTCATGGATTGAAGCTTACGTGTACAAAATTTCATAAATATTGGAACAAAATTGTAGATTTGTATGCAACATGTACAAATATACGGACACTCTGCTTTATATATTAGATTTACAAACTGCTGGAGGATCCCTGGAAACATTTTATCTTACGGAATATACCTGTATCTAAGCGTAGTACTGTCTTTTGTATCTTCTGTATCTCCTCAATTAACTCCTATCTGGTGCACATCTCATACTATACTGCAACAACGCCTTGTAAGCTATTTCGTTTGTCGATGGACTACGTATCCTGAAGAGTCTTCCAGTGAATCGCAGTCTGCCATCTGCCTTCCCTACTTTGTCTATGTGCCAGGTCCACTTCAAACCGTTCCGTGTGCACACGCTTAGGTTTTTATCGAAGTATCTGCTTTCAGTGAATTTTGATGTTATTCAGTAGCCTTCTTTCTATATATTCGCATTACATTACACTTCTTTATGTTGGTAATCTGTGCAGCAAGCATCGATATGCTGCACTACATCATGATTTCGTAACAGCTACCCAACGTCGTTACTTCTAGTTATATTACAAAATTATCTGCGGAAAGGTTAATTGATTCGCAATTGAATTGTTCTACTTGGATTCACAATGCCTAAACAAACAATTAACCGTAAAATTAAACTCAAAACGACTGTAATCGAAATAAGGAGAAGATACAAGCAAGTCTCCCTTAAAAATAGGGCATCAGTTGCACTCAACTGTGAAGTATTAATCGTACGGTTTTAGGTTACTTTTCTTATTAATTTTTCTTTTAAATTAAATTTATAAAAGAAATAGCAAAGTTTAAAAACCAAGCAATTCACGGTTATGGCCAAAATCTGAGCTATCTGCTCAACTAAGAATCCTTAAGCTTAAGCAGTTAATAGTAAAATTTTTCAAAACAGTTGTTATTTAAGTAACGGTAAAATGCAAGAACAAGTCTGTTAAAACGGTGCAGTAGTTGCTCCCAAACTGTGAAACATTAAATGCCATATTTCAGACCCATTACCCTAATTAATGTTACAACACGAGGCCATAACGCCAACACAAATTCCCAAAGGCAGAGAACAGGTAATTACAAATAAAAAAATACAATTTGTACACTCACAACTTGAAATGCAACGCTTCGCAACGAGACACAGCAGGCGACTACCGGGCAACAGGCCCAGCTAACAGGCGTTAACGTTGAGGTTGCCAAGAAGGAACACTGAATATTAATTTAGGCAGACCTTTAAGGCAAATTGTGATTTTGCGATACACAGCCTTAGTTAACTGGCAGGAGCAATCAATAGCTAATACCGTGACGCACTACCGTCAGCATATAGAGCAAGGATTACCTTACGTAATTAAGTTGTGTAACATGGCCTAAGGCCCAGAACAACACTCAAAACAGCTAACCATAGTTCGCTAAGATATAACATCGTACGCCTTTGAGAGATAATACCATTAGTTAGTTATTTAGTAATGATAGACTTTCTGTGATGTCTGTGATACAACAGGTTTTCCAACGAACAATAAGACAAGCAGTCCACGCCGCCACAGACAATATGGAGCTCCGCACTATGGCCTTACTAAAACTCAAAATACACAACACGAAATATTGGTAAGATAAATCACTGCTGAACAAGATAAATAACGTGTAACTTACGAATTATTAACAAAATTCTCTGAGGATAATTATTGAAACATACACAAATTTAAGTTCCAGTCTGAGCGTCAGAATACCAGTAACCGCAAGCTGACCAGGTAGAACTTCACAAATATCACAACTATCGCCCCACCCATACTTCTCTCCATTGATAAACTGACGCTACTTTGCTGTTACAGAATTTGTCCAACGAATACATAATTTATCTTCGTCAAGATTTGCTAAAAACGCCTTTCCTCCCCAATTCTGTTCTGCCGGCCGCGGTGGCCGAGGTGACTGAGGCGCTCCAGTCACGGTCAGCACGGCCACTAAGGTCGGGGGTTCGAATCCCCCCTCGGGCATGGATATTTGTGCCGTCCTAGTTCGAAAGTAGTTCATACGTAGTTTGTAAGTTTAGGGACTGATGACCCCGTAGTTAACTCCCATAAGCTTAACAAACATTTGAACGTTTGAATTCTGTTCTATACCTCCACATTAGTTACGCGATCTCCCATCTATTCTACAGCATTCTCCTGCAGTCCAAATTTTCCAAAGATTCAAACATTTTATGCCTTAACTCACTGTCGTCCACGTTATACTCCCGCACTAGGCAACACTCCAAACAAATTTCATCACAAAAGATTTCATAACACATAAATATTCAATGTCCACATAGGTCTCTTGTTCACAAATACGGTACTTGATTTCCCATAGTCATTCTGCATTTTATATCTTCTTAACTGCAGCACGTAGTGGGGTGGCCGAGCGCTCTAAGGCGTCTAGCTGCGGAGCATATGGTTGCTCGCCGTCGGTGGTTCGAGTCCTCTTGGGGCATGGTATGGTATGGTATCAATAATTTCAAAAAACAGCCAATGTTGCACTCAGCTGGTTCTTTTTATTGACCTCAGCCCGTTATTAAGTCAAAGCTATGAGAGAACAGATTCACGTATTACAAACTTTACAATTTCATTGACACAACATGGTCATCTTGTTACCGACTTGCATTGCAAATATAATACATACCAACTCAATGTCATCACCAATATACAAACGACACATCATCACATGTGCAATAAATAAATAAATAAATAAATAAAAAATACCTTCCTTTTTTGGAAACGTGTCATTTCTCCTTCAACGCCAGACAGCAACTGGTAACGCCATCCTACGACGTTCAATATTGTAACGTCCCCTTCTCCCCCCTCCCTCTTCCTCCAACCCCACCCATCCCCCCACCTCCTCGATACCCCCTTCCTCCCCGCACAAGATGATCATGCTATGTAAATCAAATTGTAAAGTTTGTAATACTTGATTATGGTCTCTCATAGGTTTGACTTGACAGTGAGCTCTGCTAAGCCCGGAACGAGTCGTTAAAAGAACGAGCTGTGTGCAACTTTGGCCGATTTTTGAAATTGTTAATAAAAACAGTAAGTTTCTGTCCCGAAACCATCCAAAATCTTGGAATTTCCTTAGTTTAAGTAGTTTGTTAGTCTAGGGACTGATAACCGTAGCAGTTAATTCTCTTAGATATACAAACATTTGATTCAACTGCAGCTATAATAAGGTATTCCTTGCTGTCTGCATTAGAATCTGCTGAGAAGTGACCATTGATATGCACCTAGAAATAATATATCTGGACCAAACTTTGCTCTCTATTAATGCTCTATGCGTTTCCACATTCCGTCAATTTCGAAGGCAAAGCTTTGTTAAAAAGAAATTCCTCAGTAAAAGAATATATATCACAGACATACGTCATTATATATAAAACAGGTGATTATATTCAAATCCCCAGACCATCTAACAAGGACAAATGCATAATAAGTTATTTTTCTACGTAAATATAAAAAACTCATTTATTTAAATTTCCTCATTTCAAAAATTTTTGTTCAATCCGTTCATTTACGTTCATTTGTCACTGACAAAATTACGTTGTTAACGACAAATCGCAGTGTCTTCCACGACCAAGTATCCCGTTGCTTTTCTTCACAACTTGAACAATATACAAATTGAAACTTCCTGGCAGATTAAAATTGTGTGACGGAACCGGGATTCAAACCTGGGACCTTTGCCATTCGCGGGAAAGCGACTGAGCTATCCCGACACGACTCACGATGCCGCCCCACAACATTACTTCCGCCAGTACCTCGCCTCCTATTTTCCAAACTTCACAGAAGCTCTCTTGCGATCCTTGCAAGACTAGCATTCCCGGAAAAAAGGATATGGTGGATACATGGCTTAGCCACAGCCTAAGGGATGTTTCCAGAATGAAACTTTCACTCTGCAGCGGAGTGTGCACTGATATGCAAGTTCCTGGAAGATTAAAATTGTGTGTCGGAACTGGGACTCGTACCTTGCTGGGTATAGCACATTCGGAAGAGCACTTGCCCGCGAAAGGGAGAGGTCCTAGGATCGAGTCCCGGTTCCGACACACAATTTTAATCTGCTAGGAAGTTTCATATCAGCGCACACTCCGCTGCAGAGTGAAAGTTTCATTATAATATACAGATTGAATGACATTGAGGAAAACATACGACTCTTTCTTCCATCGCAATAACTGCGTCCTTTTAATCTCCTTCAGTTCCTAGAACTGCAGTGGGTTTTTCATGCAAGCTGTTTATCATTCCCTTTCTGCAGTTGCTTTCTTGGAATCGGAATTCATATATTCTTCTTGAAGTCTGTGGGTATGTTCCTTATCCAATACTTCTGACACTCCATGTAGATCAGTAGCTTGGTCAGTGCCTCTTCCAAGGAAAGCAGTAGTTCAGAGGAAATATCACCTACTCGAAGGACTCCAGTCAAAACATTTTATTTCGTGTACAAACTTTAGTTAATTTATAATTTTCATATAAAGTCACCCTTTTAGATATTAAGTGTATTTTATTGTTTTTCAAAACTGATCTATTTGTAAATTTTATTTGTATGTGGCATATGGTCACATATGTTGTTGTATGAGGCAGGTTGTAAGATAGAATTTTTGAATGTAGTTTTATTTCAAATTTGTGCCTACCTCATGTCAACCACCTTTAACCGTCAATATTTTGGAGGGAAAATTCTTCTAAAGATAGGTAGAGCAGGTGTGCGCAATTATAAAAGCTTGCATGTCGCCACTGCATACATATTACTGCAGTAACAGTATACAGTAAATTCACTTTACGGATATTTATTTTTTCTAGTTTTTTTTCCTTTTTTTGTATTTAATAAATAAAAGCTAGTGGCGACCCTTAAATCAGATAACCACAGTGGCAGAAGCAAAATGATTGCATCAATCCAATAAGGAACTTAGTTTCATATATAACATTCTTATTTTAAAGACCACGTACTTTCAAATTGATATTTATATAATCTTAGCAGGAATGTTCCACTATGTCCATTGCCGAGTTGCTATTCCTCTGCATGGAGAGCCTTGGCAGTAGTGACAATTATCTATGGTACACAGAAGCAGATTTAAAATTTGTGACGTGAAGGGAATTCGCACTTAGACTATTCCAAGGCGCCGTAGTCGTTAGTGATGCGGTGGTGTGACGGTAAGACGTCTACCTAGTAAGCACTGAGGTCCGGGTTCGATTGCCGGCCTCATCATAATATTTAATTCATTGCTTCACGTTTATCTTAAATGTCTTGGACATATTCGAGACGAAAAACCGACTCAGGGTTTCTCAGTTTATATTTAAATAGACAACTGTATGGCCAGGGATTTGAACCCCAGTCCTCCTCAATGGAGGTGTGGTCTGTTAAGCAGTGCGACATCTCGCTCGGCGTGAAGTGTATTCTCCGCACTGGCGGGCAGACACGGGTCACAGATCGCACCGAAGTCGCCAGTTTATCTCGCGCTGCGGACGAGGAATCGCAGCGCGGAGCGACAGCCGGCGAGCTCATCAGAGTCCATCTCTGTCAGCGCTGCTCGGCATCGCCGCCCCTCCCCCTCCCCAGTTTTTGTCTCACCAGGATTGCGCTTTTGTTTCTGCCGACCCGCTATCGCCTCAAGAGTTGTGTTCAGTTTATCTTCTAGTGACAGCGACCGGAGGGGTCCTCCCCGCCCATCCCCTGCCGACCTCCGCTCCCCGGGCATCCCTTTCCAGGCTCCTTTGTCCCCTCGTCTCCTTTTGTGCAGTGTCGCAAGCAAAGAAATAAATCTGCAGCGCTTCCAGCGAGGCGGAAACACGCCATATCTTCGGCGTCGCTGCCGTCGCCTCGCCGCCGCCCGCCTCCGTCTGCGGGCCAATCGGACAGAAGAAGAGCGCCGGCGAAGGGCGCGAGCAAGAACTGGGCGCTGGTGCTGCTCGCTGTGGCAAGTGCCACAATTCTACCAGGGAACTGAACACTGCCAGGGGATTAACATGCTAGGCAACCGCCTGAAATTTAATCCCGATGGTGTAATAAGTTTACACGAGCTCATTTTAAAAACATGTGTGTCAGTACTAGCACCGAGTCCCTAAGGAATCCCATGTATAAACGTATAAATCAGAGCTACTGAAGACTCTGGGAGAACCAGCCATGGCAAAACTGTTTCACCTGGTGTGTAAGATGTTGAAAATGTTCAAATGTTTGTAGAACTTATGGGACTTAACTACGGGGGACATCAGTCCCTTAGCTTATAAACTACTTATGAACTAGCTAACACTAAGGACGGCACAAATATCCATGCCTGAGGGGGGATTCGAACCCCCGATCGTAGTGGCCGTGCAGACCGTGACTGGAGCGACTCAGTCCCCTCGGCCACCGCGGCCGGCATGTAAGATATACGAGAAAGGCGAAGTACCCTCATACTTTAAGAAAAATGTTATAATCCCCATTCCAAAGAAAGTGGACGCAGACAGGTGTGAAAACTACAGAACATCAGTTTAACCACTGTGAATTTTGGAAAGTAGGAGGCGTGTTACTGGCTGAAGTACAGTTGTGAGGCGGCATCATCAGTCGTGTCGTGTCGGTATAGCACAGTCGGTAATGCGCTTGCCCACGAAAGGCAAAGGTCCCAGGTTCAAGTTCCGGTTCCGGCACACAATTTTAATCTGCCAGGAAGTTTCATAACAGCGCACACTTCGCTGCAGAGTGAAAGTTTCATTCTGGAAACATCCCTTAGGCTGTGGCTAAGCCATGTCTCCACCATATCCTTTCTTCCAGGAGTGCTAGTCTTGCACGTTTCGTTGGACAGTTTCTGTGAAGTTTGGAAAGTAGGAGGCGAGGTACTGGCGGAAGTACAGTTGTGAGGCGGCATCGTGTATCAGCCGTATCGGGATAGCACAGTCGGTAATGCGCTTGCCCGCGAAAGGCAAATGTCCCAGGTTCGAGTCCCGGTTCCGGCACACAATTTTAATCTGCCAGGAAGTTTCATAACAGCGCACACTTCGCTGCAGAGTGAAAGTTTCATTCTGGAAACATCCCTTAGGCTGTGGCTAAGCCATGTCTCCACCATATCCTTTCTTCCAGGAGTGCTAGTCTTGCACGTTTCGTTGGACAGTTTCTGTGAAGTTTGGAAAGTAGGAGGCGAGGTACTGGCGGAAGTACAGTTGTGAGGCGGCATCGTGTATCAGCCGTATCGGGATAGCACAGTCGGTAATGCGCTTGCCCGCGAAAGGCAAATGTCCCAGGTTCGAGTCCCGGTTCCGGCACACAATTTTAATCTGCCAGGAAGTTTCATATCACTTTAGTAATTCATGGTTGCAAAATATTAACTCGAATTATTTACAGAAGGATGGAAAAGCTGGTAGAAGCCGACCTCGGGGAAGATCAGTTTGGGTTCAGGAGAAATGTAGGAACACGGGAGGTAATACTCACTTTACGGCTTATCCTAGAACATAGATTAAGAAAGCCGGCCGCGGTGGCCGTGGTGACTGAGGCGCTCCAGTCACGGTCAGCACGGCCACTACGGTCGGGGGTCGAATCCCCCCTCGGGCATGGATATTTGTGCCGTCCTAGTTCGTAAGTAGTTCATAAGTAGTTTGTAAGTTTAGGGACTGATGACCCCGTAGTTAAGTCCCATAAGCTTAACAAACATTTGAACATTTGAAGATTAAGAAAAGGCAAACCTACATTTCTAGCTTTTGTAGATTTGGAGAAGGCTTTTGGCAATGTTGATTGGAATAAACACTTTCAAGTTCTGAAGCAAGCAGGAGTAAAATATAGGGAGCGTAAGGTTATTTACAACTTTTACAAAAACGAGACAGCGGTTGTCAGAGTTGAAGGGCATGAAAGGGATGCAGTGGTTGGGAAGGGAGTAACAGGGTTGTAGCCTTTCTCGAATGTTATTCAATTTGTATATTGAGCAAACTATAAAGGAAAGCAAGGAGAAATTTGAGAGGTAATTAAAGTTCACGGTGAAGAATAAACTTTGTAAACTTTAGCCGGCCGCGGTGGCCGAGGGGACTGATGCGCTCCAGTCACGGTCTGTACGGCAATTACGGTCGGGGGTGCGAATCCCCCCTCGGGCATGGATCTTTGTGCCGTCCTTAGGATTAGCTAGTTCATAAGTTTAGGGACTGATGACCCCGTAGTTAAGTACCATAAGATGTACAAACATTTGAACATTTTAATTGTAAACTTTATGGACAAAAACAGAAGCAATGTAAGGTGGTCTATACTGTAAGGTGGTCTATACTGTGGTCTATACTGTTAAATATGGAATAAATTACGTTATCAAGTTTACTAAATCTGTTATTGTGCTGGTTCGTTTTCTTCCTAAGCATTAAAGCTGTAATTCCTTATAACGATGCCTTGAAAAGATACACCTAGCATGTTTCTTGTAAGTCGCAGCTTGATACTTTGTAAGTCATAGAAACGAGCCGCGCGTTCCAAAAATTGTAGTGTAACTGACCAAACATGTTCGTAAGTTTTTATTTTATTTAATCCTGCACGAATTCTGCAATAAGTATTTATGTTTGTAAATCTATGGGACTTAACTACTCTGGTCATCAGTCTCTAGAATTCCAAACTAACTTACGCTAAGACAACAAATACACCCTTGACCGAGGAAGGACTGGTACCTCTGAGGCGTGTAGCGGCGCGATTCGCAGCTAGGCGCCTTGCAACGCTCGGCCACTTCACCTTGGTGAATATCAGTGTCCGTGACATTCGCTAAAACAGGTTTTATTTTCACTGTAACAAACGAGAACCTCCGAGAACCTGCAGAATAATGCCTAATTTGTGATTTAAACCAAACTCATCCAAAAAGTCACAACTTCAAATGTTCACTTTGAAATATTGAAGTTGATTTTAATTATTTTATTTTATTTATTTATCTTTGTCTGTTATTCTGTGTACAGAACAGTTTGTCGTCTCGGTGATAGGAGATGAATCGCAATGACTTCCGACACGAAATTATGAAGCAATAGTTAATATATTTTTTCTCATATTAAACACAAATCGTAAATTTTAAAGTTAAAATATCTGTGTTACTGAGGCGCCCGACTGCTGGGACTATCGGTCCCTGTACTTTTTTACTAACTTATTCTAAGGACATCAAACGTCAGCCGGCCGCGGTGGCCGAGGGGACTGAGGCGCTCCAGACACGGTCTGCACGGCCACTACGGTCGGGGGTTCGAATCCCCTCTCGGGCATGGATATTTGTGCCCTCCTTAGTCTTAGTTAGTTCATAAGTAGTTTGTAAGTTTAGGGACTGATGACCCCGTAGTTAAGTCCCATAAGCTATACAAACATTTGAATTTTTGACATCAAACGTCTGTGCCCGAGAGAGGACTCAAACCATCTCAGGAGTGACCATGAAATGTGACATGGCGCTTCAGAAAATGTGGCCATACCTGCTTGGCCACAAATCACATTGAAAACATAATACACAGAACAATTTAGCAACTTTTCTGTCCTAACAACACAAATTACATCGGGTGAACTTGTCATGTTTTGTATTAAGAGCAAAAGAAAGCAAAGTGTGATGATTTCTTAGTCCTTTGTGTGTTTTGCTGCATGATCTCGTTGTATATTCAAATGTAACAGAATTTCATACTGTTTTCTTAACTGAGTCAAATTTTGGGGAAAAGATAAAATAACGATTCGTCCGTGCCATAGCACTCTGCATCTGGTCCGCACTAGAAATGCATTGTGGGCATGTTGGGGGCCACGAGTAGAACGGACGTCTGACGTCACACTAATTGCTCTGCCAGTCATACACCGTGAACATTCACAGTAAGCAAATCCCACATAGGACATTACTCCAGTACTGAAAAAAAAGTGCACTAAATGTCTTAACTCTGTCACGCATTGTTGAGGCCCTGTCTGCATTTAAATGTACAGTTAGTCGTTAAACTACTCGGTAAAAGCAACTCGCATCCAACCGGAGGCTGTCGCTGGAATTATTAAAGACCGGTAGTGTACTATGACAAACGTGATGTGACCATGATATATCGTAACAGCGTTGCCAACCTCCACAGTCAAAACTTTAGAAGAAACAGTCCGAAATCAGGATATTGTAGTAGATTCGTTAAAATCGCGTGGTTTTATTGGTGAGGCACTTTTTTACTTTTTCCAGGCACTGAAGTACGCGTTCCGGCCATGTTCATAACATTTTAACTAAAGCTAATGGCATGTAATAAGTAAGGAAGCTTTATTAATATCTTTTTTTATACATAAAATTTGCATTATATATACCACAATCAAAACAAGTGGCTGATTATAAACACATAATAATAAGCAGAAGAAGAAAGTAAGTAAAATAATTTTGAAATTATACATATTATAAATAGATAATGTAATTTTCTAGAAAATTTCGCCAATACATCACACTTTTATTTATTTATTTTAGGTATTATCACACACTTCTTACTGCACTGAAAAGATTTTGCTAAACTTTAGCCGTTTACAATTGCAGAAGAACACATTTGCCATAATTCGGTGCAAAAAATACAATTAATGCGCTCTAATCACTATATGTATGCTTCACGCTGCAGTATATTGTATTATGGAAACCTCCCAGGGGGATCACGATTCTTTCGTGAGTATGTGCGTGGCGAGCACGGGGCCCCGAGCTAATGCAGTCTTCTTTTCTTCTTTACTTCCTGGATTGCATTTCCTTTCCCCCTCCCCTCCTTTCCTATACTCACTCCTTCCCCTCCCCACCGGGGGACTGATAACGTCAGTAGTTTAGTCCCCCTATCCCAACCAAACAACCCAACCCCAATTTTTATGGAAAGACAGTAAGATAAGACACACCAACAGAGCCGTAGCACAAGTTATAATAGTTATTGACTTAGACGAAAGCTAATGATTTGACAATGTCAGATATTGCTTATTTCTAAAGAATTAGCCAGAAATAAGTGAGTCGAGAATATGTTCGAATTCGATGATCATATAAACAAAGCAGGAACTAGCGTGTTTTGAACATATTATACATCAGTATCAAGAACAATAATTCTCATAGCGAACAGTTTTTTCCCGAGCTGAAAAGTCAGCATTATTTCTATTTTTTATATTTAGTGGCATTACACAAGTTAAAAATTCTGGAAATATTCGTAGTCAGAAAAATCTCTGTTTCCAGGCCTCGACATTCCCCTTCTGTTCTGCGGTGTTGCCTACCTGCGCCTACACCTCTGGGCTACGGCGTTCTTGCCGAGACGGGCGGATTTCCGCGTCCATCCGGGTAATTCTACAGTGACCCGCCTCGTAAAGGGACCACGTCGGATATTAAATGCCGGGCATAGCGCGTCTCTGCCTATCTGAATAGCTGCCGCAGCCTTCTGGTACGCAGTTCACGAGTTTCCGGAGGCCAAACAAAAGCGAATGGGACTACATTCATTGTTTGAGTCTGTTGCGGCTATTTTGTTTGGTAGGCGTGCATAGGCACACTTAAATTAGACATGCGAAATTTATTACAAGTTAGTGATAATTTGTAGCTCATAAAGTGCAAGCACAGTGGTGAAGTATTAGTGGGTTAAACTTCAGAAGTTCCACATCTAAATCATCTATATCTACATACGCACTTCGCATGCCAACTCCAGTGTGTGGTGGAGGGTACTACGCGTACCATTGCCTGTTCCTCCCAGTCACGTGTGGTTCTCGGGAAATATTATTGCTTTCATGCCTTCGTATGGGCTCTGATCTCTCTGATAGTATCCCTACGATAGCTTCACGAGATATACGTAGGAATAAGCAATATTTTGGTTGACACTTCATGAATCGTACGATCTCGTAACATTGACAGAAGCCCATAATGCGATACGGTACGTCTCACTATCAACGTCTGCCACTGGAGTTTCCTAATCATCTTTGACACGCTTTCGCACTTCGAAATGAGCCCGCGAAGCGCCCTGTTCTCCGTTGGATCTTCTCTGTCTTCTTTCAATCCTTCCTGCTGCGAATTCCACGCTGATGAGAAATACTCAAGCGCTGGCCGGAGTCTTGTAACCTATTTCCTTTGTTGATGGACTACACTTCCTGAGTATTCTGCCAATGAATGATATCTGCCTCACCCACAATTGATTTTATACGTCTTCCCATTTCAAATTGCCCTTTGTGTCCACTCCCAGACAGTTTATTGAAATAACTGCTTCCAGTAATTGTCCTGTTATTGCGTAGTTACATAATAATGGATCTTTCGTTCTAAGAAAACGAAGAATTTTATACTTGTTTATGCTGAGGCTCAATTGTCATTCCCTGCATTACGCGTCATAACTGCTGCATTTCTCTACCCTTTTTCAGTGTTCAGACTTCTCGATAAACTAGAGCATCATCCTAAAAATGCATCATTGAACTTCCTTTGTGATTTCCGCAGTATTCCAAGGTGTCAATACAGGGATAATATTGATGCATTCTTTGAGACTTCGTCCTAAAACATTGCACAATTAATTCAAAGTACACGCCAGATGGACACGTTTCATTATCCGGATGAACAAGTTGCAGACTTTATGAACTCGATTCAGGCTGTCTATAGATCTGATGTATGATCTGTTTCACTAATTTTCACACCAGTGATTGAGTTCGTACTGCGCGTAAGTGCAAGAACTCCTATTTTCGATTGTTATGCTTTCCATGGCGATATAGATTCGGTATAATAGCCTGTCGTTGACTTACAATACGCTATACTACAGTGCCTGGAGTTTCAGAAAATTTTTTGCTTGACTTTGAAAATATCATTTACGACAGTTTTAAGTCAGGGGTTCTTTGCTTTCATTACTCCACCTACTGTAAAATTTGAGTGTTCTCTCCGAGATTATTTGGACGTTACTTTGTTCGAGAGTTTAGTTTCACATCTTATTCTGTGTTGGGTACACATGTCTGACAGTATATACATGTTCAGAATATTCAGAACACCTTGAAAAACTAAAGATTGGATGTTCACGCATGAGTGCATATTTATATTCACAGGTCAAGTACATTAGCATGTTATTCAGATTACGAGTCGCAGCACCACCTACCTATATAATGTACCTGCAGATCTCGTTATCGTTATAAACCGAACCTAACGGATGATTGTTACTTGAGCAGAAGTGAATGAAGACTCACAGAGTATGCGCTTAAACGTACAGTCAAATCAGGGATACTGATAGGGTTCACATTATTCTCATGAAAGAATGTGATAGTTCCATACAGAAAATTTAAGGTCGTGTGAGACAAAGTGTTTCGACAGCGAAGCGAAGAAAAGAAGGAAAATGGCGTGGTCATAATAGAGTATGGCGAAATAAATTGGCCGTGCCCTTTAAAGGAAACCATCCTCACATCTGCCTGGAGTAACTTTGGGAAATCACGAAAGAACTAAATGAGGATGACGAGGCGGGTTTGAACCGCGGTCCTCCTGGATGGAAGTCCAAAGTGTTTCCACTGCGCTTTTTTGATCGCTGGGTGTGCGACGGCTCATGTTCAAGTTCCACTACTATTGAATGTCTGTTAACATATAGGGAATATTTTAACCGCTTCGGTATGCATCTTTGCCAGAGATGCTGCACTGCTTACTATGTTATCTTTACTCAATTCGGTATGGAAACTGCTGCGTCGCAACACGCAGTGAGTGACGAGTGAAACATGTTTCCCCTCACCTGATCGGTGTTAGGATTCGGTGAAAGCCAAAATGTAATATTATCTGATACAAAATTAATTACTAGAGAAGGAAAGAAAAACAGAAGTTCATGGAAATGAAATTTTACACAGATTTTGGAGTACTAATACATATATTTCTGAAGCGCAGGGTAAGATAAAGCTTAATTTTATCGATCTTCGTTGACGCAGACATCCAATATAAGAGATATGGAGAATTCAATTTTTTTATCAAATATTCCAGTACCGCCACAATGAAGTGTGTAATGGAAACGACTTGTTGGCGTAAACTGAAATACTGAGAATGACAATTACGTTTCCTTACACTCCTTACTCTCCGGAAAGAACTAATCATTTAACGCAATGAATTTAAGATTTCCTTGAAAATATGGAATCAGAGACAAGGTACAAAGAAGGAGATTGTGCGTGAAGTATGGAACCTCAAACGATCGGAGGTACCCTGGGCTTTGGGAGAAACCCTAACGGCAGATCCTGCCATTACCAAGGCCAAAATCTATCTGTGCCCTGCATAATTAGTCAGGTTTTTCTATATGTTCTATTTCTAGTTGATAATTTGTGTATTTCAATTGCATATTTATTTAATTTTGCATTTCTTGATTGCAGTTGGTTCACTGTAATTGTACACTGTAATCGTATATTTATTTAAACTTGTGTCTCTAGATTGTAATTTGTTTATTTTAAGTGTATATTTATTGATTACAAGATACGTCTTAGTCTTGGACACGTAAAATAAATAATAGACACTGAACTAAATCATCAGTGAGTATCCTGCGATTTATTTCACATGCAAGACAAGTCTTTTTGTAAGGATGTAGGCTTCCACGGTCATTATATATAAAATTGAAATTCTTATCTATTTGCCGCGTCATTATATATATCTCCAACAGGATCCGTTACAGGAACCTTATTCAGAGCATGAAGAAGGCTCCTGTAACGGATCCGAAACGGTGGATAAATATATCACCATGAGGCGGCAAATAACTCAGAAGAATTTCAATTTTAACAAGATTTCTCGATTCATAATCAGTACTGCAATAATTAAATTAATTTGACCAAGCACTGTGGCTTAGTAGATATATTGTTCATTAGCGGTTTCGTATTGCACAACGGCGATTCTTATAGGAAGAATATTTTTCAGAATTTGCAGTTTTAGCAGTAATTATGTAGCAGTGTTATAAAATTCCACTTTCAATTCATTGGGCACACGTAGGCCAAAAAAATAACATCAGTGTCAGTTTAACAAACTGCAGTATCAGACTTCTAGACTCAAATAATTTACATTTACAGCTGAGCATTGAAATAATAATGCAGTGGGAAAGCATAGAATTTGTGCCGCAGACGGCATTATAACCCAAGTGCTCCTGATTACCACTTAGCCGCACTAACCACTACAAAATCAAATGTTATAAATCTATCAGACTCAACTGCGTGATTATTTGTTCGTAGCTTACAAACTACTTACACCACCCTAAGGGCAACGAACACACCCATTCTCGAGGGAGGTCTCGAACCCCCGACGGCAAATGGCCGTGCGCACCACGACAGAGCTCCCCAGCACGCACAGCTAATCCACCACGGCTAGCCACTACATTGGAGGCATAGTATTCACAATGTTCACAAAGGACACACGGGATACCCTTGCTCGTCTTCCGCCAGATACAAATTCTCAACTTAGGAAAAGTAAATCAAGGCAGATGTATTTATAGGTTCACAGAAAAAATCATTTATGTTATTCAGTCCTAGATAAATCCTTAAAGTCCACACAATCCCATTAAATGATAGTTATTGTTATTTAGAAATACTTGTACTTAGATTCTTTTCATTACCAAATTTAGGGTATATACGCATTGAAAACCCCATTGTAAATTTAATGTACACATCAGCCAGATTAATCTTCATTGTAGGCAAGCGATGCAAATGATGTGTTGTATATACAAACATTAGTCAACAGAAAGAATGTGGCATAGAATAACAGTCTACTTTCCTTCACTCTTGTTAAGAATATAAAACAGGACTAATGAGTTAATCGCTCACAAAATTTCAGTTAAGAAACACACAGCCACAAATTTATAATTTTTCACATCAAGGTTAACTTAAGAGTAGGACATCACATAAGGGATATTTAAATTATGCAAATATTAAAACGCAACAAGTTAACTATCCTTCAATTCAGTTTTATAAACGTTTTGTCCTTCATCTGCCTAATCTCATTTAAGGAGAATAAAAGCGATGTTCGAGTGTTACACCAGGGAAATTATTACACCAAGTTGAATTCAACGGGATTCAAAGAGAAGGAAATACTTTTAATTTATGCAACTATCAGAAGGGAAAACTTAATTATTCTCGAATGCAGTTATTTAACAGGATCAAGCTGAATTTGATGTACTCAGGCATATATATATATATATATATATATATATATATATATATATATATATATATATATATATATATATATAGAGTAAACAAAATTTTCTTTTAACTACTTCACAGAGTGACGAGTTAACTACCCTTCCCTTTGATAAATAATGATATAGGACAACAGGAACTGTCAAATTTCATTTGAAGAACGTACAAAGAAGTTAATTTTTACACCTAAGCAAGTGGTCCCAATCTTCATCAAGGTTATAGAGTAGGAGTATATTGTGCGACGAAATTGTTGTCCTGCGATCTGCGGGAAAGATAAAAATGTTCAAATGTTTGTATAGTCTATGGGACTTAACTACGGGGTCATCAGTCCCTAAACTTACAAACTACTTATGAACTACTTACGAACTAGGACGGCACAAATACCCATGCCCGAGGGGGGATTCGAATCCCCGACCGTAGTGGCCGTGCAGACCGTGACTGGAGCGCCTCAGTCTGCTCGGCCGGCCAGAAAAGATAACAACTCCTCAAATTGCCAACAGTTTATTAAACAGAAAGCCTTCTGGGCGTACAACAAGACGTCAAAAACAGATAGTCACGTAGGGACAACAAACAAGTATAATAGTGGCACAAATGAACAGATAAATAACTATTTACAAGTGGCACTAGGCCAAGCCAAAACAACTACACTACAGAGAAAACTACGCTGAGTGCGACGGCAGCTGGATCCGGCGTAGGAGCGGCCGGTGGTTGAGTCTGCACTGCCCTCCACACTTCGTCGGTGCGGTTATGAAGCCAGCATCGGTAGATGGCTACAAGCGGTTACTGCGCTGTTATTGGCTGGGCACTGTCACGTGGCAGACCGCAATGTAGTGCCGCCGTACAGCGCCGTTTCTTCTACTGTTGGCCGCTGTTTACGTTTATGTGATTGCGTGTGAGCTCCTACGAAAGGGAGCTTAGCAGCCCGCCTTGGCTGCCTCTTATGCCGGCACTCTATGCGGTCAGGGGCTGCCACAGCACAAGTAAGGATATAAAGTGAATTTAATTCTTCGAGCTAATCGCCACCTCAAACTAAAACAATAGATCATTTTAAGTAAATTTACTTTTGAATTCCAGCTGCGGGATGCTGACTGTGTATGTGGTGACACAGGGCGAATTTTGACGCAACCGCCCCTACGCTTAGTTTTAGATCTGTAGGGGCCGTTTCATCCTCTCGTTATTCAGCAATAACAGCTCACGAGTAATAGCGCCCTCAAGAACCGACTTCATAATTGTGACAAACTAAACTGGCCGGTAAGCACTGAGTGATTACAGCAGGTGAAACAAAAAACTCAGGGAAGAAGCAAATTACACTAAGCTTCGACATTCAAGGAAAGAAAGAAAACTTCACGGGAAGAGCAGGCGCAGTGGTTGAGCAGCGTCCCCGCTTGGGCCTAACAAATCAAACACTACACGTATTCTAACAACGAAAAATCGTGGAATCGGGCACGCGCCAAACGATAGATCGCTTCACACACGTAACTCTTGATACGCATGAAGTTAAGAGAAGGAAACAGCCTCTGTGCCTACTCGCCTAAACTTAAAAGCACTTTACACTTCATCATATTTGCTAAAGGTAAAGGGCTTCCCAGTTTAGATGAGTAGGATCACCATGCCCTTATAGCTCTCCTAATATTTATTACGTAAAATGAAACACAAAACTCGGGCCATAAGAAATATTTAAATTCTTATTGTTTCTGTGATTAACAAGCAAAATTTCCTTTTAAATCACGAAGTCATAAAACAAAGATTCTGATCAAACTCAACAGATGCCCCATCACAGGCAGTTTAATATTAATTTAAACGTTTAGAATAAGCAGCAATAGTTAAGCCACCCCATTACGCAGCTACAACCGGTTTCATTCCAGCGAACTCCCGGCAAGTAAACCTGACCTTTTTTTTACCACATCCATTCTAACAAAGCTTGACGGAAATTTAATTACAGGGTGGTCACTGATAATTTAGATGAAACTCTTTCACTATACGGACACTTACCCATAACTAAGATGCCCAAAGTTAATTTACTTTTCTGCAGGCACTAGGAATAACAGCGCGAGGGATAAAAAAATAAAAAAATAAAAAAGAAAAGAAAAAAGACAGCCAGATACGTCACGATGCAGACGTCACATCCGCTGCGCGACTGGGCTGCCAGCACTCAGCTGAGGTCTAGGCTGTCCCGTGTATATAAGCTCTGTATATGGCAGGCCCAACTACTGGCATCCACGCTGGCTGCGTTATTCCTCTAGCCATCCGTCTTTCACACTG
Source organism: Locusta migratoria (assembly GCA_026315105.1). Lineage (NCBI taxonomy): Eukaryota > Metazoa > Arthropoda > Insecta > Orthoptera > Acrididae > Locusta > Locusta migratoria. The sequence continues at coordinate 108,323,399 of CM048747.1, forward strand.
CCATCCTTCCTAGTCCCCGACCCGGAACACCACAACACAGTTCCCCCTGTCACCAGTAGGAGGCGCTCTCCTCTTCAGGACATACTGCGCAGATACTTTACTCAACCAATCGATTTATTGAAGGGAGCCACCAAGGCACATACATATATTGCTCCAGACTCTTAGGGAATCAATGCAATGGTAGCGTATTTTATGCAGATTGCGGTTACAATTCTAATTTGTGGATGATACAGTAATATATTTCGCTGTCTCAAGTATTTACATGGCGACGTGCCATGGAGCTACCATAACAGCTGAATAGTCATTCTCGTTGCTATCTAATATGGTGTGGCATCACGTCGGACGGTCAGTTCAGTTGCACACCTGCGTGGAATAGGCTGTACAAGGTTATCAATCAGCTGTTGAGGGATATTTGGTCGTCCTTCCACCACTGCAACCGTTGGGGGCGGTGCTGGTCTGGCTGCAATACTTCTGCAAAGTGCATCCCAGACATACTCAGTTGGCGATTTTTCCTGCATAGTAGCAGGATTGTTCCTAGTTCCACCTTATCTAGAGGTGAGTAAATGATGTTTGTCAGGCTGAACACAAAATCGTAACTCACTGCGTATCAGAATCCGGTGCCATTCGCTAAAACTCCAATCCTGATGTTGTATCGTCCAGTCTCTGCAGCCTGAACGGTATCGTGAATTTAATAAGACATGCACCGTAAATGATTTCGGATTGTTTGTGGTGCAACTGCGCGTCCTGTTGCTGCCTGGAGGGTGGTTTTCAGCTGAATTGTATTCAGCCTCGTGTTTCGACAGGTTGTTAACTGGAGATAAAGCTCATCTCTTGCTGATGTTACCCAAGGACGATCCTCGCCTTCATTGGATGCGGAATTGGGTGGGAGGAGGGCGGAGGGGGCAGACCGCCCTAGGCCTGTCGTTCTGGGGCCTCCAAATCTCAAAAGGCACCTTGGCGTCCTCCTAGGCTTTCGCGCAACAGTGGAAAACAGTAACAAATCGTACACCATCAGGGATGATGCCATCCATTGCCATTTATTACGTCTTGGGTTATGTTCGCACCGTCCACCTCTTCGCCTGACAAAACTCAGTGCCAAGTGGAGGCTTCATGGTGGAGGATGCGCTTGGGTGCAACCACAAATGTTTGGTGTGTGTTCAGCGCACTGTGACCATCATGATCACTGTGGCCGAGGGGACTGAGAAGCACCAGTCACGGTCTGCACGGCCACTACGGCCGAGGATTCGAATCCCCCCTCGGGCATGGATATTTATGCCGTCCTTAGGATTAGCTAGTTCATAAGTAGTTTCTAAGTTTAGGGACTGATGACCCTGTAGGTAAGTCCCATAAGCTCTACAAACATTTGTACATTTAGGACTGAGACTCTTATTAAGTTGGGTGAGGATTAGAAAGATAATTGTAAATGTCACAATAGAAATCATTACATACTAGCTAGGATAATAGCATTAACAGATGGATTTGTTTCTTCGCGACCAGTTAGTTCACAACTCATTTCGCGAGTCATGTGACTGGAAAATACAAAATGCAAATGTTGTAATGCTTGTAAAACTATCCTAACAAACTACTATGGTCATCAGTTCCTAGACTCAAAAACTACGTGAAGTAACTTACGCTAATGACAACACACACATCCATGCAGAGGGAGGACTCGAGCCTCCGTCAGGAGCGAGCACCCAGTCCTGCTACTCCTACGCGGCGGTGGAAAATACAAACCACATATCGCCACATTTGGAATCCGTCTGAGAATAACACACTTAAATGTTGATGCTTTTAGTAGAGTAGGTCGGGTACCCCGACAACAGTGAAATTCTCCAGATTTCTAGTTACCTCGAACATTACCTACAGAGGGGAAGAAAGTAAGATAGATTAGTGTAAAATGTCCCATCTTGGTCAATAGAGACGGAACACAGGCTCGGATTTTTCTGTCTATCCTCTAGGATAGGGAAGGTAATCCAACATGCCCTTCGGAAGGAACCCACCCGGCATTTGCAGTTTTGATTGGATGTCATCCCACAAAATACGTAGCTCGGGTTACTATTACAATCGTAGACATTCTGCGTTGCTGCATCTGACAGAATAATATGTTTGTATTGAAATTTTCTCTAGAATGACAGGGGAGGAAATATTGGGCTTAAATATCACTGTGTGAAATGTCTTGAAAACATTGGTTGAACTAGTGAGCGTTTTCCTCAGTGGAGGATTTCGGTACATCTGAGCAAAGTCCACTTTTGCGGGAGACTGTTTATTTTTATATGTTTACTCGTCCAGAACCATACGACTGGAATGAACGGATGAAAAAATTATTTTTATATTCTCCGATTCAGTGCACGCGGTACTGAGCAAAATAATGTTGTTTTTTGTTAAAAATCGTAAAAACCGATATTAGCTCGCTGCGGCATCGTTCAATTTTGTATTGTTTTTATTCCAAAGCATCTGTATCTCGTAATACTGTTTCAAATTTAAATTTTATATTCTGCCTATAGGTATTCAAAATATTTAATGGTAAATACTGAACCGTAGTTATTTTCAGTACGTGATGATGAGTAATCTCGTCTGTCATCCTCTTAACACTTTACATCCTTTTGTAGTATGCGAATCTCATATTGCGGAAGCTTTTACATTTGAAACAAAATATTAAGGAAGTAAATAAATATTTATAATTCTGTATCTGTATACGGAAAGACTGTGAAATGATGTACTTAGAAGAACAACACTTATAACAATATATGCTCAATTAATTGTTAGAATATTTAGCTATATGAAAGAGTTTTCTCCATCTCAATATGAAGATGTTCAAAGCGGAGAAAACGTTACATAAAAGTGCATCCCCATGAGAGGGTCTGGCTTCATGCGTCAATTATGCTCAGCTCTGTAAATGATCAAAATTTTCTCCTGAACATGCTGTTTCGATGTACCATGGAGGAACAACTACGCGACTAGCAGTAATAAGTACAGCTATTAGGAGACGATTTCTCGTGACTGAAAGCAAATGGGATGATATTCTTTTCCGTATTCATAGCTTTTTGTTTTATAATTTTGAAATTAAGAACATAATGGAAGGTAAATAGAAAAATATCAACGAACTGCGCCGCGCTCACTCATGACAAAGAACAGATATTTGGACGAATATCATCCTTATCATGTAATTCTTTCGTGACTGATAATTCAGTAATTGCTTACAGTCTCCATCGCCCTAGCACTTCACTTTTCTTCCCTTTGTTTCCATTCTAGCTATTGAGAATAGACGTGTATTTTGCCACCTCACCATCTGTCTTCTACCATGTAGAAGGAAAAGGTTTGACTGACGAGCAACGTGTATGAACTACTGTAATTGTTGATATAATTGCACAGGCTTTCGCGGCCAGAGTCAGATGACGTAAAAGGTTTCAGTGTGTTGTACCGCGTTACGATGTCCGAAGGCTATTAGTTTAACAAATGACGTTTATGCCAACATTACTGTGGCCTTCATCTGGATGAAGGCTTGCCACATCGACACTGAACTTTGGGAATTAATTTCGTAGGATTAATATCAGTATACAGAAGACATTTTAATGTACATGGTGGATCACCTAACACTAGCACTGCAAATATTGCGGAAACGGAGAGTGCGATTGATTTGCATTTATCGCAAAGTGGATTGGTAGTCAGGGGGCTCGTATTTTTAGCCAACAAACAGATTGTAATATTACTTAGAATGTATATTTTGCATGCAAACATGCAGTTTTTAAATGGAAGAGTGGTAGTTCCTATCATGGACTGGAAATTTTGACCCAGCTGTGTACAATGAAATTTGAATGACAATTTAACATCGCTGACTAAGCTACCAAAATAGCTGTCATAACACAAAAAAATTAAAAAATTTAAAATAGTTAAATTCGAATTTGAGTGATATATAAGAACGATACTAAACGTGTAAACTACGAACAGCAATAAAATAGTGAAATCATCATGACAGCAAATAAGAAAACGACGTTACAAGGAAGTAGAGATTAATAATACTGAAGATGGCAATTGTGCTGAAACAGGGCAGTCGTAATTAATAAATAATTTCTTCATATAGCAGCGTCTTTGATACAGCAAAGTTTCTTACAACGTCGTGATACATGTACTCGTTTATCTAATACTGGCTCTAGCTCGTTTCTGTTTGAATACTGCTAAGACACAGGTGTTCGACATGAGTTTGCTGTACAGACATTTCAGAAGCCTAAACCTCTGCAGCCGGTGCGCCTGCGTATGCCACGGTGGAGTAGCCGAGCGGTCTAAAGCACCTCGCTGCGGAGCGCGCGGTTGCTCGCCGTGGAGGTTCGAGTCCTCCCTGGGGCATGGGTGTGTGTGTGTGTGTTTGTCCGTAGGTTAGTTTACCTAGGTTTAAGTAGTTTTTAAGCTACGGACTGATTACTAGTGATGGGACAACCGACTGTTTTCAACAACCGATTGGTCAGTCGGTTGTTTTTTCGTTCACCCTGTAGTTTCCACGCTTCTTTATTGAGACAGTAAAAAACCGACAACAATCGGCGATGGCTCGCCGCCCCAGCCGCCAGACACTGTTGTGTGGAGCTTGACCGGTATGGCGCGCGCCTGAAGAAAGAGCGAGTAATTCAGTCAATGTACAAAACTGCAAAAGTGTCGATGTTTTCATTCGGTTGTTCCCACAGACTACTTTGAAAAAGGAATGAGTCGTCCAACCGACTGTGTCGATTTTTTTATTCGGTTGCTCCAACCGACTGATTTCAGTCAAAAACAGAAATGAGTAGTCCAACCAACTGCGTCGAATTTTTTCATTCGGTTGATCCCACCGACTGGTTTCACTCAAAAGAACGAATGAATAGTCCAACCGACTGAATCGGTTGTTTCATTCGGTTGGTCCCACCGACTGGTTTCATTCAGAAGAACGAATGAATAATTCAACCGATACGAGAAACTACAACCGAATGATCGATTTTTTCCCAACAACCGAATGAATAGATTGTTTTCATTCGATTGTTCCCATCACTACTGATTACCACGTAGTTTGGTCCGATAGATTTACAGACACTTGAACATTTTGAGCGTCTGCGTATCTCGGTCAGCAGTCAGCAGTCAGCAGCGCCGGCGTCAGCAGCAGCAGCAGCAGGGTGTGCGACGCAGCCGGCGACGACTGGCGCAGACTGATGACCCTGGAGTCCCGCGCTGCCCTCCACCCAGCCCAGCCCAGGCCAGGCCGGCCGTTATATATGGGCCTCGGCGCCCCGCGGGATGCGCGCCCCATATATCTTCGTTCGAGCGGCGGGCGCGCGCCTTGGAGCGCACCTGCGGGCCGCGCTGCGCGCGTCATATTACGGCTCTCCGCCGTACGTCTAAATATTTACTGCCGCCACACAGCCGCTTTATTAATTCACCGTCGATGGAGACCGCGTCACAGCACGACAAAAGGCGAATTTTGTCTACAAATTTGGATAAGAAGAGAACTAGCTACTCCAATTTTATACATCCAGTTTCAATATTGGCCCACTTTGTTACACGGTAGTAACACTAAAAATGGGCCTTTGAGATCGTCTTTTGACAGCTCGAAATTCAAATTTATCTGACACAAAAATTGAATTAACCGAATTTGTAGAGGATAAAATTCTCTACAACTTTGATCTCTTGGATTTTTTTTTTTTTTTTAATCTCGCATCGTTTCAGAGATATTTACAAAAATAACTGCGATTTTGGGATGTCTGTCTGTCTGTCCGTAACGTGTTCCCTGTTTTTAAGACGAACCGTTCAACCGATCAGCACCAAATATTACAGACATAATTGTAGGCCTCCAGAGACCAGAACCTCCCTTTTTCAAATTTTTCGGATAAAAAATACGGTAGTAATACAAAAAAAAGAGCCGTTTGTAATATAATTGTAATTGCAAACGAACCGTTCATCTGACACGAAAATTGAATAACCTAATTGGTAGAGGGGAAAATTCTCTATAACTTCGCTTTATTATTATTATTATTATTATTTTTTCATATCTTGCATCGCTGCAGAGATATTTGCAAAAATAACGGCGATTTGACGATGTCTGTCTGTCTGTCTGTAATGTGTTCCCACTTTTTAGGTCGAACCGTTCAACCGATCGGCACCAAGTTTTACAGACATAATTGTTGGCTCCCAGAGACCAGAACCTCGATTTTTCAAATATTTCGGACAAGAAATACGTTAGTATTAGCAAAAAATCCGTTTGTAATGTAATTTTAATTGCAAATAAACCCTTCATCTGACGCGAAAATTGAATAAACGAATTTGTGGAGGAGAAAATTCTCTACAACTTTGTTCCCTTATGCTTTTTTCATATCTCGTATTGTTTGAGAGGAATTTGAAAAAATAACGGAGTTTTGACACCCTCTATTGAATTAACGAAAACCAGCCGTTCGCAGATGTCAGGTGACATTTCTCGCCCAGAACTCTCTGCGGCATACACCATCTTAAGTTGCGTATTTAATGATTTTCTTATTGTAACTTACACGTTGTCATTTCAAAGCAAATGCGCACTGAAGAATTAAAAAAATCACGTCGTTCTTCGTACGATAAATGATAATCTAGTATCTACAAATGCCATATTAGCAACAGCTAACAACGGCCATTAATAGTAAGAGATTAAAGAACACAACTCCTATCTTACAGCTTTAGCTTAGTGGGCCATGCGTTGGACTGTGACACTGAAGGTCAGTGGGTCGGAACCACCACTATCAATTTTTTTTCCTAAAAGGCTTTCAGACACTCTTATTAATTAATTTTTTTATTATTTACATTATTATTTTGGTTCAAAATGTTTGCAAAAACTTATAAAACTACAAATCTTAAGTGGGCCGTAAAACACGTCAGTGCGATTTTTTTAGGTATACTGTATGTGCTTACTCCAAAAATGACAATAATTGTAACTGCATCATATTATTGTAATAACTTGATTAACTTTTGAGTAGTCTAATATTTTTCACTTCATTTTACTTAGCAGAATAAAAAGTGTTTTGATCATTGATCATTGTTTGTTATTCATAGGTATGTGTTGAGTTAGATCTAAAGTGCGTAGATACCTAATTATCTTCTTGAGAGGTAAACACAGATCGTACCTACGTACTAATGATAAGAAAAAGTAAGTTGATTATTAAATTGTAGAAGAATACACAATCACTTTTTTTACGTTTTAGTGCATATTAATTTCTTTTTGATTTTTTTCTGTTGAAGTCGTTCTTTTCTTTATATATATATATATATATATATATATATATATATATATATATATATATATATATATAATTGTTAGTGAATCTGAAGTACACAAACTAATTTTTCTGAATATGGTGAATATGGCTAGACCTACTAAACGTGCTGCTCATATGAGACAGCGACGTTTAAATGAAAGAAACGGAATTGTGGAGAAACGCCTATTTCAACAGAAATTAACGTCGAGAACAATTTCAAGAGAGACTTGCGAAGAGCGCACAAAAATAGACTTTTAAAAATGCTGCTTTACGTAAAAAATTTATTTGAACAGGGATTTACTTGACCATAACGACGCTACGGTAGGTGACTCAAATATCCGGGTAGCGTATAAAAGGTTCATCTGAGTATCGTTAATTTGCTCCTAAGAATTGAGAAGTTACGTTATATTGTGAAGTATCCCATAATCAGAACCTAACCAAACTCTCAACAAACTACCCTTGAAGTACATTCTATTCAATAAAAAAAAAAAAATAAAAAATAAAAAATAAAAAAAAATTAAAAAAAAATGATATCGGCTGGCGTAATACAGAGTTATTCGTCCTTGTGTTGCGCAAATACTTAATGCAAATTTAAGACTGATATGGTTTCTTATGGATGCCATTGACAGAAGTGGACCAAATTGAAATGGGACCACACGGGAAGCACCAAAATCGGTTCACACAGACGAACATTCTGAGACAAACATAAAAAAAAAAACTGTAGAATTGAGAACGTCCTCCTTTTTTTTTAAGTCGATTAAAATCCCATGAGATTACATTTGCTTAGTTGTTCGTTCGATAGATTGATATTGAGGAGATACTGGCGGAAGTGGAACACGTATTTATTTATCTATTCCTGCCTTAGAACTTCTCCAATACATTCTCTCTTTGTACGTCTTCTTTCTTCTAAAAATATATTTATCGGAGAATATATAACAAGGCTATCTTGCTTGATGTGCAAAATTATAATTGCAGTATCCCATCGAAGAAAGATAGTAATCAAAATAAAAATGACATATCAATTTCAGACGATTTTATATTTATTGAGTTATACGTTGTACAATTGTATAATTTTTCAGGTATATGTTTATTTGTATTATTGCTGTATGTCTGTAAGATTTGTTTCGATTAAAATTAGTAGTAAAGAACTAATACATTAAAACGTGGTGTGAGAGGAGACAGTTTTCCATGAACACTATTGTCTATGTGTTCATATCTCATGAACTACGTGTCGTTTTGTAATACAATTTACAATTTCGAAGATACAGTCAGCTTTTCACACTACATTAGTATCACATTTTTTATGTGTTTCACATACATCACCTTATTGCAGCGGTCGTTCAGTGGTAGATCTCCTAATTTTAGAAGCTTGTCTAGTTAAATATTCATAATGAAAGTAACAGGATGACGGGTTCTAAGCTGTATAACCATAAAATGTGACCATTTTGATGAACCAAGATATTTATTGGAGTATTCATACACACAACGAATATTCATACTGAGAAACAAGAGACTGCGACTGTAGTAAGACAAAGACTGAGTATCAACCAAGACTGACCAATGACTGACTAACTGTGTTCGCGCCAATTTGCGCGTATAAATACATATTATGATTTCTGAAACATTCTAGAGCATGGAAATAGTTAAATGCAGTTTTATGAAATGTGTAGATTTAGTACAGAAAAATTTTCTATGAAATAAATATTGGTAAAGTTATTACAGTTATATTAAAAGCATTTTCGTGACAGAACAAAACCCATTATGTGAACATAAGTAATTTATGACGACAGCAATACAAAAATTTGTTTATGATTTTTATATTCCCGAATTTACAATGAAATATTAACATCAAGGTAAGCAGTTTACGACATAATGCTTAACACAATTCAATGTGTGTCTGAAAATGTTAGTGATGAATTTTGTGTTAAAATTACAAAGTTGCGTAATATTAATGTTATGTTTTTCTTTAAAAAGAGTATTATTGTTTGAAAGCCGAATAATACACCTTGCTATTGATGGAGTGAAACAACTTTGTAAGGTATTATAATGTTTTATGAATAATGTTGTGACTATACAGAAAGAAAGGTTTAGTAATGATAGGTATCCAACGCTTCACTAATCCAAACAAACGGAATTTTATAGGGGATATACATTCCAAGCTGTATGTGTGTATACTGTCTGTACAATTTCCTGCGGCTACAATTTGCAGTATAGAAATTTTAAAGTGTAATGCCATTTCAAATGCCGCAGTTTTAGGCCATAAACAACGGAATCGTAGTAAGTGAGAAACGTTTTTCGTTTCAGAATTTTGGTATCGTTGTCAGCAAGAAAAAGATCAATATCGGTTTGAAATTATATTTAAACTTTGTTGCAAGTCGCTAAGTAATCTCGTTCTCAAAGACTGTTTTCATAAAGTCTCGTCACATTTTGTGGCAGTTTCGTGCAACTCTTATTGTTTACGACGTTATATCTCCTGAGCCATGTTCGTATGTGGTTCTTACGATTGAAGAACTGGTACCTTACAGTAAGGAATATCTGTACAAAATTTGGTTCAAATCGGTCCAGTGGTTTAGGAGGAAATGTGCAATATTGTCATGTAATGCATCTCATTGTTTATGACGTCATATCACGTGAATTATTTGCTGCACGTGATTCATACACTTACAGCGACCGTCCTCATGGATTGAAGCTTAGTTGTGCAAAATTTCGTAAAGACTGGAAGAAAACTGTACATTTGTATGTAATACGGACACACAAACACACGGACACTCTGCTTTATATATACAGAAGAAGATACAAGGTGTCCTATTTATTTTGAGCATCCTGAATAACTGTTTGTGCAGATGGAAATTACATAATGTTTCAAGCCCAAGTTCTTTAGCTGTCATGGGGACATCAATCAGCATGATTGCAGTCTTTGTAGCTTTGTTTTTTCACAAAGATATGAACAGCGGTATGACTTTTTTAAATGGCATCCTGTATTTTTTATTCGTAATTCCTCTCCTAAAGGCATATTAAAAATATATATCAGAGTGTACCATTCACTGAACACAACGTTATTAATTACATAACACAACATTTACGTTGACGTTTCCAGCTCTTAGTGCAGTTACTCGGGGTAATGCAACACATTCACGTGCTGACTTTTACAAATGTAAAGTTGACGGCCATCCTACATGGCAGTCGGTGAATAGAGGGGGAAGGAGGAAGAGGGCGAAGAGGAAGAGTCAGATGTAGGTACACAAAGGAGAGAGGAGAACTAACTGAATATTGAAGTAAATGAATACCATAGAAACGCTGGGTTTTCAGGTAGCCAATAAAGAGAGAAGCCTAAGAGAACAAAGAGGTCATGCTACGAAGTGGGCGGGTGTTCCCGCCGGATGTTCCAGTCCTTTCTCGTGTGTGTGTGTGTGTGTGTGTGTGTGTGTGTGTGTGTGTATGTGTGGTCCTTAGTGAAAGTTAGTTTAAGTAGTTTGTAATTCTAGGGACTGATGACCATAGCAGTTGGGTCCAATAATTTTACAAACTTAGGGACATTTTGACAAACAGGTAAGAAACGCGCATGTAGGTGGAAGACGTGATGATAAAAGAGATTAAGGAAACGAATCCAGGAATGTTATCCCAATCCCATGCAAATTTAGCCATTGCATAGCTTTGCAATGTTTTATATATACAGGGTAGCGCACTCAAATTTTAAAAATAATTTGTACTGAATCAGTCACTTTTTACTAATATTTTTATTAGTACGACGCGTTTCGGCAGTCAGCTGCCATCATCGGGTGCAATCCACAGTTACAAGTTCATTACTATCCACATAACATGGATAAATTTTTTCAACCTTAAACACCGAAGATACATTTGGAAGTACAATATATATTGAAAACTACTTTCATTGTGTGAGCTCCATGTCAACTTCGAATTAGATGGAAGTTTGTGGGGTAAAATTCGTAGAGGGAGACCGAGGGACGAATACAGTAGGCAGATTCAAAAGGATGTAGGTTGCCGAACGTATTCTCAGATGAAGTGACTTGCACAGGACAGGGTAGCGTGGAGAGCTGCGTCAGACCAGTCTGCGGACTGAAGATGACTACAACAATAACTTTCATTGTAATGAACTTATGACAGGAACTTATGGATGTAAGTATATGAGACGGATTAAAAATTAACGATAATTATTTTAAGCTTCCGTTTTTAATGGATACCACATATTATTTCTCATGCAGCAATAGCATGAAAATCACAAAAAAGGATAAATTTTGGTTGTATCCCAGTACGTCAGTTAAATCCGGAGACAATGTGAAGCAAAGGTGAAGTTTGAAATACGAGGGTGAGTCAGTAAATAAGTTGCAAATTTAAGTAGAGTCGTCAGTACTGCGTTTACAAGCCTGAAGCTTTATTTTTTAGCTGACTCCACCAATAAATTTAAACATTCGTCGCATCTTTCGAGAAGGTTTCAAATGTCTGGAGTTTGGAATTTTTGTGGCGGCGTTTGAAGCCTATAAGTGACGCTCTTGAGCTGTAACTTTCTTAGTTCCTGCAATCCACAAGACGGATGTATCGTAGTGGTAGAGAAATACCCCTACACAGCACTCAGTAATGGCGTGTCCACCTCGATTTGTGACTTATTTACAGACTCACTCTCGTAAGCGCAGCTTGCAGTTATAACATTGATTACTGACACCTAGCAATAAAGACACTACAAAAATAACACGCACAAAATGCCTTTGACACTGTCACTACTGAAAACACACTTTTGAATGAAAAGTTACATAATCCTTGAATAATATAAATTTCCATTACCTAAAACAATACAAAACGAAATTATCATCGTGAGAACACACAACGAGTATTTTTTTCTTTGTGTGTGTGTGACAGCAAAACTCGCCGGACGAAATCACACACACAGACGTAAGAAACTCCGTTGTTTACTGCTCTATGTGAGCAGGGATATTCTACATCTACATAAGTATCTACATGGGACAATCTGCAAATCACATTTAAGTGCCTGGCAGAGGGTTCATCGAACCACCGTTATACTATTTATCTCCCATGCCATTCTCGAATTGCGAGCGGGAAGAAAGAACACCTGAATCTCTCTGTTCAAAAAAATGTTCAAATGTTTGTAAAGTCTATGGGACTTAACTACGGGGCTATCAGTCCCTAAACTTACAAACTACTTATGAACTACTTATGAACTAGGACGGCACAAATATCCATGCCCGAGGGGGGATTCGAACCCCCGACCGTAGTGGCCGTGCGGACCGTGACTGGAGCGCCTTAGTCCCCTCGGCCACCGCGGCCGGCTCTCTCTGTTCGAGCTCTGATTTCTGGTATTTTATTCTGATAATCTTTTTTACGTATATAGGTGGGAGTCAACAATATATTTTCGCATTCGGAGGAGTACGCTGGCGATTGGGGTTTCATAAGTAGCCCACGCCGCAGCGATAACCGCCGTTGTTGTAATGAATCCCATCCCAGATCCTGTATCATTTCCGTAACGCTGTCTCTCATGCATCGTGACAATACAAAACGAGCTGCCCTTCTTTGGATTCTTGCCATGTCCTCCGTCAAACCAACCTGATAAGGTTTCCAAACTGGGAAGCAATATTCCGTAAATGGACGGACTAGCGTAGTGTATGCAGTAGTTCCGTTGCATGTTTTAAGGGTTCTGCCAATAACTCGCAGTCTCTGGTTCGCATTTTCCATGACACCTACATCCAGAGACACATCAATTAGTCACGCTTGAGTGATATCTTACCATTTTCATCAGTACCCGAGTCATAAATTACCAATAAACCTTTGAAATAATTTATTCGACAACCCTTACTCTCATCAAAATTTTCCATTTACATAATAACTTTGGTTAAATGCACTCTGTAGCTTGTTAGAGATAAATAATGGATTCATTTCTTTGCCTCAGAGCACGAGTCGTATGTAAAACATTGGTGATTTGGAGCACATAGTGATACAGGCATGATTGTTACGAATATTGCGAGCGTAAGCTGCGGCAGCGTCATTGCGGAAAGGCAATCACACCTTGGGCAGCAGACGCGTGAACGATAGGCAGCAGTGGTGTTCTTTGGGAATACGACTCGTTGAAGAGGTCGGTCGATTAATGCAGCAATACCTGCTGGCGTGGTGCCAGAGTGGAACCCTCCTTGTGTGCCCCTTGACTGCTGCTACGGTTAACGGATGCGGTGCAGTGTGTAGTTTCCTCATCGGGGATCGAACAGCGGTCCCCAGTTCGGCGTCTTCTGACAGCGCTCTTCAATCATCATATATCAAGGCTGACCCCGGAAGAGGCCAGAATCCCTTCGATCTCACAGGCCACCTGGGTAAGGTACTATCTACTTTCTACCTTTCTTCTAACAAGAGACGCACCCCATTGCACCCCAATCTTATTTAGTCATAGTATGGCGCGTTGGGTAGCCTGTCACAAACTTATCACAGATCAATAGTGAAAACAGGGAGAGAGCGTGTGACAATGTGAGAAATAGAACCCATAAAGTGAGAGGGAACACCTAAAGAGAGAGCGTTGTGTTCTTGTGACTGTGGTGGTGAACTGTGAAGTTGAACGTCCCTGGTTAAAACCTTCATCAGCGCAAAAATTTTGATTTTTATTTTAGCCAAATTATGAATTGTCCGTCCGCTCATTGAAGTGTCTTTTCGGTTTAACCAGTTTTGTTTCTCTGTTGTGCTGTAACCCGCGGAGCGTTACCATTCGATTAGCAGCTGAAACAATAATGATATGCAAGTCGCATGCTATAATCTCCGGATTTATGTCGCCCACGAAATACAACCGGCGTATTTAATACACTCTTGTTTAAACTCACAAACAGTCAGCGTCACTCGTCAGCAGGAATCCTCTCTCCGCCGTTCACTGCAGCCAACTGACGTTGTGTGTTTAGATGTTTGTTTAGGAACAGGGCCCATACTACGGCCCGCACCTACCGCTTCCAGTGGGTTTCCAATTACTTGTAGGTTTTTATGAAAGCTCATCTATTTTCACCGGCATTTGACCTTTTGATTACAAGGCGATGTATTTTTATTGTGACGTAATTCCCTCTCGTTTGTTTGTTGGTTTGATAGGTGAGCGATTATGCAGCAATCCCCTGCCCTCATTGTTTATCAGATTTGCTTCTGATAGTAATATGTTCTTACCACATGATTCATTATCTGTAACTAAAATTATAGCAATTAACAGAGGACAGAGACGTCAAAAGCGTAACGGAAAGTTCATAATGACAAAAATGAATTTAAAATTTTGTTGATATTCTACAGTCCAGCACCATTAACACAAGCCACAATACATTTGCTGCATGTTGTTCTATAATGTGGAATATCATAGATGCAACTGTACGCGTGAAAACTGTTTTTTTTCTTCGTGTTTTTTTATAGTTTCGTATATATTCTTCTTTTTTTCGTTTCAGTTTTTGACACCTTATCCATTGCGCCATCCTCCTAATACATCTGAGGGGGCTGCGATGGTGAGTTTCCCTTGAAGAATGGTGTCTTCCCTTGTTATGGCGGCATCTCATTAAGTCGAGCCGTGCAGGGACCATGTCGGTGTTGCATAGCCCGGCGTCCAGCTTGATGGATCCAGAACGACCAACATTTCTTCTCTGGTCTATGCCAGTTCTCTCTCCACAGTATTTATTAGGTCTTCTCACTTTGTGAAGTTTCTTGAGCATAAGCATGTGAATAGCACCTCGGTCCTCGGTCTTTGGCTGTTGCATCACATGTCGTACACACGTGAGCTAGTCTGTAGTTTCCACCGGCCATCGTCCTATAGGGAGCGTTGCTAAAAAAAAGGATATTAAAAAAAGTGAACTCCTGATCACCATGAATACATATCGCTGAGTCTCTAAAACATCATTCTATAATAAATCTTTACACATTTTCCTGTGTGATCTCCAATTGGAACTACATTATACTCAACAACTCCAACCACTGGTTTTACCTTTCTGACTGTATTCTACAGGTTATAATTTCGCTGGAAATCCTCGTGGAGTAATTACTGGAACCACCTGAGTTAGTGAGACTGTACAGTTCTGTGGACTTCTGGACGAGAATGAGGTGACCATTTGAAACAGAAACCATGTTGGATATGCCCCCATTACACCTTTGTTTCAAGATGGAGGCAGCGGCTGGCTCATACAGACTCAAAACTGGCAAAAACTGGAACTCTTTGGGATATCCAGAATCACACACTAAAATAGTGAGTGAGGTAAATATAGGAAATGTTGGGGAAATGCCATTCGACTATATTATAACCCCATACTGCTTCAACAAGCCTTTCAATATAACAATTGGAAGCAGGGAGCAGTGGGAGAAAATAGTTCGACACCATAAGGGGGATATTGTCTGGTTCACTGACGGGTCAAAATCAGACCAAGGCGTCGGGGCCGGGGTATACGGGGTGCATCCAAGGACTGGAGGGCGTCATCTCTCTAGGGAAACTGGCCTTAGTATTCCAGGCCGAAATCACTGCCATCAGGGCGTGTGTGGAGGAGAATTTGCGTAGGTGCTACAAAGACCGTAGCATCTATATCTATTCAGACAGCCAGGCAGCCCTGAGATCACTGGCAGCTCCTGCAACAAGGTCTAAAATTGTTGCAGAATGTCACAGGGTTCTGGTGGAGCTACGGGAAAGCAATAGAGTAAACCTATTGTGGGTCCCTGGCCACTCGGGGATCAATGGCAACGAACATGCCGACAGATTGGGGGCAAAGACTCCATTTATTGGACTAGAACCTGTCCTGACACTCACCAAGGAAATGATCAAATTGGAGCTACGTAACTGGCTCAGAAGACAGCGAGTAGAATATTGGACCAAAGACTATCAACAAAACCATGGCAAGGTAATAATGCCAAAGCCATGTTTTAAAAGAAGCTCTGCAATCCTGGGCCTGAACAGGAGAGAGATTAGACTCATGGTTGGATTGCTGACAGGCCCTGGGAATTTCAAAAAAAAAAAAAAAAAAAAAAATGGAAATAACAGAAGAGGACCCTAAATGTAGGATCTGTGATGACGGTGATGAAACTGCTTCACATCTAATCTTCGAATGCATTGCATTGGAGAGTAAAAGGCACAGAACATTTGGGACAACCAGACCCGAAGAAATTGTGTCTAATAAAGAACTGGTAAAGGGACTCCTTGCACTGTTCAAGGGCATTGGTTGGCTTTACTAGATATACAGGGAGCGATACTGCACAATAAACTTAGTTTCGGTGCGGGCAGTGGCGGGTTGGACCAAGACTGTTTTGGCTTCCCTGAGAAAATCAATCAATCAATTTAGAGCAGCAGTTAGCGTTTTAACTTGCATTTACAGATCTCTACTGCCCGAAATCTTATATAGAGAACTTAATAATCTAATTTCGAGGTTGGTGATTGTTTGTAAACTAGCTTTTGTGTGCTTGTAACTGATATCTCTGTCAGAATATATACAAAAGACAAAAAGAAAATCTAGTGTAAAGAAGTAAAAAAGGTTGACAAGTCGAAGCAGAAAAGTAGATTTCAACCAAAAATTTCACAATGAGCAACTTCAGAAAAATAATAATCTCATGCCAAAAATATTTAAAGTGTACCTTTCAGCACTTTTCGCCAAATTTTTCCAATGTACAAACTATTAAATACGTGTTTACCGATAGAACTAAGAAAATGTCCAGACATGCACGTTAATGTTGGCTTTATGTGGCAGGTTACAGCCACGATATACTTAGAGAAAATCCTTCTTGTGTCAGAGCAGTAAAATACTTTTCTTTGTTGTGTTTGACCGGTTTCAGTGATGGCTCCTGTTGACAGGAAATCAAAAATCTAAATGGAAGAGAAATACAAGACAGTTAAATACAATCACACAACATGGAGTCAATATAAATAATTGAAAATATTATCGATACATACATATTTTACACAAAAAAACAACATGATAATACTTTTCCTGAATAGTGTAACATCAAATTTACAGTAAATATTGCGATAATTTCTAGAAAACGGTCGATTTTACATGATGTAGTAAGTATTCCTTCATTTAATCCGTAACTGCTAATGTTGAGCAAATTATTTCGTCACGGACTCTAATAAGATATACAGGTGACATTATTGGAGCAGGTGAAAGTGATTCAACTGATTCTGCAATCGGTGGCACCTTTGTAAACAGTCAAAATGGCGTCTACGCAGATGGAACATGAAGGTGTAATATATAAAAAGTCATGACAAACAAAAAGAGACGAATGATCGTTTCAGAAATTTTGTCAGGCGCTTGTGATTGATTTCGTCAAATGTGAAGAAGTATATATATATATATATATATATATATATATATATATATATATATATATATATATAATATAGTGAGGACAGTTTACTACTCACCGCAAAGACGTGGCGACGAGCTGCGACAGGCACATAAAAAAGACACACACATACAACACATTCAGCTATCGGCCATGGCCTTCTTCAGAAATAGAGCACTCACGCAATCACACAGGCACACAACACAGTCATACAACCATCACCTCCGACTGCCACACTTCGAATATTCGATTCGAAGTGTGGCAGTCGGAGGTGATGGTTGTATGACTGTGTTGTGTGCCTGTGTGATTGCGTGAGTGCTCTATTTCTGAAGAAGGCCATGGCCGATAGCTGAATGTGTTGTATGTGTGTGTCTTTTGTATGTGCCTGTCGCAGCTCGTCGCCACGTCTTTGCGGTGAGTAGTAAACTGTCCTCACTATATTATTTATTCCAACCTGGACTTTCCATTATTATATATATATATATATATATATATATATATATATATATATATAAAGAACCATGTTTAGAGGGATCCCATTTGCGATTATGAATGGTAATGGTGACATGAAAAATTGTACCGGACTGGGTCTCGAACCAACATTTCCCGCTTTTCGCTAGCGGTCGAGTAACTATTAGGTCACCCACGCACGCCTACCGGAACGACTCAAACTTCCATATCTACAGCTACATACATACATACCGTAGGGAGTGTGACGGAAGGTACACTGTACCACAACTAGGAATTTTCTTTCCTATCCCACTCCCAAATAGGACGAGGGAAAAAAAGAATGCCTCTATGCCTCCGTACGAGCCCTAATTTCTTTTATCTTGTATTGGTGATAACTACCCGACATTTAAGTAGGCGGCAGGAATATCGTACTACATTCAGCTTCAAATTCCGGCCCTCTAAGTTTCCTCAGCAGAAATTCACGAAAAGAACGTCGTCTTTGCTCCAACGATCCCCAAATGAGTTCCCGGAGAATTTCCGTGATACTCGCGCATTGGTCGAACCTACCAGTAACAAACCTAGCTGCTCGCCTCTGAACTGTGTCTATGTCTTCCTTTAAACTGATCTGTTGTGTGTGCCAAAGACGTGGTCGTACAAGCGTTTTATATGTGGTCTCCTTTACAGATGAACTACATTTTCCCAAAATTCTGAAATAAACCGAAGTCGGCTCTCCGCCTTACTCACAACTGTCCATGCATTGCCTACTGTTGTGTAATTTCCGTGTTTATCGATTGAACTACGCAAGGCTTGCGACAAATGTTGGAAAAGATAGTAAAACAAAGTATATGTTCTAAAATCTCGCAGAAAAAAGGTCACTGCTATAGGGCGCTCTTTTTGAGGATCATTCTTCTTACCTATTTGTAATATCGGAGTGAGCTGTGCAGCTTTCCAGTCTTTGGGTATGGATCTTTTGCTGAGCGAGCGGTTGTGTATGATAGCTACGTCTGGAGCTATTGCATCAGCACACCGTTTCATGACTCTAATTGGTATACTATATGAACCTGGAGACTTGCGTTGGTTAAGTGACATAAGTTGTTTTCAAATTCCAGGGTTATCTGCCTCTAAATTACGCATGCTAACAGCTGTGCTTGATTCGGATTCAAAGGTATTTTTTCGCCATCTTTGGTAAAGGAATTCGGGAAAGCTGTGTTTAGCAGAACTGTCATCAATGGCATCGCAATTTCTATCGCTTAGTAAAGAAATTTATTGTGTTTTGCTGCTATTATACCTCATATATCACCATAATTATTCTGATTTTCTACTACGTTAGGTGACAGGGTTTTGAAACAAAGCATCAGAGTACTTACATGTTTCAGGCAGAAAATATAAATGCAAAGTTTCCGCAGATACGGGAGATAATATTGTACTAGAGTCTTGTAAAGTACACTAAAAAAATTCTTAGAACTGACGAGTGGTTAACGTGACGATCTCGATCTTGGTATGAATTGCAGTAATAATAGTTATCCTGTAGTCGTATCAATAGCACGGATCTGGAGGATCTTGTATTAATTCTCGTGGGACAGTTGTGCATGGAAATTGGAGAACTGATGTTATTGATAGCAGGTTATTAAACACGACTAAAGTACACTGATGACACAGAGAATTAGAAGGGGCAATATACAGGCGATGAGTGATAGCGCCAGTGACGTAGAAGATGACACGCAGGTGACTGTCAGATGGTACGCGCGGTGCAGCGGTGGACGTGGGCGGTGAACGATGGGAGCGCCGATGGCAGCAGATGAATGGCACGCGACGGGCGGCGACGTCCGGAGGCGATAATGACGGATGGGGCAGCCACGGGACAACACAGACTCGCAACTGTTTTAAAGCCGCTCTCAGACTGGAGAGAAGCGCAATCATCTGTCACATTGATGTATGTTGGTTACAACCCACTCACTGTTATATATGTTAATGGATTCACTGTGCCTTTGATATTTATAAACGTGTACTGGAAGAAACACATACAGGATTTGAGGAGCATCGTTTCAAATCGTGTAACGCCCAAAAAAACTATATTTTACAGGAGAAGCAAAAACTGATTACTCATTACCTGAGGAACATTTCACAAATTTTAAAATTTTACGCTTGTTTTATTTGTGGTGTACGTCTATGTACGTGAAAAAGTAAAATAAATTTCCAGTTGAGTTCTTTAGATTTAAAGAAATGTGATGGACTTAACCCCTTTGCGGTCCGCGGGGGATATACGTCCCACTAACGGTATTCCTGTATTGCATTCATGGGAACACGTGTTACCACTTCTGTACGCTCCTGGGCCGTAGTGGAAGTCGGTTGCACTAGCTCTGGTTTCCTTTGTTGTTAAATAAAGCTTTTAGGGCTGTGGGAACTTTTTTTCAGGGTTCTTCTGGAGTATGCTTACCACCAAAGCCAATATAGAAAGGGACTCCTGATATACACATACGACAGTGCCTCTTGTGGTGCTTAGGAAGCATATTTTCCACCAAATTAGAGGCACCTAAAAGTTTCTGGGAGTATGTCTTACCATCTCGGTATATGCCTGACATTTTGTGGTAGTACACTGTATCAGGTGCAGGAAAACTGCTCCAACAGTTTCTACATGGCGTAGGATCACCAATGTCATCTGAAGAGATTGACAATGATTTGACAATTTGTTGAGAAATAAATATTACTTGTAAACAGTAAACATGAAATGTAAATATTTAGGAAACAGATATAAAAAGAAAACACCCTTTTTTCAAAAAAAAAAATTTTAACATGTAATGGCTAAACGTTACAGCTCACAAAAGGGAGATGGGACATTCATTTACCAACAAAGTGAAAAGCTGACGAAGGAGCGATGGTGGTATATTTACAACCATAGATTTTAGACAAATAACAAAATAAAATGTCAAAATAAAATATAATAAATATATACTTCTAATGCTATATAAGAAAAATAGCTTAGGTGGAGTGCCACAAAAAATGCTCCCGAGAAAGGGTTAATATTCTCTGATCCAATAATTTGTAAAATATACAAGTAGAAAAAACCATTACTGTGGTAAATCTGAAAGTACCGTAAGCATTTATTTTTGTTTCTTTATGGAATTATATTAACTGTTAACAGAAAATTAAACCTTTAAGTTACGCATTCTGATCTACAATTGGAAACAATATAATTTGAAACACAGGCAACGGTGGACTGAATAAGATTTAAAACAACAGCTGCTTTGCAGACGTAATTTATATGTTATTGAATCCGATTTCTTACATTCTGACTTGACAGCGTGAAAGATCGATATGTAAAATATACAAAAATGCATCAAACTCAAGTTTGTCCAAGGGAGGACTTAATACAGTTTGAAACTATGCTCCTCATAGTTAACTAGACACAACCAAATATCTCATAAAATACTCAACGTCATTCCTCAACAACATTAGAAACTGATATGTCTTTCATCGTTCAAGCTGCAGCAAAGTCGCCGTAATACGAAGGTCAGCGACAAAGTAAATTTCGTTTATATTTCAATCCGCAGCGGCGCTATGATCGAACTTCCGTGCATGTGCAGCAGTTACTTTGACTCAAGCCATGTAGGACATTTTCAGATCGCTGCGGCCAACTTGCGCTTTGTAGTGCTTCTTTTTTTATGTCAGCCGCGAGTGAAATCTGGTATATGATTCGTTTTCTAAATGCAAAGAAAGTTAAACTAAAGGAAATTCATCGACAAATCTGCGAGGTTTACGGACAAAATGCTGTAAGTAATTCAGTGGTTAGAAGATGGGTCAGACAGTTCAATGAAGGACGTGATCACGAGGAAGAACGAAGTGGAAGTCCGTCTTACTGATGAACTGGTTCACACAATTGAAGAGAAGATGAAGCACAACAGTATGTTTACACTTAGTGTCCTTGCTTTGGAAGTTCCGCAGATCTCACGGTCACTACGTCATGAAATTCTTACTGCAAAACTGAAATTTAAAATACTTAGGTCACGTTGGGTAACAAAAATTCTTGTTTAACAACACAAAAAACAACGGGTGGGCAGTGCATTTCAGTTTTTGACACGCTGCAATGAAGAAGGCAGTGGTTTCTTTCTAGGATAGTGACGGAGGATGAAACTTGGGTATCGTACGACATCTGGGAAACAAAGCAGCAATCAATGAAATTGAGGCACACTTAATCCGCAACGAAGGTTAAGCCTAAGCAAATCTTGACACATCAAAAAGTCATGTGCACCGTTTTATGGGACAGAAAAGGCATTTTGCTGATTGATTTCTTACCATGAGGCGAAACAATCAGTGCACTTGGTTACTGCGAGAGCATTAAGAAATTTTGCCACGCAATACTGAAAAAGCGCCGAGGATTACTGTCAAAAACTTTTTTTTTTTTTTTTTTTTTTTTTTTTTTTTTTTTTTTTTTTTTCACGATAATGCTCGACCTCACAGGAAAATGTGATCAAACAACTCCTTGGTGGTCAACACTTCAACGATGATACGAGGTGAAATATTACCACATGGTTGAATACACAGGCGGTAACCTTCTATGAAGAAGGCATACAAAACCTTATTCCACGCTATGACAAGTGCGTACAAAATTTCGGAAGCTGCGTAGAAAAGTAGTTTAACAGCTGTAGGTTCTTCTACAACAAATATTTTTTCTGTATCTGTACACGTTTGTTTTATATAACAAAACGGAAATTTATTTGTGGACATACCTCGTAAAATTCCTCCATGATTTCCTATATAACATTGGTGTCTCGTCTTATGTTAAGCTCGTTACTTAAAATTCATTCTTAACAAATTCCTTTTTCGTGGTCTGTCTCGACTCTTCTTACCCTCTGCTGCCGAACCCATCAGTCTCCATTGGGTAACCTTGTTTCTCCCATGCGTGTAACATAACCACACTATCTGCGCCTTTTCGGTCTATCTATGACCTTCATTCCCAGTTTTTCTTTGATTTCTGCTTTGCTAACACCCTCCTGCCAGTGTTCTCGTCTATTAGCACCTGCCATCATCCTGGTTACTTTCATATCTGTAATCTCAACCTTATTAATAACAAACAATATTCACCCAGATTTGACTGCCCTACAACAAAGTTGGTCGAAAGATAGAGCGGTGTACCGCTAACTTAGGCTTGGTACTGTTTTCCTTCTTGAATAAGAGGGAGTAGATCGTAGCTGAGCACTCACTGCATTGGCTTTGCTACACCTTGACTCAAGTTCTTTTATTATGTTGCCATCCTACAAGAAAATACATCTTTAGTACTTGAAACTGTCCACCTGTTCCTTGTTACCACTATTTGGCACGCAATATGTTGAATTATCTTTCTTTTTGGAGTGCCGATCTTCATATCATACCCCTTACACCTATGATTTAGCTCTGAAATAATAGATCGCAACCTTTCAATTGAATCTGCGGTCACAACTATGTCATACCCATATGCGCGCGAAACTGCTTATTTTTTAAACTAATTTTAATCTCACCCTTTCAGCCTATTGTTTTCAACAAGAGATCCAGAAATAATACGAACAACAATTACAGCCTTGTCCTAATCCTGAAACTACCATGAACATATTTTACTATCAACTCTACTACCCGACAATCTACGTAAACACCTTTAATTTCCTGTAGAAGTCTGCCATCAATTCCTTAATGTTGTAGATGTGATAGTAGCTTCACTGTTATCAGTATTTTCTAGATGTATAAAATTTATACATTCCCCTTTTCCACTCATGACATTTCTGCATTATTTGCCGTAAGCTCATAAACCTGGTCGTGACAATCTCTAAGAGGACGATACGCACAATGATTTTCATCCATCTTTTCTTTAACTATTGTAAAAAGATATAAAATAGCCAAGATGGCTTATCATCAGTTTTTATTAATGACGACCGGTTTCACTGAACTATGTCAGCATCATCAGGTCAAATAAAATATTTTACAAGGCCATAATCTTGTAATGTCAAATAGTTGTTATATAAAACGATTTACAGTGCATAGGTGCACTATGTCATTATCATAACACGTAATTAACACAGTCTTTAACTGATACTGCCACTCTCCTTTCAACAATACCTGAGAATATTTTGCCCATATCGCTAATGAAAGGGATACCTTCCTAGTTGTTACAATTGTTTTTGTGTCGAAGCTTGTAAATTGGTGTTATTACTGCTTTCGCTTAGTCAGACGGAACCTATCCCGAAGCACACTCCATTTCAGTTATACTGCGAGTTTGGATTTTATGCCAAAAGCTACAAATTGTTCCCTCAATTCAGCGCCTTTTCAATGATTCCTTCATTTATGATATATATGCAAACCTTTGGGGTTTTAGCTATTGATATTTTATGTTGAAACGTTACTTTAGTGTGGGAAATATGATGTTACAGTGGACTCGGAGTTACTAGACACCGATATTACTGTTCGATTTCCGTGTCCACCGTCGACCGGCGCCATTACCATATCTGTGCCTTTCCGTCCACTCGTCGTAACTCACGCACGGATATTAATTGTACGTTTACTGAAGGACGAAGTATAGGCAGAAGTGTCAAATAATTGGCAGAGAATGATACGACCTATCACAAATTATTGCACAAACGCTCCACCTGACATGCTTTTAGATTGTGGACAAGAATTCCAATTATATGAATCGAAATGAAAGGCTATAGATTTGAGAATTTATTGTTTGCAAGAATTATGTTATGGGTTTGTAAGTATCTGAATTGAAGCACCAGAATGCTGAGAATGCTCGTCGATATCAATCATCCGGAACGGCACAGATAACTATTGCAGAAACAATCTCGCAAAGCGAGCGTTAGAGGTCTATGAACGAAAGAGGTGCTTCTTCCTCAGGTTAACTTGGAGAGAACCGTTGCCAATTGGGTGTTTCATGCAGCTCTGATGTCCTTGTTTCAAAAGAATAGGGAAACTTACATTCTGATCGCTCCTCGTAAATATCAACTATTAGAACACAAGTTGAAATTTACATCGTAAAACACGGACACTTTATAAATGTAAAAATGGAAGTAATTAGTAACGTGTATTAGTGTTTTCTTCCAGCGTACCATTAAAGTTACACTTTGCGTGTTTTTCAAGAAAACGCTTCAAGTAGATTTATAGTCTTATTCTTTCTTCATTTGAAAAATGGAGCGTATATTTTAAGTTGTTTTAGAGACATTGCGCTTATTATTTCTTTTTTACAAACTGTCGCTAGTAGGCCTAACTTTTGCATACGATTTTTATTTGTATCTACGATAATTTAATTGATTCATCACCACTAAAGTAAATGTTTTAGAACGAGTGAAAAGTTCCTTACTTAGCGTAGAATTCTTAGCTCCGAGGTATGAGGTGATAGGTGCTTTAGGTTATTTTTCATTAGGATGACCGTAGCGCCGTTGTAATAGGGCAAGTGAGCGAGACTAATCAGTGGTTTTGTAGGATATGAAGTAGAGAGATGAAGATAATGTTACTGGGAAGGAAAAATGGTGTCCTTCAAGTGGAGACAGATCAGGCCAAGAGGGATCAAGACAGAAGGGTAAAGAGGTGTTTGAAGGGGCAACATGTGCAAAGAAAAAGCTCAGATCTCAGTCAGGCATCTTTTTGTGAAAGTGCAAAATAAGTTTGAACTTTTGATTCAGTTACAGACTGTAGAGCTTAAGAATGAAGTAGACGTACACAGAACTAAAAAACTTTCAATAGAAAACTGAATAAGAATGTAGGTAAACAAGCAAAGAGAAACAAATAATGATTTTTCATTTATTATGTTACCGGTTTCGGCGTGCTCGACGCCATCTTCAGACCTGTCGTAATTTACATAACTTCACGACATTTATGTAAATGAAAAATGCGATCTTGGCTGCAAAATCATTATTAAACAATTATTGATCACCCCATTGAACTATGAGTTCCTTATATAAAAGAGAAACAAAGTTTTCTTGTTATGTAGGACACATGTTCAAATGTTCAAATATTTGTAATCCTATGGAACCAACAAACTACGTTGGTCATCAGTCCCTAGTCTTACAAACTACTAAAACTAAAACTAACCTAAGGACAACACACACATCAATGACCGAGGGAGGATTCGAACCTCTGACGCGGTAGTACATATTCCAGAGGTGTTGTCCAACTTCTGTGCGATTAATTAGAATACCATGCTAAAGGTTTTTTGAAACGTAGTGCTGGTCTGAGTCTGGTGACAGAGGATTTAGAGCCAATATGAAAAAAATACTTCACCAAGGAAGACATCGTGGTTATTGTCGGTGGGCCGGGAATAGTACTGACGGAGATCCGCGATGCAATGTAGAGTGTGACCTGGTAAGGACTGCGTCGGCATTGAGGCATACCAGTGTTGAGTTTGTTCCGGAGCGCCATGACCGACATCATTCGAACTCTTTTGTTATGAGAGTTAATTTGGAATTGTAACGGCTGCTTGATCACGTGCAAGGTCACTCATTGGTGTGGGTCCTGTTGATTCTGTCAGTAGTTGGTATTATATTAAGCATGGCGTACACCTTAAGAGGTATGGGATGGGTGAACTGGCTGGACTAACAGCAGGAAATTTAAGGGAGAAGGCACTGACATGAGTGGTAAAATACCAGTGGTTGCAGGAAAAAAGACAAGTAATGAGGTCAGTACTGAAACAAAGCTTCGGTTTAATAAACCAGCTAAACGGGCCGTATGAATAAAACGGCGTATCTACTATATATTGTGGATTCTGGAGATCATTCTGAGGTTCTCATGAATAAACCGAGTCAGAGAATATACTTCAACCGAGTATGTCCTCGGTGTGAAAGGGTGGGGGAAGTTGCTCACAAAAGAGGACATTCTCATATTTCGTATGAAAAAGTACGAGAGGAACTAAAATATTATGAAAATAAAAACATATTGAGTCGCATCCTTTACAAAAATCGTAACTGTGACACTTCCAACATTTTATTTAATGACGACAGTGATGTGAAAGGATTTTTTTCATTGCCGACAAAGAAATGAAACACATGTGGATTCAGTTGCGTGTTTTACCCGTTAGTTTGGAGTGCATATTTACAGTTGTAAACGGCTACATAGTTCAATACTTTTATATGTTTTCATATAGTTAATCAATAATTTTTCGCAATAGCGAATTTCTCCTAGCGTTACTGTATAAGGTAAAGATATTCTACCAAGTGGTGACATATGAAAATTTGAGCCGGGCTGGGACCCGAACCCGGGTTTCCCGCTTTACGCGAGCGGTGGACTTAAACATTAGGCTACCCGAACACGACTCCAGGACCGACCCGTTCTTATATAGGTTTCTTGATGACGCCTTATGACGTTAAATCCAAATAAAGTGACTTCAGTCTGTATCACAAAATAAATATTGCTGGAATAGCGGGTAGGCTACTGAAGTACTTTTGTACTGCTCATGTTCATTCTGTTGCTCATGTACTGCTCATGTTCATTGGCGTATTTAAGATAACTTTTCTGCCTTCGTTATCGTAACTTGTGTTATGTCAGAAGTAAGTAGACACGATAGTAAAATTATTATTATTTTCATGTCCCGGCACTTGACTTAACGTCATTCGCCTTCTTGCTTCACAATACAATTTTGTTAAGTCTAAATTGCAATTGTACAATTCTGAACACTCTTTTGAATGACCACTCTTCATTAAGGCACCACTCTTGTGATACAGAACACATTCTGAAGGCGGTGGGCTGCAGATCTCGTGCAGGTGGGCGGCCAAACAATGTCCAGTAGTCAGGCGGAATGTTGCTACTGCCTCTCTTCTGGGTCCACCTGGTATCAGTTGGTTATCCAAGAGAGTTTCCCAGATCTTCCCCTCACATGTGATTTTATTGATTTTTCTCAATTCTTTAAAAATATTGTTAATAATGCGTTTTACTGCAAAATATGACAGGATAGTTTCTCCAATTTGTTTAATTTTTGTGCCCTTTTTTGCCTACAAAATCAGCTTTCTCATTATCATCTATGCCACAGTGAGATGGTATCCACTGAATTATAATTTTCTTGTTGTGTTGCTGTAGGGACTTAATTATTTCTTGGATATCTCTTACATTAGCAATTTTTGGATCGCTTAAGTTAACAATTGCTGATATTCGTGCTTTGGAGCCACAGACTATGACTGCTTTATCAAATGTGTGCAAATAGCTATTTAGCTGATTCACTGCAGTTCTGATGGCTTCAGCTTCACCTTCAAAATTAGAGCGGTGTGATCCGAAAGTTTCATAAAAACAGAAAATTTTGCTGTATATTCCTACACCAACGTTTCATTCTCTTTGCATCAATGACCCATCTGTGTAGATATGTAGCCAGTGATCTTCAGGGTATCTCTGACTGATTGTTTCTAATCTGCATCTACATCTACATTGATACTCTGCAAATCACATTAAAGTGCCTGGCAGAGGGTTCATTAACCACTTTCATAACTTTTCTCTACCGTTCCATTCTCTAATAGCGCGCGGGAAGAAAGAACACCTAAATCGTTCAGTTTTCATTATTGATGGATCTGTTACACTCTTTTTATTATTATCATTTATATCTAGTTGATAATGTAATTGAGGAAGAAAAATTGGAGAGAGTAGGAAAATAAATGTATCATTCAAATTAATAATTGATTAATTACATACCTAGGAGTCTGTTTCTTGTAACAAAATCGCATGGCCTATCGCTTATGAACAGATCATACGATCTCATATTTAACAAAAAGTATCTCCTGTTAGAAAGCTCTGACGGCGTTCCACGTTGAAACAGATGAAAATGTGATGCATTCTTAAAATTTCGTTCGCAAATTGAACTAATCCAACTTCAGCAACAAAGAAGTTTCTCGCATGACGAAAATTTTGTAACATCCTCAGATGCATACATTTTCGTAAAAAGTTCACATTCAGTCTTAATAACATACGGCTGCACAGCAAACTAATATGTATACATAGCATAGTTCTTCCTGAACACGTAGCTGTCTACTCCATATTTGTTCAGTGAATGATTAGCCTCATTGAGCTAGTTTAAAGAAATACACGATTGAACAGTTGCTCCGTGCCGGACATGACACGCGGAGAACTTACTCAAGAAGAACTTACTCAGAGCATAATATTTGAAGTTTTTATTCATACGAAATTAACAACTTATTCAGAGGACATTATTTTGCTCTGAGAATCTTCTCTAGAGCATGTGTTCTTTCTTACTCATACGCGCCATTAGATCAGAAATCAGAGTATTTCATAAATTCTCACCGACAAAAATATATGTTATATAATTTTCCTAAAAATTGTGAGCTGTGATAAAGGTTTAGTGACGATACTGGTCACTAGAAAAAATTATTTCGGCAATCAAGGGTCATGCACGTCCAAAAAGTATAGATATGCTGTCTATGGACGCTAAACCAAAATGAAGAATCATAGTTAATAATCTATCAAACAGGGATTTCAAAAGATAGTAGCTATTTGCATCTAAAAACCTGGACTATCATGTAACTATCATTTAAATTTACTATAAAATCAACTGCTCATCTACGCAGTCAAAGAAGAGAAACAGGCAATTATTCAAGAAAATAAATAACAGTGACAACATTTAACTGAAATCTCACATTTCTACGCTTGTCGTGAACTCTACGCTTGTCTTTCCATCGAATCTACTTCAACTATTCCGGCTGCATTCGAGAAATTACGTTCTGTGAGGCAACCCCTACTTCTATTTCACGTAATTTCAACTTTATCCCATAATTTTTTACCACGTATTTGCCCTATATTCGACACCCCACTTATCAATGTTCACTGTATCTAGAGACAGTTTACATTAGTGATGAGGAACCTTACGAAAGAAGTGGTATTTTCCAACACTTTTTTCAATGTAGTGTACGAAAGACACTGTTCCTTTCGCATAGTAAGATTTTATGTCTTTATTTATTAATTTACTTCATGAATTTCACCAACAGTGCTCGTAGGAGGAGCAGCGATCTCTGATGAATTCTGTATGGATACAATAACAGTCAAGACCGCTGGTTAATATTTTTATTTATCTGCTTTCAACTGATGTAATGGTCATCCTCATAAATTTATGGCCTGTCTGGCTGGTCATGTGGTTATTTGGCTGCAGAGGTGTTCGAGGCACGAATGTAACTGCTTAAGTGTTTCACTTGACAATACCCCTATAACCATTGTAACACACTGTGGACGTCACATCATGATTTTTTTTCCATTTCAATAAATACGGTTCTTAGCAGATAATACTTATAAATGTAACAATTTATCTCAGTTAGCAACATTTTTGCTACTCAATATGTATATTTCTAGTCTGTGTGATAATGTTTAACCGTTTTAGAAGTCAGACTAAGCTCCTACAGATGAAGTGTGACTTTTGCAGTTTGTTGCAAAACATATGGGAATCAGATTTTCTGCGATGTAGGTTTAGTAACGCTTGAGTGGCCTTCGATTTTGCACAGCGGTGTTCGTCCACGTTAGCCGAGGCATTTCACGTCAAGCCGCATATTCGGAAAACGCTCACTCATTGCGAATTCAGAGCAGCGTTGTGAGAAATTCGCACAGAATACGAAGCAGTCGATTCTTATTCCCCTCATGCAGATCCTGTAAATGTCTTCCGTCGGAGATTCCTGGACATGTGCAATCTATAGCCTGCTATTGAGCTGACCAAAGCGACTGAATTACTGGTATTCTGCCGTGAAAGATTATACGACATCTATCGCAACTGTGTGCCAAATCTCATATTGGAGCGTTAGGAAGTATCAAATGATCGAGGAAATAGCTCACAGCTGTATGGCGGTAGAATCCACATACGTTCACTGCTCGTACCTCGATAGATGCTGGTAATCACTAATTTACTTGCTTCCTTTGATGACTGCTAGTGGTACAGAAATTTTCATGGGATGCTACAGTACTGCTCGGAGTAAAGAGGGCATGCTGTTAATTCAAATGCGAAGGTGTATAATTGTGTGGTAGTGGTCATTATATGGGTAGGGAGCCACATTATTATCGCTATTGGTGATACAAAAGAGGCTTCAAAACTTTCTTTCCTGGTGACGTTTTTCATTATTACTTTACAAATGTAGAAATTCCAGCACAAACGTATCTTCAAAGGTAGCGAAAGTAGCACAAAGTATCTTTATCTTTCAGTTTGAACGTTTCAACTATTTCATCTATTGTCATCCGAGAGGTACCTGTTACGGAGCTGTAAACAACGATAAAACTTCCGTATAATTTCATATTCTCAAAAATTCAAATGTTTGTTAAGCTTATGGGACTTAACTACGGGGTCATCAGTCCCTAAACTTACAAACTACTTATGAACTACTTACGAACTAGGACGGCACAAATATCCATGCCCGAGGGGGGATTCGAACCCCCGACCGTAGTGGCCGTGCTGACCGTGACTGGAGCGCCTCAGTCACCTCGGCCACCGCGGCCGGCTTCATATTCTCTATTGAACAGATGAGGTGGAGAGATAGATAATATTGTTTTACTGCGTACTTATTTCCTCGTTTGCCCATACCCATTTTTATAGTGGGTATCTCGTAGGATTGGTAAAGTTGACATTACCATCTCTGAAAAATATACCTAAATATACCTATTTTTTTCATTTTAAATTATAATAAATCGTTGATGTTTTCTTCCTGTTGTAGAATTCAGTATAGTGAATCAATTATATTTGTCTTGTTTTTGTGGAATGTAGCCCAAATACAGATTTCATCAAGTTCTCAACGGTACTCTCTCTCTCCTGCGCAAGCCGCAACTTGTTCATTTCTGAATACATGCTGCAAAATACAATCTTCAGTACCGGCTTACTACAACCATTACATGGCCTCCCTCTACAGTTCTTACACAACACAAATTCCATCAATACTATGTATTATTTCTTGGTTTCTCAGACTGTGTCCTATCAATCGCTTCCTTATTTCAAACTGCGTCATTATTTTAATTTGTGCCTAATTGAATTCTGCACCGCTTCATTGATTACCTGAGCTACCTGTCTGACGTTTAGAGTTCTTACGTAGCATCACATTTCGAAAGCATCAATTCTCTTGTAGTGTGAAGTTATTATAGAAAGCATTTCAAATTTATGTGAAACTTTATTCCGCATGAAAACCATCAAAACAGACTACCTAAGACTTAATTCGCTACTCCGTGTCAATTAATTTCTCTTGTTAGTAAATGCTTTTCCTATTTGCCAGTCTATCGAAATAAAAATCCTCGTCTGTTACTTTTATTTTCGATATGCTAATCTTATTCTCCAAACATCGGCTGGATTCCATTTCCTTTCTTTGCTGTTGTCTGTTCCGTTGAGTTGCTCTTCTAAGTTATCTGTGGTCTACGACTGAATTACACTGTCAACAAGCCGAAACGAAGTTTTTATTTCATTTTTTTCA
Source organism: Locusta migratoria (assembly GCA_026315105.1). Taxonomy (NCBI): domain Eukaryota; kingdom Metazoa; phylum Arthropoda; class Insecta; order Orthoptera; family Acrididae; genus Locusta; species Locusta migratoria. The sequence continues at coordinate 108,355,770 of CM048747.1, forward strand.
AATTCAATTATTCTCCTAAATATTGATTTTTACTACTTGCTCAGTGTACACATCAAATACTTTCCCGTTAAACTAAGACCCTATGTTACTACCTGTCCAATCGCTAGTCTCTCTCTCATGCCCTTCGACACTTATAACTGGTTTCTGTATAAGCTGTGTATAAAGTTTCGCTCCTACTACCATCATAATTTTAAATAGTGTCGTCCAGTCGAAATTTTCAAAATCTTTCTCTTAATCTACAAAGGTTATAAGCATTTTTTGTCTTTACTAAACCTGATTCTTAGCGCCAATATTGCCTTGTGTATTCCAGTACTTAGTCGGAATGCTAACTACTTTTCCCCACGGATTCTACCGGATTTCAAAGTGTAAATAATTCCTAACGTTTTTTTTGTAACGACACTTTAGTATCATACATGCTTTCTTTGCAACTGAGACTGTTACATTCTTCTGGAAGGCTAAGGGTATTTAGCATGTCTCGAGTATCTTGCGCACAAAGTGTAATTTATTATGGGTAGCTTTCCAAGGATATCAGTAGCTCTGAGAGAATGTCTTCCACTCCAGGATCCTTGTTTCGACTTGCGTCTTTCCGTGGTCTGTGAGATTCTTCTTGATAAATCGTATCTTATTTCTCATTATATGTGCCCTCTTTCCTTTGTATAATAAATAGTGGAATTTAATTTGGCTTACTTTGCGTTTCTTTTACTCCTTTTAAACTTTATGATTTCTTTCTTTGTTTGGGATTGGCTAACTTTATGAGGTCTCCAAATGACCCTCTACAACTTCTCTGTTGTGTTATATACCTTTACATATGCTTCGGCATCCTTTTATGTGACTCCTGGTCATTCCTTCTTCACTATAGCGTTGTTGTGTTGTGGTCTTCAGTCCTCAGACTGCTTTGATGCAGCTCTCGACGCAATCCCGTTCTGTGCAAGTCTCTTCACTTGGCAATACGTTCGGCAACCTACATCCTGTTGAATCTGCTTACTGTATTCGTCCCTCGATCTCCACGATTTTTACCCCACACCCTTCCTTCTAATGCTGACAATTCCTTGATGTCTCAGAATGTGTCCAACTAATCTATCCCTTCTCTTAGGATATGCCGGAAACTACTTTTCTCCCCGATTCGGTTAAGCACCTCTTCATTAGTTACGTGATCTACCCATCTAATTTTCATCATTCGTCTGTAGCACCACATTTCCAAAGCTTCTATCATCTTTTTATCTCAACTCCTTATCGTCCACATTTCACTCCCATACAATGCTACACTCCAGATGTACTGCCTATCATTTAAATTAATACTAGATGTTAACAAGTTACGATTCTTTAGAAACGATTTCCTTCCCAAAGCCATTCTGCAATTTCTGCAATTTCTTTACTTCGGCCATCAGAAGTTATCTTACTGCCCAAATAACAAAATTCATCTACTACATTTATTGTCTCATTACATAATCTAATTCCATCAGCATCGCCTGATTTTCTGATATTGCATTCCATTACCTTCGTTTTACTCTTGTTAATGTTCATCTTATATCTTCCTTTCAAGACAATGTCCATTCCATTCAATTGCTCTTACAGATCTTTTGCGGTCTCTGACAGAATTACTATGTCATCGGCAGACCGTAATGTTTCTATTTCTTCTCCCTGCACTTTAATGTCCTCTCCAAATTTCTCCTTCCATTCCTTAACTGCCTGCTCAACGTACAGATTGAACAACTTTGGGGAAAGGCTACAACCCTGTCTTACTCCCTTCCCAACCTCTGCGTCCCTTTCTTGCCCTTCGACTCTAATAACCGCTGTCTGGTTTTTGTATAGGTTGTATATGATTCTTCGCTCCTTATATTTTACCCCTGCTACCTTCAGAATTTGGAAGCGTGTATTCCAGTTGACATTGTCAAAAGCTTTCTGCAAATCGACAAACGCTAAAAACGTAGGTTTGCGTGTCCTTAGCCATCTTCTAAGTCGTAATGTGAGTATTGCCTCCCGTTTTCCTACGTTTCTCCGAAATCCAAACTGATCTTACCCAACGTCGGATTCCACAAGTTTTTCCATTCGTCTGTTAATAATTAGTGTAAGTATTTCGCAACCATGACTTATTAGACTGATAGTTCTGTAATTTTCACACTTGTCTGCACTTGATTTATTTAGAATTGGAATTACAAATAGTCTTCTTGAAGTCGGAGGGTATTTCTCCTGTCTCATACATCTTGCATACCAGGTGATACAATTTTTTCCACGACTGGCTCTCCTAGCGATATCAGCAGTTCTGATGGGATATCATCTATTCCAGGGTCCTTGTTTCGACTCAAGTCCTTCAGCGCTCTGTCTAATTCTTCTTGCAGTATCATATCTCCTTTCTAATCTTCCTCCACATCGTCTTCCATTTCTAGAATACTGCCTTCAAGTTAATTTCCTATGTATAGGCCCTCTATATATTCCTTCCACAGTTCTGCTGTCCCCTCTTTGCTTTGTAATGGTTTTCTGTCTGAGTTCTTGATGTTCATACAGCTGTTTTTCTTGTCTCCAAATATCTCTTTTATTTTCCTGTAGGTGGTATCTATCTTTCCCCTAGTTATGCATTCTTCAACGGTTCTGCATTTGCCCTTAGCCACTCCTCCTTAGCCAGTCTGCACTTCCTGTCAATCTCATTTTACAGACGTTTATACTCCCTTTTTCCTATTTCACTTGCTGGATTTTTATATTTTCTCTTCTTATCAGTTAAGTTCAGTATATCCTGTGTTATCCAGGGATTTCTATAAGGCCTTATCCTTCTGCCTATATGGTCCTCTGCTGCCTTCACTACCCTATCTCTCAGAGCTAGCCATTCTTCTACTGTATTACTTTCCCCCGTTTCACCCAATCCTTGCTTATTGGTCCCTCTGAAACTCTCAACCCCCTCTGGTTTCTTCAATTTGTCCAGGTTCCATCTCCTAATCTTTCTACCTTTAAGTTTTAATTTGCAGTTTATAACCAATAAGTTATGGTCAGAGTCTATGTCTTACAGTTTATAACCTGAATTCTAAATCTATTACTTACCATTATAAAGTCAATCAGGTACCTTCCAGTGTCTCCTGGTCTCTTTCACGTATACCGCCTTCTTCCATGATGATTAAACCAAGTCTTGGTGATCATTAAATTGTGCTCTGTGCAAAATTCTACCAAGCGATATCCTCTTTCATTCCTTTTTCCCAGCCCATGTTCACCTACTACATTTCCTTCTCTTCCTTTTCCTACTACCGAGTTCCAGTCCCCTATCAAAATCAAGTTTTCGGCTCCCTTAACTTTCTGAATGATTTGTTTTATCTCCTCATATATTTTATCGATATCCTCATCATCTGCCAGGCTAGTTGGCACTACTGTGGTTGGTGTTGGGTTCGTGTCTATCTTTAATACGATAACGCGTTCACTATGCTGTTCATAGTAGGGAAAGGTCGGGTAGTTTAGGACGGTTAATCTTTTTTACAAGTTTTGATATGAAAATAATAGCCACAAAAATGTACTCTCATAAGTCATAAATCAACCATCTTAGCCACTAGTCTTAGGGTAGATAATTACTATTATCTGTTGGCTTCTAAAATTTATCTGATTTTTAACTATGGAGAAATGTTGGAGGTTTGTATCGGACAAGATGTAAATTACAGTAAATAAGCAAATATTTCTATCAAAACACTTCTTTATTTCTATTAATACGTATCAAATGGTAAATGTTTATTCAAATGAGTGATTTTAATAATTTTCGGTGCAAAAAAATTCACTAAATGATACAAGTAATAATAATTTTCCCATTTTTCACTCCTAGCAATCAATTTTACTGCATCTTTAACACAACTTTTGCTTTTTATTCAAGAAACAGCTATCGCATTCATAATACAGAGTGCTGCTTTCAAGGTCTGCGCAATTTTCGTGGGCCCAGCCGTTACACAGTCGACACTGGATCCAGTCCTCTTCAAAAGTTTCGTCACAAATAATGCAGTGAGTCACGCCATCACTTTCAGTGTCTTTATCGTCAAATGTTAATTTTTTCCTTGCATATTCCCTTTCTGTTGCAGAAGCATCCTTCCTTTTATACCATCCCAGATTCTCGAATTGTCATTTTCATTAAACCTACTTTCTCGACAGTCATCTTCATATTTTCTTCCCTCCACATATGCCTCACTTAGCCCATTTCGCCGGCCGCGGTGGCCGAGGAGACTGAGGCGTTTCAGTCACGGTCTGCACGGCGACTACGGTCGGGGGTTCGAATCCCCATTCGGGCATGGATATTTGTGCCGTCTTTAGTATAAGGTAGTTCATAAGTAGTTTGTAAGTTTAGGGACTGATGACCCCGTAGTTAAGTCCCATGAGCTTAACAAACATTTGAACATTTTTGCCCATTTCCCCTCTAAAATGAAACAAATCCATCAAAACCTCCTTTTTGTTGGCTGTGATAGTTATCCGATACAACTCTCAATGCTTATGTCCGATACAACCCGACCGATATGGGAAGCTAATTCGACTACCAAGTGCTTAGTAATAAGTATAAACAGATTAACTGCCTATAAACATATAGTGCAATACTCCTTATTGCTACTAACCACCTTATAACAGAATTACACTTACTTTAAAGCTGCGTACAGCATTCCAAAGTTATCTTCGTACACGAAAACACACTTACAAAACAGACAATGCGCCGTCACTATCATACACAAACTCGCAGCGGTACAATATGGCGTAGCGACCCCTTTGTCGTCACAGCCAACACTTCTGTGACCATTACTGGTGCTGCCTCACGTTGCAAGTATGAGAAACACCACTTTTCCGATATAAGCCGCCGTCCGATACTACCCGACCTTCCCCTAACTTACACGCATTTCTATTTTTTTATTCATTATCTAACCTACTCCTGCGTTTCCACCAACTGATTTTGTATTGATAACCCAGTACTCACCTGTCCAGAAATCCTGTTCATCTTGCCACCGAACTTCACTAATCTCTACCATATCTAACTTCTATCCTATGCGATTAAGGGCTAGAACATTCCACGCTCCGACCCATAGAATGCCTGTTTTGTTTTTCTTGATGATGACATCCTTCTGAGTAGTACCCTCCCGGGACTATTTTACCTCTGGAATATTTTACCCAAGAAGACGCCATCATCATATAGTCATACAGTAGACTTGCATGTCCTCGGGAGAAGTAACGACTGTAGTTCCCCCTTGCTTTCACCCTACGCAGTAACTGCATGGCAAAGCCATGTTAGCTGATGTTACGTGGCCAGCTCAGCCAATCATCCAGACTGTTGCCCCTGTAACTACTGAAAAGGCTGCTGCTCCTCTTCAGGAACCACACGTTTGTCTGGCCTCTCCACAGATACCCCTCCACTGTGGTTGCACCTATGGTACGGCTATCTGCATCGTTGAGGCAAGCAAGCCACCCCACCTCGGTAATGTCTGTTGTTCATGGGGATGGCACTATCACGTATTTCGTAGTAATATCATTTTTTAGATGTTTGTATCCCCTTTTTCCTTTTTCTGTGTTTTATATTTTTGTTTCATCAGTTAAATGCAGAATCACCAGAGATATTCTATGATATGTAAAACCCCTTTTCTTCATACATATTTCATCATCTGTTGCCTTCAGGTTTTCCTCTTTTAAGCTACATCATTAATCATCTGTGTTACTTTCCTTCTTTTTTCAACCAGTGTCCAATGCTCCTTCTGAAATTCTTAAGAACCACAGTTTCCTTTGATTAATCCAGGTTCAACTCCGTATTTCCCTGCCTTTCTTTTGAAATTTCTTCTCTTTTAACATGATCAAAGTACATAGCTGTCTCTGCAAACTGTCTGACTTATATTTGTAAAATCAATCAGAAACCCATGTGCCTCCAGGTCTCTTACCTGAATGGAACCATTTGTACTGTAATGGTTCCATTCAGGTAAGAGACCTGGAGGCAGATGGATTTCTCTTACATTTCTTTCCCCAGCCGTACTATTTTTTCCTTCTCATCCTTTTTCTACTATCAAATTTCAGTACCAAATTACACCAAAAATTCTCTTTATTTACTGTCTTCATGCTTGTATATCTCATCATACAATTTATCTCCGGTAGAGTCACTTGACACCTAAAAATATACTACTATAGTAGCTGTTCAGTTTGTGAATGTGATCACTGCGTTGTTCATATTAGCTTACCGTTGTTCATATTAGCTTAGCATTTGAATATGTTACTAGAAGTTTTCCCGAATTACCCCCCCCCTCCCATCTTATCTTGTGTATTTGGCCTGGTACTTACCTCGCCACATGTCTTATTCATAGAGACACTGCATTTCACTGTATCTAATTTAAGTTTATCCGTAACCTCAGTTAAATTTTGTAACCTACGTGGAATGAAACGATCAGTCTAACAAGAAGAGAATATTATCTGAGAGAAAACGGCAAAATGAGAAAGATAATAAGGAATTAGTACATAAAAGAGTGAAAACTGAATATTGAAACTGGATCTCAGAATTCGGCTACCTACGAAGCAACGAGGACATAAAACGTAGTTCAAGGAAAGAAGACTAATAGTGTCAAATATTCGTGCTATTCTAAAGAAAGAAATATTTGAGAATGTATATTCTTTGTACGGATTGAAGAAAATGGATAATTGAGGAGAATAGTGGTTTTGGAAATGTGGTGCTATAGACCAACGTATAAAATTTGGTTGCGTAAAAAATACCTTTTGAATTATCTAGTTGGGATTTATGTGACCTACGTTAAAAGGAAGGTCTTTCAGCAGATCCCTATCCTGCATTTAAAACTCTACGAAATCTTTCTTGTATGGCTTCATGGGTAATAATCACTGTATCACATCAGGTAAATGGCTTACCAACAATTTGTCAATTGTTGTCATCAAAATCCTGTAGAATCTTACTTGTAAGACTTGCTGCCAGACTGTGATAATTCTTTTCCATTTGATTTTCCTCTCTATGTTAGAGAGTGTAACTCTTTGAGATAGATTAATACAAGTATTCAACTACGTTTCTTCATCTGTAACAGTATTACTCGCAAAACATTAAGGATCACGGTTCGAGTCAACATCTAAAAAAACGGCTTTATTGCCAAAGGGTTTCATAACAACTGACACGATGCTGCAGCTAGGAATGCTTACTCATTGTATGTGATTCACTGCAGTCACTGTTATGGAATCACGAAAGTCTCGATTTACTGCAAAAATCATTACTGGAAATGTGATTTTATTTCTCGATTCCTCTTTCCTGTATTGTTTTCATGGAGGTTACAAATCCAATTTGTGCCACTCTGATTTGGACTTTCTGTGATTTCTCCAATTCTAAAAAGACGTGATGCTCCTTTTAGGAGGTATACGGTTTAGTTTCTCGATTCGCGATAGTTTTCAGTCACTCAAGACTTAGTTATTGAGATAAAGATCAGTACTATTCTGCGTCCTTTATTTAAATCATAGCAATATCTCTAAATTGTAGAAACCGACGCTTACATGTTTTATTATTTTTACCAGTGCCTTAAACTGGTAAAATGTATTTTCATTCGATTCTTTCTTTTCTACTTTGCTGTATAATGTGTAAACTACAGGCAGGTATTTCACTCTAGCGTTGCCGTTGATGCTGACGGTACGTCACTCTACGGATATTTGTACAGAAATTACGGACAAAATGGTGTACAGCTGACATGCCAGTTTGCGAACTGAAATATGGGGAGTCAGTGGTGACCAATTAGGCAGTGACACTTGACACTGCAATATATCGGTGCTAACAAAATTAGTGCTTGATGAATCTGTGAATAAGTAACAACAGATTCCTGTTGATATATCAAACCAACACGTTAGCGGCGTTTCAGTGGTGAAGTGCCAGGCTGCAAATCGAAAGGTCCTGAGTTCAATCCTTGTCACTCGTAGGATTCGTATCTGTCATTTATCCATTTTTTCGCCTCTGGCTGTATGGTTGATATAAATAATGCCGAACTACAACGTAGTTTGGAATCCACGTTACATGTTGGTCCCCTGTATCTGGATGGCTAAATCAGTTCAAAGGTCACAGGAAGGCAACGGCACACAACATTCAACAGGACCACGTCTAGCAAAATGCAGTGGAGTTCAAAACAATTTTGGACATATGACGACTGCTATACGCAGTTATCTCCCGTTGAATGTCTGACAAATTCAATTTAAGAACAATACGAGCTTCTCGCCAAATTGCTCCAATCGACTGTTAGAGCTGACTTTATCTCAATTCCTTCCGTTTTACAGTGTTATTTCTTTATATCTTATCAACTTCGGCTGTTTCCCGACATAAAATGGGTCGACTTCATGAAGATGAAAACGAAGGAAATCAAGTTTATAGCTACCGATGTTGAGCCATTTGGTTAGTATTACTGATAATTAACTTGTTAGGATATTTTTACATGGTTTAGCGGCAAGGATTGCAAGAACGATTCTTTTTGTGTGGCAGGATGAGTAGACCCTACTTCTTGCAGTGGATGAACGGGCAAAGAAAAATTGACAATAGTTTTACAGCACTGACCAGTGTCCATTAGAAATATCTCTTATGAGGGCTGTCCTAACATATACCGCAGAGGTCCCTTCTTGACCAGAGTAATCTGTCATAGTCTTACATCGCTGCAGCAAGTTTACGCAATAAAGCACTCAGTTACAGAGGCTATAATCGTTTCATTAAGATTGAAACGTTTTCCGGACCAAACGTCTTTAGATGTGAGGCAAGACGGAAGTTTATAATTTGTTGAACAGGGTGTATATTGTAAATGTTTCTCATATCCAAAGGGCAATCCGTCAGATAATATTGGAAACCTTGCACTCAGAAAAGTGTTATGATTCCAGAATTAAACATTCACTCTGCAGCGGCATTTGCGCTAATATGAAACTTCCTGGCTCATTAAAATTATATGTCTGAACCGGGACTCATGTCCGGGACCTTGGCCTTTCGCGGGCATGCGTTCTACCACTTTTAAAATTTTTAAAAGGGACTTGACACCGCCATATTTTCCTTAGAAAAAAATAATATTACACTTGATCACTTCAGGCGTTGGCTCCTACCTTATCCTTGTCCCAATCTAAGTAATTCTAATAAGGGGCAAGAAAGGCTAATAAGCTACCGAAAGCACAATAATAATAATAATAAATCTAATAATAATAATAATAAATCTCAGAAGTGCTTTAAGAAATAACTGAAAAGGACTTATTTTACTCTTTATTTATTTTTATTTTATATTATTTTAAAACTTCAAAGTAAATAGATCGCCGTCCTACCATGGAAAAATTAAATGAAATCGCGCCACGCGAGGCACTAAGGGTCGCCCATATGCTGCTGTCACTCAAAAAGAGGCTAAAGCTTTCCGGTTCCACAATGACTTCAAAAAACAGTGTCTTCAACATCAAGTTACACCTAAGTACGCAAGAATTTTGATCAAGAGTTCCGCTGAAATTTCTCCAGATGGTTATACCCTAAGTGTATCGAAACCGGTCGTCAGAAAAGTAAATCGATATTTGCGATCTTATACAGGGTGTTACAAAAAGACTACGGCCAAACTTTCAGGAAACATTCCTCACACACAAAGAAAGAAAATATGTTATGTGGACATGTGTCCGGAAACGCTTAATTTCCATGTTAGACCTCATTTTAGTATTTCATTTACAGATGAGGCTTTTCCAACGTGATCAAATTGTATATTTTCACAATCAACATTTGTGGGCTGAAGAGAATCCGCACGCAATTGTGCATTCACGCCATAAACACAGATTTTCTGTGAATGTTTGGGCAGGAATTGTTGGTGATGTCTTGATTGGGCCTCATGTTCTTCCATCCACGCACACTAGAGCACGTTGTCATGATTTCATACGGGATACTCTACCTGTGCTGCTAGAACATGTGCCTTTACAAGTATGACACAACATGTGGTTCATGCACGATGGAGATCCTGCACATTTCAGTCGACGTGTTCGTACGCTTCTAAACAACAGATTCGGTGACCGATGGATTCGTAGAGGCGGACCAATTCCATGGCCTCCAAGCTCTCCTCACCCCAACCCTCTTGACTTTCATTTGTGGGTGCATTTGCAAGCTCTTGTCTACGCAAGCCCGGTACCAAATGTAGAGACTCTTCGTGCTCGTATTGTGGACGGCTGTGATACAAAACGCCATTCTCCAGAGCGGCATCAGTGCATCAGGGATTCCATGCGACGAAGGGTGGATTCATGTATCCTCGCTAACGGAGGACATTTTGAACATTTCCTGTAACAAAGTGTTTGAAGTCACGTTGGTACGTTCTGTTGATGTGTGTTTCCATTCTATGATTAATGTGATTTGAAGAGAAGTAATAAAATGAGCTCTAACATGGAAATTAATTTCGGACACATGTCCACATAACATATTTTATTTCTTTGTGTGTGAGTAATGTTTCCTGAAAGTTTGCCCGTACCTTTTTGTAACACCCTGTATATACAATAAGGGGAGAAACGTCCAAACGTGTCTTCTCGTTGGTTGGGCGTATGTTCCGTTGTGGATTATGTTCAATTGAGGTTGTATCTTCTCATGGCTTGGACGTTCCAGCTGTTAGGCCGGTCATGAAAGGCACTCCTTAAGAAGTTGGGTTACGGGTTAGGGCGCAGTGTCGTTCATTGTGAAAGTTCCAATATGCAAGTATTAACTTCTCCCTAGAATCGAAGAGGTATCGGATGGTGTAGCCACGAAACAAGTTTACCGAGTTTGTTTTGGTGGGCGGTAGAAAGTCCCCACCGGGAATAAGAGCATGTTGATGTCGATCTAGGTCGGTGATTGGCGAGTAAGGAACGCCAAAATTTGCCATGAGCGTCCAGACATCGTTTGCTTGATCAAAGTGGAACCTGTGGACGTCTGTGTCGTGCACTTTGCACGGAATGCAGAGGGGCGATCGGTAGAGATGGATCCGATGCAGGCCATGTCCGTTAACTTCTTTTCCGTTCACAGTGGGATACCAAACTGACAGCTTTCCATATGTGCCTCACACATACTGTGGATGCTTAATTTCGATTGGGTTGTATGACCGACACTATTGTATCAGATTATATACTGTTTTCGTCTGAGACAAACGAGCAAGTGGTAATGATTTGTATACATAATTAAGGTCCAGGAAGAAACGTCGGATATGATGGAAGGCTATCGAAATGGCTGCAATCGTAACTGGGGCTACCAAAGAGTCCGGAACAATGGCATTGAGTAGGATTACGGTGAGACTCTGTGGGCAACGACGCCAGATTTTTTTAATTGGGAGCTGACGTAGCTCGCCGTGACTCTGGTCGGCGCATGTGTTAGTCCCACCCACGCGGGGGTGCAAGGGCGCCGTATTGCACTTAGAATATCAATCCTGAGCTGACGTAGGAGTCTAATGCAGCCAATAAACGTCATGCCAGGAGAGGTGGAATCGGTAGCACTTAAGCCACATTCGGTATGCAGGAAGCATGATAGATATTCACATATTGTGTACATGTAACTATCGTAGCCAGTGATCTGTCAGACTTCCTCTGATTCTCGCCTTCCGTTGATCGCCGCTGAACGGTGGAGATCGGCTGAAAAATCAGTGCCAAGACATCTGACTGTGGTGGCCGATGAGCAAGCTCCTTGATGCCTCTTCATAGGTTGCCACCGACGTCAGGGCTGCTCAGTGCGTAGGTAAAGGACGAGGTCATTCGCGTAGGTTGTACATCGTTGTACTACGTTGGCGTAGTCCCTGGAACAATGGGTCTAAAGCAAAGGCGAATAATAGTTGAAAGCGGCAGCCTTGTCGGACGGATCGTGTTATCACTAAGGACGGTGTGAGGCGACCGTTGAACATGATTTTGGAGGTCGCGTCGGTCAGAAGGCGCATTGCGACATTGCCACCATAGAAACCCATGTGATGGAGAACTTCATACAAATAAGAGTGATCAACACGGTCGAAGACCGGCATAAAGTCACGTGAAGTTCGTCCAAGTAGGTACTAACAAATAGTTTATAAAATTCAACGGGGATATCTTCGGGTCGAGGAGATATATTGTTATTCCCTTTTAAATTTCTTCTTCTACTTCATCCGTAGTCACGTCTTCCTACAGCTGACGTTTTACCTCCACTGGGAGAGTACTTGGAGTAAGTTGTGGCACTTCTGAAATCAGTTCTGGAGAATGCAGTACAGCTTCATATAGTCTTGTGAAAATGGTATGAAACGCTTGATCTATGGCATGTTGGGTATCGTGCAGGTGACCTTACGCATCAAGGAGGACGTGTATCAAAGCCCACTTCGACTTTGTCTTTCCTGGAAAAGATGGTACATCGACGGATGTTCTTCACCTATTAGATTATTTGTACGAGATCGGACTACAGTCCCTTCCAGATGGTGGTGCATTAACAAAGAGATTTGGGCCTTTGTTCGGTGAACCATCGTCTGCCTGGCTGTTGAGAAAGGCGTCGTTACACATTCTCGGAGAATGGAATAATAGTAATTCAAAGTATGCGTTGATGTCTCGACCGTAATTCATCAGTCTTGCTGAGTGTTGGCTTTACACAGAAGAGCCACCAAGATAGGCCGAAGTTAAGGGCGTTAAGGAGACGCAAACATTGTGTCCATGCATTTTCGATCATATTTCGACAGTCTGAAGCGGTCTGGTGAGACACTTTTAGTTTCCACAGGCCATGACTGAGCCACATACGCTGTCGGCCGAGAATAACGTCGCAGATATATGCCTCATGGTCTGAAAAGGCTAAGGGCCAGACTTAAGCGTGACGAATACCATCTGCGAGAGGGCGGGTGAGGTATATGCGAACTAGGCGCCTAGAGGAATGGGCAGTGTAAAACGTACATCCCGTGCGAGTTCCGTAGAGTTTTGTCCAGGTGTCAACGAGTTGTAGTCTGTAGATGACCAAAGAGAGAGCCGTACTAGGTGAATGTTGTGGCAGTTGATCGGTGGACCCTTGAGTCGAGTTGAAATCCCCGCCAAATACCAGTCATCTTGTGGACCTGTGAATAGCGGCGTGACATCCTCGGCAAAGACTGTATTGCGGTCTCGACGGTGCCTGGAGCCGGATGGTGCATAGATGTTAAAGATACGCACGCCAAATACAGTAAGGGCCATTCCCCGAGTAGTCCTCTGCTGGAAGCCCGACCCTTAGGAGGATGGCGACGCCTCTGCCGCAGGCGTGCGAAACGTAGCCAGTATACCCAGTGGGGATTAGGAAATCCCGACAAACACCTCCTGTAGGAGCGCAATATCAACATCAGTTGAGTAGACGGTGTCTCTAAACATCGCCATTTTGTGTGGCGGCGGAATTGTGGTCACATTCATCGTGGCGATAGGATATTGCTGTGGAGGGACACTTGCAAGGTTTACAGAAGGCGTTGCAGTGGCTTTTTAATGTCACTGACTTGTCGTGTCTCCCAGAGTTGCCGCGATTCCCAGTTGTATACCAAATCTGGCGCCTCCATGGGATGCACTAGCTTAACTGTCTGATCCGCTCCTTCACCAACATCGTCGGCCCATGACGTAGATGTCGATGACATGTACTGGCGTTCTTCTTCTGTAACGGACGAGGCGGATGCTCCAACCGATGTTGGAGGAAAATGTCGTTAGTAGATGCTGACAGCAGTGAATGTATCTCCTGGTGCGTCACCGTAGGACTGTCGAGGGTGGCAGTATCATTCTGCTGCTGGTCGGAAAATGATAGGTCACTGTCAGACATTCGATCGTTACCTGAAAAGGTCGTCCGATGAAGGGCGTCAGCGGAGGATGTTCGACGGCGTTTCTTACGCCTCCGAGGTGACCGCTGTTTCCGGATGTGTTGGTCTGACTCAGGATGTGGTTGCTTCTCTTCTACCGCCGTACCCGTCTGGACGAAAGCAGACGTCAGCACTACACTTAGGTCGATGTCCATGGTACCGGCAGTGTCATTCGGAACGGTCTCTATTGTTGCTAGCTCTAGCGAGGGCGCTGGAGGCGGTGCCGCGTCGTTATTGTCTTCTGCGTTAGGTAGAGGTAACATGTTTTCAGGCGTTGCCTGGAGTGCTACTACTTAGTTCTGTGCAACTGCGGCGTAGGTGACGGGTAGGGACGTGACCGTCATTGGTGAGTGGTGTCTGTACCAAACGTCGGCGCATACATTCGGATCGGACATGACCTTCCTCACCACAACCTACACATGTTCGTGGCTGACATGACGACGACTCGCATACAATCAGGTGTGATGGAAAGTGTTTCGTCAGCTCAATCTGCATCTTACGGACACTATTTAGCACCTGGTAGGTCGTAAATTTTTGCCACTTCTCCGCGAGGTGACCGATGACGTTACCATACGGTTGGAAAACTGCAATGAACGTTTCTTGAGGTACTTCAAACGGAAGCTCAAACACCCACAGTGTTCGTAGGCCGAATGATGATCGACCGTTACCGCACCTATGTGTCCATCAGAGTGCATGAATTTGTCCCTTGTTATGTCGTTGGACAACTTCATAGCGCTTCAGTCGTCATCTTAATGTAGACGATGCTTCCAGGGTTGGAAAAGTGTATTCCGACCACGTCTTCTGGGTTTCAGCGAAGATTTTCGCGAATGAACTGTTCGAATTTAAAAGCTCTTGGTCGTGGATGTTCAGCCTCAAACGTTACTTTTATCGTCGCACTGCGGTAAGCATGCACCATGAGGTACGTTAATGCGGGACTCAATACACACAAATACCGCGGAGCGTTAAAGCATCGCGCGGAACAGATCCGAATGCCACCACGGCTGAAGGCCAATTGACCACTAAGCTATCCCGACAGGACTCAAGGTCCGTTCTCACAACTACAATTCTACCAGTACCTCGCATCCTACTTTCCAAACTTCACAGAAATTCTCCTGCGAACCTAGCAACACTAGCACTTTTGAAAGAAAGGATATGGTGGAGACATGGCTTAGCGACAGCCTAAGGGATGAAACTTTCATTCTGCAGCGCAGTGTGCGCTGATATGGAAGTTCCTGGCAGTTTCATTTTGGAAACATCTCTTAAGCTGTGGCTTAGTCATGTCTCCACCATATCCTGTCTTCCTGGAGTGCTAGTCTTGCTAGGTTCGCAGGAGAACTTCTGTGAAGTTTTGAAAGTAGGAGTCGAAGTACTGGCAGCATTGAAGCTGTGAGGACGGACCGTGAGTCGTGCGGGATAGATCAGTGGTAAAGCTCTTGCCTGCGAAAGGCAAAGGTCCCAGGTTCGAATGGCGGTTCCAGCACGCAATTTTAATGTGCCAGGAAGTTTCAGGTTTATAATGTTTTCATCGCTTCAAATGATTGCATAGGGTGTCTTCACTTTCTGTATATAATGCTAGAGTGGTCTCAATATGTCTCATTGGCATACTGACAGTCACACTATGTTTTATATCACATAATGCTGTAACGTATTTGAGTATACGCAGACTATATGTGGGAGAGTAAACTAGCTCTCCATTACTTTATCCCTTGTTTTCATCACTTGGTCAGTAATAACTTTCGAATTCTAGAAACGCGCTAAGAGAAAAACACCTTTATCCTATCGTAAACGTTCTAGAGACTGTAATCCACATGTAGTCATCAAAGATTTATTTCCCTTTACGCTCATCATTCTGCACATAAATATATGAATGTCTGTTATTTTCTCAAATATTTCATTCTAATGGATTTTGCTTTGAAATTTGTTTAGGTTTCAAATCATCCAGGATAGAGATCATACAAAATTTTCTCTCCGACGGAGCATTTCAAGTATTGTCAAAAAAATTCCATTTAGTTAGAACATCAGCTGTGCTATCTACAGACGAATCTTGGAAACTTCTCTAATACCAGCCTGCATCAAGAGCTATGAAACTGATAAAAGTACTTTTATTTGTCAGGATATCCCCATCGGGTTTTCCGATGCCTATTGCAAGTCTTTTTTACATTGTCGCCACTTGCGTGACGATGATGATGATGATAATGATAGTGAATATGAGGACAAACAAGCAACACTCATTCCACTGATGGGAATCTTACAAAGCCCTTCATGGGGTTGAACGACGATTTTACTGAGCTACGGAGGAAGACATTCTCAAAGGGGGAGGGGGCGGGGGAAACACAATGAGGAAAAAAAAAACTTCAAAAGTCGTAAAACAGTAAAATTATTATACACGTAACATGTAGACAGTCGAACAGTTGTGCTGAGTAACATTTTCCGTTATTCACACGCGAACGAATCTGCGAGATGAAGCGCAAAGTGAAACCTGTTTCGTCCGCAAGCCGCCGCTCTTCTCCCAGCGGGCGAGGGAACGCTGTTGACTTTTTCGCACTACCTGTTAATGAAGTAGAGCGACTTGACGGGAGTTGACTTTGCTCTCAGAGCCGAGCTTAAGAGGCGCTTATCTCGGTAATCGACCCGAAGTTTGAGCCGCCCCGGGCCGGCACCAAGAAAGTGTTCAAAATCCAGCGGCAATATTCGCTCTCACGCACAAGTTACACTCTGGGCGGACAGGAACTTTGGATGAGACCTCTTTCTCCTGAAGCTCGCGGCATTATAGAGCATGAGGTCTCACACGCATTTAGGTCACCTTTATCCTTTCATGGTGTGTTATCAATGATCGTGTTTTAATCGGCAGATAATCGTATTTTTCTTTATCTGGGACGAGACAGACTGGTTTGAAGCAATTCTGCCGGGTATGACGTGGTCTTCAACTCCGAATAGAAACTATAACCTATATCCGTTTGAACCTTTTTACTGCAAATCTACCTCTGAAAAATTTTGTCCTAATGTTTCCTCAAATGTAAACTGACGATACCCTGATGTATCACGATATGTACTGTCAACGAATTCCTTTATATAGAAAAGTTATGCGAGTAATTTCTTTTCCATTTTTAGTTGAGCATTTTTTCCACGTAACCACTTGCAGACTTCTGTAGCATGACATTCTCTAGGTTTAAAAACGAAGCATTAAAGAAATATAAACTGAAATGACTGTTTTGTATAATTAGTAGCTCGTACCCGGCGCCCTACTGACTCAGAAGAAATAATTCAGCAGATAACGTTAGAAATTTTTAAAGTGTTAACTTCTTTAATGAGTCCATCTTATCCTTTCCCTTCTTTCTGTTCACTTACTCGTCCCCTCGTTTCCACTGGTCTCTTTCTCTGTCCATTATCTCCTCTCCCTCCCTATGTTCATCTCCTTTCACCTGCCTGTCACCATCTCCCCTCTCTCATTCTCCTCCTCTCCCCTCTCTCTGTCCGTCTCCTCCTCTACTCACTTTCTGTTCGTCTCCTCCATCCCCTTTCTGTCCATCTCCTCCCCCACCTACTTTTCTCCCTCCTATATGTGGACAAGTTTCGTGATGACTAGTCAAATGATGTCAAAGTCGAAAGGTGCCCTCCGCCAAGCTAAATTCACTGGTTTGCTCAGTATTAAAAGCATCCTTCATGAAACATACATTTATGTACTGACTTTCATGGTGACCAGTCTAACTATTTTGATGTTTGTTGTAACGTACCCTTTGCTATGCACCTACGGAGGTTTACGAAAGATAGCCGATGTATTAATTCAGGGTATCTGCTCGCTGGCCTCCCGTCAGCTAAAAGCACATAGGTAATTTTTACCTTTGGCCTAACTATAAACGTTGTCACCCAACTGTGTACATACATTGCTACCATAATTAATAAGATTAAAATTGTGTAACATTTAGTACATTGGCATGGTCAATGTTTGCAGTGAACTTCATACTGTTTAATTATCAAATGCTATTAATTACCAATATTTCTATTGGGCGGTAATCTCATAAGCGTCGTAGTCCCCTCGGCAACTGCAGCCTGCTAGGAGTTTTCACTTTGTCAAATATCACCAGTAAGCGTGTTACGTAAAATCTAACAAGGCGAAGGATGTTTTTGTACAAGCCAGTAAAGCCTTATTGCGGGAAAGGTTTCGCCACATATGCACTAGCTTCGACTGCAGCAACATTGCCCTTGCCCTTGAGAGTAAACAGGCTGAAAATGATTGAGAGAAAGTGGATACGTTAACCATTGTGACCTTACAATAACGTACAATACCGTTTAGAGCGCAAAGCACATTAGTTTGACAGCGGAGGGCGTGGAAAGTTCTGACGAGTGAACAGGATATTGGCCGCGTCGAGGAGGTAAGCCTCGCCGTGTTTCTCATCAACACGGCGGGCCAAGACCATATGGAGGCCACGCTGTTGGGCCGCGTGAAAATTGTAAGCCCGTTGGCGGACGTGACGCAAAGTCCAACTGCCATTTTTCCCGCCGAAAACGGCATTGTATTTATTTTTAGATACTACGCTGACACTATTAGAGTTACTGACCAGCACGTAGTAGCAAATGAAAGAGGAGAACAACACGATTCAGATGATGGGTTCACATCAATTATATTGATTTTATATCAAAATTTATTCAGAAAAATAATATTTATTCAGTTGGAAAAATCAAGACGCAAAGTTTGGTATAACCATATTATCTGCAACATTTATATTGCGAATAATAAAGAACTTTTAAAGAGGAGCAATAGTAACTTGTTTAGAATATTTTATTTTTGTTTATTTGAATATGTTGTCTTTGTGTGAACTAAATTAATTGGTTTATCGACCATAATTTGTTTAAAATTATGAGCACAGTAATTCTGAGCAGTACAGTGGAAAGGGGCCTGGAAAATCTACCTGAAAAATGAGTAGTCAAACTGCAGAACTGGGTAATCGAATGGACACTAACATTGGTAAAAGTAAGATCAGAATACTAATTTGAATAGTAAAATTGGTGAAGTGAATGATGAAATTAAAAATCAAAGAAGTGTTTTTATGGGTGAAATAAATGAAATTAAAGAGAAAATAGTATCGAAAAACGAGAAATTTTGTGATAGGTTAAATGGGTTCGAAATCCAAGTTAAAGAAACTGATCAGAAATTAACTGATAGGATTACTGAAGTTTAGATGGAAGAAAGGGTAGCTGCTGCACAATCGGGCTGCAGGAGGAAGATGAAAGAGACGGTATCGAAGCTAGTAAAAAACAGTGCATATAATGTAACCCTCTGCCAGACTGAAGAATTAAAAATAGTAAAGGGTGAGGTGAAAAGTCTTAGTAAAGAAGTGGATGACATGAAAAATTATTTCGGTAATATCATTACGAATCCATTAGGGACTTCACAAGTAATTGCAAGCCCTAACATCAAAAGTTTTAATGGAAGTAGAAAATATCGGGTAGTAGATTTCTTTGCCACATGTAAAAATTATTTGGTTGTTGGCATGTCTGATGAGGCAAAATTTAAATTTGTGAAGCGGCAGCTTGATGAAAGTGCACAGACGTGGGAAAATCAGAATGCTGCTGATTTTACAAATTTTGCCACTTTTGAGGCATTTGTATTAAACAAATACTGGAGTCAAAAGAAACAGACACATCTGAAAAACGAATTTTTAAACGGAGATTATTACCGTAAGGACTGAGGAAAACTGCAGGAGTTTTGCGAGTGGGAATCGAAAAAATTAGTGCACCTGGACAAGCCGTTAAGTGTGTTAATAGTGATCTCTATGACAATGAGACGTATATCACTTGGTTCATAAAACCTTCCATTCTTGTGGACACGCGACCTTACGTTGGCATGTATGAAAAAATTGTTTGAAAAGTCTTGGTCGCATTTAGCTTTATTTCATGACGCGTTTCGAGAACATCATCATCAGAAAAAGATTTTAAAAAACGATGGGAAATACAAAGCAGTTGAGCATGTAAGTCTGGTTGAACACCTTCACCAGACATCCATGATGGTATTTTAAATTTGTAATCAGGCATCTATACCAAGATGGTTGTATTTCCCATCGTGTTTTAAAATCTTTTTCTGATGATGATGTTTTCGAAACGCGTCATGAAATAAAGCTAAATGCGACCAAGACTTTCAAACAATTTTTTCATAAATGAGACGTATGCCACACAATCCTACAGACTGTGTCGAGAGTTTTCTCGATTACGTGCAACGTATAGAGTTTGCAATGCATAATTGTTATAGAGGAGGAAATAATTCTGGCGGTAACTTTCAGAATAACGAGAAAGAACAGAAACAATGACGTAGAGCAGGGAATAACGGCTGGCAAAATAATTATAATACTAATGACCACCGTCAGGGTAAATAAAAACACTCCCAACCGTAGTCCGTGGAGGGCACGAACGAAGAAAACGATAGAGCCTGGAATGAGGTAAAGAATACCAACCACGATTTTAGTGGTAATGAAAATAAGGAAGATTTAGGTGTGTTCAGTGTTGTGGCAATTTTAAGAAGTGAAGAACTATGGAAAGTGTGGCGGGAGCATAATTTATTAAAAATTTGATTCCGACGACTTCGATGTTAGGGAGTATGGCGTTCAGGTAATAGAACCTGACGTAGCTGATGTGCGTAATCAAGCAGATGGAGTCCTGTGCATGGAGATTATAATTACATTGCTGCAGAATGCGGGAGGAATCGCGGGGAAGCGACAGCTGACACTTTGATGACAGACGTAAAAAGTAAACAGCTGAAACGAATCTTTAGATGTTACTGACAACTGTAACATGGTCAGAGAATGTATCATTACTGTCGAGCCGGCCGCGGTGGCCGAGGTGACTGAGGCGCTCCAGTCACGGTCAGCACGGCCACTACGGTCGGGGGTTCGAATCCCCCCTCGGGCATGGATATTTGTGCCGTCCTAGTTCGTAAGTAGTTCATAAGTAGTTTGTAAGTTTAGGGACTGATGACCCCGTAGTTAAGTCCCATAAGCTTAACAAACATTTGAACATTTGAATTACTGTTGACGAACAGCAAGTTGCTGTTGACGATATAAATACTGACTGGCTCAGCAAAGGGGAAAATCTCGAAATCGAAATTTATGATTCAACTGTAAGTGAAAAGTTCGACGTTGCTAAAAAATTAAAAGTGGTAAGTGAGTGTCAGTCTGAGTTTCGCAGAGTATTTAATGAAATGTTTAAAGATAATTTCAAGCTGGAATCACCTAATGAAACAGTAATTGGTAAATTGTAGATAACTGGTTTTAAAGTAATAGGTTTATTGGTAGAGACTGAGCTTAGGAAAGAGCCAGTCGAGAACGTGCAACCGTTAATTAAAGTGTTAATTCATGTTATAACTGTGGATTGTCTTGTTGTTTCTAGGAGTATAGTATGTTGCGTTTCTCCATATTTGTTTGGACATGTGAGAAATGATGATACTATCGTATTTTCAATTAGTACTGTTAAGATGGACAGCATCTGGCAGTTGTAGTAAACGTATAAAAAACAATTTTTGAAATAGGCATTGATGGCACATGTATGGAAACGTTTTTTTTTATTGTTGATAACATGTGCACTAACATTAATGTGGGTTCAGACTTCTTGACAAAGGATGCAGGAAATCTTAATTACAGTGACAAGGACCGCGATTTAAACAATGGTGCATACACAGAACACTTTGTATTTCAATGTACCTGTGATTTCTTGTATGTGTGCAAGAGATTTAATATTTTTGGGGTTATATTTGTGGTTTATTGTAATTTTATAATTGTGAGGAGTGTTTTATGGTGGTAATTAATCAGATCGATTGGTTCTTGGTGCACGGAGGTGGCGGAAACTTGTAAGTAGTTCAGAGAATAATTACTCTGGAGAATTAATTCTTGGTGCGTAGAGGTGGGACTCCGTATAAAAACGGTGTTTTTTTTTTTTTTTTTTTTTTTTTTTTTTTTTTTTTTTTTTTTTTTTTGTGGAAAATGATTAATTTTTGTGATATGTGATATTTATTAATGTAAATTCAGGGATTGAAAATTGACAATGTGTCAGTCTCTTTTTGGAAGGTTTAAGTTTCGTTGAGCGAAGATACCGTTTTCTAACGTGTTCTGTGTAGTAAAGTTGGGTTATTAGTTATTGCTAGGACCAATGACTGCCGGAGAAGTAAAAACTGCTACCGCGTGTCTCACTCTCAGCGCAGTGACTGTACAGATCGTCCTTTGCGATGAATAGCTTCCAGCAGTTGGTATTTTAGCTGTCAGGAGGGTGTGTGAATTCTGTAGGCTCTTCTATGGGTAAAACATTTTCTTATGGGCAAAGTCGCTAATTGGCATAATTTTTCGTTTAAGTATCTGGTCTAAGTGATGGACTGCAGGAAGCAACGTAGCACTGCTGCTTCACTTAATAGAATCGTAAATGCAGTAACTGCTGACTCTGTGGTTCACTGTTCGTATACTTCGTCAAGTTGTAATAAAAAGACAAAAAGTGCTATGTGGACTAATAAGCGAAATGATGACCACATGGTTCACACATTTAGTATTGGCTTTGAATCTTTATTCATTTTCCTATGTACATTTGAGAAGGAAAAGAAAGTATTAGCCTAACATCGTAGAATAATAATAACAGAGTAAAATTGAGTAAGATATTGTTTTTATTTTTTGTTTTATGTTATGATTATAGGGTAATTGTCTGTTTCACATAAGCACATGTAAATGTAAACACAGAATGCATACGCCCTGCAACTGCTGACCTCGACATTGCTCAAATTGATACAATAAATGTCATTAATTCAGTTTATATTGATTATATATGTTTGACGATTTGTTCATGGGGAGTGCATTGTTGGTACTCTTTTGCTTCTAGTTTCACTGTGTGAAATTGAAGGTAATGGGACGTATTCTGTCGCCGCGTGGGAGTAGCCGAGCGGTCTGGAGCGCCACGTTGCGGATCGCGCGCCTCCCGCGTCGGAGATTCGAATCCTCCCTTGGACATGAATGTGTGTGTTGTCTTTAGGTTAGTTTAACTTAGCTTAAGTAGTTTGTAAGCTACGGACTGATAACCTAGCAGTTGATTCCGATAGGTTTACAAACATTTGAACATTTGAATTGGTATTCTGACGTTACAACAACGTGCAACACCGTTTGGAGAGCAAAGCGCGCTAGTTTGACGGCGGAGAGCGTCGAATGTTTTGACGAGTGAATAGGTAATCGGCCGCGGCGAGGAGGTAAGTCTCGCCGCGGCGGGCCAAGACCACGTGGAGACCACGCTGATGAGCCGCATGCAAATGGAAAGTCCGCTGGCGGACGTGACGTAAAGTCCAACTGCCATTTTTCCCGCCGAAAAGCGGCATTGTCTTTATTTTTAGACACTACACTGACACTATTAGAGTAGCAGACTAACACATAGTAGCAAATGAAAGAGAAGAACAACACGATTCAGATGATGGGTTGACATCAATTATATTAATATTATATTTATATTAATTTTATATCAAAATTTATTCAGAAAACTAATATTTATTCAATTGGAAAATTCAGAGGCTAAACTAAAAATCAAATGTTTGTAAATCTATCGGACCAAACTGCGTGGTCATCAGTCCGTAGCTTACAAACTACTTAAACCTAGGTAAACTAACCTAAGGACAAACACACACACCCATGCCCCAGGGAGGACTCGAACCTCCACGGCGAGCAACCGCGCGCTCCGCAGCGAGACGCTTTAGACCGCTCGGCTACTCCACCGCGGCGAGGCTAAACTAATTGAACTACAGTAACGAGCGAGGGCTCAAATGAAATGTATCAAGAGGCAAAGTTTGGTATAACCATATTATCTACAATATTTATATTGCGCATAATAAAGCACATTTAAGGAAGAACAGTACTGATTGGTTAATAACAATCAATACGAGACAGATACACAAACTGCGAGGCCACAATACTGTATTCCCGCATCAGGGAGAACAGACCATGAAGTATTAAGACACAATTAATTGTCGTCAGCAGCCTAACCTCGGCCTGTATACTATTATATGTTTTTGACGACGTTACAACATTCAATGAATGCAGGTATCGTAAATACACATTATGAATTGTTTAGAATATATTATTTTTTATTGTAATATGTTGTCTCTGTGTAAACTAAATTAATTAGTTTATCGACCCTAATTTGAGTCCAGTTATTCGGATCAGTTCATTGGAAAGAGGGCCGGAAAATATACTTGTAAAACTATTTACCTAAGTGATTACTTATATATCCATTGTGAGACGACCTAAAGACTTATTTGTCATGCTGAAGGTACTCATTAGTTGAAACTTAATAATTTGGGGGTATTAAAATCAAATGTTCGTACAGCTTATGGGACTTAACTACGGGGTCATCAGCCCCTAAACTTACAAACTACTTATGAACTACTTACGAACTAGGACGGCACAAATATCCATGCCCGAGGGGGATTCGAACCCCCGACCGTAGTGGCCGTGCAGACCGTGACTGAAGCGCCTCATTTCCCTCGGCCACCGCGGCCGGCGGGGAGGAGGGGGTATTATTAGTGCTAGAAATTAAAGTACGTATTGCATTAGAATGATAGTGCGTATCTACCGATGCCGTCATATCAACATTTTCAGTCGTTATTTAAAAAGTTTTGTACACTACTGGGAGGGCCACCGAACTTCGTTAGGGGAACGTATTACTGGAAATACCCCACATATAGTATATAAGGGGTGCGGCGAGCGGCCCAAAATCAGTAGACGGCATTTCAGTTTTACGAAAGACTCATTTTAGAAACATTATCCAAATGGTTAAACATTCCTATAGCTATTTTGTTAGCAATATTGGGGGCTCCAGATAGTCATACCAGACGGAGTCTAATGGAGTCGGAGGTTCTCGCCATTCGTAATCATGCAGTGGGAAAAAAAACGACTTTAGTAAAGGCGTATACTTCATGTTTTAATGTTATTTTGTAGATGAGCACTAGTAAAAAATTCGCTGATATCGAAAGTTTAGTTTTACAAAGAAATGTATACGTGTACGAACAGTAAACAACGGACTGACAGCGAAAGGTGGCCAATCTTTATATATGATTCGGCGACACAGATCCTGTTGAAGCGGATGAATTTCGTAATCATATATCGATCAGTCCACCAAAAAAAAAAAAAAAAAAAAAAAACAACCATAGAATCTGTTGAGGCGTCGCTAAGGCAACTGCCATAGGAGTAAGCAGAGAATATCCGACAAACGGTACGAGTTTTTTCGCATGCATAGCCACCAGAGCAAGAACGTCAGCAGTGAGGAACGCCAAGCCATCATAAACAACAAACCCCTCTGAGTTGTGGTGCAGTCGGACAAAGGAAACGCGAATACCGCAGATTACGACGAACGGATTTAAAAGCTGTTAATTGAACCCACCTATAAGAAGCTTAAGGCCAAGATAATAATAAGCACTGCTTAAGCTAACCAGAATGAACTTCGATACGGCCAGAAGACTCAACCCGCAAGAACCACAGGCACCAGGGATATATATGGAGGCACGAATATCCACCGGCAGTCTTTAAGGCCTATTGTCGGCAGTATAAACTACTTCCAGACTTGTGAAAGAACTTGCACCGAAGCACCGACATTTTGCTGGCCAAGCGGACTCTTACGTCAAGGACTGAACCGATTTAGAGAAGAAAAGCGAATCTCAGGCACGGATTTGATGGTTAGATTGGACGTGAAGTCCTCATTTAAAAAATTTATCAGTGTCGGATACTATGAACATTATAGACCAATGTTTTCCTACGTGTGGGCAACGAACCCCAAGGTGATCGCAGTCTTTCTCGGGGGGGGGGGGGGGGGGGCGTCGTCAATGCAGGAATTTTCTGCGCCATAAAATAATCAGTCCAGTGCGATTCGATAATACGCAATACAGGTATAATAAAAATAAATGTATTTTGCATCAGAATTACGTTTGCTTGTTAACATTAATCATACCTTGAATAGAATTAACAGGGAAAGTACTTGGTCTCGAACAAACACATCAAAATGGTATGAGAGATAATGTAAAGATCCCTTATTGCACTTGTTATACTCCCGCATCTGCAAAACTCTGCAGTCGTCCGTTAGAGGCCCCTGCGTGTGCCATGCCGTATTGCACTTTGACCTGTCGGTTCGCCAGTAGGGACGGTGCAGTGTGCCTCCGAAGTTGCGTTTTGTGATGTTATTTGTGTGGTCAAGCGTCAGATGGGGCGGCGATTGCTGATCAATTCTGCTAATTTATTGCGATTAGTTGAGATGAAGTTACGAAGTACCCTTCTTCGTGAAGATGGTATTAGTGTAAAGATGAATCTGCATACTTTCTCGTATTTGTTATGGTACAAAAATATGAGCATAAATTAGATACTTTTGTTACAAACTCATAATAATGATAATAGGTATGATAATGATGAACAACTCATTGCAAGCGGTAGTGCTACGGTAAGTGCGGGAAGAGGCGATGGAAGCAGTGGCAGTGAATACCAACAGTCTTTCGGGAAGAAGGACAATTCTCTAGAGAACATGTACGATGATTATTACATAAGTTGTAGTTGAGATATCTGCATTACGTATGGCGTCTGCAATTACATCTATAGTACTATCTAGAGCATGGTTGCAGAGCTTTGCAGAAAAACGCCACACACCAGCACATTGAGGTGTACGTAGAGATCCTGTAACCAAACGTTCATACAGATATGTTTGTTCGAGCCCATGTAATTTCCTTGTAAGTATAAGAAAAACACTATTAACGATGAAGGAACGCAAAACATGTAGACCGTTTTTAGGAAACAGTGGATAACTGGACACGTTGCAGTATTGTTGATAAATTCAAACAAAAAAAAAAAAAACACCTATGACTTCTTTACAAATAGATCACACGTTGAGATATTCCCTTATCGAGTGTAATTATGTCGTCTTACTTGAAATAAACACTCGTTGTGCAAATGTATTTTATGTAAAGGTAGAATATGTTCCATTCCGAAGAATTACGGTTTTATTCTATAAGGCATAATACTGTGCATTATTTTTTACATAAAGTGTTGGTAACAGAATAATTATGACTTTCGTTATGGCTTCAGGGTGGGAGCATTTAGTCGCATATTTTTGGTTGAAAGGGGGGGGGGGGTCGCATATTTAAAAAGTTTTAGAAAGCCTATTCTAGAGGAACAGGTGCCAAGCGACGTTTGTGATCTGGTGCACAACTGATTCAAGTGAAAAAGTGTATTTTATGAACAGACGGATGAATGTTCAATGTGTTCACCTCTCTCGCTCATTGCAGCTGGCATTATCGTGACGGCATTCTAGGAAACAGCCCTCCAGTCCGCATGACTACGTCCAGTTCTATACGTTTGTCATCTGGCCATATGGGGAAGGTGAGCTGCAGAACATTTATCATCACCTCAGCCAACACAAAACATCTTTTTCACTAATAAAAGATTGGGGTGCTCCCTTTCTCCGACTTCGAAGATTAATGGAAGCCAGAAGAGCTACAAGTACAGGCAGGAACCTTCACGCGACTTCCCATCATCCTACGCAAAAGAATCCCGTGCTTGATTCAAACATACGATGCGTTCCGTTTCCCAGAAGAATTTTATAAACAAACTCATATGTGCTGTGGTATGTATACAACCTGGAACTGCTGCCCTTAAATCAGACTATTTTGGCGTTCGTCAGTGTCTCATGGGCGCGCAGAACTTCGCCATAATGTGTGCGATTGTTCACTTGACCATTGCAGAACTGATGCAGGACGTTCAACTTGTGTGGCAATTCTTCGAAAGGACCATCCCGCCACCCGGAAGGCGACAAGCATGGCGGTTTTCTCTTCAGTCGTTGATAACCAACAGCTTGATGAATTCACGTAGATGGCGCGCTGGTGGTTATGTTACTACGATATCTGAAACAATGAAAACTATATCTAAAAAATCTTAAACACGGCTGCAGTTGATGATGTTCAGATGTTTGTACAGCTTATGGGACTTAACTACGGGGTCATCAGTCCATAAACTTACAAACTACTTATGAACTACTTACGAACTAGGACGGCACAAATATCCATGCTCGAGGGGAATTCGAACCCCCGACCGTAGTGGCCGTGCAGACCGTGAGTGGAGCGCCTCAGTCCCCTCGGACACCGCGGCCGGCGCTGCAGTTGAGCAGCGGTGGAGCAAGATGAAATTGTGAACAAATTTTAGCCTACCAGTTGCATAATATGGTATATACATGTACTTCTTGACCTAGATTTCGGCCAAAATAATTTTGCCTTCTTCAGAAGATTTACAATAAGCTCAACATTGAAGTCCGAAACACAGGTCAACGTTTACGCATATAAACCATATTCTGCAACTGGTCAGCTGAAATTTGTTCACAATTTGAAACCTACATCTACTATGACGTAGGTGGCATCTAGCATTATCGAATCAATATCGACGTCGTTTTTCGAGGTGAACAAATTTTTTCCGATATTGCATATTATGAATATACAGGGTGTTTCAATAATTGTGTTTGCCTATGTAACTTATAAAATAATAGGTGACGGGAAATTTTAATGCGGTAGGTCAACACAAGAAACGTTACACTATCTGTGGAGCTATGAACATAGTTTATTGTATCATTTTCCAAAGAGTTACAGCACAAAGACGTAATTTCTTAAATGGAACAATAGTTTTTTTCTATCGTGCATTGGATTCGTTGAATCCAGCTGCGTCGAAATCAATTTAAACTACATTCCTATCACTGTTAGTTTGGGAGCTACAACCCTTAGAAGTTTCAGGGGCAGGTACCACAAACGCTGCCTTCTGCATGTGGTACGGCCGAGTTGTAACGTCACCTGTGTCACAGAGCGAGAAGCTTCTCGATGCGCTGTTAAGACTGCCGACTGTCGCCGCACACGGCCGTATACCCGACAGTTGGAGCCACACAAACAACCGGGGCTCAGGACACCACAGTTATTGACATCGGATGACGATGGCATACAAGAACAACAAGTACGTTGACATGTTGCTGATGCTCGGTGAGTGCCGACACGATGCCACTGAAGCAGCCACGGCGTATGCCGTGAGATATCCTAGGCGAAGAGCGCCGGCAGCCATTACGCTCTTACGTGCCAAACAACTACTTTGGGAAACAGGCAGCTTGGTAATGTGCCGCAGTAACAGACGAAGACCTGCAAGAAGTGAGGAGACGGAGCTTACGAGCCGTTGCTTCAGTCGCTGGTGTCAGTCTCACATCTGTGTGGCGTATAGTACACGGCCACAGGTTTCACGCGTGCCGCCTGTCACTGACCCAGAAGCTGCATGGGAACAATTTCCGTGCAAAAGTGACATTCTGTGAGTGGGCCATGCGTAATTTCCCTCTGGAGTCTTTACAAAGTGTTATGTTCTCTGATGAGCCCACGTTCACAAATTATGATGCAGTGAATCGCCATAACATGCACTACTGGGCCGCAGACAATGCTCGGTGGGTACGACCTGTCGACCGTCAACGTGTGCTGTGGAATCCTTGGGGATGAAATCATCAGTTCCCACTACTTCCCAGGTAAACTGACAGGTGAGTTATATCGCGCTTTTATAGCCGACAGTTTGTATGGTCACTTTGAACAAGTGTGTCTACACACGAGAGTCCATATGTGGATGCAGCGCGATGATCACCCAGCCTATTTTGCGCGTGCTGTTATGGAAGAACTAAACAACAGGTCTGCAGGAAGATGGTTGGGGCGCCATGGTCCTCATTCATGGCCCGTAAGGTCGCCCGATTTAACACCAGTAGATTTTTTTGTGGGGATATCTAAAGGATCGTGTTTATGTCACTGAGCCCACATCCCCAGATGATCTAAAACCGCGCATCGAGAACGCATGTCGCTCTGTCAGACCGGCGATGTTACATCTCGCCCGCAGATCCTTTCGACGGCGCATTGCATTATGCATTGAGGAACCTGGACACAGATTTGAACATCTCATGTAATTCAACTTCCAACCGCTATAACATCCATCACCCACCACACAGCCATGTATTATGTACAGCGTGTGGTATCTGCCCCTAAACCTTTGAAGGGTTGTAGCTCCCAAACTAACAGTGATAGGAATGTAGTTTAAATTGATTTTGACGCAGCTGGTTTCAACGATTCCAATGCACGATAGAAAAAACTATTGTTCCATTTAAGAAATTATATCTTTGTGCTGTAACTCTTTAGAAAATGATACAATAAACTATGTTAATAGCTCCACAGAAAGTGTAACGTTTCTTGTGTTGACCTACCGCATTAAAATTTCCCGTCACCTATTATTTTATAAGTTACAGAGACAAACACAGTTAGTGAAACACCCTGTATGTTTTTTAGTTTGCGTACGGTTTTGTTGTCATACGTTTTTTAAACATCCCGTAGACCAGCTGCTGTACTGCAGATCAGAAACGTGGGTTTTAGAATCGGCTCGTGTCTGGTGCAGCTGTGCGTTGGTGTCCAATATCAGAGAGACCCCACAGCGTTGTCAGATGCGGGCGGCGAGCGGACAGGCTCACATTAGCCTGCTCGGCATACGTTTACAGTTAATTAAAACGCCCATCCGATATGGAGTCTGTTCCGAGCGACGAACGGAACGAATAATTCAGCCATTTGAGCGGCGCTTTCATCAGAGCGGGAGTGTAATATTGCTGCTGTACTTCATACGCTGTAGCGATACTTTCTCAAGCGCGAGGAGACTTCTGTAGCATTTACATTTGACGTCAACAGAAGGGACGTAGAAGAGAGAGAACAAAAAGCACTGCCAGGCAGCAAAGATTCACGATTCATCTCTCGCGTAAATCTATGTATAGCAGTACCGATAACTATATAGCTTCCAGCGGCTTTAAAATCTCCAATAAAAGGAAGGAAGAAAAACTTTCTTTATTTACTGATTCTAACACTAAGCATAAGGGGATTAAGAATATGGTCATATCAATAAGGATGACTGATACGGGACGAAATGCACACTGATAGGACTCCTGGTAACTATCCAGTAACTGAAATTCAACATTTTGCGTAAAAATATTGTCCTTTGCGATACTTGCAAGTTTTGTGTTGCTCCATCGTGAAGATATACCATTATGTCTGTTTCTACATCACGAGAATGTCTCTAATCAGTTTTATCATTTAACTAAACGAGTTGATTAATATATGTCCTCATTTACTAAGTCTCTAATCACACGGTGGGGATCACACATTGCGCAGCTATTCTCCGAAATAGGACTGGCAAGTGTAATGTAGGCAGTTTCTTTACAAGAACTGTTGCAAATTCAAAGTTCTCTGCCATTGAAACACAGCATTTGGTTTGCCTCATCTGTAATATTTTATGTTCTTTCCAAATAAAGTTGTTCGTGATTGTAATACCTAGGTAATTAGTTGAATTTAAGGCCTATTGATTTGATGCATTTATCGCATAAATGAAATGTAACCGATTTCGATTTTGAAAACAAACTATTCACTATTTAGAGTCAATTGCAATGTTTCGCACCATGCATATATCTTATCTAAATGGCTTAATACAAGGACAAGGAACAATGGCGGGTCCTATAACACCTCCCTTGACTACGGCAGATAACACTTCTGTTTTACTCGATGACTTTTCGTCAATTTCTGTGTCCTTTCTTACTGGAAATCGCGAACCGAATAACACGACCAAGTAATTTGATTAGAAGTTGCTTGTGAAGCACACAGTGTGGAAAGGCTTTCGGAAATTTAGAAATAAGGAATCGATTTGGGCATTAAGTGATTGATAACGGCTATATATTCAAAGAACGATCCGAGTTGACTATAGTTAAACTGGTCGGTCCCTTCGTGCTAGTTCACAATGTCCGAAAAGAATATAAATTATTACCAAATCCTGCTATAACCGACATCATTGATATAGTCGGTAACCTGCTCGGTTAGTCGTCTGATCTAACGCACCGTTTTCCGAGACGGGGAGGCGTACCGGCCCCAGTTCGAATCCGGCCATCCTGGATGTTGTTTGCGGACGGTTTTCCACAACCCCCTTGGTGAATACCGGGCTCAATTAGACGATTCGCTAACATGTTTAACACTTTACACTTTCACACATATAACACTATACGCAGACATTTGGGGTACATATTTCCTCCCGGGGAACATGGGGTGGTGGCATGAAGGACATCCGGCTACCCCGTAAATATTAACAAACGCCAAATTTGGATTGAACAAAGAGTAGACCTTGCATGTGCGAGAATATGACCAAAGAGAACCGATAATTTTGCGGATCACTCCGTTGCCTTTCTTGAATTCTGAAGTGACCTATGTAACTTTCCCGTCTTTAATTACGGATCTGTCGCTCGGGGACAGGTCTATAATATATAGGTATGGAGCTAAGATTTCAGCACACTGAAAGGATCTGATAGGCTATATAATCTAGCCTGAAAGTCTTGGATTTGTTAACTGATTAAGTTGCTTTACTACTCCTACGGTTTCCTAAATGCTGCATACTGGCAATTGTTGTTGTTTTGAATTCAGGGGAATTTGCTTAGTCTTCTTTAGTGAAGGAAATTTGGAAACCTGTTTAGCCGTTCTGCCTTAGCAGTAGCGTCATGTTTTGCCGCTAGTATACCTAAAGAACGACCAGAATTTCTCGCAATTAAGTTCGAGCTATATTTAGAGTTTCTGTAATAGATTTAAGGTCTAGGGGATTTTGAATCTGTTTAAAACTGGCACGCTTATATCTTTGCTTCTGCAACTGTCATCTAGCTTGTTATACGTACCACATCTGATTTCACCTGACATGTAAGTTTCGAAAAACTACAGACCATTATTTTGAAAAGTGTTAAGCAAATATTAATCTGTCTGCTTTTCTGAATACATAAACTTTTCGTTCAATTTTGGTTTATTTGGGAATTTGGTAGTCAGTCCGACTACGACAACTCTGTGTTCAGTAATTCCTGAATTCGTTTTTATACATTTTATTATCTCTAGGAAGTCAAGTTTGTTTTCACATTACTTTACTATTATAGTGGATTCATGAATTAATTACTCGAGATAGATTTTCAAGAATGCGTTCAGTATAATTTTGGACAATGTTTTACACTTTCCTCTGCCTTCGGAGAAGTAATTAACCAATATATCATGGTTAACTTAAAGTCACAACCAATTAAGATATTGTGCTTTGGGTACGTTTTTGAAATTTGATCCAAGCAATCTTTTCACATATCTGCAATGGAAACGTCCGAGGCAGTGGGTCGGTAAAAAGAATCAAACCTTAATTTATTCCGATTGTCGGGTATAATGTCTATCCTTTCCGAAGAACTTTTGTCCCTTTGTAAACATTTCGCTGTCAATAACGATTTGTGCGCCAATATATTCTATTAGCGTTAGAAGCTCTGGTACTTTCCCCACACAAATACGACGATTTAATACTGATAGGCCAATGGTTCTCAGGTCTGCGTTCGTCCTATGTGTAACCTGCACCCTTTGAGAATGAAATTTTTGTGTGTTTCCGAGGCCTTCTAAGTCCATGCCTCACAGCCCCCTCCCCTATTAGTGTATCCGCCTCCTTTGTACAGTCGACGCCTGACCTATTCAGCGGAACACCGAACTACACCATTCGGTAGCGCAAGTCGAGGAATCAGCAGCCTGCACTATCGCAGAACCATATATGATTTAGACCCTCCACTCTGTACCAGATGGCTGCATTGCCGGCCGCGGTGGCCGAGGGGACTAAGGCGCTCCAGTCACGATCTGCACGGCCACTACGGTCGGAGGTTCGAATCCCCCCTCGGGAATGGATATTCGTGCCGTCCTTATTATTAGCTAGTTTGCCTACTGACCACTGAGCTATCCCAACATGACTCCCGGTCCGTCCTCTCAACTACAATTTTGCCAGTACCTCGCCTCCTACTTTCCAAACTTCACAGAAGTTCTCCTGTGAACCTACCAAGACTAGCACTTCTAATAGAAAGGATATGGTGGAGACATGGCTTAGCTGCAGCCTAATGGATATTTCCAGAATGAAACTTTCATTCTGCAGTGTAGTGTGCTCTGATATGAAACTTTCTGGCAGTTTTATTTTGGCTTTCTACGGTCGGGAGTTCGACTCCCCTCTCGGGCATGGATATTTGTGCCGTACTTAGTATTAGTTAGTTCATAAGTAGTTTGTAAGTTTAGGAACTGATGACCCCATAGTCAAGTCCCATAAGCTCTACTGATGACTGCATTCAGTCCTGTCAACTATGACACAGATGGTTAGCTCTGTCTTGCAAGCATAACTGTTACTCTTTACAAGTTCAGATAGCCGCTCAAAACAGAAGAGAACCTCTTCCGATCCATATGACACATCGTTGGTACCTACATGAGGCACCATCTACAGCTCGCGGCACCCTGTGATCTTCATGCCATCCAGAAGATCACGTTCAACATCTGAAACCCGCCATGCACAAAGAGAACACACTGGATTTCTTCCCCTCCAAACTGAGTTGTCAAGGAGTAAAAATAAAACGAGTGAATCTGAAAGTACCACACTAGTGTTTTTTGCTATTAGTCTGATATAGATATCTGAAGTACACCGATACCCCATTTCACACATTTCCAGAGCCCAATATATTTTCTATTGAGCCCAGTATCTAACTACACATTATTTGTAAACTACATCACATTTTAGTTTTTATTCATTACAATTGTGTGCATAGGCTGACATAACCTTTTGATTAATATGTTTGTATCTATTTTTAATCATTATGACAAAGTTTAAATAAATATCTTCAAAAGATATATTGATTGATGTAATAAAAATTACCTTGTTTTCTTACCGCTGTAACTTTGTTATGTTAACAACAAAACAAGCATCCTATCAATGTTATCACTTCAGATATTTATATCAGACTAATAGCAAAAAACACTAGTATGGTACGTTCTGTTTCACAAGTTTCGTTTTTACTGTATGGCTATTAACTTAGTATTCTATGTATGTGCTATGTTTACACCCAACAAAACAATGATCTGCTTTCACGTTTATCACTGACATTTATATTCAGACTAATAGCGAAATCACTACTGTGTTAATTTATTTTCACACTCTGTACTGTTTGTCAGTCAACTCAACTTGATTTGTAATTACGATTTTCTTTACTTAATTATCTGACATTACGTTTTTTGCCACATAACCTAAATAATGTCACTCGATCTGTTATTGATTTGAAAGTATGTTAACATCACAGCTCCATAGTATTACAGATGTACATATCATACTTCCACTGCATTATGTTGTATAGCACACGTTGATAAACATAGCAATCTCATTTTTTCATCAGTCATAGATCCCAGTGAAGACCAAAGACTGTCATAGACATAGCATAACTGCACGCACTATAATGTTTTTACAATGAGATCCAATGTAAGCATGTTTGTCATCTTTGGTTTTCAAAATTTTTATTGCACAGTCATCAACGTATGCTTCAGTTTGTAGCAATCATCCACTGGGAAAATCTCTATAAGAAGTTTAGTTTGCTGACAAAATATTTATTTTACAATTTTGTATTATGATATGTTAAGCTATTAGGTAAAATCTGTATATTACGTGTAACTTGCAATACTATTCCATTAATGTTGTATATGGTTGACTAATGCACTTGATAACTTTCATTTAGTTCAGGCCAGTACTTGAAATGGTAAACTAACCGAAACCGGTAGCATTAAAAAAATAATAAAATAAACAGATATAGTCAATATGACATTTGACAATTATTCAAAATGTTGAAATGTTTGTAAATCTATCGGACCAAACTGCGTGGTCATCAGTCCGTAGCTTACAAACTACTCAAACCTAGGTAAACTAACCTAAGGACAACACACACACCTGTGCCCCAGGGAGGACTCGAACCTCCACGGCGAGCAACCGCGCGCTCCGCAGCGAGGTGCTTTAGATCGCTCGGCTACTTAAAAAAAAAATAATAATAATAAATAAAAAAAATGTTCAAATGGGACTTAACTACGGGGTCATCAGTCCCTAAACTTACAAACCACTTACGAACTACCTCATACTAAAGACGGCACAAATATCCATGCCCGAGGGGGGATTCGAACCCTTGACCGTAGTGGCCGTGCAGACCGTGACTGGAGCGCCTCAGTCCCCGCGGCCACCGCGGCCGGCGCTCGGCTACTCACAATTATTTAAAACTGTTAAGCCCCACATGTTCACCTTTCTAAAGGTGTGTTATGGTTGATTAATCCATACATATTAGGTGGTCTCAACAACATTCTACCAGCTACTACTGCCCCCATTCTTACCGTTACGTTATACCATCTGGCGTCAGCAGTACATTGCTCTTTTCTGACTTGCTCTGAGGAACGTTAA
The DNA here is from genome assembly GCA_026315105.1 of Locusta migratoria. NCBI lineage: Eukaryota > Metazoa > Arthropoda > Insecta > Orthoptera > Acrididae > Locusta > Locusta migratoria. The sequence goes on from CM048747.1 coordinate 108,391,822, forward strand.
TACGATGACTACAAGCCAGAAATACCACAATTGGCTTCCTGACACTTGATCAGGGACAGCACGCACATTTAGGCGCTCTCTTAACTGTTGGATGGTGATCAGGTAGTTAGAACGAGCGAGTCTCGTGACTGCCATGGCCCGTTCCGCCTCCGGAGCATACATCAGCAACGGGCTGGGCTGCAGAGTGCTTCCGGCGACTCCATCTCGGCGTATCCGCTTTCGCCGCTCTGCAAGGCGCCGGCCGGGGCGAGGCTGGAACCCGCGCCGGTGGTCGGGTGGAGTTATTAAGCGTGCGAGCGGAGCACTGCGCTGGTCGTGGATGGAGGAGAGAGAGAAAGAGAGCAAGAGAGAGAGAGCGAGAAAGAGAGAATGAGGGAGGCTGAAAGAGACGGAGCGAGCCGCGCGCCTCGCTTCTTCGGGAACGCGTCGCCAGGAATTCGCCTCCTGGGAAATACACGAGATATAACATGTCACATGTAGGAAATACAGACACGCACCGAGGAGCGAGGAGGGGGGACGAACAGAAGGGGTTCCCTGCCGGCGCGGGAAGTGGAAGGCAGAAAGCGCGGACGACGCGCCCGCCGGAAAGCGAGTAATGCAAATTGGACGGGGAAATATTTTATTTCTACCTGAACGGTTTAGATATTGAGAAATATCTTCCTTTACAGGCTTAAGCATGTATGGGCGGGCTCGAAATTTTTTACATTGCATTCACATCGGGGAAGACATTTCACTCGGTCACGGATCTCTCCCGAGGGGAGTGGCAGACCCCCCCATCGCCCCTACCGCTGGCTGCTGAATTCCGTTCCCGCGACGTCCAACGGCAAAGCGACGGCGCATGCTCTGTGGAAAGACCCACACAGATCGAGGACGCAGTCAGCAAGTGTTTCATTTCGGAGAGAATGTGCTGCTCTCCCAACGTACCGATGCAGCGCGAGTTGCAATGTGGCAGCAATTTTTTCGCTGTGACGACGATATAGCTTGTAATATAGAATGAAACTGGAATCGTTTAACAGAAGATATTTTCTTGCAGTCGCTTGGGAAAAATGTCTACACAGGTGCAAGGTGCTACTGGTATACCTCCGTATATCACACATTTATGTAAACGACAAATTTGTAATACGTATTATGAATTCTACCACGGCAACCTACCTGAAGGAAAAGATTATCTCCCTGGTATCCACAAGCGAAAGCAAAAATACGTCGAGAATTTTACATGCCACTCGAGTTCTCCCTTATCCGTGATTAAAAACTGTTATATTCGTTGACTCTGCATGTGGTGTCGCACAAGTCTAAAGTGCGCGCCACCTACTTTCGCCACGCGCCGCCATGCATGCACGGCGCGGCGTTCTTACGACGTCAGCCACGAGCGCCCTCTGCCACAACTGCGCTCGTGGCCACCACTGAACGACATCGTTCACTTGGGACTGAGATAGGAACCAGTTAACAGTTCAGAATCAAATAGGCAGCAGTTAAGACTTGGCTATCGGATAGGCACTAGGAACCATCAGTAGGCAGGCCTCTACCTAATCTATGTATCAGCATTCTGCAGTCAAGAACTATGTAAAAGTATTACTAAGTCTCTGTGAAATATATATCTCGTTCTAATTGAGTCTAGTGTTTCTAGTTTCTGCTGTCCCACTGGCTGCTCACCCTCGTACCTGCACAAGCGTGCATCCTTTATTCCTGTGTCGGTACTTTTCTACTCGGCCACCGACACCTACGACGGAAACGAGACACAAAAGCGACGACGAGGATGGGATACAAAAGTGGTGACGAGGATGGGATACAAAAGTGGCGACGAGGCTGAGGCACAAAACTGCATATAATTCTCTGTTTTATGCATATATTAGGTCAAAGGATGTATATTTGACAAGCCACTCGAGTTCTCCCTTAGCCGTGCAAAGAACTCTTATGTTCGTTGACTTTGTATATAATTATGTGTTTTATGCATATATTAGGTCAAAGGTGTATCCAGGGAAGGAAAATGTCGTATTCTGCACACAATTACCCTAAACACGGACACTAGACAGGCACATTGTGTGTGTAGTTTCGCAACCTCATCCATTAATCTTACGTATTGCCTCGTGCTGAAACATAGTATTCATAAGGAAATGTTCCATTTAAATTTGCAATAATAACATGTTAATGTTGATTGACTAGACTAGTACCGATTTTGATATAACCTAATGTTTTGGATTAAATACTTTTATTAATTATAAGTTCCTATTATAAGATTCAGATTTGCTATACAAAGCTATACGCGTACGTAACATGATGTCATAGGATAACAGGTGATTTCAGTTCAGTACTTCGGCAACTGGTGCAATTGATTACCCTGCTGACGGTTATTCAAAACGCTCTAAACTTACAAGTTTCAAATATTGATCCTCGTGAAACTCCACGACAAAATATATGTTATCCAACAGCATCCTATCCATAAAGCAATACAATATTTAAGGAAAATCTTTGTGTCGCCGATCGGTCTGCAGGATTTAGAGCTATTCTGGATTATATATCTAACATGCAGTAATCTGAGTTTTAATTTTGTAATGTCTATAATTCATGAACAAATTTCAGAAAGTGAGTGTTACTGTTGCATTCAATGTAATTTCAGACGTATATAAGAACCTTTTTTCTAGAAATTACTAGGAAATTTTAAATGACGTATAACGAACTTTCTTTCATAAGTGCAGATTATGTACGCCACGGCTTAAAACAGTCGATTTTGCATTCGTTCTTATTCAACAGGTCTGGTTAAGTATTATTTCACAGTTGGTTAATTTCTAAAAAGTTAATAATTTGGCCAATACAAATATTTATTATATGAAAGATAAGTGAAAAATAAACATTTTTGATCTTTAGTAATTTGGTATCAAAATACCTATCACTTCCTTTTCTTGACGAAGTAATACAAACGATTAGAGTGTAGAGTTTTTCGCTCCTGGGTAAATCACAATACATTTTATTTAAAAAGATGAGGTGAAATGTGGCATTTTTGGTTGGGAGAACTCCTAGGAACTTTTACCAGCGTAAATGGGAAAGCTTTCCTTCCAGTTCTCGTCCGAGCTTTAATGTCTTCAATTTTTTTTTTTTCCTTTAACAATTCTTTCGAATTTTCGCGATTGTGATAAGACGACTTGTTATTTGCATTCAACGCCTTTATTTTGCCTAATGATGACAACGGCTTATACGCTGGTGTGTTTGAAATATTTGCCTGGAGACCATTGAGATATTGCCGCTGGCAGTTACTACTCTGAACTACATCCTATAGGCGTCAAAGAAGTATGAAATGTGAGAAATGTAAAAGTGGGTGTCCACTGTGACGTTAAGCTGAATTGTAGTGAAATTTGGTACAGTTATATCTCGAAGCAACGTTAAACCACACTAAGATAATGAACTCTGACATTACTTTTTCCTACGAGGGAAGTGTCGCGAGTCCAAATGCTTTTGCGACATTACCGATGAGGATGGTAGAGATCATTGAGCTTGCTTTCAAAGTTTTTCGTCACATTAGAAAACACTTACATTATACAGTAATATAGTTAAGTAAGTAACACAAAAGGGTTATCACCATTATATTCGAAAAGACAATTACAAAAATACAAAGTATGTCCATTAATATAACCCGAGCTGTTATGCCGTGGACGGTTGAATTTGTTGTAAAAAACACAACGTTTCTTTCCTGTCTGCGGCGGACATCTTCAGGGGTTTGTGTAGGATTGCAGTATCTACACACAAACACACACACACACACACACACACACACACACACACACACACACACTGGCTCGCTACTGACTGACGCTAAGTTTGGTGTCCGCGCGTTCCCGGTTTGAAGACGTCAGTGCAATGCCGGCCGCGGTGGCCGAGGGGACTGAGGCGCTCCAGTCACGGTCCACACGGCCACTACGGTTGGGGGTTCGAATCCCCCCTCGGGCATGGGTTTTTGTGCCGTCCTTAGTATTAGTTAGTTCATAAGTAGTTTGTAAGTTTAGGGACTGATGACCCCGTAATTAAGTCCCATAAGATAAAGAAACATTTGAACATTTGTCAGTGCAGTTGGCCGTCGTCAGCTGCCGCCGATCGCCGTTGCCATCACACTGTAGTAGACTGGTGGCACATCCCGTCTCAGCACCGCCATCCACATACCGTTTAGATTCATGCCCTCTTCCTTACGAATGAAATTATTCGGATGTTTGTTTAAATGATCAAATGTTTGTATAGCTTATGGGGCTTAACTAAGGGGTCATCAGTCCCTAAAGTTACAAACTACTTACGAGCTAGCTAACACTAAGGACGGCACAAATATCCATGCCCGAGGGGGGATTCGAACCCCCGACCGTAGTCGCCGTGCATACCGTGACTGGCGCGCCGCAGTCTCCTCGGCCACCGCGGGATGTTTGGCGATTTCAATTGCCTCCCTGTAGAGCCTTCTATAGTATTCGTTTGTAGCCGTTGGTACTAGCGTCTCGTCGAAGTGAATGTTTTTGTTACCTAGCTGGAAAGCATTCTCCACAACAGCTGATTGTTCCGTTTCTCTTCTTCTACAATTGCTCTTGAGGTCTCCAAACATTTTGCGACAGTTCTTTTAGTGGTACTCACATAAACATCTCCGACACTACCCGAGATCCTGTATACTCAAGCTTTTTCGAATGGTTTGCGAGCGTCCTAGGCAGGCTTAAGGTGTTCCTGTATCTTACGGGTTGGTTTGTAAAATACCAAATCATCAAAATTCTCCCAATTCTTTCCGTTACATTTTTAAAGTACGGCAGAAACACCTTAGATTTTTTCGTGGCCTGTTCATTATTATGGTTTCTGCGTGGCTGTTTCAAAGCACGTTGTATTTCAGCTGACGAGTAACCGTTCTTCATTAGCGCATTGTGGAGATGTTCCATCTCCTCAGTTTCACAAATGTATCTAGCTCTATCCGCTAACGTTTTGTTAACACCCCGTTTTTGGATGGTGGTTCAAATCGCGGTGCAATTAACTGAGGTATACTGTGTGACCCAAACTACCATTGTCTTCTCTAAAATCAAACATATCGAGAAAATGTAATATGCCCTCTGACTCATTTTCCATTGTGAACTGAATTTTAGTGTTTATGCTATTCAAATGTTCGTGGATCCTGGTTAGTTCCTCCTTGCAGTGTCTCCACAGCACAATGGTGTCATCCACGTATCGAAATCATACACTTGGATTTGTCCTGGCAGTACTTAAAACCTGATCTTCGAATTTTTCCATTGAAAAGTGTGCAATTATGGACTTAGGGAGCTTTCCATAGCTGTAAGTAAATGTCTCTCCACATTACTATCAGCAATAAACTGTGCGGCTGTGACTTGTATTATACGGTGAGGAAGCGCATGTTGAAAATGTGTAATAGAAGGAGAAGTTTGATAATTTGCTACCAAGTCAGACTACGCAGCATATAGACTCTTCCCAGACTGTTGGCAGTCTAATGGACATGAGATTTCGGGTCGAGAGAGTTTACATTTTACTATTATACAAAGCATGTTGTTGATATTACTGGCAAAGTAACATTTATTAAGTGTTCCATAGCACCTCAATGTTATTCAGATAACTAACAATATCATCCACTTAGCTAGTTTCTATTAGCAACACTAGAATGAAATTTTCACTCTGCCATGAGAGAGGAAGTTAATATTAAAGCTCCTTGTCGGTTCGGTCCTTGAAACCACGAATTTAGTCAGGACTATGTAATTTTCTTGGAGAATGATTTGTTCAGCTGGTTTACGCGGTGTGAAAGATTGTCTTTAGCCTCTTTGAATTCTAACTACCGTTTCTGTCTGCAAATGTGTGTATGTGAGTCAACGCACAAACGGAAAGGCTAGTCCCTTCCCCTCTCTTTATGCCACCTGCTGAGGTCTTACTTGTAAATTATGAGCGGAGGTTTGTCTAAAATGTTCACCACCAATAAGGAGAATTTCTAGGTGTGACGCTGGGTACCTTTTCCTCCATAAGCTTAAGAAGAAGGGGCGTAATGTTCGCAAGAAGGTGTGTTTGACGACTTTTTATCAAGCGGTATGTCTAGAGTGGCGTTGCTAAGAAATGTAGTGGCAATGTCATTTCCTTAATCTACCTTAGTGAAAATCATAGTGTGCCCCATCATATTTATTGACCACTATGTTCGACCCTAGTGTTAACATGTAGAGATGAGCAGGGGCTACGGATGCCTTCTACTACTGTCACTACATAGCACCTGGATGATTCTACAGCGTCTGATCCTGTCTACATGTCAACATTGGAGTAAACGTAAGATGATCCACAGGAGGATCCAAAGCAGTAGTCAATAAATGGGAGTGGTAGCTTCTACAATTTTTTTTTATTATTAGCTCAAACCTAGGTGGTTTAGGTGGTTACTATCTTTCGTTTCTCTCTGTATATTAATGTATTTTATCCGAGTTCGAAATCCACGAGAGGAATTCCAGAAATAATGTTATTACTACTGTCACAAACGTGTTTGAATTCTGATGGATTCTGTCTTTAGATTTGTAGTTTTATTATGCTCAATAAAAAGAGCTTTACAATTAATATAAAGTCTCATTTATAAATTCTGAACGAAGAGACTGCTTTGATGCAGCTCTCCACGCTACCCTGTATTGTGCGTGCCTCTTAATTTCTGAATAAGAAGCGCAATCTACATCCTTTTGAACATGCTTACTGTTCAGGTGCCTGGCTATAGGCCTCCCTCTATGATTTTTACCCCATATACATGACTCTCAGTCTAAATTGACGATTTATTGATGTCTCAGAATATGTCCAACAAATGGATCCCATCTCATAATCATTATATGCAAGAAATCTAATTTTTCCCCTAATCTGTTCAGATCTCCTCATTATTTACGTCATCTGCGATCTAATTTTCAGCATTCTCTGTAGCCCCACATTTAAAATGCTTCTGTCATATTTCTATCTCCACTCCTAAACATCCACGTGTCACTCCCGTACAAAGCTACATTTATAACAAACAAATTACCACTGAATGTTAACAAATTTCATTTTCTTATGCAGAAAAGCTTTTCCTCCGATAGCCATTCTTCATTTTATATCTTTCATACTATATCCATCAGAAGATTTTTTTTCTAACCATGTAACGAAACTCGTGTACAGTACTACTTTTACTGTCTCGTCATGTAATAGCCATCATCAGACAATCTGCGAAATAAATAAAAATTTACAATATTCACCACTTGTTTTTATGTACATATGTTACTTCAGTGTTTTCAGTATAAATTTATTTTTACTTACATCCATATGGCATTCTTGGCAATATCATGCTGGTTATATAACAATAAGGTAGTGTTACACTTATCTGGTGTAATAAAATATCGTGATAAATTCGTCAATATTTTGCAGCTTGTTATGACAGTTAGCCAAAGATGCTATATGTTTATCGTTGCTAAGGTACTTGATACTTTCGCTGCTATATAAGCAGCATGACATTGCCAAGAATATCATATGGACGTAAGAAAAAAAAAGGTTACATTGAAAAAACTGACGTAACATATGTATATAAAAACAGAACAGTTAATATTGTAAACTTTTTTTGTATATTTCCCAGATTGTCTGATGATGGTTAACTAGCCGAAATGGATCCATAACATTTAATAAAAAACAATAAAAATATAAAATAAAATTAAAAAAAACTATAAAGCAACAGCACACTGATATAACTATATTATCTCTCTTAGAGACATTTTCTGAGCTGCGGGCCCATTGCATCGAAAAAAAGGGATAGATTGGTGGGACATATCCTGAGACATCAAGGAATCATCAACTTAGCATTAGAAGGACGTGTGTGGGGTAGAGGGACGAACACAGAAAACAGATTCAAAAGGATGTACGTTGCCGAACTTCCACAGGACAGAGCTGCATCAAAGCAGTCTGCGGACTGACGATCTCAACAACAACAACAACAACAACGTAAACGAAGGCTTCCGCGGCCTTTGATAAAACTCTTCTGGGTATTAGACCGCATCGTCAGTACATCAAATGTCTCACGACTTTTCGGCCACTGTTGCAAGCGGTCTTCGTATGGGTGTCACGTTTACTGCTGACGATGCGGTCCAATAACCAGAAGAGTTGATCAACAACAAATACAACATTCAGAAATGTAAAGAGTACGTTGTCAAAAGCGTCCTCAAAATATGAAAAAGCTGAAAGCGTAAGTTTACTTTAACGTATTTTCTAAGGTAAATGGTAATGTTTTGCCTCGCGAGTTCCTACATTTCTCCAGGTAGTATTCTACCAGTTTTCCCATTGGTGTTTCACTCGTGTTAGTATTTTAGAGGGGTATGACAGTAAATAAACTTATGGGATTTGTATAAGAGTGACGGACTGAGAGATATGGACAAGATGTAGACTCTGATCAGAAAGGTGTCGGTGGTGCTCATCGGAGTAGGGTGGCGAGGTACGGTGGAAGGCGTAGAAGACGGTGCCTGGATGTGCCTGTTGTCGGTGGAGCTGGTGGCTGGGGCTCGTCCGGCCGTGTAGTGAGGCGCCATCGAGCCGAGCAGGCGGGTGGCGGTTAACGAGGGCCACCATAACGACGCACCTGCCGCCGCCACCGGCCGGACCTTCAGCTGAGGGAAGGGCACTGTCTGATGAGCGACAGTGGCCGCCCCAATCCACCTCACTACTGCCACCTTTTATTCTGTAATCCAAGAGGTGTACCCACCGAAGGATTTTTTAGTTAATTACTTGCGTTGTGTATAGTAATATGACGTGTAATACAATTATTTATTCTGTTTGCGTACGTTATGATACCATCTTTTCCATATGTATACCAGTCTAATTCAGACTAGACACATTTCGGTTCATTTTAAAGCATCTTCAGTGGACAACTGTTAAGGAAATATTTTTCAGTTTAACACTTTTGTGGGGCAAGCACCACCAAGCATTCGTGGGCAAGTAGCAGGAGAAACGAAGAAATGAGAAAGCGATCCCAGACATCCTTTTTTGGGACACGAAACCCAAGACGGCCGCGGTGGCCGCGGGGATTGAGGCGCTCCAGTCACGGTCTGCACGGCCACTACGGTTGGGGGTTCGAATCCCCCCTCGGGCATGGATATTTGTGCCGACCTTAGTATAAGGTAGTTGATAAGTAGTTTGTAAGTTTAGGGACTGATGACCCCGTAGTTAAGTCCCATAAGCTTAACAAACATTTGAACATTTTTGAACGAAACCCAACTGGCCGCGGTGGAATAGTCGAGCGGTCTAAAGTGCCTCGCTGCGGAGCGCACGGTTGCTCGCCTTTGGAGGTTCGAGTCCTCCCTCCGTCATGATAGGAACCCCACAGAATGCGGCCCACACTGCTCGTTATCTAAAAGGAAAGCGATAAATTATTGAATGTTTTCCAGAGAGTGGAGCCATCTCAGGTTGTGAGCCTACCGACAGATAGGTCCCGCCTCGCAAACTGACCCCATAAACGTGTCGCCAGCGACCAGCGATCCTCGACAACGCCAGCCCAGCAGGCAGGGACAGCGCCTAACAGCTAACGAATACAGTTACCAAGAACAACGAGAAAAGACACATACTGTAGCTTCACCAAACAATAAATTCTGAGATACACCCTTATGACACGCAAGAATAATTTTTGGGAAAGAATGACTAGCAAATTACTCCCAATACACACAGCACACATAAAAGAACCAGAAAGAGAGAAAATAAATGAATAAATAATTGACCTCCCTACATGTTTACAAATATGATTTTAGTTTGAGGGTGGGAGAGGTTTGTTTTTCTCAACTATTTTTATATTAGATTAAATAGAGTTTGGTTGTTGATGTTTACTTAGTTGATTAACACGTTGGCTGCCGTGTGGCCGCCGGTGCCACAGTAAGCGGCTCTGGCGCGCCTCTGAAGTCATCGCGGCAGTCAACGTGTTAATAATTGTTTCTTTTCTGTTCATGCTTTTTTATTTGGAAATTCTCTTGGGGGGTTACTAGATGTTTCTTATTGCTAAATCTATTTTCGTGGGTGTTTCTATTGTGGTAAGATATTAGTTTTCTTGCCTAAGGTGTTCTATAAATGTAGTATGACTGTTGCCCTATTTCCATGATCGTTTGTGTGCTTTGTATCGTTTATCAAGTGTGCTGCAGATCTGTCCTACGTATAGAGCTTCACAATTGTTACATTTGAAATACCAGATTTTTGGTAGATGTCAGTGCTCTAACTTTTTTTTATGAATTTCTGTGATGAATAATGGCTTTAATATGCTGTTTTTATTCCTTGACTCTTCAGGATATTTCCAATTCTGTATTGTCAGTTTATTTCCATATGTGAGAGTGTACCACTCATGATTGAAATTAGTAAAAACCACACAAAAATGTTAAACAAAAAAATATTGCCTCAGCTGAGCACTGAATTGGAAAGGACGATAACCTAATCTGTAATAACTATATTACAACTGCGGAGAAAGAGACCTAAATAACAAAGAAGAATTATTTACTATTTCTCATTTGAATTAGAAAGTTACATAAAAGTCTGTATGTAAACTTCATAAAACAATAAAGTCTGAAGGTGTTTTGTAAACCGAAAATAGGTTATCGAATGAAACTCGTGGAACATTCGAAAAACGTGATTCTTAATTCAGTATGATGTTCCATCAAAAATGAAAATAAAAAACTTCTGCCTTCTTACTTTCTAGAAGATACTGCTTGATTTATACACTGCTCAAAACAATTAGATCATACACATTATACATAGTGTGACATATTTTATTCAGATATTGGATACAACTGTAATTTGTGTGTGATACAGTACGATATTTTGCTGACTCTTTGCTTGAAAGTTACATGGCGTTTACTTAGAGCGAGGCACCATGGGGCTTCCATAATACTGAAAAAGTCATTTTCGTTGTGAGTTCTGAGCAGTGGCGTAGCTATATCACCAAGGGCCCCGGGGCGAAAATGACATTGTGGCCCCTCTCTAAACTAAAACTATACAGATACAAAACTACTTCATCATCAGCTCCTTAACACCCACTGGAAGACATAATGAGGCAAACCTAAATACTATTAAGTAAATTATTATATGTCACGCAGCAGATAATATTTGATCGTACTCTCAAATACAATTATAACTGTGTAAGTTTGTTTGGTTGTTATGCTTTCACGCAAATTTGCTGGGTGGATTTGGATGAAATTTTGCAGAGGAATAAGGTTGGACTTGGTTAGGACATGCAGATAATACACCCCATGGGATAGTTTTCGAAGTTGCTCCATTTTTGGCGAATGAAGTTGTAGGCAGAAGCTTCACTAAGGACGCGTCGATCAGCAATAAAATCCACTCAATCATTCACTACCCATATTTTCTCTTCTTCTTGTACGAATTTCAGAGTGCAATTGATTACAGAACTTCGTTGGGATCTATGATTAAGAAGCACTTCCTTGGGGGAATTCACTACACAAACAGTTGAGTTACCATAATAATATCCTTCTGTAAGAATACATTGTAGAGACTTCATATTCACACGTTGATTGTCAAACACACTGCTAGTAACTCAACGCCATTGATTGTTATTTCGTGAAGATTGACAGCCATGGCAATTCCGACTTCAATCGACAACACGCTAATAGTGGCAGGGTCCACGGCGCAGCGGACAAGCAATAGATCTTGTTATGTTTACATTCTGAGTTGGGAATGATTTTTGGATATCACTTCGTGCGTCTGAGGTTTGTTGGCCAGGGTTCAAAAAGTTGTAAGTCATAAACCTTCATTCAACTAAACTACAGTAGAACGTCGATTGTCCGAAGTAATTTGGGGATATGTATGTTGGGAAAACCGGTTTATTCGGATAATTGTACTATACACTTGTATTTACCAATATGAAGTTTATATAGTATTTGGAGGCCCGCGATCCTTCACACTTCGCCGAGCGATACGCCGCATCACTTGGAAAGCTCAACTGTTGCTGTGGGATGCTTTGATGCTGCCACTACTTCTACTACTATGTCGACTGAAATTGAATTGTTGTACACAGCGACTGGCGGCTTGGCCTGTCAGCAGCGCACCCGAGTGGCGTCGTGTGAAGTAACGGCCCCATTAGAAGCACTGCTTCGCCACCCGGTGGCCTAGTGCGGGTACTGTGGGAAGCTTGGTTAGAGGGGAGGTGGAGATGATGGGCGTTAGGGCGGCAGAGTAAAAAAAATTAAAATAATTTTTTTTTTAAAAAAAGATTAAAAAATTCGACGCTCTACCGTAACTTTTCGCGAACGTCGCTCACGGAGGCCGTGGGGCCCCTAGAGGTCGGGAGCCCGGGGAACTGCCCCGCCTAGTCCTATGATAGCTACGCCACTGGTTGTGAGTTCACATCGTACGGAGAGACGGCCAGTACAGTTGCACACCCGCGTGGCATGGAGAGTATGAGGTATCAGTCAGCTCTTATATTTGGCCATTTTTCCATGTGTGCAATATCCAGATCTGCAGTCGTTGGTCGCCTGGTTGCAGTGCGTCTTCTAGTGCTTCTTAGACACGCTCAATCAAGTTTAAGTCCGATGAACAAGCTGGACGCTCCATTCGTTCTGGTCTGACAGCTTCAACATATTGTTCACCAAGGCCGCTCTGACGGGACTAGAGTTATTTCCAACAAGGAACACATCTCCTATAGCACCAGCGTAGGGAGCACCAAATTGTCTAAATATTTTGTATTTATACTTCTGAGCAGTGAAAGCGCCATTCTGAATGACATACAGGACTGTAAGTCTGCCAATACTCAGTCCTGCCAACACCATTAGTCCACCGTGGTGATCTTTTTTACATCTACGTCTACTTCTACGTAGATACTCTTCAAATCACTTTTAAGTGCCTGGCAGAGGGTTCATTAACCACTTTCAGAACTTTTCTCTACGGTTCGATTCAATAATAGCGCGCGGGAAGAAAGAACACCTAAATCGTTCCCTTTTCGATCTGATTTCTCTTATTTTATTGGGATGCTCATGTATCCATAAGTAGGTGGGTGCTAGCAAAATATTTTCACATTCAGAAGTAAAAGTCGGTGTTTGAAACTTCGCAAAGAGATCACGCCGTAATGAATAACGTCCTTCTTTTAATGATATCCACCCCAGTTCGTGCAAAATTTCCTTGACGCTTTCCACCCGGTAACGTGATAAAACAAAACTAGCTGCCCTTCTCTCAACCTTCTCCATATCTTCCGTCAGTCCCAACTGGTGAGGGTCCCACAATGGGCAACAGCACTCCAGGAGAGGACGCACAAGGGTGATGTAGGCAGTCTGATGCATCTTCGAAGCGTTCTGCCAATGAAACGTAATCTTTGGTTGTCTTTCCCCACAATATTTTCTGTGTGTTCTCTCCAGTCTAAGTTGTTCGTAATTGTAACTCCTAGGTATTTGGAAGAATTTACGACCTTAAGGTTTCAAATATTCAAATGTTTGTACAGCTTATGGGACTTATCTACGGGGTTATCAGTCCCTAAACTTACAAACTACTTATGAACTACTTACGAACTAGGACGGCACAAATGTCCATGCTCGAGGGGGGATTCGAACCCCCGACCGTAGTGGCCTCAGTCACCTTTAGGTTTGACTGATTTATCGCGTAATTGGAGTACAGCGGATTTCTTTTAGTGGTCATGTCTATTACTTCACACTTTTCTTTATTTAGTGCCAATTTTCGCACCATGTAGAAATTTTATCTAAATCGCTTTGCAGTTTCTTTTGATCCTCTGTTGACTTCACTAACCGATAAACGACAGCATCATCCGCGAACAGTCTAAGGGAGCTATTCAGATCGTCTCATAAATATTTTATAAATACAAGGAAGAATAGGGGGAACGCCTGATATCACTTCTGTTTTACTCGGTGACTTACCGTCAATTACAACGAACTGTGTCCTTTCTGATAGGATTGTTCCGAGATTGTTCCGAGTTACACATTCTCTTCAGATGAGGAAACGACGAGTGTCCGTCAAATACACAAACTCTTGACTCATCTATGAAGAAAAAACCGACGCCATTCGTTACGACTACAATCCTGATGTTCCTTCGTCCAGTTTATGCAGGATAAATGGTCTCGTGTTTTTAATGGATACAGACCATATTGCTCCGTGCATGGAGGCCATTTTCCGAAGCCGACTTTGGACTGTTTGTTTTGATATCGCGCGTTGTTGGTGGCTGGAGGAGCTGAGTTACATTCAGCCTCCTGTCTCGGCGGCCTGTGAACCGGTGTAACGGTCATCTCTTGCTGATGGTACCCATGGACGACCTTGGTCTTCCCTTCTTGTAACGGTTCCTTTCGTCTGAAATCGCGTCCAATTCCTGTAAATTCCTTTTTTGGGACACTCCAATAGCTACAGCTTCTTTGTCAGTCACGCTGCCGACCTTCCTGTGGCTCTCCATGACATAGCTTAGTGTAAGTCAGGTTGTTGCATTGCATCACCTGCTCAGAACAGTCTCTGAACCCATCTGGATGTGTAATTCGTGTGGTACACGAAACGAAACCCCCTCTGCAGCAACTCGGTTGCTTTAATGATGTCTCCACTCCGAAGAACCGACAGTGAGACGTCGAACCATTTAAATACATTATGACGATAACAACACTTCAGAACCTAGATATCTCGTCTGATCCATTATTTAACCTGTTTATTTATTATCTATAATCCATAATCTATAATTTCGTTCTGTTTGGGAGTGGAATAGGAAAGGAAATGCGTAGTAGTGGTACAGTGTACCCTCCGCCACGCACCTTACGGTGGATTGCGGAATATGTATGTAGGTGTATACGCAGATGTAGGCAAATAAATTTTCTTGGAAAAGGACTGCAGAAGAGTTACATTTTATTACGTATCTGCTTCGAACTCTATACGTAAAAACGTTTCCTCTACGTATGTGGAAAATATTCCTTTAGGATCAATATGAAGCCATAAGCAACGAAACGAAAATGGCCCTCGTGTAGGATAGAAGGAAATGTGCAAAGGGAAGAAGGGTATGGATGGGGATAAAAATGCAACTAATGCCAGAAACTGACTTCCTGGCAGATTAAAATTGTGTTCCGGAACCGGGACTCGAACCTGGGACCTTTGCCTTTCGCGGGCATGCGCACTACCGACTGTGCTATCCCGACATGACTCACGATGCCGCCTCACAATTTTACTTCCGCCAGTACCTCGCCTCCTACTTTCCAAACTTCACATAAGCTCTCCTGCGAACCTTGCAAGACTAGCACTCCTGGAAGAAAGGATATGGTGGAATGAATGTATACTGAAAGTGGTCTTACCCAGAGGCTTACCTATTTACTTGTGAAGTATTAGGCCGTGTCCTACGTGAGCTACATAAGCACACGACATACAGCTATGCGACACTGCAGCTCCAAGCAGCGACATTCGATGACATGGCCGTGTGTCCTACGTGAGCGAGAACGTCCTGCTACCTGTAATTAAAAAAGCTGAGCCAAGAACATTTCTGCAATGAACAGAACTACCCATAGAGCAGAAAGGAAAAAAAAATAAGATCATCTGTTAGTAAACTTCAGCACCTGTAAACTTATAGGATAACGATATCTCCTTAGTAAGGCAATAAAGTTTTATTTACTTAAGGAAATAATACGTAAAATAGTGTTGTGCATTAAATTTACTAATTGACGTTCTGGGAATATTTCATTCATAACTTCAAATACAAAATTAGACAGTGAAGATCAGAAGCACGGCCACTACGGTCGGGGGTTCGAATCCCCCCTCGGGCATGGATATTTGTGCCGTCATTAGTCTTAGCTAGTTCATAAGTAGTTTGTAAGCTTAGGGACTGATGACCCCGTAGTTAAGTCCCGTAAGTTATACAAACATTTGAACATTTTTGAAGATCAGAAGTCAAATACCACGAGTACAGATCCTTTCGAGTTTTTGTTTTCTGACTACAAACGATCGCCGCGGTGGAGTGCCGTGCGGTCTAAAGAGCTATGCTGCGGAGCGCGCGGTCGCTCGCCTTCAGAGGTTCTACTCCTCCCTCGGACATTGGTGTTTGTGTTGTCTTTAGGTTTAAGTTAGTTTAGGTCGTTTGTAGTCTTAGGAGCTGATAACCATAGAAGTTAAGTCCCATAAGATTTACAAACGTTTGGTCATTTTACAAACCATCACCAACTGAATAAGTACAAAATGAGTTTTATTGTAAGACGACAGTAAATCATTTAATTCCGGACGGAATTGCTAATAGTGGGCGTTGCATAGGGGTAGTGATGTGAGCTACCAAGTTTTTTTACCAAGTTGATAACAATATATTCATCTTTGTTGCAACACTGAAGGCCTGCCAAACACATGTAATTACCACTGAAATATTACATCAAGATACTTTATACAGTTACGTAATTTTACACACATCTCGTGTGACAAATGTTCAAAATGTTCAAATGTTTGTTAAGCTTATGGGACTTAACTACGGGGTCATCAATCCCTAAACTTACAAACTACTTATGAACTACTTACGAAATAGGACGGCACAAAAATCCATGCCCGAGGGGGGATTCGAACCCCCGACGGTAGTGGCCGTGTAGACCGTGAATGGAGCGCCTCAGTCCCCTCGGCCACCGCGGCCGGCATCTCGTGTGACATCCAATATTAATCTCTCTCTCTCTCTCTCTCTCTCTCTCTCACTCTCTCTCTCTCTCTCTCTCTCTCTCTCTCTCTCTCTCTCTCTCTCTCACACACACACACACACACACACACTGCTGAAAACATGTTCATCATTGTGTAAAACTACCCCTCAGAATAAAAACAAAAGACTGTCACACTAGAAGCAATTTAAAAATTTAACTTCTGTCGCCTTTAAAGTCCAAAAGAAAATTATCGAGATAGTTATCTTTGAACACTTCTTATCCCAATAAAAATTCTTAATTATATGTACAATTGCAATTTTATATTCTGTTATTTCAGAAACATTTGCAGTTTCATAAACTTCAGGGATTATCAGCTCGCAGAATTCTTGCGACATCATTTATAGCCTCGGCAAGCAGACGATTCTCAACGAACTCAACACTTTATTGCGCGTGCGACAGCGACAAGATTCAAGCAGCTGTGAGATTTAAACGTCGCTTGTTGTCGCGTCCGACGTGCAGCGCAGCAGATGTCGCTCTCGTACAAGTACTTTATATCTCTTACTGATAGTATGGTATTGTCTGGGTCAGTAAATTATGCCTTTGAATATTTCAAACTAGCTTTTACAAATAACTTCACGTACATGAATATGTCACTCACTTCACCACAAGAAATATCTTCCATAATAAAATCTTTAAAAACAAAGCATTCTAGTGGTTATGATGAAATATCAACAAATTTAATTAAAGCGTGTTCTTGTGAACTTAGCACAATTTTAAGTTATTTGTGTAACCAGTATATTATAACTGAAACATTTTCTGATTGGCTAAAATATGCGGATATTAAACCTCTATTCAAGAAGGGGGATAAAGAGATACCATCAAACTAAAGACCCATTTCACTTTTTCCAGCATTCTCAAAAATTCTAGAAAAGGTAATGTACAAGCAGCTACCAGAAGCAGAGTTCGTTTTGTTTGCAAATGATACAAGTATTGCAATAAAAAGTACGTCAAGCATAGTTATAGAAAGGTCTGCTGCTAATGATATTTTGATGAACATTAATAAATGGTTTAAAGCCAACTCATTGTCATTAAGCTTTGAAAAGACTCACTACATGCAGTTCAGAACATGCAAGAGATTTCCCACCAGCATATGCATTAAGTATGAAGAAGAGCAGATAGAAGAGGTAGACAGTATTAAATTCCTGGGATTACAGCTTATAATAAATTTAGTTGGGAGGAGCACACCACAGAACTGCAGAAACGACTCAACAAATCTGTATTTTAAATACAAGTGTTATCAGACATAGGAGACATAAAATGAACAAAGCTAGCATACTTTGCTTACTTTCATTCCCTAATTTCATATGGTATAATACTTTGGGGTAACTCTTCAAATCAGTCAAAAGTCTTCAGAGTCCAAAAACGTGTAATACGTATTATTTGTGGAGTAAATTCACGGACGTCCTGTAGAAGCCTCTTCACAGAACTGGGTATATTAACTACTGCCTCTCAGTATATTTAC
The DNA here is from genome assembly GCA_026315105.1 of Locusta migratoria. Taxonomy (NCBI): domain Eukaryota; kingdom Metazoa; phylum Arthropoda; class Insecta; order Orthoptera; family Acrididae; genus Locusta; species Locusta migratoria. Next base: position 108,409,909 of record CM048747.1, read on the forward strand.
TCCTTAATGAAATTTGTCATAAATAATATATCTCTTTTCCCAACAAACAGCTCAGTTCACACATACAATACTAGTAATAAAAATGATCTACACAAGGACTTAAAAGCACTTACTTTACTTCAAAAAGGGGTCCACTACTCGGAAACACAAATTTTCAATACTTTACCATCATGTATAAAAATTTTATCTACAAATAAAGATCAGTTTAAGAATTTTCAAATGTTTGTAGAGTCTATGGGACTTAACTACGGGGTCATCAGTCCCTAAATTTACAAACATGAACTAGCTACTACTAAGGACGGCACAAATATTTATGCCCGAGGGGGGATTCGAACCCCTGACCGTAGTGGCCGTGCAGACCGTGACTGGAGCGCCTCAGTCCACTCGGCCACCACGGCCGGCTCAGTTTAAGAGGAACCTAAAAGACTTTATAGTGGCCAACTCCTTCTACTGCATTAGTGAATTTCTAAATTGTACCAAATGATGCATATACTCATACTATATTAGTTTTATTATATTATCAGCTATAAAAAAACTTAAAAGAAACTTAAAACTGTATGTATCTGTGTTTATATTATTAATATTATCTATTATTCAACTTGTAAATTTTGTTTCTTAACATGTTCTACATTCACGAGGATCTCCTCAACATGGATCTACGGAACGAAAATCTAATCTAATCTAATCTAATCTAATCAATCTAATCTAGGACAGACCCGTAATGATACATGGTGTTCAGATTTGCCACTTTAAGTTGTCGCACGCTGTCGCTCGCCTTTGTCGCCCACGTAGGCCACGGCCTTAGAGCCATCGTGTGTACTCTCAGTGAGGAGACAGTGCCGTTCAGTCAACAGCGACCAGATTTTAAGCAGCGAATGTCAACAAATGCAGTTAGGCGCGAAAACCCGCCACGCAAACAGCGCGCCTAGAGGCCTCCGTGGATGCAGACCCCCGGCGGGTGCTTCCGCCAGTACAAAGCGGCAGCCGGCAGACACAGCCCAGAGAGCCGGCTGCATATTGTGCCCCTCGGCTCTCTGCTAGGCTGCGCCCGAAACAAACGGCGCGCAATATCCTATCCTATCCTATCCTGCTCTCCTATCCTCCACCCACTCTTGTCACTTCGGAGGAGGAGTAGCACTGCTGCTGCTTAAACCTGGCCCCATTCAGAACTCCCTGTCTCGAGCTTCATCAGATTATTTCATATTCACGGAGTATACAGGGCCGGATCTAGGGAGGGGCAAAAGGGGGCAGTTGCCCCGGGCGGCAGAATTTAGAGGGCGGCAAATTTCGACCGACTCTTTTTTTTTTTTTTTTTTTTTTTTTTTTTTTTTTTTTTTTTTTTTTTTTTTTAATAGAATGTATCTTTCTGATATAATTTAATAAAATTAACTGACACAAAATTATTAAAAGTAAAATGACTGCAAGAAATACCGAAATCATTTAATAAAACTAAAATTCTTGGATGCTGACTTCAGTGTTGCCCTGTCACAGGCACTTCAGCTAATCAAACTTTAAAAATCTACTAGATATTAGCCAGATTGAGGGAGATGTTTGCGTTATTGCATAAGTAAGTGCACAATGTTTATTAATTTGCATAGATTTCCTTTTTCAGATAAATAAATATACATATTTAATATAGAGGTAATATTTGTAGAACAGGTGAATTTGAATATCGTTCCAGTCCTTATTAAAAAAAGAAAAAGTATTTCAGCTGCGCACACTTCTTATTGAAAGTCAACAGCATTAAGGATCTAGAGTCCTCTCTCGGTAACGGTGGAATTGATAGACATCTACACAGGATACTCTGTAAATCACATTTAACTGCCTGACAGAAGGTTCATCGGACCACTTTTATAGTACTTATCTCCCATTCCATTCTCGAATAGCGCGCGGGAAGAAAGAACATCTTAATCTCTCTGTTCGAGCTCTGATTTCACGTATTTATTCAGATGATCTTTCTACTTATGTAAGTGGGAGGCAACAGTATATTTTTCATTCGGAGGAGAATGTTGACGATTGTAGTTTCGTAAGTAGCCCACGTAGCAGCGAAAACGCCTTTGTTCTAATGCTTCCCATCACAGATCCTATATCATTTCCGAGACGCTGTCTCTCCTGTTTCACGACAATACAAAACAAGCTGCCCTTCTTTCGACTCTTTCGATGTCCTCGCGATGTATCGCACACTGGGCAGCAAGACCAGATAAAACAGGAGGAATCTCACTGTATTATTGATGCTGTCCATTTTCTAGCTAAGCAAGGAAGTGCTTTTAGAGGAACAAAAGAAGATGGTGATTTTGGTGATCCACATAGCGGCAAATTTCTAAATAAAATTGATCTCATATCATACTATAGTGTCCCCTTCGTCTGCGTATTGAACGCCTCAAGAAAGGCAAATTAGCTATTTTTACAAAAATATACAAGATGAGTTCCGTGACTTGATTGCTGACAAAATAAAACAAGATTTAATTAAAGATATTTTAGCTGCTAAATACTTTTCACTGATGTTTGACTGCACTCCAGATATCAGCCACAATAAGCAGATGACACAAGTAATTCGATGTGTCAAGTCGATGACTCAGTGGTTGTGGAACGTTTTACTGACATTTTTACAGTTACAGACAAAAGAGGAGAATGCCTTAGTCAAGAGATACTGCAAAAATTGGAACAAGATGGGTTGAACATTAAGTACTGCAGGGGGCAGTCTCATGACAATGGGGCAAACAGGGCTGGAAAGTACAAAGGGGTCCAGTCAAGAATACTTCAGAAGAATGAACCGGCTTATTTCATACCATGTGCTGCCCACTCTTTAAATTTAGTAGGAGCAAATTCAGCAGACATTCAGCAAGACTAGGCGATCTGCAAGAGTAGATGCGGTTGAAGCTGTTTACAAGCATTTTCATAAAGTTTTGAAGACCCTGGAAGAAACTGAAACTTATAAATTGTCAACACCAGAAACAAAATCAGAGACAAGATCTATTTTAAAAAATATGAGAAAACTCAAATTCATTACTTTAACTTGTTTCTGGTATGCTATATCAAAATAAATTGCTCGTGTTAATCAGTTTCTGCGAAGTTAATACTTTACAATTGATAAAGCTGTTAGAAACATTCAATGACTTTTGGGCTTTCTCAAAACTTCCCGGGATTATTGTACCTCTGAAGCTATTTCTGAGGCCAAAGTGCTAGCAGAAGATAATGAGGTATCAACGGTATTCTCCGAAAAAAGGATTCGAAGAAAGAAGAAAATGGCCGATGAGCTTTGTGAGGATGAAGTATCCAACATTCACAGAAAAAGTAAGGGGTAGTTGACAGAGCTTAGTAGCAGGTTTACCGCACTCGAGAAAATTGGTGCAAAAATTAGTTACCTGTGTGGTGTGCAAATTCGAGAAATGGAAGGCCAAAGCAGCGGAACTGGCAGAAGATCTTAGCGAGGACGAACTTGAAGTTGAAAGTTTCAGACAACATGCGCTGGCAGTAGACAGAGACTTGCAAGATTCCACTGCATCATCAACATTAAGTTTAATATATAAAAGTAAATTAGTAGAGGGGTATCCAAACCTTATTACAGCGTTAGTTAGTTTCTGTTTCGTCTGGAGAAAGAAGTTTCAGCAAGCCGAAACTAATTAAATTCACTTGAGGAGCACGACTGTTTAACAAATCTGAGTATAATATCCATAGAGCACAAACAAGCTGCTTCTCTAAACTATGATATGAAAAACAGTTTTGCAGCAAAAAAAAAAAGCTCGAAAATCGAAATTTTGAATTGATGTTTGTACGATGAGTAATCTTGTAATATTTTTGTATGTATTAAAATTGTTCTGTTTTCCTTTGATCTTAATTAAGTCAATAAAATAAGTTCATGTTGTGAGTTTGTGACATTTATTTAGAAATATGTAATCCAATTAGCGTATAAAAGGCGATTCTTATGGGGGGGGGGAAATGAAAGAAGGGGCGTAAAAATTGAAGCTTGCCCCTTTGACAAATGTCCCAAATCCGGCCCTGGAATATATATTATAACTGCAAATGGGCAAAGCTGAAAATGTGTACCCAGATTATTTTCTGCGGCACCGAAACAGATCTTCTTGTAACAGCTGCGTAATTGGGCAACATACACTGAGATATTGGCAACACTAGTAGCTATTTGGCAAAATCTCCGTTATTCTACGAGGAGAAATCTGAATCATTGAACCTTTTTTTAAAGCCAAATTATGACTGTAAATTCGAAGTCCCAGTATTTGATCGCTCTATGTTGGATCAGTCTTATTTCTCGCTATCCTCGCCGAACGGCGCTACTGTCACTTGTTAAAGATGTCGCATGTGCTTCACACGTCTTGTGACGGGGCTGATCTGTAGCCATTTACTTGCTTTTTCAAATTTTTATTCTGTAAGAACTTTTTATTATGTTGCGAAGAGCATTACGTAATAAGTGGTGTGAGCAAAACATGGAGCGTATGGTCCGGTGAACAAGTATCCCGTGGGAAAACTCCGCCCATATTTTCATCTAAGATTTGATGGGTTGTTACAAGTAGTCTCAGTCGGCCAAAGCCCTTAGTTAGTATTTTGTGTTACGCTATGTTTCTGTTGTATAAAAGAAGTTATTTACGTATTACTTTAATAGAAAAATAACAGGCGTAACAGTTTAGAATGTTCCGTTGGACCTGAAATGTAGCCATAGGTGTGGAGTGTCACTCCTGCCGCAGTCAGTCAAGCTAAGAGCCTCAGACCGTTCACATCTAAGAGTCGATCGAAGGGCATCAGATGCATCATATCAATCAAGTGCGTGTATCGCGTATATTGTAATATAATACTGTTAAACGTTAGTGAATTTCTATTATATAATTGTGTTTTCTGTATGGGAACAGTGAATTATAAATAAAATAAGAAAAGAGACTGGCTCCCCGAAATGTCGTGTGATATTCCTTATTGTTAAAACCTAGCCACATTACACTACTATTTTTGTACCCAAATACAGCCATCCCCAATTCATTAAAATCAACTCAGTTCAAATTATTGATACTGTCGCGTGTAGTACTGAAGAATTTCCTATTTGCTAGTGGCTTCAGATTTGGTTACTGTAATTATTTCATGTTTTGAACTATAACACGATTAGTGCTGGTTTTCGAGTAGCGAAGCAAATACTGAACTACATGTCTGTTGTAAACGGCAGGCGTTTACAGTACATAGTGAAAATTACTTACAACGTATTCTCAATACTTACAAACAGCAGCAACCAGTAAGTAAAGTATAAACTGGATATTTCTCCTCTCTACACATAAAGAAACAGATATTTGTCTCTCTCTAATTCCTAGTAATACACGAGAATTTGTCTCTGAATTCGAATAATTAAAGCTACGATTGCCTTTCATTGTTTGTCAGTAGACTAAATTAATGGCAACCTATAATAAATCTTCAGTCCTTCACACGGGCATACAGAATGTTATCACCTGGTAGGCTGCAGTTCGTCAGCACAACAGAAATCACTGAATTAAAAGTCAGGACTCTCTGTTATTTTTTGTCCCAATGACATTGTCTCTCATTGATTAATTACGTTAGCATGGAGAAGCAGGGAGTCCGTCGATGTGCAATAACGGACAATGCGAAGACTCGTTGGCTTTGCTAGCTGTGTTGAACATTGATTGGCAACAGCTTTAATTCAAGGCTCTAATTAATCAAACAGAGCGCATTGCAGGTTTCCACCAACATTCTTCGCACTTTCCCTATTCTTTCGTAAGTAAATAGTTCACTCCCAGTATCCTATATGGTCTAGACACTAAGAAAAAAAGTTCCTTTTCACGTGAAGCCCGTGAACACACACACACACACACACACACACACACACACACACACACTACAGATTTAGGCCACGGTCTTCATCAGTACAGAACATACTCTCAGTAAATGGCGCGACTCACTGAAAAACAACCGTCATCTCCGGCTGCTGAGTTCCGTTTAACGCTCGTCCGGAAAGAAAGTCATATTGCAGTATAATCGCAATGGACAGTGCGAATATTAGTTTAATTTCTAAAGATCTAGTTAATATAATTTGTTGATCACATACATAAATTGTCGGTTTATGACCTTGTCGTTAATGGCGTGTAACTATGGCGTCAATTTCTAATGACATTATCTTATCATTGATACGTCGAATATCTCTGAAGGCAGTGACATTAATAATGATCAAAATGTATCCCAAACTACATCACTGTCGCTCATTTTCAAGATATTTGGGCTTGAGACTCTTGAGAATCGACATTTCCATGTAAGCTTGCAACGATATTCACTTGTTTCTTACCGCTACAGGTCAATATTCTGATACTGTCATTTCGTGTGATATCACACAGGTTGTGTTATAGTATTAAAAGAAGATTGTTGTTTACGAAGACGTGCTGTCGTCTGGTAGAGCATCGAACTGAAGAACTAGATGTTTCGTCCACTAAAATAAATAAATAAATAACGATAAAAATTTAAAAAATTAAAAAAAGCAACAACAACAACGATACCAGAATGAAACTTCACTCTGCAGCGGAGTGTGCGCTAATATGAAACTTCCTGGCAGATTAAAATTGTGTGCCGGAACCGGGACTCGAACATGTGACCTTTGCCATTCGCGGGCAAGCGCACTACCGACTGTGTTATCTCGACACGACTCACGAGGCCGCCTCACAACTGGCGGAAGTAAAGTTGTGAGGCGGCATCGTGAGTCGGGTCGGGATAGCACAGTCGGTAGTGCGCTTGCCCGCAAAAAGCAAAGGTCACAGGTTCGAGTCCCGGTTCCGGCACACAATTTTAATCTGCCAGGAAGTTTAACAACGATACCATTCACCGTATTCTCGAACAGCGACTCTCGACATCCCAGCTCTGAAACACATTAAGAGAAACTTTACACCCAGTAAGGTACATCACGCATCACCACGCATTCCAGAGAGTAAATGCGTGTTGATGTTCATCAATATTGTGCTATCCCTAAACTCGTCTTTCTCTCAGCCTCAATGAAACGAAGCTCGTACAATGTCGTAACAAAGGGTTCAGGCAATTGTTTTCCTAATTGAAGGCCGCCATTTTGTCCCGATAAATTGACACTCGGCATAGTGACTGATGAGAGCGACTTAACACAGCATGTAACAACGTGGAAGGACAGTATGAATATTGGCTTGCGATTAAAAGTATGAGGAATAAGAAAGGAACCCGAAGAACAAAATAAAATGATTTTGCTTCAAATTGTTTACTAAGTAATCACGTCTGTATTACACTACTGGCCATTGAAATTGCTGCACCAATAAGAAATGCAGATGATTCATTAGACAAATATATTAGAACATATGTGATTACATTTTCACGCAATTTGGGTGCATATATCCTGAGCAATCAGTACCTAGAACAACCACCTCTGGCCGTAATAACGGCCTAGATACGCCTAGGCATTGAGTCAAACATAGCTTGGATGGCATGTACAGGTACAGATGCCCATGAAGTTTCAACTCGATACCACCGTTCATCAAGAGTAGCGACTGGCGTATTGTAACGAGCCAGTTCCTCGGGCACCATTGACCAGACGATTTAAACTGGTGAGAGATCTGGAGAATGTGCTGCCCAGGGCAGAAGTCGAACATTTTCCATATCAAGAAAGGCCCGTACAGAACCTGCTACATGCTGAAATGTAGGGATTCGCAGGGATCGAATGAAGGGCAGAGCCACGGATGGTAAATCTGAAATGTAACGGGCCTTTTCAAAGTGCCGTCGAAGCGAACAAGAGGTGACCGAGACGTGTAACCAATGGCACCCCATACAATCACGCGGATGATACGGAAGTATGGCGATGACGAACATACGCTTCCAATGTACGTCCACCACGATGTCGCCAAACATGGACTGCTAGTGATACGAGGCCGTAGGGATCCAGCACGGCGTTCCGTATTGCCCTCCTGAACCCACCGATACCATATTCTGCTAACAGTCATTGGATCGCGACTAACGCGAGTAGCAATGTCGCGATACGATAAACCACAATCGCGATAGATTACAATCTGATATTTATCAAAGTCGGAAACGTGATGGTACGCATTTCTCCTCCTTACACGAGACATCACAACAACGTTTCACCAGGCAACGCCGGTCTACTGCTATTTGTGTATGAGAAATCGGTTGGAAGCTTTCCTCATGTCAGCACGTTGTAGGTGTCACCACCAGCACCAACCTTGTGTGAATGCTCTGAAAAGCTAATCATTTTCATATCAAAGCATCTTCTTCCTGTCGGTTAAATTTCGCGTCCGTAGCACGTCATCTTCATGGTGTAGCAATTTTATTGGCCAGGAGTGTATTTGAATGTCGTTTCCTAGTACTCTGTATTAGGTCTCCTTCAAAACTCGAAAAGTAACACATATTTGTTCAAGAGTGTAGGGTTAAACGATCAAAAAGGAGCCCTCTGTTGCGAAATTAAAAATTATTTGACCTGGTACCGGCAAGAGCTATGATTGCCCTCATCAGAAATTATGAAATAAAAGAAGTCACATAATGAAATATACAAGTCAGCTGTAAAGCTTACGTCACAAAATTTAAAAAGAATTTTTTGGAAAAAGCTAGCCACTATGGGCTGCACGCCTACACGGAGGCATCAGACGTTGCTGAGGAAGGCAATCGTAGTTATTGCCGAAACTAGGTTAAATAATTTTTAATTTTGCGACCGAGGGTTGCTTTTTTATCCTTTGACGTTGTAACGGTCGCTGACAATAGCACCTATGTTCAAAATGTTCAGTTTAGGGCACCTATGATTTGCCAAGATATCGTAGCGTGAAAGGTATAGAGAACAATGAGCTCTGTTTTCCATAACTTAGGAGACTGCGAATTATTTGATTATTCAGCACTGGTGCTGCACCAGCCGCCAACATCAACATGGAATGGAAGGAAATATTCATTTCGAGTCATACTTCATCTGCGCCCTCTCCGCAGATTTTCACTCTTTAGTTTTGTTAGTAGTAATAACCCGTACCTTCATTCAGTACCATTTATTTGCTTTATCTAGCTTCACTTTTAATAACTGTAATCTGCAATTTAACTTGAAACAGACACTTCACTTTCCTTCTTTTACCAGCAACAGGTATTAAAAACTCCTTATGAAAATTATTTACGTTTGTTAAGTCACTATCTAGCGAATGTTCTTCTGATATTTGACGTCATTTAGTGAATGTTCTACTGATATTTGACGTCATTTAGTGAATGCATGCACACCATCTTCCAACAAATGGCGGCTTTAAATATGAGACTGTTATATCAGTGGCAGTAAGCGGCCTAGTTATTTTTAAAAAGTCTACGATCAAACCATGTCACATGTCGGTGGATGATATGGATATCGCAAGTATGAGATCGGCAAGATTAAGTGAGATATAAAAGTTGTGAAGCACGGATCTAACAAATTCACTCTCGGCAAACACATCAAGAAGAAATTTCTAATTTTGAATCTACCGACATAGAAATATGGATATTCTACCTTTTACATTCGCCCGTGTTACTTACATTAACACGTATTGTACCATTTAAGTCATTATAGAAATGGAAAAAAGGATTGTTGTTATTTGGTTTTGGAAAGGAATAAACTACATACGTCATTGGTCCCTAGAAAAAAGGAATAATACGTAACATAATTCTAACTGTAAGCCTTTACATATTTGTATGCGTGTGGAGTCTGTCATTTCGCTCATTGGGAAAGTGCAGACACCGAATGTATGCATACAAGCAAACCGACGTTACTAAGCTATTTATTTAGCCCAATATTTAGTTGGCCCACCTACGCCTCCTTCCTTTCTCTGTTTACCTACCACCATCTTTTCCTCCTCGTTGTTCTCCTCCTCCTCCTCCACCTCCGTCTCCTCCTCCTTCTCTTCCTACTCACCTGTCTATGCCCCCACGTCATTACAAGCCCATATTCTGCAAATCTCTTACCTCCTTTGTATATGGAAAAATTCAATACATGCAAAAATCCTGGTGATCCGTCAAATGGCGCCGAAGTCTAGAGTAAGGTACCACGTGCCATGCGTCGTATATGCCAGTTACGTTTGTTTTGAAGGTGAAGTGTTGCAACATTTTATTGCAGTCCGATGAACGGTATGGCAGCGCAAAACATACGAACCTAATGGATACGTGTGTGGTTTATTAGGGACAGGGAGACCAAACTGCCATGGTCATCAGTCCTCCTGTGGGGATAGGAAGGAGTGAGGATAGGAAAGGAGGTGAAGGGTAAAACAGTCCAGTGGGAAGCACTGCATTAGCTCCGGTCTGCGTGCTCGCCAAGCACGAACAAACGAAAGAACCGTTAGCCCCATGACGGGGGAGGAGGAGGGGAAGAATCCCGAAGTGACTATGACACATTATAAAATTTCAATTTTTTGTCGTTTCTCAGCTGTTCCTAGGTATTACGTTCTTTTTTATTTTTATTTATTATTTTTTTAAAACTAATCACGTATTAAAGACAACCAAAAACGTGACTGGCGCAACGCAATTGATTTATATCAGTATGGTTAATACACAGAAAAATTACAAAAAATAAATATGGTAATAATTTAAAAAGTGTGGTTAGCTCGTTTTTGTGTGATCTTTTTTTCCGAATGGGAAATTGTTTATATTTTGAAACTCCTTTGTTCTGCGGTTCAGCCGTTACGGCTCGTTCTATTGCCTTACGTGATTACAAAAATCAAGAAGTTCAGGTTTGAGGCGAGGAGGTTGAGCTATGGTGACTACTGGTTTCGATCAAGTGCGACCTTCTTGTTCAACATAATCATATTGCTAGCACTCGGTAATCAGTTTACCATCCTGGCCTAAGTTCCATCTCGGTGTTGTGTTCGAAATGTGCGTCGTAGAATCGGCGAGCGCCTTTTTGTTTCTATTTAGTGCTTTCCTTAACTATAACCGAGGTATATTACTACTTTGTAGCAGTTCGCGAGTCAGTTATCTCCCTGTTTGCCAATGTGTTTTATGGTAGTGTTCTTTCCACCCCTCTGTCGATTGCTGCCTCCTACGCAAATGATCCATTTCCACAGTTATTACGTTTGAGAACCGCATTTAATATCCATATTTCTGATCCATAGCATAGCACTGATTCAATCATTATCTTGCCTAATCTTTTCTTATTGTTGTTAGAAATATTTTTATCCCACCAAAAAGAATTCATACACCATAACACCTTTCTGCTTTACTGTATTTTATATTTTACTTCTGTATGGACGAATTGATTTTTATCAAAACGGGACCCGAAATATTTAAATTTCTGTGATCTGCTCCTAATACAGATTTTAATTTTATTTCTTATGTACTTATTTTTTTCTTGTCTCTGCTGCTAGTATTTTTGTAATCATACAACATAGAAATATGAAAATTTGTGGTGTTGCCGAGATTCGAATCCGGTACCTCTTGGTTACTGCGCAGGTACGCTTAGGCACACGGGCGTCTTGAACACACCTTTACGGACAAACAAAGCACACACACCCCAAAGAGCTGAAATCTTCCCGTGAAAACTGGCAACTGACACTGTATTCTCAAATGTTCAAATTCAAATGTCTGTAAATCTATCGGACCAAATTGATTGGTCATCAGTCCGTAGCTTACAAACTACTTAAACCTAGGTAAATTAACCTAAGGACAATCACACACACCCATGCCCCAGGAAGGACTCGAACCTCCACGGCGAGCAAGCGCGCACTCCGCAGCGAGACGCTTTACACCGCTCGGCTACTCCACCGCGGCCTCTGCATTCTCGGGGGGAGTCTGATCCTTGTACTGATATAAGTACTTATCGGTGAAATTTTGTTATTTATTCATATGGCCATTCCACGGCAGAACAGCCGTGCGCACTAAGGCGCCCTGCTGAGGTGAGTGCGGCCTTTCGCCGTCGGGGGTTAGAGTCCTTCCACAGGCACGGCTGTTTGTGTTGCTCTTAGTATAGTAACTCCGGGAGAGTTGCCGCATGCGGTACAGACTGCGCACCCCCCATAGTTTTGATAAAAACCGCCAAAGAGCGTGTGTAGACGCTTTGCAGTTGCTCTGCAAACGCTGAGCGGCGAGGCAACTGATTTTGTTTCAGTAGTGGCAGTTTTTTGGCCGTAGCGGGGCGGCCGAGCGCATTGAAGCGCAATGCGACGATGCACGAGGCCGTTCCTCGTCTGGGATTCGAATCCCCCCCTCGCGGATGGCTGTTTGTGTCGTCTTTAGTGTTAGTTTGTTCATAAGTAGTTTATAAATTTAGGGACTGATGACCCCGCAGTTAAGTCCCTTAAGTTTGACAAACATTTGAACATATGAGTAGCGGTGGTTTTAATCGAGTTAATGGTAATGAACAAGGTAAGTGTCTATATGTTGCATGGAAATTTTTAGTGTTATGGTTAGTTATTAGATGGAGCTAAATAGTAACATATTTTTAAATATCTGAGTAGCTCGACGAACAGTAACTTCTGCTTGGTGCCTTTTGCGTCTATTCTGGCCAACGTGGCTGCTACGGTCACAGACTCATAGGGTGCGGCGTCTATCCCTTATAGATCGACATACGTGCCGCAATATTTGATACTTGTTCTGCTGACTGTGGCAGGAAAATTGGGAATGAAAGCTAATGATAGGTCTAATTTCAATCTTTAAAAAAAAAAAAAAAAAAAAAAAAAAAAAAAAAAAAAAAAAAAAAAAAAAAAAAAAAAAAAAAAACTTAAAATTTAGTTGTTTTGATATAACAAAAATGAAGGATATATTTGCCAGTTCTTCAGTTTTTACTTTTCTTCCTCAATTGTTAGAATCATAAACTAAAATTTTAACATATCTTGTTCAAAAAATTATAAATTTCAACAATTATCACCATGTGGATTGTCACCCATAAGGAAGCGGCGTCTCACCCATTACCTAAGGGATAGATGCTGCAATTGTAATAAAATTTCCAAATTTACGTAAATTTTTCAAAGTTTTCCAATATTATGGGACATTAAAAATAAGGATTATTTAAATACTAAACTTAAAGACACTTAGTATAACGAAATGTTAAGAAGATTGGTATTAGGAACAGGTATTCAAGTGTTTTGAAGCCGAATAACGCGTGTAACTTCCAATTTTGTTCTTGGCAAGATCGCCATCCTCATGGCTGTATTCTGTTTCGTTATTTTATGCTCTATCATTTCTACTTATGTATAAAAATTTTCTAATGTCATCCATATTATATTTGTGGGCAGAAGGATCTTCACACGATAATTCTAAAGATTTCCCTAAGCACCATATTTAGCCCTCCTAAAAACCCAACTTTTTCTCCACTCGACTGGTGGCTACTTTATACGCTCCTGTATATGACACGGGGCGACCAACACTTGAAAGCGACCAAAAACGCCAGCGATTTTTTTTCAGAGAGGACACAGTTTGTAGTAATCGATGGTAGGGCATCGACTAAAACAGCGCAAGATATCGGGCGTTCCACAGGGTAGTGTCATTGGTCCTCTGCTGTTCCTTATTTACATAAACGATTTAGGTTCTTTGCATTTACCGTCTAGTAAAATCATCTGAAGATCAAAATCAACTACCGAACGATCTGAATAAGATATCACTATAGTGTGAAAATTGGCAATTGACTCTACATAATGCGAAGTGTGAAGTCATTCACAAGAGTACGAAAAGAAATCCGATAAACTTTGTTTACAAGATAAATCAATCAAACGTGAAGGTCATAAACATCACAAAATATCTAGGAATTACTATTACTTCAGACTTAAACTGGAAAGAACACGTTGGTAATGTCGTGGGAAAGGCGAACCAGAGACTGCATTTTATTGGCAGAACCCTTAAAAGATGGAACAGAACTACTAGAGAGACTGCATTCGCTACGATTGTCCGTCCTTATTTGGAGTATTGCTGCCCAGTGAGGGATCCTTATCAGGTGGTTTTGACGGAGAACATCGAAAGAGTTCAAAAAAGGGCGCCGTCCGCGGTGGCCGAGGTGACTGAGGCGCTCCAGTCACGGTCAACACGGCCACTACGGTCGGGGGTTCGAATCCCCCCTCGGGCATGGATATTTGTGCCATCCTAGTTTGTAAGTAGTTCATAAGTAGTTTGTAAGTTTAGGGACTGATGACCCCGTAGTTAAGTCCCATAAGCTTAACAAATACTTGAACTTGAACTTGAACAAAAAAGGGCAGCTCGTTTTGTATTGTCACGATACAGAGGACACAGCGTCACGGAAATGATACAGGACCTGGGATGGGAATGATAACAACAACGGCCCTTACTTACGAAACTCCAATCACCAACATTCTCCTCCGAATGAGAAAATATATTGTTGACTTCCACCTACATAGAAATGATAATCAGAATAAAATACGAGAAATCAGAGCTCGAACGGAGAGATTTAGGTGTTCTTTCTTCCCGCGCGCTATTCGAGAATGGAATGGGAGATGATTAGTATAAAGGTCGTTCGATGAACCCTCTGCCAGGCACTTAAATGTGATTTGCAGAGTATCCCTTATAGATTTATAGTCGGGCCGTCGAAAGAACGACGCTGGCAGTTCTCACACGTGGGCCGCTGAGGTGGGAGGGGACACTCAACCACCAAACTGAGCTCTGGAATTCGTAAACGTTGCCAGGGTAACGTTGCCGCGTTGCCACCCTGCCACTCAAGGTCGCGCGAAGTGGCATGCTTCAGTCACTGCAAAGCATCTGTCGTGTGTTCATCGTTACCGGTTTTGTTCGTGCCGTGTTACGTGTCGTTAATGTCAGACGTGTGTGAGATGGCTTCGTCCTCTAACCGTAAGAAAGTCACTTCTGTGACTAATAGACTGGCTGTCGAAACTGGTCTGATGATATTACTCGGACACTATAGTATGGCAGTCAACAGTGACCGTAAACGAATGAGGCAAAAAAACACTCTTCTTTTTATGTAAGAAATCATTTCACTGGAAGAGGCGATTTTACTACTTGTAAAGTGGTAGTCCGTATTTGTTTACCCTCTCTGCAGCTGCCACAATACAGTATCCGAGTATTAACACCGAGTTTGAGGAAAATGGTTATAGAAGATGAAATATATAAACAAAATTCTTCAACTAGCGACCTTTGGATGAAGACTAAATTATACATTATATTTAATGGAATACTGGAACTTATAAAGCTTTACTTTAACTCGACATATATTTCAAACCTTTCATTTTAACTGCAAAAAAAAAGTGTTTTTCATCACTTCGTGTTTGTTATCGTTCGTTAACACTTTAGTAGTACATAGCAACGGTTCCAAAATATTCGGACGTGACATTCATATGCCGGCGACTGGCACGGCATTACAATAAACAGCCGCGTAGCAGCATTGGCAACATAGGCGCTAGCTGGCAGAGTCGTTCTTTCGGCGGCTTGACTACAGATGTAGATGTAGATGTTGACCAGCGTCTAAAGTAGCTCGCCCTTCAACTTTGGACGCTCACGTTTCGGAGCACCGACTTTGTTAGCTGTCCTTGTTTACACGGAGCATTTTAGCAGCTGCGTCAAATACGCTAGCGACCAGGGACCAAATACGCTCCGTGGAATATACCCTTAAGGCATCAGTCGATAGTGCGGCCGCGCGGAACGAGCCTCAGGGAACAAGTGTTGCAGGCGGTGGCTGGCGCCCCGGGAGCAGCCGAGAGGCAAGAAGTCTCGAGGCCGGAGTCCCTGAGGACGCACTCGGCGAATGTTTCAACGACGCGAGAGAGCGCCAAGTTCTGCCGACGCGCATACTTGAAGTTGGTCAAGTATGACAATCGAAAGTTGTGCGCCGCGGGCCGTAATGACATTCCGCCACCGCCACCGGCCGCGTCATAATGGCCCACCGCCGATTGATGCCACGGGACGAGGCGCGGCGCGGCTGGCGTGATCCAATATTTGTGCCCGCTCCGGCGGGCCGGGCCGCTGCATAGTTGGCCGGTCACACAACGGACTTCATTATTTAATCACCGGGCCTTATTGATTGCTTCGGCGGCAGCGGCGCAGCGCGCGATAGCCGTCAGAAATCCGTCGCCATCGCTGTCCCGGCCAAGTCCTTGAATGCACGCGAGGACATGCTGTTCCAGACTGCTGTCTAGGGTATTTGTTTACTTAGGAATAACTAAGTGCTAGGGGTGGAACTTAAATATTGGCAACTATTTATTCACAAGCGATAGAAATGCGCTACATCTTTGCACCTGTTACTCTCTTTCAAAGTAATTACCAGCGTTGTGTAGTACCCGTTTCCAGCGATATGGAACGCATAGTATACCGTTCATCGACATCTACTTACATACTCCGCAATCCACCGTAAGGTGCGAGCCGGATGGTTCACTGTACCACTACTAGGTATCTCCTTTCCTATTCCGCTCCCAAATAAAACGAGGGGAAAATACAAATAATAAAAAAATGTTCAAATGTTTGTAGAACTTATGGGACTTAACTACGGGGTCATCAGTCCCTAAGCTTACAAACTATTTATGAACTAGTTAAGATTAAGGACGGCACAAATATCCATGCCCGAGGGGGGATTCGAACCCCCTACCGTAGTGGCCGTGCAGACCGTGACTGGAGCGCTTCAGTCACCTCGGCCACCGCGGCCGGCTACAAATAATAAAATCGCACTGGCGTGTTTTACGGCCCACTTTAGATTAGTAGTTTTATAAGTTTTTGCAAACATTTTGGACCAAAATAATAATCTAAATAATAAAAAATTAATTAATAAGAGTGTCGAAACCCTTTTAGGAAAAAAATAAATAAATTTGGTAGTGACGTGTTCCAAACCACTGACCTTAGGCAACATTGTCTAACGCCTTGCCCACTACAATCCGAAAATAAGTCCTATAATCTCATACTATTGATGACCGTTCTTAACTGATGCTAATATGGCATTTGTAGACACTAGATTATCATTTATCGTACGAATAACGATGTGTTTTTGTTTATTCTTCAGTGCTCCATTGCTTTGAAATGACAACATGTAAGTTACAATAAGAAAATCATCAAATACGCCCAAGATGGCGTATGCCACAGAGTGTTCAGCGCGAGGAATGTCACGTGACATCTCCTAACGGCTGGTTTTCGTTAATTCAATGGAGGGTGTCTAATCTCCGTTATTTTTGCAAATATGTCTCAAACGATACGAGATATGAAAAAAACATAAGGGAGCTAAGTTGTAGATAATTTTCTCCTCTACCAATTAGGTAATTCAATTTTCGTATCAGATGAACGGTTCTTTTGTAATTACAATTATATTACAAACGGCTTTTTTAGGTATTACTACCGTATTTTTTGTCCCAAAAATTTGAAAAGAGGGAGGTTCTGGTCTCTGGCGACCTACAATCATGTCTGTAAATTTTGGCGCTGATCGGTTGAACGGTTCGTCTTAGAAACAGGGATCACGTTACGGACAAACAGACGGACGGACAGACAAATAGACATACATCCAAAAATCGCCGTTATTTTTCAAATATCTTTGAAACGCTACGAGACATGAAAAAAAAACATAAGAGAGCAAAGTCGTAGAGACTTTTCTCCTCTACGAATTAGGTTATTCAATTTTCGTGTCAGATGAATAGTTAACCCGTTATTTTCATTTAAATTTCAAGCTGTCAAATGACGATCGCAAAGGCCCACTATTAGTGTTACTATCGTAACCTAAAATGGACCAAAAAGTGTCTATAGGGCTCTGTAAGGATCTTAATTTCTCTTATTTTGTCTTTGTAATCACTACGCGAAATGTAAGTAGGCAGCAGGAAGATCGTTCTGCACCCAGCTTCAAATTCCGGCCCTCTAAATTTCCTCAACCGAATTTCATGAAAAGCGATCCAAATTTGAGTTTCCGAAGCATTTTCGTGACACTCGCGCATTGGTCTATGTCTTCATTTAAAATGATCTGGTGCGGGTCCCAAACACTTCAGAAATACTCAAGACGTGGTCGTACAAGCGTCCTTTACAGACGCGACTGCATCAAGGAGCTCACTACTAACACTGTATTCGAACATTTTGTATGGAATTGTTTTCCGTACTCATGCGCATCACCTTACGCTTTTCTTCATTTACACCTAGCTGCCATTCTTCACATCAACCAGAAATTTTGCCTAAGTCATTCTGTATGCTATTAAAGTCAATTACAGACGGCATCCTCCCATACACCACAGCATCAACAGAAAACATCCGCAAATTACAAGTTACTATATCCATCAGATTATATAGAAAATAATAGCGGTCCTATCACACTCCCCAAGTGCACGTCTGACTATAAACTTGTCTTTGATGAACACATGCAAGTGTACGTCGATAACAACGTACGGTGTTCTGTTACTTGGGATTCTTCCAGCCAGTCACAAATCTGTGAACCTATTGCTCTTATATTCGTTAGTAGTCTGCAGTGTGGAACGGTATCAAATGCCTGTTTGAAATCGAGAAAAACACAATCTGCCTGTTGCTCTTCATCCGTGGCTCGCAAGATGTCATGTGAGAAAAGGGCAAGCTGAATTTCACATGACCGATTTTTCCTAAACCCATGCTGATTCATAGAAAGAAACTGTTCCGTCTCAAGGAAATTTACTACGTTCTAACTGAGAATATTCTCCAAATGTCTACAAAAAACTGATGTTAATATATTCGAGCTGAGAATATTTTCCAAGTATCTACAAGAAACTTATGTCAACGATATTGGCCTGTAATTATGTGGGTCGGTTCTTTTACGTCTTTTACCTAAGGACAATCACACACACCCATGCCCCAGGAAGGACTCGAACCTCCACGGCGAGCAAGCGCGCACTCCGCAGCGAGACGCTTTACACCGCTCGGCTACTCCACCGCGGCCTCTGCATTCTCGGGGGGAGTCTGATCCTTGTACTGATATAAGTACTTATCGGTGAAATTTTGTTATTTATTCATATGGCCATTCCACGGCAGAACAGCCGTGCGCACTAAGGCGCCCTGCTGAGGTGAGTGCGGCCTTTCGCCGTCGGGGGTTAGAGTCCTTCCACAGGCACGGCTGTTTGTGTTGCTCTTAGTATAGTAACTCCGGGAGAGTTGCCGCATGCGGTACAGACTGCGCACCCCCCATAGTTTTGATAAAAACCGCCAAAGAGCGTGTGTAGACGCTTTGCAGTTGCTCTGCAAACGCTGAGCGGCGAGGCAACTGATTTTGTTTCAGTAGTGGCAGTTTTTTGGCCGTAGCGGGGCGGCCGAGCGCATTGAAGCGCAATGCGACGATGCACGAGGCCGTTCCTCGTCTGGGATTCGAATCCCCCCCTCGCGGATGGCTGTTTGTGTCGTCTTTAGTGTTAGTTTGTTCATAAGTAGTTTATAAATTTAGGGACTGATGACCCCGCAGTTAAGTCCCTTAAGTTTGACAAACATTTGAACATATGAGTAGCGGTGGTTTTAATCGAGTTAATGGTAATGAACAAGGTAAGTGTCTATATGTTGCATGGAAATTTTTAGTGTTATGGTTAGTTATTAGATGGAGCTAAATAGTAACATATTTTTAAATATCTGAGTAGCTCGACGAACAGTAACTTCTGCTTGGTGCCTTTTGCGTCTATTCTGGCCAACGTGGCTGCTACGGTCACAGACTCATAGGGTGCGGCGTCTATCCCTTATAGATCGACATACGTGCCGCAATATTTGATACTTGTTCTGCTGACTGTGGCAGGAAAATTGGGAATGAAAGCTAATGATAGGTCTAATTTCAATCTTTAAAAAAAAAAAAAAAAAAAAAAAAAAAAAAAAAAAAAAAAAAAAAAAAAAAAAACTTAAAATTTAGTTGTTTTGATATAACAAAAATGAAGGATATATTTGCCAGTTCTTCAGTTTTTACTTTTCTTCCTCAATTGTTAGAATCATAAACTAAAATTTTAACATATCTTGTTCAAAAAATTATAAATTTCAACAATTATCACCATGTGGATTGTCACCCATAAGGAAGCGGCGTCTCACCCATTACCTAAGGGATAGATGCTGCAATTGTAATAAAATTTCCAAATTTACGTAAATTTTTCAAAGTTTTCCAATATTATGGGACATTAAAAATAAGGATTATTTAAATACTAAACTTAAAGACACTTAGTATAACGAAATGTTAAGAAGATTGGTATTAGGAACAGGTATTCAAGTGTTTTGAAGCCGAATAACGCGTGTAACTTCCAATTTTGTTCTTGGCAAGATCGCCATCCTCATGGCTGTATTCTGTTTCGTTATTTTATGCTCTATCATTTCTACTTATGTATAAAAATTTTCTAATGTCATCCATATTATATTTGTGGGCAGAAGGATCTTCACACGATAATTCTAAAGATTTCCCTAAGCACCATATTTAGCCCTCCTAAAAACCCAACTTTTTCTCCACTCGACTGGTGGCTACTTTATACGCTCCTGTATATGACACGGGGCGACCAACACTTGAAAGCGACCAAAAACGCCAGCGATTTTTTTTCAGAGAGGACACAGTTTGTAGTAATCGATGGTAGGGCATCGACTAAAACAGCGCAAGATATCGGGCGTTCCACAGGGTAGTGTCATTGGTCCTCTGCTGTTCCTTATTTACATAAACGATTTAGGTTCTTTGCATTTACCGTCTAGTAAAATCATCTGAAGATCAAAATCAACTACCGAACGATCTGAATAAGATATCACTATAGTGTGAAAATTGGCAATTGACTCTACATAATGCGAAGTGTGAAGTCATTCACAAGAGTACGAAAAGAAATCCGATAAACTTTGTTTACAAGATAAATCAATCAAACGTGAAGGTCATAAACATCACAAAATATCTAGGAATTACTATTACTTCAGACTTAAACTGGAAAGAACACGTTGGTAATGTCGTGGGAAAGGCGAACCAGAGACTGCATTTTATTGGCAGAACCCTTAAAAGATGGAACAGAACTACTAGAGAGACTGCATTCGCTACGATTGTCCGTCCTTATTTGGAGTATTGCTGCCCAGTGAGGGATCCTTATCAGGTGGTTTTGACGGAGAACATCGAAAGAGTTCAAAAAAGGGCGCCGTCCGCGGTGGCCGAGGTGACTGAGGCGCTCCAGTCACGGTCAACACGGCCACTACGGTCGGGGGTTCGAATCCCCCCTCGGGCATGGATATTTGTGCCATCCTAGTTTGTAAGTAGTTCATAAGTAGTTTGTAAGTTTAGGGACTGATGACCCCGTAGTTAAGTCCCATAAGCTTAACAAATACTTGAACTTGAACTTGAACAAAAAAGGGCAGCTCGTTTTGTATTGTCACGATACAGAGGACACAGCGTCACGGAAATGATACAGGACCTGGGATGGGAATGATAACAACAACGGCCCTTACTTACGAAACTCCAATCACCAACATTCTCCTCCGAATGAGAAAATATATTGTTGACTTCCACCTACATAGAAATGATAATCAGAATAAAATACGAGAAATCAGAGCTCGAACGGAGAGATTTAGGTGTTCTTTCTTCCCGCGCGCTATTCGAGAATGGAATGGGAGATGATTAGTATAAAGGTCGTTCGATGAACCCTCTGCCAGGCACTTAAATGTGATTTGCAGAGTATCCCTTATAGATTTATAGTCGGGCCGTCGAAAGAACGACGCTGGCAGTTCTCACACGTGGGCCGCTGAGGTGGGAGGGGACACTCAACCACCAAACTGAGCTCTGGAATTCGTAAACGTTGCCAGGGTAACGTTGCCGCGTTGCCACCCTGCCACTCAAGGTCGCGCGAAGTGGCATGCTTCAGTCACTGCAAAGCATCTGTCGTGTGTTCATCGTTACCGGTTTTGTTCGTGCCGTGTTACGTGTCGTTAATGTCAGACGTGTGTGAGATGGCTTCGTCCTCTAACCGTAAGAAAGTCACTTCTGTGACTAATAGACTGGCTGTCGAAACTGGTCTGATGATATTACTCGGACACTATAGTATGGCAGTCAACAGTGACCGTAAACGAATGAGGCAAAAAAACACTCTTCTTTTTATGTAAGAAATCATTTCACTGGAAGAGGCGATTTTACTACTTGTAAAGTGGTAGTCCGTATTTGTTTACCCTCTCTGCAGCTGCCACAATACAGTATCCGAGTATTAACACCGAGTTTGAGGAAAATGGTTATAGAAGATGAAATATATAAACAAAATTCTTCAACTAGCGACCTTTGGATGAAGACTAAATTATACATTATATTTAATGGAATACTGGAACTTATAAAGCTTTACTTTAACTCGACATATATTTCAAACCTTTCATTTTAACTGCAAAAAAAAAGTGTTTTTCATCACTTCGTGTTTGTTATCGTTCGTTAACACTTTAGTAGTACATAGCAACGGTTCCAAAATATTCGGACGTGACATTCATATGCCGGCGACTGGCACGGCATTACAATAAACAGCCGCGTAGCAGCATTGGCAACATAGGCGCTAGCTGGCAGAGTCGTTCTTTCGGCGGCTTGACTACAGATGTAGATGTAGATGTTGACCAGCGTCTAAAGTAGCTCGCCCTTCAACTTTGGACGCTCACGTTTCGGAGCACCGACTTTGTTAGCTGTCCTTGTTTACACGGAGCATTTTAGCAGCTGCGTCAAATACGCTAGCGACCAGGGACCAAATACGCTCCGTGGAATATACCCTTAAGGCATCAGTCGATAGTGCGGCCGCGCGGAACGAGCCTCAGGGAACAAGTGTTGCAGGCGGTGGCTGGCGCCCCGGGAGCAGCCGAGAGGCAAGAAGTCTCGAGGCCGGAGTCCCTGAGGACGCACTCGGCGAATGTTTCAACGACGCGAGAGAGCGCCAAGTTCTGCCGACGCGCATACTTGAAGTTGGTCAAGTATGACAATCGAAAGTTGTGCGCCGCGGGCCGTAATGACATTCCGCCACCGCCACCGGCCGCGTCATAATGGCCCACCGCCGATTGATGCCACGGGACGAGGCGCGGCGCGGCTGGCGTGATCCAATATTTGTGCCCGCTCCGGCGGGCCGGGCCGCTGCATAGTTGGCCGGTCACACAACGGACTTCATTATTTAATCACCGGGCCTTATTGATTGCTTCGGCGGCAGCGGCGCAGCGCGCGATAGCCGTCAGAAATCCGTCGCCATCGCTGTCCCGGCCAAGTCCTTGAATGCACGCGAGGACATGCTGTTCCAGACTGCTGTCTAGGGTATTTGTTTACTTAGGAATAACTAAGTGCTAGGGGTGGAACTTAAATATTGGCAACTATTTATTCACAAGCGATAGAAATGCGCTACATCTTTGCACCTGTTACTCTCTTTCAAAGTAATTACCAGCGTTGTGTAGTACCCGTTTCCAGCGATATGGAACGCATAGTATACCGTTCATCGACATCTACTTACATACTCCGCAATCCACCGTAAGGTGCGAGCCGGATGGTTCACTGTACCACTACTAGGTATCTCCTTTCCTATTCCGCTCCCAAATAAAACGAGGGGAAAATACAAATAATAAAAAAATGTTCAAATGTTTGTAGAACTTATGGGACTTAACTACGGGGTCATCAGTCCCTAAGCTTACAAACTATTTATGAACTAGTTAAGATTAAGGACGGCACAAATATCCATGCCCGAGGGGGGATTCGAACCCCCTACCGTAGTGGCCGTGCAGACCGTGACTGGAGCGCTTCAGTCACCTCGGCCACCGCGGCCGGCTACAAATAATAAAATCGCACTGGCGTGTTTTACGGCCCACTTTAGATTAGTAGTTTTATAAGTTTTTGCAAACATTTTGGACCAAAATAATAATCTAAATAATAAAAAATTAATTAATAAGAGTGTCGAAACCCTTTTAGGAAAAAAATAAATAAATTTGGTAGTGACGTGTTCCAAACCACTGACCTTAGGCAACATTGTCTAACGCCTTGCCCACTACAATCCGAAAATAAGTCCTATAATCTCATACTATTGATGACCGTTCTTAACTGATGCTAATATGGCATTTGTAGACACTAGATTATCATTTATCGTACGAATAACGATGTGTTTTTGTTTATTCTTCAGTGCTCCATTGCTTTGAAATGACAACATGTAAGTTACAATAAGAAAATCATCAAATACGCCCAAGATGGCGTATGCCACAGAGTGTTCAGCGCGAGGAATGTCACGTGACATCTCCTAACGGCTGGTTTTCGTTAATTCAATGGAGGGTGTCTAATCTCCGTTATTTTTGCAAATATGTCTCAAACGATACGAGATATGAAAAAAACATAAGGGAGCTAAGTTGTAGATAATTTTCTCCTCTACCAATTAGGTAATTCAATTTTCGTATCAGATGAACGGTTCTTTTGTAATTACAATTATATTACAAACGGCTTTTTTAGGTATTACTACCGTATTTTTTGTCCCAAAAATTTGAAAAGAGGGAGGTTCTGGTCTCTGGCGACCTACAATCATGTCTGTAAATTTTGGCGCTGATCGGTTGAACGGTTCGTCTTAGAAACAGGGATCACGTTACGGACAAACAGACGGACGGACAGACAAATAGACATACATCCAAAAATCGCCGTTATTTTTCAAATATCTTTGAAACGCTACGAGACATGAAAAAAAAACATAAGAGAGCAAAGTCGTAGAGACTTTTCTCCTCTACGAATTAGGTTATTCAATTTTCGTGTCAGATGAATAGTTAACCCGTTATTTTCATTTAAATTTCAAGCTGTCAAATGACGATCGCAAAGGCCCACTATTAGTGTTACTATCGTAACCTAAAATGGACCAAAAAGTGTCTATAGGGCTCTGTAAGGATCTTAATTTCTCTTATTTTGTCTTTGTAATCACTACGCGAAATGTAAGTAGGCAGCAGGAAGATCGTTCTGCACCCAGCTTCAAATTCCGGCCCTCTAAATTTCCTCAACCGAATTTCATGAAAAGCGATCCAAATTTGAGTTTCCGAAGCATTTTCGTGACACTCGCGCATTGGTCTATGTCTTCATTTAAAATGATCTGGTGCGGGTCCCAAACACTTCAGAAATACTCAAGACGTGGTCGTACAAGCGTCCTTTACAGACGCGACTGCATCAAGGAGCTCACTACTAACACTGTATTCGAACATTTTGTATGGAATTGTTTTCCGTACTCATGCGCATCACCTTACGCTTTTCTTCATTTAC
Source organism: Locusta migratoria (assembly GCA_026315105.1). NCBI lineage: Eukaryota > Metazoa > Arthropoda > Insecta > Orthoptera > Acrididae > Locusta > Locusta migratoria. The sequence goes on from CM048747.1 coordinate 108,434,975, forward strand.
ACCTAGCTGCCATTCTTCACATCAACCAGAAATTTTGCCTAAGTCATTCTGTATGCTATTAAAGTCAATTACAGACGGCATCCTCCCATACACCACAGCATCAACAGAAAACATCCGCAAATTACAAGTTACTATATCCATCAGATTATATAGAAAATAATAGCGGTCCTATCACACTCCCCAAGTGCACGTCTGACTATAAACTTGTCTTTGATGAACACATGCAAGTGTACGTCGATAACAACGTACGGTGTTCTGTTACTTGGGATTCTTCCAGCCAGTCACAAATCTGTGAACCTATTGCTCTTATATTCGTTAGTAGTCTGCAGTGTGGAACGGTATCAAATGCCTGTTTGAAATCGAGAAAAACACAATCTGCCTGTTGCTCTTCATCCGTGGCTCGCAAGATGTCATGTGAGAAAAGGGCAAGCTGAATTTCACATGACCGATTTTTCCTAAACCCATGCTGATTCATAGAAAGAAACTGTTCCGTCTCAAGGAAATTTACTACGTTCTAACTGAGAATATTCTCCAAATGTCTACAAAAAACTGATGTTAATATATTCGAGCTGAGAATATTTTCCAAGTATCTACAAGAAACTTATGTCAACGATATTGGCCTGTAATTATGTGGGTCGGTTCTTTTACGTCTCTTATAAATGGGAGTCAAATGCGCTTTTTTCCAATCACAAGGAACATTGCACTGAATTAAAGATTCGCGATAAATGCAAGCTAAGTAAAGGGCCAATTCCGCAGACTACTGTTTTTAAAACCGAACTGGTATTCCATTCAGACCAGCAGACGTTTTTGTATTTAGCTCTATCGGTTGCTTCTCTACATCTGAAATACTTATTACTAACTTTTCCATTTCAGAGTTAGTGCGTTGATCAAATGATGGTATATTTGTGCGGTCGTCATGCGTGAAAGATTTCTTAAAGATTAAAATTAGAACTTCAGCTTTCCATTTGCTTTCTTCTATTGCTGCTCCAGAATGATTAACAAGTTATTAGATAGTGGGCTTTGACCCGCTTATCAATTTTACATAGGATCAGAATGTTTTCGGGTTCTCAGAAGGGTCTCTTGCTAATGTATGGCTGTGGTAATTATTGTATGCTTCGTGCATCGATCTTTCTATAGACTTACGACTCTCTACCAAATTTTTCCTGTCATCATTTGCATGTTCTTTTTGAACCGGGAGTGCCACTGTCTTTGCCTCTTCAGTAACTTTTTAACATTACATTATACCACTCTGGATCTTTTCCATCCTCCCATGCAACCTCCTACCAGAGCCCATTGTTTTGATGTTGCAAATCTTTGGAACAGTTCTGAAGAAAATCCTTCATCTGCGGAATAAAATCAAAGTCACAAGGACGTAAATCCTGAAATGAACGACTTTTTGGTGGATGGTACAGTACCTCCCAGTTCCATCGACCGAACTAAGCAACCACAACTTGGGCTATATACTCCCGCGCATTGTCGTTCAGAAGCATGGGTGGGTTGTGCAGAAAGTATTGCTGTTTCGTTCGCAAAGCTGGTCTAAGGTTGTTTTGCCCCTCGCGGCCTATCTTATAGGAAAGGTTTTGTTCAAGGACGCGTGGAATTCGTGGACAGCTACGCACAGCTATACAAATTAATAATACAAGTTTTATTTACTAGTGTTTAAACCAAATATCAACTTCTGGAAAGTATGTCTCTTCTCGCGGCGGCGTCTTGTTGTACGATGCTAACTGCACTGTTGTATAGTCACTGCCTAGTTCGCATGTCGGCCTAGATATAGTTATTTGTAGAGGGCGCGCTTCTCGGTTGCTCCCTCCAGGAGGCGCGGCGTCAGCGTGTGATTGGCTGCCGGTCATCCGCTGCCTAGTTTACGATCGTTCTCGTGCATCTGGCGTGTGGCGCTGACTATACACCACAACACAGGTGATGCTCCGCAAACTAACAGTAATATAGTGCATTGGCTGTCTGCATGTGTGCCAAAGTTTTCCGACTCATTAAAGGCTTATTCCCAACGTGCCACTGTTCTATGACACTGTCGTACTGTACGACATCTGACAATTTTGATTTAACTCCGCTGCTCCTGTTTCGAAAACATAGTGACTCCGTTACGTTAGACCGCTCACTCACAAGTGACTGTGTTTCCCTCGATTTTGCCGGGGGACGGGGAGTTAATTTGCTCGGAGGTAAGGTAGGTATGTCAACAATGTGTGCCATCAGCGATAATAGTAGATTCCACTCCATAGTGCCTCCACAGTAGTGTTGCCACTATATAAGTTTCAGGCCTCGTAATTTGGAAGACTTAGTTTTCGTAATCACTCGTCTCAGTGTGACAACAGACGTGTGATGTTACCAATTGACGATAAAATGTTAATTGGTGGCCAAAGAGAATGCATGTTTTTTGCCCTTTAATGAATTTTGAAGCTCCTGTTGGCAGGCTGGCAGGAACGCTTCTCTTAAGGCAGATTCAGACAGATTACAATACACAGTTATGGAGATAAAATGTAGCGAATTTAAAATGTACAATGTAATTGAAGGGTGTAGAATCATACATAAGAAGTATTTAAAATCCACAAGTAAGTAGTAAAAGACCCACGATGTAAAATAAGAACATTCATTGACGAGAATACAGTATACTGACGGACGACGATTATTGTTCAGTCCTTTACGGCTGACGCGACCAATTAAAAGAAACTGAAGCACTGTGGAAGTTCATTGAGAACAAGAGACAGCACTGGCTAAAATCGCACTACCACCGAGTCACCCACATCTGTGTGGAGGAGGGCTTAGGGAAACAAGAGATAAAGAGGAGCACGTGACTCCTGGAAGCGGGATAGGTAGGGGTGGAAGCCGGGATGTAATGGGCAGAATGAGCGATCTCTGGGGGTAGGGAGGGAGGATGGGATCATAGTTGGTAGGATGGGTAGATTTCGGGACAGAGAGCATCACCCGTAGAGGAAGGGTTTGGAAATTGTCCTGGGAAACGATGTGGACGTTGTGAAGATTTAGAGCTGGCAGGATACAGTGGTGGAGGCGCGGAAGAGGCCCAGGATCGGCGAGGAGGGGATGAAGTAGGGTTGTTGGTAGATATTCGGGGTTGTAAGACTGTGGTCCGTAAGACTTTGCAGTTTTCCCTGACGTTTCGTCCATAGACACCAGACATCTTCGGAGGTCTTCCTACTTCCGCTGAGTAGTTTTACGGGCCACAGTCTTATAATCCAGAAGATCTACCAGAAGCTATGACATCCGGTCGTGTAGGTCAACATCGCATGATAAACTGTTGTGCGAATGAAGCTTGCAGATGGTATATCGGGTGCCGAACACTTTCAAGAAACAAGAAGTGAATGGGGGTAGAAATAAGGTAGTACAGTATCTGAGTGGGACATAGTAGGTGGATACGGTAGGCGATGTTTTGTAGGCTTTTATAGAAGGAGGAGAAGGCATGTGAGCAGAAATACAGTCAGAAGATAATTACTGTCTCTGCGCATCGAGAAGAATGGACGGGGTCGGTAAGGATACGGACAGTGGACGAAGCACGTTGCACCGACCAACTGCCTAAGAGCGAGGGACTGGGGAGAAGAAGCTAAGATAAAGCCTAGATTACGAACACAGTCTGACATTCACAGTCGATACACTCACTGCTGGGAAAGATGTTATAGACTGACAGCTGCAATGACAATAGCGCTCCTACAGTCCGCATCACGTAGGAAGGCGGCACACTTTTCTGCCGTTCTGCGCATTCCCCTCCATTACTGCACTGGCAGTCAATAATATTAATTGTCCAGGCGCGTGGCATTCAAGCTTCCCCCATAGCTCCGCCTCTATGCGCAGAAGCCAACTCTGTGGTGGTCAAGGCGCCACAGGAGTTTGTTTATAATTAGTTTTCTGTGTAATTAGGCAAATGTGTAATTTTTGTGTTCCAAGCATCAGTAAAATATCGAGAGGCGTATATATATAATCATGAAATAAATGTGAAGAACAGCCCAATTTCCATGATTCAGTGATATAAACAACAACTTATTCTTGAGTGAATACTTAAGAATTTGTGTATATTTTGCAGCCTACTGCGTTGGGAGTAAGGGAATATAAACAGCCGATAAACATTAATTCCTGTTGTGGTCTGTTGTTATACGACAGGCACTTTCGTGGACTCTAATGATTCGAAAATTTTTCCACTTCAATCGTCTTCCTTATAAACCATATACTCTTGTGTGTAATTACTTTTGCTTATAAAACGAATGTCTTGAAGATTCTTGCCGTTTGTGATTCAGATATAGCAACAATTGTGAATTTGTTGGGAAGATGTTTTTATGATTTAGATGTTTCATTGCCACGTTTTTGAAGATTTGCTTCAGATACAGCTGTGGTGGCTGATCTGGTACATTAAATAATGTAGGTATGGCATTGCATATAAGTTTCTTTCATTCAATGAAGAAGGAACCTTGACGTTTCTGAGTAGAAAACGGACCTTGTTGCAGAAGGTTGGGTCCTATTGTTTATTAGCAATTTTTGTTCTTAATGGAAAATGAAATTCTTGATTAAAAAGTTTCAAGAAAATCTTAAATCGTGTGTCCTGCTAACTACCGTTTCATCCAGTGTTCCTTAGGAAACCTAATAAAGACAAATGGGAAGTTATTTCTAGTTATTAACGATTTTTAAGGCACTTCATACATTCCTTATCGTAAAACGCATGTTAAAACCAATTTAAACGATACTATTCGCACTCATCTCATATGGTATTGAGAAATGTACCTTCTCAACCGCTTAGAACGCTGCTGTCGTGGCATATAACAAAAGTCAGTGAGAGTGTTGTGACGCTAGACTGTGCTACGAAACTGAAAGCTGACAACAAAGTTATCAAAAATGAATATTCCAAGCGCTGCAGACAGTGCTATTTTTTAGTCGTCGTAACAACTAATACGTAATGCGACAGTCGTAGCAGCTGTGATAGTAAAACAACGAAAAAGATAGCATGAAACAAAAGCTTTCTACATTCATGATATTGTATCAGTACCGATGTAATAAAGCCTTTATACACACACACACAAACGTAACAAACAATTTCACCTAATTCAGGCAAAGTGGAAGGTACCTGTGGTTTCAGAGCACTGTCAAACAGTAATTTGAACTGAATTTATATTTATCTGTTCCTCCTTCCTGTTTTTCTGGGAGTTACTGGTGTGTTTCCAGGAATATCTTTGCCCATTTTTCTAGTTCTGTGAACAGTACTACGGCTAACCCCTGTGGAGCACCTTTTCGTTTGTATGCTCCTGCCCGCTGCTTCGAGCAATTCTAATAACCTGTAATGGAATCTTCCGTCTGTACTTCACAGAACATGGTAATATTTTCAAAAGCGATAAGTTCCTTATGTTCTGGGTAATTATTTATTGAGGCACTAACCTGTTTTTGGCTTCTGACGCCATCATCAGATAAATACTGAATTTTGCTGACATTTGGTCACAGATGTGCGAGTGACAGAGATGTTATTTGTATAGAATATACAAAATAACATGTTCACAGGAAAGTAATTTTCTAGAGAGTGTTACATTTTTTCTTATTGAATTACATATACAAAAATTTAACCGTATTTAAATCTGATTTTTATTTGTAAAATGTAATTCAGTGCCATAAAATGTAACACTTTCTATAAAATTGTACTGTGGACATGTAAAATTGTATCTCATGTAATCATAAGATGTTTGTAAGTCACATATCTGTGAAAAACTGATAACGGCAATCATTTGTTACCTGATGATTGCCTAAAAAGTCGAAAGTCTTTTAGTGAGTCAATAAACAATTTTGCAGACCAGGAATTTTTCCTTTTTTATAATTACCCCACTTTGCATTTGTTGCCGAAGTCAGACGTATGCTGCCGATTCAGAATTGGGGAGCCCACCGACTTTTCACAGCGAAAAAGTAGAAGAAAATCCTTTCAGGACCAGTACCAGTCGAAAACCCGGCTTTGTTATGGTATTTATTTATTTATTCCTGCCTCTATCTCATTTTTTCTACGAACATATTATTTTTATCGGAGAATAAATAAGAAATAAGGCTGGCTCGCATAATGGACAAAATTATAATTGCATTATCCAATCAAAGAAAGACAGGTGTCAAAATACAAATTACATATAAAATTCGTACGATCTAATATTTATTGCGTTATATCTTGTGTAATTTTTCACGATATATATTCGTTTGTATAAGTGCTCTACTGACAATACAATTAGTAGTAAAGACGTAACAGATTAAAACTTGGTGCGTGTTACTGTTTATCTGCTCATATCTCTTGAACTACGTGTCGTAATGTGATACAATTTCAAGGGTACATTCAGCTGTATGTATATTGTCTGTAAAATTTCCCGCCGATAAAGTTTGTTTTGAGAAGTTTTAAATTGTAATGTCATACCGAATGTTGTAGTTTTAGTCCATGAACAGCGGAAAAGTAGTAAGCAAGAACCTTTTTTCCTTTCATTATTTTGATGTAGTCGTCAGCGAGAAAATATTTATTAAAGGTATGAAACAATATTTCAAGATTTTTGCAAGTCGCAAAGTACTGTCATTCTCATATAGTTTATTTATAAGGTTTCTTTGCGTTATGTGGTAGTTTCTTGCAACTCCTATCGTTTATGACGTGATGATGAGTCGTATGTAGTTCGTACTCCTACATCAGTTGTTATCTCACGTAAAGAAAATGTGTACCAAATTTGGTTGAAATCTATCCAATGGTTTAGGAGAAAATGAGCAGTATTGTCGCTTAATACAGCAGTTTTCCGTGCATCTCATTGTTTACGACGTCATATCTCGTGTACAAAATTTGAAATATATTGGAGAAATACTATAGAGTTGTATGCAATACGTGCATATAAGCATACGGGCACTCTATATATAAAGATTTCAAAAGTCAACACAGTTTCAGCCGACCAGTTGCATAAAATGGTTTACATGCATAAACCTTTACCGAGATTTCGGCAAAATTAAATTTGCCTTCTTCAGAAGTATACAATAAAGCACACATTAAAAAGTTGTTAAGTAAAATGTGGCTGACTCCATGTCAATAGATTAAAAAGTAAATTTTAAACACAATGTCACATTATAAAATTGTGGAGCCCGTCCACACACAGGTCGAGTGAGCACTGCGTACTGGCAGAGGCGTAGGAGCTCTAGTCAAATGTGACATTGTTTTTAAATTGTGTCTTGTGAATACCGAATGATCATTAAAGGTGATGTAAAGTGCTCTAACTGATACTGACAGCTGCACAATTTGGTAACCAGAATGAAACTTTCACTCTGCAGTGGAGTGTGCGCTGATATGAAACTTCCTGGTAGATTAAAATTGTTTGCCGGAACCGGGACTCAAACCTTGGACCTTTGCCTTTCGCGGGCAAGCGTACTACCGAATGTGCTATCCCGACACGACTCACGATGTCGCCCCACAACTTCACTTCCGCCAGTACTTCGCCTCCTACATTCCAAACTTCACAGAAGCTCTCCTGCGAGGCGAGCCTACCCAGCGACCCCCGCGTCGAACCAATGTATGGAAACTTAACTGCAGCCATCTGACTGATGCGAATTTGGCTGAGGGCTTTCATGACTTATGGGACGTTTTGTTGCTTAAACGTCAGAATGCGGCGAATACTCTCGACTGGTGGCTTTCCATTGTGAAGCCGTCTATTCGACGCTTTCTGGTTGCGTATAGTCGGGAGAAAGCATATTGGCGAACGGCCCATGCCAATTTTACCCTACAATGTCTTCAGGAACTTGGTGACATCGTTACTGCAGACCCCGGGCAATTGCCGCGGCTTAAGCGTTTAAAAGCACAACTCCTCTGTGAGATGCGTGCTAGGGGTGCCGGAATGGTGATTAGGAGCCAACCCCATGGGGAGGTAGACGGCGAACCTGCTTCTGTCTACCACCTCCACCGGGAGCGTCGTCGTCAAGAAACTCTCCACATCAGGGATTGGATGGCCGTGGATGGTCAACGCACTCAGGATCAAAGGGTGATACATGCGGAAATTTGTGATTATTTTGAACGCCTGTTTCAAGATACGCACATTGATGCACAGGCTCTGGATGTTATTTTACGTAATGTGACGTCTGTTTTAACACCTGCCCACCGAGACGCCCTCCTTGCAGATTTTACTGCTGAAGATGTGCAGGATGCTCTCAAACGTAGTCCGAAGGGAAAGTCTCCGGGCTTGGACGGGATACCTGTTGAATTTTATGTGCGTTTCTCTGGTGTTTTAATTCCTGCTTTAACAGACATTGCCAATGAATTGCTCCACGGGGCTGTAGTCCCCCCTGACTTTACTGTGGGCAGCATCACCCTTGTTCCCAAAAATACCCGTGCAATTCCCAGTCTTAACACCATCCGGCCCATTACGCTTTTAAACGTAGATTATAAGATCATTGCCCGATGCTTCGCCAATCGTCTCAAAGCCGTCATGCCGTTCATCATTAGCCCCCAGCAGTATTGTACAGTGCGCGATAGGAATATTTATGACGCTGTTCTGGCCTATCGCGACTGCATTGGACATGTGCGAGCCGACAGGACTAAACGTGCAGCGATACTCCTCATATACTTTCAAAATGCATTTGACAGAATTAGTCATGTTTATATGCGACATGTGATGACCGCGATGGGATTTGGGCCGATTTTTACTGAGACTATTCAGTCTCTCCTCAGCACTGCCACATCACGTATCAATATTAACGGTTGCCTTAGTCGGCCGATACGAATACGTCGGTCCGTCAGACAAGGGTGTCCCCTTTCGATGGCTTTGTTTGCCATCGCCTTGGATCCCCTTCTTCGGACCATTGACGTCAACTGTGGTGGACTATTCGTGGGTGGAGCCCGTCTCACTTCCTGTGCATATGCTGACGACCTGGGCGTTTTTCTAGCTCACCCTGCAGACATTGACGTCTTACATGGCGTTCTACAGGGTTTTGAAAGTGCGACGGGTGCCCTCATTAATCTGTGGAAGACGGTTCTCCTCCCCTTGGCGCGGTGGCCTCAGACTGTGCAGCCTACTTGGTATACGGTCCAGGACAAACACAAGGTCCTTGGTATCATCATGACCAATAACACACAACGGATGGCGACCTTAAATTGGACCTCCACTCTGCACAGTATCCGGGCTCTGCAATCGACTAGGCTGTTAGCTTTGCATGACAAGGTACACATCATTAATACCTCGATTTTGGCTAAAGCATGGTACCTGGCCCAGGTGCTTCCGGCACCTAAAGGTCTTGCTCATAGTATTACTTCTGCCATCTACTTTCTGTTGTGGCGTGGCCACCTTTTCAAGCCATCCATGGCTACTTGTACTCTCCCCCCCGAGTCTGGTGGATTGGGACTTGTGGACTTTCACGCTAAGTGTGCGGCGTTGCTGATTCGGAGGACGACAGCAGTGATTGGCAAAGGACCTGCTAGTCCGACGGCCACACTTTTCCAGCGTTATCGGCCGCCGTCAGTGTCAGCGCCTGTGCAGATCATGCACATACCGTACCACTTAAATCATGTGCGCCAATACTTTCTCCAATCTAGTTATATCGCCGACGCCGATCTTTTTAAAAAACGGGTGAAAGATCTCACTCACGATCTACGTGGATCTCCGGCCCCTAACAAGTGGGAGCTACGGTTGCCGGATAAGAATTGGAATACCATCTGGAAGAATATTTCTTCGTGTGTCCTACCGCCTAATATTCGGGCAATTTGGTATCAGGTGGTTAATCGTACTATACCTACCAATGCTAAACGTCACGCTATTAAACTGTGTCCATCAGCTCTTTGTGTTACTTGTCGGTTAGTGGACACAGTTGAACATCGTTTTGTGTGCCGCCGTCACGTCGCTATATGGGATATCGCCAGAGACATGCTGAGACTGATAAACCGAGTCTCTATCACCACTATCACTGTCGAAGACGCCGTTACCCCTGAATGGACCCCCTACCCTAATACAAAACGACATGCCACGCAATGGATTCTGGGACGCACTATATATTCGATTTTTACGATGGATACGACGAATTTTGTAGACTTTCTGTCGTATCTTTGGAGTGAACATGACAAAGAAAAAAGGCAGACGAAATATAAAGAAAAATATGGTAACTTTCTGAAAGTTTCTTTGGAATATATATTTGCCAAGCACGGCATGTAACATTTTCCTGTTGAGTTTTTCGTTTTTTACGAAATTCTTTCAATTGTTTATCTCCCATGCGTTCTATCGACAGTGAATGGACACTGGAATGTTTTGTGTTTGTTTTCTGTGTATATTGTGGCGAGCTTTCCCCTGGTCATTTTATTGGTGTTTGACTTTACGGTTTTTATTTTTGCTGGTGCATTTTACCAGGTGTCTTTTACTTTGTCAGGTTATGCTGTTTTCTTGATAGTGGATGAAAACTGTATTGCTTGTGTTTGGTTCTCTGTGTACGCTGTGGCGTGTTTCGCCTAGAACGGATTATTTGATTTCTCTCTACTTATTATTCTTTCTTCGCGTCCGATATGAAGCTACCGGATTCTACTTTCTTCTGGCTCAGTCTGCATTCTATACAAGAGGACCACAGGATTATCTAAAGGGAAACACCAATACATAGCAAACAATAGTAAAAAAAAAAACCATCGGGGGACCTCTTTGTTTCATAAAAAAAAGAGGTACTGGCGAAAGTAAACTTGTGAGGCGGCATCGTGAGTCGTGTCGGCATAGCTCAGTCGATAGTGCGCTTCCCGCGAAAGGCAAAGGTCCCAGGCTCGAGTTCCGATTCCGGCACACAATTTTAATCTGCCAAGAAGTTTCAATTTGGTAACCGATTCCTTACACCGAAACAAGATCCAAAATTTGTCACGGCTCTAAAATCAGTACCTCACATTTTATGAGCCCATTTTCAACTTCGACATTGTTAAACATATCTACTGCAAGCAATATACTTATTTTGTGAGGAGGTAGTATTGGTCAAAACATAGAAAAAATGCAGTAAATTTGTTTTCACTACGAAAAAGTAGTAGAAAATCTTTTTATGTCCAGTACCATCTGTTTGGCGTCTCGTTAATTAATGCTATAAAGGTGTAACCTTGTTGATAGGTATTTATCTAAAATGCTGCAGGACGTCACATTAAGGTAACCAGGGGTTTTACCCAAAGATACATCTAAATGTCGAGGTTTTGCACAAGACTCTATATTAACGCCGACTCCGACACACTAGAGACATGATCCTTACACCGAAAAGAGAAACAAAATTTATCATTAAAAGCAATAGGCTTCCTTAGGTTTCGTGAGCCTATTTTTGGCTTTTATGTTGTGAAATATGTCTACTGCAAGTTTCTTGCTTTCCGTGTTTTGAGAGGATGTAGTATGTATCAAAATAAAGAAAAATGTAGGAAAGATAAATTCTGAAATATATATCTCAATAAAAGCAATGGTTTACATTATCAAAGATAGGAAGTACTCATAACTCCTAAGATATGCATTTTAAAGCCTCTGTTTACCTGACGTTCTTCTTTCTTTGGAGGCTACATACCTATCCACAATATAGTTTCTTCGAAACTGTATGTATAGGATCTTTCATCAGATATTCATTTGCCGGCTGCAGTGGCCGAGTGCTCTGCGGCGCGCACGTCACAGTCTGCAGCGCCGCTGCGGTCGGGGGATGTTTGTGCCGTTTTTAGCATAGGCTAGTTCATTAGTAGTTTCTAAGTTTAGGGACTGATGACCCCCCAGTTAAGTCCCTTAAGCTTAACAAACATTTGTACATTTTTTTCAGATACGTGAGCAAAAGCTGCCGAGGAAAAGTTGTTATCCAATGTCTGAACTGTGAGCATACCCACCTTAGACAACACTGTTAAGTATTTCTTCCTAAATATTTCCAAACACATAAAAATTAAAGACTGAAATTGTTCTTATGCGTTTGTGCCATGATTGACAGAAGCAGAAAACGTTCCATTTTAGATTCTTACCGTCTATGACAGTGAAAAGAAAGATACCATTAGTAGTTGTAAAAATTATTTTGTCTCTGTTTCTATCTTTTATAAGGATAAAAATCGTGAAATTAAGTTAATCATTTAACGATGATTCACAGAAGACTGCAGAATTTCTTCTGTAAAATTCAAATTAACAATAACATTTTTATATTCTTAAAATCGATTAATAATTATTTAATGACGACCTGTTTCGGAGGACTTTGCCACCATCATCTGCTTATGTACATTTTATAAGCTGGTCTTATTAAAGAAATAGATATAAAAAATAAGTGCAACAAAGCACTTGGTCATCATATAAAATACGTAAGATAAAATACGGGAGTATCTTCTAAGCCGTCCTGTTTTAACTAATGTATTTTTATATGATGATATTTTTCAAGAATATAAATCTATCAAATCGCCTCTTAAGCCTGCAAGTCAGGTAATGTTAATTACATTTTTTCCAGAAGATTTGCTTCTGACTGCGTGCTATTCATTTTAAAGTAAAACTATATTTTCTTGCACTTCATGTCAACTTGTCGAAACCCAAAACAGCGCCCAAACAGCCGTGCATGAGTGGCCTTGCTCTCTAAGTCAGCTTGCGCGGGGTGCGCGTCTGCTCACCTGCTTTGAGTCCTCCCTCGGGCATGTGTGTGTGTGTGTGTGTGTGTGTGTGTGTGTGTGTGTGTGTCTGTGTTTCGACCTGGGGCATAAGTTCGTTTCACTAGTTTATAAGATTAGGGAAATACCAGTTGCAGTTTGATCCTATAGGTTTACAAATATTTGAATCTGAAACACCCAAACAGTCATAAAATGTTAGTTTCCTCTTACGAGTAAAATATGACCCACATGATACTATTAGGGTAAGGAAATGTCTTGTACGTCTAGTATTAACCTGGAATCTTACTCATATGAGAATAACTGGATGTGTAAAAATATAAAAAAAACAATAACATATACATCTACTTAGAAAAAACCTGAACACCTTGATGGACTAAAGATAAGACGTTCATATTCACAGGAAATGTTCATTAGTATGTTATAAAAAAAGTACGCAGACAACTCTGTTGAGCATGTGTCTGTTGCCTAATAGGTATATGGTCTGTGATACCCTGTTCCATGATTGATGACATCGACGCTTGTTAGTAATGGCTCCTATGGTACAACTGTCGATACTACATTCGCCTGGTTGTTGGCATTGGGTGTCACCGCTGCGCTAGTCGTTTCGCCGCATTTCACGTTATCGTTTTTTAATAAGTCTGGTGATTTTCCGGACCAGAACAAAGGACTGACTCCTGTGACACGATGGAGAAACGTGTTTATGCTGCAACATGTGGTCGGGCAGCTATTAGATTGTCTACCATATCACTGACATATGTCAAACTGGTGACAATGATCTGAATAAGCACCAACTGTGATTTCTGGTTGCACCCCGCACCCCAATGCTTCGAGTCGGCCCTGTACGTCAAGTACGAATGCGGTCACTGTGACTTCTGTCGGCAGTGAACAATAATGTGGCCATCATTTTCAAACAAATGGAACCTGGATTCGTTAGGAAATACAGTATCTGATGCCATTCTTGTGCACAGTGAAGTTGTTTCACACACACCGTTTCCGTCTATCATGTGGCAACACTAAATTGGAAACCATATTCTTTAAAGAGAAAAATTGTAAGATGTAATACTTTTGTCTTGCTGTTACCTAATGTGTAAATATTCAGATTTTTTTGCGGAGGGTATTTATGTAACCCGCAGGAATATATAAGATAAATATTGCTAGATTACTAGTAATTGTATATTGAGAAAAAAAAGTCATGTTCGCCTAAAAAGAAAAAAAAATGGATTCTGCTTTTCAGAAATTATTGGAAATCTGGGAAAATTTTTAATCACACAAATATGTCTCTTTCGTGATAAACTGAGTTTATCCAAATTAATGAGTGGAGCTTCCGAAATTAAGTTTCTTTTCTAGTTTTATTATTATTTCCATCGATTTCTCGATGGAAAATAATTATTATTATTTTCAACTTCTCATAATGTAAGCGCTTAATCAAAAAATACAAGATTACCATAAATTCAAAGCCTTAAATTCTGCATCGATTGAGTACCGAAACGTTGCTATGTCAATATTCCTCCCTGCCCCCCCCCCCCTCCCCCAATAAAAGCAACGTCAAAGAAGTCTAATTTTTTACTCTTTTCACAAGGCTATGAAACGTACAAAACTGAGAACTGGATAGCTTACACCAATTTTAATAGAGTTATAGATGGGCAGCACAAAATTGTGTTTTTAAAAAGTCAATGAAAACCCTTGCTCGTAACTAAATACTACCATTATTGAATTATATGTAGTGTTAATAAGTAACTTATCCTTTCTACGTTGCGTACCTTGCATTTTTCCAAATGTTCTCTTCTTTAGTTTGCTTACTAACACTCTATACGTTATTAAGACACTTTTTTAATATGAAATTATATACAGGACACAATATTATTTTATAAGGGTATTAGAAAAAAATACATGATTAGTGTTGTTTTATTAGCAATAAAGAAACTTCTTTCGATTAACAAACTGCGTGGTCATCAGTCCGTAGCTTTCAAACTACTTAAACCTAGGTAAGCTAACCTACGGACAAACACACACACCCATGCCCCAGGGAGGACTCGAACCTCCAGGGCGAGCAACCGCGCGCTCCGCAGCGAGACGCTTTGACCGCTCGGCTACTCCACCGCGGCATTCGATTAAAATTAATTCGAGATATATATAAGAAAATAACATACAAAGTACATTCAGTTAGAGTAAAAGATTAAATTTTAACTGTGTATAATCTACTTTTATCAATTTTAAAGTATTATATGTTTATCGGTTTGGAGGATGAGCTACAGGGAGCATTAACTGTAATGATTGAATAACTTCCATATTAATATTCTCGATGGAACCTCTTGTTTCTTCTTTCGAAATGTCACTACTCGTGTCACTATCATCAATGTCAATGACAGAGATGTGACTAGGAAACGCAGTGCAGTCTTGGCTCATGAATGATTTGTACATGATTTTCAACAGTTGCTCAGGAGCTGCTTTTCTAGTAGTGCTAACTGGCAAGACACCGACTTTTAAAGCCTTCCAGCTCTATAGTAATGGATTCAATGGGCTGATTACGTAGTCCTCCCACGTGCGACATCAGAGTATCCGTTAGTAACAACCGTTTTCTTCCTACCATAGCTACATTCGATTAATGCTACCTACTTTTTTGGTATGAAAGAAAAATGTACTTTTGCATCCCTATCCCATTCTATGCTAAGAAATCATTAATTTAAAATGAATGCTATGTTTCCAAAGTCATATATATTGACAGTTTCCATGGAATTCATACGTAACTGAATAACGGCGTTATTTCCTTAGCGGCACGGTTTTGTATCTCTCATTAACTTTTCAGAAGAAAAATTTGATGCGATATAAATTTATTCCTATAAAACTTTGCGTCACATTGGCCAGTTCTCAGATAATGCACGTTTTACACCAACGATGCGAGTGTTATTTCGAAAAGTGTGAAAAATCACCGTTATATGACGCAGCATTTTTTTGTTGTTGTTTGAAAATTTAATATAAAAGCCACGATTTCGCACTCATTCGATACGGAATTTAATGCTATACGTAGCCTGTTTCGATTAAACGCTTAGTTCCTGTGGAATTCGAAAAAAATTGGGTTTTTTTTCCTTCATATCTAAGGCTCCCAGTGTTGAAAAGTTTGTAAATCCAAGGGACTTAACTTCAGAGGTTTACCGTTCTTAGGCTTACAAACTAATTAAAATAATTTAACCGTTTCTTCTCCAAGCTATCAAATATTCCAGCACATTATTTCATATTTGATTATTTTACTTCGAAAGTGAAGAAAAGCACATTAGTGTATTCACGCATTTTTATTTTCCTTATTTGACGCAACAAATATAAAATAAAATAAAAATAAAATAGGACTTCAAAGTCCATGAGGAGATAATGCAATTAGGAGACATTACTGAATGTTTATCTCTGTTAGCACAAGAATTTACCAGCAAAAAACAGGGCAGAATTTTTTACACCCAAATGCCATTTTAGACATTGATCTGAAGCAAACTGCAGTTATTCCTGAGCCGTATTCATATTTTTTAATTCGTGAACAAAAGGAAACAAAAGCACAACCATTTATTACTGACACATAGCAACAAAGACAACTACAAAAGCAACATACACAAAATGCCTTTGACACACTGTCAGTACTAAAAACTTTCAGGCTTAGTTTTGAACGCTAAAGGGTAATGCAGTCAACAATCCGAATATTGGCTTGAACACCACAGTGCTTTACTAGGCATGGTCCTGTTTGGAGGTGGTATGCCGTTGCCTTCCTCCGACCCGACCTTGAAACTGACTACCCCAGCCAGTTACAGGGGGACCTACAGTTTAGCGTGGGTTCCGAACAACCGTGCTATTCCTCATTTTTCACATTCGCAACACTGCCAGAGGTGCAAGGTGACAGATAAAAATCCGATGACATGGTGGGGACTGAACCCGCGACCTTTGGATTCATAGTCTGGCACTTAACCATTGTGCTATGGAACGCCATACAATTAAAGGGAGCTCTATGCAGTGAATAATATGTTTCCTTTAGCTGAAGAAATACAAAACCAAATTACCGACGTCAAAAGTGTCAACAGCGTCTTTTTGTCCTTTTCCTCCTGTCGAAATTTTTCACACAGACGTAAGACAGTCCATTGTTTAGTGGTGACTATGTCGGGCCTGGTGGGCTTGGGGTAAAGCGCTCGATTGGAAACCGAAGGGTCGCCGGTTCAGAACCCGGTTGCAGTTCGGAATTTTTCAGTCTGCGTTTTAATCCACCCTTCACTTCTCAACGGTATGAGGAGTCGCCGGGAACGACACGTGGTTCGGATTTCACGTTAAGCTGCAGACCCTCTTTACCCGGTTGGATAACTGGGGACACGCAAGTCGCCGAAATGGCGTCCAATTGAAAGACTTGCACCAGGCCAATGAGCCACACGAAATTATTATTATTACTGCTGACTGTGAGCAGTGATACTGAATAAACTCGGCCAGCGACTTTCATATGATACTTCAGAGGGACAATAAAGTCCCGTCCGGAACACAAGTCGTATATCATTTTCCACTTTGTTTTATGACGCTGTAAATGGGAAGGGACTTTTAAGAGGCCGCGGTGGAGTAGCCGAGCGGTCTAAAGCGTCTCTCTGCGGAGCGCGCGGTGGAGGTTCGAGTCCTCCCTGGGGCATGGGTGTGTGTGATTGTCCGTAGGTTAGTTTACCTAGATTTAAGTAGTTTGTAAGCTACGGACTGATGACCACGCAGTTTGGTCCGATAGATTTACAAACATTTCAACTTTTAAGTCCAGTCGGGCAGCAAAGGATTAAATAAACGTAAAATAACGACAACACACAAACCCATCCCCGAGGAAGGACTCGAACCTCCGACAGCGTACAACCCCGCGCTTCGCACCAAGCCCGCTTGGTCACTCCACCGCGACTGCTAGAGCTTCACTCAGAAATAAGAGCATACTCAGATTGTTCAGACTAATGGCCTACTTGAGTGATTGAAACAGTTTTACCAAAAAATGTTCAAATGTTTGTAGAGTTTATGGGACGTAACTACGGGGTCATCAGTCCCTAAACTTACAAAGTACTTATGAACTAGCTACAACTAAGGACGTCACAAATATCCATGCCCGAGCGGGGATTCGAACCCCGGCCGTAGTGGCCGTGTAGACCGTGACTGATGCGCCTCAGTCCCCTCGGCCACCACGGCCGGCACAGTTTTAACGTTTCCACTAATTTTTGTAAGGCTTTCCCCTTTTGGACCTGATTATAATGCCCTACTAATACGTATGCTAAACCTATAAGCGCTGAAACCGGGTTGTGTGGAGGAGGTACGTGTAGTAACCTGTATAGAAAATAAGTTATTGATAGTGCACTCTAGAAATGTCCTTCGGCATAAGGTGTTTGCGCAACGAGTGGGAGCAGTTTTTCCCCAAGAGGTTGCCACTTGACGCTAAAGGCAAAAATTATTCATACTGTGAGGCACACGAAAGGCACGGCCGAGACTGCAGGCGTGCGTCGCGTCTTCGGGGCACGTCGCGAAACATGTGGTCGGCCACGCGCGGGCTATTCGTACGACCGGCGGCGGCGCGTCCGGCATCAAGTATGTATGGGCGACGATTACCCTGGCCGCGCGCTGCATACTGCATGGCGGGCATGCGGCAGTAGTCTGCCGTCTGCCGGTGCCCGGCAATCTGCAGACACCTGCCCCACGGGCGCCGCCGCCGACACTCAGCGCACTCCGCGGTACACGCGGCTACGCCGTAAGAGGCTGCCCGCTTTCAGTGGGATAGCTGCAGGACTACTTCATTTATTTCCCATTTAAAAGCCCTTCTGCCTGTTAACATTTTTGGAGTATTGCTGCCCAGTCTGGGATCCTTATCATGTGGGTTTGACAGAGGACGTAGAAAGACTCCAAAGAAGGGCAGCTCGTTTCGTATTGTCACGATACAGGCGAGACAGCGTTACGGAAATGATACAGGATCTGGGAAGGGAATCATTACAACAACGGCGCTTATCGCTGCGGCGTGGGCTACTTGCGAAACTCCAATCGCCAACATTCCACGGGGCGACCAACACTTGAAAGAGACCAAAAACGCCAGCGATTTCCTGTCAGAGAGGACGCAGTTTGTAGTAATCGATGGTAAGGCACCGACTAAAACAGACGATATTGGGCGTTCCATAGAGTCATTGGTCATTGGTCCTCTGCTGTTCCTTACGATTTAGGTTGTTTGCAGATGACGCCGTCATTTACCGTCTAGTAAAATAATCTGAAGATCAAAACCAACTGCAGATAGATCTAAATAAGATAAATCAATCAAACTTGAAGGCCGTAAACTTCACAAAATACCTAGGAATTACTATTACTTCAGACTTAATCTGGAAATAACACGTAGGTAATGTGTTGGGAAAGGCGAACCAGAGACTGCGTTTTATTGGCAGAACCCTTAAAAGATTCAACACAAGTACTAAAGAGACTGCATACACTACGATTGTCCGTCCTCATTTGGAGTATTGCTGCCCAGTGAGGAATCCTTATCAGGTGGGTTTGACAGAGGACATCGAAAGAGTCCAAAGAAGGGCAGCTCGTTTCGTATTGTCACGATACAGCGGAGACAGCGTTACGGAAATGATACAGGATCTGGGCTGGGAATCATTTCAACAACGGCGATTATCGCTGCGGCGTGGGCTACTTGCGAAACTCCAATCGCCAACATTCTCCTCCGAATTCAAAAATCTATTGTTGCCTCCCACTTACATAGGTAGAAATGATCATCAGAATAAAATACGAGAAATCAGAGCTCGAACAAAGAGATTCAGGTGTTCATTCTTCCCACGTGCTATTCGAGAATGGAATGGGAGATAAACATTATAATTGTGGTTCGATGAACCCTCTGCCAGGCACTTAAATGTGATTTGCAGAGTATCGCATGTAGATGTAGATGTAGACGTAAGTCTTCATTTGGTGCTTTTCCATGACTAGCGTAACGTGACAATTCTTCGCAATTGCTAAATTCTGCACTCGACCCCCTTATCTATTTGGCCATCTCCTCTATCAACAGGGTGTTACAAAAAAGTACGGCCAAACTTTCAGGAAACATTCCTCAAACCCAAAGAAAGAAAATAATTGGACCTGTGTCCGCAAACGATTAATTTCCATGTTAGAAACGGATCGAGAACGTGAAATTTCTTTCTTACGATTAATTTCCATGTTAGAAACGGATCGAGAACGTAAAATTTCTTTTAACGGTTTGGCATCTTTCTAGGTAGATTTACTTTTCTAACTGCAATATGCACTTAATTTTCTTTATTCGTACGCTTGTTTCAGGAAAACAACTAAAGAATGTGCATTACGTTTGGCTGTGTACAACCTCTTTGCTACTATAGTGTCAGCCCGAATTTTGTATAAGCTGAAGGCTTTCAACCTCTTATAGCTATCGACACGAAACTACTATGGTGTACTACAAAAACACAGAGAGATCGTTCTTCTCCGTTGTGTAGTTTTTGCTGAAGAGCAAAATATTAACAGTCAAACGTAGAATTCTATATATGTCGGTAAATTTCAACTCCCATACCTTCCACCCCCTTATCTTTATCAACCCTCTACCACCATAGTGCACAGTGGCGCCACGTAAGGCACGCGCTCAGGCGCGCCGAGTTCAGGTGCGCCACCACCGCGTACGGAATATTTCCCCCTATTACTGAATGTTTCTCATAGCCGACCGTAAGGTGGGCCGATCCCAATTCTGACACCATTTTGTACCGGGTGTCGATTATCAGGAGTGGCTGGGCGGAAATTGTGGGCTAGACAGGGTGGCTAAACGAGAAATGCCGGGCAGACTTGTATGTTTATTACGACAGATAACAGTTACAGTAAATGGGGCCTACGAAGGATTGGCGCCCGTCACGGAGCAACATGGTGGTATAGAAGAAGAGGGGGCAAGCGGAGAAGGCAGGAAAAGGCGTCTGAACGCAGTGGCGGCTTGATTGGCAGAGAGCGGCGGCCCGGATCGCCGGCGCCGCGAGGCCAAATGTCCGGCCCACGGGGCGGAGCGTGGCCGCTCCTGACTGGCCACGATGCACTGCTGAGTGGCAGGAGGCGGCCTCCCCACGACAGCCGTGCATTGTGGCGACCAGGGAGCCGAATGTCAAGTCAGCGGTTTGCAACTCAGTCGCGCGATGGTTAAAGTCAGAGGGAAAAAGTTAAAGATTTGAAAAACTTTTTAAAAAAATAAATTAATATCCCTACCATGTTGCTAGGGGAGGAGCGCCGATCCGTACAATATCTACTACCACCTACAAACACTATGTGTTTACGATGTGTGGTTTTGTCTGCAGAGTGAAATAAAGGCACTAACACCTTTATTTTTTATGTATATGAAGATTTGTCTTTAAATAATTTCTGCAACAGTCCAGTCGTAAGGTAACAGTATACTATGTTAAGAGGAATGGGTCAGATTTTGCTCCTTTAAGTGACAGATACCAGGTCACTATTTCAAGCCAGTGCATGTCTTAGCCAGATAGAAGAGAATATAAAATCCTTGTGTAAGCACTTTTAAAAACAGGATTACGTTATGATATTGGGTTGAGCGTTAAACAGTGTTGATACGGATGAAGGTCACATTATTGAAAGTTACAAGGTAAAAATAGCTTCTGCAACGAATCATACAAATGTTGTGCTTGTGCCTGCTTTTATGCGGTATCATTTGTCCCAGATGAACAGCTTTGTAAGGTGGGTGAATATGGAGTTAGCCGCGGCAGGGCGGCCGAGCGCATTGAGGCGCTATGCTACGATGTGCGAGGACTTTCTCCGTCGGGGTTAGAATCCCCCTCGGTATCGTCTTTAATATAAGGTACTTCATAAGTAGTTTGTAAGCTTAGGGACTGATGACCCCGCAGTTAAGTCCCATAAGCTTTACAAAAATTTGAACATTTTTATGGAGTTACTTCAACTATTGAGGGTAGCTGCTGGGTATGATACTGGTTTGGTTCCTGTTGATGCTACTGGTAGGTGCTGTTTCACTAACCATGACCTGCATCTCTATTGGAAAGGGAGGGCTAAACTGGCTGGATTAACTGAAAAGTCCTTAAAAGAAGACACTGCAGTTAATGGAAGTATTATGTGATTCTTCAGTTTCTCCCGGCGTATTTGATAAAATATCCACGGGTGTACTGCTGGTCTATATTGTCCAACAGGCACTATAGACCGGCAGTACACCCGTGGATATTTTGATTAATGGAAGTATTAGTTTCTTAGGCTACTACCAGTGTCTACTTACAATTTCACTTAGGCTGGTCCTAAAATTGTTAAAATATCACAACATTCGCACCAAATTATATGTTATCAAAATATTGGGTGTTTGAAGAATAAAATGGGTTAAAGAATGGTTCGTTTGGAAGATAAAGAAACTAAGGCGGCAATAGATGTACTATATCTTTCAGTACATTAAATTATCACTGAAAAATTTTAGTGCTTGCAATCTAACAGACATGAAATAATAACGAGATAGAAGGAGTTGCCATATCCGTCAAAAGATATCATTGTTTGATAATTTACAAACAAAAGTTTCATGTAGAGCAAAACATACAAGGAATAATATGACTGTGACCTTAAGTAAATGATGGTAATTTTATAAATGTAACAGTTCAAGGTCCCTATTGCTCGAAAACTTCGATTCCTGTTTTCTGAAAGAGTATAACAGAAGAATAACTCGATCTTTTTAATTTGAGATCCATTACTGATTTTCCAATCAGTTATGGTAAAGGCCAGCAGCAGACTAATAGAAAACAATATTTTAGACGAAGAAAAGTTTAACAACATAAGCACTTATTACATTGAGAATTATATTGCTGATTATGATACAATTATAAATTCCAGGGAAGGCTTACGGCAGTTGTATTGGGATACGAAATACAAGAAAACTCTTGCTAATGTAAAATATCACTTCTTTCATGATACATTGTTTTTTTTTTATTTGAAATCTGTATCCCCAAGAAAATATAATAATGTAATTGTAAGAAATCATCTAAAAATTATGGCTAGAAACGTCTTGTAACTAGAGAAGGATATTGTAACAGCAGACAGAGTAAATTACTAAAATGTCATATAGTATGTTGTCATGTCTGAGATTAGCACCTGTGATTATATATTTCGAATATTAGTTACAGGGAAACGAGCAAGCAGACAGGCAGCCCGTATTTCCATCAAACTCAATGAAATTTTAGTAACAAATGTCAAAAGTTGAGAATATTTTTATTTATTATATTTCAAATGTTGTGTGGAAAATAATATCCAGAAGTTTACTATAAGAGCTGACGGCGATTAACGCAAGAGGCTGTACCTTTGCGAATCGATGAACCTGAAATTCCACCGTCATCTTTCTGAGATTAGCACCTCTGATAACAACATTGAAACAATTTCGAATATTAGTTAAAGGGAAACGGGCAAGCAGACAGGCAGCCCGTATTTCCATCAAACACAATGGAATTTTAGTAACAAATGTCAAAAGTTGAGAATATTTTTATTTACTTTATTTCAAATGTTGTGTGGAAAATAATATCCAGAAGTTTACTATAAGAGCTGACAGTAATTAACGCAAGTGGCTGTACCTTTACGATTCGATGAAGCTGAATCCACGGTCATCTCTTTGAAACTTGGAAAATAGTAACTCACTCAAAACTACAAGCTCCCATGGAACTGGTGGCAATACCAACAGAATGCTGAAAGCTTGTTCGCAACATGTAAGTAGGATATGAAATTATTTTTTAATAAAATAATCAGGAGCGCAAGTTTTGAATTTCTTTGCAACTGGTTCCATTCTATCGTTGGACCATTTTATTTCTTACAAGGAGACCACATGGGTATCGGACTTCAGATTTTTTTAATATTTATGGTACGTGAAGTTCAGTAGCTATGGAGATAACTTTCCAAAAACAATGCCATAGCTCTTCACAAACCGAACTCTCAAAGACTACCAAAGTCAAATAATAGCGAAGCCAATACTATATACAATGTAACTTAAGTTTTTTGATTAAAGCCGTAATTATTAACAACCTTCTATAAAGTATAGAAAATTACTAATAAAAATAAAATCGTACACTTTGCGTAAAAATTACCGTTAAATATTAAAATTGTGTAAGTATTCCAACGCAACGAAAAAAATTAAGAAGAAAAAAAGCCATGATGACAAGATTCGAACAAGCGACTACGCTACCCCGACCGGTCCAAAAGTATTATTATTTATTAGTACATATTGCACTTCGGAAAACTTCAAAATCGAGTTTCTCGAGAATTTTTGATAGTTGAATGGAATGGTTTCTGCTGTTTGTTATTTAATTTATCAAATTAACGTAGCATAAATATAAAAAAAAATGTAAAATCCTATATCCATGTGGTCTCCATGTTAGTTTTCTTCCTTTTTCTATTAATTGACAAGTATTTTCATCATGGACAAAGCTATAAAGTTACATTCATCCACTTTTGTATATCATCCCTGGTCTGAGACGCCAGCTGATTAAAAAATGTATTTTCATGTATATTTTCAAGGATTATTTAAGCACTTCTTAATATTGTCGTATTGTAGACAATCTTTACTTATGCATCATGTGGCTTTTGAACCAGCAGTGACATAAAAGGGGAAATAAATATAGAATCCGTTAGCATCAAATAATACTTCACAGCTACAAATATATAACGACGTAACCAACGTTTTATTTATCAATTTGGGACTCATGTATGGAATTTAATTTAAATTGAGAACCAAATAGCACTGTGCAATAGGTTGAAGCCTTTTATAACTGGTTCTTTTTTCCATCAGATTGATACCAGTACTTTTACAAATAGACACAGAAAAATATCGGTCGATGTGTCACAATTAAAAATAAAACAAAACCCTTGAATACAAGTTATTAAAACAGAAAAGTAATCTAGTAGCTTTTCATTAATGTCGATTTATGTATACAAAAAGAATTTTAAAGTTACACATTAGTGCCAGTAAAGTAGCATATTTCTGAAGAACCTGTATAAAATCTTTGGTGACATCAATAGGAAGTTGCAAAGTAACCAGTAGTGTAATTGGGGTACGATCCTCCTGTAGGGGGCACTGCTGTTGGATTTCAATTGACTTTGAAACAACACTCTACAGAATGGAATAATACAAACAAAAGAACATAGTTATCAATGCTGGTGTTAAAGAAAAAAAACAAAAAGGGCGCTGATGTCAATGCCGTGCCAACAAACAGAATAATGGAAAACCTAAAACATGGAACTGCAGGTCAGACAATTATAGCTCTCGTCTGCTCTGAGAAAAAAACTAGCAAATTCACAGTAATGGAGGTGACCATATTTATACTTGAAGAAATTGAAATACTTAGCTTTACTTTTTTTCCCTCAACCGATGATAGTTTCGTGAAACTGGTTGACATTGCGAATTTTTTTTCTTGTGAGGGATAAGCTGCGACACGATATGATAACCTAATGAATATATGTAATACTGGGTGATAGTTTACAGTACCAAGTCCTTCCAAGTCCTTTCATTGTTTTTAATCTCTGGCAAAGAACATACAGTTACGTGCAAAGCTTTATTGTTACCAAACCGATTGAGAAACTCGTTATATTCTGGAACCAACTTTTGTATTCCTGTGTCCTGGAAGTCTGCCACCTGTAAAGGGAACCAGTCGTCTTCATCTCTTCGTTGTTATAAAAACAATAGTTAGAGGACAGGTATTTGTTGATGTGCAAGAGAAGATGGAATGTTTACTGCAGGTGTTGCCTCCTCCATGACAATGTTCGCATTCATACGGCTCGACACACAGAATCTGTTTTGTAGAATTTGGGAATTAATGAATCATCCAGCAAACAGTCCTGGTCTTGATCCCAGCAGTTTAAATCTTTCCTTACACCACAAGAAAGATTCGAAGACGACTGTCAAATGCTGGGTCCTTTCACAGGCAATACACTTCTGTGACACTGGAATACAACAGTTGCTCCCACAATAAGTCTTAATTGCGTTGTTTAATTTTGAGAAAAATAGATAAAAGATTGCCGTAGCTGTTGTTTTGTTTTTAAAAAAAATTAGGAAAACTTTGTTCCCGTCTGCGTCTCTTATTTAAGGACACACTTATCCTCCACATTTAAAATCACACGGTCTAAAAGTCACTCTCATTAACTAAAATTTAGAATTTTGTCGTGGGGGTTTTGTGCCTGAAACAAATTACAAATATGTCCTGTTTAGAGATGCCAAACAAACATCCATGAGCATTTAGTTTACCCGAAAAGCAAATCTCTAAATATTTCCAATTATTTAAGCATATGGACGATTCCATTCCTTTTAGCTTACTGCAGTTCAACGACAGACCATTGTGACGACTACTGTATTGGCTAAACACGAAGAGACAAATGTGTAACGATTCAGTTTCCCAT
Organism: Locusta migratoria; assembly: GCA_026315105.1. NCBI lineage: Eukaryota > Metazoa > Arthropoda > Insecta > Orthoptera > Acrididae > Locusta > Locusta migratoria. Next base: position 108,460,932 of record CM048747.1, read on the forward strand.
CATAATAAATTAATTATGGCCCTGAGAAGTTTTCAGGTAAAACCCTAAGCATCCTATTTCGCCAAGTCGCTGTAAGCATGGAAATATACGTTACAGTCCCATCACTGGAAAATGATTCTCCCTGATTCAATACTCATCAAAATATTTTTCGCGCCCTTCCTTACCAAATTGGTTCCAGGGTCATGATTCTACATATAATGCTCAATGGAAGCGAGTAATGTGATTACAGGGAACCATCGTGAGAAATGTTGCTTGAAACAAGACATTTTGACGTCCAGAACCGTACGTTTCTTGCATTTTCACTACAAGAGGCCTGAAGAAGATATTAATGGAAAAATCGAAAGTAGCTGTTGCACATACGTCAATGTCTTGAAGTGAGACCCAACCAGAGAAATCTACTGTAACTCCCGATATCCTACAGCAGATGTATGACTTATTGCTGCAACAAAACCATTTGTTTACTTGGAGAAACAAATAAATTCCCCATCTTCTTTAAGTATAAAAAACATTACTTTGATCAAAATGAGATTTCCACTATTTGTTTCTGCTTAGTGGAACAATTACCACCACTTTTATCTTAACTATCAACTCTTCTGTCATATAGAGAGTGACAAGGAACCCGGATAAACAATACATTCAATTTATTAAGTGGCGTACGTTATAGATTTTGCGGAGAGAACGTTATCCACTGTGACATTAATGTCCTCGGTAAGCAATTAACTTGATCTGATACGTCCTGCACAAGCTATTGTTGTCAGCTCAATGGCACCGTACTCTGTGCGTGGCGGATCCAATCACAGTGCTACCCTCCAGCTATAGCCTCGTGAATGGCCTCTGTTGGGCCCTACATCGTCGTCACACACTACTGATGCATTCTGTATACGTCCTTTGTAGCCCTCCGCAGCTAACACCCGCAGGAGCGGCGCTTGTGTGCTGATGGCGTAGTCTCAGGGAGGACTCATGACGTAGCATGACTCCGCAACCACCACTGTCTCGTGCCAAGGAAACAACTTAGCCTTCAACACTAAACTGATTACACCGAACAGAGACTTCAATGAACTGACGGACAGATCATCATTTTTGGAAAATAATAAAAAAAAGGTATGAACCAATAACCTCTCGCTTCGCAGTTCCTCATGCTAGCCACAGGACTACAGCGTTCCAATGCTTACAATGTACTCGACGTTTCCTATCTTTTGCATGGACCGTCCAGTTTTTACATTTTGCTTATTTTTTCATAGTTCCACACAAATTCTTCTAGTTTTCTCGGCTGATCTGTGTTCAGTTTTTCATTGCCTATCCACTGTGCCAACATAACTAGATCTGAGGGGGAGGTTCCCATGTAAGCAGTGAACCACAACACTGTTTCACTATTCGCAATGAAAGCTGGAAGATATGATATTTCATAGGCAACGAAAGGGGATGTTGCACTGATGTAGCAAACTAAGTGATGGACGAAAACAAATCAACAAAGGAAGCCGGGGGGGGGGGGGGGGGGGAAGAGATGGGCAGAGAGAGGGGGACAGGGAGTGAACAGAGAGATGATGAAATGGATGAGACTCGAAGAGTCGCCGATATTTCCTATTATTTATGGATGTTTTTGGCCTTTCATGTGAGCAATGATTGTAAAACATTTCTGGATAGTTTACAATCATTGCTCACATGAAAGACCAAATACATCCTTATGGAAGTCAACAAATAATGAGAAAGTAACGTCTGAATCAATTATTCCATCAAGCAGGCTAACAGCATGGAAGACACTAAACTGCTGCAATAATGCACCTCAATGTTAGTGAATAGTCCCCTCCATCAGAAAACTGGACAATAAAGAAAATACTTTAATGAAGTTTCAGTAAGAACATAATAATCAAAAACAGTTTCATTCTCATACTCCAAACACTATCATTTGAATGATATCATTGAAATTAAAGCTCCATTGTTCAAAGTGTCGTTTATGTATGACAAGATAAAATGGCGTTGCAAGAGTGGATATCAAAAGGGTGATGATGGAGATCTCACGATTGATGAAGGGATGTGTCCATTTCGGGGGCGGCACCTCCTCACGTTCAAGCAATATTTGCCTTGGAGACCACATTGCAATGGCATAAGGCAATATATAGTGAAACACGTCCACCGAATTTGTGTCCGTGTTTCATATGTTATTACACACACATAAATGTATTAGTAACGTCGTTGGTCAATTTAAAATTCATCTATTGTGTATATTACTCATTTAATTAACTGACTAGTATGCTAATTAATTTAATTAAATTGCTACTTATGTTCTTGCCCCAAACATTTATCAATATTTTCCTCCACTGGGTGTTTACTTGTATATCTGGATGAATGTGGAAGGTTGCTTTAACATTGAATAATTGCCTAGCAATGAGCACTTCGAGCTTTAGAGCCTCGTCTTGTAGTTAGTAGTGCATGCCCTCATTCATCGCCTGCTCAGCCTTCTGCTGCAGACAAAGACAGTGTTTGTAGAAAAGAAGGCCAGTCGTTCTTTTTCTGGTAAGGTATTGCCAACCTTTGTGCACCTGAGAGGTTACCTGAGTAAGCCGCTCTGAGCTGTTAGGGGAGATAAAAATGTTTCCCTGGTAGCTTAAGTTGGTAGTGAGTAGCGCTAAACGCGCCCCAGCGAAAGTGTGGCCAGGGAGCGTCCTGCGCGTGTTTTGAGCTTCATACTTCTTGGGCCTTCGCAGTGAGTACATCTCTGGGATTATGCTGTGAGGAGTGCATCTAGTTAGAACTGAAATTTTTTCAGATTGCTAGTTTTGTACTAGAAATTTTCTAAGTAATTCTTTCTCCAAGCAGGGAGAAGTGTTCAGTGGTTATCTGAAGTTCCTTAAGTCTAGTAAAGGTAGCTTCACGTTTATATTTTAAATTTTATTTCAGTTTCTTCCCTTGTGAGACCGATCGGACAACCTGCGTTCGCAACAGTCTATGTCGGGCTGCAGCCATGAGAACCAGTTAGTTGCGTTCTTGTTTTAGTTTGTAAATAGTTCTTTTCTTATTTAATTCCACACGTAATAACTTTTGTAATGTCGTGCAGTTAGTTTCTTTCTTCGGTACTGCATATGCCATTTAGTGATTTTTGCATATGCCTCCTCAAACAACGCTAGTTCAATAAAATGTCCAAATGTTTGTTAAGCTTAAGGGACTTAACTACGGGGTCATCAGTCCCTAAGCTTACAAACTACTTATGAACTACCTTATACTAAAGACGACACAAAAATTCATGCCCGAGTGGGGATTCGAACCCCCGACCGTAGCGGCCGTGCAGACTGTGACTGGCGTTCCACAGGGAGCTTTATTTATTTATTTTCTTTTTTACACATACCAATACCCCAGGGAGGACTCGAATCTCCGGCGGCGAGCAACCGCGTGCCCCGCAGCGAGGCACCTTAGACCGAATTTTATTTATTCCTTTCCACTTCAGGCGATGGCGCCTAACTAGTATATCCCACATAAACCTTAACAGCTCGCCTGTCACCTCCACTTTTACCCTATACTAAATCAAGGATGTAACCAAGGGAAAGGAAAAGAAATTATGTATTCTTTTATTGAAACTTCAGGGCTATTGTTTTAAATACAAAGAGACAACAGAAGAAACAAAAAGGCCCATCCTAACCATTGTGTTTTGTAGTCTTACCGATTTCTTTTAATTATAAATAAAATTATTAAAGATTTTTTTCCTCTTCTTCTTGAACGTAAGGGAGGTATTTAACGAGACTTTCTGGACTGTCCGGAACCTTGGCCGTCTCCTTGTTGTGTGTTAATTACCGTTAAATTGGATCATAACTCTAAGTTTTTATTAATTAACCAGTTTATGTTCAGTTACTTTACTTAATATTTGCTCATGCCCGGCTTCAATGGACCACCAAGAAGTCATCAAACACCTTCAGGAGAAAGTTCGCGTAATTTTTCCAGTAGTTTGCATTCCTCTCAATTTTCGAATGTTGTCTCTCTATAAAAGTTCTATAATCACCGACATCGTGTTCCGTTGTGCCTAACATATACTACAGTGTCATTTCCTTCAGCTAGTTTGCTCCATTTCTCTTCGTTTTCAGGTATGGAATTTCATGAGGATAGAGTAAGGTCATCATCTGAATATCACGAGGCGCAGTGCGTTGAACGAATGCTAAAAGGCGGCAGAGCAGATGACAAATATCCTTTGCCGTTCCGCAGACTAGTCGGTGCGTGTCCGTATCATGCACGTTGTACGTCTGACACAGCGGCGTCGCAGCGAGGTGAATGTTGTGTAGACGTGACTGCGTGGGGTATTTTCCGTTCACGTAGTAGTATCATGTAGTCCGTGCCGCTGTCGGTAAGTTAGGAGAGTGTACGTTACACCAGACTGCATTCCAGTCGATCGTTGGGTGTTTGCCTTCGACAACGTTCCGTCGTTGCCTCATCATGAGGGTTTTGTACTCCTTATGGAACGCAGGTAGATCATCTATGCATAGTATACGTCTGAGGGAACTGTATTCCAGTAAAAATGTACTGCAGTGGGACATTGCCGCGGGTATATGTTGGAGATCTATCGGTGGGTCCAGATTGGGTGGTGCAATTTCCGTGAGAAGAAAAGCGATCAGACTGCTGGGGTCGCGTTTCCATCGCCACAGTGTCAGCCTCACAAACAAAGCCATAGCCTTGACATACACTTTGGTGGGTCCTAGTCCACCACCCAACACCGGGAGTGAGAGCGTGGAGTAGCTGACTTTAAAGAGATGTTCTTGGTTCACGTAATGTCCAAAGGCTTCTTGGATTCTGTCCGCAGTCGCTCTTGGCATCGGAAAAATCCCTGACAAGTACGTAATTTTGATACCAAGTAGGTGTTTATCAAATCGACCTTTTGCAGCTCATCCAAGGAGCGTAGTGAGTGTAGACGGATACATGCACGGATATTGTTCAAGAGCCGTTTGTAGTTGAGAGCTATCGTGCGGCGTGTGGTCTTAGTGTACACCACCCCTAAACATTTCATCTCAGTGACCACCTTAATGCGTCCGTCAGGTTGCGCAGGTAACCCGCAACCGATGTTCATGATTCCTGATTTTCTCGTGTTCATCTGTGCACCCGACGCTTTCCCATATCTCTTATCTGAGCTATGGCTGTGGCAATCTCTTCATCTGAATGGACCAGGAGGACCACATCATCTGCATATGCACGATACACAAATTCATCCTCCCTTACACTGACGCCGCGTAACGTTTGATGTAGTTGTATCAGAAGTGGCTCAGTTGCAAGTGAAAATAGGCCCATGGAAAGAGTACACTTCTGTCTGACGGAGCATTTGATAGTGATTGGACCTGTCGGATTACCATTCACACACAGTTACCAACGACTTCGTCCTATTCAGAAGACTCATTACAGTCGCGATGAAACGTATTGGTACATCCATCGCTACCATCGTGACTCGTAGGAAATCATCGCCGACTGCATCAAAGGCTTTTTCAAAGTTGACAGCCAGCATCGCGCCTTGAATTCTGCAGGCTTGCGCGATTTCTATCAAATCACGATAGTCACAAAGCGCCTGGTGCATTGTGCCATCGTTACAGATACCTGTCTGATCTTTCCCTTTTAACTCTGTGAGGGATGGCTTTAATCGCAATGCTAAAAGCCATGCAAAAATTTTATAATCGCTGTTAAGGAGCGTCAGTGGTCTGAATTGGTGCACTGATTGTCCTGTCGATGTCTTCGGGACGGGGATGATCAAACCTTGGTTAAATTTAGTAGGTATAATTACTTTGGCGTGCAGTAATTCTTGAAACATCGGTCTCAAAGTCGGTGTGGCCAGGGAGCGTCCTGCGCTTGTTTTGGGCTTCATACTTCTTGGGCCTTCGCAGTGAGTACATCTCTGTGATTATGTTGTGAGGAGTGCATCTAGTTAGAACTTAAACTTTTTCAGATTGCTAGTTTTGTACTAGAAATTTTCTGAGTAATTCTTTCTCCAAGCGAGGAGAAGTGTGCAATGGTTATCTGAAGTTCCTTAAGTCTAGTAAAGGTAGCTTCACATTTATCTTTTAATTTTTTTTTTTTTTTTTTTTGAGTTTCTTGCCCTGGTGAGACCCGTCGCACAACCTGCGTTCGCAACAGTCTATGTAGGGCTGCAGCCATGAGAACCAGTTAGTTGCGTTCTTGTTTTAGTTTGTAAATAGTTCTTTCCTTATTTAATTCCACACGTACGTGTATTTTGTAATAACTTTTGTAAGGTTGTGCAGTCAGTTTCTTTGTTCCATACTGCATATACGATTTAGTGATTTTGCACATGTCTCCTCGAACATCACTAGTTGAAAAAAATAAAAATAAATAAATAAATAAATAAATAAAAAATAATGTTGAAATGTTTATTACGCGGCTCGTTCCACCATATCCTGACGGCAATTTCAAATGAATTTGTGCAGTACAAGAATGTATCAAATAAAAGATTTGTACGAGCCAGTTCATTATTTCTCTCTGCCAATACTTGGCATAATCATATGCCACTGACAGTCAGACTAATGCAGTGGTCCAAACTTGTATGATAAATATTACAAAAAGAGTCTTGATCGCAAAAGATTAATAGTTTTTAATGACCGGTTTCAACCTGGTAACTGTTACCAGTTGGCAGGAGAACAGCCCAGGACAGCCCAGCCCAGCCGATTCCAGCACTGTTCACATGGGCTACATTTTGTTCAGAAGATGACTTACATCAGGTAGAAACCGGTCAATAAAAATTGTTAATTTTTTTGCGATCAAGACTGTTTCTATGATATTAATTATACAAAATCGATTTTTCTCCATTGACAATGTGGTCTAAATTAATAAAAACTTGTATGACTCGACAGAAAATATGAACTGAAAAGAATATCCATCAAACCAGGGAAGAAGAAGGGAAGGAAGTAGTGGCACTAAAATAGGTAAATGGGTGGGAATACTAGCATTGGGAGCAAGTGAAAATGAAAAATAAGAGATGATAGCAGACCTTAGAAAAGAACTGCTGGTCTTAACGCTCTGTGCTGGTGAAATTTAACAAGAAAGTCTTCACCATCCGTAACACTAACAAGGTAAAATTTTCCGGTCTAGTGGTTACAAGTCCAACCAAGTGTTGTGGGACAAGGACCTACATCTCGTCACAAGCCCTTTATAAGCTCAGTTTGTCAGGTATGCGTTAAAACGATAATTTGTTTCATTAACTGTTTTGTAATAATGTTATTAATTTTTATAAATTGTGTACTTAAAAGTTTGTATTTGTTTTTCTGTTACATGTCTCTTCGAGAGCGTTACAACGCGGTCAGCAGTCTTCCACGCCGGAACCAAGGATGTCATTACAGGCCACCAACCGTCGCGAGTCGACGGCCATACGGCGTAAGGAGAAACTGCAGGCCGTTTTTGCGTCATGATCGAATAAGGTATTTACTTAAAAATTAATAGGTTTTCTCTTTGTAAAACGTTATGGAGAAAATTCTTTGAAGAAAAAAAAAAAAAAAAAAAAAAAAAAAAAAAAAAAAAAAAAAAAAAAAAAAAAAAAAAAAGAAGAGTTAGTTCCGATTGTCACGTCAAGCTGTACAGATCATGTTATATTAATAAATATGAAAGTTTGTTAAAATATATCACTACATATGAATTTTATTGAAGTGTATAGAAGTTTAAATGGAATTGAATGTTACTTACCACAGTTATTTCTATGAGGAGTACATTTCAGTAATGTTCTGGAATATATATATATAAACAAACAAACTTCAATGGGACTACGTTTATGTGAACGGCAGAGTTATGAGTGTTTGATTAGATGTCATCGTTGTTTATTTAAACTGAAGGGTAACCAACTTTTGAAACTCTTGCAATAACTTAAGTGATTGTTTTCTTGGTGTAATACCTTGAAGATACATCTTTATGAAATCATTTGTGACTAATGTTCAAATGTTTGTACATCTTATTGGACTTAAATACGGGATCATCAGTACCTAAACTTCAAACTACTTATGAAATAGCCGGCGGCGGTGGTCGAAGGGACTGAGGCGCGTCAGTCACGGTCTGCACGGCCACTACGGTCGGGGGCTCGAATCCCCCCCTCGGGCAAGGATGTTTGTGCCGTCCTTAGTGTTATCTAGTTCGTAAGTAGTTTGTAAGTTTAGGGACTGATGACCCCGTAGTGAAGTCCCATAAGCTATACAAACATTTGAACATTTTGACTTATGAAATAGCTTATAAAGAGACGGCACAAACATCCATGCCTAAGGGGGATTCGAACCTCGACCGCAGCGGCCGTGCAGACCGTGACTGGCACGCCACAGACCGCTCGGCCACTGCGGCCGGCTCATTTGTGACTCCTGGCTCTTGTGCACATGGACCTAAGTGTTAAATGAAATTAAAATCCTCTTTAAATGTGTGAACTTCTTAGAGAGGAAAAAGTTTGTGATATTTTTTCGTGTGTTATTAGGCGGTAAATCAGAAACGAAGTCTGTCCACGGTTAGACAAAGTTTAAGATTGCAGGCCTGCCATAAGCAACTTCTATGCTGTTATAGTGAGAACCGTAATTTGCTTAGCAGTAAAAAGAATTATCAGTTTTTCAGGCAGCCTCTTACCCAATAAAGACTTGTGTTCACCCGTCCCACTACACAAGCAGAGTTAAAGGACATGTGAAGGAGGATACAAGATCCAGTGTGAAGGAAAGAATCGTTTGTAGCGCGAGAGAAAAAGTATGGAGCAAAGGTAACAGGAAATATATAGCTAACGTGGCGAAGAAGACGTTAGTGGTAAGGAAAATTCTCTAAGGGATAAAGAGAATGACAGTAGACAGGCTTAAGTTTCAACGGGAGAGAAAGGAGATAGTGGGGGTTATATAAGTGTATAGACTGGTCGTGAAAGAAAAATGCAACGTATTACGATGAAAGAATAAAGAACTTAGCGTACACTTTGTGAGAGAATGAGGCAAATATAGGAAAGTTTGGGGAAATGCCAGCCGACTTTATTATAACCCCATACTGCTTCAACAAACCTTTCAATATAACAATTGGAAATAGGAAGCAGTGGGAGAAAATAGTTGGACATCGTACGGGGGATATTGTCTGGTTCACTGACGGGTCAAAATCAGGCCAAGGCGTTGGGGCCGGGGTGTACGGGGTGCAGTCAAGACTGGAGGGCGTCATCTCTCTAGGGAAACTGGTCTCAGTATTCCAGGCCGAAATAGCTGCCATCAGGGCGTGTATGGAGGAGAATTTGCGTAGGTGCTACAAAGACCATAGCATCTATGTCTATTCAGGCAGCCAGGCAGCCCTGATATCACTGGCAGCTCCTGCAACAAGGTCTAAAATTGTTTAAGAATGTCACAGGGTTCTTGTGGAGCTAGGGGAAAGCAATAAAGTAAACCTATTGTGGGTCCCTGGCCACTCGGGGATCAGTGGCAACGAAAATGCCAGGATGGGGGCAGAATCTCCATTTATTGGACCGGGACGTGTCCTGACACCAAGGCAATGATCAAATTGGAACTACGTAACTGGCTCAGAAGACAGCACGTACAATATTGGACCAAAGTCTATCAACAAGAACATGGCAAGGTAATGATGCCAAAGCCATGTTTTAAAAGAAGCTCTGCAATCCTGGGCCTGGAGAGAGATTAGACTCATGGTTGGATTGCTGACAGGCCATAGGAATTTTCAAATAACACCTACATACAATGGGAATAACAGAAGAGGACCCTAAATGTAGGATCTGTAATGACGGTGATGAAACTGCATCACATCTAATCTTCGAACATTTGGGACAACCAGACCTCAGGAAATTGTGTCTAATAAAGAACTGGTAAAGGACTCCTTGCACTGTTCAAGGGCATTGGTTGGCTTTACTAGATACACAGGGAGCGATACCGCACAATAAACTTAGTTTCGGTGCGGGCAGTGGCGGGTTGGACTAAGACTGTTTTGGCTTCCCTGAGAAAATCAATCAGTCAATCAATCAATGCTCTTTGTTAAATAGCACGAGTAGATTCGGATGTAACATTTTTTGGCGAGGAAGGCGGAATGACGATAGGGGCTGCTATATCCCTTTTTTGCTAGAAGATTTTAAGAAAGGAACTTTTGTGCTCTGATAAGATCAGCTTTTCAGTTGGTCTGCATATAATCGATTCCGGGCCCACTTTAGAACGCTTTGTCTTATGAGGAAGCAACTGGAGGGCCCCGTGAGGCTGCCGTCGGCCGCGCGTCTTTATTAAAACAGAAGACGATCCGCTCTTCATCGGCGGCGGGGCTTGGGCGCAGCTCCTCGCGTTCCTCAGACGACGGCGCCCACGCCGTTCTTTCGGTAATGATGGAGCGCTAAGAGATTTGCCGATACTGCGCCGCCTAATTGACGACCTGAAGCGAGTTCCATGACCAATTAGTGCTAAGTGGATCGTTATTTACTGTATGCTTTCGGCGCGGCCGAAATTGGAGCAAATTGCGCTTTGCGTTGGCATTCCTACTTAATTATAAATTTTTCTTCTAGCCATACGGAAGTAAGTGTGCTTAAGAAAGAATTTTGTAACCAAATTAGCAGCAGTTACACAGCATCTCGAATGCAAGAACGAGGGCCAACAGGATACGGATCATGAACCGCGATCGCTGCATCGAGGTAAGTTATACTGCGACATGTTTGTCACAATATTGGGAAAGCTTGAAGCATTGATTCGTGGCTGCTAAACACAGTTGCAATCTTGATGTTTCAGACAGCCAGCTTTAAATTATATCTACACACACACACACATACAGGGTGTGTCACTAAGTGTGTTGGCCTCTGTAACTTATAGGTAATAATAGGTGACGGGAAATTTTAATGCTGTAGGTAAACACAAGAAATGTTACACTTAGTTTATTGTATCATTTTCCAAAGAGTTACACCACAAAGAAATAATTTTTTAAATGGAACAATAGTTTTTTTCTATCGTGCATTGGATTCGTTGAAACCAGCTGCGTCCAAAATCAATTTAAACTATATTCCTATCACAGCTGGCCGCCGTGGCCCTAGGGGACTGAGGCGCTTCAGTCACGGTCTGCACGGCCACTACGGTCGGGGGTTCGAATCCCCCCTCGGGCATGGATATTTGTGCCGTCCTTAGTTGTAGGTAGTTCATAAGTAGTTTGTAAGTTTAGGGACTGATGACCCCGTAGTTAAGCCCCTTAAGCTTAACAAACATTTGAACATTTTTATCACTGTTAGTTTGGGAGCTACAACCCTTCAAAGTTTCAGTGGCAGATACCACACGCTGTACATAATACATGGCTGTGTGGTACGTGATGAATGTTATGGCGGTAGGAAGTTGATTTACATGAGTTGTTCAAATGTGTCTCCATGTTCCTCAATGCATAATTCAATGCGCCAACGAAAGGATCTGCGGACGTGATGCAACATCGCCGGTGTGACGGAGCGATATGCGTCCACGATGCGCCGTTTTAGATCATCTGGGGATGTGGGCTCAATGACATCAACACGATCCTTTAGATATCCCCACAAAAAGAAATCTACTGGTGTTAAATCGGGCGACCTTGCGGGCCATGAATGAGGACCATGGCGCCCAAACCATCTTCCTGCAAACCTTTTGTTCAGTTCTTCCACAACAGCACGCGCAGAATGGGCTGGGTGACCATCGCGCTGAATCCACATATGGACTCTCGTGTGTAGACACACATGTTCAAGGAGACCACCCAAACTGTCGGCTATAAAAGCGCGATATAACTCACCTGTCAGTGTACGTGGGAAGTAGTGTGGACCGATGATTTCATCCTCAAGGATTCCACACCATACGTTAATAGACGACTTACGTTGACGGTCGACAGATCGTACCCACCGAGGATTGCTTGCGGTCCAGTAGTGCATGTTATGGCGATTCACTGCACCGTAATTTGTGAACGTGGACTCATCAGAGAACATAACACTTTGTAAAGATTCCAGCGTGAAATTACGCATGGCCCACTCACAGAATGTCACTCTTGCACGGGAATCGTTCCCATGCAGCACCTGGGTCAGTGACAGGCGGTACGGGTGAAACTTTTGGCCGTGTACTATACGCCACACAGATGTGAGACTGACACCAACGACTGCAGCAACGGCTCGTAAGGTAACATGAGGATCGTGGTGTAGTGCAGCTAAAAGAAACACCTCCGTCTTCTCACTTCTTGCAGGTCTTCATCTGTTACTGCGGCGCATTACCAAGCTGCCTGTTTCCGGAAGTCGTTGTTCAGCACGTAAGAACAAACAGTAATGATCCACATTTGTCGCCAACAAACCAGTGATTCTTATGAGTATTAATATCAATAGCTCACTGCTTGGTACGGAGTATTGTACAGGGTGAGGCTGATACCCATTCGATACCCATTCGATTCCTCCATCTCCCTTCCCTGCAGGGTTGAGAATTGAAACAAAAACTGCAATTATTTCCTTGCCTGCTCGTAAGAAGTGACTAAAATTTTACTCACGGTAAAATTGCGTGTTGACTGGATTTGTTGATGTAAATGTGCTCTTCACGTTGTTTTCCAGTTCATGTAAGCTTCGATAGTTGGAGTGATGACTCCGCTGTTTACAACATGACTCAGAAGAAAGTAGCCACGTTTGTAACGAACCACTACTTACATTTTGAAGAAATCTTACGAATATTGCCGAGCAATGGTTTCAGGAATAAGCAATACCCGAGTATTGGTAAAGGCCTCGCCTAGAGGGTAGGAGAAATACAGAGTTTCTGGGTATTTGATTGTCTTTTTAGTGGAACACTGATCGTGAATGGTGTCACAAGGATTCTGCAGGCAATGAAAGCCATTGAATTGGAGACACATATTGTGCACTCGCATTGCATGGGAAGAAGTTTCCTGATCAGTTCCCATTCGGATCTGTTGGAGGGTACTACCAAAACGGAGGTGGCTACCAGAATAACAATGAATCATCACCACATGTAGCATCGGAAGTCAGAGATTAGCAGGCAAGTTAAATAAAATTAAAATGGAAATACAAAGGCCAAATATACATGAAGTAGGATTAAAATTACCTGCAGGGTAAAGAAAGCGATCGCAGATATTTCATGAAAACTCCCAAGTGGAAGTGACAAACTAGATAGAAATTTGAAGTCCATTTTTTGCAGATTACCGGTTTCGATGAGCAAGTCGTCATCTTCAGGTGTACAAACAATAAAAACAATACAGTTTATAACATACTGAATAATAGTAGAAGATAGTACACAAATAAATCCAGATGTATCTTGAAGTTTCCAGAAGTAAGACTCAAAGTTTCAGAGCCTAAGAGCAGTGTAGAATATGTGTTTGAGGTATCATCCTAGGTGCGGGTTGTGACGTGATATAATACACATGCCCAGCTCGATATCTCTACAATGATAGCTTAGCGTCACACTTCTACTTTGTTAACAAGGCAGCGTTGTTCCTAGGAGCATATATATTCATAAATGATAAAGACAACCAATCTTTTCGAATCCATAAAGTGATTTACTAAAAAAATTGATGATTAGATAATACTAATGCATAATGAAATATAAGGAGACATGATTCAGTTTCAAGCATGTATAATAATATATATCCACCAGGAAATTACCTTTTCGTTTTAATTATAAGAAAAAAATTCATTAAAATTTTTAGATTTGACATTAAGCAAGAATACGCTAATATATAGAAACCCATATGTTTCCGATGTTCTCACAAGAGGCCATTGAGGAAATGTGTGCAGGGAAACTAATGATTTATATCAAACTATATATAGACATCTGTATGGGCGCAGATTGTACCGACATATTTGTAATAAGAGGGAGTATCTAGGACTTACATGAGATGTAGCATCAATATGTACAGGAGATCTAAGTCACAACGAAACCGGTCATCGTAATTAATAAAACGCGATCTTGGCTGGAAACCTGTGTAATGCAGTTGGAATTCCAGTGTTAGACCATAGGTGTGAATATTACACTGTATACCTACATGATGGTGGAGATAGACTTGTCTGGTGATGTGATAGAAGAAGAAATACGGCATCTAGTATTAAGGCCGGGCATTAGAAAATCTCGCTAAGACTTGAATCAAGAAATAAGGCATTGATTACGTTACGACGAAATTTCTAAGATCAGGGGGGTTGGGGGCAACCAAGCGATTATTTAATTACTCGATAGAACCTATGCAATTAGTGGTGTACTACCTGGTTTACGGTGAAATATCTTCCGCACATACCCGAAAATATCCAGCGTTGGAGCTACCACACAATTTATTGGACAGGTCATTTATCCAAACAACAGACGCGTATAGTATAGAAAAGCATGGTAAAGATAGATGAGGCTCTTATCCTGAAAGATAAGTGAACCAGAGTCGCAGTACTGACACATTTATGGTATTTGGCGACAAAAAATGAGTTCAACTATGTCAAATGCACCAAATGCTCTTTATTTCAGCGCGAATTTCCTAGTGATTGAAAAAAAGCGCAGGTGACTCCCATTTATAAGAAAGGTAAGAGAAATGACCACACAATGACAGGTCAATATCGTTGACATTAGTTTCCCGTAGAATTTTGGAGCATATTCTCCGAATACAGTAAATTTTCTTGAGACGGAAAATCGTCGTTCTATGAACCAGCACGGGCTTAGGATACATCGTTCATGTGAAATTCAGCTTGCCCTTTTCTCACATGATATCTTGCGAGCCATGGATGAAGGGCAACTGCCGGATTGTGTTTTGCTCGACTACAAAAAGGCGTTTGACGTGGTACCACACTTCAGACTGCAAACGAAAATACGAGCTTATGGAATAGGATCACAGATTTGTGACTGGCTGGAAGACTTCGTAAGTAATAGAACACAGTACGTTGTTCTCGACGACGAGTGTTCATCAGAGACGTGTGTATCGTCAGACGTGCCCCAGGGGAGTGTGATAGGACCGCTATTACTTTTTATCTATAGAAATGACCTGCTGGAAGCGTAACTTGTAATTTTTGGCTGTGTAGCTGATGATGCTGTGGTGTATGGGAGGGTGTCGTCTTTAATTGACTGTAATATCACACAGGATGACTTAGACAAAATTTCTAGTTATTTCGAAGGATGTAAGGCGATGTGGATGAGTAGGAAAAACAGTCCCATAATGTTCGAATACAGCATTAGTACTGAGCTTCTTGATGCAGTCGCGTCGTTCAAATATCTAAGCGTAACATTGCAGATCGATATGAAATGGAACGAACATGTAAGGACAGTTATTGGGAGAATTTTGGGAAGACGTACTTCATCTGTAAAGGAGATCCCGTATAAAACGCTTGTACGACCACGAGTATTGTTCAAGTGTTTGGGACCCGCAGCAAATCAGTTTTAAGGAAGACATAGTAGCAGTTCAGAGGCGAGCAGCTAGGTTTGTTACTGGTAGGTTCGACCAATGCGCGAGTGTCACGGAAATACTCCGCTAAGTCAGTTGGGGATCGCTGGAGGAAAGACCATTTCATGAGTTTCTGTTGAGGAAAATTAGAGGGCCGGAATATGCGTTCGCGTGTAGTACGATCTTGCTGCCGCCTACTTACATTTCGCGCAGTGATCACAAAGACAAGAGATATTAGGACTCGTACGGAGGCATACAAGCATTCCTTTTTTCCTCGTTCCATTCCTTTTTTCCGTCTGATATCTGTGTTGGGTCATTTTGGAAGCCCTTCGTAGTAGACGCCTGTCAGGACCGAAGATGATCTTCTGGTAGGTTCCCTCCAAACCGTGGCACACTTTTCAAAAGACACCTGTGTTTTTACAGTGGATAGTACATAACTTTATACTACAACACCATATCTTTATTTACGCAGAGAAAAGGCAGTTCCTACCACTTAGGTTACGTGTGCCGGTATATGGCATTCATTATTACTCTACTACAGACTTGTTATTTGTGGTATCTCCGTTATCAATGTATACACGCTGTCATCTATCCTTCATCAGAGGTCGTTTAGTGACGATACAGCGAGGTATTCAGCTACGGTATTGAAATGATTATCGGGATTCTGTAGCTGGGGGTCCTTAGTTTCAAATCTGCGCGAGCAATGACAGGAACTGACTAGCGTTTTCGCTTATACTCTGTAGTTGGGGTCTCTTCCATACATTTATCCTTCTACGTAATCCCAGGAAGTATCCATCTTGTTTCGTTATCTTTCTATGACTAATTAAAACTGCACCATGGCTTTATGGACACACTGATTTTTCTTTACTGATTTTTTTCATGTATTGGATGACGAAGAGCTGCAACAGAAGGCCTCTGTGTCTTATACCGCTTATTATTAGAGCACTTTATTCACGGTCTTTTAGTTTTATTCCTCCCTCTTGTGTATTTTACAAACCACGTAATATCCGCGTTTCCCTTTTAATTACCCATATTTTTCTCAGAATTTCCACATCTGCATACATACTCCGCAATCCACCGTAAAGTGATTGGCGGAAGGTACACTGTACCACTACTAGACATTTCCTTTCCTGTTCCACTCCACATCAGATATCAGACGGATTTGCTAGTCATAATATAGGAATTGTAATACCCACGCCAACCCTCCCTCTTCCCCCCCCCCCCCCCCCCGCCGCCCGATACTCTCCGGTGAATGTGTAATTAAGAGCCCGATCATACTGCAACCATATACGCTGACGAACAACAAGATAAATATGTCCAATGAACTTACATTCTTAGCAGTATTCCATTCTCAGATTCATTAGAACTATTATCGATTGTAATTTACCACTCGCTTCCTCTTAAGTGTCTCTAACCACGCTTAATCGATTCTCAATGTCTACCATTTACATAGAGGCTACACAGCATTTACCGCAATCCTAAGGTACGTCAATGAAATGAAAGGTTTTACGTGTGTGTTGTTGGTTTTGAGGAATGAGTGCACTAAGGCAAGAAGTTATGCAATCGTTACAGAATATCAGAAGTAGTTACTGTGTTTATACGTGGCTCTGATCACATCGGGCACGAAATGGACCGATCGTTTGCATTATAAATGCGCATCTCTATAAGGATAGTGTACCATCCACAGGTGTGCAATACTGTCACAGAAGGTGTCGCGAAAGTATTCTGACAGGGACTTGAAACGATTCAAATAAAACTATAAATAAATACGGAAATATTAACTTCGCGCGTCGTGAATTATAGATACCAGAAAGGATCATATTACTTTCTCCCTTAAAAAAAATCATCTCTGAAAATTCTACATTCCCTTGTTTAACCGCCGAAAAGAAAGAACAGCGAACCGCTTCATTTGTCTGCTTTTACCGTCGTCGAGGTAAGACGCATTACTAGCAGCTCTCCCCGATCGCCATGAAAATTATTGTAAGTATATTGCTAAATGTGTAAAGTCTTTTCTCCTTAGTTAAATGACGGGTATGTTCTTATTTGATTCCCCGCCTCCCTGTGGCATAGATGATTCATACAGTTTGCGTGTGACGGATATGAACGCCATTACGGCTAACGAATAACAGTGCAGTGATTGTGAAACATTTTATTACCATTTGATTCCAATCTTTCCCCTTAACAATAGTATCCAATTTTCAGAACGTGCAGTCATTTTTATTAATCAGTAGTATGTAAGAAGTCCGAATTTTCTATCCCCGCAATATTTTAGCAGCCGCAAACGCGGAGCACAAAAACAAAATTTAACACACGCTCCACTGCATATGAAAATTCCACCCGTCCAATTCCAGATCACGACGGTGATTTACCTGTAATTATTCTAATTTTAATTTACAAATTCCTGTGCTGATATCATCGAAAAGATGTATGGATACTCTGAAGGTAAACTCCGACACCTTTTTATGATGTACCGGGTGATAAAAAAGTCAGTATAAATTTGAAAACTTAATAAATCACGGAATAATATAGATAGGTAGAAATTGACACACATACTTTGAATGACAAGGGGTTTCATTAGAACCAAAAAAGAAGTTCAAAAATGTACGACACATGACGCTGGACAGCAAAACGTCAGTGACTGCCCATGAAAATCATGTATAAAAGGAGTTGTAATGAGTGAGTATCAGATGCACCAGCAGTCGTAGCATGTTGAAGTTACCTGAAAAGGCGCTTTTAGTGAAGCTGTATTATCAGAATGGGGAATGTCCTAGTTAAGCGTTACGATCCTATCCGCATAGGAAGGGGATTAGAAAGGGTTGACAAATGCAGCTGTGGCGAGAATGATTTCGAAGTTCGACGACACGGGTTGTTTAGACGATAGACCCTGCAGTGGCCGACCGAGCACAAGGCGTAATGCTGCCGAAGCAGTTCAGGAAGAAATGGAGACTGTAGCGGTTTCGTCTATGCAAGGGGAAGTCAGCACTCGTGCAGTCGCATACAATACTGTTTGGCTGGCACTTAGGCGTACCCTCCGAAGCTATCCTTACAAAATCCATTGGCATCATGTTCTGTTACCTGGCGATTTAGTGAAGCGGAGGGCATTTGCGGTGTGGGAGTCTCAAAAGATTGCGAAAGATAACGATTGGTTGAGTAACGTGGCCCGACGAAGCTCATTTTCAGCTCGAAGGGTCTGTCAACGCCCAGAATTTGGCCTACTGAAAATCCTAGAACTCTTGAGAACTCCATTACACGACGAGAAAGTCACGGTATGGGTTGTATTTAACCCATCTACCGTTATCGGGCCTTTTTTCTTCGAGGAACTGCGTGTTTGTGGTTTTGTAACTGCTATCGTGACGGGTGAGATGTACGCCGTTATGTTACAAAATCGCGTCATCCCCAGCCTGGGTGATAACCACCTGCTGGAACGTACGATTTTTGTGCAGGATGGCGCTCCACACCATATTTCTAGACGGTGAAAGATCCCTTTCGCTCGTCGTTTGGTAATGATCGTGTGCTCAGCCGCCGCTTTCGTCATGCCTGGCCCCCCAGGTCCCCAGACCTCAGTCCGTGCGATTATTGGCTTTGGAGTTACCTGAAGTCTGAAGTGTACCGTGATCGACCGACATCTCTAGGGATGCTGAAAGACAACATCCGACGCCGATGCCTCACCATAACTCTGGACATTCTTTACAGAGTTGTTCACAACATTATTCCTCGACTACAACTATTCTTGAGGAATTATGGTAAACTTATTGAGAATCTCCTGTAAAGAACATCATCTTTGCTTTGTCTTAATTTGTTATACTAATTATTGCATTTCTGGTCAGAAGAAGCGCCATCTGTCGGACATTTATAGAACTTTTTTTTTCTAATAAAATCCCATGTCATTCCAAGCATGTCTTCTCTATCTACATTATTCCCCTTTTTCTGACGTTATTTAAAGAATCATATCCAACTTTTATCCACCATTTCTCCTCGATTCAGAGCTTTCGCGTAATATTTCAGTTAACGACTCAAACCCCAACAACCAGGAGGTGCTACATTATAGACTGGACAGGATGGTTAGGTTCAGTGAATGACGAAAGACATTGCTGCTGTCAGTAACTGCTTGTAGGTCACAACCATCTCCCACGCATACACAGAGAAACGATTACATGCGGTATGATATGTGGTATAATAAGCATTGAAAATCCTTTATACATCTGTCAGTAACTGCTTGTAGGTCACAACCATCTCCCACGCATACACAGAGAAACGATTACATGCGGTATGATATGTGGTATAATAAGCATTGACAATCCTTTATACATAGCTGCCCTTTAATTGAACTTATGAGGCCAGTAACTGACTTCAGGTTTGCAGTGTGACCCGACGAGTTTCTAAAGAGTGTCATTGATCTTTGCTGTGGCGAATCTGTATGAGGGATGAAGGAAACATTGTGTGAATTCTTACGTGTGGTCGATTCTGTCATTTTCCATGTAGTATAGTCACCCGAATGTCAGTAACAATTGTATATTATCTACAAAAGATGTTAAGGGATACGTGTGATGTTATACATGTGAGTACTTCCTGAAATCTGTTTAAATTTCGGTTAAACGAAAAAACGTTAAAATCTCAAACGAATCAGTGCGACTAAATAGCTGGGAATAATAGTCACTAACAACTATAATTGATAACATGACTGAAGTGTGTTCAAAGTAATCCGAAACATTCCTAGTTTCACACCAATGACGTTTTGGAGCGAAATGCGATTGGCATCCTTGCATACGACTGCCATCTATGTGTAACTGCTGGAAGTTTGATTATTGAATGTCTCTTAATTATTGTTCAGTGCCGTATTGAGTAGAGCTTTATATTGAACAGTTTGCGAAATCGAGACGCTGGAGTTAGAGCATGACTGCATCTGTATGAATTTTGCGCGAAACTCAAGAAAACCTATACGAAGACACCAAATTATGGATGAAACATACGGTGATAAGTGCTCACATCGTACTCCATCGACCGAATGTTAAACACCAATGTTCCTTCCTTTTATCTGTACTCGTTCTTACGAATGGTTCACGCGGTTTAAAAAGGGCGGGGCAGAAATTAGAGATTCATCTACATGTACATGGATATCCTGCAAGTCACACTGAAGTGCAGGGCAGATGGCTCATCCAGCCACTTATATGATGTTTCTCGCTAGTTTTCTTCTGTAAAAGCTCGCGGGGAAAAAGGAACACCAAAATCTTTGTTTTAGATCTGATTTCTCCTATTTTATTATGGAGATCGTGACTCACTGTTTGGTGGGTGCTAACAATATATGAACGCATTCAGAATAGAACGGATTCAGAAGAGAAAGTTGGTGAAGGAAATTTCGTAAATAGATCTCGCCACAACAAACAAGGCCTGTCTTTCAATGATTTCCACCTCAACTCGTCCATCATTTCCGTGGCAGTCTCTCTCCTACATTGCGATAATACTGAACGAGCTTCCCTTCTCCGAATTGTCTTTAAATCGTCCGTCAGTCCCATGTGGTGCAGTTTCAAAAAGCGCAGCAATACTCCAAAATAGGTCGCACAAATGTAGTGTAGGCAGTTTCTTTAATAGAACTGTTGCGTCATCTAAGTTTTCTGTCAATGAAACGTAGTCTTTGGTCCTTCTTCTCTACAATTTTTTCTACGTGTTCTTTCCAATTTAAGTTGTTTGTTATGCATAGGTATTTATTTAAATTTACAGCCAGTATATTTGACTGATTTATTGTGTAACTGAAGTTTAACGATTTCTTTAAGTGGACATGTGCATAACTATGAAGCGGTACTGCAGTACGCTCGATTTAAGCTCTATGGGCTAGCTCCATAGTAAATCAAATGATAATGACAGTTTCATGGAGTATAATTACGAACTGTAACGCTGATTAACTTATGTGACCAGTTAGATCTGGAACTATGTTATTTGTTTTATTATTTGTTTGTCAAACTTCCTTTTTCCTCAGGAGACGCCATGTTTGGCACTGCTAGCTTGGAGGCCCGAGAGAACGGACGCCCTGTGCTCGACTGCTGTTAATGTGGTAAGCAAGTAGGTTAAAAATGTGTTTTATTATACTGAGTCTGACTCGCAACACAATAGTTGAAGCAGATTTGTGTTAATATGGCAGAACGTTTAGCGATTTTGGTAGTTATTTTGGTCAATTAGATTAACTTATATAGTTTGATACTAACGTTAACGGTCGGGACGTAGTATCCGCTTGCTACCTCACGCTGTGAGATTTCGCCACATTTCCTTGTTTGACTTAGTAAAGCTTTTAGAAAACTGTCATTTTAAAGTTTGTGCGGAGAAAATTAGTATGAGAATTTACCGAGTTTTCGTTGTGTAATGGGACTTTGACAAAGTTTCGCGCCATTACACAATAGACCAATAGTCTGGCAATTTCAAAGTAGTAATGTACTACCATGCGCAAAAATATCCGAACGACCTGAATTGCATTTCGCCTGATGTGCATGCAACCCAACTAACGTACGTGTCTTGCGGGTGCTCTGCTCTCTCCGCGGTATAGTCGTTGGACTATTCAAAGTGGATCCACTACAGACAACTGCTCTTTATGGCAATCATTCCAGTTGTAAATTAACAGCACGATTTTGCAAATAAAAGAAAACACGTTATTAAGTTCTTAACGTTTATTAAATCCAATTTATTACAATCACATTTCTTAAGTATTATCACACTTATTACAGTCTGATATAACAAATTCCGTCACATAAAACATTAATTAATCCTTAAACAACATTTAATATTGTTACAAAAAACAGATTTTACTATAGTATCGGAAATCCTTAGTTCCTGTAGAAATTCGGAGTACTTTTGTTCTCTAAATCGTTTTCTCACAATTGCGAAACGTCGTTCCACTGGCGAGCGGATTTTTATTAACCGATTGTTGAACTAACCAGATAACAAAAACTCAATTAACATCAGCAAACGCAGTATGGAAACTTCAATATTAACTGCGTATCACCAACATTTTCTCCGTATTCATACCTGAACAAATATTTGTACACATCTTTGAACTTGAATTGATATGACAAACACCTTATTCTGGAATCAAACCAACCACCTATAGCCGTAGCTAACCAAGCAATGCATTCTTGTCTTATAGATACTTGATTATGCCTAAGATTGTCACAGCTGACGAAGCATAAAAATGTGTGTTATTATGGAGATATCCTCACAAATAGCAAAACGCGGAAATCAAATAATATAAAATGATAATTCTTAAAATATTTTTATTGATTTATTTATTTTTTACTGAACCAGGAACTTAATAATCACCGTTATGTCCCTAATCACAAGTGCCCAGATTTAGTGCTGTGTGGGACTTACATACGAGGCTGCTCCTGTCGGTGGTTCGAGTCCTTCCTCGGTCAGGGGTGTGTGTGTGTGTGTTGTCGTTATATTAGTTTAAGTAGTTCTTAGCCAAGGGACTGATGACCACAGTAGTTTGGTCCCATAGATTTACGAACATTTGATTTTGAGTTACATACCCGCTATCTAAATGGAAGATAACTAAGTGAAGTCAGATGTTAGTAATCGAATTATTTCACCAGCAGCGGGGTGTTTGAATCTGTAATCAGGATATAGTTACGTTATGCGTCACCGGGAATCGAACCCCGAACCTACCGATGTCCTTTCTAAGAACGAATAGACGTTAAATCTCAAATGTTAACTCAACAGGAAACACGATGCGTGCGTGTCTGACTAGTAACAACGCACCTATCGTTATAATAATAATAATAATAATAATAATAATAACTTCGTGTGGCTCAGAGTCCTGGTGCACGTCATTCAACTGTGCGCCACTTCAGAGACTTGCATGTCCCTAACCTGCCCCAATTATCCAACCGGGAAAGGCGACCTACAGTTTAACGTGGAATCCAAACCACGTGTAGTTTATGACGACTCCTCACATTGTTGAGACGTGAATGCTGGGTTAAAACACAGATTAAAAAAAATCGGTGACCTGACTAGGTTTCGAACCCACGACCCTTCAGTTACCAATCAAATGCTTTACCCCAAGACCACCGCAACACCCTGGTTCGCCCTGCTAATGCACGAAAAGACATTCAAAATAATTTTTTTACTAGTAGTCCAGTGTGCTCTATCTAGGGCGTCAAATGAAATTATGAATACTTTTTGCTGGACCTGGATTCGAATCCATATACGTGTCTTTCGTGGAGACCTAGAGGAGTCGGCAGTCTCGGAGAAAGCAACGAAATTATTCAATTATATGATTCCGAGAGGGTCGAGTGCGGCAAAAGAGGAGATCCGAATTAGAAACCCAGTCCAGCACCATAATTTTTAACGTCTCAAGTTAAATTCAATACTAGACACGTGACCTTAAAGGACCATTGGTTTATAAAATAAAATAAAGATTTGTAATATAAGAATAGCTTTCTAGCGACAGAGTTACTGACTGCCGTGTATTCTGCCTGTTACTGGCAAGGATAAATCGGCTCTGTCCGAGTTGATAGCGAAATAATTCGGTTTAATACGGATTGTTAACTACGATAACGGAAACTGCGCTTAGCATATCGACGCAGTTAAGACAATTTGGCACTCAATGAAATGATCAACTATAAGCAAGCATCTGAACAGAAATTATACTAGTCTAAAGTTAAGACTTTTTACTCGTTTTTGGAAGTATCTGTCCAACCGTCAAGAAAATGTATTTCTATACAAATTGACTCCAACATGGTTCGGCGACAGCTTTAACTCGAAAGAAACTGGTTTCTACACGGACGGAATCGGTAAACCACCTGAGCATTGTAAGTCACTTTAGAGTGTATGAGAGAATGGCGTCCAGGAAACAGCTAAACACCTTTTGACTGAGTAGTTTTGTTAAGAATTCCCTATTGATTTTTAATCTGTATACCTGTAGCTCTGTCAGAGAAGAACTAAAAATTTTTGGTCTCACCACGATTTGCATCGAAAGTCGACAGCACTTTCATTTCGAAGCCTTCTACGTTACCCGAAGGCTAGCGAAGACTTCCAGTATTTGGTTCTTGCTTACTGGCCGACTAGGTAGGATCCAGATCAAGCGTAACCTTAAAAGAAGAGATTGGTTGCAATTTTCGCTTGGAACGAATTTCCTGGACTCAAAAATATGAATTAATGACTTTATGTCACACCTTAACTGAATCACTCAGATTATTGAATGGAAATGGCATGAAAGGTCAAGTGAATTTATCAGCTTAATTCTGTGCTTACCAGGAAGTAACTTCCGCTTACAGAGTTTCCAAACGTACTCTGCAATGTTGCCAACTCTCCATTAGACTAGCGGCAGGCAGAATACGTTTGCTGGGCGTCTGTGTTCCTCGCGCTGCCTTAGCGCTGACGGCGATAGCGGCTTCGAAGGCGCGGCGCTCGGCCTGCCACTGTGTTGACTGACAAGAGAAATACCTAGCATAGACCAATAAGTCTCAATCGAATTTCTTTAACTATAGCATCACCAGACGTTATTAACATTTTCTGCACAATACATTTTAATGTTATATACCTGAATACTATTTTCCTTATGAATTTTTTCGTTGGCACCACCTCTAACACATAACTGCTCATTGTAAAGATAGAATTACCCTGATTACAAAATGCAAACTTCACAAACATATTTCATACGTTTCGAGCATATAGTTTCCAACCAGACGAACCGTGCAAATAAATCTTTCCCAGTGATTGAAAAATAGGACTTATCATCTGCGAAAAAATTAAGCATCTGAACAATTTCAATGATAATTGGATTCAAGCTTGTAAGTGACAGGAGAAGCATTTGTGATAAGAATATGAAACAAGGAAAAAAAGTCGGGAAAGTAATGTTTAGAATATGTAATTCATTCTATAAAATCGAAAGGGACGATAAGTATGGTCTACTCGTAAAGATTACAATGTAACTACTGGTGATTCTGTTTAAATGAAAGTGAAAAGCATCTAATGAATGAACTCTCCAGTTTCCAGTCTCCCAGAAACAGAGAGGCGCGAAAGAAACAGGAAGAGGTTACCCTAAGAGTGCGTGAGATGGGATTACTGTATAGTATCTCGCAGATGGTATAGTTTGTTCGTAGTTCTAGTCTGACGCCCACCGCGGACAATAATTATCGATATGTAATTGTTAAAATACGCTGGTATGTTATAAACATAGCACTTTCGGTGACTAACTCACTGGACAACGATCATTTTCATTTTGTTTTAGAGACTATGAGAAGTGATATTAACGCCTTAAAATAGGTCCTGTGTTTATCAAATGGTCACCCGATGCAATTGTTTACCAGATTTTACTTGAATGTCACGTAGAGAGCGACGTTTAGCTCTGTAACTACTGCTGACTTCTTAAAATACCACAATAATGTGGCCTTGCAGAGGTAGCCTGTTTTTGAAATCGCTTGGGAAAGACTTTCCCTCCAGAGGACTGCACCAGTTCACGCGAAAACAAGAAGGAAGATTAGCGTTTAATGTCCCGTCAACAGAGTGGTCTTTATAGACGGAAGTTCATCAGAGGGGACGTCTTTTCCCCAGCTTTTATAGCAGTCCACCTTCTGCAAGTCCCGATTACAATGAACTTCTGTAGAAGTTCACTATAGTTAAAGGGTTAATTACTCATTTGGCATTTAATATCTGTGTAGGAGCGATTTTATAATCAGAGTTCTTACGGAAGAAATGATTTATGTTTCATTTTGAAATATTTTATTAATTTCACCATCCTTACTTCTAATTTTGTTGCCTTGCCAACATTCAAAATTTTCATGTTAACTAGGTAAAACTGACTACGCTTTACTGTAGCTCAGTCTGGTATGAAATGAATGGACAGTAAGGAAAAGAATTCTTGCTAACATAGACGAACCGAGAAAATACATCAGTCTAATCAGTACATAATATTTTGTTCCCCTTTTCCTACTTACACATTGAAATGGCTTACCAAATCTGGAAAGTGCCATATATAGTAGGCTATTATGCTATGTTTAAAATAGGGTCCGAATTGTTTTCAATCTGGATTATTGTAATGTTCAAATAGAATTTTCCGTCGTTGTTCTTACAAAACATTTGTTATTATTTTGAAATTATAGAATGAATATCATTGAATTTCAAGTTTAGGTCACGTGATCAAAAACGCTCTGTTATTGGCTTAAGCTCTGGTGGTTTCCCACAAAACGAGGAAGAAGAAGCCATATGCGTGTTAGAGCAGTGTTAGCGAAGGTTACTAAATTTTTCCTTACTTTTTGGGGACAATTAAGTTTCTTGTGATGGAAAATGCATTTATAACTTTTTTGTAAGAAGGGAGAAAATTATGTGAAGTCTGATAGTGAAAAAACCTTCCGAAAGTTGCGTTTAAGGTATCTTAGTTTCTCGACAACAATCCAGATTTTTACGTACCGTAAGAAAGGTGAAAGTTGCATTTAAAGTAAAATATACGTATATTTGTTTGTCTCAACAGACTGACTAGTCGCCGGCCGCGGTGGCCGAGGACACTGAGGCGCTCCAGTCACGGTCTGCACGGTCACTACGGTTGGGGGTTCGAATCACCCCTCGGGCATGGATATTTGTGCCGTCCTAGTTCATAAGTAGTTTGTAAGTTTAGGGACTGATGACCCCGTAGTAAAGTCCCATAGACTTTACAAACATTTGAACATTTTGACTCTAGTCCAAAGATACAAACTATTACACACCATAAACGTGTGTAAATATGGATTGCGTCTTAGATTAAGTCTTCGTTTTTCTACCAAATGCATTTCACATTTAAATTAACTCTGCAAAAGCCACTGCAAAAATTACACGGTAAGTGTACAACGACGTAGTTACATTTTGGATCCCCATTAATTCATGGTTATATGCAATGCGCGCTAGCCACTTTCCACAAATTACTATGCATTTTTCTCGTGCTATTTGCTTACAAAGTAATTTGTCAAGTTAAATCGGAACTTGTTAGGCTAAAGAAGAATGACATTAAAAGGATGACTATCTTGGCTTACGTGCCAAAATTAAAATATTCCAAGAATAAATGTCGAAGTTTTGAATTGACTTAATCAGCTTCAAATAAGCTTGGTAGCTATGCGGTTCCAGTATCGTTCACAAATTTTGCATTCCGTGTTCAAATCCAGTTGGTTTTACTATATGCGCTAAAAAGGAGTTTTTGAGACAGTCTTGATGCCTTTATCATATACTGAAACACTGCCTCACTGACGTAAATATTGAAAAGACAACCATCCTGAAATTTGTACTTTCGCCAACTACGTTTGTAAACGACTTAAATACAAAACTCTGGCGTGTTATATCGTGAACACCTGTTTCACAAATGTAAACATCAGTTCACTGATGTGTACACAATAATACTATACACCTTTGCGGCTGCAGAGCATGATTCTTAATACCGGTTGTGAACTAGTAGAATAATAATAGTGGACGAAGTGTTTACTTACATCAAAGTAATCCTCCCAAAATTAAACGCACCAAGTGACTGCTATCTGATTAGGATCTCTCCGAGGGAGTGTAAATAACATTTTATGCCTTTATCATTGCTTGGAAGATGCAAAATCATATTTTCTAGATTTTTATAGATTTATCTATACTGTTCGGCACTACGCAATATTTGTAGACCTTTTCCCAAAATACGAATGCTCAGACAATATATCACTGATAGTAAATGTTACAACATTAGGAACACACCATGTGGGTTGAGTTTACAAGCATCAGATGACTCAAAAGAAGCGTTTTAGCTGAATTTCAAATTATATTTGAATTCCATATCCGGTTGTTTTTAAAGAATACTGCAATTGACGAGTAAAACAAGTCATGTTATGAAATGTTCAAATGTTTATAAATATTTGGGACTGAACTACCGTGGTTATCAGTCCCTAGGCTAAAAAACTACGTAAACTAACTTAAAGAGATGTAAGGACAACACACATACACACACACACACAAACACATATGCCCGAGGAGCAACCGCGCGCTCCGCAGCAAGGTGCCTTAGAGCGCTCGGACATTCCACCGCAGCTCATTACATGATCGCCCATTTAAGATGATTACCAGAGAACAGTCAAATACCCTGTTGCCCTTGAGAAAAGCATTTTCTTTCTGCATTCTCTCTACTAGTCCCCATTCCCTCTCTCTCTCTCTCTCTCTCTCTCTCTCTCTCTCTCTCTCTCTCTCTCTTACGATCTGCCTATGTCTCTTCGTCCCCTTCTACCTCCTTATGTGATAAGGTGACGAGGAAGCTTCTCTTACATATAAAGAAAGCGAAATAACGAATGCAAGAAGCCAGATCGTAAAACTAGATGTTGTGACATTGTAGTTTAGCGTTGTACGAGTGTTACTGCAAATAAACCATTTAACCAAAACGCCTATAGAATGTGATTTCACGAAACCTTACTATTTTTATGTGTCATTTCTACCATAAAGCCGGATCGGTACACAGGCCAGAAGTTGGTATTATTTTAAAACTTCGAGTCAGTAATCATTATTGGAGATTTCAGTGCTCTATAGAAAGGCAACATCACTCTTAACGGCAACGTATAGAAAAGACTTTTAATTTCGTATCATGTAAGTTTCTGTTGCCTCCAGGTCTAATTAGTATTAAATTCGGTATTTCACTTTTCGTTTTCAATTATTTGAATTATGACTGCACAGTGATACAATGACGAAAGTGTATAGTTTCCATGTCTGTTTGTCCTTCTGTTTTTCAAGTGATTTCATTAAATTATTCTAGGCAAATGGCAACATGGTTCTTTTTCAAAAGCATAGCCAATTTCCTTCCACATTCTTAACGAAACAATCTGAGCTTGTGCACCATTTCAAATAATCACGACATCGACAGGATATTAAATCCCAATCCTCCTTTTCTGGTTTCGTAAATTTTACGTGATACTCAACAAGTCGATGAACAGGTGTATTGGACGCCAATATGAACAGGGTCTACTCTAAAAGCGTTACTTAGAGGTCATAATGGGCTTTAAGATGAAATTACAGTAGGCTTTGACCACTGAGTTATATTCGACTGCAAGTTAGTAAATATTTAACAATTAATAATTATCGCTGGAATGTTGTGATTACCTAGAGAGTTCGTGAGAATGGAACAACCGAGAAATAAACTACGAAGAAACTACGCCACCTGTGAGATACTATATGGAAATCCCGACTCTCACATGCTGAGGAAAACCTCTTCCTGTTTCCTTTATGGTTTCTAGGAGTCTGGAAATAGCAAAGCTCATTCATCAAGCGTTTTTCATTTTATTAGCAGCTACACTGTAATCGTAACGTTGTTTTTATAGAATGAATTACATATTCTTGGCATTACCGACGCGACTTTTTGTTCCTTGTTTCATATCCTCATCATAAATGCTTCTGCTTTCACTTAGAAGCTGGAATCGAACTAACATTGAAATTGCTCAGATGCTTCATGTTTCCGCAGATGATGTCCTATTTTTCAGTCACCGGGAAAGGTTTATATGGACAGTTCGTTTGATTGTAAATTATATGCTCGAAACTTATGGAATTTTTTTGTGAAGTTCGCGTTTTTAAGTCAGTGTAATGCTATCTTTACATTTGTGCATTTATGTGTTAGAGGTGGTACCAATGAAATCATTCATAAGTAAAATCGTATCCAGGTAGGCCTACGTAAAATTTAAATGCATCGTGCTCAAAATATTAATATCGTCTGGTGATGCTAGTATTATAAATCGCTTCTGACAAAGTAGTTTGCTTAACACAGAAACAAAAGAATACCTCCGACAGCTACTGATCAATAGAGCCGCTCAAATGATTCCCGTAAAAGTTTATTTACTTCGTTCGGGTAGCAGTCGGCGCATCGTAGCTACGCTTTCCATACAGCTTATGGTTAATGAAATGCGATTAAGACTTATTCTTATATGCTAGGTATATCTCTTCTCAGTTAACACAGTGGCAGTCTGCGCACCGCGCCTTCGAAGCCGCTATCTCCGTCAGCGCAAAGGCAGCGCGAGGAACACAGACGCCAAGCAAACGTATTCTGCCTGTCGCTAGTCTAATGGAGAGTACTTTTGGCAACTCTGTGAATGGCGAGTTATTTCCTGGTTATCACAGAAATAAGCTGATATATTCACTTGATTTTTAATGTCATTTTCATTCAACAATCTGAGTGATTTTCACTTAAAGTGTGAGATAAAGTTAATAATTCATGTTTTTGAGTACAGGAAAGTGGTTTTACGCGAAATTGCAACCGGTCTCTTCTTTTGCATTTCGCTTCATCTGGTCTACTAACTAGTCGCCCAGTAAAAAAGAACCTCATACTGTAAGTCTTCGCTAGACTTGATAGTCGCCTGCGATGCAACGTTGCTTGCGGCTTGTGGAGCCAGTCTCGTTCGTAGTAAATTTATTAGCTGTTCTGTGATAGAGCTGCAAGTATCAATAGGAAAATCTCAAGTAGACTTTTAATTCAAAAGTGGTTAAGCTATTTCCAGTCCCATATTTTCTTATATCTGGAAGAGTCTGAAATTACTTAGGTAGTTTACTAAGTTCATGCCCACAGAAACAAACTGTTCCAAATTAAAGAAGTCGTAAAATGATGTTTTAAGTGCATTTTCGTCTCGAATGAATTTTTGTTTAAGATTGTTCGATTAGGAGCGGTAAAGGTAAATATTTGTGAGCAAGTGATCAGAAGAATAAGTCAGATAAGTATTTTAAAATCTGAGTCTTGTAGGGTTCTGTTTGTGAAATCAGTAGAGAATGGTATCGTGTAGTAGCAATACGTTATGAAATTCTGTAGGCTGTTTCACACACAGTGCTACTGATCAATTCCATGCATGTTGGCAGCCCATACCAGCTCAAGGGACGCACCTCGGGCGGGGTGTTTGCTATGGAAGTGCATGTGCGGGGCAGTAGGTGATTCGGTGCGTAGTTGGTCTACAGAAAACGGGTTGGAATCCTCTCTTTAACTTGAATTTTAATTGATGATAAGGGCTTTAATACAGGATGACAAAGACAAATGTAGCGATTAAAGTATTCTTATTCGTGTAACTGGAGATGCAGTGGACCCAAACGCTCGAGTTTGCGTCTACCAGCTGGCCTTTCAACACTTTGAAAAAGACACCTCTCTTATGATTTTATCTGTACTGGTACCCTGCCTACATCTAAATAAACAGAATATTAATAAATAAAATGTCTTCTTCACTTGATAAAAAAAGTAAATATTTCTTTCTTTGATGCCTTCATTGGCATCGACGTCATAAGCCTTCTTCATTTTCATGCTGGTTTTGGTTTTTCTTAACGTTCGTGTAATAATTTAAGATGAAATACTTTATTACAGAAGGGTTGAGATTATCACAAAATAATTTTTCTTTTTTTCGAAGTAATGTAAATCTTCAAGAAAAATAATCAAGAAAATAAGACACTTCCATTTAATATAAACGAAGCTTTGTCTCTGATAACATAATTTAGTATCGTGTCCAGTTTCCACTCTCCTCTACAACTGCACTTGGCCGCCGGGGAACAAAGGTAACTAGTTTTCTTACAAACCCATTATTCTGGGACAACTCTTCCCATGCATCCTGAACTGCTTCAGATAGCGCTGCCTTCGTTGCTGGCGTAGGTCTTCGGCTCCTAATAATCTTCTCCATCTCTGCCCACACGTGCTCTATGGGATTGAGGTCAGCATCTTTGGGAGGCCAGTCCAACATATCAACGTCTCCGTTCACTCGAAACCACTGTTTTCACAATTTGCTGTGTAGACCTGGGAACGGTCATGTTGGAATATTATTCTGCCTTCCGGAAACGTCTCACGAACAGAAGGGAGCATTATGTTATCCAGTATTTCACAGTAGTAACTACTGGTAAGCGGACGGTCCAGTTTCCACAGAATGCCGCAACCATTTGCCGACATCCATCCCCAAACTTTGACAGCAGTTCGGCTACACCTTTGCCTCTGATGGACGAATCTCGCTCCAGTTGGACGAAACACATGGACAGAACCGTTTGGTGCTGTGGAAAATACCTTCTCGTCAGTAAATATTACTTGCTCCCAGAATGAAATTGGTTTGCTTACGTATGCCAGTACGAAGTTTAATCTGGCAGTCTTATGTTGTTCTGTCAACATTGCCTTTATAGCCAATTTTCGTCCATATCTTCCTTCCTCGTTGAGATGACGGTGGATGGTCTATCTACTTACAGGTAGTTGTAGAACGTTCCTAATTTTGGTGCTGGTGGGGAATGGGTCTTCATCACTGCAGCGGAGTATGTCATTGTCTTGCTCCTTTGTCGTAGTGCGTAGACGTCCCGGGCGACAAAGACTATTGACATGGCCTTCATCTGCCATCCTCTTCACCCACAGGTGTATCGTGGATTTGCTCTATCCTAGAGCGCTGATACAGTATCCCTCTTCATAAAGTGCAAGAATGCGACCTTTTTCAAAGCTCTTGAGTTGTGGCATGTCGCAAGTAAACACCTATCGACAAGGCAAGAGAAAGCGAAGTGCCATTCGATGTGGAGAACACTTTCTTTGCCTCAGAAGTCAAACTCATTCCCAACAACTTGCTCTGAAAAAGCGTTCATAAACAAGTTCCTAGTAAGTATTATTACGAATATCGTGAAAATGAATTTTGTCTCTAAATTCCATACGTAGTAATACTGACATTGTTTCTGAGATTAAAAGTAAAATTTAGATGCACATAGTGGTTAAGGTCGTATTGTCCCGGCTATCGTATCTTCTTAAGAAACTGTGTTACCTCACGTATGACATTATACCAGTCAGTAAGGCGAGAGTATTTGAATGGAAGCATGCGTAGTGAGTAAGAGGGTAAGTTAGTAATCTGTCATAAATCGGTTGAAATGCCGTCATGCCTACTAATTTTAATTCGTTGTAAACAAAGTATTCTTTTTTGAAGAGTCAACGTAAATGTAGCGTTAGAACTATTCATAACACATTATACATTTTGCATACGCCTTCCGATACTCGGTCGAGGAAGGCAAGAAAAAAAAAAATACACCTAAGTTTGAGCATTAGCTCTGCCTTCGGTTGATAATCGTTTAGCATTTTTATCTGTACCGTACTTTATGGCCTTTATTTCAAATGATGATTTCCATAGCTTCAGAAACACAACTTATGATACTTCTTACGGCAAAAAACTTATGCTATCAGACGAAAAGATTAATCTGGCCCAGACCTCAGCCTACCCTGACAACGAGCTTTTCTTACTTAAGAAATTTGTGAAACATCATATGTCGGGCCCGGTGGTCTCGGGGTAAAGCGTTCGAATGGAAAAAGCTGGGTCGCGAGTTCAATACACGGTCGGAACTCCGATTTTTTAAGTCTGCGTTTTAATCTGGCCTTCACCTCTCAACGATGTGAGGAGTCGCCAGAAACGACACGTGGTTCGGATTCCACGATAAGCTGTAGGTCCCCTTTCACCGTTTGGATAACTGGGGTAGGCTAGGGACACGCAAGTCGCCGAAGTGGCGTCCAATCGAAAGACTTGCACCAGGCCAATGAGCCACACGAAATTTTAGCACGTTTTAAGAGGAAATGAAATTCCTTCATGAAATTTCTTAACAGCGTAAACTAGTCGTTTGTGAATCAATTACCGGGTTTATTTCTCTGATTAGATAGTAAATCTACCAGGAGGTAAGGACGAGAGAAAGGTCTCGTACTGGAAGTTCAGGAAATTTAATTTCAGTGAGTACAAAAATCAAGTAAAACAAACAATGAAGTTGCAGTTTAGGTCAAGAATATACAGAAATGTAAGCCACAGTACAAGTAAATTCTCGAATCCATATGCATTGCATACACGCGCAATAAGTGTTGTAGTGTTGTTATGGAGCCAAATAAATCAATGCCATATTTCGCGGTAAGAAAGAGCAGAGGTTAACAGTCTTCACTACATCATAGTGCTTCAGCTGAGGTGACTGACAAGGAGAGGGTCTGACATGTGTATATTTTTAAGTGGCACAATCATGTCTACTTCACCTCTGGTAACACCAAGTGAAGAACGTCAAGTTGCACCGTAGTTAACAATCCGTATTAAACCGAATTATTTCGCTATCAACTCGGACAGAGCCGATTTATCCTTGCCAGTAACAGGCAGAATACACGACAGTCAGTAACTCTGTCGCTAGAAAGCTATTCTTATATTACAAATCTTTATTTTATTTTATAAACCAATGGTCCTTTAAGGTCACGTGTCTAGTATTGAATTTAACTTGAGACGTTAAAAATTATGGTGCTGGACTGGGTTTCTAATTCGGATCTCCTCTTTTGCCGCACTCGACCCTCTCGGAATCATATAATTGAATAATTTCGTTGCTTTCTCCGAGACTGCCGACTCCTCTAGGTCTCCACGAAAGACACGTATTTGGATTCGAATCCAGGTCCAGCAAAAAGTATTCATAATTTCATTTGACGCCCTAGATAGAGCACACTGGACTACTAGTAAAAAAATTATTTTTTTTAAATCTGTGTTTTAACCCAGCATTCACGTCTCAACAATGTGAGGAGTCGTCATAAACTACACGTGGTTTGGATTCCACGTTAAACTGTAGGTCGCCTTTCCCGGTTGGATAATTGGGGCAGGTTAGGGACATGCAAGTCTCTGAAGTGGCGCACAGTTGAATGACTCTGAGCCACACGAAGTTATTATTATTATTATTATAACGATAGGTGCGTTGTTACTAGTCAGACACGCACGCATCGTGTTTCCTGTTGAGTTAACATTTGAGATTCAACGTCCATTCGTTCTTAGAAAGGACATCGGTAGGTTCGGGGTTCGATTCCCGGTGACGCATAACGTAACTATATCCTGATTACAGATTCAAACACCCCGCTGCTGGTGAAATAATTCGATTACTAACATCTGACTTCACTTAGTTATCTTCCATTTAGATAGCGGGTATGTAACTCAAAATCAAATGTTCGTAAATCTATGGGACCAAACTACTGTGGTCATCAGTCCCTTGGCTTAGAACTACTTAAACTAATATAACGACAACACACACACACACACCCCTGACCGAGGAAGGACTCGAACCACCGACAGGAGCAGCCTCGTATGTAAGTCCCACACAGCACTAAATCTGGGCACTTGTGATTAGGGACATAACGGTGATTATTAAGTTCCTGGTTCAGTAAAAAATAAATAAATCAATAAAAATATTTTAAGAATTGTCATTTTATATTATTTGATTTCCGCGTTTTGCTATTTGTGAGGAAATCTCCATAATAACACACATTTTTATGCTTCGTCAGCTGTGACAATCTTAGGCATAATCAAGTATCTATAAGACAAGAATGCATTGCTTGGTTAGCTACGGCTATAGGTGGTTGGTTTGATTCCAGAATAAGGTGTTTGTCATATCAATTCAAGTTCAAAGATGTGTACAAATATTTGTTCAGGTATGAATACGGAGAAAATGTTGGTGATACGCAGTTAATATTGAAGTTTCCATACTGCGTTTGCTGATGTTAATTGAGTTTTTGTTATCTGGTTAGTTCAACAATCGGTTAATAAAAATCCACGCGCCAGTGGAACGACGTTTCGCAATTGTGAGAAAACGATTTAGAGAACAAAAGTACTTCGAATTTCTACAGGACATTGGGATTTCAGATACTATAGTAAAATCTGTTGTTTGTAACAATATTAAATGTTGTTTAAGGATTAATTAATGTTTTATGTGACGGAGTTTGTTATATCAGACTGTAATAAGTGTGACAATACTTAAGATTTGTCATTGTAAGAAATTGGATTTAATAAACGTTAAGAACTTAATAACGTGTTTTCTTTTATTTGCAAAATCGTGGTGTTAATTTACATCTGGAATGATTGCCATAAAGAGCAGTTGTCTGTAGTGGATCCATTTTGAATAGTAGAACGACTATACCGCGGAGCAAGCAGAGCACCCGCAAGACACGTACGTTAGTTGGGTTGCATGCACATCAGGTAAAACGCAATTCAGGTCGTTCGGATATTTATGCGCATGGTAGTACCTTCAGTGGTCGATAGCAGCCACGGAAACAAGCAACATCTCATTTTCTACCGCGGGTTGTCCGGTATTTAACTGATTTGGGATTTTTTTTTTCTTTTGGTAATCATACGTAGGGCAGAATGAGCCGCGGAAGCCACGTGACGGCGCATGGTGGTAATTGAGTAGAGTGGAGTAATTCTAATAATATTTGTTTTTCTTTTCTGAAGAGTACTTAATTTTGTGGAAATCATGGAGCCATGTGCTTCCCGCCGTAAATCTTGTTGTGTGGTTTAGTATGATAAAGAAGGAGCGCCAGATATACTTGTTCTGTGACTAAGATCCACGTGTAGATTTCCTTTGTTATATATTTTATGTGGTGTGTGTGTTCGAGTTATTGGGGTCCTGTAAGATTTGAGCGGTAGATACAATTGCGTGTCTCATGTCTTGCATTAAAATCAGCAATTTGTAACGGCCACCCTCATTGTTGAACAATTTTTAAATGTCATTTGCTAGTTAAAAATGGAGTGCTAAGTGCATGCAGTGTATGAGCAAGTGTGTCTGTGAAGAGGGATATCCTTACGAGTCCAATAAATCCCTAGTATCTCTCGTTTTCCATGCAGTGTAGCGTGAAACATGTAGAAAATTTATATGTTTATGAGACCAGTAAGTCTATTTGTTAATTCATTTTAGAGAATGTGGCTCAAAATGTTTGTCTGCTCGGCAACGAGTGTTCACATTCCATTTTTTGTTTCTTTGCACAATTAATTTGTCTAAACTTATGCCTTTATTTGAATACTATCAGAAAAATAAAAATCTTGTCCTGAGTTAATCGGAATTTACTATGAAAAGATTTTCCTCCGCCCATTTAAATCCAAGAAGCTGCAATCTTAATAACAGAAATTAAATGCAGTAACTAATATCCGATGAGCGATTAAGATGCAGGTTAAAGCTAAATTCTGGGCAGTTGTCATAGTTTACCCCAACTCTATATCGAAGGTTGTGAAAATTGATTAAATACCCGGGGTATTGTTATCCGTTGTGCAATTTAGTCTATAAAAATGTTTTTCGTTTTAGGCCTTTGATTATATATATATCCCAGCAGTCAGCTGTCAAAGTATTCAGTCAGAGCATAAACCATTTACTTTTTCTTAGCAATGCCCATAATAGCATTATTAGCTGGCAAACCATTTAAATAAAGAAGACCAAATCAAAAGCATTTTGCAAAGCGAGGGTAACTATGCAACCTCACCGCAACTCCACCACGGCTATTAAAGGTTAATTGCCAATTTTTGCTCCTTGCAGATATCTTATCGAAATCACTTTGCAGTTGCCTTTAATCTTATTATGACTTTACTAAGCGATAAATGACAGCATCATCCGCGAACAGTGTAAGAGTGCTACTCAGATTGTCTTCTATGTCGTTTTTATAAATAACGAACACCAGGAATCAAAATGAAATGTTTGTATAGCTTATGAGACTCAACTACGGGGTCATAGGCCCCTAAACTTACAAACTACTTATGAACTAGCTGACACTAAGGACGGCACAATCATCCATTAACACTTCCCTGGGGAGCACCAGATATCACTTCTGTTCTACTCGATGAATTACCTTCAGTTACAACGTACTGTGTTCTTTCAGAGCCGTCCTAGTTTGTAAGTAGTTCATAAGTAGTTTGTAAGTTTAGGGACTGATGACCCCGTAGTTAAGTCCCATAAGCTTAACAAACATTTGAACATTTGATTTGTTCTTTCAGACAGGAAATCAATAATCCAGTCGAACAATTATGCCGATATTCCATAAGCACGCAATTTGATTAGAAGACGGTTGCGAGGCAGAATGTCAAATGCCTTCCGGAAATCTGAAATACGGCAACTATTTGACATCCCTAGTCGATAGCACTCATCACATCATCTGAGTAAAGACCTAACAGTGTTTCACAAGAACGATACTTTATTAATCCTTATTGTCTGGATCAATATCTCTTTCTTTTCGAAATAGTTCATAATATTCTAAATTGCGTATGCTGGCAGCTGTTCTTGATACGAATTCTAGAGTATTTGATCGTCTTCAGTGGTGAAGGAATTTCGGAAAACTGTGTTAAGCAGTTGTGTCGAACTGTCATCAGTAGCATCACCGTTTCTATCGCGTAGTAATGGTATTGCTTGTGCTTTACCGCTAGTATACATACGACATGAATTTCTTCGGATTCTCTGCCAAATTACGTGACACGGTTTCTTTCTGGTAACTATTGTAAGCTTCTCGCATTGAAGTTCGAGCTACATTTCTAGTTTCTGTAAATTAATGCCTGTCTTGGAGATTTTGTGTGCCTTTATATTTGGCATGCTTTTTTCACTGCTTTTGTAACAGTAATCTAACCTGTTTTGTGTACCACAACGGGTCATTCCTCTCTATTCTGAATGTGTTTGGTATGAATCTGTCCGGGGTTCACGATATCTTTCTTTAGTTTCTAAAAAGTGGAAATTTTCGCTTAGGAAAGCGTTAAGCGAATTTTTATCTCCTTTTTTAAAAACTAAATATGGTTTTCTTTTAATTTGGTGGATTTGGAAAGTGCGATAATCAGTCTCGCTCGCCAACTCTGTGAATACTAATCCCTGTGTATGTTTTGATCCTCTTTATTAGCTCGGCATTATTTGTTTCTAGGAGTTGAAGTATGTTCTCACAACCATTTGTTATTCTAATGGTTTCATGAAATAATTTCTCGAAGTAATGTGCGGAAAATGCGTTTAGTATAATTTCGGAAGATGTTTTATGCTTAACATATTTTTTATGATTTTTTAAAAATGCGTTTAGCATAATTTCGGAAGATGTTTTATGCTTAACATATTTTTTATTAATTTTTTTCAACATTTGGAGAGTAAGATAAAGTCGCCACCAGTTAATATTGTACGCTTTGGGTTCGTTTTTGCAATTTGATCCTAGCTTTCTTTGAACATTTCTGCAATAGAATCGTCAGAATCAGAGTGTCTATAAATAGAACCAATTATTTATTTCTTCTGGTTGTCAGGTACAGACGCTTCGCATACCAACTCACAGGAGCAATCTACTTCAATATCAAAACACGAGTTCAGGCTCACGTTAGCAAATTCAATGAAATTGTGCATGCCAATTGAAAACTGTAGGAGAGATTGCAGAAAAATTTGACCTTTCAGTTGTGACATATCATGACTTCTTGACACAGCATTTTGGAAAACTGAGGAGGTTTCTAGAAAAGGATTTAGCTAGATTAATATGTTGAGAAATAATCAACTTTTGAATGAACAGTGATTTCTGATAAGA
Source organism: Locusta migratoria (assembly GCA_026315105.1). Classification (NCBI taxonomy): domain Eukaryota; kingdom Metazoa; phylum Arthropoda; class Insecta; order Orthoptera; family Acrididae; genus Locusta; species Locusta migratoria. Next base: position 108,500,485 of record CM048747.1, read on the forward strand.
CCCGGACAACAGGGTACTTATTTCCACAGTAGTATGGGTGCACTGGAGATAGTGCCACAATTAGCGTTGTTCAAATGTTTGTAGATCTTATGGGACTTAACCACGGGGTCATCAGTCCCTAAACTTACAAACTACTTATGAACTAGCTAATACTAAGGACGGCACAAATATCCATGCTCGAGGGGGTATCGTAACCCCTGACCGTAGTGGCCGTACAGAACATGACTGGCGCGCCGTATATCGCTCGGCCACCAAGGCCGGCATGTAGCATTGTACAAATGGAACAAGCTACATACTGCAGTATCAGCATCTTCAAATTCTAGCTGCATTTATTCTAAACCACAACTATTATGTTTCATCCTGACGTTATCATACAGTGCATCTGGACATGGACCAGGTTAAAAAGTTACACTTTACCTCGAATTCAGTAGTAACTGAAATTCATAAATTATCGTATTTACTCGTGTACAGTATCCAATCGCCTTTGGTACAGCCCTCCTCCTTAATTTTTTAGGCCAAACAACGAAATTTAAAAATAAATCTAAAAAATTCATGAGTGTTAGTTACATGAAATTCGACACCACTAATTTAGACGAAATTCGGCACCAATAATTTACACGAAATTCTACAATATTGCCTGCAGTTGGCTTCTGTAACAATAGTAACAGCTGCTGGATGGTCTCTTTCCAATAAATATAACTAGGCTTGCATTTTCACTCAATTAGTGTGAATTCAGATTTATACTTCTGACCACATGCGAAATTGAGCATCGGGGATCTGAGAATTAGGTTTATGGCATCAGTTTATATCAGAGCTGTCGAGTTTGCAACGAATCTTGTTGTCCGTGCAACAGTTAGTGAAACTGTTCGTATTTCAGGTGTTTACTTGAAACTGCACGTGTTCAAATTCAAATGTTCAATTGTTTGTATAGTCTATGGGACTTAACTACGGGGTCATCAGTCCCTAAACTTACAAACTACTTATGAACTACTTACGAACTAGGATGGCACTAATATCCATGCCCGAGGGGGGATTCGAACCCCCGACCGTAGTGGCCGTGCAGACCGTGACTGGAGCGCCTCAGTCTCCTCGGCCACCGCGGCCGGCTGCACGTGTCTTTTACTAGCCACTAGCAGCAACGTACGAAGGTTATAACACAGGTGGACTTTGGCGATGGCGTCACATTGAACATCATACTGATTGTATATTTATTATACAAAAAAGTTAAAAAAAAAGCTTTCCATATAAGGTGTGATGAAATGATTAACAAATTTAGCTCATCCTAAAGGAACTGAATATACTACCGATTTTATGACTTTACGCCTATAGTGTCCTCCTGAATTTCATGTTTATATATATATATATATATATATATATATATATATATATATATATATATATATATATATATATATATATATATATAAGGCGGGTTTTAAAGGGGTGTTTGAAAAGTCTGTGTTAAGTCCGGCGCGTATCGAGGTCATGTTTAGTTAATAGCATCTTTGGAAAGAACGAACGCCAAGTTTCAGCCATATTGGTCTATTTCTTTGGGTTTGGCATTCATGTAATTTAAACAAATCGAGTGATTGTCAAAGAATGGACAAAAAATTCGTGCTGTGATTAAACATTATGAAAGGCAAACCTCTTCAGGAAACTAAAGAGAAGCTTGATAAACATTATGGTGACTTTGAAACTTCCATTAGAACAGTTTATAAATCGTGTGAATCGTTGCAAGAAAGTTTTGCAGCTGTTCAGGAAGAATCCGCAGGACTATAAGCATCGTTCCGTCACTGTGGCTGAAACATAGATACTATACTATACTCTTGAGACCAAAGAACAATCTAAACAATGGGTTTCCAATGTAGAATGTGCACAAAAAACGGCGAAGAACGGTCCTTCGGCCGGAAGGTTATGGCGATGGTGTTTTGGGATTCGCAAGGGATGAAACTATTACAAGTGCATATTATTCAAACCGAGCTACAAGAAAAATGCCAGAGATTGGCCCACAAATATGTCCGTTTTCATCACGAACTGCACCAGCACACACCTCAACAATTGTGGTCGTAAAATTGTTGGAAATGGGATACCAACTCGTTTGACAGCTCCCCCCCCCCCCCTCCAATTCTCCAGAATTTGTTCCGTCCGACTACTATTTGTTCCCCAATTTAAGAAAATGGCTACTCATTCAAACGAGAAGCTGATAGCTAGTTTGCAGGTGTGGACAATTCCTATTATTTGGAAGAGATCAACAAATTATAACAGCGTTGTACGAAAAAGGAAACTATGCCAAAAATGGTTTTCTCCAAACACGTTAGTAGCATTTAATTGCCGGCCGCGGTGGCCGAGGTGACTGAGGCGCTCCAGTCACGATCAGCGCGGCCACTATGGTCGGGGGTTCGAATCCCCCCTCGGGCATGGATATTTGTGCCGTCCTAGTTCGTAAGTAGTTTGTAAGTTAAGGGACTGATGACCCCCGTAGTTAGGTCCCATAGACTATGCCAACATTTGAACAGTTGAGTATTTAATTTTGCGTGGACGTATCAAACGCCCCTCGTATAGGCGAGTAAATACAGTTCTCCCTATGAACGTCTAGATGTGTTGTTTCCGAAAATATAATACAAGTTCGTCAAATAATTAAAACCTGTATATTAATTTCGAACAGTTTCAATGTAAAGAAACGAAATTTTTTATTCTTTAACGAGGCATGGAGACGGACAGGCTGACCTCGCCTTCCGTTTACTTTGCAGATCATCTCCGGCGTGCTGTTTTACTCGTCTCGCACAAAATAGTTTTCTTTGGGCCGTCAGCTCGGGGCTTTCTTTCGCAGACAGCTGACTAACTCCGGGCGCACGCGAGAAGCCCGCCTGCCACGGACAGCCCGGCTGGGGGGAGGGGGGGGGGGGGCGAGCAGAGCGCCGGAAAAGTTGCCGGCGGTCGGTGGGCGAGGCAACTCAACTTCCGCGACAACAGCCATTGCGCGAGCAAACAGTTGCCGGGCACAAGTTGGCGGCCGAGTCACTTCCGGTACCGGCGCAGTTTGTCGCGCCCTCCTCCTATGACTGACCCTTTCTTCACGACTTAGCCCGTAAATAAACTATGGCCGATGGTCGCAACGCGTCGCCGCGCAACTTAAAGCCCACAACGCTGAATGAGTTACGACGACGGTGTACAGCAAGCGACGTCAATGTTTTCCGCTGGGAGCGTGAGAGCTCAGTTATTTCTACGGTGTATTTACATCGTCAGTCTACGATCACAGCTGTCACAGGAAGTGACATTTATCGTTCTTTTGGTGTACGCAATTTGTTCGCCAACATTTCTATTGAGAGTTGGGAGGTTCTACATATACAGGGTGTTAAAAAAAAGTACGGCCAAACGTTCAGAAAACATTCCTCACACACAAAGAAAATATGTTATGTAGGCATGTGTCCGGAAACGCTTAATTTTCATATTAGAGCTCATTTTAGTATTTCTCTTTAATGGAAATTTCATTCCAACGTGAACAAATTGTAAATTTTCACAATCAACATGTGTGGGCTGACGAGAATCCGCACGCAATTGTGCAATCATGTCATCATCACAGATTTTCTGTGAACGTTTGGGCAGGAATTGTTGGTGATGTCTTGATTGGGCCTCATGTTCTTCCACCTACGCTCACTGGAGCACGTTATCATGATTTCATACGGGATATTCTACCTGTGCTGCTAGAACATGTGCCTTTACAAGTACGACACAACATGTGGTTCATGGACGATGGAGGTCCTGCACATTTCAGTCGGCGGTACGTTTCTCAACAGTAGATTCGGTGACCGATGGGTTGGTAGAGGCAGACAAATTCCATGGCCTCCAAGCATTCCTAACCTCAACCCTCTTCACTTTCATTTATGAGGGCATTTGAAAGCTCTTGTCTACGCAAACCCGGTACCAAATGTAGAGAGTCTTCGTGATCTTATTGTGGGCGGCTGTCATACAATACGCCATTCTCCAGGGCTGCATCAGCGCATCAGGGATTCCATGCGACGGAGGGTGGATGCATGTATCCTTGCTAACGGAGGACATTTTGAAAATTTTGTGTAGCAAAGTGTTTGAAGTCACACTGGTATGTTCTGTTGCTGTGTGTTTCCATTCCATGATTAATGTGATTTGAAGAGAAGTAATAAAATGAGCCCTAACATGGAAAGTAAGCGTTACCGGACACATGTCCACATAACATATTTTCTTTCTTTGTGTGTGAGGAATGTTTCCTGAAAGTTTAGCCGTACCTTTTTATAACACCCTGTATATTCCGCAATCCACCGTAAGGTGCGTGCTGTACGTTACGCTGTAAGACTACCAGGCATTTCTATCCCTATTCCACTCATATAAGAACGAGGGAAAAGAGAATGTATTTATGCCTCTTGTAATCTTTACCCGAAATGTAATTAGGCGGCAGCGAGATCGTTCTGCAGTCAGCTTCAAATTCAGGACCTCTAAATTTACTCAACAGAATTTCTCGAAAAGCACGTCGTCTTTCCTCCAGCGAATCATTTCAGTTCCCGGGGCATTTCTGTGTCACTCGCACATTGGTCGAACCTACCAGTGACGAACCTAGCTGCTCGCCTCTATACAGCTTCCATCTCTTTCTTTAAAGTGATCTGCTGTGGATTCCTAACACTTGATCAATACACAAGATGTAGTTGTACAAGCGTCTTATACTCAGTCTCCTTTACAGATGATCTTCCCAAAATTTTCCCAATAAAACGAAGGCGACTGTCCGTTCCATTTCATATCGCTCTCCAATGTTACGCCTATATATTTGAACGACGCGACTGCATCAAGAAACTCATTACTAATGCTGTATTCGAACATTGTGGGATTGTTTTTCCTACACATGCGCTTCACCTTAAATTTTTCTACATTAAGAGCTATCTGTCATTCTTCACTCCAACAATATTTTCTAAGTCATCCTGTAAGGTATTAGAGTCAATTAATGACTACACCTTCCCATACACCACAACGTCATCAGCCAAAAATTTCAAGTTATTTTGTCCATCAGATCATTCAAATGTTTGTATACCTTATGGGGACAAGGAAGGAGCCTCCCAGAAGATTGTACCGTACATGTACAGTCGAGCGTCCCCTGGGCAACGGTAAACACCGGCAAATCCTTCCACACACTGAGCTACGTCTAAACCGACATTGTATTCAGAATCTAAATGATGAAAGGGCCCTTTTCAGAGCCATGTCTAACAGCCATATCTCTCAACATTGAGGGCTTATCAACTGAAAAAAAACTTATATCCAACACATGTAAACTTCATTCGTGCGACGTCCTGTGCCTCCAGGAGACACACAGAGGGCCATCACAACGCCGACCACGTATACCTGGGATGATCCTGGTGAAGGAATGCCCTCACGACCAACATGGGAGTGCTCTATTTATTCGGCCTGGAATCAAAGTGTCCAACATACAGTTTAATACCGTTAACAACGCGGAAATCATATCTGTGATTATCGGGAGCATCACGGTATCATCAATATATAAACCACCAGGAGAAAGGTTTGCTTTCAGTCAACATGTCTGCCACCCACAACTAGTAATGGGAGACTTTAACTGTCACAGTAAAGTGTGGGGCTACCAAGACACAAATGAGGACGGAGAATTATTGGAAAGCTGGGCAGAAGAACAAGAGCCGAATCTCATCCATGATCAGAAACAGCCTGCATCATTCAACAGCGCAAGATGGAAGAGAGGGTATAACCCAGATCTCATATTTGTCTCCAAAACCTTGTCTGGGTCATGCAATAAATTCGTTCTCAATCCTATTCCAAACACCCAACACAGACCAATCATGGTAAAGTTTAGACCAGTAATAGTTCCCCAAGAAGTGTCCTTTAAAAGGCGTCTTAACTTTAAAAGGGCTAACTGGAAAAAATTTGCTGACATCTTAGATAAGGAAATCGTATATTTACCACCAAACGCTGAAAACTACGAAAAGTTCGTCGAAGCTGTTAAAAGATCAGCATACCCAGAGGCTGCAGAACACTCTACATTCCTGGAATTTCCAACAAGATGAAACAATTATATAATGAATACATTGAGCAGTACAACCATGACCCTTTCAGTGTAGAAACTATAAAACTTGGGGAACAGCTGACTGAAACTATAAGTAAAGACCGACAAGAGTCCTGGAAACATATGTTGGAGAGTCTTGATATGAAACATAGTAGCAGAAGAGCTTGGAATCTCTTAAAACGATTATCTAGAGACCCAGCAGCCCCTAAGGATCAAGTTTCCGTAACCGCCAATCAGATTGCACATCAGCTCATTTTGAATGGCAAACCAACCAGAAACAGCAAGATTGTCACTTCGTATAAGAGGCCACAAGTGGATGAAGTACCACCAGTGCCATATTTCACTACAGTAGAATTGGAAACAGCTATCAGTTCCTTGAAATCCAGGAAGGCCCCAGGTCCTGATGATGTCGTTAATGAATTTATACAGAACATAGGGCCCATAGCTAAGGAATGGCTCTTACAACTCTATAACTTCTGCTGGGCTAACAGGTCGGTCCCAAAGCTATGGCTAAAGGCCAAGGTAGTAGCAGTCCCAAAGCCAGGGAAATCAAGAGACGATGCCAAGAACTACCGTCCAATATCGCTGCTGTGCTGCCCTTTCAAACTATACGAACGTCTTATCTTGAATAAAATAGGACCACAATTAGAAAGCCAAATCATTCCACAACAGGCAGGATTTAGACCCGGAAAGTCTTGTACTGGTCAGGTCCTCTGCCTAACACAATACATAGAGGACGGGTTTCAGAAGGGTGAAAAAACTGGTGTGGTGTTTGTCGATCTATCAGCAGCATATGATACGATAAACCATAAACTCCTACTAGAAAATTTTTTCAAAATGACAGGAAATTACCATCTTACGGAAGTTGTGAGATCTCTGATCTCCAACAGAAGATACTATGTGGAATTTCAAGAGCAAAGGAGCCGCTGGAGGAACCAGAAGAATGGGCTCCCACAAGGTAGTGTTTTGTCCCCTCTACTTTTCAACCTGTATACAAATGACCAACCAGCTGGACCAGATGCAAGAAGTTTTATCTATGCTGATGACGTAGCCATTGCTTGCCAATCGAGATCAATCAGTCACATCGAGAGAAACCTATCAGATGCCTTAGAAGTTCTTACTGAATATTACAACAGGAACCAGCTTCGACCAAATCCAGCAAAGACACAGACTTGTTTATTCCACCTGAACAATCAGGAAGCAAAAAGGGAATTACAATTGGAATGGAACTCAGTTAAACTTAAACATTGCCCAAACCCAGTTTATCTCGGAGTCACATTAGATCGAACACTGTCCTACAAGAGTCATGTAGAAAAAACTAGAGGGAAAATCTACACACGGAACGGTATAATCCGCAAACTCACCAACTCACACTGGGGAGAAAATCCTGAAATTTTGCGTTCATCATCCCTGGCTTTGTGTTTTGCTCCAGCTGAATATGCTTGCCCCGTATGGAGAAGATCGACGCACGCCCACAAGCTAGATACAGCACTGAACGATTCATGTCGATTAATTACGGGATGCCTGAAGCCTACAAACCGTGATCTCCTTTATATGTGTTCTGGAATAGCTCCCCCACAGATCAGACGACAAACTTTGGCGATGGCTGAAAGAAGCAGACAGTGCGAGGATAGAAGACATCCCCTGTTCGGACATCAGCCAGTGGTGTCAAGATTAAAATCGAGAAAAGATTTCATTCAATTTGAACATCCACTAAATGAAAGCCAAACTACAACCAGGAAATTAATGTGGACACAGAAATCGAAAAAAAAAAAAAAAAAAAAAAAAAAAAAAAAAACCAGCTTGCAATGTTGGAACATTAATGAAGAACTTCCGGCTGGATCTCAAATGGAATGGAAAGTCTGGAAGAGCCTAAATAGACTTAGGTGTCGAATGGGAAGATCAAAGGATAACCTGTTCAAGTGGGGATACGCAGAAGACGAGCTCTGCCAATGTGGAGAAAAACAAACAATGACACACCTGCTGAGCTGCCCATCCTTGCCAGCGCCATGCACTTTCCAAGACCTGTGGCTGGCCAACGACGTTGCAGTGAAGTGTGCCGAACACTGGAGAGAGATATGAGCCTGCTATGGACAATAATAACATGTGTGAAAATCATGATTGTATATATATATATATATATATATATATATATATATATATGAATGTATAATTAGCACTTACTTTTTATTTGTAATCTTGTATATGTAGCTTATTAATTAACTACAGATGTAGCTCAGACACGATTAAATAAATAAATAAATACCTTGTGGGACTTAACTTCGGGGTCATCAGTCCCTAAACTTACAATCTACTTACAAACTAGCTAATACTAAGGACGGCACAAATATCCATGCCCGAGGGGGGGATTCGAACCCCCGACCGTAGTGGCCGTGCAGAACTGACTGGAGCGCCTCAGTCCCCTCGGCCACCGCGGCCAGCATCAGATCATTGATATAGATAGAAAGCAAAAGCGGTCGTGTCACACTTCCCTGGGGCACGACTGGCGATATACTCGCCTCTGATGAACACTCGTTGTCGAGAACATTGTTCTGCGTTATGTTACTTGGGAAGCCTTCCTGCCAGTCACATACCCGTAAATCTATAGCAGTGCGGCACCGCGTCAAATACCTTTTCGAAATCGAGACAAACACAATCTTCCTCTAGCCCTCCATCCATGGCTCGCAAGATGTCATGTGAGAAAAGGGCAAGCTGAGTTTCACAGGAACGATGTTTCCTAAACCCGTGCTGATTCATAGAAAGAAGCTTATCCGTCTCAAGGAAGTTTGCTATATTCCAACTAAGAATATGCTCCAAAATTCTACAGGAAACTCAAATCAACGATATTGCACTGTAATTATGTACGTCACTTCTTTTACCTTTCTTATAAAAGGGAGCCACCTGCGCTTAATTCGATTCACTTGGAAGTTCGCCCTGAAATAAAGATCCGCGATAAATGCAAGCTACGTAAAGGGCCAATGCCGCAGAATACTCTTTGTAAATTCGAACTGGTATTCCATCCGGAGATGGAACCTTTTTTGTATTGAGCTCTCTCAGCTGCTTCTCTACACCGGAAATTGAGAGTGGGACGGTTGTAAGACTCCTTTCCTCTGCCGCTTCCTATAATAGGTCCGGACAAACTGTGTCTTGGATACAAGACACAGTTTTATTAGGAGGACCCACGGGTGTGGTGGGGCTCACTGCAATAGAAACATTTACTTAACTTGCGTGTTGGCCATTGCCTTGAAAGTCGACGATACATGATCTTTCAGCAGTACATTTCACCTTATTCAAGGAAATATAAGTTGACCGATGATAAATAACGGTGTCATGTGGTTTTACTTTTCTTTCTGTAAATTTCTTTTCATTTTCAACATTTCTGTACCTTTATTCACAATCACATAACGGACAACGAGAGAAAACAATCTGCTCGTGAGCATAGCCCAAGCTGGACTGACAATATGGTTTCTCTCCAAACATTTAAGAGGATACTGCATAAACATCAACACAATTGCATTATGCAATTTTTATACACAAGTTAAACTAAAATTTAAAATAGGTTGTAAATTATGTTTTTTAATTATTTTCATACTAACTAATTATTGTGGTTATGTGGATGTATGTAGTTACGGTAATTTCATTTAAACTAGTCATATAAATAACATGTATGCACTTGGCTTTATAAATTCACATATTGGGCATACACAAATTATTGGTTCTATTGATGATTTTTACGTAGGTAGGTCAATAGTTCTAAATTAGTGTTACAGTGTACTGTTATTCAGACTCGTAATTTTAATATGTTTTAATTTGTGTTTCAATCTTTTTTTTATAAATACGGATTTGTTTAGTGTCTCAGTATTTTTTAAAGCTCGGCAGGTAGTTTCGTATTACAGTAGAGTCCTGAAAACTCGGCACTCGGTAACCCGTCAGTTCGCATAATTCGGCCACACCCCGGCACACCCCCTGGAATTATTCCGTACTCGCATAATGCAGGATACAAGTGAAATCTTAGCGTACTGCGTATAGCAGTTACAGGCTACGCTATGTATGTGCCAAGACATCATCTTTTCTTGTGACACCTACACTCTATTCAAGAATCCTTTGAGTTTTATTAATATGCGAGAACATTTTGTTACACTGTCGTTTAAAGTCAGCTAAGGTGTGATGGGCAATAATGAAATTATAATCAAAATATCCACGGGTGTACTGCCGGTCTATAGTGTCCAACGGGCACAATATTTCGGCGAACATACATGTCGTCATCATCAGGTGAACTGACATGGAGAATTTCGAGGAGGAAGCCCTGGCATCATCTGAATGGAAACCTACTTGCTTTTTCCGTTACGTGGACGCCACTTTCGTCATCTGGCCACATGGTATGGATAAACTCCTTGACATCCTCACACATCTAAACTCCATACACCCCAACATCAAATTCACTATGAAACGGAGGGTAAATTGCCGTTCCTTGACGTCTTGGTCAAGGCACTGATGGCACCCTGGGTCATAGTGTATATCGGAAGACAACGCATACTGATCTGTATTTACACGCAGACAGCTGTCACCACCCTTCACAGAGGAATGGCGTACTTAAAACTCAAGTACATAGGGCGCGCACAATCTCCGACGCAGAGAGTCTACCCCAGGAATTGGAACACCTGAGAACTGTATTTGGAAAACATGGGTACTCAGAGTGGACAGACGATGCGTACCGTCGAGGATCGATGCGTTGAACACCAGAGGCACACACGATTGATGTATCCGAGCAAGTCGACGGTCGCTGAACATTGTTTGTCGGAGAATCATGCGATGGAGTATGAACTCACTAGGATTCTGGTACAGACGTCGAGATACTGGGACTGCGTCGTTAGAGAGGCCATTGAAATTCGCACAAGTGACGACCTCATAAACCGTGACTGTGGCTATAATCTTATCAAAGCTTGGGAAACAGCGATTGGGTTAATTAAGAGTAAATCTAGCAAACGTAACGAAGTGACGACCACGGCGGACAGAGCCCTCACACCGTCATCTCAGACGCCGTCGCAATCGGTTCCACTGCGCGGCCGCGGAGCTGGGCGCGGACCGCGGACGGGTCGCTCCGCGGGTCGACGGTATTTAAATCGCCCGCTACCGGGCTAGAACCCAGTTCCCTTCGAGCAGCCGTAGCGTGCGGATCTCCGTGCCGGCGCGTGTTTCCAGGAGCTCAGTCCGTCAATTTACCTGTGCCCGTTGGACACTATAGACCGGCAGTACACCCGTGGATATTTTGATTATCAAATACGCCGGGAAAAACTGAAGAACCACAATAATGAAATTGGTTACAGGAGGCAACAATGACACTCATGTGAAACGGCCGCGCGCGCTCTGCGGCTCAGTCTGCCTACAGCCTTTGTCTTTTCTTAACCGCGTTTTGTGAAGTCCGTGTGAGTGTAAGTAACAAATACAATTTGTTGGATATTTTCTGAAATTTATTTATTATCACTGTATTCCATCATTTGTATTGTATTCTAAAGTAACAATAGAAAATATTTTATAACCTATTTTTTTTTTTTTTTTTTTTTTTTTTTTTTTTTTTTTTTTTTTTTAAACGCCGTTCCCGATAACCCGGCATTTTCACAAACTCGGCAAGCCTTCGGTCCACATTGGAACGAGTTTTCGGGACTCTACTGTATCTGATTGTTGTAATGAGTGACGTAATCCTATTAACTGTTTCATTTAGGATCCAGTGATATATAAAACTTGATCTGCCCGAATTTATTTTAAAATAAAGGAAATATGTAATAATGTTGTGCAATAGTTATAGCGTGTAATGTTGTTACATTTATGTTGTTAAACGAATGTATGGGAGCAGCATATTCCATAACTATAAATAATATATTCTTAGTGGTGAGGATTATTATTGACGAGAGTATTAAAACTCAATATAATGTAATAAGATGGCAAATATTAGCAAGTTCTTTAAATAATCTGTCCAGTGTATGTAAATGTGGTTTAACAATAGTATTTGAAACAGAGCATGAGAATATTACAAATAACACGTCTGGTGGTAAACTTTTACTTAAGGTTCCTAAAAGGTTGCGTCTGTAATGTAGGCAATACAAATCTAATAGTAATGTATGGGATGTGCAACATATAAGAAACATTACAAGGTTTGCTCTTATCCGACAGAAAAAATCTTACAGGAAGCTATTTTGAAATCGGAAGAGGTTTCTAGAATTATCATCCATATAATTACCGAAAAAAAAGTAGAACACCTTGAAAGATACGATGATAGTGGATGTACTGATAACGGTATCGCCGTCGTTCGCCAACAGATAGAGTAGTGACAGCTGCCAGAGTGGCGTCTGTGTACCGTTTAATATGGAATGTTTACAGCCATAATGTTTAGTGTGATTCCGTGTTTTGTGTCTCGTTTCCGTCGTAGGTGTCGGTGGCCGAGTGGAAAGACCGACACAGGAATAAGGAAGCACGCTTGTGCAGGTACGGAGGTGAGCATCCAGAGGGACAGCAGAAACTAGAAACACTAGAGTAAATTAGAACGAGATATATATTGCACAGAATTTATACAATACTTAACTTTTACATATCTCACTGCTGCAGAATGCTGATACATAGTTGAGCTAGAGGCCTGCCTAGTGCCTATCCGATAGCCAAGTCTTCACTGGTGCCTATCTGATTCCGAAGAGTTAACTGGTTCCTATCTCAGTCCCAAGTGAACGATGTCGTTCAGTGGTGGCCACGAGCGGAATTGCAGCAGAGGGCGCTCGTGGCTGTCTTCGTAAGAACGCCGCGCCGTGCGTGCATGGCGGCGCGCGGCGAAAGTAGGTGGCGCGCACTTTGTACTTGTGCGACACCACACCGTGTGAAGAAAATTGGCGGTAAACCTCGGAGACGCACTCGTGCTTCCTACAGTCAACTGATTTGAATGTGCTGAACTTGTAGCCTTCTGAGTCTGGGCTCGGTCCTTTTGGAGACCAGACACACGAGTTGGACGAGCTGTGTCAGATGAGCTGCGACGCTGTTTCCAGCAGTTACATCAACATTATCACACACTTATACCAGGTTGTGGACGTCCGCCGAGATCGCAGTATTTCAAGGGCAATAATGGCAAATGTTACTGCTACCGCACCATAGATAAGAGGGTTTGTAAGACAAGAAGTTCAACACGAGTTGTTGCCAACTGATAGCTAACAGGGGGACTAGATGCACGTACACATCAAGCACATCTTCCACTCATGCCACAGCAGCCATGTACTCGTCTGCTGCTGTCCAATGATCACTTGAAATAGCGGCCCGTGGTCTTCAGCGATGCAATCAGAACTTGCCTGCAATCAGAACGTGATGGTCATTTAGGCATACGGTGTACTAATGGTGAGGACTTTCCGTGAAGCGGATAAGATACACTGGCCATACCGCAGGCCTTATGATCTGCCCTTAAGCTTCAACTCGCCATCCACCTTTGATATGACCAATGCTCGGTACCTGCAGCATTTTGTAAGCCTGAAACTTATATGTTTAAATATAATAATTAAAATAATTTTGGTTGGGATCGGAGACTGAAACTAGCGTGTGTGAGTGTGCAAGGTTTGTGTGATGGGTTTGTGATGATGCAACAGTACGTATCTAGATTAGTATAGCACTGTGAATGTAAAAAAAAAAAAAAAAAAAAAAAAAACTTATTTGAATGTCTGATCATCAAGTAGGAGTCAATATTATAATTAATCAGCATGACATCGACTGACTGCAATGAGTATGGCCCTTTTAGTGCGCTGAACTATCCAGAACACAAGTCTGGTTAAACAATGAATGACAAGTTCGGTTGTAGCTCAAGTTCTGATTCGTTAATCAGACAGACAAATTATTCATTAATTAAATTAAATACTGATCAGTGTTTGACAAAAATTTGATATACAAAATTTAAATGTGATCATGAGTGGAGTGATAGACAATCTCGAACAGTGACTGATAGCAGCGGAATGACGTAATGGTGTGACACAGTAAAGACATTAAAGTTGACAATTATGTGTCTGTTAATCAACGATTAAAGTTTAACTTGTTACTGTGACACAGACTGAGCAACATATCTACTCGTAGAATGACAAATTATAACAGTAGCTGATAAACTTGTACAATCTATTCCAGTGTGGAAACGTCTAAGTCGATAATTGTGCAACTAATTATTTACAGTAGACATCAAAGTTTAGTATATTAAATGCCAAAACTGACTAAGTATGGATTCGGTTGCGAGCTTAACAACAATTATTGTGTGTACCGACTCCTTCTGAAATTGTGACGTAATTTTATTAACAAACCATTTATCGGGTTGTCAGCAAGTGGTGTAATTAATATCTGTATGAAAAGGCACGTTACACAATAGGCAAGTAATACAGATAGTTAGTTACGACTTCTACAACTGAATATGATTGACATAACAAAAGTGAACAATGAGCAAGTGGAGTAATTAATTTGGTATGTCGAGTAAATTCCATGATTGGCAAGAAATATTTGTAGCTTCTTGATAAACTAGTTGCTCTCGATTCTTGTATCAAAAAAAAAAAAAAAAAAAAAAAAAAAAAAAAAAAAAAAAAAAAAAAAAAATGTATAAGAGCACAACAAATCGGGCTGCTAAGTATGTGCGAAATAAATTTAAAATAATTCACCTCTTATCTGCAGACAGCAGCTTCTTGCATCACATTGATGAAATATAAATAAAATTGAAACTTGTGTCTATCCTACTGTTTAAAAGTTGCACCCTAAAATAACTTGGGAATAAAATCTTTCAGCTTAGACAAATAGGCGGACATAAATATGTCTTGAATCAAAACAGTTGTAAGTAATGAAGATGATAATTATTATTGTTACCTTATCAACATGATCATTACAAAAAATACCAAAATCAAAATCATAATTATGAAGAATTCTAACGGCTTACAACAGTACTCTCACAGTCTATAGCTATTAAGTAGCACCTAACTCCGTACGTCCACTTCAACTCTCTCTCTGTCCTGCTCCCACTACCGACTCAACAGATAGTATAATGAAGTCTTTGGTCAAAGGGACAGAAAAATGGTGCCACCGTTCAAGCCCTTTTCTTTTACCATACCGGCAACAGAAACGTGATGTGCTGTTACATGACAATAATGTTCGCCCACACACTACGCGTTAAACTCAACGTCTTCTGCAAGACTTGCAGCGATATCCGGAATTCAATCGAGCACGTTTATGTAAGGACAACTGACACATGTGACTCGTAAGCCTATACCTCTTCTACAGCTACGCGAACTGATCGATCAGGTGTTGGATGATGTATCCGAAATCAGTACTCGCCATCTGTGTGATCGAATGGACATCAGGATCAACCCTAGATTTGGCGTCTGTGTAGGATACACCACGAAGTTATACGGGTGTTTTAGTATGGGGCGACACCTCGTACCTAAGTACCACATGAAGTACTTCATATACTCCATATGCATTTTAACTTTTAAGTAAATTGGACACGGCTAATTGAATGTCTCAATTTTTATATCCCGCAGTTAGCAAAGTACTAATATTGCACAAAATATAATATTCCTTCCACTTGTAGCCCTTGTTTCATTACGCTCCTGGCAGCAACTTCATAGTTTCATCTACACAGGTGTTTAAATAAAATACCTGCAGCAATTGAAATGATTGGTAGGCATACGGGCAGTAAGATAATTTCTGTGTACAAAAAACATGCCACCTGCAGCACTTCATCGGGAAAACACAGAAAGGTAAGAAAAATATCCCATGATCAATAACTAAAGTATTCATGTGAGGCAAGCTGCAAAAATACTCTTCATTCCCACTGACGGTGTGGCAGGCATATCTCAGTGAAACGACATTTTCTTGTCCCATATCGTGACAGGAAACAATACGTGTATTATGTAATATCTGAGGCACCCTCGGCTACCTTATCCCTTCCGCTCTTCTCCTACCCCAGCCCCATAATGACGATTCGTGAAGGAATTTATGAACACTCAAAGTTATCTGTTTTCCACATTTATCGACAGAAGGTGACAGTTTCCACGACATGTCCGAGAGAACAGACACGAAATACATAGATCTTGTAATATAAACCGATGACCGTACGCACTTATTCCTACGGGTATCAGTTTGAAAAAAAAGGGCGTCTTTGAGTGATAGTGAGAAGTAAATGTTGAGAAAATGCATCTAGAGGTAGGCGATTTAGAGTAGTCTGTGCATTTGTGATAGTTGCTCTGTCATGTAGGGATGAGCGCAACTGAGCAGCAAGCTGCAGACTGAGGGTAGGATCCTGGCTGGGGTCACATTTTCAATCCGTTTGCAGTTAATGTCGTAAATTCCGTGCTATATGAAATGATACTTACTGATAGAGATTTGCACGGATAAGAAAAGTGTTATCCGCATCCGCACCATATCCGCAAAGCCCATATCCGCAACCGTATCCGCAAGTTCATTATCTGTATCCGCAGATATTAAAGTTTTGAATGGGTAGCAGTATTTAAAACCATTGAAACCATTGTATGTAATGATATAATTATTGTTAGTCATTTCGGTGACAACTACTTTGAATTCTCGAATCACAGTAACTGTTTTATACCTACTCCAAAACACACTATTACAAACTCGAAAACACTGGCGCTCCAAAAATACACAGTAGCGCTTCGGAGTCCGTGTGGTCGGAGCACTACGTCAGCTGTTTAATAAAGGAATCTTCTTAAATTTCAGTGATTAAAAGTGATCGGCATCGGAAAGATTTCACTGTGTTTACATAAAAAAAATTTCTTTATGCGTTTCTACAAAGGGACATTTTATTTTCCCCAAATTATAGCACCAGAGGTTATGTGACACAAAGCAAAACATGTCACTTCAAGCGTTAAAACTACCGTCTACTTCTAATTGGTAACTGTCAGCAGAAAAGAGACAATTTCGGCTGCAACTACGGCCAGCCTATACATTCTACCTTGGGAACCTTCATAATACGTTACTTTTGTACATCGTATCTGTTTATGAAAGTTGCTATAAAGTGCTATTGTCAATCTTTATTACTTCCGTCACTATTTATCTAATAAATAAATCTGAATGTTTTTTTGTATGTTTGTTCACATTTTATTTGCGGCTGTACCGTTCATTCGGTAGCGATGAAGCTTATCCAACACATTGCTTGCACTTTCGCGACGGTTATTGACATAATTAAATGACTGTAGGACACCTAGTTCAGAAGGTATGCCCTCACATCAATAAGTAACTGTGCCGTCTCGAGAAACCCACATTTACACGTAACTTGGAACGGTAAAAGTCTTTGCTGACAAAATTGATAAATTGTTCGATCGCGGTTGTCTTCAAGTTTCGCGGAATTTCAGGAACTTTTGCATCTGTCTTGCTATTTAAATAATTATGCTACTTTGTCCTGTCTCACACGAATGTTTCCACTTTTGTATCCAGTGTCAGAATATAACCCTTACACGCAAAACAGGCCACTATATCGTTGATATTTTCCTTGTCATAAAATACGTATCAAAATTGTTTTCCAAATTAACGATTTCAATTTGTTTTCCTTCACTAATTTCAACAGACCTCTTTTCACTTTACACAACTTAGTATCCATTGATGTTTTCATTTTAGGAAAGAACTGTCACTGTATTCACTACGATATTGCCGCGAGACCACGAACACCAACTGCCGGCGTGGCGCAGTGGATAGCGTCACGGACTGCGGTGCAGAAGGTCGCCGGTTCAATCCCGCCTACCGGCAAAAATTTATTTCTTTGTAATTTACAATTCCAGAAGGTTCTACATCTTTCTTATGTTCACTTGTAAATTCTACTTGTTTCTTGTGTTAACTGTTCTTCTAATTTCTGGTAAATTCTGCCTGTGTATAAATAGCAGAGCACTCTGCCTGAGAGGCTCACCAACCTGTTAAGTAAAAGCAAAACGGACACTACAGCGCAAATTTTTTTTTTACAACAGGACTGACAAGGAAGCTGGACCAGGATCAAGCAGATAACCTGTTAGCTGACGTGACGGAAGATGACGTGGCGGATGCAATAACACGAAGTCCAAAAAATAAATCTCCTGGGCGTGACGGAATTCCAACTGAGCTATACCACACGTTCCGAAGACAAATGATACCTAAGCTAACACGAATTTGCAACGATTTAATGAATCCCAGCAGTGATATCCCAAGTGAGTTTCGAGAGGGAATAATAGTTCTAGTCCCGAAAAATCATGCAGGAAAATCTATAACAAACCTACGACCGCTCACATTACTGAACTGTGACTACAAAATATTTTCCCGCATCTTGAATGAGAGATTAAAAGCCGTAATGAACACCGTCACTGGTCCGTATCAATCCAGCGTCGGTCGCGATAGATCCATTCACCACACACTGTGTGACTATAGAGACATCATATCAATTGCTGGAGCTTGTAAAATAAAATGCGCGCTCGTTTCATTAGATTTAGAGGAAGCTTTCGACAGAATCAATCATGATTATCTCTTCCACACTATGGCTTACATGGACTTTCCGCAACGTTACATCGGAATTATAAAGAACCTTTTAAACAGTGCTACCTCCACAGTCATGGTCAACGGTCAGCCCAGCAAACCTATCACAATCAACAGTTCAGTGAGACAAGGGTGTCCACTATCTATGTCCCTCTTTGCAATAGCCATTGAGCCTCTGCTTTTCCGTTTAAGTCAACATCTCCAAGGAATCACAATATATGGAGTGCAGGTAGTGTGCAAGGCCTATGCCGACGACGTTGTATTTCTGGTCCGAGACAACGAAGAGATATGCAAGGCACTAGAAATAATAGATACGTATGCACTTGCATCCGGAGCCAAGCTGAACAGCAATAAATGTGCACTAATGAATATTGGACGTGGCTTAGTAGTTCCCACTCCAGGACCAATAAAGGAGACCCCCACATTAAAATGTCTTGGAATCGAATATGCACAAAACATCCGGCAGACAATTGCTTTGAACTATAGAAAACTACTTAATGTCATACGTGCCAGCATCCACCAACATACGCTCAGGATGATTGATGAAATACAGATAGTGCAACTCGTAAACATCTACCTAACATCCAAAATAAATTTCGTGGCACAAGTTCTGCCAATGCCAAAAGACGTGGCAAGAAGGATCCTGGCTGCCTTTCGTCATTTCGTCAGCCGCGGCCACATGTTTAAAGTAAAATTTGAAACTCTGACGCTACCACCTACTAACGGTGGCTTAAACCTTGTAGACGTGTATAATAAAGCAAATGCGCTGTACACGTGCAAGACGTACAAACAGTGGAAGAGGTCACCGAATAGCATAGCAGCGTTTTTACTTAACGAAATAGTACCAGCCAACTGCGATGCCCCAATTGATGTTCACTACATCCCCAGCACACTCTATCACTTAAAACATTTCTTAATAGAGCACAGTTATATTAGGATGAAGATTGCAGAGAAAGATATGATAAGTGCCAAACAAGTATACAAAAACTTAATGCAGTTTCATAACAAGAATGTCATAGAAACTAAGTTCACTGCAGTCAACTGGTCAAATATCTGGAAAAACATCCATCATTTGAACTTACCAACTGACGTGAGGGCAACGTGGTACTACGCCGTTAACAGAAAAATGACAATGAAGGAACGCCTTCATTCCATTCGCATGGCCGATTCCCCTATGTGTATCACGTGTAATCTAAATGACACTGATGATCACCAGTTTGTTTGTGGAGAGGCGAACACCATCTGGCAGTCAGTCAGAAGAAAATTAGCAATCATCCAGAGAACATCGCCGCATACAATAACACCCTCGACATTATTATTACCCGATGAAATTTTGTACCCCAAGACGAAGAACAATGCGGTTAAATGGCTAAGGGGACATACCGTATTTTATATCCTGAAAAGCACTGAAAAGAGCGAACAAGACTTTTGGACGTACATAAGGACCCAGCACCAAAACCTACTGAAAATAAAGGATTGTCATCATCAATACGCTAATTTCCTTACGAGAACTATCATGTAAATTGCACATGGAACAATACCATTGACGATGAAGTTTATAGAATGAAAGTAAAATTAATTGCACAAATAAATACAATAACTCAATTAACGATAAAATGAACAAATGAAGAACTATTTACTGATAAAACGGAATCTTCTAGAAGAAAAGATCTGTATTTCAGAATAAAATTTGGGTTTCCAACAAGATACATCTCCATTATACATATTTATATATTATTACAGATGAATTCTGTGCTCCAGCCTATTGACGTGTTTCAGAGTTAGAGAAGGAAGCATTTTAGTATTAGTGAATAACAGAAAGCACGAAGAAAGTGAACCTCAACCGGACACGAACAACTGCGAACACGAACCGAGAAGATGAACTTTGAAATCGACGATGGGCAGGGCCATAGAAAAAGAAGTAAAAGTTATTTTCTCGAATTGTAAATTGAAGAAAAATAGATTATGTTTTCCACTAAATAAGAGGCTTTACTTTTTGTTTGATATACTTTGGCTCTAAAGCTGTGGCACAGCAAGACGAAAATTCGTCAATGAACCACAGACATTGCCGAGGTGGGGTGGCTTGCGTGCTTCAACGATGCAGATAGCCGTACCGTAGGTGCAACCACAGCGGAGGGGTATCTGTGGAGAGGCCAGACAAACGTGTGGTTCCTGAAGAGGGGCAGCAGCCTTTTCAGTAGTTACAGGGGCAACAGTCTGGATGATTGACTGAGCTGGCCTTGTAACATCAGCTAATGTGGCTTGCCACACAGCTACTGCGAACGGCTGAAAGCAAGGGGAAACTACAGCCGTTACTTTTCCCGAGGACATGCAGCTCTACTGTATGAACATATGATGATGGCATCCTCTCGGGTAAAATATTCCGGAGGTAAAATAGTCCCCCATTCGGATCTCCGGGCGGGGACTACTCAGGAGGATGTTGTCATCAGGAAAGACAATACTGGCATTCTACGTATCGGAGCGTGGAATGTTAGATCCCTTAATCGGGTAGGAAAATTAGAAAATTTAAAAAGGGAAATGGATAGGTTGAAGTTAGATATAGTGGGCATTAGTGAGGTTCGGTGGCAGGAGGAAAAGGATTTCTGGTCAGGTGAGTACAGGATTATAAATACAAAATCAGTTGGGGGTATCACAGGAGTAGGACTGATAATGAATAAGAAAATAGGAATGCGGGTAAACTACTATGAGCAGCACAGTGATCGCGTTATCATTGTCAAGATAGATACGAAGCCAACACCGACAACAGTAGTACAGGTTTATATGCCAACTAGCTCTGCCGATGATGAGGAGATCGAAGAAATATATGAGGAGCTAGAGGAAATTATTCAGACACTTAAGGGAGAGGAAAACTTAATTGTGATGGGAGACTGGAATTCGGTAGTAGGAAAAGGAGGAGAAGGAAAAATAGTAGGTGAATATGGACTGGGCAGTAGGAATGAAAGAGGAAATCGCCTAGTAGAATTTTGCACGGAACATGATTTAATTGTAACAAACACATGGTTTAAGAATCACAAAAGAAGGTTGTATACGTGGAAGAGACCAGGAGACACCGGAAGGTATCAGATAGATTTTATAATGGTAAGACATAGATTCCGGAACCAGGTTCTAAACTGCAAGACATACCCAGGGGCAGATATATACTCTGACCATAACTTGTTAGTCATGAACTGTAGGCTGATACTGAAAAAACTGCAGAAATGTAGGAAAATAAGGAGATGGGACTTAGATAAATTGAAGGAAAGTGAAGTTCTGGAGAATTTCAGAGGGAGATTTAGGCAACAATTGACAGAAACAGGGGGAAATAAAACAGTAGAAGAGGAATGGGTAGCATTGAGGGATGAAATAGTGAAGGCAGCAGAGGACAAAATAGGTAGGAAGGCAAGAGCAACAAAAAATCCTTGGATATCACAAGAAATACTAAATTTAATAGATGAAAGGAGAAAATATAAAAATGCAGTAAATGAAACAGGCAAAATGGAGTACAGACGATTAAAAAATGAGATTGACAGGAAGTGCAAAATGGCTAAGCAGGAGTGGCTAGAAGCCAAATGCAAATCTGTAGAAGAATGTATAAGAAAGGGAAAAGTAGATACCGCCTACAGGAAAATAAAAGAGACATTTGGGATCAGAAAAGCAACTCTACGAATATCAAGAACTCGGATGGGAAACCAGTTCTCAGCAAAGAAGGGAAAGCTGAAAGGTGGAAAGAGTACATAGTGCAGCTCTACAAAGGTAATGAACTTAGAGACGATGTTGTAGGAAGGGAAGAGGAAGTAGATCAAGATGAAATAGGAGATACTATAGTGAGAGATGAATTTGACAGAGCCTTGAAAGACCTAGGTCGGAACAAGGCCCCAGGAGTAGATGACATACCCTCAGAGCTATTAAAGTCTCTGGGAGAGCCAGCCATGACAAGACTATTTGAACTGGTGTGTAGGATGTATGAGACAGGCGAAATACCCTCAGACTTTAAGAAAAACGTAATAATCCCCATTCCAAAGAAATCAGGCCCAGACAGGTGTGAAAATTACAGAACCATCAGTTTGATAAGTCATGGTTGCAAAATTTCAACACGAATTATCTACAGGAGAATGGAAAAGCTGGTAGAAGCTGACCTCGGGGAAGATCAATTTGGATTCAGAAGGAACGTAGGAACCCGGGAGGCAATACTCACTTTACGTCTTATCTTAGAAGATAGATTAAGGAAAGGCAAACCTACATTTTTAGCTTTTGTAGATTTGGAGAAAGCCTTTGACAATGTTGACTGGAATACACTCTTTCAAATTCTGAAGTCAGCAGGGGTAAAATATAGGGAAAGGAGAGTTATTTACAGCTTGTACAAAAGCCAGACCGCAGTTATTAGACTCGAAGGGCATGAAAGGGAAGCTTCAGTTGGGAAGAGAGTAAGACAGCGTTGTAGCCTTTCTCCGATGTTATTCAATTTGTACATCGAGCAGGCGGTGAACAAAAGCAAGAAAAAATTTGGAATAGGGATTAAAGTACAGGGGGAAGAAATAAAAACATTGCGTTTTGCTAATGACATTGTAATTCTGTCGGAGACAGCAAAGGACCTGGAAGAGCACTTGAATGGAATGGACATTGTGTTGAAGAGAGCATATAAAATGAACATTAACAAGAGCAAAACAAAAATAATGGAATGCGGTCTTAGAAAATCAGGCGATGCTGAAGGAATTAGATTAGGTAACGAAACAATGAAGGTGGTTGATGAGTTTCGTTACTTGGGTAGTAAAATAACATGAGATGGTCGCAGTACAGAGGATACAAAGTGCAGAATGGGGCAATGGGAAGAAAAGCATTTTTGAAAAAGAGAAATTTGCTAACATCGAATATTAATTTAAGTGTAAGGAAGTCTTTTCTGAAGGCATTTGTGTGGAATGTTGCCTTGTACGGGAGTGAAACATGGACGATAAGCAGTGCGGACAGGAAGAGAATAGAGGCTTTTGAAATGTGGTTTTACAGAAGAATGCTGAAGATTAGGTGGGTAGATCGCATAACTAATGAAGAGGTACTAAACAGAATTGGTGAGAAAAGGAATTTTTGGCATACCCTGACTAAAAGAAGGGATCGCTTGGTAGGACACATTCTTAGACATCGGGGAATCGTAAATTTAGCATTGGAGGGAAGTGTGTGCGGTAAAAATCGCAGAGGGAGACCAAGAGACGCGTATAATAAGCAGATTCAAATAGATGTGGGTTGTCGTTCTTATGAGGAGATGAAAAGGCTTGCTCAGGATAGAGTAGGGTGGAGAGCTGCATCAAACCAGTCTCCGGATTGAAGACCATAATAATAATATAAGACTTTATTTTTTTTTTATTTTTATTCCTACTTCTTAACGAAACTTCCGCAAAAAGCACTTTTATTTGCAAGACAGGATGGAAGGAAGCATTAAAATAAATGAAATTTCAAAAAAGGCAGATTGAAGCCGACGCCGAAGGAGGCGACTCTTTGTTGAGCGGAAGGACGGGTTGTAGGGGAGGTTGGAGAAAAAAAAAAAAAAGCCAGAGAGAGGCAGTCAGTGCTACGTGTAAAAAAAAAAAAAAGAGGCAGTCAGTGCTGCGTGTATGTTTAGTTCGTAATAAACGTGATTTCAGTATAACTGCTGTGTTTAGTTGCCTTCGAAGTCAAGCCTACTTCCATTGCAACGTGACATTGTTTGGTGGAGGCCCCGGGGAGACTGTGCAACAGCTGCATCACCGTGGCTCCGATTAGGCAAAAAAAAGCCGTCGCTTACACGGACTGGAACCGGAATACAAGGGATACACCGAGTACATCCTTCCCAAAGTCCGTATTATCAGAAGAACGATGGAGACGAAACCAGCAATAAGCCAGCTGCACATCAGACACCCGTCGGTGTTCTCTGGAGATGCTGAACAAGACCCCAACAAATGGCTAAAAGGGTTCGACCGAGTCGCCAAGTACAACAGGTGGGATCATACGATGTGCTTGGCCAACGTGTATTTCTACCTGGATGGAAGAGCCCAGCAATGGTTAGAAAACAACGAAGACAAGTTGAATGACTGGGAGACATTCCAGGAGGAACTTAAGAAGACGTTTGGAGACCGCCAGCGACAAATCCGCTCGGCGGAAGAACAACTGAAGAACCGGGCCCAACGACATGGTGAGCCGACACAATCGTACATACAGAGTGTTTTGGCCCTGTGTAACGTAGTCAATCCGAACATGACTGAAGCTGACAAAATCACGCACCTGATGAAGGGAATTGCAGAAGATATGTACCAAGCTCTTCTGATAAAAGAAGTCGCTACGACAGAAGAGATCATCAAGTGGTGCCAGCGTATTGAAGAGATGCAACAAAGGAGGGTTGGACGCAAGAAGTATGACAGACTTCCAAATGTAGTCCCTATGGCCGTTGTGGAAGACCAGCAGGACTTGGCTTCTCTCATACGACAAATCGTGAGAGAAGAATTACAACAGTGCATGGCAGCCAGGACTATTAGACCGAGCGAGCATTAGATTATGGCCATGGATGTGAGTCCTGTACGTCACGAGGTAGCCGACGCCACTGAGGACGAGGTATTTCAAACATTAGCTCCTGTCTGCCCCGTCAATCGCACCCGACGTGAAGAATGGCGTCGCCCTGCTATGACTTACGCTGCAGCCGCCAAACGGCAGCTCATGAACCGGCCGACGCGACCACAGCCAACTTCCCCGGTAACTATGACGCCCCGCAGAAGAACAGACGTCTGGAGGACAGAAAACAACACACCACTGTGTTTCAATTGTGGACGCCCTGGGCATGTCGTACGCTACTGCAGAGAGAGGAGGCGAGTATTCGATGATTATTTTGCCGCAAGACGTCAGCCGTCGGGGCAGTTCTATCCAAGGCAGTCACCTGCTGATGAGTTCAGTCGAGCTATGGGAAGAAGCCCATCGCCGTACCCTAGACGAGATCGCTCCCCGACGCGCCGCAGCCGTTCACTGTCGCCGTACAGAGGTACCAGCCGCTCCCCTAGCCGCAGCGCCTAGGAAAACTAAGCGAGGCGACCATCTACGGAGGTGAGGCCGCCGCAGATGAAAATCCTCCATGGACGACAGTCGCCAAGATGTCGGGAAATCTCATCGACGTCATAATCGACGGCCAACCTGTCCGGGCACTTGTTGATTCAGGAGCCTCTTTTTCTGTATTATCGGATAATTACCGCCGCACACTAAAGAAGACAATGTTCTGTGATACGGGAGCAACTGTGCTGAAGGTCGCGAATGGAAAGTACGTCCATCCAGCAGGAATTTGTGTCGCAAGAATAACCATCAACAGCCGTTTGAATTTGTCGTGTTAACAGAATGTAGTCACAATGTCATCCTCGGATGGGACTTCCTTCAGGCATCCCAAGCTATCATTGACTGTGGAAGATCTGAGCTGCAAATTGAAGAAGTTGTTCTGCCAGATACACGTAATACAGAATTTTCTGGGAAGTTATTCGTCGTTGACAATGTGACGATACCGCCGTTGACAATGAGAAGAGTTGCAGTCACAAACACAGATGACTGGTTAAACTGTGAAGTTCTTGTTGATAGTAAAAAGTTTATCAGGCTCTCAAAAGACGTTTACATACCAGCGGCTATCATAAGCATTACCGGTGGTCAAGGAGAGATTTGGATCACAAATTGTCACGAGCAGTCACAACTTATTCCCAAGGGAATGTGTATCGGGACAGCTGAACCAATCCAGGACGGTGACCTCAACGTCATCAATGAAGACCCATGCCCTGCTGTTAGTACAGACAACACTCTGGAGGAAACAGACGTGGAACTGCCACTAGGGCCTGGACTGACCAAGGAACAACGCCAGAAGTTGTTAGTTGTACTACGCCAATTTTCGGGTGCATTCTCACCTCAGCAGGGGAAAAGCCAGACGAAACGGCCCACGATAAAGCACCGCATCAATACTGGGGATCATCCGCCAATTAGCCAGCGTTCGTATAGAGTGTCGCCAGCTGAAAGACGAATAATTCGGGAGAAAGTAGAGAAGATGTTGCGAGATGATATTATTCAACCTTCGGAGAGTCCTTGGTCGTCTCCGGTGGTCCTCGTAAAGAAGAAGGATGGCACATGGCGATTCTGTGTCGACTATCGGCGGCTGAACAGAATCACAAAGAAAGATGTCTACCCATTGCCGCGTATTGACGACACCTTAGACTCTTTGAAAGGAGCTAGATACTTCTCAACTATGGACATGCAGACAGGTTACTGGCAAATCGAGGTTGACGAAGCTGACAGGGAGAAGACGGCTTTTATTACACCTGACGGTCTCTATGAATTTAAAGTAATGCAATTTGGATTATGTAATGCTCCAGCCACATTCGAACGCATGATGGACAACTTGCTTCGACACCTTAAGTGGACGACGTGTCTCTGCTATTTAGATGACATTGTCGTTTTCTCGAAAACATTTGAAGAACATCTGAGACGCCTGTCAACTGTGGTGAAGTGTGTTCAGGCTGCAGGTCTCCGCCTCAATCCAAAGAAGTGCCTCTTCGTCTCCAAAGAGATAAAAATCCTGGGGCACCTAGTCAACGGAGATGGTGTCCGTCCTGATCCAGATAAAGTAAGGGCAGTCACAGAATTTCCAACTCCTCAGCACATTCGTGATGTGAGAAGTTTTCTCGGGCTGTGCTCATACTACCGACGTTTCATTAAAGGATTTTGTAATAAGGCACGTCCATTACAAGAACTTCTTCGGGGAGACGCCAAATTTTACTGGGATGAGACAAAAGAAAGAGCTGTCCGAGCACTTAAGGAGGCTCTAACTTCCACACCAGTGCTAGCCTTGTACGACGAGAATGCAGAAACGGAACTTCACACAGACGCCAGTGGCTATGGGATTGGTGCAGTGCTTGTACAAGTTCAGGAAGGTGCCGAAAAACTGATAGCCTATGCGTCAAGAGTACTCTCAAAGTCCGAGATAAACTACTTTTCAACTGAATAAGAATGTCTCGCGGTTATCTGGGCTATCAACAAGTTCCGGCCGTATTTATTCGGCAAACCATTCACCGTCGTGACAGACCACCATTCTTTCTGTTGGCTGACTAGCTTGAAGGATCCATCAGGTCGACTAGCAAGATGGGCACTAAGACTCCAAGAGTACGATGT
The DNA here is from genome assembly GCA_026315105.1 of Locusta migratoria. NCBI lineage: Eukaryota > Metazoa > Arthropoda > Insecta > Orthoptera > Acrididae > Locusta > Locusta migratoria. The sequence continues at coordinate 108,528,203 of CM048747.1, forward strand.
CACAGTGGTATTCAAGAACGGGCGCAAACACAAGGATGCCGACTGCCTATCGAGGAATCCATTAGTGGAACACAACAGCATTAATGAAATTTCAGCTCTCACTGAATTAGATGACGTTACAGCTGAACAGAGGGAAGATCCAACACTATTAAGAATGATGGAGGCCTTGGAGAAAGGAGAACCGACCAATGGAGAGTTCCAACTTATAAACGAAACATTGTACAAGAGCAACTACGATCCACTGGGCCCCAAATGGCTACTTGTTGTTCCAGCTCATCTCCAGCCAGCTATTCTCAAATATTTCCATGATGCTCCAATATCCGGTCATCTGGGATTCGTGAAGACCCTAGACAGAATCAGACGCAGGTATTACTGGAAAGGTCTCTACCGTTCTGTCAATCACTATGTGAGTCACTGTAAAGAGTGCCAGCGACGGAAGCATGTGCCGCAATTACCTCCAGGACATCTCGTACCGATTCCACCGGCAGCAGCTCCATTCCACCGAGTTGGGATCGATCTTTTAGGGAGGTTCCCGAAATCGACAACCGGTAACCGTTGGTAATAGTCTGCACTGACTACCTCACACGCTACGCTGTCACCAAACCTGTGCCGACTGCAGAAGCTCCAGAGATCGCAAAATTCCTTGTAGAAGATATTATTTTGAAGCATGGAGCACCACGTGTCATGATATCTGATCGTGGAAAAGTATTCCAGTCAAAACTAGTATCAGAGGTAATGTCACGGTGTAACATTGTCCACAGAATGACAACTGCATACCATCCTCAGACAAATGGTCTTACGGAACGGTTTAACAAAACGTTAGCCGACATGCTGTCGATGTACGTCGATGTTGAGCAGAAGGATTGGGATACAATTCTGCCAGTCGTGACATTTGCTTACAATACCGCAAGACAAGACACCACAGGCTTCACTCCGTTTTTCCTGCTCCGATGTACGTCGATGTTGAGCAGAAGGATTGGGATACAATTCTGCCAGTCGTGACATTTGCTTACAATACCGCAAGACAAGACACCACAGGCTTCACTCCGTTTTTCCTGCTCCATGGCCGTGAAGCTGAGACGACAATGGATACGCTGTTCCCGTTCCAACCAGACGACACTCAGGATGACTATGTTAAACAGCTCATCACCAGGGTCGAAGAAGCAAGACAGCTGGCTCGCATACGGACACTGGACGCCCAGGAGAAGGACCGTCAGCGGTATAACGACAAGCACCGACCTGTTGTGTACAGCCCAGGAGATCTGGTATGGATTTTTACCCCTGTACGGAAGGTTGGACTGTCAGAAAAGTTATTGAAGCGATACTTTGGTCCGTATCGTGTCATACGCCGCCTGTCAGACGTCACATACGAAGTTGAGGATTATGAGCCGTCGTCGAAACGTCAAAAACGAAGAGACATTGTTCAAGTCCTGCCTTACTACGATCCTGAAGAGCAGGTAGACGACAATGGCTTCTTGTTCAAGGTCTTTAAGGACGGTAATGTTCCTGATGAAGCCACGACAGGAACGCCTGTCCTCGATAATCGCGGAGAAGGGAAGGATTCTCTTGAACTGTCATACAGAGGACCCATGACACAGTCAAGATCCAGGACATTGCAGCTGGCTCCACAGGGATCATAACAGCGGGTCGCTGTTTCTCGAAGAGAGGGAGCAATGCCGCGAGACCACCAACACCAACTTTCGGCGTGGCGCAGGGGATAGCGTCACGGACTACGGTGCAGAAGGTCGCCGGTTCAATCCCGCCCACTGCCAAAAATTTATTTTTTTGTAATTTACAATTCCAGAAGGTTCTACATCTTTCTTATGTTCACTTGTAAATTCTACTTGTTTCATATGTTAACTGTTCTTCTAATTTCTGGTAAATTCTGTCTGTGTATAAATAGCAGAGCACTCTGCCTGAGAGGCAGTCAGTGCTGCGTGTATGTTGAGTTTGTAATAAACGTGATTTCATTATAACTGCTGTGTTTAGTTGCCTTCGAAGTCAAGCCTACTTCCATTGCAACGTGACAATATACGTTGTCACTCGGTCACTACAAAGCGCTAACTGACGGCAGCGGAAATATGGCATGGCACCTCTAGTGGGCAGTGGGCCGGTTTGCCACCCAGAAAGCACTTGACAAAAGACAGACACAGGGAAACATGTAGTTACTCTCTGCCGCAGATAAGACACGGTCGCGTAAACGGATTAGGTGCAGGTCCCTACGTCCGCTGTGCCGAGGGGACTAGGACAAAACACTTCAACTCTATTTGGGCCCTGCAACGATGCTAAGCTTGAAGTTTTCAGCTAACATTTTGATAGACGTACTGGGCAGATACCTCACTCTTTTTCAACATATAACACGCGGATATCCGCGTCCCTCACAATTTTGTCCGCATAGTATGAAATGTGGTGCCTGTTCTTTCCGACATGTCCGGAAGAATAAAAAAAATATCAAATGTTTGTAAGACTATTTTACCAAACTGCTATGGTCACTAGTCCCTAGACTTAAAAAAGTACTTTAACTAACTTAGAATAAGAACAACACACACGTACACACACACGCACACACACACACACACACACACACACACACACACACACACACTGACCCATCTGCGAGGAGGAATCAAACCTCCGGCGGGTGGAGGGGAGGGGGGCCGGACGGCCGTGCAATCCGTGACAGGACTTTTACCCAGGTCACACACAAGCCGATTGGACCGTCAGTAAAATATCGGCCTTCCACATTCCAGCACTGGGGTATTAGAGGGCAATGTAGCTTGCTCACTATTCGAACAAAGGAGCGGAACCGGAAATAGCGGTTATGGGTCGGCAGCTACCACTGTAGGACTTCGGAGCTGGTCCGACTCACTGTGCCTTCTCGTCATACAGTCGACTTTGCGCCTCTAGGACTAAATGTAATTTAGTGATCGGCAGTAGTTCTGCGTTATCAGCGGACTACTAGATAATGACATTTTCCGCTACTGGAAGCAAGACTAGTTTTGGGGTCCAAAACTTTGGATATGTTTTAAGGTGGAAATGAATTTATATGAGGAACTCATAGTTCGTTGCGGCGATCTATAATTGTTTAATAATGAAATTAGAAGATGGATGTATATATTTTATTTGTAACTAGACATTTTGTGTTTGGTGATGCCTCAACCTGGATGTACTCTTTTAGTACATAAAAAATGTCGTGAAGTTATGTAAATTACGACAGGTCTGAAGATGGAGTCGAGCCCGCCGAAACCGGTAACATAGTAAATGAAAAATGCGATCTTGGCTGCAAAATCATTATTAGGAAATGAATTTATTTGACGTGTCCAGGAGTTAGACATTGACCTCTATGCAATAAAAATACATTTACAATACATAAATTAGAATATAGATATACAAATATATTTAAGTGATGAGCAGTTCTGCAGAACACTTACTGCTAAATTAAGCTCCAGAATCCTGCTGTCTTGATGGCCTTAAAATTTGCTGCATGTAGGACCTTAGATGTTCTAGCTCTCCACACCAGACCAGCGCAATATTGAAGACGAAGAAACATGACGACCTCAACAACAAGAAGATAAGGAGGTGTTCAAGTCAAGAGCTTTCCTTCCATACGTTGGAAAACTTTCGTCGAAATTAGGCAGAATTTTAAGAAAACAAGAAGTCATGTGAAGAATAGTGCTCTTCTCGGCTCGGTTAAGGATTATCTGGGATTGAGAAAAGCCGGAATTTACAGAATACCTTGCAAGTGTGGCAAAACTTACATTGGTCAGACGACACGCACAGCACAGGAAAGGTGCGTTGAACATGAACGTCACACTCCTCTGTTGCACCCCAGTAATTCGGCCGCAGCTGAGCATTGTATTACTACAGGACATTCTATGAATTACTCCGCCACTGAAATCTTGGCCACGACGAGATCATTCTGGGATTCATTAATCAAAGAAACTTTGGAAATACGTTTAGCCCAAGATCTTATAAATTGTGACGGCGGCTTTCATCTGGACAAGGCTTGGGACGCGGGGATTTCTTTAATATCATCTGACAGAAACATTTTATCCAAGACGACGCTTCTAGAGATAATTAAAAAATTTATACATCTGACAAATAATGTACTGAGTGCGCATTCAGACAGAGGGCGGACATGTACTATATTTCCACCTTACGCAGTTCTTAAGCGTTCCGCAATATTGCGGACATGCAGTTTTAAATTCGTGCAGACGCCCACGCGCCGTTTGTGGACTGTTTTCGCAGAGGGCGGTAAATTCAAAAGAGGGCGTGCTTGTTACGGCCACTGATGCGCATGCGCCTCCGCACAAATTTTTGTTATAAAGGCGTCGTCGAGAACTAACAATCTGCGTCATCACCTGGCCTAGTGGCGAAAGTGAAATAGGCGAACGACAATAGGCAGGTGACTCTTGTACTACTTTCGTTTATAGGGCCTATTCTTCGTGCAGTTTTGTTAGAAGTCTTCACGCCGCCACCGTAGCCGCCGCCACCGTAGCCGCCGCCGCCGCCGCCGCTTGGTGGCCTCCAGCCGCCGCCTCTGGGAGCCGCTGCCCGTAGTGCCTCCTCCGGAAACCGCCTGGTGCCGCCCGAGGAGCTGCCTGGTGACATCGAGTCACCGCTCTCCTCTCTTCAGCCGCCGCGCCGTCGACGCAGCTTCTACTCGGCCGCACTCGCCGCCCTCTCGCCGGCCAGGACCAGCCGCCGCATTTGCAGCTGAAACAGTCACTTCCAACCTCTCGCCGAGAGTAAGACTATTAACTGTTTCATCCTTCTTTCTCTTCCTCCAATATGGATCAACCCCCGAACCACCATCTCAACTTCTCTTTCTTACCTATGTCCTCTCCCATCCCGATCCCTGATTTCTGAAACACACCCTCTCCATAGAAATTCGTAAATACTTCCCCACCGCCCCTCCTTTCCAATTAATCTTCCTGAAGGACTCTGTCCTAACCAATACCCCATCCCCCACATTCCGATTTTCTCCTCCGTCTGCCCAGGGTCCTGTTTGGGCCCCATGCCACCCTCACCACTTACCTCCACTTCCCCATCCCCCCTGCGCCGACCGCCCGCGCTCACCACCGTCATGGAGGCCGAGGTTTAGGAGCAGCTCAACTCCATCGACATGGAAATCCGACCCACCAAGCATATCCAAACATATCTCATGAGGATGTTCTCCAAATCACCCTCCTCCATCGACCGCCTCCTTACCAACGGTGCACTTATGTACAACTGCCGCTACAAGTTAGACCCTTCCCACTCCCCATCCCAATCCTATCATTGTTCACAATGTCTCGTGTACAATGATCACACTACTGAGAAATGCTGCAAGCCCCCAACCTGTCCCCACTGTAAATGGGAGCATTTTCTCAAACAATGTCGTGACATCACCTCGCCCCCATCTGCAACACTTGTGGCGGCCCTCACCCCACCTATTCCCACAAAAGTCAGGCTTCGACCACCCCCGCCACTCCTAAGATGACAGTTCCTGTCCATCCCAACGACCCCCTAAGCACCCCAACAACTCCCTCCTTCCCCCTCCTACAGTTGAGGATGTCATGCGTTTTGTCAACCACTGTCATTCAGATCATTCAGAACATTCACCCCTTACAGTGCCCTCATTCCCTTTAGCAGCTTATCCTTGCCGCCCAATCCATCTCTCAATTGAACAGAATTGCCACCCTGTCCCACAAAAACTCCCGCTTCACCTTCTCCCTTGAAGCTACCCTCATTTAAACTCACCCCTACCCTCTTCCCATCGCCCCCCTTCCTCCCCCTCCTGCAGTCCCACAATGGTACGCCCATCCTACAAAATACTTTACCACAAGAAGGTTTTGTTGAGGTGGAAGGCATCAACGTGGTATTGGGAGAGGTTGTGCATGAAGAGAGGCTTGTTGCCTGGGAGGGAACGAACATGCCTCTCTTCATGCACACCCTCTCCCAATACCACGTGGATGCCTTCCTCCTCAACAAAACCTTCCAACCCCATCATCCCAACTCTACCACAAGCGTCCAAGCGGACGTCCTCGACCTTACTGGCAGTGACCATTCCTCTGTACTCATCACCATTGATCCACGCAGTCGGCCAGACCACGACACCCATCCTGAAACCCCCCTCCTGCACCGACTAGGATGCCTACCGTCATTCCATTGACATCTTGGTCGCCAGCCACCCTCTCCCTTTTTGCACCCCGCCGACCTAGACCATGCCTCGTCCTTTCTACATCAGACTGTAGCTGATGCTCTACAAGCCCATATCCCTACCAAAGAAATCCAACCCCACTGCCCCACCCTCCTTCCACAGGCCGTTCTCCTACTGCACAAATCCTGTCGTCTCTACCGCTCCTTCCTGAGGACCCACGACTGGGGTACACTTCTATGCAACTGGCAGCGCCAATGACACATCAGAAACCTTTTGAACGTGAAGATACGCCGGGACTGGCAACAGACATGCAACCCCCTTAATGCCACACTCTCTGTCAATCCCCCCAAATACTGGAAGCCGTCCATCGCCTTACTGCCAGTCGCCCCACCCCATCATACCCTCTCCTCCACAACAAGGCATAGCACTTTCCCGAAATCCATGAGTGAACTGATCCCTCTTCCCCTCTGCTCGGATTCCAGTATTTGGACCACTCCCTCCCAATTAAACAGCCTCATAACAGCCCTGGACATTGCATTTACACTTTGCACAAAATGCAACACTGCCCCCGGTCATGATAGCCTCACATACAGGCACCTCTGTGCCTGTCTGACGTCCTTCCATGCTACCCTAGCTTCCTCATATACCGCTATCCTCATCACCGGCTTCCTCCCCGACCTGTGGAAGAAATCCCATATCCTAATGTTCCTAACACCCGACAAACCACCCTCTGATGCCTTTTCCTATTGTCCTAACAGCCTCACCTCGGTGTTTAGCAAAGTCCTGGAAACTATTCTTTCTCACGTTATTCACCCACATCTCTGTCAACACCAACTCCTCCCCTATCCCAATGTGGCTTCCAACCCTCCCTCACTTCTTCTCGTCCACCTTTGTCCAATTCCCATTGTACCACTATATTCTTTCCCTCTACATTGTGAAGGCCTACGATCATGTATGGTACTCCGGCCTCCTATTCAAAGTCTAGCCTTATGCCCTTCCCATCAATTATGTCCTCCTCATTGCGTCCTTTCTCTTCACCCAGCCATCCTATTTCACTGTCAACAACTCCAACTCCCGTTTGTTCTACCCTTCCACTGTGGTGCTCCAGGGATCCCTCCTCTCCCCCCTCCTCTATCTGATATATTCTGCCGATATGCCCAAACCCCAGCCTCCCATTCATCTTCTACAGTACACTGACGACACCGCCTTCCTAGCCCTCGCCCCCTCCCTTGCTCACTCCCAACACCTTCTCCAGTCTCACCTATCCGAATTTTCCTCCTGGTGTAACCAGTGGCTCCTAACTGTCAACACTACAAAATCCCAGGTAATCCCAGGTCGTACCACCCACTCTTTCTGCCACCACGACCTCTACCTTACATTACCTGAGTGTCTCATCCTGCAAACCACCACCCTAAGATATCTGGGCCTCACCCTTGACCGTTTTCTTGGAATCCTCACCTTAAAAGTGTCTGACAAAAGGCCCTCTCCCGCCTTGACCTTCTCAAGTTCCATTCCCTAATGTGTCCCATCTTGTGTAGCTTTCATCCCACCTGGATATCGGCCCCACCCTCCTACTATAAATCACTCCAGATCCTAGAACTCTACACCCTCTGCCTCGATTACCATATCCGCATCCCTTCCCCACGTGGGTCCTGTATGATCTTATCCCCTTCCCTCCACCTTCTAAAATTCCTTAACATATCCACACCATATACAGCTCCCGCAAAATAGAATCTCGTCACCTGCTGGTCTCTCCTATCCTCCTGAATCCAGGGCCTACGACACGCCTTTACCAGTATGTTACCCCCTCGCTCCACATCCATACTCTCAACGTCCTCTCCGTGGGTAGCTTCCATCAGCTTCCTCTCCTGGATGACGTCCTCCATGCTGACATATACCCCTCCTATCAACCTTAGCCATCCTTGTAGATTAGTGCAATGTCCCCCTCCACATATCCTTTTCCCTTCCTCCGCTTCGAGCCCCCTTCCCACCCACTCTCTTGGAGGCCTTCCATCCCATCCCATCCCATCCCCACTCTATCGCCCTCTCCTCCTTTTCTGCCCACCTCACTTTCGTTCCCCTTCCCTCTCCACTGTGGGGCATGCACAGTGATTTTAATTTTGTGTCAGTGATTTTAAGTGTGCGATAACTTAGTGTTTCGAGTGTACGTGTACTTTTAAAACATCAGCAACAGCCGAGAAGGCAGAACATAGCGTTACCATGTATTTTTAAATGTGTCTCTTCGTCTCTTCGTTATCACTCCGTTTCTTCAACATGAAAGTTTTCTCCACCATGGTTGTTTAAGATCTGACTATGTACATTTTATCATTCTATTTCACAGTCATTGTCATTTCCACCACTTATCTCACGGTGTCCATTTTTTATTATTTTAAATCTTCTGTTACCATGTGTCTATGCTCTCGGCTGAAGAGCAGCATGTCAGCTGCTGCCAGCCTGCCCCTTGTAGGGGTTTTAAGTTATAATAAAGAAAAAATAAGAAAACCTAACAATCTCCAGTGGAACGCACTCACCTGAAGATGGATGAACGGTTGTCAGCCGAAATATCGTGGCAAGAAGTCGACGGAATCCGGCTGATATCCCGACATTTCATGTTACAACTATTGTTCCATATAAAAATTGTATGTTTGCATAAAATACACTTTCTAATATTACAGACTGTTGGCTAAAGGTACCAGCCGCTGACTACCAATCCATTCTGTGAAAACCGCACATTAATCGCACTTTCTGTTTCCGCAATATTTTCGATGGAAGTGTTAGTGCAGTGTTAGTGTATAGTTTAAAAAGTCGGAACATTCCTTGAGTGTGCCGGTTTCAAATACGATTTTACAAAATGTGTTTTTATGTCTTTTTAAATACTTATTTGCGTGCAACAGAATGCACAGTTGGCCCATATACAGGTGTCTACTAATTCAGATGTGTATCACTTTGTTTGTGTTGGTGTAATTTAGCCTGGAAAAACCTATTTTATTCATTGTGTGCAGTGTTCTGGAGTTTCGAGCTGTAGTTCATCAATATGTGTATAAACTGATTATTTATATTAGGAATATATGCTTTTCTGCAGTAGCAAAACGGAATGCTTCAGGCAATAGACTCACACGCAAATCTAAACGTCCAAATACTCTATTCTAAGAATATAAAGGACATTTCGACATCCAGCTTTGATATCGAACAGAAGTAGTTGCAGTTGGTGATGTTTCAATCCATTTTATCCGATAAAATTTACAGGTTAGGTCACGTTGTTCGTTCCAGCTTTTGTAGGAAGATCTTCGCAAGGGAAAACATCAATCGCGACATAACTATGTCACTTCCGTTTTAATTCTAATCACCAGAGCCATGTTTTTGCTCTCATGTTAATGTCTACTTCAGTTGTATAACCCAGTTCACTCATTGCTATCAGACTGCATAGTTGCAGAACGACATATTGACCATAGCTGTTTATTTTTCCTCAATGCTACCGGTTTCGGTCAATTTACCATTATCAAGCGTTAGCAGAGATTAGCTATTAGCTTGACATGTCGTAAGCTAATCTCTGCTAACGCTTGATAATGGTAAATTGACCGAAACTTGTAGCATTGAGAAAAAATAAACAGCTATGGTCAATATGTCGTTCTGCAATTATGTCATAACTACTATTCCCCACCAGTTCACCTTTCTAAACAAACTGCATAAGTTCCTGACAAAAATATTGGGAGCTAAGCATCATTTACTTTGATACATTGCTATTCAACTGCGATGTTCCTGAGTCTGTCCACCAAAAATGCTGAGAACAAATTCTGTTGGTCTAATAAATAAATACACCAACTGACCTGTAGAGACTTCCTCAGCCATAGGTAAGATGCATTGTTTAGGTAGTTCAAATTCATTGAATTGTCGGTCAGTTTTCACAAGTATTTTGGTAACCATTAAACTACCATGTAGGGTTGAATCATTACTTTCAAGATGATTCTTGAAAACTTGGTGTTCGTTTTTTCATAGCGTTCATTTTATTTTAGCATCAACCACCTATAATAAATTGCTGACTGATCCTTGCCGTAATAGAGTTCGAGATTGTATTATTTAAAAAAATATATATATATTTTTTGAAATATTAAACAATGGTGCTTTCGTTTGCAATCTATAAAAATCGTGATATCTGCCCCATTCATTTCCTTTATTAAATTTAAGGTGACGCTGTCAATTGAGCGGCAAAGGTGTTTCTTTCAGCATTTGATTTTGGCGTGAATTAGATAATTCCGCCGCGATGGTGCGTTTCAAGGCGTCTTGTTGCGTAGCGCACTGCTGCTCGCCTTAGCATAAGATAGTTTAAATAGTTTGTAGGCGTAGGATTGATGACACTAGTAGTTAAGTCCCACAAATTAACTTTTCTTTTTTTTTTTTTTTTTTTTTTTTTTTTTGCTTCCCAGCTAAGATGTTTATCTACAAAAAGTCATGGGTCGCAAGACAGATATTCGGACGCTTTTCACAAGCCGCAATTTCCCGAGCACTATTACTTTACAAATGTTAGAGTGACCAGACTTGGCCGTCAGTCATTCCTGTTAATTTACAATGTTTTCAGCGCGTTACTTTCAAAAGATATAGTGTCGTATGTTTGTTAGTTTGTAAACGTTCTAAATTCTGTGCAGTGCAGTACATAATTTTAATTTTCTCTGCGATTTACGTCGAAGATCCAAGATTTTTTAAAGTAAAGTGTGATGTGTATGTGTGGAGAAAAGCGTCGTACGGAAATCGTGACCCATTACTTAATTGCGTCTCCTGCTGACGGTTTCGTCATCCACTACGCCATCCCGATACAAAGGCTTTGTATAACTGCACGAAATGAACCTGACAGTATTTTTTCCTTACACAAACCTTGATATAACTGGATCCTTTCCTCTAAAAGTTATTACTCCTATTTCATTAAATGATGCTTTAAAATTATAAGATCCTGTTATTCAAGAGGTAAAGTGATTTGAGTATTTGCATTTTTCAATAGACATTTGATCGTCAGTAAGTAAGGAAATGTTTATATTCTTAATAACAAGAATATTATTTAATCAACTAAATTTCTTCTCTTATAAACCAAATAAAATTACAAGAAGTAACAATAAAAAAAATTAAAAACAAACATTAACTGAATATGATAACAAATCTATTGTCAACAGCCGGCCGCGGTGGCCGAGGGGACTGAGGCGCTTCAGTCACGGCCTGAACGGCCACTACGGTCGGGGGTTCGAATCCCCCCTAGTGCATGGATATTTGTGCCGTTCTAGTGCGTAAGTAGTTCATAAGTAGTTTGTAAGTTTAGGGACTGATGACTCCGTAGTTAAGTCCCATAAGCTGTACAAACATTTGAACATTTTTTATTTTGAACATTTGATCCATCAACTAACTTATTTAATTTATCATTAAACTGTACTAGAACATTTGATTACTCAAAATCAGGATAGGATTGCATATTCTGTTTCTTTAACATGCTATCACTGAAAACATAAAAAAAAAAAATGATTGGATTATAAGCTACACAGTTGTCGACCTACATTTGCTGAAACCCTTGATCTACTGAATCGCGCTGTATAAGTACATCATGGGTGTTTGGACGTAAAATTATCTTTGGATCATGCATTTTCATTTGTATAACGTCTGGTGTTTTATGTGATAAGTAGCCAGTAGACATACAGAAGACTCAGAGGGAGAACTGCATCTCGTGTCTTGCATTCAACATATTTCCTTCTTTGCATAGCTTCAGGGGCAGTGGTTATCGAGCGTGATCCACAAGGACTACTGCCAGAGGTGGACTAAGGGGAGGCGGACCGCTCTGGGCCTCTTGCCTTGGGGTGGACGAAATACTTCGGAAACATTTTTTTTTCTTTTTTGAGCTTCCTTGACCTGAGGCTTCCAAATGCGTAAGCTATTTGTCTTACACTGTACACTGCCCCGTGTCTCTCGTCCTGAGAGGTCTCCAAATCTCAAAAGTTACTTTTTTTCATAGTAATAGACGAATTTCATGTGGACGGGGAGCCTCAGTTTGTTTTTTCACTGCCCTGGGCCTCCGACAGCCTTAGTCCGCCACATTTAACCACCTTATTATACGTAGATAACATCGATAACCATCGCCCCTGAAAGAATTGATCCAGTATTCATGAAAGTACAGCGTCAACAACACTGAATTACCATGATTTCATATTTAATCGTGGGACAGACAACAGCTTTAGAGGTGTTTGAAAACACCGATGTCTTTCTGTAGAAGGGATTAAATTTCATAGGTGCCACATTCATCACTTAGGACGGTAAGCGCTTCAGCAGGAAGGCGGTCTCGGCAGCAGTGATGGAGCGCCGGCTGCTGGACGTATTTGCAGATGCAGCAACCGGCTGTCACGCGGCGAGACTGATGGCGGACAGCGCCGCGGGAGCACGAGGCGGCGGCGGCCGTTCTTGAGGGCGCCTGCAGGGCTGCCAACGGCCGCGGACGCCCCGGACAGTGCTGCCAATCACGGTGATTTACGAGCCGCGCGGCGCCGCCGCCGCCGCCATCGACAGCCGTCGCGGCGCGCTCCCCAGGCGCCGTCCATCCATCAGCCACCGCCGGCCACTGTCGCCCCCAATTAACTCACTCGCCGGCTGGCCAGCTCCTATAAAAGAAGCCCACTTATTACTCATTTCATAATTAGTCAAAGCAAAAAATAAGTAACGTCAGTAAACGGGACAGTACAGTGTGGGGGGCAACCCACCAGGAGGGCTCACGGTTCTTTCGTGAATACGTGCATGGCGAGCACGGGGCCCTGAGATAATGGAGTATTTCCTTTTTTTACTCCCTGGACGACATTTCCTTTCCCATTCCCTCCTTGCCGCGGTGGAGTAGCCGAGCGGTCTAAGGCGTCTCGCTGCGGAACGCGCGGTTGCTCGCCGTGGAGGTTCGAGTCCTCCCTGGGGCATGTGTGTGTGTGTGTTTGTCCTTAGGTTAGTTTACCTAGGTTTAAGTAGTTTGTAAGATACGGACTGATGACCACGCAGTTTGGTCCGACAGAATTACAAACATTTGAAATAACGGCCATTCCCTCCTTACCAATCCAAACTCTCCCCCCCCCCTCACCATCGGGGGAACGATAACCTTAGCAGTTTGGTTTCCCTATCCCAAACAAACAAACAAACAACCAATAGTTTGGGACAAATACTTGTAACTATGGCCCAGACAACAGAGTTACAGAGTGTAACGCCATTTGCAACCATTGTGATCTTTTTCGTTATTCTTGTCTTGTGACCATTGTAATAATATGGCTTAAAGCCATCACATTAAGATCGAAGTATTGTTTCAGTGCAGCCGGTTAGGACCAGATGGTAAAAGCTGGTGAGAAACACGACAGGTGAAACAATAATTCGCGTTTTTATGGGAAAGAGCATTGGTAAATCTCCCCGAATTCTAGGGAAGTCCCCGAGCGGCAGGCAAGGGACGCCGATTGGCTGTAGCACTGACGATCACGCGTAAAAACGCATTCCTATTTTTGTTAATATTTAATAAACTAATAATATATTCCATGTCAAACTCAGTTCATAAAAACCCCTCAAAGATAAGCTATGCCCTGCGTAGGTAAAACATATTAACAATTACTAATTCGATAAACAAAACAAATAATTTCAGACGGACGATGCACGGCAGCCATGTTTGCGCACCAAATTGCGGAACGAAGTCAGTCTTGCATCGAGCCGTCACTCTTCAGTTCAGGATAGGCACTCGGAAGAGTAACATGTGACTTCAGTACACGCACTCGGTGGAGTATCATACAGATGTAGGCGATCATAAAAGACTGTTTAAACATCTTAGATCAAGGGAAATAACTTTATATTTACTTTCAATAAGTTAATGTGTGACAAGTTGATGTTATTATACAGTTTGCTAGTTTTCTACCTTCTTTTAATAAACTAGATGGCATCCCACAAGCAAGTATTATTCAGTAATTAGATCAGTCCCAACCAATAGTTTTGCAATTTCAGCCTCATTCAAGAATTCCGACCTGCGTGCTATCATCTGCGTGGGGACATATATAGAAGACGTCAGGTTGGTGAACTTTTAGAGTTTCTACTCTTCACACAGTGCAGTGGGGAGTTACTACAACCCTCGCGTACACTGTTGTTGCGATACAAACGCAAACTGTTGTGCGTCGTGCTTGGCAACATGGAGGAGGAAAGGAAATGATACAGGACAGGTTAACATACCCCCTGTAGAAATTTCTCCCGTTGTACCATCCGGCGGAGAGTAGAGCCGTCTAGTGGTTGTCATAGACAAATATGGTGCAATGGTGTTTTTGCAGCAATCAGTCATTATTTGTAAGAAACTGCTTTATTTTGCAGATCTAGATTTCGGCAAGTGACTTGCCATTATCAATGCATACATTTTTTATGGTAGCATGTTGCCGGCCGCGGTGGCTGAGAGGACTGCGGCGCGCCAGTCACGGTCTGCACGGCCACTACGGTCGGGGGTTCGAATCCCTCCTTGGCCATGGATATTTGTGCCGTCCTTAGTAGTAGCTAATTCACAAGTAGTTTTTAAGTTTAGGGACTGTTAACCCCGTAGTTAAGTCCCATAAGCTCTACAAACATTTTTGTGTTAGCATGTTAATGTACATTGCATCATACTCATAGATGGTCTGTAATACATTGTTTTCCAAAGTTAGATGTAAGGCTATTTCCAGTAAAGTGAGTTACAATTTGTGAAAAACAAATTTGTTTTCCACATATTGTAACCCACTTTACTGGCAATAACATTACATCTAACTGTGGAAAACAATGTATTACAGACCATCTATGAGGATGATACAATGCACATGCATAACATGTTAACATAAAAAAATGCATGCATTGATATTGAAAAGTCACTTACCGAAACCTAGATCTGCAAAATCAAGCAGTTTCTTACAAATAACGACCGATTGCTGCAATGACACCAATTTGGATATCATAAATACAGTCGTGGCAGCAAAAAAACCTTTTTTGTGGAAGGCAATGTGATAGTGCAATTTGGTTTTTAAGAGACTCACATTTTCATTCTACAACGAAGTATGGGATGATATTAATCTTTCTGGAAGTTTAAAAGCTTATGCAGTGCGGGGATTGGAACCTGTTACGGTAGCCTTTGGCAGGAGAGCTTCTGTAACGTTGGGAACGTAGGAGAAGAGGTACTGCCGTATCTAAAGCTGCGAGGATGGGTGTGAGGCTTGCCCATGATAGCTCAGTTAACGACGACGTTGCTCAGCGCGTTTCGTGAGACCACTGAATGCTCTCTATAATAATAATAAAAAAGCTCAGTCCAGTAGTGAACGATGAACAACGAACAAAATACGAACACACGTTCACAATGGACCGACCTACCCATTGAAAAAAAAAAAAAAATAAAAAAAAAAGTCTGCAAGTTCTCAGTCCAGCGCATAGTTTTATTCTGCTGTTTAAGATTTTAAAGGTTTTTGTAAAATGTCTATCACAGCAGATATATTTTTCAATATTTTGGTAAAGTGAAAGTTAACAGGTCATATATTTGATAAAATGCATGTTTATTAAATCCTTAAAAATAGTTTCAGTCGTGGACTAACATTATAGATATATAGTTGTTAAAACACATTAATCAAAAGCATTTAGTAAAACCAATCTGGCTGAAAACAGTAGGAGTCAATTTCACTAAAATAACAATGATCATACTGGTTTATCCTATGAGCCAAACACACATAAAATACAAGAATTGACTGTGAATGATAATAAGTGCACTGAGCTAATTGAATGATTCAAAGCTTTGATTCATGCAATTAGTGCCTTGCTGCGTAGTTTGCGGTTGCTCGCCGTCGGAGGTTCGAGTCCCACCTCGGACATGGGTATGAATGTTGTCTTTAGGTTAGATTAACTAGTTTTACAAATATTTGAATATTTTTCAGGATTATCATTTCGAAGCAAGGCTTCCATTAGGTATTCTGCTGAATCGCGCCAACCATATGTTGCAATGCCATCTACGTTTCTAAGTATAGAGAGTATGAGTGGTGTTTTCAAATTCTCATTTATAGTTGTATGTGGCACTCTCTATTCTTTGGTATCAAACTCTATTGTAGGTCTTCCCATCGTTTGCTTGTATCATGCGTTCTGCTGTCTATAAAGCACAAACTTGCTCTGCAAACACGGCTTTTCACCAGCAGAGTTGTGATTAATTCTCTTGTCACGAAGATATGATCGTTTCGGCACGTAACAGTTTAAAGTAGTATTGTAACGCTGGTACAGCTCCATTTACTTACTCATAATCCGGACACTCTCTCCCTCAAGATGGCGTCTTGGCGAAAACCCACCGCCAACCCTCCTTCACCCACAAAGGACACAGCTGGATGATTGACATTTAACATTTCATCTAAATTACCAGCCATTGCCGTTACTCCACTACCATCAATTAAGGGCAGAAAAGGAGATTCAGAGAATACTTGAAATTTTCTAATTTATTCGCTTGTTGTTGCCAATCACCAAAACTTTTTTGGTGGGGAAAACGTTTATTTTTTCTTCATGAGGTTACCACCTTGATATGAAATGGGGGGATCGATAAATAAAACCCTCTAAATCCATTCAGATTTATTTGTGTAAAAAATTATCAATAACATCACATTTCATGGGGACTGTCTCACCTGGTGGTCTTGGAGTAAAGTGCTCGACTGGAAACCGAAGGGTCGCGGGTTCGAAACGGACATCGGATTTTGTCAATCTGCACTTTAATCCATCCTTCACCTTCCAACGATGTGAGGAATCGCCAAAAACGACGCGTTGTTCGGATTCCACGTTAAGCTGTAGGTCCCCATTCGCCGGTTGGATAACTGGGTAGGCTAGAGACACGGAAGTCGCCGTATGTGGCGTCCAGTTGAAACACCCCCCCCCCCCCCCCGTTCCCCAACTTTAAAATACAAAGTGTACAATGGTATGATGTGCTGTAAATCAGAGTTGTCACACAGTTGTAACTATTCATAAAGTTACTCAGTATAATTATTGAGGTAAGGTGGTGGTGTATACAGCTGGCCTGTTACTATAATAAGAATGGAAGCATCTCGGTGGCGTACCGGAGATGAATGCGGTGGTAAATTGTCTGGACGAGAAGCAGAGGGTTCAACAAAAATTCTGCGTAAGTTTAGTGACATAACGTGGGCTGGTTTCCACCAATGTTTTTATTTTATTTTACTTTTACTTTATTTCTTATGGGTGTGCGTATTTTGTTTAACTCAAAAGCATTTCTTGTAGTGATCAATAAAAGTTTTGGGCCTTATATTAGATCGATTTGTGGTAAAATAATTTTCTTTGCACTTTCGGATGACTTGATACAAGAAAACCAAACCTTATGTTGATGTACAGGTAGATATTTCCTGGTAAAACTTTTCTGTGCGCGTTCCTTTTACGATATATTTCGTGATATTACATACATCTATCAAGAGTAACGATTCTCAAGTAGTGTGTGATGTGAATGTCAGAGGTTATATGGCGTTGACAGTTTGTACACAGTTGTTTGTTAAACGCACGAGGTAATTGGTATAGTGACTGATAGAAAGTGATTCAGAAATATGCTCTTGTAGATTATGCATAGCATAAGTTACTAGATATTGCGACTGGATGTGATTAGTTTGATGTTCAGAATGGCCGACCGCAGTGGCCGAGGGGACTGAGGCACTCCAGTCACGGTCTGCACGGCCACTACGGTCGGGCATGGAGATTTGTGCCGTCCTTAGTCTTAGGTAGTTCATAAGTAGTTTGTAAGCTTAGGGACTGATGACCCCGTAGTTAAGTCCCATAAGCTTAACAAACATTTGAACATTTGAGTTAAGTCCCATAAGTTCTACAAACCTTTGAACATTTTGTTCAGAATGGAACGAGTGAAATGGCTCATGTTGACAGAATAGCTCTAAGCCTTGTCAGATGGGACTTGTTATCGAGAAAAGCATCATATGTATATTTTTTGTGAATATTCAAAATAGGTGTATCTACATTGTCTGCAGAAACTCGCCTGTGTCCGGTGTATGGAGAGAACTTGGATACGGGTAAATTCGTTTTTTGTAGTTTAATAATGACAGAGAATGTTGCGACTAAGTGGGTAAGGTCATAGCGTTTATAAAATGGTTCTGAATCACTGTATTTAGTCCAGGCACTGCCTGTATGTTGTGGTGGATGTTGCTCTGTTACATTAGTACTCATAACTAATCAGAAGTATGCTTAGGCGGCTGTGGATATTGGACATAGTGTGGCTAAGTTACAGAAATATACTGTCGAATGTTTATATTATTTCATAAGGAAGAGACATACTCGTTTGAGAGAATCCAATTTGTGTAATTATTAAAGTTCAAACTGGAGAGAAGGGTTTGAAAGCGAAAAATCTCATCTCTCTTGTGCTTTGCTATCTTCTACAATTCCAACTGGCCGACCACCGTGGCCGAGGGGACTGCCGTGTGCAAGTCACGGTCTGCACGGACACTACGGTCGGGGGTTCTAATCCCCCCCCCCCTCGGGCATGGATATGTGTGCCGTCCTTAGTGTTAGCTAGTTCATAAGTAGTTTGTAAGTTTAGGGACTGATGACCCCGTAGTTAAGTCCCATAAGCTATAAAAACATTTGAACAATTCAAACCGCTCATGTGTATGCTGGATGTTCCGCCGGATGTAGGTGATTTAGTGGAAAGTGGAATCAAATGGTTAGTATACTTGTCCTACAGTCATTTAGGGTGAGTGTTGATAAAACTCATATGTATAAATCAAACATATACAACATGAATACCTCATTACCCACTGTATCGGCGTGGTCTCCATATAAGGAGACGATGACGATGCCTTCGTTGTGTCTTTGGTGTTGTGATGCAAATAGTGATTGCAAATTCGAGCTCCTATCTAAATATATGGCTAAACATAGAAAGGTACTTGTGTTCTCTACTCATGTCTGCAAATAAGTGTATCGTTGTCGAATGGTCTTGGAAATAAAACCCACATATTCTGCAAGCCATGTATTTTGACATTGCTTGTTGTTTGCGTAAGATGTGAGTTATATGTAGCAGTTTAGTAAGGAAGAAAGCAATTATCCTCATTAGCTATAGAAAAAGTTTGAGTACTTGTTGATATATATGTCACCTATTGAAAGAAGGAGGCACGGCCGACGGAGTTGCTGAATTGCTTTGTTTGCGACATGTCAGAATCTAAACAGTAAATGGTCATTGTGTCAAAAATTTACCATTGGCAATGAGTATCAGTTTAAGAATCTTAATTTTCCCGATACCATTACAGAATAGTAACTGAACGGTGGATATGATTCTGCAAGAGATGTTAAGAGGTCTGATATTTGTTAGAATAAGGTTTGAGATAATTTGATCTACATCTACATCTACATTAATACTCTGCATATTACACTGAAGAGCATGGCAGAGAGTTGATAGAACCTCTTTTGTGGTATTTCTCGTTACATTCTCTAATACGTAGCGGGAAAAGAAAAGACCGAAAACTTTCTGTTGTTGACCTGATTTATCTTATTCTATTTTGACGATCATGTCTCTCTTTGTAAATGGGAGATAACAAAATATGTTCACATTCGGAAGAGAAAGTTAGTGAAAGAAATTTCGCAAATCGATCTCGGCGCAACGAATAATGCGTTTCTTTTAATGATTTCCACACCAACTCGTTCATTATTACCGTGACACTCTCTCCCCTATATCTCAATATAGCTGCTTTTTCTCTGAATTTTCTCTAAATCTTCCGTCATTCACACCTGGTGTGGATCCCACAAAGCGTTGCAATACAACAAAATAGGACTCACAAGTGTAGTGTACGCAGTGACAGCGCTAGGCGTCGGCGACGTCGGCAACCGCCGATGGCCTTGCGCCTGTGGGGGCCTCGAAAACCATTGTTAAAATTTTAGCTTTTTTTTTCTTTTTTTTTATATTTGATGTTTAACGACGCTTTTCAACTTCTAGGTTATGTAGCGACGTCCTACATCTAACTTACACTGGCTTAACCAAAGGACGAACACAACATCCGTACCCTAGGGTGGGATTCGACCTCCGACGAAAGCGATCTCGCTCACCGTGGTATGACGTCTTAATGCGCTCGGCCATTCTCGGCCAGCAGGTATTTAGTTGTCCGTATTTATTTCCATATGAGTGCAGTAGTGATGCAATTTTTAGTTAAATACTTGCAAAACAATTTCTTCAGTACATTTTAAAAACAAATTTGAAGAAGTTTTCCAAATGTTTATATAACAGTCAGAATCATGCTAACAGCTCCAGTCAGTACAGTTTCGGCTGTGAGCTTCTCAAAGTTAAAATTCATTAAAGCTAACTTGAGAAGCAAAATAAGCCTAGAAAGACTGCGTTGTCAGTACTTTCAATTGAAACCGAAATAGCGACTAGCATTATTTATGATGTGATCTTTAAAAAATTCAGTGAGGAGAAAAGCCGAAAAACTTATCTTTTTAATTAGTTTTTATTGTAATTTTTGTCATTGCAATAATTCTTGTATATTATACTTATATGATCTTAGTATAATGATCATTGGTGTATAATTCAGTTCATTTTATTTAACATCTTCTACCTTACTGAAAAAAAGAAAGGGGCCTCGCAAAGACGAGTTCGCCGACGCTCAGTTTCCGTCTAGCGCCACCAATGAGTGTAGGCAGTTTCTTTAGTAGAACCCAAAACCGATTCATCTTCTAAGTGTTCTGCCAATGAAACGTAGGCTTTGGTTCTCCTTCCCTACCATATTTTCCATGTGTTCTTCCCAATTTAAGTTGTTCGTAATTTGATTCTTCAGATTCTCCCGGTGTACTTCATAGCGAAATAATTAGCTGGAGCATAATTAGCAATCTTCGAAAGGGAGGGAAGAAAGAATTAACAAGTGTTTTAGACAGGTCAGGAAAGCTGCTAGTCAATCCTGTGGATACCTTGGGCAGATGGAGGGAATATTTTGAAGAATTGCTCAATGTAGGTGAAACGTTCAATGATGTATCAGATTTTCAGGTAGAATGGGATAGGAACGACGATGGAAACAGGATCTCATTTGAGGAAGTGGAGAAAATGGTCAGTAGATAAAAAAAAAGTTCAAACGTTTGCAAAGCTTATGGGACTTAACTACGGGGTCATCAGTCCCTAAACTTACAAACTACTTATGAACTACTTACGAACTAGGACGGCACAAATACCCATGCCCGAGGGAGGATTCGACCCCCCGACCGTAGTGGCCGTGCAGACCGTGACTGAAGCGCTTCAGTCTCCTCGGCCACCGCGGCTGGCAATGGTCAGTAGATTACAGTGCAATAAAGCGGCTGGGGTGGATGAAATTAAGCCGGAAATCGTCAAATGCAGTGGAATATCCGGTCTCAGATGATTACACAGGATAACTGAAAAGGTGTGGGAATTGGGACAGGTTCCGTCAGACTGGACGAAAACGGTAATCACGCCAGTTTTCAAACATGGAAAAAGAAAAGATTGCAACAACTATAGAGGTATCTCCTTAATTAGCGTTGTAGGCAAAATATTCTCAGGTATTGGTGAAAGGGGAGTGCGAGTATTAATTGAGGACAAGTTAGATGAAAATCAGTGTGGGTTTAGGCCTCTTAGAGGCTATCAGGACCAGATCTTTAGCTTACGACAGGTAATGGAAAAGTGCTACGAGTGGAATAGGGAATGTATCTATGTTTCATAGATCTGGAAAAGGCTTATGACCGCGTTCCTAGTAGGAAGCTACTGTTAGTTCTTCAAGATTATGGTATAGGAGGCAAACTTTTACAGGCGATTAAAGGGCTTTACGTAGACTGTCAGGCAGCAGAGTAGATCTCAAATTAAGCTCATGGTTCAGGGTAGTGTCAGGGGTAAGACAAGGCTGTAACGTGTCACCACTGTTGATCACACTATACATGGATCATATGTTGAAAACAGTACACTGGCAGTGCGTGATTAAAGTAGGTGAAAACAAAATAAGCAGTCTCGCATATGCGGATGACTTAGTTGTAATGGCCGATTCGATTAAAAGATTGCAAACTAATATTTCAGAGTTCGATCAGAGGTGCAAAGATTATGATATGAAGATCGGCATCTCCGAAATGAAAGTAATGTCTGTGGGAAAGAGATTCAAACAGATTGAGTGCCAAATAGGAGGAACAAAGTTAGAACAGGTAGACAGTTTCAAGTACCTGGGATGTATTTTCTCACAGGATGGGAACATAGCGAAATAACTGGGATCGTGGTGCAGCAAAGCTAATGCAGTGAGTGCTCAGCTAAGATCTACTCTCTTCTGCAAGAAGGAAGTAAGTACTAAGACTAAGTTACCAGTGCACCGCTCTATCTTTCCACAAACTTTGTTCTATGGCAGTGAAAGTTGGGTGGATACAGGTTACCTTATTGATAAGATAGAGGTCCCAGATATGGAAGTAGCAAGAATGATTGCAGGTACCAATAGATGGGAACAATGGCAGGCAGGTGTCCATAATAAGGAAATCAAAGAAAAGCTGTGAATGAACACCATAGATGAAGCAGTTAGAGCGAACAGACTGAGATGGTGGGATCATGTTACACGCATGGGAGAAGCAAGGTTACCTAAGAGACTCATGAGCTTGTCAGTGGAGGGTAAGAGGAGTCGAGGTAGACCAAGAAGAAGGTACATAGATTCGGTGCAGAATGATTTTGAAGTGAAAGGCATAACATAAGACCAGGCATCAATGTTAGCATTGAATAGGGAGGAATTTTATTAGAGGTACTTTGCTCCAGACTGAACGCTGAAAGACATAATCAGTATCTAATGATGATGATGATGATCATGATGATGTTGACTGCCGGGTTTCAGTGTCCTACTAGAATATTTTCCCGCGGTATAGGTAACATTGAGTCTTTGTGAGTAAAGATGTATTTCTCAAGAAGGATCAATACATCGTTCTCCACGTTCTAAACTCCTCATGCAAATCGATGCCGATAATTTAGACCTGTAATTTAGCGGATATCTCCCATTTCCGTTATTGTAAATTGGTGTGACCTGTGCAAATTTACGGTCTTTGGGTCGGCTCCTTCGTTGAGCAAGGTCTTGTATATCAAACTCTACGCTATCGTTAAGGCCTTAAAAAAAACCACGAGCAATTTAGGACGGCTTTGTTGACGGCGCGCGATGGAGACATTCAGGGTAAGGCTCCCCGCTGATCGGCGGACAAAGTCGCCGCTGGGGAGAATTTTCGGCAGCTGCCGTTAACGCGCTTCGGCGCCTCAGAGGCGCCCAGCGGGTTGCGGATTGGAGTTTGTTGGGCCGCGTGTCGGCGGAAAGCGCGTCTTTTGTGCGGGTGACACCTAATTAATGGCGCTCCAGCCGCTCCGCATAGAGGCGCGAGGCGCGTCACGCGCTGAATTAGCGAACGCAAATAGCGACACTAGCTGCGCGCGGCGCCTAGGCTAATTAATTATGCCTTAATTAACGAATGAGTCCTGCTCGACCTGGCCGGCGCGAGGTCGCCGCGGTCTGCGGCATTAAGCGTTAAGTGCGCGGGGCTCGGGACTGTCGCCTGCATTAGATTTGACGACAGCAGACCGGCTTAATTATATTCTTTCTCCACGTCCCGGCACGGACTATAAAGCAACGCGTTTTCGGGTGGTGTTACAGACAGTGTTTAGTACTGCCACCACTTGTATAATCATGACTGTGCACTAGATGCAACATCCTCCACTTGGGTGCTCGAATTAGGGATGCCACATCATCTGCATGAAAATTAGAAAGGCAGTCCTACCGCGTCCGATGATCCAGAAAAAGTGGTGTTGCTTCATTTAACCACTATATATGGCTGTATGTTAATAATACGCTTCTTCTTTAAATATTCTGAATTATGCCTATTTTGACCAACAGAGAAAACAATTACCTCATTAGTTACGTCATATAGCCATCCAGTTTTCATAATTCGTCTATAGTACCCCATTTCATAAGCATCTATCATCTTTTTGTCTGTACTTCTTAACGTACGTATTTCACGCCCATACAATGCTACACTCCAAATACTTTCAGACAGGAGTCCTTACATTCAAACTAATATTGAATGGCAACAAATTTATCTCCCTCAGAAAAGCTTTACTTCCCATAGACATTCTACATTTTATATCTTTTTTACTTCGGCCATCAAAAGTTATCTTGCTACACAAATAAAACTAATCTACTACTGTTATCACGTCATTAACTAATCTAATTCATCCTGCATCGCCTGAGTTTCTGACACTACATTCCATTACCCTCGTTTTAATCTTATTAATTGCCATCTTGTGTCTTCGTTTCCACACACTGACCATTTCTTTTTATGGCTCTTCCAGATCCTTTGCTGTCTATAACAGAATTACTATGTCATCAGCAAACCTCAAGGTTTTTATTCCCTCTCTATGGTCTTTAAATTTCCTCTGCGAACTGTTCCTTCCTTGCATTCCTTCACAACTTGACCAAGTGGCCAGGAATCCTGAAGAATTTCATTGGACAACGGCTGCGGAAGCTTTCGTTTACTGATATTTAACTTGTTCAAAAACCAGACAGCAATTATAAGAGTTGAATGACATGTAATGGTTGGGAATGGAGTAAGACAAGGTTGTAGCCTTTCCCCAATGTTGTTCAACATGTACACTGAGCAAATTGTGAAGGAAAGCAAGGAGACGTTCGGAAGGGGAATTAAAAGACCAGGGAGAGGTTTGCTGATGACATAGTAATTTCTCCCATAGTAATTCTGGCACAGACATTCAGCAGTGAGCCAAACACATTGACAAATGACCCTTTCAACAGCGGTCGAAACGTCGGATTTTATAGATTGACAATGCGGCCAAATTTCCTGAAGAATTGTATTAACAAGTTGAATATAAGTCTTCGCTCCCTATATTTTACCCTTGCTACGTTCAAAATTTGTAATAGTGAATTCCAGTCAACACTGTTTAAATCTTTCTATAGATCCACAAACGCTAAAATTGTAGGTTTTCCTTTCCTTAATCTATTTTTAAGATATTTCGTAATATGAGTATTGCCTCGCGTGTTTCTACATTTCTCCAAAATCCAAACTGATCTTCCCTCAGGTCGGATTTCACCAATTTTTCCATTCGTCTCTAAATAATTCGTATTAGTATTTTGCAACCACGACTTATAAACTGAAGTTCTGTAATTTTCACATTTGTCTGCACTTGCTTTCTTCGGAATTGGAATCACTATATTCTTCTTGAAGTCTGAGGATATTGCCCTGTTACATACATCTTGCATACCAGATGGAACAATTTCTTCATGACTGGCTCTCCTAACGATAGTAGCAGTTCAGACGGAACATCATCTACTCCAGGGGACTTATTTCTACTCAAATGGTTTAGTGTTTCTTTCAAATTCTTCTCGAAGTATCGTATCTCCTATCTGATCTGTCTCTACTTCGTATTCCGAGTCTATTTTGGTACAATACGAAAACAAAACAATAAACATAGTTGATGCAAACACGCAATATTTAAGAAAATTATGTGCATTGCACATCTGCTCCTAAGCTACTTTATCGACTTAACCTGACGTATTGCACGTATTCCTTACTGCCAGGTTTCAGATGAATCTCCTAAATATCAGACGTGAGCAAAAGGAGTATTATGTAATAGTGATTAACCAAACTTTGTTCACCAATCTTCTGTTTTTAGGAATTTTAACCATCGAGCGGTAGCATGGTAGATCGTAAATTCTAAAATAAATAAATAAATAAATAAAAGAAAAATAATTCAAAATTTTATTATTTTGCCGTCTGAGAACGAGTGTACGTAGCTACTGGTCACAAACTCCACCTACAATTTCAAACCTTTGCTAAACTTTCCATAGCCGACAAACTTTTAAAAATGATGAAGAGTGAAGTTTCAAAGTCGTCAATGTTGTTTTGTGAGTATGTAAGTGAGAGGGGATGGTTTTTAGATTGTACACATGCGAAACTTTCCTCTAATTCAGCAAAACACAAGTCACACTCATTAATATTCTTTTGATATTCCATTTCTCCTGACAGAAGTAGATTATTAACTCTATCTGTCAGTAATCCTGTCATTCAATTTCCTCTCTTCGAAATAACGTATTAGAAATGTGACAGCATTGCTAAGGTGAAAGTAGGCCATACCGTTTCCGAACAATAATTTAGATGTTCAATATTTTTTCCCCACAACACTTACTCATAAGAATACCGAATTATCGACATCAGCACATGAAACCACATTAATAACCATAAACTAAATTAGGAGTGCTCTCTGGTGTACCATAAAAAATTAATATCATGCCAGATTCAAATGATTGTATTATCTCCAAACGAAGAAAACAAAGCCAAGAGCTCAGTATAATTAACTTATTGACGACCGGTTTCGATGTGATATGCCATCGTCTTATGGTCGTATAATTTTTACAATGTGATCATGTTTTCTTCATTACAATATTTTATTATATTTTATTTTTTATTGAGTTAATTAATCGTTGCAGATCACCTCCATCCTGCCATGTTAGGTATTGTGAAATAATTGTAAACATATGGACCCAGCCTGCCGAAGTCATCGGTCCCTAGACTTCCAGACTACGTAACTAACTTATAATTTTAAACATAGCTGCTATTGTCAGCGACCGTTAACAACGGCAATGGATAGAAAAGCCGCCCTCGGCCGCAAATTAAAAATTCTTTAACCTAGTTTCGGCAATGACTAAGATTGCCTTCATCAGAAATTATAAAATAAAACAAGTCACATAATAAAATATACTACTCAGCTGTAAAGAGGGGAATAGAATCAAGATGCAAATAAAAACACATATATTCGGACGTGATCAGCGGTCTGATAATGACCTCTTTTATTCGAAACCGGTAACGTTTTTATTTTTTTATTTATTTTTAATATTATTTATTGTGTTTTGACACGGTCTCAGATTGTCAATTTTCGAGCAATACATTAATGTGCTGAAGTCATAGACATTATTGGTCCACTTTAGGTTACGGTAGTAACACTAAAAGTGGGACTTTGCGATCGTCTTTTGACAGCTCGAAATTTAAATGAAGATAACTGGGTAACAATTAATTTGACACGAAAATTGAATAACCTAATTTTTAGAGGAGAAAATTCTCTACAACTTTGCTCTCTTATGTTTTTTTCATATCTCGTAGCGTTTCAAAGATTTGTGCAAAAATAACGGCGATTTTGGGATGTATGTCTGTCTGTCTGTCTGTCTGTCCGTAACTTGTTTTTAAGACTACTGTTCAACCGATCAGCACCAAATTTTACAGACATGATTTGTAGGACGCCAGAGACCAGAACCTCCCTTTTTCAAATTTTTTGGACAAAAAATACGGTAGTAATATCAAAAAAAGGCCGTTTATAATATAATTGTAAATGAAAACGAACCATTCTTCTGACACGAAAATTGAATAACCTACTTGGTAGAGGGGAAAATTCTCTACAACTTCGCTCTATTATGTTTTTTTCATATCTTGCATCGTTGCAGAGATATTTGCAAAAATTACGGCGATTTAACTATGTCTGTTTGTAACGTGTTCCCACTTTTTAGATCGAACCGTTCAACCGATCGGCACCAAGTTTTACAGACATAATTGTTGGTTACCAGAGACCAGAATCTCGCATTTCCAAAAGAAGTACGTTAGTAATATCAAAAAACACGTTTGTAACGTAATATTAATTGCAAATAAACAGTTCATCCGACTGAATAACCGAATTTGTAGAGGAGAAAATTCTCTACAACTTAGCTCCCTTGTGATTTTTTTTTCGAATCTCGTATCGTTTGTGAGATATTTGCAAAAATAACGGAGATTTGACACCCTCCATCGAATTAACTAAAACAAGCCGTTCGGAGACGTCACTTGACATTCCTCGCCCAGAACTCTCTCTCTAGTATACGCCATCTTGCGTTGAGTATTTGACGAATTTCTTATTGTAACTTACACGTTGTCACTTCAAAACAATGGCGCACTGAAGAATTAATAAAAACACATCGTTCTTCGTACGATAGATGATAATATAGTGTCTACAAATGACATATTAGCATCAGTTAATGACTGCCATGAATAGTATGAGATTAAAGATCACATCTTTCGATTGATAGCCGTAGTGTAGGGGCAACGTTTGGACTATGACGCGAAAAGTCGGTGATTCGGTACCCGCTGCTACCTAAAGCCTTTTTTTTCCTTAAAAGGGTTTCAGACTCTCTTATTAATTAATTTTTTCATTATCTAGATTATTATTTTGGTCCAAAATGTTTGCAAAAACGTATAAAACTACAAATCTAAAATGGGCCGTAAACACGTCAGTGCGATTTTTTTTCTTGTCTACTCAGAAGCATAAGGACATTCACCGCTATACGTGGGAAGGAAGGGGAACCAGATCTATCATTGACTATATAACAACAGACCAGGAATTCAGGAAGACAGTCAAGGACACGCGTGTTTTCAGGGGGTTCTTTGATGATACTGATCATTATTTAATGTGCAGTGAAATTGGTCTTGAGAGGCGAAAAGAGCAGAAAGTCAAGTCCATGTGTAGAAGGATAAGAGTGGAGAAGCTTCAAAACAAGGAAATTAGGCACGAATACATAACAATGATCTCGGAAAGGTACCAGTTAGTTGAATGTAATGATTTACAGTCACTGGAAGAGGAATGGTCACGGTACAGGGTCACACTACTGGAAACAGCTAGAGAATGTCTTGGAACAGTAGTGTGTAAAGGTGGGAAGAAGCAGACAGGCTGGTGGAATGACACAGTCAAGGCAGCCTGTAAAAAGAAAAAAAGAAGGCATATAAAAATGGCTCCATAGTAGAAATCAGGCAGACAGAGAAATTTATGTTGAAGAAAGAAACAAAGTCAAACGGATAATTGCAGAATCCAAGCAGAAATCGTGGGAAGACTTTGGAAACAAGCTAGAATCTCTGGGCCAAGCCGCGGGAAAACCATTTTGGAGCGTAATTAGCAATCTTCGAAAGGGAGAGAAAAAGGAATTAACAAGTGTTTTGGACAGGTCAGGAAAGCTGCTAGTCAATCCTGTGGATGCCTTGGGCAGATTGAGGGAATATTTTGAAGATTTGTTCAATCTAGGTGAAACGGTCAATGATGTATCAGATTTTCAGGTAGAATGGGATAGGAACGACGATGGAAACAGGATCTCATTTGAGGAAGTGGAGAAAATGGTCAGTAGAGTAAAGTGCAATAAAGCGGCTGGGGTGGATGAAATTAAGCCGGTACTTGTCAAATACAGTGGAATATCAGGTCTCAAATGGCTACACAGGATAATTGAAAAGGCGTGGAAATCGGGACAGGTTCCGTCTGAGCGGACGAAAGCGGTAATCACGCTAATTTTCAAACATGGAAACAAAAAATATTGCAACAACTATCGAGGTATCTCTTTAATTAGCATTGTAGGCAAAATATTCTCATTTATTGTTGAAAGGAGAGTGCGAGTATTAATTGAGGACAAGTTAGATGAAAATCAGTGTGGGTTTAGTCCTCTTAGAGGCTGTCAGGACCAGATCTTTAGCTTACGGCAGGTAATGGAAAAGTGCTATGAGTGGAACAGAGAATTGTATCTATGTTTCATAGATCTGGAAAAGGCTTATTACCGTGTTCCCAGGAGGAAGCTACTGTCAGTTCTTCAAGATTATGGTGTAGGAGGCAAACTTCTGCAGGCAGTTAAAGGGCTTTACGTAGACTGTCAGGCAGCAGAGTAGATCGCAAATTAAGCTCATGGTTCACGGTAGTTTCTGGGGTAAGACAAGGCTGTAACCTGTCACCACTGTTGTTCATACTATACATGTATCATATGTTGAAAACTGTGGACTGGCAGGGCGGGATTAAAGTAGGTGAAAACAAAATAAGCAGTCTCGCATATGCGGATGACTTAGTTGTAATGGCCCATTCGATTGGAAGGTTGAAAACTAATATTTCAGAGCTCGTTCAGAGGTGCAAAGATTATGATATGAAGATCAGCATCTCCGAAACGAAAGTAATGTCTGTGGGAAAGAGATTCAAACAGACTGAGTGCCAAATAGGAGGAACAAAGTTAGAACAGGTAGACAGTTTGAAGTACCTGGGATGTATTTTCTCACAGGATGGCAACATAGCGAAAGAACTGGAATCGAGATGCAGCAAAGCTAATGCAGTAAGTTCTCAGCTAAGATCTACTCTCTTCTGCAAGAAGGAAGTAAGTACCAAGACTAAGTTAGCAGTGCACCGCTCTATCTTTCGACCAACCTTGTTGTATGGGAGTGAAAGTTGGGTGGATGCAGGTTACCTTATTCATAAGATAGAGGTTACAGATATGAAAGTAGCAAGAATGATTGCAGGTACCAATAGATGGGAACAGTGGCAGGAGGGTGTCCATAATGAGGAAATCATAGAAAAGCTGGGAATGAACACCATAGATGAAGCAGTTAGAGCGAACAGACTGAGATGGTGTGGTCACGTTACACGCATGGGAGAAGCAAGGTTACCTAAGAGACTCATGAGCTCGTCAGTGGAGGGTAAGAGGAGTCGAGGTAGACAAAGAAAAAAGTACTTAGATTCGATGTAGAATGATTTTGAAGTGAAAGGCATAACATCAGACGAGGCATCAATGTTAGCATTGATTAGGGGATCATGGAGGAATTTTATTAGAGGTACTATCCTGCAGACTGAACGCTGAAAGCCATAATCAGTCTCTAATGATGCTGATGATGATGACTAAGAAGTAGAAACAGTGTATCACGACTGTTGTGTTAAGACTCTGGTGAAAGCGCGTATTTCCTGACGGGTGAAAGGTGTATCCCGGGGCTCTGCGAACTACAACTGCGGCTGGGGCAAGTGGGGAAAACCGCAGTGCACAGTGTCTGCGCAGACGTCCACGTCGGCTGGCGCTAGCGGCAGCAGCAGTGAGGGCCTAACGTCGTTTCGCGTAATGCAATAAAAAAACAAGATACTGTTATGCATCAAGCATTGTTACGAGAACTGAAATTACAAATTGCATTACGTTTCTTGTCAAGTAGATATTCGTTTCTGCAGTCCTGTACCGTGTTCCGAAATCCACAGTTGCCATACTTCGTTTATATAGGTCTTTGGAATGGAATATAATTTAGTCTGCAATTCACTAGTCGTCAACCCATCAATATTTAATTCACGAATAATTGCTTCAAGACCACTAACACGCCGCTGCTTACTCCTGAAATTTTCATCGTTAAAATGGCACGAACACCTATGCATCGCATATATGTTAAAAATCCGAATTATTTCTTCCTTTCACCCCTTTATGTTGTGTTTTGATCTGTATTGGTTATCACCTAACCTAAAAACATGCGCAATCAGTTTCGTCAAATTTGGAAGGAGCCGGAACTGTTTAGTTTCGCCAACGAGTTTCGCAAACGCCTGCCGCGCATGCGCACTGGCCAGTAGCGTAGTTTCATGAAACGCAGTGTCGTCGTGTAAACAAGCCTTAAAGGTGAAACTGATTGCGAGTTAGGTTAGGTTGTGACCAATACAGAACAAAATACAATATACAGGGGGGGGGGGGGGGGAACGGAAGAAATAATTCGGTTTTTGAACATATATGCGTTGCGTAGGAGTTTGTGTGATTTTAACGGCGTGTAAGTGCTCTTATAGCAATTATTTGTGAAATTAAATATTGATGGGTTGACGATTAGTGAACTGCAGACTAAAATACATCCAATTCGAAATACCTATGCAAATGAAATATGGCAATTCTGGATTGCGGAACACGGTACAAGTACTGCAGAGACGAATATCTACTTGACAAGAAACGTAATGCAATTTGTAATTTCAGTTCTGCTAACAATGATTCGCACATAACAGTATCTTGTCTCTTTATTGCATTACTAACTCATTTTAAAAGGAACGTTAATTGTTCTGGTGACATTTTAAGTTGATTAAAATAACTTATAGAGTCTTCAAACGAATTTCTTTAGCAAGATCGCTGAGCAACCGAGCTGACGTCTCATTTTAATCCATTCACGAACCCAAACACGTTTCTTATTATTTTTTATGTTTAGTCGTATGCAGCGATTTCACACAGAGAAGCAATAGCTCCGCCACAACTCTTACAGCTACCAAAACTTTCATTTTACGGCGACTACGCCACTCACAAAGCAACGAAACTGAAGTGTATAGTATTGGCGCCGTGTCTACAGACATATATGAAACCGGTTGCGCGCAATTCATTTCATGAAAGAAGTTTCGCAACCTAGTGTCGTCGTGTAGACTAGCCTTAAGACTCTGGTGAAAGGGCGTATATCCTGACGGTGGAAAGGTGAGTCCCGGGGCGCTGCGCACTACAACTGCGGCCGGGGCAAGTGGAGAAAACCGCAGTGCAGCGTGTCGGGGCAGACGTCGACGTCGGCTGGCGCTAGCGGCAGCAGCGGCGAGGGCCTAACGTCGTTTCGCGGCCGCGCTCCCCGGGGCGTCAGGCGATAAAGCACGTCCACGTCGCGGCACGGCCGCGGGCAGACGCACCGCTGCCGGCCAGGGCGGGCTCTGCTGCTGCTGCTGCTGCTGACTGGGCGCGCACAGCAGCCGGGAAAGAGCGCGCGGTAAACTATGCCGAGTGGGAGCGGTTTCATCTGTCCGTGTACAAACACCCGCGCGCAACTCAAATTAATTTGGCCGCAGGCCTCCGCTACCGGGGGTGGTAATGCTCTCGGAAGCTGCTCCCTCTCTCTCTCTCTCTCTTCCCCCTCCGCACTTCCCCTCCCCCACCGCAGCTATTATTTACTCGAGTCTCGTCTGCTTCCTACCCACCGGCAAGGGGATGCTCCGTGCCAATCCTCCCCGCCCTCGCACTACAGCTGCGGGGAAACCCGTCTGCGCTATCCGCCGTGAGAACGCTAATGGTATTCATGGGGCAAAGCGAGCGGCAAGAAAACTCCTTCTATTAGCAATTCAGACATTAACGCGGGAGGGGTGGTGGTGGAGGAGCTACTGCAGTAGCCTGGGGCGAGGGGGGAGTAGTGCCCTCTCGGGCAGTGTGCTGTGCGGGGGCGCAGGCATTGTTCCTAATTGATAACAATCTGCCGCAGATGCTCCCGACAGTGATGTATGGGACAAAAAGGGGGCGGCCGCGCACCGCACTCGCTGCCGGGCAATTTAAAATTAATATTTCCGGCAATAAATTAAAAACTGCGCTAACAGGGTGAAATATTAAGGCGGGTTTTCATATTATCCCTGACTGCACGGACGTTAATACGGTAAAAAGAGTCGCCGAATGAGTACAAAGGGGTAGTTCAACTGGTGATCCTGGTGCAGTGTTTGTGTCTTTTGTCCGTTTATGACTATGAACCGAGCAAAAACGTTATTCGCTAAATGCGACGTTTACAAAATTTATGTTAGTGGCAACAACGAGATCTCTCATTTTTGGAAGTACAATAGCGTTTTATATTAATAAGCACCTTTATAGTGTAAAGTGTTGACGTATTGACCATGATATTTTAGTTTATGCCCAATATTATGGAAATCCAGTATCTATGAAGTGTTAATTGCTTTCATAATAGTTCCTTTTCCAACAAAATTGTGATAAAGAACCACAATGATAACACTGCAATACTCGTAAAATGTTCCCCGCGCAACTGTTTCTATGCATACCATGCCCTGACTCGTAGAATACTATCGCTTTGGTTCCTCTGTCATTGTCACTTCAGTCGTAGTTGTACACATCCACAGCTATGAGAACTAACACGGACTCTTATGACAATGGAGAGATCATTTGAGGCAGTCATTTGCATTGATTTGTGTATCATCCTGCTTTTCACCTTTCCTATCCCGTCCAATTTAACAGCCAGTTTCCCACCCGAAAGACAATAATAATGTTTTGAATCTTAGCACTCCTTGACGAGAGCCTTGGAAAATGGAGGATGGTATAACCAAATACTTCACACACGCTATTTTGTAATTAATGTAGAAAGATATAAAAACACCAAGATCGGTGCTTATCAATTTTTATTTACGACGACCGGTTTCGCTGAACTATGTCAGCATCATCTGGTCAAATAAAATATTTTACAAGGCCATAATCTTATAATGTCAATGAGTTGTTATATAACAATTTACAGTGCATAGGTGCACTATGTCATTATAATAAAACATAATTATCACAGTGAGTGACAATAGCAAAATCAATTTTGTAATTAGGATAATCTCAGCTTAGATAATCTACATTACTGTTAATAATCAAAAACTTTTCTTAAAAATTAAAGAAAAGTAAAGAAATGATTATTCTTTGCGCCCTTAACAGTTTAGAGATCGTTTATAAGGTACCACAATCGGCTCGGCATCGTTTCAGATGCATGTTCAGGTGCTGAGGATTTAATTCATAGGGCCAAAGAAATCTACGAAGCCCAACGTTCACGTTTTATGTCCTTCCAACGGATTACAGAAAAATGGTTAAATTTAATGATTTAAAAATAGCTTTGGATCGAAAACGTCTCAAAACTTCCGTATCCAGTAGAATACCAATACTATGTATCAACAAAAATAGGTCTACAAATTTCTTCCTTTTAATCATAGCTTTAAGAAAGATTCCACGTAAAAAGATGGCAGTTAGGATGATATAAACATACTTCAAAAAATCTCCGATGAAACTGTTTTATGCCCCCTTATAAGGAAACTGAAATTTATTATCAATTATAGCAATTCAGTGACTAACATTTCTTTATTCTTCATTTTGGTCTCCACAAAAATGTTTAACAGAATATCTTGTGAGTTGACGACAGATAAAGGAACACCAAAAGAATCAGAAAGGGGGAAAAATAAAATAAAATAAAAAGATCGAAGGAAGCGGCTAAAACTCATAATTTTCATTTAAAAATTTGGAAAATAGATTAAGAATGCTAGATAAGCTAGTAGAAAACCAGAACAGTCTGAAAAATATTAAGTAACTTAAATATCGAATTGGTCGTTGCTATGATAGCAGCGTATTTACCTGAGAACATAGACAAGAAAGTTAAAGAGTAGTCAAAGAAGTAGATACTTAAATAATAGCGTGTGTCGAATGTACGAAGAGAGCAGATCGATTCAGTGAGTAAATTAATAGAGAAGCGGTTCGATGAAGTGGGTAAAAAAGTAAAAACGCTGAAGTATTCGACAAAAGAAGTGGTGTAAAGCAGGCGAACCTTTAACCAGTCTCGTAGAACAATTAAATGAGAAACTGGAGAAGACGTCCGATGGAGACATTCCTTTCAACTTGTGGGGGCATGAAAAACTAAAATGATTATGGCAATTTAGCATGTAGCATTTCCGAATAGAAAAATCAATAAAGAAAACACTCGAAGCATTACACGATTTTAAAGAAAGTAATGCACACGCTAATACGAAGAACGTGCAGAACAATTCGGAGAATGCTTAAGGTGACTGCCAATATTAAGCCAACTACCGGATGTATCGCCGATAGTTAACTGAAACAGACTGAACACCCGCATACGACAAAGAAGATCAGAAAACAAATGGAAGTGACGCATACGTATTCTACATTTCCAGACACCATCAAACATACTGCTTCTACAAATCTGCCTCCAGCAATATAAGTACACCCACGAAGTACACCTAGAGATTGACAATAAAATGTTCAAATGTTTGTGAAGCTTAAGAGACTAAACTGCAGGGTCATCAGTCCCTAAACTTACAAACTACTTATGAACTATCTAATACTAACGACGCCGACCGTAGTGGCCGTGCAGACTGTGACTGGCGCGCCGCAGCCAGCTCGGCCACCGCGGCCGGCGGGGAGATAGGGGAGGAAGGCGGAAAGACACTAAGGGATGGGGAGGAGGGGGAAGCCAAGCGTGGGAGGGAGTGGGACAGGAAGGAGGGGGGTCACACAATTACGGGGAAGTATTAAGGTTGATAGTATGGGTAGATGTCGGGATGGAGGGCGTCATCCGGGAGGGTGAGTTGATTAAAGCTACCCTCAGAGAGGATGTGGGGATTGTGGAGAGGGAGGGAGGGACAACGGCGTGGCAGAGGCCCAGGATGCAACAAGAGACGGGATACAAGCGAGTGCCGGGAATCGAGCTTGCGGATTACATATCTGATACGGAGGATTTCGAGGAACTTGAGCAGGTGCGGGGAAGTAAATAAGGTCGTACAGGATCCGCGTTGGGGAAGGGAGGCCGATGCGGTAAGCGAGGTGGAGGGCGCGGCGTTCAAGGATCTGGAGGGCGTGGTAGTGGGCAAGGGGAGCGGAAACCTAAGAGGATAAGACGCATGATGGAATGGTAGGAGAAGAGAATGGTTTAAGTGTTGAGGCCTCATGTGTGGCTAGAGTGGAGTTTGAGGAGGTTGAGGTGGGAGAGGGCTTCATCGCGCGGTTTTGAAAAAAAAAAAAAAAAAAAAAAAAAAATGTTTGTATAGTCAATGGGACTTAACTACGTGGTTATCAGTCCCTAAACTTACAAACTACTTATGAACTAACTAAGACTAAGGACGGCACAAGGGGGGTTTCGAACCCCCGACCGTAGCGGCCGTGCAGACCTTGACTGGAGCGCCTCAGTCTCCTCGGCCACCGCGGCCGGCTCGCGTTTTGAAGGTGGCGTTTCCAGCGCAGGGAGCGGTCGAGGGTAAGGCCAAATTACTTGTGTGTTTTGGTTTGTGGGATGGGGAAGCATCCTGTTAATCTAAGAAGTAATTACAATCAAGTTCTTTGTGTAATGCGAAAAAGTACTAATATGCGGCGATATGATAAGTAATCATTTACCTGACAGTCTTTTGAAGGTTAGAGGTTTAAATGTAGATGAAATGAACCAGTGAAGAGGAGATTCACCTTCTATCGGTGTCACATATGAGGAGAACCGTCTGGCCCGTTCAATAGAGACGCTGCCTGTTAATCTCCGAGAACCGCGCGGCCACACAGCGTCGGCGCCACAGCAGTGGCCGCGTTCGACCGACGCACCCCGCTCGGTCGGCCCAGCACGCTGCTCTCGTCAGAGGCGCGGTTCGCAGAAAGATGCCGGCCCGTCGCCACACACGAGAGCAGCGGTCGGCGACTAAGCAGATTACGCGCCGCGCCGCACGATACACGCCACGTTTTTCCAGCGACTGCGACGGCTGGCGCTGCGGCGGCGGATAAAGCCGCCAGCGTGGGAAGCGACGGGCTGGCACACCCCGGCAAGTGTCTGACACACACTGGACACACAGCAAAGCCCTACGTAGAGTTCGCTTTAGTCCTATCTCAAACAACACGAATTTTAGTAGCACGTTAGTACGAAAATCTCGCCAATCCTTAGCGGTTGCAAAGTATAGAAATTGGATATAAACTCCATCCCAAAGCTTTCTGCCAATCTCCTTTTTCTATAGCTATCGCCTCTGTACCTTACAACGTGCCTAGTAGCTGAGTGGAGCCGGATGCGCCCGGTCAGAGGGCTCAACGCTCTCCATAATAAGAAAAACTGAGCCAAGAACATATCGAACAAGAACGAACAAAAACGATCAGCGTCATATAGAAAAAAAAAGTGGTCTAAAGGGCCTACCGAGTAAGTAGGAGGTCCTGGGTTGGAATCCCGGCCACAGCACAAATTTTAATTGAATGCGTCTCCTTATATTTAATACCTTTGAAATAAAAGAGTACATCTAGAGGGGAGAAAACAGTTACTGGCCGAGAGCTACAAAAAGGTATGGCCAAACTTTCAGGAAACATTCCTCACACACAAAGAAAGACAGACACGTTTCGGCAGACCTTGACGTGGTGGACTCCAACAAGATCACAACGGATGCACCTGTCGCCGAAAACACTTCGGCAGACGATTTGAATATGGACTCCTGTGACACAGCGGTGCCGGCCGCGGTGGCCGAGGAGACTGAGGCGCGCCAGTCACGGTCTGCACGGCCAGTACGGTCGGGGGTTCGAATCCCCCCCCCTCGGGCATGGATATTTGTGCCGTCCTTATCTTAGCTACGTCATAAGTAGTTTGTAAGCTTAGGGACTGATGACCGCGTAGTTAAGTCCCATAAGTTCTACAAACATTTGAAAATTTTCGGCACAGCGGTGCCGGCTGCTGACGATCGCGTGGCGGATGAGAGTTGTACGTGCCTCCAGGGTTTCCACATTTGGTTCAAATGTTTGTAGAGCTTACGGGACTTAACTACGGGGTCATTAGTCCCTAAACTTACAAACTACTTATGAACTAGCTAACACTAAGGACGCCACAAATATCCATGCCCGAGGGGGGTTTCGAACCCCC
Organism: Locusta migratoria; assembly: GCA_026315105.1. Taxonomy (NCBI): domain Eukaryota; kingdom Metazoa; phylum Arthropoda; class Insecta; order Orthoptera; family Acrididae; genus Locusta; species Locusta migratoria. The sequence continues at coordinate 108,566,529 of CM048747.1, forward strand.
GACCGTAGCGGCCGTGTAGACCGTGACTGGCGCGCCGCAGTCGCCTCGGCCATCGCGGCCGGCACACCATGTTGCAAAGAAATTCAGTATCATTACTTTATTGTAGCACCTCCTTTGTTTTAGTTTTCGTATTCGAGGATTTACGCTGTGGTTTGCCGGAGGGCATATTACTTTCGACGAACAATAATGTACCATTAAGTCTGTAGTAAACATTTTTTCTCTGTGCCGTTCGGACGACAGAAAGTATGCGGCAGCTTGTGCGAGCAGAGACGTTTTAATGGCCGCCTTGTTAACGGTGCAGCCCAGGGAGTCCCCTTTAAATAACTCGGTTTATCAAAAGCAGATGGCGGGGATCCCGTGTTTCTGGCTGTTGGGTCGCGCTCGTCACTGTAATCCCCGTAGCGCCGCTCGGGAGGGCTCCTCGGATGAGGAACAATGACTACTGCGGCAGAAATGGGTTTGGTGGAGGTGGGGCTAGGGGCGGGAGGGAGGCTTGGGAGCAGTGGGGGAGTTGGGGGGAGGATTACGCGGCCGAACCAAATTAACCAGCCGGCTGCGGCGGCTTGCGGCTGCAGCCCTCGGCTTGCGGCTGGCGCGAAATATTCCCCATTACTGCCGAAAAGAATCTGCGCAGCCACCGCGTTGTTTCCGCCAGGTTAGGAAACCCCTGCGAGACATACATAGAGGTCTTAGGCCCAGTGCAGGAAACAAAAGTTGCCAGCGGTACGATGAGAGATCGGAGGTTCGAATCCTCCTTCGGGCATGGTTGTATTGGTGGCCCTTATTATAAGTTAATTTAAGTAGTTCTTAAGCCTAGGGACTGATGACTAGCGTAGTTAAGTCACATAGATTTACAATCATTTGAACATTTGGCACAATGCTGATTGAGGTATGCACCTTGAAATTCCTCCTAGACTAGGGTCACCAAACGTCCGCATTTATGCAGACATATTTGTATATTCGACGTTTAATCTGGCGTTCGAATATATTTTCACGATTTCTGCTAATGTCCGCATTTTTAGCTTTCGGAGTTAAGATCCTTTTTACTTTCGTTATCATCTCGTTATATTTAAAATTTATATGATTTTTAGTTTGGTTATTAAACTGCGTAATTTTTATCTGCTTATAATCGATCTGTTATGCTCGTAAAACTACATCAAACGATGTTTCAATCTGCGATGTGCAAGTTCCCTGCCTGTGGCAGTTGCGCTAAAAAGATTGTTTTTCTGCAGTGCACGTGTTTTGAACAAAGTAGTGTATTGTATATTCGTCTACCAGCATTCTCTTCACATTACGCATTCAATGGTACAAATACATTGAATCCTGTGTGATGGCTGTTTAGAGTATATGAATATATGGAGACAATCCTTCAGTGAATTTTCGGATTTCAAGTGGCTTCATTATGCAGCCCTATTACTAACATCGGTTGAATCTTATATAAATTATTTATTCGACAAAAATATTGAAATGAATGATGGAAAGTGCCTCGATCAATTTACAAATTTAAAAAAAGTCATAGCCACATATAATGGATAATCAGAACTGAGACCAATGAAATGGTGCATGTACACAGAGTCATGTAACAGCGAAGACCAGTACAGTGAATTGCTTGAAATTGCATGGTTATTTTTTGCAGTACCAACCTGCAATGCTTCTGTAGAGAGATTGTTCTCTTTAATACAGTCACAAAGGATAAAGGAAGGAAATACACTGACAGTTGACTCTGAAACGGGATTTCAATGGTAAAATTTAATTTTACACACTGGAATTTCAGAAACTTTTTTTAAATATTTGTATGAACAAAAGGAGCTTTTGAAATACATTCGGTCAAATCAGAAATACAAATATAATTTTTCTTTTTCATACAAGTTCCCAGCCAAGATCGCGTTATTTATTTATGGATGACTGGTTTCGTCGTCATCTTCTGATCTCATGTGTTTTACAATGTCATATAATACAGGAGATCAGGAGATGACGTCTGTAAACGTCGAAACCGGTCATCCATTTAGTTTACCTAGGACTATGATGTCTCTGAAAATCTTTCAAATCGGAAGATTTGGCGGGCACAAAATCCTGGGTTGAGGCTTGTATACAATTATAGCTGTACAATAATGCTGAAAAGGCGAGGGGATTGTGCAGGGGGGGGGAGGCGTCAGTCTGTACGATGTCTTCTTATTGCCTGTGACTGTTGAAAGTTTCGTGTTAAGATTGTGTTGCCAAAAAAAAAAAAAAATAAATAAATAAATAAATAAAATAAAATAAAAAAAAAAATAAAAAAAATAAAAAAAAAAATCGTTTGATAATTGAAATATTACATCTTTATTATATTTAAGCCAGAGTCTCCGTTTGTTTGTGTGTACGAGTTGCATACAAATCTAAGGTTTTGTTCCAATCTTTAAAAAAATTTTTACACGTAAGCTTCAATCCATTGGGACGGTCCAGTGGCGGCGCTAGGCGTCGGCGACGTCGGCCACCGCCGACGGCCTAGCACCTGCAGGGGCCTCGCAAAACATTGTTAAAATTTTAGTTTTTTTTTTTTATATTTGAAGTTTAAAGCCGCTTTTGAACTGTTTGGTTATGTAGCGACGACCTACATCTGACGTACACTTGCTTAACCAAAGTACAAATACAACAGCCGTGCCCAAGAGTGGGATTCGACCTCAACAAGAGCGACCTCGCTCACCATGGTATAACGCCTTAGTGCGCTCGGCTATTCCCCGCCGGCAGCTATTTAGTTTCCCTATTTATTTCCGAATGAGTGCAGCGGTGATGAAATTTTTTGTTAAATACTCGAAAAACAGCTTCTTTAGTACATTTTAGAAAACAATTTGCGCTGGCCGCGGTGGCCGCGGGGACTGAGGCGCTCTAGTCACGGTCTGCATGGCCACTACGGTCGGGGGTTCTAATTCCCCCTCGGGCATGGATACTTGTGCCGTCCTTAGTCTTAGTTAGTTCATAAGTAGTTTGTAAGTTTAGGGACTGATAACCCCGTAGTTAAGTCCCATATACTATACAAACATTTGAACATTTGAACAAAACAATTTGCAAGTAGTACAGTATATCCAAATGCTTATATAACAATCAGAATCAATCTCACAGTTAGTCAGTACAGCTTCGGACGAAAAAAGTTTCTCGAAATTAAAATTGATTAAGAAATACCTGAAAATCACAATGACCCCCCACCCCCCAAAAAAACTATCTGCGTCGTCAGTACTATTAATTAAAGCCGAAACAGCGGCTAGTATTAATTATGCTGTGATTGTTAAAAAATCAGTGAGGCGAAAAGCCGAAAAGTTTCTCTATTTTAATTCGTTTCTTTATTGTAATTTTTGTCACTGCAATAATGCTTGTATATTATACTAATAAAAGTTTAGTATAATGATTATTGACGTACAATTCAGCTCATTTTATTTAACATTTTCTTCCTTACTGAAAAAAATGAAAGGGGCCTCGCAAAGACGTGTTCGCCGACGCCCAGTTTTCGTCTAGCGTCGCCACTGGGACGGTCGCCGTAAGTGTAAGAATTACTTAGATACATAGTTCACGAGATATGACGTCATAAACAATGAAATGGAGAAAAACTAATGCATTTAGCGACAATGCTGCTCATTTTCTCCTAAAGCACAGAACCTATTTAAACCAACTTTGGTACAGAAATTCCTTACCGTGAGGTAACAATTACTGCAGGGTTAACAATCACGTACGACTCATGGTTCAGAAGACATGACGTCATAAACAATAGGAATCGCAATAAACTGCCATGTCATGCGGCGAGACTTTACGCTATTTGAGAATGAGAGTACTTAAAGAATTGCAACAAACTTTAAACATAATTTCAAACCTTTATTAAACTTTTTCTCGCTGACAACCATAGCAAAATGATGAAAGGGATAATAAAGTTTCTCGCTTACTATTTTTCTGCTGCAAAACTACTTTTCTGCTGCAAAACTACGGCATTCGGTATGACGTTACAATTTATAATTTGTACACTACAAATTGTAGCCGCAGGAAATTTTACATACAGTATACGCGCATATAGTTGAGTGTACCTTCTAAATTGTACCTCAGTACGACACGTAGTTCATGAGATATGAAGACATAAACAGTGACGTTCATGGAAAATTGCCCCCTCACGACCAAAGTTTTAATTTATTACTTCTTTACTACTAATTGTATTTCCAAGAGATTTTACAGACATACAACCCTTATACAAATGAACATATACCTGAAAATTTGCAGGAATAAAAAAAAATAAATACTCGGGCAACGCCGGATTTTCAGCTAGTATACAATAATTAAGACGTTACTTATGTTACCGCTAATAGTCACAAATTGTTTTGCAACTGTAAATACTGTATACTTAACTACATGATTCGAGGCTGCGATCATCGTCAGGCTTTCGTCGCATTAAAAAAATTACAAGAATATTTTAGATATGTTTTACATTAACATAATTTGTTACCTTTAGCATAAAATTGTTTTCATGCTTTATAGTTCCAGTTTCCTGGTATTTGAAGGTAACATAATTTCTCTTGTGGGCTAGATAAACACTGCCTTCCAGTGTGGTGTTTTGCGGTTAACAAGTTGTAGAGCCGCAGTGGAATGGCCGAGCCTTGTTAGTCGCCTTGTTGCGCAACACGAGGTTGATCCCCGTCGGGAATTGGTGTGTATATTGTCCTTAGAATTGTTCAAGTAGTGAAGTTTGTATGCCCTGATACTATCAACTGCAGTAGTAAAGTCTCACAGATTTGCAAACATTTGTACATTAGATCAGTTGTAAAATAATTTGTGACAGGTAGCGATAATGTAAGTATGCTGTTTTGTTTATAACTTTTTTCTGTTTATATATATACTAGCTGTAAACCCGGCGTTGCCCAGGTGTTTATTTATCCTAAACTCTCGTAGTCCTCATCCGCCCCCCCCCCCCCTTTCTGTATTCACCGCTTTCTCTGCCATCTCTCTGTTCGTTTCCATCTTTCCCTCTCTCGGCAAAGTTTTATGCAGGGTGCCCTCTGTCTTGTGTCATAAAAACTTTTATGCACCCACTGAGATTCCTCTTGGTTTAAAGGTCATGTGTGCAAAAAATCATAAAGATAGGAGCAAAACTATGCAGTTTGTAAAATTCCGTAATTTAAGTACCCTCCGCCTTGCACCGAACGAAATTTTATACAGACAGTGACATTCCTCTTGTTTATTAAGGTAGAGTGTGCAAAATTACATCAATATCGGAACGATACTATAGATTTCTATGCAATAAAAACGCAGGATCCCATTAAACACAACAAATTACAGAAGCTACCAAAATATAATCAACAATTTCAAAATTTCCTCTTTCATACCCTGAAATAAAAATGAAAAGAAAAAGTTAAATGTGAGGAAGTATCACAAGATGTGCAACAATGATTTCTGAAGCTACAACAAACCAACAGAAGATGAACAACATAATGAAAATATAAAATAAATTTCAGAAGCAATAGTAGATAATTTGTTTTCACATATTATATATAAATGCTTTGTATAATAATAATGATAATAAAGGTTTAAAAAAATTGAAAGACGCACTTAGTTGTTCTGAAATATTCGTTTTATTTCATACAACCATTGTTATGAGAATAACGAAAACAATAAATAAATAAATAAAGGATCCTTAAAATCGGTCGAGTGGTTCTCAAGTTATGGCACGACTAAAATATTTAGGTATCCACTTTATGTTGCAACGTACCCTCCCCATACACCGTATGAAACTTAAGGTAGACGGTGACCTTCCTCTTGTTTTGAAGGTCAAGCGTGCGAAATTTTGTGAAGATCGGAATGAAACTAGATTTCGTGAGTTTGTAGGAGAAGTATGCTCCGCCATGCACCGATCACAAAATACATTCTTACCTGACTTTTTCTACTTATAAACTATAGTCCCGCCAAATTTCAGCTTTATAGATGCAGTAGTTTTCGATATTTTGTGTTCAGTCAGTGGGTGAGTGAGCTTCCTTTCGCTGTTATATAAATAGAATTTAAGAAAACAGATAGCATAATTTCGGATTCAAGAGGATTAATGGAGACATACAGACAAAAATAAATAGTAACATGCAAATCTGTAATGGTAACGTCAGTTGATACAAGGCGATGTCTGATGCGACAGTTTTACGGCATGTACAGAGAATTGTTGTGAGCGGTAGACTTCGTTCGTTTCATCATTTTATGTGTGTGGTGCGGGGGGCGGGGTGGTTACAGAACGTCAATTTGTCAATTCACACAAAACAGGGAAATGTTCAAAAAGTTGTGAAGCTTATGGAACTTAACTGTGGGGTCATCAGTCCCTAAACTTACAAAGCGATTATGAACTAGCTAACACTAAGGACGGCACAAATATCCATGCCTGAGGGGGGATTCAAATCCCCGACGGGGATAAATTGATAATAAACATAAATTACGAATGCTCACACTTCAGAGGAGAAACAGCAATACTATTACCTTACAGACATAGTCTAGGATTGGGGTTACCAGATCCTAAATGCAAAAAATTAGGACACTTCTATATTTTAGGATGAAAAATGAGGACACGCTGCATATTTTAAATTTATTCGTAAAGAAACGAAAACTACAAATATTACACACACACATCTACATCACTTCTGAACTCCTCTATTATATGACATTGTAAAACACATGAGATCAGAAGATGACGACGAAACCAGCCATCCATAAATAAATAACGCGATCTTGGAAACTTGTATAAAAAAGAAAAATCATATTTGAAATTTATTCGTCGGTAATAACGTCAAGCAAAGTGTACGAATATACGAATCATTATGCTCCATACCGAACAGATACGTGTCAAAGGAATTGTGTCATAATAACAACATTAATCTGCCCACCGCTAGGGCTGATAGTGTTGTTGAAACTATCATATGATAACAAATTTCACAGCAGTGAATGTCGCGACTGAATATGTTAGCCTCTGATGTAACTAGTTAGCATATAGTTTCCAAATGATAAGACAAGATCGCAAAACTACCAAATTAATAAGTGACGACCGGTTTCTGTGCACTGTGTCACCATCATCTGGTCACACACACACACACACACACACACACACACACACTATTCTGGTCATCTTGTTAAAAAAAATTGGATATAAAGTAAGAAGTGCAACATTGCACTTAGTCACTACATAAAAACATACTTAAGTTAAAAACATGACAGCTTACAAAATATCGACAGCTCTGAAAATTATACTCTGTGAAAACAGCTATGGTGACCAGATGATGGTGACACAGTGCGCCGAAACCGGTCGTCACTTTTATAAATTGGTAGTTTGCGATCTTGGGTTATCATTTGGAAACTATAAAACGAATTGATCGCCTCCAGACCAGACGGTGTCAGGTAATCTTAGTTATGTTGGTAGAGAAATAAGGCCAAAGGCAGTGCCGCGGTGGAAGCACAGATTCCCGTGAGATCGCCGAAGTTAAGCACTTGGCTAGCCGTTTGATGGGTAACCGTTTCGGGTCTATCGACCGCTGAAGGCAAGCGGGGTGCGCTCAAACCTTCCTAGGCCAATTGAGGAGCTACTTGATTGACAAGTAGCGGCTCCAGTAGCGAAAAACGGCATATCGGCTATTAGTGCAAGGCACTGGCCACGTCCCCCTCCATACCACATCCGGTGAGACATTCGGAGAGACGATGACACGGCGGCCGGTCGGTACCCGATGGGACTTTCGAGGCCTGGGCGGGACGGGGTTTAGCGTTTTAGTTTTGGCAGGGAAACAGCTCTTGCATATCGCCACAAACGGCCTCTTTATAACACCGCTGCAAATATCAGCGACGTAACACTTGTTCTAGTTTATTACCTGTTGTGAAGAAGTTAAGCAATCAATGGTTGTATTCCTTGCTACTAAATAGCTGTCACTTTAATATATTATTTATTTTATGGTAACTTTTTACCGTGATAACATGTGGTAGATCCTTTAAAAATCTAGTCATGATATGGAAAATTTATGAACTGTCAGGCTTTGAAATAATGTTTGACGGATTGAAGGATAGAAAATGAAATAAGCTGTAAAAATTAGGCAATAAAGATTTATGATTACGTGAAGGGTAAAATGAAGCTTAATGGAGTCCAAAGCTTTTGCTAAGAACTGCAACACTAAAAAACAGTAATATTTTAAATTACTCAAGGTAAGGGAAGGAATCATGAATACAACTCTGTACCCAAGTTTCGGTAACAGTGATATCACTGCGAAACCACTTCTTGCTGTGCCGCATCCCCTTGTGGCATAGGTGATTCACTGTGAAACAACCGTCTCACCCTAAAGCTCTAAACAATTTTTAGAATGAAAGTCTCTGTGGACAAAAGACAATTCAATGAACCGCATTTGCCTGTTCATAGCAAATCTTCAAGTACATGGGATACACCGCAAATCACATTTAAGTGCCTGGCAGAAGATTCATCGAACCACCGTTACACTATTTATCTGCCATTCCATTCTCGAATAGCGCGCGGGAAGAAAGGACACCTGAACCTCTCCGTTCGAGCTCTGATTTCTCGTATTATATTCTGATGATCATTTTTACGTATGTAAGTGGGAGTCAACAATACATTTTCGCATTAGGAGTAGAATGTTGGCGATTGTAGTTTCGTAAGTAGCCCACGCCGCAGCGATAAGCGCCGTTGTTGTAATGATTTCCATCCCAGATCTTGAATCATTACCGTAACGTTGTCTCTCCTGTATCGTGACAATACAAAACGAACTGCTCTTCTTTGGACTGTCAAACTCGCCTGATAAGGATCCCTCACTGGGCAGCAAACTACAAAAAAAGACGGACAAGAGTGGTGTATGCAGCCTCTTTAGCAGTTCTGTTGCATCTTTTAAACGTTCTGCCAATAAACGCAGTCTTTGGTTCGCCTTTCCCACGAATTTATCTACGTGTTCTTTCAAGATTAAGTCTGAAGTAATAGTAATTCCTAGGTATTTTGAAGAGTTTACGGCCTTCACTTATGATTGATTTATTTTGTAAACAAAGTGTAACGGATTTCTTTTCCTACTCATGTGGACGAATTCACACTTCTCATTATTTAGACTCAGTTGCCAATTTTACACCATAGTGATATTCAGATAGTTCTGCAGTTGGTTTTGATCTTCAGATGATTTTACTAGACGGTAAATGACGGCATCATCTGCAAACAACCTAAGAGAGCTGCTTATATTTTCGCCCAAGCCGTTTATGTAAATAAGGAACAGCAGAGAACCGATAACACTAACCTGTGGAACGCTCGAGATCACCTCTGTTTTAGTCGATGCCATACCATCGATTTCTACCACCTGTGTCCTCTCTGATAGGAAATGCCCTATCCAGTAGCAAATTTGGGGCGATATACCATAACCACGCAATTTGATTAAAAGCCATTTGTGAGGTACGATGTCAAAAGCCTTCTGCAAATAAAGAAATACGGAATCTATTTGCGTACCCTTGTCGACAGCTAGTTGTGTTTCGCATGAACGATATTTTCTAAATCCGTGTTGAAATCGAAACGATGTGCAAATTGTAGTTCAAAAAACTTGCCACATAGGACGAAGTGGTCATGCAAAGTGTGTGATGTAGGATTGTGACTAACTGATAAAAAAGACTTTTTTTATAATATCATGAGAAATAGGAAAATGTGCTGTATGTAATGTACTAATTTTGCTTTAGTTTGAAAAAAAAAATTGAAAGAAAATGTAACACTAGTGTAATAGCAAATTTTATTATTTGGATACATTGAAAAATCCCTTGTGTACCAGTGGTTTAACAGTGAAACACCTATAGGCTGTTTCACTGTGTTTCCCTCTGTAACTTATAAAATAATAGGCGACGGGAAATTTTAATGCAGTAGGTCAATTTATTGCATCATTTTCCAAAGAGTTACAGCACAAATATATAATTTTTTAAATGGAACAATACTTTTTTCTACCGTGCATTGGATTCGTTGAAACCAGTTGCGTCCAAACCAATTTAAACTACATTCCTATCACTGTTAGTTTGGGAGCTACAACCCTTCAAAGTTTAGGGCCGGAGGCTACGACAGCGTTCCTGAGTGGCTGATGGTCATGAGACAGTGGGCCGTGCCCCACGGGATAGCCACTCGGCCAGTCAGCTACGCTATCGCAGCCTCCGCCTCCGGAACTTTGAAGGGTTGTAGCTCCCAAACTAACAGTGATGGGAATGTAGTTTAAATTGATTTGGACGCAGCTGGTTTAAACGAATCAAATACACGATAGAAAAACTATTGTTCCATTTAAAAAATTATTTCTTTGTGGTGTAACTCTTTGGAAAATGATACAACAAACTATGTTCATAGCTCCGCAGAAAGTGTAACATTTCTTTTGTTGACCTGCCGCATTTAAATTTCCCGTCACCTATTATTTTATTAGTTACAGAGGCAAACACACTTAGTGAAACACCCTATATAAACTGAATTTAAAATTAAAAAAATTGTAATGAGCACCAGTAAGACAGTGATGAAGAATAAAACCAAATTTCAGTGCCTATCATATCCAACATATCCAAAAGTATTGGTTTGGCTCAAAGGGTTACTAGGGAGGGGAGGGGGGGTTATCCGAAGAAAACAATGGTCGCACTAACTCACACTTACTTTCTTTGAGTCAGTTCACAAAGCTAAAGCGGCCAAAAAGAGGAACAACGAAAGACGACGCCTGCTCGCGTTCTCCTTCCAAGAATTACGTGAAACTTGAGATGAAAATTATGGGCAGAGGTTTAGTTTGAAAGGAGAGTGGATTCTGCTATCGTCAGATGCGCGTGTGATTCACTTTTAGTAAAAACACACAAAGCGTTATGTGAGATGGTCTTCTTGTAAGGCTCGTCGCCGGCAGTGACAGCTGGCAGTAAGTCCAGTGCCCAGCAGGTAGTAGTTGGGCCTGGCTAATTGGGGCGCTACCAGCCGCCTCTGTAATAGCGGAGCAGAGGGGGCGGCGGGGGCGGCGGGGGCGGCGGGGGCGGCGATAATTGCTGTGGCCGCCGCCCACCTGCGACCGCAGCCCTTCCCTGCCCGCCTGCTGCCGTCTCCCGCCAGCTCTGCTCTAGAAGCCCACTTTGCCTTGTGTCGCGGGACACGCGCAGTCAAGGCAGCAGTCCGGAAGTCACATAGCCCTGATTCAAGCAGATATATATCAGGGCAGTTGAAAGTTATTTATGGATTTTACTAAGATATTTTTTGAATCTGGACATGTATTTGCCTTACGGCTTTACTTGTATGTAAAATTCATATAAAAATCTACAGTTTTGTTCCAATCTTTATGAAATTTTGTGCACGTAAGCTTCAATCCATAAGGACGGTCGCCGTAAGTGTATGAATCACATACGATATATAGTTCACGATATATGACTTCATAAACAATAAGATGCGTGAAAAACTGCTGCATTTTGCCAGAATGCTGCTCATTTTCTCTTAAACCATTGGACCGATTTCAACGAAATTTGGTATACACATTCCTTACCGTGAGGTAACAATTGCTACATGGTTAAGAATCACATACGGCACACGGTTCAAAAGATATTACTTCATAACCAATAGAAATCGCAAAAAATGCCATATAATGCGGCGAGACTTTCGAAATATACTGTATGAGAATGACAATAGTTACCGACTTGCAACAAACTTTAAACATAATTTCAAACCTTTCTTTAACTTTTCCTCGCCTGCAACCATAGTAACATGATGAAAGGAAGAAAGTTTCTCGCTTACTTCTTTTCCGCTGTTTATGGAGTAAAACTACGGCTCTCGGTATGACGTTACAATTTGTAATTTGAACACTACAAATTGTAGCGACGGGAATTTTACAGACAGTATACACATATATAGTTGAATGTAGCTTCTGAATTGTATCACAGTACGACACGTAGTTCATGAAATATGAGCACATAAACAGTAACGTTCACAGAATACCGCCCTATGACGCACCAAGTATTAATCTATTACTTCTTCACTACTAATTGCATTCGCAAACAGATTTTACACACATATACCACTTATACAAATAAATAAATACCTGAAAAAGTGTACAATTGTACAACATATAACTTAATAAATATGAGATCCTTCGAATTTTATACATTGTTTGATTGCTATCTTTGGTTGGATAATTTTGTACATTATTCAAGACAGCGATATTTCTTACATATTCTCTGATAAATATAACATGTTTTAAGAAAAAAGGAAATGGGGAGAGAGAGAAGGAATAGGAGAACTACTAACTCAACGCAAGAATAAATAAATACCTGGACAACGCCGGGTTTTTAGTTAGTCTATTATATGCTTCGATACTCTTATTCGATGTTTGTTACCACTGCACACCATAATATCTTTGTAACTGCTACAACAGCATCTTTGACCGCTGAGGCGTGGAAGATAGCTCAGTACAGTAGCATGGTAGTCACCGTGTTGTACGGTTCAGTTGATGATTCACGTGCCGAATTTGTTGTCACTGATTACTTTATGTACCTATGAATGTATCCTGCTAGAGGGTGACGAAATTTAATTTAATATTGGAAGAGGAATTTTGTATTAAGAGGACGAGAATATTTGTAATCACCATTAATGCCAAGTCAACAACAAATGTATGTTTCTTTAGCAAAAATAAATAATATAATGATTACTAATTTTCTTATTTCAGCTCAATCTACTCCCTCATTTTCCTGCCTGTGGCATTTTTCTATTTTTGTGGCATGGTACGTGTCGAGTTTGAGATTTCCTTTAAAAGTAAATGTTCACGTGCCAGTAATCAGTTCTTGCCACTAAAATCTAATTACCAAACTGGTGCTCACTTTCAATTACTCACTATAAATTAGAAACTTTCACCTAAATAACCGTTGCACTTTCAATCAGTTTAGACGCACTGTTTCTTAATTAACTGTGCAAGTATTAATAATAGGGCTGTAACTAAACAGAGTTCTTGCCACTGAAATCTAATTTCCAAACTAGGGCTCGCTCATTTTCAATTTGTCACTATAAATTAGAAGCTTTCACAGTAAGTGAATTCACATTCTTTACCTCCACATAATGGGTATTCCAGACACAACGTCGAATTTTTTTCGAGTATGAACGATTTCACTGGCGAAACTCATATTAACTATCTAATTCTTTGGGCATCCAAGGCTTATATACATTGTTACGAAATTCTAGAAAGCAATACAGACGATAAAGCCAGGATTGCTTTCCATGAATTATCGTAATCCGCCTTAGCTGTTGCGAAACAGTTTGTAACCTAATAAAGGCATATAAGACAGCTAAGGCGGATTACGATAATTCATGGAAAGGAATTCTGGCTTAATCGTCTGTATGATTTTATATAATTTCTTAAGAACCTCACATTATCTACGATGTGTCAGAAATTGCAGCCAGTTTGTCATAAGTACAAAACCCCGTGCTTTGACGGTACAGGAGTTACACATTGGTCTCGCTGATCTCTAACTACAAATCAATATATGTTTCGAACACTGAGCTTATTGTGATTCTTGAGGTTTATCCGGCGTATGGAATGTTTCATAAATTTTCGGAATCAGGCTGCAATCCCGAAATTTTATGGAACATTTCACTTACAACGACAAACCATCAGTGAGGTTACGTCCGAAGTAAGAACATCTGCTGAAAATGTGAACTCTTCTCTTTGCAGCTCCAAGCGAAAAATTAGTGAATGGTGCATACTCGGTTTATGAGCCTCTAAATTCACTCATATGGAAACGATGCCCTAACAAACCACATTTATATGTGCTACACATGTCAGAATTGCAACTTAGGGAACGCCGGGAGGATGAATGTATTAGAAAGAATGGGCTTCAAGATAGGAAATTTTATTCAAGAAATCCTGAGAAAAAATAGATTTACAGCGCGTCACTGCAGCTGAAACGTCAGTTGAAGACATGGTAAAGGAAAGGAGACAGACAACAAGAAACCAGAAGAGAAGCCTTGAAGTGAAATAGGACCCAGAGTACAAATGTGGTACCTTCAGAAAAAGTAACATAAGGAAAAATTTCAGATTTAACTTTAAATCACGTTTCCTGAAAACTTTTTTTTTTAAGTTTATGTACCTTTTTCTCAGATTCTATGAATGCTAGAATTATGAAATTTTTTACACATATTTCTGTAAAGCTAATTCTGATTGCAAGCTGAGATGCGGGGCAAAGTGATTGGAATTTTGCATGAGTTTAAAATTGTACTTGTTGAATTATAATTAAAAATTAGTATAATTCTCCTATTTCACGTATTCCAAAAACCTCATGAAAGAAGCCTACAACATATAAAGAGATGAAACAGAGAAAATTTTGTAGAAATCTCTCTTGAATACTTTCTGAGAGAAAGGAGCATACATTGAAAATAAAACTTAAAATTAAAATAAATAAATAAATAATTCCAAGGCTTTTATATACAAATGTGTTATTTTCATGAAAAGCGTGGTACAAAATTTCATTCCCATATCTTCAAAACTGTGGATTTGGTGCATTTTTGAAATTGTGTGTTTTTTTATCAACGCCCCACTCAAGGGAATGGAAACTGATGATGAGATGTGGGTTTCTCCACGATCGAAATATGCTCATCCAGTCCTTTGAAATGTCAAAGGCATGCTGATAGTTTTCTCTGAAGGATTAGTTCATCGTGAATTCCTGCCACAGGGGGGGAAACAATCTATAGTAGTAACGGGACAAGATATGACAATTGTGAGATATTGTGAGAAAGGTACAGCCCGAAACGTGGCGGACAATTCGTGATTTTTGCATCACAATAACGCACCCTCACAATTCATCCCTGTTGGTGCGTTACTATTGCACAGAAAACGGAAATCACTGCGCTGCCTCATTTTCCGCACTCTGCTACGGCGGACACTTTTCTTCTCAAAGTTGAAAACCTAGGTAAGGGACGAAGATTTCGAACGATACGCGAAATAAAAGAAAAAGTGCATACGGCGTTTCACTTGATCCAGCACGACGGCATCGTTAAAAGGAAACGGCGATGGTAGAGTGGCATCTATTATGGTGTACGGCAGCGGTATATTTCATCACCTTACATGCTAACTTTACGAGGGGCGTTTGAAAAGTCCACGCAAAAATAAAAACTACTAACCTGTTGGGGAAAATCATTTTTATTCCTCGAAATAGTCTCCTTTCAGACGTTTATATTTCGTCGAATGCTGTTGTAATTCGTTGATCCCTTTCGAAAACTAGGAAGCCTGCAAAGTAGTTATTAGTTTCTGCAATCATCTCCTCGTTTGAATGAAATCTTCGTCCCACCTGACATTTCTTCATATTTGGGGACAAATAATAGTCCGAGGGAGTCAAATCTGGAAAATAGGGGGGGGGGGGATATGAAACGTGTTGGAATCATGTTCCCATTAATTTTACGACCACAACTGCTGAGGTGTGTGCTGGGGCAATGTCGTGAAGGGAAAGGACTGTTTTGTGGACCCATGGCCGGCGTTGTTCTTGCAGCTAGGCTTTCAAACGCTGCAATAACGACGAATAATATGCACCTGTAATAGTTTCACCCTGTTCCAGATAGTCGATGAGGATTATCCCTTGCGAATGCCAAAAGACCGTCGCCATAACCTTACCGTCCGAAGGACCGGCCTTAGCCTGTTATGGTGCAGATTCTCCCTTGGTAACCCATTCTGTAGATTTTTCATTGGTCTCAGGAGTGTATTAAGGTATCCACAGTGCCGAAACGACGCTTAAAGTCCTGCTGATTCTTCCTGAACAGCTGCCAACCTTCCATGCAACTTTTTTTTTTTTTTTTTTTTTTTTGGTCAAGCGTGAGCAATTGCGGCACTCATTTTGCGAATAGCTTTCTCATGTCTAATTGTTTATGGAAAATATCATGTACCCTTTCATTCGAGATCCCCACATCACTAGCAATCTCACGCATCTTAACTCATACCATCGATTTTAGCAATGATTTCTTGAAATCTAACGTCCACATTGCGTCCAGAACGTTCAGCGCCACTTGTGCCCATATGGCCATACCAAATATTTTGAAGCCACTTGTAAACTGTTCTAATCAAAGGTCTAGAGTCACCATAATGTTTATCAAGCTTCTCCTTAGTCTCCTGAGGCGTTTTGCCTCTCATAAAGTAATGCTTAATGACCACACGAAATTCTTTTTCGTCCATTGTTTGACAATCACTCAACTTCCTTGATTCACACGAATGCCAAACACAAAGAAATAGACCAATATGGCTGAAACGTTGTGTGCCTTCTTTCCAAAGATTCTATTAAGTAAACATGACCTCGATACGTGTCGGTGGTGCCATCTATCGGATTTTTCACGGAGTTTTCCAATGCCTCTCTTACGTCATTAATAATTATAAGGGACATTCATTTATAATGTATTTATCTGCATCCCTTTGATTCCGGTTTATGTTGAGTTAATGTAGGTATAAAGAAAGGGTGAGTCATTGTTGACTACGTTACTAGGAAATTTGATGCTGAGAGACAAGATAAAACATTACTGAATTTGCCTGTGGTAGTATTCTGGTGGCGGAAGTCATAATGCAGCTACCACAGTTGGAATGAACAGCGTCCAGCCGGAGGGAAGGCACTTGTTGGACGAGAAGACCAAGGTCGCAGCTGACTGACCTGCCATGGCCATAGGCATCTTCGCGCCAAAACTTCCAATAGACGATGCGATTGACAAATTTCAACAGTCGAACGGTCGAACGTTACGAGAATATTCGAGTCGTTTCTAGAACTCCTTTCTGGCGGGAAAGATGCTCGGATGAAAGAAAAGGCGGGAGCGGGAGATTCGAAACCGGAGCGTAATTGATGTTAGCGGCATGAGGGACATGTTGTGTGCCACAAACTGAAAGGAGGATTCGACTTGCTGCGCTCCTAGGGAGAGGACGCAGGTAAGGGATTGCGGGTAGTTTGTCCTGTGACCATCCTCACACTTTTTCGAAGTGCTCATTACATTGCCTGAAATATTATGATTTGTTTCTCTTTTATCAGAGGAACACTTTGCATTGTACTTGCATTCTGTAGTAGTAATTTACGAGCGTACAATGGAGTTTCTCTTCTGCTCCTGACCATTGTGTCAATCTGTTTGCAAGGACCCCTCGTTCGCTACATGAGTTCAACGTAGGAGTTTTTCGGACGAAATAATTCGTTTACTGTGTAGCAATAGTCTCACAGCTCCAGCGTCACGGTGTGTGCCGTCCATGGACCCTTACCTCCATCGGTCTGACCAGAGCAGTACGACGAAATAATTTGTGTTATACACACTTTGCATTTGGTATAGCGCAGTTTAAAGTTAAGTGTAGCGTTATTCTGATTTGCTGAGTTCTTTAACAAGTAGGAATAGCGATTTGTGTCTTTAAAAATTGATAAGTACTCAGTATCGACATTTTTTCTATAATAGGTGGACATGGTGCCATTCTTGCGAGGGACCATCAATATTAATGTATCGACATTTCATTCCTGAATTGTGCAATGTCTTTTTCTGGAATTAAACGTTCATAACTGAATCCTCCGATTTCTTATTTAATAGGACGTTGACCTTAATGGATAAAAGTATGCAACTTTTTAGGTATTGCAAGGATCAATTTTTATTTTTCTGTGACATCTAATACTAGGGAACCAACAGCAAAAACCAGCGACAGGACCATGAAACGAACATTAGCCACCAGTCGCGACTTATCACAGTGGGGAGAATCTTTCAAGGAAGACCATACCCAAAACGTAATGGGTAAGTGTTTCTGACACATCTCTTGATAGGAGCATGTGAATGTAATTCATATATACAGAATAAAATCTGAGCAGCAGCAGCAAGTACAGTCAGTTAAAACAAAAGTGGAATGAAAAAAGAACTGTACGAAACTAGAAGGTCACTACCCCGAGCTCCATTCATTCCTGATCAATTTCTTACAGTCACTTTGTGCCATGACACGTTAAATGCTTACAGGGAGTATCCAATTTTCGTAGATCGATAACGTTCCAGTGTCGAATTAAGGAAATATTTCTTGGCAATGTATGTTACTCGTGCTACAGTCCCACAGCGACGACATGCAATGATCCTTGAATTCTGTCATCGTCCAACGCAATGGAACAATGGAACGCAACAATGAATATATTTCATGGGAGATATTACGAAGCTTATATCTACAGTTCACTGTTCCCCGACAGGTACTTCAGTAGTTCACACATGTTTTTGCTGAAGTTCTGTCTTTAAGTGGACCCATTGCAGATTCTTGAGAATTCACCAAATTCCCAGAAACTCCACTAGACAAGTTTCATCGCAGATACATAATAAACCTCAAAAAAGAAATGAATACTTTTGCATGGCTTGGAAAAAGCCAACAACATCCATACTTTCTGATAACAGACTATTTTTCACTCCAACTAATTGATCTAAGCGTGAACAAGCAAAGTCTTCCAGCAGCTTGTCTAAGCTGACAGGCAACGGCTGCGAGACTGACGGGTGAGTTGGTCGTTTCGTGCTAAAACTGACCGCATCAATGATGCTAAAGTTTGCACCCACAGTCAGCAACCCTGTTGGTACGCCTTCAGATGGGTGGACACCTCGCGACGGAAATAACTGACGGGTCGCACTGGAGCACTTTACCGCGTGGGCCTCCAACTGCATACAGTATAGTGGGTTGCCCACGCATGCTATCGGATTTTTATGGCGAAAACCACATCGTTATTTTAGACCACATAGAGGAAGAACTAAGCACATTAAAGCAGGAAATCCGTCAACGGAAGGAAAGATTGTAAAGTCCAAATATCATTGAAACAGGAATTTAAAAACAAGCTCTAAGTAAAATAATTTATGCAAATGTCAAAAATCTTATTCCCCAAAGTACATATTCTTCCCATATTTTTCCCCGGAATGAGAGAATTGTACTCGAAACATCGTATCACCTACCGTTTTGGTATAAATTATATATTTTGGCACCATTGTCTCACTTTAGGTTAAGGTAGTAACACTAAACGGGCGTCATTGCGATAGTCTTTTGAAAGCTTGAAATCCAAATGAAAATAACGGCTTAACCATTCATCTGACATCAAAACTGGATAAACGATTTTGTAGAGGACAATGTTCTCTACAACTTTACTCTTAGTTTTTCTGGCCCACTTTCGGTTACGGTAGTAACACTGTTTAGTGTTGGGCCTTTGCGATCGCATTTTGACAGCTCGGAATTTAAATAAAAAGAACTGCTTAACCGTACATCTGACACAAAAACTGAATACACGAATTTTTAGAGTAGAAGATTCTCCATAACTTTGCTCCGTTATGGTTTTTCATATCTTGCATCGTTTCAGAGATATTTTCAAAAATTACGGCGATTTTACGATATCTGTCTTTCTGCCCGTGTCTGTCCGTAACGTATTCCCACTTTTTAGGTCGAACCGCTCAACCCATCGGCCCCAAATTTTACATACATAATAGTTGGTAGACAGAGACGAGAACCTCCCTTTTTCAAACTTTGCGAAAAAAATTCATTGGCAACACTAAAAAAGCCGCTTTTAATGTAATTCTAATTGCAAACAAACTGTTCATCTGACACGAAAACTGACTAACTGAATTTGTAGAGAAGAAAATTATCTACGACTCCATCTCTTGATTTTTTGTAAAGCAGGCGTTAGAAAAAGTCACGTGACATTATTCGCCCATTACTGTCTCCGGCATACGCCATCTTGTTTCCTGTATTCTACGATTTTCTTATTATAACCTAATCTTTGTCATTTCAAAGCAGTGCCGCACTGAAGAATTAACAAAAGAACGTCGTTCATAGTACGATAATTATAATATAGTTCATAAAAATATCATTTTAGAGTACTAGAATTAATTGGAAATTTGGTAGGTGTTCGCCGTGGTGTTGTAGTTAGTGAGTTACGTTTTGCTGCATGTGCTCGGTATTTAGAAACCCACCAATACAATTTCTTTCGCCTTGTCTCCTAAAAGAGTTTCCTGCACTCTTAATAATTAAATCGAGCTATCTTGTGCAATGTTTAGAATTGTCCCGATGTAAGAGTGCTCTCTCTAAAATGTGCGTTTATTCTATTTCTTTAACATCTACATCTACATCTACATGGGATACTCTGCAAATCACATTTAAGTGCCTGGCAGAGGGTTTATCGAACCACCTTTATACTACTCATCTCCCATTCCATTCTCGAATAGCGCGCGGGAAGAAAAAAATACCTGAATCTCTCCGTTCGAGCTCTGATTTCTCGTATTTTATTCTGATGATCATTTCTATCTATGTAGGTGAGAGTCAACAATATATTTTGGCATTCGGAGGAGAATGTTGGTGATTGGAGTTTCGTAAGTAGACCATCACAGCGATAAGCGCCATTGTCGTAATGATTCCCATCCCAAATACTGTATCATTTCCGTGACGCTGTCTACTCTGCATCGTGACAATAGAAAACGAGCTGCCCTTCTTTGAACTCCTTCGATGTCCTCCGTCAAACCCACCTGATAAGGATCCCACACTGGGCAGAAATACTCCAAAAAGGGACGGACAAGCGTAGTGTATGCAGTCTCTTTAGTAGATCTGTTGCATCTTTTAAGGTTTCTGCCAATAAAACGCAGTCTCTTGTTCGCCTTTCCCAAGACATTATCTTCGTGTTCTTTCCAGTTTAAGTCTGAAGTAACAGTAATTCCTAGATATTTTGTAGAGTTTACGGCCTTCACGTTTAATTGTTTTATCTTGTAAACGAAGTTTAACGGATTTCTTTTCGTACTCATGTGAACGACTTCACACTTCGCATTATTTAAAGTCAATTGCCAATTTTTAAAACAAAGTGGTATCTAATTCACATCATTCTGCAGTTGGTTTTGATCTTCAGATGATTTTACTAGACGGTAAATGACGGATTCATCTGCAAACACCTAAGAGAGCTACTTAGATTTTCTCCCAAATCGTTCATGTAAGTAAGGAACAGCAGAGGACCAATGACACTATCCTGTGGGACGACCGATATCACCTCTGTTTTAATCGATGCCTTACCATCGATTTCTACAAACTGTGTCCTCTCTGACAGGAAATCCCCTATCCAATCGCAAATTTAGGGCGATGTACCAAAACCACGCAATTTGATTAAAAGGCTTTTGTGAGGTACGGTATCGACATACTGTGAAATACATCACAACGAATTGAACACTGGTCTTTTGAAGCATTTTCGCTACAACTCTGATAATGAATATTCTAAACAACGTGCAGTTACTGATAGTTACATTACAAATGGAGTCCTAGATTTTTGTGGTAACTGTCGTTTCTTAATCAAACGGAAGGGAAGTGTATACACTGCAACAAATTACCTGCTTTTTCCTAAGAAATTATTCACTGTTAATAGAATATGTTGAAAGATATTAATTAGGATCAATGCGTCTACTAAAATGTCTTTGGCATGGTTGCTATTGAAGCTTTTAACGTAGATTGTATTACCTTTTCTGAAGTTCAGATACGACTTTGTTCGTGCTACTTCGTTATGTGCTATAATATCGAATATTTTGTTTCATACCGTGACTAGGTTTTCTAACACAGCTAAAATAATAAACGGAATAAGTATGATAATACCGAATTCCACAAGCTCTAGTACTGAATTATATAGAAAGTTACTATTATCATTGCGTGATTTACAACAGTCAAAGTATCTCCCCAGTTTGTGTACATGTAATAAAGAAGTCTATGTTTCCAAGTCTTCGGTATGTATTTCATGATATTTTCACAACATAGAACAAACACACTTTTTTTAAAAGAAAAACCGCTGTCACCATTGAACAACTCAGAATCTTGCAGAATATAGTTGTGTTCAATTAACAAAATAATAATAATAATAAAGGGCCAGTGGCCGATTTTCATTTGTTTATATTTTTTTTCACATAGATCGATGCTTTGTGGTAGATTGTTCATGTTCGTTCCGGGTTCTTCGTGTAGAATTGTGCTCAGTATTGAAACTCGTCCGCTGTTTATTTACTGTTAACTAGCCGTGTTTGTGAAGTTAACAATTGACTACTTGCTCACAAAATCTAGTTACGGCGATATTAAGACAGCGGCGGAAGTATACAGTTCCCTTAAGCAAAACTCTGATTCTATAAGTTAAGCAAACAGTTCTAGCTTTACTGTAATCTTTAGAGGAAACTGCACACCATTAAATAATGATCCGCAGTTATTGATCTAAATCGGAAATCATAAATGTTGGCAATGGAAACGCAAATATTCTCTGCTCCAGAAGGGAGCAGAGACACAAGATACATGAACAAATTACTCCGCATTAATCCAAAATAAATTATGAGTGGAGAATTTAAATTAGCACAAAAGGATTATAGTTTAACAAATTAATTTAATGTTCAAAACAAGAACAACAAGGACGGAAGACCATTTGTTTTACTATTACAACAAAAAACACACTTTACAAAATATTCAAAATAACGACAATTACGTGGCCCTAGAATTGCCCACCTGCAAAGTTGAGAACAGGTTTCATAGGGGGGAACGGAGGAATTTCAGCACATTCACACACAGATTCGTACGCCAAGCCATGCAGGTACTTACCAAGCACCCAACACCAATATACCAAGATGACAGCCAAGAAATGTAGAGAATGCAGATAGAAGGTTCACTCGCGCACAATGAAATAGCACTTGACTTCCATAACGTGTCAAGCTAGTGGCTTAGGCTCATGAGCAACTATCAGAAACAAACGCACTTGGTTTAAGACCACAAAGTGTGGTATACAGATGGAAGTTAAAGTTTCCCTAGAACTTCTAACTATACATTATATCAAGGTTTCATTAAATAATATCTAAAAACGGTCGCTCTGGCGTTCGTTTAGCACAGGGAGAAGATAGCTACAGAAGGTTAAAGTTGTTAGATCGATACAGCACTCTACTAAGTCGGAACACAAAATATGCATAAAGTTAACAAAATCAATTTCTAAGAGAATAAGATCGTGAAATATATCGTGTAACCATTCTTTCTGATCAGAGGAATGATATCTATTAGATAAGCAAGGTTACAGATTGCTACAGCACAATACAGAGGTTGGTCACAAAAAATCAGATAAGTGAAATAATTCTATTTCATGAAAATTAAAAACACAATATACGTCGTGCAACGGTTCTTTCTACACAGAGGAAAAAGATCTATTTAACGGTAATAACCATGAAAGGGAACACGCTAATCGCCACAACACATGCGCCAACAAGTACACAGATTACAAGTTAGAATGGACAATTTTCGGGGAAAATTATCATGCTACACTCACTAGGAAACACCTTAGCAAATTAGCTATACAATTATTAACCACTCATGTGCACTGAATGATGGAAGGCTTAGTCTGATATCGTCCACGTGTTCTGTCGACAAAGTACGAACAGTATAGGCACCGCAAATCCCCGAAAATATTAGAATTCAACTACGATAAGAATGCGAAAGACATTGAACATATTTAAACAGGCAAAGAAGTGATTTAAAAATTGTAAAGTGCAAAAACTTTGCTAACGAAACACCATCAGAGCCTCGCAATCAGATTCCAGCAAAAATCGGCATAAAATTAGCAATCGTGTAGGAAATTAATCAAAATCTCATTACTACACATAGTGTAGCTGCTACTCCCGGAATGAAACTCGTGAAAAGGCATAAGTACGACTATGGAGCCTGAACTATGTCGATCCATGAGGCCACAGAAGAACCAAATCCAGAGGTACTTACCCTACCAGGAACCAAGAAGCAAATGAATAGCTCTCTTCAACACTGCTTAACCGTTACCAGAGAGGGGTAGTGGAAGGGAGCCCAGAGAGCATCACCGTTTGTCAGGCAGGTAACCTCAACAACTCCCAGCCAAGGAGGTTAAGAGCAAGCTACATTAGGAATCTTTACTAAGACTGGGTTCTGCTCAGCAGATGGCAAACCTACTTCTCGCCCAGAGATAATCAACGCCCAGAGTTTGAAAGAAATTACGAAACGAAACAGACAAGACGCGCCTAGCACTTCCTAAACTCTCTTACATGCAAAGTTTCATTCATTCTGTTGAAGCCAGGGCCACTGGGAGCACATCACAGTATACACTAATAGATATTTGGGGCCTCATGTACAACATAGACACTTAGAATTTGCATACAGATAAAACTAAATCAATAGATCATGCCTGGTATCTCGCATATTGCGAGTGGAGTGTCTTGCTACACTCAAAAAAATGTCTGAAGCTCATCAACATTTGTTCGTGGGGAGTCAGTTAAATGGAACACGTTATGTGGACGTGTTTCAGTATTTTTTATTACAGATGGCGTCGAGCCCTCTTCCTTTTTCTCTCTTTTCATTGGTTCTTTGGTTTGATCGGTTCTTTGTGTTTTTGTTTCATTTTGATCGTTTCATCGTTGACTCGTTTTTTTCGTTACAGATGGCATTGAGCACTCTGATCGAGCCACAGACATACATTACTAGACTGGCAAACTAGTCTCTGTGACTGAAGTTGATGCCGCTATCTTGCCTCACCTCATGTCAAAAAGTTTCCGTGCGGTACTACTATGATCTTCTGACATGATATGACATTGTAAGCTTTACTAGTTGGTTTGAAGATGATTTGCATTTGAGGTAACACTTCCGCATTTTCAAATCGTGTTATGAGAAGAACATGTTACGTACAGTTAAACATTAGCATTAACATCTAGGCAAAGACTTTCTACCATTTTGTTGTGTTGCCAACATAATGAGAGGTTGGCGGGATGATAGGTAAAATTTTACCGTTACGTACAGTTAAAGCAGAAGTAGTTATCTGAAAGACACTAACAAGAATAAAGCTATGTGTTACCCACGACAACATTTATAACGGTCATGCTATTAAAAGGAAAACCGAAGTTGATCTAAACTGGAAACAGATTAATAAAAACAGGAAACGCGACTCATTAGTGAGTGCGTCAAAGCAGACTATAGATTTCGTAAGACCTTTCGAAATAATAAGGGTACACTTTTATAATGACCATACCACTGAAAGAAAATCCGAGGTTGAATGAAATTGGTAAGAGATTAATAATAACAGCAAATCAATGCAACTCATTACTGTATATGTTGAAGCTTACTCAAGCTTTAAAAATTTCAGCGAGGTACAAAACTCTAACGACAGCATAATTACGTCAGTTTATTCGTATTTTTACGACTGTTTTCTGTAATAACTCACACGACTGCTCGCACGTTATAGTATAGGAATATAGCGGCGAGATTTCACTGACACCAATGATACTGCATACGGCATTGCCAGTCTAGTAATGTATGTCTGTGGATCGAGCACGCTGAGCTACCATGCCGACAATTCTCTGACCGAGCGCTCTGGTCCACCGCACTTGAGAGTTTTGAACTTCCGCCTAAGATGTTCGTGCATCACAAACTATTTTGCTGTCCATTATGCTACGCCAAACAGCTGCGGAAGGAATCCGTAATTCTCGTACCATCGATGGCAGGTGTTATCGCTAATATGGCATTTTTAGACATTAGATTGTAATTCATTGTCCTAACGACGATGTGTTTTTGATAATTTTCAGTACGCTATTACTTTGAAATGACAACACCTGAGTTGAAATAGGAAAATCATTAAACACAGAAAGCTAGATGGCGTATACAAAAGAGAATTTCGGCCAAGGTTTTGGGCGATGGATGTCACTTGACTGATTTCCAAATACCAAATGTTGAGCACCACCATAAAACCAATCATAAATGTCACTAAAGTGGTTATTATTTTATGCATATTTTAGTGTTTTTACAGACTGCTTTTGTGTGTGTATCAAACAACTTCTTACGTCTGTTCACGTGTGTACATAGCACGGAAGAGATGCTAATCTGATGATGGTAAAGCCGAAACGAGTCATGTATGAGGGGACACTATACTTGAAGTGTGACGTATAATAAAGAATTTGCGACTTAACCAGCATCACAGCAGTACTACCTAATCGTTTCAGTATGGTCGCCTGCCGCGTCAACGACTTTATGTCGCATTTACAATAGATTCAATACCGCTGCTAAAATGTTTGTCTTTGGCATAGTTGCTATGTAAACTTTTAATTGGAATTAAATTACTTTTCTGTAGTTTAGACATGACACTATTCATGTTACTACGTTCTGCGGTAAATATAGAGCAGTATTTGTTTCACACCGTGATTTCTTTTATAGCAAAAAGAAATAAGTGTGATAATACTGAATGTATATACATAGTTACTGCTATCACTACGTCATTGACAACAATCATTATAACAGTATATCCCCAATGTGATAAATAAGTATAGTTTTTCCATGCGTTTGTATATATTTAATAGTATGTTCAAAAATTAGAACAAATGTACTTCTCAGAAAGTGATGTTACCTGTGAACAACTCGGAATACCGCAGAACATAGTTGTGTTCAATTAACAAGAGTGTGTGAAAATGTTTTAGGAAGCAAGATAAAAACAAAATTCCAGTGGCGGGTTTCGACCCGCCGTCTAAACATGTTTGTACATCAAAAACTGATCAAACTAATGCGGCGCCCATTACGATACGTCGAACATATGTGAGAGTAATCCGTAATTCTCTTACAATTGACTAACTGTCGCATATAACGTAAGTCGCGAGAATGGACTTAACCAAAGTCCTGTTGAGCAAGAAAAGAAGAGCCCGGTGACCACGAAACAAAATAACGTTAGTAGAATTTAGAGTGTACTATTCTCCTATCAATAAACAGCCTACATTCTACAGTGCTCAAAGCGATATGCACTTCAAAAATAAACAGAGTCATCCAAAATCCCAGTTAGTGTGATTCCGTATGACATGACGCATAAACTTCTAGAGAAGGAGATACAAGATCAAGGGAGAACAGAATTCTCAGGACAGCTGTCGACGTTATTTACAACGTCTACCAAAGCTCCAAGGAGCTTGGAAAGAGAAAAGCGTCCCAAAACTACTGACCGGTGATTCAGTGATAGTAGAGCTGCAAGAATGTACCGATGAAGAGATCACAAATGCAGTCTGAAGCAAGAAGAGACGTTATAAAACTGAAATGTTTGTAAACCTTTTGTACCAAACTGCTATAGTCATCGGTCCCTAGACTTAGAAACAGATTAAACCAACTTAAACTAAGAACAACATACACACCAATGCCCCAGAGGGGAGGACTCGAACCTCCGGCGGTGAGCAACTGCGCACTCCGCAGCAAGGCGCCTTAATGTGCTCGGTCATTCCACCCCGGCAGGACGATGCAGATTGCATGTTTTGAGGAACAAAATTTTCCGATTTATGGGACAATCTGGGAAGAATGATGCATTGCGAAATGCGGACCGATGAAGAATGTTCTGCTTGTAACAAAGATATATTTTTGTGATTTTCATACCTGACAGAGCGAGGTAGTGCAGTGGTCACGCACAGGACTCGCATTCGGGAGGATGGTGGTTCAAATCCAGATTTAGGTTTTCCGTGATTTCCCTAAATCACTACATGCAAATGCTGGGGTGGTTTCTTTCAAAGAACATGGCTGATTTCCTTCGCCATTCTTACCTATAACTGCGAGCGTAAGCTCCGTCTCTAATGACCAAGCTGTCGACGGGACGTAAAACCCTAAGCTCCCTTCCTTCTTTTCATGTCTGAGAAAATTATTAATTCATTACTGTTTCTAATACCCACTATCGTCGTCTCTAATCCATAGCTTATACATTTGATACAAGAAATAAATTTTTATTGGACCACAACACATATATTTCGAACAAATCTATTCTAAAAACGATTGTTTATGATAAATATCAGGCAAGTCATTTCTACAAAACCCTGCTTTCCGCTATTCATCGAGTTTACTGCACTAATTTTTTCAGTATATTATTGAAGTTGAGACGCAACAGATAGAAGCTGTCACAATCATTAGTTGATTTTAATTATGTAATTTAATTCACTTCGTCATTGCAGTACCTGCTGATAAGTCATACTCATTTAAGGTTTTCAACTGCTTAATTCCTTGTTTTATCGTCTTGAGGTCTTGAGATATCGTTCATAAAGTAACTGGTTGGATCAAAATTTGTTTATGAAAGCACACATATTCACAAATGAAGTAAACATTCAATTACACTAGTTGAACTAAAGTTTTTCTGGAAGCTTAGGATTCAAATTAAAGTGTTGACTCATATTTTATATTACATTCATTGGCCAATGCAAAAAAAAAGTTTGGTTTGATGTGAGAGAGTATGTTTCTCAGTTATCTCGATTGGTAAAATTTTAAACAGAAAATCGTTAGGCTTCTGAATGCAAAAATAAGGCACCCGAAAAAAAAAAAAAAAAAAAAAAAAAAAAAAAAAAATATATATATATATATATATATATATATATATATATATATATATATTTTAAAGTTCAAATGTTTGTAAAGTTATGGGACCTAACCGCAGTAGTCTTTGGTAATTAAACTTACAAATTACTTAAACTAACTTATCCTAAGAATAACACACACCCGTACACCCATGCCCGAGGGAGGACTCAAACGTCCGACGTGAAACGGCCACTCGCACCGTAACAAGGGCCCTAAGTTCGCACGGCTATTCCGCCACGGCAGTTAAATAAATCTTCTGGAGTTCCTACAATTAGCGGACACTTAGAACTGAAATAAATTTACATTCAGACGGGAAAATTGCCTGAATGAATCATGTGCCACACCAATCCTCGGTATCAATTACAAAACGAAAAGCCTCGTTCATGGAGATGTGAAAGAATCTATTTCGTTACTATTAGGTGACCGGTAGACACCAAAAATTATTATCCGTACTAGTGAACAGAAATGGACTACAAGAATTTCCATTTCAAACAGTCAGTTATAACGACAATCTCGAGTGATACACCTGCAATGAGTGCAATGTGTTCTAAAGTTTAATTGTCTGCAATAGAAGAGCGTTTTTACAGTTTTACTTTTCACGCTTTTTTATTTACACTTTATCATATAATTTTTTCTCCTCTCTTCACTGTAGTTTTCAAGGTAAAATCTATACTAATAATAAATCTGTAAATGTAGGCCTGTTGCTGTTCAATTTTCGAAACTACTGGACGAATCTTCGTGCGGTTTTCACAGAAAACATGACAGTAGTTTTGGTCAACATACAGGCATAATTTTATCAAAATCGGATCACAGAAAAAGTGTTTTCAGTAACCGTCGTGTTTGTTGGTTCAACTATTGACAACCTCTTATCTCCAAAACTACTTCACGAATTTCCATGGGGTCTTCACAGGTAACTTGAGCGTAGCTCTGGACATCATACAGACTTCGTGTAATAAAAATCATATCGCTGAAAAAAAGAACATCGTAATTTGAAATATTTATCTACGACCGTTATGTTTGTCTGTTCCTTTGAACACGTTTATCTCCAAAATTACTTGACGACTTTTCATGGGGTTTCACACGTAACTTGAGCATATCGTTCGTTTACATACAGGTTTCAGTAATTAAAATCAGATCAGAGAAAATAAAGATATCATAATTTAATCACTTGTTTATAAGCCACCGTGTATGTCTATTTGTTGATGATAAAAGACGACCGCTCATTTTTTTTTTAATTGTAATTTATTTGATGTCGCTACATTAGCATTTTGTTAAAACTAGAACCCCACCCTTTTCAAGGCATGAGGAGGGCATTTTTATTTCTGAAATGTTAGTTAATATTGCTAGGATTTTGTTATTTTAATAATTTATTATTAGTTATAACAAACACCTGGTTTAAATTAAATCGGAATGACGAAACATCGATATCAAATATGAATGTTAAAGAGTGGCGGCCATCACCTGTGACTCACTCGAAAACGTTGGTTACATTTTGAACTTGGATAGAACGAAATAATTCACTCAGAATTCTAGTTATGTCGACAGCACCTTCTGAGACCCAGTTTCTTTCGTGGTAGCATTCAGATATATAAGATATCTAGTAATTGTGCAGGAGTAGAGTGCACTTCAGAGACAAAGGTATCTCTTTCAACGCTCAGGAAAACTCCCATCCAATTCTCAAGAAAAAAAATTCTTTTTTTTTATATATTTTATGAGTTGGACACTCAAAGACGGTCAAGCAATCAGCGGCGGAGGGAAGCTGAAAAAGTCTCCCGTTTCTTCGGCGATAACGACGCTCGTCAGAATCTTTGCAGCGACTTCGTTAAGGAGCGCGCTGACACCGGTTTGATTGCTCGCGCTCTCTCGGCCCATCACGGTAACGGCTCGCCCGGCCGGTCGTCAAGTGATCCCGCGAGGATTTCGCGTCGTCTCCGGGCCGCGGCGTTCCATCACGATTACCGACTTTTAATTTCTCCCTGATAGCCCCAAGGAAACAATTACTTTCAATTGAAGATCTCGGCTGTAAACCATGGTGAACGTTATGTCGGCGAAGAAAAGATTCATTGTAATTAAATCGTAGTAACAGATGTGCTTCGATCCTGTTAATTGTAGTTGCACGATAAAACCAAGAAAAAATTCTGATTTGCACTAAGAGCAACTTTGTCTAATATTGCATTTAACCCTTTGATTCCCATCTACATGGGATACTCTGCAAATCACATTTAAGTGCCTGGAAGAGAGTTCATTAAACCACCATTACACTATTTATCTCCCATTCCATTCTCGAATAGCGCGCGGGAAGAAAGAACACCTGAATGTCTCTGTTCGAGCTCTGATTTCTCGTATTTTATTCTGATGATCATTTCTACCTATGTAAGTGAGAGTCAACAATATATTTTTGCATTTGGAGGAGAATGATGGCGATTGGAGTTTCGTAAGTAGCCCACGCCGCAGCGATAAGCGCCGTTCTTGTAATGATTTCCATCCCAGATCCTGTATCATTTCCGTAACGCTGCCTCACCTGTATCGTGACGTTACGAAACCAGCTGCCCTTATATGTACTTTTTCGATGTCCTCCGTCAAACCCAACTGATAAGGATCCCACACTGGACAGCAATTCTCCAAAAATGGGTGGACAAGCGTAGTGTATGCAGTTTCTTTTGTAGTTCTGTTGCATCTTTTAAGGGTTCTGCCAATAAAACGCAGTCTCTGGTTCGCCTTTCCCACGACATTATCTGCGTGTTGTTTCCAGTTTAAGTCTGAACTAATAGTAATTCCTAGGTATTTTGTAGAGTTTACGGCCTTCACTTTGAAGAATTTATCTTGTAAACAAAGTTTAACGGATTTCTTTTCATACTCGTGTGGACGACTTCATACTTCTCATTATTTAGAGTCAATTGCCAATTTTTCCACCATACTGATATCTTATTCAGAACGTTCTGCAGTTGGTTTTGATCTTCAGATGATTTACTAGACGGTAAATTACGGTGTCTTCTGCAAACAACCTAAGAGAGCTACTTAGATTTTCCCGTAAATCTTTTATGTAAATAAGGAACAGCAGAGGACCAATAACACTACCTTGTGGAACGCCCGATATGAACCCTGTTTTAGTCGATCACATTACTACGAACTGTGTCCTCTCCCACAGGAAGTCCCCTATTCAATCGTAAATTTGGGACGATGCACCATAACTACGCAATTTGATTAAAATCCGTTTGTGAGGTACGGTGTCAAAAGCCTTCTGGAAATCAAGAAATACGGAATCGATTTTCGAAGCCTTGTTCTTCCTGGACAACAACTCATAATTTGATTGATACCGTCTTTTGCGCATCAATCCTTAAAGTTGAATTTTTATTGATAAACAACATGCTTCTAGTACGACTTTTTGCCGCTTGATAAGGCGCGTAGCCTCTTCTGAGTCACTAATTTGTCCATCTTGGAGGTTGTGTTGCGTTGCCGTCTGTACGTGGCTGCGAATGTGAGCGTGAGTGTGGTTCATTTTATTTTAGTCCATTAGTGAAGTATTGCCGTTGGTGCTGTGGAGAAGATTATGCTAGCATTATTGATCTAAGAGTGTTAACGGTCAACAAAATAATACCTCGTTACAAACGTCTGTATTGTGCATCAAATATATGACATAAAAAATCAATAGTTCGACTAAACATTTTAAACACATATTTTGATGATTAATGCACTGTATTAATACAGAAAACACTGATTCCATTTTTTCAAAGCTGATTTCATAATGTGGGACTGAAAGGGTTAACTGTAATTCCAAAGAAGTCGTGTGCAAACATGTATCAATAATATGGAACTATGAGTTTAATAAGAAATGTTCAGATGTTTGTAACGCTTATGGGACTTAACTGCGGGGTCATCAGTCCCTAAACTTACGAACTATTTATGAACTACCTTATACTAAAGACAACACAAACATCCATGTCGGAGGGGGGATTCGAACCCCTGATGGAGAACGGACGCCGCGGTGGAGTGGCCGAGCGGTCTAAAGTGTCTCGCTGCGGTGCGCGCGGTGGAGGTTCGAGTCCTCCCTGGGGCATGTGTGTGTGTATGTTGTCCCTTAGGTTAGTTTATCTAGTTTAAGTAGTTTGTAAGCTACGGACTGATGACCACGTAGTTTGGTCCGATAGATTTACAAACATTTGAACATTTTGGAGAACGGACCCGCGCATCGCAGCATAGCGCCTCAATGCTCCTCCGCGGCATCAGTTTAATAAATCATGGTTGCAATATACTAACACGAATTATTTACGGAAAAAGAAATCCTGGTGGAAATCCACCTTATGGGAAGGTCAATGTTGATTAGAAAAACACGAGGAGCAATAGTTTAATACTTATCTTAGAGCATATGTTTAGAAAAGGAAAACCGATGTTTACAGCTTTTATAAATTTGGAGAAAGTTCTTGACAATGTGAAATGGAATACACTTACAAAATTTCTGAGATACAGAACGAACGAAAAGTTATACACAACTTGTACAGAAAACTGCCATTAGTAAACAGACCTGAAATGCATGAAATGTATGCTGTGGTTGACAAAGAAGTAACAAAGGGTTGTATCCTTTCCCAATATCTGAATCTGTACATTGAGTAAGCTGTGAAGGAAAGCAAGGATAAATTTAGAACTAGAACTGAATTTCAGGGAAATAAACAAAATCGTTGGCGGTTTTCGTTTCAGTGTTAACATAAAACCAGTTACACTCCACGTAGGCTTATTAAATTATCTCAGAAAGATTTTTTATTGCTCCCTCGCATTAATTTCTACACTGTAAAAGCTAAATTATCCCTATCTACATATGAGATAGAGCACCTGTTTTAGTTTATCATTGTACACCATTTGGACAGGACGGAGCATTATACAATTACGTGGTATTGCAGTGCATAATGTTGTGCAGATGACTCTAAAAATTAAACTCATTGATTCTCTACAAAAGCTTCCACTTCTCCTTTCATAATGTTTACTACTTTCTCGTGCGTTGTTATCTCTTTATTGCGTTTTGGTAGCTATGATTTGGACGGCATTTATGGATTGACTGTTTCAGCGCTGCAACTTTTTTCAAAATTAGCTCAACTATCATGTAATATATACACATTCTTTTGTCTTTAGAACATTCATAATAATTGCCCTGTTAAGAAGTCCGATTGGATAGCATTAACTCAACTCTCTTTAATACGATCGGAATCGAAGTCATTTCGTACGCAATAATGAGCACGTAAGTAGCTCATATCTAGAATTTCCTATCAGGTTACAACTGTGTGCCAGAGAGAGAGATTCGAACCTAGGACGTTCGCCTATCACGGGCAAGCGCTTTACAGAGTGAATCTCCTGTTAATTTCTGGCATCGCCTTGTATCATACATTCTTAGCTTAGCTATTGCGTAGGTGATGTTTTCAAAATGAAATTTTCATTCTGTAGAGGTAAACACATACATGTGGTTTCTGTTGTTTCGGATACGTCCGAAAGATAGAAAAACTGTGACGTCCGGTAAAAATATGCCTTTATATGAAGGCACGCAAGGCTTGATCTCATAACTGGAATTGGTAACCATGGGCAGTGGTAAGCAAGAATCATATGTAAGGGGCGTTAGGATAGTACTGTAGGCTATATGCCGAGAATTGTGTCTGTTTGTG
Organism: Locusta migratoria; assembly: GCA_026315105.1. Taxonomy (NCBI): domain Eukaryota; kingdom Metazoa; phylum Arthropoda; class Insecta; order Orthoptera; family Acrididae; genus Locusta; species Locusta migratoria. The sequence goes on from CM048747.1 coordinate 108,600,481, forward strand.
CGAGGGCAGTTCCCACACCTGCTATATGCACCATATCCAGGTGACATAGTGGATACAGCAACTACTTTGAAAGCAGAACACATGGTTTCAATCCCAGTCGTGGCACAGGTTATTCAAATGCCTCAATCAATTTGAATGCCTAAACGTCTCTGATATTCAACGTTGGTCAAAACAATTAGGGGACCAGTTGAGATATCTAGGTCCTTAAGTACTATCGTCGACTGAATGAACTAAAATGGTACGACATCTTCCTATCACTTCTACGGCGTGCAACAATGTGGCAACTGAGATAATGATAATAACAGAGTGTTGCTTCAGAGGGGGTTGGTGTTGACTTATGTTTATTCTACCAAACGAATTACACAAGCTTTTGGCTTCAGATAGTGGTCTGGTAGTGTAATACAAAAACAACATGCTGTATACGTGTATGCAGCTAATGTGCCTTTCATAGCAGGTAACATTCCCATACATTATTTGAATTCGACATACACCGGGAGAAATTAGGGAATCAAAACAACATGACTAACCCAATGCTAAGGCAAGGACGGCCATAGGAAGTTTGGAAGCGTGTCAGAGGGAAGTGGCTTCAACTATTGGAGTGTCCCTTAGTGGAATTTCCAGGACGTAGACAACAGAAACTCTTAAAAGAAAGTGAGGCTGAGGTCGTCGACGGGTAACCGAGATATGAGCGGTTATCTTCGGATAACAGCACGTCGGGACAAGAGGCTGACTGCAACTCAGCAGCAACGCATCCACAGGCAGCAACACAATGCGCAATATCAACACAAGCAGTCCGAAATCACCTTCGAGCCTCTACGCACGGAGTCTAATGGTCTGTGTCCCATTAAAACCGTGACAACGTAAAGTCCGCAGAAATCGGTCGGAGAAACATCAGCAATGGAGTTGTTTCCAATGGCACCGGTTTCTGTTCGCAGATGAGTCAAGATTTTGAGTTCTGCAGGACAATCGTTCCTTCATCTCGAGATAATGTGTAACTCGGAACAATCTTGCTTATGTGCAGTGGTGGACGAATAGTGTGGGCGGGAGTCAGAATTGGTGGACAGACAGACCCCTTTGTTGTTCAGATTGACGCTTTGACTGCTCATAGAAACAGAGACGAGACCCTTGACATTTTCTTGTGTCCTAACCTGATGTCAAAGGAGATGGTTTCCTACTGGTGGAAAACAACGCTCGTCCTCACAGACCTGGATTGGTGGATATCATCCTTGAATCTGTGGGAATTGAACGGGATGGCCAGCTTGTTAATCGGACTAGAACAGCTTTGAGCATGTCAGGGATGCACTTGGCAGACGCACTGCAGTTAGAACAGTACCCGTAAAACGATTGCAAAGCTGGATATCGCACTGAAGGAATTACGTCCAAACGTCCATCTACAGCTGATTAATAACCTCATGCTGTCCACGCCATGCATGTGTGCAATTTTACTGGCCGTCCGACTTTATCACACACTATTTTAGACGGCAACAAGAATGACTTTTTCATTACTATGACGACACCATAGTGCCTCGCTCTAACTAAGTAAATGTCGTATAAGTTTCAAATAAAGTATTGAGATAGCAAAATACTGTATCACACACAAATTACAATTATAGCTAATATCTGTATATAATACGTTACCATATGTATATCTCACCGGCTCCTCTGTTTTGAGCAGTGTAGATTGTAAATCAGAAGGTATGTTGCACTTCTTATTTTCATCTTCGCTTAGTTGGAGAAGAGTTCCGCTTTATGCGAGGCACATTTATGGGAGTTTTTAACGCTAACATGTTATAGAATTCACGTCTTTTCTTCAGCAGGTTTATACATTTGATATATTACGTGATGTTATTAGAAAGTTCTTTGGCTGATACAAAAAGTCACATTCTTTACTGCTTGTTATGTTTGAGGTGCTGTGATGATCTTTTACTTTCTTTGTGGCTTATATTTCTAATTTAGTTGTTGTTATTTTGAGATTTGTACTATTTGCTATGAAAGCATTTTGTTTATGTTACCCTTCGCATTGAGAATAGTAAAATTCATTGTCTACATGTTAGGGGTAAGTACAAAACCTACTGCTGACAGTGGCATTGACGTTGTGCTGTTCTTGAAAATCCGTAAATCACGTGATAAATGTGTCGCATTTAAAAATCCTGAATACATCCCTGAATGTAAATCCTCTTCAGACGGTGTTGCTAATCAGGTGAATTTCTTCGTGTGGTTTGTGGCCTTCCAATTCGTCTCCTTGCATATTCTGTCCATTCTTAATTTCTTTGGGGTCTACATCTGCACCCATTCCTTTAATGAGACGATTCCATTTAAGCCTATTACACTCCTTAATATCTTTTAGGGTCTTGATCTGGAAAGTGCTTTGTGTTAGCTCATTTTTTTAATTCTATCTTCTAGTATTACCAACGATTCCTTAGAAAGCTTATTTACGTTAATTCTTCTCTGAAAACCTATTTAAGAACTTGAACAAGTGACAGAAGTTATCCTGCTTGTACTCAAGATGATATTACTACAAAAGGCACCTTCCCAATTAAGTAAGTCAGTATTATAGAACAAACGTTTCTCCCATTAGAGCCACCAGACAACCTCAGAAATTCGGATCTCATTGAGATACATAGTTCAGTAACATACAAGAAGAATCAATTCTCGCGACAATAATAAAAATATTCTTCAGAAAACAAGTTCTGCCCCAGTGTTTCAAATGTTCAAATGTTTGTAGAACTTATAGGACTTAACTACGGAGTAATTAGTCCTTAAGCTTACAAATTACTTATGAACTAGCTAAGACTAAGGACGGCACAAATGTCCATGCCCTAGGGGGGATTCGAACCCCCGACCGTAGTGGCCGTGCAGACTGACTGGAGCGCCTCAGTCCCCTCGACCACCGTGGCCGGCCCCCAGTGTTTGTGACCGAGTCTGAATCAGAGTCTCTAAACAGCCGTCGTCTGGAACTGCTGTCTGTTGCAAGCACACTTCATCGGCGCTCTCGATCGACTTTTTCCCTCCATTGTAGTCTGAGATGAAGTGATCTCTCAATGGGTAATTTAGAAAAAGTGTTATCTCCCTGGCAGTCTGAGACGAAGTTGTATTCATTCCCTAGTAATCTTAGACGAAGTTTTCTCCCGCTGAATGCAATGCTCAGACTGCCGGTATCTAAATTCTTTTAGCAAGTTACGGTGGACATTCGAGTCTCTGTCCTGTGGAAATGACTTGCGCTCTTTGTAATGTACTTCGATTAATGAACAATAGCCTGCATCTCTAGATGTATGTCGTTAGTAAATCTTCTGTCCCACTCTGATGGGAATCTGACTTAAGCGACCCCCAATGGAGACTCTATATCGACATCTATGCAAACCATTTTGAAAAGCATGACTTAGGTACGCTCCACTATACCAGTTATTCCCGGTCCGGCCGCGGTGGCCGAGGCAACTGAGGCGCTCCAGTCACGGTCTGCGCGGCGACTACGGTCGGGGGTTCGAATCCCCCCATGGGCATGGATATTTATGCCGTCCTTAGGATAAGGTAGCTGATAAGTAGTTCGTAAGTTTAGGGACTGATGACCCCGTAGGTAAGTTCCATAAGCTATACAAACATTTAAAACCGCAGCCTATTTCTTCTGTAATGCTCGCAGCCACATTACTGTATTCCCGCATCAGGGAGAGCAGACGATGAGGTATCGCTGAATGAACGCTGTAATGTCGTCAAAAGTATATAATTGTATACAAGCCGTGGCTGGGCTCCTGACGACAATCAATTCTGTCTCGATACCTCATGGTCCGTTCTCCCTGATGCGGGAATACAGTATTGTGGCTGCGAGAATTACAGAAAAAATAGGCTGTGGTTATAGGAAAGAGACAGCGTGGCGAATGAGGGTTTGGGCGTGGCAGGAGACGTGCAGGGAACAGTCTTTTGCAGTCGGTCACTGTGACCTCAGTGGCGTTGTGGTCAACGCGTCTGCCTAGTAAGCAAGAGATCCCGGGTTCGTATCCCGGCCGCGATCAAATTTTCATTCGCCGCACTTTAGTATTCCATCTAAACTAGTTCCGTGAAGCCATAAGTGATCTCAAATTGCGATTTATTTCATAATTTTCCATTGTCCTCCATGTATAAATATGGCAAACTAAGTATCAGTAGTTTGTATGTAATGGTAATTAATTGCTTAATTCATGTCTTGAGCTTTCTGACTCAATATGATTTAGTAGTTTATTATGGTGGCACAATTAGAACGCATTCTCGTTTCGTTTTCTAGCACTAATTCATGGCAGGCACTTTTTATTTTTATTTATTTTTTTTTTTTTTTTTTTTTTTTTTTTTTTTTTTTTTTTTTTTTTTTTTGCCAGGAAGCTAAATATCATCCTCTATGGCTGGCACGCTCAAAATATTGTTTAGCATCATCGCACCATAGAAATCAATGCATACAGCACGATGCGATTAATATCTCTGACCAGACAATTTCTAATCGCTGTGCGAGTATAAACAAACACAGTAAAGGATTGATATTTAATCTAAATTATGGCGACAAAACGTGGACAAATGGCCAAAATGGAACAGAAACGCCTGGAAGACTGCACAGAATCACTTAATGCAGCATAGGATGTAGATCTGATGTCTGTTAACATTGAGCTTCGGCAGCTAGCAGTAGAAGTCTGAAGTTATGTACCTGCTGTTGGTCGGGCAGAAAGGAGACCCAGTGACACAGTACCAAACGTGAGGTTCCAGAGATTGGAAATCTTAGTCACTAATTTAAATCAGTAGAACACTCAATGTCAACACAAATGACGACGAAGGACGAAAGATACAATAAATTAACTGAAATTTAAACACGACAGCATACTATGTCACACAAACAACAAGCTACGTCACAACAAATTTTGTCGCGACAAATGATCATAATAGATGAGATAGACGTTAAATTGGCAGCTCTTGAAGAACAGCAAATAAGTTTTTAGACAATAAGTTTTTAAACAATTACATACACAGAACAAACGCAAAGAATTCTGAAAACAAAACGAGGACATTGAAAGGTGACTCCCAAGTTATTTAAGCTGTAAGGCGTGACTTAGAGTCTGTCATAACTGAAATGACTAATATCAAACAATCTATCATAATCGAGATGTATCTTATCAAAGAATCAGTCCAGAATTTGTCTGAAGCCACTGAAACTTAAACTCAAGACATATCCAACCTGCACCGCGGTGGAGTAGCCGAGCGGTCTAAAGCGTCTCGCTGCGGAGCGCGCGGTGGCTCGCCGTGGAGGTTCGAGTCCTCCCTGGGACATGGGTGTGTGTGTTTGTCCTTACGTTAGTTTACCTAGGTTTAAGTTGTTTGTAAGCTACGGACTCATGACCACGCAGTTTAGTTTGGTCCGATAGATTTACAAACATTTGAAACATTTTATTTCCAACCTGCGTTTAGAACTGGATAATCTTTCGGCATCTGCCACAGAAATGTAAAATAGTTACAGAAAGTCAAAGCAAACTAAACGAATATTTGGGTATGAAAGAGAAAGAGACAGAGAAACAAATCAAAAAAATACTCGAGGTTGAATTAGGCAATTTTGTACGGAACGTAGCGTCCAAAGTTGGTGAGCGTCATGGAACCATTATGCACCCAATACAGGATGAAATTTCGGATTTAACGACAATAATACGAGATTCCGAATTGGGAACACACGGTCGCCACTCAAGTTACGGATCTACAGAGGAGGTGGAAAATATAAAGGTAAACTTAGGTATGTCTTCTAACCACAACAATGAAACTAACGTACCATCATATCAGGGCACATTCAGAAGTGTCAGTAATGAATTCAAGTATGGTACGCTACGAGCGGAGCGCAAGCAATGTGAGCTGGCACACCCACTCGTATGCGGTACAACGTTTCTTCCAAATACATTGTAAGTACGTTTGGACGAAGGCTTTTCGAAACGTAGTTACTTTATCCCCGAAGGAATAACGGTTCACCCAGTTATATTCGTAAGATCATTCAAAGGTGCTCTACCTAGGTCAGAAAGACAAAAGATACAGTTTCTTACACGATATATTGAAGGGATTGTCGGCAGTGAAAATCGCCGAATACTGCGATACTTTCTAAGATTTCGAGGGTTCTTTATGGATAAATATTGGTAACCGATCGCACTGGAGAGACCTGAAACTGAAGTATATAATCTAGAACCAGTTAACGAGAAATCCAACAATATTGGAAGATATTATGAAAAATATTTGAAAAAAAACTAGGTCCTGGAATTAACCCTTGTCACACCGCGATGTTTTGAATATTTTAGAAGTAAGATTACTCACACACATCCGGGCAAAATTACTAAACGTTTCAGAAGAATATCATCAATGTTTCCTTTCCATACTACATTCGAATTACTTTATTTATGTGAGCATCCATGGCGCAATCAACTGCAACGTTTAGGGCAACGTGCACAAGCGGAGCAACGGTGCTGATCACGTAGCGCCAGATCGGCGAGCGATAACAATCAGCATCAGCCAGCTGAATTTTGCAATCGCCTGACGCAGCCGCAAGCGTCACATAATGATGACGGTGGGGAAACAACATACCCGCCCACAGCAGTAGTCACAGATATAAACTCAAAATAATAATCAGTTGGTAGTGCTGCGAAAATCTGGTTAGATCGCATTTTTTTTATTCAATTGCAGGCCACACTTAATGTACAGATCGACTTCAATAAAGCGTTTCGGAATTACGATAATCGGATTTGTTTCTCCTTAGTGACGTAGCCGCATTTCAAACGTAGTTTTCAATACACATGTATCTGTAGACTACCAAATATATGTGTATTGAACAACTTGTTTAAATCCATGTATTTCCATAATAATGGCTACGTAACAGACAAATCTGAAGATTGTAATTCCGAAACGAGTCATTGAAGTAGTACTGTATATTGTGGCCTGCAATAAAAACAAAAATTATGACCTATCAGCTTTTCGCAGCACTACCAATTCATTTTGTCATGGTCACCTGCGTACTCGACGACTTTATGTCTAATTTAAAAAATAATAATGGCGGTCCATGACGAAGCATCAAAGTCGGAGTGGATCCAGACGACAACATGACAACAATTTTGATCGCAACGTTCCAACTGCTAATATATCACACTTCCACTCAAACCACTAGCAGCGGGGGAAGCCTAGTCGTCGAGTAACCATAACAAAGATGACAGATGAATTGTCACAGACGAACAGACTAGGGCCGTAGCAACTAACTAGTTACTCTTGCGTCTTGTCTCCCGATGTTGAACTATTGTAAGTACGGAGGCATGGTCCACATTGCTGGTTAAATGTTATGTTACAGTGATGATGCCAATATCAGGGATGAATTGTTTAATGATCATGTTTCGTGTCAAGCCAAAACCACAGCAGTTAAACACGCCAGTAGCCCTTACATTCACGTTGATGTAATATTCACTGTTGAGCTACTTGATCAGGTGCATCAATTAAAGCCTTTTTAAAACCTTTATTAGAAGAGATCAACGGATTGGATACACTGCCGATTATACGATGGAAACCAATACGATTGCAAACAGCAGCACAAATGCTCATTTGGAACTAAACGAACGTATCTGGTCGTCAATGCTCCAATAGAGAGTTTCACTTTAGGCAACAAATATCTAAGGGACAGACAAACAAAGATCTTTAAATAGATAAGTGCTACCGGACCGTAAACAAAACAATATGTCAATGATTTGATTAAGCGGAGAAATACAAATAGCAAGTAGGGTAAGATGGTACAATTTCGATCATTTCAGACAAATGTCACTGTAACTGGAAATATATTGAGAAAATAAATAATTTAATAAATAATTTTAACTATTTCACTTGCTCCCGGATGTTTAATGAATATATAACACAAATATTAGACAGTTACAATTGTTGGTATAAGCCGCTTGCGGTGGCCGAGGGGACTGTGGCGCTTCAGACACGGGCTGCAAGGCCACTACGGTCGGGGGTTCGAATCCTCCCTCGGGCATGGATATTTGTGCCGTCCTTAGGATTAGCTAGTTCGTAAGTAGTTTGTAAGTTTAGGGACTGATGACCCCGTAGTTAAGTCCCATAATCTATACAAACATTTGATTTTGTTGGTATAAACACTAGAAAAGGTTACAGAATTGAGAGGTACAATTATGATCACTTCCTCGTACAATTTTGATAATGGGCATCTTCCACATAGAAAGCACTTTTTCCTTAAGATACCAATGCACACTTCGTGGTAGCAAACATTGCATTTTTAGCAGCGATTCCAGTCACCCTTAACCAGATAATGTATAAGAGCGCGTTGGACTAAGTAGCTTCACTTACCTCTTAAAAGGAAAAAGCACAAAGTAGTGTATTCTTGGAAAAGACAGGGGGAGCTCTAGAAAACTGCTACACTACAACGCCACACAACGAGACACTATGAAATTGACAAACTGCGCGAAAACTTATGTTTGTTCGGAATTGTACCTATATCGAATTACCCTACTACCATTTCTTTACAGCCAGCGTCCTCTAGGATGCGGGTCCAGTGAGTTACTACGGTGTCACTGCACTCGATGGGAATAGGAGCACAGGAGGAATTGACAGTGGTGCACGACGTACCAAGATGGATTTCGGAGCAGCAGATGTAGGTGTGGCTGCAGCACTGGCTGCTTTCCTTTTAGCCGCACACCGCCCCCACAGCTGACACCCCTGACATGCTTTAGTGGCGTCACACTTGAATGCCACCTGTCGGACAACCAACCAATCGCGAAGGCGTGCGGCGTCGTTCATCACGGTCGCTCTCAATACGCGGCAGGTCACGTAGAGGCATAATCGACTGTCAGGCGGGCGCTTGCGCGTGTTGAGTAACGGGCGGGCGCGCGCTGTCCCGACCGCCTGACAAGCAATATGCGGCTGTTTGCTGCCGACGGGCGGGGCACGGGGCGACAAGGGGGATAGAGGGCCCGCCGCGCCGTCTGGGTAGGCATGCCCGCGTCACAGGCCGCAGAGCGCACGGGCGAGATGCTGTTTGCTCCGGAATAAACCACTGTAGTGGGCGGAATTTTGCACCGCGGAAGATGGGTGACCCTGAAGAAAGGCTTGATAACTTTTAAATGTAAATGGTCAATAATTTGAGAGAAAATAACGTAAACGCTGTTATAACGTTGCCCTTGCTTCGTATGATGCCATAATTGTTAAAGTAGATTCCGCGATTATATTTTTGGACAAGGAATTGATGGTACCTAATGTTTGAATTTGCAATAAGTTAAAGTACAGCACAAAATGAACATTAAAGCAAATAAACCGCGGATTGCATATTAAAGTTGGGCACCATACAAGCAACAGCACTTATAAAACTTACGGAAAGCATCTAGCTGGATCCTGCACTTCGTATTATAGAAGCTGGAAATGATAACTTTTATGTCCTATTTAATACGTGAATGTTCGAGATACTTTCCGTAGGAGATCAATGTTCAGACTGTTCACTTCGCTTTTCATTGTTGTGTGACCGTGGGTGGAACATAAAGTTACTGGTAATGATAAAATAATAAAAAAATGATCGGACTTCGTGAAATTCCAAAAAAAAAAAAAAAAAAAAAAAAAAAATGACTGCAGGTTCTAAAATCAAGCATAGTATAATGATGATTGATTGATTGAAATTTTGCAGACAATGCAAAGCGATTGTAATGGCGTCTGAACATTAAACTATTACGGAGGCGAAGGACCTGAAAACAATAGAAAATAAGTGACGTGGAGGGATTCATTTAAATAAAAGCCAAAGAGAGGGGATGATTTTAAATGTAAGTAATATATTTTTACGTCATCTTGCATCACAATTACTTACATTGAATGCATACACGGATGGAAGACGTCCGTACAGAACGAACATAGACAAGAGAGTGAGTAAAAACTACTACTTCGGTTCCGTCTTCTCGCTTGTTTGGGAGTAAAAAAATGACGAACGAGATTAAATTAGTTGTATTGCGAGTCAGAGGGAACCGGAGGTGATAAATATCGCTGATCAAAGATAAACAAAAATTTCAGTGTATCGTTACACTGTGTCACCGTGCCACACAGGAATGGACATGTTTAGATTGTCTGCAATGCAGTGGATTAAACTACCGGCTTCAAACCAGTGATCAGCGCGTTCGATGAGAGGGTTACATAGTGTGATAAAAACTGGAGACAATAGAACTATCAATACGGAATAAGCACGAAACCACTTCCACCAGAAACCGATATACCGGCTGATCAAAACGTCAGTATAAATTTGAAAACTTAATAAATCACGTAATATTGTAGATAGAGAGGTACAAATCGACACACATGCTTGGTATGACACGGGGTTTTATTAGAACAAAAAAAAGTTAATAAACATCTGACAAATAGCGCTTCATTTGATCAGAAAATAATAAATTAGCAGAACAAATAAAGACAAGGCAAAGATGCTCAATATGTTCACAATCATTCCTCAACAACAGCACTTTAAAGCATGTCTGGGGTTATGGTGAGGCATTGGCGTCGGATGTTGACACCATTCTAAGATATGTCGGTCGATCATGATACACCCCAAAGCCAATAATCGCACGGACTGATGTCTGGGGACCTAGGAGGCCAAGCAAGACAAAAGTGGCGGCTGAGCACACGATCATCACCAAACGACGCGCGCAAGAGATCTTCCACGCTTCTAACAATATGGGATGAAGCGCCATCCTGCATAAATATGGTACCTTCCACCAGGTATTCATCAGTCACGGTAGCAGTTAATAAAACCAGAATCACGCAGTTTCTTGAAGAAAAAAGGCCCGATAACGTTGCTGTGATAAATACAACCCATACCGTGACCGTTATTTTCAGTAACCAAAATTCTGCAGTTGTTGGCGTTGACAGACCCTCGGAGCGTGAAATGAGCTTCGGCGAACACGTTACTCAACTAATCGTCATCTTCCGCCATCTTTTGAAACGCCCACACCACAAATGCTCTCCGCTTCACTAAATCGCCAGGTAACAGTTCATGATGCCGATGGTTTTTGAAAGGATAGCGTTGGAGGATACGCCTAAGTGCCAACCAAACAGTAGTGTATGTAACTGCACGAGCGCTGACTTCCCCATGCATAAACGAAACCGCTACAGTCTACATTTCCTCCTGAACTGTCTCATAAGCATTACGCCTTGTGCTCGGTCGGCCACTACGGGGTCTATCGTCTAAACAACCCGTTGCTTCAAACTTCGAAATCATTCTTGCCATACCTGTATTTGTCAACGGACGTTTATCCGTTCTAATCCCCTTCCTATGGCGATTGGATCATAACGCTGAACTAGCACATTCCACGTTCTGATAATAAAGCTTCACTAAAAGCGCCTTTTCAGGTAGCAACATGCTGCGACTGCTAGTGCATCTGATTCTCTCTCTCATTACAGCTCCTTTTATACACGTTATTCAGGCGCAGTCACTGCTGTACAGCGCCATCTGTCGAAAAATTTATTTTCTAATAAAAGCCCATGCCATTCCAAGCATGTCTGTCAAATTTTGCTTCTCTATCTACATTATTCAGTGATTTATTAAGTTTTCAAATTGACTTTTTGATCACCCGGTATAGTTCGAGTTCGGCGAGAGGTGAACCTGGGAGGAGGGGGGGGGGGGTCGCAAAAAGTCACCATAGGCTTTGCGGCCGTGGACTCCTATCCGATTCTCTGGCAAACGTTTTTCAAATTTGACTGATTTTAATTTTTTTATCGCTAAACAACACTGATTTGCCCACAGTAACAGCAATTATTACAACTTTATTTAATGTAATACATTTATCAGTAACTTAAAATAGAGAGCATAAATGTCAGTATTTATATATTTGTTTGGTTCTGTAAGCACTCGAAAACAACTACATTCTTGCATTCTTCATGATGGTAGGTACAATGAAAATATACCAAATTTAAAAATACCAAGCCGCTGAGAGGCCGTGGTCCAAGGAAGAAACTTCTTCTATCTAACGTTTCGTCTCCAACTGCGGGCGACATCGTCTGAGGATTTCCGGCTACCATCAATGTGGTTGCTGTAAGTTCACTCTTAAAACAACAGGGAGCGTACATTGGTATCAGTCTTTTCAACTTCACACATCAAAGTTGAGTGCCTCCTAAACTTGAAGTCTCTTATTAATAGTTAACGTGCTTTATCTTACCACAACTGACGGTAAGTCAATGTTAAAATTCAGTTATCCATTCAATTGTCTTGACTGAATTAAATACTTTCAATAAATCAGATTCATATTCCTACTGTAATACTGCATACACGAAATAAAGCTTCATAATAAACTCAAAATGCCTTTAATACATCCACATTTATTGCTATCTGAATAATACATGTCTCGTATGAAAACGTCAACTCAGAACGACAAACAATAATGTAACAACGTTTTTGTTCCTTTTTGCAGACGATCGACGCGTGGCAATAGATAAGGCGCAACTGGATTCGTAGCCCCGTAGCCGTCGGTTAAATGTCGATAGTGACCAAATACAGCAATATGATTTTTTAGGGGGGGGGGGGTTCGAATCCCCCCTCGGGGATGGATATTTGTGCCGTCCTAGTTCGTAAGTAGTTCATAAGTAGTTTGTAAGTTTAGGGACTGATGACCCAGTAGTTGTCCCATAGGCTGTACAAACATTTGATTTTATTGATTTTGTAGGCGTCAGAAGTCTGAGTCATATAAAATTTTTTAAAAGAACTGACCGCCATTTGACTGAAAGTTTTGTTTATTGTCACTACCTGGTTTCGGCCTTATGCCATTTTCAAGTGCTGCGGTAAGTTGTCAGATAGGGTTCCTTAGATCATGACCTACGGAAACATATCTGACAACTTTTATTACAGCACCTGAAAATCGCCTAACGCCAAAACCAGGTAGTGATAATAAGCAAAACTTTCAGTCTAATGGCTGTCAGTTCTTTTGACTTATATATATTGTTGGCTCCGGCGGCGACGACGCTACCCTTGTTCATTACGGACCCTCGATCGTACATAAAAAAGAAAGAAAACAAAGCAAACTCAGTTTAATTATAACACCATGAGATTTCAATATTTATACACGAATTAATCTACACAATTTCATAGTATTTACATACAACCAATTAAACTTTTATTCCCATCCTGCAAAACAAGGCTGAAGTAGGGAAGTGAATTCCATCATTGTTCGTCCCACTACACGGGTATGGATCAGAACCACAGTTCTCCTGAATGTGAGTCCCTGTGTTACCGCTCCCCTCCTCATTCAGCCTAGAATGGGGTAGAAGTTGGTGGTGCACGTCGAGAAGCTATATGTGGGGACGTGCAGAATCGCCAATGGGCGGCCCCAAATCAATTCGATTGCCAGGCGTTCAGTTATGACTGGCGGCCTGACGACGGTTTTTAAAATTTTCCCCAATGCGTTTAAAAAAAAAAAAAAGCGCACCCCCACTCTCTTTTTTTCTCTCCTTGCGATACATTAAATTTCTCCAACTTTCGCCGGCTCTGTAGTATCGGCCGGGCTGTTCTCCCCCTCCGCCCATTTGCCGCACACCCACACACACACACACATACACACACACACACACACACACACACACACACTGAAGCGGACTTCACACGCTGCCGCGGACGCTGGCGACCGCGTCAAGGAGGGGGCGGCAGTGAGGGGGTGGTGGGGGCGAATAAAATCCGCAAACTGCGGGCTGGCGGCCAGCTGGCGGCCGGCTGAATTTTTCAGCGCCCGTCCGGCGAGGGTTGGGCCCGCTTTTAAAAGTTTGATCGACACCGCAGAACGCAGCGGTGAGGGCGTCGGCGGCGGGGGCGGAGGCGGAGGACCGGCCGCAGTCGCAGGCGGGGGTGCGCCGCGCATTGTCCGCAGGAGCTTCCCTCCGTGTCGGCGGGCAAAATTGCGTTTAGCGTTTTGTGCGTCGCTGTTGTCCGGCCGTGTTGACATTTCATCACGGCCGACTGCGGCGCCCCGCGTCCTCGACTGTCTCCCCCGTCGCGGGGGCGCGCATCCCGGCCGGCCGAGGGCGGCGTAATAATGCATCGGCCGGGCCGGGGGAGCGGAAAGCCGGCCGCATGCCTAATGCACTGCGCGCTCTCCATTATCTCGCCTTGCCGGCGCCCCGCGCTCGCGTTTTATCTTTCATGCCGCCGCTGGAGTTAGTTTTACGCGTCACGTCACCCGGCGCACTGACGAATGCTGCCGAACGGCGCCGAGCTGTAACGGCGATGTCGCTACGAGACATGCGGTTTTCAGCTTTCAGACTGCGCTACGTAAGCGATTATGACAGGCGTTCAGTTATTTACGTGAAGCAAGGTATTTCTGTAGGCTGTGCACCACAACAAGAGAACTTAACTCGAATGCACTAAAAACTAGATATGCCTTTGTCTGTGGCGACCAAATCGAACAGCGATCCTTGCCTTGTCGAAGTAGCGTTTTCACCGCAGAGCTGGCTGCTATTTTACGGACCCCAGAACATTTTCGTACTTGTCTCAGGGGGATCGTAGGCCGTCCGTCGCGACTCCCTGAGTGGCTTGCAGTGCTTTCCTGAAGGTACGACCGTACTGACAAAGGGAACACAAAGTATGGGTCGCAGGTATGTCGTGTGGCAACTCTTCCAGACCACCAAGCTAATAGGATTTGTTCCAATGCGCCTTGGTTTCCACGCGTACTATGTCATCAGCGGTACGTGAGTAGGCTTGGTGTAATTAGTAACGCGCTCGACTGTCACAAAGATGACCCGAGTTCCGCCCAGTCGCAATGAGCAGACCTAACCACTGAGCACTTGTCCGACTACTGGCCGCAGCGGAGCGGCCTAGAGGACGCGAGGCCTTTCCCCGTCGGGGGTTCGAATCCTCCCTCGGGCATGGATGTTTGTGCTTTCTTTAGTGTAAAGTAGTTCATAAGTACTTTGTAAGTTTACGGACTGATTATTCCCCAGTTAAGACCCATTAGCTTAACAAACATTTGAACATTTGAAAATCCGACGACTGAGTGTGCATAATTATATGCTTTCATACCCACTCTTATATTAATGCTTGAGTAATTGATCATGACAATAACTTAGTTGCTCAAAGTGTTATGTATTGCACACGATTATTTTATTTTAATCGTTATTTCAAAACATACTTACGGCTACTGAAAGATCAGTAAACCGTCTGTAGTTATCATCTATAACATTTGTGCAGCATTTGCTAGATGCGTTTACAGTCCCCGGCTCCACTGTTGGTATACCAGTGAATGCAGTGTGTGGCCACTTGACGCATCCCAACAGATTATTATGCTGCAGCCAGGCGGCTAGTCATTCATAGCGTATCGCTTACGTGTAACTGCAATTACCTGGTAAAACTTTATCTTTGCAGTAAGAATTGATAAAGTGGGAATAACAATGAATCGTTAAGTTATTATTATTAACTTTTTGCTCAAATGTTAGTTCTGCTCATTGCTGTCGCTGATCATGTTTGTTCCTTTTGTTTGTAGTGTTTTTGGCTCAGTTTCTTTTTATTACAGAGGACGTATAACCCTCTGACCGGGCGGAACTCGGGTCGTGTTTGTTACAGTCGAGCGCCTTGCTAATTACACCAAGCTGACTCACGTACTGCTGGTGACTTCGTACAGGTATAGCTAATACGCGTGGAAACCAAAGCGCTTGGAACAAATCCCTTTAGTTTGGTAATCTGGAGGAGTTGCCGAACAACATACCTACGACCCATCAAAATTCGTTTGTACCCTACTTGGTGTTCCACTTGTGAGCGGAATTTCACTGCAGTGTAGCGGCACGGAACGGCGCAGCCAAATATTCTCTTTCATGAAATCCAATGGGACATGATAGAAGCTTTGGAAAAGTTGTGCAACAAACGAATGATGAAGCTCAGATGTGTAACTAAGGATAAGGTGCTCAACGGAATTTGGGGGTAAATGGGTTTCAGGCATATCCTGACTAAGAGAAAAGATAGGTTGGTGGGACACATACTGAGACTTCAAGGAAACGTCGACTTAGCATCAGAAGGAAGTGTGTGGGGTAAAAATCAAAGAGGGAGACCGACGGACGAATACAATAAGCACATTCAAAGAGATGTAGGTTGGCGTTCATATTCTCAGATGAAGAGGCTTGCACAAGACAGGCTAGCGTCGAGAGTTGCATCAAACCAGTCTGCAGACTGAAGCCCACAACAACACAACACTTAAATTAATACTCAACAAATTTCTCCTTTTCTAAAACTCTCTTCTTCACATTGCAATTGTTGATTTTATATCCTTTGTAATGCGAACATGATACGTTATTTTACTGCACAAGAAAATCTCCCACCTTCATTGTTTCTTTACCTATTCTTATTACTTTAGCATAGCCTGATTTTCATAGACTGCATTCCATTATCCTTATTTTGCTCTTGTTAATGTTCATCTTATACGCTCATTTTAACTTATTGTCCTTTCCGTTCAAGTGCTTAGCAAAAAGCAATGTATTTATATCTTCACCCGGAGATTTAATTCCTTTTCCAAATACCTCATTGCTTTCCTTTACAGCTTGCTCAACGTACAAATTGAATAACATTGTAAAAAGGCTACAAACCTGTCTTACTCCCTTCCATTGTTCTGTAAATAATTTGTTTTTAAATTTCCAACCATGACTTATTAAACTGATTGGTAGAAGAGTTCTCCTTACAATCTTCCTGCTTATAGACAACCACGTGACTTCGTTAGAAATTTATTTCAAGGGTCTAGCAATCCTGTAAAAATATTAAATAGACAAAAGAATTGAAAAATTTCAATGAGTTGTAAATGTAATGTAGTTTGAAGTACTCAGGGAAAAAATAGAAAAAAAAGTTTTGTATGTTGTGCCCAAGTTATCACTGTTTACATTTTTCTTTAAAAAGCGGCTAGACCATCATATATAGAGCACACCAAATCATGTTCGTAATATTACTGGTTGAAATTGTTGTTTGTTACTGTAGTCTGAATTCATATATCTTAATTAAAGTTTTTCGATTTTGGATCATTTCCAAAGTTTCTAAAGTTTCTTCGCCCACACTTCAATTGCTGGATAAAAAATTTTTTCTTCGGGTGCTATGTGATGTGGTTTATAGTGTTACTGTTTTAATAAATTTACTTCTTTAAATAATTAAGATGTTTCTGCCCCGTAACTTGATCACAGCTCCTACCATCACAGGTACTGCGACTTCCGTCTCATCCTGAATTAGTGGTAACATGATTGTAATAAATACGGAATATATCGGACATCCATTGTCGATAGCACTCATACTCTCTGAGTCCGTGTTGACCATGGGTTAATAGGTCGTTCTCTTCGAGGTAATTCATAACATTTCAGGAAAGTATATGTTCTAAGATCCTGCTGCTTGTAATTTTGCGAAAC
Source organism: Locusta migratoria (assembly GCA_026315105.1). Lineage (NCBI taxonomy): Eukaryota > Metazoa > Arthropoda > Insecta > Orthoptera > Acrididae > Locusta > Locusta migratoria. Next base: position 108,617,845 of record CM048747.1, read on the forward strand.
ACTCCTATTCCTTTCTTGAATATTGGATGACCTCTGAAACATTCCAATCGTCGGGTACGGAACTCGAAAACGTTCAAATGTTTGTTAACCTTATGGGACTTAACTACGGGGTCATCAGTCCCTAAACTTAAAAACTACTTATGAACTACCTAATACTAAGGACGGCACAAATACGCATGCCTGAGGGGGATTAGAACCCCCAGCCGTAGTGGCCGTGCAGAGCGTGATTGGCGCGACGCAGACCGCTCGGCCACCGCGGCCGGCAGGTACGGAACTTTCGCTGAGCGGGCGGTTGTGTATGATAGGTATGGGTCTATAGCATCAACATACTCTGAAAGGAACCTAAATGGTATACTAAATTACGTATGCTGGCAGCTGTTTTCGATATGAATTCTGGAGTATTTGCTTCGTGTTCTCAAGTGAAGGAATTTCGGAGAGGTGTGTTAAGCTATTCTGCTTTAGCAGAAGTGTCATCATTTGCATCAACATTTTTACCGAGTAATGAAGGTATTGATTGCGTTCTGCATACATACGACATTTTTAGAATTCTGTAACAAATTACGTGACAGGATTCCGATGTGGTAACTATTGTAAGCTTCTCGCATGGAAATTTGAACTAAATTTGTAGTTTCTGCCAGACTCTATTTTATCTATATTAATAAAAATGAATTGCCGCATGTATGGAAGCGTATCACCCGAGAATAGCTTCATCGATTTGGTTGATCTTTTCTTTGTTCTGTTCGTAATTCTCAGGACAAGGTTTGTATGAATGAAAATGTTTGGAAAATCAATCGGAAAATATCAGAATTCGAGAAAAACTGAAAGTACGCTTCCAGCTCGGATCATTTTATATATTCTCCAGCAAACAGCTTATTCATTCGTTACTCGCCTAGAGACATCTTTGGAGCGTTGCAAAGATAGAATTGATGTCAGTTCGTGGTGTTTTTGAGTGTTTCAAACAAATTAAGCACATTGTTTATAATTAAGTACAGACTGTGGTTTATTATTTTAATGCCTCCATTGCGGATTCCAACCGACTTGCCGTTTCAATTTATGCGTGTCCAGTCTCGGGTTCGCCTTGCGTTCGCAAGGCCAGTCGTTGAATGTTTTTGGAATAAGTCGTCAATAGCCGTGTTTTTACCATGGTCAGTTGTACGTGTCATTTTCTCTCCGGACGGAAAGACAAAAATTATCGTTCAAGCGTTACAATAAACGCAACACAAGGACTTTCGAAAAGTTGTATTTCCTTGCTACTTATTTATTTCAATTAATTGTTTTGTTTCATATGGTATTTCTGTAATTAAAGTATGATCCTGCTACAGTTATTTTGTTTTCAATTAAAAAACTCCCAAGAAGATACGAAAATGTTTTAATAATCATTTCTATTCTGCTCGCTAGAAGAAAAAACACGTTCAGATGTGCTGTTTTCTGTTTTGTTTTCCTTTCCCCTGTGATTTTTAACAGAAAACAGAAAAGTTGTTTTATGCCTAAATTTATGATCATGTCTGTTCCTACAATAAAACCATTAAACGTACGGCCATTAAAGATACAGCAGATCGAAAGGTCTCTCTAATAACCCGTTTCCAATTTATTTATCCGTCCATTTTGACTTCCTTTCGCAGTCAGGGCCCCGGCTGCAATAACAATAAATAAGATCACAGATAGAGGGAGGGGGTGGAGGAGATAGAGAACGAGGTAATGAAGTGCATTTAAAGAGGGGGGATGATACAGACGCAGAGAGACGGGGTTAGGAGATGTATATGGTGTGGGATAAGTGGGAGCGGTGTGAAGGTGATGGAAAAAGATTCGGGGAGAAGCTCATGGGGAAAGAGAAGAGGGAGGAAGGGATATACAGAGATAGAGGAAGAGATTAGGGTATATATCCCATACGCATTAGATACTGCGAAGCGTTGCCGGGTTTGCTAGTAAACAATAAAATAAAATAAGTTGTTCTTTAGTGTTTAGTTAGAACTCTGTGCAGGCCAGTCCATTACAGAGATCTTACTGTCGTGTAACCACTCCGCCACAGCCATGCACTACGAACAGGTTCTCTATTGTGTTGAAAGATGCGATCAACATACGGGAATACCTCTTCAACGCTGCTTAAAATATCAGTGTAGGCACGTGCTGTGATAGTGCCACACACAATAAAGGGGGCAAGCCCCTTCCATAATAAACATGACCACATCCTAACACCACCGTCTCCGAAATTTACTGTTTTCATTACACACGCTGCCAGATGACGTTCACCAGCCATTCGCACAACCCACACCGTGTCACTGGATCCCAAATTGTTTGCCGTCATTCGTCACTCCCCACAACTTTCTTCCACTGTTCAATCGTCAATGTATACGCAACTTACACCAAGCGAGGCGTTGTTTGATATTGACATGCGTATTATGTTGATTGCATGGACGCTGCGGCTTATATAGGGTCACGAATACTATGAATAGCCGGCCTCGTTGGCCGAGGGGACTGAGTCGCTCCAGTCACGGTCTGCACGGCCACTAAGGTCGGGGGCTCAAATCCCCCCCCCCCCTCGAGCATGGATATTTTTGCCGTCCTTAGTATTAGATAGTCCGTAAGTAGTTTGTAAGTTTAGGGACTGATGACTCCGTAGTTATGTCCCATAAGCTTCAAACATTTGAACATTTTGGAACTTATGAGCAGCCGATGCATCATGAAATCCAAGTTTTCTCACCTCCCGCCTGTCGTAGTACTTTGTGTGGATACTGATGCAGTTGGGATTTCCTGTGTGACCCAAGCCTATTGCTCAGTATAATCTCTTCAACTGTCGACGTTCTCTGGCTGTCAACAGACGAGGTCGGCCTACACGCTTTCGTGCTGTACGTATCCCTTCGCGTTTCCACTTCATTATGACATCAGAAACAGTGGACCTAAAGATGCTTACGAGATCTCGCGTTAAGACTCAAGTGACACGGAATCGCTTAAAGACGTTCGAAGTCTACGAGTTCCACGGAGCGTCCTAATCTGCTCTCACGATGTCTAATGACTACTGGCAGTACGTAGCAGCACAATTGACGTAATACGGAAAAAGTATATTTCGTGTGTGTGTGTGTGTGTGTGTGTGTGTGTGTGTGTGTGTGTCTGTGTGTGTGCATAGTTTTGATCCCAGCCTCTGAGACGTGAATTTAACCCCCCCCCCCCCCCCCCCAACGAAGAGAGCGTCTTAAATATTCCAATATTAACGCCCCGTGCACAGTACTGGCAGCCTACCGACATTATACAGCACAAGCGAGTGACCATCGATGGACCACTGCGTCCATAAAGGCTGTGTGTGCCATTAACTGCTGCCGTTTCGCGGAAGAGCCCACGTGTGCGGCCCACTGCGTTTGCAACGAAGCATGCGGCAGGGAGCCCGTCTGAAGTTGTCGACCACTGGCCGCCACCCACGCGGTCCGCGTGTAAACATAAAACGCACGCGGCTTGAAAGGCCGGCTGCGGCGGCCCCCACTTGCGGCGGCGTTGCCCGGGGCAACGGTCCGTAAGACGCGGCCCTGTTAATTACTCGAGTTGTCGACGCGCCTCCGTGGCGACAATATTTATGCAAACAGCTTCTCTCCACCCGTCGGTAATTGAGGGCTGCTCGGAGGCTCCCCGGGGACAGCCGGGAGGCGGTGGGGGCGGTGGAGGCGGTGGGGGCGGCTACTGTGTGCGCACAGCTCTGGGGTGGGGGAGGTCGGGGGCGGAGGCCGCACAGCCCCGGAAGCGATCGCCGCCGCCGCCGCCAACAAATATTGATACGCCGTCGCTTATTACTGCAGGGGCAGCACCGCCCCCAGTGGCTTCTGCGACAGGGTCGACGTTGATTGGATACCCGCATTCGGTCTCTCCAGTTGCGACAATTTCCTCACCCTTCTTCACGTCGGGCACCAGTCAAAGGGAATGAGGCACGCAGAGGGTAGCCTCAATACCGTACCCCTCGAGTGCACACTGTGCCACGGGTGTAACTCTAATTCTTTGCACTCGTCTGATAGTTCATTAAAGTACGCTGTTGGGCCATTACAATGCAACGCAACCAAGTTAGTTAATGAAATTTTAGTAGTAGCGTGTACAGAGTACTAGCTGAAAAACCGTCGTTGCACGGTTATTTATTTACTCCAGTCATGAATTAGTACTCCCCTCTATTCCAGTACAGCAGTGAATCTCCTGCTTCCCCTATCTTAACGCATGTCCTAACCTCTCTGGGCATCTGCTCTTTGTATCACATGGCATCTCCTCCCCTCGCTTCTCTATTGCCTCCTCATTATATATATGTTGAGTAATAAATCAGGAAAAATATTTCGTGCATATTGTCACACACTGAGCTAAAAATATAAATTCGTTTTCCATATGTTCCTATGTCAATAAATGACAATGCAGTTGAATGGCAAAACTATGAAAATGTGGAGTGCCGTTTTGGTTGTTACTGTGCGCCGACAATGGTCAATGCGACAGATTGGCAACAGGATAGCCGGTAGCGGTGGCCGAGGGGACTGCGGCGCGCCAGTCACGGTCTGCACGCCCACTACGGCCGGGAGTTCGAATCTCCTCTCGGGTATGGATATTTGTGCCGTCCTTAGTATTAGCTAGTTCATAAGTAGTTTGTAAGTTTAGGGACTGATGATCCCGTAGTTAAGTCCCATAAGCTCTACAAACATTTGAACATTTGATTTGACGACAGGACGAAAGGCACAAGTTCCTTTTCCTACCTCAACTAGCCATGACACACGATACCGTCCAGTGAAACCGGTCGAGATAGATGTGAGCGGTGTCACGGCTCGAAGTGCCACACAGACCGTCGCTTGACGCAGAATACCACGTCTTCTTCTGAGTGGATAGACTACCTAAATCACTCACTTGTTGTGGCTTGATGCCAATCTGTCCCCTTGGACAATGTCGCCGCACAGTGCTCAGTAACACCCAAAAGTCCACTCCATATTTCCAGATTTTTACCATTCAATTCTATTGTCAGTTATTGACATAGGAACATGCGGAAAACGAATTTATGTTTGTAGCTCAGTGTGTGACAATTTGTACAAAATATTTTCCTGATTTATGACTCACGCTGTTTATCATCATCATCGTAAGTCACGCTCATTGCTGAGCGTTGTGACTTGATAAGTCGCAAAGGTGCTCAATATCTAAGTTAAGCACTCAAAACGACACTTCACTGCAAATCCTCAAAAATTTATGCATACATAAGTCCAAATTAACAGGATAGTCTAACAGGTTCTCTACCCAGATCACTACTTTGTTGTGAAGACAAACAAATTTATTTGAACCACAGTCAAAAACATAAAAGTCACTTGCACTTACAAGTCCTTTACACTGTGTATACTCATACCATACATCTTACAGAGTATCTAGGTTTCACTGCTGGTGCTGCTGCCACCGGTACTACCAATACAGTACACATTTTTTTCTGCCTTTGGCATCTGCCAACAGGGTTTAACTGCCATTCAATAAGGCGGCTACGTCACATTTTGTCATGTCATGTGACATCACGGGACGTTCAATTTTCACTTTAAAGTTTCCATTAAGATTATTTTAGATTTTTAAATAGAAAATATACTTCAAAATACAATATAAATTATTGTTTTAGTGTTTAGTAAAGATTTTTTATACAAATGAAATTGAAAGCAACAGTTACAACTGCTACGCACTTTTCTTTTAAAGGTACAAACAAAAAGTAATTGATTTATAATTTGATTCATTGTGCCTACTAATGGCTTTTATACAAAATAACATTTTAGTAGCAAGTTACAAATGCTGATAAGATCGTCTTCTGTGTTTAAGTTCTTTGGCACAGTTCTTATGACAAATCAAAACAAACGTCAATCTTATACATGCTTTTCCAGTGATTTCCGATTACAAAAATATACTTAACATTTCTGTCCAGTTTAAGGAACCAAGCGTCTCCATCCCAGACGGTTGTCAGCGTCTCTCAGTGCCTGCTGAAGGCAGGTAGAACGGAGATCTTCTTGATTTTATCCATCAATCTGCTCGCTGCTCTTCCTTTTTGTCTTGTGCCCTCGATCTTTCCTTGTAAGATTACTTTTTCTGTATATTCTCCGTATCTTCTCACAATATGGCCAAAGAACTGGAGATTTTTTTCGGCGACTCGAGAAGAAAGGCGTCTGGAGATATTGAGTTGTTCAATAATGGGCACGTTTGGCCTTTTCTCGGTCCATTTTATGCGTAGCATCCTACCCCAGCACCAAAGCTCAAACACATCAATGCGCTGTCTGTCTCTGGCCTTGAGTGTCCTTGTTTCACAACCACAAAAGGAGACAAAAGACACGAGTATTTCAACTAGCCGTATCTTTGTGCTATTTGTTATTGCTCTGCTCTGCGAGATCTTCATGAGCTCCTTCATAGCCACTCGTCCTAGCGTGATCCGTCTTCTTATCTCCATTACTACCCGTGCTGCAGATGAAGGACTGTGGATGAAGGACTGCACGACTTCCAGTTCCTTTACTTGATCTGTGAGCTGGATGTGTTCTTCTCCGTCAATTAACATGAGTTCGGACTTACTGAGGTTGATGTCTAGTCCATATTCTAATGTCTTTTATTCTTGTTAGTAGCTCAGCAAGTTCATCTTCGCTGTTGGCTAAAAGTACAGTATCATCAGCAAAACGGAGGTTGCTGAAAGTTCTTCCACCAATTGAGATGACTTCGGTCCAACCATCAAGAACTTTCCTAATGACATGTTCTGCATAGATGTTGTGCTGTAGTGGGGATAGAACACAACCCTGTCTCACGCCTTGAAACTGAAGGAATCAGATGTGCCAGCACTTGTCTTTACAATTACGGAGTGATTATTGTACAGATTTTTGATCAATGCTGTCAAGTGGGGAGGGACACAGATTTCTGCAAGCACAACACAGTCAAAGGCTTTCCTATAGTCAAGGAAGCAGATGAAAACAGGAACACAGAACTCTCGCGATTTTTCTTTAATTTTCTTACGTTGAGTATCTGTTCAAGTATTCCTTTCCCTTCAACAAAACCTGCTTGTTCTGAGGATATATGACGCAGAATGTACGGCAGTTTCTCTCTCATCTCATTGTTTACGACATCATATTGCGTGATCCTTACTCTTACGGCGATCGTCCTCACGGACTGAAGCTTATGTGTGCCAAATTTCATAAATATTGAAACAAAACTGTAGATTTTATGCTATACAGACACACGGATACATAGCATAAAAATCTACACTTTTGTTCCAATAATTATGAAATTTTGCACACATAAGCTTCAGACCATTAGGATGATCGTCGTAAGTGTAAGGCTCACGCCATATGATGTCATAAAGAGAAACTGCTACATCACGCGAAAGTGTAGCACATTTCCTCCTAAACCAATGGACTGATTACAACCAAATTTGATACACATATTCCTTACGGTGACGTATGTGACGTATGTTGCTGCAGAGTTAAGAATCACATACGTCACATGTTTCAGTAGATATGACGTCATAAATAATAAGAATCGCATAAAACTGCAACATAATGCGACGAGACTTTATTCATACACTGTGTGAGATTGAGAGTACTTAGAGACTCGCAGCAAAATTTAAAGATAGCTCAGAACCTTAAGTGTACTTTTTCTCGCTGACAGCCACAGTAAAATGATGAAAGGAAAAAAGTTTCTCGATTGCTGTATTTCCGCTGTTCATGGACTAAAACTTCGGATTAGGTATGACGTTACTGTGTATAATTTCTACACTACAAATTGTAGCCAAAGGGAATTTTACAGACAGTATAGACACCAATAGCTGAATGTACTTTGGAGATTGTATCACAGTACGAAACGTAGTTCATGTGATATGAGCACATAAACAATAACGTTTATGGAAAACCGTCACATCACTCATAAAGTTTTAATCTATTATTTCCCTAATACTAATAAAATTCGCAACAGATTTTACAGACATACACATATACAAATGAATATACTGGTATACCTGAAAATTATATAATTGCACAAGATATAACACAATATATATGAGATCGTACGAATTTTAAATGTCATTTGTATTTTGATAGCCATCTTCCTTTGTTTGGATACTACGCTTATAATTTTGTACAGTATGCAGGAGAGCCTTATTTGTTAATAATTCTCCGACAAATAGAACATGTTTTTAGAAAAAGGACATGGATAGAGAGTGAAGGCATTGGAAAGGTACTAACTCAAGGCAGGAATAAATAAGTAAATAGACGGGCAAACCCGGTTTCCGGTATTAACGCAGGAACGTCTTAATATTATTGAAATTTTGCGCAGTAAGTGGAATTTGGTCAACGTAAGAGATAAAATAGATTTTATGCCTATTAAGTACCTCAATATTATTTTTCTTGCAAATTAAAATATTTTACGCCCCATGGGGCTCACTGTTCGTTTGTGAGTACTTGCGCGGCGAGCAAGGGACCCCAAGCTAGCGCAGACACTCTTCCTCCTTTTCTTCCTGGACTGCACTCATTTTCCCTTCGACTCCTTTTCTATTCTTCTTCTCCCCACCAGGAACTGATAAGCTTAGCAGTTTGATCCCCTTGTCCAAAACAATCAACCAAAAACTATCTTAACGTAGGTTTGCTAAGTAGCCAATAACCAAGGCTGCAGTTTAACTGAAAGTCTCGTGGCAGAATGCTCGGTTGGAGTTCGGAAGGTCACTGGTTCGAAACTCGCTTGGAACACAAGTGTTTTTTTTTTTCAGATTTAACCTAACCATCACATTTCAAAGAAGTGAGGAGACGCCAGACACAAAACCAATTTAAGTAATATTTCGATTCGTTTGCTTAACAAAATAATGCTTTAGAAACATACAAGAAAAGCAGAAAAATAGAATAAACTGAAATTGTTAATTTTGCGTGGGGACATAGCCACATGGTATTAGATTCGTTTTGCATAAGCTTCCATCCGTTCATCCGATTGCAAAAAACTTCTAATCATTTGATCTTAAAAACAAGAGGGACGGTTCTATCAAACGCGTCATGGCGGAGGATAGTTTACAACAGACGATACAGAGATTTCAGTACCTCCAAGTTGCTTTTCAAAACATTAAATTGGCGTCGATGTTTGTTGTATGGTGGCCACCAACATGCATAGTATGACATGTGCCATATACAGTAGTTCATGTTAGTTTGGAGTATTAAAATCTCATCAAGATCGAAATAAAACAGTTGAATTCTAAGTCTGTAAGTACATTCCGTCATGCACCATACGACACATTATGTAGACGTCATTTCTCCTCAACTACTTATCATACAATGAAGTAATTTTCCAGGAACGGAATGTGCAGCATTTGGAAACTGCAAGCGAAATGCTTCGAATAGAATTAGCAGCGAAGGCATTGTATATGAAAACCTTTTGCAGGAGTCGGCGGTTTATAATGTATAACATTCATTATGACGTCATATGTCCTGAACTGTATGTTTAACACCAACCTTTCATAGTATACCTTTGAAGGTCAAATGCACAAATTTTCATCAAGATTGAAACGAAAGTCTAGAAATGTGTGCGTTACAAAGAAACGCAAGAACACTCTACTTTGTACATAAAACGTAGCTGAATACCCAGCGTTTTCCGGATATGCATTTATTTCATTCTTATGTTCATCTCTTTCTTAACCTTCTGCCCATTGTCCTCTGTCCCACTCCGTCCATTTCACCTATATCTTAGTGACGTTCAGCACGTAGTTTCGTTTTGACGTACCTCAATTCCTCTTGTACAATGGCCCACACATTAATATAATTTTCCACGGCGTAGAGTGAAATACTACGAAACTGCAAGTAAACCGTTTATGAATTGAATTTAGTAGTAAGGAAGATGCAAATTAAGTACATTTTCCAAGAAAGGGCGGTTTATCATGCCTCTAATTGTTTATGGCGTCATATCTGGTGAACAGTGGGAATTAGACGGTTCTTATCTCGACGGCAATTATTGCCTCACGTTAAGGAAAATTTGCACCACGTTCGGTTGAAATATTTTCGCGATTTCTGTGACGATGTGTGACATTGACGATTGATGCAGCAGTTTTTCGCACATCTTAGTTCCTCAAATATGACGTGTTGTACGTAATCCATCCAACGATGTTGACGGGCTTCTGGTTTGAAGGCCATGTGTGCAAAATTTCATCAACATTGGAACAAATCTTTAGATTTGTGTGAAGTACAAAAACGCGGACAGACTACTTGATACCCTATAGATAATACGACAAATACATTACCATGTAGAATGCCATACAAGGCAGAGCTATAATAATCAACAGTTTCTATTATTTCACAGATCAATTTTTTTGTTGTTACACCTTCATCAGGCATAGACTATAGAGATTCTGTCTTGTTGTTATGAAAGCTTAAGGTTCAAAGAACTGAAACTAGTGTATACAGTATATCTCAGAATGTTTTTGAAGATAAAAAAGTGTTAAATGTAACTAAATTGACAAGAATAATTGCATTGCAATTAATGCATAATATTGATCATAGATAAAATAAGTAAGTGAGGTGAAGCAGTTAATAATCCGATGATTGGATTAAACACCACAGTGCTTCACTTGGTATGGTCATGTTTGGAGGTGGTGCGCATTTGCCTTACTCTGACTTTTAAATTGAATTACCCAGATAGTTAAATAGCAACCTACAGTTTTATGTGGATTACGAACCATCGTGTAACCTAGCATTTTTCTGCTCATCAACACTGCCAGAGGTGAACGAAGGGAAAAGTGACAGAGTTCATAGAGCGAAGTCGTGACTCTGCCACGGAGCCGAATCTTTGGCATAAAAACAGTACAATTTACGTACCCTGAAAATGTACGTTGAAATAATAAGCTTTTGTAACATGTTTTATACAAATATACTGAACAAACTATTTTACGTTCAACAGGTCAAGAAATTTAAAGTATATTAAACTTAAGGAAACAGTAGTGATTATCCACAGATTCTTTCAACAAAGAAAGTAAGAAATTTCTATAGATATTCAGGAATTAGGTAAACAACTGTGATTAACAAAGTAATTTTTGTAGACATGCTATGAAGCTGTAGCGGAGTTTTTAACTAGGCTCGGAGACGGAATATAACGTTGCCCTTGCTTCGTAAGATGCCGTAATTGTTAAAGTAGATTCCGCGATTCTATTTTTTGGACAAGGAATTGATGGTACCGAATGTTTGAATTTGAAATAAGTTAGTTAAAGTATAGCACAAAATGAACATTAAAGCAAATAAACCGTGGGTTGCATATTAAAATCGGGCAGCATACAAGCAACAGCACGTTATAAGACTTACGGAAAGCATCTAGCTGGATCCTGCGCTTCGTATTGTAGAAGCTGGAAATGATAAACCTTTTTTTTTTTTTTTTTTTTTTTTTTTTAATATGTGAACATTGGAAATACTTTCCGTAGTAGATCATTGTTCAGACTGTTCACTTCTCTTTTCATTGTTGTGTGACCGTGGGTGGAATGTGAAGTTACTGGTAATGATAGAATAATTTAAAAAAAATTATCGGACTTTGTAAAATTACAAAAGAAATGATTGCAGGTTCTGTAATCAAACAAGGTATTGTATAAGAATGACTAATAAGAAGTGAAATTTTGAAGGCATGCGAAGCAATAGTAATGGCGTCTGAACATTAAACTATTATGGACGTCGAGAAGCTGATAACAGTAGAAAATAAGTATTTGACGTGGAGGGATTCATTCAAATAAAAGCCAAAGAGAGGGGATGATTTTAAATTTAAGTAATATCTTTTTACAGCAACTTGCGTCACAATAACTTACATTGAATGGATAGATGAATGGAAAACGTCCGTACAGAACGAACATAGACAAGAGAGTGAGTAGAAAACTACTATCACGGTTCCGTCTTCTCGCTTGTTTGGGAGTAAAAAATGAGGAACGAAATTAAATTAGTTGCATTGCGAGTCAGAGGGAACCGGAGGCAATAAGCATCGCTGATCAAAGATAAACAAAAAATAAAATTTAAGTGTATCGTTACACTTGCCCCCTCTGGCAAATGCAACCTACACAAAGACATATTAGTTTGGGTTTTGATTTTTTTTCCTTCTTGTTTTTTGTTTGAACAATATTTACATCAGTTTGTTATTTACATTTGTTTGTAGTTATTTTCTTTATAAGTTTATTAATGAAATGAAGAATCCTAGCGACGTGACGGTGAGTAAACCAAGGACGGTGAGGACAGATGCGAAAGGCGCGACAGGTAGCGATGACGTCAGACGGTAGCGCGGCGGCGACTACAACGGGTGGCTGGATGGTGTGTGACGTCAGCGGGTGGGAAGAAGCATGACGTCACGGCCAGCGGCGTTCGAGCAAGGAGCCTCTGCATCTCGAACACCAAACTTTTGGCCCTCGGTATGGCGCTGCATCGCGCCTCCAATTGTGGTTATCATGTAAACAAAATCATATACACAAAATTACATTCTGTTCTTTTTTTTTTTTTTTTTTTTTTTTTTTTTTCGCGTAGACGTTAGTTTTTCTTCTGAAAGATGAGAACACTTTAGCATGTTATTGGTGTGCGTATGTTTGTGTGGTCATTTGAATTTACATTTGATGTGTTTCCGGCAAGAGTGATGCAAGCTGTGCGGCTATCATTCTGACATGAACTCATACTGTTACATAATTTGACATTTAAAAATCATCTATGTACTATGTACATTTATTTACAGACATATGTTCATTTACTCATTCACGTGAAGTAATTATTTTAAAGATTGACAGGTTAAAAAGAATGAACAACATATTTTTATCATAATGATAATTTCTTAAGTGCCGTAGCACAGTCTTTCAGTTTCAGGATGTTTGTAAAGTGCAGTAGCACAGTCTATGCATTTTTAATATGTTTAATTTGAGGGTAGCACAGTCTGTTGATTACATCTCATATATATATATATATATATATATATATATATATATATATATATATATATGTTCGTCTCATTTTTGTTTTAAATAATTTTTATGTGTTCACTGAATTTCACTTCTTAGGTTCATAAGTTGGCAACGCGCAAGCGTCGCAGTAGCGGTTAGCTTCAACAATCACGGCCGGGCGGTAGTCGGTCAAGCGCTCTGTCGGTGACAGTCCATATTCAAACATTACTACATGTGCGGTTGCTCTCGGCTTTCCGACTTCCGTGAATCGTAAATTGTCATTTCTTGCCATTTTTCCGTTTGTGCACTAAACACTGGATTATAGTTCTCAGCATGATCCACCGCAGCTCGGTAAGTACACTTTGAGTCTTTTGCGGCAGATCAGCGTTTGGTTTAACGTCCGTGCAGTTTATTACACCGTTGTGAGGATGTGCACTTTAGCACTGTGACTATTAAGTATTACGTTTAAGATAACTTTACATAGTCTGTTCGCCAAGTCAATTTATCGGTTCATGAGGTTTTATTCGCGCGGCACAAAATAGTCTTTCAATGCAATCGTGTGCAGTTGTCCATAATACATTCTCTATGTACCACATTGCCTTTGGGGATACGAGCGGCACTGGAGTAGTGTCCCGTTCGTTGTTTGGATTAAAAGGTTTATCGTACCACACGACACTTTTGTTTTATCGTTCGCTAAATAATTGTCACTTGCTAGCTTTAGTTCGTCACAGAACATTGTTCGACTTAGTAGCCATTACTGACAGCACAATGGTTTCTATCACTTGCAATGACTAACGTGTTCTATTTGTCACTTATATATATATATATATATATATATATATATATATATATATATATATATATATATATATATAAGTGGAAGGAAAGCACATTGGGTACTGAAAGTCGCTGATTGGCGTCCATTCACATCCGTTCACTGTTTTTTGCATTCGTTCGTACGTGCGTTGCACTGCTCTGCTAGTCTTTTCAGTTCGACACACGCAATCGTACACACATTCACTATGATCATAAATGTAGATAATCTCAGAACGGCGCGTGTACTTTTACCAAACAAATATATAAATATACCATGTTTAAGTCTAAGTTTGAAAGTTTTCGTGACACATTGATCACGTATTTTTGTCTTTACAGGCTAGATAATTGCAATCTTTTTCTCTAGAACATTATACAGATACATATATATACATCCGTTATTTACAAAGTTACACAAATTTATTTCGGGCTGTGTTCATGTCAGCTTAGAGGAGAATGTTAGCAAAAGGGACTGGCTGTTTTCAGCACCTCCGTATGATCTACATTACCAATTTTGGTAACATTTCGTCTCATGAAATTTGTTTACATATTTTATTGGTCTTAATGTCATCAATTTTCGTCATATTTCCTCTCGTGATTTCTTACTTCATGATTGTCAAGTTGTATGTCATTTTGTACATAAAAGAAATTAACCATTAAGTATTCTAAAACATGATAGCAATTACTGCAAGTCTATGACATTTATAATAAACATAAACAATTACTATGAAACTTTGACACAGGTAAAGTCAGACCAGCAGGTATACTTGGTGCAGGAGGGCTTGCACTAGTGCATGCGGAAAGATAAAGATTTAAAAAGAGGGGTTCATTACATAAGACAGAGGGCGAAAAGCATCGCTAAAATAAGCATACGCATTGCAAATTCAGCATTACAGTTCTTAACTACATCAAATACTACTGTCACAATCATAAATTACAATAAAGTTACAATACAAGTATCAAGTTTAAATAAAAATCGCGTTCTCTCGCTCCTACATCGCGGTACCTCTCTGCATCCCATACGTTTTGTTGCTACTTGTCTGACTAGTGTGAAACTGCTGAATACAATGTGTTAGGGAGAATATCCTGTGTCAACCTTACGAATGTTCATGTCGTTGTCTAGTCCATGTTTGTCAGTGTGTGTTTGTTTTGGTGTATACACAGTGTCAAAATAGTTATAGCTCAATCTCATGTCTCTCCGAAGTAGCTTATAGTTCTGACGATCTCGCTGCGATGACGGCGGCACCAAAGTTCTCGTAGACGATGGCAACCAGCTGAAAGAGAAAACTTAATCTATTCTTACGCTATTTATATGCTGATGTATGTGTTATCGTGTAATAGATAAGAAATGGCACAGTTTTACATACATACCTGCATCAAAAAATGAAAATTATTTTACGTAAACAAAAATTGGACTGTTTGTCAAGGATTAAAATTTTTCTCACAGTACAGTAAGCAAGAACAGATACTACTAGGTGTAGCATGTGTGTAAACATAAGCAAGTAACCAGCTGATTCTATTTACGTCTCCCATTCCTAGATGTTCATGCTCTTTCGCGGTTTCCGAAGTCACGTATTGCTGTTGTACGTCACTCTTACGTGTTACTTTTATAAAACCTAGTTGATAAACAGATAAATTCATAATGATTCCTGTCATGTGTAACAAAGGTTTCTACAGAATATATCTGTGTTATGTTTACGTCAAAATATTTGTTGCTTGACCTACAATGACATTTATGCAAACAGGTCCTAATCTAAACTCTTCCATTCACTCTCTCACACTTACAAACTCAACCTAAACAATATAAATTCATTACGCAGTAGTGGGTTCCCTAACAAAAATAATCAGAGTGTGCTTGTGCGCTCCACCCGCATAATAATAATAAATGTTTCCCAACTACTAGCCATAACAAATTGTTCATTGTATTAAATCTTCACATAAATAAAAAATGATGCCATTCATTCAGTTGCAAAGTTACACCACCCGTTTCAAGAAACATTACTTAGTATATTTGTCACTCAACATAAATGTAGATAAGTTATAGTGCTCAGAAGCTTCTCTGAAAAGTGTTTATTATTGTGTCGGTAGTTAAAAGTGGTATCTGTCAATCACTGAGTATTCCAAACATATCAGTACATTCTAGGAAGGCTTATTGTACACATTAAATCATAGAATAAGCTTACTAACAATTTATGCATGATATTTCTTAAGATCTTTGTGTGGATAGATTCCTCTAGGTCGTGTCGTGTGTACAGGTGACAATAAATAACTTCCTTCGTGAGGAATCTGTAGTATTCTGTAAGGTCCGGAATAAAGGTATTGCCATTTTTTGTTTCTCTTTTGGACAGCTGAAGACTTTGGATGTACTCTTAACATTACCAAATCATTAAGTTTGAATGACTGGGTGCGTTTTAATTGTTTGTCGAAATAGTTTTTACGTTTGAAAGCTGCGTTCGTCAGTACTGTTAAAACTATCCTTACCTTCTCTTCCAGCGGTGGCTGCTCTCGTGGGAGTTTTGGTATTGGGTTTACCCACTCATTGTTTTCTTTAGTTTGCAGAACTAAATCAGTTGGTGTGTATGGTGTGGAAAACAGGGGTAAATTGTTGACTATTTGTTCGAACAGTCCTAGGTATTCTAGCCAAGTTGTTTGTTTTGTGGCCGCTTATGTGCGGATAAATCTATTCAATACACGGAACATTCGTTCCATGGGGTTTGCAGCAGGGTTAAATCTTGAGATTAAAATATGTTTGACGTCATGACGATGTATGAAACTCGACCAAGTAAGACAGGTGAATATTTTTCCATTATCAGATAAAATACTGGTTGGTTTTCCATAGAACGGGAAAAATCATTTTCAAGGCAGCGGATAACTGCCGTAGCAGTAGCGGTCATTAAAGCATAAAGCTTTACTAATTTTGAAAAGCTATCATAGATTCCCAATACATATTTAACACCATCTCGACCACTCGGAAGAGGATCGGAAAAATCAATTGCCACAAGGTTTAGTGGTTCACAAGGTAGAATAGTATGAAGAGGAATTTTGCTTGACTGAGTGTTTGGTTTGCACTTTTGGAATATTAAACATTACTTAACAGTGTGGTGAATTTTCCTCGACGTATTAGGGAAGTAACAATACTGTTTAAGTTTTCTTAGGCAACTAAGAGCACCAAGGTGACCCCAGACTTTGTGTGTATGCCATATAAGAGAATTTTCATGCGAAGCAGGAATGCACGTGCACCAAATTTGAGACTGTGGGTGTCTACGATACAACAACCCTCCTTGGTGTAATTTGTATCTTTGATGCAACGATGAATCCGAACAATGAATCTTTGTGATGATTTTTGACCAACGCTCATCTGCCTGTTGCAATTGTTGTATGTCACGGCACATATGGACATAGTACTGTCTAAATTCAAGGTCTTTCATCAGCATGACTCTGAATTCCGTGTTAGATTCAAGGTGATCCTGAAATTCAGAAAGACCTTGTGGAAGTCTGCTCAATGCATCGACAATCTGATTGTCCCTGCCTTTTATATGAATAATTTCCAAGTCGTATTTTTGTAGCAACATTGCCCATCTAGCAAGGCGGTTGTGCAAAATACGACATGCCACTAGAAAACTACGGGCTTGGTGGTCACAAAAGACTCGGGTATGTTAAGCAAATATATAGTGGCGGAACTTTTTGAACGCCCAAATTATTGCAAGAAGCTCCTGTTCGGTGGTCGAATACCTACGTTCACATTCTGTAAGCGTACGGCTGGCAAAACTGATAACCTTTAAAGATTGTGGGTTTAGATCTTTAGAAATATGGAAGAGGCAGGCTCCAAGGCCGTAATTTGACGACTCAGTGGCAATACAAAAGTCTTGTGTCATATCGGGATGATGTAAAATGCTCGAATTCACCAGAGCCTGTTTGATTTCATGAAAATCTTTCTGGCAACCTTCCGTCCAGTTCCATGGTGTGTTCTTTCGTAGAAGAGCAAGCAGATTATTGCTGTTCAAGAGTTGTCTTGGTACGAATCTTCTAAAGAAAGAACAGAGGCCAAGGAAAGCTTTCAGTTGTTTCCTATTGTGTGGGCAAGGACAATTTTCAATTGCTTTAATTTTCTCTGGATCAGGAACAATTCCTGTAGGTGAAATGATGTGTCCTAAAAATTTGATTTCTGTCTTTGCGAATTTTGATTTCGTCAAGTTGACGGTAACACCAGACGACTGAAATTTTGACAACACTCTTTCAAGAAGTGATAAATGCTCTTCCCAAGTCCGTGTAGCCACTAGGGTATCATCAACGTATACAGTGACTGAATCCAAAAGTTCAGGGCCAAGTACTGTATCAAGTGCTGTGATGAAAACACCAGAGCTAACGTTCAGTCCGAACGGAAGAACTGTGAATTGAAAAGTGCGACCTGCAAAAATGAAGGCTGTGTACTGTATGGGTTCCTGCGTAATAGGTACTTGCCAGTATGAGGCGCGTAAATCAACGCTAGATAGGTATTTAACACCGAAGAATTTTTGTAATTGTTCTTCCAAATTTTCAGGTCGTGTCCTGACCGGGACTAGATTTTTGTTTATTGCTCTCGCGTCTAACACAAGACGAACTGAGCCATCTGATTTTAATACAGCCAACAATGGACTGGAATATGGGGACAAGGAAGGTTCAATTATATTCCATTGATTTCAGCTTTGACAGCAGCCTGTTTAGCCCACGGGATAGAATATCTCAAACGTACATAGCTATGTTAACAATATGTTTCATGGGGTTTTACCTGCATGTGGTACTGGTATGTATTTATTACACCTGGTTTCTCATTAAACACCTTAACATATCGGTATAGAATATGAATAAGCTGTTGCCTTTGCTAAGGTGAGACGTTGGTGGATTCAGTTACTTTCCGTAGTATGGATTCATAAGTTTCATCGTCACAGTCAATATTATTTGGAAAATCCTCAAAGCGTACATTTGATGTTGGAAATTCTTTCAGTCTAACATAATTGCATGGTTTGATCACGGTATTCTCTTTCCTAACCAGATTCACAATACAGACTCGTTGGTTTACTAAAAGTATGCACTTACCTTGTTGGAAATCAATCTTTTCTTCTCGGTTTTGTAAATACTCCAGATCAATAATGCAGTTCTCAATTAATGAATCGACGACTAAAAATGTGCAAGTGTCTGTTTCACAGCCTAATTCTAACTGGACTTGTGTCTGAATTTTGATAAATTTTGATTTAGATCCCACTGCACCAACAATCCTACAATTTTGCACTGGAAATGTAGGTCATTTCTGAATTTGGTTGATTTTTTGGAACAAACTGTTTGATAGAACGTTCACTGCTGCAACTGTGTCTATAAGAACAGTCGTAGGTATTCCTCCTAAATTTATAAGTATATTGGCTTGGAAAGTGTCAACAAGTTGGCTTTTGTTTACTTGTGTGTCAGCAAGTAGTTCTTCCCTTATGTCAACACCATCGTTGTAACGCAATAAATTTATAGAGTTACGAGATGTGCTCTCAATAGTGTCATCGCTCAACGTCGGACTTTATGAGTTGAGTGCAATTAATTTGTTTGAGTCATTTCATTCTGTCTTGTCGATTGAGTAGTGCTGTCTGTCACGTCAGTAATTGTCACAGTTAATCCATTTTGTGTGTACTGTGTGCTTTGCGGTGGGCGGTTAATTGTCATCGTAGCCACAGGGCCATTATGAATTCCACTGTTATTTGGAGGGGGCTGTGGATAAAAGTTCTGTGCAGGTTGGCCGTTCCCGTTACTGTAAAAATTACGGTTGCCACCATTACGGGGTTGACCACTGAAATTAGCATTACGCCACTGATTATTTCTATTGTTGGTGAATTGATTGCTGTTGTTGACGTTTGCTGTTTGGTATGAGACTCTGTTACTATTTACGAAATAACCTGGATTTAATCTGTTGTCTTGTCGACGGCGATAATAATTCCCGCCATTATGCGCATTGCGGGGCACATTTCTGTTGCGCGAATCGCTTGTCAACTGTTGTGTCTGTTGCTGGCCAGAGGTATTAACAAATGTTAACAAATGCTGGCTGCTGCGGTTGAGGTGGGTGTGGCATGTTTTGTAAACATTGGGCTAGCGAGTAATACGGCAAAACCTGGCTATTGCCATTATTATAACTGTTACGGAAATTTCCGTTCTGATTGTTATTCTTGAAATTTCTGAAACCGTATTGGTTTGCACGCTCGTTACCAAAATGTGCACGCCTATCTTCAAAAATTAAATCCAGCTTGTCCACATAATTTATAAAACTTTCTAAATTGTACTCGGGAGCATGTGCGAGTTCCAGTAGCAGGTGTGTTGGCAATTTTGCCACTACTATGCGAAGCACTTCTCTGTAGCCCAGAGGTTCATCGAAAAATTTTGATTTGTTTATATACTTTTCAAAATACTTCCTGAGAATACCAATGCGTTCGTTAAATGGCTGTGGATTGTAAACTTCATTCCGCAGGCGCTCTTGCGTAGCAGGGGACCAAAATTTCGCAAGAAATTCTTGTTCAAATACTTCTACATTTTCACAAGTTTTGGAAGCCTGATTTGCCCATACGTTGCTCTCACCTTGTATATATCCCGTGATAAACCGTATCTTTCGTTTTCCTGACCAAGATTCTGGCAAAATATCTTGGAATGACTGAATAAAAACAACAGGATGTACACTTTTACTGTCACCCGCGAAGATCTGAAACTGATGATGTTTGATCATGTTTTCGTCCATCATGACGTTACTGATATTGATTCCGTTATTAGGCACGGAAGGTGAGTGCTGTGGTGACATCAGATTCCTACTACCGGACACGGAAAAATCAGGGAAATTGTCACGTGTGTTTTGCATGTCACGCAGTGGACACGTATGTGCCGCCTGACTCGGACGTGACCGCCCACTATTTATGTCTGTTTGTCGGTCTTTAAAGTCACAAGTCGGTTCGGTTTTGCTGTCTATGGTTTATGTGTGTTACAGGTTTTAGTTTTTTAACTAATGATTTCAGTTCAGTCAAGTCATCCTGCATTGCTTTCACGGTCGTACCGTGCTTTTTATAAACTTTTTCAGTAACATTACTCATAACAATATTCAGCTCAGAGTCTATCTTTTCATTAAGCTCGATTTCTGTTTTTTTGTAAGAATTCTTGTACTTGATTCTGATTGTCTTTAACAACAGCTTCAGCTTGACTAGTTATTTCAAAGCTCTCTTGTTTTTGCTTAAGTTGCGTTACGTCGCGTGTAAGTGATTCAATAACTGGTGGAATAGTTTTCACAGAGTGGCCTAGGGTAGCCACTTCGCCGACAACAGAGGAAATTGTGCCATCAACTGATTGTAAAATTTCTTTAGTAATCTTTCCTCCTATATCAGCGAATTTATTGTCAATAGCTTGTTCAAAATTTTGTATTTGAGCACTGATTTGCCGGTTAACTTCTTCAGATATTAAAGTAGGCAAATTTTGTTGCACTTTTTCTAGTTTTACAATTTCTTCCTTTGTCTGCTGTCGTTGTAATTCTACTCGTTCAAGTTGTTGTGTAAGAGTAGAAGACAGAGCAGAAACTTGGTTCTTTTGATCATTTATCTTATATGTAAGGTTTGAAGAAAAAGCAGTAATTTGATTATTCTGATTATTAATTTGTTGTGTTGATGACAAAGCGGAAACTTGGTTATGGATCTGTTGTGTAAGACTCGAGGACAGAGCAGAACTTTCATTCTTTTGTCATTAATCTGCTGTGTAAGGTTTGAAGACAAAGCACTAATTTGATTATTCTGATCATTAATTTGTTGTGTAAGATTTGATAACAAAGCGGTAATTTGATTATTCTGATCATTAATTTGTTGTGTAAGATTTGAGGACAGAGCAGAAACTTGGTTCTTTTGTTCATTAATTTGTTGCGTTAATTCGCTGACATGTTCATAAGTAAAGCTTCAAATTTCCTTATACAATCATCTGGTAGATTATGTGAACTGCTCCCGGGTGTAGAAGTGTTGGGACGCGATAGTCGCGACCGATTGCTCTGTGACGAAATTTTCTGTTCCGCCGGCCGGGCCGCCATACTGACCACTGCGGACGGAACTAATTGTTGTATGTTACTACTACTACTTCCTTCGGTATTCATTGCTGGGGTTTGGCTACGGGTTTTGACCATACTAATTGTGAATAAAATGAGAGAAATTGATTTCTGTCTATCTTCACACGCTCAGTTAATTTTAGATAAATTAATAAACATCGCACTGTAATGGCGGACTTGATACAGAACGGAGGACAACACACGGAACAAGCGAGAGTTGCGACGCTAATATTTGCGCACGGAAACCATGTTTGTGCACTTCTAGAATTTTCCTAACAATGAACTGGCTAACTATGGAAAAATTTGGAAAAAGGACAACATTGCTAAAAGAAATGCTGAATAGAAATGCGCATACAAGCGACAGATAGGAGAATCTATTGAAGCACCAAATAAGCCAAATTACTGGTCCATCCTTACCTGTGTGATGTGATGTCTTGTTACACAACGTGACGGCTCCAGATAATACAGACTTTTATGGGTCGGTCTTGCAATCTCGTTTTCTTTAAAACATCGGTTCAGGAATGGCTCGTACAATATTGTAGTTGTAGTACATGAAATAAAATAAAATAGGATTAGACACATACAATGGTGATATGAAACATTGGTAACAATATTACGTAAATCTTAATTAATTTCAATTACTAGCTATTTTACAAAATTCACAGGGTGGATATTAATGAAAAGGAAACAATTATTTTTTACCGACATCCAGTCCTGTCGCAAAGGGAGCCAATTATAACGTTGCCCTTGCTTCGTATGATGCAGTAATTGTTAAAGTAGATTCCACGATTATAATTTTTGGACAAGGAATTGATGGTACCGAATGTTTGAATTAGAAATAAGTTAGTTAAAGTACGGCAAAAAAAGAACATTAAAGCAAATAAACCGCGGGTTGCATATTAAAGTCGGGCACTATACAAGCAACAGCACGTTATAAGACTTACGGAAAGCATCTAGTTTGATCCTGCGCTTCGTATTGTAGAAGTTGAAAATGATAACTCCCCCCCCCCCCCTTTATTTTTATTTTTTATTTTTATTTTATTTTATTTTTTTTAATATGTGAACATTGGAGATACTTTCCGTAGTAGATCAATGTTCAGACTGTTCACTTCGCTTTTCATTGTTGTGTGACCGTGGGTGGAATGTGAAGTTACTGGTAATGATAGAATAATTTAAAAAAATAATCGGACTTAATAACAACGTGGATGCAAATAATTAGGAAATAAATATCTAAGCTGATGCTGGTCTAGTAAGGCTATGGCGGGCTTCAGCCACCACTTAGGTATATTCCTCGCCTCGCTGCTGGACACTGTTGGTTAGGAGGGCCATAATGATTCACTGGTTGCATACAACAAGGCGTAAAGCAGCCGGCGTAATACGGTGTAGTGTATCCGGCAAATTTGTCGCAGTTTCTACGTACATTTTCTTTTTCTTTACAGCTCTCTATTCAAGACAACATAAAACTATATACTGATACTGTTTTTAATGCTAAAAATATGGTATAGATTCCATTTGAAAATGCATTTTATAGACAAAAGAGGGCAAATGATGATATGTAAATGAAATTGAAATTCTAAAATTACCACATAAATATCACATCAATTTATATAATAGGGCTTTCATTTTGTGTGTGTGGTTTATTTATTTATTTCATTTTCACTATGAACAGTTTATGATCTATGTCATAATCGCGTAATTTCACGATATTACTTTACTTTCGCTCATAAAATACAACCGGAAGCGCTTCCGTATAACACCTGCATGTCTGTCAAAGATATTAACGTCTAGTTTCTATGACAGAAAAATGAATTTCATAAAAATGTAATGTTTCCTGCTGTCCGATTATGAAACTGAATGGCTTGTATTGCTAAGTCGTTGCATGCTGCTTCGAGAGTTTGAGCAACGATAATGTCTCGCAACTGTTTGCGTGTCTCTCTCTCTACCGAACGGCCTGTTTCCGGTGGGGCAACACTCGGACAATTTTCTATCGATTTATTCTTGCTTTGCATTGGTGAAATCTAGCTTCACAGAGATTTGGATAAACAATAAGGTGTCAAACTTCATGAAACACCTTCTTTCTTGCGCTGTGCTTCCTTTGCTCAGACACTAGACGTGGCAAAACGAATGTGAAAAATACCTCGGTCAATATCTATACCATTATTTCTGAGTTATACTGTAGTTTTCTCGTCTGTTATGACATTTTAAATTTTTAGTAATAAGTAAAAACACTGACATATCAGTTTACCAGAGCAGTAGCACTACATTTAATTTCTTTTAAAGTAAAACGGATTTAACAAATCGTTTAAAGTTCCATTGGTTTGTAATATTGGGTAGTTATCGATAATGGGGAACATTGTATCGAGCAACAAATATTCGAAAGAAATAAAATTGCCGAGACAATGGTTAATTGTTGCCATATTTCGTGATCTCTACATGTTAATGTGCAGTGAGTAATATTTGCCCCCATCTAGTCCAAAAGTAGTTTATCGCTCCCATCATCTGAAGTTGCTTATAGTCTAGAATAAAACTTTCTCTAGTATGGAAATATTTTACGAAGGGTTCCTGCAATAAGACGTGACATACAGTACATTTTATATCAATTTCATTGTTAAATCTGTATATTTGCTTTGAGGCCGGCTTCTATCCTAAACCCTCCCACTTCAGATATTGCACAGAAAAAAAAAAAGTTTGTAAAGCTTGTGGGACTTAACTGTGGGGTCATCAGTCCATAAACGTACAAACTACTTACGAACTAGCTTATACCAAAGATAACACAATGCCCAAGGTAGGCTCAAAACCCCGACGCGGGAGGCCGCGCGATCCGCAACGTGGCTCTCCAGACCGATCGGCTACTCCTGCGCGGTTGCACAGAAAAGCGGTTGTCTAGAAAGTCAACCATTAACAGTTAGCTGACAGTGGGGCGAAAAAAGAAACGTTATCATCGGAACCACCATTTCCACGTGGCATGAATTTAACAAGTCGATGGAGGTCCATTACTGCATCTATACCCCTTCATAACTGCGGGTCGCGGAGGAGTGGCCAAGCGCATTGTGACGCTATACTCCGATGTACGAGGCCGTTCCTCGTCGGAGATTCGTGTCGTCTTTAGTATAAGGTAGTCATACGTAGTTTGTAAGTTTAGGGACTGATGACCCTGCAGTAAGTCCCTTTAGGCTTCACAAACATTTGAACCTAACTGCGGAAGCGCTGGCGGTGCAGAATTAGTCCCTAAATTTACAAACTACTTATGAACTAAGTTACACTAAAGATGACACAAACATTAATATCCGAGGGAGGATTAGAACCTCCGACGCGGAAGGCCGCGCGATACGCAACGCGCCGCTCCAGACTGCTCGGCTACTCCCGCGCGGCATATTGTAAAACAAGATTAGTAGCACATAAAGTGAAACGTATAGTAATCTTATGCACCCGATAAGTCTAATCATAAGTAAACAGAAGCAACGATGCAACACAGAAATTGACTATTTACTTATTTATTATTATTATTTTTTAATAATTTTTCCTGCCTTTTATCAAGAGAAAGGGAGAAGTGTGCGACTAAATTTAACCTTAAAAGTGCTTGGATTCCTACTAAGCATTTTGAATTCTTGTGGCAACTTATTCAAAATACTTGCGGGAGAACACTACACATCTTCCTATACAAACCTCAAGGAAGTGTGATCAAAAATCACATTCAATATCTGTCTTGTACTAATAACAAGAGTTTTTAATGAAGGGTCGACAGAGTTTCGCGAGCTTACAACGCATATTGTACTCACCCCCCTCTCTGTGCAATCGATGCACTTTTTTTAATGTGAGAATTTAACCGAAGAAATAACACCATTTTATATACGCGAATAAGCAAAGTAGACTATTTTTGTGTGAACTACTTCAGATGTCGACATCAGATGCTGTTCTACTAAGGAAAAAAAAAAAAAAAAAAAAAAAAAAAAAAAAAAAAAAAAAAACCGCAGAATTTAGTTTATGAACAAACTTCCGAGCCTGGGCTTTTTACTACAGCTTACTATCTATCTGAATGCCTAGAATTTTGAACTTTTCAGTTTCACTGACCTTGTGCCCATTCTGTGTAACCAAAATACCAGTTTTGTTTAATTGTGAGTTGGAAACTACAATAATCGAGTCCTTCAATGTGCTTTATGTCTGGCGATTTATAAGGTCAAGTCATTCGCTGGAATGGTCCAGAACATTCTTGAAGTCTTTCACATACAATTGTGGCCAGCTGATATGGTGAATTATAATCCAAAACATGTAAGTTGTCTGAAAACACGTAGTACTAGAATGGCTGCAAACTGACAATTAATGGAACGTAACAATTTTCAATCAATGATGGAAAGATCACGGGGCAGCGTCCACTGCATGAGAAAACCCACATCATTATGAAGCCATCAGCACCAGGCACAGCGCCTTGTTGACACTGTCGCCTCCACCTGTGGCACGGCTGGTGCCGGACCACAGAAAAGGTGGATCGAATGCCCATGTGCCGCCCCAGTAGCTGCTCAGCAATTCATCCGTGCCACTGCGTTTGATACCACATCAAACAAGTACCACTGACAGCCCAACTTCGTTCTTTCTCGTTAGTGGAAATACTCGTTGCCCAATTTGTTGGTTTAACGTCACTCAGAAAGATCGTGGCAAACATCTCTTGCAATCCCTAAACGAATTTGTTTGTGATCTGTGGTTCTCATTATAAACCTACACTCTAAGCAGTGCACTTACATTTTCCTGGAGGAAATGATTGTAGCATCAAGTTACGTGACATGTAATCATTTTATTTTACACTTGGATAATTAAGGAACTCGCTCATTTCCAATTATTCGTTGTTTAAATTTCCACGTCAGTCACTCTTTTCAAATGTCACTCAGCTGAATGCTTTCATTAACGTTTGAGTTCTCAGGGGTCTTTGTAGACTCGTATAGCCGTGTCCATGTGGAAAAAACTTACTGCAGTTTAACATGCCCTGTCATCGATCCCTTTATATATTCTCAGGCTCAGTGTAATATGTAAGCGATATTGCTGTAACTTCTTAAAACGAGAAGTTCCCTTTGATTTGGTTATGAATAAGAAGTAATTTACTTTTTTAGTTTTGGAATAGATTAAAATATAATAATAATTTCGTGTGGTTCATTGGCCTGGTGCAAGTATTTCAATAGGACGCCACTTCGGCGACTTGCGTGTCTCTAGCCTATCCCAGTTATCCAGCCGGGGTAAGGGGCCCTACAACTCAACATGGAATTCAAACCACGTGTCGTATCTGACGACTCCTCAAATCGCTAAGAGGTGAAGGATGGTCACAGTTATATCCATTATACAAATGTGTTACGTATGACTGATTGAAAAATCATATCTAAGACATTTAAATAATGGATGTAATTGTGACCTTCAATTCCAATGACCACAATGTATCTTATTTAACATTAAAATATTATTTTAAAAGTTCATGCACAAAATCATCAATAAAAAAAGGTAATGTGGGAAGCATGGGAAACTTCACGTTTGGAGCACCCTTATAAT
This sequence comes from Locusta migratoria, assembly GCA_026315105.1. Lineage (NCBI taxonomy): Eukaryota > Metazoa > Arthropoda > Insecta > Orthoptera > Acrididae > Locusta > Locusta migratoria. Next base: position 108,645,147 of record CM048747.1, read on the forward strand.
AAAACAAACTAGTTATCAGATGTAAATACCCATTAGCTATATTGGTTCCCCGCGATGAAGCTCAATATAGGAACTGTATTCCACGTTTCCACCTTTCTGTTTTGAAGCTTTGAGGTTCCAATCATTGCATGGCACTAATTATGATGGAACAATAAAAAAATTCTATATTGCGTTCATAGGACGTCGTAAAATATGGAAGTGGAATGTAGCTATTCACAAGGTAAAATGTTCAAATGTTTGTAGAGCTTATGGGACTTAACTACCGGGTCATCAGTACCTAAACTTACAAACTACTTATGAACTAGCTAATTGTAAGGACGCCACAAATATCCATACCCAAAGGGGGATTCGAACCCCCGACCGTAGTGGCCGTTCAGAACGTGACTGGCGTGTCACAGACCGCTCGGCCACCGCGGCCAGCTTCACAAGGTAGAAAAGAGTTAACCTCAGTGGGTGGATCTACATCCACATCTACACGAATACTCTGCAAGTTACATTGAAGTGCATGGCAGAAGGTACATCGAACCGCTTTTATGATGTTTTTCTTCAGCTCTCGGAAAAATAGAATACTTATATATTTCTATTTTCAATCTGATTTCTCTTATTTTTATGATAATGTCTTCCTATATAGGTAGGAGCTAACAACATATGTTCACATTCAGAAGAGAAAGTTAATGAAAGAAATTTCGCAAATAGATCTCGTCGCAACGAATTGCACCGTTCTTTCAATGATTTTCACCCCAACTCGTGCATAATTTCCGTGACACTCTCTCCCCTATATCTTGATAATACAAAACGAGCTGCCCTTGTCTGAATTTTCTCTAAAGCGTCCGTCAGCCCCACTTGGTGTGGATCCCACAATGCACAGCAATACTCCAAAATAGGAAGCACAAGTGTGGTGTAGGAGGTAAAACTGTTGCATCTTCTAAGTGCGAACTAAACGTAGTCTTTGGTTCGCTTTCTCTACAATATTTTTTATGTGTTCTTTCCAATTTAAGTTGTTTGCAGTTGTTATTTCTAAGTATTTTGTTGAATTTACGGTCTGTAGTTCCGACTGATTTATCGTGTAAATGAAGTTTAATGGGTTTCTTTTAGTGGTTTTATGGATGACTTTATACTTCTCATAATTAAGTTTCAATTGCCATTTTGCGGTTGCATTTTATCTTCTGTTGACTTTACTAACTGATAAGTGACAGAAAGCATCATCCGCGAACAGTCTAAGAAAGCTACTTAGATTGTTTCCTATATCATTTATAAAAATAAGGAAGAGTAGGAGCCCTATGACACATCCGGAGTACGCCAGATATCGCTTCTGTTTCGTTTTTGTTCAAAGTCGAGCTTAATTAATTGGATAATGTTATGTATGGAACACATTGTTGCAACCTTCCTATCGGTTCTCACAAATAAGAATTGGGCAATACATACGTCAGGGAAGTAAAAGGTTTATGGCTCGTTGTACATAGGGGTGAGTTATGTATGTCATCATCTATGCTCTAAACAGCTACCCAATCTGTATAAACAAGATCAATAATTAACCTGTAGTTTATCCAGTCTATCAATCTGGATATGATGACGCAAAAATATATTTAAACAAACATAAATTAAACCTCTGAATAACCAACAGAACGGATTCTAAGATGAAGAGGTGATTCACTCACGATGTAATTCTTTATAAGTGGAGTTCATTACTCATTTTGGACATGAAAATGCGGAGATGGTCCTACTTTACACATCGGTTAATAACTGAATATTTCCCCAGCTATTGTCAATGAGAGCCACAATAAGTATCACACGCACTCGAGAGTAAAAGTTCCAAATTATCACTCGTAAATTAGTGAAATCCATCGAACATTGCAGTTTGAAATTAATCCACGATTACAGTATTTGTTATAAAACACAGTTTGTCACCACACGAGTACACGACTGCTGATTTATCGCATTTCCACAGCCCTACTACCGTCCATAGTTTACCTACCGCTTGTCAACGAGAGCCCAAGTTCTGCAGTCACAATCCCGTAAATTTTCTAAGTCCACACATGCCTGTCTCTTCAAATCACAAGTTCGTTACGCGGCTTCAGACCGCCCAGAGTCACAACCTTTCACCACCACGTCAAAGTTACGAGTCCATTCCCAAGCGTTCGAAAGCGTGATCTCCCTGCTCCCAAATTCGTATCCTTCCGCGCATCCTAACGCCTCAGCTTTAAAATACAACCCTTCCAAAATATTATACATTTGAATATCAAAGAAATAAATGGTTTGACCACATCCCTACAAATGTTGTTTACATTTAAGAAACAAACATATATACTTAACAATACTAAAACCGGTTGAGAAGCTCTTTGCTCAGGTAGCGTCTCACTGTTCAAATGTAATGCCGCCGTCGAAATATAGTTGCACAATTGTTGTTGTTGTAGTCTTCAGTCCGCAGACTGGTTTAATGCAGCTCTCCACGCTACCCTGTCCCGTGCAAGTCTCTTCATCTGCAACCTACATCCTTTTGAATCTGCTTACTATATTCGTCCCTCGGTCCCCTCTACGATTTTTACCCCACACGCTTCCTTCTAATGCTAAGTTGACAATTACTTGTTGTAGTTACACAATTAATATTTAATTTATCCTTGCTTTTTATGTAAATATATTCAGTTCCTTTCCACAAATACATATAATTGTTTATAATTAAATTATCTGCCGCAAATATACTATTTTAGTCACCCATGAAATATTTAAGTGGCAGATTACAACATAAAAAGAATAATATCAAATATAATAAAATACATTTATAAATATAATGCACTTTGCTGGGTTCATGTTTTGTGTTTCTGTGGTGGAATCTATGTTGTGACACAAGAAAATTACTAGCTCAACGAAAAGCAGAACAAGAGAATAAAACAAGGTTTATCGAAAGAATATGCAAATAACGACTTTTAAGATAGGTAGCGTGGTGCAATGCTGCCCATTTGCTTCTTAAACTGTTACTGACACACATAACATATCAATAATTGTAAATAAAAGTCTTATAATATTATTATTATAGTACTGAAATTTGTTGGCTTTTTATCTGTAAGCGATATTGAAATTGTAATTACGGCGTGTGATTCTCACAAGTCTTCTGAATCCATTCATATAATTATATTTGCCGTATGATCATTCCCTGATTTTATATGGATTTTAGAGTAATGTTTGTGGCTATATTGTATTTCAGTTGCAATCTGGGAGAGCCCCCATCGCTCAGTCAAGAGCGCCGATTCCGGTATCTGAGCAGATTAGGAAAATCCTAACTACCTGTATTCCATTCACTAGGTCCAAACTGCTAGCAGGCCGGCTGGGGAACCCAACAGCCTGACAAAACCCGCCTTTCACATGGAAATAATGAGCTTACCCCTGTATCTGTAGTGTCACATTGTTGTATGGAACGATCTAAATCAATTTGTACAGTTATCCAGCCAAGATCGCGTTTTTTACTTTTAAGAGGACCGGTTTCGACGTCATCTTCTTTTCTTCAATATTTCACAATGTAATAGCTAAAGCAATATGAGACATGACATTGTGAAACATAAGAAATCAGAGGATGACGTCTGAGTAACGTCGAAACCGGTCATTCTAAAAATGAAGAACGCGATCTTGGCTGGAATCCTTTACATACTGGATAAAGTGTGCAGTCAGATTAGCAAGTTTGAGTTATAGTACAGATTCATTTTACAATTACCCATACTCACAACTACACACGACACCACTGTTTGAGAAGTCACTAAAGTACAGTCAAGCAACGTTATTGACAACCTACGAGTACAATAGTAACAGTACTATTTTAATTACAATACTAATCATTATAGATTTATTTTGATCAATAACAATCATTACATGATTTTTATTATTAACAACTATCATTGATAATAATTTTATTCGGTCGTCAAAAGACGGCATAACTGCTACAGTGTCATCTGTGTGTCCACGGCAGTGGAGAATGATTACAGCTATCGGGCTCACTGTGATATCTTGTGCGGAACACATTGTTACTATGGCACAGAGATTCAGTCAGGGTTCCAATTACCAACTGAGGCAAGTTGAAACTGATCACGTTGTGGACTTCAAAGTGGCGAGAAGGTTCTACTGGGGAAATGGCACACAAGTCAGAGTCAAATGTTCAAAGGTTTGTTAAGCTTATGGGACTTAACTGCGGGGTCATCAGTCCATAAACTTGCAAAGTACTTCTGAGCTAACTTATACTAAAGACAACGCAATCATCTATGCCCAAGGGAGGATCCGTACCTCCGACGCATTGGGCCGCGCGATCCGTAACGTGCCGCTCCAGACCTCTCGGCTGCTCGCACGCGGCTACAAGTTAGACATGTTGCTTAAGTTATGCCACGAATCTGTTTGTAACGTGATCATTCTCACACTCGTGGACGAAGTTATGGACGGCCACGCACGAGAGACGCCTGCCAAGGGTACTGTAAGGACAGCAAGGGCAGATCTTGCAGCTACCATGACACAAATAAGAGCATTTATGAGCCCAGAAGTTATAAGACGAAGTGATGCCAACCGGTTGCTACCAGTGCTACAACGGGTACTTCACCTTGTCTTCCACTCACACCACAGCATCGACGTTCACGGATCCTCTGGGAACGTCAGAGGATCGCTTGGGACGTGGAAGGAGGTTCTGCCTGCTTGAAAGTGCGTACGATGTACCCATGGCAAGCACTGTATCTGACACCCAAACCTCCAGATGTCAGACACTCAGATCGGTACCAAACGATGTATATCGATAGAGTATCAAGCGAAACTTCTATATAATTCGTGTTATGTTCTGCTGTCCAGATAAAATGCATACATTATAAGTAACACGTAACCATATACATGTGGCGTCTATTCCGAGAGAACAGACGTCACTTCTAATCCTGCAGTTGTTATTATTCAACATTCATAGAATATATGACATCGAATGCGATTGGGCAAAGCTGAAAATGTGTACCCAGCCGGGATTCGAACCAGGGTCTCCTGCTTTCTAGGCAGTTGCGCTGACCCCTAAATCACTGGGGACACAGTGATCACCGCACCTGCAAAAACTACCAAAGCACGCCTCTCGTCAGATACAAATTCCCAGCTCCGCCCTGCCCACAGTACTCAAACTCGTAGTTATGAAGTAATTCCCGGTGACGGGCAATGATCCTATCGTTAGTGGGGAGGGTGAGCAAAGTTTAAAGCCCTTACTCTTACGGGAATTAGTTCATAACTACGAGTTTGAGTACTGTGGGCAGGGCGGAGCTGGGAATTTGTATCTGACGGAAGGCGTGCTTAGGTAGTCCTTGCAGGTGCGGTGATCACTGTGTCCCCAGTGGTGTAGGGGTCAGTGCAACTGCCTAGAAAGCAGGAGACCCGGGTTCGAATCCCGGCTGGGTACACATTTTCAGCTTTGCCCAAACGCAGTTGATGTCATATATTCTATGAACGTTGAGTAACACCTAACCTACGGAGTAGAGGAAAAGCATAACTGCGAGTGCTTATTACGTTGTGCTACCGTGGGCTAGTTGGTAGAGCGTTAGTTCATCGAACAGCGGATCGTGGGTTCAAGCCCAGCCCAGAGCCTTTGTTTAAACTGCAGTACATTAAAAATTGTTAAAAGAGAATGTCGATAAGGTTCCACGGGTTCATTTCGCAAAACAGCACTGTCAGCTGCAGCAGTAGCAGTAGCGTGCGGACTGGACAGCAACGTCAGCAATCACTTGAGGGCAGACACACGCTACTCTAGCCACAACACGCACATCCGTTGAACGGCGGTGCTGCCTATCTAGCAGTCATTTATTATTATTACAATACTTCCGCACGAATGGTGCAATTGTTTCTTTCTTCTACTAATTCACTGTACAGGTTAGCTACTTTGAAATAAAACGAAGCAGATGCAAACTGCCGATTACACACTGCTATAAAATTCGAACAGTCCTTTCACATTTCAGGAACATGTTGTCCTATGTAACACTCGGTGCACGTTTGTCGACGTGGAACAATTTGCAACGTCATACAAGAAAAAAAAATCGCGCCACCAGGGCTTGAATCAAGGAACCTCGTAACGACAAACATTCGCTCTGTCAACTACTCCAAGGGAGTTTAGCGTGGCAGACCCCTACATCTACATCTACATGGGATACTCTGCAAATCATGTTTATACTATTTATTTCCCATTCCATTCCCGAATAGCGCGCGGGAAGAAAAAACATCCGAATCTCACTGTTCGAGCTCTGATTTCTCGTATTTTATTCTGATGATCATTTCTACCTATGTAAGTGGGAGTCAACAATATATTTTCGCATTCGGAGGAGAATGTTGGCGATTGGAATCTCGCAAGTGGCCCACGCCGCAGCGATAAGCGCCTTTGTTGTAATGATTCCCATCCCAGATCCATTTTATTTCCGTAACGCTGTCTCCCCTGTATCGTGACAATACGAAACGAGCTGCCCTTCTTTGGACTCTTTCTATGTCCTCCGTTAAACCCACCTGATAAGGATCCCACACTGGGCTGCAATACTACAAAAATGGACGGACAAGCGTAGTGTATGCAGTTTCTGTTGTAGTTCTGTTGCATGTTTTAAGGGTTCTGTCAATAAAACGCAGTCTCTGGTTCGCCTTTCCCACCATATTATCTACGTGTTCTTTCCAATTTAAGTCTGAAGTAATAGTAATTCCTAGGTATTTTGTGGAATTTACGGCCTTCACATTTGATTGATTTATCTTGTAAACAAAGTTTAACGGATTTCTCTTCGTACTTATATGGACGACTTCACACTTCTCATTATTTACAGTCAATTGACAATTTTTACACCACACAGATATCACATTCAGATCGTTCTGCAGTTGGTTTTGATCGTCAGAGGATTTTACTAGACGGTAAATGACGGCGTCATCTGCAAACAGCCTAAGAGAGCTCCTTAGATTTTCTCCTAAATTTTTTACGTAAATAAGGAACAGCAGAGGACCAATAACACTACCCTGTGGAACGCCCGATATCATCTCTGTTTTAGTCGATGCCTTACCATCGATTACTACGAACTGTGTCCTCTCTGACAAGAAATCCCCTATCCAATCGCAAATTTCGGACGATATACCATAACCACGCAATTTGATTGAAAGCCGTTTGTGAGGTACGGTGTCAAAAGCTTTCTGGAAATCAAGAAATACGGAATCGATTTGCAAACCTTTGTACATAGCACCCATCACTTCTTGTGAATAAAGAGCTAGTTGTGTTTCGCATGAACGATATTTTCTAAATCCGTGTTGACCTTGGGGCACTAGATTGTTCTGTTCGAGATAATTCATAATATTTGAATACAGGATTTGTTCCAAAACCCTGCTGCAAATTGACGTCAATGAAATAGGCCCCTACAGACACGCTTTTTCTGTACTCCTTTTACGCACGTTCTCCCGGGTAGTAGCACACTACAACGTTTGGTACCGATATGAGTGTCTGACATTTGAAGGTTTGGGTGTTGGAGGTATTCGTCCAAGACACATTGCCTCCCACCCGCATGCCTTATTGTCTGGGTAACAATAAGCTACTACTCTCGTTCACGTTTGGTTTTGTGGAGGATACGCTGACCATCGCTCGGTAGGTCCAGAGTGTTCCTTGCCATTTTTGCAACAAGAAGGTAATATGTTGTTACTACAGGATAATTATCGCCCACACAGAGTGTGTGAAAATCAAGACATGCAACGATATGCGGCCTCCAATGGAAAACGCTTGGGTCATGATGGGACAACTGACATCCTCGAGTCTTCCATTCGCTGGGATCTACATCAACATGTCAAGTAGGCGTGGAATATCGTAACCCAAGAAAGTATTCGCGATATATGTGGACGAATGGCTGCCAGAATCATGACCTGCTGTGCCGCTACACCATTCTACACCACGACGTCTGTTATTTCAATAGAACTATTGATCTGTAAACGTAACATTTTAATTTACTGTATAGGGAAATACGCAGCAAGTTGCTTTACTTAGTTATACTTTAAGTAGATTTCTGCACTACTTATGTGTTCATCAGATAAATATTTATTAAATGAATCGTTCTTAGAGAAATAATGTTCGTGTCTTGTAAATGTCATTTTATACGATATGAGATAATATACCTCAAGTATTAACGTCTAATGTAATAACTTTATTCTTCTGATGAAGGCATATATGGTGTAGAAACCCAGATAAAGTGTAATTATTTTAAAGCAATTTCGGGGCAGTAACTATGGCAGCAAGTTTCCGTATGCAGTAAAGTAATAAATCTAAAGTTTATTGAGAAACCTGGTGTATTAATTTTTGTTTTCAACATCGTATTTTGTCTTAGTTCAAGTGAGATGATCACCTGTAGCCTGCGACCGTTCAGTCTTTCATCCGGAGAACGTCATCCACGCCGCATCACTGAGTAAATGAGGAGAGGAGAATTAAAAAGCTTGTTGCTTTGAGTGCATCCAATTTTCCCGCTGAAGATTTGAATGGTCGTTCATCTTGGACATTATACTGTGGCTGGAACACTGACGTTCTTTCGTATTTTACTGACTTGCCTGTGAAAATTTTTCGAACTGTTTGTAAAGTAAATATTGGCCATTGTCCGATACAAGGACTTGTGGCTTAATCGAAGTTCAATTGCAATCGATGGTTTGGAACAATGGTCCGGGATGGAGCATCCTGATACTGCATACGTCATGCCTTCTATATAGGCTTCCAAGCCTTCGGTGGACTAGTAAAATAAACAGCTAGGGGGAGCGTGCGACGACTATACGGGTCGTACTGTTTCGATGTTTTCCAAAATAATGATAATAAAAATAATAATTGTTATTGTTATTATTATTATAAAAATACATAAAAATTGTAAAAGATATGGTTGCACCGACAGTGAGTGACGGGTGTGACAAAATCACGCGGTAATGGTTGAAAAATACCTTTTGCCCATCGTCTGCAAAGAGAACATCAGACCCAAACTCATTAAATCTTTTAAGTCGTTCCTGCAATTAGATCACTTCAATAACCTTTGTGGCAGAAGAACGTGCTCAATTTTAATAACACAAAATGTATAGACTACAGTAGCATACGAAATATTTCTTCCTAATTATTCACAGTATCTTACTTAACTATAAAGATTTTGGTAATTTAAGTACTAAAATTGATTGATTACGAAGTCTTACGGAAAGTGAGGAATTCGAGTTTAATTTTCATTATAAACTTACTTGGTGAGACTAAGAAACCTCTCTCGAATGGATAAGATTTTAAAATCTGTTCTTGACTAACTCCTTTAGTGACTAAGTAAGGGAAAAACGACGAAGACAATAACGACCATACTTAGAAGAATTGTCTAATTGGGACAGCAGATTAAATTTTTGTCGTTTGGATGTTTTAGGGGGCAGCACTGCAAGGTCATCAGTCCCCCATTCCATCCCTGGGCGTCACAAAACCGATTAAAACCATTGGTGTTAGATACTCGAGATCGGGGTTAGTAAAACTGATTCAGGCATAGCATGTAAAAAGGCAGCAAACAAAGCTTTTGGATTTCTAAATTGGTTTGTTGACTTCCGAAATTGCGTCACATTTAAACCATATGTTTACGGGGCATGTAAGAGCGATAGCGCTCCACTTGTATGAGTACCTGAGTGTACGCCAATACTGATTCCCTCTACCTGCTTCTCGGGCATGAACACAACGGTTTCACCGTGTCGAGATTGCAACTAGACTTCCCCAGAACCATCGTGAGAAAACCGTTGTGACGGTGGCATCTTAATAAACTGCTTGGTCACTCACATAACTACTTGGTGCGAAAATTGGCAATTGACACTAAATAAAGAAAAGTGTGAAGTAATACACAGGACCACTAAAAGAAATCCGCTGAACTTCAATTACACGATAAATCAGTCAAACCTTAAGGTCGTAAATTCTACCAAATACCTAGGAGCTACAATTACGAACAACTTTGGCTGGAGAGAACACATAGAAAATATTGTGGGGAAGGCAAATCAAAGGTTACGTTTAATTCGCAGAACGCTTCGAAGATGCACCAGCTTCACCAAAGAGACTGCCTACATCACACTTGTGCGTCCTCTCCTGGAGTACTGTTGCCACTTGTGGGACCCTCGCCAGGTGCGACTGACGGTAGATATTGAGAAGGTTCAGAGAAGGGTAGCTCGTTTTGTTTTATCACGATACGGGGGGGAAAGCGTCACGGAAATGTTGCACGAATTGGGGTAGAAATCATTAAAAGAAAGACGTTATTCATTGCGGCGTGATCTGTTTGTGAAGATTCAATCACTGACTTTTAGTTCTGAATGTGAAAATATTTTGTTAGCACCCACCTCCCAATAAAATAAGAGAAAGGTGTTCTTTCTTCCCGCGCGCTATTAGAGAATGGAACGGTAGAGAAAAGTTATGAAAGTGGTTAATGAACCCTCTGCCAGGTACGTAAATGTGATTTGCAGAGTATCTATGTAGATGTAGATAACCAATGGTTTACAGATTTACAAGGGTTTACAAGGCAATACAAATTTATTTTGAATTCTAACAAATCATATAGTGATTTAATGTATCGTATTGGAATAAACATTACGATGACAACGCAAGAAAACGTACTTCAGCTAGCAATCCGATCGTCAAAATACAAAAGATTTTACATTAGCTGTTAACGGACATATAATGAAATCAGTGAGGAATAATGAAAAGATGAGCCCAATCTGGTTTCGAACCCGAGTTCTCCTACTTACCTGGCAGGCCCTCTGACCGCTGCTCCACAGGGAGACAGTGATCATCACTACTGCACGCCCTACTTTGGAGCGCTTCCCGTCAGATGCCGCCGTCAGACATGTGTTTTCTGCCTAGCTCCTTTACCTTTAGAGAGAAAGAATACCACATCTATTAAAAACTCAGGAAAAATTTACTTTAACTGAAGGTGGAGTGCACATATCTAACTTTGGTGCATAGTAGCGTTTGTCAATTACTGCCATGTACGGAAGGGAATAAACAGTTCCCCACCCGCTCCCGTTCGGCGTGTGTGCCACAAGGGGCCACGTCACACGGCAAGACAAACAACTACGCCGTGCCAAGCGCCAGGCTGCCGGAAGACAGAAAAACTTTGCCAAGTCGAGTCCAAAGTGCATTAGTCGACATAAACGCTCACAGTGCTCCAGTGAAACTGCTGTCTGCTGTTTCTACAAAAAGTAGATCTACGCGAATGAAAACGTTGCATATGCAACAAAGTGCTCCACAAAATTCACAAAAATTACTTCTTCTCAGAAGTCAGTAGTTAATTAAGCGAATGTAATAAATTCAGGAACCAGAATCGGCACAGTAAAAGACGATTGCAAATTTTCAATAAAGTGAAATGAGTCAGGTCGTTGCAAAACCAAGTTCTAATGCAAAGCACTCCCATTGCATATGTAGTTTGACGTAGTAATCAATGAAAGCAAGACGTATACAGTGCAAGTAGTGTGCTACATATTAATAGCGTAAATGACAAAGTGTTCGTCCCTTACTCTGTAGCAAATCGAAATGTTCATTTACTTGAACTCGACACCTTCTTGTGCATCAGTAATATTAGTGAACATGCACTGCTATGAAAGTTTGGTTCTATGAAATTGTCTCAATCAAAACGCTCATTATCAACGCATATTAGCCAAGAAATTCTAGTTTTCGATATATGTAGTTTTCGATATATTTAGTAGGCCGATGTCTTTCAGAAAACTGATTTAGTTCAGTGTTTAAATCATGATTTTCCCAAAATGTTTCTGGCCAGGATTAAACCTTTTTTGAGCTTTCACAACAATGTGTTGCAAGTTTCTACTTGTGTCCCTCACGAAAACGTGAAAAGTTGAAACAATTTTGTTGCTCTTATCTCAAAAAGAAAATATAGAACCAAATATTGTCACACCATACCTGTTTCCTTTGCAGTTTTTGATGAGGCTGCTGCAGAATTAACAGTCGATTTATCCCATTTATTTCCGCAAGTCATCTGTCTGTACCTTATGTCATTCTCACAGAGCACTTAGATCGCTTCCGTGTATCTGCAGTAGCCGCACAAACTATTGTTCAGACTTAATTTTTACCATGCATTGAGGAAATTATGGAAAAATCACGCGTGGGTACATATAATATTTTAGTGACTAACACACATATTGGATTTTTTCACTGCTATCAGGGATTAGCCTACTTACAGAAATGTCAATGAATTGCAAGCGGCGTTGGGGAAGGTCGACTATTATTTTTTATCCATTTCAAAAACAATCTTCAAATGTTTGTAAAGCTTATGGAACTGCCGGGTCATCGGTCCCTAAACTTACAAACTACTTACGAACTACCTTATACTAATATCCATGCCCGAGGGGTGTTCGAACCAAAGACGGGGAACGGCCACGCGCAACGGAGCATAGCGCCTCAATGCGCTCGGTCGCTCCGCCGCGACTTATCCATTTCTTATAAATCACAGATTGCAACACCGCTGTATAGGCTGCAGCAAAACATTGTTGTTTCTAGATGATCGAACGATTATCAGATAGTATTGACAACATAAAACAGGAAATGCTCAGTAACAGGTGGATCTCAAGACACGAGATGGTCAGCAGTTGATGCATCTTCTTGTGGAGTAGGTATGGTGCTCAGTAAAAATAAAAAACCGTCTACATCGTTAAAATTTTTTCGGCATCTGCCATAATCAGATCTAAAAACCTCGGAACTTAAATAAAGTTCAGTCTCAGTAATGAAATCACTACCTCTTACTACTGACGCTAAACTTTGCTTTGCTAACTCTTATTATTGACGCTGAACTTTACCTTACACATTCCAAGGTTCTTAGATCGGATGATGGCAGATGCCGAATCTCCGCTATAAATAAATATACTTTTGCGATCTACGCGGTATTTCATTCTTATTGAAGATGGCAGAGTAGTAAAGGGAATTCATTTATTTATACACAAGCAGATATGGTGTTCTCACAGTTTGTAACATTAGCAGATAGTCATATTGCTTTTTCGTCAAAACCAGTCATATTAGAAACAGATCTAAATGAACGATTTAGCTATTATATTAGCGATTTATTCACTACATGTACGTCAGAAAGTTCTGTCTGATTACGAACCATAAGTGCAAAAATTGCCAAGATGGCCCTTGTTATTATCAAACTGCAGTTGCCAAATTTTGTGTACGCCAATGGTACAACATTCTATTCAAAATGTTTGTTTAGGTTATGTGTCCTTACTGTTAAATGATCTTGATGCAAAATTGATACTGAAGATGCATCCGGAATCCAACTTCTTCTAAAAGATTACTCCCGGTCTGCTAGGGAAAAGTCTTTCCCTTATTACATAAATTTATAACTTATGCTAGAAGTAAGATACAAATATGAAACTGGCGTCTAATTGTATACAAACTATCAAAGGTTTATCGCACATCAGGAAACTTCCACATGAGCACCCTTGGTACCACGCAGCACATCTAGGTGATATTCAATTTCCGTCCACGCATTACCCAACATCACTGGAGGGATCGATTCAACGACTATGGTTATCCGTTGCCACAGGGTTTCACGATCTGGTACATTTGTTCAGTAGACCTCGTCCTTGACATAACCCCATAAAAAAGAAGTCTAATGGGGTTATGTCAGCAGAGCATGGAGACCAAACCGTTGGCGCATCATGACCAATCCAAATGTTTAAATGTTTGTATAGCTTATGGGACTTAACTACGGGGTCATCAGTCCCTAAACTTACAAACTACTTATGAACTAACTAATTCTAAGGACGGCACAAATATCCATCCCCGAGGGGGGATTCGAACCCCCGACCGTAGTGGCCGTGCAGACCGTGACTGGAGCGCCTCAGTCCCCTCGGCCACCGCGGCCGGCATGACCAATCCATCGCCCAAGAAAGGTCATGTCGAGATAGGCACGGACGTCCCAACCCCAATGAGGCGGTGCACCGTCTTGCTGAAACAAGACATCGGGGTGATACCGAAGCAGCTGAGGAACAGCATACAGTTGCAACACGTCAAGATACACTGCAGATGTGATAGTAACCTCAGCGAAGAAGAATGGCCCGATAATTCGATCGTGCAATAGTGCGCACCAGAGATTCACCTTTGGACTGCCTGTGGTGCACTCCATGACCTCGCCAGAGGGTTGTGAACCCCAAATGTGCACATTATGGCGATTCACTACTCCATTGACAAGTCACTTAGTCTGAAAAGGCAATTCGTCTGAGATAACCATCATCTTCCTCAATAAGTGATAGCATTTCGACCGCAAAGTCATATCGACGTGTACTGTCATTGGGCTACAAGGCCTCAACGATTTGCGCTTTGTATGCAAGAAACAATAAACGTTTGTGTAAAATGTCATGGGGAGAGCTTTCTGTAATTCACATGAGGCCCTGTGCACCGATTTCTTCGGACCTCGCAGGAAAGACTGCCTCACAGATTCCACCCTGTCTGCTGATGTTCTTGGTCGACCAGACCTCGGAAGTTCAGCAACCGATCCTGTCTTCTTGAACATCTCGTACCAGTCTTTAATGCTCTTGACATCAAGTAGATTCCTTCCAAATGTTGTCTGGAAGTGTCTCTGCACTATGGTTGATGATCGTGTCTCGTGGTACCACAGGACACACGGTGCCATCTCCTGATTGGTTAACACGGCTTGTTGGGCACTACACCTCATCCACAACTTACGTACTGTGAACGTAAAACAGAAAAAAATTTGACAGTTTGTAAACAATTCGAAACAAATTTCATATTTGTATCTTACTTCTAGCTTGACTTAACAATGAGAGAGAGACTTTTCGGACAGCCTGTATTTATTGACCCAACGCTACCGGTTTCGGTTTTACAGCATTTTCATGCGACAGCAAAGCGCAAACCGTTGGTCAAAGTGACATGTCACTTTGACACATTATCGCACATCACGATGGTCGTCCAAAAAGTAAATTCAGTTGCTATTTCTATCCGCGGCAGGCAGCGGTACGCCTCAGGTCCGAGCATGCGCGGCAATTACTTCGACTCTAGCAGAAGATATGTACACAATTTTAAGATCGCTGCTGCGGACGTGTCCTGTGTAGTGATTCTTTATAATGTCAATCGTAATTTAAATTTCGACTGCATGTGGAAACAAATCAGTGATTCGTTTTCTAAATGCAAAGAAAGTTAAACCAAAGGATATTCATCGGCAAATCTGCGAGGTTTACGGACAAAATGCTTAGAAGATGAATTAGACTAATAATAACGTGTAGGCTTTCACGATTCACCTCGGTGGATGTTGCCCGCAGCCGGCAACGAAACGTTATGGCATATTGACTGTAAATATTGATGTAAGTAGGTTATCTAAGCTACTAAGTATCTTTAAACAACTAATACAAAATGTCTACAAGTGGTGTGGATATACTGTGTTCCTGTGTTGTGTGTGCCAGATAACAAGATCATCGACGAAACTGTAAGTAAATACATCAATATAATATCCCAGAAGCTATAATCAGGACACGTAATACTAAAATAGCTGCTATCTTCCCGAACAGGTTAAAACGTCCACCCATAAACTCACTGGCACCCACAATACTCAACATAACGAAACGGTAATGAACCTGTAACTGTAAAATGTATCCGATAGTGGCAGCTTGCTAACGAAACCCGTAGCGCTGACAAAAATATTAGTAAAAACTGACTGCTGCAGTATAAATTACTCAAAAAAAGTTTTATTGATTGATTTATCACGAGGCCAAACAATCAATGCACATGGTTACTGCGAGACCATTAAGAAATTGCGCCGCGCAATAGAGAACATAACGCTGAGAATTACTGTTGAAAGCGTCTTATTATTCTTCTTTTTTATTTTATGTTTATTATTTACATGATAATGCCCGACGTCACACGCTGAGTGTGACCAAACGTCTCTTACGGGAATTTCACTGGGAAGTTCTCGATCGTCTTCCGTGCAGCCCGGACCCCTCTCCTAGTGACTTTCATCTCTTCTTACACCCAAAATCTGTCCTTACTGATCAACACTTCTACTATGATGACGAGATGAAAGAAAATGTTACCACATGGTTGAATACAGAGGCTGCAGCCTTCTGTGAACGCATACAAAACGTGTCACGCTATGACTAGTGTCTACAAAATTTCGGAAGCTACATAGAAAAGTATTTTTTCTGTGTATGTAGACGGTAGTTTTATATAACCATGCTTTTCGGACATACCTCGTAAATCAGCCCTCCGTTCCACGACGTATCTCGCCCACATGCGGCGAGTGGGATATACAGGGTGTTACAAAAAGATACGGCCAAACATTCAGGAAACATTCCTCACACACAAAGAAAGAAAATATGTTATGTGGACATGTGTCTGGAAACGCTTAATTTACATTTTAGGGCTCATTTTATTACTTCTCTTCAAATCACATTAATCATGGAATGGAAACACACAGCAACAGAACGTACCAGCATGATTTCAAATACTTTATTACAGGAAATGTTCAAAATGTCCTCCGTTAGCGAGGATACATGCATCCACCCTCCGTCGCATGGAATCCCTGATGCGCTGATGCAGCCCTGGAGAATGATGTATTGTATCACAGCAGTCCACAATACGAGCACGAAGCGTCTATACATTTGGTACCGGGGTTGCATAGACAAGAGCTTTCAAATGCCCCCATAAGTGAAAGTCGAGAGGGTTGAGGTCAGGAGAGCGTGGAGGTCATGGAATTGGTCCGCCTCTACCAATCCAACGGTCACCGAATCTGTTGTTGAGAAGCGTACAAGCACGCCGACTGAAACGTGCAGTAGATCCATCGGGCATGAACCACATGTTGTGTCGAACTTCTGAAGGCACATGTTCTAGCAGCACAGGTAGAGCATCACGTATGAAATGATGATAACGTGCTCCAGTGAGCGTAGGTGGAAGAACATGATGCCCAATAAAGACATCACCAACAATTCCCGGCCAAAAGTTCATAGAAAATCTGTGTTGATGACGTGATTGCACAATTGCGTGCGGATTCTTCTCAGCCCACACATATTTACAATTTGATCACGTTGGAATGAAACCTCATCCGTAAATAAAACATTTGCACTGAGGAGTGACACATTGTTGGAGGAACCATTCGCAGAAGTGAACCCGTGGAGGCCAATCAGCTGCTGATAGTGCCTGCACACGCTGTACATGGTACGGAAAGAACTGGTTCTCCCGTAACACTCTCCATACAGCGACGTGGTCAACGTTACCTTGTTCAGCAGCAACTTTTCTGACGCTGATAGTAGGGTTATCGTCAACTGCACGAAGAATTGCCTCGTCCATTGCAGGTGTCGTCGTCGCAGGTGTCCTCAGAGGCTGGAATGGTCCGTGTTCCCTAAGACTCCGATAAATTGCTTCGAATGTCTTGCTGTCGGAACACCTGGAAATCTGTCTGGATACAAACGTACAGCGACACGTCTATTGCCCCGTGCTAATCCATACATCTAATGGGCATCTGCCCTCTCCGCATTTGTAAACATTGCACTGACTACAAAACCACGTTCGTGATGAACACTAACCAGTTGATGCTACGTACTGATGTGCTTGATGCTAGTACTGAGCAATGAGTCGCATGTCAACACAAGCACTGAAGTCAACAATACCTTCCTTCAATTGGGCCAACTGGCGGTGAATCGAGGAAGTACAGTCCATACTAACGAAACAATTGGCTATTTTGACAATTGCCTGCACCAATTATTTCAATTTGCATTTAAAGAGAAATACTAAAATGAACTCAACATGGAAATTGAGCATTTCCGGACACATGTCCATATAACATATTTTCTTTCTTTGTGTGTGAGGAACGTTTCCTGAAAGTTTGTAACACCCTGTATAACCATTTAGAAAAAAAATCGCAGTGAAGTATTTTACGGCCCACTTTAGATTTTTAGTTTTATAAGTTTTTGCAAACATTTTGGACCAAAATAATAATCTAAATAATAATTAATTAATTAATAAGAGTGTCTGAAACCCATTTAGGAAAAAAAATTAGGTAGATGCGGGTTTCGATCCAGCGACCTTTCGCATCACAGTCCAACACATTTCCCACTACGCTACGGCTATATCATGGTGTCTTTAATCTCTTACTATTTATAGCTGTTGTTAACTGATGTTAATATCGCATTTATAAATACTAGATTATCATTTATCGTACGAAGACCGATGTGTTTTTGTTAATTCCTCAGTGTTCCGTTGCTTTGAAATGACAACGTCTAAGTTACAATGAGAAAATCATCAAATACGCGAGGAATGTCACGTGACATCTCCGAACGGCTGGGTTTCGTTAATTCAATGCAGGGTGTCAAATCTCCGTTATTTTTGCAAATATGTCTCAAACGATACGTGATATGAAAAAAACATGAGGGAGCTAAGTTGTAGAGAATTTTCTCCTATACCAATTAGGTTATTCAATTTTCGTGTCAGATGAACGGTTCAATTGCAATTACAATTATATTACAAATGGCTTTTTTTGGTTTTACTACCGTATTTTTTGTCAGAAAAGTTTGAAAAAGGGAAGTTCGGGTCTCTGGCGACCTACAATTATGTCTGTAAAATTTGGTGCTGATCGGTTGAACGGTTCGTCTTAAAAACATGGAACACGTTACGGACAGACCGACAGACAGCCATACATCCCAAAATCGCCGTTATTTTTGCAAATATTTTTGAAACGCTACGAGATATGAAAAAAACATAAGAGGGCAAAGTTGTAGAGAAGTTTCTCCTCTACAAATTCGGTTATTAAATTTTCGTTTCAGATGATTAGTTAAGCCGTTATTATCTTTTAAATTTCGAGCTGTCAAAAAACGATCGCAAAGGCACACTTTTAGTGTTACTACCGTAATAAAATGCAGAATGGCAATGGGTAGAAAAGTGTTCTTAAAAAAGAGAAGTTTGTTAACATCGAATATTGATTTACGCCTAAGGAAGTCCTTTCTGAAGGCATTTGTATGGCGTGTTGCCTTGTATGGGAGTGAGACAGGAAGAAGATTGAGGCTTTTGAAATGTGGTGCTACAGAAGAATGCTGAAGATTAGGTGGGTGGATCGCGTAACTAATGAGGAGGTACTGAACAGAATAGGGGAGAAAAGAAATTTCTGGCATACCTTGACTAAAAGAAGGGATAGATTGGTAGGACACATTCTTAGACATCAAGGAATTGTGAATTTAGCGTTGGAGGGAAGTCTGTAGGGGTAAAAACCGCAGAGGAAGACCAAGAGGTGGATACAGTAAGCAGAGTCAGACAGATGTAGGTTACCGTTCTTATGTGGAGGTGAAGAGGCTTGTTCAGTATAGGGTATTGTGGACAGCTGCATCAAACCAGTCTCCGGACTGAAGACCACAACAACAACACCGTACATCTACATCTACATACATACTCCGCAATTCACCGTAAGGTGCGTGGCGGAGGGTACACTGTACCACTACTAGGCATTTCCTTTCCTATTCCACTCCCAAATTGAACGAGGAAAAAAAGAATGCCTATATGCCTCCGTACGAGCCCTAATTTCTCTTATCTTGTCTTTGTGATCTTTACGCGAAATGTAAGTAGGCGGCAGCAAGATCGTACTACACTCAGCTTCAAATTCTGGCCCCCTAAATTTACTCAACAGAAATTCACGAAAAGAACGTCGTCTTTCTTCCAGCGATCCCCAATTTAGTTGCCGGAGCATTTCCGTGACACTCGCGCATTGGTCGAACCTACCGGTAACAAATCTAGCTGCTCGTCTCTGAACCGCCTCTATGTCTTCCTTTAAACTGATCTGCTGCGGGTCCCAAATACTTGAGCAATACTCAAGACGTGGTCGTACAAGCGTTTTATACGCGGTCTCCTTTAAAGATGAAGTACATCTTCCTAAAATTCTCCCAATAAACCGAAGTCGGCTGTCTGCCTTACTCACAACTGTCCTTACATGCTCGTTCCATTTCATATCGCTCTGCAATGTTACGCCTAGATATTTGAACGACGCGACAGCATCAAGAAGCTCACTACTAATGCTGTGTTCGAACATTATAGGATTGTTTTTTCTACTCATGCTTATCACTTACATTTTTCTACATTGAGAGCTAGCTGCCATTCTTCGCACCAACTAGAAATTTTGTCTAAGTCAACCTGTATGCTATTACAGTCAGTTACAGACGACACCCTCCCGTACACCACAGCATCATCAGCAAACAGCCGCAAATTACAACTTACTCTGTCCATCAGATCATTTATATAGATAGAAAATAATAGCGGTCCTATCACACTCCCCTGGGGCACGCCTGACGATACACTCGTCTCTGATGAACACTCGCCGTCGAGAACAACGTACTGCGTTCTATTACTTAGGAAGTCTTCCAGCCAGTCACAAATCTGTGAACCTATTCCATAAGCTCGTATCTTCGTTAGCAGTCTGCAGTGTGGCACAGCGTCGAACGCCTTTTTGAAGTCGAGAAAAACACAATGCGCCTGCTGCCCTTCTTCCATGGCTCGCAAGATGTCATGTGAGAAAAGGGCAAGCTAAGTTTCACAAGAACGATGTTTCCTAAACCCGTGCTGATTCATGGAAAGAAGCTTTTCCGTTTCAAGGAAATTTACTATATTCGAACTGAGAATATGCTCCAAAATGCTACATGAAACCGATGTCTACGATATTGGCCTGTAATTGTATGGGTCAGTTCTCTTTCCTTTCTTATAAACGGGAGTCACCTGCGCTTTTTTCCAATCACTAGGAACTTTGCCCTGAATTAACCTAAACCTAAAGTGGGCCAAAAATTTCTGACCGCTAGCCTACTGGGGCAGTTTAGGTGGTTTAGGTTACGTCATGGAGGTGACAGCGGGGCTGCAGAGGCTCCAGTGGGAAAGCGGTTGGCGGGCGGCCGCCTCGGCAGGTGTTTCGGCCTGGAGCCCGCGGCGAGGCGCGGCGCGGCGGCAGACGGCCCAGCAGCGCAGACCGCGCGGCCGCTTCGCGTGCCGCCGTGCCGCAGACGGCCATCACTTATTCAGCACGACACGCCGCCGGCCTTCCTCTCATTCATATTTCACCGCGGCGACCGGAATAAAAATATTAGGCGCTGCTTGGAACGTGCGGTCCGCGCGGGAATACTAGACATTAGGCTTCCCAGGAAGTCTAGCGTACGCAACTGTCGTGTTCTGGCCAAGAGGACAAGAGTTCAAGGCAAAGATTTCAGTTTTTCATGGATGATGATCGCTGCAATTGCCTCAAAAGTGGTTGAGGCTCCCCAAAACCTGATCCTTTAAGAGGACCTGGATCTGAAAAGAATGAAAAATCGAATTACATTTATACCTCCATCTGAAAGATAAATTACTCCCGTTTCTGAAAGTGTACCGTTTATTTCCTTATTTGTTATATTCTTCAACGCACTTCGAACTAATGCCTGCACACTGGCCAAACTGATGCTTCAGGGAAGGAATATCACCATAAAAATTCCATACCTGCCACAGTCATGGACACAATGCCAGTATTTTGTGACGTAGACTTTCCGGGAGCAATAACTGATAATATTCATCTCGGGTGTGCAGCCGGGTACCGTCGTTAACTAAACACGATATTTCGGCAAACCAACTGTCTGCCATCTTCAGGTGAGTGCGCTGATACACGTACTCGCCGGAAACTGAGGCAGAAGAAAAACAGCTGCCCCTTTATATACCGCTGACGACCCACCGCGCGTGCGCCCTCTAGGCGCAATAATACTATTAGCGCGCCGGTGGAGAAAATCGCAAAACGATGGGTCGAAACAAGACTAGTTAAAAGAAATAGTAAGTGTACATGAAGACCGTTGTTGCTTAATATCAGAGAAGGATGGGTTCCAACTTTTACAAGGGCTTCCCTCTAAGTAAAACTTTGGTTTCGGTGGGTCATCAGCGGTGTATAAAGTGGCAGCTGTTTTCTGTTCTGCCTCAGTTTCCGGCGAGTAAGTGTATTAGCGCACTCACCTGAAGATGGCAGCCAGTTGGTCTGCCGAAATACACTGTTTCGTTGACGACGGTATCCGGTTGCACACCTGAGATGAATATTATCAATAATGCCAGTATGCAGGGACCTTTCAGATAAAAAATCAGCTAGCAAATGTCTACATGGCCGTACACAAAACGCTAATGAGTTTCAGGACCTTCGTATGTCAAAGAGTACCGAAAACAGTGTTTGTTGGATGGACAGTACGCAAAATACGTCTTATGGATGCTGTTATCTGTTTACTTGGTCGTGTAATTATCTTTAATGAACAAATTAGGCATCCAGCCAGGAAATAATATTATAGCTTCTCTGACTGCCGTAGATAGTCGCGACTAGTTGAAGCTGAAAGGCTTGCGGAAGCCACCACTAAGAGTCTAGAGTAAGGAAAAGACTCCTGAAAAAGTCTGCAGAGGATAAAAAAGCAGCTGCCCAGCAAGATTATGCCACTGGAATGTTTTGAAAGAGCCACACGGTGAGTTACACACTGTGAAAATTCGTTTCTTATTTTCTCGAAACCACATTTTCAGAACATTAGGTACATATAGTTTAACTATGTTCACCAATTTTCTCCCAATTGAAGGATTTCTAATAAAGTTCAGAAATGATGTTTGTCATTATGTAAATAATTTTAACGGTAATTTGTAGTCAAAATAGTAATGAAGTGTAATATCGGTTTACCTCATATAAACTCCAAACTACAAAACAAGAGACATAATGTGTTCTTACGAATGCTGACAGCAGCCTGCCACAGTCTAAACGCTAATAGACTTACGATTCACTTAATGTCATTCAGTGTTGGTACAAAATCGCAATTTCCTCCGCATTGGAGATCAAGAGTAATGTGCACCTAAAGCAAGGTATGAAAATGCAGCCGTTCACGTCCAGGTCATAACAGTCAGGGGGGGTGCAACTATAGTCATGCTCATGCTTCCACCCGTATAAGGCGGAAATAAATTTCTATGATATAGCAATCCATCCTTCAGTCACACGGCATCCAGGATCATCTTTGGTGTTTGTCATTCCTTCACAGAATTGCGCCCGAGTTTTAACCATATTCCACAAAATTAAGATTGTCGACGAGTCTGGTGATCCGCCTGGCCAGGTCAAAAGGCTCGTGTCGTGTTCGTTCATCAACATCTCGTCACGCAATGTCTTTCAGCAAAATTTGTGTATGGTGTGTATTTAAGAAAGGCTGTGGCTTCGGGTCAGACAATCGACGCACAGGATACCGTGCCCACGGATGCGGTTCCTGTAGGGTGATGCTTGTCCACTGTTGGTCGAGCTGATCTCTACGAGTTTACGAGAGTAACTCGTGCGTCCGATCCTTGATTGCCGTGAGTGCATTCGTGTTCTCTCGATAATCCATTTTTGTCCGGGGCAAGTCCCGGAGATTAATTAAATTGGTCCCAATCCCCCGGCTCCGACCAAGGTTTTCGGGAGGTTTTCCTTGGTTGTAAGGCGTATGCCGGAGTTGGTAAGCCCCTCCCACTTATTCCCAATTGGGATCCCCCTTTGCCCCACTATCAGCTTGTCTGATATTGGCTGAATAGAACCGTGACTCTTTATGGACCGGATCTCAAACAGCCCGCTCCACTCCTCGGAGTGGAGAATGAAAAGAGATAAGTTTTTTTTTTTTTTTTTTTTTTTTTTTTTTTTTTTTTTTTTTTTTTTTTTTTCCGTCTCAGACAATGTCATTCACGAAAGTAAAACTGTTTGCAGTGCCCCGGATCCACACTAGCTGGCATCTAATACCACCGTAAACCGTAATGCCTTGAGATGGCGCAAGATTTCTTGTGCGAATGTAGTCACCGTGGTGCCGCTTCTCCTGATTGAGGCGAACCAAAATGTGGCTATCAATTTTGAACAAAGAGAACTTGATTCCTCCTAGATCATCATCTGGTACCATCCCTGTAACTAGTGAAGTCGTTCTATACACCATAGTCTCATAATATGTTCCTCTCATTACTCAAAGGCAGGCGGAGTAGTGCTCGACATGCACATAACCCATGCCTTAATTAACGGATGTGGCGTACCTTGGACAAACGATATTAATTGTGCTGCCGTGTTGAACTCTAATCAAAATCATAAGCGCAGTGATGTCAAAGGTATAGCGAAAGACTTGCACTAACTGATTTTTTCAAGAAATAAATATTAATGTCATCGTTAATACTGTCTAAGCTCCTTGTTCGAGTACTATTTAAACAATTGTGCAACGTGTAATATTTATTGTTTGGCCTTGTTCTTGTACGTGTCATGACATGTCTTGAAAGGACGATTTTCTCATGATTTGCGAGAGTCGCTGTTAGATTGTTTTTGCTTTTTATGTAACAGTTACGAAAAAATACTTTTATTAAATTCAGTCCTTGGGCTAATGCACCCTATTTGCAAGAAAAAGGATATCACAATGCATAACATAAATCGTACATGTCCTGTGCATATAAATTTCCCTTCTTTAACCTTGCAAAGTATTCAGTGAAGTAACAGTGTAGCACAGCTTTTTTTCTTATTTTTTCTTTTTCTCTTTGTTTGGTAGGACGCCACACGGACTGTCATCCTTTGAGGAGGACGAAGATCTGTCCTGAAATTCCATTCGGTACCTGTGGCAGACCTCTGGAAAACAGTAGTCTCGGTAGTGCGACATAACCCATCCTGTAGTGCTCTGTGGTTCTGCACACACCCATAACACTGACGAAATACTTCGTCTGACACTCGGAGTCATTTCCTAGGAGGGTTCCTCCCAGTTCCTCATGCCATTAATCAGCCTTACTCACTGACATGACGCTATGGTTTGTGCAGAAGTCTTCAGGGCACCATGCTGTTCTGCTCACATCACCCGGATCTATTTTACGATTTATGATGGAAACGAGAGACGGAGGCACGTTTCAGCAATAGGTGGTGTTTCATCGCGACATTGCACCCGTGGGACAAGATGCTAAAATTTCTGCACAACATACGAACGTACATGTCCTATCCATTTTACCTTACAAAGTGTTCTGTTTTCTCCGTGCAGGCGTGCAGCCCATAGGGGCTAGCTTTATCCAAAAAAATTCTTTTTAAACTTTGTGGCGTAAGCTATACAGCTGAATGGTATATTTTATTATGTGACTTATTTTATTTTATATTTTCTGATGAAGGCAAGCTTAGTCATTGCCGAAACATGGTCTTTAACGTCTGATTTACTTTAATACAACCTGGACGGCTGCTAAGACACTCGAGTCGAGAATAAATCGCGTTCTAAATGCGAGTTTTTTTATATATAAGCTACATATTCCTAAATATTTTCCAATGAGCTGAAGTCGTTCTTCCCCTTCTCTGAGGGAATGTGTTCGTCAAATGCCACATAACACTTTGACGTTACGGAATAGATATTTGGAAGCGTCATAGTGGGAACAGTGTTTTCAAACATTACCTCTTTCTTATTTTATTATTATTATTATTTTTTTTTTCATTTCCATGATTTTGGCATTGAGCACATCAAATAAATATTCTAACAAGGGAAGACAGCAAGACTGGTATCTTGTTTACAGTTGTCACTGCCTACACTTTTAGTAGTCGATTAAGACATCTTAATACCCAACATATAATTCCAACCACTTCGGTATTTTCTCTAAAATAGAACAAGAATTGCTATACACGTCGATTATCAACCAGTGCAATAATGACGAAGTGACGACGGTCATTTTGTTTGCGTTGAAGCTCAATAATTGTGTATCACTAGTAGGAGGGCTGCTCATATTTTTCTCAAATTTGAGTTTTATATGATAATAACAATTATCTTGGTATTCTATTTATACATTATATTTTAAAGATGCTATATATTGAAATGTCGGTGTATTTGTGTGAGGTTTCTTTGAATTCCAATAGTATTTAGTTACTAATATTTGTTATTAAAAGGTTATATTAATAACTGTAAACAGATAAATGATAAAAGGCGAACAGTCTTCTTGAAAACCCATGCTTGCCGCGACTTACTAACCGTAGCAATAAGGTGT
This sequence comes from Locusta migratoria, assembly GCA_026315105.1. Lineage (NCBI taxonomy): Eukaryota > Metazoa > Arthropoda > Insecta > Orthoptera > Acrididae > Locusta > Locusta migratoria. Next base: position 108,671,104 of record CM048747.1, read on the forward strand.
TGCTAATGTAAGAATAAGAGTTAATACACTTACGAATTAAGTTGTAGAATGTCAGTTAAAAGGTACTTTCCTGTAAGAACTTTGTAAAGAACGACAGGTATGTTCTTTAAGTAAATCTTTGTGGGGACTGACGATAGTTACACACACAAGATTTGTTTTAACAATAGAAATTAGTAAATCACAAAATAACCAAAAACTGTAATGAAAATGTTTGTACATACTACTCCTTTTTGTTATATAACTTTTGTAATATAATAGATGTATATGAAATATAAAAAAGGAGAAATTCCTGATACTGTACAAAATTATTGAATTAGGAACCGTCATTCGGCTTCTTAGGTCATCGTCAGATAACCGAATGTCGTAAACATATATTCACAGATATCTGACTTACAGAAAAATGCTATGTTGTACAGTGGAAACCGCAAAAGTTGCTATTTCTTTATGTATCCTGCTACTAAATATTTAATTTATTAATCGACCAGCTTCCATTTCTCTATGCTGTCCGTCTGAGCGGCTGGATAAAGGTTATTTAATTCTATGCGCATTTATTTGTGTGATTTGACTGGTGGAATGGAAGAAATAGTTATCTGTGTAGGTGTTAACAGTATATCTAGGCGCCTTGGTTGACTGGTCAGACCGTCCAGTGGTTTCATAAATACGCTGCTAGAGAGCAGCACACTTCACTTTTGAGTTAGCCCTGTTGTGAATGAAAAAGTATTGCTGTCGTTATCATGTTAGTTGTGGAGAAAAATCACACTCTCTCTTCTGGTAAGCAGAAAAGTTTTATCATTCAGTTAAAAACCTTCAGTATTAAGACACAGTTGGCACATTATTGCTCCATTTTTACTGCGAGATTAATATATATGTAGGTACCAAACTAAATCTAATATGGCTACTTAGGTCTACTTCCAGGTAGAGGTCACGGTGGTCCATTTCTTCCAGACAATCGGGAAAGATGGACTAGAGTTACTTGGGATAAATGGATCACACTATTAGTTTGGAGAGAGAGGGACCATAATTACATTTACCTTAAGTGGCCCTGCAAACTTCATTTGATATCTGAAAATCGATCGAAAAACAACTAAAATACCAGACTTTACATTTTTGGTGGAAAATTCGTCTGTTCCAATACGTGAAGGTGCAGAATCTCATACACCAACCAACTAACCATTTCACAGCTCATGAAGAAATCTATTAACCCGAAACACATCAAAAGAGCTGAGATCCTTCGCCGACACAACTTTTGTACAACCACTAGGAAATATGAGACTTCCACATTTATCACTTGAAAACTAACGCACAGATGCGTAAGTGAACACTAAAGTAAGTTTTGGAAGATATACCATCTGTTTGTTCTAACGGCAAATTAACGAATTTTAAGAGGAAGGCAACAGCTGAAGGTATAGTGCAAAACTCTGCTGAAAATACTGAACAAATTAAGGTAACAGAAAAAGGGCCAAAATTATCACCATAGCGAAATATTACGGAAAATAAAAGGAGACGCAACAAAAAATAACTGAAAAATTCATGAAATAGTTCAGCGTGTTCATCAGATGCAGAAAACTACAACAATGAATGGTTCATAGATGATGAATAAAATAGAAATATGTTCAAATGTTTGTAGAACTAAGCTAAGCTTACAAACTACTTATGAACTAGCTAAGACTAAGGACGCCACAAATATCCATCCCCGAGGGAGGATGCGAAACCCGACCGTAGTGGCCATGCAGACTGCAGACCGTGACTGGAGCGCTTCAGTCCCCTCGGCCACCGCGGCCGGCGAAGAAAATAAAATTGATGTGTCATATGTAGCGGAATGTGTGAGGTGTGATCAAATCTATTACGAAATTAATGAAAAAGTCTATTTCAATTTGAGTACTTCCTGTTCACGATCGTCAAATGCACGTTGTTTATTATTTGGTAATAAATGTAATAAAAACGAGGCGCTTCCAGAAAGTAAGTTCCGTTTAGTAATAAAGTGAAATTGTACCCAGATGCAGAAGAAATTTTTATTGCACACAATTCTACAACTCTTAAACTACTTTTCCACAAAACTACCGAAATTTTGCAGGCATTTGTCATAGCGTGGCACCCAGTCTTGTATACCTTCATCGAAATCTGCCGCCTGTGTCTTCAACCAGTTGGAAACAGTTTCTTTCATCTCGTCATTGGGGGGAAGTCCATAGTGAGAGCACTAATTGTAAACCTACGGTTTTCCTGGATCTTGTCATCAATCGCGTGAACCAGTTCTTCTGTAACCAAAGGTGGACGTCCACTTCGTTCTTCATCGTGCACATCACTACGTCCGCCATTGAACTGCCGGACCCATCTTCTCACCATCGAATCACTCATCGCATTTGGTCCGTAAACATCGCAAATTTGCCGATAAATTTCACTTGGTTTCACTTTCCTCGCATTCAGAAACCGAATCGCCGACCTGATTTCACAGGCGGCGGGATTTTCAATCAACGCCGACATTTCAAACAAGCACAATAAAGCGTACGTAACTGACAGCGATCTCCAAATGGCGCACGTTCTTCTCCTTGATACATATCGTTTACAGCGCATGTGCGGAACTGCAATCGTAGCGTTGCAGCGGAGATAAATTGAAACGGAACTTACCATCTGGACGCGCCTCGTATCATTAATAATACAGTTCCTAAAGACAACATTGTCTCGTTATACCGAAGATATTAAATACAAGGAGAGGCATTAGATTAGAATTTGTGCTGTGGCCGGGTTTCGAACCGGGAACCTCCTGCTGACTGGCAGGCGCTTTGGACCGCTCAACTAATAAAACGTTACGGACAAAGCGACTACACGGACTGTCTTCAAGCACGTCTCCATACACCACATACTTTAATTGTGACTTAATGTTCCCCGTGAAATATGTGTCAAATTGCCAAGCCTTTCCTATATCGGAATAGCACCCTAGCAAGAACGTGAATGGAAACAATACCGCCTTGTTCCTTAAGCTGAGGAGGTATAAATATCATCAATAATACTGTAATATCACAATTAAAACTTCAGTGAATTATTTACAGAAGGATGGAAAAGGTGGTAGAAGTCGAACTCTGGGAACATCAGTTTGGAATCAGGAGGAACATGGTAGGCAATACTCACTTTACGTCTTATCTTAGAAGATAGATTAAGGAAAGGCAAAACTACGTTTCTAGCTTTTGTAGATACGAAGAAAGCTTTTGACAATGTTGGTTGGATACATCCTTTCAAGTCCTGCAATCTGCAGGAGTAAAATCTAGGGAACTGAGGGTTATTTACATCTTGTACAAATACCAGACAGCTGTTATTAGAGATGTGGGCATGAAAGGATGCAGTTGTTGGGAGGGGTGTAAGTCAGGGTGGTAACCTTTCTCCAATGTTATTCAGTTTGTTCAATGAACAAGTTGTGAAGGAAAACAAAGATAAATTTTCGATAGGATTTGGAGTTGAGGTTTAAGAAATTAAACATTGCGTTCCGCCGATGACATTGTAATTCTGTCAGAGACAGCAGAGGACCTGGAAGATAATTTTAACGGAATGGACAGTGTGTTGAAAGATGTGTATCATATGAACATTAACAAGGGAAAAACAAGGGTAATGGAGTGCAGTCTAATGAAATCAGGCGATGCTTAAGGAAATAGATTAGATAACGACACAATGAAGGTGGTAAATGAGTTTTGTTTCTTGGGTAGTAAAATAACGAAGGTCGCAATACAAAGGATATAAAATGCAGAATGATAAAAGGAAGAAAGCGGTTTTGAAAAAGGGTTGCTTGTTAACATTGAATATTAATTTAAGCCCAAGGAAGTCCTTTCTGAAGTCATTTGTGTGGAATGTTGCCTTGTAAGGGAGCGAAACATGGACGATAAGCAGAGTGGACAGAAAGAGGACAGAGGCTTTTGAAATGTGGTTCTACAGAAGAATGCTGAAGGTAAGGTGGGGTATGACGTAACTGATGAAGAGATAATAGAACTGGAGAGAAAAGGAATTGCTGGCATACCTTGAATTAAAGAAGCAATCTATTAATAGGACACATTTTGGGACATCAAGAAATCGTGAATTTAGCGCCGGAGGGAAGTATGAGCGATAAAAATCGCAGGGGGACCAAGAGATGTATACGATGTATACAGTAAGCAGATTCAAACGAAAGTACGTGTCCAGTCTTATGAGGAGATGAAAAGGTTGGTTCAGAGTGGAGAGCTTCATGAAAAAAAAATGTGGAGTGAAAATTACCATAACAAACTTAATCACGACTTCATAACTTGAATAGGAACACTCTACCCATGACATTTTATAAATACGGTCATGGATAGCAACCTATGTACCGTCATACGAAACAGAAATGCATTGAACGAGTCTGCATCTCGGTACTTAATAAAATTGGACAGAAGTCGTATAGCACTTTCATTGCAATTCGTCTTTACTGCCACTTCCTGAAATATTTAATGTTCTTCCTGACACACCCTATATGAAGGAGGACGTTGACTTAAGGCTTTTATACAAAGCAAGCATACATCTATTCGATATATCACATCTTATGAATTAGGAAAAGGCTTGCATTCGTTGATGCCCACTAAGACACACACTGTATTCACCGGCGGTCGCCGTGAAACGTGTATGGCTGTCGAGAGTCGTCGCGTGTGCTTATAAAAACGACCGCCAATGAGGAAAATTCTCGGAATGTCAGGCAGACATGAATAATTGAACTGAGGGGACCTAGCGTGATATATCATGAGCACCTGCCCAGGAATTCATGGCCTCTTACTGCTGTAAGCCCACGGCAATACATGAGGAAGCCACAAACGCGGGAGGAACGAGGAGATACCATCTAAATTATGGAACCCGGAAGCCTTGATGTCGGTTGTGAAATGAGCGTGTCCTTGCATCATTTGTTATTTGTCTTCGTGTCCAAAGACGTCCTGCCACAAAAATATCTGCGATTTGTGAATGATCCCTTTGAGGTGATTTCTCAAAATAGCTTCTAAGTTTATAAGATCGACATTCCATTTCATTACGGAATTACTTTTGTTTCACATCCTCAATAATTTGACATATTCGTGGCTAGACATACGAAACACAACGGAAACATTTAGTAAGAACTTAGGAATGTCAATAACAAACATTTGCAAAACACTCTTTCGGGTAGTACTGTATATAATGAAGGGAGTTGAAAACAAAATTGTAATGCCACTATTTATAACTTGTCTAGTGCATTACGAAACACTAAACGAAACACTGAAATACGCTGGTAGTACAGTAATAAGATGATACAGAACGGTGAAAACTGGACGATAAAGCTGTTATGGAAAGACAGATAATTTCTTTTTACTATTATTACTTCTATCTCAGAAATACTGTGCATGGTAGATAGATAAAACTGACACTACAAATGAAGCTGAAAATAAACGTGCTATTGAAACACGGTCTTCACACACCAATAAGTTTCGGACGTTTACCTAGCCATGGGTCTTATATGTAGCACCATCACTAAATAAGGTACAATGATGCATTTGGAGTGCCCTGTCATAATGTTCAAATGTTCAACTGTCTGTAAATCTAACGGACCAAACTGCGTGGTCATCAGTCCGTGGCTTACAAACTACTTAAACCTAGGTAAACAAACCTAAGGACAACACACACAATCATGCCCCAGGGAGGACTCGAACCTCTACGGCGAGCAACCGCGCGCTCCGCAGCGAGGTGACTTAGACCGCTCGGCTACTCCACCACGGCCCTGTCATAATGCCCATGTACACAATGTAACAAGATTGTCATAAACATTTAAACGCAGTTCTTAATAGAGACAAGTGAAACTAATGGAATCGATGTCGAAGAAAAGCCGTAGGACACTTGCCTGGTCATGCCTCTTCCTCGTGTCATCACGCGCTAAATAACGTTCGGAACAACTGCAATAGCAGTCAAAACATTAATTTCTCCCACATCTGTAGTGACTTGTTTCCTTTTGGTAAATCTTCTAAGCATTACACTACCACATTCACCTAGGTGCTTGAATAGATTGATAAAAAACCGCTGAGGAGGGGGACGTTTATTGGGACCTATTTCCGCATAAACCGTATCATCCTGCTACATTCTCCGAACAACATGAGATGTATGTTTCAGCATTGGTATATCCCACCGTCTACTACTTGGACTGACTATCAAGTCGCAATGCACTCAAGGTACGTACATACAAGCGCAAACATCATATCTAGCAAATACCCTAGTAACCACTTTCCATTTCCGAAGTCTTGTGGGTAAAGTTTTCAAAATGTTCAAATCTTTCTTAAGCTTATGGGACTTAACTTGGGGTCATCAGTCCCTAAACTTACAAACAATTTAGAAACGAACTTATACTAAATGCAACGCAAACATCCATGCCCTGGGGATGATTCTAATCCCCGACGAGGAGCGGCCTCGCGCATCGGAGCATAGCGCCTCAATGTTCTCGGCCACTCTGCCACAGCTGGGCCAAGTTTTAGGTGATTCACCCAGTACATTGTTTTATGGCTTCAGTATGACAAACTGGGACAGAGTTATTATGGTTATGAGAAACTCCTACAGCTGTATCCTTCCCGTATTTGCACCAAGACTGAAGACCTTCCGGACAAGTCATAGAAAAGGAATTATCATGTGGACGCTCGGTGTAAATTTTTTCACGTACATCTCGGCTCATCTCCTGTCAGTTATTTACATTACTTCTTAACGACATACCGTAGTGCATTTGTAGTTATTTATACTTTTATATAAGGATTCTCTTATGGTTTCACCACAAATTGTTTCGGACTTTGCTTCATTTTCTTGAGACGGGTGCCCATTCTTCTTTGAACACGACTAAGTATTTCTAGTTTATTTATTGTTGAGCTGTTACATTGCATGATTCTATCACACTTTTATTAGCTTTGGAGAATCCATGCCCAATTAATTTGGCATAAACTGCATCACTTTCCTTTTCTGAAGCTGCAACTTCCCCATCCACATTCTTCCTTCAGATGTCTTCTTTATGATACTTATTAGGTGAGTAACAATAACTATACTTGGTAAGAACTTTGCCAATCTAAAACCTCGCCCCTATCTTCATAAGTTACTATAGCAACAGTATTTTTGCAGTATGGCACCTTTTCCACCAGCTTGCATCAAAAGAAAGTGGTATTCACTGGCAGCAGTTTTCAGAAACAAAACTGCTATAGACTCAACTGTCTCTCCTGTCACTTCCATGTATTTACTGTTTTACCAGATGAAGGTGGTAGCATAATTTGAGCAGCAATGTGTCTTTTCCCAGACGCTCGCGTGGGATAATCTGGTTGCGTAGAATTTCCCCGCGTAATAACTGATAATATTCTTGTCGGCCTTGCACCCGGATTACATCGTCAACGAGACACAATATTTCAACAGACTAACTGGCTGCCATGTTTAAGTGAGTACCCTGAATGCACTTACTCGCCAGAAACTCAGATAAGGAAAGAAACGGCGACCCTTTATACTCCGTCGACGGCCCACCGCGCATGCCTGAAACCAGAGGCGTAATAGAGCTAGTAGCTAATAGTCGGAGATATGTGAACATCACATCTCCTTTTCTCACTCTATTCGGCAACTGCAGTCAGTTTGCCTTGGTCCTTCAGACTTGCTTGTGAGCTGTGATTTCGTGTCCCTTTTTACCCGGGTTCCTCTTGTCGACTCCCTGTTATTAATCAGTGAGAAATTGGATAATGTAATTGTCGTTTCTGCTTTTTCTGACATTGACGTATTCCTTTCTCACCTTTTTCCTCCTCCATAGTCGATAGTCGCCAAACTTCGTATGGAAGACGTAGCGCTAAGGAAGTCATTTCTGAAGCCTACCTGTTTTTGGAGATACGTCGACGGCATTTTTATAGTGTGGCCTCATCGAATCGAGTTTTTCAATCGTCTTTTACATCACTTTAATTCTCTCCATCCCAGTATTTAATTTACGATGCAGGTTGAGAAAGATGGGAAACTTCCTTTTCTGGACGTTTTGGTTCACGAAAAAATGATGCGACTTTAACTCATATCATATATCGCAAACCCACACATACAGATCTTTATCTTCATGCGACAAAATGTCATCCGCCTTACTAAAGCGTGGTTGTCTTGCGTACTATAGTTAAAAGAGCGTATGCCATCTCTGATGCTGAACATTGGGATGAAGAACTAGATCTTAAAGTTGCTCAACAAATTTGTCGCTGAACCATTAGAGGACAACTACAAATATGTTGCTTTTTCAACCTTTCTCCGGGAATATACCCTCGAATATTTGAAGAATTTCTAGAGGGTTTTACATTAAATGCGCTTTTATTCCACCACCAAAAACTAGTGCCCTTCTTGAGTCAGCCAAGGACGATTTGGGGTTTGCGGAAGCCCGGTGTATGTGTGGTAAGACGTACATTGGCCAATCGATCCGCACTATTCAGGATAGGTGGGTGGAACATCACCCTCATACTCATTTGATTCATATGACAAATCGTATGTTGCAGAACAGTCTGTTAATAATGTTATATAATGAGACACAAATGATTGCTCCTGCCTCCCACTATTGGGAATGTGTTATGAAAGAATCAATGGAAATTCGTATGTCTGACAATATTATAAATAGGAACGGTGATTCCCTGTAAGTAAAACTTGAAACCAAATTTTACCTGATGTTAAACAACAATGGTCTTTATTTCTACCTGCCGTTTCCTATACCTTTTGGCTATTTCTTCTCCGGTGCGCCACTAGTTTTATTGCGCCTAGAGTGTGTCTTCTTCGGTTTCGTGCGCGTGAGGTGGGCCGTCAGTGGTGTATGGAATAGGCCATCGTTTATGTTCTAATCTGTTCAATACGTATTGTGCAAAATAGAATCCCATTATTTCCTGATGTCCCATCTCCTTTGAAATCCCGGGCCTTTGCCACGCCTTTGCCTGCACTTTCAGACTCTTCACATCCTTCCTGAGGGTAGCTTTCGTCACCTCTCTCTCCCGGATGACGCCCTCCGTCATCACATCTATCCCTCCTACCAATCTAAGTCGTTTGCAACCTCCATTTATAAAGCGCACCCTCTCTCTACCCCCACCCCCTCCTTACCCGTTCTTCTCCCCTCCCACGGTTGGTCTCTTCCCCTACCGCTCTCCCTTACAGTTATGATGCCCATTCCCCTCCCTTCATTTACCTCTCCATCTCCCACCTCTCCGTGCCTCCTTTCCTTTCCTGCTCCTTTGCGGGATCAGTGTTCACCACATTAAATCTACGTAATTTTAAACATTCATATCAGATATTGTGATCACGAATTTTAGTGACCGCGACCGCCATCACCGGCAGAACCAGTGTCGCGTGTGTTCAAAAGTGTCTCCGTATTTCATCTCCGTTTGCGTGTTGTAGTAACATGAAGTGTTTTTTAGCCACCAAGGCAAACATTTTAAACTAACGCCTGTTCTCCATTTTTAAATTTCACATTCGCCGATTTTGTCCCTACATTGCTAGCGTTTTTGTCTCCATGTTTATGTTTTACGCTCCTTGGCATTGTAAGCCCCTCGGCTGTAGAGCGGCGCCGATGTCGCTGCCAGCCTGATTATCATAATTTCATATTACTATCAAACATATTGCTACTGCATTTTCACAGTTCCAGAAACAGTTCTCGTTCCCACAATGGGCACACACTATAGAACGCCCGATAGATTTCGTTATTATAACACCTTTAAAAGCACTCAAATGTACACAATTCTTGAGACATAGAAATGAGACGTCCACTTTAGTATTCATTCCAACTTTTCAACTGCTATTTCACTTATGACTTAATAACTTTTATTTTTGGTGCACTAATGTTTAAGTCAACTACATATTTTCCACCTGCAAGAACGTTAGAACTCTCACTGGAATTAACAGCTGATGAAGTAGATACATTTCTACAAAATGGGAATCTCAGGTCCTTGCGCTTCGTAAGCAATAACGAAAGTCTACCCATCAATAACAAGAAGATAACTAACAAACTAGAAACGAACGAGGCGCAAACGAAAGTGAACCCTAAAAACAGTGATTCACAGATCAAAATCTGAACTAAAATCGTAGCTAGTTACTATAATAATATAATACCTATTTTTCCTCCATTGTGATCACCGATCAAATTTTCATCTTTTGCCACGACCGAAGAGGAAGCGTAGCATTCCTTTTCTTTCCCATTTCGTCTTTTGTCTTCATCTTAACTGCAAGCAGATGTCCCGACACGGATTTCATAGGTCTGCATATTGTAAAGTGAGTTTGTTTCTTATTAAATAATTTCTCAGTAGTATTCGCTTACGTTTTTTCATTTCGAAATTAACTACAAAGACGTAAGGCAGAAGCTGAGAGTGTACTGAACAAAGTAATGAAACCAGTAACTCAACCGGTACAGAGATTGAATCAAGAGACACACCAGCTCAAGCCTGGAGTTGTGGATGAAAAGAATGAACTTGAAGCCATTGTTGAGAAACGTGCATTCATGAAACCAGATGACATAGCTTTGGTTAAAAAAAGATAAACAAGAAGGAGAAGATTTGGAGGAAGAAGGAGGAGGGGATAGTAATGATAATTATGATGATAGTGCTGACGAGAATGAAGGGACACTGACGAAATTATATTTTCATAAACTTCAAATCAAGAAAACGGCGGATCCTATATATGGTACTAAGTTTGATGATGAATTAAAGACGTGGGTGATTGGAAATTCCCCAGAACGAGTTGATGGAGATGATTTAATAATTCATAAAGTAAAATATTCTGGAGCGAAAGGATTATATGTCTTGTTTAAAAACAAATCCAGTAAAAACAGGTATACAGCTATGGATCTTCGCAATTATGCTAAAATACTATTTCCCACAAATTCATATAGAAAAAATTATTTCCTGCAGACCAATAAATGTCAAAGAGGGTAACAAACATACTAATATAATTCGTCCCTTGTTAGAAAAAGGTGTGTTGGCTAAAGAAGGACTGGAGCTTGTCGGATATGGTGAGAAGGAAAATGATCTCAAAGATTGGAAAACTAATACTGAACATGTGAGCTATGTGCATTGGAATGATCCGAATGAACTGGTGGAACGATTGCTCCTGTTACTAGCATCCAAGGGACCCGGGAATATAGCTCACGATAATGAAATAATTGCTATTGAAGGAGAACATCGGGAGGTTTCGATTATTGCTTGAAATCAGAGCTTGTACTCAAGAGTACTAGTTGAGGGAATGCAATGTCATCTTACTATCTTGGACGCTGTCACAACAGAATAAACATATATGATCATCCCGAGCTTGTAAGTAGAAAAGCGCAATCGCATACCTCACATCTGTAGCCTTATTTTCGAATTTATCGTAATTTTTTAATTGGAACCTCAATTTCGGATTTATCGTAATTTCTTTTAATATACATAAATCCGAAATTAGGATTCTATTTTTTTGAAATATACGATATACCCGAAATTAAGCTTCTAATTCTTTTTTTAATATACGATAAAATCCTAAATTAAGATTCTAATTTTTTTAAAAGTATATGACAATTCCGAAATAAGGGCTACAGATGTGAGGTATGCGATTCTGCTATTCTACTTACATGCAACTCAACGCAGGGCCATATGTGCAGCTTGTTCTAATTTTTTTTCTTTTTTTTTTTTTTAATGTACGATAAATCCGAAAGTAATGCTGCTTCTTCTAATTTAAAAAAAAATATACTATAAATCAAAAATTAATGCAGTTTGTTCTAATTTTTAAAAAAAATATGCATTAAATTCGAAATTAAAGCAGCTTGTTCTATTGTATTTATTTATTTATTTATTATTTTAATATACGATAAATCCGAAATTAAGGCTACAGATGTGAGGTATGCGATTGTGCTTTGCTACTTAAACGCAACTCAATGCAAGGCAAGACGTGCAGCTTGTTCATATATATATATATATGCGATAAATCCGAAATTTACGCTACAGATGAATTTCTACTTGACTATATTGTCCACCATATTGTTTATGTGTGCCATATTGCTTATGTCCGCCATCTTGTTTATGTTCCTCATCTTGCAGCGTCGGTACGTCACTGATGACGTATCCTGAGGTCACTGATGACGACATTGATGACATAATTGGTGACAACACCACGCCCAGAAGCCTCAAATTTGGATCTAGAAGTCCCATACCGTACCTACTCCGCTGCTGGTACCAACTAACGGTAAACCATCTGAAAATGAATGAAGGAAAGTTCAAGCATTGGGCACTGCGCCAAAGAAATCTGTCTCTGACATCCAAAGTCACCACAAAAATAGGTAGCATTTCTTAAGGAACGACTCTCGTAGAAACCACTGTGACGCAGAGAATTAATGGCTGAAATGTGTTGCGTCTTTTGCCTTTAAAGTTGCTTCTTTTCTTTTTCCTCGGTGGCGGTAACTAGATGCCTCGATTCAGAAGCAGTTTGCGACAAACGCAGCAGCCTGTTTCGGGACGAGTTGGGTGAAGCCTCAGAAGACTCAATTAACACGGCTGGCCCCGCCTGCCACTTCGTTTGTTGGGAGCGAGAGGCCTTTCTTCCTCACCGCACAGCGGTAAATAGCGTGAAACGGCCGCGTTAATGAGGGGGACACAGCGAGCGCCGGGGGAGGGGGAGTTCTTTACGCCTTCGCAGAAGGGGGTAAATTATTTGTCGGGGTGTCTTTGAATGAAACGGGTTCGGTCACACAGGGCGGCCTTTGACCTGTGCAGGGTCATTAGGGGGAGCGTCGTTTACAGGAAACCGATTCAGGAGGCGTGCCGTGCTGGCCACGCGGCGAGAGCCGCTTGTGGCGAAATCCGCGGCTGACGCGACGTTTCCGCGGAAACGCCCATTTGTACGTAGCGTGCGGCGAGGGACATTTCCCCCATTTCTTCAGCTGTCGGTACCACCGTAACCACGAGGCTATTAACGAAAGCTGAAACGAGGGAGTGTCTCTGGCATTATTCGTAGAAGAGTGTTTCTCCGTTTTCAGAACTTGTAATTTAGGATTAACCCTCAACTACTATCTGCGGTCTCTCAGACCGCTACGATTTTTGAGTCGAGATATTTCACACACCTCTGCCAAGCTAAAAGGACTCTTCCGTGTACCTTCCTGGTGGCCGACAAGGTCCACGTGCCAGCATTCTTGCAGTGTTGCTGCTCTTTGTTCCGTATTTATGAGCCTTGCGCGGCCTCACTGACCGACTATAGTGTTTGCGTGCGGCTGGCGCAGGCTCTGCCTCACAGCGCCTGGCCAGTCGGCTTCGTGAGCGCGGCCTGCTAAGCGACAGCGCTATGGCCGTGGCCTGTCTCTCACTGTTGTTGTTCCGTGTCGTGTTTCTCCATGTCAGGAAAAACTGAACGTTCTGTGTAACGCATTTTGCGTGAAGCAGATGTGGATGATCAAGAACGTTTCGGTGAATCCTTCGGTGATGTTGACGACAAATTACCCTGATTTTGAGATATTTACTGAACATGACACTAATTCAGAGCAGGAACCTGAAAGTGATCAAGATGTGACACCTGAGGTTGACGAAGCAGCTTACTTCTTCGGTAAGGACATATGTTTTCGATGGCGAAAAAAGCAGCCAGCAGCCAACGTAAGAACAAGGCAACACAGCATCGTCTTACAGCATCCTGGACTGCGACAGACGGCTCAAAGGATGTCTTTAGTTTGTACTTTTTTGTTTTATAAGGAAAATGTGGCAACCTTTCTAGGAGAATCGTAAATGGAAAGGAGATTTGACATACAATTTACTATAATTCAAATGGGATTTTTGTATCTAATCACGCTGTGAACTTGTAATATGATCTCTATAATGATAATCTTTGGGTGTGTAGAGAAATAATTACTTGCTGTTCTTTTCGTAGCACAAAAAATAAAAATGTACTGCAAATTGCGCTGTGTTTTACTTGTCGTCATGTTACTCAAACTACATCGTTTAAAAAGTCAAATTTCTACTAATGCCACCTCTAAGAAGTGCAATGAACGACAGGAAGCCATGAAAATATATATATAGCAAAGCACTAGTTTAATATATGGAAAATAAGAGAGCGATCTGAGGGACCCCTCCATACTAGTTGCGTTCCTGTGAACGTCTATAGTAGTTAAGGGTTAAGATGCAAAAACCACGTATCCTCTCTACAAAGTGATAACTAGCCCGCGTAACATTAGGTTATAACCTATTGTTTTCCTGAGTTCCTAGTGGCAAATAAACTTGTACTTATGCGTTTCATGACTAATTAAAACCGAAACCTTTACTTTTGTAGCAACTAAAAGAACCTATTTTGGCATTAAAGCCTAAATTACCCTAGTTCAGCTTTGAAATCCTAAAAGACACCTTTCTTCTATTTACCGAGCGAGGTTGCGCAGTGGTAACACACTGGACTCGCATTCGGAAGGATGGTGGTTCAAATCCACCTCCGGCCATCCAGATTTAGGTTTTCCGTGATTTCCCTAAATCACTCCAGGCAAATGCCGGAATGGTTCCTTTGAAAGGGTACGGCTGATTTCCTTCCACATCCTTACCCAAATGCTCCGAGCGTAAGCTCCGTCTCTAATGACCACGCTGTCGACGGCACGTTAAACTCCAAGCTTCCTTCCTTCCTTTTTTCTTCTATTTCTAAAACACTTGTTTCGAAGAATCGAGTACTGTCATCGATGTGTACCAGCAGAGTTGACGCTGCGTAAAAATTATGTTCACTCATACCGACGCACTGCAAAGAATCCAAGAAGTAATTGTACTGTCTTGCATAAGGAAACTATGGAAAATTTTTGCTGGCACATTGAAAAACTGATTGTTGGCAATCTACACCTTATTTGATTTTTTCCAAAACAACTCCAGAAGTCTAAAAAACGAATAATCGCATACTTCGTCAACACTGGGCCGAAAGTGCTATATTTAAATGGTGTAAACGTAAATGAAGTGCTTCTACCTTTGACAGATGCCACTACACATATGCTTCCAATGCTTCTTTGCTCCAAGTCTTCTACCTTGATGTTGCATGCGTATAGGACATGGTATAAACAGTGTAGCACAGGTCATAAGGCTAGAATTCCCTAACGTAAATAAAATTATTAATGGACATCTTAAGAAAGTTTTTGGGAAGGAATAGTCAAGGGTGCAGGCATTCAAACAACAATTTCCAAATTATCCTTTGCACTTGATCTACTGGTACGTGCGGGGGCACATGGTTAGCAGCAGCGTAATACTACAGTAACTACCTTCCAGCTGTCCAGAAGGTAGTTCAAAATCTACCGGAGGATGTCACTTATATAACTTACGCAAGACAATTAAAGATCCCTCATTTCAACTTGAGTTGGCTATATTTATGATAGGAGTTATTTCCGAATTACAACGCTCAGGAATGATCTGTCTATGAAAACATTGCTTTCCTAGAGGAAGCGGAAAGAAATAATGAATCGCAGGTGAACTTGCAGAAAAAGTACGAGAAGAAGTGCAGCAGGTTTTCCAGAACAACAGTCGTCTGAAGGGGCTCCTTCTCATTTGCTACCCTACGATCTTGCTTATGTACAAGTTTCAAAAATAATTCAATTGAATCATCAGGTCCATAATCCAACTACATTTGTATTTTCCATGGTAATTTTCTCTGGAAGGCATCCATAACAGTAACATCATCTAAAGGTTGATCAATATGCAATAATTTCTTAAGCTATTTCCCACAGAACTCCTTCATGTTACCATCATTCTCTTTATACGTGACTCCATTTAAAAAGGAACTTTGAATCATAGCCTGTTCTACCTCAGACCAATATTTCTCAAGGAATTTCTGTTCAAATTCTACATAAGATAGATTTGACTCAGTTATTTGATTACCCCATGATAAAGCATCTATATCAAGAAGCTGTTTGACAAATTTAATCCTAACATTGTTATTCATTTCGTCAGTAAAACTGTCTGACCAAGTTCTTATGAAATCCATGGGATGAATGGTTCCATCAACGTGGTAACATTTCATATACACACCATTAAATTTAAATAGACTGTTATTAAAAGCTACCTGAGTAACAATATTGTCTTGTAGCTGAGCTACCTTCTTACTTACATTGCCAGTACAATTACTTTCACTTTCATGCCCACGTTTTTCTACATGAACAATTCTTGTGTTTAAACTGAGAGCCTTAGATTGTGTATCGTGCTTGTGTTCTTGTAACTGTGGTTCGATTTCTATAGACAATATATCCTCTACATTTGTGACTTTACCCTCGAAATTGTCTACACAAGCATCAAACTGGATTTGCTTTGTTTCCACAGATATTTGTCAAGGAATTTATGTTCAAATTCTACATAAGATAGATTTGACTCAGTTATCTGATTACCCCATGATAAAGCATCTATATCAAGAAACTGTTTGACAAATTTAATCTTAATATTGTTATTCATTTCGTCAGTAAAACTATCTGAGCAAGATCTTATGAAATCCATGGGATGAATGGTTCCATCAACGTGGTAACATTTCGTATACACACCATTAAAATTAAATAGACTGTTATTAAAAGCTACCTGAGTAACAATACTGTCTTGTAGCTGAGCTACCTTCTTACTTACATTGCCAGTACAATTACTTTCACTTTCACGCCCATGTTTTCTCTACAAGAACAATTCTTGTGTTTAAACTGAGAGCCTTAGATTGTGTATCGTGCTTGTGTTCTTGTAACTGTGGCTCGATTTCTATAGACAATATATCCTCTACATTCGTGACTTTACCCTCGAAATTGTCTACACGAGCATCAAACTGGATTTGCTTTGTTTCCACAGATACTTTAAATTATGCAAGTTAATTAGATAGCTTACCGAATTTCCGTCAAATTCGATAACAAATGATCATTTTTCCGCATTACGCTTTCTGTAATTTTACTTTTTATTTTACTGAACTGATTGTCTATTTCTTCCAAATGACAGTTTATTTCATTTTTATTTCACCGAACTGACTCTCTATTCCTTTGAACCGACAGTTTATTGCACTTTTAATTTTACCGAAATGCTTGTTCGTAGTGACGAGTTGCTGTATTACTACAATAATCGGATCTACTTTAACTTCAGGCTCTTCATCGTCAGTTGAATAGTTTTCGTTGCTCTCATCACCATTCTCAATTTTGCATTTCTAGTCTATTCGTAGTAACATCGGAATTTGCCATAATTGCTGTTTTATAGTTAACGTCAACACTTGTATAGGCAACTTTGTTACACACCTTTCATCACACAGCTTGTTACTAAAGAAAAATATAAGTTAGGTTACTTATCTACTTTTTTCCTTGTTGTCCGTAGAGTGTAGTCCTTTTCACATCCAGTATATTGTCCCAGTCTTCATTTACTTGCACAGTCCATTGTTCATTGTTTATGTTCTTTCTCTGACACGTAATACTACATATGACAAGGTTATATATGTATACTTTGCTTTTCACTTAAAACATAAAAAACAAAAGAAAAAAGAAAAAAAACTACCATTAATCTACTGTTCGTGATCCCAGCTTGCTTCCACCAGTTGCAATGTTACATTTATTTTGGTTAATTGTTGGTAATACTACAACACAGTTGCATTGAAAATTAAATTGTTCTTTACACATAAATTATTCTTAATTTATTTTATACGTATCTTGGTGAGTTGAACAATAATTGAAACACTGTTTCTCTCAACTTCTTTTATTAATATTTCGCTCCATCCAACTGATCAACGTCGATTAAATTCAACAGAATTAACTGGGACTGGCATAAACTGGAACTAACCATGAGTTGAACTCTCTCAAACGATCTCCATATCAATCACATGCTTCTATAGATACAATCTTGACGATACAATGGGTTCATACATTATTTTAGTTGTTTAATTACAATTAGTACTTTTTAATTACAATGAAAGTTGATGGTTACAGTCCAATTTTCTCATAGATACATGTATTTTGTGTAACACAGACGTTATTTCTTCCTGAGATATTATTACATACACAAGAAATTACTAAAATGTTCTTGTGACTTAATCTAATTATGATATTAATAATTATCTGAATATACATTCAGAAATGTTCATCACTAGAACGAAAATATACAGAGCTGATTTAAAGTTACACTTGTGACCTTTGTTAAACACTGTGGGTTTGAATTACTCTTTTATGATTTACTTGATTGACAAAGGTATTGATTATAACAATGCAGTACATATATATCTTGATCTTTCCTTATTGTTGACTATTGATTTTTAATTAAACAATGATAATGATTTTGAATTCTTTAAGATAATGAGCATGATACTTTTCTTAAATGAAATAGAATATGATGTTAATACAAATGTTCGAACTACGTTAGGTCATGCTATAAATATAATGCGAAAAACTGGAATGAACAGAGGACAGAACAGTTGGTATCGGGTAGTTAAAGATTAGGACGGAATCGAAAGGTATAATTGAATATCTGCTTCTATCGTTCCATTACGTCTTGAAACTGTTTAACTGGGTGTCACTGTAAAGAGACGTGTGGAAGTTGTCTCTTAGAAAATGCCTGTAAATTTATCTGAAACTTCAGAATGATGATTAATAAATGCGATAGGAACAATGTGGAAGCGTCTGAGTCATTTAAACGGATCCAACGCCTGCAATTTGCAGCAATACAGGATCGCAGAAGTTTTGGGCACAACACAGCTTCATATTATCAACAGATCGCCACAAGCTCAGTGACTTTATTTTCATTTGTTTTACGCACCTAAGCACCAAATTGTGGGCTCTCTTACAGAGTAGGTCTTCGCAGTGGCGGCGCGTCCTACGTGTTCACTGGTTCAGAGAACTTCCGGCAAAAAGCTCGTTGTGAAGAAAAGTAAGAAGGTAAATAAAATAAAAAGTGCTTTTCAATTTTTACTCTTCGTTTCATTCTTGTAACATATGATTTTATACGTAAATTCGTAGTATTTTTATCGCATGACAAACGTTTTACGTCACGTAGACAGTAGCGCGGCCACATAATACAGGCGGCAGTGGCCGCAGCTTTGGAATGCGCATGCGCGGCTGAGATTCAAATTCTGAACCCCGTGAAGGCAGCATATGGGCGCTCCCGTGGTAGGGATGGGCTAGGGGAAACGCCCCTTTTAACATTGGCGTTGGAGCTGGCAGAGACACGATCCCTGCGATTTGAGCTCTGTCGGCTACGCACGAATGGTCATGAAGCAAGGACAATGGAGCTACTGCGCATTTCACCTTGCACATGCGCAAATCTTCCATGAAGGCAACATCCGCCCTTCATATTTCTTTTTGGTGCACTGAAGATTAATAAAAAACACTTCATTTTGGTAAAATATCTTATATGTACCAATTAAAGACGCATCAACTGCAAAAACTTCCAGAAGATCCGATCATGAATAATATTAAAGCGCTACTCTCTAACTAGCAAGAGTAGTCATGTGGTTAGCGGCAAGGTGCTGACGTGTCAAAGGTAATGGAATCGAGTCTGACAGCAAACATTTTCTTTTAAAAATGCAACCTTCTTTATAACAGATACGGGAACAACACTGACTTTTCAAATATCTTTCGACGTTTTTGTGAATTTGTCGCGATTTTGAGGGTAAATCACATGTATACTCTTCTTTGTAACAAATGTTTAACTGTCTGAAAAGAGGTGGGGGGAGAGAAGCCTTTGCACGTGCAGAAGGTTAGGACGGGACGCCACTGTGAAGTTCGGAAATGTTGTAGATTCTAATATTTCTGGCTTGAAGCTATCATATTAAGATCGAAGTATTGCTTGAGTGCAGCCGGTTAGGACGAGTAGGCGACAGATGGTAAAAGCTGGTGAGAACCGCGTCAGGTGGTACAATTAGGTCGGGTTCTCATGGGAGAGAGCACTGGCAAATCTGCCCGAATTCTAGGGATGTCTCCGATTGGCAAGCACTGGACGCCGGTTGGCTGTAGCACTGGTCGTCACGCGCCAAAACGCTATTATAATTTTGTTAATATTTATTAAACTGACTATTTATGCAATGTCATACTCAATTTAGAAAAACCCCTCAAAGCTAGATGTGCCATGAGTAGGTAAAACATATTAACAATTACTAATTCAATAAACAATATAATTAATTGAAGACGGACGATGCACGGCAGCCATGTTTGCGCGCCAAATCGCATAACGAAGTAGTCTTGCATCGAGCCGCCACTCTTCAGTTCAGAACAGGCACTCGGAAGAGTAACATGTGACTTCAATACGCGCACTCGGTGAAGTAACATGCATACGTAGGAAGTCATAAAACATTGTTTAAACAACTTAGATCAAGAGAAATGTCTTTATATTTAATTTCATTTAAGACAATATGTGTCAGGTTGATGTCATTATGCAGTTTGCTGGTTTTCTGCAGTCTTTAAATTAACTAGACGGCATCCCACAAGAAAGTATTATTTCGTAATTAGATCAGTTTCTGTCAATAGTATAATAATTTCAGCCTCATTCAAGAACTCCGACCTGCGTGCTATCATCTGCGCGGGAACATCAGTTTGGTGAACTTTTAGAGTTTCTGCTCTTCACACAGTGCAGTGGGGAGTAACTACAACCCTCGCGTACACTGTCATTGTGATTCAAACTGTTGTGCGTCATCCATGGCAACATGGAACGGGAAAGGAAAAAAAAAAGTTCAAATCTTTGTAAATCTATCGGACCCAACTGCGTGGTCATCAGTCCGTATCTTACAAACTACTTAAACCTAGGTAAACTAACCTAAGGACAAACACACACACACCCATGCCCCAGGGAGGACTCGAACCTCCACGCTCCGCAGCGAGACGCTTTAGACCGCTCGGCTACTCCACCGCGGCGGGGGAAAGGAAATGATATAGTACCGGTTAAGGTACACCCTGCAGACATTTTTCCCGTTGTAAGATCCAGCGCTGAAAGAAGTGAACCCACAGTCATCTGCAGTACCAGCCGCCAGTGGGTCTTCGTAAACTAGAAAACAACTAATAATACAACCTAGACGGTCAACAAGAGGTGGAAATTACACGTCCTATACTGACCAGAAATATCACGTAATCTTGAGGAGTAACCCCAGAGGAGTGTGATAGAACAGCTATTATTTTCT
Organism: Locusta migratoria; assembly: GCA_026315105.1. NCBI lineage: Eukaryota > Metazoa > Arthropoda > Insecta > Orthoptera > Acrididae > Locusta > Locusta migratoria. The sequence goes on from CM048747.1 coordinate 108,692,158, forward strand.
ATCTATATAAATGATCTGATGGACAGAGTAAGTTGTAATGATGCTGTGGTGTATGGGCGGGAGTCATCTTTAAATGACTTTAATAGCTTACAGGATTACTTAGACAAAATTTCTAGTTGGTGCGAAGAATGGCAGCTAGCTCTTAATGTAGAAAAATGTAAGGTGATGCGCATGAGTAGGAAAAACAATCATACAATGTTGTAATACAACATTAGTAGTGAGCATCTTGATGATGTCGCGTCATTCAAATATCTAGGCGTAACATTGCAGAGTGATATGAAATGGAACGAAATTGTAAGGACAGTTGTGAGTAAGGCAGACAGCCGACTTCGGTTTATTGGGAGAATTTTGGGAAGATGTAAATCACCCTTAAAGGAGATCGCGTATAAAACGCTTGTACGACCACGTCTTGGGTATTGCTCAAGTGTTTGGGACCCGCAGCAGATCAGTTTATAGGAAGACATAGAGGAGTTCAGAGGCGAGCAGCTAGATTTGTTACTAGTAGGTGCAAGCAATGCGCGAGTGTCATGAAAATGCCCCTGCAACTCAGTTGGGGATCGCTGGAGGAAAGAAGACGTTCTTTTCGTGAATTTGTGTTGGGTAAATTTCGAAGGCCGGAATTTGAAGCTGAGTGTAGTACGATCTTGCTGCCGCCTACTTACATTTCGCGTGGTGATCACAAAGAGAAGATAAGAGAAATTAGGGCTCGTACGGAGGCATATAGGCATTCTTTTTTTCCTTGTTCTATTTGGGAGTGGAATAGGAAAGGAAATGGCTAGTAGTGGTACAGTGTACCCTCCGCCACATACCTTACGGTGGATTGCGGAATATGTTTATAAAGGTGAATAGATGGAGCATAACAACTTTCAGATAATTGCAGAACGACATGTTGACCATAGCTGTTTATTAATTCTCATTGCTACCGGTTTCGGTTATTTACCATTGTCAAGCTAATAGCTTAACATGTCGGAATATGTATGTATGTAGATGCAGTATTAATTTTATTTTAACCCACTGGGTTTTCATGTAAAGAAATAGACTGATACGTCTGTGGTACTTCTCTCGTGTTGAGGGCACAGGAACTCATTTCAAACTGTTGTGTTCCGGGCGTTCCTGCGCGTCCGTGGCTGCAGACGGACGACGCGAGCTTACAATTGCAGCCAAGGTGCGGCGCTGGCGGCGCCCGACATCCGAGGTGTTTAGAGCGCTGGCGGCTGAGCAGGAATGCGGTGGCGGGTGCGGTGGCGGCGCGCAAGATGATATGCTGTTTGAGATGAGAATGGGGTGACAACTGAGGAAACTTGCTGCTCAAGTTTCTTAATTAAACAAGCTGGCGGGCGGGAGCGGCCTCTGTCGCGCCCCTCAGTTTAACTGTGGGCGGCAGCCGGCGCTATGCGGGGAATTCCCGCGCGCACGGCTGCCAACCCCCCTCCCCCCACTCGCCACTCTCGGCCCCGGAGGCAGGCAGTCCGCCCGCCCCTCGCGCTGATGTATTATTTTCTTACGGAGCTCGCAAATGAATGTGCAAATTCGGACAGAATTTAATTATCGTTTCTTGTTAAGGGAAAATGCCACTGCCGTTATTCTTGTTTCCTTCACTCCATTAAATTTATATCAAAAACTGCCGCGTTGACATATTTAAAGCGTCGGGATCATTTGTTAACTTCCTCAGTAGTTCCGCTCTTGGTGGCGCCGCCTATACTTGGCCACCCTCTGCTCTTGAGAAGATTTGTGCTGCCTAAACGGGTTGCCTGTTCGCTGCGAACAGTGTATCCAAGTTCTTGACAAGCGCGCTTTGGAGTTTCATTTTCAGTTTCACATTCGGAGACTCGAGGATTTCAGAATTAAAATTTCCAATTAGTATCCATCACAACGTTTCAGATATGTTGAGAAAATTTCCCACTTCAAGGTGTCAGTTAAGTAGTTTATTCGCCATGTGAACCGTTTGGATGTAGAGGCGATAGTATCACTTGGAATAGACATGTATCCATTTCGTCTCGAAAGAAATGAATATTTATCTTATTTACAATTATACGTTACGTTGAAGTACCGCCCAACACCTATACAAATAATAATAATGATAAATGCTCCTAACTATGTACAGAATAAAACGCATGTAGTGTTATTGGTCTTCTGCTGTTCCTTCTTTACACAAACGATTTATGGGAAAATCTAAGTAGCTCTCTTAGGTTGTTTGCAGATGACGCCGTCATTTACCGTCTAGTAAAATCATGTTAAATCAAAACCAACTGCAGAACGATCTGAATAAGATATCACTATGGTGTAAAAATTGGCAATTGACTAAATAATGAGAAGTGCAAAGTCGTCCACATGAGTACGGGAAAAAAAGTTAAATTTTGTTTACAAGATAAATCAATAAAAGGTGAAGACCATAAACACCACAAAATACTTAGGAATTACTATTAGTTCAGAGTTAAATTGGAAAGAACACATAGATAATATCGTGAGAAAGGCGAACCAGAGACTGCGTTTTATTGGCAGAACCCTTAAAAGATGTAACAGAACTACAACAGAAACTGCATACACTACGCTTGTCCGTCCATTTTTGGAGTATTGCAGCCCAGTGTGGGTTCCTTATCAGGTGGGTTTGACGGAGGACATCGAAAAAGTGCAAAGAAGGGCAGCTCGTTTCATATTGTCACGATACAGGGGAGACAGCGTTACGGAAATATTACAGGATCTGGGATGGGAAACATTACAACAACGGCGCTTATCGCTGCGCGTGGGCTATTTACGAAACTCCTATCGCCAACATTCTCCTCTAAATGCGAAAATATATTGTTGACTCCCACTTGCATCAGAATAAAATACGAGAAATCAGAGCTCGAACGGAGAGATTCAGGTGTTCTTTCTTCCCGAGCGCTATTCGAGAATGGAATGGAAGATAAATAGTATAATGGTGGTTCGATGAACCCTCTGTCAGGCACTTAAATGTGATTTGCAGAGTACCCCATGTAGATGTAGATGTAGGTGTGGTATAGCCGCAGCGGATTAGCCGCGCGTAATGGAGCGCCGTGTTGCAGTGCGCTCCTCCGTCCGCCGTCGGGGGTTCGATTCTCCCCTCGGTTATGGGTGTTGTCCTCAGTTTAATCTACCTTACGTTAAGTAGTGTGTAATCTAGGGACTAATAACCAAGCTGTTGGGTCCCATATATTTACAAACATTTGATGTATATGGGTGATTTTTTTTCAAATACATGTTTTCTTTCCTTCCGCTACACTAACGTTCAGTTGTCCAAGGACAATTTGGAAGAAAAAGAATCAAATGTTTGTATAGTCTATGGGACTTAACTACGGGGTCATCAGTCCCTAAACTTACAAACTACTTATGAACTACTTACGAACTAGGACGGCACAAATATCCATGCCCGAGGGGGGATTCGAACCCCCGACCGTAGTGGCCGTGCAGACCGTGACTGGAGCGCCTCAGTCCCCTCGGCCACCGCGACCGGCGAAGAAAAAGAAATCTATATTCACAAGACTAAACAACCAGAATAAATATTACGGAAATACGCAATACCATTGCACAGAACATTTCCATAACACCTTGACGAGCATATAAAATACACTCCTACCTAATTCAGCCATCAAACGCACGACCACAACTGTAAGATCTATAAATTGTTCTAGGACCGAAACGATTAAAAGATAACTGAAAATAGCTGTAAATATAAACTGAAAAATTTATTTTATTTCTGTATTGCGACGGAATTATGTATCTCATGCTGCATGTAAGCAGCGATATTACCGCAAACTCTACTAAACTTATTGATACCCACGTATCCCCCAGTAAAAATAACATGGTTCTGTACAATAAGGGACTTAAAAATGGGCAAATTCCTAAACTAGTCACCAAAACAATGAATAAGCAACGTTTGTGCAACATATATAAAGAACTCGTTTCTGGACTAACTGAGAGCTGCAAATTGAGTTGCAGTTGAAAATTGTCAATTCACACATAAAATTTCAACTTACAATTGTTTCAGTTTTCTAAATTATACAAGGAATCGACGTTTGCGAGCCCACACTTAGTTTGATTTTTTTTTACAGGTACTCTCATACATCGATAATGTTGTATTTCGAGATATGCAATCATTGTACTTGTATGGGTCATTAGTTTATACACATTATAAGACGAATGATGTTCACAAGTAACGAGGTAAACTCCTCATTCACTCTTCATAGCATGGTGTCGTTGAATACTACAAGTTACTGTGACAGCAATTTCATCATACAATTTCGCCATTAATATTATTTCACCGAGAGATTTATTCCCATTTCGCTAGTGTTAATTTCTTTACGCCATCGACTCTCCTCAATACGAAGAGTTGTCTTAATTATCTGTTTAATCAAAGCACTTTCCTTGCTCTTTTGTTCTCTCTTGATTCTGCCTGTTGTACAGTACATGGGTCTCCTACAGCTTACTCCGTACCCTTCCGATCCCTGTTGCCACTGTGGTTACAGTTGCCTGACGATGACTGGCAAACTGTGCAGGGATAGCGAAACTCTGCGCAGATGGTGAAACCGGAAACCGACCCTAAGGCTGTCCCTTTGGGCCTCACCAATAATTTTTGTCCCGTGCTGACAATGCCACTGAGCGAGCACGGATAGCCTCGGCTGTTCCGATGATGGCCACTCCTTCTATGAGGTCCGAACAGACGGTGGTTTGCTAGTCACTGGGAACTCCAATGTTAGGGGAATACCAGGAAGGTCGAGAAAGAATGCCATTGAGCACTCTGTTTCCTTGGCTTGCGTTTCACCCGAGATGTGGAGGAGGCTTTGCCAGCGTCGATGGAAACTTCTGGGTGCACCCGACTGTAGATAGTTGCAGTTGCTCGTACCATGGCTCCTTCAGGTGTCTGGCGGATTTTGTGGGGACAGCCTCGCTCGCGGTGTAAAGCGGAACTTTGGATTTGCAGTATTGTTCCCAGCAGTGATCATGGTCCTCTGCTTTGGAGGCGAGTCGGAAGCTTAATTAAACCAGAGTATCAGACCATTCTGCGGTGATCTTGGATGCAAATTTCTCGACATTCGCTATCGGGTGGAGAAATGTAGTATCCCTTTGAAAACGTAACACGTGCCCTACACTGCAGTGGCAGTGTACGAGTGTAGTGCACATGTGTCTTTTTAGGTTAGAAAAATCCTTCCCTAGACCCGATAACATTCCGGTCAAGTCAGAACACGGCAAAATAGAAGAGAGAAATAAAGGATTAACATAGTAATAGTTTGTATTCTACCATGTTATGGCAACTTGGTCTGGATGACTGATAATACTGTAGACTGTTGCTACTTTGGATGAATTCTATGAGAGTGGCACATTCAATGTATGTAAGAGTTGAATAACTATGTGTTTTGTCTCTCCGCTGGATATTTTTATCGGATTCTCGGAGGTATGATATATGATCGTTGACGTTTTCACTACAGTCTATCTGGAAGACATAGTCGACGATTGGTTCGATTCAAATGTTCAAATGTTTGTTAAGCTTATGGGGCTTAACTACGGGGTCATCAGTCCCTAAACTTACAAACTACTTATGAACTACTTATGAACTAGGACGGCACAAATATCCATGCCCGAGGGGGGATTCGAACCCCCGACCGTAGCGACCGTGCTGACCGTGACTGGAGCGCCTCAGTCACCTCGGCCACCGCGGCCGGCTGGTTCGATTCTATGCTTAGCGCAGTGTCTGGCTCTTACTAAACGCTTTCATATTCTATTTGTATCTGCTCCTTGCTCGATGATCTATCTTTCAGAGTATCGATGGGTAAGTTACAGAGAAGCTATTGTGCATTCTACTTATCTGTGGGTAGAATTGTTTAAAGGAGCATATTGTGTCGGATCTATCTGCTCTATCTGTGTAATATCCTCTTAAATAGAAATGACGTGACTAGTCGAAGGAGTTGTACAAGATTGCGATGGTTGTTCACCTACAAATATTACAAAGAAACGTAAGTCGAATCTTACGTGTATTTCTTTGACTGTGGGACTATTAATCTTAAGACGGGATAGAAGTGGGCCAGCTGTGGTGTAAGGCGCGTGGCGGAGGGTACACTGTACCACTACTAGGCATTTCCTCTCCTATTCCACTCCCAAATAGAATGAGGAAAAAAAGAATGCCTATATGCCTCCGTACGAGCCCTAATTTCTCTATCTTGTCTTTGTGATCTTTACGCGAATTGTAAGTAGAGGGCAGCAAGATTGTACTACACTCAGCTTCAAATTCCAGCCCTCTAAGTTTACTCAACAAAAATTCACGAAACGAACGTCGATTTTCCTCCAGTAATCCCCAATTGAGTTGCCGGAGCATTTCCGTGACACTCGCGCATTGGTCCAACCTACCAGTAACAAATCTGAACTGCCTCCATGTCTTCCTTTAAAATGATCTGCTGCGGATATAGCAATATTCAAGACGTGGTCGTACAAGCGTTTTATACGCGGTCTCCTTTACACGTGAAGTACATCTTCCCAAAATTCTCCCAATAAACCGAAGTCGGCTGTCCGCCTTACTCACAACTGTCCTTACATGTTCGTTCCATTTCATATCGCTCTGCAATGTTACGCCTAGATATTTGAACGACGCAACAGCATCAAGAAGCTCACTACTAATGCTGTATTCGAACATTATAGGGTTGTTTTTCTTACTCATACGCATCACCTTACATTTTTCTACATTAACAGCTATTTGCCATTCTACGCACCAAGCTAAGTAGGGCCAATGCTGCAGAATGGTCTTTTTAAAACCGAACTGGTATTCCATCCGGACCAGCAGAATTTTTCGTATTTAGCTCCCTCAACAGCTTCTCTAAACCGGAAATACCTATTACTATGTCCCCCATTTCGAAATTAGTACGTTGATCAAATGACAGTACAGTTGTGCGGTCCTACTGCGTGAAAGATTTCTTAAAATTTAAATTTAGAACTTAAGTTTTCCGTTTGCTTTCTTCTATTACTGCCCCGGAATGATCAACGAGTGACTGGACAGTGGGCTTTGACCCGCTTATCGATTTTACATAGGACCAGAATTTTTTCGGGTTCTCGGAAAGATCTTTTGCTAAGGTATGACTGTGGTAATTATTGTATGCTTCGCGCATCGATCTTTTTTATACACGCAGGAATCTCTACTAACTTTTGCCTATCATCATTTGCGTGTTCTTCTTTGAATTGAGAGTGCAAGAGTCTTTGCTTTCTCAGCAGCTTTCTAACATTATTATTATACCACGGTGGATCTTTTACATCCTTAATCGTCTTTACTGACACATATTTGTCTAACCCTTTATGTACAACGCACTTAAATTTAGTCCACAATTCCTCTACATCCATAGTCCCGGAATTAAACGATGCCCATTCGTTTACTAAGTGCGCTCCTAATATTTGCTTATTGGCTCTTCCCAAAAAAAAAAAAAAAAAAAAAAAAAAAAAAAAAAAAAAAAAAAAAAAAAACACTCCTAGCCTTCTTGATTCGTTTATGAAATTTGGTCACCATTGACGCTATGACAATATCATGATCACTAATTCCTGTCTCTAAACAGACATCGTTAATAAGGTCAGGCCTGTTCGTGGCTATAAGGTCTAAAATATTTCCATTGCGCGTGGGTTGCCGGTTTAACTGCTCAAGACAGTTTTCACTGTTCCTGGTATTTTGCTCTGGAGATGCCTAAGGCAGGGACCTACACCGCGAAATACAGAGTTCGAAATGGTTAGTCATAGATTTGTGTTCCATATTTCTAGAAACATGTATTGATAGTAGTATGGTTGACTGTTAGAGTGGTGTTGCATCTATCTCGTCTGTTGATGATGTTTACGGTGTGGGTGAAAACTTCTCGGGAACGTTCCTCTGATGGTCGCAGTGTACACAGTTCTTCGGTCAAGAAGCATTGAGTTCATAAAGGTCAATAGTTATGTAACTTCAAGTGTGCTAGCTACTGTGCTAGTCTGTATGCTGATTTTCGGATGTTGCATTGTTTCGAAATTGAGTAGGCTATTTTGCGTTGTTGGTTGGAATGGTTATATATATAACAAAAAGAAGTTGGTGCTAATCTGTATCTTTCCTTGTTAGCAGCTTTCTCTCTTCCTCTGTGGGTATCAATCATTTTTACGATGTACTGGCTGTGTTACGCATGTTTATCGAGAGTAATGACCCTCAAGAAGGGCAAGACAATGGCTGTTTGTGCACAAGTGAATTTTAAACGGAGGAGGTGAGTGGTCTTGTGACTGATAAGAAACGTTTCCGAAATATAGATTGGTGGACTACGCAATGCAAAAAAATTATAAGATCGTTCGATTGGATGTTACTAAATGAATGTCCTAAATGTAATTAGCTAATAAGGCTGTTGGGTTGTGACAGTTCAAAATTTTATTAAATTGCTAGAGATGTAAGTAATCTAGCTCAATGTATATATATTAATACTATAGGTCATAATAAGTAGCCGAAGCTAAAGAAACGTCAATTGTGTGATTAAAAGAGCGTGTCTGCCTGGACCACATAAAAGAATAACCACCAACGATAAATTTACCACATTTCCTATCATCAATGCGTTGTTGCTCATGTCGTTCATTCTAAGGGACGCACATTTCCTTCAGAAGGTACAATGAAGTGAATACGCTGACATAGTTCAGCAACCACACAGCAAAAGCAGGGTCCAATACAGGAGGTAACAAATAATTGCCCACTACCACTGTCCCTTGGCCTGTCAGACACGCGGCCATTATACTCCTGCCGCGACACACTACACTCCCAAACCCTTCGTCACGACATCAGCAGCGCTCAGCAAACAACGCGGCACATGTCTAGCTAATTATTCCTGAGCGTGGGTCGAATGAAGCGGGCTGAAATAATTATGGTGACAAGAGACAGTGTGTGAAAGGTGTTTCTATTCCAGCACTCCTGTAGTATTCCGAGTTGTCGGCAGTGTACCGACCTTCCTTTGGTGCATATTTTACCATATTTGCTCGGTGGAAGAGCGTTACCCGTTATTTAGCGGTCGAACGAGTTGTACGTTCTCCTACGTTTCATGAGTATTAATAGGAACGTAGTGGGAAACCATACTTAGTAATTACGTTGAAAATATTCCGTGTTCATCACTTCACTTGTCCTATCAAAGTCTTTCATATGGCATTCGTAACCTATTTGCGTAGCGCGCATATATTTCCTTAGAAACAATTTAATTTTTTAAAATCCTTGCGACGCTGTCTTTCGATTAAATTAAAACTATTTTAATAATGATTTTTCAGTCAAGGTCGCATTTTTCATTTATTCTGTTGCCGGTTTCCTCGTGCTCGACGCCATCTTGAGACTTATTATACAAAGTTTAACAAGTGATTTGTATACATGATTGCCAAGACACTACCTATATACAATTACATGGTTACATACCTGTCGTATTTTACATAACTTCACACCATTTCTTACATGCTCAAAGAGTTCATCCAGGTTGAGGCGTCACCAAACATAAAATTTCTAGTCAAAATGTTCAAATGTTTGTTAAGCTTATGGGACTTAACTACGGGGTCATCAGTCCCTAAACTTACAAACTACTTATGAACTAGGACGGCACAAATATCCATGCCCGAGGGGGGATTCGAACCCCCGACCGTAGTGGCCGTGCTGATCGTGACTGGAGCTCCTCTGTCACCTCGGCCACCGCGGCCGGCAAATTTCTAGTCACAAATAAAATATATACATCCATCTTCCAATGGTTCTGAAGCGAGGCACTTCAAATTCTAAGTTCAGTATTAATTGAAGTACAGTATAACACTAACTGTTGGCGGGAAAACTATATACAAAGATGCTACATGCACATTTATACAATGGTCTCTGCCCTTTGTGGTCGTTTTTTTTATACATAATGTATATATACATTATGTAAAAAACAAAGTATGTAAAAATGGTGTGAAGTTATGTAAAATACGACAGGTATGTAACCATGTTATTGCATATAAGTAGTGTCCTGGCAATCATGTATACAGATCAGTTGTTAAACTTTGTATAAAAGGTCTCAAGATGGCGCCGAGCACACCAAAATGGGTAACATAATAAATGAAAACTGCGATCTTGGCTGCAAAATCATTATTAAACAATTATAGATCGTCCCATTGAACAATTAGTTCCTTATATAAAACTATTTTTTGTAGAATGAAATTGGTCTCTTTCGGGGGAGTTGGCCCCCTAATTTTCACTCACCATCCAATGTATCTAGACCGTTTTTCGTCTTTTATCAAAAGGACATTTCAGAAAAAAATTAAAACAGCTTCATTAATCTCTACGTTACGGCAATTTTCCAGTTTAACCACTATTGCAGGGACTGTTATGTTTTACTGCCACTAAAAATATCCGTCTCGTAGATTTTCACCATTATAATTTTTCGAAATTTCAGAAAAATCGGAGAGTGACACTTGTATGTTAACGCTGTCAGTAAGTAAACGATGTGTTGCCTTCCATACTGCTTCCACATACTGATGATCTGCTGTGGGAGCAGGTGGTGAATCTCGGGACTGTAGATCCTCTATCAACGACCAGTAGTATGCGGTAGGCCAGAGATTGGGAGAACGGGGAAACTAAGGCAGCAATGCAATCCCATGTCGCTACGCATTGGTCTCTTGCTAGTCCGCTTCAGTGGTCTAGTGGACAGCGTTGAGGGTTACCACGCAGATTGCCCGAGTTAGATTCCCGATCGGGTCGCAGGTTTTCTTCGGAGGATGGGTGTTGCGTTGCCCTCATCATTTCATCATCATCATTGACACCGCGGCCTTCTTCCACACCGGAATCCAGACTACATTCAGTTTCACGTCCTCTTCCGTCCTGTTGAAATTGTTGGGATGTTTTACAATATCTACAGCCTCTGTGTACAGTCTTTCGTGATATCCGGTTCTGGCGACCAAAATATGAGTCTCACGAAACTGAATAGTGTGATCTCCTGGTTGAAATATATGTTCAGCAACAGCTGATCTCTCAATCTTTCCTTTTCTACAGTTACCCTTGTGATCTTCTAGTCGTGTCTTGACTGTACGTTTTGTGGTACCGATGTATACATCTCCACGGCTGCACGAACCCTATACGTTCCTGCTTTTTTCAGCGGTTTACGAGCATCCTTTGCCGATTTCACGTGATCCTGTATCTTTGGATTAAGTTTGTATGTCACGGCGACATTTCGTTCCTTCAAAATTCTACCGATGCGGTCGGTGACGTCTTTAAAAAATGACAGAATGACTTTAGATTCGACAGGTAACTTTTCATCGTTCTCAACGCTCTCCGTATCTCTGTGGACGAATAGCCATTCTTGAGTAAAGCATTAGTCAAGTGTTCTACTTCCGCGTCGAGTGGTTCCGCTTCGCAGACGTTCCTCGAACTGTCCGCTAAAGTCTTTATTATGCACCGCTTTTGTTGTGAGTGGTTGTTTGAATCCCGATGCAGATAACGGCATGTGTGTGTGTGTGTGTGTGTGTGTGTGTATAGGCTTACTATAAACTGTATGGCCCAAGCTGACATTTTACTGTTTGAAAACTGACACGTAAAAAAATTCAGTTACCCGTCTGCCTCCTTCTCCATGGTATACTGAATCTTAGAATTAATCAAGTTGAGGTGTACAAGGAAACGTAGTTCCTCTCTGCCATGTCTCCACACACAAACGTATTGTGTACATAGCGGAACCTAATGACAGTTTTTTTGTTTCTTTGCTGTTTTCAGTGCCACTTTGCTATAAACGGCCTTAAGGGGCTACCCATAGCTACGCCATCTATCTGTTCATAGAAATCATCGTTCCATTTGAAAGAAGTAGTCGTGAGGCAATATTTGTACAGATCTGTAATGCCGGGAGGAGAAATGAGATTCAGCTGTTGCAGCATCAAATTGAATGGAACCATAGTAAACAAGGATAACAAGGACTAATATACCCTGTGGCTTGATCAATATGTAATTTAATTTACTTACAAAATGTCCTGATATAGGAATCTTAGCCGCTCACATGCAGTCGTAATTTTGTTGTCAAGAATTTCACAGTCAAATAGGTGGGCGAAGCAATAGCACTAACGCCGAAGTGGCGTCAGGTAGAAAGACTTGCAGCAGGCAGGCTGAACACGACCCCAGTTGGGGCATAACAGCCATAAATACCACACGATCCACATCATTCTGTTACACTATTGATCAGAAAATGTGCTAGGACAACATGCTCCAATACTTCAGGGATAAAGCCGCAATACCGCAGGCAGGAGCAGCACGCGATTCACAAGTCAAGAACACATCCCCACTGTTTTTCCAGACTCTAAATCGATCATAATACCAATGCAGGTCAAATCATCAGTCGACGTTAAAAACGCATTTGCTCCAGTTCCGTTGCTTTTCTTGGTCGCCCACTGGATTGCTGCCTTGGCCTTCCTGTTGTGTTGCCTACCAAAAATTATGTTCAATAACTGAAGAACGACTGCCTCATACACCACACGCTGTCGACTCCCCAGGTTGACTTAGGGAATGCGCGGGAGTGGTATATACTGCTTACACTCAAGTAACACATCCAAAGCCCCTTTGAACTAATTCCGAGCAGCTGATATAGCCAGCAAGGATTGGAACGTTCGGTACTGGTTCAATAATCTTCCTCACTTCAGAAAAACTATGTAGTACAACTTGTTAGCTGTAATAGCTTTGGTTTACGATAGATTAGACCCTTCTGAGTGCTGCGGTATGAGTGGAGAGACCTGTATACACCCATTTACTGTTACTACTCATATAATTCAGAAATAAGTTAGTTTATTTCACTGGCGTTTGAGTATTGTCGAATTAGGCTGTGATTGAATGTCATAGAAATAACCATTAATGTCTGTACCTATCATTTACGAGGCGCGTCCAGAAAGTAAGTTCCGTTTGGTAATAAAATGAAATTCTGCGACTCTCAAACTACTTTTCCACATAACTGCCGAAATTTTGCAGGCATTTGTCATAGCGTGGCACCAGGTTTTGTATACCTTCTTCATAGAAATCTGCCGCCTGTGTCTTCAACCAGTTGGAAAAGGTTTCTTTTAGCTCGTCGTCATTGGTGACGTGATGACCGCCAAGGAAAGACTTGAGATGTAAGAACAGATGAAAGTCGCTAGGAGCGAGGTCAGGGATCTACGGAGGATGGTCAAACACGTCGCAGCCAAATCCCTGTAGGAGGTTTTTCGTCACATTTGCAGTGTGATCATGGAATTTGGGGGAAGTCCATAGCGAGAGCATTAATTGTAAAGCTACGGTTTTCCTGGATCTTGTCATCAATCGTGTGAACCAGTTCTTCCGTAACCAAAGGTGGACGTCCACTTCGTTCTTCATCGTGCACCTCACTACGCCCGCCATTGAACTGTCGGTCCCATCTTCTCACCATCGAATGACATATCATTTGGTCCGTAAACATCGCCAATTTGCCGATAAATTTCAATTGGTTTCACTTTCCTCGCATTCAGAAACCGAATCACTGACCTGATTTCACAGGCGGCGGGATTTTCAATCAATGCCGACATTTCAAACAAGCACAACAAAGCGTACGTAACTGACAGCGATCTCCAAATGGCGCACGTTCTTCTCCTTGATACACATCGTCTACAGCGCATGTGCGGAACTGCAATCACAGCGCTGCAGCGGAGATAAATTGAAACGGAAATTTCTTTCTGGACGTGGCTCGTATATTGATACACTGCTTGAAATAGGGAATCAGATGAGATATCATACACACATACGGTAACGTATTTTATTCAGACATTGGTTACAATTGTATTTTGAGTGTGATAAAGTACGATATTTTCCTGTCTCAACTCTTTAATTAAGGTTCCATGGCGTTTACTTAGAGCGAGGCACCATGTGGGTAACATATTAGTGAAAAAGTGATTTTCGTTGCCCTCTAATATGCTATGTGATCATCTCCTACGTCCTATACAGTACTACACTTGCGTGGCATGGAGTGCATGGTGTTATCAGTCAGCTCTTGAGGGTTATTTGGCTATAATTCCACGACTGTAATATCAAGCTGTAACCGATGTGATGACATGCTGGTGTGGCTGCAATGCGTCTGCGAAGTCTATCCCAGACATGCTCAATCGGATTTTAAGTACGACGAGCAAGTTCGTCACTCCATTCGTTGAAGTACCTCAGCTTCAAGTATGTTCAACAATGTAGGGACGATCAACATTATCGCCTTCCAGAAGGGACCCAACTCTTATGGCACCAGCGTAAGACACAAGAAAAGGTGGAAAGGATCTCGTCAATATACATCATTAAAATCGCCATTCTGTATGTCCACCAATACTGACTCTTGTCCACCATCATGTTATGGCCATGTTTCCTATCCATAAGGAAGATTGCCCCGAGTTCCACGTTCTCTCCAGATAACGACGATTGTCTGGCTGAACACAAAATCTTTTAACAAAACCGAACGCTATTAGTTCCGTCTCCAATCCTGATGCTCCTCCGGTCATTTTCTGCGTGTTAAACGATGTTGTGGTTTTAACGGGACACACACTATAGGCCACGCGCAGAGGTCACATTAACCGAGGGCGATTTCGGACAGTTTGTGTTGATATTGCGTGTCATGTTGCTGCCTGGAGGGTTGCATCAACGTTCTGTCTCGTCAGTCTGTTAACCAGAGTGACGTTCATCTCTTACTGATGTTACCCGTGGAAGAATTTCACCTTCCCTTCTTATAACTGTTCCTGTTTTCTGAAATCGCATCAGTGCCCGAAAAATGAGAAAATGTGGGTACGTTATTTGTTAAGATGAAGGTTAACCTTTTTTTAGTATGTCTCTCGCGGAGAAAAAAAATTTAAATTTGAATTGCACCGCTAAAATAATTAGCTGCTGCCATGTGTGCTACTTTTCTCTCAATCATAAGCATTTTAAATATTTTTTTCTGAAATTGGAGCAATGTGTCAGAAGCGTAATTGTGATGGCGTATTTGATCGAAGACGTCGTGTAACCTATCTAGTTTCTTGCAACCCCTCCCATCCCCCCCCCCCCCGCCCCAAACCGAAACAGTCCTGAAGATCAATCTGCCTATCCTTTCTGTTATATTTGACAATTTATTTTATTCAAAATTATCAGTACGAAATCTGTGAGGAATAATCTATTTATTCCATCGGAAATAATATTCTTTATGACATTCTTTCGCAGTTTTTTTCTCCATAGAAGGCTATCACTAAACACCATCCAAGAAGGAATTCTCTCATTGTAATTTTGATACAGGGATACCATTACCATCTATTTAACAGGTAAAAGGTGTGAATTAGAGCATGCGTGAGTTTCATATCCTCCTCGAACGTATGATTTTCGGAATACCTGATAGTCTTATTATGCATATTTCTTTGAACTAAGAGCTGAATTGTCTTCACTTTTATTAGAATCATCATGAAAACTTTCCCAGCAATCATTTTGGTTGACAAGCAGCATTACAAATGGAGCCCATAACGTTTGTCTCAATATATAATTTGACATGTAAGTACTAACATTTTGATACATTTTGATACTCTTTGTTGTTGACTGAGAGGAATTGCTAAGCTGAGCGAAAACCTACAAATATATGAAGAATGTACTTCACTTGAATCAGTACTGAACGTTCCAGTCCTTCCTGGCTATATACGCTGCTCGAAATTGTAGGAGAAGTTACGAAACTTTATTACCAAAAGGAGCCAACATGATACTGTAAGAACACAAATACTTTGCACTCGGATTTGGCACTGTACAAATTACCAAACATGTACTGAACAAATCGAAATATTTGAATTTATTTTTAAAAACTTCTGTAGAACTGCTACCTAATCTCATTGTCAAGATGTGTCGTACCCACTATTGCGGGCGTCATTGCGCATGAAAGAGATAGATGTAACAGAGTTGTCTAGTGTTTCAGGAAAATACAGCCATCTTATCTTACCGCTATGAATAGATTATTTGCTGATAGGTATTGGTTTTTCTTAGTATTGTATGGTGTGCTAAATGAATGATTAAAATAAAAAACGCAGTATGACAATTATTGATAAAGTTAATGAAATGGGCAATAATGAAAACATAGGTGTCCGATACGGACAATGACAATATTCTCGATATAAATATTTTATACTAAGATTCTGCAAATAACGAAATTGCTGATTTTATTACATTATTGTCAGTTTGAACATTTTAACGCATTACTGCAAATGGCGGATAGGCAAACGTAGATGACATTACCGTATTGTCGATCTTGATATCCCAAATGCAAATTCTGTAACATGCCGATTATGATGTAGATATTACCATTCTTGTCGATCAGATTGTCCTGTACGCAGGTTTCGCAAGCGCTGAATGTGAATCAGATGTGGATATTAATCAACTGCACAACCTCTGCATAAGGCACCAAGTTTACTGACTTGTCCGAATTTCAATGAGCTCGAAAACATGCTTAAGAAGTCCAATTAAATGCCAAGTTTAAGCTCCTTTCTGAGATTTTTACACTGAATGCAAATTACTAGCCCAACAAATAGCGTGGTAAATTAAAAACACTTGACCAGGTTTCGATACCAGCTAAGAGTGTCATCGTCAGAAATATTGATAAAGATGTAACACGTGTAAAATTAGCGCACGCTTCAATCGCGTAAAATAAAATCAAATTTCTCAATAATGAAATACTGCATGTTGTGAAAATACTAGCACGTTTCTAAAGTCAATGACAAACGAGGGTAGCTGCTATCGGCTGCCACAGCGATTGCTGTTGGAGCGGTATCAGAACTGCTCAAAGACAACTACGATCCCCACAATTTCGCGATTACACCAGACTTTCGATTAGTTACCACAAAAATAATTTAGTGCGAATCCACCTAATTTTTAGCAGACCTAAAATAAATATCTTGAACAAATTAATCAGGCTGTCGAACGTAACACAACTCGAATATTCGTAGCGATCAAACTGGGTATTGTGGAGAGCGGCAGAAAGGAATCGCTGTCCCACAAAGCAGAGGAGGAACATCTTTTTGGTCAGTCCCACCCACAAAATTCTCACGTAGAATCTAGTACGACATCAAATGTAACTTGTCTATACGTCAAATTTATGTGTGAGTGAACACGAAATATCATATAGCAAAGAACTCGCAATACAGCTCCATAGTAGGTCCTCACGAAAACAAGAAATGAGACATGTGTTTCGGTTATTGTCGTCCGAAACCTGTTTGAATAAAAGTACTTACAACAAACATACTCACCTGCGCTATTACGAAGCTCTACAGATTACTGACCTACGGCGTGCAATAATTGGTGAAGAAAAGTTCATCAAAACAAACAAATCTGCTCACTAATCTTTCACCGCGGTGGAGTAGCCGAGCGGTCTAAGGCGCCTCGCTACGGAGCGCGCGGTTGCTCGCCGTCGGAGGTTCGAGTCCTCCCTGGGACATGGATGTGTTTGTTGTCCTTAGGTTAGGTTAGCTTGGTTTAAGTAACTTCCTGGCAGATCAAAATTGTGTGCCGGAACCGGGATTCGAAACTGGGACCATTGCCTTTCGCGGGCAAGCGCACTACCGACTGTACTATCCCGACACGACTCACGATGCCGCCTCACAACTTTACTTCCGCCAGTACCTCGCCTCCTACTTTCCAAAAGTAGGCGGCATCGTGAGTCGTGTCGGGATAGCACAGTCGGTAGTGCGCTTGCCCGCGAAAGGCAATGGTCCCAGGTTCGAGTCCCGGTTCCCGCACACAATTTTGATCTGCCAGGAAGTTTCATATCAGCGCACACTCCGCTGCAGAGTGAAGTTTCATTTTGGTTTAAGTAGTTTGTAAGCTACGGACTGATGGCCACGCAGTTTGGTCCGATAGATTACAAACATTTGAACATTTTCACAAATGTTTCAGCTGCAACGATGGCAGTATGAAATATTTTTGGTGTTCTTAACACTCAACTTTTTCTGTCACACTACCAGCTGAAGTTTTAACGATCACGCTGGCACTATCAAAAGCAAGATTGTGACTGTCCACTTCCTCTATATGTGAAAGGTGTTAACAGGAATTTCGATAAACAAAGAGGATAAAAACATGACGACATCTAAATCACGGAACGAAGCCCATGTCACCATGTGGACGAGTTTCAGATTTAATTGTATTTATTAAAACAAGCATAATGTCAAATTTATTAGAGGCGCTTTCAGATTAGACGGCGATTTTCCAAAAGTGCAATGTTGACGTCATTTCATACATTCACTGAGTATCAAGGCTGTTACTAAAGAAGGACGGGTCTTAAGGTAAAGGTACTACATACATATAAGTGCGGCTTCTGATAGCAGACACGTGTGCAGCGCATAGTGGCCAGCCACTACAATCTGTTTCTTTAGACCGCTAGTTTTTAACTTAACATATCATATTACAAAACTGAAAATCTTTAAAATAAATATTTTCAAAATGTTCAAATGTTTGTTAAGCTTATGGGACTCGACTACGGGGTCATCAGTCCTTAAACTTACAAACTACTTAAGAACTACCTTATACTAAAGACAGCATAAATATCCATGCCCGAGGGGGGATTCGAACCCCCGACCGTAGTGGCCTTGCAGACCGTGACTGAAGCGCCTCAGTCTCCTCGGCCACCGCGGCCGGCAAATATTTTCCAGTGACTGATCGTTACAAACTAGTTAAGCTGGCTAAGCTCTGCTGGCGCTTCAAAATGTTTAAATGTTTGTATAGCTTATGGAACTTAACTACGGGGTCAGCAGTCCCTAAACTTACAAACCACTTATGAACTAGCTTATACTAATTACGGCACAAACATCCATGCCCGAGGGAGGATTCGAACACCCGACCGCAGCGACCGTGCAGACAGTTACTGGTACGCCTCAGACCGCTCGGCCACTGCGGCCGGCTGGTGCTTGAGAATGGCAGATTAACCGAAACCGGTAGCTTTGAGCTAATAAATTAAGCAACCGTGGTCAACATATCATTTTACAAAAATTAGTTTAAGTAGTTTATAAGTCTATAGACTGACAAAGATTTCAAATATTTGAACATGTTTTATATACATATCAGCAATCTTCGGATCCTCACTACAAAAAACCTCCGTTATCTTAAAACAAAAAGATAAGTTTGCTGGGACAAATAAAGTTACGTAACCACAAACAGGTGGTCTGTTAGACGGGCACTGGAGTTCCGCGTCAAATACATTTGAAACAAAGAGATTCAAGCACATGCCAAGTTGTCTAGGCTTGCCAACTCTTAAGCAACAGACAATCCGAAGGAAGAAGTCTTGCCGGCCGCGGTGGCCGAGGTGACTGAGGCGCTCCAGTCACGGTCAGCACCGCCACTACGGTCGGGGGTTCGAATCCCCCCTCGGGCATGGATATTTGTGCCGTCCTAGTTCGTAAGTAGTTCATAAGTAGTTTGTAAGTTTAGGGACTGATGACCCCGCAGTTAAGTCCCATAAGCTTTACAAACATTTGAACATTTTTTTGAAGAAGTCTTCCCCGAAAACAAATATTGCTTCTCTCCAAGAGGTCAGTGAGACCACTTGTCCGTGGTTACGCGTTGATTACTACTGCTTGCAACAGCTCATTCCTTCGACAGACTGGTGTAGTACGCCGTGTTCAGTGCACTGCCACACTATCGCCCTGCCGACACGCTGCACCGCAAATGTAGCGGTCAGAGGCGGCGCGCTGAGGACGTCCCATCTCCGCAACACATAAATAAGCCGCGGCTCACCAGCCTAGGAGACATCTAGCAATAACGGGCGCCGCGGCGCTGTGCACACAGACAATACGGCGCTAGGAGGGCCGGGCGCCCGCCCCTCATACCGCAATATGTCCCATAAAACGGGCCGCACTGCTAGACAAGGGCAGCATAAAAGTTGGCGGCGCGGGCGGCGAGATTGCGACATGGGTTACGACAGCGAATTTCATTTCCACGGCGCGCCACGACGAGGGGCGGGGGCGGAAGGAACGGCGTCCGCCGAGGGAGTAGACTCCGCTGTTGTGGCGATGGGACTGCGCCGGGATGGGCGGGATTACCGAGGGGCGGGCGAATACCCGGCCCCTAACTTACTGCTCCTCCTCCTGATGAAATCTTCGCGAATTAGTTGCTTACCTCGGAGAACTAGCGGAAGGAAGGCTGGGCTGTGTATGTTTCTATAGTAGTAAAATGCATCACGGTAGCCCTTATAGTGCAAGTCAGGATAGAGTATCTTCATGATGTCTATCCCATTTCATAGCTAAACGCGTGGTGGGCGCTGTCGTGATGGAAACCTACAAGACCTTTACTTTATGAAGCACCAATTTTGTTGTACATTACTTTATTCTTCTTTTGCTTCGGTAAGAACTTTCAGGATCATTTGTGGCGTGTTTTGCACATCTTCTCAATACCTCTTCAGTCCTTCTTCTGTTTCATTCGTTTTCTTTCTTCCCAGTACTATTTCATTCTCTTGCTTCAGCTGCTGCTTTCTTCTTCTGTTAAGTCTAAAGCACCTCAACGGTCTTACGGTACACACCAATGCTATGGTGCACGTTACGCCCGATTTCTTAGAGTTCATTTTATACTTTTGTGCAAGCACCGGTAGGAACGCTATAATATGTTTAAAATTAATTAAGGGCTTACATCATTTGCTATGTGTGATATTGAATACAAAGATAATGCACTGTTGCCTAGCTCTGACGAACAATCCCATAATCATTAAAGATAAATCGGAAGCACTGATTTAAAATTTGTGATGCGACTGGGAATCGAACCCAGACCTCCATGCTTACTAGGCAGACGTCTTACCGCTAGACCACTACATCAACATAGACAGGAATGTTTCAACATGTTCATTGCCGTGGTAGTATTCCGCTGCATGGAGAGCCTTGGCAGTAGTGGCAATATTCTGTGGAACACGGAAGCTGAATTAAAGTTTGTATTGTGAAGGAAATCTTGCGTATACTATTCCGAGGCGCCTTAGTTGCTAGTGATGCGGTTGTCTAGTCATAATACGTCTGCCTAGTGAGCATGAAGGTCCGGGTTCGATTTTCGGTCGCATCACAAATTTTAATTCAATGCTTCATATTTATCTTTAACGTCTTTGACATATTCTAGACGAATAACCGTCTCAGGAACTGTGTATTTCTATGTACATCGATATTTAAATCCCATAATCTCTTAAATTTACTTACGGTCAGATATACGCACGTGTTTATATTCCTTCAAGTTCACAGATAATGATTCTAAAATATCAACACCGTTCGTTCCATTTCAATATGACAATTAAACCCTTCTTTAAGCACACGATAGTTCTCAGTGTCAAAGAAAATGGTCACACCTAAGTTGACCTTTAAAATCTGATATATTTTCAATATTAGTTGGGATGATAGATGTTTGTAAAATCTGGTCCTAATCGGCAATGAAATGTAATGTTCCAATCACAACTAACGTCCCGCGTACATCAGAATAATTTGATCACAGTCTTTCATAATTTGAAAAATGTGTCAATAAGTCTGTATCTATCGATATTGAACTTCGATATTATTTCCATTACACCAGCAACCATTCTAATGAAAGTGGGACCACTAATAAACTTCGTGATAACTATTTTTAAAGACTCGCGCACGCTCTTTTGAACGATACGAGAGCAAACAGCGGAAACATGCTAACACTAGCCGTAAATTACTTTTATATGTCCATACGGAATAAAATAATGACTGATGTTTGCACTCCATGCTAGTAACCCCTTTTCTACCTTGGCTCTCTGGTAGTTTTCCTATTCCTAGACCTATTAATTTTAAATTCCTCTTTAAAATTTACTTCATGAAATTAAATATTGCATTTCAACAACCGAAAATTAACGAGCGGTTATATAATAAAAATTGATTTTGGTGTCCGGCCACCTGTGACCATCCACTAATCTTCTTTATAACTATGCGGTAATTAAAGGGAAGCAGCATACAGATAGTCGACTGAGAAAAAATACATTGGAGAGAGCAAAGTGATTGTGAATACGCTTTGTTGTGACTGGTCTGTTTTTGACTGGAGTCAGCAGGTCGTTGGAAGACTCCTGCCGGCATAATGACGCATTTTGTAGGCGATGGAGCTGCTTTCCTTTGAAAACTGCTACAAGTGGTCATTTCATTTCCAATTCCTATACCGGCGTTATTTCTTGATATGTTTTGATCCTGATTTTTTATTTCGTATTTCATTACCACAACGACACCAAAAACATACATGCACAAAGGTGACAAAGTAATAGTGAAGGGGATCAGACAATAAAATCAAAATAAATTAAGGCATAGTCTAACGTGTAAAGCGTTACAATCCCCACTCGGCTAAGACCCAGAGTATAAATATGTATTTCATACACTACTGGATTTGGATCCTTTTGAACAATCTGTCCTTGGCATCACACAGATATTACATTACACGTGTTGTACAACTTACTTGAAGCCCTACTTTGAAAGCTGCTATTCATCATTCATCAAGCTATAAGACAAAATTAAGCACCATTACTGTGTAGCGTAATTTCTAAGATTGTAACTATTGTATCCCATCCTAGAAGCCACTTTTGTGTCCCAGCCTCGTCGCCGCTTTTGTGTCTCGTTTCCGTCGTAGGTGTCGGTGGCCGAGTAGAAAAGTACCGACACAGGAATAAAGGATGCATGTTTGTGCAGGTAGGAGGTGACCAGCCAGTGGGACAGCAGAAAATAGAAACACTAGAGTAAATTAGAAAGAGATATATATTGCACAGAATTTATACAATACTTCACTTTCACATAGTTCGGTACTACAGAATACTGATACATAGTTGAGTTAGAGGTCTGCCAAGTGCCTATCCGATAGCCAAGTCTTCACTGGTGCCTATCTGATTCCGAACTGTTAACTGGTTCCTATCTCAGTCCCAAGTGAACGATGTCGTTCAGTGGTGGCCACGAACGGAGTTGTAGCAGAGGGCGCTCGTGGCTGACGTCGTAAGAACGCCGCGCCGGGCGTGCATGGCGGCGCGCGGCGAAAGTAGGTGGCGCGCACTTTGGACTTGTGCGACACCACACCCCTCCCCCCCAAACCGCCGCGCCGTCATGGCGTAGGGCTGAGGGCCACGGCGACGGCACTGGGAGGAGGGCCTGGGCGGGGGCGTTACTGGTGGGACGGGCGTCGTAACTGAGGGTGGGATCGAGACGCCGTCCGCGCCCCGGTGAATGGTGCCTGGCAACCATGTCTTCTTCATACCAGAAAACACCCTGTACACCTTGTACAGTACCGGCGTAGAAACCTGAAAACGCGAAGCGCCATACGAACCGACTCTGTGCGTGGGAGGCTGCAGCAGGTGAAGGAGAGTGCGGTGACGGCGGCCGTGTAGCAGCTCGGCAGGAAATGGGCCGTCACGTGGCATGCACCGATACGTAGACAGGAAAATTTGAAGAGCTTGCTGCCTGGAGTGCTGACCTTTCATCTTTTCCATGTGAGACTTGAATGTTCGAACGAAACGTTCTGCATCACCATTGGACTGAGGGTGAAAAGGTGCGGTGGTGATATGCTGAATACCATTCACACGACAAAACTGTTGAAATTCCGCACTAACTAACTGAGGTCCATTGTCAATGACGATAGTTTCAGGCAAACCTTCGATGCAAAACACTGAAGTTAAGGCACTGATTGTACTAGCCGCTGTCGTTGAGTTCATGGCAATCACGAAAGGAAACTTGCTGAAAGCGTCTACAACAATTAACCAGCGCGTATTCCAGAAAGGTCCGGCAAAATCAATGTGTAAACGTTGCCATGGTCCCTTGGGGCGTGCCCAGTCTGAGAAACGTTGCGGAGGAGCCACCTGATGCTCCGCACAAACCGTACACTGTAACGTCATGCGCTCTATCTGAGCGTCCATACCAACCCAGGTACAATGACTGGCCAGTTGCTTTGTCCTAACAATACCCCAATGTCCTTGATACAGGAGGCGTAACACTTCTCGTTGCAGGGAACGAGGAACAATCACTCTTGTTTGGTCGTTGTCCGTATGTAACTACATAACACCCTGACTGAAAGGCAATGCATGACGTTGTGCAAAATAACGTCGAACCAGAGGCCGATCAATGTCTTTGGCTCTGGCAGGCCACCCTGAGCGAACAAAACGTGCTACCACACTTAGGTCTGCATCCGCAGCTGTTTCCTGTGCAACCCAACGAGAGTTTAAAAGAAAGTCTGCGACAGCGGAAGCATCTCTGGAGTCTATCTGACAACATGCCATTTCTGAAGAATCAAAGGACACATCCTGGCCAACCGGAAGTCGGGAAAGTGTGCCCGCGTTGGCATGTTTAGAGGTAGGTCGGTACAAAATCTCATACCGATAATTAGACTATCAAGGACCACCTATGAAGCTTTTGTGCCGCTCGTGGCGGAATTGGCTTCGTGGGTGAGAACAACGACGTGAGAGGCTTGTGGTCAGTCAACAAATAGAATTTTCTGCCATAGAGATAATGATGAAACTTAGTGACGCCGTAAATGATCGCTAAAGCCTCCTTTTCTATCTGACTGTAATTCTTTTGCGTTGGCGTCAGTAGCTTGGACGCAAAGGCAATAGGACGATCGTGAGAACCAATACGATGTGACAATATAGCACCCAGACCGTATGACGAGGCATCAACTGCTAGCACTACAGGCTTCTGAGGGTCAAAGGGAATCAAACATGCATCACTGAGTAGTGCAGACTTTAATTTGTCAAAAGCAACCTGGCAATCTTTAGACCATACAAAAGCTACATTTTTCCTACGTAAGCGATGCAGTGGAGCTGCAATCTGAGACGCATTGGGAATAAACCTGAAATAGTAGTTAAGCTTTCCCATTACTGCTTGCAATTCGTGCACATTCTTAGGAGGAGGCAAGTCTTTGATTGCTCGAAGATGTGATTGTAAGGGATGAATTCGTTGGGCATTAATCACATGGCCTAGATACTCTATTTCAGTTTGAAAAAACGAACACTTAGCTTTATTACAACTTAGACCTGCTGCAGTCAACACTTTGATAAGACACTCCAGGTTTGCTAAATGTTCTTCAACTGTACGTCCGGATACCACAATATCACATAAATTGTTCGAGCAACACGGTACAGAAACTTTCAGCTGTTCCAAGAAACGCTGAAAAATTGAGGGGGCGGAAGAACTGCCAAAGGGTAGGCGTTGAAATTGAAAAAGGCCGATGTGAGTATTAATGACGAAAAACTTTTTGACTCGTCATCAAGCGGATTCTGTAAGTATGCCTCAGCTAAATCAATCTTAGAAAAGAAACGAGACTGTCCTAATTTGTCCATCAGTTCGTGAGGTCTCGGCAGGGGATAAGTGTCTACAATTGTTTGACTGTTCACTGTTGATTTGAAGTCCGCACAGAGACGAAGTTTTCCCGACGGCTTGGTTATAATTACTAAAGGCGAGGCCCACTGACTCGCAGCAACAGGAGTAATCACCCCACTATCTTGCCAACGTTTAAGTTCTTCGGCAACTGTATCACGCATTGCGACAGTCACTGGTCTAGCTTTACGAAATTTTGGAACTGCAGATTCTCTTAAAGTTACATGGGCCACGAAGTCTTTTGCGCAACCTAGTTCCGGCGAAAACAAGTCACTATATTTTTCACACAATGCATTGATTTTGTCCTGAGGCACTACTGACGAAATTTGAAGCACATCTCTTTGAATTGATAAACCAAACAAGTCGAATGCATCTAATCCAAAAATGTTTTGTGAAGATTTGGCCTGAAGAACTACAAAAGCAACTGTTTTTGTTACACCTTGAAAAGAGGCAGGCAGGCTACACGTTCCTAGCACTGGAATATTTTGACCTGTATATGCTGTTAGCACTAGTTAAGACGGCGACAATTTTGGCGAACCCAGAAGTTCATAAGTATCTTTATTAATTAATGTAACAGCGGAACCAGTATCAAGCTGAAATTGCACAGTCTTATTTTCTATGCAAAGATTCACAAAAAGCTTTTGCTTGTGGTGCTCGACAGGTGCGCGAATGTGGGCAACATCTGACACCAGTTGTTTGCTGCACTTGCGCAAGCGCGGGCTACGTAGTGAAGTAAGCGGCGCAGGATCGGCACACAGCGGATTAACATCACTGTCACTAGATGGCACTACCGCCGGATCGGCGTCCGCGCAATGCGAGGCTACTACAGATTCACTATCCCCTGCACTAAACTTGATAAGACACTAAAACAGTAAACTGTTTCTAACACGACGGGGCGACCTTTGTGTAGCACTTTTACACTGGCTACTGTTCACTGTCTGTTCAGCACGGCCGGTAGAATTTTAAGAATCACTAGTACTATACTGAGAACTACGGCTAGGAAAGCGTCCGTTGTGGCGCACTGAATTAACTCTGTGGCTTTGCATTTCTACATCTGCTACATGAAGTCTACTGTCACTATCTACACAATACTGGGCACTTTTACAAGGAGAAGTTGCAGAAGGCACTAGGTTCACTACAGGATTGCACTGAACATAGTCATTTTGCTTGTCACGAACCCTTTTCCGTTGCACTGTTTTACGCGCTCGACGGCGCCTGCTACGTGGCTCACTACGTTGTGCAGAAGGCGCAGAAGAACTGTCTTGCAATTGAGAACCAAGTAAAGCACTGTTCAATTCCACAGCGTTTATGACATTGACAGCATGAACTGTTCGTGCACTCGGCAAAGCACTGTTTCTAACAGTACCGTTCTTGGAATTTTTGTTTTGCATACACACTGCCTGCACATGTCCTGTTTTTCCACATTGATAACAGGTTGCGTTGCGACTAAGGCAATGCGCAAGTTTGTGGCGAGATACACACTGGGGGCAAGTTTTACAAACATTTTTCTGAAATGAACGTTGGCGCCCGTTTTTCAAATTACTGTTTCTAACACGACGGGGCGACCTTTGTGTAGCACTTTTACACTGGCTACTGTTCACTGTCTGTTCAGCACGGCCGGTAGAATTTTAAGAATCACTAGTACTATACTGAGAACTACGGCTAGGAAAGCGTCCGTTGTGGCGCACTGAATTAACTCTGTGGCTTTGCATTTCTACATCTGCTAAGTCAAAAGGATCATGCTCATCTATAAGCTGCAGTACACTGACTAATGAAGGGTCAGACTATTTCAGAATTGCTGCTCTAATTCTGGGATCCTGAATGTTCTGAGTAATCGCATCTCTTAACATCACGTCACTATAAGAAAGTACACAAGAGCAAGTAAATTTACATTTGCAGGTTAAGCCCTTCAATTCCGTAATACATTGCGTGTGGGTCTGTTCTGGTGATTTTTCAGTCTGAAAAATCGGTACCGTGCAGCGGCTACAAGAATTTTTCTCTCATAATGAGCATTCAGTGCATCTACTATTGCATCAAATTCTAGATCGTGAGGAGATGTGTGGGGGAAAAGTTTCTGCAGTAATATGAAGGTTTTAGTTCCCACCACTGCTAATAACAAATGCTTAACCGTCTGACCTGTAATTTGATGAGCCGTGACGAGTTTTTGAAATTGGCCAAATAGTCGCACCATTCTTCCTCGCGTTTGTTGTACTGGCGAAACATAGGAAGCGGTGCGGCTGCAGGTGTAGGCTGCTGATGCGACGGCTTTTGTTGAGTTGCCGTCAACTGCGCCACTGCTTGAAGTAGTTACGTGATTTGCACCATCTGTAACTGAATAATTTCCATTAAGTTTGGGTTCGGGGTAGTGACCATGCTGACGGATTAGGCGCCGCACATACAAGTAAATTATAACAAAATACAAATGCAAGGTAAATGAGGACGCATTGCAACAAAAAGCCCACAAAACACGTAACAAAATATGTTCCCCAAAAATTCTTATAATAAGGGTGGGTGGGCTGGAGCAATTTCTGCCTGCTCTGACTGCTGCTGTCTGGCTGCTGCAAGCGGGCTGGTCCAAGGTTCTTCTATCACTCCTCGTCGCCACTTTTGTATCCCATCCTCATCGCCACTTTTGTGTCCTAGCCTCGTCGCCACTTTTGTGTCTCAGCCTCGTCGCTGCTTTTGTGTCTAGTTTCCATCGTAGGTGTTGGTGGCCGAGTAGAAAAGTACTGACACAGGAATAAAGGATGCACGCTTGTGCAGGTAGGAGGTGACCAGCCAGTGGGACAGCAGAAACTAGAAACACTAGAGTAAATTAGAACGAGCTATATATTGCACAGAATTTATACAATACTTAACTTTCACATAGCTCAGTACTGCAGAATGCTGATACATTAGTTAGAGGTCTGCCTAGTGCCTATCCGATAGCCAAGTCTTCACTGGTGCCTATCTGATTCCGAACTGTTAACTGGTTCCTATCTTAGTCCCAAGTGAACGATGTCGTTCAGTGGTGGCCACGAGCGGAGTTGTAGCAGAGGGCGCTCGTGGCTGACGTCGTAAAAACGCCGCGCCGTGCGTGCATGGCGGCGCGCGGCGAAAGTAGGTGGCGTGCACTTTGGACTTGTGCGACACCACAGTAACCTCTCGTAGTAAAACTTGTGTGTTCTAAACCTGTGAAGTGCAATAATTGACGCTGATCCAGTTTACTGAAATAGTTTTTTTTATTGAATAGTTTTATTTACAGTGCTTCGCCATGTCATATTCTTAATTGTATTGACTTTATATTTGCTCTCAATTTTCATACTATCATTCTGTAATCTTTCTCTGTCGTCTGTAATTAAGTGCCAAACAGTAATGCCTGACGGCTCATAACATGGCGTTTCGTGTTACCACTAGGCAGTGTGAGGATTTTTCATGTAACGAATGACCGAGAGAAGTAACAGTTTGATTTAGCACATAAACTGAAAGTTTTTCGTCTTGAGTTTTCTTGTAGAGAAGCCCGTCAGCGAAGCGACAGTGATTTCAATTCTGCCACAGATGTTAACAGCCATTTTCTGTAATAACAGTTGCGTCTGAATTAGTTTCATTAATTGTCTCAGGAAATATGTGAAACAAGAGTTACAAACAAAATACCTTTACTGGCCTCCAGTAATTGCCATTGGCTACGGTACGTTCTGACATCGGTTGTACAGCTGCTCTAAACCGTCAACAAACGCTTTTTGTAGAATCCCTCGAAGCACTGAGGTCACGCGTTGTTGGATCTCCGCAAACCAATCACGCATTGTTTACTCACAACTTCAACACGATTCACTTGCCCTAACCTCCCATGGACCTCCGTTTCCGTTCTGCCTAATTTGAAACCACACTTGATGTTAACGCGTTGCACCATTGCTTCATTTTACGCTTCATGTCGCAATGTCACAAGTTCTCACACTGACCCTGTTAGCTGGGTTGCAGCGCGTACCACCACTTCACTGCAGTGCTTTGGACGACATGTCTCTCAAAGTGTACGCGCGGTCTCCTCATTCTCGTCGGCACAGTTAGTATAATAATAATAATTTCGTGTGGCTCATTGGCCTGCTGCAAGTCTTTAGATTGAACGCCACATTTGCGACTTGCGTGTCTCTGGCCGACCACAGTTATCCAACCGGGGAAAGGGGACATACAGCTTAACGTGGAATCTGAACCAAGTGTCCTTTCTGACGACTCCTCATATCGTTAAGAGGTGAAGGATGGGTTAGAATATAGAAAAAATCCGAGTTCTACCGGGTTTCGAACCCCCGACCTTCGGTTTCCAGTCAAGCGCTTTACACCAAGAACACCGAGCTCGACAACATATTTAGTGAACCGAAAATTTCAGACGTAGTTTGTCCATTGCAAGGTTGCTGTAAGGGTGACAGGGGTGTCAATTCAGAACTACAATACGCATCCTTTTTCACAACTTAATCACTGGTCACTTAAAATCAGTTCTCAAATTGTCAACTACCTCACCATGTTGTATGGTACAGTTTTTACGAAGTATGCCACAGAGTTTGTGTCGCCACATCCAACCCTCACATGCTACGGTGTCAAAATAGGCTTCAATAGTTCGGAACCGTGTCCAAATGCTCCTGCTTCGCATATACTACTGCTAGCGTAAAACTGTAAACCCAAATATAAAGCTAAATACGGGACTTACGACCGCACAGCTCTATGAGAAACAATGACCGATGAGAGTCAACTGGTGTCCGGCAATTCACTGAAGGTGGGTTTAAATCCACCTCCGCCCATCCAGTTATAGGTTTTCCGTGATTTCCCTAAATCACTCCAGGCAAATACCTGGATGGTTCCTTTAAAAAAAGTACGGCCCCTTTCCTTCCCCAAAAATCCGAGCGTGAGCTCCGTCTCCAATGTCCCATCATCCGTCTAACTAAGATTGATGCACAGAGATTTTTCTTCACTTTCCTAACTAGATTGGCTCACACCATTTCGTTGCCGTTCCTTACGTGACGGTCGTCAGTAGACGTTGATCGGTGTCCTGAACGAGGCTTATCTTCAACTCGTCTGGCCATTTTTAAACCACGTGTTGCTTTCGTAACATCTGTGACGGCTTAAGCACTTTTTATAACCGTAGGCTTTATGCTTCATTTGGTGTGTCTCTGTAAAGATAATCTTGAGTTTGCATCAAAATTGAATACAGACACGTTGATAATCTCTGCAATCTTGAAATTCTCAAAAGGTGCAATACAACGTTCTGCGGTATACAATACTAAACCGTAAGCAACAGACATATGTGCATCACAAAGGTGTGCAGGGATGCCGCACGTGATTTCCCCGCACACTTCATTGACTCGAAATAACGAATTTCTCAGAATTTTCTGATCAGACTTCGTAGTATTGAAACCGCTGGTGATTGCATAGAATGTTGACAACAGTAGGAAGCGCTGAATACATCTATAAAACAGCCCATAACTGTATTTAGATTGCAGCTGTTTAAACAGGTTCTAAAAATGACACTTTGTAATTATCAGCATCGGTATTAGACATACCGGGTGGTCAAACAGTCAGTATAAATTTGAAAACGTAATAAATCACGGAATAATGTAGATAGAGAGGTAAAAATTGCCACACATGCTTGAAATTTCAAAGGGTTTTATTAGGAAAAAATGTCCGACAAATGGCGCTTCATCTGATCATAAAAGCAATAATTAGCATAATAAATTAAAACAAAGCAAAGATGATGCGGTCAGCACGGCCACTACGGTCGGGGGTTCGAATCCCTCCTCGGGCATGGATATTTGTGCCGTCCTAGTTCGTAAGTAGTTCATATGTAGTTTCTAAGTTTAGGAACTGATGACCCCGTAGTTAAGTCCCATAAGCATTTTTTTTTTTTTTTTTTTTTTTTTTTTTTTTTTTTTTTTTAAGATGATGATCTTTACAGGAAATGCTCAATATGTTCTCCATCATTCCTCAACTCCAACACTGTAAAGCATGTCCGGAGTTATAGTGTGGCACTATCAGTTCAGATCGGAAGATTTACTTAAATGCCAGTCTTGTTTAAACAACTGTATTACAGCATCGGTGCATACACTGTTACCGAAACATTCACCACCAGATTACTCGAGGGTAAAACCTATGACCTAGTAGGATTTTAGTAGTGAGACATCTACTGAGACTCTCTTAATGATTTTACTCGGTCATTTTAACTTTTCTTTTGTTCTAATAAAACCCTATATCATTACAAGCATGTGTGTCAATTTTTCCCTCTCTATCTACATTATTCCGTGATTTACTAAGTTTTCAAATTTATACTGACTTTTTTATCACCCGGTATATCTAACAATGTACCTCTGAGAAAATGAACCAGTAAACACCATTAGGCTCTACCGTACTGTAAACCACGGAACTAGAGACTTAAGAGTACACACAGGGGGGGGGGGGGGGCACGAGCGTGTGTAGGGGGACTGAGAAGACGTGAAGTTTTCTATGACCCAGGGAGGCCGGAGCGCTGCCGAGTAAGCCGTATAATCGGCCGTATAATCCAGGTATTGCAGAAAGGCAGACTGCACGTGGTCGTATATGGGTAAATCCCGAGATGTGGGTTACTGGCATGGCTATTAAAGAGGCTATCTATGTAATGGCTACTTTCTGGAATTTAGCTGCGTTCTGGAATAACGCTATTTACTGGAATAGGGTAACATACGAAACTTAGATGTAGTAATAAATCAAAGAGCCATATTTACGAGAAAAATTCTGCTATTCAGAAACGTGGTGAAGCGTCAAATATTAATAGCTATAATATCTACCAAACTACTGACGATATAAATTATAGTGACTAAACATTCTCACAACGAACCTCAAAATTACCCACTTCTAAACGCTTCAAACAATTTCAGCATACGAATTATTGGTTGATCTATGTGCGAAGCATTTATTAACTACTACTGTCACACCTTCGCAAAAGATCTTTCTGAAAACAAGAAAAAATGGTTCTGTGTACAGTTGGTTAGCTGATCAAAGACCTCTATACAGTCACTGGTTCACCATTCGATAATATAAGCCAGAACCACAGACATTGCCGAGGTGGGGTGGCTTGCGTGCCTCAACGATGCAGATAGCCGTACCGAAGGTGCAACCACAGCGGAGGGGTATCTGTGGAGAGGCCAGACAAACGTGTGGTTCCTGAAGAGGGGCAGCAGCCTTTTCAGTAGTTACAGGGGCAACAGTCTGGATGATTGACTGAGCTGGCCTTGTAACATCAGCTAATGTGGCTTTGCCACACAGCTACTGCGAACGGCTGAAAGCAAGGGGAAACTACAGCCGTTACTTTTCCCGAGGACATGCAGCTCTACTGTATGAACATATGATGATGGCATCCTCTCGGGTAAAATATTCCGGAGGTAAAATAGTCCCCCATTCGGATCTCCGGGCGGGGACTACCCAGGAGGATGTGATCATCAGGAAAGACAATACTGGCATTCCACGGGTCGGAGCGTGGAATGTTAGATCCCTTAATCGAGTAGGAAAATTAGATAATTTAAAAAGGGAAATGGATAGGTTGAAGTTAGATATAGTGGGGATTAGTGAAGTTCGGTGGCAGGATGAACAGGATTTCTGGTCAGGTGAGTACAGGATTATAAATACAAAATCAGTTGGGGGTATCACAGGAGTAGGACTGATAATGAATAAGAAAATAGGAATGCGGGTAAACTACTATGAGCAGCACAGTGATCGCATTATCATTGTCAAGATAGATACGAAGCCAACACCGACAACAGTAGTACAGGTTTATATGCCAACTAGCTCTGCCGATGATGAGGAGATCGAAGAAATATATGAGGAGCTAAAGGAAATTATTCAGACAGTTAAGGGAGAGGAAAACTTAATTGTGATGGGAGACTGGAATTCGGTAGTAGGAAAAGGAAGAGAAGGAAAAATAGTAGGTGAATATGGACTGGGCAGGAGGAATGAAAGAGGAAGTCGCCTGGTAGAATTTTGCGCGGAACATGATTTAATCGTAACAAACACGTGGTTTAAGAATCACAAAAGAAGGTTGTATACGTGGAAGAGACCAGGAGACACCGGAAGGTATCAGATAGATTTTATAATGGTACGACATAGGTACCGGAACCAGGTTATAAACTGCAGGACATACCCAGGGGCAGATATAGACTCTGACCATAACTTGTTAGTCATGAGCTGTAGGCTGAAGCTGAAAAAACTGCAGAAAGGTAGGAAAATAAGGAGATGGGACTTAGATAAATTGAAGGAAAGTGAAGTTCTGGAGAATTTCAGAGAGAGATTTAGGCAATAATTGACAGAAACAGGGGGAAATAAAACAGTAGAAGAGGAATGGGTAGCATTGAGAGATGAAATAATGAAGGCAGCGGAGGACAAAATAGGTAGAAAGGCAAGACCTACAAAAAATCCATGGATATCACAGGAAATACTACAGTTAATTGATGAAAGGAGAAAATATAAAAATGCAGTAAATGAAACAGGCAAAATGGAGTACAGACGACTAAAAAATGAGATTGAGAGGAAGTGCAAAACGGCTAAGCAGGAGTGGCTAGAAGCCAAATGTAAATCTGTAGAAGAATGTATAGCAAGGGGAAAAGTAGATACCGCCTACAGGAAAATAAAAGAAACATTTGGAGATAAGAAAAACAGCTCTACGAATATCAAGAACTCAGATGGGAAACCAGTTCTCAGCAAAGAAGGGAAAGCTGAAAGGTGGAAAGAGTACATAGAGCAGCTCTACAAAGGAAATGAACTTAGAGACGATGTTGTAGGAACGGAAGAGGAAGTCGATCAAGATGAAATAGGAGATACTATACTGAGAGATGAATTTGACAGAGCCTTGAAAGACCTAGGTCGGAACAAGGCCCCAGGAGTAGATGACATACCCTCAGAGCTACTAAAGTATCTGGGAGAGCCAGCCATTACAAGACTATTTGAACTGGTGTGTAGGATGTATGAGACCGGCGAAATGCCCTCAGACTTTAAGAAAAATGTAATAATCCCCATTCCAAAGAAATCAGGCGCAGACAGGTGTGAAAACTACAGAACCATCAGTTTAATAAGTCATGGTTGCAAAATATTAACACGAATTATATACAGAAGGATGGAAAAACTGGTAGAAGCCGACCTCGGGGAAGATCAGTTTGGGTTCAGGAGAAATGTAGGAACTCGGGAGGCAATACTCACTTTACGTCTTATCTTAGAAGACAGATTAAGAAAAGGCAAACCTACATTTTTAGCTTTTGTAGATTTGGAGAAAGCATTTGACAATGTTGACTGGAATACACTCTTTCAAATTCTGAAGTCAGCAGGGATAAAATACAGGGAAAGGAGAGTTATTTACAACTTGTACAAAAGCCAGACCGCAGTTATTAGACTCGAAGGACATGAAAGGGAAGCATCAGTTGGGAAGGGAGTAAGACAGGGTTGTAGCCTTTCTCCAATGTTATTCAATTTGTACATCGAGCAGGCGGTGAAGGAAAGCAAGGAAAAATTTGGAATAGGGATTAAAGTTCAGGGGGAAGAAATAAAAACATTGCGTTTTGCTGATGACATTGTAATTCTGTCAGAGACAGCAAAGGACCTGGAAGAGCAGTTGAACGGAATGGACAGCGTGTTGAAGAGAGCGTATAAAATGAACATTAACAAGAGCAAAACAAAAATAATGGAATGCGGTCTTAGAAAATCAGGCGATGCTGAAGGAATTAGATTAGGTCACGAAACAATGAAGGTGGTAGATGAGTTTTGTTACTTGGGTAGTAAAATAACATGCGATGGTCGCAGTACAGAGGATATAAAATGCAGAATGGCAATGGGAAGAAAAGCATTTTTGAAAAAGAGAAATTTGCTAACATCGAATATTAATTTAAGGGTAAGGAAGTCTTTTCTGAAGGCATTTGTGTGGAGTGTTGCCTTGTACGGGAGTGAAACATGGACGATAAGCAGTGCGGACAGGAAGAGAATAGAGGCTTTTGAAATGTGGTGCTACAGAAGAATGCTGAAGATTAGGTGGGTAGATCGCATAACTAATGAAGAGGTACTGAACAGAATTGGTGAGAAAAGGAATTTTTGGCGTACCCTGACTAAAAGAAGGGATCGCTTGGTAGGACACATTCTTAGACATCGGGGACTCGTAAATTTAGCATTGGAGGGAAGTGTGTGGGGTAAAAATCGCAGAGGGAGACCAAGAGACGCGTATAGTAAGCAGATTCAAGTGGATGTGGGTTGCCGTTCTTATGAGGAAATGAAAAGGCTTGCTCAGGATAGAGTAGGGTGGAGAGCTGCATCAAACCAGTCTCCGGACTGAAGACCATAACAAGCCAGAAGAGTGAAGTTGGGGACCATAGGGAAGAAGATCCAAGAAAGTATGCTAGGAAAGTATGGACTTGTGCACAGGAGAGGGGAGTACTATGTGGGGAGAAGAAGACCTGGAAACCGAAGGATCAAGGAAGACGTCCTAAACATAGGTGGAAAGACAAGGTGGCAGAGGACCTACGGGAGGATGGCTCAGAGAAGAAGCACTACACAGACATTTGCGGAAGAGAGGGATACAGAAAAGTAGGCCGACCCCACATGATGTGGGAAAAGTTTGAGATTATGTTGACGGATAGAAGACAGCAAAATCGAGGCTAATATTTTACATTTAACTGTTAAGAAATGTAATTATATGTTAAGAAATCATTCACACTTGAGGACCATACAAAAACACCTTCATTTGATGATCACACTAACACCTAAATGGAGGAAATATATGCATACTTGTAAGGAGTGAAGTACAAATGACTCCTTACATGTCATTTCCATGTAGGAATGAAACGGAATGTCCATGTTTTTATGAGTAATTTGATACCCCACAAGTGATGTTTGTATGGAAATTTGATACGGTAAGCCGCGGTGGAGTAGCCGAACGGTCTAAAGCGCCTCGCTGCTGAGCGCGCGCTTGCTCGCCGTGGAGGTTCGAGTCCTCACTGGGGCATGGGTGTGTGTGTTTGTCCGTAGGTTAGTTTACCTAGGTTTAAGTAGTTTGTAAGCTACGGACTGATGACCACGCAGTTTGGTCCGATAGATTTACAAACATTTGAACATTTTTTGATACGGTAAGTACTGCACTTGCAGAAGTCATTGCATTATTTATTTTATTTTATTTATTTATTTAGCCTGATCAGATTAGGGCCATCAGGCCCTCTCTTACATCGGACTAGGGTTTTACACATACAGTATTTCTTTACATGTGAGTTACCTATAACATAATAATGATTTTTACAGATGAACAGTTAATAACATTATTTATACAGGTTGATTACATGTAAAAGGATGTAAATAAAAGGTAATAACTTAACTCTACATATGTAATAACTTAACTCTAAAATAGGATTAATACTAACAGTACCACTGAGACACCTTCTGCTGCTGCTGCTGCTGGTGTAATAATAGAAGTAACAACATTTATATTAGCAGATACAATATTTACTTTTGAATATATCGAGACTGGTTAACGCATGGCGAATTCTGACAGAAGCTGTACCTGGCGAGAGCAATGGCAGTTGAAGAATATCTGGGAGGAGGAATGGATGTGACGTACCTGGACCGTAGGGTAATAAAGACTGGCGTCATTATTGCTTTAGTAGATAATCCATTAACTGTCGTTTGAAGCTGGCAGTGTTATTCAGTTCTCTGATATACTGAGGTAGATTGTTCCATAGCCTGGTTACTGCTACTGAAAAGGATTTTGAGAAACCGGCTGAGTGATGGATAGGGACAGAAAGGGTTTTGCTCTGACAGGAACGAGTACACTGCATATATTGAGTTGCAACGGCATGGCATGGCATGGAAGCCATGTTTTGTTTCAAAGAGGAGCTGACCAAGTGGAGAAGACACAACTACCTGCACCATGGGATGTAGGCGAGAGTCGCGTTTAGCAGATAACAGGAGTTTTACAATGTGACCAGTGACTGCCTGTCGCTGGCCACATCGCCCTCTAAAACTCATCTCTATCATCCTGTTGCGAAAACAGTTGCATCAGATTTAAAGAGTACTAAATGGTTTTAAAAACTCACATAAGAATGTGATGTCGAGAGTCGGGTTGTCACATTGCTACAATGTTTCTCATTGGCTGCCTGTAGCAGATGCACCTCGCTGCAAACTGCGGAAAAATATCGAAACGTAATGGAGTGCAGTGTAAGAAAATCAGGTGATGCTGAAGGAATTAGATTGGGAAACGAAGCAATAAAGGAGGTAGATGAGTTTTGTTACTTGGGCAGTAAAATAACAAATGATGGTCGCAGTACAGAGGATATAAAATGCAGAATGGCAATGGGTAGAAAAGCGTTCTTGAAAAAGAGAAATTTGTTAACCTCGAATATTGATTTAAGCCTAAGGAAGTCCTTTCTGAAGGCATTTGTGTGGAGTGTTGCCTTGTATGGGAGTGAGACATGGACGATAAACAGTGCGGACAGGAAGAGGATTGAGGCTTTTGAAATATGGTGCTACAGAAGAATGCTGAAGATTAGGTGGGTGGATCGCGTAACTAATGAGGAGGTACTGAACAGAATTGGGGAGAAAAGAAATTTCTGGCATACCTTGACTAAAAGAAGGGATAGATTGGTAGGACACATTCTTAGACATCAAGGAATTTAGCGTTGGAGGGAAGTGTGTGGGGAAAAAATCGCAGAGGAAGACCAAGATATGGATACAGTAAGCAGATTCAGACAGATGTATGTTGCCATTCTTATGTGGAGATGAAGAGGCTTGCTGAGGATAGGGTATTGTGGAGAGCTGCATCAAACCAGTCTCCGGACTGAAGACCACAACAACAACAACATATATGACTTCTTCTTCCGTGTCCGGTTACACCAATTATATTCTCCCCTTCCAGTAATCAGCCACGTAGGTTGCTTTATCGTTCCATTTAAGAATATCGCCCATAGTACATGTAATTGACATGTTTGGACAAGTCAGTAGATGGTTAAAATCCTGTACTGCCCCACATTCACAACTGTTATCATCACTATATCCCCATCTCAATAGGTCTGATTTGCTTCTAGTTACTCCTGTGCGCAGCCAGTCTAATAGCTTCCAAGTCGGAAATGGAAGTTCAAACCCAGCAGATCCCTCCTCACGGAGGTTCATCACCGAGTGTAGCACCGTTTCTTTCCACAAAGATGTACGCCTTATGCAGGGGTTGGTAAAGAGCTCTTTAGTGGTGTCAATGAAACTCGTGCGGGACCAACCGGACCCTTTATTGGCGGTGCAAATGCATCGGGTGTCGAGGATCATTTTTTAGTTTTGACATTTCTATCTCGGCGGAGACCTTCCTTCGAACAGCATGTGGTGCTACGCCTATAATAGGATAAAAGTTGGCTGTTAGAATTGGCTTGAGGCATCCTGTGGCTATACGTAGTGTTTCATTCACAGCGATGTTAACTTGTTTAGCGTGCGCCGAGTTCCTCCACATTGGTGCCGCATATTTAGCTGCTTAAATACTGAGCGCTAGTCCGGCGGTGCGCAAAACATATGGTTGAGCTCCCCATTGTCATTTCCCGCAGTATGTTGGCACAGACTTTTCTTAGTGTTGTGAATTTCTGGTTGAGGGTAAGGGCTCTGTCCATTGTCACTCACAGGTATTTAGGACTCTTTGTGTGTTCCAGCTCTACCCCTTTCCACGTGACGTGGAGTTTCAATTCAAATGTTTGTAGAGCTTAAGGGACTTAACAACGGGGTCATCAGTCCCTAAACTTACAAACTACTTATGAACTAGCTAATACTAAGGACGGCACAAATATCCATGCCCAAGAGTTTCGAACTCCCGACCGTAGTGGCCGCGCACACCCTGAGTGGCGCGCCGCAGTCCCCTCGGCCACCGCGAACGGCATGTGGAATTTATGGTCAGCTTATTTGATCCTAAGATGGAAAGCAGAGACTTGCGACTTACTGAGGTATGGTTTTAGTTTGTTATCTTTATAATAGGTCGCTAATTCTGTTAAGGCTCCGGTAAGATTCACCCCCACTTGTTAAAAGGTCTTATCCTGAGTGGCCACAGCTGCATCATCAGCTTAGATTAATATTCTTGACTGAACGAGCTACAAAAGGAAATTCTCTTGGTGTCTTCCACTGGCAAGGACACTGTCTGTATCTCGCCACCTTGTAAGATATGGCGTTTTGCTGCTGTGAAAACTTAGCGATCAGCTGTGGTTTTGCCTAGTGGCATAAAACAGCAGTGTGCGGAGCCCATTGTTGTGTTGGAGGCTCCACTTGTCAATTAAGGTAGTTTCACAGAGTGAGCAGTCAACAGAACTTGGACGGAGTGTACAGGTACAGATGCCAATGCAGCTTCAACACGATATCACAGCTCATCAAGAGTAGTGACTGGCGTATTGTGACGAGCCAGTTGCTCGATCACCATTGACCAGACGTTGTCAACTGGTGAAAGACTTGGAGAATGTCGTGGCCAGGGCAGTAGTCGCACATTTTCGTATACAGAAAGGGCCATACAGGACCGGCAATATGCGGTCGTGCATTACTCTGCGTAAATGTAGGGTTTCGTAAGGATCGAATTAAGGGCAGAGCCACTGGTCGTAACACATCTGAAATGTAACGGCCACTATTCAAAGTGCCGTCGATGCGAACAAGAGGTGACCGAGACGTGTACCCAATGGAATCCCATACCATCGCCGGGTAATACGCCAGTATATGCCAGTATATGCCACTCGTGCACCCAGGTTCGTCGTTGCGTACACCATCGCAGGCGCTCCTGTCTGTGATGAAGCGTCAAGCCATTTTCTCCGAGCTGAGAGTCCATGCTGCTGCAAACGTCGTCGAACTGTTTGCGCAGATGGTTGTTGTCTTGCAAACGTCCGCATCTGTTGACTCAGGGATCGAGACTTGGCTGCACGATCAGCTACAGTCATGCGGATAAGATGCCTGTCATCTCGACTGCTAGTGAAACGAGGCCGTTGGGATCCAGCACACCGTTCCGTATTGCCCTCCTGAACCCACCGATTGCAACAATTGGATCGCGACCAACGCGAGCAGCAATGTCGCGATACGCAATCGCGATAGGCTACAATCCGACCGTTATCAAAGTCGGAAACGTGATGATACACATTTATCCTCCTTACACGAGGTATCACAGCAACGCCTTACCAGGCAACGCCGGTCAACTGCTATTTGTGTATGAGAAATCGGTTGGAAACTTTCCTCGTGTCAGCAAGTTGTAGGTTTCGCCACCGGCGCCAAACTTGT
The DNA here is from genome assembly GCA_026315105.1 of Locusta migratoria. Taxonomy (NCBI): domain Eukaryota; kingdom Metazoa; phylum Arthropoda; class Insecta; order Orthoptera; family Acrididae; genus Locusta; species Locusta migratoria. The sequence continues at coordinate 108,732,676 of CM048747.1, forward strand.
GTGAATGCTCTGAAAAGCTAATCATTTTCATATCATAGCATCTTCTACCTTGTCGGTTAAATTTCGCGTCTGTATCACGTCGTCTTCGTGGTGTATCAATTTTAATGCTAGGCATGTACTTTTCGTTGTTAAGTAGTGTAGGTCTGCTTAATTGGAGTATATTACGAGACAGTTCAAGGATGGTACTTTTTCTAGCCATGTGGATCCTATACGACGCAGTGTTTGCCAGAGTCAAATATACGTTATAGGGAGTCTCCGAGCAGTGAACGGTCACGCCATACTTGAATATTCGATGTATCGGTTACTGGGGAAGTAACAGCAGCCGGCACACAAATGAGGATGCGGAAATTGAAGTTAAGCGACAACATTCATATGAATTAATAGTGAAAGCTTTCACTACAGGAACTATCTTTACTTGAAACTTACGAGATGAGATGCCGTAACCCATGCGAAAAACATTCCCCTTACGTTAGATTTGTGATTAAACCCCCCCCCCCTTATGCAAGACACCTTATTTTGTTTTAACATCCAACGTGATTCGGCATTTATTGTGCCATCTTTAGTGGGTTTTTGGCTTTTATTTCCTAGAATAATAGGTTACTAAATTTGGTTATACAGTCATTTGTACGAGTTGTTCAATTAGACAACTTTGTTAGATATATTAGGCCTAATTTATTTTCAATACTTACATTACGGCATTCGCAGGATTTGCATTTGCTTTAACTGAGATATGACCAGTTTTTCCACCTTCTCATCTGCAAACCACAAAACATTTACGAAAGCTTATTGATTTATAAATCAATAAGCAATACGCCGTGCACAAACAATCGTTTTCGCTCCTGTCTCTAGCTACACGTGGTGTTAGGCATATCAGATAAAGTCAACACTATATTGAAATTGGTGGTGGCAAGTTTGATTATCGATACATACTAACCCTCAGCATGTCTAATTTTTCTCATGTACGTAACACGCTGAGGTCTGTTAGACCTCGAGAACGTACGTTAAATCTTTTTTGAAAACTATTTTTATGACAAACTCAGTTGGTATTATTAAGATAAAAATAATAGATGTGGGAAAATTGGCACTATAAATTTGAGATCGTTTCTATCTTAAGAAAAACTTTTTTTTCGTACGAAAGCGTATTTTAAACATTCTCGTACAAGTTGAAGGCATATTGTATCTTCATATTCTTGGAAAGGCTTTATCGTCTTCCTCTTCGGTATCGAAATTAAGACAGATTTTGCTTTTGAATGTCGCCTCTTGGACCTGAAGTTCAAATGTTTGTAGCCTAAACCTGAGGGACTAATGTCTCTAGACTTACATGCTATTTACACTAAGTTAAAGCAAACACTTCCATTCCCTATGGAGCACTCGAAACTCAGGCGGGAACAGTCATCCAGTCCGTAGCATAATGCCTTAGAGTACGCTGTCATATCGCCACGGCCGATGTGCTCCTTCTCATACCTGCATTGTGTAGTACCGGAACCTAATTAAAATTGTTCAAATGTTGTAATTCTGGGGGACGCAACTGAAGTGATCATCAGTACCTAGGCTTGCAAATTACTTACACTAACTTAAAGTTACTGATGCTTACGACAAACAAACACTCATGCCCGTGGGAGGACTCGAACACTCGACGGCGGACGGCCGCGCGCACCGCGGCTGGGCGCCTTACTCCGCAGTGCTATTCTGCCACGACGCCTAATTCTTACTCTGAATCTGAGATACGATTGCACATAAGTCATTTTCTGCGGTAATGACTAATAAATTAGCTGGCATCCCGTCATCTTTCGCTCATCACCTAATAGAAAACTACACAAAACAGTTCCTAGTTCATTGCAACCTTAAAAGCAAGAACCAACGATCTGCGTGATGTTTTCTGCACTGCGACAATTACAGAAGAAGACGACAGATTGATGAAATATCTTTCAGAACTGATGCATGCAACTAGGCGCCTCACGTGTTCCGTATTCTTGTTACAACCAAGAACGGTTTCACGGCGTCCATAGTAATATGGAGAAAGTTGACTTATAGGAAAACTAAGAAGAGAATGGGTAGCGATGTTCGCCTATGGGCAAATTAGGGAGAACCAACAGCTAGCTCTCGCAACGAGTCAAAGTTAAGCCCCAACCCTACGTAAATAATCTTTTATTTATACAAAGATATTAAAAAGCCAAGATCGCTGATCATCAATTTTTATTTAAAACGACCGGTTTCGCTGAACTATGTCAGCATCATCTGGTCCAATAAAATCATTTTACAAGGCCATAATCTTGTAATCTCAATCAGTTGTTGTATAAAATACTATGATCATTATTTTTTTATTATAATGACATAGTACACCTATGCACTGTAAAGTTACAAGCTTCCTAGGGTTTTATTTGCGGACGGAGAAGTTAGTACTGCTTCCTCCCACAAGTCCCCTAAAACCTCCACATTTTTGCGGATGCTGTTGCGTAGCAGTGTGAGTTTGTACCGCCCTACAGTACGCACGAGGTGCCGTAGTTGCTGTCCAAGTCTTTATGGAAAGCATAAAGTTCTGACTAACCTGTTGTCTTCTATAGTTGTGTTCCCAGCGCAGAAGACAGCACACAGGTCGTTGATTCTTCTACAGCATACAAGTGAGGCTAAAATGAGTTCTGTATGATGGAAGCATAAGAAGCGACTCGCGAGATTTTAATTGTCAGGGATGCCATTTATTAAATAAATAATTAAATATGAACAACTTTTGTTAATAGGACAAGACCTATGCTGCCCATAGCTCATGTTGAGACCTCGACTGTTATCACTATTACACAAATCTTTACTCATGACCGGCCCGGTCCGGCGCGTATAGTGGTCAGCTCGAGACTGAAACTGCGGCGCGTTGCGAGACTAGAGGGCACCTGACGCTCTATTTCGCGCCAAAACAGGGCCGTCGCACGCATTCTGCATAATCGCTCTTCTCTTGTTACAATAAGAGAAGGCACCTTAAACTTTTTAAACTGTCAAAATCTAGCCTGTCCTTGAGATATATTTATTATAAATTCTCAGCTCTGAATAATTAATATTTAGTATATAATAAACAAAACTAATTTCAAAAGAAATCACGTGACGTGAAATGCAGCAGCCAATGCGAGGAGAGCACCAGTAACATAGGCGGGCTTTCCCATGGGAACCAGCACCTACTGTGCCATATGCTACTGCTCCTCACCCCACATTTTAACATATGCTGCACTTCTGTCTTTCTTCCGCGTTTAAGACACGTACAATGTTAGCAAAGAAACGGCCAGTGGCCAGAAATATGAAGTGGCCACAGGCCGGGAATATCACAAAGTATGTTATATAGCAACTGATTGACATTACAAGATTATAGCCTTGTAAAATGATTTTATTGGACCAGATGATGCTGACATATATATACATGTGTCGTCTGTTCCGAGAGAACAGACGTCACTTCTGATCCAGCAGTTGTTATTATTCAACATTCATAGAATATATGACATCAACTGCGATTGGGCAAAGTTGAAAATGTGTACCCAGCCTGGATTCGAACCCGGGTCTCCTGCTTTCTAGGCAGTTGCACTGACCCCTACACCACTGGGGACACAGTGATCACCGCACCTGCAAGGACTACCTAAGCACAAATTCATAGAAATGAATGTTGAATAATAACAACTGCTGGATCAGAAGTGACGTCTGTTCTCTCGGAACAGACGCCATATATATATATATATATATATATATATATATATATATATATATATATATATATATATATATAAAACATGCCGGTGACGGGCAATGATCCTATCGTTAGTGGGGAGGGGTGGGCAAAGTTTGAAGCCCTTACTCTTACGGGAATTAGTTCATAACTACGAGTTTGAGTACTATGGGCAGGGCGAAGCTGGGAATTTGTATCTGACGGGAGGCGTGCTTAGGTAGTCCTTGCAGGGGCGGTGATCACTGTGTCTCCAGTGGTGTAGGGGTCAGCGCAACTGCCTAGAAAGCAGGAGACCCGGGTTCCAATCCTGGCTGGGTACACATTTTCAGCTTTGCCTAATCACAGTTGATGTCATATATTCTATGAATGTTGATGCTGACATAGTTCAGCGAAACCGGTCATCTTAAATAAAAATTGATGATCAGCGATCTTGGCTTTTTTTATATCTTTCTACAATATCATAATTGGATCGCCTCCTAGAACATAAACCAACTCAACAATATTATACCCGCCGTGCAGTGAGGTAGTTGCGTCTGCATGAGGAAAGAAAGACGATCAGGAAACGATCCTCTTCCTTTAAGCTACAAACAGTCACTGCGGCTGTGTACGGAAGGCCGTTGACGTCTGTTTGGCCACGAGGCAGGTGAGCGAGGCCTCTGGAGAGTGGGCTGCGCGGTCTTTTCCCTTTATTCTTAATCTCAGGCCGCGCCACTCGCCGCAGGAAGGGCGGCCCGTCCGCGGCCGGAAGTTTCAGTTATTCTTTTGATCTCGTTCCGGCGCTTGGTCGTAATTATCTGCGGACCGTCTGTTATTTCCCCTGGGTCGGCAGAGTCCGCCGGAGCGGGTCGTCGCGGATTTCCTCTGGAAATGAGATGGCCCCCATTATGGAGGTAACTTTTAACATGGCGCCGGGCGACGCGCGAGCACATAAACACAAACTCAAAAGGGGAAGAAGCGGATGAGTGCGAGCAAAGAGAGAGATAGAGAGAGAGAGAGAGAAGGAGAGAGAGAGACGGAGGCGGACAAACCACAGGGAGAGCAAGATTTCTCAACGGGCGTCGCAGGTATAACGCTTCGAAAAATTATTTTAATGGAAATGGCAAATTTGAATGTCGGGCCGTTTCCTCCGCTTGAGCGGCTCACGTTTGCGGCTTTACGCGTAACGCCAGAGCGGCTTTAATTTTTTTTTTTTTTTTACGACTATGTTTTCCTGCGCTCTTTGAGACCCCTGCGCGATAGGTGAATACTTGTGGCTTTGGTGTGGAAATGAAGCGAGACTCCCAGTCCGGCGCGAGTATTAGCGAATACCGGCCCAAAGCAATTGGCGCCGCGACAATCAGCCACTGTGGTCAGGCCTCAATCATAAGCGGCGCGCGCGCGGCAGGGTCCCGTTCCACTGTGTCGCCTTTCAAACGCGCCGGACTCGCGTTTTGTCGGATTTGCGAATAACGCTACATTAAATGCGCGCCCCAAAACATTTATCGCAGTCCCGTTTCGGGCTACACACAGGGATTCCGTCGGAGCTCTGTACAGGGCCGGTATTATCTGGGATCAAATCGGTGCCGGCGGTGTTGGTTCAACGGGGAAATTGCTCGGTCGGTCGCGGAGTTGACACAGACTGGAATTTCATTCAGTGTTACGTTGGTAACTGCTGCACAGTAACGTTTGTTGAGAAATTGGTCTAATAGTGTATTTACAGCTTTTGATAATAGTTAAATTTGCTTAATTTAAATGGATGAAGAGGTATGACGAGCACAATTAAGGCAAGGGCCAGAAACTGGACAATTAAATTAACTTTGCAAAAGCTAGTGCTACAGAAGTTGTTTCTAGTAGATCCAAATTTTAGAATTTGTAACAAGATTGTTGTCATACCCATAATATTATGACTGTACTACAATATTATGCAAAAATAACATGTATTACAGGCCACTGATGATGCTTCATAAATAAAGAAGCGAAACGCTTATGGCACACAAAAAAACACCTTTCATTTAGTTGCTAAAGACGGTAATATACCTCCAACAATTAAAATTGTTTGGAAGATTTAAGACCAACGTATTCTACCACCCAAGGCGTAAATTTCCTCACACAATTTGACAGCACACTGTTAGTAATACTTAAAATGAATTCATCAAAAAAATTATACCTGCCAAAAACAAACAAACAGTGATAACAAGAAAGTTTAAACTAAAATAAAAATAAAAATTGTGGGAGGTATGGATCTGAAATCCAAATGGAAAAGATTAATCGCAAGATACGATAATTTAATTCAACGCGGTGATAAATCGCAGTGTTACCCAGGTGCCAGTTAATGGATTTAGTTTAATTGGGGCTTGACCTAACTGATGATGTGCTTTATCAATAAGAAGAAAGCGAAATTGAACACCCCGTTTATAATATTATGTTTGTAATTACGAAACTGCTAAGGTCATCGGTCATACGACTAGCAAACCACTTAAACTAACTTAGCTCAAGGACAACAGACACAACTACTGGAACCTCATACAGGTACAGATTGGCAGCCATCCCAGTTCGCCTACAAGTAAAACCAAGGTATGGGGGTGATGAGGGTGAGTGAGATGGGCAGTTACGTACCTTAGCCCTCTCTTGATCGTCTTGGGGTAATGGGATGGCCGTAGCGCGTACATAAGGTAAAAAATTGCGGGTAGTGCATTGCCAAAACTGCCATTTAAAACTTTATGATTTTTGTGAAAAGTGTTACAAGTTGATTACAGTCGCACGATGGGAAGCAACAGCGCCTGTAAGCGGAACTGTAGCTGCAGAGAGAGACTGAAGAGATATTCTGTTTTGGAAATAATTTGGCATTTCAGCATTCTCAGGTGCATGGTGTTTAGTGGTATAAAGATTTTGTAGTAAATAGTAAAGAAAAGTGTAAATTATCATATAAGGATTTTGCTTAAAAGAACAGATATATAGCTGTTCCAGTATACGTCACAGAACCACAACGAGTGCAGCTGACAGAAGCCAGTTTGTCGCCAGACAGTGTCAGCGGCCTACATTAACAGAAACTCCGGCCGCGTGACGAAACTGCGCTCTGTCACCTAACCAGGAGGCATCGACTTGAGCAAGAAGGTTCGGACACATGACGAAGCAGCACGCTAACATCGATCCTGAGGCGCTTGCCCGAACTGGAAGATTCCAGCGTCGAATTCAGTACGGAAATGAGGTATTTTAAGAGCACCAGCCAGATCATCATCGGTCAGTCACAACTGGGCGGTAATATGACGCTCAGTCTATGGCACACGTCGTCATCCTCATTAGTCGGTCACAGATGGAGGGTAATACGCCAACCAGTCTGTTGCACATGACGCCGCCGTCATAGGGCAGGAATTAGTGCGACGGAGAGCTGTAGCGCGCACTGTCTGCCTCTCGCCTAAACGTCTCAACAACGCGGGCCGACCGTCCACGCAGACGCCGTAGGCTGCGAGGCGACACGGTTTTCGCGGGACAGCAAGGCCCCTCCCGAGATGCGACACCGAGGCGACGTCGCACGCTACAGCCCTCTAGTCTGCAGGAGGCTCACCGACGCATGGCGTCAAACCATCGTCCAGCACAGCTGGGTCAAGGGACACACGCTGCGGTTCTCTGACACCGGACATGGCTCTCGCCGCAGTGTCGCCTTCCACCCGACACTGCTAGCAGGCGACAACTCCCGCTAGCTAACGACCGGCCTCGCCCGGAATATCACATGCGCAAGAAGACGCAGTGAAAAGTCCACCTGACATGTTATGATGTTAACCTAAGGCCAATATTTGTAGAACAGCAACGGCGCTGCGCCGCGAATATAAACGTTCAGGCGATACGTCACACCATAGACAATTCAGTGGCCGAAGGTGGGCACCTAAATGACTGCAGCTGCGTTTCCGTAGCCAGCGCTGCCAAACGAGCAACACTGCCTTAAATAACAACGAAGACAAGCGTGGAAGTGCGATGAACATATCCATTAGACAATGCGCCGCAGTTTGACGATAGCTGGCTGTGGCAGCTAACGACCGACGCGAGGCAGTTGCTATCGGGACGGCATCGACTGCGGCACTCTGAAGAACTCATGATGATAGCTAGACCAAACCCTATGGGAACTATCGTTGTTTCAAACGCGCCGATTTCATATGGAAGAGTTGTTGTTGTTGTGGTTTTCAGTCCGGGGACTGGTTTGATGCAGCTCTCCACAATACCCTAGCCTGAACAAGTCTTTTCATCTCCTCATTAGAACGGCAACCCACATCCATTTGAATCTGCTTACAGTATGCGTCTCTTAGTCTCCCACTGCGATTTTTACCACACACACGCTTCCCTCCAATGCTAAATTTACGACTCCTCGATGTCTAAGAATGTGTCCTACCAAGCGATTACTTCTTTTAGTCAAGGAATGCCAGAAATTCCTTTTCTCCCCAATTCTGTTCAGCACCTCCTCATTAGCTACGCGATCCACCCACCGAATCTTCAGCATTCTTCTGTAGCATCACTTTTCAAAAGCCTCTATTCTCTTCCTGTCCGCACTGTTTATCGTCCATGTATCACTCCCGTATAAGGCAACACTCCACACAAATGCCTTCAAAAAAGACTTCCTTACACTTAAAATAATATTCGACGTTAGTAAATTTCTCTTTTTCAAAAATGCTTTTCTTCCCATTGCCATTCTACATTTTATATCCTCTGTACTGCGACCGTCATACGTTATTTTACTACCAAAGTAACAAAACTCATCTATCACCTTCATTGTTTCGTTACCTAATCTAATTCCTTCAGCATCGCCTGATTTTCTAAGACCGCATTCCAATATTTTTGTTTTGCTCTTGTTAACGTTCATTTTATACGCTCTCTTGAATACACTCTCCATTCCATTCAACTGCTCTTCTAGGTCCTTTGCTGTCTCTGACAGAATTACAATTTCATCAGCAAAACGCAATGTTTTTATTTCTTCACCCTGAACTTTAATCCCTATTCCAAATTTTTCTTTGTTTTCCGCCTGCTCGATGTACAGATTGAATAACATCAGAGAAAGGCTACAACCCTGTCTTACTCCCTATCCAACTAATGCTTCCCTTTCATGTCCTTCGAGTCTATTAACAGCGGTCTGGCTTTTGTACAAGTTGTAAATAACTCTCCCTTTCCTGTATTTTAACCCTGCTGACTTCAGAATTTGTAAGAGTGTATTCCAGTCAACATTGTCAGAAGCTTTCTCCAAATCTCCAAAAGCTAGAAATGTAGGTTTGCCTTTCCTTAATCTATCTTATAAGTCGTAAAGTGAGTATTGCCTCCCGGGTTCCTACGTTCCTCCTGAACCCAAACTGATCTTCCCCGAGGTTAAACTAAAGCCAATATTTGTAGAAGAGCAACGGCGCTCCGCCGAGAATATAAATGTCAGGCGTTACGTCTCACCATAGACAATTCAATGGGTTAAGTTGGGCACCTAATGAATAATCGCAGATGCGTTTCCGTAGTCACCGCTGCCGAACAAGCAACACTGCCTTAAATAACAGCAAACACGAGTGTGGAAGTGCGATGAACGTTAGACAATTCGACGATATCTGGCTGTGGCAGCCAACGACCAACTCGAGGCATTTCCTATCGGGACGACATCGACTGCGGCAGTCTGATGAACTCTTGATGATATCAGCTGGACCAAACCCACTGGGAGCTATGGCTGTTTCAAACGCGCCGATTTCATATGTTAGAGAAGGTCATAGCATTCGAGTGTGGCACAGTCCCAACAAAAGATGGATCAAAATGTTACAACTGTTTGTTAAGCTTATAGGACTTGACTGCGGGGTCCCTAAACTAACAGACTACTTATGAACTAACTTATACTAAAGCAACACAAACATCCATGCCCGAGGGAGGAATCGAACCCCGGATGGGGAACGGCCTTTCTCATTGGAGCATAGCGCCTCAATACACTCGGCTACTCCGCCGCAGCAACATGGATCCAAGATGTAAAACTTGCAAAACTTGAGAAGATTGCAAAACTTGAAAGACGGTTTCTCGAGAATTTTTAGAAATGCGTTGAATGGCTTTGGCTAGCGGTTATTTCAGTTCTGAACTTTACGGACCATAAATGACAAAATATTATAAAATACGATATCCATCTGCTCCTTATAATATACCACACCATAAGTGCCGTGTTGATCGTGATGATCGGTTGCTGTCCGCACTGCATCGAAGTGCTTCCAGCCTACGACAGCTCAGTTTTGAGATAACAATAATAAAGTTGTCATCGAAAAAAGAAGCACAGTCCAGGAGACAGATGACTACCCGGCCGTGGCTGCCTCTCTCTCTGCCATGGCTGACTCTCTAACTTGTCTTTTTCACCTGTATTTATACGATGAGGTTTACCCCATTCAAATGTTTGTAGAACTTATGGGACTTAACTACGGGGTCATCAGTCCCTAAGCTTACAAACTACTTATGTACTAGCTAAGACTAAGGACAGCACAAATATCCATGCCCGAGGGGGTATTGGAACCCCCGACCGTAGTGGCCGGGCAGACCGTGACTGGAGCGCCTCAGTCCCCTCGGCCACCGCGGCCTGACCCCGTCGGCCTGTGTTTCACAGATGTGGCATAGCTGCTCTTTGCTACATGTGACCGGTCTCCTACTTCCGATCAAGTGTGTGGCAGCCACTTTTAAGCAATACAGCTCTCAGGTTGTTATGCAGTGTTCAAATCATAACGTTCTTGTCCCGCTCTACTTTAAGTCACACTCCTGCTTTCAACACAGCACCGCTTCCATGATCAAATTCTGCGTTAAAGTTTACTCACACTCGTTAACTTTTCATATTACGTCGATATTCTCCCTACCTCCTACATTGGAGTACCTGTTTACGTTAACTGTGGACGTCAGCCTGGGGTGAAAGTGAGTCGCGTTAGCCGGCGTCCGCATCGCCAGGGGCCTCAGCAGGCCATCTCCGCGTCCCAGCGGGGGAATATTACGAGATTTTCTGCCGGAACGCCTGAGCTGCGGCCGCCTCAGATGTAGCGGCGGTGCGCGCCAGGGCGTAAGCGGCTCCCCGGAGACGGTGCGGCGTCTGGACATCCGCACGAGTGCGCCGAATCACAGCGCCGGCGTCAGTGGCGCGCCGCTGCATAATGCATCAGCACTTCGCCGGCCCCGGGCACATAATTCATCGCCGCAAGATCGCCGGCCGGCGATCCCCGTGATGAATCATTAACGAGAGGCGGGGGGCGGCCGCCGCGACCCGGAGCCTCGCCCCCCAGTTCTCTTAATCCCACGGCCGGTGCTGTCCTCTCCATTAGGCGACAGTCGCGCCGCCGCCGAGTCAAACGCCGGCCATGCATAATTTGGCGGAGGCGCCGTCTCCGACTGCAGGCGGCCAGCACTTCCTGGAGGTCACGGCGACTTACCGACACTTAGCGACGTTCAGCAGTGTGTACATCAGAGGTGTGATGACGTATATAGTTACGTCCCTAGATTTACATACATTTGAACATTTTTGAATTTTAATGTAGGCATACTTTTGAAAATGTTCAAATGTTTGTATAGTTTATGGGACTTACCTACGGAATCATCAGTCCCTAAACTTACAAACTACTTATGAACTACTTACGAACTAGGACGGCACAAATATCCATGCCCGAGGAGGGATTCGAACCCCCGACCGTAGTGGCCGTGCAGACCGTGACTGGAGCGCCTTAGTCTCCTCAGCCACCGCGGCCGGCCATAATTTTGATTTGAGTTACAAAGAAGTATCATGACATAACTCGCATCGATCATTTATTGGACATAATCGAGTAGTCTGTTGCAGGACAATATCGTGCAATAGCAACACTTTTTTTTCAATTATGGACACCTGCAGAGGCTCAAGGTTCCTGTGGCCGCTGCAGCTCACAATGCGGTTGACTTTTTGTCTGTGCCACACTGCCATACCAGTGAAAATGCCACATGATTAGTTCAGTCTTAGTGTAATATAAAATCGATTCCGTATTTTTTTATATCTAGAAGGCTTTTGACACGGTACCTCAAAAACGGCTTTTAATCAAATTGCGTGGTTATGGAATATCGCCCCAAATTTGCGATTGGATAGGGGATTTCCTGTCAGAGAGGACACAGTTCGTAGTAATCGATGGTAAGGCATCGACTAAAACAGAGGTGATATCCGGTGTTCCACAGGGTAGTGTTATTGGTCCTCTGCTGTTCCTTATTTACAGAGACGATTTAGGGGAAAATCTAAGTAGATCTCTTAGGTTGTTTGCAGATGACGCCGTCATTTACCGTCTAGTAAAATCATCTGAAGATCAAAACCAACTGCAGAACAATCTGAATAAGATATCAGTATGGTATAAACATTGGCAATTGACTCTAAATAATGAGAAGTGTGAAGTCGTCCACATGAGTACGAAAAGAAATCCGTCATTGTTTACAAGATAAATCACTCAAAAGTGAATGCCGTAAACTCTACAAAATACCTAGTAATTACTGTAACTTTAGACTTAAATTGGAAAGAACACGTAGATAATGTCGTGGGAAAGACAAACCAGAGATTGCGTTTTATTGGCAGAACCCTTAAAACATGCAACAGAACTACAAACGAAACTGCATACACTACGCTTGTCTGCAGTTTTGGAGTATTGCTGCTCAGTGTGGGATCCTTATCAGGTGGGTTTGACCGAGGACATCGAAAGAGTCCAAAGAAGAACAACTTGTTTCGTATTATCACGATACAGGGGAGACAGCATTACGGAAACGATAATCTGGGATGGAAATCATTACAAGAACGGAACTTATCGCTGCGGCGTGGGCTACATACGAAACTCCAATCCCCAACATTCTCCTCCGAATGCGAAAATATATTGTTGACTCCCACTTACCTAGGTAGAAAATACGAGTGTAAAATACGAGAAATCAGAGCTCGAAGGAGAGATTCAGGTGTTCTTTCTTCTCGCGCGCTATTCGAGAATGGAATGGAAGATAAATAGTATAATGGAGGTTCGATGAACCCTCTGCCAGGCACTTACTTGTGATTTGCAGAGTATCCCATGTAGATGTAGATGTAAAACATTTTATGTGAACATGCATTGTTGTACAAGGGTTAACTAGTTCACTGATTACAAACTTCATGTCCTAATTACAAAATTGAAACTGTCAGATACAATATACCAACCCATTTCATTCACAATAGTTTCCAATAGTGTATACGAGGGTTGGAACTTAAATAGTGGCAACTAGTTATTCACAAATGATACAAGGCGTTACAAGTTGGCACCGTTTACTGCCCTTCAAAGTAGTCACAAGCGTTTCGTATAACCCATAGCAAGTGATGTGGAAGGCGCAGAATACCGTTAACAGATCCTGTTCTGTTGATGGTGCGAATGGAGTGGTCTACTGCTTGTCGAATCTATGTAACATTTCTCAAGCGGATGTCACAGTGGTTCTTTCATTTTCTGAATCAAGTGGCGCAATGGTAACGCACTGGACTCGCATTCGGAAGGATGGTCGTTCAAATCCACCTCCGGCCATTCAGATTTAGGTTTTCCGTGATTTCCCTAAATCTCTCCAGGCAAATGCCGGGATGGTTCCTCTCAAAGGGCACGGCCGATTTCCTTCCTCATCCTTAACCAAATCTCTGAGCGTTAGCTCCGTCTTTAATGACCAAGCTGTCGATGGGAAGTTAAACCCTAAGCTTCCTTCCTTCTTCTGAATCAAATCAAGGTCACAAGGACTTAAGTCCGGAGAGTATGGTAGATGGTTCAGTACTTCCCAGTCCCATTGACCGAACTGAGCAGCCAAAGCGTGCGCTCTATGGGCCTGCGAATTGTCGTAGGATGTGATGAGTGGGTGGCACTGAAGGTGTTGCTGGTTCTTTCACAAAGCTGGTCGCAATTGATGTTGGGAAAACGAATACTAATACTTTGCACTGACATTCTGCCGTGAAGGAACATAGTAACACCGTTACTTTAGTCCGATCGCTGACAAGTGACTGTTTTCCACTATTGTGCGCACACCGGTAACGTGAACGGGCGAGTCCATTTGCTCGGAGGTGAGGTAGGTATGTCTAATATGTGGTCTATCAGCGACAATAGTAGATTCCATTGCATAGTTTCTCTACAGCAGTGTTCCAGCCCTTGTAGTTACTTTACATATTTATTACATAATCGACGTTAAAGTTTCAAAATAAGTAAGACTATACCTGTATACACAGCGAGAAAAAAATTGTACACGTGGAAGACGACGTAGATTTAGATACGATGATAGCACGCACTCCTGACCTAGTCCGCAAACAGATTTCCCGTGCCATATACCCACCCACCACCAATCCTTCTTCCAACCCCAATAACCAGTCACAAAGGAATGTCCTTCTTGTCGCCCAATACCACACGTAAATTACATCCTTCTTCAGGGCTTTAAATGTATGCCATCATGTCCTGAAATGCGACATATCCTGCCCAAGATACTTCCGACCGCCCAGAAACCCGTGTTCGGTTACCCAACCAACATTTACAACATCCTAGCCCATCCCCCAAATGAACGTACTTATCAGTCTCTAGACCTACAAAATTCTTAACCTAACTTACGCTAAGACGCATGCCGAGGGAGGACTCAAACATCCCACGCGATGCAGACACCTTATAGCGCAGTAGTGACTTTGAAGGAGTTGAAGACCATGGGCCACTGTTCCATCTTCAAATGATGCTTGACGACTGTAGTCGAGCCGTTGTGTTGGTACATGTCGAGACAGAGGTGTGTGTTCCCACAGTCCAAATTCAGATGTTTATAGAACATACGGGACTTAACTACGGGGGTCATCAGTCCCTAAGCTTACAAACTACTTATGAACTAGCTAAGACTAAGGACGGCACAAATATCCGAATATTCGAACCCCCGACCGTAGTGGCCGTGAAGACCGTGACAGGAGCGCCTCTGTCCCCTCAGCCACCTCGGCCGGCTGCCCACAGTCCGAATAACAGCGGGTTGACTTTTGGCTGGTAGCTTTTCGATGTGCCGCTTCTGCGGAAATAATACAATCATCTTTGCGTTAGTCACTGACGCATGACAGCCATAACCTCGTCTACGGGTATCAGATAGTTCACGTGATCATTGGAACAAACGTTGCTGCGAATATGTTGCGGCATGTCTGACTTATATAGCTATCCTGAGAAAGCACTACCCTGGCATTGGGTACGCCTCATTTTTACCTCTTTCAACGGTGAAAGAAGGTTCTGCCTGCAGCAACTGATAGTCGTTCTCATGTTCGCCGTAAACTTGTGAGCACACAGTGCATTCGCCAAGACACACTGGCCCAAGTCCTGGTCTTATAGTCTTCGGTTAGATACAATTCACATTCACTGTTCGTGTCTGAGGAAGGAACACCGATGAGTGCTCGAATCTTTTCGATTATTGAAATACACGTTCATTTGATATACACGCAAGAGGATACAGGATAACGCTCGCCCAAAAGATGCGCGTGAATATCAACGTGCTCTGGAAGACGTACACCATCTTCCCTGCCCTGTACGCTCTACGAGTTTGGTAGCAACCGAACACATGTGGTATACGATGGGACGATTAGTTACATGTGCCATTTGCCCGCGAGCATAGAATAATATACGCAGTGCTGTGCTGAGAGAGCACCATGGTGACATGACCAGCTACCAGAGATTGTCGTCCGTTTACAAACCTCCGGTGGGCACGTGAGGCTTTGAGGATTGCTTACGGACACGAACTACTTCGTCACCCTTCCTGATCATTTTCATATGTTTGACCTAATATTCTGTACACTGCCGTTAAGCCTCTTCATCAGACAAAAGTAAAATAGACACTGTTGTAAAAAGTTGCATGATTTCGAAATAACGAACACATTCCGGAGCTGTTACGCCGCGTTAACGCTATTCCGAGACTAGTAATTTTGAACTACCGTAAAATATGTGAAAGATAAACCATTTTCATCAAGTTTGAGTCCGAGTTGAATGACCGTGCTCAGAAATGTTTACAATATGTTATTTTTCTGTCGGCGTCAGCTACAGTGCGCATCGGCCATTATATCTCGTGAGTGTAACCGACTTCTGATTAGAAGCAGGACGTAAATTTATTCTGTACTCACGTGTATATTAGATTCATATTCTCGTGTAAGTAACAATGTAGTCATCCTGTGAGTAAATCGCGACAGTCGTTTGCCTTCATATCTCGTAACTGTAACGGCTTACTCACTAGAAACCACACATTTAGACTTTTCTGTGCGCTTCTCCCTGACGTTACTTATATCTTGCGTCTTCAGCTATGTTATAATCAGAATCGCGTTAAGCACCTATCCGCTGTGTAAATCTCTATAGTCTTCTCCGTCTACCTTAGCTGCTCACTGTAGTCTACATAGCACCGCTTTATTCATTTCTCTGGCTACTATTGTAGTGGATAGGGACTGTGACTGCAGTGTGAGGATGCAAACTGACTTGGAGGCACTTCGCTCGCAGCTTCAGGCTGTGCTAATTTCGCTTTCACAGCTCAAGGGTCGCCGTTGTTGTGGACCGGTCGTTGGAACCGAACGGACAGAACCAGACAAAGTTCCTGTGGCAGTTGGTGTCGCTTATCCTGACGTCACCTCCCAGCCAGAAAGATCCGGGGTATCTCAGAGGGTGCGTTTATATGTAGTTGGGAGCTCCAACAATAATCAGGTAATTGTGCCATTTAGGGATATAGCTTCTAGGGAGGGGAAGAAGGCCAACGTGCACTCATTGTACATACCGGGTCGAATGAATCCTGATGTGGAATGGATCCTTTCGGATGCCATGAAGAATACGGGGTGCAGCCAACTACAGTTGGTGGCTCACGTCAGTAACAACTAAGTGTGGCACGTTGGATCAGAAGAGATCCTTTCCGGATTGTTTTTTCTTTCTTGTGGGGCAGGCTGGCAGCAACCTCATACGCTACTCTTTAGTCCAGTGTACATGTGTATTTGACAATCGGTAATGGTAGCTTATGCGGCGGTTGCGGAATTCTTAAAATCAAACTCAACACTTGACACTGGCACAATACTTCAGCACGGTGCATTGTTAAAAACACTATTATAAAGTAAACGACTAAGACCATAAAAAGACAGAGGGGAAGAGGAATGGGAGGGGGAGGCGCAGAGGGGCGGGAAGGACAGGGTCGGGGGCAGTGGGGAAGGAAAATGAAAGAACTCCGAGGAATGGGGAGATGCAAACGGAGGAGGGAATGGAGGGGAGCGGGAGTGGAAGGGGGCCAGCCGCGATGGAGTAGCCGAGCGGTCTAAGGCGCCTCGCTGCGGAGCCCGCGGTTGCTCGCTGTCGGAGGTTCAAGTTCTCCGTGGAGCATGTGTGTGTGTGTGTGTGTGTGTGTGTGCGTGTGTTGTCCTTAGGTTAGTTAGTTTAAGTAGTTTGCAAGCTACGTATTGATGACCACGCAGTTAGGTCAGATAGATTTACAAACATTTGAGGGGGAGGGAGCATGATATATTTGGCGAGGGGAGGGATTAGGGCTAATAGGATGGGTAAATATCGGGTTGGATGGGGTCATCTGGGAGAGGGAGGTGACGAAAGTTACCCTGGGAGAAGATGTGGAGAGTTTGAAGGTGTAGGGAGGGAAGGATATGCTGGTACCGGCGTGGCAGTGGCCCGCAGTTCAGCAGGAGGAGAGAGACATCAGGATGACTGGATTCAATTTTGTGGGTGGTGTAGAGGATTCAGGTATGCTCGAGGATCTTTAGAAGGTGAGGCAAAGGAATGAGATCGTAGAGGATCCGCGTGGGGAAAGGGAGGCAGATGAAGTAAGCGAGGCGAAGGATGTGGCGTTCGAGGATTTGGAGGGATTTGTATTAGGTGGGGGAGGTGCGTATCCAAGCGGGATGGAAAATTCGAAGGACGGGACACATCAAGTAACGATAGGTGTATAGGATTGATAAGAGGTTAAGTTCCGGTGTTCGGTTGGAAAGGATTCTATCTGGATTTTAACACCTATTTGAAGTGGTGAAGAGTGCCAGTCTCGCTTGCAAGATGAAAGCAGAGCTCAACATTTGCAGTATAGTTGACTGGACCGATTGTGGTCCCCTGGTACAGAGCCGAGTGAAGGGTCTGATTCAGAGGCTCAGACGGTTCTGCAAATGTCTAGCCTGCAGATTTCGCGGCTAGCGCCATCCACTAAACCAGGATTGGCCAAAACACTGCACACCGTACAGAAGTGCGAAAGTGCTGCACAGGTGCGGTAGCGAGCAACAGCGACATCTGTTATTAGACACGAGTACATACTGAACGGTGACGGCTCCACTTCCTGGTTTATGCGGTTCAAACAAGAGCTCGACACACCCAGTGTCGTTTACCCCTGTCGACCGTACCCGTGCACTACTTGAGCTGCGACAGCTACGGCGTGCACGTGGTCAGAATGTTTGGTCACCCCCGGCACTAATGTGAACTGTAAGCAGTATATAATAAATTCAGAAATTATAAATGTAAAGCTCTGTAAAATTTTACAATGAAACATTTAAAATAAAATACATGAAACATTATGAACTGAAAGTATGGTTTACATTACACCTCTTTCTCCCAGAAGGCTACATTGCCATTGCTGCTCCTTTGCATGTTATCTGGTATGGGGCTGCAGACTTGCTTTGACTTACTTGCGGACATTGCAGCAGGTGTTCCATGGTCTAGATGTCACCACACGGACGCGAAACACTTTCAATTATTCCCCACTTCTGCAATTTTTTTAAATTTCATGGTATACACAATTCTGGTGCGTTATATAATATAGCTGATGACACCAAAATGTCATTAGCTATGCTTAGATAGCGCACCAGAATTGTTTAAGGCATAAAATACTGAAAGGTATAAACTCTTTCCTTTAATTTTTCATTGACAAGAAATTATCGGTGTAAAATATATGACAATTGACTTAGGTCCCCATCGGAGGTTTCCGTTCTGCCTCGGCATAGTTGTGTGTGTTGTCCCTAGTATCAGTTAGTTCAAGTTATTAAAGGCTCATAATCACTGCAGTTTGGTCTGATAGCTTTACAAACATTCGAACACCCACTGTTTTGAATACTACACCAGAGAGAATAGCAATAAAACGTACACCATAAAATAAAGATATTTGTCATAATTTCATATCAATTGCCCGACTACTTTTCGAGTTTATGGAACACAAATTTACGCAGACAGAAATTATAACAAATCTCTTCGAAAGTAAATTACACATTTCGTTACATTGGATGCCAGAACGTCTAACAAGCAAACGACCGGACCCACTCCAAGGCCAGGCAGCTCGCGTAGAGCTCCACCCACGCGTGTTTGAATGTCATTGGGCAAACAGGACAGTGCTTTCATTAACTGGTATTTACAGTAAACATGTGTAGCCGCAGAGCCGTGGGGTGGTCAGAGACACGCGATAGCAGTGGCGGACGCACTGCCTCGACCGCGCTTCCTAATGGTCCGATGTGCTAATACGTCTGAAGTTTGCTGTAGACACGGACCCTGGTGGCCGTTTCATTCTATAACTCATCTGCCAAACTGCCAAAGAGATGGGTTTCAGAGGTGATTTATGGATACATATATACAGGGTGTTTTACTAAGTGTGTTTGCCTCTGTAACTTATAAAATAATAGGCGACGGGAAATTTTAATGCGGTAGGTCGCCGGCCGCGGTAGCCGAGGGGACTGAGGCGCTCCAGTCACGGTCCGCACGGCCACTACGGTCGGGGGTTGGAATCCCCCCTCGGGCATGGTTATTTGTGACATCCTAGTTCGGAAGTAGTTCATAAGTAGTTTGTAAGTTTAGGGACTGATGACCCCGTAGTTAAGTCCCATAAACTATACAAACATTTGAACATTTTTTTTTTTGCGGTAGGTCAACACAAGAAATGTTACACTTTTTGCGGAGCTATGAACATAGTTTATTGTATCACTTTCCAAAGAGTTACAGCACAAAGATACAATTTTTTAAATGGAACAATAGTTTTTATCCATCGTGCATTGGATTCGTTGAAACCAGCTGCGTCCAAATCAATTTAACTACATTTCTATCACTGTTAGTTTGGGAGCTACAACCCTCCAACTTTTCAGGGGCTGATACCACACGTTGTACATAATACATGGCTGTGCGGTGGGTGATGGATGTTATGGCGGTGGAAGTTGATTTACATGAGATGTTCAAATGTGTGTCATTGTTTAGATCATCTGGGGATGTGGGCTCAGTGACATAAACACGATCCTTTAGATATCCTCACAAAAAGAAATCTACTGGTGTTAAATCAGGCGACATTGCGGGCCATGGCGCCCCAACCCCACCACGGAGCAAGGGTTGTAGCTCCCGAACTAACAGTGATAGGAATGTAGTTTAAATTTATTTGAACGCAGCTGGTTTCAACGAATCCAATGCACGATAGAAAAAAATATTGTTCCATTTAAGAAATTATATTTTTGTATTGTAACTCTTTGGAAAAAGATACAATAAACTATGTTCATTGCTCCGCAGAAAGTGTAACATTTCTTGTGTTGACCTACCGCATTAAAATTTTCCGTCACCTATTATTTTACAAGTTACAGAGGCAAACACACTTAGTGAAACACCCTGTATATAAATCCACATACAGATGGAAGTCACTAGATCAAACAAGCGTTTATGCCAATTGAACAGGGTTGCTGTAACCTACGCACTTTAACGAAATCATTTTCAGTGCCGACACGTACAGAATGAGTTTTACAATAAATCTGCGTTAGATCTCGGTGTTGTCAACGTATGTGTTTGTCCTGTAGTACTATTAGCCCATCAAGTTCTTCACCATCTGTCCTACAGGTTCTGCGATATTTTTTGACCAGTTCCGGTTTCATGCAGCTCAATCCTTACCGGTAGTAAGTATTACAATAATTTTCCAGATGCGTATATTGGAATATAAGGGCATGTCTGGAACGTGTTACGA
This sequence comes from Locusta migratoria, assembly GCA_026315105.1. Lineage (NCBI taxonomy): Eukaryota > Metazoa > Arthropoda > Insecta > Orthoptera > Acrididae > Locusta > Locusta migratoria. The sequence goes on from CM048747.1 coordinate 108,753,281, forward strand.
ATTATTCGCCTACATTGTCAGCGAGGAGAGCAATCGTAAATATTTTATGCATCATCTAACAGTAATATATGAAGTCAGAAAGACTAGATCGCAATTGAAAGGTTAAAAATTTATTTTATGACATGTTTTAGAAGTATAATTTCTACAAATTTATGACTAGTTTTGGCAACGCTATCTTGCCAGTATCAGAGTATGTCATACTTCATTGATAAACAGGTTTTGAAAATACAAAGGACCGGACGTGCAAATTGTAAAGTGTCACACTGCATCAGTTGATGTTCTGTCAATGTTTGAAGAAGATATGTGCAATTATCCAGATCGAAACATGTGAATTCATGTGTTCCCACACTTACTTCTTCCTCAATGGTTATTTAATCTTTATTAATCTTCAATCTAATAGCATTTGAAACTAATACGGCCAACTGAGTCATATCTATGGCCATATTGCTTCGTCTGTAATTCTGGACGCCAGAGGTAACCTATCGTAAGTAACATTTCGCTGACTTTACAGGAGAGCAAAAAGAAGCTGCTGCGACTCGGATTTTGCTACCTGTAGAATAAGTCGAACACCCAATCATGAAAAGCTCTAATTTTTATATCTTTTCTAGTTAGTCTCTACATGTACTTCTTTTTTAGAAGTATTTTATGAAATGTTACAGGAGAAACAGCACTTACGATATTTTACCTCACATAAATATATTTGTGAAGCCGTCTTTATTTACACATACGATATTGTCAAGGTGCTTATTACATTAGGTTTGCTGTTCATTTGCATGCCTTTTTATGTTTGTATACGTTTCTTTTTATGTTTATAAATGTTTATGTTCTACAGGATTATTCTACGAAATACGAACAGGAATGTGAGAATTATTGGTACTGAAATTAAGAAATAAAGGCGTTCATACTTATTGAATACCAGTAGATTTATTAAGGGTTACAGTTTTATCATTTCACAAAGGCAGTCACATATACTAGTCACTCAGCAAAGTTTAAGTAAATTGAACAAAATAAATTCCAACCATAGTAGCTTACTCTAGAAAGTAACAAAGGTTAAACCACTTTAAAAACTGAGACAAAGACAAACATTTCTGTCCAAATTCAGCATATATTCATTAACAAATTGAGGACAAAATTCTAAATGTAGAAAAAGAATTCCCTGGTATAATTAATTGATGTCAACGTCATCATGTTCATATCCTTCTGAGCGCTTTTCAGTTTGTGTTGATATAATCTGTGGTATATTTTGGTAGAAATAGTGAAAACATTCAGGCACCCACCTAAGCAGCTTTTATAAATCTTTATGCTTCTCTGTAGCAATAGGTCTGAGAGTATTTCGTATAGCAGGAAGCTCTTCCGGCTATACTGCCCCTCTTGTTCGCCGTTGCACATCAATCTCCTGAAATTCACCGTCAAATGCTGTTTTATAGAACACAGAACCTGAATTCTCTGCTCGTACTTGTAGATGCACAATTTGGCTAACCAAACTTTTCCAGACGATAAACTTTTGGTTGTCCGTTTAACTAAAGGTGGTGATGATCGTTTGAAAAGATTTTCAAAGTCTTTGAAATCTGCCATTTACATGTCGTGTACTTCAATGAGTTCTTTGAATCTGCACTGGCGAACAAACTGTTGCCAATTCCAAGGAGTAGCAATTATCTCATTTGGGCTCAATTTGCTTTTGACACGTTCAATAACAGCAAGTACACCATCTACCTCCATATGAGTGTGTCCCTTCAATAAGAAATCATGGTTTATCACTTTAACATTAGGAAGACACCTAAGAATCCAAAAATATGACAATCATGGGGAAGTTACGATCCATATCGTAAGTTACTCAGTTTGGATTTTTGGCAGGTTATCTAGGGCCCACTTTAGCAAACAAGATGACACTTCTTTAGGTCCACGACCTGCAACTGTTTCATCCCACATGCAACAATAGGATTTCTGCTCTGAAGCATCAAGGATTGTCAGATTATACGTCCAGAGCTTTCTTAGATAAAACGCACTGGAATTAGTAAGGTGAGGTATCGGCAAACATTTCTGAAGATCGAACATGACAACCTTTGCTTTTCATCTGGGTTGTTTTGAGCGATTTTTGTCGAAGGTCTTGTTTCTATATCTTATATCTGCTCCTGACAAGTGGGCATCATAATGTGATTTAATTTGGACTGCTTCTTTAGCTGTTATATCATTTTTGAGTTTCACCCGAAACTCATCACAGTCATCACACGTATCAGTCGTAGGTTCCTTGAACCCTAAATTAAACTCAATGTTAAATATGTCAAGGTAAAGCCACTGCTTTGCAATTAACTCTTGCTTCATTTCATTTTCCTTGCAGTGCTCTACACACAAAGAATACATTTTGATATATTGAGATGGCTGCCAAGATACAATCTACCTGTTTTCTCTCTGCTGTAGTGACTCTCGGTTGTGGGGAACATCCTGATGTGGTTTCTGATGCCGTCCCTTATTTCTTCATCCAACTTGTTTGGTGAAACTTTCTTTCCTCTCTGGTCTGGTTCAATAAGTCCACCATTAATTTTTTCGACAAAGCTGTCGTGACATACATTTCGGAAATACTCAAAGTATTTAAGAAAAATGTTTTGCAAACCTGTAGTCTCTTGCCACGAACTTCAAAGAAGTAATGAAGTGTCAAATGTTCAAATGTACAAATGTCTGTAAATCTATCGGACCAAACTGCGTGGTCATCAGTCCGTAGCTTACAAACTACTTAAACCTAGGTAAACTAACCTAAGGACAAACACACACACCCATGCCCAGGGAGGACTCGAACCTCCACGGCGAGCAACCGCGCGCTCCGCAACGAGACGCTTTAGACCACTCGGCTACTCCACCGTGGCAATGAAGTGTCACATTACGCCTAAACTCACTCTCTTGAATTACTCTTCTACTAACATTTTTTGCAATTACGTGTGAGGCAACATACAATCTCTTAAAATCATTATTATTCCCTTCTCTTTCGACGACATTACTACCTTCGACTGGTGGTAAAGCATCCAGATCATTTGTCTCCTAAAACGCGGAATGTACATTTAGATGTTTGTTACATCCCAGTATGATGAATAATATCTTAAAATGTATATTAGCTATGCATAATGATTTAATGTTGTAAGCTGATGATGTAATGAGACTGTAGAATAGAATATTAGTTCTTGAAGTACTAGAAATACTTGTACTGCTTACTTGTACTAAGTTCAGCGCTAATTCCACGATCTTTTTACTTCTTCCACTTATAGTATCCATTGTAATCTTCGATTCCGTCATAAAATGCTCCTCCAAACATCACAAACTACAGCACACTTCTATTCGCACGTGATTTACAATGTGTATAACAATACGGAAGTAACGTAACACTTAGAAGTAACCCATCGTAACAGCCAATACGATAAAGAGCGTGGCGGTCTATCTTCAGGTCAATTGTCGTATAGTCATTTACCATTGTTTACCACTGGTTTCAGTTTGCACATACGATAGTATCGCATTGCAGAATTTCTTTTATGTAAAATATATGCATATAGTATTCTACCCCTAAGAAGGTATGACTTAAACTAGCCACACACGATAAAAAACTAAAAATCGTCATTTTTGCACTTACGATAGGTTACCTCTGACGTCCAGAATTAGACTATGATCTACGTCCTTGTTAAAACACAGGTTTATAACACTTGTATTACCTGAAGCAACTACTGTGCTCCATACTGTTACTCAAGTGCACTGTGTTCCACACTAATCTCACGAACTGCATGATGCGTCACCATTGGCGACCTGAAGATGACTGATAAAATCAGTGTCGCCATTCTCGCTCAGATGGCCAATGGTGATACTTCTTGTAAAGACGCAATACAGTGTCCACAATGAGACTCCAACGTTTGAACTCATAAAATCTGAGAGGAAACACTATTGACGAACATATACAGGGAAATCATACAACAGCCCATCAAGTTTTCATACACAGATGTACGGTTCAGTACAGTTGAACATCGGTGACACAGATAGAGCGAAGAATATCAAGTCTATAATCGATTACAGGGAAATCATATAACAGCCCATCAAGTTTTCATACACAGATGTACGGTTCAGTACAGTTGAACATCGGTGCCACAGATAGAGCGAAGAATATCAAGTCTATAATCGATTACAGGGAAATCATACAACAGCCCATCAAGTTTTGATACACAGATGTACGGTTCAGTACAGTTGAACATCGGTGCCACAGATAGAGCGAAGAATATCAAGTCTATAATCGATTTCGTGCCATGCGTTGCGGAGCATCTGTTCTGTGACATAGTTGATGACAATTCTTATGCCTTGTTTCAGGTTTTACAGGTCCGTTACTGGTGTAGCGTATATTCCGTCTTTCACATAAGCCTACAATAAAAAATTTAGGGGGGCTATGTCGGACGAACGTGGCAGCCAAGGAATTGGACCTACACGGGCAATCCATCATTGCGGGAATTTGTCATTTAAATATTTTCTGACATCAAGGCTCCAATGGGGTGGTGCACCGTTCTGTTGAAACATCACATTTGGCTGCAGGTCTTTTGTCTGTGGCTAGGCAAATTGTTCCACCATGTCCAGGTAGATGACTCCATCCACAGTCGGCTCCTGAAAGAAAAACGGCCCAACAATGCTATTTATCATAAAAGCACACCACATATTAACTTTCGGACTATCGCGCATGTGTTCCCTAAGCCCCTGACACATAAATGGTTCCCTTGCCAATAAACATCACGTGTAATAAAAATGTCTTGCCGGCCGCGGTGGCCGAGGGGACTAAGGCGCTCCAGTCACGGTCTTCACGGCCACTACGGTCGGGGGTTCGAATCCCCCCTCGGTCATGGATATTTGTGCCGTCCTAGTTTGTAAGTAGTTCATAAGTTGTTTGTAAGTTTAGGGACTGATGACCCCGTAGTTAAGTCCCATAGACTATACAAACATTTGAACATTTTTGAAAAATGTCTTGTCCGCGGCAATGCGATCTAACATGACACATACAAATTATTCTCGCTTTTGTCGACCATCAGGCTTGATTTCTAGCACAACCTGCACTTTTTATGTGTACAAACGTAATCGCTGATAAAGCACTTTGTGCACTGTTGAACTATTCATACGAAGTTCTCTTGCTTCCTGTCGCACTGACTTCTGTGGACATCGTTCGAATGACCGCCGCACTTGTTCCACATGGTCGCTGATATCAGGCTTACCAACATCATGCCCTTTCGCAACACTCCCAGTAGGCAAAAACTGATCACACCACTTCTTTACAGTCTTGAACGACAGGGGCGCTTTGTTGTAAACTCGACGAAAATTTCTTTGCACTTGAGTCGCCGATTTTGTCTCTGCATACTACCAGACCACTTGTGCACGCTCCTTCATATCCACCATTTTGCTAAAACAATTGATTGTAGCTCCACTACGGCCACTTGGTGTATCAAACTTGCACACGACAAACTTGTTGAGCTACTGTGTCTGCCCCTTCAGGATTCACAGGTCCACCATCTGAAATGAAAAAGATATAGGATATTAAAATGTCGGAGTCTCATTGTGGACACCCTGTATATAGGCAGTTTTTATGCATCACAATGTGTGTGGCGCCATATCTCATGAAATATGCGGTGAAGTATGATATAATTACGTATGTTTGTTCGGTGGTGTAAGTCAATGCTGTTTGCAAAATGGGTCACGAAAACAGTTGATGGTAATCGATTACTTCGATTGATGAAGTTTTCCGACTGATTTAGATTCAGAATTCATCCCCCCCCTCCACCCATCGCCCTCTCAAAATGTTCAAATGTTTGTTAAGCTTATGGAACTTAACTACGGGGTCATCAGTCCCTAAACTTACAAACAACTTATAAACTATCTTATACTAAGGACGGCACAAATATCCATGCCCGAGGGGGGATTCGAACCCTCGACCGTAGTGGCCGTGCAAACCGTGACTGGAGCACCTCAGTCTCCTCGGCCACCGCGGCCGGCCATCGCCCTCACCGTTAGCTAGGGATTGATCTAATCTTGAAGAAAATCCTTCTGTAATACGACACTACAAATGCTTCCTTCACCTTTCACTTCCGTAACAGGATTCACTCAAAACTAAATAAATAAATGAAATCCTTATTCTTATTTTTCCAATTAGACATTTACAAATTTCTTCAGAACCTATTTTTCTTATTATATTCTTTCTATTTTGGTAATCCTGAATTATTTCAGAAATATCTACTAAATTACGCTGAAGTGACAAAGATAAATGAATAGTGAGAAGGTCAGCTAGCAGTAGTGTCATATATACAACGTATAAAACGTGAGGTGTCTTGACAGAACTGTCATTTGTATTCCAGTGATTCACACTAAAGGTTTCCGAACTGATTGTGGCCGCATGACGAAAATAAACATGCTTTGAAAGCGCAATGGCAGTAGGACCCAGACACAGGGGACGTTCCACTTTTGACGTAGTTAGAAAACCCAATATTCCGACGGCTACAGAGTGAGCAGTGTGCCGACATTTCAGGCACCACCTCTCAGCCCTGGTGAAGTGGTCGAGTGCTCTAAGGCGCCTTGCTGCAGACTGTTCGGCTGCTCACCGTTGGAGGCTGTAGTCCTCCCAGGGGCGTGTGTTTGTGTGTGTGTGTGTGTGTGTGTGTTGTTCTTAGATTAGTTTAAGTATTTTGTAAGTCTAGGACTGATGGTCAAAGCAGTTTTGTTCAATAGGTATACAAGTATTTATATTACCCCTCACAACAGACAACGCAGTAGGCGATGGTTGCGTAAAATAACTATGGTTGCGTAAACTGCTAACACAGCCATACACACAAATAACCACAATATTAAACAATGAACATTAGAGAAATGTTTTCCCAAGAACAATGCGGCCATATTTGGATTTAATAAGCTACGGCTGCAGCCGATTAAAACTTTTCCTAAAAGTGCGACGTCGCCTGTAGTTCCTCTCCGAGCCTCTAACCACATCAGTTGGACCATAACCACTGGAAAATCGTCACATCTGCCGAGTTGGATACCAATTTTTAATTTCCTTTAAAACAACACTTCCTCAATATCAACCATTTTTCATATCAGGTAGAAGTTGTGCCATCCTTGTTAGGGATTAATTACTTTTGTATCCTAATTATTCATTCCTGGATTAGTGCACCGTCCTTTTTTATAACTAAATTACTATATTGAACATTGAATCCTCCGGTTTCTTACTTATTAAGATTAGGAATCCCAGTTATTACTATTGATAAGAAATTGTCTAAGATTGAAACCAAGTGTTTTTATACCGATAATTGCGTAATTGAAAGGAGTGATTCGTATTTATTTTTGTAATGATACTGTAAGGCTGGTGAACCAGAGACAAATTAGCGACAGGGCTGCACATTCAATTTCACCAACTGTGCCTCAATCATTACAACCATAAGGGGGGATATTTCCATTACTAAAAAATACTAATTTCTACTTCGGTATTATTAGAAATCATAACCCATTTGAGAAATTTTAAACATGATTTCACCGTTTTTTTTATTTTTATTTTTTTATTATTATTATTATTTTTTTTTTTTTTATTTTATTTTATTTTTTTTTTTTTTTTGTGTCGTCGTCGCATATGAGTGAAGTTAGCGTGTTAGTTATGGACATGATAGGGGAAATTTTACGTTTAAGCAGTAGCGTGATGGTCCACCTTTCATCACTTCACTATCCTCTCTGAGGCACTACGTATTTCCCAACTGTTTGAATATAGTGTTATATATGTTGAGGTATGCAAACATTTTTCTTTATACGCACATAAAAGAAGTCTTGCATCAACACGATTCTATGGATTGATGACCCTTTAAATAAGAATGGAGTAGAGATACACGAAAGCAACATTTCAGTTGTCTTTATTGATCATGAAAACAGAAATCTACAAGTTGTACGATAGTACCCAAGACATTTCTAATTGGTGTTCCACATTGCAGAATACACAACAACCGTATGATCCAGTAACTCGTCCTCTTCCACTGAGGCCTGCGTATTTCTGTCGTGGTATTCTATCAACTAGATTATCAAGGGATTGTATGTCCCGTTTGTCTCACTCCATAACAGCAATTCAGCGTAGAACTCTCAAATGGAATGGTCTGTCGTCTTGTCCAAATCCAACTCTTTTCATTGTATCTGAGGCATGTTGGACTCGGACTTAAGGTTCCATGTCTTCAAATACTATTCAGGTTTTGTATGGTAGCATGTGTATTGCATTGATGTAGTACAATTTCTCCAACGCCGTAATACTTAATATGCGAACTTTATGCATTTCCTTTTCCAACCAGCTTTTAAATATATTATGACAAGAATTTTCCTCGAACTTGGATGCGGGCACGGTGGAATAGCCGAGCGGTGTAAGGCACTTCGCTGCGGGGCGCGCGGTTGCTCGCCGTCGGAGGTTCGAGCCCTCCCGGGGGCATGGGTGTGTGTCTTATCCTTAGGTTAGTTTACCTTACTTAAGGTAGTTGGTAAGCTACGGACTGATGACCACGAAGTTGGGTCCGATAGATTCACAAACATTTGAACATTTTCACTTGGATGACGATATTCAAATTACGTAAGTAACATTTTCATGTTAATCGTAAAATTGTTCGTGTCATTAAACTGTACTTGTAGCTGTAATTGTATTACCCACATAAAAATATGATAAAAATATGTGAATGTTCTATTCTGATGTACAATTTAGAGTTAACAAATTAGTGTAAAGTGTTATCATTGATTAGAAAGATATGTAAATATTCATGGCACTGAAGCACTTCAATGTTTAAACGGTATGATTTATGCGGCTTGACGCCAGTTAGTTTGCTACACATGTCTTGACTACTGAATGAAGTAAAAGTGCTTGAGCCTGCGAGTCCTCAAAATTTGGTTCTGTTAAACCAAGTAGGATTTCCATCGTTGCTAAAATAGTAAAAGTGATGCACGAAGGAATAAACTGAAAATATGAGAATTTTATAAAGAATCACTCCTCGTTTAGTTGGACTCACAGTTCGAATTAAGATTCAACAGTAAGTTAACAGCAGATACATTTATAAATGTGAAACAAAGTTTTTGTAAAAGTGTCACATAATGTCTAATCCAAGTTTAGAGTAGACGTGATAAATAGATCAGGAATTTATATAAAGATTTGTACCGATAATAGTAACCCAATAGTTTTTTCTGAAAGAGTAGTTATTTTGACACTGCTTTTTCAAACGACGAATTAACACTGTAAAATAAATGCTTACAATGTAGTATACGTAAAGAAACCTAACGACCTTGACGACAAAGGAAATAAGTTCTCCTACATAGAAATAAATTTTTCGTTCATGCAATGCAGGCTTTCCTGACCGGATGTCATAGCTGCTGGTAGAATTTCCGGGTTATAAAGCCGTGGTCCATAAAACTTTGCAGACTCAGCGGAAGCAGGAAGACCTCCGAAGATATCCGGCGCAGCTCTGGACGAAACGTTAGGAAAAACGGCAAAGTTTTATGGACAACGGCCTTATAACCCAGAAGTTCTACCAGTAGCTAAATTGTTCGTTGTTTAGGAATGTATGGGACTTAACTATTCCGGTCATCAATGCCTAGGCTTACACAATAGTAAACTAACTTATGCCAAGGACAACAAATACACTCATGCCTGAGGGAGACTCGAACCTCCGACGGCGAGCAGCGGCGCATTTCGCAGCTTGGCGCCTTGGAACACTCGGCCACTCCATCGAGGCTAGAAATAAGTGTAACAAAATAAGCAGTTTCCTATCAAAGGTACGTAAATGACCGATAAATCGTGCTAAATGGCACCAAAGCTGATATTCAAATATACCTGACTGCACTAAACAATATGCATTCTAAAAATAAGTTCACATTAAAGAAAGAGTAGAACCGTTACATTAGCAATTTATGCCTCACAATTAAAAAACGTATTGAGCATTCATAGAAATACAGCCAATAGCGACTTTAATACTTCGACCTGTAATCCATAAAACTATGAGTTTCTCCGGTTTAATGATTCATAAGCTATTGCAGATCGGGATTGAAGCGGCTGATGTAAAAAAGTAATGAGCAGTGCTACTACAAATAACTAAGGCAAACGGATACAACAGTAATACAGACCAAAATGAATGCCTGCATAAAAACGAAGCTCGTCATAGGTATATCCGGCTACATTCTGCACAGTTATCGTAAATTTAAAGGCGGATTTGCTTTCACGTCAGCAATTACACTAAAGCAAAGTTGACGTTATCACAGAGATTATAGTAGCCAAGGAAAGTATGCTGGATCACAGGTGTATGAAACAGCCTGTGGTAACTGTAATAGCTATGGTGTTGTACAAACAGTAGGCCTAAACTATCGTAAAGAATAATTTGAGATGTACAAAATGGAAAACAAAACTGTATCTCTTTCACCTAAGACGTCTAGCTTTCAAATCAGTACGTGTAGCTACGTCTAGCTACTTCTAGCTTTGAAATCAGTCTGCCCACTCTATATTTCATGCATCCCCAACATCAAGCACACAATTGAGATTAACCATTTCCTATGGAAAAGTGGACCTAACATACTCGATGACCTTGAGTATCTTACGTTGGGTTTCTTGTTGTTCGAAATTCCTCTGAAAAGGTTTAGGTAGTTCCCCTATTTGACTCTTCTGAGGTGATGCATAATTCTTTTCATCTACCAACCTATCTGTTTAGATTCAATTTGCTTCTTGAGATGCTACATAGGAACACAGTTATTAGCTACATCATCAGGAAAATGGTCATAAATTAGTTGTGGATCAGCAATGTCCTAGGAAGTCACTTGCACCACTCAATCATGTTCCATGATATCTGTGATAGTGGCATCTTCAAGTTTATCAAACAAAACATAGAGTTTTCAGTGTCTCTTTCTTCCTCGTATACTTGCGCTGATGAAGACGGTACTTCAATTTAGTGTATTTCATGTAATATGTTGTTTGCATCAGTTCTCATTGTGCACGATATAAACACGTGTACAAAATGTTCTTGTTACAGGTCACTGTATGATTGACACACAAATGTAATAGATTGCGAATATACGGTACTTACCTAGCACTGCCAAGCCATCATGCTGCCATGCATACCGATTTATTGTCACAGACAATCTGTTATTCACCAGTCAGTGTGGGTGCCTCAAATGGAATCAGTGCCCACGAGACAATAAGTTAGACATCCACTAAAGCAGAAAGTAATGAAAAGAATAAAATTATGTTTCTTAGATAATATACAGCTTTACAGCAACAACAAGATAGCACGATGTAGGATTTTATATAAACAGTTGGAGTTTAACCGGAAATGTATTCAAAACATCTAGTAATCATTGTTAGCTACAGATGTTGCACTGCTACCACAAATGCATTATAACGTGCCTTTCGTCTACTGAACTCTTTCTAATTCGCTTTATAATACGCAAACTAGTATATCTATTTACAGAGTCTACATTTATGTGCAATCAAATCACAATGCCCACATGTGGAATATGTACTATATTAAGGACTGAAATAATAATGCTGATATGTGAATTCGTGCGAAACATCATTTAGTCTATGTCAATGGAATAGAAGGAGTTGGGCACAAGTAAATCCTTCAGGCTTCTCTTGAACTCATCTTCATTTGTAGCTAAATTTTTATAGCTGCTGTCAAATTGTTGAATATTTGTGAATCTTTTTTGAACTAAAGTAAGTACTTTTAAGTTTTTGTGTAGATAGCTTTCGTTAGAGACGGTTTATATTATTCGGGACCAATTTCAATAAACAATAAATATGCCGAGAGGCATAGTATGTATACCCAGTTATTTGAAGAGACTTCTACTATACCCTATGACATGGAATTATAGCAAAGTATGTAAGCATATTTTTTCATGTCGCCTGCATCTGCTACCATTAGAAATGAAAAGACAGATTTGTGAATGTGTTTCTGCAGTTCCGTGGTGTACTCCTTCCAACTGAATTTATTATCAGCTTTCAGCCCCAGGAATTTAATACTGTCAACCTGTTCCATCAGCTCTTCTTCAGCCTTTATGTATATGCTGGCACAAAACCTCTTACAAGTACAAGGTGCAATAGTCTCTTTTACTGAATATGACGTGTATATGAAATAAACACATATCCATGTTAATGTGCATAATAGAGTGTCACTTGCCATTATATAGTAAAGTTTTAATTTAACTACATATTTGATTGAAACTGCTATATAGATTTTGTGCAGTGAAGCACAGTATCTATATCATAATGGCAGGTGAAAATTGCTTTAGGGTTATTGCTCACAAATAGTGTTCTTTTACCTTTATTGGTGTTCCATTCACAAAGGATAGAATACATTTAGAAGTAATCGTTGAAACTGTGTCTGATATAAATACACTCCAAACTATACAGAAGTTAATTTTGAGACATGTCCTTAAGAGGTAATTTCATTTAGTGCTCAGTATTAGAAATTATTATGCATTCTAACTGTTAAAACGAAAAATTAAAAATGAATCTCAAACTACGGAACATAATGACATGATTTTTGTTTCGTAGTTTATTGTGTTTGACTTATACCTCAAAACTACTACGGTTGTAAGCTCCCAAAATTATTACGTGTTGGCGACTCGATGACCTCCGTAGTTGAACTGTGAAAACCCTCTACTTGAGTTGTATGAAGTTGCATAGATTGTCAGATTCCCAATACAGATATATTAGTATACCTTTACATTCACTTTGTCAATTATCCTGAATTCAATGTAGAGTATAAGGTACACATGACACTATAATTTGTACGTATTTGTCATGAAAGCTGTGTCAAAATTCCTTGGTTATCTCTTAATCGATTTTAAACACACATTGTCTACGATCATTACGATTGCATCAATACAGTATGTCTTTAGAACCCAGTTGCTTATAATTCTCTTGCAGCTCAGTTGAATCAAATAATTATTTTATATTCCATACCTTGGAATATTATATATGTTTACTATGCAGTAGGTCTCATATTGTTTAGCGCTTTAGCGCCCTACAATACATTATCATAAAAAACTGTATTTCCATCTGGTGGGGAGTAGGAAAAAAACACATACTAAATTTCTATCTCCTTGCTGACTTCACATGATGTCTTTTTACCATTGAAGTTTTTTTATGGATATGAATGATTAAACTTTGCCCATTTATATATTTTTATTATATGATATGACAAGGCACTAGTATTTTGTATACGCTTGACATTTTTCAGGCGAGGGGTGAACAAATTACTATTATTTGTTGAGGATATATACGCGCCAAGATCACTCGTTGAATATTTCATTTTAGAACACCTTTGCCAAGATCACTCGTTGAATATTTTATTTTAGAACACCGATTAAACTTTGCCCATTTATATATTTTTATTATATGATATGACAAGGCACTAGTATTTTGTATACGCTTGACATTTTTCAGGCGAGGGGTGAACAAATTACTATTATTTGTTGAGGATATATACGTGCCAAGATCACTCGTTGAATATTTTATTTTAGAACACCGATTTCGATAAACTTAGTTGTCATCTCCAGATCTCTACATTTTATGAAATAGCCCCTCATAATTATGACATAGGGCATGATGTCTAAGTTATAAAAGTCAAACACACATTTTAAATGATCTGTGTTATGTACATATAAATGATCAGTGTTATGTACATATAAATGAGTTGTGTCGTAATTTAAAATCATGTGGCGTAGCTTGTCACTTATAAAAAAAAAAAAAAAAAAAAAAAATTAAATAAAAAAATAAAAAAAATTCCATTGTTCACACTATTATGTCACATCCTAAACATGCATGTAATTAGAACATAATGTGTGTAATTTTATCATATTATAATTTTCTTGTTGTTTCATGATAAAGTATGTGTACAGCTGACAAATCAGTATTCCTTATTTCCTCGCAAAGGTTCAGGAATGGTAAAAACTAAATCATCCAAATAAGGCAAGAGTACTACCGGTACACCAAGTACTAGATGACCGCTGTTGATATCACCTTAAACGAATGTGGGAATACAGAACCCTTGCCCAATGAACTACCTATGACTGCCACAAATCCTGAAAAACTATGTGGAACAATAATGAAATTAACCAACACAACATAGAGACCCCAGCCAAAAACTCCCAGGAACGCAACTTCCCCGTAAAATCTGGTGCCAGATAAACCGTGTGAGAATTGGACATGCAAAAACGAAATCCATTCTGTATAAGTGGGGTGCCAATTACAACCCAAGGTGTGACTGTGAAACTGATAAACAAACATTGCAACCTGTAGTGCAAAATTGCACGCTACGAAAATTCTGTGGTAATTAGAGAGAATTTATTGAGTGGCTGTCTCGTTTGGACATAACTTTTTAGTGAATTGTGTCTGCCATTCAATTTCAGCTTTGATCTTATTTAATAACTACTATTATTACTACCTGAAAACCCGGCGTTGCCCGGGTATTTATTTATTTATTTATTCCTGCCATTTGTCAGGTGTATACTAATTTGTATAAGAGCTGTATGTCTGTATAATCCCTTGGGTTTTTCATTAACGTTGCTGTTTATGTGATCATATCTCATATACTACGTGTCGTACTGTGATACAATTTAGAAGGTACACTCAACTATATGCGTGTATACTGTCGGCAAAATTTCCTGCAACCTCAATTTGTAGTGTAGAAATTAAAAATTGTAACGTCATACTGAATGCCGTAGTTTTAGTCCACGAACAGTGGAACGTTACTGTTTATGTGCTCATATCTCATGAACTGCGTGTCGTACTGTGACACAATTTAGAAACTACATTCAACTGTAAATGTGTATACTGTCTGTAAAATTTCCTGTCGCTACAATTTGTAGTGTTCAAATTATAAATTGTAACGTCATACCGAGAGCCGTAGTTTTACTCCATAAACAGCAGAAAAGTTGTAAGCGAGAAACTTTTTTTCTTTCATAGTTTTACTATGAAAATAGTTTAAACAATGTTTGAAATTATGTTTAATGTCTCTTGCAAGTCGCTAAGTACTGTCATTCACATTCATTTCGAAAGTCTCGCCGCATTATATCGCATTTTGTGCGATTTCTATTTGTTATGACGTAATATCTTTTGAACCATGTGCCGTAAGTGATTCTTAACCACGCAGCAATTGTACCTCACGGTAAGGAATGTGTGTACCAAATTTGGTTGAAATCGATCCAATGGTTTAGAAGAAAATGAGCATCATTGTCGCAAAATGCAGCAGCTTTTCGCGCATCTCATTGTTTATGGCGTCATATCTCGTGAACTATATATTGTATGTGATTCTTACACTTCCGGCGACCGTCCTCATGGATTGAAGCTTACGTGTACAAAATTTCATAAAGATTGGAACAAAACTGTAGATTAGTATGCAACATGGATGTTCAACAAATAGAACACTCAGCTGTAATGCATTGTAATATAATGTTAAAAATTATATACCAACAAATATTACATACAATATAACACACATTTATCAATTACGTATGTTATTTAGAAAGTATAATAACGTAGCATCATATGTGATGTAATCGTTACTCCTCCAATGAATAATTTTCCCACAAACACCTTTTAGTTTAGTATCGGCAGTGTTGTTCTGCAGATTTTAAACAAAAGCTAAGAGTATATGGAAGGTAACCACTGTTACAAAAGTCCAAAACACGAAGCCCTAAAGCGCGAACACTCTGCTTTATATATTAGATGTGTATGTATACGTGTATTTGTATTTATATGTTATGTTATGTAGTTTATAATGTAAATACCGCACTTGCACTTGTAAAGCCACACAATAAATAAATAAATAAATTCCTTATATGATCTGAAGATGGCGAATCAGATATATAGGAAAACAGGCCTCCTAGGAGAGAAAATTGTATAAACTTTATATTTTGATATCATCTCCTACATCTGAGATCAGACAATCAAAATAAATCGGATAACGCAGGTATCAACTGAAGCCGAGCTTTCGGCAAATCACCTTACATCCAAACGGAGAGAAACAGCAATCGATCTTCTTTTAATATTTATTTCTATTCACCTCCAGGCCGCATTTCACAACGTTTTCGGATAGCTACACGTTGCGCGTCGACTGCTGCGGCGCAGTTCCCGCGTGGCTGCCGCCGGCCGCGCCTGCGCAGTAGACCTCCACGCGGCGCAGCCACCAGCGCCGTGTCAGGCTGGGTGATGGATGGCTGTTGGCCCGCCGCTGTAACGACATCATTTCCTCGCCGGCGCCTGCGCGCTTATCGCCGCTCAGCAGTCTGTTCCCATCCAGACGTGACCCGCCGCCCCATGTCACACTGCCTTAGTCCAGGCGGCAAACCTACACGCTACTGCACCACTGCTGAAACTTTCCAAAAAAGACACATAACCGAACATCGCTGCTTTTGCCCTCTTACAAGGAAAGTACTTGGGCTCGAACAAATATAAATACACGAAAATCGTGTGAGAGATAATGTGAAGGTTCCTCATTCCACTAGTGATATTCCCTCATCTGCAAAACTCTGCAGTTGCCCATTAGAGGTCTCTAGCAGCGGTGGAGTAACCGAGCGGTCTAAAGCGTCTCGCTGCGGAGCGCGCGGTTGCTCGCCGTAGAGGTTCGAGTCCTCCCTGGGGTATGGGTGTGTGTGTGTTTGTCCGTAGGTTAGTTTACCTACGTTTAAGTAGTTTTTAACCTACGGACTGATGACCACGCAGTTTGGTCCGATAGAATTACAAACATTTGATTTGAGAGGCCTCTGCGTGTGCCACGCCGCACAGCACCTTGGCCTGCCGGTACACTAGTAGTGACGGTGCAGTGTGCCTCTGTAGTTGCGTTTTGTGACGTTATTTGTGTTGTGAAGCGTCGGATAGGTCGCCGATTGGTAAAAAATCCTGCTAATATAGTGTCAATGGTTGAGATGAAGTTACGAAGAAACCTTCGTGAATATGGTATTGGTGTAGAAGATGAATCATTCGCATATTACCTGGTATATACTATAGTGTTTCTAATCTATGCTCATATCTCTGCACCATAATAGATATCAAAAAATATGTCAATGATGCATCTTCTACACCAAGACCTATACACGAAAAAGGGCTCTTTGGAATTTCATCTCAACCAATCGCAATACATTGTCAGGATTGATTACCAATCGCCGACCCATCTGACGCTTTACTGTACTAATAATGTCACAAAACACAACGTCAGAGGCACACCGCACTGTCCCTAGTGGTCCCGACTGGTGTACCGACAGGTCAAAGTGATGCGGCGTGGCTCACACAGAGGCCTCTAATGGGCGACTGCAAAGTTTTGCATATGCGAGAGTATCGCTAGTGTAATAAGGGACCTGTACATTATCTCTCAGACGAGTTTGGTATATTTGTGTTTCTTCGAGCCGAGTACTTTTCTTGTTAGATGTGATTCGTTTACGATTTGGTTCGTTCACGTTACATGAATGTTCTATGACAACTGTGTCCTGTAACACGGATAATGACAATGATAATAGTGTGTATGGCCACAACTTGTTCGGCGGGCCAGATTTTACTCAAGTTGCGCCCCTTGGGTAACTTGCTTGTCCATGATAATGAGGTGTACACTGTCTGTTAACCGCTCTAGAATTAATTAATCGGATAAGACGCCATAGGATATCTCTCAATTTTTTGTGGAATCGATTACGAAATTCGTCACTAAAGGTACAATTCTCAGTACACGATTATGAATGTATTAGTCCTCCTCTCTTCACTCCACTCCTCACACACTGTGGTAGCCGCTATTTGCAAATTAAAAGTCATACTGGCCGAGGGGACTGAGGCGCTACAGTCACGGTCTGCACGGCCACTACGGTCGGGGGTTCGAATCCCCCTTCGAACATGGATATTTGTGCCGTCCTAGTTCGTAAGTAGTTCATAAGTAGTTTGTAAGTTTAGGGACTGATGACCCCGTAGTTAAGTTCCATAAACTATACAAACATTTGAACATTTTGAAAAAGTCACACGTTAAGAGTACTTCTCCTTCGACCAGCAAGAAAACACATTTGACACTCACATATTTTACCCCGGAAAATGTACTCCGCTTTTGAACACTTTGTAAACCCTAATATATCATTAAAATATTTGTGGCACAAAAGACAATGTCAAATTTATTAGCTTCCTGTAGTTATTGCGAACGTGTTGATATACTAAACAACAGGGAGACACTAAAATGCAAATATTCGAAAGTTATGCTACCAAACTGCAGTGGTCATCAACACAGATTGTAGTTAATTCTTTGAATCAATGTGGGGGAGAACGGGATAAGTTGACAATGATAACGATTAAATATTTTTAATAAATTCATTTTTTGAAGAAAGTGTTTTTTTCGTTGCAAATATTATTACACTAGTCTTTCATTGCGATGTTTATATATTTTAATTTCATATAATGAGCTGTTTTTTGTTAATTTTAGAAAGCATTTGAAAACTGTCATATTGCCGCAGAACAGGGGCAAGATGACTTTGACCACGGGGCAAGGTGACACTACAATTTATTTTTATTGTTTTTCACATTAATACATTGTTGCACATACATCAACAGAAGTCATATACAAATTTCTCTCCTTCACAGTTTGAGCAGTCTTTGTGCTACCATTTAAAGCACATGCAACACTGTATCCCGTCTTCTGACGGATGGTGGCATAGATCTCCATCACATCCAGGACACTTAACTAAACTTTCTTCGGAAGCATTGGTTCATGTTGCAACTCTGGCTGTTTTTCTTTAAATCAGAAGAGGGAAGCGTTCATTTCTTAGTGAAAATTCTAGAGTTTGCATCCCCAGCCTGTCGTCTTTGTTGCTTTAGAAATTGATGTTCCATCCCCTGCGTTTCTTTCTGATGTAGTCTTTCAGAGGCGTGTTTCTTAAACTATTCACACATTGTGAGTTCCACGTTTCCATTTGTTTGGTTTTTCTTTTCGCATTGACTTACAAGCAAGAATATTCTGCATTTCCTGAAGGGCCTTCTTCTTTCAGCTTTTCTGAGGACTGGACATTATACTCCTCACTCTGATTTTCATATTCAGTAGGCCTGTCTATACCAAGAGCATGGTTTTTGGCTCGTCAACTTGCCCCAGCTAACTTTCTCCGAACGACAACGTTAGAAACCTTCCATTATTGCGGCAGTTTAAAAAAGAATGACTTACAAGTACACAGTCTTTATGAAAAGAACATTGTTTGAGTTACGCATGTATCAGAAAGTGTAAAACAATATCTTAACTGTTAGTCTGCAAAGTCGTAATTCAGAGATATATGAAATTACGTCACACACATTTCTCGATCAATTTATTACTAACAGAAAAGATAATTTTCGAAAACATAGTTTTTTATTGGAAATTCAACTGAATGGTATATGGTTCACGCTCGCAAAATGTTTTTACAATTTATCTGATATTAGGGTGACAGGTTTCGATGTATTGTGAGATCATCATCAGACCGATTCATCTGTCTTACGAATAAGTCTGATGATGATCTCACAGGCGACGTAAACCGGTCACCCTATGATCAAATAAATTGTAAAAACGTTTTGCGAACCCGATTGTTACTTTCAGTTTTATTCAATAGATCTTACCACGACACCTACACTTCCTTTCCTAGCCATCGTAGAAATCTCTTACTCCTACCGCTCTTTTGTAACGACAATGTATGAATAGCAGATACTACTTCCATTTGAAATGAATCCTTACTGGATTATTGTGCGATCTTTCAGAGTAGCAGATAGGCATGTCAAAAAATGCTTTTCTGTAAGGCTACAGCTTCTATTTGTGGTTGAGACAGATACATTTTCCCGTTTCAGAGGATGCATCTGAGACAAAATATTCAGGATATTCTCTGGGGATAGTTTACTAGACGTCCACTGAATGTGTAGTCGTGTTCCAATTTTGAGTTATTCATTAACCTAAAGTGTTTCTGCACCATTAATATTGTCTATCAGTATAAATTAATAAAATTCATCAACCAGTTGCTTGTGATTATTTATTTTAAACGACCGGTTTTTGGGCGCTTGAGTGCCCTTCTTCTGGTCGCTTTACAGACAAACAAGTGGATAGGTATAGCAGTTTTACCTGTTAATTGGTAAGTTAAAGCAAGGCAAAATTTTTTCCTAAATACCGATAACCTGCGTTCTCTTACGAGCATTGGCGGCTGGTGATTCAGATGACCGGGGTTCACTTCTTTGAGTGCCGGATCTTGATAGTGACCCCCCCCCCTCCTTCGCTCGGTGCGTCGATGTTTCGCCGCCTTTCACCGCATCCCCCTCCCCCCAATCCACTCGCTCGGCGTTCAAAGAGACAATTCGGCGCACCTCTGCGAATGGCGCCGGGGGGAAGCGCCCCGGTTTCTCCCCCCCCCCCCCCCCAGCCACCTTTATAGTTTCGTTAAAGGATAGGATCTGCAGAATGTCTTACCTCGGCTTGTTTGCGCTTGCTTCAGCTCGAGCTGAGACCTACACAGCTTCCTTATTTCACACTTCTCTTCAAATTTTAAAGCTGAGAAACTCCAAAAAAAAAAAAAAAAAAAAAAAAAAAAAAAAAAAAAAAAATCTGAACATTGATAGTAAACACCAAGAACATATGAATGTGAACATGAACGCTAAAACACGGTAAGTAACTGATTACACTGTCAAGTGACAGTGACTGCGTTTTGATGAAGAGACAAGCTACTTTAGGGTCACGTGACAAAGGCTGCTTTCCACCACATCTTTTCAAGCATTAAATATTTGTTACAACGAGGAGTATAGATGTCATTTACCCTCAAAATCGCAACACACTTCCTAAAACGTCCAAAGATATGTGGCAAGTATCAATAAAAAAGACATTGTTATTACTGAATCTGTAATAGAAAAGATTAGGTTTTAAAAACTGCTTGCAGTTGGTCTCAAACGCAAAGCAACGCGATGCCTCTAACCACACGGTTATTCTTGCTAGGTGTACAGTAGTGACTTCATTATTATTAATGATCGGATCTTCTGAAGACGTTTACAGTTGCGCCTTTAATTTATAGTTACAAGACATTTTAGCAAATATGACATGTTTTTTGATGAATCGTCAGTGCGTCAAAACCAAATATGAGGGGCGGATGATAGTGGAGGATTTGCCGATGCGCAAGGCGAGGCACACATTGTCTTACTTCGGGATCATTCGTGCGTAACCACGAGAGCTCGAGTAGCCTGGAGTTGGCGTTCCTACCAGGTCCAACGCCATTGTTAAAATCCGCGTTTCCCCTCGCCACTCCCTGCCGCGGAAGCGCCCATAAGCTTCCAGGGGCATCAGCAGAGAATTTTATTCTCAGCTGCGCATGCGCATTGCAACGCTGCGGCTACTGCCGCCTATATTCCGCTGCCGCGCTACGACTAGTATAAGTGCTGTCTCCGCGACGTAAAGCGTTTGTCATGCGATAAAAATACTTTGAATGTGCATATAAAATAATCTGATACAAGACGGAACGAAGAACGATAATTTAAAAACAGTTATATTTGTTTCTATTTATTTACTTTTTCTTCACGACGAGCTTTTTACCGCGGGACCACTGAACCAGTTAACTCACAGGACGCGCCGCTACTGCTGTCGAGTAACAAAAGTCTCCACTATGTAGGAAGACGTGAAATTATACTAGCCTGTTCCAAGAAAGGCAAGAGTTGAGACAGCAATTTTTGCAAACGGAGTCGTATTGACATTTGTGGGAGACCCGCGAGGTCAACTGTGAAGCGGCGTGTTGGTGCTGGCCTCTTTTTAAAGTCGCCGGCTAACGAGGTCGGCAGCGCACGTTGTCTGCACGCCACTCGCCGCCACGTCGCTGCAGACACATGTGCCGCATCGGGCAGCAATCAGCACGTGAGTCGCGCCGCGCCGAGTATCGACTGCCAGACCCGTAATTGTCGCGTGCGCGCGAGCATCCGAAGCGATACCATCGCTCTCATTAGGCAGCGGCGAGGGTGCCGGCGTGGACTGCGTCATCCGCCGTGGGTCGTCTACGTCGCCGCAATTACTTGCCATCGCAGGGAGACAAGCGACTGGGAGGCACCAGCTGTTTCGTAACAGTCTGCTGCTGCTGCTGCTTCAAAACTGTTCAGATGTTTGCTAATCTTGTAGGACTTAACTGCGGGGTCATCAGTTCCTAAGCTTACACACTAATTTATACTAAGGACAGCACAAATATTCTTGAATGAGGGAGGATTCAAACCCCCGAGTGGGAACGCCTCGCGCATCTAAACATAGTGCCTCTATGTGCTCGACCACTCCGCCGTGGGTGTGCTTCAACCTGGCTCATATGTACAGGGTGTCCAGCAAACGGCTCCCTGACTTCAAAATTAAATATCTCGAAAACAAAGATCGATAGATGGATGCAGTAAACGGTATGTTTATTGTGAAAGCTGTAAGAAGTTTATACAGCAGTTTGAAATAATAGTTACTAAAGCTGCTAACAGATGGTGCTATACGCTGTACAGCTCATATCAGCATACGTAAGTGAAATAATCGCATGAAAACATTCTTTGCAAACAATCACTTCACAATGTTTTCAAAATGTTCACCATTGGCACTACAGAGGTGGCGCAAACGAAGAATGAAATTCGCCATCAAATTTCGTAGCGTCTCAACCGAAATGGATTCACATGCCACAGAGATAGCCGATTCAAGCTCGTCCAGCGTGGCGGGATGCTTCAGGTAGACCATGTCTTTCACTGTGCCCCACAAAAAAATAGTCACAGGGAGTCAAATCCCGCGAATATGGAGGCCAATCCATACCTGCACCAGTAAGTTTGGGATATTCCAAAGCAATGACTCGATTCCCGAAGTATTCCTCAAGATAGCGAAACACTTGTTCGGTCCGATGTGGTCGGGCTCCATCTTGCCTAAGTCGATGGTCAATCCTCTAACGCTTTCTGTTCCAAAATTGCAACGTAACATGCACCAGTGACCGTTTCTCGAATGAAAAAAAGGCCAGTAATGCGTCTGCTGCATACTGCAGCCCACACAGTAACTTTAGGAGAATACAGCGGTTACGCTTCACACCAATATGGCTTTTCGGAACACCAAAATCGCCAGTTCTGCTTAGTCACGTATCCATTCAAGTGGAAGTGTGTTTCATCTGTAAACCACATGCAGCCAACATCAAATCCTTCACTATCAAAAATTGAAAGCATCTGATTAGCAAAGACAACCCTTTGTTGCACAGCTCGTACGGGTATGGCCTGGTGCGTTTGAATTTTGAATGTTAACATGTGAAGGCTCTTTCTCAGTATTTTCCGCGTGCTGGAACACTTCAAACCAGAATCAGATGCAATTCTACGGACGGATGACATTGGATTTTGCTGAATAATTCCAGAAACTGTGGCGTTATTTTCAGGCGTAACTGCGGTTTGTTTGCGGCAAACATGCCCCACGAGATCATTAGCTACGCTGCCTGTTCGTTGAAATTTTGCGAAGAGCGTACGAATGGTTTTCGGATCGGGCCCTTTTGGAACATTAAATCGTGCTTGAAAACTTCGCCTTGTCGGCGTAGGTCTCTCTTCTAACCTGTGGTACATTAGCACCAGAAAAACGCTTTGTTCAATGGAGTAGATGGTCTTAATCTCTTCCTTCGATAGACTAACCACCTTTCACGTTTCAATAATGGAACTGATCATTCTGGGCCTCGGATCACTACTTATACTAGGCACTACATATGGCTATTACAGGGTCATCTGTTAGCAGCTTTTGTAACTATTATTTCAAACTGCTGTATAAACTTCTTACAGCTTTCACAATAAACATACCGTTTACTGCATTCTTCTATCGATATTTGTTTTCGACATATTTAATTTTGAAATCAGAGAGTCCTTTTCTGGACACCTTTTACAATAGTACTTAATAGAGGACCCTAGCGAATACTTCGTACGTTAGTCAAATGACAAAAAGTTACAAGAAATAGAAGTACAGTAGAATGTTGACGCATAGCTTTCTCCAGAATCAATCAATGCAAGTGTTTAAAAGCGCCAATAAATGAGCCTGATCCGCTGAGTGTTGTGAGATCAAAATGAAATGCATACCTTAATTAGAACCGAAAATATCGTAAAACAAACCGATTAAAGCGTCCAATGCAACAACAGAAGGATACCACGTTTGATTAAAAATAAAGGATGGACAGACTTAATTGTTATACAAATTCTTAATTCTTATACAAATCTGCGAATGAATGCTTTCGTTTACAGAGAAAATGAAGGAAATAGGGCGGATCGAAAGGCCTAAACTACTGACTTTAGTGTAAAGTGACGACATCCCCATAAGAAATATACAAAAGGACTTCACGTTTGATCGTAGAAAAAGGAAGGCGAGAGTTACGTAAATTCTGATACTTGATGACAAAACTGTGGATGAATACCTTTCGTTTAAAACAAAAATGAAGCAAATCAGCCGGGTAGTTAGATTTGGGCGACTGACTTTAATTTTCGTAGATTCTTTTAATGTACAAGATCATAAAGCTTTTCACAATGTTTCACCTCAAGAATTTCCTCGTATAATTACTCTGTACACCATCAAGCTTACTGTTAACTTCCGGAGCAGGACCCAAGGCACCCATTAGTAGGTACGTTTATCAGTTCATGGGACCGAAGGCTCACGAGCAAGCCCGCAGAGCTCCGTGAATCCTCAGAGTGATATTTCCTCGCTTATATTCCAGCCTACAGAGGAACTCTTCAAAGTGAACATGTTTCGCGAGATTGTAGCACTTATCACAAGTAGAACGGGTATTAACTGCTCCCGGCCGCGGTGGCCGAGGGGACTAAGGCGCTCCAGTCACGGTCAGCACGGCCACTACGGTCTGGGGTTCGAATCCCCCCTTGTGCATGTATATTTGTGCCGTCCTTAGTATTAGCTGGTTCATAAGTAGTTTGTAAGTTTAGGGACTGATGACCCCGTAGTTAAGTCCAATAGACTATACAAACATTTGAACATTTTTTATTAACTGCGATTCCATAAAGGTTTTCTGATTACAAAATCTGCTGAAAGTGCAGTGGCACGATAGACGAGCAACGTAAGGAAATAAAAAACTTTATTAAAACTGCCTCCGTTTAAGAGACTGTGGTGATAGGCGGCAAAACCGACAACAACCAAACGGAAATACCTGTTAATGAATTTCCGAACTAAATACCACTTTCTGATTACAAGAGGAAAGCTACGAATATGGATGGTTCAACTAAGATGTTCATCTCAAATATTTCTTAAACGGTCTAAGATATGGTAATTCTCTTTTCCATAATTATAAGGACTGATAAGGAGGAAACAATTGCACCGCCAAGATGCCGGTATTAAAGGTCCAGAGAGGAAACGGAGCTTGAATTCTGTCTAATTCACGTGTGACTAGCGCCGGGTAGTTTGATGTTTGAAATATTTGTCACTGACCATATAATCACAGAAATTGTTGGCACGGGGTTGGATGACTTGCGTGCCTGTAAAATTGCCGAACCGTAGGGGCAACCACAACAGAGGTATATCTGTGGAGAGGCCTGTCAAACGTGTGGTTCCTCAAGAGGGGTACTATAGAGTGGCAGTGTGGATGATTGACAGACCTGGCCTTGCAACGTTAGCTAACATGGCCTTGGCATGCAGCTACTGCGTACGGTTGACAGCAAGGGGATGTTCATTACGTTTCCAGAGGACATGCGGGTCGTGTAAGTATCAAGGCAGCTTCTTCAATAAAACATTCCGGAGGTAAAATAATTTCTGATACGGATTTCCGGGTGAGGCTACTCAAGGCTATGCAGTTACCAATTTGCAGTCACCAATATGCTTTCTGCGGATCGGATCGTGGGATGTTCTATCTCTTAAGCTGGAAAATAAGTTATAAAGTTTGTTAAAAGAAATAGATTGGTAGATGTCAGATATGGTGTCCATAAGTGACGATCGGTGTTAGGATGAAAAGCATTTTGAATCAATTGAATGCAAAGTTATAAATAAAAAATCAATTGTGGAAAAGACGGGGGTACGTCTAGTAATGTATAAGTTGGCATAAACTGAACATGAAACCAACAATGACTGTACTACAAATATGTATGCCTGCAACCTCTGCAGATGATGAGGAGATTGAAAAATGTATGACGTCATGGAAGAAGTCATTTATACAGTTAAGGGAGAGAAAAAGTGATCGTATTGGGGGACTGGAAGAGTAGGAAATATAGGTGAAAATGGACTGAGGGAAAGGAATGAAAGAGGAGGTCTCTGGTAGAATTTTGCAAAGACAACAATTAATAATCTGAAACACATGGTTTAAGAAAATCAAATAAGGTTGTATAACTGGAAGACACCAGGTGACAATGGAAGATTTCAGATCGACTTTATAATGGTAAGACGTAGATGAAAACTTCCTGGCAGATTAAAATTGTGTGCCGGAACTGGGACTCGAACCTGGGACCTTTGCCTTTCGCGGGCAACCGCACTACCGACTGTGCTATCCCGACACGACTCACGATGCCGCCTCACAACTTTACTTCCGCCAGTAGCTCGCCTCCTATTTTCCAAGCATCACAGAAGCTCTCCAGCGAACCATGCAAGACCAGCAGCAAGAGGCGGCATCGTGAGTCGTGTCGGGATAGCACAGTCGGTAGTTCGCTTGCCTGCGAAAGGCAAAGGTCCCAGGTTGGAGTCCCGGTTCCGGCACACAATTTTAATCTGCCAGGAAGTTTCATATCAGCGCACACTCCGCTGCAGAGTGAATGTTTCATTCTGGAAACATCTCTTAGGCTGTGGCTAAGCCATGTCTCCACCATATCCTTTCTTCCAGGAGTGCTAGTCTTGCATGGTTCGCAGGAGAGCTTCTGTGAAGTTTGGAAAGTAGGAGGCGAGGTACTGGCGGAAGTAAAGTTGTGAGGCGGCATCGTGAATCGTGTCGGGATAGCACAGTCGTTAGTGCGCTTGTCCGCGAAAGGCAATGGTCCCAGGTTCGAGTCCCGGTTCCGTCACACAATTTTAATCTGCCAGGAAGTTTCATATCAGCGCACTGCAGAGTGAAAGTTTCATTCAAGAGGTAGATTTCGAAAACATAACTGTGAGTCATATGCAGGAGCATATACAGACTCTGACCGTAACTGATTGGTTGTGAATTGTAGATTAAAATTTAAGAACCTAACAAGAATTGAAAAGTGAGGAGACGCAACCTGTATAAATTCAAGGAATCTAAGACTGTCGACAGAACCAGAGAAAGCATTTAGGCAAAGATTTGACCGAAGCATGTGAAATAAATACTTAGAAGAAGCAGGGTAGCTTTGAGAGGTAAACTAGTCAGAGGTTCTAATGGGTAGTGGAACAGAAAGAAATCCTTGCACAACACAGGAGATACTGAATAGATGTAGGAAGGAAATATAGAAAATATAGCAAGACAAGCTGGAGACAGAGTGTATAGATGTCTAAACATCAAATTGATAGGAAGGGCAAGCAGGGAAGCAGGAGTAGACAGAGGACGAATTCAGGTCCATAGAAGAGTGTATTTTTAAGTTAGATACTACACCCAGAAAATAAAAGAGACGTTTGAAGACAAGAAAAGCAGCTGAATGGATATCAAGAGCACATGAGGAAACCAGTAGTTAACAAAGAAGGGAAAGCTTAAAAATGGGATGAATATGCAGCCTATACAAGGTAAATGAACTTCAAGGCACTGATTGAGAAAGTCAAGAGGAGTAGTTGAAAATTTCGTAAGAGATACGATACTGTTAGAATAATTTGACAGGGCTCTGAAACACCTCAGCTTCTTCAGTAGATGATATTTCCTCCGAGCTACCGAAGTCTCTGGGAGAATCAATTATGACAAAGCTATTCCAACTCGCGTGCAAAATTTATAAGACCGGGAAAATACCATCAGACTTCCGGAAGAAAATACTCAATTCCAAAGAAAGGAGGTATAGAAAAGCGTGAAAATTACAGACCATCATTTCATTGAGTTGAGGATGAAAAATTTAAAGAAAGCTCCGGTACATTTGGTCAGTTTGTATTTTGGATAAATATAGGAACATCTGAGGCCATATTATTATTATACGGTATCTCTTACTCGTTTTCCCAGACAAATAGTGTAAGTACTTCCAGTGAGTATTACACGGTAAAGGATATTCCTGATCGTGTATTCGTGATACGTTGCTTTTGTTTATGTTGAGGCTCAGTTGCAGCTCCCTCAGTGTCAATACGCTCCAGATTATCCTGAATTTAGCAACATGTTTTCAGCATTGCGAATTCTTTAAATACTACAGCATCATCGGTGGAAGTGTCAATGAACTTCCAGCATAACCAACCATTTGTAATCTCAGTCATCGATTACAGAGCAACGGGAGGTATCAGTATTATGTAAAAGTCGATGCTATTTTAAATGTATCATGCTACACACAAAAAAACGCACAACTAACGAATTTTGTGAAAGGAGCAGTACTACATTCCGGCATTTATTTTCACGTAGGGTGTGATGAGTTATATAAACACTGAGACCGACATTTAGATCTTTTATTTATACATGTCAGTTCGTAAGGGATGCCACCTACACCATTAGTGTATAGGACCTAAATACTCGCCGGAATTCGTAGCATTGCGGACATACACAAATAAAACGACGATTTCATACAATAGCTCTTTCCGCCACTCATTGTGTTCCCATTCACATTCCGTCACTCAATATACGGTTCATTGTTGCTTACATCAGTTTCATCTGTCCCGTTGGATACTCTTCTCCTCAGATCGCGGTCTCTAAGAATGTACAGATTGCAATATCAGAATATAAGTCAATGAAGAAATGGTTTTTGCCTACTTGGAAATAAAGTTGGCTTTTTAAGAGACACTTCTCGGTTTTTATTTCAGAATATCAGTTTATGTGAAGCCCGATTCACATATGTCATGTCAATCACGCGGTAATGAATAATTATCTTTGCTGAGCACCTTTCCAAATATGAAATCATAATATTAATTTGAACTTAACTATTGCAGTCACGATCTTCCGAATATTAATTTGCCTTAGTTCGCTCAATTAGCAAAATTCGTAGATATATTTCACTTCCACATATTTTATACAAATTTACAGAGCGCCAGTGGCTCAATATTAACCGGCACGATATCTATCTTTCCTTTACATTCGCGACCGACGACACAGCACTACGTGTCACATACACTCACTGCCCACAAGCAAGTGGTACACTGCACACACTAGCGCCTTCACGCCTGAATTCAAGATACTGGCACACTATTGGCTGGATATTTTCGTGCAATGAAAATGATTTTTAAATACACCTATTTTTGATTAGCATGTCATTTCAGTAACTATGTTATTAATTACAACTGCAAACATGAGTGTATTCCCGGTAATGTTGAAATTATTGGAAAGAATTTTTAAAAAGTAAAACAGCAACGTATAAACTGTGACATATAGGAAAACAGTGGAGCCACACACTGCTTGCAATGCTCGACTAACGGCAGCCTTCCCACGGTTATCTGACCACCTGTCTCCGACGCAACGATACAGTCTGTATTTGCAATCGTGGCCTACCGTATATTTGCTTGGGAAGCCAACGGCTGCCCATACAGAGATAAAATAAAATAATCCAGAAAACCCAAAATAATTTATAGTAAAAATTTGTGGTAATGACACAACGAAGCAGGAAATGGACAGTTTGAAAATGTGTTAAACGAATACCGTATTGGTACATTTCTGGTTTTTTGTCAGCAATTATTTGCCTTTTCGGGTTTGTATCACTAGAGTTGTTCGGTGTCCTGAGAAATTTAGTCCATTTGGAGTGAATGCTACCAGGTAAGAACAACAACAACAAAGAAACCAAAGATGTAAACATTCTTTATTGCCCTTCGAAATAGACGCCACCCACTGCAATACACTTTTGACAAGGATCGTATTGATCCTGGAAACTATCAAAAAAGGTCTCCTGTGGAATCGACCGCTAAACATTCATGTGTCATGGCTGCTTTCAATCTGGGAATCAGGAAGAAGCCCGCTGGAGCCATGTCAGGGCCGTACGGAGGGTGTTTAAGAACGGTACCATCTTCTGCATCAGGAATTGGCGCACACGGATCCCAATGTATGCAGAGCCATTGTAATGAAGCAGCTTTCATTTTCCAGTCCTGTTCAACTCTCTTAACTCACCAGGTACGCTGTGAAACGAACAGGTAAAATGGTTTGACCTTCAGCTTTTTAATGATGTCCTCAAGACCCATGCGCATGCACACACATATCCGCCAAGTTTCCGTTCCAGTATAACAGTACTCACCGAACTTTTCAGCCAGACCACTTATCGTCCAAATGCGGAAATGTTTGAAGAACCCTGCCAACAATACTCCAAAGGTTCTGCTATAGGGATAAAATCAAGGAAATTCTGGCCAAAGTATGGTTTCATGTGCGCAAAGTAGTGAGGGTGTTCATTTCCTTTCATAAATGTGAACCCATGATGTCTTGCCATGAAGGGCAGTTATCGGTCGCAGAACGTGACCATCAGCTATTCTCTAAAAGTGTCTCGCATGAAGGTAAAACGATGAAAGTAAAACGGCATCGCAGAGAACCATCTTGTAGTCTAGAAGTGTGCTTGGCGATTGCCGGGTTGGTATCCCACCGCTGTCTAAGTTGACTCCAGACACGTATTCGCTGGTCATCTGGACTCAGAAACGAGAGTCATTACCCATGTCCCTGGCACCACTGCAAAAGGACTTGGACTGCAAGATAGGTCATAACCTCAACTTACTTCCTGCGAGTTCTCTGTTAACGGTCCTTGTGGTCACTGGAACGCCATTTCGTCGTAGGATGGATGAAATTTGTGAATCCCGGGCTCTGTTCGGTACTCCCGTTCTCAAGTCTCTTCAGGTCGACCATTTACTTCTTGACGCTGTGTTCGGTCATGGTTCGCCATTTCTTGCCAACATGCCGAAAAGTGGCATCATTCCAATTACTCCAATCGGAATACTTAAGCCAAACTGCACGTCCTCTATAGAAAGCTGACATCTGTATTGTTCTGCTGCCTATCTGAAAGGAATAACTAATTTTGATCTGAGAACACAAAATTCACGAATACTTTTCGCTTGTCTCGACATTTGCCCCATTGAGTACCATGCGATGGAATTTGTCAGCAGCGTCACACATTCATCATCCATCGGTCCTTTACGTTCACATAAGAAACATGAAAATTTTTGTGCGGATGCACCAACACATCCGATCCCTTGCGGGAATAGTCATAGCTGCGAGCAAGATGAACTACTGGGCTGGGCACAGCCACCCTTGTGTACGTTAAGTTGATAATTTGGACAGGAAGCGTACCTGGATAGCCTAATTTATCAAGGCGACCGTTTGCACAAAGCGGGAAATCCGGGCTCCTAATCCCGTCCCACACAAGTTTGCAACTTTACCATGGCATTTAGTTCAATGCCCTACACCGTTCGATAGGTTCGAAAATTTTCAGAGCCTTCATTTTATGCTCGTGAATTTCAACCAATGGTCTGTTCTTTCGGATACCATACCAATATACTATACAATAACGAGAGCCTCCTATAGTGAAGTATTTACGAAATTCCTATTCTATTGGTCAATGTTGTGTCCTGATGAGCAAACGTATATCATTTTCAACGAGACACAAAAGCCCATACTGCTTGGTTTGGGAAATTCATATCTCTTAGCGAGTCATTTACTTCTCCTTAAATAAACTGTTACGGTTAATAATATCTGAAATGTCACATGTTGTTGTTGTTGATAATGATGATCATGAGAAGGATGGTTATGATGATGAAAACTGTGTAGTAGAGGGTCGTTCAGGCACGGGATTGTTAGTTCAAAGTGGTATGGGTCTTACGACTTTGGATAAACAATTTTCAGTATATCCGTTTTACAGCTTCCCCAGGTACTGATATGCTATGGGGAAAATATAAACTGCCTTCTGATAGTATTAGGGGTGGTTATAGGACAGATGTATTACGATGTCGATTGTAGTTTACAGTAAAAGACACAAAATAATTTGGATTTTTCTATAGTAACAATTAAATGTAATTGTATTAAAAAGTGAACTGTAAATTTCACGATGTAAATTCATATGGTTGACGAAAATGTCACACTGCATATCTGAACAGTTATAAATTGTCAGCGTATCATTACGACACTATAATCTTCTCTATTTGCAAAATCAGAGACTTCAGACGTGGAGACTTGTCAGCACTGACATATCACCAATATTTATATGACTAACTTTGAAAATTTTAACGTAGAACAGTATCTTCAGTATACGGGATAGATGAAAAATCTGAGATATATAGGTTTTAATACAAGTAGTGCTCGTTACGACATCTCTCTTCATTCTTAGATATTTCATTTGTTTTTGAGAAATTATTCAAGCTGTTGCGTCGTTGCATGTATAAAAAAATTCTGCATTCACCTTTTCCTCACTTCATACTAAAGTGAATTTTAAGAAAGTTTGTAAAGACAGGGTCAGATGTGAACATCATCTATATACGGAATAACTGTTCTGTACTTAAAGGTTACATATAACACAACTGAATCTATCTACCACTCGCAGTATTCTCTAAACAAACAACTAAATAAATTAGAACGGAAGATGAATATTTCATCAAATACAAAAATAGTAAATCTGCAACCCATCAATCAATCTTACAATAATCTTACACTGAAACCTCTGAGCTACTACCTCCTTTTTCCCAACCATTATATTTTCACTAATGACTGTACAATAAAATTGCATAAAGAATTGTTTGACATGGTAACATTAATTCATTTCTAATTACGTCGAAATAGCACATATTAACAATTCATTTCGTGCTGACTGAGTAATGTGAAAATAACGATGTCGTGAATTGAGGAGATTAAAATTTCATTGTTCTGTTTCCACGCTCTCGACAGCACAAATAGCAGAGATCACGCACGTTATGCTGCAGTCCTGAGCCGTGCAGTATATGAAGAAATCATTCCAGTGTTTTTATAATATAGTTATTATTACTGGCTGAACCTGGCCACACTTTGTTATGGCTCAGTCTAACGAGAATTTAATGAAAAAGTAAATGAGGGATTGTTGCAAACATACACGCACCGAGAAAATATATGAACCAAATTCGTACCGTACTTTCCGTTGTGAACACGTGGAATGAAACGGTGAAAAAGTCCATTTTCTCAGTGAATCAGAACATAAGTAATGTAGTAAATTTACTTACAAAAATTGTTGTCTATACTTTTCCTGTATAAACAAAAGGATGCGATACTTTACTGACTTTGGAGCTTGCAAAATATAATGCCCCTGAGTAAAGCAATACATTTCAATATTCTCTCCATCTACACACTATCCCCATTCACTCTTGATTTGTTCCTTCAGATTACATCCATCCATATGCAGGCCTCATCTCTGTCCATCTCCTTCTTATCTTCTCTCTACATCCTCATCCCTCTCGCCATCTAGTCCTCCTCTCTCCAATTGCTCATTTTCCTTGCTGTAGGTATTCAAAATGAAGAAATTGAAAACAAGGGACTTATATCAAATTTGGTAGCACCAGTAGAAAGTGAGCAGAAAGTTACATATACAAAATAGTAAGAGAAATGTCAAAGGAAATAAACAACGTTATTGTTATATTTTGACTTCCACTGCTGTAATCATCAGAGGTCTAAAGGTCACAGCATTATACATGTATACTCTGCATTTATTACTCGAAATCAATCAATGACAGTCCACATAATGTAGTTTCGCGATACGTTGTTGCTGCTGCGTGTAATTTCTACTGTGACACCGGGACGATTCGCAGAAGGTAGAAGATTTCAATTTAGGATTCACGCGTATTATTATTATTGTATACTTTAATGCGTAATAAACTATGTGACATCTTTACAGATAAAATACAGTGCCCTTGCGTTTGTGTATTTTGTTCCTATCTTGATGAAAGTTTTCAAACCTGAACTTTATAGCAATTGGACAGTTGCTTTAGGTGTAAGAACAACAGTCAACAGTTAACGGATATGACGTCGTTAACAATGACTGTTGTATCACGCGACAATATTGTATATTACCTCATACACCACTGGACCGATTTCAACCAAATTTGGGGCGCATTTCATTACCGTGATGTGACAAATGTTGTAGGGGTAAGAAACATATACGATATATGGTTCAGGAGATATAACGTCTGAAGCAATAGGAGACACAAAAAGCTGCCACATCATACGAAGAGACTTTATTCATACAACATATGAAATGTGGGTACGTAGAGACTTTCAAATAAGTTTTAACTAATTTCAAACCTTTAGTACATAACGACAGCAAAATGATTAAAGAATAAAAGTTCCTCGGTCAATACTTTCCCGCTGTTCATGGCTTAAAGCTGCGGCTTTCGGTGTGAGGTTAATGTTTATAATTTCTACACTACAGATTGTACTTACTGGAAACAGCTGAGCACATAAACAGTAACGTTCATGGAAAACCACCCCATCTCACATCAGGTTTTAATCTATTACTTCATTCCTATTAACTGTATTCATACTAGATATTATATTAAGTACGGCACTTACTCAAATAGATATATACTTTTAAAAGTATACAATTGTATGACAAATTAAATTCAATTAATAAATACTGTAAAACTTCCTGGCAGATTAAAATTGTGTCCCGCAAGCGGGACTCGAACCTAAGCCATGTCTCCATCATATCCCTTCTTCCAGGATTGCTAATATTGCAAGGTTCGCAGGCCGGCCGCGGTCGCCGAGGAGACTGAGGCGCTCCAGTCACGGTCTGCACCGCCACTACGGTCGGGGCTTCGAATCCCCCCTCGGGCATGGATATTTGTGCCGTCTTTAGTATAAGGTAGTTGATAAGTAGTTTGTAAGTTTAGGGACTGATGACCCCGTAGTTAAGTCCCATAAGCTTAACAAACATTTGAACATTTGAAGGTTCGCAGGATAACTTCTATGAAGTCTCTAAAGTAGGAGGCGAGGTACTGGCAGAAATAAACTTGTGAGAACGAACCGCGAGTTGTGTCGGAATAGCTCAGCGGTAGAACGCTTGTCAGCTAAATGCAAAGGTCCTATGTTCGAGTCCGGTTCTGACACACAGTTTTAATCTGCCAGGAAGTTTCATAAGAGCGCAGACTCCGCTGCGGAGTGAAGGTTTCATTCTGAATATATCCTGACATTGGTAAACTCCTTTCACACCAAGCACCATGTTTTAGTATATTTATTATTTGCTACTAACACACGGCCGTATTCCGATGACGTTACGGAAATTCCTGAAAGCTGGCACAGCTGTTGACAACATAGAACTATGGAGGGCATACGACTACAGGCGAAATCAGTCAATCTATATAAAGTATGAAGCGCATACGACTACCGGCGAAATCATTCAATCTCTATAAAGCAACACGCAAAGTAAAGTCAATCTCTATAAAGTATGAAGCGCATACGACTACAGCCGAAACCAGTCAATCTCTATAAAGCAACATGGAAAGTGAGACAGAGACAGTGTAAATCCAAATAATCCCCCTTTCTTCCGACAGATCTACATTTTATATTTAAATGACTGCATTTTCAACTGCGAGTTCTATTTTCTATTACGATTAATAAATCCCAGGGCAATCTATTAAATACTACAGAAAGGATTTTACATATCCACGTTTCTCACACGAACATTTTTATGTCGCTTGCTCAAGAGCGGGCTCACTAAAGAATTCATTCATACTTGCTCCTGCGCAAATAACAACAAATAATTATAGTTGACTTAGAGAATGTTTTGAATAAATGAATGTTATATGACATTTGTAGTTTGATTACTATCTTTCTTTGTTTGGATACTGCACTTATAATTTGTTACATTATGCAAGACAGCGTTATTTCTTAAATGTTATCCCCTGAATCTCCATCTATATAAAAAGCGAAAGGACTCTCATTCACACACTCACTCACTCACTGACGAAACACAAAATCTCGAAAAATACTTCTATGTAGCTGAAATTTAGCAGGAATGAATTTTTTAGGTAGAAGACGTCAGCTAAGAAAGGAGTTTGTGATAGGGCCTACAGTTCAGGACGTATGACGTCACAAACAATGAAAAACTTCCTCGTGTTGCGGTACGCGATATTGTGACTTTAACAGTCCACTATTTGAGAAGGAGAGCATTTAGGGACTTGCAACAAACTTTAAACATAATTTTAAACCTTTACGAAACTTTTTCTCCCTGAAATGCATAGAAAAATGAAAAAGGAAGAAAGTTTCTCGCTAACTACAGTCCCGCTGTTCACGGCATTCGGAATAACGTTGCAGTTTATAATTTCTACACTACACATTGTACCAGCAGGAAATTTTACAGACGCATACACACATAGTGCTGAATGTACCTTCGAAATTGTATCACAGTACGACACGTAGTTCATGAGATATGAGCATGTACACAGTAACGTTCATGGAAAACCACCCCATCACGCAGCATGTTTTAACCGATTACGTCTTTAGTACTAATTCTATCTGAAACAGATTTTACAGACATACAGTACTTATACAAATGAAAATGTCCCTCAACAATTGTACAACATATAACAATAAACATGAGATCATATATATTGTGATGGGTATTTCCACATCAGACAACATGTTTTATTAAATTTCTTATTTACTATTAAGACAATACTGTATTCCAGTGAGCTTAAGGAAATTCCTGAAAGATGACTGTGCTGTTAAGCAATTTGAAGCAACTTTGAACTGTTAAGCGCATACCGATGTAGGATATAGGAATACACTTCGATAGAGCTGCAAGGAAAAGAAGCGATTGAAACAGCGTACATGCGACGAATACCCATTATTTGATAGATCTGGCTTTTACTTTCAGAGACTGCAGTTTCCAGTGAGACTTGCATTTCCTACTATGATTAATAAATCACAGGGAAATTTACTCAGTACTGTGGAGTGGCCGCAGCGGAGCGCATTGAGGCGCTATGCTACTATGTGCGAGGCCCCTCCTCGTCGGGTGTTCAAAAAATGTTGAAATGTTTGTTAAGCTTATGGGACCTAACTACGGGGTCATCAGTTCCTAAACTTACAAACTACTTATGAACTATACATATTTAAGGAACTTTCACACAGTTAAAAATTACGTGTTAAAATTGTAAGAGTCTGAATGAAAGTCCTTGGTCCACTTGTGCTGTTTTTTTTTTTTTTTCTTGTTTTTTTTTGGATTCGTGAAGACCCGCACAACCGGTTTCACAACCCACAGTTGCATCTTCAGGCGCTTTTTACTGTACAAAATGATAATTGTTTTAATAAATGAATGTTTACAATGAAAATTACATATTAAAAACAAAAAATCCGAACTAGTATGTATGAGAAAGTTACACGCAAAATTTTTTTTTTATATAGAAGCCAGTAGGCTATTGATAGCAATAACTGCTACTTACAAAATTTTCCATATAAGTGATTTATGATGGATAACGGGTTTAATGGTTAGGTGGTACCGCAAGCACCTTGGCCCTCTTCGTCAAAAAGATTAAAAAGAAGTCTACCGTGCGGTTCTTGCCATTTTTTGTTGAAAGAATAGAAAAGTCGGCAATTGGTAAAATTTGTTTGGCCTGTGACAAAAAGCGACGTGATGGGTAGCCCTACAATAGACAACATTATAATGATTAGTGAAAATCACGGATGTTTTTGGGAAATCAGATTTTTGTGTAGAATAAAGGTACATAATTATTTAAACTTACGGATTGTTGTCAGTGTAGTGAGGATCATCAGATCCATCCAGGTGATCAAAAAGTTGCATATTCGTGCAGGGCGGAAGTGCAAATACAACTGAAGAGACGGATCACCCTGTGTGAACTAACTAATACTAAGGACGGCACAAATATCCATGCCCGAGGGGGGATTCAAACCCCCGACCGTAGTGGCCGTGCAGACCGTGACTGAAGCGCGGCCGGCATCTGGTATTCGAATCCCCCCTTGGGCATGGATGTGCTGTCTTTAGTATAAGCTAGTTCATAAGTAGTTTGTAAGTTTAGGGACTGATGACCCCGTAGTTAAGTCCCATACGTTTTAAGAACCACAAAAAAGGAGAAAAAAACCTGTGCGATATATTTGAAAGCTCCATGTTTCTCACACGGACAGCTGTATGTCACTTGCTCAGGGATGGTCTCACCACAGAAAATAT
Organism: Locusta migratoria; assembly: GCA_026315105.1. Lineage (NCBI taxonomy): Eukaryota > Metazoa > Arthropoda > Insecta > Orthoptera > Acrididae > Locusta > Locusta migratoria. The sequence continues at coordinate 108,791,430 of CM048747.1, forward strand.
TTATATTAGATCCTGGAAAAGCCACAAGAAATATTGTCAGGAAGGAAGATTAGTGATTAACTCCCCGTTGACAGCATGGTCTTTAGAGGTGGAGCTTACCCTCGGATTATTTGGGTAAGCATGGGGAAGGAAAGCGGTCTTGCCCTTTGAAAGCTACCACCCCGGCATTTTCCTGTAGTGATTTAGGGAAAAGACGCAAAACCCAAATATGGATGGCCAGAGGCGGTTTCGAACCGCCGTTCTTCCAAAGCGGGACCAGTGTGTTACCACTGCGGCACCTCGCTCGGTGTTGTTTATAGTCAAGTTGCGAATTGAATACATGTATGAATGTATTTTGATTACTAACTTTGTTGTTTGGCTACTGTACTTTAAAGTATGTACATTAGCGTAGGCAACACAGCCTTATTTCTCATATATACTCTGATTAAAATAACTTGTTTTTAGAAAGAAGGAGATGGACAGAGAGAGAAGGGATAGGAGCAGTACTAACCCAAAGCTAGAATAAAAAAAAAAAATACCCGGGCAACGCCGGGTTTTCAGCTAGTACAATATGTTCTTAGAGAAAAAGGAGATGGGCAAAAGCAAAGGGTTAGGAGAAGTATTAAGGTTTGAATAGAAAAATTAAGACTCGGGCAACGCCGGATTTTCAACTACTTTTACAAAAAGAATCTATAAGGGTAGTTCAAAACCAAATGAGCCGGAGTGTGTAATGCGCAAACCGGTGACAGAAGGCGTGAGTAACGAGGTGTGGTTCCAAACAGACAATGGAGGTTCACAGCCCGCCCCTAGAGACACGCGTGCAAGTCACGTGACTGTTCAAAGCTACCAGCAGCAAGCACCAGTCGTCGAACATTGACAGTCGCGTTGCAAACAGTGACATGGAGACGTAAAAAGTATAGCAAGAAGATGGTGTTCGTTTTCAGATAGCGGAAGGTGTACAGGGAATGGAAACTCATCGACGAATGTCACAAGTGTACGGACGACACTGCATGTTCCTTGTAAGGGTCAAAGCGCGGCACAAGCCCTTCATGGAAGGATGATGCACGGTTCGGTGCACAGTTCATCGTCCAAATGGTTGATGCACCCATTACCAGAACCACCGAGCGGCAGTGAGAGCCGTGGTCGGATAGAACGTCGGACGTGTTCACACCATCCTGTGCAAATTGAGCAATGCGTGTAAGTATGTGCCGTGGGTGCCCTGCAGACTTCAATCACACCAGGAAGCATTTAGAATGTCTGCTCATCTGAAGCGCTTTGATCGGGAAGAGATTGCGTTCCTGGCACCAGTTGTGTCATCATTTCGAACCAGAATCGAACCGACTAAGTCTCCAGTGCAAGCATTCAGGGTCACCATCACAAAAAAGCCAAGGCCATCCATACAAGTGCAGGAAAGGTTATGCTGACCTTCTTTGACCGAGATGGCCACCTAATTCACTTCCCAAAGGGCGGGACAACAGCGAATGCCCTGCGTTACTGACAAAATTTGACCACCCTTCGCTAAGCGATCAAATCAAAACGACCATGCAGTCTCACTCGTGATGTCATTCTGGTGCACGACAAGGCTCATGCGGCCAACATAGTCGCGGCACTCCTGCAAAGATGGACATGGTTCTCGGCCACTCTCCAAACAGTCCAGACCTCTCTCCCTGTTATTACGCCATTTTTTCTCCTCTTGAAAAGGGCTCTGAGGGGTGAAGGATTCACCTCGGATGGCGAAGGCACGTTATGAGTGCGGAATGGTTCACATCGCAGCTCCAGAAAGTTTTTGAGACAGCCACTCACCACCTTGTTTCACAGTAGAACAAGTGTCGCTGCAGCCAGCACCAATACTTCTAAAATACAGGTGCTGGTTTCAGTAATTATGCCTTCGTCTCGTTTCTGTTTGATTGCCGCTTATACATTCTTTCACCACTATTAATGACCACTTAGAACATTATTTTTATTTTCAAATTTGGAAATATTCAATGGGACCAAACTGCCAGGGTTGCCAAAGGAAGGGGTCGCACAATCCGTAGCACTGTATCTTAAACCACGCGGCCTTTCCGTCGCGGCCGTTATTAACTTGTGCACATCTGTGACAAAGTACCTTTCCAGTTATGTCACTTTATATGGCTTCCTTGAATAATTTTCACTACAAATCGGCATTTCAGTTTTCGTGTTCAAGTATTTTTATGATGATGATGATGATATTTACTATTATTAACACTACGTCTCAGTTTTGAACTGACAATGAAGTATAATAAATGAATGAACTAGATGAGCCGTGCGATTAATTCGCACTCTATCCTTATCAGATAGGAAAAATAGTAATGGAGAAGAGGCAGATGCAACTATGTATGTATAAAAGATAATAAACTTTAAATAGTATTAACAAATATTAGTCTCAGTAAAAGAAAATTTATGTAATTAAATAAATAAAATTCGATTAATTCTGAAACATATAAAAAATCAGATATTGACTTTTTCATGTTTATTTCATGTTTTGAAAACTTGTTTATTTTACAAAATTCAGTTCATTCGCGCAGTACACATCGCTTGCTTGAACAAAGTGAACAATCCCAACAGCTGTTGTGCATCGACGTGTGAAACAGAAATCTCATGATAAACTACGCTTTCGTAAAGAATCTAAACAACTCAAGAACTTTCGCGTCTGTTAGTTAAATTATTTGTGTATTTTTCGTCGTTGCATCGACATGTATAGCCGAAATTCTGCCGTAAACTATGCTTGCATCAGAGATGGTCTTTGGCTTGCATAAAAAATCCAAACAACTGCAAGAGCTGTCGTTCATTTTGGTGGCTGATGGGAGCAACCGTGAATACATGTCCCATTCACGATCGCTCTTCGGGTATCAACATAGTTTGTACGAACAGTACAAATTCATAATTTATTTATTTATTTTTGTGTAAACAATAACTTTAAACTATCTATGTATTTTTAGTCATTTGTGAAAAACGAAACCTTGAAAATGAGGCCTCAATCATTAAATTTAGATAAGCAATATGGGATATATTGCGTACCCACAAAAAACACCGATGAAAAATAATAAAGGAATTAATTTATAATTACTGTGTTAGCTATGTTTAATTTTAACAGCTAAAGCTGAGATTCACAGTTAAATGCAGTGAATTCTCCATAAGACACCTTCTTTTGTCACTGTAAAGAACCACTTTCCGGGAAGAGCTAGGAAGGCTTACGTGTAGGCGACTGTAAGTTTTCCATTCTGTTTCAAGAAAAATATTCTCATTTTTCTTCATCTTCCATATCCATCAGTTGTTTGATCGATTAGGGGCTTGCCTACATGTTTCTCCTCAGTTTACATTTATATCCGAATCTGTAATCCAGAAAACATTGTCAAACACACGACCAAGGTTTCGTCCCTTTTTCCGGCTGTTAGGGCTTTATGTGGTTTATTCTAATGTGGATAACTGGATAACTTTCTCTCTTCATGGGAGTGATACAAAGTGGTGGTGGTATGTCCTCAGACGAATAGTTTAAAGAAGTACCCGAATTACTTAGAGTAAGGGAGGAAATTACTGCTTATCGTCTCTTAGATAACGTGGTCATTAAACGCGGAGCAAAATTTCATATTGTTGTTAATTATGGGAAAGGCAATTGGTCGCACCATTTCAAAAGAAGAATCCAGGCAGTTTACTGGAAAGATTTGGCGAAATCATAGAAAATCTATCCACAAAGTTCAGAACTATCTGACGAGTGTGTATCATCACTGTGGCATGTTTTTATCCGGTGGACGACCTTACTTTGACCATATATGCACCATATATGAAGTTGTATAGCGCCAGATGAAGTTTATAGATATGTTAGTGTATTAGTTTTGTGATTTTTACAATGTTTCCATGTTTCAAGAAATGAAAAAAAAAAAAAATTAAACGTGTCGCGTGGAATTATATATATATATATAAACATCGATGTCTCGTCCGATGTTCAGCCTGTTACTTTCTTCATGTCCGATTCAAACACGTTTCGAAACTTTATGATACAGTTTTCTGAGGGAAGTCATCCATTGGGATAGGACCTTGCGAAGACCAATATTTATGATTCTTTCTTCAATCTAAATATGCATTATTGTTTATTGTATACATAGTTGACTGACAGTGGTTCTTTCAAATTCTTCAAAATTGTTAAATTCTGTATTCCGATAGACGTAAAACTGAGTTGAGTGATGAAGCATTCCTAGAGCTCTTAAATGACAATTAGACATTCCTGTGCAAATTTTAAGTTTTTTTTAATGTCAGTATTACCTTTCGGGCAAAATCACCTCATGAATTATGGAGCGGAAACGAGCTCTAATGTACGGAAGGGGTCCTGGAAATATAAAAATAGTGATGCTATTATAAATAATTCATTTCTCATACTCACTGATTGAAGTAGTGATGGATTAATTGCGGCCCTCTTGTTTGTTATAAATATGTTATCCTTTCTAAATGTGCGTAAGACACATATATATATTACTATATTTTATCATTACATGAACTATCGCAGTTACACATCAAAGGTGTGTTTATTGCTAAAGACTGCATCTTCATCATAAACGAAAAGCAATTACAGTTTGTTAACATCATAATGAGAAATTTATTCTTTGAGATTTATATGGGCTCTTTGGTAGTTTCCAATAACGGACCTTGTTTGAGGAGTTAATTGGCTATGAGCGCGTTAAACAGAGGCGTTTATTGTCTGAGTATTGACGCTGATGTAATTAATGTAAACCCTGTAAATTACCGCATCGTTAATTCATGGATGTCGGTCATCGAAGCCGCCACGTGGAGTGAAGCTTTGATTACTGCCGTTAGGTAATTTGCTTTCCTTACTTACCTCTCCTGCTTTGCAGATACATATTGCTAAGAGTTCGAAACTGAATCGCGACTATAGACAGATACAATAAATTTAGTGCTTTCCCGATGTTATTCGCATCTAGTATGTCATCAATTACAGAATTCAAAAATGAAAAATAATATTAGTAGAAACTTCAAGTGCATAAAATATTATTAATTTTCCTTTACTGAACACTTTAAATGATGTCTTTTGACGTATAACGCTAGAGTTAGTAAACCTGCAACTCAATATTTATTTCCAAGATTTTAGTTGAAATATGTCCTCGAAACATTGCGAGTGCGCTGCTCATATCTTTGTAGAAGATGCCTTCCTTCTTGGAACATTGGAACAGCTGAGTACTAACATTAAAGGGAAGTAAAAAAAAAAAAAAATTAGCTTATGGGACTTAACTGCGTGGACATCAGTCTCTAAACTTACAAACTACTTATGAACTAACTTATACTAAAGACAGCACATACATTCCTGCCCTAGAGGGATTTCGAACCCCCGACGGGGAACGGCTCCACGCATCGCAGCATAGCGCCTCAGTGCGCTCGGCCGCTCCTCCGCGGCAGACAGCAACAAATGATGACATTCGCTTGCCCATTTTTAATAAATTTTTAATTTTTTTTAATCACAAGTGACGATTATGTCAACAGTCATACACGTACTACATTGCTGGCGAAATGTTCAAATGTTTGAAACCTATGGAACCAAACTGATTTGTCACCCGTCCACTACATAAACTTATACTAAGGACAACACACACACGCACGCACATGCTCGAGGTTGCAGACGCACACTCAGCAGCAAGGCGCCTTAGAGCGCACGGTCACTCACATGTGGCGATGTAATAAGTAAATTTCATGCACAACGCTATGCAAACGGTACAGATTTCTTTGCAACATTTGGTTATTTAGTGTCACATATACATTTGTTATAAAGAGACCTGCTTACATTAGATGAGCTATGCACGAAGCCGAACTTTCAGAAGGCTGAAAATCGTCGTTGTCGCTATTGTTTACAGTCATAAAGATGAGCAGAACAGCGTCGATGTGTAGCACTATTGTTTCTGGGTTCCAAACTCGACAGGAGCGATAGTTCTTCATTTTACAGATCAGTGCTTGTTATTATTATTCTGTTAATTTATTTATATTCTTATTTTTAAGCTATTCTATTTTATTTTCATAATCGTATTGCCTACTTATATTGGCTGTTTCTTTTCACCTTAGCATATTTTCCGAGTGTCAAGCATCACTGCTCGTAGTTTCTAACACGGCGGCTGGTGTGGCCACCAATCAGTGTGAGGATACGAGGCGCGTCCAGAAAGTAAGTTCCGTTTGGTAATAAAATGAAATTGTATACGGATACAGAAGAAATTTTTATTGCACAAAATTCTACAACTCTTAAACTACTTTTCCACATAACTGCCGAAATTTTGCAGGCATTTGTCATAGCGTGGCACCAAGTTCTGTAAACCTTCTTCATAGAAATCTGTCGCCTGTGTCTTCAACCAGCTGGAAACAGTTTCTTTCACCTCGTCGTCATTGGTGAAGTGATGACCGCCAAGGAAAGACTTGAGATGTCCTGGATCTTGTCATCAATCGTGTGAACTAGTTCTTCTGTAACCAAAGGTGGACACCCACTTCGTTCATCATCGTGCACATCACTACGCCCACCATTGAACTGTCGGTCCCATCTTATCACCATCGAATCTCTCATAGCATTTGATCCGTTAACATCGCAAATTTCCCGATAAATTTCACTTGGCATTCAGAAACCCAATCACCGACCTGATTTCACAGACTGCGGGATTTTCAATCAACGCCGACATTTCAAGCAAGCACAACAAAGCGTACGTAACTGACAGCGATCTACAAATGGCGCACGTTTTTCTCCTTGATACACATAGTCTACAGCGCATGCGCGGAACTGCAGTCGCAGAGCTGCAGCGGAGATAAATTGAAACGGAACTTACTTTCTGGATGCGCCTCGTATTTTCTTGTATCCTCTGTTAGCAGGGAATTTGTTTTCCCTCAGGTAGCTGACCGTCGTTTTCTCCGATACCTAATACATCACGGAGCGTAGGTTAGGTTAGGAAATGAAATTCAGCGCAACAAAATGCTGCCCCTGATACAGTTGAGACATGGATCACCAAAAACTCAGCTGTCTATAGAGTATTTGACATATCCGGCATAGCACGCGGTAACCACTTCGATCATTGCTTCGTGTTTCACCTGAATAGAAGAATCGAGTAGTTTATAAAAGTTGTAACTGGCACCCTAAGGGGCAACGTTGTCGCATTAAGTGACAAGCGTCATGTATCAAATAATTGTTCTCTGTGTTGCTTCAATATGTGAGTCTCTCTTAACCGTAGAAATTACACACAGGAACATTCGGCACCTGCCTTACACACTATCTACTTTCGTCAGTTGCTTCGTCATTCTTCAATAAAACTCCTAATGTTTCAATTACTTGCAGTTATAGACTAAAATTTGGCGTTTCCACTGTCTGGATGTAATATTAATATATATGAAAACTGTGGTGTTTGTGCCTATACTTCACTTTGCAGCGAAAACTACTCATCGCAAACGAGTAGTGTTTTTATGTGGTAGTAGGTATATGTCTCCTATTGTGCAGTATGGTGGTAGAGGGTTAAACATCAAAACGGGAGTCGAAAGTACCGACTAATATAAAATTCGACGTGTGGGTGTCATTATTTTGCTCTTCAGCACAAACTACACAAGGGAGACAAACAATCTCTCTGTGTTGTTGTGCAACATATCAATTCTGTCTCGATAACTATGAGAGGGTGGACGATATAGTGGTTGAAATTCATCAGCTTATATAAAATTCGGACTGTAGACCAGCGATGACTTTTGATAATAGCAAAGAGGTTATATACTGCGAAACGTGATGCACATTCTTCAGCTGTTTTTCTGCAAGAAGATTACGGATAAAGATAATTAAGCGCGTATTGGAGTTTGAAGAGTAAAACTACCAAGAAAGAAGCCAAAGAGTAAGAAAGAAATTCGCGTTCTCGATCCGTTTCTAAAAGGCAGAATACGGCACTGAAAAGTGAATCTACAGACGATGGAAACCTCAAATTTGTAAACGTTGTTTATCTTACACTGTAGGCATCAGCGATTTTTCGGTATTCCCATCCCTAAGGTGGTGAGATAGGGGATGATCGGTTTTTAGAAAATACGTTTCTATTCAGCTAATTTTGAAGGAAAAAATACGAAAATCCGGATTTAGATTTTTAATTGGAATTTTAATAACACGTCTTTCGATATTTTTGGATATTGAACCGTTAAGCGGGTGAAATAAGGGAAAACTTTTAAAGTTGCCAATAAGACTATTTTGATGCTAGAAATGCGAAAATTGGGATTTGGAATTACGGTTAGAATTAAAACACAAAAATTGTGAGTGATTTTTTGATTTCTGTCATCACTGGTGCAATAGTGTGGCAAGTTGTGTCAAAATTCTTTATTAGAAATTTATTTTTGAAACTAAATCTATGAAAATTTATATTTAGAAGTAGAAACAAGCAACGCAGAACGTCCAGTCTACGCATGCTAAACAGCGGGAATTAAGCTAGTTACGTATAATTTAAAACAATTTCTCCTGACCGAGCGAAGTGGCGCAGTGGGTGGCAGGTTGGAGTCGCATCGGGATGAAATTAGTTTAATCATTAATTCCATCTGAATACAAATTCTGAACGGATTTTCTTAATAATTAAACAACGTGATGGTTTAACTGTAAATGATGCGGTCGGTGTCCTTTTTCTTTACCAGTTCCAGCTTGTACTTCATTTCCACCCATCTTGTTATCAATGGATGTTAAGTTTTTGGCTTTAAAGGGTGTAATAATGCAAACTAAAGTTGTAAAATGACATAAAGACAATGAATAAAAAAGTGAATTATAACTTCACTGAATGAGTTAATTTCTAATATTTCAAGTCCTATCAGTGTCTACTTACCTGTGATTAGTGAAACATGGATGCATCAATATAGAATGTAAATGCAACGTTGCTTATAACTATAAGAAGACTAAAAACGCTTGTACGTTTCTGTGGTGTTTCGTAGCTTATGGCAGGTGAAACTAATTACTAGTACTCCAATTAGGCTACTGACACCTGATGGAGCAAAACAGCGATTACGTTTATGGTAATTTCAAACTGTATATCAATTATGATCTTCTCGTAGCGTATTTCACATATTTCATACACATACTGAAAATTCTATCCTTTATTCATGGTTATTAGTTCCTCTGTCGTATCTCATGGTCATATTAGAGTTCCAACAATGGAAAACCGATTTGAATGTCAATGATGGGGATAGATAGCAACTCACTGTAAACAGAATCGCCAAGCTGCTTACAGGTACGAAAAATAGACAATCAAATTCACGCAATTTGAATTTTGGACCATAGGCTTCATCAAAAAACACAACCATTCACACAATGCCTAAGACAACTGTACACACACAACTATCATGTCCGTCGCTGGAGAAGCTTCGTAGCTTCCCTCCAGCTGAAGCCTTCCATCCGGCTCCACTACGTTGGTACCTGTCAGGTCCCAGTAGTCCAGTAGTATTTGCTGCAAGAGGAATTAGAACATCTCCAAAATGAGGGCTTTATCACTGCAGTGTGCTGAAGTCAGTGGGCGACGGCATTGGTCATTATCCAGAAGCCCCGGGACACCTCCACCTATGGGAGGAATTCATAGCTTTTCTAAACACTTGACTACTGTTGGAAGACAATCCCTTTCCCCTTCCCTACGACCTATTCCCTTGTCTCGCGGGTGGCCAATTCCTTTCCAAATTTGAGTTGGGGGTAGCCTATATTCCCTTGGACGCGTCTTCCCTACAACTGACTGTTATTAACAACCCATTTAGCCTTTTCGAATTCCGAAGAGTGAAGTTTGACATTGTAAGCGCTACTGCAATTATTCAGAGATATTTGGAATAGCAGTGGCACGGCATACCGGGATGCATAATTACCTCAGTGACATAATAGTCACCGGTTCCTCCTCCTCGGAGTATTTATGGAAACTCCTCTTTCTCTTCCAACGCCTGTGGGATGCGGGTCTCAAATGTAACCCACGGAAGTGGTCCTCTTTCCAGCCCTCTATTTCTTGCCCTCTATTTCGTGCACACTATTTCGTGCCCTCCATTTCCCGATAAGGCATCTCTCATTCCATTTTCTATATTGAGGCCAACTTTCCTCGTCCTCCGATCTACATCCGCTTTATCCGCTAGTCGGCAGCCTGCGAGTCGGTATTCCACAGTCTTAAGCTGCAGATCCCCTCTGCATACTACTCTCCATCTCTCCACTTCTTACTGGCCTCCTATTGGCAACCTATCATCCATATCTGCAAATCCCCCGCTGACGCCTAGATGAAGTACTCGCAGACCTAAAGAGCAGCACTCGCCATTGTTTTCCTGTATAAAATTTGTGCCGTTCTTGAACGGCACTTACTTTCACCTGATTACCGGTCACAAGCCTTTTCAAGCAGTCCTCTTCCTTTAGGCTACCTATGAAGACCTGTTTCCTCCCGAAGTTCATTTTACCATCGATTTTCGCTTCACTTCCAGTCAAGTCTCTTTCAGACGCACTGGGTGCAATTGTGTACATAACCTCTACAGTGCCTAGATCAGAAACATTTTTTCTTAATGGAAACAACATGTACACAATTGTGAGTATTCAATCCTTTCATCATGCAAACTAACTCCCCCTCGCAGAACAACACCGTCAAAAATCAAGTTGTGTGTGTTACACTGTTCAGCAATTAATGGGCCTCAAAGAAAACGTAAGCTTTGGGTTACTTCTATTCAAATGCATAAATGAAAAGTAGTAGAATTAATTTTCCCGGTTAACCACATACTGCATTTTTTTCTGAAAAAAGTGACATTTTAAGTACAATGTCCTGATTTCATAAAAAGTGCTTAAAAATTCTAAATCTTATGTAGGGGCGTTTATTTTGATATTAAGGGTTTGTGCCATATATGGGGCAGCATGCAGTAATGTCTAATACCTTGTGATACCAGTTTTGTGATGATGATTCACAACTTGGAAAATATACAATAATATATACAGATGTACTATCAGAACTGTATTTATATAAAAGAATTACAATTTCTAATCATTACAATACACGCTTTTGAGAAAAGAACACAAATTCAGTTTTCATTTTTCTCTACTCATTATGAAACTTGATGAAGCAATTTGTGTCCTTGAACAACCATAATGTCGCACTGCACTGCACTGCACAGGCTATATAGGATTTTTCCTTGCATTCTGGATACTTGAAATGACCACGATTTTCTAGTCAGATATGCATCTATCCCATCCTGTCTCACGCTGTGGAAGATTTGCTGTAGAGCCTCTCTTCTTCTACTGTCAAAATATTTTTGTATTTCATTGCTTGGCCTACCACTTTCTTGGATAAGGATTTCTTATTTTTTCTATGGCCTCTGCAACTTCGACCTTGAAATCGACAAGAGGGATGTGGTCTGTATTTCTTCTTCTCCATAGCAGCCAGCTGTTCACACAAGCCAACTAGGTGAATGAATATCTTCAGGTATCATTTTTTGATCAGATTTGAATTCTATTTTATCCCATCATAGAATTTAACAGATCGACAAAAGTTGAAATTTTACTCTACGCCTCCAAGGATTAATGTTGTGCTATATTTGTCACAGACCTGTTTTTCAATATTAGATGTATTCTAATTCACAAATATATATAACTTACCTCTTTATAATTGTCCACAGATGACCTTTCCCCCTCCAAATAATATAAACACTGAAATCAACCGCTTACTGTAACTGATACAACTGTTTGTATGACCAAACTTGGACGTAAACGGCTCGCAACACAAATCAAAGATTCATACCACGCAGCTCCTCACTCTCCTAAGAAATAGCACACACAGCTGCTCTTGACTGCGTGACAACATGCAGTTTGGAAATATATGCTCAGATATGAGTTTGACAAAGAGAAAAGTGATAGTGCAATATCTGGCACATATGATCACTTTGATAGTACAACAGCTAGTAATACCAAATTAATAATCTTAGCTCATGAAAGGAGTCTTTTTTTAGTATATGCATACAACAGCATAAATATTCTCTTTATGCATTCAACAGCATATATGTTGCTTCAAAAATGATTAAAAATCTAAGTTAAAAGGATTGCAGATTAAAACTTTTCCTCCCTACAGAGAAAATGGAGATCTGAAAAGGATGTGAATGCTGATGCCTCTCTCTCGGCTGCCACTACATCTACATCTGCATCTACATACATACTCCGCAATTCACCGTAAGGTATGTGGCGGAGGGTACACTGTACCACTACTAGGCATTTCCTTTCCTATTCCACTCCCAAATTGAACAAGGAAAACAAGAATGCATATATGCCTCCGTACGAGCCCTAATTTCTCTTGTCTTTGTGATCTTTACACGAAATGTAAGTAGGCGGCAGCAAGATCGTATTACACTCAGCTACAAATTCCGGCCCTCTAAATTTACTTAACAGAAATTCACGAAAAGAACGTCGTCTTTCTTCCAGCGATCCCCAATTGAGTTGCCGGAGCATTTCCGTGACACTCGCGCATTGCTCGAACCTACCGGTAACAAATCTAGGTGCTCGTCTCTGAACCGCCTGTATGTCTTCCTTTAAACTGACCTGCTGCGGGTCCCAAACACTTGAGCAATACTCAAGAAGTGGTCGTACAAGCGATTTATACGCGGTCTCCTTTACAGATGAAATACATCTTCCCAAAATTCTCCCAATAAACCGAAGTCGGCTGTCCGCGATACTCACAACTGTCCTTACATGCTCGTTCCATTTCATATCGCTCTGCAATGTTACGCCTAGATATTTGAACGACGCGACAGCATCAAGAAGCTCACTACTAATGCTGTATTCGAACATTATGGGATTGTTTTTTCTACTCATGCGCATCACCTTACATTTTTCTACATTGAGAGCTAGCTGCCATTCTTCGCACCAACTAGAAATTTTGTCTAAGTCAACCTGTATGCTATTACAGTCAGTTACAGACGACACCCTCCCATACACCACAGCATCATCAGCAAACAGCCGCAAATTACAACTTACTCCATCCATCAGATCATTTATATAGATAGAAAATAATAGCGGTCCTATCACACTCCCCTGAGGCACGCCTGACAATACACTCGTCTCTGATTAACACTCACCGTCGAGAACAACGTACTCGTACTAAAGGAGGAACCCTTCCTTTGATACGTCGAACCTCCTCATCTCACAAGTCGATTCGGGAGGCTCTCCACTGTATTCCTCTTGAATAAGACAAAGTTTCCGCCGCCACCTCGGCCGACCCCTTTATGCGTGATATGTAATGGAACTTCCTTCGTGGCTAGCTCCCAATACCACCTGTCCTGCCACGTCCTCTTCGCGACTCTAGCGTCTGTCCGCCACCTGCCTTCACTGCCTCTTGCGTTCGACCTCAGCTGTGCACTCAGCAAAGTCTCCTCCCTAACTGCCTTACCGGTCAAAAGTGTGTTCTGTCCGCTTTCCATAACCCCTGAACGGCTGACAACCAAAACTGCACAGAAGAATTCTGGCAACCTACACGCCCGGCGACCTGGAGGCTAACCAACAGAAAAGCACTACACTCAGCTTACTTACGGGTTGACTCTTCTTGCAAATGGCCCCGAGGTACTGCACATTGGCGTACTCCTACGCCAGGCAGCTAGTGGTATGCCGCCGTTACTAAAGGCGACGCCAGCATGTTCCAAGTATCATCATTGATCCTATCCTGAAAACCGTAGCTACAGGATGACTCCAAGTTTCTCGACGACAATTGGCAAATGACCATTCGAGTGGGGACATAGTTTCTGTGCAGTTAGACGCGAAATTGTTGCGATGATAAACCTACGTAGACTGTGTCATAGTAAATTGTACTTAGAACGTTGTATGAAGATAGGCATTGTACAGTTCATATGTTAGTTTCACGGTGCAGTGTTCACCATTTCGTTAATACACTTATTTTGGTATTGGTATTGAAGTAAGAGATTGTTCTAATTTCGAAAAACAGCTTGCATGTTAAAACTGAAGCTCATATGAAATTGCAGTTGGTGCATATTAAATAGTATATAGCTGTGGGACGAAAGAATTCTCAAATAAAATTTTCATGCTAGACTTAGGGGGAGATTTCTAACCAAAAGCCATATTGTGAAAATTTATTTTATGTAGAAAAATCATTTCCGTGTATGTACGTCAGCGATAAAACCAGAGATAAACTGAATTTAGGAAAATGTAAAAATGGAGAGGATTTTCACGTGTGGTTAGTACACAAAACATCAATGTCAACCACGTCATTCAAATAATTAGAATGTTAGGAAATTGTTAATTCATATAGCAGAATTCCATCATCAGCTACGATGTTTATTTCCTTATTGTGCAAAGCGTTTCTAACACCTTTTTCTAGGGCTAATAGACGGTAAATATCCTTGCGTTTGTCACCTAACTGTAACAGAACGAAAAACCTACTACACTGAAAGAGGTGATCTGTATATCAGGCGAATTTTATGTGATGATTTTTTTTTTTTATTTCTTATTTATTTTTTTATTTTTTTGCAATCTGTTGAATATTTTGTAACTTCATCAGGAAGTGTCTGTTTCGTAACTATCCGTATAATGCCACAGTAAATTATTGCGGCAAATAAAACTGAGACTGTTCACGGACACATTTATGCAAATTCCATGTTCTTAAAGTGAGTTGATTACAAGCGCGAGTGAGTAGTGTAATACTCCGCGCGAGCCCCATATTCTTACATTTTCGGTTTATAGAATACTTAACTCGCCAAGAGAAGTTATGCACAGGAACGATACCTCCAGAACGCTGGTGACTTGACTTTAAACACCCTACAATAATAGTCATCATCTTGAACAACATCAGTGCCACCCGACGCCTGTACTTAGATCTCGACTATTCAAGAAGCTGCTTATAGAACCGGAAATGGCATATCTCTCAGCAAAAGGAGACCACTACTACCAAACGTCTCTTCTCGACCATGATTCTCTTCGATGAAACTTAGTAGACGTAAATTCACTTCCATCATTTCGATGAGACTGAGACATGGATGTAATCCCGCTCATCTACACAGTTTAAAAATTACCAGGTCCCAAGACCGCTTTAAGTATCCAGTGCAAGCGACAGATCTCAAACAAATTATATTGGCCTGACAGAGTGTCTTCTACATGAAACTGGTTGCGAGGCCTTACTTCCCCCCCCCCCCCGGTTCCCCACAAAACAAAAAAAAAAACAACAAAAAAACAAAAAAAAAACCCTTCTAGGTTCGACAAGAATCAGTACAATGATTTCCTCTCAGACTACTTAAAAGTAGCCGGAATCCAGTTATATGAGTTGTGTTTTTTTTACTTGGCACCCCTAGGGCTTGAAATGTGAGAAGTAATGTTTATTTTATTTTACATTGTGATCTCCATTCTGGACTCTCATCGTTATTTTGTGTTGTTTGCAGTAATGTTTCAATAGTTATAACTGCCATTCGTTGTACGGTATCTTTACTCTCTTCATTTATATCTTATGTTAAACCTGATGTGTGTAGTCGACCTCTCTATGTTGTGGTACAGAATTTCACAAATATATTCTTATGGCACTGTTGAAACCGATCATATGTATCACGATTGTTCCTTCTCTGATTGTTCTGTCCGCCCATCCATTTCCCTGCTTCTGTCATAACCTGACCCACTCCTACCAGTCTCTCTGTTCATCTCCTCTCTCCCCTGTACATAAGGAACTGCAAATAGCTTGCCAACATCGTGGTGATCAAAACGTGGAAACGTCTGGCGTGGGGTACGAAATGTTAAGTACACATGTTTCCCTTGTTTTGTAGGTCGGTGTGTACAATAACATCTAGATCATAAATATCATCATCATCACTGATTATGCCTTTCTGCGATCATTCTGAAGCATAGTCCCCTATTCAATACTAACTGTGATGCCTTGTCTGTTATTTGCTTCAAAATTATTCTTCACCAAATCTAAGTACTTTCTCCTTGGTCTATCTCGGCTCTTCTTACCCTCCGCTGCCGAGTTCATGAGTCTCTTAGGTAACCTTGCTTCTTCCATCCGTGTAACATGACCGCACCATCTCAGCCGTTCGCTCCGCTGCACCTATGATGCTCATTCCCAGTTTTTCTTTGATTTCCTCATTATGGACACCTTAATGCCATTGTTCGCATCTATAAGATCGGAATTAAAATTTTACTGGTATCATCCACTGTCGTATAGTATCCTCCGCAATGCGGCGGACGACTTCATTCGTGAAAAGTGACCTTCCTGTTGGTTTGAAAAATGGGCGTATGGCTGTCTTGGCCGGGAGAACCCTTGCGGGTTTGTTCAGCCGCCTTAGTGTAAGTTTTTTTATTTCCCTGCCGGGAATCGAACCCGGGCCTCCTGCGTGGTAGTCAGCGACGGTACCGCTGAGCTACGGAGGCGGACTATTGCTTTCGAAGATCAGCTGTGAAATGTTTCATTAAGCTAGGAAGAAAAATGAAGCTGTGTATGTTTGACACAGTAAGAAAGTACACTTCGCCAGGCACAGTTCGAGTAATTATGTAAAGAGTGGCGTTCCTCATTTTTGGAATGCCAGTTGTGCAAAATTGTAATGGTTTCGAATGAGCAGTGTGCAAAACACCTATATTACGAATCTTATCCCATGTGCCCATGCCCAGAGAATCTATTTGGATTTTTTCAATATTTATCTCCTTTCTTTTTAACCACCCTTATAAAAAAAAGGAAAAAAACCATAAAGAATCATTTTTCTCATCGGCCAAACCATTTCTGTGTCTTTGCGAGACTGAAAAACAATAATAATAACTTTTTGAAAGCTATCTTCCGTTTGGTAGCTCGGGAATACTCTGTAGGAAACATGTAAACAAATGTAATGTTTCACAATTTTTGTGAAAAGTGACGAAACACAAAAAAATAAAAATACAAAATAAACAATAAAAAAATAAAATTAAATTTAAAAGCCCAATATACAAGCGATGTACTTCAGAATTATTCACTGGGAGGAACTGACTGTTTCGCACAAGAGCTGCAGCTCCCAAATATAATGAAACGCCTCTTCCAAAGCAGAACGTGGGCGGCAGCCGGTGGTTTTCATTACAGCTCCAGCAGTGCGTGGGCGGAGCGGCGGCAGCTGCGAGCAGCGCTCCTGCACGTGGCCGTGGCCCGCCTCCGCCGCACGTTTCGTCTGTCTCCGGCGCTCAGGTTACTTCCTATGTATATTATTATCCCTGCGGGACAGGTATTGTGGCGGGAGTCTCCCCTCTGACGTGAACGAAATATGGCATCTCGCGTTTCTAACAATATTAGGGGCGCGCAGTTGAGTTCCGCACGGGCGAGGGAAGGGTCCGAGGGGAAAGGGAAGGGAAGCGAAATAGGCCACGTCGCTTCTGGCCAGACACGGAAACGCGCCATATTGATTGCCCACACGTGTCTCTCTAATCTGCACGCACGTGCCCGCTCTCCTTCGCGTCTCTGAAATATCACGAAACTCTCTCCCTTGCGCGTATTCCTTTCCGTGGGGAAAACTAGTAGTGTGTATGTAACTCAGAGTACCCCAGTCAATCTATAGCTTTGCTTGCATGTACCGCAATTACTAGTAGTTTAGTGATAGCTGATCAAACATTTGTTGCAAGGTGTAGTCGCCAAGTGTCTGACGATGAAATAATATTTATTACAATGGAAACGTAAGACGTAATCAATAATTACGACACACATTTTGATTGCCCATAGCAATAATTATGCATGTAATCACCTTTATCAAAATGTTTGTTCAAATGTTTGTACAGCTTATGGGACTTAACAACGGGGTCATCAGTCCCTAAACTTACAAACTACTTATTAACTACTTACGAACTAGGACGGCACAAATATCCAGGCCCGAGGGGGGGATTCGAAACCCCAACCGGAGTGGCCGTGCTGACCGTGACTGGAGCGCCTCAGTCCCTTCGGCCACCGCGGCCGGCTCACCTTTATCGATAGTTGTGCTTTAATGAATAGGAGAGGAAAAGCAAGTACCAAGATAGTTATAATTATTATTTACTAGCTGAAAACCCGGCGTTACCCGTGTATTTATTTGTTTATTCCTGTCATTTTTCAGGTATATAATCATTTGTATAAGGGCTATTTGTCTGTAAAATCTCTTGGGAATACAATTAGTAGTAAAGAAGTAATAGATTAAAACTTGGTCCGTGATGGGGCGGTTTTCCATAAACGGTACTGTTTACATGATCATATCTCGTAAACTACGTATCATATTGCGATACAATTTAGAAGGTACACTGAACTATATGCGTGTATACTGTCTGTAAAATTTCCTGCTGCTACAATTTGTAGTGTAAAAATTAAAAATTGTAACGTCACAGCGTATGCCGTAGTTTTACTCCATAAACAGCGGTTGCTATGGTTGTCAGCGGAAAAAATTTTAATTAAAGTTTGAAATTATGTTTAAAGTTTGTGGCGAGTCGCTAAGTGCTGTCATTCTCATACAGTGTATATATAAAGTTTCGCTGTATTATGAAACATTTTTTGCCATTCCTATTATTTATGACTTCATATCTTCTGAACCATAAGTCGTATGTGATTCTTAACCCTTCAGCAATTGTTACCTCACGGTAAGGAATACGTGTACCAAATTTGGTTGAAATCGGTCCAGTGGTTTGGGAGAAAATGAGCAGCATTGTCCCTAAATGCAGCAGTTTTCCGCGCATCTCATTGTTTATGACGTCAAATCTCGTGAACTGTATATCGTACGTGATTCTTACACTTACGGCGACCGTCCTCATGGACTGAAGCTTACATGCACAAAATTTGAAAACACTGGATCAAAACTGTAGATTTGTATGCAACACGTACTTACATACGGACACTCTGCTTTATATATTAGATTTACTCCATTTAGCTTGATGTGCCTATTATGCAGAATGTTTGTATTTTTCGTTACAAAAATCTCTCTGTTAATTTCAGCATACTATATGCGCACTGTATAATTGATAAGTTCTATAGTTAGATGTTAAGCAACTTGAATCTTCCTTATTCAAATTAACATTCCAGGGGCATCAAAAGTATCATGTAACTGCAAATTCCTTCTTCCAGGCATGTTTGAACATTTTATTAAATATGGCTGCAGTGAACTTACGAGGCGCGTCCAGTAAGTAAGTTCCGTTTGGTAATAAAATGAAATTGTACCCATATACAGAAGAAATTTTTATTGAACAAAATTCTGCAACTCTTAAACTTCTTTTCCACATAACTGCCGAAATTTCGTAGGCACTTGTCTTAGCGTGCCACGAGTTTTTGCATGCATCCTTCACAGAAGGTTGCCGCCTGTGTATTCAACCATGTGGTAACAGCTCTTGAAGTGTTGACCACCAAGGACAGATTTTAGGTGTAAGAAGAGATGAAAGTCGCTAGTAGAGAGGTGTATGGATGATGATCAAACAAGTCCCATTGAAATTTCCGTAAGAATTGTTTCGTCACATTCGGTGTGTGTCAAAATCTTTTGACAGTAATCATCTTCTTACACCTAAACCCTGTCCTTGGTGGACAACATTTCAACGATGATGACGAGCTGAAAGAACATGTTACCACATGGTTGAATACACAGGCGGCAACATTCTATAAAAAAGGCACACAAAACCTTGTGCCATGCTATTACAATTGCCTACAAAATTTCGAAAGCTATGTAGAAAAGTAGTTTAACAGTTGTACATTTTTGTACAATCAGTATTTTTTCTGTATCTGTACCCGTTCGTTTTATGTAATCAAACGGAACTTACTTTCTGGACGCGTTTCGTATTATGAATCAGAACATGAAGATTGATGATAACTGTGATACTGTGGAGTTCCACATCAATGTTGTAGAGTAAAACTTGCTCACAGAAATGTTTATCGATTTGTTTTTTCACTGGAGAAAGAAGTATACATTCAAAGGTAAAGTACATTGCGTCAGGTGGGATGGTTGTTACCTTAATGTGTTTGTCTCTAATTACGATCAGATCCTGTGGATGCAGTGAAAATGTGTTGATAACCAACCAACATTTGTTTCTATCACTGGGAGAGAGCAAGTTACCTCGGCATTGTTCAAAAATATTCCTGTCCACTTTGCCTGATTTTGAAGCCGTTATGTACATCTTTGGAGGACTCTTCGTGATTTTTTTGCACAAGAGAAGCAAATAAACACAAATACAATATGACCAATTTCACTTTACTATATCACTCACACACGAATACAATAGGGTTGGAATATACTTCTACAGCACCGCCAAAGCACTATTCCGCTGAGCACGTAGATTAGATAGACTAATGTAAAAGACGAAATGAAATTATTTAGTCCACAAAATACCCGTTCTCGTAGTGTGGTGATTGAAAAGATATTTAAATTTAGCGCGCCTGTACACTAGTCTTCTAGCACTCCAACTACTAATTGCATAAATAAATTACGAAAATATAAAAATCTGATTTAATTATAGATCAATTGTCATTACAATGTTAAGTTGTAGTTGGTAGGAGTTAGCAATTAATTTATGATGTGTCTTTGCATTAATAGGAGTAATTCAGTCTTTATACTTCTGCGAATGACGTATTTTTCAATACATAGCTGGTAGATGTAAATTTGTACACGCCGTATAAGATAACTCCCATATTTGTTATTCAAAGTTCTGTACAAAACTTCCACACAGCAACAGCATCACAAGAAACTCAGATCACAACCTGACTCGACTTACAAAGTCACTGACTTGAAAAAGTCTCACTGACTGGGTGCATGTAGATCGGAAACTATACATTAAAGATTAAAATTATAGGTTGCAGAAATAATTGGTCTTACAATCGGAACTTCAAACGTCATTAATAGTGCATAGATTACACATAATTAGGAGTTCTTTATTTTACTTTAAAAGTTCTGAAAATATGATAATACGATTTGCGAACAAACTGGGCATATATTGTTAACTTTCTACTGAGTGAGAGCCTACAAATGCTAACATTGCCACACTGTTAATAAGATATCTACTAATGTTTTTCAATATCCTTAATAATAGATCGTCCTTCTGAAAACGAATATGTAGTAAGTGTGTTTATAATGGTTAATTAAATTATTTTCTTTCTTTTTATAAATTAGTTTTTGTTCCTGTCGATAAGGCTTTTAGAAAATTTGTTATTACATTAATTATGATTTCTGGTTGTTAGATGGTACTAAACACGTCGCACTAGTATTCTTTTATAGTACTGAAACTTCTAAAATTTACAAGAACAATATTTTACTATTCGAACAATAAAGCTTCTAACACTGTGATAAATATGAAAAATTACTTAGTGAAATAATATTATTATGTCTTTAATATGCAACGTATACACAAGGTCTGCGTTTAATATATTGTTATTTTAACAATGTCTTTTCTTTTCACCGAGAGAAATCAGTCTGTTCCGTTCTATTATAGGGTCCAAACGACCATTATGTGGAGAGTTGATTATGAGGCGAGGCACTAAGTTAAATTTCCAATCATTGCACAAATTTTATTTCAGTGCCTTGGCTGATAATCATGACGACATTATGTCTCTATAGCTCTTTCACGTCTCGTACTGCAAGTCCGAAATGTCCGCTATCTTCTTGAAGACACTTGAAGACTGTACTTACTTACTCCTTGGCGCTACAGTCCATCTAGGGCCTTGGCCTCCCGGACAATCTTCGTCCATTCATCTTTATTGGATGCCTTGGCTCTCCATCTTCTAACTCCCATCCTTCTCAGATCCTCTTCCACACTGTCTTCCCATCCGGTCCTCGGTCTACCCCTCATACGGCGTCCACCTGCCTTTCCTTTGAACACTTTCTTGACTGTACTATTCTCTTCTATACTTTCTACGTGTCCCAAGGAATGTAGTCTATTAATCCGTATTTCTGGTTTGCTGTACAACTCTCTGATCTCATTATTGTTTCTAATTCGCCAAAAACCCCTATCATTCACTGGTCCATAGATTTTTCTAAGTATCTTCCTTTCCCATCTCAGCAACAACTCCTCGTCATTTTGCGTCATAGTCGAAGTCTCCGACCCATACATCACCACAGGTCTCACTACTGTACGGTACACAGTCAGCTTCAGGTTCCTACTAAGGCTTCTCGCTTTGAGTACTTTAATCAGCGCAAAGTAACTCCTATTACCAGCTGCGATCGTTGCACGTATTTCCTCTCTCATGTCATTACTCTCAGTTACCATAGACCCAAGATATTTAAAGCTCTCACAGTGTTCATATTCTTTCCCGTTAAAATCAATGCTTCTTCTTTTTCCTTTACCGTACCTCTTCGTAGATGATACATATACTAGGTCTTTGCCTGATTAATTGTCAGACCCATCTCCAATCCATATCTTTCTAATTTTTCAAGGGTTATCTCTAGGCCCTGTTTTCTCCGCAATAATAAATCATCTGAATAGGCGAGCTCCTGCGTCACTATTAAACAGTGTCCCCCCAGGGTTGTTGCTTTGGGTCTTTCGCATTACCCTTTCTAAGGCGACATTAATTAGAATAGTGGAGAGCACATCACCCTGCCGCAATCCTTGTTTAACTTCAAATGCCTTCGATAAAGTGCCCTCAACCTTTACTTTGCATACTGTTCTCGTCAAAGTCATTTGTACCAGTCTTATCAGTTTGGTGGGAATTTCTGCATCTTGCATTGCCTTCCACAGTTGATCCCGTTTGATCCTGTAATAAGCTTATTTGAAATCTATGAATAGCTGGTGGACTTCAATGTTATAAAATTTTTCAAGGATCTGTGTGATGATGAAGATCTGATCTGTAGTGGATCTATTAGTCTTCTAAAACTCATCTACATATGTTCTTAGACGCCGAACCATGATTTTACCTAATACTTTATATACTATACAGAGCAGTGCAATTCCTCTATAATTCCGACAGTCGACTTTGTCATGTTTCTTATGTATAGGGTAGAGTGTTGCTGTGTTCTGGCATATTTTCTTTCTCACATATTTTCACTACTATCTCATGTAAAACCGTTATTAGTGTTTCTCCACCGCATTTGATCATTTTTTTGTAATATTGTCTTCTCCTGGA
The DNA here is from genome assembly GCA_026315105.1 of Locusta migratoria. Lineage (NCBI taxonomy): Eukaryota > Metazoa > Arthropoda > Insecta > Orthoptera > Acrididae > Locusta > Locusta migratoria. The sequence goes on from CM048747.1 coordinate 108,814,412, forward strand.
GATTGAAGAGTGTTAATACTAGCTTTAACTTCTTGCATTGTAGATTCCATGATCTATTCCTGTTGTTGTTGTTCTTCCTCTCCTCTATTTTCTTCGTGCTTGATGTCTTCCGACATACCAACCTCAATCCCACATTCATTATCCGATTCTTTACTCAGTAGTTCGCTAAAATACTCCGCCCATCTGTCTAAAATCTGATCTTTCCCCCCAATAAGGTTTCGATCCTTATCTTTAGAGAAAACTGATCTGGGTTGATAACCTTTCTTTATATCTTTAAATCTCATATAGAATTTCCTTGTTTCATGAGCAGTCTTTCTCTCTTCTAACTCAATCCCCTGTTTTTCAAAGTCTCTCTTTTTTCCTACATTCCTTATATGTTTCCCTTCTCCTGGTATTCCTCTACAGTAATTCTTGTTCTCCTCTGCAACATTCTTTTCCTTGCCTCATTCCTCCAAACTCTTTACGAAACCAAACCTGAGTTCTCGCCGCCTCCTTTCTACCCAGTACATTTTCAGCTATTTCATGTATTATACGTTTATCATTTCCCATTTTTCTTCAGTAACCTCTCCTGCCTGATCTTCGTCCTCATTAAGTCTATTTGTCAAAATTATTTTGTATTGTTGCACTACATTTTCATCGATTCTTAACTTCCAATCAAACCTTGGCACAATGGTCTGCCTGTAATTGCCTATCCTCCTTCTAAATTTGATTCTAACTAGTGATCACTATCTCCATCTGCAATAATATATCTGAAGCATACGTGGCCAATCTAATTTTTTGTTGTCCAATCTGTTGTCCTTCCTTTGCATCTGCTTTTAATAATCATGTTGTTGCCCACAGCAAAATCAATTAGTTTAATACCGTTATCATTAGTAAATTCATGCAGGCTCTCCTTAAAAGCTGTTTTCCTGTATTCAATCTCTCTTCCTACTTGAGCATTGAAGTCCCCAATAACCACCTTCACATCATGTATATTTGATATTTCTAGTTGCTCATAGAATGTATCTTTTTCCAGCGACTTTGCATCTTCCGTTGGTGCATATGTAAATATAAAAGATATATTGAAAAAGTGGGCTTTCATTCGTAGTATGCAGATTCTTTCATTAACAGGTTTAAAGTTCAATATGGCTGTCTTATGAGCATTACCAACGAGAAAACCTGTGCCTCCATATCCTCTGTTTCCACAGCTGTAAAACGATGTGTGTGTTCCACATGTTACAATTCCACTTCCTTTCCCTTTCACCTCTTGTACTGCCACCATCGTCACCTTATATTTCTTTATCTCACTTTTTTAAAATCTGTATTCCTCCAAACTTATTCACTGTTCTCATATTCCATGTCGCTATATACCAATTCTTAAGCCGTTTCCGTTGCCAAGGCTATTTATCCATTCCATCCATCCGGCTTTCTTTGATCTTTGGTCCCGGAACAAGGGTTTTTTTTTTTTTTTTTTTTCGTGATAGGGTTGTTAGGCCCCGTCTTGGGGGACCTGGATTTTTTAGGGTTTACTCCCCTAACTCCTAACTTTGAAAAGACGAGTTTTTCAGACTGTGTTATACTGTACAGGGCAGTTCATTAATCTGTAAACTGATGCAAATGGTTGACAACGAGGTCAGTGGCATTTTTGCCTCACTGCGACAGTATATAATTCATGAAGATACCTTACATGCATCTGATTACGTCGTTATTGATAAAACAATTCAGGGCCGCAATGTTGAATTTAGCGGACTTTTGGCATTGAAACGTCTCATGGGTTTGCACTAATCCTACGAACATATGGGTTTTCTTTGTGTTGGTATGTATGGTAACGATCTTTTATCCCGTAACATGATTACAAATGTTCATTCAGTAATTTTCTATGCACGTGAAATGAAACAGAAATATAAAATAGGAACAATATTTAGATCTCTAACACTGGGCGAAAAATTGAAAATTTGGTAAGTTGGTCGCGGTGCAATAGCTGAGTTCTCAATAGTGCCTTCCTGCAGAGCGCAGGTTGGAGTCCTCCTCTTGCATGTGTGTGTGTGTGTGTGTGTGTGTGTGTGTGTCCGTTTGTGTGTTGTCCTTAGGTTACTTTAAGTCTGTTTAAGTAATTTTTCAGCGTAGGGATTCATAACCACAGAAGTCCACACACACACATACACAAACAATCACACGAACACACACACCAAGACATCATGCTCGTCGGTTATATGCGCCACATTCTCTGAAGTGTTAGCGTAGCTAAAAGGAAAAGTACGTCTAAAGAAATTTGCAAGTTATAGAGAGCCCGTTCGCATCTTAGAAGGCTGCTGCAGACAGCTGTTCAGTGTTTGGTAAGCTACCTGCCGAAAGCTTAAGTGGAATTCCATTTCATATCCGAAGTTTGATCTCCGCGAAATACGTGAGAGGCGTGCGGAACGTGCCCTACAGCGCTTGCAGAGTTCGGCTCTGATGGTTCTTGGCGGTCGCTGCCTGGGGCAGATGCCTGGCTCCTCCAAAAGCAGCACAAACTGTGAGGCAGCAGTACCGAGAACACTTGCCAGCGCTGTACTCTTATTCGGGCTTCTTCGAAGAGAAAGAACGCTAAAACGAATGGGGCAAAAATTAAAGAAGATATCAAAGAGAAGCTAAATTACTCTAGCTTTCTTTACCTCTGTTACATTTAGTGTTGACATATAACATTCGTGACTAATGAATAAAACTAGTAACTTACTTTCCACTGATGACGTATTTTTGGGAAGCTTGTAAACCTGTCAGGACTGTTATGTTACAGAACTGATTACGAGATTTATGTGTGAATCAGTCAATTGTTTTATGCTCTGATGAATACTGATAAGTAACCCTTACTGCTACACAGCTGACTATCTCCGCAACTTTATATCGTGTACGCATTGTGTTTAGACGCCTTCCAGTCTCTTCTAGTTCGACGAAAGCAAGACATATCAATTTCCTTAGTTGTAGATATTAAATCTCCGTGTAAAACTATGGAAGGAGACGCCATGAAAGAACACATATTATCAATTCTTATTAAAGATGCTTAATACACAATTGTGTGATACCGTTAGATAAGCAACACATACAGTACCAGTTATTAGAAATAATAGATATTCATATTTACAACATTGATGTAAGCGATTAATTACATTGATTCACAAATTTCCACTTGTTACTTTTCACCTAAAAGAAGATTGCCGTGCTTTATAAGTAGAGGAGCACTGAACTTGGATATTGTTTCCTACCTAAAAATTTAAATAAATAAAGGAGGCAAGAGATACAAGATTTATACATATTATAGGAATTTATATGTACCTCTTGGTACATGAGTGCTTACGTAAGTGCTTACGTGTGTATGTATGTATGCATGTATCTGGGTGGGTGTGTGTCTATTATCCACATTTCCTCCTAAACAAATTAACCGATTTCAATCAGAGATGACATTCATATTCCTTACTATCAGACGACAAACGTTGTTGGGTTGTGAACCACCAGCGATACGCAATTCAGTAGATATGATGTCATAAATCATGAAATTCGCGTAAACTGCCACATAATAAGGCCAAAGGTGGTACCGCTGTTGTTTACCATCATGAATCTACAGCTATGATAGTAACAACAATCGACGACACCAAGTACACGAGCCATGGATGACGGACAACAGGCGGATTGTGTTTTTCTCGATTTGAAAATGTCGTTTGATGAGGTGGTGCCACGCTCTAAACTGTTAACGAAAATACGAGCGTATGGAATAGGTTCACATATTTGTGACTGTCTGGAAGACTTCCTAAGTAATAGGACGCAGTACGTTGTTCTCGAAGGCGAGTGTTCATCAGAGACGAGTTTATCGTGAGACGTGCCCCAGGGAAGTGTGATTGGACCGCTAATATTTTCTATCTATATAAATGATCTTATGGACAAAGTAACTTCTTGTAATTTGCGGCTGTTTACTGATGACGCTGCGGAGTATGGCAGGGTGTCGTCTTTAATTGACTGTAATAGCATACAGGATGATCTAGATAAAATTTCTAATTGGTGCGAAGAATGGCAGCTAGCTCTCAAGTAGAAAAATGTAAGGTGATGCGCATGAGTAGAAAAGAAACAATCCCATCATGTTCGAATACAGCATTAGTAGTGAGCTTCTTGATGCAGTAGCGTTGTTCAAATTTCTAGGCGTAACATTGCGGAGCGATATGAAATGGAACGAACATGTAAGGACAGTTGTGTCTTAGGCGGACAGTTGACTTCGGTTTATTGGGAGAATTTTGGGAAGTATACTTCATCTGTAAAGGAGACCGCGTATAAAACGCTTGTACGATCACGTCTTGAGTATTGCTCAAGTGCTTGGGACCCGTAGCAGATTAGTTTACAGGCGAGCAGCTTGGTTTGTTTCTGGTAGGTTCCACCAATGTGCGAGTGTCACGGAAATGCTCCGGAAAATTAATTGGGGACCGCTGGAGAAAATACGACATTCTTTTCTTAAGATTATGTTGAGGAAATTTAGAGGGCCGTAATTTGAAGCTGAGTATAGTACGATCTTCCTGCCGCCTACTTACATTTCGCGTAATGATCACAAGGACAAGATAAGAGAAATAAGAGCTTGTACGGAGGCATATAGGCATTATCTTTTTCCTCGTTCTATTTGGGAGTAGAATAGGAAAGGTAATGACTAGTAGTGATATAGTGGACCGTCCGCCACGCGCCTTACGGTGGATTGCGGAGTATGTATGTAGATGTATATGTAAGCCGTCATAATCAACGAGAGTCTCAAAACCTACAGCTTCACGTGACGCGAGATTAATGAGCATGGTGTCTGCAAGACTTTACCACCAATCCTAAGAGACTGGCTCTGTGACTTATTGACTGTCATGGCAACGCACAGTTTAAAAGGGAACTGTTCTCGTCAATTGTATGGTGTTGTCTGAGGGAATTATAGGTATTTTTCAAATGAAGACATCCTCACCCTTAGCAATCCTTGTGAGTACTGTGGCTTGAGTTACATGTTGCATCAGCTTTTTCACAATTAATCTTGTGCCTTTGTACAACCCGGGTGCATCAAAATTTCTGATCAGCATTACTGGAGGACCAACTTTCAGAATCAAGTTGTGGGCTTGCAAATCAGGAGTCTGAATGGAATTAAAAAACTCAATGGAATACTGTACTGCTTCATCATCATCAAGGATTCAGTCTATGGACCTATAGGCATATTCTTACCCAGGAAGATGCTTGTGAATGGTGACATTCAGCTTCTCAGCCATTTCTGCTTGCCAGAATTGATCTGTTAGAAAGCCAGCCCTGATCCTTGAAGTTTTGAGTTTTGTTGAATTTTAGGATACACCTCGTCAGGAGAGTTGACAATTTGACCACATGGCATAATGATGAGGCCTGTTTGGTGAAATCCGTAAGTGCTCTCCACCATGCACTGAACAAAATTTTATGTAGACAGTGCCCTTCCTCTTGTTTTGAAGGTCAATTGTGCAAAATTTCATAAAGATCAGTGGGATACATAGATTAAAAAAAAAAAAAAAAAAAGGATCGAAACCTGTTTAAGAACCTTTCCCATGTAATTTTGTGCACGTGTACCATATTTCACGTTATTTGGTTGTCTGGATCTTGAGTTTAAGCGAACAGGCAGACAGACAGACAAAAAATGTTTTATATAAGTATAGAGATTTTGACATTCTCGAAAATTGATGAAAGAAAATTTTGTCTCTTACAACTTTTCCGATTTACATGCAGTAAAACGGAACCAAACGGTGTGAGGTTATAATTTAGTACTTTTTGTATTTGCGAGACAGTTAGGAGATAGTGTGCACGAATACAACAACAAGTACATCGGAAACAGTGCTTCACATAGTTCGAAAGGTATAACTCCTTTTTCAGTGAGATATATGGAAAACTGCCCAATAAAGTATGAAAATGTAATTTATTATGTCTTTACTTACATCTATTAGTACCGCACATTGCAGACAGTTACAACTTCGTAGAATATATTACTCAACAGGTGTTTCAAAGCGAGACTTAAGTGCGGAGTTGATAAAAGTCAGTGGGCAGAAGAGGAAGAAAGTAGTCAATATACTTAAGAATGGTCAACGCCAGGAACTAACGCCGGTATGCAATACACTGACGCCATGATGATTAATGGCTATCAGTTCCTGTTCTCACGCATACACAAACTGCAGGAGGTGACAGTGTCGTTGCTGAACTGACACATACTCCTACAAATGTGAATTCATCCGTCATTGGCATTGACCATACATTGACATAGTTATCCTGGGATACAGTAAAATTTTTAATAATTTCCGCCTTCGAAAGCGTCTCTACGAGTCTACAGGTGGCATCTTCTCTCTATCACAGTACTTGTGTTAGTGTTTCAGAAAGAAAACTTGAGTATTATATGAGAATTGAACGTGACATTACGGGTAGTTGGTGGAGCTGTCTATTACATACAAATCAGACTTGTGTTTGATTTTTTCCTACATGGTTCAAAAATAAGAATGAAGGCAGTAAAAGTGCACAATATTAATGAGAATCAACCCTACCTGTCGCATATGCTTACTTACCTAAGTAAAGTTATACTACTTTGAAACCAATTATAAACTCTTTTAACTGCAATAACCAAAAATAACTGAATTTTTGATTTTATAATCCTCTTGATTCGGCCGAAATTTTTAAAAAAGGGCCAAATGGTCTTCAGAAAGGATAGCATAAATAAAAAAAAGGGTGGCGTATTTATTGCTGTTACAAACGGTTTATCCTGTAGCGAAATTGAGACAGATACTTCCTGTGAGTTGGTACGGGTGGAGGTTATACCTGCCAACCGGAATAAATTAATAACTGGATCTTTTTATCGGCCCCGTGACTCAGACGATGCAGTTCTCGAAATGCTCTAAGAAAGCTTGAATCACATTTCAAACAGGTACCCGATGCATACTGTCATAATCGGTGACTACATTAATTTACCCTTGATATGTTGGCATTAATACGTATTCAAATCCGCGGCAAATATCAAACATCGTCCGAACTAGCTCTGAATGCTTTTTCTGAAAACTACTTCGAACAGTTAGTTCATGAACCCAATAGAATAGTAAATGGTTGCGAAAATACCCTCGATCTGCTAGCAACAATTAATCCTGAGCTAGTAAAGAGCAACAAAACAGATACAGGAATTAGGGAACATAGAGTTGCAGTAGCGAGACTGAATATCGAAATTCCCATATGCACCAAAAGTAAACGAGAAATATATCTATTTAAAAGAATAGTTAAATTCGCTTCATGCTTTCCCGAATGATAGTCTCAACTCTTTCAAAACTAAAAATGCGAATGTAGATCAGTTGTGGCTTACTTTCAAAGACATAGTATCAGTAGCAATCGAGAGATTTATACCAAGTAAATTAACAAAAGAGGGGTGTGAACTCCCGCGGTACACAAAACAGGTTAGATCACTGTTGCAGAAGCAAAGAAAAACACATGAAAAATTTAAAAAGACACAGAATCCCCAAGACCGGCAAACATTTACAGAAACTCGCAACCTAGCTCAGAAAGTGGTTAATGCACCCTAACTCGGAAACTGGTTAATGAACCCTCTGCCAGGCACTTAAATGTGATTTGCAAACTATCTATGTGTATATAGATGTAGATGATCTGTTTCCAACAGTTTTATACCACTGCTTCAACCTGTGATATTCCCTCTAAAGGTTTTAAGTTGCCTAGGCTGCAGACAACAAGCCGCTTGGTTTTTAAAATTCCGTATTACTACCTTGTCAGTTCCATTCTAAGACTGAGGCTACGATGTTAACCTGAATTAACTTTCTTATACAATTTTTTTTTCCAAATTCCTTAAGCTGCAGAAAGTCGCAGTGATTGTTTTTTTCCACATATTCACTGTTTCGATTGAGGGATAATCCATTCATTGAGAGATGTGTAGGACCCCAGACGTTTGTACGAACACATAAAACGAACCTAATGGATGAACGTACTGTAGGAAAACCACTGCTTTAATGGACGATTTCCGGTAACCCGTCGTCATTTCTATTTTTGGAGCTAGCCTTGCTGCTGGTGTCTTGGAAACGTAGCATGAAATTATCTCTTCGTTGCAAGCACACGTCGAATGGGGAAGAAAATGTTCCCATTCATCTGCCGAATTCTGACATCAGATGAGACTTTCTGAAACAATATTTGAGAGTGTGCCTTGATTGACTATCTTCTAGACATTTTTCAGGGAAGGAATATCTTTAGCTTTGTACTTATTTGTCAGTGAACAAAAAAGAAACTAACTTCCATTGGGACTGATTCGACCAAGCGATGTGGGGCAGCTTTTAGGCCAGTGGAATCGCATTCGGGAAGGTGGTGGTTCAGATCCACCTACATCCAGATTTATGTTGTCCGTAATTTCACGAAATCACTCCAGGCAAATACCGGGATGGTTCTTTGAAAAGCACGGATTATTCCTTTCCTTGTCGCTATCTAAACAATCTGAGCGTGAGCTCCAATGACCACGCTATTAGATGTTACATCCAAATCTTCCCTTTGTTGCTGATTCCTCATAATGACAGATTAAAGCCTGCTTTATGAATACGAGCGTCACTTTCTGGCTTTGCATGGGTGCGAATTGATTCAATTCTCGTAATAATACATTAGTCTCTTGACATGCGGGCATAGCCGCGCGGTATAAGTCATTATGCTACTGATTGGGCACCCGTTTACGCTGAAGTTTCGAGTGCTACCTCTGGAGTGGGTGTTAGTGTTAGTTTGAGTAGTTTGTAAGTCTCGGAACTGATGTCCCTAGCAGATTGGTCCAATAACTATACAAATATTTTAACATTTTGGCTCTTAACCGCACAGCAATATGATACTGAAGTCATAGTAAATATATTTTTTAACTCATCTTTGATTGATTCCAACTGACTGGTAGTTTTAATTTGTAATTGCCTAAAGGGAGATTTAAATTTGAGCCACCATTCGTAAGGGGTGCTGTATTCTAATTTCACTAACACGTTAAGTAAATTATTACTAGTCGTTAGTTTCCAATGTAATTTATCACATATTTACATAACTGGTGGTGGGGAATCATTAGGATGAGGTATAATCCATAACATTTAAGTGTAATTCAGAGGATATATTAATGAAAGCACGTTGGCATTCTTGTGGTTGCAGAAAATAAATGGTTAACAACAGAATACTCTCAATTGTCAGTCAACAAACTACTGAGTTATGTTAGAGAGAAAACTATTGCAGAAGATGCGAATCCTCCCAATTGTGATTCAAAGAACTTTTGTGTAATTTTATAGAGAAAACTATTGCTGTATATAGTTACGTGTTTGTGAATCAGTACAGAAATAGTGTAGAAGTATTACGTTTGACATTATGAAAGGAACTATTTGAGCCACCATTAAAATATTTTACCTTGTTACTGTGAAGCCCCTTGCTCTTAATAATTTGCTACTACACAAATTTTACTGTAGATAATTATTTCAGACTGCACCATCGGCAGACTATCTTTAACGACCAAACTGGCGTGGGAACGGTGAGGAAGACTAAACTTCCAGAAGGAGAAGTTGACAAATAGTAGCAGGAATGTAAATTCAGTTCTTCTTGCTTCCGAGAAAGGGATGAAAATGTTTAAATTTTTTGTAATCATTTTTAAGTGGGCCTACAACGGATGTTCATAATAAATTAAATCACACAAAACGGAATCCTCGGAAAGTAAACTTTTGTAACTGAATAAAAGGTGGTGTGAATATTTTGTGTCAACAACTTTACAATTATACATGTAACGATAAATTAAGCCCTTACTCACAACAGCTGTCTAGTGCAACATAATACACGTATCCAGTGTAAATCACAACACGATTATTTCAGAGAGTTGAGACTACGATATATATATATATATATATATATATATATATATATATATATATTAGCTTAAACCCGCGGCTCCGCTCACATGTTGGTTGATTATGATAGATAATGCGTGAAACGTCAAATCAATTTTATAAGAGATGTATTAAAAGAAATTTCTTTTCTACTGCATCATTTATTTATTCTTACATTGCCTTATTTGTATGCTTATCGTTACAGAGAAAGAACTGAAGACATTGTAGCACGCATAGACAAAGATATGGTCTGTAGCATCACGTTTCGCTGGATGTAACCTCCTTGCTGTAGATATGGTCTGTAGCATCACGTTTCGCTGGATGTAACCTCCTTGCTGTAGAGTCGCAAATGTCATCGCTGGCCTTCAGTCTAAATTTCTTTATAATTAGACGACTTTCAACCACTAAACCTGCGCCCCCTTATAGCTATCGGCATGGAATTGCTGTGGTGTACAACGGGAGACTTCGGACAACAATCGCACAGACCATTCATTTGTAGATTCATTTGTAGATTCATTTATGTAGATTTCGCTGCAGAGCGAAATATTAACACGCACACACGTAGAATTTTATACACATCGATAACTTTCCATCCCAATATACTACACCCTTTTATCATTATCATCCCTCAAGCAACAATGCAACCAATAAAACCACTTTCAAAGAGTAAATATAATTTTCAAAGAGTATTTATTGTTCCGCATTTCGCGTTATATTCTTCAAATTACTAAATATCTATCAGATCGCTATAAAATCGTGCCTAAAACCTTCCTCATGCATTAGTAGTGAGCTACTTGATGCTGTCATGTCGTTCAAATATCTAGGCGTAACATTGCAGAGCGATATGAAATGGAACGAGCGTGTAAGGACAGTTGTGAGTAAGGCGGACAGCCGACTGCGGTTTATTGGGAGAATTTTAGCAAGATGTACTTCACCTGTAGAGGAGACCGCATATAAAACGCATGACGACCATGTCTTGAGTATTACTCAAGTGTTTGGGACCCGCATCAGAACAGTAGAGGCGGTTCAGAGGCGAGCAGCTAGATTTGTTACCGGTAGGTTAGACCAATGCGAGAGTGTCACGGAAATGCTCCGGCAACTCAATTGGGGATCGCTGGAAGAAATAAGACGTTCTTTCGTGAATTTCTGTTAAGTAAATTTAGAGGGTCGGAATTTGAAGCTGAGTGTAGCACGATCTTGCTGCCGCCTACTTACATTTCGCGTAAAGATCACAAAGACAAGATAAGAGAAATTAGGGCTATTACGGAGGCATTCTTTTTTTCCTCGTTCAATTTGGGAGTGGAATAGGAAAGGAAATTCCTAGTAGTGGTACAGTGTACCCTCCGCCACGCACCTTACGGTGAATTGCGGAGTATGTATGTAGATGTAGATGTAGACGTAGAATACAAAAAGAACATAAGAAGTGATGAGACGCTATCTTCTGTAAGGAGCTTCCTGGAATCCAATTAGCCACTATGACCAAAAATAACGCTCCTCACTTTGAAGATAACATGGTTGTAAATTCAACAGAGTTGGCGACTTTGGTGGAATGTGAAAACATTCGAATATGGCTACAAATTCCCTTCCTATATTGACCAACTGTTTGGCGGCAGCCATCCAGAGGTCCGTCAAAACAAACACGCTCGCCCCGAGTCGTTCAGTCGGCCTAAACTCCGCTCGGAATCCAAACGCCACCTGACAGCACTTGCCACGATTCAAAAATGTCCGGCGCTAGGGCAAAGATACTGCATCTGGAAGGCAGATCCGGTCGATAGTCGCGGTAAATGGCGCCAGAGCACTCGCGTATGGTAGGACGCTACGGGTTAAATGGCTATGAAGTGGTCTACATTTAGTCCGTAGTATTTCATCGACATTATTTGATCACTATGACGCTACAAATATTATTCCTAATCGGAATAAAGTATGCATATGAATACTACGTACTTTTATTTGGCAGCAATGCTTTCCACTATCGGACCTCTATGCTTACTAGGCAGACGTCTTTTTTTTTTTTTTTTTTTTTTTTTTTTTTTTTTTTTTTTTTTTCATCGGGTAGATCTTTGGTTCGCGGTCATTTGTTCAGTTTGTTCGTGGCTGTTCGTTGAATGGTTGGCTCAGCTTTTTTATTACAGAGGGCGTTCAGCCCCCTGACCGGCCGCGCTGAGCCACGGCGACCGGCGTCGTCTTAACCGTTAGACTACCACACCACTAACGATTAAGGCGCCTTGGAATAGTCTATGCACGATTTCCTTCCACAACACAAACTTTAATTCAGCTTCTTTGTTCCAAAGATAATTGCCACTACTGCCAAGGCTCTCCATGCAGCGGAATAGCACCTCAGCAATGGACATGGTGGAACAATCCTGTTATGGTGATATAAATATCAATTAATATGAATAAATAATCCCTGAGACGGACTTACGTCTCAAATATGTCAAATACATTATTGATAGATGTGAAGCATTGAATTAACTGCATGGAGAGCCTTGGCAGTAGTGGCAATTATCTTTGGAACAAAGAAGCTGAATTAAAGTTTGTGTTGTGGAGGGAAATCGTGCATAGACTATTCCAAGGCGGCTTAATCGTTAGTGGTCTGGTAGTCTAGTGAGTATCTTTGGTGAGCAAAATAAACAACACGGATTTCGGATAGCTTTTAAAATAATTAAAAGTATAGGAATAATTAGTATTTAAACAGTGTTTAGTTCTGCTAGAACACGTGTTTTGCTTCGTGTTTACGTGTGGTGTTTTCCATTCTGCTGGTGATTAACAGGATTTCGGTTTATTTTTAACCGAAGTTCTCCTGTTACTGGCATCATGTCTACTAATCTACGGAAGAATACACTGGTTTTTTCATTTGACAAGGAAACCCGCAATGTGCAGCCGACGTCGCTGGAAATTCACGATTGGATAACTGAGGTAATCGGTGTTACTGATGAATCTGTCCATACTTTTCAATTAGACAACGATAAATACTGTATATTTGTCAAGTTTTTGAGCCCTGTTTATATAGATAAACTGTTACTGAAGTGGGGTAATGAAGTCGAGTTTACTCATAGAGATAACAGGAAAAGCAAAGTATCTATTTGGAGAGCCGATATAGTTTATACAACCGTTAGAGTGTTGAACCTCCCAATTGAACTTGATAATGAAGTAATCAAGGATGTACTTAGTCAATATGGCACCATCAAGTCTATTACAAATGAACGTTGGTCGAGGCATTATAAATTACAGTGTTTCAATGGCATTCGTTCGGTGGAGATGGAAGTTAAAGCAAATATTCCGTCTCACATCGTTGTGGGTGGTTATAGAGCACAAGTAGTGTACTCAGGACAGGAACCTACGTGTCACATATGTAATGAGTCTGGACATTTCAGACAGGACTGTCCTCGGCGAGTTTTTGTGTTAAAAAGTAATTTAAAACAACGCCAGAGGCTTACTGTTAGTGATGTATTACAATCTTCTGTTCTGGCGCAATCGGATGAGACTGAAAACGTAGCAAATATAGCAAGCTGTTCTGATGTCCCTCTCGAAGATAAGTCTCAGTTTCCACCATTAGTTAAGAAGCCTATTATTGACTCTGGTCATGATAGTGATGTTCAGTCGAAAAAAAGACCGCATGCAAATACTGACAGCTGTTCAGACGCGGAATTATCCGACACACCTCATTCAGTACGTAAGCAAAAAGTGCGATGAGGTGATACAGCAAGAGATTCAGCAAGAGGTTCAGAAAGAGGTAGTGTCGATGGAAATCGACACTCAAGTCTCGAAAACTATGTTAGAAAGCGAGTCCGCAAGTGGGGTTTTATCAAGTAACGTGCCCGAACCAACTGCAGAAGCAGTGGGTCGTACAGAACAACATTCAATTGTCTATAAAACTGTTCAGCAAAGTTTTCCTGATGTGCCCCCTACTCCTGAAATTTGCGCTCAGGAGATATATGTCAGTGGTACTGAATCATTAGTTGATAAACAGGGCATAACAATTGACAATGGCAAAGAGAAGACTTCAAAAACAGAAAATCTCAAAGTATAATTGCAACCTCACGATGCCACACGTCGTAAAACAAAGCCTCAGTCTAATCTCAATGTTCAACGCACTCATGTGAAATCTAAACCTGGGAAAGACACAACCAAATCAAAGAATGTGAGACATGATATCGTCAGACGTGGATCATAAAATGATTTAGCTGATGAATCTAACGAAACTCAATGCCGTTTTGATACACATGACAAATCTCCAGATCCAGCGAATGCAGCGAATAATGCATAGAACTGTTAGTTTTTCTGTTTTTGTTTTGTTTTTCATTGCATAACTGATAAAGAGACCAGGTTACAAAAGAGAGTACATCATGCCTAAGGCCTATACTATCACCACTATAAATATAAACAGAATTCAATCAGATTTAAAAATAGCAGCACTTAGGGAATTTTTATATGAATCAGGGACCGATATTGCCCTTCTGCAGGAAGTAGTGATTCCCAAACTGACAATTACAGGGTTTGTTGAATATATAAATGTGTCACACGACACGAGTGTTGGGACTGCCATTTTGATACGAGAAGGTATTCCAGTCACAACAGTAGAACGTCTAGAATCAGGAAGAGGAAAAAGCATACAGTTATTTGATTTGACTTTAATCAACATATATGCCCCTTCAGGCAGTGCCCATAGAACAGACCGAACGCAGTTTTTTAGTGAGGAACTTATATATCTGCTACGAAAAAATCCACAGAATCTGATAATGGGTGGTGATTTCAATTGCGTTCTTAATAAGAGGGACCAGCAACCAAATTTTAATTATTCTGCTGAATTAAAACAACTAGTCAAACACATGAATTTACAGGATGTGTGGGAGATCAAACATCCCGCATTTGTACAGTATACATATATTGCTCATAATTCCTGCAGTAGACTTGACAGATTTTACATTTCGAAGAATCTTGAATCATCTTTGTTAACTGTTGAAACTGTTCCTGTATATTTTTCAAATCACTCCAGTGTAAAGGCTTGCTTGAATCTAATGGTACAACCTATTCATCGTTTTAGAAATCAGTGGCATCTAAATGTCTCATTGTTACAAGAAACTGAATTAGAAGAAATGTTAACACATGCATGGATGATATGTCTGCGTGCTATAGGTAGATATTCCACAATATTAGAGTGGTGGAATATAATGGCGAAGCCAAAGTTGAGAAGAGTCCTTATGCAATACAGCGCACAAAGGACCAAGGATATAAAACAAAGTATAGAATATTACTACAGCCTGTTGAGGAACCTTTATGATCAAGCATCAGAGTCCTCCTTTCGTTTAGTGGATATAAAAAAAGTTAAAGCTAAATTATTAACCATAAAACGCAAACAGATGGAAGGGCTGAAAATAAAATCTAAGGCTAAAACCGCTTCAGAAGACGAAATGACCTCTTTATATCATTTGCTAAAGCACGCCAGAAATAAAAGGAGTACCCTTATTGAAGAAATCCGAACTACAAATGGAATGATCCTTAGATCACAAAAGGACATTATTAATTAGATTCATCACTATTATGAAGAACTCTATGCTGACAACCCTGTAAATGAAGACTCTCTTGTTGACTGCTTGGGAATTATCACGTCACAGCTTACCGAAAACGACAATGAGGAAATTCTTTCAGAAGTCAGTGAAGACGAAGTCCATGACGTTGTGAAAACCTCACCTCCAAGAAAATCTCCTGGACCTGATGGGCTGCCTATCGAGTTTTATGCACGTTATTGGTCACTTATAGGAGAGAAAATAACAGCCATTGCAAACGAGATTCTTCAGGGCCATACAATACCTACAGAATTTAAAGAAGCTAAAATTGTTCTTGTCCCAAAAACTAAAGAAAATAAAATGTTAAATAATTTTCGACCTATTTCTTTGCTTAATACAGATTATAAAATAATCGCCAGACTTCTGAATAGAAGAATTTCTTCGTTTGCAAACAAAATCATAAGTGTGCATCAAAACTGTGTAGTTGGTAGGACTATATTTCAAAACATAGCTGAATATCGAGATATCATTTCAATAACTGATGTGACTAGAATCAAATGTGCATTGATCTTTTTAGATTTCCATAAAGCATTTGACCTTGTCAATCACACATACCTGCTTAAAAATATGCAAAAACTGGGTTTTCATGAGCGGTCTCTCCGCGTAATTAAAAACATTGCAACAGGGATACATGCAAGAATAGCGGTAAATGGATAAACAACGAAACAAATAGAAATAAAAAGAGGTGTTCCACAGGGAAGTCCTCTTTCCATGCTTTTATTCGCTATTTCACTTGATCCCTTGCTTCGCAATGTGCATGCAAATTTGACAGGCATAACAATGGCTGGCCATAAGACAGTAATCAGAGCTTACGCTGATGATGTAGGAGTTGTCGTCCGAAGTTGCAATGAAATAAGTACATTAGAAAACGTGACTAGAACATACTGTCAGGCTTCGGGAGCAAATATAAATGCTAACAAAAGTAAAATTCTGAAACTGAGAGGCTTTGACCATGTAAATGTTGATTGGGCAACCTCAGTCAGCCAACAAAAAACATTAGGAATAGTGCTCATGGCAAATGTGATGAAAATGGCAGCTAGAAACTGGAAGGACGCAGCGAATAAAGTACAAGGGGCCATAATGGATAACTTATCACGTCACATAAATCAAGTTCAGAGAGTAAAATATATAAATTTGTGGATACTATCAAAAGCTTATTATACGGCACAAGTATTTCCGCTCCCAAAAATGATAGCTAAAAAAATTATGTCAAAAGTTACAAACTTTCTGTGGAGAGGAGAAGTATTTAGAGTCACTGCTAAAGTAGCCACTCTAGATCCCAGTCACGGTGGATTAGGCCTTGTAGACATAACTACCAAAGCATCAGCACTCTTCGTTAAACGGACGATGAACATTATACAGCAGCAACCTGGAAGCATTACAAGTAAACTTTTCGATGTTCTTAAACCGTCAAGTCTTCAACCTCCAATCGATGTAAGAAACATCAATGTTTGCTTACAACACGTGAGGACCTTTTATATCGAAATGAGTTATGTCAACCATACACTTTTGTGGTCAAGTCACCTAACAGCAAGGGCTATTATGAATGAAAGAAAGAAATGTGAAAGAAGGAATAAAATAGAAGATAGGTCAAGAAATGTGGACTGGGATGCTGTATGGCGAAATATTAATCTAAAAGGACACTCTTCGGACGTAATAACAGCTTGGTACAAAGTCGTCAATAATATAATTCCCACCAACGAACGACTCTGTGGAATCGGTATAAATCAAACAGATCTATGCCAACGATGTAATCTTGTTGATACAGTTATACACAGATTTATCTGTGGTGGAAACTTAAATAACTGGAAATGGGTGAGAGCGCAAATAGCACTCCTCACAAGAACTTCACCTGAATACGTATCTCCATCCATAATATGTAGACCAGATGCAAGATATTTTCCAGAGAAAAAAAATAACGCAGTATACTGGTTATTGGGAAAGTACGTGACTACGTCGTTAACAATCTTGGACCGGACACCACCATTGACTTCAAACTGTACATGCAGGATGAATATAAAAAACTTAGCAAGTATATGGACCAAAAATCCAAATATGGAAACATGCTTATTATCGTATTTGAACGAATGGGGATAGGTTAATATATATACATGGACTAATTGAATATAAGTTTATATCGATACCTACAAGAAAAAAACTGAAAGTGTTTGAGAAGCCTACATGCTAAGATTAAATTATTTAAAAATTGAACTGTAAAATAGGAGTAAATCAACATGTTTTCTTTTTTTTATGATTGTTTATGTGTGAGTATATCATTATGAGTACCTGTGTAAAGTATTTTACTTGTGCATATGTATTCCAAGGTGTTATAATTGATGTTCTCTGTACACAGTACAATGTACAAGGAATAGAGTAAATAAAAGTTTATTAAAAAAAAAATCGGTTAAGACGTCTGCCTAGTAAGCATGGAGGTCCGGGTTCGATTCCCGGCCGCACCCCATATTTTAATTCAATGCTTCACATCTATCAATAATGTATTTGACATATTTGAGACGTAAATCCGTCTCAGGGATTATTTATTCATATTAATTGATAAAGTCACATACATTACATGTACGGGAAGGCGGGGCAAGGTGGGGATGTTAACTTTAACCTCGTAAAAAGGGACTAAAATAAACGAATCAAACATGCAAAGAAAACTGCAAAATTTGCAAAAAACTTTCCTACATATATCTGGTTTTGGAAAATAAAGTACCCCATATGCGGGGTGAGATGGGGAACTAGCATGAATTAATCTGTAACGCTTAAATAAAGATTGGAATGACGGAATAATGAGAAATTTACGTTGTGGCGTAAAGTCAGAGTCACGCGACAGACGCAAGAGGACGATCGTGGAGAAGGCAGCAGACGGTCGGCAGCCAATCACACGCCGGCGCTGCGCATCCTGCAGGGAGTAACCTAGAAGCGCGCCCTCTACAAGCAGCTACATCTAGGCCGACATGCGTCTGGACGAGCCCGTCTAAACTCGGCTCCGAAACAGGCACTCACCAGGACTCAGCGCAGCAGACGTCACGAGAAGAGACATACATATTGTTTATTTCTGTAATTAAAACTTCTACTACTAATCTATATACTTGTTTTGGCTCTCCATGCATCCTGATAGAATCTTTCCTGAAGACAGGCCAGGAAGAACTAAACAGAGGCTGACCAGGACGACAAAACAGTTTGGGTTTCGAAATACGGTTTTGTGAATTGTAGAGTCGATTCTTTTATTTTAGGCCTGTTACATACACATAGTACACAAATGTGAGCAGTTTCGCGTCAACACATTCTACCCCTGCGCATGATTTGTGGGGCCAGCGTCCACATTCAATACACTGCATCCAGCCTACTTCAGAGAAATCATACCATTATAGTCTTCACTTTCTTTCTCGTTGTCACTGGACCTCAGATTATATCTGCTAAGCATGAAGGGTTGTTTAAGAAGACAGTAACGCTCATCACTATTTCATTGTCATCAAGTTCTTCTTTGGTAGTATCTTAGGTGCATTAAACTTCTTTGAGAAGAGTTTTCGTGTAGATGGAAAAATTTTGAGGGGTAGGTGTTTCATTTACTCAAAATTATACCGAAGTCATAATTAGTAATAAATTAGGAAAAGTTGCAATAACGAATACCATTCTATTTAAAATTGTATTTGATGTATAATGCACTTCTTCAGAACCAGCAGCTTATTAGACAGATGATAGGATAAATACATAATGGTTAGACAAATAGAAAGGGGCAAACAGGTAGCTCCTCGTCTTTCCCCACCCCATCTTGCACCCTAGCACGCTGTCCGGTTATATTAAGCCTAAATGAAAGCTATTTTGTGAAAATTGATTATTGAGGCAACAGTTTGTTGTTAATAAAAAATGATAAAATTGTCCACTAAAAACACATTTTAGGATTTCGACGAGGTCTAGCAATATCAAAACAATGAGTGCTTTGTCATTATGAACTTGACGTAGTTATCCGCAAATGGCAGCAACCTATCTGTAGCTTATAGCTTTTACCAGTTTTACCCTATGTAGTGGGACGAACATAGTCGTTCTCCACTTCCGTATGTCAGTCCTGTTTTGAAAGCTATAAACCAAAATAAATGTGTGTACATTTGTTGTTTGTGTAAATATTATCATGTAGTAATGAGATTCTTAAAATCTTTTTATTTGTCTCTGTATGTTTCATGAACGATGGAGGCGCCGCACTGAACAAGGGCAGCGTCGTTGCCGCCGTAGCCAACATTACAGTAGACGGCCACTTTCAGAATTTAACCGACGGCTACGGGGCTACGGATCCAGCTGCGCCTTCTTTATTGCTTCGCGTCAATCGTTTTCATTTTTAATAGTCGTTCGGAGTTAGTCGTGCTGAATACATGTCTTCTTACAAGCAGTACTAGTTTTAACGAGCACTATTTCAGAAGAAAATAAATCTGTAGGGTAAGGTGGTACAATTTCGATAATTTCGGGCAAATATTGTTGTAACTGCAAATATATTGAGAAAAGAAATAATTTTAACTTTGGCACTTTTTCTTGAATGTTTAATGAATATGTAACATAAATGTTTGACAATTACAAATGTTGGTAGGACCACAAAAAAAAGGTTACAGAATTGAGAAAAATCGATCGAAAATGTACCACACTAGGTACAAATATGATCACTTCCTCGTACAATTACGATCACTTACTTTTTACACATGAAAATCACATTTTCCTTCGGGCACCAACGCATACTTCGTGGTACCAAACGTTGCACAATAATGAATTTACAAGCGCGTGGAAACTAGAACATTTATAAGAGCGCGATCGATGAAGTAGCTCCACGTACATCTTAACAGGAAAAAAATTATATCTCCGCAGCACGAAGTGGTGTATTCTTGGAAAAGTCGGAGAAGCTGTACAAAACCTGCTACACTACAACGACACACAAAGGCAAGTGCTACCAACGGTAAAACTTTACTTTCCGGGCCGCCGCGCAGTATCGAATGTTCAGTTGTTGGTAGCGGCCGCGGCCAACCAATCGTAGCACAGACGGTGACAGCCAATCAGATATCGCGTAACATAGCCTATGTGTTGCTTTGACGATAGATGATATTGATAGTAAAGTAATGTCAAACACGCACATCAAGACGAGATGAAATATTGCCTATTCTAATGTACGAAAAACGTAGTAATAATAATGACGTAAGTGAAAAAACACTGAGAAGAAAGCACTGAAATATTACGCAATTTATAATGAACACTACACGAAAAATTTATCAGTATCACGAAATAAGAATCGTATTTATGTTAGCGAAATGATCGTTGTTTAGAACTTCCTGACTTTGACCGTAACACACTATGATCACAACATGTAAAAAAAGGTGTTAACATTATGTTTCAATTACTTTATTTTGAAAATGAATAACACTATTCGAATGCGGAACATAGCTAACTCCAGAATTACGTTTCTGTACATAGACAGGTTTCTTATTTAAATACAGTACTTTCCTGTAACGCAAATCGAAATAAGTGTGTCTTTATCTTAAATGATGTGAATGATGAAAATTTTTGCAATGCCTTTGGATACGCAACTTATTGAAATTGTCATTCAACTCTCGTAAAGGAAGCCATATGTTGTAACACTCGACGTTAAGTCCATACAAAAAGACGGCAAAAGTCTTACAATCACCATAATTAAAATCACTTGTGAACACTATCTTGACAAGGTAGTATGCCCAAAAAGCAGCTTTCCAAGAAAAAAACTGCAATGACAATCAAGAAACATTCTTCGTCATTATCTTTCGCTGAATATCCATTCAGAATGAAATTTTTACTGTAACTTGCAATCCCTAAGCAGATAAACGGCGCAATGATACATATATGCAAAACATCACTATAGAAATCAGTACAGTTTCTTTGAGAATAGAAAGTACTACCACATTGCGAATGACAACTTACGTAAATATAAATTGACGTAATAAATAATTAATTTTTTGCACTGACCACCAACTAAGTAATTAATGCTGTTCCTGCTCTATGGTTGACAGGTTCTCGATGTACCCTTGTCCGCTCAGTAAATTGACTGTAAGTAATCAATACGAAGGGAATATATTCGAATATTGCGCCAGTATAAAACAACCAATTTCATTGGCTGCCGTATACTACCACCTGATTGGCTGGTCAGATGACGCTACCTTAGCCAACATCTAAACACTCGATACTGCGCGGCGGCCCGGATAGTAAAGTTAAGCCGCTACCAACACTACGAGACTGAAAACTTATGTTGATCGGAATTGTACCTATATCGAATTTGTACCACCTTACCCTATTATGTTGAAAAGTATTTGTAACACTATGAAGCTTTATAGTGTAGTTTTACTTGTTGTTGTGGTCTTCAGTCCGGAGACTGGTTTGATGCAACTCTCCACAATACCCTCTCCTGAGCAAACCTCTTTAACTCCACATGAGAACGACAACCTAAATCTGTCTGAATCTCCTTACTGTACCCATCTCTTGGTCTTCCTCTGCGGTTTTTACCCCACACACTTCCCTCCAAAGCTAAATTCACGATTCCTTGATGTCTAAGAATGTGTCCTACCAATCGATCTCTTTTTTTTTAGTCAAGATATACCAGAAATTCCTTTCCTCCTCAATTCTGTTCAGAACCTCCTCATTAGTTATGCGATCCACCCACCTAATCTTCAGCATTCGTCGGTAGCACCACATTTCAAAAGCGTCTATCCTTCTCCTGTCCCCACTGTTTATCGTCCATGTTTCACTCCCATACAAGGCAACACTCCACACAAATGCCTTCAGAAAGGATTTCCTTAGGCTTAAATCAATATTCGAGGTTAACAAATTTCTCTTTTTCAAGAGCGCTTTTCTACCCCTTGCCATTCTGCATTTTATATCCTCTGTACTGCGACCATCATTTGTTATTTTACCGCCCAAGTAACAAAACTCATCTACCTCCTTTATTGTTTCGTTACCTAATCTAATTCCTTCGGCATCACCTGATTTTCTTAGACTGCACTCCATTACCCTTGTTTTACTCTTGTTAATGTTCATCATATATGCACCTTTCAGCACACTGTCCACTCCGTTCAACTGCTCTTCCAGGTCCTTTGCTGCCTCTGACAGAATTACTATGTCGTCGGCAAAACGCAATGTTTTTAATTCTTCCCCCTGAACTTTAATTCCTTCTCCAAATTTCTCCTTGCTTTCCTTTATTCCACTATGCCAGGAAATTTATATTGGATGTGAATGTGGAACGTCGAGTTTAACAGGCAGTGAGTTTCAATATTTGAGTTAAAGCTATCAACGGCAAAGAGTAGTACCTGTGTTAGACTTTGAGTTAAATTTCAGTAACGGTTACAGGTCAATTTTCGTACCTCCGCTCGTACAAGAACCTAATATTTTATTCAAGAACTATTTAAAGGGTCTGTTTCTTTTCTTCTGTTTCTTGCTGTGGAGCGGGAACTTCGAAACGAGGCAATAAAATGTTCACAATAAACTTTTAAAAGTTCGTGCTGCTAATGAACAGTAAACTACAAGTCAACTACTACTTAGTAACTAAATGGACTTGCTTAAAAACAAGTTCATTTCGTAATTAGTGTCGATATTCGAGTTTTATCATTCAACTAGGTGAACCGATGAACTTCGTATCACTCACCTCTTAATGTAAGCCATTATTTCAAATCATATGTATTTTAGATCCAGTGGCTTTATGTAGGCTTCATCAGTCTAAGTATCGGCTTGATAGTGGGCGGAGTGAGTGGGTAAATCTCGGACACATGTCCAGGATAATTTTCATGTCACATTTGTGGAAGTTCGGGGAAGGTTTAAACGGTGATAAAATATGGAAAAATTGCGAGGAAAATTTAGATTTAAAACATGTAAAAGTATGACTTAGTTGTTGTGTCGGTTGCGTTCAGAAATATACTTTGAAAGTAAAGTTCCCTTTACATCTAGTCGACCCAACAGTGTTTATAATTACTACTATGAATGTAATCTTGCTTTGAACGTCAAATATGCCAAGTCTTATCGCAATCGTACGAATGATATTGATATCCCAAAGAAAAGAGCGCTTTCAGTTTTCCACAAATTTTCCTATTTTCTGGCCAACTATTCCAAACTTTCTCTCTAACCTTCCTCTCGCTTTGAACGTCGAATGTACAAAATTTTATCGCAATCAGATGAATGGTATTGATATCCCATTAAAAAAAGCTTTCAGCTTTTTGGGCATTCTCAAATTTTCCGCGTAACATTCCAAAATTTTTTGTCCATAAGAACGATTTTCTTTCGTAGAAAGTCAAATGATAAATAATTTATCGCAATCGGATGAACGGTTCTCAACTTATAGTGTTGAGTACCTTTAGAAAGACATTGAAAAAGGAACGTGGTTCGAATTTTGCGACTTTCCCTTTTAACTGTCGGAAAACTTTACCAGTCAGTTATAGTGTTGATTTCAATAAAAAAGACATTGAAAAACGCACTTTCAGTTTATCTCAAATGTTCAAATTTTCCGATAGATTTTCCGAAATATTTATTTCATACAAACCTGGTCCTGTCAAACCGTTTTCATGTTACAATTGATTCTTATTGATAGAAAAAACGCTTTCGGTTTTTCCCAAATTTTCCTTCAAAATTTTTATTCGATGCGAACCTTCCTCTTGCTTTCCACATGAAATGTACAAAATTTTATCGCAATTGGACGAACAGTATTGATAGCTCATTGGAAAAAGCTGTTTTAGTTTTTCCCGATTTTCCTCTTTTCCCGAAAACTTATCCATATTTTATCACCGTTTTAACCTTCCCTGGACTTATACGAATATTTCAAGACTAAAATTAGCCAAATCGGTTCAGTCGTTCCCGGGTTTTAGAGAGAGTAGCGAAAAGCAATTCATTTATATATAAATAGGTTGTAACAATAATAATTTCGTGTGGCTCATTGGCCTGGTGCAAGTCTTTCAATTATATATATATTAATAATTTGGGAAAACTTGCCACCGCCACTTAAGCCCATAGAAAAAAAAAAAAAAAAAAAAAAAAAAAAAAACACTTGACCGGTTCAGGCGTTGGCTCCTACCTTACCCTAGTCCCAGTCCAACTAACCTCATTCTAATGGGCGCCACATCGGCGACTTGCTAATCCCTAGCCTACCCCAGTTATCCTAATGGGGACAGGGGACCTACAGCTTAACGTGCAATCCAAACCACGTGTCGTTTCTGGCGACTCCTCACATCGTTGAGAGGTGAAGATCGGGGTTAAAGTGCAAAGTGAAAAAATCCGAAATGCGACCGGGTTTCGACCCGCGACCCTTCGGTTTCCAGTCGAGCACATTACCCCAATACCAGCAGGCCCGACAAATAGATTGTGATCATCTATATCTATAAATGTGAATGTCTGTTCGGTGTACGTTTATCACGTCTGAACCACAAGACATATAGAGCTAAAAAATTGTGCAGTTACTAATGTCTACACGAGGAAGGCTTTAGGCACGGTTTTATGGCGATCTGGTAGCTATTTACCAATATATATTAATGTGAATATCTGTTCGGTGTACGCTTATTACATCCGAACGACAAGACGCAGAGACTTAAATATTTGTACAGTTACTAATTTATTCCTGAGGAAGGTTTGAGGCATGGTTTTATAGCAATCTGATAGATATTTAGTAATTTGCAGAATATAACGCGAAATGCGGAATAATAATTACTCTTTAAAAATTATATTTACTCTTTGATGATGGTTTTATTGGTTGCACTGTTGCTTGATGGTTGATAATGATAAAAGGGTGGAGTGTATTGGGACGGAAAGTTATCTGTCTATATAAAATTCTACGTGTGTTTGTGTTTGTGTGTGTGTGTGTGTGTGTGTGTTAATATTTCGCTCTGCAGTGAAAACTACAGAATGCAAACAAATGGTCTGTGTGTAACTGTTGTCCGAAGTCTCCCGTTTCACACCATAACAGTTCCATGCCGATAGCTATAAGGGGGTGGAAGATATGGTGGTGCCGATAGCTATAAGGGGTGGAAGATATGGGTTGTTGAATGTCGTCAAATTATTAAAATAATAATAAAAAAATCGGACTGAAGGCCAGCGACTCTATAGCAAGGAGGTTACATACAGCGAAACGTAATGCCACAGACCATATCTTTGGTCTGTGCGTGCAACAACGTCTTCAGCTCTTTCTCTGTAAGGGTAAGCATACGAATAAGGAAAAATAAGAATAAATAAATAAAGCAGAAAAAATAAATTTCTTTTAATACATCTCTTTAAAAAAATCGATTTGACGTTTCGCGCATTACATTAATTGATCGATCTGAGATATTTTTACAATCATTATTGTTAAATTTCGTGATTGGATTCTTCGAAACGAGTGCATTTTTACGATTCATTTGATCTACCAACACGCGAGTGGAGCCGTGGGTGTAAGGGCTAGTCTACACGACGACACCAGGTTGCAACACTCGTTTCATGAAATGAGTTGCGGGCAACTGGTTTCGTGTAGGTCTGTAGATACGGCGCCAATAGTATACACTTCAGTTTCGTTGTTTTGTGAGTGCCGTAGTCGCCGTAGAATGAAAGTTTTTATAGCTGTAAGAGTTGTGGCGGAGCTATTGCTTCTCTGTGTGAAGTCGCTGCATAAGATTAAACATTTGTGACTGGATTCAAACAAGACGTCAGATCGGTTGCTGAAAAAAATTGTGATCGAAGATCCTAGAAGTTATTTTAATCAACTCAGAATGTCACCAGAGCAGTTTACGTTCCTTTTAAACAGAGTTAGTAATGCAATAAAGAAACAAGATACTGTTATGCGTGAAGCATTGTCACCAGAACTGAAATTACAAATTGCATTACGTTTCGTGTCAAATAGATATCTCTACAATACCTGTACCGTATTCTCAAATCCACAATGGCCATAGTTCGTTGGTATAGGTATTTGGAATTGAATGTATTTTAGTCTGCAATTCACTAATCGTCAACCCATCAATATTTAATTCACGAATAATTGTTTCAAGAGCACTAACACACCGCTGCTTATTCCTGACATTTTCATCGTTAAAATGGCACGAACACCTATGCGTCGCATATATGTTCAAAAACCGAATTATTTCTTCCGTTACCCCTTTTATGTTGTGTTTTGTTCTGTATTGGTTATCACCTAACCTATAAACACACGCAACCAGTTTCGTCAAAGTTGGAAGGAGCCGAACCTGTTTAGTTTCGCCAACGAGTTGCGCGAACTCCTGCCGCGCATGCGCACTGGCCAGATAGCGCAGTTTCATGAGACGTAGTGTCGTGTAAACTAGCCTTAAGCTAGTAAGTTATACAGTTAACGTCCCAGTCTTGTCCCAACTTCCCCTATATTAGCGATGGACTTAAAACAAATGAATTAATTACCTATGCGCTATGATCGGCCGTAGGCTGCGCTGGACGACCATACTATTCAGTTAATTTCGCTGTGGAGCGGCAGAGTTTCTGCGGGGCCGCAGTGCACTTCCGCGGCCTCTTCCTCGCAAGCGCCTCCCCACATCTGCGTGCCGCCAGAGACGCCGGCTCAGCCCTAGCGTGCCCATTGTTCGCCGGCCCGCACTCCCGCCCCCCTCCCACCACACCCTTTTCACAGCCCCCTCCCACACCCTGGCGTCCATCCATTCGCCGCCCAGCCTGACGGAATTCCTAATGGACCTCCGAAACGTTCGCCGCACCATTGCTGTCTTTGGCCTTTCTCTGGAAAAAAAGACAGACGCCGAAAATAAGAATCCGTGGAGGATGAAAAAGACTGGGAACAGCAGAGAATGCCTCTAAAACATGAAAATAGCCGCCGTGGCCCTTTAATTTCACTGATCTCCTCAGTGTTGCCGTCCTTGAGCAGCACCAAATTCTACTTGCTGTCTGCCTCAGCTGTTACTGATGGACGTGTTTTGTACTTTTATATTCCGTGGGTCATACGGAAACACAAATTATTCTCTATAATAGCGGGGCACAATTTCATGTGGCACTTTTTTTATCACTAGTGTTCAATTATTTTTGAGTTGTGCTATTTTTGACGGCACTCCTGGGCCATTAGGGAGCGGTGCAGGGGGCTTATTTTCAGCAGTACTATAAACCTATGTCAATACTGATGAGTGCCATGTGTTTGTATCATTTCCGCGTTAGCTGCCTGATGACTGAGATTGTATTTGTTTCACGGGCCTCTGCAAGATGTAATCAATGGAGATGGCCATATCTGCTGCGAATAAACGTAGCTTACGAACATGAAAGGCCCTGAAACGGCGCTTCCTTCGTTTTTTAATGAAAGTAAAAGGACACAAAAGTTCGATTCAGTAAGGTAGAAATTACATATTATGTGAAATCTGGTAGATAATGAAACAGAGATTTCAAAAACTTTATAAGACAGCAGAACTGAAATTTTCAGTATGATAAACAATTTGAAGCAATTTGAAATCATTATTACATTATATAGATGTATGAAAATGGTGATATAGCCACATACAGATATTATGGTGTATGACAGTGCGCATATGAAGGTTTCCAAAAATGTATTAACAACTTATTCTAGACATCGTATGGTAGCATGATAGCTATCAAGTATTACAACATTTTGTGATAGTTTTAAAATCTGAACTACCAAATTAACATTTGACAAATGGACGTCAACTCTTATATGATACCATCACAAAATGTTGATACTTTTCTTTCTACACCCTAACCTGGTACATGTTATTAACAATATGTCATTTACGTATATGAATCACCTGTTTATTCTCAACTTCTACAGATACAGCGCAGACAATCACAGTTGCATTTATCCTGGAGATATGTTCATTACTGGTTCTTGCTAAATGTAAGACTGAATTGTTCTGTCACAATCAGACGTTAAACACAAAAAGGGAACGTGTGAAAAAATTAACAATATCATCGTCCTTAAGACGTAAATAACGTTCAATATATGATAAAGTAACTGGAAGGTATATTAACATCGCTACATACAGAATAATTAGGAGCTAATTATATTACTAAATCATTTTTCCAGGACCCTGTGCAGCTGTGTATGAACAAACGAAAATTAGTTTTTCCGTATTTCACCTGATAATTAATTAAATTTAAAATTTTCAATCTGGTGCTGTAAGCCATTTGTTAAGAGATACTAGTTTAATGTTATGTAAAACTATAAGACGGTACGATAACTTTAACTGTATGGCATTATTTCCACATTTCAACAAATAATGCATTTTATATTATGTCTCAACATCACAAGTTCTATATACGAAATGTATTTCGACAAGTGTTAGCTGAGATACGTGTAATTGATGGGGATTATTATATAACAAGCTTCAAGGACCGCTAGACGATACTTATATTGTGAGTTACAAAATGTAAATTTATACATGTCTGCTAGATTTGACTGATGGCCAATTATAGGTACCACGTGCTAAATATACGTAACTATATTGGTCACATAACTAAAAGTCGAAATGATGACATTTCTATATAATACAATTTTAATTAATAATCAATATTGTCGTATTTTTTCGGTTTGCGTTTATTTGCTACAGACGGTTTAAAGTAATTTTACTTACTGTATGAGGATTGATTATTAGGCATGATACTATTTCAATACTACCGGACACTGTAATCACAAGTGCACGAACGGTAATTATAAACCTATATAACACAGACCCACAATATTTATGCTTTTTGCTGTCGAAATTTTCAATAATATTCGAACGATATTTCAATATTCAGTTACCAACTGCTGTAGGGCAATAAACTGGTGAACGAAAGTTTTACTCAAAATGAATTTCGAAAAATAATGTTTATTTCCTGTTCATAATTCCATAAAAATATTGATTTTCATTTAGTACCTTCAAGTTACAAAAATGAGCTTACAGTAAAATTTTAGAACATTATTTAGAGATTATTTGTTTTGCATTAATACGTATTTTGTGTATGTCTGTACTTTTTTGTCTTCAACGCCGTCTTTGTCATTACTTTATAATGTGTCATACAGTTGATGTTGGTACTGAATAACAAGGCAGCAGTATTATATGTTTATGGCTCTATAAAAGGCAGCTGACAATTAAAGGTGGACTAGCTAGAAATTTACAAAAGTAATTATAAGTTGGCGCTAATTTTTTCTCAATCATATTAGTGATGAAAGCCAGTATAGACAGTACGGTAGTGACCTCGCATACAAACGGAAGTTTTTGAAGCCTTGTCCAACTGCGAGTAGTTCCATTCACGAATACTGTATCTGCATTGGTGTTTATTTAGCATCCGCTCCGTTATACTGTCTCTCCCATTACCAACCTCCTATAACACCTCACAACTGATGCCATAATTAGAAATATTTAATCTAAGCAGAATGGGACGACAAATGTTGGTAGTATTTGATCTTACTGCTAGTAATCTGTCCCTTATGGCCAGAAATTTCTTCCCTCATCAGTCACAAAATATTCAACTCGCGTACTCTTTTAATAATTTGCACAAGTTAGGCATGTTCATAACCCCACTGCCAGAAAACGCACACACGATTTTGTTTCCTAGTGATTGGTTTCTTCCACTCTGCTTTAACCTTCTACTGCTTGGCAGTTTGACTTCTGACGAAGGTTTATGACTTGAATACTGAATTCCTGACAAATTCAAATTTCGCTAGTTTTAAGCATTCCTCCCTTTCTTAAGCTCATGACTACTTCCTCCAATAGTTCACAGTGCTCTTGTCTTAGCACTGTGGCTATTAAAATATCATTCACATAGATTGCTCATTCCGTTCCAACACGTGCCCTAATGACGTTACAAATACCGCAACAGATATGGTTAAACCGAATAACACTGCTGTAAAATTAATTC
Organism: Locusta migratoria; assembly: GCA_026315105.1. NCBI lineage: Eukaryota > Metazoa > Arthropoda > Insecta > Orthoptera > Acrididae > Locusta > Locusta migratoria. The sequence goes on from CM048747.1 coordinate 108,844,668, forward strand.
TACACTCCAGACAAAGACTTTCAGGGAGGATTACGTATCATTTAAGAGGAGACGTTAATGGAAAGTAAACACTATTTAAAAAATGTTTTACATTCATATGTAATATCTTTTGCTTATATGTATTCAACTTTCTTAGGAATGAAATTTGAAGTTTTATTTTCAAAAAATTATGTATATCCTTTTTCTCATGAAGTATTCAAGAGACTTCTACAAAAATGATTCTGTTTCATCTCTTTATATGTTGTAAGCTTCTCTCATGAGGCTTTAGGAATAGGTCAAAATGGAGAGTTTTGATATTTCCTTAATTATGATTCCACAGGTGCAATTATAAATTCATGCAAAATTCCAAGCACTTTGCCACATATCTCAGCTTGTAATCGGAATTTCAACATTTGCTCTTTAGAAAACGTTTATTGGGTTTTCAGAAGTACGTATACAAAATATCATAATTCTAACATTCATAGAATTTGAGGGAAAGGTACTTAAACTTCATAAAAACAAACTTCTCAGGAAACGCAATTTAAAGTTCAACCTACCATTTTTCTCATCTCACTTCTTCAGAAGGCACCACATTTGTACTCTGGGTCGTCTTTCTCTTGAAGGCTTGTATACCGGTTTCTTGTTGTCTATCTTCTTTCCTTTACCAGGTCTTCAATTGTCTTTTCACCTGCAGAACCGTGCTGTAAATCTTTTTTTCTCAGGGTGTATTGAGTAAAATTCCTACCCTGAAGCCCATTCTTTCTAATACGTTTATCCTCTCCACGTTCCCATCATTCAATACAAGAACTGCATCATAAATGCAGTTCTAACAACTGTAGCAGATGCAAATGTGGTTTTAGGGCATCGATTCCATATAAGGGAATTTAGAGACTCATTTGGATTATGGGTTTTGTCATGAACACACTTTCTGAGAAACCGAAATTCATCACTGTAGTAAGCTCAATTCAGCTCACTAACTTTCGCTTGGAGTTGCTAAGAGACGAGTCCATATTTTCAGCAGATGTTCTTACCTCGAACGTATCCTCGTTGCTGGTTTGTCGTTGTTTCTCACCTCTTTAATTCACAAACTTATTCAAATGCAGTTTATCCAGTTTTTATACACTTTTTGTGATCGTGACAGAACTGAATGAAGAAAAAACTCGAACACTAATATAGATCTCCGTCAGCATCATAAGTCAAAGCAAGAATTACTTCGTCATAAACTCTGCATCTGGTTTGTTATTGTTTATAAAACACGGAACGGAGTCAAAGAGAGTATGTATCACGGCCTTCTAGATGTATCCCGCACAGGTTTGGTTCAAGGTAATTTAAAGTATCCTCGTTCACTGAGTGAAGTGCTGCCTCAAAACGTGGGCTGGGGAGGTAGGCCGCGTTACACTTTTAATTACATTTGAGGCACTTCAGATACGATTTCAACACTGAAACTCTGGGAACTTATTGTCCAGCAGCTGTGCTAACAAATAAAAAATAAATCGAAAATTTACATTTTTGGTCAATTTCATCAACGTCCCCCCGTAAATTAACATTGGATATCAACAAATTTCTTTATAAGCGCTTTTATTTACAATAGCCATTCTTCTTTAATTCGACCATCGAAAGTTATTTTGCTATTCAGCTACAAAGACTCATCTATTACATTTCATTACTAGACCGACAACTACATTAGCCCCAACTGGTTTTATATTTTTAACTCATTAATCGCGTGGAATCGTATTCATCGTGCCACCGAAATTCACTAATTTTTATCAATCCATTCCTCTTTTCGATTTATCTAACTAAATTTCTGAATTAAGTTATATAAATTTTCAGGCTTGTGAGTAGAATGCCTGTTTTTTCCCTTCATTTTTTTTCCTCTTTTTGGGATATGCATATTATGAAACATCATCTGTTTATTATAACTTCGACTGGTTTCGGTTCTAAACATCACTACGAAGTGTAAGCCAAAAAACTGATTGATATATCTAGCATCCTATCCGCGCTTATAGGCAAGTCAATCCATAAAATTTTGATCAAGACTGTAAGTCATGTGCCATTTTCCGAATCTTATACAGTGACTGCCTTTAAGCATCGATGGGATATGAGATGATGTATCCACATGTTTAGCTTACAGTCCGTGAAGGTGTTTTAGAACTGAAACCGTTTAGAACTTGTAAGTGTAATAAAAAACCTAAGGTTCATAACATGGACTTCTTAAAGTATCTTATTGATGTTACCAATCCCGAAAAAAAAGAATTACTGTCTGTGTCTTTTTTCCTACAGTTAGTTTGACATCAAATGCAAAAATTCTACTGAAAAGGTAAAGAGACTAGCATTAAAGTTAAGGAAAATATAGTAGAACAACTTTGAAAACAAGACAAATTACCGAACGAGACTTAACCCGTCTTCCACTGACGCCACAGCATCAACGCATTTCGGCGCCTTCAGCTCACTTGGAGCCTTGTTCTTCACGAATCAAAGCAAATCCTACATGCATCGAAGCGTGGGTTGTTTGTCCGTGCGACGTTGACCGTCCCAGTGCTCTACGTTAGAGTGCATCAGTCCAAGTCAGACTGGTCCCAACCGAGCCTTTACTGTCTGGGCTACGATAATCTCCAGCTCACGACCATCTACAGTATTTGTAGAGGGAATGCTTACCAGCGGTCGGTACGTGCAGAATGTCGTAGACCCGTTCTTTTGCCATTGTTTCACGGCTAGGTGATGAGCTGTTGCAACAGGACACACTCCCTATCAAATTCAATATGCTACACAAGTCGTGCAGCACGACCTCCGAACGTGTCTCCACCTCCACTTGCTGAACTACGGGAACATAATCCCAAGACAGTATTAGTCATCTGCATAAATGAGCAGGTGCCAGATTCAACGTCTGTAGCGCCGCTCGTGGAGAATACACGTACTGATACGGATGTTTCAGTACCGCTTCACCTATCTACACTACTATTATAAATGCGATAAAAGGTCTATTACGCTTTCGCGACGAAGCTGCATAATTCATCTTCATGAAAATGGGAATGGAGATAGGTTCAAAGCTGAAGAAGAACGTGGACAACTTTAAAAAGTGTAATTGAAGATATTTTTTTCATTTTAGGAAAGCACCTCGAAATATGAAACAACTGAGCATCAAGTTTCTCTTTAAAGCCCGTTTTACACGGGACGTTTGAGCGTACAAGATTACCCTAGATGCATCGGTTACGCCTGTCGCGAACCGTGTAGACGCGTCCACTAGCACAAGATGCACGCATACGTTCCCTAGTAAACGGAATACGATGACTCTTATTCTCACGCGTATGAAAGTGCTACGCGCATGCGCAGACGACCGAGTGGGGAACGAAGCTGACGAACGGAGTCAAGTCGCGAATTTGTTTAAGAAATGTGTATTTGTCTCCTGCTCAGTGAAACGTAGTTGTTCGACTCATATATGTACAGGCTGTCTGAAGAGCAGTCGTAAATATTTTTGGAGGTGGTACTACAGACAAATAGCTACAAACTTTCCATATAACATGTGTACAGTTTTATTGAGAACAGAGATATAGCTCTTAAGATGAAATCCAACCAAAACTAAAGCAATTGTAAAGGAAGACATTTTCACCGATTTTTCCGTCGGTTCATGGCAGAACATCATAGTCATTTCACAGTACAATTCTGTGGATATTCTACAAGTTCATTTCCACTTAGGTAACCGGTTTTCGGCTTACAAGATCATATTCAGACTTTAATGTAAGTCGAAAACGGGCTATTTAAATGAAAGTCAATATCATGAATTACCGAGAGCCGACGAAAGTATCAGTCAAAATATTCAAATTTGCATTTCCTTCACATGTAGGCGCTTGATAATGGCAAAATTCTGAAACAGCTGTAGCGATAAATAATATACTGTAAGCATCTTCTGGATCTTTTATTACAACGTCCTTCAATATTTACCATACTGCAGGCCCAACAATCGGGAAATTAAAGTTTGTTTGGGTTACACACTAAGAGATATACCTACTAAAAATGTTCAAATGCTTGTATAGCTTATGGTACTTAACTACGGGGTCATCAGTCCCTAAACTTACAAAATACTTATGAACTAGCTAATCCTAAGGACGGTACAAATATCCATGCCCGAGGGGGGATTCTAACCCCCGACCGTAGTGGCCGTGCAGACCGTGACTGGAGCGCCTCAGTCCCCTCGGCCACCGTGGCCGGCATACCTACTAAAATTGAACACTTATCGAATAGCATTCTTATTGCAATTCGTCTTTATTACCACCACCTAAAATATTCGCTATTTCTCCTGAACCACCCTGTAATTAACAGGTGAAATATTTGTTTGGGTGAGCATTATTTAATTTTTATCCCAGTGTCTATGTATAGATAGACTTTCATACACACGTGATCTTGGCCATAATGTATATAAACGCCTCAAACTGCGGCCTGCGAACGTTTACACAAGTGAGCGACGTAGTTTCACATGAATGTCATGGAAACAAATACAGTTTTATAGAGGCGGAAATTCACACAAGTGAGCGACGTGGTTTCATGTGAACTGCGCGGAAACAATAAATACAATTTCTCAGAGGCAGTTTAAAACACAAATAAATACATTAATCATTACAATAATCACGATATATCTGACAGTCTCGAAAAGTGATCTTAATTCGGCGATTCGTTTGCTCTAAGCTGACAACAGACGAAGTAGACAAGTGAAGCAGACGACTCGACAAACTCGTACCGTGTAAATGCATCTTTGTAGTTCGATGGTCTATCGCAAACCGCTGCAGCCAACAACGACCTTCTTGTGCACAACAAGTATCAAAAGGGCTTTAGATTCTGAGAAGCTGAAAGATTCCTTGGAAAAGCTCTTTATTCTTGACGTTTCAAATTTATCACTTCTATTGAGATAATTGGAAGGGTTCGTATTTTGTACGTTATACGATTCAGAATAATGAATAAAATGTTTAAAGAAATATCAACGTCGTCATAACGTCCAACATATTTCGCTATTTAAATTCTGCAAAACGTACACGTTGTATAGCGTATAGTTGCTTCAGTGAGCGATTTAGTCACGACGTAACAGAGTTTCGTTCCGTATTTAATAATATCTTTATTTTCAGCTTGATAAAGAAAGACAGTATTCACCGTCATTCTACGCACGGTTTATATTTATATCGGGAAACTGGTCATAGCTTAAGCACAAAACTGGGAAACTAATTTCGATGGTCTTTGACACTTATTCACATACATCAGAGCGAGAGAAGTAGCGGCTAAATACTAGTTAACCTATGAACGTAATCATTTCATGTACTCAATATGAAAAGGTTCAACAATAAATCTGGAGTGATGTGACTATTTCAGGCTTTCCCAGCGCATATGTAGCCGATTTCCCGCGTTTTACGTCCGGTAATACTGTGCGTATCCTACTTCGTCGAAACATCTGTCTGATATACTCAGGTGTTGATAGTACCTGATGGTTCCGTAAGTCGCGTCTTGCTTTAAGTGACAAGCAGGAACTACCAACACCCGAGGATGTACATTTGTTTAGACGAAATATTGTGGGATACGCATAGTTTTATCCGGTGGCAAATCCAGAAAGAGTACTTGGTATCTGGAGCAACTTTGAGAACTCTTAAGAGGGTGTTCTAATTTTTATTTATGGAAATATTTCTTACAAATGTTTGAATTGCAAACCAGAGTTAGCACCCAAATAAAATCTTTACGCGAAAGATGCGCTGATATTAATGCGAAGATAATGATATAATTTTTTTGTTCACCCCTTAAGCATAGTGACGAACGACGATCCCGAGCTAGCACCCGCACAAATTTTACGAAGTGAATAACTCCTTTTGCAAATCATCTCAATTGCGCTGGATTCTACTTTATAGGATATTGTGGGCGGTTTCGGATGCGTGTCATTTCTGTAATTTAATTTTGTATATATTGGTTCAATCTTGCACATCGTATATTAATGAATAAATTCTAAAAGAATTTTTGTCGAAATATCATTCTTGAATGGGCACGTGGTGTAAGCCTGACCATTGGAAATGCTTCCAAGCACTGGACATAAAATTCTGCCTTGATATCTGTGTAAAAGTACGCATCTGCAGGAGTTGCTCCCTGCTGACCAGACGGAGAGACACACATTCGCTCTGTAATTTCTTTGTCGTATGGGAGTGGAAATGATTGGCCATGGAACACTTTATGAACAGATGAAACCCATTTCCACCTTGAAAGCTATATCAATAGCCAAAATTGTGGAATATGGGTAAAGCAAAATCCAGTCAGATTTGAAGTAGTAGACTGAGAGGCCGTTCCCGCCGGAGGTTCTAGTGCTCCCTCGGGTATAGATGTTCTCCTGAACTGACGAGCTGATTTAGCGCGAGCTGAGATCCGTTGGATGTCCCTACAACGGTGGACTTGGAAATTGATAATATTTTGGGACTTCACTGTCGCTTGTTCTTCTTATGTTACTTACAGTAAGATTGTAAGTAAGTAAAGTATACTACTGGCCATTGAAACTGCTGCACCAAGAAGAAATGCAGATGATAAACGGGTATTCATTGGACAAATATATTTTCCTAGAACTGACATGTGATTACATTTTCACGCAGTTTTGGTGCATAGATCCTGAGAAATCAGTACCCATTGCCTATGGCCATAATAACGACCTTGATATGCCTGAACATTGAGTCAAATAGAGCTCGGATGGCGTGTACAGCTTCAACACGATACCACAGTTCATCAAGAGTAGCGACTGGCGTATTCTGACGAGCCAGTTGCTCAGCCACCATTGATCAGATGTTTTTAATTGGTCAGAGATCTGGAGAATGTGCTGACCAGGGCAGGCCCGTACAGAAAGGCCCGTACAGGACCTGCAACATGCGGTCGTGCATTGCCCTGCTGAAATGTAGGGTTTCGCAGGGATCGAATGAAGCGTAGAGCCACGGGTCGTAACACATCTGAAATGTAACGGCCTTTGTTCAAAGTGCCGTCGATGCGAACAAGAGGTACCGAGACGTGTCACCAATAGCACCAAATACCATGATGACGAGTACATGCTTCCAATTTGCGTTCACCGCGATGTCGCCAAACACGGAGGTGACCATCATGATGCTGTAAACTGAACGTGGATTCATAGGAAAAAAATGACGTTTTGCAATTCGAGCACCCAGGTCCGTCATTGCGTACACCATCACAGGTGCCCCTGTCTGTGATGCAGCGTCAAGGGTAACCGCAGCCATGGTCTCCGAGCTGATAGTCCATGCTGCTACAAACGTCGTCGAACTGTTCGTGCATATTGCAAACGTCTTCATCTGTTGACTCAGGGATCGAGACGTGTCTGTACGATCCGTTACAGCCATGCGGATAAGATGCCTGTCATGTCACTTGCTAGTGATCCAGCACGTCTTGGATCGCGAGCAACGCGACCAGCGATCTCGCGAGACGATAAGCAGCAATCGCGATAGGCTACAATCCGAACTTTATCAAAGATGGAAACGTGATGGTACGTATTTCCCCTCCTTACTCGAGACATCATAACAACTTTTCACCAGGCAACGCCGGACAACTGCTATTTGTGTATGAGAAATCGGTTGGCAACTTTTATCTTGACAGCACGTTGTAGTAGTCGCCACCGACGCCAACCTTGTGTGAATGCTCTGAAAAGCTAATCATTTGCATATCACAACATCTTCTTCCTGTCGGTTAAATTTCGCGTCTGCAGCACGTCATCTTCGTGGTGTAGCAACTTTAATGGCCAGGAGTGTAAAATAATCATGTGAAAAGACTACTTTGAATACGACAGCAATTCCACTCCTATAAAATAAAAGCTTCTATCACAGCACAAAAAATGGCGAATATGTCCTAGAAAGTGTATTTAATGAAAAAAATCTTTGTATTCTGTCGTTTTCCCCAGCCCAGCGAGCTCTCCACAAGGCTACGTTTGTATAGGATTTCTGTATGGGCAAAGAAGCATCCTACTGCAAGCGGGTACTGTAGCTTCATAATCCACGATATGAGAAATGCCAAGACGTTATAAAATGGATTTATGTACTGCATTCCTTAAGATACGGAATAATATGTCTAAGTTTTTGTAGTTAAGTTTACTTGGATCTGTCGGGCAAGTTCTGAGAGAATAGTTCTCCTCTTTTACGTTTACCTATTGTAATGTTGTGATAGTATTTTTCATTCTGAATGAATAAGGGAGATACGTCAACTGTACTACACAGTGCCGCAGAGAGCAAAAATGTAAACACTGTAGGGGAATAAGAAGATTAGAAGTCATCAGACAATTAATCGAGGACATTAGTGGAGGCCCATACCAAAAACAGACGAAAAAAAAGGTGGCCACCCAATAGTTACTCAGTGTTAGTCAATATTACGATATATCTGTTAGACATCGTACCTCTTTTAATGAGTCATCTATTTTATTTAGTGTCGATCTTCTTTACGTGCGTGATCAAAATAATTGGTTGGATATTCTGCCGTATTCAAGTCACTTACTTTCCTGTATGTGCGTCACAACTTCCTGCTATAGGGGCCTACCTTCAGTGGGAATTTCTCTACTCATTTTCTGAAAATTATAGTTGCACTGTACAAATGTCATTTGAAGTGCACGTAAGAAGTTAACTTATTGCTTTAGCTATGCAGTTTCACTAATATTGGGCTACCAAATTAATTATTTATTGCTTATTTAGCCTGACCACATTAGGGCCTTGAGGCCCTCTCTTACATCTGACCAGGAAACAACACATACAAAAGATATTACAAAAAACCACACTAACAATAAAGTAACAATAGCAGACAATAATAATAATAGTCGGCCGTGGTGGCCGAGGGGACTGAGGGGCGCCAGTAACGGTCTGCACGGCCACTACGGTCGGGGGTTCGATGTCCCCCTCGGGCATGGATATTTGTGCCGTCCTTAGTGTTAGCTAGTTCATAAGTAGCTTGTAAGTTTAGGGACTGATGACCCCGTAGTTAAGTCCCATAAGCTATACAAACATTTGAATTTTAATAATAATAAAACTAGTGATAGTTGTAAAATGTTACAGAGCATTTAAAATAAAATACGTTGAAACAACGAAGTCCATTAGTGTGGCAAAGGTAGGGAAGTAGAAAGAAAATACAGTGACAGAGGCTTTTAGAAAAGAGTGGAAAATAGAGAGACTTGCGACAGAGGGGAAGGGAAAGTTTGATAGGTAGCTTGAACTGGCCAGAGTAAGCTGCAGAGAGATAGCAATTGTGATAGTATGTGTGCCATTAGTTTTCTTTTGAAGCTTGGAAGGAATCTGATTTTTCTGAAATTTTGAAGAAGATTCTTCCAAAGTGTCTGGTTCCTGATATAGAAAAAGATATCGAAAACATCTCAATATTGTGCGATGGTACAGAAAGGATTTTAATTTGCCGGGATCGGGTAGATCTGTTGTGCTGCTCAGATAGCAGATTTAGAGATGACGATAAATAAGAGGGAGTGCATAGATTAATAAACCGATAGACCAGGCATGGCGTATGATAATCTCTACGCTTATCAGCACGAAGCCCTGACAACTGTTTGTAGGCTGGAGTGATGTGGTCGAAACAGTGTCAGTCGGATATGAACCGTACATTAGCATTAACCGACAATTCTAGACTGAGCTTTCGTACGAAATTCCTTGAATAATAACATCACCAAAGTCTAGTTATGGGAGTGTCAGAACGAGCTTCTTTTTTAGCTGAAGAGGAAACACTTTTCTGTACCTCTGTGTAGAGTGGAGTGGCGCTGACACCTTCTCTTTGTTCTTTCGATACGGTTGTGGATATGTCGATTGCACACACCTCGCACAGGAAATGAGCCACAACTGGCGCGGACTACCTTGTTCGGCGGAGGTGTCGGCTGCTCTTTGGCGCGCTAACACCCCGTGGACCGCAACGCCCAGGAGTCCACTACAACGGACGCCGGAGCCGGTGCAGCTCAGCACAGATAGGCCGACCCATTGTGTCGCGGGGCCGAGTGCTTCATTACGGATCATGGCAAATGCAAACGAGCTCGTTAATTAGAAAGAATTGGCTTTGCCGTTATGGAGCGCTGCCTCGTGTTCATTCGATACAGTAATGGGCCAATACGTTGGGGCCGAGGTCTCGTAATGGGATCGGCCGAGCTGTTCAGATAGCGGCTGGGGCCGCAAGCGCGCGCGACCTCTGCGCTGCGATTACAGCGCGGCCAGCGGCACAAAGGCAAACCAGCCTCCCACAGCGCCAATATTGGGTAACCGCAGCCATTTGCTCGTTACCTCTGCCCTCTTCCATCTCAGTTTTATTATATTGGATTCTCTCTCCTCCGCCATCATCTGTACGTATTACTAAATTAAAATCTCCCACCTCGTTTGCCTACTGTGTGTGTGAAATGCAATGTCATGAAATTTAGCAAAGACTTTGTATCTGGTTTTACTCACAAATTGATTCGCGAGAACTGTTTATGTTATCTCTAAAAATATAACTGTCGAATGGTAAGGAAGGCGATAGGCTGAATTTAAAAAAATCGGACTGACGTGTTTTACGGCTCACTTTAGATTTGTAGTTTAAGTTTTTGTAAACATTTCGGAACAAAATAATAATCTAAATAATAAAAAATTATATTGATATGATTACGACTCTATTATTTTGGTAATTTCTATGCACCCAACACGAAATATTCTTTCTGACCGTATTTTAACAAACAGACAACATTATATGATATTTGAGTTTAGCTTTGACAAACATATTCTTTTTTGAACTTTTACCTCTTCGAACTATCATTTTAATATCTCTCCCGCCAGCCGCAGTGGCCGAGCGGTCTGCGGCGTGCCAGTCACGGTATGTACGGCCGCTGTGATCGGAGTTTCGAATCCCCCCACGGGCATGGATGTTTGTGCCGTGTTTAGCATAAGCTAGTTCATAAGTAGTTTATAAGCGTAAGGACTGATGACCCGGTAGTTAAGTCCCATAAGCTCTACAAACATTTGAACATTCGAATATCTCTCCCACATTTTCATTATATTTTTTCGTTAAAATATTATAACCTGTCTTGCCATGGTAGTTCAAAGTTTATTTTCTTTGTCTGTACTGGTTACGAATGACTATACCCTGGAACGAACGTAGCTCACTGGCTAGCCGCTGTCAGACGGTGGGCTGTCCACCATCAGTCAGCCAGTGAGCCAGTGAGCTACGCGATCGCAACCTACTCTGCGTGGCACGGCAGTGCACAGGCGTTCTCTTCAGACGGTGTTGGTTCAACGCCTTCAACGCCTTCTGTATATATATATATATATATATATATATATATATATATATATATATATATATATATATATATATATATTTCTTCTTGCTTCCTAAAAGGTTTTCGCACTCAGAGTAACATGGACGAAATCATATCTGAACTACAGGAAAGGTAATAACTTCTACGTTAAAACCGCCTATAGCAACCATGTCAAACATTTTAGTAGATGCAATGATTTTAATTTTTGGCTTTCAATATATTCCATAAATAGTGAATAAACGCTTAGAAAATAAATAAAGAAGGTAATTTTTTGCAAAGTATACACTTCCCTTTCGTTTCATTAAGGAGCTACACTTCCCAAAGAAATCTAAACTTCCTTTGTGCATACAAAACTACCTGTATCATCACGTTGTTCAGAATGTTCATTATTACAGTATCCTGACAGTTTACCTGCATATGCTTCAGAGGACCATTGTTCTATTCATTGTTACGTATTTCACGGCATGTTCACGAAATAGCAGAAACACACGATTTAGTGGGAGCATTGTGACATATGCACAACTCTAGATATTGAAGAACATAGTTCTATTCAATTAATAAGGATGCCCTAAACCCTTTTAGGCAAGAAGGAGAAAAAATTTTGGGTAGTCGCTGGTTCCGAGCCACTAACCATGAGCATTACAGTCCAATGCGCTATCCACTACACCACAGTTAATAAGTGCAGGCTGAGACGTTTTTCTTGTACTATTAATGGCCAGTTAACTGATACTTATATGGCATTTTTAGACACTAGATTATCATTTGTCGTACGAAGAACGACACGTTTTTGTTAATTCTTCAGTGCGCCATTCTTTAGAAATGACAAAGTACAAGTTACAATAACAAAATCATCAAATACGCTACGCAAGGTGGCGTATTCCAGAAAGTTCTGGGCGAGGAATGTCACGCGATATCTCCCTACGGCTGGGTTTCGTTAATTCAATAGAGAGTGTCAAATCTCTGTTATTTTTGCAAATATCTCTCAAACGATACGAGATATGAAAAAAACATAAGGGAACAAAGTTGTAGAGAATTTTCTCCTCTACAAAGTCGATTATTCGTTATTCGAGTTAGACGAACGGTTTATTTGCAATTAAATATATATTACAAACGGCTTTTTTGAGTGTAACTAACGTATTTTTTGTCCGCAAAATTTGAAAAATTGAGGTTCTGGTCTCTGGTGCCCAACAATTATATCAGCAAAATTTGGTACGGATCGGGTGAACGGTTCGACTAAAAAGTGGGAACACGTTACGGACAGACAGACAGACATCGCAAAATCGCCGATATTTTTGCAAATATCTCTGAAACGATACGAGATATGAAAAAAACATAACAGTCTAACGTTGTAGAGAATTGTCTCGTCTACAAATTAGCTAATTCAATTTTCGTGTCAGATGAACGGTTAAGTCGTTATTTTTATTCAAATTTCGAGCTGTCAAAAGACGATCGCAAAGGCCCACTTTTAGTGTTACTACCGTAATCTGAAAAGAGCCAAAATCTGTTTTCAGTTTTATGCATAATTAAATACTATGGTATTTCTGAACATTTATATGTATTTTTTATTCCTGATCACCACTTAGAACTGCATTTCTTTTAAAATAAATACATCTGTCACTCTGTAATAATTTACGCCCCTTTTTGTACAATGAATTATACCTTCGGCCCTTTTACTGTTAGAGAGTTAGGTCTTTTGGTGTTTTGTACATAAATGTACGGTTCATATGTTGGCTAACTGCTTGAGCGCATTTCGATAGTCAAATGTCTGCAGGCGCGCTGGTAAACAAAAGTTCTCTCGGAAAAGCATGTCTGCAGGCGCGCTTGTAAACAAACGTTCTCGTGGAAAAACGTGCCTCGTTAGTTGCTATTGTTTGTGAATACGAAGTTCCTTTAAAGTTGTAGTGCCGTGTATAGCAAACTGTGTTTCTATATTGAGTAAACAAAGGAGTTTGTTCTAGAAACTTAAATTCCACGGAATTCAAAACAAGAAAACTGTTGAAAATAAAGGTCAACATCAATCTAAGGGCAGCATGCCTCTGGTACCTGAAACTCCACCAAGTGCTCCGAGAAGGAAGATAAACGTTGATAAATATACATAACAAGATTTAAGTTGTGAAAGCATAACTTGGTTTAAGTAGTTTGTCAGTCTGGGGACTAATGACCATTGAAGTTTAGTCCCATACCTTTACAAACATTTGAACACTTTTATGTAAACCAACGACAACAAATTTCCTTCCCATGTGACATGGTGTGATGATTACTTTGACATGTACCTAATACTTTGTTAGCATACTTAAGAATATCTTTTTAATCGTCGTTATAGAATAAAAAATGAAATGACTTTGGCTATTCATAAAATGCTGACTTATCGCATCCATTCTACCACCTCAACATAGATTTGGATTGCTGTATATGTTATGTACAGATAATTTATGTTTATTTAATTGACATTGTATATTTTTACATCATTTATATTCCAAAATTATAATGTTGCTTATTCTGTGGATGTAATTTAATAAGACTAGAGTGGAGAAATAATGTGATCTGTGATACCTGCACTTAAAATATGTAAGAGCACATGTCGACTATCATGCAGTCCACGTGAGCAACTGATTATTATACTTGCCCACCCTCCATTTTGTACACTAAGAAGTCTAGTGTTTTGGACATAAACTTTTGTTTTGTGGCTGTTTATACAGGGTGTTACAAAAAGGTACGGCCATACTTTCAGAAAACATTCTTCACACACAAAGAAAGAAAATATGTTATGTGGACATGTGTCCGGAAACGCTTAATTTCCGTGTTAGAGCTCATTTTATTACTTCTCTTCAACTGACATTAATAATGGAATGGAAACACACAACAACAGAACGTACCAGCGTGACTTCAAACACTTTGTTACAGGAAATGTGCAAAATGTCCTCCGTTAGCGAGGATACGTGTATCCACCCTCCGTCGCATGGAATCCCTGATGCAGCCCTGGAGAATGGCGTATTGTATCACAACCGCCCACAATACGAGCACGAAGAGTCTCTACATTTGGTACCGGGGTTGCGTAGACAAGACCTTTCACAATTTTCAAATGTTTGTACAGCTTATGGGACTTAACTACGGTGTCATCAGTTCCTAAACTTACAAACTACTTATGAACTACTTACGAACTAGGACGGCACAAATATCCATGCCCGAGGGGGGATTCGAACCCCCGATCGTAGCGGCCGTGCAGACCGTGACTGGAGCGCCTCAGTCCCCTCGGCAACCGCGGCCGGCCAAGACCTTTCAAATACCCCCATAAATGAAAGTCAAGAGGGTTGAAGTCAGGAGAGCGTGGAGGCCATGGAATTGGTCCGCCTCTACCAATCCATCAGTCACCGAGTCTGTTGTTGAGAAGCGTACGAACACGTCGACTGAAATGTGCAGGAGCTCCATAGTACATGAACCACATGTTGTGTCGTACTTGTAAAGGCACATGTTCTAGCAGCACAGGCAGAGTATCCCGTATGAAATCATGATAACGTGCTCCAGTGAGCGTAGGTGGTAGAATGTGAGGCCCAATCAAGACATCACCAAGAATTCCTGCCCAAACGTTCACAGAAAATCTTTGTTGATGACGTGAATCGAGGAAGTATAGTACATACTAACGAAACAATTGGGTATTTTGACAATTGTCTGAACTAATTATTTCAATTTAAATTTAAGATAAATACTAAAATGAGCTCTAACATGGAAATTAAGCGTTTCCGAACACATGTCCAGATAACATATTTTCTTTCGTTGTGTGTGAGGAATGTTTACTGAAAGTTTGCCCGTACCTTTTTGTAACATCCTGTACAAGATAACTTTTCTGTCTACCTCTTGTAGGATACTCCAGTAAAACGGCTCGTCTTGTAAAAACGTAAATATATGGTAGTATGTGAAGGCTATGTTATGTTTTAAAGCTCAAGAAATATATACAGCATTTATGTGTAGACGTTTTAGACGACTCAAGTTACAAATGTTTGATTATTAAAAACATACAGGTCAGACGGGGACAACTTTCATCTGGCAAAATCAGCAATAAATGAAGACTTTGAAGCTCTCTTTGGCAAAAAAATGTTTTATTATTATTGCAGATATCCTTATATTCTTAAGAAGCGAATAGATTGAATCGCACGTTTGTTATTTTGAGATCATACTGCACTTTGACAATGGCACTGGGCAGAAACTTTGGATATCACCAACTGATGTAGGTAGTCGACCAGAGTTTGTGATATTTATAACGTCTAATCCGAGGGGTTATCTTCATGATCAACTTTGGAGCATGGTCTGACGCTGAATAAAACAATTTTCCATCCAGATAGTTTGATATACCATTTTAAAGACCACCGTCGCATTTTACAATTTGTTTTTGCAGGTTAATCGTAGCGAGAACTCGATTTTGTCACCTGATTTGGTCTTCTTCAGGTCGCCTTACATCAGAATGGTTACCTTGAAAGAGAAATCAGAAGCGCTATTCGCTATCGCCCTGTCGTGCACTGTGGAAATGATGGTAATATCAGAGTCGCAAAGAATTTTACAGCCTTTCAGGATTGCCTCTAATTTTTTCCTTATTTTTTTGACCACCATCTGAAATTAGGGAATTTTGCGTTCCGGAAAGAACGATACTTGTTTGCCTAAGGCTGGCAAATATTGTAATTTTTAGTATGTTATGGAGTATTATGTCTTGGTGACACAAACATTACCACGGCTCATAGGTACACGGACAATATCTTTCAAATTTGCTTCATTCGATAGAATACAATAACATGGAGACTGCGACGCACTTCACGCTACATGGTTATTGTGATTATGGAGGCAGCTTGGGCTGGCATCTACTCTTATTTGCAGGGACGGGAATAATTTCTTCATTTCTGTAGTAAATCATTTTGTTAACTGCCTTAGTGGTTACAAAGCTTTGTATTAACAGACTGTGCAAAATCTAGAAAATTTTAAAATGAAACGTATATGTTCAGTTGCTGAATATGTAGATAGCGTTAGTCCCTGGAGTTGCTCGGGGTGTGTATTTATTTATTCCATTCTTATGTTAGTCCACGTCCTTCTTGCCTCTCTGTCAACCTCCTTCTGCTCATCACTCTGTCCATTTCAGTTTCCTTTCTACGCAGTTTTTCCTTATGACGACATATCACTTGACTAATATATTATATTCATTTCAACGTACGTTGTAGTTGTGGTCTTCAGTCCGCAGAATGGTTTGATGCAGCTCTACACGCTACCCTGTCCTATGCAAGCCTCTTCATCTCAAAATACGTACGGCAACCTACATCCTTTTGAATTTTCGTCCTGTATTCATCCCTTGGTCTCCCTCTACTATTTTTACCCCACACACTTCCATCTAATGCTAAGCTGACAATTCCTTCATGTATCAGAATGCGTCCCACTAACCTATCCCTTCTCGTACTCAGGATATGCCAGAAACTCCATCTCTGCCCATTCCATCATTCGTCTGTAGCTCCACATTTCGAAAGCTTCTATCATTTTCTTGTCTGAACTCTTTATCTTCCACTTTTCACTTTCATTCACACTCCGCTGCAGAGTGAAAGTTTCATTCTGGAAACATCCCTTAGGCTGGGGCTGAGCCGTGTCTCCACCATATCCTTTCTTCCAGGAGTGCTAGTCTTGCAATTTCGCAGGAAAGCTTCTGTGAAGTTTGGAAAGTAGGAGGCGAGGTACTGGCGGAAGTAAAGTTGTGAGGCGGCATCGTGAGTCGTGTCGGGGTAGCTCAGTCAGGACAGCCCTTGCCCTCGAAAGGCAAAGGTCCCAGGTTCGAGTCCCGCTTCCGGCACACAATTTTAATCTGCCAGGAAGATTCATATTTTACCTTGTTTTTGCCGTTTTCTTCATTCGATTCTTTTATAACTTCGTATATCTCAAGTGTAATTCTAGTTGTTTCTTAGCCAGTTTCTTTACTTCTTCTATGCCACGCAAAATTTTATTTTGAGTTTCTTGTAACACAGATATATGTCTGATGGTTGTAGAAATCTAACTTAAATTTTCTGTTGAAACTTTTTGGAGTGACGCTTTCGTTTTCAACCACGATTCTTCCTACCTTGAATGACTCTTTGTACAACTTGTATATAATTTTTTTTGTTGAAGTCTGGATTAAAAAAGATTTTGTTGCCAGTGTTTGCTCTGCAGTAGTGTCTTAAGTGCTTAGGAAAGCTTCTAATATGGTCATCATAGCTGCCACATTTTACTGCGATTTTGTTTCCAAGTTCCATTTTATCTCCTCGTCTCGCAGAGTCATACCTAATGGGTTTGCTGCTTTTGTATAAAAATATATATTGTTTGATACATCAAGGGTTCACAGAAAAACACTTTTCAAACTCTGTAGCCATTAAGGTTGTACGTAAGTGGCATGTCTATTCCACTTACAGGCCGCATGAAAGATTTCAGTTCCACAGCACCGGGTATGCTGCAATTTTCATTTGAAATCATCTAGGTTCCAAATAAGACTCTCGTGAAATATTTTCGTTACATATAAGACGTTAGTTGTGTTTGTACTCATGGACCACTTTAGATACTTTATATTTCAGTTTGTTGTCGTGATAAGCCTTTGCTGAATTTGTTGTCACTTTCAGAGTCCCACAAACCTAGTTGGTTTCTTTCCAGATTGCATCGTTGGTGGCAAATCCTCCATTTATACCCTAATCTCTTCAGGTGGCTCCAGTACCGTACTTGTATTTTCGTTGTAACTTTTGTAACAGAATCTGCCTTTAGAGCTCAAACTCCTTGTATTGCTACCACTTTCATCGATTTCACTTCCAGGAACAAAATTCAGATCTGCACCAGTGTCATGTCTGTCTGAAGGCAGTATCTAAGAAATTTCAGCACGATGCCGCTAAAACTTTTATTCAAGTATTTAGTCTGCGAATTGTAAAATATATAAATCGCTCACTAACCTGACTTAATAAATCTTCATGGTCACCCACATTGCAATGAACTTACTCAAACCATTGGGAAATCTAGGGTAATCTGAATTCCAAAATCTACTTTTTAAAACAACGGTTAGATTTCAATAAACCCATGGCAAAACATATGTCACATTCAAGCTCTTTGCCCAATAAGAACAATTTGCTCATTTATTTAGAGGGAGCAGCCGCTGTGGAATGGCAGAGCGCTCTAAGGCGCTTTGCTCCCCGTCGGAGTCTCGAGTCCTCCCTCAGGCATGGGAACGTTTATTGTTCTTAGTTTTAGTTTAAGTAATTTGTAAGCCCAAGGAATGATAACCTCAGTAGTTAAGTCCCATGGATTAACAAACGTTTCAACATTTCGGTGGAAAGTGACAACTTGGACATCTAGCGCTCCAAATGTCTAACTACTATCCTCAGTTCGTACAGAGGCATGTAGTAGCGCCTGACAGGAAATGAGATATTATATAATGGATATTAGTTTCAAGACGAAAAAAATGTTTCACTGTGAAACTGTGTGGTTGATCTGTTGATCTTTTGTCGCAGACGTTTATGTTTCAATAATTTATTTTGGAATGATAACTTTCACATTCTTACGAACATTCATATCACACTCCTCCACCAGTAGCAAAGTTTGGTGCATCTATTACAGATTTTCTTATTACGCGCCTAACATCACCATTGTGGTATATGATCGGACATACTTCCCATCGGAGTATTCGCTTGACTTGTGGCTGTCCCATTCGAGCTGTGGCGGACTAAAGAGTGGGGAGCGGCGGGGTGATTTTTTTCTTTTCTTTTTTTTTCCTGCCTTGGTCTTTTGTTTTGAGTGTCCCGTGCCTCTCGTCTTGGGGGAGGGGCCTCAAAATCTCAAACGTTACTTTTTTCTACTAATACATATATTTAAAAGTGTACAGGAGACTTAATTTTGTTTGCCGCCATCACGGGCTTCCGACAGCCTTAGTCCGCCACTGTATTCGACAGCTATTTCCTTTTAGACTGCTAACAGAGAGCAAGTGTGCGACACGGATGTTATACCAAAACATATACCGGAAATTAAATACAATGAACAGATTTGTCAAAGGTCAAAAGTTAAAGTGTGCAGCACATTGGAGGAGTCATCACAAGCCGCCCGCATCGCTCTCTAACACCAATGTCACATATTACTTCCTTTACGTTGCACACATATTTAACGTCGGCAGGTCTATTATGCCACTTTTTTCACATATAGATAGCTTAGCTTCTTTCTGTTCACATGTTCGATCTGCGTTCATTTTCTGTTGGGCTACCCACTGCGCCAAATTACCATTATATCAGTGGGGGGGGGGGGCATGTTTCGCTTCTCGGTATCCTCAGTCTAATCGTCAGACAAGGAGATGACATGGGTATCGGAATGTAGAATTTCTTTATATTTATTGTACGTGAAGTTCAGAAATTAAATAACAGTCAACCAAAGTCATTAAACGTAATTCTCAACAATTCTCCAGAAATCGACTTTTAAATTTTACAAAGTACATGTATGTTCCAATAATTAAACCAGTTATAGCATCCGCTTGTGTAGCTCGGCTGGTAGCTTTCTCGCCTCACAACCGTAAGTCCCCGGTTCGAATCCCACCGATATTTACTTTCGTTTTCTAATTCAGTTACACAAAACATTTTAGGATCACTAATTCCACGTGTTGCGTCACCATCTTTTCTTTTTTTTTTTTTTTTTTTTTTTTTTTTTTTTTTTTTTTTTTTTTTTGTAGACTACAACCTTTTTCTCGCGTAAAACGATTTTTGAATAGGTTAACTGCTTGGAAAGCCATTAGCAGCTATGGAGATGACCTTCCAAAAACAGTGTCGTAGCTGTTCACAAACTAAACCATCCAATACTTCCGTCGTCAAAAAGTAGTGGTTGTTACTGTGAAAAATGTAGCTTACGTGACTTTTATTGAAACCGTCATTATTATTATACAACATAAAAAATTACGAATCAACAAAACTACGTGCACTTTTAGTACAATTTACCATTAGATATTAAAATCGTGTAAGTATTCCAGCACAAAGAAATAAATAGAAATAAAAACTTTTTACATCAGGATTCGAATCATCGACCCTAGGGTTGTAATGCCAGCACGCTGCCACTTTTTATTTATTTATTTATTTCGTGTTCTGAGGATAGATCTGATCTTTGGGATCGCTCATCGTCTTTGTTCGTTATTGTTCAATTTTTCAGAGTTGCGTGGAATTGCTTTGTCTGATCGTTGTTTGAGCTCTGAACTGCACATTCTAAAATCCGAACACCCATCTGGTCTCCTTGTGAGATCGAACCCGTTAGCACAGAGCTTAAAATAAACAGCTGATTGTAAATCGCAGGCCGGCCGCGGTGGCCGAGGGGACTGCGGCGCTCCAGTCACGGTCAGCACGGCCACTACGGTCGGGGGTTCGAATCCCCCCTCGCGCATGGATATTTGTGCCGTCCTTAGTGTTAGCTAGTTCGTAAGTAGTTCGTAAGTTTAGGGACTGATGACCCCGTAGTTTAGTCCCATAAGCTTGACAAACATTTGAACATTTGTAAATGGCAGTAAAGTCTTCTTCTTCTTCTTCTTTTTCTCTCTCTCTCTCTCAGTTTTTTTTTTTTTTTTTTTTTTTTTTTTTTTTTTTTTTTTTTTTTTTTTTTTTTTTTATCGGACCAAACTACGTGGTCATCAGTCAGTAGCTTACAAACTACTTAAACCTAGGTAAACTATCCTAAGGACAAACACCCCACCCCCATGCCCCAGGAAGGACTCGAACCCCCATGGCGAGCAACCGCGCGCTCCGCAGCGAGACGCTTTAGAACGCTCGGCTACTCCACCGCGGCAGTAGTGAAGTGCGACAGCTCTAAAATACAACCTTATCGCTTACTTGGGGACCTTCGATGGCGATTTTCTCGAAAGTTTTTCAGAGTTGCATGGAATTGCTTTGTCTGATTGTTGTTTGAGCTCTGAACTGCACATTCTAAAATCTTGCATCTGGTCTCCTTGTGCGATCGAACCCGTTAGCACTGAGCTTAAAATAAACAGCTGACTGTAAATGGCAGTGAAGTGCGACAGCTGTAAAACACAACCTTATCAGAAATCTTATGAATAAGCTGTATATTGTAGTATCTGGGAAGCGGTGGCTGCTAATTTTGTGCCGGAGTGAACACAGTACTGTTCTCCAGCCAACAGAGAAGCGCGCCCGGAGCGCTGTGCTGTGTTTAGCGTCGCTCCCAGCCTCACCTGTGTGCGTGGCGCTGGCGCCTCTTGCAGGGCGTGTTTGCGGCGCATTGTCTGCACGCACCTGGGGCCTGCGTTATCTGCGGCTGGAGACCGCGGCCTGTGTGTGCAGTCGTCCGGCGTGGCGCTGCCCGCATGATGCCCGCGGTGCCTGTCCCCGCCCCGCTAGCGTAGCGTCGGTGCCCGCATGCGGCCTGTGTGCGCGGGCCGTGGCACGCGCATCGCGCAGTTATGTTCGGCCACGCGTGAGGGGCGCGCCGCCCGATTATGGGAGGCCGGAAACAAAGCCGGCGATGGCCATTGTGTCAACTCGCCCGCAAAAGGTAATTTCGTCGGCCGTATTGAACGCCACGTTGCGGGAGGCTGATAAATTTTTTTTCGTAGCCGGCGAATTGCGGACCTGCGGGTGACCTCCCGGCGGTCTGTTATGCGAGACCGCAGGGGGAGGGGGAGGGGGAGGGGCGGGCGATGAGGGTGGCCGAGGCCCGGACAGCTGCTGCGGTGGCCGGCGTTCCACCTTCACAATGCCGTAGCAGTTCATAATGGCAGCGGCACAACTGTAACGGAAGCTTAAAAGCGCGTAACCTGCACTTCTATGTCTATATTTAGCAAGTACATGCTCTTTTAAAACAACCCTTTTGCATTATACATGTTTTGTACTTTCTGTAGATGTTTATATTTTTCGGTTCTCCGAGTATTAAAGGAAACGACTATCAAAATATAAAGTCTGATATCATTACAGAAATAAAATGGCTGCCTATTAGACATCCCGGCAAAATAAAACTATGTATCGGTCGTACATCGAACTCGGGACCTTTTCTTTTTGTGGGAAACTGTGTCTACCGAGCTACCCTGTTACAACTCTGTTTCCGTCTTCATAGCTTAAACCTAGCACCGCTAATTAGGGGGGGGGGCAAAATATGCCCGCAGTATTTTTCATTTGTCTAATATATATAGTTGTTGGAGTAAAGAAGCAAGAATTTAGGTAGTTGTAGAAAAATATCTAGAGAATATGATGTCACGGTTTTATAATTTTTGTTAATTACTTCAAACTGCCTATTACATTTAAGTTTTAAGTGAGGGCAGTTTTTGCCCCCCCCCCCCCCCCCTTAGACATCGGTGAGACCACTGTTCTCATTAAAATATTTCTCAGGACGACAGAACGAAATGCAGTTTCTGACTGTTGGTACCGCTGTATTACGTTCCTATTGTTTTGAAATAAATCTCCTTTGCTGTTAGAGCAGTTCTACATTACTCGCAGTTCTAATAAAATGTCTCGTCAGTGTCAGAATTACTGCAACTATTCAAGCTGTTGACTTTTAGTCAAGAGGAAGATGTAAAATCTGTTTGAAGACTAAAAACTCTAAAAGGGAAATGGACAAGATGAAGAAAGTGTCTATTGTTTGTTGCAAGTGTTCCAAGTATGTGTCTTCCACTCATTCTACAAAAACACTCATATGCACAAATTGTGAAATTGATAGTGAAAGTGAGTAGGAAGGAAAACCTCAATTGTAATTTTTACTTTGATTTTCTGTTTTCGTATTTGTGGTTTGGTATTGTACGTTCTTTATGATTTCTTAATACAAGTCTGATGTATTTCTGTTAGTTTCATGATAAAAATATAACATTTCTCATATCCATTACTTTATTTGTTGTGTTTGCATCTGTTATAATGTTCCTGATAACTATGGAAAGGATGTTGCAACCTAATAAAGAAATTCCTAGTTCATTAAATAATAAATAAATTAAAAAAATTGTTAAAATGTGAAAAGAATATGAGGGCAATTTTTGCCCACCCCCCTTAGACAGATCCGTGCTTAGTGGTGCTAGGGTTAATTTAAGCCTTTAACCCTTTGTAGGACAAAACTTGAAAGGTAACATATTTAATGCATCCCATTTGACTTATGTAGGCATGTAATATAGTCAGAATTATTTTTTGTTAATTTAACTATGAACTGAAAGGAAACGGGTGGAAACAAAGGAGGCAAAGACCGACATACACTGTTTCGCACTTATTTTAGGTGGGCAATATATCGATCGATATCCTGTAAAGGATTAAATTGCCTCTTACTCGGGTATGGGCGAGTGGTTAAGGTGCACTGATACCGATTGCGTGGCGATTCCCGTCCATGGTCTAGTCCTGCCTCGAGTATGTCTGTGTGT
This sequence comes from Locusta migratoria, assembly GCA_026315105.1. Classification (NCBI taxonomy): domain Eukaryota; kingdom Metazoa; phylum Arthropoda; class Insecta; order Orthoptera; family Acrididae; genus Locusta; species Locusta migratoria. Next base: position 108,868,274 of record CM048747.1, read on the forward strand.
GTTGTGTTTGGGGGAGTTAGTTTAAGTAATTTTTATATCTCGAGAACAAAGGAGTTTCATCCCTTACATTCAGAAACATTTTAAACAATTTTGTTATTCACCTCCATAGTTTGTGTGCCAAGAAATTTCATATCAGAACACACGAACATTCCTCTGCAAAGTAACAATATCGTGCCTCCACAACAACCTTTCTTCCTACTATGATTCACATGTGAATATCTGTGAAGTTTGGACGGTAGGAAACGATATATTTGAGGAAGGAATGATTTAATGACCAATTGTGAGGCGTACCAGGATAGCTCATTCGGTAGACCGTTTTGACGAGAAAGTATAAAAACCGGTGTTTGCTTGCCATTCCGGCAAATAGTTTTAAACTGACAGGAAGTTTCATATCAGCACACACGCGGTTGCCGAGAAAAATATTGTCAGGTTGCAAATTGCCGTTGGTGCGGTATTCGGACGCTGGTTGATAATAGAGCACAACGCGTCTGTTCCGAAAGAACAGACGTCACTTCTGATCCAGCAGTTGTTATTATCTAATATTCACAGAATATATGACATCAACTGCGACTGGGCAAAGCTGAAAATGTGTACCCAGCCGGGATTCGAACCCGGGTCTCCTGCTTTCTAGGCAGTTGCACTGACCCCTACACCACTGGGGACACAGTGATCACCGCACCTGCAAGGACTACCTAGGAACGCCTCCCGTCAGATACAAATTTCCATCTTCGCCCTACCCATAGTACTAAAACTCGTAGTTATGAAACAGTTGATGTCATATATTCTGTGAATATTAAATAATAATAACTGCTGGATCAGAAGTGACGTCTGTTCTTTCGGAACAGACGCCACATGTATATATATATATAATATGCCGGTGACGGGCAATGATCCTATCGTTAGTGGGGAGGGGTGGGCAAGTTTGGAGCCCTTACTCTTACGGGAATTAGTTCCATCAGAGTGCACCAAATAATAAACCCCTCCAAAATTTAGTAATTTGTAAAGAAAAGTAAATTTATGACTTAAACAAATACATTTATTTGTTAAAGCACACAGAAATTCGGGGGATAGTTAACAATTAGTATAAAGAATTTTGTAAATGAAATCACAGTTGAAAGTGTAGTTAAGCAATGGGTTACAAATGAAAACAAATATTTATATAAATGATACCAGAAATAGTAAAATCGGTTAACACCGCGGAATGCATGTGTAACCAGCAAATTGTCTAAATTTTAACAAATAAGTTTATAAATCAATATACGAAGATTAATAGAAATAAACAAATAGAGCCGTAACTTTTACATCTAAAGTTCTTAGCACTACTGACAACAGTGAAAAAACTAGAAAGGTGGACAGAAACGCAAAGAAATTAGTTATAAGAAAGATTAGTAAACATCGATCATACGCACGCACATACACACTAATGGGTGATTACTATAAAAAAAACCCTAGCAAATAGCGAATAGCAATAATTGAATCGGCTTGATCTGTCGACGCTGTATCTCGCTGGCGACTGGACAATGTCGAAGGAGTGGAGCTGAAAGAGAATAAATTCTTCCGCCTGGGAATCTCACTACGATCTGTGAAGCAATATCGACATTTAACAGTCCCACTGTCACGGCAGATAGAAGTTGTCAGGTAAATGCTTCCAGTGTCGGCTAGGACATACACTCACAAACTCAAGCGCAAAACGCGAGCACAAGTGCCCACAGAATGGAATTGCATAAGCCACTAGTACGTCGGTACGGCCAATACAACGGTGGCTGTCTAATCTTAAGTCTCGACCGCACAAGAATATAAAAAACAGCAGAGCGAACAACTGCAACTGAGTTCGTGTCCGGGTCGACACAGGAAATTTTCAAAGTCCGCTATCCGCTGCAGGCGGATACCTCAGAAAACTAAAGTCGCATAAACGCTCAGGACAGCCCAGAAGAACGAACTCTTTAGGTCCTATCTGAAAGAAGACGTCTGAACTAGCCGGAGCCTACACGAGATACCGCTCTCCACTCTTTGTCGGCCCACGAGAAAAACTGGGCGTCACCGTCCCCTTTAACTCGATATACCAATCACTGGAGAGCTATAACACTCCGGCCAATAAGATGGACAGGCAGCTATGACAGATAGCACGCCAACCAACCGTCCTTTCCTCACGCGCATCGTTTCCCAGTCTTTTGCTCTAAAAGGAATTTGAAGTCTTACCTAGCTTGCTTGTAGCCCAAATAGCCACAGATAAAAGAGCAACGGGGACACGAAACACCAGACAAGAAAGACTCCTTTGTGCACTGAAATTCCAAAGGACGCCAGGCAGTATATCACCCTGAAGAAACGTGGCCCGAGGCTGTAGTTCTGCAGGCAAGGAAGGCTAACTTAGAAGATAAACTCCCAAAAGGCGTAAAATAAGAAGTTCTGTGATGACAGGATCGCAAAGGAATACGGCCCACACTGCCCGCTATCTAAAAGGAAAGCGATACATTTTTGAATATTTTACAGAGAGTGAGGCCACCTCAGGTAGTGAACCAACAGAAGGGTCGACCCCGCCTCGCAATCTGCCCCCATAAACGTGTCGCCAGCGACCAGCGTTCCTCGACAAGCCAGCCCAGCTCTGGCTTCTGCAGGCAGGGACAGCGCCTAACATCTAACGAATACAGTCATCCAAGCCACATACTGCAGATTCGCCAAACAATACATTCTGAGGCCCACCCTTATGCAAGAATAAATTACTCCCACTATACACAGCACACATAAAGGCACCAGAAAGAGAGAAAATAAATGAACAAATAATTGACCACCCTACAACCGCATATTGGAGAATCGTGGAAATACTGAATAGCTGCCCGGAGATGAGCCGGATCAAGGCCTCTATAATTTGTAATAAACTTCCCTGTCCCTTATGTTACCTAACTCAGTGAGGGCTGAAATTTCACCCATGCTGTTGTGTCTGGCTAATAGATTCCTCGAAAGGCAATCTGCATCCTTGTGTTTGCGCCCGTTTTTTAATACCACTGTGACATCGTACTCTTGGTGTCTTAATGCCCATCTTGCTAATCGACCTAATGGATCGTTCAGATTGATCAGTGGTCTGTCACGATGGTGAATGGTTTACTACATACGGGGAAAACTTGTTGATAGCCCAGATAACGGCGAGAAGCTCCTTCTTGGCTGTAGTATAGTACATCGCGGACTTTGAGAGAACTCTTTATGCATTAGATATCACCTTTTCAGCATCTACCTGAACTTGGACAAGCAATGAACCAGTCCCATAATCTCTGTGTGAATTGCACTTTGCCGTCCGCGGTGGCCGAGGGGATTGAGGCGCTTCAGTCACGGTCTGCACGGCCGCTACGGTCGGGGGTTCGAATCCCCCCTCGGGCATGGATATTTGTAGGTAGTTCGTAGGTAGTTTGTAAGTTTAGGGACTGATGACCCCGTAGTGAAGTCCCTTAAGCTTAACAAACATTTGAACATTTGAAGGTTCGCAGGATAACTTCTATAAAGTTTCTAAAGTAGGAGGCGAGGTACTGGCAGAAATTAACTTGTGAGAACGAACCGCGAGTTGTGTCGGAATAGCTCAGTGGTAGAACGCTTGTCAGCTAAATGCAAAGGTCCTATGTTCGAGTCCGGTTCCGGCACACAGTTTTAATCTGCCAGGAAATTTCATAAGAGCGCAGACTCCGCTGCGGAGTGAAGGTTTCATTCTGAATATATCCTGACATTGGTAAACTCCTTTCACACCAAGCACCATGTTTTAGTATATTTATTATTTGCTACTAACACACGGCCGTATTCCGGTGACGTTACGGAAATTCCTGAAAGCTGGCCCATAAAGAGTCGCGGTTCTATTCAGCCAATTATCAGCCAAGCTGATAGTGGGGCAAAAGGGTCATCCCAGTTGGGAATACGTGGGAGGGGCTTACCAGTTCCGGCATACGCCTTACAACCAAGGAAAACCTCCCGAAAACTTTGGTCGGAACCGGGGGATTGGGACCAATTTATTTTACCTCCGGGACCTGCCCCGGACTAAAATTGGATTATCGAGAGAACACGACTGCACTCACGACAATCAAAGATCGGACGCCCCCAGTGGACAAGCATCCCCGTACAGGAACCGCACCCGTGGGCACGGCGTGCTGAGCGTCGTTGCGACAGATCTACATTTTATATTTAAATGACTGCATTTTCAACTGCGAGTTCTATTTTCTATTACGATTAATAAATCCCAGGGCAATCTATTAAATACTACAGAAAGGATTTTACATATTCACGTTTCTCACGCGAACATTTTAATGTCGCTTGCTCAAGAGCGGGCTCACTAAAGAATTCATTCATACTTGCTCCTGCGCAAATAACAACAAATAATTATAGTTCACTTAGAGAATGTTTTGAATAAATGAATGTTATATGACATTTGTAGTTTGATTACTCTCTTTCTTTGTTTGGATACTGCACTTATAATTTGTTACATTATGCAAGGCAGCGATATTTCTTAAATGTTATCCCCTGAATCTCCATCTATATAAAAAGCGTAAGGACTCTCATTCACACACTCACTCACTGACGAAACACAAAATTTCGAAAAATACTTCTATGTAGCTGAAATTTAGCAGGAATGAATTTTATAGGTAGAAGACGTCAGCTAAGAAAGGAGTTTGTGATAGGGCCTACAGTTCAGGACGTATGACATCACAAACAATGAAAAACTTCCTCGTCTTGCGGTACGCGATATTGTGACTTTAACAGTCCACTATTTGAGAAGGAGAACATTTAGGGACTTGCAACAAACTTTAAACATAATTTTAAACCTTTAGGAAACTTTTTCTCCCCGACATCCATAGAAAAATGAAAAAAGAAGAAAGTTTCTCGCTAACTACAGTCCCGCTGTTCACGGCATTCGGAATAACGTTGCAGTTTATAATTTCTACACTACACTTTTTTTAATTGCAGTTTACGTATTCTGCTCATGCAAGCGGTGCTGTGTTGAAAGCTGGCATGCGACTTAAAGTAGACCGAGAGAAGCACGTTTTTGATTTCACCAACACCAAATAAAGTGGAGCGGCTCGGCGATGCTTCGGGTGAAGCTAGCATGTCTGCTAGGGCGCCTTAGTGTGTAACAGCCAGACAGCTGTATTGCTTAAAGGTACAAGGGGCTGGGACATACGTGATCGGAAGTAGGAGACTGGTCATATATAGCAACGATCAGGTATGCCACCTTTGTGAAACGCGCGCTGTCGGGGTCAACCTCGTTGTATAAATACAGGCGGGAAAGACAGGTTCGTCAGAGGCAGCCATGGCTAGGCAGTCACCTGCCGCCCGAACTGCTCCACTCGTTGACGACAGTGATTGTTATTGTTATCGCAAAACTGAGTCAGTCGCAGGCTGGAAGTACTTTGACGCAGCGCAGCCAGCAACCGATCATCGCGGTCAACACGGCTTTCCCGACAGGAGATGCAGCTTGCAGAATAACGGCGGCACACAGCCTGACGCAACAGACAGGCCTCGACAGCCGCGCAACGAGGCGTTGAACCAACGCATGGGGCGGTTAACACTGCAGCAAAAGGCTAGCTACTCACTCAGGGGCGTGGTGTGGACGAAAGGATGCAGCCACACCTAAAGCGCTCCTGTGACCACGCTTTCACGAGTAAACTGCTTAAAATGGGTATGAAGAAAGCTTGAACGCTGAAAAAGAACATTGTCTAGTTTAGAAAGCGTGTAATCTATAAATGTGAATGTCTGTTCGGTGTACGTTCATCACGTCTGAACGACAAGACAAAAAGAGCTAAAAATTTGTACAGTTACTAATGTCTACCCGGGGAAGGCTTTAGGCACGGTTTTATGGCGTTCGGATAGCTATTTATCTATGTACATTAATGTGAATGTCTGTTCAGTGTACGCTTATCGCGTCCGAACGACAAGACGCAAAGACTTAAATATTTGTACAGTTACTAATTTATACACGAGGAAGACTTTAGGCGCGGTTTATAGCGATCAGATAGATATTTAGTAATTTGAAGAATATAACGCGAAATGAGGAACAATAATTACTCTTTGAAAATTTAATTTTCTCTTTGAAAATGTTTTTATTGGTTGCATTGTTGCTTGATGGTTGATAATGATAAAAGGGTGGAGTATATTGGGATGGAAAGTTATCAGTGTACATAAAATTCTACGTGTGTGTGTGTGTGTGTGTGTGTGTGTGTGTGTGTGTGTGTGTTAATATTTCGCTCTGCAACAAAAAAAAAAAAAACTACAGAACGCAAACGAATGGTCTGAGTGTAATTGTTGTCTGAAGTCTCCCTTTGTACACCATAGCAGTTCCATTCCGATAGTTAGAAGGAGGTGCAAGATATTGTGGTTGAAAGTAGTCAACTTATAAAAGAATTCGCACTGATGGCCAGCGATGACGTTTGCGACTCTCTAGCAAGGAGGTTACATACAGCGAAACGTGATGCCACAGACCATATCTTTTGTATATACGTGCTACAATATCTTCAGCTCTTTCTCTGTAAGGATACGCATACGAATAAGGAAATATAAGAATAAATAAATAAAGCAGTAAAAAAGAAATTTCTTTTAATGCATCTCTCTAAAAAATCGATTTGACGTTTCACGCATTACAATCAAGTGATCGATCTGTGATATCCATTGATCTCTATATTACCTGGATGTTGAACTACAGATATCTGAGCATGCCAGCCAAAGATGTTCATATTTTGTGTCTTGCCTAATTACAACATGGATGCTATGAAGTATTTCAAGAAAAGGGAATATGTCTCGATTCCGTACTCACGAGAGTCTGTTACTTCGCATATTGACTGAAATTTCAAATCCAAGGTAATCTAGCAATGATTTGTTATATAAACTAATGTTAATTCGTTTGACTAATTACAACATGGCGGATAAAGCAAAATCGTCAAAATCGTGTGCTAAACATATGAATGTGCAGGCACGCTACAGTTCTATGCTTAGACACAAGAGGTATACATTCAGGTTATATAGAGATTTCTGGTGATATCATTTCAATTATTAATGTTGAATTTCGTGACTGAATTCTTCGAAACGAGTGCATTTTTAGTGTAATTTGATCTACACTACTTACTTTACTGATAAACGGTAAGTGCATAGACTTCTGCAATCTGATAGGAATATTTTTCAGTTCCTGCAAAACCTATCTCAGAGCACACTACTGAAAGATAGCTTATCTATCATAATCAACCAATACGCGAGCGGAGCCGCGGGTTTAAGCTAGTTCAATATAATTGTTGATTTTAAGTACACAGCTAGAAATATGGAAGAACCAAGCATCAAGGTTTCTCTTATGGCTTCTGATACGTTTTAAGACTCCTTGGAAAAGCTATTTAATCTTAGACGTTTGAAATTTATCGCATTTAAAAATACTTTCAATGGTCGATGTGTTGTACGTAATACGATTGAACATAGCGAATACAATGTTTATACAAGACGTCAACGTCTTCAAACCGCCGAACCGATTTCAAAGACATTTGAATCCTGCATAAATTTCGATAGTATATGTCACAGTTACGACAAACTTTTCTATTATTCCCGTGTTTTCTCCCTCTGTTACAAAAATACAGAAAGTTTGCTTTTCTTTCTCCTCAATTGTTCTCTTCGATAATGATACAACTTAACACCGCACAACAATACTCCATAAGAGGACGGACAAGCGTAGCGTAGTACAAACGAAGCATCTTATAAGTGAAACAGCATAGGCAATTTCCGTACAAAATAAAAAAAAAAAAAAAAAAAAAAAAAAAAAAAAAAAAAAAAAAAAAAACAGTCTGAAATTCCGAAATCGAAATAATAGCAGTATCAACAGGCATTCACAAATGTGGAGTCAAAGTCAATGGTCGACTACTCACCAAAACAGCTAAGATTTGCCAGTGGATATTAATGCACCTTTAGAGAAAATGGAAACCAGTTCACTCAATATGTCACGCACTCAGCAATTGAACACTCAGGCCGAAGACGATATAGCGGAAGTTCTTGACTTAGTTGCCACAATAAGTGACCGACGTGTCGACAACACACCTCGCTCTCTCGGCTCAGAGACCCATCTCCTATCGCGCCATCTACTACGGGCGAGAGCAACGGAGGTCTCTATTAGAATGCTTTTCTTCCCATAGCCATTTTGCATTTTATATCTTCTTCGACCATCAAAAGTTATCTTGCTACCCAAATAACAAAATTCATCTACTACTTTTATTGTCTCATTACCTAATCTAATTCCTTCAGCATCGCCTGGTTTTCTGACATTGCATTCCATTACCTTCGTGTTACTCTTGTTAATGTTCATCTTATATCTTCCTTTCAAGACACTGTCCATCCCATTCAATTGCTCTTCCAGATATCTTGTGGTCTCTGACGGAATTACTATGCCATCGGCAAACCGCAATGTTTTTATTTCTTCTCCCTGGACTTTAATGCCCTCTTCAAAGTTTTCTTTGCATTCCTTCACTGGTTGCTCAATGTACAGATTGAACAACATTGGGGATAGGCTACAACCCTGTCTTACTCCCTTCCCAAACTCTGCGCCCCTTCCTTGCCCTTCGACTCTAATTATTGCTGTCTGGTTTTTGTAAAGGTTGAATATAACTCTTCGCTCCCTATATTTTACCCCTGCTACCTTCAGAATTTGAAAGAGTGTATTCCAGTCGACATTGTCGAAAGCTTTCTCCAAATCTACAAATGCTGAAACTTAGGTTTGCCCTTCCTTAGCATATCCTCTAAGATAAGTCGTAATGTATTGCCTCGCGGGTCCCTACATTTCTCCTAAATCCAAACTGATCTTCCCCTAGGACGGATTCCACCAGTTTTTTCATTCGTCTGTTAATAATTCGTGTTAGTATTTCTCAAGCAAAATGATACTTCTGTAATTTTCACAGTTGACTGCAGTTGCTTCCTTGAAATAACGATTTTCTCCTTGACGTCGGAGGGTATTTTCCTGTCTCAAACATTTTGCATACCAGGTGGAACAATTTTTTCACGACTAGCTGTGATAACGAAATCAGCAGTTCAGACGGAATGTGATCTATTCCAGATGCCTTGTTTTGACTCAGATCCTTCAGAGCTCTATCAAAATCTTCTCGCAGTATCATTTCACCTATATCATCTTCCTCCACATCGTCTTCCATTTCTAGAATACTGCCTTCTAGTTTATTTACTTTTTATAGGCCCTCTATATATTCCTTCCACGTTCCGCTTTTCCCTCTTTGCTTAATACTGGTTTTCCGTCTGAGTTCTTGATATACAACTGCTTTTCTTGTCTCCAAATAGTATTTTCCAGTAGGTGTTATCTATCTTTCCCCTAGTTATACATTTTTCTACGGTTCTGCATTTGTCCTCTAACCACTCCTGCGTAGCCAGTCTGCACATCCTGTCACTCATTTTTTCAGACTTTGTACTCTTTTTTGCCTGCTTCACTTGCTGAATTTTTATATTTTCTCCTCTCATCAATTAAGTTCAGTATATCCTGTGTTATCCAGGGATTTATATTAGGCCTTGTCCTTCTGGCTATATGATCCTCTGCGGCCTTAACTACCATATCTGTCAGAGCAACCGATTCTTTTTCTACTGTATTATTTCCCCCCGTTTCAGCCAATCGTTGCCTAATGCTCCCTCTGAACCTCTCAACCATCTCTGGTTCCTTCAATTTGCCCTGGTTCCATCTCCTAACTTTTCTACCTTTCTTCAGTTCATAACCACTAAGTTATGGCCAGAGTTTATATCTGCCCCTGGATAAGTCGTACGGTTTAAAACCTGGTTTCTCAATCTGTCCCTTACCATTATAAAGACAACCTTGTACCTTCCAGCGTCTCCTAGTCTCTTCCATGAACGTATAATTTAAATTTTTTATGTTATCATTTCTGTTTCATTCCAGCACAAAAATATACCGATTAAAGAAAGAAGGTCCGATACACCAATATAACATGTGATTGAATAACATTATGTTATGATGACAAACTTATTTCGTAGAATACATACAGTTAGATCTTTACTTACATGGTGTAATATGTACTATCGAAAAGGGATGTCAAATAGATTCCGTTTTTCTCGGTTTCCGGAAGGCTTTTGATGCTCTACACAGCAAGCATCTTCTAATGAAATTGCGTGCTTATGGAATATCGCCACAATTGTGCGATTGGATTTGTGATTTCCTGTCAGAAAGGACACAGTAAATAGTAACTGATAGTAACTGATACTAAGTCATCAAATAGAACAGAAATCTCATCTGGCGTTCCCCAAGGAATGTTATAGGGCCGCTACTGTTCCTTACTTTTATAAAAGATTTACGAGACAATCTGAGTAGCTCTCTTAGACTGTTCGCGGATGATGCTGTCAGTATCGGTTAGTAAAGTCACCAGAAGATCGAAAGCAACTGAAAAATGATTTAGATATCTGTATGGTACAAAAATTGGCTAGTCATCCTTAATAATGATAAATATCATCTATACGACCGCTAAACGAAATCCGTTAACCTTCAGATACACGATAAATCAGTCCAACTTACAGGCCGTCAATATACTAAATACCTAGGAGTAACAATTACAAGCAACTTAAATTAGTAAAGTCACATAGAAAATATTGTAGGGGTGGCGAACAAAAGCCTTGGTTTCGTTGGTAGTACATATAGAAGATGAAACAGTTCTACAAAAGAAACAGCCTGCGCTCCACTTGTGCCTCCTAGTTTGGAGTATTGCTGGGCATTGTGGGATCCATACCAGGTGGGACTGACGGACGATTTAGAGAAAATTCAGAGAAGGGCTGATCGTTTTGTATTATCGCGATATAGGAGAGCGAGTGTCACGGATATGATGGACGACTTGGGGTGCGTTATTTGTTGCGTCGAGATCCAATTGCGAAATTTCTTTCGTCAAATTTCTCTTCAGAATGCGTACAAATTTTGTTAGCGCGCACCTACATAGGGAGACATGATCATTATAATAAAATAAGAGAAATCAGATCGAGAACGGAAAGATTTAGTTGTTCTTCTTTCCCGCGAGCTGTTAGAGAATAGAACTATAGAGAAATGTCATTAAAGTTGTTCGATGAACCGTCTGTCACGCATTTCAATGTGACTTGCAGAGTATTCATGTAGATGTAGATGTACAACGTACAAATTATTCCCTGTCGACTAACTTTTTGATGGTTACTGTGTATGTATAATAGAGGGACCGATCAAATTCCACAGGATATTCCACACAAAAGCGTCATAAGCAGAAGTGAGCCGTTTGTAAAGCATACGCGATAGTGACCCAGTAAAGAGAATTTACTGTGGGAATATGAGGGCGCAGTAGCGACCGTCACTACGGCAGAAAAGTCACTCCTCGTCACGATCCAGGACAGGCAGGCGGATCCCAAGAAAAGCCTCTTTGAAAGATTAAGTCCCGTCCGCGGCGTCGTTAACAGAAGAAAGCCCTAATCATCAGAGGGTGCCCTGAATAAGTGAAGGCTATCGAGCGGCCGCGTCTCATGTGCGGCTACGACATGTACTGCAGCGCTGGCGGTGGGCGGGCCAACCTCGCCTCACATACGGGCCGTACCGTTCCGAGCCCTGAATTATACAGACGGACGCTCGCCGTAGCGACCCCTTATGACCGTAATTGCTGTGTACTTACCTATAACGGAACTATTGTAGAATACGCGTGTCGTTGTCTGATAAAGAAATATTTAGAGGCTCAGTATTCTTATGATACTGCAAGACAAGAGATCCTATAGTAGTCATCCGAAATTTTGATGAGTTATAAGTACCGCATCAGTAACCTACCATCCAGCAATCGTCATCCACTGGTTGTCTCATATCTCCCGTAGAAAATTTCGTACGTTCAGTTTTCAGCTACGGGCTTTAAATTCCGCCTGGTGCTAGCAAGGAGCTACTATTCCAGTCACCACATGCGACATTTGTTTTAATCTAGCATAGTTATTTCTCATTCCATCCACCACCTCGTGATCAGTGATTGGCCTACGTTCACCTCGGCTTCCTTACTGCGGTAATTTCTTTTTCTGCTCTAATGTGTGTTCTGAATTATTTCGTCAGCGATGAGTCCTTTTAAGTTCTCTTCTCAGAATTCAACCTTTTGCTACTTTTAAGAAACAGTTGAAGCACATCATTCTTTCATTGTTTTAGATCTTTTCGCAATACTCACGTCTTCGATGAACTTCCTGTCTAATAAATACAACAGTCTTGTATTCTCACCGTTTTTTCTCTACCTCTTATTGTTCCAAAAATGTTCAAATTTTTGTAATTCTCTGGGACCAAACTATGTTGGTCATCAGTGCCTAGTCTTATAAACTACTTAAACTAAGTTAAACTAACATAAGGACAACACACATAACCATGGCCGAGGGAGGATTCGAACCTCCGACGCGGGAGGCCAAGCGATCTATAACGTGGGGCTCCACACCGCTAGGCTACCTTCGAAAAGTCACGCTACCTTCTCTTCCGCTATATTTCTTCGTCTGTTGACTATTTAACTTCCTCTTTCCTCCCTCTTCTATGTCTCCGTCCATGTCCATTGCTGCTAGCAGTCAGAAATAATCAGATATGAAGTAAGGCTTTTTTGCTTTTATTTTCTTTATCTGTACGCTTTCAAACCTACAAGTTTTCGGACTTAGTAGTAGTACTGTAACATATGTAATGAAAGGATGTAGACCGCCTCGGTAGATGTAAGAGATGTCCCGAATGTCTAAATGTTCACATATAAAAATAAACGGCTGCAGGTAAGTTTCGTTAATATAGCTTGGCCGATTTCAATGATAATTTTTGTTTGCTCAAATACTTCGACGATAGAGGAAAACGAAAAGAGTAAAAGAGAAACTAGGAAAAGCCCAAAAGAATAGCTGGAAAACCGAAAAATTTTAATATCCGAAATATTATATATCACGTCAAAAGGCAACCTGTCGTACAACAATGCAAGCTGTAATCTGCAAGCTGCAGTCCTTAGTGCATTGTTTGTTTGCAATACCTTCAAATCTACAGTTTTAATCCGATCTTTATGACTTATTTTAGTCTTATCTAAACAATAGGGTATATTATATAAGAGTTTAATACCGTACCGTTTCACTCATTATTAGAAAGTTCACTCATGTAGGAATGTCTTTATGGGTAGATTTATTTTAAAACTCAAGACAGCGCAAGATGCTTAACCAAGGGTTCTTCGCAGTGAACTTCGTCTGTGTTTCAAAGATCACCACGAAAGCTGACATATGTGTCTTCAAAGATAGGTGGGAAGAGGAGATGTAGAGACGAAATTAATAGGTAGAAGACTAAGAGATGGGACCCAGTGACATGCCTGACTGAGAGGACGTAGAAGACGGGAAGAGTCAAGGGGTAGGAAAAGACGGGCAGAGGGAGAGAGAGAGAGAGAGAGAGAGAGAGAGAGGAATGGAGGGCATAAGAAGTGGCAGAAAATGGGATAAATCCCGAGGCAACGCCGGGTTTTCAGCCTATCTGTTCAATAATTGAATGAATATATAAATAGAAGGGCGTGCACGGAATCGCTGTGTGGAGAGTAGGGAGAGGAGGAGGCTTCATTTACTAATAGAAATTTAAAAAATAGAAAAAAAAGTATTTGCTTAACCCTCGACCAGAGACATGTATCTGATCATGTATCAACTCCGTAAACAAACTTCGTTCTTCTTTCGCATCGGTTTTGTGACTGGTTTAACGCTAAAGCTAAGAATCAAATGGAATTTCAAATAGAACAGCCATTACTTCATCACTACAATCCTACGATCAGCACGGAAAATCAATAGAAGAATCAAATATGGAATAAGTGTTTGCAGAATCGTTTTCTGAGCTGTCTTTCTGTACATTCATCAGATCATCGTCCATGTCCAAAGCATGTGCGTCCCACGACTGTACGGATTTCAAAGTTTGTAGTTGGCGGCAATTGTCATCGTTGATTTTAAATCTTTATTTAAGCAAATCCAGATTTTCGCTAGTGGCTAGCCATTATCAGAGCAAGACGTTCCTAAACAGATGTTACATATTTTCTTGTAGGCCACTGATATGTTCTTACCCACGTGTCACAAGTTCGGATTTTCTAAATTGCTTTGCGAGGTGTTTTGGTATCATTTTGTGAATGTGTTAAAATATTTCGACTGAAATACCTTTTAAACCTTTTTTCCTCCTCGGATTTTATATTTACTACCATTCTTTGTTTCGTTCTCTTACAACTCTACGTAAATATTTTTAACTACATGTGCTACTATTTCCAGATTACATCTAAAACGTTTGCTTTCGTGGACGGTTTTTTAACGTCTTGAACGATGCAGTGCTATTTTATCTTGTGTAACGTCAGTGTCTGGTACACTTTCTTGTCTGTCTGCTCTATTTATTCTGTCAATATTAGGAAAACGGCCACAGACTCTATGAAAGACTTCACGTTTACAAAATGGAAGTAATATAAAGTGTTAAGTAAAACTTAAGCCCTCAAAGTTCCTGTAGCAGTGTAATTAACCTTCGAGTCAACTCTTTTCGCGATGTTACTATCCCGGTTACATTAATTTTGTTTCGGATAAGCTACGTTCTGGCGGTAGCTGTGGCTGATGATAGACAATTACTGGCTTATTACTATTATAGGAAGTAATTTTCATTTTCCTTAAATACTTATCGCCATGTAGAAGATTGATCAGAATTAACCCGAACTGCGTGGAGATCTTGCGAATAAGGTAAGGCAACATAAAGGTTTTCTGGGTATGGTACCGCGTCATGATGTATTTAAGGCTATTACTTAAATAACCAACGTTTCGGCCAACGTTACAGTGGCCTTCATCTGGGTAACAGTTACCCAGATGAAGGCCACTGTAACGTTGGCCGAAACGTTGGTTATTTAAGTAATAGCCTTACATCATGACGCGGTACCATACCCAGAAAACCTTTATGTCATCTGACTCTGGCCGCGGAAGCCTACGTAATTATATAAGGTAAGGCAACTTCATGACCAACCTCTCCCCACACTGATTCGCGTAATTCAAAAATACAAATTACGACGAAGGCTTGCAGTACTTGCAGCAACGTTCGCGATGTGGATTATTTTACCCATGCTCCGTTTTCTGTGCTCAAATGTGGAGGAAGGATGGTTAACAGTCAGAAAAAAGTTTCGTTGCGACTTCTGACAGTAATGTCTCAAAAGAAAAAGTATATCATTATCTCTCTAATGTCAAAAAACCAGAAAGGTATACGGTAAAATTTTGCTCTGTAAACGCAGTGGAAGAGGTGATTTTGCGTTATTGCGTGATTTTGCGTTATTTGCGAGAGTAAGACACCGCCAAATAGTTTTAAAAATGTAACTGTGGCGGAGACTGACATAAAAGAGGACTTCAGTTTATCCGTACTCACACTGACATTTTCCGTTTCTGTATTGCTTCTCCATATTAATATTACACACTGTGAAAATTCATGTGCCCTTATGACAGTTCAAGTAATAATACGATGTGCTAAGGCATGAAAGTAGAGGGTTTTGGAAAGAGGGGGCGTGGAGCACGGAGAGCCCGCACGACCTAGAAAAGTTCGGATTTACACCAATTAAAATGGAATTTTTGAAATACTAATAAGATTTCTTAATAGTATATATTCTTGTTTCTGACTTCAAGAGAAGAAGTGGAGAATTTGAAAAATATCAGAGGAAGATTCAAGTAACTAATATGAGGCTTCAAAACGAAATGAAGAACGTTTTCATATCATTTCTAATGCTGTTTTTATGTAATTCTCGTATATAGTAGGAAATAGGTCAGACAAGTGCACGTTTGGACTCATTACTTAGTCGCGATATATTTAACCATAATGGGAAAGATTTAGGAGCAATACGGCTTTGTATGGCCTACTTACAAGTACTTAGGCTCGAACAAATAAAAATACACCAAAATCGTGTGATAGATAATGTAACGGTCCCTTATTGCACTAGTGATACTCCCGCATCTGCAAAACTCTGCATTCGCCCATTAGAGGCCTCTGCGTGTGCCATGCCGCATTGCACTTTAACCTACAGGTACGCCAGTAGTGACGGCGCAGTGAGCCTCTGAATTTGCAGTTTGTGACGTTATTTGTGTAGTGAAGCGTCAGATGGGTCGGCGATTGGTAATGAATCCTGCTAATGTATTGCAATTGATTGAGATGAAATTCCGAAGAGCCCTTCTTCGTGAATACGGACTTGGAGTAGAAGAAGAATTATTCACATGTTTTCTAGAATCTATTATAGTGCAGAAATATGAGCATAGATTAGTTACACTATAATTGATAATAGGTAACATGCGAATGATTCGTCTTCTACACCAATGCCATCTACATGAAGAAGGTTTCTTCGTAACTTCACCTCAACCAGTCATACTATATTAGCAGGATTGATTACCAATCACCGACCCGTTGTAGCTTTGTTTAAAAACTTGTGAAATGAAAACAGGTCCCTTTCACGTAGAAAAACATGTATCGATTTTAACAGTATCAGTCGCTTGGAGTATGCCTAGAGCCGCTCCAAGGCTTTCACAAGAACGGTAGCTGTTGGGGACCCCTAAATAGACGGGGGGAGGTGGTTGGCGAACCAGACTGGGGGGAGGGTAACTGAAGGGGTGAGGGTGAGATCTAACGTGAATAATCAGTTTTAAGTAAAGAAAAGCCTCGTGTCTTGCTGAAAGAAAGTAAATCTTCAAATGTCAATCGGCAGCTTTCACATTAGCCGTGCAGTTGACCATAATTCTTGATTCTACTTTTCCTCAACGAAAATCGTCGTGGTCATACGCCAAGTGAACTAGCGACAATGCAGATTTCCATATCTCTCCTACAACGCCTTACTGTGGCGTATGGTCTGTGATAAGACAGGTAACATTCGGTGATAGCCCTCAGTCGTCGGGGAGCAGAAATTATTGCAGTGACGAGAAGAACATTGTAATTCACACAACTTACGCTGAACAACTATACTCGCGAGATCACCTTCGATTTTCACCTAAATTTACTCTTTTCTCAACTGTGTTTGTTTACACGATATTAAACTTGCTCAGGCTCATTTACGTTTGGATTTTACATTTAAGACTTTGACGTTACTAGACTGGAAATACTTTTCTCAGATCATTTTTCAAACGATATTTTAAAATGTAATTATACTTCACTAGATAATGCGAGGATTTGGGAATTTTTTCATGTATGGAAACTAATTTGACAGATGTAGGGAAGGCCATCCTGACAGATTTGGAGAGATGGTATTTAGTTATTTTCTGTAATACAATCAATTCACAATTGGTTTGATATTAATGTAAAGTTAAAAATACCTAATAAATAGCTAAGTTCCCATTTCTACGATTCTCTTTTGTGTGGCTATTATATGAAGACGCAATGAAATCGGTATAGGCATGCATATGCCAAAACAAAGAAATGCACTCATAGGACGGCGCTGCGGTTGGCAATACCTATGTAAATGCTGTAAACTAAAGACAATCGGTCAGGCCGTTCTATCCGACCGACTTCCTTCATTTTTGCTTTAAAAGAAAGGTATTCATCTGCAGATTTCTGATCAAGTATCAGAATTAAGTCTCTCCACCCTTTATTTTTATTCAAACGCTGAATCCTCCTGTCTTTGCATTGAATATTTCAATCGGTTTGATTTACGATATATTCGGTTCTAATTAAGCACGCAGTTCTTTTTTAACTAACAACATTCAGCGGATCAAGTTTTTTCATTTGCGCTTTTAAATACTTGCGTTGATTGATTCTGAAGAAAGTTATGCATGAACATTCAACTTTACTTCAATTATTGTCAACTTTTTCTGTCATTCCACTAACGGTGCGAAGAGTTTGAACGA
The DNA here is from genome assembly GCA_026315105.1 of Locusta migratoria. Classification (NCBI taxonomy): domain Eukaryota; kingdom Metazoa; phylum Arthropoda; class Insecta; order Orthoptera; family Acrididae; genus Locusta; species Locusta migratoria. The sequence goes on from CM048747.1 coordinate 108,886,082, forward strand.
ATCCTCTAGCAATTTTTGAAATTTAGAAGAAAACTAGCACTCATAATTATAAAACGATTTATATAACTATATTCTAGTTATATTGTATGTTAGTTAAAGAAAATGATCTCAGTTTTGTTCGTAGGTGCAATTACACCATGTTTTTTATTCTTTGCGAACACAAAACTTTGTACACACATAAAACTAAGTTTTTCATCAACCGTATAGGCAATTAGCATATTCCAGCTGAATCTACGTTAACATGATTAGAAAAACGTGGTCACCAGAACCGTCAAAACTGTAAACGAAGTACCTTATAGCCCCATCTATTGAAAGCGTACCCATTTCATTTGATGTGGATAAGGCAGCAGATGTTTGCCTTCATTCATCAGTGAATGACTTTTGTGGACAGCGTATAATAATTCTCTGATTACCAGAAGAGGAATATCAACCATTTACCGCACACGGATTGTTTATGTCAACAAGATGTTGCAAGAGAAATATTGTGAGTTACAGTGCTACGCTAAAGCCCTTAAATCGAGTACAAACTACAGGTTGTGCTCATTACTTGCCCGGTATTGGTAGGACTAGGGCAACAACTGTGTCTGACTGCCGGTATCAGCGAGTTTTCGCCCGAAGGAACACCGACCAGACTGCCACCATGATAAACCATGACTTTCTGGAGGCCACCGAGAGGTCATCAGGGTCCAACCAACAAACGCTACAGCAGCTCTCTCTATTCTAGACGGCCATGGAATCGGCCACCTCTTAAAACCAGCAAAATGTAGTATGTGGGCCAAAATCACCCAGAACAGCCTATGGAAAACTGTCGCAAAGTTTTCTTCACAAATAAATTCCTCGATTATTTTCGACAACTTTGTGCACTGTCAGCGATAAGAATGATTTCATTCACTTAAGAGTCAGTTTAGATCGATGGTAACAGTTTTAGGCTCTTTATATGGCCATTCTCATACCACTACACCCACAGAGTGGGCCACCGATTGTGCTGAGTACGAGCAGTCGACTTCTATCATTCAGGCAGCTCCCACTCAGCAGATCGGTGGCCTGAGGATGGCGACTTAAATGGCATCAAATAGATTGAGATCTAGGCTAGCATTTTTGGATCTGGAGAAAGCTTTTGACAATGTTGACTGGAATATACGTTTTTAGATTCTGAAGGTAGCATGGGTTCATCATGAGACAGGTTACTTTGTAGCTTCATAGAATTAATCCGAAGGTCATGTTATAGAAGATAACAGCGAGCTACAGACGGACACTGAAGAATTTTATTTATGTTCAACTTGTAGAAAAACCAGACAGCAATTATTACAGTCGAAGGGCATGAAAGGTTCGCAGTTGTTGGGAAGGGAGTAAGACAGGGTTGTAGCCTTTCCCTAATGTTGCTTAATCTGTACATTTAGCAAGTTGTGAAGGAATGCAAGGAAAAATTTATAGAGAGAATTAAAGTCCAGGGGGAAAATAAAAAAAATCTTGGCGGTTTGCAGATGACATAATAATTCTCTCAGGGACAGAAAAGGACTGAATAGACACTGTCTTGCAAGGAACGTATTAGATGAAGATTAAGAAGAGTATAACGAGGGTAATGGAATGTAGGGTCAGAAAATGAGGCGATGCTGAACGAATTGGATTAGGTAATGAGACAATAAAAGCAGTAGATGAGTTTTGTTATTTGGGTAGCAAGATAACTTCTGATGGCTGAAGTAAAGAAAATATAAAATACATAATGGCTATAGGAAAAAAAGTGTTTTTGAGGAAGCGAAATTTGTTGACATCCAATATTAGTTTAAACGTTAGGAAGTCCTTTCTGAAAGCATTTTTCTGGAGTGTAGCAGTGTATGTGAGTGAAACATAGGTGATAAGAAGTACAGACAAAAAGAAGATAGAAGCTTTCTAAATGTGGTGATACAGACGAATGATGAAGATTAGATTGGTAGATCAAGTAACTAGTTAGGAGGTGCTTAACAGAATTGGGGAGATAGGAGTTACTGGAGTGCACGGGAGTTGCCGAGCGTTCTGTAGAACCACGTTGCAGATCTCGCGGCCTCCAGCGTCGGAGTTTCGAATCCTCTCTCGGGCATGGATGTTTGTGCTGTCTTTAGTATAAGTTAGTTCATAAGTAATTTGTATGTTTAGGGACTGATGTTCCCGCAGTTCAGTCTCATAAGCTTCACAAACATTCAGTTGCTGTCATATACTAAGAGAAGGGATAGGTTGGTGGAACATATGCTGAGACATGAAGATATCGTCAACCTAGCATCAGAAGGAATTTTGTGGAGTAAAAAAGCAGAGGGAGACCTAGCTGATTGAAAATGAGGTAGCTTGGACAGGACAGGTTAGCGTGGAGAGCTGCAATAAAACCAGTCTGCGGACACGACAACGAAAGGTTCAGTTTGAATACAAAATCAATTGTTGGGTGCGATTTTTTTTTTCAATATTTCGGAAGTTATACTACTCTTTTAAATACCAATTCGATGGTGGACTGAAACCTTTTTATGTTTTTATAGTGGAATGTATCTAGTTAGTAATTCTCTTTATGTTAACAACCAAGTCCCAGGAATGACATTTCGAACGGTTCAAAATTAGTAATGGTACTTCACGTGCCTTGGTACCATTTCGTCCTGCTTGCTTCAACTGTAGCAAACTCTGTTTTAATAGAGAGTATCGTACCGTATTTGTGCATTCGTTTTGTGGCTTACACAGTTTCTGTCTGAAGTATCTCTGAATTCTGGCTGTGAAGCAACTGGAAGCTGTAACAAATCCAGCTTTTCTAAGAGACGAGAGAAAATCCCCTCGCCGTGGAGTGCTCGGTCTTGGCGGCTTGTGCTAAATTGATCCGACGAGCGCTAGAAAATACCGTGGAGATTTCTTAGGAGCTCCGGCTACGTTGTGAAGCGTATGCGACGTGTACCCTGATACATTGTGCCAGGAAGCAATTCACGAAATGCTACCACACGAGAACTGTGGACCCGTTCTGAGGATAAACGGACGTACATGTTTGAAGAGATCGCCTGTAAAATCTGAATACCGTTTTGTGCAACAATATGACATAAGCCGTACTGTTAGAGTAAAACACGTGTAGTCTGAGAAATGCCATCGACTTTGAGTTTTAATTCAACAGAAAAGGAGTAAAATGGAATGAAATATCCGTAAAATGTCCGCATGTACAGAGATAAACTTAAAACTGCTACGGAGAACGGGAAATGAAAATTTATTTTTGAATTTCTTTTATCTTATTAGGACATTCATGTACCGCATCTAAAGAGGAACCGTCAGACGTTTAAAACCGCTATGTTGAACATGAAGCGTAAAACTTTGTTTCCTGCGGTGAGGCAGAAAGAAACGAGTGGGTTTGCAACTTTGTGAGCCCTTAGACGTGCTAAGAGATATCTCAATAATTTTATTCGCACTGGGTACCTACATCTATTGTCTACGCAATGACGTCATTACAGTCTGATTCTTCCTTGCTTACGTTGTGTACTGAGTGTTTAAGGCGTCTCCAATAATCGTTGAGTCCCGCCGACCGTGAAGTACGGGTTGTTATACGATTTCTTAGTTCTAAAGTCCTAAAAGCGATCGATATTCATCGTGAGATCTGTGCAGTTTACGAAGAAAACATCATGAGTGTTGGAATGGTAAGAAAGTGAGTGAGATCATTTAAAGACGGCCGCACAAATGTGCAAGATGAACAACGGAGTGGGCGTCCTTCGGTCGTTAATGAAAGTTTAGTGCAGGAAGTGGACAATAAGGCCAGAGAAAAAAGACGCTTTACGATTTCCTTCTTGCTGGATGACTTTCCTAATGTTGCCCGTAATGTTTGTTTCGCATTGCGACCGATCAAGACGACGAAGAAGTTAAAACAGTTGTGACGCAGTTGGTAACAAGTCAGGCGGCAGACTTCTATAAGGAGGGTATTCAAATACTGGTACAACGTTATGACAAGTGCCTCAATATTGACGAAAATTATGTAGAAAGGTAGATTAAGTTACAGGCTTTCATGTAAAAATAAAATTATTGAGATTAGTATTGCCTGTGTTCTAAAATCGACCAATTGTGTTTACAATGGTCACTGGGGGTAAAATTTTACGTATCATGTCGGCGGCCTCGCGTAATTATGTTGGAAACATCAACAACACGATAGAAAATCTTTGCCCATTTGTTCGAACCACATAGAATGACTCGATTAGTGTATCGTACAGACCATGAAGTAAAATAATAATGCTGTTCCTGCTTTACGATTGACAGGATCTTGTATGTACCCTCGTCCGCTCAGTAAAAGTAGTTGCCTTCGTAAAGAAAAGATTCCATGAGAAAACATCAGCGTTCTCAAACGATTGGCTAAAATGAAAACTCACAAGATTCTCACTATTCAGCATCTATTGCCATCATTATTATAGGAGGCCGCAGGGATATTTGGTAAAATTTAACCGGCACTGGGAGGTATGAAACGGTATCTTTTACGTGTTAAGGAAAATGCCTGACGCAATAACAACAAATAAAAACGGAAGTATATACTTCTCAAGACATTTTCGAATTATATAACTTTCATTAGCCTAATATTTGAATTGGAACTACAATTTCGGTGTTCGTATATTTATAGAACGCCAAGAAATAATGTTATTTCGATACTGCGATATTCAGAATTCCAGAGATGACAACATGTCGACTTCGTAGTTCCACCCGTTCACCCCTACATGCCTCTCCCGGCGCATCATCATTTATTTCGTCACTATCGACTTCGTAGTTCCACCCAAGCACCGCTAGATGCCTCTCCCGGCGCATCATCCTTTATATCGGCATTCATATGAAAACATCCATTTCCTTTAACCACTCTTAATCACTGCGAAAATGAAGAATTTGAATGGAACAAGAAAGTGAGTTGGGAACACTCCATGTTTCAATATTCAATTACTTTAATAAGTTATTTTAATACGGCAGATGCGCTGCATTACAGAGGCTTTGGTGGAGGCGAATAGCCAATCAGTGAGCTGATTGTTGGAGAATGTAGAACTTGATACAAGCTGTAGATCGGAAAAGTTCTACTTCCTTTTACTACTTTTAGTGGCTAAATGCACACATAATTTATATTCGTGAAATCTACGACAAACAATCTTTGGAATTATGTAACTATCATGGGCCTTCTTGTACGAATAAATTAGTAATCTGTACCACAATTTTCGTGTTAGCGTATTTATATAATTATGATATCTTAGAACGTCTTTTTATAATTTCAAAACGGTACTTACTTAACAAACACGCCTCGTATGTTTTCTCGAGTGGCTCGCACGCTGCCATTTATTGGCGACCCAGCATTGAAATTAGCAGCAATATCTGGAAGGGATGCAATTCTTTCACGCTGAATGATCGTTTGCCAGTTTGCCCCGTTCTTGAAGAATCTTTTCCCGCCCGCATCAGAATCGGAAAGTTGATGTTTTACCGGATTCGCTGTGCACTCGTGAAATGGTCGTACTTGAAAATACCCCCCCCCCCCTCACCACTGGTGCGCCGACTACGGTAACACGTTCATCCTTACTTAAATTGTGATAACCTGTCATTGTAGAAGCAGTAACCGATCTAACGTCTACGACACGCCAAACACCTGTTTTCTTATGTAGGTATTGCTAAGCAACCGATTGTCTTTAGTTTACAGCGATGACGTATCCATAAGAAATATACAGAAGGAAGTTGCGTCTGAGTATAGAAAAAGGACGGCAAGAGTTATGTAAATTATGATACTTGATGACAAATCTGTGGATCAATACCTTTAGTTTAAAACAAAATCGGCCGGGTAGTTTGGTCTGGCCGAATGACTGGTTTTCGTAGAGTCTTTTAATATATAAGACAACATTAAAGTAGGTGTTTCCTACAATGAGAAACTATTGGAAGATAAAATCTGTCGTGTACCTGCCATCAAATCCATTCGAATTTAAAAATGTTGAAATGGAAAATATTATGCAAATAAAGCATGAATTAGTCTACGTGCTACTTCATTACACTACGCCACACCAGTAATCAAAAGTTGAAACATATTCAACAAGTTTTACGAGAAATCACACTAAAACATTTTTAAAAAGGAGGTAATTCAGATTATCATTAAAGAAGTGACCCACATTTTAGTGAAACATTCATGGTCACATTTCCATTCTTCAGTTGGTAAAAATTTAAGAACGTCTATTTAGACGAGAAATCTCGCAAAACATTCGAACTAGATCAAGCTTTGAGGTTATATAATATGATACTGGAACCCGTCCACCAAGTAAAGTGCTATTAAAATAAAGGGGATCATACATAATGTGGCCCTTAGTGAACAAGCTGAACGTATTGTGAGAAACGGAAAAATATGTAAGTACAACAATGTATAGAAGCCTTTTCTCACTCTTTGCACAGTGTACATGCGTCATTCATAAAGCTCACAGCTTACGAAAAAAATACCACTATTATTATAACAGTAGTTAGATCAGGTAAGATATTATAGGAAAAGTAGCAAAGCAACATTTATTACGTTGCATATTTTCGACAGCTGATGGCACTGTACATCAAAACTTCTACTTTTTGCAAGTGACGACATTATCAATGGCGGCCTTCTGTGACCGCTCACTGGCACTTATCTTCCGATCGGGATGAGTATACATCTTCTAGCAGATGCTGGGGAATGAAAAAGCAGCCCGTATGGAATAGTGTACCAACCGGAACAGTGGGGACGGATGAAGGCACTACGATGCCTGAGGCAAGATTGAAACTGGAATTACTCCTCCCCAATCCACATTGATGAAGTTGGAGATTTAATACAATCAATATAATTATAGGTCATTTCTTTCACTAACGAACAGGTAGGGTATGTATATTGGTATAGACTAGCTAAACTAAGCCACACTTAGATGTCTATCAGTCCCATATGTAATGATTCAAGAGGTATATAAGACATTTGTTGGAAACGCAAACTTCCAAAGAAGATACGTCGATCCAATCGATCCAAGAGGTAGCCTTACATCCTAAGCCATCGCTATGGGGAAAGCAAGGAAAAGCAGACAATCATCATATGTTGTAAAGCCAGCGGATTTACTAAAACAATACGATGTACTTACTGGTATGTAGCACCAGCAGTATTTTGCTCAAAGACTCTGCCATTATCACGGCAATACCACAGAGATGAAGCATTATCCACCGAAATTTAATACCTAAGATTTCAGTGTAAAAGGAAAGATAACACACCAAAATGTTAGCAGTAGCATCATTACACAAGAAAAGACGGAAAGTACCAGAAATATCAATGGTAAATATTGGTTAATCAACGGGGAAGATGTCGTGAAATGCACCTCTCTTTTGTGACAAGAGAAAGAGCACGATTCCAAGAAGAATTTAAGATATAACCTCCATTTCTATTTATATAGTTACTTGCTTGTTACATTCAGCTGCTACCTTAGTAAGTGTATGCCAGAACCCAGGTGTTGTTATATTGTGTTTAGGCATTTATATGCAATAATAGATTCACTAGGCGGTTGGAAACGTGTGTGACGTTAATGTTTAGTATACCAATCCTTTGTAGTCCTGCACATGAATTTAATTGCATACGGATCTGTCTCTGACAAAGTAAAAACTCCAGCACACAAGTCTTGTGTCTCACTAATATTACCCCGAAAAGTACATTTATTACTGAGATTTTGATCGATGAGGACATGACAATAACGTCTTCTTCGAATTCATGGCGACTTCATTACAGTGCAACTCATGAGTACCAATTATTAAAAACTACAAAAAATATCTTTCGCAATATCTTTTATTACCTATTTGCGACAGCGCGCACGTAAATGTGCAAGTAAGTCTATCACAAGCCTTTAAGCCAATTACGGAGATTTGCTTCTGAAATCGTTGATGCTCCTTTCACTATGAATATGGAAATACAAAAATTATACCACACAGTGCTTGATTATGTTGACTCTGAAATGCAGTATCTTTATGTGACTTCATAAGAGCTATTCAATGTCGCTCCCTTCCTTTTTTCGCCGCTTTGCTTCTTACGTTTTTCTCTTCGTATTAGCTACCGACATTCCTGGAAAAATACTTGAGAGTGGCTCTTTTCGTAGGCTCCAAGTAGTTGTAGCTCTTTTCCCTGTTGCACGTGAGAAAATATGCCAGAAAAATAACTGTATATATTATTACAAAAGCACATTGTATAAACAGGAGGACATCCATTGATCGTCCTTATAGCCTCCTTGTTATCAGCCAAGAACATTCAATGTGAACGTACATCGCCGCGTTGGAGTAGCCAAGCGGTCTAAGGCGCCTCGCTGCGGAACGCGCGGTTGCTCGCCGTCGGAGGTTCGAGTCCTCCCTGGGACAAGGATGTGTGTGTTGTCCTTAGGTTACTTTAACTTAGTTAAATAGTTTGTAAGCTACGGACTGATGACCACGCAGTTTGGTTCGATAGATTTACAAACATTTGAACATTTTTGAACGTACATCTCTAAGGTTAAAACGGCCATGTGGAAACAGCGTGTCAACTGTTGTCACATCTCAGAGTACGAATGAACTCACGCAATTGATCAATCTACTTCATTATAAGACGAAACATAAAATGAAAGGAAGTGTCATTTTTTCTCCATATTTTCTAAATATGTTCTTCGTAACTTTCATTATTCTTTTTACCATTACGTTTACAGGAGTATAAAAGTCCTGCACAGCCAGAAACACAAAACTGCCCGTAGTACTGATAATTGTACTAAAAATTCAATGAATTACTAGGTGTTTCCAGCGTTACCTCATTTTAAGAATACCACTTAAAATATAACCAATAATTTATTTAATTAAGATAAATTCTAGGTTGTTCGAATGCCTTTCTGCTAGTCGCATTCACAGAAACTTTACGTTCAAATTTTTGGCAAATTAAAGGAATAAACTGTTATTTGATGGCTGTTGTTGTGATTAAATTTTTCGCTACGTTCTCATTTGTATCCTGAAGAGTTAATGTAATTTCCTTTATGAATGTGTGAAAGTATTTCTAATAGACATTAAACTTGCCAGTATTCTGATAGATGTACAGACTTCTAGAATAGTAATAAAACACACGAATAGTAATGTATATGTTATTACTGAACCTAATACTGTAAAATCTCAGTAAATAACGAAAATGGTAGGAACGTTACTTATTAACTTCCGCATATACTTACTGGTATATGAAGACCCACCGTATATCTTATTCCTTGTTTATTCATTTGCGAAACACGTAAGAAATACGACTCGCATGTGTTATAAATAATTTAATTGGACAAATAAAAGGACGATCTTTGACGCTATAGTTCAACCATTTTATCTCAAAATAATACAAAATCTCTGAAGGTTTAAGGTAGAAAGCCCATGTTCAAGATATTGTTGTGAAGGGTTGATCTGTAGCCATTTTCTTGTTCTTTGGTATTTTTATTTGTGAGATACCTTTTGCTACTAGTATGTTAGTGGGAAGAGCATTATGTAATAAATGGTGTAAGTAAATCGTAGAGCATAGGGTCCAGTGAACAAATATTCCGTAAGAAAAGACCACCCATATTTTCTTCTAAACTCTGATTGACTGTTACAAGAGGTCTAAATCCTCCGCCACTTTATTAATATTTGATAAAACGTAACTAATTTAATTATGTCTACATTACTTTGTGTGGAACATTTTTCCGTTATTTAAAAATTTATTGAAGTATCCATCTTAATAGGAAGACGACCGGAATAACACTCCAGAATGTTCTGTTGACGCCAAAATGCAGCCACTGGTGCGAAGTGTTACTCCTCCCGCAGCCAGTCGAGCTAGTGGCCTCACACTGATAACATCATCTCAATCACGCACGGGTATCGTGTATAATGTAATACAAAAGTGTTCAACATTTCTATTATACAGTTGTGGCTTTCTATATAGGAACAGTGAATCATTAATAAAAGAATAAAAGACAATGGCAGCACTAAATTTCGTGTGCAATTCGTTATTGTTAAAACCTGCCCAAATTACACTACCAGTTCAGCCTCACAACAAGATACAACGGATCTACGACCTGAGTGTTGCTTCTACGCACTGGACAATATCATTGAAATAACATATCAGGTTAGTATAAAAGAAACTCTAGTAGTTGTACAGGGCCTGATGATGATGGCGTGGTCGGTTGTACCTGGTTGCCAGTGAATAACAACATGAAAACACTGCAGACGGCGTTATTACTTCCATAAAATCTCGGGCGAACTGCCGGATGTCTGTAACTTCTTGTCACGATATTTCGGCGTAGAGTCTTAGGGTGAGTACCACCGAAGTATTGGCGAAGACGCACTGAGCTGTGCTATTTATGACCAATTCAGCCGACATTGTGCATGCGCGTACTTAGCGTGCGCGTTCTCTACGTACGTTGCTCCGAGCTCTCTCCGTGGACGAAGCTTGCTGCTTCGATATCAGATCGATTATCATTGCCGACTTCGAAGTTTTTCCATGACAGGATTCCATGCAGCATTTATTTGGAAATGAAATGTTGAAATGTTTGTATAGTCTATGGGACTTAACTACGGGGTCATCAGTCCCTAAACTTACAAACTACTTAGGAACTACTTACGAACTAGGACGGCACAAATATCCATGCCCGAGGGGATTCGAACCCCCGACCGTAGTGGCCGTGCAGACCGTGACTGGAGCGCCTCAGTCCCCTCGGCCCCCGCGGCCGGCCATTTATTTGGAAACCGCTCTCTCGATTAATAACTGTTTCACTGTCAGACAGTTTTATTTCCACAGCTTCGTTAATAATTGAGCTGCAGAAGTTTGATGTGTGGACCACAATTTTCGTTTCATTTTAGTTCATTGAATGACCTGTGGAAATACAATGTTCGGCATTGTGGATTTGGTGGGCTGGAGCAGCCCAGTATGAGGCTGGTGTTCAACAATGCGCTCCTGCACAGTGCGCATCGTCTGCCCTATATATGACTTGCTACACTCACACGCAATCCTGTAAACACCTGCTTTACGCAGCTCCAAATCGTCTTTGACAGAACCTAACAGCGATGAAATTTTAGGAGGAGGGCAAAAGATGACTCTTACTTTATATTTTCATAGTATTCTGCCTATCTGCGACGAAACATTCCCAATATATAGGAGACTAGTTGAATACCCGGCGTTGCCCGGGTATTTATTAATTTATTCATGCCATTTTTCAGGTATATATTCATTTGTATAAGGGCTGTATGTCGGTAAAATCTCTTGGAATCCAGTTAGTAGTAAAGAAGTAATAGATTAAAACTTGGTGCGGGAATGGGCGCTTATCCATGAACGTTACTGTTTATGTGCTCTATCTCATGAACTGTGTGTCGTACTGTGATACAATTTAGAAGGTACACTCAATTATATGCGTGTATACTATTTGTAATATTTCCTACGGCTACAATTTTAGTGTGAAAATTAAAAATTGTAACGTCATACTGAATGCTGTAGTTTTAGTCCATGGACAGCTCATATCTCATGAACTACATGTCGTACTGATACAATTTAGAAAGTATATTCAACTATATGTGTGTATACTGTCTGTAACATTTTCCTGCGACTACAATTTGTAGTGTAGAAATTATAAATTTTAACGTCATACCGAATGCCGCAGTTTTACTCCATAAAAAGCGGAAAAGTAGTAAGCGAGAAATGTTTTTCCTTTCATCATATTGCTATGGTTGTCAGCGAGAAAAAGTTTAATAAAGGTTTGAAATTGTATTGAAAGTTAGTTGGTAGTCGCTAAGTACTCTCATTTTCATATAGCGTATTTATAAAATCCCGCAGTTTTATAGCTATCAGCAGGGAATTGCTATGGTGTACAACAGGAAAATTCGGACAACAATTACACAGAGACCATTCGTTTGCGTTCTGTAGTTTTCATTGCAGAGCAAATTTTAACACACACACACGTAGAATTTTATATAAATTGATAACTTTCCATCCTAATATACTCCACTCTTTTATCATTATCTATCCTCAAGCAAACAATGCAACCAATAAAACCATTTTCAAAGAGTAATTATTGTTCCGCATTTCGCGTTATATTCTTCAAATTACTAAATAAATATCAGATCGCTATAAAACCGTGCCTAAAACCTGCCTCAGGTATAAATTAGTAACTGCACAAATATTTAAGTCTCTGGGTCTTGTTGTTCGGACGTGATAAGCGTTCACCGAACAGACATTCACATTAATAAATATATAGATAAATAGCTAACCGATAGTCATAAAAGCGTGCGTAAAGCCTTCCCCAGGTAGACATTAGTAACTGTAGAAATTTTTAGCTCTTTATGTCTTGTGGTTCAGACGTGATAAACGTACACCGAACAGACATTCACATTTATAGATATAGATTACACGCTTCCTAAACTAGACAGAGACTAGACTAGACTAGACTAGACTGTAATTTTTGTTGTAGAGCAAAATATTAACACACACACACGTAGAATTTTATATACACCGCTAACTTTCCATCCCAATATACTCCACCCTTTTATCATTATCAACCATCAAACAACAATGCAACCAATAAAACCATTTTCAAAGAGAAAATTTAATTTTCAAAGAGTAATTATTGTTCCTCATTTCGCGTTATATTCTTCAAATTACTAAATATCTATCAGATCGCTATAAAACCGTCCCTAAAACCTTACTCAGGTATAAATTAGTAACTGCACAAATACGTAAGTCTCTGCGTCTTGTTGTTCGGACGTGATAAACGTACACGGAACAGACATTCACATTTATAGAAATGGATAAGCAGTCGATTTGAAAGCCTCTTCTTTCTTGTTCTGTCGTTTGTAGGTGTGCATCGCTCGGTTTACTTGCTTCCTTGAATGCCCATTATTTAGGAAATCTGTTTGCAGGTGTTCCAGTTCCGTGTTATTATTCGTTATATTCATTGATATAAGGAAATGGCTCCCCGTGCTGGGATCGTAATGTGTGGAACAATGCGGAGCAGCAGAAGCAGGGAGGGAGGTGGAATCTGTGAGCTCCAAAGGTGGCGGATACACGAGGAGGCCGGCGAGCCGTGCTGAGGCCAGAGGCGTGTGGCCCGCGACCCCCCTGCCCTCGCGTCCCGGCTAAGTAAATTACGGCGGTCGCGGCGGCGCTCTTTCCGCCGACACCGCCTCCACCCACCCCGGGTCGGCTTCGTGGCCGCCGCCGCCTCTCACAGACAAAGGAGGGCGGTGTCCACCTGGCCGAGGACCTGCTGCACCAATACCTAGTGACACACATTTTCAACCATATGTAAATGATGTTTCACCTTTATCTTTATACTAGCTGAAAACCCGGCGTTGCCCGGGTATTTATTTATTTATTCCTCCCATTTTTATTAAGGTATATATTCATTTTGTATAGGAGCTGTATGTCTGTAAAATCAATTTTGGAATACAATTAGTAATAAAGAAGTAATAGAATAAAACATGGTGCGTGATGGTGCGGTTTTACATGAACGTTACTATATGCGAATATCTCATGAACTACGTGTCGTACTGTGATACTGTTTAGATGTTACACTCAACTATATGCGTGTATACTGTCTGTAAAATTTCTTGCGGCTGCAATTTGTAGTTTAGAAAATATGAATTATTGTAAGGTGATACCGAAAGCTGTAGTTTTAGTCTATGCACAGCGGAACGTTACTGTTTATGTGCTCATATCTCATGAACAACGTGTCGTACTGTGATACAATTTGGTGGATACGTTCAGCTGTATATCTGAATACTGTCTGTAAAATTTTTTCAAAAAATGTTCAAATGGTTGTATAGCTTATGGGACTTAACTAAGGGGTCATCAGTCCCTAATCTTACAAACTACTTACAAACTAGATAATACTAAGGACGGCACAAATATCCATGTTCGAAGAGGCATTCGAACCCCCGACCGTAGTGGCCGTGCAGACCGTGACTGGAGCGCCTCAGTCCCTTCGGCCACCGCGGCCAGCAATTTTTTTTTTGTTTGTTTTTGTTTTGTTTTGTTTTGCGACTACAATTTGCAGTGTACAAATTATAAATTTTAGCATCATACCGAGAGCTGTAGTTTTACTCCATAATAAGCGAAAAGTAGTAAGCGAGAAACTTCTTTCCTTTCGTCGTTTTACTATGGTTGCCAGCGAGAAAAAGTTTAATAAAGGTTTGAAATTATGTTTTAAGTTTGTTGCATGTCGCTAAGTACTATCATTCTTATACAGTGTATTTCGAAAGTCTCGCCGCATTATATAGCATTTTCTGCGATTTCTGTTGCATATAAAGTAATTTCTTTTGAACCATGTGCCGTATGTGATTCTTAACCATGCAGCAATTGTTAACTCACGGTAAGGAATGTGTGTTCCAAATTTGGTTGAAATCGGTCCAATCGTTTAGGAGAAAATGAGCAGCATTATCGCAAGATGCAGCAGTCTTTCGCGCATCTCATTGTTTATGACGTCATATCTCGTGTACTATATATCGTATGTGATTCTTACACTTACGGCTACCGTCCTCATGGATTGAAGCTTTCGTGTACAAAATTTCATAAAGATTGGAAGAAATCTGTAGATTTGTATGCAACACGTACAAATATACGGACACTCTGCTTTATATATTAGACTAGCTTAATACCCGCTGTTTCGCACACGTAGACTGGAGTGTCTGCATTGATTGTATCTACTTCTACATGTAATTTTTCGTAGATTTAGCTTTAAAAATGCTTTCCTAATCAAGTATTTTGATAGAACTTGCCACCCCCTATTTCACTATTGCTGGTAGAATTGGAAACGTCCCGAATTTTTTTTTTTTTTTTTTTTTTTTTTTTTTTTTTTTTTTAATTCATACCTTGGTTCCAAATCAAAATTTTCGCATTTCTAGCATCAAAATAGACTTTCTAGCACCATTAAAAGATTTTCCGCTTATTCCACCCGCTTAATATTTGAATTTCCGAAAAATATCGAAACACGTGTTAAAATTCCAATCAAAAATCTAAATCTGAAGTTTATATTTCTTGCTTAAAATTGCGTTAACAGCAACCTATTTTGAAAAAACCGTTCATCCCCTAGGTCACCCCCTTAGGGATGGGAATATCGGCAAATCGCTGATGCCTACGATGTAAGATAAAAAAAATCTACAAATTTCAAGTTTCTATCGTCTGTAGATTCTCTTTTCAGTGCTGATTTCTGTCTTTTAGAAACGGGTGGAAAACGCGATAACTCTTTCTTACGCTTTGTCGTCATTCTTGGTAGTTTTACTTTTCAAACTGCAATATGAACTTATTTTTCTTTATTCATATGCTTGTTGCAGAGAAACAAATGAAGAATGTCACTGGTCTTCAGTCCGACGACTTTCATCCACTATATCTTTCACCATCTGTGCTATCGGCACAGTACTGCTATGATGTACAGCGGTAGATTTTGTACTACAACAACACAGAGAGATCTTTCGTTTCCAATGTATAAGTTATTGATGAAGAGCAAGATATTAACACCCACACGTAGAATTTTATATAAGTCTGTAACTTTCAATTCTGATATCTTCCACCCCTTATCGTTATCAACCCTCTACCACCATAGTGCACAATGTGAGCCTAATACCTACGACCACATACAAACACTATTCCTATGCGATGTGTAGTTTTGGCTGCAGAGTGAAATATAGGCACAAGCATCTCAATTTTTATATGTATTTAGATGTCATGCATCTACACCAATGCTTAAACCCAATCAAACAAATAAATAAATAAATAAATAAATAAAAATGGGATGATGTGTCACTGAAAACTACAAAGAGCCTGGATGAAGGCTGTGATGACCCGATCTTTACCTAACGGCTGATAATGAAGAAGTGATATGAGTGGAACAAGGAATTGTATCTATGTTTTATAGATCTAGAAAAGGCTTATCACCGTGTTCCTAGGAGGAAGTTATTGTCAGTTCTACAAGATTATGGAATAGGAAGCACAGTTCTGCAGCCAATTAAAGGTCCTTCCGTAGACTGTCGTGCAACATTTAGAATAGACAGTAAATTGAATTCATTGCTGAGGGTAGTCTCAGGGGTAAGCAAGGCTGTAACCTGTCACCATTGCTGTTCATAATATTCATGGATCATATGCTGAAAACAGTAGGCTGGCAAGGAGGGATTAAAATAGATACTTAGTTGTGATAGATTCGATTGAGAGATTACAGTATAATATCTCAGAGCTCGAGCACAGGTGTAAGGGTTATGATATCAATATCAGAATCTATAAAACGAAGGTCATGTCTGTGGGAAAGAGACTTAATCAGATTGAGTGCCAAATAGGAGGAACAGAGCACAGGTAGACGCTTTAAAGTGCCTAGGATGTATTTTCACACAGGATGGCAACATAGTGAAAGAACTTGTATCAAGTTGTACCAAAGCTAATGCAGTGAGTGCTCAGGTAAATCTACTCTCTTCTGCAAGAAGGATGTAGTACCAAAAATAAGTTATCAGTTCACCGCTCTATCTTTCGACCAAATTTGTTGTGTGGGAATGAAATCTGTGAATACAGGTTATTCATAAGTTCGAGGTTACAGATATAAAAGTAGTACGAATGATTGCAGGTACGATGGCAGCAAGGTGTTCATAATGAGTAAATCAAAGAAAAACTGGGAATGAACACCATAGATGAAGCAGTTAGAACTAACATACTGAGATGTTGGGGGCATATTACACGCATGCGAGATGCAAGGTTACCTAAGAGACATGGGTTCGGCAGTGGAAGGTAAGAGCAGTCGACGTAGACCACGGAGAAAGTAGTTAACATCAGACGAGGCATCAATGTTAGAAATGAATTGAGGATCGTGAACGAATTTTATCAGGGGGACTATGATGCTCCAGAATGAACGTTGAAAGGCATAAACACTCTCTAATGATGATGATGAAAAATAGAGGGTGTGAAACGGTGCCGTATTGCAGACTGATAATTAACAATCTAGCATATGGAATAGGTTCTCATGTATTTGAGTGGATAGGAATCTTCTTTCGTAATGCAATCCATTGTATGGCTCTCAATGACGAGTTCTCATCAGACATATGTAAATCGTCAGGAGGGCCACAGATAAGTCTATAAGGACCTGTAGTATTTTCAGTCCACGTAAGTCATCTGACGAAAAAGATGAGTAGTAATTTACGACTGTTTGCTGATGATGCTGTGTAAGGGAAGGTATCCTGTACTGTGATACAACAGCACATAAGCAAAGTAACCTGGACAAAAGAAGTAGATGATAAGTTGAATAATTAATTTTTGAACTATTGGCTTCGTCAGAATGATGTAAAATTTTTCGACGTCTTTCTTTTGATTCTGCAGAGCGGAGACAATATTACGGCAGCCGAGATAATGATTAACAGAAAGTTGCTGCATAGGGGTTTGGTATTAACGTGTTTCTTAAAAGACTTACACAAGCAGTTGGGTTCTATTAATATAGTGAGCATGTTGTGCAATGCAGCAGCAACGCGACTTACCCGAAAATATGGCATGGAGAGCCATAGAAAAGTTGGAAGCTGGACAAACACAGCGGGAGGTGGCTGCAGCTACTGGAGTTTCCCAAAGTGCCATTTTCAGAAATTGTCTTCTAATTCAGATAACAGGAACGGTCGCCTTAAGTGCTCCAATTGCTTCACATATTAGTAAAAATAAGTAATTAGTAAAAATAAGTTCTTACAAAATGTCAGTTTGGTTTTCGAAAAAGCTTTTCAACTAAAAATGCTATATATACCTTCACTAATGAAATATTAAATGCTTTGAATAACCGGACATCAGCAATTGGGATTTTTTGTGATCTCTCAAAGGCTTTTGATTCTTCTAGATAAGCTTAAGTAGTGTGGTATGAGTGAGACAGTGCACAAATGGTTTAAATCATACTTAACTGGACGAGTGCAGAAAGTTGAAATAGATAAAACAATTAATTCCTCTAACTGGGGAGTTATAATAAATGGGGTCCTTTGCTGTTGTTAATATATATTAAGGACTTGCGATTCTACATTCACAAAGACGCCAAGCTAGTACTTTTTGCTGATAATACAAGTAAAGCTATCACACCTGACAAACAGGAATTAACTGATGAAATTGTAAATGATATCTTTCAAAAAGTTATTAAGTGGTTCTCTAGAAATGGACTCTCATTAAACTTTGATAATACCCAGTATATACAGTTTCATACAGTAAATAGCATGACACAATTAATAAACTTAGAGTTTGAATATAAATCTGCAGCTAAGGTAGAATATTCAACATTTTTAGGTATTTGCATTTACGAGAGACTGAATTGGAAGAAACGAAGATCTCCTGAAACGTTTGAGTTCAGCTACTTATGCTATCAGAGTCATTGCAAAATTTGGTGATATACATCTCAGTAAATGAGGTTACTATGCCTATTTTCATTTACTGCTTTCATATTGGATCATATTCTGGGGCAATTCAACATCGAGTAAAAGTATTCATTGCGCAAAAGCGTGCAATCAGAATAATTGCTGGAGCCCACCCAAGAGCATCCTGCAGACATTTATTTAGGGATCTAGGGATCTTCACTGTAGCTTCACAATACATACATTCATTCATTAAATTTGTTATTAACAATCCGACCCAATTCAAAAGTAATAGCAATGTGCATAGTTACAACACTAGGAGAAAGGATGATATTCACTATTCAAGGTTAAATCTAACTTTGGCTCAGGAAGGGGTGAATTATGCTGCCACAAAAGTCTTTGGTCACTTACCAAGTAGCATTAAAAGTCTGACAGATAGCCAGCTAGTATTTATAAAGAAATTAAAGGAATTTCTGAATGGCAACTCTTCTATAATGTAGATAAATTTTTAGACAAAACTTTTTAAAAAATTGAAAAAAAAAGAAATACATTAAAAATGTAATAAAAAACCTGAAGATATTGATTGTCATATGTAGACAACATTTACTAACCTAACACGTTTCACATCATTAAGAAATGTCGTATGTATGATCTATGGAACAAGTATTGATCTAATCTAATCTAACCTCGCGTAGGGTGTATATGACCCGAGTGGTTTTTCTTCTGTAGTTGGTCTTTAAAATGGTGACAAATGTAGATAAATTTTTAGACAAAACTTTTTAAAAAATTGAAAAAAAAGAAATACATTAAAAATGTAATAAAAAACCTGAAGATATTGATTGTCATATGTAGACAACATTTACTAACCTAACACGTTTCACATCATTAAGAAATGTCGTATGTATGGTCTATGGAACAAGTATTGATCTAATCTAATCTAACCTCGCGTAGGGTGTATATGACCCGAGTGGTTTTTCTTCTGTAGTTGGTCTTTGAAATGGTGACAAACAAAGGTAGCCTAGCCCATGCACATTCCTCTGTTGTGTGGTTGTCTCTGGAACTCTAGTTAATACTATTGTTGTCTCCATTGTTTCGCTGTTATGCGTGTTTTTACCCGACGTGACCACATGTGTTGCTCCGTTTTTCTATGAAGTGACAAGACGCCACCGCATGTACTACTCAGTATTTCCGTAAAACAACCAGACGCGAGCGATTACTTGTGTTCTCCAGCATTGTCTTTCATGTGCATGAACTCGTAAGTAATTTTTATTTTTTATTTTCAACCTTCTAACCAGTTGCATACTTCAGGAGGTGTCCAATCAATACAGAGAAGGTATCAACGTTATCTCTCGCGTTCTTTCAGATAATGTCAAGAGTCTCACAGATGAGGAACTTATGGCAGAGCTGCTACGAACTGATAAGGTGCCTTAATTGCATGCCATACATGTAACTCAACACTGAGTACCGCGCACCACTCTTTATGCCAATAGGCAAAACCATACTGAGCAGCTAATTAGTTTCACAGAAACGCATCATCTTGTCATCGCCCAAAGAGGACAGACACTATCTTAAGATATTTTCAGAAATTGGCAGCTGAGACCCACCTGCTCTAGACAGCCAATGACAAGTGCAATGACAACATATCAGTGGCTCTGCTAATTGCTCCTAGCCAATGAGAAAAGCCGTCTTAATCCTTCATAGTGCCTGTCCAAATCTGTCACAACTCACTATTACCAACGTGTCCAGCAGATGTTTACTGCCGCTAACAGCGGATGAGCTACTGGGCTAGTCAACACGCCACACACATGATGTGGACCGTTATGAAATTTCTATTGTCTGCTAAAAGCCAACAGTCGGTCGACCGGCCATTGATTGGGTCGTCCGGTCCTCATACTAGGCAGAGAAGCAACTCCTTTCTCAAAATAAACACGCCTTTCATGCCATGCGACAATGTTTCTGCCTAGCGCCTGGTTTTTAAAATATGCTACTTATTAAATGCAATGTTTTCTACAAGTGAAGTAACTAATGTCTCTATTTACCATCAAAAACATCAGATTGCTCCGAAAAATACGTTTATCACCATGAAATACTTGAAAATGACATGTAAAGAAGTCGGTCATTCTTGACTCATTACAGTCGTGAGATCTCAATCATTAACAATTCTTTCCTGCCGTAGATCTGCAGGCCGTATGGTATCAAAGTCTTCATTACAAAGGATTCTGGAGGAATGAAAATAGCAACTCTTTATGCTGCAGCTACACCAACAGCTACGTGGAAACGATTTTCAAAATTGGGTGTGGTTCTGCAGACGACTCTTAAGTAACATAGACGTAAATCTGGATTTCATCAGGTAGGGTTAATGGAGAAATATGTAATATTTGGCCTTCACTGTCAGTAATCAATTCCTCACTTGTTACTACCACAATACATGCAGGTCTACTGCAGTGTTTAAGTGTGGTGTGACATTCTATAAAATGTAATGGAATTGGTTTATTTCGTTTCCAGCAGCCATTCGCTTGTACTTGTAATTTCGTGCAGAATGAGCTGAATCTTCGGTATCTCCTAAAAGACATCGCACTTCACGTAGCTGTGAGCCATTGGTTTCAGCATGATGGTCCATTACTATTGAGGCCTTAGGAAAGATGTGTACCCCGAACGGTGGATAGGTCGTGATGCTTACAATCAATGTCTAGCGAGATCGGCTCATTCTAAGTCCTCGTAATTTTTTTCTCATGGGGCTGTATCAAAGAAATTATTTACGAAACACTACCAGAAATTCCAGATTTGTTTAAATAAGGAATATGTCTTGCTCCTGTTTCAGTTTTGCATAATTATTGAGAATGCTTATGGTAATACACAGAGACGCAACCATGATTACACCCAACAAGACATACATGAATTTCAACATTTTATTATGAAATCGGAATAATAAAGACCTTTCAGCCCATAACATACGTTTAAAGGATTATCATTTCTTATATACCTCAAATTTTATCGCACTCAAACATATGATACCTTTCATTTACTAATGCCATTTTTGAAGCACGAGTTCTTCAATCGTATGTTGTTAACCAAATAGATGTCATATGTTGATATATCTTGAAACAGATAATTTGCTTTCGCCATTATGCGTACAATTTTGGTCATGGACAATCTTTGTTGTAGCTAGAAATATTTATCGAGCCTTGGAAGGAAGGAAGATTAGTGTCCCGTCGACAGCGTGGTCAATAGAGGCGGAGCTTACGCTCGGAGTGTTTGGGTAAGGATATGGAAGGAAATCGGCCGTGCCCTTTCAAAGGAACCACCCCGGCATTTGCCTGGAGTGATTTAGGGAAATCACGGAAAACCTAAATCTGGATGGTCGGAGGTGGATTTGAACCACCATCCTTCCGAGCAAGCCTTTGAGTACAAAACGTTTCAAATGTTTGTATAGCTTATGGGACTTAACTACAGGGTCATCAGTCCCTAAACTTACAAACTACTTATGAACTAGCTAACACTAAGGACGGCACAAATATCCATGCCCGAGTGGGGATTCGAACCTGCGACGCGGAACTGCCTCGCGCATCGTAGCATAGCGTCTCAATGCACCCGACCGCTCCGCCGCGGCAGATAACAACACCAAAACAGATATGTAGCCTAGTTCGCTTGTTTTATAGTCCTTCATTTTCTGGCAATTGGTTTCGATGAACCAAGTCATCATCTTCCGATCAGCTTTGTCTACAAATATTGGTCACTTGCTTTTACATATTAAAAAACGTTAAAATGTTAATGTGCAAACATTGGACGAAGTCATAAAGGCAATTTTTTTCTCATATTTCTAAATAGTTAAAATATCCATATCACGACACCTCCTGTAGATAACTGACTCCCAGGCATACTTTCAGGTTTCGGAAATTCTGTTCGGGAAGGGACTTCGCATGATAGAAGTATACAACACGCAGGAAGGGTTTAAATCACAAAGGGTACAGATCAAATATGGGACGGACACATACTGAAAAAACCTCGATCTAACAGTGGTAAATTGTCGTAGCTGTGTGGGGAAAGTTCCTGAGTTCCAATCCCTAATAGAATGTACAGAACCTCAAATCATCATAGGTACTGAAGGCTGGCTAAAGGCGGAGTAAGTTCAGCTGAAATTTTTACCAAGGGGAAAACGGTGTTTAGAAAGGATAGAATGAATAAAACTGGTGGTGGCGTATTTATTGCTGTCGCTAGTGGTTTATCTTGAAGCGTCATTGAGGAAGATAGTTCCTGTGAATTGGTGCGCGTAGGGGGTATACTTGTAAACAAGAATAAATTAATAATTGGCTCTTTCTGCCTACCCCCTGACTCAGATCATTTGATTGTAGAAATGTTCAAAGTGAGCCTATCACAAAATATATATTGGCAAATATACAGACAGAATCATAAAACATCGTCAGAAATCGTACTGATTGTATTCTCTCAAAATTATCTCGAGCAATTAGTTCACGAAGTCGCTAGAATAGTAGATGGTTGTGAAACTATATTTGACCTCTTAGCAACAAATAATACGGAGCTAATAAAGAGCATCAAAACAGACACAGGGATGATTGAACACAGAGTTGTTGTATCGATAACGAATGTCGGATTCCCCAAGCCTATCAAAGCAAACGAAAAATACATCTAATAAAAAGAGATAAAAATTCGATTTACCCCTTTCCACAGTGAGAATCTCCAGTCTTTCGAAACTAACAATGTTAGTGTACATCATATATTGCTTAAGTCCAAAAAGATAATATCGTCTGCCAGTGATAGATTTTTACGAAACAAGTTAACTATATAAGTGGCTGACCGACCGTGGTACACAAAACAGGTTGTATCACTCTTGCAAGAGCAAAGAAAAAGTCACGCCAAATCTAAACTGACACACAATCCTGAAAAAACTGACAGTCATTTTCAGAGACTCGAAATTTAGCTCGAACTTCAATGCGATAAGCTTATAATAAACCCCACGTCGAAACCCTGTCACGCAATTTGATAAATAATCCTAAAAAATTCTGCCCGTATGTAAAGTATACTATGTAAAGTGCACCATCGGTAAAACACAATGAATACGTTCATTACGCGATATTTTCGGTAATGTTACTGATGATAGTTCTGCTAAAGCAGAATTGTTTAACACAGCCTTCGGAAATCAAGAACAGTTGCCAAAATGTGTAATTTAGAACTTGACACCCCTGGTGTATTAAAGCAACTGAAATAACATAATTAAGTCTCCCCGTCCCGATTCTATACCATTTAGTTTTCTTTCAGAGTATGCTGATGAAATAGTCCCATAAGCAGTTATCATTTACAGCCGCTCGCTCAGCGAATGTTCCGTACCCAGAGACTGGAAAGTTGAACAGGTTATTACAATAGGAGAATGACAACAGGAGTGGTCAGCAAAATTACAGGCCTCTATCACTGACGTCGATTTGCAGCAGGATTTTTGAACATATACTTTCCTCAAATATAATGAATTACTCCAAGTGAACCAACTATTCGCCCATGTGTAACACAGATAGGTCCTTACATGATGTCATGAATGCTATCGAAAACGATGTGAAATAGATTCCGTATTCCTAGTTTTCCGTAAGGTTTTAGATACTGTACCTCACAAGTGTCTTCTAATCAAACTGCATGATTATGGAATATCGCCACACTTGAGCAACTGAAATCATGATTTCCTATTATAAAGGGCACAGTATGTTGTATTGACAGAAAGTCATCGAGTAGAACAGAAATATTATCTGGCGTTCCTAAGGGAAGTGTTATAGGGCCCATACTGTTCCTTATTTTTATAAACGATTTAGGAGACAATCTGAGTTGCTCTCTTAGACTGTTCGCGGATGATGCTGTCATTCATCTGTTAGTAAATTCACCAGAAGATCAAAAGCATCTTCAAAATGATTTAGATATCTGCATGGAGCAAAAATTGGCAAATGACCGTTAATAATGATTAGTGTGAGGTCATCCGTGTGACCACTAAAATAAACCCGTTAAACTTCATTTACACTGTAAATCAGTCAAAACAACAGACCTTAAATTCAACTAAATACGTAGGAGTAACAATTACAAACAACTTAAATTGAAAAAAAAAAGTTTTAGAAATTATTGTTGGGAAAGCAAACGAAAGAATACGTTTCGTTGGTAGAATACTTAGAAGACACAACAGTTGTACTAAAGAAACTGCTTTCACCACACTTTTACGTCCTATTTTGGAGTATTGTTGCGCATTGTGGGATCCCCACCAAGTGGGACTGACTGACGATTTAGAGAAAGTTTAGAGAAGAGTAGAGAGGGTCTCGTTGAAATGTTGCGACGAGGACAATTTGCGAAATTTCTTTCACCAACTTTCTCTTTTGAATGCGAACATAGTACGTTAGCACCCACCTACATAGGGAGACATTATCATCATAATTAAATAAGAGAAATCAGATCGAAAACAGAAAGATTTAGGTGTTATTTTTTCCGCAAGCTATTAAAGACTGGAACTGTTGAGAATCCTCATAACAGTAGTTCTATAAACCCTCTGCTTAACAATTCAATGTTAGTTGCAGAATATTTATATAGATGTAGATGTAGATCAGTGGTGTCCACTCATAGTAGTATTAAAGCGCATTACCCAGAAAAGGCCAAGGGAAAGAGTCAAATTTTAAGCTCAACACAATATATAACTGACAAATCACAGAAAGTTGTTTTGCAGCATTTCTGACAAACTCAGGTGGTTTCGTGTTCACCTATCAGGTGGACGCTGCAGGATCGAATCTGCATTCAAGAAACTTTTAATTTTGTTATTTATTTGTGTCTTCCCGGCCGTCTGCCTGTCTGTATAGAGGCAGTAGGTCAACAGCTATGCTTAGCTATCCCATGGCGAAACCGGTTCCTCGAAATTACAGTGAATATCACCTAACTCTGTAATAAAATTTTAATGACAATAGTATTTAACGAATTAATCTACTTACATTAATTGAAAAGCCTTTGAGACTTATTCGACATTTAAAAAATAAAATATTTTAATTAAAATTTTAATTATCTGCAACCTTTAATTCATGAATAAAGCTCTTTAGGATGAAAATGATAATATTTTGTATAATTAATTTTATATAAAAACTGTTACAATTTTTTAAAGAAATAATAAATTAATGCTTTTGCACTGGTAGAATTTATCCGCAAACATCCATTTGGTACTCATACATGCTACTGCCAGTGCTAATTCGCCACACGTCTGCCTTCGTGACTAGTATGTAAAATATGAGTAACGCTTAAACTTTGAGACGTTTTTCTTAGAAATTTCTCCATAGGGCTCTACAAAACTTCTTCGTATGTACTCTCTTGACATATTCTGCTGAAATGTGAAGTCTCATCCAAATCTGAATATCCGAGATCTGAAGGTTTCCTTGTTAGTCGGTGCTCAACGTGGAATTATTTTTTAAAATTTAGAAACAGAAATAGTAATTTCCTGAAAATTTTAAACATGATCAATTTAACGTTACTTTAAATATGTACAAGCAAGTGACCAATATTTCAAGTCAATGCTGGTCTGAAGATGATAACGTAGATCATTGAAACTGGATGTCAGAAAATAAACGACTGTAAAAAATCGCACTGGCATGTTTTATGGCCCCACTGTAGATTTACCTGTAGTTTTACGATCTTTTGTAAACATTTCGGACGCAAATAATAAAAATATAAATAACAAAAATTGATGGACTCTTCTGATAATATCTATGAACCCAACACATAATATTCTTTCAGACCGTATTTTAACAAACAGCCAAAATTATTTGATATTCGAGTTTAGCTTTGACAAAATTAATATATTCTTTTCTGAACTTTTACCTCTTTCAACTATTATTTTAATATCTCTCCCACATTTTCATTATCTCTTAATTTACTCATCTTAGGGAACGATCTTATTGTATAAATAGGATAGATGCCAAGATCGCAATTTTTTTGTTTTATTTTTTTAAGACGACGGTTTCGACACTCTGTTGTGTCGTCATTGGTCTTATTGACATTAAACTGCCTATTATAATTCTTCACATAAAATCTGGCAGGTGTACTGGATGATAGATGTATCATGATAGATATATCATATGCTGGTGGATAGTCAGATATACAATGGATAACTGAACAAAATTAAAACAGTAAAATCTACATAGAACAATAACCACCATAATGCACATGTCTGGATGGTTTTTAAGGAGGTAGTCAACATTTGGCGATCGGAAATCAGTCATGTGATATTCATCGCCCGAAACCTTGCCCGAAACTCTCTTTCGTATACGCCATCTTGCTTTCTGTACTTGATGATTTTCTTATTATAACTCAAGCGTTGTCTTTTCAAACCAATGGCGCAGTGGCGGACTAAGGCTGTCGGATGCCCGGGGCGGCGGCTAAACGAGAGGAGGCCTCAACTTGGAAATACATGTATTATTATAAAAAAAAATAACTGCAGGCCCCATCCAGAACGAAAGGCACGGGACAGTCTGAAAAAATAGCTTTCGAGATTTGGAGGCCCCAGCAGAACGAGATGCCAAGTGCAACCCCAAAAAAAGCAAAAGAAAAAAAATGTCCATTACAGGTATTTGAACGCCCCTCAAGACTGGAGGCCCGGGGCGGTCAGCCCCCTTAGTCCGCCACTGCAATGGCGCACTGAAAATTATGAAAAACACGTCGTTGCTAGGACAATGAATTACAATTTGCCGCGTCGGAGCATCCGAGCGCATTGAGGCGCTATGCTACGATCCGCGAGGCCGTTCCCCGTCGGAGGTCCGAATCCCCCCTCGGGCATGGATGTTTGTGCCGTCTTTAGTATAAACTAGTTCATAAGTAGTTTGTAAGTTTAGGGACTGATGACGCCGCAGTTAAGTCCCATAAGCTTTACAAATATTCGAACATTTTTGAAGTACAATTTAATGATGGCATTTTACCATATAACACCAGCCATCGATGGTACGACAATTACGGATTATTATCGCAGCTATTCAACGTAGCGCAATGGACAGCGAATTAATGTGTGATGCCCGAAAATCTTAAACGGTGGTTCGAAAATTGCCGGAAAGGTAATATAAGCTACGTTGAAACAGTCCATAGCAAACATTTTTGTAAACGCATTGATTCTAGTTAATGACTTTCATAATATTCCATTAACAGCGAATAATTGCTTATGGAAAAAAAATTCTGTGATGTATACACTTCCCTTTCGTTTCATTAAGGAACGATAGTTGCCACCACAGGAATGTAGGTCTCCATTTATATATGAAACTGTCATTGCCACAGTATCCTGCCCGTTGTTGTGCAAATGATTCAGAAGAGCATTGTTCAATTCGTTGTTACGTATTTCACGGCATGCTCACGAAATAGAACAAAAGCGCACATTTTGCAGGGAGCACTCTTATATCTGCAGAGCTCTAAGCAGAAGATAGTCCTATTTTATTAATAACCCTTTCAGGATCAAAGGCAAAAAAATAAAAAAAATATATCGCCGGGTTTCGAACTACCGACCACATGCATCACAACGCGATGCACTACCCACTACACCACAGGGAACAACTAAGACCTATTCCATTAATTCTTGTATTATCGCTGGCAGCTGGTAACAGCTAAAATTATGTTAATGTGTGTTGAAGTTATAGGACTTAACTACGGGGTCATCAGTCCCTAAACTTACAAATTACTTATGAACTAGCTAAGACTACAGACTACAGACGGCACAAATATCCATGCCCGAGGGAGAATTCGAACCCCTGACCGTAGTGGCCATGCAGACCGTGACTGAAGCGCCTCAGTCACCGCGGCCGGCGTAATAGCTAAGAATGACATTTTTAAACACTAGATTATAATTTATCGTGCTATGAACGATGTGCTTCTGTTAATTCTTTAGTGAGCTACTACTTTGAAACGACAAAGCGTAAGTTATAATAAGATAATCACAAAATACGGGAAGCATGATGGCGTATGCCAGAGAGAGTTCTGGGCGATGAATGTCATGTGACATTTCTTAACGCCTGATTTACGTAAAATGAAGAGACGGTGTCAAATCGCCGTTATTCTCGCGAATCTCTCTGTAAAGCTGCGGGTTAAAAAAATAAAAAATAAATAAAAAAACGTAAGAGAGGAAAGTTGTAGAGAAATTCAGTTATTCAATTTTCGTGTCAGATTGTCTGTAGTTACAATTACATCACAAGCGGCTTCTTTTAGTATTACTAACGTACTTTCTGTCCCATAAATTTGAAAAAGGAAGGATCTGGTCTCTATATCAGGCTTCATGTAAGAAAGCGCTTCCGCGCATAGAGGCGGAGCGATAGGAGTAGCGATGGGGGAGGAGCTACGGCCGATCGCCAACAGTTGCTCCTGCGGGAGAAACGTTGCGTAACTCGCGGCCAGCCACGCGCCTACAGAATGAACATTATTGGCTGTCACTGCGGTAATGCATGGGGATGCGCAGAACGGCTGAAAACTGGGACGCCATGGTAGCTGATGCCGAGTGTAGCAGTCAAAAATTATGTCTGTAAAAATTGGTGCCGATCGGTTGAACGGTTCAAGCTACAAAATGGAACACGTTACGGACAGACAAACATCGTCAAATCGCCGGTAATTTTTGCAAATATCTCTGAAACAATGTAAAGTTGTTGTTGTTGTGGTCTTCAGTCCGCATACTGGTTTGATGCAGCTCTCCACGCTACCCTGTCTTGTGCAAGTCTCTTCATCTGAGAATACGTTCGGCAACCAACATCCTTTTGAATCTACTTGCTGTATTCGTCCCTCGGTCTCCCTCCACGATTTTTACCACACACGTTTCCTTCTAATGCTAAGTTGACAATTCCTTGATGTATAAGAATGTGTCCAAAAAAATCTCTCTCTTCTCTTAGTCAGGGTTTGACAGAAACTCATTTCTCCCCAATTCGGTTAAGCACCTCCTCATTAGTACGTGATCTACCCTTCTAATTTTTATCATTCGTCTGTAGCTCCACAGTTCAAAAGCTTGTATTATCTTTTTATCTTAACCCCTTATCATCTACGTTTCACTCCCATACAATGCTACACTCCAGACAAATGCTTTCAGAAAGGACTTCCTAACATTTATATTAATATTGGATGTTGACAAGTTTCGCTTCTTTAGAAATGCTTTTCTTCCCAAAGCCATTCTGCATTTTATATCTTCTTTACTTCGGCCATCAGAAGTTATCTTGCTACCCAAAAACAAAATTACTGAAAAAAAAGAGCAAAGTTGTATAGAATTTTCTACTCTACAAATCTCTTTATTCACTTTTAGTGTCAGATGTATGGTTAAGACGATATTTTCATTTAAATTTCGAGCTGTCAAAAGGCGATCGCAAATACCCAATTTTCGTGTTACTACCGTAACCTGAAGTCGGCCAAAAAAGCGATCTTGTATACATTCCCGTTTGAGAGCTGTGGTTTAATTCCTACTACAATACCCGTGCAGTGGTTTAGGTTCGACCTGCGCCGCTGTGTGTGCGAGGAATTCACTTCCAGTTTGTACCTTACCGCCATTAGATTAGCATTCTGAGGCAGAGGCTAGTTTTCAGGTAAATTGTGCTGTAGGAGGATCAGTACATCAGGCCATAATGAGCGCATATTAAGGCAGCGGGGGCATCGCCGATAATCACCGGTGTAGGCGGGGCGGGTGTTGTGGGCGTCGTGTTTTGTGCGTTGCCGGGGGCGGCGCGCAGCTGCGTATGTGGCCGGCCGGCGGTCATTACGCAGTGATCGACTGGCTGCCGGCTTACCGTGTGTGGCTGGCAGACAAACGGCGCACGCGACGCTGCTATTAGCCGCTCCCCGGGGCCGCACGCACGAGAACCACGGCCGCCGCCGCTGCTGCCTGCGTGGGGATGTCCACCGAGTCCTCCGTCATAGCTGGAGTCACTTCTTCCACTAGCGTCTCTCTTATGCACCTCTTATGCACCACCACCTGTGGTTTCACGAGCGTCGTCTGAACTTTGTCAGACTTCGCGCCGTGGGAACGCAAAGATTTGTCGTAAGTTGTGGTTGCTCGGGATGACTCATGGAGGCTTGGCATTTCCAGTGAATTGTCGGTAAACCCTTTTGTGGCATGGGGGACAGGCTGGCTTTTGCTCGGGACAATCAGTGTGTGACGCTTTTGCTCGGGGCTATGAGTGTGTTACGCTGTTACCCCGGCAGCTGAGGTCTACAGCTCAACTCCACACAAGTACGTGGTTGCCACCATGGTCGACATCAGCAGCGCCTTTGGCAAGCAATGGTGGCCTTCGGTCTTCTCCTATCTTCGTAAGGGTCGCTGTATGGGCATCTGAGCAACTAACCCACGAACAGGAAGGTCCCCTAATGGGCGCATTTCCAAGAACAGCACCAAGGGATCCACAGGGCTCTGTCCTGTGGCCACCGTGGGAACGCAACGATTTGTCATAAGTTGTGGTTGCTCGGGATCTCCCAAGGAGGCTTGTCCTTTCCAGTGAATTGTTGGTAAAACATTGTGTGGCATGGGGGATAGGCCGGCTTTCCCTCGGGGCGATCAGTGTGCGACACTGTTGCTCTGGAACCTGAGATCTACAGCTCAACTTCACACTAGTACGTGGTTGCCACCATGGTCGACATCAGCAGCGCCTTCGGCAAGCAATGGTGGCCTTCGGTCTTGACCTATCTTTGGAAGGGCAACTACTCCACGAACAGGGATGTCCCCTAGTGGGTGCATTTCCAAGAACATCACCAAGGGATCCCCAGGGGTCCGTCCTGTGGGCACTGTAGAAACGCAACTATTTGTCGTGAGTTGCGGTTGCTCGGGATGACTCAAGGAGGCTTGGCCTTTCCAGTGAATTGTCGGTAAACCCTTGTGTGGCATGGGGGACAGGCCAGCTTTCGCTCAGGGCGATCAGTGTGTGACGCTGTTGCCCCAGCAGTTGAGGTCTACAGCTCAACTCCACACAAGTACGTGGTTGTCACCATGGTCGACATCGGGAAGCAATGGTGGCCTTCGGTCTTGTCCTATCATCTGAGCAAGTAATCCACGAACAGTAAGGTCCCCTAGTGGGCGCATTTCCAAGAACATCACCAAGGTATTCCCAGGGCTCTGTCCTGTGGCCACTCTTTTGGGAGCTAAACATGGAGTCTCTTTTGAGGCATCTAGCACACTAATGTAGAGGTATACTGGTTGGCTTTCGTAGCCACGAAGACTTAGAACCCAGGGTAGAAAGAGCCATCAACATCCTGGTTGCATGGTGCTACAATACCAAAATGACTATTGTATAACAAACGTCAACGTCAAAGGTAACCTGGCAAGGAATTCGACAGTTCGCATCCAATGGCGTGCCTGTCATTCGGAAAGACGATACCTGGGAGTTATCGTTGATGAGCGATGGAACTTTGTGGCTCATGTGGATGCAGTGACTCAGCGGTCATTGGTGGTTTTACGTTGGCTGGCTGGGATGGGGCATCGGAGGTTCCACATACCACCCAATCTCTTCAAGCTGTACCATACAATACTGACATCCATCATGTGCTATGGGTCAAGAAGCTGGGCTGAAAGGCTCACGAATGTGGCACCCCACCAAAGCTCTGAGGAGAGTACAACGAAGCATCCTGTTACACTCAGTAGGGTCTTATAGAACCACGCCAGGATATCAACAATAGACAGCTGGTCGTATGATACTGTGCCAAAAAAGGGAACCAAGATAAGGTCCATCAAGCAGAGAGAGGAACACCTGTGGCAGGATCAATTGGAAGTGGAGGAAACTGGCTGAATGACCTATGAGCTACTGCCGAATGTGTGGCAAAGAACTTAGAAGAACTTTGAATCTAGCCGTGGGCTGATAAACTTTCTCACTAGCTGTGACTCCTGTCTGCCGTACTTATGTCGGTTTAGGAGAAGGGCGACACCTGAATGTGACACCTGAAGACGTCGTGTATGAGTGCCTCACATACGACGATATAGCAACTAATCTGAGAAATGATATCATTTTACACAGCATCCGCACTCCAAGGAAAACTAAAACATCTTTTAAAGTAAAGACTTTTATGTACATTTCATAGTTTTTTTTTCTCAACAGTTTTGCTCATTTGCAGGTCCTACTTCCTTTCAACTATGAAACATATCGATATACTGAAGGCATAAGGATGCGCAACGTCAAAGAACGGAATGACATTTGTGTTCTTTTTTGTCATTGTTTTTCTCGCTTTGCTTGTACTAATTATACAGTAAAATTTCGAAAGAAATATTTGCAGTTACCTCTGCATGACTTCCACAATTACGAATGGTTGCACTGTGGAAATCATGAAGTGTGTCAAGGTTGAAGGTATCGTGTATTTTCTTTTTATTGACATTTTTTACCACTCTTAACCACTGTCATGTTGTTTTTCTCTTGCTACTGTAGGAATATTTATGAAATCTCTATAAATAGTCTTGAAGATCAGATGTCGCTCCACCTGTGGCACACCTTCGTCCACAAAGTTTATATGTAGCGTTTTAGGATCGTAATCCGCTGTGTCAAAGAACTACCACACATCCGAAATACGTTTTGACATATCCAGAAATATTATTTTACCATTAGAAATGAAATTGTTACTCGTATTAAAACTTATCTATTTATTTATTTAGCCTGATCAGATTAGGGCCATCAGGCCCTCTATTACATCGGACCAGGGTTTTACACATACAGTATTTCTTTACATGTGAGTTACCTATAACATAATAATGATTTTTACAGATGAACAGTTAATAACATTATTTATACAGGTTGATTACATGTAAAAGGATGTAAATAAAAGGTAATAACTTAACTCTACATATGTAATAACTTAACTCTAAATAGGATTTATACTAACAGTACCACTGAGACACCTTCTGCTGCTGCTGCTGGTGTAATAATAGAAGTAACAACATTTATATTAGCAGATACAATATTTACTTTTGAATATATCGAGACTGGTTAACGCATGGCGAATTCTGACAGAAGCTGTACCTGGCGAGAACAATGGCAGTTGAAGAATATCTGGGAGGAGGAATGGATGTGACGTACCTGGACCGTAGGGTAATAAAGACTGGCGTCATTATCACATTTACAAGAAAATTTTGGGAACATTAATTATCTTCAGGATGCCTGCTTCTATTTGGAATACAAATAACGAAAACTACACATTCCCGCAAGTTAAAAACAACCGCCTCATTTGCTTTGCCTATGAAATAGTACCAGAAATGTGCGTGTGTAACGCACTCGTCGGAAACCCCTTCTGGCCAGCCATATTCCATCGCGCTTTGGTTTCCTCCGGCCAGCCTCCGAATATCCTTGCACCTCCTTCGGTAATACCGGTGATCAGCGGATGTGGCACACTAGTCGCACCTTCGATTTACCCGCCAGTTAACCGGAACCCCAGACCAGCACTAGTCATGAGTGAACTGCTCGAGGTTCTACACGACAAGCTGCGATGGACGACGACAGACCACGAGTCTGTGAGGACGCTCGTCAAACCACAGGCCGTAGAACGAGGCTTTAGGAAGGAACACGACTAGAAGGGGCTCATCGACGTCTTAGAAATATTTCAGGAAATGCATTTAAACATTTAATGCTGTGTTCTACCTGTGTATTACAAACTAATCATGTAGCTCTAAGTCAATGCCTTATTAATTTGAACAAATTGCTTTAAATTCAAAAGTTTCTTTGACTTTTTCTTATCAGACCGTTTCCTAGAAGAACATTCTTATGCCATTTTTCAGGGGGTCAATTTCCGTATTTCACAATCCAGCTGTTTCATTTCTTGACTTCATTATCATATTTGCCTCTAAACTTTCTAATTCAGAAATATGCTCCTCTCATACACTGCATATGTCTGTTCCTGGGTACTCGAACGAGATATTGAAGTCCATTGACAATATCCCACTGTAGCTCACACTTACATCAGGATATTCTTCTTGGAATTTTTTTTTTAATATTCTACTTTTGAAGAATCATGCAAGCTGTAGTGGTTTTGATAACCTGTAAATTAATTTATATTACTTACATTACTCAACATAAAGTTTGTGGTGATGACTGACATGTTTGCCATGCATGTCAGCTGTAGGCTCTTAACAAGGTATTTAATTTTCTTTTTTGTCTTCCATGAATAGCCATGAAAGCTTCGAGAAATACCTTGTATGGTAGTCACTTATTTGTTCATTTATTTTCTCTCTTTCTAGTGCCTTTATGTGTCCTGTGTGTAGTGGGACAAATTTGGTAGTCCTTTTATTTTTTTATTTATTCTTCCATCCCATATGGGTGTGCCTCAGAATCTGCAGTATGTGTCTTGGATAACAATTTTCTCGTTGTTCTTGGGAACTCTATTCGTTAGCTGTTAGGCGCTGTCCCTGCCTGCAGAAAACAGAGCGGGGCTGGCATTGTCGAGGGAGGCTGGTCGCTGGCGAAACGTTTATGGGGCAGTTTCCAAGGCGGAACCTATCTGTTGGTAGCCTCACTACCTGAGGTGGCTGCACTCTCTAGAAAACACTCGTTAATTTATCACATCCGTTATAGATAGCAGGCAGTGTGGGCCACGTTCCTTGGGGTCCTATCATCATGAAGCCTCTTAGTGTTCGCCTTTGGGAAAGTTATCTTCTAAGTATCCGTTAGTCTTGATTGTCTGTAGAATTACAGCCAGGGGCTGACTCGGGCCATGTATTTCAGCGTGATAAACTACCTGGCGTCCCGTGGAATTTCGGCGCACAGTGGAGTATTGTCTTGTCTGGTGTTTCGTGTGCCCTTTCCACTTGGATGTTTCATCTGTGGCTATTTGGGCTACAAGCTCGCTAGATAAGACTTTCAATTCCTTTTAGAACTAAAGGCTGGGAAACGATTGACATGTGGAAGTTTCGAAAGGACAGTTGGGTGGCATCCCCCGGAAGCGATTCAATTGACTCTGTTTTTGTAGGCGACATGTCTAGCTATCTGTCATAGCTGCCAGTTCATCACAATGACCGGAGGGTTAGAGCTCTCCAGTTATTGGTATATCGAGTTCAGGGGGGCGGTGACGCCAAGTTTTTGGCATGAGCGGGCGAAGAGTGGCGAGTCACTTCTCATGTATGCTCCAGCTAGTTCGGACGTCTTCTTTTAGATAGGACCTGAAGAGTTTATTCGCTCTTCTGGGCTGGGTCCAGAACGTTTGTGGAACTTTAGTTTTCTGTGATATCCGCCTGCAGCGGATCGCGGACTTTGAAAATGTCACTAGGCAACCCGGACAGCAACTCAGTTGCAGTTGTTCACTTTGCAAAACAGCTGTGTCTTATATTCTTGTTCGGTCGAGACTTGAGATTAGACAGTCACTATCGTACTGGCCATACCGATATGTTAGTGGTTTATGCGATTCCATTCTGGGGACACTTGTGCTCAACACTCGCGTTTTGCGCTTGAGTTTGTGAGTGTATGTCATAGCCGACACTGGAAGCATTTACCTGACAACTGGTATCTGCCGTGATACTGGGGCTGCATAGTTAAATGTCAGTACTGCTTGACAGATCGTAGTGAAATTCCCGGGCAGAAGAATTTATTCTCTTTCTGCTACACTCCATCAACATCGTCCAGTCGCCAGCGAGATCCAGCGTCGACAGATCAAGCTGACCCAAGGTTATTGCTAAAGTAATGCTCGCTATTTGCTAGGGTTATTTTATATAGTTGCAGTAATGACCCATCAGTGTGCGTGCGTCTGATCGGTGTTGACTTCTCTTTCCTATAACTAATTTCTTAGCGCATCTGTCCAACTTTCTATTTTTCGCGATAGGACAACGTCACATGTATAGCCAAATATTTCACTGTGTTACAGCTCCATTTGTTTCTTTCCTGTTAAACTTCGTATATTGATTTGTATGCTTATTTCTTAAAACTCAGACAATTTGCTGGTCACACATGTATTCCGTAGTGTTACCCCATTTTACTGCATTTGTTGTCCTGTTTATAAATATTTGTCTTCATTTGTAACCCATTGCTTAACTACACTTCTAACTTTGATTTAGTTTACAAAATACTTTATACTAATTGTAACTATCCCCCAAATTTCTGTGTGCTTTCATGAATAAATGCATTTGTTTCAGTCATAAGTTTACTTTCATTTGCAAATTCCTAACTCACTATTTTGGAGGGGTAATAAGATAGATAGGTAGAGGATTGTGTTTATTATTTGGTGAACTATAATCAATTATCTCGCCATCGTGCTTGTGGATTTAGGGTATTGGAACTTTTTCCACGTTTTTCATTAAAAAATATGGTGGCGACCCTTGATAATAACGTTAATGAGGATTATTTTTAAAATTAATTTGCATATTTGTAATTTTGCACATTTGCATACCAGTGGACCGTCTCTGACGAGTAAAAATATGTCCACTCGATGGAGAATCCCTCGATATTTGACGCGACGTCATACAACCTGAAATTCTTTCGCAACAGGCCTAAGAACTCTGTACACATACGTTGCACCAAAATGACAATACGCAACTACTTTGTAGGTCGCTTTACTGACAATAAGGATATCAAACAGCAGAGGTAAATATTCTGCTGATCATGTGATTCAATACAGTTAAACTTCTTTAAAATATTCAGCTGGCATACACTCATCTCAAGCCTCATGCAACTGTAGCCTCAATTTCTTATTCACTGCAGACAATCTTTCGTACGAGAATGAAACTTTCATTAGCAGCGGAGTGTGCGCTGGTATGAGACTTCCTGCCAGTTTTAAAAATCTTACCTTATCTTCGTCAAATCACAAACACTGTGCCAAATATCGTTAAGATCAGTTGAGTACTATCATTGCTCATCGCGGACGAACCTCGGGAGACGGGCTTTAAAGAGATCTTTGTGTTAATCCCGAAATGCTACCATGGTTAGTTTAAGGGGTGGCTAAACGCCTTTCCTTCAACCAACTCGTAAGCCCTACAAGGAAACATCACAACTGCAGGAGAGTGTGTAAGTTATTGTTTGCGAATTTTGTAAACGATCCCTTGCCTTGAACGCCAGTTGGTACGTAACTAGTTCATTGTGAAAAAATGCCCTCGTTGCATATCTACTGTGTTTGTTTGTCTGTGCTACGTGACAACGGAAAACTGACAGATATTCCGTATTGTTAATGCATGTAAATATAGAACTTTTATTTTATAACTACGAAATTGCAGTAACGTCAATAGATACATTTACTTTTTAGATTATCCATTACGGATGTTTCAGAACCCGTGACTTATTTTCAATATTATTTAAGAAAACTGCTCCAGTCACTTTTACTTGAAATGATATTTATTACATGAACCGGTTTTTAAACCTTTTCAGGTTCATCATCAGATGGATCATGTTACAATAACATTTTAAGCGTCGTGTTGGATGCTGGCTCTGTGGTGGGAAAAAGGAAATTATTTTAAAAAACTCGGATTGCACGTTGCTTAGGTCTGTTTTGTATTTTTAAGATTCCGTGAAATTTGCTGATCTACTTACTGCGACTGTATGGCCGGATTTTTGTGGTTAATTTCCATTTCTTGCGCCTTCTTTTGTTTAAGTCACAGTAACACATCACTGTTTCTGTTGGGTTCTAACTGTACTATAAACAACACTTTGGTTTTTGTGTTGTGGATGATTTTATTTTGTATTTTGTTGTTTGTGGAGAAGCTAATTTTTATCTCATGTTTCTTGAAGAGGTTTGCAATTTGGTATGAAACCTTCCCGAGGAAAGGTAGGCTTATAAAGAAGGTTTTTTTGGTTGTGTTTGTTCAGAAATTGGTTGTTTTGTTTTTGTTGTTTGGATTAATTTATCAATGACAGCAGGACAGTATCCATTGCTGATGGCAAATCATTTTTGTTTCCTTTTGTCTTTCATTTGTGTCCATTGGACACATAGATAAATTACAAAAATCAGGTATCTATAAACTAACTTGCAACTCATGCCCAAGCTTCTATATTGGTCAAACTGGAAGAAGCTTCACAACAAGATTTAAAGAACATATGGACGCACTCCGCCTTAATAACTTAAACAAATCCAGCTTTGCTTCACACCATGCCCAACAAGGTCATTCTTCAGATAACATCCAAAAAAACCTACAAATAATTTTGCCAATAAGGGCATGAAACTTAACCTCCTTGAAGAAATTGAAATCCTCATCAATACAAATACAACATCCAACAACCTGCTCAATGATCAGACTGAACTAAAAAACAAAATGTTCCTCCAAAATTTTGAGAACCTGCTAATGTAAAGAAATTAATTCACTGAAAGCCTCTTCCCCCCATTCCCTACCCACCACCCCCTCAAATAAAAAAAACCCCTCCACTCATGACAACTCTTTCATATGCTTTCTGATAAGGTAAAATCACTACTAAAGAACAAATACATAATTGCTTTACCCACATCTAAATACCTACCCCTTCAATCCTACAATAATAGAGCAACCAGATTCATACTGTCTTCAAACACAATAAATAGAACCTAGTATACATTAATATTCTGGAACACAAATAGTGTATAAAATAAACATAGCAATAATACCAATTTTATTCTTGTACTTTAACTGATTGTATACATTCATATTAAGTAGAAAATCTATGGAAACAATGCAGACAGTATTTATTTATTATTCACTTTTGCAGTTTATTATTGACAAAATTACTTGCTAAATAATCGACTATATCATAGTCAAAACAAACTTACCTGTACAAAGAGTGTTATGTCTTCGAATTAAGAAGTTTGTAAATAACAGCAGCTGTAAAAGCACATGTTGGACGCTGGTAAAGTGTTGTTTATAGTACAGTTAGAACCCAACAGAAAAAGTGATGTGTTACTGTGACTTAAACAAAAGAAGACGCAAGAAATGGAAATTAACCACAAAAATCCGGCCATACAGTCGCAGTAAGTAGATCAGCAAATTTCACGGAATCTTACAAATACAAAACAGGTCTAAGCAACGTGCAATTCGAGTTTTTTAAAAATAGTTTCCTTTTTCCCACTACAGAGCCAGCATCGAACATGACGCTTAAAATGTTATTGTAACACAATCCATCTGATGATGAACCTGAAAAGGTTTGAAAACCGGTTCATGGAATAAATATCATTTCAAGTAAAAGTGACTGGAGCAGTTTTCTTAAATAATATTGAAACATTTACTTCCATAAAATATCTAGGATTGGACCATAAATCTATTTGAAGTAGAACCACCACATAAAATTCGAAACTCAGATTCGTGGCTGAGATTCGCTGGAAGAAACCTCAAGTGTCGTCCATCAATAAGGTTGTAACTTACTCAATATTTGTTCGACATTGCTATTAAGTGTGGCGTCCAGACGAGACATGATTGATTGCGGTGGGAGAATATCCAAACGCAAGCAGTGCACTTCGTTACATGTTGATTAATAAGTGCGAAAGTAGCGCGATTAGGGCTCTAATGGCAGCACAGATGAGTACCTCATCGTGCGCCACAGCAGGCCGTGTACCGTACTGCGAGCAGTCGCCGCGGTTCTACGGGCTGCATCTCTGTCACCGTTGAGCCTCTAACACAAGACTAATGCTGATGTCCCAGTCCGGGCAGCAAATCCCTAGCAAACCGCTCTAGCTGTGATCCATGCTGCGACCCCAGTGCAATGCCATCGCCAAATACTAGATCAAAGATATATATCCGTAGTTACTGCGCCAAACATTGCATGAAGGAAGAGAACAAATACGTAAAGAGTCGTTTTATGATCACTACTGTAGTTTGCCTTATATTAGGGCTGCATACTATGATTTCATTACGTATCTATGTCAGAACAATATGTCTGGAAAGCAACTAGACCAGTGTATAAATGCCTGTATTCATCCAACATCAAAATATGCAAAAGAAAACGCAATAAGCATGAAATCTGCGGAAGCTGAATTTGCTAAAGGAATGCCAATGTTTGTAATTGCGCCTATAGGGATGAATACAATTAATGCTGAATTCAAAGCCTACAGAAATGAATTATTTGGTCAATACTGTAAATAAAAAATTGGATGTACAGCTTTACTGAAGAAATCATTATGAAAAAGGAAGTGTATCCTGCAGCTACCCTGTATATACATACATCAACAATAATGAAAATAATAGTAGCAAAGTAGTAGGTAGTGAGAAAGAAATAACAACAGGGACACAATAATTTAAGATAACTCACAATTTTTTATTAATGAAACATTCGATCATCAGTCAGTATGTATAAGCAATATACACACATTTTACATTAGGAGCAGTGTAACGTATTGGTGTTGTTCGTTTTTAGGGGACTAAACAGCTATGTCATCAGTCCCTCTTTAATTTGTATATAATATCAAAAGGTTATAATAAGGGAACATATTACTATTCATTCAACATACACATTCTTTTTTACGGAATATTGCTCTTATGAGCCTACCTCTGTACAAGCCATTATGAAACCATATCATTATATGTAACAGTAGTGTTGCCTATTGTGACAATAGTGCATATACAATTTATATTTCATTATCATGCTGGAAACCTTTTTTCTACATGTTATTACATTTATAAACAATAATATTTCAGAAAAAAGACGTATATATACATTTTAAAAAAGGACTACCAGAATACTGATTAAAAAATAAGAGTTCACTTCAACACGAACATATATAAAAAAAAAGGATGAGTATCAGCATTCTCTTAATATCATACAACACATACTTTATTAGTTTATATATGAAACTACTGGAATATTCCATTAGTATATACCAGTATTGCCCTCCTTGCTAATAGGGAAGTCTAGCAGCACACAGTCAGAAGGAGAAAAGAGGGTTCATATACTCAGTCTTTATTCAGGAAGTGTGAGATGGGCGGGTTCCACTGCCATCCTCACAGATTAAGCGCTTCTCATCGTTATGTGAGATCCTAACCTTTAGTTATAGTGCAGTATGCACCTCATGGCCTCGCGAACGAAACACTACCCGACGCACCATGTGGGGAGCTCCATCGTTAAACAGGCACTCCTTCTAATTTTGTATTGCGAGGACACGTGAGGCAGCACAATGCACACCCTTAACTTGTCTTTGGGTGGCGCCTGTGTCTGTACGGTATGCGTAAATTTTTGACCTAAGCCCCACAAACTTCACAATCTGCGACCCATTCGCTTCATCTTTCATCAGACCAATAACCTTATTGTTTTGAGGTGTTATACCATAAGGATTATCAGCCGCATATCCAGATGTGTCGAATTCATCGGGACTGCACCTAATTACTTCATATGGATCGCGGCCTTTCACCCAGTAAAAGAAACTATCCGTATCCATATAAAGCAGTTTGAGATCAGCAAAGTTTGGTTTTGCAAACTCATAATGGAACCAGTACATATGGAGTTTGGAGAGATCCAGAACACACATACCGATATAGAAAGGATTTGTAAACTCCACTACAACCTTCGCCATCTCCACTGCAATCAGTTCTTTATTAAAAATTTTGGCACGCTTGAAATTTGGTTTCGCAATATAATTAGGACGCCATAACGTCCACTCCATTCATAAAACAAATGAATTTCCCGGTTCTTCCCGACATTTTCCATAGTTTTTCCAAAAATCGAGTTATTCGTTAATTTGTGGGATTCCTTATCAAATTCACACGTTACTTGTGCCCACATTCCAGTATTTAAATCGATATAATCCTTCTGCCAGGGTCGTTGTTTGAAGGAGATCCCGTGGTGAATTTGTACAAGTTCCATTCCCAAGCAGAGACATTGCAAGAGGTTTCGGTAATGTATATCTCTGTTTATCCCCCAGCGAAGTCATCAGCTTGGGGACAGAAACTTTTCGTTGGACTTTGTGTTCCGCACATAGTGGTAAGTCACTATGCACATCATATAAACGAATGGGATATGTCAAGTCTACCACTAGGACTTAACCCACGCCTGGATCAGCAGCCAAACGCTTAACATCACTAGTAAATCTGAAGATCTGCTTTTCGAAGAGCCATTGGAACCTGCCAGTTGGTAGAGACTGCTGCATGACATCCCCATATAGATTGTTTACATCGAGGTAGAGGAAGTGACCCAAATCGTCAGATGGTCGGTACTCTTCCTCATTCAAAAGTTTTTGCTCTTTGGGGCCTGCAGCATAATAAAGGTCATATAATGACATTTTACTAAAGAAATTCCAATTTGCTGCTAAGTTTAGATAGTTTTATTAATTCACAACACCGCTGTATCAACAAGCGAAAAATACTAAATTATAGAACCAAAATTTAGAAATACGATACAAGATTGCACATATCATTACACAACAGCAACAACATCTACTTTTCGCCGATTTTACGGCGTTTATATACGGTATATTAATTGAACAATCGGTGCACTTAAACGTAAAGTAACAACCAGAGATCGCAACTACAACTGATAACGATAAAAAGATCATCTTTGACACCATCAAAAGAGAATATGTAAACATATATCATCGGAACTGTCAAACGTAATTTAAAACATTTAAAAAAATATTATAACACCAGAAGACAGTCTGATTCGATGATATATGCACGTCATTCCGTCTAGACGTAAGTAAAAAACCTTTGTTATTACTTTAAGAATAAGATTTATAATTACAACCACGAAGACTATCTAAAAATTATTACCTATACCTGCAGATCACTTGAAAATGACATTAATGCACCGAAATAGTCTGTTGTGAATTAATAAAACTATCTAAACTTAGCAGCAAATTAGAATTTCTTTAGTAAAATGTCATCTTCCTCATTCATTCGCGGGTTAGTTGCCTTGGAATACCTATGCACACACTGTCAAATTCCCCCACGAATCCCGCGTTCGAAGCACAACAGGAATCAACATCGGTCAACATTTCGAGGTTGATATGTGTTCTTTTCAACATTGCATCCCATGAAAGGCCCAGCGCGGTGTAATGAAAGACAGGGTCTAGAGTGTATGTGTCCATGCTTACACTCCGGAAATTTTCAAAAATGTCTCTATGTATCTATATACAATTTGGCATATTCCCCAAAATCAGAGATGTTAAATTCGTGCCAAACATTAACCGCATGCTCATACTCTGCATTCGTTTTGGCAGTGCCTGTAAGATTACTAGTGAATGCAGACATGATGGGCAACATGGGTTCGCGGAGTCTCTCCATCGAATCCATGTATTATTAACGAAAGACTCCCTTCTTCGTTACAAGCTAAAACTTTGCCTCATCAGGATATTGTGCTCAAGAGATATGCATATTTTCCTGACACATTGCCTCTGCAAGTTTTTGAAGAGGTGCCTGCATGAAACGCAATGAGTCTATAAAGTGAAGCGTGATTCGTGGCGTGGTTCACTTGGAGAAAGAGATATATTGTCCCACATTGTCAGGTGTGATATTCACTCTATCTTTCTCCAAACTGGAATAACCCAAGTGCTCAACAAGAAAGTGAGCGTCATGTCAACTCAAATTGTGAAATTAGACAGGTATGTGCCGCGGTAGTTGATACTGCAAATTACATGTATTGTGAGCTGCACCACGGAAACTACCTGTTAGGTGGAAGTGATTCTTAGGAGGAGTTTCCACTTCCCAATCAAGTGGCAGTGCACAAATGTGACAGTCAACTGCTTGCTCATATAAGGCAACATTCTCCTTTGAGTTGATCATGGCAATATTGTTGCTATATCAAACATCAACTTCCCGTGCAAATTTTTCGAGCTCAGAGAGCAACAATATCGCAGGAGCATCCCCAACGTATGATTAAAATCTATTCCGGCTGGAGTCATATGACCACACAACCTGATATGCTGACGCAAACGGTACATGTCGTTCAGTGAAGGTGGTACGAGAGGCAGTGGGATCACTTTCACAATGTGCCACTGGAACAAGTAAACACTCGAATTCGGCGTACATGACAAAAGCACAAAGTTCCTGGTGGTGGAAATTCGTAAACTTCAAGAACATTTTATCCACGGTGGGCATTTGCACACGAACCGGTT
The DNA here is from genome assembly GCA_026315105.1 of Locusta migratoria. Taxonomy (NCBI): domain Eukaryota; kingdom Metazoa; phylum Arthropoda; class Insecta; order Orthoptera; family Acrididae; genus Locusta; species Locusta migratoria. The sequence goes on from CM048747.1 coordinate 108,930,299, forward strand.
CATGACTGATGTAATCGTTTAGATGTCTCTCTAGAAACTCTCTCTTGGTAAAAGAGTTGAGACATCTATGACAAAAATGCGTAGCACATTTCCTTTTACTCATTTGGGCTCTCAGTAGGCGGGACATATTTTTAATGCAAACTTAATGTTGCTTATCTCCCTTTTCAAATAACAACAACTCTACATGTTTGCGTCGCCGACCAGCTTCTTTAGGAAAGTAGAGGGTTCCAACTGCTGTATGCTTGTCTCTTGTTTCCTGCACAGTGTGCTCTTCAGCGGCGTCACCTTCATCTAGCTTTCATTTGGTTTTTGTGAGACCATAAACGTTCACTGAGTAATCAGGATTTTGCTCTCAAATTTCCGCATGTCTTGAATTTTGGCAGGGAATGTGATCCCTTCAAAGTTATAATGCATGCAGACATTGCTTGTTTTGTATGCGGCTGGATCAGAGGCATTTCAAGGGTAGTTCCTGTCTCAAGCCAGAGGAGACCAAGCAAAACAGAATTCATCATCCTCAGCAGTATTTTGGACATTTATGCACACCTGTTTTGCAGCAATATCTTCAGGAAGAGGGATGAAGCTGGACCTCCCTTTTACTGGATCATAAACATGTGAGTAGACGTCGAGGTGGAGTACACGACTTATGCCTTACCCCTCTTTCCTGCATATCTGCAAAATTTCCGAGTATCACATTCCTGGCAAAAGTGTCAAACCACTCTCCAGTCTTCCCCCAAATTTTAACGATGGTCTTCTCTTCAACATCACTGCCTTCCTTTGGGGGGTGCGTCAGCTCACAGCAAGGGACTGCTTTGCTTTTTATGGAGGGATACTGTGGATCATTGACGATTTCGAGGAGCTCCCTTTCCAAAACCGCTTGACAGGCATTCAGAAAGGTAGCAGGATCCCGATATTCGGCATTTTTATTATAAATGCGGGATTTCTGGATCCTGTCCTCGAAAGCGCCAGCAATTGCAGTGTAATTTAATGGTGCTACCTGATTCGTATTATGTGGGTGGGCAGGAGTAGGGCTGCGGTTACTAGACCTACCTGGTTGCTGAGAGCGTGGCCATGGCTGCGGTGAGACAGGTGCTGTCTGACGGCCCTGGCTGCAGCGAGTTGTATGCTGCCTAGTGTGGTGTTCCTGGATGTGCCTCCAATGACAACGGTGCAGGAGGTAGCGGTATTTCTGCACAGACAAGTATGATTGAACGCTTTTATCTTTATAGGTATGGTAATCTTCCATTCACTCAATTACTTACCCGATGGCAGAACAAGCGACTTCAACCAAATGTCAATTTCGTCATCATCACCTGCGCCATGCCGTTGTTTTGTATGATGTTGAATAGCTCCATTCAGTTCGCTCTCTAGCTCACGTATTGCCTGCATCACCGATGGTGGAGGCGCGGAATGTCTGCACAGACAATATTTTCGTTTATTTTATTCTCTATATATACACATGATAATTTATTCTTCTCCTCCATTCCACGTTTACGATTACCTACCCGTCGACCATTCATCATTCCGCTGATTAAGCACATAGTCTTTTATAGCCTCATCCAACACATGCTACGCAGCAATATCACCGTCTAGTTCACCTACAACTAACATCATAATAATAAAGGAGCATTTTATATCAATGAAAGAGGAGAAGGTTGGATTTTTTTTTTTTTTTTTTTTTTTTTTTTTTTTTTTTGTTAGCGTTTCCGCTCCTCAACGACTGATGTCTTGCCCCAGAAACTCTGAGATGAAAAGAGATACATTTCTGGTGAGGGATTAAAATTATCCAACAAAGAATCTAAATTCTCCTCACCAACAAAAAGAGAGAGCGCAAAAAAAAAAAAAAAAAAAAAAAAAAAGAAAAGGAAAGAAAAGAAAAGAAAGAAACAAAAAAACGAAAAGAAAAAGGTTACCATTGCAAGCATGAACAAGGAAAAGAAGAATAAAATCACAATTCATATATATATATATATATATATATATATATATATATATATATATATATATATATATATATATATATAATTAAACTTTACCTTCACCTTGGATAAATTTCTTCTCCCCTCGTCAATGAAGTTTGACGATGTTTACACATCATCATCATCATTACGAGTGCGTTTAGCACCATCTTCCATCGTGCGAGACTGTTGGCATTTCATACTGCCTCTCCAGCTATCACATGGCGAAGGACTGACCAGGCACAGAGCTGTGTAGCGTATTTATATCATGTGAGTTGCAAAAGTGTTGCAAAACAGCATATTATTAACCTGGAACGCAAACAGACGTATGAAAAACATCCGACTTAGAACTGCTCTTGTCATTTCCATCGAAGAGCGTGTCTCTGAAAGCATAGCGCAGCAAGCAGGGGGTGGGAACCACCGACGCTAAAGTTTTTCGGTCACCTGCACCATTTAAAGCTCAGCGGTGACATAATAAAATCCGAGTACGCTGGGTGTGCATGCAATGTCAGAGCGCGCCGATAGTGTTCCCGAGAATTCAAAGCTCAGCGATTACATCGGAAATTCTGGTAATGCAGTGTCAGCGCAGTTCCGCGGCTCTGGCATAGAAACGGCACGTGCACTCTTATCGCGGAAAGTTAGATTCGCTCGGGCTGCTCATAACACAATTTCAATTGTGGGTAATGACATGCAACATAGAAATTCTCGTGATGTAGTGATATGGCGACAGGCCGCTGCTGATCGCGTTCGTTTTGAACATCGAATCGGTCAATTAGCGAAAATTATCGAACCGGTTCTCAGTAATCATCTGCAAACTGTAAGGGAATAATAATGATTAAAGAAAGATAACATTAATTTTGTGAGTAAACATTTCTGCTCGTCTTTTACTAAGTGCCGTCTTTTAAGGCGAGAGAGAGAGAGAGAGAGAGAGAGACGTTCCTCCACTTAACGTTTTTTTCTTAGGAACAGGGTTGCAGGTATCTGGAATGATATCACTGACTGCCACCTGCAGTCGTCTTCAGTTTCTGCTGTAGACGTCTGCGGTACTGCGGAGGCGTTAGCGTCACCATTAGAAAATGCGCTGGGTTAGAGGCTCTAGTACACGGGGCTGTTAGATAACGACGCCCACCTGTTCCGAGCCCAGCCGTATGCGCAAGGCCACACACATGAGCGCTACCACGTCTAGGGCTTATTGCTGCAGTGTGCGAATAATAGTTCACGTTCGTTTTTTAACGTCGAAACGCTCCATTAACGATAATAATCCATACTTACCCGCAATCCATCAATAAGCAGCAAACTGCAAGATTTTTTTTTTTTTTTTTTCGTGGAAATAATAATGATTTAAAAAGAAACATACATTTTATTCATTTTTTATTAATTATATAACAACATTCATATCACACGTTGCACAAGTGCCGTAAATGGAGATTAGTTAATAAGCCAATCGCGTAATAGCAAAACATAAGCAGCTGTAAAATCTGTTAAAATATCAGCTGTCTGAAATTACACTCTGATGACCAGAGGTCCTGTTTCCACAAGTTCATTCTGGTGAGTACAGTTTATCACAGCCTTGGGAGCGAGATCAATAAACTGTTGCGGGTTCAGCATACAGTTCATTTCATCATCGTCCTGGTTGTAATAAGGTGAACGAAAACGTGCGTACATATTATGTAGAAGACTTGTATTGTTAGCCTTCCAATCCAGTTGTAAATCGTCGTACGGATAATATTCACAATTTAAAAATACTTCCACATTGGTTAGGTTGCAGTGATCGAATACGCTAGAATCTGCAAATTTCCTCTTCGATTCGTCTGTATAGCCAAGATAACAAATCTAGGCGTTTCTACCTGTACGGGTGTTTAAATGGACCAGCTGTGACGTGACGACGCAGCTAGAAGCGGGAATCCGTGCATTTCCCACGACCGGAAGCTTAGTGGAAGAATTGTAGATGTGTTTAACATTCGTAATAACTTCAGGCGTTCTTCATCGGATATCATATATGTGGAACTTTCCAAACTATTTTATGGAGCGCGATCTTCGCTTCTTCTTCACCTAGTTTTATGTAGGAATTATTGTCACTCGCACTTCGAATTAAAACTAATGCCTGTTTTGCGTTCGTTATTATTCTTCCATTATCTTCGAAAAAAACCATAAACAATTTTAGCGGTAGGCAGACGCTGAATGTATTATTTATTGAACCGTATAAGAACCATCCTGCATTTGGCACACTATTAAGCTTTGTGGTCAGTGCTGAAGCGTACGTTTTAAGTGTTGAGGTGATGCCGACGTTTCTAGTCTTATCAATTTCCACACCATTTAGTTCGAAGCGAATTTCTTGGAACATGAAGGCAAAAGCATTTCTCGTAAGACGTGAAGAAACGACTGGTGTACCGCCTTTTTTCACAAATTCTCCAGTCAAGTGTAGGAAACTTTTACATGGTAAGGTCAAAGTGTCTCATTCTGAATAAGGATTCTTATCTCGTCGCTGTTGTTGAACGTTGTAGACGCATATTACTCAGGAATAATGCGGTCTTCAACGTGAACTGGAGTACTTATTTCTAGGTATGATGACATCTCGTGGCTTTAAACCTATTGATATGAGAAAGTCGTAATCCTCTTGGCGTTAGCTGGTCGACTTTTCCCCGTGAAGTGAGTGAAACACACTTTTGACTCCTTGTTTCATGTTTAATTATCATACTTTACTCTTCGTGCATGTACCATCCAGCTGCTTTCTCACGGTGAACTGACGCACTCAATGCTTTAACGCTTGCTTTCAAATGTAGCTTTACAACAATTTCCTCCCCGCGAAAATTGAGGGGTACAGCATTCTGGCCCACAACTGCGCATTCAATATGATCCAGTATCTACACAGTCACTGGTAAATACATTGGGGTGCTATTTTATGCTCTACCGGGACTTTGGGGAAAAATTCGTTAACTGTATGTACGATTCTGTTGTTGAGATAAGAATTTGTTACCACATTACATTTCACACGTATGGTGCTAACGGGCTGAATATTCACAACATTATCCGATTCATAAAACTTTTTTTTTCCAGAATCTGTTTCTGGGTGAAACCTAGTATTGTTCCGATAGATCCGTTCTGGCTAAGGTCAATAGTGTTTTCAACTGTTTTTATTTCCGTTTTAAATGTGTTCATATTGACACGTAACTCAATGCCTTTTACTGAATGCTTTATTTTTGAGAAAATAACTTCGACACTGTCGTCCCCGTTGGAATTGTTATAATTTCACCTGTCCCTAATTGTAGCTTGTTATGCGTCTCTGTGATGTTTTGAATGCTGTTGTACGTTTCCAAATTCGCTAGTGCTATGCTCCAGTCACTTCCTGATAGGTTAATTGATGGAAAATAAATTGCTTTTAGAGCGGATGAATCCCGGCTTTTTAGATTCAGTGTATATGACATCACGTCGCATGTAGTAAATGGGGTTACACGCACCTGTGTGTGCTTATTTTATAGGAAAGGAGTTTTGGATTTTATTTATTTATTTATTTATTCATCTCTGTTGCGTCTTCGTGCTGTGGCGAGACACGCAGATTCCTTTGTGATAATGTCAGGGGTGGCCTTCTCTAGTTAAAGAGACGCGCTGTGACACCGCCATGTCACTGTATTCTCCACAATAAACATTAAGCACAGTTGTTGTTTTTGTTGTGGTCTTCAGTCCGGAGACTGGTTTGATGCAGCTCTCCACAATACCCTATCCTGAGCAAGCCTCTTCAACACCACATAAGAACGGCAACGTATATATGTCTGAATTTGCTTACTGTATCCATCTGTTGATCTTCCTCTACGGTTTTTACCCCACACACTTCCCTTCAACGCTAAATTCACAATTCCTTGATGTCTAAGAATGTGTCTACCAATCGATCCCATCTTTTAGTCAAGGCCAGAAATTTCTTTTCTCCCCAATTTGTTCAGTACCACCTCATTAGTTACGCGATCCACCCACCTAATCTTCAGTATTCTTCTATAGCACCACATTTCAAAAGCCTCTATCCTCTTTCTGTCCGCGCTGTTTATTGTCCATGTTTCACTCCCATACAAGGCAACACTCCACAGATGGCCGCAGATATATGTGTTGAAATCCTGGAAGCGACTAAAATTGTAATACAACATCAGTCTTCCGTAAAATACTTTTGTAATTCATCAGGCGACCTAACATCGCCGAAAGCCGGGAGTTTCAATTTCGTAACTAGTTTAAGTATATATTCGTCAAATGTCTATGAGACAATATTGCCACTAACTTCTTTTTTTTTCTCCTCTATGATTAATGCAAGTCCATTTTTGTGTTGCTTTAAATATATTCCCTTTCCAATTGCAATGGCTTCTTTTGTCAAAATGTGTCTCCGTGCTTCCTGAAGCTGCCTCTCCGAATGTTTTGCTCTTTTAACAGATTGCGTTATCACCGCTGCTCCTCCTCCCAATGATCCAGCGGCTTATAGCCCTGCAAACAGTGAAATCATAAAAGGGAGTATACAACGAGAAGCTGTATATTTTCAAAATTTTGGGAGCCGTAACACTGTTATTTCTCCCTCCTTTTTCCTTGCATAACTCCTTTAGCGACAGCTACTACCGCACGATTACAATGTTTCCTTACATTAGTTTCTTTTTTTTCCTCTTCTGATTGCTTAGAATGTCCTTGGTAGCGCCTTTGAAGGATATCCCGGCTCCGTGCTTAATTTTTTCACAGATTGTCTTGTCAACAACGGGAGTCATGTTCAATTCCAAAGTGATGTGTTTCCCATCTACTGTTTCGTTTGAGACCTGCGTGCTCGTTTATTTGCGCTAACCCAGCTGTTGTGATTCGATGAAAATCCGTACCATTTCACGAAAGCGCGCTTACCTTGACGTTTTAGAATTTTCTCTGCGAGAAACACTCTCGTTTCAGAAGTTTTCTGTAGTTTTCCGTATAGAAAGCCCCCGCAATATCTTGTCCATCACTGCTTAAAAAGCAGGTTCTAGGATTTGTTCGATGAACTTTGTAAATATCTCCGTTGGCCAGTTCGGTAAATACGATTTCTCAAACACAGTTTTATATTTCGAAATTCCTACATCATCAACTTTCTTGAATTTCTGTTTGTGTAAATCAGTAATTTTTATGTGATTGTAAATGATATTTAGAAGGCTGTCGTTTCTGACATCGATGGGACGCATTTTTTATAGTACGATGCTCAGTTAGATTGCATTGATCAATTATTTTCGGTAGAATACCAGTCCACTTGTATGACCCACGGAGGTTAAATTCAACCCACATACGATGTTTAATAGTCCTGTTCAATCGCTCCACAATACTAGCTTTCATCTCGGAGAATGTGGAGTAATGATTAATTCCATGTCGCTCCATTATTGCCGCGAAATGTGTATTGTAAAACTCGCTACCTTAGTCGGTTTGTAGATTGTCCGGACATCGATTAGTACCTATTTGTAATAGTTATTCAAAGACACGTGCAACTTCCTTTCCTGTTTTCCTTCACTGGTAAGCCCCAGGCAAATTTGGAATATGTATCCATAGTCAGTAGAATATACCTGAATCCCTTATTGACACGTGAATACTTTCTCATATCTACGAGATCTGCCTGCCATAAGTCGTCTAAGCCTCTGATTATTACACACCTTCGTGGAAATGTTCTGCGTGTGCTGGCTTATGTAGTTCTTGAGCAACTGTTTCCATTTATATATATATATATATATATATATATATATATATATATATATATATATATATATATATATAAGCTGGTCATTTTATTTCAGAAAAGGGTATAAAATAATAAGTGCAACATAGCACTTAGTCACTTTATGAAAATGCACAAGATAAAACACGACAGCCTGAAGCTTCTTATGTAGTGACTAAGTGATATGTTGCACTTATTATTTTATACCCTTTCCTGAAATAAGATGACCAGCTTAAAAATATTTATATGGCCAGGTGATGGTGACACAGTTCACCGAAACTGGTCTTCATTCAATAAATTATTAATATGTGATCTTGGCATTTCACTTTGAAGAATATAAAACTATCAGATCACCTCCTAAACCGGCAATGTCAGGCGATGTATTCCTTTCAAGTCACATTATCGCCCTGAAGTGTTAATGCAGGACTCAAGGCCAAAATAATGGAATGAAAAGAACTCGGACGCCTACTGTCTTCTTACCCTGCATTTCCCTACTATTGTAGCGGTGGCACTTTAAACTCCAAATGTCACAGGCTCCGTATTATTGGTCGTGTTATCACAATGGAAATCTACGGACGTAGTTTATTGCTGTCGTTGCCGGTCATGTTGCCTGTTTCACTTGGCGCCGCTTCCTGCCCGCGTGCTGCGCCATCGGCGGCAGTCGTAGTGCTGGGAATCGCCAGATGAAGGCCCGAGGCACCTGAGCAGGGAAGAAGTGGCGCGTTAAGCTGCCCTAGTCGCGCCCTGGGGGCCCGCGCCAAGTTAAAGCGCCGCAGGTGGGGGCGTATAGGGGAGGGGCAGCTCGACGCCGGGGCTGCTCCTCACCTCCGCCACCGCTCGCAAATTGCGCCGACCGACGCCAGACTGCGTGCCGGTGCCGTCAGACGTCACGTCGGGGCGGACGCAGCGCGAGGCGAGAACGGCCTCTCGCAACGCCCGCGTTCCTACTACTCAGACGTAACACCGCCAAGGAAACAAGTGAGTTCCAGCGCTCATATTAACTTTACCTTCAGGAGTCTGGTGACTTTCTGAAGTAGTTAGTGGTGGCTCGTGAGAATATGTCTTGGGGGTTCATAAATTTTTATTTTTAAACAAACCTCTCTGGAGTTACTTCTGTTTTATAAAAGTGAGGATTTAAAAAAAAAAACCATGTTAGTCACAACCAATAATGATGATAAGGATAAATAGAGAACCCGTGCGAATACTTCGCACCGTTAGCGAAATGACAAAAAAGTTGGGAAAAATGTAACTAAAGTTGAATGGTCAAATGTTTGTATACGTTATGGGACTAAACTACATGGTCATCTGTCCCTAAACTTACGAACTACTTAATAACTAACTAATACTAAGGACGGCACAAATATCCATGCCCGAGGAGGGATTCGAACTGCCGACCATAGTGTCCGTTCCGGCCGTGACTGGAGCGCCTCAGTCCCCTTATTTATTTTTTTCAACTGGTAGATCTATGGTTCGCGGTCGTTCTTTCAGTTTGTCCGTGGTAGTTAGTTGAATGGTTGGCTCTGCTTTTTTATTACAGAGGGAGTTTAGCCCCCTGGCCGGGCACGCTGAACCATAGCGCCCGGCAAAACAGAATCCTTGTTGGATCGCTTTGTCAAATTGTAATTCTATCGGACCAAACTGCGTGTTCATCAGTCCGTAGCTTGCAAACTACTTAAACCTAGATAAACTAAGGACAACACACACACCCATGCCCCAGGGAGGACTCAACCTCCACAGCTCCGCAGCGAGACGTTTAGACCGCTCACTACTCCACCGCGGCAAAAGAAATGTGGAATGCTTCACGATTTTGCGTGTCATCCTTGCGCAGGGGCCATGCTAATCTTCTCTGTATCGTTACAATTTTAGTATATGTATTGCCAAAGCAAGTACGAATTTAGGTATTGTCGGGTTCCAAACCATTGGCTTCCAGCGTCACAGTTCAAGGCATTGCCCACGACGCTTTTTTTTTTATCTGCTAGATCTATGGTCTGCGGTCGTTCGTTCAGATTGTTCGTGGTTGTTCGCTGAAGGGTTAGCTCAGCTTTTTTATTACAGAGGGCGTTTAGCGCCCTGACCGGGCGCGCAGAGTCATGGCGCCCGGCGGGAAAAAAAATCCTGTACAAGTTAGCCACAACCAATAATAATGTAAGGATAAATAGAGAACCCGTGCGAATACTTCGCACCTCTAGCGACATGACAAAAAAGTTGGGAAAAATGTAACTAAAGTTGAATGTTCAAATGTTTGTATGGCTTGTGCGACTTAACTATGGGGTCATCAGTCCCTAAACGTACAAACTACTTATGAACTAACTAACACTAAGGACGGCACAAGTATCCATGCTACAGGGGGGATTCGAACCCCCGACCGTAGTGGCCGTGCAGACCGTGACGAATAGCTTTCTTAAGTGTCAATCAATGCTACTCACAGAATGTAGGTGCTCACGGCCGGAGTCTTCATTAATTAAAAATTTCGGGTTAAGTTGCCGTAGTCCATCAATAAAACTTCTTACTCCCGACGTTTCGTTGCTACTGCGGGCAACATCTTCAAGCGTGAGTCGACGACTGCGTACTAGGCGCGGGAGGTCCTACTTTATATAGAGGGCATAGATGGCGCCACCACTTGTCACGTGCTGCCGACTATGAAGCTATCTTTGAATAACGTCATCCTCTCGATTACAGGTGATCGTTTGTCATGTCTTTGATTCAAAGTTGACCGCCAAATCTTATCTAATTTCAAACCTTCTTCTTTCCTGTTAAAACTATTGTGGTGTTTCTGTGTTTCTATAGCTTCTCTGTACAAGCGTGTGGAATAATGCGACGTCCTGTCTAGCACTCTCGATTCAGTATATTTTATTTCACGGTCGCCACGTGTAAAAACATGCTGTGCCACAGCTGACTTGTCTATGTGACCCAGACGACAATTCCTTTTATGTTCTAATATGCGAGTATTAATACTCCTTTTTGTTCTTCCTATATACACCATGCCACAGCTACAGGGAATTTTATACAACCCACGCGTTTCTAGGGGATGTCATGCATCTTTCACCGATCGTAAGCATTCGCTACTTTTCTTGGACCGTATTGGGAAAGTTTTATCCAGGTTTCAAGTGCAGACTGTCTTTAGACCTACCAAGAAAATTAGCTTGAAGATGTTGCCCGCAGTAGGCAACGAAACGTCGGGAGTAAGAAGTTGTATTGATGGACCACGGAAAATTAGCCCGGAAGTTTTAATTAATGGAATCAATGCAAGTGTTTAAAAGCGCAAATGAAATAACTTGATCCGCTGAGTGTTGTTAGGTCAAAAAGAACTGCGTACCTTAATTAGAACTGAAGACATCATAACACAAACCGATTAAAATAGTCAAAGTGATGACAGAAGGATACCACATTTGAATAAAAATAAAGAATGGAAAGACTTAATTTTATTCAGGTACTTGATGACAAATCTGTGTATGAATACTTTTCGTTTGAAGCAAAAGTGAAGGAAATCGGTCTACATCTACAGCTACATCTACATGGGATACTCTACAAATCACATTTGAGTGCCTGGCAGAGGGTCCCTCGAACCACCTTTATACTATTTATCTCCCATTCCATTCTCGAATAGCGCGTGGTGAAGAAGAACACCTGAATCACTCCGTTCGAGGTTTGATTTATCGTATTTTATTCTGATGGTCCTTTCTACCTATGTAAGTGGGAGCCAACAAAATATTCTCGCATTCTGAGAAAGACGATGGCGACTGGAGTTGCGTAAGTAGCCCACGCCGCAGCTATAAGCCCCGTTGTTGTAATGATTCCCATATCAGATCTTGCATCATTTCCGTAACGCTGTCTCCCCTGTATCGTGACAATACAAAACGAACTGCCCTTCTTTGGACTCTTTCGATATCCTCCATCAAACCCACCTGATAAGGATCCCACACTGGGGTACAATACTCCGAAAAAGGACGCACAAACGTGGTTTATGCAGTCTCTTTAGTAGTTCTATTGCATTTTTAATTGGTTCTGCCAATAAAACGCAGTCTCTGGTTCGCCTTTTCCACGACATCATCTACGTGTTCTTTCCAATTTAAGTCTCAAGTAATAATAATTCCTAAGTATTTTGTGGAGTTTACGGCCTTCACTTTTGATTGATTTATCTTGTAAACAAATTTCAACGGATTTCTTTTCGTACTCATGTGGAGGACTTCACACTTCTGATTATTTACAGTCAATTGCCAATTTTTACACCATACTGATATCTTATTTAGATCGTTCTGTAATTGGTTTTGATCGCCAGATGATTTTACTAGACAATAAATGGCGGCGTCATCTGCAAAAAAGCTAAGAGAGCTGCTTAGATTTTCTCTCAAATCGTTTATGTAAATAAGGAACAAAAGAGGAACAGTAACACTACCCTGTGGAACGCCCGATTCACCTTTTTTTTAGTCGACGCCTTTCCATCGATTACTGCAAACTGTGTCCTCTATGACAGGAAATCCCCTACCCATTCGCAAATTTCGGACGTTAAATCATAACCACACAATTTGATTAAACCCGTTTGTGAGGTACGGTGTCAGAAGCCTTCTAGAAATCAAGAAATACTGCATCGATTTGAGAATCCTTGTCGATAGCACTCATCACTTCGTGTTAGTAAAGAGGTAGTTGTGTTTCGCACGGACGATATTTTTTCAATCTGTCTTGACCTTGGGTCGGTACAATGGCCCGGCCAACTAACTTTAGCTTAGAGCAAGGACATGCCGATGAGAATTACACAGGAGAATTCGCGTTTGAGTACAGAGAAAGGAAGGCGAGAGTTATCATGTCTGACACCTTTCGTTCAAAAGGAAAATGACGGATATCAGCCTGGTAGTTTGGTCTGCCCGACTGACTTTAGTTTTCGTAGATTCTTTCTATACATAATGAAGTCGTCGTCGTATGCTTCTAATGGACTTGAAGCTCCCGTGCTGATCCCACATGATTCATCCAGATGCCCGTCTTGTGTTGCCTGTTGCCATTTCTTCCCAATCTTTCGCACATGCAATCAGTTTCATAGCGACAAATTCTTCAAGGGTCCCCCTTGGTCTTTTGCCATATGGCTTCTCCTTGAATATTCTTATCAAAATTTCTACCCGTGTCTCATTTTTTCATATATCACTGATCCCAGAAATTTGCACTATACAACATGCTGGAATTTGTCTTCAGCAGCTATTAAATATGATTGGTTATTCCGTTGATCTCTACATCTTTGACGTTGTAGAAGCATCAAGTCTCTGCAATTATACTTGCCTAATCTGCGTTTCACTGTTTACAATGCGCACTATGTCATCTTCCTAGCCGGTCGCAATGGTCGAGCGGTCTGCGGCGTGCCAGTCACGGTCTGCACGGCCGCTGCGGTCAGGGGTTCGAATCACCCCCCTCGGGAATGAATGTTCGGGCCATATTTAGTATAAGGTAGTTCATAAGTAGTTTGTAAGTTTAGGGACTGATGACCCCGTTGTTAAGTCCCATAACCTCTACAAAGATCTGAACATCTTCCTATACAACATGTTAATAATAACGAAGGAAGGAATTATTTTGTAGAAATTTCTTATTTTGTACATAATTACGTACAGTATGCGGCAAGAACAAATTATTGTAACATATAAGCATTTGTTACTCTCTGTTTTGTCAGTCGCATGGTAATATTTCTGTAGTGCTGTCGCTCAAAACGTCTCCTATCCTCAAGTAAGAAAGTGCATAATTTCTTTTTATGAACAACTAGGAGAAAACTCGGCGATGTCCGAGTATTTATTTATTTACTAGCTGAAAATCCGGCGTTGCCCTGGTATTTATTTATTCCTGCCTTGAGTTAGTACTTCTCCTATCCCTTCTCTGTCCATCTCCTTTTTTCTGAAAACATGTTATATTTATCGGAGAATGTATAAGAAATACAGCAGTCTTGGACAATGTACAAAATTATAATTCTAGTATCCAAACAAGGAAAGGTAGTCATCTAGATACAAATGATATGTAACATTTATACATTCATTTAATTCAAAACTTGGTTATAAACAGTACTTCCAGTAACTTGCCCAGGAACTAATATGAATAAATTCTTTGCTGAGCCTACCCTTGAACAAGTGACATTAAGTTGTCTGTGTCAGAGACAAGCAGTGCTGAAATCCACTTCGCAGATTCCCTTTTGATTTTATAATCGTAATGGAAAATGCAGCAGTTGGAGCGAACAGACAGAGATGGTGGGGTCATGTTACACGCATGGGAGAAGCAAGGTTACCCAAGAGACTCATGAGCTCGACAGCGGAGGGTAAGAGGAGCCGAGGTAGACCAAGAAGAAAGTACTTAGATTCAGTGCAGAATGATTTTGAAGGAATAGGCATAATATCAGACGAGCATTGAATAGGGGATCATGGAGGAATTGTATTATACTATGCTCCAGACTGAACGCTGAAAGGCATAATCAGTCTCTAATTATGATGATGATGATGATGATTAATGGAAAACGCAAAAGTAGCTTATTCAATAACAGTCAGTGAAGTAAAGAGGTGTGTGCCAACGGATCACAGGGGGTGTACTGATGACCAGAAAGAGAAAGCAGAAGAAGCAACAATAATATGGGATATAAAGGAGCTTCATGGCATCATAAAGATGCTTTCGAAGAAAGGCTTTAATAAAACTACACCTGCGAACAGTAAGAGAGGCGAGATCCTTATCACGTGCGAACAACAGATAAGCTGCAAGGAACACTTTGTGGAGGTTTTTAATAGAGATGTGGGAATGGAATTAGAGCAGCAAAGAGCAAGATGAAGAAGAAGAAGAAAATATCCCTGGCATAAGACCATCCAAGTGCGAGATACAAGTCGCACAGAAGCAGATGAAAAACGGAATGACACCTGTTCTGCAAAATATTCCAGCGGAAGTATTGAAAGTAGACTTAGGCTACAGTCAAACTGCTGCACCCGCTGCGACCGACTGGAAGAAGGGGCTTATAGCCAGGTTACCGAAAAATCGTGATACAACAAACTGTTGAAATGTTTGTAAATCGAAGGAACTTAAATAATTTGGTCACATTCACAAGGCTTACAAACTGCTTAAAGTAATTTATGCTGAGATCAACACAAACACCCATGCCCGAAGGAAGAATCGTACCTCCGACGGCGAGTGACCGTGCGCTCCGCAGCAAAGTGCCTTAGAACGCTCGGCCGCTCCACCGCTGCACAACAAACTGAAATAAATTGAGGGGTATAACCTTGCTATCTCCATTCTAAGCAAAGTACTATCGCGATTCATTCTGAATCGTATAAAGGACTCAGTAGAAAGAAGGCATTGAAAGGAACAGGCGGTATTTCAGTTACATCACAGTTGTGTGGATCTCGTTATTACACTCAGAATTATGCTAGAGCTGAGTGTGGAATGGCGGAATACGTTACACCTCTCATTTGTTGAGTTTGAAAAACCATTTGTAAATCAAGGAATAATGTGGAATACAAAATTCATTCAAAAATCATCAAGATCATGAAACAGATGTATGAGGAGTATGAGTGAATGGAAACTAACAGAAAAAAATTATAAATGTCAATTGAGACAGTGGTGTGTTCTTCCCGCACTCTGATCGTATTAGTCCTGTATGAAGAGGGTAATGAGATGACGGAAGAGGGATGTTCAGTGGGGGGCGGGAGAGAGGCTTGAAAGAAGAGTGCAGTTCTCTAAGCTAAATTCAGGTTTAGTGTGAAAGAAGTGTGTCTTTATTATTTTTCTTAATGGAGCTGCACGTAATTAATTGACGATCCCCATCTAAGGATCTTAAATAAAATAATAAATGGTGTCAACGGAAACGCGGGTTAGTTATCTCGCCTCCAGAAAGAAGCAAGAGACATATTTGATTTGACTACACAACATTTGCAAAACATGTAGTGTGGGAGAATTTAAATTAGGACAAAGAGTTAACGTTTAACAAAATGATTTATTGTCCAATGCATAAACAACAAACGGGAAGACACCAATTTCAATATCATAAAAACACACACCTTAGAAGATAATCCACTTTTACATAGGATTATATGGCCCTAATACAACCCATCAGCTAAAGTAATACTAGCGTAATTAATAATGATTATTTGTCAGAGGGGAGAAGGGAGGAACTGATACACAGTCACACACAGACACATGCGCGAAGCCATGTAGATACTTACCAGCACCGAACACAAAAATCAGCAATGCCAGCAGCAAACGCTGTACGGAACAGCAGGTACACTCGCGTACCAATGAAACAAAAACTTTGTTCCGCAGGGTATGGCCTTGTGGCTTAGGTTCAGTGTAGCTATCAGCGGGAACGAACACACGTGACAGAAGACCAAGTGGCGTGAAATACAGTCGCAAAGTGTAAGTCTCCAGATAAATCCAAGATATCGATTATGTAGGAAAATTCGCTAAATAATATTAAAAACGGTCGTTCTGGTGAGAAGAGAACTACTGAATGTTAGAGGTTTCAGGTCTAAACGGCACTCTACAGGGTCGGATCTTACAAACCCAAAAATTAAAAACAAAAATACCTTTAACACAAGTAATACCGCGAGATAGTTAGTGAAACCATTCGTTCTACCCAGGGGAATGAGATATAGCTAATAAGCGAGATTGCAGAAACGTAGGACATGCTACATTGTCGAAACAAGGAATTTGAATATAATGAAAAAATACTATTTCGGGAAAAATAAAAATACGAGATAGGTCGTGTAACCATTCGTTCTGCTCGGGGGAATAATATATAGATAAGAGGTATGGTTACAGCGTGTTACGACATGCAACGGGGTCAGATCGCAAAATTTGAACAAGTTGGAAAAAAATTCAATTTCTTAAGAAATGAGATCGCGAGATATGTCGTATAACCATTCGTTCTACTCGGGGGAATGATAGCTAGCTAATCTACATCTACATCTACATGGGATACTCTGCAAATCACATTTAAGTGCCTGGCAGAGGGTTCATCGAACCACAATTATACTATTTATCTCCCATTCCATTCTCGAATAGCGCGCGGGAAGAAAGAACACCTGAATCTCTCTGTTCGAGCTCTGATTTCTCTTATTTTATTCTGATGATCATTTCTACCTATGTAAGTGGGAGTCAACAATATATTTTCGCATTCGGAGGAGAATGTTGGCGATTGGAGTTTCGCAAGTAACCCACGCCTAAGCGATAAGCGCCGTTGTTGTAATGATTCCCATCCCAGATCCTGTATCATTTCCGTAACGCTGTCTCCCCTGTATCGTGACAATACGAAACGAGCTGCCCTTCTTTGGACTCTTTCGATGTCCTCCGTCAAACCCACCTGATAAGGATCCCACACTGGACTGCAATACTCCAAAAATGGACGGACAAGCGCAGTGTATGCAGTTTCTTTAGTAGTTCTGTTGCATCTTTTAAGGATTCTGCCAATAAAACGCAGTCTCTGGTTCGCCTTTCCCACGATATTATCTACGTGTTCTTTCCAGTTTAAGTCTGAAGTAATAGTGATTCCTAGGTATTTTGTGGAGTTTACGGCCTTCACATTTGATTGATTTATGTTGTAAACAAAGTTTAACGGATTTCTTTTCGTACTCATGTGGACGACTTCACACTTCTCATTATTTAGAGTCAATTGCCAATTTTTACACCATACTGATATCTTATTCAGATCGTTCTGCAGTTGGTTTTGATCTTCAGATGATTTTACTAGACGGTAAATGACGGCGTCATCTGCAAACAACCTAAGAGAGCTACTTAGATTTTCCCCTAAATCGTTTATGTAAATAAGGAATAGCAGAGGACCAATAACACTACCTTGTGGAACGCCCGATATCACCTCAGTTTTAGTCGATGCCTTACCATCGATTACTACGAACTGTGTCCTCTCTGACAAGAAATCCCCTATCCAATTGCAAATTTGGGGCGATATACCATAACCACGCAATTTGATTAAAAGCCGTTTGTGAGGTACGGTGTCAAAAGCTTTCTGGAAATCAAGAAATACGGAATCGATTTGCGAACCTTTGTCGATAGCACCCATCTCTTCGTGTGAATATAGAGCTAGTTGTGTTTCGCATGAACGATATTTTCTAAATCCGTGTTGACCTTGGGTCAATAGATCGTTCTGTTCGAGATAATTCATAATATTTGAATACAGGATATGTTCCAAAACCCTGCTGCAAATTGACGTCAATGAAATAGGCCTGTAGTTTAGTGGGTTACTCCTGCTGCCTTTCTTGAATATAGGTGTGACCTGTGCAACTTTCCAATCTTTTGGTACAGATCCTTCTATGAGAGAGCGGTTGTATATGACTGATAAGTAAGGAGCTATCGCTTCAGCATAATCAGATAGAAATCTAATGGGTATACAATCCGGACCAGAAGACTTGTTCTTGTTAAGTGATTTTAGTTGCTGCACTACTCCGATGATATCTACTTCTATGTTACTCATTACGGCATCTGTTCCTAATTCGAAATCTGGAATATTGGTTTCGTTTTCTTTAGTGAATGAGTTTCTAAAAGCTAAGTTTAGTAACTCTGCTTTAGTAGCGCTGTCATCGGCAGGATCGCCATTACTATCACGTAGTGAAGGTATTGTTTGTGACTTTCCCCGAGTATATTTAACATATGACCAAAATCTCTTTGGGTTTTCAGTCAAATTACGAGAAAGAGTTTCGTTGTGATAAATGTTGTAGGCATCTCGCATTGAAATCCTCGCTAAATTTCGAGCTTCTGAGTACAATCGCAAATCCTGGGGATTTCGTGTTCGTTTAAATTTAGTATGCCTTTTCCTTTGCTTTTGCAACAGTGTCCTAACCTGTTTTGTGTACCAAGGGGGATCGCCTCCTCCTTTTATTAATTTATTAGGTATAAAACTTTCAATTGCTGTCGATACCACTTCTTTGAATTTGAGCCACATCTGGTCCACACCTACGTTTAGTGTTAGAAACGAGTGGAAGCTGTCTTTCAAGAAGCAATGTATTTTGTTTCTATCTGCTTTCCTGAACAAGTATACTTTGCGTTTATTTTTGGTAACTTTGGGACTTTCGATATTCAATTTCGCTACTACAGCTCTGTGTTCACTAATACCTGTATCCGTTTTGATGCTCATTATGAGCTCAGGATTATTTGTTGCTAAGAGATCAAGTGTGTTTTCACATCCATTTACAATTCTAGTTGGCTCATGAACTAATTGTTCGAAGTAATTCTCAGAGAATGCGTTGAGTACAATTTCGGACGATGTTTTATGCCTACCTCCTGATTTGAAAATATAATTTCGCCAACAGATCGAGGGTAAATTAAAATCACCACCTACTATTATCGTGTGAGTCGGGTACGTTTTTGTAATTAGACTCAGGTTTTCCTTGAACCTTTCTGCTATTGTATCGTCAGAGTCGGGAGGCCGGTAAAAGGAACCGATTATTAACTTCTTACGATTTTCGGGTACAACCTCTACCCATAATAGCTCGCACGAACTATCAACTTCAACTTCGCTACATGAAATACTATTTTTGACGGCGACAAACACGCCCCCACCTATTTTGTTTAATCTATCCTTTCTGAATACCGTTAGATCTTTTGAAAATACTTCTTCTGAACTTATTTCCGGCTTGAGCCAACTTTCGCTGCCTATAATGATGTGTGTTTCGGTGCTTTCTATTAACGCTTGCAGTTCTGGAACTTTCCCGACACAGCTACGACAATTTACAACTGTTATACCGATAGTTTCCGGATCTACATTTCTCCTGTGATCCACCTTAACCCTTTGAGATTGCCCATTTTCTATTTCCCCGAAGCTCTTTATCCTAAAAAAGGCTAATAAGCAAGGTTACAGAGTCCTATAGTACTTCGCGTGGTTGGGTCACATAAAAGTTGGAAAAGGAAGAAATTACAATTTGGAAAAAAATAAAAACGTGAGATATGTCGTGTAACGATTCATTCTACTCCTATTAGAGATATCTAATAGGAATGACTATGGTATAGAACACGCTATTTGCCATACACGTGGGGCATCGAGTACGGAAGATAAGAATTTACAAGTATCAAAAGTCGGAGAAAATTACCACGCTACACTACTAGATATCGCAACATCTAACGAAGGCTATGATTATCAACTCGTGCGCTTAGGTTGATGGTGTAAGCCGAGAGCTTTGTCTCATGCTGTCCACGTGGTCTACGGACAAAGGGCAGACACTGGAAGTATCGAAAAGTTCCCGAAAAACATCAAATTTACCGACCAAATGAACATGAAAAACATTTAGAGATGTATAAACATAGGAAGGAAGGACTTTACAGTCAGCGAGTGCAAGGATTCTGTTAAAGAACACCAGTGAGACCGCAGAATCAAAACTCGAAGAAAATCATCATGAAATTAGCAATCCCGAGCAAAATTAAATAGAATCGCACGCATCCCATTGCGGTGGTGCTATACCCAAAATAGCGACGCGAATGAGCAGTTTCAACTTACAATCGGAGCCAACACCAAAAAGCAACTTACCCCGCCAAATACCAACCAAACACTACTTGGCCAGCCTCGTGGTCGCTACTCTCCAGCTACCTAAGGTGGAGGGGGAACTTCTTCAAAGGGTTAGCTGTTTCCAGGTAGGCAACATAACATGCACACAAATCTATTTGAGTGAATAGGGACCTTCACTAAGCGTCTTTGCTAAAGATTTACCTCTGCCCGGGAGTTGGCAGAACTTGACCAGCACCATAGGGAACTACAGCCATGCTGTACCATCAACAGACGGCAAGAGCAGCGAGGCATGGCTAACGCTTGTTTGAAGTGGTTTGTACACAAGTCCCATTCATATCAAAATTTCTTGGAAGAAAGAAATTGTGTGCTGGAATCTGGACTCGAACCTGGGACATTTGCCATTCGCGGGCAAGCACTCTACCGACTGAGCCATACCGACACGACTAACGATGCCGCCTCGCCACGTTACTTCCGCCAGTACCTCGCCCCCTACTTCCCAAACTTCAAAGAGGCTCTCCTGCGAAACTTGCAAGAAGCACTCCTGGAAGAAAGGATATGGTGGAGACATGGGTTAGTCATAGCCTGAGGGATGTTCATTCAAGTCCCATTCATTCTGTAAAGTGGGGCCTCATACACAACATAGAGATTTAAAATTGTGAAACACAACGAAATTATTCCGTATTTTGGACAAAAAGAATCTCGTACATCTGTTATCTCACAGATGTTTGTATAATTATGGGACGTAACTACGGGGTCATCAGTCCCTAAACTTACAAACTACTTAAGGACGGCACAAATATCCATGCCCGAGGGGGATTCGAACCTCCGACCGTAGTCGCCGTGCAGACCGTGACTGGAGCGCCTCAGTCCCCTCGGCCACCGCGGTCCGCTGTTATCTCACATAATGCAAATGGAGCGTCTCGCTACAATCAAAAAGGTCTGATCAACATTTATTTAGTGGGTATAAAATAAATGGAACACACTATAAAGACGTGTTTCATGCTAGAAGATCTTGATATTGCAGACGTAATTTGCCTTATGGCACAGCGTCATTGGGACACAAAAGACAAACTAAGTAGGTTGCAGTAGGAAGAGGAATGTGCAGGTCTCATAATCAACACTAATGAGACCAAAGATATAACAGTAACTGGGAAGGAAATTGAGAACATTGAGTCCTTTCTCTACCTTGGAAATATAGTTACAACGAATGGGTCAGCAGAGGAAGGCTTTCAAAGCCATATCCAGAAGACAAATGTTACATTTGTCGAGCTTCAACCCATGTGGAAAAAATCTCCAGGAAAATCAAGCTCCGCCTCTTCAACAGCAACGTTAGGCCGGTTCTTTTATGAGACGTGGGAAAGTTTCAAAACAGATAAACAATCGGCTAAAGGTGTTCATAAATATATGTCTGTGTCAAATAACAAATGTCACGAGGCGAGACATAATCTCAAATGAAGATCTTTGGACCATGACGATTCAGCAGCTGATTGATATGGAGATCAAGGAGAGGAAGTGGTGCTGAATCGGGCACACCCTAATGAAGCAGTATGGAGCTGTCGAGAGGATGGCTCTAGACTGGAATATTCAAGCCACAGGAAATCGTGGTCCACAAAAAGACGACCTGGAGGAGGATCATCGAAAAACGAAATCTTCGAGGTTGATATTATCTGAATAGGATGGCCAGACCCTGTGATACATTGGAAGTAACAGGAAATAAGTTAGTAACAGAAAATGGAAGTCTCACTGCAAATTGTAGTCTCTATTCGTTGGATGTATACTGCACCATGCTCTTCCCTTCCTTTATCTCTATAAAAGTACATTGCTTCCGCCTGAAGCTGTGAGCGCTTTACAGTTCAAAGTTGTCAACTTACCTGTCAGCTTTCAAAAATTTCCTTAAGCTGATTGCAGTACAGGAGTATTTTAGTATTAAATACGAAATGAATTAAAACGTGATACGTGGTAGGAGAAGTATTTATCCATTGCAGTATATAGCGATAGGGATTGGGGTTAAAGAGATGAAACGAGCTTTTTAACTAGCAAGTAAACCTTAAATTACCGGTTGTAGTAACTCCTGGGTAATATTGATCTTAATTAGATCTAATCATTTAAAGGCAATAAAAACATTAATGCAATTCAATTGTGTAAATGATCGAAGTTAAAGGATTATATATTGGGGTCGCCAACACTTTTATCCAAAATATGTGGAAAAAAAGGTAGTTGCTACATTTTCGTACGTCGCTGGATTTGTAGTGAGCTTGTCAGATACAAATATTAAATTTCTCTCTCTAATGCAAGCTGTTCTGTATAGGCACACTGATCGTTCCAAATCTCCTTCAAACAACTTGAACTTTTTACTGAATTATTATTCAATGTAATTTGATATCAAAGTACCAGCAAATATTTCCAATGAGAAGTGCCTGAACTATCAAAGAAAAAAAAATTTCTCTAAATATCACTCCTATACTACTGATATATTACTATTATCCCTTCCAAAATAGGAGCAATGTGAGTCCAAAGATCTCCATAATATCCTTTAGCCTGTTTCCCTACAGAAGAACTAAATGCAAAGGTAACTTTGAAAAGATGATCGTTGTACAATTAATAAAAAACACGCAAATAACACTTAATTATTAACAGGGTTCACAAATACGGAAACAGAGATGGTATGACTGGTTTAAGACGTTGTCCGGATTTCTTAAAAAGTACGTATCGTCCCAGAATAATTCCCACTATGTCCTGCTAAGAGCAACTCTTTCCCTCCTATCACAGAAACACCAACCCCCTACACAACATAAAACCTGTCACATTATAATCAGTGGCCCCAGTGAAAAGCAGGCGTTACTTTACCACTCCTTAGCAACTGGTGAATCACGTGAAGCGGGTGAATGACGTGAAGTAACGTCGGCGTGCCGCAGACTTAAGAGGATTGCTGAAATTCACGAACCGAAAAATGTTTAGTTTCGTGTTGTTCAGCAGCGACGATTTCATTTATTCACGTCAGATTCAGCTCTGACGTCAGACGAACAGTGTCTAGCAATCAAACCAAATCGGCTAGGACGTGGTACGTATATATAATGCAGCGCCGAAGACGCGAGTATGGTACGCAGGTGTCTCCAGAGAAGGTGAATAATTGCCACTAGTGCTGCGATGCATTACGTAGACAACAGCTGATGGCACACGCAATGTATCGAACTGGAAGACAACTGTCGGTTATGAAACAAGAATACAGTCCGCTCCAGTATTCCACGTTCGAACAATTCAGACGATCAAAATAATGTGTTTACCTGCACTGCAGTACTACACACCAAAATGGATGCTCGCAAGTGAGCGCTCAACTATAACTGTCCGTTCGCTCTCGGCGGAATCGAAATAATATTTTAAGTGTGACTGCTCTCCGCACACCACAAAATCGAAGTTAAAAAACCAAGTTTTCACAAAATGTGTAGGTAACTAGCCAATTAGTAGTAAAGAAGAAATAGATTAAAACTTGCTGCGTCATGGGGCGGTTTTCCATGAACGCTATTGTTTATGTGCTCATATTGAATGGACTACGTGTCTTACTGTGATACAACTTAGAAAGTACCCTCAACTATATGTGTGTATACTGTCTGAAGAATTTCCTGAGGCTACAACTTGTAGTGTAGAAATTATAAATTGTAACGTCATACCGAATTGCGGAGTTTTAGTCCATGGACAGCGGAACGTTAATGTGCATGTGCTCATATCTCATGAACTACGTGTCTTACTGCGATGCAATTTAGAAGGTACATTGAACTGTATGTATTTACCCTGTAAAATTTCCTGCGGCTATTATTTGTAGTGTACAAACTGTAAATTGCAACGTCATACCGAATGCCGTAGTTTTAGTCCATGAACAGCGGAAAAGTAGTAAGTGAGAAACATTTTTCCTCTCCGTTTTTTGATGTGGTTGCCAGCGAGAAAAAGTTTAATAAAGGTTTGAAATTATGTTCAAAGTTTGTTGCAAGTCGCTAAGTACTGTCATTCTCATATAGCGTATTTATAACGTCAGACCGCATTATGTGCCAGTTTTTTTTTTTGTTTTTTGTTTGTTTGTTTGTTTGTTGTTGTTGCGGTTTCTATTGTGTATGACGTCATACCTTCTCAACCATGTGTCGTGTGTGATTCTTAATGTTTCAGCAATTGTTACCTCACGGTAAGGAATGTGTGTACCAAATTTGTTGATATCGGTCCAGTGCTTTAGGAGAAACTGAGCAGCATTGTCGCTAAATGCAGCAGTTTTCTCATTATTTATGACGTCATATCTCGTGAACTATATATCGTACGTGATTCTTACACTTACGGCGACCGTCCATATGGATTGAAGCTCACTTGAACGAATTTTCATAAATATTGGAACAAAACTGTAGATTTATATTGAACACGTACACACATACGGACACTCTGCTTCATATATAAAGGGTCCGGCTGTCATTGCGAATTCCACCTTCATTGTTATTTGTAAAGCTACGCAACAGACTGGCGCCTCGAATCCAGCCAGGTACCCCACTGTGAGAGCAAGCAGACCATTTCTATTGTCTGTCTCCGCCAGAACGTCCACGACGCCCTGCTGAGATGCCATCGTTTTACCATCGAGCCTTTCCTGCAAGCCGCCTGCACACGTGAGGGGTAGCCGCAGGTAGAACACGGGCGCCTACGCCACCTCCTGTTTGTCTGGACTTCTCCTCCACACACCATTCTGCACGCAAACGCCGGCTGAGGCACTCGCCTTCCTAGAAGCAACCTGTTTGCGAAGCGGATGGCCTGGTCCACAGCTTGAGCACATCCTTGTCCGTCTGGCGACTCTCTGTTAAACCGCCAACGCTGGATAGAAACTCTCGCAATAACAGCCTCACATGAACTCAATATTCCCCTACAGAGAATAAGTTCAATGTATGACTCCTACCACCCTATCACCTCTTCTAAACTGTGATGAATTAAATTAAGACAGTAAAAACTAGTGATATGGCTTCTGCCACATCACAGGTCAAATGAATGAATAAACAGATGCAATTTAAGAAGGCACGACACTCTGCTCCCTATCAATACCCCATATCCATTGAAAATTACTGAGGTGGAATGCTATAACTAGTATCGTGTGTGGCAAAGGAGCAGAAGGAATTTAGAAGAAAGGCCTCAACCAGTTAGCTATGCTAAAGACTTCATAAATGTGTCTACTTTACGACTGCATAATTTTCTATTTTCCTTAATAAAGTTCGACTCTCCAGCTAGTTTTTTAAATGATCTGCAAGGATTTATTTATGTAGCACTAGGCCATCCTGCCCTTAATATATACCAGAAATCTCTATAATCTACTATATGATCTGCACATCCAATCTCCCTTGGGCCTCCCACCTATCCTTCTTTTCGTTGTGTCACTATCCAGACATTCATTTCCGTACCTTTCATCATTACGCTACTTTGTACTTTAACACTGGTTTTGCCTTTTATATGGAGTAGGCCTACAGCATGTCATCTGCACCAGTATGAACGGCTGTTTTTGTACTTTCACACTGGTTTTGCCTTTTATATGGTGTAGGCCTACAGCATGTCATCTGCACCAGTATGAACGGCTGTTTTTGTTAAAAGTTACTATTATGAAAAAAAAATTATTTCAGAGTGTTTACGTCTCAGTTTTGTTTTTATTTTTAGCAGTTATTGCAGTTTGTGAGGGTATCGATATTAGGCTGTGTCTGGATGTTCAACGTCCGAAGTATAAAACCATGAGTGTATTGATACTGTACATTAGTTGAAAATATCATTGTAAATAACTTTTAGGAATACTTTAGTAGCTTTTTCTAGTAGTTAGTAAAATTTGGTGGTAATTAGTCATTTTTAATGTGCTAACTATGGACTCTTGGTGTAAATGTGGAGAGATGACGTAAGGATTCAAAGTGTATAAGAATGACGTCCGTGCGCCGGCGCACCGCACAGAGCAAGGTAATAATCGGCCTTTTTGCTGGACTATGATGCAGCGCAATATCGCATCACCATTTTTAATGGATGTACTTTCTGTGTATAATTTTGAATATAATATGCGCATGATTAGTACTCTTTAATGGAACTGATGTGCTTGTCGCACCATTAGTTAATAGGACTTCTGTTTCAGTCTACACAGATGTGACAGAAGTATTCTGCAGTCGGCAGAGAAGCGGTTTTGTTTAGATAAAGTAGTGCTTGGATCGAAGCATAATTAGTTTGCATGTTAGAATTAAGATCGCTATTATACCTAAAAATAATGATAAATAAATAATTGTAAGTTCTATTTATTTAATGCTAATAATTGAGCCTATTATATCAGTTCGCAAAACTGGCATTTTTACACAAAAGTGAGGCCTCACACAGTCAATATGCACGTTATGGGTAACGACACTGAAAGTTCAATGCAAAAGAAAATGTGTCAGTCTTAGAAACAAAGGGCACTAGGAAGGAAGGTGATTGCTAACAGACGTATTGTTATAGTATCCTGTCCAATCTTATCCACTCCATCTCGTCGTGAGGCAGTTTGGTCAAACAATTTCAAATTATTTTTTGTGTGTTTGGACTGATATAAATCTTGTCTGACGTATATTTTATTAATAAATGTGCAAAGAACATTTGTTTCAGATGTTTAACTTATATGTGTCTCTATTTTCTTTGTTTAATGTTGCTATTATCACAAAAAATGTTTACTTGTGTTTCACATTTCTGAGCTGTTTCTCTTATGTTTATTTTCCTGTGGAATTGTATTTTGTTGAATACTGTAAGGCTTATGTTTGCCTCAGGCAGTTAAGTTCAAATGTCTTCCATTTGTACACAATTCCCACTTGTAATTTAAATTTCAAAGATACACAGGAATGTTGTCCTTGGTTTTTTTAATATCATTTTCGTGTGTTTTTGTGACAATTTTGCACGTGTTGTATACACATTTCCAATGTTGACACAATGTTCATTGTAATTTTTGTCTTTATTTTGTGTTGTTTGGCTGCTTTTAACTTTATTTGCGCCTTTCTTGTAACGATAAAGGGAAACATGTATCTAAATGTCTAAATGTTAGACTGGGTATGACACATTAATACACGATTAAAATTGTAATTCCTTCCTTCTCAGTTAAGACCTCTATGTCAATAAGTGCAATGAAATGTTCTGGATTATAATCAGTGAGTAATTTTTTTTTCATGTACACGGCGAAACCAGCCTGACTTTAGGAGCGTGCAGCAGATAAATGGCGACAGTGGACGCAGTGAGAATAACGCGTGTGCAGAGAAAGCTCTTGTCTGTCACGTACCAACAAAAAGATTCCATGAGCAATTAAAAACTTTCGTTAATCATTCTAATTTCCTGTTTCCGTCAACACGGGACAAGAGACGTGTTATCATTATGAATCCGAAAATACCCTCTTTACGTTCCATAATAAAGTTACACAAACAGAGTATGCCGATACGTCCCCTAGTGAACAATTGTTCTAGCCCAAATTACAAAATTAACAGGTTCTTAAACAGCAAACTTAAAGAATATTATACATTCACTAACACATACACGCTTAAAAATTCCTATGACCTTGTTGAAAAGCTAAAATCTTTTAAAATACCACCAGGGGCACGGCTGGCTTCATTAGATATTGCCAACCTTTACACAAATGTTCCCGTAGATGAAACACTGAACATAGTTCAGAACAATCTAATGCACTATAAAAAACTAAGCGTTGGGGAATCGGTAGAGTTGTTAGAACTGTTGAGGATTTCTCTCTCTTTCAACTCGTTCACATTCAATAATAAGATATAATCTCAGGAAAACGGACTAACAATGGGTAATTCTTTGGCAGGCACATTGGCGGACATTTTTATTAACAGCCTGGAGTGTAAGTTTTTATCTTCTGACTCGGCCTTAGTTCCCCAAATCATCGGATATTTCCGCTATGTAGATGACATCCTGTTAATTTTTGATGGATCTGAAGCAGAGATTTTAGAACTCAACGATACCTTCAATACTTTACATCCCAATATTCAATTTACAATAGAGCAAGAGGTCAATAATGCTATCAACTACCTCGACCTGACCATTGCAAAACAAAATCAGGAATTATCTTTCTCGGTGTTCAGGAAACCCACATGTACTGACATCATTATAAGCAATGATTCTTGCCATCCCAGAGTCTATAAATGGGCCTATTTTCGGTCAATGATCCACAGGATGCTATAAATAAACATGAATGATGAGGATATGGAGAAGGAACTCCAGACAATCATACAAGTAGGAATTGCCAATGGGTATTCAGGGCGTAGCATACGTAGATTATTTAAATCAATAAAGAACAGGAGGCAACCTAAAACTGGGAAGAATAATGGCAAATATGCCATCCTTACTTACAAAGGCACCTATTGTGAAAAGATAGCTAATATACTAAAAAAGAAAAATATAAAAGTGGCGTATACTACACAGCAGAGTACCTTTAAGAAGTTAAGACATCAAGTGGGGTCAAACAAAGGAACAAGTTCAAAAAATCTGGGGTTTATAGGATCCAATGTGGGGGTTGTGACAAATTTTATATTGGCAAAACTGGGAGAGATTTTCATACCAGATATAGAGAACATGGTTATCCAAGTAATACTTCAGCTTTAGGTCAGCATTTACAGAAAAAGGGACATCAGCAGCACCAAATTGATCAAGGCCTAAAATACTGCACTTGGCACCCTCCAGTCGCTTCCTTGATGTGATGGAAGAGTTTGCAATTTATACACACCGAATCTGTGAACCACACCACATGCTGAATGAGCAAGAAGGTTTCAATAGAAATTGGTATTTTCAGTTGTTTGATGATACCCTAAGAGGTCTTAAATAGGTTCCACACTTCACCACGTACCTTTACCCAGCATATGATTCTCTTTCATGCCATGCACCCACTTGTATATCACTGGCCCAGTGCCGTTCCTATAGATACCCCCCCCCCTTCTTTATTACTTTACTATCTCCTCTTAATCATATCCAGAAAGGGAAAAAACATATTAATGACAAAGAGATGCCAGCCTCATTAATAGTTTTAATCAGTTTTACTGTTAGTGTAACTTTAGTATCTGACACACCCACACATTTATTTTAACATCTCTAAATTAGATACTCTGAATTATTATTATTATTTTTTAATGCACATCATATATGCTCATACTAGGTGAACATGCACCTTCATCATTGTGTACCAACTCAACTTTGCACATAGTTCATTTTATGGCATATTGTCATTCTTACAATACATTTCAATATCCTTTATCGTCTGTATATTATATATGCTCACACCAGTAGGTGTCCATGCATCTTTATTTTGTTCCATCTGAACTTTGGATATGTCTCATTTATGGCAAGTTATCACTTTTAAAATTTATATATATATATATATATATATATATATATATATATATATATATATATATATATATATATATATACTTCAATATTTCTTTGTCTTGAGCACCACAGGTATAGGGTACAACCTATAATACCTTCTACATTGCCTTATAACCACTAAGATTGTATCCAATATCCAGTACAAAAAAAAATTCTTGTATATACTGGCCATATTATTCCATGACTATGAATGTTCAGTTTGTTTATGTTTAGATTATATCCAAATAAGAATATGACTGTACTACAGGCATAACCTATAATTTATCACACCTTTACATTTTTCTTACCATCAGGTATTATCCATTGTTAATATTTTATGTATCCTCTTTTTAATACTGTTATATTTAGTGTCTGACTATGTATGATCAGATTTGATTTAGTTACACATATGACAATATATTTTAAAAGATGACTATACCATAGGTATAATTTTGTAACCTGAAAATGTTTTACATTTTATTATAACCACCCAACTGCTAGTCAATTTCCTTACCCCCATTTTGACTATGTGTGATCAGATAAGGTTAATTTCACATATGACAATAGTTTTTTAAAAGATGACTGTCCACAGGTATAATTATTAACATGAAAATAGTTTATATTTTATTATAACTACCCAACTGCTAGTCAATTTTCCTTACCCCCATTTTGACTATGATCAAATTTTGGTTAGTTCCACATATGACAAAATTTATCTAACAGATGACTGTACCATAGGTATAATTTTGTAACCTGAAAATATTTTTACATTTTATTATAACCACCCAACTGCTAATCAGTTTTCCTTACCCCCCTTTTTGACACAGGCCATTTATCTATGACATATGGTTGATCTATTTTAGTCTTTAGAATTGTACCTTATTCAAATGTATGCCTCAACACAACTGTCCACTAGATATGTTACATTTCCTATTGGTCATTGTATCTTACAACATATGTTTCATCTAATATGTGAGACTACTATAGTCTTTAGAATTGTACCTTATTCAAATGTATGCCTCAACACAGCTGTCCACTAGACATGTCTCATGTGTCCTATTGTTCATTGTATCTTACAACATATATTATGTTTTATGTAACATGTATTATTTTTTGTAAAAAATCAACTTAAAAAAAAATCACCACACCTCATCCACCTACCACTTATATGAAAATTGTTGTGATTCAATGGTGCCTGTATACTGCCTATTTTGTCATTGTTTTCGGTTTTAAACCTTGATTGTACTCATATTGTCGGACTTTGTTAGTTGTCTCGACATCATGGCACATAAATGTTATATGACATATTGCCCCTTCATATAATTTTTCTACCTGATACTTGTGAAAGATTTTTCTGCAATGTTAGCTTGTAGCCTGTGATGAGCGGCTGTGTCACTGTAACGTCGCAGTGGCCGGGCTGCGTATTTTTTAACATTTGTCATGTGTTTTGTGCTGTATTTGGCAACGCTAAATCCTATCCTTTGGCCCTCCCACGCCTCCCTTGTCGTGCGCCCTGTCCCGTTAATGGTTTTGGTGTGCTTGAATTGGTGTTTTGTCTAATTTTATATGACTTAACACATTTTTGTAGAAATGTATTTAACAGTTTTTATGACTGTTCACAGTATATTGTCCCAAGATGTTTTATGTGTAGTTTTATTCACGCAACTTTCACAGTTTCTATGACTGCATACAGTATACTATGCCCAAGATGTTTTATGTATAGCTTTATTCACGTAACTCTCAATTCCAGCCCTGCGCCATCTGGTGGCGAATGGGGCCTAGGTTACCTGTTTCGGTGTTTCCCCCCCTCTCACCACAGTTGAGCATGTAAGTCTGGTTGAACACCTTCACCAGACATCCATGATGGTATTTTAAATTTGTAATCAGGCATCTATACCAAGATGGTGTAATTCCCATCGTTTTTTAAAATCTTTTGTAAGTATATATGTATTAATATGGTTTATACTCCTTATAGATATCATAATTACGTTCTATATACATCTAAAATGTAATTTTCTTCCTTTGTACCACAGTCTGATGATGATGTTCTCGAAACGCGTCATGAAATAAAGCTAATTGCGACCAAGACTTTTCACACAATTTTTTCATACATGCCAACGTAAGGTCGCGTGTCCACAAGAATGGAAAATTTTATGAACCAAGTGATAAACTAACTAATTCTAAGGACGGCAAAAATATCCATGCCCAAGGGGGGATTCGAAGCCCCGACCGTAGTGGCCGAGCCGACCGTGACTGGAGCGCCTCAGTCTTCTCGGCCACATCGGCCGGCTTGGTGCAGTCTACGACGAGCAACCACACCTGGCGATTGCCACACAAAATGCTATAGTCTTCACCTGGAGATGCACACGCCGACCGTGCAGAGCGACGCCGCGTCCGGCCAGCTACACCACTCGCTCCCGACTCCCTACTTGGGCCGCGCGCACGCGCGCCAAAACCCCACGCTACCGGTTTTTTCCCCTACGTCATCAACTTCCCCAAGTGAGCTGTTCTAACCGACTTGCCAACGTACAGCACTCAGCCAATACATTTCTAAAACTTTACTTAAAATCAAAATAATTACACTACACATGAAACAAATGTCTTCTTAGGTTTTTATATCGGTATAAACATCCATTTCACTATTTATTATAATCTTGCAATTTCTTACATCACAGATAAGTGATTTAACTGAATATTTAATTGAAAATAAAATGAGAAATAGTTAATATATTATTTTTATAAACAAACATTGCCATGATAGTTGTGTAACTGTCTTGTATTCATTGGTAATTTGTTACTTTTCATATAATGAAATTATGTTTTCAGTGTCAATTAAACAAATAATGCCAGGTGTGACTATATCAGCTAATGTATTTTTACAAGAAAATTCAAATGACCCCTGACTCATCTCCGTATACGCTTAAAGTTAACCATATACATTTGTTTACGATTTGTTTTATCTTGTGCCACAGACATATTAGGTATGAAATTGTTTATTTGTCAACAGGCTATTTTGTAGTGAGGGCCTTAAAGGTTCCTAACTGCATCGTATTACTTCAAATGCAAGTAGTATTAGAATATTTTATTTCGCTCTGTGCACTGCACTGCGCCTGGCACTCGACATTGTCCCTCTCCCCTCACTGGAAACGAGCCTGCAAAATCCTCAGCTGGAACAAGCCACCAACGTCGGCCTTCTCGCCGGCCGCCCCTCAGCTACAAGCACACAGCAAATCTCAACGTGGAGAATTTCTACCTATGGCCTAACTATAAATGTTTTCACCCTAACGCGTACATACATTGCTACCATAATTATTAAGATTAAAATTGTGTAACATTTGGTGCATTGGCATGGTCAATGTTTGCAGTGAACTTCATACTGTTTAACTATAAAATGCTATTAATTACCAATATTTCTAATGGGCGGTAATCTCACATAGTCTTGTTACAATTAAAACTAAATTTCTTGTGGTAATCTTCAGTGCAAACAGTTTAGTCTTTAAATCATCCCTACCAGCCTAGTTCAATCATTAATCACAATTTTTTTTTTTAATTTTACTGTGGACTGGGAGTTATTCAGGGAGAGATTTGATTTTCCACAATAAATATCAACAATGTTAGTTAAGGCGTGTTCTTGCGACTTTAGCACAGTTTTAAGTCACTTGTGTAGTCAGTCTATTACAACGGAACTTCTCTGATTGGCTAAAATATGCAGTTATGAAACCTCTATTCAAAAAAGTTGACAAAGACATACCATCAAAGTATAGACCGCCTTCACGTTCTCAGAATTCTAAAAACTAAAAAAAAATACAATGTACAGGCAGCTTCTCAAACACTTGAAAAAAATAAATTAATAAAAACATACATCTGCGGTAAGAATTTACTTATTTAATTGGCAGTAAATTACAAGAAGTAGGTACAGTTTTAATATGTGACTTGACAAAGGCATTTGATGATGTGAATCGCAACATCCTTTAAAGTAAATGAGAATTCTATGATGTCACGGGCAATGTTGCAGATGATTTAAGTCATAACTCACTAAACGGAAACAAATTGTGTCAGTGCAAGTACTAGTGAATTAATCCGTCAGTTATCATGAGATTGGGAGGATATTGTATGTAGTGCCATTCCTTTTACGTGGGTACAGGTTCGACCTCTCGTCAGTCAAATTGTCAAAAGCAGAGTTCGTTTTGTTTGCAGATGACACACTATTGCAATATACAACATGTCAGGTCTAGTTCTTGAAAGGTATGCTAATTATAGTTTCATGGACATGAATAAATGGTTTAAAGGTAAATCATTAACGTTAACATTTGAAAATACTCACTACATGCAGTTCAGAACAAGAAGAGCTTTCCTTCCAGCTTACGCATAAAGTTTGAAGAAGAGCAGGTAAAAGAAGTAGACAGTATTAAATTCTTGGAATTACAATGTCATAGAAAATTCTTTTTGGGAGGAACACACCACAGAACTGCCAAATTGCCTTAACAAATCTGTATTTGCAATTCTTGTGTTATCAGTTGTAGGAGACAAAAAAAGCTTGCATACTTTGCATACCTTCAATCGATACTGTCCTATGGTATAATATTTTGGAGTAAATTTGCAAGTCAAGCAATATGTATTACATGTGAAGTAAATTAACGGAAATCCCCTAGAAGCTTCTTCAAAGAAGTGGGTATACTACCTTCTTCCTCTTACTATATTTAGTCCTTAAAGTCAATAAAATACTACGAAAGAAACGATCAATACAAGAACTTAAATGCACTTGACGGCAGAAAGGGGTCCACTACTCAGGGACAAATTTTTCGAATAATTTTCCAGCACCTAGAAGAATAGGAAGAAACAAATTTCGATCGTATTTCTCCTGTAAATACACATCTACACTACTGACTCCCGCCTTGTTGACATTAAAATACTGAAAATATGAGAGAGAGAAATCAAGCTCAAACTGAGAGACTTCCATGTTACTTCTTACTGCATGCTGTTAGAAAGTGGGATGGTAGATAAAATTATAGTTAAGTGGCACTTTAAGCCTATGGAGAGCGATCGAAAATTTGTATAAACCACAGTTACTTCCACCAAGATCGCAAATTTATCTAATTTTCTAGTCTTTGACCGGTTTCGATTAGCTATGTCATCATCTTCTTAAAAATATTTTTTTACAATGTTCTCCTGTTTTCAGTAAAATTCTTGAGACAAAAAAAAAAAACCATTTTTAAGTGTGCAATGCAGATGATCCACTTTAGTGATGCAAATTTTAATCATTTGTCAACGTCCTTATTCTTATATTACATTTTCACGAGTAACTCTTTATTTTATTGAAAACAGGAGAATATTTTTTTTCTTAAGATGATTACATAGCTCATCGAAACCGGTACAAAACCAGCAAATTAAATGAATTTGGGGTCTTGGCTGAAGTAATTGTAGTTTATACAAATACAAAAGTGTTTCGCTGGTCACTCTCCCAGGCACTTAAGTGGGTCGATGCTTCTCCTGGCATAACAGGTCCGACTACCGCGAGCGACGACGTCACTTCTGGTGACGGTTGCGTTGCTGTTCGTCACGTAACACGGCAGCGGTATCCTCGTAACAAGCCGTAGTCAGTCTAGATGGTCAGCAGAGCTCTTCGGACGATGATTCGGTTCTTTCGGGCAGCTTAACCATGCGCAAGTACCGTTCCACAACGCTCTTACCCATTTATTTCTCTATATCCGTTTGTCTGTACACAGTACTGGAAGTCTTACATATTATTTACACCTCATTTACCCACATTATATAACTCTTACGAGTTAATTACGCCTAAACACTTTTTAATTAAATTCCACACTATTTCTCTTTATCATTTATTACTTTATTCGATTAATTGTGTCTTTCATTATACGTAGATTTAATTTATAACTATGTGACTTAACTACTGTGGTTATCACACAATCTAAACTAATTTGAAGTAACATGAGGACAACACATGTAAACACACACTCATGCCCTAGGGAGCACTCGAACATTCCTCAGGGAGCAACCGCGCTCCGCAGCAAGACGTCTTAGAGCGCTCGGTTTTTCCATGGCGACTATAAAAAATACGTAGACTTCAAATGATGCGAGTATTTTAATTTTTTTTAAAAACATTCTTAGTAATAACGATCTGTTATTACTTATTGACTGATAAATCAGTGTCCGTTTTTTATACAAACGACGACTGATTTTGATCTATTAATGAAGCATCTTCAGTTGCATGTTTCTCGGGATTGACTGCACGTAACAGAAGTATATTTATTCCGTTAAATAACAGTCACCAAACTGGACAACCGTACATCTGCTGCGTCGACTCAAGCCGGGCCCACATGGTTTTGAAGATGGCCAATTAATAGGCCACAACCGGGCATTCTACAAATAAATAAAACGATCATTGACTGAGGCAGCAAGTAATGAGAATATTTTGTCAGTAAGTAATCACTTTGTTGTTAATGCACTAAATTCAGTAAGATTTTAAGTAAGGAAGGAATAATAAATTTATTGAATTCTTATTGACGAAATTTTGTAGGCATTTCAATTTACAAACAATGTTGAACACCAAACCGAATCTAGTATGGCAGAAAAAGAAATTCGGAACTAGAGTGCAGAATGCTCGAGTAGCACGATAAAAGGGGTACATGAACTGGACAGAGATTTAAAACAGGGGAAGTAAATTCTTGACTTATCTAGCAGCTTCAAAAATATTGAAATCCACTAGTTTGGCTATTTTTCGTTTGCTAGCGAATTAAACTTGATACATCAGCGCAGTAAACTCTCTAGGACATTGGTACCCAACTTTTTTTATGGTGGGACCAATATCCCCTATGGATAAAACATCGAGACCCGATATACTCGTATGTATAACGAAACACATTATACGTGTAATAGACCACAATTGTGTCCAACACAAAATTTGCTTTACACAAACTAAATGTCAAAGTCAGTCAGATATTTTACTTTATTAACTCTTGGTATGGATAATACCTTCAATATCTACATCGAACCTTATTGCTTTTGGGCATAACCCGTTACCCCCGCATTTTGCTCTTATGTTTATTTCCAAAAATGCCTATAAAATGCATACCTGCAGTAATTAATAGTTGTCATTCCCATTAGAAAGCTATATTAGAAAATATTACCAAATTAAAGTAAGATTAGGCTTTAGTCATTAAAGAATTATTTCAAAGAAGGATCACACGTTATTTCTATCAGAGAATCTTCCTCAGAAGTTGATCTAGTTGATCGAGGTCGTCATCTACATCGGCCATTCCATTTCATATCGGATTTTATAAAGTAGACAATATCTCTTAGAAACTCACAGCTGTGATACTCAAACGCTTCCGGTTGTTTTTAAGGATCGAACGTAATAATATTCATAGCTCGGAAAAAATTCAAGTAAATTATAAAATGATAAGCGAGCGGATAATAAGGCTGCAGTTGTGGTAGGAAGCGGCTCTTACGTAAGTAAATAAACTTCGTGCGTTTAATTTCGGTGTTCCATTGACGTCGTTGCCCCCTACTCTCAAGCAACAGTTGCCACATCTATTTTAAAGGTTTTGTTTTATTCTAATTTAATAATTTGACACCCTGTTACCTCAGTAAAAAGTAATTTCATTTGTTAAAGCTTGCTCTTCAGTGGTATTGTAGTAGTTCAACCTTCAGCTCCCACACGAATACCTGAATGTGGTCACGTGGCCTCCAGTTTTAATCAGTCTGCATCTTCCCTATTTCAAGTATGTCTTGCTTACGGAAGAAATTGCATATTGTTAGTTAATTCCTGTCTTGTAAAAAGTTACTAAACGTCTGATGACGCACAAAAGAGGCGTAACGCATCATGTGTAAATAAGTTAGCGATCGCTTTTGTGCAATCAAGTCTGTTTTTTACCAATATATCTATTATAGTTGCTGGCCAGCGCCACAAAAATACGGAGTGGAATGATTTCTAATACTCAAAAAGGAAATCAATATGTAATAAAATAAAGTTGAAGCCATTGAAAGTTTAATCTATATGATAACTGGAGTTAAGTTTAAGGAATAAAGTTATTTTACAAAAATTTATTAATTGTTTTCGTGTTATTGGTATATATCTACATCAACTTCAAATATTCAGCTTCAACATGAACTGTAGTTTTCTGAAATCCGGTATGGGGTTTTTGAGTTACACAGCACACAAATGTCGCTTTCGGAAAATAATGTTAACTTCAGCAGAAAAAATTATATATCGGATAATTTCATTAGTGTTATTTTTCTTTATAGTAATTGGGACATGTAAAACATATTAACTATTTTAAAAATGTATGAGGACATTTTTCATACGATTTGAAGTGGAATAACTCACATACTTAACCATGACTATTCATGAGCAAAATGAAACTTTCACTCTGCAATGGAGTGTGAGCTGATATGAAACTT
This sequence comes from Locusta migratoria, assembly GCA_026315105.1. NCBI lineage: Eukaryota > Metazoa > Arthropoda > Insecta > Orthoptera > Acrididae > Locusta > Locusta migratoria. The sequence goes on from CM048747.1 coordinate 108,968,208, forward strand.
CGTGGCAGATTAAAATTGTGTGTCGGAACCGGGACTCAAACCTGGGACCTGTGCTTTTCGCGGTCAAGCGCTCTACCGACTGAGCATTCCCTACACGACTCACCATGCCGCCTCACAACATTACTTCCGCCAGTACTTCGCCTCCTACTTTCCAAGCTTCTCAGAAGCTCTACTGCGAAAGATGCAAGACAAGCACTCTTGGAAGAAAGGATATGGTGGAGACATGGATTAGCCACAACCTAAGGGATTTTTCCAGAATGAAACTTTCACTTTGTAACGGAATGTGCGCTGATATGAAACTTCCTGGCAGATTGAAGTTGTGTGCCGGAACCGGGACTCGAACCTGGGACCTTTGCCTTTCGCGGACAGGCGCTTGCCCGAAAAAGGCTAAGGTTCCACTTCGAGTCCCGGTTACGGCATACAATTTTAATCTGCCAGAAGGTTTCAATTCATGAGCAATTCTAGAAACGTAAGTACTTACACAAGCATCACTTTTAAGGACACTCCTCGCAAAAAAAAAAAAAAAAAAAAAAAAAAAAAAAAAAAAAAAAAAAAAAAAAAAAAAAGTTTTGCTGGGCCTAACGGGTTTTGCTGGGCCTAACGCGAAAATATTATTCAGAAAAGCTGTAACGTTACATCGAGTCTGACATCGTTTTAAATTAGAAAAAAACCATTCAGCATGATTGTTACTTTTCGTGATGGGGTGAAAATAGTAAGTCTTATTAAACACACATTCATTTCTTTTTAATGCGAAAGATGATTTGGTGTGATATTTTACAGTCGTCTGACGACCCAGCTAAGTAAAAATTGCCACCCACAGTTTGGGAACCACTGCGTAGGATACTGCAACTGCTGTAGCAAGAAGCTCTAAGTGTGGATTACAAGTTAAATAACATTAAGAAGTATATTTTACGAGTTACTTAATACAAGTGTATTTTGTAACTCAATGTAAATATTCAAATTTTTAAGTTACAGGATCTAACTGCAATGGCCATAAGTTCCTAAACTTACAAACTGGCTTAAGAACAACACACACTCCTATATCCGAGGGAGCGCTTTAGTGCGCGCGGCTCTTCCGCCGCGGCGTAACTCTATGTAAGTCGAGAAGCCAGTACTTTTGTTTTACATCTTTTACTCCAGCCAAGACATATTCGCCATTACGTGTGCTCTTATGTCAGCATTTGTCACGTTCCTTATGGTCTCTCCTAACATCAAGGCTAGGACACAGCGCCACTGTAGAACGTAATGCTACGACAGGGATGATAAACAAGCCCCTGTTTCCGTGTGTGCACAAAGTGTGCATTATACTTGGTACTGCCTTTCGCCAGCCACTCTGTGGTCGGGCTCGGCACATTGTTGCAGACAGGTATCGCTCGTCGTTACGCGTTCACTGGGACTGCCGGCGCGAGCGCGCATCCTGCCTAGGAATGGTAATATTGGAGCGGACTGCGTCGTAAATTGCGCCTGTCTCCAGCGTCAAGCAGCGTTCCGCGCCGGCACTCGTCGTAAACTCAGCTGCCTTATGTTCTCCGCGAGGGCATCTCTATGCAAATGACCCGGCTCCCGATATCTTTATAGGATCGTGAACTGTTGTAAACATAAATGCCACAACGATTTTGCGATACCTCCAGCTCGTGTTACAAGCGGTACATTACTTCAGAAAGACATCTGATACTCCTCGTTTCCACTGTTACGATCCTGCTAATCGAAACGTCGAATAAACGTCACATGCAAAGCAGTTTGTTATACTACAGAGAGAAAGTACTATGCAACCGTTCAAGAACTGGTCTACCCATAAACATCACGAAACTTAGTCAGAAGAATAAATAGCATTTAAAGAAGTATTTTTTACTTCAGAATAGAAAACTCGCTAGACAGTCAGCGATGAAATCAATTCAGCAGATATATTTCAAACTTTACAAGCGACGGATTCTAGTGACAGCACAAGAACATACACTGTACCAGAAGAGCTGTAATATTTATTCCACTCATTTTAATCCCTTTTTCATTTACTACAGTATTGCAGATTCTTCTTCTACTAATCTTTAGGGTCAATGACGACAAATAATGTCCTTATAACGGCTAACAATTTTCAAAAATTGTCTCACACAGACGCATATTCAGAAGAAGGAATGGGAGAAATGAAACCTTCGATGTTCAATTCAGTTCTGCCGGAGCGTATCGAAAGGATACAACATAAACATTAAGAAATACAAAACAATACTGATAGAAATTAGTAGAATTAAATCAGGCGATACTGAGGGAATTGGATCGCTAAATAATACATCATAAGTAGCAGATGACCTCTGCAGTTTTGCGGTAAACTAGTAGGCGATGGACGAAATAGAGAGTACGAAAAACGAAGACTAGCAATGGCAAGAAAAACGGTCATAGTTACAAAATATTTTCTAAATGGAGCGTCATATTGAAGTAAAACGTGGGCAAGAAATCTTTCAGGAAAGAAAAGGAAAGAAGCTCTTCAAATCTGATTCTTCAAATGAATGTTGTAGTTTAGATGGAATTATCATCAAAAGATGAATCAAAAGTATCGACACTGAACACCCTGAAATGGAAATAAAGTGTGCAATGACTGAATGAAGGGATCGATTGATGTTATACATTCTTAGATTTCTAAGGATGAACACATTAGAAATTTACGGTAACAGGAGAAGGAAGGCAAAAATTGTAGGACACCAACAGCGACTTCCATCTGTTAGTCACAGACAACAGGTGCAGCAGTTTTTCCAGATGTGAAGATGCTTGTACAAGATAGCTTGAGGCTTGAAGAGATGCATCGAACCATCAAACCGGCCTTCAGACTGAAGACCACAACAAAACTGGTAAGAATGTTTATTGCTTAACGAATCAATGATTTCTTTCACTTACGGATAATATTAAAATATTAAGGATTAGGAAGTTGCTCTTAGTTTTACATTGTTTTATTTTATTCCCTAATAATTGTCTCTATCCATGCTCGTGCTTGGAAAACATCACCGCTGAGAATTTGATAATTTAGCATCACCTCTGAGAATTTTATAATTTTTACCAGACACTGAAACACTGCAACGTCTTATTCTTACCTTTGAAAGTCGTACAAATATCTTCTCACCTTAGTGAATAAACCATATTATATGTCAGTTTAGTTGGATATTTTTTAATGATCTTTATATTGCTTCCACTTAGTACTATTTCACATCTTGTAATTTGTGTTTAAAATCCTACAATTTAAGAAACTGTTATCAGAAGTTCATCAGCTGTTCCAGATTTTAGGTACAGTGTCAGCGTTTAAGCACAAGTTGTGTGGAACAGCGTAACTTCCACTTGTGCAATGGCAACATTGTATCAACACGATTACGTAGGATGACAGGTGAGACATCGTTGGTGTTTGGTTGCATAGTGACGAAATCACCAATTGCAACACGTAGCACATTTGAGGGCATTTTACAAACAAGAAGTTGAACTTCTTTTATACGTAGATGCTTTCCTGATGAATCATTCTCATTTCTCGCCTTTAGACTGAATCATATGTTTTTCGCTTAAGTTTAAAATTCTGAAGACAACACAAACATTATTATTTCTTATTAACGGAAGAGTAGCATGTATATGCGATATATTGAGAAAGAAAAATCAGGAATTAGTGTATTTCTTCCTTAGTATTGATACGCGCCACAAAATTTTCAAATAAACCTGGAGATAATTAGACAATACAGTGTACCAAAAGGCATCCCGTAATCGTTAAAAGTTTTTATTTCTACTTGTATGGACGAGATAGCAACAGACTTTGTATTCGCCGCTACGTAGAATTGTGAATTCACGCCAGCAAAAATGAGGTCGTAGGTCGCTGAAAAACAGACATGGTAGTCTGGAAGCATATTCCACCCTATCCGACCTTAAATATAATAAATTCGTATCAGAAAACTAGCATTAAAAAAGGTGCTTTCTGAATAGAAGTACGACAACGTTCTATTGATCCAAATTCTACATATTGGTGCTGGATTTAGAAGAAGGAAATTCGTCCTTGCTTTATTCGTAGCATAGGAATTTACCCTCAGCTCGGTGTACGAGTCTGCTGCTAAATTAGCAGAAAGCTGCTACTGAATATCTTGGGCAGAGACAGAACTCGAACGAGCTGACTTGTCACAGTCTCTGTCCTTGCGATACTGCCAGTGTGGTTGCTATACACTGGCTATTTTCGTCGAAGTCCTTTTTTAAGCCCACAGCTGTACCTTCTTTTAGAATGTACCATTATTCAATTGCCTCTGTATCCTCTCATCGGATGTTCACATTTTCTAACGAAAGTTGAACTTTCGTTTCTGTTCCAGTGACATAAATCTTAAGAATAAAATTTTATAACAATTTAAAAACATGCTACTTTCTAATAATGTAACCACACATGTTGTTGTCGTTTGGTGACTAGGTCTTCAGTTTTCATTTTGTCTACAAAGAAAACAATGTGACAGTCTTACGATGTTTAATCTGACGTTTACCTTGAATCTAGGTGTAATTAGCAACTACGCTATAGTTCAGTAATGTGAAGAAATCTCATTGACATATACTTTCGTTATTGAGGTCATTGTCAGTACCGTATTTCAGAGCAAGTGTGATTTCTTCCTCGCCCGGTATTCCATCGGTTGGTGAACGAATTCATCCTGTTTGTAGTATAACTGAAACTTGGCAAAAACATAGAAAATTTATTGACAGTGTGACCGGCAAGTTACTTGCTCGATGGGACATAAATATTCTAACAAAATCGCTTGATTTTTTCCATGTCAGTTTGTTTGACTAGTTTAAATGACTTTCTTTAAAAGTGTGACATCAGCGTATCACTTTCTGCTTATAAGCCAAGGAGGTCATGAAAGGCAGAAATTGCATCTACTCTTGTATTTTATATTGCAGTTTATCACTTCCAGCCACCACTGGGACATTAAGGAAGAGATAATCACAGAAGCGCTTCAGGCCCCATGTGTTTGCTTCTAAAGCAATGGAACGAATAATGGTCAGAGAGTATACAGCAAAAAGATGAAAGCAGAGTGTCAATAAGAGTCTCCTCGTATCAAACATTGGCTTTAATTAGAGGACTAAATGTGTAAAAATGTACATTTGGAGCACTGCTTTGTATGGAAGTGAAACAAACTGCTAAAAAGTATCACAACCGTTCCCAGGAATGTCTAAAAAGAGTTACTCTTTTGTCTCTTTTGTTATAACAATTGGTAAGGTTCTTACAGGACGTCAATTTGTAACAGCAACGATGAATCGGCAATTATTCTGAATCCTCATACTTCTTTATTCTCTGACTGTTGATCCTTCTAAGAACAATCCCGTACACAGGGGCTTTACATTTGAAGAGACCAGTGTCTATGAAAAATTGATTTCGGAGGAACAAATGCGATGTGATCGACGCTGGACACGGGCACGCCGTGACATTTCAAATGGATTCCGCCTGTCCACCCACGCGGAGGTTCGACCGGCCCTGCAGGAAGACAGCAGTCGAGGCAGCGTAGCCGTTCCAATAAATTCCGCAGCCGTCGAGCACAATAGCTTTCTGGGGCGGTCCCGTACCTCCACAATGGATTACACGGACGTGAAAGCGCCGATGCTTCTGCGCTGGAAGCACGGACATGTGCTTTCACACGGTGGCTGGATGTATTCGCTTCCGCCGCCATCAAAACGGCCCATCAGATGTACGACCACGCTTTCAGATGTTTGGAAGACCGTCATGAAATTGGTGACGATACAGAAAAACAGTTTAACCACAGTGTTTCCACCAGCCAATTAGTAAAATGTTTTCAGAAGGTACGCTACGGAATAAAATGTTACTCAGCTGAAGAATGTGATCTTCTGCCACTGAAACTGTCGTTAAAACTATGTAATTCACTAGAGTTGGCTGCTACATACTGTGTCACATCCAAGACGTACAAAAGGACAATTATTAATCCACCGTACCTAGACGGGGAGAAGGTGGTACTGGGAACCACGACCTATGTTTTTACTTGTAGCGTCTTTTCCGAAAGAACAGACGTCACTTATGATCCTGCAGTTGTTATTCTTTCATATTTACAGAATATACGACATCAGCAGCAAATGCGAAAAGCTGAAAATGTGTACCCAGCCGGGATTAGAACACGAGTCTCCTGCTTCCTAGAGTTGGGTGGGGTAGTTAGGGGCTCCTACTCTTAGTGGAATTAGTTTCTGAAACTACGAGTTTGAGTACTGTGGGCAGAGCAGAGCTGGGAATTTTTGTCTGGCGGGAGGCGTGCTTATGTAGTCCTTGCAAGTGTGTTGATCACTGTGTCCAGAGTGGATTGCTGGGCGCCGTGGCTCAGCGCGCCCGGTCAGAGAGCTAAACGCTCACTGTAATAAAAAATCTCAGATAAATATTCAAAGAATAACCACGAACGAACTGAAGCAACGAGCGGACAGCATAGATCTATCCAAGGATTGGAAAGTTGCCCAAGTTACTCCAATATTCAAGAAAGGCAATAGGAGTGATCCCCAAAATTAAAGGCCTATCTCATTGACGTCGATTTGCAGTAGGATTTTGGAACATATACTTTGTTCGAATATTATGAACTACCTCGAAGAGAACGACCTATTAACTAGTAGTCAACACGGATTCAGAAAGTATCACTCGTGCTAAACACAGCTTGCCCTTTATTCATATGAAGTGATAAGTGCCATCTACAAGGGATCTCAAATCGATTCCATATTTCTGGATTTCAGGAAGGCTTTTGACACTGTACCCCACAAGCGGCTTCTTATCAAATTGCGTGCTTATGGAATAACACCCTAAATTTGCAGTTGGATTCACGATTTCCTATCAGAAAGAATACAGTTCGTTGTAATTGACGGTAAGTCATCGATTAAAACAGAAGTGATATCTGGCGTTCCACAGGGAAGCTTTAATAGGTCCCCTACGCTTCCTCGTGTTTATAAACGATTTAGGAGACAATCTAAATAGCTCCCTTAGATTGTTCGCGGACGATGCTGTCGTTTATCGGTTAGTGAAGTCAGCAGAGGATCAAAAGCAACTGCAAAGCGGACACTAAATAAAGAAAAGTGTAAAGTAATACACATGACCACTCAAAGAAATCCACTGAACTTCAATTACGCGATAAATCAGTCAAATCTTGAGGACGTAGATTCTACCAAATACCTAGGAGTTACAATTACGAACAACTTTGACTGGAGAGAACACATAGAAAATATTCTGGAGAAGGCGCTTCAATGTGATTTGCAGAGTATCTATGTAGATGTAGATGTAGAAGGGAAAAAAGTGGTGTAGTGGTCAGCGCAACTGCTTAGAAAGCAAGAGACCCGAGTTCGAATCCCGGATGGGTACACATTTTCTGCTTTGCCCATTCGAAGTTGATGTCATATATTCTGTGAATATGAAATGACCTATGTGAGTTGAAATGCTAAAACACGTGTAACGAGTCAGTTTGTTTCCAAAATTTTCATTTATTTTTCAGTAGTCACACGTTGCATTTCTTAATGAAACCAGCAGCGCGAATTGTGGGTAAGACTCGTAATTCTAACTATTCAAGATGGGTGCAAGTGAGGGAGTAGAAAAAAGGATGCATTTAAATTCCAACTTAATTGTGAACCTGTCATATAAAATCTTCCGTTCAGTTAGGCGAAAACTATGTTCCTTCATCACATAGTTCCATTACGTGAAAACAATTGACCAACAAGGTTTAAAAAATGCAAATGTATTCAAGATTATTCTTCAAATGTTTGTAACTCTATGGATCCCAACTACTTTGGTCTTAAGTCCCTACTCTTACAAACTACTTAAATTAAGCTAACCCAAAGAGAACACACACATCCATGCCCGATGCCCGTGGAGCGGATTGTAACCCCCGACGTGGGAGGCTGCGCGATCCGTAACGTGGCGCTCCAGACCGCTCGGCTACTCCCGCGCAGTCAAGATTATTGACTGCGTTTTATGCAGTACACTGGAATAGAAGGGCAGAAAGCCACATGAGTGGTTTCTGTGTAATACACTAATATAATATTTTGCATACTCTTAATGAAAATAAAACCAAAATCAACAATTTTTTTAATTACGTCATGGCACAGGAAAAGTACTTCCACATTGAATCAGAACGTTCCGTAACACGCAACACGTGTAGCTTACAACATGTGATTAGCTCCAGTATTCCTTTTTATTTGCTTTTATGAGGCATTGGATGTATGCTTTTCATTGGAGGTCTCGATACAGCATCTCCATCTCCTTCACTGTAATTGTCGATTTGCATGTGCTCCTTTTCCAGCATAGGACTCTCTGTCCGAGTCTTGACCTTCAGGTAACCGAATGTTGAAATTGTGATAATAGCTACGTCAATAATTTTAATTTATATCCAACGAAATTTTCAGAAACACATGAGACATTACTTTTTCATATTTATAAACCACAAAAACGTTAGTTTTTGTGGTCATCAGCTGGTTTCATGCAGTTCTCCACGCTACCCTGTCCTGTGCAAGCGTATTCATCTGAAAATACGAACGGCACCCTACATCCTTTTAAATCCTCTTATTGTACTCGGCCCTTGGTCTCCCTCTACGATATTTACCGAACACTTTTCCTTCTAATGCAAAGTTGACGATTCCTTGGTGCCTCAAAATGTGTCCCACCAACCTATCCCTTCTCTTAGTCAGGACATTCCAGAAACTCCTTTCATCCCCAATTCTGTTGAGCACCACCTTATTAGTTACGTGATCTACCCATCCAATCTTCATCATTCGTCTGTAGCAAACATTTCAAATGCTTCTATCATCTTTTTGTCTGAACCCCATTTCGTCCACGTTCCACTCCCATAAAATGCTACACACCAGACAAATGCTTTCAGAAACGACTTCCAAACATTTAAACTAATATTGGATGTTAAGAAATTTCGACTCTTCAGAAACGCTTTTTTCCCCATAGCCATTCTGCATTTTATATCTCTTTTACTTCGGCCATCATAAGTTATCTTGCTGCCTAAATAACAAAACGCAACTACTTCTTTTACCATGTCATTACCTAAACTAGTTCCTTCAGCATCGGCGGATTTTCTGACGCTACATTCCGTTACCCTCGATTTACTCTTGTTAATGTTCATCTTATACCTTCTTTTCAAGACGCTGACCATTTCATTTAATTGCTCTTTCAGGTCCTTTGCTGTCTCTGACAGAATTACTATGTCGTCAGCAAACCTATACCTGGACCTTACTTCCCTCTCCAAATTTCTAGTTGCATTCCTTTAGAGGTTGCTCATTGTATGGATTGAACAACATTGGGGAAACGCTAAAACTTGTCTTACTTCCTTCCCAACCGCTGCGGCCCTTTCATGACCTTCGACTCTAATAACTGCTGTCTGGTTTTTGTACAACTTGTAACTTACGTTATTTTACGCCTGCTACCTTCAGAATCTGAAAAAGTGTATTCCAGTCAACATTGTCATAACCAATAAGTTCGGTCAGAGTCTACATCTGCCCCGGGATATGTCTTACAGTTTAAAACCTAGTTTTTAAACCTTTGTCTTACCATTATAAAATCAGATCCCAGTGCCTCCTGGTCTCGTCCACAAACGTTTGTATGAGATCAGTGTTCCATAAACGGCTAATTCAAATTAAAATGTTTGTAATACTATGGGACCAAACTACTTTGGTCATCAGTCCTTATACTTACTACTTAAACTAACCTAAGGGCAATACACAGACATATCCATAAGAGAGGAAGGTTCCAACCCATCGACGCTTGAGGCCGCGCTTCAGACCTCTTGGCTACTCCCCCGCGACTTCGGCAAAAACTTTGAAGTAATGCAGAAAAAAGTGCGGAAAGGATTAGCTTAGTTTTACAAGCTAATGCTGACGGAATATGCCTGTTCTGAGTTAAATGGAATACTTTGAAGGTAGTTAGGACCTGAATAAGTGATAAAATACACAATTACAGAATCTTCCTTCTCCCTCATTATGGACGTCAAGCCGCTAATTGATGACATCCGTAAAAAAATAAAAAAAAAAGTTCAAATGTTTGTAGATCTTATGGGACTTAACTACGGGATCGTTATAGTTCTGTTGCGGACGCTAATTGTGTTTTTCTTTGTTCTTGCATTATGTGTTCTGGGCTCAGCTGGTTTTTTTTTTTTTTTTTTTTTTTTTTTTTCAGATGGCGTTCAGCCCTCTGACCGTGCGTGCTGAGCCACGGTGACCGACTACAGCTCGGCTACTTCCGGGCGGCTCGACTTCCGTAACTGATGACACCCAATGATGAAAATTTATATCGTAGGTGGTGAAACCTTGCAGGAGTTGTAAAAATATGCATATGTAGCGTAAAATTGGACCTGTTTCCAAATAATGTTATTCAAGTATATGTACAAAAAGTAATATGTAGCAAGAAAATTGTTTACTTATAGGAGTCATAGTGCGTACCATCAGTTACTAAAATTTTTTTTAGTATTTTAATAAAAGGTAGGTACCTATATATCCTAAATACGACTGTGCCCTCAAGTGGTGGATATTTAGAATCAGGTGAACTTCATACTGCTGTCAGACATTAAAAATGAAACGCACTCTTCGTTCTTCTTCTCCTCACATTCAAATCTGACATTGGAAAATTTTTAGTACTGAACTGCACTGATTTTTTGCCACATTCTTGCACTGCCTGAAGATATATTAGGTATAGATAATTTAATCGTCGAGTTTGAAGAACATTTTGGTGTTAGAAATAGTTTATGATAATATGATGTGCTAAAAGGGGTGGCACGATGCGCATAAAGAAAGTGCAGATATCAGTAACAAAATTTAATTTTAGGCCCGCCATCTATCTCGTCTTTGAAAGTTAATGCATGTGAAGCTCTTCTGAAAACATAAAAACTTTATTGATGTAAACTTCAGGAGGAAATTATGTGGGCTGGGTAAAAAAAAATGTTCAAATGTTTGTAGAACTTATGGGACTTAACTACGGGGTCATCATTCCCTAAGCTTACAAACTACTTATGAACTAGCTAAGACTAAGGACGGCATAAATATCCATGCCCGAGGGGGGGGATTCGAACCCCCTACCGTAGTGGCCGTGCAGACCGTGAGTGGAGCGCCTCAGTCCCCTCGGCCACTGCGGACGGCAGCTCGTTACTCACGCTACGATAGTATCCTCCTGTCACCAGTTTGCGTATCCCAGACTCCGGCTCATTTTTTTAACGACCCTTATAGGTCCACCATAAACCGCATAGTGGCAGTTCTACTTTTAATTTCAGATTCTCACTAACCACAATATTCTTTCGATGTGACCTGCATGTAAACAGTGTTAACTTCCCACAATGGAGCCTTATTGAACCCAGAATGGGACTTTAATGGAATAATTTGTAAAAATCTGAGGGTAATGAGGATAAAAGAGACTCAGGTAAAGACTCCGAATATGTTTCCGAATGGAAATGCACATTAAAAGTTGTTGCTAAATGTGAAATAATCTTTATGCTAGTAAATAAATTTAAATTCCGCCCCTTGCCATTTCTTACGTCAACTAACGTGGTAGTATGATTATTGAATTATTTGTGTTTCATTTTTAAGAATTGTACTTCATTATTTGAAGAACAGCTAATCAGATTGTAGCGTCGTAAGTAACAACAGTGCAGACGTTTAGAATTTGTAGTTTTGAGACGGTTAAAAGCAATCTATTAACAAATAAATAGTGGTGCGTGCCCGGTAATTATGTTAACTTAATGCATTTTCAAGAAAGCAATGTAAAAAACCAATCATAGATTCTTTCGATAATAATTTTGGATTGAATTTAAGCTACAGACTTTTTCAAACTCATCATAAAAACATAGTACCTCTTATTGAAGTACTTATTTACAAGAGTCCGTTGAAATTCTGCTGTAGAATTTAAATTAAAAAAAGGAGAAAGTTTTTATAGTCGAGATATCCAAATCAGTTATTGAGAGAGGTATTTCACTACACAACCTGTTAACAAAAGTAAATTTATTTATTTATTTGTAAAAACGTTTGCCCATTGTTAAAAATTTATATAATTTCATACCTGAAGTAATTCCATATTCTACAGAAAATTATGTCAAAATCTAAACGCATTCGGTGATGAACATTCATAAATTTAAGAGATTTATGAGACGGCATTAAGTAGGGGGGGGGGGGGGGCAAATCAACAGAGAGAGGATAGGGGGTTATGAGAGAAGTTGACAAGGAAGTGGTGATGAACACAAAGTAGAGATTACAGAAGGAGAAGCAGAAGATGAGGGTTTTGCTGCACAGTGTCTGTGAAGAATAACGAAAATAAAATGAAACCGCCGTCGAGCGAAAGTATTAAACTGTAGGATGTACAAAATGTGTTTTCACCAAATAGATATCTTAAAATCGAATAGTAAGATTAATTGCCTCCGTTACGTCGACTCTCAGCACAGTTGGCAGATTTGGTAGCTAAACAGCATGGTTTTCAGTTTCATCTTGATAAGGGAAACAGATTTTTAAAAAGGAAAACGGTGATGAGATAGAGTTATAAAGCATCTTCAATGAACGTTTTAGCTATTTACTGTGATTCAACATTATGTTTTAAACCCCAGGGTCAAAATATGGCCGAACATTCATTTTTGTACTGTTTCGTTGAAATACGGTTACTTTGTAAAAATTTAAAACGTATTTTCAGGATATCATAGCTAGAACACATGGTAAAAATCTCTTCAGTTTCCGTTGATTAAGAAGTACAATACGTAATTAATGTATACAAAAGTCATGGTTTTTATCGTAGTAATTCGTGTTTCCTTTTTTTTTTCCATTGTCGCAGCAAAGTCCCATGAACAAATAGTGCTATTTCAAAACGTATAGAGCCCACCCTACATAACATGTTATGTATTAAAAATAACCTATTTTGTCAATTTGGATAGGCTGTAGGAAATGAGTAATCTTTAAATTTTATCAGTATACTGCGGAATAGATACAGTATATGGGAATGGTCAGTAAGCCAGAGTTTATCCAAAACTCTTTATCTGTTATCCCTGCGGCCAAAAGAACATAAAGAATCGTATTTTCGCACACGGCATTTATTACGTATTAATACTGTTCGCGCTATAAATATTGCTTGGCGCGCTAGAAATATGCTTTGTTGGGCGGTAATTAATACACGTACTGAAACCGAGATCCACATATGAAGCTTAGTACGATGTTTACTACCCGTGTGTCAGCGGCAGTTGGTCTCCGGCTGCTCGTTATATATTAATAATGGTATTGTGATTTATTTAGTTTATTCTGTTAATTACCTTTTTTCATTAAAAATACCTCCACGCCAGTGGAAAGCATATTAATATACCACTCCTCGTTGGCAAAACTGAATTTGTTAGCATTGCTGAAATATTTAAAAGCGTTCCTCCATTACTTTTAGTGGACCAACATGTCACGTGTATATCGAAAAAAGCTCTACTAGTAAACCCACAGCCTACTACTGTTAACGTTTAGTAACGCTGCCAGAAAAAAACCAAAACACAACCAAATAGTACTGAATGCAAGCTGAAGGCGAGTTAAAGAGGCACAAATTTTGCTCGCAGCAGGTACAAGCCGAAACCCAAATGAAAAATAATAGTAGGACGTACTGCAGAAAACCGACGTTATGTTTGGGAAGAGGCAGATCACAAAAAATATACTTCGAATTTCGGAAATGAATGTAGAAATTAACGGGGCTGATAGAGTCGGTCGTCACACCAGCTATATGCAGGCCATCCAGATTGCACCACGAAGAAAGAGACGTTGCTGTTGAGTTCTTCAGGCCACAGATTGGTTTTATACAGTACGTTACCTTGTCATATGCAAGTCTTTCCATAAGAGGAATAAGAACGGCAACCTACATCCTTTTGAATCTGCTTACTGTTTTCGCCCCTCTGTCTTCCTCCACGATTTTTACCCCACACGCATCCTTCTAATGCTAAGTTGCTGATTCCTTGATGTCTCAGAATGTGTCCCGCCAGCCTATCCCGTCTCTTAGTTAGGATATGCCAGAAACTCCCTTAATCCCCGATTCTGTTGAGCACTTCATCATTAGTTACGTGACCTACTTATCTTCATCATTCGTCTGTAGCACCACAATTCGAAAGGTTCTAGAATTTCTTGTCTAATCTCGTTATTTTCCACGTTTCCCTCCCACACAATGCTACACTCCAGTCAAATGCCTTATGAAATGCCTTCCTAACATTTAAATTAATAAATTAAATGTTAACTAATTTCGCTTCCTCAGAAACGCTTTTCGTCCCATAGCATTTCTGGATTATGTCTCCTTTACACTATTTTGATACCCAACTAACAAATTCAGAAACCACTTTTCTTGTCTCATTAGCTAACCTAACGCCTTCAGCATTACCTGATATTTAGACACTACATGCCATTAGACTTGTTTTACTATTATCAATGTTCATCTTATACCCTCGTTTCAAGACACTGTCCATTCCGTTCAATAGTTATTCCAGATCCTTTTTCTCGCACTGACAGAATTACTGTCATCGGCAAACCGCAAAGTACTTCTTTCTCCTTGAGCATTAATTCTTTCTCCAAATTTTTCCTTGCATCTCTTCACAGTTTGCTAAAGGTCCATATTGAACAAAATTGCGGAACGCTACAACCCTGTCTTACTCCCTTCCAAACGCCTGAGTCCCTTTCACTTACTTCTATTCTAATAATTGTTCTTTGGTTGTTGTATAAATTGAATAGTATAACTCTTCCCTCCCTATATTTTGCAACAATGACTTATTGAACTGTTAGTTCTGTAATTTTTCACATTTGTTTGCACTTTGGAACTGGAATTACTATCTTCTATTTGAAGTCGGAGGGCATTCCCCCCTCCCCCGTGTCATTATCTCGCGTACCATTTCTTCATGGCTAGCTCGCCTAACGACTCCAGACGGAATACCATCTAACCCAGGGGCGTTGTTTCGACTCAGATCTTCCAGTGCTCTGTCAAATTAATCTCGCAGTATCGTACCTCTAATCTCAGCCTCCTCTACTTCGTCGTCAAACTGTTCAAATGTTTGTTAAGCTTATGGGACTTAACTGTGGGTCATCAATCCCTAACCTTACAAACATAAAGTAATTTATAATAAACACAGACATCTATGCCCGAGAGAGGATTCGAACCCCCGACGGGGGTGCATCGAAGTATAGCGCCTCAATGTGCTCGGTCACTCCGCCGCAGCTCTTCGTCTTCCATTGCTGAGGCGTTCCAGTCACGGTCTGCACGGCCACTACGGTCGGGGGTTCGAATCCCTCCTCGGGCATGGATATTTGTGCCGTCCTAGTTCGTAAGTAGTTCATAAGTAGTTTATAAGTTTAGGGACTGATGACCCCGTAGTTAAGTCCCATAAACTATACAAACATTTTTTCCATTGCTGGAATACTGCCTTCAAGTTTATTCCTTTTTAGAGGCCAACTGTATATTCCTTACATCTTTCAGCTTTCAGTTCTTTGCTTAGTACTTGTTTTCCATTTAAATTGTTGGTATTCATGCAGCTGCTTTTCATGTCTCTAAACGTTTCTAGTTATACAATCTTCGACGGTTTTGCATTTGTCCTCTACCCAGTCTTGCGTAGCCACTCTGCACTTGCTTTCAACCACATTTTACAGATGTCTGTACTGCCTTTCACCTGCTTGACTTGCTGCATTTTTATACGTTCTCCTTTCATGAATTAAATTAAGTAACTGCAGTGTTATCTAAGGATTCCTATTAGGCCTTGTCCTTGTGCCTGTTTGATCCTTTGCGCACTTCATTACTCCCTCAAAGCTACCCTTTCTTCATTTACTGTATTACTCCCGTTTCAGTCAATCCTTGCCTAATGCTCCCCCTGTAACTCTCAACCAGCTCTGGTTCCCTCAATTTGTCTAGGTTCCTATGCCTTACCATTATAAAGTCAATCTGGTACTTTCTGTGTCTCCTGGTTTCTTTCACGTATACAAACTTCTTTCATGATGATTAAACCAAATGTTTGTGATGATTAAATTGTGCTCTGCATACAGCTGTACCAGGCGATATCCTCTTTGATTCTTTTTCCCCAGTCCACATTCAATTTCCACATTTCCTACTCTTACCTTTCCTACTACCGAGTTCAAGCCCCCATAAAAATCACAGTTTCCTCACCCTTAACTGTCTGAAAGCTTCTTTTATGTCCTCATACATTGTTTTGATCTCCTCATCATCCGCAGAGCTAGTTGGCACAGTGGTCGGTGTTGGATTCGTGTCTAACTTTGCAACAATAATGCGTTCAATATGCTGTTCATAGTAATTTACTCGCATTTCTAATTTGTTGTTCATTATCAGACATAATCCTTCGTGACGACCAACTGATTTTGTATTTATAACCCTGTAGTCACCTGATCAGAAATTCTGTTCATTCTCCCACCGAATTTCACTAATCGCCCCTCCCCCCCCCCAAAGTCTAACTAACTTATCTATTTCTCTTTTCCAAATTTCTGACTTATCTATCTGTTTACGGGCTACAGAATTCCATGTTTCCATCCGTAGAACTCTTTGTTTTTCTTGAAGACGACATATTCCTGCATAGTCCTCGCCCGGAGATTCGAAAGGTGGAATATTTTAGCCAAGAAGACTATGGGACTCAACTGCTTGGTTATTATTCCCTAGCTTACAAACTACTTAAACTAAGTTTAACTAACCTGAGGACAACACAAACATCGATGCAAGAGAGAGGACTCGAACACCGGTCGGCGAACGGCCGTTTGCACCGCAGCACTGCGCCTCTGTGCGCACGGCTAATTCGCCACGAGAAGATGCCATTATGATAGATTCAAACTGTAGAGCTGTATGACTTCGTGAAAAGTACCGTCTAAAGTTTTCCTTTTTAAGATCGTATGTTTGTAAATATGGCCTTATGTGAAAAGAGGAACACTATTATAGATGTTTGGGGTATATCAGTCCATGGTGCTTCCACGTATTGTCAAAGTTTATTTGATCTAGCGGCGTGTGGTGACTCGCGGCCCACTTGTACCAATGACCACATGTTTCGGATAAGACAAAGATCGTAAGGACGGCGAGGCCGAGATAGCCATGTCATCCGATGGGCGACGAACAAATTCGAACATCGTGTGATCTCGTAATATCGTGTTGCAATGTGGCGGCAACGTCCAAAGATAGGGAGCTAAACACTTTAAACACACCTGTGAGCCGCGGTGGAGTAGCCGAGCGGTCTAAAGCGTCTCACTGCGGAGCGCGGGGTTGCTCGCCGTGGAGGTTCGAGTCCTCCCTGGGGCAAGGGTGTGTGTCTTGTCCTTAGGTTAGTTTACCTACGTTTAAGTAGTTTGTAAGCTACGGACTGATTACCACGCAGTTTGGTCCGATAGATTTACAAACATTTCAAAATTTTTTGAACACACCAGTGAAGGAACTCAGGGTTTATCGGCAACAAGTTCCAGGGAAGTGCAAGAATTGAATCAAATACAACGGTAAATCATAAGGAGGGGCAGGAATAAAGCAACATCTCGATGAAATCGGGTATTCTGGTCGATATCAGGGTCTTATTTTTCTAAGAACAAGAAGACGCTGATATCCGGCAGAATACCCAATTTCAACGTGATGTCAGCAAATCGCCGGGAAAGTATAATAAATTACATAATAAAGGAACAGCATTTAACCACGGTGTCTACAGACTGTCAGGAGACCATCGTAATGGTGCTGGTACAATCGGAATTGGAAATACACTGCTATTACGGACTAACCCAGACATGTCTGCACTACCAGGGCTATGGGTTTAAAGTCTGCAGCAGGCACCGCGGTAGGGAAAAAAAAAAATACAGCCGGTGGCTGCCTTGAAGATGGCAGCTTGTGCTCCTGTCCAAAAAACTGGTGAACCTCTTACCAGTCTGTATACCACTAACATATTCGAATATTCAGTATACCGGGAGAGGCTCAGAATTCACACTGCTAAACTAATGCATTATGAGTTATATGCTGGCCGGGCGCGCTGGCCGAGGGGACTGAGGCACTCCAGTCACGGTCTGCACGGCCGCTGCGGTCGGTGGTTCCAATCCCCCCTCGGGCATGGATTTTTGTGCCGTCCTTAGTCTTAGTTAGCTCATAAGTAGTTTGTAAGTTTAGGGACTGATGACCCCGTAGTGATGTCCCATAAGCTGTACAAACATCTGAACAGTTATATGCTGGGCCTCCATATTATGGTTTACGCTGGTACTGGATCACGATACTGGTCCTGTACCTCATATTATGGCTTAGTACGATAATGGATTCTCTGACTCCCCTTATACATAATGATTACTTATACAGCTTTACAGTTCTCAAGTATTAGACCATGTTGTCCTCCCGTTGCTGCTGAGCTTGCCGACTACTACAATGCAACGGGATATCGCGCAATGCCATTTAGTACGCATGTTCAAGACTGCTTCAATTTCCTTAGAACTGCACTGCTTCGTCTGAGTCCCTGTACTCCCGATCGAGAATGGCTGATGATTACAGAATGACTGCCCCGCGACACATCACTCGGTGTTCCACCTGATAAAGTTCGACATTATGTGGATACAAGATTAGTTCGCCGCGGCGGAGTGGCCAAGCGTATTGAGGTGCTATGCACCGATGAGCGAAGCCGTTCCCCGTCGGGAGTTTGAATCCCCCCTAGAGCATGGATGTTTGTGTCGTCTTTAATAGTTTGTAAGTTTATCGACTGATGACCTCGCAGTTAAGTCACTTAAGCTTAACAAACATTTGAACAAACAACAGGAGTTCTGTACACAAACACCCAGAATTTCTTTTGTTCTATACAGAGGCATGTAACAGTGGATATAGCAAGCAACGCTGTCAACACACAATTCTGGTTTCATTATTTCCACACTTCGAACGGAGCTGGACTTTCAATCGCCTGAACTTTGTATTACATTCTTTTTATGGGTAATGTATTCTTTGTTGTCTAAAGTTCTACAGCTACTCTGCAGGCATATACGAGTATGGCATCAATCAGCTGGTGAGAATATACCAGAAGCAGTCCCACAGAGTGGCGAGCGCACCAGGCGAAGTCGCCTGTCGCCCACTCGACCGACGTGACCGAGCCCCGATCGAGCGGCACCACGTTCCGTGCATTCATACTCGAAACGGTCGTAGCCGAGCATGGCGCGCTCGATCGATTACGACCGAGCAAATTCCCCAATATGCAGACGTCTGGTGTGGAACTAATCCTTCTGCTACCAACCAGTTGGCAATAGTTGGTGTTGACGGATATGGGCTCAGAAACGTTCGTATCAGAAGTGTGTCAACTATGCGATCTGTAACTGCTGCCCTGATAATACGATGGGCTTGTCGAACGTCGGTGCTGTGTGGACGTCCAAAACTCGTTAATGTGTTTAAGGATGTTCACGTAACCATTGCTACTAGTATCGCAACACAGCGGATGCACACGTTCTTCCTACTTGCGAAACCTGCGAAAGGATCATCTTTCCATCCAGTAGGCCGCAGTTTAGCCCCTTTCAAACTAACTGTAGGAAGTGCGACGCAGTGTTCAATGCATGGAGCCTGCTTCGTTCACACGGTGATATCTCACTTAACCTTATGCATATAGATAATCCCTACTGCTTGTACAACCATATAGCACATTGACATCGGTGTCACTAAACTATATTAGGAGACGACGTTGAAATCATTGTCAGGAGAATTGCAGTCATCGTAAATCGAAATCATCTTCCCAGGTGTCATTTTCCGTCTTTGTTTCCTTCCTAATTATGGTTCACGAGAAGCGTCTATGGGTATTATTTTTATATCGTCTATTCCTGCAAATATTGCCAATATTACTTATTTTACAGGGTTTTCAAATTTGGAAATAAGAAAATGTGTGCAAGGGCTATGTCGTGAGAGTACGGTTGATGATGAAGCACTGTGACTTTCCCTTTCGTGCAATAGTCAGGCACCAACAGGAATGAAAGTACGAATGCGTGGTACGGCCTTGACGGCAACACGATGCATTCCAAGATCCTGTGTCAGGAATTTGTAACATGATCCAAATGAAATTTTACATTCCTCAACAATGTCTTGGACAGATGGATTTCGATGTCATGCACAATTTCTAAAATTAATTTAAATCTGTAATGTTCGCAAATTTTTACTGTTTTGATAGGATGCAGTTGATCATTCCACTTACAGCGTCACCTGTTCCAGCACAATCCGAAAATGATGTAAAAAGTTCGTAAGCGGTCACAAAATAGATACAAATGCCAGATGATATGTTTGAATTTATTTCCAATATCCACGAAGATCGCATGTCTCCAGTAATGGATTCAAAAATATCGCACAATTCCGTTGACGCTCCTAACACAAATGTCCGATAGACGTCGAAGGTCGTCCTGAAAGAAGGGCGCTCCTATTTATCACGAAACATTCGTAACACGGAGTACCGCGTAAGCACTCATCACCATAGGCTAACCTACATTTGGTGCGTTTCTGTAAAGGTTTCATGAGTATCACGAAAAATTCAGTGCAGAATCGTTCCTCCTGTAACCAACCATCTCGAATTCGCAAGCTGTGCGACACAATGTTCTACTCAGAACAGCATTGAGCTAATCGACATAAAACAAAGAAAATCCCCGCAGTTACACATTCAGCACACTCGTGTGCATTGATGGCAACCACACTTCGTTCCATCACTCTATTTCCGTTAAATTGCGAATGTCATTTGGTGTCAAAGTTTGATTGTATTTAAAATCTCTTGTTTCATCTCTGATTTCACAAACTATGCGGCGCTTCAGATAAGGTTTCGTTTTTCTATTTATCAATAAGAATTTATCCATAGTAAATTGAATCATAAATAGAGCCATCTCTTGTATAAACTCTAACCACAATACCAATCGACCAAAAACTTACGAAACCGCACGAAAGCATCTATTCTGTTTGTAAGAAGTCATGTTGGTCAAAAGACATAACAGAAGTGCAAAATATTAAAAGGAGGGACACGCGACTTGTGGTTCAAATGCCTTAATTCAGGACACTTTACACGATATTATCCCAATACATCTAAATGAAAGAAGTAGAGTCAAATAGATGAATGAATCTTGATATGGAATGTAAATGAAGTGGTATTTCTTGTAAGATTACGTCCGCAGTAAAGCACTGTTTCATGTACAAAAAGTGTGCAGATATATCCTGGCAGAGAAATCAATTACCTTACAAGTTTCATATCAGCGCAGACTCCGCAGCAGAGTGAAAAGTTTCATTCTGGAAACATCCCTTCGGCTATGGCTAAGCCATGTTTCCACCATATCCTTTCTTCCAGGATTGCTAGTCTTGCATGTTTCGCAGGAGAACTTCTGTGAAGTTTGGAAAGTAGGAGGCGAGATACTGGCGGAAGTAAAGTTGTGAGGCGGCATCGTGAGTCGTGTCGGGATAGCACAGTCGGTAGAGCGCTTGCCCGCAAAAGGCAAAGGTCCCAGGTTCGAGTCCCGGTTCCGGCACACAATTTTAATCTGAGAGGTAGTTTCATAGGAGCACACAGTCCGCTGCAGAGTGAAAAGGTTCATTTTGGATCTTACAAGTTATCCACGTAACTGCTATGAAATCCAGAAATAATTAACGTGATGGTAGAAGGATCAGCAGGCGGAACAAATACTAATACCAGGCTAAAATTAGTAATTTGTAAGTACATTGTGGAAAATATTGATTATGTAAAGGTGAAAACGTTAGAAAGAAGTGTTCTAGAGATGTCAGGCCGCTTTTTAACAAGAGGGACATCATTTTGAAAATCTACTGTTAATAACGGTAAGCTTAGGTTACTCAGATGGCAATATTGTCCGAGAATCGGGCACTGCCGTGGCCGGCGGATGTGGTGGCGGCGCCCGGGAGCCGTGCCGCGCGAACCGCGGATGCCTGGCAGGCGTCTTTTGTGAGACACCCTGTACTTTCATTTCTAGTACATCTCGCTACTTTTGTCCTTTGTTCAATTTGCTTTTATAGTGTGAACACAGTAGACCATTCCTTTCAATAAATCAAGAATTACACAATGAATGACATTCTTCTTCAATACAGCCAGTGATTCTTCTTCACTTTCACTCAGGATTTTTCGGTGGATCTCATCATTTACATACTTCTGCTCCAAATTCTTAGAAAAATCTCGACCTTTCTTTTATTTCAATCATTACTCCTTCGATGTATATTTTGAAAATAGGAGCAAAAGGCGGAAACTTTTTAAGCACTTAATTCTTTCTTGTTTGTGTTGTCTTAATTGTTCCCCCTTCGAGAATGACCGAGCGAAGTGCTATTCTGGTTACCACACTGGATTCGCTATTCAGACGTAGGTTTCCTGTGATTTCCTCAAACCAGTGATGGTTGCTTTGAATAGGGAACGTCAATTTCATTCACAAATCTCATAACGACAAGCCGTTGTGCGCAGACTCAAAGGAACACGCTGATGATAGGACGTTAAACTATATATTTTCTCCCTTTTCCTCATTCTGGCATTAGTCTCCCTGCATATGGTTTCATGTATACGGTATATCTATTTTCCAAATAATAAGGAAAATCAAGATTTGACTTTTTTAATTTTTGTATCTCAGCTTTCCTAAAACTAAAATGATGGTCATCGAACTTATCTTTATATTTACTACTCACCGCAAAGACGTGGCGACGAGCTGCGACAGGCACATACAAAAGACACACACATACAACACATTCAGCTATCGGCCATGGCCTTCTTCAGAAATAGAGCACTCACGCAATCACACAGGCACACAACACAGTCATACAACCATCACCTCCGACTGCCACACTTCGAATCACGCTCTGCAGCGAATCGGGGACGGGAGGGGAGGGGAGGGGGAGGGGATAGAAAGGTTACGTCATGGTGGTGGGGATGGGTTAGATGGGAATAACGAGATGCAGCTTAGGAATGGAGTGGGGAGGCGGGTGAGGGGAGAAAATAAAATAAAATAAAATAAAATAAAGTAAAATAATTCATGTACACTGCAAGTGCACAAGACCACACACACACACACACACACACACACACACACACATATACACACACACGATCACACATTCACACACCACTCAAATCAGGCGAGGTTTGGGATACAGAGGTAGGAACTGTAAGGTATGGAAGGGGGGGAAAAAATAATAATAATAATGAAGTTATCGTAGGTTGAGGCCTGGTTGATTTCGGGATCGGAGAATGTATTGTAGGGATAACTCCCATCTGTGCAGTTCAGAAAAGCTGGTGGTGGATGGGAGGATCCAGATGGCCCGGGTTGTGAAGCAGCCATTGAAATCAAGCATGTGCTCCGCTGCATGCTGTGCCACAGGGTGGTCCACCTTGTTTTTGGCCACAGTTTGGCGGTGGCCATTCATCCTAATGGACAGCTGGTTGGTGGTCATGCCAATATAGAAAGCTGTACAGTGCTTGCAGCACAGTTGGTAAATTAAGTAGCTGCTTTCACAAGTGGCCCGGCCTCTGATAGGGTAGGATAAGCCTGTGACAGGACTGGAGTAGGAAGTGCTGGGTGGGTGGATTGGACAGGTCTTGCAGCGGGGTCTTCCACAAGGATATGATCCCTGTGGCAGTGAGCTGGGATGCTGAAGGTCTCACAAAGGCCTTCACAAACAGAAACTACCCCACAGACCTTTTCTATCCTCATGCCCTGAAATGAGAGACATCCTGCCCAAGATCCTTCCCACCCCTCCTAAAGTGGTGTTCCGTCGCCCTCCCAACCTTCACAACATCCTAGTTCATCCTTATGCCACCCCGAAACCCAGCTCACTGCCACAGGGATCATATCCTTGTGGAAGACCCCGCTGCAAGACCTGTCCAATCCACCCACCCAGCACTTCCTACTCCAGTCCTGTCACAGGCTTATCCTACCCTATCAGAGGCCGGGCCACTTGTGAAAGCAGCTACTTAATTTACCAACTGTGCTGCAAGCACTGTACAGCTTTCTATATTGGCATGACCACCAACCAGCTGTCCATTAGGATGAATGGACACCGCCAAACTGTGGCCAAAAACAAGGTGGACCACCCTGTGGCACAGCATGCAGCGGAGCACATGCTTGATTTCAATGGCTGCTTCACAACCCGGGCCATCTGGATCCTCCCATCCACCACCAGCTTTTCTGAACTGCACAGATGGGAGTTATCCCTACAATACATTCTCCGATCCCGAAATCAACCAGGCCTCAACCTACGATAACTTCATTATTATTATTATTTTTTTTTCCCCCTTCCATACCTTACAGTTCCTACCTCTGTATCCCAAACCTCGCCTGATTTGAGTGGTGTGTGAATGTGTGATCGTGTGTGTGTATATGTGTGTGTGTGTGTGTGTGTGGTCTTGTGCACTTGCAGTGTACATGAATTATTTTACTTTATTTTATTTTATTTTATTTTCTCCCCTCACCCGCCTCCCCACTCCATTCCTAAGCTGCATCTCGTTATTCCCATCTAACCCATCCCCACCACCATGACGTAACCTTTCTATCCCCTCCCCCTCCCCTCCCCTCCCGTCCCCGATTCGCTGCAGAGCGTGATTCGAAGTGTGGCAGTCGGAGGTGATGGTTGTATGACTGTGTTGTGTGCCTGTGTGATTGCGTGAGTGCTCTATTTCTGAAGAAGGCCATGGCCGATAGCTGAATGTGTTGTATGTGTGTGTCTTTTGTATGTGCCTGTCGCAGCTCGTCGCCACGTCTTTGCGGTGAGTAGTAAACTGTCCTCACTATATTATTTATTCCAACGTGGACTTTCCATTATTATATTTTATCTTTATATTTACTTGTCATTATTTTGTATATTGTGGCTTGTAAACATGAGCTGTTACGTTGAACGTGTGGTGTTACTCATATTTATAGGCCCTAAATGACTGCAGAATTGTGTAGATAGCGTTTTCCCGAATGTCTGGTAGTACGTCTCCACTCTCATAGATCCCACTTATCACCCTGAACAGTAGTTTTGTGAGCAGTTCCAGCAATGATTTTAGAAATTCAGATGGAATATTCGCTTACATTCTCCATAATTTCATTTTAAATCTTCCATGGCACTTTTAAATAATGATATTAATATTAGATCCTCTGTGTCTTCACTATTCCCGCCAATTTATTTTTGAAGCATTTCTCTAGACAATTCTTCGCCCCAGATATGAGCGTTCAGTGTACTTTGTCTACCTATCTACTCTCTCCTGTTCTTTTAACAGTGAAATTTCCATTACATTTTTAATATTATTGCCTTTTTTTAATTTCTTTTAATTCACCGAATGTCGTTTAGATTTTTGATACGCTCTGTCATTCTATTCAACACCGACGAAATTAAATAATAAGCGAATAGTTACAGAGCGTTTTTCTAAGCATTTACAAAACAACTACGCAAACGTTAAACCCTGTTTCAGGATTCTGTTTTCATTCCAGCTTATGCTCTGACGGATAACGAATAGTTTGAGTAATTACTTTTCCGAAGCTTTAGTTGGCGAAAAGAGAGGATAATCAGAATGAATGTCACCCAATCCAGGATAACCTCAATGTGTAGCAAATTTCAGCCATTTTGTAATACGATAGACAGCCTAATTAGGCAAATGTGTTCCAAATTTACATTCATTGAAAAATCCTAACTACATTTTTAAGCCAACACCTAGAACGAAATTAATCAAACAGTGCATATGCTGTATTAAGTAATGAAGAATGTATTTAAATTCAGCTTAACCTGATTACAATCTATATTGGTAATTATTTCAACGCATTGGAAACTGTAGCTTACTCACAATAACAAGTACTATCAATAGAGATGAAAACACAGATAGTATTCATTAAACAAAATATATCTTTCCCTGCACTGATAAATATCTTGAACTAGTACTTATTAAAGTGATGAAATAAGGTGCTTAATCAATAGAACTTAATGGGCTCTAATGTATTTGCAAAATCAGTCGATAAAGTTTCGGGATCGTAGGCGAATAAATTCGATCAACTGGCACGATATTTCAGCCATCTTCAGGTGCGTGTCATCAATGTTCTTTTGTTACACGATCCTTATTACTTATGATCTGAAGTTATTGTTCAATCTAAGATATACCTCATTTAATGTACGGTACCTCATTCATCATAAAATCAATAGTGTTATTATATTCACTTGAACTGCAGCTTTGCTGTTTTATTACTAGCACTTGCTAACAACAACACTGTGAATGTTAACTTTAGGGAAAGCAATAATCTAGCAGTTTTACTTGTTTTAACCCTTCACAAATACATACCTTATCTCTGCTAAAATTGTTTCAGTCTAATTATATTTTATCTTCAACGTTCAGTGGTAAATCATAACTGCCTAGAAACATTACTAAAGTATGGGCGTTGAATATGAATTTTATTCTTCCAGGACACAAATTTAATCTCTTGATTATTGATATTAATTATAAGAGAAATGCATTCAAAATGCTTTCATATTTTACTAGTCACAGTGTAAATAGCTAACACACTTGGCCTTTAAGAAACAGATGTCAAATTTAGATAAATCGCTCTCTTTAAATACTGTTTATTTTACTGTTTTTGCAAATGATAAAATACTACTCAAAAATATTATTAAAATTACACTTTATATTAGAAATCCAGAAAATGACTCATTTTTTTCTCGTTTGTAACATTTACACACTTATTTATCACTTCCATGGCAACTATAGGTACAGGGCTGATTAAGAACAAATTTTTCAACAACAAATTAGGACACTCGGAACTTTGAAACTGTTGAAGGACTGTTTCTAATTACAGAGATTAAGGATAAAAATCAGCGTACGAAACATTATTTAGGATGTATTCAGTAATTATTTATACAAAACAGACCACTGATCGTTCATGCATTATTACAAATATAAGTTATTTTTATTGCTTGTCCAGTGATGGCGACAATAATATTGACGGCAAGGCTTGGTATGGATCCTGACTATAGCTAGTTTTAAAATTTTCAGTGTCGGAATTTTATCATTCAAAGTTGCAAAATTATTCACCGTACAGTATAGAGAGACACCTACATCTTGGCATTCTTGAGAGAAATTTAACATTCTGTGCGTACAAAACTCATTTCTGTTCAGAATGCAGTTAACTCCATGATGCCCTATACAGTTCCTCTTTGGAGGACATTCTACCTAACATGTACTACGCACGAATCAGTACTTAACCGTATAATTTTGACATAAAAATTCTAATGACTGCACCAGTATAACAGTTTAAATAACACATAATACATCTTCACTAAAGTACACATAAATTTAGACACAAAATGTACACAGCATCCAAGATCAACAAAAATGTATTACGTAGCTGGTGTGGACTTCAGTCCGCATCCGGATTTGATGAAGCTCTCCACCCTACCCCCTGATCTTAATCAGCTCATAAAAACGACAAACCACATCTACTTGATCCTACTTACAGTATTTCTCCCTATTTCCCTCTGCGAGTTTTACCAATCACATTCCCGTCCAATGCTAAACTGACGAGTTATGCTTTTAGTCAAGATACGTCAGATATTCCTTTTCTCTCCATTTCTGTATAGTTATCCCTCATTAGTTATGCGATCTACCCACCAAATGTTTAGCATTCGTCTGTATCACCACATTTTGAAAACTTTCATCTTCTTCCTGTCTGAAATATTTACCGTCCATGTTTCACTAACGCACAGGACAACACTACACACATATACTTTCTAATATTTAACCCTTTCCAGCCCAATGATCCCATACAGCATCGTCATCTTTATCTGTCACTGTCTGCGCAACCATTTGCCTAAAGATTACAAATAACACTGCAGGACTTTCCAAAATTCATTGCAGGTGTCTAAGATACCATTACTTTGAGGAAACAGAAAAGCATTACGCTACAAAACATTCACAAAATATGTATTGTTATTTAATGTCTAAGTTGGAGTATAAACAGCAAGGTAGATGTCACAAAATAATTTGAAAATTTCATTATAAATTATTGTTATATGCCTAAATTGGTAATAAACAATGTGAATAATGTGTCAGGAACTGTAAAGGAAACATATCCTGCCCGATGATGCCATATGTAGTCATTCCAATTTCCCCTACAAATACTAAAAAATATCAATGATTTGAAAAAAATACACATGATTCCAGTCATTATGAGTAGAAAAATTCAAAGAAATACTTTTGTTCACAAATTAATAAAATTTGGTCTAGAAAGGGTTCAATTAATGTTCAATGTTAACTAATGTCGCTTTTTAACGAACAATTTTCTTCCCATTGAATTTTGGATTATAGTACTGCCCAAGTAACAAAACTCATCTAACAACTATATTGTTTAGTTACCCAATCTAATTCCTATGGCATCACAATGCACTATACTGCAGTACTGCTTTTTTTTCTCTTCATCACCTTATTAACTTTTTTCAAGACCCACCCCACACCGTTCAGTTTCCGTAGCAGGTCCTTTACTGTACCTGGCAGAATCAAGTTATCATCGGCAAACAACTAAATTCTTCACTTTGAACTTCAAGCCTTTCTTCAAAGTTCTACAAGCTTTCATCAAAGCTTGCTCTCTGTACAGATTAACATTTGGGAAAGGCTACATCCCTGTCTTACTCCCTTCACAACCACTGCTTCACCTACAAGGATGCCTTCCGCAGTCGACGGCGAAACTTCAGGGAAATTTGTTTTGCCTAGACCACGGCATCTCACCCAGGAAGATTAAAAATGTTTAAAATGGTTGTATAGCTTATGGGACTTAACTACGGGGTCATCAGTCCCTAAACTTACAAACTACTTACGAACTAGCTAATACTAAGGACGGCACAAATATCCATGCCCGAGGTGGGATTCGAACCCCCGACCGTAGTGGCCGTGCAGACCGTGACTGGAGCGCCTCAGTCCCCTCGGCCATCGCGGCCGGCCCGGAAGATTCGAGATATGAAAACTTCTGCCGTGAAAGCCTTTATTGTGTGAGTATGAAAGTCAATATTTTCAAAAGATGTTCAGATGTTTGTAAATATATCAGACAAAACTACGTGCTCATCATTACGTCGCTTACAAACTACTTAAACTAATGTAAACTAACCTAATGGCAACACACACACACCTATGCCGCAGGGAGACTAGAACCTCCGCGCGCTCCACAGCGAGGTATTTTCAAAAGATTTTTCCAAATCTACAAGTGTGTCAGCTTACGTTGCTTATTGCTTTTTCCTGGAAATATCAGGGTATTTCCTCTAGAGTACAAAACTTGCACTCCCGGTAGAATAGTTTTGGCATGGTGACTCTCCCATAGACTTCAGTAGCTCTGAGGGATTGTCTATTCTAGGGTCTTTTCATCGACTTAGGTTCAAATTTTTGTAAATTTGGGTACATAGCTTCCTTTGTTATTGGTCCTTCGGTTAACAAGCTACATAACTAATCAAAAGAAAATACACACACACATTCCCGATGGAGAACACGAGCCTCAGACAACGAGTAACTTCATGCTCCACATCAAAGCATCGTATAACGCTCCTCCACTCCACTGCAGTGACGTAGGGCTGATAGTCCTCTGTAACATTTTTCTCCAAGTATTTCCTCTCTCGTCTTCATCTACTTCTTATTCCGTTTTGCAATATTGCCTCGTAGTTCATTTCCTTTGTAGAGCCCCTGTAAATATTCCATATTTCCACATTTCCTTCTTTGCTTAGTACTAGTTTTCCATATGACAAGTAGAGGACGGCTACTCGTCATCGCCGAATTGGTCCAAATGTATGGTACATGTAGGGCATGGTGAGATATGGAAGTCCACCAAGTGGAAACTACAGATGGCTAAGCGTTTAGGAAATAAAAGGAAGTTTGATACCGAAGTATCATCATATGCACCTTATCAACTGCCCCTGTGAAAGCAGTTTTTGCCTCAGAGGTAATAGATGAGATTTTTATTGAAAAGTTCGCAGGTTCGATTCCACTCGGCAGCAAATAAATTTTTGCTGTTTACCAATACGTGCACTACTGACTTCACAATTAATGGCAACATCTTATGTTACTCTGTAATTATACAGGGCGTTACAAAAAGTTACGGCCAAACTTTCAGGAAACATTCCTCACACACAAAGAAAGAAAATGTGTGGACATGTGTCCGTAAACGATTAATTTCCATGAGCTCATTTCAGTATTTCTCTTTAACTAGTGTGAATATGTGTCCGGAAACGCTTAATTTCCATTTCATTACTTCTCTTCAAATCACATTAATCACGGAATGGAAACACACAGCAACAGAACGTACCAGCATGACTTCCAACACTTTGTTACAGGAAATGTTCAAAATGTCATCCGTTAGCGAGGATACATGCATCCACCCTCCGTCGCATGGAATCCCTGATGCGCTGATGCAGCCGTGGAGAATTGCGTATTGTATCACAGCCATCCACAATACGTGCACGAACTACATTTGGTACCGCGGTTGCGTAGACAAGAGCTTTCAAATGCCCCCATAAATGAAAGTCAAGAGGGTTGAGGTCAGGAGAGCGTGAAGGCCATAGAATTGGTCCGTCTCTACCAATCCATCGGTCACCGAATCTGTTGTTGAGAAGCGAACGAACACGTCGACTGAAATGTGCAGGAGCTCCATCGTGCATGAACCACATGTTGTGTCGTACTTGTACAGGCACATGTTCTAGGAGCACAGGTAGAGTATCCCGTATGAAATCATGATAACGTGCTCCAGTGAGCAGGTTGTGAGCGGGTTGTGAAGGGTTCATAAGGTGCAAACACGAATAATCGTGAGTTTAATTTCACCTTGGTGGCGCTGTTGGCACAAACAACACAGCTCCACACTCTCCACATCCTTTCCCAGGGTAACTTCCGCCACCTCCCCCTCCTGGATGATGCCCTCCATCCTGAAATTTACCCATACTACCAACCCTAATCCCCTCCCTTGGATGAAGCGCCCTCTTTCCCCCTCTGCAACATATTCCCTCCCCCTGCTTGGTTATTCCCGCCCTGGAGTCCCTGCGATTCCTCTCCACCCTCTCTCCTACACCCTCCCCCGCACTAACCACCCGCCACCTCCCTACCCCGCGGCGTCCTACGCCACCAGTTTTAACACTGCACCGTACAGTGTTATGTGTCAAGTGCTTCAGTGTGTTTTTTTTATCTGCATCCGCCGTTTACAGACAAGTGTTGCATCGTTTGGCATTACACAATGTCTCCGAGTGCTCTCTGTCTTGTTATGGTGTCATAATGCATGTTTTTATCCATCTGTCAATACTGTTAGCTCGTCAAGTTGTCTTCTTTTCTACATTTTAATCCGCCATTGTTGTAACTCCATTTTATGTTTTACATCTTCACGCCCCCCCCCCCCCAAAAAAAAAAAAAAAAAGAAAAAAGCAGATTATCGGTTACCGCACATTCAAGTGTTCCCGATTATATACTCTGCTGGTCTATCTCTCGTGGATACTCACACTTATTACGACCGTGCTTTGAACTGGTATTGCTGTTCGTATTGTGAACTTTGACGTCGACGTATTGCTTGATCGTCAGAAAATTTGTTGTTGTATTTATTTAAAAAAGTTGAGGGACATCGCTTATCTACAATCCCTTTTAAAATGTTTGTAGCCGCAAATTTCATCAAATGCTCTTTCTCTTATATAAACTAATAAAATAGCCTATATGATTTTGCGGTTAATTGTGACGTCAGTCTATAGCTTCACAACACTCTGAAAACCACTGTCAAGTGCATGGCACAGGGTACGACCCACTGTACCAAATATTAAGGTTTTTCCCATTCCATTCACGTATTGAACGTTGTAAAAATGATTGTTTAAACGCCCCCGAGCGTGTTGTAATTAATCTTTTCCTTACGATCCCTACGGGAACAATATGTAGGTGTACGCATTGCCATGGAGCAAAAACAAATTCGTCGCCGGGTGGAGTTGAATTCGCGATCTTCTCAATAGGAATCCGATATATTACGCTGAGCCAAATACCGCTTCCTTAACACACCATCACAGGGGCAGTTGATAAGATACATACGGTGATAGCACGCTCCCCGCTCTGCAGCCCCCTGGGCTCGCTCTCCTACTTGAACATCATAATGATTACTTCTGTTGCACCACTGGTGGCTCTCCTTTTATTTCCTAAACGCTTGACCATCTGGAGCTCCCACGCCCTACATGTGCCATAAATTTGGACGAATTCGACAATGACGGGTAGGCGTCCTCTCCTTATGAGCTCTTTAAATTCATGCAGCTACTTTTCTTGTCTCCAAACGTATCTTTTATTTTCCTGTAGTCGGTATCTGTTTTCCCATAGATATGTACACCAGTGGAGAACAGCAGTATTATATTTTTCATTTTATCCCGTAACTTTCTACTTTCTACTTTTTTGCATGTCTTGCCGCACGTGCCTTAGGACAGAGGTAGTCCGATGTCCCCTGCCATACGTTTGCGTCATGCGCGTCACATTTCCGCTGCCACGCGCATTCTGAACCCCCTGGTCCGATTCGATCTGTGCTCAGCAACCGGCACGTGTCGCCGATCCATGCAACTGCGGGCGCGGAACCCGCTGATCAGAGCACCTGTGCTGAAGTCCACACCGCGGATTGCAACCAATCACAGCATTAATGCAATTATGTAGATTCAGCACTACTGCCTAGCTGCGAGATCGTTACAGACGGTAAAGGTCTGTCTGCCGCCGGCTCTCGCCCCGATAGCACGCTCCCCGCTCTGCAGCCCCCTGGGCTCGCTCTCCTACTTGAACATCATAATGATTACTTCTGTTGCACCACTGGTGGCTCTCCTCAGGCCGTTATATCAGATATTGTATCCCCTTTTGTGAAATACAACCATTTCGTTACACCGCAACACTTGTGTCCGAGTATGATTTGCTGGTCCTGTCAAACACCGTCCGGAAAACGCCCACAGCCTTTTCCCGTTCGTGCCATAGCTGCACAGATATAATTCTTTTCTGTTTCAGTAGCAGTATTTTTTTGTTTTCTCCATAATCAATTAAAATAATTGAATCAATTCATATAATACTTGAAAATATCAAAAAAACAATCGATACCAGCGACATTTCTTACTCAAACGCAATAAAATAACAACAAGAAACTGACCTATACTGTTAATGTCCTATAGACTATCAGTTGCTTACGGGTTTCGTAACATTTATCCTGGAGCCTTTACGCCTTGGCTTCCCTATATTTCCTATTTAATTCATTATTAAGAAAATGTTTTTTCTATGGTCCCGAATCTCCCTAAACGTATTTGTAATTCCTTCTTTCATCCATCAATGAAGTTTTTCCTGGGTTAACTGTGGTTTCTTCGCAGTTACCTTAATTGTACCTATAACTGATTGGTAATGAATCAAATACGCTAGCCTTAGACCAAGGGAACAACCAAGGAGTCTTAACAAAGTACACAAGCTATAGATGACTGCTGGGCAATTTAATAGTACTAAGGATGAATGTAGTATTAATATCATATCTATTCCTTCATTGATACTCATGACACGTGTTACAGAAACCCGCAGAGGTGAGAACAGGGAACTATCACACAGTAAAGGATACATTTACTCATTGACAAAGACAACAAACGTTCCCACGTTTGAAAATCTAAGGGACTTAACTGCCCTAAGTATCAGTACCTAGGCTTACAAACTAGTTAAACAAGGCAAACACACACACACACACACACACACACACACATACATACATACATACATACATGCCCGAGGGAGGATTCGAACCTGGGACGGTGAACAACAGCGCGCTCCGCAGCAAGGCGCCTTAGAACGCTTGGCCACTCCACCTCCGCCACAAGCAACACTATCTTGCTAAACTGTACTTTCCTATCGGCTTTCTAATGTGTCGTCAAGTGCAGAACTTTGTGCTGAAGTGTGAAAAAGTATGTTAGTTTGCATGTTTTCAACTTTTTTCCCAGTACTAAGTTAATACATTGTAAACAGTGTGCAACAGTGAAATCATCAGGAGCTGGTTCACGCCTCGTCGCTGCTTTCTCTGCAGCACTGGCGCCCATTACAATACACTGAACCCAGGCCACACATGCAAAGCTGACAATATGGCTTCAATGCACGCACACATGTACATCATGTACACACACGCGCAGAGAGAGAGAGAGAGAGAGAGAGAGAGAGAGAGAGAGAGAGAGAGACGTACACACAAGTATGCACGAATGTGCCGTGCAGTAGAATACTTTATGAATTCCGGAGAGTATCTAATTAACGATCTGCTATACCCGGCGCGCACATCGCATGAAACGACAAGATTAGAGTGGGCGGAATTATGGTTGCCGTGCGCGTTGTAACACGCAGGAAATGCGGCACGTCCTCTGCTGATTCATTAAATTTCCCGTGTTCTCTCTCTCTACACTTTCCAGCTTTTTACTATAATTGCAAGGGACTGTGACATACGTTACTGAATAATTTATGCTTCTAGGCTTGTGTTACTCAGAAAGATAATATGTACTTTTCGCTGAAACTCCGTGTATGTATTTCATATGCATGAAAGTACGTGAGCATATAGGTACTATCAATTTCGTCGGCGTGGTTTCTCATTCCCTCTTGTCCTAGTCATTGTCAACCACCTCTTCTTCCCCCCCCCCCTTAACTCCTAGTGTCTCTCTCTCCGTATGTCTCCATCACGGATAATCTACTACTAAGTCCATCACATCTTTCTCTTATTCTCTATTTTTACTTTTTCCCAGATCCTACTCCTCTTAGATTTTTTTTCTCTTTCATCTCGTACTTCCTCTCCCTCTAGCGTTATCTCTCTTTCTCCGTCACCTCCCCTGTCTCTCTCTCTCTCTCTCTCTCTCTCTCTCTCTCTCTATCTATCTCTCTCTCTCTCTCTCTCTCACACACACACACACACCACTCACTCACTCACTCACTGACACGCACACATACTGACAATGTCGCTCTCAAAAGAATACCTGAAGTTAGAGACAATGAAAGAGGAGTAGCGTTAAGTTTTCTAATGTGGGGAACAAATGGCTGATTTAGGGAAATTGTGGAAATTCAAAATCAGTATGGCCGGAGGCGGATTTGAGTAGCTATACTCCCGAATGCAAGTGCATCATCAGTCACTTCGCCACCTCGCTCGGTATGAATATCTTGGGGGATGAGAAAGACAGAACCTGACAGATGTGGTATGAAGTAGAGGAATAGAACCTGATAGATGTGGTATGTGGAATAGGGAATGGAAATTGAAAGCGATTAACGTTATATAAATGAACAGAAGTGATCTGGTGTTACCAAAAGAGCTACGCACCACCCTCACTCTAATCATTTCACATTTGAAATAAATGTTTATCTATCAATATCAGTGTTTTTTTTTTCAAATTTTCAAATGTTTGTAAATCTAAGGGACTTAAGGGACTATGCGCGCTCCTCAGCAAGTCGCCCTAGAGTCATTGGCCACTCCAGCAGCGTTCATTGTTTTTGAAAGCATAATTTTGAAGCACAGGCGATTTTAAAATTAAAATGAACGAAACGACACTGTGGATATAACTGAAATGTTTATTGGAAAGTAATCATCAAAGACCTGAGCACAACTATCTCACAGTTTAACGAGCCGAACGAGTCCCTGAATTCCTCGTGCTGTGACAAGAGAGAGTCCTCTTCTTTGTCCTTAAATTCATCGTCAGAGTTGAAGCGCTTCACTCGTGCATTTTTAGCTGGCAAAACAGATGGAGGTCACCGAGCGACATATCTGGACTGTAGGGTGCATGGTTAAGCTGCTGTCACTAGAACGCGACCAGTGAGTTTTTTGTGTCCCTGGAGACGTGTGGACGTGCTTTATCATGGAACACAATCGCTCCGTGAGCAGACCAGGCCGTTGGCTCTTGATGGACGTGGGTAGGCTACAGAGTGCCTCTTCTGTGCTAGAGGTATTCCATGAGTATTAGAACTATGACGTTGAAAAAGAGTGTGAGCATTAAAAAAAAAATAAAAATAAAAATAAATAATAAAAAAAATGTCTGTAAATCTATCGGACTAAACTGCGTGGTCATTTCTATATTCTTTGGTTATTTTCGTGATTATAGACGATTTACTTCCATAATATGAGTTGATGAATCAGAATACAGTTTTCTTACATTTCATATCTCTAGAATATGTTTTTCGCTTCATAGAGTCAGTTGGCAGCAAAAACAATATACTATAAAAGATATGTTGACGATGTCATTGCCTTAATAAAAGGTAATGACAATGAGATTCAGGAATACTTATCGGCCTTTAATTCTATGCATTAAAGAATATAATTTATTGAAGAAGCGGAGAACAATGGTTCTATAAACTACTTAGATCTCAACATTAAGAAGGTAGAAGGCCAGCATCATTTTATTAATTACAGAAAACCTGTTGCCACTGATCAGATTATTAATGCTCAATCTTGTCACCGAATAATCATTTTAACTCAATGATTCGCAGAGTAGTTAAGTTTCCTCTTACAGATCTGCAGGTTAACCATGAGCTATCCACACATAAGTACATACCTAGTAGGAATGGATATCAACAAGACATAGTTGACGGATTATTTACCAAATAAAACAGAAGGTAGTTAAAACAGGTAATAACGGTCAAAAACCTGACAAGCTGAATGATAATCACAAGGTTCTCCCCTCCCCCCCCCCCTCCACAAAAAAAAGAAAAAGTACATTTCAATCCCCTATAATGGTGAAATTTCAGATGAAATAGAAAGGCAGTTTAAAAAAATCTAATGTGACTCTAGCTTTTAATGTAACACATACGTAAGTCATCCTTAGCTGGATGCCTTCTAATTACAGATCACGCACCCAAAGCCCTTCATGATCTTGATAGTTTGCACTCCGAGGAGAAAGGCTGCAGATCAGACGAGTTCGTAATGACGGGCTTATTCTGAAGGAGTAGATGCAACTCTGTAATAGAAACTTCTTCAGCGGTATTAAGCCATTACTCGGTCTTTGATTTTGCTTATTCCGTGCAATGTTCGAAATATTTCTTCCGTAGTTAAGTTCCATAAGCTCTACAAACATCTGAACATCGCCACATGTGATGCATGTCTGGTGATTAATGATGGTAACCCCTGGAAGAATAAGGACCATTACTTGACTACGATTTTTTACTGGTTACTTCCCTGAGAAGCTATTGAAGAAGATAGATATTGCGCGATTTGTAAGATCTGAAATGTCTGTGAAGGATAAGGCCAAAAAGCACACCAGAAACATCAGTTACAAAGGAAACGTCCAAGAAGAGTAAGATGACCAAATGAATGGTTGTGGTGTAAGAGTACACCTGTTGGTGTATCTTACAGTTTGATTTAAAGTAATGTATATATTGTCTTAAATTTGTTTAGTTCATGTATTTTTCATTTCTTGTATGCTAGAGATATTTGTTATGTAACGTCACTTTCAATATTGAATCATCTAGTGTAAACATGTACTGTATGTGTAAACCCACATGAATGCACGGACATTCTTTGTAAGTTAGCAATGCGCCAGAGACAATGTTGAACCTGTGGTAAAGAAAGTCTTTGCCACAGAAGTAGTAGCTGTGAGTGTCGCGCTGCTGAAGCAGTCGCGGTGCGGACTCGCCAAAGTAAAGACATAAATGCAGTCGCGGAGCGGACTCGCTATAGTAAACACGTCGATGTTTTGTTGATAGTGCAGAGGCACGGTAGGCGCAGTGTGGCGCGAGTTTAATGCAATTGCAATAAGCCTGAGAGGTGTACTGTTTAATGTATTGAAGAAAGTGCGAAATAAGTTTATTTATACTCGATCAGTGTAATCCTTTTTCATGTGTGCAAGAAAAGTAATTGTTTGGTATCAAGTCTATTGTCACCGAGTGTGATCGTTGTTGTAGTAAGAGTACCTATTGTAATCATATCTGTCTTGTATGGACTTCACGACGAAGACTACGAAAGCAGATGAGTACTTTTGTAACATTTTATTTTGTATGCATGTAAATGTAGTGTCAACCCAATCAGAACTTTGGTTCAATTATACATGACTTATTTTGAAACCAGTCTTAATTTTGTAAGTAGTTGTAGTCATCCCATTATCACAATTATTAGATTATGTTGAATATGCAAGCCTGTACATTGACTAACAAGTTCAATCATTTTCAAAATAATTACGATCAGTTTTAAAGAAAATTGCTAGACGAGTTAAAGAATTGCTAAACGTGTTGCAACCACAGAGACTAGTAATTAAAGTGCAACAGAGTTTGCAAGTAAAGTAAAGTTGGTTTCATATATGTAGAAAGTAACCAGGCTAACAGTAGTCAATTTTTTATGAAATACGTTAAATGCCAAACTCTGCTCAGCCAGTTACACGCGTACGCTACCCAGGCCCTGGAACCAATTACAAAAAAAAAAAAAAAAAAAAAAAAAAAAAAAAAAAAAAATAGTTTACGTGAAGTTTTATAAGGAACTTGAATGCTTTAAACAATAATATCAAAATTATTGAGAACTTTGACTGTAGTATTTGTGAAGCTCATTGCACCACGGAGTTTCACTGTATTGGGCTATTTTCATTGCAATCAGAGTTTATCTGCTATTACAATTTTGATTATAACACGAACACGCCATCACCACCACATGAATTCTGACACATTTCTTAGTGAAGTTGTGCTGTTCGTGAATCGTAAGAGGTGCTAGTTGGAGGCTGTAGTCAATGCTAAGTCAGATAGGGCCAAGCTTAATTAATTACTACAGTGACTGTTTTAAGTTAATTAATATCATTTTTTTTTTATTTATTCAAAATTCTAACTTACAATGCGAAAGTGTTGTTGCGACCCATTATTTGTGATTTGCTACAACATTCAATAACAAAATTATTATTACTAGAGCATATCATCACGCATTCTGAATTTTGAGATTATTTGACGACCTCCAACAGGCAATCTTCTTACAGTGGTCAACATTAAGGTACTATTTTATGGTGTAAACCTTTATAAAATATTTATGTTCATTTCCCGTAACTTTTATTTTTCGGTGTATAATTGACATTTTTTCCTGTACCACTGGAGATATATAAGTAAAAATTTTTGCAAGGCTTTGTTCATATCATAATAAAACTTTCTGTAGTTGAAATTTAGTCTAAGTCAAAATTACTCACATAATGTGAAACTGAAATTGCTTCGTTTCATACACATAAACTTTAAAAATAAATTGTAAGAGCTCTAAAAGTGATATTAAAAATCTGTTCCCCTCGTTTAATTACCTGATTACTGAGAATTACGTACCACAATATGAAAGTGGTAAGTAGAGTAATTTTTGAGAAAATGTTCCTTGTCTGATAGCAGGTGTTGCGGAAATTTCCAAAAAATGCCATGATCAAATTTTTTGAGACAAAAAAAATTGAAAAAATTTCAAATTGTAACTCATTACATAATTACCTACAGTGCAAAATTTGGTTCTATTATGTTTCAAATACCGAAAACTGTAATCGGGTCCATTTCCTCCTGCGTCACCCTAACTGCAAACAGTGCTACAGGCTTGGGAGACGTTCTGTGATTCTTGCAGTTAGCGCCGTGCGTCCCAGCCTGGCACCTGCTGAGTGAATGGTGAATCGACTCCTCGGCTACACATCAAAGTCTGCTAATGACCGCTACCGGCGACTGCGCAGCCGCAAGCCCGCTCTGCAGACGCCGTGCTCGTCAGTCTAGTTAGCGCCGGCCGGGCCCTCAAGGGAGTTAAGCTGTGGCTGGATCGCTGCCACTGTGTCAAAGGGCGGCCGCCCCTCTGTCCAGCACTGGCCGCGGCATGCCACGGCTGCTCACCTGGCCTGCTACGCCGCAGCCGCCCAAATTCGTACCGCTACAGACACTGTGCTGCCACGCTGAAATGCTACATACAATACGTAGGGCTTATGAAAAGCATAAAAAAATCCATTTCTGACTGTAGGCGCTCTTGTTAGAAATGGTGTAATTCACGGATGCGGACATTCGAACATACTGTTTAATCTAAACAAACAAGAACCAAAGGATGCAAAAGGAAGTTTCAATGAGATAAAAATTTAGTGCGATAAGGTGGTTAGATTTGCTGATGACGTACCCACTTTCCTACACCTTCTAATTTTCGAATGCCAAAGGAACCTTGATTGGCCAGGTCATCTCTTCCACCCATGTCTTCCGATAAAGTGCAAATCACTGTAACTGCGTCTGCAGACACAAAGAATCTTCTATTAGGGATAATCCCTAATGACCGCAACCCTCCTCCTCCTACCTTCCCCCCAAACACCCCTTCTGGCCTACCTGAGGGTCTGGCACACTACCTACGACTCTGGGCAATGAGACCTAGTTTACGACCTACTACGCCACTGACTAAACGCTGCATTAAAGTTAAAGAAAGACACTCTAATTAAAAAAAATAATTACAGAAATTCATAATAAATGATATACTATCAATACTATTTGTAGAAAAAAATCTACATAAATTAATACTAAATTCAACACATTAATCTGTCAATAGTAAATAAAATAATTTTAATCAATAAATTAAAAATATTTTCAATGTATGGTCCTTTCATATTAGTATAATAGTATAATTCTTAATATAGAAACCGACCTTGCTCACGCCGGTCTGAACTCAGATCATGTAAGAATTTAAAGGTCGAACAGACTTAATTATTAAGCCATTCTAGTCTGGGACCACCGTTTACAGATCCCAGCACTCCGCATTTACTACGTGGAACCACAAATTTTCTTTATCAGTTATAACGCAACATAATCCTCAAAAGTGAAAAGCAAAGATCGCAAAATACTTATTTATGTTATGCCGACAAGATTCAGTGGACTGTGCCACCATCATCTGGTCTTATCAAGTTTTAAAGTTTGGTCATCAACAGCTTGTAGGAAACCAAGTTGTTCATATTTTAACTTTTGTATTTTTATATTTAGACTACGTGCAATGTTGCACGTACTATTTATTTTTTAAATAAGATATGACCAGGTGAATGTGGCATAGACCACTCAAACCGGTCGTCATAAAATAAATAACTATTTTGTGACCTTGGATATTCACTTTTGAAGATTATTAATTTATTAGATCGCCTCCACAACATGTGACGTCAGGTAATATCATTTTAATGCTGAATATACAGGGTGGAGAAAAATTGCGTCACTAAATTTTAACACTGGTTACCTGATGCAGCAGGAATGAAAACTACTAATGTTTTGTAGGTCGAAAATGCATCATATTTGAACGATGGAAACTTCGTTACACACTCCCCGATTGGTAGCGTTTAGCGTTGTCCAGAACATCCGTCAACAAGGGAAAACACTGGTAAAACAACAGATCAGTTGAGATATCTAGGTTCTGAAGTATTTAGAAGGAACTAAAATGGTTGGACGTCTGTCTGCGGTTCTATGAAGACAAAAACATTACGGAAACCGAGATAGTGATAACAACAGAGATTTGCTCCAAAGGGTATCAAGTGAATTACACAAACAATGTGTCCCAATGTTTAAATTCCAGGACCTGGACGCGATTTCACACTACAGAAACCGTTAAAAGATATAAAGGCCAAGGTCGTACAAGAGTAATATCAGGAAGATATGACAATATGACCGTTACCCGTCGTGACCGGAAGCTGAATGCAACTCAGATGCCACACACCCTTCAGGTAGGTGGACACGCAATAGCAACACAAAGAGTGTGAAATGGCCTTCGGGAAAGTGGCTTATACTTACGGAGACTTATGTTGTGTGCCCTATAAAAATCAAGAAACCTTTTAGCCCGCAGAAACTGATCGGAGGAAAATCAGGATTGGAGTAGTAAGCAATGGCGCTGTGTTCTGTTCACATATGAGTCAAGATTTTCTGTTCAGTCGGTCAATGGTCGCTCCCTCATCTGGAGAGAATGTGGAACTCGAATCCTGCTTATGTGCAGAAAACATCGTCATATCATAGTGGTGGATGTATGGTGTGGGCAGAGGTCAGTATTTGCGGACGTACGGACGCTATGCTGTTCACAATGGTGCTTTGACTGCTGAGACGAGATCCTTCGACATTTGTTATGACCTACGCTAGTGCGAATGAAGTCGTGTTCCTTCTAATGTACGATAACGCTCGTAGTCGCAGAGGTGCTCGTTTGTACAACATGCTTGAAGCTGAGTTAATTGAACGAATGGAGTGGTCAGTTTGTTCACCTGACTTAGACACGATTGATCATGGTTGGGTTGCACGCGGCAGACGCATTTCAGCCAGACCAGCACCTCCCACAATGGCTGCAGATCTGGATATTGCAGTCATTGATGAATAGCGAAATATCTTCCAAGAGCTGCTTCATAATCTAGTACTGTCCATGCCAAGCAGGTGTGCCACTGTACTGGTCAACCGAGGTATCATGCTCCCTCGCTATAACTTTCCTGAGGTAAAGGCAGGATTTATTGCATTAAAGTTTATAGATGGGGTGCTATTGCGCTATTCTACAGCCTCGGCAACGTGAGGTCGAACAGATTTCAAGACAGTGTTTGTCCTTCTATGCAATATCTTTGATACATCGAGACATCATATGTATCTGGAAATTTATTTATAATATTTTGGTAGAGGTCTAGGCATTCTCCTTACAGAGAATACATGCCTTTGGGTTATACAAGGGATTCACAATACTAAATACTACAAAAAATCAGCCCTATGCTGATATATTAACATGCTTCTCACCAGGCCAGTATGATCCATGTACAAAGTACACTTACCCGCCAACATTGTATTTGGTTTGAGCCATCGTTGGGAAGATATATCCATGAACAGTCTGTCATATTCTGTGTAGTCCTAATAGTTAAGTCAACGTATTTAATACCACCCCCCTTCCCCCCCAAATACAGATTTCTTTCGGTGGGTGGTTTCTGCCATAGATCAGGCAGGGCTTTGGTAAGGTCCCGTGACTGGTAGTACAGGGCGTAAAGGGTTCAAATCCTTGGAATTCTTCTAATTGATTCGTGTTTAGTCAACACATCTTAAGACACAAGACGCATATATATATTAACAGTGGAGACGGACTGGAGCCGGCCGCGGTGGCCGAGGGGACTGAGGCGCTCCAGTCACGGTCTGCACGGCCACTATGGTCGGGGGTCCGAATCCCCCCTCGAGCATGGATATTTGTGTCGTCCTTAGAATTAGTTAGTTCATAAGTAGTTTTTAAGTTTAGGGACTGATGACCCCGTAGTTAAGTCCCATAAGCTATACAAACATTTGAACATTTTGAACGGACTGGACCTCATTTGAGGAAATCTTAAAAGTGATCCTTTTTAAATTAACAGCAAATCAGTCAATAGAC
Source organism: Locusta migratoria (assembly GCA_026315105.1). Taxonomy (NCBI): domain Eukaryota; kingdom Metazoa; phylum Arthropoda; class Insecta; order Orthoptera; family Acrididae; genus Locusta; species Locusta migratoria. Next base: position 109,011,399 of record CM048747.1, read on the forward strand.
ACATCTCCCTCCCCCCCCCCCCACCCCTACCCCCTCAAACTCTGAGTCCGAGGTAACAATTAAAATAATACTGATGACAACAAAAACCAATAATAATGATAATAATAGTTCCAGAATTTAACCAGCCGGTCAAGACGCAAGACCAACTATTGGCTGACCTACTTTAAGATAAGCTCAAAACGTTATTCCAATTAAACGATAAGTTCGAATAATCTGAAATAGTCCCTGAAATTTAACGATGCACCCGCGCCCCACAACGGTTTCCACTTCACAAAATTAAACTTACACAGCCAGGTAATCATCGGCAACTCTTCCAGTAAATTCAGAATATAAGGTACAATTTAGAAATAATTCCTCACTTCAGCTAGACGGCTTTGTTTGTTTGGAAATCTATCGGACCAAACAGCGTGGTCATCTTAAACTAAGGTAAACTAACCTACGGACAACACACACAACCATGCCCCAGGGAGGACTCGAACCTCCAACGGCGAGCAACCGCGCGCTCCGCATCGAGGCGCCTCAGACGGCTCGGCTACTCCACGGGCGGCTTTGGATCTCAAGTTTAGTTACTAGTTATACAACATAAAATTACACTGGAAAGCAAACCATGACCGGTACCGAGCCTACTATCTGAAATACAAATTACGTTCTAACAAGCAGGGGTCATTCTACAACCAAATCTTGATTTAAAATCCTTAGAAAACTTTTTTACAATTTTCAAAGCGTTCGTGAGCCACATGTAACGTTACTAATTTACACTACAATCAACAGACACTTTTCAGCCAAACCCTGATTTTAAGGTAAGACTTAAGGTAGTTGCACAAATTAAGGGGGTGTCATTAGGCCTCAAGTACAGTTACTGGTTACACCCTTTGAACTGACACAAAAGGAAACAAAGGCCTATACCCAGCCTATTATCGGAAATACGCATTACGTTCTAGCATGCAGTGAACGGTCAGTTTCCAACCAAGACTTAATGTAAACCCTCTAGGATAGGTCTTACAATTTACGAAGCGGCCGTGGGGCATATTTACCGTAACAAACTGAATTTAACGTAAAACAAGAAAATTGCACACTTTAACTGAGCGGATGTAGACCTCAAGCACAGTTACTTCAAACTGCAACCATAGGCTCCACGAAAACACACCTCTACTTGGCTGGCTGTTCGGTAGGTTACGGAAGTGAAATGTTCCAGTGTCACGCTATGTGTACTGCTACTCCGACAAACACGACCAAGACAGCCAGAACGAGATTCACGTGGACACACGTAATATAGTAACTTAGTTGACAGAATAAGGCGGAAGACGGGCGTGAACGGGGTTGTGATCGAACTAATTTTCCTTAGCCTCTCCTGTTGCTTTTCCTCAACCACTCTTTCCGTTCGATAACGATGTCGAATCCCTCACAAGTTCTCATATACAACCAAAACCACACAGAGGCACCGCTATTAACAGAATCAGGTCGGTTTTCCTTCCAACACGCAGATTTGCAAACTAGTGTTAGTGAAGGCAGAGAACATAATCAACACCAGATTTTGTGATAAAATTGAAGTTACGAATCCCATATATGATTTCGCCCTCAGAATTATGTGAATTAACCAGAGAAACTCCTCACCTACATATGGAACTGTTGTAAGTGTGTCTTTACTCTGATACTGCAACGCGTCGTTCCGTGCCACCTGTGGTGTCGCACAAGTACAAAGTGCGCGCCACCTACTTTCGCCGCGCGCCGCCATGCACGCACGGCGCGGCGTTCTTACGACGACAGCCACGAGCGCCCTCTGCGGCAACTCCGCTCGTGGCCACCACTGAAAGACATCGTTCACTTGGGACTGAGATAGGCACGAGTTAACACTTCGGAATCTGATAGGCACCAGTGAAGACATGGCTATCGTACAGGCACTAGGCAGACCTCTAGCTCAACTATGTATCAGAATTCTGCAGTACTGAGCTATGTAAACGTTAAGTATTGTATAAATTCTGTGCAATATATATCTCGTTCTAATTTACTCTAGTGTTTCTAGTTTCTGGCTGCTCCCCTCCGTACCTGCACCAGCGTGCTATCTTTATTCGCCCACCGACACCTACGACGGAAACGAGACACAAAAGCGGCGACGAGGCTGGGACACAAAACCACCTCCTCACATTGTAAGATTTTAGAGAGACATCATCATCTTAGGTCGACAGGGGAGTGGGGGGGGGGGGGGGCTGTGTGTTTCCTTATAAAGTAAATTTAACTGTAAGGGTTGGTGCTATAGACAAGTAATATTCCAAATCATTAGACGCAGTCTGCTTTTTCACATTAATATCTCCACTCGAATTTAACGAACATATGTAGAGATGAGGGATATCCTGATGTTCGTCCACCCAATTTATGCGGGATAATCAGTGTCATGGCTTTAATGGGACACATACCAAAGGCCTACGTGCGTGGAGGTCACATTTCCGAAGGCGATTCCGGACTATTTACGTTGATTTTGCGCGTCCTGTTGATTCTTCGAAGGCGTGTTGCAGCTGAGTTGCATTTAACCTCTGGTCTCGACGGGCTGTTAATAGGAGAGAACAGCCATCTCTTTCTGATGTTACCCTTGGACGACCTTGGCCTTACCTTCTTTAAATGGTTCGTGTTGTGTGAAATCGCGTCCAGGTCCAGAAATGTACTCTTTGGGGCACTCCAATAGCTACAGCTAGCTCGCTCTGGGTCTGTCCCGCTTCCAACTTTCCTGTAGGCTCTCCACGACATAGCTTCAAGTAAATTGTTGTTGTTGGATTTTTGAAGGGACTAAACAGCAACGGTTATCAGTCCCTTGTTCCGTTCTAAGAGATAGAACACTGTGTTAGGTGTTCCTAAGGAAATGCATTAACAGGTCAACTGGTAAATATGAGGAAAGGATACAAGTAAAAACGAATCAGAAAACACACCACCATTAAATCACATGATAAAAACCAGCTGCGCGAATAAAATCTAAAACACGTTCAACCATAGCAGCATCGTTTCCTAGCATAAAAGAAAGCGCAACTGGCAGATTAAAAGATTGTCGCAAGGCAACTAAAAGTGGACAATCCACCAGAATGTGGACCACTGTCAAGGGGGCGCCACAGTCACACTGTGGTGCGTCCTCCCGCCAATGAAGGTGGCCATGCGTCAGCCATGTGTGGCCGATTTGTAGGCGACAGAGAACAACTATTTGAATCCAACTTCTTGTGTAATTCGTTCGTTGGAGTAAATGTTTGTAATTCTATCGGACCAAGCTTACAAACTACTTAAAACTAGATAAACTAACCTAAGGACAACACACACGCCCATGCCCCAGGGAGGACTCGAACCTCCACGGCGAGCAACCGCGCGCTCCGCAGCGAGACGCTTTAGACAGCTCGGCTACTCCACCGCGGCGTCGGAGTAAAAACACACCACCAACCACCAATGTAGGAACCGTCTGTTATTACCACTATCTTGGTTGCCGTAATGTTGTCTTACTCCGTAGAACTGACAGAAAGACGTCGAAACATTGTAGTTTATTCTGCATATGACAATATGTCAGAAGTTAGATACCACGACTAATCCCCTAATAACTGTTTCGACAAGTGTATTTTCCTATAGGTGAATTGTGTAACAGAGGCTGAACTTGCTGGAACAAGTCCCATATTGACCTGGGGAAGACTGCCCAAAAGGCATACCCACATGGGCCAGCACACCGCCCATCAATACATGTGGCCGCGTGGTTTGAGGCGTCAATCAACGCTATGCTTCGGATTGAGTCCTCCTTCGGGCATGGTTGTGTGTGTTTTCCATTGTGTAAGTAAGTTTGAATAGCTTGATGACCATAGCAGTTTGGTCGGATAGCTCTACAAACCGGCATACCTCCCATGCAGGATAACGGTGTCCTAAACCTCACAACGATCAGCACACATATTCACGCTAGTACACAAATTTAATTAAAAAAAGGCAGTATTGCGATAATTAATGACTCTGAAATTTGCTTTTTATGCATGTAAAAAAATGCTGTACTCTTTTCCGACAGAGTATACAAAGGAGAACCTTTAAAAACCATTAGCCTCGCGACGTATTCACATTTCAGAGATTTCAGCAGTTCCACTCGATAACGGGAGCGCCGTTCGCTTAATGTGTCCTCCTTCCGTCTGACGTTAATGCTTGCAGACCTTGCATGTACGTCGATGCCGTGCCTCCCCAGAGTGGCCATCAGTTACCGTCCTGGAAATCCACTTGAATGAGGCTTGAAAAATGCGATTTCTCAGAGACTATTCTTAGTATCGGCCTCATGTAGTTCCGGTGACGTACTGATTTATGAGAATGCAAGGGACTCATTTCCATCAGGGAGATGTCCCGTTGTCCATAATTTATCTCTGTCTTCGGTAATTCGCTTGCTTCATTCTGTCGTACTGTGGGTTGTTTGCTAAAATACGAACCAAAGAAAACTGAAAGAAATGTTTAAAAATACCTTATACAAACGACGTGTATCAATACGTTTCAGTGGTAGTACATTCACGTATTTCACTTGTGTACGATCAGAATGACATGGTATTACACCGTGGTTATAATTATACTTTAGCTATCTGAGTCATTGCAGACGGAATACTGGTTACGATATGGGTACTAAACTTACTGATGACATTCAGACCGTACGATGCTGAATTTCGGTTGTCACTGTTTTTCTTGTCATGATGTGCCGTTAAGCACAGGTGCTGTTACGGTGACCTAAGGCTGAAAATTAATCGTTATTGTGCGTTAACAAAGGGAAGTCTTGCTGTGCTGTCGGTAATCGTTTCCGAGTGTACTGATACACTAGTTCCATACAACCACGCGCTGGACGTAAGATCCCAACCTGGACAATGGGATGTTTCCACATTTCACGCCAATATCGAAGAAATAAAACAGAAATAATCCGCTGATTCGTAGACTGAGGTCACTTACGTCGATTTAATACAGGATTCTGGTACATGAGCTACTTTCGAACAATATGAATTTATTTGAAGAAGTCGATCGTTGACACATAGTCAGCACTGATTCTGAAAATGTTCACCACACCAACCTCTTTGGTCACAAAAAGTAGTAGTACCAAAAGGAAATCAAAAATTCATATCAGTTTCGTAATTACAACGAAGACTTTTAACAAACGTTCCCACAAGCAACTATTAATAAAATGGTGTGTTTATTTGTGAAACGTGTGTCCGAATTCGTGATTTATTCCAGAACGGTCACAATTCGTAGTAACTAAAATAGTCCATTATTTCGTTTTGTTTGTCAGAAATTCCCTGTCGATCTTCAAAATGTTTGTAAATTTATCGGACCAATCTGCGTGGCCATCAGTCCGTAGCTTACAAACTACTGAAACTAAGGAAAATTAACCTAAGGACAAACACACAAATCCATGCCCCAAGGAGGACTGGAATCTCCGACGGCGAGCAACCGTGCGCACCGCAGCGAGGCGCTTTAGACCTCTCGACTACTCCACCGCGGCTGTTGATCTCCATTTATGTGCAATACATCTACATCTACATACATACTCCGCAATTCACCGTAAGGTGCGTGGCGGAGGGTACACTGTACCACTACTAGGCATTTCCTTTCCTATTCCACTCCCAAATTGAACGAGGAAAAAAAGAATGCCTATATTCCTCCGTACGAGCCCTAATTTCTCTTATCTTGTCTTTGTGATCTTTACGCGAAATGTAAGTAGGCGGCAGCAAGATCGTACTACACTCAGCTTCAAATTCCGGCCCTCTAAATTCACTCAACAGAAATTCACGACAACAACGTCGTCTTTCTTCCAGCGATCCCCAATTGAGTTGCCGGAGCATTTCCGTAACACTCGGCCATTGGTCGAACCTACCGGTAACAAATCTAGCTGCTCGCCTCTGAACCGCCTCTATGTCTTCTTTTAAACTGATCTGCTGCGGGTCCCAAACACTTGAACAATACTCATGACGTGGTCGTACAAGCGTTTTATACGCGGTCTCCTTTACAGGTGAAGTACATCTTCCCAAAATTCTCCCAGTAAACCGAAGTCGGCTGTCCGCGTTACTCACAACTGTCCTTATATGTTCGATCCATTTCATATCGCTCTGCAATGTTACGCCTAGATATTTGAACGACGCGACAGAATCCAGAAGCTCACAACTAATGCTGTATTCGATCATTACGGGATTGTTTTTTCTACTCATGCGCATCACCTTACATTTTTCTACATTGAGAGCTAGCTGCCATTCTTCGCACCAACTAGAAATTTTGTCTAAGTCATCCTGTATGTTATTACAGTCAGTTACAGACGACGTCCTCCCATACACCAAAGCATCATCAGCAAACAGCCGCAAATTACAACTTACTCTGTCCATCAGATCATTTATTTAGATAGAAAATAATAGCGGTCCTATCACACTCCCCTGGGGCACGCCTGATGATACCCTCGTCTCTAATGAACACTCGTCGTCGAGAACAACGTACTGCGTTATATTACTTAGGAAGTCTTCCAGCCAGTCACAAATCTGTGAACCTATTGCATAAGCTCGTATCTTCGTTAGCATCCTGCAGTGTGGCACCGCGTCGAACGACTTTTTGAAGTCGAGAAAAACACAATTCGCCTGTTGCCCTTCATCCATGGCTCGCAAGATGTCATGTGAGAAAAGGGCAATCTGAGTTTCACATGAACGATGTTTCCTAAACCCATGCTGATTCATGGAAAGAATCTTTTCCGTTTCAAGGAAATTTGCTATATTCGAACTGAGAATATGCTCCAAAATTCTACATGAAACTGATGTCAACGATATAGGCTTATAATTGTGTGGATCAGTTCTCTTTCCCTTCTTATAAACGGGAGCCACCTGCGATTTTTTCCAATCACTGGGAACTTTGCGCTGAATTAATGATTCGCGATAAATGCAAGCTAAGTAAGGGGCCAACGCCGCAGAATAGTCTTTGTAAAACCGAACTGTTATTCCATCCGGAGCAGCAGACTTTTTCGTATTTAGCTCTCTCAGCTGCTTCTCTACACCGGAAATACCGATTGCTATGTCCCCCATTTCGGAATTAGTACGTTGATCAAATGATGGTACATTTGTGCGGTCCTCCTGCGTGAAACATTTCTTAAATGTTAAATTTAGAACTTCAGCTTTCCGTTTGCTTTCTTCTATTACTGCCCCGGAATGATCAACGAGTGACTGGACAGTGGGCTTTGGCCCGCTTATCGATTTTACATAGGACCAGAATTTTTTCGGGTTCTCGGAAAGATCTTTTGCTAAGGTATGGCTGTGATAATTATTGTATGCTTCGCGCATCAATCTTTTTATAGACGCACGAATCTCTCATAATTTTGCCTGTCATCATTTGCGTGTTCTTTTTTGAATCGAGAGTGCAACAGCGTTTGCTTTCTCAGAAGCTTTATAACATTATTATTATACCACGGTGGCTCTTTTCCATTCTTAATCGTCTTTACTGACACATATTTCTCTAACTCTTTATTAACAATGCACTTAAATTTAGTCCACAATTCCTCTACATCCATAGTCCCGGAATTAAACGATGCCCATTCATTTTCTAAGAGCGATCGTAACAATTCCTTATCGGCTCTTCCCAACAAAAACACGCTCCTAGCCTTATTGATTGGTTTATGAACTTTGGTCACCATCGACGCTATGACGATATCATGATCACTAATTCCTGTCTCTATACAGACATCGTTAATAAGGTCAGGCCTGTTTCTGGCTATAAGGACTAGAATATTTCCATTGCGCGTGGATTGCCGGTTTAACTGCTCGACAGTTTTCGGAGAATGTTTCCAAAAGTAGCTCGCAAGACTGCTTGTCTGTACCGCCTGAAATTTAACTAGCGAGGTCCCAATCTATACACTTAAGGTTGAAGTCTCCTCCGACTAATATTACATGGCCCGGATACCTATGCATTACCTGGTGTAGACTTCCTTTGAATAATTCTAAAACTGCTACAGCAGCAATGGGGGGCCGGTAAAAACAGCCAACTATTAACTTTACTTCTTTTAGACCTGTTATATGTGCCCAGAAAACTTCACAGTTACTTTCAACATCGATCTCTGTAGAAACAATATCTTTATCCACAGCGATGAACACTCCTCCTCCAGTTGTTTCCGATCTATCTTTCCGGCATACATTCCACGCTTCGCTAAATATTTCTGAACTTGTCACATCATGATTTATCCAGCTTTCGCCAGCTTTTAGATGCGAAGAAATTGTGAGAGCATACCGGCAGATTGTACACGTATAATTTACTTAAGTAATCAAAATATTTACTACCACTGAAACATGAAGAAAAAATGTACTGTCAATGAAGAAAGTGGTTTTATAAGCCCAAGCATTTCCTATTTTGTATCTTTACTTAAATTTATTGTAGACAGAAACACGACCACCAGTCACTGGAATTATTACTAGTAATCCAAACATTTCATTCTTTAATCAGTTATTCCAGCGAGAAATTAATTGCGTTAATCATTTCATCGAAAAAAATTACTAAACAGCAATATTCTGACTGAACACGGTGGAGACATGTTTATAACGACAGATATAGGACAAGAACGATTGATATTAGTTCATATCCAGGATGTGAAATAATTTGTGGGAAGATCAGGGTGCCGGAAAATTTACAGGATAACTTTGGTGATACTTCGCATTAATGTCCTAGTTATGTGATGGTTTTTGGTGGAGATTTTAACTTATCGTATATAGATTGGCACACGAGGGAGATACCTCTGGGGATTTTAACTTATTGTATGTAGATTGGTACAAAAGGGAGATACTTTGCAAGTATTTCCTAATTATCTTATGGTAATTGGTGGAGATTTTAACTTACCGTATATAGTTTGGGACACGGGAGAAGACGGATGGCGGTAAATAGAATAAAAGTGGAGGGACTTGAACGGATTGCGTAATTGTTTACATGCCTGCCACATGTAACCAGGAAATACGTGTTCATACTGAAATCCGGCATAAATTATCATGTTACACAATTCATTATAGAGCTGATGGTGATGTATATTCGACATTGGAAGCACATTAATCCTTGAATTTTAAAATTATTATACCCATGGAGGAAATTAACATCTTTCAACTTAATACTGTTAGTTTCCAAAGAACAAAACTTTTAATATAGTAATTAATTAATTTTAAAAAGAGTTAGTAATTTGGCGTTTAATGCAGTTTTAATATATATACAACACCTTCACCGTAAATATATACTAAACACGCTATATACAGATTTATTAGTACGCTTTCCTAGTCTTTCCTACACGAATCATCTCTGACAATACAAAGATGTCAAATATACTGAATAATGTCAGCGAAGGTTAGAAATCTACAATAATAATCCGAAATATGGGATGATAATTACATATTGTCACTAAATCAATACACTGTAATAGGTTCTGTGTATCTTTCATGTGTGATCTGAATATAGTAGTATTAAAGGTACAATGCTGCTATATAATAACACGAAAGAAAGAAAGAAAGAAAGAGGGGTAAACTTGTGCTACATGAGAAAAAAGAAACAATAAGTATTCCACGCAAAATATAAGAAAATAATGGCTAAGTGAATAATGTCACACAAAAAAGGCCAACAACACTACCTCACTAACGGATTACTTATGCCTCCGCAAATCGAATTTCTGTAAAGGAGTAGCTGCTGCATCAAACAGGTATTCTTACTTTAATGGTAATATTGTGAATAATTCACGATCGTCACCATTCTCATAGTTCGTGTAGCTGTTCAAATGACCTAGCTAGAAATGTACTGTTATTTACCTACCTGTTTAAAGATCTCTTTCGCACATATGTCGACAGTATTTTGTGCAGGTTTTACGCTGTAGAGAAATTTAGCCATGCACGTAGCGAAAATTGGTGTGGACGTTTGGTTAGCCAGAGATAGGAAATCCTATATTATTACCAGTGATTTCTCGAAAGCAATGGTCCATCCTAATCACAAATCGTAAAAAATATTCCACGGAACCTCAAAACTCCTGTTACTCCCAGTGATTTTTAAAATCAATAATGCAGCCATTTACAAGTCGTGAATACAACAAATAACCTCAAAACATTAGTATCCTTCAACCACCCTTCATATATACCAACCTTAAAGATGGCAAACCAAAGACATGCCAATAAATTAATTCAACAAATATTGCAAGATCGACGGAAGTTCATTATATATATCTTCTTATGTAACACTACTGCGAGAACAATCTTCGTTTTGTTTCAGTTATGTATTTTCTTTTTTACCATGATACATCTGTTCTTCAAGACCAGATGTTGTCGATGGCCCGCAGCTAATGTTCAAATGTTTGTCAATCTATCGGACCAAACTGCGTGGTCATCAGTCCGTAGCTTACAAACTACTTAAACATAAGTAAACTTACCTAAGGACAAACACACACACCCATCGCCCAGGGAGGACTCGAACCTCCACGGCGAGCAACCGCGCGCTCCGCAGCGAGAAGCTTTAGACCGCTCGGCTACTCCACCGCGGCCTATAAATGTTGAATACACATTCATTACATCGCAATTTGCGATATTTTTTTTATTTCACTCTTGCATTAACAATCTGCGTTTTTCCGTCCCTATGTTTAATAGATACATTTAGAGTGGTTTCTGACATTTGGCAGTTCTTGAGTTCACTAACGTGAATCGTTGTGGAATGGATTAATATATTCAAACGATCTTCATCAAACCCCATGGAATGTTTCATTGTAGGGGGAAAAGCACTGTTGTTGGCGTGGTTAAAGGTCTTGTCTCTCTGAAAAATTAATTGTGAAATCATTTACTTTCAAATTGAAAATCTGTAGGTTTTATTTAATTCTTTGATCCTTAATATACATTTTAAGTAATTTTAACTAAAGATATCATAACTTTTCATAGGCAATATTTACTGACTGAAATAACAATGCAAAAAGCACAGTTGTTGCCCGATAAGATACAGTACATGGCACTGAAATGTACAGTTTTTGGCACGTTAGGAAAACACGAATATATTGCCGCGAGAGGCCACGAACACCAACTGCCGGCATGGCGCAGGGGATACCGTCACGGACTGTGCAGCACAAGGTCGCCGGTTCAATCCCGCCCATCGGCAAAAATTTATTTCTTTGTAATTTACAATTCCAGAAGGTTCTACATCTTTATTATGTTCACTTGTAAGTTCTACTTGTTTCTTATGTTAACTGTTCTTCTAATTTCTGGTAAATTCTGTCTGTGTATAAATAGCAGAGCACTCTGCCTGAGAGGCGCCGTCTAGCTGCCGTCGAGTGAAGACCTGCCTGCTAGTGCTGCGCGTAACTTAGCTTCTCGTGTGTGTTTGTTTACGTTCAGTTAATTGTTCTTTCTGTGAGTGTTTACATCTGAAATTTGTGGGAGTGCGTCTCTAAGCTTGCCGTACGTCCACGTTTCGCCTATTGGCGGGATCTCGGTTTTCACCGAAATCTACACGCTACTGAAACGTCATGGCTGATTCCCTGAGGAAGAACACACTGATCTTCTCGTTCCAGAAAGAAACCCGGCATGTTCAACCAACTGCACTCGAAATCCTGGATTGGCTGTATGAGGTAATGGGCATTGATAATGATCTTGCACATACCACTCAATTAGATTCTGATGAATACTGTCTTTTTATTAAGTTTTTTAGTTCTGTGACAATTGATAAAATTTTGGGAAAGTGGGGTAGCTCTGTTGAGTTTGAACATAGAGATGGGTCCAAAAGCAAGGTTTCAATTAGGAAAGCTGATACCAAGTATATAAAAGTGAGAGTCTTAAATTTACCGATAGAGATGGATAATATTTTAATTAAGGAGGCACTTTCCAAATATGGTGACGTGCTCTCGATAGAAAATGAAAGGTGGTCAAAACACTACAAATTACAGTGTTACAATGGTATACGTGCTGTAGAAATGGATGTAAAGACGAATATTCCGTCATATATGACAGTGCATGGATACAAAGCACACATTGTGTATTCAGGACAAGAACCAACTTGTCAGATATGCAATGAATCTGGGCATTTTAGGTTAGACTGTCCACGACGGTACACGGTACTGAAAAGTAATTATGTAAAGCGGCAACGGCTCACCCTTGGTGAAGTGATGCCTCCTACTGCTATACCCTCCTCTGTTAATGACGTCACGGAAAGTATCACGGATATGACCAATGTTGATAAAGAATTTCCACCTTTAACGACACCTGCAAGTTATAGTCTACCTGTCCGAGAAAATGATCAGCAACCCAAGAAAAGACCGCTAGAAACACCTGAAGATCGTTCTGATGATGATTCCTCTTGCACTCTTCCCGTTCGTAAACAAAAGCAGTGCGAAGCGGGAGACGAAGAACCCACAGTAAACACTGCTATGGAAGTGGAAACTGCAGTGAAGGAATCAAAGGCATTGGATGAGCAAGAAAAAGGTGCAGTAGTAGACGAACCTGTCACGATTCTGCCTGGCGCGGAGGAGAAGGAAGTAAACTCCGACGAGCCGGTAGAATCAGGGGAAACAGAGGAAGCAGGAAAACAGCAACAAGACGCCGCGGCCGCAGTGATACCCGCCGCGCATGAGCGCGAACAGCAGGGCGGCAGTTGCCGCCAGTCCCCGCCTGAGCGTCCCTCGCAACCGACGGACGTAAACAAGGAAACTGTGAAGGAGGTGCCGGCGACTCAGGATGGCCGCCGCCGCCGAATAAAGCCGCAACCAAATCTGAATGTGGCTCGTAATCAAGGAAACCAACAACCTGCCATGGGCGCTCCGAAGCCACGAAATATAAAATACGAAATAGTCACTGCAGATACCTCGAAAGAAAACACAAAAAATGATTCCTTACCAGTTACTCCACACAAGGATCAAAGAGATAAATCCCAAGCACCGGAGTCTAGAGAAAATACTTAAGTGTAGATCAAATAGTGTGCCAATGATCATGAACTGTTATTTCTTTTTTCGTTCTTCTGTAAATCTTCACATTTTCTATATCAGTCAAGTTTCCGTTATAAATTCTATGATTTCAATTACTGTCAGCACAGTAGTGTCTTAAAACAGTTTATTATTTGTTACCATTATTCCTTGAGGGTAACTTAAAGCTTTAGTTAATTATTTTCCCTCTCGCTTACCTAATGATGCAAGCGTATACTGTAGCTACTATGAATATCAATAAGATTCACTCATAGTGACTAAAATGTAAATGTTAGAATGGCTACAAGTAATATTACAATGGCGCAATCTTATACGATTACTACAGTAAACATAAATAAAATAACATCAGAATTGAAACTGGCGGCGCTTAAAGAATTTCTATACGACTCTGGAACCGATATTGCCTTGCTACAGGAAGTTTTAATGCCCGATCTTAGTATACCAGGATTTATTTCTTACATTAACGTCTCACTTGAAACAAGTGTAGGAACGGCTGTATTAATACGACATGGCATTCCAGTAACAGATGTGGAACGATTGGAATCCGGAAGAGGGATAGGGTTAAAGATCTACGATGTGACAATAATCAACTTGTACGCTCCTTCCGGGTCTTCACATCGATCTGACAGATCAAAGTTTTTTAAAGAAGACATCATATACCTATTACGAAGAAATCCAAGCCAACTCATAATTGGTGGTGATTTTAATAGTGTTTTAAATCGTAAAGATCAGATCCCCAATTTTAATTTTTGTAATGAATTAAATCATCTAGTTACGAACCTGAATTTAAAAGATGCGTGGGAAATCAAGTATCCTACTGCTGTCGAATTTACTTTCGTCACATCAAATTCATGTAGCAGAATTGACAGGGTATATGTTGCTCAAGATCTTACATCCTCCGTAACAAAAGTAGAAACTATTCCTACGTACTTTTCGGACCATTCCAGTTTGTTGATCTGCATAAATTTGCGACCACAGCCTATACGTCAGTTCAGGAGTCACTGGAATTTAAACGTCTCGTTGTTGCAAGACAGTTATTTAGAAGACACACTAAAGGAAGCCTGGACAGTGTGCCTACGTGCACTTAACAGATATGCAACCACTATCGATTGGTGGACAAAAAGAGCGAAGCCGTAGCTGAGGAAGGTTTTAATGCAATATAGTAGTCAGAGGGCAAGATGTATTAAGAATAATATAGAGTTTTATTATTCAATCTTAAGAGAGTTATATAGCCAGACATCTGCGTCGACCCTTCCCCTGGAAAACATTAAAAAAGTCAAAGCGAAATTGCTCACTATTAAAAGGAAGCAATTAGAAGGATTAAAAATAAAATCAAAAGCGAAATCAGTTACAGAGGATGAAATGACTTCTCTCTATCATTTACTAAAGGATGCTAAGAACAGGAAGAGATCGTTTATTGATGAAATCAGAACAAAACATGGCATTACTCTAAAAACCCAGAAGGATATTGTTAATGAAGTGCATCGATATTATAATGAATTGTATTCTGGAAATGCAGGACGGGTTGAAAATTCTGATAATTTCTTTAACATTATAGTCCCACAGCTGACGGAAAGTGATAATCAGGAATTCCTTTCTGAGGTTAATGAAGAGGACGTTTATGAGTCTCTCTGCAGTTCACCATTAAAAAAATCCCCAGGACCCGATGGTTTGCCAGTGGAATTTTACGTTCGTTACTGGCCAATTGTCGGTGAGAAAATTACTGAGATGGTGAATGAGGTTATTAAGGCAAAAATGATACCACCAGAATTTAAAGAGAGCAAAATTGTACTCGTCCCTAAAAGTAAAGGGAACAAAGACCTAAATAACTTTCGCCCAGTTTCGTTGCTGAATTCAGACTACAAAATTGTTGCTAGAGTTGTAAATAAAAAGTTTTCATCATTAACACACAAAATCATTAGTCAACATCAAAATTGTGCCGCGGGGAGAAATATATTTCATACTTTAGTTGATTTTAGAGATGTCATTGCAATCACCTCTGTAACGAACATAAAATGTGCGTTGACTTTTTTGGACTTCCATAAAGCCTTCGATGTGGTAAACCATGAATACCTGCTGCAGACTTTAAAGCGTCTGGGATTCAATCAACAGGCCTTGTCTCTGATCCGAAACATTGCCACAGGAATAAATGCATGAATAGCTGTCAACGGCCAAACAACAAAACTGCTACAAGTTAGACGAGGTGTTCCTCAAGGAAGTCCCCTTTCCATGACCCTATTCGCCATCTCACTGGACCCGTTTCTCAGACATGTTCATGACAAATTAACAGGCATCACACTAGGAGGACATAAAACTGTTACAAGAGCTTATGCTGACGATGTAGGAATTGTCATAAGAAATATGGAAGATATATACACATTAGAAACAGTAACGAGAACTTACTGTAGTTTGTCTGGAGCAAACGCAAATGAAAAGAAAAGCAAAATCTTAAATCTTAGAGGTTTTGACAGAATAAACATGGAATGGGCAAAAGTGGTGAAGCAGCATAAAAGCCTAGGAATAACACTAACAACAAACGCCATGAAAATGGCTGCAATAAACTGGAAAGACACCTCCGAAACACTTCGAGGTGCTATAATGGAGAACTTATCACGTTCCTTAAATCAGTTTTAGAGGGTTAAGTACATAAACTTATGTATCCTGTCCAAAGCATACTATACAGCCCAAGTATTTCCAATACCAAGGATGATAGCCCGGAAAATTATGTCCAGAATTACAAACTTCCTGTGGAAAGGAGAAATATTTCGAACAGCAGTCAAGGTAGCCACCTTAGATCCGAGACATGGCGGTTTAGGTCTAACTGACATCACAAGCAAAGCTTCGGCACTTTTCGTCAAGAGGCAAATGAATGTAATAAGAGAATCTCAAGACAGTATTACCAGTCAGCTCTTTGAAATCGTTAAACCAGAAAATCTACAACCCCCTATTGATGTGCGAAAAATAAATAGTCGTCTACAGCATGTGAGAACATTTTATATTGAACTAAGTTATTTGAGTACTGGACTTCGACAAGCTCAACAGATAACATCAGGAGCAATCATGAGGGAAAGGTGGAAAAGTGAAGGCAGAAATAAAATAGAAAGACAGTATCCAAATTTAGACTGGAATGCTATCTGGGAAAACATCAACTTAAAAGTCCTGACCTCCGATATAAGAACAACGTGGTACAAATCAGTGAACAACATCATTAGTACTCACGAAAGACTCTACGGAATTGGTCTCAGTGATACCATTCTGTGTCAGCGGTGCCATCTAACAGATACAATAACACATAGATATACATGCGGTGGGAATATAAATAATTGGAACTGGATTAAAGAGCAAATTGCATTTATTACAAGGACATCATCCAACAATATAACATCAACTGTTCTTCATAGACCTCAAGAACGGTACTTTCCAGACGCAGAAAATAACGCCGTGTACTGGCTGATAGGAAATTATGTAAATTATGCCATCAACAACCTGGGACCAGACAACATCATAGACTTCCAGATGTATATACGGAACGAATACTACAAAATTAATAGGTATATGGATCACAAGAAAAAGTTCGGTAACATGTTGAAAATTGTATAAAATCGGATAAAATACTAAATACATGACTCAATAACAACACGCTATTTCCCTTACCCTGTTTTCTGGATGGACTTAATTTAGGAAAAAAGTGGCGGTGGCATTAGATTTTTTTTTTTTTTTTTTTTTTTTTTTTTTTTTTTTTTTTTTAGGCGAGTCAATTAGATTGGGTATGGTTAGTTAGGTGCCAACGCCTGAAGTGGAGAAGCACAGGAAAAAAAAAGTTGGATACAAAAAATAAATAAAACAAAAAAGAAAAAAGGTTCTTGTTTGATAATAAAAAAAAAGGTCGCAAAAAAAATTACAAAAAATTGTCCTGGTGCAAGTCTTTCAGAAGGACGAAAAAAAATAGGCAACGATAAAAAAATTGGTTAAAGCGTAAAAAAAATAAAAAAGTGGCTAGGAAACAAAAAAAAAAAAAAAAAAAAAAAAAATAAAGAAAATAAGAAAAAAAAGAGGCAGTCAGTGCGGCGTGTATGTTGTTTATAAAGAGGCAGTCAGTGCTACGTGTATGTTGAGTTCGTAATAAACGTGCTTTCAGTATAAGTGCTGTATTTAGTTGCCTTCGAAGTCAAGCCTACTTCCATTGCAACGTGACATTGTTTGGTGGAGGCGCCGGGTACACTGTGCAACAGCTGCATCACCATGGCTCCGATTAGGCAACGTAAAAGCCGTCGCTTACACGGACTGGAACCGGAATACAAGGGATAAACCGAGTACATCCTTCCAAAAGTCCGTATCATCAGAAGAACGATAGAGAGGACACCAGCAATAAGCCAGCTGCACATCAGACACCCGTCGGTGTTCTCTAGAGATGATGGACAGGACCCCAACAAATGGCTAAAAGGGTTCGACCGAGTCGCCAAGTACAACAGGTGGGATCATACGATGTGCTTGGCAAACGTTTATTTCTACCTGGACGGAACAGCCCAGCAATGGTTCGAAAACAACGAAGACAAGTTGAATGACTGGGAGACGTTCCAGGAGGAACTTAAGAAGACGTTTGGAAACCGCCAACTGAAGAACCGGGCCCAACGACATGGTGAGCCGACACAATCATACACACAGAGTGTTTTGGCCCTGTGTAACGTAGTCAATCCGAACATGACTGAAGCGGACAAAATCACGCACCTGATGAAGGGAATTGCAGAAGATATGTACCAAGCTCTTCTGATAAAAGACGTCGCTACGACAGAAGAGTTCATCAAGTGGTGCCAGCGTATTGAAGAGATGCAACAGTGGAGGGTTGGACGCAAGAAGTATGACAGACTCCCAAATGTAGTCCCTATGGCCGTTGTGGAAGACCAGCAGGACTTGGCTTCTCTCATACGACAAATCGTGAGAGAAGAATTACAACAGTGCATGGCAGCCGGGACTATTAGACCGAGCGAGCATCAGATTATGGCAATGGATGTGAGCCCTGTAAGTCACGAGGTAGCCGACGTCGCTGAGGACGAGGTATTTCAAACATTAGCTCCTGTCTGTCCCGTCAATCGCACCCGACGTGAAGAATGGCGTCGCCCTGCTATGACTTAACGCTACAGCCGCCAAACGGCAGCCCATGAACCGACCGATGCGACCACAGCCAACTCGCCCGGTAACTATGACGCCCCACAGAAGAACAGATGTCTGGAGGACAGAAGACAACACACCATTGTGTTTCCACTGTGGACGCCCTGGACATGTCGTACGCTACTTCAGAGAGAGGAGGCGAGTATTCGATGATTATTTTGCCGCAAGACGTCAGCCGTCGGAGCAGTTCTATCCAAGGCAGTCACCTGCTGATGAGTTCAGTCGACATATGGGAAGAAGCTCATCGCCGTACCCTAGACGAGCTCGCTCCCCGACGCGCCGCAGCCGTTCACCGTCGCCGTACAGAGGTACCAGCCGATCCCCTAGCCGCCGCGCCCAGGAAAACTAAGCGAGGCGACCATATACGGAGGTGGGGCCGCCGCAGATGAAAATCCTCCATGGACGACAGTCGCCAAGATGTCGGGAAATCTCATCGACGTCATAATCGACGGCCAACCCGTCCGGGCACTTGTTGATTCAGGAGCCTCTTTTTCTGTATTATCGGATAATTACCGCCGCACACTAAAGAAGACAATGTTCTGTGATACGGGAGCAACTGTACTGAAGGTCGCGAATGGAAAGTACGTCCATCCAGCAGGAACTTGTGTCGCAAGAATAACCATCAACAACAGGACGCAGCCGTTAGAATTTTTCGTGTTAACAGAATGTAGTCACAATGTCATCCTTGGATGGGACTTCCTTCAGGCATCCCAAGCTATCATTGACTGTGGAAGATCTGAGCTGCAAATTGAAGAAGTTGTTCCGCCAGATACACGTAATACAGAATTTTCTGGGAAGTTATTCGTCGTTGACAATGTGACGATACCGCCGTTGACAATGAGAAGAGTTGCAGTCACAAACACAGATGACTGGTTAAACTGTGAAGTTCTTGTTGATAGTAAAAAGTTTATCAGGCTCACAAAAGAAATTTACATACCAGCGGCTGTCATAAGCATAACCGGTGGTCAAGGAGAGGTTTGGATCACAAATTGTCACGAGCAGTCACAACTTATCCCCAAGGGAATGTGTATCGGGACAGCTGAACCAATCCAGGACGGTGAGTTCAACGTCATCAATGAAGTCCCATGCCCTGCTATTAGTGCAGACAACACGCTGGAGGAAACAAACGTGGAACTGATAATAGGGCCTGGACTGACCAAGGAACAACGCCAGAGGGTGTTAGGTATACTGCGCCAATTTTCGGTTGCATTCACACCTCAGCATGGGAAAAGTCAGACGAAACGGCGCACGATAAAGCACCGTATAAATACTGGGGACCATCCGCCAATTAGCCAGCGTTCGTATAGTGTCGCCAGCTGAAAGACGGATAATTCGGGAGGAAGTGGAGAAGATGTTGCGAGATGACATTATTCAACCTTCGGAGAGTCCTTGGTCGTCTCCGGTGGTCCTCGTAAAGAAGAAGGATGGCACGTGGCGATTCAGTGTCGACTATCGGCGGCTGAACAGTATCACAAAGAAAGATGTCTACCCATTGCCGCGTATTGATGACACCTTGGACTGCTTGAAAGGAGCTACATACTTCTCAACTATGGACATGCAGACAGGT
Source organism: Locusta migratoria (assembly GCA_026315105.1). Classification (NCBI taxonomy): domain Eukaryota; kingdom Metazoa; phylum Arthropoda; class Insecta; order Orthoptera; family Acrididae; genus Locusta; species Locusta migratoria. The sequence goes on from CM048747.1 coordinate 109,031,057, forward strand.
TACTGGCAAATCGAGGTTAACGAAGCTGACAGGGAGAAGACGGCTTTTATTACACCTGACGGCCTCTATGAATTTAAAGTAATGCCATTTGGATTATGTAATGCTCCAGCCACATTCGAACGCATGATGGACAACTTGCTTCGACACCTTAAGTGGACGACGTGTCTCTGTTATTTAGATGACATTGTCGTTTTCTCGAAAACATTTGAAGAACATTTGAGTCGCCTGTGAACTGTTTTGAAGTGTGTTCAGGCTGCAGGTCTCTGCCTCAATCCAAAGAAGTGCCTCTTCGTCGCCAAAGAGATAAACATCCTGGGGCACCTAGTCAACGGAGATGGTGTCCGTCCTGATCCAGATAAAGTAAGGGCAGTCACAGAATTTCCAACTCCTCAGCACATTCGTGATGTGAGAAGTTTTCTCGGGCTGTGCTCATACTACCGACGTTTCAAAAAAGGATTTTGTAACAAATCACGTCCATTACAAGAGCTTCTGCTGGGAGACGCCAAATTTTACTGGGATGAGACAAAAGAAAGAGCTTTCCGAGCACTTAATGAGGCTCTAACTTCCGCACCAGTACTAGCCTTGTACGACGATAATGCAGAAACGGAACTTCACACAGACGCCTGTGGCTATGGGATTGGTGCAGTGCTTGTACAAGTTCAGGATGGTGCTGAAAAAGTGATGGCCTATGCGTCAAGAGTACTCTCAAAGTCCGAGATAAACTACTCTACAACTGAAAAGAATGTCTCGCAGTTATCTGGGCTATCAACAAGTTCCGGCCGTATTTATTCGGCAAACCATTCACCATCGTGACAGACCACCATTCTTTGTGTTGGCTGACTAGCTTGAAGGATCCATCAGGTCGACTAGCAAGATGGGCACTAAGACTCCAAGAGTACGATGTCACAGTGGTATTCAAGAACGGGCACAAACACAAGGATGCCGACTGCCTTTCGAAGAATCCATTAGTGGAACACAACAGCATTAATGAAATTTCAGCTCTCACTGAATTAGATGACGTTACAGCTGAACAGAGGGAAGATCCAACACTATTAAAAATGATAGCGGCTTTGGAGAAAGGAGAACCGACCAATGGAGAGTTCCAACTTATAAACGGAACATTGTACAAGAGCAACTACGATCCACTGGGCCCCAAATGGCTACTTGTCGTTCCAGCTCATCTCCAGCCAGCTATTCTCAAATATTTCCATGATGCTCCAATATCCGGTCATCTGGGATTCGTGAAGACCCTAGACAGAATCAGACGCAGGTATTACTGGAAAGGTCTCTACCGATCTGTCAAGCACTATGTGAGTCACTGTAAAGAGTGCCAGCGACGGAAGCATGTGCCGCAACTACCTCCAGGACATCTCGTACCGATTCCGCCGGCAGCAGCTCCATTCCACCGAGTTGGGATCGATCTTTTAGGGAGGTTTCCGAAGTCGACAACCGATAACCGTTGGATAATAGTCTGCACTGACTACCTCACACGCTACACTGTCACCAAACCTGTGCCGACTGCAGAAGCTCCAGAGATCGCAGAATTCCTTGTAGAAGACATTATTTTGAAGCATGGAGCACCACGTGTCATGATATCTGATCGTGGAAAAGTATTCCAGTCAAAACTAGTATTAGAGGTAATGTCACGGTGCAACATTGTCCACAGAATGACAACTGCATACCATCCTCAGACGAATGGTCTTACGGAACGTTTTAACAAAACTTTAGCCGACATGCTGTCAATGTACGTCGATGTTGAGCAGAAGGTTGGGATTCAATTCTGCCAGTCGTGACACTTGCTTACAATACGGCAAGACAAGACACCACAGGCTTCACTCAGTTTTTCCTGCTCCATGGCCGTGAAGCTGAGACGACAATGGATACACTGTTCCCGTTCCAACCGGACGACACTCAAAATGACTATGTTAAAAGGCTCATCACCAGGGTCGAAGAAGCAAGACAGTTGGCCCGCATACGGACACTGGACGCCCAGGAGAAGGACCGTCAGTGGTATAACGACAAGCACCGACCTGTTGTACAACCCAGGAGATCTGGTACGGATTTTTACCTCTGTACGGAAGGTTGGACTTCAGAAAAGTTATTGAACCGATACTTTGGTCCGTATCGTGTCATACGCCGCCTGTCAGACGTCACATACGAAGTTGAGGATTATGAGCCGTCGTCGAAACGTCAAAAACGAAGAGACATTGTTCACGTCCTGCGCATGAAGCCTTACTACGATCCTGAAGAGCAGGTAGACGACAATGGCTTCTTGTACAAGGACTTTAAGGACGGTAATGTTCCTGATGAAGCCACGACAGGAACGTCTGTCGTCGATAATCGCAGAGAAGGGAAGGATTCTCTTGAACTGTCATACAGAGGACCCATGACACGGTCAAGATCCAGGAAATTGTAGCTGGCTCCACAGGGATCATAACAGCGGGTCGCTGTTTCTTCAGGAGAGGGAGCAATGCCGCGAGAGGGGACGAAGACCAACTGCCGGCGTGGCGCAGGGGATAGCGTCACGGACTGCGGAGCACAAGGTCGCCGGTTCAATCCCGCCCACTGGCAAAAATTTATTTCTTTGTAATTTACAATTCCAGAAGGTTCTACATCTTTATTATGTTCACTTGTAAGTTCTACTTGTTTCTTATGTTAACTGTTCTTCTAATTTCTGGTAAATTCTGTCTGTGTATAAATAGCAGAGCACTCTGCCTGAGAGGCAGTCAGTGCTGCGTGTATGTTGAGTTCGTAATAAACGTGCTTTCAGTATAAGTGCTGTGTTTAGTTGCCTTCGAAGTCAAGCCTACTTCCAATGCAACGTGACAATATTAATTGCAAAAGAAACAATTCCGTTACTTATTCACTTTTTTTACACATGAAACTGGGTCATTCCACGTCAAGTGTCCCAGCTTAGAGGAATCTCCCGCCTCGACCATCTTCAATTTTGATGAAATTTGTACGGTATGTACCTGAGGGCCCGACATGAATGTATGAAAAATTCAGGCTCACTTATAACGTAATTCACGTACTAGAGCCATTTTTCTGAAGACGACTTTTACCGACATCGAAAAGTCACGAAGAAAAGTTTAGCATTCCACTGTTCCTAATGTTCCTAATGTAAAAGAGTTCTTGGTACAGTGGTAAAACTTCTTGTGCTCCACAAAAAGGATGCAGATACAGTTCAAAAAGCAATGCATTTGGCATAATGTCTGTTCAAATTGGTCATAAATCATCTAGCGAGAAATTTGTCACATAATTTAACGAGGCATAAGTAGTGGAAACTGCGCTACAGACCGGGTCTGTTGTCTAACTACTGTCTCTCTGCGTGTTTACTACAGCACCAGTTTGGACTTGGATTTTGTGTTTAATTACTGTTCTACTATCCTGTGAATATGCTAAAAACCAGAAAAGTGTCAAAATATACCCGTGTTCAAAGTCATGTATCTAATTGTCACCTACCACATTATTTTCATTGACACCATTCGACAGAGTACACTTTTATTATTGAAATTGTAATTATTCTATTAAAAAACGTATTTCCATTTTAGTGTCTCTTTGGGTAAGGTACAAATATTTTGCCGGCCGCGGTGGCCGAGGGGACTGAGGCGCTCCCGTCACGGTCTGCACGGCCAATACGGTCGGGGGTTCGAATCCCCCCTCGGGCATGGATATTTGTGCCGTCCTTAGTATAAGCTAGTTCATAAGTAGTTTGTAAGTTTAGGGACTGATGACCCCGTAGTTAAGTCCCATAGACTACACAAACATTTGAATTTCAGTGAATCGTAGCCCCCTAACCTAGGGACTATGCCCGATAGCCATGCAAGGCTACGTGTGTCTTTACTGTAGGGTACCAAGCCTGAATATGAAAGTCCAGCATGCTCCCAAGCCAGAATATTATATAGCAGGTTCCAAACCTGAATGTGGGTATCTAACAGTTTCCCACGCATTGTTTGAATCTTTTTGTGGTTACCAAGCCACAATACAGAATTATTCAGTTGATAATTCTTTAAATTTGTTGCTGATGTCCGAAACTACAGCTTCTGACAAACTGCATTACCGCCCAATCATTGAAGCAGATGGAACTGCTATTACTGCAATTATCTGTTGTTCTGGGATCAAACGTACGTCTCTACTAGCAGGCCAAACAAATGATTCCGCAGTTCTATGAGGATGCATGCAATTAATCAAGGCATCTGTTTCTTTACATGAAAATTCACAGATATTTCCTATCCACCATTTCCCATCATAAACGCAACAGACATTCTGGTCAGGTTGTAGTTCAGTATTTGCAACGTTTTAGTAGCAACTGTAGCATATGGCTAACATTTACTATAAAAGACAATGAAGTCGCTTTTCATCAATTGGCAGAAAATGGTGATGATCTCTTGCACCATATACCGTACATCCATCCTCAAAACGTTTTTCCTTATCAGTTTTTGTATTTTCAATAATTTCTTTTTTAATATAAATAAATTGAATTGCATACACATTTTTTTTCATTTTTCAGTATTGAAACAGATCAGTTGGTTTCATGATTTGGTTGTCAACTGGGCGCTGAAGGCTAGCTTTTGCTGCTAAACGCTTAACTGTACCCCACTTTCAAAATACAAATATTTGTAGAGCTTATGGGACTTAACTATGGGGTCATCAGTCCCTAAACTTTCAAATTACTTATGAATAGCTAATACTAAGGACGGTACAAATATCCATGCCCGAGGGGGCATTCGAACCCCCGACCGTAGTGGCCGTGCAGAACGTGACTGGAGCGCCTCAGCCCCCCATTTCCATCATATAGTGACTTCCCATGGCTTGGTCCGAAAAAAACCATTCGGCATTATGCCAAAACCATTTTTGTGATGGCATAGATTTAGGGAACTCTTAAAACTTTTATACTGTGCACAGAACCGCCAATAAATAATTAATATGCTTAATTTCTTTAAATCTGCACTTCAGCGAGTTGATCAAGTATGTTAAAAAAGCATGCACTGCAACTGTGTCATGTCGGAGGCAATCACTGATTGTGTAGTGATATACTGATTTCCCATTCCATTTAAAGACTTACAGTTTCACTAAAGGACTAAAACCAGTAAACGAACTTTCCTTACAATAAGAATTACTCACTAGACGTAGTAGTTTACACTCTACCGAAAATGCTCGAATATGCTTCCATCATGAAGCTTTACACCTACAAATATTTGAGGAAAGCGAAATTTTTGCACCTTACCCAAAGAAAAAGCAAAAGGAAAAATCAATTTTTCTAATAGAGTGAAATGTGTTCTGTTGAATGGTATAGTGGTATAATGTGGTAAGTGTCCATTTTGAGATATATGACTTTGAACATGGATATATTTTGATACATTATGATTTTTACCAAGTTTACAGGATGGTAGCATAGTGAATTTTTGATTTTTGATATACTAACCACCCATACAAACAGTAGTTTGGCAAAAGACCAGATCCACAGCGCACATTAATTTTTGTATAGAGTACAAAATTTTGTACCACTATACCAAGAACCAAGCGTCATGCTTTTTTACATTAGGAACAGTGGACTGTTAAGCTTGAAGATTTCTTCGCGACTTTTCGGTATCGGTAAAAGTGGTCTTCACAAAAATGGCTCTTGTACGTGAACCAAGACATAAGTTAGCCTGAAACTTTGCATACGTTCATTGCGGACGCTCAAGTTCATAATGTACAAATTTCATCAAAATTGAAGATGGTTGAGCTGGAAACCCTTGGACACTTCACGCAGAATGACTCAACTATCATTTGAATCTCCGTCATTCACAGTGAAACACATATGACAACTGAAGTGCACTCTACCCTCGTCAACTTCAGGTATATGTACCTGATGAATTTTTGGGACACTTTTCGTGAAAAAGTTTGTAACAAATGGTCATTTTAGTGACCATTCTTTACGTGGTCTTATATTTCTAGCACACGTATAACAGGCGCCTTGCCTACAGGATTCATACGTTCTATGCCAATTTCTAGGCTTCTATTAGTAGGCTTCAGTGTCTGTGAAGATTCACCTTCTTTTATCTTGGCATTCTGTTCCGTGATGTCCTTCTTATTATCTCTTTTTTTATCGCTCTTTAGTTTCCTCCTCTTCTTTCTTTTTTTATTGCCTTTTCTTGAATTTTTTCCAGGGTTCGCTTGATGATACAAAAGAAAGCTGCTGAATATGTCGCTGTCCTTTTCTCATAGGAGATTCAGGCCACGCCAAAAGTCATATAGTTTGGGGGAGTATGTTTGTTTATCAGGGGTAGCAAACAACTTGCGCCTCACTGGCAGAGTCCTTTGATTTGGCATAGCGTCATCTCCTGTTGTGTCAGAATTTACCGCTCCTGGCAAAATGGCCTCTTCTCTTTTAGCTGAACTGTTTGTCGTTAAAGTATGATCATCATCCACTCTGGCTTCCCCCTCAGACATAGGTGGGGTATCGATTACTTCCATTATATTTGGAGCTCTGTCAGTAGTCACGAGGACAATGGCGGTTTCGTTAGCAGTGCTGGTAGATGTCTGTTACTGTTGCTCGGTCACTAGTTCATGTTCTTGAATTGTAGCTGATGCAATTTGTGCCATGCTTTTGTTAAATACCTCATTCCACATACGAAACAGAATGTATAATTCATTGCTATTTTCCTCTGCACATTCATTTCCTATGTTGGCAAAAATTTGCAATAACTCATTTCCAACCAAATTACTGAAAGTTTCGAAATATAAATGGCGCATTTCACCGTTTTCATTTGCTTCTGTTGTCACACGTCCAACATTTGAACTTTAGAGGCATTTTCTGAAATCCACTGCGTCTGCAGTCCAAGGACATAGACCACTTGCCCGGAAACTAGGATCTCTGGTTTGACATATTTGTCTAAGACAGCTTTCAAGAGGGGACAGAACGATCCTTACTCATCTGTTTTTCAGGATGATCGTTACGCTATTTAAGATTTTCTCCACTCCTATTTAATTGGCCTAAATGCTGCTACATCTGCAGGTTGTAAAATGCGGGTGGCATTAGTATAAAGAGTCACAAGCATAATACTAAGCTGGGTTCACAATTCACTGACTGACACGTTAGGTGACTTTTGTGGCTGTCAATAAAAATTATAACTGTGGTTTTCATATTATTTTTTTTGATAAATGGGGCAAATATATTGCCAATAAACTAATAGAAGATTTTCGTCCTCATCCAGCCACTCTCACTACGACCAATTCCTCGTGAATCTGGGGCAGAACGAAGAACATTCGTTGGTATCCTTTGATATGTAAAAATTACCATTGGCGGAACCATCAGTCCTGATGCAGAGAAGGAAACATAAATGTAACTGAAGTCTTAGATTTTCCTCTTCCTATTCCATACACATATTTACCCCCTTTGGTCCCAGAACTTTACTGCTTGTTAGGTTTAATGAAAAACATATATCATCAACAATAAATACCCTTGTGGGATCCTGCAATATATCAAAATGACCTTCATCTTTAACGAACTGACTAATTTGAGAAAACCAATGACGATTATCTTTCTCACTTGTTTTGATAACATCCCATTTCATATGAAACTGGATTGTCGCTCTTGCGGTGTTCTGTTTTTGGGCTGCAGCGTTATTTGATAGACCATTATTTACTGTTTCAATGGCAGCTGTTAGACCGCCAGGCAGGTATCTCTGTTTTTAAGATGACATTTGAGAATGTCTAAATGAAAATATTTCCTGTAATTCGGCGCCGGCCGCGGTGGCCGAGGTGACTGAGGCGCTCCAGTCACGGTCAGCACGGCCACTACGGTCGGGGGTTCGAATCCCCCCTCGGGCATGGATATTTGTGCCGTCCTAGTTCGTAAGTAGTTCATAAGCAGTTTGTATGTTTAGGGACTGATGACCCCGTAGTTAAGTCCCATAAGATTAACAAACATTTGAACATTTTTTTGTAATTCGGCAGCCAATAAGTTACTAACGTCAGTAATGACAATACATGAATGACCTAATTTTCAGTTCTTTGACCCCATGCCAACTACAATCACAGATGTCTTACAGTTTATAGGCCCCATGCCAGCTACTATAATGGTAGAAGGAAATTTACTTCCAATTGTATAAGAATGCTTCTTGAGGTCAGGTCAAGCATATAAAAAAGAACGTAATATAAAACATACATTTGCAGTAGTTGGCATGGGTTGCCAAGAACTAGACAGAAGCAAAATGTAAGTACAGTTGCTGTCATCCAGCCGACTGAGATTTATTTGAGGTTGAAAAATTTAAACCGTTGCACAAACTTACTTGTAAGACCCTCAACTATTAATTACTGGCTACATAAAAGAATTTTATTAAATTTCCATTGGGTACGTACCCAATAATACGATAAATATGATAGATGACCCTTATGAAAACCTTTAAAAATCACCAACAATTTTGTAAAAACCACAGACACCAACAATAGACAGTTGGAGGGTAAAGAAATGTAAATTAGTGTAGGCAACATTGTAAAAATATTTTCCTTGGTTATTGCGCCCAGTATACAAAATATTTATCTTAATATAAGGAAGCAAAGAATGAACTGCCAATAATTGCCATGTAGCCAATAACTATATATTGCACCCACCCCCCTCACCATGTAGTGTTGTTTTGGGGACCCATCTTTTTCTTTTCTTTCTTGTAGCAAGCAACGTTGATTACACCTTGTATGTGAACATTGTCATCGAAACAGCGTGACCTACAAACACACACATACACACACCCACACACACACACACACACACACACACTTTGTTATTACAGGCCGTTAGCCATCATGTTAGAAAATATAGAACAGCAAGTGCGTGACATAAGACGTTGGTTTGGTGAGACTCGTGAGAAATTGGGTCAATATGTGTGAAGGCTCATTCTGATTGGCTGTTACGTCTTCTTCTACTTTAATTTGTTGTTATTTATTTAACTAAACAATGAATAACAATTTCGAGCTATATGATTAATGTATATATACTTATCTATAACGTAATTTGTTTCGTTCAATTACATGATTAAAAGTAGATACAAAATATTAATCTAAAGTTTAAAAGATTTCGTGAAAGGAGGAGACTGTCTTGGCGAACATCAGTCTAGAAACGAGGTTTCAAGAGAAAAGATGTCTCCACTTAGCACAGTTGCTTTTAACGCTCACATATTGTTCTGTCAATAAATATTATTCACAGTGTTTTGTGAATTTTAATTTAATGGCTTTCTTTTCTTTTTCTTATTTTTTTCATTATTTTTATTTATTTATTTTTGAGCATCAATGTGATCCCCAAAATAAAATAATAATTGACATTGGTATAATCTGATCATACTGAGCCATCGTATTTCGTTATTTTTGCCTTACTACAAGTACAATGGGTCTGTGACCTGTGTGCTGTATCTACGTGGGAACATCAGCAACAAGGATACTTCAGGTTAGTGATTTTTCCGGCCGCGGTGGCCGAGGGGACTGAGGCGCTCCAGTCACGGTCTGCACGGCCACTACGGTCGGGGGTTCGAATCCCCCCATGGGCATATATATTTGTGCCGTCCTTAGTCTTAGCTAGTTCATAAGTAGTTTGTAAGCTTAGGGACTGATGACCCCATAGTTAAGTCCCATAAGTTCTACAAACATTTGAACATTTGAAATGTTAGTGATTTATCAGGGATAAAATTCTTGAATATCCGTCTCCAGATCGCTTTTATTTTTTATAACATGACCGGTTTCGGGATAGTTGCCCATCTTCAGATCTGTTAACAGATGTGAAGATGGGCAGCTGTGCCGTAACTAGTCATGTTCTAGAAAATAAAAGCAATATGGAAACGGATATTCAGGTATTTTATTTATATGGCGATCATGGAAACTCTCTCGAGACTCATCAGTCTAGCTTTGATAGATCTATCAGATAATTAAGTGTTCTACCTTCATGTGTCCCATTTAATCCGAGTGAGGCTAAATGAGGGGAGATATTTAGAGAGAAGGACGGAAGTTTTAGGGAATTTTACGAATTTTCACATCACTCCCTTTCAGGTACAGGTTCAATCTGTCTGAAAAACGTTTCTTATGATTATATTTCTCTTTCTCCTCTCATAAGACATGGCATCACTTGCTGGGATATCTTCAAAATTTGTGAGGTTTGGAAAAAGGTCTCTAAAAGAAAGCAAGAACTGAACTCATATAATTAATATGGTATGTTGAAAGTAAAATAGTATGTGATAAGCTGCATAGGAAATGTTCTAGAACTGCGTGTAATAGATTATATACTACGTTAAGAATTTTTTAAACTGTGCTTGAACTGCAGTGGGTGAGATTAGTGAACTGTGATAGGCACGTCAAACAAAGGTGGCTAAAGGCACTGTCGTTAACAGTAACATTACATAAGGAAAATTTCGTGTGCGCGGTCCCTTGTAATATGTAATTTGCATCAGAAAACAATATTTTCATCGAACAACGGGGCGACGCAGTGCAACATGACAGTGCGGCCGACATCAGCTTTAACAAAAAGTACAGGCGATGTCAGCGGGCAGTAGCTTGCCGAGCAGCCAACCTGGGCATTTCATCAGTCCAACACAGCCGATTCAGTTGCAGGTTACAGAACAGCTCGGCAGCAGCAGGCAAAGAACAACGTAGAAAGAGTCTTATGACTGTACAACATACTATTCTTAAAGGCTCGAGATAACTTCACAGTGCTTGTAAGGTATCATAAACTATAGAATTTGGGAAGAAAATTGTTGCAAAATTTGTAAATTGTAAGACGGCAATTACGGTTAATAACAGTCCGAATACTAGTGCAATTGTTGAAAGCAATGATATAGAAATTAGACAAATGGAATTATTTTAAAAAAATAATCTGACCTTAGAAAGAGAGTAAAAATAATATAAAGATAATAAATCTGACGTGCTTGACCACAGTGAGGTGGTTGATGTGGATTAAGACGCTAAGAAAACAAAATCTGATGTCTCTACATTTCCAATACAACGTCAGACATTGTGGTAGATGATGTCTGTAGAAATTAACGAAGTAACGATTTATAAAATGTTATTAGAAGTCTCACGCAGCAATGTAATGGAAGTGATTTCGTAAACGGGGGACAAAATGCTGCTACAACTAGCGCAGCTAATGTTGCTTTAGCTAATGTTGATTGACATTAAACCGAGCCTTTACTTTATAATGTTCTTAAAACAGATTCGTGTAATTTGTAGACAGTCATCAAATTAAGTATATCAGTCCTCTATAAGTGTTTAATGAATTAAGTAATGTTTTCCGTAATCTTTCAAAAATGGAATCAGTTTCTAAAGGCGGTGCCATCGCAATTCAAGTGGCTTACAGAAAAAGGAAACTCTGACTACTGAAGTCACTAACAGAGATAATTAAAAACAAAGTGCAGCCGTGAAATGTTCCGAAAAGAGGTGAAAGTACAATTGTGTTTTAAATAGGATTACAGCAGTCGAATTTCACTCTGCGTCAACAGGAAGGTCGGATAGGTGGTAGCATTGTGATTAAGGGGCACAACACAAACAATTTAATGAGGTGGAATATGGACATACAATCACACGGATGAAGCTCGTAATTAACAATGAGGCACCCTGTGTTATTGACTTTCATGTAATGGTAGCACTTCGCCAAAGTCTTTACGATGCTCTTGTGTGGCAGAACTTCAACGAACTTCAGAGGACGTAATTAACGCCAGGTAGTCTAGTTATTCATACTGTTACTTTCTTTCATTTCGCACTATTAATCCTACTCTTCTACTCTTTCATTCGATTTCTGTCATCTTTAAGCTTTTCACCATCTTTAGTTAATTTATGGGCAGGCATACTAGCTAAATCCAGATATGGCAAATCCATATGACAATACTTCCAGGCAGTGACGTACATGAATACAGTCAAGGACGCTATAAAAATGATCCAAAAGTATGGATTTTCTAAAAGTAAAACGGAAGTGTTTGCAAATGAAAGTATGAACGATAATGCTGTAAGCTTACACTAAATCTTATGGAAGTATTAACAAACATGAAAACAGTACATGAAGAACACGTATTAAAGTACAGCATTACCGATATGAAAAGTCGCCGAATCTGAAGAAGAGTAAACGTACACTATAAGTGGTCTAAATGCGTAAGACACAAAAAAACTTCAAATGTTTGTAGAGCTTATGGGACCTAACTAGGGGGTCATCAGTCCCTAAGCTTACAAACTACTTAAGAACTAGCTAACACTAAGGACGGCACAAATATCCATGCCCGGAGGGGGATTTGAGCCCCCGACCGTAGTGGCCGCGCAAACTGACTGATGCGCCGCAGAACGCTCGGCCACGGCGGCCGGCGTAAGAGACAAGTTTTAGTGAGCCGCAAGGTAGGAAAGACTAAGTAGTGATCTATCAGATGCTTGAGAGGACGTAACGTCCGTGGTGTTTTATGAATAATGTTATACCGTATTAACATAAGTTACCACCACTTAAGTTGATTTATGTATGCGAACTCTATGAAGATTCTTATGGCGACAGAGAAGTCGCCCAAACAATTGTTTATGACATTATAATTACTTGACATCTCATTCAGAATTTATACAGGATGCGATCATAGTATGAATCTTATGAATCTCTTAGGAGATCATTATTTTCCATAGATCGCTTATATACATTGATTTTACATTGATTAATAGTTTCGACTTGTTAAAGTGTAATTATCACATCTTGATTGTCCAGGCATTGTAATCCCATATGTTTCAGATGAGCTGATACTATAGTGGCAAACTATAAATGGTATTCACAATACCAGACAAATGTGCCTCAACGTCACACTGTTCCACATGTACAGGCAGTGTGTCGTCAAAGCAAGAACTGAAGCTGACATATTGAATAACTAGTTCTAATGGGATGGTAGGAGAGAAGTCGGTAATAAAGGGCGACTGATGTTAGGATACATTGGTTCAGCAACACACAGCAGAAACTATAGAAGCCCACATACTGAACTTAACTCCTTCCCACAACAAATTTCGAAAGGCCCATCGGGTACCGACCGACCGGTGTGCCATCCTCCGCCCGAAGGTGTCAACGGATGCGCTATGGAGGAGGACTTGGTCAGTGTCCCGCATTCCTGATCGTTATCTCTGTTTTTGCGACCGGAGCTGCAAGGTGACAGTACAGATTCATCAGGATCAGTACTACGTAATGAATGATACGTACACTCTCTACGACTTAACATAAGAGGATCTTGGAGAGTCGTATGAAAGTCGAATAATATCACTTACCCACACGCCATAAAGCACCATATGTGTACAACAAACCGCGACCTCGCCGTCGGAGGTTCGAGTCCTCAGTCAGACATTGGTACGTTTTTGTTGTCAGTGTAAGTTAGTAAAATACTTTGAAAGTCTGGGGATCGATGACCTAAGCAGTTTGTTCCATTAGGTTAATAAACATTTGAACATTTGTTTCACACAATGTAACACTCACTGTCGCTGTTTCTACTAGTAACGCTGAAGTGATCGCCATTTCCTTGAAATGCTCGTAAGTCTGTTCTGATGTGAACTTATGTAATTGTTTGGTTTGATGCGGGTAGCCCGTTGTTCTACAGTACATCTTACGAAGTTCGTCACTTCCCTCGTTTGGAGAAACTAAGCAACTACGTTACCATGCTTTGGCTCCGGAAAGACTTTCATCACGTTTCGTAGAAGATTCTGAATCGTAAGATGCTGCTTTGTGCGTCCGATGCGGTGTTGTGAGTGGCTCTGATAAGTGGTGCGCTCCAGTACTAACTATTTGGAAACAGCCATGAGTTGCGGGAAATGTTGTGCAGACAATGTGAGAGGAAGCTAACCTCTGGGAACTGCATGACTCACAAATCAGAAGAGTCGTGCCGCAAAGCGAAGTACTGGTTACCGGGAATCGCCATCGCATGATACCAGAAAGTCAAAATTGTCCTTTCTCAATCCAACGGTTGCGATGTTATGAATTCCTTTCCAGCTGCACCTTCGACGTCGTCAGAGCTCACGGAACAATTGCTTCTTTCTTAAGTTGCGGCGTTCAGTGTGCTTTAAAAGATTCAGTAAAATGGTTCATATAAATATGTCTCATGGAGAAGTTTCTTATAAATTTTCACGTACATCTTATCAGTGGTGGACTAGGACTGTCGGAGGCCCAGGGCAGCGGCAAAACAAAAATAGCCCCTCCCCCTCCCCGAAATACATGTATTACTATACAAAGAGTAACCTTTGAGATTGGGAAACCTCCCAAGACGACAGACACTGGACAGTCTAAAAATAAATTTTGAAAGCATTTTTTTGAACAGCGATTTTAAAAATTTTAATATTAAAATAAGACAGTTTACATAGCATTTAGTTGCGTTTATTCCTGGCAACCGGTTTCGGTTTTATCTTCAGGCTTTTGGCACCTTGGTGGTGAACGATGGCCGGAGCAGGCGTCAACTGCTCAATGAGCAGAAATCGGTTGCCGGAAAAAACGCAACAAATTGCGAGATAGGCTGTTTTATTCTAATTAAAAAGAATGCTTTCTAGATTTGGAGGCCGCAGAAGGAGAGGCCGAAGGCGCTAGAGGTATTTGGGGGACCCCCCCCCCCCCCACGTCCTTTAGCCCGCCACTGCATCTTAACATATAAATGTTAACAAACTAATTTTTGAATAAATATAAATTCAATACTTAAAAATAGAAATATTTCAAATATTTACTTAATTTACAAGTGCAACTTCCTACATACGAGTAGTGTTCGAACGTAATCAGCGGACGCTTGAGCACAACTATTCCACTGTTCAACAAGCCAAATGATTTCCTGTTCCCAAAATTCCTTTGCCTCTGACGTTTCCCTTAGAGATGTTTTTCATTTTTATTTACTTATATATTTTACTCTCATGCTGCTCCCACTTGAACTTGGCCAGTGCAATTTGTGTGGCCCTGGAGACGTCATGAAGCGCTTAACGTGGGGCAAAATCACTCCCTCCATGAGCAGTACAGGCCGTTCGCTCTTGATGAACTTGTGTAGGTTACGGAGTATCTCACAGTACACGTCACTGTCCATGGTTTTTCCGCACTCGAGGAGATCGATTAGTATCGGATCTCGGTCGTCGAAAAAGTTGGTGAGCTTCACTTTGCCTACTGAGGGCACAGCTATGAATTTTTATTTTATTTTATTTTACTTTGAAGTAACGATGCTTGCTTCGCCTCCGTAGATATCGCACTACGTTATCCTAAAGCGGCATATTCAAATTTCTACCGATTTGGTTGTTAAAACGCTTCGTACCTTTTCATTTGAAGACCCCTTGTAGTAAAATGAGGTCTCTGCTATTTGATGCTGCAGTGCCCGTCTAAAATTGACCCAGTTGAGGTGTCAATCTTAAAAGTCCATTAGAGGGGTCTAGTGCGAGAGGGGCCTATACGTTCAGTTTGAATGAGAGGAGGAGCTACACCAATTACTTGTAGACGTTCCTACGTGTTAGTGTGCATGAGTAGCTAACCAGCGGGGATATGGATCAGCGTTCGTTGCCTATCCTCCAGGTATCACTTCTAAGACTATTTATAATTCGGGCATGGAATGATTAAATATCGGTGCTTAGAGCGCCATCTATTGCTACTACTTATTTTTCTTTTGCTATACGTTTCCCCCCTTCGCCAATAATATTCTGTTGCACTTTGACAGCATTCTGACGGGTGGTGTTATTTTCACAGCATTTTGAAATAAATGGGAACCACTGTTAATTAATGTCTACAAGGTCATAATCAGTGCTATTTACATTAAAATTTATATATTTTCCTTTTGCATAATTTTCATATGTTAAGACGAAAAAAGTGACCCCTTTGTTGTATAAATAATGCCTTAATACAACGCCTTAAAAAAACTCAATTTATCTCCATTTCTCCTCAGAGTGGCATACCTCCCTCTCTCACTAGACCCTACGTTGCAATGTTTCCATATCGGAACACCTTCAAAATTACTTGTTTATGCGCCGGAAACAAGACTATCAATGTTCTGTATAAGAAAGCATTGCAATAAATATCAAGTTTTGGGAATACTGTTTTTAAAAATCTTAATATCCCAGTTCGAATTAAAAATTCGCAGTTAATACAGGACATACTTATCTGATTGTTGGACTTCTTCATAACTTCTAAGCTAATTTCAAGAAATTTGGAAATAAATTTATTTAGTATTTGTTCGTATATTATGCACAGCCAATCAATTCATAAACTATGACAATTTATTGCTCGCTCTAGAGCGAAGGGTACGTGTATAGCAGCATGAAGTTACAGTATACACATAATACACATATGTAATACATAAGGGCGAGACGTTGTTAGCGAAAATCTAGCAGAAATTTATAACGATTTACTACAATGTCTGCATTACACTCTTATGAAAGTTCAGACGGACGTACAAGAAATCTTGAAAAATACTTGACCGACATACATAAAATTTTTACAAGGCAGTCATTCATGCGGAAATGGATGTAGAGACCATGGACGAGATGGACAGAGATAGGGTGGGAAAATTGTGGACAGAGAGATGGGTTAGCGGTTAGGAGGAGATATGCAGAGAGAGAGAGAGAGAGAGAGAGAGAGAGAGAGAGAAGCCGGCCGCGGTGGAAGAGGGGACTGAGGCGCTTCAGTCACGGTTTGCACGGCCACTACGTTCGGGGGTTAGAATCCCCCTCGGGCATGGATATTTGTGCCGTCCTTCGTTGTAGCTAGTTCATAAGTAGTTTGTAAGTTTAGGGACTGATGATCCCGTAGTTAAGTCCCATAAGCTCTACAAACATTTGAACATTTGATTTTTTAGAGAGAGAAAGAGAGAGAATGAATGAGAAGATAGGCAGAGAGAGGGTTCAAAGAATTTATGATGTATCTGAAATTCTCATATATATTTAACAATTTCGGAGCATTGCCGGTTTGTTGGTGTTTTATTTAAGTATGTGCAATGTTTTTAAATAAGAGTGTAGTTAACCCTTCTCTTTTTATCACTTATACTGAAGTTTACGTCGTACATTCTCAGATTTATTTATTTTTGTGATCATAATTTTTGTAAATACCTTTCAATTTTATTTTTAAATTTGTATGTTTAAAATTTCTTCCGGCTCCACATTGTAGTACAAATAACCGCATGTTCCATTCAACTTAATGAAGTTTTCATGATGACATACTCCGAAACGTCGTAAAAAATATAGTTTACTAATGAAGACGGTTTTATGCACTGAAAATACTAGAAATCAGTTAAAATTAATGAACCTATAACCAAATCCAGCAAAAAATGGAATGGGGAAAGTAGGAGTCGTGCAATTTTAATTGGCGTATCTGTCATTATAGTCCGTATTACTAACCAATTTCTCGACTGATTTCATTTGAGTGTTATGCAGTAAAGTAATAAATTTTATCTGCTATTCCCAAAGGACTTACATATGCTTGTTAAAATAGTTTTCCCATTTAGAATAGTTCTTTTGCGCCTGATGATTTCAGAAAGTGGAATTTTGGATTGTCATTTGTAAAAGAATCCTCGAAACTTGTGAACGTAATCATAATGTCCAGTATAATATTCTTCAGTAACTCACAAATTTATCAGCAAGCATCAAATGCCGTATGTATATATTTAAAAAATTACAATATATCGCATAAAGTGAAGGAACCAATAATTGCTACAGTCATTGTATCGGCTGATAGCTTCCACTGCTGGCTACCTGACAAACTACAACGCCGCATTTGACTAGAACTGTAGGCAAAAAAGGCGGACCTTGCCATTCGACGACATCAAACGTTTCTTGTTTTTGAGCAAACGACGGTACAGGGGAGAAATGAGGTTGGTGCACATGGAGAGCGCCTACTGCGGTATTCATCAAAGCTGCCAGATTTAAGCAAAGGTACAGCAGATCACAGAATGCTTTTCAGCAGCAAGACGTCTGTGTAAGGATTTTGAAGCCTTTTTCTCTCTCAGCAGGAAACCAGAACTAGGGCAAATTTAACAAGGAACGATGCCGCCTCGGCTCTTGCTGTAAACTTGGTCCTCTTGAAGGTTTTGAGCTACTAAAGACAGAATGGTTCTCCTTAAAATGAGAAAACAATTTTCTTGCCTTGATATGTGCAAGTATATTATCCTCTTGCACGGCGAAAATGTCGTGTGGCTCCACTGTGGAAACCAATTTACTGGAAAGCAAAAAAAAAAAAAAAAAAAAACCGTCGGATACATCTCTCTATTTCGAAATGTCGGCATGAAATTAAGTAAAAATAAATGTGAACAATAAACTACGAATAAAAAAAAATGACACACGTTAAATAAAAAAGAGCAATCGGATTACCAAAATGCGATCGATAGCAGTTATGAGCTGATGCACCAACCAAAAATAACATACACACGTTTAGTTTCGAAAGATGCGTTCTTTGTGCTCCAAATAATTGTACTGAATAATATTTCTTTCGTGTCACGCTGATGACTGTTGTAAATTTATCTAAGTATACACGTGTTCAGACAGAATATTTAGAACACATTTTAACGAGCATTTACTTATCAAGAGAAAACTTGGTAAGAAGTTTCGGCTTTGTGGAGCATCAGAAATCGAGTAATACATTTATGATCCACAAATCACACTAAGAGAAAATACTATATTGTAAGAAGAAAGGGGCATTCGTAAACTGTTCACTACGGGGAGAAGTATATTGTGGAATGATCAATTGGTTGGCAGTAATAAGGTGTATTATGAATACAACACCCATCATACAAACGGTTCTTTCACATTTTTTTATTTATTAGTCTTTCTGTTAGAATACCTACATAAAGCAGGGCAGGCCATGCGCGGGCCAAATTAGACTAAGCTTTTCTTAGTCCAGCGCGACATTCCACGTTGTAATGCGATACGACTGGGTTTCTTCCGGATTGTTATCCGATATTTTCCAACTGCCAGTCCCTTTTTCCCTCAGCTTTCTGCTGCGAAAGAAAATACAAATTTTGTAAATTCTTATCACTTTTGCAAGAAATACAGGAATAGTTTTCAAATCTATTGAGGATACTGCCAACGTCGCACCTTATTTTAGAGACTTTTCAAGACCACTTGACTGGGCCATATTTCCGTCTGCAAGGACACTGATGTGGACAGGGCGTTAAACCCCTCTAATCACACGTAGTTGTGATAATTTATTTCATCCACAAAATAATTCTGTGGAGACTATAACTCGTTTTTTCCTCTATTCCGATGAGATTTTAAGAATTTCACAACGAACAAAAGGCCTGCACAGTTTTACTTCTATAATGTAGTTTCAAAACCAACACAATTTTTGTTTCTTTAATACTCTTACGATCTACAGAATTTCGTAATAAGTTATAATATTAAACTAAGTCGTATGCAAGGCAGTGATATGATCCATGCGTGACCGTTCTGTCACTTAACCGGTGACACAGCAACTTATATTTGAGACTCTACTGCTCAGACAGCACAGTGGCGTGGTGAAGCAAGCGTGCCATTACGCGAGAAGGAGACGGCCCGTTAGCAAAGGAGCCACCCGCGAATCAATTTTCTGGCCGACCCTGATATCAGGTCTATTTTAATGAGATTCCAGTTTTAAATGAACCACTGTTTTCACGACTGTGTAAATTGACTACGTAACTGATGTTCTTAACTATCCTGGTTAACCTCGCCGTTTATCTCTGACGCACGTTGGTACTGCTTTATACGATTAGCTAAGAGGCTGTGAAGTCTGTCGCACTTCCACCTTGCGGCTGCAGAGTATTTGTGAATTTGCCCATGTGCGCATTGCTCCAGGCTGTGGGCAGCTATGCCTGACGTTAGATTATCAATGTTCCTTTCTGATTATCCTACGGTTTTCTCTTTCCGTAGCTGTGGCTATAACTACACTTTGAGTTTTTCGAAACCTATCGGAGTAAAGTGCTATGGTCATCTGTTCCTAGACTTACATACTACTTAAAGTAACTTACACTAAACACACCCCCATGCCTGATGAACGACTTGAACCTCTGGGGTGAAAGGCCGCACAGTAGTAGCATGATGCCTTAGACTACACAGGCATTCCACGAGGACTGACTTTTTCTTTCCCCGTTTTAGATCGATTATATTTTGTTAGCCACTTGGCTCACGAAATCCTCCTATAAAATTTACATTTTAATTTCGTCCCATGATATCGTCGATTGATAGTAATTCATAATGTCTCCATTACGTAAGTCGACATTTCTTTTTCTTCTTGTGGAAGAGGTGTTGCAGCTCAGACCTATACCACGTACGGTACACCTTTTAGGTGACGTTAAATCATTGTAATATGCAATTGCCTCACAATATTGTTTTTATTTAGATAATCTGAGGATGCTCCACAAAGCTAAAACGCGTCAGCAATAATTATCAAAATCTAAATGGTTGTTTATGGGAAACCATTTATCTCTAACTGTTCGTGACCGATTCCTCTAAAACGTAAGTTTCCATTCTAGTGCCGGAAGGTCTTTAAATACCTATTTATTCAACATATATGTATACTGCATAGGCATATAAAACTCGTGTAAATTGTTATATGAAAGTTTCTCCATTACAAAATATCTGTGAATACACATATAAGAAATATACAAATGTTACAGGTATTCCAGGGTAACGAGTCGCAAAATTTCAAATAATTCAACAACTTTCTTTGATATAATAATTACCTGGCATTCAGGTTGTTTTATAGGAGGCGATATTTAATGTAATGGTTATGAATCCCTTTATGAGATATTTATTTGCCATAGATCGCTTATTGATTTTACATTGATGACTACTTTCGACTCGTTAAAGAGTCATTATCAAATCTTAATTGTCCAGGCATGGTAAGAAATATGTTTCAGATGAATCAACATCATAGAGGCAAGTTGTAAATGGTATGCACATTATCGATCAAATATGCCTTTGGGTCATGTTGTTGAAGAATTGTGCTATTTGTCCTACATGTCCAGGTAGTGTATTATCACAGCAAGAACTGTAGATCACTTGTGCCGCGGTGGAGTAGCCGAGCGGTTTAAAGCGTCTCACTGTGGAGCATGCGGTTGCTCACCGTGGAGGTTCGATTCCCCACTGGGGCATGGGTGTGTGTGTTGTCCTTAGGTTAGGTTACCTAGGTTTAAGTAGTTTGTAAACTATGGACTGATGGCCACGCAGTTTGGTCCGATAGATTTACAAACATTTGAACACTTGATTTTGAGATCACTTCCTTTGATAACACACTACCTGGACATGTTGGACAGTATAGCATAGGTTTCCAAACGTGACATATAGTCGTTGATGAAGTATGCGTTCATATCAGTATTAATTGATAAACAGTGCTATTAGGACGCTGTGTAAAATTATAGGGTCACAGATTGTGATGTGATCAATGTTTATTGACGCGTTTCGATTAAATCATCTTCAGAATCATGGAGGGGGGTTAACATAATAAAACTGTATGGTGTCAACGCCCTGCTGAACATTACCAATGTAATTACCAGGTAATGTTCAGCACGGCCTTTACGCCATTCAATTTTATTATGTTAACCGCCCCCCCCCCCTCCACGATTCTGATGATTTAACAGAAACGCGTCAATAAACGTTGACCACATCACTATCTGTGGCCCTATAATTTTACACAACGTCCTAATAGCACTGTTTATCAATTAGAACAGCGTAGGGTCTTGAACAACATGATCCACAGGCATTTTTTATGGGACTTAACTACGGGGTCATCAGTCCCTAAACTTACAAACTACTTATGAACTAGCTACAACTAAGGACGTCACAAATATCCATGCCCGAGGGGGGATGCGAACCCCCGACCGTAGTGGCCGTGCAGACCGTGACTGAAGCGCCTTAGTCCCCTCGGACGCAAAGGCATATTTGATTGATGATGTGCATACTATACCACTTGCCACTATGACGTTGGTTCATCTGAAACATATTTCTTACAATGCCTGGACAATTAAGATTTGATAATGACTCTTTAACGAGTTGAAACTGATCATTAATGTAAAATCAATGAGCGATCTATGGCAAATAAATATCTCATAAAGGTATTCATAAAACTTTCGTTGATATCAGATTTTGAACACAGTACTGGCAAGGCTTTACGCTAGACTGAGATGAACGGAGAGACGGATGAAAAAGTTGACATAAAGGGTGTTGAGGATGGGAGTGAGGAGAAGGGCAGAGTGCTGAGGAGATGGGAAGAGTTATGGGATAGAAATGCACAGCAGTAACGGGAAGGAGGATCGGATGGACAAAAAGAGAGGCCATAAGTTAGTGTGGAGGTGATGGGGTTGTGGGAGGATAGAAATTGAGAAGCAAAGAATAAGATGGACAGATTGTGGGTGGGGCAAGGAGACGGAGGGGGGGGGGAGTTGGGTGCATAGAAGATAACAATAGGTAATGTCGGCTGTTTATTCAATTTCCCTTGACGAAACATTATGAAATTTCACATATTAGAAATATGTGAATTCTAGATTCTGGGTTGAGAATAAAAACCGCTACCAGTGACATTAAAGATCGTATTATTTATTACACGACCGGTTTCGGGCTTACGCCCATATTCAGGTTTTAAAATTACCACATAGCAAAACTCCCAATAAATAATTTTCTTTCAAAATAAAATTAATAATTTAATCAAATAATATGTAATATAAATTAACTACTACATTTTTTATGTTCGTTCGAATCTATAGGCTACGTAACAGATATATTTAGAAAGCTCAAAGAATAATATGTTATCTTCAATTATCCTTGGAATGATAATAGAATATAAAGAATCTTATCTGAATTCTCGCTCTTTCTCTTGTCTGGCTTTGTTCTGATCGGAATTATTACTATTGAGAATCATTAACAATTATTATATTAATTGTACAAAATCCACTGACAAAATGGAAACTCAGGTAGGTATTATTTGCTTTCTGTTCTTATTAATAAATCCCCTAAGTCAAAATTAATTTCAGTAATTCTTTATTCATTTAATTATTTTACCTGTTCCTTCCCCCAATGATCATGCTGTTTGCTGTTAAAGCCAACTATTACGACTTTGGTTGGTTCGGGTATTAGATATATTGAAATTATGCATCTCTTGTAACTCGCCAGTGCATTATTCATTTCTTAAAAATATTTATTGGCATAGAACCTGCCATCACTTAACGGTCCGAGGTGTAATCAACCGTTGGTATGTATCATTTATTACCATTCTTTCATTCATTAAATCGCTTTGATTAAAATTATGTTACATGGGGATCGAATCAAAATATTCCGAACCTCCATCCAATGTCGGCGATAAGTTACGCGGTTTACAAGTAATTTTTATTACACCTATTTGTGCCGTCATTAGTGTTACTTAGTCCATAAGTAGTTTGTAAGTTTAGGGACTGATGACCCCGTAGTTAAGTCCCATAAGCTCTACAAACATTTGAACATTAAATTACCGGTTCATATAAACTGTAGGTTTCATTACTACTTATTTTGAAAAACCTGTCAGTTACTTTAGTGTGGCCTATTTCTTCCACCCAAGCAATAACACTAAAAGGTGCCTAAAACATTCAGAATGTACATATGTAGCATGTTGGTGTTCACTGTTTGAAAACAAATTATTTGCTATTAATAATTTATACATATATAACCATAATAACGAGTGGTCGGGTAAGATCATTAAAAACTATTTGCAATATTTAAATAGTAATTACACGTTTTGCCGTTGTCCAAATACCAGTAAAAAAGGAAATAAAGAAGTCAGAGATTATCGGATGACGAGGGTTACGACTCTGGTCACGAGGCAGTTAAAGCCGACGTAGGAACCGACATTAGCAGCACGTGAGTTGCTTTCACGCGTGAACGACCGCACACCGCCGGTGGAAGGAAACATTACACGGTGAGCGCGCCAGCCAATTACAGCGTGCGATTACTGCAGTGGGCAACATCCGCCGGCAGATCTTCCAGGTCAGGCGGCTCTGCACAGAGCGGCACCTGCAATCGATTGTGTCAGCTGGTCGGACAGCCGTTTCATTAGGGAGTCCCCCGCGGTCTGAGCACGCGAGGCCGTTTCAATATGTGCCTCTCGCCTGCCGAGAGCCGCACCGGGACCAGCGCCTGCAGGATGGGCAACACGGCGTAGCAGACCGACCTCTCTTCACACTGCCCACGAGGCTAGAAGTCATTCGTCTTTCACTCCGCACCTTAAGGGCCGGTTTACACATAGGGTACTGTGTTCCGAACGTGCTCCGACTATGTCATCCAGCGTGGGATCGCGTTTGAACTCGTCCCATTGAATTTATGTAGGCGCCAAGTACGTCATTCCCACATAGCCTGCTGTGTCGCTGCCGTGTCCATGCCGTGCGCCTGTTGTGCTGCGTGCTATCCGACGGGAGAGAGATTCCACGATAGGCGACACGTGCGCAGCGGGAGCACAGTACGTCTTGTGGAAACGACATCAAGGTGCCGGTACGTCGCCAGTTGGCGGTCGCTCGGTGTTCGGCTCTTTCCGGCTTTGCCCGAACTGCTACGAATCTCTCTCTCGAACACATGTGTACTGTCTGACCGCACATTAGGCTCTACATGTCTCTTGTAAACATGGACGAGGAGGGTATAACACTTGTTCAGCAGCATCCAGAACTCTACGATTTGTCACATAAAGATTACGACAATACTCTTTGTCAAAGACAATATATGGAGGGACATCGGTGAGAAGCTTAACAAATCCAGTACGTATACGTTCTGTTTTCCTGTTCGTATTACCTTTTGTTCTACTTGTGAAAGCCGGCCGCGGTGGCCAAGGTGACTGAGGCGCTCCAGTCACGGTCAGCACGGCCACTACGGTCGGGGGTTCGAATCCCCCCTCGGGCATGGATATTTGTGCCGTCCTAGTTCGTAGGTAGTTCACAAGTAGTTTGTAAGTTTAGGGACTGATAACCCCGTAGTTAAGTCCCATAAGCTTAACAAACATTTGAATTTTTTTTTTCTACTTGTGAAAGATAAAAGCGGTAATATTTTCACATTCAACTATAATTTTGCTTACTTGTAGGTGGTGAATGTAGAAGTTGATGGGCGCTACTGAGATCGTATTTTATTCGAGCTCGTGCTGGACCACACGTGGCCAGGCTGCAAAGAAGATAAAGACATGGAGACTGGAAGATGAAATGCAGTTACTAATTCCGTTTCTTCAAAACCGTGAGACTTTTAGCAACGTTCAAAGTTCCCTTTATGTAAATGGAGATAGAAACGAAGACGTAGAGATAGGTTAACCCTCGGTGGATCACAGTACTTCCTCTCCTGCAAGTTCTGCGTCATTAAGGCGTGCTGTCCAGTTAAGCAATAGGCCTGGGTCGTCGATCTCGATTCCACAATCGATTTCCTTCCCATAGAAACGCAACCATATTTGAAGCGTTCTTGGCTCGACAGATTGTATTTTCTTGTTAAGAATTTTCGGCTCATATGGACAGAGTGATATTTTCTAATGTGAAGTAAAAGTATAATAGAGTGAGCATGAATCTGTCTATTTAAGTAAAAAGCGATAGCACTTATGCTGACTAAATCAGCAAATGAGTCAGGTGTGTATAAGCCGCCATTTAAAGTGTGTTAGGCCAATCAGGCTTAACATGTAAACAGGACAGCGGAAAACAGTTTACAAAATTCGGTTTTCTTCCGGAAGATGCGTTGCATGTAACCGTAGTGAATGCGTATCTACATCTACATGTACATGGGATACTTTGCCAATCACATTTAAGTGCCTGTCAGAGGGTTGATCGAACCATCTTTACTCTATTTATCACCTATTCCATTCTCGAAGAGCGCGCGGGAAGAAAGAACGCCCCTTATATTGTGCGCGGATGATGCTGTCGTTTATCGGTTAGTGAAGTCAACAGAGGATCAAAAGCAACTGCAAAGCGATTTTGACAAAATTTATGCATGGTGCGAAAATTGGCAATTGACACTAAATAAAGAAAAGTGTGAAGTAATACACATGACCACTGAAAGAAATCCGCTGAACTTCAATTACGCCATAAATCAGTCAAATCGTAAGGTCGTAGATTCTACCAAATACCTAGGAGTTACAATTACGAACAACTTAGACTGGAGAGAACACATAGAAAATATTGTGGGGAAGGCGAACCAAAGGTTACGTTTCATCGGCAGAACGCTTCGAAGATGCACCAGCTCCACCAAAGAGACTGCCTACATCACACATCACACTTGTGCGTCCTCTCCTGTGGGACCTTCACCAGGTGAGACTGACGGAAGACATTGAGAAGGTTCAGAGAAGGACAGCTCGTTTTTTCTATCACGTTACGGGGGAAAGCGTCACGAAAATGTTGCGCGAATTGGGGTGGAAATCATTAAAAGAAAGACGTTATTCATTGCGGCGTGATCTGTTTGCGAAGTTTCAATCACGGACTTTTAGTTCTGAATGCGAAAATATTTTGCTAGCACCCACTTACTTAGGGAGTCACGACCATTCCAATAAAAGAATAGAAATCAGATCTAAAACGGAACGATTTAGGTGTTCTTTCTTCCCGCGCGCTATTAGAGAATGGAATGGTAGAGAAAAGTTATGAACGTGGTTAATGAACCCTCTGCCAGGCACTTGAATGTGATTTGTAGAGTATCTATGTAGATGTAGATGTAGATGTAGAATCTCTCCGTTCGAGCTCTGATTTCTCGTATTTTATTCTGATGATCATTTATACCTATGTAAGTTGGAGTAAACAATATATTTTCGCAGTCGGAGGAGAATGTTGGCGATTGTAGTTTCGTAAGTAGCCCACACCGGAGCGATAAACAGCCTTGTTGTAATTATTCCCATCCCAGGTCCTGTATCATTTTCGTAACGCTGTCTCCCCTGTATCGTGACAATACGAAACGAGCCGCTCTTCTTTGGACTCTTTCGATGTCATCTGTCAAACCCACCTGTTAACGATCCCACACTGGGCAGCAATACTCCAAAAAGCACGAACAAGCATAGTGTATACAGTTTCTTCAGTAGTTCTGGTGCATCTTTTAATGGTTCTTCTAATAAAACGCAGTCTTTGATTCGCCTTCCTCACGACATTATCTACGAGTTCTTTTCAGTTTAAGTCTGAAGTAATAGTAATTCCTAGGTATTTTGTGGAGATATTGTGCGAAGGGCCAGGGTGTCGGCTGGGCGAAGACTGAGAATCCCGTCACGGATAAATGTAATTCCGATGCAGATCTGAAAGGGATGCTGCTTTATTGAAAATAAGTAGAGCGGCGAGTCCCGGTGAGTGGTTATCAATGCCTCGCATTTCTGCTTTACACCACTAGACCAGTTCGTACATCTGAGCTCTTAGGGTCGAAGAGGGAAAAAATGTCTCAGAGCGGTGTTCAGGCAGAGATAATATAGCTTGGTGTGGTGTGCCACTTCGTCTAATCAAGAGAGCTGTTGGTTGCCTGAGCGGTTCCACAGCTGAAAACATGCTCACCTGAATCTCCGAACTTTAGCTAGCACCTTTCAATAGAGACATTCGGCGATTCTCTGGCACAAACAATGAAATTTCCTAAAGTTACCATACTCTGTGGAGCTCTCCTAGACATAACCGCATGCTGCTACGGTCGGTGGCGATCTCCCTACAGTCCACCTCGAAGAACCTAATTTTTCACCAAAATCTAAGGTCCCACAATTTTCTGACCAATTGCAGCATCTCAAATTTGGGCGGCAGTCAGTAAGATGCGTTGACGTTGTCCCGAGTGGACCTCGCGCATGGATAGATGCGTTTTGGTGCGCCATACGTCTGCTTATCTTTCTGGCGCAGGAAAACGGTCCACTACCAAAAATTCCACGGGAAGGGTAGGTTTTCTTCTCTGCGGATTCTACGAAACCGTCTCAATCTTGGCTAATTCAGCAGTGACCACGTGCATCCTTTCATATGGAACCGTAACACTGTGAATAACATTTCCGGAAGCCTCTGGTCCTCGGAAAACACTCGAGTGAATACGCAGGGCACCTTGTGGTGTTCTCCGCCCTGCTGGCTTTTTTGTGAGCTGAGTGCTTCAAGCGGTGAGGGAGTCCCTTTATCACCCATCTCACACGGAGCCCGCAATTCCGAGCATCCAAGATTTCTCAAGCAATATACGGATTTCCACTACTAAAATTCTGCAGAATCTGATCCTCATCAAAGTTTATTATTCGTACAGACACAGATTCTATAAGGGTTCGGTCTTGCCGCAGAGTATGGTCGCGTGGTCTAAGGCGTCAAGCTACGATCTGGAAGGCCATTCCCGCAGCAGCTTCGAGTCCTCCAGTGTGTGTGTGTGTGTGTGTGTGTGTGTGTGTGTGTTTTGTCCGAAGTGTCAGTTAGTTTAAATTCGTAAGTCTAGGGACTGATGACCATAGTAGTTTCGTCCACTAGGTTTAAGAACTTTTTTTAATTGGTTTTTCTTTTTTGTAGACTGTGGTATGGAACAGTAAAGATTCAATGGGTTCTCGTTATCTATATAACGTGGGTGCGGAAGAGGCATAGCGAATTTAAATTTATAATTTGTGCAGGTATACAAATATAATTTATTTACAAATAATTATTCTTAATAAAACGCTACTTATGCTAGGGCTGACTGCACGATTGTTCCATTTTTTTTCTTTATTCTCCCAAGAGTCATAATACTTATTCTAACGTTGTAAGCCATGTTTTACCCTGATGTCCATCTATACAATGCGCCCCTTTCTGTTTTTCCACCCCTTCCACCAACCTTATATCCGTCACTGATTCTAGACATGTGTAAACCCGCTCCAAAGCACCGATAATGTGACGCGTGTTTTCAGTATATTTTCACACGTAGAGTTACTCAAATTACCAGATATTCGTTGTGATATCTCAAACTATCTAGTAACGCTGATTTTTCATATCCACGACCCGGCATCCGTGTCATCTACATCTACATATATACTCTGCAAGCCACATCGAAGTGCATGGGCCGCGGAGGAGTAGCCGAGCGGGCTAAAGCGTCTCGCTGCGGAGCGCGCGGTTGCTCGCCGTGGAGGTTCGAGTTCTCCCTGGGGCATGGGTGTGTGTGTTTGTCCGTAGATTAGTTTATCTAGGCTTAAGTAGTTTGTAAGCTACGGACTGATGACCACGCAGTTTGGTCCGATAGATTTACAGACATTTGAACATTTTGAAGTGCATGGCAGAGATTTCATCGAACCGTTCTAATAGCTCCCGGAAGTAAGGAACACCTAAATCTTTCCGTTTTATATCTGATTTCTCATTATTTTTTTTCGTGATCATTTTTTCCTATATAAGTGAGTGCTAACAAAATATGTTCTCATTCTAAAGAGAAAGTTGATGAAAGAAATTTCGCAAATAGATCTCGTCGCAACGAATAACGCCTTTATTTTAATGATTTCCACCCCAAATCGTGCATTATTTTCGTGACACACTTCCCGAACACACTTTCCTGAACATTCTCTAAATGCTCTGTCAGTCCCACTTCTTAGGGATCCTACAATAAGCAACAATACTCCAAAATACGACCCACAAGTGAGGTGTAGGCAGTTTCTTTAGTAGAACTCTTGCATCTTGTAAGTGTTCTGCCACCGAAACGTAGGATTTGGTTCACTTTCCCTACAATATTTTTAATGTGTTCTTTCCAAATAAAATTATTTGTAATTGTTAGTCCCAGGTATTCAGTTAAATTTACGGTCTGTGGTTTAAACTAATTTATCGTGTAAATGAAGATTATCGGGTTTCTTTTAGTGGTCATATGGATGACTTTAGACTTCTCGTTATAAAGTGTGAATTGCCATGTTCTGCACCATGCTGATATCTAAATCACTTTGCAGTTGCTTCTGATCTTCTGGTGACTTTACTAACCGATAAGTGACAGCGGAAAAACCTAATAGAAATTGTCTTATTTCGCTAATCCGTGCATCTGTTTTGATGCTCTTTACTATCTCAGGTTTATTTGTTGCTTGGAGATCAAGGGTATTTTCGCAACCATTTACTATTCTAGTGGCTTCATGAACTAACTGTTCGACGTAGTTTTCAGAAAAAGCATTCAGATCTATTTCGGACGATGTTTCATATTTGCCGCTGGTTTTGAATACGTATTTATGCTAACATATCGAGGGTAAATTAAAGTCGGCACCGATTATAACAGTATGCTTCGGGTACCGGTTTCAAACGTGATTAAAGCTTTCTTTGAAAATTTCGGCAATTGCATCGTTTGAGTCAGGGGGCCGATAGAAATATCCAATTATTAATTTATTAACTCACAGGAAGTTACTGCCTCAGATCCCCTGCAGGATAAACCGTTTGTAGCAACGCTTTTTATTTATTCTATCCTTTCCGAAGACCATTTGGCCCTTTGTAAAAATTTCGGCCGAACCTATCTCTGGCGTTAGCCAGCTTTCAGAACCTTTAACGATTTGTGCCTCAGTACTTTCTATCAGCGCTTGGAGCTCTGTAACTTTACCAACGCAGCTACAATTTACAACTCTTTACACCAATGGTTCCTAGATCTGCATTGTTCCCGTGTCTGACATGCACCCTTTGATACTGAAACCCATTTTGTGTGTTCCCGAGGTACTCTATCCTAAAAAACCGCCCAGTCCACGCCACACAGCCCCCGCTACCCGTGTAACCGCTTCCTGGGTGTAGTGGACTCCGGACCTATTTAGCGGAACCTGAAAACCCACCACTTTTTGGCGCAAGTCGAGAAATCTGCAGCCCACACGGTCGCAGAACCGTCTGAGCCTCTGATTCATACTCTCCACTCGGCTCTGAACCAGAGGTCCGCAGTGACCCCAGTCGACTATGCTGCAGATGGTGAGCTCTGCCTCCATCTTGCAAGAAAGACTGGCAGTCTTTACGGGTTGGGAGGCGACCCCCTCGCGGGCAGTGAGCGGGCTAACCACAGTCGCAGGGCTGTCGGAGGGCACAACAGACGCACCGAGCGTCAGCTGCACCATCGCGAGCGGCCCAAAACAGCAGAGCCCACCCATCGCAGTCTCAAGCGTTGCCAGCGCAGCCAACGCCGCCTGAAGCTGCGAGCGAAGTCACTAACTCGGCCTGCATCCGTTTGCAGCAGTCACTGTTCCTAGCCATTCTAAAAACCTATGTATGTTCCACATAAGTACGACTGTTGAAATTTAAACTGTGGGAGAATACACAAAACGTTGACTTTTACGCGAATCTAAGTATACGCACGTGTATACTGAACTGTTCATTGATACGAAGCTGACTAAATATACGATCGAGGACACAAAATTTCTATAAACAGTGGGCTTCGAAAAATATATACCAAACTTTAAACTGTTTAGTAACGGTGAAACTGAAAAATGTATATGCGAGCTAATAAATCAAAATATCATCACTGATCTCTCAACTAAACGCGAATCGAAAAAATAAACACGCGAGCACACGAAAGTTTTATGAACTGTAAGAGAACGCACGCACGAAATCAAAATAAGTCGTTTCTGTCAAGAAGCTGTAGAGCTGCTCCCGTGCGACTTGTGTACTTGCTGGTGGTCACTGAGCAACTCAGTACAGGGTGCCATTGGTTATACGTCTCGATCATCTCCCGTTCGCATCGACGGCACTTTGAATAGTAGCCGTTACATTTCACATTTGTTATGATCCGTGGCTCTACCCTTCATTCGATCCCTCCGAAACCCTACATTTTAGCAGGAAAACGCACGACCACATGTTGCAGGTCCTGCACGGGCCTTTCTGGATACGGATAATGTTCGACTGCTGCCCTGGCCAGCACATTCTCTAGATCTTTTCCCAACTGAAAAGTTTGGTCAATGGTGGCCGAGCAAGTGGCTCGTCACAATGCGCCAGTCACTACTCTTGATGAACAGTGGTATCGTATTGAAGCTGCATGGGCATATGTACTTGTACACGCCAAGCTCTATTTGACTCAATGCCCAGGCGTATCAAGGCCGTTATTACGGCCAGAGGTGGTTGTTCTGGTTACTGATTTCTCAGGATCTATGCACCCGAATTGCGTGAAAATGTAATCACATGTCAGTACTAGTATAATATATTTGTCCAATGAATATCCGTTTATCATACGCATTTCTTCTTGGTGTGGCAATTTCAATGGCCAGTAGAGTAATTCCTATTCCAAAGTAATCGAGTGTAGACAAACGTGACAATTACAGAACTATAACATAATAATTCTGTCAGAGACCGCAAAGGATCTGGAAGAGAAATTGAATGGAATGGACAGTGTCTTGAAAAGAGGGTATAAGATGAACATTAACAAGAGTAAAACAAGGATAATGGTATGTAGCATCAGAAAGTCAGGAGATGCAGAATGAGTTAGATTAGGTAACGAGACAATAAAAGTAGTCGTTGAGGTTTGTTATTTGGGTGGTAAGAAGGCCGAAGTAAATAAGAAATAAAATGGAGAATTGCAATGGGAAGAAAAGCGTTTTTGGAAAAGCGAAATTTCTTGACGTCTAATATTAATTTAAAAGTTAAAAAGTTAGGACGTCCTTCCTGAAAACATTTGTCTTGAGTGTAGCATTCTGTGGGAGTGAAACGTGGACGATAAGGAGTTCAGACGAAAAGATGATAGAAGCTTTTGAAATGTGGTGCTACAGACGTATGATGAAAATTATATAGCTAAATCACGTAACTAATGAGGATGTGCTTAACCGATTTGGGGCGAAAAGGCGTTTGTCGCATAGCCTGACTAAGAGAAAGGATAGATTGGTGGGACGCATTCTGAGACACTAAAGAATCGTGAACGTAGCATTAGAGGGAAGTGTGTGTTGTACAAATCGTAGAGGGAGACAGAGGAACGAATAAAGTAAGCAGATTCAAAACGATGTAGGTTGCGAACTTATTCTCAGAAGAAGAGACCAGCACAGGACAGGATAGCATGGAGAGATGCCTAAAACCAGTATGCGGACTGAACTCCACAACAACATATGAATAAAATTCTTTAATATCGAACACTCGTTTATCACATGACAGGTTACTCTGTAAGCGATCTGAAGACGAATATTAAAGAATTTTACGTATTAAACTGATGGTTCCGTAATTTTCACACCTTCATGCGACTGCATTCTTTGGCATGGGGATATTACATTTTTCTTAGAGTTGTTCCCCTGTCTCATACATCGTACGCACCAGGTGAAATATTTTTGTCATGATTTGCACGCTCAGAAACTTCAGTAGTTCTGAGGGAATGTCGTCCACTCCAGGAGCCTTGTTTCGACTTACATTTTTCAGTGCTCTGTCAGTTTCATCTCTCAGTGTAGTATCTCCTATCTCATCTTGATCGATTTCCCCTTATCTAACGTATGTCAGGAGATATTGATAGACATAGGCGGTGTAGAGAAACAGTTGAGAGAGTTGAAGAAAAACGATTGTTACTTTCTGATCGTGTACCAATCAGGTTTTACAAAGGGTACTCAGTGACATTGGCCCCCTACTTTGCTTGAATTTATCGCGAATCTTTGATCCAAGACAGAGTTCTAAGCGATTGGAAAAATGGGAAGGCGTCTCTCGTGTATAAGAAAGGCAAAAGAACGGAACCACATACTTGCAGTCCAAAATCATTACTATCAGTTCGCCGTAGAATTCTTGAACATAGTCTCAGTTCTAATATAGTAAATTTCCTTGAGAAGTGCATGCATCAGCACTGCTTTAGAAAGCATCGATCGTGCAAAACCCAGCTTTCCCTTTCCACGCATGACCCTAGCCATGCTGTGGATGAAGGGCAACAGGCAGAATGCATATTTATTGATTTTCCAAAGGCGTTCGACACGATGCCGAACCGCAGACTACGAATGAAGGGATGGGTATATGGAATAGGTACCCATATAAGTGGCTCGAAGACTACTTAAATACTACAATCCAGTACGTGGTCCTTGATGGAGAGTCTCCTTCAGAGACTAGGGTATCGTTAAGAGTTCCCCCGGAAAGTGTAATAGGACCGTTACTATTTTCTAACTATACAAATGATTTGTCGGATTGAGGTATAATCTGCGGGTGTTTGCTGATGATGCTGTGGTGTACGGCAAGGTGACGTCACTGAATGACTGTAGTACGATGCAGGACGACGTGGACCAAAAGTTTAGCTGGTGTATGGAATGGAAGCTACCTCTAAATGTAGAAAATGTAAGTGGGTGAAGCTGAGTTTGAGAACCATCACGTAATGTTCGAATACAGAATTAGTAGTGTGTTGCTTGACAGAGTCGCATCAATTAAATACCTAGGCCTAACACTGCACAGTGATCCGAGGTGGAATAAGCATATAAGGACAGTCGTGGGGACGGCGGTTAACGTTGGTTCGTTCGGAGAATTTTGGAAGGATGTGATTCGTCTGTAAAGGAAACCGCGTCTAAATGCTTATGCGACCCCGTCTTGAGTACTGCTCAGTTCAGAGGCAGGCGGCTAGGTTTGTTACTGGTAGGTTCCATGAATGCGAGACTGTTACTGAGATGCTTCGGGAGCTCAAACGGCAGACGTTGCAGGAAGGCGACATTCTTTCCGAGAAATACTGTTGAAGAAAGTTAGAGTACCGTAATTTGAAGCGGACTGCAAAAGCTTCTACTGCCGTCAACCTACACTTCGCGTAACGACCATAAAGATAAGATCAGAGAGATTAGGGCTCATACACAACCCCACAAATGTTAGTTTTTCCCCGTTCTGTGTTTGACTGGAACAGGAAACAAGTAACTAGTTTTTGTACTAGGTAACTTTGGTGAATATGTTTGTAGATGTATTCGTACAAGTGTCTTCCAGGGAGTTATTGAGTGCATCCCATATCGAGTTGTCAGAGTCCTCCGGGAAAAAGGATTTGCTACACGAAAGCAGGAGCTCTCCCATTATTGTTGTTACATCATAGTATTATCATTACTCTCCGAATTCCGTCATGTCAATTAATATTCAACGATTGTAGTATGTAATGTAACTGCTTAGCAGGTTAGTAAGACTTGTTTTGCTTTTATCTCTTCCCTGGTGATTTCCTCTGAGTGTTAAATTCTCAGTAGCTTATCTGGTCCTTTGATGTGCCTCGCTGGACATACTGGATTCAGACTAGTGACTTTGGTAGATTTACTCGTGGTTTGAAAGGTTGAGGGGGGGGGGGAGGGCGGTGAAAAACGTCGAAGTTCCCTCCAGTGACGCAACGATTGATTGATTGTTTAGCACAGATGCGAACAGGGAGTTGCTTTCATGCACATCGTACTGTACAACAGAAGCTCTCGTTTAGAATCTTATATTTTAGAGTAGTGTCATCAAATCCGCTTTTCAAGAAAACTTCGTTTGGTGCCAAAATCAAACTTCTCAGAAAGCTGTGCAAGAGCAAGTCTCTTGAGACGTCAACCTCGGTCTTTCATGAGAAGCGACGGAACAATACTGCGGAGAGAAATCTCTTACTTCTTGTAATCGATGGGTGCCCTGTGTTGCACTACTTCAAGTAGTATATCCCAAAAGTTTTAAAAACGCTCCACATTGTTGAATCTTAAAGCAATAGCAATGATCGAGAATAAATGCAAATGTATAAACAAGCGTATTGGATAAAGTGGAAATCTGAGATCAGGAGTGAAGCCATAACTCAGCATCAGAATTAATAACTGCGGACATTATAGTTAATCGATTGTTTAACAATGAAACAAGATAGATGTCTTATTCACAAAAATATCATTGGCCAACATTTTGCACACTTTCAGTGCTGCGCAGGAATTTCCGGCACTTGTAGACGTAAAACTCTGTGCCAGTAGAGACTTCATTCGGAGGTGCAGCAGAAGACACAGTGTCTGCGAATTGTGTTGAGAACTCTTCCGCTGCACATATGGTAGCAAAACACGGCAGACAGAAAAGATCTTGCAGTTCTTTAGAAGGGTTGATCATATATTGTAAGCTTTCACTGCTGACGTAAACTACATTAAAAAATTTCCAGGCTCAAAGGCCGTGGTCGAATTGTGAAACTATTCCCTAACGTTTTACCTTCCGCTGAGGTAGACATCCTCAAAGGTAAAGTGGCGATTGCAATCACAACGTGCGCGCATAGTAGTGTGAATATTTCGAGATGGCACTAGTCTCATTGCCTCTTAGAAGCGGACGTATAGAGAATCAATCGATTTCTACAAACAATGCAATAATTTTAACTGTAAAGAGCAAGCTGTTAAATTAGACAGAATTTGGACATCAACGTTACACCAGCGAAATAACAATCGAATCTTCTCTGTCAATAATGTTGACAATACCAGAGAGAGTCGTGGAGCCGACGTCACGTGACTTGTGGTGTCCTTTACATAGCCAGCATATACGGCACTCCTTCAAGTTCGTCACTTTACCTCTGAAGATGTCTTCTGCAGTCGAAGATGAAACGTTAGGGAAAAGTTTCACAATTCGACCACGGACTATCAGCCCGGAAATTTTAAATGAGAAGGATTGTAAGAACAACCGACATGAGATATCTTCCAACCGACAAGAACTCCAAGCTACTGAGTACTGAATGTGGTAGAAAATTGCAGCTTGGAGGAGAAGTGCATAAAAATTATTGATCTGGATGATTCGTCAGGAATAAGTGTATGTGTTTATTTCCGTCAATAGTTGCAATATAACTGTATAATTGCGTACTAAGTAGTACTAATTAGTACTCAGCCAGACGAGTTGCGGACGCAAATATAAGATCTGAAGATGATCCAAGTGATCGAAACATGTAATTAAACAATAATATTGCCACAGTTGACGGAAATAAACACATTTAAAATAACACAGTGCAGTTGCAGACACTCTCTAGTCGATCATGTCTACATAATAATAATCCATGAATCTTGTAATTAAGTGACTCAAGGGCCATTCATGTCTCTATTAGTGATGATGTCTGCAGATAGTACTTTTTCATTCCTTTGAGAGTTTCGGGTTATCACTGTGCGTCATACACATAATTGTGTTTCTGTAACTCTATAAACTCACTCAACGACCCATTTTTGTCTGACGATTAAAATAGTTGTCACCATATCAGCAATTCAAAATTTTCGTATTCTCAGATAATTTTTAGGTTTGTAAAGAATTTGTAGCAATTCCTTTTTTTTCTTGAAAGGGTTTCTGTAAACCATTGTTTAACTTCATTATCAGATGATCATTCTGTTTGTAAACTTTTGTGAGATAAAACACTCATGTTTTCTGGTGTCTCCCATGTACGATTAGTTGTCTGTTGTGTCTCACTTTGTATTAAAAGCATTTTCTTCCATGATCAGAGGTCTGATTATCGTATCGACGGATGCGGGTTTTTCACTGTTTATATGGAGGAATAGTTTAAAATTGTGAATAAAATTCATACATAATTTCTGAAAGGATGAAACTATAAAGACGCTTAAAGTTGTATTCAAGGATATTAAAAATGTATTTATTTGATTGCTTACCTTAGTGTTATTGGTATACCAAACTTCCATTATTATTCCATGATATTTACGTTTGCATATTAGAGGATGGAAATATGTATATGGCGAATGAAATGGTTACAAGGTACTTCAATTAACTTAATTACAAGGGAAATAAATAAATCATTTGTGTAATACTAGTACTGTTTCATGATTTCTTGAAATGATTCATATTTTCACTTATCCAGTTCCCCTTTAGTGTGCTTTTCGTGCATCCCCGTGAAAACTGGTGAACAGTGCGGTTTAATGGTTAAATTGCAAAAAGAAATTCTGCTATTCAGAGATCATTTTATGAAGCAAACACGCTTCAGTAGGTATCGTTGTACGTAAGACAACCGCTAACCACGTATCAAATGTATAAATAACTTTTTTGAAAATTTAACATAAGTTCTTGATAGCTGATAATTTAAAGTACTTGACTAATACAGCCCGTAGTAGGGAAACATGTAGGACGTTAAGAAAAACGTAGTAAATTGGGCAACTCCATTTTTCAAATTGCGAGAGTAATATTGATTCATGATGCAGGTAACTGTGCACCAATTTCATTTTGTATCTCGAAGCAATGGTTCTTTAAATCAGCAGAGGCAGATTGTTTCAGAATCCTTCTGAGTTCTGATCATGGGAAGCATGTTATCTAAATGCTCTACGTAACACATGGTTCTCTCTTTAACTGAAAATAATTTCAGTAATCAGAAACCTTCGTTAACTCTTATGTAACTGTGTTATTTTGTTGGTGGTTCTGTCGCTAGCAATTACACTGACTTCTTTTCTTGCATGCTTTAATCCATTTAAGAGAGTAGGGCGTTTTAACAGAAAGAACGTGTTGATCTTATGAGATAGATTTTGAGACTTGTGTTCTCAGCCGATGTTAATCATAGCGATATACTTGGTGTTAACCAGAAAGAGAAAACATATAAATTTCAAAACACAGTTTAAGATTATATTTTAAATCTGATATCACATATTATAATTTGAATTGAAACATATGTATGGTAACCTTAGTTAAATAATCAATACTTAACAACATTATTATAAGAGGCATATATGAAATGATCGATCTTCGTTACATTTCAACACATTAATATTTATTTATAACAGTTTGAAAATATTTAATCAAATATTCTTATCAACATTTTTGGCATCAGTTTTAATGTTTTTTACCCTGTCGATACATTATGCAGTTCTATACAATAGATAATTATATATTACAAAGCAGTAGGTAAAAAATACACACTACATATCGGTAACCATGTAAAAAGTAGAGCAAAAATATTTCTGACGAAGTCTCTTTTTTTGTGTTGATGCTCTATGCCGCCAGCCGCCTCACACGCGGAGCGTTCAGCACGAACGGCCGGCACTTGTTCGCGCAGCGTCGACGTCGACGACGTCGACTGCCCGCCGACGTCGATTGTCCAGCGGTGGCGCCGCCGTCGCCTCCTGCCACGAAGGGCTCCAGCTGCGCTAGTGCCGACCTGGTGGACACACGGACCAAATGTGCCATTTATTTCTTTTTATTTTATTGTTTTTTTCTGTTCCATAGGACCCAATTGAGGAGTGAGACTCCATGGTCATGGAACAAGTCAATACATTAATTGTTACACAAGAATGGTAATAGAAGAATTTTAAGTAGTCCTTTGCACACGACAACCTTAAAGTGAAAAGAATCAATAAAGAAAAAGTAAATTAGCTTAATTGCTTAACTTTTCTAGGAGTTCCTGGACAGAATAAAAGGAGTGAGCCATGAGGTAACTCTTCAATTTATGTAACTACGTAGGCTTTCCCGGCGTAACAAATCTTCGAAGTCTCTGCGGGTTTTCTGCCGGATAATAAAATCAAACTGATTCAATATTTAGACGGTACAGCTGTCCGTCATCTTCAGGAAACTGCTGCTGCTGAGTCCCGTTTTCAGCGGGACTCAGCAGCAGAAGTTTCCTGAAGATGGCGGACAGCTGTACCGTCGAAATTTTGAATCAGCTTGATTTTATTATCCGGCAGAAAACCCGCAGAGACTTCGAACTCTTCAATTTAGATTTGAAAGCGTGTGTATTAGTGTTAAGATTCTTTAGTTCTTGTGGCAGCTTATTGAAAATGGATGCCGCAGAATACTGTACCCCTTTCTGCACAAGTGTTAAGGTGGTGTGATGCAAATGTAGATTAGACTTCTGTCCAGTATTCACCGAGTGAAAGCTACTAACTCGTAGGAATAAGCTGATATTATTAACAACAAACGACATCAAAGAAAAAACGTATTGTGACGCCAGAGTCAAAATTCCCAGACTACTGAAAAGGGGTCGACATGACGTTCGCGAACTTACACCAGATATTGCTCGAACCGCCCGTTTTTGAGCCAGAAATATCTTTTTTGCATCAGGCGAGTTATCCCAAAAAACAATGCCGTACGTCATAAGTGAGTGAAAGTAAGCGTAATAGACTACTTTTCGTGTTGAAAATCACTTATCTCAGATATTGATCTAATGGTAAATATAGCAGAATTTAGTCTTGGAACAAGATCCTGAACATGGGCTCTCCATGACAGCCAACTGTCTATATGAACACCTAGACATTTGAACTGTTCAGTCTCACTTATCACACGCCCATTATGTGTAATCAGAATGTCAGCTTTCGTCAAATTATGTGTCAGAAACTGTAAAAACTGAGTTTTACTGTGATTTAACATCAACTTGTTTTCCACTAGCCATGAACTTATCTCTTGAACTGCATTATTTGATACTGTGCCAATATTATGAGCAACATCCTTCACTACCAAGCT
The DNA here is from genome assembly GCA_026315105.1 of Locusta migratoria. Lineage (NCBI taxonomy): Eukaryota > Metazoa > Arthropoda > Insecta > Orthoptera > Acrididae > Locusta > Locusta migratoria. The sequence goes on from CM048747.1 coordinate 109,071,148, forward strand.
GGTATCATCAGCAAACAAAAAATATTTTACAATCACCTGTTATACTCGAAGGCATATCATTTATATAAATAAGAAACAGCAATGGTCCCAAAACAGACCACTGGGGCACCCCATACTTAATTGTGCCCCATTGGAATTGCACGTCATACCCATTTTCTACACTGCGGAGAATTACCTTCTGTTGTCTATTATTAAAGTAAGAGGTGAACCAGTTGTGGGCTACTCCCCCGTATTCTTAGGACTATAAAATAGTATAGCAACATTTAAGCATAGCTGCCAGCAGTTACCATGTTGTACATCAGCATAATCTACATCTTGTTTTTCAGACAAACAACTTTGCGCAGACAATGTGTTTCGGTTTTGATGCAGTATGAGAATCAGGTAAAGGGTGTTCATAGAAGTTTCGGGTATGCAGCCGGTCGTCGTCTATAAAGTCACACGATATTTCGGCCAGACACCTGCTAGCCATCCTCAGGTGAGTCGATGAAGACTGAAAAGTGCGGCCAGCGTTCCACTCTACAGGGTGCTTCACTAAGTGTGTTATCCTCAGTACCTTATAAAATAATACGTGACGGGAAATTTTAATGCGGTAGGTCAACACAAGAAATGTTACGCTTTCTGCGGAGCTATGAACATAGTTTATTGTATCATTTTCCACAGAGTTATAGCACAAAGATATAATTTTTTAAATGGAACAATAGTTTTTTCTATCTTGCATTGGAATCGTTGAAACCAGCTGCGTCCAAATCAGTTTAAACTACATTAATATCACTGTTAGTTCGGGAGCTACAACCCTTCAAAGTTTCGGGGGCAGATACCACGCACTGTACATAATACATGGCTGTGTGGTGGGTGATGGATGTTGTGGCGGTGGGAAGTTGATTTACAGGAGATGTTCAAATGTGTGTCCATGTTCCTCAATGCATAATGCAATGCGCCATCGAAAGGATCTGCGGACGAGATGTAACATCGCCGGTGTGACGGAGCGACATGCGTCCTCGATGCGCCGTTTTAGATCATCTGGGGATGTGGGGCTCAGTGACATAAACACGATCCTTTAGATATACGCACAAAAAGAAATCTACTGGTGTTAAAACGGGCGACCTTGCGGGCCTTGAATGAGGACCATGGCGCCGCAACCATCTTCCTGCAAACCTATTGTTTAGTTCTTCCACAACAGCACGCGCAGAATGGGCTGGGTGACAATCGTGCTGTGTCCACTAATAGACTCTCGTGTGTAGACACACATGTTCAAGGAGACCACCCAAACTGTCGGCTATAAAAGCGCGATATAACTCATCTGTTAGTGTACCTGGGAAGTAGTGTGGACCGATGATTTCATCCCCAAGGATTCCACACCACACGTTAATAGACCACCTACGTTGACGGTAGATTGGTCGTACCCACCAAGGATTGTCTGCGGCCCAGTAGTGCATGTTATAGCGAATCTCTGCACCATAATTTGTGAACGTGGAGTCATCAGAGAACATAACACTTTGTAAAGACTCCAGCGTGAAATTACGCATGGCCCACTCACTGAATGTCACTCTTGCACGGAAATCGTTCCCATGCAGCTCCTGGGTCAGTGACAGGCGGTAGGGGTGAAACCTGTGGCCGTGTACTTTTACGCCACACAGATGTGAGACTGACACCAGCGACTGCAGCAACGGCTCGTAAGCTCACATGAGGATCGTGGTGTAGTGCAGCGAAAACAAACACCTCCGTCTCCTCACTTCTTGCAGGTCTTCGTCTGTTACTGCGGCACATTACTGTTTCAACAACAACATCCATTTTGCTCTACTTCCATAGTGAACCGGATGTTTGCCTTTTTTGGATGTTTTAGTTAAAAGGAAGGATGGTGGCTCTTTGGGACACTCAGTTTATCGGAAGACAACTCATACTGATTTATATTTACAAGCATCAAGTTGTCACCATCGGTCGCAAACCAGCAGTGTCCTTAAACACTCGTTCACAGAGCCCATACAATCTCAGATGCTGATAGTCTGCCACAAGAGCTGGCTCACCTCCAGCAAGTGTTTCGAGACAACTGATACTCTAACCAGCAAATAAGTAAGGCACTCTCACGAAGAAAGAAGAACAAGAAAGTGGAGAACGAGGAGGATATACCGGCAAAATCTCTTGCTTTTCTTCCGTTTGTGGGTAATATTTCTTTTAAAATAGCAAGAATTCTCCATAATTTTCAATTGAATGTAATTTTCGGCCCACCATCCATAATTTCGGACTTTCTGGTTAAGGATGACTTGTTGTTACGTAAGGCTGGTGTCCACAAAGTTCCCTGCCAATGTGGTATGGCTTATATAGGCCAGACTACGCGCACTGTTTAAGAACGTTGCAGTGAACACAAACGCAACACACGCCTTTTACAGCCAAGCAAATCTGCTATTGCTGTACATTGCATTTCCACCGGACACTCTATGAAGTATGATAAACCTGTAATTTTGACAACAGCAACATCTTTTTGGGACTCCATTATCAAAGTATCTGTGGAAATACGTGTTGCGGAAAATTTGATGAATCGGGATAGTGGCTACAAACTTGACAAAGCGTGGAATCCCGTCATTACAAAAATTTGCTCAGATCGAAGACGACAGAGAGCGCCGACGTCGGCTATGAGCGGCAGATTACGGGACAGATGAACTCCGCGGCTCCACCAGCGAGGGCGCTGCCGTCCGGCAGTGTGGCCTGTCTGTTTATGTTTTGACGCATGCGCTGTAACCGACAAGTTTCCTATATATAGTGGAACGCTGGACGCACTATTCAGTCTTCATCGACTCACTCGAGGATGGCTAGCAGGTGTCTGGCCGAAATATCGTGCGATGTTTTAGACTACGAACGGCTGCATACCCGAAACTTCTATGAATATTCGATCCGCCGGGAGAATTTTTTTTTTTTTTTTAAGTTCACAGGTATAGGAGGGTTTACTTAGTTCCTCAATAAACAATAAAGTCATGAAGATCGTATTGCGAATATAAATTATCCCCTTTCCCAAATTGCCTGAGATGTTACCGAGTGGTGCAAAATTGGACGACTTCTGGAAGTCTTAGTTTATATTTGAATCAATTTAGAATTAATCGGCAGTAGCGAACCTACAAGGTAACGGAACGAACCAGCGATCAGTTACGAAGCAGTAAGATCTACAGAAATCTATTTCCTATACATGTTAGCCTTGATCAGTGCTGGAACTTACATTAACAAGTAAATTCCCATGTGATTTTTACATGCCGCCGTAAGCTCCAGCACTGAAAATAGCTATCTTCTAACCGAAATTCATTGGTAGTAAATCTGATTGTTTCGCGGCTGAACGTTGGTTTCTTTCATAAAGCCTTTTGTTGTCCATTTGTACTGAAATGACAATGTTAGTGAACGAAAGTAATATCTTCAGTGATTATTTCATTATACAGTGGTGTGCTCACCGTTGACCCGCTCGCTTAGCCGTGTGGTTTGATGCACCACTCTCTGAGACGGGGTTGCGTACCCCTTCCGGTTCGAATCCGCTCTGCGGAATAATGATGGGCGTCGGAGTGCAGGCCAGTCTGGACGTCGTTTTTAGGTGGTTTTCCACATATCTTTTGGTGAATACCGGGCTGGTACCGACGTCCCGTCTGAGTTACATGACACTCCAACATTTCGTAACACTTTACAATTTTCACACAAATAACAGTATACGCAGACATTCGGGGGACACATTTCCTGCAGAGTGTATGGGGTAGTGACAGAAGAGCTCCGGCCACACCGTAAATATTAACATGTCAAATCCGGATTTAACATAGATGACCCTGCGTGTGCGAGAACATGGCCAAAGAGAAAGAAAGAAGTAAGAAAGTGGTGTGTTCGCTATTATGAGATTTCTTTACAGATTGAAACAATTTACTCAAGAATTAGAACAATAAATATCATCCGAAGAAGGCAATTCTGTTATTGATTTTTTTTTCTCTGATATTAGCAGTCTACCGTCGCATTAGAGCCGTGATGGACAAGCCGTGACGTTCATATATTCATCAATGAAAATCACACTTTGGCAAATTTGAAGTATTAAAGCGTCCGGAAGGTCCAAGCATAAGATGAAACAGTGTCGAAATCAGGTAGTTCTGTGGAATATTATGTGTCTTTCTGAAATTCGGTTCGGCCTGTGGATATGTGGTGTCCCATAAAATATCTGTTCGCTTGCTTTCAGTAACCGTTAATAGTAAATGCTATGTCATCCGGCTATTGACAAACTTACTATCGATAAGTGTCTTGTGACTAAGGGTACTGGCATTGAACACTTGTAACACAAACTGACTTCCTCGTTCATTTAATGCATAATTTGAAATTGAAAGATCACCATAACAAAGTTTCAAAACCCCGATCAACATTATGGTTGGCATTGTGTAATTATATTTGATACATGCATATGCAAAATGAACCAACTATGAAAATTTTTTCCAATGCCGGAAAGGGAACAAAGGTATTCAGTTCCAGGATTCTTCCAGAACAGCACAAATTCTTACCCCATCTGAGCCTACATGAGGGTGTTAAATGTCTAGGAATCATATAAATAGACATAATTCGAACGATATGCCAAGAAATAGAGGGCTATTAGAAATATCTCCTGTTTTAGGGCATTAAAATAATATCCAAAAGAACGTATTTCTTGTGCGAAAGAAGAGAGTGTATGTGCGAAAGAATTGTATGTATACCTCAAATATTCGAATGACATTGAATGTAGGCTTTCATGGCCGCTGAATATTGTCGATATTAGATATATCTTGGAGGCTTTGCAGATACTGCTTCACACCGATGTCATATAATACATACGTAATATGCCATTAAGCAATTCTGTTACTGAACAGCAGGGAAATATTATTTCTGTGTATTCTGAGATATCTACAGGTCGTTTTACACGTGAATGAGAACCCAGATCTTAGTATTCAATTTGGCAGCAAGTGATGTGTATGTGTGGAGGTGGTGAAAAGTAATGTATATGAAGAACGCTTGACTAATTACAGGCATTTTAATGGTTCATCTGGATGCTTACGTTTTATGGGCGGTCACAACAGGACAACCCCGATTCAAATGGAGATGAGTATGAGAAACAATCCAGTAATGTTCGAATACAGGATTAGTACGGCCCTGCATGACAGAGTCAAGTCATTTAAGTATCTAGCAGTAACGCTGAACACCGATATAAAATGAAACGATCAAATACAGACAGTCGTGTATCAGCGAATGTTTGAGTTTATTGGGAGAATTAGTGACGGTGTGATTCGTCTGTAAATGAGACAGCATACAAAACGCTTGTACGACCGCGTCTTGAGTATTGCTGACGTTTGTAGGATCCCCATCAGATCGGTTTAAAGGAGGACATAGTAGCAGTTCGGGGGGGGGGGGGGGGTGGAGGGCGGCTGGGTTTGTAACTGGTAGATTAGATGTTTGTTTGTATAGTCTATGGGACTTAACTACGGGGTCATCAGTCCCTAAACTTACAAACTACTTATGAACTACTTACGAACTAGGACGGCACAAATATCCATGCCCGAGGGGGGATTCGAACCGCCGACCGTAGTGGCCGTGCAGACCGTGACTGGAGCGCCTCAGTCTCCTCGGCCACCGCGGCCGGCTGGTAGATTCGATCAATAGACGAGTGTTACTAAAATGCTTCAGAAACTCAAATGGGAGTAGCTGAAGGAAATGTGACATGCATTTCGAGAAACACTGTTAAATACGTTTAGAGGGCTGATATTTGAAGTGGACTGCAGAACCATTCTACTGCCGAAATCTTACATTTCGCGTAAAGACTCCAAATATAAGATGGAGATTAGGGCTCGTACAGATGCATACAAGCATTCGTTTTTCCCTCGTTTTATATAGGAGCGGAACAGGAAAGCAAGTAACTGGTAATGGTATTGAGTACCCTCCGCCACGCACCACTGGATGTATGTATCTCTGTCGTGGCCAAAGATGATATAGCTCGCCATCAAACGTCGCGGGTCAACAGCCACGAGACGAGAGAATATCTCGTTAAGGGACGCTTTTGCCATCCGTCATAATCGAATCAGTAATAAAAATAAAATATATACTATTGAAAACAAAGTTTACCAGTTATGTAAATAAAAAAACGTTCAGTTCTTATAATGTTATTCATCTGAATGAATCTAATCTCTTAATATATGTTACATGAAATAAACCTGAAATTTTACCTTAAGTGTCTGAGTGTTGAAGAGAATATTTCTAGCCGTTGAGAGATTCAAATACTTACTGTGTACAATTGGTTCGTGAAATACGAGTTGGAACTTAAATAGAGGCTACAATTTATTCACAACCGATACAGAAGCATTGCATGTGTACAGCTGTTACTGTGTTTCAAAATAGTCACCACCCCTGTGAAGAACCTGTTGCCGGCAATGTGGAAGGTGTAGTCTACCGTTAGCAGAGCCTGTTCCGTTGATGGTGCGAATGGAGCGGTCTGCTGCCTGTCAGGAACAGTTCTGAAGCGAATACCACGAATTGATTCCTTCATATTCGGAATCAAACCAAAGTCACAAGGTCTTAAGTGCAGGGATTATGTTCCCATCTACCGAAGAGAGCAGCCACAGTTTGCGCTGTATACACCAACGTACATTGTCGTACAATGTTATGGGTGGGTTGCACAGAAAATGTTTCCGCTTCTTTAGCAAAGCTAGTCGCAAGTGACGCTCCAAAAACTAACAGCAATACTGTGTATTGACGGTCTGCCGCAGAGAAATAGGATAACACCATCATAGTCTTACACGAGAATCACTATAATTCGTCTTGAAGACGCTGATGACACTGTCGTGCTGATCCAACACCGTTGTTGTGTTTCGAAACCACAGTAACACCACTATGTTAGACCGCTCGCTCACAAGTTAGTGCGTTTTCCTCGAGTGTTCGCACGCCGGTGACGTATTACGGGCGATTCCATTTGCTCGGAGGTTAATGTAAGTATGTAAACAACGTACGTTAACAGGGAAAATAGTATTTTCCATTGCGTATTGTGTCTAAAGCAGTGCTGTCTCTATTTAATGAGTTTGTTTACGTTCTAGGAGGCGATTCAATTATGATATTGAAGAAAGATATAAAAAAGCCAAGATCGCTGATCATCAATTTTTATTTATGACGACCGGTTTCGCTGAACTATGTCAGCATCATCTGGTCCAATAAAATCATTTTACAAGGCCATAATCTTGTAATGTCAATCAGTTGCTACATGGCATAATTTGCAGTGCATATGTGGACTATGTCATTATAATAAAACATAATTATCACTGTCAGTGACCTATGCACCTAAGCACTGTAAATTATGTTATGTAGCAACTGATTGACAATACAAGATTATGGCCTTGTAAGATGATTTTATTGGACCAGATGATGCTGACATAGTTCAGCGAAACCGGTCGTCATGAACTAAAAATTGATGATCAGCGATCTTGGCTTTTTTATATCTTTCTACAGTCTCTATTTAAGTTCCATTCCTCGTAAATGTGTGGTTTAGAAAAATAATTGCAGGACTTTAAAAGAATTTTGAGGAAATTTTACGAAATTACGTACGAAGTTTTGAACTCTAATGAGATTTCCAACATTTTACATGGGACGAGGACCTACTATTCAAGACTGTTAAAAGGTTTTGAATAGGAAATAATATTTCCATTACTTTTCGATAGTATAGGAACGGTCAGGAACAAAGTGTCATGCGGTTTACATTGATTTACAAGGTTTAAACTTCAGTTTTCATGGAATGAAACTTTCACTTTGCAGCGGAGTGTGCGCTGATATGAAACTTCCTGGCAGATTAAAATTGTGTGCCGGAACCGGGACTCGAACCTAGGACCTTTGCCTTTCGTGGGCAAGCGCACTACCGACTGTGCTATCCTGAAACGACTCACGATGCCGCTTCAGAACTTTACTTCCGCCAATACCTCGTCTCCTACATCCCTTAGGCTGTGGCTAAGCCATGTCTCCACCATATCCTTTCTTTCAGGAGTGCTAGTCTTGCATGGTTCGCAGGAGAGCATCTGTGAAGTTTAGAAAGTATGAGAAGTACTGGCGGAAATAAAGTTGTGAGGCGGCGTCGGTAGTGCGCTTGCCCGCGAAAGGTAAAGGTCCCAGGTTGGAGTCCCGGTTCCGGCACACAATTTTAATCTGCCAGGAAGTTTCAGTTTTCATGGAAGTTACTAAACCTGTAATGGAGAATAATTCAAATCGTCCGTTCCACTGGTCCACTACGTGCCTTCGTTCGACTGTTTATGACACTTCAAACTGGATTGTGCCTGTGACTGTGAAGTGATGCGTACCTGAACCCTCAGCAGCGGCCGTCGCACCTGGGGAGGCGGGTGGCGGCGGCGGTGAGCGCCAGGGCGGAGGCGGCGGCCGCCACCAGCGACCAGGGCGGCGGCGCGCGACGCCTCCACGCGCCGTTGTCCAGCACTGTAACACGAGGGAGCACACGTCAGCCGGGGGCAGTTCATAATGCTACTCATACGGTGAACACTGGCAGACTTATGAATATAGCCCTTTTCGGATGAACACTACCCTTGCGCATTTCGCCTTTCTAGGGCCTGAAAGAGTGACTGAACAAAATGGATAGTTTCATTTCATTTGGGCATGCAGCATTGTGTATGTATTTTAAGGACATGTTGTAAATTTAAGTATTGCCAAAATGCTGCTTCACTTTATAGATGTTAAAAACTGTTTATTATTATAGAAATAGGCCTACTTCGGTACTGTGGCCATCGTCAGGCTATTTTCGGACAAATATTTATGATTAAATGAGTGAAATAAAGATACTTACAATTTTGATACATGTTCCGTGACATTTCAGAATATGGCATCGTGGAGGTATAATTTATTACAATGACTGCATATAATTGCAGTATATATGTTCTTTAGATGATATATGTATTACGTTTATCAGGTATTAATTCTTTACTACTAATCTGTCAATTTGACATATCCTCCAGTGATGCTCTATGGTTACAGGTTGTTTATGACTGCATATACTGGGATCTTTGGTAGTGTGGTGTGATCTTTATTATGTTATAGTATTACGATGTATATCTTTGTTTTAACTCGATTCGAAAATTTTAATAAAGTTGTCTAGATAATGTTTGTGTTTTAGTTCGGTTGATTCATTTAAACTTTCGTCAGGGCTTTCCTTCAAATGTGTATAAATTTCTATCTCTTCCAGGATGTTCATTTGATAACCTTTTGGTGTGATATGTAATATTTTCACTGCGTCTGTAATTCGATCGGTTTCGTGAATTTCCATTCTCAAATGATTAAAGAATCATTTGAAAACGGAAAATCGAATTACAGACGCAATGATTAAAGAATCATTTGAAAACGGAAAATCACGAAACCGATCGAATTACAGACGCAATGATTAAAGAATCATTTGAAAACGGAAAATCACGAAACCGATCGAATTACAGACGCAATGATTAAAGAATCATTTGAAAACGGGAAATCACGAAACCGATCGAATTTCAGATCCCACCACATTACCAAAGATCCCACTATATGCAGTCATAAACAAACTGTAACCATAGAGCATCGCTGGAGGGTCAGACTGACAGATTAGTAGTAAAGAATTAATACCTTATAAACGTAATATATACACCATCTAAAGAACATATACACTGCAATTATATGCAGTCATTGTAATAAACTATACCTCCACGATGCCATATGGAAGTAAGTCTGAAATCATATGTCACGGAACATGTATAAAAATTGTAGGTATCTTTATTTCACTCATTTTAATCATAAATATTTGTCCGCAGATAGCCTGATGATGGCCACAGTACCGAAGTAGGCCTATTGCTATAATAATAAACAGTTTTTAACATCTATAAAGTGAAGCAGCATTTTAGCATTACTTAGATTTACAAAATGGATAGTGTCTTCAAAGGTTGAAGTTGGGGTTGGGTTGTTTGGTTGGGGAAAGGAAATGCAGTCCGGGAAGTAAAGAATGCATTAGTTCGGGGCTTCGTGCTCGCCCCGTACTCACAAAAGCGTGGCCGGCGGGAAAGACAGGTCTGGGCTCTCCGCCAGGTCACGTGATGCGAGTAGTGCCGAGGCAACGCGATCGCAAAGTTGACTGGCTGGCCGCTGGGGCATGGCCCACTGTATCTTAGCAGACAACCATCCAGCTTCGCGATCGCGTTGCCTCGGCACTACTCGTATCACGTGATCTGGCGGAGAGTCCATGCCTGTCTTTCTCGCCGGCCACGTCACGAAATAACTCTGAGCCCCGTGGGGGGGGGGGGGGGGGGGGGCTAGTATAAGATTGACATAAACAACGGGAAACAAGGCTACTGGAGTGTAGTCTAAGAAAATCAGGCTGAAAACGATTAGGTAGTGAGGCAATGAAATTAGTTCAAATGTGTATAAATCTAAGAGACTTAACTACGTTGGTTATATCCCTATATATATTCCAAACTAGTTACACTGACTTACAGTAACTTATGCTAAGGACAAACACAAACACACAAAATAGCAAAGTAATTAGTAGTGTTCGAAGTTAAGAGAATATGAAATGCAGAATGACGTTGGGACTAAAGGATTTCCGAAACAGAGAAACTTCGTGAAAAAGAAATTTATTCTAGTGACAGAAACTATTATTTGAAGGCGTCCGTATGGAGTGGGATTTGTATTAGAGTATAATATGTAGGATAATGAGTTTTGACAGAATAATGATAGGAGCGTTTTATATTTGGTACTACAATAGAATGCTGAGTTTTCCCTCGGAACATTGTGTAAGAAAATTCTGGACTTTGCCGCGGAGTGTGCGACTAGATTCGAGTCCTCCGTTGTGGATGTGTATGTGTGTTGTCCTTAGCATAACTTAGTTTTTTGTAGTTGTAGAGACTGATGAGCACTACAGTTTGATTACATAGCTTTTACAAATATTTGAACGTTCGACGAAATGGGAAGTTAAGATATTTCTAGCTTATCTTAAGCAAATGAACGCTTCGATTGGTAGGAAACTCTCTGAAAAATCAAGAAATTTTATATTTACAATTGGAATGAATCGTGTGGAGAAAAACGGCAGATGGAGACAGAGATCAAATACGGTGTGCTGGTTCAAAAGAATGCAGTTTATTCCAAGATTAAAAGGCCTGCAGTGGATAGAGTAGCACGAAGAGCTGCATCAAACAAATCATTGGACTGAAAACTACAACAGCAGGAGGTCATGTCTGAATTATTTATGGGAATAGTAAGGAAATACTAAATAAGCTAACATCTTTTCATGCACGGCTGTAATAAATAATCCTGAGAAAAGCTTAGGAATCACAAAGTGACGAACCAGTAATCACGAAAATTCTATGTCACATAATAGGCATACATTAAAATGGGATACCCAGAGTGTGCCTCAAGATTAAGTACAAATAATGCAAGACCTAAAAAAATGAAAGACGTGTTTGCAAAGAACGACAGATTGACAAATGCAAGGAATGTATTCAGATGGATCATGCTACACTCTCCTTTCAGTATGCTAGTCCGTATCTCCGCTGCAACCAATCAATCATCTCAGCCTCTCGTAAACCAAAGAATACATGTGTAGCGAAGCAAAGTGGACAAAGAAGCAGACTTGGGTTTCCGCAAATTAAGCAAGCTTCACGGTCCGTCCCAGCTTGTTGTATCTGACAGAGGTTGTGAAGTGAGGCCCATGTGCTTGCTCAACAACCAGGTTACTTTTGTGTGGACTGTAGTACTGCAGCTCTGATATCTCAAGAGATACTTTTTTGTTGTTTCAAACCAGTGTCAATTACTTATTTTTTCTACACTAGAGATGTTTTTGTGGAGTTTTTTTTACCTAAATAAACTCCTCATAGCATGTTAAAGCATAATATGAATAGAAACGTCTTACGTCACATGTTATTTCTTCTTTGCATTTAAAACCGTTTAGTTTCAGTGAAGAAATTGTACTCTACTATTTTCGTTACTTCGAATTAAGAAACTAGCTCGTCTGGCTCAGAGCCTAGCATGGGTGAGGGGGTTTAAAAGTGGGGTATGTACCCCTTTGAATCGTTCGGGCAGGTGCAATGAAGGACCACAAGAGATCAAGGATACATCGGGAGGGCAACGAGGAGAACAGGCAGTGCCGCAACTTTACGTTACGTCATCAGAGAAGTCTTTAAACAACGCGATCGCTAAACTGAGGCACAGTGCGCTGTCTCATAGCGGACAGACGGTCAGCTAACAATCGCGTTGTCTCAGACCTTCTCTGATGACGTGACGTGCTCTTTATGGCCTACCTTTCTCGATGGCGACGTCGCTACACCGGTGAAATAGAGCAGGTTCAATTCTCTGCATTCGACTGAGCGTCGTACGAAGCAATGTAGATGGAAACACATACATTCAGCGCTCATAAGCAACGATTGCATAACAATCAAATAAACAAGGGACTTAATTGATTGTCAAGGTCTCTTGGTTCTTATCATCGTTCGAGATAATACTTGTTGTAGCAGTTCGCGATTTACTAATAGTCTTTCGCGAAACTACATTTGTTATAGATCGTGCTTACAAGTTACGCGATCTGTAATTACATAGACAATATCTTCGAAAGTTACGATGGTAAAGAAATTAATTTAGTACCGTTTAAAACGTATTTTATGATTTGGTCTTGTACGCAAAACTGTCTTTAGTGCTGAAATATTAAGACAGCTATTGGGGCAGAGACTATTAATCAGTGCATTCTAAATAACTACAAACCATAATTCAGTGACCGTGGCACTTAAATCGGTCAGACAATTTCTCAAGTACGGCTTTCTCCGCTTAGAGTTGGGAATCAAGTCATCAGCATTGCATTTTGGAAAGCGAACCGGGCATAAAATTAAATTAAACTCAAAACAATCAACATTAGACATATTGTTAATAAAGGTGTCTTTACGAAGATAGAGACATTCCTACTCTAAGATAATGCGGGACTATCAAGAGCGTCGGCTGCCACCCAAAAAAGGGCAACATTCCAATCGCCAGTAGTTCGCGATACCACGAAGGAGAACGGCTGCTACAAAATATTAAGCTGAAATACGCAATGAATTAGAGTTGACTATTTTAGGGCCCTAATGTATCATTTTGCAAATGATTTCGGCTTTATCCTTTCTCATATATTAGAAAAGGTATAATTAAATATAATGATCCCAATTATTACTACTTCAAGTAAAAAAGTGTATTTTATAATTGCAATATTGACGTCTGAAATATTAAAGGACGTCTTCCTCTTTTAGGTAGCGAATCCTACACCCAAACAGGGTCTTGTTCTTTATAATTAATGTCATTTTTCTTTATTACTGTTGAAGCTAATGTTCGTTACTTCATACTGTAGCTACTATACGAAAATTGTTTATGAGCCGAAAATAAATGTGTTTGCATCTACATAGCTTTACGTGGCGTTCAGTCTAACGCTAAGGTCTAAATGTTCCCGACGTTACTGAAGTGGCGAATGATTTTGAGTGTTCTAAGTTTACTTGAACAACTGCGTGAACTTTTCTGTGCTTATATAACTACTTTATAACGTCTGTTTGGCACTGCAACAACGTCTTCTACCTCAGTTTTTTATTATAACACCCCCGCTACCTCACAGTGACCTAAACCTATTGCTTGACATAGTATTATCGTAAATATGGTTAGTCACTTGTGATTCCTAAACTGTCCTTCAACTCCTTATTACAGCTGTGTATGTTAATTACCACAGTGAAAGTTTTTATATATAACAGTAAAATGTGCGATGAAGTTTTAAAGTATATATGCGCATTTCTTTTTCTTTTATAGACACCTTGCTCATGCGTTGAAAAGGTGAATCGTTATTCATAAATTCTCATTTATGGTGGCTGTACCAGGTGGAGTGATAGATGTTTTGCAGCATTTGTAGGTTGGGTAAAAATATCTTAACAAACGTGGGTCGACAAAGATGTCAAGAGTAAAATATAAGAAATAAATATTTGTCTATAGCTTCTATACAAATGATGCAGCATTACCAAGACTCAAAAGACATTATAGGGAAAGGGAACTGTGGAGAGACTGAGATGTAGTCTATACGAGAGTTTATTGAATTTGTACAATGAGAAAATGGTAATTTTAAGCTGAAGATTTGATGTTTGGAAGGAGTAGAAGTCATAGACGAGCAGACGGAGGATACTGTCAGCCAGTTTCTGTCCCGAGTAGGGAAGCAAATAGGTCGTGTCATTTGCCATCACGGCATTTAACAAAACGTCATCCTGATTTTCAACAGACGTCCTCACGAATGCGAGTCTACTGTGTGGCCTTCCACCATCTCGCTCGGTAGCAGTTGAAAGGGGTGGATTTGAAGGAAAGAAAGAGTATTAGGTCTTTATGAATCCATATTGATTTAACGGATCTTGGGACGTCAGCGTTCTATTATTGTTATAAATGAAAAACCTCTGTAACATACTATATTACACTGTAAATCTGTCGATCTGTTACAACCGCTCCTGTGCGGATTACAGGTAATTACTTATTTTATATTCACTGTGTAATTAGTGTCTGCTTGTTGTTTGAATAATTTATAAATTAGCATTTAGCATTTAGTTCAATTTCCTGAAATGCTGTGATAGATACAACCACTCAATGTATTGTAATGAAGAATATAGGTAATTACTTATTTTATATTCACTGTGTAATTAGTATCTACTTCTTATTGAAGTAATTTATAAAATTTTTTCATCATACAATAAGCATTTAGTTCAGTTATCTGAAATGCTATCATAGACACAGGCACTCAATCAATTGTAATGATGATTATTTGAGATCGTTACTTTCATATTCACCATGCAATTAATGCCTGTATTACATATTTTTACTCACACCCTTTGACCAATATTAATATTTGAATATTATTTCATTACAATCAACAGATGTTATGTTTGTAACTTAATATGTTATACTATACATCAACGTTGTTAACTGTTGTTATTGTTTGATACAGGGTCCAAAGAAGAGAAGAGTGTATTCTCGAAACTAGTCAATAAAATCCAGAAGTAACGGCTGACGTTTTCTCATTTATAACAAGTGGAATAATAGTCATGACGACAGTGCGATAATTAGACACGGACGACATAATCGAAGGACGAGTCCAGTGTCCCATTCACTGAGCCAGCATGACAAATTCGAATGTCAGGAAATCGTTACTGCAGGTAACTGAGTAAGACGTAAGTTTCTTTGTTCGACTGTTAACCATGGAAGATAAATATTTAAGACAAGACTATAATGAAGGTATTTAAAATCTGCTGGGGTACATTGGTAGGATAAATAAAGAATGAGGTAGTAAATAGACACAGGGAAAAAGAAAATTGAGCCGAAAATTGACTAAAGCAGACAATTGTTGATACGAAAACCTGCGAAAAATATTACCATCGCTCATCAGTATCCTTCTGTAACAGCACACTAAAATCTTCGAATCTCTCATTTG
Organism: Locusta migratoria; assembly: GCA_026315105.1. Taxonomy (NCBI): domain Eukaryota; kingdom Metazoa; phylum Arthropoda; class Insecta; order Orthoptera; family Acrididae; genus Locusta; species Locusta migratoria. Next base: position 109,086,602 of record CM048747.1, read on the forward strand.
TCACTTCACCCAACAATCTAAGTTTCCAATTTATACATGATGTTCTGAGCCATCACCTACTGATATTTCTCCCTGAAATTAAATTTCCTCTTTGTTAGACTTCCGTTAGCAAGCAATGTTTTTGTGGAACTTTTATGGCAAATGAAACCTATACAGTCGTCTTAGACTATTTAACACCTTTCAAATTTGTAGCCTGTGGATGCTTTCATGCTTCACCAAGTTAAAAAGATACTAATTGTATGGTGAAGTTGTGTGAAGTAAAAAGCCAATCAAAGCTTCCAGCCATACGTAGCTTTCGTTCACGACAGGATGGACGACATAGCCTATTAGTATCTTGCACTCTCGTTCTAAATCTGATATTACATTTTATGAACTAATTCACCAATTTAGAAACTGAAAACTTGCGATTTATAATTTTTATAGTGTTTGCATTGGCATTTCATATATTCTAATAGGAAAATTGTTAAGGAAAAAGTGAAAGACATAATGCATAAGTTAACAAAAACAATTCATCACTCATTTAAGTAGAAATTTATGCCCCAGGAAACACATTACTTATTTTACTAACTGGGTGGTTCCTATCACATTTACGATATAATGTTTTAAACAGCTTTGCCGTAAAATCCAGGAAGCATAATTTCTCACCCATCAGTAATGGAGACAAAGGTGTGGTGTTTGACTTTGTGTTTTTTATCGTTATTGAGCATGGTGATTCCAATCATGCTAACACTTGGATGTGATACAAATGTATATTCGTATGCCCATTTCTGAATTATGGTTTCTTTGATTCGAAACAATCAGAGATATCGATTCTCTGGGTTTGTCCATCATCAAAGATCTGTACTATACACTACCGGTCAAAAGGCACTGATTTCATATTCGCACCACGTCGGGTTCACTTCTGTGCTTGATAAGTGTGGTGTCGCACAAGTCCAAAGTGCGCGCCACCTACTTTCGCCGCGCGCCGCCATGCACGCATGGCGCGGCGTTCTTACGACGTCAGCCACGAGCGCCCTCTGCTACAACTCCGCTCGTGGCCACCACTGAACGACATCGTCCACTGGGAACTGAGATAGGAACCAGTTAACACTTCGGAATCAGGTAGGCACGAGTGAAGACTTGGCTATCGGACAGGCACTAGGCAGGCCTCTAGCTCAACTAGCCTATGTATCAGCATTCTGCAGCACTGAGCTATGTAAAAGTTATGTACTGTATAATTTCTGTGCAATAGATATCTCGTTCTAATTTACTCTAGTGTTTCTAGTTTCTGCTGTCCCACTGGCTGCTCACCTACGTACCTGCACAAGCGTGCTACCTTTATTCCTGTGTCGGTCTTCATACTCGACCACCGACACCTACGACGGAAACGAGACACAAAAGCGGCGACGGGGCTGGGACACAAAAGTGGCGACGAGGAGTGATAGACGAACCGTGGACCAGCCCGCTTGCAGCAGCCAAGCAGCAGCAGTCGGAGCACGCAGAAATTGCTCCCACCCACCCAACCTTATTATAAGATTTTTGGGGGAACATTCAGTTACGTGTTTTGCGGACTTTTTTGTTACAGAGCGAGCTCTCCTTTCATATTGCATTTGTATTTTGTTATAATTTACTTGTATGCGCGGCGTCTAATCGGTCAGCATGGCCGTTAACCCGAATCCAAACTTAATGGAAATTATTCAGTTACAGACGGCGCAAATCACGCAACTTCTCCAAGCAGTGTCCCAGCTAACAGCGCAAGCAGCTAATCAACAACAACAGCCGCCGCTTCAGCAGACCACACCTGCCGCTGCACCGCTTCCTACATTTCGCCAGTACAACAAACGTGAGGAAGAATGGAGAGACTATTTCGCACAGTTTCAAGAACTTGTTGCGGCTCATCAAATTGAAGGTCAGAGAGTGAAGAACCTTTTCTTATAGACTGTGGGCCCCCAGACCTTCAGATTACTTCAGAAAAATCGGGACATGTACAGTCTGTGTGTATGCAATTTAAAAACTCAAAGAACGGTACCGTTAGAAACAGTGCTTCGCAGAGTGCGAGAACAGTTCATTCCGTAAATGTCATACACGCTGTGAACTTGGACAGTGTTTGTCTTCATTCTAAAATGCAAGAAAATTCTTTTGCACCTATTGCAAAACTATGTAGTAAGCCACGCCACAAGCGCCGACGAGCGCGTAAATCTGTGCAACGGAAAAGGGTTCGGGACAAGCAAAATGACTATGTACAGTGCAATGCTGTAGTGAACCTAGTGCCTTCTACAACTTCTTGTAAAAGTGCTCAGTACTGTGTAGCTAGTGATAGTAGATTTGATGTAGCTACTCAAAAGTTTAGTGCAGTAGTTAGTGAATCTGCAGTAGCCTCGCATTGTGCGGACGCCCATCAGGCGGTAGTGCCATCTAGGGACAGTGATATTAATCTATGTGCCGATTCTGCGCCGCTTCCTACCGCACGCAGCCCGCGCATCCGCAAGTGCAGCAAACAAACAGTGTCAGATGTTGCCCATATTCGCGCACCTGTCGAGCGCCACAAGCAAAAGCTTTTTGTGAATCTTTCTATAGAAAATAAGACTGTGAAATTACAGCTTGATACTGGTTCCGCTGTCACATTAATAAATAAAGATACTTATGAACTTCTGGGTTCGCCAAAATTGTCGCCGTCACAGCAAGTGTTAACAGCATATACAGGACAAATATTCCTGTGCTAGGAACGTGTAGCCTGCCCGCCTCTTTTCAAGGTGTAACAAAAACAGTTTCTTTTGTAGTTCTTCAGGCCAAATCTACACAGAACATTTTTGGACTAGATGCATTTGACTTGTTTGGTTTATCAATTCAAAGAGATGTGCTTCAAATTTCGTCAGTAGTGCCTCAGGACAAAATAAATGCATTGCGTGAAAAATATAGTGACTTGTTTTCGCCGGAACTAGGTTGTGCAAAAGACTTCGTGGCACATGTAACTTTAAAAGAATCTGCAATGCCAAAATTTCGTAAAGCTAGACCAGTGCCTATCGCAATTCGTGACAAAGTTGCAGATGAACTTAAACGATGGCAAGATAGTGGGGTGATTTCTCCTGTTTCTACGAGTCAGTGGGCCTCGCCTTTAGTAGTTATACCCAAGCCGTCGGGAAAACTTCGTCTCTGTGCGGACTTCAAATCAACAGTGAACAGTCAAACAATTGTAGACACATATCCCCTGCCCAGACCTGAGGAACTGATGGACAGATTAGGACGGTCTCGCTTCTTTTCCAAGATTGATTTAGCAGAGGCATACTTACAGATTCCGCTTGATGACGAGTCAAAAAAAGTTTTTCGTCATTAATACTCACATGGGCCTTTTTCAATTTCAACGCCTACCCTTTGGTAGTTCTTCCGCTCCCGCTATTTTTCAGCGCTTTTTGGAACAGTTGACAGTTTCTGTACCGTGTTGCTCGAACTATTCAAATGATATTGTGGTATCCGGACGTACAGTTGAAGAACATTTAGCAAACCTGGAGTGCCTTTTCAAAGTGTTGACTGCAGCAGGTCTACGTTGTAGTAAAGCAAAGTGTTCGTTTTTTCAAACTGAAATAGAGTACCTAGGCCATGTGATTAATGCGCAAGGAATCCATCCCTTACAGTCACATCTTCGAGCAATCAAAGACTTGCCTCCTCCTAAGAATGTGCAGGAATTGCAAGCAGTACTGGGAGAGCTTAACTATTATTTCAGATTTATTCCCAATGCCTCTCAGATTGCAGCTCCACTGCATCGCTTACGTAGGAAGACTGTTCATTTTGTATGGTCTAAAGATTGCCAGGTTGCTTTTGACAAATTAAAGTCTGCACTACTCAGTGATGCATGTTTGATTCCCTTTGACCCACAGAAGCATGTAGTGTTAGCAGTTGATGCCTCGTCATACGGTCTGGGTGCAGTTTTGTCGCATCGTATTGGATCTCACGATCGCCCTATTGCCTTTGCATCCAAGCATCCAACGCAACAGAATTACAGTCAGATAGAAAAGGAGGCCTTAGCAATCATTTACAGCGTCACAAAGTTTCATCATTATCTCTATGGCAGAAAATTCTATTTGTTGACTGACCACAAGCCTCTCACGTCATTGTTCTCACCTACAAAGCCAATTCCGCCACGAACGGCACAAAAGCTTCAGAGATGGTCTTTGACATTGTCCAATAATCACTATGAGATTTTGTACCGGCCTACCACTAAACATGCCAACTCGGACACACTTTCCCGACTTCCTGTTGTCCAGGATGTGTCGTTTGATTCTTCAGAAATGGCGTGTTGCCAGATAGACTCCAGAGATGTTTCTGCTGTCGGAGACATCCCTTTGAACTCTCGTCGGATTACACAGGAAACAGCTGCGGATGCAGACCTAAGTGTGGTAGCACGTTTTGTTCGCTCAGGGTGGCCTGCCAGAGCCAAAGACATTGAGCGGCCTCTGGTTCGACGTTATTTTGCAACAGTCAGGGTGTTCTGTTGTTGCATACCGACAACAACCAAACAAGAGTGATTGTTCCTCGTTCCCTGCAACGAGAAGTGTTACGCCTCCTGCATCAAGGACATTGGGGTATTGCTGGACAAAGCAATTGGCCAGACGTTATTGTACCTGGGTTGGTATGGACGCCCAGATAGAGAGCATGACGTCACAGTGTACAGTTTGTGCGGAGCATCAGGCGGCTCCTCCGCAACGTGTCTCAGATTGGCCAAGCCCCAAGGGACCATGGCAACGTTTACACCTTGACTTTGCCGGACATTTCTGGAATACGCGCTGGTTAATCGTTGTAGACACTTTCAGCAAGTTTCCTTTTGTGATTGCCATGAACTCAACGACGGCTTCTAGTACAATCAGTGCCTTAACATCAGTGTTTTGCATAGAAGGCTTGCCTGAAACTATCGTCAGCGACAATGGACCTCAGTTTGTTAATGCGGAATTTCAACAGTTTTGTCGTGTGAATGGCATTCAGCATATCACCACCGCATCTTTTCACCCTCAGTTCAATGGTGAAGCAGAACGTTTCGTTCGAACATTCAAGTCTCACATGGAAAAGATGAAAGATCAGCACTCCAGGCAGCAAGCTCTTCAAATTTTCCTGTCTACGTATCGGTGCATGCCACGTGACGGCCCGTCTCCTGCCGAGCTGCTACATGGCCGCCGTCACCTCACTCTCATTCACTTGCTGCAGCCTCCCACGCACAGAGTCGGTTCGTATGGCGCTACGCGTTTTCAGTTTTCTACGCCGATGCTGTAAAAGGTGTTTGCTGGGAAGAGCCGATGGATGCGGGGCATCATTCAGCGCGTGCTCGGTCGCAATATGTATGTCGTACGTTCTTCCACAGGGTCGGAGCTGCGGCGCCATGCAAACCAATTGCGCCTGCACAGGCCGCGCGATCCTGTCTCGGATTTCTTGATTCCAGACCCAGTTCACCGCCAGGGAGCACAGCCACATCGCCCGCCGACGGGTCCAGCGTCCCCGGACTACGAGATCGTCCCGATGGAGATCGACGCGCCTCCGTCGCCGCCGCGGCTGACAGCGTCATCGAGTGGGACTCCGGGACCGTGCCTGCCCCCGCCGCCTGAGCCACGCACCTCAGAAGATGACCTGCTCCCTCTGGGCGGAGGGGTGCGCCCTTCCCCCTGGTTTTGGTGGGTTTCCCGGGGGATCGCAAGGTGTATACCGGGGCGCGGACGGCGTCTCGATCCCAGCCTCAGCTACGACGCCCGTCCCACCCGTAACGCCCCCGCCCAGGCCCTCCTCCCAGTGCCGTCGTCGTGGCCCTCAGCCCTACGCCACGATGGCGCGGCGGTTTGGGGGGGGGGGGAGGAGGGGTGTGGTGTCGCACAAGTTCAAAGTGCGCGCCATCTACTTTCGCCGCGCGCTGCCATGCACGCACGACGCGGCGTTCTTACGATGTCAGCCACGAGCGCCCTCTGCTACAACCCCGCTCGTGGCCACCACTGAACGACATCGTCCTCTGGGGACTGAGATAGGAACCAGTTAACACTTCGGAATCAGGTAGGCACAAGTGAAGACTTGGCTATCGGACAGGCACTAGGCAGGCCTCTAGCTCAACTAGCCTATGTATCAGCATTCTACAGTACTGAGCCATGTAAAAGTTATGTATTGTATAAATTCTGTGCAATAGATATCTCGTTCTAATTTACTCTAGTGTTTCTAGTTTCTGCTGCCCACTGGCTGCTCACCTCCGTACCTGCACAAGCGTGCTACCTTTATTCCTGTGTCGGTCTTCATACTCGACCACCGACACCTACGACGGAAACGAGACACAAAAGCGGCGACGGGGCTGGGACACAAAAGTGGCGACGAGGAGTGATAGACGAACCGTGGACCAGCCCGCTTGCAGCAGCCAAGCAGCAGCAGTCGGAGCACGCAGAAATTGCTCCCACCCACCCAACCTTATTATAAGATTTTTGGGGGAACATTCAGTTACGTGTTTTGCGGACTTTTTTGTTACAGAGCGAGCTCTCCTTTCATATTGCATTTGTATTTTGTTATAATTTACTTGTATGCGCGGCGTCTAATCGGTCAGCATGGCCGTTAACCCGAATCCAAACTTAATGGAAATTATTCAGTTACAGACGGCGCAAATCACGCAACTTCTCCAAGCAGTGTCCCAGCTAAAAGCGCAAGCAGCTAATCAACAACAACAGCCGCCGCTTCAGCAGACCACACCTGCCGCTGCACCGCTTCCTACATTTCGCCAGTACAACAAACGTGAGGAAGAATGGAGAGACTATTTCGCACAGTTTCAAGAACTTGTTGCGGCTCATAAAATTGAAGGTCAGAGAGTGAAGAACCTTTTCTTATAGACTGTGGGCCCCCAGACCTTCAGATTACTTCAGAAAAATCGGGACATGTACAGTCTGTGTGTATGCAATTTAAAAACTCAAAGAACGGTACCGTTAGAAACAGTGCTTCGCAGAGTGCGAGAACAGTTCATTCCGTAAATGTCATACACGCTGTGAACTTGGACAGTGTTTGTCTTCATTCTAAAATGCAAGAAAATTCTTTTGCACCTATTGCAAAACTATGTAGTAAGCCACGCCACAAGCGCCGACGAGCGCGTAAATCTGTGCAACGGAAAAGGGTTCGGGACAAGCAAAATGACTATGTACAGTGCAATGCTGTAGTGAACCTAGTGCCTTCTACAACTTCTTGTAAAAGTGCTCAGTACTGTGTAGCTAGTGATAGTAGATTTGATGTAGCTACTCAAAAGTTTAGGGCAGTAGTTAGTGAATCTGCAGTAGCCTCGCATTGTGCGGACGCCCATCAGGCGGTAGTGCCATCTAGGGACAGTGATATTAATCTATGTGCCGATTCTGCGCCGCTTCCTACCGCACGCAGCCCGCGCATCCGCAAGTGCAGCAAACAAACAGTGTCAGATGTTGCCCATATTCGCGCACCTGTCGAGCGCCACAAGCAAAAGCTTTTTGTGAATCTTTCTATAGAAAATAAGACTGTGAAATTACAGCTTGATACTGGTTCCGCTGTCACATTAATAAATAAAGATACTTATGAACTTCTGGGTTCGCCAAAATTGTCGCCGTCACAGCAAGTGTTAACAGCATATACAGGACAAATATTCCTGTGCTAGGAACGTGTAGCCTGCCCGCCTCTTTTCAAGGTGTAACAAAAACAGTTTCTTTTGTAGTTCTTCAGGCCAAATCTACACAGAACATTTTTGGACTAGATGCATTTGACTTGTTTGGTTTATCAATTCAAAGAGATGTGCTTCAAATTTCGTCAGTAGTGCCTCAGGACAAAATAAATGCATTGCGTGAAAAATATAGTGACTTGTTTTCGCCGGAACTAGGTTGTGCAAAAGACTTCGTGGCACATGTAACTTTAAAAGAATCTGCAATGCCAAAATTTCGTAAAGCTAGACCAGTGCCTATCGCAATTCGTGACAAAGTTGCAGATGAACTTAAACGATGGCAAGATAGTGGGGTGATTTCTCCTGTTTCTACGAGTCAGTGGGCCTCGCCTTTAGTAGTTATACCCAAGCCGTCGGGAAAACTTCGTCTCTGTGCGGACTTCAAATCAACAGTGAACAGTCAAACAATTGTAGACACATATCCCCTGCCCAGACCTGAGGAACTGATGGACAGATTAGGACGGTCTCGCTTCTTTTCCAAGATTGATTTAGCAGAGGCATACTTACAGATTCCGCTTGATGACGAGTCAAAAAAAGTTTTTCGTCATTAATACTCACATGGGCCTTTTTCAATTTCAACGCCTACCCTTTGGTAGTTCTTCCGCTCCCGCTATTTTTCAGCGCTTTTTGGAACAGTTGACAGTTTCTGTACCGTGTTGCTCGAACTATTCAAATGATATTGTGGTATCCGGACGTACAGTTGAAGAACATTTAGCAAACCTGGAGTGCCTTTTCAAAGTGTTGACTGCAGCAGGTCTACGTTGTAGTAAAGCAAAGTGTTCGTTTTTTCAAACTGAAATAGAGTACCTAGGCCATGTGATTAATGCGCAAGGAATCCATCCCTTACAGTCACATCTTCGAGCAATCAAAGACTTGCCTCCTCCTAAGAATGTGCAGGAATTGCAAGCAGTACTGGGAGAGCTTAACTATTATTTCAGATTTATTCCCAATGCCTCTCAGATTGCAGCTCCACTGCATCGCTTACGTAGGAAGACTGTTCATTTTGTATGGTCTAAAGATTGCCAGGTTGCTTTTGACAAATTAAAGTCTGCACTACTCAGTGATGCATGTTTGATTCCCTTTGACCCACAGAAGCATGTAGTGTTAGCAGTTGATGCCTCGTCATACGGTCTGGGTGCAGTTTTGTCGCATCGTATTGGATCTCACGATCGCCCTATTGCCTTTGCATCCAAGCATCCAACGCAACAGAATTACAGTCAGATAGAAAAGGAGGCCTTAGCAATCATTTACAGCGTCACAAAGTTTCATCATTATCTCTATGGCAGAAAATTCTATTTGTTGACTGACCACAAGCCTCTCACGTCATTGTTCTCACCTACAAAGCCAATTCCGCCACGAACGGCACAAAAGCTTCAGAGATGGTCTTTGACATTGTCCAATAATCACTATGAGATTTTGTACCGGCCTACCACTAAACATGCCAACTCGGACACACTTTCCCGACTTCCTGTTGTCCAGGATGTGTCGTTTGATTCTTCAGAAATGGCGTGTTGCCAGATAGACTCCAGAGATGTTTCTGCTGTCGGAGACATCCCTTTGAACTCTCGTCGGATTGCACAGGAAACAGCTGCGGATGCAGACCTAAGTGTGGTAGCACGTTTTGTTCGCTCAGGGTGGCCTGCCAGAGCCAAAGACATTGAGCGGCCTCTGGTTCGACGTTATTTTGCAACAGTCAGGGTGTTCTGTTGTTGCATACCGACAACAACCAAACAAGAGTGATTGTTCCTCGTTCCCTGCAACGAGAAGTGTTACGCCTCCTGCATCAAGGACATTGGGGTATCGCTGGACAAAGCAATTGGCCAGACGTTATTGTACCTGGGTTGGTATGGACGCCCAGATAGAGAGCATGACGTCACAGTGTACAGTTTGTGCGGAGCATCAGGCGGCTCCTCCGCAACGTGTCTCAGATTGGCCAAGCCCCAAGGGACCATGGCAACGTTTACACCTTGACTTTGCCGGACATTTCTGGAATACGCGCTGGTTAATCGTTGTAGACACTTTCAGCAAGTTTCCTTTTGTGATTGCCATGAACTCAACGACGGCTTCTAGTACAATCAGTGCCTTAACATCAGTGTTTTGCATAGAAGGCTTGCCTGAAACTATCGTCAGCGACAATGGACCTCAGTTTGTTAATGCGGAATTTCAACAGTTTTGTCGTGTGAATGGCATTCAGCATATCACCACCGCATCTTTTCACCCTCAGTTCAATGGTGAAGCAGAACGTTTCGTTCGAACATTCAAGTCTCACATGGAAAAGATGAAAGATCAGCACTCCAGGCAGCAAGCTCTTCAAATTTTCCTGTCTACGTATCGGTGCATGCCACGTGACGGCCCGTCTCCTGCCGAGCTGCTACATGGCCGCCGTCACCTCACTCTCATTCACTTGCTGCAGCCTCCCACGCACAGAGTCGGTTCGTATGGCGCTACGCGTTTTCAGTTTTCTACGCCGATGCTGTAAAAGGTGTTTGCTGGGAAGAGCCGATGGATGCGGGGCATCATTCAGCGCGTGCTCGGTCGCAATATGTATGTCGTACGTTCTTCCACAGGGTCGGAGCTGCGGCGCCATGCAAACCAATTGCGCCTGCACAGGCCGCGCGATCCTGTCTCGGATTTCTTGATTCCAGACCCAGTTCACCGCCAGGGAGCACAGCCACATCGCCCGCCGACGGGTCCAGCGTCCCCGGACTACGAGATCGTCCCGATGGAGATCGACGCGCCTCCGTCGCCGCCGCGGCTGACAGCGTCATCGAGTGGGACTCCGGGACCGTGCCTGCCCCCGCCGCCTGAGCCACGCACCTCAGAAGATGACCTGCTCCCTCTGGGCGGAGGGGTGCGCCCTTCCCCCTGGTTTTGGTGGGTTTCCCGGGGGATCGCAAGGTGTATACCGGGGCGCGGACGGCGTCTCGATCCCAGCCTCAGCTACGACGCCCGTCCCACCCGTAACGCCCCCGCCCAGGCCCTCCTCCCAGTGCCGTCGTCGTGGCCCTCAGCCCTACGCCACGATGGCGCGGCGGTTTGGGGGGGGGGGGAGGAGGGGTGTGGTGTCGCACAAGTTCAAAGTGCGCGCCATCTACTTTCGCCGCGCGCTGCCATGCACGCACGACGCGGCGTTCTTACGATGTCAGCCACGAGCGCCCTCTGCTACAACCCCGCTCGTGGCCACCATTGAACGACATCGTCCTCTGGGGACTGAGATAGGAACCAGTTAACACTTCGGAATCAGGTAGGCACAAGTGAAGACTTGGCTATCGGACAGGCACTAGGCAGGCCTCTAGCTCAACTAGCCTATGTATCAGCATTCTACAGTACTGAGCCATGTAAAAGTTATGTATTGTATAAATTCTGTGCAATATATATCTCGTTCTAATTTACTCTAGTGTTTCTAGTTTCTGCTGTCCCACTGGCTGCTCACCTCCGTACCTGCACAAGCGTGCTACCTTTATCCATGTGTCGGTCTTCATACTCGGCCACCGACACCTACGACGGAAACGAGACACAAAAGCGACGACGTGGCTGGGACACAAAAATAATCCTTTTTCTAGTAACGTGATGACACACTGTCCGCGATTGTCTGTAGTGGCATCACGAATGTTCTGCCCACTGTTTCATAGGAAGCCAGAGTGTGTTCTTACCGGTGCTATACTTTCAACTGTAACACGGCAATCCATTTCTAGTTTGGCGTTCTACAAGTAAGCAGTACACTTTATTCCTATGTTTACATTTACAATGCACATTCCAATCATTGCAAGAACAATTAAAATAGCAGCACGTGTACATGAGATATACAGGAAATCCAAAACTTTTGCTGATTATTGTTGTGTTAACATTTTTCAGCCAAACAAAAAGAGGGATATGACATTCTCATTGTACTGCATTAAACATATAAGCTTTTTGTAAGAGTAAGAAAAACGATCAAGTAAAAGAGCTTAAAACTAAAATGTTAAAAATACAAATACAAATAAAGTAAGGAATGAGATAAATTTGAATACTTACTAGGAAGAGGATTATCGGCTCCTGAAAAAAACAGAAAGGAAATCAGTGTAATGTATTTTACCTTTTAAGTATTAATTACATTAATTGTGCCAAGTATATGTATGATATCGTTAGAGATTATGTATCGTGCATATTAGGTCATGATTTAAGATATGTTCAAACCCTAATATTTTGTAATACTGGAAACATCCACGCAGACTACAAAGAGGTAGCTGGTTATTTTTCAAACAAATGAGCTGATAAGTAAAATCTACATCCTTGTAGCCTGCGAGGATCTCTCCAACACTAGGAGTAGAAACTATAGCAACTGTACTGGACCTGAACCAAACAACGCAGTACATAAAACAAACCGAAATTTGTAAATACAGTTCCTAAAAGTCTGATGTATTATCTCATACCATCTATCTGTTCAAAGTTTTACTAATGTTAGCTCAAGAATGATTAGAGATTATCTACCGCTCGATTACGAGAGCGATGAACAATATAAGTTACTTACATTTCATTTGATTGCATATTTAAGATGATTAAAGAAAATATATATTTTCAGTATTGTATGTACATTGTATCATACAGACGTGTAATTAGGATTTACACGACTATGTGTATATTAGTAAATTTATGTAAAAATATATTCATTTATAAGACTGTTACATGATTAGTGTTAACATTAAGTAACACATTTTTAATCATAACCATGAAACTAAACTTAAAAATAAGATGGTAGGTTTATAGAGTACTGGTTATTACCTGAAATTTTAGCCACTGAGCCGAATGTTTTGTACATGAAAAACGAATTCAGTTACTTTTAAATTTAGCTTTAGTACCAATTACTCATATTCTTTATTCGCCAAATGATCAGTTCTTCAGGTTACTGTAAATATAGATCTTCTCTGAGCCACTGGCCGCTTTGCTTTTACTGGTTAAACAAGAACACACTTGGCTGTTGGTTAGTGTGATATGGCATGAAAAAGCAAGCAAATGGATTAAGGATTAGAAACAGGCATTCACCGAGCAAATACAAATCTAAAATCAATATCCTGCTTTACACTGCTGTGGCATGTGAATTTTCTCTGTAAATCATGAAGATAGCAGGACGAATGACAATATTCTTTTGCCCTTTTTCTGGCTGAACATACAGATAAGATGTTTCAACTATTCTTTCTTTATCTCCACTTCTTCCATTTCTCTGTGCATTTCCTCTGTTTCTTATTTGCTATTAAAAATTAAACTAAAAATTAGGATCATAGGTTTACTTTTGAAAACCAGTAAACCAATAAACAACGTTATTTACCAAGTTCGTTATTAAGATGTTTTGATTCAAAACGCTGACATCATCAACGAGCTCGCTTTGTAGTGTTTTTGCTGCCCGGCATGAGTGTCTTAATGCAAATAAATCACTTACATTCGAACTGGCCAACAATGCGATTTCAACACAGGTTGTTACACTGAAGTGTTATTAAAGGCATTGTGTTTCATCGGCACGCAGAGCAGAAGTACTTAGCCCTTCAACTGTCGATCATCTCTTGTTTCTTTGACAGTTTTATGCGCGATATAGAAGGTAACTTCAGAGTTTTATCTGTAGAAGGATTTGTCTCCTTTTACCGCTTTTAAGCATGACATTTATTTAGTGCAATTCTATTTGTATTAGTTTCAATAGCTTTCTTGTATAGTCCACATTCAGATCTGTACTTCAATTCCCGTGTTCTCGTATTTATATGATTACCTAAAGCGGTTCACTCTTCGCTGTGGCTTACTCTACGATCGAATGAATGGGAAAGTAAATTCAAAATTCTTGTGAACTCATCGAAAATATTATATGAAGCAAATCGTATGCCCCCTGCTTCGCGCTCCTGTGGCGATGAGGAGTCAAAGGAAAAATACGAAAGAAGTATTCTCAGAAAGTTATTTATTGTAAAGCTAGTACTCTGGCTAAAGTTTATTCATATTTTGCATAAACTGGAAGACTGCAGTCTTAACCGACTATGGAGGATGCGATATATAATTGTCCTCGAGAAAAGCAATCTTCTTTTTTTTTAATTTTATTTATTTATTTATATTTTTAACATTAGGTGCATCTGCTTCCCGCCTTCATTCTCTCTACACCTACACCTCCACTTCCACTTCCGCCTCTCCATTTGATTTTTCCCTCCATATATTCGTTAGCACCTTCCCTTCCATCAAGGAGGTTTGAATTAATTAAATGGTTGAATTCCTATGGGTGCTCATTTTATTCCTAATTCAATTGTTGGTACTAATCTTCTATTAAGAATGCTCAGACGAATGAAATGAAAAATGATACTTCTGATTCGATAAATAAGATTATTCCTCATCGTAGTATTGTTCCTACAGACTTTCTATGAAGTCCTTAAAAGGTTCCTTCTCGAATCATACGCCGCGGCGGAGCGGCCGAGCGAATTGAGGCGCTGTGCTGCGATGCGCGAGGCCATTCCCCGTCGGGGGTTCGAAATCCCAATTGGACATGGCTGTTTGTGCCCTCTTTAGTATAAGCTAGTTCATGAGTAGTTTGTAAGTTTAGGGACTGATGATCCTGCAGTTGAGTGCCATAAGCTCTACAAACATTACAACACTTTTTAAACAAAAAATTTATTTATCAGCGGACAAACATACCTATCGGCAAAGCACTGAACATCGTTATTTTAGAACATTGCTAAGATTGTAGCAGGAACGGAACTGTAACTGTATCAGACATTCATCTTCCAAATTATTAAAAAAGTTCATCCTTCAGTTCCACTCCCTCCACCTGCATTAACAAAGGATATGCACGCTCTTGCCTTCTCCTCCACCTCTGTTTATTTCATCTTATCCTCAACATAGCTACTCAAACCCAAGTTATTGAAGAATACGAATTAACTTCAAACTTTGTGGTAATGCTGAATAATAATCGTACCAGTAAACAACGTTAAATACAGACTTCGTTATTACGATATTACGATTTCCACTGAGGTAAACTTCATCGACTTAGTAGATGTGGCACAGTAAACACAGTACACAGTATCATTGTATAACTTATATTAAAACGAGGTGCTTCAATTTAGATGTTCATGTATTTCTATAACATTTATTACTTGATTTCCGAGTAATACTTGCACTCTGATTTCTCAGTGCTGGATGACCGCGCGGGAGCAGCCGAGTGGGCTGGAGTGACACTTTTGTATCGTGTGGCCTCCCGCGTCGGAGGTTCGAATCCTCCCTCGGGCACGGATGTTTGTGTTGTCTTTAGTATACGTTAGTTCATAAGTAGTTTGCAAGTCTAGGGAATGATGACCCCGCAGTTAAGTTCCATAAACTTTACAAACATTTGAACACTTAGTATTGGATGTACTTCAATGTTTCCGACAGCTGCTGAGGATCTCCTCAAATGTTCAATTGTCTGTTAAGCTTAAGGGACTTAACTGCGGGGTCATCAGTCCCTTAACTTACAAACTACTTATGAACTACCTAATACTGAAGAAGACACAAACTTCCATGCCAGAGGGGAGATTCGAACCGAGCGGTCTAAAGAGTCTCGCTGCGGAGCGCGCGGTTGCTCGCCGTGGAGGTTCGAGTCCTCCGTGGGGCATGGGTGTGTGTCTTTGTCCTTAGGTTAGTTTACCTAGGTTTAAGTACGGACTGATGACCACGCAGTTTGGTCCGATAGATTTACAAACATTTGAACATGGCGAGAAACTGCGTTTTCTGCATGAAGTCGCCTTGGAGCGCCTGGCCATTCCTCCAAGGATCTCCTCTCTGTACCTCTGAGTAATCAAAGCGTCATTTTGAACGACATAGAGGTCCGTACAGTCACCAATACTGACTCTTGCCGACACCATTTGTCCAGCACCTTGGTATGGTGACCATCAGTGTATAGTGATGTTTCCTAAACATAAGCAGGATTGTTCGGAGTTTCACCCCCTCTTCATATGAGGGAACGATGATTGTTTGACTGAATACAAGTCTTGATTCATTCGTGAACAGAATCCGACTCCATTCGTTACAATCCTGATGTTCCTCCGGCCAGTATCTATGGGTTAAACGTTGTCGTGGTTTTAATGAGATACACATCATTTGCCTCCGTGTGTAGATGCCTCATTCCCGAAGGCGATTTCGGACGTTTTGTGTTGATATTGTGCGTCCTGTTGCTGCATGGAGGGTGAGTTGAAGATGAGTTGCATTCAGCCTCTAGAGAGGCTGTTGACATAACGGTCATCTCTTGCTCATGTTTCCCGTGAACGACATTGGCCTTGCCATCTTTTAACGGATCCTGTTGCTAAAATCGCGTCCAGGTCCCGGAAACTACACATCTGAACTCTCCAACAGCCGCAGCAACCTCCCTCTGTGCGTGTCTCGCTTGTAATATTTCTATTGCTTCTCGCAAGTCACGTTGTTGTAGCATTCGTTTGGTGGAGTATACCCGTTCAGCATCAAACCGTTTCAGTTCATTCTGGCGATTACATTTGTTCAGAACCTAGGTATCTCGTCTGAACCCCAAACTGTTTCGACCAGTGTACTATCAAAACAACGATAGAATTATTATGCGCTATGTCACCAAACAACAATTGGCCACGACTGGTCTGATTGATATGCTGCACAGTTGGAGAGACGGGATCTTCACATATCCGGTCGAACAGTTATGGAGAATAATTGAAATGTTCGCAAAATCGTTCACCAAAAACATATTCCCAAGCTATGGATGCTGCAGGACAGGAGATACCGCACATCGTCGGATAAAAGGAAGTACCCCACGACTTATCGAAAGCCCAGGTATGTAATTCAGATGGTTATTGTTGTTACTTTTTCCAATAAACACCTCGAATCGGAAAACTTCAGACCGTTTCATCATAAAGGTATGAAACTTGAGGACAGTGGCGGAAATATTTTTCGCATACATTTGTTAAAATTTGGCTTTCAGATTACAGGTGTAAACCCAAGCATTGAGAAACTGAAATCTTTTACGTGACAGTAGTTCCTCCACGTGCTCTAGATGTACTCGTATTTCGGCTTCATTCTGGCCCATTTTGCATACTGAAGTAGCTATGACGGGAGAATACGCTTCGACTAGCGTCTCTGAATCCACATTCTAAGCCACAAGTAAGCTTATTAAACTTACACTGTATAGGTAGCTATTGTGAATAATAATTAACTAACCACGGCATTTTCTTGTTAATTTTGTGTGTCAGCGCTTGATGCAATAATACGCTACAAAGAAGGATCAGCTCATTTACGAAAGTTGTGTGGTATGGCGAGAACTGGAGAATATATTTGAGAGGTAAAGGCCAGAAGAAGACAGAAGTGGTTTTCTTGGAGGGCTTACCGGAGTTGTGAGGCGCATCTCGGTACGTCATCACCTCGCGCTGCTATAAAACATTGCGAGCCCTTTATGGAGAGACCTGCTACAAAAAGTGCCTCTAGCTTTTGTTACCGACTGGGACTAATTTTACTTTCAGGAGCACAATGCCGCCAGGTACAAAAGCGAGGCCTCGCAAGAAAGGCGGCATCTCTCTTGTATCCGGCTCAGCAACCATTCGCTCCCCCTAATGAAACCCATAAAGATACTTTGCTTGGATTTCGTATCGTTCCTCTATATTACAACGGAATTTTTCTCCTGCATTTAGCAGAAATGCCTCCGGCTTGCAATAGTCCTTTTCGCTGCAGCACAATGCTTCTATAGATTTCCGGGGCGCCTTTGGAATAAGGAGACGGCGACAAAGGGAAAGGTGCTCGCTTCCTAATAAATATGACACTGCAGACGTTCGCATGGCAAAGAAGATTTTGAACCATTTGACATTTATTTCATAGTCATTCCATTGAACACCCATGCTATGGTTTCTCATGACTACGGCGCATCAACGATCGCGTAATTAAGATGGCGGAAAAAGGGACAGCTCACTAATTACCAGAGTGGAATCATTTCTGTCATACAAACAAAGTGTTTAATTATATGATCATCTCGTGGATCTTCCGCATGAGTCTTTATATACGAGGTATATCCACAAAGCAAGTTCCGTTTGGTTTTATAAAACAAACGTGTACAGACACACAAAAATATTTCATATTCACAGAATATATGACATCACCTACGAATGGGCAAATCTGAAAATTTGTACTCATCCGGGATTCGAAGCCGGTTCTCCCGCTTTCTAGGCAGTTGCGGCGACCTCTACACCACTGGGAACACAATGACCACCGCACCTGCAAGGACTACCTAAGCACGCCTCCCGTCAGATACAAATTCCTAGCTTCACCATGCCCACAGTACTCAAACTCGTAGTCACTATGTACTAATTCCCGTGAGAGTAAGGGCCTCAAACTTTGCCCGCCCCTCCTCACTAATGAAAGGATCATTGCCCGTCACCGGCATATTATATAGCGTCTGTTCCGAAAGAACAGACGCCACTTCTGATCCTGCAGTTGTTTTTCTTTGGACTTACAGAATATATGACATCAACTGCGAATGTTGAGCACCACTATGCTTGTATTTATAGATTCCGGATCAGTGATGGTTGTGATGTTGAACTGGAATCTGTGCATACAAGCACCACTAGCTGCATTAATTTGGCAGCCTATGACGATATTCTTGTGGTCGCCCTTGATGGGAACATGCAAGTGCTTTCAATGATTGTCAATTGTTGTGTCTGAAACAGATGATCCGATGATGGTAACTATGTACTACCGAAACTAGTCATCCAGACAATAAAATAGCGATTTTGGCAACATGTGGTAGTAATAATTTAATTTTACCAAACAACGATGGAATCTTAATGGATGAAATGTGCCATGTCACTGGACACGACGTTTCTCGATTGTTTCGAAGAAAAGCTCAAATTTCTAAGCGTCGGAAAGATATAATCTGTTGTAGACAGCTCATGTGCAGGAATTGTTTAAAAATTTTGCAATATTTTTTCAGAAATAAGTGATAGTTCAACAAGGAAAATAATCTACTGTACTTATTTCTAATCACTTACGTCTTATGATGTAATTTATGTATTTTTATTTTTTTCTATTTATTTTATTTATTTTTTGTACGCCTCTGATTAAAAACAGGTATTTATTGCGCAGAAACAGCTGGTTTAAGCAATATGTAGTGTATGCTCTCTAACGTCTTGTTGACGCCTGTTTAGTAGCTTGGGAATTCTAACATTGCCTTCTCAATACAAATTTTCTTTAATCTCATTTCTTGTTAATAATATGTGGTTATTACCAAGAATTAACCGCTTTCGCACAGTTCTTACTAGATAGAAATCTAGTCTGCCTTTATATCATACCCCCTTGACCATTTTGCAGATAGGCGCGCCCCATTCTGCCGCATCCATATTTAGTAAGACACCAAAGGAACTAAAATATCTTAGCTGTAATTCACGCACTTCCGAGGTATACTGAAGCATAGGGTTGCTGTCACATTTCACTTTACTGTCGAAATTTGATGTACTGACACGTTAGCCGAAGGTAATTAAAAAAAAAGTGGAATATTTTGGCCATTGACAACGTTCGGCATTATGCACATATCCTATCGAACATTCATAGATCGAGGTGTCAGTTCATGCGCGGTATCACTTTCAAATTATCGACGGCTGTAGAAGCAGAATGGTTCAGTACGGTATGTGGACAAATGACGTCCAACATTTTATTGAGTCGAGACAACGTGCACGTGCACGTGCACGTAACCTGTATAGCGAGATTTAACAAATTATTAGGACGTTTACCACGACACTTGAAACGTTAATAGCGTGGTCAATAAAGTAAATATGAGGTTTCTGGCTACTAAATGACTAGTGACCTTTAGGACAATTACGGCCAAATAGTACCTGGTTTTGTTGTCATTTCATGTCCCGGATTAACTGGACCTGTTAATCAAAGACGAGATTAATTCAGGACGGTGAATGTACTAGAACTCCTACAGAATGCAGCAACTTATTTCTGGCTTCTGTAATGACAGTTTCTCTGATCAGTGGAGATTATTAGTGGAGAGATTGGACATCACGGCAGCGAATTTCCGTCTTCAGCCTGAAGTCTGACTCTAGGTTTCCCGGAGAAGAAACTACAACACCGAAATGGACGTTGTAAGTTCTTCAGAGTAAATTTGTCTTCAGTGTGTAGTCGCTGCTAATCTTATAAACATGAATGTTTATTTGTTTGTTCGTAATTTATGCGCTGCCGTACCAATGACCTGAGTGTGACGTTACTTTGGCAATATATTGCTTGTCGTTTCGCAAAAGATACAGTTATAATTACGTGACGGCAAGACACGTAATTCAGGACATATGACTAATAAACACTGAAATACGTAGAAAAATTGCCCTATTGCGAATAACGTAAAAATATATAACTTCTTCGCTACCAAATTCATTCGCAATGTATTTTGCAAAAAGTGTCCACCAACGCTAATGAATATACATATAAATGTATTCCATCGTACTACTCATATACCTATAAATGTATTGCATAGTAAGACTTATAGTTTATGAGATATGATAAAATCTCAGCCACATGGGAAACTGACGCATCATGTCTGTGCTTAATTCGTGTAGTACAGTACCGTTGACAAGATAGCGCTCAAACTTTGCACAGTTGATTTTCGAAACAAGAGGTAAGGGTCTATGTAAAATTTGGTATAGTTTAAAGTTGAGGGTACTTTACCCACACAGTTAATACACTGTTTTATTCAAATCTTGATGAAATTTTGCACACTTTATCTTAAGGAAAGAGGAACTTTTTGTCAGCTTAAGATTTCATACGGTGTATAGCTGAGGGTGTCTCCCAAGAAACTAAACTCTACGGAAGGTAACAACCCAAATGTTCAGATATTTGTAAAACTATTGGACCAAACTGCAGTAGTCTTCGTCCCTAGACTCTGAAACTAGCTAAAGTAACTTATGCTAAGGATAGGACACACACACCCATTACCGAGGGAGGACTCGACCCTCCTACGGGGAGCAACCGCGCGCTTTAGAGGAACGGACATTCTCACGTGGCTGAAAGATAATTAAAATATTCAAATGTTTGTAAACCCATTGGACGAAACTGCTATGGTCATCAGCCTCTAGACTTATAAACTATTTAAACTAACTTCAACTAACCTAAGGACAACACACACACACACACACACACTCACACACACACAAACACACACACACACACACAATGACATGCCGAAAGGAGACTTGAATTTCCGACGGGGGACAACAGCGTACTCCACAGCAGGGTACCTAGAAAATCTAAATGGTTGCTCTGCAAGTCACATTGAAGTGCTTGGCAGAGGGGGGGGGGGGGGAGGAGCATCTAAATCTTTCTGTTTTCGATCTGATTTCTCTTATTTTATTATGATGATCGTGTCTCCCTATGTAGGTGGGCGCTATCAATTTATGTTCGCATTCTGAAGAGAAAGTTGGTGAAAACTTTCGCGAATAGAACTGGCTGCAACAAATAACGCCTTTATCTAATGATTTCCTTCGAACCCGTGCATCATTTTCATGACACTCTCTCCGCTATATCGCCATAATACGAGCTGCCTTCTTTGGATTTTCTGTAAGTCGTACGTCAGTCCCACCTGTCATGGATCGCACAATGGGCAAATATATTCCAAAATACGACCTACCTTAAGGCGCTCGGCCTCTCCACCGCGAAAACAGAGTAATGTTTTTCACATTTGGAGCAAGCACTGCAGTGAGGAGGTGGAGGAGCAGTTCGGCAAGTGACGAAGAAGTGATTGGCAGACAAAGGGGCAGAAAGAGGGAGAGGAGATGAACAGGGAGCTGTGAAACGAGAACAAACAGTGAGGGGAAAGGAGGAGATGAACGGAGAGGAAAGGAAAGAGAAAAAGAGAAGAGAGAGAGAGAGAGAGAGAGAGAGAGAGAGAATAAGACTAGAATAAACAAGTACCCGAGCGACGCTTGGTTTTCAGATGGTCAATAGTAATACCACATTGTAATCAACTGCTAAGCCGCTGAGGTGTACAAAATATTCGTCTGAAGGAGAGGGGCCTAGTTATCTTTCGAGTGATTCGCTAACACGTCCTTAGCGCTCGGACAGCCTATCTGGAGCTAAGGCGGAAGCGAGCCCGTTATCTCTCCTGAGGAACAGCGTCCACAAGAAGGAATGCAAACATTTGCCTTCGTTGAGCTCGTGGCAAAAAATAAACAGGAAGCGCCGCCGGTGAATTTAATTTCGCGGGCTTAGGCTTAGGACTGAGGGTTGGGGAAGGGGGCGGGGGCGGGCCCTTCCCGTCAGACGCGCCGCCTCCCCCTCCGCCATTCATCAGGTTCCGCGCTCCCCTCCCCCCTCTGCGGCCCCGGCGGTCGGTAACCAGGCGCAGTGGCTCAGCGGCAGTCGGCGACAGGTGTCGGCAGGTGCGGGACGTACCCGGGTAGTAGACGAGGCTCTTGCGCACCGAGTAGCGCGTGCTCGGCACCCGCAGCTCGCACGCGAACGTCGCCGAGTCGGGCAAGTCGCGGTCGAACAGCAGCTTGTGCGCCGAGATGTCGAAGCCGCCGTCGTGCCGCCGCTGCGTCAACACCGTCACGTCCTGCATCGGCTGCGGCCTGCGAACACACACAAACGCGCTCACCACTTGTGTTCCGGAACTGACTCACCTAAAAAAAACTAACTACAATATTACTACTGCAACCTCTCTACATGAACACTTCATCCGCTACTATAGCATAGTACGCCCGGATGAAAAAAAAAAGAAAAAAATTGCATACCCTTTTAAACTTCTCCATTTCTCCATTCACAATCATCATCATCACCACCCCCATTAGAGACGTTGTGCCTTTCAGAGCTCCTAATAATATTCCTCCATCTTCCGCTATATTGTGCCTTTCAGAGCTTTTTTTTTTTTTTTTTTTTTTTTTTTTTTTTTTTTTTTTTTTTTTTTTTTTTTTTCTAATGAGACTTAACTACGGGGTCATCAGTCCCTAAACATACAAACTACTTACGAACTAGCTAATACTACGGACGGCACATATATCCATACCCGAGGGAAGATTCGAACCCCCGACCGTAGCGGCCGTGCAGTGACTGAAGCGCTTCAGTCCCCTCAGCGACCGCGGCCGGCCTTTCAGAGCTCCTAATAAGATTCTTCCATCATCCGCTATTCACGCTAACATTTATTCATTATTTACAGAATCGAAGTAGACATGCGCATAATAGTTCGCGATCGGAAGCGCTCACTTTAGTTCGCGGCTCTGTTCGTTCTTTTACGAGTCGCGTCCACAAAGTAAGTTCCGTTTGGTAATAAAATTAAATTTTTCACAGATGCAGAAGAAATTTTTATTGCACAAAATTCTACAACTCTTAAACTATTTTTCCACATAACTGCCGAAATTTTGTAGGCACTTTTCATAGTGTGCCACAAGTTTTTGCATGCATCCTTCACAGAAGATTGCCGCCTGTTTATTCAACCATGTGGTAACAGTTCTTTATCATCGTTGAAGTGTTGACCACCATGGACAGATGTTAGGTGTAAGAAGAGATGAAAGTCGCTAGGAGAGAGGTCCGAGCTGTATGGAGGATGATCAAACAGGTCCCATTGAAATTTCCGTAAGAATTGTTTGGTTACATTCGGTGTGTGATGTCAGGCATTATCGCGAAAGAAAAATCTTTTTACAGTAATCCTCTTCTTACACCTAAAATCTGTCCTTCGTGGACAACACTTCAACGATGATGACGAGCTGAAAGAACATGGTTGAATACACAGGCGGCAACATTCTATGAAAAAGGCATACAAAACCTTGTGTCTTGCTATGACAATTGCCTACAAAATTTCGGAAGCTATGTAGAAAAGTAGTTTAACAGTTGTAGATTTTTGTACAATCAATATTTTTTCTGTATCTGTACCCGTTAGTTTTATATAACCAAACGGAACTTACTTTCTGGACGCGCCGCGTAGTTCGTCCGCACCCAGTGATGGCTGAGCGCCGTGGTCTACGCATGCAGGTGGAGGTAGAAGTTTCCCCACGTAGCTGCTACATGCGCTTGCTGCGTAAGCCGATAACGATATCACGCAAACCAAAAGAAACAGTTTGTGAGCAATCTCTCGCGCTTAAGTTTAGAGTTATTTCTATATCTTGACATTATGGAATTTATTACTCCGATATTGTAGGATGCAGAATACTTCAAAACAGAAATTTTGTAATCTAGCAGGCAGACGCTTACCTCGAAATGACTCTCATCAGCAGAAGGCAAACACGTGATTTTTACTTCTGCTGCGCGCCCTCTCGCCATTGTCCGTCGGTCTTCGGAAAAGAATCCAACGAACTAAGAAACGAGATACGTTTGGCATAATAGTTCGCGACCGGTAGCGCATGTTTTAGTTCGCGACCGATCGCGCATATTTTAGTTCGCGACCGATTGCAGATATCTTAGTTCGCGACCGGTAGCTCTCCTTTAGTTCGCAGCTCGGCTGCGAAGTAACTCGCTCTTTTTGGCTTTTTCTACCGCTACTAAAAGATCTCTTTCTTTTGTTGTAATAGCTCTTTTATATAATGATCAGTGTTGCCGGAGAATGTGCTATTCCCCTTATTTTTGGGCACTTAGACATCAAATACTTAAGCAAATAAACCAGTTACTTACACGAATGGGTGATACAGTAATATTCAACTACTGTGCGTACAGAGTAATCGTAGTGTTTTATTTTTAAAATGGATTTCTTTATTTATTTCATAGGTCATAGAAGGAACATTACCTACAAATCACGCGATGCTGCGCGCTCTCGCGTTCTCTCGCTGTTCCCCGTCAGTCTTCGGAAAAGAAGCGGACGAACTAAGAGACGAGGGATCTGCGAACTAGTTCGCGTGGTTCACCTGTGGGAGCGCTCTTCCGAACTAGTTCGTTCGCGACCTACACAAGACTAAATCCAAGTACTTCCCTTTGGTCTACTGCGAATCATGCTCTACTTCTCAACTCACAGATGTCATAGGTAACCTTGCTTCTCCTACGCGTGTAACATGACCTCTAGCTCTTACTACTTCATCTTTGATGTCCAATCACAGTTCTTTTCTTTCTCTCCTGCCATTGTTCACATCTGTTAGTGACTACAACAATCTTTGATACTTTAATGTCTGTAACAACCTTATTAACAAGGTACCCTGCACCCATCCAACTTTCGTTCCCATACAATAAAGCTGGTCAAAAGACAGCACAGTGCACTGGTAATATAAACTTGGTACAGACTTCCTTCTTGTATATCCTGAGCACAAACTCCGTCAGCTTTGCTACACCTCACTCAGTAATTTGTCCACCTGTTCTAAGTTTGTTTTTGCTATTTGGCAGTAAATCGGTTTAAATTTCTTTCCCACAGACATTACCTTCGTTTTGCAGATGCTTATTTTCATACCCAAACCATTACACCACTGATCTATCTTTGAAATATTAGCTTGCAACCTCTGAACAAAATCATCTATGCCGTCCGCATATGAGTAGCTGCTTATTTTGTTTTCATCTATTTCAGTCTCACTCTGCCAATCACTTGTTATCAACATATGATCCATAGTTAGTATGAACAAAAGAGATCTTGGACGAAAGAGGTGACAGGAGACTTGTCTTATCACTGTAACTATCGTGAACCATGAATTTACTGTCCACCTTACTGCCTGACAATCTACATAAAGTCGTGGAAGTGCTTGCAGCAGTTTGCCTCCTATTCCATAATCTTGTAGAGCTCACAATAGCGTTCTCCTAGAAACACGGTCATCAGTCTCATTTATATGCATAAAACAACCTGTTCTACTCATACCACGTCTCCATTATTAGGATTTAACGTTCCGTCCCGTCAATGGTCATTAGAGACGGGGCACACTCTAGGATTGATGTTTCGGAGGTTGAAGAAGGAAATCGGGCGTTCCTTTTGGAAGGAAGCATTGCGACAATTGTCTAAGTTATTTAGGTAAATGACGGAAAACGTATATCAGGACGTGTGGAGGCGTGTTTGAACTTACCTCATCCCGACTGAGATTCCATTATGTTACCAATGCGCCAAGTTCTTCGGGAGGTAGTAATGAAATAACGTAGAGGGTGAACAAGGTTTCAGGATGGATAGAGGGAGGAGGTAGAAAAATTGCTAATATTTATACAAAGCCAATGCCTTCAAAATATATTACTTTAATTTTCCTTTCATCCCACGAAGTTACAGCAACGCATGGGATATTGATGTGACTCATATATTGGTATATTCTCGGTAGGTCTAGTCTGCAAGTACACTTTCATTTACATTCCCATTCATTTCATACTAGACTGAGACAATTTAAAGCGTAGCCGGATACAGCAAATAATTTGAAAATTTCGAATGTTATAAAGGAAACCAATTTAGAGGGAGTAACGATAATGAAGACAATGAAATATTTTGAAATAACATATAAATCATTTCTTCCATAATATGCACTCTGGTTATGACGCTGCCTTTACACTGTTATCAAACAGTGAATGTCAACCTTTTAACAGCGATTGGCTTCTAACAGAGGTCCACTGAAGTCGAACCCTGTAGAGAGTGGACTGCTGTCGAAAGCTGGGGAAGAGATTTTCTGCAGAGGCGGAGTGGACGAGCGCTCTAATGGGCCTTGTTGCGGAGCGCGAGGTTGCCCGCCGTTGGTAGTTCGAGTCCTCCCTCGGACATAGGCGTGTGTATTGACCTTATCATATTTTAGTTTCAGTTAGTTTAAGCCTAGGGACTGATAACTGCAGCAGTTAAGAAGTCCCTTACATTTACAAACATTTGAACAGTTCGAGAGATTTTCTCTCTTGTGAAGTGGTGCGATCCACTGGGGGAAAAAGCAGTTCATCTCTGCAATATCGGATAATAGTCATCTTCTACAGACGTTAGGCGTACTGGTAAGGATCGGTTTCTTTGTGACTACGGGCGAATCATACCAACAGCGGGACACTGCATAGAAATTACATTCTACCCATGTATAGTGTAACCTTTACTGTTCCTTTCGCTATCATTGTTGGTGCCTCGAAAATGTAAACACACTTCATATGGTGGCTTTTCACTTTATTTAATAAGCATCACCAGCAGTTATATTGTACTCTTTACTATAGATTCTTTAGGTTTTTATAGAAATGAAGAGATATTTGCTTACTAATTACATTTTCAAGACATTATTATCGCCACATTTGATTACCTTCTCATCACAAAGGTTTCCCCTTTTCTTTAACCAGAATATGGAATAGAAATTCATTTTATGCAGTTTTTGAGTGCTGTATCTTTGCATGTTTAGTTTGAGAGGAAACTATATGCTCGCAACTTATAATGTCTGGTCGTGAATATTCGCTTTTTGCAAGCAGTTTAATGCTATCTTTACATTGGTGCATTTATGTGTTAGAGGTGGCGAGGACGACCTGTATTTGGCACATAACACTGAAATATATCATGCGCAAAATGTCAAGAACTGCGGGTCCTCCTTGAATAGGAAATCGCTTCGTATGAATGGGGTTTTCAGTAAGTAGTTTACTTACGAATAAACTATAAGGCTACCCCACGGAAACGTCCTAAGAGAAGACCCGCCAAAAACAACTTTCCCGGGATCTGATATTGGATATTAGAGTTTCAGTCGGTGCATCTCATATAGTTCGTAACTATGCGTTCGACATATATCATTATTACAGAAATGCGTTTAAGAATAATTGGGCTAGTTATTTAACTATAGTTAAAAATCCTCATTAACCGCACATCAATTTGCTGTCAACTGGGGCAATCGATACCTATTCGACAGTAGCATGTAAAATACGCTCTAGTCGGTAACTCTCTCATCAGGAACCTCTTCCTCATATTAAAGACTTTTATTTTACTTCATAAACCAATGAACATTTAAGATGACAAGGCTCTTATTGTATTTGAACTTGTCACGTTGAAAATTTGGAGGTGGACTTGAATTTTAATTGGGAATTCATCTTTCCTGGTATGTGTATCCCTGATAACCACATTGTTTCATCAAGTAGTTGCTCTCTCCGTGAAACAAAACTCCTCTAGGTCTTTCGAAGGCTGGTATGTGCATTCGAATCCTGATGTAATACCAAAATATTCATAATTTCATTTGAAGCCTTAACGATGTCACACTGAATGGTGAAATATAGCTTTAATATTTAATGTCTCTTGATGCAAAACCAAGAATAACGATAGCTGCCGTTATTTCTAATGAAACATGCACGCATATCATAACTGTTAACATTTTTAGGTTGAACGTTTATTTATGGATAGGATGGAACGATAGAGTGTCGGGGTAAGATGCTGCGTCAGGTCAGGCAAAATGAAGTTCTATCCTTATTTATGACTCTTATATATCGCTGCTCGAGAAAAACCCGGACTGCTAACGTCGGACTCCATTTAATTTTCATCCATGTAGGTACTTAGTTCGTATCTCCTTCACAGAATTTTAAGGTCTGGCACTTGATTACCTATGAATAAAAGTATATTTAGCGTTTTTCATGGTTGGTTAATAGGGATAAAACGATGTTTATATGATTCCTAGTTTAGTAAAAAGAGATCAATAAATAAATAAAAAAAAATCTTTAACTTTTGAGTTCACAATCACGGATTGTCATTTGTAAATTCACTTCAGAATACTGGGCTTTCATATAAAATATAAATATTATAAAATTAAGGAAAGCGTCATGTTTCAGTTAACGAAACTTTTGTTACATATGTCACCTCCAGACATCCATTTGCATGTGTGTCTACATTAGCGACGTGGTAACTACACTGGCATGAATAACAGCAGCCAATCTTCTTGGTAGGTTGCTGGAATGTGTTGGAACCACGCAAGTCACGTAATTCCGGTTAACTTCTGTGAACGAGACACTGACCTCTGATAAAATATACGATGACATCATACATGTGGGTGCGATTGGGTTCAGTTTTGGCGAGTTGGGGCCAGCACATCAACTGCATCTCGCCGCTGTGTTCTTCGAATTAAACAATCACACTCTTGGCCTTTTGGTATTGCGCATTATCTTGTTGAAAAATGTCTGCCGCTGGGAAATGGTGTAGCCTACGTGGTCTGAAACAAGTGTGCTTCTAAGCTACATGGTGCTTTGCTCGAGGTCCGCTGGACATGGATTCCCACGTGAATGTTCCCCAGAGAGTAATTTAGCACACGACAAATTTGAGCCGGCCGCGGTGGCCGAGGGGACTGAGGCACTCCAGTCACGGTCTGAATGGCCACTACGGTCGGGGTTTTGAATCCCCCTTCGGGCATGGATAATTGTGCCGTCCTTAGTCTTAGTTGGTTCATAAGTAGTTTGTAAGTTTAGGGACTGATAACCCCGTAGTTACGTCCCATAGACTATACAAACAACATAAACAAATTTGTCTCCGTGTTGAAGTACTGGTGTCAAGGAACTGCTCCGCTGAAAGAAGATGGATTTGCATCCTCTCATCAGTGTGATGAAGAAGATATCAAGATTCATCACACCAAGCAACGTTTTGCCACTGCGCACATTTTCAGTGACGACGATGACGTGTCCGTTTCAGCAGTAGTTGGCGAGGTCGGTGTGTTGAGATTGGCACATACATGGGTCGTCAGCGGCAGAGGTCCATCGGTAGGAATATACCATACAGCATGATTCAGACACACTTTGCCCAGTATTGAATACTGATGTCAGGTCTTCCACAGTTCGCCACCTGTACTGTGTTAAGCAGCTTTCCCAGAGTACGACATCCGCCCAACTGTTTGATGTGTGGTCACGGTCACGGTCTCATCACTTGCTGAAGACACTTACTGCACCACTCCTCCACCATCTGACAAGTTCTAAGCTTTCGAAATGCTCGTGCCGAACCTCCGTGCCATCAAAATCGATCCTTGATTAAACAGATAGGGTGCGCGTCTTACCCGATGCTACATACGGACAGCGCCGTGCGTTTGTCTGACTAGCAGTTATTCATAGACAAGAGACGCTGCTATCGCATGGGTGGGTTTATATCTTACTACGTCAGTACTGCTATTGTTATGTTCATACCGCTGCAGGTGCACCTGTGATTGAGGAGGCATTAAGGCTTTTAGTAACTTTTAGAAGTAGTCCAACCGTTAAGAATATTTATGGACTTATATGGAGTTCAACATGGTTTCGCATAATATTTACCCCAAAATCAATTGAGTTCTACTGGCATGGAATCAGTATGCTCATAATGTTGTGCCTGAGAAGTATTCAGGCTGGTTCATTGATAGAGACCGGGCCAAATATTTCATGAAATTAGAATCAAACGAATAAAATATTATGAACAAAACTTTTCGAGCTTGAAGTAAGAAAGCAGTTGGCGCTATGGTTGACCAATGAGATGGCGCTTCCATAGATGAAATAGATATAAAGAGGGATTTTTTTTTTTTTTTTTTTTTTTTTTTTTTTTTTTTTTTAATGGGCATCGCCATTTTCATTACATATTGCTATAAAGTTTCATTTGGATATTTTTTTTCTCTTGGTGGCTGATGGCGCTGTAATATTCTCATAAATTTATAAAACCAACCGATAGTAGTTTATTAAAATTCATTATTAGTTATGAAAATAAGCTTGTGAGTCATAGTTGTGCGGAAAAATAATATTGTACAAATGGAACGTTAAAAATCGCAGAAAAAAGTAAACAGGACTTCTATTTCCAGTTATTGTGATGAAAATGTGGATCGTTACTCTGAAAGACATCATCCGAGTTTCCGGACCTGTCGTCGGATAATTAATTTATTTAAAGAAACCGAAAGCATTCAGCAAGAACAGAAAAAGCAACCAACAACTGCAATAAATAGAGGTGTCAATAAATAAGTGTTAGCTGCAGTTGAGGCTAATCCACACATGAGTAGCAGACAAATTGAGCGAGAATCGTGAATTTTAAAACCTTCGGTTTTGTGAATTCTACTTCATCGTACATCTCACCGTTACCACTTTTCCACGCCCCAGGATTTGCACGGCGTTTATTTTGAACGTCGTGTAATTTTTCCCGCAGGTCACAAAATGAAGTACGAGACAATAACAATTTTTTTTCAAGAGTTCAATTTACTGACGAAGCGTCATTCACAAACAGAGGTAAACTGGCATAATCATTTGTATTATTTCTCATCGCTGTTTTTGTGCAACGCCATATATCCCCTATTACTTATTAGAAATTAATGATGAAGTTATCATTTTCAAGGTTTCGTTCACCACTAATGACGAAAACTACACAATACACAGAGAGTTAAAAGTTATTGTATTAAAATGCTTTTAACGAAAATGTAATTATGATTATTAATATTAACGCTAATCAGTGATTAATTGATGGTGCAAGATTAGCGGTGACTCACTTAGGCGAGTACATCATCACTGCTAAATTTATTGACTGTGATAAAACTGCACTAATACCCCGCATTAACCTCACACCGACCCAAACAAGGCTTCCCAAATGATAAGAACACAATAAAAGTAGCCTTTCTCATGACCAGAAATAAAGGAGAAGCTCAGACGCTTCAAAGGGCAGGATTATATTTACCAGAACCTGTTCTTTAGTATGGACAGTTAGTTATATGAGATAATTCAGTAATATTTATGGTTGTACTACAGACACATACAGCCAAAAAGTAAACGATGATCACATTACAACTACTAACATTATTCTCAAAGAAGTTTTGTAACATAAATAAGTTTAAAAAAATAAAATAAACATGAAAAATTCAATATCTGAATTTTTATATATTTCACAATTAATCATATTGTATTTAATAACAAATTTTCTTACAATGAGACTAATATTTGTTACTACTATTCAAAGTTTATTATGTTTTATTCATTTGTACTTGCATCTGCATTTTCTCCTTTGGTATCTTACCTATCTGTGACTGATCAGGATAGAATGAGATTTATTCGCACGGGTCAGGTAGTATCCATTATCGGGCAACGAAAAATGCACTATGACATCTACAGGTGGAACATAAGCACCTTGGCGGGTGAATTTGTGGTGTGGAATTACGGGAGGAAAAATTGTCGTCCCTTATTTTATCGATGGCAGTCTAAATGGTTCAATGTATGCCGATTTCTTGTTTTACCGATCTTACCTCAAGATGTTCAACTTCATGACAGAATAGCAATGTACTTCCAACATCATAGGTATCCGGCACATAGAATGCGTGCAGTTGAAGCGGTAATAAACAGGAGGCGAGGTATTGGCGAAAGTAAAGTTGTGGGGCGGCATCGTGAGTCGTGTCGGGTAGCACAGTCGGTAGTGCGCTTGCCCGCGAAAGGCCAAGAGCCCAGGTTCGAGTCCCGGTTTTGGCACACAATGTTAATCTGCCAGATGGTTTCAATAAACAGAATATTTAGTTACAAGTAGATTGGTCATACAGAGACCATACCATGGCCTGCACGTTCAACAGATCTTACACCTCCGGATTTGTTTATCTGGAGAAAACTGAAAAATATTTCTTTGTGATTCACTGACAACGCCTCAAAATATGCGTCAGTGCATTGTCAATACACGTGAAACATTTACTGAAGGCGAAATACTCGCTGTTGATTCGAATTTCACTAAGTTTATTTGCCAAATTCATCGAACTTGGAGACACAATTTCGAGCATTTATTATATGAATGAGGTAATTAAGGTTGATCACGCAGTAACAACATGCGTTCACATAATTTATGATAAGTTCACAAAAGTTTCTGTATGACACTGGAAAATTTGAAATGAAAAGTCAAAACGTAATTAATTTTTGTGTTTTAATATAAAAAACCAAATTGTTACCAACTATTCTTCTAAAATTTTGAGAAATAAGTTTTTTAATATTACAATGATATCTATCACAAAGCGAAAAAAAAAGTTCTAAATAACTTTCATTTATATTTACGTACAATACGAGTATGTAATAAAAGTGGAGGTACCAAGTAATCTATTTTGTATTAATTTGACCTATGGTTGCGCCATCTTCGGGCCAACCAAAGTGCCATCTTCAGTCTCGAAAAGTTTTCTTATTATTATTTATTCGTTGGATGCTAATCTCTCGAGATATTTGGCACAATTATCATCAATGGACCACCGTGTATATTACGGCATGCAATAATGGCAGTAATGATAGTATGTGGAACTCTGCAATGAAGATATTATTTATTCCGTCCTAATACTCGCTGCCTGCATTTTGTATTGAAAAATAAAGTAAAATAGTGACAAGTATGAAATAGTAGTCATTATTCTATCACAGTGCCTTACTAGTCTGGTTAAGACTGGAAACCGTGTGCCGTTGCCTCCCTCCGATCTTTGATTTACATAGACATTTATAGGGAACCTACAGTCTAAAATGTACTCCTAACCATGGGGCATGTATTTTACATCAAGAACATTGTCAGCATTATAATAAATAGTACATAACAACCTGATCATCGATCGGGTAACAAACCCGAGTACTCAACATTTGGTATTTCACCAGTTTCTTTTCTGTTTATCATAAAGCACTAGATTCAGGTTTTTTTTTTTTTTTTTTTTTTTTTTCGTTAACGGCTGGTGACGGAAATGGATGATCGAGTCCCTTCGGTAAATGCGCTGACATCACACAGGCACTATTCAGTTACTAATTCACTAATCCAGACGGTAATTGACAATGCTTCTGTAGCAATATAGTTGAGAGGTCTCTTAAAACAGCAACATCGATTACAAACGTACTTAGCAACGTCGTTATACAGAAAATTTCTTCAGAATATGTGTGGTGGGGTCTGAGACAAAAGCCATCTATAATCAGGCTCATGCTTGGATCAACGCGAGGCGATACATCATTCCGAATCTAAAACTGTAATTTACCGGGTTTGTCACGAGGCTTTTGATCAGTTATGCATGTTGTTTGTCGTGGGGATTTTCCTCCCTTATGTGCCAACAAAACTCCGTACCTCAGGCATTTGCACAAAGTTTCCTAATGCGTATTGATCGCTCCTTTGTCTGTAATCATTAGCTACTTTATGCACGGATAGCTCGCTATTGATCAGACTCAATCGCTTTGACAATAGCAATTTGAAACGCAAGCAGAGTTCGGAAAACAACGTTGTTAAGTGGCAAACAAATCGAAAGAAAGAGAGGTTCTGCGGTTGCGGTTAAATAACACGTCAGCTGAACACAATTGTACTGTTCTACTATAATCGTTATGACAAGTGACAGTTTCGTACCACTAGATTTACTACTGGTGTCAAAGAAACAGTATCACGTGTCAGACTTATTGTCACAAGTAAACTCTTTTGCAGTACAAACGATACATAGATACCCATACAGTTTCTGAAATTAAAGTTCTTGGAAGGTTGCTGCCCACAGTGCATCATAGCCTAATATCTATACTGTGTTCGAGGAATGTATGAAACCCAATACGTTTTTTAATGGATTTGCGCAGGATGTCTCAGAAAAATTATACGATAACAGAAGTGTTCGTAATAACTGATCCACGTTCAGCTTTCATTTACTCAACAACAGCAATTTCGATTGCTTTTTAACTTTTTACAAGTAAACTTTTTTGTCCCAAAAGGCAGTAATACGTCTAGTGATGACCTAATTAAATGAACATGTAAATGGGCGTCAAGCAGTATATCTACAGATAAACGTGTATGAATACTATATGACTGATTTCACACAATTAATATTAACGGTATAACTTACCCGTGTTACACACAGCCTGATGAAAAACAGTTACCGTAAAGCTTCACATAGATTATTATCGTACTATTATACTTGGGCTGCATGAGATACACCTGGAGATATATTATCAAACAATGAACTTTCATTAAAACGTTGGTGGGAGTTAACGTCTTGTGTTTTCTGCCGACAGTGGAATAGTAGACAGCGACAGCTGTGTAGTTTATAGGCAGTGAGTTGCCTTCAAATAGATAGACCCCCCTCGGATATTCTTCAAACAGGCGTCACTGTACTTGGCCAGCTCGCTGTAGATTCCGTGATAACGCCATGCGCTCCGGCATATGAAATAGGTGGTATCACTGAGTCATGTTTCTCCATTGAAGTTTCAGTGAAAGTTGTTCGACCGTTACAGAATATGTATAATATTCAGAGTACCATAACATTGTTTTATCATTCTTAATACAGATTTTCCTTACCTTACTTCCTCATCTGTATTAAAAAAGAATTAAAACCTACACACTGATCTTGCCAAAAGCCGAGAAGCAGTTCTTGGAGTTGTAGTTGTCAGGGGCACTCTGGGATTGTGCGAGGTACCCCTGGGTCAAAATGAATGTTCAGTTGTTCGTGAAGTTTAAGGGACTTAACTACGGGGTCATTAGTACCTAAACTTACAAACTACTTATGAGCTAACTTACACTAAATATGGTACAAACATCCATGCCCAAGGGAGGATTCGAACCTCCAACGCGGGAACCGCGCGATCCTCAACGTGGCTCTCGAGACCGATCGACTACTCCCACTCTGCCACCTGGGTTATTTCTGTGATAGCTGTGTGTCTTTTTTAAATAATATCTTTGGTGATTATTGTGTGCATTGTTCCGCTTACCAACATGCAGCCAGAGAGCTGCTATGGCTGCTTTGCAGAGCTCAGCACCGGCGACATGGCCTACCGCGTCGGGGATTCGAATCCTCCATCGAGCATGAATGTGTGTATTGTCCTAAGGTTACTTTAACTTAGTTTAAGTAGTTTGTAAGGTACCGACTAATAACCCGACCGATTTACAAACATTTCAACATTTTATTACCGTTACGAGATCTAAACCGGTCAAATTGAAAAATTTTTCTTTCTGCGACCCATAACGTTTGTTGGAGTAAAATTCAAAGTACCCACGGCATTATATATATTCAAACGACAACTTCTGTAACCACTCCACCTGGTATTCACACAAAGTGCAAACTAGATTTCTTACCCTTTCTAGCAACCATGTCCTTAAGGGGTCCCATTACTCCCCTAAATATGCAGCTCCCAACCGCATTTTTCAGGCTGAGAGGTGCACTCAGGAGAAGTGACACCATCAGGCAAATGAACATCGTCCGCCACAGAAATACACTCTGGGGAGGACTCGCGATTGGACTCCAGGGAGGTCTTTCGAGTTCCGCCACGTCTTTGCTTCATTTCCCACGTAACCTTGGCTGGGTGCCTCATTGCGACCAGTAATACGGCTGGCCGCAGCCACGAGCCAATCGGTGGACACATCGGCCGTGCTAGACGTCCGCTGTTCCCTACGTCTGGCCAACAACAGCGGTGACCCTCGCACACAGTATCCAGCTGTGGAAACGAACACCGCCTGAAGCTTGGAGCGAGGTAGTACCACCTCAGGTCGCATCCATTCACAACAGTCACAATCCCTACCCATTACTTCAGTACCGGGAGATATGATCGACTATAAAAGCGTGCTATGGACTTTACAGTACGTAATTAGATGTACGGGAGAATTGCACAAGGAAATTAGACTATCAGTCAGAATTAAAAAATTCGAGTATGAAATTTCGAAAGTGATTCTAACTAAACGGATGTCCGTTACAAGCGACTGACTTATCAGGCATGCACATTCGCTTCTCATTAGACAGGTCATCCCAATCAAGAGGTCCTGTTTTACTTCCTTATTTTCGCTTTTGATTGCATCATTAGCGAATAATATCGCTGAAATCCTTTGATTCTGAATTTCAATCACGCCCCTGAAATGTTTAATTTCCTTCAATGCTTTTTCGATTTATAGAGTCAATAGCGGTGACGAGAACTGAATCGCTTTCATGAATTTAAGGAGGTCTTCTTTCTTGATCGTCTAAATTTTATATTACCATCTGTAGCTATAGCTTACTCCAACTTCTCTGAGTATTACTATGTACCATTCCATATTATGCAACACTTCTCCTAGGACAAGAAATACTTTGAAAATGATAACCCTGAGTTCAAATAAAATCAAAGCAGAAGTATTAGTTACCAAGATACCTGCCTTTAAGTTTTATGAAGTATATGCCAACGCTGCCGTTGTTACAACAAAATTTCTCAGGATGTGAGGAGACATTGAAAATCTTTAAAAATGCCTGTCGTTTAGACCACTGTTGCAATTGTTTCCCTCTGAGTGTCTGACATACCTCCAGAAGAAGGCCAACAGTGGTCGAAATGTCGGACGGTTTTAAATATCGACGATGCGATTTCACACCCTGAAAAAATCAATGACGAAAAGCGCAGATTGTCGTCTTTATTGGACAGGGTGCATCAGAGACGTAGTTGTCGTCACGAGTGCTGCACTTGTATTATTCATACAACACCAATGGTCAGTATTCATCTAAACTCCTGGGCATTAAAATTGCTACAGCACGAACGTGACGTGCTACAGACGCGAAATTTAACTGACAGGAAGAAGATGCTGTTATATGCAAATGATTAGCTTTTCAGAGCATTCACACATGGTTGGCGCCGATGGCGACACCTACAACGTGCTAACATGAAGAAAGATTTCAACCGATTTCTCATACACAAACAGCAGTTGACCTGCGTTGCCACGTGAAACGTTATTGTGTTGCCTCGAGAAAGGAGGAGAAATGCGTACCATCATGTTTCCGACTTTGATAAAGGTCGGATTGTCGCGATCCAATGACTGTTAGCAGAATATGGAATCGGTGGGTTCAGAATGGCGATACGGAACGCCGCCCTGGATCCCGACGCCCTCCTATCACTAGCAGTCGAGATGACTGGCATCTTATCCGCATGGCTGTAACGTATCGTGCAGCCACATCTCGATCCCTGAGTCAACAGATGGGGACAATAACCATCTCTACGAACAGTTCAAATGTTCAAATGTTTGTACAACTTATGGGACTTAACTACGGGGTCATCAGTCCCTAAGCTTACAAACTACTTATGAACTAGCTAAGACTAAAGACGGCACAAATATCCATGCCCGAGGGGGGATTCGAACCCCCGACCGTAGTTACGAACAGTTCGACGAAGTTTGTAGCAGCATGGACTATCAAGTCGGAAAGCATGGCTTCGTTGACACTTGACGCTGCATCACAAACAATAGCGCCTGCGATGGTGAACGCGACGACGAACCTGGGTGCACAAAAACGTCATGTTTTCGGATGAATCCAGGTTCTGTTTACAGCATCATGATCGTCGCATCCGTGTTTGGCAACATCGCGGTGAACGCGCATTGGAAGCGTGTATTCCTCATCGACATACTGGTGTCTCGGGCGGCGTGAGGTATGGGTGCCGTCTCGGTCACCTTTTGTTCGCATCGACGGCACTTTGAACTGTGGCCGTTACTTTTCAGATGTGTTACAACCCGTAGCTTTACCCTTTCTTCGATCCCTGCGAAACCCTACATTTCATCAGGATAATGCACGACTGCATGTTGCAGGTTCTGTACAATCCTTTCTGGATAAGGAAAATGTTAGACTTCTGTCCTGGCCAGCACATTCACCAACTGAAAACGTCTGGTTAATTGTGGCCGAGCAGCTGGCTCGTCACAGTAAGCCAGTCACTATTCTTGATGAACTATGGTATCGTGTTGAAGCTGCATAGGCATCTGTACCTGTAAATTCCATCCAAGCTCTGTTTGACTCTATGCCCAGGCGTTTCAAGGCCGTTATTACGGTCAGAGATGATTGTTCTATGTGCTGATTTCTCAGGATCTTTGCGCCCAAATTGCGTGAAAGTGTTACCACATGTCAGTTCTAGTATAATACATTTTTCTAATTAATACTCGTTTATCATCTGCATTTCCTCCTGGTGTAGCAATTATAATGGACAGTAGTGTAAAATTTCACTTCAGCTAACTTCAGAGCAGAAGTAGTTGAAGGCTGTTGCTCTGAAAGAGTGGCACTCTGAAGATTTGTAATTCAGTGTGCTCATGTGAATTACTTCCTGCAAGAGTTATGATCATCACCGTATTACTTGTTCAGAAAACATTTGCTATCTTTTTTTAAAGATACTACGCTTTTCCCCCATTGCTACAAACGTCACTGACATTACATTCGAAAACTAAACACTTGTCACCCATAGTTCACAGATGCCTTCAAAAAGAAAATTTATTCACTATCTATAAACTAGTACTTACGAAATAAACTCAAAATATATTAATTATGTAAACACAAACAGTAGAAAGATGTTCCACACACTCATTAGAAAGAACTGGCACTGAAAACAACTGAAGCTGACAATGAAATGCTGCGAGGCTGTTGGGTCTGCTTTGCAGGCGGGCTTCGCACCGCTGCACGCCATTTGCCTGCCTGCCATTTCAGGTCTCAGCCGACCAACCACTCACACCGCATCACAAGCGCACATTGTATCCCCCTATTACTGCCTGAAACTCTTAGGTGTCTTATTGACATTTTCATTATATCGCTATCTATTTGACCTTACATTTTAACTTTGTAGCATAAAAATTCGGTTTTCAAAAATATGTTGATATTGCTCCTTCCGTATCTCATAAAATATTGATCGTAGAGAAATTACGAAGAAAAGCTTTCTTGTAGAAAATTTTATCCAGTTTAATTTTCTACTATTTTACTTTTCGCTAGAGGTCATGGATTTGAGTCCTTTAAGAGAAACGTAAAAAAGTGTACCTCTAAAGGCCCACCCACGCTCGAGCTCACATCGTAGAGGTCGGGACATCTATAAGTCGTTCGTGACGGTCATTCGTATCACTGTACAAAAGTTTGACAATACATGATATATTCCGCCTAAACCTATTTTTTTGTCTTCGTTGACTCGGCTAAGAGGTCCAGATACAGATTCGATATCTGCCTACCTCTTGCGAGCAAGTTGATATTGTTAACAACAAATGATATTGCAGGAAATATGTATCGAAATTACAATTCGCAGGTACCTGAATAGGGGTCGGCAAGACATTCGGGATCTGACACGGCTCTATTTGAGCCAAAGTACGCCACCCACCTACAAAAAAAAAAAAAAATACGTAAATAAAATAGTTACGCGATACGTTATAAGCAAATGGAAATAAGTGAAACAGACTACTTTTTGTGATCAACAATCAGTTGTATCAGACACTGTTCTAATGGTGACTAACACAGCAGTTAGTTTTTGAGCCAGATCCTGAGCATGGGCTTTACACAACAGATAAATATTTATCTAGAAATTGGAACTGTTCAGACTCAACATACGCCCATTCTGTTTAATTGAAACGGCAATCTTTTTTTCGTGAATTGTCTGTAAGAAACTATAAAAGGTGAGTCCTACTGTAATTTAGCATAATTGATTTCCCATCAGCCATGAACATATTTCTTGAAATGCATTATTTGATACTGTGTCAATAATGCAAAACAACGTCCATATCTAAAAAATTTAAATCTTGAAACGTTTGTAAATATATGGGACCTAAGTACTGTGGTCATCAGTTCCTATGCTTACAAACGACTTAAACTAACCAAAGGACGAAGACTCTCTCTCTCTCTCTCTCTCTCTCTCTCTCTCTCTCTCTCTCTCTCTCACACACACACACACACAGAGACGTGCCCGAGGAAGGGCAGGCGCGCCATCGAAGTTCAAGAAAGGGCGAATGAACCCACTCGGTCATCCCCACGCAACTTTCTCTAGCAATAGTGTGAATTCTGTTAATATCTTAGAAGTACCTGTTATAGTAATATTATGACTCAGTGGCGTGGTTGAAGTATAATAATAATAATTTCGTGTGGCTCAGTGGCCTGGCGCAAGTCTTTCAATTGGACGCCACTTCGGCGACTTGCGTGTCCCTAGCGTACCCCAGTTATCCAACTGGGGAAAGGGGACCTAAGGCTTAACGTGGAATGTTGAGAGGTGAAGGATGGGTTAAAGTGCAGAGTGAAAAAATCCGAGGTCCGACCAGGTTTTGAACCCGCGAACCTTCGGTTGCCAGTTGAGCACTTTACCCCAAGACCACCTAGCCCGACGTGGGTGAAGTCGTTGAAGGTTACTACCTAACGTACCACAGTTATTCAACCGTGGGACCCCAAGCACCTGTTTTTTCTGAAGATTCCTCATATCGTTAAGAGATGAGAGATGATCTAAAACGCAGACTGTAAAATCCGTGATGCGACTGGGTTTCGAACCCGCAACCTCTCGCTTTCCAATCGAGCGCTTTACTGTCCCTGTAATACAAGAGATGAGGTACAACAGCAGTAAGATATTTGAGGAAATGCATACTGTTAAACCATCAGCTGTTTATTATTTTTCCAAACTTCTACTGGTTCGGTTATAAACCATCTTCACGGAAGAGAACTAGACAGACTGATTACACAGGTGCATTAAACGCCTCCTTATGCACACTGGCATGCATGTCACACAATAAAAATAAATAAGAGTCACAAGGCATCAAGTCTTGGTTAAAAACATAAAAGCAATGCCAGGCTGTGTGATGGTGAACCAAGGTCTATTACAAGAGAAACTAACACATAAATTTTATGTGTTCAATAATTGTGTTCGTTTCTCTGGTAACAGACCTTGCTTCACCATCACACAGGTTGGCATTGCTTTTTTATTGTTAACCAAGACTTGATGCCTAGTTATTTATTATTATTATGTTATTTATTTTTATTGTGTGACATGCATGCCAGTATGCATAAGAAGGCATATAATGCACCTCTTTAATCAGTCTGTCTAGTTCTCTTCCGTGATGATGTTTATAACCGAAACTGGTAGAAGTTTGGAAAAATAATAAACAGCTGATGGTTTACAGTATGAATTTCCTGTAATACAAGGAAACAGAAACAGCGGCTCTAGAACAGATCGCCGCGGTTGCCCCAAATTGTACCCCATTGAGAGGGTAAATCGTATCCATCGCATAAAAATTGTACATGTTACGCACCATGCGACAGGTTTACAGACAGTGGCATGGTTTTTCCGTAAACGACATAAATGGAAACTCCATATTTTGTAGAACAAGTTTCCCATGTCTGTCGCTGTGATTCTTCGGGGAAACGACAGGATACTTTAAAGGACTAAGCTCACGGTGAAAGGGTGGCGACAGCCGGTGATCACCTGTGAGAAAACACTTCGACATCCGCGGCGTTCCCCTCCCGAATGATCCCAGGTCACGCCGATAAAACACACTCGGGTAGAACAAAAACATGGTCGGGCTTTACCTCGGCGTATGAGCTGTAAACCTTGCCGTAATTCCCCACCCCCGCAGTGCCATCTGCAACATCCGCGTTCTCCAGCAGGCCGGCATAACACGGCTTGGATTTCGCTCCGCAATAGCACCCTCTGACGACTTCGGCGAACCTCCGTAGCCTAATCGCCACCGCCTTGCATCCCCGCTCACCCCTCTTTCTCCCTATCCCTCTCTCTCTCTCTCTCTCTCTCTCTCTCTCTCTCTCTCTCTTTCACTCACTCCTCTCTGCACTCGTTACCGGAGCTTAGAGAACACGGCTAACCCGCCCCCTCTGCCGATCCCAGCCATTCGGATTTTTCCTCCGCCGCACCGGTGATCCCTATAAGACGGCACCGCTGCGCTGAATGGCGAGACGGAACCCTCTCTCCGCTTCCTTTGCCGTCCCGCCTCTGTTTCCGCCCCCGCCCCCGCCCCCGCCCCCTTTACCCCTCTCCCTTTCCGCCCCACCATCAGCTCCTTATCGACGGAATCCGTTTATGGCATACGCTCTGTCCGCGGTAATAAACACTGGCTGCACGCACTCCCCCCATAAAACCATAGTGCGGCCCGACGCCTCTGATGGAATTCCATATACTTCGGCGTTTTACGGTCTGTTCGTCACAGCCGATGTTCGATTCGTCCGGACGGCGAAGCCGCACTTTTTACGCTCCGCATTACGCCAAAATAACTTTTCCGACGACGGTTCCGTGAAATAGGAGCGCCGGAGACGTCCTAATTTCTTTTTATACGCGGGTAATGTGGTGGAAATCAATGTGGGTCCTTCGAACGCTATTCTCGTCACTGATCCTTTAGATACATTGTGGCTTTTCTAACCCTTTCCGAAACAGCGTATGAGAAGAAATGTACTTTCTTTTCAACATTTCATTCCGTTTCATCGTTGCAGCTGCACTAGTTCAAATTATGGAGCAGTGCAATTCAAGTCCGATAATGCATTTCCCTCTGTTAGTCAATCATCAGACTGAAACAAGAAGGAAAAATCTTCCTTTTATTCCTCTTTTGTCTCGTATGTGTAGGTTCGGCGTAGTTAATCCTACAGGTTGGGCAGAAAGTAGCATCCTATTTTAAGTTGGAACAGTACTAATGTTATGTGTGGATATCAATGAAAATTACCTGGCCGTCAGCTTGCTGTCGGGATCCGCTGCCCTCCTGGGTCAGGGTGACCCCGGCGCAACCCGAAGAAGACGTAGGCTAAGTAAGTTATAAGTTAGGTTTATACCTGGCATGCTTGTGACACTGCAGGCATTAAAAAAGTATCAACCCCCTCGTCACCTGTTGACAGTAGAACCCTTGGAAGCATGGTAGCCAAGCATTTAACGAATGGGCATGATCTTCTCACAAAGTAATGAAGAATATTAAGGCCCATTAATGTAATAAGGTAACGGGTTATGTATAAAATTCTTTATAAGAATAAAGAATTTTAAGAAACTGCGCTACGTGATATCCATCAGCAGGTGTATCAAAACTGATACCAGAA
This sequence comes from Locusta migratoria, assembly GCA_026315105.1. Lineage (NCBI taxonomy): Eukaryota > Metazoa > Arthropoda > Insecta > Orthoptera > Acrididae > Locusta > Locusta migratoria. The sequence continues at coordinate 109,129,766 of CM048747.1, forward strand.
ATATTCAAAATGTTCAAATGTTTGTTAAGGGACTTAACTGCGGTGTCATCAGTCCCTAAAATTACAAACTACTGAAGAACTACCTTATACTAAAGACTGCACAAATATCCATGCCGGTTGGGGGGGGGGGATTCGAATACTCCCCCCCCCCCCGGGGACCGGCCTCGCACATGGAGCATAGTGCCTCAATGCGCTTGGCCATTCCGCTGCGGCTACCAGAAATGGAAACGATTTTGGGAGTGGTGTATCAATTGTGAAGAACGTAAGTAAATAAGGGCGTAGAAAAATTTTGTGGGTGAAATTTGGGAATCTTCTGAATACACCACATAAATACAGGGGCAGAGAGAGAGTGACACACAAGAAGATGAAGAAGAAGATGGATGGTGATGATAATGAAGAGAGAAAGAGAATAAACGAAATTAAAATCTGCGGTCAATTCTACTTGGAGAAATTGCCAATTAGGATGGACTACCAAAGCAACATTTACGCTGTTTTCGCAAAGAGTGAAGTGTTGTAAAAAACATATAGGTACAAAATACAGTTTATAGGTTGTCTTTTGAGCTCACGATATCTCAATAATAGTATCTGCGAAAACTAAGGATATCTTAATAATGTTTTCCTGCGCGAAGTATCGTATTAATTAGTCAACAACGTTTTCACATACATTCGTTTGAATACAGATAACTAACCTAGCAGTATATAATGATGTATAAGTTACCAAAAACTAATGAGTCTCTTAGGTAACCTTGCTTCTCCCGTGCGTGTAACATGACCCCACCATCTCAGTCTTTCGCTCTAACTGTTTCAGCTATGGTGTTAATTCCAAGGTTTTCTTTGATTTCCTCATTATAGACACCCTCCTGCAATTTGTTCCCATCTATTGGTACCTGCAATCATTCTTGCTACTTTCATATCTGTAACTTCTATCTTATGAATAAGGTAACCTATATCCACCCAACTTTCACTCCCATACAACAAAGTTGGTCGAAAGATAGAGCGGTACACTGCTAACTTAGTCTTGGTACTTACTTCCTTCTTGCAGAAGAGAGTAGATCTTAGCTGAGCACTCACGGCATTAGCTTTGCTGCACCTCGATTCCAGTTCTTTCACTATGTTGCCATCCTGTGAGAAAATACATCTCAGGTACTTGAAACTGTCTACCTGTTCTAACTTTGTTCCTCCTATTTGGCACTCAATCTGTTTGAATCTCTTTCCCACAAACATTACTTTCGTTTAGGAGATGCTGATCTTCATATCATAAACCTTGCACCTCTGATCGAGCTCTGAAATATTAGTTTGCAACCTTTCAATCGAATCTGCCATTACAACTAAGTCATCCGCATATGCGAGACTGCTTATTTTGTTTAATCCCGCCCTGCCAGGCTACTGTTTTCAACATATGATCCATGAATAGTATGAACAACAGTGGTGACAGGTTACAGCCTTGTCTTAACCCTGAAACTACCCTGAACCATGAGCTTAATTTACCATCTACTGCTGCCTGAGAGTCTACGTAAAGCCCCTGCAGAAGTTTGCCTCCTATACCATAATCTTGAAGAACTGACAGTAGTTTCCTCCGAGGAACACGGTCATAAGCCTTTTCCAGATCTATGAAACATAGCTACAATTCCCTGTTCCACTCATAGCACTTTTCCATTACCTGCAGTAAGGTAAATATCTGGTCCTGACAGCCTCTAAGAGGCCTAAACCCACACTGATTTTCAGCTAACTTGTCCTCTATTAATACTCGCAGTCTCCTTTCAACAATACCTGAGAATATTTTGCCTACAACGCTAATTAGAGAGATGCCTCGATAGTTGTTGCAATCTTTTTTGTTTCCATGTTCGAAAATTGGCGTGATTACCGCTTTCGTCCAGTCAGACGGAACCTGCCTCGATTCCCACGCCTTTTCAGGTATTCTGTGTAACCATTTGAGACCTGATATTCCACTGTAACTAAAAATAGTTTACTGATGATAACATCTGTTTAGATTCCAGAAAAGCAGAGTTTGTTAAATGTAATGTCGTTATGACCAAGAAGGATTAGGTATTTCAACATAAGAGACGTGTACAGGCTGGCTGTCACTCACTTGGGGTCGGCGTCGCTGTACTTGTAGAGGATCATCTTGGGCTCCGGGTAGACGCCCTGCGCGCGGCACGATACGTTCACCGAGTCTCCGGTCGGCTTGTAGGGCTGCAGCCGCAGGCTCTTCTCCGTCGCTGCAACACACAAGGCGGCGCTCGTCAGCTAAAACTCACCCCGAAAGGCCCAGGGACGGAATGAAATCAGTGACAGGCAAAAAGTCGCTGTGCACTCCAAACATGGAAAATATATATCAAAATTTAAAGTTTCAGTTGATAATATAGTGAGGACAGTTTACAACTCACCGCAAAGACGTGGCGACGAGCTGCGACAGGCACATACAAAAGACACACATATATAACACTTTCACCTGTCGGCCATGGCCTTCTTCAGAAAATAGAACACTCACGCAATCACACAGGCACACAACACAGTCATACAACTTTCACCTCCGACTGCCCAGTCTGGCAGTCGGCAGTCGGAGGTGATGGTTCTATGACTGTGTTGTGTGCCTGTGTGATTGCGTGAGTGTTCTATTTTCTGAAGAAGGCCATGACCGACAGCTGAAAGTGTTGTATATGTGTGTCTTTTGTATGTGCCTGTCACAGCTCGTCGCCACGTCTTTGCGGTGAGTTGTAAACTGTCCTCACTATATTATTAATTCCAACCTGGACTTTCCATTATTATATAAAGTTTCAGTTGGGTATTTTAAAGTACACTGCTCGAAAGTCATGGGATGGTGACAGTATCATGTACATGTTACAGGCCAAACCCGATTTTAGGACAAACTAATTTCACCTACATGCGATAGAACAAACCAGTTTAGCCTGGGCTAAACTAATTCATCCTGTTAACGATAGGAGAAACCAGTTTAGCCTAGGTCAAATCGGTTTATCCTAGTTAGAATTTACGTGCTTTAGGACAAACTGGTACGTCCTAGTCTAGGGTGACCAGATGTCCCATATTTTACTTGATCGTTCCTTATTTAGCTTAAGTGTCCCCTTGTCCGGACAAAATAAATACGGGATGTAGATTGTCCCGTATTTTATCAACCGTCCCACATATTTTGAAATAACGTTTGTCAACAAGATGTTTCAATATTTCCACATACCTTTCATGCATGTTGAAGAACCAAGAGACTTAGGACAAACAGGAACGTGCTAGTATGAACTAATTTTGCCCACTTTATATCTTCTATAAGCTTTTCAAAGCAAACTGAATAAAGGAATATGAATAGAACAGTCAATGTGATTTATAAAAGTTATTTATTAACGAATCAGTAATTTCACATCTGTATCAACTTACAGTATCCCCACATAATCAACAGGTCACTTTGTGCACAAAATTCCGTTCCGTCAATAACTTCTCAATCATGGACGGCTATAGAAGCATTACTGCTCTACAGATCTTGCAGGGAACTCTCATCGATTTTTTGAGTGAATGCCACGTTCATTTGCTGGACATGATATTATTAGGTAACTGATGACTTCTGTCATGACTTGTGTGTAATGAAGCTGAAATCTTTTAATTTTCATTTTATTATTGCTACCTTCTCTGCCACATCACAGGGTTACCTATTACAGTCTGTCTACAGGGTTCATTTACAAATTTTCAGGTATGATGGACATGGGAGGATATACCAGTTTCACTTAACATAGTCTAGTTAGAAAACTACCGGACCGAAAGACATAAGAAAACTGCTGCAAATTCTCAAATGTTTTAAGGGACGTGACCTTGTTCGCAAGCTTCTACACTGACCGCCTCCAAGTTGTTAATGCACTTCTCCCGGAACACGTAAAAATTCATAAGTTTGAAATAATAATACTCCGTGGCCTTGTTCACAAGCTTCTACACTAGCAACAGTTTCCCAAAATGACGTAAATGCTTGACAATATCCCACAAAACTAACCCTTCAATAACACAAAGTAAGAACTCTTCATTCTACATGGTACTCAGTGCGTCCATCTAAGAGAACAAGAAATGAAAAGCATAATCACAAGGAATTATATCATAGTGAAATATTATATTTAGTGTGAATGATGATAATGTAGTTTCCAGTAATAGTTGTAGCACTGAAGTATGGAAGAAAATAAAATTTAAAATTAAAAGAAAAATATATAAAAGTAAATAGTGGTCGTGGTGGTAGAACTAATGACTGCAATAGAGATTAGTAACTGTTTTATCTGAGTTTTTCTAGTCTTAGTTATAATTTTACAATATGGACATATGAAATTTATCACTGAGCCAGGAGTACTGCTTAATAGGCAGTTGGGCTAACCCTTCCACAACCCAATTACAAGAGCTTCGCACAACTTCACGGACAACTGAAGGGCATAATTCGTCCATGCCCAACTTCAATGTCTCCCCCCCTACCTCTCCCCCCACCCAATATTACCACTGAACTTCATGTCTCGCAGCTAACCTTGTATTCCGCCCAATATATTCCGCATGACTCCGGTCTTTGTGGACAATCACCTTGAAATAAGCATTAATCCTTGATAAAGTGGATCACAATTAAGATTAGCAGCGTCTGTTCTTTCGAACACCCTAATTCATATCCCGGTCCGGCATAAATTTTCAACTTCACGAATGCAATTATTTCAGTTCCCTGAAACATTCGATATGTTGGAAAATTTCTAATCCTTATTTGGGTGGTAGAAAAGGCATTCGATAAGATTCTGTTAACACACCTGCCCTCATAACAGGACATTAAACCGAGAAATGTTGTTGTCTGACGGTACGAAATGTGAATACTAAGACGTGGTACATCGACGCACACACAGTAATTTTTTAATATGTATAGATAACATGTTAGCATTATGTACGTAAGATATTTCATTAAATATTCACAGGTTTGTATATAATTCTTATTAAAGTTTTACTCTTATGTTTATTCTTAGGAAACATTTGTGAATTGTCTTCTATATTAGCGAGTACAGAAACATTTAACTTACAGATGTAGATAGGGTAAGGCAAGTTTCCATTGTCACTTTTGTACGAATCTCTCTCGACAAAGACATATCGCTAACAGTAACAAAAAATTTACCTACAAGACACACTAGATGAATTTGAAAGAAAGAAAATGCAAGAATATCACTTCATCATTAGTCAACAACTAAGAACATGCGAAAACATCGAATTGAAGAATTCAGAAAAACACTCGGCCCATGGGTACATAAAGGAAATGCAAAATAAGAAATAACAGCGTTTCACAGAGCGCAAACCTCTGAAGCCGCTTCGGGTGAACTGGATTACCACTAAAATGCATCTGCGGGCGCATGGAGTTTTCTCAGAAGCGATCGAGTGTCGACGAGTAACAGGAACACGTATTCACTGAGCGAAAGTTCTTGGAAGTGTGTCGTGTTCTTTTCCTATGTAACAACCGGGAATGATAATGACACAGGATATTCAAGAAAACTGTGAAGACAAGTAACAAAGCGACAGCTGGAAAAACTGCTGCAGAATGAATGTCTCACCCGCGACAAATCTATTCAAGCAATGAAATGCAGTTTGAGCTGGAATTACAAAGCCACAGATTATTGATACAAACTCTAATAATAGGAATACTTGTTACTGAACAAAGGAAGCAAATCATGTGGTGGATGTAATATTGTATCCAAATTCTGACGAATTTACGTTTAACGTGTGACGTGCGAAGCGTACTGCTTGATTCTCACTTTGAAGAATGATATATGGAGGAAATTAGTTCGACAGCCACATCGTTGGTGATAACATCCATGGTCTAAGGGTAGCGTTATTCAGTCCTTGCCCCCTGTCATAGCCCCCTACAGCTTAGTTTTAGTGAAAATCGTAAGTAATGGCGGCCGATGGCTTCCTGTGCAGAGAAATCAACCTTACTCTGCAAACGGACCCGTAAAATTTACTTGTCAAGCTTAAAGAAAAGCAGATTACTCATCAAAGGCCAATGGGATGAGATTGTAGAAGGCAATTGAAACGACTCCAGATTTTTTTATTTACCGCATGGCTTACAAAATTAAACATCAAGTACAAAAACAATTAAGTTAATATAATATGCACCATAAGCATGTACACGAGAATGTATCTTATAGCAGAATATCCGTCTTTCTGTGTGTTTGTGTTGCATACAAATCTACGGTTTTGTTCCAGTCCGTATGAAATTTTGCACATGTAAGCTTCAATCCACGATTACGGTTGCCGTAAGTGTAAGACTCACGTACAGTCCACAATTCACAAGATATGGCGTCATAAACAATGTGATGCGCGAAAACTGCTGCATCAAGGGACAATCCTGGACGTTTGCTCCTAAACCACTGGATCAATTTGAACCAAATATGGTACACCATACCAGTTGCTGTAGGGGGTTAGAAAGACATACAACACGTGGTTCATCAGATACAACGACATAAACAATAGGAATGCAAGAAACTGCCTCATAATGCGACGACACTTTATAAATACACTGTATGAAAATGATAGTACTTAGTGATATGCATCAAACTTTAAACATAAATTCAAACATTTATTAATCTTTCATCGCTTTCAACTGCATAAAAATGATGAAAGGAAAAAGAAATTCTCGTCAGCTACTTTTTCGCTGTTCATGGAGCAAACCTAACGGAATTCGGTATGATGTTACAATTTATAATTTGTACACTACAAATTGTAGTCGCAGGAAATTTTGCAGACAGCATACATACATATAGCTGGATTTAATTTCCAAATTATACCTCAGTACGACACGTAGTTTATGAGATATGACGACGTAAAGAACAACGGTCACATAAAAACGTCCTACCAAGTACTATGTTTTAATCCATTAGTTTTTATCTGCTTAATGTATTCGCAAAATGTTTTACCGACATACAGCAATTATGCAAGAGACTATATACTGCAAAATTATACAACTGTACAACATTTAATTCTAGTTACTGCCTTTCTTTATTTGGATAACGCAGTTGTAATTTAGTATATTATGCAAAATGGCTTTATTTCATATATGAATTCCCATAAATATAACATGCTTTTAGAAAAGAGGAGATAGAGAGAGAGAAGGGATATGAGAAGTACTAACTCAAGGCTGGAATAAATAAATAAATACCCAGGCAACGCCGGGTATTCAGCTAGTAAGTAATAAAGGATTCCGATCAGATAATTGCTGTAGGTATTGCATCTACAAAGACTTTCCAGATACCGTGAATTTTTTTATTTTATCTATTATTTATTTATTTTTGCAGTTATGAAATATGTGTTCTGGTGTTAGTGCCGATCTTCTGCAGGCTCGTCGGTCAACGTGGGTGAAAACTACGTTTGTAAATTTAAGAGACTTAATTGCTGCGGTTTTCACCCCCTAAGCTTACAAACTACTTCATCTACATATATACTCCGCAATCCACCGTAAAATGCGTGGCAGCGGGTACACCTGTGCCACTACAAGGCATTTATCTCACTCACAAATAGAATTGAGAAAAAAGAATGCCTATCTGCCTGCGTACGAGCCCTAACTTCTCTTATCTTGTCTTTGTGATCATTGCGCTAAATGTAAGTAGGCCGCAGGAAGACCATTTTACACTCAAATTATGGCCCTCTAAATTTCCTCAACAGAAGTTCTCGAAAAGAACGTCATATTTCCTCGGGCTATCCCCATTTGAGTTCCCGGAGCATTTCCGTGACACTCGCGCATTGGTCGAATCTACAGTAACGAACGTAGCAGCTCGCTTCTGAAATGCTTCTATGTATTTCTTCAATCTGATCTGTTGCGGGTCCCAAACACTTGAGCAATATTAAAGACGTGGTCGTACAAGAGTTTTATACGCGGTGTCCTTTACAGATGAAGTACATTGTCCCAAAATTCACCCAATAAACCGAAGGCGGCTGTCCGCCTTACAATTGTCCTTACATGTTCGTTTCATTTTATAACGCCCTGCAGTGTTACACCTAGATATTTGAACGACGCCACTGCATCAAGAAGCTCACTAATTCTCACTAATGCTGTATTCGAACATTATGGGTTTCTTTTCCTACTCATGCGCATTACCTTACATTTTTCTACATTTAGAGCCAGCTGGTATTCCTCAAACCAACTAGAACTTTCGTCTAAGCCTGTATGTTATTACAGTCAATTAAAGAAGACACCCTCCCATACATCACAGTTTTCTCAGTTACCAGCAGCAAATTACACGAACTTTATCTAATTTAAGCTAAAGACAACACAGACAACCCCGCCCGAGGAAGTACTCGAACCTCCATCGAGAGCAGCCGCGCAATCCGTATCATGACGTTCCAGACAGTGCAGCCATTCCCTCGCGGCTGGTTTCTCCATTCGCCCCTTACCTTATAGCTGACCGGTATGAGTTATCCAGCTCTAGCGCTTACCAATATTGGTTCTCTTTATTTTAATAGCGTGCTTATTACATAGTTCAGTGTTTCATGAATAGGCAATTCTCTGGATCGTTTTAGTTTCGTCCATTCATGTGTTACTGTCTGTTGCCATCGGACAGTTGGAAGAGCAATATTGACGAGTACTGACAGCAGTGTATGAAGAGTTTTTGTCACGATCCTCACCTCATCATTTGGATGGATACCTATTTTGTTGACATGGTTGGAGGACAACAGTATCCCATGACAGGGTACACAAGTGAAGACACGTAATGTGTATGATCAGGAGACATGGCCTGTAATTGAGACGTTTTCATGATGATCTCTTCTTTAGAAAACGATTACGAAAGATCAGCTTCAATCTGATCTCTGGGTCATCAAAGATGGAGGTCAAAATCAGGATAAAATTTAATAACGGACAAAATTATAGCATTCTACGAACCTAGGCATGAAACGTCAAAAGTCTGAACGTACTAGGAAAGCAAGGAAATCTGAAGACGGAAATAAAGTGTCCAGTATCAAAGGTAAGCATTCATGATCAGACGAATATAGGCTAATATACCGGAAGATGGTATAATGCCGATAAGGATTCGTTATGAATAAGAAAGTAAGGCAGCGTGTAACCTACTCTGAGCTGTTCAATGTCAAGGTTTATTCAACAGCAAACCCACTCCGAAAAACATTGTTCAGGTATACCTGCCGGCGTCACAAGCAGAAGTTGTAATCATATGTAGTATGTTCAGCGAGATGAAATTCTAAACAAAATTTCAGAAAAAGTCGGGGAACTGAGATCACTTTTAAAGTTTTTTTTATCGCTTTTTTGTCATCTTCAAACAGGTTCGTGGTTGCAAGTAAAGGAATAGAAGGAAAGTTTATGTTTTTTTTTTGTTGTTTTTTTGTTTTGTTTTGTTTTTTTTTTTTTTTAATTTTACGGACATGGCAATATCAATGAAGTCAGAAAAAGCTAATCGAGTTATGGGAAAAATTTCAGATGGTAATAGCGAATAATAAGTTGAAGCATCACTAGAGGAGAAAACGGAAATGACATAAAGGTACGGAAATGTCCCAATGGCATTACCTCATTGTAAGATAGAGATTCCGCAATATGATGCATTGTGAAGCGTATCCAGCAACTGACACAGATTCACAATTGAGTAATAATAAAGAGTAGCTTGAAGTAAAAAGAGAACCGTCTGAGAGGATCAGTGTGAAACGAAATGATATGCCGAAATATTGAGGAATGAAGAGGCGAGTTTGAACGTTGCTACAGATCCAGACGTTACTATGAAGAATACCATAGAAATCTTTTCAGTTGAAGAGGACATACCAGAAAAGGGAAATCAAAAATTTTAAAGACAGAAACATAGATACAAGGAAGGTAACTGCCAAGAAACCATAGGGGTAACAGATTAAATACTTCAGGTGAATGTCGAAACAAGTAAGTTCAAAAATGTTTAGGGAAATACAGGAATATAGAAATACAAGTAATTTAGGTATGAGAGCAATAGGAAATGCAGGGAAGCTAACGCGAAACAGCTGTCGGAAAAATGTGAAGACAACGAAAAGGAAATTATTCTCGGTAGGACTGACACAGTATACAGGATAATCAAACGAGCCTTCGGTGAAATTAAAAGGAAGGGTAGTACCATTATAAGTGCAATAGGAATTCCACTTCTGAAAGGAAATGGCATAGGCTGAAAGAGTACATAAAATCGTTGTGCGAGGTTTGTGCGTTGACGTTCTGACGCAATAATTTGGAGTTGATAAGGAAGGTACTGTCGAACGTATATTAGAGTCAAAATTTAGGAGAACTTGCATGCAGATACTGCAGAAGTCGTATATAACATAGACTCCCTAAAATTATTTGGATAAGTGGCCTCTATGAGAGTGAGTAGAATCTTTAAGACTGGCGACGTTTCATCAGACTTCCAAAAAAATACAATCTCCAAAAATCTCCGAAGATAGCTAGGACGGATAAGTGTGAGAAGAACCATACGATCAAATTAACAAGTCATGCACTCAACTACAGACCTGAGTAAGAATGGTAATGCACTTAAATGTGATTTGCATAGTATTCCATGTAGATGTAGAACCGAGAGACAGTTCTCACTCTGTACCTTGTAAGGAAAGGAAGACTGGAGAAAAAGCTGAACATGTTCTAGGATTTGGAAAAGGGCTTCAACAAAGTAAAATTTTGTTTGCCGACATTGTCGGTGTAGAATGCGATTGGAAAGTGATATGGAAAATAAATTTTAAAAAAATTACCCAAAAGTAATAGACATAGTCACTATGAGGAAAATCTTTTTCTTCTATAATGTGTGTGTGTGTGTTCGTTCTCAGTGGCAGACGAAGGCTTAACATCCGAAAGCCTCAATTCGGTTCATTCTCTTATGTGTCTCTTTCTGCGTCTCGTCGGACGTCTCTATGGTGAGTAGGAACCTATCCTTTCCAAAATATTGTTTCATAATGTAAAATTTAGTATATATTCGAAGTGCTATAGGGTGAACCAGGTACTATACAGGCTCCAAAATTTTTTTTACTAACATACAAAATGTCTATGGTACTCTACAACTGTTTATAAAGTATTGCAGCTTCTGTTTAAAAATAACACAAAGAAAGTACTTATTTGGTATGCTAACATAAAAATCACTTTTCTTGTTGTAAACGCACTGAATAACAACCACATTCCATGAAGAGTTTTACGACCCCTCGTAAGAAGTTAAGCTTGCACCTTACGTGGCGTAGTGACTGTTGATCTATTTTATCCCACACTAGCACAGGCAAAGGGGTATTCATGACCAGAAGCAGTATACTGGTATAAAATAATGACCTTAATGGGAGAAAGAAACTTCTTAAAATGTACTTCTGGGCCGCAGCTTTGAATTTAAGTGAAAACCGAAACTGAAGAGAATCGAATTATTTGGAATGTGGTGCTACAAACGAATGAGGAGGATTTTTGTAAAATCGATGAAGAAAGTACGAGTACGACATGGAAAACAGCAACAAGAAGAGATTGATGGAGGAGACGAATTTATATCAGAGCGCACCAAACCAAAAGGACTAACAAATAAAAAAGAAAAAGAAAAAGTAGTGTTCCTTCGACTTTAGCCTAAATGAAAAGTAATTTTTACAAACATATGTAACAAAAAGATTGTAAGAATGTTGTGACTGAATAAAACGTAGGACATGAAAAACTTATTTTTTAAAAGGAACAAGAAAACTTTTGTTTACAACAAGTAGGGTGAGATCATCAGTAGACTTTTGGCAGAAACAATGAAAACGTGCAAGAAAGAGAAAAATTAACAACATAAAGTAACAGGATACAAAAATTATGGGGTAGTGGGATATAAATCACGTAAAATTTATCTTTCTTAAGAACTCTACTGTCGCAGCCCTATTTTGTAAAACAATAATTTAATGACAAAACTAACTTTCATCTTGTCTTAGACCATACGGTTCCTCTCTGTGGTGATGTAGTTCATTTAGAATTTTGAAGAGATTAAGGGGATAGAGGAGTGTATACGTTGGTCATCCACAAATTTTGGTCCAAATTTCCCTCGGGGAATAAATTGGCTAAATTAGTAGGTTTGGCTATTAAATAAGTATATGAAGATTGGATATATATCCCGAAATCAATCATGCTAATTGGGTACATTTGAAGAATTTCTGTAATTATACGAGAAGTGGATTAATGTACCGTGGAAGGAATAGTAAGATCGCATATACATATAATTACATTTGCCGCAAGGGTAAAAATCTGGCAGGCAATATATCGGGTTGCGATACGTACATCTTCAAAAGGAAGACACTGTAAACTGAGTGGCTCGACAAGCAATTTTTTTAATTATCTATTGTATTTTGTAGTTTAGATTCCTTCATAGTACTTTGTTTACGAAATGGTTTATATATAGCTATGAAATCAATCCATATTATTCCACAATTAAAATCAAAATTTATAAGTTATATGCCAGTCGAAATAAGTTGCAGTGGTAACCTACACATAGTGATTGATTTATCGAATTCATGCGAATTCTAGAGTAAAAAGACATCTGACAAATGGTGAGGCGATAGAGATTCGGAAAATAACCGATCGTCAAATCAAGCTCGGAATGCGCTTTTAAGAGAATATAATTACTGCTTCAAAAAGGTGATGAAAATTCTGCCCGTACGAGTGGTCAAAGAATAAATATTCTATTACTGCGTAATCCAACATTTATAATAAGGAAATGGATCAGTATATTATGAAAGAATAATGGATTTAGCATTTGCATCAATACGGAAATTTGCAAAGAGCAACGCTGGGGTAATACATACAGATTTTTTTGTGGCGATCATAGATTTTGGACCATTTGACAATATGTGCGATGTGAGACGGTCAGCTTCGATTGCAGTTAGATTTTCCGACTTATCCAAAATATTCAAAATTCTGCAGAGAGCAGTATGCTTTAAACAAATGCTTATGATATATAGAGTGAATCATAAGACACCTACAAACTTCGAGACGACGTTAAGGGGGCTTAGTAGATCAAGGACAAGTAGGATGCTTCTGTTATTTTCTTATAAAATGCAGATTTTCTCTAGAAATTTATCCTACTACTTTTCGTATAATGACATATGTTTCTATATGTTGAGTAATAATTTACCTGAATAACATATTAAAATCTATCATTTACAATAATCTTATCTCGCAGCCTTGTAGGTAGTTGTCGAATTTCATTCTATATTAAACGTTAATTCAGTACCGGTTCATGTATAATTCATATCAGAATTTTAAAAAAATATGTGTATATTAATGCGAACAAACTTTTCCCTTTTTTGATGTGGGAAATTCATACATAGTTAACATGCTGTTGGTGTAAATGCGTGGACAGTATGCTAAACATATGTAGCTACCAACTTGTTTGCGTTTGAAAAAGCTCAAAGTGACTGTAATATGCAGAATTACGTTTACAGAGCTCGCGACTGCAGAGAAGTTTAGTGTTCAATCCTCCCTTTATCCAAGACCATATTATAAAAAACTGGTACCGTCATATGAGATAATTCCGGACAGTTTTGAGATTATTTTCAGAGTAACTTTCTTAGGTTTTGCCAGATTTAATTCATTGTTACTGAGTAAGTTGGGTATGGATATTGCCAATAGAACAACCTAAAAAGGGAAAGTCGGTGTGTGCCAGTATTTCCCTGAGAATTTAACGCTCTTTTAAGGACATCAATTATTAAAAATAATGGATAAGGATAGCGACCCTTAGAAGGTTTCCTACAGACAGTTTCCGCGCCATAAGACAGCATCAGCTTCCGACAATGAGACTGTTTGCTGGTGATTATGAGTTGACCTAAGTACAAATAGCGGAACGCAGGAAGTACAGTTCCATGCATAGTATTAGCAACGTACGGCGTGGAAATTGGCAGCTGTCCAATGCAGGAAAGAGAAGATAAATCATAATGTCCTAACATCGCGGTGTCCGTAATTAACCTACTTGATAGTACAGATACAACTTGATTTGAAAGTAATGAGAAGCAAATAAGAAGCAAATTGAATAATAAATTTTGTTAGTAACATACTATGTATAAAATTTTATTTATTTAAATATAAAATAAATTATAGGCTAGATGTCTATTTGATTGATGTACTTCATACCTTTTCCCGAAGCAGTACAGTTTATCACTACTTAAACCAAACATATGACGACATAAAATGCTGCAATTATGGAGCACATAAATTCTTCTGCTTTAGTTTAACAGTCTACTTAAGATGGTTAGAACTTAAATAATGGCAACTAATCATTCACAACCGATACAAAAGCGTTGCACCTGTTATTGTCCTTCACTGTAGTCACCAGCGTTGTATAGAACCTGCTGCCACAGATATGAAAGGTGTAGTATACTGTTAGCAGAGCCTGTTCTGTCGAATCTCCGAAACAGTTCGGACTCGAATGCCACGAACTGGTTCGTCAGTCACGGTCTGCACGGCCACAACAGTCGGGGGTTCGAATCCCCCCTCGGGCATGGATATTTGTGCCGTCCTTAGTCTTAGCTAGTTCATAAGTAGTTTGTAAGTTTAGGGACTGATGACCCCGCAGTTAAGTCCCATAAGCTATAAGCTTAACATACATTTGAACATTTTGACTATCAGTCCCTAGGCTTACACACGCATGCCTAAGTGAGGACTCGAACCTCCGACGGCGAGCAACCGCGCTGCCGCCCGAAAGGCGCGATAGAGCACTTGGCCATTCCACCGCAGCTTCAGTGCTATGGATTACATTTTGCAAAATATGTGACAAATACATTTAGTAGCAAAGAAGTAAGCGTCATTCATAATGCCTCAGATTTTCACGCTTCTCAGGAAATATATTTTTTCCTGGACTGTAATTATTCGTATACCCTATGAGTACATCCAGGCAATATGTTGATGTATCACCGCAGTCGTATAAACGGTACGGCAGCGCATAAAATGCAAACAAACATTTCTTTTTATGTATTAGGTAGATAATACACAGCAAAATTAGAATAAAATGAAATAAACGATAAATTTCAATGGTACTTTATAGCTTATATAAACATGGGGTGTTAACTACGAAATAAATTCTAGTATCAAGAGAACGTCCTAATCGAATATAATAAAAATTTCGTGTGGATCGGGAACCTGGTGCAAGTATTTCGATTGGACGTCATTTCGGCGCGTAACAAAATCAAATGTTTGTTAAGCTTATGGGAGTTAACTACGGGGTCATCAGTCCCTAAAGTTACAAACTACTTACGAACTAGCTAATACTAAGAACGGCACAAATATCCCTGCCCGAGGGGGGATTCGAACCCCGACCGCAGTGGCCGTGCAGACCGTGACTGGAGCGCCTCAATCCCCTCGGCCACGGCGGCCGGAGGCGCGTAACAGGTCCAAACCCAAACGCAGTTATCCAAACGGGCACTGAGGACGTACAGTTTAACTTGGAATCTGAACCACGTATTGTTTCTTGTGACTCCTCACAGCGTTAAGATGTGAAGGCTACGTTAAAATTGAAAGTGAGAAACTCAATGGCCCCAGTGAATTTCAAACCCGTAACCTCTCTCGCCCTCCCACCGAGGAGTTTTCTGCTAGCCCTGATACATATCGAACCCAGATTATGTGAAATCCTTTAATTTTTAATAAAACTCGGTTTAACATTCTAAACAAAAGCTGTCTATTTACTTAGACACAATCACACATCGTATTAAATTTCAATAAGACCATTTCAGTAGTTACGAAGTTGATCGCGGACAAACATCGTGACACTAAATGTTAAAATGTTTGTAGAGCTTATGGGACTTAACTACGGGGTCTTCACTCCGTAAACTTACAAACTACTTATGAACTAGTTTATACGAAAAACGGCACAAACATAATGCCCGATGGGGGGGGGGGGTTCGAACCCCCGACCGCAGCGGGGACTGGCACGCCACAGAGCGCCCAGACACTGCGGCCGGCGCAGATGTAGACAGGGTGAATCACCTAAGACTTGCACCGCAAATATTGCTGAAACGGAAAGTGTGATTGATGTGCGATTTTCACAGAATGGATTGATAGTCAGGGACTAGTGTTTTTAGCCAACAAATAGATGGTAATATTACTTAGAAAGTGTGTTTTTATACAAACATACAGTTTTTTAAACAGATCCATTGTTGTTTCTATGATGCACTGAAATTGTCGACACCAGCTGTGTAAAAAAGAATTTTGAACGAGTTTTTATCACGTTTAGTTTGGCAGCTACAACCGTTTAAATTTTCCGGGACGGAGGCTGCGATATCGTAGCGGACTGGCCGAGTGGCTAGCACCTGGGGCACGGCCCACTCTGACCATCAGCCAGTCAACTACGCTGTCGCAGTCTCCGGCCACAAAACTTGTAAGCGCCAAAATCAACGTGATATAAATGTCATTCAAAATTCTATGTACACAGCCGGTGTAAAAACATTCCAGTGCATGATAGAAACAACCATTGTTCCATTTGAAAAATTGTATGTTTACATAAGAAATACACTTTCTAGGTATTTCTACAATCTTTTTATTAGCTAATAATACGAGACCTTGACTACCAATCCATTCTGTGAAAACCGCACATCAATTGCACTTTCCGTTTCCGAAATATTTGCGGTGCAAGTGTTAGGTGACTCACCCAGTATGTGCTTAGAAAACCTGGCAATGATTTGCAATTGCAAAATATGAATGTGAATTAGATACAAATCATGAACTCCTTTTCTTAAACACTCTAACCATCACATACCCCATAACTATGTTTCTTACCTTGAAACTTTGCCTCTTAAGCCTCTCTGTATTAGCTAGCTGAAAACCCGTCGTTACTCAGATATTTAGCTATTCTAAGATTCCCTTCTCTCTCTGTTTGTATCTCCTCCCTTGTCACCACACAATCCTTCTTCTCAGCACTCTATCCACCCAACCTCCCCCCTGTCATTCCCAATCCCACACCCCTCCCTCCCTCCACCCATATATCAGCCAAATTCCATGGCGACTAGTCAAACGGTATCGAAGTTACAAGCGTATGTTAACTATCCCCATACAAAGTTTTTCGCAAATTTTTCGTAACTTCCAGGCTCATATGTTTGTCTGTAGGTAAATTCCTTTTATTCTTGAAAGCTTTAGTGACTGTGCTCCCAAACAAAAGACACCCAATTTTTTCTACAACGCCTTCTTCTAGTATAATACGAACTTTACCATTTTCTTTTGTCTTCCCAACTACTAGAGTTTTGTATTATTTGATATTCACTTTTAGAATAAATTCACTTAGTATTTTGGCAGAAGTTAGTGACATAAATTTCATTTGTTGAACAGAGTTAAATGTTCAAATGTTGAGTAATCCTAAGGGGCCAAACTGCTAAGATTATCAGTCCCCGAACTTAAAACTGCTTAAACCTACGCTAAGGAAAATACACGCATCGATGCTCGAGGCAGGATTCGAACGACGAGACCAGCTGCATAGTAAGCAACATGAGGCCCCAAACCGCACGGTCATTCTCTCGCATTTACTCAGTCAGAAAACAGCACAAAATCGTATGCATAACGGATACTGTGTATGCATTTCCCGTTAGTTTTAATGTATTTGCTATACTTCTCAATGTTTCACACGTGTTTTCAATAAATGAGTTAAACTCTACCCTTTTCTTCAAATTCAAATGTTCAAATGTTTGTAAAGCTTATGGGACTTAACTAAGGGGTCATCAGTCCCTAAACTTACAAACTACTTATGAACTAACTAAGACTAAGGACGGCACAAATATCCATGCCCGAGGGGGGATTCGAACCCCCGCCCTTTTCTTCAACACACTATTAACTTACATCTCTGTTTCTTGTTTTTCATAAAAATACCTAATTCATCACCTATCTCTCGAATGAAATTTCACTCGTTGTTTGGAAGAAACTATTTGCAATGAACCATGTCAAAATATTATTGTAAATTTGTAAATGTCATTTACGTTTTCCTAACCTTCAATTCGTCTTTATGATACCACCATCGAGAGCTCATATTGCCTGCCCAATTCCCTTTCCAGATCTATTCCAAAATGGTCCCAGTGTAGGTTTCTCTGCAATTTATTAATCTGTCGGAAAGTAATCCACATTTTATTCCCTGATATTGCATCTAGAGTGTTGAAATTTGATGAACATATATTTTGGAGTTTCAGCTGCAGAGTGTATCTTTTGTGAGAAGCCTGAACTAGCAAACAAATGTGGTGCGCGTGTTGACGTCGTAAACTTGTGAAAAGTGAAGTGCACTTTGATATTTGTTGACCAAATGCAATGGTCAGAATGGAATGGTCATGGACATGTTTGACAAGAATGAAGGCGCTTATATGGACTGTAGCATTATCGCTAAGTGGTGTGCACTCTTCCAGTATTGCCGTTTGAACCTGATTTATTCGGCATGCTGCCGTGACCGGTAACAGCTGAAACCCCACAGAATGTCGGCGCCGGTGAGGCAGTTGCTTTGATTAACCGCCCTGCGGAACTGTGAACGTTACCACAGGAATTCAACATTGGTGCAGTGAATGACATTATTCATAACAAATTGAAATTTCGGTGCTTCTCTTAAATTGACGACAGTGATATGTACGCTATTTTTGTTCCTTGTCCAGGCTTCCCTCAGTATAGCTGCACATTAAAACGAAGTACCCTCTGTAGCGAAACCTTCAAACTGCACCGTAGTGAAATTTCAACATTCGCGCTACAGTACCAGGAGAGAAAAATAAATTGTTCGTTACTTTTTGAATGTCTCTGTTGTTCGGTAATGCTTCTTTCAGTATAAATGGACTGACGTAGCAAAAAACACGAAAAGACTCAAAACGTATAGTTACGTATGCCCATAAATTATTTCCAGCAAGACCGATGATTCGTCGATAGATCGAAAACGGGCTTGGAAACCTTATTTTTACTTTTATAGTTGCCTTTCGTTGCTGCAAGGCATAACCAGATTATTAAAACACAGGACAAACCTACTGTAATTAATTTGAATGAAACAATCAACTTATTTATGAACGACATCAACATGTTTCAACTTTCAGTGTGTACAAATTCCGTTGGCACACTGGTTCTCTGTTCTTTGCAGAATGAATTAAGACGCAATCCGAAACAATTGTAAAATTCTGTTCCCACGCTAAACATCACGATATCGGCAATAATGTATATTTAAGAAAAGTACTCCGAAATACTAACTTGAAATTACTGAGAAACTTACACATTTAGTGCTATCTAATTTAAACAATTTTCGTAGAGTATAATAAACGCAATATTTGAATTCTTTAACTAACGTCTAATTAAGCAAGTCATTTGGAGGCTGTTCATTATCAGAAGCTTAGATCATCAGAAGCTTAGATCATCAGAATCTTAGATCATCAGAATCTTTGATCTTATCCACGGTCAGATTACTAAACAAATCTAGCACGCCATGATATTAAAATCTTCAAATTAGTTACTTAAGACGGGTCTTGAACTGGAGTATCTCATAACTACAACCAGAAGCGACCCAGTGGAAGAAAGATAGAGTTTCAGCTTCAATTCGTGACGCGCGTTAAGTTATATTAGGTGCAGTATTATGTACTGATAAGGGCCGACGTCGTGGCACGTAGAGGTTGCGAATACCGTTTGCTTTCACTAGGTAGTCCTACTGTATGGGTATTCCATGGCCTTACTCTGATGTTTGAAATTAATTACGTAGATGTTACTGGGTGTTCGGAAACTATTGATATACGGGATCAAGACAACAGCAAAATAAAATTATTTATTAACAAAACTTCCTGACAGATTAAAATTGTGTGCCGGAACCGGGACTCGAACCTGGGTCCTTTGCCTTTCGCGGGCAAGCGCACTACCGACTGTGCTATCCCGACACGACTCACGATGCCGCCTCACAAATTTACTTCCGCCAGTACCTCGCCTCCTACTTTCCAAACTTCACAGAAGCTCTCCTGCGAACCATGCAAGGCCAGGAGAGCTTCTGTGAAGTTTGGAAAGTAGGAGGCGAGGTACTGGCGGAAGTAAAGTTGTGAGGCGGCATCGTGAGTCGTGTCGGGATAGCACAGTCGGTAGTGCGCTTGCCCGCGAAAGGCAAAGGTCCCATGTTCGAGTCCCGGTTCCGGCACACAATTTTAATCTGCCAGGAAGTTTCATATCAGCGCACACTCCGCTGCAGAGTGAAAGTTTCATTCTATTTAGTTACAGGTTGTACTGTGAGGTTAGTTTCTGATGCTGGTGTCAATTAGTTGAGCACTGGCCGTAACGGCTTGTATTCTGAGCGTTGGAACATTGTCATGCGAGTTCGACGATTCCTAACATGTCAGCAAGGAGATCAGATACTACTACGACATTTATAGTTTTTACGGGTGCTCTCGAATTCATACACCAGCTGCTTCATATGCTACCCCTTTCGCATTCGCGGAAAAGAAATGCCTACAGACATGAGTTCAGGTGACATAGATATAAAGCCAACGTCCAGTCCTTAGATATCCGAATGCGGCTCTCACAAGCAAGTTTCTCTCTCAAACGTATTTACTGTATTTGGATGTAACATGTAAGTCGGTGAACGCAAATTACAGTGTTACTCGCTATTTAAAGGGAAATTCTGTATAATTACTAGCAGAAACATCTATTTTCATAATAAACGATGAAAATAAATGTGTACGTTGGGTATTTAAATAGGTTTTTCAGTTATTTACAATTAACAATATCGTCTTCAAATCTGGCAAGTTGTTCACAATTCGGTGTTGTTACTCGAAAGCTAGGCATTTTCTTATCAGGGAATGTCCACCACAGAGTTCACCGGTCTGAAATGAGCCGGATATATAAGTTTCATAAAAAAATCACTCATATTATTGGAACACCTACAGTGTCAAATGATTACTCAGAGCAGTGATGTCATTGGCGATGATGCTTCAGAGTGTCAAACATCCATACAAAAACCAGCTTTAAATGTCAGTACATACTCCCAACATACTTTTGATTTTCTTTACCTTTTGAGCTAATTTGAAATAACGGATTCGGAACACCATTTAGACGCTGCCTGAACCATGGAATGCTTCGATAAAAACCGGAATCTCATGGCCGCCATTCAGCTTCCACTACGTCACCCTGACACCGACATACCATTGCGTTCTTTCTGTCTCCGTCCAATTACAAGCTAATACATACAGTTCCGAATACATACAGCTTCACTAACCACTACATCACCCTGACACCGACATAGGATTGCGTTCTTTCCGTCTGCGTCCAATTACAAGCTAATACATTCAGTCCGTAAATTATCTGCTGTCGTGTTACCATTTGACCGCTAGAGCAATACCAGCACATCAACTGGTGTGAAAACAGACACACACATATGTCGTAAGGAAAATGTTTCAGCCGGCCGCGGTGGCCGAGGGGACTTCGGCGCGCCTGTCACGGTCTGCACGGCCACTACTTTCGGCGGTTCAAATCCCCCTCGGGCATGGATATTTGTGCCGTCCTTAGTATTAGCTAGTTCATAAGTAGTTTGTAAGTTTAGGGACTGATGACTCCATAGTTCAGTCCCATTAGCTCTACAAACATTTGAACAAATGTAGTGAACGGTTTATCACGGTAAACACTTTAGGTTCCAATGTGCATATGTGCAAACTTACAAACTACATATGAACTACCTGATACTAAAAACGATACATACATCCATGCTCCCGATGGGGGATTCGAAACCCTGACGGGAAACGGCCTCGCGCATAGCACCTCAATGCGCGTGGCCACTCCGCCTCGCTATGCTGTAGGTATTACATTTCATACATCATTCAGTAAATGCCTTAAAAAAAACAGTCGTGTAACGCAACGTCTGGCACTTCCAGAATCCAAAGATAACTAAAAAATGACTTGGTGTCCGCCCCAGTCGACACTTCGCGTTAAATTCGAACTAAATTTCACGGGCTCTCCACATGTACTGGAATAGCACCTGTGCGTAGGCTGAAAGGGGGTTAAGGGGCAGCAACCCAGTCATAAATGTCTTTATTCAATGCAAACCGTATTTGTGCATCTTTGATGCACAAATCTAACCTGAACTCGAGTTGACTTAAAATGGGGGGGTGGGGGGGGTTGACCATAAAACGCGGCATGACTTGCCGATTTTCACTTTGAAAAGCCTTGAACAAGGCGATCACAGACTAAAATTAATATTAATTAGGAATGTAACCTCCGAGAAATTCCTGTACTAGATTTAAAGCGTCGCACCTTCATCCTTTTTGGCCCTGAATTGGATAACAGAAAACGTATTTTTACTCAAACTGGTTTGCAGGACCTTTGTTCAAGTTCAAATATTAATCTTGCGCTTTATTTTTTTCGAGTATTCCTTTTTCGGTGCCGTTAATACGTTATATACGCACTGTATGAACAAAGGTATGGTATTAATATTTGCAAACAATAGTATTTGTTTCTACAAAATTACTGAATATTTGTTATTCGGTTTCTTCTTTTGTCCGCGTGACAGACAGCGGGAATGGACGAGAAGAGCTGTGAACAACGCTGACGTGGCGGCTTCCGGAGACCTGTTGAATAGAGATTTACATCAGCGTTTTTCGGTCTCTGTAAGTGAATTTTGCTGAATGGGAGTCAAACGAATGCCCATGGAGTTATAATAAACGACACAAATGTGTACAACAATTTGTAAGGGCCTCTTAGAATTAAAGAGAACTCTCCTTCAAGAAAATTCTATCGGTGGTAATTCAGAATGAAAATTTTCTATTTAGAAGTGATATTCCCGAGAACTGTTATATAGATCGAAAATACTTGACACTTAAGCAGTTTAATTTTACAAAACAAACACTGATAAGCTTTCTATACCGACATTTACATAAATAAGTTCTGAGTTTTTGGGGGTTGATTGGTTGGTTATAAGCAATAATTTTAAGTGTACGATGCAGTTTTAAGACTACCGTAAAAAGTCATCATTCGACTTGGTGGTGTGATATTCGGTGGTACGCAACCTTAAGTCTATGTTTCTACTTATATAGGTTTCATTAGTACCCATGTACTAAGAAGGAAAACATATACTTGTTTCCTCCATCGCCAATCTATGCTATGTATCAGAAGTGAGCTTTCGTTGTGTATTTTGCTTCCACCTCATCGTTATTCGTGTACAGACATGAAGATCGACAGCAAAAAATATTCTCTGATTTGGTACCAATATTTGTAGATAAAGTTAATCGACACCTAATCCTAGAAAGTAAAAAATCTGAAAAAGCGATCTTGGCTACATATCCGTTAGCGAGTTGTTGTCTAACTTAGATCGCCTTGGTTATGCACAACAGCATGCGTCAATTACTTTGAGGATATTGGAGCTGTAAATTTCAACTCATTCTGTGCTATAAAACTCCTCGTACCGATTCACTTATGCTAAGACGGCAATTTTGTAGTCAACAAGGTATGTTCGATAATTCCCTGATAATGTTGATAATGTACAGCCGGCCGCGGTGGCCGAGGGGACTGATGCGCTCCAGTCATAGTCTGCACGACCACTACGGTCCCTTCTCGGGCATGGATATTTGTGCCGTCCTTAGTCTTAGTTAGTTCATAAGTAGTTTGTAAGTTTAGGGACTGATGACCCCGTCTTTAAGTCTCATAATCTATACAAACATTTTTTGATAATGTACAAAGTACGAGTGAAACAATTTGTCTGTGGGTGTGAGCATCTTATCATTCTGGAATTTGGTTCCGTTTGTTAATCATAGTTAGGAGTGTGTTGTCGAGGGGTGACATATTCACCAGTGAGGGTAATAAAAGAAGCCGTTGAATACCCCGACACAGACGTCCAAACGTCTATGGAATCTCCCAATGCTTGACTGTTAAAAGCAGGCTGCCATATATTGAGCCTCTTTTTTGGTTTTTGGATACATGATCACATAAGGCCGTTTGTTTGTATGAAGCAATCAAGTCATCCAGTGTCCAGTTTTAGGATTGTGACACCACTTTCTTCGCATCTTTGTGTCGATTTCTGTTGACAAGAGCTTAGAAAGTGATTCCCATCCATTAATGTTATGCTGCGGCCGGTTTTTGTCGAACATTATTACGCAGGTAATTGTCAAGTATTATTATCTCTTTTGCGGTGGTTGTCAGGCCAGAATATTTCTGGTAATGAATCATCAGTTCAGATTTCGTCCATTATTCCTCTTCACCAATGATGTTGAACTTTGTTTTGTGTACGCCGATATTTCTGAGGATACAGTTCGTAGCTATAACTTCATCAGTGCAGCCGTTTTCGTCACAAATGCTCCTACTAACTACGCACCAATGAGTTGACCTCTTCAGAAGTCTGAAAGATCAGGCATTCCCAGATCATTTGTGTCGGCCGTCGCCGAAAATAATGTATAATATACCGTGAGGTAAAGGCCGAGATTTCTTGCATCTAACATGCTAACATGCAAGCCGCGGTGGAGTGGCTGACCGGGCTAAGATGCCTTGCTGCGGATGTCGTATGCTGAACGCTCTTCATAATACGAGGGCCGTTCGAAAAGTAATACAACGGTGGGAGAAACGTGTTTACGTACTGGTAGCTCACATTTCACATATTAACTGAGTAGATCTTTTTGGATATTCGCGATTCCGTAATTTCTGTTTTCGTAAGAAGTGGACCTTACAAGCTAAAACAGGTAACGTTCTTGACAAGTGAGGGGTTCGGCTTCGCTCTCATACACAGGTGACTGAACAATATCTTCAGAGACTGTATTATAGGGTAAAGCAATGCTCAGAGATGGATGAAGTAATTTAAATGAGAAACTAACACCAGAGATAAACCATGCAATGGGTAGTTCGTAACTGGACCACTGACATGAATGTTCACCGATTGGATGAATTGACTTCTTAGAACAGACTAATTACATTTCGTGAGCTTGTTTCACAACAGCACTGTAGCCCCATCACTGTTAATGAGATTCTGAAAGAGTATCGAGAAGTGTAGGCGAAGTAGGTACAGGGGCAGCTGACCCATCATTTGTAAGGAAGGAGGATGGAAGTCTGTTCTAATACTATTCTTTGAAACGAGCGAAGATACGTTTTTATCTGATATGTCCTTGGGGTGAAAAATGGATATATTATTATGATCCGAAAACAGTCAGTCAAAGGAGTGGCATCACACCTGAGGAACTAAAATGTTCAGAATCAAGCGATCGGAAAAATAAACGAAACTGTATGTAATTCAATGGGACCATACTACGTTGGTCATCAGTCCCTAAACTTACAAACTATATATCAACTACCTTATACTAAAGAGGACACATACATCCATGGCCGACTACATTAAACTAATGGACAACACACAAATCCAAGCCCAATCGAAACTCCGACGCGGGAGGCCGCGCGATATGCAACATGGTGCTCCAGATCGCTCGGCTACTCCAGCGCGACAAAATCATGGCGAGAGTTCTTTGGTATGACAAGGGGGTCATCCTCGTTATTTTCTGGTACGTAGTTGTACAGCAACATTGCAAACTAGAGATGATTCGAGAAGCCATACGGAAGAAACGAGTATATAAAACATGAAATAAATCCAAATTCAAAGCGAAACACTACATGTCATTGGCACAAGATAGCAGATTGGTAAATCGGGCTGTTTATTGGTTTCTCACCAACTGAACAATCCAGAAAATTCAAATGTTTGTTCAGCTTAAGGGACTTAACTACGGGACATGTCCCTAAACTTACAAACTACTTATGAACTACCTTACACTAAAGACGAAACAAACAGCCATGCCCGAGTGGGGATTGAAAACCCCGACCGTAGCGGCCGTGCAGACTGTGACTGGCGCACCGCAGACCGCTCGAACAATCCAGATTTAGCACCTTATGACTTCGCCTATTTGGCCCAAGGAAGGATAGTCCCCGGGGGCGAAATTTTCAGGATGAGTCTAAAGTGGCACTGAAGCAGAGGGTTAGACACTGATAAACTGAATTTAAAATAATAATAATAATAATAATAATAGAAAATGAAGAAAATAAAAATTGAATGTTGGACAATGGTGGAAGTGTATCGTTTATAATAGATACGATGTACATGCTGAACAGTGCTACTAAGAAGATGGAGAGTTACTTTTATAAGTGTATAGTTCGAAAAGCCTCAGACATGCTTGCGCCATGTTAGGCCCAAGGAGCGACCATCGTATTTCATCGACAGCCGAGTAGTATCGCATATATAGAGCTTACTACATTAAAGTGCCAATATATAGGGTGTTTCACTAAGTATGTTTGCCTCTGTAACTTATAAAATAATAGGTGACGGGAAATTTTAATGCGGTAGGTCAACACAAGAAATGTTACACTTTCTGCGGAGCTATGAACATAGTTTATTGTATCATTTTCCAAAGAGGTACAGCACAAAGATTTGTTTTTAAAATGAAACAATAGTTTTTTTTTCTATCGTGCATTGGATTCGTTGAAACCAGCTGCGTCCAAATAAATTTAAACTACATTCCTATCACTGTTAGTTTGGGAGCTACAACCGTTCAAAATTCCGGGGGCGGAGGCTGCAATATCGTAGCTGGCTGGCCGAGTGGCTATCCTCTGGGGCACGGCCCACTGTCTCATGACCACCAGCCAGTCAGCTACGCTGTCGTAGCCTCCGCCCCCTAAGCTTTGAAGGGTTGTAGCTCCCAAACTAACAGTGATAGGAATGTAGTTTAAATTTATTTGGACGCAGCTGGTTTCAACGAATCCAATGCACGATAGAAAAAAAAACTATTGTTTCATTTTAAAAACAAATCTTTGTGCTGTAATTCTTTGGAAAATGATACAATAAACTATGTTCATAGCTCCGCAGAGAGTGTAACATTTCTTGTGTTGACCTACCGCATTAATATTTCCCGTCACCTATTATTTTGTAAGTTGCAGAGGCAAACACACTTAGTGAAACACCATATATATATAAAATTTCGCAATCTCATGTTATAGGTTGGAATTTATATTTTGAGACGAGGTAAATCTTAGTTATTGCCGAAACCTAGTTAATTTTATTTTCGCGACCGAGGGCTGCACTCTTATCCTTTGACGTTATAAACAATTAAGTAATTTTATATACAATAAATTTAACTTTCTATAGGTCTTTGGTTCGCAAAATGTTCAAATGTTTGTAGCACTTATGGGACGTAACTACAGGGTCATCAGTCCCTAAGCTTACAAACTACTTATGAACTAGCTAAGACTAAGGACGGCACAAATATCCATGCCCGAGGGGGGATTCGAACCCCCGACCGTAGTGGCCGTGCAGACCGTGACTGAAGCGCCCCAGTCCCCTCGGCCACCGCGGCCGGCTTTGGTTTTGCATTGCGGACCCATATTGGGCCGGTCGTTTTACTTCCTGCTGTGACGGCGACTCCCTGACTAAGTTTGGTCGCGACCCACAGGTTGAAACACACTGTTCTAGTTCACGTCACGTCGTGTTGAGTGATTTCTGCGTTCCCAAGATATTGAGTCTCTTTGGCTCTTCAGTGAATTTTCATGAGCTATTTTCCCCCTTAGATTTGACATTTACAGTCTCTGTTGGTTATGTTACTGTGTGCTCCAGACAACATCAATTACGGAACTTGTGTACTTGGGGTGGTGCAGTGTGGAGATGCAGACGGTGATACGGCGCTAAAGGGCGTGTTTGCTGCGGACAGCCCGAGGCGCCCGGCTGGCCTGCATGAAGGATGGCCCCGTCTGGGCCGTGGAAAGCGCCCCAGAGCGCGCGGCGGTCGCTGCCAGGGCCGCAGTGAGGGCGGCCAACGGGCGCGCAGCACGCGACGGCCGGCGCTCTGAGTTACGGCGCCACCGCCTCCGTCCCCTGGATTACTTATTAGGCACCCTCCACTGTTTATACTGGCTCCCTCTTTCTGAGCAAACCGGCGACTCGTAACTCTGCTGGTTTTCCACGAAACCAAGTAGAAAAGTCTACAGAATGAAACTTTCACTCTGCAGCGGAGTGTGCGCTGATATGGAACTTCCTGCAGGTTAAAATTGTGTGCCGGAACCGGGACTTGTTGTGTGGGGCAGCGGTGAGTCGTGTCGTGATAGCTCAGTGATAGAGCGCTTTCCCGCTAAAGGCAATGGTCCCAGGTTCGAGTCCCGGTTCCGGTATACAATTTTAATCACCCAGGAAGTTTCGTATCAGCTCACACTCCGCTGCAGAATGGAAGTTTCATTCGTGGAAACATCCCTTAGGCTGTGGCTGAGCTATGTCTCCACCATATCCTTTCTTCCATGAGTGCTAGTCTTGCAAGGTTCGTAGTAGAACGTTTGTGAATTTTGGAAAGTAGGCGACGAGGTACTGGCAGAACCGAAGTTGTGTGAGGAAGCCGTGAGTCGTGTCGGGATAGATCAGAGGTAGAACACTTGCGCGCGAACGGCAATGGTCCCAGGTTCGATTTCCGGTTCCGGCACACAATTTTAATCTGCCAGGAAGTTTCTTATCAGCGCACACTCAGCTGCAGAGTAAAAGTTTCACTCTGGGAACCTCTTAGGCTAAGCCAAGTCTCCATCATATCCTTAATTCCAGGAGTTCAAGTCTTGAAATGTTCGCAGAAGAACTTCCGTGAAGTTTGGAAAGTAGGAGGCGAGGTACTGGCAGAATTGAAGTGTGTGGGGGGAGCCGTGAGTCGTGTCGGGGTAGCTCAGTGATAGAGCGCTTGCTCGCGAAAGGCAAGGGTCCCAGGTGCGAGTCCCGGTTTGGGACACAATTTTAATCTGCCAGGAAGTTTCATATCAGCGCACACTCCGCTGCTAAGTGAAAGTTTCATTCTGAAAACATCCCTTAGGCCATGGCGGAGCCAAGTCTCCATCATATCCTTCTCCCAGGAGACCTAGTCTTGCAAGATTCGCAGGAGAACTTCTATGAAGTTTGGAAAGTAGGAGGCAAGGTACTGAAGGCAAGGTATTGAAGTTGTGTGGGGGAGCCGTGAGTCGTGTCGGGATATCTCAGTGGTAGAGCGCTTGCCCGCGAAAGACAGTGGTTCCAGGTTCGAGTACGGGTTCCGGCGAACAAATCTGCCAGGAAGTTTCAAAAAAGTCTAGAGTTTGGGTTTACCTAGCCTGGGGTAAGGTGGTATAATTTCGATATAGGTACAACTCCGATCAACATACGGTTTCGTGCCATTTGTCAGTCTCGTAGTGTTGGTAGAAAAAAATGTTCAAATGTTTGTTAAGCTTAAGGGACTCAAGTACGGGGTCATCAGTCCCTAAACTTACAAACTACTTACAACTAAGGACGGCACAAATATCCATGCCCGAGGGGGGGATTCGAACCCCCGACCGTAGTGGCCGTGCAGACCGTGACTGAAGCGCCTCAGTCCCCTCGGCCACCGCGGCCGGCGGTGTGTTGGTAGCACTTGCCTTTGTGCGGCGTTGTAGTGTCGCAGGTTTCTACAGTTCCTCCTGTCTTTTACAAGAATATACCACTTTGCGATACGGATATATACATTTTTTCCTGTTAAAAGATAAGTGAAACTACTTAGTCTAACACGTTCTTATCAGTTTTCTAGTTTCCAGGTGCTTGAAAATTTAGGCAAAAATGCAATGTTTGGTACCACGAAGTATGCGTTGGTGCACGAGGGAAAATGTGATTTTCATGTGGAAGTTACCAGTGATCAAAATTGTACCAGGAAGTGATTACAATTGTACCTATTTTCCATTTCATATTGATTGATCCCCTGATTTTGAGCTCATGTACTGGTCACATCGCACGATGAACATCGATGTTCGATGTTCTATCGACAAGGTTTCTCAAATTGATTCCGTATTTCTTGATTTCCAGAAGACTTTTGACAAACGGCCTTTAATCAAATTGCATGGTTATTGTATATTGCCCAAATTTGCGACTGTATAGGGGATTTCCTGTCAGAAACGACAAAGTTTGTAGTAATCGATGGTAAGACATCGACTAAGAGATGTTATCGGCGTTCCACAGGGTCGTGCTTATAGTCCTCTGCTGTTCCTTATTTACATAACGGTTTGGGAGAAAATCTAAGCAAGTCTCTTAGGTTGTTTGCATATGACACCGTCATTTACCGTCTAGTAAAATCATCTGAAGATCAAAACCAACTGCAGAACGGTCTAAATAAGATATCACAATGGTGTAAAAATTGGCAGTTGACTCTAAATAATGAGAAGAGTTAAGTCGTCCACACGAGTAAGAAAAGAAATCCGTTAAACTTTGTTTACAAGATAAATCAATCAAAAGTGAAGGCCGTAAACTCCACAAAATACCTAGGAATTACTATTACTTCAGACTTAAACTAGAAAGAACAAGTAGATAATGCCGTGGGAAAGGCGAATCAGATACTGCGTTTTATTGGCAGAACTCTTAAAAGATGCAATAGAACTACTAAACAGACTGGAAACATTACGCTTGTCCGTCCTTTTTTGGAGTATTGTTGCCCAGGGTGGAATCCTTATCAGAGGAGTTTGGCGAGGGACATTGAAAGAGTCCAAAGAAGGGCAGCTCGTTTTGTATTTGGCAAGCATTTGAGAAGAATTCTACAATTTTCCGATCAAAAGCACCGGTAAATCTGAAGGAAACAGTGTTTGATCAATGTATTCTTCCTGTGCTGACGTATGGCTACGAGACATGGACACTGAACTCATTTACAAAAGGAAAACTTAGGACAACACAGAGAGCCATGGAGAGAGCAATGCTGGGCTGTACAAGAAAGGACAGAAAAAGGGCAGATGACATCCGATCTGTGACCAAGGTTAAGGACATCTTAGAGACCGTAGGCTCCTTGAAATGGCAGTGGGCCGGCCACATCGCGATAACAAAAGACAACAGATGGACGAAGACAGTACTGGAGTCCAAGAGAGCACCGGAGGCCTAGAGCAAGACCACCGGACGGATGGGACAAAGATATCAGGAAGACAGCTGGTAGCACCTGGCAGAGAACTGCTCAAGACCGTTCCACTTGGAGAAGACTGCTGAAAGCCTACCTAAATCCACGACTCGAAGAGGCCAATCATTAAATGATTGCAATGGCTGATGATGATGATGATAGAGGAGAGAAATCGTTCCGGAAATGATAAAGGATCTGCGATGGGAATCATTACAGTAACGGGGCTTATCGCTGCGTCGTGGGATTTTTGTGAAACTCAAATTGCCAACACTCTCCTCCGAATGCGAAAATATATTGTTGACTCCCACTTATATAAGTAGAAAAGATATCAGAATAAAATACGAGAAATCAGAGCCCGGACGGTGAGATTCAGGTGTTCTTTCTTCCCGCGCGCTATTCGATAATGGAATAGGATATAAATAAAATAAAGGTGGTTTGATGAACCCTCTGCTAGGCACTAGAATGTGATTTGCAGAGTAACCGATGTAGGCGTAGCAGTGGCGTAATGAGGACTTGGATTTTGGGGGGGGGGGGGGTAGATCTTTTTGACGAGGAAAATTTTTGTCAGTTTCCATACAGACTACCATCTACCACTCCCGTTGTAGAAGCTAATTCACTCACTTCCAGTGAAAGCTTCTGGTAAAACACACCAATTTTCAAATCTTCACCTTTACCAGATTGCTGTTATACGATTTCCATTTTAATTTATGCCGCACCAAGACGTGGCAGGTTTGGTGCAAATGCAAAAATTCTTCTCCAATTTTGTTCATGATCGTAATGAAGTTCTTCATTATATGACGATCAGGGAAAGTTGTGTTCTTAGATTGGACAAGAGCTTCGTACAAAACACTGCCAGTGCCTTGTTCACATACGAAGCAAAAAATTTTTGTGAAGCCAAATTGTTGCTCAAGTAATGATCCTTTGAAGTTCAGATACTCAGAAATCTGCCATTTAAACTTGTCGCCGGCCGCGGTGGCCGAGGGGACTGAGGCGCTTCAGTCACGGTCTCCATGGCCACTACAGTCGGGGGTTCGAATCCCCCCTCGGGCATGGATATTTGTGCCGTTCTTAGGATAAGCTAGTTGATAAGTAGTTTGTAAATTTAGGGACTGATAACCCCGTAGTTAAGTCCCATAAGCTTAACAAACATTTGAAATTTTCTCTCTCTCTCTCTCTCGGGTTCTGTGGGGGGGGGGGGTTCTATCCCTCTCATCCCCCCATATTCATACCACCCTTTAACATGGAACTTTTGTTCGAATTGTTACGGTATACTAGCAGAAGAAGGTGTTTGATGCTGACCGTAGACGATCATCTTCTTGGTCATGAAGTCCTCGTCCTTGAAGGTGGAGACGGAGCAGCGGTACTCGCCGCTGAGCTCGGTGGTGGGGCGCACGATGTAGAGGGCGCGGTGCATGGACGCGTGGCTGGCGGAGGCGCGGTGCGCCAGCTTGAGGCGTCCGCGCAGGATGCCCAGGTCCTGCGGCTTCTGGCCCGGGATCCACTGGTACACGGGCTCGGGGCTGTTGTTGAAGAACCACTTGACCACCAGCCCCGAGTCGGCGCCCTGCTCCTCGGGCCGCAGCGAGTACTCGCAGTCCAGCACCACCGCCGCCGTCGACCCGTTGCGCACCTCGGACGGCACGCGCATGTCCGTGATCGTCACGCCCACCACACCTGCAACACGGAAGGGGGGCGAACGTTTAGCCTACAGCACTGTGCACTTCCACTTTTTTCTGTAATCTTTTTTCTCGTATGAGGTCTGCCTCATATAGAAAACACTATTTTATTTTACACCAAAACTAGTTTCGGCACCTCTTTGCCCTCATCAATGGGTTTTCCATTTATTGCTGTGAAAACAGAATATCCCCACATACCACATTTACTTTTCTTTTACCATAAGTAGCGTTTTTAATAATTCTCACCCCTGAAACTTTGAAGGGTTGTAGTTCCCAAACTAATTGATTTGGACGCAGCTGGTTTCAACGAATCCAATGCACGATAGAAAAAACTATTGTTCCATTTAAAAAATTATGTCTTTGTGCTGTAACTCTGTGGAAAATGATACAATAAACTATGTTCATAGCTCCGCAGAAAGTGTAACCTTTCTTGTGTTGATCTACCGTATCAAAATTTCCCGTCACCTATTATTTTATAAGTTACAGAGGCAAACACAG
Organism: Locusta migratoria; assembly: GCA_026315105.1. Lineage (NCBI taxonomy): Eukaryota > Metazoa > Arthropoda > Insecta > Orthoptera > Acrididae > Locusta > Locusta migratoria. The sequence continues at coordinate 109,162,720 of CM048747.1, forward strand.
TGAAACATCCTGTATATCGCAATTGTAGTCACCCACGCCAACTACACGGATTTTCTAGAGCAATGGCTGGTAACTAAGTCAATTCTGGTTACCGTTACGAGCACATCGTACTTCCTGCAGGAGCCTTTGATATCGGGAACTATCTATATAGCTCAAGCTACCGAAACCAGCTCTTAGTACTTTCAAAAAGAACGGTTTCTAGAATTGACGTATGTAACTCAATTGTAGTTAGCTATACGAGCTCTGTATTTTCTACATGAATGTTTGGTATCGGTATCTAGCATTGACCTATATAGATCATTTATAGTTCCCATTAACGCTATTCACATATTTTACTTGAGTGGATGGTATTGGTAACTAGAATTGACCTACATCGGTCTATTCTATTTACTAATACCAACTCTCAGCCTTTAAAAGTAATAATATAATCAATATTATTATTATTATTATTATTTGTAGTTATCGTTGGAGTTGCTAAATAAACCTATTTATTCCAAAATTATTTTTGATGTTTTAAATATTTTCTTCATTTTCGTACTATTTAACGAATTGTAATATTTTCGGTATTTACATATGTTTCAATTTCGTAAGTCCCAATCCAAATCATAACTTTCCCGCTGTAATCTCATATTCTTAAACAGTTCCCAAACTCAGTATTCTACAACACTGATTTTTGGGTGCTTCATGATCTAGTTATCTTTAAATGTTTACTTTTTTAAAGTAATATAACGTAATTTGATTGAAAAATGTTCCTTTTTCATAGTGTTGACGTTTACATTCCTTAATTTGATTTAATTTCGTTGTAAATTATTGAAACTTGCGTACATTTCATTATAATAAATTGTTTCACATGTCACATTCGATTGTTTAAGATTCAGCGTTACTGTCACCAAATACATCATATACGTACTGTCAATGGATCAGGTATGACGTCATTTTGAAGAAATGTAGCTACCAAAAATTGTTGTACGTTTTGAACCATAGGTAGTATGTTGAATTTGTTTACAAGAATGAACTTATCATAAAATGCAGATTTTATTTAATGTATTACACGCACCCCCATAAAAAAGGTGACGTAGATTCAAGACGAAGATTTCAACATGTCTTCAATATTAGGTATATACCTTTAATTGAATGTTCAGGTCTCTCCGTGCCTGCAGAGTTTATGAAATACAAGGGCGTACTGCGAAGTTTGACCCACGCTGTTCATAGATTCACAGATTAACACAGCTTGAAACGAATAACATAGAGATTAGGAACTAGGGAAAGTTATAGCCGATGTGTTGGCAGCAAGAGAAAAACAGTGGAATTGTCTTGATAAATCGGTATATGAGATTGGGTTCCGAACCGGCATATGCGATTCGTTCCAATTTTCTAACTTAAAAGAGCTTGTGTATGCTTGAAATTTTTCAAAACAAGGGGGCGATGTAAGTTGTTACTTGTTGAGAAAAATATATGCCAAGATCACTTGTTCAATATTTTATTTCAGGTAATCGTTTCATTAAACCCGTTATATGAACTAAATTACTGAACAAGGGAACTTGGCATATATGTCAATAAATTGAAAGATCTAGGTATTTGTTAATAAATTACAGGGACTAATGATAGCTACGACTATTAAGTATGAAACTGGTGATGGAGTTTGTTCATCGACTCCAAAGTAAATCTAAATTGTGAGCTACTGCATGATGAGGAATACACTTGCGCGTCCATTTTGGAGTATTGCTGATCAGTGTACGATCCCCACTAAGTGCTACTGACAGAGGATATAGAGAAAGTTCAAAGGAAGGCAGATCGTTTAGTATTATCGCGCTATTTGTTGCTCTATTTGCGCAATGTCTGTCAGCAACGTTCTCTTCTGAATGGAAACATATTTTATTAGCACCCATCTTCATCATCTTAATAAAATAAATGAAATCAGACCGAATAAGGAAAGATTCAGGTGTTCATTTTTTCCGCGCGCTATTAGTGAAGGGAACGGTAGATAAATACCATAAAAGCGGTTTGATGAACCCTCCGCCAAGCACTTAAACGAGATTTATGCAGATACAGATATTGCAATCTGTTTCGATTTAGCATGTATCTTACATGAAAGAAACATAACATGAAACAATGGTTAATGTGATTGAATTATAACAATGCTATCCTTTTCCACAGCTGTTATTAATGATTCATAGATATCTTTTATCCTGGGTCCACCCATGCAACTAAAAAAAAATTCTTGTCATTCGAATTTTGCCTTTCTTCATTTACGAGACCCAATGGGTGTGCATCTAGTGCTGGGGAAAAATATTCCAGTTACGCAACGCAAAGGAGGATAAAACCTAATCAGAGGCAACAGAAAGCAACCAGAGTATTATCTATAAAAATTGCCAATGGGGATACCTTGTAAATAAAAAAGGCGAAACGCGTATTCCCTTAAAATAATATCTGCACATAGAAATACGACAAATTTAAAAAATGTTCAAATGTTTTTAAAGTCTATGGGACTTAACTACGGGGTCATCAGTCCCTAAACTTACAAACTACTTATGAACTACTTACGAATTAGGACGGCACAAATATCCATGCCCGAGGGGGGATTCGAACCCCCGACCGTAGTGGCCGTGGAGACCGTGACTGGAGCGCCTTAGTCTCCTCGGCCACCGCGGCCGGCGACAAGTTTAAATGGCAGATTTCTGAGTATCTGAACTTCAAAGGATCATTACTTGAGCAACAATTTGGCTTCACAAAAATTTTTTGCTTCGTATGTGAACAAGGCACTGGCAGTGTTTTGTACGAAGCTCTTGTCCAATCTAAGAACACAACTTTCCCTGATCGTCATATAATGAAGAACTTCATTACGATCATGAACAAAACTGGAGAAGAATTTTTGCATTTGCACCAAACCTGCCACGTCTTGGTGCGGCATAAATTAAAATGGAGATTTTCATGCTTTCCCACATAAGCAAATTTTACAAAATATTTCAATTTCAACCCGAGAGGCTTTAAAAATTTAGTATGAGATATCTTGGATCAAGTGTGAATGATTTCTTTAGTTAATAAGAGGGTAGGAAACGTTAAGGATCAGATGGAAAATGTTCTGTACTTCTGCAGAAGTGTGGGATGGAGCAGGCTCTGAAAGCTACTTTATCTATAATCTCGCTTTAACCTTTAACCTGATAACTAGATGCTGTTACCGAGGAGGAAGGGAAAGCTTTCACGAGCAAATTTGGGACACGAAGATGAGATACCAGGGAAAGTGAAATGAAACAGTGTAAGCCGATTACTACGGGACACTAGTAAGGGAATCACCAGCAGAGAACTAACAGCTGCACCTTCAGCAGTAACCTTCGTCCGAGGGATAATAACAATGTAAATACGGGCATGAGCTTATCAAGGCCATAACGTTAACTTCAACGCAAAAGCTAATCTTTGATATTCATTAACATTTTCGTTATTAGTACACCCTGAAACACGAATATTATCCTTCTTCTTGCCAAATATCAATATCTCGTTGGCTCCTGTGTTTCTTAAATGGAGTAATTTCATACTGAATCTATCTTAGCAGTAAATGTTAAATGGATGCCATACACTTGAAAAGATTTGAATCTACGTAAATAGTCGTGTACTACCGACCCTAGGAAATACTTAACGCAGAAATGGCAACCCAAAATTTCTTAAATTATGGAGCTACTTTTAGTGGATTGCAGTATATAATATGCTGTACAATTTCTACAGTGTGTCACAATTAAAAGTATAAGAATCAAACTATCATGGCGGTTAGGAATAATTCAGCACAACTTGGTAGTTAATGAATATGTTCCACTATATTGATCGGCATCTTTGTAGCACCGAGTACTACTGGAACACGTTAAACATTTTCGTGTCTTTCTTACGTGAAGACTACTAACTGAATTCAAAGGCGCTGCTGCTTTCTTGGCACCTGCTACTTTTCCACCATTAAGCTATTCAAGCGGTACCGACAGTGCCTCATTACTGAAGAACAGAATCGTATAATTTGCTCCGTTCTTTCTAAGAAGAATTCCTTCGCATAAAAATTACATGCTGCTTTTGAGGACAGTGCGGCTGTATAGCGGCGGATTAATATTTCAGTCTAGAAACTTCATTTCTTTCGCACCACGGCAGTTTCGACGGAGTGTTGTAGGTACGTGAGAAACAAATAAACTAACGTCACATATTGTTCACTAAGAACGCTACAATTAGTCATGCGATATCTCTCACAGGTAGCGAACATCCATCAGAATATGGGCGGTGAATGTTGGAACAATCATTTTCCAAAAGGAAGATTACATATGATTTATATAGGGGAAAGTAATTCAGTTTTATAGCGTTATTAAATTAGTGGCTTTGTTAATGCAGCTTTGTTAATACAGCTTTGTAAAATGTCACTGAGCCAAAAGGTCATTGAGTAAAACTGAAATGACATGTATTATGTATATAGATATAATAGTGAGGATTTTTTCACTGAAGAATAGAATACTAAGATTTTTTATTGGGTACTCTTTTGTTTTTGATTTCCATCGGTTAGAAAATTATTATATAAAATCTATTTTTCTTTGCGTCGTGTATTTCCAATTTTGTGCAGTATACCTCGTGTAGCTATCTTCCTTTATAAAGTAACAACCTAGATAATTCAAATCAAGCAAAAGCTGCTGTGGGAGACAATATATTCGCTTTCGGTAGGCCAACGATTGAAACACCAGCCCTACCAATCACAATTTACACTTTATCTTACGGCATATGTTGATTAGAATCCTTCAAATTGGCGTACTTTTACCTTTCCTATACCTCGCAGATAAAAAAAAAAAAAAATGTTGTGTACATGATAACTTCGCCTTTTATAGACGTCACTCAGCGGTCTTTGTCAACTATGACAGCAGGTATTGAGATGCCACCTTAAGTCGTTGTCATGATAATTTCCGGAAAATGACTGAAATGGAAGAATATATATATAATTTGTGTCCTAAAAATAGCATCAGGGGCTTACTTCACTTGGAAGAATACATTTGTTAAAAAAATGTCATGCCCTTCCGACATGTGTAACTGGTGTTATTTTGTTGTTCTCTTTCTCAGTATTCATTTAGACATAGGATATACCCACGAAGTGAGAGTAGAGGCTAAATACGTTCACTGAACATTTCTGTAGGGCTGGTCAGTCTGCAGTAGTGGCAATGAGAAACGTGTACGGTGTTCAGTCTCTGCCTCGAAAGGTTAGACTGTATGTGATTATCTGCTTCACTCCAGGTAAGTATCACAGCTGAAAAATTTAATTAACTAAATGTCATACACAATCATGACAGTAATTCGAACATTCGACGACCTTAGTCAGACAGGAAACACACGTCACACTCTTAGAAGTCGATTTCGGTCAACAATACCAGGTGGTAAACCGCAGTGTAAAATTTATGACACGTTGCTTTGTGAGGAGGGTGGAACGGAACTGCGCTTCTTGTAAAACAATACTGCGAGAAACTTGTAAAGTCACTCAAATTACTCCCCATAGTGTGGTCACTACGTGACGGGCATCAACAAACAAGCACCAATACCGCAATGCTAATATCCGAAAATATTGTGGTGTGCGAAGAATGTCGATCTAATTTGGTGAACATACATAAAACAGTTATGAAGATATACCTACCTACCGTTCGGAAAACTTAGTTTCGAGAAAATGAGAAAATAATGGTTAAAGTGCGTTTGACTCAATGTATGCCTCTTTCAGAACATTGCAGTGGCATAATCTTGTTGGCGAGCTGCTTATTCAGCCTCTGCAGACATTTTAGGAGTCTTTCCCTGACTATTTCAGCTTAAAATAGTCGCTGACGATATATGACAGAGCAGCTTAATTTGTCCATTACTTTTGTCCTACTAATTACACCATCAATAAACAGATAACAGCATCCATCAAACCTATTTTGAGTACTGCCCATCCAACAAACACTGTTTGCGGTACTCGTTGGCACACGTAGCTGTTTTAACTCTCATTAGGATTTTGTGTGCAGTCACGTAGACATTTGCTAAGTAATTTTCTATCTGCAAGGTATATTGGCTTTTTTGTTTCCATGACATGGCAGGCATGGAATGTTTATGGTGATATAACTTGCCTGAAGCATCAGCGTGTACATTGTGCCGACATTTGTTCAAAGAGCGTTTAAGACCATAATATTTAAAATTACTAAACTCTACATATTTGGAAACTGGAGAAATTTGTCTTTCAGATGAAGATTTTTATTTATTTATTTATTTATTTATTTATTTTTAATTTAAAGTAATTTTCACATCCAGATCGCCTTAACCTCGCCACTGAGCATTGTGAAATATGGGACAATTCACCCAAATATTCAGACGCACCTTGTATATGGTAGCTAGGTACGGAACTATTGAATCAGCATACTGTGATAGGAACGTAATACGATCGCGAACTGAAAACTTCCTTTTGTTAAGCGATTTTTTTTCGTACTGCAAATATATCTGATTCTAAATTACACACGTTAGCAGCTGGACTTCATACGAAATGTGTGGTATTTCGTACGTCCTCTTTGGCGAAAGAATTTTCGCATTCCGTGATTATCAATACTGTTCTTTAGCATCAGTAGAACCACTTTATTATCACTTCGTGAAGGTATTGAGATGTAGACTTTCGAAACTGAAGTGTTTAATTTTGTGTTTACAAATATACTGAAATGCACTTTGTACAGTTGACTTGTTACATGACCTAGTGGCTATGAAATGTATTGTGGCAACGAATAAAATGTTCAAATGTTTGTAGAGCTTATGGGACTTAACTACGGGCTCATCAGTCCTTAAACTTACGAATTACTTATCAACTAGCTAATACTAAGGGCGGCACAAATATCCATGCCGAGGAGGGATTCGAACCCCCGACCATAGTGGCCGTGCAGTACGTGACTGGCGCGCCGCAAACTGCTCGGCCACCGCGGCCGGTTGGCAACGAACTTAAGAAATAAATAGAAGTGTCGATATACCCATTCAAGATAATTTATTAACAAGCATCGTGCTTCTCATTGTAACTGCCATGAACGTTATGTAAACAGTCTCTTAGGAGGGCGAAATATGTACACCGAAAATGCAGCGCGCCGAAGAAAGATTTTAGCGTGGCAGGACCTCCCGCGATCCGTCACGTCGGATCCTGACGGGGTGGCGGCGGCGGCGACGGGCTCTGCAAGGCGCCTGTTACGGCGTCAGAGTTTCCATTTGTACCGCGAGGCGTTGTCAGATGCTGACAAAAGTTGACAGGCAATTACGGGGGCGGCAGTGGGGGTGGCACCGGGGGCGGGGGGTGGGGAACGCCGCTAAGGACTTATCGATTACGCGTCGCCTCTTGTCGGCAGCAGGCGCCCCTGAATAGCGGCAACCCGCGCCGCGCCCGCGCGCCTCGGCTGCCGTGCTAATTACGTCAGCGTCCCGGGCCGGGCCAAGTTTACAAGTCCCGCCGTTCTCGCCAAACACCTGCTTTGTCGCGCGACAATGGCACTGCCGCATTGGCAGCAGTTGTCAGCAAGCACCGGGCTCCAGAATCTTTAAGTGAGAGTTTTACGGGCCGTTATTTATGCTCCAGCGAAGTTACCGAAAGGGAGGCGAAAATTTGGAGCGAGAGTATATCGATGAAATTCTCCGAAAAAGTAAGAGAATACCTGTTGAACGATTCTAACAATAAGCCTATACGAAGTCTTTGTGAATACTGCTTCGACCTGCCACGCTTCATTTTGCCTTAGTCTGATATAAAAATAATTGGAAGATAAATGAACGTTTTCTTGCAAATAGAGATTCACCAAGACATTGTATCGGTTAAAACCTGAAATGTTTTAAATGTTTGTAAATCTGTCGGTCCAAACTGCGTGGTCATCACTCCGTAGCTTACAAACTACTTAAACTAAGGTAAACTAACCTAAGGATAACACACACATCCATGCCCCAGGGAGGACTCGAACCTCCACGGCGAGTAACCGCGCGCTCCGCAGAGAGACGCTTTAGACCGCTTGGCTACTCCACCGCGGCACCTGTAATGTTACAAGTGCCTGTGGACTTCCCTCGTAAACGATAGTGATTGTAAATGATCTCTCCAACAGTTAGGTTGACGGCGATTTTCCATCAACAATAGGTTCTTAGTGCGAAGTTCGCCTATTCTTTTACAGTGCTGCATTTTTTATTCTTTTAAAAATAGGCGTACTTTTCATGGCCCACGTAAATGCAACAACACTAATTTGAAATATTTCTCTCGTTTAATCTTTATACCGCCGTTAGTGATAGTTTTCAAAAATATAATCTGGCTTTTACAGTGATTTCATTCAAATTAATATTGCTTTAATTTTTCTTTATTAAAATCACGTAACAGTTCATTTGCAGGAGCTATTCCATGTCAAGAATATTTGCGTACACATATTAATTAATTAATAGTCTAAAAATATTAACAATTTGGGAGAAACGTTTCAAACCGTAACAAACTTTTTGTTGATGTGGCTACGTGGAATGGGAAGGAAGTTAAAAATTTGTTTCCTAGGAAACTCATTTATAGTAAAAACAACGGATTTACCAAATTCTTTTGTACTTTTTCTTAGTTCATATATGCATCTTATAGTTTAATGACTACTGAGGATGTGATGTATTCTATTTCCTTTGATAAACTCCCGATTAGTTCTCTTCATCTCTTTCTCACCTTCTGTCTACCTCCAACATCTCCTCTTCCTCCATCAATCCATTTTCTTTTCCCCTTCTTCTGTGTTCCCCCTAACTCCCGCTATCTCCTCCTCCCATGTTATATCCGTATACAATCAAAATATTAAAAACACCACTTAAAATTTCTGGGGTGAGATGCCGTGGTCCATACATAAAACTGTCCCCTGATATTTCGAGTTCTCCCTGGGGCCTGGGTGTGTGTGTGTGTGTGTGATGTCCATCTTAACTTGGTTTAAGTAGTTTGTAAGCTACGGACTGATGACCGTGCAGTTAGGTTCTATAGATTTAAACATTTTGACGTTTCGCCTTCGACTGCGGAAGGCATCCTCCGAGGTAAAGCGGCGTACTGTAACGAGAGCTTTTTTACGTGACGTCGACTGTGCTATAGTCTACAATATTGCCAACTTTCACGATTGATATGTCGTTGCTGCAATGTTGACATCCAGATTTTATCAAGTTTAACATCATCCTTCTTGTTTTCTTTTTGTTAAAATTATTGTTATGATTAAGAATCTATATCGCCTCTCTGCAAATGCGCGCATAATAATGCGAAGACTGCTATGACGGTCGTCTCGCTAAATTTTATTTCGTGGTCTCCTTGATTCACATGTTCCGCTACAGCCGGAAAAAAGAGGAAGGTGTTAAACTTGATAAGATCTGGATGTCAACATTGCAACAACAGCATATCAAACGATCAATTTCATCGGAGAAGGTTGGCAATATCAGGGACCATAGGTCAGCCGACGTCACGTGATTGACAGTGGCGTCTCTGTTTGGCTTATGAATACGACGCTCTCTCGCGATCTCTTTGCAGTACGCCGCTTTATCTCGGAGACTGATTTCCGTGGTCGAAGGCGAAACATCAGGGGAAAGTTTTATGTATGGACCACAGTATCTCAGCCCGGAAAAGTAATGACAATATCTACCGTGAAAGCCTTCATTCTATGATCAAATATTAAAAACGTACATCAAATGTATTGGTAACAGCGGCAACTGACCAGACAGCCACTCTACAGCAAAATTAAGCAAAATAACGAAGCCAATAAACAACATTTACTGCATTTCTCACCATCATATTAAGGTTTTTAGTGTTCCCAGCATACCGACATCGACGTGTCACCATTGGAGCTGCCCAGCATGAGTCTGTTACTGCAAATGAACCTTTTCTGACCATTCGTGGAATTTCATTAAGTGATTTAACGAAACTTTGGTTTAGTAGTCAGTACGTGATTAGATGGAAATCAGCAGCACTTAAATTTTCGATGTCTACGTATTGTTATCGGCGATTTTATTGCGTGACAGAGAACGTACTAGCACAATTACAGATATAATAGCATTTACATCCATTTGCCAATCTTAACAACTTCGAACATTAAGACAAGGCGCTTTTAGAATTGTATAAGTTTCATTGATAAGAGAATACTAAAAATCGGCACTACTTTAATTTTCGTATTCAAGCATTGATATTATATTTCTTGAGACAAAAGTAACAAGGACTAGAGAGAAATAAAATTTACGATACATGGGATCTGGAATGACGGAATCTGCTACCTCCAAAGTAAAATACTGATGGTGAAATAGGAGAAGAGGCTATAGGTGTACATAATTCGTGAAAACAAGGGTAGTTTATAGGCCTATTATAGGTCAGTTTCACAAGAAAATGTATCACGATCTTTGTGAAAAATAGGAAAACGTTTGTTGTAGTTGCAGTCTGCAATACGTAATTGAAAATGTACGAAAAAGAGAAGTATAGCGTAAAGTTCTTACGTGAAGGAGTATAAAGAATATATTTATTAGAAGTTTTGTAATGTTAAAAGGAGTCTAACAATTTCCATGGCAATAGACGAAACGGTAGAGGGCAAAAAATTTATGAGTAAACAGACATCGCCATCAGAGGTTCGAGTCCTCCCTGGGGCATGGGTGTGTGTGTGTTGTCCTTAGGATAGTTTACCTTAGTTTAAATAGTTTGTAAGCTACGGATTGATGACCACGCAGCTCGGTCTGATAGATTTACAAACAATTGAACATTTTGAAACAGATATCGAATGTGCGCTCGATTGGTGTGGTGTTACAGACGGTATAGTGGACGATAATGGCGGCAGGGTATATAAATAATCGCTGATGAACCAGTGTTATAGTGTGAAAGAAATACATACAGCAAAAATCTGAGAATTTTCTGTAATGTATTGCACATGTAACGAAATCCAGGCTGCCCGCATCATATCAGTCATGTTACTTATGACTGGAAAGTATGAGACTCTTGGAATTTTTTGTAAGGCAGTAATGCTGTGTTAATGTTTACAATTCTGGAGCTTCAAATGTGAAACAAAGAAATATCATGACCATAAAACTACAGAAAAAAAGCTGTTCTAACTTGTAGCTACTTCTGTGATAAGCTTCCGTATCGCGTGACTATTTTTGGGAACAAGACTTATTTAGTAATAAAATGCGAACCTGAAGTCAGGAATTGGAAAGAAGGCCAGTAAACGAAAACCACTATCATAAGTTTTCTTCTGCTGTATGCGTAGAGACGCTACGTGTACGAAAAGACGAATCAAGGCTCTGGTTAGGTACTGAGTTGTTGACAACCCCTCCTCCTATCTCACAGCCTTTTACCTCTTTCTTCTACATACGCAAAGGGAACTGTTTAGTTATTTAGGTAGGGCGTTGGGAAAATTGAAATGTGTTGGATATGTCTGACAACGACGTTTTAAGCCTAATAAGAAGGTCGTTAAAGAAGGTGAAAGTAAGTGTGCAAAGTTCAGTGCATCGCAGCAGTGAGATATCATACAGTTAAATTAAATTAATATATTGAAAATCTGAACTAGCCGTTGTGGAAAGCTGATGTCATACTTCGAACATGCTAAGTAAGTTTTCCTTCATTCGCATTTAAATACCAGGACTGGGAATCCCTTCCCAAATCTTCCCAGTTGGGATATCTGCGGGAAGAGTACCTAGTTATACAACAGTCCACCACCGACAGCATATATTGAACGACATAAATTATAAGCAATAATAATGGCAAACAATGAATCATTAGCTACTGTAGCGTCTGATGTTATTTCGACCGTGGATCGAGACGGTTCTCTCGCTTACAAGTTAAGAGAGAAGCCAGTTAACCGGAATTACGTGGACAGTATTGCTATTCAAAGTGGCATGGACATCTACAGATCGCATTTTCTGTCCCTTCCTAAAAGTAGAATCGTTGCAGTGTTTCCACCGAAAAAAGTGGTTCAGTGATTAACAGGATGGACTCATATTAATGAGAATGTTGGTTCAAATCCACTTACGGCCGTTCAGGTGTTGGTTTTCACGAACTGCCGTAGACCTCATAAAATAAATACGGGGATATTTTCCTTCGGAGGGTACAACCGATTTCCTTCCTAATCCCTCAGAAATTTTTAACTTTCCTCTCTAACGACCCTTTGTCTACGGGACATAAAAGCCACAAATAACATAACAGCTTTGCAATAGAAAATGATGTTTAAGTGTTTCGTACTGTCAGAAAGAGGTGAAAATGGACATATCGTAGAAAATGGAAAACTTTATCCATGCAAAAAGACACAGTTCTAGAACTCTTATTTTATCAACAGCTGTTGTGCTGTTAAAACAGCGTTAACAATATAAAATTTTTCAAATGTATCCAGTTACCAACGATATTTATGTAATTCTTTAACATAGTTTTATTATCACAGTGAACATATGTAACAAACTTCATTTGTGAAGTGACAGCAAGACCAACAGCTGATGACTTGCACAACTCAGACGTCGATATATCGATAGTACAATAGAAAATAATATTAATTCATAACACTCATGCGATATCTTGTGTTAAAGAGTTGTGATCAGAGGCTCATAAACCCAGAAGTGAAACCGTGGTGTTTTCGCTCACCGCAGGATGCGAACTACTGAATATTTACAAACTTTACATTCGAATATTAGTTCAACGTAGAAGGAGATGTAACCTTACGTAGGCTATCATTTTCTACAGTTTTATTGCTACAGATAGCAAGATTTTGTTGGTGTACAACTTTATTAAAATATGTTTGAGTGCCAATAAAGCCTGAGGACGAGGCATAGACGTGAAACGAGTAGCTGAATAAACAATTGTAAACATGTAAAACAAATTTGTGACGAAAGATAACTGTTAACCGCAAAGTTACTGCTTTTCTTCTAATTTTTCCGTGAAACCACGGCCGAATTAGTCCAAATTGTTACATAATGGTATATTGTGTCATATTTATGTTCTCTGTGACAGAAAAACTATATGGTAAACAATTAAATAGATATCGTCAGGATCTGAATACATCTGAATAGCTTTATAACATCTGAACTTTCCTGTTCTGTTACTAACGGCGTCAGTACGACACTTAAGAAGAATGATTCAATTTTCTCTTATAACAATTTTTCATCTTGTCACAAGTGACAGCCTTCTCGTTCAGTTTAACAACAGTTATGAAAAGAAAGAAAATTCAAAAATCCGCTAAAGAAAGTCATAAACGTTGGAACGAGGAATCACCGTCACGGCAGAACGTAGCATGGGTATCATTTGGAACGATGTAACAGATTATCGGGAAGAGGGCGTAACGCCTCCACGCGCTCCTTTTCCCTTACTTATTTAAGTTCATTCATATTTCACGCAACAGAAGTGGGTCGGTCGGATGGGTTTTCGTTTGTGTTATGAATACAATTTCCAGATCCTCCCCCCCCCCCCCCCCCCCCAATAAGCAGAGTTCGACGGACTCCGAACGACTCGACGCCGACAAACGATAAAGGGCTGTGATGTAACAGTGCGACGCTACAATCGCGTGCTTTGTCAAAGGAGACCGCTGCACTGCAGGGTGTAAGTCTGAGACACGCATTTAATAGAATTAAAATATACTGCTTTGAGATTAAATATTTCGTTGTTTGTAGTTGTCTTCGGAACAAAGACTGGTTTGATGCAGATCACCGCGCTACGTATCCTGTGCAAGCACCTACATAAGAACACAAGTCTACTTCGTTTCTAACCTGCTTACATATTCGTCTCTCTGTCTTCCTCTGCGATTTTCAGCCCCATACCTCTTTCCTATTCTAACGATTCCCTTAAATCTATTAACGTGTTCTATGATTCGTAAACGTCGTTTGCTAAGGAAATGGCAGATAAAATAATGAACTTCGACCAGTTGATTTACATGTATAAACCTTGACCTAGGTTTCGGCAAAAGTAATTTTGCCTTCTTTAGAAGTATTACCTAATAGTCAGTTAAAAATGATGAACCACGGTGAACTAAAAAAAAAAAAAAAAAAAAAAAAAAAAAAAAAACTTGTCTGATTACAGAGGTCGCAGTTAAAAACATACACTTCACTGGAGCACAGCACACAACACTTGACGTAGCAGTGATAAAGCTGTCGGTCCAGGATCCCAAGGAGGAGGGGAGGGGGGGGGAGGAAGGAGAGCACGGGGGAGAGGAAAAATGGTGGGGAAGGAGGCAGTAGGGAGGAGCCATAGGGACTCCAGGGCGGGGAGGGGGTGCCAAGCGGGGCAGGGGAGGGGGGAGAGGTGGCCCTACATCAATGGGGAGGGATCAGGGCCGGTAGGACGGGAATATGTTAGGACGGAGGACGTCATTAGGGAGGGGGAGGTGGCGGAAGTTACCCTGGGAGAGGACATGGAGGGTGTGGAGATGGAGGGAAGGGGGTATAATGTGGTAGGTGCGTGGCAGTGGCCCAGAGTCGGTGAGGATGGGGTGGACCAAGGGGTTGCGGGAGTCTATTTTACGGGTGGTATAGAGGATATGGATATGCTAGAGGTATTCAAGGAGGTGGGGAAACGGGATCAGGTCATACAGGATCCGCGTGGGGGAAGGGAGCCGGATGCGGTAGGCGAGGCGGAGGGCGTGGCGCTCAAGGACTTGGAGGGTTTTGTAATAGGATGTCGGAGCGGAGATCCAGGCGCGATGGAAGCTGCAAAGGACAGGACGCATGAGAGAGCGGTAGGTGTAGAGGACGGTGGAGGGGCTGAGACGCCACATCCGGCCGGTGGGGAGTTTTAGGAGGTTAAGGCGGGAGAGGGCATTCTGTCGGACAAGGCGGAGGTGGGGGTCCAGGAAAGGTTACGATCGAGGGTTAGGCCAAGGTACTTCAGGGTGGGGGTGTGGCGGATAGGGCGGTTGTGGATGGTAAGGTATGGTAAGGTATAAATGGAAGGAGGGGGTGGTACTACCTATGATAATTAACTGGGATTTGTCAGGATTGACCGAAAGGAGCCATCGGTTACACCATGAGGCGAACTCGGTGACGTGGAACTGGAGCAAAAACTGGGAACGGGCAAGGGAGGGGGGCGAGCGCTAGGAAGGTGGTACGTCAGCATATTGTAGGAGACAGATGGGAGGCTTGGTTTGGGGCATGTCGGCGGAGTAGATGAGATAAAGGAGAGGAGAGAGGACGGAGCCTTTGGGCACCCCAGAGGAGGGGTAGAAAAAACGGGAGTCGGAGTTGCAGACACTGACATAGGAGGGGCGGTGGGTGACAAAGGAAGCAATGGGACGCACGTAATTAACAGGAAGGGCGTAGAACTGGAGCTTCAAAAGGAGACCGGAATGCCATACACGGTCGTAGGCTTTTTGGATATCCAGGGAGACAAAAATTGCGGAGCTACGGGAAGTAAAATACGTAAGTGTTTCTAAAATAAGTAAGGAATTAAAATTACAGCATTAGATGAGAATTTACTTACATATAGCCCACATTAAAACAGTTTTTAAATCAAATTAGGCAGACTTCATATCATAGAATAAAAATTAAAATTTAAAACATGTCGACAACATAAAATTGTGGAGCATGGCCACACACAGGTCGAGTGAACACTGCGTAAAAACTAGTGACGTGCGCCCGCACTAGGTGGCGCCAAGAGGACTGATGGGCGTGCGTGCAGTCGCGGTCGCGAAAGAATTTGAAGAAAATTATGTGTAATATGATAGTGTCATAAAACAGATAAGGTAAATAAAGATGGGAAATCAGATGAGAAATAACGTGCAAAGAAATCTGGAGCCGAGTCATGTGCACGGCAGAATATATATACGTCCATACACGCAAAAATTGAAGATAGAAAAGATAGAAATATTCAGCGGCCAGACATGTAGTGCATGAAACACAAACTAAGAATAAACAGCACGCACCCGGTGGAAGGGAAGGGGATAAACATTATGCTACATAATATTAGAAAACTAAAAACAAGTGCACCACCAGAATTCTGAGGACAATATACACCATGCAGGACAAGGATCGTCACCGCTCTTGGGCTTAGCCTTGGGAAATCGTTACAGGTGGTATACAGGAAAATTTTTAGTGGTTTCTTTAATATAATCAAAAATATCAAAATTGTCACTGAAATAACATTCGATATCAATCTTTTCTCAAAAATGTCACTGAGGTAAGCAATTTTCATTACAAAATCTCCACAGTCTGCCAGAGAATGAATTTTCTTCTTTAAGAGTCTGAATATACCATTCTTAATTCATACATAGTGTTTCTAGTAGTTCACCTCTTGAAAACAATGGATCCTTACTAAAATAAAGCTGTGAGTAAGGGTCGTGAAGGGTACCGTGTTAGCTGAGTCCGTATAGCAATCGATATAATAATAATAATAATAATAATAATAATAATGTTACCTGTTTCGCAGAGCCTAAGTGGGAAGCAAGAGTCCATGACGGAACAAATCAGTAAATGAAATTTTAACGCAATAGTAAGGCTGAAAGTAGTCCTATGCAAATGACAATATCAAGCCTAAGTAAAAAGAATCAATAACGAAAGGGAACGGTATAGCATCAGTGTATTCTATGTTGTGTCATGTCGGTGTAAAGTAATTTTTGGATGGGAATCTCAGTGAATACGTGTGTTTGTTATATTTTTCTTAAATTGATCAAATACAATAACAAATTCCATTGTTTACATTTGATGAAATTTAAAACATGGATGTTCAAATATAAAAAATGTTATAGGAGAGCAACCAGGGGAAAGTCAAACCTGATTAGACCCTGTGGCCTGGTGAGCTGTTAATTTTGAGCATACATACATGCAGGTCATATCTGGTAGTAGTCATAGGAATCTACTTTTTTGTGTCAGGTCTCACCTGAAATTTAGTGTTGGATTTTCGAGTCTGAAATGCAGATGGGTAAGTGAAACACCAACCAACTTATGGTGCTCAGATCACCATTAATCAAATAGAGCTAGTTTTTTATTTTGATTTCTTGCTAGTGTCGTGACTGCTGAGTAGCAGAAGGGAGTGAAATAACATATAAGACCAGAGGTGCAGCACATCACCAATCGAGTGGCACCCTGAAAGATACGTGTAGTGAACAAATATGGATGTAGTGATATAGTCCAAATAGTGCTAAATAAATGGCGGTGTCGAGCCAAGTTGATTCATAATTCAATTTTCTTAATACTAGGAGGGTGAACTAAAGATAGAAAAGATAATTTTCTTTTACATTCTGTGCTATGTCTTTTATTTGTGCTTTGCCCGATAGTTGAGTATAATAAACTTACACACAAAATTTATGAATCTGTGGTCAATAGTTATTAGAAGATTTTTTTCAATACAGAGAGCATATTCAAGTTGTTCGATAAATTATTTTTTATTTGGAGGGGTGGGGGTGGCAGAGTTACACTACCACTAGGAAATAACACAAAAATTTTCAAATGACTTAACTAATGCGCTTATTAGTCCTATGCCTAAAAACTACTTAAACTAACCTAAGGATAATACAATGCCGCGGTGGAGTGGCCGAGCGTTCGAAGGCTTTTAGCTGCAAAGCGCGCCACAAAGCGCGCCACAGCTCAGTCGGAGTTGCGAGTCCTCCCTCTGGCATGCGTGTATTACTTGCACGTAGCATAAGATAGTTTAAGTAGTTTGTAAGCCTACGGACTGATAACCAGAGTAGTTCATTCCCACAGATTTACAAACATTTGATTTTGACAATACACACACTCACACACACATGTGCGAGGAAGGACTCAAACTTTCTTCGGAAAGCAACCGCATGCTCCGCAGCAAGAGCCTTACAGCGCTCGGCCATTCCATCGTAGTTGGATTTAAAATTTAGACAGTGTGTCCCACAGTGTGCTGACGCATAGGTTAATGAGATGTGATTTTCATTAACTATCGTCTCCTGACTAATGAGAGAGAGGTTTTTTCCCTTAATGTGTTTCGGTTCTACCTGCGACAATATTCACTACGTAAATAGCAAGTATTTGGTGCAGTGGTAAAGAAGGCGATGTACATAAAGGAAGATTTGGACTATAGTTGGACACGATGGCGGATAGCGCATGTCTAAACAGCAGCTTTGCCGGTTTCAAATGACAGTTGAAGTGCGCATATATACGTCATTTTCTCTTCACTATTTACTACGTAAATAGCAAGTAGGGGTATTGTGATTGGTGCAGTGGTTGAGAACGCGATGTACACAGAGGGAAGAAAGATTTGGGCTATAGTTGGACACGATGGCGGATAGCGCATGCCAGCAACTTTGCCAGTGCCGTGCCGTGCGGTGCCTTGCCATGACAGTTGAAGTACGCATATATACGTGATATTCTTTTCAAGAAACCTTGTAGTCCGAAAATAATGTCTCTGGTTTATTTCGAAATGCTTACATACGAGCACGAGCACAAGCGATGACAACTTACAACAGTCTAAAATACACTGAACAACTCGTTACAATCAAATTTAATCACAGCAATCGCTACGAGAGATCGTAAGAACATTGCTGAATGCTCATTGGCGGTTGACGAATGCGTAGATATGCAGACGAAGCCTTAAAACTCGTCCGTCATCGTTCATGCTTCCAACAATGAATGGAAATGGAATAAATAAGTAACCGAGCAATGCCAGATATTGAAGTTCAATAATTGAGTAAAAGGTGGAATTTATTGAAAAACTGATTTTAAATCGGGAAATCTGGTACGAAACTGGCACCGGGAAGGCGTTGCTGGAACTGTTTCGAGTGCGGGACTGCCTCGGCCGGTCGTTTCGTTAGCAGAGGGCTTTGTGGGGAGCGCCGCGGCAGCTGCCGGCACGGAGGGCCATCAGCCACCGTCCAGGCAGCAGGCAGCAGCTAGCGGCGCGCTTGTTTCGCGGGTGGGCCAGCCAGCTGCGCGCTCAAGAGGCCCTGATTGGGACTTCCTGTCCGCGGCCCTCCCCCACCCCGCGACCTGACCTGCGCAGCGCGCCGCGAACCCCCCCCCCCCCCCCCCTCATTCTCGGTGAGTGTGTTCCATTCCCCGCTTGCACTGGCGCTTTTTTGCCGCGAGTGGCGAGACACCTCGCAGCTGCCACCAGCCGGCTCCCTGCTCACTACTCGACGCCGCGCGGCTCCAACCGGCAGCGCAAACAAACACGCCTCCCGCCTCCTGAATTAGTACCTCCCCCTCCTCTACCCCTGTCTCGAGTGGCTGCTCTTAAGTAAATCGATCTCGCCTAAACACTACACCGGCTGCCTAGGTGTTAGCCGGGGCATGGAATTTGGCATCAGGTGTTAGCCGTAAGGAATACGACAGTACGAGCACTAACTAGGATAGTACTTGGGCTCGAACAAACACATATACATCAAAGTCGTACGACAGATAATGTAATGATCCCTTATTGCACTAGTGACACTTCCGCATCTGCAAAACTCTGCAGTCGGCCGTTAGAGGCCTCTGCGTGTGCCTTGCCACATTGCACTTTGACCTGTCGGTTCGCCAGTGTGCCTCCGAAGTTGCGTTTTGTGACATTTGTGTGGTGAAGCGTCGATTGATAATAAAGCCTGCTAAGGTATGGCGATTAGTTGAGATGAAGTTACGAAGATCCCTTCTTCGTATCTGTTATGGTACAGAAATATGAGCATAAGTAGATACTGTTGTTACAAACTCATAATAATGATAATAGGAATGATAATGACGAACAACTCATTGCAAGCGGTAGTGCTACGGTAAATGCGGGATGAGACGATGGAAGCAGTGGCAGTGAATACCAACAGTCTTTCGGGAAGAAGGTTAAAGTTGCAACTATCATCACGACTTTTGATGACAATTTGCCAGAGAACATGTACGATGATTATTACATGTTATAGTTGAGATATCTGCATTACGTATGGCGTCTACAATTACATCTACAGTGCTATCTAGAGCATGGTTGCAGAGATTTGCAGAAAAACGACACCCACCAGCTTATTGAGGTGTACGTAGACATCATGTAACCAAAAGTTCATACAGATATGTTTGTTCGAACCCATGTACTTTCCTTGTAAGAATCGACTGCGGTCGAGGTAGTGGTAGGGTAGAAACTCCCGAGAAAATGTCTAGTTGGCGAAACTCATTCTAGTTTTGCAGTTTCGTTGTTGCGTGTATGCGATATCTGCTAAAATCTCTTCACAAAATCAATATCAGTGCCACATCGACACTTGAACCGATATTGTTATATTCGTAAATCTCTACAGGCAAATACCTGGTTGGTTCCTTTGAAAGGGCTCGCTTTCCTTTTGACCATTGTAATCAGAAATCCGACCGATTGTTCCGTCTCTAATGACCACGATGTCAACGGGTCATTAAACCCTAAAAACTTCCTCCCTTTCTTCCTTCCTTCCTTCCTTCCTTGAACAGGTATCCTATTCTCTCTCTTTTACGATCTACCTATTTCTTGTCGGTTTATACCATTTACTATTCTGACACAGAGTATTACTACGTGAAAATGTGTAAGTATAGTACTATAAACGGAAAGAACAGACATAGACGATGGGTAGTATGCCAGCGATGTCAGAGCTGTTACTTTTATTCTGATGACTCATGCGCAATACTTTCCGGTGAGGTTGCAGCCACACGACAGGGATTAACATACTATGAATGCTGAATGGTACAGGGAGTGGACACAAATATGAACACTACTCAGTATACATCTTGTTGCAATTTTTTGGCACTACGTAAGCCTTGTTCTGCTAAGCTCAACACAAATGATCAGTGACATGCCTGATAACTCAGGCCAACTCGCTGGTGCGCAGTAACTTGGAGTGTACGTGACGGAAACTGCAGTACTGTTTCACACATCACTAGAGAAAGTACACAAGGTAAAATATAATTCGCGCAGACGAATAGTGGGTAAAACAAAAAGTTTACTGCAGTATGGTTCCTTCCTTTCTAATGGTGATTACCTTTATTTCACTAACCTCGTAATTATTAAATATTAATTTTGGGGTGAATCACTTTACAAAATAGAAAAAGAGCACTCTTCCACGTAAACGAGGAACGACATGCATTTTTATTATTTAAGACCGTGCTCATGGCTGCAGCATCATGTGCACCTTACTCGGTAAACGCTCATCAACTGCTGACTAATTATTAATTAATAACCTCATATATTACAGCTTCTTGCCAAAGATACTTAACCTAGACTTGAATTTACATCTTTCATAGGCTGTATACATCAGTGAAACCAAAATTAAAAACTTGTTAAATCTTTCTATAAATATCAGTATAACTTACAACCATCGACGAACATTAAGGATGATGGTGGCCAGGCAACATATAACTACCAATACAAAATAAATGGCAAGACACAACACTCACCTGAGTAATACTATTTTCCTTAAAACAAAGTGGATGGAGCTTAACATTCATGGAACGACTGCATTTGTAAACTCGTAATAACGAAAGCAAACGCAATGATAGAAGTGGTATCACAATCATAAATACTGAATACTTGATAACTGGAACTATGTGGTATCATCCGATCAGTCCCTGTTTACATTTATTCTAACATACTACTGGGTTAAAGTTTGGCAAACCCCAAAAGAAGCTATACGGCAAGCCTGCTTCCTTCCATCAAGCATGCGACGTTAGGTAATGTTTTAGGTTATGACTTGTTTCTATCATTACTCACCACCCTCGACATCAAACTGCTTATAATTTTAATCATATTGTCAAGAAACAGCGCCATAATAGCAAATGATACTTCCCCAACACAAACGCGCTTAAAGGGTTCAGACGTGCTTTTTACAGCATCAGAAAATTATGAGACATCTCCGCTGGACAGCAAAATCACCGTGCCTCAACATAAACTGAACGGTTATAATCTAAGGAGTTTTATTGGAAAGAGTGAGCATCAATTTTACGGCCCCGACATCGTTCAAGTATTTGTCAGATGTTTTGGTAGAAGAATGGATAACATTGTTGGAAACTATCAAGACACTTTGCTAATTTCTTCCTAGAAGAGTTGCAGCTGTTCTCTGTACCTAAGGTGAGCCAAATCGTTACTAATAAAATAAAATGTTCAAATGTGTGTAAAGCTATGGGAGCTAATCGCAGTGGTCATTGGTCCCTAAACTTTCTAACTAATTAAACTAACTTATCCTAAGAACAACACACCCAGGCCAGAGAGAGGCGCCTTAGTGCGCACGGCTATTCAGCTGCAAGCTACTGATAAATGAATGATACTGGTTTTATGTGCACATTATTTTGTCCGGTAATTGGGGTTAGACGCGTGGGACATACCATTTCAGAAATCATGCCCACATTCCATATTACAGGCATTAGTACGCACCAAGTATAACGTATTGGATGACTGAGGGCAGCTATGTTTCTTTTCACTGGTAAGAGAAAAGAAAGACTCCGCGAAATAACTGAAGAAATGAGGAAGAAGGGGCTGATGACCACAGTAGTTTGGTCCCTTTATACCCCCAACCAACCAACCAACCAATGAGGAAAATACAAGGAATTTACTGTTTAGGAGAGCTTGGCGCAATTTGGCATTAATGGCCTTACGCAACAGGCGATATCGTGCGTTTGCTAAAATCACGACATCGCCTGCATACGTTTTGCTTTACGAAGAGTTTGCACTCTGGAACATCTTGTAGCTATGTCTGGCGGCTTGACATGTAACACCAGAAATGTATCATACCGGTTGTGCATGTTACGTCGTTATATTTGAATCAGCACTTTGTGATGTGACAACTACTATTTGGTGTATAAAGTGCGGGAGGTTTGGGCAGCGCTTAAGGAAAGCACACCGTGGTTCAAGTTGAAGAAAATCGATTTTAGGTTTTTGTCATATTTAGATAGATTAAGATTTTAAATACTCTGAAAAGCATTTTGCAGATTTATTTTTTTATTTTTTTCGCCGAGCATTTATCTGTCACGGCCACTTTTCTGTCAGCAACTTGTCTACATATATTTTGGATCTTTATATCCCCTACATTGCACGTAAGGGATTTTTTTTACTCCCGAGTGTGTTGGCTATCCTTGGAATGCAACGGTCGGTATTCTTTTGTTTCTCTTGTTTGTAAACAACACGCTTTCAAACACGCGGTTAGTTTTGTTCAAATGTGATTGCGAGAAGTTCTTATAGTTACGTTTGCAGTGCTTTTTTCCGTGCAAATGTTGTAAACTCAATAAACATACAGAACACAACTGTGTGGCTAATTTTAGAGGAACAAGTGGTGCTATGGAAGTTCATGGAGTGTAACAAATATTTCATCGCTCCGTAGAAACAAGAGGTGTACAGTACATTATTATTTGGGTGATGGTAACAGTAAGACATATAACAATGTCGTGAACTCTAAGCCATATGGAGTTGCGATTATTAGCGAATTAGAATGTGCAGGGCATGTTCAAAACGTTTGGGGCAAGATTGAGAAATCTAACTGTTGATATGAGAGGAAAAAGAAGATGGAAAATTGTTGACAGGACAGGGTCGGTTAACTAAAACTGAAATAGAAAACTTGCAGGTATACTATGGGCAGGCAATTAGGAGAAATAAAGAAAATCTTAAGGCAATGAAGAGAGTTGGGTCATATTCTTCCACACGTCCTCTACCGATCATAAGCCATGTCATGCAGGAGAAAATTCGTGGTGCAAATACAACAGGGCTCAGGCAAGTGGAGAATCTTATTGTCACCAGCATTCCCTTCCTGCTGCTGTTATTACAGCAGTTAAACCTATTTCCCGAGACTTGGCTCATCCTGACGTTCTAAGAAAATGTCTGCATGGGCAGACAGAATCCAAATGAATATTTTAACAGAACCGCTATTCTAAAACTGTATTTGTAGGTGTGGATTCAATGAAACTAGGAGTTGATGATGCTGTTATTACATTCAATTGTGGTAATATTGGAAACTGTTGGGTACTGAAAAAAGTGGGAATTAATCCTGGTGAGCCGGCCGCGGTGGCCGAGGGGACTGAGGCGCTCCAGTCACGGTCAGCACGGCCACTACGGTCGGGGGTTTGAATCCCCCCTCGGGCATGGATATTTGTGCCGTCCTTAGTATAAGGTAGTAGATAAGTAGTTTGTAAGTTTAGGGACTGATGACCCCGTAGTTAAGTCCCATAAGCTTAACAAACATTTAAACATTTGAATCCTGGTGAAAATATGATCACTGGGCTGCAACATTGTGTTATAATGAGAGCCGATGAAGACAGCGAGGCAAACACCCAGGAAGGTGAAAAAGAAGCTGGAAGACTACTAGAGGCCAAAGAAGGGCCATCAAATGCAGCTGGACAGATTTAATTAACTGTAACTAACAAATTTCAAAAGTTTTCTATTTATAGTCAATTTCCCGCAAACTACAATTTTCAGTACGTATGCCCCATTATATAAGAAACGATCATAGATAAATGAATGAAATTCTGCATAACATAAAAAGCCACCTCTGGTACTACATTCACTAATATTCCCCCATTAGGAAATTCACAAAAAAATATTTTCTGCAGACGAAACTTAATATTTTTTTTAATAAAATCAAAAAGCATTTCTTCAAAACTATAAAATAGATAAAGTAGATTTTAGTACAGTTGAATATTAGCATCATGTTACATACAGTAAAACTATTGAGATCTTGCATCAAATAATTGTTTTTGTTATTTTCCAGAAATGGGTCAATTACTTTCTGCCTAAATTAACATGGGTTAGGTAGGCAGGGTGTGGTTCCGTTAAGTTGCGATGACGGACAGGACTGCAGCAGAACGAAGGAAGTGACCCGGCGATCGTTAAGGGGCCTTCCTATAACCACGTGGAGCACTCATTGCTAGGCGAACGTCACGCCTGACTGCCATTCCACATATAGAATTATAGCATTGTGTATTTTCTTATATCACGCACGAACTATTGAAGTTACAGAGCAGCACGATATGGCATAGGAAACAGGAAGGCAGCGCGGTTTTTATTATACGTTGATATCAGTCGTAATAATTTTATATCAAGGACTATCGAGAAATCGGGTTACGATTCACTTAATAATCTATAATTGTTACTCTAACTGAAACACATAGAGGGTTGAAATGAAAGATCTTATAGAGACACATTGTTTGGCATATCCATACAGTCTGTAACATTAATATTAACCATATAGATGCCAATCTATGGCTTACTATTATAAATTACTTATAATATATATACAACACAGATACAGTAACAGCAAGGTAGTGGGCAGCTGGACGTGGCATAATACTTTTCGACGTGATTAGATTATTCGATTTTTGTTTATTTAAATATGTTCCTTTGTTTAATAATATGCACATTGACTGTGATTAGTGCATTAAAAACAGCAGTAAAATACTTTCGGAATAACACTTCACCTGAAAAACTCTATTGACAAATGTGCTTCGGGCAAAAACACATGTTTATCAGACTTCAATGAAATGTGTTCAAAAAATGTTCAAATGTTGTATAGTCTATGGGACTTAACTACGGGGTCATCAGTCCCTAAACTTACAAACTACTTATGAACTACTTACGAACTAGGACGGCACAAATATCCATGCCCAAGGGGGGATTCGAACCCCCGACCGTAATGGCCGTGCAGACAGTGACTGGAGCGCCTTAGTTACCGCGGCCGGCAATGAAATGTGCATTTCTTAAAAACTAATGCTTCAGCCGTCATGCAAAAGTTATGAACCATTGGGTCATTACGTGACGTGTTGTAGAATTTACGACGGGATGGCTGTATAATGCGGCCCGAAGGAGGAGTAGGACAGTCCTGAATTGGTCATTCTAGACGGCGGTTGGTGCCGTGATTTTTCAATGTTATGAAGCGTGTTGAACAGTCACAGGAACGTTCGCGTAGAGGCTGAGAAATATTTCCGTGATTTCTGTCAGTCTTTGGACAGTTGTGTTGACTTAGACCTTTACTGTGGAACATTGTTAGGGTATTACCCAAGTGGATGAATATTGTGTACCAAGATTGTTTTCTGCTATATTGGAGGCTTTAGCTAATTTTAATTACGGAATATAGCGGCTTTCGTGATTCTCACCTGTGGAATTTTCAAAATGGGTAACAAACTGCATTAATAGAAACTAAAACATTATTTAGTAGACCGCCAATAATATACGGCCGCCATAGTTGGCATCCATAGCAATGATTTATTATTGACTAATGTGGAAATAAACGGAATCTTGATACCAACGAGCCGCAGTAAATCAGAGGAATCATTCCTATGACAAGAAGAGTTGTAATCCGTTACGTCACAACTTATGAAACACTTTTTCCGCTGGGCCATTTGTGTGTCACATGGCGTTTTGAAACGCGATAGGGGTTGATTTTTTTAGGTGCTTTGCTTTATTCATTAATGAGACTTCAACTATGGTTATTTCCTTAGTTGATTGTTATCTGATAACTTCCTTAGAAATTGTAAGAGAAACATTTGACAAAGTGGTGTTTTCGTAAGTGCAGCTATATGTCATATTCTTTTTTACTTTGTTGCTTTTGGATATTTGTACACCACATTTGACTTTATTTGCCTTTTCAGCCTCGTGCCCTTTCCCCATCACTCTTAGCACGAGAGTGACTGACGTCAGTTTAATATGAAAGAGTACTTTTTGGCAAACAAATGGGGGTTTTACGCTGATGAGCTTTATATGGATAACGTGTTGCCTTGTAGCTTATCTGTCACGTGTACGCTTCGTTCTACTATTTACATGACTGCTCTCTGGAATGGATTTATGAGACCGCATTTATCTTTCAGTATTACTACTCTTAGATTTTTTTATGTTACTGCAATTTAGATATACTACTTTAAGCCAATGTATTACGAACTGAAAGGTGATCCTGTCAGAGACAGATGAGGTAAATTTATACCTTTTTAAGGAAGGGTACCAGCTGGCTCCGTCTTCATTCCACTTTCTTCAACTACAATTTCTCCATGGAAACATATTCGTGCTGTTTTAACACGCCACGCTAAATGCTCTCGCCTAATCTTTCATCATAAACAAGTTTCATACACAAAATCTCCCTTTCGTTCCCACTCTCTCCTTTTTCTCATATTGGCAATTTTTGTGCCTCTTCCACTGTCAATGTCTTCAACCGTTTCTCTCTCTAGGCCCTGAAAGAACAATTTGCAGCTGGAGGTAACAAATCCTTTACAACACGGAAGGTTGTCAACAGGCTGAAGACTGTGGTCTCGAATTGCAAGTTCAACCTTTCCAGATGGGGCTATCTCGACGGGGAGCCTCTGTGCGACTGTGGGAATGTCCAGACGGACGACCACTTACTGACGTGCCCAAACCTCAGCACATGCTGTACCCCCGTAGATTTACAGCTAGCTAATGACGAGGCTATCTGTGTGGCTGATTACTGGGCAAGAAATATCTAAATATTAAAATTTATTACATGGACTCAACCTAGACTGTAAAGGGTGGTGTTCTGGACACGAAAAATAAAATAAATAAAATCTCGATTTTTCCTTACCACAATTACTCTGCTGCTTTCACACTATCTCTGGTATTGCTTTGTTTTTCTCTCACAACGCCAATTTCTGTCATGAACGTGTACTGTCTCTGCACCTGTCCTTGCTTGTGATTTGGTAAGGCTTGTAACCTTTCGATCAAGTAACGTTAACACGTGAATGTAGGTCGTAGCGAAAAATGGACAAAAGTTTTCTTTTCCAAAACCCCCTGTCCTATGAGTTATCTGCACTCACATCTCTTTTTTCAATTTCACAGCCTCTTTTCTCTTGTTTCCAGTGCTACTATCTCCATCCATTCATATTTCTTACTGTCATAATCTCTCTCTCTCTCTCTCTCTCTCTCTCTATCTATCTATCTCTATCTCTCTCTGTGTACGTGCTCTCTTTGTCAGCCACAGGCACCGTTTCTTCTCCTTCTAATCTGCAGACCTTTCTATAACAGGGTATGCTGCATATTTTGCTGCATATTTTGTATGCCAGTAGAGATAATTTCTTTTTATGATTTGATACCTTATGAGCTAAGTTAGTCAATTACCGAGAGAATATTGTACGATGTCCAATATCAATTTTTTTACAGATTAGTTTTCTTAAAATGGAATTATAGATCGGATGTTTAGTGTCCTCATTAACCCAATAAACAACGCTTGTCAGAAGGAACGGGATACTGTACCTACTACAGCTCTCAACAAATACAGTAAGTTAATATGCAATTGTTAATTTGGCTGTACTTCAGATGTATAATTAATTTGTGACATATGAAAATTTATGCCGGACTGGGTCGAACCCGGATATATGGAAATTCGAAGGTACGAACACACTTCCTGGAATGATAAGTATTTTCTAACGCAGTACTTCTGCTTGGTTAAAAGTGGCCAAACTGTGGGGGTTTCGTCTGTCACATATAAATACAATACCTCGAGAATACAATGATATATTCTTCTGATCCAAATTTTAAATAAACATTTGATAGGCTATCTCCTCTGAATTTGATTCTCCGATAAGAATGTGATAAAATCAATTTTTCAAACATGGAATAGTATTGTACATACACTGATAGAGTAATTGTAACAAATAGCTAAATTAACACTTCATACAGTGAAGTATCACACTGTAAGATACGATATATATGTATGCCTTTCGCGGGCAAGCACTCTACCGACTGAGCTGTCCCGGCACGCTTCAAGGACCGTCGTCACTACTTCTACTAATACCTCGCCAGTACTTTCCAAGCATCACGGAAGTTCTCCTGCGAAACTCGCAGTACTAGCACTTCTCGAAGAAACAACGTATTCTTTCTTCCAGGAGTGTTAGTTCTTTAAGTTTCGCAGGAGAACGTCTTTGAAGTTTATAAGGTAGGAGGCGAGATACGGGCAGAAGTAAAGTTGTGACGACGGTCATTGAAGCGTGCCGGGATAGCTCAGTCAGTAGAACGATTGTCCGCGAAAGGCAAGTGTCCCAAATTAGAGTCCCGTTCCACTATAAAATCACCAGAATTACGGCATTACAAACAATAAAACGAAAGGACAATAAATAAATAAATAAATAAATAAATAATGCACTAGTGTCACATGAAAAAAATTAGTATATTCTCTCTCTCTCTCTCTCTCTTTCTCTCTCTCTTTCATGGACTATCGTGCTATAAAGAGACAGAAATAAAAAAAACCAATATGTCAATGTCTATCTTATATAATGAATAATATGCGAATTAGAAAACAAAGATACAATACTGTTAATCGATTTAATTGTTATCTTTTAAAACAAAAGTTCCGCACACAATTTTAACCTGCCAGGCAGTTTCATGTCAGCGCACACTCCATTGCAGAGTGAAAGTTTCATTCTAGTAACTTTCATGGTGACCTGAACGGTCTCTTGGCACAATTGCCATTTGTCGAACCGAGGTAACAATTATCGAAAACGGGAACATGGCCATCATAGATAAATGTGTGTACAACATTTTGAAAGAATTTGAACCATTTAGTGTAAGATATTCATATATATTTCTGGTCCAGGATATATTAGGCGATGCACCACTGAATGAAAGGCTGCATGTTGAAGCTTTGTGGATGCAGGGAATTTTCAACGATTACTGCATTATTATTGTAGCTATGGGTTTTCTATCACTTCAAACATTTTATGGGAAAGACATTGATGGAACCTCTAAACTTCATTTCGATTAGAATTCTCTAGTGTTATCATATTAAATGATTTAGTGATTTATCAGTGTTACCGTAACAGTGCGGAAACACAGCGTATCATCCACATATATGACGGATACTAAAATTGACAATCTAGCTAGACATCAGACTTACTGTAAATTCCGTTCTCTACGGAAATCATTTCATTTAACATAATTTTGGTGGAAAATATAAAATCCGATATTTCTGCACTACATAATTATATCGCTATATGAATTTAAACTTTCATTAATAGAAACATTTGTCAATAAACTAATGGCACGAAGTGATACGAGCTCAGAACTGGGTATCATTTATGTAGCTTTATTTTATTTAATATTAAGAATGTACTTATTGTCGATCTCTTTTAAAAACGGAAACATCTTTTTGTGTACTTATTACTAAATCACTGCGCTGTTTCCAAAGGATTAAGGGCTATTCTAAAAAGAGGATCATGTCTCAAACATTTATTCCGTGAAAACTACTAAAGATAGAAACACAATTATAACGTTCCCGGAAACATGAAAACTACAAATATCGAGATGGTGGCTCATTTTCTACCATACAAGAAGAAGCCGGTCTCTCGTTATAGTGTTCACGATTTCAAAAATTCGATGTCGCGAACTTTCAAAAGTCCAATGGGGGATAGAAACGGGATCTTCTATGTAACTTCACAGATATATGTAATAAGGTGTGGGGGTCCGGTGATGAAATTGATCAAATGAACGGAGATGAGATTGAGCAAATGTACATCAAAAGGTAAATTATTTTGTTGAGGCCATAATATGTGAACAACGGAACGAATATAATTTTTCTCAGTTTATTTATCGTGTCTCAGTTTACATCACAACGGCCAGCCCTAGGTCGTATTCCATTGATCCCACGGTCACTCAACAAGGTTACATTTCTACAATTATAGCTCATTATTTCTTTCGAATGATGTAATTTGTTCCTGGCACAGAAGGCTCTCTTCTACTAAGTCCACAAAGTCCATGAACGGTTTTGGTAGGTATTAGAATGAACTGTAGCGCCTCAAAAGGCGACCGCAGTTAGTTACGTGGGAAAGATAACGACAATATCACATCACAAGCTGACTACATCCAAACTGACGTCAAAGACCGAATGAGTTGCAACAGCCTTGCTTACAGGATTTCTGTAGATCGTTAACAAATGAATTGGTTGGAAATATTTGCAATAACACCAAATCTTGTAGGTTAAAATTACTGGTTGCAGAAATAAGTGAAGTTACAATCGTGATTTTAAATGTCATTAATTATGCATAATTTTCATAAAATTAAAATTAATGAATTTAACAAGTTCCGGAAATACGAAAATATGGTTTGTCAACAGTACTTGCTATATGCTATTAATTCATCGTTTTACTGAGTCAGTGTTTCCATTATCTAACCTATGCATATGATTGTAGTGAAGTGTGCTGTCTACTAATTTCTCTCAAGATTCTTAAAAGTATATTTTCTTTCTAGAAACAACTATGAGGTAAGTTTGATTAAAATTGTTGATTCAATGTTTTCGTATAATTTAGTTTTTATTTCCCTCTTTGGTGCTTTCAAGTAATTTCATATTACATTAATTACGATTTCTGGTAGATAGATGTCTTCAACACGTCGCACAAATATTACTTTAAAACGCCGATACCTATAGAATTCATAAAAACAATATGTCACTATTCGAACAATAGAGTCTTTAAATATGAAAAACTAGTTAGTGAAACCTCAGCAAAAGCTCTTTAACATCCAGCTTCTATAGTAAGTCTGTATTTATCGAGGCGGAAATAACGTACTTTCTGTTCTAATGATACGTACTTTCTGTTCTAATGATACCATGACTTGCAAAACATTACTGCGAGAACCTAACCCTATTCCATTTTAACATTCATGATCATTACTTGCCGTCACCATGTTGGCCCACTTTCGGTTACGATAGTAACACTAAAAGTGGGCCTTTGCGAACTTCTTTCGACAGCTCGAAATTTAATTAACAATAACTGCTTAACCGTTTATCTGACATGGAAATTGAATAACCTAATTTGTAGAGGAGAACATTCTCTACAGCTTTACTCTCTTATATTTTTTCCTATCTCGTATTGTTTTAGAGATATTTGCAAAAATATCAGCGATTTTGGGATGTCTGTCTGTCTGTCTAAAAGTGTTCCCACTTTTTAAGCCAAACCGTTCAACCGATCGGCACCAAATTTTACAGACATAATTGTTGGTCACCAGAGACCAGAACCTCGCTTTTCCAAATATTTCGGACAAAACATACGTTGGTAACAGTAAAAAAAGCCGTTTGTAATGTAATTTTAATTGTAAATAAACCGTTCATCTAACTCGAAAATTGAGTAATCGAATTCGTATAGGAGAAAATTCTCTCCAACTTTGCTCTCTCATGTTTTTTTCATTATGTCGTATCGTTTGAGAGATATTTGCAAAAATAACGGATATTTGATGCCCTCTATTGAATTAACGAAAATCAGCCCTTCGGAGATGTCACGTGACATTCCTCGCCCAGAACTCTGTCTGGCATACGCCATCTTGCGTTGCGTATTTGATGATTTTTCTTATTGTAACTTGTACGTTCTCATATCTAGAGAATGGTGCACTGAAGAATTAACAAAGACGTGTAGTTCTTCGTACGCTATATGATAATCTAGTGTCTAACAATGCCATATAAGTATCAGTTAACTGCCATTATTTGTACAAGAATGAAGGTCGTAGCCTCTAGTTGTAGTGGATAGCGCTTTGGACTGTAATCCTCATGGTAAGTGGTTCGGAACCCGCTACTACCAAAGAAATTTATTTTCTCCTCTTTTCCTAAAAGGGTTTAGGGCATAATTATTAATTAAATAGAGCTATGTTCTTCAATGTTTAGAGTTGTGGATATGTAAAAATGCTCCCTCTAAATTGCGTGTTTCTACTACTTCGTGAATGTGCTGTCGCACAAGTCTGAAGTGCGCGCCACGTACATTCGCCGCGCGCCGCCAAGCACGCACGGCGCGGCGTTCTTACGACGTCAGCCACGAGCGCCCTCTGTTACTACTCCGCTCGTGGCCACCACTGAACTGCATCGGCCACTTGGGAATCAGATAGGCACCAGTTAAGACTTGGGATTAGGACAGGCACTAAAACGGACTCATCAGTAGGCAGGCCTCTATGTAGTTAACCTAGGTCTCAGCAGTACACTTAGTTGGCACTCATGAACTTTGTAAAAGTTAAGTATATCCTATTTCTACGAAATATACAACTTGTTCTAATCTAGCTTAGTGTTTCTAGTTTCCGCTGTCCCACTGGCTGGTCACCTCAGACTGTACCCGCACATGGGTGCATCCTATTTTCCTATGACGGTCTCTCTCTACTCGGCCACCGACACCTAGGACAACCGGCGGCAACGGGACACAAAAGTGGCGACGATGCAGGGACACAAAAGTGGCGACGAGGCTGGGACACAAAAGTGAACATGCCGTGAAATACGTAACAACGAATTGAACAATGGCCTCCTGAAGCATATGCACGTAAATTGTGAGGATACTGTAATAATGTACATTCTGAACAACGTGCTGGTTTGCCAAAGCTAAACTCAAATATCATATATTTTGGCTGTTTGTTAAAATACGGTCAGAAAGAATATTACGTGTTGGGTGCACAGACATTACCACAATACTAGAGGTGTAATCATATCACAATAATTTTTCATTATTTAGATTATTATTTTGATGCGAAATATTTACAAAAACTTTGAGAACTACAAATCTAAAGTGGGCCGTGAAACACATCAGTGCATTTTTTTTCTTTTTTTTCTTTATGGTGAGCAGCGGCACAATATTTCTCCGAAAATCATACAAGGAACCTTCCTCTATGTATTGAATTGAATGTTTGTAGAGTCTATGGGACTTAACTACGGGGTCATCAGTCCCTAAACTTACAAACTACTTACAACTAAGGACGGCACAAATATCCATGCCCGAGGGGGGATTCGAACCCCCGACCGTAGTGGCCGTGCGGACCGTGACTGGAGCGCCTCAATCCCCTCGGCCACCGCGGCCGGCTCCTCTATGTGCAGCAGTTCAGTAGCGAAGTAACGAGCAGCTACTTTTTCCGAAGACGGCACGGAGAGGTAGGACAGACGGAAGTGAAAAGTCCGCAACCGCCGAATGACAGGACCACACAATTGTCCTTTCGGAGGAAACGAGGCACATGGGGGTGGGGGATGGAGGGGGGGGGAGTGGGACTGCAACCTGAAGAAAAGAAGTCGCCGCCGGAAAGGAACATCTACCTCGAAAACAAGCCTATAAAACGCTCCTCGTCTAGTGAGAGCGAGCCCGTTAGCCGTAAGGCCCGGTGCACGCACGCGTGTCCGATCTAGAGAAAGGGGTGGGGATGGAGGGAGGAGGAGGAGGAGGAGGGGAGAGTAGTGGGGGGGGAGGCACACCGCCGATATTGACTTCCGCTGGTTTGTCTGCCGGGCACGCAAACGGTCTTCAAACTGCCGTTCGGCCCGCGCCCTCAGACCCCCTTCAGTTTTATTTCCTTTAAGGAAATACGTAAAATTCCTCGGCGGGGGGCAACTTGTAAAACGCAGGCGGTCGGCGCCGGAAT
This sequence comes from Locusta migratoria, assembly GCA_026315105.1. NCBI lineage: Eukaryota > Metazoa > Arthropoda > Insecta > Orthoptera > Acrididae > Locusta > Locusta migratoria. The sequence goes on from CM048747.1 coordinate 109,196,888, forward strand.
GCCGCGGACCGCCCTCGCACATCGCGCCGCCTTTTACTCCTTTAGGCCCACTCTTAAACACCGCGCTCACCGAACTCTTTATTACCGAGTCGCATAAAACTGCGAACTTACGCGTCCGTCTTCCGATATTTGCCGAGAACTTTGGAAATGGAAGCAATATCGAAGGTACTCTCCTTTTTTTACTGCGAGACAAATTGTCTCATTTTTTTCTTATTTTTGCTTTACTTTCGAAGAAAGGGGGGTATTTTAGTTGAGTTCGCTCGTAAAAAAGTTACCTGCTACCTTGGCAACCATATTTTCGACTCATCTGGAAGATACTTACAGGGGCATCATTACATGTTTCTCCGAAGTGAAACGGAAAAAATCCCCACATTACTGAGTGATAACGCAATTGAGATGCAGGACGAAAAACTAATAAATATTTCGGTTACTACGTAATTTCTACTTTAGAAGAACATGCGATGGATATGGTGCAGAGATGTGTATTATATTCAAGTGATTTTCCAACTTTACCTGCACTACATAACATGGACTATTCTTCCGTGACATTGGAATATTTGTGACGGTCCAGCGCTCCCGATATTCAGCTTTTCGGGAGCTATCCCGTTTACCGCTTGGCTATTAGAGCACGCTCTCCATACCAACCCAAACGTCAAAGTCTCTAACTTGCCCCTAATGTCGCACACAGTCTGTATGACTAGATGAACGGAACCGCGTTAAAAATTCAAATTGAAATCTTTGTAAATGTAATGGTCTTAATTTGTGGGTTCATCAGTCCCTAGGCAAACAAACTACTTCAACTCAAATTATCTTACACTAAGGACAACACACATCTCCGACGGCGAGTAACCGCACGCTCCACAGCATAGCGCCTTAGAACGCTCGGGCGGTGGCCGAGGGGACTGAGGCGCTCCAGTCACGGTCTGCACGGCCACTACGGTCGGGGGTTCGAATCCCCCCTCGGGCATGAATATTTGTGCCGTCCTTAGTATTAGTTAGTTCATAAGTAGTTTGTAAGTTTAGGGACTGATGACCCCTTAGTTAAGTCCCATAAGCTATACAAACATACATACATACATAGAACGCTCGGCCTCTCCACCTCGGCAGCCACGGTTCGCTGTTACTTAGCTTGAAGTGAAATTTTATCAAATATCACGCTCATAAGCTCACAAACAAAATTAATTAATTATCTTGAAAAACGACTTTCAGGGCCTTATGAAAGTAAGTTCATCGAAACAGATCGACAGGTAAACCTATATTATTCTCAACAGAAACTTACACTTTTTTTTTTTTTTAAATCGATACGCCATATTATTTCCTACGCAATCACTAGCATAAGAAATCACAAAAAGAATTCCGTTGCATTTCATTCCATTCCATGACGGTGGCGGCGGCGGCTGGTGAAGCAACAGTGCTGAATAATTAAATAATTCTCAGTCTCTGTTGCAGTGTTCTTTATTACTCCAATTACTCGTTTCGTGCTGTTAACGCATCATCAGACTGGAAGCAGACAAATGTTTTATTACAGTCCGTGTACATGGCGGGCAGCGAATCTAATGTGGCTAAGATGAGTAAATTTTGAAAAGTCAGACTTACTTGGGCGAGATGGAGCCACAATTCGCAATTCTGACAATTCTTAACATCTTTCTTCCGCCCCTCCCCCAGGCCTCTAATAATTTCGTTTTCATTATTATTGTTTCACTACCACCATGTATCATTTCACAAGATTCATTCCCCCACGTCACAATCATCTCCGATAATACCTAGCTACCGCATGGCAAGCCGCTCGTTTTCGCAGGCGTTAACTCTGCCCATACCGCTTTGTTTTAACTGTCGCATTTATGTTCCGCAGTTATTGACAATACTACCAGTTGTAAACATGGACCTGCCGCGACAGAGACGCCTCTGCTGCTATGGTGAGTTTTATCATACAACAAGCATTCTAGTCGCTAGTTATTCTACTTCAAATAGCCGTTACGTACTTTGTTCGTTTACCTCTTTGCAGGGGCCCAATGACAAAGCACAAATTGTTAAGCTACCTCCACCACTGCTTTAGATAGTTCTGTGGCTCCATCTCCGCCCAAGTACGTCAGACTTTTCAAAATTTACTCACCTTAGCCACATAAGATTCGCTGCCCGCCAGGTACACGGACTATAACATTTGTCTGTTTCCAGTCGATGCGCTAACAGCGTGAAACGCGTAATTGGAGTAATAAAGAATACTGCATCAGAGACTGAGAATTATTTAAGAATGCCGTTGGTTGCAACGCAATGAGTCAATTACTTCCGCACAAATTGTGAAGATGACGTTCCAAATACGTGAATACGCTGCTAGCCCTTGCTGCGTGAAGATCCGAATGCGCTAGCTGCGCGCTTCATGTATTTCCAAAGATAACTCCCTACGAAAATTCTTAGGAAATAACTGACGCATTGCGATGCAACCAACGCGATTCTTTTTGTGATTTTTCATGATACTGTTTGCGTAGCGACCACTACGGCGTATGAATTACGAAAAACATATATTTGTGTTAAAAGTAATTTTTGTTTACGCTGTACCTTTCTGTTTACGCTGTACCTTTCAAAAGCACCTGGATATGTTCATGACCGTGAAAGTCGTTTTTCAATATATATTGTAGTTCCAGGATATGTTGGGTAAAAATTTTGAGTGGGACACAATGAAAAGGTAATAAACGATTTTAGGGACTGATGACCCCGTAGTTAAGTCCCATAAGCTATACAAACATTTGAACATTTGAAAAAAACAAACAAAAAAAAAACGTCTTAATTACCGAACTGGTTGAAATTTGATTCTGCCGCTTTGGGATAACGTAGTTCAACATTTACGGACGCGAAGAATGCGTTATCACCTTCCCATAAAAAATTCAAGGTTGTGCCCTCGGCATGCAAGGTGATGTTTACCGTCTTTTTTTCGACGTCCGAGGTCCGATAAATTCCCCGAGCACAGAAAGCCATTAACAGTGACATACGCAGTGACACACTCCGTATCCTACGTAAGTCAATCAAGAGCAAACGGCATGGGCTGCTCACGGAGGGAGTGATTCTCTCCTTGATAACACACGTCCACGTGCCTCCAGGGTCACACTAAGTGTACTGATTTGGAAATCTTAAAGGACAGGTAGGATAGACAAAAAAAAGATTATTACACATGTTTATACAAGGATAACAAATTACAAGATTCTTTTAGAGGGGTGGGATGAGACAGGAGTAAAGAAGTATGACATGAAGGAGATGAAAGTACCGTTTCCCATTTGGGTATAGGAATCGCACCAGGAAAGGCTGACTAGCCTACCAACAGTACGGGCCATACTCAGTGACAAAGGCAGGTAGATGGACCATAAAATTTCTAAAATTTCTCTCCTGAGTAGCCCGTAAAGATACCGCACTCGCGAAAGTTGTTAATTTACAGTGCAATGAAAAATCAGCTAGTATCAATATTAAAACGTTTAACGTTCTAAATTATTGTTCTCGGGCGAGACGTCGGATAGATATTTTCGTAATGTTAAACGTTCAACTCCCTCACAATGTTTCAGCTAAATCGGTGAGATCCAGCTCGCGGAGCCACCTCGTCAGTTGGAACTGCCGGGCGGCAGCAAGTGAATCCGTGGCGGCCATAAAGCAGGGGAAGGAGTGCCGTCGGCGCGGCGCCGGGGTCGCGGCTGATTAGTATGCGCGGCCCTGCCGGCCTGCGCGGTAATGCCTGCGCGACCTCCCCGCTGCATCCCGCGGCCCTAATCAAGAGCTATGGTCCTGTTTACCGGCGCACAATGGCGGAAACACTCCCGCTGATTGCCGCCCCTAAAACACCCCAAACGCCCACCCCTGCCGCTGCCGCCGCCGCCGCCGCCGCGACTCTTAATGATGTTTTCGCCATTCGGGCCAATGAAAATAGGTGCTAATTCGCGCACAGTGGCCCTTTGCAGTCCCCACGCACCCGCGCACCCACTGGTGTCTGGCGGCCACCACTCGGCCAGTGATTGAGAGCGCCCGCTGAATTACCGCTGATCAGCCAAATGCTGGCCGGACTGCAGGATCCAGAGGACGCGCAGCTCGTAAATCTGCACTCGAAACGTTTCAGAGCTCGTCGCGGTCCACCGAACTTCCCCTTGTGGTGATGTATGACGTTGAAGTTACGGCATTGTGGGTGGTCAACTGTGTCAGCACACTGAAAAAGAGACGTTTAAAGGCCTCAACTAACCGACATCCAACAATAAATGAGACTCTTTCTTTTCGATAACTCCGTCATATTATTCCGCCGAAGGAGGTTAAAATATGGCGAAACAGTGCTACTATGCAAAGCTCAGCTGTCGATTGAAGCCATTCCGCCAGCTTGTGGAACCAAGGGAATCTGCTTCGTAACAGTGACGCAGCCAGCCACGGGAAGGGGAGGGGGTTAATAGAGCTGAAGCTCCCCCCCCCCGCACCTCACAAATATTTTAATATATATATATTATATAAAAGAATGTCATGTTAGGTTCACTATTTATAATTAAATATCGTCTGAACCTATTTAGCTCAAAATTGGTGGGGAGGTAGCTTAGAAGCAGGAGACGGACAAAGGATAGTTTTTGTCCAGTTTGACCGCGTATTATATCAGAATTTGAGAAAAACCCAAAGTACGCTTGCAGCTGGGATCATTCGCTACTCGCCTAGCGACCAAATACGCTGTAACAGAACGAACAAATACGCCATGCAGGTTAGAATAAATGGAGATGGCGTCATGCAGACAAGGTTAAAACTGTCAGACAGATTTAACATGAAACGTTGTTTCTTTACAAGCCCCTCCGTATTATTCTTGCCTCCATGATGTTACCGGTGTTGATCTTATCTTTGGAGCATTGCAAAGATAGAATTGACGTTATTCCGTGGTAGTTTTGAGTGTTACAAACAAATTAAGTACAGATCGTGGTTAATTTTTTAGAACAATGTCTCCATTGCGTCGGCGTACTATCGTTCGGCGTACGTGCAACGTAATCTTACTACGTGATCGTACTGAATGAAACCGACGAAGATCATACACAGCGCTTGGAGGTAAATAGGCGATCCGCTATGTCTCTGAAACAAAGGGTCCAGTCGAGTTCGACTCCCTCTGTTGCAGTTTACGCACCAAATAATTTGTTTGGGTCGTCGACAAAACAGATGGTCGCGCGTGACAGTTATAATTGAACGTTTGGGGTACAGATGCAATCCAGCAATCGAACACGCAGCGGATGCATTAGTTGGCTTCGGAACAAACTGTCGCCATCTAAAATTCCATTGGCTATCTCAAGCCTTGCCACGATTGGTCGGCTTCATTCCCACGATCCAACAGCTGTTGCCATAAAGCTATACCACACATGTGTCGCGAATTGTAAAATTTTACTATTTTGTTAATAGTGTTTCAATTAAATTCCTAATATGAGAAGAAATGAATGCAACACAAAGACTTTCGAAACGTTGTATTGCCGTCCCACTTATTATATTTCAATTAATTTATTTGTTTCATATGGAATTTATATCATTAAAGTATGATCATGCTACAATTTCTTTGTATCTAATTCAAAAACTCTTAAGAAGATATACATGAGTTCTAAGAAACATTTCTATACTGATCGCTGCGAGAAAAATATGCTGTAAACATGTGCGGTTTTGTTTCTTTCTTACCAGTCATTTTTAACATAAACCAGGAAAGTTATTTTTATGCCTACACTTATAATCATACCTCTTCGTACAATGCAACCATTAAACGTGCGGCCATTGAAGCTACTAACCTCACAGATAGAGCAGCTCGAAACGTCTCTCTAATAACCCGTTTCCAATTGATTTACCTGTCATATTTGACTTCTATCCCCAATCAAGTTCCCGATTGCAATAACAATAAATAAGATCAGAGAGCTGGGAAGGAGGAGACAGAGTATGGGGAAATGAAATGAATTTAAAACGGGCAGATGATATAGTCGCAGAGAGGAAGGGGAGGAGATGGTGTGGGGATAAGAGGGAGTGGTGCGAAGGTAGGGGGAGGAGGAGATGGAAGAAGGAATGGCAAGGAACGGATAAGACATAGGGAGAAGCTACTGCGAAGCTTTGCCGGGTTTGCTAGTAACAGAATAAAAAAACCACACAGGCCAGAACCAAAATTAGAAGCAGTACACATGTAATAAATCACAACGTTACTATAATTTCCTAAGCACAGTTGGTCACCAAAGTGATGCCGCCACAGAGAACGTATGCTGCTGATACAGTGATCGGTTTTAATGCCGCCGCGACCAGCTTTGATGCTGCCGCTATTGATACGAGCCGATTGTTCATATGTGGCGACCCGGTGCTTAGCAGGTCAGCGGCGACACCATGTGGAAAGTTATGGAGGCCTCCATAAACTACGAACAACAAGTGTTACATTAGTTCAATTTTTACACCTAGAGTCTCATGTTCATTAAACAGAGAGCTTCGTATATTTCAGATAGCGAATGATAAGAACCCTTTACCATTAATAAGTTCAATAGGCCACAGGTACCCACAGGAGTGTGGGGTTCATGACGCAAACAGCGCCTTTAAAATTTCTGTTGGGGGGGGGGGGGTCAAAAATAGTACTTTTGGCAAGCCTGGGGGGGGGGGGGCGGGACTTTAGAAAACAATTTACAAAACGCGTAATAAAAATATTTGATTTTAATATAAAGTGGTAAAACCATTTTATTAGTTAATAAACTACGATTCCAAGACCTAATATTTCGGGTGTCGGGGCGTGGGTGAGGGGACAGTCATTGACCAAGTCGGCTTTATTTTAAAAAATATAAGGTCTCTCCCTCTCTATAGAACCGATAGTGGTACTCAAGGTACCCTACGTCACACACCGACCGGTGGCTTGCGGAGTATGGATGTAGATGAACTCGCCATATAGGGGGCGCCACTGTTTAAGTGGATCAACAGTACCGTACGTTTATAATGTCTACAAACTTACGTAAAATTGGATGTGATGTACCTTTATATTATGTCCTGATTATGTGATCCTGTTTTCTTATTTTGTACATATGACACTGATGATGGCTATTTATCTAGCCTAAATCGAGCTTTTATTATTAAACAGATTTATTGCGACCGAACGCTGTTATTCCCAGTAATTTCGTCATATCGATTAGAAATTAGATCCATCCAAAACGCAAACGAAGTTAGTTGCTTATAAGAGAGTCATTAGCCATCAAGACAGAGAATTACTTCTGCCGTTAATCCTGAACGGCACAGTAATATCCTTCTCTTTCTCGACAAAGAGCTTAGGATTAATTATGGACCAACATCTGTACTGGACTGAGCACACAAGCGAAAAGGAGGTATCAATGCCACTCTATACAGAAATACAGAAAAGTGTTCCTTCTTCAGTTTAAGAATAAGCTCTTGGAGAGAGTAATATATCCCATACTTATTTGTGGCCGAGGGGACTAAGGCGCTCCAGTCACGGTCTGCACGGCCACTACGGTCGGGGGTTCGAATCCCCCTTCGGGCATGGATATTTGTGCCGTCCTAGTTCGTAAGTAGTTCATAAGTAGTTTGTAAGTTTAGGGATTGATGACCCCGTAGTTAAGTCCCATAGACTATACAAACATTTGGACATACTTATTTTCCTGTTCCAGTCGCTTATGATTCGCGAGCAAAACGTCTGCCGAAAAGCCTCCGTGTGGGCTCTGATCTCCCTAATTTATCAGATTTATGAGTGGCGTTTGGATTTCGCAAGGACTCCGATATCCAGAAGGCTGTTTACACCTACAGTGCGAATGTACTTGACTTATTAGATAATAAATTGAAAGCAGCGTTATTTATTTATTTTGTTATTTGTCAAAGGTATTTACTCAAGCAAACCACAGCATATAGTATTTTGGAATTCTATGGTGTCACAGGCAATGTTGCAAAATGTTTCAAGTCATACCTCGATAACAGGAAACAAAAAATGGCAGTGCAAAGAAACATTGAATCAAGCTATCATTCACAATAATAATGCGAAGAAATTACATGTAGTTTCCCACAAGGATCCATTTAAGCCCACTGATGTTTTTTCTTGTGTACATTAAAGAACTCTCATCACTTACATTGCCATAAGGAAAGTTCGTTTTGATTTCAAATAATAAGAGTACTGAATATGACGAGCATACTTCGAGAAAGATCTGCTAATGGTCTTAAGCTTTGAAAAGACTTCCTACCATGCAGTTCTGAACTCGTAAGAAGTTTCCATTCAGCATATGCATAAAGTATGAAGAAGAACGCATGGAAGAGTTCGACAGTATTAAATTCCTGTGGTTAAAACTTGATTATAAATACAGCTGAGAGAAGCACAGCACAGAACTGCAGAAATGCTTCAACAAATCTGTATTTGTAATTTGAGTGTTATGAGACATAGGTGACATAAAAATTAAACATCTTGCATACTTCGATTACTTTCATTAAGTAATGTCGTATTGAGTATTATCCCAATGAATCTTGGTCTACGAAATGCTTTGCGGAGATAATCCTCTGAGGTGAAGTGATAAAGTGCAAGTATTTTCATTCGTGGATGTTGTCTGCTCTATGGTCTCTGATGTTGCCAAAGTTCCCGAGTCAAAGTAATCGATTGTCATTTTGTTGTTGCAATGTTGTCATCCAAATTTTATCCAGTTTTACACCTTATTTCCTGTTAAATTCGGTGTTTGAAAACGTCCTACATATACATACGCGCTTAATGATGCAATGCCTTTGCTACGCCGCTTGTCCCGTTATACTTTATTTCAAAGTCACCTTCTTGATAATGTTGTTCCGTTACGGTTGATTTATCATTATATCCTAGGCGCCACTTCCTTTTTTTTTTTCGCTCAAACGGCTGTTAATAATACTTTTGTTGTACCAATATAAACACCTTCACAACTAAAATGAATTCTGTAAACTTCTAGTGTTGCCAGAGGATGTCCAATTACTTTTACCAATCTTATACATTTTTTAATTTTCCTCGTGAGTCTAAATAAATTTTCATACCATATTTTCTTAATAATTTCCCAATGCGATCTATACTAATAAATGGAAGAAATAATTTCCCCTTGGGCTTCTTCCTCATTGATCCTGGTTTCTCCCTATGACGCTGTGTTCGCTCTATCTTCAGGTTTGAACGGCCATTCTTCTTGAACGTCAATCGCAGGTCTTGAAGCTGATCTTAAAATCATAATGGTTCACATATTTTGTACGCCTTTTCTATTTCTGTAGAGAAGACGAAGTTGAAACGAAGAATTTTATATGCCAAACTGAGAACTCGAGTTTTAATATTTTACTTAAAATGACCAAACCGGATTGTCAACCGAATTTATTTCAGACGAACTGATGAAAGTCGCTAGCGGTCTTACCTGACCATTCATTCCTGTTATTCAACCTAGGAATAATAAGCAAAAGATTGAATGTCGCCTGAAAATTTAATTATAAAGTTACGAAACCGGTTTTAAAGGTCTTCACGATTGCAATTTAAAAAATATTGAGAAAAACAGCTTAAGTAGACCAATGGCCTTTCACTCAGACAACTGCAATTTCAACACCTACATTTTAACTGCGCGAAAGTTTCTCAAATGCCTTGAAGTTAGTGTTAATTTCTGCACTTTCTCGCCGCGTATGATGAATCGTGTCTCTTAGCATTCGTGATTCAAAACGGCTGTAAATATGGTAAACTTGAACCGGACGGAACGAACATTTTGGAACCATTGAGGTGCGAGAACACAGCTGTTGTGCCTTCTTTTTGCGCACGGCCTCGATACGACGAGACAATCCTCCCACAAGAGACGTTTGACAAAGTTAGAATCTACTGTAATCAATATCAGACACCAAAGAGCAGGTGATGTGATTGAAATTGGCGCCCTCTGTGTGGCCTATATGTACGGCGCTTTTCGAGTTCTACTTTGAGGTTGCCGTTTCACCTCTTAGTATGCCTTCCGCAGTCGAAAGCAAAACGTCAGGGGCAAATTTTCTGCGTGGATCACGACACCTCACCCTGGGTACAGTCACGAAGTTAGCGTGATAGTCCGAATCCTCATAATTAGTCAACAGTCCGGATCGCCTTACGAAAGACAAGGAAACGGCATCCCCGGGAACCCGACTGTACAGCATTCTGGGTGTGGCGGCTGGATTTCATACGACCGCTACTTTCAGAACTCTACCACCACATCATTTCTGCAACTAAAAAATAGTTATTACACAAGGTGCTCAAATGGACCAATAGCTAAACCCAATTCCATTATTTTTCATGATTATGGCAACCCCTTTGACGTTTCCATAATATTATCCAGAAGCAAAATTTATGTTAAAAATTTTAAGTGTTTAATCTGATTCTTATTACATATGCTGTTTAAGTCTACACGATTAAAGTACTTGTAAAGTCTGTCAGCACTATAAGTAACTTCAACCATTGGCAAGTTAGAACCCGTTTGTACAGAGACTTGATGTTATTGTCACTGTTTCACTACAACTGGCCGAGATGGCAGCGTGGTATAAGGCATCATGCTACGGACTGGAAGGCCAGTCCTATCTCGGGTGTGTGTGTGTGTGTGTGTGTGTGTGTGTGTGTGTGTGTGTGTGTGTGTGTTGTCCTTAGTGTAAGTTAGTTTAAGCAGTTTATAAATATAGGGACTGATGACCAGAACAGTTTGGTTCAATAGGTTTACAAACATTTGAACATTAAACTGATTTTATAATATCGTCAGCTTTGGTAACATCCGCAAGGCAAACAGTTACATTCCACTGACTGAAGCAAATATTTTTCCGTTTATAAAAATATGCCACACATTATCGCTCCGGCAGCGGTTTCGTCACTGCATACGTACTTTTGATGGTAGAAACTGTGAAAATAGTGAACATGTTTCTTATTTTAGGTGTTCGAGAACACACAACGGACACTGACTTCGTAAGTATTGAATATGCTGTATTACCTGTTAAAACACTAAGGTTTAGTTCCAAATACATATTGTCCTAAAAAAATCTGATACGCGACCGCAATCATAGCAGTTTATTAAAGAATGAGTGTTCCACATTATTTTTTCTCTCTGTGCATCTGCTCGCTGTCAGTGTCACAGACACAGACATAGAAGAATCGGCACATGCTACTTAGTCAATGGACAATTTTTTTCTTGACAAAGCAATGACTGTCCGATGGTGTAAAATAATTTCTGCTTCCATTTTGTGGACATTTCTCCGTTTGTAGACGACGTCTACATTATTGTGTTGAGTTACAAGTACATTAATCAGAGGAGTTTACTAGAACATGTCGACTAGAATGGAATATATAGTAAGGACTGAATACATTCACTGAAAACATTATGTGCTGCGTCACGAACAATCCTCTCAGCGATGACGTAATGATAAATGCGCAGCACACGCCTACGTCCGACGACGAAACAAAGGCTCACAGGCCATTAAGTCTAACTCTTCCGGGAACTGTGTAATAAGTGTGTATATCATGTTACGAAAATTTGTTGTGTAAGTCACGGAAGAGTTCATTTAGAAATGGCCATTAATGGATCCAAGTAATTTTATTTTACGTCATGTTTTCAGTTAGAAAGTACTGCCTCAAAACGATGTTCATGAAGTACACGTAGTTTTAGAGTTCTTACATAAAGATTCAAAAATTTTTTTTTAATTCTAGATGCAGAAAATTTTCACTTCTTGTATGCATATTATTTCGTGTAAATAACGAGGGAACGGCATGTAGCTGTATGTATCAGTGAGAGTGCTCTTTCAGGGTCGAACTTTACAACGAACTGTAGACAAATGGTGTTAAAGGACTGTTAGCCTTCTTTAACATTCATCTCAGAATTTAAATGCCTAACAGTTTGAAACGGTTGAACTGGAGGATGTCCTTTGTATTTTTGCATTAACAATTAACATCTGATTTGTGAATACTGAGCTTATCCGGCGTAATGAATGTTCGAAAAAGTTACGGTTATGCAAATGAATAAGAAGATCAATGGGCGCTGATACTTAACCGGGAGCTCACCCAACCCTTTTGCGACAACTGCAGAGACGAATCACTGTGCATTGTAATACGCTTATGAGATCCGTTACGGCACGCGTTTTCTTATCTCATAACTGCCGTAACATGTACACCTAAAACAGCTGAACTAGGACAAATCTGATATTATATAAATGGAAATGTGTGTTTTTGTCTGTTTGCCAGCTTTTCTCATCGAAACCACTCAACCGATTTCGGTGAAGCTTGGAAACTTAAATGTGGGACGTCATATGCTACATGAAAATGGATCCAGTTCAACATTCACTATCGGTAGTACGAGCATTTCTGGCACTTAACAAATGACGGAGTAGCACAAGTACTGGATTATTGAGAATATGAATACAAACACGGTTCTATGACATAAAGTACACGTATGAAGAAACTTGCTTCCATTCTAGAAGCAGTGCACTGTGGTCCGACGTAGAGTGGATTGTTGCTAATGAGAAAACACAGTCCTCTTCTGATGTCGCGGTCTGGTTGTTATGGCGGCAGTGTGGAAATCTGTCGAAGAAAAAGACTGCATCCACATAGTCCCCCCCCCCCCCCCTCTCACCGTCTCTGCTGGTTTCGAGGTCTCATTCAAGAACAGAGAGAAATGCGTTTGACAGGATCATTGTCTTCACAACCCACGTCCAAACCTAGACATTACATTTTCTATCTACAGAGAAGGCATTTGATATGCAACGTGTTTCCTTTTAAGAGACATGAGATAGAACTGCAAACAATGCCACAATATGAAACAATGTTGGTTGGATGGATGGATGGATGTTTAAAGGGGACCAAACTGCAACGGTCATCAGTCCCGAAACAATGTTGTGTATAATTGGTACACAAAGCATATTTTAACTATAAATAAAAAAAAAATAAAAGAAAGAAAGAAAGAAAACTGTTGCAAACGCCTGCGGTGGAGTGGCCGAGCACACTAAGGCGCCTTGCTGCGCAGCGCGCGGTTTCTGGGACGTCGAAGATGATTAGTTATTTACGGCGCTAAACAGCTAGGACATTAGCATCCTTCGGAGGTTCCAGTCCTCCCTCGGGCATTGGTGTGTGTCTTGTTCTTAATATTTGAACATTCGTTGTGTGCGATTATTTACTTTAGCGTGCGTATTTTCGGATTTGCTCCGCATTACTGAAAGGTTGGACTAGTGTTGGCCAGATTAGCGAAGTCATAGCGTATTTATTGATCTGAATAGAGTAACGCAAAATGCGGGAAAATATTAGCCATCGGGAAAGCTATTTACTTTTTGACTTTTGGTTTTTATCAAATTTGTTGAAGCACTTTCAATGGTTACATGTTATTCGTAATACGATCTATCACAAAGTAAATAAATAAATGATTAACTTAAACACAAAAAAAACAGTGCTTACACAGGGTTCAATCCCCATTTACACATCATAGTCTAACAAAGATTGTTGGGATTCTCTCTGCTGTGAGACTGCCTACCGCATGACACATGTAGCGCCACTGGCGCCCCTAGCGGAAGGGAGTCAGCCGGAAGTATACCGTATTTTATCTCGTAATTCCCCCCTTTTTTTCTCGAGAAATTTTCTTGAAAACACTAGGGAGGGCATAATGCGAGTAGTAATTCAGAAAGGAAGAAAAATTATGTACTAGGCAGTAAAAGATACCGGTATACGGCAAATTGTAAAAAAATGGTACCTACAGTGCGTTTAAAATTGGTTGCGACTTTTGACATATCGGTGTGGAGTGAGTGGAGGGTTCGCATTGTTTCCAGGGTATGCTGATCGCGCCGGCGACATCTAACGCCACGCTAGCGCCTGGAAACATTCTTTTTCGGTAGGACACAACAATGCAGGATAGAGAACGCAAAGGGCCACCGCGCGACACCACGAGCTACTGTTTACACACTCTTTGGCAACAGCGGTGCCTCACAAGCCGAGCCGGTGGCGGCGGGAGTGGAAAAAGGCGCCTCATTATTGCTGTTACCTGGGCAACGGCGTCTCTTCACCCCGACAAGCCAAACGTCAGAAGTCGCAACTAATGTTGTTTAACACAAGATCTCGAGCTTGCCTTTGCAGCCACGAGTTTATCTTTTTGTCTCCGCCAATACCGTATTGAATTAGAATCGGCGGAGAAATGCCTTCCTGCAGCTTTTACTCCATTTTCTATCGGCGTAAGATAACACATTTAGTTTATATTTTGCCGTATAGTTTGAATATTTCGCCATTTCGCCATTATGACGACTTGTAGCAAACTGACATAGAAATTTCAAACTTACGGTATGTTGTGACAATAGAAATATTCGTTCGTGGCAGTACCGCTGCGACCATTGTCAAGTTATTTGAAGGCCGCTCCTGTTAAAACGAACCAGGAGAGGGAATTATGCGCGATATTAATAAAATAATTTTTTTTATTATGAAAAATCGTAGGGGAGGGCAATATGCGAGGGGGGAGCTTATGCGATAAAATACGGTAATTCTTCCTATTCCATTTCCATTTAGGGACATCAGATAAGGTAAATCTCGGAGTATAAATTATTTCAATATATGGGCAAATAAAGAAATCTCACAGGAGAATCATCACCAGTTTTTAGATCGCCTCCTAAACCTGAATAATAAGGTCAGGTAACTATAATTTCAATATCCATTCAGTTGATCATTTATCAATTTGTTTACCGGTCAATGTTACCGCTGATCAACGTATTACATTTTTATTGTCTCGGTTAAGACACCCTATGGCTGCATTTTGACCTAAACAGCCGCTATCACAGAGTAGGTAAAACATCAGTACCTACTTGATAACAATCCTTTATTGCTGATTTCAACATTGTTTTGTACCTAACAATTTTATTTTTTTATTTTTATTTTTTTTTTTTTTTTTTTTTAATGTTGCGATTTAAAAATTTTAAGATGTGGATCATTTTTTCTTCTTTGTCAGAAATCTGAAGATGCTCTAACCGGGCGAAATGTGTCATTTCAATAAAAGTTTTTGCAACCAAGACATTCTTTTATTCAAAAGTACCAGTTATTAATGTTAATTATAAAACGAGGCCAATGAAAATTATATAATCAAAAGGAGCTTTGCCCTTACTTGTGCAGAATATGAAGAAAAAAATGTTTGTACCCAGACGTTAAGAGTACGTGGTTTAAGATAGTACAAACTTTTAAATGAAAATTGGGTATTAGACGAGCATCCGCCGCGAGTAGTACACGTCTAGTCTGAGAGACATTTAGTGTGAAACTTCGAGATCGATCACAATGTCAGCAGTGAATAGCAAAATGCTGAAATAACGTAATTTATAGCTGTTGCCTAAGTAAATAAACAAGAAAATTGATTTTTCAAAATTAATTTTACAATGCGGTTGTAATTAAGAGGGTTTTGTTATAGATGTGCACTAAACGAAAATAATGTGTATACGGAACCGTTAAGTATAGTTAAAATAAGTGGAGGTTTTCGTATCTAAAGTGAGTGTTACAGGACGATACGCCGAGAAAGTTACAGTCTGACAGCCATCGAGCAATAGAATCGGTGGAAGTACGAGAGCGACCATGTTGCTAGCGGTGGTGACGGAATAATATTATTTCATGGCTTCGCTAATTCACATATTCTCCTGAAAGAATAATTTTGTGGTCATTTGCTGCTGCTACCAGAAAATTAAGTACCTAATTCGATTACTTCATTTTGAAATGCAGGGTTGAGTTGGAAAGTAAATATCCTCATACTAAAAATTTCCAATTACTTTAAAAAAATTTAGAGTTTCTTTACTTTGTAAACAAAACTGTCAAATGCAACCGTAGGCTTTCACGGCCGTTGTCACTGTTAACAAAATTCTTCTGGGTATGAGACTGCGTCGTAGATTTTATAAAATCTACCGACGTTTCGGCCACTGTTGCTGGCTGCCTTCATTAGAGTCTGTGTCTGACTTCTGAACGTGAGATAGCTTGTGACTTAGATAATTGCGCTAACAGCGTTTTTAGGAACAGGAAGAGGGAAGTTGGGCTTTAAAAATGTTTAAATGTTTGTAAATCTATGGGACTTAACCACGGTGATCATGAGTCTCTACGCTTACAAACTACTAAACTAACTTCTACATCTACATACATACACCGCAATCCACCGCAAGGTGCGTGGCGGAGGGTACACTGTACCACTACTAGGCATTTCCTATCCTATTCCACTCCCAAATAGAACGAGGAAAAAAAATGCCTATATGCCTCCGCACGAGCCCTAATTTCTCTTGTCTTTGTGATCACTACGCGAAATGTAAGTAGCTGGCAGCAAGATCGTACTACACTCAGCTTCAAATTCCGGCCCTCTAAATTTCCTCAACAGAAATTTCTTCCAGCGATCCCTAATTGAGTTGCCGGGGCATTTCCGTGACACTCGCGCATTGGTCGAACCTACCAGTAACAAACCTCGCTGCTCGCCGCTGAACTGCTTCTTTGTCTTCCTTTAAACTGATCTGTTGCGGCCTCCAAACACCTGAGCAATACTCAAGACGTGGTCGTACAAGCGTTTTATAGGTGGTTTCCTTTACAGATGAAGTACTTCTTCCCAAAATTCTCCCAATAAACCGAAATCGACTGTTCGTCTTACAACTGTCGTTACATGGTTGTTCGATTTCATATCGCTCATATACGCCTAGATATTTGAACGACGCGACAGCATAAAGAAGCTCACTACTAATGCTGTATTCAAAAATTATGGGATTGTTTTTCCTACTCGTGCGCATCACCTTACTTTTTTCTACATTGAGAGCTAGCTGCCATTCTTCGCACCAACTAGAGATTTTGTCTAAGTTATCCTGTATGCTATTACAGTCAGTTACAGTCGACACCCTCCCATACACCACAGCATCATCAGCAAACAGCCGCAAATTACAATTTACTCTGTCCATCAGACCATTTATATAGATAGAAAATAATAGCGGTCCTATCACACTCCCCTGGGGCACGCCTGACGATACACTCGTCTCTGATGAACACTCGCCGTTGAGAACAACGTACTGCGTTCTATTACTTAGGAAGTCTTCCAGCCAGTCACAAATCTGTGAACCTATTCCATAAGCTCGTATCTTCATTAGCAGTCTGCAGTGTCTGCTAAGGACAACAATTACACCCGTGCCAGAGGGAGGACTCTAACCCTCCGACGGCGAGCAGCGTCGCTCTCCGCAGCGAGGTGCCTTAGAACGCTCGGCCACTCCACCGCGGCTGTTATTCTCCAAACAAGAGGGGAAGATTAGAGAGTCTATGGAAACAGCCAAGTGCCCTGCCAATATGAACAAGAAAGGTGGATACAGACTTCCGGCGTCTTGGCTACCAGAAGCTCCAATTCTACCAGACGGGACCGCGCGAAGAGCGACTCACGCATGCGCCCTGGAGACCACAGCGGCCGCGAGGCGCAAACGCAGAGCACCGGCCAATCGCCGTCTGCAGCAGGCGACCAGTAAACAGCGACAACAGCTGCCAGCTCACTCATGTCCATCCTTGCCAGTAGCAATTTCCTATGCAAAGGCCAATCAAAGACGCCCATTTTCAGCAATAAGAGGGAAGTAATGTTTGTAAATCTATCGGACGAAACTGCGTGGTCATCAGTCCGTAGCTTACAAACTACTTAAACCTAGGTAAACTAACCTACAAACAAACACACACACCCTTGCCCCCGGGAGGACTCGAACCTCCACGGCGAGCAACCGCGCGCTCCGCAGCGAGGTTCTATAGACCGCTCGGCTACTCCACCGCGGCTAAGAGGGAAGAATGCAACTTACAGTCACATGGAAATCTTGTCATGAAAACACCAATCGTTGACGCTCTTTCCCACTAATGGTGTGTAATAATATAAACAACAATAAAGCAATACCAATATCCATCTTCCTCTTCCCCAAACAGCTGTTAGCACAATTATAGAAGTCACAAGCTACCCCACGTTCGCTGACACAGACCCTCATGAACGCCGCCTGCAACAGTGGCCTAAATGTCGGTAGATTTTATAAAAAAAAGCTAGGCGGTCTCATATCCAGAAGAATTTTATTGAAAAAAAAAACTGTCAATTTCGGCCACAGACAATAGACCGATTAAAGCTCTGCACCGATTTCGATGAAATTTCAATGCTACATAATCTACGTGTTGATCTACTTTAATATGCATACTGTGACTTTACCTCAGATTTCGCGCCTTTCATTTTCTTACTTAGATTTATTTTCGAAATTTTATTTTTCCGTACGGCCAGCAGTGGCAGGCCATATCAGATACGGTGCACTTAGCGCGGGTCGGTCCGGGCTAGCAAGCGACAGATGGTCGCTCACACCGTGGGAGCTCCGAGCTTCCGGGTACGACGTATAGCGCGGGGCTCTACCGACACTGCCAATGGTGGGAATCGGCTTCGTGAAATACGTTTTATTAACTTTGTAGGATTCTTGTTTTGAGCTTCAACATTTCTCAAGGATACAGCTATGGCTGATTAATATTTTGTTTAGTTAATAGTGTCTTAAAGTTTAGTATTATTAAGAGTAAGTAGAATGTAGAACGGGTAATGTTATTGGACAGAAAGTGTCAGCCAATGGCGTGATAGTATGATCGATTCTCGCGCCAAGACTTAGAGGTGGACACTAGGCAGTAGCGTTGGGCAACACGATTCCTTTTTTGGAATCGATTCTTGCGATTCAATCCCACATTGTGAAACGATTCCTACGATTCGTTCACGATTCTTTCGCGATTCTTTAGTCTGCATTGGCGCGATTCTTACTTATACATCTTGCTCATAGATGGCAATACATGTCTGTGTCATGGATGTTTGAATCTTAACCTTTTGCATCTGTTCCTACGATTCGTTCGCGATTCTTTATGGTCTGCGAAAGCACGATTCTTACAAAATGCCGAAAAGGTGACAATATGAGTTTCGGATTTAAGTTCAGATTTAAAATAATAATGAGGAAAATCTATTCGATTCAGTTTTCAAAAATTCTCGAGAAAATAGTCTGAAGTTTTGCGAACGGTTATAAATACATAATTACACATCATAGCTCATTTAGTAGCGCTGCAGGTTTAGTGAACGTAGGTCACATATTTCGAATTCTAATCGTATAAATTCTTTTATTCTGTTTGAATACTTCGGCCATTTAAATATAAATTTAAACTTATTATATAAAATCAATTAGTTTAAGGAAACACGAAATAAACATTAAAAATAAAAATCCGTCTCTAAATATTAAATTTCTTTCGAGATGCAGGAAATTCACCTTTATTAAAAAGTCTTTTTTGTAAAATCGGTTTCCTTCAGGAAACTGATAACGTAAAAACCAAAATGGTAAAAAAGATTTATGAGATGGCTTTAAAAACATTTAAAATCGCGTTTTTTTATAAAAAGAATATTTTTGTAAAATTGAGTTTTTAGAAAAACTACAACTTCGTAAATGAACTTGAAAAGCTGAAAACCTCTCTAAACACAAAATATAATCCAAATCGTTACAGCCATTTCCAGCATACGCGAAATATAAATGTGTAAATACGTGTATAAAAGACGTATATTCGTATGTTTTGGCACCAGTAAATTTCGCTGCGTTTTGTTTCTGTCATCTGTAATTCGTGAATAGGATAATAATTAACAGCTCACGATCTTCGTTCTGTGCTTCCTTTGTTCACACGCTTTCTAGCTTTCGTAATTATTCGGCACGATTCGCCACTTGCATTCTAATCAAGAATCGTTGGATTTTGGAATCGTCACGAAACAGGCCATTCTTTTGAACGACGATTCGTCTCCCCTCTTCTCTACGGCATTCGGCACGATTCGGCAAGATTCGACAGTCGCCTTCTAATCGTGAATCGTTGGAACTTAGAATCGTCACGAGACAGACGATTCTTTTGAACGACGATTCGTCTGGATCACGATACGATTCTTAAGATTCTTTATTTTTATTCGTTCAAATGAACGACTCATTGACGAATCGCCACAATTCTACTAGGCAGTCGGCGGATGGTGTCCGGTGTGGAACAACATATTGTGTGTGCGCCGATAGTGCGCTCGGGTAGCTAAGTGTGTAGACACTCGGGGGATATCAGTGTTTATCGTTGTTGTGTGACGTTCCCGTGTGGAGTCACTTATTGTTTCGATCGCGCTACGGACGTGCAGATAGTAAAGTTTGTTGTGTGGTGTCCGGTACGGAACTCAGCATTTATTGAGTTGTTTGGCAGCATATGTTAATGCGCACAGTAGTTGCATTTGGCTGTGTTAATTATTATAATTTTGAGAGTGCTGAAGGTAAAAGTTAGTGGAGTGTTTATCATTTTTTTTTTCTTTTAGGTGGTCAGTTCACAGAATTTCTTTTCCGCGATTTAAGGCAATTTATCGTGCATCTGGCTTCATACTTGTCTGCCACACTTATAGAAATTTTCATCAGTACAGGAACATTTTCAAATTATTTCAAGTAGTTAGAGCAACTTTCTCTATGCTCATTATTCTTGACAGACTCACTGCAATTTGGTAAGCGTTAGAACTGTGATCTGAAGAGAAGAACGTCCAAAGGGACATTACAGTTGTACTACAGGTAAGAAATCCTGTAAGACTTTATTTTGGAAAGAGTGTGTGGGAGACGGCACACGCCTGGTTAATCTGAACACTGATAGGAACATTGAGTATTGTGAGGTGTGTGTCCGCCTGTAACGGAACGAGGCATTTACAGAGTTCTCCGTCTCTTATTTCACGAAGTTGGCATCCCTTAACAGACATTATTTTGTCTGTGTAGCAGCACGGAAAACAGCCGCGTCTCGTCAGGATACGTTATTATAGCACTTACGAACAATGTTATCAAACCACTGTTCTATATTTGACACGTACGCAATGACATCAACGCGATCGCGGCCGCAGCTAAAAGCTAGTTGTGAATGAATTTCTATTTCAGGGTGATTCAAAAAGAATACAATAACTTTAGGAATTTAAAACTCTGCAACGACATAAGGCAGAACTAAGCACTATCTGTCGGCGAATTAAGGGATCTATAAAGTTTCATTTAGTTGTACATTTGTTCGCTTGAGGAGCTGTTGACTAGGCGTCAGTTGATGCTAAGATGGCGACCGCTCAACAGAAAGCTTTTTGTGTTATTGAGTACGGCAGAAGTGAATCGACGACAGTTGTTCAGCGTGCATTTCGAACGAAGTACGGTGTTAAACCTCCTGATAGATGGTGTATTAAACGTTGGTATAAAAAGTTTATAGAGAATGGGTGTTTGTGCAAAGGGAAAAGTTCTGGACGGCCGAGAACGAGTGATGAAAATGTAGCCCTGATCATACCCCCTGCGATTTTTCTTATGGGGGTATGTTAAGGATATGGTGTTTCGGCCACCTCTCCCAGCCACCATTGATGATCTGAAACGAGAAATAACAGCAGCTATCCAAACTGTTACGCCTGATATGCTACAGAGAGTGTGAACCGAGTTGGATTATCGGGTGGATATTGCTCGAGTGTCTGGAGGGGGCCATATTGAACATCTCTGAACTTGTTTTTGAGAGAAAAAAACTTTTTAAATACTCTTTGTAACGATGTATAACAGAAGGTTATATTATGTTTCTTTCATTAAATACACATTTTTAATTTTTTGGCATTCTTTTTTAATCACCCGTATAAGTGATACTGTGTTCCTCCATCTTCCATTGGTTTAGCAGCTGGAAAAATAAACATTGGAAATTACAGTAAATTATCGAGGCAAACGCAGAGTTTAGTGTCTGGCGTGATCCCAACACATTCAGAAGGGCTTTAGTCACGGGTAGTTAACGAGAACTTCAAAGGTATCTTCCAATGCAGCCTTTTTCAGCCCAGATATACTTTTTCAAAGCGCTTTGGTTATGGCGCGAATCCTTTGTTCGAGTTAAGCGTAACTGCGCCGCAGTTTTATGGCGAGAAAGCAGCGAATGGCGTCATTAAGCGGTGTTTATGCGGCGGTCAGCCAACTGAAGTGCGGCTCGCGCCTTCGTCGGCCATAACAGCGGAAGAGCGAGAAACTGGCCGTCGGCAGGACTCTTGTTTTAAAGACAATAGGACTGTGGTGTCGCACAAGTGTAAAGTGCGCGCCACCTACTTTCACCGCGAGCCGCCAAGCACGCACGGCGCGGCGTTCTTACGTCAGCCACGACCGCCCTCTGCGACAACTCCGCTCGTGGCCACCACTAAACGACATCGTTCACTTGGGACTGAGATAGGAACCAGTTAACACTTCGGAATCACATAGGCACTAGTGAAGACTTGGCTATCGGATAGGCACTAGGCAGGCCTCTAGCTCAACTAGCCTATGTATCAGCATTCTGCAGTACTGAGCTATGAGAAAGTTAAGTATTGTATAAATTCTGTGCAATATATATCTCGTTCTCATTTACTCTAGTGTTTCTAGTTTCTGCTGTTCCACTGGCTGCTCACCTCCATACCGCACAAGCGTGCATCCTTTATACCTGAGTCGGTCTCTTTCTACTCGGCCACCGACACCTACGACGGAAACGAGACACAAAAGCGGCGACGAGGCTGGGACACAAAAGTGGCGACGAGGATGGGATACAAAAAGGACAATATCTGAAACTTCGATATTTAGGTGTTTTCGATTGCTAAGGAATAATGGGTAAAAAGTCCTAGGATGTTCCAAACGTGTAAACGTCAAAAGACATCTTATTTCCGTATGGAACAGGAGTAAAAATTTTCATTTTAACGGTGTAACAAAGGCAGGGCGTCGAATGGTTACAAAAGAACAAAAACACATATTTCAAACACAATGGGATATGAAAAAACGGGTAATATTACAATAGACCTTAGAAGAGAATTGCCCGATACAGTTAGTAGTTTTCAGGTAATATAAAGTTTAACCCTTTCCACTCGATTCCTTTTTATCCAGCAATGCCTGAGTACTCGTAACTTTTCACTGAAAGTAGCCTCCATTAAATGTAATGGAAATATGAAAAGATAAATATTAAGTGACCAGAGTGAAGCTTTCACTCTGCATCGGAGTGTGCGCTGATACGAAACTTCCTGACAGATTAAAATTGTGTGCCGAAACCGGGACACGAACCTGGGACCTTTGACTTTCGAGGGCAAGCGCTTTACCGACTGAGCTACCCCGACACGACTCACGATGCCGCCTCACGACTTTACTTCCGTCAGTACCTCGCCTCCTACTTCCAGGAGTGCTAGTCTTGCAAGGTTCGCAGGAGAACGTCTGTGAAGATTGGAAAGTAGGAGGTGAGGTACTGGCGGAAGTAAAGTCGTGAGGCGGCATTGTGAGTCCTGTCGGGACCAATTAAACAAATAATACATTTATTGTAATACGAAACCTGTTTTTTGTCCTTAATTTGATGTATGTCGTGTCGTAAGGGCTTTATTTCTTAAAAAGATCGTACTTCTGGAAGCATTCACTCATTCACTCAGATGACATCCTAGTTTTCTGGATCATGTGTTGTAATAGTGAACAGATTTACGTTTACATCTATACTCCGCATACGGGCGTACATAATGGGGGCCTCTGCCACCCCCACTCCACAATAATTAATATGAAAGAGCTATATTTTTATGATGTTATTTAAACAATAGAAAAGATTGATGTCCGTAAAGTAAAAGTACTCCAGTGCAAATTATTCTCAGAATATTAGCAGAAAAACATACTGAATATCATTAAGGGTCAGCTTAAATAACTTATTTTTACATTAATTTCCCCCCACCCCCAAGTAATAAATATATGCCATATTCACTACTGACTTCAGAAGCCACGTCAGGGTGTCTGGCAGAAACCACCTGTTACCTTCATGTTGCTACAGACAGCACAACCCTATTTTTTATTTGGAGTAAATGAGTGTGGTTTCTTCGATAGTCCTTCAGTTTCTCACATTTTGCAGTGCTTCAACGACATTCCAGCGCTGTTGATGACGCTATACGGTCTGTTATACCACGCGGACAAGATGTCGGTCATCCTGTGCTGTACTCATGTTCTGTTCTCTATTTCTCGCTAGTCGCTGTTTTCAGACTCGCATCATTGTCGTAGCAGCATGGCGAAGGCGCGGGCTCAAAAGGTATGAAAACCCTGTTCCCCGGAGACCGATCGTTCGGCCTAGTTCCATCTCGCTCACATGCCGATATAGCTTGATTGGAGGTCGATGAGGCATACTGTCATTCACTGTGTTGCTTTACACCTTGTATGACAGCTCTGCACTGAATCAACAAGGCGCAACACGGACACGAGGGGGCTCTGCTCTGCCTACGTGTAGCCCATTTCGCTGCAAAACGCATGTTATTGCTTGCAACCTGTTACCAATTCCACCAAGTGTGGTGCTATTCGATTAATTCCTTCTCGGTGTTGCGCGTTTCACAAACGGAAGTGTATTTGAACGCATTATCACTAAACAAAAACGGCTGCAATGGTCACGTGAACACTGTCATTGGAGAGCTAATTGGAGCCGGCCGCGGTGGCCGAGGGGACTGAAGCGCTCCAGTCACGGTCTGCACGGCCACTACGGTCGGGGGTTCGAATCCCCCCTCGGGCATGGATATTTGTGCCGTCTTTAGTATAAGGTAGTTGATAAGTAGTTTGTAAGTTTAGGGACTGTTGACCCCGTAGTTAAGTCCCATAAGCTTAACAAACATTTGAACATTTGAGCTAAGTGGAAAATGTAATCTTTCCGGACGAGTCCCGCATCAACGTGTCCTACAGTTATGTCCGCGTACTTGTCCGGCGGCATCGTGGTGGGTGCAACCTGGAGGGCTACATTGTGGAGCGGCATAGCGGACAAAGCCCAGGTGTCATGGTTTCGGACGCCACTGGTTACAACAACCGAGTTCGCCTCTTACGTATTAAGGGCACTTTCAATAGCGAGCGTTGCCTAACAGTGGCTGTAGAGGCTTAGTTACTCCCACTACTTCAGGCATCTTCTCAGGTTACGTTTTAACAGGGCAATTCCCGGCCACATACTGCGCTTTATGTCCAAGACTTCTTCGGAGAGCGGCGGGTACCATTCCTTCGCTGGCCTGCACGTTCGACAGACATGTCGCCCATTTAGCAGGTTGGGATATGTTCGGTCGGAACGTGGTGCGTCACGGTTCTCCAGTGTCATGGATTTGTGGACAGGGATACAAACTGCGTGGAGGTAAATACCTCAGGAACGTATAGATTCAATGCCACGGCGTATAGCAGCTCTAATTGCAGCGCATGGTGGCCACACGGGATACTGAGTAGTAGGGCTCAAAGCACATGTACAGATTTAAAATGGTAGTAATTTGTACAATTAATTGAATTCAGGCATTTTCTTCTTGGTGTTGAAATTTCCACAAATGTTAGTGTATATTAAAATGTTTGTAAACCTGAAACTTCTTGGCAGTTTAAAATTGTGCGCCCAAACCGCGACTCGAACCTGGGACCTTTGTCTTTCGCGGGCAAGCGCTCAATCACTGAGCTATCCCGACACGACTCACGGTGCGTTATCAGTGGTAGAGCGCTTTTCCGTGAAAGGCAAAGGTCCCAGGTTCGAATACCGCTTCCGGTACACAATTTTAATCTGCCAGAAAGTTTCACATCAGCGCACACGCCACTGCAGAGCGAACGTTGACATTCCGCTTGTAAACGTATTGAATCAAAATGGTATTGTCATCAGTCCGTAGACTTACAAACAAAAATGCTCAGGACAAAACACACATACCCATGCCAGAGGGAGAACTCGAAGTTCTAGCGGGAGCACCCGCCCAGTCCACAGCACGATGCCTTTAGACTACGTGGCTACACCCGCGCAGCTGTCTCAAATGCCCTTTGGTGTTAAGGATTGTTCCTGTCTCAGTTGGTGTTGGCCTATCTTGTCTCTGAGACCGACAATTGCCTTCACTCGTAGTGATATTGCTTAACAACAGATGTCAGAGAACTTCAAGAAAAGGAATACGGTAATGCGAGCCACGACATACCAGTTAACCGTGTTCTGTATCCGTATAGGCCCGACTTACATGCGCGTGTATTGCAATATTTACTCAGTCGGAACTATGTCACCACACATATAATCTAAGCTTTCTGTTCGTCTTTCTAAATTAATGAAATTACATAGTATCTACTGATACCTACACACATTAGGGTCCTACCATATATGAAGTAATGAACTAATTGAGATCAGGAAGAAAAGCAAGAACAAAATTAATAATTTTTCCTGTGTATTTCAGAAAACCTAATGAAAGCATTGGCTCTTGAGAACGCGTTTCGATGTTCGCAATTTTTAGCTTCACTTAAACATAGAACTGTGAAACAGTGTACGTTTTCCAACAGCTGTTTTTATAAACAAATTTATACAACTGTAGCTAACACCAATAACAGCAATAATAATAATAATAATAATAATAAGCATAACTTGTCACCGACTCCAAAAATAACAATAATTTTAACTACCTTATATTATCGTAATAACTTCATTATCGTAATAATTTCATTTTACTTAAGAGAACTCTAAAAAATATTTTAATCATTGTTTATATTCATAGCTATATGGTGAGTTATATTTAAAGTGGGTAGATACCTATCTATCTTCTTGCGTGGTAAACACATATATAGTACCTACATATTAATGAGGAAAAAAGGAGTTTGATTATTAAGTTGTAGAAGAATACGCAAATATTTTTCGTTTTACTTTTTAGTGCATATTAATTTGTTTGCAATATTTTAAGTTGTTTTTTGTTAAAATTTCGTTTGTTAATTATTTAATCTGTCATGTAAATATTATTCACAGTGTAATAATTTTTTATGTTTCCAGTCAGACCTCTAAGGATACTCTAGCCGGCGAAACGAGTAACACACATTAATTATAAAACTATCCAAGACAGGGTTTTTATTTAAAAGTAATAATAATTGGCTATGGAATAATAAAAGTCACCAGGAGAGATATTAATAATGCTACATTGTAAAAAGACTACGAATAATGACTTATCAGGTGATGAGAACCGAAAAATATAAGACAAACAAAAACAGAAAATAAAAACTACGCGGAATGGAGAAACATGTGATTTACAATTCTCTGTTAGGACACCAATGACACCATATGTAAGGATAAAATGGTTGAGCAATATTGCCTTAATGCTAAATTTGTATCGGGGAATGGTAATTCTTGGCCGTTTTTGGCAGAGCGCGAAACGCTAAGCGCTGTTCATGCCCACGCTCCCGTTATAGATATCCGGCAGAGACCTGTCTTCCGCAATTACAGAAAATCCTGTGGGTGGCCTGTCAGAACAACGCGCTACCCAACTGCCCCTGACGCGTGACACATTGGTCTTTTTTAACCTTTTGATTTCAGCGTTCCGTTGAAATAACCTTTAAAAGAATGAAAACTGCGCAAACCTCTCCGTTAGCTGGGTTCTGACACGTATCACTAACAGCTGTGTATACAGCACGTTTGCGTGTGACTTCTGTAGTCTGGTCATCCGCAGCGTTATTTCGTTGGAAATGCCAGAAACACTTTGTAGAACGACACCTCACCCACCAAAGCAAATTAAAGCGAAAAATATCGTTCGTTATTCAGATATTTGAAGGCTGTTATTTCCAACATAAGTCTCCTGTTCCCAATGTCCGATGAAGTGCAAATATGTCGCCAGTTTGATCAAGTAACCACCGTCACTTCAAAAGCTTTGTGATATCTCACGTACAGTCATTTAGCGAAAAGTAATCAGTTTCCATAATTTTTGTTTCTCGATGTCACTTTCTAATAAAACAATCATTACCTATTTCGGTCCGATTACTCACCTTCTGATGATAGAAATGTCCTCCTAACGAGAACATTTTGGGAAAACAATGAGATTTGCTCACCAGTTTTCCATTTTCCATTTGAAATTAGCCGAAGTAGCTGAACGATTGTTTCATTAAAAGTAATTGTGTCATAAAATAACACGATCGCCATATCCTTAAGCGGAGTCTCCTCTTCCCGCGAGCTTTTGTGTTAGGGATTGATCGGTTCATTTGGAAGTATTAATGTTTGTATTAAGTTTTCGACATTGGTTATTACAGAAGAAAATCAGGATAACTTCAAGAACTCGCACTACAAGGGTTCCGGGCAAATGAATGTAGATATCCATATATATATATATATATATATATATATATATATATATATATATATATATATATATATATATATATATCCATTCAGAGAATATAGAATCTTCGCCATTTTTGTCCGTTGTTGATATTAATGCTGACGAGATATTAGTCCTTGGATATCCCACATTTTCAAAATTCGTGTTAATTTCTTTTTTTTAAATTTAAATGTTTTTAGTTATTTCGCAAACACTAATGTAATGGTTTCAATAATTAATTTTTAACTTACATTATGTTATGCTACATATCAATGGCAGATCGATTAACTTCCTCTGCTCCAGTTGGTCTAGTGGGAGACGTAAGACCAGCCATACGTCCAATGTTGATATGATAATGTCGAATACTGTTTCAGGGGAATTTATAATACACTTTTGTGTAAGCGTCGAATACTTTCTATCTTCAGGACGATATTTTGTTTGATATTTGTACTTCTCAAGCAATGGGAGATTTCTTTGACATAATGCAGGCGATAAAAGGAGTTTAAGGCAAACACTGCCACCCTTGCAGTTGCACGTCTTTATACTTTACACTCCTAAATGGCAAAAGATCGATTTCACAGCGGTAGAAAACACCAACATAGGTCACGCAATGAACACGACATATCCGTAAATTACATACACAATAATTGCTTGCGAGTATCACACCTACCTCTTACTTCAAATCATGTCAAAATCACTACAGTGTTTCCTGTGTTTCTTGACGGAGAACAGGGGAATTATAAGTTCTGATTATAAAAAATAACACCTTTCCGGATTTCATTTCCTTATACTGTGAAACCTTGGGCATCATTACGGTTTGATGAGCGAATCTACGAGTAACAAAATATATGACTTAAAAGGCCGTATAATTTGATTATATTAAATTACAAGCTTTAATTTCATTAGAGCGTTGAGCTTAATACCTGATGTGAAAAGAATAACAGTAAGTGAGGATCAAAGAGTGAGGATACGAGATTGGTGGGAGAGTAAGAAAAGGTAAGTGGATGCAAATTGTAGCAGTGGGCGCAAAACGGACGGGAGTGATGAAGACATTTCATCTTCAGAATTGAGAGTCTGCATCTTCCAAATTTTTGTCAAATTTTACCTATTCCCTTCATCCACGTGTTAATGTTTCTCAGTCTACGGTTTACAAGCACTAACCATCCATCAGACCCTGTTCGCATGCCAGAAGTTAGTTGAGGGATGCGGAATAACGATTAGACCACTGTTTCCCCGACTTCTCTGTCAGTCTTTTGAACAGTACATATTCTTCTTTCTCTCACACTAGCGTTTTAGCTGTTATTTCTCACGACAGAAGAAAACATTCCTTTATTCACTTTCAGTGAAACACACAAGACACCTGTGTGCTTATATAATGTGGTTACATAATTCCCCCAGGGGCCTCACGGTTCTTTCGTGAGTACGTACATGGCGAGCACAGGGCCCCCGAGCTAATGAAGTCTTCCTTCCTTCTTTACTTCCCGGACTGCATTTACTTTCCTCCTCCCCTCCTTTCCTATTCTCACTCCTTCCACTCCCCACCGGGGGGATGATAACCTTAGCATTTTAGTCCCTCTATCCCAAACAAACAACCCAACCCCACCCCATTATATCATGGTTTTCTGATACAGATATATAAACATGTGGATCTCAAAGTTAAAAGTTAAAAGATCTGAAACTACACACTACATTAGTTCATTTTAAAATATGACAAGCTTTACTAATTTACTACTAAACTGAGGGAAATTATTCCACTTAAATTTCTAGTAAAATAATGAATACAAAATTTGTGACCCATTAAATATAGAAATTACAACAGTTGTCCTAAGAAGAAATATGAACTGAAACAGTTAAGTTTCGTTATGCTGAAACAACATGAAACAGTTAAACATTTAGAACTTGTAAGACTGAAATTAAGCTGATTAAAATGTGAATAAAGTGATTTTTTATATCAAACCTGGCCGACGTTCAGCAACTGCTTCTAGGAACTTTACGCAGCCAATGCAATTTCATGTGAAAGTTTGTTAGGTTATTGTCGTATCGAAAAATTAATGTTTCTTTACATAATGTAAACCTGTTGTCACAAACATTTATCAGTAATTCACATATGTCATTTATGTACAAAATGCATGCGTGATTATAGACAAATGGTTAAATTTAACTTCAATTTCTGCCTTGTTTCCAGTACTGCAAACAAAGTAAGAAAGTAAAATTGACATTGAGCTGGTTGCCAAGCAGTAGTAAATTAGTGCTAGTGAACCTAATAGCTTGATAAAGCGCTACAGAGATGGTTAATGTCTTTGTACACAATCTAACTGTTCACCACTGTTAAATGAACAAGCGAGAGAAAACCTCTTACCCCATTTCAACGTCTCCCGACGAAATAGATCATTGGCTTTTTTACTCTTTTTACTCTTTTTTTCCTCTTCTTATGGTGCATTACAACATTATGAAGTTGATCCTTGACTGATGTTAAACTTTGATATTACCGCAAGTAAAAGTCCCTTCCCGCAACATATTTTTCCACTTCCTAAGATTCAGTGGTTTAGAAGGGTCTTCCTGTTTTTCATTACAATACCTACACCCAAGGATTTATTTTCCCACAGATAATTCAATACAACAGGGCGAGCTGCCAGTTTGAATGAAGAAACGTATAGCGTACAATCGTGTTACAGCGCGGGAAGCAAAGCAACGTACTATTTACGGCTTCGACCAACTGTTGTGTTTGCTTCTTCGATTCGCAAAGGTGCTTAAAGGTGCTAATCTCCATTATATCGTGGGTCAGCATGGAAACATATTTTTATTATCTAACTGGAAATATGTGTGACTGACACGGTGATGAAAAATACAGATATCTGTCGTTTTTGACAAATTGGTATATTAATCATTTAGTGTAATAAAAAATAGAACACCTCCCATAACACCTATATCAAGTAATTATAATATTTATATCTTTCATGATTACTCTTTGAATGGGACTCTACAAAGTAAATAAATTGTGAGAAGAAGCGTTAGGGGTAAGTTCAAAATTCGCAGACACTTTTTGCTCCTCAATCAGTTAAATACTGAACATAAATTTTTCTGAATATTTCAGACATTAGGTACCTCTTCAAGACTCTATTTCGTGTATCCAATAATGTTCCTCCTTGTGAAAGAGTCCAGGTTTCTTTTTTTGCATCGCAAGTCCTTACAAGAGCAACTATTAACAATCCAGAACCTCCCAAAATGGCATCTACAAATGTAGTAGGACCACTCAAAAATTCTTTATACTACACCAGGTATCAAACTCAATGTATGTAATGCCTTATAAACAGGCATTCCAACTTATAATACAGCGTTCCTGTATATCTGGTAAGGGAACAAACTGCATTTCATCTGTCTTTCTAGTTCGTCACCCTTTACCTTCTCTTGTGCTTCTTTCTTTTTCTATCAGTCTTTCCCAATGAGATACTAAATTCTTATTTAAAAGTTCATTTTTCTCTTTGTAAAAAAATAAAAAAAAGGAACTGACATGATGTTCTTACTTGCAGCAGAATCTTGTTCACCACAGGAGGACCCGGAGCTTGCTTTGTTTTTATTTTTGTTTTTTTCCTTTGAGAAAAAGAAGAATCACAAAATCAAAGAATCATCTCGCAGGTTTATCTTCAAAGGTTGGTTTATCCACTCTTAATACCTCGATTCGTGTTCTTTTGCGTGTTGTAGGTGAAATCTGCAAATTTTTCCCTAACTGTAAAATAAATTACAAACATGTTAAGCTTTGTCACTTAATTGAATCTCTAGAAGAAAATGCTGTAGGCCTTATGTATTTGTATTCATCAGAAATAAAGTATTAACTTTGAAAATACGTGTCCAATCAACACGCAACCAAGCTAGCGTTATCCGAAATATGCGTTCCATAGGCACTATGGTATTAGAGAAAACAATAATTACTTCATGTCAACAATCAATCACACCACAATACTGACAAGGAAATTGTGTGAAGCTACGGAGGCAGTCACGCCTACAGCGCAATCTGTATAACCAATCAAATAAAATAAATGTTCAAGCGGGTCTCTCACCACATACTTCCTATCATCTACCTCAGTTCCTGGCTATAACGTAGATGGAAGTCCGTTAAGGTTTTGCTCAGTTTAACTCAGCTTTCGACCACTGGGCATTGGTGGGTCTTCAGAGTGTCTTGGGTGGTTGGGCGTGGTTCCGGCCGTTGAGGTGCTTTCTGATGGAGTGTGGGCTGCGCGACTCTCTCGTTGGCAAACACGCGCCTCTGCCCCCCCCCCCCCCCATCTTCTGCACGCTTCCCTCCTCCCATCCACAACAGAGAGACGTCCCCCATCTGTTGCTGACGTCCCGTCGCTGCCACACACCTTCCACACCTTAGTCGACTGTCACAGAACTCGTCGCGCCATTCGCTCCGTGCCCCGGAGAGGTATATCCTTCTAATGGGCGGTAACACCAGAACCGTTCTTGTTTAGACCATCAAGTACTTTACTGTTACGTGCTAAGGCATGGACTGTCGTGTTTGTATTGAAGCTACGTTCACTTATTGATCGACAAAAGACAAAGATTTTCAGCGTAAGTTATCGACTGACAAAGTTAAATTTTCCAGGGTACGAAACGTATCAAATGAATGTATCAAAACTGCTAACGTAACAGCGTCTATTATATTCAAAGTGCTTACTTAATCAGATATTAAATTTTGTTTTAAACGTCCTCATCAGGTACTAAGAGACCAAAGCCAGTTATATTGAACTCGGTGCTGGCAGTATGTTTGGGCAAAACATTTATGTGGCACTATATGTTATCCAGGTTGAACAGCCATTTTGTGTTAAATACCTTTGTCTTTAGCAACCTAAGTGTTGAAAAGTGAGTGGCGTACATATTTTTCTGCAGGGAGAGTGAGAGGTGTGTTATGTTTTGTTTAAGTACAAGATACTCATTCACATTAGTATCTCAGGAGGACCTTTCAAAGTATCTTGGCCGGCCGCGGTGGCCGAGGGGAGTGAGGCGCTTCAGTCACGGTCTGCACGGACACTAGGGTCGGGGGTTCGAATCGCTCCTCGGGCATGGATATTTGTGCCGTGCTTAGGATTAGCTAGTTCATAAGTAGTTTGTAAGTTTAGGAACTGATGACCCCGTAGTTAAGTCCCATAAGCTATACAAACATTTGAACATTTTGAAAGTATCTTGTTGTTGTTGTGGTCTTCAGCCCGGAGATTGGTTTGATGCAGCTCTCAACCCTACTCTATCGTGAGCAAGCCTCTTTCTCATAAGAACAGCAACCCATATCCATTTGAATCCACTTACTATATTCGTCTCGTAGACTCCCTCTGCGGATTTTTCCCCTCATTCTTTCCTCCAGTACTAAATTTACGATTCCTTCATGTATATAAATGTGACCTAACAATCGATCCCTTCTCTCATTCAAGATGTGCCAGAAATTTCTTTTCTCCCCAATTCTATTCAGTACCTCTTCATTAGTTACGCCATCTACCTACTTAATATTCAGCATTCTTCTGTAGTGCCACATTCAAAAGGCTCTATATAATACTACGTCAAAGATCAAAAGAATAGACCACGGTTAGTGGTAAAGTTCATGGTTTCGCATTCTCATATCTTATCTATGCCCATTGTCTTCACTTTCTTTTATCCTTCCCTAATAAGAAAGGAGAACGAACAACGAAATAAGACTTTCTTCTGTTTTGCTTGGACT
This sequence comes from Locusta migratoria, assembly GCA_026315105.1. NCBI lineage: Eukaryota > Metazoa > Arthropoda > Insecta > Orthoptera > Acrididae > Locusta > Locusta migratoria. The sequence continues at coordinate 109,230,620 of CM048747.1, forward strand.
TAGATGAAATCGATCGCACGGGACATCTACTCTTCATATAAGTGTGATGAGGTGAGTAGAATTTTTTGGATAAATATCAGAAATACAGAATATAAAATTTTGTTGAGATCATCTCAATAACTTACTTAATTCTTCATTTTTAAATATGAATAACTGCAGTAATTCTTATTAAGATTAACCGATGCCATTATTGGTCGCCAATACGGGAACTGTGAATGTTTGATGGATCCTGGTAAAGAAATATTAACATTCATAATAACTGACTTAATTGTCATGGTTATTTTTCTTGCAGCAATAATAAATAATTAAATTTTGCAAATACTTTCTTTCGAATTGTTTATTTTTCTTGCAATGTCAGAATAATCAGAATATTTTCATTACAGAGCTCTCTTACCAGACGTGATAGGCAAAATTAACCGAATGACAATATCAAATGCTATCATTACTTCTAAATTATTGACAGAAAAAAGGTAGATTTCGCCTTTTATAGTGTTGCTCGCCGCCCCCTAATCTAACTTAAAATAAATTAATACAGGTTGCTTTCTCTCTTTAATCGTATCTGCATTACCAACTGTTTTTGTTACGGCGCAGCGTGTAGTGCACCAACAATAAAATTATAGTTTCCTAGTGTTACCATCCTAATGCGGCCGCACGGTCCGATGGAGGCCAGTAGTAAAATTTGACCCAACTAGCGGCTTTTATTAAACCACCTTAATTCTAACAAACTACTGAGCGAGCAACGCTATATCTATCCTCTTCCTGTCTTAACTATTTATCGTCCAAGTTTCACTCCCAAGCAAGGCAACACTCCATACAACTGTCTTCAGAAAAGACTTCATTACACTTAAATTTATATTCGATGTTAGCAAATTTATCTTTTTCAAAAACGCTTTTCTTCCCATTACCATTCTGCACTTTATATCCTCTGTACTGAGGTCATCATATGTTATTTTACTGCCCATGTAACCAAACTCATCTACCGTCCTTAATTGTTTCGTTATCTAGTCTAATTCATTCAGAATCACCTGATTTCTAAGACTGCGTTCCATTATCCTTGTTTTGCTCTTCTTATTGTTCAACAAAAAATTCCTTCCAATACTCTGTCCGTTCCGTTCAATTGCTTTCCCAAGGCCTTTTGCTATCTTTGATATAATAACAATGTCATCTGCAAAACGCAATGTATTTATTTATACACCCTAAAATCTGCTGCTTTCTCCAAATTTCTCTTAGCTTTCCTTCACAGCTTGCTCAGTGTACAAATTGAATGACATTGGAGACAGGTTACAGCCCCACCTCTTACTCCCTTTGCAACCATTACATGCCTTCCATGCCCTTCAACTCAAATAACAGCTGTTTGGTTGATGTACAAGTTGTAAGTAACCCTCCGCTCCCTATATTTTACCCCTGCTGAGTTCAGAATTAGAGAGCGTATTCCAATCAACAGTGTCAAAAGCTCTCTCCTCACGTGTTCCTACACTTCTCCTGAATCCGAACTGATCTTCACTGAGGTCAGCATCTATCACCTTTTCCATCCTTCTGTAAATAATTCGTATTAAAATGGACTGAAAAGGTCACAGTAACTCCATTGTAAGAATACAGAGTCGTACATGGTAGCTCCATAATAGTTCCTAACTGCGTAAGAGTTGTCGATACAGCATTTTGCGCACGAACGGACTTCTCGTCCCATAACTGTTCGATGAGGTTCATTTCGGATCCTTAGAAACGAAATTCAGGAAGAAGTCAATGAACAGTTCTTCGTAGTCTCCAAGACGCAGGACATAAACATTCATTATGCATAATCGGTTCAATTGGATCACAAGACACATTGAATTCCATTTCAAAACAGCTCACGCATTATGGAACCGTCATCAACTTGCACAGTGCCGTGTCGACAATTTGGGTCCATGCGTTCGCGGGGTTTGCGTCGTACCATAATCCTAGAATAAAATCTTTAGTAACTGATACCGGAACTCACCTGACCAAGCCACGGTTTTCCAGTCGTCTGGGATCAAACGGATAGGCGCTTCAGGCGGTGTCGTGTCATTGGGAAAGGCACTCCCGTCAGTCGTCTGTTGCCATAGCTCATATAATCCAAATGGCTGGCACAGTCCTAACCAGTAAGTTCGTCATACGTTCCACATTTCTTCGGTTATTTTAGGCAGAGCTGCTCTGCTGTCACCACTGACAACTCCACATAAACGCCCCTTCTCTGTGTCAATAAGTACAGGCCACTGACGTCCATCGACAGAGGTAATGAAAGAAATTCGTTATTCTCGGCATTATCATGACACTGTGGATGACGTAATATTGAATTCTTTAACGATTTCCGAAACAGAATATCGCAAGCGTCAAGGTGCTAGTAACACTGTGCATTTTAGATCCGTTAATTCTCCTCGTGTGGCGATATAACCGTGGCAGATCTGTTCAACTGAATATAAGGAGTACAATTTCACCATCATTTTATGCGTTATGTACGCGATAATACTGCCATCTGTATGCAAGTAGCTATCACACGTGACACCCGCTGTATCCTACGTCGCAAACCACCCACTTAGGCTATATCAAGCACTCTGAAAGTCATCGAGCTTATTCTCCCGTTTAGATTCGTCAAGGTGACCCATTACGATACACTCTCCTCGTTGTCAGAAACGAGCTAGCGCCTGGGAACACCAGCGACTGCTTTATGAAAGGCGTTCTGCTTAATGCATTCATCCCAAATTTCTCTGGAACACCAATAAATTAATAAGTTATAAAAATAAGTACTATGAGGCAGGCCAGAAGTACACAAACGTAAAGTACTGAATTAAAATTTGTACAACGGATGTGACTCGAACCCAGGACCTCTTGTCTACGCTATACCAATTTTTTTGTTTTCCTTTTTTTTCCTGTTTTCTATTTTAATGATAAATAAAACAGGAAGGAACATTAAAAAAGGATTACGTGCCACCGCTAGATTTACATAGAAAATCAAATAAATGACAAATTACAACACTTCAGGCGTTGGCCCTATCTTATCCAAGGCCCAGTGCTACTAATCTAATTCTTATAGGGGACAAGAAAGGGTAAAAATATAAGGACTTTCAGGGGGTCTATAAAAATTAAGTGAAATAATTTATTATTATTATTTTTTATCATTTTATTTTATTTATTTATTGCGGAGAAAAGAAAATGTAAGGATGAACAACTTCATTGCACAGACACACTAACTCCGGGGTGGGTTAGAAATAACACTACAGAGAAAATTTGCAAAATATTGCCCTGATTTTGGATTGCGGACAACAGTGCCATGACGTATGTTCAGAAAACCACTCAGCCACAGCGACCCAATTGATACCTTCACTTAAAGTACTATCCCTCTTCAGCACGAACTTCGACTCTGCCCCCATGTTTCAGTGCGTAATAAATATCGATGTCGCAGAAGCTCTTCAACAGAGGAATGTACTGGAAACATACCTGTCTTGTACCTCACGCATAGCTAATGTAAATCTAGAATAGCAAACCAGTTTCAACAGACATTTTATTTTTGTGTATAGAGAAGGTCCTGAGTAGAAGGAAAGGCATTGAACTAAAATTTATATCGCGATCGGGACTCGAAGCCGACACCCCCGCTTGCTAGGCAGACACTTCAATCATTCCGTCACAGCTGTCTTATGGATATCGCGGTACATATATTTTAAACATTGACTTCGTTTCGAATATTATTCGTATATAACTGATGTATTGTGATACAGACGACGACATTCGTTTTTAAATTTTCATGCTATTGACTGCACAAGAAATAATTCCGGATATCCATTTACTCAAAAACCGTAAGTTTGTGCCGAAAATAATATTTCTTAACGTTTTAGACTGTCTCATAGTTCTTATTATCATAAGCATTTGCGGTACCTTCTAGATCGTCAAAGTCGTTTCCCAATATCTATTGTTGTTCCGCAGATAATTTCGGTCAAAAGTTTAAGTGTAACAGCTGATTAGCGTCACAGCAGTCGTAACAGACACTCCGGGGCAGGAAGCGCTCGCTGAAGCCGTGACCGTCCCAGATCGCTTCACCCATGCCTGAGTCCGGGGTTCGCTGCTCGGTTTACCGCCAGCAATGACAGGGCGCTGTGGGGTGGGCAGAGCGGAACAGAACGCGATCGACCGCATGAAATGATCAGTACGGTCTGAACAGCCGAGGCAGAAACCTCTCCATGTGGGGAACAGATGCGCAGCCGGAAGACATGAGCAGCGCGTCACCCGAGGCGTGGACAGGACGTCGTATTGGCTGCAGCTCACGGTGTGGGAGCAGTCGGCCGTTGCCAAACACCAGAGTGAGTCTGCTACCACCGGTGAAGGCCCCTGCCAGAAGACAATACTGGCTGAGCACATTCGTTGTACACTGAGAACTCCAATGAAATATCGATCGAAGAAGTTTTGAATTCTTACAAAGTGTGCGATTAGAATACAGGTCTCCAGAATAGAAGGGAAATGCATTGGCTGAAATAGGTTCCCGGATATATAGGTAATGAAACCCAGTGCTTTGACCTAGTCGGCGAGTATTCATCAAAGACATGGGTTTCGCAGAAGTAGGCCAGGGAAGTGTTATAGGGCCGATATCATTTTCTATCCACATACCTGATGTGAAGAATATGGTGTAGCAATCTACGGCTGTTTGCTGGCGATGTAGTGGTGTAAGGGAAGCAGTTGGCATTTACTGACTGTAGTAGGATACGCGATGACTTCGGCGAATCTTCAAGTTGCAAGTAAATGTAGAAAAATCTTCGGTAACAAAAATGAATAGTTAAAATAATGTCATGTATTTGTAGGAAGCTGCTTCTGGCATGTCAGGTCGATTAAATATCAAGGAGTAACGTGGCAGGGCGAAAAACCAAATGGAACAAGCACATAAGGACAGTGGGAAAGCGCACTATCGGTTAATTGTGAAGATGTAGTTCGTCGATGAAGGAGACTATAAATCGCTTCTGCTAAAGTAATGGAGTCCTCACCATACTTTCTAAAGGATGACTAGAGGATGCATGTGTTAAAATAGAAACATCACGAATGGTTGATACGAAATTGACGTTTGTGTTATGGAGGGGGGGGGGGGGGGGGCAAACAAGGGTATTCCGTGCACAGTGGGTAGCAGTAGTGTGGGCTTGGTGTAATAACTACCGTATCTGATAAATAAACCGAACACCCGGCTTCAAAACATGGCCTGGGCACAATTGCAGTTCCTTGACATTCACCAGGTTTCGTATGATCACCAAAGTACTGAGAGGAATACCTACCCACAACAAGTACGTACATTTTCAGCTACACTGCTTTGCAGTTTCATTAGAAACGCAATGCACTACGAGAACTTCGCGGAACAACACCTTCGAAATCTTAACTTCATTAACTTCTGACCGTTGCAAGCGTCTTCGAGTGGACTTCATATTTGCAACTGCTGGATGGAAATTGCTGGTCAGTAAATCTATGCGTCCCGTCTACCGCCTCATTCGGACCACATGAGTAGATTTATATACAACCACGAAGACTTCGTACAGCAAGCGAATCGTGCAACGCACATGTCGGTATTCGTACACTCCCATCTGAGACAATATCCGTCGCATATAAGTCTCAGCAACGTAGCTTATATTACAGATTCAAATCGCAATATTTTAACGATCATAAATTACTAGTTTCGACCGATCAGTGATGGATCCCCATAATATTAAATAAGATGAATGCATTCTCCAATCACACGACTGGATGAAGGCACGCTTGCGGACACGCTACAGATCGATGAAACATTACATAAGAAGTACCTTTGTTACTGAAACCTGGAGGAACGCCATGCACATGTATATTACCACCTAACAACATGTGTTACGTACCGAATACAGAACAGACACTAGGCGGAGAATCGTTACATTATTCAGGCAGGAACAGAATTTTTTACCCTGAACTAAACAGCCTGACTAATTGTACATAGAGGAATATAAGCAATGCACCTATAACAGGAATGTAAGCAATGCACCTAGGATAAACGTGTAGCAAATACGTTACACAGATTTTCAGTGGAAATAAATTAGTGACTGAATGAGGTCTTTTAATAAATTTGGAACAACAGGAATTTAAAACTCGTTCCAACTGACCGAAAAAATAGTTTGTGTTGAAAATAATGTTTGTTTTAGTCTGTTTTATATGATTTATTTTCAAACGTTCGCACCTGTGAACGACCAATTTCAATATCTACTGTTGTTAGAGATATTTGGGGTGAAAAGTGTAAGTGGTTATCTTGTATACGGAAAATTGTATAACTGACTCTTACGACTGAAAATGCCTGAGTCATATTGATGCAGATGTAGTTGAATACACTGCAACGTAATGCATTAAGACAATAATGAAGAAACTTCGTATGTGCCTAAAATATAGAAGATCAATATGATTCTGAAAGCCATATTAACATCTAATATCAATTTGAACAAGGAAATAATTCTTTCTTTATTTATGGAAAGACTCCAGGCGAGAGTGTTAGGAACAACAACTGTACTGTAAAAGGGGTAGTGCTTTTATTGCTGTTACTAGCGAATAATATAAAAACTTCTGTTACGATAGTAGCAGAGAGTCATAAAAAACTTGTAGATTAGTGTTGTCAGAGTAGTCAGACGCGGGACATGAAATGACACGCAAAATATTACGAAACATTCATAAAAATATTTCCCTCGCGACGTCGTAAATGAACCGCGGTGTCACACTTGTACAGGCAGTTATATCAGGTTCCTCTTCAGGTTTTGATAGAGACCATCTCAATCTTCGACGTCCATTCCCTACCGGAAATACATGCAGGACGAAATTTTGTGACGGACATTTTGTTATTGCTAGCATGTGAGGAATCGCACTGCGAAGCACGAGGGCACGAATTTAGATTCACCCTATATATTTTATATTAGCAAATTTCTTTTCTTTAAAAATAATTTTCCCCCGGCTGCATTTTACGTTTTATAGTACTACTTATAAGTTTATAACCTTTTTGGAAACACCCATAAAAGTTTTTAACAATTAATAAGATAAGAAGTAACTGAAAACCTAAGTGGTGTGTTCTGCTTTATGTCGAATCCGTACAGTGTTTCTCCTATAATTCTTAAAATTAATACCATTTGTTTATATGCTATATGAGTGCCGCTCAATTTTCGGTAAGCATTTTACAGTACAGAATTCCATGATTACTGGCAGCTCCTATGAACATTGTTTAGAAAGCGTAGCCCACCTTCGCATAAACAATAATTTCAATTAATAATTGAATATGTCTTCACTAATATAACGAAATTAACTTTACAGTTACAAATTAGAAAACGTATGGTCGCGTAACTAAGGAGTTCTAGATCCGGATAATTGCGCCACATCTATAAGTTTAAACACGCTTTACTCGCCACCCTACCCACCCGTCAACTCGATATGGGACGGGAATTTCTAATCCTCCCACCAACAGTGATATAAATAGGAAGTGGGGTACACAAAAAAAGCGCCACTATAAACACGAACACACACCTGAGTACGTGCAGTCACAGAAAGAATGCCTCATTGGAAAGCTACTCAGATGGCACAGTTACAAATAAAAGGGGACGCAGCGGTGCTATATCGCAATGGCGAATGAACGTTACTGTTGTGTTGTTCCCGTACGTTGTTACCTACATTGGTTTCCTATATAGAAGGTGTTTTGCAGATACAATTTCAGGTTATACAATTATGTCCTTCCTTTTCATTTGGTAAGGTGTTTTACTGATGCCTTAAAGTCTTCCGGTGACCCACTTGAACAGACCAGCTAGGCTATCAGTGTGTCGCGACTCACAGTTCGGAAACCGCTGGCCTTGAACACTGGCTTTTAAACTGATAGGCGCTCCCACCATACCTAAGGGGGGGGGGGGGCTTGGGAACTTATAAAGGTGGCACGGTGGAGGAGGAGAGCGGTACCAACGCATTACGTTATTTTTTTTTAAGTAGCTATTTAAAAAAAGAGGAACGTTCTATCACTGTCAAGGAACTGTCTACTGTGTACCCAGCATTAGCGAATCAAGCTGGTCGGAGGAGTCCTCACAACCAAAACTGCACTGTGTATACATTTTGTGGACTCAAAGAAGAAAAAAACTTGAAATAACTGCTCTAGGCCATTGTTTTGCTTCTAGCTCGTACGTACGTCATAAACCCATTTAGGTGAAAAAATGTTTCGGGACAGTGTACATCGTAGTGTTTCAAGCTAGTCGCATTCTTCCTGATAATAAAAGTAGTAAACATGCAAGAGAGACAAACTATGAAGCAACCCAGCAATGATACATTCGTGCAATAGTATTACACAAAGCGAGAACATATTTGTGCGTGACACATTCACGAGCGAGGAATTACGTTTTGAAAAGTCGCAGAACATAAAAATCATTTAAGCCCTCGTTAAACGGAAATAAACGTCAGACATATGTTCCTGGCTTGGCCAAACACAACAAAATGTCACATCTATCTCCGTTCCAGAACAGCGTGCTTTCAACTAACAAATGGTGTCGATAAAAACCTTTTATTTCGGTGCGAATGGATAACTACCAGAGCGAGTGCTGCCCCGAGCTTTCCCTAACCGATTAGTGTCTCTGGCGTGCGTCCATTAATCAAGATGAATTTCCGCGTAAAAGTGGATACGATGCGAGCAAGCGGCGTTGCTATACGCTTCGTGCATGCGGGATGAGTCGCCTCACGTTTTCTGTCGGCGAAATTTGAACAGAAGTCCGAAACAAAGGATGACTAAAAACAGCTTTTCTAAACCACTAAGATTAGACCTTTTCACGGACAATTTAGGGACTTTAGCTACAACTTAGAACTTCTCAACGGAAGATGAGCAACTGTTTCTACATGTACGTACCATAAGCACTGTTCGCAAAGTTACAACGGAGCACACAAAACGGTATAATGTATGAGCCTCTTAATATCGTATGCACTGGACATATCGGTTAATAGAGCCCCAGAATGACATCGTTATAATGGCGTAGCAAGTTCCATATAATATACTCTTTTTGCAGAAGCTTCTTTTGTATTCATGCAGTTAAAGAAGTGCTCTCGCATTTTGTTGCTTTATAAGGTTTCCAACCTCACTTGGAAAAAATAAAATCTTCATTCGATTATTTAATTAATGAATATGAATTTCCTTGCTGTGAAGTGAGATATAATTAAAAACTACGGAAGGAAAAAAGAAAATTCTCTAGGTTGTTAATGTTGTTGTTAAGGTCTTCAGTCCGGAGACTGGTTTGATGCAGCTCTCCACCCTACTCTATCCTGAGCAAGCCTTTTCATCTCCTCATAAGAACGGCAACCCACATCCACTTGAATCTGCTTACTATACGCGTCTCTTGGTCTCCCTCTGCGATTTTTACCCCACACACTTCCCTCCAATACTAAATTTACGATTCCCCGATGTCTAAGAATGTGCCCTACCAAGCGATCCCTTCTTTTTGTCAGGGTATGCCTAAAATTCCTTTCTCACCAATTCTGTTCAGTACCTCTTCATTAGTTATGCAATTTACCCACCTAATCTTCAGCATTCTTCTGTAGCACCACATTTCAAAAGCCTCTATTCTCTTCCTGTCCGCACTGCTTATCGTCCATGTTTCACTCCCGTACAAGTCAACACTCCACACAAATGCCTTCAGAAAAGACTTTCTTACCCTTAAATTAATATTCGATGTTAGCAAATTTCTCTTTTTCAAAAATGCTTTTCTTCCCATTGCCATTCTGCATTTTACATCCTCTGTACTGCGACCATCGCATGTTATTTTACTACCCAAGTAACAAAACTCATTTACCACCTTCATTGTTTCGTTACCTAATCTAATTCCTTCAGCATTGCCTGATTTTCTAAGATCGCATTCCATTATTTTTGTTTTTCTCTTGTTAATGTTCATTTTATACACTTTCTTCAGGTTGTTAATACATAATATTAAATTCGGAAATAGATATATTCAAGTCAAGAAAACATAACTTCTGTTTTTATTAGTGAAGATAAGTATAGATAAATGAGCCATGACGTAATACAATTGTCTGAGACTTTACTGCAGGTTAAGATTTTGACGATGAATACCTTCGAAACGTGTAAATGAGTGAAGAGCCCCATGAACACATGTGGGCTTTGCATTTGTACAGCTTCCTTAATAGCACTGTTGAATAACGAAAACTGAATACAATGGGCGCATACGTCATCGGTGATTTCATGTCATATGTCGAAAGATAAGAATGTTCTGTTAATTCTGTACTTCGCATTAGTTTCCGGAAATAATCAGACCATCTCTTTGTTCTTTTGTTTACTGCAAAATTAAAATTAGCGCCTACTGTTCTAGTTGTTAGGTATACTGCGCCATACTACTCTGGAGAAAGATATTGTTGAAATGCCGGCCGCGGTGGCCGAGAGGACTGCTGCGCGGGCCGCGGTGGAGTGGCTGAGTGGTCTAAAGCGTCTCGCTGCGGAGCGCGCGTTTGCTCGCCGTGGAGGTTCGAGTCCTCCCTGGGGCATGGGTGTGTGTGTATTTGTCCGTAGGTTAGTTTACCTAGGTTTAAGTAGTTTGTAAGCTACGGACTGATGACCACGCAGTTTGGTCCGAAAGATTTACAGACATTTGAACAATTGATTGCGGCGCCTCAGTCACGGTCTGCATGGCCACTACGGTCGGGGGTTCGAATCCCCCCTCGGGCATGTATTTGTGCCGTCCTTAGTATTAGCTAGTTCATAAGTAGTTTGTAAGTTTAGGGACTGATGACCCCGTAGTTAAGTCCCATAAGCTATACAAACATTTGAACATTATTTATTGGTGAAAGTTAAATTACTACTTTTGTCCTGATCTGATTTTGAATAAACAATGGAAAATTTTGTGGTAAAGTAAGCACAATGTGCCTGTGCTTACCCCTACTTACATACATTAGCGATTATTAACAGAGAGGCGGTTACAAGTAAAACGTAAAATAACGATATACTTTTCTTTCCAAATTCTATTGTGATGAAATAAAACTTCTGTGCTGCTCCAAGATTTTTTCAGTTACCTGTGGAAAACCCATAAGGTATCCTCTTTGTTTGGACCATGTTCGAACATTCAAAGAGACAGACGACGGTTCTAGTTTTGGAAAGTTTAAATTACGATATATTTTATGTCTGCGGCCCGTGTTTGATGTACGTTAACGCCAACTGCTGTCAAGCTTCCTTGAAAAAAACCGATAGAAATTCGTCAGGTTTATTACTGGTACTAGTTACTGATTAAACAGAAATGACAGAAAAGAGAAAGGATATATACGTAATATGTGCAATTTCTTAATGTACTGGTGAAACGATACTGCTGTATCGCTCCATTTACTTTCCATTAATTGGTACGTGTTCTCTAGGAAACCAAGAGTTGTGTACGTACTTCTCTTAATTTAATTTAGAGACAGGGCTATCGTGCCATTGTATCATTCCTTTCACAGCGAGTACTGAGAACAGTGGAGACAGGAATGCTCAGTGTTGTCTTTTTATTAATTGCGGGTACAATAAGTGAGCCTCGCTCACATAAGGAGCTTTCGATCCGTAGCTCCAATCTCCCCCATCGTACTGACTGTGAATATGTGTGTGAAACTTCGTGTGTGGTTGGAAGGCAGAGATGCTTAAGAAGGTGAAGTGTAGCCAACGTAGAAATTCTGTACTGGACAGAGACGATTCCTGGCAGTTTTGGTCGGCAGGTGCCTATGTCTTATGATTCGCAAGTTGGTATGGGAGTCGGTTAGCTTATCAGCCAATGGGAGGGTGCCTCCTCCCAAGTTGAAAGGTTAGGTGAGCTAATGGCCATGCTCGGCAGAGTGGAATCTGGACTCGGAGCGGCGGATTTGTGATTGTCTCCGTCGGTAAAGTATTTACTAAAGTGTGAATTTTGTGAAATTTTGGGTCAGCCTAACGGGGAAATGTTTCAAATATGGGGAGCGTTAGGAGAAGTCACCCATAAATTTTTTTGGAGACGTTTCATTGGTTTTGAATGTTTCAGACTAAGACTTGTAACTTGCAACGGTTCGCGTGGTGCAAAAGCCTTCAGCCGTGCGCCAACGTGAGACAATATTCGCCCGATTGTATACCAAATATTTCTGATGGCTGTTATTCCCCCTATTGTGTGTGTGAGTTTTCTAATTCTTTTGAATTCCGAACTTAGATGCACGTGTTCGCTGTTATGCCACATGGAGGGTATGTCTCACAAAGAGAAGTGTGTTGAGAATATTTCCTGATTTAACGTAATTTCATTAAATTTCTGATAAGTAGTAGGCGTCCTTGATGTATGATTTCTGACCGTTAAAGATGTTTGTGAGGGGTTTTCTTCGTGGCACCTAGAGTTATCGTACACGGCGCCACGTGGGATGTATGAAGGTGGTACACTCTACTGAGCATAATACCGTAATGTTTGGATGAGTCATAATATTTTATTCCTCTTAACAAGTGTTTTATTTCCTCTGAATGATCTTTGAATATTTTTACTTGACCACCATGGGTTATCATAGTTTAATGCATGCGTGGGAACTGTTTGAGAGAAGAGCCCTTGCAGTAGGCCAGTAGTGTGTTTGAACCTGAACAGAATGAAAGCATGTGGTTCCTTTTTTAATCCCTCCGCCGATTTAGGATAATTTAAGATGGGACAGAATAGGATTTTTAATGATATTATATGATGCAGTATTATTTTGATGTATTATGTAAAAGGGATTATCAATAAAATTGTCATAGGTAAACGATCTACTCATTCTTTTATGCAGAAAATGTCCCAATCTGATTTGTGTGTCACTATTCAGATGAAAAGATACGATAGGTACACTCTGAAAGATAAGAAACTGCAACCATTATCTTCCAAGTTGCCATGGTTTCCGGAGAAAGGCGTTTTTCCGTTGCACAATGTTAATCTGAACAGGGAACGTCAGTTTAAATTTCAAATATGCGCGGAATACCATGGCAACTGGTAGGATAAAAGAGGAGGCGGTACGCTTTCACTGCCACTACGGTCGGGGGTTCGAATGCCCCCTCGGGCATGGATATTTGTGCCGTCCTTAGTATAAGGTAGTTGGTAAGTAGTTTGTAAGTTTAGGAACTGATGACCATGTAGTTAAGTCCCATAAAAAAAAGCTTTCACTGGGAACTGGGCATATATCCTACACTCTGTCTCCTCTTGTACTCTATTCCGCACTTTCTGCCCCTCTCCTCGTTTCTCTCAGTCTATATTCTCCTTCCTCCTCTTCCTGTGACTCACCTCCTCTACCTACTCCTGTCCATCAGTCCCTCTTCCCCCTCTTTCTTTGTCCATCTGATCCTCCTTCCCCCTCTTTCCGTTCACCTCCACTTCGACTCACAGCATTTCATCATCACGTCCTTCGTGTTTATCTCCTCCTCCTCTCTTTGTCATTTCCTCCTCGTTCCATATTTCCAATTATAAGATTGATTGACCTTAGCCTTGTTTAGTGTTACGGTCAATTTCTAATACAATGTTTCAATACGATACACACATTTTTATAGAACGAATTTTGTAAATGTACGTGATGTATGAATTTATATAAATATTATAATAAGTTTGTTAGGAAACATTGCAAAATCTGTCCCTCAGCTTAGCCTTTGCAGACTATCCCGCAAAAATGGCAGATTCTAGTGAAATGGCGCTAAATAGACACTAAAAGAATGTGCAGAAAAAATGGGCTTACAAATATCCTTTAACAAGACTGTTTTTACAACAAGAAATCTAGAAATTTCCAAATTAAAAACCAAACAAGAATAAATTAAAAGAGTACCATAAATATTTACGAAATAATATGTCTGAAAAATATTCACTTCAGGAAAGAACACAAAAAAGGTTGTAGACGCTCCGGAATGATGTAAAGCCCTTTATAGCTTTATAATCAATATGTTTATCGGTAAATAACAAAATGAGACATTGGAACACAGGAATTAAAGCAACAAATATCCTAGGAAAATTTTGTCACTAAACAGGAAATAGATATGGAAAATTTAAAGAAAGAACAAAGAAAGAAATAGTTAGGAAGAATCTGGGTCCAAGATAGACTAACAATGGATATCGTTTACAGAAAACGTAAAAAAGTGAAGAATATTTTGACATAGAGATTAGAGAAAAATGTCTTAAGTTCTGTGGCCAAGTGTTGAGGCTTCTCGATCACAGATTGACAAAACCGAAATACATGACAGCGCTTTTTAAGGGGGGAAAACGCTCAAACATATGAAAAAAACTGGGGATTAACGAAATTACCAAAGAGGAAATGCACACAAGAAACATTTTAGAAAGAAGCTGAATAATTGGAAGTTGCTCCAGTCCCAAAAGCACCGAGAAAGGGAACGAACGGAGTGAAGAAAGAAGAGTTAAATTTTCTCAAAGTATGAAAACTGGGGGAGAATAAGACTAACAAGATGCTCAAAAGATAAACCGCCTTTACTTAGGTTCTTCCACTTTGGGAGTATTACGATAAATAATAATAATAATAATGTATACTAACAACCCGTCGCGGCTTTGGACGAGTAGCACACTATATGCAAGACAAAATTTTGTCGTAGTGTATCGACATGATGCATCGAGTAAGTTTGTAAGATTAAGAGATACCCCATGTTCATCCTACGTATTATGAAATAATAACTGCATTTCTCATTACAGAAATGTTCGTAAGTCACAGAACATACACCTTTTTCTAATAATATTTACTGATCCATTTCCTAGATTTTTACTCTTCACGCTCACCCACTGCTATGTACGTCAACGAATTATACACCTAAACCTTCCCGATGATTCACGCCATCCAATGGTGACAAACGTATGAAAATCCGTTCAGTTGTTGTTGTTGAATTTATCGATGACCGAGAGGCAGATAAGGAGGGAGAAATTTTACTGTTTATAGTGAAGAAATAGATATATAAAAACCCTCCTGTACTGGAATGTAACGTTCTGTCCAACTCCAACGCAACTGGACAACAACTTTCAGAGATTAATGTTTTTGTAGAAACGAACGTTTACATCATTTTTAATAGAGATAGATACAATAAGTAAAATTCCTTTTGTATTTTATGTAACAAATTGCACAATAGTAAGCTATCGAAGAGTATGAAATAACTCTCTTAATTCTCAGTAATAAACTCAGTATGGGTTAGCAGGATTAAACTTTGTGAGACCGCATGTAGCGTTTGATAATGACCTAATTCGACGGTGGAGTACCATACGTATGGCGCTTATAACTAGAGGCACTCATTAGTGGTTCTATTTTGCGGTTCGACCAGACAGAAGAGCTCTTGATGGCTGATGCACATTTATTCAATCAATTTCTATGACTTTCAGGTTGCGTTATTTAATGGGGAACTGTAGTTCCGTAGGGTAACAGAGCTAGTGAAACCAGGAATCGACCATGTGGTTTACATAAGTAGAGCAACACTGATATTCGGCCTAATTAGGTGTAAAAATTTTGAATGCAATGATACAGCACATCAGTAAACACAGAGCTACAAACTGATCAAAACATGAATTCAGTGGAACCACGAAAGAAACAACCTCGACCGTATTTAAAACTGATCTACAAACAGCAGACAGCTTCAAAAATACAAAATGTGCCTTTAAGAGGCGTTAATAAAAATAAACCCAATGATAACGGAGACACTTCTCCGAAACGATCTATGTTTCTTTCAAGAAAGAAACAAATATCCTTACTATATATTAGTAAAATATAAAAACGTGGCCACCGGGGTTCAGTCTCCGCTCTCGTGGTGTTAGGCAGACTCCGTGCTCTTCACTGCTTAAAATTTGCATACAGCACATTGTGGAACGATCTCAGGTAGTCGCGGAGCACCGCTGCGAAGCGCGCGGCGTTCGCCGTCGAGGATTCGAGTGCCCCCTCGGGCATGGGTGTTTGTGTTCTCCTTAGGTTAGTATACCTAATACTAATGACAAAGCTGTTGAGCGCGATAGATTTACAAACATTTTCTGAGTTCCGGTTATTTATTTCTCACCTATCTCACACCAGAGTTGCTTAATCAAAAACATTGCAGCTATTAGCAACGACAGCTACACCAGCCTCTGTTACGGTAGTCTGCACGGACCCATTGCTGTTCACCCTTATCTGTTATTGTCAACGTAAGCGTCCAATCTGCACTCCGTCTCGGCGATGCGACAAATCTACGTGAATGACCGCCTGTCGCCCCTAGCTCAAAGCCCATAGGCCCTAGTCCATAACTTTTCTGTAAACCAGGCGCTATTTTGTCTGCAGGACAATGGACGACCATGTGTTGCTGTGTGAACAGGTGCCTTCTTGGGGTGTCGGGATGTCATCCTCGCCGGCCGCGGTGGCCGAGGGGACTGAGACGCTCCAGTCGCGGTCTGCACGGCCACTATGGTCGGGGGTTCGAGTCCACCCTCGGGTATGGATATTTATGTCGTCCTTAGTGTTAGCTAGTTCGTAAGTAGTTTGTAAGTTTAGGGACTGATGATCCCGTAGTTAAGTCTCATAAGCTTTACAAACATTTGAACATTTTGAACAATGTCATCCTCTTGACTTGGCGTGCTAGAGTACGTGATTTTTGGCTAACCAACAATGCGTGGTTTATGGTGGAACGACGAGCTCAGTGCTGTGACTCAACGCCAACCAACACTAATGAACATTGGATCCAGATGAATGCGGCCGTTATTTCCCTATACGCGTCGATAGCGCCAGATATGTAACAAGTTATTGGGGCCAATGACGCTTCCTGTTCCAGCTAGGCAAGAGGACGTCATGATGAAGCGACGTCGTATGCTATTCATTTCTCCAAAACGTGTTATTCAGCATGTTAAATAAATAAATGTTTGTTCAGCTTAAGGGACTCCACTGCGGGGTCATCAGTCCCTAAACTTACAAACTTACAAACTACCTACAACTAAGGACGGCACAAATATCCATGCCCGAGGGGGGATTCGAACCCCCGACCGTAGTGGCCGTGCAGACCGTGACTGAAGCGCCTCAGTTCCCTCGGCCACCGCGGGCGGCATTCAGCATGTCCTTTCTTTGAAGGGGCTCTGTTTTTTCCGAACCTATCAGGGATTTTAATGTGCGAAAGAAATTGGAGTTGTTTAGTCATCAGTATCGATTAGTTACTATTTTTGGTTGTGCGCTATTGGGTGACGACTAGCTGAGGATTCTACGTCAGTAGGTTATTCGAAGGTATTTTAAATTGTTAGCTTACCGAATAGGATGGTTTCATGGAGGCTGAAGAACCAGCAGGTCGTTCCTATTATTACTGAGTTGATTGAGTTTATCTTGAGGAACAAATGGTTGTACGCAACATATTGGGTTGGATATCGAATAAGCGTTGGGATTTCTGGACTGAAAGAATACCAGTGTACTGAAGTACGTGGATTGGAAAAGATGGTTTTGGCATCTCTTTAGTGTAGAGGAGTTAAATAAGAGCACAGATACTTGGACCACTTCTGCAGTAAAGTGGAAGTCACGACCTTTTCATTCATTTTCGTTGCCAATATGCGGTTTTCGTGTAGTCTTGAAACGTGAAGTTATAGTTCTCTCCACCTCTGCTCATGAAGTGGTTCAATGTTCAGCTACGAATGGAGCCACAGAAAAGCGTGGGATTGGCGTGGGTGAACAAACAGCTCTGTGCGTTTTCGGACGGCGTCAAATATTCAGGGCCGTTGCCGGAAAGCGCATGCGCCGTGGCACGGCGCAGTAGGCGGCTGATGCGAGCCCCGCACCACGTCGCAAATCGGCGCGAATTTTGCAGGCGCCCAGCAGAGCTGTTAGCTCTGTGGAATTCCGCGCACCCCGCATTCCGGGGCGGGGGTCGGAGATAGCCGCGCTTGCTGCTGCTGCTGCCGCTGGCGCCAGAGGGTGACGCGATTACAGGCCACTACACACGGAGTGGCGGGCGCGCTGGCGCCACTGAAATACTGGCGCGCCAAACCGAGCAAGGAATGCTCTCATGCGAGGCCGAGTGCCGCGCAGGCCTCGCGCAGGTGAGATGGCCCGGCCCACAGCAGCGCGCAGTGAGACTTCAGCCTGAACTGCTTGTGGTCCATGTGGCCGCACGACATTGTCTGCGCTGCAGGTTCGTTGGGGAAATATTCTGGTGAAAATTGAAGGAGTTACACTGCAACGCCAGAACCCCAGTAAAGTTCGCCCTCGGTACGCGTAGATGCGGTTTGCAAATAATGACGACCCAGAATCACGTATATTATTAACCCTTTATTTGGCAATGTTACTCTCAAGAAACATCAAAATTGCGCATGGTTTTCTGAAACATGTTTGAAGTTTCATCCTTCAATGGGCAACAGTGCTTGAAACTAACATTTAAGCTCTTCAGTAAAGTGATGTTTCGTTGTCTTTTGCGAAAAGTTTAGCAATAAACAGAACCCTTAGCGGAGAGTCTAAGCATACGTTACCGAGGTACATGTTTGTTTCAATTTTTTGACGGAATACTTCGTGATAAATGGAAAACTGCTTATAAAAGGGAAAGAGGAAGCCTCAAAGTCCATTTATTATGGAAAATTGTGGATGGGCTTTTATATTGGAGACTGAAAAATGGACTTATATTTATGGGGAAGAGGAGGCCTAGTAGACCACAACAAAATGGACAATAAGTCCAGAAGAAGAACGAAACAGCATCTCCTGTGCCAGTCAATGTTGTACGGTATGACAATACATGACAATATTTGTCACTTGACAGATTACGGGTCAAAATGAATTTGCAAGTTTTATCTTCAGGGATAGTTAACGGTAAAATGTGGAAATCATGGGACAGTTCTGAACTTTGCACCAAAAACGACTTGTTTTTACACGTTTCACATGACTAGTCCAAAATACAATAATTTCTACAGTCATAAGAACAACACTGTAGTATTGATACTGAAGCACCATGCAAAGTTTTTGGGCAATGTTACTTACAAACCAGAAACTATATTTTGAAAAAAAAGTAACATAATACTTTTTCTTCTCGTGATTTCTGTGTCTGCCAAATAAAGGGTTACAGTGTATCTATGTGTTACCGTCATCATCATCATCATCATCATTAGCGATCTGTTATTCCTTCCAGTGTTGCCTGTAGCATAGTCCGCCTAATAAAATTCATCCATGATCCCCTATTCAGTGCTAACATTGAAGCCTCGTCTAATGTTACAACTTTTACTTCAAAATAATTCCTCTCCGAATTGCTTTCTTCTTGGTGTGCCTCGGTTCCTCTTACCCTCCGCTACCGAGTCCATGAGTGTCTTAGGTAACCTTGCTTCTCCCGTGCGTATAACATGAGCCTTAACATTTCAGCCTGTTCGCTCTGTCAGCTATGGTATTTTTCTTTAATTTCCTTATTGTGGACACCCTCCTGCCATTGTTTCCATCTATAATTCTTGCTACTTTTATATGTGACCCCAATCTAATGAGCAAGGTAACTTGTATCAACCCAGCTTTCTCTCCCATACAACAAAGTTGGTCGACAGATAGAGCGGTGCACTGCAAATTTAGTCTTGTACTGACTTCCTTCTTGCAGGAGACAGTAGATATTAGATGAGCATTCACTGCATTAGATGTGCTACACCTTGATTCAAGTTCTTTATGTCGCCATCATGTGAGGAAATACGTCTTAGGATCTTTGTCTACCTGTTCTTTGTTCCTCCTATTTGACACTCAATCTGTTTAAATTTGTTTCCCACAGACATTACTTTTGTTTTGGAGATGATGATCTTCATATCATAACACACCTCTGACAAAGCTCTGAAATATTAGACTGCTACCTTTCAATCGAATCTGCCATCAAAAATAAATCTTTATATGCGAAACTGCGTATTTTGTTTTCTCACATTTTAATCCCGCCATGCCATTCTGCTGTTCACAAGCCGGCCGCGGTGGTCGAAGGGAGTGAGGAGCTCCAGTCACGTTCTGCACGGCCACTACGGTCGGGGGTTCGAATGCCCCCTCGGGCATGGATATTTGTGCCGTCTTTAGTGTTAGCTAGTTCATAAGGAGCTTGTAAGTTTAGGGACTAATGACCCCGTAGTTAAGTCCCATAATCTATACAAACATTTGAACATTTGCTGTTCACAACATATGATCCATGAATAGTATGAACAACAATGGTGACAGGCTACAGACTTGTCTTACCCCTGAAAGTACCCTGAACCATGAACTTAATTTGCCATTTTACTCTAACTGCTGCCTGACAATCAACATAAAGGCCTTAAATTGCTTGCGGAATTTCTATTCCATAATCCTGTAGTACTTTAAACAGCTTTCTCATAGGAACATGGTTCTAAGCCTTTTCTGGATCTATAAAACATAGATACAATTGCCTGTTCCACTCATCTATGCATATATGAACCAAATCTAAACTAAGACAAATTTCAACCAATCGTTGTATATCTATTCCTTCCCGTCAGGCAACAGTCGATCGCTTGGTACCCCCAAAAATTTTGGGATTCATGGGGATGAGAGGAGTAACACGTTTTGGAAGAGATGTACATTATGCACAGTACTGTACCCGTAATTAATGTACACTCAGGTCCAGCAGTAACACAGGGCTATTTTATCCCATTACCAGCGAGAACATTGTGTTGTACTAACATGGTTTTCAACCAGTTTCTCAGGAAACCTTCGGCTTTCCTTCCCTTAAATTACCCCTGTTAATATGTGAATGATGAGCCCCAGTAAGGAGCACATATTTATTTGTAATTGCATGTCTAGATTTCGGTTGCTGTCTGATCATTGTAAATTCTGAAAAACAGACCTAGCTATAATCAGGGAACTTGTATGTCATATTGTACATTTTTTGGTCAATAATAAAATTTATCCATTCAAAATACGTAGTTTTGTTTATGTTCAAGATAACGGACGCACTGTTACAGTTATTACGCAACTTCCTTTAGCATACTCTATTGGCGAATGTAGCGTTCTCTTTACATCCTTTCTTTACCTTTACATTTCGCTTGCTACAGCTTCCTTATTCATTTATTTGTTTCTCTTTCCATTGCGTTATTTTACATTTAACACGTTCGCTGCCGTTCTCGATCTGGCGCGTGTAAACGTGACGTAAGTCAGGTGCCGCTTACGCTGTGGCGCGTGCTGCGACCTAGCATCCTATTACGAGTTGTTGTAAACTGGCATCATCTAATAAAGCTGTATACTCTGGTAGGCACTCAGGGAAGAGTATAAGTGATATGCACACGTACATGGTTCCAGATTTCCGCGTTTGCATTACCGGCTACGAGCCACACACGCTTCTCATGATGTCATGATAGATTTATTGGATTCTTATGTAAACAAGCAAGCAAGCTTTTGATTATTTTAATTTTATTTCGATTCGTTACCAGTTTATAAAAAATTCTTCTTAGTTTTGATATTATTCATACTTATATTGCTGATGATATAGAAATAAACATATGTTTTATGAAATACCTTGTATGTACTGTTTATATTGTTCATTTGTTAATTTCACAAAAATACAAATGCAAATAAAAAACCAAATAAAAAAACAGGAAACTAAACCTAAAACATTCAGTGGCTCAAAACTAGGAAAAGATACTGGCATCATCGCGCCAGAGCGTGAACGGCAGCGAACGTGTTAAAATTAATTTATTCAAATCAGTATTTTGATGGCTTTATGGATTAACCGCTACCTATAAACTATGAATGTAAATATACAGTTTCACAGCAATTTGAAGTTGTTTTAACATTAGAAATCTAATATATATTAACAATTATGAGCGAAACATGTAAAACTGTAGATGTCTGATAGCCGCCTTCTGTACGTAGTTGTAGATGGTAAGTAACTCTAATGGATGATAAAGGCATCTGATTTCTCCATATAATTGATAGTTTCATGCGTGACTATCTTTGGTTGTGTTTGCTTATATCGTATCATTAGTTAGAGTTTCCCGAGATAATTATATGGCTGTCAGGAATAATGTAAATACCGTGGTCTGAAACAATTTTTCAAGTGAAAAAAAAAATAGTTTAAACCTATATAACCGGTAAACAGATACCAGTTGCAGTTGGAGTAGCAAAACATGTTGAAAGGTTTCTTAAGATTAAGGGACTTAACTGTGAGGTCATCAGTCCCTAAACTTACAAACTATTTACGAACTACCTTACACTAAAGACGACACAGACATCCATTCACGATGGGGGATTCGAACCTCCGACCGTAGCGGCCGTGCAGACTGTGACTGGCGCGCCGCAAACAATTTGGCCACTGCGGCCGGCCGTTTGAGTTGCAGATTTAACAATTGTGTTAAAATTAGACCCTCTGTATTAACTATGGTATATTTTATATAAAGGTGTTGTAAATGTGTAAGTCGATGTTTAAATCTTCTGATCAGAAAGCAGCATGACTCAGTGAAGATTTTGCTACATATGTATGGTAAAGTCGAAACATATCTTTGTAGCGCAAAGAAGAATTATTGACAATATAACTTTAGATTATTATGAAAACTTTCCAGGTAGTAGCTTATACGGAGACGGATAAAATCTTGCGGAGAGGCCGAGCGCATTAAGGCGCTGTGCTTCGATGCGCGAGGCCGTTCCCCATCGGGGGTTCGAATCTTCCCTTGGTGTCTGGATTTTCGTGTTGTCTTTAGTATAAGGTAGTTTATAACTAGTTTTTAAGTTAGGAACTCATGACCTCGAAATTAAGTCCCATTAGCTTTACAAATATATGGACACATTTTTATAAAATCCTTTCTTCCAAGGAAATGAGTCGTAGATTAGAGACAATATACTGCTGTAACTTCGACTTGATTTGTAGTAAGATCTGTAAAAATTTTATGAATTGGAACGTAAATCGGACATCACGTACGTAGAGGTCACTAAAGCCTCACGAACCAAGATAAATTTATGAAACCGTCAGTGGTGGCAGTGCTGTCTGTTCCCGAAAACACACTCCGTGGTCGAACTGTGTGAAATAAGTTTATGCGTCGACATCCCCCACGTACTTTCAACAGTCTCGTTGAATTACGGAGTCGCTTTAAGTGAAACGATTGCCGTTTCCGCAGCAGAATATTAAAAAAAAAACTTCTCAATTCATCGCCACAGCATGCAATCCGCTCGTCGCGTGCCGTGACTTCATCCATTACAGGATTCCACACCTCAAATTTATACTGTGGCTAAAGAAAGCGGAAGTCACTGCACATTACGCTACGAATAATGTCATCTCCACAACGCATGCATCAATAAAAATATTTCTTTAATGCTATTACACAACCAGATTCATTAATTTTCAAGATTGTTTGAGACCAACGCCAAAATGGTATAATATTTTGAAGGATAACAGTATTCTCTTCCAGTACTACTATAGAATCATTGTTACTAACATGATTAGCTAATTTACGCCGTTTAACATTTTCAGAAGCCTGGACCTGTTATTAAATAAGGATAGAAAGCGACCTATTTTATTATTGACTTTAAAACAAGGAGACCACATGGGTAAAGGATTTTAAAGTTATTTACGGTACGTGAAGTTCAGCACATGAAGATTAGCCAAAGTCATTCCACGCAACTCTAAAAAATTAGCGAGAAAATCGACTATGAAGGTTTGCAAGTACAATTAAGTATCCGCGTCGGAGGTTCTAATCTTCCCTCGGGCATGAATGAGTGTGTTGTTAGTTTAATTTAGTTTAAGTATTTTTTAAGACTAGGGACTTATGTCCGACGTAGTTTGCTCCCATAGAATTACAAACATTTGAACATTTTTAATGAACAATGCTCGTACTTTTGTTATTCGTAATTTTCCGTATTTTATGAAAGGATGTCGATGAACATAGAAAACACAGATACATTGCAAATTCCATAATTATGGCAATACTGAAAAATAAAATAAAAAAATCTTTCATTTCGATATGGTCCCAGACATGCTAGGGTGATGAACATCGTAAAAACATGGAAAACAATAATTTTCACGGTATCGAGCATATCGTGCAAATGCTGCAGTGTTACAATCACAAATTTTCTGTATGTTAACTGGAAATCACACATTTACGTTCATGAAGTTTTCGCTTGTATCGCACATTTCTGAATCGACCCCCACATACCCTATCATTCACCAAAGATTTGAGGGTACGACTAGTGATGGATAATTGGAGGAAGTTTGACGCAATCTGTTATGTCACTAATTTCACGTCCTCGTTCAATCAGGTAGTCACACTTTATCAGGCGCTTAATGAATTTTTTTTTTTACTTGACAGTAGAAATACGCGTCACAAGGCTGCACCAATAGGGTGCATTTTGGCAGAATTACTTGCACGGTGTAGGTACGCAGA
Source organism: Locusta migratoria (assembly GCA_026315105.1). Lineage (NCBI taxonomy): Eukaryota > Metazoa > Arthropoda > Insecta > Orthoptera > Acrididae > Locusta > Locusta migratoria. The sequence continues at coordinate 109,254,880 of CM048747.1, forward strand.
CGTATCTCGTTTCGAAAAACTTCATTACACAACACGGGATCAGTTTCTCCAGTCCAAAAATTAACCTGTAAATAAAAGTTTTGCTGTATAATATATGGCTTTACAACATTGATCAAACAGCCTTTATATAACTTTGAAGTCAAATTGCCAGAATTCGATGAGCTTTCAGTTACCTGCTTGGGAAGCCATTAGTAGCTATGGATATGACTTTCCAAAAAATAGCGTCGTAGCTCTTCACAAACAATCAAAGACAACTGTCGTTAACTAAAAGTGAAGACAATACTGTGAAAATGTAACTTATAGAAAATTATGAATAAACAAAATAAGTGCATTTTTTATAAAAATTGCCATTAGATGTTAAAATTGTGTAAGTATTTGAACAAAATTGAAAAAAACTAAATAAAATTCTATTATATCGAGACTCGAAACACCGACCGTATGTTTATAAGACCAGAACGCTACCACCTGAGCTACACGAAAATTGTTGCTAATGTTTTAGTTAAATGGTACTTACAGGTGTTTTCAATATTTCAAAGTCGATTTTCTCGAGAATTTCTTAGAGTTGCGTCGAATGGCTTTGGCTGATTGTTATTTGAACTTCACGCTCCTAAAATATCAAAGAACGTAAAAACCCGATACCCATGTGGTCTCCTTGTAAGACGTATTAAAAACGGCGTGAGTATTTGACTGGACCTTTTTTAAATTCACCTAATCATGACTAGTAAGTAAAGAAGGACAAAATGACTATAAATGCCAAGTAAGAAAGTTGAGGGCAAAGCAAGATAGACAGTCAAACGTTAATCTGCTATCAGCGTACATTCGCATAAGAAACATGAACAGAAACTGGGGTTTTTACGGAGGTATATAGGCAGTCTTTTTCCTTTGCTCTATGCGAGAAACGAAAATAGTAGTAGTCGTACAAAGTACCCTTCGCCAAGCACCTCACGGTGGGTTGAGGGGTACATATATAGATGTAGATTCTAGTGATGAGATCGTCGTAGAGATTTACTAGACATACCAATTTTGATGTTTGCTACCTGAAAATTTTGTCTACCGCATTAAAGCAACTGATTTCGCAGTTTACTTATTTACTCAAAATAAGCACTCTACCAATGAATAAATATATTCGCGACGGATGATTGACGACTTCAGTGTGAACGGATTAGTAGTTTTGCTCGCTACAGGAAATCCAGTATAGGCTGGGAGCAAGAGGAACCAATGCGCAACGAGCACTACCGTTGTACTGCGCTACAAATTCAGAATGTGGGTTGTAATGGAAGCGTGCACGGATAGCCTAAATGGTTAAGGCGACCGCTGGTCCTTAAGGAAATCCGGGCTCGAATCCCGATCGAGCACAAATGTTCTACTTTGCTGTTAAATTTTACTCCCACGCCCAAAAATTTCGATTTCGTAATGTCCGAGAGGCGGTCAAACTCCCTATACATACAGGGTGTTTCACTATGTGTGTTTGCCTCTGTAACTTATAAAATAATAGGTGACGGGAAATTTTAATGCGGTAGGTCAACACAAGAAATGTTACACTTTCTGCGGAGCTATGAACATAGTTTATTGTATCATTTTCCAAAGAGTTACAGCACAAAGATATAAGTTTTTAAATGAAACAATAGTTTTTTCTATCGTGCATTGGATCGTTGGAACCAGCTGCGTCCAAATCAATTTAAACTACATTCCTATCACTGTTAGTTTTGGAGCTACAACCCTTCAAAGTTTAGGGGGCGGAGGCTACGAGAGCGTGGCTATCCCCTGGGGCATGGCCCACTGTCTCATGACCACCAGCCAGCCAGCTACGCTGTCGTAGCCTCCGCCCCCTAAACTTTGAAGGGTTGTAGCTCCCAAACTAACAGTGATAGGAATGTAGTTTAAATTGATTTGGACGCAGCTGGTTTAAACGAATCCACTACACGATAGAAAAAACTATTCTTCCATTTAAAAAAATTATATCTTTGTGCTGCAACTCTTTGGAAAATGATACAATAAACTACGTTCATAGCTCCACAGAAAGTGTAACATTTCTTGTGCTGACTTACCGCATTAAAATTTCCCGTCACCTATTATGTTATAAGTTACAGAGGCAAACACGCTTAGTGAAACACCCTGCATATATACAGGATGTCCCAGCTATCTTGTCCACCTAAAATATCTCTGGAACAATAACAACTATTGGAAAACGACTTTCACCGGTATCAATGTACGGCTGGGGCCCATGAATGTACATATTTGGAAACATTCTAAAACGAAAGCAAATGTGTTTTAACACAAAATTCTGTTTTTTTTTTTTTTTTTTTTTAAATGGACACCCTATATTTTTCTTCAGCAATCCATAGCATGACAAATCACATAAACAATGGCGTTGATTTCATCGCAATATTCCAATTACATCCCGAGATATTGCGACGCGAGGTTGACGCTTGAAATACGCGGAACGCGCGGCTAGCGCTCGTCCTGAGCAGCATGGGGTTCTCGCCTGAGGCTCAGGACGCGCGCTAACCGCGCGTTTCGCGTATTTCAAGCGTCAACCTCGCGTCGCAATATCTCGAGATGTAATTGGAATATTGTTTATGTGATTTGTCATGCTATGGATTACTGAAGAAAAAATATAAGGTGTCCATTAAAAAAAAAAAAAAAAAAAAAGTACAACATAAGTTTATGTTAAAAAACACATTGCTCTCGTTTTAGAATGTTTCCAAACATGTACATTCATTAGCCCCAGCCGTACATTGATACCGGTGAAAGTCGTTTTCCGATAACTTTTATTGTTACAGAGATATTTTGGGTGGACAAGATAGCTGGGACTATATATATATATGGCGGTATGCGATGAAAACTTTGTAATTACATTCCCTAACGCTGACAAGGGACTCAAACATAGTACTTTAAAAATAATATAATATATAATTTGGTAAGAAATAAAGTTGTTGTAAGTGCAACTATTTAAGTAATTGTTCAGAGAGCCAAAATTATTTCTCCGCGACAAGCATATTACGTTACTGGAATTCACGAGATTTTCATAGCCCACCGTCGTTACGTAGATTTGTCTGCACGGTTGTCCAGTATTATCACGAAATGGGGTTAAATAATTGTTTATTTTCCGAAATCAATTTCAGAACACTCTAGAATATTGGAAAATACGCCATAGTTGTTAATATCTGAGCTAAATTGACCCTCTTCCACTAATGAACACGTCGAGCAATGTCTTGAAAGCAAACTTTCCTTCTATATCTTACATTATCCTCGCGAGATTTACGACACTGTATAAACCATTGCGTTTTCTTTAGACTTCTTGACGGACAGCAAATATCGAGCTCATCCGTTAGCGGAAAGGGCGTACTCACTCAATGGGAGTGTCCTATACCTCTTTACAGATTCAACCCTTCGCTACACTGGTTTTTTTTTTTTTTTGTTTCTTTTTTTTTTTGTATTATATTCTCCGCTGCTATCTGCGCTTTCTGATAATTGCGTTTTATACATGTGAACGTAACTCCAATCCTGCGAGCAATTATTTTAAACAGCGATGAATTGCGTACCCGGGTGTGCCCTAGTACGATGTAATAAAACATTCGCTGACAGGAAGTAATGAACTGGTGCTTTCAGATGAGAGCTAGTAATCAGCGCAAAGTACGTCTCTGAAAAGAGTACACAATCGCTCGGCATTTTCAATCTGCATGGAAAAGTCAACACTAAGGGAACTGCGTGCATCTGCCGTTAGCCCCTTTTTTGGACAAATATTTCGGATCAGTTCTCTGAATCCTATTTAATTACTCCTCTCTATCCCTCACTCACTTCTAATTGGCTCGCGACTCAGCTGCGTGTCGTCACCTTTTTTACAACACTCGACGAACAACTGAGTGAAAATCATTTCAGAATCGGCACCGACGTTGCTAATCAATGGAGGTAATTCAGCTATCTGAAACTAAATCCATATTGATTGCTACGGATACGTAAAGGATAAGTAATTTACGATACAGCTGTGAAAAAACAACGAATTTTTACTTGCAGATTCAGTTCCACTCGAATAGGTAATTGGATTTCGCTTCTGTATGTGCAGGCAGATTCTCATCAGCTGGTAGTTTTTTGTCTACCGTACAATCATAATATTTCACACAACACGTCAGCTTTATACTTGCTAGTTTCAGATTTGGTATAATAATGGCATTATGTTACTACCCGTTCGATTATTGTCTCCAAGGAAAATGTCATCTCTGGACGTCACATTATTCGTAGCTATCGGTTCCCTCAGTTCAGTACAACAGAGCTGGCTTCTGGCTATAATAGGTGCCTTGCTCGTACAAAGTGACTTTCCCAACGATATCGTTATGGAAAGACTGCCAAAATAAAGGAGTCTGAAAACTAAAACGCCACCTAAGAGAATTGGCGTTGGATTCTCACGTGAGTTAGCTTAAGTAGGAAACACATACGCAAATTAAGGGTGTTGACAGGGGATAATTATATTCTGTTTACTCAGAATCGCTTCGCAGGCTTACACACGCAATTGCTAATAATGCCAATCATAACTATAACAGTGTGATATGTTGTTAACGAAATTATTTAAGATATATACCACGAAAGATCCCTCTCATAACAACAGTGTTGCATGTTTGTCCAAGTTTCTGTTGTAATCTATGCACAAGGCCCTTATGAGCACAATATTAAAATGTTACTGTAGATGTAACAAGAACCTTTATCACAGTAGTGACCAACTGCAAGCACCAGACGGCAGATTCGACATCGCATCTGCTAAGTACATTACAGTGATGAAATTCAGAAATTTGTACGAATTTAGTCTTACTCTTAAAAAAACTACTCACGCACCGTGATCTTCTCCTCTCCTCCGTTATATCGCGCATTAATCCCAGTATCTTAGAAGGGAAACATGTTTGAACCACCGACAACAAACTGCGAGAAATAATGTCGTCCTATTCTAATGACAAATGATATTAACACTGACTAGAAGAAAGTAAATATATGTGAAAGGTTGTTAGGAACTAGAGAGAGTGATATCAAAAAAGTCATGGAAGAAATTTCTCTTTTGTTTCAACAACCACTGCCATTACTGCTAATACATTTTTGACTAGTACATCACAGAGTAATATGAGAATGATATACTGATCGATATACGAATTTTAATATTTATGTTTTTCAATTTTCGAAGAAGGAACGCGATTGTGACACCTAATCGCACCACAATTAATTCTGTGTGCTTCTAAGAGCCTAAAACCCAACACATAATAACTTTTATTACCGCTCTGTCACGCACTTGGGGTCCCCCGTCGCCATCATGCCTGCCATATCCACTTCTACAATAGCCCTGCCTTCATTAAAGTTTAACACGTGTCAAGATTACAACAATCCAGCATGTGACTAGCACATATATTTTTCTATTGTTTGTAGAAAAAGCGTGGTTCGTGTACGCAGAGACCTCGCGTCGGAGTGCGAGTAAAACGAATTGACATATGGAAATTAGTTTCCGTCATTTTCAAGAATTTAACATATATAAGAATTGCCTACTTCATTAATAAAACTGGGAATGAAGAACATTTGTTTTTGCATGTGTGTTCAATACTGCGAAGCATACTTAATTTTCACCATACGCTTTCTGAGATTACTTGGTTTTTATTTCGTTTCTGATGACAATTATGAATGAGGTTCCGAATAATGTACCTCAAATCTAATTTTCTGACGCAAATGTGTGATTTTTAAAGGCTCTCTACTGCTACGAGAAATAAGGCAGTTCTCAAATTGAATGTTCCCTGGTGTTAATGAATTACTTACCAATTTTGATCACTTGTTTTTCTTATATTATAAGATACCCCGTTACCATTTCTTTTTTGCATTGTTGGTTTTCAGAGGGGACTGCATTCTTTTACACGTATTTCCGTTCTACCGGCCAATGCCATTACACGGTGCCACCACCAAAAACGTGAATCGTGCCCGGACAGACCCCACGTGGGCAAGGGAAGGTGAATTACGATTTATATTGTTTCTTAATGTATTACCGTCCTTAGTACAAAATTATATAATTATCAAATTTAGGAAAAATACATGAATTAGAGAGAGGAAGGTAACCTAGACAGTACACGTTCATTAGCATGTTGTAAAGCTGTATTTCTCAAGTTTTTCTATTATGTGAGCCCATCCAAGTAAAAGTTTTCTGATTACCCCCTTCAAACAAAGGTATTATGGCCAACCTCCCCCTTCACGAACCATAACAAAACAATGTTATCTCAAAGGAAACATATTTTATCTTATTTCTTTTGTTTCAGAATTCTCTTAAATTGTTGGACGAAGTTTTTTTTTTTTTTTTTTTTTTTTTTTTTTTAATTCTATTTATTGTATATTTCTGGGAATGGTAAACATATCCTACTTTTACCAGATTTCCGACACAAAAATATCCTTTGTTCTTGAGTATTTCGCATTTCAGACAAGACTCAGAAGCAAATTATGCTAATTAAGAAACGTCCTACTGTGTAGACAACTTTTAACAAAGTAAATCTTCTATTTCGCAACTTTTAGAATTTCTTATTGTATCAAATTCTTTTCCTGAAAATAGTTTTCAGACTTTGCGCTTATTCGTATTGTAAAAAATGTATGATCTATTCAATTCGTAATGAATATTACACACAGAAATTCGTAATTTTAACATTAAATGAAGTTCAGTTGAGCCTACGTTATTGTATTACTGAACCCCCTAGTTACTTTAATCACCGTTATTTTTGCAAATATCTCTGAAATGATGCAAGATATGAAAAAAACATAACAGAGTGAAGTTGTAGAGAATTGTCCCCTCTACCAATTGGGTTATTCAATTTTCTTGTCAGATGAACGGTTCGTTTGTAATTACAATTATATTACAAACGGCTTTTTTGAATTACTACCGTATTTTTTGTCCGTGAAATTTGAAAAAGGGAGGTTCTGGTCTCTGCCGGCCTACAATTATGTCTACAAAATTTGGTGCTGATCCGTTGAACGGTTCGTCAGACAGACAGACATCCCAAACTCGCCGTTATTTTTGCAAATATCTCTGAAACGCTACGAGATTTGAAAAAAAAAAAAGAAAAAAAAAAAAAAAAGAGAGCAAAGTTCTAGAAAAATTTCTCCTCTACAAATTCGGTTATTCAATTTTCGTGTCAGATGAATAGTTAAGCCGTTATTTTCATTTACATTTCGAGCTGTCAAAAGACAATCGCAAAGGCCCCCTTTTAGTGTTACTACCGTAACCTAAAGTGGGCCAAAAAAGTGTGGTAAGACTCCAGCTGTAAATTTTTTCCAGCCACAAAAGTAAATTTCTTGGGTATTTCGATAAGTACACAGCGACAGCCACCACTCGTTCGGGATGTATTAAGAGTGGCCCTTTTGCGGTGGCAGTGCAGACGGGAGGAAGTGTGGCGGCCTGTTTTGCTGGGGGGGGGGGGGGGGGGCAGGATACCGGGCGACAGCTGGCGCGGGCGAGAGGTAATTCATTAATTACGCCCTCCCGGGATGGGGGACAGAGCCGAGCGGCGTGAACGCCATTGAGTACCTGCCGGGTGCACTTCCGGAGGAGTGCACACACGCGTCCGCGGGCGTGGGTGTGTTAACGCGTGGGAGCATTTGCCGCATCCGTGCACACACACACACACACACAGAGAGAGAGAGAGAAACGCGTCCGTACTACCCGCCACCGCGTGCGTGTTGCGCACTTTTAAAGTATTCCTCCCCCGCCACCGTGCAGCGCTGACACTTTAATTACACCTATCAGACGCGCCGGCCGTGACACCTGACGGCCAACCGCAGACGAAACGCGCGAAAGTGCCGAGTCCTAAACAGCGCTGCTTTATTTTTTCACCGCGCTTTATTTTTACTCATTTGCTGCTCAATCTCAGAAACGCACTCGTGCCACAGAGCGTGGGTTTCAGTGCTCCGCCTCTAACCGCACATTAAACGGCGCGATGATGGGGTGTTAGCGATGGCTTCAGCTACTGAATTACTTTGTTCTCGTCTCTCGTAACTCGCGCGAGGTTAAACGTCACGACCGTCATTGCTAAATAAGTTATTGTTTGGAGAATTTTCATTGGCTGAAACTGTCACCTAGGGATAATTTCCGGTCGATAACATGTTTCCATCTGATTTGTGACATGTCAAGTATCTGAAGATGATCCACCGTATCGAAACATTTTATCAAACAATAAATGAGGATTTTTATTAAAGAATACCATGCAGTTCAGAGTAAGTTCACTGTGTTCACTCCAATGCTAATTATCAAATGTTCAAATGTTTGTTAAGCTTAAGGGACTTAACTACGGGGTCATCAGTCTCTAAACTTACAAACTACTTATGAACTACTTACGAACTAGGACGGCACAAATATTTATGCCCGAGGAGGGATTCGAACCTCCGACCGTATGCTAATTATGAACGGCGACCTTTGACAAACAAGAAACATTGTTCACGAAAAGTATGGTGGCAGCTGAAAGAATTGTGTGAACCCATGACACCAGTTGAAAACGCTCAGCGACGATAACAGTTGAAATCCCCCAGCGATGTTTGTTTGTAGTTCTATCGGAACAAACTGCGTTGTCATCAGTCCGTAGCTTACAAACTACTTAAACCTAGGTAAACTAACCTAAGGACAAACACACACACCCATCCCCCAGGGAGGACTCGAACGGCGAGCAACCGCGCGCTCCGCGGCGAGATGCTTTAGACCGTTACTGAAGGGGGAATGGCAAGATTAATATAAGAAAAGTTAAGTAATTTTAAGCAGAAACTTCGTTTTGCTACTCATATTCATAGGATAATTCACGCTTAAGCCCCTTGTACATGACTGAGATCAAGATTTTTTATTATTGACATTAAATCATAAAAATATAGCTATTTAAAAAAATGGCACGAACTTCAGTAACATCCCACACGCCTCACTAATACATGGAAGTATGTTTACCACAGCGATGCTTTCACGTATCAAGTATTAAAGTAATTCAGACTCGGTACTTTATTTCATATTCATTATTTTTGGGGGATAGGGCAAGTCCCCGTACCCCCTATGTACGCTTCTTAAAGTCCTAAACTCCAATTACCTTAGATGCCTGGCCGAGCGTTGCACTTTAACATATTTTCAACACTCGCAGTCCACCACAGTTCCCATTAATCATGGACCCAACAACAATGCTAATTATCATTATTATTATTATAGAAAGATAAAAAAAGTTTGGAATGACCACGTTTATAGCCGTGTATGACCCAAAACCTAAAATGGAGGTATACAAAAGCAATTTTTAGTTCTCTTTATTGCTCATAAAAACGAAAATTGACAAGTTGAACGGAAACAGATTAGACTTTCTGAATTTGTGTCCCATATTGCAGCATACACCAAGTCCCTGGTAACACGGCCTGTTGCACTGATACATCCCAGTATTTGTCGTGGCATACTGTCCGCAAGATCATCAAGGGACTCTTCGTCCGTACTCTCCCAATCGCCCACCGCGGTGACCGAGGAGACTGAGGCGCTCCAGTCACGGTGTGCACGGCCACAACGGTCGGGGGTTCGAATCCCCCCTCGGGCATGGATATTTGTGCCGTCCTTAGTCTTAGTTAGTTCATAAGTAGTTTGTAAGTTTAGCGACTGATGACCCCGTAGTTAAGTCCCATAAGCTATACAAACATTTGTTGTTGTTACTCTCCCAATCGTCAACAACGATTCGTCCTATATCTCTGAGATTGGTTGATGAGTCGTCGCAATCAAAAACATTCCTTCTCAATATATGCCAGACGCATTGGATGGGTACATGATTGGAGATCAAGCTGGCCTTTCTCATCTTCCGATGTCGTTATCATGAAGTAACGCTTTCACAAAATGTGCACAATGCGAGCGAGAATTTACGTCCGTTAAGACGAATCCCTCAACGAAATTCTGCCGATATTATTGCACTATATGTCATCCCTGTGTTGCATAGCTGTTTGACTGCCTTCTATAACCAACAGTGTCATACGTTGTCCCCATAAAACAATATTCCAAAAAATTATGGAACTACCACATCGCTGCACTCGCTGTACGGTGTATCAAAACGTTCAGGCTGACAAAGCTGCCTCCAAAACCGTCTCTCACGATTGTCTGTTTAAAAGCAGGTGACAGTTTTACGTCTGAATACCACGTGATGCCGATTCTGAGTCAATTCAGCATGCTGTTGGTTCCCATATCTGCCGCGCTAAATGTTGTCAAACACATTCTTTGGAATGGGAGTCGGGAATAAAGTTGAATACCATGCATCCTATAACGTATAGTTTGAATGGAAAAACGACGTCCTGTTGCTGCAGGAAAATCATTACTCAGCATGGTGGGGTTCCTTTCAACTTTTCTCCGACTTGAAATCCGCACGTAGTGGTCATCAGCTTCTGTAGTACCCTTTGGGCGGCCTGAGCGAAGCCAGACGTCGACCTTGTTTCTCTCCTCACGTCCAAACAACATCGCTTTGGTTCATTCCGCGACTTTTAGAAACTCCTCTTGATGAGAGTCATGCCTGATACAAAGTGAGAATGCGGATAGCATCACACGTCGCGAATGACCTTCTAGACGTGGAAGAACGAATGGAAGGGTTAGTCCGTCTTACCCGCTCCGTTCGATTATCATTACTCATGTTGTACGGTTTGGAGGACATATGTGGGCAATTTAAGGGAATGTGTTACTGATGCAATTATCACATTCACCGCCCGTGCTTCATAAGACCTTGAAATCGAGGTGCTGCAGTGTGTATATGGCGAATTCACTATTTTTATTACATCTTACCATTTTTTCGTGGAATTTTTGTAGATTCTTTCTGTATTCACTGCACGTGTCCTTCAGATTTGACAGAACAATCAGATAAATCATTTCTATACAACCTGCAAATAATGTCAAGAAAATAAAATTTTGTATTTCGAGGACATTTAATTATTATCGTACAACATGGAATCAGATTTTCAGTGCCATTATCTTTCCGTTGAAGGTGGCCTGCCTCACAAGTGGAACTAAAATTTAACTTTCATTATTTCGTTTCATAACTGACAGAATTTCATAATTGTGAATCCTATCCTAATCGACCTCTAAGGCCTGTAGTATACTATCAAATTATTGTATAATGAAATATTGGACGTAGTGTAACAGGCACTTTTTCTCAAGTCATCCAATGTTTGATCAAATCTAAGACGGGGCCTTTGAAGTAATATATATAACTACATTGGTCATCAGTCACTAGGACTAAAAACTACTTACAGTAACTTAAAGTGAGTTATGCTAAGAACAACACAAACACCCATGCCCGAAGGAGGACTCGAACCCCGTCTTAGATTTGATCAAAGAAATCGTTCGTCTTCTGTTTCCTGCAGTGATAAATGTGACAGCTCGGAGCGCTAGAAGTAGCAGTACCGCCTCGTTATCACTACAGCAGTTTGATTTAGTGTTCGTGTTTGTAAACATGGCTACTAGCGGTACGTTTGTGTCGCGTGTTCCAGAAACAACAAAACTGATAAAAATGTATAAGGTGGGACGTTCTATGACAAGCGACGAGGCCATTTCACACTGTCCGTCAAGTGAAAGTAAGTTTATGACTTGCAATCGGAATTGAAGAAGTAACACCACTACATCATTTACGGTCAAAACAGTCTTTATGATATATGTTTTGGTCAAGTTATTGTACGAAGTGCTGGGAAGTCAAACAAGAACATCCACAACTCTTTGCAAGCGAAAGTATGTATACTTAAACACATTAAACATTTTTGTAAGGGAAAAAATAGACCCTGTTTATCAAATTCAAATGGTTGTAAATCTAAGGGGGTTATCTATATTGGTCATCAGTCCCTATACTTAAAAACTACTTACACTAACTTATACTAACTTTTGCTAAGAACAACACAAACACCCATGTCCAACGGAGGACTTGAACCCCCGACGGTGAACGCCCGCGCGCTTCGCAGCACAGCTCTACAGTGCGCAAGGCTATTCTGCCGCGGCGTTTATTTATCAGCTATGTTTTCCCCCTTACATTCTTAGTAACCTCATAAACAACTTAGATTTCTCATTCGACTCTTTTGGTATTTAAAACGTATTACTAAACAGAAAAAATTGCCTAATATAGCATGAATGAGCCCGACGAAAATAGGTTAACTTCCGATGTTAGCAGACAGCCGTTCCGTGAAAACCTTTTTTCCCGAGAAACCTTGACGGACAGTGTGAATGCCGCCATTAGAAATGTATTTTCGGACGGAACGAGACGTACGGCGTGAAATGGCCAACATTCGGACTACAAAAGTAGATTGAGAAGGATGGAGAGATACAATCAATTAGTAATGGATTACGTCCGGGCTGCATTGCCGACAATATAGAAAAAAAATCCTCAGCTCGCAGCTCCCATTTCCGTAACACATTTTATGGAACACTTTTATATATCCCTTCGTGACACCCGCGGTTTCATCCAAGTCCGTTTCGTTTTCTGTTTATCCTCCTGCTCTTATAAATACAACGAACGCAACTGTAGTGCAAAGAACAGCTAAGGATATCACCACGATTTTGAAAAAACCTTGGCAAGATATTGGATGCTAGTGTAATATCCCCTTCGGCGTTTGATGCAATATCTTTGTCAAAGAACTGGACAGCATTTCATTCCATCTTTTCGTCCAATTCTTTGTGCAATAATTTCATAGTGTAATACCGGTCTAATAGAAAAAGTCCCCTAGTGTACTAAATAGTGGACAGTCGACGTCACTGCAAACGATATCGAATGGAACGTGCAGATGCTGCTTGTTTCGCGAAGGACTGAGATTGTAGTGATGTGTCTCTTGATGTGTCAGAGCGATCCATCACTCTCCCACAATGTGGCTCTCTTCACATGCAGTACTGCAGTAAGGTGGGAACCACGCTCCCTTCAGCATCCAGCGTTTACAGAGTTGATTGGCATTACATATGCGTGGCTACGGCCAACATGACTACAGGTTTCTCAGAAACATAGTTCATATTCCCTAGAGGTAATCATGTTACCCCGGTCGAGCTGCGTAACGTGCTCTGCATTACCTCGCTATTTTCAGCGAAGCATACTGACACTGGTTACAGTAAAACAGACTCACATAGAAAATTACCTCTCTCTCTTAATACAGTGCTTGCAGGTGGCAGTATTGGTGTCCGTGATTTGAGCATACGCTGAAATTTTTGTGATAAATAACAGTCTTTGTTGCAATGGAATATTTATTTAACGTGTTTCGGGCTTATGGCACATTAGTCAATCAAAAATATACACACTGATGGACATCTTAGTCACAATTAAACTAAAAGAAATTTGGACTGAAATTCACTGAAGTGGGACCTCTTTTTATGTTAAAATCTGTTGAGTGGACTTAGCCCACATATGTTTCAGTTTGATTTGTGACTAATAAGGAGACCACATGAGTACCGGATTTTAGAATCTTTTTTATATTTATGGTAAGTTCAGAATTGAAATACCGATTAGTCATAGCCATTCGACGCAACTCTCAAAAATTCTCGAGAAAATCTACTTTGAAGTTTTGCAAGTACACGTAGGTACCAATAATTGAATTAGTTGCAGCATCCGTCGGTGTTGCCCAGGAAATAGCAAAAAAAAAAAAAAAAAAAAAAAAAAAAAAAAAAAAAAAAAAAGTTCAAATGTTTGTTAAGCTTAAGGGACTTAACTACGGGGTCATCAGTCCCTAAACTTACAAACTACTTATAAGCTACGTACAACTAAGGACGGCACAAATATCCATGCCCGAAGGGGGATTCGAACCCCCGACCATAGTGGCCGTGCAGACCGTGACTGAAGCGCCTCAGTCCCCTCAGCCAGCGTGGCCGGCAGAAGATAGCATTCTGGCCTCCCAATGACAGAGTCACGATATATATAGTAATTAATATTTAATATATTAATTTTATTATAGAGATGACTTTCCAAAAATAGCGTCGTAGCTTTTCGCAAACTGAAAAATCAAATACAACCATTGACTAGTAATAGTAAACCCAATACTGTAAAAGTGTAAATTGCTATGTTTTTCATTAGATATTAAAATGGTCTGAGTATTTATTGTAAGGCCAGAACGCTACCACACAAGGCTCAAGGTACACAGACACATGCTGTAAGTTTTCCAATTATTGGTTGTTACATGTACTTGCGAAATTTCAAACTCGATTTTCTTGAGAATGTTTGAGAGTTGCGTCGAATGGCTTTGGCTGATTGATATTTGAGTTCTGAACTTGAGGTACAATACCTGTCAAAAAATTCCAAAAATCTGATAGGCATATGGTCTCCTTGTAAGATCTACATCTACGTCTACATCTACATGGGATGCTCTGCAAATCAGATTTAAGTGCCTGCCAGAGGGGTCATCGAAACACCATTATACTATTTACCTCCCATTCCATTCTCGAATTGCGCTGGGGAAGAAAGAACACCTGACGCTCTCCGTTCGAGCTCTGATTTCTCGTATTTTATTCTGATGGTCATTTCTAAGTGGGAGTCAACAATGTATTTTTGCATTCGGAGGAGAATGTTGCTGATTGGAGTCTCGTAAGTAGCCCACGCCGCAGCGATAAGCGCAGTTGTTGTAATGATTCCCATCCCAGATCCTGTATCATTTTCGTAACGCTTTCTACCCTGTATCGTGACAATACGAAATGACCTGCCCTTTTCTGGACTCTTTCGATGTCCTCCGTAAAACCCACGTGATAAGGATCCCACACTGGGCAGCAACACTCCAAAAATGGACGGACAAGCGTAGTGTATTCAGTTTCTTTTCTAGTTCTGTTGCATCTTTTAAGGATCCTGCCAATAAAACGCAGTCTCTGCTTCAGCTTTCTTACATTATCTACATGTTCTTTACAGTAAAATCGTGTATTTTTATGACTGACTAATGTGAACTCGTTACTGTTCGGTAGATCCGCATAAATAAATATTTTAATTTTGCTACAGACAGTTATTGATCACAAAAAACTGGACTCACTGTTGCTGCGCCAGGCCGAAGAGGCGTGGAGTAGTTTATACGTTGAAATTTTGATAGTGTACAGCTCTCGTCACCGTTAGTGTATGCTGTAAATTTCGCGTGATTTACTTCCTTCAGAGTGTTGCATTTTGGGTTACAAGCAATGTACAACAGAAGGGATTACAGCGTTATATCCCCCCAAACATTTCTTTCCTACATTGACATGCCGAATAATAAAAAAATAAAAACTATGTTTTTGTGTCCCATGTAACTAATTATTCCGGCGTTTCCAAAAAACTACCCCCATGGCAGCCAGCACGTCTCCCGGGTGCTCTACACGAGTTGGTCTTATTCGGATTATGCACGATGCGAACAGCTGTGAATTATTACCAGCACTACGAGCTGTGCCGTTAATTAACACGAAATGTCCTTTTTCCGTCGGCGCCACCGTTAAATAGTAATATCGTTGTTGATCGTCAATTAAAAGCGGCTCAGAAATACGTGCAGCTTTGTTTCGAGAGCTATATCCTTTTATCCGCGCCTACATTTTTAATGGTGACGCACAGCGGGTCCGTTCCGTCGCTAACCGGACGGGCGGAAAAAACACCTGCCCGGGCGGCGCCGTGTCCGGGCGTGACCCGTCGTCTTTAAACGACGGCCGCTTCTGGCGCTCGCGTGACCAGCGCGGGCGTGCATGAGGGACTGCCGGCCGGCTTTCTGCGCGCCACTCGCCCACTGTGCGTGTGAGGCTGTGCGCCGCTATTACCTGCTGCCGCGACTGCCGTCTGTGGCCGCTCCCTCGTTTACCGCTTAAAAGCGCTACGTCCCTAACAAACTTGTTGATTACGTCAACTGGTACCTCCTATTTTTCTTACAGATACGAGACAGAGCGGCATTCTCATTGACTTTTGTCGTTCTCCCTTTCCTCTTGCCGGCCGCGGTGGACGATGGGACTGAGGCGCTACAGTCACGGTCTGCACGGCCACTGCGGTCGGGGGTTCGAATCCCCCCTCGGGCATGGATATTTGTGCCGTCCTAGTTCGTAAGTAGTTCATAAGTAGTTTGTAAGTTTAGGGACTGATAACCCCGTAGTTAAGTCCCATAAGCTTTACAAACATTTGAACATTTGAACCTTTCCTCTTGTTGTTGTTGTTATGGTCTTCAGTCCGGAGACTGGTTTGATGCAGCTCTCCACCCTACTCTATCCTGAGCAAGCCTTTTCGTCTCCTCATAAGAACGGCAACCCACATCCATTTGAATCTGCTTACTATACGTGTCTCTTGGTCTCCCTCTGCGATTTTTACCCCACACACTTCCCTCCAATGATAAATTTACTATTCCTCGATGTCTAAGAATGTGTCCTACCAAGCGATCCCTTCTTTTAGTCAGGGTATGCCAAAAATTTCTTTTCTCACCAATTCTGTTCAGTACCTCTTCATTAGTTATGCGATCTACCCACCTAATCTTCAGCATTCTTCTGTAGCAGCACATTTCAAAAGACTCTATTCTCTTCCTGTCCGCACTGTTTATCGTCCATGTTTCACTCCCGTACAAGGCAACACTCCACACAAATGCCTTCAGAAAAGATTTCCTTACACTTAAATTAATATTCGATGTTAGCAAATTTCTCTTTTTCAAAAATGCTTTTCTTCCCATTGCCATTCTGCATTATATATCCTCTGCACTGCGACCATCGCATGTTACTTTACTAACCAAGTAACAAAATTCATCTACCACCTTCATTGTTTCAGTACCTAATCTAGTTCAAAAATGTTCAAATGTTTGTATAGTCTATGGGACTTAACTACGAGGTCATCAGTCCCTAAACTTACAAACTACTTATGAACTAATTACGAACTAGGACGGCACAAATATCCATGCCCGAGGGAGGATTCGAACCCCCGACCGTAGTGACCGTGCAGACCGTGACTGGAGCGCCTCTCAGTCTCCTCGGCCATCGCGGCCGGCTAATCTAGTTCCTTCAGCATCACCTGTTTTTCTAAGACTGCATTCCATTATCCTTGTTTTGCTGTTGTTGATGTTCATTTTATACCCTCTCTTCAACACACTGTCCATTCCATTCTACTGCTCTTCCAGGTCCTTTGCTGTCTCTGACAGAATTACAATGTCATCAGCAAAACGCAATGTTTTTATTTCTTCCCCCTGAACGTTAATCCCTATTCCAAAATTTTCCTTGGTTTCTTTCACCGCCTACTCGATGTACAAATTGAATAACATAGGAGAAAGGCTACAACCCTGTCTTACTCCCTTCCCAACTGATGCTTCTCTTTCATGCCCTTTCATGCCCTTATTAACTGCGGTCTGGCTTTTATACAAGTTGTAAATAACTCTCCTTTCCCTGTATTTTACCCCTGCTGCCTTCAGAATTTGAAAGAGTGTATTCCAGTCAACTTTGTCAAATGCTTTCTCCAAATCTAGAAAAGCTAAAAATGTAGGTTTGACTTTCCTTAATCTATCTTCTAAGATAAGACCCTCCCGGGTTCCTACGTTCTTCCTGAATCCAAATTGATCTTCTCCGAGGTCAGCTTCTACCATCTTTTCCATTCTCCTGTAGATAATTCGTGTTAAAATTTTACAACCATGACTTATCAAACTGATGGTTCTGTAATTTTCACACCTGTCTCCGCCTGATTTCTTTGGTATGGGGATTATTACATTTTTCTTAAAGTATGAGGGCATTTCGCCTGTCTCATTCATCCTACACACCAGTTCAAATAGTCTTGTCATGGCTGGCTCTCCCAGAGACTTTAGTAGCTCTGAGGGTATGTCATCTACTCCTGGGGCCTTGTTCCGACCTAGGTCTTTCAAGGCTCTGTCAAATTCATCTCTCAGTATAGTATCTCCAATTTCATCTTGATCTACTTCCTCTTCCCTTCCTACAACATCGTCTCTAAGTTCATTTCCTTTGTAGAGCTGCTCTATGGACTCTTTCCACCTTTCAGCTTTCCCTTCTTTGCTGAGAACTGGTTTTCCATCAGTGTCCTTGATATTCATAGAGCTGTTTTTCTTATCTCCTCTTACATATTTTAAATCGATTCTAGAAAGTACTATAAACAATCAGAATGTCTTTCTATGAATTACTGAAGTCTGCCTTAGCTGTTTTTATACGCCTTTATTGCGTTATATCCGGTTTCGTACCGTTAAAGGTACATCTTGAGGTATCTTTTAATTTACATGGGGTGATCATACAATGTAAGCTCCCACGGCCGGCGTCAACTTCATTTAAAACTTCCGGGCTCGTAAGCCGTGGTCGATTGCCAAACACGGATGCGACCATTATGATGTTGTAAACAGAACCTGGATGCACCAGAAAAAAAATACGTTTTGCCGTTCGTGCACCCAAGTTCCTAGTTTCGTACACCATTGCTTGCGCTTCTGTCTGTGATGCAGCTCAAGGGTAACCGCAGCGCCGGCCAAGGTGACCGAGCGATCTGAGGCGCCCCAGTCACGGACTGCACGGCCACAACGGTCGGGGGTTCGAATGCCCCCTCGGGAATGGATATTTGTGCCGTGTTAGTATTAGCTAGTTCATAAGTAGTTTGTAATTTTAGGGAATGATGACCCAGTAGTAAAGTCGCTTAAGCCCTACAAATATTTGAACATTTTGGTAACTGTAGCCATGGTATCCGAGGTGATAGACCATGTTGCTGCAAACGTCGTCGAACTGTTCGTGCAGATGGTAGTTGTCTTGCAAACGTCTGCATCTGTTTACTCAGGGTTCGAGACATGGCTGCACGATCTCTTACAGTCATGCGTTTAAGATGCCTGTCATCTCGACTACTAGTGACACAAGGCCGTTGGCATCCAGCACGGTGTACCGTATAGCCCTCCTGAACCAACCGATTCCATATCCTACTAACAGTCATTGGAGCGCGATCAACACGAGCAGCAATGTCATGACACGATAAACCGCAAACGCGATAGGCTACAATCCGACCTTTATCAAAGTCGGAAACGTTATGGTACGCATTTCTATTCCTTACACGAGGCATCACAACAACGTTTCACCAGGCAACGCCGGTCAACTGTTTTTATGTATAAGAAATCGGTTGGAAACTTTCCTCATGTCAGCACGTAGTAGGTGTCGCCACCGGCGCCAGCCTTGTGTGAATTCTCAGAAATGCTTATCATTTGCATATCACAGCATCTTCTTCCTGTCGGTTAAATTTCGTGTCTGTAGCACATCTTCGTGGTGTAGCAATTTTAATGGCCAGGAGTGTATTAGGGAGATTAGGGCTTGTACAGATGTACACAAGCATTGGTTTTTCCCTCGTTCTGTACGGAACAAGACAGGAAGTACCTATAATAGTTACTATGTACCCTCTGCCACGCACCTTTGTGCGGATTTCCGGAGTACGTGTGTAGATGTAGGAGCTTAACAGTGAAAGCAAAACGTGATTTGATTTGATTTTCTCAGGGAAGGCAAAACAGTCTTGGTCCACTGCCCGCACCGAAACTAGGTTTATTGTGCGGTATCGCTCCCTGTATATCTAGTAAAGTCACCCAATGCCCCTGAACAGTGCTAGGAGTCCCTTTACCAGTTCTTTATTAGACACAATTTCTTCGGGTCTGGTTGTCCCAAGTGTTCTGTGCCTTTTAATCTCCAATGCAATGCATTCGAAGATTAGATGTGACGCAGTTTCATCACCGTCATCACAGATCCTACATTTAGGGTGCTCTTCTGTTATTTCCATTGTATGTAGGTGTTTTTTGAAATTCCCATGGCCTGTCAGCAATCCAACCATGAGTCTAATCTCAGTCCTGTTCAGGCCCAGGATTGAAGAACAGATTCAAGCAGCAGTGGTAAGTCTAGAAGAAGACAGAGCTTTGGTAGACACTCTGAAGTATCTAAAAAGCTAAGAGCAATGTCACATGAAATAGGGGAGCGTTGTAACTGCAAGAAGAATTGTACTGATCTGCTAACTGATACAGAGAAATCTACATTAATACCTAAATTCAATTTGCTGAAGGACTGATTTCTGTTGACAGTGTACAGTGGCGTAGGCCTCACAGAGATAAGACATTAGCTACTTTGCGTGATTATACATTTCATTACAAGTTCAGAATAATTAGAGACATTACTACGACAGAATAGCCTGTTTGCCAAAAGGCTTTTATATCACTGCATGCTATTTAAAGAAAAGATTAGAAACTATCAGAAATTCCTTAAAAAATGAAGTTTTTTAAAAAATATTGTTTTTTACTTTCAGGGAATATCAAAGAAATGCCGTAGAATGTACTGTACAAATTACAGATGCGTATGTCAATAACCAGTGAAACTGTAACGTTTTAAACTTTGAAAATACTCTCCTGAAACGTCTGTAAAATGGACTTACCCCTTCTTTGCGTGTAGTCTTCAATTGTTACATTGAAAGCCTTGTTGAAGCAGTATGGGGTTATAATATAGTCGGCTGGCATTTCCCCAACCTTTCCTATATTTACCTCACTCACTATTTTAATGTGTCAAGTTGTGAACGTAGTAAGTAAACTGCACGGCGCTACATGCCACGGCGGTTAGCGCAGCTGCGGGCGTTGCAGCGGTTGCAGCTGCAGCTGCAGCTGCGGCGGTGTCTGGCGCAGCGGCCACTGCAGCTGCAGCTGCCGCCGCCAATTTGGGTGGTCGCCGGGCGGAACGGCGCGCCGTGCCGCGTGCGACGCCCGCCCGCCCGGTGCAGTGGGGGCGGCAGGCAGCGTTACACAAGCGGCGGGCACACCGCGCGTTCAGATAAGCGCCGCGTTCCGCTTTCTGGACAAGCGGAAGGTTCTGCAAGAGGCGCGCCGCAGCTCGGCTGCACACTTTCTTCCCGCCTACCAGCCGGTGTGCTGTAATGCCGAGGACGTGAGCACTAGTCTCGTGTAGTTCGCGAACGATGAGGCGCGTTCTTTCAGTGAGTTCCATTTTGTTGTATACACTAGTAGTTCCCACGCATAGGGTAATGTGGTAAAATTCCGATCATTTCGGACAAATGTTGTTGGTACTGGAAATATGTTGAGAAAAGGGATAATTTTAACCATGACACTTGTTCTTGGATGTTTACCGAATATGTTCAAATGTTTGTAAAGCTTATGGGACTTAACTACGAGGTTATCAGTCCCTAAACTTACAAACTACTTATGAACTACTTACGAACTAGGACGGCACAAATATCCATGCCCGAGGGGGGATTCGAACCCCCGACCGTAATGGCCGTGCAGACCGTGACTGGAGCGCCTAACTCCCCTCGGCCACCGCGGCCGGCTAACGAATATGTGACACAAATACTAGACAATTAAAAATGTTGGTATAAACACAAAACAAAACAAAAAAGTTACACAAGTGTGAAAAATCGATCGAAAATGTACCACACTAGGTACAATTATGATCAGTTCCTCGTAAAATTTTGATCACTGGCTTCTTCCACTAGTCTGGTGTTGTTCGCGAACGGACTATGAGGCGCGTTCTTTAAGTGAGTTCCATTTTGTTGTATACATTAGTAGTTCGCACACATAGGGTAAGGTGGTACAATTATGATCATTTCGGACAAATGTTCAAATGTTTGTAAAGTCTGTGGGACGTAACTACGGGGTCATCAGTCCCTAAACTTACAAACTACAAAGCTAATACTAAGGACGGCACAAATAACCATGCCCGAGGGGGGATTCGAACCCCCAACTGTAGTGGCCGTGCAGACCGTGACTGAAGCGCCTCAGTCTCCTCGGCCTCCGCGGCCGGCAATGTTGTTGGTACTGGAAATATGTTGATAAAAGAGATAATTTTAACTATGACACTTGTTCTTGGATGTTTAACGAATATGTGACACAAATACTACACCATTAAAATGTTGGTATAAACACAAAAGAATGTTACACAAGTGTGAAAAATCAATCGAAAATGTACCACACTAGGTACAATTATGATCACTTCCTCGTAAAATTTTGATCACTGGCTTCTTCCACATAAAAATCATTTTTTCCCTTTGGCACCAACGCATACTTCTTAGGTAACAAACATTGCATAATATAGAATTTGCAATCGCGTGGAAACTAGATAATTTATAAGAGGGCGCTCGACGACGTTGCTCCACGTACCTCTCAAAAGGAAAAAAATTATATCTCCGTAGTGGTGTATTCTTGGAAAAGATAGGAAGAGCTCTAGAAACCTGCTACACTACAACGCCACACAAAGGCATTTGCTACCAACACGAAGAGACTGACAAATTATGTTGATCGGAATTGTACCTATATCGAATTTGTACCACCTTACCCTACCGCAACGAGGGCGTTCTTCTTGTCCCGGCATGCCTGTTTCAGCTCTGACCGAGCGAGGTGGTGCAGTGGTAACGCACTGCACTCGCATTCGGGAGGATGATGGTTGAAATCCACCTCCGGCCATCCAGATTTAGATTTTCCGTGATTTCCCTAAATCACACCAGGCATGTGCCGGGATGTTTCCTTTCAAAGGACACGGCCGATTTCCTTCCTCATCCTAACCAAAAACTCCGATCGTTAGCTCCGTCTCTAATGGCCAAGCTGTCGACGGGACGTAAAACCCTAAGCATCCATCCATCCATCCTTTCAGCTCTGTAGCTAACCTGCACGGTTCTGTTCTGTGCTTTCGAAATGTTTAAGACTGTCAACTCGCGCGCCGCGTCTGAGGTCCGTTCGGTGATGTGATTTTTGTCACCAAGGAACCTGTCTGCTACAGAAATTCATCGACACATTTGCGAAGTGTACGGTGATACTATTATGAGTAAAGGCAAAGTCCGTAAGTGGGTACGAGAATTCAAAGCTGACTGTGACAACGTTCATGATGAGGACCACTCCAGTCAACCATCTTCATTTACAGACGATTTGGACGTTTCCGATGAAGCGACGATTCGTGAGGAGCTTCACAATAACAGGTCCAACAAACGAATTTCCTGGTGTGTCGTGATCAGTACTTTACAAACCAGCCGTTAACCCTTGGTAATCAGAACAGGCGGCAAAATTGTATGAAGAGGGTATTTTAAAATTGGTTGAAAGGTACGATAAATGTTTGAACAAACTTGGCAACTAGTTTGAAAAATACGGTAAATTATGTACTTACTGAAGACAAATTTACTTTTTGAAATAACCTTTCGTTGTGTACTTCTGTTCAAACGGTACTTAAAAAACGCGCCTCGCAGTTCGGAAGAGCGCTCCCACAGGCGAACTACGCGAACTAGTTCCCAGATCACTCGCCTCTCAGTTCGTGCTCTTCTTTTCCAGTAACTGACGGGGAACATCGAGAGGACGCGAGAGCGCGCAGAATCACGTGATTGTCTTGTGCCAGTTATAATAATTTCGAGCTAAGATGCAGTTTAGATCAAAAAAGATCCGATTAATGGTGGCACGAGCGTCGTCAGTTGTATCCTCATGTGTATGCGAATATCTTAAAGAGATTTTGCATTTTCGCAACATGAGTATTATGCGAACGCACATTTTCGTCGACGGGAGAAATCCTCAATGAACGCAGAACATTGTTATCAAAGAACAAAGCTTCACAATTAATATTTTTGCATGATAATATGTAATTTTTGTGATGGGAGGAATAATTAAAGAATGAGCATATGATGTACAAACAATAAGTATGATCTCAGTTAGGGCTGATGATAATTTTTGTGTGTCTAATTGTTAAGCAACAAATTAGAAATGTTCTTTTGTTAACGACATAGGTAATATTGTTTGTGTCATACATATTCTTGACCTTTAGCTAATAGTAGTAAAATTTTGTGTTGATCACTTCCGAAGCATTTTAAAAATAAGAAAGTCACTTATTTATAAAAGAGTATTTTTATTCACAAAAAAAAAACAAAAAAAACGGATTCAACATACTATGTAGATAATGTTTCTTCAGTTACCTAATAAAAAAGTAAAGAAAGTGATTTTAAAAATAAGGTACTACAAGTACTCTGTGTGTAAAGTATTTGCATGCCATTATATCACCAATATATATGATGTCTAACTGCGCAAACATACGTGTAATAGCACACGCTTTGGTAACACTGATGATTATAAAGAAAGCTACCATATCAAAAGAAAGAGGGCTTACAGCGGCGGTAGCAAAAGCTAAAAATAGCTAACGAATAACCATCTGTCTCGGAGCTGACGAGCTAAAATGAGAGACCTACTTCGGGACTGAGCTGCGAACTAACTTGAGAGCTACCGGTCGCGAACTATAATGCTAAACTTACTTCTTTCCTTAGTTCCTTGGATCCTTTTCCGAATACCGCCGGGCAATAGGAAGGCGTGCAAAGCAAACTTAAAAATCACGAACTTGCCTTCTGCCGATGAAAGCCATTTCGAGGTGAGCGTCTGTCAGCTAGAATAACACAGCTCAGTGCGACAATACTTCTGTTTCAAGGTATTCTGCACTCTGGAGTATCAGACTAATAAGTTCTATAATGCCAAGATATAAAGATAACTGAAAATTTTAACGCTAGAATTTATCCACAAACCGTTTCTTTTGGTCTGCGTGATATTAGCTTCGTTACAACGGTCGCAACCGCGCTAAAGCGTTCGAGTTGCGGTCGCCTCCGTTTCAAACTAAATATGACTGCCATTGAGGCGTTCGAGTTGCGGTGCGAAAGGAGTTGCAATCGTTTGTGAGAGTATGAGGAAATGTTTCTGACCTACTCCAAAGCGTTTAATAACCTTGCACCAAATAGATAAACCAAAACATGTGCAAAGTGTTTTGTATGCAGCTCGTTCCTTTTCTTCGAAGAAAGGAAGTGCGAAATTCGGGTTATTCTTTTAAACGGGCGGTAAATAACAGTCTCCTGAAAATTTAACACAATATAGTATTATTTTATTCCCTTTGGGGATTTTTCTGCCGATATCTCACGTTTACATAAATCTAGCGGTATTGAAAGTAGGATCACACTTTAAAAAATAAATTTTGCTTCTTCCATACAAGCATCGGATTTTAATATTCAACAACTGTGAGTCACTATTAGTGACTGCCCCGTACAATTTTGAAAGCAACAACTGATTACTGTTTCCTTTTAAATACAAATAGTTTTCATATTCATTGCTTCTAGCTTGTAAAAATCTTAGTTTCTATACGTAATATCTCTATCACCGTACTGGACACAATGCAGGCTCTTCCTATCAACTTAATGATTTCGAATTCATAACCTTTCTTGGAATTAGACAATTGACAGCATTGGCTACGTTTGGTCAGGAACAACATTTTAGTTTATCAACATTGGCATTAAATAGCAGATAATTAGTTCCAATCAAAGGTGAAACCTAAAACAAAATATAAGCCACAATTTAAAATTGTCCATTTCCTATAATTAGAAAAAAAATAGTAATGTTAATGGTGAAACTGTTATTGAGAGCTTTGTTTAACGATTTGACATAATTTTATTCAATATAATTGATGATTTTAGATATCCATTACTTGATAAAAGAAACAATGAAAGGGTTACGGTTGTTGTTATCCTTTACATTATTGAGTAATTCTCGAGATGAAGATGAAACATTTACGTACGTAACGTACGCTATTTCTGTGATTTAACTGCCTCTCTCGCACTGTAATCGGCTTCAGGTTACAAAGTACTGCCTCCTCCATTACACCCCCCCCCCCAAAAGAAACAATGAAAGGGTTACGGTTGTTGTTATCCTTTACATTATTGAGTAATTCTCGAGATGAAGATGAAACATTTACGTACGTAACGTACGCTATTTCTGTGATTTAACTGCCTCTCTCGCACTGTAATCGGCTTCAGGTTACAAAGTACTGCCTCCTCCATTACACCCCCCCCCCCCCGACACACACACAAATACTACCACTGTTTTCCATATGGAATTTTAGTGGTGTGGTACCTTATAACCTCTAAAACACGACACATCACGGATGAAAGTCAGCAGAATCCACATATTTGAACGTCACATAAATATTTGAATTTTACGATCCAGTAAAGCATAATAAACTCTTGCCGTTGTTGTCTTATTATTTTATATCATAAAGCTTTCGTCTACGCAACTGAGAGAGCAAATGAGTCAACTAGCGCTATAGGTGGCCAAGCCACGAAACGAGAGAAATAAGAGTTTGAGTTTGCGTTTGCAGTTGCAACTGGTGGAGACTGCGCTTGCGCAGTAGAGGTGGTCAGAAACAGTGGCGACTGGTAAATTTCTCGCCGCTCGAACAGACCTGCTGTTAGCGGCTCACGCAGCAAGCGCGTCAAGTAGCTACGTGAGCGTATAGTTGACGAGATGTAGCGTGAGCTATGACGTCAGGATGCGCAGTGGCCCTGCGCCGGTTTTGTGTAGTGGGGGAAGGTGCGGGCGCATACCTGCAGTGACCGCCGCACAGTTCGCTTCGCGCGTTTCACTACAGTCCGAAAACATCCAGCCGAAAAATGGAGGAAAATACACTTTTCCGATTTTCAAGTTGTAAAAAATTTGAACGGCATATAAGGCCACCCCACATCGTTTTATCAACTAATTTTTTCCTTACAAGCTTTGGTTTGTCTATGAAAAAAGGAAATGTCTACTTTTTATTTCGCGCGAGTTTTTAGTTTCTTAATGCTTCTCACTCCAATTTGATGAAAGTTTGTCGTTAAAAAAATCCGATTTTTTGACACTTGGTAGTAAAACATCTCAGCTTTCTAATAAATCATTCACCTTTTCATAATTCATAACAGTCGCTTTCAAATGACGCTATTTGTCAAATGCGTGCGCATGATTTACAAATCGGGTATTCAAAAAGTTGGATAGCGGGCAGCTTACTGTTCTGTGCATTTTAGACCATACATTATAGCGAGTTAAACGGAGCTAAGAGTACAGAAAAGTTTTTGAAATGGTGGTCGCACTGATATCTACCTCCTTTCACAAGTAATTGCGAGTTATCTTACCGGCGTCATGCAGCGATCGCAAGCCTTCCATGCTGTCGGATGTTGGGCGTAGCGTGAAGAACTAAAATCTACACCACTGAGAAAATGAATTGCTGGCCACGTGTGTCGCTTCTTCGTTGTGTTAATTATCCATAACACGAAAACAAGTATAAAAGTGGCGACCGATTACAACTGACAATGATCTGCTCTGGTTTTACATTAGGTCATACTTCGTAAGAGGCATCCAACTGATTTCTTGTCCACATTATACAATTCCATAGTGTGTTGCTTTAATATAGACCGAGTTCATAATTACTTTGAAATTCGATGGTACTTGAATTTTGAATCTTTTCTTAATACTATTTTAGGATTGGAATAGGCTCGTTCTTAAAATCCAATTCGAAGTAAGAGTGGGAATGAAGAAAGTAAATCTGCCAGTAGGAAGCTGAACTAAAAATTAAAAAGTAACATTTTTATTTATACAATTTATTTCTAGCTGTCGACAATTTTCAAAATCCGGACATTCTGCAATTTTTCCAGATAATTTAGTATTCGAACCTGACAAGTCTAATTGTACTGTACATACAAAGTCTTCCATATTTCATAAATGTAATTTAGACCCTATAGCAGCGAGTTAGTAAAAATTGTGATGCTCCTCTTTTTTCCAAGTTTATGATAATGAAATTGCGTCTGATCAGTCTTGAGTAGATCGGCCAATTGTCAACACGAATTGTGTATTTTTACATTCTAAAGAATGGGACAGTGGCTAGAAAGGTTCTTATAAAAATAAAGGCAAGAATTGAAAAGACAGCTTTCATCGTGAGCGACCTCAAACTCCACAATGGATACTCTATAAACAAAGAAATGAGTTGTGACGAAATTGCCGTCGGCCTCCCTGCCTCGCCTTGCCCGCCCTGCCGCTGCTTCGCCGCCCCGCACTTTAGCACGCGCCCTGCGCCAATATCTTTAGGACGGACAGCACCGTCGGCGCTCACCCTCCCTCCCGCGAGCGCATCCCCACCTGTGGCCGTTCCCTTCCCCTTACGCGCAGCTCGTAGCTCTTCCTAAATCTCGTCGACTATACTAAAGTGAGCGCTCCTGGTCGCGAACTATTATACGCAAAACTAGTAAGCACCGCGAGAGTACTCAGGACAATGGGTTCAAAACACTTTGTTATTATGAATAAATAGCACTTGTTTCCTCCTCATGGGCAAACATACTATTTATCTCTCCTAATGTTGGACAGAGCTTTAGACAATATTAACGTGAATACACAGGTGCCAAGATAGCAATTTGTATTTCATTTATTCAAGACGACCGGTTTCGACACTCTGTGGTGTCATAATTTGGTCTCATTGACATTAAACTGCTTATTATAGTGCTCCACATAAAATATGGTTGGTGTACTGGATGATAGTTACATATAAAATCATGCGCTACTGGAAAGTCAGATATAAAATGGATGGCTGGTCAAGATTAAAACAGTAAATTACACATAAAACAATAACCACCATAGTCCACATGTCTGCTTGAGCACCTCCATAAAATTCTGAAGGTAGCCAGGTCAAAATGCAGGCAACAGAAAGTTCTATACAACTTGTACAAAAAAGAGACAGCAGTTATGAAACTTGAAGAGCATAGAATAGACGCAGTGGTAGGTGAGTGAGTAAGATAAGTTTGTAGCGTTCCCACAATGTTATTCAGCCTGTAATCTGAGCAAGCTGTGAGGTGAAATTTGGAGAAGAAATTAAGGTTCACGGAGAAGAAATGAAAATGTTGCTGTCTAATGACGACGTTGTAATTCTGTCCGAGACGACAGAAGACCTGGAAGAGCAATTAAACGGAATAGACAGTGTATATTACAAATGTCTCCGTTCCTTCAGTGACCAAAGTAAAATTTTAGTAAAACAGTCCACGGTCGCAGAGAAAAAATATGTTTTTTCAGGTTTCGGCAACTTCTAAGAGTTCGTTCATCAAAAATCACTGGTATTTTTATTTTACAACAAATGTGACTTAAGCTTTATCGTTTGCATGTTGTTTTGTCATGTTGCATGCACTTTAAATAATTTCTGATGAAGACAGTCGGTTCCGAAACCTGGTAAAGTACACTATATCTCTACGATGAAACTCTCTTACTACCATTAGAATGGACATTGGCTTGAAAAGAGGCTTAAGATCATCATTAAAAAACAGTGAGATAAGTGAGTACGGTAAAAAAAAAATCGGAGTGGATCAGCAAAAGACGAACACAGTAACTAGGGTCAAAAGGTTGCCGTTGATATTCAGAGCTAAAGCGTGGAGAGTTGCATGAAACCAGTCTCAAGAGTTAAGACCACAGAAACATCATTTTGCTGCTTGTAGAAGTCACGTAATGAGAAAACCAGTTGAATAAATTACCGCTATTGAGTCTTATAACACGTGTTAATCCTGTAAGACGTATTAATAAACGTTGGTCAGACTGACGACTGATTTGGTTTTAACTCTGATGCCTGTAGCTATGTCCTGAATTTGAAATTCTGTGCAACGGTATGTTTAGACGATCCTCCAGAGTGTAAGATGCCTTACAAGCGAAAATATACTTCAGCTTTCCTCTCCTTTTGTTGCTACACCAGGCAAACGAGCGTCTATATAGAATCCTTTGCCTTACATATTTGTTATATGTGCGGCCATTATTTCCTCTGGTTCTCAACGAGATCTCATTTTATATACAAGGGGATATTTGCTTACGCCTCTTTGTACTTGGTGAATGCACGTATTATATAAGTGCCCGCGTCAGTTTGATTATTTGTAATTTTTAATGCACCATCGTCCATTGTGTTCTACTTTTCCCACAGTTGCGAGCATGGGTTACTTCTCATTGACGCCGTCAGCTTAGGAGGCAAGAGATTATATAATTCGAATATTGCGTATATCTTTTGGTTAACATTACAGGATTTTCAGAATCTAAAACATGTACATTGTTTACTGACGCGTCCATTTCTTCTCGAATATTGTAATTTTATTAGACATGAATGCAGTGTTATTTGCCCAAACATACAGAACCATTTTTCGACACGAAACTCAGGGCAGCCGCAGCTAAGGTAGTGCAGTCTCGAAAGAAATCTCCGCTCATGGCTATTACCTTATCATTTTTATTCAGGCCTAGAGCCACATCATAAGGTTTTACATAAACTAATAAACTAAGATGGAAAATAACTTGTGCCCAACCGTCAGTAACTAAACCTCATATAGTTATGACAGACGGTCAGCAAATAAAATTTGAGCGATGTACATACGGTAAGTGAGTGACGTTGATCAGGAAATAAATTCGTGAACAGCAACAAGGATAAGCCGTATTGTTCTACGCAACTGATGTGTCTCTGGGCCCCGAAACCGAATGTTAAGTAATTAAAAACTGGTATTGGTAACATCTGATAATGGAGTTAGTTCTTTTATATTATTATTATTATTTTCGATTGTTCCCTTTAAAGAGAGCGATTGAACTTGAGTAATTATGACTTCTTCTTCTTCCTTCGTTCTTTCCAAATTCTCTTCATGCGTTCACTGTGTTCTCTCTTGCGTTCTTCTGACCACTTTTTTCCTGTTCTATTCTCCGTGTGTTCTTGTTTAAGTTTATGTTTCTTTATAATGTTCCTGAATTGTTCCCTATTATTTATGTTGTCTTGTGTGACTCATAGTTCTTTAATATCCTCTTCTATTTCAGTAATTCACTTCGTCTTGTTTTTGCTCTTGTTTGCTATCTCAAATATTTGCCTTGTGAGCCTGCTGATATGTCCATAAAATTTCATCCTTCTCTTTCTGATGGTGTCAGTTATTGTTTCCATGTCTTTGTAAATCTCTCTAGTTGGCCGCTTTATATAAATTCTTTCCCAAAACACTGAACCATATATTTTCCTCAAAATTTTTCTTTCCTGTTTTTCAGTCTCTCTGATCTTCGTAGGACCATGAATCACTGTAGTTTCTGCAGCATTGAGAGCCTCTGGTAGGACTACTGTGTTGTAATGCCATAGTTTTGCACTGACAGAAATAGATTTTTTATTGTAATGGTTCCAAGTTAGATTATATGAGATCCTTACTTGATTGGCTATTGAGTTCAGTCCTGATGGTTAGATCATCTCTCCTAGATACCTGAAGTGAGAAACTTCTGCCACTTTTCCATACTGAATTGTGATGGGGAGGCTATGTGCAGGCTTGTTTTCCATGTATTGAGTCTTTTCGTATGAGATTTATAGCCCAGTTTTCTGTGAGATTTCATGAAGCTTCTCCAGTGCGAGTCTCGCTTCTTATATAGATTCCTGTCATCCTAAGAACTATAAGCGCATTCAGTCTTTTCAAACTGAAAACATAGTAACTGGATCGTTCACAATCATGCTAACACTCAACGTTTAGAAATCATAGCTGCGCATCCAGCAGAGTCAATTGAAAGGACGTCGCCTTCGCTAGCGTAATTGGTCGCATAATGGAGTCGAATCATTTCATTACAGCGCTCGAAACAGCGGTTAGGTCATGGACCTGTATAGCTCCCACGGATATCACCTGCCAGCGATTGTTCTCGCTATGTGTTGCCTGTTTCGGCAAACATACAAACATACTGTATTCTTCGACGAGAACTCTTTTTCGATAGCGATAATCCCGTCCATTACGGGCTCCGCTGTACTCCTGATTTTGTCAATTTATTTTACTTCGGTCCTTCTTGGTGCTCAAGTATAATCATGTAATTATTTATTTGTATTTGTCATGTTCCGGAGAACGGAATTTAGGACCAAGTCTCCTCTGTCATAGAACGACACAGTATATGAAATTGTAAGAGAACAGCAGCAGCAGATGTAACGAAATGTATAGGAAAACTGAGCACACGATAAAACGATAAGAAAAAGTTAGAGTTTATGTCCCATCGACAATGGAGCAAACTTTGAGATAGATTTTGCCGTAAATACGGAAGGATATCGGCTGTGTCCTTTGAAAGGAACCATTGCCTGGAGTTATTTAGGGCATTAACAGAATCCAAATCACGATTGCTGGAGGCATCTATGAGTCTCCATCTTCCCAAATGCCAGTCCAGTGTGTTACGATATGCACATGGCAAGCCTGAACCTAAGTAAACCCAATCAACATCGTAACACAAGATTTAGCCATTTTTTCACAAAGAGATTCTTCGCAGAACAGAAAGCACTGCATGTGGAAACTCTTCAGTATAGATCTGATTGTCCATGGATTACTACTAAGGATTTTGAATTCTGTTTGCTGCGTGTTGAAAATGGATGTAACGATGTAACAGAACACTGCACGTCTTCAGACACAAGACTCAAGGAGTTGTGAACCAAATGCATATCCGATTTCTGGCTCATGATTATTGGGAATAAGCTGATTTTGTTACCATTACAAGGATACTAAACAAAATACATACTGAGAGGCCAATGTTAGAATTCAAGGACTCCCAGACTACTGAACAGTGGACCAGAAAAAGGAACACCATATGTCATTGACGAATGAAAATGTAAGCTACTATTCATGCTGAACAGTCACTTACTTCATATACAAAAGAAGCAGTGAGGTTTCAAACAAAATCCTGAACGTGTGCTTCCATGACAGTTCTACCTAAACGTCTAAATATTTGAAATGTCCACTTATAATATGCCCATTCCGTGTCAGGAAAACGTCAGCCGCGGTGGAGTGGCCGAGTGCTCTCAGGCGCCTTGCTGCGGAGCGTGCGGATGCTCGCAGTCGGAGGTTGGTCACCTCCGTGGCGCATGGGTGCCTTTGTTGTCCTTTGGTTAGTTTAAGTAGTTGTGGGTATAGGGATTGATGATCATAGCAGTTTCCTCCAATAGGGTTACTAACATAGGAACTTTTGCAAAATATCCATGTTGGATACGAACTATATCAGTAGCAGTAGCGTTTATTTTCGTTAAAAGAAATGCAACCAGCTACCTTTATGGGTGTTTTTATTAATCCAGAACTAGTTTTCGAACCGCTGCAGGCTCATATTCAGTGGATACTTTACAGGGACATTTATTATCTGTGGTAAGTGTAGGTTTACGCTGTCATGGTGGTTATGGTAACATAATTGAACATTAGTAATCGAAAACAGAATAAATCGGAAATAAACTTGAAGTGGTTATACTGTGTTTTTATTGTAGATGTAAATGTAACCAAGTTATGCATTGGGCATTGACATTTTTTACACATGACAGCATTTTTGCTACACTTAGCGTTACACATTCACAAGATTGAATGTGGTACAAGGAGAATGGCTGCAGTAGATGTTGCACTTCACTAATTAATGTTCTTTGCTTTGAGACCTTGTGTATGCATGAAAAGTATGTAACGGACTAAAATTTTATTTTACACATCATATTGAATGAATTTTACTAGGCATAGTTTTCTTTGCAGGTGGTATTCCGTTGCCTTCGATCCTTCAACCTAGCCATCTAAAGAGGAACGTCCAGTTGAAATCAGATTGATAACAATGGTGCAACTCGGCATTTTTCACATAATCGGCGTTGTTAGAGGGGAAAGAAGTGAAATGTTAATTATACTAGGAATGAAGGGGGATCGAACCCATGACCTTTAGTTATCATTTTTTTTTAATGCCATAAGGTGGTTTCCTTGCGGATGTTGTATCTGCTTGTCTTTGTTGATTATACGGTGATTGGCTCACAAGGGGACCATCAGAAGTGTATATAACGGATTTCGATGAGCTCGGATCTGTTATTAGGAACATTCTCTGAGAATAAAGCTCTCCTCTTATTTATTGACGGGCCTTGGTTTTCGAGAAAATTGATGTGGAATTTCACTGTGAGATCTAAGGCGCGTAGCGTTATCGATGTTCGAAGACGGTGAGTGTGGTGCAGCGGTTAAGGTGTCCAACTACCACTCTGGAGATACCGTGTTCGGGCCCACTCCGTATTTCTTTATTTAATCAGAATAGTCCGAAATTTTTCAAGTTTATTTCACAGAGCATCAACCAACAGTGTACATTGCGTGAAATTATTAATTCAATTTTGCCGTAGTAATTTAATCATGACGTCGTTATTACCAAATCATATTCGCTGTCTCCTGCATCGCTTGCTATGCCACAACAGAAATCCCGATTACATTTGTCGTAAGAGCATCAGAAACACATTGGTTTGCAGGACCTAATACGTTTCATAGAAGCTACTGTCTTGCAGGCGCACGGATTTTTTAAGAGAGATATCAGAAAAAGCTCATTTATATTTAAAAAGACATCTCTTTCATTAGTTAACTCTGATATGAATTTTGATTGGTATTTACTCATCTTCTAAAAGTAGGTGCCGCGAACAGATGCAAAATTGGTCCATGTATGTGCTTGGCAAATCACGAAATTTCCCGACGTCTGCTGCTCCTGTAAGATGGACAAACGACCTGCTACATATGAAAATTTTTGCCGGACCGGGACTCGAACCCGGGACTCCCGCTTTTCGCGAGCGGTCGCCTTAACCACTCGGCCACCCGTGCACGCTCCCCGCTCCATGTGTTGCACTTGCCTCTTTCCCTCACATGCTCGCTGCACACGTTAAAGTGTCCCGCAAGAAGGAAAGACACAATTCTACCATTGTAAGCGTGTCAGGTCGTTTGTCCATCTTACAGGAGCAGCAGACGTCGGGAAATTTCGCGATTTGCCAAGCATATACATGGATATATATTTATCTCTGCTGCGGATAACCGCCAACGTCTGTTCCCTTGGAACAGACATAATAGTAAAGATGCAAAATGAATGAGCGTATTCTTACGACGAATATGTTTCGGATTTCTTTTGTGACATAAGAAGCGATAGCGAGTAAGATTTCTTAATAATGCCAGGAAAACGAAATTACTACTGCAAAAATTTTTCTTACTAATTTCAAACAATGTTCACTGTTTGTTGATATTCTGTAAAATTAAATCGAACCATTCATTTAAAATAAATGATAATAAAAGAAAATTAAAAAGTAGAAAAAAAAGCAAATTCAAGGAGAAGACCCGAATACTTCACCTTCAATTTTCTCGGTAACATATGCCTGTCGCTAAAAAGGCGTATATCCTCATACTCAGGGTATGTCCCTCTACTATGTATCCGAGACCCATCAAAATTCGTTATGTACACTTAGGGCGGTACCCTTGTCAGTTTTGTTTCAGACTTTTTTATTTTTTTTATTTTTTAGACTTCGCATTTAAACGTTTCAAACGTTTGTATAGCTTATGGGACTTAACTACGGGGTCTTAAGTCCCTAAACTTACAAACTACTTATGAAGTAACTAATACTAAGGACGGTACAAATATACATGCCCGAGGGGGGATTCGAACCCCCGACCGTAGTGGCCGTGCAGACCGTGACTGGAGCGCCTCAGTCCCCTCGGCCACCGTGGCCGGCGGTTCGAATCCCCCCTCGGGCATGGATATTTGTGCCGTCCTTAGTCTTAGTTTAGGGACTGATGACCCCGTAGTTAAGTAACATTTGAATATTTTATGTTGATTATACAGTGTTTGCCTCAGTTTGGCGTTTTTTTTTTCTTGCCCTTTCAATTTCAATGAAAAACAGTGAATATCAGACCAATAACTGTTTTCAACATCGACGACGTGTCTGACCGCTGCCTATGTCAGTTGTGTACCTGCGCGGTTGCGTCACAGCCACGGCGGCAGGCGCGGCACGCAACCCGCGCTGCTTGCTATGCGGGCGGCGGACTAATCCCTTGTAAAACACGGCCGTTAACGAGTGCCGCCTTTGAGTAATTAACGCCGGATTAATTGTCACACACAGATAACTAATTAGTCGCGAGTGCAAAACATATCGGTCGCGATTGTTAATTTGAATTATAAATGCAATTATCATTAGCGACCCACTGTGTTCTTCAAACTGCCCGACCGCTGATCCACACAGTGCGTTCCGAAATGATTATAGGAATGCAATCACTTTTTTCCCTGCTGAAAATTTTAATGAATAATCGTGTCGGATATTGTTATATCACAATATCCACCATAAATTATAAAATCTTTCACGTATTTTCGTGATTTTTACATTATTTGTGTTAATGAGGACATTGACAATGAATTTGAAATAGCAGACTAACATTTTCACTGACGTTCCAATGCGAAACGCAATAACGCCACAGCCATACTTGTAATGCCATAATCAAGAACACACTGCAATGTATCAAAATATTTGCTGTATTAGTCTTATTATTCATCAGACGAAGGAATAACATTAGCAGATATCATCTTTGACAATAACAATCAGCTATGTGTTTCCACTAAATCATTTTACTGAAATTTTACTATTCTCACCAGCTGTTCTTGCTGTGGTCTGCAGTCTGCAGACTGGTTTGATACAAATCTCCACGCTACCCTGTCCAGTGCAAGCCACTTCATCTGAGAATAGGGGCGGCAACCTATATCCTTTTGAATCTGATTACTGTATTCGTCCTTTGGTCTCCCTCTACGATTTTTACCCCACACACTTCCTTCTATTGCTAAGTTGACGATTCCTTGATGTCTAAGAATGTGTCCCACCAACCTATCTATCCGTTCTCTTAGGATATGCCAGAAGCTCCTTTCCTCCCCAATTCTGTTGAGAACATCCTGATTAGTTACGTGATCTACCCATCCAATCCTCATCAATCTTCTGTAGCAAACGTTTCGAAAACTTCCATCATATTTTTGTGCTAATGATACCGAATGTAATAAATTCATTGCAAAAATTGGACGAGAGTATATTACGAAACCATCTCAACAATATCGCCGTTCTGTACAAAATTTAGCGCGCGAAAGAATGGGGCTAAGACAACAAGGATGAATTGCGTCTCCGAAAGAGGCTATAGAGCTCTTTTTACACCTCATATTCTGAATCTAATAAAACTACACTCAAATGAAGAGGCTTCTCGACTAGGTATTCAGCACACAGATGAAGATGAGTCATTTTGTTATATAGGACTCGTGCTAATCATGGGTTCAAATCATAACAATAAGATACCTGTCAAAGATTTATGGTCTTTGCTTCAGGGCCGACAAGTGTACTATGGATCGATAAGTCGGACCCGAATTTTCGAATTGACTAAAATATTGAGAGAAATTCGTCGCCAGACTGACAAGTTTGCTCCAATGAGGGAAATGTTTGAATGATTCAGTTCTTCACTTCCGTTGTATTTCATTCCTGGTCTACATACAACAGTGGATGAGATGTCTTTGTTCCATGGTCGCTGTCCATTCAAGGTGCTTCTAAAAGAAAAACGTGGATAATACGGCATTCTAATTCGAATGCAGTCTGATTCTGAGACTAGATATGTGATCAGCATGGACATTTATACAGGCAAGTCAGGAAAACACAGCATCCAAATGGACCGATTAAAATTGTAAAGAGACTAATAAAACCTATTGAGAAATCAGGCCGTAATGTTACCACAGATCGGTACTATACTTCAGTGGAGCTTGCTGAGACTCTATGGAATGATTTTCACCTCATACTTGTTGGCACCCTGCAGTCGAACAGACGACACATACGTGAAGAGCTGAAGACTACAACTGGCCGTAGTTTACACTCTTCCATCTTCGCTTATACTGACCCTCAGACACAAGAGGCCACCAGTTACTCTTGCATCAACGCTAGTCCGCGAGAAGCCAAAGCGACTGCTGTTGAAGATTTCAACATGTCACTCAGACTAACATAAATATTTTTTTATAATTCTATAAGTGGAGGCATGGACACCATAGACCAGATGGCCTATGTCCCTCTTCTACACACTCATTGACATAGCAGCAATAAATGCATATTCATTCTTCCTCCTCAATTTTCCGAAATGGAAAAAGAATTTGCTACACCGGAGAAGAGTTTTTATCATTAACTTAGGTCTTGAACTAATAAGACCTCATGTAGATAAACGGGCACAAAATTTTTATGTACTTCAGAATCCAGTAATAATGGCAATGGAAAGCATCAAACAAAGGAACCTCAGCTGGTCTGTAGAATCATCACCCTCAACAGCAGAACAAGGAACACGCGGACGGTACCACCTATGCTGTCAAGAAGATGCATCTAAAAAGATCAAGTACAACAAGCTGGTAAAGTCAACTGTTACCTGCTCTCAGTGCCACAAACACGTATGTGGAAAACACTGCAGGAAGACAGTGTTGTGTGAAAAATGCGTTGCACAATGAGACAGTAAATTGTGTTTGCTTCATTTAGTGTATCGAATGTATATAAACTGAATCTCGTGATTTGTTCATTTTATTCCTATTACATCTTTTATTATCCAGTAGACAAAAACAATGTCTAAGCATTTTGAATTGTTATTAAAGGTATCAGAAGTAACTAAACGTGATTTATGATAAAATAGTGTATTCTCTATGGGCCTTTGAGCCCCCTCCCCCCCGTTGGTACTACATGTAACAAAAAATACGTTGGTAATGCTAGGATTAATAGGCGATTGTATCCAGGTGTACGGATAATACAACGGTTCCCACATCCCTTTAAGTACATGATCGAAAAAATAAATAACTTTGTGTTCATGCCTATCAGGGTTTCCCCAATATGGATGCACTCCACTCGAGAAGGTAGAACGTAATTAAGACTGATTAAATAACAGATAGGCTGTGAAACGTGTTTTACTGTTGAGATGCCGATCGTCTTTACTATATTTGACGGCTGAGGAGCAAATTTGTCCTGAAGGCTCTTATAAAAGTAAATCAAATACACCGACGGAAAATTATGTACACTTCGAAAGACATCGTCGACTTTGCTTCGATGACGGCAGATGCCACCTGGAGGATGGTATATGTACAGAAAGTGGTTTCAAAGTCTTTCGCCAGCAGCGTAGTGGCATCTGAGCTTAGCCTTTAATATGGCATGTTTGCAGCCATAATGCCCAGTGTGATATCAAAATGTGAAGCAAACAGGCGCTTTGTCCCAGAGACTTTCTCTTGCTTTATACAGGCGACTGAACGAGTTTGAAAGCGGATGAATTACGATCTTCTGACACGCGGGATAGTTCATTCGGAGAATCGCTACAGAAGTTGGACGTGCTGCGTCAGTTCTGCTGCAATGCTGGTTGGTGTGGTCACGTCACGACTCATATACGTGCTGTCTCAGCGACGTAAAACGTTTCCTCGTGCGATAAAATACTTCGTTTGTGTATTTAAAATGATCTGATAGAAGAACGAAACGAAGGATGATAGTTTAAAACACTTTTTATTTAATTAATTCATTTACTTTTTTTGGCGTTTATCTTTCTTCCGGGGGTTCAATGAACCACTAAACACATAGGACGCGCCGCCACTGATGAGTAATTGGAAAGTGGTGAGATGACAGTGAGGCGGAGAGAGAGAGAGAGAGAGAGAGAGAGAAAGAGACTGGAAGAGGCAGAGAGACCAATTGTTTTATCAATTTTGTGGAAATTCAAATACAGAAGTTAACAGTGAAGTAAGTAAGAGAACTAGGTACTGTCGGTGTGGTGTGCAGTACCGCGCCCGCAGCTGGTCAGCAGTTCACTTGGCAGCCGCTCCCCGCGTCCAAACAGCGGGCGGCCCCGTCTAACATGTATGCAGGTGGCAGCCGTGCGCGGCCGGTGTAAACGGCAACCGCAGCGCGGCGGGCGGCGGTCTTAGTGCTGGTGGCGGCTATTGATCAAGCAGAAATCAACTGTGCGGTAGCCGGCCCACTCAGGCGGCCTAACCTACCCCAGCAAACAGCGCGCCCTGCGGCCGGCGTGCGGTTACCGCGATACACGCCGAGGCGGGGTGCGCGCGCCCGCCGCCAGGCGCTGCCACGGCGCCACCGGCGACCGCGGCGCGGCTGCCAGGGAAGGTTTAAGGTACGCGATTTTATTGGATGTACTATCAAGGGAAATTGTATAGGGCTTTTAACATTATTGCAAGAAATTAACACGAAAATCTATATTGTGCGAAAGTTAGGCCTAAACTACGTATATTTCCGCACATAAGACGATAGCTGAATCATAGAAAAAGGCCCAAAAAAAGGCAAAAAAAAAAAAAAAAATTGAAATTAAAAATTGAAATTTAATCTGACATTCGTAGTTTCGCAGTTGTGCTGCATAGCGCGGCTTCGACCTCCAAACGATATACAGGGTGTTCCACTAAGTGCGTTTGCCTCTGTAACATAAAATAATAGGTGACAGGAAATTTTAATGCGGTAGGTCAACACAAGAAATGTTACACTTTCTGTATCATTTTCCAAAGAGTTACAGCACAAAGATATAATTTTTTAAATGGAACAATAGTTTTTTATGTCGTGCATTGGATTCGTTGAAACCAGCTACGTCTAAATCAATTTAAACTACATTCCTATCACAGTTTGGGAGCTACAACCCTTCAAAGTTCCGGGAGCGGAGGCTGCGATAGCGCAGCTGAGTGGCCGAGTGGCTAGCCCCTGTGGCACGGCCCACTGTCTCATGACCACCAGCCAGTGAGCTACGTTGTCGTAGCCTCCGCCCCCTAAACTTTGAAGGGTTGTAGCTCCCAAACTAACAGTGATAGGAATGTAGTTTAAATTGATTTGGACGCTGCTGGTTTCAACGAATCCAATGCACGACACAAAAAAACTATTGTTCCATTTAAAAAATTATATCTTTGTGCTGTAACTCTTTGGAAAATTATACGATAAACTATATTTCTTGTGTTGACCTACGGCATTAAAATTTCCCGTCCCCTATTATTTTATATGTTACAGAGGCAAACACACTTAGTGAAACACCCTGTATATCGTAACGGTTAAGTATCGAACCCATACGTATCGAACAGGGCGAATGTTATGATTTTTATGAATATGCCGTGATTTATAGAATGTGGTTAGGCAGGAACCAAAGAGAATAGCTTTTTGGGCAATTCACAAGAAAGCTTACACTCGAAATAGCTAGGCCTGAAATGATATATATCGAAAGGGCAACTGTAAAACGATTTAGTCTTTCTGAACAGTAGAATCGGAAGCTACGCGCTCTCAAGTACTAAGAAAAAAAAATCTTCTTGTTTTACCTAAACCGTTTTAGAAACAGTCTCTTATTCCATACATATCGTTTCGAAACGTATCGATTCGATACATATCATTTGGAGGTCGAAGCCTCGCTATAGCCGCGCTATACAGCACATATGCGATATTTTTCTGATGAAATTTACAACCCTGAGGATAGATTTACGAAATCAAAGTTTTGCAATTTTTTTAACAATTTGCATTTCGAGTTTTATTTACTGAGTGGACAATGGTACATACGACAACCTATATGCCATAAAGCATGAACAGAATTAATTATTCGCAATGCAGCTTCATTTTAGAATGTGGCTTGGGAAAAATAAATGTAGGTATCAAGAGTCGCACTGAAACGGTTAGAGTATTTTGACGTACGGAGCAGTGAATGGGTTAAAATATATCGGAGCTATATGCAACAATTGCGGCTTCCTTCGAAATCCTTTTATCTTTTGTTCTTGGGTAATATCGTGTGTTTTCACCGACATAATATGTGCATCGGTGCGATTAAATGTCGTATCGGCGAAAGTAAAGTGCAGAAAAAAAAAAAAAAAAAAAAAAAAAAATCCAAGCTTCTGTACGATCGGATACAGCGTAGCACTACACGCAAGAAGGTACAAAAGGAGACCACAAACGCTGCAACAAATGGTGAAATCTAGGTGTGCCAATGAAGAAAATTACTTATGGTGGCTTCTAACGGAGCTTTCAGAAGCTTTGCTTCCTAATCTAAGTCGCAGGCGTATTTTTAGATCCCGAAAACTGGAGAAGAAGTGCGGCATGTATTAGGGTAAATACGGTATCTTTGGGATCGTTGTACAGACCAGGTATATGCTTAAAGCATAAAATTTTAATGAAAATTTGACCCTCGTCTTATCTGGAGGTCGTCTTATCTGCGGAAATATAAGGTAAGTCGGCGCGAATTCGGACATATCAGAGTGGCGAAAATTCGTAGATCAAAGTTAGGTTTAACTGTGATCGTCACTTTCCAGTGTGGACATATTACGAAATATCCCTATTCTTCCTTAGCAAATACAAACTGAAGTAATTAGCCACATTTATAGGCACGTGCAATAAATAAAGTAAAATGGCGAAAATGTGGTAATTTCCATTCATCTCTCGCGGTAATATATTTCATTGGCTGATTATATTTGCGATTGACGTTTTCGAATTTTTATTTATAACAATTATGAATGGGATCATTAGAACAATATATTTCAATACGAATTTGTTTGTTGATACTTCACTAGTGGCGTGAGTGACGTTCTGAGGTAGTTATCATGAATTTTAACTGTATACTTTTTTATCGGTGTTTTGTGTATGAAATGCGAGCGTCACCTATCCCCGACACTCAATTTGTTTCAAGCAATTTCAGGCTCTAAGGGGTTAAGTAAATTACCGGCTACATATGAAATAAGACACTTAACTGCAGAATAAAAAGGAATCGAAATATTGGAAGAAATAAGTTCATGAATTATGACAGCATCCAAAAACGATCCAATATCTCATACGTGCTCTCTCAGCTGGAGTCACAGTGACTGTGGAGTTCGCATTTAGTTATTTACTATTGAACACATCCTGCGATGACAACTCGATGAACATTGATGATAAAACACAACTAAACTTTAAACTGATATTCTATTGACGGTATTGGAAGAATATGGATGTGGTGGTAGCGGATACGTCCCCAAAGGACCGAACCATTAGAAAAGTAATACTTTTGTTACTGTAAGTCTGAAGATATGAGTTCTTGTATATTGAAGATTACCCTGACTTGGAGGACATGAGAATGGGCTGAGGTCAGCCTGAAACTAGTCGTTAATAAAAACAGCATTTCATGCAGGTTTGGCTGTTTTGAAATATTTAACAAAGATAGTAAATTATATGTTGTTCCTAAACAACCCAGCATCCTGGAATATCGTAAGTGGAATAACGAGGCTTGCACAATATTACTAACGTAAAGCAGTTGCGAAAATAAAAACTGAATTTAATTTTTTTTTTTTTTGGTCTAACGGTCAGTAACGATATTATACCGATAATTACGATCTGAACCTTCAACTTTATAATTTTTAAATACGGCATAGGAAGGAGGAAGGAAGCTTACAGTTTAATGTCCTGTCGACAACTTTGTCATTAAAGACTAAGCTACTGTTCAGAGCTTTTGGGTGATGAGTAAGGAAATCAGCCGTACCCTTTGAAAGGAACCATTCCGGCATTTACCTTGACTGATTTAGAGGGAAAACGCAAAAAATGTCTGTAATTCCGTCGGACCAAACTGCGTGGCCATCAGTCCGTAGCTTACAAACTACTTAAACCTAGGTAAACTAACCTAAGGACAAACACACACACTCATGCCCCAGGGAGGACTCGAACCTCCACGGCGAGCAACCGCGCGCTCCGCAGCGAGGTGCTTTAGATCGCTCAGCTACTCCACCGAGTCAAACACGGAAAACCTAAACTGCATGGCCGAAGGTGGATTTGAAGCATCGTCCTGGCGAATGCGAGTGCAGTACGTTACCACTGCACCAGCTTGCTCGGTTACGGCATACTATCAATCCTAGTCGTAAGCAAGCCAGTCTCCTGTAAAGTACGCGACGGTTCAGAAATCAACGTTTTTGCTCAGACAGCATGGCACAGTTGTGGGTCAAGTGTCCAGTTGAACGATAGCCCGTGGGCCAGTTTTCAGCGCCGCAGTGGAGTAGCCGAGCGGTCTAAGGCGTCTCGCTGCGGAGCTTGCGGTTTCTTGCCGTGGAGGTTCGAGTCCTCCCTGCGGCATGGGTGTGTGTATTTGTCCTTAGGTTAGTTTACCTAGGTTTAAGTAGTTTGTAAGCTACGGACTGATGACCACGCAGTTTGGTCCGATAGAATTACAAACATTTGAGCTTTGATCCAATTTGCAGCCCTTTGACATGTAGACTGGATGTAAGTAACTGCGACATGTCCCTGTGTCTAGGTAAATATGACTGCAGCTGACGTCTGTGTGCTCCGCGGCAGGCGCTGTTTGAAGTATGGGAGTGTCTTCAGAGAGAGGAGGTGTGTTTGCCGGTGCAGCTGTTGACTCGCGCGCCTGGCAGTCGGTCAGTCCGTCTCCGGCCGCCGCGCCGCGCAGACGTGCTTGCCTCCGCTGCACTTGGCGGCTGTTTGCGTGCCGGCCGCTCCCCCTTCACAGCCTGCCGGCCGGCGCTCTTGTAATATCCTGATGCGGGCTGCCTTCCGGTATCTGATACTCGG
Source organism: Locusta migratoria (assembly GCA_026315105.1). NCBI lineage: Eukaryota > Metazoa > Arthropoda > Insecta > Orthoptera > Acrididae > Locusta > Locusta migratoria. The sequence goes on from CM048747.1 coordinate 109,298,888, forward strand.
CACGCAACTGCCGCGCGCGCAACGCAAAGCGAACCACGGCACACCGCAGCATAGCGTACTGGTGAGGAGACCATACGGGCATTGGATTTTATAATTTTGTCATTTTTACATCTACATACATACTCCGCATACCGTAAGGTTCGTGGTGGTGGGGGGGGGGGGGGGTACACTGTACCACTACTAGGCATTTCCTTTCCTATGCCACTCCCAAATTGAACGAGGAAAAAAAGAATGCCTATATGCCTCCGTCCGAGCCCTAATTTCTCTCATCTTGTCTTTGTGATCTTTACGCGAAATGTAAGTAGGCGGCAGCAAGATCGTACTACACTCAGCTTCAAATTCCGACCCTCTAAATTTACTTAACAGAAATTCACGAAAAGAACGTCGTCTTTCTTCCAGCGATCCCCAATTGAGTTGCCGGAGCATTTCTGCGACACTCGCGCATTGGTCGAACCTACCGGAAACAAATCTAGCTGCTCGCCTCAGAACCGCCTGTATGTCTTCCTTTAAACTGATATGCTGTGGGTCCCAAACACTTGAGCAATACTCAAGACGTGGTCGTACAAGCGTTTTATACGCGGTCTCCTTTACAGACGAAGCACATCTTCCCAAAATTCTTCCAATAAACCGAAGTCGGCTGTCCGCCTTACTCACAACTGTCCTTACATGCTCGTTCCATTTCATATCGCTCTGCAATGTTACACCTAGATATTTGAACGACGCGACAGCATCAAGAAGCTCACTACTAATGCTGTATTCGAACATTATGGGATTGCTTTTTCTACTCATGCGCATCACCTTACATTTTTCTACATTGAGAGCTAGCTGCCATTCTTCGCACCAACTAGAAATTTTGTCTAAGTCATCCTGTATGCTATTACAGTCAGTTACAGACTACACCCTCCCATACACCACAGCATCATCAGCAAACAGCCGCAAATTACAAGTTTATGGTATATGAAGATCAGAACATAATTAACAATAGCCAAAGCCATTCGACGCAATTCTCAAAAGTTCTCGAGAAAATCGATTGATAATTTTCAAGTACATGTAAGTACCAATAATCAATACCGTTGAAATATCTTTCGGGGCGGCTCAGATGGTAGCACTCTGGCTTCACGAGTGTAGACTCATTGCCTCGATCCCGCTGTGACAGATATTATTTTCGTCGTTTTCGAATACGTACACCATTTTAATACCTAACTAGACGAACCGTGCGAATACTTCGCACCGTTAGTTTAACGAAAATGTTGTTGTTGTGGTCTTCAGTCCGGAGACTGGTTTGATGCAGCTCTCCACAATACCGTATCCTGAGCACGCCTCTTCATCTCCACATAAGAGTGGCAAACTACATCTGACTGAATCTGCTTACTGTATCCATCTCTTGGTCTTCCTCTGCGGTTTTTACCCCAAACACTTTCCTTCAAAGCTAAATTCACGATTCCTTTATGTCTAAGTATGTGTCCTACCAATCGATCCCTTCTTTTAGTCAAGGTATGCCAGAAATTCCTTTTCTCCCCAATTCTGTTCAGTACCTCCTCATTAGTCAGGCGATCCACCCACCTAATCTTCAGCATTCTTCTGTAGCACCACATTTCAAAAGCCTCTATCCTCTCCTTGTCCACACTGTTTATCGTCCAAGTTTCACTCCCATACAAGGCAACACTCCACACAAATCCTTTCAGAAAGGACTTCCTTAGGCTTAAATCAATATTCGGTGTTAAAAAATTTCTCTTTTTCAAAAATGCTTTTCTTCCCATTGAAATTCTGTATTTCATATCCTCTGCGACCATCATTTGTTATTTTACTGCCCAAGTAACAAAACTCATCTACCTTCTTTATTGTTTCGTTACCTAATCTAATTCCTTCAGCATCGCCTGATTTTCTTAGACTGCACTCCATTACCCTAGTTTTGCTCTTGTTAATGTTCATCTTATATGCACCTTTCAGCACACGGTCCATTCCGTTCAACTGCTTTTCCAGGTCCTTTGCTGTCCCTGACAGAAATTCTATGTCGCCGACAAAACGCAATGTTTTTTATTTCTTCATCATGAACTTTAATCCCTTCTCAAAATTTCTCTTTGCTTTCCTTTATAGCTTGCTCAAAGTACAAATACTGCATCCCTTTCATGCCCTTCAACTTTGACGACCGCTGTCTGGTTACAGTACTAGCTGTAAATAACCTTACGCTCCCTATATTTAACGAAAATAAGTTGGGAAAAATGGAAGCAAAGTTGAATGTTTACGCATGTCTTTCTTCATAATCAGTCAATGCACGTGTTTGTAATCGGAAATGGAAAAGCTTCATCCGCTGAGTGTTGTTAGATCAAAAAGAACTGTGTACCTTAATTAGAAGCGGAGATATCGTAAAACAAACCGATTAAAATATTCAACGAAGGGACAGAAGGATACCGCGTTTGAATAAAAATAAAGGATAGCGAGACTTCCGTTAATTCTGATACGTAAAGACAAATCTGCAAATGAATACCTTTCGTTTACAACAAAATTGAAGGAAATCGGCCGGGTAGTTTAGCCTGACGGAATTACTTTTCGTAGATTCTTGTAATATATAGCATAGTAATTTTTATGAACAATGTGCGTATTTTTGTTTATTCGTAATTTTCTGTATTTTATAAAAGGTTGTCAATAATGATGATTTAAATTTAAAAAAAGGATTGAAAAATCTATATTTGTGTTAATTCTGAGAAATAAGACATCCTTCATTTTGATGTGGTCCCAACCATGCCAGGGTGATAAGCATCGTAGAAACATGGAAAAGAATAATCCTGACGACATCGAGCACACCGTACAAATGCTGCATTATCATAGTCGCAAGTTTGCTTTGATATGTCAACTGGAAGAAAAACTTCATTGCCGCGGTGGAGTAGCCGATCGGTCTAAAGCGTCTCGCTGCGGAGCGCGCGGTTGCTCGCCGTGGAGGTTCGAGTCCTCCCTGGGGCATGGGTGTGTGTGCTCGTCCTTAGGTTAGTTTACCTAGGTTTAAATAGTTTGTAAGCTACGGACTGATGACCACGCAGTTTGGTCCGATAGATTTACAAACATTTCAACATTTTTGAAAAACTTCATTTATGATCATAAAGATTTGCCCACTTTAAAAGCTTACCACACATACCTGATCACTTCACCGAAGATTGGACAGACCAGGCTATGATGAGTAACCGGGTGAAGTTTTGATGCAATCTTCTCTGATTTCACGTTGTCATTCGATCAGTTACGCACAGTTTTGAGGGCGCTGAATGAATTTCTTTACTTGACTTGAGAAATACACATCACAAGGCCACCCCAGCGGAAAGCTTTTTGACAGAATTATTTACACGGTGCTGATAGGCGGACACGAAAAATTTTAGTCTACAACACGGGTTCGGTTTGTCCACTCCAAGGATCAATCAGTAAAAGAAACCTTTGCCTTTTTACCTATGGCTGTACATCATTGATTAGACAGTAAAACCAATAATATAAAAGTGTAATTATGTTTCTTTTAGGGAAACCATTATGAACAACGTTTTATAAAATACAGAAAATTACGAATAGACAAAAATTGTTTAAGTATTCGAACACAAAGAAATACAATCTGTTATAGCGGAATATGAACCACCGACCATTTGTTTATAAGGCCATAACGCTACAAACTTCCCTACACCGACAATTGCTACAATTGTTTCAATAGTGGTATTTACATGTACTTGCAAAATTTCAAGTCGATTATCTCTAGAATCTTTGAGAATTAAGTCGAATGGCTTGCCGGCCGCGGTGGCCGAGCGCTCTGCGGCGCGCCAGTCACGGTCTGCACAGCCACTACGGTGGCTAGTTCATAAGTAGTTTGTAAGTTTAGTGACTGATGACCCCGTAGTCAGGTCCCATAAGCTCTACAAACATTTGAACATTTTTCGAATGGCTTTGGCTGTTGTTATTTGAGGTCATAAATTCAGGAACCATAAATACCAAATCCAACACCTATGTGGTCTCCTTCTGAGTGGAGGTATTCCCTGTTCTTCACGGACGGCGAATCAAACACAGCTGAACCCTCGTATGCTGCGATAGTTGGTTCCTGGCGGGTCTTGCAGTAATGTCACTATCGGTGAAAGAGAGTTACAGGCTGCAGCTTATCGTGCCAAGTCCATAAGGTCTGCTGGGGAACAGGAACAGTGTGTCTAACTAGGAACATTCGTGGAGTCTCTCACTGCCATTGGCCGTCTGACTTAACTACTTTGCCCGTCAGTCCCTAGGGATACAAACTACTTAAACTAACGCGAAAAAAAAGAAGAAAAAAAAGACACAGGCACATTACCGAATGAGTAATGGAACGTCAGACGGCGAGCAATCGCGCTCCTCGGCAACGAGTCTTAGTGCATTCTAGTGCATTCGGTCTACACCGCGACTGGTAATAGTTCTTGATACTTCAAGGTTCACAAACCCCCTCATATGTGCTGCGGTAGCAGCCCTCACATTACCAGGGTTTTAGTATACGTCTACGCTTTGTTCCTGAAGAACTTCGTCTATGATTCCATAATGTTCTTGTAACCACAGCAGCCATCATCCCCGCACAACAGACGCAGCACAAGCAACTTTTGTAGCAACTCACCAAAACAACAATCCCGCCTCTCAGAGGATCAACAGAATGATTACAAAGTAATCCACCTGCAGAACACAGATATGCAGAACTAAAAATTATCTATAGCTTTTTATATGGCAGATTAATTAATTAGATTTAAGCTCTTAAAATAAAGGTTTGACCTTTCGTGCAATCGTATAATGAATTTCAAATATAACACATATTCACCAATTTGCTTTTTCTCACTTTATTATGGTAACAGAAGACGTGAATAATTGTAGTCACTGTAGATCTAACTGAAAAGTGTCACAATTTGATCTGTATCAAACACTCTGTCAGTTGTACAAAGCACAATTCGATCTCTGTGGAATACCACCTGTTTACGTGACATGTCGGTATCACACTGGGCATGTTGTCTTTAAATATTCCCTATTAAAGAGGACAGAGCGATTGCCCTCTGGCAACTGTCACTGTACGCTATATATGGACTCTGAAATCATTAGGAGTACAAAGACAATCCCGTAGTCGTCATTGTATCTAAATAGTCGTACTTTCAGGTGTACTATTTCTTTCCTGTGTTGTAATTAGACTTATTTGTTTATAACTTATATTCTAACGTATTCGCGTTCTGTTTTTATTTATTTATTTTATCTTCAGCGGGTTCTATGGACGTACAGGAACTTGTGTACTGGCTTACAGTCGAATCCACGCTGGTATTCAACAAGGGGCGAAATTGCGCGGTATAAAACTAATGTTTACGGAATTTACGACGTTAAATAACAATAGGTGAAGTTGAAAAGTTGTACCCATCCGGGATTCGAACCCGGGTATCCTGTGTTCTACTCAGTTGCGCTGACCTTTACACCACTGGAGATACAGCCATCACTACAATCAAAGGATTACGCAAGCACACCTCCCGTCAGATACAAGTCCTCAACATTAACCAACTATATCAAACGCGTGGTATTTTAAACTTATTCCCGAAAGAACAGACACCATATAACACAAAAATAACATTTGTGACGATTTATCAATGAATAACTTTTTGTCGAGTGAGTTCTTTCGGTTAAGGCCTCAAGTCTTCTGTAACCGGCTTTGTAGTCAGTATAGTCGATACGTACTCTTACTTGTACCTTCGGCTTCTACAAAGGGTCTGTGTTTCCATGCAAAGAGCATAGTGTCCTGCCCAAGTTTCTTAACTTCCAAGATTGTTCCATTTCAAATTTAGGAATCATTATATTAATTTGTTTTAATTACATGAGAAAGGATAATTAAAGACCAAACTGTATTATTCAGATGAAATATAAGAAGATCAACAGAATGATTACAAAGTAATCCACCTGCAGAACACAGATATTGAGAACTAACAATAATCTATAGCTTCTAATATGGCATATTAATTTACTAGATTTAAGCTCTAAAAATAAAGGTTTGACATTTCGTGCAATCGTATAATTTTAAATATAACACATATTCACCAATTTACTCTTTATCATTTTCTTAATGGTAACAGAAGACGTGAATTATTGTAGTCACTGTAGATCTAAATGAAAACACAGAATATACTACAAAACTCTAATTACGTTTTTCACGCATGTTCAAAGTGCAGTATGTACTGAAAAATATCCACACAAATTGTGATGAAGAGTTGATATACATTAGGGTAACGTATGTAGCTACCTGTCTGTATAGTTACGTATGGTGTATAATTTGATAGTGGAGTATCATGTCATTCAATTAGTTGAATTTTTAAAGATTTTAGCCAATGTCCATCAGCACATAAAATTGTTGATGGGTGAGTCATTAACTCTAGATTACACATATTGGAAAGTCATAACCCTTATTTAAAGTTAATGGCAATGTGAAATTATGATATGAATAATTAGACCTATCTACAACTAATATGTAAGTTTCTCTACGGAAGAATAAAAATTAAGGATTTGCTATTACCAAGAATTAAAGAAGTTGTTCCCACTGAAGCTATTTAGTAAGTGATTACCTACGAAAATTTTAAATATTTTATGGGCATACATTCATATAGTCGTACAGGGAAACCAGTTTGGTTGATAACTTATTACAACGGGATCTCAGCACTACAATAAAATACAGAAAAAAGCATAAAAATAAATGCAGTGACCAATATACCTAAACAAAAGTCTTGAATTTATAGTAAAACTTCACGAATACTATGTTCACTGCAGATGTAGAATGCATATTGCTAGAAATCCTACGAATCACCGCGACATAATCGATTATACTTCTGAAATGGACCCTTGTGCTACGAGTGTAATGGCGTTCAAAAGCTACAGACCACTAAATGGCGAACTCTACGTCATTTGACACTGACACTGGACGCAATGTATGCTGTCTAAACGAAGGCTGGGGTTTCAGTCTTTGCATAGCCTCTTAAAACGACCACGTGTCGTGATCATAACAGGTTTTTTTTGGCATAGAATGTTCATTTATTGTAACGAGTTCGACATACGTCAATCGTTATTACGAACTTCTATAGAGGTACCGCCACATTCATAATCATAGGTACAGAGATGAATGATAAAAACCAATTAGTGAAACGAGGTTCGTTCGTTCTAAACCGCATCATTATTGTACAATTAGAGTTCCATATGGTCTTAAGACAGCTTGTTTCCGGTAATTAAAGAGCCTTTGGTGAGTAAACTTAATTTCAGCCTCAGATAGTACATTGTCACATTTGATTCTAATGAGAGACCGATTGTTGATTAATGAAGTGCGGGATAATTAAAATACAACGTCATAATTATATTAAAGGTATTTCATTTATCCTGTGTAGCTGAATCTGAATTAGTGAGCAACAATATTTGTATAGCGGTAAGACTAATCTGTGTTCTGGTGTCATCCGTTTGCTTTTTCAGTATGGAATACTCAAAGTAGTTCTATCGAGTCAAAATTTGAAAATGAATAATACATAAAGCCAGACGGTTGCACAAGTTTTAATGTAATAAGCCTTCAGGAAATTTCAATACCTTCTTCTTCGGAAAGAATAAAGCACATTGCTTGTATGCTTTAAGCGGCGGTTATGAGGTGATACGCTAAGTTCAAATAACATAAAACCATCAAAAACGTAAAAAACTTATCATGATTTTATGATTTTTACTTCACCAGGTGCCACAGACATATTGGCACGGTTTGACTTAAATTCCAATGTTTATTGAATTATACACAAGTAATTTTCTAGTACTTCAACTGTACCACTTTACTTGATCTAAGACTGATATCTAGACAGTGCAGTCTATATAGAAACTACAGTATTAAGACCGTCTCATTTGTGTTTTCTGGAATATGGCTTGAGCGTTTTGGCCTATATGGATTTTGTTTTTAATTTTTGTAGGTCATTTTACTTCATTCTTTTGCGAAAATTCCATTGGTGGTATTAAAACCTGGTAGAGTCTTATTACAATGTATTTTGTGGAATCGTATGGCAGTACAGATGATTTATTACGTTTACTGATTGTTGCTACTGTTAACCCCATAACGAACGTTATTTTGCAGAAATTTCTGCTGAACTCATTGCCATTTCTTGCCGGATATTGCAGCAGGTCTAATGATCAGTAGAAATAGTAAACATAGTCTTTTCGTAATTGTTGAGAAAATCTTACAACTTTGTTTTAATAATAATTTAAATAAGGGTCTTTAAACGAAGAAACTACCTTTTTTGTTTCTTTTTTCGGGGGTGTGAATTTACTTATTCATAATCGAACGATAGAGAGTGAGGAAGGTAGCAGGCTTGTGACGGTGCGTTACTTCTGAATTGTCACAGCTGATTTAGTTCTGTCAAACTACAGAAGATTCTTTTGCGCTAGCGAAAGAGTACGGACTTGACTTCCTACGGTGGAAAATAGGGCAGTTAGTTTCACAAACGGGGAAACGAGATAATGTTTATTGAAGTATGGCTTACACAATAATTTTACTTTTCATGTTGAAGTAATTTACTATGGACTGTAAACATTTGTAAACACGCTAACCAACGAAATTTATTTAAATAAATGCAACTAATTTTATACTGCAAAATTAGTCTCCAGTAGCGCATGTATACGCATCATATATATTTATCTCTCACCGATGTTACTCGCACAGTACAACATTGTGGGGCATCGGATTTGTTCCAGTTCTGTTTTCTTGTTGGATTATGCTCGGAAAACCTAGGAACAACTTCCGAGATACATATTTCATGAAAAGTATATTACCATCGTCGTCACGGTAGCCAGTTCGCAGAAGTTTAGTAATGTCCTTAACTTCTGCAGAAGTTGCATCGTCCCTCACGGAAGGATGTTCGATCACAGCGAAACTATTTCGTGTACTTTCGCTCCCGTGTGTACTTGCACAAACTACTTTTATTTTGACTTTCTGCAGGTGTGTTTAATACATGAAAGGTAACATGGCCCTGCATTTGTCATCACAGAATAGAGTGAAATCAATTAAAATTATCAACATATTGTATGGCATCTATTTTGTCCGTACAGTGATGCATTAGCTCTACATCATTATATCAAATATTCGTCGGATTTTTGACATATTTAAATGAGTAGAGTGCTGTGGAGGTGAGTTATAGACAACTGATGTGATTAAAAACGTGTGCGTGTAGAATAAGTATTTTCATCAATCGTTAATTTGTCATCAGGCACAAGAACATCTCATAAACTCACAATCAACGTAAGAGGGACACCAAGAAAACTAGATGCTCTGCAGTAAAGAGAAGTCAACTAACTATCATCATCCGTTTGCGTAGTAGGTAAAGTTAATTTTTAACATTTACACAAGAGAATCCTCTGCCAGTATTGAAAGGAGCAAGCAGGAGAGAGGTGGGAGGGGATTATCATGCTGAATGTATATTCTTGTCCATTCACTATACATGATTTTTAATGTAGAATTGTAAATATTTTACTAGGTGGTAGTCTATACGAATGGATATAAGAATACCATATAGCCTATAATGTGCAAAATCTTGAATGAGTACAGAGAAGCAGCTTTTAGTATGTGATCCGAACAAACTTAAAGCCAAGGCAAATTAGGAGACTGCTACTGATTCTTCCTTCGGTTTGTGTATGTTTTAGAAGTTGATTTTTAATGTGATTTTTTCCTTTTTATTTAAGCTTTTTTTTCATGGATATTTCCTGATTTTGTAGATGGTTTCGATAGCCGAAAAAAAAATTTAGAACATATAAGATATTTACCTTTTAATCAACATGATGATGTTCTACCAAGACGGAATAAGTCCTCCTTTGCCTTTGCTTTCAGTGTGTTTTAGTTACATACCTACATAATAAAAAACTGGAAATGATAAACTGCATTTATTATTGCAAATCGTCTATATAACCACTAATTAAGATATTTAACTGCGAATCATCGTGTACAAAAAGATTAGGAAACAGTCCTGTCGTCATGCAACAGAATAGTAGCGACGGAAGGCACTGAATGTGCTTCATCAAGATACTTTAAATAAATTGAGGATGCCCCACAAGAAACCCGTTACATATAATTGTTAAGTCATGACATTGTAATCAATTTTTCAGTCATTTCTTGATGGAAAAAAATCAGTTTGAATCAAAAGTGCCATTTTGTGTTTGTTCTAGAAGTTTGTTTACATTTAGTTAACCAATTTTCAGCTTAGAAGGCCACCGTCAGAGCGTTCACGATAGCCTTGTCAACGGAAAACCTACACAACTGCATATTTAATGCAATCAAGACCTATAATAATCAGTATTTCTTCGAAAACACATTCGCAGCTGCATTTCTTCGTGGTGGTTCATCGTATCACTTTATATTATCTGCATCTGTCCCAACAGAGCGAAACGCATATTATGTAATTACGAACATTTTGCATCCAAAGAAATAACTTATTTGAAGTCAATAACGTACTTAACATTGTTCTGGATAAGGTGATTATATACAGATGTTAAATATTTAATAAAATGAATTTATGATCCATCATTTGTTTTATTAAAACATTTAGCATCTACCAGTTTCGGTAATTTACCGTCATCAGATATAATAGTTTCAAGAGAGATCAGGAAAATAAATGATATAGAGGTGTAACATAGTGATACAGCAACATTGGTATGTCAGATTAAAGTGAGGCATACATAACTTCATATAAAAATAATAATAATAATTTATGAACAGAAAACTGGACTGTTGCTGTTATAAGCAAGTTTAAAGCTTTATGTTATGTACTTATCGATCTCTTTTGAAACGTATATCCCTTGAAGATGTTCGGTCAACGAAACTGTTTGACATTAAAGGTTTAATAAAATGGCTGATGCTGCAAAATGCGTTGTATTAAGATACTTGACAGCAAAGCATCCGCATCAGTTTCTCATGGACACGATCGAGTTGGATCATAAGGAGATTATAAAAGGGAATCGTTGGATACAGATGCCCGAACGTCAGTCCCCGCCGCCAGTATTTCAAAATTTATTTACTGCCATCATCATCATCATCAGCGTTCACTCTGGAGCAAAGTACCTCTAATAAAATTCCTCCATGATCCCCTATTCAATGTTAACATTGATACCTCGTCTGATTATTTTTACTTCAAAATCATTCTGCCCTGAATGTAAGTACTTTCTTCTTGGTGTACCTCGACTCACCCTCCGCTACCGAGCTCATGAGTCTCTTAGTATTAACTGCCAGTGGTGAAAAAAAATCAGGCAATTATGGAAGGTGTTCTGGTCTGTAGGGCAGGTGACGCCGACAAAAGGTCGGTTGTCACCCTGCACGGCGGTCAGTGGCGCCCCCGCAGACTCACCGGCGTGTACGAGGCACGCGGCGGCGAGCAGCGGCGCCAGCAGCAGCCGCGGAACGCGCGGGGGGCGGCGCTGCATGCGGCCGGCGGCGGCGTCGGGGTCGGAAGCCGTGGCGGGGGCGGGCGCGGCGGTCAGGCGCGGCCGCTGCTCGCCGGCGACCATCGCGCTCCCATGTCGCGACACGACTGACGCCGGACTCCGCCGCCGGCTCGCAGCACGCGCCGAAGCCGCGCACTGCGCATGCGCGAGAGCTCGCGCGCCACTGGTCATCCCCCTCCCCCCACCATACTCAGGCCAACCTCAGAGCGGTGCAGTGCCGCGAAGGCACAGGTGTCGTTCCTCCGTTAGTAGTCCAGTCAATTGGTGCTCAAAACAGCCTGTTTCGTAATAAAATTCCGAAAGTTTTTTCTCAACGGTTCTGTATGTTTTTGGGGGCGCTGAATTCGAATTTCAAGTTTGCTGCCTTGCAGGAGGTCGGCTTCACAACGAAAAGACACCTGCTTCTGAAGTATGGCGACGACATTTTAATTACAACAAGCAAACCTTACGTTCTATGTTTCAAAGCCAATACCTCTATATTTACTGCGGAGACAGTGGCAATTCTGGAAACACTTAGGTCTGTTTCTACCACTTCCTTCCCGAAAATATTAATTGTGTCTGACTCTCAAAGTGTCCTTCAAACCTTACAACACCGGAGATGGAACAAAAAAACCAACAGCTATATTGTGGATGTGATTTCGGCATATATTCGCTGTACAAATACGGGACGGACAGTTAATTTACTGTGGGTGCCTTCTCACGCTGGTATCTGCTATAATGAGGAAGTTGATGCATTGGCTAAACAAGCGGCATCCTTAGGCACTGTCTTGGACCTACAACTACCATACACAGACTTCTTATCTGCGGTCAAGGACTACGCAAAACAACAGTGGCAACAGATGTGGAACGTTTCCCAAGAAACGAAAGGCCCTTCTTACGCTGTGCTGCAACCTCGGATTTCTCCAGAGCGGTGGTTTATGAGGACTCATATTGACCGATCCGCGATTTCTATCATTATTCGTCTTCGCTTCAATCACGCCTCTTATCCAAAACATCTACATCCGATCAACATCTACGATTCGGCGGCATGTGAGTGTGATCCTGAAACGGAAGCTGATGTCAGCCACATCCTATTCAGGTGCCGCAAGTTTGACCAAGAACGTTTGAACTTCCTGCAGACATTGGTGAAGATGGGATATCCCCTTCCCCAGTCAGCTTCTTTCCTTTTGTTTACGAAAGACATTCGTGTATATAAAATCATAATTAAGTTTATTAAGTCAACTGTACAAATCTTTAAGCATAAAGTGTGTTGGTAATATAAGGTTTTGCTTGTGAATATCTGAAAATGTTCCAACATTATTTAAATTGTAATGTAATGCAGTTTTCGCTTTGTTTCCACTTTCCCATTTTGACAAAATGTACTTGTGTTTTGTCTGTTTATTTAAATATATATACATTTCCACTGTGTGTTGTAGATGGCCACATTGAGTTAACACTCAGAAGGCCAAATAAATGATTAAAAAATGGACACAAAATCATTAATGAATCCTGATATCGAGATATTCAGAGGCTATCAGAGAAAGAAGAAAAGTGTGCCATAATTGTGGAAGACATAAGATCGCAAATATACAATGTGACTGAATACCCCGCTTCAGAAAGTTTTCTAGAGGAAATTGAGGCTGTCATTCCTGAGACTCTTCGAGTTTTCATGGACGTTGTGGTTTTGAGTAAAAAGCGAGGGGATCTAGAGCTGAGGTATAAGCAATACGTCAAATCAGCCTATCCGGCAACAGCAAACATGGCTTCCATACCTGCCACGGATTGCCATGGTAGGTGTGGATGCAGGCGAGCATGACTTTTCTACACGAAACTGTGCCAGCAATGTGAGGGATTGTGCTCGAAAATTGACGACACTTTGAATACAAAAGACGAAAAGGACGTGGACCATCCACTTGCAGCACCACTGTATGAAGCAGCTAGGGTGAAAGAAGGTATTAATCTTGTAATATTTTGCAGCATTATGCGTCTTTATTAATCAATTTTTTTCTGTCATAATATTAATCATTCAATTAAATATTTTCAGTTGAAGATCAACCACTGACTGTTCAGCCTGGACTTTGCAAAGCCCCTGATAGTTTACCTGGACCTTATGTTGCTCTAGATCCTTTACCTGGACCTTCACGTGACCAAGAAACATTGCCTGTGCCGAAAACAGCCAAATGGAGACGAGGAAAATAACCATGCATATCACATCAGTACATATATTTCTTCATACAAGTATCGTTACACAAGTTATTTGTCTTTTGTAACCATATTTCAACATTAAAGGCACTCTTCTTTTATTCCAGATGGAAAACCTATAGAAAGAGATGACCCAATCCTGAACTCTTCATTCACTCATTTCATGATACATGTATTTCATGTTACTATGTAACTTCAGAGTACTGTTCAGTGGCATGTACCTAACGTGATCTATATATAATTTGATACTGTCTTTTTCAAAAATATTTTCTCTTTAATTAATTCAAAACATCACTTTTCAGTCAACACACAGAAAATATAGCGCCGGCGAGAGATAGACAGGTGGTAGGGGGGTTACACTATAGGGCGCAGAAAGCATTGCTCGTCATTTTCTTTTTGGTACTTCCCCCCAATACGAGAAAATGGAATATTATAGACGTCCGTTGTGGGACATTTAATGTACTTTCACGTGGAGTAGGGATTTTGTTGATAACATGTATATTTCTCGAGTTGTAGGGCGTCCAAGTGTGCGTTTTTGACGTTTTCGCAGAAGGGCCAAAAATTTTCTCTTTTCATTGTGTTCTAGCGCCTATACTGCTCGTCAGAAAATCAAACATAAGTAGTGAATTTTGTAGAAAATTTCGTCTACTTTAATTTGCTCAGAATGAACATCTCGAGAAACGCATAGTTTTCGAGATATAAGCAAGAAACTGAAAAAAGTGCGAAAAGTTTGAGGTTTTTTGAGTTTTTCGTTGTGAAGCCGACATCCTACAAGGCAGAAAACTTGAAATTCGTATTTAGCGCCCCCAAAAACATACAGAACCGTTGAGAAAATAACTTTCAGAATTTTGTTACGGAGAAACCAACCATTTGACTAGGCTATAGCTAGAAATACCAACGGAGGTTGTGAGAAACAAAATACATTGCTTCTTGAAAGACAGCTTCCACTCGTTTCTAACACTAAACGTAGGTGTAGACCAGATGTGGCTCAAATTCAAAGAAGTGGTATCGACAGCAATTGACAGTTTTATACCTAATAAATTAATAAAAGAAGGAGGCGATCCCCCTTGGTACACAAAACAGGTTAGGACACTGTTGCAAAAGCAAAGGAAAAGGCATACTAAATTTAAACGAACACGAAATCCTCAGGATTTGCGATTGTACTCAGAAGCTCGAAATTTAGCGAGGATTTCAATGCGAGATGCCTACAACATTTATCACAACGAAACTCTTTCTCGTAATTTGACTGAAAACCCAAAGAGATTTTGGTCATATGTTAAATATACTCGGGGAAAGTCACAAACAATACCTTCACTACGTGATAGTAATGGCGATCCTGCCGATGACAGCGCTACTAAAGCAGAGTTACTAAACTTAGCTTTTAGAAACTCATTCACTAAAGAAGACGAAACCAATATTCCAGATTTCGAATTACGAACAGATGCCGTAATGAGTAACATAGAAGTAGATATCATCGGAGTAGTGCAGCAACTAAAATCACTTAACAAGAACAAGTCTTCTGGTCCGGATTGTATACCCATTAGATTTCTATCTGATTATGCTGAAGCGATAGCTCCTTACTTATCAGTCATATACAACCGCTCTCTCATAGAAGGATCTGTACCAAAAGATTGGAAAGTTGCACAGGTCACACCTATATTCAAGAAAGGCAGCAGGAGTAACCCACTAAACTACAGGCCTATTTCATTGACGTCAATTTGCAGCAGGGTTTTGGAACATATCCTGTATTCAAATATTATGAATTATCTCGAACAGAACGATCTATTGACCCAAGGTCAACACGGATTTAGAAAATATCGCTCATGCGAAACACAACTAGCTCTATATTCACACGAAGTGATGGGTGCTATCGACAAAGGTTCGCAAATCGACTCCGTATTTCTTGATTTCCAGAAAGCTTTTGACACCGTACCTCACAAACGGCTTTTAATCAAATTGCGTGGTCATGGTATATCGCCCCAAATTTGCAATTGGATAGGGGATTTCTTGTCAGAGAGGACACAGTTCGTAGTAATCGATGGTAAGGCATCGACTAAAACAGAGGTGATATCGGGCGTTCCACAAGGTAGTGTTATTGGTCCTCTGCTATTCCTTATTTACATAAACGATTTAGGGGAAAATCTAAGTAGCTCTCTTAGGCTGTTTGCAGATGACGCCGTCATTTACCGTCTAGTAAAATCATCTGAAGATCAAAACCAACTGCAGGACGATCTGAATAAGATATCAGTATGGTGTAAAAATTGGCAATTGACTCTAAATAATGAGAAGTGTGAAGTCGTCCACATGAGTACGAAAAGAAATCCGTTAAACTTTGTTTACAACATAAATCAATCAAATGTGAAGGCCGTAAACTCCACAAAATACCTAGGAATCACTATTACTTCAGACTTAAACTGGAAAGAACACGTAGATAATATCGTGGGAAAGGCGAACCAGAGACTGCGTTTTATTGGCAGAACCCTTAAAAGATGCAACAGAACTACTAAAGAAACTGCATACACTGCGCTTGTCCGTCCATTTTTGGAGTATTGCAGCCCAGTGTGGGATCCTTATCAGGTGGGTTTGACGGAGGACATCGAAAGAGTCCAAAGAAGGGCAGCTCGTTTCGTATTGTCACGATACAAGGGAGACAGCGTTACGGAAATGATACAGGATCTGGGATGGAAATCATTACAACAACGGCGCTTATCGCTGAGGCGTGGGTTACTTGCGAAACTCCAATCGCCAACATTCTCCTCCGAATGCGAAAATATATTGTTGACTCCCACTTACATAGGTAGAAATGATCATCAAAATAAAATACGAGAAATCAGGGCTCGAACAGAGAGATTCAGGTGTTCTTTCTTCCCCCGCGCTATTCGAGAATGGAATGGGAGATAAATAGTATAATTGTGGTTCGATGAACCCTCTGCCAGGCACTTAAATGTGATTTGCAGAGTATCCCATGTAGATGTAGATGTAGATTCGCCACGGTCCTTCTTTGGCTGAGTTCCTGTACGGTTGTGGATTGGAAAACACAGGATTGTGATAAAGGAGCAAACACGTGAAAACCAACAGTGATGATTCCACACTGCAATGTATTTGCTGAGAAGGACGTTACTGTAAAAAGAAAGGCACAGCTCCAGAAGTTGTTGTGAAATACACTTCATCCCGATTTCAATAAAAAATGTTTGTAGAACTAATGGGACTTAACTACGGGGTCATAAGTCCCTAAGCTCACAAACTACTTATGAACTAGCTAACACTAAGGACGGCACAAATATCCATGCCCGAGGGGGGATTCGAACCCCCGACCGTAGTGGCCGTGCAGACCATGATTGGAGCGCCTCAGTCCCCTCGGGCACCGCGGCCGGCTCGATTTCAATACCATGTATGGGTGTTCAAATGTTCAAATGTCTGTATATCTATCGGACCAAACTACGTGGTCATCAGTCCGTAGCTTACAAACTACTTAAACCTAGGTAAACTAACCTACGGACAAACACACACACCCATGCTCCAGGGAGGACTCGAACCTCCACGGCGAGCAACCGCGCGCTCCGCAGCGAGGTGCTTTAGACCGCTCGGCTACTCCACCACGGCTGTATGGGTGTCTTCATTAGAAGAATAAAATTATGACCTAGAAATTAATAAGAGGTAGTATAATAGCAAATATTACATTAAATAATTGATTTATAAAAGAAAAATTACGAATTCACATGAGACGTAAGAACTTAAAAGCCTGTTATGTTCATATTGTATAAAATGACATGAAGTCACAATAATAAATGCTAGGTGAATACTGAAAGGTTTAAAGAAAATGAAATGTAAGTGGCTATCAGATATGAGCTACCGACTTGCTAGCAGTCATGTACGACAGGAAACTGAGACTAATGCCACACTATTCCTCGAAAACAATCGCTATTGAAATAGACGACTTTAAGTGTCGCACTTCGGACGATTATAATCGCGGCGGATGAAGACGCACCGTTCTTAAACGGGTGCCGGACTCTTAGTTGCGTAGCTGAAGGAGGTGGGCCGTGGCAAGCAAGGATGGGGACAAGGTCTGCAACTAAGCGAAGTGATGAGTCCTCAAAGGATTTATTGACAGAAGAAATCAATACTTTGATGTGTTTGTGTACGTTTCCTGTACTATATGTAGTTCAGCTACGCAATAGAAAAATGTTCCAGCCTCTCCGCAGGCAGAAGGCTGGCTCTTCTATGTTGAACTTCTGGGACTGCAGTATTCCTGGGGCTGCCTCGAACTGTCGTTGCTGCGGTGCGTCGGCATTTCTAGCCGTGCCCACTTCTTACTATTGGCCAGAGGGCGAAGCAGACAAAGAGGCGGCCAAAACAGAATTGAGAGATCGCGTCTTCTTGAAATGGCGAGGCGTTTTGTGTAGACGTGTCGAATAGCGATGCCACAACACTCTTTTATAGCGACAAAAAATCGGTGGCTTCTGCGGTCTTGAAGCAATCAGCCACGAGGGACACTACGCATAACGAGCTGTCATTCAAAGCTTAAATATTTCGGTGTACTATCATTACATATAATTACACTTCTCAGCCACACCATCTTCACACAGCTTCTTCCACGATTCTTTCTTCAACACGCGGTCTTTGTAATCTTGTGATTATTTGTTACAGGTGCAGGGTTATTTCTCTACCTCAGTTATTATGTTCATTGTGCAGATGATCCAATGGAACGACATTTGAAGAGATTTCAGACATTGCCGCAAACAGACAAAGCACAATTGAATACGATCTCGTAACTGCTACACGACTGCAGATATAAACAACCTTTATATTGTGGCATGGATGCCGACGATTGTTGCCGCGTTAGAAAGGCCCAGTACAGGCCCATTCGACAGTCACAGTCGCGTGCGGAAACTTCACGGAACGGCTACTACAGCCCATTGTGGCACCATCCGTTTGATACAGTGAGCTCCATTTCCGGCGCGATAAAAATCGTTGACCTTCAGCGGCCAAAATCGTCTAGTGTGGCATTCGAATGAGTTGCGCCACATTGGAGTGGCCGAGCGCTCTGTGGCGCCTTGCTGCAGAGCGCGATGTTGCCCACCGTCGTAGGTTCGAGTCCTCCCTCGGGCACGGGTGTATGCGTTGTCAGTTGTGCGTTAGTTTGTAAGCCTAGGTAGTGATAACTACAGCAGTTAAGTCCCTGAGCTTTACAAACATTTCAACGTTTGAAAGACGTCGAGAACTGCCTGCCAATTTTATTTTATTGATATGTTCATTAATTTGAGTTCCACGGGGAGGCCAAGCCAGCGAATCGGGTCTGTTTTTAACCCTGCGGCGGGAGCGTGGCGGCATACAGTGCCGCCAATTTTGTTTTCTTTCAATAATTACGTCAGCGTGCCGAGCACGCAACAATGGTGCTACATATGCTTCGATTGTTTAGACACGCGCCAAACTACATTACTGCGTCACCAATATACTCTAGAGTTGGGCAACACGATTCTTTTTTAGGAATCGATTCTTGCGATTCAATCCCACATTGTGAATCGATTCCTACGATTCTTTCGCGATTCTTATTTCTACATCTTGCTCATAGATGGCAATACTTGTCTGTGTATGGATGTTGGAATCTTAACCTTTTGCATCTGTTCCTACGATTCGTTCACGATTCTTCATGGTCTGCGACGGCACGATTCTTACAAAATGCCGAAAAGGTGACAAAATATGGGTATCGTATTTTTTAATATTTATGGTGCGTAAAATTCGGACTTAAAGTAATAATGAGGCAAAGCCATTCGATTCAGCTCTCAAAAATTATCGAGAAAATAGTCTGAAGTTTTGCGAGCGGTTCTAAATACATATTACACTACCAACTATTTCTGCTGTCATCATAGCTCATTTAGTAGCGTTGTAGGTTTAGTGAACGTAGGTCACTTATTTCGAATCCTGCTGTAACCTTGTAAATTTCTTTTCATTCTGTTTGAATACTTCGGCCATTTAAATGTAAATTTAATTAAATCTTCGGTAATTAACAGATATCTAATCATTATAAAATACTTATTATCTAACATCAATTAGTTTAAGGAACCACGAAATAAACATTAAAAATAAAAATCCGCCTCTAATCATTAAATTTCTTTCGAGATGCAAGAAATGCATGTTTATTAAAATGTTTCTTTTTTGTAAAATCCGTTTCTTTCAGGAAATCTGATGGCTTTAAAAACAATTAAAATCGCGTTTTTATATAAAAAGAATATTTTTGTAAAATTGAGTTTTTACAAAAAGTTACAACTACGAAGATGAACTCGAAAATCTTAAACCTCTCTGAACACAAAATATAATCCAAATCGTTACAGCCATTACCGGAAAACGCGGATTTAAATGTGTAAGGATTGCTCGTTTAAATACATCATATGTGAGCTGTATAAAAGACGTATATTCGTATCTACTAGCAGCTGTGTATTTCGCTGCCTTTTGTTTCTGTCATCTGTAATTCGTGAATAGGCTAATAATTAACAGCCCACGATATTGGTTCTGTGCTTCCTTTGTTCACACGCTTTCTGGCTTTCATAATTATTCGGCACGATTCGCCACTTGCTTTCGAATCATGAATCGTTGAATCTTGGAATCGTCACGTGACAGGCGATTCTTTTGAACGACGATTCGTCCCCCCTCTTCTCTCCGGCATTCGGCAAGATTCGTCAGTCGCCTTCGAATCGTGAATCGATGCAACTTAGAATCGTCACTAGACAGACGATTCTTTTGAACGACGATTCGTCCGGATCACGATTCGATTCTTACGATTCTTTATTTTTATTCGTTCAAATGAACGACTCATTGACGAATCGACACAACTCTAATATACTCACCATAACAGCTGTGACTGACCTGTGTAGTGGACGACTGCACCGAGACGGCACTGCGTACCGCACGTGCCCGGTAATGTTAAGTACACGTAGCCGTACCACTGTCGGATGTTTTGATGATTAGAAGCTTTGTTTTACAACATTTGAAACAAAGGGCTCAGTTCTCTACTCTACCAAGAGATATTCAAGAATTTCTGTCACCTCATCGATCAATTCCCGCCAATAGCAAAGAGACTGTAAGAAGGTGTGGGAGGTGCCATCTTTGTGATGGTAAAAAGAATTATAAAACTACCGTCATTTGCAATAGCTGCAAAAGATTCGTTTGCAAGCAACATTGCCACAATGTTGTCACATGTAATTATTGCAGAGTTTCTCCGGAGGAAGAAAGTGTGTGATTGTTGGTATGTATTTACTGACTGCCTTATTCTTTATTATTACTACAAAGATTTTATACATATTACACTTTTTTGTAAAACTTGCTTTAACAGTGGTAAGTAATAGAATCATATCTGTGCTTATAATTTATTTAGAATTTGTTATTAAAGTTGCGCTTACGAAATATCCTGGAAACGTATGTCAGATATACTGGAACAATTTCAATTTACCCATGCACCGTCTATCTGTATACAGATCATATTAAACGTCGCTGTTAAGAATGATGTTATACACAATAAATAATTCCACTCAAAAATTAAAAAAAAAAAATGTTTTCTATGTATTTAAATGTAGGCGGCACTGAGTGCCGCACGCGCCCGCTGGCGTAACAATCTTAAGCGCGCCTGCCGCAGGGTTAAAGCGATTCTGGGTGGACCAGAGCGAGAGAGAGAGAGGTGCCGAGCGAGTCCATATGAGACGGAGAACGAGACTTCGGAGAAGGCAGCCATTCACTACACAGCGTAAGGGCCGCGCAGTGGCGGTCAGCCTACCCCCCTCAGGCCGAGGGTATGGCGCCAGTGTGGTGCGTACCAAGGGGCGTCGATATTCGCGTCGTGCCCACGCTGGGAAAGGCAGAGCCGCTCCAATGTGCAAACGGCTATGTTGGGCGTGTTGCGTGGGATCGGTCGTCATTGGATGGCATTGGTTTGTCAGGTAGCAAGACTTCTTTTAGGGCACATTTCAGTAGTTGTTAGGAGAGGTCTGACAATCCACTCCCAATTACAAACTACTTAAACTCAGTTAAGCTAACTTAAGGACAACACATACACACACAAACACACACACACACTCCACACGAACTCATGTTCGAAGGGGGAAACGAATCTCCGACGCGAGAGGCTGCGGGACCCCTAAAGTATCTCTCCAGACAATGCGGCAATTTCCGCGCGACTCGACTTAACTTTGATTTAGGAAATGCAAACCTACATTTGTACCTTTTATAGAAAATGTTCAAATATTTGTAGGACTTATGGGACTTAACTACGGGGTCATCAGTCCCTAGTCGCGGTGGAGTAGCCGAGCGGTCTAAAGCAACTCATTGCGGAGCGCGCGGTTGCTCGCTGTAGAGGTTCGAGTCCTTCCTGGGGCATGGGTGTGTGTGTTTGTCCGTAGGTTAGTTTACCTAGGTTTAAGTAGTTTGAAGCTCCGGACTGATGACCACGCAGTTTGTCCCTATAGATTTACAGATATTTGACCATTTGAATCAGTCCCTAAGCTTACAAACTACTTATGAACAAGCTAAGACTAAGGACGGCACAAATATCCATGCCCGAGGTTGGATTCGAACCCCCGACCGTAGTGGCCGTGCAGACCGTGACTGCAGCGCCTCAGTCCACTCGGCCACCGCGGCCGGCCCTTTTATAGACATGGAGAACGTTGCCCCTGTGTTGACTGGAATATTTCAAAGTCTGAATTCAGCAGGGGTAAAATATGTGGAACGGAAAGTGATTTACGACTTGTAAAGAAATCAGAAAGCAGTTATAGGAGTCGAAGGGCATGAGAGGGGAGAATTGGTTTGCAGGGAGGTAAGACAAGTCTGTAGCCTTTTACCAATGTCATTCAACCTTTACTTAAGCAGGCTATGCAGGAAAGCAAGGAGAAACTTGGAGAAGAAATTAAAGTTGAGGGTGAATTTACACAAACTCTACAGTTTTCTGATGCCACTGTAATTCTGTTAGAGGCAGCAAAAGGACCTGGAAGAGCAATTGAACGGAATGGACGCTATCGTGGCAGGAATAAGATGGATTGAGCAAATCAAGGTTATGGAATGCAATTTACGAAAATCAGGCGAAGCTGAAGGAATTAGATAGGGCAACGAGAAAATAAAGCTGGTAGATAAATATTGTAGCTTGAGCTAGTAAAATAACGTACGACGGCCGCAGTACAGATGATATAAAATGCAGAATGGCGCTGGAGAAAATCGTTAGAAAAAAAATTGATAATAAACAGTTCAGACAAAAAGAGGAAAGAAGCTTTGAAATGTGGTATTACAGATGAACGACGAACATTAGATGGGTAGATGGTGTAACTAATGAGGAGGTATTGAACAGAATTTGGATCAGAAATTTATGGCATACCGTGACTACAAGAAGAGATCAATCGGAAGGTCACACTCTTAGGCATCAAAGAATCGTCAGTTTTAATTTGAGAAAGAAGGATTGGGTAACATTTCAAGATGGGTACCAAGAGAATAATGCAGTAAACAGGTTCAAATGGATGTGATTTGCTGTTCGTGTAAGGAGATGAAGAGGCTTGCTCATGATACGGTATTCAAATGTTCAAATGTTTGTAAAGCTTATGGGACTTAACTACGGGGTCATCAGTCCCTGAACTTACAAACTACTTATGAACTACTTACGAACTAGGACGGCACAAATATCCATGCCCGAGGGGGGATTCGAACCCCCGACCGTGGTGGCCGTGCTGACCGTGACTGGAGCGCCTCAGTCACCTCGATGATACCGTAGATCTTCGGACTGAAAAAGACAACTACTACAGCGAATGTTACCAGACAGTATATTAACAATTCTATTTAGTCAATTCAGATACTCATGTCAATTAATACGGACATATGTAATCACGTTTTACATGTGCAGTTACATAATTTGTTTTCTTTTGAGTACAATGTTCAACAGTTCCCATTCATGTTCTAACTCAAAAAATAAATTGGTTCATCTAATAATAAATCAATGTTTAGAATCATATTTTGTTCTGATAGGGGATCAAGTTCTGAAGCTAGCAGGAGTAAAATATAGGGAGCGTAAGGTTATTTACAACTTGTACAAAAACCAGACAGCGGTTGTCAGAGTTGAAGGGCATGAAAGGGATGTAGTGGTTGGAAAGGGAGTAAGACAGGGTTGTTGTCTTTCTCCATTGTTATTCAATTTGTACATTAGCAAGCTATAAAGGAAAGCAAGGAAAAATTTGGAGACGGAATTAAAGTTCAGGGTGAAGAATTAAAAACATCGAGTTTTGCCGATGACATAGTAATTCTGTCAGATACAGCAAAGGCCCTGGAAGAGCAATTGAACGGAATGGACAGTGTGCTGAAAGGTGCATATAAGATGAACATTAACAAGAGAAAACCTATGGTAATGGAGTGCAGTGTAAGAAAATCAGGTGTTGCTGAAGGAATTAGATTGGGAAATGAAGCAATAAAGGAGGTAGATGAGTTTTGTTACTTGGGCAGTAAAATAACAAATGATGGTCGCAGTACAGAGGATATAAAATGCAGAATGGCAATGGGTAGAAAAGCGTTCTTGAAAAAGAGAAATTTGTTAACATCGAATATTGATTTAAGACTAAGGAAGTCCTTTGTGAAGGCATTTGTACGGAGTGTTGCCTTGTATGGGAGTGAAACATGGACGATAAGCAGTGCGGACAGGAAGAGGATCGAGGCTTTTGAAATATGGTGCTACAGAAGAATGCTGAAGATTAGGTGGGTGGATCGCGTAACTAATGAGGAGGTACTGAACAGAATTGGGGAGAAAAGAAATTTCTGGCATACCTTGACTAAGAAAAGGATCCATTAGTAGGACACATTCTTAAACATCAAGGAATTGTGAATTTAGCGTTGGAGGGAAGTGTGTGGGGTAAAAATCGCAGAGGAAGACCAAGAGATGGATACAGTAAGCAGAATCAGACAGATGTAGGTTGTCGTTCTTATGTGGAGATGAAGAGGCTTGCTCAGGATAGGGTATTGTGGAGAGCCGCATCAAACCAGTCTCCGGACTGAAGACCACAACAACAACAGGGGATCAAAAGGCAGGATTGATTTTTGTGTAGTACATGGAGACGTTTTTCAAGACAGTCTGTGCGATCGCTGTATCAATTAGGTTGTGCTTTCCTAGTAAGCAGGTGGGACCAGGTACGAATCCCGTTCAAGGCACAAAATTTTAATACCTTGCCTCTTCATCAGTTTAATAAACTTGTCTATGTTAAAGTAGATGGTTAACTTAACGTCTGGAAATGTGCTAAACTTTGTCGTAATTGTTTGCTTGTGTGTGCGTCCATGTCATCCGACCTAACCTGTTATAATCGTCAGAAACAATGCACAACCGAATCTTCATTCAGGTTGCAAACACAACACATACTGTGGAACAAAGTTGACAGGACTGTCACACTTAATGCAGGAATAATATGTTACTTCTGGACAGCAGGTTTCTCGTAACATTTATCCAGTGTGACAAGCAACCAAAAACTTTGGAAAACGTAAATCGTTTTTCTACGTCTACATATCTACATGGGATACTCTGAAAATCACATTTTCCCGCCGCGGTGGCCGAGGGGACTACGGCGCTTCAGTCACGGTCTGCACGGCCACTACGGTCGAGGGTTCAAACCCACCTGATAAGGACCCCACACTCGGCAGCAATACTTAAAAAAAGACGGACAAGAGTAGTGTTTGCAGTGTCTTTAGTATTCCGTTGCACCTTTTAAGGGTTCTGCCAATAAAACGCAGTATCTGGTCCGCCTTTTCCACGACATATCTACGTGTTCTATCTAGTTTAAGTCTGAAGTAATAGTAATTCCTAGGTATTTTGTGAGGTTTGCGGCCTTCACTTTTGATTGATTTATCTTTTAAACAAAGTTTAACGGGTTTCTTTTCGTACTCATGTGGATGACTCATCATTATTTAGAGTCAATGGCCAACTTTTACACCATAGTGATATTCAGATCGTTCTGCAGTTGGTTTTGATCTTCAGATGATTGTACTAGACGGTAAATGGAGGCAAACAACCTAAGAGAGCTACTTAGAGTTTCTCCCAAATCGTTTAAGTAAATAAGTAACAGCAGAGGAGCAATAACACTACCCTGTGGAACGCCCGATATCACCTCTGTTTAAATCGATGCCTTACCATCGATTACTACAAACTATGTCCTCTCTGACAGGAAATCCCCTATCCAGTCGCAAATTTGGGACG
This sequence comes from Locusta migratoria, assembly GCA_026315105.1. Lineage (NCBI taxonomy): Eukaryota > Metazoa > Arthropoda > Insecta > Orthoptera > Acrididae > Locusta > Locusta migratoria. The sequence continues at coordinate 109,324,725 of CM048747.1, forward strand.
ATATACCATAACCATGCAATTTGATTAAAATCCGTTTGTTACTAGTATGTCTCATAGTATTACTTTACGAACTATTGAATGTGTTCACAATGGTTTGAATTCAGGCTAACCAATGCATAGTTTCTACGCAATGGAACTAGTCTCTTGCCCTGTATCACGGCGTCATATCTCTTGCAAATAGCTGCTCATATATCGTACATACGAGTACAATATGTAAGCCTGCAGCTCTTATTGCAAAAGCGACGCTGATGTCATATCGAGATTGCGAAATGTCGCAGAAAATGTCTGGTTGCAGATACGACCATAGGGCAAAGGTGCGCGTGGGATGCATAAACATTTTCCTACCCACCCCGTGCCTTCTCTCCACCCCGACACAAAAGCCGACACGAGAGGGAGACGTGCCAAGAAAATAAGACTGGCGCTTATCCCCGCCGGGAGGTCGCAGATCAGATAGGAGGACGTAGGACGCCTCGTTTCAATAAAGCGGACAGGGCAGAGGATCACGCGAGGTGTAATTTAACAAGTCGCCGCTGGCGCCACAGGGCGCTGCAGTCGCGTGCGCTCTGCTGGACTAGGAGGTAATCTGCAGTCATTTTGTTCCACTTGCCGGCCGCACCTAGCCTGTAATGTCTTCATCCACTGGCGTAGTAGTAATATCCTTTTCCGGGAGAGAGCATGCAAGGAATTGCAGCAACGCATTTCAGGTGGAGAATGAGTCCCATAAAGGGTGAAGTTTCTAAAATGCTCTTTTTTCCCGGAAAAAAAAATTCAAACTTTAATATCGCGATTACCGATAGCCACTGTCAAGTGGAATTTTTGTATATTGTTATTAGATAAACTGGAGGGCCATCTTGCGCTGAAAATTTAAGCACCCAACCCTCCTTAATGGAATTTTTCTACCTGTTTTTCTCTGAATATAATTAATATGCGACGTCTTGTTGTTGTGGTCTCCAGTCCGGAGACTGGTTTGATTCAGCAAGCCTCTTCATCTCCTCATAGCAACGGCATTCCACATCCATCAGTATCTGCGATTTTTACCGTAGATACTTCTCAACAATGCCGAATTTAGCCGGCCGAGGGTACTGAGACGCTCCAGTCACGGTCTACATGGCCACTACGTTCGGGAGTTCGAATCCCCCTCGGGCATGGATATTTGTGCCGTCCTTAGAATTAGTTAGTTAATAAGTAGTTTGTAAGTTTAGGGACTGATAACCCCGTAGTTAAGTCCCATAAGCTATACAAAAAATTGAACATTTTTGCTGAATTTAGATTCCTTGATGGTTAAGAAAGTGTTGTAACAATCTATCCCTTATTTTATTCAAGGTATGCCAGATATTCCTTTTCTCTCCAGTTCTGCTCAGTACCTTCTCGTATGTTACGCGATCTACGTACCTAATCTTCAACATTCTTCTGTAGCACCACATTTAAAACGGCTGTATTCTCTGCCTGTCTGAATTACTTATCGCCCGTGATTCACTCCCGTACAAGACAAGATTCCACACATATGCCTTCAGAATAGACTTCTTTACAGTTCAATTAGTAATCGATTTTAACAAAGTTCTCTTTTTCAAAATCTCTTTTCTTCCCATAGCCATTGTGCACTTCACGCCATCTGTACTGCGACCGTAACAAAACTCAACCACCACCTTCATTGTTTCTTAGACTACATTCCATTACCCATGTTTTACTCTGGTTAATTTTCATACGCTCTTTTCTATAAATTGTCCATTCAGTTCAATTGCTCTTCCACGTCCTTTGCTGTCTGTAACAAAATTACAATATCATCAACAAGCATCAATGTTTTTCTTTCTTTACCCTGAACCTTAATTCTTTCTTCAAAAATTGCTTTCCTTCACATCTATCTCAATGAACAATGTGTCGTTCAGAGATGTAATATTGCAGTTACTTTCAGTGGTATATTTGGATATTGTTTTCGGAATGTGCAGCAAACAGAACAATAAAGACGTAACAAAATTTCATACATAATGCGGTACCTATCTAGAAAACTGCCTGCGAAATGTGTTGTAAATGAAGTTGGCAATAAAGACGTAATAACGTACAAACTCACGCTTATTAAGGCGAATGTTCATGCATTTCATTGCCTTTGACGTCATAACAACTGAACTATATGTCGTAAAACAATATTATTTCGAAGGTAAATCCAGTGGTAAATATGTAAAATGTCTGCAAAATAAGTCGCGAATAGAGTTAGTGGGAAAGACGTAATAAATCAAAACGTCATGCGTCAAGAGGCAGTTTTTCAGGAACCTAATTGTTTATGACTACATATCTCATGAACTGTGTGTCATATTATAATCAAATTTCGATCATACGTTGAGTGGTATGTGTGTATACTGTCTGTAACATTTCTCGCGAATGTAATTGTGTACAAGTTATAAATTGCAACATCTTGCTAAGTCCCCTAATTTCACTGCATGGACTCCATAGTTTCCTAAAGGATTGAAATGATGTTTGATGTACGTTGCAAGTCATTAAGTGCTCTCCTTCTCAAATAGTAGACTGATAAAGTCACACTATTTCGTGCCGCAAGACGGGGAAGTTTTCTAGGTTTATGACGTCATATCGCCTGAATTATTGTTCTATCGCAAAATCGTTTCTTAGCTGACGTCATATCCTATAAACTACATTCCTGCCAAATTTCAGCTTCATAGGTGGAGTAGTTTCCGAGATTTCGTGTTTAGAGTCCGAGTAAGTGAATGAGTGTCATTTCGCTTTTATATAGATAGAGATTTCCCAGTTGTTCTCACATTTCGTCTCTTGTATCAGATACTTCCACGTTCCACGGTGTTCATCATTTCCCAAAAAAGTGCTGTCCCAAAAAATCTGCCTCCCTGGTCAATGGCATGATTCACTACCTAGTGTTGGCCATATGTACATGGCAGATCATCGCAGCCATATCTTGAGAGTGTAATTCAAGTATGTTAAGCAGCGCCCTTGCGAAGAATTCGTGAAATTTCTGGCAGGGGTGATGAGTCTGGTGATTCAACAGTGCTCAGACTGATAGGGAAATCTGGCAGCGAAACACCTTCACGTATTCATTCTCGTGGTTTAGTAGAGAATATCGCTCTCGTAGTTGAGACCGTCTCTACCAGTCCATTGAAGTTTATTCGCTGCCTTTCTCATCAGTTAGTTATTCAGAGAAGCATTTTGCATCTAAATTTAACAAAAGGTTTGCATTTGCATTGTTTTACAATATTCTTTACACAAGAAGTCGACGGACCATTTGAAGTGTCAACATGCCGATTGGGTTGGGCTATTCAGATAACAATTCGTTGGTGATTTTCATTTAAAAACACTGTAGTGAGGAGGCAGTGGGGTATGTGAATAATAAATAACTACCAGATGTGGGGCACTGACAATGACCACACATTCCATGAGTCTTTATCCAGTACGGTGTTTGGTGTGGGTTATGGGCTGGAAGCACTGACTTTGTTTGGTGATTGCTATCGCCGTGGGTAACATACTTTTTACAGCCACACTGGCATTGAAACAATAAGGTTGCCGAAGGTATTATTGCCCACTAGTCTCTCGCAAAGGCAGTTAGAATTGCCTACCGAGAGATTTTTTCGGGGAAGGGAGGCGGAGTGGGATATCACATTTCAAATGTTTGTAATCCTATTGGACCAAACTACTATGGTCGTCAGTCCCATTCACTAAGGCCGAAACACACACCCATGCCCGAGGGAGGACTCGAACCTCCGAAGAGAACGATCGCCATTGCAGTAGCATGCCATCTTAGGCCACGCGGCATTTCCACTCGGCTATGTAAAATCTCGTGTGTATGTGAACAATCCTCGAACAATTCGTCAACTCGAGCCAGAAATTACACATGCCACGGGTTTTACTTCGAATGAATTTTGTATACAGAAAGATTGTGTACAGACGAATTAGTGTGGGTTATTTTCCTGTTGGGGCTGAACAGCGGGGTCATCAGTCCCTAAAGTTACAAATTACTTATTGACTAATTTATACTAAAGAGAACACAAACATTCATGCCCGATGGGAATTTGAAACTCCGACGGGAAACGGCCTCGCGCATCGGAACACAGCGCTTCAGTGGACTCGGCTACTCCGCCGTAGTCCTGATATTTTCTTTCAAGTTTAATTGCAATTTTTATGTTTAATTATGACATCATAATAATAGTAATTCTGGAATAAATTGGGTTTTATTTTCAGATTAAAAAATCTCTGTTGGACTACCACATGGCCGGCCGCGGTTGCCGAGGGGACTGAGGCGCTCCGTCACGGTCTGCACGGCCACTACGGTCGGGGGTTCGAATCCCCCCCTCGGGCATGGATATTTGTGCCGTCCTTAGTGTTAGCTAGTTCATAAGTAGTTTGTAAGTTTAGGGACTGATGACCCCGTAGTTAAGTCCCATAAGCTTAACAAACATTTGAACATTTGCACCACCTCATGCAAGTGAAGGCGACGTTCATTGCGAGGAAACGGAGACAAAAACTAAAGTATCTCACTCTTCTCTCATCCTATAGATTCGTGAATAATTTTCAACTGTTTGGGCTTCTTATATTGACATTCAATCGGCGAAGTCAGGAAAGATTCAAAACAGGACTACACGAATCGGCATGAGACGATTCATCCGTAAAAGAACCTCGCATACGTACACATCAATATTGTGAATTCGAAGGCGTCGACGTGTCCTTTAGGTGCCAAAGTAGCTCCAGTCCAAACATTTGCACTAGGTCACTGAGCCACACAACATTATTATTACGCTGCGGTGAAGTGGACGAGCGTACTAAGGCACCTTGCTGCGGATCGCGCGGTTGCCCCCTGTCGGGGGTTCGAGTCCTCCCTCGGTTGTGGATGTTTTTGTTGTCCTTAGCGTATGTTCGTTTGAGTTAGTATAAGTAGTTTGGAAGCTTAGCGTCTGATGACCAACGTAGTTAAGTCCCTTAGATTGACAAACATTTCAGTTATTATGATATTCGTCTTTCCTCGTACTACAATTTCTTCCAAATTGATTTTTTTTTTTTTTTTTTTTTTTTTTTTTTTTTTTTTTTTTTTGTTTTACTGATGTACACAAGAAATAACCATCCTTTCAAATTTTTCGGGTTATTCGTTTTATTCAAATTTTTGCCGTGTATTATCTTTTCATGTAAACTAACGGCCCCTCCCGCAGGAGGATCGAGTTGCCCTTAGCATAAGTTGGGCTAGACGAACACTTTTTTTGACTAAATAAACGTGTGTTTTCAACTTTTTCATATAAGGACCCCCCCTTCCAAGTAAAACTATTCCTGCGACCGCCTTCCATTCAAAAATATTCTGTGAACCCCCTCCCCCGCAAATTCAATCTTCTTATCTTTGCATTAACCTTCTTTTTTTTTTTTTTTTTTTTTTTTTTTTTTTTTTTTTTTTTTTTTTTTTTTTTTTCAATTGTCGGACGAAATTTATTTGCAGCCTGGAACACATTAGCCTACTTTTATGTTATTTCCGACAGAAAATATATTTTCTTAACTAGTTGTTGTTTGTATAGTCTATGGGACTCAACTACGGGGTCATCAGTCCCTAAACTTACAAACTACTTATGAACTACTTACGAACTAGGACGGCACAAATATTCATACCCGAGGGGGGATTCGAACCCCCGACCGTAGTGGCCTTGCAGACCGTGACTGGAGCGCCTCAGTCCCGTCGGCCACCGCAGCCGGCTCTTAATTAGTGTTGGGCATTTCAGGAAAGAGAAAAAAATGGTTACTAAGAAAAGTCCCAGTGTATAGACAATTTGTAAAGTAGATATTTTTCGAATTTTTTTAAAAATATGTTTTGTTCAAGTTCTTTTACCTATTGGTTCCTGAAAACAACTTTCAGAATGAAACTTCCAGTCTGCAGCGGAGTTCTGCCAGTACCTCGCCTCCTACTTTCCAAACTTTACTGGCAGAACTTAAGTTGTGAGGCGGTGCCGTGAGTAGCTCATTGGTAGAGCGCTTGCCCGCGAAAGGCAAAGGTCCCAGGTTTGAGTCTCGGTTCCGGCACACAATTTTAATCTGCCAGGGAGTTTCATATCAGCGCACACTCCGCTGCAGAGTGGAAGTTTCATTCTGGAAATATCCCTTAGGCTGTGGCTAAGCCATGTCTGCACCATATCCTTTCTTCCAGAAGTGCTAATCTTGCAAGTTTCGCAGGAGAACTTCTGTGAAGTTTGGAAAGTAGGAGGCAAGGTACTGGCAGAACTGAAGTTGTGAGGCGGTGCCGTGAGTCGTGTCGGGGTAGCTCAGTGGTAGAGCTCTTGTCGGCGGAAGGTAGAGGTCCCACGTTCGAGTCCCGGTTCCGGCACACAATTCTAATCTGCCAGCAAGTTTCAACTTTCAGATCGCTTATTCATCAATCTATGATCTATTCAATTAATGATCAATGTTGCACAAAAAATCCCTGATGTTTCAAATACGCATACATTTCTGTAGTACTGAACCACTTGTTACTTTATGGTGCAAGTACTTCCTTCTGTTTCGATATTCCCCCGAGCAAGTTTTTGCAACCGCCAACCACCCCCCCCCCCCCCCCCCCGCTCCTCTGGGCTTGGCGACCCGCGTCTCGCGTCTACCAAAGTAGAATACTGGATGAAGGTCGGATGAGGATCGCAAGGTGGTGCTTCTTTAAGCAGACTGTGGCGGACTTTAACGGCCCGAGAAGCGGTCAGCGGGTGACCTGGATCTCTGGCGGCAGTGGAGCGTGGCGTGCCAGGCCGCTAAGTAGCGCGCTGAAAGGCGCTGTTGGCGCGTGCCCGCCGGCAGTTGCGCTAAGCGCCGCCTGGCGTGTGGCGGCAGCACCGTCGCTGTGTGTGTGCCTCAGGCCGGCCAGCGCCCTCCACGCTGTGTCGCCGAGCGCGCTGCCCGCTGTCTGCGTGGCGGCCACTGCTCAAAGCGACACGCCTGTCGCCGCCGCTGCTAACTGCCGCAGGTCACGCGGCTGCCACACACAGTGCCTGACGTAGCTGACGTGGGAACCCTCCTTCTCAGTGGCGTACTAAGGCTGTCGGAGGCCCGGGACGGCGGCAAAATAAGGTCCCTCGCCACTTGGGAAAACATGTACTACTTCTTCTTCTTCTTGTTTCGAGTGGGCCTACTTTGGGGCTTTGACCTTTGCCCAGTACTGCCGCATCCTCCGCCGGTGTAACTCCTTCCTTTCTATATATATCTGTGGCGTCTGTTCCTTCCTTTCTTCTTTCCAGGGGTACCTACGGGGCTTTTCCTGAAATCCTTCAGAGCACCGGATTGTCTGTTCGGGAGATGACTGATTCACAGTTCTTTAATATCCTCTATTTCTGTCAACCAAGAGGTACGAACATTCTTGTTTTACCAGAAGGTGAACAGACTTTTGGTCAATCTGGCAACGTGGCTATATAAAGCCGCCATTCCTTTCTTTTTTTTCCGAGAGATTCTCGATATATTCATAGAGCTCCGAATCCTCCATCTTCTTCTACTGGGCCTAGGGTCTTCCTGAGGATTCTCCTCTGACCTCCAATATCTCCTCATGCATTCCGATCCATGCGAAGACATTTCATGGCATACAGGGCTTCTGGTCGCATACATGTTACTTTTAAGATTTGGAAGCCCTCGAGACGAGAGTAACGGGACAATCTACGAAATATAGCTTCCTCAGAACGAGTGCCAGACTACAAATCCAAAGGTCGCGGGTTCGATCCCCGCCAGGTCCTAGGATTTTTATGTCACTTTCCACTTCTTTCACCTCTGGCAGTACTGCTCATGTGAAAAATATCGAGTAGCACCGTGGTTCGGAACCCACGTTAAACTGTAGGTCCCCCTATAACTGGCTGGGTAAGTCAGCTCGAAGGTCGGAGGACGGCAACGGCATACCACCTCCAAATAGGACCATGCCTAATAAAGCACTGTGGTTTTCACACCTTCAAATCTTCGGATTGTTGATTGCTTTACCTTATATATATAGGTTGTCCCACTCAACTCTTTCACCCCAGATATCTCTGAAACTACAAGAGATATTTAAAAACTACTTTTACAGACATGAACGTACGGCAGGGGCTTAGCGCATGTCCGCCGAGGCTCAAGCGAGACTCACGCCTGAGTCTCGGGCACCCGCTAGCAGCGCGCCTCATGTATTTAAAATGTCAACTTCGCTTCGCATTGTTTCCGGATGTAATTGACGCATCACTATGCAACCGACGCCATTCTTCCATTCTTTGTGCTACTTTTCTTCCTATCGATTGCTTAAGAAATAATATGGCTATCTATTAAAAAACACAAGTTTGTGTTGAAAATAATATTTCTTCACGTTTTAGTGTCTTACGAAAAAGCCCCTGCCGTACGTCCATGACCGTGAAAGTGGTTTTTCAATATCTCTTGTAGTTTCAGAGATATGTGGGGTGAAACAGTTGAGTAGGACACCCTGTATATATAAAGGACTTGCTATCGATGTATCTGCAGGCCCCCAAGCGAGAGGCACGGGGCGCTCCGCCCCTACGGTGTCGTGGGGTTTCCAACCGTGGGGTTTCCTACCAGCCCTGCCCGGCATAACAAATTGAGGCTCCCCTTACCGCCGCCTCGCCTACCCCCTTCGTCAACGCACAGGGGTTCTTCGAAAGTTTAAAACGTAACACGGAAGAGAGTAACACATTGGTTATCTTCTTCATTTTCTGTCTTGAAAAGTTACACGGTATAACGTAGTTATATGGCGATAACATTGTCTGCTCTCGTAATCTCGTCTCTCTTCTTTAATGGCTATGCTGCCCCTTATACGACAGTAATTATTATATGATTTCTGTTATTCGAATCTATTATATATATTTCGCAACTAAGTCGCCATATAGCGAGCAGAGTGTACTCGTTTATGGCAATGACCATAATGAAATAAAGATTTGCGCAATAATGGGCATGTTCATCTGAAAGAAATTAGTAATGTTTTGCTATCGTTAGATCTGGCTTACAAAGTTTAGAGGACTAGTGTGTTCATCTCGGTGTCTACAGATAATCGTTGCTGAATATAGATGAGTTCATCTATTTTGAATCTCATCTTTATAAAATAAATAAAAAAAAAAAAAAAAAAAAAAAAATAAAATAAAAAAAAAAAACAATATAATAATTCCATAAAATATTCTCGGTTTAAAAGCCGCGTCATGTCGGATAAAATCCTCGAACTTTCGATGGCAAGTTCCCGCATCGAAAGCTCGGGGATTTTATCCGACATGATGCGGCTTGTAAACCGTGAATATTTTGTGGAAGAATATATATATATATATATCTATATCTATATATATATATATATATATATATAATTATGAATGACCTATGAAAAAGTAATGGTGGAATATAATACTTAAGCTGAAAAACCAAATCAGTGACAAACACTTCATTGCACATATGTGATTATTTTTAATGTACTTACAGCACACTTGCGTAGATAGTACAGATATAAAAAACGTTTCCTGTAGAATACTTAAGTCTAGCAGAAAACTGGTAATTATTCTACGCTATTTAAGTTCCACTCAAAGTTTTACAAACATTCTAAAAATTCTTAACGCATCTACAGACGCCATAATGTGATAATAGGTACTTATGTAGATATGTTTATATTTTCCATAGGTATGGGGCCACGAACTTCATACTGCGTCCTCCGTTAAGGTTTCATGTAAATACGATAGCGATGACCATCCTTGACAAGACACGGCCTCCTGTGTTGTTATCATTTCCATCGTGTACAATATACACTACAGAAATCGCGTACAAAAATACATGGAGCGAAAGCTATCAGCGACGTCACTGTCTGGGAAACAGTGACAGCACTTGCACTGATGATGAGCGACTGGGAGCACAGGCAGTTGGGATGCTCTGTCCGTAAACACCTTGTCCAGGAAACGGATGGTCAGGACGGCTAAGCTACCTGCGGCACCCTTGCAGGAAACCACACAGTAGGAAACCCCGCGTAGTCGCTCCTGCCACCCCTTTCACCCATAGTACGCTACTGCGTCTTCTCCTTTGTGCTGTCAGGGGTGTTAGACACTTCAGCCTCAACATCAAATTATTTTTTTCCCTGTGTCTTCATACGCTTTCCCGGCGTAATAAATCTTCTTGATCTCTTCTGGAATACTAGAATCTAACTAAAATCGGCGGTAGCAGAACACTGTTTAACCGAGGGACACAAAGTAATATACGATGAGACCCGCATAGTAACCAATACATCCATTTTGTGGAACAGTGTTTACAGAGAATCTAATGAAATCAGGTTGATGAACAATTTAATACAGACATTGGGTTTCCTCTTAGTAGGATACGGACTCCACTATTAAATAATATCATTGTTCGACTACTATTTAAGAACTAGTGACTGATTAACGGAAGGTGCGATATATCGTTGTGCCCTGTCCCGCCAGGAGCGGCACCACCAGCCCAGTCTATGGGAGAGCAACTGTGACGGGCGGCACGTGCGCCATGCACGCGAGTGACGCCTATATAGGACGCAGAATTACGGTTTCACATCAGTATTAACGACATAGTATTCTGTCAGATACAGCAAAGGACCTGGAAGAACAACTGAATGGAATGGCCAGTGTGCTGAAAGATGCATATAACATGAACATTAACAAAAGGAAAACTAGGGTAATGGAGTGCAGTGTGTAAGAAAATCATGTGATTCTGAACGAATTAGATTAGGTAACGAGGTAATAAAGGAGGTAGATGAGTTTTGCTACTTGGGCGACTGATGGTCGCAGTACAGAAGATATAAAATGCAGAATGGGAATGGGTAGAAAATCGTTCTTGAAAAAGAGAAATTTGTTAACATCGAATATTGATTTAAGCCTAAGGAAGTCCTTTCTGAAGGCACTTGTATGGAGTGTTGCCTTGTATGGGAGTGAGACATGGACGATAAAAAGTGCGGCCAAGAAGAGGATTGAAGCTTTTGAAATATGGTGCTACAGAAGAATGCTGAAGATTAGGTGGGTCGATCGCATAATTAATGAGGAGGTACTGAACAGAATTGGGGAGAAAAGAAATTTCTGGCATACCTTGACTAAAAGAAGGGATAGATTGGTGGGACACATTCTTAGACATCAAGGAATTGTGAATATAGCGTTGGAGGGAAGCGTGCGCGGTAAAAACCGCAGAGGAAGACCAAGAGATGGATACAGTAAGCAGATTCAGTCAGATGTAGGTTGCGTTCTTATGCTGAGATGAAGAGGCTTGCTCAGTATAGGGTATTGTGGAGAGCTGCATCAAACCAGTCTCCGGACTGAAGACCACAACAACAACAACATCAGTATTAAACGGAACTCAGCACCAGCAACGGTTGCTGAAGATGAGGGACAGTTGCAGCGTTGAAATATTGAATCAGTTATTTTTTAGTATCCGGCAGAAATCCGAACAGAGTGCCAATATTTGTTTACTCTGTTGTAATTCTCTTCTGTACCAACTCCACTAGAAATAACGCGGCGATGCCGCCTATTTCTTTTCTTCCCTTCTATCTCCTTCTGCATCCTCCCTATCTTCTACTTGACCGTCTATCTCAATCCATCCCCTCCATCCCCTTTATCTACCTCCTTCTCCCAGTATCCACATCCCTTGTGTCATTTATCTTCTCCTCCCGTTGTTCTCATACAAATCACCGAACAAGTAATCGACAGTAAAGATATTTTACACTCCGATATTTATCGGCCCAAGTATGCGTGATACGTACATGCGACCACGAGACATGTATCGCGACTTACATGTTTTCACAAGTAGCAACCTTACACATGAATGATGGTGCGTTTACATTTGTTAGTTTGTAACTGTTTGTGAAGGCTTGTGACGACAGTGTCGAAGACTTCACTTCCTTATGGAAAAGTGCACTTGCTTTTTTCAAGATGCGAGGGAAGTAAAATAAAATGAAGCCAAAGAAGCGTAAATGGTGACAAATGTTTGTAAAGCTTATGGGACTTAACTACGGGGTCATCAGTCCCTAAACTTACAAACTACTTATGAACTACTTACGAACTAGGACGGCACAAATATCCATGCCCGAGGGGGGATTCGAACCCCCGACCGTAGTGCCCATGCAGAACGTGACTGAAGCGCCTGTCTCCTCGGCCACCGCGGCCGGCTATGCATGCCCGAGGGGGGATTCGAACCCCCGACCGTAGTGGCCGTGCAGACCGTGACTGGAGCGCCTGAGTCCCCTCGGCCACCGCGGCCGGCAAATGGTGACAATAAGAGTTTTTTCCCAAACGCGCTGCTCACGGAGTTTACGCGATTCTCGTACAAGAATCAACGCTAGGAGAAGGCATGTATTTTTGTAATTATCTTAGGATCAGTACGGAAAATTTCAGTCATTTACTGTCTCTTGTATCGAAAACCAACAGAAACTTTGTGGGTGCGATTCCAGATGATCAGTTGGCAGTGACACTCTAAATTTGGGGCAATTGGGATTTTTCCACGTTAACGGATTTGCGTAGGGCAAAACTCAATATCCAATGGCAATTCTTTGCCATTCCGAGGCTATTGTGCAAGATTTATTCCAGGAAGCCAAAATAAAATTTTATAATCTGTAAAAATGTGTAGTAATACACAATATTTTATATAATTATTTAAATTTTCTGATGAATTATAGTGAAGCTGGCACATATAGTTTCCACCACAAAATTCTCAAATTAGCTAAAATGGGTTACTTTTTAGTTCTTTGGTACGACTAGATGCTGCACTCAGTAATGCAATATCGCAGTTTATGAAACATTCTGCATAGTTAAGCTACCAAACAACATTTTGGGTTTTATAAATTATGGAACAAAAAATCACAGTAAATGACAAATACATGGTTACACATTACACAGTTATGAAATTTGATTCAAATACAGTATTTCATGAAACATTAGTGACTGCCTTCACCAGTTCCTCGTTTGCCTTCTACAGAAATATACAAATGTCATTTTCTAACTTGCACATAATTCTAGTATGGTCATTTTCACGTAAAAATTCTAGTTTATTTAACACCAGTTCACCAAGATGTGTAAATTGATCAATTTTCCAATGCGAATCTCCCGCTACTTGTCAAAATAAGCGGCATACAACAAGAATGTTAACTCCGCATGCGCAAATTCTGCGAAATGTCGCGTATATATCGAAAAAGCTGTATACAAAATATATACGCGACTTGTATTCGAGCGAAAGTCAGTATACATTTTCGGTGAACTTTTCTATGAAGTGATATACCGCGACATGTCAAATTGACATGTATCCTAATTCAAACATATCATTCCATTTACTGCTAAAATATAATACTTAAAATGTTCCATTATTACATTTTATCGTCTGCTACTATCTCATTCAGTCCTCTTCCTCGTTTCCTACCTTTGTTCTACATCCACATATACAGGGTGAATCACCTAATACTTGCACCGCAAATATTGCGGAAACGGAAAGTGCGATTGATGTGCGGTTTTCACAGAATGGATTGGTAATCAGGGGAAAGTATTTTTAGCCAATCAACAGATTGTAATTTTACATACAAAGTGTATTTTTTGTGCAAACATACAGTTTTCTAAATGGAACAATGGTTGTTTCTGAAATTGTTACTGGAATTTTTGACACCAGCTGTGTACAAAGAAATTTGAATGACATTTTCATCACGTTTAGTTTGGCAGCTACAACCGTTCAAAGTTTGGGGGGCAGAGACTGCGACAGTATAGCTAACTGGCCGATTGGCTAGTCCCTGGGGCACGGCCCACCACCACCACCAGCCAGTTAGCTACGCTATCGTAGCCTGCTCCCCCAAAACTTTGAATGGTTGTAGCTGCCAAACACGATGCTCCAGACCAGTCTGTCATCACCCGCTCCTGCGACAGTTTACGTCCAGCCACGCCGCTTTCCGTGCCGCCTGACTCTGTCTGGTGGTTAGTATGTTGGATTATCGTTGATAGTTTACATACAGTTCTTTCCTTGCCGTATTCCAATGGCGTTTACGCACCACAGTTTAATTGTCGCACCTACTTGGTTTTTAGGTTTGGTTTGATGAGGCCGGTTGTCGCTGTGAGGTTTTATGTATGAGTATTCTGACAGCCGGGATTGCTGTTGCTTGTATTTGGGAACCCCTGGTTTTATGTTTTAATCGTAAGTACCGTCCTTCTCCGTGGGTATTTGTATTCCATCTTTATCCAGATAGGTTTTTTCCTGGTTTGTCACTTTCTTATGGTCTGGTGTTTCCTTTTTATTCAGGTATTTGACCCGAAGATGCGACTTTAAGCAGCGAAACCGGTAGTCTTTTTAAAAAAGTAAACAGCTGCAGCGGACTCTTTTATCAATGATGTATCATCTCAGCAGTGGATGTCCTTCTATAAAGGTTTTACGTTCAAGGAAAGTGATCCGTGCTATGGTCGAGGATGCTTACATTCCTTCATTAAAATTCGATCGCACACAGCTGACGGTCGACAATGACTGTGAAGCTACAATGTTTACTCACGAAGTGCCTTTTGGCTGTCTCAGTAGCTGAGTTAATGATTACCGCCGTTATTTCGATCGTTGTAGCGGGGCGAGCGGCGTGCCGAGTAAAGTGGCTGGACATCAAAGAGCGCCGCCAGGGCCCCGCTGCTGGTTTCCAGGGAGACGGCCCCCGGGCCTGAATGGAGAGCGAGAGTTGGCTGTTTCTTATCGCGGAAGCAATATCCGCGCCTCGCCGCGCCGGCGGGGAAGCTGCGCTTAACCGCCACGGCGTCATCAGAATTATTTTAAACTGCGTTACACGCGGTAACCTCGTTATGATCCCATCCATTCTGCCGGCGCCGCCTCTGCGGGGAAAACTTGGTCCGTCATGTCAAACACTCCGGCGCTTCTTATCGGCAACTTTCCCGCCTCCCTGGGATGATCCATCATTTAAAATTCACTTCCATCGCGCGACAAAAAAACTCACCTTAAGATATCTTCCTGCAGCCTGTCTCGGGTCCTCTGATAGTGAGTAATTTTCTACACTTCCTCCTAACTGCCCACTGAAATAAACTCAGTAGATAAATCTGCCAAAGTGAGAGAGAATCATTAAATGATAAAAGTTGTGTTTGCTTCCGTTTCCTCTTAAGCTAATAAATCGATGTAGACCATACTTCCTACTCATATTCCTTAACATCAGGCAAAAATCACTGTTGAGAACTTTAGGAGGTATCGTTTCATAAACAATTAGATACGCAAATAACTGTCGCAGTATGTTGAGTGCGATTTGCGAAACCTCTTTCCTCTACTCTTCGAAAAACAGAGAACTTAGTGCCTAATAATAATTTCGTGTGGCTCGGCCTGGTGCAAGTCTTTCAATTGGACGCCACTTCATCGCCTACCCCAGTTATCCAACCGGACAAAGGGGACCTTCAGCTTAACGTGGAATCCGAACCACGCGTCGTTTCTGGCGACTCCTCATATCGTTGAGAGGTGAAGGATGGGTTAAAGTGCAGACTGAAAAAATCCGAGGTCCGACCGGGTTTTGAACCCGCGACCCTTCGATTTCCAGTCCACTTCACCCCAAGACCACCGGGCCCGACACTTAGGGCCTATCCACAAGCATCACACATAATTTCAAACTCTTACAAAACTAGTAACATGAGGAGAGACGTTGAATTTAAAATGGTGCTGCGGCCGGGATTCGCGCCTGGAATCTCTTGCTTACGAGACAGACACTTACCACTCAGCTGATAGGCTTGAAGAAAATGTTGTTACACGGATTATCGTGAACGCCCGTCTTCCTCCACAACACATAATTCTGCGTCAATGTTCCCCTGTGAAATACGTATCAAACTGCGAAGGCTCTCCAGTATTAATCACCCACCAATAAACGTGAATAGGAACAATCTCACCTTGTACCTCAGGCATTGTCCATAAATCTTTGTTAGTTGACTGATTAAAGGGTCCACGTACTATTAATAAGGTTCCGGGTCCGAATTCCGGCCAAAGCATATATTTTAATTCAACGCCTCTCCTTACATTCCATATCGTTGATGTCGCAGAGAATTGAATTATTGTTGATATTGCCGCGAGAAACTGCCGGCGTGGCGCAAGGGATAGCGTCGCGGACTGCGGTGCTAAAGGTCGTTGGTTCAATCTTTGTAATTAAACGTTCCAGAATGTTCTACATGCTTCTTATGTTCACTTGTAGTTTCTACTTGTTTCTTATTCTTCTAATTTCTGGTACATTGTGTCTGTGTATAAATAGCAGAGCACTCTGCCCGAGAGGCAGTCAGTGGTGCGTGTACATTTCAGTTTGCAATATACCTGCTTTCAGTACAAGTGCTGTGTTCACTCGACGACCCTGCCTTCGAAGTCAAGCCTGCTTCAATTTCAACGCGACAATATCTTATAAAACATTTTTCTCACTGATAACAACAGAAAAATGATGATAAGAAACAATCGTACATATATGACATTTATCCCTCTTTGGGGCCAATCCAAGTAATTTTTTAACGGAAAAAGAAGCATATATTGCTTTAAAATTTCTTCATATTTATCGGTTTCCGAAGATCTAATCTGCAATCATCATATCATGTTCAAATGTTTGTAATTCTATCGGACCAAACTACGTGGTCATCAGTCCGTAGCTTACAAACTACTTAAACTAAGCTAAACTAACCTAAGGACAACACACACACACACCCATGCCCCAGGGAGGACTCGAACCTCCACGGCGACCAACCGTGCGCTCCGCAGCGAGACGCTTTAGACCGCTCGGCTACTCCACCGCGGCCATCATATCATGAGATATGCTTTGGTAACAACAGGCAACATGCATCTATTTTGCATTAGTTTTTAAATTAAAGCTGTTTCATGCTCGCTATTTTTCCGCTATCCAGGAAGAAAAACTGCATATTTCTGGATGACATTATAATTAATTACTTTGGTACTGCCGACTTCAGTTTTGACAAACTTTACAGACAGTATGCACTTCAGCTGTGAGAAATTTTACACACAGTATGCATATGTGCCACTGAATTTAGCTGCGAAACTTTATCATAGTTGCCATGTTGCCCGTGTTTCGCCTACGGATTTTAATGAAGGTCCATTGCATAACATCGCCTTTAAGTGTTTCGTTACACAGAGAGTAAAAATGTATTCCTCGTTGGATCATATTGTCCTAGTCAAGAGGCCGCAAGCTCCAAAGCCTTATAGCTACTGTTGCGTATTCCGAAAGGACAGCTTTCTAGGCATGGTTATTTGTAAACAATACGGCTTCAGAATGTAATTAAGTACGCGCCGAACCCTAAAAGAAAGCTGTATAGCCGCGGTGCAGTGGCCGAGCGTTCAGTCGGCGTGGTAGCACAGAACGCTCTGTTAGAGCTCTAAAAAAAAAAGTAACAACCTGAGCAAATGGTGACGAAGAAATGGAAACATCGGTAACGCACCGTGGCATAATTTGCTTTTAGCAAAAGTAGTTTGTAAGCATAGGGTCTGATGATCAAAGTAGTTTATTCTCTTGGATTTGCAAACATTTGAAATTTTGAAAGCTGTAAAAATTCCATTGTGCTTGCAAAGAATTGTCATGTAAATGAAACCTAATGACTATCGTGCAAAAACGTCCGTTTGTTTTTAATACAAATGAAACTTTTTGAAAGAATTAAATAAATAGTAAGTAAGCTACTATATTTATATTCGTAGAGATAATTTTACGCCGCTTAATTCCGACGTACGCTTACAAAAATACTTCTGTTACTGAGGCTATACACGCAGCAGCGCCATCTGTTGTTTCTTGCCGGCCGTGGTGGCCGAGAGGACTGCGGCGCGCCAGTCACGGTCTGCACGGCCTCTACGGTCGGGGGTTCGAATCCCCCCTCGGGGATGGATATTTGTGCCGTCCTTAGTATTAGCTAGTTCATAAGTAGTTTGTAAGTTTAGAGACTGATGACCCCTTAGTTAAGTCCCATAAGCTCTACAAACATTTGTTGTTTCTTTGGGGCGCTATGAAAGTAACAGCGTCTCTGTTCGTTCTGAGCTGTATTACGTCGTACTTAAACTTAAACTTCAGTTTACCGTATTTCTTCCCCTGAACCGATTGTGAGACATGAAGCTTATGCGTTGCCCCAAGCTACTCTCACTTTGCCAGTGAAATCCTGTGAAAAGTCATGTAGTAGCCTTTACAGATACCAGCCCACGATTGCTTTTAGACAAACGTTTCAGTTATAATTTCTTTGCTTCCTCTAATCCCAGTCTGAATGAATTCATTGTTTATCTAGACACAGCATGCTGACAATTCTATGAAAATTTGCCAGGTGGTTTTGGAGAGCGGCGTGATCGAAGTAGCAGACATGGCGATTGTAGCTAAATTAAATAAATAAATATGAAATACGGAATAGCATTCCATAGCGCTGGCCGCAGGCGTATTACGATTCGTAGGCTGGTGACCTCGAACGGGACTTGGCCCATAGCGCTTATCGTCCGACCACGCTAGCAGTCTGGAACAAGCTGCTGCGCGCGTACGCAAAGTGCGGCCAACTTGAACTTTGGCTCTTTAATCTCTTTACGCAACGCTCGCTTATCGCCGCGCAACAGCACTGAAGAGGGCGCTATAGCCCTGTCGACTTGAGATGCCATACTCCCGCTATAACTCTCAGGAAATTTGCCATCAGTACTGGCTTTCAGCCGGCCGCGGTGGCCGAGGAGACTGAGGCGCTTCAGTCACGGTCTGCACGGCCACTACGGTCGGGGGTTCGAATCCCCCCTCGGGCATAGATATTTGTGCCGTCTTTAGTATAAGGTAGTTGATAAGTAGTTTGTAAGTTTAGGGACTGATAACCCCGTAGTTAAGTCCCATAAGCTTAACAAACATTTTCTACTGTAACCGCAGGCGGCACAGAGGCATTCAACGTCGTAAAGATAGGTGCAATGATAGGACGCGATTATATGATACCATTCCTAAGCTTCGCCCTGTTATTTAAAACTAGCTGTAACCGACCAACCGCTGCTGCGGCTTTTTACAGAATAAACGGAAAAGGAAGAAAAGTTGTAGCACATATTTCTAATATGTGTGACTTCATACAACTTTTTGAATGGGAGTCGGATACGCATCCTAAACTTCTTTTTACTCTCTGTCCACCTCCTCGTTCCCCCTTTTTTGATCATGTTCTTTCTTCTCCATCTCCCCTTCCCATCCACATCTTCTTTTCCTCTTTGTACATCCGATCCTCCTTCATCCTCGTTTTGTGTATCTTCACCTCATCCTTCTCCCTCCCAAGTCTTCATCGCACTGTCCCTGATCAAATATTCCTTCTCCATCTCTAAGTCGATTGCCCCCTCCCCCTTCTCTACCTCTTCTTATAATTCCTACAAATTTAATCTAGAGCCTTTCATAGCGTTATACTGAAAAAATATAAATCTATAAAAGTTCATGATCAAATGTTTTGCAATTTTGACACAACGTTGTATTTAGACAGTACGTGTTTCTGTGCATAATTTTCAATATATTTCATATATGCAATTATGTAAATGTAATAATGGGGACACGTTACAAATTAATTTCGAGAAGATGCACATATGTATGTGTTATATACAATATAATAAACATTGACGATAATAGAATATATGAAGGACATGTCAACAAACATCTACTATCGTGTAAAGCACTGCTGTGAAAAGGCGTTACACTCTGCGACCCAGCTAACAGAGTAAGTGTGAGAACTCCTGTCATTGCATCATGTTATGCAAAATGAAGCAATGAAGCAACTCGGTACCATCAAGTTTTGCTTAAAATTAGGCAAAACGGTGAAGGAGACCACGGGATGTTAGTGCAGGTGTATGGTATTAAAGCAGTGAGTAAAAAGTGTGTGATTTAGTGGTTGTGGAAATTCAAGAACACGTGACCTCAGTGCTTCGAGCGATTCCACAAGAAGCGTTTGCTGACATTTTTAACAGCTGCACAACCGATGTCAGAATACTGAAGACAATGGCGATTTTTTTAAGGCCAGTAAAATTCTTTCCTTTGTAAATCTTGTTTCCTTTATTTCTTGAGAACATTCACGGAAGTTTCTGACCACATTGTAATTAATTATGTATGTAAAAACGTGCGCCTATTAGTAGGCATCCTTATGTTAAAATTCAAATATAATCTCTAAGTGCTTTGGAGATTTGAGATAATGAGAGAATGAATATGTCCTTATCTACGTATATAGAAAATGTAGATGTTACTGACGATCTTCACCAAATGCTTTGAAATTTGGACACAAAGTTCTCCTGTAATACACTCATGTTTTTACCTATCTATCTATTAATCTATTAATATCAATTTATATAAATTTTAAATGGGAAACGTTGTTATAAAAGTCGGAGAAGTTACGTATATGTTGGTTATACATCATATATTAAAGAAATAACTACGGTGTCTAAGACTTTCATGTATTATAAGGAAACGTTCGGTCAAAATTTCATAGCATTTGGTCAAGAACCTTTAAATATTAAGGGTTTAACACAAACGAACATTCCTATTTTTATTAACGTAGGTATATTTAAGAAAGGACCAAAATTTAAAGCAAATACTTTTCCCTCTTGGGAATATAAGTTTAAGTAATAAATTATTGGCTAGGTTTCTTACTGGTTGACAATCTGAAGTGTATGTGTTTGACTAATTAATCGATGTAATGTCGTTACGAAGTACATGTCTGAAGGAAATGGACATTGCAGCAAAGGAAGCTGTCAGGAATACAAGGAATGTATTGAGAATTGCAAATAGGACTAAATTTCAGAAGTAAAGCTATACTCGAAATTGTATTTCTTGATCTCCGTATTTCGAAGGCATTGCATTGGTTAAATCGTTCAAAGCGCATACTGAACGTTGTATCTCAAGCCAAAGCAAGGTTAACAAAAAAGACGTTCAAATGTTTTTAAATCTATCAGACTTAACTATTGTGGTTACAAGTCCCTCGGCTTACAAACTACTTAAACTAACTTAAGGACCACACTCACGCACGCACACACACACACACACACACACACACACACACACACACACACACACACACATGCAAGAGGGAGGACTCGAACCTCCGGCGCAGGGTGCTTCAGAGCTCTCGGCCATTTTCCCGCTGTTGGTTCAAACAGTAAAATGAATTCAGTATAAAACAAAAAGCTAGATCACCACTGAACGTGTCACTACACACCTTTACACCCAAAGTTTTAAAAGCTCTAATTAAGACTGACAATATTTCATTTGGATTTTCTCCTCCAGGTTTACACTTTGCAAAGTATTTAGTCTTCTTTCGAAGAGGAATTACAGAAGTTTAAAATGTGAACCTGCGATCGATAATTTTAAGAAAACAAGCGAACACAGCTAGAATCGAAAGATTTCGCGTTCTCTTGAAGATGTGGTTCATATATTTATTCCTTACCAATTTAAGGAAGGTGTGTAACTGTACATATTGATAGCGGTCAGCAGAAACAAACGAGTAAAATTTCGACGCTGAACAAACTTGGCCTGTCGGCAGTTGGAAGTAACGATAAATTTAAACTAATTTTTCCCGAAAGAGTAGCACGTTGAAGCTCGGAGGAGAATACATTGAATTGCAAATTACTACTTATGGAAGTAATTTGAATGTTTCTGCAGTTTGCAAATAGCATTATCGGCTCTTACGTTCCGGTTACATACTTGACCTGGCGTTCGTGAGGCTTGAATCATTTCGCCATCCTGGGATAGTATAATTAACAGAGAATACATTCATTAATTAGAGTGGCGAAAAGAAGTTAATAACACACTGCACCGTACGTTGAATAAGTGTCGATTAAATAGGCGGCGAATGTGCCCAGATTGTAGAAGCACGCAAGTAAACTTGAAACTCTTATTAACGTTCCTGCGAATGAAACGTGTTCGCCCTTGTCGCTATAGCAAATTAATAAAACTGTTCCAAAAAAGAGTCTAGTGATTGCTACGAAATTAACATGAAGTATAGTTTCCTGCATTTCATTGCAAGTACTTGTACCTAGATGTGTGAGTTGTAATTAATTAATTTATAGACTGTAGAGATTTTTGTGATCAACAATTAGTATGTACGTTTTTCTGGATTTCGCAAGAATTCTTTTTGTTTGAATCACACCTTTCTGGAGAAGATGGATGTAAAACGTATGGTTTTAGACATTTTCATGATGCAGCCAGTAATACTGAAGTGACATTTCTGTGGTATTTGCCATCTTCATCCTCTAAGTCATAGAATATTCATTCCACCTTCATTATTATAAGCTTTTTTCTCCTTCACTGTCATTTTCTAACGCGGGATACTTTTTCTAATAGAGGAATGTCAGGTGTATATCCTTTCTGACATCTAGACTCGCATTCGGGAAAAAGACAGTTCAGATCCTCATTAGCTGAACGCCAGCTATCAAGCAGGCAACATCTATAGAGTACAAAATTTAATTGCCACCGAACTATATTCATCTACTTGCCTCCTCAGTAGTTGTAATTCTTACGTTCATTGTTTGTTTGTTTTTAATTGGTGTAGTCTGATAGATGTGTATTGCGGTTCCTTTATTACGACAGTCAATTTATTTTATTTTTGTTGGAGTAGTACCAGCACTAGTCCTCTCTGTGTACCTTAGTTAGTCTAACACGCGCCTTTATAGTCGTTCGTTCATGAATATGGACAGTGACTGCTGTTGTGCGAATGCAAACTGAGTTTGTAACACTTAGCTCTCACAGTTGCACAGCTCGAGACTACCGCGAAGGGTCACCGTTTATGTGGATCGACCGAGAGAACCGGTCAGATTATCATGTCCGGCATGTCCACTAATAGGCTCGTGGCTGTGGCGAACCCTGTTACTGCTCGCAATGATTCAGACCAGCCACCTGTGCTCCTGTGGAAGGTCGCCCCAGGGCATTGAGACCAGTGAAAGAACTCCCACGGGATCGGTCGAAAGGCCTCCCTTGTTCGTGTTACGAGCAGGTTTGAGGCGATATGTGTGCGGACAATGTTTCTGTCGTTTGTGGTAAGGTCAGCCGTGGCTACGACGCGCGAGGCCGTTCCCCGTCGGGATTTTGAATCCTCCTTCGGGGCATGGATGTTTGTGTTGTCTTTAGTATAAGTTAGTTTATGAGTAGTTTGTAAGTTTAGGGACTGATGTCCCCGCAGTTAAGTCCCAAAAGCTTAACAAACATTAGAAGAGTTTTTTTGCTAAGGTAGCCTCCAAACCTGCAATTTCCGGGCTATCACAGAGGGTGGGCTGTAGTTGGGAGCCCCAACGTGAGGCAAGTAATGAAGCCCCTCAGGTATATGGCTGACAGAGAGGGGAAGAAAGCCAATGTGTATACCAGGTAATTTCAGATCTGGAATGGGTCCTTCCTGATGCCATGAAGAGTAAGGGCTGCGGACAACTGGGGCTGGTGGATCGTTTCTGTACCAATGATGTGTGCCGCTTTTGATCGGAAGAGATTATCTCCAGTATTGAGCGGTTATCTGAAGTGGTAAAGGTTGGCAGTGCTGCTTGCAAGATAAAGTCAGAGCCCACCAACTGCAGCAAAGTTGACGGGACCTACTGCGGGCCGCTGCTACAGAGCCAAGTGGAGGGTCTGAATAAGAGTCTGAAACGGTTCTGCGACCATGTAGGCCGCAAGTTCCTCGACATGCGCCATCGGGTGGCGGAGTTCCGGTTCAGCTGATTTGATCGGGCGGCCACTACACATAGGAAGCGGCTACGCTGACGGTGGGGGATGTGTGACGTGGACTGGTCACATAAAGGACAAACGCAGATCTAGAAACAATTGATCCAACGGTTAAAAGTTATTCTCGCTGTGTGTCGAAGCTCCAAGCACTAACAGGGAGTACTGATGCTCAGATCATTATAGGTAGCCGAAGCTGGCTACAGCCGACAGGTAGGTTAAGCTGAAATTTTAACAAGGGCCAAATGGTGTTCGAAAAGGATAGATAAAATAAATAGGTGGTGGCCTATTTATTGCCGTGACAAGCGGTTAATCCTTCAGCGAAACTTTAGTAGATAGTTTCAGGGATTTAGTATTAGTAGAGGTTATACCTGACAACATTCGACGATTCGACTGCAGAAATGTTCAAAGGAAGCTTGTATACAATTTCAAATACATAGCATACAATTGTAATTTGCGGTGAGTTTAAATTACACTTGATATGTTGCAAAAATACATGTTTTAAACCGGAGGCAATCATAAACATCGTCCGAAGTTGTACTGATAGCATTCTCCGAAAGATATAACAAGCAGTTAGTTCAGTAACACACTATAGTATTATCTAGTTATGAAAACATATTTGACTAAGTGGAAATAAAGAGCATGAAAACAGGCACAGGGATTAGTGAACACAGAGCTGTCGTAGCTAGACTGAATATCGAGTTTTCCAAATACACAATAACTAAAAGAAAAAATTTATTATTTTATTAATCAAATAAAAATTCAATTAACGCCTTCCTGACTTTAGATCAGGTTTGCTTACATTAAAAAACAGTTTCGACATCTATTGAATGATGTATACCAAACAAATAAAAAAAACGAGGGGGCTGATCCACCATGGTAAATAAAACAGGTTAGATCACTCCTGAAAAAGCGATGAAAAAACATTCCAAATTTAAACAGACACAATATCCCGATGACAAGCAATCTTTTACAGAAATGCGAAATTTAATTCTAACTTCAGTACGAGAAGCATATAATAGTTTCCACAACGATATCCTGTCCGTAATTTAGTAGAAAATTCTGGTCATGTATAAATTACACTAGCGGCAAAACACTACAAATGCCTGGTGTATTAAAGCAACTTAAATCACTTAACAAAAGCAAATCTCACGTATCTACACACTTGTCCTAAGTCAAAACGAATCTACAATGAGTTCGGTGTTCATCAGTTTTTACGTTGTTATTTAAATAATTCGTTTCAGTAATTTGCAATCACCACTTACTAAACTGAAAGTTCTGTAAAATTCACATTGTACTGCCTCTGTTGTCTTTGGAATTGAA
This sequence comes from Locusta migratoria, assembly GCA_026315105.1. Taxonomy (NCBI): domain Eukaryota; kingdom Metazoa; phylum Arthropoda; class Insecta; order Orthoptera; family Acrididae; genus Locusta; species Locusta migratoria. The sequence goes on from CM048747.1 coordinate 109,349,632, forward strand.
ATTATTTCACTCGTCTCGAAGCCTCCTCTCACAAACCAGATGGAATAGTTTTGTCAGGCTTGCTCTTCCAATGACATGAGTAGTTATGTCGGAATGTATCCCTTTCCAAGACCTTCTTTCGACTTACTTCTTTTATTGCTCTTTGAAATTACTCTCTCAATAGTGTATCTCAGCTTGTATAATACCGCCTTCCTTTCTTTTGTATAGCCTCTCTATACATTTCTTACATCTTTGGGTCCTCCTTTCTTTAATTAGTAGTGGCTTACAGATTCCAGACACCCTTAACAAAAAAAAAAAAAAAAAAAAAAAAAAAAAAAAAAAAAAAAATCCGAAGTATCTGTTCAGACACAGAGAAAATGCGGCTGATGACTATTGAGAGACGCAGTCTGTAAAGAACTACTGTAATTTACTTATGTCGATATTTGTTTGGAATGTGGCTGCAAGTACTTAAGAAAACAAATTCCAATATCGGTAATTGCAGGTTTTTATTTTTATTTTATTTAATTGGGCTATGAGTATCGACGTACCATTAACACCGTGTTGCGTACCCTCTTATGAAAAGATGTCATTATCCATTTGATAGTTGCCGCAGTTTGTAATGGGAGCCTGTAATAATGAGAGGTCGAAACTTGTAGCTTAATTACATAAAAATCTATAATTATCATTATTGAAGTTAACTTTCTTTCATGAGAACTGGGTGAGGTTGGCAACCGTGTAACTTCTGTACAGCTCGGAATCAATGGGTAGTGAGGAGATAGAAGAGGAAGAGATGATGGATAGTGAGAGGGGGAGGATAGTTTTCGATGAGAAATTGAGGGACACAGAAAATTGGCAACGTGAGGGGCAGGAGGTGTAAAGTTGAGGCAGATGGAGTTGTGTAGTCAGAGAGAGGTACGGAGGAAGATACACTATGTGATCAAAAGTATGCGGGAAATCCCAAATTAATACGTTTTCATATTAGGCGCAATATGCTGCCACCTACTGCCTGGCACCCTATATCAGCGACCTCAATAACCATTAAATATCGCGAGAGAGAACTGATGGGGTGCTCCGCGGAACCTACGAACGTGTTCACGGGGGTTGGGTGTCACTTGTGTCAATAGTCGGTAAGCGAAGTTTACATACTCATAAACATCTCTAGGGGCACTGTTTCGACATTACACTGGAATGGAAACGTGGACACACAAGGCCCGAAAACGAACAGGCCGACGTCGTCTGATGACAACCGACCATGACAGTTGAAGACGATCATACAGAGGTGAAAACACTCATAATGGTTCTTCTCAGGGCCCACTTTGACAATTGCGAGCAGAAATACTTAGGGCCTGAATAATAGCAAACAGGAACTCCTCGAAAGTTTAGCAAATCACCCGGCTGCAAACTCCTATCCATCCAGGAAACACATACAGATATTGATGAGACCAAACATTCCAGGAATGTGGATAGGTGCTGAGATATCTCATGAAAAACATGGATTTGCAATATTTGTTAAATAAAATATATCAGTAATATCAGATGGCTTATTAAATAAAAATGGAATTGAATTACTGACTGTGGAAACTGGAAAATGCACAATCACTTCGATCGATAAGCCTCCCAAAAGTGACCTTTTTTCCCCCTCCCAAAATTTTCGAAACTCAGGGAAATAGGTTCATCATAGGTGACTTCAACAGCCATAGCTATGAAGAAAGTGACAACTGAAACCTTGTTGAAGAGTGGGCTGAAATAAATAATCTTTAATTCATGACCCTAATCAGCCATCTTCATTTCAAAGTAAAATTTGGGGAAAAGGCTATAACCCATACTTACATTTTGTGAGTAACAGTCTGACACAATATTGCGTTAAAATGGTTTATAATCCAATTCCAAAAACACAGCACAGACAGCTAGGAATATGTGTATTTGCAGCCACCAGACCACAAACTATCCCCTTCCGTAGGAGATTTAACCTCAAGAAAGCTAACTGGAAGGATTTCGCAAATGAATTGGATGATGTCATAGCAGACCTAGCACAAATACCAAAGAACCGTGAAAAATTTGTTGGCTCTGGGAAATATGTCTCCCGACAGATAATACCACGAGGGTGTAGACAACAGTACATGCTGGATTAACAAGTGATTTAGCTACATAATTAAACACACTGTGTAACACAAAACAGATGCTTTTGGAGAGCTAACAATTGTATGTGAAAATGGTTTGCTATCTAATCTGAATAAAGTAAGCCAGGGAAGGGGGCCAACATGTTGCAGCGGATGAACATGACTCATAGCTGCAAAGGAGCTTGGAACTTGACTAAAAACCTTGGCTCTGATCCTAAAGAAGTGAAGCAAGCTAGTAATGTCACCCCTGACCAAATTACCAGCACTCTGCTAACTAATGGGAAATTAAAATGCCACCAGAAATTCAGGTTGCAAAGAGATCCACAAATGAAATCAACCTGCTAAAGAAATTCTTCACTCAAAAAGTGCTCAATGACATCAGGAATGGACAAGCAACAGGCACAGATGAAATCAGCCCCGACCAAATCAAACATTATGGGGCTAAAGGTAAGTCATGGCTACTGCAGTTAATGAATAACTGTGTCAAACATCTCACCATGCCAGAATTGCGGAGAATAGCAAAGATCATTGCTCTATTAAAGCCCGGTAAAGAGCCAGACCTGGCAGCTAACTACCGATCAATTTCCCTTCTGTGCCGTATGTACAAAATATATGAAAGGCTCATACTACTGAGGATGCAGTCACAAGTGGATAACCTGCTAATTCCACAACAAGGGGGCTTACGCCCAGGCAGATCATGTAGAGGCCAAGTTCAGAACGTAATGAGAGTGGCTTCGAAGAAAAATTAATAACTGGTTTGGCTTTTATCGATTTATCTGTTAAACATAGAAAAACCTTCGCCAAAATATATGTGTCTAGCACGGACTACCAGCTGACAAAGATCATAAAGTCCACACTACAAAATCGCCGCTACTAAGTTACTCTCGATGGAAAGAAAAGCAGATGTAGGAGACATAAAAACGGTCTACCACAGGCAAGTGTAAACCAATGATGTTTAACATCTACACAAATGATCGCCCGATACCTGAGCACTCTGAACATTTCCTCTTTGCTGATGATCTTGCAATAGCTGTTCAAGGAAACAGCTTTGAATCTGTGGAACAAACACTGGAAGAAGTTCTTGATTGTACGTCAAAATACTACAAAGAATATTTTCTTAAGCCGAATCCACTAAAAACTCAAGATGACAGCTGCATGTTGTGTGGGAGGGTAAAGTTGTACAGCATGAAAGCCTTCTGGGCGTTATCTTGGAAGATCACTATCTTACAAATATCACTGTCACAAGACCAGACAAAAAGTTACGACAAGAAGTCTCCTACTGAAAAAAATTATATGGGAGCAATTGGGGAAGAAGCCCAAAACCGTTAAGAAATACAGCACAAGCCCTCCTTTTCTCCATCTGGGAATTCACAACCCTTGTGTGGTGCAGATAAGTCTACGCGAAAAATGTCGACACTTCTCTAAGAAAAACCTGTAGAATTATTACAGGCTGCATGAAACCCATCCCCTTTAAACTTTTCGAAGCAGCAGGTTTTGAAACACCCGCAACACGGCGATGTGAACTCAAATATATTGAAAAGTTCAAAGTTTCGATGACACACATCCGCTTTTTGGAGCAGATTCTCCAGCCAGTCCACTTAAGTCCAGGGGACGTCTTTTTAAACACAATGAGAATTGAACCGCCAGAAAAATTTCCATCAAGAACCACCAAGACGAATGCACCTGGATTGGAAATGATGTGGCTCCCGTCTAGTCAAACCTAGCGTAATGGGGTTCATAAATAATCTAGACGCTATCCTGTGAATTTGGAGAGGTACAGACGATGGAGCACATAACAAACTTCTCTGATTGTCCGTCTACATGCAATTCCGAAGATTTATGGCTCGCAAGAGAAAATGCTATCAACGTGGCCCAGTACTGGGCTGAAATATTTTAGTTCTGAATTTGAAACCCAGGCACGATAAAGTAAAGGTTACACGACAGTTACGTCCCTGAAATGGACTGACCTTCACAGAGTCCTCACTTGATTCCTTTAGGACACCATTACGGTGTTTTGGAACGCCGACTTCGAGTCACGCCTCACCGACCTACACGGATACCTCCTCAGTGTAGCACTCCATAAAGAATATGTAGCCATTCCCCGAGAAACCTTCCAGCACTAGATTGAACGTATGCCAGCGAGAGTGGAAGCTGTAATCCAGCCTAAGGGTGGGCCAACACCATACTGAATTCCAGCATTAATTTTCAACAAAGTGTCCGGATATATTTGATCACATAGTGTACGTGTTATCAAAAATAGTGTACGTGTCTTAGAAAAAGCTATGTCCTTCAATTGGATGAAAAGGGAATACATGGTCTCGGAAAAAGACTGAACAACTTGAGGTTCGCGGATGATATTGTCCTATTTACAAATGTCATAGAAGAATTTGAAATGTTAGTTAACGTTCTGGCATTAGTATATGAAGTTGGGCTAAACACAAACTTTGATCTGACCAACATCATGATAAATGGATTCCTGAGGGAAGTATGTTGGTTGAAAGTACACAACTAAGAGTCGCAGATCATGTCTATCTGGGAAAACTGATAAACATGAAAGGTGATCTAAACGAGAAATTAAACTGAATCAGTTTGGAAAACATAGTTTCTTTATTTGGAAAGAACAGCGAACTTATAATTATTTAAAGATAAAAATAACAGTCTAGTTCGCAAAATTTGACAATTTATTACTAAGGTAACCGTTTTCGATCTAAGATTAGATCATCTTCAGACCTCTCGCTGTAGATCCTCAAGCGCTCGCGTGTAGTCGCAATCTAAGATGTTGGATGAGCTGAAGAAAACAAATTTTGATCAATTTATACAGGAAACTAACAGTAGCCCATACAGAAAAAAGACAGGGAGCAATCGAGATAAGACGAACAGCAGAGGTCACCGACATTATGGTGACTACAATGGAGTGGCAATGGGCTGGTCATATTGTTAGAGTAAAAGATGGTAGATGGTCTAGACAAGATCTGGATTGGAGCCCAATTTACCAAAAAAGACCTAGGATAAGACCATCAGACAGATGAGTCAGAGACCTAAGGAATACAGCAGGACTCATTTGGCATCGGGAAGCTCAAGATCGGAAGAAATGGAAAAATCTACTGTGAGCCTTTGTTACACGCCGAATCAAAGAGGCCACAACACCAAGTGATAGATCTCACTGATAATGATAATGATGATTGTACGTGTACAATATATGTGCGATACACAAAAGCAAGGCAAGTAAAAAGTTCACCTCGCCGTGAAGTAGTATCGGCAGCTACCTGTGTAGCTACAAACAATTTAAGACCGCTTGATGATACTTAACGCAGTTTCTTCTACTTTACGACGGCCGTTGTTTACCACAACCGATACGCTCTCCCAGGGATCGCAAGTTAGCGCAGCGCCGCCGGAGAAAGGGGTGGCGGGGGGTCGAGCCGACGCCGGCGCCGTGTTTAGCATCTAAAGCAGGCGGCCGGCGGGGAGACGGACGGCGGACTGCGCGGGCCGCACAAAAGCGCGCAGGTGCGTCCATTAGGCCTGCCGAAGTAAATAGGCGGGCGGCCGCCAGTTTTATCGCCCGCGGGCCGCGGGGCCCCGCGGGCCACACAAAGGCGCAGGCAAGTACGCGCGGGCAAAAACGTGCCGGACGGGCGGCCTCCCAAAAACACGCGCGTGCCGACTTGTGCAGCCGGCGAGCGCAGGCCGCTAAATTACTGTGCTCGCTCGTTAATCTACTGTCCGGCGCGTCTAGTCGGCTGCAGCGGGGCTCCGTCGCTGACGTTTATTACGTGTGATGAGCGAAAGCGGCGCCCGGTGTAATTCCCACAACACTCGTCGCGCGCGTGCCTTGTAGTTCCTGTTTTTTTAATTCGGCCGCATCGCTGCTGTGATATTTCTACTTATTGCGCAGGCGGCTCGGGGCTCTGTCGTGGACGTGGACTGACAAATTGATATCCGTCCCTGTTCTCAGCAGACAGAAAAAAGGCTTCTGCGCATCTCTTCAATGTTATTTCATGGCCTACTCACTCACTCCTCATGAGCGTAGCTGAATTGGAGTGGGGGAGGGGGTGTAGAGGAACAGGTAGCAGTACAAACACTCTTCAACTCGAGAAACAAACTGAAATAATAAACTAAGAAAAGTATACGTGGGCATAAATATGGAAAGAGGGGAGGGGATCCAAACCTACCACACACAAAGTTTTTGTCATTATTTTTAGTCGTTAGAATTGTATCCTGCGTTGCACTTGTTGATGTGGATGATTTGTAGGCAGAGGACTGGTGGAAATCTTGGGTAGAGGCGTGGTAGCACCCAAGTATTAGAAAGGGTTGGGACACTATATAAAACGGAATCGAGTTTACGGATGGTGCAGTTTATTCGTAAGTATTCAGTGCACGTTTCTGGTTGAAAAGCACGTCCTCCCCCCCCCCCCTCCACCCTATTCCTACCTACGGAAAGGAATGAATACTCATCCCTTTCCCTATGAAGAAGAAAAGCACCATCGACCCTGAAATTGAAATATGTACGAATTAAAAAGCGCAAAAATTAAGTTAGTTATATGACAGCATAGTTTTCTGCGTGGTATACTGCGTCTAGATATAAGATGGCTATACGTTAATAACCGACGTTTCGGCCAACGTTATAGTGGCCTTCTTCTGGGTATACTGATGTGAGCTGGTTATTTCACATCATTATTTACGCGTCAATATAGTGACACGTAATAACCAGCTCAAATCAGTATACCCAGCCGCAGGCCAGTGTAACGTTGGTCGAAGCGTCAGTTATTAAAGTATAGCCATCTTAAATTATTACGACGTACACCACTCAGAAAACTAGTATCTTAACTGACTTTGGCCGCGGAAGCCTACACAGTTATATTAGTTATAAGAATAGGAATATGTAAAAAGGTGGCATAATTTTAAAAGAGCATAACGGATGCTCCATTGAATATTTGAGGGAGTGCATCCGGGCTCAGGAGATAATAGGAATACACTCATTTACATTTGTTACAGTTAACTGCAGATATCATCAGTGATACAGTGAATATACCTTCTACACTGTATGTTACAAAATGTGCTGAAATTAACGCCGTTGAACCTTACTGCAAGCTTGACATTAACGAAAAATGATACACTGTAACAGACATCACTGATGGTATTACATGGTATCTCAAGTATTTAAAAATGACTACTAATTCCATCTAATGGTGTCTCATACACAAGTGTCTTTAGGTTTACGCATAAGAAGTAAATGAATTCAGGTGACACACGTTCCAGCAACTATTTTTCAGGGTGTGGTGTTCAAGTGCTACTTATACTGCCAAGTCTCTCGTTTGTTGTTTATAATGTACCAGTCACCCGCATTCGACGATCAAGAAAAATAAACATCGTGATGGATGATGCCTCTTAGGAAACCGCCCCTTGTTCAGTCTTTCAGCTACGAGAGCACTACAACTTACTTCCTCATATACAGGGTGAATCACCTAACATTTGCACTGCAAATATTGCGGAAAAGGAAAGTGCGAGTGGGCGGTTTTCACAGAATGGATTGGTAGTCAAGGGAAAGTATTTTTAGCCAACGAACAGATTGTAATATTACTTAGAAAGTGTTTTTTTATTCAAACTCACAGTTTTTTAAATGGACTAATGGTTGTTTCTATCATGAACTGAAATTTTTGACACCAGTTGTGTACAAAGAACTTTGAATAACATTTTTACCACATAGTTTGGCAGCTACAACTGTTGAAAGATTCGGGGGCGGAGACTGCGATAGCGTAGCCGACTGGCCGAGTGGCTAGCCCCTGGGGCACGGCCCACTGTCTCATGACCACCAGCCAGTCAGCTACGCTGTTGCAGCCTCCGCCCTCTAAACGTTGAATGGTTGTATCTGCCAAACTAAACACGATAAAATTGTCATTCAAAATTATTTTTAAACAGCTGGTGTCAAATATTTCAGAGCGTGATAGAAATAACCATTGATCCATTTGAAAAATTGTATGTTTTCATAAAAATACACTTTCTTGGTATTTTCACAATCTGTTTATTGGCTAACGAGTCCTTGACTACCAACCCATTCTGTGAAAACCGCACGTCAATAGCACTTTCTGTTTCCGCAATATTTGCGTGCAAGTGGTAGGTGATTCACCCTGTATAAGATGCATTTCAGTGAGTTCTGCGAAAGTATACTGCCACAGCTCGATATCGTAATGCACGTTAATTCTCTGAACAGCACTGCGCAATGAATGCGTCGGTTGTTGATCATGAAATCCTTGTTTTCTTGCAGGAAATAACGTTCCTACATCTAGACAGCATATTCAACTTCTATTCATGTTTGTTGAAAATATCTTGGACAACAGTGATGTGAGAACAAGTAGTAGACTATGTTATTTAAATATCTGCTTAAGGCGGCTTCTCCAACCACAGGTCTCGTATGTCAAAATTTTCACTGATTGATTTACGAAAGGTGAGTGTCTAGGGTCGGGATTGGGAGTCAGGAGAGTGTAGTACGTGGAAAGGAATGTGAGGAAGTTCTTGGGAAGTGCATAGGGTTGGTGTGATGGGCATTTTCTGGACCGGACGTTCTAGTGCGGAGAAGAACGCAGTCGCAATTTATTTCTTAGGGAGATGACGTGGATAATTTGTAGGCAGAGAACTGGTGGAAATCGTAGGTAGAAGCTTGGCAGCACCCTAGCATTAGAAAGGGATGGAACACTATATAGGACTTTGGAATCGAGTTTACGGATGGAGCAGTTTATTCGTAAGTAATCAGTGTACGTTTCTGGTTATATAGCTTACATATGTTGGATGAGAGAACTGGTTCTTAAGAGTAAGAGAGTAACAATAGTAGCGCACAATGCTGAGACACACTGATGGGCATCTTCGTACATCCCATGATTAGGGTTCAGCTTTCGATGAGATTTCGTTGTAGGAAACAGTGGTACTCCGAATCGAGTACTTTCTGAGTAATACCAGAACGAAAGTTAGTTACAGTCCCCTATGTCAAACGATTGTTCGTTCCGTCGTGTATCTTGCTTCAGTATGCTCCCGTCAGTATAATTTTGGGGTTCTATTCGGCAATTTCTCGAACTGATACGTGTTTAAAATCTGTGCAGAGGCAGAGGATCCCACTAAGTGCGATATAAGTGGAGTAAATCGATTTCTCTGTACAAAAGAATCGATACCACTACAGATTCATCTCGAGTGTACTGAAGTGTACGGTAACAATGATATTGTTTTTCGATATTGTTGTCGGGCATTTCGAGAAGGACGCACCAAGGTCCACGATGAATTACAAAGTGGCTGATCGCCTGTTTTGAATAATGAACATGTGCTGATTAAGTGCTTAGACAGAATCGCCGTCTCACCTTTAATGTAGTATTAAGGAGAGCGTCAGAGTTTGGTTACATCTGCAGATGGTAGACTGTGAAAGCCGAGACGACTGACAAGTTTGTGAGTTTGTGCTTGTGGAACTCTTTAGACAAATGTCTGAAGTAGTTTGGAAATCGTGCTTCAACTTACCACTGGCATGTGATAGAAGTATCCACAATGCAATGTTTAATGTAAAAAAATGTGGGCATATATTTCCGAATCGCCCTCGTAAATGTCGATTTCATATTTTAATTTTTAGTTCTTTTGCAGAATATTCAGTTTATTTAGCTTCGCAAGTTCTACTAATACTTCCTTCGAAATACAACATGGCCTGGATACCAAGAACATTCGTTTGTAGCCGTATAAATATCTTTATTTAAAAATTACACGTCTGTTTCGGAACTGAACTATATTTTCAGGTTTTTACCTTAAAACAATCACATGCTTCCGGCACTGAATGAAACTCAGCTCACGGTTCCTTGATATCACTCTCAAGAAGGTGCAAGTCAGGAAAAAATATCCGAAAAACCTGCTGGAGAAGGAACAATCAAAATTCTCATTAAGGTTTCAATCTAAGGATATAATTATTAACGGAACCGTTGGGGTACTTTTTTACATATAAGTATTATTATGCAGCTGCAGTGACGCGTTTACGTTTAATGTTGAACTAACGGAACGTCAGAATATAACTTAACGATCACAATAGAATAGAAATGTATATATGTCCCAATGTTTCATTTGCAGTAACACATGCTCATCGGGAAACTAGCTTGACGATGTTTCTTTCAGTGAAACTTAAAACAAGGCTGTTATATTTCACTTACTTATCTTTAAGAGTAACGTTTGGTTGCTTTCCACCGTTACCACATAATCCGAAGTATGTAACTTTTAATTTTCTCATTTTGACTGCTGACAAGGGGAGGAAGGAATGGACAGACAGAGGAATGACTATATGGACAAAAAAAGGGTTGAGAAATAATTAGAATGTAGGAAAAGATTGATTTCTCTTTAGCAATTATCGGCGCATTTAACAAGTACATTGATCTCTTAATGGTAATACTTCAGTTCAATTATTTTTAACTTAAATAATGAAATTAAAATCAAAGACATGAGCTAAACAAGGATAGTGCCATTTCCGATTTTTTGGCTGATGTAGTTATCAACCGACATGAAAACAATTTTTTCAATAACAATGCAATTTTAGCAAATAAAAGAGTGTACTATAAAATATAATTCGACGATACACGTTTATGAGTTGACGGTATTGATAATGGTATTACAGAAATAGTTTCCAAATTTAACAGCTGGCATAAAAAAAAATATCGCTTTTGTTCTGGAGAATGGAAGATCTATTGATATCCTTGATCTAGGTATAAAAAGTATTAAAGTGAAGCAAAGATTCGGTATTTTTCAAAATAAATAAATAAATGAATAAAATCTCCCATTGATTGTGTTATACATGAACCATCTTAACCAGCATAAGAATGCATTTTTCAATTTCGCGATCAATCGGCTGTTGACTATTCCGCACTCACCATAGAGCCGACCGCGGTGGCCGAGGAGACTGAGGCGCTCCAGTCACGGTCTGCACGGCCACTACGGTCGGGGGTTCGAATCCCCCCTCGGGCATGGATATTTGTGCCGTCTTTATCATAAGGTAGTTGATAAGTAGTTTGTAAGTTTAGGGACTGAAGACCCCGTAGTTAAGTCCCATAAGCTTCACAAACATTTGAACTCACCACAGAGACACAAATAAGATCTGGAAAAAATCTATTACCTTATAGGCCAACGACTATTCACCTACGAACATACAAAAAATTGCAAAGAAATAGTCTATATATTAAGGTACCGGTAGTTTAAAAATCGCCACAATAATTAGGAAATTCAATGTTAACGTCTGTTTTCCTACCAATGAAAATATAGTACTGTTACTCCTTCCCAGTGTAGATAAAAATAGTTGTTTAAACGAGTCCGTGATACACTTCAAGTCCAGCTTGTGACGCCTACAATGTTAATGCGATGGGTCGCTGAGTGACGATCCGCTTTAACGGTCACACAGCAATAGAAAGGAAGGATATGCAGCAGAGGAATCCATTCTTGCTGCTCATTTGACTGAATCACGTGTAAGACTACTGCTTCGTGTTGAGAAAGGGAAATTTGTGGACGTTCTTGAGGACATAGAAGCTTCTTGTCACCATAAATCCTCAGGCGCCTACTTACTCATTGAACAGAAAAACACAAATTTACACATTTTTGGGAACTAGTAGAAGACCGTTTACTCAGCAGACGCGTACATCAAAAGTCTGCTTAGACAGTGTGGCTTTTATTGCTCCTTCCATAGAAAGCTGTTTCAAGCTTTTTGTAGCTGGCTTTGATTATGACAACTACACTAGCACGATTTGAATCCAATATTCTTGTCACAGTTCTTTATCTGTATCAGCATTCTATGACATTAGGAAAATAGTATAAAAATTTATATTAATTCTGTAACTATAAATTATGCCATATTATATTTGACACGAAATTATTAAATGTGCTCAGGATTCGTCCATGTATAGGGCACCAATGTTTTTGTAAGCCAACTGTTGCATCACAGCCTATTGTTAATTTTAAAGTTACATTATTATATTGGTGTGTTGTCTGTTCTTTCGTAGATGTCTGAAAGAGCAGAAACCTCACCTGCTTCGCAGCCATATTGCATTTGCAAATTATTAAAAAACGAGAGGACGGAAGAAGGACTAGGAAGACACGAAATTATTAAATGTGCTCAGGATTCGTCCATGTATAGGGCACCAATGTTTTTGTAAGCCAACTGTTGCATCAGAGCCTATTGTTAATTTTAAAGTTACATTATTATATTGGTGTGTTGTCTGTTCTTTCGTAGATGTCTGAAAGAGCAGAAACCTCACCTGCTTCGCAGCCATATTGCATTTGCAAATTATTAAAAAAAGAGAGGACGGAAGAAGGACTAGGAAGGAAAGGATTGACAGTGGCTGCTTTAGGGCATTGAAATTAAACAATGGCGACAAGTGAAAATGTGATCTGTGCAGGGAATCGAACCCGGGTCTCCCTCTTCCACCCAGCGGTCGCCTTAACCACTTGGCTATCCATGCTCGCTTTCCGCCCGTCTCAAATTCCCACACGTCGCACGCTATGGCTGTAGCGTCCCTATCGTTCATGCCCTCTTACACTCGCCATTACGGATTCCCCGTGCGAGGTCGAAAGTATGACCGCGTCTGCGGTGAAGTAATTGAAGCTAACGCCATCTTCGCGTGTATATACTTATTATATTGGCACAGCCACTGTCAATTCTTTCCCTTCCTAATCCTTCTTCCTTCCTCTCCTTTACCAATAATTTGCAAAAGTTACATTACTTCAGCTGTAACGGCAGCTTGCGTAACACACCTACTGACATTCGTTATGGGTAATTTCCTAGAAGTGTACATCGAAGAAAACGGCGTTCCGATCGATATATATTGAATGTTCGATTCTTACGCCATGGTCGATGTGGTGATAGATGGAAGCGCTGGTTTTGAATCGTATCTTGTGTAGTTTTTACTAAGTGATATTTCGTTGTGCTATTCATGCTGTACTCTTAGTTTCCTGCCTAACCACATCCTTTATAATCCTTAGAAAGTTTTAACAAATGGATTCGCTACCATTGATGATTTAGGGTTTCTGAACCGTAGATTCGGGCGCTACGCTCCCTCACGTACTAAAAAACAAAAAAACTTCTTGTTTAACCGATACCTAACCTTCGTAATGCTACGCTACAGATCATTGTTTTAAAGTAAAAGGTAGGTTAGGTATAGGTTAAACAAGTATTTTTTTTAGTATGTGAGGGCGCGTAGCGCCCGAATCTTCGGTTCAGAAACACTAATTTGAACGTAAACACCATATCAAACATTCAATATGTATCGATCGCAACGCCGTTTTCTTCGATGTACACGAGGTCTAGGAAATTACCTCGTTATGTTTATAATCTTGTTATGAAGAGGTGGATATTAAAAATAAAGCAGTCAACAATCCGAAGATTGGTTTGAACACAACAGTGCTTTACTAGGCATGGTCCTGCTTGGAGGTGGTATGCCGTTGCCTTCCTCCGACCTTCAAACTGACTTACCCAGCCAGTTATAGGGGGACCTACAGTTTAACGTTGGTTCCGAACCACGGTGCTACTCGGTATTTTTCACATGAGCAATACTGCCAGAGGTGAAAGAAGTGGAAAGTGACAGATAAAAATCCTAGGACCTGGCGGGACTCGAACCCGGGACCTTCGGATTTGTTGTTTGGCACTCTACCATTGTGCAACCGAGGCGAGGTGGATATTATGTACCGTTATATTACTGTTCTATATGACTTACGCTGTCCTGTTGTAGATACGTGGATGATGGCAAGGAATCTAGCCGAAATCTATCAGCAGTAAACAGTTTTTCGCAACTAATCGCTTTGTATCTCTTAAAACTTCATGAACTTGTTTTTTACTGGAAAAATACATAGTTGAAAAACTGAGGTAATTATTTTCAATCAACTTGAATTTTCTATCAGGCTCACTGGCAGTGCTGAGTGGGGAAAATAGCACTGTATTGGTATCGCACTATGGACACGTAATGCCGAGACTACGATGCTGTTGCTCGTTGAGTGCTTGTCTGAAAAGACCGCTCTCGCGCTCTAGCTTCCTTTGAGGCCCTTAAATTTCTATTCGCGCTGCTGTCAGATGTCGACGTCATCAGGTGGCCTACTTTCTCCGGGTCCCGAGGGTGGCGCGGTGGTCTGGGAGTTGTCCGTTCTCCACCAGCAGCTGTGCCTGGCTCGCGACCGCCGCGCAATGCGCGCCCTCGCCCCTGAGAGCGAGTGCTTCCGCTTTATTGCTCCAGGGACCGCGACACCACTCCACGGCTTCCTTTAGCGCGCAAAGAGACCTGCCTTCCGTTTCCGGCAGACACTTCGCACCTCAGAGCGCTGCGCACGACCACAAAGACAAGACACGCGGGAACTTTGTTCGCAGAGAACAGGTTCTATCTTTCTTCTCATCTCTCACTATCGGTGTTATGTTCCTCACGTAGCCTCAAGGGAGTACGTCTCATGTCGTATAGTATGGCTAGAAAACTTCTAGAGATAGAGAGAGTGCGACAGTATTGGCAGTCACCCAGCGAGGTAGTACAGTGGTAAAACAGTTGTGGGTTAACTTTCGTAATTTTATAAATTTTAATATATATTGATGTTCCATTATTTATTTATTCCTTGATGTATATTATTCTCTAAGAAATAGACGGTTCTTAAATATATTGTAATCATGGTGTTACGCGTTTGTAACATTCTGGTGCCGAAACCAGATAGGCTTACGTCACGCTGCTGGAAGCGGGATACGACGTCGGACAACATGACTAGGTAGTCCATTCCAGTATAATACAATTTATGAACCCCTTGCCTCAAAAGAATGTTACCGATAACGGCATGATTCAGAAACTTTGCTTGTATAAAAAGTGTGAGATTTTTTGTCGCGTTGAATAGCTAGGGATTGCATAAGTTTCATTCACGCTTACGCTTACTATAAGCCAGACGATATAGAAAAACAGCTAGCAAACAGGAAACAGAAATAGGAACAAATGCTACGCAGTTTTGTTCGGCTGTCGAGGAACTTAGGACAGCGAGTCCAATGGACGACTTCAAGACAGTTTGGAGAAGATCACTTCCTTAGAGAACTTCTAAGTGACGATGAATATGACGCAGACATACCGAGCTGTCATGAATTTATAGACAAAAGTCAACCCGCAACATCCTCCCTACCCTGGTCAATTTCAAGTTGAACGACCAGATGATCACACCCTGAGATTATGGCACCCCTGAAGTTCATAAGGTGACAGTTCGTTGCTTACCATCTCTTCTCTCATGACGGTCTTCTATCCGCGCCTTCTTCCACATGTGGACGAATATCTTCCTGTAGAAGTACAACGTCACCAAAATATAGTCTTCCACAACCTGTCCTAGGTTGTTGAGTTTCATGGACTTTTTGAGCAGGATCAGATATTCATTCTTCCACCTGTTCCAGAAGTGCTCTTCCATGTGTTGCTGCCGTTGGAACTCCTTGGCTAAATCCTTCCTGACTGTTGGTTCAGGATCTGTGGGCAACGTTGTCAGTCGCTCACGTAAAAGAAAATATGCAGGTGTCAGTGGTTCAGTTTCTTCGCTTCCTTGTGTAATTGGTCTTCCATTTAATGCAGCTTCTATGCTGAACAGGATTATACTGAGACCTTCTTCGTCTAAGACGTCTCTCAGACAACTGTTGACTGACCCCACCACCCGTTCCCAAAACTCCCGCATTCGGGTTAACGGTGGTTCTAATCCATCTCCGGCCATTCACATTTAGTTCCGTGATTAGCCTAACAATCTCCAGTGACATGCCGCGATAGCGTCTTTTGAAGAGTCGATTTCCTAACCAATCCTTACCCAAAAAATCCTCGACGGGGCGTTGTACAATAAACTTACTTCTTTTCTAGGAACGACAGTCGGATATAGCTCACATTATACGGGAATATAAGAAATAAGGCTGTCTTGCATAATGTACAAATTATAAGTGCAATATTCAAACAAAGACAGATAGTAATAAAAATATAAATCATATGTAACATTCATATACTCATTTAATTCAAAACTTTAAACTATATTTCTTGTACCTTGTCCTGGATCTAACATGAATAATTTCTTCGGTGAGCCCACCCCAGAAAAAGTGATATAAAGTTGTCCGTTTGAGAAACTTGTACATGCCAAATCCACCCAAAAAGTATTGAATAGATTGCCCTGTAATTTATTAATTGTAATAGAAAAATGCAAGTGTGATTGCGAACTGCAGTCTCTGGATGCTAAATGTTACATCTGTCGGAAATAATTGTTATTCTTTGGCTATGTACTGTTTCATTCTCTTCGCTTCCTTGTAGCTCTACAGAGGTGTATTGCTTTTACCTACAGCCGTGTGCGCTTTACAGTTCAAAGTTTTAAAGAGCAGTCAGTTTTCTGCAATTTTCTTACGTTGACTGGAATACAGGAGTGTCTTAGTGGTATTTGTATTAATGCATGGTGCATGATGTGGCAGGTTTCTACCCATCTCAATATATATAATCTCATATTTATTAAATTATATGTTGTACAATTGTATAATTTTGCAGTTATATATTTATTTGCGTAAGTGCTCTTTGTCGGTCAAATCATTTGCGATTACAGTTAGTTATAAAGAAGTAATAGATTAAAAATGCATGCGTGATTGGGCGATTTTCCATATAAATTACTGTTTATGTCCTTATATCGTATGAGCTACGTGTCGTAATGTGATACAATCTCATAATTACATTGTGTGTGTGTGTGTGTGTGTGTGTGTGTGTGTTTTTCTTAGGTTAGTAACTTAGTTTAAGTAGTTTGTAAGCTACGGACTAATGACCAAGCAGTTGACTCCGCTAGATTTACAAACATTTGAACATTTTATAAAGTCATACCGAACGCCACAGGTTTGCTCCATGAAGAGCGGAAAAGTAGTAAGTGAGAACCTTTTTTCCTTTCATTATTTTGATCTGGTTATCAGCGAGAAAAAGTTTATTAAAAGTTTGAAATTATGTTTAAGGTTGGTTGCAAGTCGCTAAGTACTGTCATTCTCATACAATGTGTGAATAGGTTCTCGTCGCATTATGTGGAAGTTTCTTGCAACTACTATTGTTTATGACGTTATGTCATATGCGTCGTATATGGTTCTCACCCCGGCAGCACTGTCAACTCACGGTAAGGAATATATGCACCAAATTTGGTTGAAATCTATCGAGTGGTTTAGGAGGAAATGTGCAACATTGGCATTTTATGCAGCAGTCTTTCGCGAACCTCATTGTTTATGACTGCATACCTCGTAAACAATGTGTCGTACCTGATCCTTACACTTACGGCGACCGTCCTCGTGGATTAACGCTTATGTGGTCAAAATTTCATAAAGATTGGATTAAAACTGTAGATTTGTATGCAATACGTACACACACACACACACACACACAATATATATATATATATATATATATATATATATATATATATATATATATATATATATATAAAGACTAATGTATAATATGACACTTGCCAAGTCTGCAAAATGGACCGACAGTTCATAATTTTTTAGTAAGAGGTTTTCAGCCAAGATCGCTTTCTTCTTTTAATTATTTGACCTTTTTCGGCGTGCTAGACGCCATCTTCAGACCTGTCGTAAGCCAAGATCGCTTTTTTGTTTTAATTATATGACCGCTTTCGGCGTGCTAGACGCGATCTTCAGACCTGTCGTAATTTTTACATCACTGCTATAACAACAATTTCTACTATAGCACATTGGTATACATTTCTATTGATGTGTTACGCAAATAATTGATGTATACCCATGTGCTATATTAGAAATTGTTGTTATAGCAGTGATGTAAAAAATTACGACAGCTCTGAAGATGGCGTTTAGGACGCCGAAATCGGTCATATTATTAAAAGAAAAAAGCGATCTTGGCTGAAAACCTCTTACTAAACAATTTTAGATCGCCCTAACAATTTGTTCCTTATATAAGTTCATAATTTTGTAAAGAATATAGATCAAACTGTCTTTGAACTTGCACAATATTGCAGATATTGCATTTAGGTAGTTCACTGCTTTAATTTTTTTTTTCCCACAGCACAGTACCGTACCGATTCTTCCTATTTTCCAGCGCGATCTGTATTCAGAATTTGCCAGGCTATCCGCTTTATAAAGATACATTAAATCTGAATGGGGCGCGATAGAGAGTTTCCGTTTTGTGGTGTTCCGGCGTTTATGTTTTCAACTGCTGCCTTCAGCAACATTCAGGCAATAGCATTGTATCTACTCGGTGAACCTGTGACCAAATAAATATAATTTATATAAAAAATATAAATATATAATTTAGAGATGAGCCAATGTACAATTCTGAGTTCCCCAAGAGTGCAGAAAAAAGACAAAGAAAATCACATAAGCAACATTTGAAAACAAACCGTTGTTACTGTGTCTACATCAGTCAAAATTAAGCAAATGGTTGCCTCATGTCAATACGCTACCGGTTGAAAAATAAAATATCCCTCTGGCACTCACACACACACACACACACACACAAAAGCTGTCCCCGTCGCATCTCGTTGCTCCCGAACTGTCAGTGTGACTCGAGCCGGCGCGGCGGCTGATTATAATTACGATGAGATTTAATACATTTATTCCACTAAGTTAAAAAGTATCATAAGGTGCTGCTTAAAAGATGGGATGGTTAAACTGCAAATATCATAGCCGAATTCCTTCGTTCCCTCTTCGAGCTTCCACTTTATCTGCAATGGTATCTTCTTTAGCGGGGAACTATAAGCTATTTTCTTCTCTTCAAACCTGTAAACTAATGGATCAACGTAGTCAATGCTTAACCAACAGAGATTTGTCAGAAATCATGTTTCTTTCGAGTAAATATCTGCTCTACCCAAATAAAAAGAACTGCCAGCTATTTTAACCACGATATTTTCGAAATTTCATATTAAGCATTTCATTTGCTAGTAAGAGGATTTGGACTGTTCATCGCTTAAATAACATTAAAAACGTTGTAAAATATTCTGTGCAACATTCCCGTATATACAGATGTTCAAATGTATTTAAACCTATGGTCCAATATGTTGTGATCATCGGTTCCTAGGCTTACAAACTACTTAAAATAACTTGTGTTAAGAACAACACACACACACACACACACACACACACACACACACACACACACACACACATCTTCGTACCCAAGGGAGGTCTCGAAACTCCGAATGAGAGCTGCTGTGGAATCCGTAGCGAGACGCCTTACACAGCATGGCAATCCCGAGCGGTGTTCTTCTCACCCTCGCCCTCCTCCCCTTCCCCCGTTATGCTTTATGTCTATATACCGTCCACTATTTGATTTTCCACCTACCGTCTATAACAAAACCGAGAGGAACACCAACTTGCTAAACATTGATTTTCGATCAACCTCAGGATGTCGTATTTCGACTCAAAATGTACATAATGACGAAGTCCAGCTTTGAAACTTCCGCAGCAATCAGCGCGGTGCAATTTGGCCCAAGAGCATTCAGAACAGACGCGTCACATTTGGACTCCAGTGCTATACACAGATGAGACTCGCAGAGCACGAAGAAGTGCCGCAACATGGCGTGGCCTAGATTGACAAATGTCTGAAGTCATGCTGGGGGAATTGACATCATGCAGGGCTGGCCATAAACCCGAACAGTACAAGTGAGAGGGGGGGGGGCAGGAGGGCGTGGAGATGTTTTCTCTACTGCAATTTGCAAGTAATCACAGATATGCTCGATCATGCTCATGTCTGGGAGCATGATGTCCAGGGCAGGTCATTAAATGTATGAGAGAGTTTCTGGAACCACTCTGTGGCATTTCATTTAAAATCTTCAAATGTTTGTAGAGCTTGTCGTACTTAACTGCGTGGTCATCAGTCCCTAAACTTACAAACTACTTATGAACTAACTTGTACTAAAGACAATACAAGGGAGGATCGACGCGGGAAGCCGCGCGATCCTCAACGTAGCGCTCCAGACCGCTCGGCTATTCCCGCGCGGATGTGGCAATTACGGACTTGCGGGACGTCACATTGTATGCACATTGATCTACAGAAATTTCCCAGGTTCTTCGGAATACAAAGACGATATGCATGGATGCGGGTGTTTATCGAGAGTCTACTCTAGACGTATGATACCACTCCAATTCTACATGCGCCATACCATTACGGAGACTCCACCTGCTTGCAGGATCCATAGATTAATAAAGTTGTCTCCATACCCTTACACGTCCATCCTTTCGACACGATTGGGAATGAGAAACGTCAGACTACGCAACATGTTTCCACTTATCGACATCTGAATGTCGGTGCTGACTTCCCCAGCTTTGCGTCGTGCAGTCACTAAGTATACAGTAGTCTCCGAAAGACCACATCCAAGATATTTTTGGAATGTATTGCACGTAGACACTTGTTGATGGTCAAACAATGATATCTGCAGCACTTTACGGAAGTTTAGCCGTTCTGCCACGTTGAACGATAATGTTCAGCCGTCGTTGGTCCCATTGTTGCAGAATCTATTTCCGGCAGCAGCGATGTCTGAGATTTGCTGTTTCACCGAATTCACGATATTCACGGTGCATTCGTGAAATGGTCGTATGAGATAACACCCACCTCTTCGCTACCTCAGACATGCTGTGTCCATATCTCGTGTGCCCACTATAACAACACGATGATAGTCATGTAAATAGTGATAACCTGGCATTGTTTGCAACAGTTACCGATATAATGTCTTCACCTGCGACAGTGGCGGCGCGTCCTGTGTGTTTACTGGTTCAGTGAACCGCCGGGAAAAAACTTGTGGTAAAAAAAAAGGTAGTAAATGAATTAAATAAAAAGTGTTTTTTCAAAAATCATTATTGGTTTCATTCCTTTATCTGATCATTTTATATACAGATTCAAAGTATTTCTATCGCATGAGAAACGTTTTTTACGTCGTGGAGACAACACGTATACGAGTCGTAGTACGGCCACCTAATATTGGTGGCAGTGGCCGCAGCGTTGCAATGCGCATGCGCGGCCGAGGTTTAAATTCTCTTCTGAACACCCTGGAGGTAGCACATGGGCGCTCCCGTGGCAGGGAGGGTGACGGGAAACACCGTTTTTAACATTGGCGTTGGAGCTGGTAGAGACGCCACTTCCTGGCTACCCGAGCTCTGGCGGTTACACACAAGTTGATCAGAAGCATGACACTAGAGTTACTGCAAATCTCGCCTTGCCCATGAGCAAATCCTCCGAGAAGGACGATACCCGCCATTCTTATTTGTTATTTGGGCATTGAAGATTCTTCAAAAACACATCATATTTGTTAAAATATCTGATATTTATAAATTAAAGACGCACAAACTATAAAAGACTTCAGAAGAGCTGATCATAAATAACAATAAAGCTCTACTATCTACTTATCAAGAGCAGTCGTGTGGTTAGCGGCATCGTAATGTAGTGTCAGAGGTAGTGGGTTGTAGTTGACTGGAAGCAGTTTTTTGTAAACCAGCCTTCTTTTTAACAGTACGGGAAGAACAATTACTTTTGTATTGTTACTTACCACGTACCTTTGGACGTTTTTGGGAATGTGTCGCGATTTTGAGGGTAAATTACATTTGTACTCTACGTTGTTACAAACATGTCACTGTCTGAAAAGAGGTGGGGGAGAGCAGCCTTGCGCATGCGTAAGGTTAGGAGAGACGCCACTATCAACTTTCGGCCCCGGTTCGAAAAAGTCAGTGTTGCCAAGTTTGTGGTTTTCCCACTAAATATGGTGGTTTTCAATACCCGACTAGTGGTCAAATTTTGCATCTAGTGGATAGTGGAAATTACGGTGGATTTTAAAAGTATTTCGTTGTTTTTATGCAAAAATAAAAAAAAACTTGATGATGACAGCATTCAATAACAACACCAATTAATTTTTTAACGTCTCGTAGCTGCTGAATGTATATCACCTAAACATTTATAATATACTTTATTCTGTATTTGTTCCCCATTTTTGTGCGCCCATATTGTTAGTATTTTTTTATTTAATAGTGTCAGAATCGTAAGTTATAATTTACAAGATGTAAAACAGGATATCACAATACAGAAAGAAATATTCCAAAAATAGTAGTAATAAAAATGTATCTGTATGGATACTACATATTACGTGGACACTTTAACGAGGCAATTTCAGATAAACCTACCATTTTCCCCCTATGGAAATACGGGACGCCCGACACTAGACCAACCTTCAACGGTAATATTATATCCTTCGTTACTATAATTAATGTAAAAGCTCCGCGATCCTGAATACCAACGATTAGCTTTTATGACATCAATTTAAATATATCACTTTGTTCACAGATAGCGCAATGACAGCAAAAAGCTACTTTTTTTTTGTGGAACGAATGGTAGGTTTCATTTCAAGTGGCGAGGTGGGATTGATGTACTGTTGCGTAAGATACCGATGGAGGTCGGGCCTGGATTAGCATGTTTACGGTGATGTCAACGTCAGGAAACAATTACGTCTTAACCGTTTTTTAATGTATATGATATTAACTTCTTTAATTTGTTCATTACAAGCTATGCTCTTCACAATATTGACAAAATAAATAAATAAAACCATTCTACCTGCAAACACGAGGGATAAATTGAACTGTCTCATATTTTTGGTTACTCAACATACTCAGTACTATAAAGAATAACAGTGTAGTGGTTTGTTGAACACACGATTAAAATCTAGTGGTTTCTGGTGGTTTTTAATAAGCGTTTTAGTGGGAAATCCCATTTCACTGTTGGCAACACTGTAGATCCGACACTGAAAGAAATGAACCCCCTGACATCTGATCCACCTGTCGCCACGGGAGTCGTGTCATCTAATTGGCGTTGCCAACCCCAGAACAGTCATCTGAGTGATTACGTATCATTGGGTCTGCATGGTTCTTCGGTATAAAACGTCCGTGCTATATTTTATCAAAATATGTGGCCCAAAGGTAAGAGACCTTCCGAGAGCGCTCGGCTAAGCAACCGCGTCCGTTGCCTGGCGACAGGTAGTACAGAGGCCGCCGTGCTGACGGCGCCGAGCCTGCCTCGGCTGGTGAGGCAGCCACGCGCCCGCCTGTCCGCGTCTGCGGCAACCCGATAGCGCTGGCGGCTCGGGCGCCGACGCGACGTCACTCGGTTGCTTCACGCTCCGCTGTGCCGTTCACCGCCGCCGTGAAACGTCTCGCCGGCGAAGAGCCCTGTTCGAGCCGGGGAGAGGCCGCTCCTGTCCGCGGAGGCCAAAGAATGTCGAGGTCGACTGGTGCTACCTCCTGCCTGTCGTATTGTCAGATGTCGAGGACGTTAAAAGGGCCTTTAAAAATGCGTCGCTACCGAAGCCACTTGCCGCGTGGGTTTCAGCGTCAAATTTCCGAGCTCTCATATTACCCTGCCTATGTAGTGCGTTGCCATGTTGATAAGCTATTTGTTACCCACATCTTGATTTCAGAACGTTATGAAAGCGAGCTCCGTCCGTTATACAGAGTAATTCGGAAATGAAATTTCCTGGCAGACCAAAAGTGCCACAGCGTGATTACATCTCTGGACCTTTGCCATTCATGTGCAGGTGAGCTACCGAACTGTTATAATGATAACACAATAAAAGCAAAATCCAAGCTTCCAACAATTTATTCACACAGCACTTTCACATACGCACAGTTAACACAAGTCAGACGTCGGTTGGTCTTCATTGGTACGGCACGCCAATCTCGTAGAAATGCCTAAGGAAACTAGAGCCGGAAGTGGCAGCTCACTATTGAAGTCCTCGTAGCACTAAGTTCGGCACGTCAATAAACTCAATCTTTCTGCTAGCGAAGGTATCACTGGTGAAGGCGAGAGTACACTGGGTTGCCTATATTCGATTCTAGTAGTTCGAGTGTGAGCCAGGCAGTGGCGCCGTGGACGTCTAGTGTAGACTCGCTTCCATATCGCAACTCTATCCCTCTAGCGGTCCAGTCGAAATGTACCGTGCGGCCGGCCGGCGAGCCTTCGGTCTGCGCGCCTTACTTCCTTGTGTGGCTTCTGCTGCAGGCCGTCCACTTGGCGTGGCGTCAGCTGCTGGGTTGTCGGTCGGCGGCGGCGTGGTAGCGGATACCACAGTTACCTTATTCACAAGATATGAAAGTAGCAAGAATGATTGCAGGTAATAATAGATGGGAACAATGGCAGGAGGGTGTCCATAATGAGGAAATCAAAGAAAACCTGGGAATGAACACCACAGATGAAGCAGTTAGAGCGAACAGAGATGGTGGGGGTCATGTTACACGCATGGGAGAAGCAGGGTACCTAGGGTACCTAAGAGACTCATGAGCTCGGCAGCGGAGGGTAAGAGGTGTCGAGCTAGACCAAGGAGAAACTATTTAGATTCGGTGAAGAATGATTTTGAAGTAAAAGGCATAACATCAGACGAGGCATCAATGTTAGCATTGAATAGGGGATCATGGGGGAATTTTATTAGAGGTACTGTGCTCCAAACTGAACGCTGAATGGCATAATCAGTCTCTAATGATGATGATGATGACCGTAAGATCGTCGCTTGTTGCGGCGCCTTTGAATAGCCGCGCGCATCCTTCTGCGCGCTCTGGAAGATGACATGACCAGTGCGACTCAGCTGTCGCCCCATGTGGCCGGCGGCCGTCATCAGCGGGATCGGCCGCGAGGGAACTGTGGAGAGAACGAAGGTGGAAGATGGAAGACTGGGGCCCTGGTGTCCTCGCGCTGAATTACGTCCTGATGGCGACAGCGAGACTTGATCAGTGTCACGGAAAGTGTGAGTGATTGCTGTTTATTAACGCTATGTGGAGTTCCAGTGGGGTGTAATGATTGACAAGTTTCGCAAGCCCGTGTCTGAACGCGCTGCAGGTGCCGTGATGTTCTGTCAAGTGTACACTTAACGGCGAGTCTTGGAGGAAGGGGCCGTAAACCCGCGTGACTAAGTTGACAATATACTGAATACTTCAGAAGATTAGTATTCTATTCTTATTCTGGGGTGTAATTTAAAACTGCGTTCATTTGTAACAGTGTTGAGATTTCGCGAGGTCAGTCGAAAGTGAAACTAGAAACTTCAGAGAGAAAACATTGTTCTTGTCTGTTAAAATAAACTTGTATCAGTTAAGATGGATTACGTGCGTTAGTCATCTTCTTTTTTGAAGGGTTATTTCTAACTTAATTGTTTATCATTTCTATTGCCGTAAGGTGTTATTCTCTTTAGTGGCAGCTGATCTATTTTATGTTTACTGAATTTTACTTCAGAAACTTATACTCTTAAATCTGCTATCCTTAACCTTGCTGTAAATATTGTTTGATCAACTAAAGTAGTTTTACCGATGGTTCCAGGTTTTGGTTATAAAGATCTTTCAAATCATTCCAGTTTTCTAAAAGTATAATGAAGACTATGTTTATAAGTGATGTGTTACTCCCACCTCCTCCTCCCAGCGCTACCACCCAAGTAAGCTGTTACAATTTCGTAGGGTAGATCGGTTCCTAACGGTAGTTTTGTCGTGCTTGTGCTCTACTGATCGGTTCTCGGCTGAGTATTTTATTTGAGAAGTAATATACTCTTCTTACCGACTGAGCTACCTGTGCATGCCTCACAGCCCGTCCCCACAGCTCTTGTTCCGACCCTACCTCGTCTGCTACCCTCCAAACTCTAAACCAAGAAAGTTCTCCTACATGCCTTGCAGGGCTAGCACCCCTGAATGAAAGGATATTGTGGATATATGGCTTAGAAATAGTCTACAGGATGTTTCCAGAACGGTTTGTAATGTTGCTATATTTGTAATATCTCGGAGAATGAGAAATTGTTTAATGAGAATTAATTAAATTTTACACGAAATATAAATGCAAAAGACTCTGCCAGATTAAAAGCAAATGATTACGTTATTTAGCTAATTTGACAACGCCGACTGCAAAGAACAATTTAAACTACCCAGTAATCAGAGACGATAAAAAAATCAATATTTTCAGATGTCAATTGTCTTGAGCTAGCGCCAGGAGCGCGGACAGAAAGATTGCTCTATCTCGTTTAGTACCTTGTACTAGCAGGATGTGTTAGTTAACTTCTCTTGACTTTATTCGATTTTCATGTGGGGAAAATTCTCTCATGTGTGTAAGTGTCTGTTTGTAAAATATGATTTTGCAATAAACATAATTCAGCGCAGAGTTCCGATGCGTTGTGATAATTTAAACAACCTCGATTTTCTGTTCATAGTTAAAAAAAATTGTGATGTTCTATTTCAGCAATACGCCGACCTCCATCTTGGCGCGGAACGGATGCAATTGTTGGAGATACGTACGGTGCTAAAACCGATCCCGTTCATGAATTATATAAGTGAAATAACTTTTCATGATTTATCATGTCCCTGAAGTCAGCCGATTTATTTACATTTTATCAGATTTACGATTTTGAGCTGTACGTGGGTTACGTACAATAAATCAGCATTTTGCATTCCAACAGTTGGATTCTTTCGCATAAACCAACAACAACCGATCTTTAAATTATCGTGCACTGCCGGCTATCTTTTGGTATCAGCATTAAAATTTTGAGCTAACTATTTATTTACTTTTGCGTTTGTATATATTTTACACTTCATGATAAATGCAGTGCTACTACGTAGGAAATGACAGTTTGTGGATGACATTATTTCTTTTTATTAGTACTGCGACGCTTAAAAATAAACAATCTTTTCTCAAACAGGAATTTCGATTAACTAAAATCATATTTTCAGACTGATAGTAAATGAACAGCGTACTGATTTATTTTTGTAAATAGCTTGCTCTTGCGTGCAATACGATAAAGATAAAATAGATGTATTTTAATTTGTCTCCCTCCTTCAAACAATTCAAACATAATTATGTTACATTACAGATTATGGAACGGACGGGAAAAGATAAATTTTTGACAAGGAACCTATGATCAAATGTTGTAATTCTATGGGACTTAACTACAGCCGCGGTGGAGTAGCCGAACGGTCTAAAGCGTCTCGCTGCGGAGCGCGCAGTTGCTCGCCGTGGAGGTTCGAGTCCTCCCTCGGGCATGGGTGTATGTGTTTGTCCTTAGGTTAGTTTACCTAGGTTTAAGTAGTTTGTAAGCTACGGACTGATGACCACGCAGTTTGGTCCGATAGATTTACAGACATTTAAACATTTTGAACTAACTACAGCGTCTATCACTCCCTACGCTTACAATCTACTTAAACTACCTTGTGCTAAGGACAACACACAAACACACACACACACACATACACACACGAGGGAGGACTCGAACCTCCAACGGGGAAGAACCACGCACTCCGCAGCAACGTGCCTTAGAGCACTCGGCGTTTCCAACGACGATATGAACAGTTTTTTATTTACCGTACAGGGGAAAAAATCTCTTGTAGTGGAAAGCAAGGGGATACAAGGAGAAGTCCACAATTAACAGTAACTTTTTGAAATTTTAGATTACCAGTAAAGTAGCAGCTTTTAATTTATCGAAAATTAAAGGAAATTTAAAAACTGCCGTAATAAATATTCTGACCCGTCTCCCATTCAGTAATGACAAAAAAATTTAAAATGAACAATTATTACGTTTGACAAATGTCGTTCATAATTTCGGGGTTTCGTGTTTCATAATTGCGGGTGAGTTAAATATACATACAAAATACATTGAATTATTAGCACAGTATTTATAAATGCGAAAGTTTTATTTCAAAATTACCAAATTTAGCGTAATAACACGAAGAAACGGTTCATTTTAAAGGCAGCAATGAAATTAACAATAGAGGAGGAAACGTTCACAGTGCTGCCACAGTTCAGAATGCCTATATCATATTGTCAATAAACATTAAAATTGCCTTCAAAAGACGTCGCCTCTTTCCGTGTGGATTTCAGGATCAAATTTCCGCGCTCTCATATTACCCAGCCTATAAGCGTGCGTTGCCGTGTTCATAACACGTTTGTTACCAAGATCTTAATTTCAGATGAGATTTATCAAGAAAAACGTTTGAAAATGTTGGGGAATTTTGCAGAGCACCTGTAGACAATATTTTCATGACGATTACATATCCAACGGCGAAGTCAGTATTTCTGCATTTACAATACCGCGAAAGGAAGACTCATGTAGTCCCTTCCAAAAACCAACAACAACAACAACATTCAGCAATAGGAGGACGAAAATTTAAAAAGCACTATTTATATCTATATCAAACATTGTTCCTAATTTCGGGCTACAGGTTTGGCAATGAATACACATATTTAGTCTGTTAGTAATATAACCTCTATCCACACAATTTCTGCGACTAAATTCAAAGATAATACTTACTTTAACCACAATATAAAATTAGATGCAGAGAACTAAGTGTTCACAGGGCCACTATCAGATTCACGTTGGCACAACAGAAGGCACTTGGTTACTGGTTGTCCGAACGAGTGAAGGTTTATAACTCATAGCAAGCGAAATATTCAACTACCCGGAATTAAGCAACCATCCAAAATGTTGGCATTTCATCCCTTGAAACAAACCAAGAAAAAAATCATAGTAAACGTGGACTGCATAATTATAAACCTATGAGTAGTCAGATGCTGTGTAACACCCTTTCTTCTGGTCAGGTGCTCTTGTTTGTTACACTTCTTCTTATTTGGTACATACTATTTCTGGTACGACAAGGTGCGTAGTAGAAACATATTGAAGTGATTTTGTGCTTGTGACGCAACTGCTAAAACGGTCCCTTCTCCACTCTCAGGAAGGTGTCCAATATTCAGCTGTACACATTTATAATAACATGCCAGCAGCCATGAAAAATTTAACTCACAATAAAGTACAGTTTGAAAAGAGTCTAAAGGACTTTTTGGTAGCCAAGTCATACTACTCCATTGATGAATTTCTTACCAGAAGTGATTGATGAAAGTTATTGTATATAATATTAACAAATTTGAATACTGTGTTCAGATGGACTTCAGTACATGTTTTAAGTGTTGTGCAGTAATGTGACCATTGTAAAAAGTGCTAAGAAGTTTAATATGCACCTACTATATTAGTATGCAGTAATAGGTTTTATGTCCTTTAAAATCTAAATATTCTTAAGTTAAAGACCAATTCCACAGAGTTGCGGTGGAGTAGCCGAGCGGTCTAAGGCGCCTCGATGCGGAGCGCGCGGTTGCTTGCCGTCGCAGGTTCGAGTCCTTCCTTGGGCATAGGTGTGTGTGTGTGTGTGTGTGTGTGTGTGTGTGTGTGTGTGTGTGTGTGTGCTGTCCTTAGGTTAGTTTACCTTAGTTTACGTAGTTTGCAAGCAATGGACTGATGACCAGGCAGTTTGGTTCGATAGATTTACAAACATTTGAACTTTTTTTTTTAAATTCCACCGTCACAAGGTCAATTACATTTGGGATCTGTGGAAGGTACATTAACACATATTTTGTATTTGGTTCTGACATGTTCTACATCCGAGACGATTTCCCCAATTCGGATCTACCGGAATGAAAAGTACATCTAATATAATCTATACGAGAATATTTACGTAAGATGACTTACAATTTGAATACAGCTGTTTCGGTGTCTCTCTCCCCTGTGCCAATCCTTTGAGTTTACAATTTAGATTAAATAAAAGATCGTGGCAAAATGTAGTTCATCAACAATGTACGCAGCTCACAAAAAAAACTTATTCAACCTGTTCTTGAATAATGTTCATCAGTGTGGGATGGTGTCATGTAGTTTTGATAGAGGGCAGAGCGAATTTCTGAAGGAGTGCAGCATGATTCTCTACAGAACAGTGAGCAAAATATCTCTGAAACGGTACGAGTTATAGAAACAACATAAGCGAGCAAAGTTATTGAGAATTTTCTCCTCTATAAATACGTTTATTCAATGTTCGTCTCAGATAAACAGTTAAGGCATTATTTGCAATTAAATTTCTTGCTGTCAAATGGCCATCACAAACGGCCAATTTTTAGTGTTACTAACCTATTTATTGTCCGAAATATTTGTAAAAGGGAGGTTCTGGTCTCTAGCGGCCAACAATTACGTCTGGAAAATATGGTGTCGATGGATTGAACGGCGCGACCTAAAAAGTATGAACTCGTTACAGAGAAACTGACAGACAGCGGCAAATCGCCGTTATTTTCGCAAATGTCTCTCATACGATGCGAGATATGAAAGAAAACCATAATATAGAAAAGTCGTCCAGTCTTTTCTCCTCTGAAAATTCGTTTATTTAGTTTTCGTGTCAGCTGGACGACTAAGCCGTTATTTTCATTCAATTTCGAGTTGTCAAAAGACGATTGCAAAGGCTCACTTTTAACGTTACCACCGTAACTTAAAGTGGGCCAAAACAGCACCGGAAAACATAGTACTAATTGAAAGACAACGCCGATTTTCATGTTCAAAAGTTTGTGAGGCATTTAACTGCGGGGTCATCAGTCCATAAACTTACAAACTACTTATCACCTACCTTATATTCAAGACAGTGCAGTATGCTGTAAGAATCCTTCTTTGGCAATACTTGCAACACGTAGGTGACGCACTATCCCAAGTATTATGTTTCTCGCTGTAAGATTACCGCCCAATAGAAATATTGGTAATTAATAGCATTTGCTAATTAAACAGTATGAAGTTCACTGCAAACATTGACCATGCCAATGCACTAAATGTTACACAATTTTAATCTTATTAATTATGGTAGCAATGTATGTACACAGTTGGGTGACAACATTTATAGTTAGGCCACAGGTAGAAATTCTCCACGTTGAGATTTTCTGTGTGCTTGTAGCTGACGGGAGGCCAGCGAGCAGGCCGCTGTTGGTGGCTTGTTCCAGCTTAGAATTTTCCAGTTCGTTTCTGGTGAGGGGAGAGAGGGACAATGGCGAGTGCCAGGCACAGTGCAGTGCACAGCGTGAAATAAAATATTCTAATACTACTAGCATTTGAAGTAATACGATGCAGTTAGGAACCTTTAAGGCCCTCATTAAAAAATAGCCTGTTGATAAATAAACAATACATTAGCTGATATAGTCACATCTGGCGTAATATGTTTAATTGATAACGAAAAGTAATAAATTACCAATGAATACAAGACAATTACACAACTAGCATGGCAATTTTTGTTTATAAAAATAATATATTAACTATTCCTCATTTTATTTTCAATTAATCTAGTGTATTTTACCTTGAAGTATTCAGTTAAATCACTTATCTGTGGTATAAGAAATTGCACGATTATGATAAACAGTACAAAGGATGTTTATACCAATATAAAAACCTAAGAAGAAATTTGTTTAATGTGTAGTGTAATTATTTTGATTTTAAGTAATGTTTTAGAAATGTATTGGCTGAGCGCTGTACGTTGGCAAATCGGTTAGAAGAGCTCACATGGGGAAGTTGATGACGTAGGGGGAAAAAACCCCGGCAGTTGAGCTTCTGGCGCGCGCGCGCGAGGGCAGGAAGTGATGGAGTCCGGAGCACGTGGGGTAGCTGGCCGGGCAGCGTCACTCGGAAGCAGTCGGCATGTGGATCTCGAGGTGGTGAGTAGATTTGTGTGTGGCAATCGCCACGTGTGGTTGCTCGTCGTAGACTGCACCAAGTTGAATCGAGTGCTACTGTGTGTTTGTGAATATTTAGCCGGTGGAACAAGGTTTGCATCACATTGAATTAAAGTGACTGTGATTTGTTAATGTAACACGTGTCGTCGCATAGGCACGAACATAAACGGTGTTTGTTGAAAACAATTTGCGACAAATATTCACTTTTGTCTGGGGGCTCACGAGCTATAACTTTATTTCATAAATGTGTTGACGTATAGACGTATCAGCCACAGGGTTCTAATATTGTGAAATAAACAACATAAAGTGAACTTTCACGTGTTTTCAAAAATAGTAGTTAGTACACCCTTTTCTCTCATGAACTTGATTTGATTATGAATTTGTTTTGTTAATAATATGCAGGGAAGGAAAGCTGCAAACGTGAGATATCATCCCCTAGAAAACGAGTCAAACAGTCGCAATCACAGTTCCAGTGTCTTTGCATGTTTAGGAATTTGGTCGCAGTTGGTGGTTGTGAGTTTTAAAAAATTAAACTTTCCATATTTTAAACTCTCACGCCGACCTTCACGCTCGCATCGCCCATACACTGTGCGTGAATGTGAACGTGTTCTGCATGTGACGCAGTAACTTCCCTGACCAGCACGTGTATGATATGACGGGACGACTTCTGCGACTCATCCACAACTCTTGAAGAATTACGTGAACAGGTCGAAAAGATGTGACACAGTGGATCGTGGGACAGTATTCGCCATCTGTAAAATGGCACTGATGCCCAAATCAGCGTATTCGCAGCCAGCCGTGGAGGATACACACCGTACACGAGGGTTAGAACTTAAATAGTAGCAACACTGGGACAATGGAATCTACTATTTGTCGCAAGCTCCCAGGCCAATGTCCGCGGCGTCGTTTATAGGGCACTCTAGAGGTTGCTACAGGAATTCCCGCGGCAGAGGTGTGTCGCGTGGGCGTCGACCCACGGGCGCAGGAAGCCACTCGCTCGCGAGGTTTCGACGTCCGCCGGCATCGCAAATGAAGCAGACAAATGAAAGCGCTTCATTAGGGCGGTCCCAACAAGTGAGTGAATTATGAATGGCAGGCGCGAGCAGCGGGTCGATGCGAGTCAGCGGCCGTGCGAGTCCTGGGGCAATCCGCGCCGTAATTAATGCACAAATGGCCAAGTGTCCGCCGGCGCCAGGGCGCTGTTTCATGGCCACTGCCGCAGCTGACGTACAGCGGATTAGCGCGCCTTCTCTCGTCCCCAGGCACCGTGCACAGCGGACCGCCGAGGCGCCGCGCCACACGCATAACCAGCTACCTACCGGACGGCAAACGCTGTTGACGTCCGACGCCGTCCGTAGATACTCTCACGATACCCCGACCTACAGCAAACCCTTATTTCTTTCTTAGGTCTTCAGGAGAAGACTAGCGACGCACCTGACTTCCCACGGGGGGGAATTCATATTCTACGAGGCGCGTCCAGAAAGTAAGTTCCGTTTGGTAATAAAATGAAATTGTACACAGATACAGAAGAAATTTTTATTGAACAAAATTCAACAACTCTTAATCTACTTTTCCACATAACTGCCGAAATTTTTCAGGCATTTGTCATAGCGAGGCACCAGGTTTTTGTATACCTTCTTCATAGAAATCTGCCGCCTGTGTCTTCAACCAGGTGGAAACAGTTTCTTTCAGCTCGTCGTCATTGGTGAAGTGATGACCGCCAAGGAAAGACGTGAGATGTAAGAACAGATGAAAGTCGCTAGGAGCGAGGTCAGGGCTGTACGGACGATGGTCAAACACGTCCCAGCCAAATACCTGTAGGAAGTTTTTCGTCACATTTGCAGTGAGATAGTGAAATTTGGGGGAAGTCCATAGCGAGAGCACTAATTGTAGACCTACGGTTTTCCTGGATCTTGTCATCAATCGCGTGAACCAGTTCTTCTGTAACCAAAGGTGGACGCCCACTTCGTCCTTCATCGTGCACATCACTACGCCCTCCACTGAACTGTCGGACCCCTCTTCTCACCATGGACCGTAAAAATCGCAAATTTGCCGATAAATTCCACTTGGTTTCACTTTCCTCGTATTCAGAAACCGAATCACCAACCTGATTTCACAGACGGCAGGATTTTCAATCAATGCCGACATTTCAAACAAGCACAACAAAGCGTACGTAACTGACAGCGATCTCCAAATGGCGCACGTTCTTCTCCTTGATACACATCGTCTACAGCGCATGTGCGGAACTGCAATCGCAGCGCTACAGCGGAGATAAATTGAAACGGAACTTACTTTCTGGACGCGCCTCGTATTAGCTAAAATCCTGGCATAGCCCGGGTTATTTATTTATTCCTATCCAGTGTTGCCAACTCTTACGATAATTATAAGGGCATACGACAATTTCAGTGCTTGTACGATGTACGATAGAATCTTGTACGATACAGGCGAAGATACCATTTAAATCGCTCTTAAGAAGTACACTTAAGGCGGTACGAATTGTCGAAGCAACTAAGGTAAGTGAAATTATATTAAATTCTTCATAAGACTTAGGTTCACCGAAACGAGAGACAGCCTGTAAACAGACCGGACCGCGTGAGTAGGGGTGGACAGAAACGGGGCTCTCGCTCAATGTCAATGTTGTAATGGAATAGGGACTGCGGCTGTTGCTCGAATTTAAGTTCCAAATTATTATCCACCAACAGCCGTATAATTTATGTTGTTGCATTTAACGACTGGTTTCGGTATTACATTAATTCTTTATATTTTGTATGGCACTTGTACAGCATGGTGTTACGGATATAAACTGATTGGCATCTTAAATTGTATACATATATATACATGCGGCATCTATTCTGAAGGAACAGACGTCACTTCTGACCCTGCAGTTCTCATTATTTCATATTCACAGAATATCACTGTGTCCCCAGTGGTGTAGGGGTCAGCGCAACTGCCTAGAAAGCGGTAGGCCTGGATTCGAATCCCGGCTGGGTACACAGTTTCAGTTTTCCCATTCGCAGTTGATGTCATATATTGTATGAATATTAAATTGTGTAGTCTCTTAAGATGCTATTAATGCCATTTCTAAACCGGTCGTTAAATAAAAGAACATAATAATTTGGAATTTAAACCTCTGTATCAGCTGTAAAGCGGTTGTGGGTTTTGCTATATAGTAGTGATATTAGACGCCACATATATTCAAAATTAATTTCTTTTAATAATTCACAGAATCTCTGAAAATTGCCTAAATCTGCATTTTCGTTTACGACTATGAACTATGTCAACAAAACAAAAATCATGTACTTTCGTTCGACATTTCTGTGATAGACATAAAAGTTTCTGTAAGCTTCTGTCGTGACGTTTTTTGGAGACTTCAAAGAGTGTGTGGCCTTGTAATCAATTACTATATAATAAACCGAGGAACGACCGACACCCGTTTTTATAACAATATCTGTCGTTTAGTTTTCTGGACACAACAGATTCGTTTTATACAAAGTAAGAACTTAACGATTTCTTCTTTCATATCTTCTTGCGTGGTTTCAAAATGTAGGATGATATAATGAATTTACACTTGCACGATACAGACGAGAA
The DNA here is from genome assembly GCA_026315105.1 of Locusta migratoria. Taxonomy (NCBI): domain Eukaryota; kingdom Metazoa; phylum Arthropoda; class Insecta; order Orthoptera; family Acrididae; genus Locusta; species Locusta migratoria. Next base: position 109,384,811 of record CM048747.1, read on the forward strand.
AGAGAAAAAGAGATAGAATATGAAAGCTTAATACTTATGCTGGTTTTCAGGAACTGGCCCTTTTATGTGAAATTTCTAGCCAGCCTCTAATATCACCCCTCATAACACACACACAAACGCTTTACACACGAAAAGGATGCGGCGACATTGAGCAACCGTCCCTGTTTTGTCCACAACTGGTCACGCGCCTCTCTCTGTTTACAGTCCGTCTGTCGTTTCGGTGAAAGGAATATAGTTACTACTCACACTTCACGTTTGTCTGTGGCGCAATTATTTAATAACCTAAAATGTCGATTTTCCCAATATCATTTTGGCAATTTAAAAAGAACGGTGTACATCTAACTAGCGGCATCAGTATAGCGTAATACTTTCTGTGTGTTTAAAAAAGATCTCACAGAAAGATAAGTGGTTGCGTCAATGTAAAAGGATCAGTATAAATTGTAAAAATAAAATTCTCCTTAATCATACGGGCGATATATATATATATATATATATATATATATATATATATATATATATATACCTGGCACTGATGCCGCTACTTCGATGTAGACCCTTTTTTGGAATCTAACATTATTATTTCTATTAATCAATTTACTAATTTTTTTTTTTTACATTTTTGTGTGATGTACGATAAATCTGAGTCAAAATCTATAATTTTGAGTGTGTAGTACGATGTATTCGCATTTACGAGTTTTCAACATCGTTCCTATCCCTTCTCTCTCTGTGCACCTCCTTTTTTCTCTAGAAACACGTTATATTTATAGGAGCATATAGAGGAAATAAGACTGTCTTGTATAACGTACAAAATTAGAAGTGCAGTATCCAAACAAAGAAAGATAGCAATCAACATACAAATGGCATATAAAAATAGCACGATCTCATATTTATTGAGTTATATGTTGTACAATTTTATAATTTTTCAGGTATATATTTATTTGTATTAGTATTGTATGACTGTAAAAACTGTTGCGAATACAATTAGTAGTAAACAAGTAATAGGTTAAAAATTGTGGCGTGATAGGGCGGTCTTCCATGGACGTTGATTTTTTCCAGGGAAGCCAAAACAGTCTTGGACCAACCCGCCACTGCCCGCACCGAAACTAAGTTTATTGTGCGGTTCCATGGACGTTACTCTTCATGTGCTCATATCTCATGAACTACGTGTCGTACTGTGATGCACTTTCGAAGGTACATTCAGATATATGTGTGTATACTGTCTGTAAAATTTTCTGCGGCTACAATTTGTAGTGTAGAAATTATAAATTGTAATACCGAATGCCGTAGTTTTAGTCCGTGAACAGCATGGAAGTAGTAAGCGAGGAACTTTCTTTCTTTCCATAATTTTACTAAGGTTATCAGCGAGAAAAAGTTCAGTAAAGGTTTGAAATTATGTTTACAGTTGGTTGCAAGTCGCTAAATACTGTCATTCAGTGTGTGAATAAATTCTCGTCGAATTAAGTAGCAGTTTCTTGCAACTATACTGTTTAATACTGTTTATGACGTTGTATCTCCTGAACCATGTGTCGTATGCGGTTCTTACCCCGACAGAATTGTTACCTCGCCGTAAGGAATATGTGCACCAAATTTGGTTGAAATCGGTCCACTGGTTTAGGAGTAATGTGCAACAATGTCATTTGATTCAGCAGTTTTCCGCACATCTGATAGTTTGACGTCATATCTCGTGAACTATGTGTTGTGCGTGATCCTAACACTTACGCTGAGAGTACTCATGTATTGGAGCTTACGTGAGCAAAATTTCACAAGCAATGGAAGAAATCTGTATGTCTGTATACGATACGTACAAACAAACACACAAACGTACGGACACTCTGCTTTATACATAAAGATATCTACGAAAATTGATGTGTGTATGTAATTTATTCAGTAGTATGTTTCATGTAATATGAATTAATAATGCAATGAACACTTTCACGACCGGATGTCATAGCTACTGGTAGATCTTCACGGTTATAAGGCCGCTGTCCACATAACTTTGCAGTTTTCCCTTATGCTTTTTCCAGTGCTGCGTCGGACACCTTCGGAGGTCTTCCTACTTTCGCTGAGTCTTGCCGAATGACGAGTCGGGCGTCTGAGAGCGATAAGCTGTCACATTATCGGCAGAGATAGTCCTTGTCAGAGATAAAACATTACTACCGATTGCAATATGCGAGAGGTAAAACTTGTCGATCCTGTAAAGTTACTGTACATATGTTCCTAAGTTTCATAGCTTCTTCTTTCCTATTAAAATTTTCCTTACGTTTATATACTTCAATAGCTTCTCTGTATTTCCGGCGATAATAATTTGTCACTGTGGATAAAAGGGTTGTTTCGGAAAACCTCACTACATGAAACTTTTAACTGGGTATGTGGGGTGTTCACAGCATCCCAGTTGTTATCGTTTACTGATATTTAGTGAAGCATGTTGGTCACACTGTTGACTGACTTGTTACCTTCGTTCAAAGGGATGAACATTGTTGTGAAACCATATTTGCCGCGGTAGAATAGCCGTGCGCACTAAAGCACCCAGCTGCGTTGCGCGCGACAGTTTGCCGTCGGGGGTTCTAGTCATCCCTTGGGAATGTTTGTGTTGATTATAGCATACGTTTCTTTAAGTTAGTGTAAGTAGTTTGTAAGCTTAGGGAGTAAGGAACACCGTAGTTAAGTCCCTTAGATTTACAAACAACTGAACGTTTTTGAAACCATATTTCGTGTAATGCGAGTTTCTGTGTTGAGTCAGTGCACATGATGATGTTGTATGAGCAGGAGCAAAAACATCTTAGAAGGCTGTTGGAGGACGTAATTAATGTAGATGAAGACTGTGGGATTTCAGAGTTTCAAAATTCGGAGGAAGAAGAAGCGATCATGCAACTACAAGTGATCAATCTCGTGACGTAGCTGGTGAAGACACGACAACCTCCTTTCAACAACACCGGAGAGGTTTATGTTTCGTAAGGATAAAGTGACTGAATTGTTGACTACAACTAAGCATAGTAATATCGGAACAAGAAAAAAAGTTTAACCAATTTATCTGTTTAAATCATATTAATAACCTCTGTAATCAATGTAGAAATTCATATCTTCTTACAGTAACGATGAAAATGTTGCGCCGGCCGCGGTGGCCGAGGGGACTGAGGCGCTTCAGTCACGGTCTGCACGACCACTGCGGTCGGGGGTTCGAATCCCCCCTCGGGCATGGATATTTGTGCCGTCCTTAGTCTTAGTTAGTTCATAATTGGTTTGTAAGTTTAGGGACTGATAACTCCGTAGATAAGTCCCATAGACTTTACAAACTTTTTTTTTTTTTTTTTTTTTTTTTTTTTTAATGTTGCGCTCGCCGTAGAAACTAATAATGTTCGTTAATAGGCCTTGGATTCTGCGGAATTACCTTGTGGCGGTGCTGTGTGATTATCCCATCTTCTAGTGTTGCATTGTTCTACGACCAGAGGTAAGTACGCAGCGTGGAGGTATTGCGCCCTTGCCCTGGGGTCGAACCGGCGGTCTTCAGGCTGCACGTCTTCGAATGGCAAAATCTTTGACGTATATCACAGGTGACTTTCACGACCAGACCGCATCCTATCGTTCTGGCCAGTTATCCTGGCTGAGTACTTCTGTTGTCCTTGATCTCTTTCCGAATGCTGTTACTGGGGACCAGATTCTTCCATCTTCGACACTGCCGGAGGCTGTTCATGATTAACACTCTAACTTCTGCTACTGGTGCTGCTGCTACAAGCGCCGCTACTGCCAATCTGGCGATACTACTACATCAGTCTATCTCTCCGGCATCGACTTCTTGGCCGTGGTATTCATTTGATGGACTTGGCTGGAGGTGAACGGTCTTCAGGATCGTTGTCTTCTGTCACGTTGTACAGTTTCTAGAAATATCTATCGTCACGTTGCACTGGAGTTCAATGCACTGGGTTATTGGATTCTGCTCATGTTGCTTCTAGAAGTGCGAGATGATCACCTTTGACAGACTGCCCTTTCACGTGATGTGGTCGGTCGATGGCCTGATTGCTGAATCAGCAGCTTCCGATTCGGGAGAGAGAGCTGGATTCCTTGCCAGTCGTGAATACTCGGCAGGACAGTGTCGTGCTGGATCTGCAGCGGTCGACGCACTGTCGGAATGTGGCGCAAGTTTGCTATTTTACTCGGCCATGTTTGACTGAACTGAACTAAGTTTTCATTTTTACTTCACGTATTATTCACTTTCATTTATTACTGCATTTCATTTCAGTAATTTATTTACATACTTTACTGCACTCAGCAATAGTTCCCGATGTGTGAGTTTCCGATTGATGACTTGTACATTAGCTACGCTGCAGCTAGTTGCTTCAGCGCCCAGCATACGGACATTCTAGATGTAATGAATCAAGACAAAGGTTTAAGTTCGATAAAAGATTATGTTAGTAAATATTATGTATTTTATTAATTGTTACCGATTTATGTGTGTTAATTACCGGAGTGTATGAAGTGTGAATGTGAAATTAAAATTCTAGAAGGTAATTGTATTAATGATTGTAATCGTCGGCCGGCCGCGGTGGCCGAGGGGACTGAGGCGCTCCAGTCACGGTCTGCACGGCCACTACGGTCGGGGGTTCGAATCCCCCCTCGGGCATTGATATTTGTGCCGTCCTAGTTCGTAAGTAGTTCTTAAGTAGTTTGTAAGTTTAGGGACTGATGACCCCGTAGTTAAGTCCCATAAGCTTAACAAACATTTGAACATTTGTAACTGTCGATTGCTTTGGAAAGAACGAGTGTTTTTTTATCGATGGAGAGCGGGTTTACAAGGTATGCTGATTGGAGACGGTTAGTTTTCAGCCAATGCGAATGAAACCAAGTCGCGCATATTTTCTGAAAGAATCAGGCTTCGTCCTTGGGAGAAAGAGTTGGGTTGGAGCAGTGTGACGGACAGTAACAGGCAAGCGGACATAAGCTTATAAAAGTGTTTTTTTTTTTAATTTCGCATAAAACATAGTGTTAGATCAAAATGTTTGCGAAGTTATTGAATGTTACTTGTGTATGGTGAAGAGGAGAAAAATTGCGACTCTTATAAATGAACTGTGTTATAATGAACAACCTTAAAGCCGCGTGGCATGTTCTGCAAACGTCCACTGAAAACTGAATATTCTATTAGTAATAATAATTATTATTATTATTTGGTATGGCTCATTAGCCTGGTGCAAGTCTTTCAATTGGACGCCACTTCGGCGACTTGTCTATCCATAGCCTACCCCAGTTATCCAAACGGGAAAAGGAGACCTACAGCTTAACGTGGAATCCGAACCACGTGTCGTTTCTGGCGATACCTCACATCGTTGAGAGGTGGAGGATGGGTTAAAGAGCAGTCTGAAAAAATCCGATGTCCGACCGGGTTTCGTACTCGCGACCCTTCGGTTTCCTGTTGAGCACTTTACCCCAAGACCACCGGGCCGGGCATATTCTAGTAGTGATTGAAGTGTAAATAATCGAGCGAGCAAATTTCCACGAAAAACAAACTGTTTGATTATTCGGTGACTATTCAATTACTTATATCAGGTTGTATGAGTGACTGAGAATGTGTGTGCAGGTGTTTTTCTTTCGTACGGACTTAGCAGTAATTTTTGTGATCTGCTGACTACGGTGAATAATAACTGATTTATTAAGAAAAGTCCTTCATTATTTCGTAAATTATGGAGACCTGATATAAAAATTCTGTATTTCGGTGCAAGCTGTGGAATGTGTGCCCTGCGGCCAGTTTTTCAATACAGATTCTTCTGGTCGCAGAACATTGCACATCTTTTACAGTGCTGATGTGGATTGTTCCATCAGTAAAGGTCAGCTACATTGCACTATGAAGTGTACGTGAGAATTAAGACTGTCAACGTGGGATGGTAGTTGGAGCTGGACGCATACGGCATTACGTGTTGGAAATCGTTAGGTAACGTAGTGGCTGACGGCCTGCAATTAATGACGTATACCAGCAGTGTTTGCTTAAGAGGTCAGTGCTAACATACAAGAGCACTGTGTGAAATGACAGCGGAAATCAATGTCGCAGGTTTGAGGAACGACGACGACTGGTTTGCCGCTGCTAACAGCTCGACATTGCCTGTAGGGTCTATCCAGGGCTTGAAACCAAATTTGTTTGACCTTGTATGTTTGCACAACTGTGACATGATCAGATGAGTACATATTTATTTCGAAATAGCTAATGGTGTGGTTCGAATGTGGTGCATGCTCCATGAAGACATGAACATAAGTATTTGACAAGACACAGACGAACTGTCTCGGCTATTTTTACATCGAAATAATTGGTTCCTCTGGTACAAATGCACCATAACAGTGGATCACAATTATTCACTAGTGGTTTTATAACATTATGGACAGTTACTGAGAAACATTCGTCCACCCAGACAGTTCGACATGAATCTCATTCAACATTTTTCTAATATAATTGAGATGTCAGTTCATGCGTAAAATCCTGCCCTGGAACTTCCAGCGGCTTGTTGAGTCAAAAAAGATTCGACACGATATTGGGAGTTATTCTGTAACTTATGACCCGAGTTTAAATAATTCGTCGTAGCTATACACCCGTTTTTTTTTTTGTTTTTTTTTTTTTTGTTTTAACTTTTCCGACCACTAAACAAATCCCCCATGCGACATTATACGCAAACTTCTCTAATACAATGTGCAGTGTTGGAGTTTTTACGGTTTACTAGTACATCTACATATATACTTCGCAGTCCACCGTAAGGTGCGTGACGAAGATTACACTGTACCTCTCCTATGCATTTCCTCTCCGGTTGGACACCCAAATAGAACGAAGAAAAAAAAAGAATTATATGCCTCTGTACGACTCCTAATATTCCTTATCTTGTCTTTGTTATCTTTACGTGAAATGTCAGTTGGTGGCAGGAAGATCGTTCAACAGTTAGCTTGAAATTCCAGCCCTCTAAATTTACTCAACAGAATTTCTCGGAAAGAACGTCGTCTTCCCTCCAGCGATCCCCATTTGAGTTCTCGGAGCATTTCCGTGACACTCGCGCATTGGTCTAACCTACCAGTAACGAACCTAGCTACTCGCCTCTGAACTGCTTCCATGTCTTCCTTTAAACTGATCTGCTGCGGGTCCCAAACACTTCAGCAATACTCAAGACGTGGTCGTACAAGCGTTTTATACGCGGTCTCCTACACACATGAAATACACCTTTCCAAATTTCTCCCAAAAAACCGAAGTCGGCTGTCCGCCTTACTCACAACTGTCCTTACATGTTCGTTCCATTTCATATTGCCCTGAAATGTTACGTCCAGATATTTGAACTACGCGACTGCATCAAGAAGCTCACTACTAATGCTGTATTCGAAAATCATGGCATTGTTTTTCCTACTCATGTGCATCACTTTACATTTTTCTACATCTAGAGCTAGTTGCCATTCTTCACATAAACTAGAAATTTTGTCTAAGTCATCCTATATGCTACTACAGTCAGTTAACGATGACACCCTCCCATACACCACAGCATCATAATCAAACAGTTACAAGTTACTCTGTCTATCAGATCATTAATATAGATAGAAAATAAAAGCGGTCCTGTCAATTCCCCTAGGGCACGCCCGGTGATACACTCGTCTCTGATGAACACTCGCGTCGAGAACAACGTACTGCGATTTATTACTTAGCAAGTCTTCCAGCCAGTCACAAATCTGTGAAGCTATTCCATGTGCTCGTATAACCTAGGCAATAACGAACTGCGAATACACTTCTCTTTCTTTATGTCGCAGCAACCTTCGATTCATCGTTGGCGGGACGTTAAATCACAATCATTTACGGTACTCAAAGAACAATTTGAGTTAATGTTTCCAACATTTCAAAATTTTAGTTAATATACTTCCATTTCATTCAGTGCACACTTATACCCTCTTATAACAGGAATTTTGTAAGGGGATTAAAAAAGGGATATGTTTCTTATTTACGTTACTATGAACGCATGTTCCAGTTAATTAAACTGTAACGCCTCTATTATGAATCTTGATACACCTTTTTAATCGAAAGTGTTCCTCATGATGGCAGAAAATGAAAAGAAATTTCAGACCCACGTCAGGATTTTTACCTCTCTTTTTTAAATTTTTTATATTTTTCATATTATTTATTTATTTACATTTTTTTCGTGATGGGGAGTAAACCGTTTCAGTGTTCATCTTAACCTAATGACGTGATTTACGGCCACTAAAACTGTAGTAATTGATTGAAATATCTGCAAGTGACAGCTCTTAGCACAATTCGTGTCAAAATTGTACTTTCATAGCCATGTCTGCCCCGTTCACGGAAGCCCTTCGTGCCGGTATTGTAAGGCCCTCGAGAAGTAGTCCACAGAACAATGGCGTGAGAGAAAGGCAAGCACCTGCCTGGTGTGTTGGCGCACCCGCTGGTGCGCGGAGCTGACAGTTAATGTCCCCTCCAACGTCAGTCCTGAAAGGAGCAGTTAACGGGCTCGTCCCTGGATCCACATTTACGACTGATTTTATTGGCTGGGGCATTTCGGAGGCGTCCATAATACAGAGAATGGTGAGGCTACAGGACATCGACAGGAGAGTCGCTGGCATTGTTGTTTTGCCCACGACCGGCAAAGGAAATGACGCTAGTGATAGAACAGGAGTGAACAGACTTTGTGCAAATAATGGTCGTGCACCATTATACAAGGAGCGTGGAGGGATTAAAGTAATTACGAAACTTACACACTTCGTTACCTCTTGATGTGGTTTGCTTCTATTTCGGTAGAAATCCAAGTAATCCGTGATTTTTTTAAGTATAATCTCCACCTTTATTCGCCTGGGTAAGAGAAGTTATTTTTTCTCTAATTCGATTACGTAACTAAACCTTACGTGCCTCAGTTATTCACCAGAGACACGATGATCTCTTTTACCAAGCAAGTACACTTTTCTCATTCGATAATATTGCAGATGGCAGTACTATATGAGAAGCAACGAAAACAGTTTTTATCTGCTTCTTTGCTGTCAGACACAAAAGAGATTTATGAAAATTCATCATAAAGATGGTGGAGGACCATCAACTGGTAATATATTGAAAACAATTTACTTTTCAGTCACAGTTGCATTATTTAGGAGTTGGTAACTAGTTTCGGACTTAATCGTCCATTTTCAAACCGTTGGCCTTATTCCAACCGTAATAATACACTGCATGAAGCAAATCACTGATAAAATCTGTACGTTGTCCACTGTTGACACATAATTACATTAAAATTTAAAATCGCTTGAAATAGATGATGCATCCACAGGCCTCCAACGTGTTACCGTACACGTGTTACCGTACTCGTTGGAGGCCTGTGGATGCATAATCTTTTTTAACTGATTTTAAATTTTAATGTAATTATGTATCAACAGTGGACAACGAACAGATTTTATCAGTAATTTGCTTCATGCAGTGTATTATTATGGTTGGAATAACACCAACGGTTTGAAAATGGACGATTAAGTCCGAAACTAGTTACCAACTCCTAAATAATGCAACTGTGACGGAAAAATAAATTGTTTTCGTGAAAAAGATTGTCATGTATTTGTAGATTTTGGACGAATAATGTTTGTAAATAAGCAAAAGTCACTAAATTTGTATCCGTCTATTGAAGGTATATTTTAAAAGAGTGTCTATTTCAGCCCAACTAAACACCTTATCAGTAGTATAAGAATAGCAAAACAAGTTCTTGCAAACAAAGCATATAATTCTTCTGAATAATGGAGAAGTACTTATGCACACTCGTCTGTAACACTAACAAATTTCTTATAATGCTAAAGAAGGTTAACACACGCTTATTACAATTCCACCTCATCACCGTAATTAATTCTACCGGCTGGCAGCACTGCCTGCATAAAAGCACACAAGAAACGAATGGTACCTCGGTCCATGCAATTGTTATATGTTTCTATTAAATTCTTATACACAATTAAAAAGTGGGTGCTTAGGGATACGTCCTAAGGAACATAAGTCTTTGTGTCTGAGTGGTAGTCCTGCGAGCATTTCAGGAGGAGAGGAAGTTTGCACTAAGCTGGCGGTTGTCGAGTGGATCTATTTCAAAGTTGAAGTCTTCTAGAGTTTGACTGCAAGCTGAATAAAACTTTAGAAATAGGTAAATCGTAAGGAAATTGACTAATGAAAACTCAGGAAAAGAAGTACAGTATGAAAATAGAACTCACGAAGGCAGGCGTGAAAGAGTGTATCTGGGTGTTACTCCACATTTCGGTCTGTTCCTGTAAGCATTCAGCTTTACTACAGGCCCTAGGTAGATAGTACAACGCTGAGGCTAAGAGTGGTGCAACACCAGATAAGCTGTACTCGCTGCCTAGAGTGTCACAGGTTCGATCTCATCTCCTTGGTGAACGGAGAAGCCCCGCAGCGTCGGCTGTCGTCCTTTAGGGCCTCGGGTGACGCTAGCGACCTGCTTATCAGCCCTTCTAGAAGCTTCCACAGCGTCGGCAAGGTGCACCTCTTACTGCGCTGTCTTTGCAGCCAGCATCCCCCTCTGTCGCCCTCACTGACCTCTTGGGTGCCCTCCGGCCGCTCTGTCATGTAGCTGCTTCCGACGCTCGCCTGTGGATCTCGCATGACTGCAAAGTTGCTCTCTCTAATGCAACATTATTCCATACTGTCTTTCTCCCACTGAGCATCCTACTTGGCATACGCGACGCCTTTGCGACAATGTGGCTTTGCAGTTGGTCTCCGTAAAGGACCTTCGGAAATTGGGACGGACGGGGTACGCGCCTGAGTACTCCGTGAAAGTGTGTGAAGTCCGCGTGCCTGGATGGCGCAAAGGTTAGCGCAACTGCGTAGAAGATGAAACACGATAGCAAAGGACCGAACTACCCGAAGGCCAGATGAAAAGAAGAGTAAGCTGGAGACCAGAGTTCGAATCGCGGTCTTGACACAAATTTTCAAATGGTCGTTTTGTTGGTTTACAACACGTACCAGCAGCTGAGATAAAAAAAAGACCCAAAAAATCTGTAATTCTTCTACAGTCCAATCCCATTTAGGGCGCGAGTGCGTCGCTGGCAGGTAGAAATCGAATGACGGGGTCCGAGCCAACTGCCGCGGGAGGACGGTGCGACAGCCTAATAGTTGCTGGTTACTGTAGTTACTGTATTGCCCTGTTTCCGGTACTTGACCAAGCTTCATGGTTGTTGGCATCTTGCTACGAGGCTACTGCCTTCATCTGGACGGCGTGAAACTTTCCATCCTGTCGATGGTCAATGAACCGCTACCCGCCATAACCATATAATGTGGTTGTAACAGCTTTCAAGGCGATCTTCGGCTCCATAACATCTATAATCGACAAATTCTAACTGAAATTGTCAGCAGGTGTATTAGAACCTGGCGGCCGCGGTGGCCGAGGGGACTGAGGCGCTCCAGTCACGGTCTGCACGGCTACTACGGTCGGGGATTCGAATCCCCCTTTGGGCATGGATATTTGTGCCGTCCTTAGGATAAGCTAGTTGATAAGTAGTTTGTAAGTTTAGGGACTGATAACCCCGTAGTTAAGTCCCATAAGCTTAACAAACATTTTCAACATTTGTATTAGAACCGAAAACAAATCTGATTTACCGAGTCTTGTCAATACCGCCTAGAGACAAGGCCTCACAACAGACCGTGTCACGTCACATCGAATTGGCTGTGATCGTTAGCTGACTGGCTGGTCGCTACGAGTCAGTGGGCTGTGCCATAGCGGCCAGCCACTCATCTAGCGGTCGCGGCCTACCTGTGTGACTTGACAGGCGCAGTTGTGAGGCCTTGTCTCTAGATGCCGTTGGTCACGTCCGGTGGTCTTGGGGTAAACTGTACGACAGCGAACCGACGGGACTCCTCTTCGAAACCCAGTCGGACAACGGATTTTTTCAGACTGCTTTTTAACCCAGCCTTCTCCTCTCAACGATGTGAGGAGTCGTCAGATACGTGGTTGGTATTCCACGCTAAGCTGTAGGTCCTCTTTCTCTGGTTGAATAACCGGGGTAGGCTAAGGAAAAGCAAGACGCCGAAGTGGCGTCGCGTCGATTTAAAAGACTTGCACCATGCCAATTGGCCTCAAGGAATTATTATTATTACTGTTATTATTACACTTTTTACCGTAACGATCTGCATCAATTTTAGATCTAAGTGATTGAGTGCTCAATAGTCTTCATATCGCCACAGTTGATGTGGAACAAAAAGTGATAGAATATCCTGGGCCAGTCGTTTCGGAATCTTCGACTTTCCGATAGCCGAGAAACAGGAACAACTGCGAGGCCAAGGCAGCAATGCAATCCAACAAATGATGAAAAATTTATCAACATCGCCAGCCACAAGTGGTCACGCTTTATCTTCGTATCGTCCCGTTCCGACAGCATGGGAGAATTAGAGGCGCCAACATTTAAGAGATAAAACGCAGGCTTGTTTGGCTACTGGAAATAGATATTAGGTTGACAGCGGTAGTCAAATCCAGAAAAACACCAAACTAAAATAGATTCAGAACCAGTTAGATGATGCGTGGGGCAACAGTTCAAGTCTCCCAAAACGTTTTCTTCTTCACCCACACGATGATCGGGTCAGATTCTGGAAGCCCGTGGGGACTGTCAAACGGCTGCCTTACGCGTCATTATGCTGGTTCTGCACAGGGTATTGGGTTCCACTCCCTCACCTCCCTAGTGCGCATTTCCGGCTCGCTAAAACGCGTTACTTAGCTGAAGTTTTAGAACCGGTCGTCATCCCACACCTTCGCAGCTAGCCGCCAGCAACACAGCAGGATAATACGCCTCACATGTAGTGTTCAAGACTGCTTCGTGGCTCATAGGATTTCTTTGCTGCCTTGGCAGTCCTATTCTATCAATCTCTTTGATATCCAAAAACTCTGGCCTTTTGGAACGAATCGTTCAGGATAAATCACCCATTGCTACACGAGATCAACTTCAACAATATCTGGAAGTCCGATCCTCTTTGATTCAATATCGGGGCATACTTCAGCAGTGGCTTAACACGGCACCGTATTTTCAATGTCTTGTTCCTGTTGCAACATGTTGTCCACCAAATAGATTTGGATGTGTTATCTACGGTCCTTCTTTGTATTTCATTTTAGATATCCAACAAACGATATGTAGATACCTTAGAGCAATCGAAACATGTCAGGCAATGAATAATGTGCAACTGGGACTAAAAAATCGAAGAGATTAATTATAACGAAAATTCTACAGTAGTGGTCAGAAAATTACTGCCAGAAGTATCTGTACAGCTCAAGGATTCATGATATCCACGGTTCACTTGCAGAGAGAGTTCACAAATTGCCGTTACGTAAATCGAGTGCTGATACAGGATTCAGTAAGTAATATTTTGCTAAGGAACCCATGTCCGATAACGTCATTCCGATATGTTAGCAGCACTCCTTTATCCTTGATACTGCGACGAATCTCTTTTCTACCGGATGCGTTATGGTTTCCATTTATTGGAAGGAAATGACAGGCACCAACAGAACATATGTAATTGGCTCTAAAATGTTTACATTAAGAGCTACGAGGACTTAGAAAATGCGTCTGTTCTGGTACTAAAGCTGTAAAGGTATGCGCTTCAGAGTTCACGTTTACAAGAAAGGTTTGTCTTCCTTTTTTGGTCCACACATTCTCTTTCCGAAAATGCAAAGTAAAGGGCTTGCAATAGCAGATATTTGTTAACAGTATCAACGACAAAGTGCTTTTGGCATCACTGATGACATTTCCGTGCATTTGTCCTTCATTAAAATATTACGCAATCAATTACAAGTTCTCGACATGTCCGTGGCGACGGTATATGTGTAATTATTTTTACCGCATATGCGGTAATATCGTTCGACCAAGTACGGCAATCTAGTAGGGCACGCTTAAGGTGATGGTGCGGTTTCAGTAGCATGTGACTTGAGGAAATTAGTTGCCGACGGAAGCGGGAGCGGATGACGTGATAATGAAGGTCACTACTATCTACAAGTCGGCAAACTTTTAGCTGTCACTCTTTAATTATTTCAGTGACCCGCAGCCAATTATCTCTCCTTCCACTTTCCATCCTCTAATCAAATGAAGGTTTCAGACTTTTTTTATAATAACATGCATCAAATCGATACTTGAAGAGTATCGCCTCATCGCCTCGGCATCTACAGCGAAACGACTCGGTCTAATTATGGTCTCAGCAGATATCGAAGCCCGTCACCTTATCAAATAAATTGTTAAAACCTTTTGCGAACTTCACTGTTATCTCATTTTCATAAAATTTGGATCCCATCGGTTCAATGGCGTGACCTAAGAAGTGGGTACACGTACACACACACACACAAACACAGTGTCAAGTCGCAGTTATGTTCACACATATCTTTGGAACTCTGTGACATATAGGGAAAAAAAATAACAAATGAAAGTCGTGTAGAAGTTTCTCCCCTACAAATCCGTTTATTCAATTATATTTTTCGATTAAGTAGATACTCTAACCAAAGTGTTAACTGCATATTTTATTAATGAGGATAACCAGTTTGAAGTCATTTCTGACTCATCTTCACAAAAATTTTGTGTTTGTCAGCCAGTAGTAACTGCCAACAGGCAGCATAATCATCCAGTTACCAAATTACCAATTCCAAATGCCAACAAAAGGCTGTAAACCAATTGAAAAATAACCATATTGGCCATTAATCATATAAGACACACATGTTGGTTAAAACGTTTTGTAGTGAACAATAGAGAAAAAAAAAAAAGCGTTTCGCATTAAAAGTATCAACTGACTGTGTTTTGAAATTGAACCACGTGACCTTTAAAGTTTTATCTTCATTATTGTCTCATGAAGACACGTTTTCATAATCTAGCTCCATGAATTGCTTTAGGTAACTGGGGCACAAGGTGGCTAATGTCATAATATGACACGATTTTATCTGACAGTAATCCAGAGAAAATTTTAAACATTGCAAGGTTTAAGTGCAAGACACAGTAGTTTATATTTTTAACCAGCAATACCTGATTTTAGCTGCTGTTCAAGACACAAACGTTTTAATCAACATGTGTGTCTATACGTGCAACAGCCAACATGTTTATTTTAAAGTGTTGAACTGTCTTTTGATGGTATTTATAATTTTTAATTTGGTGATTGGATAATTACACTGCCTCTTGGCAGATGCTACTGACTCACAAACATAATTTGATCTGAAATTGCCTCGGATATTACTTGAAAGTTGTTACCTTTATTACTAAATTATACAGTCAAGACATTAGTTATCATGTCCCAGTTATCTTGCCTCACCCAAAATATCTCTGGTATCAATGAAACGTAGGAGCTCATCAGTGTAAATATGTTGAAACATTCTAAAACGAAAGAATATGTGTTTTTTTACACAAACTTATGTGTTTTTAAATTGACACCCTATATTATTTCATCAGCGCACATAAACAATGGCGATGATTGCATCGCAATGCGGCAATTACATCCAGAGATATTCCGAAGGGAAGTTGACGCTTGAAATACGCGAAACGCGCGGCTAACGCACGTCTTGAGACAGCCGTGAGTCTCGCTTGTGTCTCGGGACACTCTTGCTGCGATCTTTATGTATTTAAACGTCAACTTCGCTTCGCAATATGTCGGGATGTAATTGGCGTATTGCCTCTGTGTGATGATGAAATAATATAGAGTGTCCATTTAAAAACACATAAGTTTGTGTTAAAATGCACACATGCTTTCGTTTTAGAGTGTTTCCCCTGCCTTACATTAATGGCACTGAAAGTCGTTTTACAATAACTGTTGCTGTTCCAGAGATATTTTGGGTGAGCAAGATAACTAAGATACCCTATATACTCAATTGACAAATATTTAGATAGACTCCAACACAGCAAGTGAAATAACACATTCAATTTTGGCCTAAGATCGACGGTTAAGATGTTATTTGCAATTAAATTTCGAGCTCTCAAAACGCCATCGCAAACGGTTCACTTTTAGTGTCAGTAACTTAAAATATGCTAATAAAGATGAAAATCATCTTGTATGGCGTGAATAGTTTAGTTTACTTTGTTAAGGTTATGGGACTTAACTACGGGGTCATCAGTCCCTAAAATTACAAACTACTTATCAACTACCTTATACCAAGGACAGCACAAATATCCATGCCCGAGGGGGGATTCGAACCCCCGACCGTAGTGGTCGTGGCGTGAATATGGATTTATTTCTGTTCACTTTGAATTCAAGATTGAAAAGTATCACTGTATCTTAAGAAGGCGTAGTTTGCCTTTGAAGCCGTGTCTTTTTACAGGAAGCCACCTTCATCGACCTACCCGTAACTGTCTGCAAATAAACACTGCATGACGAACTGTAATCTGTGCGTCGTTGTTGTAAAATTTATTTTCGCTAGCGCCGACAATAGTGGAAGTAAAACGGATGTGACAGGAGGTTGATGAGCCGAAACACCGTTCGGCCGCCAAGAGCAATGTAAACAGAGAGACACGTTTCCGTGTTTACCGGTAACGTGAGTGGCAGATCTTTGAGGTCGTATAGCAAGCCGTGTCACATTTATTGGCAAGATTTGCGCTGCGGTTTTATATAACAAGTCTTGTTTGCTTTGTACTCGTAATAAAACTTTTCTGTCTGTTTAACCTATCCGTTTCCTCATTTAGTATTTGTATTTAAAACATTCCGACTCTGTCGCTCATCAAACGCGGTCCTATATTTTTATATCCTTTGCGGCCGTGTGCGACTCAAATGACAAGAGAGCTGTGTAAACACGGCTATCACAACGCCTATTACCGACGGGAAAATGTGTGCCCACGTTCCCGCTGTTTTGTGGCGGAACACATGTATAATAAAAACGCTACAGTCCAAGTTTTGAGGCGTGCGTAGGTCTTCACCTATGTAAACCTACTGTCAAACACTCTCTCTTTTGCAACGTCACAAACAAATAACACCATTCATTGCGCGTATTTCACAATTGATTTATGAATTTGTTTTCAATTTATTCAAGAGACGGCCAATCCAAGACACGCGAATACCGCGTATATTGCAGTGTAAAAGAAATCATAATTGTTGTCATATATTTTCGTAGTTTTCAATACAATTCAAGAGGTACAAGTATTTGACGCATTAAAATGAGCAGAAGATTGCAAAATTAAATAGATATTTGTGAACTATGTATATACCTTTCTTTATACGAAAATTAACGTGGATCCAACGCATACCGCTGCGTTTTGGGATCTAGTAACTTAGTCTGTTATAACCGAAGCAATACATGATCATTTAGTAACCAAACAGTCAAGTATGTGTACTAATGAAAAAATCAATGAGAGTACCTAAAGCTTTTAAAACAAAAAGTGAATTCAGCGTCAGGTAGATTCTTCCGGGTTGTTTGATCCTGACATAACACATAATACATAACTAAAAAAATCTGAAAAGAATTGTATTTTAACTACTTTTTTAGTCACCAAGTTTACAACACGTTCTTCCATAAAGGTCCCAGTTTAAACATGCCCTGTTCCGATAGGTTGGAGTATATTCGTCTGTGAACTAAAGATTTAACATCCGCATTTGTCATAAACGCTTTGACCGGCTGGGATTTTCTTCATGGAGCCAAACAGATGGTGTCGGAAGGAGTCCGGTTCAGTTTGCGGTGGTTGTTGCAAAACTTACTACCGAAATAGGGTCAGTTTCTCAGGAAAAGAAGAAGTTAGATGCGGAAGATCATTGTGTAGAAGAAGTTTGGTACCATCAGCATTAATGTTGTGGAGTTTCGTCAGAGGACAGGACGTAACGTAACCAGCGTTTTAATGTATGCTGCATATTTACTCTGACACAATTTTCAACAAAATCCACCAATAACACGGCATGCATATCTCAGAACAATGACACAAGCAGTTTCCTAGCAGTCTTAACCACACTGAACTTTTCTTATGCGAGGAATCAGCAAATCCCCACGTCATAGAGGCCTGTTTGAATTCGGGCGTATGTTCGTACACTCAAGAGTTATCACCAGTAACGATTCCTTTCAGAAACTCATGTCCTACTGCGGCGTAAACCAATAAGCGATCCAAGCTTCTCGTCATTCGCTGGAACTTGAAATTGCCTGACTGGATCTTAGGCAGCAAACATTACGAAATTTCGACATTTCGTGAACAACGTGGTACACCACACGATAGGAAATGAGTAAATTTGGCGACATAATTTGCAGTTGGACACTGCGAAAATCAGAATTGCTACCTCAACAACTCCCACATTATGAGAAGTTGTAGCTGAAACGTGCCGCCCGGAATGTTGCGCATCACTAAGGTTTACACTGTTTTAATGTGTCAAAACACACAACCCGCGGACATTGCTATGACCCATGCACTCGTATCCAAACACCTAAACACTACACAGGTTCCCGGGGAATTTCTTTCGGTTTATGCCCTTTAATTAACAAATATCCAACGAAACACCGCTTTTCTCCACAAATTGATAACAGTAAGGTACATGCCATTTTTGTTCCGTACTTCAGGCTTCTCTTGCTAAAGCTGCGCATAAAAACAAAATACTTTCTGTATCACAAACTTCAATCTGACTGCCGAAAAATAATTAGTGTACCCTCTTTGAGTTTGGCTAATTCCATCAAGATTTCTGTTGAAACAGTACATATGAAATGCGTGATTGCCTCCACGGGGGGCAGGTCCCAAAATCGGCCAAAAAATGGACATTTTTTTATTTTTATTTTTAGTTTTGTATAGCCTACGGGACTTAACTACGGGGTCATCAGTCCATAAACTTACAAACTACTTATGAACTACTTACGAACTAGGACGGCACAAATATCCATGCCCAAGGGGGGATTCGAACCCCCGACCGTAGTGGCCGTGCAGACCGTGACTGGAGCGTCTTAGTCCCCTCGGCCACCACGGCCGGCGACAATTTTGTTTTGGAGTATAGACTATTACTCCACACATTTTCGATCTCTTCACGTGGTTCTCCATGGGTTCTGGTTGGCGAGACCCATGTGTCAGCTATAGTTGCTTGATACAGCTGCTCGATTGAAGGCACGTCCGGAGATCCCGATGGCCAGGGAAGTTTCGGAACGTCATGTGCAGTGTGTGAGCGAGCGTCACGTTGGAACAACAGAACACATTCCTGTTGGATGAATGGCAAAACAACGGGTCTTAATACACTGGTCAAAACAATTAGCGGATCAGTTGAGATATCTAGATTCTGAAGTATTTCCATCGTCAGGATACTAAATTGTTTCGAAGTCTTTCTGTCAGCTGTACGGAGTGGAGACAACAACATTACGGCAACCGATATAGTGATAACAAAAAGTTGCTGCAGAGGTGGTTTGTGTTGACTTTTGTATACCAAATGGATTACACAAACAGTTGGGCTCAGATTGTGTAGTGAGCTGGTAGTGCAATGCCACAACAACGTGACTTACCTGAAAGAGAAATAGGAAGGTTGTAAGCGAGACAGACATAGAGGGAGGTGTCTGCAGCTACATGAGCGTCCCAAAATGTAATTTACAGGACGTGGAGACGATTACAGAAAACACGAACCAGTACAAGAAGCAAGCCCAAGATCGTCCATGTGTAATATCAGCAGGAGGGGACCGTTATCTCCGGTTACCAGTCCGTCGAGAGGAGGCTGAAAGCAACTCAGCTGCAGCGCATTCTCCAAGAACCAACAAAACACGTAATGTCAACGCAAACAGTCCGAAATCGCTTTCGAGAATATGACCTCTATGCACGCTGGCCGATGGTGTGTCTACCAATTACACGCACCATACCGTTTAGCGCGCACATACTGGGCGGTAGAACATCAGGATTGGAGTCGTAACGAATGGTTACGGGTTCTGTTTACAGATGAGTCAGGATTTGTATTCAGCCGGACAATCGTTGTCCTCTCCTCTAGAGCGAATGAGGAAGTCGGAACATCCTGCTTATGTGCAGGAAACATCACCATAACACAGTGGTGGACGAATGGTGTGGGCAACAGTAAGTATTGGCGGATGTACGGACCTCTATTTCGTTCATAATGGCGATTAGAGTGCTCAGAGGTATAGAGAAGAGATCCTTTGATGTTTTGTTGTCCACTACGCTGGTGCGATACGAGATGGGTTCCTTCTGATGGATGATATCGCTCGTTCCCACAGAGGTGCCTGAAGCTGAAGTTCTTGTACGAATCGAGTTGCCAGCTTGTTCACCAGACTTTAAACCAATTGAGCACGAGTGAGATGCACTTGGCAGGCGTGATGCAGGTATACCAGCACCTCCAACAACGATTACAGAGCTGGATATTGCATTCATTGAAGATTAACCAAATATCTCTCATGAGCATATTGATAACCTCATACTTTCCATGTCACGCAGGTGTGAAACTGTTCTGGCCCCCTGATGTGATCACAAACCATGTTAGAGAGCAAAGAGAATAAGTTTTCAGCTTTATGGTTGCCCCGTAGTGCCGTATGCACCATGAAAACCTCAAGTAGCAAAACATCGTACAGTATCACACAGAAATTACAACTGTAACTAACATCGGAATAAAATACGTTACCGTGTGTATTTTGTGCATAATATCTTAACTGCTGCCTTAATTGCCCCTGAGCAGAGTACTTCCTGCGTTTACCAAGCATTGTTCAGTGTTTACTCCACAAACACCGAAGGTCAACTAGAGTTGTAGATTATCGTACCCCAAACCATAAAAACTCTGATGGGGCCAGTGTCTCTAGGAGCTAAAAATGAAAACATACCGCGCTTGCAAGGTCTACGTCGTACGCGCAGACAACCGTCGCTTGAAGTGTAGGCAGAATCTGTTTTCATCACGGAGGACCAGGGCATGTCATTACAAGTGATCCTTTTAAGACACCAGTCCAGCTAATTACTCCAATACTGTGGCGTGAGTGGAGGAAGGGCTAAACGAGTTCTTGCTCGAAGTTCCACTGCTAGTAATTGTTTGGCAACAGATGGTGTTGACAGTTCTGGGCTCACAAACTCTCTTATCTCCACAGTGGTAGGTGTCTGATCCGCCACTGCTGCTCCTACAGCACAACTATTTTCGAGAACGCCTCTGATCTGTGGACTTTTACAATCTGGAATGTTAGCGTGACCGTTGCAATAACTACCAACTTGTGTGGCAAATTCTTAGAAAGAACCACCCCTTCGCTCGGAAGGAGAAATGTAACCCCTTTCAAACTTGCTCAGTCTTCTATAGGAAGCACGAGTTACGTGGCGCCTGTTTGCTTTAGACGGTGTTATCTCCTAATAAGATGTAGGCTTTTCCGGCTGGCGTCTTCGTTAATTACAACTTCCGGGCTAAGATGCTGTGGTCCATCTGTAAACCTCTCTTGTCCCGACGTTTCTTTGCCTACTCCGGGTAACATCTTCAGGGGTGAGCCGATGACTGACTACTAGTCCTGCTTATATAGTCCTGCTTATATAGATGGCATAGAGGGCGCCACCACGTGTCACGTACTGCCGACTATAAGCTATCTCTGACCAGTATCATTTCTCTCTATTACAGGTAATCGAGTGTCACGTCGGTGGTGCAAATTTGACCGCCATATCTTATCTAATTGCAACACAACAGTAAATTTTACGAGCAAATGGAAGGAATTGCCTTTGGTACCCATCTGAGTCCAGCTATTGCCAATTATTTGAACAAGAATCACTGGTACCTGTACGTGGACGATACTTTTGTGGTATGGAATCACGGTGAAGAAGAATTAATCCGAATGTACAACTTACCCTGGAGAAAGAGTAAAATTGACAATTGAATTTCTTGGACGTATTAGTTATCTAACGGGCAGATGGGAGCTTAGAGCATAAGATTTATAGAAAAGAAACACAAAAAGGATTACATTCATCTTCTTAGGCAGAAGAGAAGTGTCATAAAAAAATGTTCAAATGTTTGTAAATCTATCGGGCCAAACTGCGTGGTCATCAGTCCGTAGCTTACAAACTACTTAAACCTAGGTAAATAACCTAAGGACAACACACACACTCATGCCCCAAGGAGGACTCGAACCTCCACGGCGAGCAACCGCGCGCTCCGCAGCGAGACGCTTTAGACCGTTCGGCTACTCCACCGCGGCTGTCATCAAAACATTGGTGGATAGAGCCAATAATATATGTGAGCCAATTTATCTAGAAGATGAATCAAACCATTTGCGATCGACTTTAAAGTAAAATAGATGTGATGATAAAGAGATAGATCGAGCACTCCATTGTAGAAGAAAAGCGTCCGAAAACATGGGACAACAGCAACTGTCGGCTGGAAACTTTTTCTTCCGTTTATCCACAACGTCACGGATCGTACTGGAAAAGTTGAGTCAAGTTTTAACTGGAAACAGTCTTTAAATTCACCAAGAACATGAGATTATGCTTAGGATTGGTGAAAGATGCACGTTACCCTCTGGCAACGCCTGAGATGCGTAAAATTCCATGTAACTGTGGCATGATCTATTTAGGAACAACGAAAAGAAGTGTTAATACCCGCTTAATGGAACACAAAAGGAATTGTCGACTGGGACACATCGACAAATCAGCTGTAATGGAACCTGTCCTTACAACCTGTGATCATGAAATAAAATTCAGTGTAACTAGCATGCTAGTGAAGACCTCACGTTATTATACACGCACATGTAGAGAAGCCAAAGAGATCCAAAAGCAACACAATAATTTCAACAGAAAAATAGTTTTCAAATTAAATAAAATATGGCGGCCGATTTTGCAGCAATTACCTGAACAGATAGAGATGACACTGGTAAGATATAACTTCGTAGTCATTAGTACGTGGTGGCACCGCGCCGTCTATGCGCCCTATATAAGCAGGACCTCCAGCAGCTAGCAGCCAATCGTTGACTCACCCCTGAAGATTTTGCCCGCAGTAGGCAACGAACAACGAAACTTTGGGACAAGAAAGTTTTACTGATGTTACGACGGCATCATAGCCCGGAAGTCTTAATTAACGTTAATTAACCTACTGTCATGCAGGTGTAGTCTTGCGTCAACGGATGAAAATCGACGTATTTCCATGGGTCGACGGGACGCAGAGTATACCGTGCTCACGGGTGCGGTTCCTCGAGGGTGAAAGCTTGTCCACTCTTGGTCGAGCTGACCTCTACGAGTTTACGAGAGTAACTCCGGAGTCCGATCCTTTATTGTCGTGAGTGCACTAGTGCTCTCCCGATAATCCATTTGTAGTCTGGGGCCACGTCCCACAGATAAATGAAATTGGTCCCAATCCCCCTGTGACGACCAGGTTTTCGGGAGGCTTTCCTTGGTTGTAAGGCGTTTGCCAGAACTGGTAAGCCCCTCCCACTTATTCGCAATTGGGATACCTCCTTTGCCCCACTATCAGCTTGTCTGATAATTGGCTGAATAGAACCGCGACTCTTTATGGGCCGGATCTCAAACAGCCCGCTCCACTCCTCGGAGTGGGGAATGAAAAGAATAAGTTCTTTCATATTATTTTTATTTTATTTTATTTTTTTCTTATGCGTACGTATTTTATTTTCGCAGTGTATATCTAGAAGTTGGTATCTTCTAGGAACAATGTAAGGGACAAAAAATTGTTGTACTCTGACCCTCGTACAATCGTAATGTGAAATTGTGTCACAGAGTCACACTTAGAGTTAGAAAACGTCGGTTCAAAAACGAACAGAAGCCATTGCGGTAAATAAAGGGTGTCGGACTCTGGCGTCGCCGTCGGGTAGTCGTTCGGCGCGGCTCGGCCATCACTCTTCCCTAATGATCCGTAGCGAGCGCAGTTCATTACACAAAGTCAATTAACGAAGTAAAGCGAGTGCTGTTCGATCAGATTATTTCGTTTGCGCTTTATGCACCAAACACTGCAGCTCGGGACAACGGGGCAGCCATGCAGGGCCAATTGCTTTCGGAATAGGGGGGATGAGAGTTGACATTTAGTAGCGATACACTGCTGTGCTCTGTTTGCGCAGTGAAAGATGTCCCGCTTGTCAATTTGCGAGCGGCTTATCTTGCAAAACGTAATAGAGAGAATCGGTAAAGCAATAAATGAGATATGTGAAAAATTTTACGATTTTTTCCAGACAAAAAAGACTCGAGAGAAATATATAATATAAAACAGGTTTACCATTCCAGAATGAAGCTTTCACTCTGCAGCGGAGTGTGAGCTGATATGAAACTTTCTAGCAGATTAAAATTATTTGTCGGAACAGGGACTCGAACCTGGGACCTTTGCCTTTGCCCACGAAACGCAAAGGTCCCAGATTCGAGTCCCAGTTCCGGCACAAAATTTTAATCTACCACGAAGTTTGAGGTTTACCATATTTCGTTCTTGACACCTTGCGATGAGCTTAGCGTCTTTCCCTTGTGAGACTTGTTTTCCAAAGATTATTTGCAACGATTTCCTCTGACTGTCAAATGAGTTGTGCGAAAGGTCTATTTATTTTCTAATAACCAGCCTGTCTTGTTTGGAACATCTGCTAACGGACATATTTAACGCCTAGTTATTAGTCACAACTATGAATAGAAAGGGCGAGATGACGGGCTGAGAAATAATTTAAGCATGAGCAATAGTTATATGTTGGCATTATAGCGCATAAGAATCATAATCTATGGTTCTTTTGTCTCCTGTAAATGCATAATTTCCTAAATCGTAGATGTACTCTACTGGCCATAGTGTCACAATGGGTATATATTTGAATTAAACTACATCAAAAGTAGTTTCAGAAGCAAAATCACGGATGACAGGTTTTTAATTACGTCCTTTTGTGCGAGGCCCCTAGTCCTCAGTTACAATCGCGGGGTAATTTTTGACCCCAGAATAAACATTATCTTTTTCGTAATGGCGCCTCTATTGCGCCATACATTTTATGTATTCCATTAGAAGTCATTTCTCTTCAAATAAACCTGGTAGTGTATATTGTGACATTGTTTGCTACTTAGTAATTGGATTTTGGGGTGACTGGAGCCCCAACGGTAGTACTTATGTGCACATTATTTCTCAATATTCCACTGTGTTCACTGAGTTGTGTGTGCAATCTGACAATGGGGCACATTGACCGACTAGTTATGACGACAGAATAGGTCATGGACTATTTAGATATGAATCTGGCTCTTAATAAGTTATATGATTACTAAATGCTCGATGTAATAGAAGTAACTCATATAATCACTATTGTAACATACTTATATTCACGTAAAAGTTTGTTATCAGTGTTATAACTATAGGAATGCACATCTTACTAACAGCTCAAGTGTTACTACATCACTCACAGTTTTACATAACTTATTAATTGGCGAATAATGCAATATGATATCTATTCATGGATTTCTTCACTTCATTATCTAAAGTCTCGATTTTACTCGCGTAACATAAATGTTTGGATACTCGATGTTTCATTTACGTTTGCAATTTATAGCTACAAATGTAAGGCACTTTACAGTAACACCGCTGCATTTTATTGCACATACACATATCAGGCCTGCACTTTAATTCAATGCATGGCATATGTTGATAAACCTACCCTATACATTGTTTACATCATGATACATTGATGTGTCCCAGAGTAGACCAAAGATCGTCATTTACACATCATACCTGTACAAACTATGTAGTCTTTGATCTAAATATCCAATATAATCATATTTGTAATATTTGGTTTAAAATACTTATAATTCTACCTTACCAAAGTGTGCCTCTGTCTTTAATAAGCAATCACTGTAGATACACACGTGGCAAGTCAAGTATAATGCGAGATATTTACTTTCAACTTTTTCACTTTGAAGATTGTAACACGTCATTTTAACCAACCGTTTAAGCTCTGTAACTATCTTTATATATAATTTATATCACAATTTCCATCGGTATTGTACATAATTCATAAGTAATGGACTTAGTAACTTTTGTCTGTGTCAGGCAACTGCTTGAAATTGGTGTAAAACTAAAACCGGTATCACTGGGCCAGTGAATAAACAGTTTTTTCAACCATAATGACAGTTTCCAAATATATCAACGCTGTTAACCCCCACCTCTTCAGTCATCTACAATATATTTAGGTAATATAGAAACTGAAACTGCAAGGGAAAAACAATCCCAGAAACATAATTCCAATACAAGAGATTGTGGGAGTGAACACAGTACTCACAATATAGACACAACAATTTCTGATTTGGATGTTTCAGAAGTGGAAATGTCAGACAATTATTCTGATAGTTGCTACTATTGGAAAAACGTATTCCAATGGTCACATAATCCGCCCAGTAGTTCTAGACCACGAAAATATAACATCTTTGTCCATGGATATTAATTTCTTAACTATGGATAAAAATTACATTTCCTCTTTTAGAGATTAATTTGGACCTTAACCAACAAGGTAGGTAAAACAAAAATAAAGGAGTTTCTGCTACAATTAAAAAATTGTAACGTTAATATAACCTATGCATTGAGAATCGAAAAAATGTATACGTTAAAGTAAACATGTTTTAAGGATGAAACTTTCACTCTGCATCGGAGTGTGCGCTGATATGAAACTTCCTGGAAGATTAGAATTATGTGCCGGAACGGGGACTCGAACCTGGGACCTTCGCCTTGCGCGGGCAAGTGCTCTACCACTGAGCTATCCTGACACGACTTACGTAGCGCCACACAACTTCAGTTCTGTTAAACCTCACAGAAGTTCTTCTGCGAAACTTTCAAGACTAGCACTCCTGGAAGAAAGGATACGGTTGAGACATGGCTTAGCCACAGCCTATGGGATGTTTACAAAATGGAGCTTTCACTCTGCAGCGGAGTGTTCACTGATATGAAACCTCCTGGCAGATTCAAATTTTGTGCCTGAACCGGAACTCGAACCTGGGACATTTGCCTCACGCGGGCAAGCGCTTTACCACTGAGCTATCCCGACACTACTCACGGAGCTGCCACACAACTTCGAGTCCTGGTTCCAGCAAACAATTTTAATCTGGCAGGAAGTTTCCTACCAGCGCACAATATGCTGCATAGTAAAAGTTTCACTCTGGGAACATCCCTTAGGCTGTGGCTAAGCCATGTCTCCACCGCATCCTTCCTTTCAGGAGTACTAGTCTTACGAGGTACGCAGAACTTCTGTTAAGTTTGGAAAGTAGAAGGCGAGGTACTGGCAGAATTGAAGTTGTGGGACGGTACAGTGATTCGTGTCGGGATCGCACAGTGGTAGAGTGTTTGCCCACGAAAGGCAAAGGTCCCAGGTTCGAGTCCCGGTTCCGGCACGCAATTGTAATCTCCCAGGAAGTTTCAATCTTGATTTATAATAGTGACCCCACGATTGTAGTTCTGATTGCGAAAAATATCGATGGTAACTAAGGACTAGAAGCACGACGCCTGTACGTCTGCATCTTTTTCACTTTCCTAAGGTCGCCACAATATATTTGGCTCTCGATCATCATTGATGGTTAAGTGCAGTGTTTTTCAACCTGTTCCAACATGCGACCCACTTCGAAGTAAAAATATTCTCGCTACCCTCTTCCAAATTAAAATATTCTATCGACCCCGCTCCCTCTCCTCACTAACCATATCAAAACAGAGTTATCTGATTCAACCTTATTTCTATTTCTTCACCTTTCTTTTATATTGTTGCCCCAACTTTATTTATTTTTATTTTTTGTTTTTAGGAATGCAGCACATTAACCTATTTTTAAATGATTTCCGACGTAGAAATATATTTTGCTTCACAATATTTTCGCATTTCAGCCAATACTCAGAAGCGAATTGTGCTCATTTATAAAGGTCCCACAATTTGTAAAGAAGTAGGTTCCTTTATTATTATTTTACTTCAGAATTACTTATAGTATCAACTTCTCTTACCTGTCGATTGGTTCCTGAAAACAGCTTTCACGCTTTGCACTTTTTCATTTTGAACATGGAGTATTATAAAATACATATTATCTATCGAATTCATAATGAGTGTTACGCATTGAATAATTTTAATAATAAATACACTCAGGGCCATTACAATTGCTACACTACGAAGATGACAAGCTACAGAAGCGAAATTTAACCGACAGGATGAAGATGCTGTGATATGAAAATGATGAGCTTTTCAGAGCATTCACACAGAGTTGGCGCCGGTGGTGACACCTACAACTTGCTGACATGAGGAAAGTTTCCAACCGATTTCTGATAGTCAAACAGCACTTGACATACGTTGCCTGGCCTCATGTAAGGAGGCGAGATGCGTACCATCACGTTTCCGTCTTTGATAAAGGTAGGATAGTTGCTTATCGCGATTGCGGTTTATCGTATTGCGACATTGCTGCTCGCGTTGGTGGCGACCCAATGACTGTTAGCAGAATATTGAATCGGTGGGCTCAGGAGGGCAATACGGAACGCCGCGCTGGAACCCAACGGTTTCGTATCACTAGCAGTCAAGATGACGGGCGTCTTATTGGCATGTCTGTAACGGATCGTGCAGCCACGTCTCGATCCTTGAGTCAACAGATGGAGACGTTTGCAAGACAAGAACCATCTGCACGAACTGTTCGACGACGTTTGCAGCACCATGGAATATCAGCTCGGAGACCATGGCTGCAGTTACCCTTGACGCTACATCACAGACAGGAGCGCCTGCGATGGTGTACGCAACGACGAACCAGGGTGCTCGATTGGCAAAACGTCATTTTTTTTGGATGAATCGAGGTTCTGTTTACAGCATCATGATGGTCGCATCCGTGTTTGGCGACATCGCGGCGAACGCACATTGGAAGCGTGTATTCCTCATCGCCATACTGGCGTATCACCCGGCGTGATGGTATGGGGTGCCATTGGTTACACGTCTCGGTCACGTTTTGTTCGCAACAACGGCACTTTGTATAGTGGACGTTCCATTACAGTTGTGTTACGACCCGTGACTCTACCCTTCAGTCGATCCCTGCGAAACCCTGACTTCAGGACGATAATGCACGACCGCATGTTGCAGTTCCTGTACGGGCCTTTCTGGGTACGGAAAATGTTGAAATGCTCGTCACAATACGCCAGTCACTACTCTTGATGAACTGTGGTATAGTGTTGAAACAGCATGGGCATCTGTACCTGTACACGCCATCCAAGCTCTGTTTGATTCAATGCCCAGGCGTATCAAGGCCGTTATTACGGCCGGAGGTGGCTGTTCTGGGCACTGATTTCGCAGCATCTATGCACCCAAACAGCATGAAAATGCAGTCACATGTCAGTTCTAGTATATTTGTCCAATGAATACCCGTTTATAATGGGCATTTCTGCTTGATGTAGCAATTTTAATGGCCAGTAGCGTATATGTTTCATTTAGGCATATGTATTTGTATTACTGGATCCTTAGTTATTTTATGGTACATGTAGTTCCTGCTGAGACGGATAATTTTGGAGCAAGGCCTTGTGACCCATTTGGGGGTCGAAACCAACTTGTTGAAAAACACTGGTATAGTGCGACGTTGTCCATGTTGACCGCTAACCAAGAGTTGCGAACCGCAGTGTTGCTAGTCATCGGTGAGGTCGGAGGCGTCCAGTCCCCACGAACAGCAACAGAGCCCTTCAGCTGCAGCGACAGCCAGTGGCGAGCGCTGCCGGCGCGGTTGACGCAGTGAGAAACGCGGTACACGACCGACGCATCCCGGCTGCCGCGTATCCTGATTAGTGGACGGCGCCGGCAGGGCGACGGCCAGCGGGCGCGCGCCGCTAATGCGAAAACAGAGGCGCGTTTGTCCGGCAATTACCGGCGGCCTTGGTCGCAATCTGACAGCGCCGGCGGCCGCGAGGAATCGATGCCGAGTCGCCGAGGGCTGCACGACACGGCCGCGCGCCGGCTGACAGTGTTTGGCGAGCCCAGGTCAGGGGCGCCAGGCGGCTACCCGCGCCTCAAACTGCCCACCTGGTAACGATCCAATCATCTGCATCTACATCTGCATACATACTCCGCAATCCACCGTAGGGTGCGTGGCAGGAGATACACTGTACCACTACTGTTGTTGTTATTGTTGTTATGGTCTTCAGTCCGGAGACTGGCTTGATGCCGCTCTCCACCCTACTCTATCCTGAGCACGCCTTTTCATCTTCTCATAAGAATGGCAACCCACATCCATCTGAATCTGCTTACTATATGCGTCTCTTGGTCTCCCTCTGCGATTATTACCCCACACATTTCCCTCCAATGCTAAATTTACGATTCCTCGATGTCTAAGAATGTGTCCTATCAAGCGATCCCTTCTTTTAGTCAAGGTATGCCAAAAATTTCTTTTCTCACCAATTCTGTTCAGTACCTCTTCATTAGTTATGCGATCTACCCACCTAATCTTCAGCATTATTCTGTAGCACTACATTTCAAAAGCCTCTATTCTCTTCCTGTCCGTATTGTTTATCGTCCATGTTTCACTCCCGTACAAGGCAACACTCCACACAAATACCTTCAGAAAAGATTTCCTTACACTTAAATTAATATTCGATGTTAGCAAATTTCTCTTTTTCAAAAATGCTTTTCTTCCCATTGCCAGTCTGCATTTTATATCCTCTGTACTGCGACAATCATTTGTTATTTTACTACCCAAGTAACAAAACTCATCTACCACATACATTGTTTCGTTACCTTGTCTAATTCCTTCTGAATCACCCGATTTTCTAAGACTGCATTCCATTATATTTGTTTTGCTTTAGTTAATGTTCATTTTATACACCCTCTTCAACACAGTGTCCATTCCATTCGACTGCTCTTTCAGGTCCTCTGCTGTCTCTGACAGAATTACAATGTCATCAGCAAAACGCAATGTTTTTATTTCTTCACCCTGAACTTTCATCCCTATTCCAAAATTTTCCTTGCTTTCCTTCACCGCCTGCTCGATGTACAAATTGAATAACATCGGAGAAAAGCTACAACCCTGTCTTACTCCCTTCCCAACTAATGCTTCCCTTTCATGCCCTTCGAGTCTAATATCTGCGGTATGTTTGTACAAGTTGTAAATAACTCTTCTTTCC
This sequence comes from Locusta migratoria, assembly GCA_026315105.1. Taxonomy (NCBI): domain Eukaryota; kingdom Metazoa; phylum Arthropoda; class Insecta; order Orthoptera; family Acrididae; genus Locusta; species Locusta migratoria. The sequence goes on from CM048747.1 coordinate 109,415,730, forward strand.
CTGCATTTTACCTCTGCTGACTTCATAATTTGAATCAGTCTATGCCAGTCAACATTTCTCCAAATCTACAAAAGCTAAATATGTAAGTTTGCCTTTCCTTAATCTATCTTCTAAGATAAGTCGTAAAGTGGGTATTGCCTTCCGGGTTCCTACGTTCCTTCTGAATCCGAACTGACCTTCCCCAAGGTCAGCTTCTACCAGCTTTTCCATTCTCCTATAGATAATTCGTGTTAAAATTTTGCAACCATAATTTATCAAACTGATGGTTCTGTAATTTTCACACCTATCTGCGCCTGATTTCGTTGGAATGGGGATTAGTACATTTTTCTAAAAGTCTGAGGGTATTTCACCTGTCTCATACATCTTACACACCAGGTGAAATAGTTTTGTCATGGCTGGCTCACCCAGAGACTTTAGTAGCTCAGAGGAAATGCCATCTACTCCCGGGGCCTTGTTCCGACCTAGGTCTTCCAGGGCTCTGTCAAATTCATTCCTCAGTATAGTATCTCCTATTCCATCTTGATCTACTTCCTCTCCCTTCCTACAGCATTGTCTCTAAGATCAATTCCTTTGTAGAGCTCCTCTATGTACCACTACTAGGCATTTCCTTTCCTATTCCACTCCCAAATAGAACGAGGAAAAGAAGAATGCCGGTATGCCTTCGTGCGAGCCTTAATTTCCCTTATCTTGCCTTTGTGACCACTACGCGAATTGTAAGTAGATGGCAGCAAGTTCGTACTACACTCAGCTTCAAATTCCGTCCCTCTAAATTTCCTCAACAGAAATTCACGAAAAGAACGTCGTCTTTCCTCCGGCGATCCCCAATTGAGTAGCCGGAGCATTTCCGTGACATTCGCGCATTGGTCGAATCTACCAGTATCGAACATAGCTGCTCGTCTCTGAACTGCTTCTATGTATTCCTTTAAACTGATCTGCTGCGGGTCCCAAACACTTGAGCAATACTCAAGACGTGATTGTACAATCGTTTTATACGCGGTCTCCTTTACAGGTAATGTACACTCTTTGACAAAAAACCTGGCCGCCGGCCGGCCGCCGCTGAGCCTAAGTCCGAGCCGATCGCGATATGGGACAATAAAAGTGGCCGCGTTGATTCGCTCTAAGTCCAGCTGTCTGCACAATCTGGCAACACTGCAGACTGGGGGGGTTCCTACAGTACTTCTTCTGTGCAGTTAGAAGATATCTGGGTCAGCTACCTCCGTGGTCTTGCGGTAAAGTGCTTGACTTGCATGTTCAGTATTAGCGATCGAAGCCGACTGTTGGCAAAATTTTTTAATTCACGTCCCTTGTGCATACTGATGCCACATGTGTAAGGGGAGCATATGCGTAACGTATTTCATTTTTTGATACACTGGTAATAACATTTCGGCCCAATAACATTGCCTCCTCTGGCCACAGCTCTCCGCGGCCCACTCGCCGGCAGCAGCGTTGGCGGCGCTACACAGCGCTGCCTCGTCCTCTGCCCACAGCGCTTGCCGCCGCTCATCGCCCTGGATATGTAAAACGCTGTAGCGTTGCTGAGTGGTGATCCACAAAAAGGGTTGCGATGTGTATTTCACACAGGATATAACGAAGCACACCACCTATTTTGAATGATGACGATATAATACTTTAGAGAGGCAAAAAATTGTAATTGTCCAATCCAATGGCACTCTACGATGATTAGCACTTATTTGTGGTATAAATCTCGATCCTTTTCCTTTCAGAAAAGCCTTTCATGTAATTTGTTATTGTCATCAGTTCATATGTTTTCATCAAGACACACTATGTAACTCACAAAAATGTTTTAGTGTCGTTGTTTCATTCCTTACGGTAAAGGTATGAGCTAAATTATGTGAAAAAGTTTCAGTGCACGTTCTAAAGTAACACAGGCACACTGCAAGGTTCGTGTCTTCATGTCTCATTCCTACAGGAGATATTTCGCATCAATGGAGGTGAATTCGAATTTCTTCGAAGGCGTTTGTATGGTGAAGCAAAGAAGACATCTAATACCATTTCCATAATTTGAAGTCGACCTTTCTGAAAGACTTATTGTATAATGCTTTTCTTATGATTCCGTTAAAGAGTTTCTTATTGCAATCTGCAGCGCATAAAGTAAAATAAAACAAAATGAAATGAGATTCTATCCTCAAACGCAATTTCTCCAACCAGGATTAGAACTGCCGCCTCACACGAGGCTTGTATCACAAGACACAAGCAGAACCATGCAGCCAACCACACACTGTCGCATATTGCCCTCAGTCTCTCACATATTCAATGCTGAGCCTCTAACGCATCGCGAAAGATAACCTGAAAGTCGCCTACACAAATAACTACATTCCTTGAGTGCAAAAGTTAAATTTCTGTCTCTCATATCACATGGACATTATACAGCATGAGTCATGAAAGTAGAAGAGGAATGTCAAGTGAACTTAGTGGGACAATTCAGTACCACTTGCGGAAGTAACTGCACTGTCACAGTGTTGCCAAATGTTAGCAACGATGTTGCCAGTTCTTAGCTGTACTAGGAAAACCTGTGTAGCGATAAGCGACGCGAAATCGCGCTCGTCTCATGCGGGCTTCTAGAGGAGAGTCGCGCATTTCGGTTAATATGCGACGCTATCTCCTGATAGTTTCCGTCGTCACATTTAGGATGCAGATATTAAATTCGTCCAATGAGGCCGAAACTAGCGTTTAAATTTTTTGAAGCTTTACTGAATTATGATATTTCAGCAAATTACTAGATAAGTTAAAAATACTGATATTGTCCTTGCAACATACGACAGATCAAAGACTGAGATATATAAACTTCCATCACGATTTCAGTTTCATCCCCCCCCCCCCTCCCCCTAAAAAAAGACTAAAACAAATACTTTTTTAGATATCTACAAAAGCTATTTTTATGAGTTACTGGAAATGAACGTTGCATCTTCCGTCACTAGACAGTAAAGTATCAAACACTTCGCATCTTGAAAGCGACAGCCCACAATATTCTCAATCCTACTAGCATCTGCCTCAACTGGCTTTTAGCCATGCATTGAGAAGAAATGCTGATGAATTGATTACTCACCCTCATCAACTTTCAGTGAGAGCTTTTTGTAACAAAACGAAAAAGTAATGCGAACCATCATTTTCTCCAATTATACTAGGCACTGTTGTCCGAAGATGGACTGTATCTATGTCGAGTCTTGTCAAACGCGTCTCACATTCAAGGAATATTACCTAAACGAATTTAGTCCTCATGAAGCTGTAACAAAACAGCGAATCTGGGTGGTTGTGCATATTCGTAAGTTATCTTACTTTGCCGTAATACTTGATGCAAAGATGAGCAAAATACAAATCCATCATTTATCGGTTTCTTCGATTCTTTGGGCAGTCTTCTTTGGTTTGTACTCCTTCACTTCATTGGCGATCTACTGGTTTTATTGAAAATACAGTAATCAAAATTACGCAACTGTTTGTCCCAAATTTTAATGTCCTTGGTTTTTATTCTGAATGACAGTGATGATTTCTTTTGGACTGGTTCCATATATCTGAGCCTAATTAATGAAATTTTATTCCAATGACAGATGATAGCAATAATGAATTTTCATATGAAAAAATTAACACCTGAAGATGGGTCTTTAAAAACGTGAAAACGGTCGTGGACCTGTAAAGCAACGTTCTTAATAATTTAAAAAAAAAAAGCTGACGCGGCTTCAGAATTCATTATTTACTTTAATGGGATGATTAAAGTGATTTCCAAATAAGTTGTTCTACCTATATTTTAAATTTTACCATCATTTTAGAACAATTGATAAATTCATTTAAGAAAATGTTCTTTCGTTTTGTTTGTGATGTCACTTGATATTCTTGAAGTAGTTGGCTACAAAATCTGCTATGAGGTTTCCAGGAGACAGTTGGCACGAATAATTTTGTTTGACAGTAAGAGGATAAATTTAAGACGTAACGACACGAAATGAATAGATCCAGCTTTTGCAACAAAACGGGCGCGATTTCTAAACTGGCTAGGTTTTCAGAAAGTGACTATTATACAGCTAGACATTACTGCTATAAACCCTACCTCATTGATTTACTCACAGCTGAGGCAGATTGCTCGCAACGTGAAAGAGAGTAGGAGTAGTTAATGTATGAAACGACCTTCTTGAACACAAATTCAGTTTACTACGACAATGGGCATATTATGGTGTTAATTTTTCAAAATATTTAATGTAGGTGACAAGAAAAGTCAACTGACTGCAGAATTACATATCTGACTCACATCTACATGATGCCGAAGTTGCGAAACAATAGGCCCTACTATGACGTTGGAAAATCTTGATTACATTGATGGCCTGATGAACGAGTTTTTGTAGCTAGCGTCCTGCATATTAGGATCCGGATCCGTAATTCCACTCAGGCTCGAGATACTGTGCTCTCCAAATTGCACATATGTCACGTAGCCAACTATTAAAAAAAATCAATGAATACCTCATTGAGCGTATTACCAGTTTTGGTTCTCGGTTCATGGTTGATTCATATGCAGGACTTATAGTTATGTTTACTGTACTCCATTAACTAGCAATAAGACTCACAATTTGTCGCAGAAAAGTCTTCCTAAATAATCAAATTTTGTCCAGTTTCCTTCGAGTTTGCTTCCTGATAAAATAAAATGTCCGCAGGTCAATATGGAAAATACAAGCGACCTGTTATTGACAGAACATCTTGATACGTTAAATAGAGTTCCATTTGAATTTTTTGAGCACGTTCCTTGATGAGGTGCTGTCTTTGTTGCCTGCCTCGTTGATTTCATAAAATGTTACGTTGTCTCATGGCCGGATGCGATGCAGATATAGTTTTAATTGCAGTGTGTTCATTACAGCGCGGTGATAGGTTTCAGAATACAAACTAAATGCTGACTTTTAGGTGCCAGGTATCTCACGTCGACAGATTATTATTCGATCGGTGTCGTCGCAGATAGCGGACGACATTAATTTACTAACCATTGCAATGTTCAATGCAATTCGTGAATTTCATTTATTTTATATGTTACAGTCAAAATGCGTACGTTGGAAGAGGTCTACCGAACATCTGTTAGACTCCGTTTGATGGCTTCCTCTGTTCAGAACGACAACTATCCTTTCTCTCCAGCAGGCGCGCTCCGCCTTCTCCGTTTCCAGACACGCGCGTCGTCGCTCGCTCGTTGTGCCGCATTTACCAAAACGACCGTGGCTGCCCCCACCGCGTCATACCTCTTATCGACTTCAGAAAGTTAATGAAATAAATTACCATTCAAGTTGGTGGCAGTAAACGCTACTGTCAGCATTACTCATGATGCAAGAACACTTTGTGTTCCAGTGTTATTATGATGTCTGACATAGCTCTTAAAATATCGAAAATTTATTGGAACTATCCTTAACGCGGTAGCAATTATCGAGTGGACAAAAGTTACTTTATACGTCTTAGTCTATTTTAAAACCACGTTTATATGCATTTTCCATTTAAATGATTATTTTACACTTTTCAAATTTTGTATGTGTGAAAATTTTTATTCAATTTGAAACGTTTTTATGAGAATACAACAGAGACATTCGATACATTTGTTTTGTTTCTATTTCACCTAATCCCTCTTATGTATTAGTCACGAAAAGATCGTGAAGGTAAAAAAAGATAGGGCGATATGAACTCACACTAAGTTTTACCAGAAATAGTTTTAACGGCGAACCATTCACAACTGGAAGAGAAACAGGCGGAAACTGCAGTTGTATAAAATGTGCCCTCCACCACACACCAATTAACAAATGGCGTTAATGAAGCAGTGTCATCCAGTTCTAAGTTAAGTTGAAAGTTCAAGGTCCCTTGTTCAGAGGGACGTTGGTTTGAAATGAACTGCAAAATTTGTACCAACACACGGGAACATGAACAAAGTAAGCTCTATTGCACACGAGACACGAAAGAAAGAAGGAAGGTTACGATTTAATGTCCCCTCGACAAGGGGGTCATTAGAGCGAAGCAGAAGTTCGGATTGTCATGATAAGGATGTGGAAGGAAATCGGCCGTGCCCTCCCGCAGGGACCATTCCCGCATTTGCCTAGACTGATTTAGGAAAATCATGGAAAACTCAAACCCAAATGGCCGAAGGCCAGTTCGATGCGCAGTGTACCAAATATGAGTCCCGTGTGTTACCACTGCACCAACTCGCTTCGTAGCAAAAACGAATGCGAGTAAATATTGCATTGTCACACGGTTCTGAGTTACCTTAATTAAGTTTCTGGCCTATCGTCAGAATAAAATCAATTGTAAAATTTGTAACAAAAACACAATAGACAATAAAGCAACCTAATAAACACGTGTTACGATTAAAATTGATCGATGAATTGTCCCATGGTTTAAAACAACATTAGGGAAAGCAATTGCACTGTTGCTTGTTAAAATATAGTAAATAAAAGTATTGACGTATCTCTTATTCATTGCCGTAGAATGCGCAAGGCTGTAATTTTACCGCTATTATAAAAATTAAATGGACTGAGTACAAAATTTGTAAATAAATTTGATCCAAATTATCATTATGAGTGAAGTTAATAAATGAGCAATCCGTGAATATCCTCTGCCTCCGTATCGGTATCAAATTAAGGGTGTTAAAAGAAGTGTTCCAAATTTTCAGAGGAACTTTTACGGATGAAATAAGAAAATAATGACTGTTATATATTAGCTCTAACTCGCTTATATTAATGGATATGAGAACTTGTTGATCTTCAATATTGTGAAACATATTGAACAAACAAATGTAACGGTAATACAAAATAAAATTCAGAGATCAACTTGAAATAAAAACTAATGGTACTAACAATAATAAAGCACAGCAGTTCAACCACTTCACGAGGAGAATTATAGGGAAAATATGTATTTAACAATATTAAGGAGATGAACAGCAAGAGCAAACTGTTTACGGTTACGAACAATATTCGTACTCCCCATGGACGATAGACCTGAAATAATCAAACGGTTTGATTCATAGGACAATTTCACTTTTGGCGGTTGCAATTACTTTACAAATAATAGATCGAATGAATGGAGTAATTTGAAGGGAAACGAATTATTACAATTACTTTGAATTACCTGCAAAGATAAAAATATTTAAGACAAAAAGTACTTCTGAAGCAACATTAAACACTAACATTATAATTCACCTAAACAAGGGCATCATTGTACGAAGAAAACAGTTTCTTATTGGGAAAGGGTATGCGGATGTAATAGAAGTCACTATATTCTGCAGCAAAAGCCGTCTGGTCAATTTTATGATTATCGGTAATAACTTGCGTAATAGCTCCTCTAGGACGGTACCAGCCAGATGCTCATTTTGGTGATATTCCTGAAATGTGAGCCGCGTGTGACAAGATTGAACGTATATACGTCCAATTTGGGACAAAAATGCGTAGGAACTTTGGAGAAAGTAGTCATATCACACTTTATCCGTTTCGTTAAAAGAAACATTCCCCGGAAGTTGATGAAGGTAAGTCATCTGTTCCTCAGCATTTTCAATGATGTTGTCGGACTGAAGCCTTACTTAGAATGGGCTTTGGCAGTGCAGCATGGATAAAAGCCAGTTGAAGCAAGCTGTTTGTAGGAATGAGGATATTGTGGGATGGCCAAGAAATTCTTCCTATAGCTTAGCAGTATTGGTTACGATACTAGGCAACTCTGATCGTGCCCTTAGTTTCAGAATTCGAGGTATTTTCCAATATTCATGAGTATATGAGATTAGTCATTGCATTTAAATGACTCTGTTATTCGACCGCAGAAAGGTCTACACCTGCTTAAATTGTGTTTTATGTCGGGACTGTGTGTATTAACTGCCAACAAATGTCAGATAACAGAACGAGTAATCTCATTTTAGCTCGGTGGCGCCATTCTCGTTTTCTGACCTACAGCAAGCATAGTTGATTAGTAAGGTATCGTACTAGTGATGTGTGTGGCTTCACGTCTATTTTTCTCCTCTGAAAAATGTCCTAAATGGTATTCAGCAACGAAATACCAAAACTCATTGCAGTGTGTCAACCAAGAGATCGGCATTTTCTATTGTTATTGTAATCTTTATCATTCTACTGTAACGCCGTAAACATCATTGATTACTATCATTATTACCATCATTATTATAATTAATTCAGTTGCAAAAGCGTTCTTTTCCATGTGGCCAAGAGACCAGAAAGAATGTGTGGTTTGACGAAAAATAGGACCATAGGAGAAAGTAGGTAAAACGTTTGTAACAATTTCTGTTAATTTAACATCGTGACCACAGATACTAAACAACAACACATGCAAGTCATAGGTTGCAACGTTCGAAAAATCCATCAGACATATGGGTTCGGATTCTCATCATCACTTGTTGGCCCAACAAGGCTGTAACACTACGAAATAAAAAGCTGCTTAGTAGTCTATAGATTATATGTATATGTTTGCAGAGGAAAAACCTCAGAATTGCACATTTCCCACATATACAGTTCAGTTTCTCTGGTCATGGCCGTGATTTTAAATATCCAGTCTTCTGAATACTCAAATAAAATAATTACTGTGTTGCACAAATAGTCAGTTAACTATGTTTCTTCTGGCTTTCAAGCTACCCAACACATTCATGTATTCATGTAGAAGACATGAAATATTACTTGCACAGTCATAAGGCTGCATTTTGAAACGCAGTCGCTGTCTAGTTGCAAAGTTTTTCCAGACGGATGGGGTATCATTGACTTCCAGTAACTTATCATAAAAAAAAAAAAAAAATAAATAAATAAATAAATAAAGCTTTTGTCGAAATGTAACAAACTAATTGTTTTAGTCTTTTCTTTGGGGGGGGGGGGGATGAAACTGAAATCGTGATGGAAGTTTATATATCTCAGTCTTTGATCTGTCGTATGTTGCAAGGACAATATCAGTATTTTTAACTTATCTAGTAATTTGCTGAAATATCATAATTCAGTAAATCTTCAAAAAATTTAAACGCTAGTTTCGGCCTCATTGGACGAATTTAATATCTGCATCCTAAATGTGACGACGGAAACTATCAGGAGATAGCGCCGCATATTAACCGAAATGCGCGACTCTCCTCTAGAAGCCCGCATGAGACGAGCGCGATTTCGCGTCGCTTATCGCTACACAGGTTTTCCTAGTACAGCTAAGAACTGGCAACATCGTTGCTAACATTTGGCAACACTGTGGCAGTGCAGTTACTTCCGCAAGTGGTACTGAATTGTCCCACTAAGTTCACTTGACATTCCTCTTCTACTTTCATGAATCATGCTGTATAATGTCCATGTGATATGAGAGACAGAAATTTAACTTTTGCACTCAAGGAATGTAGTTATTTGTGTAGGCGACTTTCAGGTTATCTTTCGCGATGCGTTAGAGGCTCAGCATTGAATATGTGAGAGACTGAGGGCAATATGCGACAGTGTGTGGTTGGCTGCATGGTTCTGCTTGTGTCTTGTGATACAAGCCTCGTGTGAGGCGGCAGTTCTAATCCTGGTTGGAGAAATTGCGTTTGAGGATAGAATCTCATTTCATTTTGTTTTATTTTACTTTATGCGCTGCAGATTGCAATAAGAAACTCTTTAACGGAATCATAAGAAAAGCATTATACAATAAGTCTTTCAGAAAGGTCGACTTCAAATTATGGAAATGGTATTAGATGTCTTCTTTGCTTCACCATACAAACGCCTTCGAAGAAATTCGAATTCACCTCCATTGATGCGAAATATCTCCTGTAGGAATGAGACATGAAGACACGAACCTTGCAGTGTGCCTGTGTTGCTTTAGAACGTGCACTGAAACTTTTTCACATAATTTAGCTCATACCTTTACCGTAAGGAATGAAACAACGACACTAAAACATTTTTGTGAGTTACATAGTGTGTCTTGATGAAAACATATGAACTGATGACAATAACAAATTACATGAAAGGCTTTTCTGAAAGGAAAAGGATCGAGATTTATACCACAAATAAGTGCTAATCATCGTAGAGTGCCATTGGATTGGACAATTACAATTTTTTGCCTCTCTAAAGTATTATATCGTCATCATTCAAAATAGGTGGTGTGCTTCGTTATATCCTGTGTGAAATACACATCGCAACCCTTTTTGTGGATCACCACTCAGCAACGCTACAGCGTTTTACATATCCAGGGCGATGAGCGGCGGCAGGCGCTGTGGGCAGAGGACGAGGCAGCGCTGTGTAGCGCCGCCAACGCTGCTGCCGGCGAGTGGGCCGCGGAGAGCTCTGCCAAGTGCTGTGGCCAGAGGAGGCAATGTTATTGGGCCGAAATGTTATTACCAGTGTATCAAAAAATGAAATACGTTACGCATATGCTCCCCTTACACATATGGCATCAGTATGCACAAGGGACGTGAATTAAAAAATTTTGCCAACAGTCGGCTTCGATCGCTAATACTGAACATGCAAGTCAAGCACTTTACCGCAAGACCACGGTGGTAGCTGACCCAGATATCTTCTAACTGCACAGAAGAAGTACTGTAGGAACTCCCCCAGTCTGCAGTGTTGCCAGATTGTGCAGACAGCTGGACTTAGAGCGAATCAACGCGGCCACTTTTATTGTCCCATATCGCGATCGGCTCGGACAGGCTCAGCGGCGGCCGGCCGGCGGCCAGGTTTTTTGTCAAAGAGTGTACATCTTCTCAAAATTCTCCCATTAAACCGAAGTCCGCTATCCGCCTTACTCACAACTTTCCTTACATGTTCGTTCCATTTCTTATCGCTCTCGAATATTACATCTAGATATTTGAACGACTCGACTGCATCAAGAAGCTCACTACTAATGCTGTATTCGAACATTATGGATTTGGTTTTCCTACTCATGCGCATCACCTTAAATTTTTCTACAGTGAGAGCTAGCTGCCATTCTTCAAACCAACTAGAAATTTATCTAAGTCATCCTGTATGCTATTACAGTCAAAGACGACACCATCCCATACATCACAGCATCTTCAACAAACAGCCGGAAATTGCAAGTCACTGTCCGTCAGATCATTTATATAGATAGAAAATAATAGCGGTCCTATCACACTCCCCGGGGGCACGCCTGACGATACATTCGTCTCTGATCAGCAAAGAAGGGGCTGAATGGAAAAGAATGGTACCTATCCGTGGATGGTTGGGGGGGGGGGGGTTCGGTTGTTTGGTCGGGATAGGGAAGGGGGGGGCTTAGATGTTAAGATTATCAGACACCCGGTGAGGAAGAAAAGGAGTGAGGATAGGAACGGAGGGGAGGGAAAAGGAAATGTAGTTCGGAAAGTAAAGAAGGAAGGAAGACTGCATCAGCGTGGGGCCCCGTGCTTCCCACGCTCGTACTACGAGAGAACCGTGAACCCCCTTTCTTCCTCCGAACTCCGAAACCATAATATTTCTATGTCAGTGCTTTTTGGCCCGCTTTTAGTACACTAAAAGTGGACCTTTGCGATCGCCGTTTCACAGCTCGAAATTTAAACAAAATTAAAGGCTTTATATTTTATCGGATACGAGGAGAAAATACTCAACTTCCCTTCTGTTTTTTTTCCATATCTGGCACTACAGGGCCGGAATGTGAAGCTGAGTGAACAACGATCTTCCTTTCGTTTCGCGTAAGGATTACAATTACAAGATAAAGAAATTAGGGCTCGTGCAGAGGCATATAGACATTCTCTTTTCCCTCATTCTGTCTGCGAGTGGAACAGGAAAGGAAATGCCTAGTAGTGGTACAGTATACCCTCCGTCACGCACTTTACGGTGGATTGCGGAGTGTATATGTCGTAGTATGTAGTAGTGTTCCTGAGTTATTTGCAAACATAACGGCGACTGACAACATCTGTCTGTCTCTCTGTCTGTAACGTGTTTTAACATTTTTAGGTCGCGCTGTCCAATTGACCGGTACCAAATTTTACAAAACTAATTTTTGTCCGCCATAGAACACAATCTCCCCTCTGCAAACATTTCAGGCCAAAAATAGGCTAGTAACTCTAAAAATAGGCCGTTTGTGATGGCCGTTTGGCTACACGAAACTTAATTGAAAATGAAAAGAGAGAACATTAATCGTTCTTCTGAGACCAAATTCGAACTAGCGTGCTTGCAGAGGAAAAATTATTTACAACTTTCCTCTTTTTTTTCATATCTTGGCCGTTTCAGGGGTATTTGCAAGTGATAATTGCAAAAAAAAAAAAAAAAAAACTAGTTTAAATGTTAAAATCGGAAATATCACAAACGTTTGGCGGTGTATAAATACGGTCAGAGCCAATGTTACGTGTTGCGTGCATAGATATTATCATAACAGCAGAGTCTTAACGAAAAGTGGGCCGTAAAAGACTTCAATACCATTTTTATAAACCACTATCAAAATAACAGTTGTGCATTAAACGGGAATCACAAACGAATTAAAAATCAAACCACCAAGCTGCGATTTTAGCAATAATGTAAACACCTAGTGTGTGAAGTGAGCTCAAGCTTCCTAGAGCCGCGTCGTAGAAATTTCTGTACTTCGCCTCGGCTTTCATGGCTATGAAAGCTAGTGATCTGCTATTTGGTTAGAAGCACAGTTGCTGAAATTTATTCCAAAAATCATGTCGCTAACCCTCACAGGTGAGTTGTTTGTGAGTGTTGCTGTAGACATTGTGTGTAACTCTTCGGTATGACCATCTTCTGCACGCGCTTTCATGAATTGCTATAGATCTGCGTGGTATTTTTACCACAAGACAGATAATCCCTAACAAAACCTTGTTTTCAGTACTGCACTAGACGCCGTTCCCGCTTCGCCGTTAACTCCGAGAAAATTCCCGGGGACGTAGTGGGTGAGGTCGTGAATACAGCCTGCACAGGACTTCAGATCGTGCAGAATTAGTTCCATTAGCAGATGTTGGAAGAGTTCAATAAATGTAATCTCGCTTCTCACATCTGCAAGTCTTTGCTTACTTCAAGTCTTGGGTAGTTTTAAGTTAAATTAATTACAAATAAGTCCCACATCAGGAAGTGAGTGACTGCAAACTGTGGTTTCACGAAACCCTGTCGGTTCAGTGTGTATTACAGAAACAGCAGACGAGAGTCGCGAAGCAGCCGTGCTGGAACTGCCTCCTCCTTCCGATAGCGACCCCCAAGCAAGGCTCTGCGATCCCTTTGGGGGTGACGACCAGCAGGCTGAAATCCAATGGTCTAAGGCATCATGAAACGGATAGGGCGGCATCTCCCGCCGGAGGTTCAAGTCTTCCATAAGCATAATGGTGTTTGTTGTCATTGGTGTAAGTTAGTTTAAGTAGCTTTTATGTCTTGGGACTGATGACCAAAGCAGTTTGGTACATTAGGTTTACAAACTTTCGAATATTTTTACTCTGCAGCGGAGAGTACGCTGATTTGATACTTCCTGGAAGATTAATAAATACAGTGTACCGGACAGGTAGAGCACTTGCGAGCGAAAGGTAAATGTCCCGGATTCGATCCCCGGTCCAGCAGTCAGTTTATACTGCCAGTAAGTTTCATATCAGCGCGCACTCCACAAGAGGCTGAAAATATCATTCTGGAAATTTCACCTGGGTTTTGAGAGAAAAGTTTTGTACCCCAGCCTCGTCCTCACTTTTGTGTCTCGTTTCCGCCGGTTGTAGGTGTCGGTGTGGCCGAGTAGAAAGAGACCGACACAGGAATAAAGGATGCACGCTTGTGCGGTATGGAGGTGACCAGCCAGTGGGACAGCAGAAACTAGAAACACTAGAGTAAATTAGAACGAGATATATGTTTCATAGAGACTTAGTAATACTTAACTTTTACATAGTTCTTGACTGCAGAATGCTGATACATAGATTATACAGAGGCCTGCCTACTGACAATTCCTGGTGCCTATCCGATAGCCAAGTCATTACTGGTGCCCATCTGATTCCCAAGTGTTAACTGGTTCCTATCTCAGTCCCAAGTGAACGATGCAGTCCAGTGGTGGCCACGAGCGGAGTTGTAGCAGAGGGCGCTAGTGGCTGACGTAAGAACGCACCGCCCAACATACGACGTGACATTGCTGCCGAAGCTAAAAAAACGAAGCAAGAAAAGGACATGCGTCACCCTCTATATGGACACCAGCCTGCTGGCCGACGGCTTCATTCGAGGAAGAGCTTCCTGTCACGTACCCGAGCACTGGAAGGGTCGACCGCAGAGAACCGTATTGCAAGGTGGGAAATGGATTTGAGAAGCCCCCATAAAGCAGTAAAAGAAGAACTGGCACCTACCATACACAGTCTGGAGAACCCTGAACCGTATGAGGGTAGAAGTGCCAAAGTGCAAGACAAACATGCAGCGATGGGGCTTCCTAAAAGATAATGAGAACACTCTGTGTCTTTGTGGTGCTGTACAGGATCCTCAACACCTGCTTATATGTCCATATTTAGAAAAGCCCTGTACAATGGAAGACTTATGGGAGGCTAACGACAAAGCCATATTGGCTGCTAATTTTTGGAAGTTCCGGACACGGAAAGTAAGTACCTGGGTTTTGAGTAAGCCATGTCTCTACAATACCGTATCTTCCGGGAGTGCTAGTTCTGCAACGTTCCCAGGGGAATTTCTATTAAGTTTGCATGGTAGATGGCGAAGTACTGACGGAAATAAGGCTGTGAGGACGAGCCATGAGGCGTAGCTCAGTCGGTTGAACGCTTTCCCGTAAAAGACAAAGGTCGCGGTTGGGAATGCCTGTCTGGGAGGCAGAATTAATTCGCCAGGACGTTTAATATCAGCGCATCCTGTCTTGCAAGTTGAAAATCTCCTTTTGATATCATCCCCTGGGCTGTGACTAAGCCATGTCTGCATCATATCCTTTCTTACAGAGGTGTTAGTACTGGAAGTTTCACATGAGAACGTTTGTGAAGTTTTGAAGGTAGGAGGTGACGTACTGGCGGCAGTGTAGCTGAGTGAGGATGACACGACACAGTTTCTCAGTCGGTACAGCGTTTGCGCGCGAAAGGCAAAGGCCAGGTTGGAAGCCCGGTGCGAGCTAGATTTTTAATCTGGCAGGATGTTTCATTCGCTGATGGATTTTAACAGTAGTACCGCTAGGAACATGTAAGCACTGAGAACCCAACGGTTGCGAATTGTGGATAAAAAGGCAACATATTCACGTAACGCTATTAAGAAACAGCCATAACGCACTAAAAACGGGATCAGTTGACAGTCATACCACGAATGAAATCTTTTCTGGTTTCGGAGAGTGGTTGCATCAGTTTGTCGCAACGTTCCAATACGGATTTTCGGACTTATCATTTTTAATCGTCGACATGAGACCACTACTTTGCTGGACGCCCGAGAAAATTCTGGCATTTGCGATTCGCCAAGAAGCCTGTATTCACAGTCATAGTAGAGTTCCACAAGTCAGCAGTTCGATATTCAGAAGTATAGTTGTAGCCTAGAATGAACTGCCAGCCAGCAGAAAGTATTTCCTGCATGGTAAACAGTACCAAAAGAATTTTGCAGTCTAAGAGTGGCTTACATAAATTTGCTTGTACGTACAGTTGTACTGCGGATAACATTGGTCCTTATTCTTGTAACCTTGCATGTAACCTTGATTGTAGCTCCTGGGTATCCTTGAACTGAATCTAAGGATTCGACCAAACTGATAGAAGCCGGGTGATTTTTATGAACCCGACCTGTAGTACCCTTTCATTACTGTCTGTAGTTCGTCTTTAACTAAGTGGAGGCCAAGATGGAATTTCGTTCCAATAATATCCAGAATCCCTCATCTGTGCTACTTTTTATGACGAATAGTCTATGAATCACATTTGTATTTTCAAACAAGCAATGACGCAATAAATCAAAACAAACAATCCATAGACTCGTAATTTATACCCTTTCCTGACAGCCCATTCTTCCTGCGAAAGAGCTGAAAAATCTCATCTAGTCCCTACTGAAAACTGAAACCGTCGTAATTAAACCCTCATCAAGTAGCCTGTCATGTTCCAAAACTGATCTTTAAAATTCCCATCTCATATTACGTCAAAGTGAACAGTGTAGCGCTCAATCAACCGGTGTACAATATCTACCCGTTATTCTTTTTATGCTTTCTGCTAGTTTTCTAAACAATGTGGCAGCCTCGTATAATCTCCTTACTACTTCCAGTCTTACTTTTACATGTCTGTGTCCGGCATCGTCGTTACACATGTAGTAATAATGATCTTGACATGTAATCTCATTATACAAATGCGAATTTTCGTGATGGTTTGCATAGTCATTCTGGCTTTCTTTTTCAAATGTATTTGTGGTGAACTGTTACTGGAACACGAGAGGTTAAAGGGCGTTTCGAGATATCCAAATAGTACGTTTGACGTGGCCTTCAACAGGTGCATATAAAAAGCACAAGATAATGGTGGTTTCTTATTAATGAATTATTTGACAGTTTCTGTACCTTATCTGTAGTTATTTCCTAGACTTCTATGTCGTTTTCTTTGCCCCTGAACGAGTATACGTCTTGAAATTTGGAGGTATTTTCTTTAAACACTTCTTTAGAAACACCTATTTAACTAGTCGTTTGTCAGTTTCACATATATTAAATTGAAGGGGACGAACTGGCGTCAGTTAAAACATCCGGGCTAAACTGCCCTGGTCGATCGGTAAAACTTCTTCCCCTCTGACGTTTCGTTGCCAACTGCGAACAACATCTTCCGAAGTGAATCGACGACTGGCTTCTCTGCAGCTTATATAGAGCAGACGGAGGGCGCCACCACACGTCACGTGCTGCCGACTATGCAACTATCCATGATTATCGTCACATCTCTCGATCGATTACAGATAATCGATAGTCACGTGATTGGTGGAAAGTCGACGGCCATGTCTTGTCCAATTTTAAACCTTCTTCTTTTCTATTAAAATTGTTTTGATGTTTGTGGATTTCAATAGCCTCTCTGTACATGCGTGTATAATAGTGCGAAGTCCTTGATAGGCGCTCGTATCACCAAATTTTATTTCATGATCTTCGTTTTGAAATACGTGTTCTGCTACTGCTGATTTGTCGATATGTCCCGAACGACAGTTCCTTTTGTAGTCCGTTAAGCTTGTATTGACTCTTCTTTTTGTTGTCCCTATATACACCATGCCACAACTACACGGAATTTAGGAACAACAAAAAGAAGCCCGAAACATGTTGTGAATTGACAATACATAATCTACTAATAACATCTAGTGATTATTCAAGCAATCTCTAACAATTTTAGAATAATGAAAAAAAAGCACATCTTCCTCCACAACACAATCTTCAGGCCCGCCTTATGTTCCCCACATAAATACAAATCAACATTGCCGTGGCTCTGCAGCAATGTATCTCAAGCACAGATTATTTGATATTTATATCATCTGTCCTAAAATACAAGGCTGTATCGCTCCAAGGTTAACTGTTAGGGTGTTGCTCCGCTGTTCGAGTGCATCGGCAACGTTGATATTTATATGGGAACATGTGGCAAAATTGAAGATTGTGTTGTAGAGGGATATGTGCCTTAAGACAACCAGTTCAGTCGCCCTTGCGATTAGGTCACGGTGGCTTAGTGGTTACAGTGCCTGCCCAGTAAGTAAAGATACCGGATTGGAATCCCAACCGTGACACAAAACTTAATTCAGTGCCTCTCCTTCAATTTAATATCCTTAATATATATCGAGACGTAATATGCCTGTGAGTATCGTTTAATTATTATCGTCTTTTATGTCACCTGTTATTTGTTGTTTTACCACCTTGCAAGCTTTCTTTTTCACTCATTTTGCAGCTACTAATTCCTACACATTTAAGTTCCCACTTAGTGTACATTATATGTTTAGTGGCTCCTTTTCACAACCTCTCACTCTTATAGTCCTACTTACATCGTCTGATAACTATTTAGCCATCTGATGTAGTTATCATGTATCTTATCCACTTTGCGGCAACATTCTTATTCCACCAATCTCTTTTCGATTTTCCGGACCTATACTCAACTATCACAGATACTTTCACAGGCCATTTCTGAAAGAGCTCTCACAATTTGCATATGCGCCACATCCACTGTCAGATGAACGCACTGATTTAGCTTCCCGGCCGATCTAATGTGGTACTAGAAACCAACTAAATATTCTCTACTAATCTGATATTATGATTGGTCACGTTTCTCTCCGTTGTCATTACAATTGTTCTGGAACCCTGTAATTTTATTAAAAAGTAACCATATTACACTCGAAAACAAGAAACGTTCGAAAGAAAAAGAGACTAGAAAATTAAGGCAAAGGTTTAAAAGTTGAAATTTAGGTTCTAACAGAAGTGTGAGAACGTGAAATAAACGTAACCACTCTAACCGGTTGACGTAGTGGGCAGTGTAACTGCCTGGTAAACATGAGTTCCCTATTTGAATCCCATACTTGCAAGATTAATCTACTTTCCGCATTGATGTATTTTAGTTAGCATATGCAGCAAATGTCGTATATTCTTTTCAATCATGAAATAAATCAACTCCTGCAATCTTATCACTTCCCGCACAACTTCTCTCGCTTAGATATTCACATACTAAAACATCATCGAATTTCGATAACATTGTCACGTAGCGGTGTCGTTTGACGCAGCTGGCTGATTAGCAAGCCCTGTTTTAAACTGATTATTCATTTAGCACTTGGCAGACACGTACAAGAGTGTGAATGGACTGACCCCGAACGAAGGTTCACACAAGATATATACTCTAACATAAACGTATGGAACATTTTTCCCCAATAATTCTACACGGAACTAGAAAAAGTATATTCCAATTCAGATATAGAAGAGCGTTGGGTCTCGAACACGGGACACACTGCTTCAGAGTCCAACACTGTATCCGCCACAACACTGCCTTGCTAGCCGGCCGCAGTGGCCGAGCAGCCTGCGGCGCGCCAGTCAGTCTGCACGACCGTTACGGTCGGGGGTTCGAATCCCCCCTCGATCATTGATGTTTGTGTCGTCTTTAGTGTAAGGTAGTTCATAAGTAGTTTTTAAGTTTAGGGTCTGATGACGCCGCAGTTAAGTCCCTTAAGCTTAACAAACATTTTAACATTTTCAACTGCCTTTCTGTCGTACAACGCCAGATTCTACATCTACAGCTACATAATTACTCTGAAAACACATATTGTTAAGTGGCAGAGGATTCATCCAACCGCCGTTTTGCAATAATAATTCCAATTAAGTCACTGATTACCGATGTAGGTAGTCCTAAAAGTAATCTTCATATGATATGCTTCACCTTGATTGCTACAGCTTGGAAGAGAGTTAACGATTTCTAAAACAGAAGACAGTCTCACCTCAGGTAACAACCACATCACAACACTCGATATTTATGCGAAACTTCTTATCAGGTAATGACACATTTGGAAACGAAGAAACAATTACCGATACAACAGAAACAGAGATTATACTAGTGTATATATAGTTTCTACGAAATTTACTTGGGGTTTTGTAGAGGGACATATCAATGAAGTAGTGAAATACACAAAAACTAACCAGCTGTCTGAAATAACGAAAATTACGTATTTTTGAGGCAAGTAAAAAACGGGAAACATTTATAAAAATTATTGAAAATGACGATATTTAACGTTCATGTGTACTTCATTCTACACTTGCGCGAGTGGAGGTCAAGTAAACAATGTTGACGATATTGAACGATTTATTTGTATTCTCCATTTCAAATTCAAATGTTTGTAGAACTTGTAACTACTTGTAACTACGGGGTCATCAGTCCCTAAGCTTAGAAACTACTTATGAACTAGCTAAGTCTAAGGACGGCCCAAACATCCATGCCCGAGGGGGCATTCGAACCCCCGACCGTAGTGGCCGTGCAGACCGTGACTGGAGCGCCTCAGTCCACTCGACCACCGCGGCCGGCTCTCCATTTCAGACTACGGAAATATATAAGGCAAAGACATGGCTCTACTAACACTTGAAAGCCAACAAACAAATAATTAATAGAATGAAAATAATAAATTATCTCTGATCTTGTAGTTATTACTATCTGTGAATGAAATATGACGTAAACTATGACGTCATTGTTCAAAGCCAACGGGCTGTATCCTATGCTTCATTTGAATCCGAAACTTCTATTTGCGACAACTACATTCACCCTTACAGAGGGATAAGACCGTCACTAGGCACCCACCAACATGACTGTATGCATACAAGAGAATTAAGACAGACCTACTTACGTGCTTATAACAACATTAGAGCTACCTGGAGTTTGAGATCTGTTACTATGGAGAATTCAGGGTGTATCATTGAGTCCATTATTGTCAGCTGCTCACAATGAACATGATAAGACGACGCGTACTAAACGACGTCATTGAAAAACAAGATCAGCTAGCCAAGCAACTTCCGAAGCGGAATTTTTAATGCTTCATTCCGCAGAGAGAGTGGGAGGGGCTGAATCTTATCCGCCCAAATAAACACATACTTCAGTGCTACAATTTGAATAATTAAAGACTTCATTAAGCGCAGTTATTGCGGCAATTAAGCAAATTACGTGTCTCGCAAACGACATAAAACGCGGCAATTTGGCTCTGCCGGTGCACGAATGTACCACTGAAAAGGTGCTTACCGTTACCTGTGGAAACATGAGCCTGCGCCGTTAGCGAAAAAAATAAATCGCGAAGGAGGGAGAAGAAGGGAGGGGAAGAGAGAAGCAGCTAAAGATTGCTAGGGACGGGAAGAGGGGAGGAACGTGAAGGGAGAAAGATTTTTCTTAAGTAAATACCAACTTCACTGTTGAAAACCTGGCTCTGACAAGCTGTGTATGAATAGTAGGACCGCCTTCTATGTATTAAGCGACTGAGTCGGCCATTAATTAAAACAAGCTTTCGTCTTTTAAACCTGTCATTAAGTCTTTAAATATACGTAAAAGAGGCGTGTATGGACAAGTACAAAATTTTATTCTACGATAGGTTTGTGTTTAAAAATGGCGCTCATTACTTCTTGTTCTAGTTACATGGTCCTGTGGTCTTCCAAGTGAAATTTAATCTTCGTTCATGGTTATATTTATACTGTACACAAATGTACTCATTTTTAACAGAAGCGTTAGATCTTAATATAGGTTAATGTGATGACGCTGGTCAATATTGAACATTGACGGCTTTGGAAGTAAAAATATGTTTCATATGTATCAATCTTGTAGTTTGGAATCCACACATCATCATCAAAACCGATTATATCTATTAACAAATAGACAGTAGTGTTGTTCACTTATAAAACTCTTGTATGACCTATTCAATTATAGCAGAGAGAGCGTGCCTGGTGTTAAGCCTGATACTTCAAAATCATTCTTTGGCCAAATCCAAGTACAGTCTTCTTGATCTACCTCAATTTCTCCTCACTCTATTTTAGAACCCCTGTATCTCTTCCGTAACCTTACTTCTCCCATGTGTGTAACATTACCACCACTTAAGCTTGTGCACTGTAACTACTTTATCTATAAGTGTACATTAGAAGTTTTTCTTTGATGTCCTAATTACACCCTCCGGCCATCTCTTAGTACCTGCAATCATCCTTGCTCATTTCAAACCTGTAATCTCTGATTAATTAAAAAGGTAATCATTATCTACGCAGCTTTCATTTATACTGCATATACACTCCTGGCCATTAAAATTCCAACACCACGAAGATGACGTGCTAAAGACGCGAAATTTATCCGACAGGAAGAAGGTGCTGTGATATGCAAATGATTAGCTTTTCAGAGCATTCACACAAGGTTGGCGCCGGTGGCGACACCTACAACGTACTGATACGAGGAAAGTTTCCAACCGATTTCTCATCCACAAACACCAGTCGACCGGCGTTCCCTGGTGAAACGTTGTTATGATGCCTCGTGTAGGGAGGAGAAATGCGTACCATCACTTTTCCGACTTTGATGAAGGTCAGATTGTAGCCTATCACGATTGCGGTTTCTCGTATCGCGTCATTGCTGCTCGCGTTGGTCGCGATCCAATGACTGTTAGCTGAATTTGGAATTGGTGGGTTCAGGAGGGCAATAGAGCGTGCTGGATCCCAACGGCCTCGTATCACTAACAGTCGAGATGACAGGCATCTTATATATTTCCGCCGCGCCACAGTGGCCAAGCGCATTGAGGCGCTACGCTGTGATGCGCGAGGCCACTCCCCGTCGGGGATTCGGATCCCCCCTCGAGCATGGATGTTTGTGCCGTCTTTAGTATAAGGTAGTTCATAAGTAATTTGTAAGTTTAGGGACTGATGACCACGCAATTAAGTCCCTTAAGCTCAACAAACGTTTGAACATCTATTTCCATAATATGCATGTATTATGAAGAAACAATATTTTTATGAAGAAAGGAAATACTAAATAATTCTCGACAAATGTAAGATGGGATAGGCAACAGATACTAGTCAGAGTAAACAATGGAGCAGCCAATATATTATGTTAATATATTAATTCGAGTTTCGATTAGCATGTCTCTGCGTGGGGTCTAATCTGTGGTCGAAAGAACCACAAAATATCAAGATGCAATTAAAAGCAGCAGATGCTTAGAAATTTTTAATCTGAAAAATTATGTAGCTTTTTAAATAAATCCAACTTCATTTACATTATACACCGTCGTTCATCATACCTACATACTTATTTCGCAACATAGTCATCCTAACAAGTAACACTTTTCTTCCGGACAAATAACATCGCTGTTAGTTCCCGGACCAACAACCGCACTGCGAAAACCGGATTCTGGCTAAGTCGGAACTGTATAGAGCATTATGAATGAAATAGTTGCAGACGTCGCACTGCTCGTATTTGGTCTATCATTGTCCAGATGAAAGAGTCTGTGCTACATGTGTGGAAGGACTTACGATTTATGGTTTCAGTTTCCTGGGAATTGCTGACGCACCGACATGATAAGATTACGTATCTTGATGTTTCACGCTACCGGAAGACTGTGTATTCAATGTGTACTTAACTCTACATGTCATTTAATACGTAAACAGATGTACGGAGAACAGAAACTTCGCAGACATTAAATTTGAGTGCGCTGTAAGTCAGGAAAACTTATCAAAGCTAGACTTATGAGTATCGACGGAGTTTCCGCGATCATCACACGAATAAAATTATTGAATACCCGTCGCGACAAGTTACTTTGTCACTTCATAAAATTAATCTGAAGATGGGCAGCTGTCCCGAAACCGTCCATGTTCTAAAAAATATATGCGATCTGGAGACGGAAATTCAAAAATTTTATTCAGGAAAAATTGTTGTGGCACGAATGAAACATGAGTTTGAAGGTTGCATTTACGTTAATTACTGTGGTAGCATCAAAAAAGAGCTGTTACACATTTCGGAATCACTTACATCTTCGCTGTGACGTTGTGAGTGGTGAACTGTTATTTAAATCGCACTTAAGCTTTTAAATAATTTTCAGTTTCACATAACTTATTTAACCGTTATTTGTGATTGTAAGTACCCGATATGTCATTAATCAGTGAATTTTCTTTTATCTCAGCTTTTGTTGTTTCAAGCGGTGTGTGATACTCGTCTGTGTTTGCACCGTGAATCGATGTCTCAGTTGTGTGTTTGCATTCTGAGGCGAGCAGTTACAGCTGTAGCAGTTTGTTAAAGCTGAGCAATGACAAGTTGTTTGTGCACTCAAGTTAATAAATTTAGTAATTTTCAAGTATTTTTTGTGCTCTGTAGTTAGTTATTAAATTTATTACTTTGCAACACGTGTTTCTTGCTGTCTTGTCGTTTGTTTTAGACAAGTTATTGTGTATAGTTTTTGTGACTTTGTTATTAGGGATTAATGTGTTTGTAGATCTATCGGACCAAACTGCGTGGTCATAAGTCAGTAGCTTACAAACTACTTAAACCTAGGTAAACTAACCTAAGGACAAACACGCACACACATGCCCCAGGGAGGAATCGAACCTTCACGGCGAGCAACCGCGCGCTCCGCAGCGAAGCGCTTTAGACCTATTAGGGATTAGAGTTGTATTTACTTTCACTATAGAGCGTGAAATTTACTGCACTTAGTTAGAAAAATAAGTTTATTATGGCAACAGAATGTAGAAAATATGTACCTTAATTTTTTATCAGCAACTGTAAAAAATTTGTCACGAATGAAAGGTGTGATCTTGAGTAGTGGATTACTGTGTGAGATGTGTACAAAGTAATTTTAGTGGTCGGCATGCTGTTGCGAAGCCAGTATATATTAGTATATATTGAGTTGAGATTTTCTCTTGGGTTTGCAGGATATGTAAGAAAAATAAGTTGCCAGAGGATCAGGAGAGTAAAATTGGTACCTTTCTGGTGGAATTACAAAGCACACAATATGAACTAGATAGAATGAGGAGAGAAAAAAGCAGCTTCAGAATGGAAGCTGGCGTTGGCAAGAAGACAGCTACAAGAAGGAATTACTGAGGTTTTTGCCTTTTGCGTGCTACTAATAGATCTGGCAAACTTACATGTAGTAGAGCTATTCTTGTAGGTGTAGAAAGCGTGTTGCACACCTCAGCTATAGAAAGCGTTAATTAGTTGCAAAGTCGTAATAGAAAGATATTCTGCTTTTCAGTAGTTCTCACGTCAGAGATGAAAGCCAGCAGTTGCAGGAAGTGTTCTCGATTAAGTACCACGTCCCCAGGACTGTGAGGTCTAGTGAGGGTTCTCTCCGGTGACTGTTAACGTACTGGAGTTATGGAAACAGTTTTTATATGGAGTCTGTGGGCGACACCGTTGATGACATGGAAGAGAGCTACCGAAACTGGAGCAAGTGTTTCGGCGATTTGATCAGGCCCATCTTTATTCTTCTGTCAGGCATATTAACATTTGGCTTGTCGAGGTACTGTTGGAAGAGGTCATGGCTCACATTGCATTGGTTGCAGGTGACTATCGACAGGTCTGCTTTCACTAGGCATCGACTGCAGATCAACAGGTATAAATAGAGAACGTTGGCAAAGCCTGATGGTGATAGCGTAGAGGGGTGAGGGGAAGTCAATGGGTTGTTACTGTTAGAGCTGCATCTTTTTTTAGTTCTTTTTAAAGGAACTAACAAAGAAACGCGTTTCGTCAAAAGTCAGATACACAGGTAATTAGGGAGTTAGTATATTTCATCAGACTATAGAAGGTGGTATACCTTAAGTAAGTGATCTGCTTATGGAAGTTGACTAAGACGTTATTGGTATTTACGAACATTTCTTAAATAATGTGCTAATTCGTAAGTTTTTGTTACCAGGGTATAGGTTAGCTACCTTTTCTTCTTGAAGTTCTTTCCATTATGGGAGAGTGGGCATGGGCATGGGAAACGGTATTCTATTTTAGTCCACTGGTGCGTCATAATACCGCAATACCGCACGGAAAAAGTATTTATTGCTTTAGTGAGATTGAATTTAGTGAAGGTAAACTTCCAAATGTTATTAATTATCAGTCCGCTGACTCTGATTTCAAAACATTTCTGCACAAGTTAGAATGAATTATAGGTTTATAGCAAGTACAAAAAATTGGTCCTATGAGGTAATTTCAGTTTTAATACAGTACATGATTGTACGAGAAAGAAGATAATGGTAGACCTTCTTAATCCTTATCAACTGATCCAAAATGTGTTGTTTGCAACTAGATTTCAGTGGAAAGCAGCACAACCGTAGAAATTTTTGTTTATTCTTCATTATTAAAAGGGATACTTTTATTAGAAAAGTAAGTGACCTTACGGACAACGTTGCGCAAATTTTAACACTAAAAAGGTGTCGTGTTCTAAAACGAGTTAAATATAAGTAAAAGATATTTGCAAATGTAATCCAGTTACTTATTAATGAGTAAAAATGGAAGGATGTTTACAGTGTTGATAAGAGAGATAATAAATATAATACTTTCCTAAACACACCACAGGCCCTTTGAAACTGCTTTTCGTTAGATCGTTCAAAATTTGTACTACTTGCTACAGATGGTCTGGGTCACTAGTAAAGGGGATAAGAATTAGGTGTTGAACATAGTGGGAATTACGTCAAAATGGTCGGAGTCATCATCGAGCCTCAGCATCTTTTTACAGGTGGACGATTATGAAATAAGCGGAGTAGCTTACAACTGGTGCAGTTATTACATTATGAACAGAGAGTAGAATCTTATTCACCGCAATGTTAGAAATGGCTCAACGTGTAGTCCGAATCGGGACAAGTTAAGAGGGGTGAGGAGGGAGAAAGGGATGGGGATGGTATATTCCAAGGGTCACTTCTGGGAGCGCTTCTGTTGCTATTTATATATGATGTGCCTTCTAAAAATACTTGTATTTGCTGACAACACCAGCTTGGGAGGGATGGGTGGTGTTTGCACTATTGGTTTAGTATCAAATAATGAAGTTCAAGACGTATGGGTTTGAAGGAAAAAAATTGAAATCACAGTAATGCTCATTCTTTGCAGATTCTCATATGCTGCTCGACAAGAAAAGAGTTTTTATTTACACAGAATGACTTTTTGTGAGACTGAATAGTTAGATAGTAAAAAGCCGTGAAAGATCCATATTCAGGAACTTCTTAAAAAACTAAATGCTGCGTTATTTATCATTAGTCCAGTACATTATCCAACATGAAGATCAGACTACTACTACTTTCCTTATTTTCATTCGCTTATCGTGTGTGTGTGTGTATGTGTTTTTTTCCCTTCTGACAAACGGACGGTTCGAGTATTAAATCCGTCAATGTTGTTTACTGTTAACAATATCAGGTGACTCTGCTCATACTAGACATCAATCCTATCTGCATTTGGACAACGCCTTCTTGACCCATTTCCATGTCACAATCCTCATTTGCTTGACGACGTCATTAGCCGACGTTGTGAGTCACTTGTTCAAGGTATACAAATCGTATCCCGCTACATGTAAGATGGTAAGCAAAGATGGTATGCAAACACCAAAATATTCCGAAACCCTCGACGTTTACTTCTTTCGAAAACATAAAATCTGATTCAGAAGGATTGCTAATTATGTATTACAACCATGCGTTGAGCTACAAGTGAAAATACATGATCGTTATTTCATCGTGAAACTTCACTTTTTAAAAATTTACGAATCATTTTATGCAGCGAAGTAAAGGTCTCTGTCTCTCCGTTGCAGGTAGATTATGACGTCGATACACTCATATCGTCATTTGAAATTATAATTAGTGTGGCTTTTGCTATTGGACCGCTTGATTGCGGCAGTGATTTTGTATGTAAAACCGTGGCTTTAGGGAGCTCTTCTCTTCCACTTAGATTTAACCATTTCATCGCAATCCGGCCCAGGCACTTCGTAGACTAATATGAGCACTACCAGTGTATAAATTTAGTGTTTTCTGATGTTATAATTTTACTTCATTCAGTAGCACTGTTGATGAAAAATTTTGTGATACACTGACGTTATTGAATCATAACATAATGTCCTTGCTACGTTGTAATTGGAAATGAAAAAAGGAACACTGTTCATTTATGATATACTATTATTCTAAAAATGGTTTCCTACGTTTCTGATCGTTGTATGTCAAAGATGGCCGTATTTAGTATAAATGGCAACACTAGTAAGGGAGGAGGGACATGTGACATTACGGATTCCCAATATGAAAGTAAATTTACACAAGAAACTATACATGATATTCGACGACTGCAAGGAATGAGATTAGTAAATTGTTTGACTAACTAAATATCTAGGATTAACTGACCATTTCATTACAGGTTGAACATAATCATATGTTCAAAAATGTTCAAATGTTTGTTAAGATTACTGTAGTTAACTGCGGGATCATCAGTCCCTAAACTTACAAACTACTTATACACTAACTTATACTAAATTCAGCACAAACATCCATGCCCGAGGGAGGATTCGAGCCCCCGACGTTGGATGGCCTCGTGCATCATAGCATAGCGCCTCAGTGTGCTCGGCCACTTCGCCGCGGCTGAACGTAATCACCGTTCATTCAGTACACCAGTTATCGAAAAAAAAAAAAAAAAAACTCAAAGCACTAAGTTTTATTTAGGTAAAAGCTTTTTCGCAACATCAGTAAACCTCTAGCGGTGTGGAGGTGGATATGGAATCTGTAAAGAGATATTTAATAAGAGTTAATCATTACAGTTCATGCTGCAGCCTGCCGGTAATAGACGAATCTAAAACCTCAAAGGCTACTTTACCGTCATGATAGGATTATTGTTAGAGTCTGCTCTGTTGACTGTCAGAGTACTATATTCATACCACAAGGATTCAAAACTTTTACAGGCAAGAAGAATTCATTTGATTTTCAGAAGTGCGTTAGGCAATAATTGAATAACTTAAGTCTTACTAGCAGTGTCTTTTAAATGATATATTTGTTTGTTTTGTTGGTTACTAAGTATTTATTGCCCTAATGGGCAGTCAAATAACACATGGGAGGGGGTTCTGGCGTCGTTTGGTTTCAAAGTATTTCGTTTAATAAAATCCTCGATTTACTATACTGTTGTACTCAAACCGGTAGCCACTTAATAAATAGCCGGCCGCGGTGGCCGAGGTGACTGAGGCGCTCCAGTCACGGTCAGCACGGCCACTACGGTCGGGGGTTCGAATGCCCCCTCGGGCATGGATATTTGTGCCGTCCTAGTTCGTAAGTAGTTCATAAGTAGTTTGTAAGTTTAGGGACTGATGTCCCCGTAGTTAGGTCCTATAGGCTTAACAAACATTTGAACATTTTGAACTTAATAAATAAACATAAAGGATTTTCCGTCTGCCACGATGATGTACCTTTACAGTTACAGTGAGTCACTACGACATATCACAAATACCGAAAAACAAGAAATGAAATCGGTGGATCCAAGATATTCAGCTAACGTCTTGACGATTTTCCCACGTAAAATGTATTTGGAAACTTCATTAACAGCAAGAGTATCTAAAGCCTTCTCAACAAGAAATGATCTTGGGGAAATATAATCTCAGTTAAGCTTTAATAGGGGAAAGGGGACCAATCGACTGACTCCAATAATTCTGATATAATGGAGCTATAAGACTCCACCGATGAAGAAGAGGTAGGAATACATATTGAATCAGAAAGTGAAGGCACATAATGCATATTTTGTGTTAATGATTTTCCGATGACGTTACAGGAGAAACGTGAAAACAACGGTTCTGTTAACTACACGAGTACTGTCAACTGTTTTTGTTTGTAAATCTATCGGACCAAACAGCGTGGTCATCAGTCCGTAGCTTACAAAATACTTAAACTAAGGTAAAATAACCTAAGGACAAACACACACACCCATGCCCCAGGAAGGACTCGAACCTCCACGGCGAGCAACCTCGCACTACGCAGCGAGACGCCTTAGATCGCTCGGCTACTCCACCGCGGCCTGTCAACTGTGTGTGAACTTCTTATGATAAACAGTAACGTACTTTTCAATGTGATCTGAAGGACTTAATCCAATGACTAAGTATAGTTTTAATCTTGAGGTTAATATGTTTGAAAGGTGTGTATTTTTTGTAATAATTAACGTACAATATCTTTCAGAATTTCTTGTTGATGGCAACCTGTAGAGACTAAATAATAAAATATTGTGCAATTTTTGGCACAAAGATAATATTTTGCTGAAGTATATTCATAGCTCATATGCTTTAAAACACTTCATGTATTACTATATGTATTAATCCATATATCAGTAGCCGGCCGCGGTGGCCGAGGCGACTGAGGCGCTCCAGTCACGGTCAGCACGGCCACTACGGTCGGGGGTGCGAATCCCCCCTCGGGCATGGATATTTGTGCCGTCCTAGTTTGTAAGTAGTTCATAAGTAGTTTGTAAGTTTAGGGACTGATGACCCCGTAGTTAAGTCCCATAAGCTTAACAAACATTTGAACATATATCAGTACACATTCCATAACCCCACTATTTACTTATTTCCACGTTATCGCAGATTACTTAAATATGCTGTTTCCAAATTGAATAATTTTGTGCAAAAGATTGAAACACTTAAATTTCTATAGCCGGCCGCGGTGGCCGAGGAGACTGAGGCGCGCCAGTCACGGTCTACACGGCCACTACGGTCGGGGGTTCGAATCCCCCCTGGGGCATGGATATTTGTGCCCTCCTAATTCGTAAGAAGTTCATAAGTAGTTTGTAAGTTTAGGGACTGATGACCCCGCAGTTAAGTCCCTTAAGCTTAACAAACATTTGAACATTTTTAAATTTCTATTAAACAAATGCTAAAACTCCATTTTTTAATATCTTGCTAGTTATTTACACAAGACAATACACCTAACCCACTTACTTTATCAGCAGTTTTATTTTCCTATTAATCTTGTACATAGTAAATGATATTGGAATTGCGTAACCTTTTTCCAGACCAGCACTTTAGAATCCATTAACAATAGTGTTGCTAATAAGCTGAATAGTTCGCAGTATAGACGGTCGTACAATAGGCACAGCAGGACTGTTTTACGACACGCTTCTATATGTAGACTTGTAACACGTGCAGGTACATAGGTATTCAATAAGGTATTCGCTACATAGACATTGGCAGACATCCTGGAGTAGTGTAACGGGTTTACAGTATGAAAGCAAAGACGCAAATAGTACGAACGGAAGATGTTGTTACAACAGTGTTAGATTGAAGGTGAGCGAAATTTTCTGCCGCGAATTGTTTCGCCATGTGTAGGTGACTGGACGCGTTGAAAGAGGACGCTGCGATACCTGCTCGAGGAGACGCGGAAGCGGATATCCAAATAATGACCTGCTCCCGAAGTCTAAGACAATCGTTTTATAGAGTTACTTTGTATTTCTTATACTTTGGTGCGCGGGAGAGTTTTCTTTATATTCACGTGAGATTATTAAAAAAAGGCTTCGTACTGTAATGTTTTGATACGAACGTTGTAAAGGTTTCACCCTGTAATGCATACTGTAGCTGATAAGTTACATAGCGTATTTTTTTCCATTTTCTCTCAAACTGATAAACATTTTACCACAAATTCATTTGTAGCTGCTTGTATACATAGTGTTCCATATGATAGTCTGTCATCCTCGAAATTATAAATTGCAAACTGCAACTGAATCAGTTCGACAGCGCCGCGACGGATTAGCTGTGCTGCGGAGCGCGCGGCCTGTTCGCCGTCGTGAGTTCGAGTCCCCCCTCGGACACGTGTGTTTGTGTTGTCCTTAGGTTAGTTTACCTTAGTTTACGTAGTTTGTACGCTACGGACTAATAACGACGCAGTATGAATCCGATACATTTACAAACATTTGAACATTTCTTTTTTAGTTCGACAGTTACTCCTAACATGTGCGTTTGTTTACTTTAATATTCCTACTTTGCCATGTGAAAGTAGTCAGTCACATACTACTGTTGAATTATGGATTACTTTCAGGAACGATGAGAGGCATAATAGTGATATTCACTGCATTGGGTACATCATGGAAGCACTATATAGCTGGCCAGCTATGAAGTTTTTGTTGCTAGTTGTGCATAATAATTTTACGGATTTTTTCCAATATTTTGTCAGTATATACGCACTATACATTAATCGTGATAGTTGTTATAGCTTCAAATAAAAACTCAGGCCACAAAGGGTTGAGTTGTTAAAAGTTGAGCTGTGCTTGCAAATGGAGTGTTGTATAAGGATTATGGTATGCAGCAAGTAGCCATAAAATATAATTGCTAAACGAAGAGCTGCGTATTTAAGAGAGGAAGAATAATTTTGAATTGCAGCCACATCTCTCGCAAAAGCAATCCAGATCACAGTTTTAACCTTTCCTATAGTACACGGACGAGAAAATGGATAGCGAAACTCCTACTTCATAAGAGAACGAACAGCAATAGGAAATTCTCAAAGAAGTGCTCTCTGAAGCATACACATTGTTAGTCTCGTACAAAAAGAATTAGAAAAATGTTCAAATGTTTGTAAATCTATCGGACCAAACTGCGTGGTCATCAGTGCGTAGCTTACAAACTACTTAAACCTAGGTAAACTAATCTAAGGACAACACACACACCTATGCCCCCGGAAGACTCGAACCTCCACGGCGAGCAACCGCGCGCTCCACAGCGAGGCGCTTTAGACCGCTCGGCTATTCCACCGCTTCCGGAAAGAAGTAGAACTACTTAAACCGCACTAGGTATCACACGAAAAGATAAATATCTTGATGATGGACAAAAGCCGAAACATATTATAATGAAGTCAACGTGTGCCTGAAGTATGGCCTTCAATGCTGCGAGCAAATGTTCAAATGTTTGTAGAGTCCATGGGACTTAACTACGGGGTCATCAGTCACTAAACTTACAAACTACTTACGAACTAGCTAATCCTAAGGACGGCACAAATATCCCCCCGACCGTAGTGGCCGTGCAGACCGTGACTGAAGCGCCTCAGTCCCCTCGGCCACCGTGGCCGGCAAAACTGCGAGCCATGTAACTTCTATGCAGTACTACTGATTACTTATAGTCGGCCGCCTCCTACGCGCTTTATTTAGGAAACTACAGTAACGCAGATGTAGCGTCGGAAGACCACTAAAGGCAGCTCCTACGACACGTGAGCACGTGTGCGCCGGCTGTCGCGGTCGCTGTTGTGGGGCGACCCTGAGGATTATTGTCCGGCGCGGCTGTCGTGGCGGGCGCTGGCAGCAGCAAGTGCCTGATTGGCTCGTTGCGCTCAAGGTCGCGCAGCAGGACTCGAGTCACGCACGACCTCATGAGCACCGCCGTCGCCCCGTCGTCAACTGCAACCCTCCAGAGGGCTTGCCGCCACTGAATCAGTCTCCGGAATTAAGGACGTGACAGCGGGAGGGTCTAAAAACAGGAAAAGGACAACGAGTCCTTAAGGAGTAATTTAAATGGTGATTAACCGTTATCTACGACCATGACGACACTCAGTGCACTAACAAACTCGAGTTTATTTTTTTACTTGCTGCTGGCCCTCTAACAAGGAAGCATGTTTCTTGAATTCATGATAAACTACAAAGTTTCTTTAGTTGTATCTTTAGATGTTAAGTGTGATTACAAAATGCTCTGTATAAACTTTAGGGCACAATTTATGTAAGTACCTAAAATTTCTAATTTTATATGAACTTTTACTTTGTACAGTTCCTTATCTTAGCAATATGCATATTAATATTTCACATTTTCTCACATTTCGAGGAAGCTTTACGTATTGTGTACTTATTGCCCCTTTAATCTTGTGATTCTACTGCGAATTCTATGTAATATATATCTATAAATGTGAATGTCTGTTTGGTGTATGTGTATCACGTCTGAGCCACAAGACAAAAAATCAAATGTTTGTTAAGCTTATGGAACTTAACTACGGGGTCATCAGTCCCTAAATTTACAAACTACTTATCATCTACCTTATACTAACGACGGCACAAATATCCATGTCCGAGGGGGATTCGAACCCCCGACCGTAGTGACCGTGCAGACCGTGACTGGAGCGCCTCACTCCCCTCGGCCACCGCGGGCGGCAGCCACATGACATAAAGGTCTAAAAAATTTTTCAGGTACTAATGTCCATCTGGAGAAGGCTTTAGCCACGGTTTTATTGCGATCAGATAGCTATCTATCTATCTATCTATCTATCTATATATATATATATATATATATATATATATATATATATATATATATATATATATATAATGTGAATGTCTCTTCGGTGTACGCGTATCATGTCCGAACGACAGGACGCAGAGACTTAAATATTTGTACAGTTAGTAATTTATACCTGAGAAATATATATATATATATATATATATTAATGTGAATGTCTCTTCGGTGTACGCGTGTCATGTCCGAACGACAGGACGCAGAGACTTAAATATTTGTACAGTTAGTAATTTATACCTGAGGAAGGTTTTATAGCGATATTAATAATTTGAAGAATATAACTCGAAATGCGGAACAATAATTACTGTTTGGAAATTATATTTACTCTTTGAAAATCGTTTTATTGGTTGCATTGTTGGTTGAGGGTTGATAATAATAAAATGGTGGTGTATATTGGGAAGGAAAATTATCGGTTTATATAAAACTCTACGTGTGTATGTGTTAATATTTCGTCCTGCAGCGAAAACTACAAAACGCAAATTAATGGTCTGCGTGTAATTGTTGTCCGAAGTCTCCCGTTGTACACCATAGCAGTTCTATGCCGATAGCTATAAGGGGGTGGAAGATATGGTGGTCGAAAGCCGTCATATTTAAAAAAAAAAAAAAGAAAAAAAAAATCGGACTGAAGGCCAGCGATGACGTTTGCGACACTATAGCAAGGAGGTGACATACAGCGAAACGTGATGCCACAGACCATATCTTTGGTCTATGCGTGCTACAATGTCTTAAGCTCGGCAAGATAAGCATACGAAGAAGAAATATAAGAATAAGTAAATAAAGCAGTAAAAAAGAAATTTATTTTAATACATCTCTTTAAAAAAATCGATTTGACGTTTCGCGCATTATCTATGACAATCAACCAACACGCGACCGGAGCCGCGGGTATAAGCTAATGTTTGTACATTAGTCTTAACTGTTCCCTGTACAGATATCCGAAGAAGGGCAATAAATGCTCGAAATAGGTTGTAAATCAATCTGCAACCTTGCAGTTGTAGCTGTATACTTTTCCAACCTAGCTGTGAAATTGTTAAGACTAGCGTTAAATATACTATAAGTGTGTTGAAATGCGCCCAATATCGTGATGTAAATAAGATCTTCTGGCAATTTTCTAATAATTTAAGCCGTAATTGTTACAAATTCTAGGCAAAATTGCGCAACTTCAAAGCCACGCATCCAGTTTGACGTTGTTCTTACTTGACCAGTAAGGAAATAACGTAAAGAGAAACCATGGGGATTCAACATGTCTGCCATCAGAATTAAGGAATTGTATGTTCAGAATTTTATGGACGAACTACCGAACGTGTAGACAACAGCGCCAGTCGGCTAATATTGCCCATCGTTGTTACGACAATATTTTCACAACTATGGAAAAGTTGCCCTTGAAGTTCATTTATATAGTCATACGTGACAAAGTGTTTGTGATCCATAGATAACGTCGCTTGCAATTTGTTATGTGCTTACAAAAAGTCATAGAAAGTAGATTGTCTAATTAACAGTGTTTAGCGAAACAGTAAATTTAATCTGCTTGTCTTCTTTTGCCTACTGTAAAAAGACATTTCAGCAAAAAACACGAATTTCATGTTAGCAACACGTCAGATTTCATTGTATCTTACGAAAGATATTAGTTTGTGTACGGAACTATTTCGTATGTAAATAGGACAGGTGAATTAAGAGTCATGAAATAAATTACATATCACCCGTTTATAATAAATTGCTTCAGAGTTTCTTCGCACAGCTATTTCAAAAGTATTCATCACTTGTCATAGCGCTACATCCTGCTTTAAGTGCAATAATGTGTCCTTCAGCTGTCTCTGTTGATGTGCTATCCTGGAAATGTGGAACCAAATCACAGTTAATTGCTTCTTTGTGTATAAAGAACGCATAGAAGACTATTCTGAACCATGCCGATGACTTGTTTGTTGAGCATGATTGTTTACCATCAATCCTATGCTCTGTTCTGCAACTTAAATTGGTCTTCTTTTCATCTAATGAGTTTCGTTTGGGGAATCATCAGGGAATTATATAATTACTTTTATAAATAACTTAATAACATCAAAATCATTTATCTTTGTTAACTTTTTTCACTACTCTTACCCGAGAACTTCGTTTGATAGCCCATCAAACTAACAGCACTATATGAAACAGCTATAATTTGATATTACTTGGCATTTTCTCAGCTTGGACAGGTAAATAATGGAAGTTAATTTGTGTAAAAATTAGCTGAGATATTTTCTGTGTGTTTTACCCTGTCATACTGCGAAGATTGCGATGTCGGCTGTTACAGTAGCCTTTTTCTGGGATAGACCCGGAGAAATGGCACTTTAGCTTTTATATTGGTACACGTGTGGACCACGTGCTTCGTTACATGCTGCGAAACAGAGTAGTTTGGATCTGTAGAGGACTTACGTGAACGACTTGATGAGGACAGACAAACTGCAAAGGGAAAACTATGTACTTAACAATACTATGTTATTTCTCTGTGCCTATTAATTGAATCGCGAACCCAGTCATTGTTGTTATCGAGACAATAACCATACCGAGGAAGAATGAAGAGATAGTTCACTGTGCGTGTTAGGAGACGAACTCATGAAATTATTGTGGTTCTCCTAAAATAATTTTATTTGGCCAGACCACTAGCTTACATGGACGATAACTAGTCTTGACACATTATATTGTCATTTTCTACTCTTCATTGGCCAGGTATAATATCACATTGTCCTCTGAATTACAACAAAACACTGTGGCAGAATATAAACGTTGTGCATAAGGCCAATAAGTCGCACATGTTGCTTTTACTGGCAGATCTACATTTCGGTCTCTGTGTTATCATAATCGATGCTCAAAATGTGGATTACAATATGTAAAAGTATTGAATGTTCTTATTTAACATGAAGTTATAAATTTAGGCTTCAGAATGAATATTCTATAGTGTTGAATGTTTTAATACACATCTAAGCATTGATAGTCTAAATCTGTCAATAAAAGTAATATGTGAGACTGATTGCTGTAATCTTTTACATATCTGAAAACCGTAGCCGAGCGCAACATTTCAGTTTGAATACAGTCTTTGCTAAATGTGCTGTTACGTGTTGCTGGATCTATCCAAGTAGTTTAGAATCTCCGCAGATGCCCTAATATAGAAAATGTGTAGCCAGCAAACTGCGTATTCCGGCATTTGATGTGATCAAAACATTGGTCGTACTGCGTGGTAAATTAGTTGTAGTCGTTGAAATATATGTACTATCTAAGTAAATACTCTGTTTTGAACACCAATTTAGTGGATTTATTTGATGAAGGCAATATTCACACAGGATTTTAACCGAGAAAAGCATGGCCCCCTGACTTCAACCAATGCCTGTTCTCAGCATAGGTGACACCACCTCTCTTTATTCTATCCCCCTTGGCCATAAGATCAGGACCTAAAAGAGAAGTGAATGAGCGAGTCTTCCAAATGTTCAAATGTTTGTATAGCTTATGGGACTTAACTACGGGGTTATCAGTCCCTAAACTTACAAACTACTTTTCAACTAGCTTATCCTAAGGACGGCACAAATATCCATGCCCGAGGGGGGATTCGAACCCCCAACCGTAGTGGCCGTGCAGACCGTGACTAGAGC
The DNA here is from genome assembly GCA_026315105.1 of Locusta migratoria. NCBI lineage: Eukaryota > Metazoa > Arthropoda > Insecta > Orthoptera > Acrididae > Locusta > Locusta migratoria. The sequence goes on from CM048747.1 coordinate 109,452,853, forward strand.
GCCTCAGTCCCCTCGGTCACCGCGGCCGGCTGGGCGAGTCTGCCAGCATTTCTTGAAGTTGTGACTCTGGAGACATGTCTTCAAATTTCACTGGGCAACACGAGGTCTCAATATTACGTGCTTCATGTCTCAATGGCACTTTTATTGGATGACCACCATTTGTATCACACCACACTGCTCTGTTTTAATTCAGGGCACAACGTGATATTCCAGAATCGTTGAAGATCTAATTATCTCCCATGTAAGCTACAATTCTCGGTGGATAAAATTCTCGGAAAAAAGTAGAACAATGCGATTGCTCAAAATAATTTTCCCAGCTGTCAAATATCGTGTAAGCGAGTCAATATGCCTGTGGATATGAGTCCTAAAGGAGACAGGTAAGCGGCGTTCATATTCCGCCATAGTAACCTTAAAAACGCTCATTTCTCAGACGCGAAGTTGTGTGGCAACAATGTGCTTGGGCAGGTAGAGGCCACTGGCTCGCCGCAGCCCGCGCGGCCACTGTGCGTGGCTCCCTCGCCGTCCACCTGCGGCGGCGTACTCACCCACGAGGGCCGGCGAGAGCAGCGCCAGCAGGCAGTAGGCGACGCGCACGCCGCCACCTCCGCTGCCTCCGCCGCTCGACATGTCCCGAACGGGGATCGCGCCCATACTGGCCCTCGGGCCGCGAGCCGTCCAGCTGCCAGCCGCCACGCGCCGCCCCGGCGCATGCGCAGTACTCCACCCGAGTGCAGCGCCGCCACTGGCAATTACGGGCCGATTGTTGTCAGCTGTCGGGAGGTCTTTACTGCCGGCGGAAGCCGGTGTCGCTCCGATGGCCGGTGCTACACTCCAAGCGTTTACCACGCTTTTAACCAGTGGCGTGGCACGAATTTCTGCCTCCCGGTGCTAAGCCTGAATTTTCGGACTCACCCAACCCCTGGTTTCGGAATTAAAAATAAAATAAGCCAGGGGCGGACTAACGCTGTTCGAGGCCCGGGGCGGCGGCAAGACAAAATGAGAACCCCCCCCCCCCTTTCCCGACTACTTGGAAATACCTGTTAGGCCGGGAGTGGAGATAGAAAAAAAGTTAAATTATCTTTAAACCTATCAATGATCAGTGGCGGCGCTAGGCGTCGGCGACGTCGGCCACCGCCGACGGCCTCGCGCCTGTGGGTGCCTCGCAAAACATTGTTAAGCTTTTACCATTTTTTTTCTTCTTTTTTTATATTTGGTGTTTAACGACGCTCTCCAACTGATAGGTTATATAGCGTCGACCTACATCTAATTTACACTAGCTTAACCAATGGTCGAACACAACATTCGTACCCAGGGGTTGGATTCGACCCCCGACGAGAGGGACCTCGCTCACCATGGAAGGAGGAAGCTTATGGTTTAACGTCCCGTCGACAGCTCAGTCATTAGAGACGGAGCTTACGCTCGGAGTTGGGTAAGGATGAGGAAGGAAATCGCCTTTGCCCTTTGAAAGGAACTATACCGGTATTTGACTGAAGTGATTTAGGGAAGTCACGGAAAACCTAAATCGGGATGGCCGGAGGTGGATTTGAACCACCATTCTCCCGAATGCGAGTCCAGTGCGTTACCACTGCGCCACCTCGCTCGGTTCGCTCACCGTGGTATGACGCCTTAGTGCGCTCGGCCATTCGCGGCCGGCAGCTATTTAGTTTTCCGTATTTATTTCCGTATGTGTGCAGCAGTGATGCAATTTTTAGTTAAATACTTGTAAAACAATGTCTTCAGTACATTTTAGAAAGCGATTTGGAAGATGTATATCCATATGTTTATATAACAATCAGAATCATACTCAGTTCCAATCGGTACAGCTTAGGCCAAGAGAAGCTTCACAAACTTAAAATTGATTAAGACTAACTTGAAAAGCACAGTGAGCCAAGAAAGTCTATCTGCGTTGTCAGTACTATCAACTGAAGCCGAAATAGCGGCTAGTATAAAAACGTGATCGTAAGAAAAAATTATGTGAGACGAAAAGGTGAAAAGTTCTCTAATTCGTGTAAATTATTGTAATTTTTGTCATTGCAATAATACTTGTATATTATACTAATGGAATTTTAGTATAATGATTATAGATGTATAATTCAGCTCATTTAACAATTTCTTCATTAATTGATTAATGTAAAAGTGAAAGGGGCCTCGCAAAGACGAGTTCGCCGACGTCGGTTTTCATCTAGCGCCGCCACTGTCATTGATATGGTTAAAGTTTATGTTATCAAGTCCACTTGTGACAATTTTCTTGACAATTTCTTATCCACCCTTTACCTCACTCACGTTACCGCGAGCACCGTGCTAACTTGTCTAGTTGTAATTGACCGAACGTTGCACGTGAGGCCCGTAGGCGGTTGTCAGTTAATATTTGACTAACCTGGAGAACCCTGAACCGTATGAGGGTAGAAGTGCCAAAGTGCAAGACAAACATGCAGCGATGGGGCTTCCTAAAAGGTAATGAGAACACTCTGTGACTTTGTGGTGCTGAACTGGATCCTCAACACCTGTTTATCTGTCCATATTTAGAAAAGCCCTGTATAATGGAAGACTTATGGGAGGCTAACAACAAATCCATATCGGCTGCTAATTTTTGGAAGTTAGATGTCTAGTTCCGGACACGGAAAGTAAGTGCCTGGTGTCTTGAAGTATTTTATCCATTTCAGCAACTGTTCAGATTATAAATTAATGAAATGCAGCAACCAGTTGCTTGTGGTTATTTATTTTTAACTTTAACGACCGGTTTCGGGAGCTTGAGTGCCCTTCTCCTGGTCTACTTTTGTACTGTTGCTTAATGAATATACATGCAATCTTTGCACTTAGCGTTGATTCCAATACTAGCATGTATATTCATTAAGCAACAGTACAAAAGTAGACCAGAAGAAGGGCACTCAAGCGTCCGAAACCGGTCGTTGAAGTTAAAAATAAATAACCACAAGCAACTGGATGCTGCATTTCATTAATTTACAACCTGGTGTCTTCTCTCTCGTAGATGTCCCCAGTGCAGAAGCAGCACACAGGTTGTAGACTCGAAGTTTTCTGAAATTGAAAGTGGTGGATCCTGTGGCTGTCTAACTACCATTATGGGCTGTCTAACTACCATTATCGAAGTCGATGAATTCCTATAGAGATGCCAGTGGCTCTTCTATTTTTTACCAATCACTCCAATACAGAAGCCACAATCTGCATGTTGACGTCAATATTAGTCACAAAAAGAACGTTGTTACAGTCTTAACACACTCTGACATAAATTGGACGCACTTTACAAATATTTTTAGCCCCATTGTCGACCGATTAACACAAGGCTGGTTATCGCAAGTGCCGCTAGATGTTTACCGTGTAGAGGCTCGCAGTGAACTGACCAGTAGTGCAGCTGGGCTCCACGCTAGCGCCTAGAGTTTTGTCGCCAACCGAAACTTCTAGAACGCCACACTTACTCTTTACCTAAAATACTTAACCTACTAAATCTACAAAACAATAGTGTAATCACAAACAATTATTTAAAACTCATTACGGCAATAGAATTGATAAACGAATTTTTATTTATTTAATAATTAATAAAATACCTTGGAGGTTGTGGATCAAATGTTCAAATGTTTGTAGTGCTTATGTGACTTAACTACGGGGTCATCAGTCCCTAAACTTACAAACTACTTATAAACTAACTAATAGGACGGCACAAATATCCAAGCCACGGGGGGATTCGAACCCCCGACCGTAGTGGCCATGCAGACCGTGAATTGCGCGCCGCAGTCCCCTCGGCCACCGCGAAGGTTGTGGCGCTGTAAAGATATAGCAACAGCCAATCAGATGACTCTTAGAGAAAGGGGGGAGGGAGTTTTCCCACGTGACCGTACTTACAGTACCATCTGGCTACTATCTGGCACGGCCTCTTCCTACTATCCCACGTCTGTTTCATTATAAGTAAATGGAATTATGAAATAAAGAAATGGCTGCTGGCTTGCAAGCCAGTACCGCCACAATGTATCACTATAAACAAGGAACTTTCGAGAATTGGAGGCTCCCCAGGACGAGAGGCACGAGACAGTAAAAAGATAAAGTAAATGAAATATTAGAGACTTAGAGGCCCTAGAACAAGATGTAAAGGGCGCTCAAAAAAAAAAAAAAAAAAAAAAAAAAAAAAAAAAAAAAAAAAAAAAAAAAAAAAAAAAGGAGAGAAAGAAAGTGAAAAGTGCTTTCGAGCTACTTGGAGGCCCCCAAAGACGAGAGGCCCGAGGCGGTCCGCCCCCTCCACACCGCCCCCGCACAATTAGTCAGGCACTGAAATAAGATCTTTCACACTGCGTACCAATATACGGTTAGTGTTTATAAAAAGAAGATAGCGACGACAGTGGCGCAGCCGCGGGCAGCACCTCCCAAAGATTTTTTATTTTTATTAGTTTCTGTTGTTTCTTGTTTCCATTTTCTTAACAGGTCGGTGCCTGATATTTGAAATAGTACACATATAATAAATCAAAACGTAACTATAATTTGCCAAGCAGAAGTGATGCCGCCACTGAGGACGTGTGCAGCTGTTACTGTGAGCGGTTTTAATGCCGCCGCGACCAGTTTGGATGCTGCCGCTAATGTTACTGCTATGCTGAAGTTATCTGGCCGCTGTGGCCGAGCGGTCTGCGGCATGCCAGTCACGGTCTGCACCGTCGCTGCGGTCGGGGGTTCTAGTCTCCCTCGGACATGGATGTTTGTGGCGTCCTTAGTATAAGCTAGTTCATAAGTAGTTTGTACGTTTAGGGTCTGATGACCCCGTAGTTAAGTCCCACAAACAATACAAACAATTGAAACATTTTTGCTGAAGTTAAGAGCAGATTGTTCATATGCGGCGACACGCTGCTTAGCAAGTCAGCGGCGCCATCGAGTGGAATCGTATGAACAGCAATAGTGTTAGTTTAGTTCTACTTTTACACGTAGAGTCTCATGTTAATTGAACTGTAAAGACCTTTCTCTCTGGCTAGTAACATAGAAGCTGCTTAATTATTTTTCAAACCAATTAGATACACTCCATTTCCACTTCGTTACTACTCTTCCACTTTCAAATTAATTAGAGCCTACTCATTTCATTTCTTACGAAATTGTTTTAGAATTGGTTAAATTATAAACGGAGTAAAAATATGTCATAAGTTAATAAATTCAATAGGCCCCATTTTCAAAAAAAATGAGCCCCTCCAGAACCAAATCCTGGCTGCGCCACTGAGCGACCACTTCGTAATTTATTTTCCTAGCATAAATTTTATGAATCTCTTCTATAGTTTACATTATTCTAAACAAATACGTTTCGAAAAATATTTATATGACATATTTGAGATGTCCGTGACAATAGAGAAAAGCTGCATAAACATGTTAGTATCAACGATACGATAAACCGCAATCGCGATAGGCTACAATCCGACCTTTATCAAAGTCGGAAACGTAATGGTACGCATTTATCCTCCTTACACGAGGCATCACAACAACGTTTCAGCAGGCAACGCCGGTCAACTGCTGTTTGTGTATAAGAAATCGGTTGGAAACTTTCCTCATGTCAGCACGTTGTAGGTGTCATCCTTATGTGAATGCTCTGAAAAGCTAACCATTTGCATATCACAGCATCTTCTTCCTGTCGGTTAAATTTCGCGTCAGTAGCACGTCATCTTCGTGGTGCAGCAATTTTAATGGCCAGGGGTGTAGCTGCAGGGAAGCTGTACTTCCTAGCAGCGGCCTTAACAACATACCATTTCTTACATGCTGCATTGCTTTTTTCAATGATTCCTTGCTCCATTTCTGTTACCCTGTCTTCCTTATGAATTGGATAATTTGTCATCTTAAACACACTCGACATTTTGGATACAAGCTTTTACATGCACATTTCTTTTAATTATTTTACTGTTTTTTTCTGTTCCATAGGACCCAATTGAGGAGTGAGACTCCATGGTCATGGAACAAGTCAATACATTAATTGTTACACAAGAATGGCAATAGAAAAATTTTAAGTATTCCTTTGCACACGATACTCTTAAGACAAGGTGAAAAGAATCAATAAAGAAAACATGAATTAGCTTAATTGTGTAACTTTTCTAGGAGTTCCTCGACAGAATAAAAGGAGTGGGTCATGAGGTAACTCTTCAAATTAGATCTGAAAGCATGTGGATTAGTGCTAAGATTCTTTAGTTCTTGTGTCAACCTATTGAAAATGGATGCCGCGGAATACTGTACACCTTTCTGCACAAGTGTCATGGTGGTGTGATGCAAATGTAGATTCGATTTCTGTTTAGTATTAACCGAGGGAAAGCTTCTAATTCGTCGGAATAAGTTGATATTATTAACAACAAACGACATTAAAGAAAGAACGTATTGTGACGCCAGAGTGAAAATTCCCAGACCACTGAAATATTGCACGAACCACCCGTTTTTTAACCAGAAATATCATTTTTGCATCAGGCGAGTTACCCCAAAAACCAAAACCGTACGTCATAAGTGAGTGAAAGTAAGCGTAATAGACAACTTTTGTTGTGGAAAAATCACTTATTTCAGATATTGTTCTAATGGTAAATATATCAGAATTTAGTTTTGGAACAATATCCTGAACATGGGCTTTCCATGACAGCTTACTGTCTATATGAACACCTACAAATTTGAACTGTCATAGTCTACACAAAAAATTCATTAAACCGTTATTAAAACATCAGTAAGCCCACAATGTTTAAGAGGAATTAACTCATATTCATTATTGCAAAAGTATTTCTGTTATGAAACTTACTTAATCTGCAGGAAAATTGTTGCAAAACGAGCATCCATTTTCGAGTTTCTGTTGTCAACAAAACATATGACTAAGTGGTTCTATTTCAACAGACATACCTCCAGTGTTCGCTAAGGACGTAATACCAAAGCGCACGTTGCATCAGCTATTTAGTTATCGGAGAAATTCAAAATTCGTTATCTTAGACACCTCGTCAATTTTCTCGACCTTCTCCTACCATTACTACACTAGAGCACCAACGAAACTGGTGTAGGAATGCCGAGAAATATGATGGTCCTGGTTTTGAACCAGTGTCCGCTATGCACTTTTAATTTGCCAGGAAGTTTGAACAGTGTTCCGGTTCAGCAATGCAGGCATCACTCGGAGATATACCTACTATACTGGCGACGCAGTGCACATAACACTTTTCAGGGTGTGACAGAGTACAATTAGTCACGGCGTTTCAAACAGTATGTCTTCCAGAGGCAAGGAGACGCAGAAATGCTGGTTCTGCGTGACGTCATCGTAACGTAGCTCTGCGGAAGCTTTTACAATTATTTATTTTATTTATCGTATGGCATATGACAGCAGCATATATACAAATATAATTAAACAAAGAACAAGAAAATATATACAAATACCAGTAAAAGACTGTACAAGACTCATTTTCGGTACTTGTGAGTGATCAGTGATATATTATGACAGAACACTTGGAATTACGACATGTGCCATGTGAGACAAGCTTTTGGCTACACATCAATATCCAGATCTTGAATCCACTTCATAGCCTGAGGTGAGGCTTCTATAAACTCCTCAGCAGAGCCACTACATTTTCTTTTGGAACACACTCTTATCATGTGGTCCAGTGTCTACTCAGGTGCTCCACAATCACAACTTGGGCTGTCCGTGAGTCCCCACTTGTAAAGCATGGCCTTACATCTGGTATGGCCACTTCTGATGCGATTGAGCTTAGTCCAGTCTTTTCTTGCGAAGTTGAACCCTTTTAATTCTTTTGAGGGATCACTTATGAGGTGATGACTACAGACTCAATTCCCCCACTCCTTTTTCCGGTTCTCTTTTAGGATGAAGGCGACCTCTCCTCTTATATATCAGTTATTCCATATCGGCTTTCGTGATTTCAAACGGTAATTTGGCAAATTTTTTATTACATCCCGCATAGGTAAACATTTTCCTTCATTTACTTTTACTATTTTTTCCATTCTATAAAAGATGCTTTTAGTCTTCTTAATTTTGGTGGAGCTATATTAGCGATGACGGAGAGCCACAGTGTTGGAGTAGACTTTAATGTGCCGGTGATTATCCGCATGGTTTCGTGGAGCTGTACGTCTACCTTGGTGGCTTCTCTCCCAGACCGGAGTACAGTATTCGGCAGTGGTGTAGACTATCGATGTTGCTTCTGTTCGCAGTGTGGCTGCATTTGCATCCAAAGAACTTCCCGCCAGTTTTCTAAGATGGTACTCCAAGATGGTACACTCGGGGCAACGTCCTTCGTAAAAAGGACGGCGAAAAGTCTACACAAATGGCGACCGTACAGGATCAGCGATCTCTTACGGTCTTTACCAGCAGCAGCAAATAACGAACGAAAACGGCATTTCTAAATGCCAGCCAACATGTTTTGGCCCTACATTAAGCTTTTACAGTGAGAGGATACTTCAAAATTCGGAATAAAATTGAAGCCGGCCGCGGTGGCCGAGGGGACTGAGGCGCCCCAGTCACGGTCTGCACGGTCACTACGGTCGGGGGTTCGAATCCCCCCTCGGGCATGAATATTTGTGCCGTCCGTAGTATTAGCTAGTTCATAAGTAGTTTGTAAGCTTAGGGACTGATGACCCCGTAGTTAAGTCCCATAAGTTCTACAAACATTTGAACACTTTTTTTTTTTAATAAAATTGAAATTTGAAACTATGTTTCACTGTGTGGAGAGATGTCTGCAGGTTACGAGGACTGCATCCTGCCTCGTATTAACACTGCTGTGTGTGTCCCGCCTGCATGGACTCGCCGGTGAGTCCCTCCTGTTTGTTATTCGCGGCGGCGGGCAGGGCCCTTGCCAAAGGCGGAGTTATCTGGCGGGCGTGTCGTGCCGTCCCACAGGGGTCCATGTCGGCCGCAGGCGAAAGGTCATTAATATCGGCGGGAGGTCATGAAAGCACGTAAACAGCTGGAATATTAACGAAGCCGGCGCAAAACAGCTGCCGCTATCGCCGTCCGCATCACGTCACGTGACTGCAGGCACTCCGTCTCCTGGCGCAAAGCCTGCGGGGGAAAGCCGCGATCGCCCTGCAAGGGTTGCAAGCGCCACTACCGCTGGTCTCGAAACGGATGTTAGGGCTGGTCCCCTGTTGAAGGGTTTATCACATCATATTTAATTGAGAGTCGGAACTGTTTGCGGTCTCGTGCAGTTGGAATTAGGAAGAGTGACAGTCAACTCACATGCGGTTATTTTGGCCCACTTTAGGTTACGGTAGTAACACTAAAAGTGGGCCTTTGCGATCGTCTTTTGACAGCTCGAAATTTAAATGAAAATAACGGTTTAATCATTCATCAGACACTAAACGCGAATAACCGAATTTGTAGAGGAGAACATCCTCTACAACTTAGCTCTCTTATGTTTTTTTTTCATATCTCGTAGTGTTTCAAAGATATTTGCAAAAATAACGGCGATTTTTGGATGTATGTCTGTCTGTCTGTCCGTCCGTAACGTGTTCCCTGTTTTTAAGAAGAACCGTTCAACCGATCAGCAGCAAATTTTACAGACATGATTGTAGGCCTCCAGAGACCAGAACCTCCCTTTTTCAAATATTTCGGACAAACAATACGGTAGTAATACCAAAAAAAGCCGTTTTTTATATAATTTTAATTGCAAACGAACCGTTCATCTGACACGAAAATTGAATAAACTAATTGGTAGAGGAGAAGATTCTCTACAACTTAGCTCCCTTATGTTTTTTTCATATCTCGTTTCGTTTGAGACATATTTGCAAAAATAACGGATATTTGACACCCTCCATTGAATTAACGAAAACCAGCAGTTCTGGACATGTCACGTGACATACGCCATTTGCGTTGCGTATTTGATGATTTTCTTATTGTAACTTACACGTTGTCATTTCAAAGTAATGGCGCACTGAATAATTAACAAAAACACATCGTTCTTCGTACGATAAATGATAATCTAGAGTCTAAAAATGCCATATTAGCATCAGTTAACAACGGCCATCAATAGTGTGAGATTAAGGGTGTCATCTTCTGATTGAAAGCCGTAGCGTAGTGGGCGTTAGACTATGACGCTAAAGGTCGCTGGATCGGAAACCGCCACTACCAAAATTTTTTTTCCTAAAAGGGTTTCAGACACACCTAATTTTTTATTATTTAGATTATTATTTTGGTCCAAAATGTTTGCATAAACTTATAAAACTACATATCTAAAGTGGGCCATAAAACACGTCAGTGCGATTTTTTTTTTTTTTTTTTTTTTTTTTTTTTTGACCTGAAGAACGGTATTAAATTAAAATTTTATGAAAGAAAACATGGTTTGTAGAAGGCTGTTATGTCGATTTATTCATTTGTGCATTTTGCATATTCTCAGTTTCGTCTTAATTGGCTCAGGGGTGACCGTTACTTATTCGAAACAAGGCATTCATCGTTTGCCAATATCGCAATCTTTATTAATGAAAATGTAAATCTGTGGTTGTTCAAAAACTTTTATTTGCGAAAGTTTCAGATGCTTGCTTTGAAAATTCGACACAGCGCTACATTACAATACAGGAAAGTCTGTAGATCCATGTTTCTTTAATATATATAATCTTTTGTAAATACGTGACATTCTTCAAAGCTAGGGGGCGAGCTACATTGTTATTTGTTGGGAAATATATATACCGAGGTGGTCTTCTTCAGTTTTTTTTTTTTTTTTTTTTTTTTTTTTTTTTTTTTTTTTTTTTTTTTTTTAGATAACCAGATGAAGATGACAACTAAGTTTGTCGAAATCGTTGATCTGAAATAGAGTATTAAACAAGCGATATTGTTATATACATTTCTCAATTAGCTTTTGTATGTAAAGTTTTGTGATTTACTGTAAAAAAATTTCACGACTATCATATTTGTATAAGATATAAATTATAAAAATTTGCGTATAAAATATGCGCGTACTCGAGAGCAACGTTGCGTAAAAATTTGAATTCCGTTAGCTAAGTTTCTGAACACAACATGAAACAAGGTTTTACGTTAGAATCGTAACGGGGTAGAGATAGAAAGGGCAGGCAAAGATGAACAGTACGGTAATGATGAAGTGAAAGGGAACCAGCCGGCCGCGGTGTTCGAGGTGACTGAGGCGCTCCAGTCACGGTCACCAACGCCACTACGGTCGGGGGTTCTAATCCCCTCTCGGGCATGGATATTTGTGCCATCTTTAGTCTTAGCTAGTTCATAAGTAGTTTGTAAGCTTACGGACTGATGACCCCGTAGTTAAGTCCCATAAGTTGTACAAACATTTGAACATTTTGAAAGGGAACCAACAGATGGAGATGCACAGAGTGAGGAGGAATGATCACCGGATCGATAAAGAGAGAGCGGAGGAGATGGGGAGTGGGATGCGGGAGGTGGAGAGGGGTCGATGAAGGTACAAAGAGGATGGAGGATAAAGTGAACAAAGGTAAGGGACAGATGAGTAGAAGTGACAGAGAAAATAAGACTACAGGGAGTTGGAATCATATAGAATTCCAATTCAAACAGAATTCTGAAAGTGGAATTCTAATAGTATAAACATGTATTTCCTCACGGAGGAATTTTACTAGGGGGCTATGCTCCAGACTGAACGTTGAAAGGCATAATTTCTCAAATGATGATTCCTCTTTTGTGTCTTTTCCATTTATTCTGTAAGAAGTCACAGCGAAGAGGTACAGCAAATCTGCATATAAAATACTTGTGTATGTAGATAATGACAGAAGTTTTATCTTGACCACCCACGCACTGCCATCGACCTCCAGTAAGTGGAGTTACAAATTTTTGAGTGGGTGTTGTTGGTAAGGAGACGTGAACTAATTTTAACGGAAAAGTTCACAGCTTTTATTGCACAGTATCTGAAAATCCTGGTACTTATTTATTCCAGTCTCAAGTTAGTCAATGTCTCTCTGCTTCCATTTCTTCTCTCTTCGTCCATCTACTCATTCCTTCTCCCTCTGTCCATCTTCTGAACCTATCTCTCTCTCCGTGTGTGTTTCTGTGTGTGTGTGTAGGAGAGAGAAAGACAGAGAGATTATTTCGACTCATGTTATCCAATTTCCCAGTTCTGTGTCAATCACCTCCTCGCCTCTAAGTCGAAATTCTTCTTCAACTCCACATTCCACTGTCTCTGCCATCTGCCGTAAATAATATAACACTGTTAACTATGATGTGACCTGTGAAGTGGCCTCTAAGTTTATTGCTAAGCACTCTCCACCATATGCCGAACGTAATGTTACGTAGACGGTGATGTTCCTCTTGTTCTGATGGTCAAGTACGGAAAAATGTCAAGAAGATCAGAATAAAACCGAATATTTTTTCGAAGTTCGTAGATAAAGTACCCTCTACCATACGCCATACAAAAATTTAATGTATGCGTGACATGCCTGTTGTTTTGAAAATCAAGTCTGTAAAGTTTCTTCGCAGTCGATAAACGGCCAAGTAACGATTAATATACGAACGTACGCACAAACAAACATTCACTTCTACTAGTAATTAAATTAATGCCAAACTGTGATGTTGTTTATGTGCAATAAACGGACAAAGTCCGGGCTTCTGTGTAAATGTTTGTAAGTTCATAGGCTGTCTGTATGTGTAAATCTCAGCTCAGAAAGTCTTGAGGCACTGTAAAGCACTGTCTCCTGAATGTTATCCAACGGATCGTATTATGTTATTTATTTATCGTATGGTAATACAAGTATACAACAGTACATGCAGTTAAGTTGAAATGTACAAATTTGGAAACCAGTTCAGAGCATTTGGACTGACTTGATGCAAACTATCCAAATCGCCGCTAAATGCTCGCAGCGGACACTGTTTGAAGATGTGTTCAATGGTTTGCTCCTCCGCTCCACAGTCACAGTCAGAACATGGGAGGAAGATCCACTTGTTCATCCTGTAAACACACGTCCCTTGACCAGTCGTGATTCGGTTCAGCCTCAATTACGTTTGGTGTGGTAGGTGGAATCCCTCAACCTCCTTCAATGGATCTTGCACCTGTGGGCGTTCTGCAGTGGATGTTCATTCCAGCGATCTTGCCACTTGGAGGTCACAACGAAGGAAATAGTACTTTATGAGTGACATCAGGGAGATCTCCGTGATTTGAGACGGCATGCTGGGGGATCCTGTACAGCATTATACGAGGGAGAATTCTTATGAGACTAGATGTTCTCAATAAATTATATCTTTTAAATTAGATCTTGCGGAGCATTATTAGCCAGGACAGGTAACCACTAGATGGTCTTAGATATGACAGTGCCAGTGATAATTCTCATGGCTTCATTAAGTCTTTGTTGTGTGAGCGCTGTTTTCCCCAGCAGAAGACAAAAGAGCGAGAGCAGCAGATCGTAGGGTATTGGTGTTCGCACCCCATTTTCTGCCAGCAATCTTGCGAAGCAATTCTACTCTTCACTCAAGTTTCTTCGACAGCTTTGACCACTGTTTTTTGAATGTCAAGGACCGATCCAGAGTGAATCTTAGGTATGTGGGGATTGTAGTTATGGCACACTTCGATTCTGTCAAAAGCCACATGTAGCTTTCTTTGGGCTTCTTTTATTCAGGTGGAATGCAGTAACCTCAGTTTTATTTCGGTTAGCTTGAAGTCTCCATTTATGGAACTATTCAATCAATTTAAGTGGCCTCTCGTCAGTACCTGCTCGCAGTGCTTCAGTACCTCACAAATAGCTTTTAATCAAATTGCGTAGTTATAGTAAAACGACCCGAATTTGCGACTGGATATAGGATTTCCTGTCAGAGAGGACACAATTTGTAGCAATCGATGGTAAAGCAACGACTAAAACAAAGATTATATCGGGCTTTCCACAGGGTAGTGTTAATGTTCCTCTGCTGTTCCTTATTTACATAAACGATTTGAGAGAAAATCTAAGTAGTTCTCTTAGGTTGTTTGCAGATGTCGCCGCCATTTACCGTCTAGTAAAATCATCTGAAGATCAAAACCAACTGCAGAACAATCTGAATAAGATATCACTATGGTGAAAAAATTGGAAATTGACTGTAAATAATGAGAAGTGTGAAGTCATCCACATGAATACGAAAAGAAATTCGATGCATTTTGTTTACAAGATAAATCAATCAAATGTCAAGGCCGTAAACTCCATAAAATATCTAGGAATTACTATTACTTTCGACTTAAACTGGAAAGTTCACGTAGATAATGTCGTGGTAAATGCGAACCAAAGACTGAGTTTTATTGGCAGAACCCTTTAAAGATGCAACAGAACTACTAAAGTAACTGCATACACTATGTTGTCCGTCCTTTTTTGGAGTATTGCTGCCCAGTGTGTGATCCTTATCAAGAGGGTTTGACGGAGGACATCGAGAGAGTCCAAAGAAGGGCAACTCGTATTGTCACGATAGAGAGGAGACAACGTTACGGAAATGATACAGGATCTGGGATGGGAATCATTACAAAAACAGCTCTTATCGCTGCGGCGTGGGCTACTTACGAAACTCCATCGCCAACATTCTCCTCCGAGTGCAAAAATATATTGTTGACTCCCTCTTACCTAGGTAGGAATGATCATCAGAATAATATATGAGAAATCAGAGCTCGAACGGAGAGATTCAAGTGTTCTTTCTTCCCGCACGCTATTCGAGAATGGAATGGGAGATAAATAGTATACAGGTGGTTCGATGAACCCTCTGCCAGGCACTTAAATGTGATTTGCAGAGTATCCCATGTATATGTAACTGTAGGTCTTTACTCTGGAAGACTACTGCTAAGTTGTTTGCACTGGGGATCAAGGAAGAAACCCCCATGAAGATTGTGATCACTGCAGTCGGGCGATCCTTGGGTAACTGTTACTACCGGATAATTCTTCCACCAGGGTGCTGCTACGCAGGAACAATTATGTAAAAGATGGACATGGCTCACTGATGACACGGTGCGTACACTGGTGACTCCAGCACAGTGTGTCTCGTAGGACGCATGCGCCAACTATCTGACTATGGTTCCGCCAATCTGATTCCACACACGTGAGACTGTCCTTACTGCACGGCCTCCTAAGGGATTATGCCAACTAATAACGCCCTCTGTCTTCCCATGGCCGTGTCGATACTGGTGTAGTAGTTTTTGGTTGCCTCGGGATACTCGATGTTACATAAAGGTTATTTGTAAAAGCTACATACTATGAAACTTGCGAACTCTATACCTGACGTGTCAAATCACTTTCATTATTTAACTCGTCCAACAAGAAAAGATGATTCTGCGGTTTCGTCATTTGGAATTCAATAATGGTGTGTAATATAATGTTTTAAATCTCTCTACGATGAGTCACAAATGCTCGTAACATACGTGTTTCTGTTCGTTTAGAATTAATAAAAATCTACATTGTCGCCGCGGCCGATTAGCCGTGCGCACTGGGGTGCCGTGTTGCGGTGCGCGTGACCGTTCGCCATCAGGGGTTCGAGTCCCCCGTCGGGAATTGGTGTTTGTGTTATCCTTAGATTAGTTTACCTTAGTGTGTAATCTACGGACTAATAACCCAGAAGTTAGGTCCAATAGATTTCCAAACATTTGAACCTCTACTTTTCTTTCTTTTTTTCTTTTTCATTTGGGACATCAGCAAGAAGAACATTACCACTACTGAAAATTTTGCCCGGTGCATGGTGGAATGTAGTGTTTCACCATGCAACAGTTAATTTGGCACACGTGTCTATGCTTTCATGGAGAAGGTTTCTATACGCAACCAGGTTTGTTACTGTTCATGGTCTAGATTACCTCTCTATGAATTTAGACATCTGTGTTGGCAGGCCCGAAATTTTTTTTCGGGGGAAAAGCTTAAAAATTTTGGAAAATGTTCAATTTGTTGTAGTGCTTATTGGACTTAACTACGGGGTCATCAGTCCCTAAACGTACAAACTACTTGCGAACTAGCTAATACTAAGGACGGCACAAATATCCATGCCCGAAGGGGGATTCGAACCCCCAACCATAGTGGCCGTGCAGAACGTGACTGGAGCGCCGCAGTCCGCTCGCCAACCGCGACTGGTAAAAATTATGGACGATATACTAAATTATCGGAATGTATATCACACAAAAAAGAAAAGAAAAAATGTGAGGGTTCAGGCAGAGCGCAGTTATTTACTTAAGAACTAGGCGATTGAAAATAAGATAGTTTCATTAAACTCCCCTGTCCTTGGCTTAGCGTTTTACAAAGCTTCGTGGAGACTTGCGTCGAAACAAGATTGCAGTAGTTGTACTGAAGTAATGCCACCTGTTAACCCAACATCAGTTTATGTTGGAAAAGTTCTCTCACAGATGGCGTTCCATTTTGCGTCTTCTTGACTTAACGTTTTTCTTGACTTTGCCGGTCCTTGTAACCAAGCAATATTGTAACAATGCAGAGGTAGACATCGTTAATATTATGTTTCGTCGTGATCGAACTGATATCGGATGTGCTATGAAGCAGCATATACTGTTGGCGAAGGAAGTTCGGAAAATTTCGTGAGATTCACCTAAAATTTTGAGGAAGGTTTGAAAGATTTCGAGAAATTCAATCGAAAATTCTTTTTTTATGGATTAAAAAAATTGAAGACATTCCGATTTTTAACATGGCCTAGCAACACGCCTCCGCGTCACCTATCGTCATAAAATTGGTAGTTATATGGAAATTTTTATATGTAGTATAAGAAGGAGGAAATGAATTATGAGAGGCAGAAGAAGACATGGGGAGAGGAGGACATAGGGGAGGGAGGAGGACGAGGAGATGTATAGAGGAGTGGACGGAGGAGATTGACAGAGAGAGGAGCGAAGAGTAGAAGGACCGAGATTCGAATAATTAAAAAGCAGGGTAATATGGGGCATTAAATTTAGTTATACATTTATTTGTGAAGACTATTGTAGGTATCTTTTCTGGTTTCATGAGCTTACTGCATTTGTACATTCTTAGAAGTGGTTAACATCTGTCACCACATAAAAGCAAGAAATATGGCGTTGTACAAAAATTATTTGAAATGTGTGCAGTAACGTTCACCATATGTGCAGTAAAATTCACCGTAAGTCTGCCCCTGTTGACCGTCGGCGCTTTAGTGGTTCTGTTGCATCTTTTAAGGGTTCTGCCAAAAAACGCAGTCTCTGGTTTGCCTTTCCAACGACATTATCTATGTGTTCTTTTCAGTTTAAGACTGAAGTAATAGTAATTCCTAGTTATTTAGTGGAATTTACCCGCAATTACTTGCGAAAGAGGTATATATCAATGCAACTACCTTTTCAAAAAAATTTCGGTACTTTTAGCTCCATTTCACTCGCTGTAATGTATGGTCTAAAATGTACAGAACAGTAAGCTGCTCGCTAACCAGCTTTTTCAATACACGATTTGTAAATCAAGAGCACTCACTTAAGAAATAGCGTCATTTGAAAACGACTGTTATGAATTATGAAAAGGTGTATGACTTATTACAAAGCCGAGATATTTTACTACCAATTGTCGAAAAATCAAATGTTTTAAACGCATACTTTCAACAAAATCGAGTGACAAGCGTTACGAGAGTAAAAGCTGCCCCAGAGTGAAAAGTAGACATTTTCTCAAATGTTCAAATGTTTGTTAAGCTTATGGGACTTAACTACGGGGTCATCAGTCCCTAAACTTACAAACTACTTATGGACTACTTACGAACTAGGACGGCACAAATATCCATGCCCGAAGGGGGATTCGAACCCCCGAACGTGGTGGCCGTGCAGACCGTGACTGGAGCGCCTCAATCCCCTCGGCCATCGCGGCCGGCAGACATTTTCTTTTTTCACAGGCAAACCAAAGCTTGTAAGGAAAGAATAAGTTGATAAAATGATGTGGGGTGGTCTTATAGACCGTGAAAATTTTTACAACGTGTAAATCGAAAATGTGTTTTTTCGGCTCGGCCCGGCCCAGCGTGTAGTGTGAAAATCCAGGCTCGGCTCGGCCCGGCCGGCACTGTAAACGCACACTAAGCAATAAGAAGAGCCCAAAAATTTCGTGTTTTGCAACAAATCCTACCGAAGCTGCTGTTAAACTGGAATGAAATTCTTTCGTTCTTCATCGGGCATGTTATACTTCGTGGCGGAGTGCTGCGTGCTGCCAAATCTAAACGGAACTCCTGCCAACAAACTTGATGTCCTACTTACTATGCGTATCTTTTCCGAAAGAAAAAATACGTCAACTATCTATGATTGAGGAACATTCAGATGAAACATGAAAAAAAAAAACGTCAACTATCTATGATTGAGGAACATTCAGATGAAACATTGTAGTTTTGCACTTGAAGTCACATTATCATTGATATTATATCACCAGTTCCTCGAGTAGATAAGAACTCAAGACAAATGTAATATTCATTCTGTTGTAATACTGAAGCGGTCACTACATATCATTAGTCCCGTAACATGCGTCACAACTCAGTTAACTAAGAACCGGACGTGGGCGATAGGCATGTTGTTATACAGGGTGTTTCACGAACTGTGTTTGCCACTGTAACTTATAAAATAATAGGTGACGGGAAATTTTAATGCGGTAGGTCAACACAAGAAATGTAACACTTTCTGCGGAGCTATGAGCATAGTTTATTGTATCATTTTCTAAAGAGTTACAGCATAAAAATATAATTTTTTAAATGGAACAATAGCTTTTGCATAGGATTCGTTGAAACCAGCTGCGTCCAAATCAAATTCAACTACATTCCTATCACAGTTTGGGACCTACAACCCTTCAAAGTTTCAGGGGGAGATACCACAGACGCTGCGCATAATTCAATGCGTCTTCTAAATGTGGTGCGGCCGAGTTGTAACGTCGCCGGTGTCACGGAGCGAGAAGCTTCCTCTATGCGCTGTTAGACTGCCGACTGTCGCCACACACGGCCGTATACCCGACTGTTGGAGACACAAAAATAACCGGGGCTCTATATACCACAGTTACTGACATCGGATGACAATGGCATACACGAACAACGAGTACGTTGACATGTTGCTGATACTCGGCGAGTGCCGACACGATGCCACTGAAGCAGACAAAGCGTATGCCGTGAGATATCCTAGGCGAACAGCCCCGGCAGCCATTACGTTCTTACGTGCTGTGAGATTACCGCCTAATAGAAATACCGGTAATCAATAGCATTGGATAATTAAACAGTATGAAGTTCACTGCAAACATTGACCATGCCAATGCACTAAATGTTACACAATTTTAATCTTATTAATTATGGTAGCAATGTATGTACACAGTTGGGTGACAACATTTATAGTTAGGCCATAGGTAGAAATTCTCCACGTTGAAAGTTGCTGTGTGCTTGTAGCTGACGGGACGCCAGCGAGCAGGCCGACGTTGGTGGCTTGTTCCAACTTACGATTTTCCAGTTCGTTTCCGGTGAGGGGAGAGAGGGCAATGGCGAGTGCCAGGCACAGTGCAATGCATAAATATTGTAATACTACTGGCATTTGAAGGGATACGATGCAGTTAGGAACCTTTAAGGCCCTCATTACAAAATAGCCTGTTGATAAATAAACAATACATTAGCTGATATAGTCACATCTGACGTAATATGTTTAATTGACAATGAAAAGTAATAAATTACCAATAAATGCAAGACAGTTACACAACTAGCATGGCAATGTTTGTTTATAAAAATAATACATTAACTATTTTTCATTTTATTTTCAATCAATCTTTTGTATTTTATCTTGAAGTATTCAGTTAAATCACTTATCTGTGATATAAAGAATTGCACGATTATTATAAACAGTACAAAGGATGTTTATACCAATATAAAATCTAAGAAGAAATTTGTTTAATGTGTAGTGTAATTATTTTGATTTTAAGTAAAGTTTTAGAAATGTATTGGCTGAGCGCTGTACGTTGGCAAATCGGTTAGAACAGTTCACATGGGCAAGTTGATGACGTAGGGGAAAAAACCCCGGAAGTTGAGCTTTTGGCGCGCGCGCGCGCGCGAGGGCAGGAAGTGAGGGGGTCGGGAGCATGTGGAGAAATGTCCGGGCGGCGTCGCTCTGCAGCAGTCGGCATGTGGATCTCGAGGTGGTGACTTTAGATTTGTGTGTGGCAATCGCCACGTGTGGTTGCTCGTCGTAGACTGCACCAAGTTAAATCGAGTGCTACTGTGTGTTTGTGAATATTTAACCAGTGCAACAAGGTGTTCATCGCATTGAATTAAAGTGACTGTGATTTGTTAATGTAACACGTGTCGTCGCATAGGCATGAACATAAACGGTGTTTGAGACAGCCACGTGGTGTGAAAACAATTCGCGACAAATATTAGTTTTGTCTGGGGGCTCACGAGCTATAACTTTATTTGGTAAACGTGTCGACGTACAGACGTATCAGCCACAGGGTTCAAATATTGTGAAATAAACAACATAAAGTGAACTTTTACGTGTTTTCAAAAATAGTAGTTAGTACACCCTTTTCTCTCATGAACTTGATTTTATTATGAATTTGTTTTGTTAATCATATGCAGGGAAGGAAAGCTGCGAACGTGTGATATCATCCCCTAGAAAACGAGTCAAACAGTCGCAATCACAATTGCTGCAGTCGCTGGTGTCAGTCTCACATCTGTGTGGCGTATAGTACAGCCATGTATTACATACAGCGTGTGGTATCTGCTCCTGAAACTTTGAAGGGTTCTAGCTCCCAAACTAACAGTGATAGGAATGTAGTTTAAATTGATTTGGACGCAGCTGGTTTCAACGAATCCAATGCACGATTGAAAAAAAAACTATTGTTCCATTTAAAAAATTATATCTTTGTGATGTAACTCTTTGGAAAACGATACAATAAACTATGTTCATGGCTCCGCAGAAAGTGTAACATTTCTTGTGTTGACCTACTGCATCAAAATTTCTCGTCACCTATTATTTTATAAGTTACAGAGGCAAACACACTTAGTGAAACATCCTGTATGTGGAATGGTAACTTCAGCAGCATGTCGTTGCTGCACACACAAGTAGATATCCTACACAACACAGAACAATGCAGCACCAAAGCATATAGATAGGATTTATGAGGAAATCCTAATTAACACTAAAATTTCATAAGATATATTCCTTTATTAGATAATTGTGATTAATTGCTAACTGAAAATGTTTAAAACAGAACTTCCAAAGTACTTTTAAATCACTTGATAAGTATGTACATATCTGACAAAGCTCTCAAATGTCGCAAAGATTTGCGAAGTGAAGTGTCCTAGCGAGCTTTAGCCCTGTTAGAGCAAGTCTCTCACACAAGAAAATCTACTGTATCTTCATTAAAAAATGAAAAGTACACAGCAATATACGATGACAACGAAACAGCTAGTAAATTCAAGTATACCATCAACACGTGGTGAATATATGGCTCTGTGAGAATCAGTGTTAATAGAAGAAGCGATTTTGGGTTCAATATAAAATATTATGGGTATAAAGCATTAAGCATCATGTATTTACATTATACAATGTGCACTTTTCTATTATGTTGGTCAAACTGGAAGGTAATTTAAACTAATATTTAACAAACAAAGGGACACAATTTCCCTCAATATTTCTGAGACGTAGCAGACTACTACCATTAAACTGGCGAACTGCCTCAGGGAATTTTTTTCACCTGCAGAATAAAAGTAGGAACTGGACGTTTTAGCGCACTTTCAGGTAATATGGCACAGCGCAAAATTATTTAAGAGGACTATAGGCATAGCAAATAATATATCAGTTTCATAATGAATAATTAATTTATGGGTAGAAAAAGACGGCGTAGAGTGGCAAATGTTATCTTTTATAGGGGTAGATCTATATTTAGGCCACTCTGCAATAATTGACAGTGTTTACAAAGTACGTTAAAACACGCAGAAATTTTGAACCATCATATTGAGGGTTAAGGTCACACAGATGTGAATTTTATAAGTGTGAAAATTGACTCACAGCAAGAAGTGGAGCGATAGCGGAGAACGGAGGAAATAAATACGCGATACACTCCCTCACCAATACTCTCAAGGCTGTCGATCAGACGAGAAAGACTGAATGAGTTATATGATTCTTTAGACCGCTATCTATTACAGACAAAAATAAAAGATTAACTTAAAACCTATCACAGAGGACAGACAAGCTCATTGACTTCCGTCCCAAGCAAGGAATTAAAGGACATTGTATCCAGATGGGCAACGGCACACGCAAGACGTCTAAGCCAAATTAGGGCCAAATTAAAGTTCTACAGGATAATTACTCAAATAAGGAAGTCCACTGCCGTCTCCATGTTACACTAAGAAGAACACAGCTAACGTCTACAACGACGTAAAAATAGTTAGCGAAACCTCCAAATGCTCATGTCAAATGACTAAGAATGGCATTGCTATTGCTGTTCGTGGCTTAGACATGCTAGTGATGCTTCAGAGTAATGTGTAATATTTTTAAACAAACCTACCGATCTATCTGATGACTGGTTTGAGGCGGCCGTCCAATCATCCTTTCCTTCGCTAACTTCTCCATTTAAAATTATTTTTTGGATGTATTCCAATCATTGCTTTTCCCTACAGTTTCACATTGCTTTCGGTATAACGCAGTCTCCACACGTCTCCACACGACATATAATGATGTCCCTTCTTCTTATCATTATTTATCATTGCATCCTTTTTTCTACGATTAGACGGACACCACCACCACATACGTTATCAGTCCATCGAAATTTCAACATTCGTCTGTAACACATCTCAAGGGCTTCGATACTCTTCTGTTCAAATTTCCTTGCAGTTTATGTTTCAGTTCAATACAAGGCTGGTTACGAAACGTGCACACTCCGAAATTTCTTTCTCGCTCTAAGAGCATTCTTCGTACCAGTTGACTCCACTTGACATAAATGTACTATTTGTCCCTGTCAGTCTACCTTTTGTGTCTCCTTTGATTCATCTGTCGTGGGTGACTTTACTTCCAAGGTAGCAGTTTCCTTAATTCAACGACGTCACGATTACTAAGTTGATCGATACTTTTCCTGTTATTCTCATTTCTGATTCTTCCCATTATCTTTAACATCGTGCAGTTTCCATTTTGTCCACAACATAAACTCAAAATATGATTTATTTCATTTAATTGATCCTGAAATTATTCTTCAATTACTGTGACGATAGCATTCGTCATACACATATCCTTCTTGTCGTGAATGCTCCTTTTTCCCCAGTCACTCTACTTTTAAAATCTTCCGTGCTTCGTCTGCCGTGGGTCACATTACTTCCAAGGTAACACTTAAATTTACGACGTCACCATCACCAATTTCATTGTTCATTATTACGTTATTCTCTTTTGTAATACTTCTCACTGATTTTGACTTTTTCTGTTTCCATTTTGTTCACGATATGTACTCAAAAGTTTATTCATTACTTTTAACCGATCCTACAATTGTTTTTCACTTGCAGTGAGGGTAGTAACTGTTATCAGCGAATCTCATCTTTGAAATCTTTTCAGTCTAACCTATTATGTAACTTTCGGAACTTCCTTTTACATCCCTCATTGCTTGTTCGATGTCTTTAGGAGCGAAACACTTCATCTATGTCTTGTACCATTTTCAATCCACGCAAATTCACTCTTCGTATTGAAGTTTTTTTATTCCTTCTCAGTCATTGTCTGTTGTCTGTTATTCGCATTACCCTACATTCACTATTATTTTTTTTGTAGGAATTTTGAATATATTACGCCAATTTACATTGTCGAATGCTTTTATAAGTTTACAAATCTTAAGAATGTTGTTGGACATATTCTATTAAGGGGAGGAGGAAAGAAGAATGAGGAAGAAAGACAATGACTCCAGCTTCCCCATGGCACTGTAATTACTCGATGGTGAGTAATGAAAATTTCGGCAGGGCCGAGATTCGAACCCGTGTCTCCGGCTTTGGGATAGTGGTCACATTAGCCTCTCCGTCTTCCTTTTTCTTAGTGCTTAAATTAACCTTTTTTTAGTTTTACTATTTGTAACCTTTTATTGTTATTGGTAGGGGGTGTGAAGTTTAGTTTTGGTGGAACTTAAATACAAATCACGAGGAAAAAGCGGAAGGTACAGTAAACAAGAGCTGTTTATTCGTCTGTTTAAACCGTTGTATTTAGATGTGTGCATATTTCTTCGGTATGTTTTTTATGAGTTTAGGTTTCAACCAAATTTTATGTACCCAATCTTTTCCTGGCCACACATTATGCAATTACGCACGCCCACGTTGAATTTAAAACGACCTCACAGTGTCACATCTAACAGTGGGCTTTCAGTCGGCTTCTCGAAATCTCTGTTACCTTATTTAATAGTTCGTTCTAATTTGCTTTCTATTCTAGTTATGCATAATATCTTCTCAGAGCTGCTGCACTCCAGCAATTTGGAGCATCTGTGAATATTATTACTAAGAAATGGACATAATGGGTTTTTCATTTTTTTGCAGCGTTGTATTCTCTCGTGTTGCCCGTTTAAGTGTATCCAAAATTGCACCACTTACATGTCATTATTTTCAAATTTGTAACTTTCTGTCATCCCAGCGATCCAGTTGATAGCATTTTTTTTTTTTTTTTTTTTTTTTTTTTTTTTTTTTTTTTAGGGTGGGGGGTACGAAACATCCGGAAAAGTTATAAAGTTATTTTCAAATTTCAAATGTTTGTTTGGCTTACGGGACTTGGGGTCATTAGTCCTTAAACTTACAAACTACTTACGAGCTAGCTAACACTAACAACGGCACAAATATCCATGCCCGAGAGGGGATTCGAACCCCCGACAGTAGTGGCCGTGCATACCGTGACTGGCGCGCCGCAGTCCCCTCGGCCACCGCGGCCGACGAAAAGATATTACTGGCGGTATTATCTCTGTATATGTCGTTCGACTCACAAAGACAATAATTAGGCGTGTCAATGTCTACACATCCGTTGTTTTCCCACGCCCTGGACGGTGTGAATCCGTATGTGTTAGGTCACAGCTCAAGCGTTTCAGCCATGTTTATTGCATGTAATCTTACCTGCGTTCTGTATTTCTGATCAACTAATATGTACCATGTGGGTGTAGATGAACTAGTTACGTACGGTGGATGCACTGAACGCCAAATATTGGGCCAGTTTCTAATCAGGTGTCGCATTTCCATCAATCTCCTGTCCCACACCGCATTAATTGACGGTAAATATCTCGTGCTGTAGGGTCTCTGAACGTTGGCATTTCATGTCGGACATCATTATATTCTACCTAAAATATTGCAACACGGACCAAAGTGCGCGAAATATTGCTCTCTGGGACATGTGGCTTGTAAGAGCTGAGTGTTAGTTTATTAATTAGTGCAGATGTAGTTGAATGTGTCTGATGTCATATTCGACACATCACCCTCATTAACACGGCTAATCCTTTAATATATCCGTTTTTATGGCATAAGCCGCCACTTCTTGTGCTTATAAAACACACTAGGGATGCCAAAAGCGATCTGCCTTTCGGTATTGGGATACCTGTGCAATATGTGGCAACCTTGAAACGAGTTATATATTGGCATAGTGCCCACATTGTGTCATGTCCATTGCTCTTAGGGAGTTATCAAGTGCTTTATTATATACTGTCTGTAATAACTGCTTGTAGCTCGCTGTAGCTGCTACTCGTATATCCGGGGTAAAAGGGATTTCCAGGCATCGCATTGTTTCCATCTTTTGTAGTGGGTCAAGTTCTCAATCCAGTCCTCTCCCAATTGGCAGTAACCAACATTTTGTCACGTTGATATTACTGCCTCCAAAGTGTCCATATTGTTTGATCCAGTCGAGGGATTTTCGAACCATGTATAACAGGCCGTCTACGTAGACTCGATAGGTAGTGTTACCTGTCACTCCCATGCCTTAGAGCACTCTCCTCAGCCCATTCGTGAGAGGTTCAAGTGCTACCGTAAAGAGTATCATTGGTAGTGGGCAAACCTGTCTTATTGAATTCATTATCGCCTGCATTTCAGCCATTCAATATCACTCTGGAAATCGCACCTGTTAATAGCCACATGATAATCTGAATGTAAACTGATGGAAACTTTCAACACGATAAAGTACCTGTTCATAATGCAACGCCTGTGGCGGAGTGGTTCCACTGCAGTAACATTCTGTAATAGACTGGCCTGCAGAGAGTCCTTCAGGAATCCTACAGAACACCTTGGGGACTTTTGGAACGCCGACTTCATGTCAGGCCTCACCGACCTACATCGATACCTCATGTCAGTGGAGAACTCTGTGAATAATGGGCTGCTATTTCCCAAGAAACCTTCCAACAGCTTATTCAACATATGCCTGCAAGACTGTAAGCAGTTATCAAGGCTAATCTGGGTCAACAACATACTGAATTCCAAAATTACCAATGGAGTGTGCCACGAACTTGTAAGTCATTCTCAGCCAGGTGTCCGGATAGTTTTCATCACATAGTGTATCATTTCATGATTATAGATGAGTTACCGCCAACCTCTTTACACCAGTCACCACTTTGATTTCTTTTTTGATAGGGAGGACCCCATGGTGCAACAAAAATGAAACGTTTCGATCTGAAAATAAACTCCAATCAAGATTTTTAACGTACTTGATAAATTCATAAGCAACAGTTATTAACATATCTTTAAAAACAAAACGTTTTAGTAGAAAACTGAATGCGGTTCACAGTACTGTGATTTTAGAGTTTGCGTACGACCTCCAGATGAGGAGGCGATCTTGTACTTTATTGTATCAAAGCCAGCGATCGCTTGCATGGAAATTATTTATTTCACATGATTAGTTTTGACAGAAGAAGCTGCTATCCTGGGAAGATCTTCTACAAATGTGAAGATAATACAGAATAATTTCACTATCTGTATATAACACATGATCATTTCAGCCTAGTGTTTAATATATACCATCCAATTCGGTTATCCCTGTCCTGATGTTCTCCAATTCTGTCATGATTAAATTTGGCAGGTTATCAAAAATGTTTCTAAGCCAAACTGCTTAAAGTGAACTAACTTAATGCCATGAGCAACGCACAGACATCCCCATGCCCGAGGGAGGACGCGAACCTCCGGTGCGGAGCGTCCACGTAATCTATGATATGACGGCAATCCCGCGCGGGTGTCAGATTATCGTGAACACACAATGCAAATGATTAACAACCTAGCAAGGAATTAATAACTTTTAATCTCTGACGAAGGATATTTTAGCACTTACGGACTTGTTGCGCTCCGCGCACCATCGATTGGGAAAAAGTATTCTAGAAGATCAGCACAATCTAATTTACTGTAAAAGGAAACCCGCAAACCCGCAAGTTGCTTTGGAATAAAAATACATTATCCAGATATCAACACCGTCTACGGATGTCTTCATCAAAAGAATAAAAGTATGACTCACATGTGGCATTATAACTTAGAGCACATTATGCTCATATCATATAAAATGACATTAAGTTTGATCATGAAAATACATTCCATTTGAATGATAGAACAACAACAACTTATTATTTTCATTCTCCACTCCGAGGAGTGGAGCTGACTGTATGAGATCCGGCCCATAGAGAGTCGCGTTTCTATTCAGCCAAATATCAGAAAAGCTGATAGTGGGGCAAAAGGGGATCCCAATTGGGAATAAGTGGGAGGGGCTTACCAGTTCCTTGGCATACGCCTTACAACCAAGAAAAAACCCAGAAAACCTTGGTCGGAACCGGGGGATTGGGACCAATTTAATTTATCTCCGGGACATTGCCCCGGACTACAAATGGATTATCGGGACAGCACAAGTGCACTACGACAATCGAGGATCGGACGCCCGAGTTATTCTCGTAAACTCGAAGGGATCAGCTCGACCAACTAGACCAGCTAGACAAGCATCACCCTAAAGGAAACGCACCCATGAGCACGGTATCCTCTGCACCTGTAGTGCGTGCCTGCATGACTCTAAAAAACAGCAAATAAATATCAATGGTTTTCATTCAGCTATTTATAAGTTTTGAGTTCCATTCAGTGGCGGACTGAGGGGGGGGGGTCGGGAGTGGAGGGGGCGAACCCCCCCCCCCCCCCGGCCACCGTTCTTTCGAGGCATTTGGAGGCCCCCCAAGCAATGTTTTTTCTTTTTTGGAGCGCGCTTGGCATCTCCTCCTGCTGGGGCCTACAAAAATCGAAAGTAATTCTATTTAGACTGGCCCGTGCCTCTCGTCCTGTGGGACCTCCAAATCTCAAAAGTTACTGTTTTATAGTCTTATATTTCCAAGTGCAAGGGAAAGGGGGGGGGGACTCATTTTGTTTCGCCGCCAGCCCGGGCCTCCAACAGCCTTAGTCCGTCATTTATTCCACTTATTTTAACATGTATGAATCTAAGAGTCCATACAATTCTTCGGGGTTTATGGCTGCATTGTGAATATATAAAATCCGACATTTCGGTCACTTGCAACAGTGGCCGAAACGTCGGGGATTTTATACATTGACAATGTGGCCAAAAACCACGAAGAATTTTATTGACAGTGACCAAGGCCGCGGAAGCTTTCGTTTTCATACAATTCTAACAGTATGAAAGTTCTCACTAAAGTTTCCGCTCCAGTTGTCACAATGTAAATAAGTCCAAACGGCATGTTTCGGGCCTACATTCTCAAGTTCTAAAATGAGAAATCCAAAACGTAAATTAAAACGAAAACACTAAAATCTTTGGTAGTGGGTAGCGTTTGGACTATCTCTGATATAGCAGAGCGTTTAGTTAGCAGTCCACAACTGTACCTCCAACTAGAAACATGTTTTACGGTGAAGAATGTTTATCTGTTGACATTGCGCATATGCCGCAAACATTTCACGATTGACGTTGCCTTGGGGCAGATATGTTTGAGAATTCAAGGTAAGCCTGTCTAGGATGAACATACTTGGTTATACTGACATGGATCGTATTTAAGGTATTAGTGTTTTCTTTTTAATTTACGTTTTCCTTTGCTCTCTCCTTTTAGAAATTGAGAATGGGCTAATGTAGGACCGAAACATGTCGTTCGGATATTTTTACATTGTGACAACTGGAGCGGAAACTTTAGTGCGATAGTGTATACAGTTGTGAGATGGCAGCCAAACAAAAGTACGAAAGTTCCTTTAATTAAGTATGCTTCAGACAAGTACTAGGGTTTTATTTGCGGACTAAGAAGTTAGTACTGCTTCCTCCCCCAAGTCCCCTCAAACCTCCACATCCTTGCTGATGCTGTTGGGTATCAGTGTGCATTTGTACCGCCCTACAGTACGCACGAGGTGCCGTAGTTACTGTCCAAGTCTTTATGGAAAGCATAGAGTTTTGACTAACCTGTTGTCTTCTATAGTTGTGTCCCCAGCGCAGAAGAAGGCACACAGGTCGTTGGTTCTTCTACAGCATACAAGTGAGGCTAAAATAAGTTCTGTATGATGGAAGCATAAGAAGCGACTCGCGAGATTTTTAATTGTCAGGGATGTCATTTATTAAATAAATAATAAAATATGAACAACTATTGTTAATACGGTACGGCCTATGCTGCCCGTAGTTCACGTTGAGACCTCGACTGTTATCACATTTACACAAAACTTTACTCATGACTGGCGCGATCCGGCGCGTATAGTGGTCAGCTCGAGACTGAAACTGCGGCGCGTTGCGAGAGGGCACCTGACGCTCTATTTCGCGCCAAAACAGGGCCGTCGCGCGCCTTCTGCAAAATCGCTCTTCTCTTGTTACAATAAGAGAAGGCACCTTAAACTTTTTAAACTGTCAAAACCTAGCTTCTCCTTGAGAGATATTTATCATAAATTCTGAATAATTAATATTTAGTATATAATAAACAAAACTCATTTCAAAAGAAATCACATGACGTGAAATGCAGCAGCCAATGCGAGGAGAGTACCAGTAACATAGGCGGGCTTTCCCACGGGAACCAGCACCTACTGTGCCATATCAAGGGTCCACGGGAAAAGGGAGGTAAGTAAAAAAAATGAAATTTTAGATTATTACAGCTTTAGAAAGCTTTCAACAAGCTGCTTTTATCGGTTTTTGTTTCATGGAAAGAAGTGGGATAGTCTGAAAGTTACAGCGGTTTAAAAATATAGCATCCACGGGAAAAAGGAGGTAAGTCAATGTGAAACTAGGGAAAAAGGGGGTTAGTCAATTGCAAGCACTGATCGCACCTGTCGTTTACGTTCCGTAGTCCAGGTGTTGAGCATCTGCTGTTGGCGAGGTTGTGTTGTGTGAATTTCTTTATTTTACGTTTTAACTGAACTGTGGAAGTGTACATAAAAAATGAAGATTAGGAAAGTATCACCTTCAGTCAACTGACACATTCAACGAAGAAAAGGAAGAGAACAGGTCGACTTTCCGACGTGAGAAATAAACTTTTATCATCCACCCATGAATTAGGGCCAGATTGTAAATGTTCCACATTGAAATGTTTCCAGAGTATTACTGACGTAGACCGTGGGTATATTACATCTATTATAACAAAATGACTGTGTATGAGCCGAATGCTTACTTGGCAGTCCTAATTAATGTAAATATTATATCGTAAAGGAGACCTAGGCGACCGGAAAATGAAGCTAAGTTTTATGACAGCAGTTATTCATATCGTGTAAGAGTGAAGAGGGAGAATTCTTTCACTGAAGTAAATGTTTGTTCTAAAGCCTTTACATCTTTTCATGGAATATCTAAAAAAAAATTTGAAGTAATACAACGTAATCTGAAACAAGGTGTGAATCCTAGGGATGGTCGAGGCCAACACTCTAATCGTAAACATTGTGTGACATCAGAGGCACTTGAGGCAGTTCGCCAACACATTAGTTCACTTAAAGGTGAACGAAGCCATTACAGCTTGAAAACCTCTTAGAAAGTGTATCTACCACCGGATCTGAACATTAGTAAAATGTTTGAGTTATTTAAAAATCATGTCCTACACAATCTGTGTCGTATGAGAAATACAGACTTGTCTTCAACACAGAATTTAACGTCGGTTTCGGATGCTCTACAATGGACACTTGTAGAACTACTGTGATAGGCAGGCTGCCGAAATACGAGCTGTTGAACATGCTTTAAAATCGTACCCAGAAAATAGTTCAGAAAGGGCGAGTGCAAAAAAAAAAAAAAAAAAATAAAAAAAAAAAAAAAAATAAAAATAAAAAAAATAAATAAATAGATAAATAAATAAATAAATAAAAAAATCTAGCAACTGTCAATGGAGAAAAACTTTCACTTATTAAAATCTGATAAGCTTTATATTCGTAAAAGAAGTTAAGCAAACAGCAGGGCATCAAAAGAATGTGAAAGTATTAGTATGGATTTCCAGAAGAACTTACCTATTCCTAACATCACAACTAACGACGCTTACTACAAGAGACAGTTAACGTTGTACATGTTTAATATTCATATATTGTCAACCGATGAATCATATTTCTTCGTGTAAGATGAAACAGTAGCCTACAAAGGGTCTAATGAGGCCGCTTCCTTTTTGTTTTCTTTTATTTTGTGATGTCAATTCTTGATCCCTCTGTTAGCGAGATTTACTGACATTCCCCGTTTCATAATGACTTACCCCCTTTTTCCCTACAAAAAATTGACTTCATTCTATATAATATTTTCTTTAGCTTGTTACAGTACATTTACAGGAAAACCTTGTAGATGTATCTAACGAATATATGTAAGGCTACACTAAACATAAATTTCAAGACAATTGGCTAAAAATTGCATTTGGTACATAAGGTTTGGTGTTAAAATCTTCTCTCCTGAAAAATTGAGAAGAACTGACTTACCTCCTTTTTCCCGTGGACCCTTCATATGATACTGCTCCCCACCTCACATTCCAACATATGCTGCATTTCTGTCTTTCTTCCGCGTTTAAGACACGTACGATGTTAGCAAAGGAACGGCCAGCGGCCAGAAATATGAAGTGGCCATAGGCCAGGAATATCACACAAGCTCTGTTCTAAATCACAGCGCAGACTCTTTTATCTGGCCTCCCGTCTGATGTGAATATCTGGCACAGTGCTGCCACAGCTGGCAGCGGCTGCGCGCCTAATCTCTCACTGTGATCAGGCCGCCTTTAGGCAGCTCGCTCACTGAGACGGCGCCGGCTGCAGAGGACGGCGGTAGGCATGTTCCCGCCGGCCAGTCGGACCCTCATCAATCAGGCCCGCCCCGTGCTATTAGCGCGCCAGTTTTCTGGCGCGCCAGTCGCCAGTGGCGCCAGTGCCACCACCGCGGGCAGAGCGCCGCCACCGGCGACGGCGTCGGCGGCGCGCTGTACGGGTAACGAGGCGCGGCTGCCTGCTGCTCATTACGGGGTGGGCGGCACCGCGCCGGACAAAGGGAATCCCTGAGCCGGCCGATAACAAGGCCTGGGCCCGCGCTGCCAGCCAGGCCCGGTATAAACGTCGTTACCAGGCGACGCCGTCTTAGGCAATACTCGCCGCGGCTGGCGGAGCGCGAACCGGCCGGCACCAAAGCCTCTTAGCAGGCCGGCTGCCGGCTACGTCGAGAACCGTGACGCGATCAGGGCCGCGCAGCACGCCGAAAACCTATTTTTGCCGCACAACACGGCTTACAAAGGCAGCCGCTTGCTTTCCTGAATTCGAGAGGGGGAAAAAAGAAACTATCAAGATTGCTCAGACTTCACAATATCATAATTATGGCAACCACGCCTAAAGCCGTCCTCTCTTGGGACGAGGAAACGCTGTAATAAATGTTCAAATGTTTGTTAAGCTTAAGGGACTTAACCACGGAGTCATCAGTCCCTAAACTTACAAACTACTTATCAACTACCTACAACTAAGAACGGCATAAATATCCATGCCCGAGGGGGGATTCGAACCCCCGACCGTAGTGGCCGTGCAGACCGTGACTGAAGCGCCTCAGTCCCCTCGGCCACCGCGGCCGGCACGCTGTAATATTTCTGGCTTAAAGGCCGTTTCACACGGCGGCCACACTATGTCAAGTGACGTCACGTGACAGACGTCACTTGACAGATGTGCAATTCACACCACCACGGACGTCTGTGAGCTATTAGGGCATCGTTCCTGCTCTAGTCAATGCCAGTTTCTTTAAACACAGTAAAGAGTAGAAATAATACGAATTTATGCTGATATTAAAGTAAGTGGTTTTCTGATTTCTTTAAATAAATCAGTTGGCATTCCGATTCCCGACGATTTCAGTTTTATTCAGCAATTAGATCAGTTCCTGTCTCAGTCAGCCTCAATCAAGAAATCCGACCTGCGTGCTATCATCTACGTGGGGACGACATCTATAGAAGACGTCTGGTCGGTGAACTTTTAGAGTTTCTACTCGTCATACAGTGCAGTGAGGAGTAACTACAACCCTCGCGTACACTGTCATTGAGGTACAAACGCAAACTGTTGTGCGTCATCCATGGCAACATGAAGGAGGAAAGGAAATAATATAGGACCGGCTAAGCACAAACCCCTGTAGTTTTTCTCCCGTTGTAACGGACGTGGAGGAGGATGTGGTGTCGCCGCAACATGGAATATCACCTTCTACAATATCACCTTCTACAACCCTGCGAAGTGTGGATTGTAGGATCCACCATGTTAGATTTTTGCTTAGTGGAGTGGAATGTGGCTAATGAGAAGCGTTCTGGTTTTCACGTGACAAGCAGAACTTTTAAGCCACCATATTACAAACGGAACTCTGTATTTCGTGCATTTATTTCATTGTAGCGTACGATATATGACTATAATCTTTTTGAAAGCGTCAGAATATTGAAGAAATTTTTAAAAGGCGTCATTTTAGATGTGAACTGTTACAATAAATTAGCGGAAACAACATTTTCATAACTTTTTTAAGGTCTCGTATTTAACGTGTGTCAGTGTTACAAATTGTACTATGTGAAAGAATATAGTTCCTTTTCTACGGCATAACGCATTCTATCAAAGAAGCGTCTTTGTGATACTATGTCATACATAAATATTACAACATATTTTAGCAGTGTAGTATATCTTAATTCATATCCATCTGACCGAGATTAGGAATAGCGTAGTTGGTAGGGTCGCGGGCCGTGGTGCGTACGTGACCAGCGGAACAGTTTCGAGTCTGCGCTATTTCGAAATATTTATATTTTTTCCTTTTTTGTTGCCTTAACATTTCTAGTTCTATCTTATTATTGAAGTATAATAACCGATATTCGTTATTTCTTTTTAAGACGACTTATTACCGTAGTGTTTAGCGTCACGAGATGCTGAGACAAAGAGATGCAAATAACAGGTTTATATATACACTCTCCCATATACTTTTAACGATTTGGTTTAATTATGGTTTATGTAACTTATTTGTTAATTTAATAAATATATAATAATCAGTATTAGACATTATTTATTAGAAACAAGAATGAACTTTGTCCACGAGAGAATTTGTTGAGTTTATCGTTCTAGGCTACTCTGTTTTCCCCACGGTGGTAGTTAACTTGTAGTTCAGTACAGTGTTGGAATAGTTCAGTTTCACAGTGCAAAGTGATCATGGCTAGCGCGTTTCACGGAAGTAGATTCAGTGGAGGAGGAACAGTGTTTACGTACAATACTAAAATCAAACATTATCTCAACGAACATTGTCGAGTTGAGGCGTTGTCCGGCGAGTATAACAAGTAAAACATATTGGTCAGAACCTATTATCTCAGAATACGCAGAATATCTACAACGTGGAAAATGATAATATAAGAGCTAGACAGTTGGAGCTGGTACAAATGATTTATTTTACCGTCGGCAATTTTTTTTTAAGAATTTTGGCCAAAAGTGATTTTATCATAAATTTCTTTACTATTCTCAACTGCTTTCAGATAAATGTACCGTCTTTGTGCTTCTTGAAGGGAAAATAATACAATTTCTGTAAGAGTATTGCCTGCCAAAATGCAAACATAAGAAGGCATTTAGTTTATTTTTATTTACTTTTTTTCCGACGATCGCTAACAGAGATACCGTCGCAAAGCAAATCACGATGAGCAGTACGTTTCGTGGGATGTAGCAGGTTGTTTCAGAGCGTGCTGTAGCTAGGAAGACAGCACGTGTGACCTACGTTTTGTTGGGACAATACGTATCGTGTGAGGACGGCTTAAGGGTGCAAGGACGTGAAACCGGCCGACTTGGGTCACAACAGGCACCACAGGACATTTTAATTTCCACAATGGTCACTTTTTCAAATAAAGGCTTAAGACTTTTTAAGCATGACCAAGCAAGATTAAGGATTCACAGTCATAGTAGTGGAAGTTGCAAAACAACATATTGATTTTTTTTTTACAGGTGAAAAAACTTCATCCTTTTTTCACTTACCACAGGATGCACTTGTTGTAGGTACACTTTTCTTTATGAGTATTGGAGATTTTTCGATGAATTTTTCACAGCGTTCAGACCATATTTGTAGATGTATGAAACTCTAGTCTTTTCGAAATGAAATAAAGAATGTGGTCGAAATTGAGAAAGGAAAGGGATTCAAACTGCAGATCTCTGCCTTTCACGGGGCCAGCGCTCTACGTATCCTAGGTGGTCTCCGTTACGCGTGCGGAGATAGCTCAATGAGTTAAGAGTTGGCCCGCAAAGGCATAGGATCACGGTTCCAATAATAGTCTTGCTACAGTTTTAATATGTCTAAAAGCTCCACATTCTTAAGAACTCAAACGCCAAGATCGCGAAATACTTGTTTATTTAATGACGACATGTTTCGGAGGACTATGCCACCATAATCTGTGTCATATTACATTTTATAAGTTGGTCGTCTTATTTTAAAAAAATGGACATTAAATAATAAGTGCAACATAGCTTGTAGTCCACATATAAAAAACACAAATTGAAACATCACACCTTGCAAGATATTGACAGCTTGGAGGTTTGTTGTATAGATCTATGTAACAAACCTCCAAACTGTTATATCTTGCAAACTGTGATGTCTTAAATTTTGTATTTTTATATGTAGACTACGTGCTTTGTTACACTTATTATTTAATCTCCAGTTTTTCAAATAAATTGGCCATCTTATAAAATGTAATGCGACCAGATGATGGTGGCACAGTTCTCCAAAACTTGTCATCATTAAATAAAGTAGTATCTCGCGATCTTCGCATTACAGTTTTGACTAATATAAAAATTTTATACAGATTGAAAATGTAGCCAGACCGTTGTTCGAACCGTGGTCCTACGCCCTTGCGGGAAAGCTCTCTGTCGATTGAGCTATCTCCGCACGCGTAACGGAAACCACCTAGTTTTTATAGATGGATGAAAATACTAGCAGCTGTATGAAAATTCTTTATTAAATTTTGTGCGACCGGTTTCGGAGCTCCACTACACCATTTTCTAGCCCCCGTTGTGTAACTGTTATTAAGAGAACATTTTAACTGGGTAGCCATTAAAACCGGTAGCCGTAAA
The DNA here is from genome assembly GCA_026315105.1 of Locusta migratoria. NCBI lineage: Eukaryota > Metazoa > Arthropoda > Insecta > Orthoptera > Acrididae > Locusta > Locusta migratoria. The sequence continues at coordinate 109,489,127 of CM048747.1, forward strand.
TTTCTTGTTCTATTCATTTCACACCCTCAACATGAATAGAACAAGAAATTTACGTCTACTAGTTTTAATGGCTACCCAATGCAAATGTACCTTTAATATCAGTTACATAAGAAGGCCTGAAGATGGTGCAGTGAAGCACCGAAACCGGTCGCTTAAAATTTAATAATGAATTTGCATACAGCTGCTAGGAATTTTCATACATCTATATAATCTAATCAGCTGCGTCCGAATACCATATACTATGGAGAGAATGAAACCATCTAGGATAAGTAGATTGCTTGTCCGTGAAAGACAAAGGTCCGCAGTTTGAATCCCGACTCGGCACTAAATTTTAACCTACAAGGAAGTTTCGTAGCTTTTTAGAATTTTTGCACGCCTCAACGACTGAAGGCGTGTCGTCATAGTACTTGCCCGGTCAGGACACAGTTTTAATGTGGCAGGAAGTTTCAAACCGGCGCACAGTCTCCTGTATGGTGAAAATATCTTTCCGGAAACACCCTAGGCTGTAAATGAGTCCTATCTACACTGATCATATCTTCCAAGGTTGGTAGTCCTGCCTGACTTACAGAAGAACTTCTGTCATGTTTGGAAAGCAGGTGTCGGGGTACTGCGGAATTAAAATTGTGTAGACTTGTTGTGTAGCTTTATAGCTTTACAGGGTGCCTCGGTTGCTACAGCGCTTACCCTCGAAAAGGCAAAGGTCACAGGTCAGAATCCCAGTCTGACGCATAATATTAATATCCCAACAAGTTTCGCACCAGAACACTTTCCGGTACAGAGCGAAAAAAAAATCCATCTCGAAAGTGATCTTTTTATTATTTCTTATTTATTTACTTTCACAAAATATACGAAAATTCATCCTTCCAGATTCTTTATTAGGTCCACCTCAATCCCGTAATGTTCTAATGCAGCATTAGTAGTGTGCTGTTTGTCAGTCGCGTCAATTAAATATGTAGGCGTAACGCTGCTCAGCGGTATGAAATGGAAGGAGCATATAAGGACTGTCGTTAGAAAAGCAAATGGCCGACGTTCTTTTAGAGAAGTACTGTAGAAGAAATTTAGAGTGGTGGAATTTGAGGCGGAATGCAGAACGATTCTATTGCCGCCAACCTACATATCGCGTAATGACTACATGGATAAGATCAGAGGGATCAGGGCTCGTACGGATGCATACGAGTGTTCATTTTTCCGTCGTTTCCTATTGGAATAGAACAGGAAAGTAACTAGTAGTAGTACTGAGTACGCTCCGCCACTCACCATTGGGTGGATTCCGGAAAATGTATGTAGATGCAGATGTAGTTGTAGAACTGGTTTTTCCATTATCTGTGTATCTTCAAGTAGGTAGTTATAATTTCATTAAGCTATAGGAAATTGTCGTAGGCCCAACCTTCTACCTGTAAGCCTTTACTACGTCCACAACATGCATTCATCGTTGGATAAAGCGAAAAGTCGCTGTAAGTCAGGTCAGGCGAGTAGGCAGGATAAGAGAACACTTCAGACTTTTGTCACTGGAAAAATGCCGCTTAGCGTCGGTCCGATGTACTGCTGTGTCGCTTTCATGAAATAACACACGTTTAAACCTTCCGCTTCGTTTCAACGCAGTGATGTAAGGAAATTTTTCTACAAAACACATTAGTAGGATTTCCTTAGGAATTAAATGAGAACGTGAGCACCACAGTTCTCTAAGCAATGTCGCTTACGCTTAAATAATTGTGGTGGCTATTGTGTGTGCTTCCAAATAGATGACTGCCGCTTCGTATCAGGAATGAAAACATCAATATTTGACCCATTGTTACAATTGATGAGAAGTAAGTCCCATTCATGCCGTCATCATGCGTCAATACTGCCTGACAACATGCGACGCGCACTGCCTTCTCGTCATCCGTCAGCGTTCGCGACACCCTTCTAGAGGATACCTGTCACATTTTCTCGTCCTGATGCAGGTTTGTGTGTAGCCACAGACATAAAAACTTTGGGTACAGACAGTTAGTGATAGTACAGAGTGCTCGATTCGCAGGACGGTAGTTCAAAGCTACCTCCGGCTATCCAGATCTAGGTTTCCCGTTATTGACCTAAATCACTACAAGCAAATTCCGGAACGGTCCGTTTCAAAGCACACTCTTTATTTCGTCGTCCAACCCCAAACAATCCGAGCATGACCACGTAGTCGATGGAACGATAATACCTAATCTTTCCACTGTCCTTTAGCGACCCTGCAAAACATTTATCTTCACTCTCTTGATCATGATGATGCGATGCCGAGATTATGTGCTGTCACACTAAGTCCTGCCTTCTCAAGACTGTCGCACCCATTAATGCAATTGATACATCCATGAGGTAGTCATAATGTAGCTCACACCCAAACCACCAGATGCCAGACAGTAAGTTTGGAACCAAACGTTGTATATCGATAGATGATCTATCAAGACTCTAATATAATTTGTGCTATATGGTGTCCTCCAAGAGAACGTGCGTAAACTATAAAAATAAGTTGCACCTGACCTGCGGACTACAGAAAAAGCATAACTGAAAGTGCACATCAAGATGAACTATCTTGGTAGAGTGCCAGTTTGTTATACGGAGGGTACTGAGTTCAAGCCTTGCTCAAAGCATTTATTTTTACTGCAGTACGTTCTCAGTTGTTATATGGGGCAACTTGTTCTTGACATGGTCGGAGCTCGAAAGTAATTTGCTTCACACCATTCTTTGTATAACCAATATTGTGAGACATTCGTTCCAGAGCGAACGACACTGTGCGTCTGCTGGTGTCTGTGTTCATGCCTGAACTTTTTTCCCCGCTTATTACTGTTATTATTGCTTTAATTAAACTTATAAATTTTGTTGCCGTTATTAATGTTATTGTTACTATTAATACTGCTGCACGTTTGATGCAATTGTTTCAGTATTCTTACGTTTATTCGGTGAAACTATGAACGAATCCTATAAGTTTCTTACTTTCATATAAATGAAGCAAAAGCAAACTGCCGATATCACACTGATGTAAAATCCGATAAGTCTTTTACTTGTCAGAAACAAGTTGCCCGTATAACAATTTCGAACGTACTATAGTAAAAATATATACTATGAGTAAGGACTTCAACCCAGGACACTTGATTTAACAAACTAACCCTCTAACAACATTTTTTCACAAAATTTTAGTTATCTTATAACATCAAGCATTTCATAGTTGGACACATATAAGATACTTAATGAAGGTACTCGTAATTATATTACATATACACGATCACATAATGTAGCTCACACCCAAACCTCCAGATGCCAGACAGTAAGTTTGGAACCAAACGTTGTATATCCATAGATATAAGATACTTAATAAAGGTACTCGTAATTATATTACATATACACGATCACAAAACAAGATATTCATTCACACATATTTACTGAAATCTCTCTAAGACCGCTGCTGGGAATATCACCTAGATCAATTAAATACTTAAAGAATAACAGAGATCTTGTGACAAAATAAATTTTAAAACTTACTGGCAGATTGAAATTGCGTGCCGGAATCGGGCCTCGGACCTGGGACCCTTTCCATTCGCGCGCAAGCGCTCTACCATTGAACTATCCCGACACGACTCACGGCCCGTCCCCACAACTTTAATTCTGCCAGTACCACGCATCCTATTTTCCAAACAGCGCTCAAGTTCTACTGCAAACCTTGCAAGACTGGATCTCCTGGAAGAAAGGGTATGGCTAAGCCATGTCTCCACCATAACCTTTGTTCCATTAATGTTGGTCTTGCAAGGTTCCTAGAAGAAATTGTGTGAAGTTTGGGTAGTAGGAGGAGAGGTAGTGGCAGGACTGAAGTTGTGGAAACGGACCGTGGGTCGTGTCGGGATAGCTCAGTGGTAGAGCGCTTGCCCGCAAAAGGCAAAGGTCCCAGGTTCGAGTCCAGGTTTCGGGACATAGTTTTAATGTGTCAGGAAGTTCGTGTCAGCGCCCACACCGCTGCAGAGTGAATGTATCATTATGGAAAAATCATTTTGCCTCACCCAATGATTTCGATGTATTAACTCGAAAAGTGAAGATTTCACAGGAAACACCAAGTCACACAATTAAAACGTTACTACACAGGTACCAAATTTGACTATATGCCAGCTTTGAGGAACGCTTTCGATATACATTTCGATTTATATAAATTATAGTATCGACAACTCTGCCTATTCCAATCGTTACTTGATGCCCTATTGCAACTGATGTCAATTCTTTCCAATCCTTCTCCCTTCCCGTCCTTAATAAATAAATAAAAAAGTAAATGAATAAAAAATACATTGTGTAAAGTTTCAGCTACTAACCTCCATAGCAAATAATGCGCTTAATAATTCCCTTCCTAGGAATTTCGTCTTGGACACCAGGCCACCAATTCGGAAGTGAGACAGCATTACACTGAATTTAGACATTCCACTTCAATCATAAAAGTACTGTTGACTTTATCTATTTATACTCCAAGGAGGCAATCCAATAGTATGAAATGTTACAAAAGGGATAATCCCAAGATCGCTAATATACGAGACACGTCCAGAAAGTAAGTTCCGTTTGGTAATAAAATGAAATTGTACACAGATACAGAAGAAATTTTTATTGCACACAATTCTACAACTCTTCAACTACTTTTCCACATAACTGCCGAAATTTTGCAGGCATTTGTCATAGCGTGGCACCAGGTTTTGTATACCTTCTTCATAGAAATCTGCCGGCTGTGTCTTCAACCAGTTGGAAACTGTTTCTTTCAGGTCGTCTTCATTGGTGAAGTGATGACCGTCAAGAAAAGACTTGAGGTGTAAGAAAAGATGAAAGTCGATAGGAACCACGTCAGGGCGGTACGGAGGATGATCAAACACGTTCTTCATCATGCACATCACTTACGCCCGCCATTGAACTGTCGGACCCATCTTCTCACCATCGAATCACTCATCGCATTTGGTCCGTAAACATCGCAAATTTGCCAATAAAATTCACTTGGTTTCACTTTCCTCGCTTTCAAAAACCGAATCACAGACCTGATTTCACAGGCGGCGGGATTTTCAATCAACGCCGACATTTCAAACAAGCACTGCAAAGCGTACGTAACTGACAGCGATCTCCAAATAGCGCACGTTCTTCTCCTTGATACACATCGTCTACAGCGCATGTGCGGAACTGCAATCACAGCGCTGCAGCGGAGATAAATTGAAACGGAACATACTTTCTGGATGCGTCGCGTATAATTTTTTCTGACCACCCGTTTGGATGGTCTCTGTCTACATTTTAACTACAGAGACATAGTGCATCGATGTACTTTAAATTATTTTAAACAACTGTTGACATAGTAAGATGATGGCTTTCCAATCATTTATAGACTGTACTGAAAGATGATGGCAGAGACCAGAAGAAGATGCCAGAGACGATCGAAACCTGTCGTCGGAATAAAATAGTTGCGATCCTGGCATTATCCTTTCCGAACATTCATATCAATATTGGCTTAACCTGAGCGCTCTTTGACAGTTGGCAGGAAGCGGAAATGTCATAATCCCGCACCCCAATTAACCGGTCAGCTATTATTGTGAACCACTCGGTCGCGCGTAATGCACTGGTTTAGCTCAGTGGGGTCCACGCCCCATTTTCAGTTCTTTCCTAAAAAACGCGTTTGGATTCATGGACACCAAGTGAATCACTCTCGAAATATGGTAGACAGCCAACGCCTATGCAGCTGACATTTATACCCCACCTCGACGCAGCACTGCCCTAAATCTCGTTAAGCAATATAGGCCGCTGCAGTTGGTGACCAGCTGGTGGCATGACGAACGGGTCGGTAGGGCGTTGGGGGTTTAACTGTGAGAATATAACGACGGTGGCGCCCCTGTGAAGCCGTTTCTTCTCATTTGGGTAGACGGGCCCCATGCAACGGTAGGCAACCCAGCGAAACGGCAGCGCGGGCTGCATAGCTGCAGGGGCGGGAGCGGGCAACAAGCGGCCGCTACAGGTTTTAATATCGCAACACGGCATCGACCACGCCGCCTCCCCCTGCCGTTATTACTTACGGGCCGCTGTTAGACCTTAGCCCCGCGGCCAGCTAACTGTAGCGGGAGCAGCGAGGGGTGGGGCTGATGGCTGCTGCGTTTTATTCCCTTTCTGCCTCTCGTCCTCACCGACAAAGGGAGAGGACCTATTGATTACCGTGTTCGATATTAAACTTTCGCCGACTGCCAGCGGAACAGGTCGGGAACAACTGCAGTAGCGAGGTGCGCGCGCGCCCAGCACAATGTGTTTGTGTTTTGGCTCCAGGGGCTGCGAGTTCACGCACGCGGTTTCCTCTTTGGAAATCGTACGGAACGGAGGTGACACATTCAGACCGTGCATTGATATCTGAAGATTCTCTTTAACTTTTCATTGTATAGTGCCGGTGTTTTATCAGTACAGTGTGGCGCAAAAGTCAGTCGGCATCTCATTGAACACGAAGTAGAGGCATAATTAAGAGAGAGAGGTACCTATTGATTCACATATTTGACATGACAAACCGTTTTAGTCAACCACCAAAGAGTTCAGAAACAGTTCACAGAAAGGTGGCAGGACATTAACATTCCAGTTGCACAACGAAGAGCACTTACGTGATATTGTTTAGGGTAAGGAGGTCAAGATTTGTGTTGGATGCAAGACATGGCTGTAAAGCAATTTTAATATATTAGACGAGCAAATAGTTCCAATTGCCATCTAACTAAAACCTTCGTCCTGTTATTGAAAGAATAACAAACTAATTTACATTTTCCCTTTTTGTAAATTTCGAGAAAGTGGGGCACACCCTCCCACACCCCCACCCCCACAAGAATCAATTTCTGCTACGGAACTGATGTGAGAATATGTGTAAACTGCTGTTTGCTATAGCCTTTGTCACATACAGGCCATTTTCTCTGTGGGCCCTTCGAAAAATGAGGGAAGATGACCACTAGTTGTTGTTCAAACTTCTACGAACTGTCAACATCCAGAACTGCAGAATGTGGGCAACCGACAGTCTTGTAACTACTTTGGAAATAACATTGATTCATCAGTGTGGTTGTTGTTGTACCACATAACCGTAGTCGGACCGTTTTTCTTCGAGTAACTAACGAGGTCAACGAAAACGGAACCATCAAGCTATCGTATTTTCGTATACATCCCTATCGCACGTATGACAAATACGTCAGAAGCTTCTTCTTCCAACTGCTAATCGGACGACCATCAAGGAAATTACATTCTTGAGAAAAAAATATCTTCAGACAAGCTTCAATGACAAATTTAACTGAGAGCCAGTGGATTTCTGAAACCATGGGCGGAGTTACATACTGAGCTTTGTCAGACTGTCTCACATAACGAAAACATTTTCTGAAATATGTAGGCGATGTTTTATATATAAAAGTTTTACCTACTGATATTCCATATCGGAATTTATGCCTCTTACACACAACAGTTGCCCCCCACTGAGAAGGGAATCACGATCGCACACCACCTTTGTCTTACACGCGTGGGCGCTACCTCAGAGCCACCGAAGAGGTAAGGCCGGCCGCGGTGGCCGAGGTGACTGAGGCGCTCCAGTCACGGTTAGCACGGCCACTACGGTCGGGGGTTCTAATCCCCCCTCGGGCATGGATATTTGTGCCGTCCTAGTTCTTAAGTAGTTCATAAGTTGTTTGTAAGTTTAGGGACTGATGACACCGTAGTTAAGTCGCATAAGTTATACAAACATTTGAACATTTTTGAAGAGGTAAGGAGTTCACCCAATTATTTCTATAACAGATAAATATCGCTTTTCAATAAAAAAATTACTGAGCTATTAATCGTGATACAACTTATTCTATATTTTTAGTTGTAGCAAATAACCCACGCTATGACAAAATTAAATTAAGTTCCGTTGAATAGTTTCGGAGGTCATCGGGAACAAACATGGGATTATATATATATATATATATATATATATATATATATATATATATATATATTAATTACTGTATGGCTGTCAGCTTTACTGACTAGGTGTCCTCCGTTTGTTTTGAAAATGAATACATACGGTAAATACTAATTTTAGATAAGGAATATATTGGAGCTTTCTATTTCTCGAACTTAAAATCCAAGAAGATAACTGAATCTACTGAAAGTCGCCCATGTGCCGATCATTAATCATTATATGGTAATAATGACTGGAGTTTGACCAAATACGTTCAGACGATTCTCTCCTCAATCATCGCCAATCTTTTTATGGAGGATTTTGAAGACATTGCTCTTCGCACTTCTCTTCTTAAGCCTAGATGTTTTTTTTTTTTTTTTTTTTTTTTTTTTTTTTTTTTTTTTTTTTTTTTTTTTTTTGAGATTTGTGGATAATGTTTTTATTCTCTGACCACACGGAATGGAAGCCCTTCATTGGTTTCTAGACCATTTTAACTGTCTTCATCCACGCTTAAAGTTTTCGATGGAAATTGAAAAAGATGGTATATAGCCTTTCTTGGAAGTTTTAGTTCATAAAAAGAAAATGGGACTTTGGGGCACAGCGTGTATCTTAAACCCACACATACGGACCGTTATCTCCACGCTACTAGCTGTCATCCACCACATCAACGGTTGGAGGTTGTACGTACACTCGTCAAAAGAGCTTATGCCATTTCTGATTCTGAATATTTGACGCAATAATTGGATCATCTTAAGGTTGTTTTCAGACAGAATGGCTATACTACTCATCAAATCAGTCGAGCTTTCCAATTCGGACAACCACGTGATCCACCCACGGACACTTCAAAATCAATTGCATTTTTACCTTATGTGGGAAGTATTTCTTCAAAAACATCAAGAATCCTTTAAAAATACGACATCAAAAGTATCTTACTGCCTTTGTCTAAAACCAGACACACACGCCTGTTCCAACCAGAGACGTCTGCATTGGCTGAAGGGCATAACATGTCATTTAAAGACACGCAAATTATTGCTCCATCCTCACGTTATTGGGATTGTATCCTTAAGAAATCGATCGAAATATGATTATCAGATAATCTTATTAATAGGGAAAAAGCATTTCCATTGAGTAAAACGTGGAATACCATTTTATCTGATATTAAACAACAACGGTCTAATTTGACCAGCTCCTTCTTAATTTTCGATTACTCGCTTTGGCTAACTTCTACCGCTGGTGGCGCTGCAATACTCTTCACTTCCCAGTGGGCGTTCTTCCACTTCTTGCACATGCGCACTGGCCTGTTCTCGCGGTATAAAGGAGCCGCCGTAACTGTGTCCTCATTTCCGGCGTGATTGTGCACCAGTCATACCTGAAGATGGCGGCCAGGTAGACCGCCGAAATATCGTATCAGCAGATCGACATAATCCGGCCGCAAACCCGTGAAGAACAACAACCATTATTACGCCAGGAAAATCTACGGAGTTACAACCTACAATTTCTTTAATGTCTTAACAATTGTAAACTGCACTTTATTACAATAACAGACACATCAAAACTATTACCACACACATTTCAGTCTGACATATCAAACTCTGTCACAAAAGATATTTAGTAATTCTAGAAATCATGCAATATTATTATGAAGAACGGATTTTACGACAGTATCGGAATTCCTCATATTCTATACAATTTGAAGTACTTTTTCTCACTGAATTCTTTTGTCATACCTGTGAAACGTCGTTCCCGTGGCGAGCTGATTTCTGATAATGGGTTGTTGAACTAACCAGATAAAATCTCGATGAACAACAGCAGACGCTATGAGGAAACTTCAATATTAACTATGTACAACCAACAACTTCTTTGCACTCATCATTGAACAAATATTTGTTCACAATTTTGGATTTGGGACGGTTGGACGAACTATCATGTTGTGTTATCAAACCCGTTACCTAAAGTTCGAATGATCAAATGTTTGTAATCCTATGGGACCAAACTACCTTGGTAATCAGTCCCTAGGCGTACAGACTACTTAAACTAAGTTACACTAACCTAAGGACAACACACACATCCATGCCCGAGGAGGGATTCGAACCCCCGACGCGGGAGGCAGCGCAATTCGTAACGTGGCGCTCTATACCGCTCGGCTACTCCCGCGCGGCAAACCCGTTACCTGCAGCCACTGGTAATCAAGCAAAGCACTATTGTCTAATCGGTACTCGATATTGATAAAGATCGTCATAGCTGACTAGGCAAAAATATGTTAAATATCGTTGTTTCCAACACAAGTATCATTCTCAAAACTTAACTACAAATAAAATTTGCTTTTTTTTATTGAACCAGGAACGGATTAAGGACTCTTATGTCCCCAGTAACGAGTAACTTGACGTAAAGTCATGTACGCAGATTTCGTAATTAGATTCGAGCTCTCAACCTTCCGACGTCTTATCCATGTACGAATAGACGTAGATTCTCAAACGTTAATAGGAAAGAGAGTACAAGCTTGCATTAATAAAAACTACGGCATCTCTCATTGTTATTGATAATGCCTGAAGAGACATTAAAAATATTTCTTGCCAGTAGTCCATTATGTTCCCTCTAGAGCATCAAATGATATTATGAATAACTTTGTACTGAACCATGTTTCAGTCTATAAACGTATATTTCGCGGAGACATAGTGAAGTCTGCAATCTCAGATCTTTCGACTGCCGCGTAATCTGCCTGTAACTGCCAACTATAAATCGGCTATCAGACTGAATTTTGTTAAATACTGATTTTAAAACGATGCAAATTGACATTTTTCCCTTGACATTACCAGACGTAAAATAGATATGACGGTTCCTCTTAAAAATATACGCTTAAAAGGGGTCATCGAATCCCTACATTGCAGGTATTAAACTACGAGAAATCAACCAGATCACTACGACGAGGTACACCAGCATTGTGTTGGTGTTTCAATGAAAGATGCGCTTAGAATACATTCTGCAGGCGGTGAAGGAAATGTCGCGCTGAATGAAATGGTCAATTGTAAGCAAGTATCTTGCACAGAATGTATACTAGTTTAATCTCAGCGGGATGCAAAGAAGACCCTAGCCTTATTCTAAAATTTCCATTATTTCAGCAAATTCCTTTGGTTAAAAAACTCCACTGCTGAGTTTGAAATTAAATTGCATCTGAGTGGTGATACCTTTTACTTGAAACCACCCAAACACTGACAGTCATTTTCAAATAATAAGAGAGAATGCCAACAGTTAAGCAAATGTGAACGGAGTTTTCATAAGAATTCGCTATTGATTTTCAATCGGAATATTTGTAGCTCTGTCACAGAACATGTAAAAAATTTACCCTAAATCAACTGGCTGCATAAGCCATAGCCCACTTGACAGGCACTTAAGCTACCCCAGAGCTAGGGACCACTTATGGTGTTTGTTTCTTTCTTCAAGTCTCAATTGTTGTTAGACAAGATAAATGGAAAAAGAACAGATAGGTTCAATTGTTCCATGCAAATTATTTCCGTGACTCATAAGTATAGGTATTCAAGTCTATATCACACCTTAGGTAAAAGCCACTCATATTATTCAGTGGAAATATGTCAAACCAAGAGTATTTATCTGCTTAATTCTGTGTTAACCAGGCTGTAATTCGCTGCTCACAGAGTTGACAGAAGTAAAATACAGGTTGGGCAAAATTCCATTAGAATAGCGACAGGCAGAATACGTTTGTGAATTTGAAATATTTTGACCGTTTCAGGCCACTGAAATAATTTCAAGGGCTAAGTTGAAAATATGTCCTGGACTGGATTCCGAACCCCAGATTTCCAACTTTGCGCTAGTGCCCGACTAAACAATTTTTTTCTTTCTTCGGATAGTTTTGTCCGTTTCGGTTGAGTGTTCGTTTTGGTCTGATGTTCATCGTTGAGTTTTTGGGTCAGTTTTTCATTAGAATAAACAGAAAAAAACAGGAATATTAATCTTGCACTTACATACAACACATCTTCCAGAATATGGAAACCGAATTCGTAAACAGTTTTTCGAAGTCGTGATTCCATGATAAAGGCTGAATCAGATTTCATAGTCCACTCATTACGGCAGCTGGAAAGCAACTGCTTCAGTTCCTGATTTAGTAACTACAACCGCTATTTTTGTTTACGTAAATTCACAGATTCATGCTCAACCTAATATTTATACTTCTCTTTCACTGCAGAAAACGTTTGTCCATATCAGCGGAAATCTCTTGACAAGATGGAGCAACCTGACAAGCCAAGCATGTATCAAAAAACGGTTGCATTCACATGAGCACGAAAGTCGATTGTGGATTTGGAAAACCGATTTACTGATATAATCAACATTCTTCTCCTTAATTCCGTCTTATAGCCACAACAGTTTGCATACCAAAATCCAGCCGTGGCGTTCATTGAAATACACTTAGATTTCACACTCTGAAAATTATGTTTCAACACAGATGCTATTATAGTTCTTACATTAAATGTGTGATAGTTGTAGTTTGCGCACTGTAGTTTTTCAGAAACAGTATTTTACGGAAGTAAAATTTATTATTCTTCTGAAAAAGTGTAGCATTTTTGGCGAAATGACCTAAGCCCAAACCTTTAATTTTTGTGTTATTGATTGGCGAAAAAATTATTATATATTACAACTATTATTATTATAGTAAAGTGACATATATTATGGAAAAAATGAATTTAAAATAATCATATTAAAATTATTAATGTTACCATTATAAAAATCGTACACATATAAGATACGTTAAAATTGAGCCTGGTAGCAAGGTAACGTTTTTGGAGGGACCAAAAACAACTGTGGTCCCCTCCAGAATCGAACCCTTGATCCGCCATTGGCTCCGTGTCTCTGTCCCACGCGCCGGTTAACTGCGACGGATATCATGACTTCGAAGGTGTGGCGCACAGCCTGTCACTGTGCTGACTGAGCATTTATCGATGTGTCTTAATCACATTTGTTTAAGTGTGAGCGGTGTTGGTAGTTACCAATAATAAACGGATTCATTCGAAGTTTTATCCTACACTTAACGTCATCAAAGGGCATTATGCTGTTTACAAATGGCTTACACTCACAAACAAACTTAACAGCATGTTAGGATGTAGTTTCCAATCAGACGAACATAACGTTCAAATAAATTTCTGCCGAAGACTGAAAAATAGACTTTTAATTACAATTAAAATACAGTTTTGATTGTAGCTTCTGATTAAATGAAAGGAGAAGCTCTTGTGATGAGAATATGAAAAAAAAGAACGTCGCGCAGTGATGTCTGGAATTTTATAGAAACAAAAAGGCCGGCCGCGGTGGCCGAGGGGACTGAGGCGCTCCAGTCACGGTCTGCACGGCCACTACGGTCGGGGGTTCGAATCCCCCCTCGAGCATGGATATTTGTGCCGTCCTTAGTCTTAGGTAGATCATAAGTAGTTTGTAAGCTTAGGGACTGATGACCCCGTAGTTAAGTCCCATAAGTTCTACGAACATTTGAACATTTGAAACAAAAGGAAGTAAAAGTATCGATTACAGTGTCAGTTCTGGTGTTGTCTTGTAAATGAAACTGAAAAGCAGCTGACCGATGAGTTTCCCAGACTCCCAGAAATATAGCGGGAGGAAAAAAACAGAAGAGATTCCTCTAAGGGTGGGTGAATCGGATTTCCGTATAGTATCCCGCAGTTGATGTTGTGTTATTACTACTTTCTTTCCCAGGTTTTCAATTTTTTTTTCACCCGTGTGGGCTATCACAACATTCCAGCAATAATTATTGTAGTTATATATTTCTGGCTTGTAGCTATCACATTCACTTTCGTTACTGCAAGTCAGAACGGAGCTGTAAACAGTTGACGCAGGGTAGTGTGAGGTACCAGTAACAGTCAATGCTATTCCACTGGGAATGGCCGCCTAAAGTTTTAGTAATCTGCTGTGATTGGTCAGTGCATATAGAGGTTAGGCGCCAAAACTAATGTCTTCTATGGTCAAAATTAGGTACATTCTTCATTACATTACTTGATATTCATAAGAAGTCACTTCTCAATAACAAGATACCGTTCTGTTGTTTCGATCATTTAAAAGCAATTAAAGTAATAAAAAGTAAATGAAAAAACGGACCAAACGTTTCGGCCATGTTTTGGCCCGAGGTAGTTAGCCGGCAGACATAGGTGGATCGCGCTGCCTAGTCACAACGGCTTCGGCAGTCATCGCGAGCAGACGTTCTGTCCGACGCGGTCGGTCAAACAGTAGCAGTTCTTTCCATATAAGTGCATTTTTAATCATCCAGATGCTTCATGAAGTCGTGAATGTTAATTACATATACTTGAAACTAAAAAAGTTAAGTTTAATGTTAAGGGCTGGTTAAAATTTTGGGCACAGGCTTAACCCGCTTAAATCTTCCTAGTATTAAGTTTGTAGCGTGGGTATCACCCACAAAACATTGCTATCTTGTTGTTTTCAAAACTAGAAATAGTATGCACTTTTTTTTACTGTGTTATTTTTACCTTTATATTCTGCAAGTAAGGGCTTCACACTCTGTAAATTTTCTTTACATTGTATTTCTTACACTCTGTATAGTACATTTATTTTCTTTTTTGAAGAATTGATCAGTGCATTAAATAAGGGTTTTACCTGCTGACGTTTTCTCTTGTGTCTTGTTGTTTTAACGTTTGATGGTGAAACCAGAAATATTGTATAACTTTTTGAAGAGATCGAAAAGATCCTCACACACAAAGGGTTTTATAGGTTATTACTGTATTACGCTTCAATTTAATACATGTTATTTGTTCTAGTTCTTAAGCAACTGGACATGGGCTTCACTTGACGACCAATTTCAATAATTCAATTTTAAGAAAAATAAATTCAATAAAACAGCAATCTATTTTATTGTTCCCAGCCAGTCCTTTCAATCTATCTTTATATTGTTTTGAATACAAATTTGCAATATCGAAGTCCTCAAAGGTTCGAAATTAGCAACAGAGAATTTCCGAAACCGATCATGAATAAATCTCTGTTCCCGGCCTGGCAGTTATAGCAGCGAACGTGATATCAAACAAGCTAGCTCAGGTAACGAAAGGAAATGATAGAAGCAGTATTTTAGTGCTTAATATATGGACATCGCCATAATCTCGAATACCAGAACGGAAGCACTAGGAAACACGAGATTGCAATAAAATCGATCTGCAAATTTCTAATGGAAAAACACAATTGTTTGTTACAAAATCATCAGATAAACCCCCACTAGAAACAAAGCACGGAAAAGTTCTACAAGTCAGTGAGATTAAATATTAGAAGAAATCAGGCAAAAATCTTACCTAAACACAAATGTAAACGAAGAAAGTGTCTCAAAATTATAGAGCTTATAACCTCACCTGGTCTCACTACTATAAAAAATGTAATTTCACGGCCGCAAATATCTGACACTGCAACACAGTAGACTTACCAGAAGCTGCGAGAACCAAAGAAATGGCTAAAAGCAAGGAGATTGAAAAACAAGAAAGGGAAATTCTCAGAAAAATCCGCGGTGCCATTTTTAGAAAAATTATCAGGCGAAATAGACCCACAGAAGAATTACACAGACACTCTGAAACAAACACGAAACATATCGGAAAACGCAGAGCAATGTTTTTCATGCATATCGCCCGAATGAATGACACGAGACAAACTAAAATAATATTCAGCATAATTTCTACATCGAAACTGGAGTCATCTTGGTCCAAAGAATTCACAGAAGACCCGAAAACAAACTTCTATACAGAAGACATACAAGACCGCAAAGCGTGTAGGATATAAATCAGAAATTAAGAGGTTGACTTTAAGTCACACCACAAAAATAACAGACTATAAATGGACACGAAAAAAAGAAGGCACAAAGTGAAAAAAATGAGATGTTTTTGGGAACAAAAAAGAGAAAAAACAGGAGGGGAATAAAAGTTACAATTGATTGTTTTAGCGCTCTACTTAAGAAGGGAAATGTACGCAAATAATAATCTAATATATAAAGCATAGTTTCCGTATGTTTGTACATGTTGCACACAAATCTACACTTTTGTTCCAATCTTTCTTAAATTTTGTACACGTAAGGTTCATTCCATGAGGACGGTCGCTGTAAGTGTAAGAATCAAGTACGATACACAGATCACGAGATATGACGTCAAAAACAATAAGATTCGCGAAAAACTGCTGCATTAAGTGACAATGCTGTTCATTTTCTCCTAAACTACTGGATCTATTTCAACCAAATTTGGTACACATATTCCTTATGTGAGATCAAAATTGATGTAGGAGTACGAACCACATACGAAATATATTTCAGGAGATATAACGCCATAAACGACAGGAGTTACAAGAAGCTGCCACATAATGCGACGAGACTTTATAAACACTCTATATGAGAATGAAAGTACTTAGCGATTTGCAACAAACTTCAAACATAATTTCAAACCTTTATGTAATTTTTTCTCGCTGACAACCATATCAAAATATTGAAAAATTTTCTCTTACTGCTTTTCCACTGTTCATGGACTAAAACTACTACATTCGGTATCACGTTGCAGTTTATAATTTGTACACTACACATTGTAGTAGCAGGAAAATTTTACAGACAGTATACACACATACAGCTGAATGTACCTTCGAAAGTGTATCACAGTACGACACGTAGTTCATAAGACATGAGCACATAAACAGAAAACGTTTATGGAAAATCACCCCAGTTTTAATCTATTACTGCATTACTACTAACTGTATTCCCAACAGATTTTACAGGCATATGGCACTTATACAAATGAATATATAACTGAAAAATTATACAATTATACAACATGTAACTCAATAAATATCACATAGTACGCATTTTATGTCAACTGCGCTTGTAAGTTTGTACAGTATATACGACAGCATTATTCCTTATTTATTCTCCGATAAATACAACATGTTTTTAGGAAAAAGGAGCTGGACAGAGAGATAGGGAATATGAGAAGTACTAACTAAAGGCAGGAACAAATAAATAAATACCCGGGCAAAGCCGGGTTTTCAGCTAGAAACACAATATTTGTTGAGCGACAGCTTTTCATAAATCTTAATAAGGTTAGTACGATAATCGTAAGCTGCAGGTAAGGTGCTTTCCGTTGCTTTTCTCGTATTTCAGTCCGTTTTCTTGAAACTGTTGTAAAATTAAATTTGATCAAATGAAGTAGTAGTCTGCTCTTGAAATATTTGTTCCCACTGGCGACCCCGTTTTCCAGGCCGTGGGAACGGGCGCCTGCTTCTGGCCTGCCCGCAGCGCGCGGCTGCCTGGAGGGTCATATATCTGGCAGGCGCTGGTCTGGACGCCGCTCAGCCGCGTGGGCAGCGCGTGTCGCGATAAGCGAGGGGCGGCGCGCTCGTCTTGCAGAGCACGCGCTGGCAGTGCCGACTCCAGAACTCCAGCCCCACGTCGCGGAGATACGGCGGAACTGCAAGCAATCGTTCAAGCAGGAGGCTCGTGCTAGAACGCTGCCGTTTGACCCACGGACGTTAGAATAGAGGGAGTTGCCCTTACCGCCACAGAACTGAAACCTTTGTCACCATATTACGGAGCGAATAAAATTTGTGATGACGCGTGTCTATTGGTTGTATTCTGAGTTGAATGAGGTACTTTACCTAAGATGGAAAATGAGGTTACCTGCATATCCTATGGATGAGGAGGCAAACAAAAAAGTTACCTATTCTTTTACGAAAAAAAGAAAAAAAAATTAAATGAAAAATACAAAATGTTACTGAATTAAACGTATCTGTCCTTTCAATGTTTATCCGTTGGTGACTTCTAATTCTAATTTTTACGAAATATACGTTCAAAATGTTCAAATGTTTGTAAATCTATCGGACCAAACTGCGTGGTCATCAGTCCGTAGCTTACAAACTACTTAAACCTAGGTAAACAAACCTAAGGACAAACACACACACCCATGCCCCAGGGAGGACTCGAACCTCCACGGCGAGCAACCGCGCGCTCCGCAGCGAGACGCTTTAGACCGCTCGGCTACTCCACCGCGGCAAAAATGTATTTCCTTGGCTCCACTAGATGGCGGACTGGCTTCAATCGACAGCTAAGCTTTGCATGCAAGCGCCGTCTCCCTTTATTGTAACCTCCTTGGTTTGACCATCGCACAGACTTCCGCCTGCAGGGCAAAGAAACAGGCGACGTTGGTATACGAAATCAGCTGAAAGCGTTCCATCTTATCTTAACAATGGAAAAATTCAGGTTTTTGTGCCTATATTTCACTCTGCAGCCGAAACCACACATCGCAAACGAATAGTGTTTGTATGTGGTAGTCGGTATCACATTGTGCACTATGGTGGTAGAGGGTTGATAACGATGAGGGAGTGGAAGATATTGGAGTTGAAACGTTTTGACTTATATAAAATTCTACGTGTGGGTGACAATATTTTGCGCTCCAGCAAAAACTACACAATTGAGACGAAGAATCTCTCTGTGTTGTAGAAAGCCTCCCGTTGTACGCCATAGCAGTTCCGTGTCGGCAGCTATAACAGGGTGGCTGAATGTCGTCAGCTTATATAAAATTCGGACTGAAGGCCAGCGATGACTCTTGAAACAGTAATAGCAAAGAGGGTATATGCAGCGAAACGTTATGCACATTATTCAGCTGTTTTTCTGCCACAAGCGTACGAATAAATAAAAATATGAGCATATTGCAGTTTGAAAAGTAAAACTACCGCCAAAGATGCCAAAGGGTAAGAAAGAAATTTCGCGTTCTCGATCCATTTATAGAAGACAGAAAACGTCGCTGAAAAGTGAATCCAAAGACATAGAAACTTTATCTTATACTGTAGGCATTAGCGATTATTCGTTATTATCATCTCTAATGTGGTGAAATAGGGAATGAACGGGATTTAGAAAATACGTTGCTATTCAGGCAATTTTGAAGCAAGAGATACAAAACTTCGGATTTAAATTTTTGATTGGATTTTTAAAAACACGTATTTTGTAATTTTTGGAAATTCAACCATTACGAGGGTGAAATAGCGGATAACCTTTGAAGGGCGCTAATAAGACTACTTTCAGGTTAAATCTGTGAAAATTTAAATTTTGAATCAAATTAAAAAAAAAAATTGTTTCGAAATGTTTTGAATTCCGTCATCAATGGTGTAATAGGGGGTGGCTACTTGTATCAAAATACTTGATTACGAAAGCATTTTCAAAGCTAAATCTATGAAAATTTATATTTAGAGGTAGAAACAACCAATGCAGACCACCCAGTCTACGTGTTCGAAGCAGCGGGAATTATGCTAGTTATTAGATAAATACGCGAACACGAAAACTGATGTACAATTTTTAATATTATATATACACGGAGACTTACATTATTCGAAATGGGCTTGCCATAGATGTGCACAAAACAAAAATCATGTGAGCCCACAGCCGTGAAGAGTTGTTAACAGACGTTTTCATATGAAAGACGACGATCCGTCGCCAGAGTTGAATGCCTAGAGGGACAGCTATTTGGCGTTGGAAGGGGTGGAACTCCAAGGTCGACCATATTGTCTGCAATGGATATCAAATTATCCGAGTAACGGAATAACAACGTCTTGGCGTTATACGGATAGAAAAACACGAAAATAGGAGAACAATTTTTCAATATTCATTCTATAAGGAGGATTTTAAAACTTACATAATTCAAGAGGAGCCTTGTCATAAAAGTGAACGACAATAAAATCGCATTTAAGGAACCGATAAGACTGAGTAAGGTAGTGTGTAGAGTAAGAAATCGATTGTAGTGTCTGCCATCAGCCGAATTCGTTTTCCGAAGATTATGCTGCAGATATTTTCTTTCATAAGAAAGCAGACAATTCGTATTTACCTCTAAGACTAATACGTGGCTGCATCATATGGGTCGGATGTTCAGCAAAGTATTTTTGTCATTTCTAAGGAAAAACACATGGATTAAGTATATAACATTTTAGATAACAAATTCGACCATCCATTTCATTTTAAATAATACCTTTTATTTACTAAATTAATGTAGCCTCGCGTCTGCAGCTACAGTAAAGACGCATTTGACGAAAGACCGAAACAGAGAGAAAATAACGGAGAAAAAAGGGGGGGGGGAGTGACTACTACAGTTTCTTAGTAACCACCTCAAAATTATTTATTCTAAAAACACAATGTAATAGATATTTCTCGATTCTTTCCTCCTGCTTATAGCTCTAACATTAAATTTTATCTGAACATGCAACACTATGCGCTGAATAATTATAGGTGTGAAGCGTTAGGTGGGAGACGAAAACATGTTTTACTCCACTGTAAGCAACACATGGCCATTTTCATGTCCAGTAGCTACACTCACATCATAATATTTATTTTTTATTTCGAAGTTCATTATTGGCTCCGAATTGCGAATTAAGAGATTAATCATGAATTTTAAATAAGATATTGGTCAACGATTAAAAGCGCTCTAGTCTGTAAGTGACGATGAAATTAGAAAATTATGCTGGTAATATTTAAAATGGTAGTCTCAAAAAAACGGAAAGTGACATAATAGTAAACAACAATAATGAATAAAGAAATGAAATAACAAGAGGTAATGCAGTTGCATTAAGTGCGATACTTGATCTGCGGGGGCATCGAAATGTTAACAGGTCATACACAGATAATGCAAATAGGAAAGGTCATTTCTTGACTACAATATACGAATGATTGGACAGTTATAAAACATACGGAGTTCATTATGCGATTTACATTTGACATATTAGAACGTAGAAAATTCATCGTAATCCCATCATGCAAAAAGAGCATTCTTAACTGGAACACATTTA
The DNA here is from genome assembly GCA_026315105.1 of Locusta migratoria. Taxonomy (NCBI): domain Eukaryota; kingdom Metazoa; phylum Arthropoda; class Insecta; order Orthoptera; family Acrididae; genus Locusta; species Locusta migratoria. The sequence goes on from CM048747.1 coordinate 109,509,858, forward strand.
GACTCTTAAGCTACAACCGTCTTTTGACACTCTTTTCAGTGGTGGCGTCTTTATAATAGTTTTTATTATCGATATCAACAAAACTGTAAAAAAAATTGTCTTGCAATTATTCATTAAATCATTTCTATTACAAGATTTGTGCGTATCATGTGGCATTCAGACAGTGTCTTATTGTCGGGAATAAGAGTTTTGGCCAGGTAGTTGCTTAATAAAAGCTATACAAGTGTTCTTAATAAATCAATCAATGCAGTGCTTCCAGCTACTCAACCTTTATGGTTGATATACGATTATGGTGTCATCTGAAGACATAGTTTGTTAATATTGCAAGAAACGAAAAAAATTTATGAAACCCCAAGACAATGTTTTACCAGTTTCAGATCATTACTGAGCCATTTTAGAATCAAGAAACTGCTTAACTGTAATGTTTTTAAATGAACCTCAGGCACTGTACATTGTCACGATACATGTACCTAATCTTATTAATGCAATGGAATATACTTTGTAATACATAATGAGACAATATTATATATATCTACATACTGCACGTTCTACTATTGTTGCCATACACTATGTTAATTGTAATAATATTCGTAACAGCAGATACGAAAAGCATTTGGAACTGCACAAAAGTTATATTTTCTTGTAGTAAATGATGTAAATCATTTAGACTGTGTCAGTTAAGGGCTTTACGAAAGGAAGATCTTATTCAAGTAAAATTAATATTTGCATATTTGCAACGGGGTGCTATTTACAGCGTTACGATGTATTTCTGTGTTAGTATGTATACAATTAGCTGCAGTTGCAAGTGCGGTTCAATATCTTGCTTAATGAGAGAAGTCATTAGAGCGCTAAGCTTCCTGTTCTCAAAACGAAATACTCAACACGGTCTACATCACGTGTCATTATCTGCTGGAGGCGTTGGGATACTAGTTACGATACGTGAACATGCCTAAACGACTACTGATTTCCTTGAAATCCTTATGCCACTAATTTCTCATAGCAGAAATAGTCAAAGTGCTACCTCCAAATTGGTTTTACAAAGTAAAAGAAAACTAACAGTCAAAAATCGTATTTGTGTGCTCCTCGTATCTTTTCAGTGTATATATTTATTGTTAGGAAACAGTTTTTTTCGGGCGTGTTTTTGCATAGGAGGGTGGAATGGGCGCGGTATCCCTGCGTCTGCCACCATTGCAAACAAATCTTCGGCAATGTGTGCCTATTTCCACTCTATGTATTCCAGTAATAGTTTACATGACTGCAAAAACCTCTCACAAAAGTAAGATCCAATTGGTAATTCGTTTCAGTACGTACCGCTAAGCAGCGTATTACAGGATATTTTTTGCCATGGAGATATCTATGATCTGGGAGTCAGTAAAATAACTGAACAACCGAAAAAGGGATAGAACGAAGATCATTGAGCAGATTACGTCATCGCTAACATGAGGTCATCAATCCTGTGACACTATAGATCACGTCAAGAGACCGGGAGCCTTACCTGACGAGATCGAAACCCAGATATTCATTATGCGTTTGATTTGGTTTTTTTATGAATGTGGCAGTCCTCGGTGTGAAATCGATCTAGGACTATACCGAGTGACACTTCAATTTATCAGCGAAAACTTTTCAGACGAGAATGAATCCCAGTAGAGGTTATATCAGATTCTTTATAAATAGTGTATTTGAAGTGATGAAGGAGAATCGTAGCTAACTAATACCCACAGTATTCTGGGATGTAGGTATGTAATGTGTAAACCACTCAACCCCTAACGCATCAGTAATCTCTAAATCCTGACGATGAGAAATAGTACATTCTTTGGTGCAGTTTTCTCACGTCACGTTGATCATTTGGAGGTAAAAAACTACAGCATATCATACTTTTCATATCGGGAACCTAAATTGAGTATTACTAATAAGCATTGTCATTCCCTTTTCCTATATGAATATATTAGGTGAATTAATAGTTAGTTAATTGATCCGCAGAAATCTCCACGATGTCAACTATATCCCAAAAGGGAGGTCATTTAGTTAAGTCCCATAGACTATACAAAAACTTGAACGATGCGCTAACAGCGCGAAACGCGTTATTGGATAATAAAATATTGCAACAGAGACTGAACATTTTTTTAATTATTCAACACTGTTGCTGCCGCAGCCGCCACCACCACTACCATCATGGAATGGAATGAAATGTATATATAAATGACTTTGCAAATAACATCTGGACTTAAATGAGACTTCTTCTGCATTATGAAACGCTGAAAACATGCAGAAAAAAACAACAGGATCCGCAGTGTATTGCCCAATGGTGTACGAATTGGCAATTGACTTCCGACATGAAGAAATGTTACGTACTGCGAATACACAGAAAGGAATATCCTTTATTCTATGATTGTGCAGTTATATAACAATGACTAGGAGCTATCGGACGTAGAACGATCATATCAAATTAATTAATCGATTAAAACTTCATGGCAGATTAAAATTGTGTGCCGGAAACGGGACTCGAACCTGAGACCCTTGCCTTTCGCGGGCAAGCGCACTACTAACTGTGCTATCCCGACACGACTCACGATGCCGCTCCACAGCTTTACTTCTGCCAGTACCTCGCCTCCTACTTTCCATACTTCACAGAAGCTCTCCTGCGAACCATGCAAGACTAGCACTCCTGGAAGAAAGGATGTCATGGAGACATGGCTTAGCCACGGCCTGCAGCGGAATGAAACTTTCATTCTGGAAACATCCCTTAGGCTGTGGCTAAGCCATGTCTCCACCATATCCTGTCTTCCAGGAGTGCCAGTCTTGCATGGTTCGCAGGAGAACTTCTGTGAATTTTGGAAAGTAGGAGGTGAGGTACTGGCGGAAGTAAAGTTGTGGGGCGGCATCATGAGTCGCGTCGGGATAGCACAGTCGGTAGTGCGCTTGCCCGCAAAAGGCAAAGGTCCCAGGTTCGAGTCCCGGTTCCGGCACATAATTTTAATCTGCCAGGAAGTTTCAATCGATTAATTAATTTGATATGATCCTTCTACGTCCGAGCCGGCCGCGGTGGCCGAGGGGACTGAGGCGCTCCAGTCACGGTCTGCGGTCGGGGGTTCGAATCCCCCCTCGGGCATGGATATTTGTGCCGACCTTAGTTGTAGCTAGTTCATAAGTAGTTTGTAAGTTTAGGAACTGATGACCCCGTAGTTGGGTCCCATAGACTCTACAAACAAACACCTACGTCCGATAGCTCCTAGTCATTGTTATATAACTGCACAATCATACAATAAAGGATATTCCTTTCTGTGTATTCGCAATACGTAACATTTCTTCATGTCGGAAGTCAATTGCCAATTCGTACACCATTGGGCAATACACTGCGGATCCTGTTGTTTTTTTTTTTTTTTTTTTTTTTTTCTGCACGTTTTCAGCGTTTCATAATGCAGAAGAAGCCTCATTTAAGTCCAGATGTTATATATACATTTCATTCCATTCCATGATGGTGGTGGTGGTGGCGGTTGCGACAGCAACAGTGTTGAATAATTAAAAAATGTTCAGTCTCTGTTGCAATATTTTATTATCCAATAACGCGTTTCTCGCTGTTAGCGCATCGTTTAAGTGTTGGGGACTTAACTACGGGGTCATCAGTCCCTAAACGTACAAACTACTTACGAACTAGAACGGCACAAATATCCATGCCCTAGGGGGGATTCGAACCCCCGACCGTAGTGGCCGTGCAGACCGTGACTGGAGCGCTTTAGTGCCCTTGGTCACCGCGGCCAGCTAGCGCATCGTCAGACTTGAAAAAGACAAATGTTTTGTTACAGTCCGTGTACCTGGCGGGCAGCGAATCTAATGTGGCTGAGTAAATTTGAAAATTCAGACTTACTTGGGCGGAGATGGAGCCATAGAGCTATCTATAGCTGTGTAGGTGGCAGGGACGGCTCCTGAATAGGTTTGCAGGTTTGCGCTACCTCCAGGGATAATAATATTGTCAAACTCCGTTTGTTGTTTAGAAATTCTATGCAGGGGGAGACTTAGCGCTCCATTTATCTCTTTTGAAACGCCCGGGCTGCTACACACCGAACACTCACGAGTGGACCGAACTCAGCCGACAGCGGCTGGGTTTTCAGCCGGCCTGCAAACGCCGACTAAGGTGTGTCAGGGGGTGTGCGTGGTGCGGGGGCAACGCTTGGCAACAGTGTTCCCCTATAGGCGCCTCGAGTGTATACACATCGCGGCCGAGCCACCCCGTCAGCCGCAGAAACAGAGTCCGAACTCTACCGAAGACAACCGTAGTCGTCTGCCTTTCGAACGAAGCGGGCTTTTCGCGCCTTCTTAACCGGTACATGAAAGGTTCAAACGAAGTAACTGTGCTTTGTGTCCGTTGTTTAGCGTGTTTTATAGTAAGTTATGAGGCTCAAGTGAAGAGGTCAAATAATGAATCAGGTAATTTCCTTGCTTTCTGAGCGCTTCAATTTACGCAAGATTGAATAGAAATTAGAAATCAAGAGGCTAGGTAGACCGATTACTAGTTTGACAATTTCACGGACAGTTAAAACGAAACGAAACATAAAATTTAACTCTGGACTGTACAGAAAGTATGTGTGTGGTTGCGATATGAAAAACGCCTTATTTTGTTTTCCTTGTTTATTATTTGGAGGAGAGTTTCCTGGACTAAACAAGGAGTCAATGACATTCAACACCTTCATGATAAAATAAGGAAACACGAACTTTCTTCGGTCCATATCAATAATGTTTTGAATGTGACAAGTCTAGGCAATGTAAATATAGCCATTTGATTGCTCAGGGATACAGAAAGTCCGTGCCATTACACTAGCAAAAAGTTACAGATAATCTAATAATTAATTATATTCGTTCCTGTGGTTCTTCAGAACTTGCCATTAGAGGACACGATGAAACTGAAGCATCTTCCAATCCTGGCGTTTTTCGCCTTGATTAATTTTAGTGGAGAATTAGATTCATTATTAAATCGCATTTTGAAAGGGCAACAGTTTTTAAAGGCATCTCAAAACGATCCAGAATGAACTCCTCCGATGCATGCTTCAAGCCTGCCAAGAGGAAATCAAGAACGAAATGAAGGGTACCGAGTTTCTGCTTGTAATAGCTGACGGCACCAGCAATGTAATCTGTGTTTTCCAGATGGTTATAGTATATAGGTGCATTATTAATGAAAGACCAGTTGAAACTTTTTGGGATTGTATAGCACAAGAAAAGCATGATGTCTAGAGTTTGGCCGGCCGCGGTGGCCGAGGTGACTGAGGCGCTCCAGTCACGGTCAGCACGGCCACTACGGTCGGGGGTTCGAATCCCCCCTCGGGCATGGATATTTGTGCCGTCCTAGTTCGTAAGTAGTTCATAAGTAGTTTGTAAGTTTAGGGACTGATGACCCCGTAGTTAAGTCCCATAGACTATACAAACATTTGAATCTAGAGTTTGGAAACGCATATCATAGAACAGTTAAGTAACCATTTAGAGAACTGTCCACATGAATTAATAGCCCAGACATATGATAGTGCATTAGTCATGAGTAATTCGTCACGTGAGGTGCAGGCTCTTGTGAAGCAAACGTTTTCCAATGCTTCATACATTCATTGCTTTGTCCACTAATTAAATCTCATGTTTAAAGCCACTTCTATTAATAAAGATATGTGATTATTTTTCGCCAAAATTTAGAGACTTTGCAGCTTTGCAATTTTTTATTCATCTACATCTATGATGCCTTGGCTCAATAGAATTTTTTTTTCGGAATGCGTTGAGCTGCCATACTGGAGAGGTGGCAGCTGGTGAAAAAAGTGCACTACCATCTTTTCCGGTCACCAGCCGCCACTGGTAGGAGGTATCTTAACAATTTGTGTTGTCATTGGGCACCTGCAAGGAGGTAAACGTACAAAGTACGTAAGGGTTAATCTAACTAGAATGACTAGGGATTAAAGGGGTGTGGTATGGAAATTATGGAACGCTTGTATATGATAAAACTCACCATAGCAGCAGAGGACTCGCTGTCACGGCAGGTCCACGTTTACAACTGTTATTATTTTTACTAACTGCGGAACATATGCAACCGTTAAACAGAGCGGTATGGGCAGAGTTACGCCTGCGAGAATGAGCGGCTTGCCAAGCAGTAGCTTGGTATTATTAGAGATATTTGTGACGGAGGAGAATGAATGCTGCGGAGAAAAATGCTACAAAAATAAATTAAATTTTACTGTTTGTAAGGAGGGGAAAGCTGATGGTTTAACATTTCGTCGACAGCATGGTCATTGAAGATGGAGCCCACGCTCGAATTTGTGGGTAAGGTTTGTGTTCTTCGATCGTGCCCTTTCAGAGAAATCATCCCAGCATTTTCCTCGAGTATCTTAGGGTAATCACGGACACCCCTAAATCTGAATGGATGGAGGTGGATTTGAACCACCGTCCTCAAAAATGTGAGTCTAATTTGTTGCCATTTCAGAACCTCATTCTGTTTTTACTGTTTGATAATGAGCCTCTAGGCAATTCGAAACTGACCATACACATATTAACTGATAATAAAGAGTCCATAACTCTCGTCACTATTCTAGTCTTGATCTGACTAGTTGTGAAAACTACTCGACGTACTATAATGGGTAAAAAAATTCTACAGTTGTCTGTGGACATTTGGCCGTTGTCAAGCTATTGGTATTATTTCATACAAATTTGATCATGCAAAAGTAAAACATTCTAGTGTAAGTTTCTATCTGTAATCGTCGTGTTTCTCTATTTTCTCTTTTAACACGCTACTCTCGATAACTATTGGACGAATTGTCACGGTGTTTGGAGAGGTAAATTTAGCGTATATTCGTACGATGTAAGAGATTTCTCTTATTATAGTATGATAAGGTGAATAAGGGAAATTTTTATGTAAAGTTTCATCTAAAACTGTAGAGTATGCCTATTGGTATGATAGAGCATGTTAATATCTTCGTGTTTTCACAACTAACTTTACAGTAGTTTGGAGCATTGAACAAGATTTATCTAAACAAAATCGGAATATGAAAGAAAAATATCGCATTTAAAAGTTTTTTATCTGACATCGACATGTCTGTCTATTTGTCTATTATAATAGTCTAATCTTCAAAACTACTATACTATTTTACATAGAGCCGTGTGAGCGTTACTTGGGAAAGCATATACGCTTCATGTCATCGGAGTCGTGTCAGGGAAAGGAAATGTATTTTAATTCTGATTTCAAAGAGCGAAGTATATGCTGGCCTTTCTGACGCGCAGCTCGGGAGTGTCGTTGACTACAAATAAAATTTTAAGAAATTATAAAGGCGACTGGTTCCATTCATTTATGAAATTCTTATTCAATATGGTCTCAGTGGCCAACATTCACAAGGAATAAAACTTAAATTGCCAGGTTTTCCCAATTATTTTCATTAATTGTTGCTACATTTTGAGGTTTTGAAAACATATGGGCAAGGAAAGCGTAGTAATGAGTTTGGAAAATATAGTTTCCTTTTGGAAGGCAGCGAACTGGTGTATGTTTAATATGATAATATCAGTCTGGTATGCATTTCGATCTTATACTAATTCTTAGACCGGTGTCTCCCCTAGGTGCCGACATGATCAGGGTTGGCGACTGCGACTGCGACTTTATTATAAAACTAGCTTAAACCCGCGGCTCCGCTCGCGTGTTGGTTGAAGATGATAGATAAGCTATCTTTCAGTAATGTGCTAAGAGACTGGTTTTGAAGGATGAAATGAAATACAATACCTTCTTTAGAATAAAAACATTTTTAATCAACATTACCAGGAAAGTAAGAAGTGTAGATCAAATCACACGTAAAAATGTACTCGTTTCGGAGAATCCAATCACGAATCAATGATTGTAATAATATCACAGATCGATCACTTGATGTAATGGGCGAAACGTCAAATCGATTTTTTTTAAAGATGTATTAAAAGAAATTTCTTTTTTACAGCTCCATTTATTCCTATATTTCCTTATTCGTATGCTTATCCTTACAGAGAAAGAGCTTAAGACATTGTAGCACGCTTAGACCAAAGATCGGTCTGTGGCACCACGTTTCTCTCTATGTAACCTCCTTGCTATAGAGTCACAAACGTCATCGCTGCCCTTCAGTCCGATTTTTTTTTTTTTTTTTTTTTTTTTTTTTTTTTTTTTTTTTTTTATAATTTGAAGACTCTCAACCACCATAACTCCACCCCCTTATAACTATCGGCATGGAACTGCTATGGTGTACAACTAGAGATTTCGTACAACAATTACTCACAGACCATTCGTTTGCGTTCTGTAGTTTTCGCTGCAGAGCGAAATATTAACACACACACACGTACAATTTTATATACACCGATAACTTTTCATCCCAATATACTCCACCCTTTTATCATTATCAACCTTCAACCAACAAGGCAACCAATAAAACCATTTTCAAAGAGTAAATATAATTTTCAAAGAGTAACTATTGTTACGCATTTCGCGTTACATTCTTCAAATTACGAAATATCTATCAGATAGCTATAAAACCGTGCCCAAAACGTTCCTCCGGTGTAAATTAGTAACTGTACAAATATCTAAGTCTATGCGTCTCGTCGTTCGGACGTGATAAGCGTACGACGAACAGACATTCACATTAATATATATATATATATATATATATATATATATATATATATATATAGCTATCCGATCGCCATAAGACCGTGCCTAAAGCCTTCCCCGGGTAGACATTAGTAACTGTACAAATTTTTAACTCTTTATGTCTTGTGGTTCAGACGTAATAAACGTACCCCGAACAGACATTCACTTTTATAGATATAGATAACTGCATGCATTTCTTGCAAACTAGTCTGGTCATATGAAAGCGTAATTATTATGCTTCAGTAATTTTAGGATCTGAATACAGCGTATCTCTAGGAAAATTTGCTAAAGGCCTCGTGTTCACGATTAAAATTTGGCGAATAAACTACAAGTTGCAAAAAACGAAATACTACGGAGAAAGTAGCCGATCACTGGTTGATGGGCCTGGGAGAGGGTCTGTTATTGGGATGCTGGAGGGGTGGGTGGTCTGGGCTTTGAATTAAGCCTCAGCAAAACACCAGGGGGTGGTAATTGAAACGGTGGATCCACCGCGCCGTGTTTATACACACTGGCGACAGGTGACAGTTCTCCTGGACAACAGCGCGGCAAACATTTGCGGACACAGGAGAGCACTAAATTCCTGTGGGGATGAAACGCGATATGCGTATTCCGCGCTTCGCTCGCCAACGTACAGCCCTTCCCATCTGCGATGCGTTCGCCACAGTGCGGCGTGTATGAAGTGTGGAGGTGCGTGTTTCACACACATGCCTTGCGTGTTACGCTGCCACCTGAGCCTAATTGTTGGCGGTGAGGAACCTATAAAAGCCGCCAGTCAACCAAACTACGATTACAAACGCGACGTCACTCCAAACCTGTTACACTCGTCCATGTAGCGTTCTCGTGAACGCATGTTTTGTACTCGATACTCGATTGCATAAACATTTTCAGAGTGTTATGGCCACTTAAACGATAAATCTACCAACACCCGTTTTATTACCTACTAAGCCTCCGTGCTACTTTTCAAGCAAAATCGCTGATTCAAAGTATCTCATTACGCGTGACTTCATATCTCCTGAACGATTTATTGAACACTGCTATAATTTCACAGGTGCATTCACTATTATATTAACCTAGTAACCTTAGTTGGCGATGTTTCCAGGCAATTTATTTATTCCAGTCACAAGCCAGTTCATCTTTTCTCGTTTCTCTGTCCATACCCGCCCATGCTCTCTTTCTATAGCCTCCTCCCCACGCTCTCACCTCCGCATCCCCCTTACTGACAATAGCCTCTCCCATATCTACCTTCACCTCATTCTATCTATCTGACATTATTCCTCTTCTTCTGTTATTCCTCCGTCTCTCTCTCTCGACTCTCGGCCCATTTTCTCCTCGCCATCTTGGCACATTCCCTTCTCCTTTGCCAATTTTCTTCTCCGTCTCTCTCAGCACACTTTGCTCTTCCTCTTCCTCCTCCTCATCCTCCTGCTCCTCCTCAAACGATTCCTACTCCATAATCATCTGCTTGTCCCACTATGTGGATTGTGCATCTCTTCTTGCCCTCCTCCTGTTATAAACGGTTGTTCCTGCAATACACTAACGTTTCCTATATAATATACATATTGCAATCTTTCACTGGTTCATGTCTGTCCACGTCCTTTCACCAGAATGAAAGATTCGTGATAGCTCATTTTTAAAAGTAATCACATAACTCTTCAAAGGGGAGAATCTGGGATTGAACGATCAAACTGACAGATTTCTACCTTTCACCATTTGTCAATGGATTTCTGGGCTTGCTATGAATCACGCCACGGTATCACCGGAATCACAACAGTTATGGTCAAAGAAGGCGAATGCGGAAGGCAAGAAGGAGCACATAGCGCTCAACGATTTCGAGGGATTGGTAAAATCCCACACTTCCCGGGAAAGAAGTGCTGGAAATGGACGGTTTCGGGAACAGAAGTCATATTAGAACTAGTAAAACATTACATGTTTCCAAACTTAATGGGCCAAACTGCTGAGGTCATCGGCCCAAAGGCTGAAAAAATAAGCTAATGCTACGGACAATACACACACCCATTTGGAGGGAGGACTTGAACTTCTGACGCGAGCGGCCGCGCAATCCATAACTGGCGCTCCAGACCGCATGGCCATTCCCGCCTGGCAGTAGTAATATTGAGGTATCTATTTACATTAATATCTTATCATATATGAATTAAATTTTGGCGGGATCAGATACGCACAGGGCGTTCTGAAAGCTATGTGATAATTCCATTACCGGCAGCTTCTGTAGCGTACACTGCTGCAACGCCAGCAGCCAACTCCACAAGTGAGGTGCGCTTAGATGCCGACTGAGCTGTCTGAGTGCGTGAATGACACCGAAGCCCCTCGGACAGGTGTTGGAAAAACAAGTAAAAACGTTAGTAGATCACTCTTATTGGTGGAAGCTGTCACAGATAATATGCCTCCACACTCGATTCACGGCGCAATCAGGGAATTACTTGAGTGCGTGTGTGTCGGGAAGAAATCGTGGCTGCGATAGCCAAATATAGAAAAATGAGAGAAGATGGGCAGTCATTGTCATTTGGAACTCTTCAGCTGGTCCGTGTATGCGTGAAAAATGTGGGTTTTGATGTAAAATTCTCGTAATTTTTGTTATTTGTTATTATTATTATTTTATTATCATTATTTTAACCATAATAGTTTTGGAGGAGAACACTCAATCCTCAGTGGGTTTTTGTATTTAATGTAAAGGAATGGTAGAGACTATATTTACAATACTGCAAAGTATATTGTAGTACAAGGTACACACTTGGTTGTAACACTATATAAACAATCATTTCCGTACCTTTTATCATTAGGCTTTTTTGCAGTTCCACACTGTTGTTTGCCTTTTATATAGTGTAGACATACAGCATGCCACCTGCAACAGTATGAGCGGCTGTTATTGTTAAAACTTACTATTATGAAAAACTTTGTTTTAGCGTGTTTACGCCTCGTTTTTTTTTTATTTTTATTTTTTTTTTTATTATTTTTTTTTTTTAGCATTTATTGCGGTTTGTGAGAGTATCGATATTAGGCTCTGTCAATATGTCATCGTAGTCACGTCTGTTGGTCGGTCCCCTGAATGGGCTTGATAGAACGTACTCACGTCGCAAGGAAACATATTCCGCCTCTGGCGTTTTTAAATTCACGGTATTTTTGCATGTGTCGCGACTCGCGAGATGTGTCGTATTTCACGAGAGTGTTTCTGTATCTGTGGCTCGAGTTTTCATACTTCATGTTGTGATAGTCTCTCTCTCTCTCTCTCTCTCTCTCTCTCTCTCTCTCTCTATCTCTGTGTGTGTGTGTGTGTGTGTGTGTGTGTGTGTGTGTGTGTGTGTGTGCGCGCGTGTTTTATTGACGCCCTGTGTACCGTGTTAGTTCATCTAAGGCTTTGAAGATTGTGTTGTTGCAAAATGTTGAGTATTCATTCATTACAATTTTGCCTTCGTTTATGGCTTTTTAGATGCGATAATTTTCTTCTGAGTTTACGGTTTTGGCTATTGCTGTTTTACATTATTTGTAAATCAGTTTCGATAGTTGTGGGATGGTGGTTTTCTTTTATCGGATGTTCTGCAATAGTTTAGTGTGTGCTTTCGCTCTTCAGAGCTCTTATGTTTTCAGTGTAACGTGTTCTGAAATTCCTGCATGTCTGACCATTGTAATGTGATTGACAGGAGTTACAAGTTAATTGGTATATTCCTGCATTACAGTAAATGTCCGGAGTTCTTTTTTGAGGCCTTAGTCTTTGTTGACTCAAGGAGAGTCATTCTCGGATATCCGGCAGAAACTGATGAGTCCTCCTTCCGGTGTCATCAGTGTCCCACAGCTCCTGCCAGAGCTACAAAGCCCCGCCGTTTGATGTCAGGTTTGCTTGGGGTACAACACCCCTTGATGGCCTCCACTCTGTCGAGGTCACCATTCTTGGCCGAATGCCATGCGGATTGCTCCCTGATCTTGATTTCGAGTGGACAGAGTACAATCAAACCAGAAGTGCTCCACCGGGTGTTGTACAGTAGTAGGCCCCAATAGAATAGAGTAAGAGGTTTCTTTGTACACGTCTGATAGACATGGCCGGCGGCACTCTTGTGAGTCTATGTGCCCAGGCTGGAGATCCGTAGCCCATGATGGACACGAGAATTCTATTATGATACAACTTTATTAGGTCGAGCGGGAGATAGCACCTCTGATGCCCGATCCCAGAGACCTTTCCGCAACCGAGTTCTCATGTGCTGAGAAGCTCCATTTCTCGTCAATTATGACGCCAAGATATCTGGCTTTCTTTCTCCGGATGATCGGTGCACCATCAATCCTAACTGTCAGATTTCGAGTTATTTGTCCCTTCAGTAGCAGATAGACTGAGTTGTTTGTTGCAACTTTGAGTTTGGTGGCTGTGCACCATGTGGCTAGATTCCTCATTGCTCTCTCAGTTCCCCAGTTCCCTCAAGAGGAGTTTCATATTTAGATCCCAAAAGAGCAGTCCCAGGACAGAGCCCTGGGGAGACCCCTTTGTGATCCGTTTTCCGACACGTCCACTGGGGGATGACAACCACACCTCCCGGTCTTCAGAGTAGCTCCTCAGACAACTGTACAGCGTCCCAGGACACTCAAACTCCCGCAAGTGGGAGAAGAGCGAGGGTCACCACAGGTTGTCGAAGGCGCCACTGATATCAACCATGATGCCAACCGCGTATTTGTGCGGCGAAGAGGCACAGTCCTCGGCCGCCAGGGCTACTGCCTCGGGTGCAGAATGCCCCGGCCGAAAACCGAACTGTCTGCTACTTATGCCGCTTGCAACTTTGAAACGTCGGTGACTTTTGATACATTGATGATGCGGTCCAATGCCTAGAAGAATTTTATTGACAACGACAACGCCCGCAGAAACCTTATTTCGTATTTTCTTTAAGCGTTTACTCTATAGCAATGCCTCCCTAGAAAATGTCTCGTGTTAGCGTCGAAGCTCACTGTATCAGGAGTCACATCACTCCAACAGCATACGCCCCACACGATGACAGAGCCTCCATTAGCTTCAACAGTCTTGACATGCAGCACCCATGGTTTGATGAGATTGCCTTCATACTCCTACACATCCATCCACTCGATACAATTGGACTCGGGCAATCAGGAAACATATTTCCGGCTACTGGAATGAGCCTTCGGTTCCGGAAGTCCATGATGATGATGTTTCGTTGAATGGTTGCACACTGTCACTTCTTGACTGCCCAGCATTGAAATCCACAGCACTTTGCACGAAGATTGCACTTCTGTCATGATGAACGGTTGTCGTCCGAGGTCGCGTACTTGCAGGATCTTTTCCGTTAGTGCTGATGTCGGAGGTTTGATGTTTCAACCGATGACCAAAGTTGAGGGTGCAGTTGTGAAATGCTCCAACGGAAAACATCCACATCTCATCGCTACATCACAGATGCTGTGTACCAACTCTCGTGCTCGTACTATAACACCTGGTTCAAACTCACTTAAATCGTGATATCCGACCATTACAGCTGTAGTAACCAATCTATCGACTGAACCACATACCTGTTGAGTTATATAAGGCTTTGCGGACGCAGTTTCGTCCTGTGAGTGCTTATATGCGTTTGCATATAAGTGGCTATACCAGTTTCTGCTGCTACACAGTTCTGTGACAACGGTGTCCTTGCTGATAGCATTGACACAAGACTCTCTTCTTGCTCAGAACAGAGCGGTATCTTTTCCGTTCTCAGTTGCCAGCTAACAGCGACTGGTAGGCATATATCCAAGTGAACCTTCCATGGCACTAAAATTGCCTCCTGCCACTAACACTCCTTTTCCTCCTTCATCACTTCTGCAGCCACGCAATTGTTCTGGACTCCGCCATTAAGTTACCAGAAACCCCATCAGATCACTCTTCACACGATTGTTGTGTCATGATTCACTTACACCTGTATCATATACATTAGTCTTATACATAATCCATGCTTATGATCATTAATATAAGTAATCCTTTGTTACAAACTTTGTTTGCTGAACAGTGGCCAGACAGCTCTTATAAAGAGGGGGAATTCTAAATACTTTATAAATCTGGTCGTAATTATGAGAAATTTGATGGGATCGAGACTCACTGTGAGGGCACTTTTGACAATTCTGCAGGTGGTGAGAGGAGATGGAGAGGATTTAAAGAAGTAGTATGGGGTGGGATCAAGTATGGGCGAAGGAAGGGGATTTCAGTTCCTTTGCGTTGGGCAGGGGAAATAATTGTAAAATCGGTTGCTAGTAATTTGTCCAGATTCCACATTATAATACCACCAGCTTTGGGTGCTATATCACAACGACAAATACATGTGTGTTTGAGTCTTTACCAAGTTGTGTTGCAGTCATTATGGTCTCCAAAATGTCTGATTTCATATGGATCTTTATTTTGAATCACGTGATGATTGCACAAGGTGTTATTTCCCAAGTAAATTTAGTGGAGATATCTTCCGACTTTCTTGATGTTGGATTTTCGATGAACAGCAGTGCAGAACAGAAAGAAGCGGCCCGACATAAAACGACACGTTTTTGAATGAATCTTTTTCAAGTATGAAAGCCATCTTGTTCATCAATTTATATTAACAGAGCCCAGAATAGAAGTAACGTGCTTCACGGAGATTTTTACTGCCTAATTACCGCGAACATGTGTCCCAGAAGAGAGGTAATGTATGAAATTTTCCCACTTACGGTTCGCGAAAGAATCAGAACGAAAGAGGTTTTCGTGAAGAATTTTTGTGGGACATAGTACTTATACCATTACTGCAGTACTAGTAACCTCCCCCAACCAACGTACAATGGCTTCAGAGTACGATTGAAGATATAAATAGTGACATTCTTGTGTAGTGAGTTGTGTTAATGAGAGATTATGTCCAATGTGTGTCTGCTATGCAACATTTTCAGTCAGACGGAACGTTAGCCATTGAGAAGTGTTTGAGATTATTGGTACGTATAAATGCACTATCATACTGCACGAGACGTATTTGAGTTCCACTTTGTAATGAATTAATTAGTGTTTTATAGCTTATGGGACTTAATTACGGGGTCATCAGTCCCTAACCTTACAAATTACTTACGAACTAGATAACAATAAGGACGGCACAAATATCCATGCCCGAGGGGGGATTCGAACCCACGACCGTAGTGGCCGTGCAGACCATGATAGACGCGCCGCAGTCCCCTCGGCCACCGCGGCCGGCCACTTTGTAATGAAACCAAGCCTTTGTGCATGTATAATGAATCATAGAAGCACCCTCAAGGCTCGAAATGGATTGTGTGAAATAAAACACAATTTGTGACTGAAAACGGATTCATTTTATTTTACTAAAGTACAACAGTCACGGAACGTCACTTGCAATAATGGACTAAATTAAGTGATTGCCTTTGTATATGCCGAACTAGTAAATGAAAAGTAGAAAGTATAGTGTGAGCGAAAAAGAGACATTTTGACGAGTTGGTAAAACATCAATAGTGTGACAAGGGGCAGGATGGGGAAGGGAAATGCTAAACGGATGCGGAATGCGAGGCGAGCTTCACCCGTTAGAATACCACAAGATGCGCCAGATAGATTTTTGCAATCATTTTATAGAATTTTACCCCTACTTTCTCTCTTTATTCTTTATTTAGATGTAAAAGCAACAGTGGTTTTCCATTTTTTTATATAAAAAGAAATCGCACTGACGTGTTTCACGGCCCACTTTAGATTTGTAGTTTTATAAGTTTTTGCAAACACTTTGGACCAAAATAATAGTCTCAGTAATAATAAATTAATTAATAAGAGTGTCTGAAACCCTTTTAGGGAAAAAAAAACTGAGGAAGTGGCTTTATATATATATATATATATATATGTATGTATGTAGTGGCGGGTTTTATTTGTATTTATTTATTTTATTTTATTATTATTATTATTATTATTAATATTTTGGGGGGGAATTAATTTTATTTATCTGTTTTGCCTTCCTTCAGGTCATTGGATTCACATGGTCAACATATTGTATTTCCTTTGGAACATATAAATAAAATATAATTAAAAAAATAACACAAGATACAATAAATCGAACTTAATATATGCTTCTGGAAGGATGACAGAAAACCGACGTCCTCTTCAGGTATCGGAAATAAACATTCTTTGGGTCCGACTCTCCAAAACGGGGACTCGGGTATATCTTCGCGTAAATAATTGTTCCTCCATGTTCGATGTTGGTCTCGAACCACCGACCTTTAGCATCACAGTCCAGAACCTTCCCCACTATACTACGGCTATAAAACGAAACAGGGGTTCTTTAATCTCATACTATTATGGCTGTTACTAACTGATGTTAATATGGCATTTGTAGACATCAGATTAACACTTATCGTACGAAGAACGATGTGTTTTTTTTAATTCCTCAGTGTGCCGTTGCTTTGAAATGAGAACGTGTAAGTTACAATAAGAAAAATTCATCAAATACGCGAGGAATGTCACGTGACATCTCCGAACGGCTGGTTTTCGTTAATTCAATGGAGGGTGTCAAATCTCCGTTATTTTTGCAAATATGTCTCAAACGATACGAGATATAAAAAAAAACATAAGGGAGATAGGTTGTAAAGAATTTTCTCCTCTACCAATTAGGTTATTCAATTTTAGTGTCAGATGAACGGTACGTTTGCAATTTCAATTACATTACAAGCGGCTTTTTTTTGTTTTACTACTGTATTTTCTGTCCGAAAAATTTGAAAAGGGAGGTTCTGGTCTCTGGCGGCCTACAATCGTGTCTGTAAAATTTGGTGCTGATCGGTTGAACGGTTCGTCTCAAAAACAGGGAACACTACGGACAGACAGACGGACAGACAAACAGACAGACATACATCCCAAAATCGCCGTTATTTTTGCAAATATCTTTGAAACGCTACGAGATTTGAAAAAAAAAAAAAAAAAAAAAAACATAAGAGTGGAAAGTTGTAGAGAATTTTCTCCTCTACAAATTCGGTTATTCAATTTTCGTGTCAGATGAATAGTTAAGCCGTTATTTTTATTGAAAATTCGAGTTAAAAAAAGACGAACGTAAAGGCCTACTTTTAGTGTTACTACCGTAACCTAAAGTGGGACAAAAGGAATACTATGTACTTGTAGGTAGATTAAATTATAGTAGTTGAGTGGGGAGTGCTAATTTCCTTGATGGACGTTTAACCTACTCACAGAAATCTGAGAAAGCGGAGATATGCAAAAATTTATCGCGCGAGCGACGGCGACAAACGGCGGTGGCTGGCAGGTGGCGAGGTCCGCAGGCAAATATTTCCCGCATTTTCCGGCCCCTCCGCCTCCCGGGGGAAATAACAGAGAGCCCGCGGCCGGATAATTAAATGCCCCTCCCACCGGCCGCGGCTGAATCAAAAGAAGGCTACCGCATTATGATGGAAATTCCGCCCTCCACGCACCACCTGCGGAAGAAACACAATTATTCTCGCAACAGTCACTCCAGCAATTTACACGCTGCCCTCTCCGCACGATTCCGTAATTCCTACTCCGTGCCGGCGGGCAGTGGAGTGCAGGCCTCCTCACCTTAAAATAAACATTTATTTAAACCTTCCCCACTTCTTTACTCTCTGTATGTCGCTGCAGAGTCAAATGTGACTCGTGATATTCTTCCAGAGCTCCTGCAATCCTTCTAGCGACATGGCAGACATACAAAAAAATGTTCAAATGTTTGTTAAGCTTAAGGGACTTAACTACGGGGTCATCAGTCCCTAAACTTACAAACTACTTTTGAACTACCTACAACTAAGGACGGCACAAATATCCATGCCCGAGGGGGGGGGGATTCGAACCCCCGACCGTAGTGGCCGTGCAGACCGTGACTGGAGCGCCTCAGTCCCCTCGGCCCTAACGGCCGGCAGTCATACAAATAATGATCTCAAAATGAAAACAATAGTCATGTGCCGGCCGCGGTGGCCGAGGGGACTTTTCGTAAGTAGTTTATAAGTTTAGGGACTGGTGATCACGTAGTTAAGTCCCATAAGCTATACAAACATTTGAACATGTGAATAGTCACGTTCGCAATATGTTTTTACAATTTATTTGATCGAATGTCCGGTTTAGATCTAATCTAGGGAAAAAAATGTTCAAATGTCTGTAACTCTATCGGACCAAACTGCGCGGTCATCAGTCCGTAGCTTACAAACTACTTAAACCTAGGTAAACTAACCTCAGGACAAACACACACACACACACCCGTGCCCCAGGGAGGACTCGAACCTCCACGGCGTGCAACCGCGCGCTCCGCAGCGAGACGCTTTAGACCGCTCGGCTATTCCACCGCGGCGATCTAATCTAGGACCATCCAGCCCGCTTAAGCATAATGTTGGTAATAATGAAGGCAAATTTGTTAACTCTGGTGTCTATGAGACCCAATGCAATGGCTGTAATAAACAGTACATCGACCAAACAAGTCGTAATTTTCCTCATTCGCTTTAAAGAGCACACAACGGGTGTATCAGCTTGTAAATATGTGTTTGGCCAGCACTTACAACAAAACAAAGATTCTGAAGGTTCCATGGAAACGAATTTCAAAGTCTTACACAACGTACCTAAAGTGCTGTTATTAAATGCCCTTGAAGAAATTGAAATATTTTCTCATAATGAAAAACAACCATTGACGCTTTGATATGAGCAATTGGAATTTAGGGAGAAACTTTTGTACAATCTCATTGATGACCTGCTGTAACGTATATGGATGACTCTCGTATAACGAGCCAAATCGAGATTCCGAATTCATGATTTTTTCCTAATTACTTCGTATTCAAAATCTGATGAAAAGTTCTGATTAGAATGTTGTTCTTGTATTAAGAAAAACATGCAAGCTGGAAAGTAACCAGTTTCCTTGAAAATTAATGTTTTCTTAACAAAAATATAGACGTGTGCTTAAATACGCCTGTTGCAAAACACCTTGTTTTGTTTTAAAACCCAAACATGTTTCGGCACTTATTGTATCATCTTATGTGGGTTTTTGGCTTTTATTTTCTATAATAACATATTACAGATTTTTAGTTATGCACTTATTTAGACGAGTTGTTTGATTTGACAATTTTGTTTGACCTAATTTATTACGCTACTTACATTATGTCATTCGCAGAATTTGCATCTGCTGTGATTGATGAATGACAAGTTTTCACAGCATGTAATCTGCAAACAATAAGACGTTTGCATTTACGAAATCTAATAGATCTATTCCACATTTGATTGGAAGTTATGTCGAAACATCCTTCAATGTGGCTGTTTAGTGCCTTCTTACATTTGATTTGTAGCGTTGCTGCTTGGTTATTTGTGGCGTGATCTTCTGTTTTATGATGTTTAGTGCACTTTTTCTTGTGTACTGTCACTGTTTATGTCGCCATTTGTCTTTTTGTGGTGGCTGTATCGTGTTCATTCCTTTGTGTGGTGTGTCTGTTATGTGGCACGCGATTTTTGAATGGTTTTGATACTGGCGACGTTTTGTGTATGTATGTGTGTGTGTGGGGGGGGGGGGGGGAGGGTGATGTATATTTCGTATGTGTGTGTGTGTGTGTGTATGAAACAGAGAGAGAGAGAGAGAGAGAGAGAGAGAGAGAGAGAGAGAGAGACAGAAATATTGTGTGTATGTGTGTGTGGGGGGGGGGGGGGAGGGTGATGTATATTTCGTATGTGTGTGTGTGTGTGTGTGTGTGTGAAACAGAGAGAGAGAGAGAGACAGAAATATTGTGTGTTTGTGTGTGTGGGGGGGGGGGAGGTGTTGTCAGATGTAATGAGGTGGTGGGATTCTTTTATATTTTTCTCTTATGGTCTTAACGAGGGTTTTGTTGGGTAGTGATGTGTATTCATTGAGTACTTTCATACCTTGGACTATTGTTTCCTGGGTGTGATAATTTTCTTCTCTTGTTAGTTTTTGGAATAAGCTGTTCTGGTTTTGAGAAGTTGCATGTCAGTTTCTATGTTTGTTGGGGTACCATTTTGTTTCATTATATGTTCAACAAATGTTTAGTGACAGCTGCTACCTTTTAATGTTGTAAGGTGTTCAGTGTACCTTGTTTTAAAATTTCGCCATGTCTCACCAACCTACACAGATTGGCAGTTGTTGCAAGAAAGCTGATATATTCCTGATTGGTCATACCTTTCAGTGGTGGTGGAATGTTTCCGTAGTCTGTTCTGAATAGTGTTATTGGTTCTGTATCCTATTTTCTGCCCTTGTTCTTCAAGTGTGATGCCCACTCTGTGTGTTATTTTGTTGTTGTAAGTCATTATGAGCCATTTGTTGCTTACTGTGTGTTGGTTTGTGGTTTGCAGTGTTTCATCTGTGTGTATGGAATTTTCATGACTGTGTTGTCTGTTTTTGTAATTTACGGTGTATTTGGTCTACTGTTTTAGAGTCATACCCATTTTCTTGTGAAGTTTGTTTTAGTGTGTCCAGTTCTTCTGTTTAGGCTTGTTTGATCATTGGTGTTCTAATTAACTGGTGTAGTAGAAATCTGAAGCTTCCTTCCTTCTGGGTAATTGGATGACTGGATTGGTTGTGGATCACAGTGCTGGTCATTGTGGGCTTCCTGTAGATTGTAATTTCATGTTTGTTTTTACTGTTATGTACGGTGAGATCTAAAAAGTTTAGTTTTCCATCGGTTTGTTTTTCAACTGTGAACTGTATTCACTGGTGTATGGTGTATATGTCATTGCGATGATCTTTTATACGGGAGTGTGCTAATGTAATATAATATAATATTTGAATATAAACAAATATTTTGAAATAATTTTTTTTTTCAGGAATATCTAGCATCAGGAGCGTATATATAGGGTTTCGTCACTGACTTTTACCCGAAAATTTACTTTTTTTACTTTGAAAGCACTGTATTTGCCAAATGTTTGGTTTGTCTCACTTTACATAGACTTAAAGATCAGACAGTTTACCGACACTGCACCTACTCACAATTCCTCCTCTCTATGTCCACAACGACATTGTGATTTCTCTACTGATAACACCATCGGCTTATGAGTTGTGGAATTTTAGTTGCCAAGTTTGCGTGTCTAACTGCAAATTAAACATTTAAACATGAAAGATCATAGAATACGAGTTCACGAAATGATATTTTCCTGTGACACTTATCACATAGTACTTGATCGACACGCACATCGGTGGTTACTGACACGTAAATTTTCGGAGTTCACATTTATAATACGGGAAGACTTTCTAGATCTAATTTATATTTGTTGGTGATTCTTCCTGATTGTATGACCGTGGTCCATTAACACATTACTGTTCGTAATGTTCAGAGCTGCGCTGGACACCCTCAGAAGCGCTACTGGCGGACCTGAGTATTTCCGACTGACGAGGAGATTGAAACAATTTTTTCCGGAATACCACACTTACGGACAGTTACTTGTGTAAGTACTCCAAACATCATCAACAGAAAAAGAGAGGCGTCATTAGAAGTCTTTGACAGAGCGAGAATTACGTGGTCGCCGAATTGCAATACCTGATGTGGGCTTTCAAGATGAATAGGTTTTCACGCAAAGATGAAAACAGAGTTCAGCGACCAAGGAACCGTTGGCTAAAAGATAACAGTAAAACATACCGATGAAATAACACGGTCTTTCTCCCCTTTATAGGACGGGCTACTGATCATATTGGAAAGATTATATGAAAACATGATGCAAACCGGATTTTAGGCCACTAAAGTCAAGCCATAGCCCACTAGTATGCGCTCTAGAGCGTGTTAGCGGGCTATGGTCCGAAACACACCGCTGCTCTCCTCTATCAGTATGTGGGGTGTATACAATTTCTCGTAACTGTTATACAGTGTAAATCGGAACGACGGACGGAAGCATCAATACATGACTCAAAGAATACGTATTTTTGGAATAGGGAAAACTGAATAATCAGCTGTGGCTAGGTACGCAACTGAATCAGGTGACAATGAAGTGAAATTTTCCTATACAACAATTTTATCTACAACGACGTTCTATTAGCCAAGAAAGTATGGATAAGCAATTGAAATATACAAGAATGGGGATACTGTTAACCGAAAGGAAAAAGCCATGAAGCTTAATGATATATGGGGTGTGGCTCTTCAGAAGAGTTGTAGAAATGTTCATATGTTTGTTAAGCTTATGAGACTTAACTGCGGGGTCATCAGTCCCTAAACTTACAAACTACTCACAAACTAACTTATACTAAACTGCCCGATGAAGGGTTCGAACTCCCGACGGGGAACGGTCTCGCGCATCGGATCATAGCGGCTCAACGCACTTCGCCACTCAGCCGCGGCGGAAGAGTTGTGTTTCTTTATCTTTCGTTAGTGGCAATCAGTATTTATATATACAGATAAGCAAATTCGGAGAGCTCCGCGTCTCACACCGATTGTACCTTCGGAGGAGACATATAACCTCAACACAATATGCCATAGCGTTAATTCCATGCTGTGGCTCATTATCTTGAAAGGTCGGTCGAATTCTTCATAAACATCAAGTGCAGACGGTCTTTCGCCCACAATTAAAACAGAATCACTACTTGGCCATGTCAAGGACTGACTTGGACTTCGTGAATAAGGGGTCTATCTCCAGAAAATGTGGTATGACGTACATAGGTCAGACAGTGCGTACAATCGAAGATCGTTGCCGACAACAGCAACGGAAAACCCGACTACAAGAGCCCAACGTATCGGCAGTCACTGTGAATTGTCTTGCAGATTTTCAGGGAATGTCTTACGTCCAGACCAAGATTCTGACACAGACGTCTAACAACTGGGATTGTGTTATTAAAGAATCTATTGAGATTCGAGTAAGCGAACTACTGATCAATCGAAATAGTGGTTAAGGACGGGAAAAACCGACCGCTTAAAACCGATACCGGTATTTTAGTTCTGAATAACCGGTTTTTCTGTAATTATTTGGTGTCGTTTTAATCGTTTGTGTGTTTTTTCCCAGTTATTTCCAGTATTTGCGGTCCCAAATGTTTCTATTAATTAAAAAATTAAAAACGAATAATATTTATTCCTAAAATTATAAAATATAAGTTTATCACAGAGACTAAGAAATGACATCGATGATAATTTACGAACAGTCCCGAGTCAGAAACGAGAAACAACCGCATGACATAAGCATTCGTACAGCTGTTGTTGAGGCGTCAGTCTACCTGTTGCCTTCTTGCGTGACCTATTAGACGACACATATGCACGCGCAATGTGAGAGACTTGACTCTGGTCATATGGCAGTTCCTCGCTGTTGTCACATAGCATCGGTTGTGTTGTAAATGGCACCATACCGAGGCTGAAAGCGGTGGAGGTACTACAAACACGTGGTATCACTTAAGGACACCGCATCCGCAATATTCTTTGAAAGAGGAGGAAAATTTGATTCATATTTCTATGGAGTTATTGAATAATAACCGAGCCCTTTAATTCTGCTATTGATTCAGGGTGCAAAACAGAGAACAACCGAACGTGACGATGTGTGGCTTCACGTACTCGCCATGACCAATTTCGGCGCATTTTGTCCGCAAGAGAGCGAACTGTTAGATTACAAATGGTGCTCTTTACCTGATGATGGCCGACTAAATGCGCCGAAATAGACCATTTTAATAAATAATTTATCTTGTGGTCTTCATTAGTTTTACAATTGGATTATCAAAGCAGTGTGTTGTTACCTCCATCTGACCTTAGTTAAAACTTTAAACAGAAAAAACGTGTTGTGTCTAAATTATATGCCTGTATCTGCTTCGCCGTGCGTCTCGGTTGGACAGTGGTGGAGTGCCAGACTACTAATCCAAAGGTCGCGGGTTCTATTCCAGCCAGGTCCTAGAATTTTTATCTGTCGCTTTCCACTTCTTTCACCTCTGGCAGTATTGCTCATGTGAAAAATACCAAGTATCACCATGATTCGGAACCCACGTTAAACTGTAGGTCCCCCTATAACTGGCTGGGTAAATCAGGTCGAAGGTCGGAGGAAACAGGACCATGCCTAGTAAAGCACTGTGGTGTTCAAACCAATCTTCGGATTGTTGACTGCTTTACCTTTTATCTGTTGCGCCAACTTGACAAGAAAGCTGATTTGTTTACATTATATGTGTTTGGCCAATTTAACACGAAAGACAGAAATCGCCAACCTCAGTTTTCACCATTGAGTAGACTATTCACAGTGCCCGAACAGTGATGTGATCCTTGATTACAACATGCTTTTACAGCCGAGATTTAGTATCAATAGAAGGGAACTGGTGATTTTTCTGTAGTATTCAGTCCCGCATTACTTTACAATAAAAGGAATGAACGGTACATGCACTAAGTCCTGTTTCAATCACCTATTTTACCAGCTATTTAATTCTACATGTCTTGAAGTAAAGTACAATGGAAGTGGCTGAGTACGATTTAAAATTTTTCAACTTTAGATTTTTACATTTTTCACTCGAAATAGTAGCAATAAAAATCGAAAACCGGTTGTTGCATAAAATTGTTATCTTTAGCGGATTTTACAGATAGGTTAGACAGGAGATAAAATATACTGGTATAACCGAAAACAGATAGAGGCATAACCGACATTCATAATAGTTGTTACGTCTTTTGAAAGGTCTGGAAAACCGCTCTGAATCCCATATAGAAGAGAAAGAAAACATCCCAAGGCGAACAGACTTTGAGGACAGGCGGAGCAACAGCCGAGAAGCTGCCAGCATATATCCCTGGTAGCGGACCGCAGTGGTAAAGTTTGTGACGGCCAGAGATGCTGGACGCACCGCGTTTGAACGCTGACTTTGTTCGAAGAGAGAATAGCCAGTTCAGATAGTAACCGGATTCAAGTTTTCTGTCTACGAGGTGTAACTGATTTATCTTACATTAAAGTAACTATCGAATTTTTATCCAACTCCTTCTCGGTATAAAAGTAGCAAAAGAAGTCTGAAAAGGGAAATCTTCAGAACGCAAGAAAAAATGCTGACGCGAAAGAAGAGAAGAACTGAATTTCTATTAACATTGGTGAAGGAGAAGAGTGAACAGGCAATAAATGGAAAATAAGGTTGAAGTTTCATGGACACCTAGATCTACATACGCACTCCGTAGTGCTTTTCAGCTTTTTTCCTCGAAAAGAACGTCGCGTTTCCTCCAGCGACTCCCATCTGAGTTCTCGAAGCATTTCAGTAACATTCGCGCATTGATCGAATCTACCAGTTACAAACCTCTGAACTGCTTCTTTGTCCTCCTATAAACCGATCTGTTGGGGATCCCAAACAGTTGAGCAACACTCAAGACCGGGTCGTAAAACCGTTTTATAAGCGGTCTTTTTTACAGACCTCTTCAGAATGAGTGAATGAATATTGAAATCATCTTCATGATTTTTGAGTGAAAATACCTGTTGAAATAATAACTTCCACATCATTCATTGCGTGAATTATTAGAGTTTATTCATCCACTATATTTGAGACTAGAAGAACTTTGCCACTTTCAACAAGCTCTTCACATATTTAGAAAAGTTTCCGAATCGTTTTATTATTAAAAGGTACAACTAGGCGATGAATGAAGATTACATCTCCGCTGTCCATGCTACACTACGACATCAAGCAGACTTTAAAATTTATTACGTCTGCACTGTTAAGTGTGTTTGCGTAACATACGAGGTGTAACTATATATGTGGAATGCTCGGGCTGACAATAAGCAGAACATGTACACGTACGGTTTGTTTTCATTGCCGTGTCAGACATTAATTGTGGTGTACATATCACACACAACTTTGCGATGTAGGTTGTTCATTCG
Organism: Locusta migratoria; assembly: GCA_026315105.1. NCBI lineage: Eukaryota > Metazoa > Arthropoda > Insecta > Orthoptera > Acrididae > Locusta > Locusta migratoria. Next base: position 109,536,206 of record CM048747.1, read on the forward strand.
TGTTGATACAGTGTAATTTAATGCGTACAGTTCTCTACAGAAGGTGCACAAAATAGCAAACACGAGCTGTAATGCAGACGTCTATGTCTCGAATCATTGACTTTCTCAGTCGTTGCCATATTCCAGGCGTCTCTCATATCTACTGACTGACACCTTCGGTCTATGTGATGACGCAGCATTTCCACGGTATGAACGGGTGTGGTGTATAGAATGGCCTTCAATTGATCCCGTAAGTCTAATGGATCGACGTCTAGAAAACGAGCAGGCCACAGGATGTGCGATAAATTCTTACGAACATATTATAGAAATTAATTCTGGTGATGATGGTTTTACTATTAACTTTTAAGAGTATTCTCAAGATCTTTACAGCAAATTGGGCCATTTTAAGTCCAATGTGTATTACAGACTTAAGCATAACGTGGAATGCCTAGAAATAAAAAGAAGGGGCACATATCGGGGGAAAATAAAAACTACATCAAAAAAGGCGTTCTTATTTTTAAAAAATCGATTAAAGTTCCAAAGATGTTTCAATTGGCACTGTCTAGAACAAGGGTCAAGAAGCATGATCCGGAAATGTCCCTACAGCTCACTGTCTATGTTTCTTACTGAGAGAAGAATACAACAAAGCTATTTAGTCATAAACAGACATGCCTGAGACAGTGGCTGTTATGTGAATTAACTAGTTTGTTTGTAACACGTGGCTGGTTACTATTTCACACCACCCAGTTATACTGCAAAGAGTCTTGCCACAAATATTTGGATTTAATATTTTGTACAAATGCGTAAAGCTGTCATAAAAATATTTGCAATATCTAGTAATACAAATTAGAAATATTATAACATGTCAACTGGTACGAGTCACTGATATAAATAAAGACGATGCTGAAGATTTGTGTTGGCATGGGATTCGAAACCGCTTAGACCAGTGGTCACCTTAAACCAGTAGATTATCCAGACGCGCTGTCCCGAAGCGGGAAATCCGGCTTCGAACCCCCAACTGACATCAATTTTCAGCTTCTGCATTGAATTTATTTCAATAGCTGTAACAGTCGAGATGTTTGAAAACCTCGAATTCCTATATTTATGGCTATTAATTTCAACCCAGGGTTGATTACGGAGCAGGAACAGCGCGACCGGACGTTCGTATCAATCTTTATTATAAATGGGTTTCAGTCTGGGGCAATGTAAAGGAAATTATACAAAGCCACTCTAGAGACTAAGACCGAAAAGTAGCTTACAAGGATGAACAGACAACTTCTCGATAACGTTATATAAATATGTGGGCATCTGAATCGTTATTATCTTCTCAGTGGATTTCTTTACATGTTATCTATACAACATGGCCACACCAACAAATTTATTACTTGATATCCTCGAGGATGAAGAGTTCTTCAACTCGACACTGCCAGTTTGTGTATGGGCTATTTGAATGTTCAAATGTTTGTTAAGCTTAAATGACTTAACTGCGGGGGCATCAGTCCCTAAACTTACAAACTAATTATGAACAACCTTATACTAAAGTCAACACAAACATCCATGCCTGAGGGGGAATTCGAACCCTCGACCGTAGCGGCCGTGCAGACTGTGACTGGCGCGCCGCAGACCGCTCGGCCACTGCGGCCGGCGTGGGCTATTTGAAATAGAACTAAAAACTAGAAAAATGACCTCGTATTTTTTTAAACAATTCTGTTTTGTACTTGGCAAATTAACATAACTGAAAATAGGTGTCATGAATTTATCCATTAAATGATTACTAATTTTTGAGTTAAAATTCGCTGATGTTGGTGGTTTTTTTTCTGAACGCAATACTTTGAGTGCTGTGCGACTGAAGAATCTCATACCGTATTTCAGTAAACTACGGTTCATTTTGAAGCTGAACATCTAAAGTTGATGAAGCTGCATACCAATAATATGACAACAATTAATTTAGTTTTTGTAAAAATAAATGCATGTTTCATTACGATAAAAGTTCGTAGGCTTGAGCTTCTTAGTATATGTTGATTTCAATTAAAGTATTATGGAATCTCTTATTTTCAACGTGAAAGAAAAAATAATTTATAAATACGTAAGCTCGCGCTGCACTTACAAGTTAGACTGGGGAGAGCTGCCTTGCCGGCCACGGTGGCCGAGGGGACTGAGGCGCTCCAGTCACCGTCTGCACGGCCACTACGGTCGGGGGTACGAATCCCCCCTCGAGCATGGACATTTGTGCCGTCCTTAATATTAGCTAGTTCATAAGTAGTTTGTAAGTTTAGGTTCCATAAGCTCTACAAACATTTGATTTTTATTTATTTATTTATTTATTTTTTAAGAGCTGCCATCCGCCACTCAACAGGGGGGGACGCGTCACAGCTGGAAACGGTCAACAGGGGCTTAAGTACTGACTGGTTGCATACAACACGGCGTAGCGCAGGCTGAGTAATACCACAGTCTAATATAGCAGTCGCGACACCCACGAGTGTAAGATCTATTACCCACTGACAGCTGGGCGACCCTAACGCTCCAAGCGGTGAACAAGGGAGCCGTCTGTTAACATCATAGACATCGTATGGATAAAATTCATTTTCGCCCCCTTTCCTAAGTAATTCACGGTATGACTGTTTTATTTTAGACTCGAGGGTGTTAGTCTAACATCAGACGAAAGAGATGATGCAAAAAATGAACAGTAGTGGAACTAAAACATGAATTAAATTACTAAACCAGGTACCTACTAACGCAGGAATACATGCCGATTCGAATAATATTGGAGCTTGCCCCACCGAAGTCGAATTAATTTACATCAAGGTGCATAAACACTTTTAAGCGTAATAAGCATGGCCGTGTAGCTTCTTTCCATGTTTTATATTTTAGGACACCTGTTAACAAAACTAAGACTTTCGTCTATATTATTGTCCTGTGTCGAATAAGATGCTCTCAACTCAATGCTGAAATATATTGAAAAGTATTGGCCTAGTTACGTTCACGTGCAATTTTCCGAAAAAAAATAATTAAAAAAAATAATTAAAAAAACCGACAATGACCACTGACGCCCACATTTCAATTTGGTGCTAATATTTTCTACACCTATCGGGTATTTGCGCGTCTCACCAGACGATTTTCTTCTTATTTTACTTTCAAGAATCTTACGGTATAGTTTATAATACACATTTTTCTGCACTTTGGACATCCAAACTTCAGTACATAGTTCTCTATATGCATGAGCCTTTTTCTACTTCTAAAACGATCGAAAACCCCGAAAAACTGTCTTGAGCAGTTAAACCGGCAATCCACGCGCAATAGAAATATTTTAGACCTTATAGCCATGAACAGTCCTGACCTTATTAACGATGTCTGTGTAGAGACAGGAATTAGTGATCATGATATCGTCATAGCGTCGATGGTGACCAAAGTTCATAAACCAATCAAGAAGGCTAGGAGCGTGTTTTTGTTGGGAAGGGCCGATAAGCAAATGTTAGGATCGCACTTAGAAAATGAATGGACATCGTTTAATTCCGGGACTATGGATGTAGAGGAATTGTGGACTAAATTTAAGTGCATTGTAAATTAAGGGTTAGACAAATATGTGCCAGTAAAGACAATTAAGGTTGGAAAAGATCCACCGTGGTATAATAATAATAATGTTAGAAAGCTGCTGAGAAAGCAAAGATTGTTGCACTCTCGTGTCAAAAAAGAACACGCAAATGATGACAGTCAAAAGTTACTAGAGATTCGTGCATCTATAAAAAGTTCGATGCGCGAAGCATACAATAATTACCACAGCCATACCTTACCAAAAGATCTTTCCGATAATCCGAAAAAAATCTGGTCCTATGTAAAATCGATAAGCGAGTTAAAGCCCACAGTCCAGTCACTTGTTGATCATTCCGGGGCAGTAATAGAAGAAAGCAAACGGAAAGCTGAAGTTCTAAATTTAACCTTTACGAAATCTTCCACGTAGGAGGACCGCACAAATGTACCATCATTTGATCAACGTACTAATTTCCGGTGTAGAAAAGCAGCTGAGAGAGCTAAATATGAAAAAGTCTACTGATTCGGAAAGAATACCAGTTCGGTTTCACAAAGATTATTCTGCGGCATTGGCCACCTACTTATCTTACATTTATCGCGAATCTTTCATTCAGCGCAAAGTTCCTAGTGATTGGAAAAAAGCGCAGGTGACTCCTGTTTATAAGAAAGAAAAGAGAACTGGCCCAAACAATTACAGGCCAATAACGTTGTCATCAGTTTCATGTAGAATTTTGAAGCATATTCCAGTTCGAATATAGTAAATTTCCTTGAAACGGAAAAGTTTCTTTCTATGAATCAGCACGGGTTCAGAAAACATCTTTCATGTGAAACTCAGCTTGCCCTTTTCTCACATGACATCTTGCGAGTCATGGATGAAGGGTAACAAGATGATTGTGTTTTTCTCTACTTCAAAAAGGCGTTCGACGCGGTGCCACACTGCAGACTGCTAACGAAGATAGGAGTTTATGGAATAGGTTCACAGATTTATGATTGGCTGGAAGACTCCCTAAGTAATAGAACGCAGTACGTTGTTCCGACGGCGAGTGTTCATCAGAGACGAGTGTATCGTCAGGCGTGCCCCAGGGGAGTGTGATAGGACCGCTATTATTTTATATCTATATGAATGATCTGATGGACACAGTAAGTTGTATTTTGCGGCTGTTTGCTGATGATGTTGTGATGTATGGGTGGGTGTCGTCTTTAACTGACTGTAATAGCATACAGGATGACTTACACAAAATTTATAGTTGGTGCGGAGAATGACAGCTAGCTCTCAATGTAGAAAAAATGTAAGGTGATGCGCATGAATAGGAAAAACAATCCCATAATGTTCGAAAACAGCATTAGTAATGAGCTTTTTGATGCTGTCGTGTCGTTCAAATATCTAGGCTTAACATTGCAGGGCGATATGAAGTGATACGAACATGTAAGGACAGCTGTGAGTAAGGCGGACAGCCGTCTTCGGTTTATTGGGAGAATTGTGGGAAGATGAACTTCATCTGTAAAGGAGACCGCATATAAAACGCTTGTACGAACACGTCTTGAGTATTGCTCAAGTGTTTGGGACCCGCAGCAGATCAGTTTAAAGGAAGACATAAAGCAGTTCATAGGCGAGTAGCTAGGTTTGTTACTGGTAGGTTCGACCAATGCGCGAGTGTCACGGAAATGCTCCAGCAACTCAATTGGGAAGCGCTGGAGGAAAGAAGACGTTCTTTTCGTGAATTTCTGTTGAGGAAATTTAGAGGGCCGGAATTTGAAGCTGAGTGTAGTACGATCTTGCAGCGTCCTACTTACATTTTGCGTAAAGATCACAAAGACAACAGAAATTAGGGCTCGTACGGAGGCATATATGTCTTCTCTTTTTCCTCACTCTATTTGGGAGTGGAACAGGAAAGGAAATGCCTAGTAATGGTACAGTGTACCCTCCGCCACGCACCTTACGATTGCGAAGTATGTATGTAGATGTAGATCATAGATGATACTTCAAATATATGCGGTTTGCAGGTGAATCGTAACTAAAACATTGGAGCTGTATGATTATGGTACATCCCTCTCTGGTTTCTTAACAAAATCTCAAAAAACGCAAACGAGGTATCCTTTTTTTTTTTTTTTTTTTTTTTTTTTTTTTTGCTAAATTTAATTGCGGTACAAGCATGTTCCATTCTAAAAAACGTCCCTAAAACGAATATAAGCTACGAGTGACATGATTTATACTGTACAAAATATCGCACCTCACTAGTGTCCCCTGCTGACTGCTTGGCGCGCTGTTGTTGTGGTGGGTAACAAAATTTCGCTCGAGTTACGTGACTGGTATGTTACACTGGCAAATATGGCGTAGTTTCTAGATAAATTATATTTTTTACAGTTGTTGCAGACAAAAGCTGTTTACGGAGACTGATTTTTTTAATGAAATGCAGGATAATATAGCATAATTTTTATTCCATTTAAAAATTTATTTTATAGAGGAAAGATGACTAGTGATGGAAAGTATTTAAATTTATTTTCTAAAAGACCGCTTGAATACCTTATCAAACTGTACATTAATGCCTTCATTATGAATATTTTATGACTATGAGTGCCATAATCGCGTGATTTTATGAAATTACGCTACTTTACTTTTCATAGTTGCGAGATTTTGAAGGATTACATAATTTATCCATTTCAGCAACTGTTCAGGTTATAAATTTAAAAAAATCAGCAACCAGTTTCTTGTGATCGTTTAATTTGGACGACCGGATTCGGGCGCTTGAGTGCCCTTCTTCTGGTCTCTATACAGACAAATAAGTGCATTGGTATACAGTACAGGCTATAATACGTACAAAAGTCAGTTACAGAAATTTGGTTCCAAACTGCTTCAAATTTCTATATCCGACTTTTGTACGTATTACATCCTGTACTGTATACCAATCCACTTGTTTATCTGTATAGAGACCAGAAGAAGGGCACTCACGCGCCCGAAACCGGTCGTCTAAAATAAATAATCACAAGCAACTGGTTGCTGCATTTGATTAATTTATATTTTTGAAGGATATTAACGTCGCTTTCTGTGTCAGTAAAATGAAACCCCACAAAACTGCAAGATTTCCAGGTTTCTCATTTGAAATGAAATGGTCCGTAGATTGTTTCATCAGGAATTTTTCGTCATACACATTATATTTCACATCAGTCAGGAGAAATTGCTGAATTCGATTATATTTTTGAAGGATGTAGTGATTCAGAAATGTATTTTAGAAGTCACTACCGGCCTTTCCAGCGTTAACGATACATGGTGAGTTTCTTTTTTGTTTTATATGACTATTAATGATGGTGCAAGATGCAAGATTTCCAGGTTTCTCATTTGAAATGAAATGGTCCGTAGATTGTTTCATCAGGAATTTTTCGTCATACACATTATATTTCACATCAGTCAGGAGAAATTGCTGAATTTGATTATATTTTTGAAGGATGTAGTGATTCAGAAATGTATTTTAGAAGTCACTACCGGCCTTTCCAGCGTTAACGATACATGGTGAGTTTCTTTTTTGTTTTATATGACTATTAATGATGGTAGTAAGTATTGTTTTACATACATTTCTGTTAAAAAAATGTTTTCTTCTGTTTCATGAGCGGCACGGGAGCAACTTGGCCGCGAAGGGCGTCTTCGTAGCCGTCGGCAGTTGTCAACGGACTGGACTTTGCTGCATCATGGTCGGCGGCTTCTGGTTGGAAGAAGGCACGTGGAGCACCGAGCTTCTACCGTGGCCAATAATATATTTTTTAACAATGAAGGGAGTAAATATAGCAATCTTTGAGTACACACATGAGAAGTACAAAAATAGATATTCTTCTCACATTCTGATCAGTTTAAACTAATTCGAACCTGCTAAAAAATAAAAAAATAAAAAAATAAAAAAAATAAAAGAACACCTACTTCGGATGCCACGTAACGTTAACTATTGAACTTGATAATATTAATTAAGCAGTGCAGCAACGTAACGAGTGAGTTACGTCGTCGTAAGCTACGTGGACAACGGATTGTATCACTGCAAGGATATTAACGTCGCGTTCTATGTCAGAAAAATGAAACCCCACAAAAACTGCAAGATTTCCTGGTTTCTCATTTGAAATGAAATGATCCGTACATTGTTACTTCAGCAATTTTCCCTCATACACATTAGTTTTCATATCAGTCACGAGAACACCAATCATATTAATCTGAAGCCGCCTCAGCTCTGCAGTAAGGTGTTGACTATTGCATAGACCACTGGTGATATATTCCAGTTAACGTAATGGTTAATGTTTCCCAAAGGACGAAGGAGCTAGCGGAGGCTGCACGCCAGAAACTCGCGTTGTACCTACCGTCGCGAGACAATTATCCGGCCTGTAAATTTCAGCGCCGGCGCTTATGGCTGGCTGCAGTTTGCAGTACTGCGTGTGCCCCCGCCTCAGATTACTGGCTTCCGCGCCCTCCCTCCCCCTACCCCACCACCCCCGCTGCCGCCCTTTATACACTACTCAACCACCCCATCTGCACCCAGTTCTGTAATCAAGCGCAAGAGCCACGCTAATTCCGTGTGCTTGCCACGTAATTACAACATCGTGTCAGGCGAAGGCCCGGTATTATGTGCGTTCACAGATAACTGCGCATACACACAAGTCGAACAGCGTACAAAGTAAATCTTTCACGGTGAGCGATTGGTTACGCACCAAATGACAGGTGCGCAGATATCAACAGGCGCCCTTTGTCCGCTAAGGGGACGCGCATATCGCTTTGCGACGAGCTGTTTGCGTCATTGCGTGCTTCGGCGATCATTACATCGCGATAATTGCCCGTTTCGTTTTTCGGAAGTAGCTGCCGGTGGAATGACTCCTCTTTCTACACGTATTATCCCACCATGCTCATCCACTGTTAATTACTGCAGAACAATTGCCCAGAAAACATGTTTCCAAACAAATAACATAATGAAATTAAAAGTGCGTAATTCGTAATTACTATTCTGCCTTCCCTTCCATGTTAAATGCCTGTGTGTACATTTAAACATAATTATTGTCACTTTTTTGTGGAGAAGTGAACTTGCATCTATGTTTTTAGGCCCTTTTCGTGTTTCGGACCGTTTAGGATGAAAATTAATAGACATATTTCACCCAACTTTCCACATGGGCCTTGGCACTTCCTTTAACCCGTAACCGTTGACGTGAACTTATGTTACGTAACCATAGATGTGCAGTAAGACGGACTCCATATACTTCCTTGTCATTTACTTCTTTCTACCTCAACTTTTACTTACTTTTTTTTTATTTGATGTGTAATTAAGGGGTTTTGAACATTTACGGATAGCAATCACCACGTTTAGTAAATCAGAATTATATTTAACACTACTAGAATCATAAAAGGTAACTTAGGTGTTATGAAATTAAACTGCTTTAAATATATACTTATATTATTGACTTATTTATTTTTTAGAAAATTAGAAACAAAGTTTTTTCACTATGGTTTAGATCAAGGTAATGTATCAGATGAATCTTTTACAAAATAAAGATATGCTACTTCATATACAATTGTTACACATAACTGATGATCAGTGTCTAAGACAGAACGATTACAATGTCTGCGTAATGTGATGGTTTTCTTTTCAGTTTCTTAGGGCGTATACAGCAATATTTTCAAGTACCCAACTTGTCACAACCGGATACTGTTAGCTCCTCTTCTTTAACAAGAACCTTACTGTTAACAGTAGGATTGGAAGGTCTAAAGAATTTTAGTTGCGTTCGTATAAATAAAACCTATTCTCACTTATGTAATTGAGAAGTAGAAACCAATTTTGCCTCACACTAACACAGATGTAGAATCAAGCTGACTCCTTAATGCGGTTCACTAAATTCTGAAACAAATATGTGACAAAGAAACACACGTGTTTTCTCGACATTACACGTACAGACTGAGTAATGATTAGTTTGAAGGTAATGAGAGTACGGTACGGTTAACCGTTGTACAACAATGAGCAGCCGATGAATATCCACCAATGAGGATGTTCAAATCATTAAGCTTAAGGGATGTAACTGTCGGGTCAACAGTCTCTAAGCTTTGAAGATACTTATGAACTACCTTATAATAAAGACGACACAAACATCCATGCCCGATGGGGGATTCGAGCCCCCGACGGAGAACGGCCTCGTGCATCGTATCATATGCCTCAATGCTCACGGCTGCTCCACCGCGGCTACCGTTACGAGGTAACCTAATATCAAATAGGCTATTTTCATTCAGGGAAGACCTTTCCGAAGTTGTAGCTCACACTCTTCTCTGCCTTTATCACTGGAGAACAGTACCGTACTTTATGTAACCACTGCTACATTTCAATAAAGAACTTTCACAATGTAATAATGGACTGCGAAATCTGGGATAAATTTCAGCAATTAAATATCTTCGTTAAATTTAGTAAAAGATGAATAGTGTATTCGCCATTCCGAATGTTATTAGGATCAGAGGTACAAATATATGTTGATATATGAAAACATATTTATTGCATGATAGATGACGCAAAGTCGATTTATTTAAGTTATTATTTTAATAACCTTAAAAGTTGGACAGAAGTTGGATTTGTTACAGACGACCGGATTGAAACATACATCATCTGACAACAAAGTTCGGTCAATAGTCCTCGAACATTAACACAAATGAATTCTGAACTACAATTACCTTATTGTCCTTCAAAAGTCACCTCCTATAGCTACGAACCGCTGAGCTCTGACTTACATGTCCATGACACTTCGTACGAAGTCTTCTTTTGGGATGCTGTTAAAACACGGCCACTACGGTCGGGGTTCGAATCCCCCCTCGGGTATGGATATTTCTGCCGTCTGTAGTCATAGCTAGTTCATAAGTAGTTTGTAAGTTTAGGGACTGATGACCCCGTAGTTAAGTCCCATAAGCTCTACAAACATTTGAACATTTTGCTGTTAAAAATCCTCGTCACGTTTCGGTGGATGTAAGAAATTATATCCCAAGATACTTCTTCTATAGTAATACTTGTATTTTCAGGTGAACGGGGGCCTCATTTTTTTCTGCCGCCGCCCCGGGCCTCCGACAGCCTTAGTCTGCCACTGATCCGCATCAGTTTTCGGGAGGGTTGCACTTCTGTAACTGTGAACTTGTCTCTTCATTTACCTTTTTTCCCTTTCTTGCAGGATCTCTTTCCAGCCGCAGAGATGTCAGATGTCAGATGTTTTACCGGATTCCCGATACTCACGGTACACTTCTGAAATATTCGTAGGGGAAAATATCCACCTCATCGCTACTTCGGAGATGCTGTGTCCAATTTCTCGTGCGCCGACCGTAACACCAACATTAAACTCACTGACATTGTGATAAACTGCCATTTACTGTCAGTAAACCGATCTAACACCTGCGCCAGACATCTGATTTCTTATATAAGCATTCCTGATCGTAGCGCCGACCTCTAAATGTTTACATATCTCTGAGTTCGCATGCGCCTACCTGAACAACTTCATTTCTCTTCTGAGTAGTTTCTTGGCTTCTCTATACAATGTGAACCATCGTGCGTCGATATATCATGCGGCGTTTCCCTCTTCACTTTCCTTTGGCAGAACTGGGAAGTGGGATCTTTGGCAGGTCACGTGGGTATGCGGGAAAGCGGCAGTAGGAAGGTGATAAGCGCCAGTGCGGTATGGAGAGAGAAATTAACACCGACCGTGGACGGCTTATTCAGCCGACGGTGTATGTGGCGACATCAGCGTTTATTATACCGCGGGCACGGTGAAGTGCCCCCGGGGTGGTGTAGTGCGAGTTCAGAGGGCCCTGCGCTGGAGTTTGATATTGTGTCAGCCTTCTCGGTACTTTCCGGTTTCATCGGACATCTGCTGCTCCAGGCAATTTGGAAATATGGTCAGCGTCGATCTGTTGGCTTTCACTGGCACCTGGTTCAAGAATCACAAAAGAAGGTTGTATACGTGGAAGAGACCAGGAGACACCGGGAGATACCAGATAGATTTTATAATGGTAAGACATAGATTTCGGAACCAGGTTTTACAGTGTAAGACATACCCAGGGGCAGATATAGACTCTGACCATAACTTGTTGGTTATGAACTGTAGGCTGAAACTGAAGACACTACAAAAAGGTAGGAAAATAACTAGATGGGACCTGGATAAATTGAAGGAACCTGAGGTTCTTAAGAATTTCAGAGGGAGCTTTAGGCAACAATTGACAGAAACAGGGGAAAAGAAAACAGTAGAGGAGGAATCGGTAAAATTGAGAGATGAAATAGTGAAGGTAGCAGAGGACAAAATAGGTAGGAAGGCAAGACCTACAAAAAATCTTTGGATATAACAGGAGATACTAAATTTAATCGATGAAAGGAGAAAATATAAAAATGCAGTAAATGAAACAGGCAAAATGGAGTATTGACGACTAAGAAATGAGATTGACAGGAAGAGCAAAATGGCTAAGCAGGAGTGGCTATAAGCCAAATGCAAGGATGTAGAAGAATGTATAAATAGGGGTAAAATAGATACAGCTTACAGGAAAATAAAAGAAACATTTGGAGATAAGAGAAATAAGGACATGAATATCAAGGACACTGATGGAAAACCAGTTCACAGCAATGAAGGGAAAGCTGAAAGGTGGAAATAGTATATAGAGAGGCTCTACAAAGGAAATGAACTTCGAGACAATATCGTAGGAAGGGGATGTAGATGAAGATGAAATACGAGATACTGTACTGAGAGAAGAATTTGACAGGGCCCTGAAAGACCTAAGTCGAAACAAGGCCCCTGGAGTTGATGATATTCCCTCAGAGCTACTGCAGTCTCTGGGAGAACCAGCCATGACAAACCTGTTTCACCTGGTGTGTAAGATGTATGAGACATGCGAAGTACCCTCAGACTTTAAGAAAAATGTTAAAATCCCCATTCCAAAGAAAGCAGGTGCAGACAGGTGTGAAAACTACAGAACCATCAGTTTAATAAGTCATGGTTGCAAAATATTAACACGAATTATATACAGAAGGATGGAAAAGCTGGTAGAAGCCGACCTCGGGGAAGATCAGTTTGGGTTCAGGAGAAATGTAGGAACTCGGGAGGCAATACTCACTTTACGGCTTATCCTAGAAGATAGATTAAGAAAAGGCAATCCTACATTTCTAGCTTTTGTAGATTTGAAGAAGGCTTTTGACAATGTTGATTGGAATAAACTCTTTCAAGTTCTGAAGCAGGCAGGAGTAAAATATAGGGAGCGAAAGGTTATTTACAGCTTGTACAAAAACCAGACAACGGTTGTCAGAGTTGAAGGGCATGAAAGGGATGCAGTGGTTGGAAAGGGAGTAAGACAGGGTTGTAGTCTTTCTCCATTGTTAAATTTGTACATTGAGGAAGCTATAAACGAAAGCAAGGAGAAATTTGGAGAAGGAATTAAAGTTCAGGGTGAAGAATTAAAAACATTGCGTTTTGCCGACGACATAGTAATTATGTCACATACACCAAAGGACCTGGAATAGCAATTGAACGGAATGGACAGTGTGATGAAAGGTGCATATAAGATGAACATTAACAAGAACAAAACTAGGGTAATGGAGTGCAGTGTAAGAAAATCAGGTGATGCTGACGGAATTAGAATGGGAAACGAAGCAATAAAGGAGGTAGATGAGTTTTGTTACTTGGGTAGTAAAATAACAAATGATGGTCGCAGTACAGAGAATATAAGGTGCAGAATGGCAATGGATAGAAAAGCGTTTTTGAAAAAGAGAAATTTGTTACCACCTAATATTGATTTAAGCCTAAGGAAGTCCTTTCTGAAGGCATTTGTATGGAGTGTTGCCTTGTATGGGAGTGAGACGTGGACGATAAACAGTGCGGACAGGAAGAGTATAGAGGCTTTTGAAATATGGTGCTACAGAAGAATGCTGAAGATTAGGTGGGTGGATCGCGTAACTAATGAAGAGGTGCTGAACAGAATTGGGGAGAAAAGAAATTTTTGGCATAGCTTGACTAAAAGAAGGGATAGATTAGTACGACACATTCTTAGACATCAAGGAATTGTGAATTTAGCATTAGAGGGAAGTGTGTTTGGGTAAAAATCGCAGAGGAAGACCAAGAGATGGATACAGTAAGCAGATTCAGAGAGATGTAGGTTGCCGTTCTTATGTGGAGATGAAGAGGCTCGCTCAGGATAGGATATTGTGGAGAGCTGCATCAAACCAGTCTCCGGACTGAAGACCACAACAACAACAATGATGTTTCAATGATAATTTATTCAGTTTCTATTTGGTTTTTCTAAATATAAAGTTTCATGTTTAAATGTGAAAGATGTTCGATTCCTTTCATGGCCACACTTTCCTAGATTAGAATTCTCTTAGCAATCTACCAGCAAGAACGGAACGCGATTATAGCGCTGATGTTAGCCTCCACGGAATTTATCATTACGGTGTTTTATTGAATTCTTGTAGAACGTATTAACAAATTGATTATATAGTTTACATGTGAATACAGAAACGTTTATACAGCGTCGACATCAACTACCTCTATATTTTCTCCTGAAGTGAAATTAATTTTTTTTTCCGCCTGAGCTGATACAGTCGGTGTGGTAGCGGTCTCTAGCTTTGGAAGCATATTGTTCTCTCTACTGACTGTTACTTGTTACGAATCCATTATCTACGTTAGTGACTGTATTTTGATGTACTCTGTTGTAATTTGGGCCTGGAACATGTAATACGGCACTGAGATTGCTATTTTCAATTTTAACTACATCATACTGGTAGATATGATGGACGAAGATAATAATGATGTTCGCATAATCAGCGAGTCAGGGTTAAATTTCCTGTGTTCCAGCAGGATTTATCATTGTTTGGCTACGCTTTTCTCATCATCAAAATCTATTTGTGTGGGTGATGGATATTAGCAGTTTATCGTTCTGTATTACAGAGTCATCAGTTCGTTGACATGGTTGGTTCACTCACTTCTATAGGTTTTTTTTTTTTTTTTTTTTTTTTTTTTTTTTTTTTTTTTTCTACTCAAACGTGAACATAGAAAAAAATTTGCACTCTACTAGTAACAGAACAAGAATTTCAATCTAAAATGCGCATAAACACACTATCTTCATAATTTATTCTGCGATTCACAAAAGTACAGGCACGGTAAGCTAAAGCTATCTTTTTATCTACAAACGTACTCTGCTAGTAATTATGGTAATCGTGAAGTGCTTTGCAGAAGGAAACCTGCAAGTAGAATTAGGAGTTGGTAAAGGATAAATATGGAAATGCTTCTAGCATCATACTGAAACACGTTCACTGAATGTGTGGTCTTGTTCCATTTTGACTTACTCATTAACCTAAGGTGTTTCTGCACCATTAATGTTATCTATCTGTGTGTTAATTACTTTATTCTTTTTATTAATGATCAATGTTCCATGTTTATATATGTTTGTTCCATATATATGTATATGTATGTGATTCTTCAGTTTCTCCCGGCGTATTTGATGATCAAAATATCCACGGGTGTACTGCCGGTCTATAGTGTCCAACGGGCACTATAGACCGGCAGTACACCCGTGGATATTTTGATCATGTATATGTATGTTCATGTGAATGTGGAAGGTTGCTCTTAATATTGACCAACTGCCGCGCAATAGCTTACAGTCGCCGCCTCCCGCTTAAGGCCTCGTTTTGTTGTAATTAAGAACGCATAGCTTCGTTTGTCGTCTGCGCTAGAGACATGCTTACTTGGCAAGATGGCGAGGTGGCCGTGTTCTTAGTGTCGTAACAACCTAATATTGGACGAAGGAGGTGGCAGGAGACCTCTCTGGGAGCAGATGTAGAGGAAATTGTCGTCGCCAGCTAGTCTCTGAACGCACTCTGCGACGCTTTTAGTGCGCTCAACATCCAGTGTATGGAAGGGGGAGGTATTTCCGTGGCCTTAGAGCGACACTCTTCTCTCTTCATTCTGGCTCTGACGACTGTGGAAGTAAGTTCTTCGTCGAATCATGCTGAGGGGAAGGCATGCTGTTAGGACTTTCTTTGTGATCAGGCAGTTTTGGTTTTTCAGAGATAGTTTCCTTAGTAACTCTTTCGCTATGTGAGGTGAAGTGTTTCTTAATTTAAAGAACTCGAGTAAATTCAGTGTGAATTTATTACTTGCATTTTCATTCCAATGATGATTGTGTGTCCGGTTTCACTCAAATTAGAATACATGTTTGTGGCCTTCAGCTTTTGTGTAAGCCTAGTATGTTTAAATTTCCTTCGTGTTTTTAACTAACTTTTCATGTCGCATCTGTATCCGCGAGTATGCTAAATATTTCATAGATTTTTCTTGTTTGATTCAGTCTTTCCTGTCTTTATGACCGATTGCACCACATGCTTTCGTAACGGTCGTTACTTTGGGCTTCAGCCATGGTTTTATTAATACTAGCTTTTTTTCTATATGAATAGTTGTGTGTGCTCTATTTGCTTGTTCTGAATTAATTTCATTTGTAAATTCTATGTAATTCACCATGGTCACACACCACATGGTACTTAAGAATAGTATACCTCTTCCTTCCCACCCGTGAGTTTATTTAGAGCACAGTGTACTTAAAATTGGTGATCAAGACACCTGCTATCTCATCAAGATCCTACCAACGTTTCTTTTCGCCACTGTTATTGAGTGTTTCCACAAGTAATGTACCGCCAAGCATTATGCACATGTCTGTGAATGAAAGAATGTGCTTTCAGCTACCCATTGTCTGTTTGCAAATTTCCTCCCACGTTACCTCCATATTCATAAATGGCAGAAACAAATGGGCAGTAATTATATGACTTAATTCACTTTTGTCCAAGCCATGTGCTTCATTTGGTTTCCCCACATTTAGTTACTTGTTCATTTTTCTGAATAGATTATGATTTTGGAGTGTCAAACCTCTGCTTTATGATTTCATGCTCCCTGTCCCATTTTTAAGTATCTATTCATTTAAAATCGATTTTGTGTTTGTTGAAACATTGGCTGCTCCCTTAAGGAGTGAGCAGTTTAATAAATTTACATTGTGCGTATACTCTGGCCACTCATAAAGTAATTTAGAGCAGCAGTGAGCATTTTAACTTATATTTGCAGATCTCAACTGCCCGATATTTTGCTTACAGGCTACTTTGAATACGAGTGTCCCAATAGTCACATTGTTATTAATTATTTTCTGTTAGATTTTTGATGATCGTATCCCACTACTGCACACAAAAATATTACACAACTATTTTACGACTACAGTTTTGAATATTGTTAGGATCTGTTGATTTAACTTTTCCCACCATCCTCATTATTTGGCCACACAATAACTTGTAATTCTAGTGAATCTTGTTAGTGTAACTTCCATGATAAGAGTTATGATTGCTTAACAGCAAGGAAATGTACCTGGGAAGGGCATCCATTTATTTTATCCATAGTCCATTCCCTCTTGCCCAATTGAACAGTATTTAAGATCTTTTTTTGCAATCCAAGGTCATTGTCCACAAATGTAAACTGTCACTTCTATACTGCCCATGGACTAAATTCGACCATCTATCACGAACTATTTTTATTTAATGACATAAGATTCATTAGCCACATTATATAGTTAATACTGAAATATGTTACTTAAATTGCATTGTTCATATATTTATATAACGCCAACAAGCAATAACCAGGGACCTGCGCAGAGTTTGTACGGGTATCACTAATTACTGTTGACAGATGACTTCCGATGGATCGACTGAGAAGATCGTGTGACGAAGTTTTAGCAGATATATTTTAAAATCAAAACATTTCAGTAATAGCTAGAGTGTAAAATCGCACCTTGTGAATTTTTTTTAAACAAAACCACATTCCGCCGCCACGAAACGGCGAAGCGGCATTTTATGACAAAGAGCCGACCACATTATACCTTCTGCAGCCTACAGGAATATTGTGTCGATTCTAAGATCGCCTGTTAAATGCTATCAATACTATTGTAAAAACAGTCTAGACATTTCTAAAAGGCACAAAAATTATCAATATATTGAATTGTTTAATTTAATTAATTAATTGCACACGATGTTATATATAATACTTTTAGGATTAATTAAACATTTACATCAGGGTTCAAAATTATGTAACACGAACTGTATACCAATGGATATTGTAGGACAACATTTCTTACGATAGTCAGCATAATAAGTTACCACTTCTTCACAACAGGTTTCAGCACGATAAAACAATATATTTGAAACACTTCGACTTTCTGAAAAATCGGGTTTCATCAGTAGCAGTACAGTTTCCCTTATTTGGATTAATAACAATTTCAAAGTTCCGTCCGTCCTTTATTAGAAGACAGTTTAATAAGATTCAACATAATTGTTTGTTTCAATCGTTTGCAACACTTAAGTCTCATCTTTTCAAGTTTCACAGAAGAATTTCAACATACATTTTCATAGCATTACCTATATTGGGCAAGGAATTATATCTGGCATACTCACCAGGCGTACAAGTTAGGTCTGTCGTCATGAGATTCCTATAACACTCATTCGAGAGTCACTTAATTTCAGCTGCTAATATAGCAGTTTTGTGTCTGTACAAATTTTAATATAGCAGTCAAAGATATGATATACTGGACAGTGGACAGACATTCATAAACAAAGAACAAAAACAATAACGATATAGAGCAAGAGGATGAATTGAGAAGGGATTTCTCACGTTGTTGTCCGACAGCGCAGTGTATCACCTCCTGCCTGCTGACCTTTCACTGTTTCTGTTTTGTTCCTTTTTTCGCGTTTCTGTCTGGCTTATTCCTGTTTTCATGTTCGATCTGTGTCAGTGTTTGACTGACGATCCACTTCGTTACCATAAATCTGAGGTACGTCTTATGGGTAGTTTTCCTTTAAGGTACGATGGCAGACCACTTCATCTGTCGTTTTAGTAAATATTAGACTTCTATTGGATGTTTTTCCTACAAATATGTCACAGTTTGTGTTGTCTGTTTCATACGCAAAAGTATATATGTGGTCAGACACCAGTGGGTGCATCGATACATGCAGACCCGGCAATTCATATTTTTAATAGAGGTTAGTAGTCCAAAAGTTGCACCCTCTCTAACTCTCCCCCCTCACTGCTATCAGTAATGTATTATAAATATAAATGTTATGTTGGTTTCTGTATAGCCGTTAATCCTCGACAGTTTTTGACTGTTTGCTTCGAAATTTTGACACAACGTTGTACTGTAATACAGGAAGGTTTTCTGTTACACATTTCTTCAATATATTGCATACAACATATATGTTTATTACTTTTGAGATTTTACGTATCAACGTTTGCTTGAGGCTTTTCCTTCAGCTACAGCTGTAGTGGCAGATTTGTACGTTAAATATTGTAGTTATTGCATTCTGTATGCTTTACCTATATCCACCCTCACCGATTTTGCTGTAATTTTATTAAAGGAACCCCAACGTTCCACAGTAAAAAAGCGATGTCTTTCTGCCAAAGGGCAGGTCTTCTGGTGTTTCCTAGCCATTTTTTGTATGTAAGGGAAATTGAAATTAGTCAGTAAAATGCTGTAGGTTACAAGATAATAATAAATAAACTGTCCTGAAATGTGTCGATTCATACCTTATCACGAATCATAGGAAACATAAGAAAGACAATTGGCGAGTGATTTTAAAGTTATTACCTATTTTTGTGCCACAGCATACGTTCCATAATGTTAACATCTATATAAATGATACTATTCTCACTCATCCAATATCGTATTCAGAAGTGTAGCTTGCCGGCCGTCTGGAGCGCTGCTGTCGCAGTGTATAACAAAATTCTGAGGGAGGTCGTGACTGTATATGCTAGACTGAGTTTTACTATCAAAGCTCCTTAAACCGGCTACTCTATGTCCCCTACGTCAAATTACTCAGTCGAACATTTTTTATATCTTGCTTGCTTGCTCTTACGGAAAACCCTTTATACATGTGCACTCGATATGTGAATTTCCAAAATAAAGCGTTTAAACTCGGGAGTTGTGTATAGTGATTCGCCTGCTCCCAGTACTCACTCCAGTATCACATCACCGAGTTTGCCGCTTGGTGCAACCGGTGGCACCTCTCTGTCAAACCTGACGGTCCCATCCGCACACCCCCTCCCTCAGGTACCTCGGCTTCGTCCTTCATCGATTCCTCTCCTGCATCCCCCATCTCCGCACAGTCCGACAGAAAGCAATGTCCCTCCTCAAACTCCTCTCTGGCCCAACGTAGGGCCTCAACCCATTCACTAACCTATACACCTAGAGATCCCGTCGTCGGCAGCTTCCATCTAACCTGGGATCCCACTCCCCCTACTTATTAAAACACCTTCGAATCTTCCATCGCCACATCATCTGCCTCGCCTACCGCATCTGCCTCCCCTCCTCAACGCGGATCTTCTATGACCTCGTCCCGTTTTCCCATTTCATGCCGTTGGTCGAACATATTTTGTTTGTATACATATCCTGCAAGCAGACTCCCGTAACCGCCTGGTTTGCCCCATCCTAACCAATCCTGGCTCTAACTCATAGCTGTATCCTTCCTTCCCTGCAGATCCACAGCATCCACATCCTTTTCCAGGCACCACCCCCTCGTGGATGATGCCCTCAATCCTGACACTACCATTCCTATCACCCCTGATCCTCTCCCCATGGATTTAATGTCCCCTCTTCCACTCCCCTCCTTTCCCGTATCACCATTGGGTCTTTGCCTTCCCTACCCTCTCCTCTGGAGTCACTACACTTCTCTCCTGACCCCTCCTTTCCCTCCCTCTGTGCTTCTACCCCCACCCTTCCCTCCTTTGCAGGGTCCTCAGTGCTGTCAGTTTCAAACAGTGCATCGTTTCGTGTTATGTGTCTATGTGTCTCAGTGTGTAGTTTTAAGAATGGGTCCATCACCACAATAAAAAGACGTGTCCACGTCAGAGATTTTAACAGTGTCTTCAGTGTTTCTTCGTCGTTCCAGTGTCGTGTTTCTTACTGTGTGTACTGAACCGTCACTGTGGCCCAATGTTTTTAACAGACTACATGTGGTTTTATCATCTTACTTTGTTACTGTTTCAGCAATGAACTTCTGTATATCTACTTTTTAAAATGTTTCATGTTTTTATCGTCATGTTATTGTTTTTCTTTATCATTATTGTTCTTGCGCACAGTTTTTAATTTAATTTAATTTAATTAATTAATTTATTTATTTTTATTCATTTTTTATTTTTTATTTTACTTTATTTCACTTATTTATCTATTTATTTATTTTTTCTTCTTTCTTCTTTCTGTTGGAGCGCGCTTGGCATTTCGTTCTGCTGGGGCCTCCAAATCTGGAAAGCTTTCTTTCAGACTGTCCCGTGCCTCTTATCCTGGAAGGGCCCTCCAATTTTTTTATAATAATACATGTATTTCCAGGTGGACGGGGGGGGGGGCCTCATTTCGTTTCGCCGCTGCCATCCAACAGCTTTAGTCCGCCACTGTGCATTGGCATAAAGTAACAATACAGGAAACAATCGTAGTGATGTTGTGAAGAAGGTTTTGTGATTGTCAGAACAACAATTGTCAGGGCATATACCGACGTGGGCAAAGATCGATAATGTAAGGATCGTTGAGTTCCAGCAGTTACTGTAGCGGCACTACAAACAGACTGCTAAAACTGCGACGAGGCAGATTTGTCCTCCCCCAGCGGGGAGCCCTGCGTGCAGGCAGCACCCCAGCTGACTGACAAAAGGGGGGCATTAGCTGGCGGAGTCTTGAGAACCGCCTCCGGCGCCAATGAAAATGCACGCGCGCTCCAATCCCACGGCTGCGAAAACACGCCGGCAGACAGATCTCGCAATGAAATCATGAATTTGTATGACTCGCCCTTTATTGCCTTTTCATCTCTGCTCCAGCGGCCAGATGGCGCGCGCGCCACTATAGAAATTTGCAATTCTATGGGAGGGTTAGGCAAAGTGTTGGCGGTCCACTAGCGCGGCTTTGTGCCCCCGTGCCGAGTTATTACCGCCGGTGGCGCCGCGTCGCGGGTATTTTGTACATTACCGGCCTGCGGGGCGGCACACAATAAAAAACGCGCCGAAAAGAAAATTCGCGCTCGGGAGTTAAGCACCTGTGAAACGCGGATTTATGCCCCGCGTTCGCCATTTCCTCGCCTCTCTTCTTGCGAATCCCCTGGCCGATTTAGTGGCGTTGTTCTGTCCGACCCCGTTTTACGGTTGGCGACCGTTTTGTGTCGATTTTGCACAGCTAAAGGTAAACGCGCACACCGCAGGCCTCTCCACAGTAAAGATAGCAAAGGAATGACCATCTCTGACATCAGTGTGCGTGGTTTTCAAAATTCATACCATGTATTTTTACATTTTAGGGCAAATCCAACTCTTACACACACACACACACACACACACACACACACACATATATATATATATATATATATATATATATATATATATATGTGTGTGTGTGTGTGTGTGTGTGTAAGGGTTGTATTTGCCCTAAAATGTAAAAACGCACACACAAACACTCACATACACAAGCACATACTCATATATATATACAGGGTATTTCACTAAGTATGTTTGCCTCTGTAACTTATAAAATAATAGGTGACGGGAAATTTTAATGCGGTAGGGCAACACAAGAAATGGAGCTATGAACATAGTCTATTGTATCATTTTCCAAAGAGTTACAGCACAAATTTATATTTTTTTTAAATGAAACAATGGTTTTTTTCTATCGTGCATTGGATTAGTTGAAACCAGCTGCGTTGTATCATTTTCCAAAGAGTTACAGCACAAATATATAATTTTTTAAATGAAACAATGGTTTTTTCTATCGTGCATTGGATTAGTTGAAACCAGCTGCGTCCAAATCAATTTAAACTCCATTCCTATCACTGTTAGTTTGGGAGCTACAACCCTTCAAAGTTCCGGGGGCGGAGGTTGCGATAGCGTAGCTGAATAGCCGAGTGGCTATCCACTGGGGCACTGCCCACTGTCTCATGACCACCAGCCAGTCAGCTACGTTGTCGTAGCCTCCGTCCCCTAAACTTTGAAGGGTTGTAGCTCCCAAACTAACAGTGATAGGAATGTAGTTTAAATTGACTGGACGCAGCTGGTTTAAACGAATCCAATACACGATAGAAAAAGCTATTGATCCATTTAAAAAATTATATCTTTGTGGTATAACTGTTTAGAAAATGATACAATAAACTATGTTCATAGCTCCGCAGAAAGTATAACATTTCTTGTGTTGACCTGCCGCATTAAAATTTCCCGTCACCTATTATTTTATAAGTTACAGATGTAAACACACTTAGTGAAACACCATATATATATATATATATATATATATATATATATATATATATATATATGTGTGTGTGTGTGTGTGTGTGTGTGTGTGTGTAAGAATTGGATTTGTCCGAAAGTGTGAAAATGCATATACATGTATATTTGTAAGTCCGGGTGAGTTGTCGCATGCGGTACAGACTGCGCAAACACCCTAGTTTTGGTAAAAGCTAAAAGGTCTAGGCGCTTTGCAGTTGCGCTGTAGACGCTGGCAGCGAGGCAACTGCTTTTGTTTCAGTAGTGGTAGTTTCAACCGAGTTAGTGTTAATAAACGAGGTAGTTCTTTATATCGTGCATGGAAATCTTTTTAGTGTTACGGTCAGTTATTAGATGGTGGTAAACAGTGACACATTTTAAAAGTATCTGAGTGGCTGCACGAACAATAACTTGAGTATTTCATTCTAGTCCGGCCATCTTGGCTGCTACGGTCACAGAGACGTAGGATGCGGTGTCTATCTCTGATAGATCGGGATACATTCCGCAGTGGAATACGGCATATATGTCGCACTTTTATTTTTTATTTTTTAAATAAGGATACTTGCCGCCCAAGTGAAATAAAAATTACGATCCGGATTTCAACAAACATAGGCCTAGGCCGAAGACACCATGTAAGGAGTGCAAATAATTGTGAAACCACTAAAAATATGACTCGTTATGCTGCTTGGCATGTAAGCTTTGGGTACACGAAAATTGTACGATCATAGGTACTAATTGTATTGACTGTAGTAGGGAAAACAGGAATAAAAGCTAATGATGAAGAGGATTTCTTTTGTAGATCTCTGATAGGCTTAAATTTAGTTTTTTTAAATAATTAAAAATTTATTTCAATGTTTTGATATAATAAAAAATTTTGTTTGCCAATTCTTCAGCGTTATTATTTATTTCTCAATTGCTACAATAATAACATGAAATTTTAATATATTTTGTTTAAAAAATTATAAACTTCAACAAATATCATCATGCGGTATGTCACCCATAAGAGCGCGGCGTGGCAAGTTCGCCCGATCTAAAACCAGACATTAGCGTATGGGAAAGATGCCGCATTGTAAGGTTTTCTAAATCGTCAAATATCATGCCGAATGAGTGCATATAAAATTCTCAATACATTAAGAGACACTGGCTATTTTACATGTAAAACAAATTATTTTTACTTAAGAGCTTTATGGGATTTTTTTGTGAATAATTTTGAAAAATGTGCTTCATATCTCTCCCGGATTTTCCTTATATGATGTATCAGAAATCATGGCGAGAACTCACACGGTTGAAAGTACACGATAATAGAACCAACAACATCTCGGTAAACATGTCACCAAACGAGATGTTTGCGAGATAATTAGGTATATGTGACTCCAAGCCGCCACTGACGTCATCGTTAACATCGGCCTAGTTAGCATAGATTAACTTGAATTTTAGAATTTACTATTAAGATTTACGTCGCATGTAGTTCACATTTCACTGATTTTATTGTACATATCGTCCTGTCGTCATATCGTACCTGCTGTTAGACGGCATCTAACCTGTGTATTGGCCTCCAAGATCACCCGATCTAAAGCCTTTGGATTCTTGTCTGGGGACCTTCAAAAGCGAAGATTACAGCACACTCGTTAACATGGTTGAAGATTCCTGGGGTTTTCGAAAAAATTTGAAACTCATTGCAGAGACGAACACAGTATTGTATTCAAATGTAAGGAATAACTCCTCCTTCAACTGGTAACTCATACGTGAAGTATCAACTAAATGCGATGTAAAACCTAATAGAAGAGTCTAAATTTCAAATTAATTTCTCTAACTAGGTCGATGTTCACTCTGAAGTTGGTGAAATGTGAACTAAATGCGATGTAAATCTCCACAGTAAAGATAGCAAAGGAATGACCATCTCTGACATCAGCGTGCGTTATGTATACTAACAGGGACGATGTTGGCAATGGCTGAATTGTCGGCTTGGAACCATACATTCGCAATTGCGTCTTGTTTACGGACCCATGTATACTGGGAAATTAACGCTACTATTATTCATGTGTGTGTGTGTGTGTATGACCAGGAATACTACGACGTGGACATGTTTATGATATAAGTCTTGTGTTTACCATTGGTTAACTGATATGTAACCAATTTGCAGGTGACAGTATTTATGGTTGCAAAAAACCGTTTTTCGCGGAAAAGTTTATTTATTTCTGGAAGTGAAATGGAACTAAAGTTTAATTCAATTCAATTCAATCACGAGGCAAATCTTGTTTAGGGCATCATTTAGTTTGTACTAAAATAATTAATTTTAACACTACAACCCTTTTTAGATGTAATGGAAGGTAACGTTTATATAAAATACACAAAACACTTAAAATTTTCCATTGCAAGTAATACATATAGCTATGCAGAAAGTCATCAATGATGCAGAAGGCATTTTGTTTTGGGAAAAAATTCAGTAACCATTTCAAATACAATGGAACCAGTTCTTTTGTACCTTTAAGTAATTATGAACAAAAATTGTTTTTCCTTTTGTTTAACAAATTATGTTGCGAGAATGTTAGTTTCTTATGCTATAGTGATGAACAACTGCTACGATCTCATACCTAAAGCCATTTCCTTCGGCATTTACGAGTGATTTCAGTATTTAATCACTGGGAACGGATGTAAAGTTTAACAGGATAAGGATTGTATGAAGCTAAGCTGTTTTAGCTGGTTGCTTTCTTGTGCTCTGAAAATGCATCGTTTTCACCCAGTTGAATATCGCCAAAGCAGTATGTCTTAGTATTTATCGAAAGCCGTATATGTATAAAGTACAAGGACATGTGAAATATGCTATATTACAATATCTTAATGCTATTCCTCATTATCAACTATCGAAATCTTTCGACTTAATTTACTATAAAGAATGACGTTTTATAATTCTGATAGGTTATTGAGGTCATGCTGCCTCTTTCTAAGATACCTGATGATTTGATTACATTACTGTTGTTTAATGTTATCATATTTCTGTGGAACCATGAAACATTTCCCACCACGGATTCATTCAACTGCTTCATAACATTACTGTCACGATTTGACATTATTAGTATTGTGCCTTCATCAAGTATCAACTGGGAACGGATGTAAAGTTTAACAGGATAAGGATTGTATGAAGCTAAGCTGTTTTAGAAAAACTGTATCTGGTTGCTTTCTTGTGCCCTGAAAATGCATCGTTTTCACCCAGTTGAATATCGCCAAAGCAGTATGTCTTAGTATTTATCGAAAGCCGTATATGTATAAAGTACAAGGACATGTGAAATATGCTATATTACAATATCTTAATGCTATTCCTCATTATCAACTATCGAAATCTTTCGACTTAATTTACTATAAAGAATGACGTTTTATAATTCTGATAGGTTATTGAGGTCATGCTGCCTCTTTCTAAGATACCTGATGATTTGATTACATTACTGTTGTTTAATGTTATCATATTTCTGTGGAACCATGAAACATTTCCCACCACGGATTCATTCAACTGCTTCATAACATTACTGTCACGATTTGACATTATTAGTATTGTGCCATCATCAAGTATCAAAGTTTTAAATTACAAGAGCCGCGGTGGAGTAGCCGAGCTGTCTAAAGCGTCTCGTTGAGGAGCGCGCGGTTGCTCGCCGTGGAGGTTCGAGTCCTCCTTGGGGCATGGTTGTGTCTGTTTGTCCTTAGGTTAGTTTACCTAGGTTTAAGTTGTTTGTAAGCTACGGACTGATGACCGCGCAGTTTGGTCCGATAGATTTACAGACATTTGAACATTTTGTTAAATTACAAGAAATTTTGTTAATCGTTTATATACACTAAAGCTACTAAAGATTCTAATAAAAGGACTCATGGGACCGTATTCTACACAGAGATAATCGGCGTTATTATTTGAACTTACAACTGCAAGTTGTTTCCTGTTTGGCACGTACGATACCAATTCTGTGCAATCCATTTCATAATTTTGTAATGTAACAGACGTTTGTGGTAGACAGTGTCAAAGGCTTTGATTAGATCCACTAGAGTAGCTTCGGTGCTCTACCTAATTTCAATGCCATATTTGACAGCAAAACATTTTCATTGACTGTCCCAAGTCATTGAAAAAACAATTTCGAACATTATTTAATATGATATTCGTTTCAAGAGATTCATTCTTTTGCTTTTTTATTAATGCTAATGATTTTCTCTAACATTGGAAGTATATGGAAGGATTAGTTTCTCTTTTATATGTGAATAGTGCAGTTGTCAGTTTTAGGGATTGAAGAAATGTATTCATTTTAAAATACTGTTTAGGACCTAAGACAGTGTCACTATCATGTAATTATAAATACTATACATGCCAGCTATTCTGGAGTTACTGTGTAATGTTACTGTAAGTACTATTTTCAGGATGGATAGGTTTCCATGTGATATTTGACAAAATAAATAACATATGAAATAAAATGTTCTGCAATATTTATAATGTTGCTGTTATAATTACTTTTTTCTTATGTCCCTATTTCTCCAGTATGTGTGGAAACGTATGGAGTTTACCTTCATTTGAGGCTACAGGTACCGTAGTTTGTGTCTTGTAGCTACACTTCAATGCTACTTAGCATTCGTTGCAGTTAGCACTAGCCTTTTCCTTCGTGTCAGTAATTTTCATTATGTAATCTTTTTCAAAGTGGTATGTTCTGTTCACAATGTGTCATTATTTAGGAGCCATATATCTTTATAAGTAAGGTAAACACCATTCAGAAGCATTTTGCTTCCTCTTGGGATACAAAACATTTGGACAACTTTCATAAAACGTAGTACTAAATGTAGAAATTTATGAAAACCTACTCAACAAGACATGTGCACTATGGTGGTCATTATTTTATGTATATTTTACTGTTTTAATTTTGATCAGTCATCCATTTTATATCTGACTATCGACCAGCACATAATTTTATATATAACTATCATCCAGTAAACTTACTAGATTTTATGTGGAGTACTGTAATAAGCAGTTTAATGCCTATGATACCAGGTGATGACAGCAAAGAGTGTCGAAACCTGTCGTCTTCTTAAATAAGTGATAAATGCGATCTTGGCATCTATCCTTGTGTTTATATATTTATGTCTTACACATGTCGTAATCTACACTTAAGCAGGTAAGCTAGTTTCATAAACAATCACTGAATCTAATATCCCAGTAAGAATATATTGTACTACGTGAAAAAGGTAAGAATGTATCAGTAAAAGAACTTCGCTCTTTACCACTAACTCATTGGCACAATAGATTTCACATAGATGACAAAAATGAACACCGCTTCTTTTGTGTCCCAGCCTCGTCGCCGCTTTTGTGTCTCGTTTCCGTCGTAGGTGTCGGTGGCCGAGTGGAATGAGACCGACACAGGAATAAAGATAGCACGCTGGTGCAGGTACGGAGAGGAGCAGCCAGAAACTAGAAACACTAAAGTAAATTAGAACGAGATATATATTGCACAGAATTTATACAATACTTAACTTTTACATAGTACTGCAGAATGTTGATACATAGTTGAGCTAGAGTCCTGCCTAGTGCCTAACTGATAGCCAAGTCTTCACTGGTGCCTATCGGATTCCGAAGTCTTTACTGGTTCCTAACTCAGTCCCAAGTGACGATGTCGTTCAGTGGTGGCCACGAGCGGCGTTGTAGCAGAGGACGCTCGTGGCTGTCGTCGTAAGAACGCCGCGCCGTGCCTGCATGGCGGCGCGCGGCGAAAGTAGGTGGCGCGCACTTTGTACTTGTGCGACACCACAGCTTCATCATTATGAAAAATCCTGCACATGTGCCACTGTTACACAAACATATATCAAATTGTTCAGCCTCAACAACTTCAAATCAAGTCAAAATTTCCCTTTCACTGCCTATCAACTACTATACTTGTCAGTAAAGTCAGCGCATAGGAATTATTAATTACTACCAGTAAGCCTATGACAATGTAAACAGTCCTGGTTTATGAGCATTTCCAGAACACACACACACACACACACACACACATATATATATATATATATATATATATATATATATATACACCTGACCGCGTTCTATTATTACATTTAAAGGAACTAACATCCTGCGAGATATCGAAAAGTCATTTTTATTATTGGTTCAAGAGCTACGTCAGTTTAACTCGCACTCTTTAACTGCTAGATTCAACAAGTGCAAAAATTTGCACCACTGATTCAAATCATAAGCGTCTTTATTATTGGGACGATTTAAAGCCAGTCTTTCCGGTACATATGGAAACTAAATCTTCTTTTATTTGTTAAGTTCATTTCTCTGTGCAGTTAACCACTTCGGGGAAATAATTATCTTCGTCACAAATAACAGTGCAATATTAATACTTGTTAGTACTGTCGATAACAGAACTGTTAACAAACGGCTAATAATATTCAACATTTCTGTAACGAATATTTCTGAAACACTCTTACATTTTGTATCCTTGAAATTAAATTATTGTACCTATAGCTACATGGTGGCGTAAAAATCACTGGCAAGTTGGATAAATGGAAAAAAAATATAACAGCTAGACTTAGTGCAGTAAGAAATTGTACACCGATAAGTTCTCATTATCAAAATATGATAATTGCGCTTTGTCAAGTTGGTATAGAATTCAGTGACAAACTACAATCAAACTAATTAATTATTAAGCGAGATTTGTTGGACGCGTTTTCTAAGTTGTTAAAATGTTAACGAAAGAAAAAATATTTTTTGCGCTAAACATTTTATAAAATTGGTAATACTGCATTTGTTCGTGAATGCAGATGACACTTTAGATTAAAAGCAACATCTACACAAACAGTGTATGACATACAGATGGATTTGAAGAAAATGTATATATTATGCATGCGCCAATATCTGTTCATCCAAATTCAGACACAAGGGAGTTAAGTAAATAATGGAAATGTTTAGATGTGACCCAAAATCTGCGAAAATCAACCAGATGATTAGCAACTCAGCTGGTTTAATCAAAAAGTTTACTTCAGAGAACGTTAGACAGAAGTTAAACAGTTTTATTTCACAACATGAGTTCCTTGAAAATGATCCAGGTCTAAACTTCGCCTTTGTAAATTGATACTTAACTAACAGAAAAATTATTGTGACCTATTCAACAGCATTGTGCGGTCCAGGTAAATAAATTTTCAGTTAGGTTTAAAATTTAACGGACATAATTGCATTTACTGGTATGATCAAATGAACAGCTATTGTTGGAAGAATTATTAAATAAAACTGTTGTGAATGTTTGGAGGACAATAACAACTTTTGATGTACTTCAGCCATATTTTATGAAGGATTAATGAAAGCAGATAACTATTTGGAAATGTTCCAGAATCACGTTGGACAAGTAGTTAAGAAGTGTGCTGGAAACTTTTAATGTTGTGGCGGAAAGTCAGCATCACACGCCAGACGTAAGAGAACGATCGTGGAGAAGTCAGCGATCGACCGAAAACCAATCGCAAGCAGGTGCCATGCATCCTGAACGGAGTAACCGAAGATGCGCGCCCTCTACAAACGGCTATATCTAGGCCGACATACGTCTGGACAGCCGGGCAGTTACTAGTCAGAACTCAGGCAGTTACTAGGTCAGAACTCGGCTACGAACTTAGCAGTAACTAGGTGTAAGTGCAGCTAGCATCATATGAAAGACGCCGTGAGAGGTCCCCTACTCTTCCTCGTGTTTATAAACGATTTAGGAGATAATCTGAATAGCTCCCTTAGATTGTTCGCGGATGATGCTGTCGTTTATCGGTTAGTGAAGTCAACAGAGGATCAAAAGCAACTGCAAAGCGATTTAGACAAAATTTCTGCTTGGTGCGAAAATTGGCAATTGATACTAAATAAAGAAAAGTGTGAAGTAATACACATGACCACCTTAAGGTCGTAAATTCTACCAAATACCTAGGAGTTACAATTACGAACAACTTTGACTGGAGAGAACACATAGAAAGTATTGTGGGGAAGGCGAACCAAAGGTTACGTTTCATTGGCAGAACGCTTAGAAGATGCACCAGCTCCACCAGAGAGACTGCCTACATAGTCAATAAAACTTGTAATACTAATCTCTATAGAAACGTTTTAGCTGACCATCGATTCCTGCAACAGTATCTTTTCTGATGACCGGGACGAGTACTCAAAGAAAGGCGACGAGGTCACAACAAATGGCAACGAGAAGTCCAACCACCCATATTGCGATGTTTTGTTGAATTTCTGACTGCTGCACTGTTAATTTTGGTTTCTTCCAGGTCTCGGCGAAGCGAGTAAATAATCTTGTGACTTCTATTACAGGGCATAGTATCAATTTCTATATTTTTATACTGCTTCTTATCATTGCTGTTAACCTTTCCACTGCCACTTCGCCGCAGCTTCCAGCGCTCTATATACTGCAGATAATGCAGATGTTTTAGTTTCGGAGGCAACAAACCGCATCGCTGCTGTCTACAGTACAACTTCTGGCCGCACCTGTGTCTCAAAATACACAAGTTCTACTGCAGCAGCCACCACCTCCAGTATTTCCGCCATTCCGACAATATGACGAAAAAGAAGAGGACTGGTCAGTCTGGCTTGAACAGTTTGAAGCCTACGCCACAGTGCACCGGGTACAAGGTACTCTCAAACCTCATTTTCTGTTATCATGTGTAGGCCCCGAAACGTTTCGTCTTGTGAAAACCCTGTTTCCCACCGTAGAACCTTCAGAACTTTCTTACGATTCAGTGATAGGAGGCCCGAAGGCATATTATGAACAGCAAATCAATGTAGTGGCTGCTAGGTATCAGTTCTTCAGATGTAGGAAAAATGTGAGCCAAACTAAAAGGCTGTGGATAACAGATCTTCAAGGTGTAAATTTAAATGTTCATGTGTAGCTTTGTATTCAGATGTAATGTTATGTGCTGCAATTGCCTATAATATTTCTGACGATAGACTTAGAGAACAGATTGTGAAGATATCAGATCTGTTCAAGTAGAACAGATTTTGGAACAGTAGGATACGACTGCTGCAGCTGCGGAAATCTTTGAATCACTTCCACAGTGTAGTGTCATGTCACGTGCCGGCGAGTGCCATGTCAAACGTCGTGTACCTCCTGCTGCCCGTTCTAAGAGTAAACACGGTGATAGATACTCAACCTTGCCAAATAACGAAATGAAATCTTGCCCGCAATGATTCTCGTGGCACAAACGGCAGAACCGTCCATCCTGGTCTTCACCAAGGTACCTCAGTTGTCTTGTCACTCGAAAACCAAGCAGGAATTGCAAAACGCTCAGCAAACTGCCATATTTAGCGTCTTGACAGAGGTACCTCAATTGTTTGGGGTCTTGAAGACCAAACAGGAGGAAGATAAGATGTAAGGTCCTATTAAGACAAGCTTACTGGCTGGTCAATCGGTTCTGAAGTATTGTCTTAAACATAGAATTTTGTCTAACAGCTATAGGACTCTGGTAAATACCGAATACGCCCTCCCTTGGAGTTGGTTCCCAGCGTATTTCATTTTTTCGTGATTTCTTTTTGTGGTATCACTTGGGAATTGGCCTTAATTATACTAGGATGTCCGCCGATTGGTGAGTGGTAGTGATTCTTGTGAGATGGGAAAACCCAATTTCAATTCTGCTAGGTGGCTGCTTCAGTCCTAGCGTGAAAGCTAACCCGAAGATCTTGATTGATTACGTTGGTCCTCTTCCAACTACGAAAGGAGGGAACTGTTATATTTTTGTACTATTGGGTGGCTTCTCCAGGTTTGTTTGGCTGCTTCCTACCCGTGGGGTGACTGCTGCTATCACCATCCGGCCTAACTAATATCGTCTCCATCTTTGGTCCTCCAGAAAATTTGGTGAGTGATAGTTCGCCGGCTTTCCTTTCTATGGAGTTTGCTTCGGTAACGTCATTAGACACATTACTACGATCCCGTATTATCCCCAGGCCTCAATTGCTGAGTCAGCCGCCTGCTTTAATTATATATCATGCCAACCACTCTTCTACCACTCTTCTATGGCTCAAACTTGCCTTCTGCACTACATGAGACCTCTAAAGCAGTCCCCTCTGAACTTATATTTGCTTACCACATGAACTTGCCGCTTTCTAACCTCTGGAGCATAAATGATTTGCTACCGACATCAATTATCCGCGACATCATCAAGGAGAATTGTCGGCGAGCTAGGAACAACATCGAATTGTCCCACCGCAAGCTGGCCAAGCGCTACAATCGCGGTAGGTGTCTTTTCAGGGGCCAAATTGGCGATCAAGTTTTCATTAGAAATGTTGGTAGAACTGCCGATGAGGTGGTAGTGTGAAATCTCTGTCTGTGCTTACAATTCTGAGTGTGGTGAACATGTTAGTGAGAGAGCGGAGTACCGACAGAACCTATAGAGTTCACGTTAGGTGTACCTTCGCAGCTGAACACTCCGGGTTAGAGTGGTGCGTCGCCAGCTCCATCCATATAGTGCGGGAGGTTGATCTAAGGCGGCACACCTTCCATAGCGTACGCGATGTTTCTTGCGCCAGTTGCCGCGACTATCGATCGGATATGCCATTTGGGAGCAGTATCTTTGCCCTATTGGCGGGCTTTTCTAAATCTTTGCGAGTGCTGTCAGTTTGCGTTTGATCTCCGAGTGGTGTTCTGGTCCGACAGGGCGGGTCTGTGCGAGCTTGTTTGTTTGGGCGGACCTATGGTGTTCGCTGTGGATGGCTGCCGCCGAACAGTTGATCAAGATATTGAGGGAATTTGTCGTCATATTGGAATTTTGTTGCCACATGCCGCCGAAGTCGCCAAATCTGCTGGAAATCCAACCATGTTATCTGGAATGTGAGGAGCGTTATTTTTTGGTGAGATAAGCTCCTTGGATTCCAGGAAGCTCAATACAGAAGATGGGTGTCTCATAGCTCTCATAGTCGTAATATATTAAGTTTAATATTGTGCACATTCCGTTTACTGTTGCTAGCGAGTTGTCACTATAAGAAACCAAATAACTGAAATTATTTTCTACTATTATTACATGCTTCAATGCCTAGCACTGTTTACTACCAGTATTTGCCATCTCATTTTGCTCAGGCTCATGTTGTGGAATTAAAGATGGCAATAACCGCTGGCGACTGCTGCATTGTGTGTGTAGCATCTCTGTGGTGTATGTGCATTTCTAATGTGGAAGAAGGAATTGCTGACTTGATAAAAAAAATTACGATTAAGCAGTGAACTGCTATTTACGAGTAGGCTGTGCTCGGGGAATCGAGTACCATACGGCAGCTCATAACGACTTTCTGAAGCTGCACTGCTGATTTTTTTTTCTTTTTTTTTTTTTCTTTTGTTGTTACCTTTATTTATTAAGTGGATCGGGAGTGCCTAGTTTTTTTAAGAATTTGTGATACGCATGTGATTAATGTTTTCCATTGTAAGAAACTACCCTCGCTATAATTATGTTTAGTGTTTGCAGTGCTTGTGGGCCCCATGTTCAGTTACTTTTTTTCCCATCTTGAGAGAGGTTGTGGATGACAGTCAGGGGCCGCCGAGGCGAGTTTCGTTATTGGTTTTAATGATTTTGGCATTGGCCTTCTGTTGCGTATTTGTTGAACTGATGTTAAGAGAGTGTTTCCTCGTTAAGGAAATGTTCTCGCTTAAATTAATTTGCTGCTGAATGAGCAAGTAAATTCAATTCGAATTGCTTCTATTTATGACATCTTGTTAGTCGTTTTCTTTTCTGTTTTTTATTAATGAACAGTTGTGTTTCTAAAGTTATCCGTCTAAGCAAGTCGGTTAAGGTCCGGTACCTTGTCGTTGTTTTGGGAAAATTGCTGCGTAAGAAAGTGTTTCCAGGCTCAGAAAATGAAATTGTGATTTTAATGTTTTTTACTTAACGCCCTGCTTTTTAGCAAATTAAATAGAAATGTGTATTGGCGCCATCTTATAGTGTTTTTCAGTTTTGCATTTTGCTCTAATTAATGGTTAATCAAGTTTAAATCTAATGTTAAAGGTTTGGTTCTTTACCCTACTTGTTAATAAAGTTTAAATCCAATATTAAAATTTTTCTAATTTTTTATGCTCTTCTCAGGTAAAAATGAAGCTTAAATATCGTGTTAAAGGGTTGTAAGTCATGCTGGATCTGCGTTGATTAATATATGTTTACGATGAATTTGCAAAATAAATGGTTACTGAATGTGATGGAACGACAAACTATGTTAGGGGAGCTGATTTTACTCCACCTGAAACAAGTTCTTCGCCAATAAATGTTGAAATTGCTCTTGTGGAAGTTTTGAAAGTATTTTTGGGCACAGTTCTTGAACGTCCACAGTTACTGCAGGATAGTCTCTTCAGTATCGGAGTTGGTTTTTTCTCAGCATTTTTATTGTACGAATCTGCCAATTTAATTTTTGATCCATATATATATATATATATCCCCAAGAATTTAGGGTATTAATTCTGCTGTATGTCTTCTCCTGCAGTTTCTGGAGGTAATTTTGCTTGCCAGTTCAATCACGAAACTTTGGGTAATATGTTTTGTGAGCGTTTATTTTCCTAAGGTTTTCATATAACTACTCTTAGAAGCACTTTATCATGCAGCTCATTTTATCTAATAACTCATCCCTTTTGTCGTTCGTGAATGAGATCCGAATAGCACGATTATCTGCATATTGTTCGCTTTTTACTTCTGAATTTGCAGGTAAAAATGAGGAAATGTCATTTCTGTTGGTATTACACAATGTTGGACTTGTCACAGCACTGTTTCTTGTTCTCAGGGCATCTTTCACTTCTTATGAGAGAGCATATATTAAAAGCATTCCTTGATACAATATTGTTATTAGGCCTGATATGATTATTTCAACTACCACAGATCGAAAATTAGTATCGAGGTGTTGTACTTCATATTTCCAGTCAGCTGAGTCAATTCTACAGCTGAATTCTGTTTCCGTTTGTTATTCATGCACTAAGCATAGGAAGTTGTTACATCGATACATTTAGCTACAGAAGAAATGCTTCACACGAAACGATATATATAATGTTTCCGATCGCAGAAAAGATTGTACAACGGGAAGTTTTGTATTAACTAGTGAAAAAATGAAAATTTACCGTCAGTTTTATTTCACGCTACTGTCATTTGAAGCAAGTCTCTTCTAAAGATCTAGAGCGTGAATCTGCATTAAGTGTCAACTTGGTAGTTTGTATAGCGTCTGTGCTTTCGGACAACAAGCCAATTTCTTTTCCAAGTTTATTCGCATACTTAATTTGCCTCGGCTTAAAATTAATCTCCTGATATTGTCTGGAAGCTTAAAGGGCGTAAGACAAGGGAAAGTTCTTTGAATCCTCAATTAAAAATTCTGTGAATAAATTTTCCAGATTATCAGGAAACTGTAGCAATTAATCAACGCGCTTAAAATTAAACACAGCAAGTAATTGCTAACCTTACCTTCAGCCTTTTTAATTTTATTTTACTGATAAGACACTGTGGAACTTTTTCCTCCAGGAGAGAAAGGGAGTAGAAAAGCCATCCTACATTTTACTAGGCTGACTTTTAAAGATGTGAACACCTCTAATGCCTTTTCTGGCTATTAACGAAATCCAAACACATAACATTGACGCCTTCAACTATAAGCATTGATGCAAACGACAGTGATATGCCTCGTCAGGAATAGAGACATATATCAAAAATCTTTTTAAATTATATATTTATTTTGTTCCTAAATTTCGCAGTTTACGAAAGCTTTCCTCATATTTTGATAGCTTTTATCTAGGAGAAACCTTAATGGCAATCGTTACATGTATTCTAAGACAAAAAGATCCAGTCTTCACTATTTGATTCTATTGCTATTGAAGTTTACTAATTTATCTCTGATGCACTGATTAGTCTAACGAACTAGCGTTTGGGAAAACGTTGGTCCAAATCGTCTTCCTTTAAGTTTGGTTGTTCTGCAATTTCCCCAAGTCCCAGCAGGAAAAACCCGACATGGGTCGTTGGAACGAGGAGGATCCTTACATTGAAACTTTCATACCTTTTGTTCTGTTTCTAATATCGATGTTCACGTATCGTTAAATCTTACTCGTCTCTCTTTAATCCGTTCCACCTGCTGTGTTACTTATGGAATGCGTTACACTCGCTCAGATGCACATGGCATCGACGAAAGGGGTTTGGAAGCTATCGAAGATATTAGAGATTTACGAAAGGAAAATCAACGATGGAATATCGATAACAACTCACCGTAATAACAACTCACCGTAAAGACCATCACTGAGTCTCATACAAGCACGGAAAATTATCACATTCAGGCCAACATAAATATTCGGCCATGGCCTTCATCCAAAAAGAAAAACATACATTTAAACTCAATCATACATGAATACCATCTGTAGCTGCTCCAGTGCAATAAACATCTTCACAGTGAAATTCGTTTAAATACGAACGTCATGGTGCAAGTGATTTTTAACTAACGTCCAATGAAAAAAATGGTGTAAATCTGAAAATGAATCATATATTTCGCTGTGTATGCTGGCTCGATAAATACTGCAGTAGGGGAAATGATTAAAATCTAACGAACTCTTGCTGAATGTAAGACAACAAGGCGGTCTGTGGAAGCCTACATAAATTTTTGCGAGATTTGAGGTGAGTATGAGTATGGTGGCTGATTTGTAGAGCATAGTCATCAATTACTTAAGCCATGCGTATTACTCGCACTTCGCCGATATTCTTATCATTTCCAGTGTTATGAACCGTGATAAACCATTTTCATTCCAGGAAGGTGTAACCAAAATCCGTATTTCAATTGAAATTACCCATTTCGGTTTGATTGGATATCCCAGATTATTTTATATTTTACTTTATTTGTTATGTTTTTCTCGGGAAACGACATTTCACAAATATAGGAATATTTAATTTTGTCTCTATTTACATAGAACGAAAGAAAAACAAAGATCATGTATGACACTGGCGTTTAGTCGGCACCGAAACAGTAATTACAGGTGTGTTTTCACCATATTACAAATGTATTCTTTGCAAGCCTGTTTCTTCCATTATTTCATCAACCTTTCAGTACCATAACTAAAAAACATAACTTTGAGCTCTGCACCCGGACCTTACTAAATATTTCAGGTTTACCATTTACTGTAACCATTATGAGATAAAAGTCTGGACAGCAACTTTCGATTTACTGTGTATATTAAAAGTAGAAGCACCACATCTATCTACCGTTAATTCACAATAGCAATGACTGTATTTCTGAAGCAGTCCCAGGAAATTAAATAAAAAGCGTACTGTGCATACATTACAGACAAAATATCTGCAGAGCGCATTTTGTTCTCTTCTTTCCATCAGCGTTTGTCCTTTCTAGAATAGGCTCTTCTCTGCAAAGTTTTTGGCAGCTTTGTTACTTTGCAGCTGGATGTGCTCCTCCTATCCCAGTAATATACGACATTCACTGAAATTCGTAAGTCAAATATCTTTGATGATAAATTTCCGCTCTGTGCAAAATTCTACAATGTAGCCTCCTCTTTCATTCCTCTTCCCCAGTCTATACCCATCTATTACCTCTCCAGTCTGGTAACACAATGAAGGTTTCATCTCGCTGCATAACTCCTTTTACCACATCATACTTCTCTTCAATCTCCTCACCATCGGCACCGCAAGCTGGTATATAAATTCGTGCTACTGTGATTGTTCTTTGCTTTTGTTTATCTTGACAATGATTTTGCGTACAGTAAGCTGGTCACAGTATTTTACCCCCGTACCTATTTTATTTTTCATTATTATCCATACTTTGGCATTACCTCTCTTTTCTTTTATAACCATTGGCGGACTAGGTCTGTTTGAGGCACGGGGCGGCGGCAAAACAAAGTGAGGCCCTCTGTCCTCTTAAAAATACATACATTACGATAAAAAACTAACTTATGAGTTTTGAAGGTCCAAGGGAGCTATGACAAAATGCATGCTTGTCGAGGTATTTGTAGGGTCCCCAAAACGAGAGGTCCGGCTCAGTACGCCCCCTCTATCCCCCCGTCCCAACCATTATTTCGCCACAGCCCTCAACTCACCTAACCAGAAGTTCCGCTCACCCATCAAATATAACTGAAAATTACTTCGTGTTTCAGAATGTCATCCCAAACTAACTATCCTTTTACTCAAGATGTATTCGGCAGCTGTCACTATTATTTCTTCGAATTTAAACCATATGAGGTCTCGATTGCAACACAACCTTCGTAAACATACTGACATCAGAACGAGTTCTTATAGCCCGCCCCCTCCTCCCCCCCCCCCCATGAATCATAAATATATCCCAGGTGGGGTAGCTTGAGTACCTGAACAAGACAGGTAGCTTGCACGAAGTTCGACGACGTTTGCAGCAGCATGGACTATCAGCTCGGAGACTATGGCTGCGGTTACCCTTGACGCTGCATCACAGAATGGAGCGCCTGCGATGGTGTACGCAACGACGAACCTGGGTGCACGAATGGCAAAACGTCATTTTCTCGGATGAATCCAGGTTCTGTTTACAGCATCATGATGGTCGCAGCTGGCGACATCGCGGTGAACAGACATTGGAAGCGTGTATTCGTCATCGCCACACTGGCGTATCACCCGGCGTGATGGTATGGGGTGCCATTGGCTACACGTCTCGGTCACCTGTTGTTCGCAATGACGGCACTTAGAACAGTGGTCGTTACATTTCAAATGTGTACAACCCATGGCTCTACCCTTCAGTCGATCCCTGCAAGATAATGCACGTCCGCATGTTGCAGGTCCTTTCTGGATACGGAAAATATTCAACTGCTGCCCTGGCCAGCACATTTTCCAGATCTCTCACCAACTGAACACGTCTGGTCAATGGTGGCCGAGCAACTGGCTCGTCACAATACGTCAGTAACTAGCCTTGATGAGCTGTGGTATCGTATTGAAGCTGCATGGGCATCTGTACCTGTACACGCCATCCAAGCTTTGTTTGACTCAATGCCCAGGCTTATCAAGGCCGTTATTACGGCCAGAGGTGGTTGTTCTGGATACTGATTTCTCATGATCTATGCACCTAAATTGCGTGAAAATGTAATCACATGTCAGTTCTAGTATAATATATATGTCCAATGAATACCTGTTTATCATGGTCTCCGAGCTGATAGTCTATGCTGCCGCAAACGTCGTCGATCTTCGTGCAGATGGTTGTTGTCTTGCCAATGTCCCCAACTGATGACTCAGGGATCGAGACATGGCTTCAAGACCCGTTACAGCCATACGAGTAAGATGCCCATCATCTCGACTGCTAGAGTTTAGGGGTCATTCGGATCCAGCACGGCGTTCCGTATTTCCCTCCTGAACCCATCGATTTCATATTCTGCCAACAGTCAGTGGATCGCGTCCAACGCGAGCAGCAATGTTGCGCTACGATAAACCGCAATCGCGATAGGGTACAATCCGACTTTTTTACAAAGTCGAAAACGTGATGGTACGCATTTCTCCTCCTTACACGAGGCATCACAACAACGTTTCAAAAGGCAACGGCGGTCAACTGCTGTTTGTGTTTGAGAAATCGGTTGGAAACTTTCCTCGTGTCAGCACGTTGTAGGAGTCGCCACCGGTGCCAGCCTTATGTGAATGCTCTCTGAAAAGCTAATCATTTACATATCACAGCACATTCTTCCTTTCGGTTAAATTTCGCATGTGTAGCACATCTTCGTGGGGTAACATATTTAACGACCAGGAATGTATCTCAGTGATTTTCTCACCACTTTGTGATCAAAATTAGCCAAACGCTTGAAAAAACATTCGTTTTCCCGATTGGGTGCATTGTGCTGCCACCTGCAACGAGGTACACCTTATCAGCGCCCTTAAAGTCATTAGACATCGTGAGAGGGGCATCAGTCAGTACATCACAAAGGAATTCAGAACCACATCAGGATCGACTTGAGTACTATGACAGGCGAGTCGTGAGAAAACTGGGATTTCATAGGGAGTGGTTGCCCATTAGCTACACATCACACAGGTCAATGCGAAACGACGCCTCGCTTGGTAGAATTAGCGCAAAC
Organism: Locusta migratoria; assembly: GCA_026315105.1. Taxonomy (NCBI): domain Eukaryota; kingdom Metazoa; phylum Arthropoda; class Insecta; order Orthoptera; family Acrididae; genus Locusta; species Locusta migratoria. The sequence goes on from CM048747.1 coordinate 109,577,005, forward strand.
ACTGGACGACTGAATTGTGGAGAAAAGTTGTGTGGACTGACGAATCACGATACATAACGATACGATACGATGGTACGATGTGGGTATGGCGAATGCGCGGTGAACGTCATCTGTTAGCTCGTGTAGCTCAAAAAGTAAAATTCGAAGGCTGTTACGGTTGTGTTCTATTATGGTCTTGTTTTTTCTTAGACGGGCTTGCACCACTTGTTGCTTTTCATGGCACGATCAGAGCAGAGGCCTACATCGATGCTGAAAGCAACCTTTTGCTTCCCACTGTTTCAGAGCAATTTGGGGATGGCGGAGTGAATACACGACAACAGGAGCCCTGCACAAAGTCCTGACTTGAATCCTTTAAAACTCCTTTGGAATGTTTGAAATCACCTACTTCGTGCAGGGCCTCACGCACCTAAATCGATTCATCCCCTCACTGCAGCATACCGAGAAGAATGGTCTGCCTCTGCCTAAAAACATTCTAGCTACTGCTTAAACGTTTTTTTTTTTCCCCGAGAGTGAAAGCTGTCATCGGGTCTAAGGGTCAGCCAACACCATACTGAATTGCAGCATTAACGATAAAGGGAGCCAAGTATTGTAACTCACAATTAGGTATCTGAATACTTTTGATCACATAGTGTATTTTGTCTAATAATCTTAACTGTGTGTTCGAAGTTTTAGCCGCCTCCAGGTAGTACGTTAAATGAGCCCAATTAATAATGTATTGAACACGGTATATACCTGTGCCGTGTCACGAGTATACTGTTGATCGAATTCTCAGTCGGGAATGGATGTCTGTGTTGTGTTTAGTATAAGCTAGTTCATAAGTAGTTCGTGAGTTAAGGAACTGATGACTCCGTAGTTAAGTCCCTTAAGCTCTACAAACATTGGAATATTTTTGACAACCCAAACATCCATGCCTGAGAGTGCGAACGGCCGCGCGCAGCGCAGAACGGCACCCTAGGGCGCACGGCTAGTCCACCGAGTTTAATGCTGCAATAAACAGCGTACTGTCTTACGGGTTGCTTAATGTACACTCCGTGAAGCACTGAAGTTCTTTGGGTTTTTCTTCAGCGAGTGAAGAATATTAATGAATGTAAAAGAGTCCTTGATATTTGGTGGAGTGTGTACGCCGGCGGCTGCGGCACAGTATACGGTGACTGTATTGGTTTGTGTTTTACTTAACATCCTTAATATGTTGCTTTGCGGGCGCTGCAGTGATGTTGTGACAATACCAGTAGTTACTGGTATCGACGGCCGACTCTGAAGCTAAGACCCTGAAACGGTCTTGGACGCCAATGTGTTGAAATTCCTTCTGCTCTACTCGACGACTGCACTGTTGCTTCAAGCGGAGGCTAATTGGCCTATCGTCATAGCAGTTAGTTAATTTTGTTGATTCCAAGCATAGATTCTTCTGATATTTCCATTTTTACTTTCGTTCATGCCTGAAAATGTAGTTAGTTTACACTGATTGAATATTTATTGTGGTTCGAACCGAAGTTTCCATATCCATTCAGCGTTATAGACCCAGTAATTTAAACTTGTTCAGTATACTAAATTACAAGTGTCTCGAGTTTCATATCCGTTTATGCTCAATGGGTCGATTAACTAGGACTTGCTAGGTACGCCTTTAGCAGCAGTGTATGTTCACTTTTCATATCCACTCATGCTTAAAGATCCAGTTAATCTTATTAGTTCAGTGTTGTTGACCACATTGTGTATTCCAGATTTCAGATCCTTTCGTATTCAATGAGACAGTTAATTCCAATTACAAACTACACCGTATATCGGGATTTTCATTTTCATTTACGTTAAGTGAATCAATGTTAATCCTAACTTGATGACTACAAGCGTTAATAATGTGTATTACAATTTGATGTACAATTTGTTCTTTTACATTATTATTTGTTCTAGTTGAAGTACTTTATCCATTTCAGCAACTGTTCGGGTTATAAATTAATAAAATTTAGCAACCAGTTGCTTGTGATTATTTATTTTAGACGACCGGTGTAGACCAAAAGAAGGGCACTCAAGCGCCCGAAACCGGTCGTCTAAAATAAATAATCATAAGCAACTGGTTGCTGAATTATATTAATTTATATATGTTTATTATTCGTTCTAAGAGTACTAAGATAGTGCGGCTAGGTAATGTTTTTGGAACGACGATTGGTAGAAAGGTTGAACTGTTACTCATGGTCTTGTATGAAGCAACGTTCGTTACTAAGCAGGATAAGACTTCTTTAAATAATTACAAGTCAAACACCAGATAATGATGACTTATGAAATTTTCAGACTCTTGAAGTATGTAGGTTAATTCTATTAAAAATTGAATATAACTGAGGTACTGGACACCTTTAGAGATACAGTCTATGCCGTGTCTCTATACGTTCCACTGCCTTCGATGTCAATATATAATAATAAAAATGAGAGTGTCTTGACTTCACAGTTCATTCCACATATAAATGTAGAGTCCAACTGGTGAACATATTTCAGCTCGTAACATATATTGGAGTACTTAACACGTGCACATTTGTCAAGATAGTTATATAGTAACTGACATGAGAGTTACTTCAAAAGCACAGAACAGTCAATTGTATTTCACTAGTTTTTTGCAGCATCACTTCTTATTCCGTTTGCGCAGAGTAATGATCTATAATATTGAATGACAATATGTTATGTACAGACTACGACCAGTGCACTCTTGCAGCTGCGGTGGGACAAAGGGAAAAAGTTATGAAGAACTTTAAATTGTCAAAACAATCTCGTATCATACCAAACTCGTCCTTAATTTGGTACAGTCTTATTAAGAAAACTATTTTATAGCTCATATAGTCAGTTGCTAAGTAAATATTTATAAGTTTTCTAACGTCACCTAACAACTTAACACCTCTTGTTAACCGTGGCACCGAACTTCTCTCCAAAGTCTATGTCCACCACCTAAGATAAAAGATATATAATAGTTTATATTTCTATCTTTGCTTAAACACAAACACGTCCTTATACGCGCGGGAGAAAGATAAAAGGCCAGTATGTAACTTAACGTTCAAAGTTTGAACTCTTTTGCACCAATTCAGTCATGAAACTGTCGTTCGAGCGAAAATCCACAGCCTACTATATTTTAGTTTCACATTTAAAATACCACTGTTTCATTTGAATGCGTCTTGAAATTCGAAAGCCCGTTATAAACTTTTCAAACATATGGTGTATATGTAGAAGATTATATAAACTCAATATTTCAATTAAATAATAAATCATTCCATATAGATGATGTAATATTTAAAACTCTTCTTCAGGCAAACATCACATGTTCATTAGTCTTCTTGCAATACAAGCATATACTGTTTGCTTCTGATCTAACCATACATTCACAAGGGAATAATCTGAACTGACGAACAGCAATAATAATGTTAAATAATCTTCTTAGAGGACGGTCGATGTCCCGCAATAAAGAAGGCGCAGAGACGTCCGCTGCCCCGTGACCGTCGGCTAACTTCATACTGTATAACGGCCAGCTCTATGATGCCGGTCGGTGCTGTGGTGACTCTGCTTCTGTTTATTGCAGTACCTCGATCGACCATGAAACAAACAGAAACAAACACAAACATTTCTCTTAAGTATCATATCATAAAAACCATTACTCAACATGTAGTGAATCGTTTTCATTAATATACAATGTTTAATTTTCATCTCCTGCATAATAAAGCTGATATGGGAGAGTAGGAGCTCAGAAATCTGTCCCACTAGACAGCCTCTTCCATAATCTGCAACAAACCGATTCTGGCGGTAGCCACTACTCCAAAGATGCCTAAATTTAATTTAACAAATAAACTAATAAATATTTAGACAGCCCAAGGCGATTAAAAATAGAGTGTGCCGGCTTGTGCCACTGCGAGGTGCAAAAAGTTCTGGCTGATTCATATGGTCAAACTCTGCTGCGGTTAATAAGTGAAGGTAGAAGTGTTGTGACTTAACTGGATGTGGTGATATTTGAATATTGTACATAGTTCCTTTCTTCAAGATAATTGACGTGAATGTAAATGTGTGTGATCGTTTGTCAGAAATTTATCTTCCTCAATGAAATTAAATTGCTAAATTTTATTTAGTGTTGACATGCCTAATAAAAGAAAATTGACGTATTATCAAAAAACGTTCAAATGTTTGTAAATCTATCGGAACAAACGGCGTTGTCATCAGTCCGTAGTTTACAAACTACTCAAACTAACTTGTTATCTGCAGGGCCCACAGATACGAGATGAATATTCTTGAAGAAATGGAAGTATGCCTACATGCAAACGGATTTCAAACACAAAAATTATTTCGATAATTTTATTCATATTCTAGTGCACGACAACGGATAAATAATCCCACTGCCAATCATAGATAATAGCGCAACAAAATTATCAAAGATAAAATATCCCAACATATTTCGTTCAATTTTAAATAAAAGCTTTGCCTCACAGATGTATATTCTCTGTGCAAATAATGTAAGCATATGACATCTCTGTAGAGCTGTCAAGTAACTTGATAAAGATCTTGATCTTGATAAAGATCTTGCATGACAGCACAATATTATATATATATATATAAGAAAAAGAAATAATAATAAAATATATCACGTCACAATAATATTGAAATGAACAACATAACAGAATGTGGTATGTAGCATTTCTTTTACATCTGTATAAAACAAGTAGGCAGCATAGTAGTAAATTTTATGAAAACTTATGTATTGCAGGCATAACACCTGAAGATGACTATTAAGTCGAAATAAGCTTATCGTGTAACTAATACGAATTAAAATATACAGTGTTATAATTATATAATTGTTATTACTTAAATTAAGGTAAGCAAACCTAAGGACAACACACACACACACACACACACACACACACACACACACACACATGCCTCAGGGAGGACTCGAACCTCCGATGGCGAACAACCGCGCACTACGCAGCGAGGTGCCTTATACCGCTCGGCTAAGCTGTCATCGAGCCTAAGGGTCGGTCAACACCATACTGAATACACGTGTTATCATTTCCGTTGTGCCAGCATCTTACCACTCTCCTACCACACTGTCCTGTTTGTCTTAATACAGAATATGATCTTGAGAAGACATTGGGGGTGTGCTCACTGGGCAGTGAGACGAGTATTCGCTCGGCAGCATCCAGTAATGGACAGGACTCACTTAAACCCTTCAGCCGACGAACGGCTAGCAACGCCCGCTTAATTGTCCAACACACGACGACAGGCGATTCGCTTAATTAATGCACCCGAGCCTGGCGAGTCCGGCTGGAGTTTACGGCTGGACATTCGGCCAGTTGAGTGCTACTGCCTCCCATTACTGGACGGGCCAGCAGGAAACTGGGGCGAACGCACCGTGGCGTGGCTGAGCCGTCCAGGGCCCGCCGACGTCGCTAGGTAGCGGGCCGGCGCCCGCGGGTATCCCCGATGTGTTTGGCTTTCTGTTTCATTAAACTCCGGCGCAGGAATTCTGTGTGAGTTGGGCTTACGTCGACGGAGATTACGTCCAAGAACAGCGCAAGTTCGCCGGCATTATAAGGTTCCGTGCTGAGCGGCCCGGCCGCCGTATTAGCAGCGCCGGTTGACAGAAATGGGCCGGATATTTGAATCCGTATTTCCGGCGAGCAACTTCCGCCGCAAACTTTTCTCGGTCTCGTGCGAAACTCCGCCATACAATTTCAACTTCCCCGGCGGGTAATCCTTCAACCAAATCGCTATTTGTGTAGCGTAGTCTCGTCCTGAAGACAGCACTCGAGCCAGATACTCGTAGCTTATCAATTTGCATTTCTCCAATGCCTTTAGCTACAGCGCACTCACTGATAAGAAAACAAGACATGAGCCGTGAAAGTTGGCGGTATAGTATCCTTCTATAGCCTATAATCTGCAAATGTTCTGATGTTCACATGTTTGTAAACCTATTGGATCAAACTGATATGATCATCAGTCACCGTGCAACGCTCCTGTTATCTGGAATATTCTGAAATAATCTATAAAACGGCAAGTTACGCGCAGTAAGTTTCTACTGTTAAAGTTCCACTTACTGAAATTATAAAAATAAAGATTAATACAAACAATAAACAATGAATTAATCATCAACAATTAGTTAATAAACAGATAGGGATCAAAAAACAATTAAAATAAATACCTTAACAAAAACAAAAAAAGAAAGAATTTAAAAAATCATTACCATGAGAACGAATTATTGAAACCAAAATAGAAAGACCTAAATCACCTTCACAAAAAGAAAAAAAAAAAGGAGAAAAAAGGGAATAATCATAATCAAACTCAATAAGAAAAACGACAATCAATATAAACAAAGAAAGAACAAAATATTCTAATCTTAATAAAACCACCAATAAGTTTGTGATAAGTAACGCGCTTTTCCGAGAGGTATACCGTGTGCTTACTAATTGATAATAGCATTAAACCCTATGTTTCGCCTCTCACTTTTACTTGGGGAAACATTGTAAACTAATGCAATACTGGTGTGAAAATTAATGTTTACTTGTACCAAAGCTTCCAGAAAATTGGTAATAATCACGATCGCCAGACTATATTGTCAAATTAATGTCTCAAATAATTTAATAAACAATTATATAACTTTGTAAAAGGCATACAAAAGAACAAAGTCTGTCAGTCTACCTACGCATGCACACTATTATGAAAGTAATTTGTAAATAATTAATTTATAATGCAAACTTTGTAATGATAAAGTGAAAAATGGATTCTTGATATGTTCACAAAATGGAATAAATGTACTTTTCAGAAAGAGTGCTGTTATCTTTGAACAATTTAGAAACTTGCAGAATATAGTTGTCATCAATTAATAAGATTGTGCGAAGCTTTTTAGGAAGCAAGTTAAAAAATGCCAGTGGCTGTTTGATCGGTCTTTTGTGGACGCTGGTTTATTTTGATTAGGAACCACCGGGTCCGTCAAGTTTTGAACCACCGTCTAAGATGTTCGTGCATCAAAAACTACTTCATCGCCCATTACGCTACGCCGAACGTCTGCGAGAGTAATCCGTAATTCTCGTACCATCGATGGCAGGTGTTATCTGGCATATTTAGACATTAGATTGTAATTCATTGACGCAACAACGATGTGTTTTTGACAATTTTCAGTGAGTCAGTGATTTGAAATGACAATGCTTTATTTACAAGAATTTATCATCTAATGCAGAAACCAAGATAGCGTATACCAAAGAGAGGTTCGGGCTAGTTTGCGGGCGAGGGATGTCGCGTGACTAATTTTCGAACGCCAAATGTTGAGCACCACCATAAAACCAATAACACATGTGCACTATGGTAGCTATTATTTTATGTATATTTCACTGTTTTAATTTTGATCAGCAATCCATTTCATATTTGACTATCCACCAGCAAATGATTTTCTATACAACTGCCATCCAGTACACCAGATTTTATGTGGAGCTCTATAATAAGCTGCTTAATCTCAATGAGACCAGATGATGACAACATAGAGAATAAATAAAGTAAAAATTGCCATATTGCCATGTCTCCTATTTATACAATAAGATCGTTCCATAAGATGAGTAAATTCACTGATAATGTAAATATGGGAGAGATAATAAAAAATAGTTTAAATAAGTAAAAGTTCAAAAAAGTATATTTGTCAAAGCTAAACTAAATATCATATAATCTTGGGTGTTTTCATTATTTATATTTTTATTATTAGTGTCCGAAATGTCTGCAAAAACTCATAAAACAATCGGCAAACACAAAGACTACCTGCTCGATACTACTAGCTGCGCAACACTCACATCAGAGGTCATACATACACTTTGACTTATGGCACAGATTACCAAATACTCCATATTAACAAATGAAGTCTGAATGTTAGATAGATGAACAAAATTAAATCAGAACATTACTTAGAAATGTAGCATACGATATAGCAGCTTAAATTCCAATAAAAATGTGTTCAAGACAGAATATGACGCAAAATTCCAGGTGCCCAAGCAGAATATACGTGCTCCTTTTATCCCATTACCTTAATATATATATATATATATATATATATATATATATATATATATATATATATATATATATAATGTTTTTAAGATTTTTTGCAACAACTTTTCCTAATTATTATATTGATATAAATTTAAGAAAAATGTTTCTAAACCTGTTGGATGAATTCCTATGGTCATCGTTGCCTAGACTTACAAACTACTTAATCTAACTTACATCTACATGGGATACTCTGCAAATCACATTTAATTGCCTGGCAGAGGTTCTTGTACTATTTATCTCCCACTCCATTCTCGAATAGCGCGCGGGAAGAAAGAACACATGAATCTCTCCGTTCGAGCTCTGATTTGTCGTAGTTTATTCTGATGATCATTTTTACCTATGTAAGTGAGATTCAACAATAATTTTCGCATTCGGAGGAGAATGTTGGCGATTGGAGTTTCGTAAGTAGCCCATGCCGCAGCGATAATCGCCTTTGTTGTAATGATTTCCATCCAAGATTCTGTATCTCTTCCGTAACGCTGTCTCCCCTGTAACGTGACAACACAAAACGAGCTCTTTGAACTCTTTCGATGTCCCTGATAAGGATCCCACACTGAGCTGAAATACACCAAAAGAGGACGGACAAGCATAGTGTATGCAGTCTCTTTAGTAGTTCTGTTGCATCTTTTGAGGTTTCTGCCAAAGGACAACACACATACACGCGCAACTCCGAGGGAGGAGTCGAAACTTCATCTGAAAGGCACCGCGCGCTCCGCAGCAATGCGCCTTAGAGCTCTCATCCACACCACCGCTAATAGATACACTCATTTATGACATACAATAAAAAGATTAGATATACAATTAGACAAGAAAACGAAGTACAAGAGGTGTGTCCATCGCAGTGATGATGATAGGTGGTTTGGGCGCTCGACATCTAGGTCTTCAGCGCCGTATCAAATTAAAGAATTTAAGGACCAACAAGTGTTAACAATAAGGAAACGGATAAATTAAAGGACAGCAATCCAGCATGTAACACGTGCAGCTGAAGTGAAATACAAAGGTGAACATTAGAATTGAAGATGGGGAAAAGTGCCCAATGGAAATGTAGGAGAAAGAGTTAAAACTACAAAGCAGAGAACCAAGGACGGCTGACCACAGCGATATAATAAGGAGAGCTAACCACCCTGCAACATATTAAGACTTTCAGACAAACTACAGATGTTTAAATCATATATTCACTCTGGAGCGAAATGTCCGCTGATATGAAACCGGATGACAGATTAAAACTCTGTTTCGGTACCGCGATTCGATCCTGGGGCCTATGTGAGTTGCAGAGCAGCGTTCTACCTTCTCAGCTATCGCTTCGTGGCCTGATCTCAGAGCTTTACTTATGCCAGTATCTCGACTCCCAATTTTCAAACTGTACAGAAATTGTCCTGCGAAGCCTTGCCTCCACGATATTCTTTCTGCCAGAAGTGCTAGTCCTGCTGGATTCGCAGGAAACTTCCGTAAAGTTTAGGAGTAGTAGGCGAGGTACTGGCAGAAGTGAAGCTCTTAGGGAAGGCCGTGACGAGTCTGGGATAACTCAAATTATGCCAGGCGCGGCGTCTTAGCGTGCTCTGTCAAAGGTCTTAACTCCCTCGATAAAAAAAATAAAATGTAAAATGTAAATAAAAACCTGAGCCAAAACTCATCCAACAAACCAGCACGATCATTAACAAATTACCGCAAAGACTCGATGAACCTAAAGGAAGTTATATATATATTGTAAAGCACTTACCCGCCAGAAGATGCCGGGTTGGAATCCAGGTTCTCATTTTAATCTGCCAGGATGAGTCACCTGAGATACTGTTCAAATGAGATGTAGGAAAAAAAATACTATATGATATTTTACTATCGCATGGTAACGCTTGCTACTGATTTCACAAGCAAAACATCTTCTAGCCTGTTTTTTCAAGTCATCTGCCTATCTCTCTCTCTCTCTCTCTCCTCTCTCTCCTCTCTCTCTCTCTCTCTCTTTCTCTCTCTCTCTTTCTTTCTTTCTTTCTCTCACACACACTCACTCTTACACCATCGATAGTATTTCCACATATATTTTTCATATTTGTTATTAACCACCTGAGCGAACAATTGTCAGAAATTTTTTTCCGAGACGTAAATGGACTTCAAACAATGTTTGGCGAAATACTGCGATCAGTACCAGTTGTTTCATACCGGCATAGAATTGGTTAATTTTCGGAGCATCGTCAGCCGGGGTCAGATAATGTGAGAAAAACTGCAAATAATTAGAAGTCTCGTCATGGGGTTCTTAAATTTCTCCTATATGCGGATACTTGTAGATAATGTAACAGAAACAGATTTTTTTAACTCTAGAAGCACGATAACCCACTCCGCCCTCGCCGCTCTGTTAGGACGAAACTACGTTCCCGTGTTTCTCATGAATTTAACACAGTTTTGCAACAAACATCAAACCACCCAGAATAATTGGAACCTTAATTATTAGTATTAAAAAATACGTGATGATGTAAGTCATTCGGCATCTTTTTGTCACAGCATATGTAACATAGTCTTATGGATTTGATCTGATGGCCTGTATTTTATAGTATAAAATATTGGCACTTTAGACGTGTTTGATAGATGCATGTTGGACTTCTGCAGAATGTTTGGCAATCTGCTGTTTACTAAGAATTAGCTATTCTTAACATGAAATGACAAACTTTAGTAAGTATCTGTAAGTTACAAGAAAGGCGAAATTAAACCGTTCTGTAGCATTGGGTTTCAACCTCTCAGGGTCCATACTAAACTAAAAATAAACATGGTAGCATTTTTAGTAATCAGATTTTGTCATTACAGATCAAAATCTGTGATAAAATTCAAACTAAACCATACTATTTGCACTCATGGGGCATTTAGAACAGAAGCTCGCTTTATGTTCGCTGTGTGGCTGTCGCAGTGGATAACAGAACACAGATGGATAGTCACAAATGTCATTATGGACTGTGATATTAGACATTACAAATCTGCGTTAATATTTTCGCCTTTTGCCAAGATATTTCTGTGCACAACTTATACACCCGAAGAAAACTGTTAATATTTACTCTCTCTGCGGTTACCGCATATACGCGTCTCTTTAGCGGAAGCGAGAAGGTGTGACTGTTGCGGGAACAAAATAATGGAACGATGTCCCATCACCCGTAACTTGACGTTTAGGAAATCGTTGCACTTCATGTCGTAATGCTGAAGTAATTTCGGTGACGTAATAAGGGTTTGTGTGAACGCGACAATGTTCACAGAACGCAGCGTAAGCGCAATATGCAATTCTGCAGATGCTCTCGGACGATGAAATGAGAACAGCCTATGGAGATGGGCATCTGTTCAGCAATATCCGCGATAATCACTCTGAGATTACTGGGAATCAGTTTCTCGATAAGCCGGACATTGTCCTCCCTGATCGATGCCGATCGCTTTCCTCTCCAATCATCGTCACCCACTGCTGTGAGAAATTAATCAAATTGTTTCCATCATTTATACCATCAATGCATTCCTTCCAGCTATATGCATTTTCCTGTATGTGTGACAGTGAATGTCCATTTGCATTTCTAATGCTTTTAATTCCACCAGAGGTTTTTCACTTTCCTTCATGGCGAGTTGGTCCTTGCTATTATTTCACCATTGAGATTTCTATACCTCTTTCCTACCGCCATTTCAGTGTCCTTTCTTTCTCATACCATTTATCTCATTCCTAATTGATTTGGCCGATCAAGGGTTTTTAAGCAGATATCTTTATCGTCCGTAAGTCCATCATCCGCTTTTGTCCTTATTAGATGAATGCAATAATCTTTAGTTGATCTGCTCTGTCTGGTATTCCTTATCGCAGTATTCACATCCTTACTGAATTCCAATGAGTCTATTTATTGGTCATTGCTTTTGAATCTTAATTAGTTCCATACAGATGCTTCTGAACGAATTTCTCACTTTCAGTTTACTATTCATCCTCTTAATTGTGATCTGTATCAGTGCCTGCGTGTAAGTTAGATTTACAATCGACTGTCTGATTTCGGAATCTTTGCCCAATCATAATCTATCTGGAAACTTCCAGTGTCTGCAAGTCTTTTCCGAATGTTCTCTTGTTATGCCTCAATACAGTACTCCATATTGCTGTCTGTTATTTGTTACGGGACTCAGTCTTTCTCCTTTCTCATGTATACTACTAAGACCATATTTTCGCAGAACTCTTCCTTCTGTTCTTTAACCTACGACCGATTTTCCTCAGCATGTTTATTAGGTTATCGTCTCCATTTACATAGCATATTTTCCTTCCTGTATTCTTATACACTTTTTCTGCATCTTTGCCTTTAAAAAATCAAATGTTTGTAAAGGTTATGGGACTTAACTGCAGGTAATCAGTCCCTAAACTTACAAACTACCTAAGAACTAACTTATACTAAAGACAACACATACATCTATGCCCGAGGGAGATATTCGAACCTCCGACGCGGGAGGCCGTACGGTCCGCAAGGTGGCACTCCAGACCGCTCGGCTACTCCCGCGCGGCTCTTTACCTTATGCCTGTTATACCAGCTAGTATATTAGCATATCTTAAATGCAGTTGTCGAACGTCGTGAGAATCTCTTTCTGTGAAGTTTTCATAGTACCTCACTTTTTCCTTCAGTTTCCTACTCTAACGAATCCTTCTAAAGTTATGCTGTTTTTATAGTAACACACATTCGTGTGACTTGAAGTCGTCTTCCCATTTCATTTCATTAATCCTCACTCTTCTAAGTTGAGCCTACGTTGAGGAATATTTTCTAGGTTTCCTATTATGTTCAAAATTATTCCACGCTTCAAACCGTAGAATGTCATGACTTAGTCTTAATGCCTTTGCCACTTCAACTTTTGCAGCCGCAAAACCAGGAATTTTAACCCAATGGAGCGATTATTACATCTTCGTTAAACATTTTCCATTTACATGCCACATGTCCTGAAAACAGACATTATGTGTTCTACATGCTGTGGTTTTCACTGTCTCCTGCATCCTCATGCTGTTCGTGATAGCTGGTTCTTCCGCATTCTAGGATCAGTTTCCAACCCGAAGGCCAAGAGAGTGCACTGAACTCCTGTACGCTCCTCCGCCATCAGTCACGTGGTCGTTTGCAGAACAAGGGTGATTCGCTATTCCGCTGGAATTCAAGGTCCTTTACTGATTATTTATGCAAAATCTAAGTGTTGGTGGAGTCTGGCCCGAACAGAGGACTTTCTGAAAATTTGACGTTTACATGAGAGATGATATCTAGCCCTTTCCGTAATATTGGTATAGTTCCGCTGCTGTTCCCTATCTATATAAACGATTTGGAAAAAACATTTCAGAGGTCTGTTAGTGAGTTTTCCGAAGATGATGACATTTATCGTCTACTATAGTCAGCAGAAGTAATGAACCAACTGCAGAACGACTTTAATAAGTTATCTGTCTCGTTCTGAAAAAGGCAACTTGCCATAAATAATGAAGATTGGAAATTTATACATATGAGTAATAAAAGGAATCCGATATACTTCGTTCATTGTTCAAATTTATCAACCAAATAAATTTTACCTTTTTTGTGGTCTTCTGTCCAAACGCTGGTTTCATGTTACTTTCCACGTTACCTTCCAGAGAAAGCCTCATATCTCTGAATAAGAATGGCAACCTACATATTTTAGAATTTGCCTACTGTATTCGTCTCGGTCTCTCTCTCTGCGAATGTTACCACACATTCTTGCCTCCATTGTTAGACTGACGATTCCTTTAATGTCTCAGAATGGCCGACCAGTCTATTTTTTCCTTTAGTCAACATATTCCATAAATTTCTCTTCTACCCAATTTAGTTCAGTTACGCGATCAACCTATTTAATCTCCAGCATTCTTCTATAGCAACTTATTTCAAAGTACTGATTATTGTTCTGTATAGATTTATGGTCTACATTTCACTCCCGTACAAAGCTATACCCAATGTCAATATTTGCAAAAAGACTTGTTAACTTTTAAATTAATATCGTATGTCAGCAAATTACTCTACTTTGAAATAAATCGCAATTTTCAATCAGTTATGGCATCACTGTACTAGGTTTAGATGGAATACCAAAGTGCGGCGAATGAAAATTTCTGCCCGGCCGGGATTCGAACCAGGAATCTCCTGCTTACTAGGCAGACGCGGTGACCACTCCACCACCGAGGACACAGTGACCAACCTGAATGCAGAGGACAGTGATGCCATAACCGATTGCAAATTGCGATTTATTTCATTCATTGAACGAATAAATGTCGTCAAAAACAATGTTCAAATGTTTGTAGAACTTATGGGACTTAACTTCGGGGTCATCAGTCTCTAACTACTTATGAACTACTTATGAACTAGCTAAGACTAAGGACGGTACAAATATCCATGCCCGAGGGGGGTTTCGAACCCCCGACCGTAGTGGCCGTGCGGACTGTGACTGGAGCGCCTCAGTCCCCTCGGCCACCACGGCCGGAATGTCGTCAAAAATACATAATTGTTACTTTAGTTCATTTCTTTCCATAGCCATTCTGCATCTTCCATCTGATTTACTTCATCGAAAAGAAATAACAAAAATAATATAAGAATTTTATCAATTAGTTACCTAATCTAAATACTTGAGCATCCCCTAATTATCTTAGACTACATTCCATTAACCTTGTCTATAAAATTCTTCTGTGCATTTTTCCTCATCGTCACTATATTAAATTCCACCGCCGTTTCCGCTACTATTGAAAGCGGCCTTCTTCTCGATGGCGTAACCCAGAAGGAGACCGCTTGCTATAGTGACCGAAACGTCGGTGGAATTTAATATACTGACGATGAGGAATAATTCGCAGAAGAATTTTATAAACAATAATAACGGTGGTGGAAGCCTTCGTTTGTATCCATTGTAATTGTTTGCTCTTGTCATTGTTCAGCTGATACCGTCGTTTCGAGACTTTGTCCAGTCCAATCTGTAGGTCTTCTAGGTCGTCTTCGGTCCATGACGGAATTGTAATGTAATAAGAAAAATGTAGACTTCTCCCAGAACTTTATTTCGTTCACCAAATTTATTCGCGCTTTCTTTCACAACATGCTGAGTGCACTGATTCAAGAAAACTGGGGAAAGGCTGCAACAGTGTCTTACTGCCTTACTCACTAATGTCTCCCTTTGGAGCTCTTCTACGCTTTTAACTCCTGTCTGGTTATTCTCCACTCTTACCTTTCCTTTCTCAGTTTTAACCTTACAACCCTAAGCCATTCCGAGGGAATGTCCTCTATTCTAGGGGATTTCTTTCGACATACGCGTGTCAGAGCTCTGTGAAATTTATCTCTTAGTATCGTACATCCTGCTTCATCTAATTCCTTTTCTATAACAACGCCTTGAAGCTCATTTCCCTTGTATAGTATCTCAATATATTTCGTCCACCTGTCCGTTTTCCATTCTTTAATTAGTCCCATTTTTTCATCTCTTTTGATCTTTAGGGAACTAAGTTAGTAGGAACTACCATTACGGCCGATTCAAAATGGAAAGAAAATGTTATGGGAAAGACGATCAACTGTCAGGGTTTTATTGGCAGAACATTTAAAGGATTTATCAGAACTGCCAAGGATACTCCAAATACTAAGCTTGTGCGTCCTCTTTCTGAGTATTGCTGCGCGGTATGGGATTGACTAATGATATCTAAAGACAACAAAGAATGGCAGCTCTGTACTATTTCGATATGAGGCGGAGAGTGTCACAGAAATGATGCATCTGAAGTGGGAATCGTTACAACAGTGTCGCCTTTCGTTGCAGCCATATATTCTTATGAAATTTCCATCCCTTATTTCCTCCTCGAAATTCGATAACATAGTGTTGATTTCAATCTACACACCTACAGATCGAGAAATGGTTAACCAAAGTAAATAATAGAGGCTGGAGCTCAAATGGTATGTTTTAGGTGTTCATTTTTCACAAGTGTTGTACGAGACTGGAATGGTGGTTAAGTAATATGTAAGTGATTCGATGAATCCCCTGCCACACACTTCAGTGTAAAGATGTAGATGTACACAGTCAAAGACGCTATCCGAACACCACTAGCGGAAATACACGTACACATAGAACTGTAAATATAATACTGAAGTGCATACATTTCGATCACTTCACTCTACTCTGATTTAACATATTATCTATTTTATTAGATCAATAGTAAATTAATTCAATTAATTAAAATAAAACATTATCATCTGACGTACTACGTAACTGTTCGTGAATATGATAAATTGACATATAAATGGGCAAGTAACTTTTCGATTCTGGATGCGCAGACATTTCACCTCCATTGCAATGCACGTAACCACCTGGATACAGTTACTTTAACCTTCTATGTCTGGACTGTATTTTAACCCATTTTATCTCACTGTTCCATTTTTGGAACAAAAGTTTGTAATTTTTTTGTGCTTAGGGATGTTAGTTTTTGGTAAGTTTGTCGCACTGCTGGCCTTCTACATGCTCCTTGCTTTCACAAAAAAACTGCTAGTTGCGAGCATCTGCATAGTAACATTGTTGGTGCTGTAGTAATTGCTGTTTATGGGAAAATGACTACAAGGAAAGGGTAAGTAAGTTCTAAAATATTTGACAGTGGATAGCGATATTACAGTTCCTAAATGACATATATATACAACACTGATAGTGTGAGTGAGTTACTGTTCATATCTGTTCTGAACAATGGGTTAAATTCATTATATCTGAGTGTTCCATTAATGAAACAGTGGGACTGAATGGGTGCACTTGCATTTTAGGTTGACTGCCAATGAAATTATAGCATTATTGGAAGAGGAAATTGATTTTTATGATGCTGGTTGGTAAATAAGTCTGCCTGGTGACCCATAGTGGTTAGATGAAGATTCGACGAGTGTGAAAGTAATATAAATCATCTAAACATCAAATACTATTCCTGTCACCGGCAGAAGAAAGAAGGCTGATAGAAGATGAACACAGAATGACGTGAATGAAGTTCATATGAAGATATGGGCACTTGTCGGAAGAAAAGATTCCAATAGCTATAAGAACTGTTTTATGATGACATTACTGTGGACTTGTTAGCCAATTACACAAATAATTACGCTCATCAGCAGGGTCATACAACATTCACTGTGTCAAGCGCAAAATAAGAGTATTCTTGAAACTAGCGCACACTCCGCTGCAGAGTGAAAGTTTCATTCTGAAGAGTATTCTTGGCCATATTTTTTCTGACAGGTTGCAACCCTTTGCTAAGATACAGAGTGTACTGGGAAATGAACTAGGATTATATATATATATATATATATATATATATATATATATATATATATATATATATATATATAATAATGGAAAGTCCAGGTTGGAATAAATAATATAGTGAGGACAGTTTACTACTCACCGCAAAGACGTGGCGACGAGCTGCGACAGGCACATACAAAAGACACACACATACAACACATTCAGCTATCGGCCATGGCCTTCTTCAGAAATAGAGCATTCGAATCATTCGAAGTGTGGCAGTCGGAGGTGATGGTTGTATGACTGTGTTGTGTGCCTGTGTAATTGCGTGAATGCTCTATTTCTGAAGAAGGCCATGGCCGATAGCTGAATGTGTTGTATGTGTGTGTCTTTTATATATATATATATATATATATATATATATATATATATATATATATATATATATAATTTTTTGCTTGCAAATTGGTATGAGGTGCAGTTTCATACAAACTAAAGTTGAAACTGAACTCAATAAAACACAGGGTAATCTTGTTTATTCCTTATTTGATTATATATTGACATTTCTTATAATCTGTAAATGAGCTGTATAAAATATGTAGGGAGAAAAGTAAACGTATAAATAAATAAATTTACATTCGTTTCTCACAGTATTCCATGTACGCTACCTGTACCCTCCCGCTGTCCACTGATCCATTTTTGAAACATTCTTTTTTTTTGTGTTACTCAGTATATCGTTGCAAACATGAAAGTCATATTATGGTTTATCTACACTCCAAACACAAGATATAAACAGGGATTTGAAAAAGATTTGAATGTCAAACCTTCTTGGGATCAAATGGGTTAAATCGCTACATTTAGCGGATCGTTGTTGTGTTTTGTTCTCGAGGTACAAAACCACATCAGCGCTCAATTTTCGCCAACACTTTTCTAAGCAGAGATCATGGCCGCGCCTTTCGGAGTAAAATCCACATGATCCACAATCTTCATGTCAATGAAAATTCTAGTTATATCTTTTCCAACTGAACTTTGCACCATGTCCTACTTTCGTAGTGGTGATGAGGTGCACTCTTTCTGTCGACGTACTTTGTCGGAGCTGAAGTGGAGGACTCACGTTTTCCCCATCTCATGATTTGTTGTTGTAACTCAATACCCTCCACAGAATAGAGATCCAAAAATGCCAGCTAGACGTATGGCCCATATGAATATCGATGATCAGCTATGCGTCCCATCTGGCACAAAAGTTACAATATCTAAGGTGTTAGACAACAGTTGAGAACATACTGTCACACGAAATGTTCAGAATGTTGGCAATGCCATAAAATGTTATAGTGCAATCCTTACTAATGATCAAACTCAATAGGTTAACGTTTGCAACGGTTCTCGATGTTTCCGGCCTTCCTTTGCCATGACAGATGTGCGTGTCTGGCGACAAATCGCTTACAACCACTTTAGAACATGAAAGTAAGTGGACGCACGCTCAACGTACACAACAGTTATTTAACGACGAGTATCCGTACAATTGAGTAGTTTGCTCCCTTCAAATGTGATCCCTAAATGCATCTAAAGTTAGGTGTGTAGATCCAGTAGACGTACCAATGAGCTTACCCGCAATGCACAGCAGATGCTATAGCGTGTTCCAAGTTAGCTACGTACAGCCGCGATGGAGTGCCCGAGCGATCTAAGGCGGTTGCACGCCGCCGTAGTATAATGCTGCTTTCGTATGAAAATGGGTATTGCGTATTAAAATTAACGTTGGGGACCGCAAATGAAATTTTACCAGGTAGTGAAATATTTTTAAATGAAATTACTGAGCAATTTTGACAAGGTAGGGACAATTTAAACAAAATTATTGGATTCCGCCATTAAATGGTAGCGGTCGTGATTTCGGTAGCAAATACAATACCAGAAAGCAACATTACTGAAGAAGTCGGCGGAATTTAAATTTTACCTTATTGACAGCTGGTACTAATATTTCGGTCATATTCTGTAGTGATTCTAGCTGAGATGACTGGAATATTACTTCGATAAATTGATGCTGGGATTGTGCATTTCGTTTACTATTGTTCTATGGCCGTGTTGAAAATTAATCATGATAGTCGCCAAAAATTGCAAAATTCTCGGATTAAGAAACACATTTCGCGAACGCTCAACATGAACATGAAACTGCCAACAGTTTAACAGTCCAAAATAGTTTAAGTTACCCGAACACCACTTGTTCTTGTGTAAAATCATAAACACTTCTCCGCGCGCCTCTTCGTTCTCCTCTAACACATGATACTCACCAATTCTGTTCCTTTTCTGTCTCCGCATTGTCCGATCTCCATCCCCTCCAAACCAGTAGAGATATTTCTTTAAATAAAACTGACTTCCTTACTAATATAACATTATTTAAATACAAAAGAGAACAGTTTACAATTCTAAAACTCTTAAACTACTTTTCCACATAACTGCCGAAATTTTAAAGGCACATGTCATAGCGTGTCACAAGTTTTTGCATGCATCCTTCACAGCTCTATCATCTTTGAAATGTTGACCACTAAGGACAGATTTTAAATGTAAGAAGAGATGAAAGTCGCTAGACGACAGGTCCGAGTTGTATGGAGGATGATCAAACAGGTCCCATTGAAATTTCCGTAAGAATTGTTCGGTCACATTCGGTGTGTGTGGTCAGGCATTATCGTGAAAAAAAAAATCTTTTGACAGTAATCCTCTTCTTACACCTAAAATCTGTTCTTGGTGGACAACACTTCAACGATGATGACGACCTGAAAGAACATGTTACCACATGGTTGAATACACAGGTGGCAACATTCTATGAAAAAGGCGCACAAAACCTTGTGCCATGCTATGAAAATTGCCAACAAAATTTCGGAAGCTATGTAGAAAAGTAGTTTAACAAGAGCTGATTTTTGTACAATCAATATTTTTTCTGTATCTGTATCCGTTCGTTTTATATAACCAAACGGAACTACTTGCCAGCAAATATCATTGGTAGCCAGCTATACAAAGATCTTTACTCCGGCGAGTGAGAGGAAAGAAACTTTCCCACAGAATCCACTAAGGAGCCGTGATGCTAGGCTCCTGATCCCTCCCTGGCTGAATTGCCGAGGCAGCGCCGGCGGCGAGAGGCGGCCAGATGGATGTTGGCCGGCCAGAGCCTCTGTCCTGACAGCGGGTGTCCGCCGCAGCCCCTTAGAGCGCGCATTCACGCTAAACCAAACGGGACAATGCGTCGCGGCGGGGCCCATTGTTTGGGGCAGCGTTTCCAGGAGGCGGATTGCCATCTCAGCGCCGCTACCACTGTAGCGTCCAGTCCCTTCATCTTCCAGCCTGGTGGTCCCATTGGAAAGCAGTGGCGCGCGACGGCCGCACAGGTCTCCTCGGAATGTTTCAGCGAGACAGTCGACCGTAACACTTTAACGTGTCGCGCCTATGTTCACAAAGAAGGGCCCTGCACACCAGTCGTTATTGGGGCAGTCCACTAATGACAGAAAGGGGTGAGAAATGGGGCAATCCATGTTCAGGTTACTGGACACAAATTTTCCGCTTATAAGGAAAGTCGGGACAAGAGTAGCATCCCATATTATTTGTTACGCAATCAACAGCAGGAAATATCATAAAACAATGTCGTTGGATGCATCCCAATAAGTCAATTAGATCCGGATAAATTGAAAAGTATGTACCGGGAGTCAAGCGAGACCAACTTTGTTTCGTACTTTCTCCGGATATGATTGACTCTTAGCATTGTAATCAGCACAATTCGTTTGTCATTTTTATGCTACAGTTTGTATTAGACACAATATGTGGTATCCATAAAAAATTGATATCATAAGTACCTGCCATACGTTATGACTATAAAGTTGTTTTTGAAAACCAGTTGTAATTCCATATATATTTCTGGTGAAAATGCTGAGTGGATCACCCACAATTGCAAGTACAGAGGTCATTTCTTATCCTATTGTTCTTTACTTCTTCCTAATTAATTCCATGAGGCACTGAATTTTATATGAAATGTGAAATATTTATCAGAACAGAATGATAATTTCAAACATTTAATTGTACAAGCCCGAATGAAAAGGTATGTTTCACAAGATTAGCGTGAGAGCACGCTGTTCATCATGTAAATGATGTATTGGACGAGACTGCTATGGTCATCAATCCCTAGACTCATAAACTACTTAAACTAACCTAAGGACAGCACACACACCCATTCCCCAGGGAGAACCCGAAACTCCTGTAGTAATACATTAATGAATTTTTTTTAAATAACTTGTGCGATGCTTGTCGCTGACTTCTGCCCTCTCTCTGCCAGCGTATCGATAAACATATGACATTTGTCACGTTCAACTATTTTTTGCAACAAGCTGGAGAGAGAGAGCGGAACTGATCGTCACTTACTGGCTTCGCCCCGATGTATGAGGACGTAGTACTTTGCTTGATTATTTAAGTGTGAGCTTAGTTCTTTTTTATTATTAATTTCAATAAACCCCCACAGTTAATTTGAAATATATTACTTACTTTCAATCCCTTCTCCATTCTCACTAATTTTAAATTTATTTATTTTCAGCAGATCGAGTACTTCATAAAGTGATGCCCGGGTATTGTTGCGATTTGTTTCGCGATTGTACTAGAACATTCTCTGTGCAACTTTTATTTATTTCGTGTCTATGAATGGTTTATTACATTTTAATGCCTGCAGAAAATTCTTCACGATGTTTATGAAATCCGAGAATTTTGCAATTTTTGGCGGAAAAGTGCGACCAATTTCTTATTGTAGACAATGGAACTATTTAACAATTTTATTCAATTTATGATTAATATTTCATCTGACCACTTCCAATAAGGAACCAATTCGATTACATAAAACGTATTCAACTAAATCCCTGAATATGGATACAACTTTTTGAAACATTAGAATAAAATCCTTTTTATTAATGAACCACTTATTTTATGTAATATATCTTTGTTTTCTTTTTTCAAACTACACCCTATGTACACAGTTTTTAACTACAACATCACAGGTAAAAGATAATGTGGTGTCGCACAAGTCTAAAGTGCGCGCCACCTACTTTCGCCGTGCGCCGCCATGCACGCACGGGGCGGCGTTCTTACGACGTCAACCACGAGCGCCCGCTGCTACAACTTCGCTCGTGGCCACCACTGAACGACATCGGTCACTTGGGACTGAGATAGGAACCAGCTAACACTTCGGAATCAGATAGGCACCAGTGAAGACTGGACTATCGGATAGGCACTAGGCAGGCCTCTAGCTCAACTATGTATCAGCATTCTTCAGTACTGAGCTATGTAAAAGTTAAGTATTACTAAGTCTCTAAGAAATATACATCTCGTTCTAATTTACTCTAGTGTTTCTAGTTTCTGCTGTCCCACTGGCTGCTCATCTCCACACCGCACAAGCGTGCATCCTTTATTCCTGTGTCGGTCTCTTTCTACTCGGCCACCGACACCTAAGACGGAAACGAGACGCAAAAGTGGCGACGAGGCTGGGACACAAAAGACAATATCTGCAACTAAGGTAGATGCCGGGGCATCAAATGTTAAAATGTTTGTAAAGATTATGGGCCTTAACTGCGGGGTCATCACTCGCTAAACTTACAAACTACTTATGAACTAGCTTTTACTAAACACAAAACAAACAGACACGCCAGAGGGGGATTCGAATCCCCGACGGGGAACGGTCTCGCGCATCGTAGCATTGTGCCTCAATGTGCTCGGCCTCTCCGCAGCGGCAATGCTGGAGCATGAAAGCAGACATGTACGGTTCGACCCTAAGATAACATCGAGCCAAACTTCTAAATCAGAACTGTGGATAGACCAAAACGTAGGGTCGTATAGCGTACAGTCACACTTGCTTTAATCGTAGCTGTGATAATTGCGACGAAGGAAACAGCGTAAAGTCGCAGAGGCCAGTAGAGCTCTAGGGCCCTGCCCGAAAGCGCAGATTCACTACCCACATCTCGAAAGAATCGTACGCAGATGATATGGTATGAGACCATGTCATTCCAACAGCCAAGAAGATCCATCTCTCCAACAAAATATCGGGTATGAAAGATCCACTGCGGTGGGCGTTGATTTTACTCGTAGGCAAAGGTCGCAGCAAAGAGGCAGCCACCATGGACCTGTAAGAAATCGCCGGTGTCTACGGATCATTGCAGTGCAATGCCTGGCGGCGAAAACTCTGAACGACCCAGGCAACCAAATACAGAGAGACAGGCCTTTCCCCATGAAGTTGCCGACAGTGGCCGTCGCCCCCAAAGCGCCATCGCAAGCTGTCACAGGTGTCCTATACATTTGCCACAATGACGTATGTCTGTGAGAAATTATTTTAAAGGAGGAATTTCTTAATAAAACTTTGCCTTCGAAAATGACGAAGGGTCTAAATGCTGTGTTCGAGCGATAGATTACTAACTTTAATTGTGAAACCTGGTGGAGCGTCAGAGGAAGCGAGTGAAACAGTATTAGAATTTACAAGTTTATTCAGCTGAATACAAAATTCCGTGGAGTAGGCGCTAGCTACACACGTATGCTGGTGTATCAACAGATGACGTTTCCTTCGGCCGTGTTAGAACGCCATCTCGCCGCGTCTTCTATGGGCCGGCTGTTGTACCGTTCGGACGGAGGTTGCCGCGCCTCGTCTGGGTGTTGAAGCAAAGACTGCCAGGTAAATTCCTCAATCCCTCCTCTTGTCTCTGCAGCTGATTGTGGCTCCAGATTTGGAACCACTGGAGTCGTATGCCGTGGTGATAGTTGACCATTTTGATACAGCTGGCAGGGTTAGCACAAGAGTGCTAGCGCATCCGCAGGATCATTGGCTTTTAGGAAACCAACTAATTAAGACTGAGCTGACGTTGTGAAGACAGACAGCAGTTCACCATCTGTCCTGATGATGGTCAGTTCAAAGCGTAGTAGTTATCTCCAGCCGCCATCTCCTAGATGCGACTAGGAGGTACTTGTCCGTACTGCTTTATCTGAGACATAAGCTGAATACGTAGATTAGATCACTGGATCGACAACTACTCTCCTGAGCACTTCGATTCCAAAGACCAAGTGTCTGTACTTCAAAGAGCGGCTGCGGTCAAGACATCAAGTGCATCCAAATGGCCACTACGTTTTACCAAATGCAGACACCAACACTATGTAGCGAGGTGGCGCAGTGGTAAGACACTGGACTCGCGTTCGAGAGAAATCACCTCCGGCCATCCAGATTTAGGTTTTCCGTGATTTTCTTAAATCGCTCCATGCAAATGCCGGGATGTTTCCTTTCAAAGGGCACGTCCGATTTCCTCCACCCCCCCACCCATCCCCGAAATTCCGAGCGTAAGCTCCGTCTCTAATGACCACGATGTCGACTGGACGTTAAACCCTAAGGTTCCTTCTTATATGTTCACACCGCGTGCGTCTTTCGTGTTCACAGATTTAGCAAAAAGCTGATCATACAAAGAATTTTTTATCACATGAGAAACTTGTGCAGATAGCATGCATATGTGCCGTGGCGTTGCCAGGCACTGCTTACGCAGATTCTCTCCTGAGCCTCCTGAGTCAGTTTCTGGACGCTCCTTTGGCAACATTCCACATCTCATCTACCTTATAATTTATAAATGCCAAACAATGACGTATCAGTTAATAACAATTACTTTTTTTTGAGACCTATATCCTACAACTACAACGACTTCTGTATTGTTACTTGTTACAAACGTTCGGAAGTCTTTTCCCCAAAACAACGTCATTCCATGGTCAGTTCTCCAGGAAGCTGACGTTTGTGGTAGAGGTGCACAAGTTTGCGAGTCAAGTTTCTTACCATTCTTACAAAATGGAATCCTTTGGACTTTCTTACAGACTCTTGGAACTTTGTCCTCGACCAGACATTAGCGATAAATGCAAGATAAGTATTGTCGCTGAGCTAAGTGGTGCTGTTATTGCTTCATTTCGCTGAAAGATTAGGAAACCTCATCTATACGCAACTCCCATCTGCTGTAACACGTCTCATGTGAAGCTACCGTTACATAACCTTCAGGGTATGCGAAACGAAGAAATATATTTCCATTTTGTGTACCAAATTTCAAGTATGCCGCCATGTAAGATGCTGGGAACGATGATGAAAGAAATCTAGCAACGCTCTTCGATATATATCCGTGTATTCTGACGTACGTCTATCAAGATGTTGTGCACTGAACTAGGCCTCATTAAAGACAACAAAATATGTGAGGCAGGTTGTTCGAAAACAATGGTAAGTTAATCCTACGAGAAATACCTTTGAAACTGCTGTAAATGGAAACAATACATTTTTATTTACTTATTTCTTCACAATTATGTTATTCTTGAATAAAGGGCACCGCCAGCCTATGGTGCAGACGAGATTTGACACATTTGCCCAACATAATTTCTCAATAGGGTATGGGCGAACATATTAGTACATGAGGATCAACGAAATTGAGAGTGACAACGAATTATGATTATCCGAGCACTACTGATACAGATATGAATGAATGCATCAGGTATTTACTCAGTTGCCTAAATAAATAATCCCTCGCGAGCACCAAGACTTAAAAACTAAGGAGCACAAAGTGCATTAAAGGTGCTATTGCTGCACGTGATTGGTTCTAAAGGCAAAGCACAAAACTTACTGAATACCGATTCTGATTCGCATTATCAAAGATACAGTTGATTTGTAAACGCTGACGTTCATGATAAAACATGTTTCCATGTAACCATGAGGGTAAATCGACGCAAAATGAGGATCTAGGACACGCGCAATTTTACTATGGAAATAATGCGTGACTTTCCGAAAAAAATGTAAAAATGTTTGGTGTGGTCTGTTTCATGGAAAAAGTTCATGGCTGTCCGAAGAGAAACGCGTGGTGTGGTTTCCTTCATGGAAATAGTGCATGACAATCTGAAGGTAAATGTGTGGGGTTATCTACTTCGTGGAGAGCATGCGTGACAGACCGACGATAAATATGTGGTGTGACCTCCTTCATCGAAATAATGCATGACAGTCCGAACAAAAATTTGAGGCATGGTGTACTTTCTGGTCATGTCGTCAGAGGGGTTTTCTTTGTAGCAAATTCAAATGTTTGTAGAGCTTATGGGACTTAACAACGGGGCCATCAGTCCCTAAACTTACAAACTACTTATGAACTAGCTAATACTAAAGACGGCAAAAATATCCATGCCCGAGGGGGGGGATTCGAATCCCCGATCGCAGTGGCCGTGCAGACTGTGACTGACGCGCCGCAGAACGCTCGGCCACCCCGGTCGGCTCTTTGTAGCAGAAACAGTAATCTTTACTATAAGCTGGACATGTGGAACACTTCACATTTGCTGGAGATCTGCACTCTAAAATTACTCACCATGCGACTCCTAACTGGGCCTCCTGTTTTGCATAACATTGTTCTGCTAAATCCCGGTTGCTGTTTTGCAAGAGAGGAATTTTTTAGCTAGCACCGAAGACCTCCAGACTTCGGGGATGTGTGATGGATGCCGTAAAGGAGATACGAATGTGGGATGTGCATGAACTCCAGGCTACTATCAGAGCAGCAATTAAACGAACCACTGCGGATGTTGTTGGCCAGACATGTAGAGAAATATGGATACATATTCTGCGCATACACTGAAACTTATTTAACAGCTTCACATAAATCACAAATATCAATTTTTGAAATGTACGTGATCATGATTGTAATGGATGAAGTGGATGTACTGAGCTCCCAGTTATGTTCAAATGTTTGTTAAATTTAAGGGACTTAACTGTGGGGTCATCAGTACCTAAACTTACAAACTACTTGTGAACAACCTTATACTAAAAACGACAGAAACATCCATGCCCGAGGGGGGATTCGAACCCCGACCGTAGCGGCCGCGCAGATTATGAGTGGCGCAGCGCAGACCGATCGGCCACCGCGGTTGGCTCCCAGTTATGTCCCATGAATTTTTGATAGTATTCATGTCGGACGACCCGGTTAGCCAATTAATTTGCTGATATTATCCAGAATATTTCTTGAAGTAATCGGTGATGTGGTATTTCTTCACACGTATATAACTTAAATTTCCATCGTTGTTTGAGAATATGAAGCCCAGCAATGGCTACAAGTGGTTTGCAAGTAACCAAACATAGACAGTTTAATCAATGAACAATTCAATTGGACCAGAAGACCCAATAAGTTTCTTGTAAAGCAACTCAAAACAGTTACGGAGGTATCATAATTTTGCGCAATACATTGTTGTCAATTTGGGGCATACTGTTTTGCGGTTCGCGCCATAAGCGAACCCTGCCATTAGTTTATTATCAACGGAAATGTCGGTCTACATCCATACTCCGCAAACGGCGGTTTACTAGTCACTTCCTCCTATTACAATCGCGTGCCAAAAATGATTGCCTAAATGTCTCCGTGTGCGCCCTAATTTCATCTTATCTTTGTGGGTGCTTCGGGAGATGTAAGGATGTAGAAGAAATATATTGGTTGACTCTTCATGTAACGTACTGTCTCGTAACTTAGACAGAAGCCCGTGATGCGATACAGAACCTCTCTCTTTCATCGCCTGCCACTGCTCCCTTTCGCGCTTACTAAGCTAGCCCCTAACGAAACATGCTATCTCCGTTGGATCTTCTCTATGTCTTCTATGAACTCTTTCTCATACGGGACACATGCTGATTTTGGGATCTGTACTATTTTTTGTGCCGGAATCGGGACTTTTTTTGTATTTGTTTTATTTTTATTTATTTTATTTTCTGTGAGAGATAAAAACATTTTCACAATAAATCATTTATACAATACTTAAATGAAAAGGTACCAAGTCGTACAAACATAAATAAATTGCTGTACATAATAAAAATGCAATAGTACTTACCTATAATTACTTTCTTGTTTTTTAGGCCTTAACCAATTCTTTTAAAGGAAACGAAACCTGAAAGTGCAACTGAAAATGGTACTAAATATCTTCTATATTATAATGAATATATGAACAATCAGCAAAACTGTGCAACTAAAATGTTCTATATGGTAAATAATATTCATATTCATACGTGAAACAAATAACAATAACATAAAATTAAAAATGGCCCTTTAGGCAGTAGTTATCTATTGCTTTTTTTTTTTTAACGGGCCAACAGTCCGTAGAACGTAATCCGTCGACAATCCTGCACATGACTATCCCAGTCATCTCGCATTAAGGGCAGTAGCCTTTTTACCGTGACTATAAATATTTCGCAAAATTGGTTCCGTAGGAAGCTTCGCGTTGTACATTGGTGTGTGTTTCAAGCAAGTAGTGCCAAAACGTCGAGGATGTTTTTGTCGCCATCACGCTAAAGGTGTTGTAGCGCCATGCCTTTAATCCAGTTGATTGCATTCGTCTTCGCTGGTGGAAAATAGACGCCATCAGATTAGAAAACTTCGGTGGATACAATCAACGTAAAAGGGCGACGTAGGAGGAGGGCCAGCATTTTCCTTGTGAGCTTCCAACGTGCACTCGCACTGCCACAGTCAGTGCACGTCGGAATCAACGACTGCACACTGTGGACATAAGGTGTCCGTAAGGAGTCCAATGGAATGTAATCGTTGACGATTAGTGAATTTTTCGTGCACTAGGATGTACCACGATGTCCGTACTTCTTTCGGCAGGAAATGTGAATGAATCACCCGCCAAAAACTTTACCAGCAGACGTTCGGGTATCGCCGTTCTATCGTGTTAGTTGGATTCCGTCTCTGTAAAATGTGGTAGTAGTACATAGTCATGGCCTCTTGTGTTGTCGGTAGGTCAGTCAGCATGTAACTGAACTCTACAAGTAGAGCTTGATGTGAGCAAGCGCCGGCGATAATTAGCCAATTAGCTGCAAAGAGCGTAGTGCGACCTCATTAAGAAGGGTGCTCATGAAGTGTCTATGCTGAGAGTGTTGAGAGTAGCGTTCGAGCTCTATTCTTGACGTTAGTTAAACCGACGCCACCTTCTTGTCGGGGCAGAAATGGGTGTTGTAACGTCTTTTGAAAATGTAGCTTGCAGCCGTAAAGTGTCAAAACGCTGCTTGAAACCTGGCTGAGATCCTGTCTGGTAATAGCAGTACGTGCTTGAAGTGATTCAGCTTGGATGCCAAGTTCATGTTGACGTAACATGCGCGTTGGAGCATGTCTAACCCTCGAAGTTTGTGTAGTCGTATCTGTGCACGTTCCGGGCGCGGTGGCCGAGCGCTCTGCGGCGCGCCAGTCACGGTCCGCACGGTTACGGTCGGGGGTTCGAATCCCTCCCTAGGGCATGGATATGTCTTAGCTAGTTCATAAGTAGTTTGTAAGTTTAGGGACTGATGATCCCGTAGTTAAGTCCCTTAAGCTCTACAAACATTAGAACATTAGATTATCTGTGCACGTATTTGTTGTTAACAGCCGCCGGTTTGTGGTCGCTGCAGTTTTCTAAACATTTCCGTGACACGTTATCCCTAAGCACTTGATGTGAGATACCTTATTAATTGGTACTGCTGATGTCGTTGGTAATCCTCGGCCTATGTCCATGTATTTAGTTTTCTGTAGGTTGAGGAGACTTCAAGACACCTCGCTATTTCCTGCAACATATGTGAGTAAACTTCAGGAACGCCTGTATTTCGTTGCGCATTTCCAGTGTTGCGACATTTCGATAAACTACGTCATCATCCGCAAAAAGTCTCATTGAACTTCCGTGTGATCTACATTATAATTTGTGTATATTCTGAAAAGAAACGGTCCTATACAAGTCCTCTGGCTGACACCTGAATTCTCTTCAACGTTTGAAAATTTCTCTCCATTGAAAATGACAAGATGCGCTCTCTTAACTAGGAACGCCTCAATCCAGTCACGCAGTTGGTATGATATTTCGCACTTTGCTCATTAGGCGTCGGCACGGAAGGGCTTAAACACCTTGCGCAAAACAAAAAACACACCATGAACCTGTACCTACTGCCTTCTAGATTTCGTGGATGAACAGCGCGAGTTCTGTTTCACATGATCGCCGCTTTCGTAAACGTTTTCCGACATAAAATATATTCCAAAATTCCGCAACTGACCGGTGTCAGAGATATAGGCGCATCGTATCAACTGCTGCTAAAAGGGGACAAGTTCCTTCGCATACTCTGTGTAAAATAGAATTGGTATCCCATCAGGTTTAGCGGCCTTTCCGCTGTTGAGGGATTTCAGTTGTTCTTCTATTCCTCTGACACTTATTTCAATATCTGTCATTTTGTCGTTTGTACGTTGGTTTGGAGGGGGAACTATTCTGTAGTCTTCTTTTCTGAAATACCTTTCGAAAAAGATATGGAAAATTTCTGCTTTTTCTGTGGAATACCTCCTTTCAACATCAGTATGGTCAGCATCTGGATATCTGGTTTCGACGTCTTTACCGATTTTGCATGGGACCACATTGTCACAGGATTTTCTGCCAGTTCGGTACGCAAAACAAGTCACTGAACGCCATTCGCATGACTGCCCTTACGCAAATTTTTGCATCACTTAACTAATGCTTGCCGGCTACTCCTTGCTATGTTTATATTTGCGCTGAAGTTCTTTTGGCTTTTGTGAACAGTTTCCTAAATCGGTTGTTGAAGCACGGATCATCTTTTCTGTTTCTCAAATTTTTATTTGGTACATACTTATATAAAGGGTATTGTAAGGTGCATTTGAACTTCATACACAGTTGGTCAACACTGCCAGTGTTAAGAGACGATCGTGTTGATTGGTCAAGTGATCTGAAGTCTGACAGCTGTATTCATTTTTGCTGTAATGACCGAGTCGGCTCTACTTAACTGCTCGAGGTAATTTTCGGATACAGACCATATTGCTCTATTCTATGTCCATGCCACCTGTCTCAAACAGGTCTCTCTCTCCGTTAAGTTGAAATCTCCATCTAAAACTAAGACATCAAACATTTTTCAAGTTTCACCATACACGTTCCGCCACTACAGCTGCTGAGTCAGGTGGTCTGTAAAATATTCCAATGACCATATTTCAGTCACTTTCACGTTGAATTCCACAAAAATTATATCAATCCGTAGTACTTTACTCGATACAAACGTATTTTTATCGCTGGAAACAGGCCACCCCATTCAGTGTTCAGCCCATCTCTGCGGGATACATTGTTGTATGAGTTTAGGATTCCATTACTGTTGACATCTAAATTGAACCAACTTTCCGTCCCTAGTAATAATTGGGCATTGTGAATATCTGAAAGTGAGTTCAATTTTGGGATCTTTCCATAGACGCTACTGTAGTTAACTGTTACTACTTTAATAATTTATTTCAGTGTTCTGTTGTGCCGAATGCTGCCTGACCGGAATCAGGAAGCGTCTTAACGGGCCTGTGAAGGGATTTCTATATCCTATAAAACCCACATATGTGCACACGTACTTATCAACTCTAGTAGGCGCTTCGTATGTGTAATGCACGCCTGACATAATCAAGGGGATCCTACATTTTTGAGGAAATGCATACTGTAAACCATCAACTGTTTATTATTTTTCAATCTTCTACCGGTTTCGGTTATAAACCATCTTCACGGAAGAGAACTACACAGACTGATCAAACAGGTGCATTATATGCCTCCTTATGCATGCTGGCATGCATGTCACACAATAAAAATAAATAAGATGTCACTAAATGTCAAGTCTTAATTAAAAACATAAAATCAATGCCAGGCTGTGTGATGGTGAACCAAGGTCTATTGTAAGAGTACCTAACACAACTATTGAACACATCAGTAAAAAAACCTTGGTCCACCATCACACAGCCTGGCATTGATTTTATGTTTTGAGGCTTAGTGACGTCTTATTTATTTTTATTGTGTGACATGCATGCCAGTATGCATAAGGAGGCATATAATGCACCTGTTTTATCAGTCTGTGTAGTTCTCTTCCGTGAAGATGGTTTATAACCGAAACCGGTAGAAGATTGAAAAATAATAGACAGCTGATGGTTTACAGTATGCATTTCCTCAAATATCTTACGGCTGTTGAACAACATCTCAATAAAAATTTTATCCTACATTTCTCCACCCGACTACTGATGTCAATAAATATGCTCCTAAGACTACCGCAGATCGTCTGAGTCCCTGGTTTAAGCCTTCTTTCTACAAAGCTCCAAACAAAATGACGGCGATTGGTTCTGTGAACTATGCAGTAAATCGAAAGCTCCGCTTTTGTCTTGCGTGAGAGGCTGCCTGTATACACAGAATCCGCCAACAGCAGCGGACAACACTTCCAACCTATTGTTGAGGCACTTGCAAATAATATCACTGACTTGATCACACTTAAAACTTTTTTATGCTTCTCGCGTTCCGACATTCCGTTATTTTCGCAGGCAAAGCTATGTTAAAAATTTCGACTTAAACAATTGTGAGGCGTTACGGGGTAGTCTTACAGCTGGTTCTCCGTTTTGTCTTCTGTTCACAGTTTCGTGGTCGCTGTACCATTCGCCAATCAACATCAGACATATGTCGACTGGCAGGAGCGTCATAAACTATCATCATAGCGGCATTAGGTATCTAACAAAGATACCACGTGGGTATCGGATTTCATTATTTTTTTTATATTTGTAGTACCTGAAGTTCAGAACACAAATAACAAACAGCCGAAGCCAATCGACACAACTCTCAAAAATTATCGAGATAATAGAAATTTCAGTTTTGAAGGTACTCGTAAGTAACAATAATTAAAACTCCTGCATCATCTGTAGGCATAGCTCAGGCGGTAGCGTTCTAGCCTTCCACCCATAAAGTCGAAGGTTCGAGTCCTGCAGTGATGATTCTTTTTTTTTTTTTTTTCGTTGTCTTCGAATACTTCCAAAATTTTAATATTTAATGATAATTTTTACGAAACATGCTCGTATTTTTCTACATTCTATAAAAGGTTGTTAACAATGATGGTTTCAGTAAAAAGAACATACGTTACAATTTTTTACAATACTGGCTTCACTTTTACTTGACGACGGTAGTCTTTGTTTGTTTAATTTGTGCGTTGTTATGACGCTGTTTTTGGAAAGCCATAGCTACTAATGGCTTTCAAAGCTCCTAACCAACTCAACCATCGTTTTAGATGACAACAAAGTGTTCAGAAAAAAGAAAATTAAAAGAACACTTGTAATTAGAGATTGCAAAACGTTTTATTTAACTAATTTGCAAAACACGAGAACAATATATTTGTCACAACAGAATTCGAACCACCGACTCTATGGTTGTGATGCCAGAACGCTGCCACCTGAGCTGCCTGCACAGATGCTCCATTTCTTTTAATTATTGCTACTTACGTGTACTTGCAAAACTTCCAACCAATTTTCTCGAAATTTTTTCAGAGTAGCGTCGAATTGCTTTGGCTGATTGTTATTCGAATTCTGAATTTCACGTACCATAAATATTAAAAAAATTCAAAATCCGATACCCATGTCTCCTTGTAAGATGTTGCAATAGGCACCAGAGCTACCCCAGCAATCGCCTCTGGTACCCGTGTGCCATTGTAGCTCAGCGCAGCAGCCTGAAAACTGTTGACTTGGCCAACAAAGCCTCCAGCTGCTTATCAACTCCCCCCCCCCCCCTCAGTATCCGAACACAACAGACACAGATCCTATCTGTTTCTGTAAAGTAAATTAAAGTTACAGTATGTATAAAAAACCGAAAGAATGAAATGTCTGTAAAGCTTTTAGACTAAACTGCTATGAACATGAGTCCCACGACTTATAAACTATCTTACACTAAGGACGACACACTCACCCACGCTCGATGGAAGACTCTAATCTCCGGCGAAATGTCCGAACGATCCATAGCATAACACCTTATACCATGCGGCCATTCCGCGAGGCCTACAAAAACAGAAACACTAACAAAATTTAATATATTCGACTTGTAAAAAAAACGCAGAAAAATTCAGTTTCGATACTTGGATCACTTAAGGTGTGCCCCTGGCTGGAGCTGACACTTAACTCATTTCACGACGCCTCGAGTTTCTTGTCGTCTAGAGTCCACCCGATGACGTTACAAATGACATCGTGGATTTGGTCACCTGCTCCCATTGTCCTTTAACGCCAAATTGTGCTAGCCTTACTTAACGGTTCGTCTACCGTATTGATTTGTCGTGTTATATATTGGGTGATGCTTGTCTGTTAGCGCTGACAGTTCTAGGTAAGTGCTATTTCTCAGTTATCAAATGCAGGCACTCTTAGCGCACTCTTGACACAGTAGATCTGGAAGTTTTGATTCCCATAACGATTTAAACATCCGATTCATTTAGCTGCAGCGATAATTCCACCATCACAACTCAGGTAAGTTACTTTGGGTTGCCACAATCACGTGGGAAACCTTTTTGAGATGAATCACAGAAGTGCTAATGACGTCTGCAAATGCTCCATGCTTTTCTATGATTCGTACGCTGTACTTTCGACTTCTATATCTGTTAATATCACTCTCTGATGACTTTTGTCAAACTTTTGTATCTTCTCACTATGAACCTAAGGCGATATAGGGCACTGACATAACATTTAATCGAAGTGGAAAGCAGTCTCCTTACGCATATGTGGAATCTAAAAGCTGATGCTTTTACCTATAGGTTATGGCTGCGATAAAACCTATATAATTTCCATAATCCATCCTGCACTTCAAGTCATAAATATTTCTTTTCATTGATTATTTATTACAGTACAGAGCTGCCTGTTACCTGATTTTAACACAGACTGTGGCGAGTCTTGTAATTTATACATTCTTCATTATTAATAGTCGCTACCTCCCATAATTTAACTACAGTAATATAATAATAATAATAATACGTTTGGTTGCATCTGTCTCTTGCGATATTTGTTGGATCCCTGGAAAACGGTTACGTTTCCCCTGCATCATTATTGTAGGTTCAAGCGCAACCACTCGCAAGCGGCCTACGGCACTCCGATCCTACTTCTGTGGGTGGCGAGAAATAATCAACAGAACCGTTCCTCTGTAACGTCATTGCTACGAGCGCGCATGCAGTGTAGGTGTTTCCCTCCAGCAACTGATGACCTCAACTGACTTCGCTACGTTCTTCTTCTGCAACTTCTCGTGGTGTACCAGGCGGGCGTTGATTGATGAAATTACCCAAGATCTGCCAATCTATCTGGCTACACTATATTTCCTTGATTTCGAGTCTTCCATGTCGCTTCATTTGCTGTCGATCTGTATCAGCAATGTCGGAAATCAAGTGACATCTCTAGATAATATGTTCTCGAGTACCTTCTTTACTACAGGCACACTCAGACCTTTGTAAGTAA
Organism: Locusta migratoria; assembly: GCA_026315105.1. Classification (NCBI taxonomy): domain Eukaryota; kingdom Metazoa; phylum Arthropoda; class Insecta; order Orthoptera; family Acrididae; genus Locusta; species Locusta migratoria. Next base: position 109,612,521 of record CM048747.1, read on the forward strand.
TCACTTACTAGAGAGATATGATCATTAGTGATATAGTATGAATAACCAGATTAAAATAGAACCATTTAAGTTTTTAACAGTGTGTTAAAAAATAAAATTGATAAACCTTCCTCTAGACCAAAACTCCATCCAAAATGAAATTCAGATACTATAATATGTGGCGCAACAAAACGCTCATAACCCACAAATAATCATTAAGTTTTATAACAAAATACCACTCGCAAATTACCTATCACACGACAAGAAATTACATTCACTAGAGATAATCCATAAACATTTAAACGTACATATATTCCTACCATATATCTGGGTAATATTTCTGACAAAATCAACAAAATATTGGAAACATCAACATAACATTCGCTTACCAAACACGTCACAACGCTAGAACAAAAATACAATCAGTTATTTGCAAACTACTTATTTACTCATTCCCTGGTATATATAAAATTCACTGTAAAATTGGGAGATATACTATATTGGACAAACCGGGAGAAATTTCGAAATTCGTTTTCGTGAACATGTTAGACAAACAGATAACAACCCATCCACTTTCTTTCACCATCTAAAAACTGAACATCACACAGCAGACTATCTTTAAAGCGCTATCGAAGTGTTACACATTACACCTACAGGACCAATAATGAACATCTTGTAAGAATTGGAGATACTTTTACAGCTCGGAGAACAACCACTTGGTGTAATAAATGATCAAATAGATCTAAAACATAAAAGTTTTCTCGGAAATTTTTATTGAAATATTCAAAACGGTACCAGGTTGAGAGCAACACAGCCAGTTATAAATTTTTAACGCATGTTACACCAAAGAGCACCTTCTAAATAACTTTCGTATATCATTGGTAAGCATACCGTTGGAGGCATGCAATATCGTTGCCTATCATAATCAGATACAAAATTTAATACACAGTTTGAACTGATTAATATATCGTTGGTATAAATATAAACAAGTTATTGCTACCATAAAATATTGTTGACATACACCAGCAGATAACATCTACAGCAATTTATTACAGTACATTATAACTGTACCATATTGGTGGCATGAAAACGATCTTCTATGGAAAACCACATTGCAGGAAGTATGTAAAATAAAAATTAATGTACATATCATATCCTGAGATTTTTCTATTATCTCACGACATTTGTATTACACAATTGCAGCTAACCTGAAGATAGCTTTGTAGCCGAAATGACCATTGTAAAATAAATACAAAATATTAAGTAGCGATATGGAATCAATAAAAGTTATATTATGGCGTTGAATGATTTAATTTTTCCTTTCTTCCGGGCATTGTTGGAGAAAGGGACGGTAAAGAAATATTATGAAAGCTTTTCGATAAATCCTCTATTAGACACCTTAATGTGATTTGCAAAATAAATATATATACACAGATAATTCTGTTGTTCGTAAAAGAGGAATTTCTCTTTATGGTCCTGTCACTTAATTTCATGATCAGTTCTCTTAAAAATTGCCTGTTAACTCGGCAGTAGTGTGGCTTGGAATTTTTATGCCACTGGTGTGTGGTGATAGTACACACCATGGTGTTATTTCATTTATTTATTTTTATGATTTTAATACTGGAAATAGTGGTTAAATCAAGTGGAAGATTGTACTATGCGTTAATATAATCTGTTTACTAGTTTCGTGTGGAATTAATAAAGCTGAAATTTATTAATTAATTAATAATGAAAAAGGTAGTGCTGAGTCTACAAAACTGTAATTTAATTATGTGCGCAGGATCATTACAGTCGAATTACTGAATACATTAAATTAACAAAGAAGATAGAGAAACAAATTACGTCGCATACATTTAATTTTCACACATTACGTACTGATTCTCAACAAACTAAGTTTTCCATAAAGAAAAAATGACAACACACACACACTAATCAAAATACATGTTCATGTTCTACATATTTTTTCTTAATGACAAAATCACCGAAGACTGTTGCGTGTCCCATACACTAATATTTGTCGCCTGTTCTGCATTTGTTATTTTTGCAACTTCTTTTCCATGGATATTTCACACACTAACTGTTTTTAAGAACTTCCTTTATAGAATGCTGAAACATTACCTTTGTCGAACTACGTTGAGGCGCTTCTCGCATAACAGAATGGCATCAAGAATCAGCAAAGATTTCTGAATGATGTTCAATAATATTGTACGTCTGTCAATAAAATTCTTCCGTATGTCCGACGTTTCGAGCACTCTTGCAAGTGCCTTCCATTTCTTACATGTCTGACATTTATACATTTTAAAACAGGTGTGATATGAAAATTGGGAAAAATTATCGGTTAACACTAAGGCAATTCGTGTATTTGTATGAGTATCGCCATTACGAATTGGATTCGTTCTTCATACACTGAATACCGTTACTTGCATGGTGAGGGGAATTTTACACCATGCTCAAACACCAATGTAGAGATTTATTTTGATCTCGATGGGATTCTCAAGAACTGAGCTACAAAGGAAGATGAAGATCATGGTCTACATAAGATTTGTTACGGCGATTAAAGGAGGGTACCTTAGAAACCGACACAATTTTTCTTCCGTTCTTTATAAATTTTTTCACACTCGACTTTCAAAACAAGAAAAGCATCACTGTCCGCGTAATACACTTCTGGCCGTTAAAATTGCTACACCAAGAAGAATTGCAGATGATAAACGGGTATTCAATGAACAAATATATTATACTAGAACTGACATGTGATTACGTTATGTAATTTGGGTGCATAAATCCTAAGAAGTAAGTACCCAGACTAACCACCGCTGACCGTCATAACGGCCTTGATACGCCTGGGTATTGAGTCAAACAGAGCTTGGATGGCGTGTAGAGGTAGAGATGTCGATGCAGCTTCAACACGATACCACAGTTCATCAAGAGTAGTGACTGGTGTTTTGTGACGAGCCAGTTGCTTCGGCCACCATTGACCACACGTTTCCAGTTGGTGAGAGATATGGAGAATGTGCTGGCGAAGGCAGCAGTCGAACATTTTCCGTATCCAAAAGGCATGTACAGGCCCTAAAACATGCTGTCGTGCATTACCCTACTGAAATGAGGGTTTCGCAGGGATCGAATAAAGGATAGAGCCACGGGTCGTAACACATCTGAAATGTAATGGCTACTGTTCAAAGTGCCGTCGATGCGAACAATGTGCGTTTACTGCTCTGTCGCCAATCACGGATGCGACCATCATGATGTTGTAAACAGAACCTGGATTCATCCGTAAACATGACGTTTCGCCTTTCGTGCACCCAGGTTCGTCGTTGTGTACACTAAAGCAGGCGCTCCTGTTTGTGATGCAGCGTCAAGGGTAACCACAACCATGTGGTCTCCAACCTGATAGTCCATGCTGCTGCAAACGTCTTCGAATTGTTCGTGCAGACGATTGTTGTCTTGAAAACGTCCCCATCTGTTGACTCAGGGATCGATACGTGGCTGCACGATCCGTTTCAGCCATGCCGATAAGATGCCTGTCACCTCGACTGCTAGGGATAGGAGCAGTACCGCCTCTACAATGGGGGCACAATGGGCAGAGGCCCAGGTCCCCCAGTCTGATGGGGGCCCCGAGAGACTCGTTCCTTTCTCCTATGCAATGACTTTTTTAAACTTTTGTCGCACTAAAATTGTCTCGAAACGTGTCATATATGGTGTGGCAAGTGACATGGTTTGCTGCCTGCATGCAAAATCTTAGTTATTACGGCGACACTGTTGTAGTAGACATTATGCAGTCTGCTTCAGATATAACTTGGCGGAACATTGCATCCAATAGCGGCCTTCATACGACGCCATGCGGGGCTGCTGTTGACCGGTAAAGCAGCGGATAGGCTCTTACGTCAGGAGACGTCAGCGATTTTACAAACGTTAATTCCCTACAGTCGGTTTAGTACCGGTATAAATCGCTGTTCCTTCCGTAACAATGAGCACGCTGCTTCACCGTGGTCAAAGAAAAAAAAATATCGACATCTCGATACTGAGTTGGAACTGCAACGTTCGACCTAAAAGGAAACGGCCGCGCGGTAACTCTGGAGCTGGAACGAGAACGGCCACGCGACCGAGACCGCCGAAGTGAAAGTTCCATATAACCAGTTCCTCGGTCCTTTCGTTCACTGTTGTGAACCGGTCCTTTGGACCCGTTCGTTTGCGAACGACCAGTATCTACAGTGTACAGAACAATGTCATTTGATCGTAGATCCAGTTATTAGAACTAGGAGTCTTTTTCTAAAGGGTGAACTCAATATTTTAGAGTACAGTAGTTTTCAATATTCAAACACACTAAAATGAACAGTTCATAAAAAATGAAAGATCCAATGCTTTGAAAACCGTGCCAAACGGTGAGGAAGGAAGGATTTCAGATGTGGAATATGCCTACAGACTTGCTTTCGATAAAAGCATACAGCTAACAAACCTATTTGGAGCGCAGTACTGAAAGTTTCATTTTAGCATTAATCTCACTTGTACGTTTGTTTTAGCATCCCCCACAAAAAAGTATACACGAGATTTCACTGCATAGCATTGTGATTTCCTGGTCACATTGAAAATTATGAGCATTCAGTTAATATGACATTTCACCTTTCCCCCTATGTGTTATTGCTGGTTTTCACACCGAACGTCAACAACAACAACAACGGAGTCTCTCGGCAAGTTTTGTGACAGTTTATGTTCTGGGCACGTCGATGTGTAACAGTTATATGTGTACGTCAATCAGGTGGTAAAAGATGAAAAAATTGACTTGAAACATTTGCGGCATTAATCTCTTCATGCTAATCTTCCCTTTTAGTTCCGAATTTGAAAATTAAAAAAGTTATTTAGTACAAGAACTACTACATTTAATGATATGCAGTAATTTGATACAGAAACATTTCCATCAGTTTTTATTAGCGCATTTATAAAATATTTATGGCCATTGGAAGTAAATTATGTATTGTTACCTACGCGTCCTCTAAGTAGACGCTGTGTAGACAGGATGTAGTATGTCAACTGCCCAAATACGTGTCATTGACATATAAGATATACCTACCCTGTTCACAGTATATTTTTATTTTACTTAGTCAATGCATTTACTACATGTAAACGTTTCATAAGCACAGTACCATTTTTGTAGCTTTGAGCACATCTGGTAAATAACTGAAGTTTTTCTTGTACTAAGATTTCAACGTGGACACTATAGATGGGCATGAAAAAATTAATCTGACATACCTGAAGTCTAATTTGTGAAGAAGGTACTTCACTTGAAAGACGTATATTCTCCTATTTCGGAAAAAGTGAGTTTATTGTGGGACGCTGCTTGTCATCTGGAAGTTGCGTGTCAGTCTCTCCACAAATGTAACAACTCGTGTTTTTATTTCGCTTTTTTCCTGGAGTAAGGAAAAAATCAGCTACCGGTACCTACTTTTTCTCTCAATTTCTTTACTCTTCTTATAGTCCCAAGCGAAACCCCAGTAGTAGCTTGAACATTACCAATGGAACTCTTTTATGGGATTTTATCCTGTCTTTTACGTCTTCCGACAAACTTTATTACCTTATACACAATATCTCGTGTCTGGTTATGCGGAACCCTTACTGCACCAACTGGTGGAGACTGCAATACTGCGCTATGTATGACAGTTTCTATTTTTTTTTAACTTCTGGAAACAGCATAACTAGAAGGGTCTGAAGCAGACTGATGCGGCCTCCTCTTAGAACAATGTAATGGACTCGCCCGGTGCTTAGGATGGCACTGCCCATCGGACAATGCATCCAGTCCTTGTGAATTCGGCATTGTTGGAGTTCCTACATTACGAAGTGATAGTTCGTTTTGGGGTGCTTCGAAGCGCCATTTGATTGTACGCGGTTCACTCTGTTTTCTTGGCAGTGTCTGCTTGATATTTTTGTAGTGTATTTCAACAATGTCCAAAAGAACACACTTAAGGGGTTCAGAAAAAAGAAGAAAACTTGCAGTTCAAAAACAAACCATCAGCAGACTACCTAAACTTACTTCATTTTTCATTGTTGAAGGAACTAACAGGCAGAGTGAGTCATCTACCTTATCATTTCAAGATATCTGTAAATCCCAAAGATTAGAAACGGTGCCCATGTTTAACATAGAGGATAACATTTCTATTTCGAGTTCATCAGTTCCAGTTGTGAAGACAGCTGCAAACACGTCACGTCGGCAATGATTTGAGTTCTTCCAGCGGATAAAAAGATTGGAAGCATGTAAACAACTTATTAAAGGAGCATGAGAACAGTTTACAGCACAAGGAATCAATGGCGATTTATGTTGCAAGAAGCAAAATTGTTGGACGAGTTGATACTGGATTGATTTCCCAGTTTAATACTGAGGTCAACTATTGGAACACCATATTGAAAAGAATTTTAGCAGTTGTGAAACTTTTGGCGTCAAGGGGACTAGGGTTTTGTGCAGAAAATGATATTTTGGAGTCTGAAAACAATGAAAATTATTTTGGATGCTTAGAATTAATAACAGAATTTGATCATTTTCTTGCTGTTCATATACGAAAGTATGGCAATCGTGGCAAAGGAAATTCATCATATTTGTCTGCAAAGATTTGCAATGACTTTATTAATGTAATGTGACAAAGTTTTAACAACGACTGTCAGTGAATTAAAAGCAGCCAAGTACTATTCAATAAGCGTGTATTCATCGCCAGATCTCTCCCATATTGACGAGATTACTTTCATCGTTCGGTACGTAATGGATGGCCAGCCTGTTGAGAGATTTTTGTAATTTTTGCCTATGGAAGAACATAGGGCTCAAAGTATAGAAGATACTGATATGAAGTTTATGGATAGCTTTGACGTTTCAATAACTCATTGCCGCGGACAGAGCTATGATAATGCAGCAAATATAGCTGGAAAATATTCAGGTCTTCCGACAAGAATAAAAATAAGTAAAATGTGAATTTGTTATTTTTGTACCATGTGCATTACTAAATTTAGTAGGTGTCTAGACGGCTGCATGTGTTTCTGAAGTAGTAGCATACTTCCAGTTTATCGGGGCGCAATGAAGGAGCCTCCCCGAAGATTGCGACAGCAAGATAAAAAACAAAAACCGCAATCGGGCGCACCCCGGGCAACGTTGATACATCAGCGGCTAATCCTTCAACAACCGGAACGGACTTCTGAGAAAATGAAGACCAATAAGACCCCACCCAAACGGCCTTTTCCGAGGCCACTTGTGACGATATCGATAAACATTGAAGGAATATCGAGAGATAAAGAAGTTTTATTATCTGACTTGTGTAAAGAACACCAATGTGACTTCCTCCTGATTCAAGAAACCCATCGGGGCATTACAAAACATTCACCCAAAATAGACGGAATGAAAAAGATCCTGGAGAGACCACATGAACAGTACGGTAGTGCCATTTTCGCGAGGCCAGGAATCAATGTCACATCTGCATCACTGACTGACAGGGATGACGTCGAAATATTAACTGTTCGAACTCAGCAGTATAGCGTTACCTCTGTGTACAAGCCTCCAGACTCTACTTTTATCTTCACTGAGCCTGATAACTTCAGTTACCAGGACATTAATTTTATATTGGGCGATTTCAACTGCCAGAGCACTGCATGGGGTTATAAAGAAACCAACTGCAGTGGAGCGGAACTAGAGAAATGGGCTGAGGTACACGACCTTCTACTCATACATGACCCGAAACTGCCAAGTTCCTTTAACAGTGGCAGATGGAAGAAAGGATACAATCCTGATAACATCTTTGTCAGCAAAAAATTTGCAGCTCAGTCTGAAAAATTGATTGGGGAGCCAATTCCCCATACGCAACATCGGCCCATAATTTGCACGGTCAGCGCAGTTGTTAAGCCTGAACAAGTTCCTTTCAAAAGAAGATTTAACTTTAAAAAGGCTAACTGGAAGAAATTCAGAGAGATTATTGATTTAGAAGTAGCAAAAATCCCTCCACGACCTGAAATGTATGACTCTTTTGTCAGTCTAGTTCAGAATGTGTCTAGGAAGACAATACCGCGAGGATGCAGAACACAGTCTATCGCCGGACTCTCTGAGGATGCAAAGCCATTACTGGAAAGATACCATAAGCTCTTCGATAATGACCCATTTGATGATGAGACTCTTTTAGCAGGCAATGAACTCATGTCAGTCATTGCAGAGAATCGCAAAGCCAAATGGCGTGACCTTGTCGAGAACCTGGACATGCAAGTAAACAGTAGGAGGGCTTGGAAACTGCTAAAGAACCTCAACGGTGACGCCACTAAGTCAAATGATAAATTTACTAACGTCACTGCAGACCAAGTCGCCACCACACTCCTCCTGAATGGCAAAACCCGTGGCAGAAAATACCACGAACCATTAACGCGTGTTCTGGCAGAGGAAAACCATCACCTCAAGGCACCATTCACAATGTCAGAACTTACAGCAGCTATTTCCAGCCTGAAGACTAACAGAGCTCCTGGTATCGATGAACTGAGAGTCGAGCAAATTAAAAACCTCGGCAGTAATACCCTACAGTGGCTGTTAGATCTGATGAATGCATGCGTAGAAAGGCTTCACATCCCAAAGATGTGGAGAAAAGCCCGCGTGGTTGCTCTTCTGAAACCGGGAAAGGACCCTAATGATCCAAAAAACTTCCGTCCTGTGTCTCTTTTGTGCCACTGCTTTAAGATCTTGAAACGCCTGACGTTAAGTCGCATAGAAAACGTCTTATAACAACAGATCATCCCACAGCAGGCAGGTTTCCGACAAGGCAAATCATGCTGCAGTCAAGTCCTCAACCTGACCCAACATATCGAAGATGGTTTTGAGAGAAAAGAGATCACGGGAGTGGCATTAATAGACCTTACAGCTGCATATGATACCGTAAACCATCGGAGGCTCCTCAGGAAAGTATATGATGTAACAAAAGACTATCATTTAACATCACTATTGCTACTTTCCTGCAAAATAGGAGATTCTTTGTCTGTATCCAGGGTAAGAAGAGCAGGTGGAGAAATCAGAGGAACGGCCTGCCTCAGGGAAGCGTCCTCGCTCCAGCTCTCTATAATATATACACAAATGACCAACCAGTGCCAAACACCACGCGCCAATTTATGTATGCCGATGACACTGCAGTTGCAGCACAAGGTACGAATTTTCTGGATGTAGAGGAGAAATTATCCAGTACCTTGGAATCCCTCTCCCAGTATTATGAGGCAAACTACCTACGACCGAACCCACCCAAGACTCAGGTCTGTGCTTTCCATTTAAAGAACGCGGAGGCAAATAGGGAATTGAAATTTACATGGAGAGGTGAACGACTCGCGCACTGTCCGACGCCCAAATATCTCGGTGTCATACTGGATCGTACACTGACCTATAAACATCATTGCAGTGCCAGAAGGGAAAAAGTCTCAGCGAGAAACAACATCATCAGGAAATTAACTAACGGATCCTGGGGTGCAAACCCAAAAGTCCTGAGAGCGTCAGCCCTTGCGCTTTGTGTGTCAGCTGCGGAATACGCCGCTCCAGTATGCAGTTCGTCAACACACGCGTGAAAAGTTGACACCGCGGTGAATGAAATGGCACGGATTGTGACTGGGTGCCTGAAACCAACACCAGTACACAAGATGTACTTAATTATGGGGATCGCACCGCCCAGTGTACGACGTGAAATTGCTGCCAAAGCTGAAAAAACGAAGCAAGAAAAGGACATGCGTCACCCTCTATATGGACACCAGCCTGCTGACCGACGGCTTCGTTCGAGGAAGAGTTTCCTGTCATGTACCCGAGCACTGGAAGGGTCGGCCGCAGAAAACCGTATTGCAAGGTGGGAAATGGATTTGAGAAGCCCGTATGAAGCAGCAAAAGAAGAACTGGCACCTGGTGGAGACCTGCCATACACAGTCTGGAGAACCCTGAACCGTATGAGGGTAGAAGTGCCAAAGTGCAAGACAAACATGCAGCGATGGGACTTCCTAAAAGAGAATGAGAACACTCTGTGTCTTTGTGGTGCTGTACAGGATCCTCAACACCTGCTTATCTGTCCATATTTAGAAAAGCCCCGCACAATGGAAGACTTATGGGAGGCTAACGACAAAGCCTTATTGGCTGCTAATTTTTGGAAGTTAGAAGCCTAGTTCCGGACACGGAAAGTAAGTAAGTAGTCCAGTTTATCCAAAAAGTACACCATTTTTCTGCTTCGAACTATCGATGGTAAGTTTTGAAAGAATGTTTAGGTGCAAATAAAGTTCTGAAGTTCCTCTCTGAAATCAGATGGCCTGCTTTGCATAATGGCGACAATGATAGTAGCAACACTGATCAGCCAGTGGAAACAAGAAATTAAGCTCAAAGCCTTTGCAAAAAAATGAAAAAACTCGAGACCATTCTCCTAACGGAGATATGGGATGACTTTTCGAGAATTATCAACAACACAAATGTAACTTTGCAAAGTAATACCGTCACAATAGACGTTGTAAAAAAAAAAAAAAAAAAAAAAAAAAAAAAAAAAAAAAAAAAAAAAAAAAAAAAAAAAAAAACTTTTTTGCATATATTTCCGATCTCATCAGTTCTGCACGCAGTATATTCGATGGGTATTAATCTTCAGCCAATCAGAAAAACCAGGTGCTGACTATAAGGGTAAGGGCAAGGACAAGAATTTTCAGCAAGCATATCACTTTTTCCGAAGATTCGTCAAAGACTGTCCAGATGAGTGCCAAAGAAAAATTTCGTGTAGAATTTTTTCTGCCTATAATCGACACATTGGATTCTAATTTGAAGCGACATTAAGAAGCATACGAGAAAGTTAGAAAAAATTTAGTTTCCTTTGTCAGTTAAAACAAATCGATTCTGAATAGTTGAGAAACAGGTGGAAAGAATTTGCAGAATTGTGTCATTTAGACGGTAATGCTGATGAGCCAGAATGTTTTCATTTAAAACAAAATTTGAAAAACATTCCAAATGAATCTCCTTACATTATTTAATAAAAACAGATAAAATATAAGAAATCTTTCTCAATGTAGATGTTGCTACCCCGATATTTCATTGTCTAATAGTAACCAATTGCAGTGGAGAGCGTTCATTTTCACAGTTAAAGAGAATAAAAAATGAATTACGAACGAATATGCTACAGGAACGACTTACTAATTTATGTTCAAATGTTCAAATGTTTGTAAAGCTTATGGGACTTAACTACGAGGTCATCAGTCCATAAACTTACAAACTACTTATGAACTACTTACGAACTAGGACGGCACAAATATCCATGCCCGAGGGGGGATTCGAACCCCCGACCGTAGTGGCCGTGCTGACCGTGACTGGAGCGCCTCAGTCACCTCGGCCACCGCGGCCGGCACTAATTTATGAATCACGTGCATAGAAAGTGACATACTTCAACAGTTGGACTTTAAAGATATAATAGAAGATTTTGCATTTCATAAATCCTTAACCTGTGTGCCAGTCATCTGCATAGACACAGCCATACTCCAAAAATTGTATATCTTGTAATCTGCATATCTTTAAAGTAATCATTAATTTTAAAGAAAGATTAATTCTTGGAACTAATCATTAGTATTTGGTTTGTAATATTTTAACAAATTAAGTCACTAAATAAAAGTACACCATTCTAATGATTTCATTTAGTTTTTTTAAGGGCCCCAAAACACTGAGTGTCCAGGGGCCTCTGCATGGCTTAAGACGGCCGTTGATAGGAGGCCATTGGGATCTAGCACGGCCTTCTGTATTACCCTCCAGAACCCACCGATTCCATATTCTACTAACAGTCATTGGATGGCAACCAACGCGAGCAGCAATGTCGCGATACGATTAACCGCAATCGCGATAGGCTACAATCCGTCCTTTATCAAAGTCGGAAACGTGACGGTACACATTTCTCGTCTTTACACGAGGCATCACAAGAATGTTCCACCAGACAACGCCGGTCAACTCCTGTTTGTGTATGAGAAATCAGTTGGAATCTTTCCTCGTGTCAGCACGTTTGTAGGTGTCGCCACCGACGCCAACTTTGTGAAACTCTAACAAATGACTCTCCTCTTGTTAGTGCTTTGTAAAGCTGATCATTTGCATGCCACAGCATCTTCTTCCTGTCGGTTAAATTTCCCGTGTGTAGCACGTCATCTTCGTGATGTAGCGATTTTAATGGCCAGCGGTGTATTTCTTTCGGTAGGTGGCGTGGGTACCTTACTCCGATGCCGGCAATGTTTGACCATTCAACATGAATTTTCGAGATATGTTTAATTTGTCATTTACGTGGAAGGGTTGTGATGAGTAGAGACAGGGTAGAGGAAGAAATTGGCACAAGGCAGGTAGGATAAGTAGATGGATAGAGGTATTTAGAAGGATGTAGAAGGACGAGGAGGATGAGACAGTGGTAGTCAAAGAGAAAACGGAAAGAAAGAAGAGGAAGGAGTACATGGACTACCAGGATCAAGGAATAAATAAGTGTTCAGCTGGCTAATACAGAGAGACCTGAGAGGAGAATCAGGAAGGTAATAAATGAGTACGGAATATGAATTGGGAAGTGAAAGGCAGAGAGTTTAAGGAAAAAAGTTATTCAGGTTGATGCCTATTTAAATACTGTGAACTACAGTCGCATTGTCTACTATAGGAGATATAGTGAAACATCTGCTCTGAATTGATCTCCTAACAGGAGGAGAGTCATTGTTGGAGTTGCATACAGCTTGAGGCTTCTTTCAAGAGGGACTCGGAGCACCTACTCACAACTAAAGTTACACAAAAATATTTGTAACACTCTGTAGGATCTTGTAGTAGCCAACAGGAACTACAAATTAGTGAGACATACCATCTAGCAATTTCTGTAGAAGTCCGTCACGTGGACTATACCTCATCCGTAAACACCACTGTCGGGTTAACAGTATGCAAATGGTCTTTCTGGCGCAATGGAAAACTTCACTTCTTGGCACCACTACTGTAATTATCGAATTACTGTATGAAACACATATCCAATTTTATTCTGGTATGTTGCTAATATAAGACTTTTACAAAAATGTTCCTATGTTTTTAAGCTTAAGGGACTTAACTAAACGTAAAAACTACTTATGAACTACCTTATACTAAAGACGACACAAACATCCACGCCCGAGGGGGGTATTCGAAACCCCGACCGTAGCGGCCGTGCAGACTGTGACTGGCGTGCCGCAGACCTCTTGACCACTGCGGCCGGCTACGTCTTTTACAGGGTAACAGTTATTGAACTAACAGGACTACATGTTATAGGGTGAAATTTAGTCTGAAATTGAAGAAACTGCATAAAAGTAGGAAAATGATGAGATGGGCCTTGATAGGTTGAAGGAATCTGAGTTTCTGCTGAGTTTCAGAGTGAGCTGCAGGCAACAGTTGCCAGAAACGAGGAGAAATAACACAGTAGAAGATGAATAAGTAGTTCTGAGAGACGAAATAAGATTGCAGCAGAGGACGAAGTATACACACCTACAGAAAATTGTTGGATATTACAGGAAATATTGAATTTACTTGATGAAAGGAGAAAATTAGTAAATGAATCAGGTACAATGGAGTAGTGGTGAATAAAACATGAGACTGACAGGACGTGGAAAATAGCTAAGCAGGCGGAGATAGATGGCAATATGTAGAAGAATGTATAATTAGGCAAAAGATAGTACCAGCAGGAAAATGAAAGAGACATTTGGAGACAACGAAAGTTATTTCTATGAATATCAACAACTCAGGGGGAAAACGAGTTCTGAGGAAAGAAGGGAAAGTTGAAAGATTGAGGGTAATAACATAAATCCCAATATCTGTAGTGAAGATGACATGCAGAATTAAGAGTGTGTATGCCGCAATGGAAACACAATTTACATTTGGTTTCATTTTCGCTGGTCAAAACAATTAGGTAATGAATTGAGATATCAGGGTTCGGGAGTATTGTAATCTACAGAATGAACCACGGTTGTACGGAGTGGAAACAACAACATTATGGCTACGGAGATAGTGGTGATAACATAAATTTGCTGCAGAGTAGGTTGGCGCTGAGTAACTTAAAAACGAATTAGCCGCGGTGGAGTAGCCGAGTGGTCTAAGGCGCCTCGCTGTGGAGCGCGTAGTTGATCGCCGTTCGAGTCCTCCCTGGGGCACGTGTGTATGTGTTGTCCTTAGGTTAGTTTACCTTAGTTTAAGTAGTTTGTAAGCTACGGACTGATGACCACGCAGTTTGGTCCGATAGATTTACAAACATTTGATTTTGAAACGAATTACACATTCAGTTGGGTTCAGGTAGTGAAGCCAGCAGGGAGTGCAATACAACAGCAACGTCACTCACCCGACGCAATGGCATTGGAGAGCCATAAACAGGTTGTACGAAAGAAAAACACAGAGGCAGTAGTCGACAGCTACTGGAGTGTACCAAAGTGTAGTTTCCATGAGGTGCACGAGATTTCAAACAACAGGAACCGTTGAAAGAAATCAAGTACACGGTAACATCAGCTATAGATGACCTTTATCTCCGGTTAACGGCCCGTCGAGACGGGGTCTGAATGCAACTAAGCTACCACCCACACTCCCGTCAGCAAGAGGATGCGCAACATCAAAACAACCAGTCCGAAATTTCCTTCGTGAATTTGGGGCCAACGCACGTGGGCCTAAGGTGTATGTCTCATTAACGCTAAAACAACGGTTAGCCCTCACGAACTGGGCGGAGTAATGTCTGGCTTGGAAACGTACTGAATGGCGCCGGGTACTTTTCGCAGATTAGTCAAGTTTTTGTATAGTTTTCAAAATAAAAAGCCAACATCGCACATGAATAATTTATTAAATGACGACCGGTTTCTGTGCACTGTGTGACCATCATCTGGTCTCATATATGTTACCAGCTGGTCATCTTTAAAAGAAAAATGGGTATAAAGTAACAAGTGCAATACCCAATTTTTTTAACAAGATGACCAGCTTATAACATATATGAGACCAGATGATGGTGACACAGTGCACCGAAACCGGTCGTCATTTCATAAATTATTAATGTGCGATCTTGGATTTTTATTTTGAAAACTATAAAACGAACAGATAGCCCCCATACCCGACTATGTCAGGTAATCTTATCAAGTATTCGTATTCAGACGACAATATTGGTTACCTCATCTTCAGAGAACGTGGAATTTGGAAAAATCCTACTGATGTGCAGGAAACATCAATTCATCACGGTTATGGGCGAATTATGTGGGCAGGAGTCAGTACTGGAACTGTATGTCGTTCAGAATGGCTGTTTGAAAGCTCAGAGTTCGACCATTTTTGTGCCATAGGCTGCTGCCATAGGAACCCCGCACAGCTGGTGGACAACATGCTTGAAGCTGAGCGTATTGAACGAATGGAGTTGCCAGGTTTTTCATCTGACTTAAACCCGATTGTGCATGTATGGAATGCACCTGGCAGAGGCATTGCGGTCGGACCAGAACCTCCTGCAGTGGCTGCAGAGCTAGATATTGCATTCCTGGAAGAATGACCAAATATCTCTCAAGAAGTAATTGATAACCTCATACTGTCCATGCCACACAGGTACCTATTAACCAGTAGTTAACACGGATTCAGAAAGTATCACTCTTGCGAAACACAGCTTGCCCTTTATTCACTTGAAGTGTTAAGTGCCATCGACAAGGTATCTCAAATCGATTCCATATTTCTGGATTTCAGGAAAGCTTTTGACACTGTACACCACAAGCGGCTTCTTATAAAATTGCGTGCTTCTGGAATATCTCCCCAATTGTGCGGTTGGATTCACGATTTCCTATCAGAAAGAACACAGTTCGTTGTAATTGACGGTAAGTCATCGAGTAAAACAGAAGTGATATCTGGCGTTCCACAGGGAAGCGTTATAGGTCCCCTACTGTTCCTTACGTTTATAAACGATTTAAGAGACAATCTGAATAGCTCCCTTAGATTGTTCACGGATGATGCTGTCGTTTATCGGTTAGTGAAGTCAACCTTAAGGTCGTAGATTCTACCAAATACCTAGGAGTTACAATTACGAACAACTTTGACTGGAGAGAACATATAGAAAATATTGTGGGGAAGGCGAACCAAAGGTTACGTTTCATCGGCAGAACGCTTCGAAGATGCCCCAGCTCCACCAAAGAGACTGCCCACATCACACTTCTGCGTCCTCTCCTGGAGTACTGTTGCCCGTTGTGGGACCCTCACCAGGTGGTACTGACGGAAGACATTGAAAAGGTTCAGAGAAGGGCAGCTCGTTTTGTTCTATCACGCTACGGGGGGGGGGGGGGGGGGAGGGGGGGAAGCGTCACGGAAATGTTGCACGAATTGAGGTGGAAATCATTAAAAGAAAGACGTTATTCATTGCGGCGTGATCTGTTTGCGAAGTTTCAATCACCGACTTTTAGTTCTGAATGTGAAAATATTTTGCTAGCACCCACCTACTTAGGGAGACAGACCATTCCAATAAAACGAGAAATTAGATCGAAAACGGAACGATTTAGATGTTCTTTCTTCCAGCGCGCTATTAGAGAATGGAAAGGTAGAGAAAAGTTATGAAAGTGGTTAATGAACCCTCTGCCAGGCACTTGAATGTGATTTGCAGAGTATCTATGTAACTGTACTGGCCGTCCGAGGTGAACACACCTATGTGTTTCGCTATTATGGTAGCCCCACGGTGCCTCGCTCTCAGTAAACGCTATGTATACCATACAAAGAGTTGAGACAGTAACTTATCCTGTAACCGTAACCAATATATGAATGAAACACGTTACCATATGAATATTGTGTATGATATCTCACACTGTTTTGAGCGGTGTAGACCAACATTCGTCATCAAGTAGTTGCCGGAAATGCAGTTGCGGTTCACTAAACGAGCTTATCGTCTCTAAACCGTGGCAGGCAGGGATCGATGGATCGATCTCCGGCTGCAGCGGCGGCTGCGGCTGCGGCAGGCGTCCCCACGGCCGCGACACCTGTTCGGCCGCAGCCTCCCGCCGCCTGCATTATGCAGCGGCCGGCACGCCGGCCAGGTCGAGCGGCCGCACACTCCTGCTGCCACAGACGGACATCAATTATTCGCGCGATCTGAGCGCTGCAATATTCAGCTGCACCGCGCCGCGCCGCGCCGCGCCGCGCCCCTGATGGAATGTCAACACGGCCGCGCCAATTATTCCGGAATTTTCCCGTTGTTGCCAGGGGTGGCAGGCTCTCGGGTCACCAGCGGCTTCCGCGTCGCGCCCGTCCACTTGTCACGAGAACTGCCGGTCGAGTGAGGCCACGCACACACACACACACACACACACACACACCAGTCGATTCGCACTCGTCGAGACTGCGACTCGTCCGCGACACGATTCTGTCCCCATTTGACTCCACACGCAAGTCAATGGGAGGGCACACACTGGCGCGTCTCATAGTCCTCTCGTAATCGTCTCAAAGTCTCCATCTACATTTCCTTGGGATACTCTGCAAATCACATTTAAGTGCCTGGCAGAGGGTTCATCGAACCACCGTTATACTATTTTATCTCCTATTCCATTCTCGAATAGCGCGCGTGAAGAATGAACACCGGAATCTCTCCGTTCGGGCTCTGATTTCTCGTATTTTATTCTGATGATCATTTCTACCTATGTAAGTGGGAGTCAACAATATATTTTCGCATTCGGAGGAGAATGTTGGCGATTGGCGTTTCGTACGTAGTCCATCCCCGTTCCCATCCCCGATTCTGTATCGTTTCCGTAACGCTGTCTCCCCTGTATCGTGACAATACGAAACGAGCTTCCATTTTTTGGACTCTTTCGATGTCCTCCGTCAAACCCACCTGATAAGGATCCCACACTGGGCAGCAATACTCCACAAAAGGACGAACCAGCGTAGTGTATGCAGTTTCTTTAGTACTTTTGTTGCATCTTTTAAGGGTTCTGCCAATAAAACGCACTCTCTGGTTCGCCTTTCCCACGACATTATCTACTTGTTATTTCCAATTTAAGTCTGAAGTAAAAGTAATTTCTAGGTATTATGTGGGGTTTACATCCTTCACATTTGATTGATTTATCATGTAAACAAAGTTTAACGGATTTTTTTCGTACTCATGTGGGTGTCTTCACACCTCTCATTATTTAGAGTCAACTGCCAATTCTTACACCATACGGATAACTTATTTAAATCGTTCTGCAGTTGGTTTGGATCTTCAGATGATTTTACTAAATGGTAAATGACAGCGTCATCTGCAAACAACCTAAGAGAGCTACTTAGATATTCCCTAAATCGTTTATGTAAATAAGGAACAGGAGAGGACCAATAACACTACCCTGTGGCCCCCCCGAAATCACCTGTTTTAGTCGATGCCTTACCATCGATTACTACGAACTGTTTCCTCTCTGAGAGGAAATCTCCTATCCAGTCGCAAATTTGGGGCGATATACCGTAACCACGCAATTTGATTAAAAGTCGTTTGTGAGGTACGGTGTCAACAGCCTTCTGAAAATCAAGGAATACGGAATCAATTTGTGAACCCTTGTCGATAGCACACATCACTTCGTGTTTTATTATTATTTTCTTATGTGTGGCGCCACACAGACTCCCTTTGGGAGCTTTTTCTTGGTGAAAGAAAGTCACACATAGGATTTTCACAGTATTTGTTGATATAAAATAAGTTTTGGGATAAAATTTGCTCACATTTTCGGTCTTTAGTTCGTCGGGGCAGGTATCCTTGCTTTTATTATGTCGTAAAAGGTAGACAAATTCTTGGTACTCTGGTTTCCCTTCAAAACGAATAAATCTTTGAAGAATGCTTGGTAACATTTTGTATCTCGACTCATTCGTTGACTGTGTCATGTGAGAAATTGGTCAGTTCATGGAGGGTGCCATCGTACCAAGTCTCGTGGCACTTAATATTTATGCCAACGTTGGGGATGTATGGTCACCAATCGAAGTTGCTGTGCTTCATCTCGCAGTTTAATATCAAAAAACGAACAGCAGTACTGTGCACTGACGGTCTGGCACAGTTGGCCAACGTTCGTTGTAGGCTTTTACCCATCGTGCCACTGTTCTGTACGACAAAGCCGATTCCCCGCACTTCTCTTGAAGACCTACACGACACCGTTGTGTTGTAAGACATCAAGCACAATCAATCTTGATCCAACTCAGTTTTTCCTGCTTCAGAATCATATTGACACCGTTACGTTAGACCGCTCGCTCGCCGGCCGCAGTTAACGCGGAGACTGAGGCGCTCCAGTCACGGTCTGCACGGCCACTACGGTCGGGGGTTCGAATCCCCCCTCGGCCATGGATAATTGTGCCGTCTTTAGTATTAGCTAGTTCATAAGTAATTTTTAAGTTTAGGAACTGATAACCCCGCAGTTAAGTCCCTTAAGCTTAACAATACATATATACATACATACTTCTCATTATTTTGAGTCAATTGCCAATTTTTGCACCATAATGATATCTTATTCAGATCGTTCTGAAGTTGGTTTTGATCTTCAGATTATTTTACTAGACGGTAAATGACGGCGTCATCTGCAAACAACTTAAGAGAGCTACTTAAATTTTCCCCTAAATCGTTTATGTAAATAAGGAACAGCAGAGGACCAATAACACTACCCTGTGGAACGCCCGATATCACCTGTTTTAGTCGATGTCTTACCATCGATTACTACGAATTGTGTCCTCTCTGACAAGAAATCCCTTATCCAATCGCAAATTTGGGGAGATATACCATAACAACACAATTTGATTAAAAGCTGTTTGTGAGGTATGGTGTCAAAAGCTTTCTGGAAATCAAGAAATACGGAATCGATTTGCGAACCCTTGTCGATAGCACCCATCACTTCGTGTGAATAAAGAGCTAGTTGTGTTTCGCATGAACGATATTTTCTAAATCCGTGTTGACCCTGGGTCAATAGATCGTTCCGTTCGAGATAATTCAAAATATTTGAATACAGGATATGTTCCAAAACCCTGCTGCAAATCGACGTCAATGAAATAGGCCTGTAGTTTAGTGGCCTTTCTTGAATATAGGTGTGACCTGTGCAACTTTCCAATCTTTTGGTACAGATCCTTCTATGAGAGAGAGGTTGTTTATGACTGTTAAGGAAGGAGCTATCGTTTCAGCATAATCAGATAGAAATCTATTGGGTATACAATCCGGATCAGAAGACCTGTTCTTGTTAAGTGATTTTAGTTGCTACACTACTCCGATGATATCTACTTCTACGTTACTCATTACGGCATCTGTTCGTAATTCGAAATCTGGAATATTGGTTTCGTCTTCTTTGGTGAATGAGTTTCTAAAAGATATGTTTAGTAACTCTGCTTTTAGTAGCGCTGTCATCGGCAGGATCGCCATTACTATCACGTAGTGAAGGTATTGTTTGTGATTTGCCCCGAGTATATTTAACATATGATCAAAATCTCTTTGGGTTTTCAGTCAAATTTCTAGAAAGATTTTCATTGTGATAAGTATTGTAGGCATCTCGCATTAAAATACTCGCTAAATTTCGAGCTTCTGAGGACGATCGCCATCCTGGGTATTTTGTGTTCGTTTAAATTTAGTATGCCTTTTCCTTTGCTTTTGCAACAGTGTCCTGACCTGTTTTGTGTACCAAGGGGGGTCGCCTCCTTCTTTTATTAATTTATTTGGTATAAAACTGTCAATTGCTGTCGATACCACTTCTTCGAAATTGAGCCACATCTGGTCTCCACCTACGTTTAGTGTTAGAAAGGAGTGGAAGCTGTCTTTCAAGAAGCAATGCATTTTGTTTCTATCTGCTTTCCTGAACAAATATACTTTTCGTTTATTTTTGCTAACTTTGGGACTTTCTATATTCAATTTCGCTACGACAGCTCTGTGTCCACTAATACCTGTAACGGTTTGATGCTCGTTATGAGCTAAGGATTATTTGTTGCTAAGAGATCAAGTGTGTTTTCACATCCATTTAAAATTCTAGTTGGCTCATGAACTCATTGTTCGAAGTAATTCTCAGAGAATGCGTTGAGTACAATTTCGGACGATGTTTTATGCCTACCTCCTGATTTGAAAATATAATTTCACCAACAGGTAGAGGGTAAATTAAAATCACCACCTACTATTATCGTGTGAGTCGGGTAAGATTTTGTAATTAGACTCAGGTTTTCTTTGAACCTTTCTGCTATTGTATCGTCAGAGTCGGGAGGCCGGTAAAAGAAACCAATTATTAACTTCTTACGATTTTCGGGTGCAACCTCTACCATAATAGCTCGCAGGAACTATCAACTTCAACTTCGCTACACGAAATATTACTTTTGACGGCGACAAACACGCCCCCACCTATTTTGTTTAATCTATCCTTTCTGAACACCGTTAGATCTTTTGCAAATACTTCTTCTGAACTTATTTCCGACTTGAGCCAAGTTTCGCTGCCTATAATGATGTGTGTTTCGGTGCTTTCTATTAGCGCTTGGAGTTCTGGTACTTTCCCTACACAGCTACGACAATTTAAAACTGTTATACCGATAGTTTCCGGATCTACATTTCTCCTGTGATCCATCTGCAACCTTTGAGATTGCCCGTTTTGTTTTTCCCCGAAGCCCTTTATCTTAAAAAACCGCCCAGGCCACGCCACACAGCCCCCGCTACGCGTGTAGCCGCTTCCTGCGTATAGACTCCTGACCTATTCAGCGGAACCCGGAAACCAACCACCCGATAGCTCAAGTCAAGGAATCTGCAGCCTACACGGTCGAAGAACCGTCTGAGCCTCTGATTCGGACCCTCCACTGGGCTCTGTACCAGAGGTCCACAGTCAGTCCTGTCAACTATGCTGCAGATGGTGAGCTCTGCTTTCATCTTGCAAGCAAGGCTGGCAGTCTTTACCACTTCAGCTGAGAGGATCTCTTCAGATCTGAAGCGACACACATCTTTGGTACCGACGTGAGCCACCACCTGCAGTTGGCTGCACCCTATCGCGTGTAGCTGCATTTCTTTCGCTTCTACGTGTAATTCTGATCATTTCTATTGATTGCATGCCGTAATTTGTGTTTTATTTTTGTGGTTTTTCTGAGACTGGACTTCATCCGTCTCTGTAATCGCCCCTAATCGCGTGTGGCTGTATTTCGATCGCTTCCTTATGTAATTCTAAGCATTTCTATGGGTTACATGAAACAGTTAATTTTATTTATTTTTCGGAACCTGAGTTCATTCAAATTTATCGGTTTTCGGAACCACGTGGGTCCGAGTTCCGACTTCTGGGGTTTGCAGCTAGTCGCCTCAGTTCACGCCACTTCTCTTATAAAACCAGTACCTAGCTCGATTTCTAACAGACTGCAATTTAAGAAACCACCGTGATTTTTTTCTAAAGAATCCGACTGGAAACGACTTCACCTTCAGTAGAGTGCGTTCATGTAACGTAGCCGTGTGTCGCCGTTAGCGTGTTTGCTCGCGGTCCAATTCAGATGTTATTTAACTTGCTATACACACGCACCATCTCAAAACAGGCACGACAGACCAGAGTCAGCTTCAATGTGTTTTTGTATAATGTGTTTTGTGCTACCTCCAACTTGCCGAAATTCGCCTACGATAGCGGCGTCTACTTCCTCCTCGTCTCAGCACGCTGTTTTTAGTGAGTTTCGCTGTGGCATTGCGCGTGACTGGGACAATGAGGGTTGTTTGTATATCCTTCCCCCCTGTAGCGTTAAGTCATGTATGATTTAGGCTGGGCACCGTCCGCATTAATCCGTGTAAGAGATGCATTTTATTGTATTAAAAATTGGTTCCCCAGTTTGCTTGTTTTCTATCTGAATAAACAAGTTTAAGTTCAGCATATACCGTAAGTTGCCTATAAATTGTAGTTTTAGAGCACCATCCCTCTTTTATTTAATATTGTTCTTCACAAGTGCTAAAAATAAGTTCAGATGCAAAATTTTTTATGTGTAAATTCCGTTGCGCCATATATGTTACCTTAGTCACGTTTCTAAGATAACTTTAATTGTGGTGGCTTGCTTATTAATGTCTGTGTTTAATAACGTGTGAGCTGTTATGTTTATTGACCACTGTAGTATTAACTTCGTGTTATTGAAGTAATTTGAAACGAGTCAAGTCTCAGTTTGGGCCAGGGGACAAGGCTTTATAGCAGGGAGTAACCAGTACTTCAGATGGACCTCATTTACTAATTTTTTTACGTACAGTGGTCGACTTTTATCTGGCTTACCGCTGCCAGGATTCGCTCTTCAAGCGAGTCATCTGTTTAATGAAATAGTGTATTGCTTTAAATGCGTGCGGAAGTATTCTAAAAAAAATATTTTTCTTTCCCCTCCCAGTGGATGAATGTGTGTGATTAGCAGCGCGCATTAATCTATTCCATTTTATGGTTTCAGCACATCTCTCAGTGTATTTTTTGTGTATTTTTTCGGAAGGGTTATTTTATTTGTTTTAGTAAAAAGGGCACAGCCACAGTGCATTGTGTGTGAAGGTTTTAGTTCATGTTTTGTTATGCGGTTTTTGTTAGGTTAATCTTGTGTTTGTTACTTCTGTTCAAATTTACTTGTGACGATGGAGAATAGTTCTGCCTCGTCCGTTTCCACTCGCTCTAGGCGTTTAAACCAAAATCAGGACCGTGAAAATTCGTCCAAGTCAGATCTTTCCAACGAAGGGGAAAAAAGTAGCGAGTACAGACGCCCGTGTTCCCGTTGAAAACGCGACTTGTTTAAACGTGGACGCGACCGGAAGTGAGGGCAGGGGCGAACAAAGGGAACCGCATACCAATATGCCGGTTTCTCATACTGTGCAAACTAGTTCAACCAGTGTTACTAGTCCCGTGTGTGTTTCTGATACTGCACTAGGCGACCTCATGTCCTACACGAGAGAAATAATAGCAGAGGTAGGTTCCATAAAGGAAGCGCAAAATGCTTCAGTCCTGGAATTAAAAGCAGAAATGAAAGCAGAGGTAGATTCCATAAAGGAAGCGCAGAGTGCTTCTGTTCTGGAATTAAAAGCAGAAATGAAAGCAAAAGTGGTTTCCATGAGGGAAGCACAAAATGCTTCTGTTCTGGAATTAAAAGCCGGGATGGAAGCACAAAATGCTTCAGTCCAGGACGAACTTATCAAGGTTTCTACACAGTGCAGGGAGGCGCACAGTAACACCGTTCAGATTATTAAAAATAATCTGGATGGGTTGCGCACCGACATAGTGCGGCTAGTTCACGAACGACATGAGGTAGCAATGAGTGGTATCTAGGAAAACACGACCCAAATTACAGACAATGCAGAAGCTATATCTGCCGATCGTGTAGATACTAATATCCACTCTCTTGAGGAGAGATTCGATTTAGTAGGCGGTCGGGCGAAAACACGCACCAATGCAAAAGGCGCACGCACAGATGAAATAGGCGCGCGCTTTGAAGAACTGGCCACCTCGGTAGCGTAGCTTCTACAGGCCGGGGAGACGGCGACCGAAAGAGCAGTTCCCTCTGTTGTAAATGAATCGAAGGAAGATCGTGACTTACTCCAATTCAAGGAACAACAGTGGGAAATAAATCGTATGCGTTGCGATGTAACGGCCGAGTTAGCAGAAGGCGTCGCGCATGTGGAGCAAGTCTCCATTCCTCCCCCGCCTCCCCCACAAGCAGAAAACGCCTGTCGTAGTTTGTGGGGAGGTCGGTCCCGTTGTTTCGATCACAGAGATGATTCGGATTTCGAGAAGTAGGAGTTCGAACCTCTGCGTGCCCGTCCTCCCATAAGAGAAAGAACGAGTCGGATGCCTGTGCGAGAGACAGTGCAGGCATTTGATTATAACCTCTCACTGTGAAAAAGTACCAGGTATTCCGAAACTCTGCGAGCGGGATACACTCGTGTGCGTGGGTAGAGCAATTCGATTACTCTCTGCCTCCAAACTGGACAGAAGGACAGAAAATCGAGTATGTGTGCGGATTTCTCGAGGGGGAGCCCGCCACCCGAATGCGACCTCTCTTAAGATATTGCCGCTACTAGGGAACATTTCCTGTCTGCCTACTGGTTGGAGAGACAACAAGAACCAGTAGAAAGCAGCATGCTAAATATGCCCCACTTTGCTAACAGCAATTGCAGGAGTCTCAGAGAATTCTATCGAAGAATGATGCAGAGAAATCAATTCCTCGACTACCCATACCCTCTGCGTGAATTGATAAGAATTTGTGCGTCGAAACTCCCACAAAATGCCGTCCTTGTGGGAAGTTCAAGGAGGATATTGAGTCCTTCCAGGTTTACCTGGAGGACTTAGAATATGACGAAGATTAGGGACCTAGAAGAGACGGCAACGGCTTTTCAAGGAGAAGTAATCATAGCATTAAGAGTGCTAGGCACAACCGCGCGGAAAGAAATGGCAGCGCAGAGTCCGGTCCTTCCAATGCAGAAAGTCAGCCGCAGCAGAGGAACGTACATGGTTATTGGCGTGACAAGCGGCGAAAGTTCGGGAACGGTAATAAGGACTACCGACCCGATAAAGTACCGCGAAAACCAGGCGACCCGCCAACAGAAGACGTGGAAATCAGGTTCACTGATCCGCGCCATAACACACCGAAAGACACCGGACCTAGCAGAAGCCAGTAATAATTTGCTGTAATTGATCGTCACTCGATCAACCTGCCCGTAAAGGAGTATATGCGTCCTAAGTTTTGTGTAATTTTCCGTTTGCTAAGGTAAATTTAAGTGATGTTATTACCACATGTCGTTTGTGTTTGTCGATTTATGCTTTTTTTTGTAGTGTTTTCTTTGAATGGTTTGTTTTAACAGTGTATTTTGTTATATGCGTGTATATGTATTTTTTTGTTGTGCGAATTCATTTCGCCACAACGCATCTTCATGTTGTATGTGTGTTTTGTGTACTATAAGGTACAAGCTGCTATTCGGGTGGATACCAGAAACTTGCCAGTTCCATCTGGTCGGCTGTTCGACGTATGTTACCTTGACGCCCAGTTTTGTACATAAAACAAATTACTAGTGTGACATGTTAAAGTGACCTGTTAGCTATAAGGCTATCTGCCTCACGTAGTCCTTTTTTCCATTGCTTTCATCTTTTTGTTTCCATCGTGAGGATCATGGTGTATAATCTAAGTTCTTTAGGCCATATTAAGTATTTTATTGTGTACATTTTGTGTATGTCTAGTTTACGGTAATTTGTGTCCCTGTATGTCGTTTTATGTGTGTGAAACTAGCCTCGTTTATCAAGTGCTTCAGTTACCACCTTTACTGTAAATTTTATATCAGAAATCTCCCCGTTAGGTAGCATGTTTATCAGACGCTGTGGTAGGTGCCAACGCCGTAATTCATAGGATTTTTAGTTGCATGTAGATGCACTGTGGTGTTGATGGTCAGGGGTCTAGATAATTTTGTCTAGGGATTGTCCGTTTGAATAACAGGAGGTGTGGGATTCGAACGGAAGATGGTTGCGGCAGAGCATCAAAATTTCATTGACAATATACACCCTTTCTTATTAATAGAACCAACTTATATTTTTCAGGTAAGTTTTGAAGGGCAATTTTGTAAAATAAAGGAAAAATAATGTATACTAATGACATTTCGTGTTGCTACTTCAATATTTCTTTGTACTGTCATTTTACAGATAAAACTGCTTGTCCACTGTCTAAGAGATGAGGATTAAGTTAATGACTCTCTACAGAAAACCTCTGCCCTTCCTTTCTACAAAGAAAAAATGGTTTAACCGTAAGTCATGCTAATCACGTCTTTGTAATAAGTGTACAAATCAGGGTAGGGTTCAGCAATAGAACTGTTGAATATAGAAATACGGATGGATAGAATGGTACCCCAGAAGGACAAGTGAGAAAGAAGAAACGGAAAGATGGATTTGTTGAGGACCAAGGAAGATGGAAGACAGATCCCCAACGACGGACACCCTTCTCAATTAACCGTTCCAATAATTACCTTAAACTAACCAGATGTTTCTCTTGTTCTTTCCACTATAGTAAATCATAACAATATAACCAATCGTCTACTGCATTTATAATCTTCTGTCCGTTTACAAGTTTCTGATAATTCCAGTGAATTAAGGATCGGTTTTCTGATTGCTTTAATAGATTTCACTGTATTCTTAATATTAAAGCTCAAACGGTTTTAATACCATCCAAAATATTTTCTGAAGCCTTCCCACGGCGTAGAATAAGAAGGTGGCTCCAGCAATCTTAAATCGCACACTATTTGAATACTATCCAAAACATTTCCTGAAGCCTCCGCATCGCCGTGGAGGTTCGAGTCCTCCTTGGGACATGGGTGTGTGTGTTTGGCCTTAGGTTAGTTTACCTAGGTTTAAGTAGTTTGTAAGCTACGTACTGGTGAACACGCAGTTTGGTCCGATAGATTTACAAACATTTGAACATTTGAACATTTGAAGCCTCCGCACCGCCTAAAATAATAAGATTGGTCCAGCAAATCTAAAGTTAAACGCTGTTGTCCACCTTCCCAGCAATACTTTTCTTTAAATTGATTTATAAAACCGTCCCAGCTCTCAAACTCATTTTTATGTAAAACTGCCCATTCGGCACCTCCAGCTTCCAAATGCCCTATAATACTCGATTCCTTTCTTATTGTTCCATCTAGGAAGAAAAGGTTTTAAAAATATTATGAGACGAACCTATCCTCCAGGTTTAAAGGTCGGAAATTTATTAGCTATATTAGATACTATTGTTAAAATAAATTCTTCCCATCTTTTTATAGTAGGTATTACGATGTTCGATTTAGACTGCGCGAGTGAAGTCCCACATTCTTTGTTGTTGTTTGAAATTTTCCACGCGACGATTTATTAGCCTCTAAATTTTCGATCACTATATTACTATCGTTCTGCGATAAGATTGGCAGCCCTATTACAAGGGATGTTTTCTTGATTATCGATCTTGGCTAAACGTTTGTATATTTGTGAGATGTTTATCTCAGTATGAGACAAACAATTTACTAACTCTGACTTTCTCAGCTGCTCGCATTATGAATGCTCTACCTCGGATGTATTGATGTTATCTCTGACAGTTTCGCGGTTATTACATTTTCCGGAGACTAATCCATTAGCAGTTCGGTATGGTCTCTCTCAACTTGTTGAACCAGAGAGTGTAATTCGGGGATATCTATTGAAGAAATTTCTCCTGTCGAAATAGAAAATTTTTCAGTAGATTCTATTAGCTCCTTACGTATACTTTCTGTTTGATAAGAAATCTCACTATGCATTTCATCTCGATGCATGGCATTATTCTTTTCTATGACTGTAACTACAACAACGTTATCTAAAGGCTCTGTTAAAACAATTTACAAAACTTGAAATAAAAGGTATTAAATTTCAATATTAAATAGCAAACAGGACCCAATATCTCGGGTCTGTGGCGTTGGTCGCAGTTTTTTTTAACTGCACTTAATATTTTGTGTATTATGCAAGACAGCCTTATTTCTTATATATTTTCCGATAGATATAGCATTTCATTAGAAAAAATGAGATGGACAGAAAAAGAAGGGATGGGAAGAGTACTAACACAAGGCTTTAATAAATGAATAAATGTTCGGGCAATGCCGGGTTTTCAGTTAGTTATTGATATAAGGTGTCTAACTGCCACACACGGAATTATATTTTCACAAGGCCTGTATAACACATTAGCACTGTCAACTTCAAAATAACCACTGGATTTTGTATTGCAGCATAGTAATGTCAGTAATCGGTTGGTTGATAATTACGTTAACAGCCGTTGATGCTGCTCTGCTGCGACTGGCGGGATGCGAATCCAAAGACGTCAGTGTTGGTGGTTGCGTCATGGAGATGGTAACTACGACACAAATCGGCTGAACTACAGGCAGGTCTGACCACGGCATCAATGCTGAAAGACCGTAAGCACGACCTCTCGGTTAATGGACTGCGCCTGATAGATTAAGATTAGATTAGATTAGATTAGATTAATTTTTGTTCCATAGATCATATATACGACATTTCGTAATGATGTGGAACGTGTCAGTTTAGTAAATGTTGTCTATACTTGACAATCAATATTTTAAGGAATTTTTTGTGTATTTTTATATTTATTTTTTATTTATTTTTAAGTTTTATCTAAAAATTCATCTACATTGTAGAAGGAGTTGCCATTCAGAAATTCCTTTAATTTTTTTTTTTTAAATACTAGGTGGCTATCTGTCAACTTTTGATGCTACTTGATAAGTGACCAAAGAGTTTTGTGGCAGCATAATTCACCCCTTTCTGAGCCAAAGTTAGATTTAACCTTGAATAGTGAATATCATCCTTTCTCCTAGTGTTGTAGCTATTCACACTCCTATTACTTTTGAATTGAGTCGGATTGTTAATATCAAATTTCATGAGTGAATATCTATACATATTGTGAAGCTACAAAGGAATGTTGTCGGAGACAGTGACGTGCTGCTTCACAACCGGAGCGTCGTCTCGGTGATTTACTACGGCATCATACTCCAAGGCTGCTTTCGTCAACAGCCCACGTCTGTGAAGTCGTATTAGGCTGTCTTCTTCATAAATTGCTTGTCTTTTTTTCTATCGTGCACGTGTATGCTACGTTCCTACTGTTATTTGCACAAAGGTCCTGTTGTAATGGTCGCCAGTTTATAACGGAACGGTCGATTCAAACTTCTCTTCACATAGTTTTAATAACGTGGAAGTCGAAGTTCTTAGGTTTACCTTATTAGACTTCGATCCTGACCGTCTCTGTACAATCGAAGAATAATGGAAATACCAATTCGCACAAAAAATATTTTATAGCAGATCATTGTGCTAGTTAAAATGTTCAAGAATACTAATAGTTCAAAACGTAAAAAGCAGTTCCGTAAAATATTTTAAAAATTTTATTGTTGAAAATCTTTCAATTATTTCATTAGCGACAGATACGCGCCATTAATGAGTTTTTAAAATATCGATTCATAAAAACTGAACACACTTTCTTGACATTAAAAAAAATTCATGATTCCATAAAAATCTGCATGAAGTCTTGAATAGGCTCTGTGGCAAACTTCTGAGATCAATATCTGCACAGAAATTAGATATTGGTATCTCTTAATGGCTGAAATAACTCTCTTCATCTCTCTGACACTTGAAGTAAAGTTTCGACTTTTATTTCACTTCACACCAATAGACATGTACACATGCATATCGTCATTAGAACACTCTCATAGGAACTCATCAAAATAACTGAAACTATTTGTGACATATCATAATTAGCAGGCTTAGTCGCCGGACTACCAGCCCTGGGAACATCTTCACATGTACTACGCTGGTGCCTTTCAGGGTAGTTAGCGGCTCTTGGTGACAGATGCCTATTGCCACTATCGTTTTATATTTCGTTGTTCCTCAATCGCGTCCAACTTTACCATCTCTTCCCATCCAAGCTTTTCACTCTGTAAGGACTTCCATAGGTGATCGTCTCGGGCAATGGAAAACCGAGCTTCACATCCAATCTAATGAGGATACTGAGTGCCTCATGGACCCAATCAAGACTGAACTGCTTAAATTCACATAAAAACATTCCCCGGGCGAGGCTTTACAACTTTTCCTGAGCACCTTCAGAACAACACCAATCGGTCTCAAACGTTTGTCGGAGCTCTTTACGGACGCCAGTCCCGCACTCTTTTACACTTTCCTCAACCCATTCCCCACCGACTTCGGGGCTCGACCTGCTTTCGTTTTCGCGGTGTGCGCTCGTCTGCGATTAAGATTTCGCTTCTCGACCATTGCTTCCGGGGGTCATCCGATCCAGACGAGTATGAAAAAAAAAAAAAAAAAAAAAAAGAAAAGAATATCGGTCTTAGATAACATGAAGTGGTGAAATATTACAAAATATCATATTGACACAATGAAATTAGACGTCTTTAAGTAAATTAAATTATATATATCTAATTTTTTTAGGTCCAGTTACGGACTCGCCAATTCTTCTGTAATGATACTTTTTCCGTTGGTGTTGTCCTCAATATTAGAGTTAAGTACCGCTACTGAATTTAACAAACTGTGGAATAATAACTTTGAAGAGAGCTACGCTGAGAAAAATATAAAAGATTCCCGCCATCAGGAATTTGCGGTAGTAGTGGTTAGCATAAAGAGACAACACTAGAATGCATCATTACAAAAGAAAGTGGCGGAATCCGTTCTTTACCTGCCGGAAGAATTTGGTTTTATTGTAGCCATATCACTATAGTCGAAACTATATGGAATAATTTCTTTTTTACTGTAAACATGTTTGGTCACGTAAGCTTCGCATGCTAAAGTTTCATAACCATGTTTAATTCCAGTTACAATTAATGGTTCAATCTACAAAATTATCGGACTTCGTTTAACGAAAAGATGAATTACCACAGGTTTTGAAATAAAAATCAACACAAAATGTGCGTAAGTGAAATTCGCGTCTGGAACGTTCTTACGCAATCGGGAAGCGACTTTCAACAATGGCCAAGCATCATTTTACGAATTATACTAAAACAAAGATTACAAAATTAATGAAAAATGGGAAAATAAATTTTGAAGTAAATCATTACATTCAATTGAACGGGATATTTATTGGAATTAATTACTCATATCTCATACTTACATAATCAATGTGGAGAGACTAAAAGAGAGACGTCCGATATATTCAAAAGTAAGAAGACGAAGAAACCACAAGCGATTCTGTTTTCTCTCCAGACCGTTCAAAAAAAAAAAAAAAAAAAAAAAAAAAAATGGAACTCTTACTCTTGAGAAACAAAATAATCAGAGATATACTGGCAGAGAGAACAGATGCTAGCAACAAGCATCGCAGATATAATTTTAATCAAGAAATATTAAATGTAATGCTACTAAGTCCTGGTGGCCACCAACCATCGCAACCAGCTCCGTCCCCGTTTACTGGAGCCCCCTCCCCGTCCGGCGGTCGTCCATTCACCAATAGCATTCTCCTCACTTCCACCAGCTCCGTTACTGCCATCCGACTGATGCAGGGATTATGTTCCAGGAACAACCAAGACTGCCGCTGCCTGCCTCCAATCTACCACCGGGAGGTTGGGAGGAGGATCAGCCGATGCCACTGGCACGTCTACGTCTGATCGCCGATGCTACGTACGCCTTGCATGACACTATCGCTCCAGGGCCAATTGGCGAAGACATACGGTTTGATCACCAGACGGAGTCTGGGTAAATCGGCCACGTATTACCAGCGACTCCTGTTCTTCGGGGGGGGGGGGAGAGGGGGGAGGGGGGGGGGAAGATGTGTCATTACCAAATGTTCAAATGTTTGTTAAGCTTATGGGACTTAACTACAGGGTCATCAGTCCCTAAACTTACAAACTACTTATGAACTACTTACGAACTAGGACGGCACAAATATCCATGCCCGAGGGGGGATTCGAACCCCCGACCGTAGTGGCCGTGCTGACCGTGACTGGAGCGCCTCAGTCACCTCGGCCACCGCGGCCGGCTGTCATTACCAACAAGAAATAATATACACTACCGGCCATCAAATTTGATACACCAAGAAGAAATGCAGATGATGAACGGGTATTCATTGGACAAATATATTATACTAGAACTGACATGTGATTACATTTTCACTCAGTTTGGGGGCATTGATCCTGAGAAAACAGTACCCAGAACAACCACCTTTGGCCGTCATAACGGCCTTGATACGCATGGGCATTGAATAAAACAGAGCTTGGATGGCGTGTACAAGTACAGATGACCATTCAGCTTCAACATAACTGTTCATCAATAGTAGTGACAGGCGTATTGTGACGAGACAGTTGTCCGGCCACCATTGACCACACGTTTTCAATTGGTGAGAGATCTGCAGAATGTGCTGGCCAGGGCAGCATTTGAACATTTTCCGTATCCAGAAAGGCCCGTACAGGACCTGCGACATGCGGTCGTGCATTATCCTGCTGAAATGTAGGATTACGGATGGATCGAATGAAGGGTAGACCCACGGGTCGTAACACATCTGAAATGTAACGGCGACTGTTCACAGTTTCGCCGATGCGAACAAGAGATGACCGAGACGCATAACCAATCGCACCCCATTACCAACATGCCGGGTGATACGCCAGTATGGCGATGACGAATACACGCTTTCGGTGTGCGTTCACCGTAATGTCGCCCAGCACGGATGCGACCATCATGATGCTGTAAACAGAACCTGGATTCATCCGAAAAAAAAATTACTTTTTGCCTTTCGTGCATGCAGGTTTATCGTTCCGTACACCATCGTTGGCGCTCCTGTCTGTGATGCAGCGTCAAGGGTAACCGCAGCCATGGTCTACGAGCTAATAGTAAATGCTGCTGTAAACATCGTCGAACTGTTCGTGCTGATGAATGTCGTCCTGCTAACGTCCCCATCCGTATAGCCCTCCAGAACCCACCGATTCCATATTCTGCAAACAGTCATGGGGTCGCGACGAAAGCGAATCGTAATGTCACGATACGATAAACCGCAATCGCGATAGGCTACAATCCGACAATTATCAAAGTCGGAAACGTGATCGTACGAAATTCTCCTCTTTAGAAGATGCATCACAAAAACGTTTCACCAGTCGACGCCGGTCAACTGCTGCTTGTGAGTGCGAAATCGGTTGGAAACTTGCCTCATGTCAGCACTTGTAGGTGTCACCACCGGCGCCAACCTTGTATGAATGCTCTGAAAAGCTAACCATTTGCATAACACAGCATCTTTATCCTGTCGGTTAAATTTCGCGTCTGTAGCACGTTATCATCCTGGTGTAGCAATTTTATTAGTCAGGAGTGTACCTTCAGGAGCGGTGACACTATGTTTTTGCGCTCTCTGCGGTACCGCGCTGTACTACTAGTCGCCATATTATTGGAGGTCAGGCAGTGGCTTTCTGAAATGGAGATAGTACGTGTGCGAACAAGTGAGATTAGCAGTAACATAGTACTGTACCAGCAGACTATTTCTTCTTTCAAAAGAGAACTGTTTAAAATGACATATATATGTTTTTGTTTTGCGCATTTGAGTTACATGTTCAACTTTGTCAGCATTTATTATCTTATGCAAGGTTTCTGTTCAAAACAAACTGCTTACGAAGAAATGGGTTGTTGCAATGGGAAGAGAGAATTGGTTTCAGACTTGAAGCACTTGTCTTTGTCTTTCAAATCGTGAAACAAAATTTATGTAGGAAGGGAAGAGTAAATATATTTCACACTCTTTTCATCATAAAAGCTGAAACAGCACGTAAGTTCCAAATAAGGGCATTCGCTAATAGCAGTTTCGTTGTATTTTGATTCAGAGTACTTTAATCTGAATCATGATAAAGACAAGCATGGCGGCCGCGGTGGCGGAGGTGACTGAGGCGCTGCAGTCATGGTCAGCACGGCCACTACGGTCGGGGGTTCGAATCCCCCGTCGGGCATAGATATTTGTGCCGTCCTAGTTCGTAAGTAGTTCACAAGTAGTTTGTAGGTTTAGGGACTGATGACCCCGTAGTTTAAGTCCCATAAGCTTAACAAACATTTGAACATTTTTTTGAAAGACAAGCATAATATTGACTACTACTTCATTGAAACTACGACAAACTACAAACATCATTGCATATTCTACTGAATGGATAGCTTACAAGTATGTATAAGGCTTGTGTGGGATTGTATTTCTTTGGCCCATGCAATAGTTCCTGCTTCTAAAATTAAATGAATTGAAATTAACTTAATCTTACTGTAAAAAGTTAATCTCTGAAACGTCTACCATTCATCGAAAAATTTCAGTTAAAACTGGAGTACAAAATTTAACATAGATTGGTCTTAAACGCCAAGGCCATAACGTTTAGTTGCAAATGCATCTGATCGTTGGGGGTACTGTACTTAAAATAATTTAGCTGACTTTCGAGAAACGATGTGTATAAAGCGCTCATTCACTATACATGGCGGTAAAATTATTCTGCCTAAAACTGAAAGGCGCAAACATTTATATTTTAATAATATTCTAACCAACTGCCATGTAACACGCCACTCTAAGCTTCCGAGCCGGCCGCGGTGGCCGAGGGGACTGAAGCGCGCCAGTCACGGTCTGCACGGCCACTACGGTCGGGGGTTCGAATCCCCCCTCGGGCGTGGATATTTGTGCCGTCCTTAGTGTTAGCTAGTTCATAAGTACCCAGAATGAAACTTCACTCTGCAGCGGAGTGTGCGCTGATATGAATCTTCCTGGCAGATTAAAATTGTATGCCGGAACCGGTACTCGAACCTGGGACCTTTGCCTTTCGCGGGCAAGCGCACTACCGACTGTGCTATCCCGACACGACTCACGATGCTGCCTTACAAAGTAGGAGACGAGGTACTAGCGGAAGTAAAGTTGTGAGGCGGCATCGTGAGTCGTGTCGGGATAGCACAGTCGGTAGTGCGCTTCCCCGCGAAAGGCAAAGGTCCCAGGTTCGAGTCCCGGTTCCGGCACACAATTTTAATCTGCCAGGAAGTTTCAGTTCATAAGTAATTTGTAAGTTTAGGGACTGATCACCCCGTAGTTAAGTCCCATAAACTATACAAACATTTAATTTTTTTAAACTTCCGAAAACATGGCGGACGTCCAATTTGCTTCACTCTGGTCGCTGTGTTGCCTCTCTATAGTAGTCTATCTTTTTGGTCACGACTGAGTACAGTTGCCGCGGAAGCTACTACAGACCAATACAACCTGAGTAGAGGGCGGCATACACAGTCAGGCGTCAGGAGAATGTTCATCACGAACGCTAGGCTTGGCGTTCGATCACTGCACACTACGTTGCCTAGAGAGCGCTTCACAAGTGGAGAGCACTGCTGCAGTCAACACTGCCTTCCATCATCCGTACGGCGAACGGGGAATGGCCGCAGCCCACTATAAAGTCTCCTGCTGTTGTTCCCTCGACAGTCTGATCTCCGCCTCATGAAGACCTTGCTTTCATTCCAGGCTGATCCACGACGACTATGACAACGACAACGACGACCACCGCAGGCCAAGGATTTCAGTAGAAGTCGCGTAGTACTCTTCGCTGACACTGCAACTAAATGTTGTTCAAATGTTTCTTAAGCATATGGGACTTAACTACGGGGTCATCAGTCCCTAAACTTACAAACTACTTATCTACTACTTTATACTAAAGACGGCACAAATATCCATGCCCGAGGGGGGATTCGAACCCCCGACTGTAGTGGCCGTGCAGACCGTGACTGGAGCGCCTCAGTCCCCGCGGCCACCGCGGCCGGCACACTGCAATTAAGAAGGTTACTGTTGGTTGATGGACTTGGTCATTTCCTGTGAAGATAATTAGTGAAGCCTCCTAGAATTTCTATACCTGTTGATTTTATTCTGCCTGTTCTAGAAATAATATTTTACCTATGCCCTGTAAATAAGAAAAATATTTTTCTTTCGTAGCGTAGGGCATTCCCGGAGTTGAGAATAAGAAGAATATTATTATTATTAATGAAGAAATAAGGCGTTTATATCTAGCTACTACTTTACGCCTAAGAAGACGAGAATTACAGTCAAGTTACCAAAATGTTTTAACATTTTATTAGATAAGGCAACTGGTTTCGATCTCTTCTGAGACCATCATCAAATCTCGACATCAACAAGAAGGTATACACGACTAGGTATGATGATGGTCTCAGACGAGATCGAAAGCGGTTACCTTATCTAATAAATTGTTGAAACCTTTTGCGAACTGTTATTCTCATCTTTTGAAATATTTACCAGTCCGCTGTTTTCCAAACGGAAACTGTGTTTTCCAAACATACTACTTTATGGTTTATTGTGCTATCGACAGTCCTACAGAGTATACAAATTCCGAAAACGTTTCAATGCTGCATCGTACTTTTCTTTCATTACACTTTATTTCTGTGTGAAATTGCAGACTTAGTTTCTCTTTCTTCTGAAAAGGCACGTAGAGCTCTTCTCCATCTGAATGTTTCAATGTAACAAACTTTCATTAATTAATTGCACCCAGATAAATGGCGCTGCAGAGAAACAATGTTTCCCGGACATCATGCCCGACCAGTCGTCGTTTTCACACTGATGCAGTGAGTCAGCTGCAGTGTAGCAGCGCGGCTCCTGCAATATTCAGATTCTCGGGCCCAGAGCCACGTCAGTCGATAGCAACACTTTGCGCCAATCGTAGCCGCGCTTGTGCCGCTGCCTGGATAACGCATCTGCTCCTCTAACTAACAGGTTGAAGCAAACTCTGAATCTTCACAAGCAGATCATGTTACATAAACTTTGTATGTGAGACGTCTCCGATTTTGTGACCTACAATATATAGAAAATTAACAACAAAATCAAGCAGAAACATAGATAAAATGTTGAAATGTTGAAACTGTATTATGTGTTGTATAATGAAATACAGTATTACACTACCGGCCATTGAAATTTCTACAGCAAGAAGAAATGCAGATGATAAACGGATATTTAATGGACAAATATGTTATACTAGAACTGACATTTGATTACATTTTCATGCAATTTGGTTGCAAAGACCCTGAGAAATCGATACCCAGAACAACCACCTCTGGCCGTAATAACGGCCTTGATACGCCTGGGCATTGAGTCAAACAGAACTTATATGGCGTGTACAGGTACAGATGAACATGCAGCTTCAACACGATACTACAGTTCATCGAGAGTAGTGACTGGCCTATTGAGACGAGCCAGTTACTCGGCTACCATTGACCACGCGTTTTCAATTGGTGAGAGATTTGGAGAATGTGCTGGCCAGGACAGCAGTCGAACATTTTCCGTATCCGGAAAGGCCCTCACAGGACCTGCAACATGCGGTCGTGCATTATTCTGCTGAAATGTAGGGTTTCGCAGGGATCGAATGAAGGGTAAAGCCACGATTCGTAACACATCTGAAATGTAATGGCCACTGTTCAAAGTGCCGTCGATGTGAACAAGAGGCGACCGAGAGGTGTAACCTATGGCACCCCATACAATCAGCCGGGTGATCACCCAGTATGGCTACGACGCTTCCAATGTCGCCAAACACGGATGCGACCATCATGATGCTGTAAACAGTACCTGAATTCATCCGATAAAATGACGTTTTGCCATTCGGGCACCCAGGTTCATCGTTGCGTACACCACCACAGGCACTTTGTCTGTCATGCAGTGTCAAGGGCAACCGCAGCCATAGTCTACGAACTGATAGTCCATACTGCTGCAAACGTCGAACTGTTCGTGCAGATGGTTGTGTCTTGCAAATGTCCCCATCTGTTGACTCAGGGATCAATACGTGGCTGCACGATCCGTTACAGCAATGCGAATAAGATGCCTATCTCGACTGCCTGTGATATGAGGCCGTTGAGATCCAGCGTTCGGTGTTGCCCTGCTGAACCCACCATTTTCTGCTAACAGTCATTGGATCGCGACCAACGCGAGCAGCAATGTCGCGTTTCGATAAACCACAGTGGCGATAGGCTCCAATCCGACCTTTATCAAAGTCGGTACGCATTTCTCCTCCTCACACGAGGAGGAAAAACAACAACGTTTCAAATTAACTTTATTACTTAACCATAATGATTTTTGAAGATAGGAAAAATATTCTGATTCAACAGTACTTAAAATGGGACATGTGCTGGGAAAACGGGTAATCTACGAATGTAAAAACAGTGTAATTAAGTGTAATGTAGGGATAACTTGTGTATAGTTATTATATGGGGTTGTTGGTACCCCTGTAATATTTCGCCAATAGGAGGAACTACCTTTTGGCCATTTTAAAATCATGTCCTGCTTATATTCCCATCATCAGCTGCATCTCTGGTGACGTGATTTGTTCTGCTGTTTTAAAGCTAACAGAAACCAATACAATGTTATGAAGACGTTAGCTAAAACAAGGTGAATTTCATCACTGAAAGTAATTATCTTGGGAGAAGTGTTAATTTAGGGTAGTATTTTTGTTCGTAGAACCGTTAAGTGAGTCACATTAGTATTCGAGATTTTCAAATGTGTTACGGATTCTGTAGCCATATTTTTCTACTCTGACAGTGTCTGGGCTAAATTGATTATGCTTTTCCTTAAGAGGACAGCATTGCTCCAAAAGTATTCAAAAATTTGGCTCAGGTTCACCGCTGTGGAATGGCCGAGCACTCAAAGGCGCTTTGCCGCGGAGCGCGCGGTATATATATGGATGTGTGTTGTCCTTAGGTTAGTTTAAGTAGTTTGGTACAATAGGTTCACAGACATTATAACATTTTGGCACCGTTTTGTCTCAAATCTTTAACTGGTTAGAAACCCACCTCACAAGACTTCACAATTATACCAGAGTCAACCAAAAACGTGGCAGCCTTAAAGCAGTTAGAAATCCGAAAGGGTGACACGAAAGCAAGAAAAATTTGTAGTATTCTCAAAATGACACAGAATAGTTGCATCGAGATGCAAAAAATGAAAAAATTCCTTGTTTCAAAAGGAGCCGTATTCACCTTCGAGTAGGAGAATTAATTGATTTACTATATTTCGAAAATGGAGATAATATACCTTCGTCTTGCACTACAGGTATCGATTTTCAATTTGCACATAAATACAACATGAAATAAAGAAGCTGGAGAAGTTTGTTTCTACAGATTCGTCACAAATTATACTGCAATCAGCTGAAGCGACAACCATCACTAGATGTCAGAATCTTAGCAAGCCTAATGAAATACGTTTCTACCCTCTTCGATGGAAAACATTTTCCACCCTTCGAAATATCGATGTAACTATTGGCAAGACACAATTTAATGCAGTTTAGAAAGCAAGTTACATTTGCGGAACATCGTGTTCTGTTCAAAACAGTAATTTGACGTCCGCAGGAAAACATTTTATCTTATTGATGATTATTTTCTGTTGCATCCGGATGAAAGCCGAGTTGGCTGTTGGTGTTCCGTAAGGGACTTTACTTTCTTGTAATTTTTGAAAAAGAGAAATTTGTTAACATCGAATATTGATTTAAACCTAAGGAAGTCCTTTCTGAAGGCATTTATATGGAGTGTTGCCTTGTATGGGAGTGAGACATGGACGATAAACAGTACGGACAGGAAGAGGATTGAGGCTTTTGAAATATGGTGCTACAGAAGAATGCTGAAGATTAGGTGGGTGGATCGCGTAACTAATGAGGAGGTACTGAACAGAATTGGAGAGAAAAGGAATTTCTGGCATACCTTGACTAAACGAAGGGATAGATTGGTAGGACACATTCTTAGACATCAAGGAATTGTGAATTTTGCGTTGGAGGGAATGTAGAGATGAAGAGGCTTGCTCAGGCTAGGGTATTGTGGAGAGCTGCATCAAACCATCTCCGGACTGAAGACCACAACAACAACAATTTTTGAGGTTCGATGCGATTGAAAGCATGACTTCATGGTTTGACCAGTTCCTATGTCATACTAAGTCAACAGACAAGGACTCTGTTCTATTCATATTTAAAGATCAAGTGCAACACAACAATTATATTGAGGCCATTATCCTTGAAAGGGTAAACAAAGTTTTAATATTTACAATTTGCCTAACTGCATTCATAAATTGCAGGCATCTGA
The DNA here is from genome assembly GCA_026315105.1 of Locusta migratoria. NCBI lineage: Eukaryota > Metazoa > Arthropoda > Insecta > Orthoptera > Acrididae > Locusta > Locusta migratoria. The sequence continues at coordinate 109,652,940 of CM048747.1, forward strand.
TGTTTCTGCTAATTATGTTTTATCTGTATGCTATAGAAAAAGTTCTGTGCAACATTCCTGTTAGACCGCGACCAAAGTTAACAGACACTTTGGAGAAGCACGTATGAGAGCGGCAAAGGTTCAACAGCAATTAACAAATTGAAAATGTCTGTAACTTTTCCTTCCTACACCGACGGTTTTAAAGAAGCAGACGTTTCTGCATATTGCTCTATTGACAAACCTCTTATTGCTGAAGATAGACCTGTGTTTTACAAATTATAGAAATCCAGTAAAGTGAACCAACTGCACCTAAATCATCCAGTAATTCATCGCACTTTTCAGCTCCAATGTCACCGCAGCCTATTTCTTCTTCACTCTCGATGATGTCACGCCCAAATCCGGTCAAGATGGTTCGCAAAAGAGGACGAACAGCCTACCTGCCATCCTGACAAGCCGTCCATATTAGCGTAAACAACCTCAAGAGAAGAATTTGGAAGCAACAAACGAAGAGGAAAGAGTAATAAAGGTAAATGCGCAAAAGACGAGAAATAAAGCGTGGGGGAAACTTGCTGCTTGATTTTACCAAAAAGAGAGTTAACACAAAGAAGAGTAAAGGATCTGTTCGGTTGGACAGATGCAATGGGGATAAAAATGGAGATGATCCTGAAATTCTGTAAGGATAAATACTCCACAAGCGCTGAAGAATCTACATGCTATTTGTTTTGCCGTGAATGGACTTATGACGGATATGCAAGAATAGAAGATGATTGCGACGATTTCACTTGAGAAATAAAGTCATGCAACGACGTTGTTGACAAGATGTTAAACAGTTATCTTCATTCCCTCATTTTCTTCCTTTAAGTACAGCAGCAAATATTTTCCAGAACTAGTTCCTCTTTGCCAGATATGTTTCTATTGACACGTTCATATTTGCTTTGAAACAAGTATTTTCAGATGCACATTTTACCTGCGGTTCTGGCGTCTCAACTTCTAGTTGATGTTGTTAACATACATCATGGACACACAAAAATTTGTACCGGGGCTAAGATTTGAACCTGGGACCTCTTGCTTACAATGCGGTAAGTTTCTGTTCCATTCCGAGAACACGAGCCTAACTGAATTGCAAGGACCACCCAAGAACATAGACCGTCTCACCCAAGTTTCAAATGTTCTAATAATGCGAACATTTTATTTCATAGCAGATAGCAGATCCAGTACTCCCGCCAGGAGTCGGGTTCTCTTATCCACCCAATCTCGTTTAGGTGTATTATAATTAGGAATTGGGGCTTTTTCTTTCGTACATGTCCGAAAGAAGAAACGGCGCACTTCACAATTATTTCCATATGCGTGTATCAGTACAAAACGTTCCGTTTTGAAGTTTTTTTAATTTATTTTTTTGTTTATTTTATTTGTATATTTTAAGCTGCTCAAAACAATTAGATCAGACGAGATATGTTACACAGTATACATATGTAACGCTTTTTATTCAGTTACTGGCTACAGTTTTATTTTTTGTGTGACTGTGCGCTATTTTCTACATCTACATACGTACTCCGCGATCCACTCAAAGGAGCGTCGCAAAGAGTACTCAGTACTAACACTAGTTACTTGCTTCCGTGTTCCACTCCCATACAGAAATAATGCTTGTATGCATCCGCACGAGCTCTAATCTCTATGATCTTCTCTTTGTATTCTTTACGCGAAATGTAGTCTCGCGGCAGTAGAATAGTTTTGCAGTCCGCTTCATATTAAGGCTAATTTCTTCAACAGTGTTTCTGGAAAAGAACGTCGCCTTACCCCCCGGCGACTACCATTTGAGTTCTCGAAGCTTTGCAGTTATACTTCCGCATTGATTGAACGTACCAGTTACAAACCTGGTCTCCAGGCTCTAATGTCGTCTTTTAAACCGATCGGATGGGGAAACGAAACACTTCAGCAATACTCAATATGGGATCGTACAAGCGTTTTATATGCGGTCTCCTTCCCAGAATTCTCATAATAAAACGAAGTACACCATTTGCATTCCCCTCGAATTCCTTATTACCGTTCCATCTCATATCGCTGACCGCGTTGCGCCTAGATATTTAATTGACGCGACTGTGTCATGTAGCAAGCTACATAATGTGTATTCGAACATTACAGGATCTTTCCCTTACTCATCTAAATCATCTTTAGCGCTAAATGCCGTTCGTCACCCCACCTACAAATTTCGCCCGAGTCATTCTGCATCCTACTACAGTCCTTCAATGAAGACTCTTTCCTGTACACCGCTGTATCTTCAGCAGTTGCTGTCTCAACTCTTTGATTTTGAGGATTACGTGGCGTTTACTTGGAGGCACCAAGGGGCTACCATAACAGTGGAAGTACTTGCTCTAACATGGTGTGTGATCAGCTCGGGCTGCCAGTACAGTCCATACCTGCATGGCATGGACAGTATGAGCTTATCAATCAGATCTTGAGAGATATTTGGCCGTTCTTCCACGAGTGTACTATCCAATTCTGCAACCGTTCTGGGAGGTGGTAGTCTGGTTGCAATGTGTCGGAAAAGTACATTCCAGACAATCTCAATCAGGTTTAAGTCCAGTGAACAAGCTGCACACTACATTTGATCAATTCCATCAGCTTCGATCATGTTCTCCACCAGTGTAGTTCTCTGAGAGAAGCGTTAGGGTCCACCAGAAGGAAAACAAATCCTATGGCACCACCATGGTAACATAAAAGGTGGAAGGATCTCGTCTCAATATCTCTTAACATTCAAAGCGCTATTCTGAGCGACATAGAAGTCCGTACGTCGGAGGTTCGAATTCTACCTTGATGGATTTGTGTTTAGTATAATTTAGTTTGAGTAGTTTGTAAGTATAGGGACATGCGTCCTCGCAGTTAAGTCCTATAACCTCAACAAACATTGGAAAATTTAGAGGCCTGTACGCCCACTAATACCGACACTTGTCAATACCATAGTGATATTTGCTGCAAGTAAGCAGGATTGTTCCGAGTTCCACGTTCACCCCAGATGAGGGAATGACGATTGTCAGGCTGAACAGAAAATCTGTACTCAACTTTGAACAGAAACTGGCACTGTTGCTTTGTACTCCAATCCTGATGATTGTGCCAAGTTTGTGCGGGCTAAACGGTTTCGTCGTTTTAATGGATCACACGAGATAGAACTCCGTGTGTTTAGGCCACATTCTCGAAGGCGATTTAGGCTGTTTGTGTTGCTGCCTCGAGGGTGCGTTGCAGTTGAGTCGCACTCAGTGTCCTGTCTCCACAGGCTGTTAACGGTCATTTCATGCTAATGTTACTCGTGGAGGGCCTTGGCCTTGCAATCTTTTACCGTTTTCTGAAATCGCATCCAGATCGAGGAAATTGCATTTTGGGAATCTCCAATAGGTGCAGCCACCTCCCTCCGCTACTACGACTCTCCATGCTACCGCTTTGGGTAAGTCGCGTTGTTCTTGCATTTTAATACCCGCGCACTACACTTTCTGAACCCAACAGTTTGTGTAATTATATTGTAAAGTAAACACAGTTCAAGGCCAACCTCTCTGCAGCAACTTTCTGTTGTTATCGCTTTTTTGGCGACAGTGCATTCTGTCGTTCACTTCAAAAAATGTTCAAATGTTTGTTAAGTTTATGGGACTTAAATACGGGGTCATCAGTCCCTAAACTTACAAACTACTTATCAACTACCTTATACTAAGGACGGCACAAATATCCATGCCCGAGGGCGGATTCGAGCGCCTCAGTCCCCTCAGCCACCGTGGCCGGCAGTTCACTTCAGAACCAATAGTCCGTGTCACGTAGGAAGGCGACCCCCTTTTCAGCCATTCTGCGCATTCCCCTCCATTAGCGTTCTGACAGGCGCATGACTGGGCGCGAGTAACGCAAAGTTTCTCCCTGAGGCTGCACTGTTCGCGCACGGCCGTAGCTTCTTCCCTCCACATTTTCCCAATCGCTCCGCCTCTATGCGCGAAAGCGCCTTCTCACATGACGACAACTATAGATATGTCAACTGATCCCTTAATTTTTAAAGGAATTCACCGCCATTTAACTGATATCTCATTTATTCCCACAAACAGGTTTCGGGCTTAGGTCATTATCAAGTGATAAAACTCTTCAGAGAGTATATTCCATTATGTTGGTGATGGCGGCTGGTGCAGCAACAGTGTTGAATAACACAAATTATTAAGCTACCTCCACCACAGTTTTAGATAGTTTTGTGGCTCCATCTCCGCCCAAGTAAGTCTGACTTTTCAAAATTTCCTCACCTTAGCCACATTAGATTTGCTATCCGACAGGTATACGGACTGTAATAAAACATTTGTCTGTTTCCAGTCCGATGATGCGGTAACAGCGTGAAACGAGTAATTGGAGTAATAAAGAATACTGCAACAGAGACTGAGAATTATTTAATCTTCAGAGAGTTTTTTTAAGTCAGTCTCATGGCAATAAAATCGTTAAGACAAGTTGATAAGTCCATGTCATTAACATAAAATTACATGGAGTTATCAACTTGTCCTAACGATTTTATTGTCATGACTGACTTAGAAAAAATCTGTTTGAAGAGTTTTACCAGTAGTTAATGGCCTATGTCCGAATCCTGAGTGTGAAAATAAACAATAATTCAGTTAAATGGCGGTTAATTCAAAAAAATGATCAAATGTTTTTATAGTCTATGGGACTTAACTACGGGGTCAACAGTCTCTAAACTTACAAACTACTTATGAACTACTTACGAACTAGGACGGCACAAATATCCATGCCCGAGGAGGGATTCAAACCCCCGACCGCAGTGGCCGTGCAGACCGTGACTGGAGCGCCTCAGTCTCTTCGGCCACCGCGGCCGGCGCGGTGAATTCCTTTAACAATTTTTACATAACTGATACCCGAGATCTATACAAAATTATATCATGATTGCTTTGGCAAATGTAAGTAATTATTTTCGTATTTGCGGCTTACCTGTTCAAAAGATGTCCGTAATATGTTTTTAGACCTATTGACCTGACGTCATCTGTCTACACCCTTGGAGCAATGGCGGTGATCACTGTGCGTGGCCGCGGTGAATGGAGCCTTGGGTCAGCGTCGGCGGCTGGCCACCTTATCCGTCTGCGGCTGCTGGTGGCGGGTGGCTGGAGGGCAGCTCTGCGCCTTATTAGCAGGGCGGCACAATTTATCGGCGGGGACGTCTCCCCCGGGCTAATTTAACAGCCCTCGAGGAGTAGCGGCGGGCTTTGTGTATTTTAATGAAAATTAATGTCCTGCGGGAGGCGTGTTTCGCAGACTGCCGCCGCCCTCGCCGCTCATTTTCGGGTCGCGACTCCTGTTGGTTGGCGCTACCGCCGCCAGGGGCGCCCTGGGGGCAATTCCCAGCGCCGCGGGCAGGACGCGTGCGGCAGCCCGGCTGGGGGAGTTGTTTGCAGCCCAACGACACTAGGAAGTGACGTCAAAATGACGCAGCCCGCCACTCCTGTCAAACATTTCGAGGCAAGTTTAGCTGGAAACTCTGGATTACAGAGAAGTAATTTTGTTTTTCACGAATATCTCCTTACCAGCTGAATTTCCGGCTTTGCCCAGGTATTTATTTATTTATTTTTTCCCCTGTCTTGAGTTAGTCCTTCTCCTATCCCTTCTCTCTCTGTCCATCTCCATTTTTCTAAAATTATATTTATCTGAGAATAAATAAGAAATAAGGCTGTCTGGAGTAATGCACAGAATTATAAGTGCAGTAACCAAACAAAGATAGCAATCAAAATGCAAATGACATATAAAATGCCGGCCGCGGTGGCTGAGCGCTCTGCGGCGCGCCAGTCACGTACTGCACGGCCACTACGGTCGGAGGTTCGAATTCCCCCTCGGGCATGGATATTTGTGCCGTCCTTATTAGCTAGTTCATAAGTAGTTTGTAAGTTTTTGGGACTGATGCCGGCCGCGGTGACCTAGGGGACTGAGGAGCTCCAGCGGTCTGCACGGCCACTACGGTCGGGGGTTCGAATCCCCACACGGGCCGGGATAATTGTGCCGTCCTTAGTCCTAGTTAGTTCATAAGTAGTTTCTAAGTTAAGGGACTGATGTCCCCGTAGTTAAGTGCCATAAGCTCTACAAACATTTTTGAACATATAAAATGCATACGATATCGTATTTATTGAGTTATATGTTTCAAAAATTGTATAATTTATTAGGTATGTTTTTGTTTTGTATAAGTGCTGTATATCTGAAAAATCTTTTGCGTATACGGTTAGTAATAAAGAAGTAATAGATTAAAAATTGGAGCTTGACGCGGCGATTTTCCATGAACGTTACTGTTTATGTGCTCTTATCTCATGAACTACGTGTATTACTGTGATACAACATCCAAGGTACATTCTGCTGTATGTGTGTATACTGCCTGTAAAGTTTCCTGTGGCTACAATTTCCGGTGTAGAAGTTATAAATTTTAACATCTACATGGGATACTCTGCAAATCAAATTTAAGTGCCTGGCAGAGGGTTTATCGAACCACCGTTATACTATTTTATCTCCCATTCCATTCTCGAATAGCGCGTGGGAAGAATGAACACCTGAATCTCTCCGTTCGGGCTCTGATTTCTCGTATTTTATTCTGATGATCATTTCTACCTATGTAAGTCGGAGTCAACAATATATTTTCATACCAAATGCCGTAGTTTAAGTTCATGAACAGAGAAAAAGTAGTAAGCGAGAAATTTTTCCTTTCAGATTTTTATGTGATTGTCATATAGAAAAAGTTTAGTTGCAAGTCGCTTTGTACTGTCATTCTTATATAGTGTATTTATAAAGTTTCGTCGCATTAGCTTCTTACAACTCTTATTGTTTATGAAGTTATATCTCTTGAACCATGTATCGTATGTCGTTCGTCCTCCTACAGTAATTGTTGTCTCACGTAGGAAATATGTGTACCAAATTTGGTTGAAATCGGTCCTGTGGCTTAGCAGAAAATGGGCAGCAATTTTCTGCTCATCCCATTGTTTATGACGTCATATCTAGTGAACTATGTGTTGTATGTAATTCTTAGTTAAGGCGACCATCCTCATAGATTCAAGCTTACGTGTACAAAATTTGAAAAAGTTGGAAGAAAACTAGATTTGTATGAAACAGCACACAAAAACACACAAACATACGGACACTCTGCTTTATATTTCATAAACATAAAGAGAACTCGCGTGTTGCTGTTTCAGGTAATATAATACGCTGCAAGTAGTTCAGGAGATAGTGTTTACAATTCAGTGGTCTATATTTCATGGTATGTTCACTAAATACAAGAAACTCACTTTTAAGAGAAAACGCTGGTACACGTAAATATTCCGGCAGAAATATGACAGAACGGAAAATCTATTTAATTAGTAAGTGTATCAGGAATCTTGTAGAAGTCAAAATTGTGGAAGGCGAACTACCATCTACACATATCTGCTCCTCAATATCACGCTTTTCCACTGCGCTACAACATGTTCACGATAATTAGATGATTCGCGCGGTGAATTCTGGAAGCGACCTTGACAGTGGGAAGAGGAGAGGTAAGGGAAAGGCAGTGTTGACCGTTTACAGCAGAGCTGCCACCATCACCCGTCAATTACGAAGTCGGAAGCAGCTACGATATTTTTTATATGCGTACGTATCGAAAAATAATGAAAAGTGGAAACAGATTGATGATAAACTTCGTAGTTTAGTATGCAGATTTTCTTTAAACAAATCAGATACGCTGCTCTGTGTAGAGTACACATGACGCCTGTGATAAAATCTGTTAAAAGTGGAGTTTTAATGCAGCAGGGGGTTTAAATTAGCGCTCTCTTCGCTGCAGACTGCTAATTCGTTGAAGTATTCGCCACATTGCCAGTTTGTAGAAGTTCAACACAAACGTGGAGAGTTTGTGTGTATTTACTACCGGTGCAAAATGCTAATGTGGGAAAGGAGACAAACTGACCGAATCAAAAGTACCATTGTTACTCTTTAACCACATAATTCACAGCGCGAGTTAAGGAAGAATGAAATGAATTAACCACTCAATTTGTTACACTAGAAGCGAAAATAGGATGACAGTATGCTCGTCTTTAAATGTAATCGGATTTCATCATAACTTTCAAGATCGACAATATGAAATTCCACTTGTCTCTGGTATGTCTCGACTGGTAGCGCAAATACATCTTTACAAGTATTATTAATACTTTTGTACATCTTTCGACCAACTTTGTTGTATGGGAGCGAAAGTTGGGTGGATACAGGTTACCTTATTCATAAGATAGAGGTTACAGATATGAAAGTAGCAAGAATGATTGCAGGTACCAATAGATGGGAACAATGGCAGGAGGGTGTCCATAATGAGGAAATCAAAGAAAAGCTGGGAATGAACTCCATAGATGAAACGGTTAGAGCGAACAGACTGAGATGGTGGGGTCATCTTACACGCATGGGAGAAGCAAGGTTACCGAAGAGACTCATGAGTACGTCAGTGGAGGGTAAGAGGAGTCGAGGTAGGCCAAGAAGAAAGTACTTAGATTCGGTGCAGAATGATTTTGAAGCAAAAGGCATAACATCAGACGAGGCATCAATGTTAGCATTGAATAGGAAATCATGGAGGAGTTTTATTAGAGTTACTATGCTCCAGACTGAAGGCTGAAAGGCATAATCAGTCTCTAATGATGATGATGATGATGATGATAATGATTGTACAATTACGTATAGAAATTTCCTGAAGTTTTACTTGCCCCAGTAACTGGAAGAAGTATATCATAGTAAGCTTTTGTTCTGAACTCCAAAGTAAACACCCCATCTTGTGAAAATTACTTGTAAATTGCATGATGTAGCCTACAGCTTTACTTCGTGCACACGCGCATCATCGGGCAGATTAACGTTGGCAGCGCTCGGCGTGTAGATTTTCTCCGCTTGTGGCAGCACAAGCGTAATCGTCAAGTTATTGTGGACGAATAGTACAAGGAGCACCTGGCTAAATCGTTTCTACTTGCCACCAATATCGTGGGTTACCCACCAGTTGGTCATTTGTTGGCTCTAGTTTACAATTAATCGTACTAAGGACGACATGTGTTTGGTACTTCTTCAGTGTGCTATTACTTTGAAATAGGAGAGAATCATGAATATATGAAAGGGAAGATGGCGTCTCTGTTGACACAGCTTGGACCCGAACAACCCTCCGAATGTTTGACAGGAGCAGCCGGCTACGTCATTGTGACGTCACTTCCTTGGCTCGTTCGGGTGCAAATAGGCTCTGGCACATTAGCACTAAAATTTTTCACTGCGCTCCGTACGCTTCAATCAACGTTTCTGTCTTTTCGCAGAGCAGTGCACTATAAATATAGTCTCTGTCGGATCCGCAGTTTCTACTAAGTGGGGGGATCGGAAAGCAACAGCAATAATACTATTCTTCCGTGGCATTGCAGCTGGAGACTTGAAGTGACATGAAGACAAACACACCCGAAAACAAGCACGCTTGGAAACATGACGACGATTTCCATCCGATAACGGGGGATGCCACCTGGTGGTTAGTAAACGTACTGTAAATCGGTTGAATGTCTTGCGGCAAAAGCATAGTGATATAGCTGCTACCGCGCATTATTAGGCTCTGTCTCAAACCAACATGTCACAGAATCATGAGCTATAACAATCAGACGCCCTCGTCTTTCTATAGCCACCGCAGTGTGTTTGTAAGGGGTGAAACTATAGTCTTCCGAGTAGTGGGCTAGTCCTTTCAGAGAATTGTTGCACAAGCTGCGTGAAATCCCTCCTCTCCATACTTACGTGGCTTTGGCGAATCAACCGTAATTTTGGTAAAAATCTGTCTTGACTGCACAAATACGTTGTTTTCCTTAGTCACATATGACTCGTTTTGCTGCTTCTAGGCATCATCAGCCTTTTTACACAGGAGCCGCTCCCTGTCTTACGTAAAACGTCTGATGATGCCCAGAAAAGGCGAAACGCGTCATGCGTGAGTAAGGAAACTATTATATGTGTGCAGCCAAGACTGGTTTTTACCAAAAATAACTTGGGTGTACTGCATTAATTGTGTAAATTTGTTGGCTCCAATAGTATCGTAAAAATTCTTAATCGTAGTCCACGCAGCCAAGATGATCTTGCTGTAAGGGCAGATCGTGAGGTACCACAGCGTTGATATTAGGATATATGAGCAAAGAAGGGCAAAAAAAAAAAATCCAATTGGACTACGGGCACGCATATCTTTAGCTCATCTTCCTCTCACGTCATAGCATCGACATGCAGGGATCTGCTGGTGACGTCAGAAGTTCAATTGGAAGATCAAATGACGGCTCGTGGTCTTCCATGGAGAAAGCATATTCTTCCGTGCACAAGTGATGGTCATTTACCTATACTACGTACATCCGGAAGTCCTGTCTTGTAGAATGCATTCGTTCACGATATACGGGCCCCAGCTCAGAACTTAAAGCCTAGGGTGTGATAAGTTGCAAGCCACGATCACCTTTTGTGTTTGTAGAGGGAACGCTGAGCAGCGCGCGGTACGTTCAGAATTCATTTGCCATTCAAGCATCAGGAAAGGGATGTGTTGTTGCATTCCGATCATGCTCGTTTACACACTGCGGGTGAAACTCAATGTGTTCTGGGAGACGTGCAGCAACTTAGCTGGCCAACACCATCTCCAGAGTTCAATCGACCATATGTCAGATATGATGAGACGACAGCTAACGTGTGCGACTCTTCAACCATCCACGCTTGTAGAACTAAGTAAACAGGTCGATAAGGCTGGGAATAATATATTCAGAGACATTATCAGCCATCTGTATGTTCGAATGGATGTATTGTTGCCCGTGCAGGCTGAATTCCGGAGTAATATGGGTGTTTCAGCACGTAGGTACGTCATTTACACCTGTAACTCAGTACAAGTTGTAACATAACTTGTAACGCCCCCATTTAAGATGGCTGCCAAAGAAGTATTGGACAAACTTTTAAATCCATTTATTATTTATTGCACGTAATGGAAGCGAAACAGGTGTTTCTTGCTGTTGTATTCATTTCAAAGACAACACTCGACGCCAGCCTACCGAGCGCAGCTGTCTTCATCACTGAAAAAGAGCGGTTACATACATTCTCGTTGCCCCTCTGCGATTTTTATCCGCCACCTTTCTCTCCAACGCTGTATTGACGATATTTTGCTGTCTCAAAATGCGTCGATTTCTTCTTTCAGTCTCATCCATTCCGTTGAATACCTCCTAATACGTTACGCAATCTACCCATTTAATCTTCAGCATTCTCTTCTAACATCCGAATTTCAAAATGTCCTAACATTGTTTTGTTAGAAATCTTTACCGCCAATGTTGTTCTCTCAAAAAATGTTGCTCTACAGACAAATGCCTTTTCAGAAGTATTCTTTCCATAGTCATTCTGCATTATTGTATATATATATATATATATATATATATATATATATATATATATATATATATATATATATATACCTTCTCTACTACGCCTTTTGTAAGTTATTTTGATACGAAAATAGTAAAAGTCAAATTTAATCTTATAGTTCGATACCTAATCTCATTGCTTCAGGAATGCCTGATTTTCTTACACTAAATTGAATATCCTCCGTTTTTCTGACGTTAATATCCGTCTCATACAATTTACATTCAGTTAATTTGCTGTTGCAGGTCCTTTACTGTGTCTAGCGGAATTACAATGTCATCAGCAAATAATGTAATTAGCTAACGTTCACTCTAGCAATTTCTCCTTCCTTTCCTTCACTGCCTGCTCTATGTACAGATGGAAGAACAATTATACTGCCTTTCATAGTACTAGGTCCTTTTTTGCCCTTCGACGTTTGTAACCACTGTTTTTTTCTCTCTTTTTACCTCTGCTATCTGTGTTGTTCTGAAGAGTGTATTCCAGACAACATTATCAAAAATCTTAGTTTTACCATTCCTTAATTTATTCTTTAATTTGGCTTCTAAGGGAAGTTGTAATGTGAGGTTCTAACATTTCTCCTATATCCAGCACATCAAGTAATAGTATTTCATGTATAAATTTAGTGTTCTTCGTAATTCCCTTCCCGTTCAATGGCCTTCCAAACCATATTCTAGTACGAGTTTATTTCTTCAATGAGTGAATCGCCTCGTCGCCGTTCTCAAAATATCTTCAATAAATAGGTACAAGACGTTCCAAAAAATCATAGCACATCATTTATCTGTGAGATATGTTGTCTACATTAGACCCCAAGTGCCATAATTACACTTCAGTATACAAAGTGTCCAGAGGATAGCTGTACCAGCGCTTTCTGTGCTTATTGACAGATGCGCCAAATGACGAGTCGCAATGTGTTAGTTATCGAGAACGACAACATCAGCTGCTAGCAACATGTCAGGTGCGACAGCCATGGAGTGACTCACAGACCACTGAAAATCTTGCAGCTCCGCCGAACCGCCTTCTGATGACGTCATCCTCTGTGCTTACCGATTAACTGTACTCCTTTAGATAACAGTCCATTAACTGCACACAAACGTTTTTGAATATTGTCCACAATTTCCTTCTCTGTGGTGGTAAGTTCAATGACAACACGTTTCTTTTAACGTACATCACCGATAAGCGCCATTTTAATACGGTTCTGCTGCTGCGGTATCTGTCAGAAACGCCAGATATAATGCGAACGACCTAAGGATACTTCGTATGTCACACATAGTATTGCGCATTAGAAAAAAATATGGTCCATTACTTATTGGGAAGTTCTCGTATTTTAGAAAAAGTATGCCTTCTCAACTTTCGCAAAATAACCGGTAAAATATTTTTAGCAGTTTTGGAGTTGCAGCCGGATTACATTTACTTCTTGCGACGATATTTCTGCTAAAAATCGTTGTGCCCACTTCAGATGGGTTTCCGCCATTGTAGACTGCGAATTCACGGCGTAGACCGCGTAGAAAGATTGCTGCAGAGACGCATGTCCGTTAGATAAGCCTCCTGTGCCGTTGTTCGCTCCGTTGTTTAACTCTAATGTGGAGCATGCGTAAAGGGTGCGAAATTCAACAGAGGGTGCACACGTAACACCGCTTACGCGCCTTTGTCTCCGAACCACTTTTTGCTGCATAGTCATCGCTGTTAGCAAGTAATTTCACTCACTGAAGATGGCTGAACGACTGTCAGCCGAAATATCATGACTAGAAGTCAGCGTAATCAGGCTACAGCCATAAAACTTCATAGAACGCGAATCACAAATTTTAATATGCTTTGCTGCAAGATTTTCTGTCTTGTGTCTAAATTTTTTTATTCGAACTTCAGGGCCCACTGTGCCCACATGATCATATTCTTCTTCCAGGAGGTTCCCGGTTTAATACGGTATGTTACTTGGTGATCCATGGTTGGGAATTTTCTGTACGTGCCCATACCAGTGACGTGGACATTTCTCCAAAGTCTACTTTTTATAGAGTAAGTCACCTTCATTTACCTGCAATCCGTGTATCGTTAACGGGTGACTTCTTCCCATACAGTCCAATTCCATTGCTACTGAAGGACCCCCGGGAATACTTCGCACCGTTAGTGGAATGACAAAAAAGTCGGGAAAACATGGAAGTAAAGTTGAATGTTCATGCATAGATTTCTTCAGAATCAATCAATGGAAGTGTTTAAAAGCGCAAATGAAAGAGCATGATGCGTTGAGTGTTGTTAGCTCAAAAATAACTGCGTGCCTTAATTGGAACCGAAGACATAGGAAAACAAATCGAATAAAATATTCAATGCAAGGAAAGAAGGATACCGCGTTTGAATAAAAATCAATAATGGAGAGATTTAAGTTAATTATGATACTTGATGACGTATCTGCGAATGAATTCCTTTCGTTTAAAGCTAAAATAAAGGAAATTGGTCGGGTAGAATGGCCTGACCGACTGACTTTAGTTTACAGCTAGGACATCCCCATAAGTAATATACAGAAGGAAATCGCGTTTGAGTACAGAAAAAAGAAGGCGGGAGTTATGTAAATTCTGATACTTGATGACGAATCTCTGGATTAAAACCTTTAGTTTAAAACAAAAATGAAGGTAATCGGCCGGATAGTTTGGTCTGGTCGAATGACAAATATATAGTTTTCTCCTAGATTTCCTTGCCCGAGGCCACATCACACGTAGAGAGTTACCAGTGTATACTCCGACGCCAAGAGAGAAAAAAGGGGGTGATGATGTGTGCTATATATTCAGCAAAATCCCATATTTTATGCCTCTCATTGCTTAAGACGTTATATATCCAAAACCATTTGCTGCATAGTGGTATAACGTTGCAGGTGCCTTCAGTGGTATACCACCTAAAAGAAACAAAAGCAAATATTGCGGAAATGGAAAGTGTTTTTGATATATGATTTTCAAAGTATTGGTTGGCAATCAGGGACTCTTATTAATAACCAGTAAACAGATTTTAATAATACATAGGAAGTGTATTTTTATTGCAAAAATGCATTCTTTTAAATAAATGTATCAATTTCTACTGACATTATCAAACTAAATGTAAGGTAAATCAGAATGGCTGTGGAGTTTCCTGCACGACTCTAGCCCACGTTGTTTACGAGATCGTGTGTTACGGAAAGTTTACACAGCAACAGTTGTACAATACCTACAGTAACACAAAACACAGAACAACACGAATGCTTGCACTAGAGATATGCATTCTGAATAATGAAGAGACAATTGATCATGACGGATTGTGTTCAAATTGACCACCGGCAGCAACAATACACGCTTCCTGACTGGTGTGGAAAGACTGCTGCACTCGTGTGTAGCAGAGATTTCCGAGCGTGCAGCAGCAGTACGTCGTTGCATATCATGAGTTGTATTATGTCTCTGTAGATAACGTTTTTCAGCTTAGCCCACAGAATAATGTATACTTGAGTCAAATTCGGGGAATGGGCTGACCAGGTACTGGTCCTCGGCGTCAAATCCAACGAGATTCAAATAATTCGTGAAGGCATGCTGTAGTAATTCGTGCACTATGAGCTAGACATCCATAATGTTGGTATCACATGTTGCTAGTCTGCAGAGGAACTTCATCTAGCAACCGTGGCCGATGGTGTGTTAGGAGGCTGAGATTGTTGTGCGCATTGCGTGTACCGTCTATAAAAGTGGGCGTATAGGCTGGCTGGGTATCTGTCCCACTCCACACATTTTCTCTCCATGGTCGCTGACGTTGCAGTAGACGAGGCCAACGGGGATTGTGAAGAACCCAATAATGTAAGTTTTGGCTATTTACCTGGGTTGGCATCTGCGTCCCCATTACTAAGTAAGGTACATAATGCATCTGGAGTATCCTGTCATTTGGTCATATCCAGTAGATAACACGATACTCAATCATTTCGATCAAGATTTTCATGAAGAGAGATGTGATACGAATGAAACCGATATCAATACAGCGTGGTAGGAATCTTGCTCGCGTTAAACAAGTTCCTTGTTCAATTGTGTAGGGAAAATATTGCGGTTCAAATGCAACATCAGCTTTTACTGTTTTCTTCTTTTAAGTTGTCTAGGTGTTACGCTAAACGTAACTGGTTGAGGGGTTTGAGTTTATAAATAATTGCCGGGATGCGTGACTTCTATTGGGATGCACGAACTTCATTCTTCCTACAATATTCATACACCACCCAGAAATAACTCACAAAACATACAACTTTGGTGTACGAAATCACAACAACTACATACCTAGCAACTACGCCGGTTCATGAGGCAAGCGTCTGACTGGGAAATTTTCACAATGCGATACGGTCCTGCGACAAACACCGATGACATTCTAATTAACCATTCTCTTACGTTATTTGCGCCAATAGCCACTGATCCATCGAGAAATTGTATACGAGCACGAAAAATATTTTCTATATATTATTGTTTAATAGCTAACATTACGAGCACATTGACTATCAATCCATTCACTGAAAACCGCATATCAATACCATTTTACCAATTCCGCAATATTTGCGGTGGAAATTTTTGGTGAATCACTACGTGTATAAATACTACATAGTTTGTTGCAAATAGAGTTAGTAGGTACAGAAGAACAAATTAAGACGTTATCTTTGATTATGGTGTTTGAGATAATGAGGAGTAGCGAGAAAAAGTTTCCTTCAAGTTTAAAATTATATGTTGTAGGAAGTCACGAAAAGTATTCATTTTCGACTAAAGAATCAACAAATTTGAAATAGCGTCGTCCGCTTCAAAGCAAACTCATAGTTTCAAACTGCAATACTCATCTTTCAGTTTTAAACTTAAGGTGTAGTCCTAACTTTTAATGAGTGGTTGTGTTAATTCCACATTTTGCTGTTGGAAGGCTTCAGGAAGGTCACTAGAAACGGGAATCGATCTCAAAAAACGGATTTTGTATTGCAGGAAATTCTGAATCGCACATTGAATTTTTTTTTTCTGTGTGTCCTGCAGAATTTATTCCATATTATCGGCCCCACAGCCTTAGCATGCCTCACACACACTGCTGTTCTGGAACTAATACTCTTGTCACATCTACCAAATTATCCATAATTGTTAAAACAGTTTTTTTCCTTCAACAGCATTTAGTTTCCATCACCAAAATCTGTCGCGTATAGAAACATTCAGCCTTGTCCATATACATTAACAATCTTCATTTGCTACACTAAACCTTTAGCCATATCACCAATTCCTTAACAAGTTTGTTTTGAGGAAATACTGTCTAATTATTTCCAAGTAATATCGACATAAAAGCCTGCAACAACTCTTATTTACATGGCCAATAATTTTTGTAGCTTCCTCTCGAAATAAAAATTGATAAAATCTGATTTTAAAATCAGATTTACCAATGAGAGTACTTGTGGTAAACGTGTTTCATATCTTAGTCATTACCTACTGTCTAAATTTTAATCACTCTCTTGATTTCCGTATGAAATTAATTCTTCCTGTTAATGTAAGGACATTTTAAATCCGCAAATCTTCTAGTTTTTCTTTTCTTTAACTGTCTGATACTATACGTGTTATCAAGACACGTTGACCTTGCCTAAAGCTATGACATCCTTTACTTTATGCCGTCCCACAGTTTTGGTCTCCTTACTCAAATTGCTGCTGCAATAATACTTGCTATCATTTCTAAGTACCCTCTTGCCACCATTTTTATGTTGCGATTTTCCATGTTTCTCCGGTTACGGTGCCTTTATTTACTTTATTTTCGTTTTATTACAAAACTACCCCCACCCCCCCCCACAAGAGAAAAGGAAACCCACTGGTGTTGTCAGTTATTTAATTGTTATAATTCTCTTTCATTCTATCCCCTCCTGTTTACCTCTTCTGCCGTAGTCGCCACTCCCGTTCTTCTGATATAAGCAGTGGTACGTGGAATTCCCAGTAACATTTCCAAATATGTATATTTATTGGACTTTTCCATTATCACATTGTCACTGTAAATATTGTGTGTGTACGTCCTCCCTCCTCCCCCACAGCAAATTCTTTCCCTATAGCCCATTAGTCCTCCCCCTCCATCAGTTTCTTTCTCGACTTTTGTTAGTCAATTTCCTCCTCACTTTCATAGTGATCGGTCAAACTTAATCGACGCCTATTGTGAGGTACCGTTCGCAGTGACCTCCAGCCATTCAGATTTACGACAATATGATAAAACAATGCTGACAGGTCGCTGTAGTTCTAATTTATGGAACCTCTTTATTAAATCAGTGACTAGCAGCCTCCTAAGGATACATGTCACTGATGTTTCAGTATTTCGAATTGAAAACGATGCAAAATGGTAATCTGATGATGGGCCAAGCCCTAAACTAATAATAATGATGTTCAATTAATTCAAAACTATCAGCATTGTTTTATCATATTGTGTTAACAAAAAATGGTTACCTACCTAATGAACGACTTGAAGTCGTTTTTGGCATTCAAACATGATTTGCCTTAATAGTTTCAGGTTAAGTTCGGAATGGGTCCTTTAAAAGGACACCGCCGATTTCCTTACCCATCATTAAAGAGAGACAGACAACAAACTCAAAAAAACTTTACGGTTGCTGTACAGGAGTACAGTGAATTCAGTAACAACTCAATTGTCTGTTTTAAAAGTTGTGCACAAGAAGAACTATTACTTATAGATATAGTTGCATTCGAAGAAACTACGTTATGCAACGAACAATACTTGTTGAACCAACTCCTCGTTTTATAGGGTGTTTAACTGATTGGACATAATGCAGCTCTTCGTTTTATAAAACGAGTATCAGAAAGGATGGCGCAAACTTAAACGGTTGAAAGTACACAATAACAGAAGCAAAAAATATCCAAGTAAACATGGGCTCGCAAAAGAGGCGTTGGCGAAAGAAGTATGAATGTATGGTTCCAAGTCGTCACTGGCGTCATTGTGAACATCTTCATCGTTACTACACATTAATTTGAAATTTAGACTTTACTGTCTTCCAGAATTGCTTGAGGATGTCCCTCAACAGCAACGTCAGAGTTTTTTATACATGCATGATGGAGCTCTGGCACATTTTGCTACTACTATAAGAGGGCATCTAACGCGCAGATACGGCGAAAGATGGATAGGTCGAGGCGGACCTGTACCTTGGCCTCCAAAATCACTTGATCAAAATGCATTTGATTTTTGTGTCTGGGGTCACCTCAGAAGCGTAATGTAAAACACACCCGGTAACACGGTTGAAGAACTGTAGTAGAGAGTTGTACACGCTTGTCAAGAATTCAGCAATTATCCAGAGGTTTCCGAAAGAATTCGAAATTCTTACAGAGACAAGCACAGTGTTGCATCCAGAGCCAACGAAGACACTTCGAACACCTTGAAAAGTGAACTAAATGCGATGTAAAACCTAATAGTAAACTCTACATTTCAAATTACTGTGTACAAACTATGACGATGTTCACAATGATGTCAGTGACGACTGGAAACCGTATATTTGTGATTATCTTGCAAACGGCTAGTTTGCGAACCCATGTTTACATTTTTCCTTCTATTATGGTGCACTTTCAATCGTGTAGGTTTACGCAAATCTTTTTTGAAACACCCTGTAGACTGCATTAAGGGGACCTGAACGTGAACTGACTGCATTATCATACCTTGCTTTCGCTGCACATTACACTGGGTCTGCAACGCGGAGAAAGTTGTGATTTTGAACCAACGATGAATGATATTAACTAAAGTTGTAATAGGAGATTTATTGAAATATCGGTTATAGTTCAAGAATTGAACTATTTTGCCTAATAGATGTTTTTATAATACACTTTCGCATTCTAGAACCATTTTCTGGTGCATCTTCAGTCTAACAGCATTTAGACTGGCATTCTGCTGTCAACATTCGTAGGAACACATTATGCCTCTTGTTGTGCAGTTTGGAGTATATCTTAGGAAATAAAAAAAAACCTTATTACACTTCATTAATATTTTGTATAAAATTAAAATTATATACAGTATGGCAAACAGATAATTCGTGCAATGTTTTAGAGATAATACAGAGATACTGTCCCATTCTTCAATTGGAAGAAATATTGTGAATTTATCTAAAACCATTACGAAGATATATCTACCTAATGTACTGGAAATGTAGTTTCGTGAAAATTAGTCTTTTTGAGTCACCATATGTCTCTCCCAGAACATTCCAGTGGCATATTCTTGCTGGCCAGCTGATTCTTTATCCTCTGCAATTTCAGCAGTCTCTTCCTTACTCTTAGTGGTGGGTTCCATAGCCCTTTCAGCTTCAACTATTCGCTGAGGATCTACGGCAGTCAGAGCAGCTATCATATTATTTCTTGGTCGGATGCCTAATTTGTCCATTACTTTTGTCCTGCTAATTACACCACCATTGAAAGAAATAAAAGCATCTGTTACTCCTATTTTGAGTTCTGGCCGCGGCGGAGCGGCCGAGCGCATTGAGGTGCCATGTTTCGATGCGCAAGGCCCGGGACGTCGGTGATTCGAATCCCCCCTCGGGCATAGATGTTTGTGTTGTCTTTACTATAAGGTAGTTCATTAGTAGTTTGTAAGCTTAGGGGCTGATGACCTCGTAGTTGAGTCACATAAGCTTGACAAACATTTGAACATTTTTTGAGTAGTGTTCATCCGACAAACCGTGTGTTTGGTACTCGTTACCATTAGGATTTTGTGTCCGGTCATGTAGACATCTGCTAAATAATTTTTATCTAAAAGGTTCCTGTATATTGGCTTTATTGTTCGATGACTGTGACAGGCATGGTATATTTAAGGTGATATTTCTGGCCTGAAGCATCAGCGTGGCCTGAGTACCGATATTTCTTCAAAGAGCGTTTAACACTATAATAACTATTAAATGGTAAATGAACCATACATTTTGAGAGAAATTTGTCTTTCAGATGGAGACAAAAATGTTTTCCATTTTCAGTCATTTTCACGTCCAGGTTCCGTAACCCACTTTTTCACCAGCCTAGACTACATGAAGTTTATTTCAGACTGCAAGTCTTTATACAGGTATCGAATCTTTATGATATAAACAATAAAACTGTCTCTAAAATTTTCCTTGATTCCATAATGAAACAATCTCGAATTAACAATTTAGAGACTTTTCTGCCATATATAGCAATTGTTATAGGTTCTATCAATATCTTCATTCCGACAGAAGGAGCTCAATATTGTGCTCACTTGATCCGCGTTTGATCCGAGGCGGCAGCGTGAGTTGCGCTGATGTTGGCAGGCCTGTCGCCCAGTGGCCGGCACGTGCGCGCCCTACCCCGCGTTCGCAGGCCGCGCGGTGCGACACGCCGAACGCAGATCGCATCAGGCCGGCGGGAAATGGCATCGTCATCGCCCGCTAATGGCCGGATGCACGCGATAACCCAAAAAACCCGCGCGCCTCACGCTTTTCGCCATTTTCCCCAGTCCTGCGTCGATACTGTATCGCCCGTATTCGTACTTCCGCCAACCGCGTCCAGGCTTTTAGCCGTGCACACACACTCCTCGGACCCGGCATGCGGAAACATGGACAACCCTCGGTAGGGGCTGGATGCTTTTATTTTCGTATCCATCAGTTGCACAGAAGAGCACTATCACTTTTTTTTGTTGACTTGCTATGTGAGTAAAGAAAGTAACGACTATGACCGAGAATTAATCATCACTAATGCATAAATATTTTCTTCTGCAAATCCCACAGAATTTGAACTGAGCAATTAATTATAGCTTTCAAAATGAAATGCCAAGATTGCACATTCATAATTTATTCAATGACTTCCGGTTTCCGTGAACTGTGTCACCGTCATCTGGTCACATACATATTACAAGCTGGTCCTTTTTTATAGTTACTAAGTGCAATGTTGAACTTGTTATTTTATGCCCATTTTTCTTAACAAGATGACCTGCTTGTAATATGTATGTGACCAGATGATGGTGACACAGTGCACCGAAACCGGTCGCCACTGAATAAATTATTAATGTGCTATCTTAGCATTTCATTTTGAAAACTATAAAACGATCAGATCGCCTCCAAACCCGACTATGTCAGGTAATCTGAGCAATTATTATTACATAACATTAATCAGGGATCAATTACAGATTGGATCTAGACGGTTAGGTTGGCCTACAGCCACAAAAATGAAGCCACTGCTACCATATTTGGAAGCTAACAGCTTTTGTGGCGCAATTTAATATTCGTCTGAATTCTGAATTGTATATGAAAAGATATTCACGTCAGCGCTTGCGTATTCTTTGATATGACAAAAGCGTTTGATTGTGTGGATCACAACATATCGTTGCAGATGATGAAAAATTGTGAAGTAAATGGAGTAGCTCACAATTGGATCACTTCTTCTTTTACATATAAAGCAGAGTGTCCGTATGTTTGCGTGTTTGTGTGTAGGTATTGAATAATAATTAAAAAAAACTCCAATTTTCTTCCAATCTTTATGAAATTTCCCACAAGTAAGCTTCCATCCATTATGATGGTCGCTGTAAGTGTTAGGACCACGTACAACACATTGTTCACGAGATGTAACGTCATAAACAATGAGATATGCAAAATACTGCAGCATCAAACGACAGTGTTGCATATTTCCTCCTAAACAGCTGGACATTTCAACCAAATTTGGTGCATACATTCCTTACCGTGAGGTAACAACGCTGTCGGGGTAATAACCACATACGATACATGGTTCAGGAGATACAATGTCATAAACGGTATAGTTGCAAGAAACTGGCATATAATGCGACGAAACTATATTCACTCACTCTATGAGAATGACAGTACTTAACGACTTGCAACCATCTTTAAACATAATTGAAAATCTTTATTGAACTTTTTTGCTGACAACCATAGTAAAATTATGAAAGGAAAAAGTTCCTCGTTTACTACTATTCCGCTGTTCATGGACTAAAACTACTGCATGCGGAATGACGTTACAAATTATAATTTCTAAACTACAAATTGCCGAGCGGTCTGGAGCGCCATGTTGCGGATCGCGTGGCCTCCCGCGCTGGAGGTTCGGATCCTCCCTCGGACATGAATGTTTGTGTTGTCTTTAGTGTAAGCTAGTTTATAAGCAGTTTGTAAGTTTAGGGACTGATGACCCCGCGGTAATGTCAAACATTTTAACATTTTTCAACACAACAAATTGAAGCCATAGGAAAATTTTACTGACAGTATACACACATACAGATGAATGTTCCTTCGAAATTTTATCACAGTGCGACACGTAGTTAATCAGATATGAGCACATAAAAACGTTCATAGAAAACGACCTATCATGCACCAAGTTTTAATCTATTACTTCTTTACTACTTATTGTGTTTGCAACATATTTTAGAGACATAGAGCACTTATAAAAATAAATATATACCTGATAAATTATACAGTTGTACAACATATACCTTAATAAATATGAGATCGTGCGAATTTTATATGCCATTTGTATTTTGATTGCTTTTTTTGTTTGGATACAGCATCTATAATTTTCTACATTATGCAAGACAGCCTTATTTCTTTTATTTTCTCCGATAAATATACCATGTTTTTAGAAAAATGGAGATATACAGGGAGAGAGGGGATACGAGAAGTACTAACTCAAGGCAGGAGTAAATAAATAAGCGGGCAACGCTGGGTTTTTAGCTGGTACTTTATTAATAGCGAGCAGAAGGTGTTGAAAACGTTGTGATATGCACTCTCGATGGGGCACAGTGGAGTGCGAAGAAGGGATACCCCAGGGATGTTCTCTGAGGCCACTGTTGTGTCTTTTATTAAGAAGGTTCCACAAGAATTCCAAGAGAATTGTAGTAGACTAACCCATGCACTTTCAAAGCTAAACTGAATAGTTTCCATTTGGCTCACTCTTTCTATTCTGTCGAGGAATTCCTGGAAGAATTAAAAATTTAAGCTATTTAACGTGTTACATTGTTGCTTCTTTGATCTCTGCTTAGACCTATGGTGCGTTTACGATTGCTTCAAGTTTAACTTTATCAATCACTAAGTCCTTTTGTATTGACTCATTCCATGACTATTGCGTTTTGCGTCCCAATTCGGTCATACAAACGTATTAAAAGTAAAAACACAAATGCACAGACAGGAGCAGACAGTTATCTCCCACTTCCAACAACAAGCAAATATTGCAGTGAAATTAATAGTTAGAGCTTAATAAATACGGACTGTTTACTGTTTGTTGGAGAGTTTTTTTTCTCTTCTCTTTTTCCTTCACTCAGTGGATATTCCTGTTTACGGTACATAGTTTCCCAAAGAGCAGAGAATTGTATAAAATAATGGACTATGAAAAACATATTTAATTCCATGGAAACTGCAGAAACAATTTGTATTCGGTACTGTAAAGTCCCGACCTTTCAGAATGTTTGGATTTAGGATAAATGTAGGATCACTCGAGGCAATACTAGCAGTACGGATTACTGTAGAAGATAGATGAAGGAAATTCAAACGTACTTTATGGCTTTTGTAGATCTCGAGTAAGTTTTTGATAATGTACAGTGGAATAAAGGTTTTTAAATTCCGAATGTAGCACAAGTTTAATATGAAACAAAAGGTAGTATACAAATTTTAAAAAAATGGACAGTAATTACAAGATCTAACGACATATCTGTTTCAAAATAATGCCTTCACAAGGTACAGATTACGGATTTTAACATAGCTCATAAGTGGGTGACACTCTCGGTTTCTTGTATCATGTGTGACGGCTGCTATTTCTTCATTTCCTTGTTCGACACCAATGTACACTGCGAAATACAATTATGGGATCAGATGAGATATCTAGGTTCTCGATGGATCATAGCACCCCAGTGCGTTGAGTAGCGTCGTAAAGCATCCATTTCTGTATGTCCGTGAATTCATGCGGAACCCATTGTGATGCAATTTTTCGCATGCCCAGGCACATTAAATTTTGATCCAACTCCGTTGTTCCTGTTTCGAAAACAGTGACACCGTAACGTTAGACCGCTTGCTCACAAGTGACTGTATACCTAGACTGTGCGCACGCCGCTGACGTGGGACAGGAGAGTCCATTTGCTCGAAGGTAAGGTAGGTATGTTAACAACGGGTGATTTCAGCCTTAATAGTAGATTCCACTACATAGTGTATTCACAGCAGTGTAGCCATTATTTAATTTCCAGCCTCCGTATTTAGGCAAAGAGACATCTTGGGTGTCTCGGGAGAATATAAATATAATTAAATGTCAAAATATAATGTTTATGATGTAATGTTCAAATGTTTGTGAAGTTTGTGAGACTTAACTGCGGGGTCATCAGTCCTTGACTTACCAACTACTTATGAACTAACTTACACTAAAAACAACACAAACTTCCATGCCGAGGGAGGATTCGAACCTCCACTGAGCCAGGCCGCGCGATCCGCAACGTGGTGCTCCAGACCGCTCGGCTATTCCCACGCGGCTATGTTGTAATGATTGATGGAGATAGGAAACGTACTTACACTAAGAACTATAGGGCGTAAAGCAATTACTTAAAGAAAGCGTATGCGATACACAACGTTTTCATATCCGATTAAATAATATAAAATAATTTTTCCTAGTTCCTAACAGATTAGTAACAATAACACACTTTGACCGGGGAAATGTAGAGAATGAAATCGCCAATTTTTTATACTGTTGAACAAACTATAAATTAGCCGTAAACGATTTAGGTTTAGACAAGAAAAATGTATAGATTTTTAATCTTTTATTTTATTTTATTATTTATTTATTTACTTTTTTATTTATTTATTTATTTTTTACAGCGATATCAACTGTTGGCCATCTCAAGGCAAATGCAGTGGGCTAAAATTTCGCCACCTTTTTCGGTACCTCATATCTTTTTGTAAGAGTATTTAAAAGTTTTTGTTCTAAGTAAAACTAGCCGATGGAGTGATTTTCTATAAATCCTCAAAAAGAGATGTGAAATTAACAAGGAATACGATTAAACTGATGAAAGAATAATGATCATCAATATTAGTCAAATGGATGCATTTAACTTACAACTTTGTCACACAATGTATTCTTAATTCCATGAATTATTTTAAGAGACTGGGTAAAATGATACGAATCTGTAATATTCAACAATCTATGGGTGTGCTGGTAAATGAGTACACTGTCCCAGATCCTTTGTTGAGCACTAGTACAAAGACGTAGAGGCCTTTGACAGCGTTCACTATTTAATGACAGGCTTTAACATCGAACTGTTCGCGATGCGGCTCATTAGTGAAAGTCGTATTGGTCACTTTACGTCAGAGTACTCGCCTGGAAGGGCTGTGAATTATACATCAGTACCGCTGCCGCCGCCGCCTTTCAGGAAATCTTACCGATGGAGGAGCTGCCACAGAGCCTATTGCTTGCAGACGGCATATCACAATGGATATATTTGTAGTTTATCAGAAAAACTTATTTTTGTCAGGTATGTCCTTTAGGCATGATGATACTGTAAATCAACCAGAATTTTCTGAAGCCATCTCAGTTTATAAATATCATTTTTAACATTTCCTGTCGGCTGCGGTGGACGAGGAGACTTAGGCGCTCCAGTCACGGTCTGCACGGTCACTACAGTCGGGGATTCGAATCCCCCCTCGGGCATGGATATTTGTGCCGTCTTTAGTATAAGGTAGTTGATAAGTAGTTTGTAAGTTTAAAGACTGATGACCCAGTAGTTAAGTCCCGTAAGCTTAACAAACATTTGAGCATTTTTTTAACATTTCCTTTAGAGCATACATCAGTCTTGAGAAAATATTAGCAGAGTAGTGTGAATGGTAGACACATGTTGTGAATGGGTGGTTTCAGCACCATATTTCAAGTTTTGCGCTGGCCTTGGACACAATAATTTATCATTTATACCTCTTTTAATAATTTGTAAGTTCTGTACTATCATTGTATGACAAGTTCCGTATCGAATACTTGGACTTTTGAAGTCCATAATCGTTGGACATTTATGTTACACTACTAAAAAATTTTAGCTCACTATAGTAAATTCTATGTAAACATCATTTACTTAGTATCACTTACTTTGTCTTCGTATTAGTTCTCAACAAAGGATCTGGGACAGTGTACTCCTTTACCAGCACACCCACAGCTTGCTGAATGTTACAGTTTCGTCCGTGTTACACTTTGTCTTAAAATAAGGCATGGGATTAAGAATACATTATGTGACAAAGCTGTAAGTTAAGTGCATCCATTTTATTAATATCGATAAACATTATTCTTCCGAATTGTTCTCATCTTCAGTTTAAACGTATTTCTTGTTAATTTTTCAGTTACTACATAATTCTTACTTAAAATCCCTTGTAAGATCCAGAAAATTATATGTCTAAATAGCGTAGTACTTCAGTCAAGAGGCAGTCTGTTCTGAGTGTACGCTTATTGTAGCAATAAACGTGCTCTATGTGTAAAGTGTTGTGCTCTATTAACGACCAGCCTTCGAATTCCGGATCACTTGCACTTTTCAACGTAACTATTTCTGATTGTCGCGCCGGGTATCCTATAAAACTAAACAATGTGGTCATCTTACACTATTTTTATAAATTGGAAGTTAAATAGTAGGTGCAACATAACACTTATTCGAAACATAAAATACATAAGTTAAATCATCAACAGCTTGTAAGTGACAAGCTGTTGATGATTTCACTTACGTATTTTATATTTCGACTAAGTGCTATGTTGCACGTACTATTTAACCTCCATTTTTTAAATAACGTGAGATGACCACATTATATAATTGTATATGACCAGATAATGGTGGTACAGCTCATTGAAACCGATCGTTATACAATAACTACGTGGCTTTCTACTTTTGAAGATAATTAATCTATCACATCGCCTCCATAATCTGCGATGTCAGGTAATGTCAGCATTAGCTTATGTGGTTTGTAAGTCAAGGGAACAATGAAATCAGCAGTTGAATTCCTTAGGTATACAAACAGTTCAAATGTTTGTCAGTGTTTAACTGCTAGTCCCTAGACTTACATTCTACTTACAGAAACTCAAAATAAGTATCGCAAACGACACGACACCCTCGCATACCAAATGGAGGACTTGAACCTCCGGCGGAACTGACAGCACATCCCTTATCACGACGCCTTAGAACACGATAACATATCCACGTGGCTACAAACATTTGATCATTTCAGTTTTGTAATCGCTATAAGCGTTTTTGTTTTATGTTGTCTGGCCAAGTCGTCCTTTACACTCGTCAGTCGCTGTGAATTACCTTCGGAATTCGGCCACTATTCGTCTTCGTCAGTAATGTTTTATCTTATTTGGTTGCTATTTCGTTACCGAGGCTAATGTCGCTGGTGAAACGTTAAACAGTGCACATGTTTTCGATATATGCTGCCACTTGCTGCTCACCGTCAGGTAGGCCTCTTTCCAGTCTGAGAGGTGACTCATTGCAACGATCATTTGTGTCTACCATTGCAGAACAATCATCTGTTTAGACGCCATCACACAACTGTTTCACAATTATTACTGTACTTCACGCACCAGTTGTCATTAATAAAATATTGCCGCGAGACACTAGGTATACCGACTACCGGCGTGGCGCAGGAGATAGCGTCACGGACTACGCTGCTAAAGGTCGCCGGTTCAATCCCGCCCATCGACAAAAATTTATTTCTTTGCAGTTAACAATTCCAGAAGTTTCTACGTCTTTCTTATGTTCACTTGTAAATTCTACTTGTTTCTTATGTTAACTGTTCTTCTAATTTCTGGTACATTCTGTCTGTGTATAAATAGCAGAGCACTCTGCCCGAGAGGCAGTCAGTGCTGCGTGTATGTTAATTTCGTAATAAACGTGCTTTTAGTATAAGTGCTGTGTTCAGTTGCCTTCGAAGTCGAGCTTGCTCCCATTTCAAAGTGACAATATATATGTCAACACGACATGTTTCGGGACGACATTATCCCATTATCAAGTCAGGAAACTTATCTGCTACTAGGAAGAACCGTCAAACAGTAGCCGTGTATGTACATTGTCAAAAATAAAACTTTGCGCAATACCACATGTTTGTCTGATGGCAGCAAGTTGTGCACTAACAGACAGCTCATCTAAGTAGATGTATATATACAGCTATTTAACGATGCTTCCTAGCAACAGATAAGTTTTATGAACTTCGTAATGGGATAATGTCGTCCCGAAACATGTCGTGTTGACATATATATGTTATTACTGACAACTGGTGCGTGAACAACAGTAATAATTGCAGAAAAAAGTGTAATATATTCTACTGGAAGATATCCAAGAGTTTGTACATCATTTGTCCAGTGCGAATATGACTCTTTGTTAACATCTACTAAGTGGTGCAAACTTGCAACAGCATTTAGAACACTGCAACTAGTTTGTATCTTTTGCTCTCCCCACTGTTAGTGTAAAGACCAGTACGGAAACGATCTTTCTGGATCGCGTGTAAAAATCACAGAAAAGAGTTTTTCAGACGTTTCCGCATGATAATTCATATTGTTTGTTTCTACTTGCAACCGTTTTGTAGAGACAGCTTGTGAAAGCACGATTCGTTTTGTGCGCCTGACATTATTAAGTATAGGGACATTTCGTTTTAATTCAGCCGAGTTATGAGAGGGGGTGGGCAACTTGACTCGTCGCATAACTGTCAGTGCGAATGGCGCCGCCGAATAGATGGCCCGAGGACCTGCCCCGCGCGTCTACGGCCGCGTACTTCATTTTTAACGGCCGCCTGTCGCGAAGGAGGCCGTCCGCTTTTTTTGTGTAATTGTCGTCCGCCCTTCCCCGCCCCTCCCTCGCGGTGGGCAAAATAACAGCGGGGGAGCGCACCCTCCGAGGCCGTAGGAGGGTGGCTGCAGCCCCAGATCCGCGGCTGGCGTACACAGCCTCACTGTTATCCGGCGGTACATCTTACAAGCATTTACATGCGATTTATTGCGGCTCGATAGGACAACTCCTCGTTCCGGGAGCTGTGTTAATTTGCCCGATTTGTTACAAATACCGATGGAATCTGTTTGGGTCTGCCGGTACGCATAGTTACGCCTGAGGTAGCAGCGATAAAAGTGAGGACGAAGTTTGGAGAGGGAGCTAACTGCTCTGAGATAAATGCTTCCGTTGTAACGAACTACAGATGAATAGAACGCCGTAAGGCGCACATCTCTCACTGTTTACGTTCTTTTATCGCTTCTTTTTATTGATACTCGCCCCTCTGCACTCCAGTAAACACATTTCGCCAATTTTTTCTGATTGCCCTCTGCTATACCTCAATGCCACAGAAAGAAGTTGTTGGACCAGGAAACATGACATTAATGCATTTCAGAGGGTGGTAGATGCCACTTCCGGATTAATACATGTACGTATAACCCTTTCAACGTCATCCACCGAACATATAGCTTAGGGGCACATTTGCCAGCGCACAACCTGTGTATATTATCTAACGGGCAATGTTTACAGATATGACGTTCCAAGGTACTCAACGCCCAGCACGGTACAATGCAGCTAACCATAAGGACAGAAAATCCCCTACTTTTTTTTAGATATTATTTCTTTCCTTCCTATTACATTGTTTAGCCCAATTAAAATTAACAAATTTCAGAATACATTGAATTTCGACATAAGTATAACAACCATCTAACCAATCATGGCCGGCCGCGGTGGCCGAGGGGACTGCGGCGCGTCAGGCACGGTCTGCACGGCCACTACGGTCGGGGGTTTGAATCCCCCTCGGGAATGGATATTTGTGCCGTCCTTAGAATAAGGTAGTCGATAAGTAGTTTGTAAGTTTAGGGACTGATGACCCCATAGTTAAGTCCCATAATCTAGTAAAACATTTGAAACATTTAACCAATCATGTTTTTTTGTTCTCCAAAATATCTAATTAATGTAAAATGCACGAATTGTAATTTGTTATATTATAATTGTAGCAACAACTGTAAGCACTTGTATATATGTACTTTCTCTTTGCTTTTATTTTATTTTTCCTTCTTATTTCTATTTATCTTAAATACGGAAATTATGTAACATTAATGAACTAATGTATAACATGTAAAGCTACAAATGTACGTCCTGTTTTATATTAAAAGGCAACAGGTTTATAAATGAGAAATAAATGAGTAAATTTGACGTTCGGTGTGATATCTATGTGTTACGAAATCATAAGCAATGCCACGAAGATGCTCCGTGCTTAGTACGGTGCTCTGGGCGAGTTTGAAAGGAGTCAAATTGTCAATTTCCGAGTAGCAAGGTGGTTATTTTGGAGAAAAGTTGGGTGTGTAGCACCAGTTTTGTAACGATGGAGCTGAATGCTGAGTACACTGGCGGGCCATGGTCTTAAGCGATGAAGACTTCCTGCCTGCACGCAAGTGACAGCCGTTTCGGCCTACGACGTAGACGGGTCCAGCACTGTCCCGTAGAGTGCATTCGTCAAAGATACACGGGTCTTTTGATCTGGCTGCGAAAAGATACAGCAGTAGTTCAGCTTTGGTGTATGTGGCGGGAACAATAAGTAGTGCCACAGGAAGGTGATGTTATAGCAGCATAATGCTTGCCCACACACTGCAGGCGAGAGGGCGAAACTCTACTAGATAGGTAGCAACTTCCTATAGTAAAGTAACGGCTGAGCAGTCTTCCATGCCGCGGCGGATGGCCGAGCGCATTGATGACTAGGCTCCGATGTGTGGGTCGTTCCCCGTTGGGGGTTCGCGTCCCCCGTCGGACATGGATGTTTTTTCTGCAGTACAAGCTTTTTTATAAGTAGTTTGAAGTTTAAGGACGGATGACCCCACAGTTCCATAAGCTTTACAAACATTTAAATATTTGAACAGTCATCTAGTGTAGATTCTGATACCATATTCCCGATTCCATTCCCATCCTTTTGTTCCATTTCTGTGATTACATGGTATTTATGGTATGTCTTGACTTTACGTATGTATTTAATTACACAACGATCGTAATCGATGTAATTTAATCTTACATGGCTGATAGGAAGACTGCAATACATGTTTTACCAGATTTTGTACAGAGGAGTCTTCTAGAAAATGCATTGTTAAGAATCTTTTAGTATTGTTCAGTAATCCATATTTTACTTAATAGAAAACTATTTTCAGCAAATATGAATCTGATACATACATGGAACCGCAATAATTATTGTGTATTTGTAAAAATCGATTCTCCATTGTAATCAAGTTCGGATATATCGATTTTGTTCTGATTATACAACTTGCACATTATTATTCATGTCACCAGTATTTACTGTTCTGAAAGTGTTTAAGAAAAGCATTAAGTTATTGTGACATTTGAAACCATAGTCCATTAATCTGTAATAGCAGTCACCCATAGTTCTCGGTATTCTAGAAGATTTAATTGTTATATGATCTCATAATTAATCGCAATAATGAGTCTATTTATTGAAAAGTTACATAAGAATCATCTTCGTTCCAATGTGAGTTAGTGTAGAGTTAGTAGCAAGTTAGTACCAAGTTCGTGACGAGTTTGCGATTGTCAGTATAAGACTACAAAACTGTGTATTTGTTTCACAGCAATAAAGGAAAGTAGATCCAGAGTTAATCATTTGAATTGAGCACCCGTACGAAATCATAAATCATTAGAGTCAAATGAAGAACATTACACTTTGCTGTACGAATTCAGAACATGTCTCAAGTCGACCACGTGTGGAATGGACGACAATTAACACATGCCACCCATCGACCCACATCTCATGTGGAACTATGGGATCAGGTGGAGCGGGCGCAGAATTACGAATTCCAGACGGTATTTGTCATCTGTACGATCAAATGGATACCAAAGTCATCGTCCGCATTGCCACCCTTAGTGACTGCTTTACATTCTGCCATGGCTGTCTGTACATGGATTGAGACCTGATACTCCAGTATCGCTTGAGGTATTTATCTGTAAATGTAATCATGTTATGTACTGCATGTTCACAGTTTAAACAATAAATTTTGAGTGCGTGTATTAATCTTTGGTTTCGTCGGTGTATTTCAACATAATTGAGGTATCTCACGTTCTCACAAAGGGCACCGGTGGTCTAGAATGACCGGAACCGCACTAATAACACTCGATCATAAAAGCAATCTGGAAGTAGTAATAAGTTTGTTGCATCAACGTTAACGATTAGGTAATGTATAATTGGCGAAATGCAAGTTATCACACTGACGTACCCATATCTACATCTGAAATATCAATCAGTGTGGTTTCTAATCTTTGGCTGCTTAGATATGAAAGTGATTTTTAATGTACAAACGTGAAAAGTAGCCCACTTAAAATACTGTCTAAGCCGTGGTTGTAACTCCTAAATCTCTTGGAATAAAAGACATCGTACCCACTGCCTTATATACAGGCAAACGACTACGCCTGAATCTTCTTCTATAGAAATGCATCTCTGTGAGCGTTCAGTGCTGTTGCATGCGCGACTGCTCGGTACCTGACGCTACCGCTACTACTGCTCCTACTTGTACTTTGTGGAGGTCAATTCCATGAGCAAACTAAAGTAGTGGCATTGGGTAGCCTCTTAACGTCGGTAGAGAAATTCGAAGATCAGGCACTTACAACTCTTCCCTACCAACCGACGTGTTTCTTCAGACATATTGATGACCCGTTCCTCCTCTGGCGACATGACGGAGAAGACTGGTTGAGTTCCTGGACCATCTGAACACATAACAGCCCAACATCAGCTGCCATCACACAGCGCAGAAGCATGGACTGCTGAGAGCAGTCATACTCCGAGCCAAAACTCCATGACCCAGGCAATCTGATACTGGAATTACAACATCTACAAAGAGTGTTCACAGACAACGGATATTGTGGTGGGACGAAATATTACCTCTGCTACTTCCTTACATAAGGTCAGTTTTGCAGGTAAAATCATGTTTATTTATGTTGTTGCGTATGATTTTTAAAGTTAATGATCCTTATTATATTATTCTTAAAACGATATGTGTTTTTTCTTATGTTTCATGTGCGATAAAAACGGTGCAACCCACGGGAACAACTACTCTGTCGTTGCCGTAGATGATATAGGTGACCATCAACAGTCCAGGAACGACAGCTACAGGGCAACAGGAGATCTTGTTAACGGACGCCGTTGCTAAGATGCTCAGATGAAATACTTGTCCTTTCGTTACACTACATTACTCCATATCACTAGATATCCTTCCCCAATTAGTAATCTTCAGTAGATCTCATTTCGCTTCATAATTATATGCGTCGCCAGTTCGAGGATGCTGTTGAATCATCCTACAAACATCCTACAACCACCTGATTCAGAGTAGCGGATGACTCCAATCTAGGAATATTTTTCAGGTATGAAGCTCCATGCATAAAGAGACAGCCAATCAGTAACGTGCTTGCGGGGTTCTGTACTGCTTGCGGGGTACTGAGTACCATTAACGTGAAAAATAACGGATGATAATGGTATCAGCTGGAAAGTCAAAACTAGGCGTAGTTGAAATCCTTATATCGATTCTTGCGGAATAGGAATCTGCAACCAGATAGTTTTTATAATACTGTTCCTTCACATAAATAAAGATCTCACCAGTTTCAAACATTGAAGTTCAACGTCAGACTACTTTGTAAGCTGAGAAGCATATTGGTCTTTCACATTTCATACCACCTTGTGGTGAAAATTCCTTTCAGGGAGGAGCCCTACCACCAAAACAGTTGTTTAACTGCAATTGTGTCTAACAATGAATCATTACAGTCTTAGGTACATTACATCGTGAAGTGAGGAGTGTTTGAATTCTTTTCCGAAATATATACCCATGCATATACTTTAAAGCAGCACTCACAAACTAAACGTTTTGACACATCGAGTGATGTATAAAAATAGTAATAACACAGTTACAACATTGTCAAAGAATATCCCGCTCAGACGTTTATCACTACGCAAATTTTTCGATGTCACGTTGATGACGTAGGAGAATTTTTTTTATTTTCCTCTTGTTCATGAGAACTGAGTACCATTAAAATAAACAAGTAAACAGAGTAGTTTATTAGAAAAAATGTAATGAAATATTATGTAAATATTCTCGTACGGAAAACTGTCTATACAGAATGAATATTACTTCGGTGGGTATTATATTAAAATCTGATAGCTGGTTGAAGATTTAACTTAATTTGCTGCTGCAATAACGCATGACTAAGCCAGATGTTTTATTTTCAGTAGTGCTGCATATTGTATTAGTCTCAAAAACTTTGTTATTGTGAAAGAGCGTAGTGTTAATTTGTGTTACGAACTTTTTACGAAAGGCTATCTTGGCTAACTCAGCCTACGTAGTAATAGGTTCATAAGCCTGTTTTCCTTATGATGCAACATTAATATCAGCATCCTTTAATTATTTTTAATTCGTGTTTGCTGAGAGTTTTGTAGGTTGTAAATGTGAATTACGATATGTTAGTTAAAGTCGTAGCGTTTTATAATACTGCCGAGTTTTCCGACGGAACGCGTGGTGCAACGGTTAGCATCGCAGATCGCTGTGCTGGTGGTCCCAAGTTCAAATCACGCCATGGGCAGACAAATTTATTTCCTTGTATTTACTATTTCTAGAATTTTCTACATGCCTCTTATGTCAGATGTAAGTTCCAGGAAATCCTTTCTGCGTATAAACAGTGGAACACTCCAAGCATGAGGCAGTCTGTACTGAGTGTTCGCTTGTGTTGGCAATAAACGTGTTTTAATTGTAAAGTGTTGAGCTCTATTAACGACCGTCCTTCGGATTCCGGACCACCTGCAATTTTAACGTACACTTCCTGTTGGAGGCACCTGGTATCCTTCACTACTTCTGCATCATCGTGGCTCCGATTAGGCATCATAAGAGCCATCGCCTGCACGGACAGAAACCAGAATATTACCTCCAAAATGTTCAAATGTTTGTAGAACTTATTGGACTTAACTACGTGGTCATCAGTCCCTAAGCTTACAAACTACTTATGAACTAGCTAAGACTAAGGAAGGCACAAATTTCCATGCCCGAGAGGGGATTCGAACCCCCGTGCAGAGCGTGACTGGAGCGCCTCAGTCCCCTCGGCCACCGCGGCCGGCATACTACCTCCATCCGAAGATCCGTGTCATCAAAAGAACCATGGATACGAACTTACACTAAAGAGAGTACAAACATCCATGCCCCAGGGCGATTGGAACCCCCGACGGAAACGGCCTCACGCATCGGGGCATAGCGCCTCAATGCGCTTGGCCATTCCGCCGCGGCGAATCAGGTCGACTAGCGAGACTAGTACTAAGACTCCACGAGTATAATGTGACAGTGGTATTCAAAAACGGACGAAAACACAAGGACGCCCATGCCTTTCGAGAAATCCTGTAGCCGAACACAATAGCATGGATGGAATATCAGCCCGCACTAAGGTGACATTACAGCTGAACAAAGGGAAGATCCAGCATTATTACAAACCATAGAGGAATTGGAGAAAGGAGAACCGACGAAACGAAAGTTTCAACTTATAAACGGGACATTGTATAAGTGCAACTACGATCCACTGTGACCCAAATGGCTACTGCTTGTTCCAGCGCATCTCCGGCCAGCTATTCTTAAGTATTTCCACGATTCTCCAACATCCGGTCATTTGGTATTCGTGAAAACTTTAGGCTGAATCAGACGCAGGTATTACTGACTAGGTCTCTACTGTTCTCTCAAGCATTATGTTAGTCACTGTAAAGAGTGCCAGAGACGGAAGCATGTGCCGCAGTTACCTCCATGTTATATGCTACCAATTCCATCTGCAGTAGCTCCATTCAACCGGATTGGAATCGACGTTTCAGATAGGTTCCTGAAGACGACAACCGGTAACCGTTGGATAATAATCTCCCTCTCCCGCTATACTGTCTCCAAATCTGTACCCACTGCAGAAGCTCCAGAGAATGCAAAATTCCTAGTAGAAGACAATTTTTTGAAGCATGGTGCATCACGTGTGATGATATCTGATCGAGGAAAGGTATTCATGTCAAATTTAGTATCAGAGGTAATGTCACGTTGCGACATTGTCCACAGAATCTGAACTGCATAGCATCCTCATACAAATAGTCTTACAAAGACGTTATCAGATTTGCTGCCAATTTACGTAGATGTTAAGCAGAAGCCCTGGGATACAACACTGCCATTTGCTTATAATACCGCAGGCAAGGTTTCACGCCGTTTTCCCTGCTCCATGGTCGTGCAGCTGAGACGACAGTGGATATGCTGCTCCCGTTCCAACCGGACGACAGTCACGATGACTATGTGAAACAGCTCATTACCATGGTCGAAGAAGCAAGATAGCTGGCTGGTATGTGGACACTGAACGCCCAGGAGAAGGACCGTCAGCGGTATAACGACAAGCACTGACTTGTTATATACAGCCCAGTAGATCTGGTATGGAGTTTTACCACTGTTGGGCTATCAGAAACATTACTGAAGCGATACTTTGTTCCGTATAGTGTCATACGCCGGTTGTCAGACATCACATATGAAGTCGAGGATTATGAGCCACCTCTAAGCAACAAAAACGAAGAGACATTGTGCATGTTCTCTGCATGAAGCCGTACCACTATCCAAAAGTGCAGTTAGGCAGAAGCGGCTTCTTGTTCAAGGACTCTGATGCCTCTTATGATAATTAGGAAGGCACGACAGGAAGGTGTGCTGGCAGAATGGTAGGATTCCCCGGAACTGCCATACAGAGGACCCATGACAAGATCCAAGACACTGCAGCTGGCTCCAAAGGGAACCTAACAGAGAGTCGCTGTTCTAGTTAAAAATCCCAAAAAATAGTGGAGCACTCCAAGCAGGAGGCAGTTTGTACTGAGTGTATGCTTGTGTTAGGAATAAACCTGTTCTAAGTGTAAAGAGTTGTGCTAGTAACGACCAGCCTTCGAATTCCGGACCACCTGAAATTTTCAACGTGACTATATATTTATAACGAAGGTCTAAGCTTCTCCCAGTTTGTACTTTATGAAACGAGAAGCAACGTCGTCACCTAAGGTTGTATCTATCTGATCTTATATATGGGGTGCTACTCTTAAGTAGTGAATTTGTTACTGATGAAATTCATTTTGGTATGGAAATTTTCAATTTTTGAATTTTTACACTATTAATTTATTATAAAAATTGAAAGCAATAATTTTACGTTACTTTCTACTTTTCTTTTTCGGCTGTATGAGCGCACGATGTGACGTTTTGTATGCCACTCGCTTCAGGAATTATTGTGATGGTTTATACACCTTAAAGTGACATTTCAAATTTCTGAGGGTATGACTTAGAAGTATTAATTTCCTTAACCTTTATAGTTGTTTCAAGCGGAATTTTATATAGACGATTTGGCGAGGGTATGTAATAGTGAATAAAAAGTGAAATAGCAATTTGAGGAATGGCAGATATGCTTGTCAACATGGAGAGGCAGTTGCCGCTCAACTAGTCGCTTCAAAATCGTTAATGCAACTTCCTACATCAATGGACAGCATCAATAAAAGTGGTAGGCTGCTGTGCCCTCCTCTGCAAAAATCGACGTTTGTTCACAGCAACGGCCACAAAACGTGTTTCCCAGAAGTGGCTGCTTATGTTACACCCTGATCTTCAGTAGCGTTACTGTATCCAGACTGATTATTGAACCAACTACGCTATATGTACGGCACCTTAATACCGCTTACTTGGCACAGTAGTAAGTTGTATTAGTGAATATTGTTATTCAGAAACGCAGGTGAACCACAGTATTGACTGCAATGGTGAGCTGTACGAAACTGATCTTCGCACAGAGAATCATAACAAAACTGTACAAATAGCACTAGAATAGGGTGTTGATTATAAAATGTAAGGTTTTTGACAATACGCAATGAGAATTATTGAACATTTAGTGTTGCAAGTACAACAAACTAGAGTGATAACTATATAGCTTTTATTGGCAAGTAAATGCTCCACATCTCAATCCAACTTCAGGATACCTGTTAAACAACATTAGCGTTTAACGTCCCTTAAGAAAGGGCGGCTAAGGAAAGTTGCAGGGCCCTTATATGCTGCAGTTTGTCTTGAGCGATTAAAAACCAGTAGTTCACAGCCGGTGAGTTCCGTCAACCACAAGTGGTCCGAAAGAGCCAAAATGTGGTCCACGGAACATATGAAATTTC
Organism: Locusta migratoria; assembly: GCA_026315105.1. Classification (NCBI taxonomy): domain Eukaryota; kingdom Metazoa; phylum Arthropoda; class Insecta; order Orthoptera; family Acrididae; genus Locusta; species Locusta migratoria. Next base: position 109,691,422 of record CM048747.1, read on the forward strand.
AAAGTTATGTTCTAAATTCCTTCTAGTCAATTATACTATATGCCACCGTAACGTGACTTCAGTGGCAATGACGCAAGTAGATCATATCTTTAAAAAAACATAGTTAATGGTCTTCTAGTGTTGTGAATGCTTATTGAATTCCAAACTGCAACAAACTAAGAACACACATGTTTGACAGTTTTGTTTTGAAAAGGCAAAATCATAAAATAACAGGTCGGAAATCACCTTCCGCTATCTTACTACTTTCTCTACGACTTATTTAGGTGGACAAGTGTTTCCTGCTAGATATCAAATCCAGGAATCTATTGATAGGAAGTGATGGTGTGCGTGTAGCTTTGAGTAACAGTTTTAGCCGTAGGATTAATGAACTTGAAAATTAAACTCCTTAAAGACAAATTTAATATTCTACTTCAAGTCCCTGTTGTAACAATACTGTTAATACATATAATTTTTGAGTTTAAAGAATATGTTATAAGTTCTGATTGAAGTTTATTTTTATGTAGGTTATTTTTCTAGAACCTCGTGGTTCCTAATCACAACAAAGAAATGAAAATTGCGCCAGGTATGAAAACGGTTGCGAGCAACTAGCATGAACTGTATAGAGTCTTGTGATTCTAAGCATAACTGGTTTTACAGAAGTATTCGTAAAAGATGTTTTCTACGACTTTACAGCCCAATAAACATGCAACATAGTATGCTGCTAATTTGCTCTTACAGTATATATAGAATCATAAACTGGTGTAACAGTTTCTGTTGTGCCATCTGCAGATTTTTCGGTTGATTTACAATTGCATTGACACGCATCCTTGCATCGCTGCACTAGCTGTCAATGATCTTGAGCCACACGATCACCACGTAAATTTGCGTGAAGAGTAGCTGCACCCGCTTATTGTCTTTTGCTGGAAGCAGAAATTTATTCTTCCGTCAGAAATTTTTACTTGTCAGATTACGTCCAAATGTCATTCATTAGCATTATGCTCGTTACTTGCTGCCTTCTTACTGTTTACCCATGTCACACATTGAAAACAAATCGACTTGTTTTACTGTTTTGCTTGGCGTTCTCAAAGTTAATATGAGCTTGCTAAAACTGTGGCAATCGAGATGGTGGTAGAGTTAGGCCGGGTGCGGTTCGATAGCGAGCACGTTTAATGAACCTCTCCAGAAAAGCTACACTTGTTTTTATGGTCGAATTGCATGCAAGTGCGTGGTTCGAGGCCATACGACTCTGTCGCTCAGATCGTATCAATAGTAATAATGAAATTAAGGAATAGAGTCATATTCCGACCGCTTCTCACCGGACTAATAGTTTGTATCGCGAAAGACGTATAGGGGAACTAGGAAATATAGAAGTGTAGATGCAAAGACCATTTTGTCTGTAGTAGGATTCAGTTAAATGAATCTAAATGGAAATAAATGTATATTTTGTTCTTAAATGTTAACAGCCATTGTTAAGATAATAGAAAAATTACATACTAAAGAAGGTAGAGTTGAGGTCTATCATTAAATATAACGCATATAACAGTTAATATGGGGCAACAGCCCAAATATTGGTCTTCAACACGCGGTTCATTATTAGGCAGGGTACTGTTAGAGGTGGAATGCAGTGCATTCCTCCGACTTTTCAACTGACTCACCCAGCATTTTTCACATCTACATATCGGGAGAAGTAATGAAACAGATATAGTCCTAGAAGAGACCTGGGAATCCGTGACATTCAGGTTTATAGTCTTCCAATTTACCTCTGAGCAACCAACTGTAGTCTTTAAACGACAAAAAACATTATTTAAATATAATCGTTTTATTGTTTATTTATTTTTTATTGTAGGTTTGTTAAAAAGGAAACAATGTTAGTAGAGTACAGACACACATATGCCGTAAGATATATTGTTTCTAATAAAAGTGGAGGATTCCGAGGAATGACAACGGCCATATATTCGGTACAATCTCATGAAAAATTCCTAGCCCAACTATTGAACTAGAGCTCCTGCACCGATAAAGTACAATACAAAGAATAATTAGTGCCAAATGTTGCTAAGATCTCTATTTCATTGTCTGAATGACTAGTTTCGGCAATACGCAGTACCCATCATCAGATCATGTGTTTCAGACACAACATTTTTGACAATTAGCAAAAGCACTTGTATTTTCCCAACAAGGGGGACCACAAAAACGTCGTAGGCTGCCACATTAATGCAGCCAGTGGTACTTGACTGCATAGATTCCAGCCCTTTAAAACATGATAAAACAAATAATCATGTCACACAAAAATAAATTATGTCATCTGCGGTTAACTGACGAGTTAATTTTAACTCCGGATTATATTTAGAAACCGATAAGTAACTATATTGTCAAAACATGACATAGCATACATCTCCATTTCCACGTTGAAAAGTAAAAAGGTACTTTAAGTGTTTACTCGTAATTGGAATTGAGAGACACTAATTAAAAATTCAAGGCTAAACATGCACGATGCGGATAAATTTTCAAATGATGTGTTGTGAAAGGAGATGCCATTCTTAAAAAATGTTCAATTTATCTCTTCATTAGAAAACATGATACATCATTTTTTTTAAAAACAATGTTTCTAGTTAAAATCAGAGAAACAGGTCTATAACCTCAATATACTAAATCGGATAATGCCACAGGACCGCAAGAACCCATATGCACAGTATGTGACTGTACGCATAGAAATTACAGTATCTTGAGAATGAAAAAAGCAATGTAACTCTGCTCGGAATTTTAAATAACGATTCGATACGTTATCTGAACTTCATACACTCCAATGCTTGTGCTAAAATCAACCATTCAAAATTCTTACGCAAAGCGTTCCTATTGCTGTAAATTCTTAAACTTTTTGCATTGGTTTACATAATTTGATGCAGCAGGATGAATGCGTCAATTACGACTGGAAATTCAAAACTACAATGGCAAACTGTAAAAATTTTAATAATTTTCTGAAAAACATTATTCAAATCGTTTGTCTCTCAACATGGATGGCACTGAATTTACAACTCGCGTTTGTTCGTTGGATTTAATTCGTAGTATCTCGAGAAAATCATGTAATATCAATCTGATCTCAATATCAAATACAATTTCAACATTTCATTTACGTTTCAAACACTGCAGTTTAGAAGTTAAGATATATCACAAGAAAGTCAAGGCAATGAGTTTTGACCCAACAAATTAATTATAACATTATGTAATATTTTCCTTAATTGCATACAGCAAGTTACGTATGACGAATGGAGGAAAGAAATTCAGCTGTCTATTCATTGCATGTACCAAACTGTTTATTATTATTGTGGACTTCAGTCCTGAGACTGGATTGATGAAGCTCTCCTCGCTACCATGTCATGTTCAAGACTCTTCACCTCTGAATGAAAATGGAAACCTAAATCATCTTGAATCTACTTATTCTATTCGTCTCTCTGTCTCCGTCTGCGATTTTGTACCCCACCAAATTCCTTCCAATATTAAACTTTTTGTGTCCCAACTTCGTCGCCGCTTTTGTGTCCCAGCCTCGTCGTAGGTGTCGGTGGCCGAGTGGAATGAGACCGACACAGGAACAAAAATAGCACGCTGGTGCAGGTACGGAGGGGAGCAGCCAGAAACTATAAACACTAGAGTAAATTAGAAAGAGATATATATTGCACAGAATGTAACAATACTTAACTTTTACATAGTACTGCAGAATGTTGATACATAGTTGTTAGAGGCCTGCCTAATGCCTGTACGATATCAAAGTCTTCACTGGGGCCTATCTGATTACGAAGGCCCTAACTGGTTGCTATCTCAGTCCCAAGTGCCGATGTCCTTCAGTCGTGGCCACGAGCGGAGTTGTCGCAGAGGGCGCTCGTGGCTGTTGTCGTGAGAACGCCGCGCCGTGCGTGCATGGCGGCGCGCGGCGAAAGCAGGTGGCGCGCACTTTGTACTTGTGCGACACCACACCCCTCGCCCCCAAACCGCCGCGCCGTCGTGGCGTAGGGCTGAGGGCCACGGCGACGGCACTGGGAGGAGGGCCTGGGCGGGGGCGTTACTGGTGGGACGGGCGTCGTAGCTGAGGCTGGGATCGAGACGCCGTCCGCGCCCCGGCATCCGCCTTGCGATCCTCCAGGGAACCCACCGAAACCTGGGGAAGGGCGCATCCCCCGCCCAGGTCATCTTCTGAGGTGCGTGGCCCAGGCGGCGGGGGCACGCACGGTCCCGGAGTCCCTCTCGGTGACGCTGTCATCTGCGGCGGCGACAGCGGCGGCGACGACTGCATCGGAGGTGCGTCGACCTCCATAGGGATCTCGTAGTCCGGGGACGAACGATGTGGCTGTGCTCCCTGGCGGTGAACTGGGTCTGGTATCAAGAAACCGGAGACAGGATCGCGCGGCCTGTGCAAGCGCAATTGCTTTGCGTGGCGCCGCAGCTCCGACCCTGTGGAAGAACGTACAACATACATATTGCGACCGAGCACGCGCTGAATGGTGCCCGGCGTCCATCTTGTCTTGTTGCCAGCAAACACCCTGTACAGCACCGACGTAGAAACCTGAAAACGCGAAGCGCCATACGAACCGACTCTGTGCGTGGGAGGCTGCAGCAGGTGAAGGAGAGTGCGGTGACGGCGGCCGTGTAGCAGCTCGGCAGGAGACGGGCCGTCACGTGGCATGCATCGATACGTAGACAGGAAAATTTGAAGAGCTTGCTGCCTGGAGTGCTGACCTTTCATCTTCTCCATGTGAGACTTTAATGTTCGAACGAAACGTTCTGCTTCACCATTGGACTGAGGGTGAAAAGGTGCAGTGGTAATATGCTGAATGCCATTCACACGACAAAACTGTTGAAATTCCGCACTAACAAACTGAGGTCCATTGTCACTGACGATAGTTTCAGGCAAGCCTTCGATGCAAAACACTGATGTTAAGGCACTGATTGTACTAGACGCCGTCGTTGAGTTCATGGCAATCACGAAAGGAAACTTGCTGAAAGCGTCTACAACAATTAACCAGCGCGTATTCCAGAAAGGTCCGGCAAAGTCAATATGTAAACGTTGCCATGGTCCCTTGGGGCGTGGCCAGTCTGAGAAACGCTGTGGAGGAGCCGCCTGATGCTCCGCACAAACTGTACACTGTGATGTCATGCTCTCTATCTGAGCGTCCATACCAACCCAGGTACAATGACGTCTGGCCAATTGCTTTGTCCTAACAATGCCCCAATGTCCTTGATGCAGGAGGCATAACACTTCTCGTTGCAGGGAACGAGGAACAATCACTCTTGCTTGGTCGTTGTCGGTATGCAACAACAGTACACCCTGACTTAAAGATAATGCATGACGTTGTGCAAAATAACGTCGAACCAGCGGCCAATCAATGTCTTTGGCTCTGGCAGGCCACCCTGAGCGAACAAAACGTGCTACCACACTTAAATCTGCATCCGCAGCTGTTTCTTGTGCAACCCGACGAGAGTTCAAAGGCAATCAAACATGCATCACAGTAGTGCAGACTTTAGTTTGTCAAAGGCAACCTGACAATCTTTAGACCATACAAAAGGAACATTCTTCCTACGTAAGTGATGCAGTGGAGCTGCAATCTGAGAGGCATTGGGAATAAATCTGAAATAATAGTTAAGCTTTCCCATCACTGCTTGCAATTCATGCACATTCTTAGGAGGAGGCAAGTCTTTGATTGCTCTAAGATGTTACTGTAAGGGATGAATTCCTTAGGCATTAATCACATGGCCTAGGTACTCTATTTCAGTTTGAAAAAACGAACACTTTGCTTTATTGCAACGTAGACCTGCTGCAGTCAAAACTTTGAAAAGGCACTCCAGGTTTGCTAAATGTTCTTCAACTGTACGTCCGGATACCACAATATCATCTAAATAGTTCGAACAACACGGTACAGAAACTGTCAGCTGTTCCAAAAAAAAAAAAAAAAAAAAAAAAAAAAAACGCTGAAAAATAGCGGGGGCGGAGGAACTGCCAAAGGGTAGGCGTTGAAATTGAAAAAGGCCCATGTGAGTATTAATGACGAAAAACTTTTTTGACTCGTCATTCAGTGGAATCTGTAAGTATGCCTCTGCTAAATCAATCTTAGAAAAGAAACGAGACTGTCCTAATTTGTCCATTAGTTCGTCAGGTCTGGGCAGGGGATAAGTGTCTACAATTGTTTGACTATTCACTGTTGATTTGAAGTCCGCACAGAGACGAAGTTTTCCTGACGGCTTGGGTATAATTACTATAGGCGAGGCCCACTGACTCGCAGAAACAGGAGAAATCACCCCACTATCTTGCCAACGTTTAAGTTCTTCGGCAACTGTATCACGCAAGGCGATAGGCACTGGTCTAGCTTTACGAAACTTTGGAACTGCAGATTCTTTTAAAGTTACATGTTCCACGAAGTCTTTTGCACAACCTAGTTCCGGCGAAAACAAGTCACTATATTTGTCACACAATGCATTGATTTTATCCTGAGGCACTATTGACGAAATTTGAAGCACATCTTTTTGAATTGATAAACCAAACAAGTCAAAAGCATCTAGTCCAAAAATGTTCTGTGTCGATTTGGCCTGAAGAACTACAAAAGCAACTGTTTTTGTTACACCTTGAAAAGAGGCGGGCAGGCTACACGTTCATAGCTCGGGAATATTTTGTCCTGTGTACGCTGTTAACACTTGCTGTGACGGCGACAATTTTGGCGAACCCAGAAGTTCATAAGTGTCTTTATTTATTAATGTGACAGCGGAACCAGTATCAAGCTGAAATTGCACCGTCTTATTTTCTATGGAGAGATTTACAAAATGTTTGTGCTTCTGGCACACGACAGGTGTGCGCGAATGTGGGCAACGTCTGCTACGGTTTGTGTGCTGCGTATGCGCGGGCCGCGTAGTGAAGGAAGCGGCGCAGACTCGGTACGCAGGGGATTAACAACACTGTCACTAGATGGCACTACCGCCGGATCGGCGTCCGCACAATGCGAGGCTACTGCACTAAAATTACTTTCAGTATCTGCAACAAGTCTACTGGCACTAGCTACACAGTACTGGGCACTATTACAAGGGACAGTTGCAGAAGGCACTAGTTTCCCTACAGGATTGCACTGTACATGGTTATTTTGCTTGTCCCGAACCCTTTTCCGTTGCACAGATGTACGCGCTCGTCGGCGCTGGCTACGTGGCTCACTACATAGTTTTGCCTTAGGTGCAGAAAATTGTCTTGCATTTGAGAACGAACTAAAGCACTGTTCAAGTCCACAGCGTCTATAACATTTATTGAATGAATTGTTCGTGCACTGTGTGAAGTACTGTTTCTAACGGCACCGTTCTTTGAATTTACTTTTTGCATACACACTGACTGCACATGTCCCGATTTGCCACAATGATAACAGGTTGCGTTGCGACTTGGGCACTGGGCACGTTTGTGGCGAGATACACACTGGGGGCAAGATTTACGTACATTTTTCTGAAATAAGCGTTGGCGCCCGTTATGCAAATTACTGTGTGTAACACTACGGGGCGACCTTTGCGTCGCACTTTTACTCTGGCTACTGTTCACTGTCTGTTCAGCACGTCCGGTAGAAAAATAAGAATCACTAGTGCTATACTGAGAACTACGGCTAGGAAAGCGTCCGTTGCGGCGCACTGAATTTACACTGTGGCTTTGCATTTCTACATCTGCTAAGTCAAAAGTATCATGCGCTTCTATAAGCTGCAGTACACTGTCTAATGAAGGGTCAGACTGTTTCAGAATTGCTGCTCTAATTCTGGGGTCCTGAATGTTCTGCGTAATCGCATCTCTTAACATCACGTCACTATACGAAAGTTCACAAGAGCAAGTAAATTTACATTGGCGGGTTAAGCCCTTCAATTCCGTAATCCACTCTTGGTGTGACTGCTGCGGTAATTTTTTAAGTCGGAAAAATCGGTATCGTGCAGCGGCTAGAAGAACTTTTCTCTCATAATGAGCATTCAGTGCATCTACAATTTGTTCAAAGTCTACATCACGAGGAGATGCGAGAGGGAAAAGTTTTTGCAATAGTACGAAGGTCTGGGGGCCCACAATCGATAAGAAAAGGTTCTTCACTCTCTGACCTGTAATTTGATGAGCCGCGACGAGTTCTTGAAACTGTGCGAAATAGTCGCTCCATTCTTCCTCACGTTCGTTGTACTGGCGAAATGTAGCAAGCGGCGCAGCGGCAGGTGTGGGCTGCTGATGTGGCGGCTGTTGTTGTTGGTGAGCAGCCTGTGCCGTCAACTGCGACACGGCCTGCAGTAGTTGAGTGATTTGCGCCGTCTGTAACTGAATAATTTCCATTAACTTTGGGTTCGGGGTAGTGGCCATGCTGACCGATTAGGCGCCGCGCATACAAGTAAATTATAACAAAACACAAATGCAATATGAAAGAGGACGCTCTGCAACAAAAAAAGTCCACAAAACACGTAAAAATATTGTCCCCCAAAATTCTTATAATAAGGGTGGGTGGGCGGGAGCAATTTCTGCGTGCTCCGACTGATGATGTCTGGCTGCTGCAAGCGTGCTGGTCCACGGTTCGTGTATCACTCCTCGTCGCCACTTTTGTGTCCCAACTTCGTCGCCGCTTTTGTGTCCCAGCCTCGTCGTAGGTGTCGGTGGCCGAGTGGAATGAGACTGACACAGGAACAAAAATAGCACGCTGGTGCAGGTACGGAGGGGAGCAGCCAGAAACTATAAACACTAGAGTAAATTAGAGATATATATTGCACAGAATGTAACAATACTTAACTTTTACATAGTACTGCAGAATGTTGATACATAGTTGTTAGAGGCCTGCCTAGTGCCTGTACGATAGCAAAGTCTTCACTGGTGCCTATCTGATTACGAAGATACTAACTGGTTGCTATCTCAGTCCCAAGTGCCGATGTCCTTCAGTCGTGGCCACGAGCAGAGTTGTCGCAGAGGGCGCTCGTGGCTGTCGTCGTGAGAACGCCGCGCGTGCGTGCATGGCGGCGCGCGGCGAAAGCAGGTGGCGCGCACTTTGTACTTGTGCGACACCACAAAACTGACGATTCAAATTTCTTTGTACACAGCTGGTGTCAAAAATTCCAGTACATGATAGAAACAACCATTGTTCCATTTGAAAAATTTTATGTTAGCATCAGAAATACACTTTCAGGGTATTTTAACAATCTGTTTATTGGCTAACAGTACGAGTCCTTGACTACCAATCCATTCTGTGAAAACCGCACATCAATCGCACTTTCCGTTTCCGCAACATTTTGGGGTGCAAGTATTAGGTGATTCACCCTCTATAAGATATAAAAAGGAAAAGAAGCATTTTCTGAAATATGGTAAAGATGAATCTTCGAAGAGTAAATAGCTATTCCATTATTGTCGTTATTTCTCGTTAAATTCTTAAAATCAATCTTGATGTGTAGCAAACTTCACAGGATCACCCGCTGGGGTAAACTGAACAATTACTAAAGATTTCATCAAGATTTCCCCAGCATCTTGGAGTGAATAGGGAACAGTCATCCACACATCCATATCCATTTATACAATGTGCGTCTGAAAAGTTCGGTGAATGGTTCCATATTTTACAAACCGAGCTGACGAAGATGAGGTGGCCGCCCATACACACTGAGGGACATGTGAACAATCACCCCCCTCCCCCCCCCCCTTCCTCGTGCAAAGGTCTGATGTGAAGCGGTGGTACACGCTGCGGCTCCGCTAACAGTGTCAGTGTGTGAAATTGTGTCAGTGCAACATGGGAGCGCAAAACGGAGCACTGTAGCATTATACAGGAGAGGGCGAGCGCTCACAGGCGCCTTGCTGCGGAGCGCGTGGTGTGTGTGTTTGTCCATAGTTAGTTTAAGCGGTTTGTAAGCCTAGGGACATGTCCAGAGCAGTTGAGTCCCATAGATTTACGAACATTTGAATTTTTGGGAGACGCGTTTTATTTCAAATTAGCCATAACGGAGACGGCGACCATAGGATGTTAGTGCAAGTGTGTGATGTTGACGCAGTGAGTAAAATGTGTGTGTTGAGTGGTTTCGGAGATTCAAGAACGCGTGACCTAAGTGCTTCGAACGATTCCACAAGAAGCGTTTACTGAAAGTTAAATTTGTAGATCGCTGTTATTTCCACGGGAACAATGTTCCATATAATATACGATGTCAAAATAGTAGCCGCGGCGGAGCGAATTGAGGCGCCATGCTACAATGCCGTCGGGGGTTTTAATCCCCCCTCGGGCATGGATGTTTGTGCTGTCTTTAGTGTAAGCTAGTTCACAAGTACTTCGTAAGTTTAGGGACTGATGACCCCGTAGTTAAGTCCCATAAGTTCTACAAACATTTGAACTTTTTTTTAAATAGTTGACAATGGCAATTACTCTGAAGGCCTCTAAAGATATTTTATTTCTAACTCTTGTTTCCTATATATTTGAGATCATTCACCGAACTTTTCAGAAGCACCTTGTATCATGACGATGGGAGAAGAACAATTTTTGAAGGTGGCTGATTAACAGCAACCGTAATGCAATTTTTAACAATTTTGTGTACCAGCCAACCAAATACGTAATTTTTAGGCTCTTGACCTAGGTTACGTTGTCACTAAGGACAACAGAATAATAAAAATAGTATCATAAAACACATGATGTCAAAAATATTACGTGCAGGATTGTTCAGGTCAATTAAAATAAAAATTAGCATTCTGGCCATAAACATAAAACACAAATTACACCAGTATGTTGTGGGCCAGAATACTAATTCTTATTGTAATTGACTTAAGCAATACTGCTCGTAATATTTTTGACGTCATGTGTTTCATGTAACAGTTTTTATTCCTCTGGTGAAGTTGTCCTTAGTGGCAACGTAACCTAGGTAAAGAATCTAAATTTGCGCAACCGGTTGACTGGTATACAAAATTGTTCTAAAAAAAAAAAGAGGAAAGAAGAAGAATATGAACAGATAGAGATGGACCGATATAAGGTAGAAGGAGAAGGGGGAAAATGAGTAGTCGGTGGTAAAGGGGAGGAAGTGACGGAGAATAGGGAGGAAAATGGACGGAGATAAGACGGAGGAAGAGATGGACAGGGAGAGGAGATGAACTAACAGAAGTTTAGAATAAAAATATATCTGCCTTGTTTTTTATTCAAAAGACATGAAGAACTTATAATTTAAAAAATACAGTCTCGATCGCAAGAGAATGTTTATTGTTGTTAGGCCATCGGTTTCAGTCTGCTTGTGAGACCATCTTCAGGCCGACCATGGCAGCCGATTGTGGGCTGCAGTTGATTTCCACAGCCAACGATGTGCGAGTCGAGAACCGTTGGCTGTGGAAATCAACTGCAGCCCACAATCGGCTGCCATGGTCGGCCTGAAGATGGTCTCACAAGCAGACTGAAACCGGTGGCCTAACAACAATAAAAATTCTCTTGTGATCGAGACTGTGTATTTTAAAATGTAATTTCATTAACGATCGCTGTTTCTCCAAAATGTATTCTAAAGTTACACGGAGAACTGCTACGTTTGGTGACTTTATTTCATGTGCGCTCCAGAGCACCGTACAGTACCTGTGTAGCGGCAGCGGCGCGGTGCATTTTGGTGCTGTTGCGGTGCGCGCGGCCTCACGCCGGCAGAAGCGACCGCAGCGCGCGGTCCAGCTGCGGCGTTGCAGGCGCAGGCGGCGTTTGCCGGGCGCGCCGCTAAGAGGTATAACATACAGCATCGAAGCCCATAATCCGCACTGAGCCGCCCCTAAGCTGATTATAAATGGATACCGGCGCTGGGTGGGGGTGGGGGCGGGGAGGGGACGCGGCGCGTCGCCGCAAATCCCCGCCTCTGGCCGGACTCGCGGACGCTGGACGCCGCGCGGGCTGCTGTGCTGTCACGCATTCCTCTGCCTCTGCCGCGACTGTCAGCGGGCGAAATGTGGCCTGCGGATACCGGCCAGCCGCTCGCCCTTTACAGTGCAGGCAGACCGAGACAATACTGACAAGGCACTCCTGGTCCATGCCCTCTACCCCAGCATACTCCTCCGAACAGAGGAAGGGCATACTTCTTAACGGAAGATGACCCATATCCAACACATCTGCACGAATCATCCGGTCTGAGAAAGACGCCAAAACTATTGAGCACCCTAGCTAACTTAGAGATTTTCGAAAGCTAATGAATTCAAACAGATAGAGACAATGTGTTTTGAAACAAAATATCTGATACGTGGTCAGTGATTTCCTTACCACGATGTTTTTCCTTTCTTTGGTGCTCTTTGTCCTTTATCATTATTGACGGCGAGTGTTGGTTGAAGTGGAATGGAGCGTGTCCGGCTGAGATAGGAAGGCCGTGAGTGCGGCGTGCATGTGAGGCTGTCGGATTGTGTTAGAACTACGTGTTGATAACTCCTCTTGCCTCGCACCAAGAGAGGCAATAGACATATCCTGCAATAATGATTGTTAAAGGAAGGGAAAGAAGAAGGATAGGAAAGAAAGGATTGACGGTGGCCGCATTTGGGCATTGATGTTAAGCAATGGCGACAAGTGAAAATGTGAGCCGGACCGGTAATCGAACCCGGGTCTCCCGCTTCGGGCCAGCGGTGGCCTTAACCATTGGCCATTCGTGCTCGCCTTCCGTCCGTCTCAAATTCCCACATGTCGCACGCTATGTTTGTATTGCCCCTATCGTCCAAGCCCTCTTATACACGCCATTACGTATTCGCGTGCGAGGTCGGACGTATGACCGCATCTGCGTTGAAATAACTGAAGCTGACGCCGTCGTCGCGTTTTAATACTTTTTGTATTGGTGTGGTGTCTATTCTTTCGATCGAAGCGGGAGACCCGGGTTCCATTCACGGTCCGTTCGATTCCCGGTCCGGCTCATATTTTCACTTGTCGCCATTGCTTAATATCAATGCCCAATCCTTTCTTTCCTATACTTCTTCCTTCCCTTCCTTTAACAATCATTTGAAAATGCTATTTGGCTGCGAAGCAGGTGTGGTGTTTGTTCTTTCGGACGTCCGAAAGACCAGACACCACACGAATACAATAAAAGATATATCCTGGTCATTGTGGTCGCATTTTCTCGTTTCTCTTGATTGCTGTCCATTTCGGAGGTTACGGTCAACATAACTGTTCGACAACATACTAAGGTCAAATGTTCAAATGTTTGTACAGCTTATGGGACTTAACTATGGGGTCATCAGTCCCTAAAATTACAAACTACTTATGAACTAGCTAACACTAAGGACGGCACAAATATCCATGCCTGAGGGGGGATTCGAACCCCCGAACGTAGTGGCCGTGCAGACCGTGACTGGCGCGCCGCAGTCCCCTCGGCATCGCGGCCGGCTACTAAGGTCATCCAATGGTTTGGCCCTCCGAAGTCTTTGGTTAGTTACCACCAGCTCCTATTATCCTAAGGCCTCTTCTGCCGAGCGGGTGAACGACAATTTAAAAGCCGCCCTCCGCATTTACCACGCGAGGAAACCTCCTCGCGGGGATACCACTATCCCTTGGCTCAGTCAAGCCTTCAACACTCTCGGCATGTTACTGGGACAACTTTCGCCTTCCTCATGTTTTTATACACCCTCAGATCCCCCTTTCAATCTTTGGAATTGAAATAATTTGTTTCCAGGAGACATCACTTTGGTAGCCTTGACGGAGAATTGGCATCAGGCAGGCCATAACATACGTATAACTAATCAGCGTCAGGAATGTAATCGGGGATGTAGGCCTTTCCAGGGCAAGATAGGGGATTTGGTATATATAAAATTTTCGGGCAGGATGTTATCGGAAAATGAGACCTCGGTCATTAAAAATTTAGGGCCCATTAGTTTTGAAGCCAGAGAGCTTTCTTCAAGGAAGACGTTTCGGGTCTTTTGAACCAGATCAATATAGGCGATCGGTCGGAAGTGGTCGGATGTGGTAAACTGCAAGACTTTCAGTTCAACAAAACTCTTAATCATTGCATGATTCTAACGATTTGTTGTCTCTGATAAGAACTGTTTATACTTTTCACTTGGCCACATAGAACTGGTAATCATTGTTTTAATATAATTAATTTTATAGAAATAATTATAATCGTGCTAATACTTGAATAAAAGTAATTTGAAGTTTTATTTTGTTGTTGACATAAATTCCGGATGTCAATTACAAATGAGCGAAATGGTTAACTGTCCGATTTAAACAAACTAAACGGAATAATTTACAATACACAGTGAACAGACTCAGTTTAAGCAGATAAATCGAAGCTTAATTCTCAGATAACCTGATTATACTTCATCTGATCTTTCTTTTTTTTTTTCTTTTCACCTTGCCTACCATTTCACATACTTTAAAACTTATTTATTTCCCTACCATTTTGTTTATGGAACATCCATAAGTATTTTACTTCATACTTACTATTAATAGTACTAAGTTTTCAAAGTATTTTATACCTAATAACTATACGAATAATTTGAAAACTTATTAACAGTTACAGAAAGGGCACATTGCACAGAGATATATAGCATATGCTTCTCTGATGTCAGAGAAAAACGTCATTTTGAGTAAACCTACTTTCATCAGCTTTCCCAACACCCAGTTATTTGGATGACTTCACTAGTTCCTTTGTGAATTGATCAATATTCTAGCTATAGGACACTATGGTTTTTGTTTAGTTCAAAATGTCTTATTTCTGAATATCATTTGAGTTATCAATCGTCATAGCTCTTTAACCTTTTCAGTCCTACATTATAAATTCAGCTTTAGAAAAAGTAAAATTCCGTGTTTTCTCTGTTAATACAATGCCCTAAACATCATTTGTGTTTTCTAAAATTTATTATCTAACAATTTTTATTATGTCATGTATTTCATGCACAAAACACACGTTTATATCAAGGTTTATTTTTGCTCGGGACGTTATTTTGTTCGTATGTAACCCCGTCGGATCAATAATGTTTGCATAATGTTCGCCACAGTAGCAAATACAAGACAATACATTGATGAAATAAAATAACATGAAGCACACTCATGCTCACACACACAGTCGCGTACAGACGGCAACGTAACACAACCTACAAGTCGAATAAATTAATGCCTCTGAAGTGGTTACTCGCCGTACCAAGCGGCAAAATATCGTACAACAATGCGACTTTAAGGATTGATGCATACAGTACGATATAAATTAGTTTTTAATACGTTGTTGTTGAGGAAAAACACTTGGAATGAAAGGATTAAGAAATTCAGAATAAAACTTTCACTCTGCAGCGGAGTGTGCGCTGATATGAAACTTCCTGGCAGATTAAAATTGTGTGGCGGAACTGGGACTTGAACCTGGGACCTTTGCCTTTCGCGGGCAAGCGCACTTACTTCCGCCAGTACCTCGCCTCCTACTTTCCAAACTTCACAGAAGCTCTCCTGCGAACCATGCAAGACTAGCACTCCTGGAAGAAAGGATATGGTGGAGACATGGCTTAGCCACAGCCTAAGGGATGTTTCCAGAATGAAACTTGCAGCGGAGTGTGCGCTGATATGAAACTTCCTGGCAGATTAAAATCGTATGCCGGAACCTGGACTCGAACTTGGGACCTTTGCTTTCGCGGGCAAGCGCACTACCGTCTGTGCTATCCCCTCACTCCCCTGCAGAGTGAAAGTTTCATTCTGGAAACATCCCTTAGGCTGTGGCGAAGCCATGTCTCCACCATATCCTTTCTTCCAGGAGAGGTAGTCTTACATGGTTCGCAGGAGAGCTTCTGTGAAGTTTGGAAAGTAGGAGGCGAGGTACTGGCGAAGTAAAGTTGTCAGGCGGCATCGTGAGTCGTGTCGGTATAGCACAGTCGGTGTTCGCTTGCCCGCGCAAGGCAAAGGTCCCAGGTTCGAGTCCCGGTTCCGCACACAATTTTAATCTGTCAGAAAGTTTCACGGTTAAGAAATTATGAAGACGACAATACCTATCTCCAATAAAAAATAAGATGTTAGTATCAATGTAGCACCCCAGACAATAGATAAGGCAACCAACAAATTAACATGAGTACTAATACAGCTCCCTAGAACACAATGAAAAAACATTGCAGCAACTACTGGGTGATTTAGTAAAATGCGTAAACTAAACAAACAGTTTCAGTTTTAGTCTGCACTGCTTGACATGTCTAGTAGTAAAATAACGTTAACTGTAAACTTGGTAACGAGAAGCGGTAATCCACTTGTTCGGTCCCCTGCTTTTTTCCTTCCGTGAAAGGAGGACAACGAGGGAAAGTTTTAAAATACGGCTGATCTCGTAACTAAACTCCTCGAAATGGCTGTTATATGAACTACAACTTATGCGCGACATCTGCTAGGAGCGTTAAAGAGCCGTAAAAGTCAGCGAAACAATGGCACTTGCGTTTTATTGGCTTCGTAAATAACTCGGGGAGAACACTACTTAATTGCATTTATGTTGTACAGCATGCAGCGCACGCCATTAAAGCGCTGCAGCTGTAAAACTGAGCCGCATACCTACTGGCGCGCCAGTAACAGCCGCCAGCCGCCAGTAGCCCAGATGAACGGCCCTCTCCAGGAGACGAGCTGCATTTCTTCCTGGCGCCACTAGTTTCTGTCCTCCCTTGACAGTAATGGCGCTTGCTTTCGCAGACACGCTTTTTCCATGTCTGCTAACGAAGTTTTTGCTATTCCAACGCTCTGAAACTGTCTTGTGAAATTATGCTTAAGTTCTCTCCGCCACGTCTGGGATTTCTCTCTTCCTTTCACGGTAACTACGATACACTAATTTTAATTACTACAGTACTACTTGTTTCATCTCACTTCAGTACATGTCTTTCATCTAGTTCTTAATTATTTAGAACACTTCTTTGAAGGTCACTTTCTTGTCTATCACTTGGGTGTGTGATGCAATTAATTTTAAAAAATGTACAAATGTTTGTAATTCTATGGACCAAACTGCGTGGTCATCAGTCCGTAGCTTACAAACTACTTAAACCTAGGTAAACTAACCTACGGACAAACACACACACCCATGCCCCAGGGAGGACTCCAACCTCCACGGCAAGCAACCGCCCGCTCCGCAGCGAGACGCTTTAGATCGCTCTGCCACTCCACCGCGGCCAATTAACTTTAAATTCACATTCTGCTGAGTAAAGTTTTCAAACTTCTAATATAACTCAGAATGAGATGGCAGTGCAGCATTGAATGGCTTTCTTTCTAGTATATGTTGAAGGGTAATTTGTATCCACTGCTATTGCTTTTCCGGTTATATTGAAGAATATGTAACTGTTAAAACTATTGCTGTAGAAAGCTGGTTAGGTCGCAAAATTTTTTATTGCAGGTCACACTTCTCGTATAGTAGGGGAAAGTCGTGTAAGATAGCGACATTAATCTTATATTAATTGCTGTTCGTTAGTCTCACCAAAACGCGAGAACGGCTGAACCGATTTGGATAATTTAGGCTCGAAATATTCGTTGAAGTCCAGGGAAGGTTTAAACGGTCATAAAATATGTGAAAAGTTGTCCGGAAAAGAGGAAAATTGGGAAAAACTGAAACAGCTTGTCCCCGTGAGCTATCAATACTTGAATACAGCCTGACAGGACATGGATCGTATGACATAGGTTTTTTAGAAAAACTACCTGAAAATTGGAAAATTTGTGAATAACTGGAAGTGCATTTTTCAATGTGTTTTTGATTGAATTCAGCACTATAACTAACTATTCGCACGACGGAGAGGGGTAATTCTCTTTTTGTTTTGTTCATTTTGGTCTTGGAAAAGTTTTCAGTAAAGTAATAAAAAATAATGATAGTTAAAAACGAAAGTCGCAAAATTCGAACCAAATTCCTTTATCAATGTGTTTCTAAATATACTCAACAGAATAAGTTGAGAACCGTTCATCCGATTGCGATAAAGCTTTGATCATTTGACCTTCAAAGTTACCCGGAAAATTGAAAAATTTGCGAAAAACTGAAAGAGCTTTTTTTCAATAGGATATCAATATCATTCGTCTGATTGCGATAAAATTTTGCATATTTGACCTTCAAAGCAAAATTTGGAAAAGTTTCCCGGGAAATTGGAAAATTCGGAAAAAATAGAAAGAGATTTTTCTATGAAAATTCAATACTATTCATCTGATTGCGATAAAAATTTAGCACATTTGACGTTCAAAGCGACAGGAAGGTTTTTACTGAAGTAAATGTTTGGAATAGTTGGCTAGAAAATAGGACATTTATGGAAAAATGAAAGAGCTCTTTTCTTTGGGATATCAATATCATTCGTACGATTGTGATAAAATTTTGCACATTCGACGTTCAAAGCAAGAGTACATACATAGAAGCAATTGCGAATCATTGCTGGGTCGACTAGAACACTAGATGACTCGGTGAACTTCGTATCACTTACCTCTTAATATAAACCATATTAACTTAAACTATATCTAGACCCAGTAACTTTGTAAATGCATCATCAGATAGTCTAAGTATCGGGTCGATAGTGGGCGGAAAGAGTGGGCAAATCATGCACACATGTCCAGGGTAATGTTCATGTCACATTCAGGGAAGGTTTAAACGGTGATAAAATATGGAAAAATTGCGAGGAAAATAATGACGTGGTTGTTTGTGTTGGGTGCATTCAGAAATATACTTTGAAAGAGTAAAGTTCGCTTTACACGATCTGAACCCGTATATGATCTGTGAACGATAAAAATGAACTGCTGTTCGTTAGTCTCGCTAAAATCGAGAACGTCTGAACCGATTTAGCTATACATCATTACGTAAACCACTGAATATATTGTGATAAGATCTGGCGTGGAGATAGCTTGAGCGCTGAAGTACCGGATAAGAGTGTAATTCAAGATATTTTTTGATTTGAAGTATATAAAGCTAAATATCGAACAACAATTACCCTCTGCTAGAGCTATTTACTCTTTGACTTCTTAATTTTACCGTATCTCAGAAAATTCTTTTATTAGTTGCTACGTCTACGTAATTTGATTCAACACAAGGAATACCATGCACGTACAGCGTGTTTAATCCACATCCATTACGCCAAAAACAAAATAAAAATTTAAACTTGATTTGTCATTCTGACACTAGATTGATGTGTTGGGTGCGTTCAGTAATGTACTTGGAAAGAGTAAAGTTCGCTTTACACGATCTGAAACCGTATATGAACTAAGACACTGTCAAAGGTTACACAAACACTAAATATATGTAAAGAGCACACTGAATATAGTGCCACTGCAAAGTGCCTTGAAAGTAACGCCAAAAACACACAAAAAATTTAAACATCATTTGTCATTCTGTCACCATTATAGTTAACATTATTATTGCACGAAAACATTATTATTTGATACTGTTTACAATGCCGAGGAGAAAAGACCTAACATAGGTCGTCAAAGTCAATCAAATGTGCTACCTAACCGCACTGATGACCAGCGAAAGCCTGATAATGATGACAGTAGAATTGGTATGGCAGATTTGCGTTCTAGAGTGAATTACAATGAAGTAGATGGGTATAGAATGGAACGAGATCGGGCACATCGATTACAACAACAGTGATCACGGGAAAATGAAATTGATCGATTCTGCAGACGCAATGCTCCAGTGAACATGGAACGAGGGGCGTTGTCTTATGACCCTGAAATGATTATGGTGCCGACGAATCTGTAACAATTGGGGAAATGTCAATCACTTGTCAACACTGTAAAGCTGTAAAATGCATCAGTGAATCTCCAGGCTTACTTAGTGCTGGTGATAAAGTAAAATTGTCCAATTGGTCCCACCACCTGATCAATTACACTTCTTGGCCAACATCCAAAACTATAACAATTGCTTCCAAATGACGTCGATTGTTGCAGGGCATATTGCACAGAACAGTTTCATGCCCACATTCAAGGTTATGTACCATAATTGTTTTAAATAAATTTATAATTTGTATCACAAATAATTTAACAAGATCATAAACAATTGCAGATACAAGGACAAATTCATCACCTATTTCGGGCACTGGTACCAGTAACAGATCAATTTTGCAAATTTATTTTATCAAGATGCGGGCGTGATAGGCGTTGTGCTGACAATCCAACAGTTAAGCCATCCATCGTCCAACAACTGCAAACTTTTTTTCGTCAAAACAATGATTTAGTGAAAGTATTCAAAGTGGCACTAGATTGGATGCCACCAGTTAGCAATAATATTGTAATAAGAGCTGACAAAACACCTGCTGATGAGCATGCAAGGAGGTTTAATTCAGCAACAATAGATGAAGTGGCTATTGTCATTGTCAGAGAAAATTTGCACTCAGTATGGTTTATATTAAGAGGTAAGTGATACGAAGTTCACTGGGTTATCTAGTATATATATTGTCTAAGACTGAAGACTTTTTAATATTCATAGAATATATGACATCAACTGCGATTGGGCAAAGCTGAAAATGTGTACCCAGCCGGGATTCGAACCCGGTCTCCTGCTTTCTAGGCAGTTGCGCTGACCCCTAGAGCACTGGGGACACAGTGATCACCGCACCTGCAAGGACTACCGAAGCACGCCTCTCGTCAGATACAAATTCCCAGCTTCGCCCTGCCCAAAGTACTCAAACTCGTTGTTTAACTAATTCCCGTAAGATTAAGGGCTTCAAACTTTGCCCAGCCCTCCCCACTAACGATAGGATCATTGCCCGTCACCGGCATATTATATATATATATATATATATATATGTGGCGTCTGTTGCGAGAGAACAGACGACACTTCTGATCCTTCAGTTGTTATTATTAATATTCATAGAATACATGACATCAACTGCGATTGGGCAAAGCTGAAAATGTGTCCCCAGCCGGGATTCGAACCCGGGTCTCCTGCTTTCTAGGCAGTTGCGCTGACCCCTACACCAATGGGGACACAGTGATCACCGCACCTGCAAGGACTACCTAAGACGTTTTAGCTAGTCCTGTTTTTGTTAACGACAGAAATATTCATCAACTTCTTGTAGCCGTTCAGCTGTTCAGATAAAAGGCACTTACATGGGTGTCATTAGGGTTTGTTTTAAGTGAGTTCTTGAAGTAGTTTGACATCATTTTCAGGGCTTCATCTAGTTAAATTTCACACTGTTCATGTGTTTTGCCTTGTACGGCGATGCCAAAAAAATGTTCAAATGTTTGTAATGCTTATTGGACTTAACTACGGGGTCATCAGTCCCTAAACTTACAAACTACTTATCAACTAGCTTATCCTAAGGACGGCACAAATATCCATGCCCGAGGGGGGCGATGCCAAGATCACCAGCATACATAGAATGTTATGCTTGAGGGTGTATTGGTTGATCGTCGGTGTATATGTTGAAGATGGAAGGGGCTGTGGTAATCCATTTCTCAGATCTCTCCACCTACATTATTTCCCCATTAAGTACAAAGTAGTAATGCCTGCTACTTATCAGTAAGTCGATTATGTTGGTAAAATTGTAATCCATTAGTGTGTTGTGTATTTTGCTCAGGAGAGTTTTATGATTGATGGTATCGTGCCCAGCGGGAACCACCCCAGTTATCTCACTCCGCTGAAAACAGTCCTCTATAAATCTGACGTGTACAAGATTTTACTGGCCAGAAACCCGCTTGTTGGGGAATAAGTTTCGGATCTAGATGGCCCAGGATACGATTAAGGATGAGACGTTCGTACAGTTTGTATACATGGCACAACAAGGATATCGCACGATAGCTACTCGGCCGTTTAGGGTCTTTGCCTTGCTTGAGAACAATTACTTTTGATTTGCGCCATAGTTTTGGTATTTGACAGGTATTTTGAAAGTTATTATAGAGGTGTAGAACTAGTGCACTGGTAAAAAACATTTTCGCTGCTAAAAGTGAACCATATAACCGACGAATGCATCTCTCTCGGCCTAAATTATTTTAATTATTTATACCATGCGCATTAAACACTCATTATTGACATTAACCTACTCTTGTACTCTCTATTATACTGTTTCTTTTCCCTACAGTACCGTCTACAGCTGGTGCTTTCGTTTTCGTATATTTGACACGAAATGTGAACATGATTGTTTCAAAAATGCATTAAATTGATCTACGTAGTTAAAACTTAAAATTCACATAGTGTCTGAAACCATCTAATTTCAATAAATAAATAAATCGTCAATGAAAAATAAAAACCTTGAACGTTACAAAAATGTTCATATGTTTGTTAAGCTCATGGGATTTAACTTTCAAACTACTTATAAACTAACTTATATTAAAGACAGCACAAACATCCATGCCCGAGGTAGGATTCGAACCCCCTTCGGGAATAGGCCACGCTTATTAGAGAATAGTGCCTCAATGTGCTCAGCCACTCCGCCACGGCGGAACATTACAGTTTAACCTTAAGTATCCTTTCGTATGGAAGTCCGTTACTTCGAAATATACATCAACGTTAATCTCAGTCCCTTTCGCTGAATATGGTGATGTAAACAGATGAAACTCATCCTCTATTGTGGAATCATTCTTGGATCACACCTGGTTGTAACTTTTTTTTTTCTTTATTGTATTTTGAAGCCAGCGGAAGGTGACAGGCTGGCAGCAGCTTCAATGCTGCTCTTCAGCCAACTGTACAACAGAAACTTGACATGAAGATTTAAAATATATTCAAGAAGAAAAAAGAATTCAGAATTTAGAAAATTAAAGGAGATGAAATTGGAGAAACACTGATAGCAGTAAAACATACAGTTACAATTTAAAATGGCCACGGTGGTTAAGAGACACATATCTCAAGTTTATGGAATATTCCGTCGGTACTTGGAGGAACAAAGACATATTAAAAACTTAAATACGTAGTATTTTTGTTCCACAATATTTTATTTGTTTGTTATTAGCAGCTTTCGGCTTCTTAGGTCGTCGTCAGATAACTTCGTACTAAACAGATAGTCCACGCGTAACATTGAGGTTACAAATACAAAGATGGTTCTTCAAAGAGATGTGAATCGGCCAATTTCTTATGTCTATGAATCAATACTACAATATTACCTTAATGTTAGGTGTGGACTATCTGTTTAGTACGAAGTTATCTGACGATGACCTAAGAAGCCGAAAGCTGCTAGTAAAAAACAAATAAAAATATTGTGGAACAGAAATACTACGTATTTAAGTTTTTAAGATACATATATGTACGCTAAAAACTCATTGAAGAACATACGACGATAACTAGAGCACACACTTAAAATCACTCGCCAACTCAAATTGCTGACGTCTTTAAACTTGAACACAGTGCACAAACACTCGCACTGACACCTGAACACTGACGAAGAACTGATTAAAATCTGATGACTCAGGTTCCTCATAGGGGATAAAGATGTGAGGGCTGGAGAAGAGGGGGAGGGGAAGGAGGTGACAGGGGTGGGGGGGAGGAGGAGATGGCGCAAAGACTGCCAGGAAAGGGGAGGGAGAGGGAAGCTAATCGAGGGGGGGCGAAAGGACTGGAGGGGTGAGGGAGAGGGGTCGTACAAATACGGGGAAGGATTAAGGTTGGTAGGAGAGATAAATCTGGGGATGGACGGCGCCATGTGAGAGAGGGAGGTGACGGAAGTTACCATCGGAGATCATGTGGAGAGTGTAGTGATGCAGGGATGGAGGGATAACGAGGTATCGGCGTGGCAGAGGCCTGGGATACGAGCGGGTGCTTGGAGACAAGTTTGAGAGTTACAGCTGCGGTGGAGTAGCCGAGCGGAGCGTGCGGTTTCTCGCCGTCGGAGGTTCGAGTCCTCCCTAGGGCATGTGTGTGTGTGTGTGTGTGTGTTTGTCCTTAGGTTAGTCTACCTTAGTTTAAGTAGTTTGTAAGCTACGGACTGATGACCACGCAGTTTGGTCCGATAGATTTACAAACATTTGAACATTTTTGAGAGTTACATAGCGGAGGCGGAGGTGTTCGAGGAACTTCAGTAGATGTGGGAAAGGAATAAGGTCATAGCTGTAACACTTTTTTTTCTTTATTGTATTTCAATGCCCCATAGGGCAGGCTGGAAGCACCATCATACGCTGCTTTTTATCCCAGTGCTTGACAGTTGGAATGGTAGCTTAAAACAGGATATTAATATGTTGAATGTAACAATAAAAAAGAAGATAAATTTTGGCGAATGTAAAACAATGAAAGTGCCACGGTGGCTAATAAACACAGATTTTGCACACTGAATCGTGACAAAAACAGACAATAAGAAACAGGACACAAATTGTTCTGCCTATGCAGTGGTGCTGAAGTCTTAAAATCACGCTCACCCGGATATAACTCTTTAGCGCGGTGCACTATTAAAAACACTGAGTAAAGCACTGAGACCCCGCAGGGGGAGAGGTGAAGGAAGGGAGGGGTGGGGGAGTGGGGAAAGAATACGTAAGAACTTTGAGTTAGGGGAAGGGAGATCCAAGTGGGAGAGGGAAGGGAGGTGAGTGGGAGTGACGGGGGCCACGCAATATATGGGGAGGGGAGGGATTAGAGCTGATAGGTTGGGTAAATATCAGGACGGTGGCGTCATTCAGGAGAGGGAGGTGGCGAAAGATACCGTGGGAGACGATGTGGAGAGTATGAAGGTGGCGGGAGGGAGAGATATGCTGGAGCCGGAGTGGCAGGGGCTCGGGGTTCGTCAGGAGGGGAGAGCCAACAGGGTGATGGGATTCAATTTTTCAGGATGTGTAGAGGAACTTTAGAAGGTGATGGAAAGGAAAGAGATCGTAGAGGATATGCGTAGGGGAAGGGAGGTGGTTCCAGTAAGTGAGGCAGAGGGCGTAGCGATCTAGGATTTGGAGGGATTTATGATGGGAAAGGCGGATATCCAAGCTGGGTGGAAACTGCAAAGGACAGGACGCGTCAAAGAACGATAGGTGTATAGGATTGAGGAGGGGTTAAGTCCCCATGTCTGGCTGGAAAGGAGCTTGAGGAGGTTGTGACAGGAGAGGTCTTTATGACGGACTGTTTGAAGGTAAGGGTTCCAGGGTAGGAAGCGATCCAGGGTGAGGCCGAGGTATTTGAGGGTGGAGGTTTGGGGGATGGGATGGAGTGTGAGGTACAGGTCGCGGTGACGTAAGGATCGGGTCGTAAGACCTATAATGATTGCCTGGGATTGGGTGGGGTTGATGGAGCCACTGGTTTCACCGAGTGGGGAATTGGGAGAGGTGAGACTGCAGACGGTGCTGAGGACGAGTTGTAACACTATAATCCAGATCTAATGCATTGATTTCACTGTACTGAAAACTTGGGAACGTAAATACGTCCTTTAAATTTGAGATAAATGTATTTATGTGTTTGTATATTTTATAACAACGTTTTGTTCTTCATGTGTAATGTTACTGTAACCAAAAAATGTAACTGCACTAAGTAAACATCGTTAAGAAAAATGTGAGATTTGCATTGTGTAGAGTGTGGTCTCCGGCGGGCGAGAGAGAGCGGGAGTGCGCTAATAAAAAGGGTTGTGTGCTGTAGCCTGAAGTGAGGGAGTGAGAGCTAAGGCGCGGGAATGAGCAGTGCCACATTTGATTTTAGCTGTCAAATGTTGGCGGAGTACGAAGTTTGTGGCACGTTATCCAGTGATGAGGAGGTATTAGTTTTTAAGTACATCTAGATCCTATCTTGTAATTTCTCATTAAATGGAAGTGAGTCCGCAACTTCAGCATTGTCGACTAGAGTATTTCTGGCTTCTCAATAACGAAAACGTATTGTAAGATTGCTCCAGTATTCCCTACTACACAAAATTGAGACTTTACACAAAATTCTTGTGACTATTGTTACTAACAGTGATTGAATTGATAAGTAATCATTTAAAGTGCTCCCAGCTGTTCATTATCCCAAGACATTATTACTTGTGTAGAGTCCTATCCTGTCCAGCGACATGTAAACTGTCGTTATACAAGTAACTGACCTGCCAAGCCAGATACATTTATTTTTCAAGAGTTATAATTGACGACTTTATTTAATTAATTTGGTTACGCAATAACAGTATGATGATTTCAACTGACAGAAATTTTTCCAGCAATCAGTCCTAAAAATACATTTATTTATTCGCAAATCTAGATTTCATTATCAATGCTTAAAAACAATTAAAATACTTAAAACATCTCGACCTTCATGTTGGAGGTTGCGTTCGTACTGACACAGCTGTTACAATTCTAGATTTGCGAATAAATAAATGTGTTTTTACGACTGATTGCTGAAAAAATTTCCACAAGTCAAATACAGTCGTAGAGCACAAATTCCACCATGGAATCAAACCTGATAGGATTTCAATTGATCAAATCTAAAAAAAAATTTTCCCGAGGATTCTTACAATGAATCTGAGTGTGTAATCTACATTATCCACTATTAATTTTATGTAGTTGTTCCATTTCATACTCCCCGATATTTTATGGAAGACGCAATAATTATTTATTAGTAATGAGTTGTACCTCCATTGGCATTGAGAACAGCTGCAACTCTTCGACGAACAGATTCGTAAAGTGTCTTTTAGTACTGAAAAGGAGTTATTCATTCTGGTACCAAAAATTTGCCAGTTACTTCAACATTGTTGCAACTGTAAATTTTACACTCTGCTCTAAAACGCACCATATCGGTTCACTTATGTTGAGGCATGGCTATTACGCTGATCAGGGAGGTGTGTGATAACCTTCTGATGTACAAATCACATCTGAGCCTTTATGGCTATGTGCGAGCTTACATCATCATTTTGTAATATGTCAGTGTTTTTCAGCAATATGTTAGTTGGAATAAACAGTTTTCTGTCGATGATGGTGAGATATTCTTTCACAGTTAACCGACTACTGACGGTATGATAAAACAATATAAATGCGGTAATCAAGACGAAACCTCCTACATGCTTGACTGTAGTAAGTATGTATGCGATAACATAAACTTCTTTGGGGTTTGTGATACACAAATGACGTTATTTAAAGAAATCTACTTGAACAATGATTTGTATTATCATATCACATAATCCCAATCAAGTGACCATATTTCATAATTTTTATTATTTAAACTTTTTGCATTCACTTTCTGGGTGATAGTCCGCTTAGATAGAACCAAGGAATGAAACCCTTGTCACCTATAACGTGCAAAATAAACTTGACCAGAGTTTTTATTCGACAATACTTCTCGCAGGCTTTCACTTCGCCAGTATTTATTTAAAGCTTTGTGTACAAAGTCATTCTATATAACACGAGATTACGAGAGTAACTCGGGCGTCCGACCCTTGATTGTCGTGAGTGCATTCGTGTTCTCTCGATAATCCATTTTTGTCCGGGGCAAGTCCCGGAGATAAATTAAATTGGTCCCAATCCCCCGGCTCCGACCAAGGTTTTCGGGAGGTTTTCCTTGATTGTAAGGCGTATGCCGGAGCTGGTAAGCCCCTCCCACTTATTCCCAATTGGGATCCCCCTTTGCCCCACTATCAGCTTGTCTGATATTGGCTGAATAGAACCGCGACTCTTTATGGGCCGGATCTCAAACAGCCCGCTCCACTCCTCGGAGTGGAGAATGAAAAGAGATAAGTTTTTTTTTTTTTTTTTTTTTTTTTTTTTTTTTTTTTTTTTTAAGTCATTCTATGCGTTAAGTACCACACTAGATGAATTTGTTCTTGTTCTTGAATCTTGTGCTACACTCAAACGTTGTACCATACCCGCTTTCCAACATGTCCCTCTGGTTTCTTTATCACAGTTTGAACTCACTGCTATTGACAGAACAATTTTTCCGTCGGTAGCTGGGATGTGAATTCTGTAAGACAAAATTTGCTTAGCTTGTTGAAGTCGGTATTCTTTTGTAACGTTAGTAAACAAGCAGTGGTATGCGATAAAACATTTATTGGTACCATTAGTGGGTTGCTTATTGTGAGCATCTTACTTCTTCTTCATTGTATTGTTGGTTTTGAGGTATTCGGTCCGGAGACTGGTTTGATGCAGCTCTCCACCTTACTCTATCATGAGCAAGCCTCTTTATCTCCTCATAATACCTGCAACCTACACCCATTTGAATCTGCTTACTGAATTCATCTTTTGGTCTCCCTTTGCGATTTTTACCTCACACACTTCCCTCCAATGCCAATTTTACGATTCCTTTATGACCAATCGATCCCTTAAAAAAAGTCAAGGTATGCCAGAAAATTCT
Organism: Locusta migratoria; assembly: GCA_026315105.1. Taxonomy (NCBI): domain Eukaryota; kingdom Metazoa; phylum Arthropoda; class Insecta; order Orthoptera; family Acrididae; genus Locusta; species Locusta migratoria. The sequence continues at coordinate 109,719,457 of CM048747.1, forward strand.
CGCCAATTCAATTCTGTACCCCTTCATTAGTTACACGGTCCACCCACCTAATTTGTACCAATCTTCTATAGCATCACATTTCAAATGCTCTATCCTCTTCCTGCCCACACCGTTTATCGTCCTTGTTTCACTCCCATATAAGGCAAGACTCCACACAAAGGCCTTCAGAAACGACTTCCTTAGACTTAAATTAATAATCGATGTTAACAGATTCCTCTTTCTCAAAAACGATTTTCTTCCCAATGCCATTCTGCATTTTATATGATCTGTACTGCTACCATCATGTGTTATTTTACTGCCCAATTAACAAAACTCATCTACCCACTTTATTGTTTCGTTACGTAATCTAATTCCTTCAGCATCGCCCGATTATCTTATATTGCACTTCATTACCCTTGTTTTGCACTTGTTAATGTACATTTTATACGACTTTTCAACACACTGTCCATTCCGTTCAAATGCTCTTCCAAGTATTTTGCTGTCTTTGTGAGAATTAGGACATCGGCAAAACTCAATGATTTTATTTCTTCACCCTGACCTTTAATTCGTTCTCTGGATTTCTCTTTGATTTTCTTTATAGCTTGATCAATGTACAAATTGAATAACATTGGAGAAAAGCTACAACCCTGTCTTACTCCCCAACCTCTGCATCCCTTTTGTGCCCTTCAACTGTGATAACCGCTTTGTTTTTGTACAAGTTGTAAATAATCTTCCGTTCCCTATATTTTACTCCCGCTGATTTAAGAATTTGAAAGAGTCTAGCCCAATCAACATTTTTAAAAGTTTTTCCAAATCTATGACAGCTAGAAATGTAGGTTTGCCTTTCCTTAATCTATCCTCTAATATAAGCTGTAAAATGAGGATTGTCTCCCGTGTTCCTACGTTTCTCCCGGATCCAAACTGATCTTCTCCTAGATCACCTTTTAATAGCTTCTTCATCCTTCTGTAAATAATTCGTGTTAAAATTTTTCAACCATTACATATTAAACTGTTAGTTTTGTAATTTTCACACCTGTATGTACCTGCTTTTTTTGGAATGGGGGTTATTACATTTTCCTTGAAGTCCGAAGGTACGTTGCCTGTCTCGTACATCTTACACACCTGGTGAAATAGTTGTATCATTGATGGTTTTTCCAGCGACTTTAGTAGTTCTGAGGACTTGTTTCGACTTAGGTCTTTCAGGGCTCTGTCAAATTCTTCTCACAGTATAGTATCTCCTATTTCATCTTCATCTATTTCATCTTCTCCTTTGTAGAGCTCCTCTATATACTCTTGTTAAGCTTTCAGCTTTTCCTTGTTTGCTGAGAACTGCATTTCCTTCTAAGATCTTTATATTCATACAACTGCTTCCCTTGTCTCCAAATGTCACTTTTATTTTCCTGTAGGCGATATGTACCTTTCCCCTATTTATAATTCTTCTAATGACTTGCTTTGGCATTCTGCCTCTCTTGCTTAGCTATTTTGCACTTCCTGCCAATCTCATTTCTTAGTCGTCTGTACTCCGTTTTGCCTATTTCATAAACCACATTTTTATATTTCCTCCTTTCATCAATTATTTTTAGTATTCCCTATAATACCTAAGGATATCTTGTAGATCTTGCTTTCTACCTATTTTGTCCTCTGTTGCCTTCATTATTTCTTCTCTCAACGCTACCCATTCCTCTTCTACTGTTTTATTTCCCACCGCTTCTGTTAATTGTTGCCTAAAGCTCCCGCTGAAATTCTTAATAACGTCAGGTTCCCTCAATTTATCCAAGTCCCATCTCCTTGTTTTCGTACCTTTCTGCAGTTTTTTTCAGTTTCGGCCTACAGTTCATGACCAATAACATATGGTCAGAATATATATCTGCCCCTAAGTATGTCTTACAGTTTAAAACCTTGTTTTGAAATATATGTCTTACCATTATAAAATCTATCGGGTAACTTCCGGTGTCTCCTAGTCTCTTCTACGATACGACCTTCTTTCGTGATTCTTAAACCAGGTGTTTGTTATGATCAAATTATGTTCCGTGCTTAACAAACATTTGAACATTTTTTTGTCTTGGTCGCACTATTTTTATTTTATCATTAAGCGTTTCAGATCTGATGATGATGTATCGAAACGCGTAATGATATAATAAAAACAGGAACCGGCCTTTTAACAGATACTCCCCCGCTATGGTTGCACCTGCAGTACGGCTTTTGTATCGTTGAGCACGCAAGCCATCCCACCTCGGCAATGTCTGTGGTTCTTTGAATTATACTGTTGTCCTTGATTTTGAAACTATCCCGTCACTCAACATTAAAATTTCAGCTTTATGTTCCGTCGCCTTTTCAGCAGGCATGTTACATCCGTTCTCTTTCTCAAAAAAGTTGATGCCCGAATATTTTAGAGATGATATTCTTTAATCAAATGTTTAGGGTCTTAAGCCACGTCGGGTGCTTCACTGCCCCTGAACCTTTGGCAGACAAGCCCCCTCGCTGTTCTCAAGTGGTCTATCTCCGACGAAAACACATGGGCAGTTAACCGCCTGACATCTGAAACCAGAGTCTGTTTTATTTAAGTCCATGACGTTATCCGCAAGCTCTAGAATCTTTCCGCGAGACATTTTACGCACCTTTCTTGTTCGTACTGCGACCCAATAACACACGTCACTTCAATCGGAACGTGGCAGTGCCCGGTCATCTTACCAAGTCAGTTCCCACGTTAGCCGCACAACCACGTAGCCTTGTAGGGCAATACATTCAACTGTAAGTATGTGTCGTAGTGTTTCTATTTACAAAATGGTATAATTCTTCAGTGTGTTGTTGTAATCACTGTATTGTAGTGTCCACGAATGGTTCAGTATATTATTTTTCTCTTCTGCATATTATCAATGGAAGCGAGCCACTCGATAAATGATGTAGCGGATATGATTCTCTACTAAGGCTGAGCAAATGAGGAGTAGCCTGAAAGCAGCCTCCTCCTCGCGTAAAAACATTACTGCTCACAGATTCCATCCGATAAACTATTTGTCCGTCACTAGCACTCTACAAGGTAACACTGCTTCTAGGTCAGTCAGAACATCTCAATTGGGCGAGCATGAGTTACATTTACTAGAAGAAAGAAACTGTCCAGCACATAGCTACTGGAACTAGTTTAAGTCGTGGTATATCGTCGATAGTACTAAAAATATATGATGTATTCAAAGTTTCTGCACGTCCATTAACGAAGGCCGGATCACCATCCGAGGATACTGCGTTTTGTCATTGGTTCTTGATAATGTATACTGATGATCCACTGTTTTGATCGGAGATTATATTTGCCAATAAGGCGTGGTTCACAAAAGGCGCCACTGTAAAATTTCATACGCAAAATGTGTTATCTGATGAAATTCCCAACGAAATGAGAGGGCACCAACTTAGTTTCTCAAGCAGTGTACTGGCAGGCGTTCTTGGTAGCCGCGGCAGAATAGCCGTGAGCACTAAGGCTCCCAGCTGTGGTGCGCACTGTCGTTCGCCGCGAAGACTCGAGTCCTTCCTCGTGCATGGGTGTGAGTTGTCCTTAGCATAAGTTAGTGTAACTAGTTTGTAAGCGTAGGGACTAGTTATTTAATTTACAAACATTGGACATTGGAACACACACACACACACACACAACGATATCCGTTAATGAAATATTCTTGTGTTACAAGCCGCGTCATGTGTTTTACTGCCCACGAGCTTTCGACAGAGAACTGCTTTGCCATTGTCAAGTCGATGACTGTCAATTCGCGGCCTCTGCCGTGCTTATATAGCTGCGTCACCACCAGTGACGTCACTGGCGGCCGCGGGGCTGTATAAGCACGTCAGCGGCCGCGAATGGACAGTCATCCACATAACAATGGTAGAGGAGTTCTCTGTCGAAAGCTCGTGAGCAGTAAACCACATGACGCGGCTTCTAACGCGAGAAGATTTCATTGTTGGAATACACATTTTGGGGTTTTTGGTGACATGTTTCTAGATTCGTACATCCCACCACAAATATTTCTTGTGAACGTATCACCGTGACGGATGTTGTGCCACGTCAGGAAACACTACAGATGGCGCAGCAGCACAGACCCCCGCATTGAGTGCGTATATCTTCGGACGACGTTTCAGGTTTGCTGGTTATTTATGGAGGGCAATAGACTTTCTCTTTTCTAGACCTCAGTCCATAGTATTCTGTTTACGGGGACACTTGCATATTAGTTCACTCAACGATGACTAGAAACAACAGAAACGTATATTCAATGGATCCAGCACTTAACCATGCGTATTAGAGTGCGTGTTTCGTTATGCCGAAGGAGATGCGGACGTATTACCGTGGACGGATTTAATAAGGGAAAAATGTCTCGAATGGACTTCATAATTACTTCGGCTCGCGGAAAGTATGTGGTTCAGGGAACATTTTTAAACGACTAGCTATAAACCCGGCGTTGCCCGGGTGTTTATTTATCCTACACTCTCGTAGTCCACATTCCCTTCTCCGTCTCTCTGCATCCACCTCTTTCTCTCCCATCTCTCTGTTCGTTTCCATCTTTCCGTTTCTCGGCAAAATTTTCTACAAGGAACCCTCTGCCATGCACCCATGAGGGAGACGTGCAGGGAAGAGTCCTCTGCAGTGGGGCTGGTCACTGTGTCCTCGGTGGCGGAGTGATCAACGCGTCTGCTAGTAAGCAGGAGATCCCGGGTTCGTATCCTGGCCGGGCACAAATTTTCATTCTATCTAAACCTAGTACAGTGATGCCACAAGTGATCGCAAATTGCGATTTATTTCGATTAATAAAGTTACTAAAATTAGAAGACAAAAGGATTCCGCAAGGAAACGTTAATCATCTTTTGAATACATTAATCCTTCCTGTGGGAAAATCTGATTACCTGAATTATCCATTGCCCACTGTAAACTAGAAAATTAATTAATGCCTCTAATTAGCAGAGGTATACTATTACAATCTTTAGACCCCCCTTATTTCGATGCCAACGCAAAATCCTTTCTTGACAGACTTCTTCTATCTTAAACTACATATCTGCAAAATTTCAGCTTCTTAGGTGGTTTTCGAGATTTCGTGTTTATCCAGTGAGTGAGTGAATAACCTTGCGCTTTTATATATTTAGAGATTTTAATATCTGAAAGACGGAAATCCGTCTGAATATACAATTTTTAATTTACTGCGATATATTTACTAATAAAACTTCCTCTTTGGCTTTTAACTGTAGATCGTCACACACATCTGTATCCTACCTGGATGTGGAAATTCAGACTTCCGTTGCCTAAGCATTCCGGGCCAATTACAGCACGCCTGGTTCGAAAGGTTACTAGGACATGACAATCAAACACGTTTGAATTCCGTTCATACACCAGCATATTTTCTCACATACTTACATTAATTTGGAAATAAGAAGTAAATAAGCAGTTCTTTGCCGTGTGAAAACCGGTCGACATATGTTTGTTAAATTACGATATGGCGGTAAACACAAAATAATGGGTAAAATGTGCTAATACCGTGATGTCGAACGATAGTTGATTTTGATATTTCATTTTTTGCTACGGAAGGATACTAGAACAACAAATGGAAGTACTTTTAGATTCTACCGCCATACCATCGTATTACGACGTATACAGACATCATGTTGTAAACAAGAAGTACGGACAAAATTATGAAAATTCTCTTGCCAAGTTAAAAATGGCGGATAACGCAAAATCATTTATAAAACGTATGAATGTGCAGGCATGCATCAGTTCTCAGAGTCTTCAGGTTTCACAGAGATCACTAATAGCGTCGTATTGTAACCTATCCTTTTTTATAATTTATTTTTAAAAACTATGCACCCGAGTTATTCACATAGTTTAACGCTTACCATTTTAGTGTTAACAAAACAGACCATCCCACAACTGAAAACCCCTCCTGTCAGAACAAACTAAGAATTCAGGGCACATTTTCCTTTTTTTTTTAACACATAGGCTCCCATGCCAAACTTAACAAACGGTCAGGAATATTTGAACAAAGCAAACCAAAATCAGAGTGGCAATTGTTTCCATGCACCCCAAAATGGCAATGTGGAGAAAATGCTGGAAAAAATGTGGCGCAAAGGAAAAGTGGCGCCTCAGGAGAACGTAGAAATAAAAATAAATAAATAAATGAAACAAAATAAAAAATCAAAGAGAAAAAAAAGAATAGGGAAAGGAAAAGACATTCCTCCAATATGATCGAGGGCCTGTTAGTGCCCGTGAATAAACTTGGCAGTGAAGTAGTTGCCAAATGTTTCATTACACTTCTGGTACTTCTACGTCTGGAGATGTTTATGCCAGAGAAATGTCAGACAGGAAGCCTTCGTCTAACTGCTACCGTGAACCATATACTTGGTTAATCGAATGTTGGCGGCAACAGTATCCCATCCATTCAATCCCTGCCAAATTTGGGCATTTGTTAATGCATTGAACATTAACTATCCCGAATGAAATTGGGGTCATTCAGTTGACGCAGTTATTTTGCTCTGAACTGGGTCTCATCACAACTGTTTTGGTGACCTATGTAAGCGACTTCTTACAATGTGTAAACTGTATATTAAGAACTAGACGCACGTCCCACGTTAAACTGAGCTCTTGGCGCACATTAGATTACGGTAGTAACACTAAAAGTGGGCCTTTCCGATCGTCTTTTGACAGCTCGAAATTTAAATGAAAATAACGGCTTAACTATTCATCTGACACGAAAACTGAATAACCCAATTTCTAGAGGAGAAAATTCTCTACAGCTTTGCTCTCTTATGTTTTTTTATATCTCTTAGCGTCACAGAGATATTTGCAAAAATAACGGCGATTATGGGATGTATGTCTGTCTGTCTGTCCGTCTGTTCGTCCGTAACGTGTTCCCTGTTTGTAAGACGAACCGTTCAACCGATCAGCACCAAATTTTACAGACATGATTGTAGGCCGCCCGACACCAGAACCTCCCTTTTTCAAATTTTTCGGACAAAAAAAAAGGGTAGTAAAACAAAAAACTGCCGTTTGTAATATAATTGTAATTGCAAAGGAACCGTTCATCTGACACGAAAATTGAATAACCTAAGTGACAGAGGAGAAAATTCTCTACAACTTAGTTCCCTTATGTATCGTTTGAGACATATTTGCAAAAATAACGGATATTTGACACCCTCCATTGAATTAACGAAAACTAGCCGTTCGGAGATGTCACGTGACTTTCCTCGCGTATTTGATGATTTTCTTATTGTAACTTACACGTTGTCATTTCATAGTAACAGCACACTGAGGAATTAACGAAAACACATCGTTCTTCATACGATAAATGATAATCTAACGTCTACAAATGCCATATTAACATCAGTTGACAACGCCCATGAAGAGTATAAGATCAAAGAACTTCTGTTTTCATTTATAGCCGTAGAGCAGTAGGCAAGGTGCTGGACTGTGACGCGAAAGGTCGGTGGTCCGAAACCCGCCACTACTTAAATCCTTTTTCCTAAAAGGGTTTAAGACACTCTTATTAATTAATTTATTATTATTTAGATTATTATTTTGGTCCAAAATGTTTTCAAAAACTTATAAAACTGCAAATCTAAAGTGGGCTGTAAAACACGTCAGTGCGATTTTTTTTTAAACCCGAAGGTGAAAATCAAACATTTGAGGAAACTGCTCTCCAAACTTGTTTACAAATTGACGTGCTTTTGTTTCGAGAAGATCTTCTCACCCCCTTCGTATACTCTTTTATAGGCAGTTATCTGCTCGGCTGACTTGATAACTGGCATGAGATTGCTGTTTAATTTTTATCGCGGCAGGAAGTCGGTGTGCATTGTAACGGCGCTTTTGTTCTATGGGCGGCGGGTATTTCACTTCACGCGCCCCGCTATCACTTATGTATAGTGCCGTCTGCCTTCCACGCCGGCCCGGCTTACAAATAAAAAATGCGAAGTCGTTGGCTCCCCTCCTTCAATTTACTTCGGAGCGCGGTCGCCGAATTATTGATAGCGTGGCTGGAGGGAGGCGGCGCGCTGCGGCGCTAGCCCCTAAGGAGCCGGCCCCTGGGGGGTGCGGGGTGGGAGGAGGTGCACAGTAAATGCAGACGCTCACCGCAGGGGCGGTGCACAGTTCGAAACCAGCCACATGGGAGCCGGCAGTTTCGCTTATGACTTTTGAAGAGGAACGGAGAACATTGTAGGGGAAGGTAGGGTAAGATGACGAGACTAAGATGATGAATCATCAATTTAATGCGATTGTCGAAACGGATTAGCAAAGGAAGGTGTTTACTTGCTAGAGATTATCACTCTAAATATGCTACAATATGTACTAAAGCCAACCGTCATCATTATTATAATGATACACCAACAACACTCCTTTATATTTGCTGCTATTATTTATAAATCACAATCAGCTCATTTCGGCCTTTAGCCATCATCAGGTGCTCTGTAAATACATTTGAATGGTCTGAATATACATACAGGGTGTTTCACTAAGAGTGTTTGCCTCTGTAACTTACAAAATAATAGGTGACGGGAAATTTTAATGCGGTAGGTCAACACAAGAAATGTTACACTTTCTGCGGAGCTATCAACATAGTTTATTGTGTCATTTTCCAAAGAGCTACAGCACAAAGATATAATGTTTTAAATGGAACACTAGTTTTTTCTATCGTGTATTGGATTCGTTGAAACCAGCTGCGTCCAAATCAATTTAAACTACATTCCTATCACTGTTAGTTTGGGAGCTACAACCATTCAGAGTTCCGGGGGCGGAGGCTGCGATAGCGTAGCTGACTGGCCGAGTGGCTATCCCCTGGGGCACGGCCCAATGTCTCATGACCACCAGCCAGTCAGATACACTGTCGTAGCCTCCACCCCCTAAACTTTAAAGGGTTGTAGCTCCCAAACTAACAGTGATAGGAATGTAGTTTAAAGTGATTTGGACGCAGTTGGTTTCAACGAATCCAATGCACGATAGAAAAACTATTGTTCCATTTAAAAAATTATATATTTGTGCTGTAACTCTTTGGAAAATGATACAATAAACTATGTTCATAGCTCCGCAAAAGTGTAACATTTCTTGTGTTAACCTACCACATTAAAATTTCCCGTCACCTATTATTTTATAAGTTACAGAGGCAAACACAATTAGTGAAACACCCTGTATATCTATTGTAACTATAGATGGAAGTGGTTTACAATTTCTTAGTTCTTACCTTACATCGAATATCTTATGTGTCAATGCTGTCTTTATTTTTCTCCTAGATGTCGATTGGTGCCTCGTTTGTATCTATGCTGTCTTTATTTTGTACACCTGGATGTCAATTGGTGCCTGTTAGCTTCTTACGTTATTTCGATCTTGACAGCTTGGTAGACAGTGTATTTACGATATTACATGTTTACATAGTTACTATTGAAGTGTTTTGTGGAGAAGTCTGTTGTAACTTGTTTGTTTTATTGAGTTTGGCTTTAATTAGATCATTTTCTAGAATTTTCCATAAATTTTGTTGTTGTTTTATGCTTTATTATTTGTAAATTTTTCGTAATTATTATCTTATATTTAACACTGACAATCTGTCATTTATGTTTACGCACAAGTTGGTTCTAATACACTACTGGCCATTAAAATTGCTACACCACGAAGATGACGCGCTGTAGACGCGAAATTTAACCGACAGGTACAAGGTGTTGTGATATGCAAATAATTAGCTTTTTGTGGTGTCGCACAAGTCTGAAGTGCGCGCCACCTATTTTCGCCGCGCGCCGCCATGCACGCAAGGCGCGGCGTTCTTACGACGTCAGCCACGAGCGCTCTCTGCTACAACTCCGCTCGTGGCCAACACTGAACGACATCGTTCACTTGGAACTGAGATAGGAACCCGTTAACACTTCGGAATCAGATAGGCAGCAGTGAAGACTTGGCTATCGTATAGGCACTAGGCAGGCCTCTAGCTCAACTATGTATCAGCATTCTGCAGTACTGACCTCTGTAAAAGTTAGGTATTACCAAGTCTCTAAGAAATATATATCTCGTTCTAATTTACTCTAGTGTTTCTAGTTCCTTCTGTCCCACTGGCTGGTCACCTCCTACCTGCACAAGCGTGCGTCCTTTATTCCTCTGCCGGTCTTTCTACTCGGCCACCGACTCCTAAGATGGAAACGAGACACAAAAGCGGCGACGAGGCTGGGACACAAAACTTTTCAGAGCATTAACACAAGGTTGGCTCCGGTGGAGACACCAACAACAGGCTGACATGAGGAACAAGCGATTTCTCATACACAAACAGCAGTTGACCGGCATTGCCTGGTGAAACGTTGTTGTGATGCCTTGTGCAATAAAAATAAATGCGTACCATTACATTTCCGACTCTGATAAAGGTCGGATTGTAGCCTATCGCGATTGCGGTTTATCGTACCGGGACATTGCTGCTCGCGTTGGTCACGATCCAATGACAGCAGAATATGGAACAGGTGGGTTCAGAGAGGCCAATACGGAACGCCGTGCTGAATCCCAACGGCCTCTTATCACTATCAGTCGAGATGACAAGCATCATATCCGCATGGCCGCAACGGATCGTGCAGCTTCGTCTGGATCCCTGATTCAACAGATGAGGACGTTTGCAAGACAAGAACCATCTGCACGAACAGTTCGACGACGTTTGCAGCAGCATGGAGACCATGACTGCGGTTACCCTTGACGCTTCATTACAGACAGGAGCGCCTGCGATGGCGTACGCAACGACGAACCTGGATGCACGAATGGCAAAACGTCACGTTTTCGGATGAATCCAGGTACTGTTTACAGCATAATGATGGTCATATCCGCATTTGGCGACATCGCGGTGAACGCACACTGGAAGCGTGTATTCGTCATCTTCATATTGGCGTTTCAGCCGGCGTGATGGTGTGGGGTTCCATTGGTTACACGTCTCGGTCACCTCTTCTTCGCATCGACGGCACTTTCAACAGTGGCCGTAACATTTCAGATTTGTTACGACCCGCGGCTCTACCCTTCATTCGATCCCTGCGTAATCCTACATTTCAGCAAGATAATGCACGATCGCTTGTTGCACGTCCTGTACGGGCCTTTCTGGATACGGAAAATGTTCGATTGCTGCCCTGGCCAGCACATTCTTCAGATCTCTCACCAATTGACAACGTCTGGTCAATGGAGGCCGAGCAACTGGCTCGTCACAATACGCGAGTCACTACTCTTGATGAAGTGTGGTTTCGTGTTCAAGGTGCATGGGCACGCCATTCAAGTTCTGTTTGACTCAATGCCCAGATGTATCAAGGCCGTTATTACGGTCAGAGGTGGTTGTTATGGGTACTGATTTCTAAGGATCTATGCACCCAAACTGCGTGAAAATATAATTACCTTTGAATTCTGGTATAATATATTTCCCCAATGAATACCCGTTTATCATGTGCATTTCATCTTGGTGTGGAAATGTTAATGGCCAGTAGTATATTTCTGTGCGCCGAAATAACGTCTGATACACGCGTGATAAATATTTCCAAGTTCGTTTAAGTTCTTTCGTAAGCTATAAACCACACTGTTCCTTTAATGTATATGTTCAGCCCCAAATAGAATTTGTTGAATTGTTGTTCTTATGTTTAAATTATGTCTGCAAGTTTGGTTTAAGTAGACGTTACTGGCCGAACAAGATGACGACTCGAAATCTATCCCAAAGAGACGCAAACAATTTTACTACCTTTCAGTAATAGGTATAAATGAAGGACAACAGGTAAAAAAAGGCTACAACTACCATTGTGCAGGAGGAAAAGGATGGTGCAGTGGTGTATGCAACTTCAAGGAGGAAGCAGAGGAAAAAGTTGCCCTCATTGGACATAACGAACAGATGCCAAACTGAAGAAAACCAAATATAAAAATAGTAGAAAAAATGAATGACAAATAGGGAACCAAAGGTAGAAAAAAAGAAACAAATGCCATGAGACACTCCTGAATTCGTCGATATCTGCCAACTACACTGAAACGACGACGACGACCATGAGATCTTTAGAGAAGAACTTTGTGAAATCAGTAATGACTGTGGTAAATTACGGAATTTGTATGGTTTTTCACGCTGTCGTGTATGGGTCCATGCTGCTTGTACCGACGAGAGATACGAAGCGCAAAGTAAATGCATACATTCAACTTCTGTGCTTAAACTAAAATGATTTTTTTTTATGTTTATCCAATTGTGTTTTCCTTGTGAAATTATCTGCCGACATTCGCCGTCTTACCCGCAAAAGAGGGGAATATGACGAGTTCGACATCATTTGAAGAAAGTGAAAGTAATCGCCATAAATGTTACATTCAGAAAAACTACGATATCTCAAGTTGGTAACAAAATTCAAATACTACTGGTTTCTCTGGTGTTCATGTTGCCTGCAGGTCTAAAGTAAGGGGATAAATAAATTCGGGAGCTTACTGTCGTCAGCTTACACTCCTGTCTCCTAAATAAGCTCCATTTAGTATAGATCAGGAAAAGAAATTTTGCCGTTGCCCGCTCGCCGTTGCCGACCGAACATTGATGCGCTCAGAGCACAAGTGGTATACGTCCAGAGAAAGTGTTTCTTAGGTATTCAGGGATTAAAATATAGAGATTACACAGATCAACAGAAATTTCAGGATCATTGCACCTCACGTTTACCTTATAGATTGGAGTACAGAGAAAAAATACTTGCGATTGCAACAATTTTTCAAACGGACAATAAACACTTGCTTAGGTCCACTGTCAATAATGGGAAAAAACTGGTACACAACAAGACGTTTCCATTTCTTGCATCTCTGTATCAGTTCTTGTATTCAGTACATTAACTGAGGTATTTAATTAGCGTTATTTTCAACAGTCGGTGCTTGATGTGGGTTAGTAATATAAGAGATATCTTTGAAGAAACGGTCGTGAATGAAGTAAAAGGAAACCAACACAACGCATCCTTCTTCTTTGCATCTGTAACTGTACGTCGTTGCTTGTAGAGACTGTCTTCGTCAGCTGAAGTGCTGATTTATGAACAGTCGATTTCCTTAAACTATGTGTCACACTCGAGGCTGTTTTTTGTGCTTGGGGGTAACGTCCCTCTTCGTACCTCAACCACTGAATTTCTAACCTATGAACTTTGTCATTATTAACGGTTTTGTTACGGTTTACAATGACTTCCTGGGATTTTTTGTGGATAAAATGCTTTTTTTGAACTATTTTGAAAAGATGTTTCCTTTTGGATATTTTCACAATAGCTATCTGGCGAATAAATATGAGTTGTTTTTCAGTTTCCAAGTAAAGTGCAGCCATTTGACAAAAGAAATCTTAACTAGAGATTTGTAGATTTGTAGAGATATGTAGGTACAGTATAATACTCTTCAAACCTCAGTAAACAATTTTGAGCTTATGTTATATTAGCAAACGTTTGTTTTCCTCACTGAGACTGAATCGCAATTCAGAAGATTTACAGTGTCTACAGTGAAACACAGAGGCTCCAATATGCTTCACGTACTTACCTTTTTGCGCTGTTCTAACGTGAGCACGTCAGCATTTGAGAGGTTTCAGTTGTCACAAGAGACTAATAATTTAGTTCACGTCTTGCCTGAAGAGAAACAAACAAGACAATTTACTGATAATATTTGTGAATGGACGTTGTCTGCCTGAGTTTGACCCAAGAGTTGCCACTGATGAACAGTACTCCTCTACAAATGGTCAACGTTATACAACAATTAATTGCTAAGCTGCCAGACTATGTTACAGGTTTGGACATGTTTCCTACGCTTATTTACAGCCTTAGTATTCTATTAAACAATTTTATTAAATGTGATGCATTTTTTTCGAACAGTATGTCTGTAAAACTAATTCCATAAAGAAGAACAAAGTGTGTGGGGGAGGGGAGAGAGGCGGGAATCTGGCGAACGTGTCATATTCAGATACAGGGGTTGTTGGCCAGAATGTAGCTTCCGAACTGAAAAATCGTAACCTGGTGTAGATGATAGTTCCTCAGGGCAACTGATGTCATGACAAAACTACCCCATCTGGTCTGCAAGATGTATACTGAAAGTGAACTTACGCAAAATTCAAAAAGGAATTTATATTATTAAATGACATTATCTGCAAGGAGAAATCGTAAATGTTTTATGTATCAAATGACTGCAACATACCTTGCCAGAAAATGGAAGGTCACAGACTTATTTTATGTCCAGTTCAGAATTACAAAGCTGAAAAATGATCATAAATTTTTAATCCTTATATTTCTGAAAGTGGTCATCACATAAATTGTTAACCTTTCAATTGCGATCCAAGCTTTCTGACTACATATATTGCAGTAAGTTGATACAAGAAATTCAGGAAACAGCATTTGCACGCATATCTGGAAATTAGAGACCTCTCATTTTCATAAGTCCTCGTTACAAACTAATGATATCATGAATTATATACACAAGAATGTAAAAGCTGGTAGTAGTCGAAATAAGGGAAGATTAGTTTGGTTTCAGTTGAAATTAGTGTTACGTAAGGCAATACTGACCCTGCGACTTATTCTTAAAGAAGACAAAAGACGAAACGCATACTTTTGGTAGCTTTAGAGAAGAGTTTAGAGTTTGTTGACTGGAATGCACCCATAAATTTTGAAGGTACCAGGAGCAAAATATAGTGAACGAAAAGTTTTAAATATAACTTGCAAAGAAACCAGAGAGGAGATAAAATCTTCGAAGGACACAAAAGGGTCGTAGTTGTGCGGACACAATTAAGGATAGCAGCAATTCCCTGATGTTATTCTATACGTTAACTGACCAATGAATGAAAGCAGAAATTTGCAAACTGAATTATAATTCAGGGAGAATAAACCAAATCTTCGCGTGATGTCGATGACAATGCAATTTCGTGTGAGACAGCAAAGTACCTGGAATAGAAACTGCACAGAATGGACAGTGTCCTGATAAGAGACTCTAAGATGAACATTAACAAGAGGAAACCAAGAGAAATACAATGCAAATGAATTAAATCCTGTAATGCTGAGGGAATTAGATTTAGAAATAAGACAATAGTGGTGGCGCAAGAGTTCTATTACTTGATCAGTAAAATATATTAGGATAGTTGGTGTACAATGTAATGAAGAGTTGAAATAGGGTGAGAAGCATTTTGTTAACATGAAATATTGATTTATGTGTAAGGAAGTCTTTTCTGAAGGCATTTGTTCGGAATGTTGCTTTGTATGGGAGTTAAACCTTAATGATAAATCTTTCGGACATTTTTTAATGTGGTGCTACATAAGAAAGATGAAGATTATACAGGTAGATGATGTAGCTAATTACAACGTACTTAACAGATTTTGTGAGAAATGTAATGCTCACATCTTTACCACAACCAAGTATAGACGAATCACGAATCCCCAAGTTAATATTGATGTGATGTGTATGTGCGGCCGTGGGGAGGAGGGTGGGGGGGGGGGTGGGAGATTGGGGCTGTAAATATCCCATGGGGAGAGCAATTAACCTTAACCGTGGGCACTTTCAATGAATTTTTGTTACTATTGGAATTCAGAGATATACGTGTTTGCACAAGATAGTTTGGAGACGTGCACAGATTCAGTTTTCGCAGTTAATGTCACAACAGAAAGAGCGTTGATATACTTTAGATGTTCAAAACCTTGTAATTTTTCTGTTTTTGTTGTGGTAGTCTTCAGTCCACTGTTTTCGTGCAGCTCTCAAATCTATCATGTCCTGTGGAACCCTTTCCATCTCTGAATATCCGTGCGGGATGGCCGTATGGTCTTAGGCGCTGGCGGTTCGTTCCTGCAGGATTTCTGAGTCCTCCCCTGGGCATGGATGCTTATGTTATCCTTAGTGTATGTCTGTTTAACTCGTTTGTAAGTCTAGGGACTGATGACCGTAGCTTTTTGGTCCAATAGGTTTACAAATATTTGGTTTTATCTCTGAATGACAACAGCAACCGACATCCATTTTAACCTGCTTACTGTATTTTGTCTCTAGGTCTCTGTGATTATATCCCACACACTTCCCTCCAATGCTAAATGGGCGATTCTTTTACGTCTCTGAAAGTGTACCACCAATCGCTCCCTTCTCATAGTCAATATATGCCAGAAATTTCTTTTCGCCCCAGTTATGTTCAGCACCTCCTCATTAATTATGTGATCGACCAACGTAGTATTCAGCATTGTACGGACATCATCCGTGGTCAGCTCGTTTTGCGAGAACTCTGTATTGGAATAGCTACGAAATATTTCCTGCATTATGACTAGAGAATATGGTTTATGTAATAACATTGAACACTGAATCAATGTTCGGCACCGTAGACTAGTGGACAGCATGATGGGTTCCCACTCAGGAGGCCCAGGCTCGATTCCCGGTTGGGTCGGATATTTTCTCCGCTCGGGGACTGGGTGTTGTCCTTATCATCATTCCATCATATTTGACACGCAAGTCACCCAAGAGCGTCCGATAAAAAGACTTGCACTTGGCAGGCTGAACACGACCCCAGTTGGGGTCTAACGGTCATAAATGCCACACGATGATCATCATTGAACCAATTATCACTTCTAAACTTCACACTTGGCAAATCATACAATTCACCATATCTGCATAGACATGCGTTCTCTGCAAGACGCACTGTGGCTAATGCTGAAAGGTACTTTTCTCCAATGCCGCTTCTTCATTTTCCTGTTGATCTCGCGATTGATCCAATGGGAGAAACGTTGTTGCTAAGCCTCCGTGTGAGGTCAGATCTCTATCATTTTACCCTCACGGTCTTTATGTGAATTCGTACAATACATTGGTAGATCCTTGTAGGTAAGTATGATACCCGAGTTTTAAATAATATGTCACGTTGGGATACTACAAGCTCTCCCTATCTTGGATGCCTCCACGAATATCAGTCCTGCATATGTATTATTTATTATTACTGATTCAGGTGATAGCGTACCACTACAATCTGGGGAATTGCTGTCCTTGTCTCAGTGAGTCCGTTCCGTGTTTTTCCTTTATAAGCCCGTACTCTTTTATTTTTCATGATAACAAACTACTCAAAAAGATGACTTGGAAAAATGTTTATGGTGTTCATGGCATGGACGAAAAATACAATATATTTATTAATAATGTCATTATCATGTTTGACAACAGTTTTCCTCTGAAAGTAACTCAAATTAAACAGAAGTCTATAATAAAACCATGGATTACACGAGTAATAAAGATTTCATGTAAGACAAAAAGGAAAATTTATCTATCTGTTAAGAGTAGTTTCATTGATGATGACTTAGTTAACTATAGGGAATATTGTAAAACAGTGGCGTAACTTGGCTTTGGGGGGGGGGGGCAGATCTGCTTGACGAGGAACATTTTAGTCAGTTTCCAGACAGCCAGACAGGCTACCATCTACCACTCCCGTTGAAGAAGCTAATTCACTCCCATCCAATGAAAGCTTATGGTAAAACACCCCTAGTATCCAATCTTTACTAAATTGCTGTTATACGATTTTTCTTTCTTTTCTTTCTTTCTCTTTTTTTTATTTTTATTTTTTTATTTATTTATTTGTTTTTTTTTTGCGTTCTGGGGGGAGGGGTTCTATCCCCCTCATCCCCCCATAGTTACTCCACTGTTGTAAAATATGAATAACGGAATTGAGACATCTTAACAAATGTACTACGAGAAAAAGGAAGCAAAACCAGACAACATAATAAAAGCAATATGGGATATAGTGAAAGAGAAAAGTGGTAGAAACATAAAGAAATTGGATCAGATAACATTAAAAGTAGATGTTACATTAGTAACTGATGGGTATAGTATGGCAAACCTATTTAACAACTACTTTATATATGTTTCTGATAGTATGGGATAGTAAATAATGCCAATGAATATTTGAAATTAGTATTTACAAATACCTTCAGGAACATGAATTTGTCACGCACTTCACCACAAGAAACAGCTTCCAAAATGAAATCTGTAAAAACAAAGCATGCTAGTGGACGGTAAAATATCAGCAAAGTTAATTAAAGTGAGCTCTTGTGAATTTAGCACAAATTTAAGATATTTGTGTAAGCAGTCTATTATAATTGGAACATTTCCAGATTGCTTAAAATATGCGGATATTAAACCTCTATTTCAGAAAGGGGATAAAGAGATACCATCAAATTACAGACCGATTTCACTTTTACCGGCGTTCTCAAATGTTCTAGAAAGGGTAATGTACACGTAGCTTCTCAACCACCAGGGGCATTGTTTTTTTCTTGAGTACACTAATAACCTCTCATCAGTTACAGTGCCTGAAGCAGGGTTCGTTTTTTGCAGATGATACAAGTATTGCAATTAAATGTTGAGCATAGTGCTAGGAAGGTCTGAAAAATATATTTTCATCAGCATTAATAAATGGTTTAAAGCCAACTCATTGATATTAAACTTTAAAAAGACTTACTACATGCAGTTCAGAAATTGTAAGTGATTCCCATCTAGTATATGCATAAAGGATGAAGAAGTTCAGATACGAGCTTGCATACTTTGCTTACTTTTATTCCATAATGTCATACGGTATAATATTTTGGGGTAACCCTTCAATTCAAGCAAAAGTTGTCAGAGTCCAAAAGTATGTAATACGTATTATTTGTGGTGTAAAGCCACGGACATCCTGCAGAAGCCTCTTCAAAGAATAGGGTATATTAACTACTGCCTCTCAGTATATTTATTCCTTAATGAAATTTGACATAAATAATATATCCCTTTACCCAACCAACAGGTCAGTTCATACCTACAATACTTGGAACAAAGATGATCTACAAAAGGACTTAAAAGCACTTACCTTATTTCAAAATAGGGTCTACTACTCAGGAATACACATTTTTAATAATTTACCACATGCAAATGGGTTATCAATATTATATATATATATATATATATATATATATATATATTATATAGAGAGAGAGAGAGAGAGAGAGAGAGAGAGAGAGAGAGAGAGATGAATAATATTGATACTCCATTTGTATGTAATGTTCGAATTACTCAACCTTTAGCGAGATCTCAACAAATGTGAATAACTCTTCTAAATGCTATTTCAATGTTTGGTGTATATTGTATAGTTAAGAATAATCACGTGATAATTTCAATTACTAAACATAGACGCCGGCCGCGATGGCCGAGGGGTCTGAGGCGCCCCATTCATGGTCTGCACGGCCACTACGGTCGGGGGTTCGAATCCCCCCTCGGGCATGGATATTTGTGCCGTCCTTAGTATTAGTTAGTTCATAAGTAGTTTGTAAGTTTAGGTACTGATGACCCTGTAGTTAAGTCTCATAAGCTATACAAACATTTATTTGAACATTTAAACATGGTCCTAATGGTGATCCCATATTTCATCAAAATAAAACGTTTATTGGTGCTGGTAAATCGATTAGTGAAATATTAATTTTGATTATTGGGTTTTTAATTTGTAGTGGTTTTTTCATTAGATTATTTATTTATTTTGCAAATAGGTCATTGGTTGGTATTAGTGATTTTTAATTACTGCTAATAATGTAATATATAGATAGATTTTTATTATTATTTTAATGTAATTTTATTAGTGATATTGATATTTATGTATAATTTATTGAGCATTTTCTGATTTCTGAGTTTTAGTGATTTCTATGAATCAGGTGTGATTTCATGGTGGAATTTGTGCTCCACGACTGTATTTGATTTGTGAAAATTCTTTTAGCAATCAGTCATAAAAAATATATATTTATTTATTCGCAAATGTAGATTTCGACCACCGTGTGGTCATTATCAATGCTTAAAATTAATTAAAATACTTAAAACATCTCGGCCTCCAATATGGAGGCAGAGATGTTTTCATTATTTTTGAGCATTGATAATGACCAGACAGTGTCCGAAATCTAGATTTGCGAATAAATAAATATATATTTTTATGACTGATTGCTGAAAGAATTTCCACAGATTTCTATGAATATCTATATTGTGGGATGTAATTGATAAAATGATCAATAAATTTAAAATATAAATAATAATGGTGTGATTAATTTTAAATATTTTTTGATGTGGTTCTTGTACAAAATATTATGGTGTCTAGGAATCTATTCTGTTTTTCATTCTTTGGCTTTCATAAGTACATCGGATTTAGGTTTTCCGTGATTTCCCTAAATCACTCCAGGCAAATGCCGGGATGGTTCCTTTCAAAGGGCACGGCCGATTTCCTTCACCATCCTTACCCAAAACTCCGAGCGTTAGCTGCGTCTCTAATGACCAAGCTGTCGATGGGACCTTAAACCCTAAGCTTCCTTCCTTCCATAAGTACATATCTCCGAAAATTAATTTCAGAATTTTAATGATTGCCATTCATACGGTGGCTTAGAAGTACGATTGATATTGGTTTTCAGGGAGGCGTTACACGAGGAAACGGCAGTGGGGCACAAGTAGATTTCTAATCGACTGCGCTGCGACAGCGTCCGCCCCATTGGGCAGGTCCCCGCTGCCGATCTTTGGACCAGCCGGCAATAATGGCCGACCAGGCGATCGCCGCCACGGCCGCCACAGCGTAACGACGGTGGCGCAGTCTGGCGGCAAAAAGTGGCGGCGGCCCACAGATTAAATTCCCGCGCCGGCGCCGGCGCCGGATGATTAGCCGCAATGACCGCACATAAAGGCTTTGTTCGTCAGGCGCCCGGTAATTACAACATCTTGTGTCCGCGCTCTTCACCATCTCCAGTTTTTAAGGTTAATTAAGCGGCCGCGCGCGCGGTCTGAATGGATGGCAGCCGGCACAAAGGCGGCGCGGCGAGAGATCCGGAATAATTTGTTAATTCGCCCAGAATGGACCTATGGCGACCGCGCCAGATAAATTTTAATTCCGGACGACGGGTCCCGGGGGACCGCCGCAATTAGGGGCTGTTTTTGCTGGGAGCGCCGCGCACTGCGTCTCCGAATGGCGCGCTGTCACTCAGATGTGTTTTCCTCTGCAGAAGCGGACCTCTTGGTAGTTTCGATTTAGGCTACTTATTCAGCGAAAGAAAATAGGACATTTAATTCTGAAAACGTCATTCCCTCAAAGATTTAAAGTCATAGCTCGAAAGGGCGTGTGAGTGACCGTGAGCTCCAAGGCGCCTCGCTGCGCAATGCGCGTCTGTTCTCCGTCTATAACACCCATTTTTCCGTAAAAGTACATAATTGCCTTATTAGTTACGTGTGGAAGGCAGCAACGCCGTTTCCTTACAGTTCCATGCCTCTGACCCGTATTTAGCACGGCGATAAATAAAATTGCAGGTTCGATGCCATGGATTCGGGACAGGCTAATACTTATTGGAAGAGGGGAGTACTAAGTACAGTTGGTTACTGCCTGAAACTGAGAACATGATATTTTAATAGCAAGTAACCATCAGTGCGCAACACGCGAGGTCCATACAAAACTGGCATAAACTACAGCTCATCATTTGCTAACTATATATATATATATATATATATATATATATATATATATATATAAACAGTTCAACTTAGACAATATGATACTAGCAGCAGTCCAATATCTAATTCCAAGTAAAAACGACTGCTAGTAGATATCAACAGCAACTGAGAACGACTGAGAGAAAGGCTGTGGCCTCAGCAGTCAGCAGCCCTCTCCTCTACACGTGAGCGCTCTGCTTACACTCGCGGGCGCCCTCTGGCGCGATCGCTCACGTCGACCACTGTTTGCGACCTTTCCAGAGATGTTACACGTCGTAGGCTCTAGTCCGTCATAGCGTATGGCTGAGTATTATTAGTTTAAGTAGTTTGTAACTCTAGGGAGTGGTGACTCTGCAGTTTGGCCCCATAACTTTGCGAAGCTTTTCCTTCAGTTGGGTCATACAATGACACCATTATATCCCTCTACATGAAACCACCACCTGAGGTGATTTTTTTTTTTGTGACGCTTCACCAATTTCTAATCAATTATAATTGTTAGAATTCTCTTGTGCGATCCATAAATAAAGTCACAGGCAGAGACTACTTGAGTCACCAGTTGCGTGTAGGTGTAATGTCGATACTCCTAAATTTAGTAGTGCGATTCAGCTGATCACTACACTGCTTTGCTTTTAATAATTGCGTACGGCTTCTCCTCTCTTTGGAAATATATTCCAAAATAATTTTCGTCAACATCTGAGTAGAAAAGACCACTGCCGAGAGAAGTGACATTGAAGCCGCATTTGACACGACCCAAGTACGAGGTGTGGAACTTAAATAATGGCAACAATTTATTCACAGCCGATACAAAAGCGGTACATGTTTGCACCTGTTACAGTCCCTCATAGCAGTCACCAGCGATGTGCCGAACTCGTTGCCAGCGATGGGGAAGGCTTAGTATACCGTTAACATGGCCAGTTCTGTTGATGTTGCGAATGGAGCGGTCTACTGCCTGTCGAATCTCTGGAACAGTTCTGAAGCGATTGCCATGACTTGGTTCCTTCATCTTCGGAATCATACCAAAATCACAAGGATTTAAGTCCGCGGATCATGGTGAATGGTATGGTACTTCCCAGTCCCATCGACCGAACAGATCAGCAACGGCTTGCGCAATGTTGGTGACTGTGTGCCGCGGAGGAACGTAATCCGTTAGTGACACCCTTACGTTAGACCACTCGGGCACAACTGACTGAGTCTCCCTCGATTGTGCGCACACCGGTGACGTGTGACGGGCGAGTCCATTTGCTCGGAGATAAAGCAGGTATGCCAACAACGTGTTCTATCAAGCTACAATAGTAGATTCCACCGCATAGTGTCTTCACAGCAGTGTTGCCACTATTTAATTCCCAACCCTTGTACTTTATGGTAAAATCGATAAATCTAATAGCCAGAGGTGATACAGAATCTGTTTGCTTGTACAACTGCTGTATATTGTATTTTCATTCTAAATTAGAAAGAATACGGGGGTGTATTCGATAAGTAAGGTGATTAAATATTTTTTGAAACAATTTATTACCTATATAATTACGTAGGCTTCCGCGGCCAGAGTCAGATGACATAAAAGTTTTCTGGGTATGGTACCGCGTCATGATGTAAGGCTATTACTTAAATAACCAACGTTTCGGCCAACGTTACAGTGGCCTTCATCTGGGTAACTGTTACCCAGATGAAGGCCACTGTAACGTTGGCCAAAACGTTGGTTATTTAAGTAATAGCATTACATCATGACGCGGTACCATACCCAGAAAACTTTTATGTCAATTTATTACCTGATTATCAGCCAACAGTTGCAAATGGTGTTTTACATTAACAGGTTTCAATCCTTCTGGATCATTATCAGAATCTTCTAGTTGCGTCTGCAACCCTTCTCGTCTATGTTGTGACAAAATATTTATTTCTAAATCAATAATCGTATTGTCCCCTTGAATGTAATCCCCCCCCCCCCCCCTAAATTACAATACACTTGTGCGAGCGCTTCTTTCAATCCTAGAAGCACTTTCCATAACTACATTTTGGTACAGCCTTGAGTACTTCCAGCGATGCGTTTTTTACTTCCTCAGTCATTGCAAATTTTCCTCCTTTCTTAAGTCTCTTCAGTTTTGAGAACAGGAAAAAGTCACAGGGTGCCAAATCCGGTCGTATGGCTGAGGCATGACTGTCATGTTTCGTTTTCGGGCAAAAAATTTCTTCCAAGCAACGATGCACGAGCAAGTACATTGTCTTGATGCAAAAGCCATGAATTGGTTTCCCTTTTTTGCGTATTGCTCTTCGCAGATGGCACCTAACGTCTTTTCAACCGTACGGCCTTGAGAAAAATTTCATGATGCCTACGCCACGGTAATTGGAAGAAGAAAATTGGTAAAATTTTGACATTTCCTGGAACGTAGCGTGTTTCTTTTTTTGGTCTTGTCTCTCCTGGATGCTTCAATTAAAGAAATTACGTGCGCCTCGGTTGCACAGTGTTTTAGTGCCAGACTACAAATCCGAAAGTTGTGGGTTCGATCCCCGCCAGGTCCTAGGATTTTTATCTGTCACTTTCCACTTCTTTCCCCTCTGGTAGTATTGCTCATGTGAAAAATACCGAGTAGCACCGTGGTTCGGAAACCTCGTTAAACTGTAGGTCCCCCTATAACTGGCTGGGTAAGTAAGGTCGGAGGAAGGCAACGGCATACCACCTCCAAATAGGACCATGCCTAGTAAAGCACTGTGGTGTTCAAACCAATCTTCGGATTGTTGACAGCTTTGACTTTACGTAAAAAAATGTTTCGTCACAGATTGACTCTTTTGAGGAAATCAGGCTCGTCAGTGAAACTCAAAATCTCATGGACAATGTTCATCAAAATTGAGACGCTTTGGAACAGACTTCGCGGACACACGTCTCATGCCTCACCCGACCCCCCCCCCCCTTTTAAAAAAATGCTTGCCATGTGTCAAACGATATGTCAACATCATCAGGATCTTCTTCCACAGTAATTCACGCTTACCAAAACCATTTACTACACAGCTTCGACGCTATCATCTGTCGTTGATGTTCTGGGACACCCAGAGCTATGTTCGTCATTTCATCTTCTCGGCCATCTTGTAAGAGTTTGTACCACTTGAAACATAAAAAGGAAGCATTGGTTGGAATGAAAGTCCATTTGAACGAAATTGACAATGTGTTCAAAGGAGGTTATAAGATCAAAATTAATAAGAGCAAAACGAGGGTACTGATGTGTAGTCTAAGAAAATCAGACAGTTTTGAAAGAATTAGATTACGTAACGAGACAACAAAGATGGTAAATTAGTTTTCTCACTCAGGCAGTAAAATAACATACGATGGTCACAGTACAAACCATATACAATGAAGAAAGGAAAGGGAAGAAAAGCTTTTCTGAAAAATAAAATTTTTAACATCGAATTTCAGTGTTACGACGTCTTTCTGGAAGACTTTTTTCTGCAGTATTGTCTTGTTCGGTAGTGAAACATGGACGACAAATAATTCGGCATAGAAGAGTGGTGCTACAGACGAATGCTGAAAATCCGGTAGGTAGATTGCTTAACTAATAAGGAGATGCTGAACTGAATTGGAGAGAAGAAGCATTTCTGTCATACCTTGACTAAAAGTTGGTATCGATTTATATTACACAGTCTTAGACATCAAGTAATCGTGGAACTAACATTGTAGAGAGGTTTGTGGGATACAAACCGCAGTGGGAGACTAAGAGACGAATACGGTAAACAGGTTCAAGCCGATGGGGCTTGCCGTTATTATGAGGAGATAAAGAGGCTTGCACAGGATAGAGTAGGGTTGGAGATTTGCATCAAACTAGTCTCCGAACTGAAGCCCAAAACAACAAGAAATCATCAGTTACTGAATGATTTCACCGTTATTTGACTATTACTTTATACTTTTTAATGGCAGATTACGGCTTTACAGCCATTTTAAGTGTGCAATTAGTCCAATTAATTGGTGCTTGTAGATAACCAGGTCGTCAGTCTTAAGAATATTAGGTTTGCATGCTCTAATTCAAATGTTTAAATGTTTGTAAAGCTATGAGAACTACTGAGGTCATCAGTCCCTAGGCCTAGGAACTACTCAACTAAAACTAACCTAAGAACAATACACACACACACACGCACACACACACACACACACACGCACACACCGCGGCAAAGTACCAATGAAATCGACTAATTGTATACTTAAAAATGGCTCTAAAGCCGAAGTCTGGATTGTGATTTAAAATCATAAAATAATATAGTCAAATGGCGATGATATCATTCAATAACTATTGTGTGAGTGTGGCTGATAAGTACAACAAAATAATTTAACACATTGCTTGGTTTCTGTAGATACAGTAACAAAATTAAACATCAACTTTCACAGACCTCCATTATAAGCAAATGCTACTTTCTCCATGCATCTGAAAGTTATTGATGTAACATTTGCTGAACTACGCTTCATACATACAGTTTTTCATGCAGATTAGGTACAATTAGATACTGTCTGCGAACTGTCGCGCCTCTACCCGGTAGTAAAGGAGTAATAAACTCAACCAAAGTATGCTGCATGAACAGCGGAAAATTAGAAAGCCTAAACTATTATTTCTTTTGAATTTAACTGCCTGGCTTTTAAGTATTGTGACAAAGCGCTGGAGTAGAAACCGAGAGGTCGCCCATTCGAAACCTGGTCTTCGTCTCTCAACGATCTGAGGAGCCACTTGAAACGTCATGTGGTTCACTTTTCAATTTAAACTGTAGGTCCCCTTTTCTGGTTGGATATTGGGGTTGGCTAGGTACACACAAAGTGCCGTACACTTGAAAGACGTGCAGGTGGCCATTCATTCACATGAAATTATTATTACCAATATTATCGTATCTGGTGGGATGGGTGCGGGGACAAGAGGAAAATACTTCGTAAGCGTTTGAAATTTTGTGTTCAGTTAGTTGGAAGATGCAAAGTGCTCTGTTTCCCAAATAATAGGTTTATAATTTGCACGTTTTTTGTTCGACGTCACATACGTCAATGAAAAACGCACAGTTCTTAGTTCTAATGTGACTGTATATTTTAGCGTATAATTATGCCATTAAATTTTCAATATCTACGGACAGAAGTTCAAAATGTTCAAATGTTTGTATAGTATATGGGACTTAGCTACGGGGTCATCAGTCCCTAAACTTACAAACTCCTTACGAACTAGGACGGCACAAATATCGATGCCCGAGGGGGGATTCGAATCCCCGACCGTAGTGGCCGTGCAGACCGTGACTGGAGCGCCTGTCTCCTCGGCCACCGCGGCCGGCCGGACAGAAGTATTGAAAATTAATTTCTTTCCTCCTACAGGCTATTACATGCTTTATTCCTACAGGTGAGGCCCTGGTTTCCGAATCCATGCTCTGGGTAGTCATTTAGTAAAATAGATATCATAAACTCCTTTCCTGTTTAATTTTATTCATTAAACAACTATATCGTATATTTCTACAGAAAGTTTATGAAACTGTAATTCAGTTTTCCAAATGTAGTTAAAACAAAGTTTTGTATCTCCACAATACGATTTCTGGACGTATCTTGCCAGAACAATAGTAAATTACCTTTACAAATAGCACAGGATATAGTTCAAGAGTGGGTGTACTTCATAACAAGAAATATCCATCCTAAAGCAACGTTGTGGAAATAATATTCGTTGGAGGTGTGACGATCCTCTCTTGAATCAAAGGAATTATCCAAAAATAGGCAAAAAGTGACGGTGACAATGGACTGGATGTTAAGTGAGCGTGTGCCGCACTTTGTTACGGAGGCAAGGTGAATTTTATATTTTATTTTGGGGAGATTTAATTTCATTAGTCTGGCTGACTGGAGCAGAAAAATACCGAAAATTACGGTGTGTAGTGAATATCGGATATGACGTTAACTTTTTTACGAAAGGTTTTTATTTATTAAAACGCACCGATTCTTTTTTTCCCGCAGGCTGAATTTATTGTACGTGTAGCGATCACAGGCGGGTCACGAAATACTTTTTCATATTTCAGCGTTTACGCCCTTGTAAATGAGAATAAATTAGGGGCATTTTTTTCGCACGCCTCGTTATGCTGCGTGATGCAACTAATCCTCTGTTAATATAACTTATACACGGAGTAAGCCCGCCCGTAATACCCTCCATTAAACTCATTTGCCGTGAGACGTTATTTAACGTAACGCGTAATTCTTTGCGCCACGGAGCAAGCCAAGTTGGCGGAGCGTGGGCGGGCTTATTTATCTTTATTATCTAGCGGGAGAGAGTACCACGGACGGGTCGAGGCAGGCCTGCGCATGAATTTAAGACGGGCGGTTTCTCCAAGAGTCTGCCCCACACATAAACACTAACATCACTTTCGCCAACAGGGCTTTAAAAGTAGAAGCGAGTATTTGGACGCGAGAGGACCCGATAGAAAAACATACGACTTTACAAGAATTTTTAACTACACCCAGAAATTTTTTGTGTGTGGGAGTGGCAGGTCTTAGACGGTGCATTTTATTGATCATATAATTTATGACTGTTTCTAACTGTCTACATTTCCCTAATAACTGATCACAGTTATTCATTATAAGTTGTCGTTTGGGTCACCGAAACCTCTGAAATAGCGTTTCAATACATTTTGGGGGAGAGTAGTAATTACTGTTCAAAACTTGTAGGATCCCATAAATATGCAAGTAAACTATACATATCCACACATCGCAAATCATGAAATGTCCTGACGTCTGGTGTTCCTGTAAGATGGATAAACGATCTGCAACACATGAAAATTTGTGCAGGACCGGGACTCGAACCCGGGTCTCATGTGTTGCAGATCGTTTGTCGATCTTACAGGAGCAGCAGACGTCGGGAAATTTCGTGATTTGCGAAGTATATGTGTCGATGTATTTATCTCTGCTGCGGATCACTGCCAACGTCTGTTCCCTTGAAACAGACATAATAATAAACATTGCGGAACTCATACTATAACGTGTGCGAGCTTGTGACGGAAAGATACAGGTGCAACACATGGAAGTTTGGGACTGGCCAGGAAGCGTGCACGGGTGGCCGAGTGGTTAAGGCGACCGCTCACGAAAAACGGGAGACCGGGGTTCGAGTTCCTGTCCAGCACAAATTTTCAAGTGTTGCAGATCGTTTTTCCATCTTGCAGGAGCAGCAGACGTCGGGAAATTTCGTGATTTGCGAAATATGTAGATATATTTATCTCTGCTGCGGATCACCGTCAACGTTTGTTCCGTTGGAACAGACGTAATAATAATCAATACATATTATAAAATACAAAATGTATAGGCTAAGTCCGGTATAGCTGGACCAAATTTTAAGTCCCTTTTTTCGATAATTTTGAAATGTTGAGGATCTGGTGTATTTCCCTAACCTCTATATAAATGACTTGGAAAATGGTTTGCACCTCTTCACATGTTATAATGATCATACTTGAAGCTATGATTTCTTTTCTTGTTTTCTTAATCATTGTTCAATCTTTCCCGGGGTACTCGGTTCGATGGACCATCTGCTAGGAACTCATTAACCTATGGAACGTGCTACTGCATCAAGGTATAACACAAGAAATACAGGTCGTGAAAGGTATAAATACTATTTCCAAGTATAAAGTCAAAAACAGCTCAAAATTTTCTAAGTACGGAGCTACAAACGGTTTGAAAGAGGATATGTAAATATGATTCTCAATAAGCAATAAGTTGTCTAATATATTTTCACGTGGCTCAAACCAAGTAATTAAACTGCAGTCATTTTATATCTAGTACCTCACTTTCATCATTAATCGCAATTATTTTAGAAACTTCTGCAGCATTCATCAAACTGACTGAAAGAGGATAAGCAAATTTGGTAGTCAATCAGCAAATGTAAGTTGTTTAATATATTTTTCGTGGCTCGGGCCAATTAATAATTCTGCAGTCATTTTCTTTCTAGTACATCACTTTCCACATTGTTGTTGTTATGGTCTTCAGTCCGGAGACTGGTTTGATGCAGCTCTCCACCCTACTCTATCCTGAGCAAGCCTTTTCATCTCCTCATAAGGACGGCAACCCATATCCACTTGAATCTGCTTACTATACGCTTCTCTTGGCCTCCCTCTGCGATTTTTACCCCACACACTTCCCTCCAATGCTAAATTTAGGATTCCTCGATGTCTAAGAATGTGTCCTACCAAGCGATCCCTTCTTTTAGTTAGGGTATGCCAAAAATTCCTTTTCTCACCAATTCTGTTCAGTACCTCTTCATTAGTTATGCGATCTACCCACCTAATCTTCAGCATTCTTCTGTAGCACCACATTTCAAAAGCCTCTATTCTCTTCCTGTCCGCACTGTTAATCGTCCATGTCTCACTCCCATACAAGGCAACACTCCACTCAAATGCCTTCAGAAAAGACTTCCTTACACTTAAATTAATATTCGATGTTAGCAAATTTCTCTTTTTCAAAAATGCTTTTCTTCCCATTGCCATTCTGCATTTTATATCCTCTGTACTGCGACCATCGCATGTTATTTTACTACCTAAGTAACAAAACTCATCTACCACCTTCATTGTTTCGTTACCTAATCTAATTCCTTCAGCATCGCCTGATTTTCTAATACCGCATTCCATTATTTTTGTTTTGCTCTTGTTAATGTTCATTTTGTACGCTCTCTTCAACACACTGTCCATTCCATTCAACTGCTCTTCCAGGTCGTTCGCTGTCTCTGACATAATTACAATGTCATCAGCAAAATGCAATGTTTTTATTTCTTCCCCCTGAACTTTTATCCCTATTCCAAATTTTTCCTTGCTTTCCTTCACCGCCTGCTCGATGTACAAATTGAATAACATCGGAGAAAGGCTACAACCCTGTCTTACTCCCTTCCCAACTGATGCTTCCCTTTCATGCCCTTCGAGTCTAATAACTGCGGTCTGGCTTTTGTACAAGTTGTAGATAACTCTCCTTTCTCTGTATTGTACCCCTGCTGACTTCATAATTTGAAAGAGTGTAGTCCAGTCAACATTGTCAAACGCTTTCTCCAAATCTACAAAGGCTAAAAATGTAGATTTGCCTTTCCTTAATCTATCTTCTAAGATAAGACGTAAAGTGAGTATTGCCTCCCGGGTTCCTACGTTCCTCCTGAATCCAGACTGATCTTCCCCTAGGTCAGCTTCTACCAGCTTTTCCATTCTCCTGTAGATAATTCGTGTTAAAATTTTACAACCATGACTTATCAAACTGATGGTTCTGTAATTTTCACACCTGTCTGCACCTGATTTCTTTGGAATGGGGATTATTACATTTTTCTTAAAGTCTGAGGGCATTTCGCCTGTCTCATACATCCTACACACCAGTTCAAATAGTCTTGTCCTGACTGGCTCTCCCAGAGACTTTAGTAGTTCTGAGGGTATATCATCTACTCCTGGGGCCTTGTTCCAGCCTAGGTCTTTCAAGGCTCTGTCAAATTCATCTCTGAGTATAGTATCTCCTATTTCATCTTGATCTACTTCCTCTTCCCTTCCTACAACATCGTCTCTAAGTTCATTTCCTTTGTAGAGCTGCTCTATGTACTCTTTCCACCTTTCAGCTTTCCCTTCTTTGCTGAGAACTGGTTTCCCATCTGAGTCCTTGATATTCGTAGAGTTGCTTTTCTTGTCCCCAAATGTCTCTTTGATTTTCCTGTAGGCGGTATCTACTTTTCCCCTTCTTATACATTCTTTCCACATTAAAGGCATTTATTTTAGAATTTTATGCAGCATTCATAAGACAACGAGAGCAAGACACACACTTAATCCCGTCGTCATCTCTCTTGTTTCACTGTAGTTATCTTTATACCGTACACAAAAACATCATTCCAGTCACATTCGTAAATATTATCGTTGCAAATTTAATTAACAACATCAGATTTTATCAATGATGTAAGTTCTTTCTATTTTTGCGTACTCTTCATTTTTTGATCATTTTTTCCTCCTTATTATCCCTCTCTCCCCCTAACATCTGTATCTCCCTTTCTTTTCCTTGCTTTATCCTTCTCCTTCCTTTTTTATTTTCTTCTTTACTGCTGAAGCATTTCCATCCTTTCTATGGGTATTTACGTTCTCTGGAGAGCTTGTAATTGTTGATGATAATTCCGTGCTGTGTTTTTAGCCGTTAGACCCCAGTTGGGATCGTGTTTGGCTTGCTTGGTCTTTAGGTGACACCACTGCGGCGACTTGTCTGTCGATGATAGTGAAATGATGATGAGGGCAACACAACACGCGGTCCCCGAGTTAAGAGACTCTCTGATCCGACCGGGAATCGAACCTGGACCCCCCTGCGTGGCCACCCAACACGCTGTCCACTGGATTAGGAAGTGGACTTGAAAAATACAGTTCGACCCATTATTTTTAATTATTGATACAAGGTTTTGGATCTATTTTGAAGAATAACTTCGAGGGGGAAAATTTCCGCATATATTCTCGTATCGTTAAGAAGATCCAGGCAAATCAATGCTCAAAATGGATCGGCTATATCGGAAAAGAAATTTGAGCAAATTGGTCCAAAAACGTTATGAAAGCTCACTGGAGGGCATTATTTGCTACTATCCGGCATTGTGGACTGAATGGAAAACGCGGGAATGCATGTCCAAATTGCTCGTTAGAAATAATAAAAGAACATTAACGGACATCGTCAATTGAATATGAAACACACGCACTTCTTATTTAAGAACAATTCTCTGATACTGACCCGTAAATTTAATTTTCAGGCCTGATGGCTGATGGCTCATCCCCCATTCAAAATCCATTACAGCTGCAAGTCTCTCATCATAATGAATTCATACCTCTAAAATACACAAAAATCTCTCCCCACCTTTGATCTCGCGGATGAGTGGTGTTATTTATACTATTATACACCCAATTATTCAAATAAATGGTCACAGACACATTTAAGATATTCATGTCAGACCTCACCATACTCAGGGCTGCTCTCCACGGCCGTCTCGCAAACTCTGCCTAATATGGCTGACTGCTTTCGCATTCAGCTTCGTAGGCGGAGCTTTCCCAGTGCTGGAGTCTTAACGGTTCCATTGCCAACCTGACCACATCCAAAGATTCGAAAACTGCCGGCTAGCATCCCTAGCCTGAAGTGCAACAAAACATATACCAAAAGATCTTACCTTAGACAAAGATTAAAGGACTCATCCAACCTGTTGCCATTAATTAAACTGAATAAAATGAGTAAAAGTATGAAGCGATCTAACAGTATCGTTTTAAGGTGTTGACAAACACACACACAAAAACACACATACAGACAAACACACACAGCGTAAGGAAAAGATTACCAATACTTCTTTCTTTACTGCAAATGGACACCAAGCCCACCACCAGGCATATTTTTTTCCGGTCTTGGAGAAACAAGACTTGCTTTTGTTTTTAACATTGACGCTTGTCCCAGTAATTGTGGGTATATGTGTTAGGGTTTGGTCTTATTTATTCATAGAGTCTTTAGTTACGAGTGTTGTTAGTTTTTAATTCCATTTGTGTTCCCCAATTTGCATTTGATATTTCCAAAAGGGCATCTGGCCGCTTGTAGCTTTCCTCTGGGGCATTTGGTACTCACAGCTACCGGATGAGTGGATTGTAAGCTGTATGGATACGATGGTAAAAATCTGCGAGCGGCTTCTTTAAATCTCTCTTCAATGAGCTTATCATTGGCAGATTTCTAAATGTTTTTCTAAGGAAAGTTTCTCGGTGCGTGTAACACTCTCCGAAATATCTTATTTTGGGGATCTGTAACTTCTGGATACGTTTCGATGCGGCGATGTCCCAAAATCCACTAACAGCCCTTTTCGTGCCTAATGTATGTTCGGTACAGAAGTACCCCACTAGTTTGAAATATCGGTTGGTAATTGAGTACAATGCGCCAGATCTCTGTGATGTATTTACAATTTTAGGAAACAGTTTTCGGAGAAACGGTGATCGATAATTACAGCCTATTTTTAAAAACACTGTCTTCATTGCAAGATAATTTTTAATTTTTGTTAGATAATCGTTTTCAGTATACTTGTGAGACCATCTTCAGGCCAACAATGGCTGCCAACTCTGTGCAAGTCAGGAGCCGTTGGCCGTTTTATCAACTGATTATTTTTAATATCTGCTCACATAAATGATGTCAAAGGAAAGACTACCATAGAGAATAATGGAATGGGAGCTACCAGGAAGACATGAAGAAAGGAGAGAGAAAGACCATCAACTACGTGGATCAAAGGATTTCAGGCGTCTATCCGGAAAAGGAATATAGAAGAAAACTTATGGGCAGATAGAGAAAAATGAACAATAAAAATAAAATAATGTGTAATAAATAATAATGTAATAATATTAATGTAAAATATTGTAATGTACAATCTTGGGGTACCGGAAAATGTACACTAAATTACATTGTAAAACCGTACAATTATAATGACTTTCATTGGATATTACCAAGTGCAATGCAAAACAGAAATATTAAAACAATGCAACATAGTCATACATCTTCCATTTAACAAACAATATGTGAAGTGGAGAGAAAATGGTACTAGCTACTGGCAGTATAGAAATTACGAGTTACCTTATGATTATTATTTAATCAATGAATATCACATATTGCACAACACTAACGAGATCTAGAATATTTCTACCATTACAAGACAAATCAATTTTCCGTTGTTTCTTAATATTGTTTCCTACATTCAAGTTCACTTCACAAATTATGTTATTCTTCTCAGAAGTTCTCCTCTCTGAAACGAATATAATAAAAAGTTCTGCCTTCATTACGCAGTAGTGCAGATATCTCATTGAAGACACCTATACCCTGAGACACTGAGCACCCTGCCAGCTCTGTACTGATACTGCTACTATTGGGCGGGATGTAACTTATTTCCTCTTTGGAAATAGGAATGTGCACAGCGGTCAATCTTCAAATAACGTTTATTTCACAGTTCAACACTTCTACTAAGTACACGGTATTTGACTAAGTCCGAAAAGATTTACCATATAACGTGACTGAACGACAAGTCCGGGTCGGCTAACGTCTCGATCAGCGGCATGGGTAGCGTCGCGGAGCGTCCGTAGCAGTGTTAGTGTCTGGTTGGCAACGTAGTACGTTTCGAGTAGCCAATGGCGTGTAGTATAATTCAGTTACTGCCTGGACACGGGTTCATCGACCAATATTACTTTTATAAATATGTATCGATTTTAAAGGTTGCGGTTAGGCAGGAACCTAAGAGTACAGATTCAATTGTTGCAAGCGTTTTACCAAATCATGAACATTGAAAAAATTATTGTAATTCGTATCATTTGAGAGACAGACACACACGTATTTCGATTTACATAACAGCAAAATGTTACTTGTGAACAGAAAGACGTAGTTTCGTAGTGTCCGATCTTCTACATTCGAACGCTGTGATTCATTTAGAAAATAAAATCATTCAAACGTGGTGGTAACACATTCATTTTTACATCTTGTAAACATTGCATGCCGCCATTCATCCCAGCATCCACAGCGACTGCTGCCAACACTGCCGCTTCACGTCACGTAAATACATTAGGCCATGCCGCTGACCCAGACTTTTACCGCCCGGGTCTGACAGCACAGGGACTATGTCCCCAATAGTGTGGTCTCCTTTTCTGTTGGTTGTCGTCGGAAGGCTGGTGTAGTTCTGCTGGTGAGACGTCCACGATAGTAAGAACGTGCCTGCAGCGTGCCGGCCTGACCTTGACGTGTCGCACCAATGACAGCCTGAAGTAGGAATACCCGGCGTGCAGTGCGCGGGAGCCTTCTGCACGAAGAAGTCTGCGTAAGCCATCTGGTGTTGTTGTTGTCCTGTTGTATTTACCTCAGGGACGCCGGGCGTGCAGGTTGCCTGGAACACTTCGGTGTATATTGCGTTGTCAGACTTTCAAGTACTCTAGAAGGCAGGCAGAACAGAATGAGCAAGCGATAATACACAAATGTATGTTAGTAACACTGATGTTATAAATGGGGGCAGGCGATATTTCTTCTATCTTGGGTTATCGTGAGTTCTGCCGGATACCAGTGTCGTACTTGCACAATATTTCAGTTGACATTGAAAAATACAGCTCATCTGTTGCACATTTACAGGTTAATTAATCAACCGTGGTTTCGGCATCAACTAGGAAGCCTTCATCAGAAGTATCTATAAATTAAATAAAGATTATTATAAAGGAAGCAGTATGAATTCCGTAATTTAGGAATTCAACAAAGAAAACTTTTACATGCATGAAATGAACAAAGGTTCTTGAGCAACAGAGTTCATGTCCAAGTTACAAATGCAAATTTACAAGTTTCAAGCTACATTTGTAACTTGAACGTGAGCTCTGTTGCTCAACAACCTTTGTTCATTTCATATAAGTGAACTTTTCTTTGTTTAATTCCTAAATTATGGTATTTATACTGCTTCCATTATGATTATCTAGATTTTATTTATAGATAACAAAAACTTTTACTTTTGATGAAGGCTTCTCTAGTTGAAGCAGAAACCATTGTTAAGTAATTAACCTGTTAAATTGAAACAGATGAGCTGGAGTTTTGAATGTTAATCTTGCACGAACGGTTTACGTATCGGCTCGATACGTAATCGAAATATCATGCAAGTACGACAATGAGATGAGGCAGCACTCCTGACAAGCCAAGATGTTATATCGTCTGAAAGTTAAAACATTTTTCCATCTTTTCTGTAAAGTAATTCTGTCAAAGCTACAGTATAGCACGATGGAATATCTCCCCAATTGTGCGACTGGATTCACGATTTCCTATCAGAAAGGACACAGTTCGTTGTAATTGACGGTAAGTCATCGAGTAAAACAGAAGTGATATCTGGCGTTCCACAGGGAAGCGTTATTGGTCCCCTACTCTTCCTCGTGTTTATAAACGATTTAGGAGATAATCTGAATAGCTCCCTTAGACTGTTCGCGGATGATGCTGTCGTTTATCGGTTAGTGAAGTCAACAGAGGATCAAAAGCAACTGCAAAGCGATTTAGACGATATTTCTACTTGGTGCGAAAATTGGCAATTGACACTAAATAAAGAAAAGTGTGAAGTAATACACATGACCACTAAAAGAAATCCGCTGAACTTCAATTACGCGATAAATCAGTCAAACCTTAAGGTCGTAAATTCTACCAAATACCTAGGAGTTACAATTACGAACAACTTTGACTGGAGAGAACACATAGAAAATATTGTGGGGAAGGCGAACCAAAGGTTACGTTTCATTGGCAGAACGCTTAGACGATGCACCAGCTCCACCAAAGAGATTGCCTACATCACACTTGTGCGTCCTCTCTTGGAGTACTGTTGCCCCTTGTGGGACCCTCACCAGGTGGGACTGACGGAAGATATTGAGAAGGTTCAGAGAAGGGCAGCTCATTTTGTTTTATCACGTTACGGGGGGGAAAGCGTCACGGAAATGTTGCACGAATTGGGGTGGAAATCATTAAAAGAAAGACGTTATTCATTGCGGCGTGACCTGTTTGCGAAGTTTCAATCACCGACTTTTAGTTCTGAATGTGAAAATATTTTGCTAGCACCCACCTACTTAGGGAGACATGACCATCCCAATAAAATAAGAGAAATCAGATCGAAAACGGAACGATTTAGGTGTTCTTTCTTCCTGCGCGCTATTAGAGAATGGAACGGTAGAGAAAAGTTATGAAGGTGGTTAATGAACCCTCTGCCAGGCACTTAAATGTGATTTGCAGAGTATCGATGTAGATGTAGATGTAGATGAATAAAAACAACTGAAAATATGAACGTAAAGTGAACTACACGCTATACAGTATTTAAGAAGTAGTACTGTACTGTTTGTACTTGGGTCAGCTCCTGTACGGAAGGCAGAGGGCTCAGACGCCGGTGATTCCGCTGCGGTCGCCAGTCGTAAACGTGCCCCCCGGTGGTGCGTTTGCAGTGCAGGAAGCGATGACCGGCGGGGAGGGAGGGGGTGGCGTGTCCCCTCCCCCTGACGCCGCCATTAGCCGGCGTGTGGTGCGCGCCCCAGCGCACGCACAAATTGGATTCTGGCCAGCGCCGCGGCGCGCCGCCACTGTCGCCAGCAGCGGGGGTTCCCCTGCGAGGGTCGCGGACACATCCATCAGAGCGCGGGCACCCAGGTGGACGCCACACTCGCCGGCCGAATGCAGGAAACGCGCACTAAAGAGCGCCCGTGTTTCCTTCCTTGCCGGCCACAGGCTGTCGAGTTATCTACACCGCTTCCTCTGATGGTGCGTGGGTGCGCGTATATGTGTGTATGTAGGGATGACAGACCACAACCATTACAGGTAACTGTTCGATATGGCCTATATGACAGTGGAGCGTCTGCTTTGTTTTCGACATCTACATCTACTGTGGCTTTGAGAAGAAAAGCCTTTCTAAAGAAGCGAATCTTGTTAACATCCAATATCAATTTAAATGTCAGGAACTCCTTTCTGAAAGCATTTTTCTGGAGTGTAGCATTGTATGGGAGTGAAACGTGGACGATAAGGAGTTCAGATAAAAAGATGATAGAGGCTTTTTAAATGTGGTGCTGCAGACGATTGATGATAATTGGATGGGTAGATCACGTAACTAATGAGAAGGTGCTTAACCGAATCAGGGAGAAAAGGAGTTTCTGGAATATCCTGACTAAGAGAAGGACAGATCGGTTGGACACATTCTGAGACATCAAGGAATTGTTACCTTAGCATTAAAAGGAAGCGTGTGGGGTAAAAATCGTAGAGGGAGACCGAGGGACGAATATAGTAAGCAGAATCAAAAGGATGTAGGTTGCCGAACGTATTCTCAGATGAAGAGACTTGCACAGGACAGGGTAGCGTGGAGAACTGCATCAAACCAGTCTGCGGACTGGAGACCACAACAACAACAACTACTACTACTGTCAAAGAATACTATATATTTTAGGAGACGGGAGTAAGATGGGGAAAAAAAAAAAAAAAAAAAAAAGAAAACCCAGGTTATATGCCGTAGATTCGATAGGTATTGAGAACAGATACACAAAAGTCATTTAACAGTATGGGGGACAATTTGGTCTGGGGAAAAATTGTTCCTAGGACCAGTTTGGTACTTTCATGGCTTTTAGTTGGCATCAAAAACAAATGTTCAAATGTCTGTAAATATATCGCACCAAACTGCGTGGTCATCAGTCCGTAGCTTACAAACTACTTAAACTAAGGTAAACTAACTTAAGAACAACACGCACACCCATGCCCTAGGGAGAACTCGAACCTCCGACGGCGAGCATCTGCGCGCTCCGCAGTGAGGCGCCTTAGACCGCTCGCTACTCCACAGGGGCTTAGTTGGCATTACTAGGCTGAGCCGTGATAATCTGAAGTATAACCTCAAAAATACATTTCAGAATGGTGAGTCCGCTTGAAAGTCCCACAGTAGTTGAACAACGTTTTGTTTTTTATATGCTGAAAGAGAGAGACCCGTGGATATATTCTATAGAGTGTCTAAAGTTTACGATGAATCGTACAAATTATTAGAAGTGGGTTCAGCAGTTCAAAAAGATCGCGACTCAGAGACTGACTAATAACGTTCAGGTAGACCAGTTGAAGTTTCAAGTCCCTCATCTGAAAGTGGAATTGATTATTTGTGCCTACCACAGTGTGACTGTTGAAATGGTAGTTGATAAAGTTCAAGTTAGTACTGACACAGTTCATAACATTATCTGTAACAAGCTGAAGTACCGCAAAACATGTGCAAGATATTCCAGAGGATTTAACGAGGCTAAATAATGGGAAAGAGAAGGTGAGTACTTCGTCTACAAAATTTTGAGATGAAACTTGGGTTCACTATTATGAGTCCGAATAAGAAAGGCAAATCACGGAGGGGAAGCAAACTCAGCTGTCACGAAAAATTCATAACGCAAGTATCACCAGGAAAGGTCATGTTGACGGTGTTTCGGAACGCAAAAGATTTAGTTTTTGTGATTATCTCGAAGCGCAGCGTATAATCAACAGGCAAAACTACTCGGATTTCCTTTTAACCCTTTTATTTCTAGTGTTGTACCTCGACAACAAAGTATTAAAAGTTGATTTATACCGCATTCTGTGAAGCAGTCCTTAAATTCACACTGCTGTTGATAAACAACATGCTTCTAGTACGAACGTTTGTCGCTTGGTACGGCTGTTGCCACTTCTGAGGCATTAATCTGTCCATCTTGGAAGTTGTGTTGCGCTGCAGTCTGTACACGGCTGTGATTGTGAGCGTGAGTGTAGTTATGTTATTTTATTTCAGCAGTGAATTGTCTTGCCTTTGGTGCTGTGGCGTAGATTATGCTAGTATTATTGACCTGACAATGTAAATTATAAAGAAAATAACGTCCTGTATCATAAAATACCTCGATACAAACGTCTGTGTTGTGCATGAAAAATATATATATAAATAAATTAAAAAAACCACAGTTAGATCAAAAATTCCAAAACACATATTTTGATGTTCAGTGCACTGTATTAACACAGAAAATATAGAATTTTAATTTTTCCAAAGCTGAAATCATAATCAGAAACGTCGTCAATGTCAGAGGAGAGGTGTAATTCTCCAGCAAGCACGTCACGTCCTCTTATTGCTCAACTAACCCATGAAACCAAATGCGGAATTGAATGGGAAGTACTACCTCATCACCCTCGCAGTCTTGATTTAGCACCTAGTGATTTCCATTTTTTTGTGCACTGAAGGAGACATTACTTGGGAAGAGGTTCCAAGACAACGAGGACATGGAAAAGTTCGTGGGAAATTGGTTCAAACTTGAAGGGAAAGAGTTCTTTGCAGCCGGAATGGAAAAGCTTGTAGCTCGTTGTAACAAGTGCATAAATGTTTAAGGGTCTTATGTTGAAAAAATGCAAACAGTATTCTTTTTTAAGAAATCAAGATTTTTTCCCCTCCAAAACAATTTCTCTCTTTAATACTGAATGACCTTGTACAACAGTTCAGTGCAATTTCAATTTCAATTCGTTTATTCGTACACTGTTTGCTATGACCGTATTCTTGTACCCTTATTTTCTCTTAATATACATCGAAATAAATAAATGTTTTTGTGGAATCTAGTGATATATCCTGACTATTCTCACTTCAATCCCTTGCACTAAAATTCCATAATAATCCCAAAATTTCTCTTTATATTTTTTATTTTTTCATTAAACTACGAGAATTGTACGGCGTATAAGTACGTGGGAAAGCTCCGGGATTTCACCGTACGACCGGACAAATAGCAGAACATGTTATGTAACGTAGCTGGAGTGCAAAATACACAGACGAATCGTAAAATCAACATCGGGCAATTACATACACGTAATGACGTGATTCAGGAGTTTGGTAGGGTATTGGAGGAGGACCCGATTGCAGGTACGCTTCTAACCTAACTTTAACGTAGGTTACAACTTATTAAAAATTTAATCTAATACAAAATGCCTAAATACCCATTACAAAATACAAAAGTCAAACCTAGTAGCTTGCGTTTGATTTCAGATGCCGTATGAAAAATTCCGTATGCCGTATGCCGTATGAAAAATTCACTGACCTAGACAAAATAACAATTTTGACAAATTTCCACGAATTTGAAACTAAAACGGAGCAAGATATTTTCCTACACGGCCAGCTGACGTTATCTGATGTTCATTGCCGTAGACCACGGAAAGATACTGGAAAGGTCAGACTCTACACTGTTGTGTACAGCATTACTCTTGCAGGTAGCAGACATTCTGTTTGCAAAAAAACCTTCATCAGTTTGTAGGCAGTATCCAAAAAAAGGGTGAGCAGGCATTCTGACTTGCAGGCTGTAGAGCAATGTCGAAAGGAGG
Source organism: Locusta migratoria (assembly GCA_026315105.1). Classification (NCBI taxonomy): domain Eukaryota; kingdom Metazoa; phylum Arthropoda; class Insecta; order Orthoptera; family Acrididae; genus Locusta; species Locusta migratoria. The sequence goes on from CM048747.1 coordinate 109,760,652, forward strand.
AAAATCGGAAAACTGTAGAAACAAAGCTGTAGCAGGAGCAGTTTGTGAAGAAATAAGTGAGCATATTTCCTCTTTCCCAATAAAGGAAACACATTATGGAAATTGACATATCAAGTATTTGAATGCCGAGGTAACAGTAAAATTCATGCATGTAGCCTTTTGCAAGAAGTATCCAGACATTAAAGATACCTATTCATTTTATTTGAAGTATAACAAGGAGAACTTCGGCTAAGCATTTGGAAGGCCACAAAAAGATGTGTGTGCTACTTGTGAGGAGCTCGGTCAAAAACTGAAAAGTAATTTTCTAAATGATCACGCTAAGCACGTTGCAGCTGCAGAGCTGTTGGTACATAGGCGTAGATCACAAAAGTTCTACAACAAAATGAAGGAAGTAACAGCAAATTGTGTTGAACGAGATGAAATCGCATTTATTTGTTTCGATTACATGCAGAATTTGCCATTGCTCCACATTTCAGAGCAAGAGGTATTTTACATGAGACATCTATTGGTGTACTTGTTTTGCATCCATGACATGAAAAAGGGAACGTCAGTACATCATTTATATTATGAGGGCTTGGGCAGAAAGGGACCCAAATGAGGTGTGCTCACTTCATAATATTTGCATATGTAATAAGATTCTTGACAGCACCAAGGAGCTTCATTCATTTTCAGATTCCTTTGGTGGTCAAAACCTAAACCACACAGTCACGTGCTTTGTAATGAGTCTGGCTGCAACAGGAAGATTCGACAAAATTGTACAACATTATCCAACACGGGGGCACTCTTTCCTCCCTTGTCACCGTGACATTAGGGTAATTAAAACATATATAAAGCGGAGTGATTGTGTGTACTCACCCAAAGAGTATGCAATGCAAGAAGCTGAATCACGTTCAGAATGTACATTTACTACCGTACTGCATGAAACATCGTTCAGTATTGATTATAAAGGTTGGAGGGCAAAGTTTTACAAAAAGACGACCAAGTCAAATGGGTGCTAAAAAAGGACAAAATTGATTTTAATATATCAAAGCATAGCATGTTGCAGCGTGAAAAAAATATCCTGGTGTGTTAAAAGCTTATGATCATACTGATAGGTTACTAGTACAGCACTTCAATCTGGCTAAGACAGGGAACATTTCCTTACCAACAAAGAAGGCTTAGCATAACAAGTGCCCAATCAACCATAAGAAAGTTGAAGATATTAAAAGGTTGTTATAGTGCATTCCACAGGAGCATCTCCCGTTTTATGAAGAAATATGTGAATGGCCGACACAAGACGGAGAACACATTGATGACTGAATGTAAAATATAACCTTACAATGTACTTACTTTAAACTTTCTTTTTGCGCCAACGAAAAAAGATAATCACCTGCAATTTAGGTGCAAAATAGAGGTGAAATATATACATCAACATAAAATTCTTACAAAAATACAAATAAAAAACTATATTAAAAGGAACGGATTTAATCGATTTCCCTTAAATTGCTTCTTGTGTACTCGTGCCGTTTCCAAAATCACTGTCACCGTAGATGGCAATGCAAAGTCCCATCTGTGGAATAGCCACATCTTTGATGCAGACGCGGATAAAGCGGAGGAAATAATTACGGCTCTCGAGCTACTAATGGAGAATAAGCCAGGTAATCAGCGAACGTACATCGGCGGCGGAGGAGGGGAAGGTACTGGTACTGACGCAACACTCATAGATACCGAACCTGGCGGCGAAAATAGCTGGAGAGTCAGAGATAGATTAACAACAAGCGATCATAACTTCATAATATTCAGCTTCAGTGACGCAGAGTGCGTCTGGTAAACAGAGTTGGAGACACAACTGAATTATAACATACTAGATTGGGAGCACTAGCAAGGGAGTAGGTCGTTCCGACATTGCCGGAGGCAGGGCAGGGACAACCCATGGTTGCCGAGGAACTAGTTGGGCCAATCTCCCTAGAGGCAGTCGTACCAATCAAGAGGCGGACCGTGGCAGCCTTTCCATCGCCATGGTCTGCTGAGCTACAGAGGTTGCGCCAGCGTAATCGACGGGCCCGGAGGTCTGCCACTCAACATCGCCCAAGTACGTAGTAGGCTCTTCTCCCTATTACGGGAGATAAAGAGTCCGGGGACACTGTATGGCTGTTTGAGGATCTATTGTGATGAAAGAGAAGTTGTGTGCATCTCGAAGAGGTTGACCAAGGGGTGACCGCAGGGCTCTCTCCTTCGGCTCCTGGGATATTAGTATGGAGCCTTTATTATGGAATATGCAGGACAGCGTGGATGTGCTGCTACTTGTCGGCAGCCACAACCGCGAAGAACTGACAGTCGAACGGGTTAGCGACATGGTGCTAAAACTTAATATTGTAGATAGCACCCAACGAATCAACATACTTGCTGTTGAAAGGTCAGCTTGTGCACAAGCCTGCAGTAAGATTTGAGGGAACACCAGTAATTCGGCGCCATCAGGTGAGGGACCTAGGAGCCAGACGTACTCTGGACCTTTGCAACTCGCTTAGATTCAATAGTAGAAAGAGTAACTGCAGCCTTGCAGTCTCGCAGCGATAGGGTACAGGCGTTTCCATCTGCCGCCCGATCTCATCCGGCACTACCACAATAGTATACTAAAATCTATGATAGGCTACGGTTCCGGCATGTGGCCACACAGGCTCACGAGAGTGATGCCTGCCATGGCCATTAGAAGAGTGCAGCATAATATACTTCTGCAATCAGTGGGAGCTTACAGGACTTCCCGGAAGGGGCTGCCCCTTTGTCATCAAGATACGTGACATGCAGTTTTGTATTGGGCAAAAGGGGAAACCTTGAGAAAGTAGAAGAAATAATTGGGATCAAAATTAGAAATCAACAGTTGGGGGGACGAAGAAGAAACAGGATGACGAACCCATTAACTGCTACCTAAGGGAGAGATGAAAAATGAAATTTTGCACTTCTTGAAAGGCCATGGGGCCGTTTCCGAAGTACTTATGCCGGTTCGGGAAAAGGGCTGTGGGGCTGAAGAGGGCATTCCTGATCATCTGTGTACTTGTGCCCAACATACGATAGGGAAGCAGGTGATCTGCGTCTACAGTTGATTCATAATAACACCTTTGAGGTGTTATTAACCGAGGAAAGTTTCTACGTACTGCACAAGCTCACAGATGTGAACTCGAAAAAGATACGGGACAATGGGCATTAATACCTGATTATGACAACAAACATACTGGAATAGACCCTGCACACCCTGCCATGCCTCCTGGCTGGAGTTCGGGTCTATGGCAGCAATCCACCGTGGGCTGGATCAGTGGGCGGGAGGGGGTGTGGAAAACAAAGACGGACATAACGAAGTCCTGCACACTTCTTATATTAGTAGTAGTTGTATTAATTGTAGGAAATAGAAGTAGAGTAGATCAGAAATTAAATATACTTGCAGCCAGCGGTACATCCGTCGGGTTTAGCTCTGCGGACACAATGACACGTAGTAGGTTCATAAAAAAAATTAAAAAAAAATTAAAAATAGGTATAAAAGAAAAGAAACTGGTACAACCTTTAACACTGCAGTTCATAAGCTACACTAGCATAGTAGCTTGTAAGTTTGTGTGTGTAAATGTCTAAAAACAAATTATACCGCTTTTGTAACAACACGTTTTCGTTGTCTTGTTACAGGTATATGTTGTTGTGTGCACAACACACACCACTCCACTATGCAGGTTGGTCGACTGTGTTTGGTGCACAGGTCACTTGAACGTGTCGTCCCTGTTCACGGCTGTATGGTATGCATTTGTTTCGCGTTCAAAGGCACGTTATGTCCGTTGCGTAGCAACCGCTTCAACAGAGGTCATAAGGTAGGGTTCAGTGATACGTGTTGCTAGTTGTTACTGAGTAATACGTCTTGTCATTTGTTATCTTGTCATGTCGTTTTCCTTGGGCTGCTAGAGCAATTCTCCATTAGCGATTTCAAAATAGAAAGAGCAGGGAGCTACACCATGGTCTGCTCGTTCTCCCGACCTTATGTCATTACACTTCTACTGATGGATTCATTTGAAGGCCATTGTCTGCACTGCCGCTACGGTCGGGAGTTCGAATCCCCCACTCAGGCATTGATATTTGTGTCGTTTTTATTATAAGGTAGTTTGGTTCTAGGAACTAATGACCCCGAAGTTAAGTCCCTTAAGCTTAACAAACATTTGAACGTTTTTTGAACGTCATGATGCATGCCACACATAAACAAAACATGGAACTGTTGTGTCAGCGCACAGAAAAGCGATTTAACAGATACAACAGACGCCTGGAACATGGGAGTCAGTGAGACAGGCAATAATGTGGGGCACAAACGCCTACGTTACAGATGCGGTAGCTATTTTGAGCACCTTATGAAGAGAAATGTATGTAGTGTCGTTTCAAAATAAATGACAAACCTGAATAGTTAATTGGTCTGTGTTATGTAAACCGCAAAAATTCCTGTAACACAGCAACGAAGGTAAATAAACTTTATGCGTACAGCACATCTTGTGCTTGTTGTCAGGTCTTCTGTCGAATCCCCTATACTTTTCCACATATTTAATTACTCCCTGTATGATTTAATATGTGAGCAATCAAAGAGGCTTTCTACTAGAGAATTTATCTCAATATCTTGGTATATGGTTATGCAATACCAAACATTTGACGGAAAGAAATTATTTTGATCTGAAGTGAAAAGAGCACATAAACGTCAAATTGGATGAGACAGATACTAATTTGGAATTCTTTGGAAAAGCCCTAAGGAACTTTGATTCATATTACAAAATACTCGTCCGTCCAGTCCTTGCTTATCTCTCCCTATTGTGTGAGGTTTGAGAGGTGGTATTGATGCAGTAGACTGGATCCAGAGAAGAGGAGCACATTTCATTACATCTTTATTTTAAAAGAACGAAAGCATCACGAAGGTGATTATTCAACACCTACAAGAGAGGCGTACTACAACACTGTTTAGGCTGCTGTCAAAATTCAGAGATCATACGTTTTTCCAAGGGTTAACGAGTATATTCTTCATCCTATACATCTATCTGACTATAAAATAATTAGGATAGTATCAGAGATATCAGATCTGACGCGGAGGGATCATTCCATTTCAAACCGGGCAGCAGGATACCTTGTGTTTCTTTTTTTTTTTTTGTGGGGTCTGATTTTCCTATCCTAGAAAGTAGACGTTAAATCTTTCACAAACACGCTAGTGATATGCAAAGGCTATAATTCTTTTTTCAGGAGCGATAGTATACGAATTTGGTGAAATCACGCAATTATGGCATATCGGGGAAACAATTCAAAGTAACATTTTCAAATAAATTGTAGAATGAAGTAAAAATTCTCTGGACTGCTGTTTTTTTGCGGTATTTTTACAATTTAAATGTCACGTGCTTTTCGTCATTTGTCTTCTTTTGTCTAATAAATGCATTTTAATTGTAATAAAATGTATTCCATATTGTTCAGCATTTATTTAAAAACATTATCAGGAATCAGGTTAATGTTATCTCAAATAGAGATTTGTAGAAAAAAATTGAATATATTTAGAAACTGCAGCAAATGTGCCGGCTTCGCTACACTGTATTACGCCGGGTGTGCTACGCCATGTTGTGTGCAATCAGTCAGTACTTAAGCCCCCATGTTAATCGTGTCTAGCTGCGAGGCGACTACCCCTGTTGATCGGCTGCTCGCCGAAGTCTAACTCGTAAGTGCAGTGCGAGATTACGTATTTATAACATCATCATCATCATCATCATCATCATCATCATTAGAGACTGATTATGCCTTTCAGCGTACAGTCTGGAGCATAGTACCTCTTAAAACTCCTCCATGATCCCATATTCAATGCCAACATTGATGCCTCGTCGGATGTTATGCCTTTTACTTCAAAATCATTCTGCACCGAATCTAAGTACTTTCTTCTTGGCCTACATCGACTCCTCTTACCCTCCACTGCCGAGCTCATGAGTCTCTTATGTAACCTTGCTTCCCCCATGCGTGTAACATGACCCCGCTATCTCAGTCTGTTCGCTCTAACTGCTTCATCTATGGTGTTCATTCCCAGTTTTTCCTCGATTTCCTCATTATGGACACCCTCCTCCTACTGTTAGCATCTATTGGTACCCGCAATCATTCTTGCTACTTTCATATCTGTAACCACTACCTTATGAATAAGATAACCTGTATCCACCCAACTTTCACTCACATACAACAAAGTTGGTCGAAAGATAGAGCGGTGCACCGCTAACTTAGTTTTGGTACTTCCTTCCTTCTTGCATAAGAGAGTAGATCTTATCTGAGCACTCACTGCATTACCTTTGCTGCATCCCGTTTCCAGTTCTTTCAGTATGTTGCCATCCTGTGAGAAAATACATCCTAGATACTTAAAACTGTCTACCTATTTGGCAGTCAATCTGCTTAAATCTCTTTCCCACTGACATTACTTTCGTTTTGGAGATGCTGATCTTCATATCATAATCCTTGCACCTCTGATCGAGCTCTGAAATATTAGTTTGCAAGCTTTCAATTGAATCAGCCATTACAACTAAGTCATCAGCATATGCGAGACTGCTAACTTTGGTTTCACCTATTTTAATCCCGCCCTGCCACTCTACTGTTTTCAGCACATGATCCATCAATATTATGAACAACAGTGGTGACAGGTTACAGCCTTGTCTTACCCCTGGAACTACCCTGAACCATGAGCTTAATTTGACATCTACTCTAACTGCTGCCTGACAGTCTACGTAAAGCCCTTTAATTGCTTGCAGAAGTTTGCCTCCTATACCATAATCTTGAAGAACTGACAGTAGCTTCCTCCTAGGGATACGGTCATAAGCCTTTTCTAGATCTATGAAACATAGATAAAATTCCCTGTTCCACTCATAGCACATTTCTATTACCTGCCGTAAGCTAAAGGTCTGGTCCTGACAGCCTCTAAGAGCTAACTTGTCCTCAATTAATACTCTCACTCTCCTTTCAGCAATACCTGAGAATATTTTGGCTACAACGCTAATTAAAGAGATACCTCGATAGTTGCTACAATCATTTTTGTTTCTATGTTGAAAATTGGCGTGATTACCGTGATTTCGTCCAGTCAGACGGAACCTGTCCCGATTCCCACGCCTTCTCAATTATCCTGTGTAACCTTTTGAGACCTGATATTTGACGATGTCCGGCTTAATTTCATTCACTTGTATATTAAAACTTGATATTATAACTTAATAATTAATTACCACATTGAAAATAAGAGACTCCATAATACTTAAATCGAAATCAACGCGTAATAAAAAAGATCAAAAGTATATTATCCTTAATTCTTATGAAAACTGCATTCATTTTAATAAATGAAAAGGTTTTTATAACAATGACTTATTTGACGTCTGTTAGTGTTATATCCCTAAATTAAAATTAGATATTCAACTTGAAAATGAACCGTAGTTCACTGAAATCTTGTATGAGGCTCTTAAGTTACACAGCACACAGTGTCGCGTTCGAAAAATAACGCAAACTTCATGGGATTTTAACTCGAAAAATAGTATGTATTTAAGGGATAACTTAATTTGAGTGATTTTAAACATAACTTGTCGAATGCAGCAACTGTAGGATTACAAATATTTGACAAAGTTCAGCACAACCAGTTTGAAAATTTGATAAAACACCTTGATCTAGATTTCGGCACCATCTAAGGGGCCTTCATCAGAAGAATAAAGAATTAAAACATAAGACGTGCAATTACGAGCAGTGTTCTCAAGTCGAGACTTTCTTCTTTTTTTATGGCGTTCGGTTGGCTGTTGAGCAGCACAGACAAGCTGCCTTTATTTTATATTTGACGTACTAGCCTTTTGCTAGCATGTTGCATTATTTTATAAGTCTGGACTTGAGCACACTGCTCGTAATTGCACGTCTTACGTTTTAATTTTTTATTCTTCTGATGAAGGCATCCTTAGATGGTGCCGAAATCTAGATCAAGGTATTTTATCAAATTTTGCAACTGGTTGGGCTGAACTTTGTCTAATATTTTTTATGAGAGTGGTTTTCTTTTACATAAATTGGCACATGTAGTAATTATTAATTATTAAAAAGAAATACGAGATCAATTTTCTTATTTTTCACCCGACTTAAAATTGTATAGCCTGGAGGCTTAAAGAAAGTCGTTTCTCCCGTTAATAGTACGCGAATGGAACAAGAAATGGAGAAAGTGAGGGGTATAGACAGTTGAGCGAAACAACGTGAGGTAGCTTGTGGAGTATAGCTAGACATGCCCGCTGTGAGCACGCAGCCTCCAGAGCGAACGCCTGGCAGGCTGGCAACCCGCGGCGCCTGCCGGTGTGTTTGGTTAGCTTGGCGCGGCGCGGCGCGGCGGTCGTGTTGTGTCGCGGCGTGCTCGCACAAGACAAACACCGGCGGGAGTGAAGAAGTTGTGTTCCGCCGGAAATTGGCTCTCTAAACACCGCGGCGAAACCGCGCCGGCCTGCAATTTGGCAGGCAGGAATTTGGCGTCAGGCCCGGCCCGGTTCGATAATAACTCGCGCCAAATCCAGTTACCGGGGCCGCGCCTTGAGAATCCACGCCTCCTCCCTGCTGGCACCAGCGCTTACAGCCGCGGCTAATCCATTACCCACTCCATACGACGACTCACGCGCTCGCTAACGCTTGTTCCTCGCAGGAGAGAAGGCGTGTCAGTAAATACTGCGGTCATGCTGACGCAGCTCTTCGGGGTGCCTATCCGATTGATGAATTACAATGAAGATATCGCTGTCTGAAGAAAGCTACTGTCTTAAACCTAGAGGAAAGAAACGTAAAATCTGCTCCTTCTGTACATTTAAAAGTAACCGACCACTCCGATATAGAGAACTAGCTTAAACCAGCGGCTCCGCTCGCGTGTTGGTTGATTATGATAGATAAGCTATCTTTAAGTACTGTGCTATTTATTTATTATTATATTTCTTTTTTCGTATGCTTATCCTTACAGAGAAAGAGCTGAAGACATTGTAGTACGCATAGACCAAAGACATGGTCTGTGGCATCACGTTTCGCTGTATGTAACCTCCTTGCTATAGAGTCGCAAACGTCATCGCTGGCCTTCATTCAGAATTTTTTTATAATTTGACGACTTTTAACCACCACATGTTCCACCCACTTACAGCTATCGTTTTCGTTCTGTACTTTTCACTGCTGAGCGAAATATTAAAACACACACACATAGAATTTTATTTACACCGATAACTTTCCATCCAATCATAATCCACCCTTTTATTATTTTCAACCCTCAAGCAACAATGCAACCCATAAAACCATTTTCAAAGAGTAAATATAATTTTCAAAGAGTAATTACTGTTCCGCATTTCGCGTTATATTCTTAAAATTACGAAATATCTATCAGATCGGTATGAAACCGAGCCTAAAACCTTCCTCAGGTAAAATTAGTAACCGTACAAATATTTAAGTCTCTGCGTCTTGTCGTTCAGACGTGATGAGCGTACACCCAACAGACGTTCACATTAATATATATATAGATAAATAGCTATCCGATCGCCATAAAACCGTGCCTAAAGCCTTCCCCGGGTAGACATTAGTAACTGTACAAATTTTTAGCTTTTTATGTCTTGTGGTTCAGACGTGATAAACGTACACAGAACAGACATTCACATTTATAGATATAGATAACACGAGGACTTTATTTAGGGAAATTTTGCAAATATCATGGAGGAGATGCACATTATGAAAGCGCTTGAGCACGCTCCGGGTTTATCCTTCAACAACCATGTAAAATTGAGACATTATAATACCTTAGTAAATTTTGATTACTTGTAATCACGATAATGCTTCCTGTAGGTGTCTAAGTTATTATGAACTCGATCGACAACAATTAAAATTTCTCGTTCATATGTTTGTACAGGTTGAGAGATGGCTATACAATTTTTAATTACATCACTTGTGTATTTTAATGTATGCGAAAATTTTCCTTTTTATGAGAACAGCAGTGTACATTCTGTAAGCGGTGACGAGCCTTCAGTTCTCCTTGTTTAGAGATCCTTCTAGCGGGCAACGTCCAGTTACTGTATACCATGCCGCCTCGCACAGCTTGAGTATGCGCTTGTTGTACACGAAACGCGGTTGCAGCACCTCCCTTTGTGGAGATATTTGTTCCCGGTATGCGGCTCATTTTAGGCCTTTTCAGTATACGTTTTACTCATTCATGTATTGTCTTTACTCATTTTATAGCGCGTGTTTATAGTGGATAGTATTTACGATCAGTCTTTTCTTTTTATATATCTATATCTATAAATGTGAATGTCTGTTCGGTGTACGTTTATCACGTCTGAACCACAAGACATAAACAGCTAAAAAATTGTATAGTTACTAATGTCTAACCGGGCAAGGCTTTACTCACGGTTTTATGGCGATCGGATAGCTATATATATATTAATGTGAATATTCGGTGTACGATTATGACGTCCGAACGACAAAACGCAGAGACATAAATATTTGTACAGTTACTAATTTAAACCTGAGGAAGGTCTTAGGCACGGTTGTATAGCGATCTGATAGATATATTGTAATTTGAAGAATATAATGCGAAATGCGCAATTATAATTACTCTTTGAAAATTATATTTACTCTTTGAAGTTGGTTTTATTGGCCGCATTGTCGCTTGAGGGTTGATAATGATAAAAGGGTGGAGTATATTGGGATGGAAAATTATCGGTGTATATAAAATTCTACGTGTGTGTGTGTGTGTGTTAATCTGCAGCGAAAACTACAGAATGCAAACGAATGGTCTGTTTGTAATTATTGTCCGAAGTCTCCCGTTGTACACCATAGCAGTTCCATGCTGACTGCTATAAGGGGGTGGAATATATGCTGGTTGAAAGTCGTCAAATTATTAAAAAAAATCGGACTGAAGGCCAGCGATGACGTTTGCGACTCTTTAACAAGAAGGTTAAATACAGCGAAACGTGATGATACAGACCATATCTTTGGTCTATGCGTGCTACAATGTCTTCAGCTCTTTCTCTGTAAGTATAAGGGGAAGTTATTTAACGACTGACGACCACACCATGTTGTGGTACTAATCTAACACGGCCTCCTGAGTGCTGGACGCTGTCCTGCTTAGAACAAGTAATCACTATGGTAGTAAGTACTTCTCCTTACACAATTAATTTTTTTTAATTTTAAAACCTTAACTTTTTAAATTTAAAAATATTCTTATACTTTTTGGTCTTTTGAATATTCTGGTTAGCGGTTCAGTTTGTATTTTGCTATTTACAGATGTACGTGAAGATGTATGTCAGTTGTGAAACCGGTTGATTGTAAATATATGCGTTTCGACAGCTTTGCGGCTTTATTTCAACACACCAGAAGGCAGTTTTGTTTATATCACTTATGTTAATTTCAGGTTTTGGAGAGTGGTATGTGTTGTAATTTAATACAAAATGTTCTTAAGCTGTGGCTGCCCTTCTCAGAAAATTATCTGTAAAAGAAGTAAGCCATTTATAAGAAAACAGGGAGGAAGAAACCATTGTAGAGAGCTTAATGTCCCATTATTAATGACGACTCACAATATGAAAATGTAAGAGCAATAGCCCAAGTACCCATTGTTGCCCGGGCTTTATTTTATTCAAGTCTTAGTTTATTTCCCCTCCTGTGCTCCTCCCTCCACTCTCTATCCATCTCCTCATTCCCTTCGCCACCCCTTCTGTCTATCTGACCAAGTTAATACATCGGACTCGCATTCTGGAACTCTACCTCCAGAGAAACAGATTAAGGTTTTCCGTGACTTTCCAAAATCTCTCCAAGTAAATGCAGGTTCCTTTGAAAACAATCCGAGCGTGTGCTCCAATAACCTTACTGCTGACAGGATGGTAAATCGTAACCTTCCTCCCTTCCTTCCGTCTGCCACTACCTGCTCCACTGCCTCTTCCTCCTCCACCACCTCGCTCCAGTTTGTTAATTATTACCCCAGTCTCTGTCCGTTCTCTCCTTTCCCTCTCTCTGCGTTTATCTCCTCCTCCACCGCTACCTAACCACCTTCTCCTCTTTCTCTCTATGCATCCCCTCTTCTCACTAACTGCTAACACATGGGCCCACTCGGATGTCTCACGATAAAGTGGTTTTTATACTAGCCCAAAATTTGATAAATGACTTACTAATACCCTTTGTACTTTTTTGAAAGTAAGATCTGCTGTAATTAGTTTAATATGTCGTAACCATTACTTCTTCTAATGATATTAAATTCCACAGAGATACCGAAGTTTAATGTATTCGACTCACCATATTATCGGTAATAAAAATCATAATAAGAGAAGATAACATAGAAACCTGCTGTTTTTCTACTTCTATGTCTACATAATTACTCTGCAAATAACATTTTAGTGCATCCCAGAGATTCGTCGAAGCGTTACTGTTCCATTCTTTAAGAGCGCCGGGAAAATGGAACAGCTGGAGCTTTCCGATTTTGATCAGATTTTTTTAAATTTTAATTTTTATTTTATTTTATTATGATTATCACGTTTCCCTGTGTAGATGAGTGCTAATATAATATGTTTCCATTCGGAGGAGAAAGTTAATGAAAGGAATTTTGCAAATAGATCTCGTCTTAACTAATAACGGCTTTCTTTTAATTGATGGTTTCCAACCCAACTCCTGCATCAATTTCGTGACAATCTCTCTCCTCTAATTTTCCGATATTTTCCGTTAGTCCAACTTGGTGACGGTCTCACAATGCGCGCAATGCACCAAATTAGGAAGCACAAATGAAATGTAAGCAGTTTATTTAGTAGGTTATATCATCTAAGTGTTTTGCCAATGGAACGTAGCCTTTGGTTCGCTTTTACTACATCACATTCTTCGTGTTCTCTCCCAGTATTTCATTAAATTTACGGTTTGTAGATTTGACATATTCATCGTGTAAATGAAGTTTAACGGATTTTGTAGTGATCTTATGGATGACTTATCACTCATCATTATTAAGGGCCAATTGCCAATTATTGCACCGTGTAAATATCGCATCTAAATCATTTTGGAATTCATTGTTCAAATGTTTGTAATTCTATGGGACTTGACTACTTGATTATTAGTCTCTAGCTTACAAGCTACTTAAACTAACCTGAGGACAACACATACACCCATGACCGTGGGGGTGGGAAGGGGGGGAATCGAATCCCGATGACCAACGGCCGCACGCACCGCGACACGGTGCCTCAGTGCACACGACTATTCCGCCGCGTCCAATTTGGAATTTCTTTTGATCTTCTGATGACTTAACTAATCAATAAATGACAGCATCATCCACAAACAATCCAAGTGAGATACTGGCATTGTCACCTAAATGAATGTTTGTCTGTATGTCCTCTATGTGTTCATTAACCATTCATTCGATTGAATTGAAACTTTGGTGAACTGTTCATTGTACGCCTACGTTTCGGACCCAAAAACAAAGAATCACGACACATAGCTCAGGAGACTTGATGTCATAAATAATGAGGGGCCACCACGTGAAAATACCCACATTTATGCATCAATGGGAGTAATTAAGGGCTTGTACCAAAGTTTGCATGTAATTTCGGACCTTATGAAGTTTATTGTATCTGACCCCTCCCCCTACGCCCCCACAAAATGATGAAAGGAAAAAAAGTCTACCGCTCACAACAGTTTCGCTGTATATGCCGTAAAACTTTCGCATCAGTCATAAACTTGTGTCAAATTAGCATTAGCATTACAGACTTCCATGTTACTAATTTTTTTGTCTGCAAGTCCACCTTAATTCTCTTGCATCCAAAATTAAGCAAACTGCCTTCTTTCCTCTATCTATATAAAAGCGAAAGGACACTCTCGCACTCACTGACGAAACGAAATCTCGAAAATACTTCATCTATGAAGCTGAAATGTGGTAGGAATATTGTTTATAGGTAGAAAGCGTCAGATGTATTTTGTGATGGGTGCTTGGCGGAGCATGCCTCTCCTACAGACACGAGAAATCTATAGTTTCATTTTGATCTTTACGGAATTTCCCACGCTTGATCTTCAAAACAAGAGAAAGTTCACCATTTACCTGAAGTTTGATAAGGTACATCGCGGAGGGTACTTTGCAACATCAAAATGGACCCCTAAATACCTTCTCAGAACACGGCTTGTATGATATGAAACTAGAATATTTGAGAAAAACAAACTGAGTTTTTCAATGTGACCTTGCGTTTCTTTTGCATAGAAATCTATAGTTCTGTTCCGATACTGATGAAATTTTTCACACTCCATCTTAAAAATTACAGGAATGCCACTGTTAGCATAAAATTTTGTTCGGGCATGGTGGAGGGTACTTACGGAATATTACAAAATGCATAGTTTTGCTTCAATATTTATAAAGTTTTGCACACATGACCTTTAAGCCAAGAGGAAGATAACTGGATACATAAATTTTTGTATGGTGCATGGCAGAGGGAACCTTGCAGAATAGTTTGCCGAGAGAGGAAAAGGTGGAAAGAGAGAGCTGGGAGAGAATGAGGTGGATGCAGAGAGGGAGGGGGGAGGGGATGTGCGACATTCCATAAGCACGCAATCTACTTAGAAGCCACTTGTGAGATAAAGTGTCAAAAGTGTTCCGGCAAACCCGTAAATATCGAATCGATTTGAGATACCGTGTCGATAGCAGTAAAGAGTAACCTGTGTTTTACAAGAACGGTGCTATATGAATCCTTGTTTACTGTGTGTCAATAGGAATATTGGAGTGACTTGTACTACTTTCCAGTCTTTGGCTATGGAACTTTTGGCTCAGTGCGAGCAAACCGAGCTGGTTTCCTAATAGTATACTAAATTAATACTCGAGATTTAAATGGGGTACGGTGGTGCGCTCAGTTTTATATTTTTTCATTTTTACTTTGAATATTATGCACTGTTAAGAATGAGTTAAAGTTAACCACACGCAAAGTCTGTGCAATGTGCTTTGCGAAGTCTTTGAACGGTGCCGCTTAAAAAAGTTCTTTGCATAATGGGGCGAAAATTTGTAACAATAAAATGCACAAAAGTCTAATTTTTCTCTGGTTTGATTTCTTAAATTCTGAGAGTAAGTTTCACATTTTTGCGAAATTGGCACAATTGGCCGGATGTCGTATCACATTTCATATCAACGTGGCCCTTGTTCTTGTGTTTCCCATATCGTCCTCTCTTTTCCATTTGTACGCTAAACCAACTCCTTTGTTATGTTGTCAGATCACATAATTTTCAAGATTCGTCTGTAACAGCGCATCTCAAATGCTTCGATTGTCTTCTTTTATGATTATCCCACTGTTCGTGTTACTTATAAAGCTGTGGTACAAACATGCATCTCAAACGTATATTGATACCAGTATATTCCTCTTAATCATTAATGACTGCTTAGCTTGTGACAGTCTACTTATTCTCGTTGCTTCGCTTTCTCTGTCGTTCCTAGGTAACACAAATCTTATCGTTGATGTCCTTTCTCCCTGAAATTTGACACAACTCTCGAAAATTTCCTTCGTTGCTTCGTTGATGTATATATTGAATAATGGGTGTGAAAGCCTAGGAGCCTATCTCAAACCGTTTTTAATCAGAGCACTTCGTTATAATAAATAATATGAATACTATGAAGGAACACTTCTTATTCTTGAAGTCTTCTTATTCTTCCTTTCTTCATCAAGCAGAATATTCACTGCCCCTCTGGTGACTGTTCCTTTCGTAATGCCAAACTAAATGATGTCTAAAATTACTATGCAATTGGAGGTTAGGACGTCAAACGGGCCGACTTGAGAGTTTACAACATTTTATCAGCATGACTGGGAAGGATTCAGGATTCACACTCATAAGCAGTTGCAGTTGTAAAACATAATGTAATAATTTTTATTTACATGTGAAGATTCATTATTTTTGCAATTACTGTTGGCTGCATTTGTTGCTTTCGGTACACTTTTCTTCATAAGTAAGAGGGATTCTTCAAATGTTCAAATGTTTGTAAATCTATTGGACCAAACAGCATGGTCATCAGTCCGTAGGTTACAAACGACTTAAACTAAACTAACCTAAGCACAACACATACACCCATGCCCCAGGGAGGACTCGAACCTCCGACGGCGAGCAACCGCGCACTCCGTAGTGAGGCGCATTAGACCGCTCGGCTACTCCACCGCAGCAGGGGGGAGAGGGGTGGGAGGGTTTCTTCGATGAGTCATACAAACACTTACATCTGTAAGGAACTCCACACATTTAATTTATAAGAAACTATATGAGCTATTACATTTAAATTTTTATGTTTAGAAACAACTGAAAAGTTTTAGTTAGTAAACTTAATTGCTATCACATTTGCTAATATGTTTAGAAAAGTCTAGAGTTTAATGCACCTGTAAGTACGGTTTGTATGTTGTGCAAAAATCATCGAAGAATGTCTCTTACTTATGAAGAAAAGTGTCCATTTAGCAACTAATGCAGCCAATAGAAAGTGAAAAAAATGTCGAAATTTCACATGTAAATAAGAGTTATATAATTATGTTTTAGAACTCTCACTCTATGAGTGTGAATCCGAATCCTTTCCGGTTATGCTGACAAATTTTTGTGAATTTATTTCTAAAAGTATAGTCAGTAGAAATTAAAATGTCCTGTTCTGCCTCTCCTGGCTCAAGTCGGGCGGCTTGACGTTCTAACCCGCTTAACTGACTAAGGGACTAAAACGCCTGTATATCATTGTTGCAGCATGTCGTTGAGTACGATTCCTGCCATTTAAGTTGATTACCAGGACAGAGGTTGGAACGATGTCAGCAAAATAAATGTCATAACGTAATACGACAAATCGATAACTATACGAACGAAAATGTCGCGATATTCAATAACATCTTAATCCATGAAATTACATTCATAGATGATTTATGGACGTCTTACAAACTAAACGTATACTTTAAAATGGTAAAAGACGCACGCTTGAAAATGGTTAAATTTCCTAAACGAGCTTGCCATGAAATATTTTAAATACCAGCAAGAAATAATAAATATTTGCAGCTACTGACTCAAATAATCAAGAAGAAGATATTACTCCTTATCAGAGGAATTTAGTGCTCTTATTCCCTAGGCAGATAAAGCAAGCTGACCTTACGTTGTAAATCTGTGTGGACCAAATAGTGACAGTAACTCCGTGATTGTTTAAGTTTCCTAGGCATAAAGAGGATTCGAGAAAGCAACTGGAAAATTTCGATCTTCTACGTCGTTATTGCCTCACTCTTCACTCAGACTCCTTTCACAGATCCTGTGACAGACGTCAAAGGATATTTCGAAGCTATTTCTACGTGTTCTACTCTGAACCTACAGTTTTCAGCAACAAACGTTTTGACCAAATTGACGGTGTTACCATGGTTGTTATTCCTGTCTCTATTTTTCTTTTTTCACTTGACCCAGCTGAACGTAAACATTTCTGGTGACAAAGAGCTGTTCTGATTTTTCAAATATTTGAATCCAAAATGTTAAGCTTATGGGACGTAACTGCGAAGTCATCGGTCCTTAAAATTACAAACTACTTATAAACTAACTTTTACTACAAACATCCATAACCGAGGGAGGATTCGAAACCCTGGCGGAGAACGGCCTTGCATATCGGAGTATAGCGCTCGGCCGCTCCACCGCGGCTATTTTATGGTGGAGATTATGGGATAATAATAATAATTTCGTGTGGCTCATTGACCTGATGCAAGTCTTTCAATTATCTAACCGGGGAAAGGGAATCTCCAGCTTAACGTGAAATCCGAACCAGGTGTCGTTTCTGGCGACTCCTCACATCGTTAAGAGGTGGAGGATGGGTTAAAGTGCAGACTGAAAAATTCCGGGATCAGGCCGCACGGCGTCGAGGTTTCTAGCGCCCGGCGGCTGTTTGAATCCGGTCCAGGATAATGATATACATACAATGGGCGTGCAGCAGGCGGCTGTCTGCCGTTTCTGACTGTCTTGAACCGTCAGAAAGTGTATATATTATTGTGGCATTCGGTTTTCCTAAAAACCACACATACAAATGTCTAGCAGGCGTCTAACTGCCACCAGCCATCAAAACCTATGGAGGTGCTTCAAACAGGGTTACACCGGGTACATATTATATCTGAGACATATTCTTGACCAGGACCTGATACTAAGGCAAGCTGTGTTCAAAAGTAGGGCATATTCTCCAGGCCAGATCATCGATTATTTAACGAGGAATAAACGTGTCCATCCACAATATCGCAAAAGAGGTGAACATCGCCCTCAACGAAACATATAGATTTATGACTGGCTGTCTGCAAGCAACGCTACTGGGAAAAATCTACAAAGCGACTGGTTGTGAAGCACTTGCAACTCGATGACTTGGTGTAGAACATACGGAAAGATTTAGTCAAGCATTCGATGATAGACACCCTCTCTTTGAAGCACCGCAGTCACTGAGGCGGCTGAAATCCCGAAGATGTTTTCTGAGGTCTGTCTCCATGGAACCAGCAGACAAATATCCACTAACTCAGAAACCCCCACCAGGCTATCACTTGGACTGGAGAAGCTCGAAGGCTCTGAACCGTCTCAGAACAGGAGTCGCCCCTGTAGAGACGATCCTAGTGAAATGGGGAATCATCGACGAAAGCAACGTCAGATGTAACCGTGGAGAGAGACAGGATATGGAACATCTCCTGACGTGCAAGAACTGCCCAAGGACCTGCTCCCTTGATGATTTATGGAACGCTAGAGACAACGCCCTGGACGTGGCCCGATACTGGGCTGATGTGCCATGAAATGGATTCGGACCCAAAAATGTACAGTAATCGAGAGGAGAAACACTGGTCCCAGCACCTTCCTCCCATTTGTTGGCAACATCTTTATATATAAAGCAATGTCCATATGTTTGCGTGTTTGTGTGAACGTATTGCAAACAGATCTACGGTTTTGTTCCAATCACTATGAAATTTTGCACACGTAGGCTTCAGTCCATGTGTAAGGTCACCGTAAGTGTAAGGAACACGCACAACACATTCTTTACGTCATAAACAATGAGATGCGCGAAAACCTGCTGCGTCAAAAGAAAATGTTGCACATTTCCTACTAAACCACCTAATTTGGTACACATATTCCTTACCATGAGGTAACAATGTTGTCGGGGTAAGAACCACATGCATGGCACAGGAGATATAACGACATAAACAACAGAAGTTGAAAGGAGCTGCCACACAATGCGACGAGAATTTTTTCACACAATGTATGAGAATGTCAGTACTTAGGGAATTGCAACAAATTTTGAACATAATTTCTAACTTTCGTTAAACTGTTTCTCGCTGACAACCATTTCAAAATAATGAAAGTAATAAAGTTTCTCGCTTATTACTTTCCCGCTATTCATGCAGAAAAACTACAGCATTCGGTATGACGTTACAGTTTATAATTTCTGCACTACAAATTCTATTCGCAGGAAATTTTACAGATAGTTAACACACAAACAGCTGAATGTAATTGTATCGCAGTTCGGCATGTAGTTCACGAGATATAAGGATATAATCAATACGTAATGTACAAAGAAAACCGCCCAATCTCGCATTAGGTTTTAATCTACTACTGCTTTACAACATCCTCTGTTCGCAACGGATTTTACTAACATGCTGCGCTTATACAACTGTAAAACACATAATTCATTAAATATGATATCATATATACTGATATGGGTAAAAATCTGCCACATCAAGCACCGCGTATTAATGCATTTACGTATTTACCACGGAAATATTTCTGTATTCCAGTCAGCTTAAGGAAATTCCCGAAAGCTGACTGCTCTTGACAACTTTGAAGCAACTTTGAACTGTAAAGCGCACACGGCTGAAGGTTGAAGCAATAGACTTTTATAGAGCTACAAGGAATGGAAGAGAATGATACAGTGTACATCCAACGAATACCGATTGTTTCCGACAGGTCTAGCTTTCAACACCCAGAGACTGCAGTTTCAAGTTAGACTTCCGTTTTCTATTACGATTAATAAATCGCAGGGCAGTCTATTCAACACCGTGGAGTGGATTTGACATAACCATGTTTCTAAAACGGGCAGATTTATGTCACTCTCTGAGGGATGGGCACACCAAAGAAATTATTCATATTAGATCCTAGACAAGTCACTAGAAATATTGTTTATAGTAAAGTGGTGAATGAAATGAATGTATGAATGTTAAATATCATTTGTATTTTGTTTACCATCTTTCTTTGTTTGGTTACTGCATTATAATTTTGACCATTATGGAAGACAGCTATATTTCTTATACAGGGTGTTTCACTAAGTGTGTTTGCCTCTATAACTTATAAAATAATAGGTGACGGGAAATTTTAATGCGGTAGGTCAACACAAGAAATGTTACACTATCTGCGGAGCTATGAACATAGTTGATTGTATCATTTTCCAAAGAGTTACAGCACAAAGATATAATCTTTTTATTGGAACAATAGTTTTTTCCATCGTGCATTGGATTCGTTGAAACCAGCTGCGTCCAAATCAATTTAAACTACATTCCTATCACTGTTAGTTTGGGAGCTACAACCCTTCAATGTTTCAGGGGCTGATACCACAAACGCTGCGCATAATGCAATGCGCCTTTTAAATGTGGTGCGGCCGAGTTGTAACGTCGCCGGTGTCAGGGAGCGAGAAGCTTTCACGATGCGCTGTTAGACTGCCGACCCGATAGTTGGAGCCACACAAACAACCGGGGCTCAATATATCACAGTTACTGAATCGGATGACGCTGGCATACACGAACAACGAGTACGTTGATATGTTGCTGATGCTCGGCGAGTGCCGAGACGATGCCAAATCGAATGATTGTTAAGCTTATGGGACTTAACTACGGGATCATCAGTCTCTAAACTTACAAACTACTTATGAACTACTTACGAACTAGGACGGCACAAATATCCATACCCGAGGGGGGATTCGAACCTCAGACCGTAGTGGCCGAGACGATGCCACTGAAGCAGCCATGGCGTATGCCGTGAAATATCCTAGGCGAAGAGCCCCGGCAGCCATTACGTTCTTACGTGCCGAACAACGACTTCGGGAAACAGGCAGCTTGGTAATGCGCCGGAGACCTGCAAGAAATGAGGAGACGGAGGTGTTTGTTTTAGCTGCACTACACCACGATCCTCATGTCAGCTTAAGAGCCCGTTGCTGAAGTCGCTGGTGTCAGTCTCACGTCTGTGTGGCGTATAGTACACGGCCACAGGTTTCACCCGTACCGCCTGTCACTAACCCTGGAGCTGCATGAGAACAATTTCGGTGTAAGAGTGACATTCTGTGAGTGGGCCATGCGTAATTTCACGCTGGAATCTTTACAAAGTGTTATGTTCTGTAATGAGTCCACATTCACAAATTATGGTGCAGTGAATCGCCTTATCATGCACTACTGGGCCGCAGACAATCCTCGGTGGTTACAACCTGTAGTCGTAAGTGGTCTATTAAGGTGTGGTGTGGAATCCTTGGGGATGAAATCATCGGTGCACACTACTTCCCAGTCACACTGACAGGTGAGTTATATCGCGATTTTATAGCCGACAGTTTGGGTGGTCTCCTTGAACATGTGTATCTACATACGAGAGTCCAAATGTAGATGCAGCACGATGGTCACCCACCCCATTCTGCACATGCTGTTGTGGAACAACTAAACAACAGGTTTGCAGGAAAGTTGGTTGGGGCACCATGCTCCTCATTCATGGCCCGCAAGGTCGCCCGATTTAACACCAGTAGATTTCTTTTTCTGGAGATATCTAAAGGATCGTGTTTATGTCACTGAGTCCACATCCCCAGATGATCTAAAACGGCGCATCGAGGACGCATGTTGCTCCGTAACACCGGCGATGTTACATCTCGTCCGCAGATCCTTTTTACGGCGCATTATGCATTGAGGAACATGGACACACATATGAACATCTCATGTAAATCAACTTCCCACCGCCATAACATCCATCAACCACCACACAGCCATGTATTATGTTGAGCGTGTGGTATCTGCCCTGAAACTTTGAAGGGTTGTAGCTCCCAAACTAGCAGTGATAGGAATGTAGTTTAAATTGATTTGGACGCAGCTGGTTTCAACGAATCCAATGCACGATAAAAAACTATTGTTGAATTTTAAAAATTATATCTTTGTGCTGTAACTCTGTGGAAAATGATACAATAAACTATGTTCATAGCTCCGCAAAAAGTGTAACATTTCTTTTGTTGACCTACCGCACCTAGTATTTTATAAGTTACAGAGGCAAACACACTTCGTGAAACATCCTATATATCCTTTAACACATCATTAGAAGAAAGGAGATGGACGAGAGAGAAGTGATAAGAGATGTAATACTTCAAGGCTTAAATAAATACCCCGACAACGCCGGTTTTCAGCTGGTTCCATCTAAACAGGCAGAATCCTAGGGGAACATAAATAATGCTTCTGGCTATCTACACAAACTGGAACGCTTCTCTGTTCGATAGAGGACAATCTTTGTTTTGGAAATTCTGGAATCTACATAATAAGTTCCAGGAATGAGGTAGATAAATTATGGGCCAAATTTAAATACATTGTAAATCAAGCGCTGGAGAAGTACACGACTAACTGATCCCCCGAGGTTTGATAATAATATTTGGAAAATGGTGGAAAGGAAAAGGTAGTCGCTCTTTCGGTTCAGAAAAGGAACAAGCTAATGAAGTCTGGAAAACTTTAGTAGAGACTCCTGCACCTGTAATAAAAATCGATGCGCGACGCATACATTAACTACCTTCGTCGTACCATTTTGTGAAGAAACAAAGTAAAGAAATCAGAAAAAAGAAAACTGTGTGGTCCTCTCAAAAATAAATAAACAAATAATCTGAGTTGGCAACGAGTAATAGCAAAAGGAAATCTTAATTTTCATATCAGATCTCTTTTGAGCAAACATAATTGATGCTTTTTGTGGTTTGATTCCATTTCCAGAATTGTGCTCATCGACCACACAATGATGAACACACCAGATGTAATGAGCAGCATTAGCAGCATTGGCCGTTAATGTTAAAAAAAAAATTGATTTCAATCACATAGTCACCATCTTCAGTGTCCTTCAAACAAGCAATATGAATGCCCTGAATGTAACTGCAACGGCAAATTTAAAATTGCAGTCAATTTTATGTTTGCCGTTGCAGTTACATTCAGCGCATTCATAATGTTTCTTTGAAGGACACTGAAGATGGTGACTATGTGATTGAAATCGATCTGGTTTTTTTTAATAAAACATTAACGGCCAATGCTGCTCATTACATCTGGTGTGTTGATGTTTTTTGTTCATCCAGACATCTTTCAGAGAAGAATCATCATCATCTATGGGATAAGAATATTTGGTTTTGGAAATGAAACAAAATATGCCCACGCAAACTTGTTATATGAAAATCATTTAATCTACGGGATGGTAGAGCTCTCTCCGATTTGTTTGATCAAGAAGTTCTTGAGCAGCCCGACCCCGTGGGTATTATGTACCAATTATCTGACTCATCACAGCGAGGTAGTGCCGCGCAGGGTAACATAGCCGTATCTTGACAGATGCTGCATCTGGTCGATTATTAATTGGTTTCCTGCAATAACGGCTGTCTCTCCGATTGTTATTAGTCACATGGCAGTTTCCCGTTTCCGTTTCCATTATATTGCCAGTTCGGCTGCCGCGGCCCATAATTGTTTTTACGTTGCCCCTGAACCTGTTGCTCCTCTGAACAAATGGCTTGTCGGAATGCTCCACGTAGCACCTCTCATTATTCTTCCGCTTTCTCTGGCCAAGTGGTTCTCATAGAGGAACTCTAATACGCAAGATATCAAGGAGTAACTGTGCGTGCTGCCGTTAGCTTGTCTCGGAAGATGACACAAAGAATCTTGCAATACCTTCCCAATAAAATCAGTACATACATACATACTAGAGAGTCTGTGTTTGCGTGTGCGTGTGTGGTGTGTGTACTATTGAGTTTACATTTGTGTGATGACTTTATTATTTAAAATAATTATAAGGTTCATCTGAAATAAAAGTTGTAGATTCTATTTGAAGTTGTCCGTTTGGCTTGTGAGCATAATTAACAATAAAAGAAACACCAATTTCTAACTGGTAGTTGGGAACAGGTCTTAGACATTCCATAAAAGCTAAAATACTTTCATTTATTGAAGTATGGTCCATCGCCAGATGATTTTTGTAGAATGCAATAATGCTGTGAACGTAGGAGACCTATATTTCTTGTACGTAGATTGATAAAAGCAAAAGTAGCAGTTCATAATTTCTTAATGAACACACAAAAATGTGTCTCTCACCATAGGTTATCATATAAAAACACCTTAGACGTGTTCCCAGTGAGAGTCACCTTCCAACGTGGCGTTTTTATTGAAGTACAAATGGAAGTTGCAAACTGAAACATCGTGTTATGAACTGTGCAAGGTAAAGTTTCCACTTGTGGTAATTATCAAGTTACTATTTTTTGTGTCCCAACTTCGTCGCCGCTTTTGTGTCCCAGCCTCGTCGTAGGTGTCGGTGGCCGAGTGGAATGAGACCGACACAGGAACAAAAATAGCACGCTGGTGCAGGTACGGAGGGGAGCAGCCAGAAACTAGAAACACTAAAGTAAATTAGAAAGAGATATATATATATATATATATTGCACAGAATGTAACAATACTTAACTTTTACATAGTACTGCAGAATGTTGATACATAGTTGTTAGAGGCCTGCCTAGTGCCTGTGCGATAGCAAAGTCTTCACTGGTGCCTATCTGATTACGAAGGTCCTCACTGGTTGCTATCTCAGTCCCAAGTCCCGATGTCTTTCCGTGCTGGCCACGAGCGGGGTTGCAGCAGAGGGCGCTCGTGGCTGTCGTGAGAACGCCGCGCCGTGTGTGCATGGCGGCGCGCGGCGAAAGTAGGTGGCGCGCACTTTGGACTTGTGCGACACCACACCCCTCCCCCCCAAACCGCCGCGCCGTCGTGGCGTAGGGCTGAGGGCCACGGCGACGGCACTGGGAGGAGGGCCTGGGCGGGGGCGTTACTGGTGGGACGGGCGTCGTAGCTGAGGCTGGGATCCAGACGCCGTCCGCGCACCGGCATCCGCCTTGCGATCCTCCAGGGAACCCGCCGAAACCTGGGGAAGGGCGCCCGCCCCCGCCCAGAGGGAGCAGGTCATCTTCTTCTGAGGTGCGTGGCCCAGGC
This sequence comes from Locusta migratoria, assembly GCA_026315105.1. NCBI lineage: Eukaryota > Metazoa > Arthropoda > Insecta > Orthoptera > Acrididae > Locusta > Locusta migratoria. Next base: position 109,785,821 of record CM048747.1, read on the forward strand.
AGCGGCGGCACGCACGGTCCCGGAGTCCATCTCGGTAACGCTGTCATCTGCGGCGGCGACAGCGGCGGCGTCGCGTCGATCTCCATCGGGACGATCTCGTAGTCCGAGGACGCTGGACCCGTTGACGAACGATGTGTTTGTGCTCCTTGGCGGTGAACTGGGTCTGGAATCAAGAAACCGGAGACAAGATCGCGCGGCCTATGCAGGCGCAATTGGTTTGCGTGTCGCCGCAGCTCCGACCCTGTGGAAGAACGTACAACATACGTATTGCGCCCGAGCACGCGCTGAATGGTGCCCGGCGTCCATCTTGTCTTGTTGCCAGCAAACACCTTGTACAGCACCGGCGTAGAAACCTGAAAACGCGAAGCGCCATACGAACCGACTCGGTGCGTGGGAGGCTGCAGCAGGTGAAGGAGAGTGCGGTGACGGCGGCCGTGTAGCAGCTCGGCAGGAGACGGGCCGTCACGTGGCATGCACCGATACGTAGACAGGAAAATTTGAAGAGCTTGCTGCCTGGAGTGCTGACCTTTCATCTTCTCCATGTGAGACTTGAATGTTCGAACGAAACGTTCTGCTTCACCATTGGACTGAGGGTGAAAAGGTGCAGTGGTAATATGCTGAATGCCATTCACACGACAAAACTGTTGAAATTCCGCACTAACAAACTGAGGTCCATTGTCACTGACGATAGTTTCAGGCAAACCTTCGATGCAAAACACTGATGTTAAGGCACTGATTGTACTAGACGCCGTCGTTGAGTTCATGGCAATCACGAAAGGAAACTTGCTGAAAGCGTCTACAACAATTAACCAGCGCGTATTCCAGAAAGGTCCGGCAAAGTCAATGTGTAATCGTTTCCATGGTCCCTTGGGGCGAGGCCAGTCTGAGAAACGTTGCGGAGGAGCCGCCTGATGCTCCGCACAAACAGTACACTGTGACGTCATGTTCTCTATCTGAGCGTCCATACCAACCCAGGTACAATGACGTCTGGCCAGTTGCTTTGTCCTAACAATGCCCCAATGTCCTTGATGCAGGAGGCGTAACACTTCTCGTTGCAGGGAACGAGGAACAATCACTCTTGCTTGGTCGTTGTCGGTATGCAACAACAGTACACCCTTACTTAAAGATAATGCATGACGTTGTGCAAAATAACGTCGAACCAGAGGCCGATCAATGTCCTTGGCATTGGCAGGCCAACCAAAGCGAACAAAACGTGCTACCACACTTAAGTCTGCATCCGCAGCTGTTTCCTGTGCAACCCGACGAGAGTTCAAAGGGAAATCTGCGACAGCGGTAGCATCTCTGGAGTCTATCTGACAACATGCCATTGCCGAAGAATCAAACGACACATCCTGGCCAACCGGAAGTCGGGAAAGTGTGTTCGCGTTGGCGTGTTTAGTGGTAGGTCGGTACAAAATCTCATACTGATAATTAGACAATACCATCTCTGAAGCTTTTGTGCCGTTCGTGGCGGAATTGGCTTTGTGGGTGAGAACAACGACGTGAGAGGCTTGTGGTCTGTCAACAAATAGAATTTTCCGCCATAGAGATAATGATGAAACTTTGTGACGCCGTAAATGATTGCTAAGGCCTCCTGTTCTATCTTGACTGTAGTTCTGTTGCGTCGGCGTCAGTAGCTTGGATGCAAAGGCAATAGGACGATCGTGAGATCCAATGCGATGTGAGATTACTGCGCCCAGACCGTACGACGAGGCGTCAACTGCTAACACTACAGGCTTCTGTGGGTCAAAGGGAATCAAACATGCATCACTGAATAGTGCAGACTTCTTTGGACCATACAAAAGGAACATTCTTCCTACGTAAGTGATGCAGTGGAGCTGCAATCTGAGAGGCATTGGGAATAAACCTGAAATAATAGTTCAGCTTTCCCATTACTGCTTGCAATTCGTGCACATTCTTAGGAGGAGGCAAGTCTTTGATTGCTCTAAGATGTGACTGTAAGGAATGAATTCCTTGGGCATTAATCACATGACCTAGGTACTCTATTTCTGTTTGAAAAAACGAACACTTTGCTTTATTACAACGTAGACCTGCTGCAGTCAAAACTTTGAAAAGGCACTCCAGGTTTGCTAAATGTTCTTCAACTGTACGTCCGGATACCACAATATCATCTAAATAGTTCGAACAACACGGTACAGAAACTGTCAGCTGTTCCAAAAAACGCTGAAAAATAGCGGGGGCGGAAGAACTGCTAAAGGATAGGCGTTGAAATTGAAAAAGGCCCATGTGAGTATTAATGACTAAAAACTTTTTTGACTCGTCATCCAGTGGAATCTGTAAGTATGCCTCTGCTAAATCAATCTTGGAAAAGAAGCGAGACTGTCCTAATTTGTCCATCAGTTCGTCAGGTCTGGGCAGGGGATAAGTGTCTACAATTGTTTGACTGTTCACTGTTGATTTGAAGTCCGCACAGAGACGAAGTTTTCCTGACGGCTTGGGCATAATTACAATAGGCGAGGCCCACTGACTCGCAGAAACAGGAGAAATCACCCCACTATCTTGCCAACGTTTAAGTTCTTCGGCAACTGTATCACGCAAGGCGATAGGCACTGGTCTAGCTTTACGAAATTTTGGAACTGCAGATTCTTTTAAAGTTACATGTGCCACGAAGTCTTTTGCACAACCTAGTTCCGGCGAAAACAAGTCACTATATTTGTCACACAATGCATTGATTTTATCCTGAGGCACTATTGACGAAATTTGAAGCACATCTCTTTGAATTGATAAACCAAACAAGTCAAAAGCATCTAGTCCAAAAATGTTCTGTGTAGATTTGGCCTGAAGAACTACAAAAGCAACTGTTTTTGTTACACCTTGAAAAGAGGCGGGCAGGCTACACGTTCCTAGCACGGGAATATTTTGACCTGTATAAGCTGTTAACACTTGCTGTGACGGCGACAATTTTGGCGAACCCAGAAGTTCATAAGTATCTTTATTTATTAATGTGACAGCGGAACCAGTATCAAGCTGAAATTGCACCGTCTTATTTTCTATGAAGAGAGTCACAAACAGTTTTTGCTTGCGACGCTCGACAGGTGCGCGAATGTGGGCAACGTCTGCTACGGTTTGTTTACTGCGCTTGCGCGGGCCGCGTAGTGAAGTAAGCGGCGCAGACTCGGCACGCAGCGGATTAACAACACTGGCACTAGATGGCACTACCGCCGGATCGGCGTCCGCGCAATGCGAGGCTACTACAGAGTCACTAACTACTGCACTACACTTTTGAGTAGCTACTTGATGTCTACTGTCACTAGCTACACAGTACTGGGCACTATTACAAGGAGCAGTTGCAGAAGGCGCTATTTTCACTACAGGAATGCACTGTTTATAGTCATTTTGCTTGTCCCGAACCCTTTTCCGTTGCACTGTTTTACGCGCTCGTCGGCGCTTGCTACGTGGTGCACTATATAGTTTTGCCATAGGCGCAGAACTACTTTCTTGCAATTGAGATCCAAGGAAAGCACTGTTCAATTCCACAGCCCGTATAACATTTACAGAATGAACTGTTCTCGCACTTTGCGAAGCACTGTTTCTAACGTTACTGTTCTTTGAGTTTTTAATTTGCATACACACAGACTGTACATGTCCTGATTTGCCACATTGATAACAGGTTGCGTTGCGACTAGGGCAATGAGCACGCTTGTGGCGAGACACACACTGGGGGCAAGATTTACGTACATTTTTCTGAAATGAGCGTTGGCGCCCGTTATTCAAATCACTGTTTCTAACACGACGGGGCGACCTTTGTGTCGCACTTTTACACTGGCTACTGTTCACTGTCTGTTCAGCACGGCCTTTACTATTGTAAGAATCACTAGTGCTACACTGAGAACTACGGCTAGGAAAGCGTCCGTTACGGCGCACTGAATTTACACTGTGGCTTTGCATTTCTACATCTGCTAAGTCAAAAGTATCATGCGCTTCTATAAGCTGCAGTACACTGTCTAATGAGGGGTCAGACTGTTTCAGAATTGCTGCTCTAATTCTGGGGTTCTGAATATTCTGCGTAATCGCATCCCTCAACATCACGTCACTATACGAAAGTCCACAAGAGCAAGTAAATTTACATTTGCGGGTTAAGCCCTTCAATTCCGTAATCCACTCTTGGTGTGACTGTTCTGGTAATTTTTTAAGTCTGAAAAATCGGTATCGTGCAGCGGCTACAAGAACTTTTCTCTCATAATGAGCATTCAGTGCCTCTACTATTTGTTCAAAGTCTACATCACGAGGAGATGCTTGCGGGAATAGTTTTTGCAGTAATACGAAGGTTTTGGGGCCCACCACGGACAATAAAAGATGCTTAACAGTCTGACCTGTAATTTGATGAGCCGCTACGAGTTCTTGAAACTGTGCGAAATAGTCGCTCCATTCTTCCTCACGTTCGTTGTACTGGCGAAACGTAGGAAGCGGTGCAGCGGCAGGTGTGGGCTGCTGATGTGACGGCTGTTGTTGTTGGTGAGCAGCCTGTGCCGTCAACTGCGACACGGCCTGCAGTAGTTGAGTGATTTGCGCCGTCTGTAACTGAATAATTTCCATTAAGTTCTGGTTCGGGCTAGCGGCCATGCTGACCGATTAGGCGCCGCGGATAAAAAGTAAATTAGTACAAAACACAAATGCAAGATAAATGAGGACGCACTGCAACAAAAAAGTCCACAAAACACGTAACAAAATATCTTCCCCCAAAATTCTTATAATAAGGGTGGGTGGGCGGGAGCAATTTCTGTGTGCTCCGACTACTACTGCTGTCTGGCTGCTGGTCCAAGGTTCGTCTATCACTCCTCGTCGCCACTTTTGTGTCCCAACTTCGTCGCCGCTTTTGTGTCCCAGCCTCGTCGTAGGTGTCGGTGGCCGAGTGGAATGAGACCGACACAGGAACAAAAATAGCACGCTGGTGCAGGTACGGAGGGGAGCAGCCAGAAACTAGAAACACTAAAGTAAATTAGAAAGATATATATATATATATATATATATATATATATATATATATATATATATATATATATATATATATTGCACAGAATGTAACAATACTTAACTTTTACATAGTTGTTAGAGGCCTGCCTAGTGCCTGTACGATAGCAAAGTCTTCACTGGTGCCTATCTGATTACGAAGGTCCTCACTGGTTGCTATCTCAGTCCCAAGTCCCGATGTCTTCCCGTGTTGGCCACGAGCGGGGTTGCAGCAGAGGGCGCTCGTGGCTGTCGTGAGAACGCCGCGCCGTGTGTGCATGGCGGCGCGCGGCGAAAGTAGGTGGCGCGCACTTTGGACTTGTGCGACACCACACTATTCAGCTGTTCGTAGGAAAATGAACATATATATGATCTTTCTCAGAACATAAACATCAAATAATAAATCAATTTCCAGAGACATTTTTCGGAATAGATACCCAAGCCGAAACATTGCAGCGTCCATAGTACCTCCATTAGGCATGGAAACGCAACAGAAAGGTGTATAGCTTTCAAAAACCGGATAAGAGCTGGTGTCAGATGTTGATTTTCAAATTTGGAGTCATTTGCTCTATGGCTGGAGCACGGCACTGAGTACAAAAAGTAACGGTTGAGAAGTGTAGCTGTCAGTTTAGCTGGGTACCCTGTAATCCAGGAATAGTTCATCCGACACTGTTTAAAACTGTAGAGGAGAAATTGTCGGGACAAAATGACAAACAGATTGCCAGTAATGTTGTCAGTTACAACTTTGTACATAATACATGACTAAAACGTATCAGAAGATATGGAGGACCGCACCAAACGAATTGTACGACTGACGACCAAATAAATATAGCGCCAGAACCTAATAAGATACAGACATATTCTGTCTGAACACAGTGAATGCTCTCGATGCTACAACATCAAGGGGAGTGACACCAATGGCTTCCATATGGCAGTTCCTATAAGGAGGGGCGCAAGACCTAAGGATATGGAATTTTTCAACATTTTGGAGCGCGAATGCGAGTTTTAATTATCCAGAAAAAAGCTCGTTTTGACTTTGATATTATTTATAAAATTATAACTTTCAAGGCGTATTTTTAGAAGAAAATGCCCGTCTGAAATATATTTTTTTCTCTCCCTGAGAGCGGGAGAAGGGGTGAGGTACGCCTCGTCGTCCATACGTTTGCCCCTGTAGTACATGTGAAGATCAAAATTCATGTATGTGCAGGAGGCAGAACGGAAACTGAGAAATGAGGCATGATTTTTGTATTAAGATGTTGGTAAAGTAAATGAGTATTCTCATTCCTCCCTTTCTTACTCCTATTTTAATGTGGAACGGGCTTGATTTATTTCCAAAGCTTACGCTGTTCTATTACTTTGCAATACAAGCAACGACGATAAATCGTGAACTAAAAAGACCAGCTGACGGAAATGTCGATACACATCCAAAATGTATCGTAGCATAGTCCTTTGTGTCGAACTGTGTCGTGACGTGTAATACCAATAAAATTATTTTGACTGGAGAAACTCGCCAGAAGTGACGTTGTTTTATTCGCGTTTTGTTTCTTCTTTCAGTGTGAAATCAATGAATGCATATCTCATCCAAAAGCCACGTACCATTCCATTCGGCATCTTTAATATTATTTACAGAATGAGGAAGCTGCAAACGGAAGTAATGTTGATGAATTGTTTGACTTACAGAAGTAAAGTGAATACACACATTTCGAGAAATGCAGAAAGCGGTAATCATTGTGCATTTCGGTTTTCTTCATTTTGTCTTTGCTCATTTTCCGTGAAAATGGATCATTCCAGTGCAGGGAATGGAACTTCTCTATGAATATAGGTCAAGGAAAGGGAAAAAATTCGATTCTGAATTTTTTATCTTTGGGGAAATCTTTTGAGAATGTAGATCGGAATAGTTCTTCAGATTCTAAAGGCGGCAGGAATAAAGTATGGGAACGAATAGTTACATTCATCTTGCACAAAAACACACATAAATTATGAGAATCGAAGGGCATGAAAGGGACGCAGCGGTAGGGAAGGAAGTAAGACAGGGTCGTGCACTACACCGTCAGTCTACCTGTGCACTGATAAAGCTATGAAGGAAAGCTGGGAGAAGTTTGGAGAAGGAATTAAAGTTGTAATAGTAGAATTAAAATGTTTGCGTTTGCCGATGACATTGTAATTCAGACGGAAACATTGAATGACCTGAAAGAATAGTTCAACGGAATGGAAATTGTCTTAAAAGGAAGGAATTAGTTGAACATTAATAAGAGAAATTAATGGATAAGGAAATGTCATCTGTGGAAATCAGGCGATTCTGAATGAATTAGATTAGGTAACGAGTCTATAAAAATAGTAGATGTGTTATTTGGACAGTAAAATAACTTCTAATAGCAGAAGTAGATAATATATAAAATGCAGAATGGCTATAGGAAGAAAAGCATTTCTGAAGAAGGGAAATTTGTTGGCATTAAATGTTAATTTAAAATTTAGAAAGTACTTTGTGAAATAATTTATCTGTAGAGTAGCATTGTGCGGAGTGAAACGTGGACGATTAGGCGTTTACACTGATAGAAGATTTTGAAATGTGATGTTACAGATGTATGCTGAAATTTGTTTCGATACAACTAATGAGGAGGTACTAAACAGAATTAAATATACAGCGTATCTCGAATAAACTAAGGGATCCATTGGTGAGATAGAGACATCAAGGACGCTTCAGTTTCACATATGAGAGACAGAGAGACGAATGTAGTAAGCAGGTTCGAAAGGATGTAGTTTGCCGTTCTTATTCAGAGATAACGCGGCTTACACAGGATAGGGTAGCTTGAAGACCTGTATCAAACCAGTTTTTGATTGCAGGCCATAACAATAACATCAATGTAAACCTCATGACATTACACGGTGGTTAACAATGAAACGAAGAAGGTGATGTTTCGACAAATACCAATGAACAACAGCTATGAAATGTGTGGTCTTGTAAGTCAAATATGGCATATCAGTTGTTCGTAAATTTGCAGTGTAGCCGTTGCCTTCATTTCCGTAAGAACGATTATTTTGGTTTGTCGTAAAAATCAAAGGTGAAAATGCACGAGACGTCAAAAAATTACACATAAAACTTATAAAACCTGATGCTGCCAATTTAGCGCCTTCGTAGCACAGTGGTAGAGTGCCAGACTGCATATCCGAAGGAAGCGGGTCGATCCCCGCTAGATCCTAGGATTTTTATGTGTCACTCTCCACTTATTTCATCTCTGGCTGTGTTGCTGATGTGAGAAAAACCGAGTGTTTCGGAACCCCCGTTAAACTGTAGGTCCACCTATAACTGGCATACACCTCCAAACAGCGCCATGTCTAGTAAAGTAAACAATCTTCGGATTGTTGACTGCTTTACTGGTAATTATTTTTTTAACAAAATAGATGTTTGCAGATACTGTGTTAACACGTAGCATAATTCTTGAGTTGTCCAAGCGTTTCCAAGATGACCAAGAGATGTTGAAAGTAACTCTTCCCCGGGACGACCGCCAACATAAAGATAGAACTGTCGGTTTATTATCGATTTTTGTGGCTCTAGAAATTGACGAATAATGCGCTGGTTTAAATTTACATAGCCAACTATCCACGGTATAAGTGCGTGCGAAACCGGTGGCAAAAATTCTCATGTTGGAGCACAAAGAAGTTCTTGAAAATATTTGTACTGGCACGTTGAAAAATATAGATCATTATAGTTTCTTGGAAAGAGTCATAAGATGTAATGAATCTTAGTTTTTTCCTCTACGAACACAAAACGCATCGCGCCGCGGGGTCTGGGGCGTGTTAGGAACTGCACTGCCGCTTCCGTCGGAGGTTCCAGCACTTTCTCGGGAATAGATTTGTTTGTTGTTCTTTGTATCAGTTAGATTAAGTAGATTAATTCCAGGGACCAGAGACCTCAGCGGTTTGGTCACTTTAGCTACGAAGCCACTCAATTGCCAGCATCAGGTATTATAAGTTTTATGTGTAATTTTTTGACATCTCGTGCATTTTCACCTTTGATTTTTACGCCAAACCAAAATAATCGTTCTTACGGAAATGAAAGCAACGGCTACATTTTTTCGTGTAAATGTATTACAGATTTCGTTTAGTTATGTAGGGATGTGTAATTCGTGAAAGAACTAGTTATATTGAACTATTCCTTGAAATCAAGTGTAGTTAATTTTAGTTTCACGATTTAGTGGATATTATCCCTTCTCTTGATACTAAGTAACACCCACCCCCCTGCGAGACCTGAAACCATGTTTTTAGAGGTACTTATAACTGTTTAAACTGCATCGGATCTGAAGAGCGAAACAGTTCACTCAGTTCAGTTCATGAGCTAGGTCCGTACTGCGCGAACTATGTCGAAACGAAAGACGGATCTAGTACAATTACGTCACTTAGTTCTGTTGATGAACAAGCCGAAATGCGCGAATTACGTCAGATCGGAAGGCCGAAACACTTCTGTTAGATCACTTGCAAAGAGAGTGTATGTCAATCGGAATTTTTTTTAATTTTCATATATAAACGAGTGAAAAGTATGTCTATTTTGCATCTAGAACTAAGAAATAGAGCGTATGGTTTTTCAATGAGACATTAAAAATTACATATTTTAAAGATTTTGGAAATTCAACGAGTAAGGGACTGAAATAATGGGTGTAATTTTTTTTTTCTTTTTTTTCTGAAACCGTGTCGTCCTCCATTTCAGTCATACGACAATGGATCACACTGCCTTGTGATCTACGTCTCATCCTAAATGTCATTCGACATTCAAAAGAAAACAAATTAACGGCGGCAAAGCCATCACTTTGATGCTCCTTTCATTTCTTTTTCTCTTTCTTCCATCATAGCTTCCAAGATTACCATTCTATTTCTCTTCCTCTAATCTAACACTCCTATATCTCTTTCACTCCTTTCTATTGTCTTATGTATCTGTTCGATATGAGTACCTCACAACCAGCAATTTGTAAATGGCAATAAGACTGACGCTCCCAGTATGAACCATACTTATTGACTTTTACAGATTCTTCATTATTATCATTTTTGGGTCTTGTACTATTATACTATTGTTGGGGGCCGAGTGGTAGGTTCCCAGCTTTATGTCAGAATGAGGCGTGATATATAGTGAATCGCCAGAGGACGCTAGTAAAACAGCATTAGAGTTTACAAGTTTATTCGACTGGAAACAAGATTTTGTGGTGAGGGCGCTAGCTCGGCAGAAGCTGGATCAGCAGGTGACGTCGTCTTCTGTCGCGTCATTTCGCCGCCTCATTGTGTCTTCTGTGGGCCGCCTCCTGTGGCTTTCGGCTGGAGGTGGCAGCGTCCGGGTGTCGAAGCAGAGATTGCGAGGAGTAGACCTCGGTCCCTCCTCCGGTCTTTGTCACTGCTTCTGGATCCATGCTTGCAACCACCTGAGTCTGATGCCGTGATGACGGACTCTTGATACCGCCGTCAGGTTTAGCACCTGAGGCCTTGTTCGTCGACAGAATCATTAGCATATACGAAACCAACAAATGAAGACTGAGCTGGCCTCAGGCAATAGCCATATTCAGCGTTGTGAAGATGGTAAACAGTGGTTCACCATCTCCCCGGATAAAGGTCAGTTAGAAGTGTAGTAGCTGACTCCGGACCTCATCTCGAAGCTGCGACTAGTACTGATCTGTGACATAAGATGAATACAGTGATTAGATCATTGAATCGACGACTACCATCCTGAGCATAACAATTGCGAAGACCAAGTGACTACGCTTCTAAATGGGGCGGTTCCCAACGGCCGAATGTGTCCTACTTGTGAGTGCAGTGTTCACTCAACGACCCTTTAAACGCTGACGTATCCTCGGTCTAATTCATTGTTGTGACAGAGTTACGTGTAGTTATGGAACGTTTACAAGCTGACTAATATCAAAACCACCTTGAGAGAAGGCCGCGGCGCTCTCGTGTGACATCAGGCAGAGTAGGCTGCGCGCGCATAGCTGATGGGTAGCCGCTGGGGCACGGCCAACTATGCCGAAGCAGCGAGCCAGTCAGCTATGCGTGCGCAACGTACTCTTCCTGACGAAACACGAGAGCGCCGCGGCCTTCTCTCTAGGAGGTGATGCTCCTCTCGACCCTCCTTGTCGTCCGTTACAGTCAACAGTCCGCCGACTGTAGGCTTTCAACTCACCGATGCAGCGTCTGCTGTCGTCACGAGAGACTGGCATCGCATTTACGACACAGCCGATGACCTGCTTCCGCCTAGCTTGGAAGGCGATCGCTTGAGCAATCTAAAATTTAACAAGTTACTCTATCACAATTTTGCGCTGTAACAATTTTATTACAATTGTATTCTAGCGATAATTTTTTTTTTTTACTTTAATCTTGTATTACGGTTAGTATGTCTGTAAGTACTACACAATTTGTTCAGTCAGAGTAATCCTTGTTTGGTTTAAGTGAGGTCCTTATCGCCGTAATCTAGCCAGATAAAAGAAATGGAAGAGTGAATTATGTGAACTATGTAGTTCACTGAACTACTTACAGTAGACTGTGTAGTTCGTATGAACTATAACATTATTATTAATCGACATTTCGCCGTGGGCTGTCCAAGACTGTACCGTTTAGGTGGAAACAGCTGTAACCCCTGTAACTTAGCTGACTGAGCAGTCAAAATAGCTGCCAAAACACACAAAAAATTTATAAAAAAATTAAATTCGGAGTATACGAACGATACGTAACGTGTCCACTGTTAAAAGCAATAAAACAATCATATCATAATGACAACAAATAAATCAGCGACTTAAAGATTAATGTACGTATACTTATTGCAGCTATATTATCATGTTAAAAATTGCAATATTATTCCTATGGTATCTGTATTATCTACAGAGAAACCTGAAGATGGTAACTGCCCTGAAATAGGCCTATCTTAATTAATAAATAGTTTCTTCAATTAACAGTTTCCTTGACACAGCAAAGTTTCTTACATTGTCATTATACGACATGAATGACGCGGCAAGCCTAGATGAATACAAAATTTTGAGCTTAATGTCATATGAACTATTTCACTGAACTGTTTCAGCAAGAAGAACTGTTCTGAAATGAAAGGTTACGTTTTCCCATCTCTAATCATGTGGATGGCGTCACATCTTTGATTATTTGCGTCCTATTGGCAAATTTCGTAAGATTCAGTTTTCTTCATTTTTTTTATTTTTTTAATTTTTATTTTTTCGCTACTGCGACGGGTCTTTAAAACTTATCCAGGGTCTGTTGAGAGTGACGTTTCCGTGTCCCACCACGTGGAGGTGGGCCTGCTTGCCCTCTGACGCAGTTTTCATTTTGCAGCTTTATTAAACTCATTAAATAATAGATAATGCAAAAAGTTACAGATGTCTTTACTGAATGCACTATTACAATATATTGGAAATACATTTTATGATAGACTCTTGATTATTCTAGGGACGGATGACCCCGTAGTTAAGTCCCATAAGCTTAACAAACATTTGAACATCTTGATTATTCCAACTTCCGTGCTGATAATTCACAAAGTTGTGCTGGTGTAACACAATTACAGATACAACATATAGTAGCTTCAAGCTATTTGGAATACAAATATTATTTTATTTAAATATTAAAATGCTACAAAAGAATAGAAATACTGTAAATAGTAAAGTAAAATCTTTGACTTACTACACTGTGATTTAGCAGATATTAAGACGAAATTAAAATTATTAAAGTTTGAACATTAGTATTGAAAGTTATCGAGTCATTATGATATAAAAATACAATTATTCATATTTTAAGTCAGAAATAAAAACTAATATTTAGACTTGCTGAACTTTAAAAGTACAATATTTTATTGAATATGTTAATTTTAAAAGCAACAATAAGTTAACTAACAGTTGAGACTGTGTTAAAATTCAGGTTGCTTTGAATATTCTGTGAACTTCACCTTGTCCCTCTCTCTCTCTCTTTCTCTGTCTTTCTATCTCTGGATATATTACTCTTTATAAACAAACATATGCCCAATTCGACATAGTGTGATTATTCCAAAGTCTGTGCTGATAATTCACAAACTTGTGCTGGTGTAACACAATTACAGATACAACATACAGTAACTTCAAGCTATGTGGAATACAAGTATTACCATATTTAAATATTAAAATGCACCAAAAAGAAAGAAATACTGTAAATGTAAAGTAAAATCTTTGACTTACTACACTGTGATTTAGCAGACATTAAGATGAAATTAAAATTATTAAAATTTGAACATTAGTATTGAAAGTTATTGAATCATTATGATATAAAAATACAATTATCCAGAAATAAAAACTAATATCTAGACTTGCTGAACTTAAAAAGTACAATCATTTATTGGATATGTTAATTTTAGAAGTAACAATAAGTTAATTAACAGTTGAGATTGTGTTAAAATTGAGGTTGCTTTGAAAATTCTGTGGCATTCACCTTGTCTCTCACTCTGTCTCTCTCTCTGGATATATTGCTCTTTATAAACATATGCCCAATTTGATATAGTGTGAGGAAAAAAATTTTCTCCTGAATTTCGCATTCAGACTCTCGAGACGAGTGGAGTCGTTAATCACTTTATGGTGGGGGTGTCGTTTAAAATATCTAACGGCCTGTATCCCGAAGCGGTACTCAGAAACAAAGGCACCGCACGCTCATATCTGATTCATGCGCCGTGTGCAGCGCGTAACCGACAGCGCAACACGTCCTCCGCCGGCGAAGGGCTGGCGAGGGTAGGGGAGGAGCGAGGGGCGCGGCGGAAGACGAATGGCCGGTGTAACGAGCTAATGTATTGCGCGCGACTTAACTTCTGGGGAGGCGCGGGGGGCGTGTGCGCATCCCGCGGGTCTTATGAAATGAAATGTCTGGCCCGCGGGGAGGCCGCGGCAGCCGTAAAAAGCGTGCAACTGCGGGGGAGCGTCAGTGGGGGAGTAGCACGCCCGGTAAAGTAGTAATTCACCGCAGCGCTGGCGCCGCGCGCGGCCGCCTAACGAAATAACGCTTCTATTAGAGCGGCTCAATGTCATTAGCCTGGGGGCGCGGGCAGGCCGCATAGCGGAGCATAAAGCACCCGCCGGACGGGTAAAAGGATTGCCGCCGGCGGAAGCCGCGGGGCTGCGCCGCCGCCCTAATGTGGGGGCGGCGGGCAAACGGCGAGCGGCGAACGCCAAACGGCAACCGGCAAACGGCAAACGCCAGGGCGCGTCAGTCGGCAGCGTCAGGGAGGGCGAGGGCGCTAAACTGTGTGCGGCCTCAGAGGAAGAGCAGCGGCTGAGCAGGGTGGGGCGGCTGTAGAAGCTGCCGGCAGCGAAGGGGGTATCTACTGAACACAGGGCCGTCGAAATGATTTTCGGCGTCGGGGTGTGCAAAATTAACGCCAACGCCTCCTCCGTTTTGTAAATAAAAGAGAAGAAAAATCATAAAATTTAATTTCAAGTCCCTTTTGTTTATTTATTTATTTATTTAACACTTAATTAGTCGCGTCGGATCAAAATGACCCCGAGAGAATTTCCTTTTGTTAAATTTATATGGCACATATCACTCAGAAACTTGTCATGCACCCGTAATACAACACCACCCCTCTCTTGTAAATAAAAGAGAAAGAAACAATCATAAAATTCAATTTTTATGTTCCTTTTTCTTATTTAACCCTTAAGTAGTCGCTTCGGGTCAAAATGACCCCGAGAGAATTTACTTTTGTTAATTTTCTTTGGCACATATCAATCTGAAACTTGTCATGCACACGTAATACCACGCCTCCCCTCTTTTGTAAATGAAAGAGAAAGAAACAATCATAAATTTTGATTTCTATGTTCCTTTTTTTATTTAACACTTAAGTAGTCGCGTCGGGTCAAAATGACCCCGAGACAATTTTCTTTTGTTACATTTATTCAGCACATATAACTCTGAAACTTGTCATGCACACGTAATACAACGCATCCCCTCTTTTGTAAATAAAAGAGAAAGACACAATCATAAAATTTAATTTTTATGTTCCTTTTTTTTATTTAACCCTTAAGTAGTCGCGTCGGGTCAAAATGACCCCGACAGAATTTTCTTTTGTTAATTTTCTTTGGCACATATCACTCTGAAACTTGTCAAGCATACGTAATATAACGCCTCCCCTCTTTTGTAAATAAAAGAGAAAGAAACAATCATAAAATTTAATTTTTATTTTTATTTTTATTATTTAACCCTTAAGTAGTCGCGTCGTGTCAAAATGACCCCGAGAGAATATTCTTTTGTTAAATTTTTTTGGCACATATGACTGAAACTTGTCATGCACACGTAATGCAATAAAGCACGTGTGCATCATACGTTTCAGGATGATATGTCCCAAAAAAATTAACAAAAGAAATTTGTCTTGGTTCATTTAGACCCGACGCGACTAATTAAGGGTTAATCTAATACAGGGTGTTACGAAAAGGTACAGTCAAACTATCAGAAAACATTCGTCACACACAAAGATAGAAAATATGTTATGTGGACATGTGTCCGGAAACGCTTAATTTTCATGTTCGAGCTCATTTTAGTACGGATGGGAATTCATTCCAACGTGGTAAAATTGTAAATTTTCACAATCAACATGAGTGGGCTGATGAGAATCCTCACGCAATTGTGCAATGACGTCATCAACATATATTTTCTGTGAACTTTTGGGCAGGAATTGTTGGTGATTTCTTGATTGGGCCTTCCACCTACGTTCGCTGGAGCCCGTTATCATGATTTCATACGGGATTCTCAACCTGTGCTGCTATAACATGTGCATTTACAAGTACGACGCTACATGTGGTTTATGGACGATGAAGTTCCTGCACATTTCAGTCGACGTGCTCGTACGCTTCTCAACAACAAATTCGGTGACCGACAGATTGGTAGAGGCGGACCAATTCCACAGCCTCCACGCTCTCCTGACCTCAACCCTCTTGACTTCCATTTATGGGGGCATTTGAAAGCTCTTGTCTACGCAACCCCGGTAACAAATGTAGACTCTTCGTGCTCGTATTGTGGACGGCTGTGATACAATACGCCATTCTCCAGGGCTGTATCAGCGCAACAGGAATTCCATGCGACGGGGGGTGGATGCATGTATCCTCGCTAAAGGAGGACATTTTGAACATTTCCTGTAACAAAGTGTTTGAAGTCACACTGGTAAGTTCTGTTGCTGTGTGTTTCCATTCCATGATTAATGTGATTTGAAGAGAAGTAATAAAATGAGCTTTAACATGGAAATGAAGCGTTTCCGGACACATGTCCACATAACATATTTTCTTTCTTTGCATATGAGGAATATTTCATGAAAGTTTGGCCGTACCTTTTTGTAACACCCTGTACATAAAAATGAATGTTTATGTGTTCGTATTTTATGTGCGGCCTTACCGTTAAACTGGTTGTGTTGAAAGTTTGTCAACATACTGCTTGCACTTTCGCGATGGTCGTAGGCACCATTAAATGACTGTACGACAAATAGTTCAGGAGATATGATGCAATAAACAATGAAATGTGCGGGGAAAGTGCTGCATCATGCGACTTCTGCTTCCAAACCGCAGTACCGATTTCAACCAAATTTCGTATACATATTCCTTCCATTAGGTAACAATTGACGTAGTGGTAAGAACTGTTTACGACATATATTTCAGAAGATATGACGTCATAAACAATTATATGGTTGAAAATCTGTGGCCTCATGCGACATGCGAATAAGGACACGTTATTCATCCTAAAATCTTCATGATATTTTGAACACTTGACCTTCAAAACAAGAGGAAGGTCACGGTCACAAAATTTTGCGTGTTGCACGACGGAGGATAGTTTTCACAATGACTTCGTCAGATTCTACACTTGTATTCCGATCCTGATGAAATTTGTATATGTGACTGAGCAATTCAGTTTATCAGTGCAGATTACCTACAATCATTTCAATTAATTAACGTGACTAAACAGTTAATTTTCAGATTCCGACGAAGTTTCGAATGAAATAAAATTTCTTAAAATTCTATCAGCTCTCTCTGGAAGTTACATTACCTATTTTAGGGTAATAATAATCAAAGAACCATTTAAAACAAATATCGTACACACAATGTGGATTTTATGTAAGCAATTTAAAGTCAGAATTTTTTAAAAATATTCTTTACTGAAAGACATACGTCATTCAGATTTTTGAATGATTGCTTTTATATTTCAGTCAATTCATAAGTGATCAAAACATTTAATAGGAAAATGAACGTCCTGATATATATTAATAGGGAACAGGGCAGTGAAGAGAGTAACCGGGAGCCAATAGCCGGATAATCGGTCAACCATTTCTAAGCACCGGCCGAACTGCTACATCAGTTCAGTTCTCAGGCTGAACTTGCAGTAACTGTTCAGTCCTCCTATTGCTCCGTCCGCACTGCCAGCTAACCTAACAGCACCGTCCTCACCACCAGAACCAAAAGGTCGAAGAGCGTCCTGTTGCCGAGAGCCTCTTGTCTGAATCAGACGGCAGTGCCCGCTTCGCTCTCGCGCACAGGCTGCAATCGCGCTGCGTAGGTGTGCTCTTTTCTCTAGCCTCCTTTGCCTGTCCCCCCCCCCCCCCCCCCAACCACGCGCAAAATGCCTGATCTCCTTTTTACTCTTATGTTTCATTCTAGTTCGTTCTCCAAGATTTCTAAACAATATAAAGTATCAAAGAAGTTTGTCATTGTTGGGGAATCTGTTCAACTGATTTACTTTTTTACGTAAAAACATGAGAAATATCTAATTATGGCTTAATTTCAACAATGGAAAATCCGATTGGAATGTCAATAATGGAGGGTAGGTAACAACTGACCGTAAAGGGGCTCGTCGACCTGCTGTCAGCCGCGGCGGATTAGCCGTATGCATTGGGGCGCCATATTGCGATGCGCGCGGCCGTTCGCCGGCGGGGGTTCGAGTCCCCCCTCGGATGTGTGTGTTTGTGTTATCCTTCGATTAGTTTACCTTAGTTTAAGTAGTTTGTAAACTACGGACTAATAACCCAGCACCCGAGTCCGATAGATTTACAAGCATTTAAATATTTTTTGTGCTGCTGTCAGGCACAAAAATAGATAATTACATACACACAACTTAAATTTTTTGCATGGCCTTCGTTAAAAAAACAAACACATAAATTCACGCAATCACTCAGGCAACTATACACACACAACCACCATGTCTGGCCACGCCAGCGGATTTATTTAGACGACCTGTTTCGGTATATCATCTGATATTTCAGTTACTTTTACCTTATCACAAAATAAAGCTATTAGAAATGTTCTTCTTCACAAATATAAACATAGGCATGTCCCAGAAGGAATGAAATACGACCTACGTCATGCTTCATTGTGATGTGGTCACAGTTAAGACAGTCAATTTTTGTTTTACTATTCTATTATTACTCACAAAAAACTATCTGAAAGGATATTCATATGTAAATAACAACTTGCATCTTACAATACTGAATGCGAAATTCATTGTAAGGGTCGACGTAACTCCCATGATTTCTACACAAATACCCTGCTAATCACATTTAAGTGCATGGCGCAGGATTCATCGAACCGCTTTTATGATATTTTTCTACCTTCCATTCTCTAATAGCGCGCGGGAAAAGCGACGACTTAAATCTTTCCGTTTTTGTATTGGTTTCTCTCAGTGTATTAAAATAATCAGATCTCTCTATGGAGGTGTTAACAAAAAAATTCCTCATTTGAAAGAGAAAGGTGGTGACAGAAGTTTGGCAAATAAATCTCGCCGAAATGGATAAAGCCTTTCTCTTAATGATTTCAATCCCAACTCGTGCATCATTTCTGTGAACTATATAGCGATAATACATTACGAGCTGCCCTTCGCCGAACATTATATAACCCATCAATCCTACTTGGTGGGGATCCCACAGTGGGCAACAATACCTTACTACAGGACGCACAAGGCAGTTTCTTTGGTAGAACTGTTGCATCTTCTGAATGTTTTGCGAATGAAACGTAGTCTAGGTTCGCCTTTCCTATAAAATTTTTTATGTGTTCTTTCCAATTTAAGTTTATCGTAATTCAGATTTCAATCATGTATAGTGTAAATGAAGTTAAACGGATGTCTTTTAGTGCTCGTATGGAGTTAGAGTTAATTGTAATTTTTGCATTATGTGCACAACTTATCTAAATCATTTTGCAGCTACTGTTGATCTTCTGGTGACTTAACTAGCCGATGAACTACAGCATCATTCCCGAACAGTCAAAGAGTCAATTTGTTTCCAAAATCGTTTATAATGATTAAGAACAGTACGGTCCCTTTAACCCTTCCACGGGGACTTTCCGTCAGTTACTAAAAACTGTGTCCTTTCTGTCAAGAAATCGCGAATCCGATCGCACAACGGTGGCCATATTCCATAACTATGCAATTTGATTACAAGACGCGTGGGAGGTAGCGCCTTCCGGAAATCGAGCAATAAGAATGGATTTGAAATTCCTAGTTAACAGCACTCAACACAAGAAAGATACTTCCTGAATCCCGAATTGACTATGGGTCAACAGTTTCTTCTCTTCGAGGCAATTCATAATGATTGAGGAAAGTATGTTTTCTAATATACTGCTGCAAACCGACATGAATGATCTAGTCCTGTATTTTCGCGGATCACTCCTATTACCTTTCTTGAATATTGGAGTGACGTGTGCAACTTTCCAGTCTTTGGATACAGAAATTTCACTTATAGAGCTGTTGTATATAATAGGTATGGAGCTATTGCATCAGCATTCTCTGAAAGAGACCTAAATCTTCACCGGGAGACTTGCGTTTCTTAAGTGGTTTAAGTTGCTTTAATATTCCAGGGATATCTATTTGTAAATTATACATTCTGGTGGTTGTACTTCATTCGAATTCTGGAGTGTTTTCTTCGTTTTCTTTGGTGAAGTTAGTTCAAAAAACTGTGTTTAGCAATTCTGCTTTAGCATAGCTGCCATCCGTAGTATCAACATTGCTGTCGTGCAGTGAAGGTATTGATTGTGTTTTGGCGCTAGAATTCTTGACATTCGAGCAGAATATCTTCTGATTTTCTTCCAAGTTAGATGGTAGCGTTTCTTTGTGGAAACAATTATAATCTTCTCGCACGGAAGTGTGAGCTAATTTTGGAGTTTCAGTAAAAGATTGTCAATCATAGGGACTTTGTTTAAATTTGGCATTCTTATTTCCTCGATTTTGCAGGAATGATCTAACTTGTTTAGTGTGCTGCAGTGGGTGAACCCCAACATCACTTTAGCTGATAACTGACAAATTTAAGATGTCATAACTTCTAGTACGTGACCATACCCGGTTAGTAATACGCTCATGGTATTTAACGGAATATTTACTTGAGATCCAGTCACCAAAATATATTTCCTACAGAAGAAGGGAAGCATACTCGTTCAATTGAGCTCCTTAGATTCAAATCAGATACTGGCTTCGTATGTAAAATACAGTGCCCCATCGTTTCCTTTTCATGATAGCAGATGTAAATAAACCTCTTGGATGTGACAGGGTCTGGCTGGGCTTTGGGGCTGCGGCGCTGCGCCGGTGGGTCCCTACCAAGACGCCGGCTGTGGCGGACTCAATTTCCTGGTTCCCCGGCGGCTGTGACTCACTTAATTATTTTCCACAGATTGCAGCTGCGCACCGCCTGCTTAAGCGAAATGCCGCCGATACGTTGTGCCCCGGCCTACGGCCTCTTCCTCCCAAGTGCCCCATAACTTAGCCACTCCGTAGCTCCTAAGCTAGTCGCCTTGTCCGCTTCCAAATACTCCATTTTGCTACTAAGGAACGCGCCGAGAGATTGCGACTACGCGGGAGATAGCAGTTTTGTCAGACAACATACGTTATCTGAATTTAAAAGAGTAATTTATTTATCCTAATATACATAAAAAGGAATGTTCGTCACTGCAGTATATGATGCCGACAGGCTTGGCGTTACGAACATTAGGTTTTCATTGTATTCCGGTATGCCTTGATACAGACAGTGCTGATCTCTACCATCATCTTCTGGACTAAGATCTTTTTATAAAGCCGTCTTCTTGTGACGTCATCAGTTGTTGTATAAAATAATTTAACGTGCGTAGATGTACTATGTCATTGTATTTTAGTTTTATTTTCAAACTTTAACTACAATGACATAGTGCATGTATGCACTATAAATTATTTTATACAACAACTTTTGACACCACAAGATGACGGTTATATATATATATATATATATATATATATATATATATATATATATATATATATATATATATATGTGTGTGTGTGTGTGTGTGTGTGTGTGTGTGTGTGTGTGTGTGTGTGTGTGTGTGTGTACAATTAGGCCGGACGCGGTGGCCGAGGAGACTAAGGAGCTCCAGTCACGTTCTTCACGGCCACTACGGTCAAGGGTTCGAATCCCCCCCCTCGGGCATGGAAATTTGTGCCGTCCTAGTTCGTAAGTAGTTCATAAGTAGTTTGTATGTTTAGGGACTGATGACCCCGTAGTTAAGTCCCATAGACTATACAAACATTTGAACATTTACAACATTTATGCAATTAGTTCCGAAGATGATAGCACGGACCATCGAAACCGGTCGTCCAAATAAAATTATGTACTAGCGATCTTGGCTTTATGCTTTTTGGAACTTATCATAATATAAGGAAAACATTGTTGGGGCGATCCAGAATTGTTTAATAAACGGTTTTCAGCCAAGATCGCTTTCTTCTTTTAATTATATGACCGGTTTCGGAGTGCTAGACGCCATCTTCAGACCCGTCGTAATTTCTTACATCACTGCAATAACAACAATTGCTAATATAGCACAGTGGTAAACATCCATTAATGTGTCACGCAAATAAAGTGCCTCTAACGTAAGCCTTGAGAAGGATTCTGTCATTTTATTATTGACATGTAAATTTTATTTGCGTGACACATTAGTATGGATGTATACCAACGTGCTATATTACCAATTGTTGTTATCGCAGTGATGTAAAAAATTACGACAGGTCTGAAGATGGCGACTAGCACGCCGAAACCGGTCATATAATTAAAAGAAGAAAGCGATCTTGGCTGAAAACCTTTTATTAAACTTATCATAAAGTTGGATCGCTTCCTTACAATATAAACAGAAAAACTCTGTTGTTTGTTTTGGATCGCTTCCTTACAATATAAACAGAAAAAAACTGTTGTTTGTTTTTATTGCTGACAAAATAGAAAAAACCTTGCCAATTTTCGCTTGATCGGTTTAAATTAGGACTTAAGTAGATATTAGACACAAGTTCAACTGATGAATCGGATTCTTCGTAATCACTAATAGGCGTGTGATGACTAGCGAAAAATGATAAAGGGAACGGGGAGTACAGTGCAGTGAAAGACAAAATTATGACCGTACAAAATATTACATGAACGGCCGATGTTAAGGAAGAAATAATAAAATGTATATGTGTAAAGTGCAATATTTTTGGGATGGATAATTATCACTGGAAGTGGAGCAATTTCAAAGAGGCAATTTCTTAGCAGGAAGCGTCAAATGTATAAATCTATTTCTGTAATTTCTATTTAAAAAGAAGTATTAGCATCAGAAAATTAACATCAAAGGAGGATCCGTATTTCACTGGTTTTGTGACACTAACAAAAACAATTACTGAAATTAGGGGCTTTTTCCGTTTTATTTGTTAACTGATTTGTTTAGTTAAAAGTGGACAATCATGAAGTTTCCCAACAGTCTGGCAATCTGTAGAAAAGTCGTTACTAGAAAAAAACATTCGAAGGTTTGTCAGCCAACCTTGATGATGCAAGTGTAGTAGACCGGTTAGGTTTTGAAATGTTTAAATGTCTGTAAACCTTTTGGACATATCTGCTATGGTCATCAGTAGCTAGACATACAAACAAATTAATTTGCACTAAGGACATGACATGCACCCGTGTTCGAGGGAGGACTCGGACTCCGGTGGAAACTGCCGCCCCTTCCGTAGCATGACGCCCTTAGACCACGCGGCCTTTCTGCACACCACGGATTAAGTGATTGTGTACTTACAATTTTGCTCCCTCAACAGACTGAAAACAAACCAATGCTAAATGCCATCTCTATCTAGAGTGTTCCTGTTTACTTTTTTTTCTTTATGTAAAGCACTTAAATGATAATTTTTTAAAAGTAAAATAATACATAGTAAAATCACGGACTACGCAGTCTCAGCTTTAACTCTCATTGGTTTTCTCTATCATTTCTGTACTGTCGAAATCTCGGAAACTTATAACACCCTACTTGTCCTAAAATACCTCCTTTTTTATTTTACTTGACTTGTTAACCACAGAAAATAAATTGCAAATTATATTAGAAAAATCTCAAAATATAATATCTAAGCCATTTATTTATCCCCCTGTTACGACTAGGAACTCTTGTTGGATCCCCAGACAAAACGATAACGATATTCTTCAATTACATAGCGAACAGGTTTCTTGTATGCTTTACAAAGGTGTAGAGAGGATCGGCGCACCTTTCGGTGATGATCCCTATTCGGCTAAAACCGACCAGTATCTTGCATGAATTATCATAGTCACTGTACACAGCATTTTGATCAGTCGTAATATTGATGTTTCAAGTGCTTCCCCAGTAGTCATCAGTTTCAGCAGATTCAGAGTTATGATTTCTAGAGATTGGTGACGATATTCAAGATTTCATGCTCAGATCCGTGGAATTCATGGAGAACGGGGAGGTAATGATTCGTTTGTAATTTTTTCTTCGATCACAAAAATTAAGGTGGTGTGTGGCTTAATGTGGGTAGCGAAAAAGTAGGTGAAGTTGTGATTGTGCCAGTTATAAGACACACGTACGGCTTAGCTGCGACTTCAAATGATTTGTCTGACTAATTAATTATATGGTAAAAATATTAAGATCATTTATATCATATGTATGCCATGTCAAAAGCACAATAAAAGTGACGAACGCAACATATGTCTCAACTTCAATAATTTCACCGCAGCTTAGAATAATATAACATTAGTATGTAACGTGTTTCACTCTGTACAATTAAAATTAGAAGATGTTTATCACACAGCATAATTCTACAAGGCAGGAGTACTTCAACTAGTGCTAAAAGGAAAGAACTAGAGTTTTAGTGTGTGTATCTTTGTTTAACATGTTTTCAACAAAGCAGTAGCGTTTCTTGTGGAAACTTGTCAAATGTTTACCGGAAGTGGCCCAGAAAGCAGAAAACTGGTTCGTAACTGAACAAAAATTAGTAGAACAAAAGCAGATTTCTTTGTTTTCAACCTGAGGTACACAGTTTTTGGCTAAAAATTGCATGATTACTTTCTCCTATGCACCTTGCTCCCCTGACCTGACAGTGTGGAACCTTTCCTAATCCCACGCATGACGAGGTGCATGAAAGGACATCGATTTGACATCAGTGAAAGTTAATGAAAAAAAAAAAAAAAGACAAAGGACGAGCTGTCAGTCACATTTAATATGACTACCAAAAATTATTCAACTAGTGGAAACACTAGTGGAACAAATGTATTAGTTATTATACAGGATATAGAGGATATTTTATAGCAATAAGCAATTTGAAAAAATATTGCTTTTAGAAAAGATTTTTTTTCGTGTATGCCCCAAATGTTAATACGTCGTATGTACACGGCTGCCCCTACAGCCCTCCCTCGGGCATGGGTGTGTTTTTTGTTCTTGCCGTTAGTTAATGATGACAACTGCAGTTTGATCCCACAGTTTTTCACACATTTGATTAAAATTCGACACATAAATTCTTGTGTTCTCCAACTTATGCTGGATATATCTAAATATGTGTGAACCTCCGGGGACTCGATAGGCGACAACAAGCAGACCATGTCAGGTACACATACGGTTTACTTACCTTCTTTACCGTGTAAAAGGCAGTTGTTGCGGTGTAAATAAAACAGAACACGTCACTATGCAGACATATCATACGTTGCAGGGCACAAAGTCAAAATGTACGTTTAGTGGCATCTGTTTTTCAATTAGTGCCACGCGATGTCTGTTGTGTAACAAAGTCAATACATAAACACAATTCATAAGCTAGAGTGATACGTGTCTTATTGAGTGTACGTTTATAGTTTGTTGGGAGACGTTCATTGCATTTAATTCAGCGCGTGTGGTTCATGCAAGATAGAGACGTACCTCATTTTTCTCACGTTACTATAGCAATTTTACAACAGCGATTTAAAAAAAAAAAAAAATAAAAAAAAAATAAAAAAAAAAAAAAAATTGATAGGCCGTCAGGGACAGAGGCCTGCTCTTTTATCCCGACCTCAGTCCATTAAACTTCTACTTACGCGCTCATTTTAAGGCCAGTCCCTATGCCACCCTATTCACAATGTGGAATTGCTGCGGCAGTGCATAGCGCAAGGATGTTAGCAGATGCGACAGACGCCTTGGATATGGATAGGAGTCAATGCTGCGGCGCATAGACGCCTGCATTAGAGTTAGTGGTAGCCATTTTGAGCACCTTCTGTAGAGAACTATACTCATTAAATTACACTGTATCAAAACAAATGACCAGTCTGCAGACTAAAGTTGTCTGTGTTATGTACACCATAATAAATGCCTATAACACGGGATCGCAAGCAAAGAAATCATACGTGTATCGGACATGTTCTGCTTGTTGTCTACCTAATCCCTGGACTTTTCCAAGATATTTAGTTACATCCCGTTTTAAGAACACAATACTGCAGAACCCCATAAATAAAACTTTTTTATTACGTAAAATAATTTAATCATTTTTTGTAGTCGATACCGAACGTTATTATTTCACTGTAATATATCAAAGAGATAATTACTATCTTCATTTATTCCTTTCTGCGAGGAAGTAAGAAAAAAACTTGTGTATTTCACTTATGTTTCTTACGCCCGGCTGAGAACAGCTCGATGTATTTTTCTCTGTTCATTATTATATCTCTGTAGTCGATGTACCACTGGGATGTAAATTCAGGTAAAGGTGAAATCTATTTCCTTTCTGTTCCTCATTAATAAACCCCCCAGTCAATTTCAGTTCTAGATTTTTAAAAATTTATTTAACTTTACCATTTGCTACCACTATCCATGAAGCTGTTTACAGTTGGCTAGAACAATTACGACGTTGGAGAGTTCGGGATATGGTTGTATTGAAATTGCGTATCTCGTGTAGCTAAGTTAATTTTTCCGAAGTCCGATTGTTTGTCAATGTCCATCTTTCACTGCCATTCTTTAACGCTACAACGCCCAGCTTAGATCTACCCTCTGTAACGCTCAGTGGAGGTCAGATGACCATTACGTTTTTTATCATATTTTACAACACTTTATTTTAGAAAATGTAAAGTTATTTCGTATTTATTGCCATGAATAAAGATTTTACTATTTTTATGTGAGTAACGATAATAATGTGGGCACATTCTTATTTGAAACTGATAAAATTTATTGTAATCTATACCGTGCAAAATTAAGTGAAACCATATTTTTATACATACAATTGCTTACATTTTCAACGTTTCTGTTTTACATAATACAACAATAGGTGACAAATGTTGTTTTCACTAGATTGCTAAATTATTCATATATTTTTTTCTGTACCAAATAAGTACTGCTTTACTAGGCTACTCACATGAAGATTTTGCATATCCTTGTTTTAGGTATAGATTCTAAACAGATTATGAAGACTGCAAAATGTACATACAGGAGAGTAGTCAACCCACCAAAAATTGAAAATTTTAGAGAACTCCTCAAAGACTTAAACTGGAAAGATGTATATAGTGCTCATGGCAAGAATGAAAAATATAACGTATTCATTAATAATGTTAGTATCATGTTTGAAAACTGTATTCCTCTAAAAGTAACTAGATTAAACAGAAGTCTATAATAAAACCATAATAAAACCATGGATTACACAAGGAATAAAGATTTCATGTAAGACAAAAAGGAAAATGTATCTGTCAGCCAAGAGTAGTTGCAATGATGATGATTTAGCTAAATATAAGGAATACAGTAAAATATTTAAAAAAGTTATTCAGGCACCTAAACGAATGCACTATGAGAAGAAGATAGCAACATCAGGAAACCAAATAAAAACAATATGGGATATAGTGAAAGAGGAGACGGGTAGAACCAGAAATGGACAAGAGCAGGTAGCATTAAGAGTAGATAAGACATTAGTAACTGATGGGCAAAGTGTGGCATATCTATTTAACAAGTACTTTATATCTGTTACTGATAGTATGGGATTGTCTGGGTCAGTAAATAATGCCCTTGAATATTTGAAACTAGCATTTACAAAGAACTTCACGTACATGAATATGTCACTCACTCCACCACAAGAAATAACTTCCATAATAAAATCTTTAAAAACAAAGCATTCTAGTGGTTACAATGAAATATCAACAAACTTAATTAAAGCGCGTTCTTGTGACCTTAGCACAATTTTAAGTTATTTGTGTAACCAGTCTATTATCTGGAACATTTCCGGATTGGCTAAAATATGCGGATATTAAAACTCTGTTTAACAAGGGGGATAAAGAGATACCATCAAACTACAGACAGATTTCACTTTTGCCAGCATTCTGAAAATTCTAGAAAAGGTAATGTACAAGCAGCTTCTCAACCACCTGATCACGAATGACATATTGTCCAAAACACAGTTTGGATTTCTGAAAGGTTCCGATATCGAGAAGGCTATTTACACTTACAGTGAAAAGGTACTTAATTCATTAGATAATAAATTGCAAGCAGTAGGTATTTTCTGTGATTTGTCAAAGATATTTGTTTGTGTGAACCATAACATCCTTTTAAGTAGATTAGAATTCTGTGGGGTCACGGGAAATGCTGCAAAATAGTTCAAGTCGTACCTCACTAACAGGAAACAAAGCGTGTCAGTGCAAGTGACTAGTGAATTAAGCCAACAGTCATCATCAGATTGGGAAGAAATTACATGTGGTGTCCCACAATAATCCATTTTAAGGGCAGTGGTTTTTCTTGTTTACATTAATGACCTCTCATCAGTTACACTACCAGAAGCAGAGTTCGTTTTGTTTGCAGATGATACAAGTATTGCAATAAAAAGTACGTCAAGCAAAGTTATAGTAAGGTCTGCTAATGATATTTTTATGAACATTAATAAATGGTTTAAGGCCAACTCATTGTCATTAAACTTTGAAAAGACTCATTACATGCAGTTCAGAACATGTAAGAGATTTCCCGTCAGCATACGCATTAAGTATGAAGAAGAGCAGATAGATAAGGTTGACAGTATTAAATTCCTGGGCTTACAGCTAAATAATAAATTTAGTTGGGAGGCGTACACCACAGAACTACAGAAACGACTCGACAAATCTGTATTTTCAATACGAGTGTTATCAGACATAGGAGACATAAAAATAACAAAGCTTGTATACTTTGCTTACTTTCATTCCATAATGTCATATGGTATTATATTTTGAGGTAACTCTTCAAGTCAGTCAAAAGTCTTCAGAGTCCAAAAGCGTGTAATACGTATTATTTGTGGAGTAAATTCACGGACGTCCTGTATAAGCTTCTTCAAAGAACTGGGTTTATTAACTACTGCCTCTCAGTATATTTATTCCTTAATGAAATTTGTCATAAATAATATATTCCTTTTCCCAACAAACAGCTCAGTTCATACATACAATACTAGGAATAAAAATGAGATACACAAGGACTTAAAAGCACTTACTTTAGTTCAAGAAGGGGTTCACCACTCAGGAACACACATTTTCAATAATTTACCATGAAGTATAAAAAATTTAGCTACAAAGAAAGATCAGTTTAAGAGGAACCTAAAAGACTTTCTAGTGGCCAACGCCTTCTACTCCATTAGTGAACTTCTAAAGTGTACCAAATGATGCATGTACTCATACTATATTAGTATTATTATAATATCAGCTAAAAAAACTTAAAAATCTATGTATTTACATTACTAGTATTATCTATTATTCAACTTGTAAATTGATATGAGATACACAAGGACTTAAAAGCACATACTTTAGTTCAAGAAGGGGTTAACCACTCAGGAACACACATTTTCAATAATTTACCATGAAGTATAAAAAATTTAGCTACAAAGATAGATCAGTTTAAGAGGAACCTAAAAGACTTTCTAGTGGCCAACTCCTTCTACTCCATTAGTGAACTTCTAAAGTGTACCAAATGATGCATGTACTCATACTATATTAGTATTATTATAATATCAGCTAAAAAAACTTAAAAATCTATGTATTTACATTACTAGTATTATCTATTTTTTAACTTGTAAATTTTGTTTCTTGACATGTTCCACATCCACGAGGGTCTCCTCAACATGGATCTACGGAGCAAAAAACTAATCTAATCTTTACTTAGACACGAACCAATGCAAATTTTTTATTAATGATTATGCAGCCAAGATCGCATTTTTCATTTATTATGTGACCGGTTTCGGCGTACTCGACGCCATTTTCTGACCTATTACCCAAAGTTTAACAATTGATCTATATACATGATTGCCAAGAGACTACTTATATTACAATTGTAAGGTTACATACCTGTCGTAATTTACATAATTTCACGACATTTTTATATACTAAAAGAGTACATACCTGTCGTAATTTACATAATTTCACGACATTTTTATATACTAAAAGAGTACATACAATTGTAATATAAGTAGTCTCTTGACAATCATGTATATAGATCAATTGTTAAACTTTGTGTAATAGGTCAGAAGATGGCGTCGAGTACGCCGAAACCGGTCACATAATAAATGAAAAATGCGATCTTGGCTGCATAATCATTAATAAACAATTACAGATCTCCCCACTTAACTATGAGTTCCTTATATAGAAGATTTTTTACATATCAAAGAAATGACCTTTTTTTCGCACACTGCAACTTGGCAAAGTTTTTCGTGTCATTCCTTTAGGTGTTCCTTCTTCTCTGTCAGCAGTCAAAATTGATGGAGTTTCTGAGGGAGAGAACTTCTGACTGGTACCACCAAACAAAAAACCGTAATATCCCCTACAGGCAACATCGTATGAAACTGATCATTGTTGGCTAACAAAAGCGTAAAATAAACCGGATAAATTGCCTAGCGATGAGAAGCGTTGTATTGACCGCCGTCGGGAACTAATGATATATGTGTAAAAGTCTTAAAAATTTGCCGTCACAAATCAAAATTATTATGGTAACTTAAACATCGTGTAAAACTATTGAAAGTAGAAACATAGTATTTTAAACACCGGAGATATACCCATCTTAAAATGAAAAATGGTCGTTTCACCTCCACCGGGCGTTCTAGTGTTAACAAATAATTCCGCTTTAATTTAAATTGCTACACGAGCCACAACTTTAAATTCACTGAACCTCCATCCAATGTCGGCGGATAGTTATGTGGTTTAGAAATAGTTTTATTTCAGGTCAACTGCGAGACCTTCGACAATGCCAAAAAAGGTAACAATTTGTCTAATTCTGTGCGTTGCTTGTTCTGTAAAATATTTTATATCAAATGAAGGGCTTATTACAAAAACCGGATGAGTCCAAAATAGAGATTTCTCAGGAATGAAGAAAAACTTTCCACCGTTTAACATAAAGCACGAAAATCATCCAAACGACATTCAGAGCATGTTAAATAGGAACACCTTAGGTGTGAAACCTATAGTTTATTTTTAATTACTGTTTTCTCTTCGGACTTGTCCAATTTTTGTAGAAAATTAAGAAATATAAAAACTATAGTATTTTACACTGAACTAATTTATTGAAATTTCACAATGGTCTCAAAGACTACATAACGTTGAAGAAAATACAATATTATTTTATTTACAATGAAATGGTAACGCAGGTTGTGTTTCCCATTATTAGTCATTCATTCTCGCACCCATCACTGTTATCATCACCATCAACTTCCAACTTCTCCTATTCATTGCAATCTTCGTCTGGGATAACATAAAGGAGTTCCTTGTAGAAGGCCTTGTTTTCTTCTTGGACAAACTGCATCAAATTACAATGATCTCTTACTTTAGCTTGTTGAATACCTGTGCAGCTGATGAAGATCCAAAGTAGTGAATTCTGTAGTGCTACTTCTCTTGACAATGATATCTCTATTCTATGGGCCAAAGTAAGAGTTCCGCAATGAGACACAAGACCTGTCTTCCACATTAATGCGAATCATTCATATCTGCTGCAGTTTGAGTGGAGGTTCAGGCATTTTAAGACTGAATGCATCAGTAGCTTGTTTAATGTCTATGAAGTCATGATGCTTCATTATTTTCAAATGGAATGGCTGAGGCAGTGAACGGGCTTCAAACATTTTCCCGTCCCACGTTTCAGGAATTTCTGCTTTCGTTGTCTTCTGCTTCTTATGGCCTTTCAATTAGAAGTCTTGATCACTAGGTAAATAGCTATGTCCTCTTACTGGAAACAAATATGGGATCACTTTGTAGACCTTCGAGATGTGCACTAAACTGTACAAAAACTGTATCATAACTTTATTTTTGTTCTAGCCAGGACACCCATCACTAAGCAGAACAACCTCCTCTCGTCACATTTCTAACGCAATGTTGTTTATGTAGCACAAAATCACGGATTTGACTTCATTAGAACCTTACTTTCCCTCATGTTCAAGATAGCGGAAAACTGAAACTGAGTCATCTGGCAGATCATGAATCCCAAAAACATAGTATCATAATTGCCTTGCATAGGTAAATAGCATTTGACTGCAAATGTGGTAGAGGCAATTTTTGCATATAATCAAATGAAATACAGTTAATGAGACCCTGATTTACTTTCTGAATATAGCTTCATTTCAAGCTCGCAAAAGCTAGTCATCAGTCCCTAAACTTACAAACTACTTATGAACTACTTACGAACTAGGACGGCACAAATATCCATGCCCGAGGGGGGATTCGAACCCCCGACCGTAGTGGCCGTGCTGACCGTGACTGGAGCGCCTCAGTCACCTCAGCCACCGCGGCCGGCCCTCAGTTTTTATTTTGCTGTTAAGTGAATCACAATGTTACATGTAGCAGAATACGGATATCCAAAATGTATTTTAAAAGTTATAAACACTGTCCAGTAGCTTTTATAAGGAAGATTAATATGATACTTGTGTAAAAAGTCTCGTTACATATCACTTACGACCAAATCTTCTAGCAGGAATTGTCAATTTGGGTTATTACGCAGAGAGTACTGCAACCGCCTTGCTTTAAAAGACTTTATGTGGCATTCAATCAAATGAACTATTGGTTCTCGTATCTCTTTTGGTCTATTTGTATGGGAACCTCTTTTATCTTTTGAAGAGTGACCATACATTACAATTCTGTTTCGTATTCTGTGCATTCTGTGCTTCGTTATTCCATGAAAGCTAAGACATGCTTCTTTACAAATTGGAATACCCCTACCTTCAATTCTCAACTTGTAGGAAAACCTGCTGCATAATTGCGACGTCCTTCTTCGTCTGCAATCCTGGGAAGCTTCCTGTGAATGTGCTGCATAGTAATCAGTCCAGCAGAATGAGATTTCTGTATGTTTTTATCTGACATATTGCTGAAAGCTTCCCGTATATTCTGCCTTTGTGCCTTATCAATTTTTTCGAAACATTTGAAACGAGAACATCTGCAACAGAAAAATAAAATGTGTGACAAGAGCACATACCTGACGTGTTACCAACAAGATTTTTTGTATAAAAAACAGAAATCATATAACTTACCCAAAGCACAGGCTCACAGACAGACACAAAAACACAAATAAAAACACACACAAACATTCAAGCTTTCGCAACCGTTGCCCACTTCATCAGAAAAGAGAAAGGAAGGTGGAGAGAAAGGGAAGGATGCGGGTTTTAACGGTGTGGAAGAGGAGTCATGCCAATCCTGGGAGTGGAAGGACTTACCTTAGGGAAAAAGGAAAGGTAAACAAGAGTGCGAGCACATGCACACACACACACACACACACACACACACACACACACACACACACACACCAAGGCAGACATTTGTAGAAAGCCTTGGTGTGTTTGTGTGTGTATGTGTGTGGGTGTGCTTGTTTACCTTTCTCTTTCCCCTTAAGGTAAGTCCTTCCACTCCCGGGATTAGAATGAATCCTCTTCCACTCCGTTAAAACCTGCATCCTTTCCTTTTTCCCCTTCCTTCCTTCCTCTTTTCCTGATAAGTGGCCAATGGTTGCGACAGCTTGAATGTTTTTGTGTGTTTTTATTTGTGTTTTTGCGTCTATCTACGAGCCTGTGCTTTGGGTAAGTTATTCGATTTCTATTTTTATACATATTTATCCTACCAGGAAAGTTTCCTTCTATAATATTCGATTACGACATATTTTGATAAATATGGGAAAAAACATTATAAGTAATTGTAAATTATAACAGACAAACAAAGTTTGCGATAAATTAACCTGCCTGCAATCTCTGCCAGTTCTGCAAGTTGGTACCAGCCTACCATCGTGATTAACATGCTCTTCAGCTTTTACTTTACACATTTTTAACATTTTTTTTTCTTTTCCTTCTTGTTTCTTCTCTTTTGCCACGATTCCTCCATTTTTGTCACCAAAACACAAAAGCTGCTTTAATAATGCTGCCTAAGCTCATGAACAAAGAGTAAAACATTTAAATATCCGTAACAATTCACAGATGGCGCTATCAACATAGTATATAATTGCAGGACACCTATGACTTCTGGACCTGTCCGGTTTCTGTTGGAATAACGAGGATCTGGTTTTTGAAGAACAGCCAGATTTTCAAACGTATATATCGTTGAATCTGCATGGCTTTTGCTGAAACAAATTCCACCAGAATATGGATGTCATGACAGAGAAGAGTCAGGCAGTGTTAACTCAAAAAGTCCAATTTTGGACTTATCCGGTTTTTGTAATAAACCCTTCAAATAGATTGCCATTTCATTCAGTTTCGCGACCTCCCATTTCAAATTTTTTTTTTTCAATCACTTCAGTACGGCATTTTTCCACCCAAAACAGTCAGACAAGCAATATCACTACACCGTATAACTATTATATTTGTTCTATAGAAGTTTAGCATTCATCCTTACTTCCCGGTCTCCCTATACTTCGAGTAAACGCGCCGTATAGTGGTGAGGGCAGTAGTGCCACCATAACACCGTGGTACTCGGCTGCCGCGCGCTACCCCTCTCGTGTAGGTGCGGACGTGTCGGGTGCACTTCCCTCGCCGGCAGGTGACGAGCAAACGTCGGCGCCAGCTCTGTTCTGCGGTCGCGCAAACCGCCCCTGCATATTTAATTTTCTCTTTCCTTTTTATTTTCGGGTGCCCTCCCTGCCCGGCTGTACCTGCGCGCTGCAAAAAGGGGTAGCGGGCGTGCGCTCCCCTCGGCGTGGGCCACCCTCTCGGTTTTACGGGGGCAGTTAGCCCGCGGCCACGTGCATCAGTATGCGCGCACGTGCGTGCCAGCGACAGCAGCGCCGGCTGGTGGGACTTCCCCTCCACCACAGCCGTCGTCGGCCACCCTCCGCGCGCCGGCGCTGCCAACTCTGCGCCGCGAAATATACCGCTGCAGGAGCGGCGGCGGCCGGGCCGCGCGGGCGAGTGCGTAAAAAAAATGACACGGCTTATACTGCCGGGCCGGGCGTAATATTTGGGAGGAATGAAATATCTTTGCGGCGTCAGCGGCGACCCCCTGCGCTCGCAGATCCGCGATGAAAACCGAAAACCGGCCGGCGGCGGTTGTAAACCGCGAGATGTCGCCGGCCCGGCGCCCACCACCGTTACAACTTTGGAGCCTCGGCCTTAACTCTCCGTGGACCTGTGCCCGAGGCCATGCGCTGGACGCTGAAGGCAGCAGTTTTAGACTGCTCAGCGTAAAAGAAATGTACACTTTACCTACAGTCGTTCTAAAGATACAACACGAAACTGAAATTACTCGACAGTTTCGGTGGCACCATATCCTTCCACAGATGGCGGTCATGTGTGCATTAGATTTTCCTGAGTGAGTGTATGATTGTATGTATCCACTTTTGGCCAACTTCAAGTTACGGTAGGAACACTAAAAGTGAGTCTCAGCATCGTCTTTTAACAGTTCCAAATTTAACTGTTTAAATGGCACAAAAACTAAACAAACGAATCCTCTACATCTTTGCTCTCTTAAGCGTTGTTTCACGTCGCGCATAGTTTCAGAGATATTTGCAGAAACAACGACAATTTGAGACTCTGTAACGATTTCCCTCTTTTTACGTTGCGCCGTTCATTTGATCGGCACCAAATTTCACAGCCGTAATTCTTAATTAAATAAATCGCAATTTGCGATCACTTATGGCTTCACTGTAATACCATTATGTGGCGAATGAAAATTTTCATTACAGAACAAATAGGCTGTGGTAATAGGAAAGAAACAGCGTGGCTAATGGAGATTTGGGCGTGGCGGAAGACGTATAGACGTAATTCTTGGTCGCGAATGACCAGCACCACCCTTAATAAAAAATTTGGGACGATAAATAGGTAACACTAAAAATAGGCCGTTTGTGATTGTCTTTTAACAGCACGAAATTTAATTTCAAAGAACACCTTAACGGTTCATCTGAGACGAAAATAGAATGAATATGTTTGTAAAGGAGCAAATTCTCAACAACTTTGCTCTCCTTAACTCTCACTGTTTCAGAGACATTTACAGAAATAACGGCCACTTGACACATTCACTTGATTTTAAGTAAACCAGCGAAGACAAAGAAAATAAACTAGGAAAAGAAAATGTAAAAGTGCCACGGAAGAAAGATTTTGTTTTCTTTTGTTTTATCGGAAAAAGATAATGAAAGTAAGGAAGAGATATTGAAATAATAGTCTAGAGAGGTAACTCTTAAAACAAATGTACGTTTGTTAAAGCTAAACTCAAATAAGGAATATTTTTTTCCTTTATTGTAATTTTATTTCCATTAAACGGGTCGGGCTGTCAGGGCACGCAGGCGCTCTTCAGCAGAGAGGTAAAGAAGTGCACAAATAAAGGTGATCAAATTAGAAGGTAATTAAAATCTTCATGGTGACAGTGTTGGAGAAACAACATATGGGTAAAATTTACAAATGAACGTAATTTTTCCGCTTGGGCACGGCTCCAATGTTGATAAAACAGAACTCGGAGATCACTGTAGCACATAAAAATATAAAATATGGGCGTTCAATGTTCATAAAATAAAACACCACACCGAGATACAAATTATTCCCCAATCATTCGCTAAAACACAGTAGATGATATGGGCGGAACGGGAGAGGGGGGAGGGGTAGTAGGAAAAATCGCACCAAGTAACATCGCTTTCTCTGAAAAGTGCATTTGTTCTATTTTGTGAACATATATCATAAAATACATACTAACGAATTGCAAAGATATACCTTTTCACATGTACACAAACTGGGGAGATACCTTTACAATGACTGTTGGAAATGACGTAATGATAAGAGTTACTTTGTATATAGATTAAGTACTAGAGCTTTGTGGTATTCGGTATTACCACACATATTCAGTATTTTTTTTATTTTTTATTTTAGCTGTAAAAGAAACCATAGCCAATGTTTGAAACAAAATATTTGCATTTTATTTTAGTGCAGAATAAAGTAACACGAAGAAAGTCAATCTGAGGTAAAGAAAAGGTAATACAATCTACGCTAAAGGCGTCCATAGCAACCATGCAAAAGACAAACATTTTAGTAGACGCATTGATTCTAATTAGTGACTTTCAACATATTCCACTAATAGTGAATAATTGCTTCGGGGGAAAAAACAAGTAATTTGTTTCAATACATACATTTCCCTTCCGTTACATCAAGGAACGACAGTCGGCACAGAAATCTAGGACTCCATTCATATATGAAACTACCAGTACCTGCACATTGTTTAGAATATTCATAATTACAGTATCCTCCCGGTTGTTGTGCAAATGCTTCAGAAGACCAGTGTTGAATTCGTTGTTACGTATTTTACGGCATGTTCACGAAATAGAACAAACGCACATTTTAGAGGGAGCACTCTTACATCTGCACAACTCTAAACATTGCAGAAGATAGCTCTATTTAATTAATAAGAGTGCCGGAAACCCTTGTAGGAGCCAACGCGAAAAAAAAGGTAACACACTAACCACTACACCAAGGCCAACAGCTACGACATTTCCATTGATTCTCGTAATATTGCTGGCAGCTGCTAACGGCTAAATTGACATTTTTAGATACTAGATTATAATTTATTGTACTACGAATGAAGAGCGTTTGTTAATTCTTCGGTGCGTCACTGCTTTGAAATGACAAAGCATAAGTTATAATAAGAAAAACACAAAATACAGGCAGCAAGATGGCGTATGCGTAGGTGAAGAATGTCACGTGACAGTTCCTAACGCCTGGTACACGTAAAATCAAGAGGCGGTGTCAAATAGCCGTAATTTTTGGAAATAACTCTCTAACGGTGCAAGTTAAGGGGGAAAATAAGGAAGGAAAGTTGTAAAGAATTTTCTCCTCTCAGTTTTTGTGTCAGATGACAGTATTGTTTACAATTTCAATTACATTTCAAACGGTTTTTTTAATGTTACTGACGTATTTTCTATCCGAAAAATTTGGAAAAGGAGGTTCTGGTCTCTGGCGGACAGCAATTATGTCTGTAAAATTTGGTGGCGATCGGTTGTACGGTTCGTCCGAAAAAGCGGGAACACGCTACGGACAGACAGACATAATCATATAAAATCGCTGTTATTTTTGCAAATTTCTCTGAAACGATGCAATTATGAAACAACATAAGGGAGCAAAGCTGTAGAGAGTTTTCTCCTCTACAAATTTGTTTATTCAATTTTCTTGTCAGATGTTAAGCCGTTATTTTCATTTAAATTTCGAGCTGCCAAAAGACGATCGCGAAGGCCCACTTTTAGTGGTACTACCATAACCTCCAGTTGGCCAAAACGCACACAAAATAAAAACTCACATGGTGTTGGCTGTGGGTTGACCGTTCGCTGTTAGTTTTAAAACCACACTTTGATAAACCACATTTTCATAATACTCACTTTGATATAGCACGAGAACTACATGATGGCGATGAGTTTTAGGGAGGGTAGCTAATGGTGGAGGTGGGGGTGGAAAGAGAAGCGAGGGGAGGGGAACAAGGAGGGGTTAAAGGGACCGGGAGGGCCGTGAGAGGAGAGGAATGCCAGACGGACAGTTGGAAAAAGGATAGGAGAGACAAGAGGAACAGGGCCCTTTGGGACGTATACAAAGAGGGAGGATTGTGAAGGATCGCAGATGGAGGGCATCATCCGGGATGGAGGGAGGGTACGGAAGTTGCAAGAAAATACGGAGCGTGGACAATTGGAGGGCTAGGGGGTGGAGAGTGAGGGAGGCACGACAAAGAACCACGATCTGTGCAGAGAGGATGGACGATGGGATTGGGCGGGTATAATTTGACCGAGAGGTATCGGAAGCGGAGGTGTTCACTGAAGCGGAAAAGGCGGAGGAAGGATCCGCATGGTGAATAAAGGGGATACAGAAGGTGAGGTGGAGTGCATGTCGTTCTAGGATCTCAAAAGGATTTAAACAAGGAACGGGGGTGTGGACCCAGGCGAGCTGGGCTTCGCAAAGGTTGGAGCGGAAGAAAGATTTAGAGGCGTAATGGACCCTGGAAGAGTGTAGAATCTAAGTTTGGCCAACGAGGGGTATCAGGAGGCAGACAGGAGCGAGCTTGATCTTGGATGGTGGAGAAGTGGGAAGTCCACGAGAGGTTACAGACTATAGTTAGTCCTAGGTATTTCAAAAAATTTTCAATTGTTTGTAGAGTCTATGGGACTTAACTACGGGGTCATCAGTCCCTAAACTTACAAACTACTTATGAACTAACCAAGACTAAGGACGGCACAAATATACATGCCCAATGGGGGATTCGAACCCCCGACCGTAGTGGCCGTGCAGACCGTGACTGGAGCGCCTCAGTCTCCTCGGCCACCGCGGCCGGCACTAGGTATTTAAGGATGGGGTAAGGCATATGGGTTAACCATATAGATTGAAGTAAAAATCATAGGGATTGACGGAGGGACTGCTTCGAACCACAATGGTCACTTGGGTTTTGACAGGATAGATACAGCCACTGGTAACACAAAGCGACAAACAGCTCAAAGTGTTGCTGGAGGAGACGATCGAAATGGGCGAGAGTGGGAGCCAAGGAAGGCGGTGTCATCAGGTTATTGGAAGAGGTGAACAGGTGCGGCAACATTATGCTTGTCAGAGGTGTAGAGGATGTGTAGGAGAGAGGTCAGGTCCTTGGGACATGCTGTCAAATCGGTAGAAGAGCTGGTAGGTACGGCGAATGGAGAGAAAGGTGGTGAGAGAGTAGGATTGTGGGAGCGATAGACAGTTGGTTGGTGAAGTTAAGCAAGGATAGTCACTTAAGATTCCATTTGTTTTTATTGATAGCACAACAAAACAGTTCAGATAAGTGATGCAAGGCAGAAGGTCATGTTGAGAGAACCAATTTTTTGATAAGTTAATAAGGCTCGGTATGCAGTAAAAGCTACTCTGTAAAATACAATAACAGACCCAATGATCCCAGCATTTTAAGCGAAAGTCGAAAATTTTAAATGAAAAGCAACCCATGTAAATACAATAGAATTTACAAATGACCTCTGCAGTTTAAATGAAAACAGCTCAGCTTCATTATCAAAATCACACTAAGGTTGGGCTCCAAAATTAAAGTGGACAGAGCTCTTTAACAATTCAATTACCAAAACACACTTAAGACGGGCTCAAAAATTTAAGTAAAGTCTGAGTTCACTTTAACTGGTAGCAGGAAACTGTGCTCAATGATATCAATAGTCAGAAAGCCAATAAAACAACACGGAATAAAATATGCAATTGAGTCCTGCAATTTAAGTGAAAACAGCTCAGCTTATCAAAATCACACTAAAGTGGGGTTCGAAAATTCAAGTGAACACAGCTCTTTAAAAATACAGTTACTAAAACACACCAAAGATGAGCTCAAAAATTTAAGCAAGGTTGAGTTTACTTTAACTGGCAGCAGGAAACTGTGCTCAACTGTGATCAACTGTTGCCACTCGGTGGAGTAGTCGCTCTGTGCGTGACCATGCCATTGCAATGTTTTTAAACATTGGCGTTCCAGCATCGGCCTCCATTACTGTTGCTGTAAGACCTCGAGCAAGAAGTCGTGACCCTTGCGCAGGAACGCAGTCTTGAGTTGTGCACAGGATGACTCCATTCCTATGTTTCGAAGGAGCGGCCGGCTCCGTTCCACACTGCCTGCTGGGACGTACGCTTCGTGTGTCAATCGGCTGTGCAGTACGCCCCTTCAGAATAACTTCTTGGCTCGCCGAGCGAAAAGTTGGAGAAAGCATTTCTTCCCACGGACTAGGTCACTGGTGTCAGGTGCTAAGCGTTCTTCTAATATGTTCATTGTGTCTGACACTGGTACGTTAGTGAATAACGATGTCACATCAAAACTAACCATCAGATCCGTAGCTGATACACTCTTCTCTTTTAAAAGTGCCACGAAATGGGTCGAATCCTTCACATATGTCTCTGTGTGGCTCACTAGATGTCGGAGCTTTGGTACCAGCTCTTTGGCCAGCTTGTACGTGGGTGAATTAATCATGGACACATCAGATTATAATAAACGAATGGAAAACCTTCTCGGCGATTCCATCTACAACTTAAGGGTGATCCGACGGCTAAGATAACCAGATCGACGCAGGCGCTGCTGAAGCAAACCAGGATGACTTTTGACACAGCCAGAAGACTCATCCCACAAGTTCCGCAGGCACCGAGGATGTATGGGGTGCCGAAGGTCCATAAAAAGGATTTTCCTTTGCGTCCCATAGTGGCCAGCATTAATTCACCCACGTACAAGCTGTCCAAAGAGCTGGTACGAAAGCTCCGACATCTAGTGAGCCACACAGAGACATATGTGAAGGATTCGACCCATTTCGTGGCACTGTTAAAAGAGAAGAGTGTATCAGCTACGGATCTGATGGTTAGTTTTGATGTGACATCGTTATTCACTAACGTACCAGTGTCAGACACAATGAACATATTAGAAGAACGCTTAGCACCTGAAACCTGTGACCTACTCCGCCACTGCCTGACGACCACTTACTTCAAGTGGAAAGAAGAATCTTACGAACAGACAGACGGTGTAGCTATGGGCTCCCCACTTTCTCCGATTGCAGCTGACATCTTCATGCAAGCATTTGAAGAAACGGCTCTCCAGTCAGCGCCACTACGCCCAGCATGCTGGCTGCGTTACGTTGATGACACTTTCGTCATCTGGCCACATGGGGAAGAGGAGCTAAATAACTTTCATGAACATCTCAATCAGCAGCAGAGCAAAATAAATTTCACGATAGAAGTAGAAAAGAATGGGGTGCTGCCTTTCCTCGACGTCGAAGTGTACCGAAAGTCTAATGGTAAACTCGGCCACAGGGTGTACAGAAAGGCTACCAGCACAGGAAGGTACCTCCACGCCTCCTCCCACCACCACCCCATGCAGAAGAAATCCGCCCTACAAACACTAATAAGGAGGGCCCACAGGATCAGCGATGACGATCACCTGCAGGCGGAACTACGACATCTCAGATCCAACTTTGTGGCTAATGGCTACGGACTGGGCGAGATACATGAAACAATGTCCAGGGGGAATGAAAGGAATAGAGGGGAGGAAGAGGAAGCACAAAGCATCGCCCTATTACGTGCAGGGCGTCACTGAGCGTGTGGGTAAGATTCTACGTCGGGCAGGCATCAAGCCAGTCTTCCGCAGCACCAATAAGACCAAGGATGTACTAGGTTCAACTAAGGACGCAGTTGACAAACTAAGCAATGCCGGCGTGTATGAAATAAGCTGCGAGTGTGGGCTGGTTTATATAGGAGAGACCGGACGAGCAATCTCAACGAGGCTTTGAGAACATGAAAGATACATACGGCTTGGGCAGCACACAAAGTCAGCGGTCTCTGAGCATCATAATCAGTGCGGAAAACAGTTATCTTTCAGCGAGGCCCGCGTGCTGGCGAAACAACCATTCTCAACGAGGAGGAAGATGAGAGAGGCTATAGAAATAGCGAAGCGTCCCGCCAACATGAACAGGGAGGATGGCTACAGGCTGCCGGCGTCTTGACTGCCAGCACTTGCAACGCTACGTGACGACACCGCGCGCGGAAGGACACGCGCAGGCGCCCCGGAGACCACAGCGGCCGCGAACACGCAGAGCACCGGCCCGCCGCCGTCTGCGCCAGGCGACAAGTCAACAGCGGCACGCCACAACCGCCATCCGTTCTCTCAGGTCCATTCCGCCAATAGCAACTTCTAATACAAAAGCCAATCGGAAACGTCCATTTTGACCAATAAGGGGGAAGAATGTAACCCCCAATCACATGGAAAACTAGCCTCTAAAACACCAATCATCATTGCCGATTTCCACCAATGGCGTGAAATAATATAACCACCAATAAAGGCAAACCAACGTCCCCCTTCCTTTCCCTCATCCGCAGCTATATAAATCCCAAGATATTGTATATTCAGTAGTCAGACACAGACCCTGATGAAGGCCGCCTGCAACAGTGGCCGAAACGTCGTTGGAATTTATAATATGACGACGCGGTTTCATACCCAGAAGAGTTTTAGTGATAGTGACAACGGCCGCGGAAGCCTACGTTTGCAAAGACATATTTGTTGACAAAGAATAATAATTAAAGTGTTGATATCTTCGATTGTTTGTAAATCTGTGGGTCTTAACTAGTGTGGTAATCAGTGCCTACTTAAGCTAACTTAAATTAACCTAATGACAACACACACACACACACACACACACACACACACACACACACACACACACATGCCCGAGGGAGGACTCGAAATTCCGACGGGAAGCAACCGCGCGCTCTGCAGCAACGCACCTTAGAGCGCTAGGTCCTTCCGCCGCGGTTAATATTTAAGGGCAAGGAAGTCTTCCCGATGTCATTTGTGTGGAGTATTGTCTTGCATGGGAGTGAAACATACACAATAAATAGGTCAGGCAGGAAGAGGATAGAAGCTTTCCAAAATATGTCGTGCTACAGAGGAAGGCGGAAGATATGGTGGGTAGATCGCGTAAGTAATAAACAGGTAGTTAACAGGAGAGAAGGGATTTCCAGGAATATTTTAAGATGCTGTCACTTGGTAGGACACATTGATAGACATCAAGAAATCGTAAATTTAGCAGTGGAGGAAAATGTATGGCATTAAAATCTCAGACGGAGTGTAAGAGACAAAACCACAACCCAAAAATTTTTCAATACGGGAAGACAAGCAGTGTGGATATGTGTGTGTGTATAAGAAACAACATTTTAAAATCCATGTATCTGCACATGTACAGTTGTCGTCAAAAAATAGACATAAATCTAATGATGGGCATGTCCGAAAACCATAATGTATTTGAAGTGTCACGCGTAATAAAAGATTTAGGGACCTAGCCAGCTTATCCGCTACACTACCAATTTATTTCACCATGGTCGCCTGGCTCTTCCACGACTTCACGTCACATTTACCAAAGTACCGTTCTTCAGAGAGGCAAAGGCAGAAATGGAATTTTATCCCCATTTCCCAAACTTATTTCCTTACACTTTTTAGTAAACTGTCAAAGCGTAATTAATTACTATTCAACAAGGTATATAGAAACGCAGTTGGCATATGTAGGTTTTCAGCGTACTAAATTGATTTTCACTTTCTCTGTCGGTTGACAGAACTTAATACAATTTACTCGATGGCGAACAATTGCACACAAGACGTTACAGTGGATCTGGAGACTGGCTGGTAACCTATGAACATATGAACTGATAGATTAATAACAAACTGCTTTAATCTTAACTATGATCACAAGAAAAGACCCTAGAACGCACCATTTACGTTTATCGACTACTAGTGTCGATCTTAATACGGATCATCTTCAGGTCTGCTCCATTTTTGACACGTGTCCAGGTGATGTCATCTGACCTCTGGCACCTTTCCCCCGCACTTAGAAGAAGCCTCATAGGACGGTTATAATTAACAAGGGCCAATCGACATATTACACATCATTCTGCCATTTTGCTGTTTTGCGGTCTCATTTGCAATTCGAGTTTGTTGTTCGACCCCATGTATCACTTGTGCATTTAACGGAAGAGAATGAAAGAAAAAAATTCAAGTAGGCCTACAGAAATTTAATGTGAAGGATGTGAGGAAGTCTGTCGGACGATGAAATGTACGCTGAGGTGACAAACGTCATGGGGTACCTCCTGAGGTCGAGGAGAAGTGCAGCATTTCGACGTCGAATGTACGTAGTTACTGGTTTGAAGTTCCTACTAGAAATACTGAGCCATTTGTCTTCCATAATCAACGATAATTACGGAACTGTTGCCAGTAGATTATTATTTACAGGAAATGATCTGTGGATTAAGCGCCGCGAATTTTGGATGGGATTCGAGCTATGTGGGTGGCCAAATCATTCGCTTAAATTATACAGAATTATCTACAAACAAATATTCCTGTGAACATAGCACTTTCTTACACATACGAATTCCGTCATTGCTCAGGAACATGAATGCAAACGGTCTGCAGTAGCCGAGCGAACCATTTCGACAATGGGACTATTCCACAAATAAACAGCTCGCACCGATATAGAGCCTTCATCAGTTTGCACATTAATCGCAGCACGATTCGGTTTTCTAGTCCTGTAGTGTCCAACCGTTATGGTAACAAGCCCAATATAGGTATTGCAAAAGACGGCAAAAAAATAAATAAATAAATAAATAAATAAATAAATAAAACTTGAGTCGGTTGTCTGATGCCATAGCACATACAAGAAACATTCCGCCGCACTGTCCTAACGGATACGTATGTTGTATATCAGACATTAACTTCTGCTTCTGTTTCACGCAGTGTTGGTAGTCCA
This sequence comes from Locusta migratoria, assembly GCA_026315105.1. Taxonomy (NCBI): domain Eukaryota; kingdom Metazoa; phylum Arthropoda; class Insecta; order Orthoptera; family Acrididae; genus Locusta; species Locusta migratoria. The sequence continues at coordinate 109,830,673 of CM048747.1, forward strand.
TTAGCACTGACAGCTCTACACAGTAACCATTGCTGCCGATCCTTAAGCGCAGATCGTTGGCCACTGCAGAGACCAAGTTTAGAGGTAATAACTGGATTGTGGTGTTATTGGCAGACACATATGGCCAACAACTTGCATGATTCCTCATAGGGGTCCGTTGATTCTTTGTCTGTTGATTGGCCATAGCTCCGTGGAAACGTTTGTCAAAAACATCGAAATATTCAAATGTTTGTAAATCTATCGGACCAAACTGCGTGGTCATCAGTCTGTAGCTTACAAACTACTTAAAATGTTCAAATGTTTGTAATTCTATCGGACCAAACTGCGTGGTCATCAGTCCGTAGCTTACAAACTACTTAAACCTAGGTAAACTAACATACGGACAACATACACACCCATGCCCCAGGGAGGACTCGAACCTCCACGGCGACAAACTACTGAAACTAAGGTAAACTAACCTAAGGAAAACACACATACCCATGCCCCAGAGAGGACTCGAACCTCCGACGGCGAGCCACGACGTGCTCCGCAGCTAGGGGCCTTAGACCGCTCGGCTACGCCAAATGTATCGCCAGAGGACGAATGACTGTTATGGCAATGCACCGCCCTTTTCTGCCGCCATCCGTATATGTGAATATCGATATCCCACGGGTTTGTTTACATGTGCATAGCTCTTCTAACCCTTTTTATGTATATACTTACCGTTCCATTCTCTAATAGTCGCTTAAAAAAAGGAACCTGAATCTTGGTGTTCCCGATCTGATGTCTCTTACGTTATTATGACGATGATGTCTCCCTATATAGGTGGGTCGTAACAGAATATGTTCGCATTCGGAGAAGTTGGTGAAAGAACTTTTTAAGTAGATCCAGCCACAACGAATGATATCTTCACAAACTCGTGCATCATTTCTGTGATACTCTCTCCCAGGTAATGCGATAATACAAGACCACCTGCTTTTCTCTTAATTTTTTCTTCGTCAATCCCTCCTCCTAAGGACCTCAGTCTTTGCAGGAGTGTCTCAGAAGAGACGGACAAGTGTACTATAGGCACTCTCTTAAGTGGAACTTTTGCATGGTCTAAATGTTACGGGAATGAAACGCACTCTAAAAGTTTGCTTTCACCACAACAGTCTCTATGTGCTCTTTCCATTCTAAATTGTTCGTGAGTTAAATGACTAGGTATTTGGTTGAATTTACTGTCCTTAAATTTGGTTTATGTGCCGTGTAGCCACGTGGAAGTAGCCGAGCGGTCTGCAGCGCCACGCTGTGTATCGCGCCGCCTCAAGCGTCGGAGGTTCGAATCCTCTCTGGGGCATGGATGTTTGTGTTGTCTTTAGTATAAGTTAGTTCATAAGTAATTTGTAAGTTTAGGGACTGTTGACCCCAGAGTTGAGTCCCTTAAGCTTTACAAACATTTGAACATTTTGTACCGTGTAAATGAAATTTAATGGGTTTCTTTTAGTATTGAGCGTGATTGAGCGTCAATAATATAATTTTGCTCCATACTAATATCGTTTTGGCCATCAGGTTACTGCACGAGGTGATTTACGACAGCCTCATTTGCAACCAGTTTAAGAGGACTCCTCACATTTTTGCCTATCTCGTTTACAGCAGTAGAGGCTCTATAACTCTTCTGTTGGGAACACAAAATATCATTTCTGTTCTACTCGATGACTTTCCGTCACTTGATACAAACTGTATGAAAGGAAATTGCGAATTCTATTGCCCAATTGACACAAATTACATAATCACGCAATTTGCTTAGAAGCCGCTTTTGACGTACGGCGTCAAAAGCCATTCGGCAATAAAATATATGGAAACGGTTTAATATCCCTTCGTATAGCTCGTGCCGTCTCAAATTGGGCGCTGGGCGAGTCTATTCCTTAGTTTTGGAGAGGTGGAAGCTTAAATTGCCTGTTGCCTATGATCTAGGAGCGCTGTTGATTCTCAGCTTAACAGTCCGGCCCAGCAGGCAACATGCAAGTGAGCCGGCCGCCCCTCAGGAATAGACTCGCCCTGCACACAACTCGAGAATGCGTTTCTGCGCAAGGGCTATGACTTCTTGCACGAGCTATACGAGAAAATAGCTGGCTGGTCATCACAAGAACCCTACCTTCTGGATGTGCCTTTACTGTAGATTTAGTTCTCTTGAAAGAAATTTAATTTATAATGTTGGAAGAGATTATGGATTCAAATTCCTGCTCGAAATCGACGTCAATTTTGCGGATTACACTTACTGCCTTTCTTGAATACTGGAGTGACCTTTGCAACTTTCACTATTTCGCTGAAAGAGCGATTGCATCTGATTTCTATGTATGTAGCAATTGCTTGAGCACACTATGAAAGGAACTGTATGGGACCGTACGTATAGTCGGGATGTGTTGCGGAAACATGGTGGAACGTCAGAGACGTTAATAAAACGGTATTAGCAGTGCCATATTAAATCAAAACTGCTGTTTCGCTTCGCAATCTCGTATTTTACAATAATTGCTTCCGCTCTATTGCAATGCGAGTCGCGCCTGCCAAGATGAACATGTATTGGTTTGCTGTTTTGAGAACCAAGGATACAGGAGTGAAACGTTGTTCTTCATTTTGTTGTTGTTGTTGTTGTTGTTGTTTTACGCATCCGCATTCCGTCACTCTCTTCCTGAAGTGCGCGTTTGAACGTGCATATGTGCTGGTAGAGTAGTCGAGGAACTGGTAGCTTTGATCTAACTCCATTGTTGATGGAAGTTTATCCGAGCACAGTAGAGTCTTTGGGACGTAGTAGTCGATAGCTGGTCATGGTGGGTAAAGTTGCTGAACGCTCCGTAGGGCCTCTGGGAAGAAGGGGGGGGGGGGCATTCAACGAGAGAGCTAAGCGGGAAACTTCACCTGGACATTGTTTCCCGGACCATCATGCGAGACGGGCATGATTTCGAGAGGTCTGTGGTGGGCAGAAAATTTGGTATAGTATGAAATATCTGGTAGTAGATTGCGAGATTGCATTCCTACAGTTGAAATATTCTCCTGTTAGTGGTTTCAAAGCTATTATTTATCATCATTTTAGCCCACGGCAACGTGTGTCGAAATGCCGTAGAAATGAGTTAAATTTCCAGTAGTTTCACTGTGATGTAGGAAACTTTGCCACGTGTTACTTCTTTCAGATTAGCTGCCGTTTTGCGTACATTCATATTACATTTTCTGGTACCAACGTTTAAGATAAAGTATATCAATATTGCGTGGGCAGTAATTCTGCTGAGTGCTAGAATCTTGCAAAACAGGGAGGTTCTTGATAGAATTCCGTAGTTACAATGATGTGAGGCAGTGGTGCAGTGACCGAGCGCATTGAGGCGCTATGCTTCGATGCGCGAGGCTGTTCCCCGTCGGGGTTCGAATCCTCCCTTGAGCATGGATGTTTGTGCCGTTTTTAGAATAAGGTAGTTCGTAAGTAGTTTGGCAGTTTAAGAACTGATGATCCCGCAGTTCAGTCCCTTAAGCTTAACGAACAATTGAATAATTTATTAATTTTTTTTATGATCATGATATGCTACGTCATCTTATGTTCTGATTAGTCACAACTAGTGGGTGACGTTTGTGTAACAGTCCTGTTTATTGCCAGTTTTTCACTAGCAGTACGATGTCACAGAAAAATACATTTCTGTTTACTATTGGAGTATTTGGAAAGTTGCACACAACACATTGATTGGACTTTGAGGAATACTTCTGATCCATTAAGGTCAGCTGCGATGCTTAATCCTAAAAAATAAGAAATCTGATGGTTTCATTACGTATATTTGATTATAAAAAGTACGGTTTACAATACAGGAATGAAATGTCGATACTACAATAATCATTATCCCTAAGAAGGATGGCACACGAAAACAGCCACATGTAACTTCAATAACATTGTTTTTGTCTTTCAGCAACAACTATATTTGCTGGTGACCTAGTCAAAAATAACTTACCCTTTCTGTGGTGTCGCACAAGTATGAAGTGCGCGCCACATACTTCCGCCGCGCGCAGCCATTCACGCACGTTGCGGCGTTCTTACGACGTCAGCCACCAGCGCCCTCTGCTGCAACTCCGCTCGTGGCCACTTGGGAATCAGATAGGCACCAGTTAAGACTTGGCAATAGAACAGGTACTAGGACTCATCAGTAGGCAGGCCTCTATCTAAACTATGTATCAACATTCTACTAGTCTGCTGCTCTCCAAGGTAAGTATTGTACCATATCTATGAAATATATATCTCGTTATAATTTACTCTAGTGTTTCTAGTTTCTTCTGTTCCACTGGCTGGTCACCTCCGTACCCGCACACGCGTGCATCCTATTTCCCTGTGTCGGTCTCTCTCTACTCGGCCACCGACACCCAGGACAAGGACGAGACACAAAAGTGGCGACGAGGATGGGATACAAAACTTTCTTCCTACCTACATTAACTCCATGTAAACCGGATCAAATATTACAGATAAATACATTATAAATAAACTCACCTTGTAATTTTTAATGGCGCAAGCTTAGCATGAAATGTGGCGAAATATACTACCGCCTTACAATGTTATGACACGTTTAGAAGCTGACGAACCTGGCCTTCTCTTCCACTCTGTTCTCCGTCACAGTTATCATTCTGCTTATTAATTTCCAGCACAGTGACATATATCAACGTCCTGTTCCACGTACGACACTTCAAGATGCCCAACACTTCCGGCCGTATTTCGGTTGGCTACTGCTTGCTGCAATCTAATTTTGATTATTTCCAAAATATATTTAGCTCACTACTTTGCGCCGTAACAGAACCTAATTGTGCACTGCTCTAGAGGTTGGTTGTTGGTAGGTCTAACCCCCTAGCAGATAGCATGTGAAACTGAGCAGGGCATCGCAATTGTGCGGAAGAGTGCGTCGGAGTGGGAGTCTGTGTCACTGGGAGGGGATCGGCGGCGAGCACTCCGGCAGGGGGCAGGGGCGCTCCTGATGAGTGGCCGAGCGCTCTCGGCTAAATAGATTCTGCCGGCGAGTGGCCGGCCCACTCGCAGCGCCCTCCGCCCACGCACGCCGCCCACGCCTCGCGCCGTCGCCGCCCACTGCCGCCCAGTCGGCCGTGTCATGTATTCCGAGCCCTCCGCGCTGCTCGTACCATCCCAGCACCTATCGCACTCTCACAAGGAAATATCACCAACTCGACCTCATATTTTCTTGAGAAAAACATACATGAGCTAGATAGCAACTCCAGAAATCGATATCACGTGAAAATTTGGGCCATTATTCAGATACTATGCACTTACGGCCTCCTCAAAGTACAGCTTTTAAACATTGGCGGGTTGTTCCTCACTCGTCCCGCTTCACTGCGGGAAATGCCCGAACGCAAAGTGCTGTGCAATGAAGGAACAACAGGGAGACCCCTGAAATGTGAAATCTGAAGAGCTAGGGAAATGGAGAAGGAAATAATATTACAAAATGAGACGTATATACTGTAACTCTTTGAAGTTTACTCCATTTCAATAGTGTCAGCTTTACATATATCAAAATGATGTACATAAATGGTATTGAAAAATGAATTACGTGCCGCGGCGGCGTTGTTTGTAAGTTTAGGGACTGATGACCGCGCAGATAAGTCCCATAAAAACCTTCCTGGTAGATTAAAATTGTGTGCCGCAGCCTGGACTCGAACCTGGGACCTTTGCCTTTCGCGGGCAAGCGCTCCACCGACTGAGGTGCCCCGACACGATACACGATGCCGCCCCACAATTTTACTTTCGCCAGTACCTCACCTCCTACTTTCCAAACTTACAGAAGCTCTCCTGCGAACCATGCAAGACTAGCACTCCTGGAAGAAAGGATATGTTGGAGACATGGCTTAGCCACAGCCCAAGGGATGTTTACAGAATGAAACTTTCTCTCTACAGCGGCGTGTGCGCTGATATGAAACTTCCTGACAGATTAAAATTGTGTACCGCAACCGGGACTCGAACCTGGGCATTTTGTCTTTCGATGTTTGGAAAGTAGGAGGCGAGGTACTGGCGGAAGTAAAGTTGTGAGGCGGCATCGTGAGTCGTGTCGGGACAGCACAGTCGGTAGTGCGCTTGTCCGCAAAAGGCAAAGGTCCCAGGTTCGAGTCCCGGTTCCGGCACACAATTTTAATCTGCCAAGAAGTTTCAGATCTGCACACACTCCGCATCAGAGGGAAATATTCATTCTGGAATCATCCCTTAGGCTGTGTCTAAGCCATGTGTCTAAGCATGTGTATAAGGCGAGGTACTGGCGGAAGTAAAGTTTTGAGGTGGCATCCTGAGTTGTGTCGGGATAGCACAGTCGGTAATGTGCTTGCCCACGAAAGGCAAAGGTCCCAGGTTCGAGTCCTGGTTCCGGCACACAGTTTTAATCTGCCAGGAAGTTTCATATCAGCGCACACTCCGCTGCAGAATGAAAGTATCATCTAAGTCCCATAAGCTTTACAAACATTTGAATATAAATTACGTTACACTGCTTGTTGAAACACCGTCTCGTTCGTTTCCACTGCACTTGTGACAAGCTGTATAAAAAGCAAACGGCTCGTTCCATATATTCTTCTGTTACGGAGACGGGAAAAGTGGTATTCGACGAGTTAAAATCATGAAGGCAGCTTTCACCATCACTGATGACCTCAATTCTACTCACAAGCCCCATTGAAGCAATGAAAGTACTAGACGAATCTGACGGTGGTGAAATGGCAGCGTCGTTATCGTCGAAGTCATCCTGTTATAAATTTGCACCGAACGACAACCCACTATTTCCTTCTATGTCCAGCACATCTTCACCAGTGCAACTATCTATGATATCTGCAACGCAGTTGAAAGATATAAAAAAAGCATAAAGGAAACGCCATGTATAGCAGAACTAAATTGCGTAGTATCTGAATAATGGTCAAAATTTTCACTTGAAAGCGATTTGTTGGGTTGATATCTAGCTCATGTATTTTTTTTCTCAAGAAAATTTAAGCTCGAGTTGATGATGTTCCTTTGTTAGACCCAACGCTGGCTAACGGCGCGTCTGCTGCACGCTGCCTACATCTGCGACGCGAGTGCTCAGCTCTAAGCTTCTTCTGCCTCTGCTGCTGATACAACAGGCCGCTGCGAAGTGTGAAGAGTGGTGGAAGGAGTGACTGCGTGGGGGAAGTTAGGTATAGTTTCCATAATCAACCTGCGGCCAGTGCTTCCGTCCTTTCAAACAATTGGGACACCTTACAGTGTATTTTGTTAATACATTGCCGGAAAAAAATTAGTCATCTTCCAGACAATAATTTTGCTCCGATGTCATCAGATGCCACCATAGGGTGAAATGATCGAATGACATTGTTGGCCAGGAGATCCCATACAGGATTGTTCGGCCGCCGTAGTGCAAATCATTTTAGTTGACGCTGTTTGGGTGACCTGTAGACTTGCGCATAATAGTTCGCGATCGGGAGCGCTCACTTTTGTTCGCGACTCTGCCGCAAACTAGTTCTTTCTTTTAGTTCGTCCGCTCCCAGTGACGGCTGAGCATGCAGGTGGAGGGAGAAGTTCCCCCACCTAGCTGCTTCATGCGGTTGCTGCTTGAGCCGCTAACGATATCACGCAAACCAAAAGAAACAGTTTGTGGATAATTTCTCGCGTTTATATTTAGAGTTATCTCTATATCTTGGCATTATGGAATATATTAGATATTGCAGAGTGCAGAACAAAACGGAAATTTTGTAGCACTGAACTATGTAATGTAGCAGGCAGACGCCCACCTCGAAATGGCTCTCATCAGCAGAAGGCAAACACGTGATTTTTAAATCGGCTGCGCGTCCTATTGCCCGTCGGCCTTCGGAAAAGAATCCAACGAACTAAGAAGCGAGATACGATTGGCATAATAGTTCGCGACCGGTAACGCATGTTTTGACCAATCGCGCATATTTTAGTTCGCTACCGGTAACTCTTCTTTTAGTTCAGAGCTCGGTCGAGAAGTAGGTCGCTCTTTTTAGTTCGTCAGCTCTTTATGGCTTTTGCTACCACTACTAAAAGCGCTCTTTCTTTTGTTAAGACAGCTTTTTTATATAATGATGTATAATTTCTCGCATATAAATGCAAACAATGTTAAGTTTTGAGTTCTCTTTACTTCTTTACACTATAGAATGAGGGTTATATTTAGACACTGCTGAATACCTTAAAAGAGAAAATTTGTGGCAGTAAACTGTACAGTTGCTGCACTCAGCTCAAAATGACGGTAACTGGTAGACGGGAATCAATCACGCGACTCTGCGCGCTCTCGCGTCTTCTCGCTGTTCCCCGTCAGTCTTCGGAAAAGGAGCGGATGACCTAAGAGCCGCAGTGAAGTAGCCGAGCGGTCTAAAGCGTCTCGCTGCGGAGAGCGCGGTTGGTCGCCGTGGAGGTTCGAGTCCTCCCTGGGGCATGGGTGTGCGTGTTTGTTCTTAGGTTAGATTACCTAGGTTTGTTTGTAAACTACGGACTGATGACCACGCAGTTTGGTCCGATAGATTTACAAACATTTGAAAGAACTAAGAGGCGAGGGATCTGCGAAGTAGTTCGCGTACCACTACGGTCGGGGGTTCGAATCCCCCCTCGGGCATGGATATTTGTGCCGTCCTTAGTTGTAAGTAGTTCATAAGTAGTTTGTAAGTTTAGGGACTGATGACCCCGTAGTTAAGTCACATAGACTCTACAAACATTTGAACATTAGTTCGCGTAGTTCGCCTCTGGAAGCGCTCTTCCGAAATAGTTCGTTCGCGAACTGCGTGGCGATGATAAAGATGACGATTAGGACAACACCCAAAATCCAATGCCCTGCCGGGAATCGAACCCTGGTCTCTTGCAGAGTCGCTGGCACTGAGCTACGGAGGGGGACACCAGAAGGAAGCAAATAGGTGCCATGGCACGGAGATGAGATTTCTGCAGCCCACTGAGCGACTTCGAAAGGGGTCAAACCGTGGGCTTCCAGGTGACAGCACGGCCATTTCCTAGTATTGTTACACATACATCAAACTTAAAATACCTCGATAGATCCTGCTTTATTCTTAATTAATATCTGCATAATACCCCCTAATAAAACCCGCCCAGGATTATAACAAGAAATACCATATTTAGCATGAAATAAGTCAACTAAAGTTCAGGTATTTATTTTCTGATGTAACTATAACGATCGGAATATCAACCAAAAATCCTTTACAATTATTGCAAAGTTAATTGAAAAAATAACTGAAATTCGCGGCCACGAAAAATAACGACTAGGTTTAGTATTAAATTGCATTTAGCCACTGTGATTCCGATGGATCTGAGTCAACGAATACACAACTTAGGCTGAGTCTAGCCACTTTAGCCAATGTCTGATGCTACACCAGACTGATAATGCTCACTATGTCGACACAACATGACATACGAATATAAAAACATGATGGACATCGGTGAAACGGTGTCGAAGTTGATTACAAGGTACCGGCTGCTATACACTATACTTGTCTAGCAAGTATAAATGCCTTCTCCAGGGACACATATATGCATGTGATAACATTCTTTTGGTTGGTCAAATGTTTTCGATTTCTGTGAGATATTGTACAAAATAACTCGTACAGACAGGTTTACTTTTGATTTTAATTCTCTAATTACGCTCCGCTATACACCGTATGGATAGTATGTAGACAGTGACCGTCCTCTTTATTTGAAGGTAAAGTGTGCAAAATCGGAATAAAAGTGTAGATTTGAACGAATTACAAACGAGCGTACATTAATTTTGTTTTCTTCGTGCCATTTTTGTTGAAAATATTTAACAACTGGTATTAAACGAAATAATTTACATTAAAAATGTACATCAATTTGGAAAAATTTGTAATAACAAGGAAACGCGTGAAATTGATTGGAATTATAAAATCTTGTTTGACTGGCTTGGTGCAAGTCTTTCAACTGCACCCCATTTGTGAGAATTGTGTGACCCTGAAGTACACAGTTAGCCACCCGGAAAAAGGTGACCTGCATTTTAACGTGGAATGCAAATTACTCATTGGTGACTTCATGTCAAATTTAGAATGCAAATCACTTGTCGTTTCTCTCGACTCCTCGCATCGACGACAGGCGAAGTTTCAGTTAAAACACAAAGCGAAAAAAAAAAAAAAAATAAATAAATAAATAAATAAAAGAGTGATCCGAGCGGGATTCGAACCCGTCACATGTTGCTTTGTTGTTGAGTTCTTTACTGCAAATCTAGGATTTATGTCGAAACACTGCGCTAACCATACGATATTCCATCGTCGATAACAATATATCATATGCAATAAAATATAAGTCACTAATAGAGATAAAATGTAACCTCTTTTTTTTTTTTAATTCTACCAAATTCTATTTAATGGGTATCAGTTGAGTAGTTCCGGAGTTAGTTGCGGACAAAAATCGTGAAACAGTAGTTTCATGCATATTAACATTGCAGCTTATTTCGTGACTAGAAAGTTAATGAGGCCATTAAGTGTCAAAAATTGTTGATAAGTTTAAATATATTACTTATGTAAACTGATACTTAATTTTTCTTTCCTTTTTTTATTATTATTATCGTGTACACTCAACAAATTATAGAGTCTGGCAAGACAATAATACGGCAGCAAAACGTCATTTTAAATTCGGCGGAAGGCAGTAAATTGACCGGTCCCAGAACTCTTCCGTGTGGGGGACAATAAAAAGGAGCGGAAAAAATTCATTACACCAGAGGCTCCACCAACGCCCTCTTTCTTTGACACGTTTAATGGTGGCCAAGTCCTTTCTCCTGCCAACTGCCTGCTGAATTTCGTCATGGTACCAAATTACACACAATGTGCAAAGTTTAATTGATATCAGATGAGTAGTTCCGGAATTAGTTGCGGACAAAAATCGTGAAACAGTAGTTTCATGCATATTATCATTAGAGGTTATTTTGTGACTAGAAAGTTAATGAGGCCATTAAGTGTCAGAAAACTGTTGTTAAGATTAAGTTTATTAACTATGTAAACTGATGCTTAAATTTTCTTTCTTTATTTTATTATTATTATTATTTAGTACACTCAACAAATTATAGAGTCTGGCAAGATGATAAAACGTCAACAGAACACTCAGGAGGGAGCTGAACGTCATTTTAAATTCGGCGAAAGGCACTAAATTGACCGGTCCCAGAACTTTTCCGTGTGCGGGAAATGAAAAGGGGCGGAAAAATTCAGTACACCAGAGGCTCCACAACGCCCTCTTCCTTTGACAAGTTTAATGGTGGCCAAGTCCTTTCTCCTGCCCACTGCCTGCTGAATTTCGTCATGGTATCAAATTACACACAATGTGTAAAGTTTAATTGATATCAGGTTGAGTAGTTCCGGAGTTAGTTGCGGACAAAAATCGTGAATCAGTAGTTTCATGCATATTAACATTAGAGGTTATTTCGTGACTAGAAAGTTAATGAGGCCATTAAGTGCCAGAAAACTGTTGTTAAGATTAAATTTATTAATTATGTAAACTGATACTTAATTTTTCTTTCTTTATTTTTGTTATTATTATTATCTTGTACACTCAACAAATTGTAGAGTCTGGCAAGACAATAATACGACAGCAAAACATCATTTTAAATTCGGCGGAAGGCAGTAATTTGACCGGTTCCACAACTCTTCCGTGTGGGGGAAATGAAAAGGGGCGGAAAAATTCATTACACCAGAGGCTCCACCAACGCCCTCTTCCTTTGACACTTTTAATGGCGGCCAAGTCCTTTCTCCTGCCCACTGCCTGCTGAATTTCGTGATGCAGACGGCGGAGGTGTCGGGCAGAGTCGACGGCAGGTAATGCGGTAAACACGTCGTGCCTTGGGCTACCTCGTTAGCAGGCCGTCACCGCAGCCGTTTGGGGAGGCGTCACGCTGAGCGCCGCTGCCTCATGCGCGTCACACCTGCGACTGCCGCCCCCGCTATTCTGCTCTCCTCCCCCCTCCCCTCCATCTCTCCCCCACTCCACCACCCGCCACCTCCCATCCGCCGCCCCCAGCACGCTCCGCCCCCCCAGCGGACGTCCGCGCCGCAATTTTATCTGCAGCGTCGTGCCGGGACCTGACACAAATGTAATTTCAACTGTCGGAACAAGTCGCGGCGAAGACACGGGAATTCGCTGGTCGCTGCAGGCCGCGCATTAGGTGAGTGGCGCCATAACGCGACCGGCCGCTGACCTCTCCGGAGGCGAAACAGAGCAGCCTCCCCCCCCCTACCCATGCCTCCACACAGAACCGGGGCACGGGACCTGTCTGCGCGGCGAGGCTATTTAAAGGAGGCGGCTTCGGCGGAGCGCCATTCGTCAAGTGAGTCATCGAAGGAACTTAAATTGCGGATTCCTGCCCTCTTCGTCGGTCGGTCGTTTCTACGGGTCGCTTTCTCGGATTTGTTACACTGCCGCTCAGCGGAGAGGGCCATCAGTTACCCGCTCTCGTGCCGGCAGCTGCGACATAATAAAATGGTAGTTCAAATGTTCAAATGTTTGTTAAGCTTATGGGACTTAGCTACGGGGTCATCAGTCCCTAAACTTACAAACTACTTATCAACTACCTTATACTAAGGACGGCACAAATATCCATGCCCGAGGGGGGATTCGAACCCCCGACCGTAGTGGCCGTGCAGACCGTGACTGGAGCGCCTCAGTCCCCTCGGCCATCGCGGCCGGCAAAATGGTAGTCCCTGCCCCTCACAACAGTGACAAATGGACTGATTTCAATTCATTTCGTTGTAGCCTTGTGTACGTTTATTTACTTTCTGGTAATTCTCTTAACACACAGCCCTAATATCTAGATCAATGAGCCTCAGTAACTAATTTTTAAGGAAGGAGACTTTCTGCGAAAACATCCCCGTCAGGCAAACGACAGAGGCAAATCCGACTTGGTGCGATGAAAATAGTGGTAATTACCGGGCATTTTTTTGCCTATAGAGGAGAAATCTTACAATGTTTTATTGAACCCACCTTTCATTTAAAGACTTCAATCGACGATCGTAACATTCTTTTGCGAAGAACATCATACTGAGGCATAAGACAACATTTGTAAATTATCATCCTCGAAAACTGTCCCTGAAGATGCAAATCAAGGCGAAACGCGAGTGGAAAAAAAAAAAAAAAAAAAAAAAAAAAAAAAAAAAAAAAAAAAAACTTGTTGCATTCCGTTTGTATAGACAGTTCACATAGAGAAATATCTGATTATTGATATAAGAGGAACACAGGGGAAAAAGGCAGAAAACAAAAACAATGACAGCAATATAATTTTATTATGACATGAACTTTCGTGGTACTGCCAAAACCGGTCAACTTAATAAACAGAATTTGCGATCTAAGCTGTTTAGCAGAATAAATCATTCGTTATTTACTGAAACTGGCGGTTTAAACATATATATCGCCATATTCAGTTTTGCACTATTTCCTGTGTTAGTGACCTTGTAAAACAATCTGTATTTATAATACTAAATTAATAAAAATATCTTGGAATTTTATGAAAGTCTTTTTGGCACCAACGTGGTATGCCATGCCAACTGAAGTCTAGAATAAAACTGAGCCATGGCATCGATCTCCAGACGTCTAATCTTTGGCTCGTCCGCTTTTCGATGTATGGCGAAATCAAATCAAAAGGTTCAAATGTTTGTAGAGCTCATGGGATTAACTACGGGGTCATCAGTCCTTAAACTTACAAACAACTTATGAACTAGCTAATAGTAAGGACGGCACAAATATCCATGCCCGAGGGGAATTCGAACCCCTGACCGTAGTGGCCGTGCAGACCGTGACTGGTGCGCCTCAGAGCGCTCGGCCACCGCGGCCGGCTCGATGTATCACGATTGGTGTTTCTGGAGTGGAGTGCCAAGGAGAGAAGAGCTGGCAGGAACGTGAAAGTAATAGTGGCAGGGAGAGTGCGTTGTGGTGATACTGCGACAAGGCTGTGCCGGCAATTAGTTTGTTGTGGTTGTCCGGCACTAGTTTTGCCTGAACGGTGAGCAACACGGAAGGACATAGTTATCGGTGTCGGCGCTCGATAGTTGGAGGATTTACTGACTTAAGCTTGGCCTCCGGCAAATGTAATTCTGCTTGTTTTCGTTCCTGGAAGAGTATTGCAGTAATTAACTGGAACACTGGACGGATTTATGAGAATCAGGTGGCTGGATATTTGCCGGAAAATAAGTGCTGCAGAATCTGATGCGGGTAAGCGCTTGGAACGTTCCAGTATACGAAGTAACATAGTCCTGTGTGACGTTGTCATTCTGTTTGCTAGGAGCGTTTATGAGTTGCGTATTAACAAGGCTGGGGCGCTTAGTACCGTTGCCCACGTTGCCCTTTAGGAACTTAAAGTTCTGATCGTCGAGACTTGTTGTGTTATGAGCAACTATTGCTAGAGCTTGTATATGTGTTGAATATGTGAAACTTCCAATGGTGTGCTGCAGTTACGCGAACCCAGCGGGTCTTAGACTTTAACTTGGAAACTGATGTTGACTCTGAAGTCAATAAGACATGTACAAGAAATGTGTGTCATGATTGGTTCCTGACACTTCTATGTTGCAGGATATGTATAATGTAAATTTTGTGCAACAGAGCTGTTACACTGCGAGGACATTTAATGGGCTGCACCAGTAGGGGCATATAATGATTGATCTTTTCCTCTAATTTCAATAAACCCTATATTGTCACTTGTCACGAATCCTGTATTCTGAAGTACAAAGGAAAACTGATAACGCGTACTGGATGTCCTGTTATCAGTGTAAGGATTTGTTTGAATTAATGTTCAAGCCTCTATTAATGCGAAATTGGATTCAAATTGTATTGCTGTGCTGTATGTAGTTGGTAAATTTTGTACGTTTGAAGTTTCACTATAAGGAACTGCGATACTTGTACCAGAAGTAAGAATTACAGAAATTTCTGTAAAGAGATCTGTTCGAACATTTTAGTGAATTAACACATTGCATCGGATATTGAATAAATGCTTCGCATAAAGTTTATAATATGTAAAAATTTTCGTCTTTAAGAGAAAGTCAAAGGCTTTAATAAGCATTCGTGAATAATTATTTATCAGAGCTAAATTTTATCTTGGAGCGAAGTCATGGATGCTTTAATGAATATTAATGTTCGATTAATTATCTGTCAAAATTGTCTCTTTTGGTTTAAGATAATAAATAAGTATGTTATAGATGTAGTATGTTTTGTCCCAGCACCTCTCCTACTCCACAAGCTTGGAACTGTCCGATGGAGCCCATGTCTCATAAATAATGTCATAGGCGGTTGTTACCATAATTACCTAGAGCGGGATCAAGAACATGTTTTGATTCTATACAGGATTCCACATCAAACCTGTAGAGACTCTACATATGTTTTATTTTAAAATGCAGCGGAAATGGTATGCCAAATTGCTGACAGCAATTTCATATACATTTTTGATTTTGACAAGAGATTACTTTTCTTACAAGGTACCTAAGGTTATACATGAGCCAGGAAATCGTGGAAATCTGAATATGACAGTTTAACTACGGGGTCATCAGTCCCTAAGTTTACAAACTACTTATGAACTACTTACGAACTAGGACGGCACAAATATCCATGCCCGAGGGGGGATTCGAACCCCCGACCGTAGTGGCCGTGCTGACCGTGACTGGAGCGCCTCAGTCACCTCGGCCACCGCGGCCGGCGACAGTTTACATCGTTTAAACTTGCAATTTCAATAGATAACAATAAAAATGTTGCTCTCTCGGTTTAAAGGCATTAATAAAAACGGTGTATACAGTATATCTTGACAACACTTCTGTAGGTCACAAAATACACTGCTGGCCACGCAAAGCACAACACCGTGAAGAAAGCATAAAAAAAATGAAAAATTCGCAAATGGCGTTTGCGACAACGAATGAGTCAAATGAATATTAGCGCAAGCAAGCATTGCGGGTGCAACTGGCGCAACCAATAAACACTAAATAACTGTAAATGGAGAAGAGACAGTTGTGTGGATGAATTTGAATTTTTGTTCATGTGTTTCTTTTGCCTATCAGATTCGACATGTGTCACACAACGCAGCGACACGATTAGGGCTATCCGACGCATCATAGTGAATGTGGTCCACATCTCATGGTGGAGTGGCCGAGCATTGTAAGTCGCCATAGTTTACGTAGTTTGTAAGCATAGGGAATAATAAGCAAAGAAACTGTAATAAGGACAACAGACACCATGTGTGCTCAGACATTCGTAAGAAAATCATCAGATCGTAACGGTATATAATATTCCGACGCTTTGCGATTGGCGGAGGACAGATTGAAACAAGGTGACGAACAAAAAATATTTCAGATATATATTCGAATGGTGGAGATGAAGTATACTGGATCACTGATGCCACACGTGACCAAATACTACCTTGATGAATTACACTTATGGTCAGAAGAAAAGGCAACTGGACACTTTGAAGTCTACAGGGAACGTTTATTTGTAAAAGAAAGTATTAACATGTCGCCTCTGTTTAATTTGCCTGGTAGGCACTGCGTTCGCCATGGGTCGCGATGACTAGTTTCAAGTGTGGATATAGCATCAGCGAGTAGGGCGCGAATGGCGTCCTGTCTTACAACCATCCATGCTGCATACAAATGGTTAGAAACGTTATTTATGGTGGATGGCATTGGGTCACAACGTTTCACCTGATACAATGTACCACACAATTCCGATTGGCGACGAATCTGATGGTCTGACGGGGCAGGGCATAGGGATGACTCCTGTGGCACCATGAAGGCATTGCCTTGCTGCTGAAAAGTGGTGATTGGTGTGTAATGCAGGTAGGGTGGCATGATGCGATGCTCGTAGCCCAGACTGATCACAGTGCACTGGAGACACACCAGTTGTAAATTGTGGTTCTACTCAGCTGCATCCCCTAACTCTACTGCCTTCAGTTGGTGCTGTTCGTGTTCTGAAAATGCAGTTTCTGTGATGCCGCGACAAATCAAAATTCGGCTATTACTTTCAAACAAACAGAATCTCATATTCACAGGAAATATATTACATCAACTGCGAATGGACAAAGCTGAAAATGTGTACCCAGCCGAGATTTGAACCTATGTCTCCCGCTTTCTAGGCAGTTGCGCTGACCACTACACCACTGGGGACACAGTGATCACCGCACCTGCAAGGACTATCTAAGCACGCTTCCGTCAGATACAAATTCCAAGCTTCACCCTGTCCACAATAAAACTCGTAGCTTTGAAACTAATTACCGTTAGGGTAAAGGCCACAAACTAGCTCATCCCCCCTCCTTTTGCCCATTCGCTGTTGATGTCATATATTCAGTGAATATGGAAGAATAACAACTGCAGGATAAGAAGTGACGTCTGTTCTTTCGGAACAGACACCACGTGTATATAAACAGAATCTCCATTAATCCCAAAGCACTAACGAATGCTATTGCTGTCCCGAGGAACGTCTATCCTAAAAGTGCATCTGCACTAGTCGAGGTGTCCTTCATGAAGTTAGTTGAGGGCTGCCTGTGGAGAATCTTATATCACCAACACTATCACGTTCACTGGCACATTAAATTCTGCTCTGTCTAGGGGATTATAAAAATTGGTCCAAAATCCCCATCTGAATATGGTTAATAAGACACAAAACAGAAATGAGAAGACTAGTGCATTACATAGAAATAACTTTCACAAGACATTTGTTTAAACTTGTACGTAGTACATTTATCGGATCAAAACACTATCACTGGTAAAATCACTATCTAACATAGCTCGTGAACCCCCCCCCCCAGACAAAATTTAATTTGCCGAAAACATTTCGAATTATCCTACCAAGCTACTGTTCGTTGCATAAAATCTTTCCCTTAGCCTGCGCCTGACCGTGAATGCTTTGTCTTTAGACTCACTCGAATCACAGTTTGACAAAAATCAGTCAGATAACGAATGTTTGAATGTTTATGAAAACTTAGCTAGCACTTCCTGACGAGCTGCACTCTTACAATAAGTTTCCAACTTGGTATGACTGTTCCGATCCACGTAAATTTACTGAAGTCACACTGCGCAAAGTTCACACACTGCAATCTTCATGTTCAACGTAGCACGTAATTACTATTTCATTTCATTATATTTCATTTATCCTATGTGATAAACCCTGTTGCAAAATTTTTGCTCTGTACAATAAAACAAGCCATTTTGGCATACCATTTCAAATTAAGCAATTATGGATGATTACATATAAATTAATTATTTAAACAAAGGAAATATGCATAGGTAAACTTGCAAAATGTGATTTTGTAGGATAATAATTTCTAATTCGACACCTTTCAGCAACCACTGCCATGCTCTTCGCGTATCTGTCTTGTAGTTTATGTTATTACAGATTTCGAAAATTGTATTAGTGAATTAGGTTTCCTGCGAGCAATATTTACCTTACGCTGAATGTGAGCATCTCATGTGATGCACCTTGTTGAGACCTTTCATATGAACCCTCGCTCACTTCTGTATCTTAAATGGTTTAAAAGTTATAATTTTTAACTTATTACTAAATTACCATATTTTCATTCTATTAAAACTGTTTTTTACATGTACTTGATAGGAAGGATGTCTGTGTGTTACTAGACGTGTCATACGAAACCCTTTCAGAAACTGTGCCGCACGTCTCTGTATCAATTAGGTTTTATTCTTAAATTTAAATTTATCGTATACATTACACTGCCGCCTCTCTAGCTGCGCAGTTAATTTCGCTGACGTCTCGGCCTTTCCAGTATCAACCCCTCCCCTCTCCCTCGCCGGTCGGCCGTTTCCGCCTTATACACACAAACCCTCCGCTGGCCAGCCTACTAGGAGCCTTAGCCACACGGCTGTTAAACATGATTTTTCTAAATTACATTATACTGATTATACAGATAATGCATTCCCATCGAGGTCTCCTGTCTATATATATATCATGCTACCAATATTCATAAAATAACAGAATGTAACAATTTTGTGTATTGGCAAGATCATCGTTTGCGATACATTTAATTTATCTCGACAAATTTATCCAGTCATAATGCCTGAGTGCTACTCGTTGGGTGGTATTGTCACACCTTTCACCTGTCTAGTTATCAGAACAATTAAGTGTATCCTAATCTCTTCTCTCACATATTATTTTGCCACAGTCCTATACGACACGGTATTCATACTTCACTCGTATCAGACCATATAGAGAGATAATATCCAATTACAAAACTATGTCTACTGCGGTTTGTCATCACAGTATTTGAAAGATTCTCGGAAAATACGAATATATGATTTTGTTCCTTTCACTTTTGTACCGCCATATTCTTCAGTTACTCCAATTACAGTTTCGTTGAAATATTTAGAGCCATCAGTGCAGATTAATGACATTATGCTAATTACACTACCTATTCACTATAGTAGCATCTATACAACTTACTGTTCTTCAAAGAGCAGAATAGTAATTAATAGAACTTCCACTGCAGTACATGCGTCAGAAATTCGGTATCAAATAAACCTGTGGATGAAAAGCTGGAATTGATATCGATATTGATGCGCGCAACTTGCCGCACACGACTACCGATGTTATCTCGAACACAACATTAACTTGCTTAACAATTTTAAAAATAGAGAAACTGAATTACTTATACTCTATGTCAAAATTAAGATGAAATACAACGGGTCATATCTGGCAGAGGAAGTTTTTTGTTCCGTTTCGCAAATAACTCTCAGGCACAACTGCATCATGTGCATTATCAACTATTCGCGGAGTGAGAAGTAATCGAATTAATTTCGGGAGTGCAGCAATTTTGGATGTATGGTAATCAAGTAAATACTGGAACAAGGGATGCGACAGGATAATTTAATCTTCAGAGCTCTCGGGGACATAGATAAAGGAGCTCTCCTACATTTGTTTCGTGCATTGCTACAGCCAATATTTTAGGTACACCACCAGACGTGCATAGCTGGCCGTAAACATTTTACAGACGTGAGATTATTTTTAGCATGAAATGATAAAGAATATGTGACTATCGAAATATTGCGTTGTTAATTATTGAGGCAAGAAGACCGGTTTCGATACTCAAAGGAATCATCTAGAGAAAGTGTAAAATATGTCAATTGTTTGTATTGAACTGAAAAAAATTATATTATTACTGTTATTGGTCTGCCTCTCTTCTGAAATGGGACGAACGCTTGAATACGACCTGACTGCAATGATATCTTTTATTAAGCACTGCTTATCAATGGAATCTGTAGAGCATTAATAAGCTACCTGCCTGTTGTTCGTGTACACCTTCCAAAATGAGAAAATATATTTGAGTAAGAATGGTGAAAGGATGGCTGAAGTAAAATAATTTATGCAATACAGACCTTTATTAGCGGAAGATATTGTGGAAAGATTACAAACATGATTATATAAATGGAAGATGTTAGACGCTCAACTACAGGCAAACATCAGGTTCGGGGGTTACCGAATAATTGAAGTTCTTTGAAAGAACGCACGATAATAACCCTAATGAATTATGAAGTTATCCAAACCTCGGACCATCGCTAGTGCTACAAATTGCTGGAGTCGTAGGCCTCGTGAACGCCAGACAACGATTGCGTAGCTAAATTGCTGCAGTACATTACCATGTTCGCTGCGCCGAAAACTGAAAATCCCGTTGCCAAAAATTGTAATTCCGATGCAGATCCAAACGTGATGCTGATGTACTGAAATTAAGTAGAGCCATGAGTCCCTATGGAGCTCCTTCTCAAGTTAATAGCTTGCAATCTCCCATACACCACCGGATTTGCAGTTGATAATGCAACACTAAATCGACTCTACACATTTCATTTCGTATTACCATTTAGTATTATAGGAATAGTTATAATACACCTATTTTTCCTTCACCAAACACGATCTAATAATCCAATAGGATTAAATAGAAATATTGATAAAATCCCATTCCATCCATATTACATCCTTTCCGTGCAACTGAGCAATTAGGATATAAGGATAAAACGAATATCTCAGAGCGGGTATTAAGACAAATAAAATGTAGCTTGGCGTGACGAATACAAATTCGTCAAATGAGGGAGTTGTAGCTCGCTGGTGCAGTTCCAGGGCTCACCTAAATCTCCGCGAAATTTAAACTAGCTAGTACCGAACCAGCTGTAGCACAATGAAACTTCCTAAGACTACCACACTGTGTGCAGCCCACCATGACACAGCCTCACGCTGCCTCGACCCGTGGCGACCTCCGTACACTCCACTGCGAAGAACCTAACTTTTCCTCAAAATCTCCGCCCCCACATATCGCTGACCAGTTGCGGCGGCTCATATTTGCGCGGCAGCCAGGAAGATACGTTGACATTGTCCGGAGTGGACCTCACGCATGGATTACTGTGTCTTCACGATTCATAGCATATGTGAAGTTAGCCCCCAAATGTGATATTTTTTAAATTTCTTTTGTTGCTCTGGGTTGCTCTAAGGTTGCACTACTTTGCTCCAGAGGCACACATCTTTAAGTTTAAAAATAAACCAACAATTAAACAAAACCGCAAAATTTCCACCAGCCCCCACTTTTTGAAAAATCGACATTTTTTATGCTTGCTCTGAGTTGCTCCTGCTAACAATGTCATCTGACATATAGCTTTCAAATGGAAGCGAAATAGATTTTCCGCCAAGACGTACTTTTTTTAAAGTCTTTATTTTATTTTATTTTTCTTATTTTCAATTTTTTATTTTTTTTTATTTTTTTTTTTATTTTTAATGCTTGCTCTGAGTTGCTCTAGTTGCTCCAGAACAACAATGTCCTCTAGGAAGTAGTTTTCAAATGGGAAGCGAAAATATATTTTCCGACAGCCCCGACGTTTTGAAAATTCGAATTTTCTATGCTTGCTCAGTTCATCTAGTTGCTCTGGACATTGCTCCGGAACAACAACGTCCTCAGTTTTCTAATAACAAGCAAAATGCTTTTCCGCCCGCCCCCGATGCATACATATAAAGATCGATTTTTCAAATAGTGGCTGGCAGAAAATGTGCTTCTGCTTTTTATTTGAAAACAACTGTATTCCATGAAGACTTTGTCGCTCTGGAGCAATGTTCCGAGCACAAATAGTTCTATTTTGCAAAAAGTGGGGGTTGGCGGAAAATTTATTTATGCTTCCCATTTGAAAACTATTTCTCCTAGAACATTGTCGTTCTGGAGCAGCGTTCAGAGTAAATCCGATTTTTCAAAAAGAGGGGGCTGGCGGAAAATCTATTTTCGCTTCCCATTAGAAAACTGTTTACTGAGGACACTGTTGTCTTGGAGAAACGTTCAGAGTAACTAGAGCACCTCAGAGCAAGCATAAAAAATTGAGTTTCCGAAAAGTGAGGGTGGGTGGAAATTAGTGTTTTTGTTTAATTGTTGACGTATTTTTAAACTAACTAATGTGTGCCTCTGGAACAAAATAGTACAACCTTAGAGCCAACCAGAGCAACTATAGAAATTTAAAAAAAATCAAAGTTGGGATCTAAATTCATGTATAGCGATTCATACGCCTTTCGTTCGGTCCACCGCCAGAAATTTTGCTTTCCAAGAGATAGATCAGCTCACCTCTCTGCGGCTTCTGCGAAATCGAGTCCCTGTTACCTGAATCGTGCCTACCTCGCCGGTGCCCACTTGTACCCTTTCACATGAACTTGTAGTATTGACATTAACTTTCTCGGAAGCCTGTGGTCCTCGGCAAATACTTCTGGTTGCGATCTGATCTTCCTCCACCGTATACACATGGCGTCCGGATGCGTTCTCCACCTCGCTTGTGTTCTGCGAACTGAGGGCTTCATGGGGCGAGGGAGTGTCACTAAGAGACCGCAATCCGAGCATAGAAGATTTTGCAAGCGATACTGAATTCAACTATTAAATGTTTTTCAGAACAGTTTCCTTATCAAAGTGCACATTAATACTCATACAGACACGGGGGTTCAGGGGCATAATTTACATTACACACCAAAGAGAATTTGTGGTGCCTTAAATGTCCAAAGATGGAAACAATTGCAAAAGTAGTAAAATATTGTTGTTACATGAAACACATAGAATATTAATTTAAAATACCGGTCATTCTCTGTAGCTGAAGAGACTTTCGTTACTCGTCAAGCTACCAAATTAAGAGGTGGGCCTACTTGAGAATCTTCTATTGCTATGAGCGTTGCCAGCATCGAACTTCCTCTCTTCTAGCTGTGGTATCCGTTTGTTATTAATGGATAAAAGAGGGAAGTAAGTCTTCGCCATGCAAATCCTAGTGCATAGAAATATGGTACGGATGAAATTTATGTTGATGTAGAATTCTCCGACTCTTTGAGTTTCCCGATTCTCGCTCAATTTGTCTGCTACTGATATGCGGATTAGCCGCAAATGCAGCAACACTTACTTGGGCATCATCATTTGTTGCAGGTCGTGGTTGACGCTTCCTTTGTGGCTGAACACTTCATGTCTCTAAATAATGTAACTATCCGACGGAAGGTTCGGACACTTGGATGTTGTCTTCCAGGATAACGATCAACATACATTGCACAGGCCCGTAGGGCATTTTCATCATGATAGCCAGACATAAATACCATATCGACCTTCTCTGCAATTGGTAAAGGGTCCATTTTAACACGAGTAATTTATCACAAGGCAAATACCGTCCGCACTGGCGAAATGTTGAGCGATACAACGTACTTATACGTTTGTGACTATTACAGCGCCAGCTATCACAAAGCGAAAATCCTTTTTCCAAATAAGACATTCATATTTATTTACGTACTAGACGAATATATAATAAAAATGGGGGTACCTATTTGAAAAAAAAATTCAGTTTATATCAGTTTGATCTACGGCAGTGCCATCATCCAAGTCTCCGAACTTCGGTCGGATAGTTACGTTATTTAAAGAGATAGGAAGTGTTCAGCCACAAGGGAAGCGTCAACCACGACATGCAACAAATGATGATGTCCAAGTAGGTGCTATCATTTTTTAAGAACAGTAACTAAAATCAGGCATTGCTGTTTAAAATTCACTGACAGTCTCTTGTACAAGAAACACAGGGTATTTAAATTTACGTTTTTGAATTCTAGCTCCATGAACTGCTGTAGATAAGTGAGTCACGTCGTGGGTAACGTCACACAGACAACATGTCAAATAAAATAAAATATTAATTCGCGATCTTGACGTTTCATTTCTGAAGAATATTAAACTAAAAAGCTTGGTGTGTTACCAGAGATTTAGACGTATTCGTGCCCATAATACTTCAAGAAAGCTAAAAATTGTTAATTACAATGTAGTTCGGAGCAAAGTAACAATGACGTAGGCTCTTAAGCAAAAAATTCTCTCTTCAGTGCGGAAAACGCTGTTACTGTTATGATCCACGTTAAAACTACTGTATTTGGACCGAAATCTTTTTTGTGCAACAAAATATTAGGAGCAACTGAATACATTCAATATGCAATTTCTAATCTATTTGAAACGTATACAACACCTCACAAAAAAAAAAAAAAAAAAAAAAAAAAAAAAAAAAAAAAAAAATATATATATATATATATATATATATATATATATATATATATATATATATATATATATATATATCGGGGGTTCGAATCCCCCCTCCGGCATGGATGTTTGTGTCGTCTTTAGTATAAGGTAGTTTGTAAGTAGTTTGTAAGTTTAGGGACTGATGACACCGCAGTTAAGTCCCTTAAGCTTAACAAACATTTGAACATTTTTACCTGTAGCCGTTTCAGTCCTCCTCCTATGCGTTTCCCGAAGCCGTGTTTTACGTACGGTTGGCAGTGACCTGCAGTCTGACGTCACAGATCTCCGCCAGGGCGAGCGTCCGACAGCTCGGCCTCCTCCGCTTGCAAAGCCGGTTTCTCATTACTCACGGCGCCCTCGCAGTCCGCGCCTACCTCGCTCGGGATTTAATTAAGTCGGGCGACAGGGTTCGTGTTACACGCCGATATAAAAAAAATGTAATTAATGTTTCGCAGCAATTGACAGTGCAGCGTGCCACCCGGCGATCTAGATTAAAAGCTGAGCGGGGATAATATTTCATCAATGAAAAGTGAGCGGGAAGCCTAACGTGATGTTCCAGCTGTTCGCCTAACTGCCTCTGATGATACTATCTGTGTAATATTTTATAAAGAACTGCCGTGTTATCTACTGATTAGGCTTTCATACCTACATTTAGGGTGACGCTCTGTTTCTCGGAATATTTGGAAAAATACAAATCGGAATAAAAAATGCAATACAAGTTGTACTCCTCCAAGATGAACAGACATTAAAGTAAAATTTGATCCCCCGACACACACCGCCCCTGAGGCGCGAGGTGGGATCGATACTGAAATCTTAAAAAGGAACTGTAATTTTTATTGCAGTTTTGTATTCTCCGTGAAAAAACATGTGACTTCTGTATGAAACAACTTTCTTCGCTCCGTGATAGATGGCCCTGTAATCGGTAAAAATATAAAACGGTAATATCTCACACAAATGCAAATTAGATTAGCAAAAGCAACGTACAACGTTTGACACCTCTCACAACAGAAAGAAGCACAAACTGTGATCATGCTCTCAGTCATTGTACTTCAGTGTTTCTGGGAGTAGGCATTAGGAGTGATTTAAAATGGAACGATCACATAAAATTAATCGTCAGTAAATCAGATGCCAGACTGCGATTCATTGAAAGAACCCTAAGGAAATGCAGTCCGAAAACAAAGGAAGTACATTACAGTACACGTGTTCACCCACTGCTTGAATACTACTCACCGGTGAGGTATCCGTGCCAGGTGAGGTTGGTGGAGGAGGTAGAGAAGATCCAACGCAGAGCAGCGTGCTTTGTTACAGGATTCTGGAAGAGAGTGGCTCTGTATCTCGGTGCGTGCTTTTGTCGTAGTTTCGAGAACACCGTTACCGAGGAGTCAAGTAGTATACTGCTCCATTCTATGTATGTCTCGCGAAGAGATCATGAGGATAAAATCATAGACATTAGACCCCAGAGAGAGACATTTCGACAATTATTCTTTCCGTGAACGATATGAGACTGGGATATGATGGTAAATCGATAGTGGTACTTAAGGTACCCTCCGCCAGAAACCGTTAGGTGGCTTGCGGAGAATGGATGTAGATGTAGACACACCTTTCTAAGCAATTTTTTCACGATATTGAGTCCAGCGAGAGTAGACATTATTTTCTGGTACCTTAAGACTGATAGAAATCTTGAAGAAGCTCGTCAAAGGTAATGCTAATCAGATCCCTGATAGAAGTGTTACTTCAGCAAAGACTTTTCGCAGTATAGTCTGTTTCCTGAACATAGAGAAAGAGTCCTATGACTTTTCAGGAAATTACCGGTTTGGAACATTATTCAAATCATTTTCATTTTTTCCGATTACGAAAACATGTTTCATACAAATGTTGTATATTTTTTCAAGGTGTATCCAAACCTACAATATAAAATAGGATATCCTCCACTCGCCCACGTAGCTGGTGCATTGGGTTGAGCTTTAGGTCACCCAAGTGGATAACTTTTATTACAACTTTTTAATGCGATTTTTATTATTATAAATAATCTCATGTGTATGGGTGTGTGTATGTGTTTGGGTGTGTCTTTGCGTGTCCATATGCACCCTCATACCTCTGTGTGTATACGTTCCATATGCCCTCTCAAATTACTGCAGAGATGTCTACAGACATTGATCAATACATACAATGTTTGCTATCAGACTACAATCGCCGTGAGTTAAGATATATGTACGATATGTAGTTCAGGAGACAAACAATGTCATTCCCAAAAAACTGCCACATCATGCGACGCGGAATAGGAAGATTTCTTTCATTCACTGTCTGAAAGAACATAGCGACTTGCCACAAGTCTTACAAACAATTCCAATATCGGAGAAACATTCAGAAATGTTCCAGATTTAGATGTACAATGAGATACGATTGATAATGGAAACAAGATAATACATCAGTAATTGGAATGAATGGTCAATACTATGCAATGCAATAAAGCCTCTCAGGTAGATGAAATTCAGTCAGAACCCATAACACACAATGGAGCGTAAGGGTCTCAAATTGTTATAATTAGTAATTGAAATGGCATGAGAGACAGGACGAAAACATTAATGACACCCATTTCGAAGTATGGAAATAGAAAAGATTGTAATAACTACAGAGGTATCTCTTTAATTACCATTGTGAGGCACTGTTGAAAGGAGAATGGGAGTGGTAGTTGCAGATAAGTTGGATGAAAATAAATGTGGGTTAAGGCCACATAGAAGTCGCGAAGATCAGATATTAACTTACTAAAGGTAATGGAGAAGTGCGATATGTGGAACAGGCAATTGTATCCGTGTTACATATATCTAGAAAGGCTTATGGCAGTGTTCGTAGCAGGAATCTATTATCATGTCTACACGTTTATGGAATACAAAGCAAAAGTCTGTAAATAATTAATGATCTTTACATAAATAGACAGCTGTTACACTTCTAAAATGAGGTCAGGGTTCAGACTGGTTTCGCCGTAAGACAAGACTGTAATCTCTGACCACTGTTGTTCGTACGCACCAAATGTTGAAATCGATATACTGAAAGGGTGAGATTACAGTAGATTGAAACGAAATAAGCTGTCTCATATATGCGGACGATTTAGTTGGCAGATTCGATTGAAAACTTGCAAACTAAAATTTCAGAACTAGATTAGAGATGGAAGGGTTACAGTATGAACATCAGCATCTCCAAAACGAAACTAATATCTGTGAGAAAAACATTAGACACATTAAATACAAAGTAGGAGGGACAAAGTTATAACAGGTGGTCAGTTTGAAGTACGTATGGCGTAGTTTTTCAGAGTTTGGAAAGTTAATGAGAGAACTGGAATCGAAGCTAATGCAGAGAGCGTTCAACTACGATCTACTCTCTTCTGGCAAGAAGGAAGTAACCAGTGCATCGTGCAAGCTTTCGATATACTTTTTGCATGGGAGCGATGGCTGGGTGGATAAGGGAACCTTATTAAAGAGGAAGAAGTTACAGATATGAAAGTAGCAAGGATGACTGCAGGTATTAAGAGAAGGGAACAATTACAGAAAGATGTCCATAATGAGAAATTAATGAAAAACTGGGCATGAACACCGCAAACACAGCAGTTAGAGCGAAAAGAACTAAATTGTAGAGTTACTTTAAATACATAGGAGAAACAAGGTTAATTGAGAGACTCGTGACTTCGGCGGTTCAGAATACGAGGAGTCGAGGAAACCTTGGAGAAAAAGGATTCGGGCAAGTTACAGGCTTACCTTCAGACATCAATCTTAGCACTGGAGGATCATGGAGGAGTTTTATACGTGGGATTACGCTCCGCACTGAACGCTTAAAGTCATAGTCAAATGCCGATTTTGATGACGAAATGTTTTCTTCCTGAGAATTTCAACAAAATGATGAAAGAAATTTAGCGGTTACTACCTTCCTGCTGTTCATGCAATAAAGCTACGGTAGTCACCATGAAATTACAATTTATTGCTACTTTCTCCTTCTTCTTCTACAACTACTATTACTAATATTAGCGAATCATTTTACATACATACAGGTGATAAGATATTAGGTCATAAACAAGTAAAATCCTGAAAAACCGTCCCATCACGAATGGGTTTAAATTTTATTAAGTCTTTACTACTAAATCTATCTTGCGGACATTACGCAAATACAAAATTGAATATACCTTCAGTATTATATCTTACTGCAACACATTGTTCATGAAATATGAGGATAAGAACAATTAAATGCATGAAAATAGGTCCCATTATGCATAAGGCTGTAATTCATCTTGTCTTTACTATTAGCTTCATTCGCAGTACATTACATAAAAAGGTTCTTATCAGATTTTGACATTTAATTATTTTATTTTCATTTTCAGGGCGATAGGAAAAAAATGCAGACATCTTGCGTGGGCGCGTTTGTGGTGGAAAGAGGCGGGCAATTCCGGAATTCTCCGATGTCGGTCATTTACGATGTTACCTGTTATAGAGATGGCGTCCAGTGACTATGGGTATCCGGCTGGCCACTCCGTCTAGAGGGTGATCCGGAAATATGTCAATGCGTAACTGTGGGGAACAAATTGCGTTCTACTGGACCTGATTCCGTTGTCTGTACAAACAGCGCCCGTAAAACGCCACCCAAGTTTAAGGCAGCTGGCTGGCGCCAGGATTGTGCTTGCTGTCTAGGAGTACCTCGAACACGAATTCTGTAGAAATCAAATTTTCAACTTTTTGTTAAGCTTACGGGTGGTCATGAGACAAACTACTATTGAACTAATACTGAAGACAGCACAAACATCCATGCTCAAGGGGGAATTCGAACCTCCGACGGGGAACGCCCTCGCGTATCGGAAAATAGCGTCTCAATGAGCTCAGCCACTCCACTGCGGCTCTGTAGAAATCGTGGGGGCCTTATTACGAGGAGGCATCGACCGTCGTGTTTTGTGCGGAGAGTCTGGCGAAAACATGACGACGCCAGTGGTACAATGGGAACCAAAATTCCACCGAATGTGGCCTCGTTTGCGAGTTTCGGCGGACCAGCTGTAGGGTGATACTGTTGTGGGAGGAGCAGAACGCGCAATAGACTCTGATTGGCTCTTGCAGTGGCTTTTGAGTACGACTTCTTACTGGTTGGCTCTCGGTAAAAATTAACGTATTGGTTTCTGATAATCCGTGGGGTGTGCTCCCGACTCTGGTCAGAGATAGAGAGATGCTATGTTCAGAAATTTGTTGGAGTCATTTCTTCGCACCAGGGGAGAGCAGATCGAGTTAGTTCTTAGCTCTAGCGAAATGAACACTTGATACCTCGTTTCTCCTTTGAGAGCGAAGGAGTCTTAGTTCGTTTTGCCTTTGACTTCGTGCCCTTCATCGCGTGCTCTGAAAGTTGAACTTTCGCTCTGGGCTCTTGTTGAACTTTAATAAGGACAGCCTTCCGCAACGGAACACTGTTTACGATTTTCCTAGCATTCTGGAGTCACCTTTGCCTCAAGTAAATTCTCGTTTAGCAATATGCGCAGATTGGAGTGGCATGGACTTTGCAGATTCACCGAGGTCATTTGTCACTGTGATCTGTGTCTTGTTCAAGTAATGGCTGCCTTTGTGCCAAGCAAACCATTGTTTTTACGCATTTCAGTAGCCAGCCACCTGGCGCCACTCCAGAGCTGCACTTCGAGACCTCGACGTAGCCAGTTGGTTAGGTAACGCACTGTCTGCACTCGCCTGTAATGGACAGGAATTACGATGGATTATTGAGTATTAGTACTTAGGGCCTACACCGAAATATTAAGCCTACGGCACTCATCCATTAGTGTAATCATAGTTGATCGAATCTCTGAGGAGTAGGGAATGACTTGCTAGTCACTGGAACTAGAGATTTTCACAGTTTCCATTCACGTTAAATTAACGTAAATTTAGATATTTATTTTGTGTTATTCACTATCTTGTCTTTTATTATTACTCTTTTTGTACCGTAATTTTCTTCGTTGGAACCCTAGATCGAAAATTGACCGCTCGTTGTTGTTCAAAGAATAGTTTATCGTGATAATTATTCATAGCTATAGTTCCCAGTCATATATTCTGGAGGATTTTAAAATGGTATTCAGATAGCGTTCCTTGGAAAAATTTGGGCCTTTCAACCTACACTGATTCTTATCAGTAACTTCGTTGTTAACCCTTTCACTCCGGTGCCGTGATTGTTGCGCCGTGCGCTGTGGACGAGCGCCAGTCGCGCCCGGCCGTGCCCGCTGTGCGGCGCATTTTCCGCACTCCCCACAGCCCTACTCTATCCTGTTTTCACACTCTCAGTGTTATCGCAATTTTTGGACTTTATACTATATATTTATTAGGGAACATTCATTTGGAATAGAAACAGTTTCTTCCTTCTTTCAGGTAATTCGCGTAATTTTTTCCTAAATTCTAAAAGATCCAAGTTTTGGATTCAGCTGTGGTGGGACGTGGACTTTATTATTTTAATCGCATATTTTGCTTGTTAAATAATATTTATTTACAACTGCTTTACGTTACATTTCAGTAGCATTACATTACAACAATATCATTTCATAGTGTTACTTTTCAAAAGTTCTTTTGTGTGTGGTAAATCTTGAAGCAGGGAAAGGCGCAAAGTGTCGTATTGCATTCCTTACAACACGTTTTAGCCTGCTTCCGCTTCTTCTGCGCTCTACAGACACCACAACTTCTGTAGCTGCTCCGCTCATCAGGTAGGTGAGGCCCTGCTGTCAGTCTCGACAGACATTCTGATCTTTTTCCTCCGCTCGATCTTCTTTTAACCACTTTATATTTTTCCAGGATTTACTGTATGGCTCCTATTTGAATGTTGGCATAGTTAATGTTTTTACAAATTTCTTATACAGGCAGCATGCGTTGAAAAGCCACAAGTCCACGATGTGAATGAACATCTCGCGATGCCATTTAGTTGATCTTCTTATGCTTTCCACGGTGTTTATTACAATGTTACTTTTATCAACAGAGCCCATTGATTTATTGTAGTATAATACTACTGAAGGTTTCAATTACTTCGCGCCTGTCTTACGATCCATCTTCGATGTTTCCACCATTTCTGCAGAGTGGACTGTTGAAAGCATATATACATCTTTTTTGTCACACCATTTCAGTACCAACAGATATTCCGATGCAAAACGGAAAGTAAGTTCTCCTTTCTTTAGTTTCTCAGGCATGTTAGGCATATCTTTTCTTGTATGCCTGACTGTACCACAAGCATTTTTTGCCTGGTCATACAACCAACAAAACAGGGCAGGACTTGTGTACCAATTGTCAGTGTACAGTGTGTGTCCCTTCTGCAAATATGGCTCTACCAATGTCACTATAACATTTCCTGAGATACCGATATCAAAGGTCTCAATATCTGTATGTGAGCCACAGTAGACAATAAAATCTAAGATATAATTTGTCTCAACCTCGCAAATAATGAATATCTTTATTCCAAAACGTCTATGTTTAGTAGGTATATACTGCCTGATTTTTAGCCTGCCTTTGAATAAAACAAAACTTTCATCTATACATAATTTTTCCTTATATTGTTTTCTGAAGTGGTCAATAACTGGCCTTAGCTTATACAAATAGTCACTGTCGTGAGACTCTTCGTTATTGGTAAAATGTAAAATCCGCAAGATATGTTGAAATCGGTCTCTAGGAAGCAGTTTAGAAAATATTGGTGTATAAATAACTGGATTCTCAGACCAATTTCAGACAGGCTCATTTTATTTTTACTCTTCTCATAATAAACATAGTGGCAATAAATATGTAAATATCATTTTCATTCACGTCACTCCATGCTCTTTGAATCCTTTCTGGAATGCGACTACCAGCCACCATTTGGGAGAAGTATCTGTTAGTTTCCTCACACAAAATGTTTATGAAATCTGTGCTAAAGAACAACTGAAAGAAACTTTGGGTGCTGTCACTGTCTACAATACCTTTCCGTCCAGAGGTAGCTGCGTGAAACGCGTGTTTCTTTGGATTCAAGTTGTCATTTTTCCACTTAATGTTTTCCTTGTTCGGTGGTTCTGCTGCCTCTTAGTCTATCTCATTATCTGTAGATTCGTCTTCTGTGCACAAATCCAACTCTGTGGATGTCAATGGAACAGCAGGAGTAGCACATATGCGTGATGCAGAAGCAGCTACAATAGGCGTTTATGTTCATCGTCAGATTCGGACGATGATTCACTTTCATTCTCAAAGTCACTACCCAGTATTAGGGAAAGAGCTTCCTCCACAGTATATCTCTTCTCTGCCATATCACTTCTAGTAGAAACTGAGGGTAACAACACGTCACATATAAACAAGGAGGGAAACGAGCAGTGCAACTCAAGCGAAACCAACGCTTTGAAACTGAATCCAACTGACATCTAGTTAATTACAGACTATCAACAAAGCCGCTAGATGGCGCATAAGTCAAACTTCCACACAAGTCGAGCGTAGTGAAGCGGAGAAATATGACGCGAGGCGGAACTGCTACAGCAGTCAACCGGCTGGGCGGCACAGGCAGCACTCGACTGCTGCAGCAGTCCACCGCCTGTGGCTGTCGAGCACATTCGCTCCCGACTTCTGCAGAAGTTCACCGTAGAGAAAGGATTAAATGTAGTACACAGTCGACAAATAAGTAAATAATTCCGAAATAATAACAATTATTGGCGTGTCAACTGCATCTTCATTTGCCTCCCATTATCACCACCCACGTCAACTTATAACTGCGCATTATGGCTGTAGACAACATAGCTGAAATTTGTTTCAACGGGATTGTTGTCGTCCGACCGCAAGTATTAATAGACACACAATATTTGTTACGGAATTTTCTGTTATAAAGGTGGAAGGATAGATAAAGGGGAAAGAGCGATCTTAAAACCTCCCCCAACACGAAGAAAGATTGGTTTCTCGAAATAGTTTTGTGACGATATAAAAACGCAACAGAAAAAAGACCTACAAATGGTTCGGACACGGACTGTAAGCTACGTATTCTATGGTAGTGATATCATTACTATATTTTAGGTACACTGCATTAGAGAAACGTATATTCAATTGAGGAGAAAATGTTCAGTGCGCGATTACACAGCAAAACCTTCAAATTATGCGTCAAAAGCGCTGAGTCAAAATGAAATGAGCTGTTTACCTTAAATGTTAACGGTAAATTGGGGTAAGATTAGCCATTTTACATCACCAATGCGCAGTCAGTTTTCACAGCAATATGTTTTCGGTAATATAAAAAAAAAGAATAGGTTCTATGATGTGACCACTATCGAGCTGAGAAGAACCTATTTGAGATGTTTGATCATTATTGTCAGCTGTCAAATTCACAAACTTACATATTCACTGAAATTATTATTTTTCGTATTTTCTTGTCTTAGACTGCCTCTAAGTTTACATAAAATTCTTTTTAACTAGTCACAAAAATTACATTGTTGTTTTTGTTTTGGGGGTTTGAGGTCATTAAACTACAGGGTTATCAGTCCCCTCATAAATTACGTATGTCCCTCTTTGTTATGACCGTACGTACATAGCCGCTGGTTTCCGTAACCTAACCTTACTCATCGCAAAGTACATCAAGCATTAGCGGTGTGAGAATGAAGTCCTTACATCTTTATTGACTTACCATATTTTGAGTTCATAACAACATTTTTAAATACTTCAGACTGTATTTCCTCAGAAGAATATCTGTTCTGTAATATCAATAAAATCTAAATTGACGTATACAGCTGAACCTAACTTTTAACGGCGAATCAAATATGATCGGAGTTCGTGGTGACATAATATCGGATTAACGTTTCTACAACGCGAATTTTCGGCCTAAGGTTGTTTGAGATGATTTTCTGGCTCAAACTAAGGCCTTAAAAATTGGCCTTCATAGTTTTAGATATCACCTTGCGAGAGTACTTATCATTTCGTTAATGGTCACAGTTACTTGCAATGAAGTAACTGGCCTTAATAAATATGGAAAATTACTTGCAATGAGAAACAGGGGTTTCTATGATGTCTTGTTTCGTGCATATTACACCATATGTTACAGCGTATCGCAACTTTTCTGACATATATAATTTTGTTTCAGACTAAGGAGGGACATTATTTGTCACCAGTACGAGCAAATAAATTTATTTAGCGATCTGATTTGCGAATGAATGGGATTAGCGATAAAGCCAGAATGGAATTCCTCATGTATCATAAGCTGTTTGATGTCGCAGCAAAATTTCAACAAATTATTTCACGTATAGGGAATTTTGCCAATTGGTTAATATTGGATACATGAGTATGTGCCTGTTATTCAGGTGTCTACACATGATTTTATTGGAACAATATGGTTTACAAATTTCATCACTAGCTAGTGAAACAAAAACTGAAATGGGTTTGGCAACTATGTAGATTCAGAGAAAATATGTGTATTTTTAGTTTTGCTATCGATAGATGTCTAACAAGATACTGACCTGATTTTATCCTGATTCCTCAAAGAGCACTCGTTCAGGAATCTGTCGCTTTTGCATCTACACTGTACACTGTTGTATTTATCATGTCCAAATGTGAAAAGTCCGCGGTGCTCTACTAAAAGGAACAAAATTTATCATTTCAATAACCGAATGTAGTTGTTATTCAAAATATCATTTGCCAAAATCTATTTTCGATTTCTGAAGGCGTTTATGAGATATGAGGTATTTCACTCAGGTCTTGTCGCTGGTACGCTCTCGGAATTAATTTTGCTACTGAAATTCAATTTTCTCTATATTGGAAGAACCGTCCCAAGTGTAAACCAAATTCATTATGTTACGAAAATTTCATCTGCAGCTGCATATTGCGTAATATGCACCAAATGTACAGTCATAGAAACCCTTGTTTTCATTGCTAACATTTTCAAATTTGGCACAGGTTCTTACTTGAATGCTGGTATTCCAATAATTGTGCTCACCAGAGAAACGATAAGCGTTTCACTATGAAGCCGATTGATAAGTGGACAAGACAACGCTATTGAATAAACTAGTGATATACTGGATAAAACTTCAAATTTACAATAGTATTTTGACTGTCATTTCTGCCTACAACGTAACAGAGTCCGAAAGACGTATGTGTAACGTAAATTGAAACACACCGAGTAAGAAGAGAGCGTTTCTAGTGGCGTAAAATTGAGCCTTACTTATTTTAATGTGAAAAACAGAAGAGCCATCTGATTCTTCTTCTTAATTTAATTTATCGCTTACATCGGTTTATTATTACTATTATTTTAGCTTCATCTTGATCAAACAATTAATATACTCTACGAATACCTTATTTCTTGTTCTATCGCTACCATTCCAATTCCTTTTCGAGTGGTGTCTGGAGAATATTTGTTATTTGTTCGCTTTACTCTGTCTTTTTTTTCAGTTGCTTTTTATCTGTTTTCATACTGTTATAAGCGTACAATATTGAGCTGTAGTGTTCGCGTACATATGCAGCGCCACATCAACTGTAATAATTGTAATCATAACTGGTGGGATAAGATTATCTACTGCGTCGTTTTATCACAACAGAAACGCATAAATGTGCTCCGTAATATGAGATACAGTTTTTACGAATTTCTATATGTTAATAAATAACCGACCGAAAAAAAACGTACAGCGCAGTAGAGTGGCATCCTGTGAGGTCATTGGTTCAGAGAACCCACTGGAAAACAATGAATGAACATATTTCTCTTTGAAACAATCATCCTTCATATCAGTCTCCTTTCAGGATATTGTAATTTAATTTTCAAAGTATTCTGAATGCATGAGAAAGTCCTGCAGACAACACGCATACGTGCCATAGTGTTGCACATACAGTGCTGAAGTTAAGACTCTCTTCTTAACCCCCTGGGTTGGAATCTAGCACTGTTTTAAGTATGTCGGTTGTTATAAATTTTTCGGAATGTCAATAAACAATTTTTGTTATAACATAATCAAATGTTAATTGGAAAATTACATAAGTCAACTACATCTGACTAATAACTTTACTGTTTGACCACTTATTCATCAATAAACACTTCAATAATAATATCCAATATTAATATTTGGTAATGTTGTGATCTCAGTATAACAATTAACTAAACATTACACCTTTAATCTCTATACAAGGTGATAATAGTAATTTTTTTTTTAATTGAGAGATGTAGAATCTTAAGTAACCGTCCTAATTTTCTTACTAAAATATTGCATCAATAAAATATTATAAATTTACAAATATTAATAAACTAATCTCACTTTGGAAATATGACCTCAAAAAACAAATATCATCAATAGTGTAATCTACCAAAATATGTAGTTAGCAGCGAAAAATTTTATATCTGCCTTCAGATTTGTTGGTTTAATAGTTAACAAATACCTTTTAACTCCATTTATTTTTAAGCAATTTTCATAATTTTTCGCTGTTCTACTTTGTACCTTTTCAGCGTCGTCTTTAATGACTCGACAGAAAATGTTGTCAATTTCATGTTCTAACTTATTCATTTAATCTTTTTCACCAATACAAATGTAGGGTTGGTCATTTTCAACTCTTGGTCATACTTTTTTAGATGCTGCAAATACAACCTTTGGCAATAAAGTTCGGTAAATCGTACACTAACATTAACGTAGATGAACTATGAAATACTCTTACCTTACTGTCTTTCGTAATGGTCATCTCCAATAACTATATACTATTAAGCTCTGCATGTCCTGCAAACATTGCAAGAAGTCTTCCATTGGGATGGTGTTCAAAAGCCTCGTCAGGTTTCTTTCTAATATGGTGTAATAACTTCATTTCAAATCGAGCTTGGGTCATGAGAATACGGTACACTAACTTCTGCGTAATGTTTCGACACCGAATGAAAATGCCTGGGACATTTAGATTTCGTACCAGCCTTCGGATTTAAATTTTATGTTAGATGCTATGTCGACGTGAAACTTCTCAACGCAAACTTTAACAATTGTCCAAGATATCACGAAAACTCTTACAGCAAGTACGCCAATTTAGAATAAAGCTTTAATCCTTCCCCGTTTTCTCTTTTACATATCTTTAGAAATTAATGTCACTGTTAGTTGCCTATGCTCTGAGAATAATTACCATTTTTCGAACTTTTTGGATAACATCACAGTAGTCGAGCATCACTTCAGCGAAATATTTATCAGTATTTACGTCCAAAACGTGATCATCATTTACTTATTCCTCATCTTCATCAATTGTGTCCAATTCAGTCGACGTAGTTCCTGTAAGTTCCACTTTTTTTATAGAAAGTCAAGGAAGTAAACTGTATGGCATGTGGGTAACACAATTACTGATAGGTAGGGTTGAGATTGCCAACTTCGACCGTTACACTTCCACTGTTAGTTGTCATGCAAATATATTAGTATATAAGTCCAGATCAAAAGGAGCCATGACTGATGACCACGTAGTTAAGTCCCATAGACTATACAACAACAACAACAAAAGGAACCATGAGGGATTTTTTTTTTCAATTTAACGCAATGTTCAGCAGCACAATTAAAGTAGGCCACAATTAAAATGGGTGTCATATCGAAAATTAACGTTCAAATAACGGCGAATTTTTTTACATGGCCACTCGTCAAAACTCAGCGAGAATTTTTGAGATTGGTTCCTAAGGCATGAAAGTTCCCTAATCACAGTGTTTGAAAGAGAAATACGACTGTACATGTAATTGTGGTGGGAGAATTTGGAAGGTGGATTCTACTCTTCGTAAACAGTTTATAATACAACCATCGTTACGAATTATTCTCGAAAGAAATTTTTTCCATAGAGTTATCCTTTACGAAATACCTATCAATACTTTTTATACTTTTCTTCCCAGGAAGTTCTTACTCATTAATATTTTGCGATGTTGAGGATGCTTTAAGTAATAACAGTTTTGTTGTTGTTGACGTAATTGACCTATTATTAAACAACTTTAGTTTTAAAAAGGAAGGCTCAGACAACTGTAAGCCTGTGAGACCAAACGCATGAGGTAATCGATCGCTAAAATTACAAACCACTTCAACTAACTTTCGCACACACCTATGCGCGACGGAAGACTGGAACACAAACTGTGTCTGAATTTGACAATTGACCACTAATTAAACTTTCGAAAATATACAGGGTGTTTCACTAAGTGTGTTTGCCTCTGTAACTTATAAAATAATAGGTGACGGGAAATTTAAATGCGGTAGGTCAACACAAGAAATGTTACACTTTCTGCGGAGCTATGAACATAGTTTATTGTATCATTGTAACGTCGCCGGTGTCACGGAGCGAGACGCTTCCTCGATGACATCGTCATTCGATGTCAGTAACTTTGGTATATTGAGCCCAACTATCGGGTATACGGTCGTGTGCGGCGACAGTCGGCAGTCTAACAGCGCATCGATGAAGCTTCTCGCTCCATGACACTGGCGACGTTACAACTCGGCCGCACCACATTTAAAAGGCGCATTGCATTATGCGCAGCGTTTGTGGTATCTGCCCCTGAAACTTTGAAGGGTTGTAGCTCCCAAACTAACAGTGATAGAAATGTAGTTTATATTGATTTGGACGCAGCTGGTTTCAACGAATCCAATGCATGATAGGAAAAAACTATTGTTCCATTTAAATAATTATATCTTTGTGCTGTAACTCTTTGGAAAATGATACAATAAACTATGCTCATAGCTCCGCACATTTCTTGTGTTGACCTACCGCATTAAAATTTCCCGTCACCTATTGTTTTATAAGTTACAGAGGCAAACACACTTAGTGAAACACCCTGTATATTGGAGTCTGTGCTGTCGTGCAAAATATATAGAGTTTCGAAAACTTGTGGTTAAAGGCGAAAACATAACTTCATGTGCATTACGTTGTAGAGAGAATTACATAATTCAGTGGTTGGAAAGTAGTCATGGTAATAATAAACGATCATCATTAAACTGAAAACTGTACAATTACTCACACATGAGACAAATATCCAAACTGAAATAAGGATGATGAACATAATAGAAGGGGTGCTCAATGTCTACATTTAACTCCATCTTATTTCACATCGTATTAATATCATAATATATACAATTTGCATTTATATAACAATTATTATAACAACATAAATGATTATTATGGAACAATAGTTTACGTTGAATCTTCGATCTGACACATACTCAAAATAAAATTAAGTTTGTGATTGTAAGTGCACAATGTATACATGTCCGCACATAATATATGACATCAACTGCGATTGGGCAAAGCTGAAAATGTGTACCCAATCGGGTCTCCTGCTTTCTAGGCAGTTGCGCTGACCCCTACACCACTGGGGACACAGTGATCACCGCACCTGCAAGGACTACCTAAGCACGCCTCCCGTCAGATACAAATTCCCAGCTTCACCCTGCCCACAGAACTCAAACTCGTAGTTATGAAACTAATTCCCGTAAGAGTAAGGGCTTTCAAACTTGCCCACCCCTCCCCACTAACGATAGGATCATTGCCCGTCACCGGCATATTATATATATATATATATATATATACATGTGGCGTCTGTTCCGAAAGAACAGACGTCACTTCTGATCCTGCAGTTGTTATTCTTTTAATATTCACAGAATATATGACATCAACTGCGATTGGGCAAATCTGTGTCCCCAGTGGTGTAGGGGGCAGCGAAACTGCCTAGAAAGCAGGAGACCAGGGTTCGAATCCCGACTGGGTACACATTTTCAGCTTTGCCCAATCGCAGTTGATGTCATATATTCTGTATATATTAAAAGAATAACAACTACAGGATCAGAAGTGACGTCTGTTCTTTCGGAACAGACGCCACATGTATATGTATACATGTCCGTCACATTCCTTATTAAAAAAAGTAAGACCATACAAAGTTAAATTTAAGTAAAAGTCGAAATAACCATAAGCACAATAAAACTGGTGAATAATTTGAGAACCGTAAACGTAAACACAGAAAGTATAAACCATTTTACGTATTTATACCGTTCCATTATTTCAGTATGACAGATGTGCAGGGCGTATTACAATGTTCACAATTTTTATTGAGTGCAGAAAATCAGTTGATTTCCGTGAATTTTCGTTTAAGATGTTTGTGTACCTGTTGCTAGATGTTGCTTTGAGTTCTCATTGTTGTTCGTTGCCAAGTATAATATTCTGTAGCGTTTAAACAGACTCTGTGTATTTACACGAACGGAGTATGCCGAGATGGTATTTGTGTACAGGTTTTGCCGCGGTGGAGTAGCCGAACGGTGTAAAGCGCCTCGCTGCGGAGCGCGCGGTTGCTCGACGTGCAGGTTCGAGTCCTCCCTGGGGCATGTGTGTGTGTGTGTGTTTGTCCGTAGGTTAGTTTACCTAGATTTAAGTAGTTTGTAAGCTACGGACTGATGACCACGCAGTTTGGTCCGATAGATTTACAGAAATTTAATTTTGTACAGGTTTTGTAACAGAAGCGCTACTGCTGCTCGTAGAAAATTCGGCATACGATTTCATAACCGCAGACCACCGGATTCAAGAACATGTTCATTATACTTTGAGACACTGTTACAGTTCCTGGCATTCACGATACATCGGGACGTATAACGAACAGGCAACGTAAAAAGTAGAAGACATTATTCAGTCAGTAGAACGCAGCCCTCCATCAAGAAAATGCGGAATTTCTCAATTTATCGGCGTCCACAAAATACAAAATAGTGGATATGCAAGGGATCTATCCGTTTCATTTTCTCCTCATTCGGCACCTTAGAGCAGGAGTAGATGATAAACGATTAATATTTTTTCGTTTTAACTTTTCACTGCTGAAGCCCTTTAACTTGGGACGGCATTTATACCATTGTTAAGTCCCATTTGAGATAGTCTACTTGGCGTGGTAAAGGCACATTTTCAAGAACACTGCTCTGTAAAGAGGTGTGTTTTGGTGGACAATCATTGGTGTTATTCGGTTACGAATCGCCATACAAGACCTCGTTATTTGCACCTTCTTAGTAACGAACTTCACTCCGTGAACCTGGCACCCAAATTAAATAAATTGTTTTTTACTTTATACAATCTTAAAGAGCTTCGTATGTAGTGGATTGTAGTTTCAAAATGTTTGTTTCTAGTTTTTCGAAAAAAAAAAAAAAAAAAAATATGGGTCACTCAAAAAGTAGACAGCACCCCACTTTTAAGAAATTAAATTCTAATGGATGATATGTGTAGGAAATCGTTTGTAGTGGTTTGTAGTGAACGAATTTTCGTTTGTAGTAACTTGTGTATCCCACCAAATCTGTTCGAAACGCAAGGCACGAGGCCTATACTGCTGTGCGCTGCACTCACTGCCAACACCCCACATTCAAGAAATTTAATTCTAATGGATGATATGTGTAGGAAATAGTATGTAGAGGTTTGTACTACAAATCTTTACATAGTATTTCCTACACATATCAAGCATTAGAATTAAATTTCTTGGACGCAGTGTGTTGCCAGTGGGTGCAGCGCACAGCTGTATAGGCCTCGTGCCTTGCGTTTCGAACAGATTTGGTGGAATATACAAGTTACTACTTTTGTGTCCCAGCCTCGGCGCCGCTTTTGTGTCTCGTTTCCTTCGTAAGTCTCGGTGGCCGAGTGGAATGAGACCGACACAGGAATAAAGATAGCACGCTGGTGCAGGTACGGAGGGGAGCAGCCAGAAACTAGAATCACTAGAGTAAATTAGAATGAGATATATATTGCACAGAATTTATACAATACTTAACTTTTACACAATTCAGTACTGCAGAGTGCTGATACATAGTTGAGTTAGAGGCCTGCCTAGTGCCTGTCTGATAGCAAAGTCATCACTGGTGCCTATCTGATTCCGAAGATCTTTACTGGTTCCTACCTCAGTTCCAAGTGAACGATGTCGTTCAGTGGTGGCCACGAGCGAACTTCCAGCAGAGGGCGTTCGTGGCTGTCGTCGTAAGAACACCGCGCCGTGCTGATACATAGTTGAGTTAGAGGCCTGCCTAGTGCCTGTCTGATAGCAAAGTCATCACTGGTGCCTATCTGATTCCGAAGATCTTTACTGGTTCCTACCTCAGTTCCAAGTGAACGATGTCGTTCAGTGGTGGCCACGAGCGAACTTCCAGCAGAGGGCGTTCGTGGCTGTCGTCGTAAGAACGCCGCGCCGTGCTGATACATAGTTGAGTTAGAGGCCTGCCTAGTGCCTGTCTGATAGCAAAGTCATCACTGGTGCCTATCTGATTCCGAAGATCTTTACTGGTTCCTACCTCAGTTCCAAGTGAACGATGTCGTTCAGTGGTGGCCACGAGCGAACTTCCAGCAGAGGGCGTTCGTGGCTGTCGTCTAAGAACGCCGCGCCGTGCGTTCATGGCGGCGCGCGGCGAAAGTAGGTGGCGCGCACTTTGTAATTGTGCGACACCACAACTACAAGCGAAACTTCGTTCACTACAAACCTGTACATATTATTTCCTACACATATCAAGCATTAGATTTAAATTTCTTGAATGTGGGGTGCTGCCAGTGGGTGCAGTGCAAAGAAGTATAGGACTCGCGCCTTGCGTTTCGAACAGATTTGGT
Source organism: Locusta migratoria (assembly GCA_026315105.1). NCBI lineage: Eukaryota > Metazoa > Arthropoda > Insecta > Orthoptera > Acrididae > Locusta > Locusta migratoria. The sequence continues at coordinate 109,873,664 of CM048747.1, forward strand.
GGGATACAGAAGTTACTACTAACGAAAATTCGTTCACTAAAAACCTCTACATACTATTTCCTACGCATATAATTCATTGGAATTAAATTTCTTGGGTGTGGGGCACTGCCAGTGGGTGCAGTGCACAGCAATATTGGCCTGGCGCCTTCCATTTTCAACTCGTTTTGTGGGATATACAAGTTACTACAAACGAAAATTCGTTCACTACAAACCTTTACATACTATTGTCTACACATATCAAACATTAGAATTAAATATCTTGAATGTGGGGTGCTGCCAGTGGGTGCAGTGCACAGCAGTATAAGCCTCGCGCGTTTCCAACAGATTTGGTGGGATATACAAGTTACTACATACGAAAATTCGTTCACTACAAACCTCTGCATACTATTTCCTACACATATCATCCATTAGAATTCCTTTTTTTGATGTGGAGTGCTGCCAGTGGTTGCAGTGCACAGCAGTATTGGCTTCGCGCCTTCCATCTGATCACTTTGTGTGTGATATACAAGTTACTACAAACCAAAATTCGTTCACTACAAACCACTACAAATGATTCCCCACACATATTACCCATTAGAACTTTATTTCGTAAAAGTGGGGTGCTGGCTATTTCTTGAGTGAGTCATATTTTTTTTTTTTTTTTTTTCGAAAAACTACAAACAAATATTTTGGTACTACAATTCACTACAATCGAATCTCTAAAAGATTTATAAAGTAAAAAGCGATTTCGTTAAGTGGGGTGCCAGGTTCACGGAGGTACAAACTTCCAGTATAATTGAAGAGATTCATTTGTCTTCAAGAATGCGTACGTTCTTTCAACATGATGGCGCTCCTGCACATTTTAGTCGTTAGGTGACACATCATCTTAACCTAACATTCCCCATAAGATGGTAGATACGGCCACGTTTCTAGGCTACCAACGTCCCCAGACTTCAGCGCTTTGAATGTTTTCCTGTAGGGATGGTTGAGAGACTAGGTCTATCAGGAAGAAGTACACAAAAGAACCGTTTTGATCTTTCAGATAATTATGCCTGCAGCAGTCGCGCGACTTTTCACATCGACAGTAGTCGCGAGCAGACTGGCAATCCACATGGCATTAAATAATTTTATTAGCAAGGGTCTATATAGTAATGGAGGGTATGGTTATTACTGTGTTTAACTTGTATCTTTTTACGTGAATAACTTTGACAGAGCTGTAAAATCTGTCCAATTTCCCTGAAATACTAAGTTTCATAATACGCTAAACCCAATGCATTTCTTTAAAACTGAATTGCAATTTGTATATTGTAAACAGGATGAAATGCACACACTGGTTACTACAGTTTCAAAGTTTGTACGATATTGTTAAATTCTTCCCTTTTTGAACTTCCAGTACAAACGATATTTTCATGCTCCAAATAGAGATGATAATTTTCTTCATTAGCAACAACTGTCATAGTATGCATAACCGCTTTTCTGCCTCTGTCTGCCTCTGGGTGAAAAACTACAAGAAAGTGTCTTGAATATCACTAAATTCTTCTGCAGACTTCTTCCCATAGATCTGTATCGTATAAAAAAGAGAAGATAACGGAAATAAAAAATTTGTAGAAGACGAATATAAAATGACTATGTTACTAATCGAAAACAACTAGCAATAACAGTAGACACCATGAGAAAAAACTATAATTGTTTACAACAACGCTAATTATATGTAACGCTGATAGTAGCGCGGGCTCTCAGACTGCAACTGTTGAGCACTTGGACCATAAATACTGGGAGACTGGCACGGCATCGTTTTCATGGCACCAACATCTCTGCAGCTAAAACACTGCTTTGCCAACAGTCACGTGATAGTGTACAGCTGTGGTACAGACTTTTAGTGAAGGCAAGCAACATTGAATTTGAAGTATAAGTATTTTTAGTTTAAAATTTCATTTCTTAAAAACAGTGGAGTTGTTTATTATACCGGGCTAATGTTTGCCAAAAGTCACATGGTCGTATTTTTGAACCACGCCATGTGTACAGCTACTCTGCTGTTTGTCCGGTCTGTTAGGATCCATGGTTGAAGTTTGAGTATTCCACCGCTGTTCATCTGATCCAAGTGAAACAGCGGAGTAACGTACTACTTTTCGTTACGGGAAGGGACAGAATTTATGTAATTTTTGGTTGCACTGACATGAACAAGAAATTGAATAATAGTTTTGTGCAGACTGTCAGTCCGTGCGCGACTTCTGCTGGGTTAAATATTGTTGTCCCATAAAGGAACCAAAGGAAAAATTTCAAAGAGGTTTGCTTTTGCTTTTTTGTGTGGCTTACATACATAACGCTGTATCTCTATACTGAATATAAACGGAACTCATGTAAATGGCATTTTTATTGCAATTCGTCTGTACAACCAACTAATAAGACATTTAATATTTTTCCTGACACCCCGTATATTACGATTATCCAACGTTATCAGCTGGATTCGACTGCAATCAATTATTACTGCAATCTTCTGACGTGGAAAATTTATTTGCAAATGATACCAACGAAGTACATGTTTCGCCCAGATGAATTGGTACCTTAGGATTATTCACTTATAGTCACCACCTGAACCGTTTCACAGAAATAGAGTCTATTTAGTCATCGTCAGTAATATATGTGAAAATTCAAGCAAGAGAATTTCTTGACTATGGTTTGCCAGTACAATAAAACAACATTTGATCGCAATAGGAAATAATCAGATGCACGTTACAGTAAGAGTAGATTAATAGAAAAAATATTTCTATCAATAATTAATTCACATGAATTTAGACAATCTTGACTAAGGTTTAGCAGTAACATATAACAATAATTGACAGCAAAATCGAATAAACTGATCTGTGCAACACTGATGATAGCAGATTAACATTTTTAATATCATTATAGTTACCTGACATCATTATTCAGATCTAAAAATTGGTGATGGTTCTTCTGTGAGATTATTGTATTTGCCCAGATCACTTATTTACATAATTTCTTGATGACTAGTTTTAACACATTAAAGAGCAATTTTCGAATCTTAATCGTCCAGGTATAATAAAATGTATAAAAGATGCAACACTGTGGCATGATTAAACATTTTATTATACCTGGACAATTAAGATTCGAAAATGACTCTTTAATGAGTTGAAACTAGTCATGAAGCAATTATGTAAATAAGCGATCTGGGCAAATAATCTCACAGGAGAACCATCGCCAATTTTAAATTTCAGCGAGAAATTACTTGAGACACTAGAAATGATATTTTTGCTGCCCCTGTATTTTATATCGTAGGGTCACCTCCTACATACATACATCGTTGTCGTTAGTTTGATCTAGAACATGTATCTAAAGAACTGAGTCGTATTTTTCCCGTGAGAGTGCTGGTGTCAAGGATGTAATAAATAGCTCAGCCGTGGTCCTCGCGTCGCAGATAAATGAGCAGCGGGTTCCTTTCTCCGCGCGACGGCAGCGCCGCACCGTGGCAATACTTATGCAGTACATTAGAGCGGCGAAATAAAATGTGCTCGCTGCTCGCAGTTTCCGCGGCATAAAACTATAATTTAGCCTGGGAACAGCTTAACAGCCCCTGTGGCATTGGGGGTGGATGCTGGAGTTGTAAAGTTTATGGGTCGCTCCTTCTGTCTGTGCACGCCTGCCGGCGGGCGGGTAGGCAACCCGCAGCGCGCAAAACATGGGCATTGGGTCAGACGGACACCGCAGTCCCCAGTGAATGCGATACGAGCTTTGCCGGATAAACATTTCATCTTTGCGTGCGTGGCTGCCCCGCCGTGTGTGCCCTGACAGACTCCCCGAGGAGAGCGTCAGCGAAGAGCTGACTTCATAAAACAGACGTTATTTTTCTTTCTTTTATTGGCGCTTAACGACGCGGAAATATCGCCGTCGTTTCTGCTCAGGTATCCCATAATAGTGTAAACGCATCTTCTGTGTGCAAATACTCCTCAGGTGATCTAATGGTGTATAAAAGCTTGTAATACCTTACATCCACAAGGATGTACCAAAAACTCGTAGTAAAAAATCCCACTGGTGTGTTTTCGATCCACCTGAAGTTTTCCTGTGGTTATATGGTTTTTGCAAATATCTCTGGCATAAAAATAATGAGGATTTATAGAAATCAATATTAAGAATTTAAAATACAACAAAGTAAATTTAATAAAATAGTAGAACAGTACAGACACATGTTAATACCGTAAATAATGTTGTCATGTATATAATATTATATGTAATTTCAATTTTATTTTATATTGTTATTTACATTACTTATGTATTTATTACTTTTTGGAACGAAATATTAGCGAAACAATTTCCGCTTGGAAATATCCAAGTGGTCTGGAACGCCATACTATTGATCACTCGGCCTCTCGTGTACCAGCTTCGACTCCTCCGTATCTGTGTGTGTGTGTGGTGTGTGTGTGTGTGTGTGTGTGTGTGTGTGTGTGTGTGTGTTTGTGTGTGTTTTGGCCTTGGGTTACTTAACTTCGTTTAAGTGGTTGCTAAGTCTACAACTGACGACCACAGTACTCTGATCCCATAGAGTTACAAACAATAAACATTTTTTTTTTAATGTATCGAAAATCAGGCGAGTTTGATTTTTATTTTCATAATTCCTATTGATTTTCCGAGGACGTGTACAAAGAAATTAATTTATGGCAAATATTCATATATTTTTGGAGGAAGGAGCTTTCGGAAATAACGAATCCATTTCGAATAATCATGAATCATCATTATTTATATGATTCAAGAGTTTTCTTAACTTTAAATTTCCTTAAATTGGAATATAATCCTTGCACAATTCTTCAAATCTCCAATAAAAAAGAATATGACCTTAGAGCTACAGAATAAATTATTCCTTACATGTGTGTACCAGTTGCCAGAGTAACAGATTGAAAAAAAATTATAATTAAACATTTCTCCGTCTTAAATTCTCAACAACTTTTACTTGAAGCTTTCTTCAATCCGAAGCGTAATAGCCGAGATACGGCGTCCGGATATGCTGCCAGATGGCGGCTCTGGTCGCAGGCGGCCCAAAATCTCATATGTAAATTTTGGGGCCGATCGGTTGAACGGCAAGACCTAAGAAGTGCGGATACGATGAAGACAGACACATAGACAGTGTCCAATCAGTCGCTATTTTCGCAAATAAATTTGAAACGGTGCGAGATTTGGCTAAAAATATAAAGTATAAAGATTTAATAGGCTAAATCACTACAGGCACAATCAAGCTGTATAAATTAATTGCCCACAAGGTTTTTATTTATTTATTTATTTATTTACTTTCTTTTTTTTTAACACAGAGAATGTTAAAAGCGTGTAAGAATACCCACTGCTTCCTTATGATAATCATCTTTAAGAATTCACAGAACTTCATCTTGTATCAGCCCAGTTATTGAGCACAACTTTCGAAAATCGTCACATAACTGTAGACCTTCCAAATAATTTGATGTAACTACCAGCTTGAAGCTAAGGAATGTTTGAAGGTGCCATCTCGCACCCGATCTTGGAATTACATCGGAAGAACGGAAAAAGCGCCGGCAGCATATGCCGTCGCACACGCTAACGTGGTGGGCAGTAGACGGCATATACCGTCGCACACACTTGAGGGGTCAAGGTGTTGTTTGCAATTACAGTTCCAGCTGCCAAAAGGATGTCACAGATCACCCACTTTTAGTGTTGTTAAAGCTGGCCAAAGCTTACCAATAAATAGCTTGTATAATAAAAAAAGTTCATTTGTGTATGATTACAGTCATCAGTGGACAAAGGAATAGGATGCTGCGATAATACAATTATAACAAAACACAAAGGAATTGAAGAGATAATTTACACTCGGCATGGCATCGATCTCTATCAATGGGAAAAACTGAAAATTTGTGCTGATCCGGCTTTTTAGCTCACTAGGCAAGTTATCTGACTAAATTGTAATACAAAAACATTGATAGCTAAAATTGCACGGTTTAACAAGCCAACTTCTTGTGAGAGAAATACTTTATCTACAGACTACTGCTGTAGTATTCTCGGAATTTCTGACAGCATAGACATGCATACATAAAATAAGTTACGATAGGCCAATGGCAGCTTCAACGCAGATCTGCCGAACGCCGCGAGTTAAGCAGATAATGTGCTGATACACTACGGCAGTTGTTTGTGGATACTCTGAGAATCTGTGTATGACAGCAAGCACGATAGGGTAAACCGAATGGCATATTCGTCATCACTTTGCTAGTCAAAACGGTAACCGGGCTTCAATTTCGGGCAGCTACTATTTTTAACTTTCCGCACCGATGTATTTCAGTGTCTACTGACAGCTAATGTCGTGAACAGTGAAATTCCTCTTGTTTAGAGGTTCAAGTGTGCAAAGTTTCATTGCAATCGGATGAACGGCACGGCAGCGCATAAAATACAAAGAAACAAATAAAAATGTATTTTTATATGTTTGTGTTGCTGAAAATCCGGCGTTGCTTGGGCATTTATTCATTCAGTCCATCTCTCTCTTCTGTCCCTCCATTTCTTCTGTCCATCTCTTTCCCTCCCGTGTTTTTCATAATGTTACTGTTTTTTGTGGATTCCACTGTTGATGACGTCACATCTCCTGAACTGTGTCTCGTGCAGTGCTTTAATTATGCCTATACCCTTCGCGAAACTGTGAGCAATATCTTGCTAAATTTCCATGTGAATGAATTGAATTCTTCTAAACGCAGCTTTGAAAGGCAGTATTCATGTTCATTATAATATTTACTACAGCGATAATATTCAAATAACATACTATTTTTCTATAGTAACACATCAACTACAAAGATTGACATTCAACACACGACACTTACTATTCAATTACAAATTAAATTCATTTTTACAGTAAACCCACAACTATGTCTGTGCCTCTGATACTCACCAAAGATCTGAAACACTGAATTTATAGGGTAACTACTGTCAAACTACGCAACGTATTATTTTGTGACTATGACGTACTCATTACATCAAAGAAAAAATTTACTAGGGTCGTTCACAAAGTAAGTTCCGTTTCTATTTCTATCCACGGCAGCGCTAAGATCGCAGTTCCGAGCATGCGTGGTAGTTATTCTGAACGACTCTCGGAAATTTATTCTGTGATGTAATGAGATCGCCTGGTAGAATTTTGTGCAGAACACAATTTAATCATAACAAACACTTGGTTCAATCATCACGAAATAAGATTATTTACATGGAAGAGACTAGGAGACACTGGGAGGTACCACATTGACTTTATAATGGTAAGGCAAAGGAATAGAAACTATAAGACATATCCAGGGGTAGATATAGACTCTGAACTTGCTGGTTGTAAACCGTAGATTAAAACTTAAGAGACTGCAAAAAGTATGGAATTAAGCAGGTGGAATCTGGACAAATTAAAGGATCCAGAGATGGCTGAGATTTTCAGAAGAAACATTAGGCGAGGATTGTCTGGAACGGGGGAGTGTAGGACACTACAAGAAGAATGGGTAGCTCTGGGAGTTGAGTAGCGAAGGCCGCAGAGGATCATAGTAGCATAAGTACAAGGCCTAATAGAAATCCTTCGATAACACAGGAGATACTGGACTTAACTGATAAAAGAAGGAAATATAAAAATGCTTCGAGTGAAGAAAGCAAAAGGGAGTACAGATGTGTGAAAAATGAGGTTAACAGGAAGTGCAGACTGGCTAAACAGGAATGGCTTGAGCAAAAATTCAAGACAGCAGAAGAATGTATAACTAGGGAAAAAAGATTGATACCGCCTACAGGAAAGTAAAACAGACATTTGGAGACAATAACGAAGGAATATATAGAAGGCCTGTGCAATGGGAGTAAACTTGAAAGCAGTAATCTAGAAGTGGAAGACGAAGTAGAGGAAGATGAGATAAGACATACTATACTGCGAGAAGAATTTGACTGAGCACTAAAAGATTTGAGAAGAAACAAAATCGCTGGAGTAGATGATGTTCAGTCTGACCCGCTATTATCGTTAGGAGAGCCAGTCATGAACGAAGTTTTCCGCCTGGTATTCAAGATGTATCAGACAAAGGAAATATTCTCAGACTTAAAAAAAATCCAATTCCTAAAAAATGAAAGTGCAGATATATGTGAAAATTATAAGACTATCAGTTTAATAAGTCATGGTTTCAGAATACTAACACAAATTATTTACAAATAAATGGAAAAACTGGTGGAATGAGACCTTGGGGAAGATAAATTTGGGTTTAGGAGAAACACATTACGGCTTAGAAGATAGATTAAGGTAAGGGAAACCTATGTTTTTAACATTTGAAGATCTGGAGAAAGGTTTTGACAATGTTGACTGGAATACATATTTTTTTTTCAGATTTTGGAGGTAGCAGGCGTAAAATACAGGGAGCGAAGAGTTATATTAAACTTGTACAAAAAGCAGACAGAAATTATTAGAGTCGAAGGTACGAAAGAGCCGCAGTGGTTGGGAATGGAGTAAGACAGCGTTATAGCCTTTCCCCAATGTTGTTCAATCTGTACATGAAGCTAGCTGTGAAGGAATGCAAGGACAAATTTTGAGAGGGAGTTAAGGTCCAAGGATAGGGAATAAAAACTTGGCGGTTTCCTGACAACATAGTAATAAAGGATCTCGGGGAGAAATTATACGGAATGGGCAGAGTCTTGAAAGGAAGCTATAAGATCAACATCAACAAGAGTAAAATGAAGGTCATAGAATGTAGTATCATAAAATCCAGCGATGCTGTAGGAATTAGATTCGGTATTGAGACGATAAAAGTAGAAGATGAGTTTTGTTATTTAGGTAGCATGATAACCTCTGATTGCCGAAGTAAAAGAGATATAAAATACATAATGGCTACAGGAAGAAAAGCATTTGTGAAGAAGCGAAGTTTATTGACATCCAATATTAGTATAAATGTTAGGAAGTCGTTTCTGAGAGCATTTGTCTGGATTTTAGCATTGTATGGGAGTGAAACGTGAACAATAAGGAGTTCAGACAAAAAGATTATAGAAGCGTTCGCAATATGGCGCTACAGAAGAATGATGAAGATTAGATGGCTAGATCACGTACCTATTGAGGAGGTGCTCAACAGAATTGGGGAGAAAGGGAGTTTCTGGCATATCCTGTGTAAGAGAAGGGTAGGGTTGGTGGGACACATTTTAAGGCATAAAGAAATCGTTAACTTAGCATTAGAAGGAAGTGTGTTGGGTAAAAATCGTAGAGGGAGACCGAGGGACGAATACAGTAAGCAGATTCGAAAGGATGTAGGTTGCCGGTCGTGTTCTCAGATGAAGAGGCTTGCAGAGGGCAGGTTAGCGTGGAGAGCTGCATCTAACCAGTCTGCGGACTCATGACCACAACACCAACAGCCCATTGAACCATAATCCGAAGTAGGAAATGGTGATTGACTCTGCCAAAGGCTTTATCGAAATCTAGTGACACATTTATGCGTTTTATTTTGCTGACATCGGCCATTGATATTATGGCTGTGTGTACGCAAAGAATCTGCAAGATTTTCCAATCATGTTCTTAATTGCCAGTGTCAGTAGTCATTGTGATTTTCAGCCTGTGAGCAAGGATACAACAAGAGATTTTGTAATCGTAGTTCAACAGCGCAATTGGGCTCAGTTTTAGTTCGCGCATTCTTGGGGCACTAACGCCATTATTTCCTCTAGCAATTCCCTCGGGATTTCATTTTACGAGTTTAGGAGTTCATTACAGATAACAGTCATCTTGGATTTTAATAGTGCACTGAATTGTTAATAAAATTCTGCCAAAATTCCCTCTGGTCTCGGAACATTATTTTTAGAGCATATATATATATATATATATATATATATATATATATATATATTCTCTTCGACATCGTCTTCTGTTACTTCCGAAATAAGTACTTACATCCACTTGGCCTGAACTGCCTTGAAGGTTAGTGAATGACTGCCGCGTAGAATGTCCACGTGATCGATGGCGTCATGCTACGATGTGGGCGGCCGTTGCCGCTAGAGGTTCGAATCCTCCCTAGGACATGGGTTTTTATGTGTGTGTGTGTGTGTGTGTGTGTGTGTGTGTGTGTGTGTGTGTGTGTGTGTGTTGTGTGTTGTCGTCAGTTTAAATTAGTTTAAGGAGTTTATAAGTCTAAGGACTGATGACCGTAGCAGTTTCGTCCAACAGGTTTGCAATGTAAAATAAAATTAATTAAATCAAAATATATAAAATATATAAATATATTCGTTCGAAAGCTGTTCACTAACTCATGATTAGAAAGTGATTGGCTAAAGTGTTATATTATTGACCCTTTACTCTTAGTATTCTTCACCACCTTCCTTTCATCATCATTTTTATTTTTAGATAGTATTTTGCTACAGACAGTAGTTTGTGGGACTCTTTTTTACTTTCACGGATACAGTGGCGTACTGAAGTGACCTCCTGTGTTCCAATGCAGTGATCTGGTCTGTTAGCCGTTGATTTGTTTAGGCGGAAGTGTCAAAATATTTGCTTCAATCTTTTAATTCTTTCATAGTTGCTCATTGTAGCTGCATCTGTTTTGTACAAGTCCCTTAAATACTGGAAGTAGCATTCTATAGTGAATTTGTACCAAAAGCTTTTCACTTGCGAGTAATTTATCAAGAATCGTTGTAGTTTTTGTTTGGAATATCTGAGCCGCCAGTTTATACCAGCGTTGAGCGACGCAAATTTGTTTTCCATTCTCTCAAACGTTCAAATGTTTGTAGAACTTACGGGACATAACTACGGGGCCATCAGTCCCTAAGCTTAAAAACTACTTATGATCTAGCTAATACTAAGGACGGCACAAATACCCATGCCCGAGGGGGATTCGAACACCCGACCGTAATGGCAGTGCAGACCGTGACTGGCGGGCCGCAGACCGCTTAGCCAGCCTGCTTCCATTCCATACTATGTGGAACACCTTTGACAAGCTTAATCTTCCAGGTGTGACACGTTAAGCTTCCAGCTACACCTGTCTCTGCCCCTGTTTTGTCGTATCAGTTGTGCAGATGTATGCAGCATGATCCTAAAAAACTGTCATACTTAAGAAAGCATATTATGGTATTTTGAAATGTGTGAGATATATATTCTACCTAAGCGACTCGCCGAGTGGGTGGTTACGTATGTAAAGCCAGGGGCTGTAACGTGCATGTGCTCCCATTAGTGAATTAGGTGTAATTCTGCAATTATGCGTTCTAGTTATGTGGACTTATTGAGATTACGAGTCTGATCTTTGCCATCTAGCACTCAATTAAAATCTCCCGCGAGTATACAAATTGCATTTCAAAAGAGGAATAATTTCTTCATTTAAATAACTCTGTTCTTTAAAATGCACCAACCAGTTACATGTAATAATTTATTTATTTGTGACGACCAGTTTCGTGAGCTTGAATGCCCTTCTTCTAGACTCTATACAGGCAAACAAGTTCATTGGTATATAGTAAAACGTATATAACGTACAAAATAAATTGTGAAAACTGTCCAGCCAAGTATATTGGACAGGCTGGCTGAGCACTTAGAACTAGATTTTTTTTCTGGAACACGTTCCTAGTGACAAAGGAGAAAATCCTTATTGGTTTACTTTTGCCCAACACTTAATAGATGAAAAACCCACAGCTTCAAGTATTGATAAGTTAGACAACTTGCACTTTCTAAATAAAGGAGCTAAAATGAACTCTCTAGAAGAACTAGAATTATATAAGAAATGTAAATCAAAAGAGTGTAATCTATTAAATGAACAAACCGTTTTAAGAAACAAGGTTTTTCTGGATTGTTTATCCTTACTCTTGGAAGATCATTGAAGATGTTCTATGTATTCTTACTTGTATTCTTATTTGTAATTGTTTCTGTAAAACACTAAGTGCAGATATTACCTGATTGAACAGGATCACCTTTGCTCAATTCTTTACCTGCTCTGCTTTATATATAACTCACAAATTAATGTCCCTCCTATCACTGCGATTTCTCCAGTGTGCTGATTACTCACTCTTTCTTCATTTATTTGGTGTATTTGTCTCCTAAACCCTCCCCTCTCTACTGTTTTGAGTCTTAACTCATCCTAGTACCTTTCACTAGGCATGTCAAGATTGATAAAGATGTAATAACTCAAATCAATAGTTAATTTCACTGAACCACAAGCAAATTGTGATGTATGCACACAGTTCCTCATCAACTGATTAGCTCTTCTTCTTCTTATAAGTTACTGCAGTATTCATGATCTTGCTTACCTTCAGCCTCTTTCAAATACGCCCTTAACTTTCCTGACTAACCCACCGTAATATTGCACATACTGTATACACAGACACTGAAACACTGCCTTATGTTACTGCCTATCTTTGTTTGCACATTAGTTCACGCATTTTATCCTGTATAAACACATCCTAAAGTTAGTTGTCGTGTGAGAGTCAAGTCTCAGTTTATACCCATTAATATTTGAACCCATAGACACAATGACACTTTGTTTCTATTGACAGTTGCCAATTTGTCTTTAGCCAATACCTGTTGAAATTGTTTTCTCTCACATCGCCAATGAAAGAGATACTTCCGAAACTGCCACAATCTTTTCTGTTCCCATGCTTGAAAATTAGTTTGATTACTGCTTCAGACCATCAGACGGAACGTCTCCCTTCTCCCACGCCATTTTGTTTATCATGTGTAACCAAATAAGACCTGACATTCTACTGTGTTTAAGAAATTCAGACTTAATTTCATCTACTCCAGCAGTTCTATTGCAGGTCAATTGAGCTCCTCTCAACTTATTTTAACCATCATTCCTATCCCATCGTACCTCCAACAGCCCAAACATTGAAACACTAATAGAACCCTTCCTTCCTTTCTAAGACTGCCAATTACGTTCCCGAATGGTTTACCCAAAAGGTCTAGCTCAATTGCAAACTCTTCCTATGATTTCTTGTTTCATAAATTATTTGTTGGGTTTTGTTTCCTTCTTCAACTTAATTTTGTCTCTCTACCTGAGTTCTAGTATGGAGCCATTTTTGAAACGCCTTCTTTTTCCTCTTACAAGCTGGCCAGGTTGTATCATTCCACCAACCTGTCTGCTTCTTCCTCCCTTTCCGCACTACTTTTGCAATACATTCTCTGCCCATGTGTCCCTGTAACTGGTCCATCCATCGACTATAAATGACTACTTTCAACTATCTGGTACGTTTATGAGATCACTTTTATCTATTTTTGCCTGATTTTTTTGTCCTGAAGTTTTTCACTCCTACATACAGACCTGGGTTTCTGCACTTTTGGTTTCACAGAACCAACTGCAGACTAAATGATGATCACTGTCACAAGAAAACTCTCTGAAATACACATATGTCTATGACTGCTCTCTTGATCTGTTATCATATAGCGAATGACAGATCTGGTTCTCCCGCCTTTTCAAGTTTACCGGTGAATTCCTTTATGGTTGAAAAAGGAGTTTGTAAACATTAAGCCCCTACTGGCACAGAAATCGAAAAGACGTTTTCCGTTGATGTTTGGCTCCATACCCTCTCCAGATTTACTCTTATGCTTTCCATACCTTTGTTTTTTATGCTGGCATTGTAGTCATCTATGAGCAAAACACGGTCCTTAATAATGTTGTTGTGGTCTCCAGACAAGACCACAACAGTCCGGAGCCTAGTTCGATGCAGTTCTCCACCCAATTCTATCCTCCTCTTTACAACGGCAACCTACAGCCATCTGAATCTACTTGGAGATTTTTACCCCAAGCATCGCCCCCCCCCCCCCCCCAACGCTAAATTAACGATTCCTGATATCTAAGAACGCGACTTACCAATCAAGCCCATCTTTTAGTCTAGAAATGCCAGAAAGTTCTTTTTTCCCTAAATTCTGTTCCGCGAGGCACCCACTCGATCTTCAGCATTCTTCTGTAGCACCACATTTCAAAACCCTCTAACCTCTTCCTGTCCGAACTGATTATTTTCTCGCATTTTGCGATCATCATATATTACTGCCATAGTTACAAAACTCATTTAACACCTTTATTCTTTCGTTACCTAATTTAATTCCTTCAGCATCGCATGATTTTCTTAGATTGCCTAATAATAACAATGTGGTTTTCTGATTCTCAGGACATAGCTGAAGAGCACGACTATGCGGACATGTAGATGTAATTTTAAAACAAGATTGGTAATATAAAATCTTAATATAATCCTATGTACATGACAATCTTAAGCCTAAGTAAAAAGAATCCATAAAGAAACAATGGAATTAGATTCATTTCCAGGCATGAGGTAACTCTTTCAAGCGCGTGGGTTAGTACTAACATTCTTGACTCTTTGTGGCATCTTATTGAAAATGGATGCTGTAGAATACCGTACGCCTTTCTGCACAAGAGTCAGGAAAGTGTAATCCAACTGTACTTTCTATTTCGATATAATGTTCACCGAGTGAAAGCTTCTAACTCGTGGGAAAAAGCTGATATTGTTAACAAAAATTACATTAACGAAAATATGTGTTCTAACGTCGATGTCAGAATTCCAATTCTACTGAAATAGAGTTTACACGATGTTCGCGAACCTATACCTCATATCGCTAGAGCCACCCGTTTCTGAACCAAAAATGCCCTTTTTGAATCAATAGAGTTACTAAAAAAAAAAAAAAAAAAAAAAAAAAAAAAAAAAAAAAAAAAAAAAAAAAAAAACTCCTTACGTCATAATCGAATGAAAGTAAGCGTAGTAAATTAATTTTCGTGTATGAAAATGTTGTAATTCAAGTACTATTCTATTGGTAAGAAAAGCAGAATTTTGTTTTTTAACAAGATCCTGACAATGGGCTTTCCACGACAGCTTACTATCTATCTCAACACCTACATATTTGAACTGTTCGGTTTCACTTATCATATATCATTTATGTGTAATAAAATACCAACTTTTGATGAATTGAGTGTTATAAAATATAAAACAAGTGTGTTTTACTGTGATTTAGCATCAATTTATTTTCTACAAACTATGAACGTATCTCTTGAAATGCGTTATTTGGTACCGTGTCAATATTACAAACAACATCCTTCACTACCAAGCTGGTACCATCAGCATACAAAAAAATTTTACAATCACCTGTTATACTCAAAGGCATATTATTGATATCAATAAGAAACAGCGGCGACCCCAGAACACACCCTTAGGCCCCCACTCTTAACTATGCCCCATTCTGACTGCGCGTGGTAGCCATTTTCAACACTACAGAAATACCTTTTGCTGTCTGTTATTAAAGTAAGAGGCAAATCATTTGTGAGTTACTCCTCTCATTTCATAACATTCAAACTTCACCAACTCTTCTTATTCCATTGTCTTCCAACTTCAATTATATTGTGTGATCAAAGCCTTCGTTCAATCAAAGAAAAAAACTAACGTCCGTAGCCTTTTATGTAATCCATCACGTGCGCCACAATGAAACGACAAAAACGAGAATATAGCATTTTCATTCGTTAAACCACTTCTGAACAACAAATTATGTCAATTGAAATGATCAATTAACCTTATATATAGCTTCTTCAAGAACTTTAGAAGAGACAAATGGTATATAAATTGGTCTATAGTTGTCTATAGTATCCATTTCTCTTGTTTTATAATGTGGTTTCACTACTTTAATCTGTCAGGAAACTGAAAACTTTAAAAGGAAGAATTTCAACTGGGATAACGTATGGAGAACAGTACTTTGGAATTTTGCTAGATACCTTGTCGTAAGCACATGAACCCTTCCTCTTTAGTGATTTCATTATTGACTCAGTCTCCCCTCCACATGTAGGAATATTTTAGGTAATAACCTCGCAAAGCTATTTTCTAACAATGTTACATGATTACCTATAGTGTTTTATTTAGTTCACCTGCTATAATAAAGAAACTGATTATTAAATAGTGTACATATACTTTTCAGTAACACTGCACTGACTTTATATCCTCAACCTGCTGCTGCTGTGCTGACACTTACTACACGACTGACAAAAAGGATTTAATTTTATCCTTAGAGTTTGCTATTTAATTTGGTTACCACATATTATTTGCCTTCTTAATGAAGTTTTTCAGGACCTTATAGAACTGTTTGTAATGAGCTACTGCAGCTTGATTATAACAGTTTCTAAAATTTTATACAATTCCTGCTTTGTTCTACATGGTGTTATCCTCACGCAAGCTGCCTGTTACTGTAAGTACCCTGTTTTGAGTATTCTAGCGGAAAGCAACTTTCAAAAAGCGTGAGAAATGTCCTGAGGAAAGCATTATATTTACCATCTATATTATCAGCACTATAAACATCCTGTCATTCTTGTTCCTTACTTGGGTTTAAGAAGATTTCAATTGCAACTAGATTAGCTTTTCTAAGTACTTTATTATTATATTGAACGTTTGTTGCGCACGGTTGCTCGCTGTCGTATGTTCGAGTCCTCCACAAGGCATGGTCGTGTGTGTTGTCCTTAGGTTAGTTTACCTTATTTTAAGTAGTTCATAAGCTACGGACTGAGGACCACGCAGTTCGATTCGATAGATTTACAAACATTTGAACGTTTATTTGAGCACACAGACCTTTTACAGTTAGAATTGGCGCATCCTGGAGTGAAAGGCCATTGATTATTCTGCTAACAGAGTGCTCCTCTAATTATCAAGAATAAACAAAAATATTGTCACGTAGTACTGCTGCTGCCTTGCACATTGGAAAGAATGCTGTTTGCTTCAAATGATAGGAATTAAGAAGTTCCAAAACCTTCTTTTTCATGGGCTACCACACATTTAATATTGAAATAGCCACAAACGACTACATTTTTGTAATTACTATAAAGTCAACCCAGAGCCCTCTCTAGCTTGGGCAGACACATTATTAAATCTGAGTCAGGGGAACAATCAACAACAAAAATTAGTTGTTTAGTACCATCGAAATTCCTGCACAATATTGTAATGCGTTATTGTGCGGTTTTGAAACATCGATGGATTGAAATGTAATATCGCTTTTAACACACATGCTCCCCTCCTCCCAAAATTACGCTGCAGGTAACTCTTAGAAAAGAAGGCAGCTAACCTGTATACTGGCAAAGAAAGTCTCTGAATTACCATGTAATTTAAAAAGTGCTCTAAAATACGATAACCCATTCTTTAGCATCGTCTCTTATACCTTGTATATTTTGATGAAATATAGTTATTCCACTATTACTTAGATTCTTAACCTTTGTCGAAATTGGTTCTTTCTTAAAGGAATTTGATGTAAGCATGAATACCTCTCAGCTGTGTTCAGTGTAACATCTCTGGGTGCGCCATACAATCTGGCCATCTCATCTTTATCTATACCTTTACAGGTCGGTTACACAGACAAAATCTTGTTTTCTTTTTATTATTTTTTTAACGCTACCAAATCTATCCACATGAGTCTTCGTTTACATACCTTGTTGATTTTGTGATGGGATCGATTGTTTTCCTGATGTAAAGCCACAGTGCCCTCCTTGATTTAATTTCTGAAAGGTGGACCTTGTACTCTGCCACATAACCTTCTTCCTCTCCCTAATCGAAACGTCATTAACAGCTAAACAATTTAACCTCTTCTTACTCGCAACCTCTGCCAGCTGTGAATTCTTACCAATGTAGACACTGTTGGTATTAGTAGCTCCTTATCCCATTCGAGATCGTTTGCCAAGTCGTAGCCGAGGATTCCCTCGTCTGATAATTAGACATCATAACCTCCAAAGGCCCGATGCATTATTGCCAATATCAGCTCGAAGTGTCTGGGAAGCTGGCTGCTAGCAGTACTAGCACATCTCAATTGGTTGTTTCTCGTATCGGTTGAGATACAAACCGATGAATTCGGTAGTCTTTGTCCTCTGAGCTAAAAGGTGGCCACGACTCAGGATATATCCGCCTGCCCAACCTTATTCCAAAGTAACCTGCATCTCGATTGTCAGGCCAACTTAATTGACATTAAATGAGTTTAACATAAATTCGAACCACCATCCAGTAAACATACTAAAATATAAGATGAACATTGGATGACAAGTATATTGCAAGGAATGGGACGCCACTTCTTCAACAGACGGTCGAGTAAAACAAGGAAAACAAAACCGTGCACAGTACGGAAACGCAGAGATCACGTCTGTTTTAACTAAACGATAAGGAAGAAAAGTTTCTATAATAGTGATCCTATAGAAATTACAAATGAGGAACGGTGTTGTGTACATCAGGTAACGACCCTTGGTGTCCATTTGCGAGGACAGTCGTAGGAGGCGTCTCGACGCCACCGCCTCACTTTTACAACCTCCCCCTTCCCTTCCGCCCTCCCTTCACCAAGTCTTCCAGTCGCAGGGCTTCGCACGCTGTCCTGTCCGCCATTGTGCTGCGCGGCTAGATTAATGATGTAGGCTGCTAAGCTCTCATCGCCGGTCGGATAAGGGGAGCGAATATCTGATTTTAGGCGTCACCTCGCCGCTTGTGGCGACAGCCTAATATTTCAAAACGCGCAAAAATCGATTGCATGACGACGGAAGGCATATGGTTTGTGCACTTCGATCAATCAAGTGAGGTTCTTTGCTGCATATCATTTCTGGAATTATTAACTTAAAGGACCCCATGTGTTGTTATAGGTGCGGGACAAACACATCAAGCTGCAAATAATAAGTAACACTAAAATAAAGATGTCTTGTAATTTGATTCCTTAATGGAGATGGTGGCGGCTCACCACAATCTTCTCTATTATATAAAAGGCAATGTCCCGACTGACTGATTGACTGACTGACTGACACATCATAGCCCAGCCCAAACCAGAAACCCAAGACAGAAACTAGAAATTTGTAGAGGGTGTTGATCTTACTCTGTAGGTATCAATTAAGATGCAACTTTTCGATATTCCGTCCGTAAGGGGATGAAATAGGGAATGAAACGTGTTTTGAAATTACGTTGCTATTTAGGAAATTTTGAAGCTAGAACTCCAAATTTCGGATTTTAATTCAGGGTTCGAATTTAAAGGACACGTGTTTCGGCTTTTCTTGAAATTCAACGAACAAGGGGGTAAAATGGAGGACGAAAAAAAATTATTTTCAAAAATATGTTGCTTTAAACTCAATTTTTAAGCTACAACTACGAAACTTCGAATATGGAATATTGGTGAGAATTAAAAAGACATAAGTTTCTGTATTTTTGGAAATTCAACAAGTAAGAATGTAAAATACGGGATGAAAAATTGTGTTTGGAAACACTTTGCTATTTAGACTATTTTGAAGCTAGAGCTGCAAGAAGTGATATTTGTATTATTAGTTAGAATTTAAAAAATACGTGTTTTGGTATTTTTGGAAATTCAACCATAAATGAAGATATATTGGAGAGGGGATGTTTTTCGAAAATCTGTTGCTATTTAGGCAGTTTTGAAGTTAAAATTAAAAATTTTCAGATTGGATTCGGGGTTAGAATTTAAAAGACACGTGTTTTGGTAATTTTGGAAATTCGAGCAATAAGGGGTTGAAATACGAATACAAAAATTGATTTTCAAAAATACGTTTCTGTTCACTCAAATTTCAAGGTATAACTACGAAACGTAGGATATGAGCTCTCGATCACGATTAAAAAGACACGAGTTTCGGTATTTTTGAAAATTCAACAACTAGGATCAAAAATTCTTTTCGAAAACACATTGTCATCAAAAATTTAGAAGCTAGAGCTTCAAAAATTGATATTTGTATTATTTGTCAGAATTCAAAAAATACGTGTTTCGATATTTTTGGTAATTCAACCATCAAGGGGCTTAAATTGAAGAGGGATTGGGTTTCGAAAATCTTTTGCTATTTAGGCAATTTTGAAGCTACAACCACATAAATCGGTTTTATGTTTTCTTGGTCTGAATTAAGAAGACACGTGTTTCGGTATTTTCAGAAAATTAAATAGGGGATGAAACATTTTTTGAAAATACGTTGCTACTAAGCCAATATTAAACCCAGAATTCCAAAAAAAGATATTTGCATACTTGGTTGGAATTTAAAAGCCAAATGTTGGGGTATTTTTCGAAATTCTACTATTAAGGAGTGCCATAGGGGGTTACAAGTAGTAAAATCAAATGTTTGTAAATCTTAAGAGACTTATCTACGGGGTCACCAATCCCTAAGGCTTGCAAACTAATTAAACTAACTTTAGCTTATGCTAAGGACAACACGAACATCTATGCCCGAGGGGCGAATCTAACCTCCGACGGTGAACAGCAGCACGCACCGCAGCATGGTGCCTCATTACGCCCCGCCATTCTGCCGCGGCTGCAAGTAGTAACACAATATTTCATTTTGATAGTACTTAAACTATATACATGAAAATTTATATTAAGGGGTAGAAAGAACTGGTGCAGAAGCATGCATGCGAAACAGCGGGCGTAAAGGTAGTATTGCAATAAAATAAGATGTTTTACAAAAATATGCTACGATTTCGTTCCCATCATGGAAACAAAAATGTTCAAATGTTTGTTAAGCTTAAAGGATTTAACTGCGGGGTCATCAGTCCCTAAACTTACAAACTTTAGCTTATACTAAAGATGGTACAAACATCCATGCCTGAGGGGGGATTCGAACCCCCGACCGTAGCGGTCGTGCTGACTGTGACTGGCGCGCCGAAGACAGCTCGGACACTGTGGCCGGCATCACGGAAATATCAGAGCAGATTTAAGTAATGATGACTCATGTACTGTGCACAAAACATTTAATGGTACATCTATTAAATAACTAAACATGTCTTCCTGGTACACGTCACAATTTTAAAATTTATGTCTTTTTCAATTTTCATCACTGGCAATGTTGCTGATAAGAAAATTGTCGAGGAACACTGTGGTTTGGAATCCCCCTTAAACTGCTCGTCCTTCTATAAATGAAGAGATAAGTCATTTCAAAAGTTCAGAGGTCGGAGGAAGGCAACGGGGCAACGGCATACCACCTCCATAGGACGCCTAGGAAGCACTGCGATACTCAGACGTATCTGCGGTTATAATGTGATAAATTCGATTACACAAATAATTAAGAAAGTATGTTTCTCTTCTAATATAGATGACCCACACATACTTAGGGCATTAACCACTATGTTCAAATTTTAATGTTCGTAAACCTAAAGGATCAAACTATTTACGTCATCGGCCCCTGGAGGTACAAACTACTTGAAATAGCTAATGCCAAGGACAAAGCTTCAAATGTTTATGAAACTGTAGGACTTATCTTCTTTAGGTATTAGTCCCTAGGCTAACAAACTACTTAAATTAACCTAAGGAGAACACACACACACATGCCCCAGGGTGGACTCCGAGCTCCGACGGCGAGCAATCGCGCGCTCCGCAGCAAGGCGCCTTAGACCTCTCGGCCACTCTACCGCGGCCGCTAAGGACAACGAACACGTCCATAAGGCTTGATTCCATGGTGGAATTTGTGCTCCATGACTGTATTTGATTTATGGAAATTCTTTCGGCAATCAGTCGTAAATGCGAATGAATATATTTCTTACGACTGATTGCTGAAAGAATTTCCACGAACACGTCCATACTTGAAGTAAGACTAACCATTCCCGGGACCGGCCACGCGATCCGCAACATGACGACCTACACTGAACGGCCAATACCGCCTGGCTAACCATCATGATTGAACAATTTAAGTATTACAGCACACTGTTAAATTTTTAAAACAGTGTTGATAGATAATGTTTGCAAAGGATATTCTGATCTAGTCAAACTACAAGGTAATAATAAATACTTAATTAGAACTGTAGGCCTCTTATTTAATACATCGAAAATGCACCCTTGGCCTCTCGTTCTGGGGCATCCAAATCTCGGAAGCTATTTTTCTTAGACTGGCCCGTTTCTCTTGTCCTGGAGGACCTCCAAAAGTCAGACGTTACTTTTTTACAATAATACACGTATTTGCATGTGGACAGGGGGCTCATTCTGTTCTGCCGCTGCCCCGGGCCACCGACAGCCTTAGTCCGCCACTGACCTTAAGTATAGCACATGGTTGTTTCAAATGTTTAGTTCATCGTTGGCGGCTATACACATAGTGGAACGATGAGCAGTCGCCACAACTATGTCATTGTTTCAATGGAGATCGCTGCACATGTCGCTGTAACCTCCTGGCGAAGTTTCTGGAACATACGTAGCTTACGCCTATAGATGATAGTTATCCTTTACGGCCCTCACAAATGAAAGTCCATAAGTATTAGATCTGCCGACCGTGAACTCAATGGGCCCTATTCGTCCAATCTAATGTTCCTGAAAACTGTAATTCAGATTGAAACACGTCCATTGATTGTGTGGTCGTGTTCCATTAATGTTATCTATTTGTGTGTTAATTATTTTATTATTTTTATCAATGATCAGTGCCTCAAGTTTATGTATATTTACCCCATATTTATGTATGTTTTCATCCATGAGATTGAACTTTTGTGTTCATGTGAATGTGGAAGGTTGCTTTTAATATTGACTGCCGCGCAATGGCTTACAGTCACCGCCTCCCACTTTCGGCTTCGATTTGCTGTAGTTGAGAACGCATGGCTTCGTTTGTCGTCTGCGCTGGCGTCTGCTGGCTGGCCAGAGACAAGCTTACTTGGCAAGATGGCGAGGTGGCAGTGTTCGTAGTGTCGTACCAACCTAATCTTGGACGAAAGAGGTGACAGGAGAAATAATTTTACTATGGGCAGTAATTATATGATTTAATTCACTTTTGTACATGGCCTGTGCTTAATTTGGCCTCCCCACGTTCAGTTGAATGTTCATTTTTCTGAACAGATTATGATTTTGAAGTATCAAAACTCTGCTTTATGATTTTATGTTCCCCGTCCCATGTTTCATTATCTATTCATTTATATTTAACATTTATTTTGTGTTTGTTAAAACTTTGGATGCTCCCTTATGGAGTGAGCAGTTAGATAAATTTCCGTTGCGCATGTACTGTGGCCATTCGTAAAGTCATTTAGAGCAGCATGAGCGTTTTAACTTAGATTTGCAGATCTAAATTGCCCGAGATCTTGCTTGTTTTATTAACACGCTACTTTCAAGCTAAGCTCTTACGGCTAGGTGGTAGGGTGGTGGCGCACCATTCTATTAGTAGATCACTTAATCAGCTCCATAAATAGCACGTACACCTAGCAAAAGTCTGTAACATCTCCAGACACCTACCCATGGTAAATTAACTATCTTATCCAAATAAACATGTATATTTTCTGGTGCCCAGTAAAGTCTGTTTAGTCTATTCACTGTTCCATTAAGTTTAAATTATGCCTCGCTACTCCACCTACCTTCGTCATAAATTGTTCGTTATTAACCATTTGCTTATACCATTCGGAAAATTGCATTCGGGAATCAGGATTGTCATAATTAAATCAGTGCAGCAACCGTGAAATGTAAATTCTACTCTTCTCAGCTTCTAGAATTCTTCGAACGCTTTTACTGCTGAACCCCACTTCCCGTCCACCTTATATATATATATATATATATATCGCGTTAAATTCGTATTGCAAATTCAATTACAGAAGTGATGGAGTGATGGATGTAGTACAACTCGAAGAAAAATTATTAATTTTACACTCGTTTGTTGCGTGTACAGTATATCTGCATAGATGTAACTCATTCATTCGGCTCCGTAAAAGCAAGTCTACCTTCTTATTAGCAACTAATTCACACGCTGTTTTTCATTATCAAATATTCGTCACTTTTATCATGAGGTGTAGATTATTCCAGAGCAGTGTCTAAGAATGATATGATTAGTATCAGTCTTTATACATTCATCTTCTATTTTTGAACCTGTAAATGATGATATGATCAGTGAAGATATATATAGCTGTTAATCTGGCACGATGTGTTGTCCTTAACCTGTATCCTTGAAACTGATCCATTCCGCTAAGTCGTCTTCATCACATTCGTGGCAATTTAACTCCTTTTACACATTGAGCATTTTGAGTACATCATTCTGTTGGTAATTTTCGATTAGACTTTGAGAAATTACTTAATCTTTTTTCCACGCTTTCTCATATTCTTATTCTTTATACTGTTCCATAGCATAGGCAAATGAGTGACAAGAAGTGTTTTTCTCTGCAAACTCTTCAAACTCTAAGCCTATTTTCTTCAGCACTGTAAACGTTTTTCAACAGCTCCCTTAATTTGATTTTAAAAGTATCAGATACAAAAATCAATATTTCTTTTCTTTTATTTGAACCTCACGGATACTCTGTTGATTTAAAGAATTAAAAACAGTTCTTAAAGTTCTACCCTCCATTCACAGATTTTTCACTAAATTTAATTGCCTTTCCACAAACAATGCTGCTCACTTAGTGGTAGGTTTTCCTTCTTAAACTGTTTGGGTTAACCTCTTGTAAACAGCATAATCTAGAAAAGTGTTCGAGAAGAGCTTTACTTTTTTACGACTTGTTGAGCGTCCAAAGTTGAATGAAGTTTACATTCAAAATCAATGATGCACGTTATTTTTAATATGAGTTATTTTCCACTTACCTGCTTTGTATTTAACCTTGGTTGATGTTTTAGATTCCTCTACACTTTTATTACTCCCGTATTTACCTCCGACAGAAAGGACAACATGTTTACCTTCATATACTTTAGATCGGAAGTTTACTTCATATGACAATGTTGACGCAAGTGATCGTAACACAGCGCAAATGGTTGTTCTTCTGGGTAACCGGCCTTTGCTGTTGTCGATAATTATCTCCATACCGATACAAATGGTCCTCGTTTTGTTTTGCCGTCGCCCTTCCTACATGATTAGTGAACTACTGCTTTCATCAAATTTCAATTCAGTGCTTGGGCCAATTATCATTACCCTAAAAAACTTTGGGATCCCGAGACACTATACATATGCAAATGAAATCTGTTGCCTGTGGATAATATCGCAATCAGAACTGAAACTTCTTATGTTGAATCGTAAAATAATGGTTCATACGAGGTCTGTTCAAAACTTCCTCAACATTGTCCAAATTTTTTCTACGCTTACCCCTAACTTACTACGGATGGTCTGCACCGTATTAATCTGTTGCCGCGGAGGAGTGACCGAGCGTTCCAAGCGCGTAGCTGCAGTGTGCGGAGCCTCTTACCGTCGGAGTTTCGAGTCCTTCATCGGCCATGGGTGTATTTGCGGTCCTCAGCATAAGTTAGTTTAAGTAGTTTGTAAGCCTGGGGACTGATGGCAAGCGTAGTTAAGTCCGATAGATTTACAAACACTTGAACGTTTTTGAAATAGCCTCCTCCGCAATACGTGACTGCACCCAAAGCCGTTTTCACTTCCGGGAACAGTCTTGGCACGCCTCGTTCTTGATCGCGCAAAGCACCGTCTGCGAATTTTCATCTCGTCCATTGTTGTAAATATTTGTCTTTTCAACGGGGCTTTTATTCTTTGGAAATTTAAAGAACTAGGCCGGGGCTAGTTATTTCTAATTTGCGTGAGCCCAAAGCTCTCGAGAGATTTCGAGGCCATGGTTTTTCTGCCCTTAACTCATGAGCAGTAGAAGCAATTTCCCGTCAACATGATGCATTCTAGGACCTTGTATCGGTATTTCAGTTGAAATGTAAGCTCTTCTCCAATTTTTCGGACTATCTTCAACTGAGACGTACTATTCATCGATGTTACTGATGCGAGAGCATTTATATGTTGAATGGCGTCCTAATCGTGTCATGTTCAACTTCCGGCAGGCAAATTTAAACTACATGAACCATTCGTAACACCAATTCCGACTAAAGCAGAAATCTCCTCAATCTTTCTGTACCATGCGTTTGCTTGTGTGTTGGTTTTCTTGTGTTCGACGCATAATTTAACCCAAACGAGTTTCTGTCATTTTAAACTATGCAATAAACATTCACTCACTACAGCATTGAGCAATAATTAGCGGACAAACAATAATGAAATTTCTGCAGATGCAGATTGGACACAGTAATGTGTCCGGATGTCAAACGAATCTCTTCAAAAATTGATTAAAGTTAATTATTTATTTTTTTGGCAGATAAGTGTGTTGAATTTAGAATTCATTTATGTAGATTATTTTCTACAAATAGTAATGATAATATATGATTTATTTATATTTATTTTATTTTTTATTAATTATTTGTGTTTTAATTATAGTTACTTTTTAATTTTAATTGAGCCTACTTAGAATCTCTGAATTAAGAGCTTACTGTAGGAACCCCTGCAGATTTTTTTTTTAAATTAAAAAAAGTCTAAAATCAAATCGGACATCTTGAAATAATACGTCTAAATTATCGATATGTTTCTATCACACCGTTGATTCTTCGTTAACATCTGAGGAAATAGATCAAACAAAACGAATAGTACAAGTTTCGGCATCGTCGCTCACCCTGTTTCCAATCCACAGACGACCGTGCTTTACTGACAAGCTACAGGCATTTAACAACAGCTATGAACAGAATGCAGTGCAGTTGGACTTATTCCAAATGTCGACAGCAGACGACAAGGTGAAAGTCAATCTTCAGAATACGAGGACAGTCTTATTTTTCAGAAAACCACCTAATCTCTATATATGATTAACTTTCAATGTCACAGATCGTGAATGGACTGATAGCATAAGCTATTTGGGGTTTTTCTGGACGAACACCTAACCTTAAAACTAACTTAGCAGATAAGAGATATGGTATGATCAGGGATAAGCATGGCCTGTGCCCTCTTTTCAGGAGCCAGGAAATTCGTCAAACCACCTCACAAATCGACAATACTGTGTGCAATTTTACATGGCTGGGAATCCTGGTGCACTGTCTGCGATACTAATTTAAAAAAAAAAAAAATACATGTACTCCAGAAAAATGCCGAAAGACCATTCAAAACCACATCGATGTATATGAGGACATGACATCAGCCACCATGAGACCCAGCTACCGACAACAACTAGTTGAGCAACATTAAAAAAAAAATGTCATTTCATCTACATCTTCCGCAAGCCACCCGACTGAGTTTGGCGGAGCGTACCTTTAGTACCATTATCGGTTCTCCCTCCTATTCCAGTTCATTGTTCTCGGAAAGAGAGATTGTCGGTATGCCTCTATGTGGGCTCTAATCTCACTGATTTTACCTTCATGATCTCCGTAGGAGGGAGGGATATACTGGTGGACTCCTCGGTAAAGATATCGAAACTTCGACAAAAGCCCGTACTGAGCAACAGAGCGAGCCGGCCGCGGTGGCCGAGGAGACTGAGGCGCTCCAGTCACGGTCTGCACGGCCACTACGGTCGGGGGTTCGAATCCCCCCTCGGGCATACATATTTGTGCCGTCCTTAGCTAAGCTAGCTAAGACTAAGGACGGCACAAATATCCATGCCCGAGGGGAGATTCGAACCCCCCGACCGTAGTGGCCGTGCAGAACGTGACTGGAGCGCCTCAGTCCCCTCGGCCACCGCGGCCGGCATAACAGCGTAATTCAGAGTAATAGTATCCATGGAATACTTAAGTCAAAACATCTCGCATATCAGAGATCATTTGTCAGATTGCTATTATAAATAGTACCCGCAGTTGAGTTACTCTCTATGTGCTCAGCTTTCTCTATGTGCTCAGCATTCTATGTGATGAGCTCTCACTGCTTAGTTAAAATATTATACGCGGTTAAATTCCAAGATAGGAAAAAACCCGAAAAGTATTTAAAATTTAATATACGCTTTCATATCGTGATCATACGCGAAAGCGAACATTATATTTGGACTTTGATCGGGATAGACTAGGACGGAAGAATTAGAAAATTCTGCCCCCGTAATAAACTGATGAATATTCGTGAGATAGATCTAGAGAGATTGATACAATCAAACATTGACGAAAATAATCACGAATTGCGAACTTATAAAGTGTGTACTGTGAAAGTGTAATTAATGTAACTATTGATTTCAAAATAGAGAATCTATGAACCTTAAAAAAGTCTTAAACAGTTATTCGAGTATTTAGTTCCCTAATATTGACCCAGCATATACTAAAAGTGAAAAATATATCTGTGACGTTCATAAGAAATTAATTAATGTGTGAAGGAATATAACATTTTGGTCAGGAAAAACTTATGGCGAAATTTTCTAAAGAATAATTCTATAAAGGAAAAGGACTAGCCAAAAAAAAAATAAAAAAAAAAAAAAAAAAAAAAAACGGTATCTTTGTGATGGGCGTCAAATTATCTGAACTTCCGGGACTCAATGATTCAAATTTTTATTCTTTGGTTTATTACATATCAGACCCTGAGAAACGGGTTATCATGCTCAAACATTACAAAAAAAAAGGCCAGCCGCGGTGGCCGAGGAGACTGAGGCGGTCCAGTCACGGTCTGCACGGCCACTACGGTCGGGGGTTCGAATCCCCCCTCGGGCATGGATATTTGTGTCGTCTTTAGTATAAGGTAGTTGATAAGTAACTTCTAAGTTTAGGGACTGATGACCCCTTAGTTAAGTCCCATAAGCTTAACACACATTTGAACATTACAAAAGGTCTTTAAGTTTAAATGAAATCCAACACCAATATTTACAGTGAAAATTTCAACAGAGATATAAATTTTATTAACTGCGAAGAAGTACCAAGTCTACCAACTTAATTTTCATACTGAGGTGACAAATTTTAAACTTATACATCCAATACAACTATAAAAATCAAGACGTAATCTTAAAAGTCGCAAGCTGGATCCAAATAAAAAACGAAGTTAACTGTCGCCCCAGTCACCAAACCAAACCATGTTGCCGCCCAACCACAAGGAATAAATGGATAGGATCGGCATTGAACGCCTACTTGCACAGTGGCGACGTTCAGCTACTGTGCATGGGCCGTCAATCGATGTCGCGCCGTGGCCGCCGCTGCCTCGCTTCGCCTCGTCATACAGCCATCCATCTCTCCGTCTTGCACCTCCCACAGCACTGTCCGCGCGCGGCTTATGCATAATTCCTCACAGGGCTGCGGCTGAGTGCCGGCCTCTCCGGACAGACCACGTCATCGACGCCTACGGCGTCCGAGCAGGGCGAGGAAAGCCTGCATGACTTTTCCATATCAAGGAGACCGTATACGCGTGGCAGCTTAGGCACCGGTTCCTGGCCACTAGGTTGTGTGATCAGCCACATAACATTCCAACGTATTTTGTTAAGGACTTCCGTGGTTCGGAACCCACGTTAAACTGTAGGTCCCCCTATTAACAGGCTGGGTAAGTCAGTTCGAAGGTCGGAGGAAGGCAACGGCATACCACCTCCAAACAGGACCATGCCTAGAAAATCACTGTGGTGTTCAAACCAATCTTCGGATTGTTGACTGCTTTACCTTTTTTACAGATACTTATAAATGGTGGAAAAATCGAATCTTTATGTCTTTTATTTTATTTTATTTTATTTTATTAAATTCTGTGGTCTTTTCGGATTATATTGATACATACATTATAGGGTTGCTGAGCCTGTTATGAATTAAATAAAATCAATTTCAGAGACCTGGGTGACCCTGTTTTGCTTACATGTGTAACGTCACCGTTGCGTCCACCTAATCCTCGATGGGCGAAGTTGCCGTAATATTCTATTTGCTGCTTAATCATTTAAAAATTGTTCCAATGATTTGACGGTATGGGATGCGGACAATTACTAGGTTGATCCATAACAATAAACTTTGTTAACCTCCTTTATTATGGAACGACCAATGTTGAAAACTCTTCCTTTAAATACACCGATTAAATAACCGAATGCCACTACGATGATGTCTACAAGTCCACACTGAAACAATACGCAATTACAACCGAAACTCATATGCGACGACTGAGGGCAAAACTTTAACCACCGCTAAACGCGGGTTACGGTCGTACTGTCAACATGCTTCCGCCTCGCTCTGCAGTCGGCGGGAGACTGCCGCACACCGGCCAACAAACAAAGAACATTCCAACCTAAGCATTGTTGCCAGCAGCTCTCGCTGCACGCCAACGATAACTATCGTTCAGCCGAAACGTACCAAAGCGGTTAATAACCTAAAACCCTGTATCCTCACACATGGAAACCTTGAAAGGTAGCTATGTAAGGTTGAAGTCTACAATTCATATCTTTGCTCCTCGGGGAGCATCTTTGGTCGGTGCGCGTTCCCGCGTTTGAGCAGTAGCAGTGCAGTAGAGCTGGGCGAAACGGTTAATCTCCGATATCAGTTATAATGGGTATCGTTATTCTTTTCTATCAGTTAATTTTAACGGTTATAAATAACTGCACGGTATTTTTGCACCAACTTCCAGACGGAGTTGATACAGCTTGCTCATACTGCTACTAGGTAGCGCTACTGAGCACTTCCAGATGGCGTTGCTACAGCTTACTAATACTGCTACTAGGTAGCGCTACTGAGCAGTTATCGGGCAGTTATCGTTATGAGTATTCCGTGAATTCTACTAGGTAGCGATACTCTACAGTTATCGTTATCGTTATTAGTACTGAGTAGCCAGTACTCAGTAGCCACTACTGAGAACGGACAGTTATTGATATTACGTAGAAATACCAGTACCCGACAGTTATGGTTATTTCTACTCAATACTAATAACGATCTATCAGTATATAGTGTATCTGGTGTGATTCAAATTGCGATTGCTGTGTAATGGCAAAAGTTATCGTCCGAATCGTGCAATAAACACACATAACTAAATGTCCTGTGTATTAATATGCTATTACATGAAATCTGTGCCCTGGAAATGTAGCCGTAATTTTCGAAGCTACTATGAACAGTGTATGAAGTGAAAGTGGATTATTAAATATGTGCTTAAACGTGTGTGAAGTGAATATTGCAGTTAAAATTATAAACATAACGTTGCTTCAATAAGTGTTTTGTGGAGCGTCTTTAAATGCAACATAAAAGTAAACGTAATGTGATCGTTTTGTTTATTCCTAATAAAGTTCTATATTAAATTTGAAAAACTGCTTGATTTGCGGAAAATTTTCTTTAGTTCATGACAGCATGATTTGTAAATATGATTATAACTACGAAGTAAATTTCTCCAATTATGCCGTAACGGGTCAATTGATGATTGGGATACCACCCGTCGGATTTGACGAAAAAGTTCATAAAATTTATTTTGGAATACAGCTTGCTACTAGGGTGTAACATTTTGCTTTAATAATGTGAACAGGCCGAATTTCGGCATTTCTGTATGCAGTGAAAGTGAATATACTAGCTCCAGAATGGACCACACTGAACAAGTCGATACTGCCCAGTACATGTAACTGGTATCTGAAATTATCGGTATTTTAAAATATTAAATCTACTGTAAACAGGTTATCGGTCATAATTGAGGGTGTAGACCAAATCCTCAAAGCTGCAATGTAAAGTGTGCCAAACATTGCTCCTGTACTATCAAAAGCAAACTGTTACAAATGTGCATTTACAAGTATAGGCCTACTACATGCGAAATCAGAAACTTAATGGTGTTGTAATAAGTGTCTTCAACACAAAACTAGACATAGGCCCTACATATTTCCATATATTGTAAGAGAAATCCCATTTCAGAAAACTAAGGCAAGTTTTATGTGAGCTTTGGAAAATGCTTGATATCTTCGGCTATTGACAGGGTATTCAGTTAAATTTTACTTAGGGTATGGTGTGCTATGTTGGTAAAAAATGTTCACTTTACAAGGGAAATTACTGACAGGACAAGGTTACATATAAGATCCAATCAACAACAAAGTAGGAACAGTATTATTTATTTAACTCTCAATTTGAAAATTTATTGTTATTCTATAGGCCTACGGTTGAGTTTTAAAAGAGCATTCAAAGGTCATTGCTAACATCAGCATGTTACTCTAGTGAGACTGTAAGAAAACCTTTACCATGACAGTTCTTCATTTTTGGATGTGAGGATGACTGTTTGTTGCATAGACTTATCAATGTCATTATAGTGCTCTCTCTTGTGTTCAAAAGTATTGCAGACAGAATTAGGTTCCACCTGTCAGGTGCTACATGTTTCTTGCTATTTCTTTGTTTTATTCAGTAAGGACTTGTGTGAACAAATAAAACCAACACAGCATGGATAGCCACTGTAAATGACAGTGTAATTTTCATAAAGAAAATCTAACCTGGCAAATTAGTGCACTTGGCAGAAAATTCCCCTGTGTCACCCTGTATGATGTAAATCCTTTCTGTATCAACACAATTGCTATTAATTCATAAAATACCACCAAGAACTATGTGTGGCCCAGTTATTATAGCAAAAAATAAATGCTTCTCCGTGCAGTGCCAAATTTGACATGTCTCTCCTACATGTGCATTTAAAGGTATAGGCCTACTAGGTATATATAAAATCAGAAACGTAATGGTGTTGTGGAAGTGTCTTCCAGTCAACACCAAAATAGGCCTATACATACATATTCCCGTATATTGTAAGAGAAATCTCATTTGAGAAAATTTAAGCATGTTTTATTTAAGCTTTGGAAAATGCTTCAGATCTTCAGCTATTGACAGGGTATTCAGTTAAATTTTACTTAGGGTATGGTGTGCCATGTTGGTAACAAAATTTTCACTTTACAAGGGAAATTACTGACAGGACAAGGTTACATATAAGAGCCAGTCAACAACAAAGCAGGAACAGTAATATTTATTTAACTGTCAATATGAAAATTTATTCTGTTATTCTATATGCCTACAACGAGTTTGCAGCATACACTTTAAATGTCTTGAAAGCACTCTCTCTTATGTTCAACAGTATTGCAGACAGAATTAGGTTCCACCTGTCAGGTGCTACATATTTCTTTCTTTATTTTTTTCTTTATTTAATTCAGTAATGACTTGTGTGAACAAATAAAACAACCAACACATGATAATTGATAGCCACTGTAAATGACAGTGTTAAGTTTCAAAGAAAATCTCACCTGGCAGAAAATTCTTCTGTGTCACCCTGTATGATGAAATTCTTTATGTATCAGCACAATTACTATTAATTCATAAAGTACCACCAAGAACTATGTGTGACCCAGTTATTACAACAAAGGTTTTCATTAAAAACATTCCTCCATGAAGTGCTTAACTTGACATTTGTCTCCTAAATGTGAATATTCTGTTGTATAATTTTTGTGCAAACTGATGTTTAATGTGCTGCAGAAAGTTTTTTCAAAGTCTCATGCTAAATAATTAAATAAAAAACTACCATGTGTAACTGAAGAATACTATATGAGAAAGCTAGTCACTGTCACAATTCTCACAATAATGCCTAAGAGAAAAGTCTCACCGAACCACCCAAGTAATTTGTACTCTGAAGCTGACATGAATAAGATGTATGGTAGGTGTTTTTTATTAGACACGTCTGTGATGCAGCATTGGCACCTAATATTAATGAAGCCACTAAGGTTGAGGTACAGGGTATACTAGTACTTGCAGATGTTTCAGATTTGCTTTAATATTTTACACCACCTGCAATATTTAAACATGAGAAAAATGTTCAAAAATATAACATTCATACTTGTTAACTGTGCTGTGTATGTTTTCTCACAGAAATATCACAGTAAGCACTTTTTGAGAAGGATTGAGTGTTTTTTCTTTATATTTAATATACTGAATGATGTTTAACATCCCAAACATGCACTAAAACAAATAAAGAACTGTGTGATCCTGTTCTATGTAAACCAGCACTGCCATTTTTTCTCATGCTTTTATTAGACAGCAATATCACCTCAATACAGACACATGTGACTAGGCAACAAGTGAAGACTTACTGCCTGTGAGGAATTAAGGCACTTAAAAATGTATCAATATCCAAACTGTGTTTATAATGTGGGATCATCAGTTGGGTTGAACCTTGACTCCTTTCCCAAATCAAATTGAGCATTTCAAACACACCAGTGTTGCAAATAAAGGAAAAAAAATATGGTTAAATGCTATTAGACAGGGCAGAAACTGTGTCTGGACAAGGATGGGATAAGTTCACTGGAATCATCAAATAACGCAGGCATCAAATATTTATGTTTATCTTTTTATTTAATTTTAGGAGGTGCCCATCTATCTTCTTCTTTTCATTTTTCCAATCATTTTGGGGACAAATTCTGTAATGGCACTTTGTACAACTTGCTGCCTTGAGGTGGATGGAATATGTTGCTCGTCTTCCATACTGCATGTGACTGGTGGGATCACCTCCATCAGCAGTTTTTCTGCAGGTCTGGTTTGACCTGCAGATACATGGGTTTCATATCAACATAAGCAAATATTAAATTGACTATGGATATGGGATGAAAATTAAAGTGTGTCTTTCATTCTGCTACAAAAAATTTCAGTTTAGTGCACAATTGTTCTTCATGAAACTTGCAGTCTGAAATTTAGTTCATAGAAAGTTACAACTGATTCAGTTTTCCCTTGCTATACAATTGTATAATAGAGTACCTAATAATTGCAGACTTCTCATAAATACCGTACTTTTGAAATAGATGCTGTTGTGTAACTAAGGCCCTTAATTTGCAAATACTTAACAAGACATTCACTGTAGTCATCCTACTATTAATGTTTAAATTTTTTGTTAAGTTAAAATTTAAAATATTTGTGGAATATGGTAGAAGACTTAATTAAAAACAATAAATATTTTTGAATTTGCCAGGAAGTCCTGGATTAGACAGCAATATTCTCGTAACTTGGGGAATAC
Organism: Locusta migratoria; assembly: GCA_026315105.1. Lineage (NCBI taxonomy): Eukaryota > Metazoa > Arthropoda > Insecta > Orthoptera > Acrididae > Locusta > Locusta migratoria. The sequence continues at coordinate 109,908,190 of CM048747.1, forward strand.
AGCCCCCCCCCCCCCCCCGCAAGTTACAATCGCCTCGAAATAAACATGTTGAACCGGTACATGTATATTTTCACGAAAATGCGCCGTTTAACAAATGTATTAGAAATGTAAGATTTCCGTTTTTCTACCTTCCCCTCAATCCTTAACGAATAAATGGCAATAATTGACGTAAGTTTGTTTACAAAGTATTTGCAGCAGGGCACTTTCTTCGTCGTAATAGCATAAAATATTAATTATAACGATTAGAGCATATTTATTCTTTTATTTAGAAAATTTATTAATCCTGTCATACAATATTATGATCCTTTTCACTGACCAGCATTGGTTACAAAACCAAGTTTTATTTTTTTATTATTTTTGGAGGATTTCTTCATAATTCTAAAAGTCGGCACTCTACGAACGAAATATGTATCCTCTCTGGGAATATCATGACCTGCTACAGTTAATAACCAAATACCAAAGAAGTATATAGGTCTTTGGCAAATACTCATAACGATACTGCCGGTGAAAATTAACTGCCACTGATATTTCTACTAATCTCAATATTCAATACTCCCGAAAGCGTCTACCGTTATCATAGTACCTCGAATTCGCATTGGTCACTCCATGTTATTAGATACAATATTCCCACGAGAACGTAGTACACATTTTCACCAACAGATGGATAATCGTTAAACAGTTATTACCCATGATTCTTACGCGGTTAATTCCATGGAGTATAGAACTGACCAGTATTTGGACAGGACATCTGGTCGATACTGTGGTCGAATCGTTTCATTAGTACCAACTTTTGTGAACAGATGGCGCTACGCAGTACGCATAGTTATTACGATAACTGCCAGTATTTGATGAGCGGTTATTACAATCACGGTTATTCATAAATAACCGGATATTTCTATCAGTTATCGTTATTTTGGCCCAGCTCTACAGTGCAGTAGTGGTTGTTGTCCGGACTCGGAAGTGTGAGCAGGGAGAGTGTTGCAGGCAGTCTAAGAATGAAGTTGTATATAGCATCATGAACTTGGCACATTTCTTAATGAATTTTTCTATGTATAAAGATGTTAAGAAAATAATTGAATATGATATGAATCTTGGCAGTATGAAGATTAGAGGTAAGAAGCTTTATGCTGCTATTATTGTCCGCATTGCGTATATATGATTCATGTTTGTACTGCAGGAATTTTGTATGTTCTTTTTGAGAGTGCAGAAAGTGAAGGAACTAAAGTTTGGTGTAAAGTATTCCCTTGTAACTACCTTACAGTTTTTGTACAACGTTGTTTAGAGTCTTGAAGTTTGGTGTAAAGCATTCCCTTGTAACTATCTTACAGTTTTTATACAACATTATTTAGAGTATTGTTCAGTATAGAGGATTTCAACTTAAATGTATTTCATATCTACTTCAAGTTATCCATATACCCATAAAACCCCAGTAATTATTTTTCTACAAACATGGATAAAATTTGTTTTTATTGTAGTAAGTGAATTCGCTTAGCACCTTCACGAATTCAGTAGCTAGTTTTTCGTCCCTTAGTAGCAGCAGCATGCTTGTGGCAGTAGAGTTGAGAGCAGTAGCCCACGCTGTTTCCTTGCACACAGGTAGGCCAGAAAGAGGTACAGTGTTAACCCTCGAAACAAATATTTCAAGAAGAAGTGTCACATTCTGATTTAATTGTCAAGACGTCTCTTCAGCACCACGCTTGCATCGTACTGTTCAAAGTCTTATGTAATAATACAGGTGTTTTCTTACCAGAGGTCAAGTTACATATTCTATTTAATAAAGTTACACTATCAGGATTTGTTTTATTTTGTATTTATTTTATTGTTGCTCAAAGTCATCGTTATTCATTTTGATAATTGTTCAGTCAGATTAGCGTGTTATGATACAAGTGCAGATGAACAATACCAATTACTGATTATAAATTATTTTATGAACAGCTTTCACTTAATAGAATTGTATGCATACAAACAACAGTGACGCATTCATTGTTGAAGAGAAACACCCCCTTTTCTACCTTTCAACCTCCCCATTGCAACCCCCTAAGATTTAGTTATATGTTGGCGCAGTTGATAGGCCGTGAAAAACTGAACACAGATCAATCGAGAAAACTGGAAGAAGTTGTGTGGCTCTATGAAAAAAATAGGCAAAGGATAAAAACTCTTCAGTTCATGCGAAAAATAAGCAACCTCGATCAGATTCTCGGCACAGAGCGCCGTGGTTCTTTGCCTAGCGTGAGGACCTGTGGAGGAAGAAGTTCGAGCCTTCCCAGGGGCAAAAATTTTAATTTTTTCTTTTTCGTAAAATTATCCGTCTGAAGCGATGTAACTGCGACGTAGTATGGAGAAGCTGCGCCTAAACAACCATCTAAACACACAGTGAAAGACGGAGATAGTATTCATGCTGACGAGGCTCCCTGACTGACAGTTCACTGCTCATTATTTTGGACGAGAGTGTGTTAAATACGTGAGATGCATTTCGTGGGCAATATGAATCCAGCAAATAAAACTCGCGACTTCAATAACAAGATAAATGAATATTTTCCGAACTTTAACGAATTTAACAGTTCCTTAAGAGATCGAACGACCATCGATTTGTATGATTATTTCCTACATTTGTTGATAACGTGTGGTGACGAAGATATCTTGCTGATTACTGTGGGGTGCGCTCGCAAAACACAGACACTAAACTGATTACAGCGAACAGAGACGTTAATGAACGGAGAGACAGATCATAATTTAGCGAAAATAAAAAAAAGTAAAAAATAAAAAAAATAAAAAATTCGTTCGACTGAAACCTTGAACCAAAGACAAACACGCAGCATCTCATTGGCTGATGGCTCCTACCAACATGCAATCAGGTCTCCCGGTGCCAGTTGAAACCGCTATGCATAATGCCTCGTTTGGACCATAGCACTCCTATGCTTACAATGTGCTCTAAGTTGCCTATCCTTGACATGGACTGCTCAGTTTTTATATATTTCTTAATTTTTTCATAGTTCCGCATAACTTCTTCCTGTTTCCTAGATTGATCTGTGTACAGTGTTTCACGGTCTATCCACAGCGCCAACTCAAAAATTAATCTGATGGGGGTGCGATGGGAGGTTCCCTTGTTAGTAAATGTCTTCATGGAGACGCTCAGAATACAAGTGAAAGTTTCAACTATTGCATTTGGGAAAGATTACCCCAGAATATTTTCGTAGGACTAAATACTTTGAAGTTTCGTGTATTAGATGCAGTGATATGTTTCAATGATGGAGTGATAGGAAGGATGGAAGTCCTGAGAAATTTAGGCATAAAATGTGGCTCCAATATGGAAGATAAGTTGCTTGCTTGTGACAGGCAACCGGTGCATGAACTGAAGTCGTAAAAGGAATGCCAAGAGGAAGCTTGAAGGTGATGATTTGCTGCATGCTTAAGACTACGATTCAGGAATTTTCTGAGGCACAGATTAGTTGGTCTCGTATCTTCATTCGCAACTTCCCACTAGTTGTATTTTTCAGGATTAGGTACAAATATTTCCTAAAATTTATCAATCATTGCTCTAATTATTTCTTGAACTTGCAGTAGTCCTTACTTATGTAATATACCTGAGCTTTATTGCAGAATCAACTAAGTTATAGAAAAAATAACAATTTTGTTAGGAGAAAAATATAAAAATTTAAATGTAACAATGATACTTTTACCCTTGTACTATACATAACAGATGTGAATTAAATAGATATTATATGAGCCATCATACGTAACTGGTAAAAATTTTGTCTCCTTCAAATGTATAAAACAGTATTAAATGGTACCTCAATTTGAGGAAGAATTTTGAAAAACAAAATTCCTTTAATTTGTTTGTAATAACTCTCTCGATCGCAGTACACCACAAACACTATAGTTGCAATTAAGGATTACTTCGGAAGTGGTTAAGGACGACTTCCTTGTAACAAAAATGTCCAGCAGGGTGTTGAAATCTTAACCTCATTTATCAAGTAAATAAAAACTCTCTCAAAATTCCATAAATTTACTACATTTCGGGGAAATGTGCCTACATCGACGATGATCCAGGTTTAACTTCTGGAAAAACTAGATCAGAGGTGGGCAATAAGCGAGCCGCGCTCTCGGAGCCGCCTGCCTGAGCGGGAGCAGAGCCGCGAGCAGCTGGCGGCCATCACGTAGTTCCTGCTGCACCTGGCTGAGTGCGTTATAAAGATAATAGTGCAAACTCTTTAGTATCCAACTCGAATGAACAGATTCCACTTCTCCTGAAAAATGCTATTATGTTTATAAGTAAGTAACTTATAAACATAATACTGGAAACTCTTCTCTAAAACGTCCAGCGCGTGCAGTCGAGCCGGCAAATATCTTATAAAAGATGAGAGCGATTTTTTGTTTTGTTTCAGAAGACACCGCTAACAGTGCCATCTGTTAGTTCGAATTTTGTACTTCAGGGTTTTCGTTAAAATCTATGATATTACGTTATGGTACAGGACGCTGTGGGGTTGAAATGGCTAGTCAAATCGACACGGTAAAGCGGCGTTCTATTTTCCAGTTCAACTCTAGTTGGGAGTGTGATTACTTGCTCACTGAAAGTGAAGGAGGAGCAAAAGGTTTGGTGTGTGGTAAAATACTAGGCATAAAAAAGTACAATTTAGAGCGCCACTATAGAACACGTCACTTCAACCAGTATGGATGTGTAGAAGGTGAAATGCGACTTAATCTTCTAAATAATCTACACGAGGAAGGAAGTAAAGTAGAGGTATGTATTATAATGCTGTACCTACCCACGAGCAGTGGCGGCGCTAGACGAAAATTGGGCGTCGGCGAACACCTCTTTGCGAGGCACCTTTCATTTTTTCACTAACGAAGAAAATGTGAAATGAGCTGAATTATAAATCAATAACCATTATACTAAAATTCCATTAGTATAATATACGAGTATTATTGCAATGACAAAAATTACAATAAACAAACAGAAATTAGAGAAACCTTTCAGCTTTTCGTCTCACAGAATTTCATTAGCTCACATCTTTCTGCTTCAGTTCATAGTACTGACAACGCAGTCTTTCTTGGCTCACTGTGCTTTTCATGTTAGTCTGAATCAATTTTAACTTTGTGAAGATTCTCTCGGCCGAAGCTGTACTGACTGGAACTGAGCATAATTCTGATTGTTATATAAACATATGGATATACTTCTTCCGAATCGTTTTCTAAAATGTACTGAAGAAATTGTTTTGCACGCATTTAACTGAAAATTGCATCACAAGTGTACGCATACGGAAATAAATACGAACAACTAAATAGCTGACGGTCGGGAATGGCCGAGCGCACGTCATACCACGTGAGCGAGGTCTCTCTCGTCGGGGATCGAATCCCACCCTTGGGTACGGATGTTGTGTTCGTCCATTGGTTAAGCTAAGGTAAAGCAGTCAACAATCCGAAGATTGGTTTGAACACCACAGTGCTTTACTAGGCATGGTCCTGTTTGGAGGTGGTATGCCGTTGCCTTCCTCCGACCTTCGAACTGACTTACCCAGCCAGTTATAGGGGGACCTACAGTTTAACGTGGGTTCCGAACCACGGTGCTACTCGGTATTTTTCACATGAGCAACATTGCCAGAGGTGGAAAAAAAAAAAAAAAAAGCGAGGCTCCCACAGGCGCGCGGCCGTTGGCGGTGGCCGACGTCGCCGACGCCTAGCGCCGCCACTGCCCACGAGATAACTTAATCACAGTCTTTTGTTTAATAACGGACTCTCACGGAACTACTTGCGCCAGCAAGCATGCACACCTCTAGCGGCAACTAGGATAACTACCGGCCGAGCGCGAACGCTGCTCTTTCTCCGGCCTGAGCCGGAGCGCTGCTCATTGAGCCGATTTGTGCCCACCTCTGCACTAGATTAATTCGCAAGCTAGGGCGCAAATCAGTATTTCATCGAGCAAATGAGAGCGAATACACTGCACTGTAACCACAGAGCGACTGTAAAGGCGACGGCACGAAGACGAGCCAGATGAATAGCTCACCATTTAATACTCAAATCCTTTGCTGGACTTTTAGGGCTTTATTGTAGCTACTAGGTCGCAAGGCGGCGCATTCAGCCGCGCCGCAGGTGGCGGAGGTCGTCACTGGGCATTGGCTGTTATCGAGCTTATTACATTAGGGCAGCCGGTTAGCCACTAACTGGCTGCCGACTGGCTGCCATGCCCCGCGACCGAGGCAGCAGCCACTGGCAGCCGGAGAGCCGTGACTTAACAACACCACCTAAAGCACAAAATATACCGAGCCGAACAATACGCCATTTTGAATCCCAAGCCGACGACAGTGTTGTACGTCTCGCGTGGCGTTGCGAAGTGAATGAGCGAATATGATTTTATTGTTTCACTGTGTGGAATGGTTGGTTGTGCTGTTCCAAATTACTCAATAGTAGCAGACGAGGTATTAGAAATAGTTATGCTCACAGAGAGGTAGTAATGAAAATATCGGCCTATACATGTAAGAAATGGTTTATTTTAATTTTACTTCTGATTGTTGACATAACATGACATACAGTGTGTTTAAAGTAAGCTTCCTTCTTGATTTTATTTAGACCAACGAAAGAGTTATTTTAAGGGCTGTTAACTGTATTTTAAGTGATGTATGAGTGCTGCTTGCTTTGCTTAACTATTGGTTTTTAGGTTTTATTATGTTATTTTGCCTTAGTTCAGTGTTTAATTTATATGTGACTCTCAACACGGACATATTTAGGCCTAAGCCAAGCTGTGAACAGGATGTCTGAAACAATAATAATAATAAATTGAACTTCGCAAAGAGTAGGAAAAGGAAAGGAGTCTTACATGAGAGGCATTAAATTCAAAACTTAGTATGCGACATTGACTTTATTTCTAAGTGCATGCTGAGGTACTTAATTTAGTCGTCATATAAGGAAACCAGGCTTTAAAGTAATGAAACACATTTTTCACGTACAATCTTCTCTGAAATATGTTGTGTGTAAAGCATGCGAGAACACGGGAAATAAAGTATCGCAATTTAACATTATTCCGTAACCGTTTTTGAATGCAACTCTTAATTACCGTAAATGTATGTGTATGTACCATTTATAAACCACAAAATACGGTAATTGGAACGTATTTTAACTGTATTTGGTCAATACTTAGAACAGCAACATATGCCCTAATATGGAATGTAAATCTCTAAATATCCATCACTGTCTTTCCTGTTACAGTCAAATGTAAGCCAATAAATTTACTATGTTGTAATATTTTCTGCATTAGGAAAATATATTTAAAGAATATATTAAAAAGTGTGCGTTCCGTAGGCGTTAAACGCTCGCCTTTAACGTGGGATTCAAAATGGCGGATTGTTCTGCTTGTACTATACAGTGCTCTAACGCCACCTAGACGACTAGGTGGTGTTGGACGTGGTCGGGCACTGTGTCAAACGGAGCCTTTTACACAGGCGGCGTAGAGCCCTGTATTGGGAGAATAGCGCCAACCTTTTATGTGTGGCTTGCCGACAACCGCCGGATGCTATTGGTCGAGCGCAGGTGGGGCACGTCCACCATTTTAGGCCTAAGCAATCCATCAGCGTAAATGGCATATTTCACTTAACTAGCTGTTATTTTAGCATTTAGAGGTGTTGGAAATGTGTATTATGTATTATGTATTAAATTAAGAGTTTGACATAGCATATTCCATTTTTCTATGGTGAAAAATGCCTCATTGTCGGCAGTGAATTGTTATACTAAGACAGTCCGAGGTAGCAAGTTTTACGCATTCCACGGGCGAAAGAGATGCGAAAAGACGCGAATTGTGGGTACACCGCATTGGAAGAAAAAAATGCATTTCCATACGAGAATGCAAAATTTTACGAAGTAAGTGAATTTGTATTGAAATATCGAGTAAACTTGTAGGTTTATCTGTTCAAGTTTCTTGCGAGCAATGTTGAACGCACATATGTAAGGGAATATATATTTTTAAAAGAAACAAATACGTGAAAATCTAACATAATGTGCCGTATTTGACGAATTTCATATTTATACTTAGCCTGCATATTACGAAAGTTTGGGCGGCAAATGAAACCGCCCAATAAATAGATCTCCAAAACTCGAATTTTAAGATAAAGTTTATTTTACTGAAGTACCCAGCAGTGAGATAACAACGAGTAAAAACTTAAACCTTCCCAAAATGTTAGCTCAGTTAATGTTATATGATAATATCACATATAGGTTAGCACACAACACCTATCAACATTAGGCACTAGATTAATGGAAAGCAACATGTATTAATTACTTCTACTTTGATAAAAACCAATATATTAGATATAAAAACGTCAGTCCTTAGCTAATTTGAAAGCAGGAACGTCACTTATTGAGAAAGTAGTGCTTTTGGTACAGGGTTTAACTTTTAGCACGAAAATAAAGGTCTTGATCTCAGATTACCAATTTTTCCTTAATATTCGCTGTAGATGTGATGACACGATTAAAAACTTAAGTTCATTGTTTACGTAACGTATTGTCGTACCACGTCGATGTACAGACCGGTTCCCTTCATCATAAATGTTAATTTAACAGCGTCGTGCTGTGAGATTACCGCCCAATAGAAATACTGGTAATTAATAGCATTTGATAATTAAACAGTATGAAGTTCACTGCAAATATTGACCATGCCAATGCACTAAATGTTACACAGTTTTAATCTTATTACTTATGGAAGCAATGTATGTACGCAGTTGGGTGACAACATTTATAGTTAGGCCAAAGGTAGAAATTCTCCACGTTGAGATTTGCTGTGTGCTTGTAGCTGACGGGAGGCCAGCGAACAGGCCGACTTTGGTGGCTTGTTCCCACTTAGGATTTTCCAGGTTCGTTTCCGGTGAGGGAAGAGAGGGACAATGGAGAGTGCCAGGTGCAGTGCAGTGCACAGCGTGAAATAAAATATTCTAATACTACTTGCATTTGAAGTACTACTTGCATTTGAAGTTGCAGTTAGGAACCTTTAAGGCCCTCATTACAAAATAGCCTGCTGATAAATAAACAATACATTAGCTGATATAGTTACATCTGGCGTAATATGTTTAATTGACAATGAAAAGTAATAAATTACCAATAAATACAAGACAGTTACACAACTAGCATGGCAATGTTTGTTTATACAAGTAATATATTAACTATTTCTCATTTTATTTTCAATTAATCTTGTGTATTTTATCTTGAAATATTCAGTTAAATCACTTATCTGTGATATAAGAAATTGCACGATTATAATAAATAGTGCAAAGGATGTTTATACCAATATAAAAACATTATAAGAAATTTGTTTAATGTGTAGTGTAATTATTTTGATTTTAAGTAAATTTTATAAATGTATTGGCTGAGCGCTGTACGTTGGAAATCGGTTAGAACAGCTCACATGGGGAAGTTGATGACGTAGGGAAAAAACCCCGGCAGTTGGGCTTTTTGCGCGCGCGTGAGGGCAGGAAGTGACGAGTCGGGAGCAAGTGGGGTAACTGGCTGGGCGGCGTCGCTCTACGGCAGCAGTCGGCATGTGGATCTCCAGGTGGAGACTATAGATTTTTGTGTGACAATTGACATGTGCGATTGCTCATCGTAGACTGCACCAAGTTGAATCGAGTGGTACTGTGTGTTGTGAATATTTAGCCGGTGGAACAAGGTGTGCATCACATTGAATTAAAGTGACTGTTATTTGTTAATGTAACATGTGTCGTCGCATAGCCATGAACACAAACTGTGTTTGAGACAGGCACATAGTGTGAAAACAATTTGCGACAAATATTCATTTTGTCTGGGGGCTCACGAGCTATAACTTCATTTGATAAATGTGTCGACGTACAGAGATATCAGCCACAGGGTTCTATTATTGTGAAATAAACAACATAAAGTGAACTTTCACGTGTTTTTCAAAAATAGTAGTTAGTACAACCTTTTCTCTCATGAATTTGACTTTATTATGAATTTTGTTGTTAATCATATGCAGGGAAGGAAAGCTGCGAACGTGTGATATCATCCCCCAGAAAACGAGTCAAACAGTAGTAATCAAAGTTCCAGTGTTTTTGCATGTTTAGGAATTTGGTTCACAGTTGGTGGTTGTGAGTTTTAAAAATTAATCTTTTCCTATTTTAAACTCTCACCCCGACCTTCAGTCTCGCAGTGCGTAGCGCTGCTATTGCGAGATATAATAGACCTACAATGGCGGCGCTCGCCCGGTTGGCCGTACTCTCCCAATACAGGGCTCTAAGGCGGCGCAGCCAGTAGCGCCGCCACGCGGTCAGTCCAAAGCGCTGTGTGCACTACTGAGGAGGGAACGTGCCGGGAAACGAGTATTCATATATGCTCCTCCTCGTATTTTTAATGAAAAGAAAATGGCGAAGGGAGAGAAAGATACATGTGCAACCTATGCTACCGTTAAAGAAATCTAAATGGTTGTACTATACTCTTTTTTGATGAAAGGAAGGAAGCGTGGAGTTTAACGTCCCGTCGACAGCGTGGTCATTAGAGACGGAGCTTACGCTCGGGGTAAGGATGTGGAAGGAAATCGGCTGTGCCCTTTCAAAGGAACCATCCCGGCATTTGCCTGGAGTGATTTAGGGAAATCACGTTAAACCTAAATCTGGATGGCCAGAGGTGGATTTGAACCACCACCCTTCCGAATGCGAGTCCAGTGTGGTACCACTGCGCCACCTCGCTCGGTCTTTTTTGGTGAGTTGTGTTCAGACGACAATAAGTATTTCAGTTACTTACGAATGTCTAAATCGTCTTTCTTTCTACTATTGTCGTTAATAAACGGACATATTAGCGATAAAGATTCGAAAATAAGAAAGTGCCTCTCACCAGAAGAAAAACTCGTAGTCACTTTAAGGTACGTAAAGCCATAAATTTTATTGTAAGATGTTAAAAAATGTTATTTATGGATGGGAGATCAATAGAAAAATTTCAGTACCGTTAAACTAAATATATCACCAATAAATCGAATGAGAAATGACGATTTTTCGATACATCGGTGCTAAAATTTTAGTTTTGAAACTCATTTTAAAATTTATCATATCACATGTTATTTGAAGTAGTGAGGTGTGGTTTTCATGAGTTCATAAAAAATAAAAAAATCAGCTATAATTACACATTTTACAAATACAGAAATCTTACAATTTTGCACTTTCAGGGGGTGATTTTAACACTGTTTTCTTTGTTGATTCAGTAGCCACGCGTCCATGATCGAAAGTATTTGGATGTTGGGACTTTAAATGTGCTTCTAAGTTTGTGATGTTACCTGAAATGCGGAGCATCTTCCCACAATAATTGCACTTAGCACTTTTACTATCATGTGATTTAAAATGCTTCCATACATCAATTTTAAGAGGCATTTCTGTATCGTCTTCACACAAACAACTCAACAAAATAAAGACAGAACGAGCGAAGAACAACAATGCCAACAACAGAGGTTTCAAGAATACCAGTGATCTGAGAATTACATTTGAAACAATTCTACCAACAGTACTTTAATGACAGGAAATTACGAAAATACACAGCTGACAACAAAGAGTAGTAGGTTGTGTTGTAATGTTGTAAGCACTTAAACATTAAAACAAGAATACAGTTGAGATTTCTCTATTTCGAGTTAGAAAATAATGATAATAATAAAAATAAAATTTCCTATTATATCGCCACAAAGTATCGATACTACCAGTATATCGGCTAGGTGAATATCGATTAAAAATATCGCACAACTGAGTTCGATATATCGATATTTCGATATATCGCCATCCGATGTCTCATCCCTAATATTAATTATTACTTCAAACAGTTGACGTTTGAAACTTATGAATGCTTTAGTCCAATGTTTACGTCCTAATTCGTCGTATGAATATAGATTCGAGGTATAACCACAGTCTAACATACACAGTCGCGACACTTACTGCCGTAAAAGTTGTAACCAACTATCAGTTGCAATGACACTAGCGCTCCTAGCGGTGGGTAAGCCGCCGAAGTAGTGATGTTTGTTTACAATCATTTTTATACGGAATTAACGAAATAGTTACTACACTTATTGCGTTACAAGTAAAATAATGGGAGACTAACATGATACGGAAATTAATACAAAAACAGGCGAATTTAATTCAGTGCTATAAAGATGAACTTCGTCATGAAAAACTACTTTCGATTAAGTATATATTTCCAGATTACTCCGCTGAAAGTGAGTAAGTTCCCGGAGTATTTACGTGACACTAGCGCATTGGTCTAACCTACCAGTAACGAACTTGCTGTTCGCCTCTAAACTGCTTCCATGTCTTTCTCTAAAATTGATTTGCTGCGGGTCCCAAAAACTTGAGCAGTACGCGAGACATGGTCGTACAAGCGTTTTGTATGCGGTCTCCTTTACAGACGGAGTACATCTTCCTAAAATTCTCCCAATAAACTGATGTCGGTTGTCCTCCTTACTCACAACTGTCCTTACATGTTCGTTCCATTTCATATAGCTCTGAAAAGTTATGCCTAGGTATTTGAACGACGCGACTGTATCAAGAAGCTCATTACTAATGCTGTCTTCGAACATAATGGGATTGTTTTTCCTACTCATGCGTATCACTTTAAGTTTTCTAAATTTGGAGCTAGCTGCCATTAATCACACCAACAAGCAATTTTGTATTCTCCGGTATGCTATTACAGACAATTAAAGATGATACCCTCCCGTACACCACAGCATAATCAACAAACAGCCGAAAATTACAAGTTACTCTATCCATCAGATCATGTATGTAGATAGAAAAATAATAGTGGTCCTATCACTCTCCCCTGGGGCACGCCTGACGATACACTCGTCCCTGATGAACACTTGACGCCAAGAACAACATATAGCGTTCCATTACTTAGGAAGTCTTCCAGCGAGTCACAAATCTGGGAACCTATTCCATATGCTCGTATCTTCGTTAGCAATCTGCCTGTTGCCCTTCATCCGTGGCTCGCAAGATGTCCTGTAAGAAAAAGGCTAGCTAGGTATCACCATGAGCGATTCATAGAAAGGAGCTTTTCCGTTTCTAGGATATTACTATATTAGAACTGAGAATATGCTCGAAAATTCTACAGGAAACTGAGGTCAACGATATTGGCCTGTAACTATGTGGCTCAGTTCTCTTTCTTTTCTTATAAACGGAAGTCACCTGCGCTATTTTTCCAACCACTAGGAACTTTGCGCTGAATTAAATATATTCTGTGTGCGTTTCCTACGTTCCACCCTTACCGATTTTACTAGAATTGTAGTTAAGAAATCTTAACGTTCCTGCGTTGAAAGTGACGTCTCTCTGCTAAATGGCGTGTCTCCTGTTGTTTCTTAATCATTTCTTTTTTTAATTTTTAATAGAAAATGTGTTTATCTGTTTAAAGCCTGAATGTTACAAGATAAATGTCAATTAACTGTCGTGTAATGTACCGTTTCGCACCTTGTCAGGGATCTTAGGGAACCTAAGAAAGACAAACGTAGAGATATTTTAAAATTATTACTTATTTCTAAGGCACTATATACGTTCCCTAATGTAAAATATATGTTAAGATGAATATAAATGATGCTATTGGTAGTCATCAAATGTCGCATTTAGAAACGTAGCTTGTCGGCCGTTTGGAACGCTGCTGTCACGACGTACAACAAAAATCTGTGGACGTGTCGCGACTGTATATGTTATCCTGTGGTATAACTCCTGGCATTCAATCAGGCTTTCTTGCAGCTTTATATTTTTATCGTTCGCCATATACACGAATTTCCCTCCTTTCAGTCTGAATTTCACTAGAAAATTAACGACCGCAGACAAGAATGAGGTGAAAACAAAAGACGGCAGACTGCTCTATTGCAGCCGGAACAACAATTACAGCACCGCTGGTGGCGTATTTGGCTGCGGCGCCTGGCGGCCTGGTGTAATGAAGGCCTTAAACAGAGCCATTGGCAGTAAGTGGCTGCTGTAGACTCCAGTTGCGGTGCGCAACCGCCTCGAATACAAGTGCCGCTCCAAAAGGCCATACGCCGACTGCCCTCCTGCAAAGCTCTCCCGGCGTCGCTCTCCGCTGCTCGTCCTGCATTCTTTCGATCGCATGGATTCTCAAACCACCCAGTAGCATCGGCCGCGCTTTGCTTTCGTGAGGGCGCTGGCAAACAAACCGAATCGGAAACCAGAGATACTTCACTGCAGCAATATCGTAACAGGAAGTCACGGCACATTATCCATGGTAATTTGCTTCTTCGGGAAGGAAGTTTACATTGGTGCCTCCCGTGCATTCTACGAGTATTCGAATAATCTGACCATGACTGTAACAATAATCAATGTCTGCCAATCGCAAATAATTTGTAACGTCTGAACATTGCTATTCCCGGCCCAACCCCGCCCTGTTTTCCTTCGGCAAACTTATCGTGCTAGAAGAAATGATGAAAATTGGCAATTACCAATCGAAGGAAATATACTGTCAGAACTCTGACTGTTTCGTGAAACAGATACAATGATGCGTTTTTAAGATAGTCCTTACAGTCTTCAAATGCATTTTTCTGATGCATTCACTTAAGTTTTCAATTTCATTTAGTTATGGTCACCTTGAGCAAACACTATTGTTTTTAGTTTCACCCAAACATGTTTCGCCGGCGTTACAGTATCATCAGTGGGATATTTAGTTTATACTGTCTGTCAAATTAACAATGAAATGATTGTTACTTTTCGTACATTAAGTGTAGAAACTGAGTTACAGATAATTGTGAAACTAATATAAATCGTTTCTTATTTCTGTAGGTAAACTAGGCTTACCTTAATACCACATGTAGTTGTATTTGTGGTTCTTTAACTCACAAAACTTCACTGTATATTCTTGACAGTTTGTCATCAGCAAACCAGAACATTTAGCTACCCTAACAGCTTCAAGTGCTCCGTCCGGAGTCTGAGTCATTTGCACGTCACGCAAATTTATTTCAAAGTTTTTTATGACGAGAAATTGACGTTTATCAGGAAACGCTTCTTTTCGTTTCCGAAAACGTTTATCGGGATAAAAACGAAGAATGACGATTCTTGGATAAAGACGTTTCAACCGCTATAAAACTTATAATCCCATTTGAAAAATCAGCTCTCAGAAAAAAAAATTAATTGTTGCACAACTTACAGTTCGATACCTTCGCTCGGTGAGTGCTTGCTTTTATTGTAGTTATTCGACACAGTTACTGCGCACAATCAAATAAAGTATTTAGATACAGGTGACTCCATCTGGAGCCATGTGCAGAGCTACCACATTAATAACGTTAATAATGCAAGAAACAGCTTTGCTCGCATGAAATCTTTATTTGAGGCCTGGAAAACGTTCTCGGTCAATTAGTGACCATCTTCAACGCTAGAAATGATGCACTGTGGACCCATAGAGACCAGCAAATTGCATTTTAACATCGGAGTGTAACTGTATACAGTCAATGTCAATCATCATCACATTGACATACACATTGACTGTATACGGTTACACTCCGGTGTTAAAATGCAAACTGCTGGTCTATATGCCCACAGGGCTTCATTTATATCATTGAAGATGGTCACTCAGAGATCGATATGGATTTGTAGTAGTCAAATAAAGTTTCATGCGACCAAAGATGTATCTTATATTCCTAAATAATGTTAAATATTGTAACGTGTTTGCAGACGTGAAAACACAACGTGTATACATAACTTTGATTTTAGGTTATATGCAGCAGTGTATGAAATTTAGTACATATATCGAAATTTTAATTAAAACTGAGAGGACAATAATATGTCACTGCATTTCTGAGATATTGGCTTTATATCCGACGGAAGAACTCTCGTTGCGTGGCAACCCCTAATGCGAAATACTTACCATTCCTTGTAATGAAATGCATCTTTAATCCTTAAAATCGACTAGGATCGGTGAAGGACCATCATCATAGGCGAAAAGGTATTAAAACAGGTTAGACAACAGCATTAAATAAAATAAACCTGATTGAGGACACCAGGAGTCACTTTCACTAAAATTACAAAAGTCATACTCGATTATCCAGCAATCAGGTTCAGTATGATCTTTGCAATTTTAGTGAAAGTGACTTCTGCTGTTTTCAGCCAGATTTATTTTATTTAATGCTATTGACTAACCTGATTTAATACCTTTTTAACTATGATGATTGTCCTGGACTGAAACTGGTAGATTTTAAGGATTTTATAAACAGCTGATTGTTAAAGATGCATTTTATTAAATGCACGACGTCTGTTAGCATTCACCTTACGAAAACTTTTGAACTTCCATTTGAAGACAATATGGTGTGAGAAATTTTATTTACACATCGTACGGTCTGGTATCTCCTCTTGATAAGCTACTGCATTTCTTTCTGCTATTTGTCATACCCTGTACATAAATGAATCGAGTCATCGAGTCATAGAAAGAAAATTGTGACCTCTTCACTGTTACAACAAATCTGTTTTATAGACGTAGCAAACACTACTATTACAATAAAATGAATGGAACGAGCTGAAAAAAGCTCCTATCAGAGCATAAGAAATGCAAATGTTTTCCAGTCAAACTACACCGACAGCTGCCTCAGTCCTCATCCTTGGAGGACTGACGAACATGTCAAGATATTTTTTTATGTGAAATAAAGTGTTTACGAGACAGCACGTAAGTCGAGGAACTAGTTTTCTCTTATTAAGTATAAATCTGGCCAGAACATGTCGCCTTTTGCTGTTACTTCCTAAGAGGATTCTTATGTATGGGTTACTAATATACACTTAATCAACTTACTATTACAGACACTTGATATGCTTTGCTTCGCCTGAAATGTCTTGTCGCTGTCGGAGTGCGGTAAATGATAGAAGTGTGCCGGTGGACTTGCGTGCCACGTCTACACGGTACAGCACCGCATTCCATCTGGAGTCAGCCTTTTCTGAAAGCACGCCATATTTCATCAGCGTTATCTCGCGCCTCGTAATGAATTCCGTTTCGTTTGCTCACCAGGCCGGAGACCAATGCATTAACTGAAATGAGGAAGACAAATTACGGCGCGCACTCCATTCGTCACGCTTCGGCGACAACTTCACGGCTGCCTAATGAAATCGCCGTCAAGAGTCTTAATTAAAACGCTCTGACGGCGTTATTATTATCTTTGCCAAAATGAACCTTGATCTCCATGACGTCGCCACGTCTTCAGTCTGCTCTCAAGTGCTGTACACAACAATAGCCTGTTACCGTTACTTGTCATATTGCGTGACATGCTGCACTGTACAACCAAGCTCGCCTTGGTAAATAAACAGAAAATTCCGACATTATGTTATTGCCCAAAATTGCAAATCAGTTTTACCAAATAACACACAAAATTACACAGTTATTGGGAATAGTTAACTGAGCCACTCCTCATTATACCTCAGGCGGATATGAATTGAGTGGGAAAGTAAATGAAAGTGTTATGTAAAATACGGACGTGTTGAAAATTAATCGTATTACGCTGTCTTGTTAGGAGAAAGATACTTTATCAGAAAATAGTTTTATGATATTGACCGTCAATCGACTAAAACAGAAACCGTAAAAGCATATTTTACTGTATTAAGAAGTACACAGCTCCACAACTTCCTCAAAAATGTAGTTGATACAGCTTTCTACTCAGCTGCGGTGTCTTCATCTGTAAATAAAATTATGAAATGAGCCTAGTGTGATCGTGTCATATGAATTTACTAAAACACATGCTATTTAAAAACTAGCGGTTTTAAGTAATTAAAAATGAAGTGGCTGGCCCGCTATTGGCTGCCAACATGCTATAATTGATAAATTTTTAATGTTAAGCCCAATGAAACTTCCGTAATACGAAACACCTAGAACAGTGGTAGAAGGAGGTAGATATTTTCATATCTACAACTATGATGTTACCTTCTGCATTACGGATTTTCTCCGGTAATGTATGTGATCACCAGATACTAGAAAATAAAAAATACCAGGTACTAGAAAATTCTGACCTGCATACCGATCGGCTACTGAAGTGGTAATAAAAACGAAAGTAATAAAATTTCTTTAATTGCATTGTAAGGGCATTCAAGTTTAAATTATTTGCAGTAGCACACATTAGCGACAACTAAAATTTTCAGGGATGTGTGTGTGGGATAAAAATCGCAAAGGGGGACTAAGAGAGAAATCAAGAAGATTCAAATAGATACAGGTTGCCATTCTTATGACGACATGAAGAGGCTTGCTCAGGGTATAGAAGGGTGAAGAACTGCATCAAACCTGTATCCGGACTGAAGACCACAACAACAAAATACTGTGAAAATGCTAGGTAGTTGGTGTTGTCAGCAATGAAAATCAAAGAATCGTAGTAACGACGTGTCTAGAGAATGTTGCTTATTGGCTTCATTATTTAATTTACGTTTTGGTAAAAGAAACTTTCTGATAACTTATCACCGTGAAGTAATTTACCGATTTATAATTGCTCATTTACGAATAGTTAAGGCAATGAAAACTGAGAGAGAAGAAATATAGAGGTTGAGGAGGAGGAAACTGTGAGAGTAGGAGGTAGGAAAATATAAAAGGGGAGATGGATAGAAATGGGGATTGGATAGTTGGACATGGAGGAGAATAAGGGGGTCGAGATAGATAGAATGAGAGGAGAAGATGGACAGAGGGAATGGTAAGGATTGGTGATGCAGGTCCCAATTGCATTTACAATGGCCTCATACCGCCCCTGACCGCAACACTTGACTGTCCATAGCGGCCTGCCATCTAATTTTTAATTCTTCGCTTGCATTTAACTAGCTTCTGCTTTTGCAAACTACCCTAATACGACATGAACATATTATTCTCAAACTGTAAACGTCCCATATAATAATTTTATTTTCTGATCAGGTATAGTATTTCTGACGAATACAGTTCAAGTATTTCGAAGCTACTTGAGGAGCTGCATTTTACCTTATACACTAAATTAGAAAATTATTAAAAAACCGGGGGATATACTAGACATTTGTTAATAAACGACGGTTTACTAACACCGGAGAATGTTACTTATGACTCCCATTCAAAATGCAATCGGTTCCTACATCGTCAACATTTCCTTTCTCCATCTCTTTCTCCCCTCCCCCTCTCTACCCATGTCTTCTTCCTTATTCTCCTCCTCATAATGAAGCATTCAAAATAGGAAAATTACCTCTCTTAGAGAAGTGAACAGAAAGTTACTTTTAAAGAAAAGTAAGCTAAATAACTAAGCCAGTAAGAAAAGTTTTTACAGGCGTTGTTATTCGGAGCTTCGATTTTTATTGATGACAACATCACGTAACTATCATATTCAATATTTTAGATACCATTAATTGAACACCCTTAGAATGTGATTTCATGAAACATTGTTACTTTCGTGTTCCATTATCACCAAATTATCGATACGCCGGTCTGAAGTTAGTACCACCTCGGTTTTCGATGTTCACCTACTTCATCCGTGATAAAGAAGGTAACATGAGAGTTATGAAAATATTTACCTCCTTTACCACGATGAACGGTGACTTGAACATATATGACTACATTTCGAATTATATAGGCTTAATTTAGGTTGGTATTAAAATTTTATTCTTCAGTTTTCCTCATCACGTATCAATTACGTACATTTCTCAATTATAGTATCGTAGTAACATATCAGTGCCTTATACTCAACCAAAATCAAGCATTTCTCATTTTAGAAATACTTTTGTACGTAACATTAATGTAGTCTTTCTAAAACAATGCTTGTAAAAGTACTTATACATTCGAACTTTGGTGAAAGCGAAACAGGGTTCCTGCGTCAAACAATCTAAACTACACAAAGATACGGATAAAGGAAGGGAAGATTAATAGTGTTTAACGGAACACATGTTCGGACAGTTTTTTGAAGAATGGGGAACGAAATAGACCGGGCCCTTTGTAAGAAACCATCCTGGAATTTTGCCTGCAGTAATTTAGAGAAATCACGGAAAACCTAAATCACTATAGCCGGAGGCGGGTTTGATTCGTTGTCCTCTCGAAGGTGAGTCCAGTGTGTTACACAAGGATGAATAGTTTTCTAAGTCCCAGCAGCTGAACTCTTCGCAGAATCTCATTGATGGACCGTGTGAAACGCTACAGCAGAGGTATTATGAAACACAGAAGGGGCTTACTGCTAAAAATACGGAGAGTTCAGAGTAACTCATCCTGTGCAGAAAAATAATTCCTGAAATAATCATGACTGAGAAATATCATAAAATCGTTACAGTACCTTCTTTTACAGAACCATCAGTTTAATAAGTCATGGTTGCAAAATATTAACACGAATTATATACAGAAGGATGGAAAAGCTGGTAGAAGCCGAACTCGGGGAAGATCAGTTTGGGTTCAGGAGAAATGTAGGAACACCGGAGGCAATACTCACTTTACGGCTTATCCTAGAAGATAGATAAAGAAAAGGCAAACCTACATTTCTAGCTTTTGTAGATTTGGAGAAGGCTTTTGACAATGTTGATTGGAATAAAGTCTTTCAAGTTCTGAAGCAAGCAGGAGTAAAATATAGGGAGCGTAAGGTTATTTACAACTTGTACAAAAACCAGATAGCGGTTGTCAGAGTTGAAGGGCATAAAAGGGATGCAGTGGTTGGAAAGGGAGTAAGACAGGGTTGTAGTCTTTCTCCATTGTTATTCAATTTGTAAATTGAGCAAGCTATAAAGGAAAGCAAGGAGAAATTTGGAGAAGGAATTAAAGTTCAGGGTGAAGAATTAAAAACGTTGCGTTTTGCCAACGACATAGTGATTCTGTCAGATACAGCAAAGGACCTGGAAGAGCAATTGAACGGAATAGACAGAGTGCTGAAAGGTGCATATAAGATGAACATTAACAAGAGCAAAACTAGGGTGATGGAGTGCAGTGTAATAAAATCAGGTGATGCTGAAGGAATTAAATTGGGAAATGAAGCAATAAAGGAGGTAGATGAGTTTTGTTACTTGGCCAGTAAAATAACAAATGATGGTCGCAGTACAGAGGATATAAAATGCAGAATGGCAATGGGTAGAAAAGCGTTCTTGAAAAAGAGAAATTGGTTAACATCGAATATTGATTTAAGCCTAAGAAAGTCGTTTCTGAAGGCATTTGTATGGAGCGTTGCCTCGTATGGGAGTGAGACATGGACGATAAACAGTGCGGATAGGAAGAGGATTGAGGCTTTGGAAATATGGTGCTACAGAAGAATGCTGAAGATTAGGTGGGTGGATCGCGTAACTAATGAGGAGGTACTGAACAGAATTGGGGAGAAAAGAAATTTCTGGCATACCTTGACTAAAAGAAGGGATAGATTGGTAGGACACATTCTTAGACATCAAGGAATTGTGAATTTAGCGTTGGAGGGAAGTGTATGGGGTAAAAATCGCAGAGAAAGATCAAGAGATGGATACAGTAAGCAGATTCAGACAGATGTAGGTTGCCGTTCTTATGTGGAGATGAAGAGGCTTGCTCAGGATAGGGTATTGTGGAGAGCTGCATCAACCAGTCTCCGGACTTAAGACCACAACCAGAACTGTGAGAATAGTATTTCGTGCGGCTACTCTGTGTAGAGTTCTTGCTGATTGCTTGAAGAAATAATGCGTGTCGGAAACTCCCTTTTAAACTAATGCGTGTTTGTTGAATATTACTGCATGTTGCTTGAATTTCGTAACACCATGAAAATCTAATACCTTCAGTTTGTATTATTTTCCATGGTTCGGAGATAAATTCTAAGTAAATAACGGCCCGATGAATTGATTAAAGAGGCATAGCGGTGAAAACGTTTCAGCTCTATACCTGTGAGCTTCGTTTCGAGGGTTAACGATGTTAAATACTGATAATTAAGACGAATTCGGCTTGTTTAACTTTTATTGTGTAAATGAGTTTTCAAGCTTTCATTAATGCGTTTTAAGGTCGTAACGTTCTTGGGAAAGTTTTGTCTAATAATGAGAACATCAAGTCTGAAACTCTTATGTATAAGTCCATCTTTACTGATATTGGTTCAATCGCTTTCTATACATTTCCAGAGTAATTTTGCCTTTGTTATTTATCTATTAGTGTCTAACTGATTAGATAGTGAGTTTCACATTTAATTAATAATTAAATGGTAACATAGTCCACGGCTGTTATTACGAAAAAAAGGCCATTATTTTACTTAATTCTATACACTATCATGTATCCCCCTTCTTGAAGAATTTCGAAATTATCTGTAGTACGTACATGCTGTAACATAGGTCTGACTATAGTTCAAAACTTAAAGCAGCGATTTGTTGAGCAGTTCATAGAAGAAATAGGGGGAAAACGAAATACAGATCAGGAATCGTCAACCTTATTACCCTTGAGGCAATTCAAATTACGTTTCATAGTTGCGTGCCACACTTGTACATCTCTTTCTTTCTTTCATGGATGCGAATAAGAAAATAAGAGGAAAATCATAGAAAAATATTTTGTAATATTAGATGCAAATTGTGAATTAGAACAAGAAAACGTTTTTACATATTTATATTTCATCTACGCAAAAAAAAAAAAAAAATCTCCCGATATACCTGATATATATTTGCGACACTGTATACACATCGGCGTTGAAAGAGAGGCTATTTTACTGCGACGACTGTGCGATTAGCGAAGGTGTGCTACGTAGCTCGAAGTGTTGTGGGTTTAAACATTAAAGTGTAATGCTGTTCGGCATTGTGTTAGTTTCAGAGCTTGTCTGGTTCTTTGAAGATCGTGTAACTGATAATGGCTAATAATTTGCCAAGGGTTTGGAGTTGAACTTAAATCGTTAATTTTTGGGTTTAAGCACTAAAGTGTAAATTGGGTAGGTTGTAGTTAATTTCGAGTTGGTCTTTAACTATTGGAATGCTGCTATTGCCCGTGGAAAAAATTGTGATATTACTGTAACCCTATGTACTAAACTTATTTAAATTACGAGACGTTCATTTAATAATAAAAATAATGACACTGTTTTAACAAAATCACATAGCGTTGCTGCCGTGATTTTATGAAATAATATTCTCTTCCCAATTTTGTGGCTTTCTTGGTGGCACAATACAAGAGCTTAGAGAGTGCTGGTGAGACGAAAACTGTAACGTTTTCCTAATAGAATTGAGCCACGCGTCTGTACACAGTGGGCTGAGGCAGTGATTGTGCGCTGATTGACAGCGGTTGCACGCTCACTAATCGGCAGGCTGTCTGGCTCACTAGGCCGTGCCTGTTCAAATGTTCAAACGTTCATAAAGCGTATGGGACTTAACTATGATGTCATGAGTTCCTAAACTTGCAAACTACTTATGAACTATCTTATATTAAAGACAGCACAAACTTCCATGCCCGAGGGAGAATTCGAACCTCCAATGCCGGAGACTGCGCGATCCGCAACATGGCGCTCCAGACCGCTCGGCTACTCCCGCGCGGCGCCGTACCTGTGTGGCTGGGGCGCTCGCAACCACACCGCGCGTCGAACTTTTCTATGCGGCGTGTCTCATTTGTATAGATAGAAAGCGCTGATGTATGTGAGATCCTTTGGAAACGAAATAGTTAACTGCATAAAAGTCTTAACACATTTAACAGTGCCTGTGTTACTTGAGGGAGAATGCTTAATAAAAAAAACGATATGATAATTTGTTTAGATCTTTAGCAATTCTTATCGATAAGACGCTAAGATTGTTTATGTAGCTCCTTGACAGATGAATGACTTGCTAGCAGGAGAGACGTGAGTGGAGTGTCGCATGATGTGTAGTCAAGAATAGCTATCACAAATGGCCTGTGGTTGAAAATAAAATAAAAATGGAATGGCGTTACTTAATAGTGAACTTTATTGCAGCAAGCTTGGACTGTCTAGCCATAGACTTCCCATCAGAATGCTCATAAAGATGCTGTACGTGTGAGAAGTCGTAATTAACATTATTAGTTATACCACTGCTTGACTTTACACCTCTGGCATTACAGTTGAATTTCTTGATTTTCCGTCTTCGTGTACATACAATTTTGTACGTAGTAGGACTTGCAATTAACGTTCAGAAGTTAAGTGTACTGCACTGAAACGACACCAGATCGGTAGCGCTTGGCCTTCTCTCCAGTCTCACCTTTCCCAATTTGCCAACTGGAATAATCAGTTGGTACTCTCCGTGGACCCTGACAAATCCCAGGCATTCGTCGTACTACCCGCTCCTTCCGCCACCACGACCTCTATATCACTCTGTCCTATCCACCAAACACCCACTCTCAAGTACCTCTCAATCTCCTAGAGCCACAACCGTCAGACTGTTCATCAGAAAACCCTTAAGCGTCTTGACTTCCTCAAGCTTCTCTCTGGCGCGCCTCCGCCATATTTTACACCTACCGCTCCTTGATGCTTCCCATCCTCTGCAGCTTCCACCTGGGCTAGCTCTCTGCCTCCCCCACCTATTAGAAAACCCTGAAAATCCTTGATTGCCACATCCTCAGCCTGTCTTACAGCATTCGCCTCCGCTTCCCCACATAGATGCTAGGCGATCTCATTACCTTCCGTCATCTTCTATAGTTTATGGAGCATATCCGTAACATAACAAAAATTTTGATTCCTGTTATCTTCTGGTCTACCCCATCTTCTTGAAGCCTGGGTCTCTGCCACACCTTTACCGTTACAACTCTTCCTCTGTCCACGTCCACCTACTCAAAATCGTCCGATAGTAAATTTTGCCATCTCCCCCTCTCGGATGACGCCCTCCGTCACGACAACTACAACATCATACTCCATATAACCTCTCTTCCCCATCACCTCCATCTTCCCTACCTCACTTGACTTTTTCCTCTCTTTTCCCCTTCCCCTAGAGTCCTTTCTCAACCCTTCCTCTGCCCCACCTCTTCCTGTCCATCCTCACAACACCTCCTCTTCCCTCACTGTCCCTTGTGAGGTCTTATTTTAAAAGTGTTCTTTAACAGTGTGCCCTTAGTGTTACAGTGTTGTTTTCAGTGTTGTGTTGTGTCATATTTTAAAACTGACACAATCGGTGATCTCGGAAATCGAAGGGTTGTCTTCATCGCCCCTTTTGCTTCCTGTACGTATTTTACCTGGCATCCATTCGATCACAGAAATGGCTAATACTGTTTTGAGAAATATTCTTGCACACCTGCTCGAAGTGCTCTGCAAGCATTGTGGCCTGGTGAGTCGCATGTCTGTGTTGACTTCCCACCATAACCCGTAAGTTCTTCATTGAAGACTAGTCCAGAGATCGTGTTGGAGGGGGAAATTGCTGAACATATTGCAGAACATTTTGAGTTTCACTGTCAGTGCGTAGGCGTGTAATTTTCGACTGGAACAACACATCAATTTTCTGTTACAAGAATGGCAGAAGAATCACTCCAGTAACATTTTGCACTTACCGAGCACCGGTCAGCAATCCCTCCACTATCACCAAAGGTGAATGAGTGTCGTAGCTCATTGTAAGGCGTGCATTGGAGCTAGTGTGTTATTGATGTACACACACTACGAGACAGTGCCTGCCAGTTCCACGTGCAACTTAATCTGATTTAATCGTTGAAAACATCATGTTTTAACACTATCGGTAGTTTGTTGTTGGTGTTTTTGGATTTTGAGAGGACGAAACTACGAGGTCAAGAGTTCCCTGTTCCCATTGAAGACGATTCAGCCATGTAGGAAAAAAAAATGAAATATGGAGCGTATAACCTAGAGTGGTTCACAGTGACAATAAACATGACGCTGAAAGCACAAAAGTAGAAAAGATAAATGGAAGAGACCGAGTCTTTAACAGGTCTAAAACTATTCAGCAAAAGGCAGTGGCTGGTTGAACATAGAGGTAATACAAGGTGATCCAGCGACTCTGAACATATCATCAACTTGTTAAAAACAAGACATAAACTTTAAAAGAGACAACACAGGTCTTAAAGGGATGGTGGCCCGAAAAGTCAGGTTAATGGAACTATGAAAGCCAGGTGTACGAATGAAACCTAAAACATGGTCAGCCATAGAGGCATCGTCAGCTAAAATGCCAGGAAGCGCAGTAGGCTGATAGACTGCCGCAAGGAGGCTAAAAGCGGAGAGTCAGAATGTGGACCATTGTGAAGAGAGCACCACAATGGCAATTTGGTGGGTTCTGTCAACGTAAAAGGTGGCCATGCGTTAATCACGTATGGCCAATCCGTATTCGGCAGAGAACAACGAGAGGCCCGCCAGAAGGACTTCCACGAGGCCATACAGGTCTTCATATAACGGCGCTTGTTCGGTTGAGTCAGCCCATGGAATACTCCAAATCTGAAGGACCTGGGGGTGTAACTGCGATTGGAGGTTTCCAGAAGGCCAATATCCAGGGAGCGTGAAGTGGTGGCGCGCTTGGCCAACTTCGTGACATGCTCATTGTCTGATATACCGAAGTGAACTGGTGTGCAGACAAACGCAACGGAACCGCCTGACTTGCCAAGGGTGAAGACTGCGTTCGGAATTGACCGATCGACAAGATGTTTGGAAAAACACTGGTTAAGGGCTTGCAATCCAGTCAGAGAGTCACTACAGATGACAAACGACCCCCTGCGACGAACTAGAAAATGTTCAGGAGGTTATAAAATACTGACCAGCTCTGCACTTGTGCACTGTGTCTCGATCTGGCGACAGGAATTCAACAGTGTTACTGAGCCTTTTGAGTCACAGGACAAGTTAAACATAAACTGCGAGGAATTCACGAAGGAGGGTTATTGGAAGAGTAGTGGAAAGTGGGTGGGAAGGGAAGGGATTCAATTGGCGAGAGAAGGGTAAGCATATGGACCGAAATTGGGAGAGCAAACCTGGGCCAACCTTGTGCAGCAGTCTGAAATATAAGACTGCGATTCGGATTTTAGGGGGAAGCATAAATGTGGGTAACACACGAGGCTAACAACTGTTGCTGGTGGAACAGCAGGGGGTGGGGGGAGCAGACCAGGCTCATGCAAGGGGCTTGTCACCGGGTTTGTGTGAATAGTCCCTACTTTTAAGCAGACACCAGTAGGAAGAATGGGGTCTAATATCCACAATGCAAAAGGAGCTACCAAACCATAGTGCCATAGTGCAGGCTGGATGGGATTAGTGCCTTATAAAACTGCATGAGAGTTGGACATGTGGCTCCCCAACACTGTGGCTGAGGCAGTGCCTTATATGTAGGTAGAGCCACCAATTTAGCTTCAGTTGACGAAGCAGTTCACCACCGAGGTACAACTCTGGGTCCAGTGGAACTACCCGACGGTGAAAACTGGACGTCATAGGCAGATGCCCATGATTGTGCCGTTTGGATGGCTCCCTGCAGCTGCAGCTCCAAGAAGGAACAGACAGATCACCCCCACAGCCTCAGCAAAAGGAGCTGCCAAATCATAGTGCCATAGTGCAGGCTGGATGGGATTAGTGACTTATAAAACTGCATGACAGTTGGACAGGTGGCTCCCCAAAACTGTGGCTGAGTCAGTGCCTTATATGTAGGTACAGCCGCCAATTTTGCTTCAGTTGACGAAGCAGTTCACCACCGAGGTACAACTCTGGGTCCAGTGGAACTACCCAACGGTGAAAACTGGACGTCATGGGCAGATGCCCATGATTGGGCCGTTGGGATGGCTCCCTGCAGCTGCAGTTCCAAGAAGGAACAGACAGATCACCCCCAC
This sequence comes from Locusta migratoria, assembly GCA_026315105.1. Classification (NCBI taxonomy): domain Eukaryota; kingdom Metazoa; phylum Arthropoda; class Insecta; order Orthoptera; family Acrididae; genus Locusta; species Locusta migratoria. Next base: position 109,935,781 of record CM048747.1, read on the forward strand.
AGCCTCAGCAAGACGGTTCATTGCGACTAAAAATAGAGGTACACAGAGAAAATAACCTTTTGGGGCACTGGTCACCTGGACTTGGGTAGAAATGAGAGAGGTAGTAAGATTGGAAGTGGGTCCCGTAAGCCCCATAAGAACAGCGTAGCCGGTATATGTTGGGCCAGGTGGTGTCATACACCTGCGGAGATTGAAGAAGAGCAGTAAGACGTTTATGGCGAGTGAAAGCTCTGTGAATGGCTGACTTCAGTAACACAACCTGGCTCAGTGGCAGAGCGGTCCTGACGGAAGCCCTCCTGTTGTGGGGCCCAGAGTCCCCTATCTTCAAGGAACCATATGACCTGCCTGCTCACCAAACGTTCGTGGTGTTTACACATATAATAACTATCAACCGCCGGAGAATCTGCTTAAGCTTTCAACTCAAGGATGATGGTGCTATCGCGTCAATGAGACGGAAAAAACACCCACAGCCCATACACAGTTAAACAGGTCGAGAAACTGATGGGAGATGGAGGAACTGGTTGTGAACCCTATCTTGTCCTGGGAGGTATCGTGGCAAGGGAAATTTGGGATTCACGCTCACTGAGTGGGGCATTTTAGAATACCTGATGGCGTGTGCGGAATGCTAACTGCTTCTGCTCGCCCCTTTGAGGGCGCAGGTACTCACTTTAGGTTTTCAGTCACAGATCAACGTGCATTAGTGTTCTGCCATGTGCTTGGTAATAGCAATGAGGTCAGTGCAGAGAATACTCTGGATGTTGAGGAATGGGATTTCTTTCAGTAGGCGGTAGCTGAAAAGGCGCTGTACTTGTGACCATACCAAAGATAGGGAGGTACGAAATTTAATACTGGCTACATACCTCTCATCGGAGCTCTGCTTACTCTGCTGGATCAATTGCTGAGCACAGGCACAGAGCTGTTGAAATGCTATCAGGATTTATATGGATGGGTGGCGCCGGTGGAGCTGAAGTTTATATTCCTGGATGGTCTCGGCTATCTCTGGTGTCCACCTACCTGTACCGACTGCAACCATTTGTGGTCGAAACAGTTGCCTCAGAAGTGGAAACAATAGTGTCAGTCGCCAGTTGCACTGCAGTATCAATGTCAGCTGCTGTTGTAGCAGCCAAGGTGTAAGTTGGACAATCAGCCCTATGGGCAACTCTCTGCAGGCTGATATTGCAGGAGCGACATGAAGATTGCGAAATGGTCACTGTCACATAGGTCGTCATGGACCCACCAATTAAACGCGTTTCACGGTTTGGGCTACAAGCAGAAATGGGCCAAAATGCGTGGGCACACAAGTGTTTAGGAGGCAAAGGAGTTCCACGTCCCTACTGCGGACCAACCTCTGTGTTTCACTCCACATTGAGTGGCGGGCAGTGGTGATTAAGAACGCTTGATAATGAAGTGTTTGACTAAGTGTGATGAGCCAACCACAGTACGTTTCATCTGTTACAAAAATTCAATTTACTTCTCAGTAAAGGTAGTGGCATCTTTGAAGTGTCACAAGGATTCACTTCATTTCACAGTAAAATATTTATGTGCACTCTCTGTTGCTTTTCTGAAACGAGGGCTTAACTTCACCATAAACAATAGTTGAGGTTTTTAATTTTTTAAACTGATATTGAGAATTTACAACACGGCATTAAAGTGAAGCATTCATTTTGAAGTAATTTATGGAAGTAATTAACGGATCAGTTAGAGCTTCTTTTCATAGCAATGTTCGACTGAGTTATCCGTTGCGTGGGCCTGACGTTTAAAAAAAATTATTGATTCACATAATTTACTAACAGGTCTTAGTTTTTGATCCAGTGTGTGGAACATCACAAAGAAGTTGATGTGCTTTTCTTATGCGTAGAAAATCTGAATTTTACGTAACCTATAGTTTGTTATCAACAGAAATCACTGCTAGTGAGACAAACAGTCACACATACACACTCACACGGTCAGATAGCAAATCCCAGTTCCATCTCCACGACCAGTCCAAAAAATAAGTTATACTTAATAAATATCATTAGAGCTTCTTTTCATAGCAATGCACGACTGAGTTACTCGTTGAGCGGACCTGACGTTTTATAAAAAATTATTTATTCACATAATTTACCAACAGGGTTTAGTTTTTGATCCAGTGTGTGGAACAGTCACAAAGACTTTGATGTGCTTTTCTTATGCGTGGAAAATCTGAATTTTACTTAACCTATCGTTTGGTATCAATAGAAATCACTGCTAGTCAGACAAACAAAGTCACACATACACACTCACACAGTCAGATAGCAAATCCCAGTCCAAGAAATAAATAATATTTAATAAACATAATGAAACAGATAACTTTCTAGCGCTTCCGTTTTCTCTCCAAGCCGGATAAAATAATTGATAATAGTGAAACAAAGTAGAACGAATAGGCCTACGGCAGCGACAAGCATCGGAGATATAATTTTAGTAAAAATATTATTTAATAAATGTAATAAAACAGATAGCTTTCAAGCGCTTCCGTTTTCTCTCCAGGCCGGATAAAATAATTGATAATAGTGAAACAAAGCTATCTATTGAAGTAGAACGAATACGTCAGCGACAAGCGTCGGAGAAATAATTTTAGTAAAAATAATATTTAATAAATATAATGAAACAGATAACTTTCAAGCGCTTCCGTTTTCTCTCCAGGCCGGATAAAATAATTAATAATAGTGATACAAAGATATCTATTGAAGTAGAACGAATACGTCAGCGACAAGCATCGGAGATATAATTTTAGTAAAAATATTATTTAATAAATGTAATAAAACAGATAGCTTCCAAGCGCTTCCGTTTTCTCTCCAGGCCGGATAAAATAATTGATAATAGTGAAACAAAGATATCTATTGAAGTAGAACGAATACGGTAGCGACAAGCGTCGGAGATATAATTTTAGTAAAAATAGTATCTAATAAATATAATAAAACAGACAACTTTCAAGTGCTTCCGTTTTCTCTCCAGGCCGGTTAAAATAATTGATAATAGCGAAACAAAGATTTCTATTGAAGTAGAACGAATACGTCAGCGACAAGCGACGCAGATATAATTTTAGTAAAAATATTTAATGTAATGCTACAGCGACGACGCAGTAGCTTCATTGCCTGCAATTGATTGCAGAAGGTTTTCAATACTGTTGGTGTGGAGAGGCAGCGGCTCGTGAGAATGTGTGGGCAGCCTGCGCCGCCGTCGGCGTCGGGAGCGGATAAGAGCCAGCCAGCTGCGGGCAGCGCCGTGCTTAAGACTGCGTGAAATATGGCGGCGCGAACGGCCGGCGAGCGCTAAATGGCAATTTACGGGGGCGCTCGCCTCTCAAGTAGCAAACGTAATAATCCCCCCACGTAATCACAGTTGAGTCAGCCTCGAAATTGTGTGTGACACAGAGCGCCGGAATGCGCGCGTCCGGACCTCCCCTGGGGTCGTCTGCCGAGGACGCGGGGGGGGGGGGGGGGGAGAGGGGGCGGAGCGACGACAAAAAGGCCGCCCCGCCCCCGGCACTTCATTTGTAGGCGCGCCACTGTAAATTAGATTCGTTTCGCCGCAGTGTCCCGGCGACAGTAGTCTCTCAAGTACCCTTCAGAGGAGGAGAGGAGGGGGTTGTAACATACCGCCTCGGAACATACATTCCAGGACTGCCTTCCTTCCTGATTACACTTCAAGCTTGGCAGAGTGTTAATTCTTTTTTGCAATTTTTTTTTTTCAATCTTCAAAGTATCACTTTCATTTTTTACACAGTCGAAATTACAAAATTACGACAGTTTTTTCTAATTCATTCTAGCGTTGTTGTTGAAATAGTGCATAAGAAGTAGACGAATTTTTTACATTAACAAATCGATAGCTCAAGCTAGTTGCGGATGGTGATTCAGATGACTGGGGTTCACTCCTTTCAGTGTCGGATTTGTGATATTTCCGAACCGGGGCTGAAACTTCATAGTGCTGCCCCCTCCTTACCTTACCCAACGCAAATGCTGCTCTCCCCCACCTCTTTTCAAACAGTTGTATATTTGTTACAAGAGTATAAATGATATTTAAATCGCGACACATTCGCGAAAACATCCGAAGTATATGTGGCAAGTAACAACACAAAAGTGTAACTTCGTAGGCTTTCCTGGCGTGACAAATCTTCGAAGTCTCTGCGGGTATTATGACGGATAATAAAATCAAAACGATCCAATATTTCGACGGTACAACTGTCCGTCATTCTCAGGAACGTTCGCTGCTGCTGAGTCTCGCTGAATACTGGTGTAAGATCGAAGTACCACGTCCTGTATAGGCGCCGGCCGTCACAGGTTCTGCCTCTTAGACAGGGCTGGTGGTGGCGCCTTAACGTATCGTTGCGTCCTGTTTCACTAGGGGCGGCGCCCTGTCTAGGAGGCAGAACCTGTGACAGCCGCCGCATGCGCCGTGCATGCGACCGACGCCTATATAGGATATGGTACTTATATCTTGCACCAGTATTCGGCGGGACTCAACAGCAGCGACAGTTCCTGAGGATGGCGGACAGTTGTACCGTCGAAATATTGAGACTTCGAACAATATAAAAGTCACGATTCTTCCCGTATCTGTTAAAAAGAAGGTTGGGTTAAAAAAATTACTTGCAGTCAGACTCGAACCCACTACCATTTACACTTCAGCGCTGTGCCGCTAAGCACTCTTGAAAGACAGAGAGTAGTGCTTTATTATTATTCATGATCTGATCTTCTAAAAGCTTTTATAGCTGATGCGTATTTTAATTGAGACTCATGTATTACCAAATATGACGTGCTTTTGATGCCAAAAACCAATGTTATGGACTGATGTTCCCTTATTTAGGATCCGTCCACGCGCAAGTCGAGGTATGCAGTAGGTCAATTGTGTTGCTTCGGAACCACTCGTGAGTAATCGCCAGAGCTCGAGTAGCCAGGAGCTGGCATCTCCACAAGCTCCTAAGCCAATGTAAAATCGGCGTTTCCCCTCTGCCCTCCCTGCCACAGGAGAGCCCATTTTCTGCCTCCACGAGGTTCAGGAGAGAATTTGTACCTCAGCCGCGCATACGCATTGGAACGCTGCGCACACTGCCGACGTATCAAACGTATTGTCTGCGCGACGTAAACCGTTCCTAATGCGATAAAAATACGTTGAATTTGCGTTCAAAATGATGTGACAGAAGAACGAAACGAAGAATGGTAGTAGAGAAACAATTTTTATTATATTTATGAAAAAACGTTTTTCACGTTTACCTTTTTCTGGGGTTACTGAACCAGTAAACACATGGGACGCGCCGCCACTTGCTCAAATACAGGTAAAGTACGTGGTGTTCATCCATCCCCAAACACCCACATTAGAGCTGTGTGCAGGTAGGAAGGCTGGCGGTGGGGCAATGCACAGTAGCGAGAGCCCGTGTACCGCGTGACGACCCAGCCAATAGCGTCATTTCGCTGTTTCGCGCCGGGCCGAGTGTGCTTTGAACGTGTAGCCCTGATTTTATCTCCAGTGGACGTATATTGAAGGTTGTTTACTTGGCAAAGTGTTCGTTATGGTTGACGGATCAGAGAAGTGGCAAGTGTTACATAAGCAAGCAAGATCTGTTTTGTTCCAAGTGTTAAACTACTTAAAAAGGGAGGCGAAAGCAGACAAAGCAAACGCGTCCGTCAGAGAGACTGGGTCAGCGTCTTTTAAATCTGCAGGGAAGACCTGATCACTACTGCAGGAAAGCGACGCAGTCGTAAGAAAGAAGTAGACGATATTGGCGATTTTGGAAAGAACGTTTTGCATCGAACAATATTTGAAATGTATTCGAGGACTAATATCCGACTTCAGACCAGTTAGTTTCATAAATGAAACAGAAGTAGGACAATGGCAGCGAAGAAGAGGGAGTCAATTCATTGCCTTCAGCGTGGATAAGTACTGAACACAACACAGCCTCGTCTCTGTGGCTGTTGCCTTACGTATTGTTATAGTCGACCGGAAATGTTTCAAATGTTCAAAAGTTTGTTAAGCTTATGGGACTTAACTACGGGGTCATCAGTCCCTAAACTTACAAACTACTTAGGAACTACTTACGAACTAGGACGGCACAAATATCCATGCCCGAGGGGGGATTCGAACCCCCGACCGTAGTGGCCGTGCTGACCGTGACTGAAGCGCCTCAGTCACCTCGGCCACCGCGGCCGGCCGACCGGAAATACAATGATCCCTGGTGCTTGCGCCAATCAGCTTTGAGCGCCGGCCACGGCAGCAGACCATTGGAGTAAGTCAAACGCGAACTTTTCTCTGCGCATGCGCATGTCCGACTGCGCTGTGCACTTTTGCCAGTTCTGCAACACAACAGTGACTTTTAGCTATACTGTCTGGCAGAGAACTAACTACTTGACAACATGGTGGCATTCCGTTTCCGCGGCCGGGTCGGTCTCCCAGCACAGGCGGGGCCATGAATCATCGTGTTTAGGCCCGAATATAATAGCTGTTAATCTGGCTTTCAAACACTGATAAGAAAACCTGGAGATGCTTAGCTAATCTATATGAATACGGTCGTTTCGTTATCGGAATTGTCTTTCTTGAGACATTTCTGATTCCCTTTGAGTGTTATGCCTATTACGACCTAAAGATAAACAGATGTTACAGTCGATACAACAGATTTTTATTGACGTTTTATCACAAAACCGCGCAAGCGTCATATTGCGAGGCAATTAACGCATTTTCACACGTACGGCATAACTTTTCTTAAGATGTTTATTACTCTATTTCACGAAGTTTTATTCGTCACACTCTCCCCTTTCCCCGCACATTCCACATGAATTATCTCGACAATTGGTGAACACCGTATGAAAATCCGTTTCGTAGTTTTTGAGTTTATCGATTACACAGATAGACGTTGCGCGATCACTTTGTTTAGTTATTTGGATACATTTTTATGTATATGGCAAAAATCAAGTATAAAACTATTGAATGAACAGTTTATGTAGATCACGTATAATGTATATGATTGACAGGTAGCGTTATTTCCAAATACTTTAAATTAATTCACTCTTGACAGAGGGTACACTGTTTATATTTTCACTCACACATTTCAATATTGTTATACATTGATCATTATGGGTTTTGTTGCCGTCTGTGATCGTACCAAACAAGTTCAGAAAACTGCGCTTAGTTCAATACCAGTATACAACCTTCATTTATGTGGATGCTTTCTCTACACGTTAATCTATCCAGTAACTAAATGTTCATGGCAGTATAAATAAAGCATTTATTGAGAGCTCCTTACCATTAAGAATGTGTCGCCTAACTGAAACGAATCCCACGAAAAACGCATTAATTTTGAAGGCGTATACACAACAATTAAATCAAGACATCAGAATGTCTAGCTGAAGTGTGAGAAAGTAAAGTATAAGTAGATGATTCTGTACTGCATCCGCAGTATATCCATTGGAATGGTGAAACGCTAGTGAATACCAAAACTGTCTGGAGGGCGCGGCCGTAGCCGCCCAGCTGAACAACGGTGAGAGGGGGAGGAAGCGGCGATCTGGCGGCGTCGCGAAGTGTTTTCCCTCTCTGTCTGCGCAGATTGCTTCTCTCAGCAGTCTTACTACCTGCACACAGCTCTAGTACTTGGTGTAGCCCTCGCAGATGGCATATCACGAGCCATTTCTATTACCCATTCCATCATACAGATGGCGAATACTGTCTTGGAATACATAAATCCACAACTGCTCGACTTGTTTTCGTAGTTCTGCAAGAGTTCTTGGTTGGTGTGGTGAGAGGTGTCAATCCACTCTTCACTTTGTATAATCCTTAAAAAGATTATGTTAGTTTAAGTATGTGCCTGAAAGCCGCGCATAATTTTTTGTTAGATTGGCAGTACTGTTTGCGCCATATGTGGGAGTGCCTCTGCAGCTTCAGACAATTTCATTGTTAGTGCTATGGTGTCATCGATTGTTGACAGTGACTGTTGGAGGTGAAGTAATTGTCGTCATCTCGAGCATCACAATGCCTGTATGACACATATTTACAGTAATGCAAGGTTTTTTTTTTTTTTTTTTTTTTTTTTTGTATGTTTGTAAGACACGTATTACCAAATTCGATACGTTTATTACTGGTGAGTACAACAACACGAAGCTAATTGCTTGTTCTCTTAGACATTCTATTAAGTTGTAAGGCCTAGGAATTATGTAATGTAACTGCTGACAGCTGGTTTTCCTCCATACAACTGGTCAGACTACTTCAGGAGAAGGGGCTAACATACGCAGGTACATTGAAGAAAAGTAAACGAGTTCCTGCCTTCTAAGAACAGGTCTTTCGGCTCCTCCCTTTAAGGATTCAGTGACAAAAATACTCTGTTGTCAGTAGTCTGTAGGAAATGCAAAGCAGTGATACTACTCTCCATCATGAATTTCTCAAAAGGAGTGGATGAAATAAGGAGGAAACCTGAAATTGTGTAGACACATTGCACCAATGTGCAAACCACTCATCAATAGAAAATACAGATGCTGGACTATAGCAGTGCTTTTGGAAGAGGCTTGCACAGGATAGGATAGCGTGAGCTGCATCAAACTAGTCTCCGGGACTGAAGACCACAACATCAACAACAATAATAGTACAGTGAACGCCGCGGTGGAGCAGCCGAGAGGTCTAAAGCGCCTCGCTGCGGAGTGCGCGGTTGCTTGCCGTCGGAGGTTCGAGCCCTCCTTGAGGCATGGGTGTGTGTGTGTGTGTGTGTGTGTTGTCCTGAGGTTAGTTTATGTTAGTTTAAGTAGTTTGTAAGCTACGAACTGATGACCATGCAGTTTGGTCCGATAGCTTTACAAACTTTATTTTTCTTTTTACAGTGAACAGCTGCATTCTCTACTGTGTATAGATTCGTCAAGGGTCTCTAAGGTGTCATGAGACCGCATTTTCAGAAGAGGCTACTTCAATTTGAGAGGAAATTTGAGGATATAGCTGAAAATCTCCTTGGGATAAACTCACAGAAAAAGAAAGAGTGACAAACTAGAAATATAGAAGAAATAAAGTTTGTCCTTACCAGAAAAACAGGGACACTGCATATAAATGTGTAAACTGTAGTACATCTGTTTGCATGTACCACTCCATAAAAATGTGTGTTCAGTGCTTAATCGATACTTAGCAAAAGTGTTTGTGAATTTGAACTTTATACTTTATCTTTCTCCACAAAATTTATTTATTTTTATATTTTCGTAGAGTCCCTTGCGAATAGTATTCATTAAGTAATGTTGTTGTTGTTATGGTCTTCAGTCCGGAGACTGGTTTGATGTAGCTCTCCACCCTACTCTATCCTGAGCAAGCCTTTTCATCTCCTCATAAGAACGACAACCCACATCCAGTTGAATCTGCTTACTATACGCGACTCTTGGTCTCCCTCTGCGATTTTTACCCTACACACTTCCCTCTAATGCTAAATTTACGATTCCCCGATGTCTAAGAATGTGTCCTACCAAGCGATCCCTTCTTTTAGTCAGGGTATGCCAGAAATTTCTTTTCTCGCCGATTCTGTTAAGTACCTCTTCATTAGTTATGCGATCTACCCACCTAATCTTCAACATTCTTCTGTAGCACCATATTTCAAAAGCCTCTATCCTCTTCCTGTCCGCACTGCTTATCGTCCATGTTTCACTCCCGTACAAGTCAACACTCCACACAAAAGCCTTCAGAAAAGACTTCCTTACACTTAAATTAATATTTGATGTTAGCAAATTTCTCTTTTTCAAAAATGCTTTTCTTCCCATTGCCATTCTGCATTTTATATCCTCTGTATTGCGACCATCGCATGTTATTTTACTACCCAAGTAACAAAACTCTTCTACCACCTTCATTGTTTCGTTACCTAATCTAATTCCTTCAGCATCGCCTGATTTTCTAAGACCGCATTCCATTATTTTTGTTTTGCTCTTGTTAATGTTCATTTTATACGCTCTCTTCAACACACTGGCCATTCCGTTCAATTGCTCTTCCAGGTCCTTTGCTGTCTCTGACAGAATTACAATGTTATCAGCAAAACGCAATGTTTTTATTTCTTCCCCCTGAACTTTAATCCCTATTCCAAATTTTTCCTTGCTTTTCTTCACCGCCTGCTCGATGTACAAATTAAATAGCATCGGAGAAAGGCTACAACCCTGTCTTACTCCCTTCCCAACTGATGCTTCCCTTTCATGCCCTTCGAGTCTAATAACTGCGGTCTGGCTTTTGTACAAGTTGTAAATAACTCTCCTTTCCCTGTATTTTACCCCAGCTGATTTCAGAATTTGGAAGACTGTATTCCAGTCAACATTGTCAAAAGCTTTCTCCAAATCTACAAAAGCTAAAAATGTAGCTTTGCCTTTCCTTAATCTATCTTCTAAGATAAGACGTAAAGTGAGTATCGCCTCCCGGGTTCCTCCGTTCCTCCTGAATCCAAACTGATCTTCCCCGAGGTCAGCTTCTACCAGCTTTTCCATTCTCCTGTAGATAATTCGTGTTAAAATTTTGCAACCATGACTTATCAAACTGATAGTTCTGTAATTTTCACACCTGTCTGCGCCTGATTTCTTTGGAATGGGGATTATTACATGTGTCTGAGGGTATTTCGCCTGTCTCATACATCCTACACACCAGTTCAAATAGTCTTGTCATGGCTGGCTCTCCCAGAGACTTTAGTAGCTCTGAGGGTATGTCATCAACTCCTGGGGCCTTGTTCCGACCAAGGTCTTTCAGGGCTCTGTCAAATTCATCTCTCAGTATAATATCTCCTATTTCATTTTGATCTACTTCCACTTCCTTTCCTACAACATCGTCTCTAAATTCATTTCCTTAGTAGAGCTGCTCTATGTACTCTTTCCACCTTTCAGCTTTCCCTTCTTTGCTGAGAACTGGTTTTCCATCAGAGACCTTGATATTCATAGAACTGTTTTTCTTATCTCCAAATGTTTCTTTTATTTTCCTGTAGGCTGTATCTATTTTCCCCTATTTATACATTCTTCTACAGATCTGCATTTGGCTTCTAGCCACTCCTGCTTAGCCACTTTGCACTTTCTGTCAATCTCATTTTTTAGTCGTCTGTACTCCATTTTGCCTGTTTCATTTACTGCATTTTTATATTTTCTCCTTTCATCAATTAAATTTAGTATTTCCTATGATATCCAAGGATTTTTTGTAGGTCTTGCCTTCCTACCTATTTTGTCCTCTGCTGCCTTCACTAATTCATCTCTCAATGCTACCCATTACTCTTCTACTGTTTTATTTCCCCCTGTTTCTGTCAATTGATGCCTAAATCTCCCTCTGAATTTCCCCAGAACTTCACGTTCCTTCAATTTATCTAAGTCCCATCTCCTTATTTTCCTACCTTTCTGCAGTTTTTTCAGTTTCAGCCTACAGTTCATGACTAACAAGTTATGGTCAGTTATGCTCCGATCCGTAGAATGCCAGTATTGTCTTTCCTGATGACATCCTCCTGAGTAGTCCCCGCCCGGAGATCCGAATGGGGGACTATTTTACCTCCGGAATATTTTACCCGAGAGGATGCCATCATCATATTTTCATACAGTAGAGCTGCATGTCCTCGGGAAAAGTAACCGCTGTAGTTTCCCCTTGCTTTCAGCCGTTCGCAGAAACTGTGTGGCAAAGCCGCATTAGCTGATGTTACAAGGCCAGCTCAGTCAATCATCCAGACTGTTGCCCCTGTAACTACTGAAAAGGCTGCTGCCCCTCTTCAGGAACCACACGTTTGTCTGGCCTCTCCACAGATACCCCTCCGCTGTGGTTGCACCTACGGTACGGCTATCTGCATCGTTGAGGCACGCAAGCCACCCCACCTCGGCAATGTCTGTGGTTCATGGGGGTGGCATTAAGTAATATATATTGGAATTGTTTCTTGAAACTGCTATTGCCGGCCGCTGTGGCCGAGGCGACTGAGGCGCTCCAGTCACGGTCTGCACGGCCATTACGGTCGGGGGTTCGAATCCCCCCTCGAACATGGATATTTGTGCCGTCCTTAGGATTAGCTAGTTCATAAGTAGTTTGTAAGTTTAGGGACTGATGACCCCGTAGTTAATTCCCATAAGCTATACAAACATTTGAACATTTGAAACTGCTGTTCAGTGAGATTTACATACCAACTTGCTTTTGGTTTTTTTCCATAACAGTGTTCACCAGACACAGTTTTTCCTATTAAGTAATAAAAATCACTCTTCCTCTTAAGGGCTAATCTAGAAAACCAATATTTTTTACGATATTTTACTTTCCTGATGGCTAATTTCGGTACAGGGGGCTCGTGATAATATTTTCTGGCTTTACAGACAAGGGTTGCTGTGTGTTGCCACCGCCAGAAATGTTCTTTTGAAATAAAGCTTACAGGTAATGTGGAATCACCTCGGCTACCGGCTTTCCCTTGGAGGATCTACGGTGCCAGCGTATTCCATGTGTCCTTCCTGATAATCATACTGTAATCGTGAAATTATAGCGGAGCAGACGTTCTACTTTGAATGCAGGTGCCCTAATGGCTGACGCCCAGATATAAAGCCCAGTCGACACCCCTGAAATGAAATACGCCAAGACTAATGAGAGCGTTTTCTCTGGGCCTTCCTCGTCTTTTGGGTCCTGGAATAGGACCGCTCGGTAAAGACTGAAGGAATTCTTTGGGTCACTTCTTGTTCGCATCGACGGCACTTTGAACAGTAGCCGTTACATTTGAGATGTCTTACGACCCGTGGCTCTACCCTTCATTCGATCCCTGCGAAACCCTTCATTTCAGCAGGATAATGCGCGACCGCATGTTGCGGATCTTTTACGGGCCTTTGTCGATAGGGAAAATGTTCGACTGCTGCCCTGGACAGCACATTCTCCAGATCTCTCACCAATTGTAAACGTCTGGTCAATGGTAGGCGTGCAACTGGCCAATCACTACTCTTGTTGAACTGTGGTATCGTGCTGAAGCTGCATGGGCATCTGTATCTGTACACGCCATCCCAGGCGTATCAAGGTCGTCATTACGGCCAGAGGTGGATTTTTTTGGTACTGATTCATCACCCATATGTAATCACATATCATTTGTAGTATAATATATTTGTCTAATAAATAACCGTTTATCATCTGCATTTCTTCTTAGAATAGCAATTTTAATGGCCAGTAGTGTAAGTTTGGCCGGGATCGGAGCCCGCCTTTTTCTTCCTCCATGGAGAGAAAGATCGTGTTTCGGACATGCTTCGAGAGTACTTTCAGAGGGCACTGAAAAAGAGCAGTCACTACTTCGTTCCAGTGCCTTCGCCGTTTTACTGTTTTTATGGCTTTTCGTGTGGAACTTTTTACAGAGTTCGGACTTTGGTTTGAAAGTTTAATTGGTGTTCTGAGCCTGAGTCCGACGAGATTAAGTTCAGATAGTCGTACGTTAGTCGCACCGACGCACTAATCACGACCTACTCCCAGTTCTGTTGTCATTAAGCCTATAAATAAAGAATGAAAAGTACCCACAACGAAGTATAAAAACTTCCAATGTTTTGTCACTAACAGCGAAAAGTATACTTTTGAACAGCTTTTAAACTTGCATTACGCATATGACAGATTGCGAGATAAAAATACGTTCATAAAGCTGAGAGCTGTGCAAATTTTCTCTGCAGTGCTTCACAGTCGGTGCATGGTTTTATTAACAGACTCCCTGATTGTATCATGTATAAAGGATGTGCGTATTCTGCCACGAGAGGTGACTTATAAGGGTGTAATACGGCAGCACAGATGGGCAGATGGTTCTATTGTTAGCAGAAGTTGTCCACACGCTGCTGGTTCATGACGATAAATTATCACTGAAATTTTCTGCTTGTGAAAGAGTAATGGGTGAACATAATACTCTTCCTGGTACCCCACACACAGCACAGATCACAATATCCGAGTTAATCGCAGTGAAATGACAAATGCTTGCCTGTTTCTCTCAGCGGTTTTTTCCTGCTATTCTATTTTCTTCTTTTGCTGAGACTTTCACCTCCTTTTGGAAGTGACAAACACTGACACACTGACTGTGACTGCCTTCCTGCCCAACCACAACAATAACCGCAGATGACTAGTAAATTATTATGCTGTATGCAATTTCATACCAATGCTGTTACCTTCTTGTTCAAAGATTTTTTTGATTGGTTATTCTATCATTACTTTGAAGAGGAAAACCTAAGATACTAATATTTTACTGTGGACAATATTTAATTTTTCTGCCTACAGCATTCAGAATGCAGTAAAATGAACGTTACAGCGGTTATGGCAAATAAACAAAGTTATAGGAGTAACTGTCGAAATGTGGCGAACTCGAGACGATTACTAACTCGAGTGTTTCTTAGGCTTCCTTTTGTTCTGATCGTTGCGGTTGTTTCCAATTAAAATAAAGGAAGAGGAAAAGCACCGGCCTTAAACAGATTTTTTTAATAAAAGTTTGTCATAATTGGGGAAGATCCTTTCAATCAATTTATTAAGGAGAACAGCCAAAACGTTTTAAAATTTTTGATGTAAGGAATGAAATGAAAGTTCTGAAGCTGGCGCTTGTACTGCAGAAACAGATAATCTGAATAACAAATGAAAGCTATCTTGGGTGTTGTCCTTAATAAACACATTTTTCAAGCATCTTTTGATAAGCAGGGACATTTGTGCATAGTGCTTGTTATTCAATGCTTAATTTGTAGTTATTTGTCTTCGCAACTTACTTCAAGGATGGCAGTGTGCCACGTTCTCTGGCCGTTACGACAAAGAGAGCGTGTCTTGGTTCCATTCTTTTCCTGATAATGAATAAAAACGTTAGACGAAATTACAAGCGTTTGATATGTCTTAAGGTTTTTCATTGTTAAAATTCAAAATTCCAAAAAATTAGTAGTCAATAAACCCATACGAAACTAATAATGCGCCCTGATTCATACGAAATTGACATACAACAGTTCCATCACTAAGCAATGACTGGGCGAAGGAAGCTAATGGCGTCCTTTAATCAGGTAGTAAGTAAAATTTTCTAAAATCACACTAATATCTACGAAAAGGTGATTACTATAATTCGGTTGTTTTTTTGGAATATGGAACTGACAATGGGTTTCTTGTACGTCAATCGAATTTGATATTTAACTTGAATGTCATCCGTCGAAGTAAATATTTTTGCGTTGTCAATACAAATGGTGAAAAATCTGTCATACTTTCAATATTTGTAGAACACATAACTGCTTGGCTTAAAGATGAATTATTCTATACATTACTGTCATGTGACCCTTATTCAAAATCTGAAAAATGAAGCTCTTCTTGCTTAAGAATTTTATGTTAGTTTAGCTTACGAAGTATTCCCACAAGTGTTCACTTTTTCAAATCATTGCTATGCAGCACTCTCTTCACTTGTGTATTTATCTTTAGGGTTCTGCTATTGAGGGACATACCAACATAGGTATTCTGTAAGTCTATAATAACAAAGAAAGCTGTTGCTTATTCACAAGCTGTACAATATAACAACTGAGTTGATTTGCGTTGTTATTTGCTCTCCATTCCTTAAAGCTAGTTACAGAATTACAAATAAGACACTTTGTCGACAGCCGAGCCAACTGTGCTCGCTTTTCAGTCGGCTCTATGATCAGCTTGTCTGGCATTCTTCCTGCTGTTAGCATGACAGAAACTAAGCAACACCATGCAGTAAGTTTCGCAACAATGTTACTGACGAGTTATAACGTTTTTGTCGAAAATTAGGCTCACAAATTCACTTCATATTCCATGTATTTTCTATTGAATAATCTGACCAGTTTTTCTCTCAAGGATGACAGAAAACTATTAATTAATGTTTTTTGGTCCAGTAAAATCGTTATACGTGGATATTGTAAATAATCTCGTCTCTCAAACCATTACGTACAGTCAGTCACACGTAGCTTCATAAATATTTTAATTGGTGGCACTATAGACGAACATCAATAAAAAATGCCATATAACATGTGTACAAATTTTATTGACAGCTGTCGATATGAAACTGAAACGAAATGGAAGGTAAAGGAAATGAGGACATTTTCACAGATGCTTCCCGTTGGTTTTACGTAGAAAATCATAGCAATGAACTAAAAGTACAATTTTGTTTATTTTTTCCAAGTTTACAGAGTCAAATACACATAACAACCAAAATGATATATTAAACGTTCTGAGCTTAAACATAAAAAATCATCGAAAATGTTATACAAATTATAAACGAACAAGAGAATGGATAAACATAGAAACCAAATCCAATGTAGGCACTCCATAAGTAAAGACAATAAAGAAACCAAAGATATTTAGCACATAAATTACTTTTAACAATGTAAACTTATAATATCGTTGAAATACTGCCACAATCAATTGTTGCAGTGTATCAGTGTATTTCTACACGTTATTACTGAGTGGAAAGTGAAAAAATTGACCCTCCGGTAATGTTTTTGCTTTTGTAGCGATAGCTGTCCTGCGCCATGGCTATAATCTCCGTTTGCAAATTTTTAAAGTTTTCATTACAGGGCTACGAGCAGTGTTATCCGAAAAGAATAAGTAAATTATGAATATTAAATGTCAACTTCGTATATTTTTCAACATAAAAGTGAAAATCAAAGAGCAAATATCAACAATATATTTTCTCACATTATTTGAAAGAGTGTAAGAGTCAGGAAAATTTGCCGATTATGCACCTCTTGAATAATCATACTAGGTCTGCAGTAAAGAAAGCACTAAACTAGGTTTGAGAAGCAGACTCTTCCAGAAGCACTTTGTGACAGTTGTTCGTTCAGTAGCGGAGTAGGTGAACCGATGAGGGTAACACAACTATAATTTCGTAAATGGTCATTTTCTAAACAAAGTCCCGAACGCAGTTGTGTCAGTCATTTTCCATACATTGTTGGTAAACAATACCAGCTGCGAGTGAAACATCACTAACGACGACTAGTGCACATCATTAGTTTTAAATCATCAATTGTAAAGTATTATGTTCCAAATGCCATTGTCTTTCTTTAGGACTCAGGCATTAACAAATCATTTTACGAAGGTAACATACGAGGAGTAATAATTTTTCATTCTAACACCATTACGATCTGAAAGCTTTCAAGCAACAAAGCAATATTTGTCACCAATTTGATTGTATCACTTTGAATCTAAAGAGCATGTAGTACTCCAAATCAGGCCTAATGAAAGAAACTGTCACACGACGGTCAACTTGTCATCTTTCATTACCTACCAGACATCCTTAAGGCGTTAAGATCATTGGTACCAGAACTATCTCCACTTGCAGGGAGAAATCCTTTTATGAAACGATTTGCACAAAAACAATCGTACCATACAAACATTTCAAGCTGCCGTCACTCCTATTTCAATTACACCCAAAGCGAAGATTGTGTTTGGAATGTTTCATACATATTGAATATTGTTTGCATTCTGCGTCCTGATTCACATGCATCTGATATAGGATAGCGCCGTCTCAAAGCAGTGACGAAGGAAACATTGCTGTTAATGTTCTATTATCAGGGAGATAAATTTGGAAATTATTTTATGAATAAAGCAAGTATCGTACCATCCATTATGTGGATTGTGGGATTGAAAATTGACACCTCGTATATTTGTGCAACTGAATAGTAATATATTCCTTGAGTCATGATCCGACGTAGTAAATAATTTGTCATATCCATTAACAGTGTATGGATTATCTCTACATATGTTGCATCCATCGGTACGTATGAGCAGTCAACAATGTAGATCTCAGATGAATATTGCGGAGAGTCGAGGTAGTATTCACGATAAAATAATAGGGCTTGAAGTTTAACACTGCGCAATTGCTACATAGAACGTCATCACCACGCTCAGATTCGTGAACCGTTATTTTTGGTTATCCCTGTCTCGAGCGATCTTAAGATTCATTAGAATTTTAATACATGCCCTGTTTGCTTTTATCGGCAGCGCATCTATTTAATAGTAGCCAATACATTTAAAGCTTGTCATTTTGTCAATATCTGAATGATAATCTAACTTAAAGATGAATTATTATATACATTAGTGTCTGCTTAATGTGTCCCTTATTCATCGTTCTGACAAATAAAGCCATTCTGCTTCGGATCTTTATGTCATTTGTAGCTTACGAAGTCTACCCATACAGATTTACATTTTGTAATCAGAACAGTATAGCTGTCTCTTCATTTGAGTTATTCTCCTTGGGAGTTTTGTCATTGAGAGCCATATCAACGTAGATATTTTGCAAGTCTTCAACTATAAACAAGACTGTTGGTTAATGATAATGTTTACAATATAATAACTGGAGATGGTCCAAAAAAATGTGGATCGCGTCTGGCGAAAGGGCTTTAGATTTAAGTAGGCCTCAGACAGAGAAACGTAATTCATTATGACAGTCGTTGATTTATGTTAGCAGTGAGTATATTGTGTATTATTATTCGATACTTAAGCTCTGTTCCTTAACGCTAGTTACAGATATCTGATATGATTAGTTACCATACTTTACGTGTTACGGCTCTCGGCAGCCGCACGAAGTGTGATCACTTTCAAGCCTGCTCGAGGAGCAGGTTGGATATTGGTCTTCCTGTAGATCTTCACTCATTGGTTGCCATAAAGTAATTAATTGACGTTTTTCGTTTCGTTCCAATTGGAAATTGCAACTAATCCTCATTCGTAGTGATATACCTGTTAGAGCTAAATGTAAACCAGTAAGGAAGGTCCGCCCCACACAGCTTCACGCTAGCTGTATGGTATTGTGGTCGTGTCAGTAGTAAATATGGAATTGGTTCCTGGTTCCGATCTGGTTCGAGTTGAGATTTTCAGCTGTTTCTGTAACAGTAGCTACAAGTATCGTTGTGTAGGGTATATTTAGGAATAAGTCTCCATCAACAGATTTCTATTTCCAGAAGTTTCAGAATTCTATTTATTTCCAGTATGCTCTCAAGTTATCTGAAACAGGCTGCCAATGCTGATACTGAATGAAGGGTCATCAAATCATGTGGGGCTCGAATTCGAGTGGGATCAGAGATTGATGAGTGCCAATATTTGATGTTATGTATAGAACATTCTGGTTTCTTACTAAAAGAAAACGAAAAAAGATTTTAGTACGCAGACTTCATATTGGTCATACTGTTGAAGGATCATAGTTCTTGCTTTTACTCTCCTTAAAGTCTACAAGTAATCTGATGACAATAGAGCTTCGCATTTTGCTCATGCGCCGCTACACTAAGTTCTGCGTATGGTTGCAATACATGTCGAAACACGTTTTCTCTGAACTGTATTGTTCCATAAGTTACTCAATATGAGCAAGCTTGTTTTCTGTTCATTCTGCGACTTGAAATCATTACGAGTTCCGACATACTTAAAGGTATCATTTTGCAAGCGATATGTAGGTATATTACATGGTATAATATGAGGGCTAGGGAACTTTGTCAAATGTGCAAACTATTTTTACAGATGTAAGAAACAGCATTCTGAAATATTTCGAAAAATATTTAGTAATTTTCCGGAAGATATACAAATAAAATAAATGTACAAATGGTTTGGTAATATTGTAATGTTAGGAACGCCGAATAAGTTGTTAGATTCCTATATTTACGATTCAATTTCGTGTTGTTACATTCCTATTCCAACCAATTTGTTTTGCGTTGTTTTTAGATAAAGGATTGTTTACGTTAAGTGCATTTCCCATATTTCCCTGTACACATATCTTTGTATTAGTGCAGGTCTATATTTGCTGTACAGCTACTTTGGTGGATATTTCAATGCACACATTTAACGTGGGTAAAACAACTGGCAACACTGGCACCGCATCGTAGCCAGGACAGCTTCTTTATGTTCTCTGTCGAGTGCAGTCTTCTTTCTTGTTCTCGTTCTGACGTTGAAAGACGGTTGTTTTTTTTTTTTTTTTTTTTTATTTTTTTTTTTTTTTTTTTTTTTAAGGGAACCCCTCTAATTCGGAGGCATGAGGAAGAGCATTTCACGTCATGTTTTTAAATGTTAGTTTCTGTAATATTGCTCGAGATTTATTATGCTAATAATTTATCACTTTGTCTATGTTTTTAAATCTTAATTTCTGTAACATTGTTGGGATTTTATTATGCTAATAATTTATCATTGTGTGTATATTTTTAAATGTTAGTTTCTGTAATACTGCTCGAGATTTATTATGCTAATAATTTATCATTGTGTCAATGAATGTGGCGATATGAACGGTTTCTCCGTGACGCCACTGTCCCTGTGAGAATGTGTACTTGCTTTATTCTGTATGTGCATGCATTATAATTTTCTAGCATGGGAGTCTGTGTGTATGTATGAGAATTTTCGTCGACAACTGCTGACTGCTCGCTACTAGTGTTCTCTCGCTTTGTATCGATAGGCTGTCGTTACCACCCTCTGCTTTTGATGCTACCAAAGGAGTTCCTCCACCTGTGGTTACAAGTTGAGTTGGCAATGCCCAGTTAGCGAGCCTCGACAGGATGCACGAGTTTCAGTTCTCCCCACCACCTCGGTTATTCCAGGGGTTTCTACCGATTTCCGGTGGATTTCCGGTGGTGGAGGGGAATGGGTGACCGATTTGGACATTCTGTGGCCGCACTTCGAGCTGGTAAGACGTTCTAATATTCTTTGAGCTTGAGATGGTAGCGGTTCATTGTCTGATTTGTTAAACTTCAGATCTTAGGTTCATTTTTCGGGATAAATTTCTCCGATCATGTACGGAAATGTATTCAATTTCATTTCGGTGATTTTGCATAGGTAAACGCGGTGAACATGCAATAACGGCTGGGAATCGGTAACCTATGTATGAACCTGGTGGTGTACGAACTCTGTTTAATTTCTTTCTTGCTTTGTGGTACGCGAATAATATACAGGAATATTTTTATTCTGTGTAGTTCCTGTGAAATATTCTTTTCCATTTTCTCCTTCAGCGAGTGATATGTACTCCACTTGGTGTGTTATTAGAACAAAGCGTTCAACTACCCCTGTGCCTGTTTCTATGTCCTTCAGGCCAGAAATCATACATGTATCTTTCTGATTTCAGTTAATACCTTGCGATCTCCTCTCTGCCTATTTTTAAATTGTTGTTTCGTTTCCAAACTTGTACATTGCTTTTAGACCCCCAAGTAAATTCTCTTCTAGCCTTGCATGACCCCCTTTATTAGCTTGCTTATGAAGTACTACGTTTTGCTATGGGATGCATGTCGTATTTCTTGTTTGATTTACCCCGATTTTGAATTTATTCCACTTTTCTGAATTTTGAAGACTGGCCTTCGTCCGTCCGTGTAAAACCTTCCCAATCGCGTCTAACTGTTTTTTTTTTTTTTAACTTCCTTATGACATACTACGCATTTCTAAGGGTTGCATGTCGTAGCTATTTTTCTTTATTTTTCGAAATTGAATTTTATATTTTTATTGGTTTTTGGAAACTCGTGGTTCCGAACTCAGACTTCAAGGGTATATAGCTAGTTACTTGAGTTCGCGTCACAGCTCACACACTCGGGCCTTCCTATTGTGTATTCTTGCTTCGTAATCAGTGATTCCGTTGGTTTTTGTTGAAATGAATACAATATTTAAGCACTTCGAATTCAGTGGGGTGCGAATATGTAATGTAGCAGACACATGCCGTGTGTCTCAATAATTTCGCATGCTCACGGTTTGATTTGAATGGAAATTCATCTCGCTATAATCCCGTACCATCTCAAGTAAAGAAAGACCAGAGCGACCTACTAAGTTTACTTTTCTTGTGTGGTACATCCCTGTACGATGAATTTTGCCTATGATAGCGGTTCCTGCTTCTGCTTCGTATCAGCACGCTGAGTTGGGTGAGTTTCGCTTTGCTACGCGCGTGTAGGTGGCTGAATGATTGTTGATTGTAAATCCCTCCTCCGACAATGTTCAGTTCAGATTACTTTAAGTTATTTTTAATGGGGATGCATTTTTATTGTTTAACAAAATTGATGCCCCCATTTGCTCACGTCTGAACTGAATAAATAATTTATTATAAGTGAAACTTTCTCCTAATTATGAATCTTACTTAACGAACAACTTCCCTTTTTTATTTAATGTTGTTTTTCACCAGTGCTGATGAGAAATTCAGATGCAGATTATCATATTTTTAATTCCGTTGCGCCATAAAAGTTCTCACAGCCTCCTTCATGAAAGGGTTTAGTTCGGGCTGGCTTGTATATTAATGATTGTGTGTAATTCTCGTGATCTAAGACGTATGCTGGCCACCGTCTCTTTGTCTTCTGTTGCTAAAGTAAATAAATTTTGAGTCAGTTCTAAATTCTGGGTCAGGGAACAAGATTCTGTTGCAGGAAGTAGTTAGTAGTTCACGCGAATCCTTTAGCTGGTTTTACGGTCAGAGTTATATGTTTAAAGTAAGCTTTTAACTCACTCCCTTCAGCCAAAATTAAATTTTCAATTGACGGTGGTCTTTCAACGTTCAAGAAACCTGTCTGCACTAGTGGATTCGTGCAATTGCCTTGCGCATCTAACAATGGCAGTCGTGGTAAACCTATGCCGCTCTATTCTTTCCACAGCATTTCTTGTACATCCATCCGTCTACATGACTCCAAGCATGGGATGTTCAAGCCGAAATGGTGGCCTGCAATGGAGACAAGTCGACAATTAAATGTGCTGACTTTCTGACGATATGTAGCACGAGAACTCTGCTAATGACGATTTCGGCAACCACGCCTTCAAATTCTAGGACAATTCTAGAATTTTTTATGACAGGATTCAACTTCAAAATTAAAAAAAAAAACGCTATATTACTGCAACTTTCTCGAGAAGTATAGAATGCAGTTATAAAAATTAAGCGGTTATATTAAACAAAAGCACTAGCACTAGATTAGTGGTGGAAAAAACTAATGAGGTGAATTTTCAGTGACCAAGAGAACCTTCTGGCCGACGTGTGGTTTGCAGTAGACGAATTAAACAGTGATGGTGTCTCAGAAATAGGTTGCGAGTGTGGACTGGTGTATGTAAATAAGACCGAACGACCAATCAGCACAACGATATCTGAGTAAGATATATCTGGCTTGGGCAGCACACCAATTCAGCGGTGCCAGAAAATGAACTATTTTTCAGTGAAACACGTGTGCTGTCTAAACAACCATTTAGATTGAAAAGGAAGATTAGAAACGCCATTGCAAAAGCTAAACGAGCGTTCAAAAGGATCTAATGAAATCTGCTCTGCTCTTCAAAATGTTCGAATGTTTGTTAAGCTTATGGGACAACTGCGAGATTATCAGTCCCTAAACTTACAAACTACTTATGAACTACGTTATACTAAAGACAGCACAAATATCCATGCCAGAGGGGGGATTAGAACACCCGACGGGGAACGGAGTCGCGGATCGGAGTATAGCGTCTCAATGCGCTCGGCCACTTCGCCGCGGCTGCTCTGTTCTCCGGGAGTATCTCTACTCCTTTGATGCGGTTAGAGTAATTTTCTGTGTTCAGATGGATGCCCAGGACGGAATAAAAATACAGTATTTGTGGGGATTGTTGGGAAATTATTCAAAGAATTGGTTCCTAGTACCATGAAAGAAGTTGTGATCAAGTATCCAATTGTAAATCACTCTTTTATTCCACGTGACAGTGTTTTTAGGAGGACTGAGAAAGTCATCACAAAAATGGTGTGGTAATTAAAACCCTGATGAATACGGCACATAAACAGTTTAAATCAATTTGGTAACGAGAAAAACTGGGAACAGAAATTCCTAATTTTGACTGGAAATCTTTCGAACAAGACTGAATAGAGACTCCAGGTTCTTGGCACTTTACATTCTCTGAAGCCAAGAGATTTATGTTTAACAAGAACAAAAACATGGAAGTCCTAAATCAAGGTGAAGTTCACTAAAAAGTGATATTGGAATTGTAAAGTAAGGGAAAGCGTATTCTGCAGAGTCGCAAAACAAAGTGCTTGTCAAGAAAGAAAAGTTCATCGATGTGGATAGTTAATTGAAAAAACATTTTGGAATGGATTGGAGAAACAACGATGACCTAGGTATTGCCAACTTCTTAATTTATGTGATTGTTGGGTAAATTATTCCTGTGTTTATTAATAAATTGCTCTGTTCCATGGATTTTGGCAACATAACTATTTATATTTCCACTGTATTGCAATAAAACTGTCTTTTCCCAAATCGAACCTGCTAAAAGTAAGTGAATGTCCAGCTAACATGTTTCTTATAATACTTTTCATGTTTAAAGCCTAAATGGTAGAGATCGTAAGGTTTCTATCATATATTTGTATTTATTACCATAAGGCACGGTTATGGAAAATTTAACAATAGTGGAGAAGAAGGGTTCTGTTATTTACCGACTCTCATAAATTGTAAGGTCCTGCCAAGCCGACACAGAATCTTCAAATTGCGTATGTAAAGAAAAAGTCTTCTATCTATTAGTGCCATTTTCGAACATTGACAATGTGTTTCTTTTCGGCTGGTAAAATAAGATAACCAATTTGTTTTTATATGATACTAGCTTAAACACACGGCTCCGCTTGCTTGCTGGTTGATTCTGATAGATAAGCTATCTTTCAGTAGTGCGCTATGAAACTGGTTCTGAAGGATGAAATGAAATACAATGCCTTCCTTAAAAACAAACATTTTTAATCAACATTCAAGTAAAAAAATAAAATTATTCGTATGCTTATCCTTACAGAGAAAGAGCGGAACACATTGTAGCAGGCATAGACCAAAGATATGGTCTGTGGCATCACGTTTCGCTGTATGTAACCTCCTTGCTATAGAGTCGCAAACGTCATCGCTGGCCTTCATTCCGAATTTTTTTTTATAATTTGACGACTTTCAAGCACCATATCTTCCACCCCCTTAGAGCTATCGGCATGGAACTGCTATGGTGTACAACGGGAGACTTCGGACAACAATTACCTACTGACCATTCGTTTTCGTTCTGTACTTTTCACTGCAGAGCTAAATATTAAAACACACACACGTAGAATTTTATATACACCGATAACTTTCCATCCAATCTTACTCCACCATTTTATCATTATCAACCATAAAGCAACAATGCAACCAATAAAACCATTTTCAAAGAGAAAATAAAATGTTCTAAGAGTAATTATTGTTCCATATTTCGCGTTATATTCTTCAAATTACTATAAAACCCTGCCTAAAACCTTCCTCAGGTGTAAATTAGTAACTGTAAAAATTTATCTATTTATATTAATATGTATGTCTGTTCGGTGTACGCTTATCACGTCCAACAGACAAGACGCAGAAACTTAAATATTTAATATTGAAGTCTCTGCGTCTTGTCGTTCGGACGTGGTAAGCGTACACCGAACAGACATACACATTATCACGTCCGAACGACAAGACGCAGAGAATTAAATATTTAATATTGAAGTCTCTGCGTCTTGTCGTTCGGACGTGATAAGCGTACACCGAACAGACATACACATTCATTTAAATCGATAAATAGCATCCGATAGTCATAAAAACGTGCATAAAGCCTTCCCCGGGTAGACATTAGTAACTGTACAAATTTTTAGCTCTTTATGTCTTGTGGTTCAGACGTGGTAAACGTACACCGAACAGACAATCACATTTATAGACATAGATGTCTAGACTTATTTGCTTTGGGAACACTGAGTTGCGATACTTGCATTTTTGTACATTTGATGTTTTTGCATGGGATATATATTACAGAAAATATCGTATTCCTTAGCTTATTTTGTAAAGTGGAAAGTTCAGCTTCTGTAAGAGGATCCACGGCACAGAACGACTCTCACGGCAGTTCTTTGAGCACTTCCCTTACATTTCCGCGTTAATTAAAGAAACGAATCTTGCAGCTCTCCTCAGAAAATTTTCTACGGCAGCATCTCCGAGTGCGATCTACCAGTTGACTAACGATTTCCGGAGCTGGGAAAGAAACTTTCCGACAAGTTTGTGCTTAATGCAAATTTCCGTGACGCTTCTTTTTTCGTCGCATTTGAAATGTAGAGTTGAGCAGAATAAGTGCACCGAAAGAGGTTGCCTATTAGCGGGGCACCAGCAGTCATACAGAGAGAGAGAAAGAAAAGGGCGGTTGCGGCGGCTGCAGTGGGAGACCGTCTTGCGGACGTCAAGATGCGGTCGCAGTAATTACAATGGGAGCCTCGGAGCAGAAGCAAGTGGCGCCGGAGAGGTTGGGTGGGCCGCCGCTATCTGGCTCCGTATCTCCCCAGGAGCGTCCGCGGACAACAGCAAACTTCTTCCCCCCTCTTATCTGGGACCCTTATTTCGTTTTATGTTTCCGGAAAGAACACGGGAAAAGGGAAAAATGAAGAGGCCGCGTCCCCGCCCCCTCGGCGCTTGTCCCCGGACAATAGCCCCCTTAATTACGTTCTTATCGGCGGTCGCTGCGATTTGGCGGCGCCTCTGCCAGCGGCCGAACGCGCCACGCCGCTGCGCGCTGTCTTTACACGTCCCACTCGCAACGGACGTTTATGAAGTCTGAATAGAATTTCCGCGACTCGGTTGAAAATAACAACAGTGTGCCTCAATTATCGATTCTGGAACACCGGACTATCAGGAAATGGGAAATTATATGGCCCAGGTGCCAACTAACTGATTCAACATTTCATTCTATTCTATGGTCATGCCTTGTGAAAAAAAAAAAAAAAATGTTTTCAATTAATCAAATAATCGGCATTGTGTGTTGAAATTCATATTCAGTGACTATTCCGTTGGTACTTCACAGGATATTACAAACATTATGTATGAAAGACACAAGATAAGTTCTGCAAATTTACTGATTTACAAATCGGTTTTCGGCTTTTACTCTATCATCAGGTAAACAAGTCTAAAAGACATTAATGATAAATATGAAGCATTGAATTAAAATTTCTGATGAGACCGGTAATCGAACCCGGACCTCCATGCTAACTACGCAAACGTCTTACCGCTAGACCTCAACATCACTAGTGAATAAGGCGCAAACACAAATAAACATGACCTGAGACGAATTTTCGCCTCGAATATAGTCGAGACGAAAATCCGTCTCAGGTATTGCTCATTTGTATTTACGTTGATAAGTTTCAAAGATGTTAAGTTGGTAGATATGTAACTATAAAAGGAGACAAGTGCTTCAAGTACTTTGTTTACCGAACGCGCCACGCCGCTGCGCGCTGTCTTTACACGTCCCTATATTAACGGACGTTTATGAAGTCTGAATAGAATTTCCACGACTCGTTTGAAAATAACAACAGTGTGCCTCAATTATCGATTCTGGAACACTGGACACAAAACATGCTTCTCGAAGAATATCAGGAAATGGGAAATAATATGGGCCAAGTGCCAACTAACTGATTCAACATTTCATTCCATTCTATGGTGATGCCTCGTGAAAAATACAGTTCTCAATTAATCGGCATTGCCTGTTGGAATTCACATTCACTAACTGTTCCATCGGTACTTCAAGGAATATTTTATATATTATGTATGAAAGACACAAGATAACTTTGAGATATTCTACAAATTTACTGATTTACAAATCGGTTTTCGGCTTTTACTCAATCATCAGGTAAACAAGTTTTGAAGACATTATTGATAAATATGAAGCATTGAATTAAAATTTCTGATGAGACCGGGAATCGAAGCCGGACCTCC
Organism: Locusta migratoria; assembly: GCA_026315105.1. Taxonomy (NCBI): domain Eukaryota; kingdom Metazoa; phylum Arthropoda; class Insecta; order Orthoptera; family Acrididae; genus Locusta; species Locusta migratoria. The sequence goes on from CM048747.1 coordinate 109,963,341, forward strand.
ATGCTTACTAGGCAGACGCCTTACTGCTGGACTACCGCACCACTAGTGATTAAGGCGTAAACAAAAATAAAAATGCCCTGAGGCGGATTTTCGTCTCGAATATGTCAAACACGTTGATGATAAATATGAAGCATTGAATTAAAATTTGTGATGCGACCGAGAATCGAACCCGGACCTCCATGCTTACTAGGCAGATGTCTTACCTCTGGATCATCGCATCAGTAGCGATTAAGGCGCAAATACAAATAAAACAATGCCTGAGACGGATTTTCGTCTCGAATATGTCAAAGGAATTAATGATAAATATGAAGCCTTGAATTAATCGCTAGTGATGCTGTGGTCTAGCGGTAAGACGTCTGCCTAGTAAGCATGGAGGTCCGCGTTCGATTCCTGGTCACATCAAAAAATTTGATTCAAAGCTTCATATTTATCATCCACGTCTTTGACATATTCGAGACGAAAATCCGCCTCGGGGCATTTTTATTTTTGTTTACGCCTTAATCACTAGTAAGCATGGAGGTCCTGGTTCGATTCCCGGTCCCATCACAAAATTTAATTCAATGTTTCATATTTATCATTAATGTCTTTGACATAGTCGAGACAAAAATCCGTGTCAGGGATTGTTTACTTGTATTTACATTGATAAGTTTCAAAGATTTTAAGTTGATAGATATGTAACTATCGAGGGAGACTAGTGCTTTGTTGATATCTAACCTGAGAGGATTATTATAATTCAAGTTGTCGTGTAAGGTCCTGACTGATAAAATATGTGAAAATATAATAATTTGAAAACATGGATGGAAGAAGGGCGTAACTCAAAAAACACACTTCTGAGATAAATGAGTTGAAAAACTTACAATATGAAACCCTTTTATCAGAAAGATTGAATTTTGAGGTATTGTACTTAACTATACTCTTGATTGAAACTTTCTGGCAGATTAAAATTATGTGTCAGAACCGGGACTAGAACCTTAGGCCCTTGCCTTTCGCGGGCAAGCGCTCTACAATTTTTTATTTTTTTTATTTTATTTTATTTTATTTTATTTTTTTTTATCTCGGATAGATCTCTGTCTTGCGGTAGTTGTATCAGTTCGTTCTTGGTTCTTCGTTGAATGTTTTGTTCAGCTTTCTTATTACAGAAGGCGTTGAGCCCCCTGACCGGGCGCGCTGAGCCACGGCGCCCTGCAAAACCTGAGGTATCCCTGCACGACTCACGGTCCGTCCTGACAACTTTAATTCTGCCAGTACCTCGCCTCCTTCAGTCCTACAATGTTGATAGTTTCATAATATGCAAATAATAATATTTTTAATGTTTGAACATTGACATTAATTTTTTTTTCTTTGGAATTACGTCGATATTCTATCTTCAAGAAAGAGTTACATTGAAATTTCATTTTATTTACATTTGCATTTATTTACGTACAACCATGTAGATAAGTTTTACAGGCCATGACATTTCACAGATCACAACATGTCATTAGGAAAGCCACGTTCTACAGAGTTTCCTACTCCCACAGAATCAGTCTTCAGGAAAATATCTTCAAGCCATGCACGTGCATCTATTCTGGCCGATCTTTGCAAATATTTAACGTCAATTAATTTTCCAGGTTTAATACCTACATAAGGGATTGAATACTAACCAAAATACCTACAGCTCTTACATCCTCCAGTAACTGAAACTTGTCAAGATACGTAGTATTATAACTCTGGCTTCCTGATACAATGCCTTCAGGAGAACAAATTAATATGCCACACTTTTAAATTGGAAACTTAAGCTCCTTTTGCTCGTGGTGTAGCAAACCAGTCAGATAGTAACGATTTTCTATCAACAACTAAAAAGGGGGAAGGGTTATTCCAAGTGCTCTTTAAAATACTAACGTACTCATCAGCTGAAACATCAGACCGAGATTACTCCTACATCAACCATTTCCATTCTGTTGACAGCTAGCTCACAGCAAGTCAAGAACGAGCAAAATTTCCAAAAACAGCGCAAGTCAAAATAGTAAGTCGCACGCCATCTATTGATTCTATGGCGAAGCCATTCAGGTAATATCTAGAACAGTCAGCAGGGAGTGTGTTTACGCAATTTACCGAATAACGACGCAACCTGACTTATGACCTTCTTCCATCCATGTGTACAAATATGACATTATCCTAAGAAATATAAATTGAAATAATAGAACGTAGCTGAAAACGTTGACCGAAAAATTATCTTAAACAGGCCCGATTTCTAGAAACATGGAAAAGTCTGAATATATGTCAAAATTTTAACTCGTTAAATTAAACTAGAAAAAAATTATCTTAAAAGGGAAATGTGTGACAAAGTTGAATGAACCATCTGTAAATATATGTGAAAATTTTAACGGGTTAAATTAAACTATTGTTACTAATAAAGTAAGACATTATAATTTATATCAGGTAAGCAGCCAAACAGTTGTGATTACCCAAGGCTTTTATAACATGGCCATGAAACAGTAGTAGAGGTATGAAACAAGTGAGTAGGAGATGTTAGTTTACGTTGTCTGCACAGGGTTATGATTTGGTTCTACAAACTGATGTGATTAGTATGGAAAGTGTGTCTGATGATTCACCACCAGGTTTGGGAAAGTGTACATATGTTTATTTATTTTCATTATTACAAGGAAGTACATTTTCCTTCTACGTGAGGGCGTCGGCAACACGTCGCATCCGGCCCATGGCGAACTGGTTCGATCAAACAAAAATTCAAAACCGCCACTGGCCGCCTACCGCCTTCCTTTGGCTCCCTCGCGATCTTTATATCATAGTAAAGACATGGACGGGAAGGCAGGAAATTTAACTAGTCCCACAGAGTCGCCACGGTTCACGGTAGTTGTTATGTAAATTTTTGAATCACATCCAAATTTAGGTTTTCAGTTACAAACTCCAGACACCTGTCGGGGCAGTTCCTTTGTATGGCACGGCCGATTTCCTCCAAACCCCTTCACCCTCCCCCTCCACACCTTTCACATGAAGTTGCCGGTTGGGTTCATTGCAATCTACGGCGCTACATTGAGCAATACAACTCTGCGATGACAATCTATATGATCCGTTATCCTACCTCATATAAACGTAAACTAGATACTATGCTTAGTTATAAGCAGTGTTGCCCTCATGATAGCTGATATTTATTAATGCATCCGTGAGTACGTAGAAACAGGAATTGGCGAGAGCATCTGTACCATTTCTGACCAGTGAGCCTACTATTTTCACTTTGAATATTAATTTCCAAAGTTATTTTCAATTTTCTTCACAGCTTCGAGAAAGTCCACATTAAAGAAAAATTAGTGAAAACAACAAAACGGCCTGCCTTTTACGGCCTTCGGCAGTTTGGTTTCTGCACCTCTCATTTCTATATTTCGCCGCTGCTACCTTAGGAATTTGAAGTTACGAATTGATCAAAAGCATTAGAGGCATTGCTATACCCAGTTCAGGAACATTTACATCCCTCGACATAGCCAACCTGTACAGCGACGTACCTATAACAGACACACTCGGAATAAGAAAAGTGAAACTAATGCATTAAAAAAAATAAACTAAGCAACACAGAAGGCTATGAATTAATGGACCTTCTGGAGTTATAACTGTCCAACATTATTTTACATTCAACGTTATAGAATGTGTGTGTGTGTGTGTGTGTGTGTGTGTGTGTGTGTGTGTGTGATGTCTGCTAATGGCGAGGCGAGTAGCGTAGTTATCCTTCTTGCTGATATGTAAATCAGTTACATTGGGAACAAATTCTTCAAAGCCAACCAAATTTAAAGAAAAATCATCTATTATAAACTGTATGTTGATGACACCTTATTGCTATATAATGGAAGAACCACGGATATTGAAATCTTAGCTAGAAACAAAATAAAGTTCACCGCAAAATATAGTTGGCAGAAAAACATCAAACTTAGCCTGGGATCAACTTTCTTGACCTATGCGTAAAGCTTCAAGACAACAAACATGCGTATAAAATATACAGAAAATCTACCACATCAAGTGTCATAATAAATAGTACGCCATGTCACTGAAATCAGCATACACTAACATTCTTTAAATCACCACATTAACGAATAAACAAAATTGAATGCGAACCTACCAAAAATACCAAAGAAATAAATGATCATCATCAAGGATTAGGCTCACTCAAAAGCAATGGCTCCCATCTTTCCAAAACCTCTTTTACCATTCGGTTTGTACTTCAGGATCTTCAGGGGGCTTTTGTGCTCTGCCTCAAGTTGAAAATATTTAATTATTTTCTGATCATGTCCCGTCTTGTACAGCCCTTTGTCTTTCTCAGGAACCTCATCCCTATACTTTGGATTTTATTTTTTTGTTCCATGATTGTTGGTGAGCTTTGCGTATTGTTTGCTTCACAACCTTCCTTTTTTAATTCGTATCTTTCCCATCGCTCTGGTGTTTCTATTTTCAGAAACTTCAGATAAGTTTATTGTTTTTCTTTGATGGCAGCTGGGATTTCCGTGTTGAATATGATGCGTCTTTTCCCACTTGTTTTCTTACTTTATAAAGAGCTTCTGTGGCTGCTTCAGTGATGCAGGTTTTAATATTATTCCATTCTATATCGATGTCTTTATTGAATGGTAGTGGGGCAAGTTTTACTTGTAGTTTGTGCTGATAAAGTCTTCTGATACTGTATTACGACATGAAATGTACTTTGAATACCTGAAGTTGTGATTTATTTTGTAATTTTAATAGTATCCTTATCTCACTGCCTACAAAATAAATGGTCGCTGCCTATATCACTTCCCCTGTAAACACGTAAAAACACCAAAATTCTTCATTTTATCATTAACAAGGATATAATCAATCACAGGCCTGAATCCTCGAGCACACAATGTAAACTTGTGAATGTCTTTCTTTATGAAATTTTAAAACTGTTAAGGGAGAAAAATTGCGGAAGTCTTATTCATTATTAGTAAATATTCGAAAAGCAATAGCGTTCAACAATGCTTATGACCAAACAATAGTCGGTTAATTGAATGATAAAATTCACGCAAACAAATGAACACGCCAGATATCACCACCAGAAGAGACCAAGTATGTCTGAATGCCATTCCTCGGTAACATCATATGCAAACTTACTAAGTTCTTGATACCATACAGTGTCAAAGTAAGCATTCACAAAAATAATAAATACCAAGCAAGTCCATACACTATAAGAACCATCACACCATCTGAAAATTTGGTATATATAAATATATTAACATGTGATATCTCCCCCTGCTACTACACAGGGCAAAAAAAAAGAAGTTTTAAAATCCGATACATAGAACACAATGACGCATTCCATTTTAAAAAAAATTACATAATCCTTTCTTTCCACCTATGTGGCGGAAAACAAACATTCCACCCCAGGCATAAAAACCAATCTCCCTATACATTGCAGACAAGGGAATAACGATGGATCTTCTTGAATAGTTAATACTTTTACCTATAAACAAAAATTAACAAACACAAATCTGAATGAACAAAGAAATTATCTAACGCCCCATTATTTCACATTGTGGACAGTTCCCAACTGGGTTGAGGGGTTAGTGCTGGGGATTAATTGTGTTTTGGAGAAGCATATTAGGACACTTATTTTCGATGCGCATTCTTGGAGAATCTCAATCTGGACGATAGAAGTTTCTGGATCATGCGACGGGGGGTCTAGGTCGTCGGCGAAGGCCAGGAAAGCGACAGTGCTTCCTTTCGTGCCTTTACTTGCTGTTCCTTGCTTAATTCCACTCCGAGCGCCACAATGCCCTGATGGCACTTTCCAAGGTGCAATTGAATAGAAGGACGAAGATCTGTCACTTTCTCTGACACCAGTACGAACCGGGAATGTGTCTGAGATCGCTGTACGTAATTTTAATTTGGAGGATGTATTGGGGTTACTTGAATTAATTTTTCTTTTGGTCTAGTCCAAATTCGGAGACAATTTTGATTATGATTTCTCTATCAATTGAGTCATATGCCTTATGAAAGTCGAGAGAGGTGACATGGAGAGGTTTGGATTTGATTCCTAAGTGGGAGATTATAGCCATCACACTGTGAATTTGCTCTACACAGGAGCGGTATTTCAGGAAATCCACCTGGTATTCGCCTAGTGCGGATATAGTGGGTCTCGGCATTGTTTAGAAGGGCTTCAGAAAGGATTTTATAAGTGACTGAGAGTAAGGAAATTCTTTGATAGTTGTTGACAAATGTTTGGAGCCTTCTATTGTGAAGTGGGTGAATCAGGGCATAAGTCCTGTCATCAGGGATTTTGGAAGTCTCAATTTTTTTGAAATATTTCTAGAAGTAGGGCAAGGATCGAGTCAACTACCAGTTTCCAGTACATTGCAACCAGAGAATCCACTGTTAATGCTTTGTTGTTTTTGAGGGATTGGATTATATTGCAAAACTGTTTGAGGCCTTGTGGATGTGATTCGGAATTAAAGCAGGCCGAAAAACAATTAAGTAGACATTTTCCATTTATTTTTTCTTTGGTTTGTTTTTCATAGGATGCAACGTTTGAGATGTTTTAAATCGAAGCTGGCGTGTTAGGTTGTGATCTGACAAGGTGTTTTGGTATTAGGACTTTGCTAATTTCATAACAGAAAAGTATCGTTCTCACACATAAGTCGAACCGAATACACACAATATCCGTGAGAAAAGAGCATCAACCTCGGAAGTCAGTTTTGAGGAACATTCTTACAAAAATCTTCCAAGCCTTCACTGTGTTTATATTTGTCCTTCAGTAAATCGTCACACTGTAAATTTACCATTTTCATTTGAAACCTGGAAGGAACATTGTTAACATTCACTGGAAACGGTGTATTAAAGAGCCGAGACGTAGTAGTATTTCAAAATTTTCAAACCCGGACAGGAAGTGCTTACGAAGATTTTTCCTACACAGAAAGAAAAGTCGACTGCTCCGTTTTGCTTGCACTCGCCATGTCATTGTCGTCGAGAGCGCTACTGCTGACTGAGCCCTCCAGCTCCGTACTCGCAGCCCCGTCTACCTAGGCAACGTTGCAAACACAGCTCTCGCCTGACGTCACACGGATTGACAGGTTTGCTCTTCCTGCTCACACGTCACACTGCTTCAAGTTGTCTTCCTCTGCGTTATAGGAAGGTTCTGGAACCTGGCGGCCAAGACATATGTCTGTAAAATTTAGCGCTGATTGTTTGAACGGAATGTCATGAAACGAGGGAACTCGTTATACGTAATCCTATCGTAGAAACTGTGCGAGATATGGAAGAAACATAAGAGAGGAAATCTGAAGAGAATGTTCTAGTCTAGATATTTGTTGATTCAATTTTCTTCTAATGAACCGTTCGGGCTGTGAAAATGCCACCGAAAACAACCACTATTAGTGTTATTAATATAAAAGTAACGAAATAAATTTAAAAAAAGGCTTTTTTAAAACACCTTTCGGAGGGATATCAAGACTGTCTTGATTCAGTAGGAGACTATTTCCTGCAGTGATTGCGAACGGTATCTGGACACATAAATGTAGGCTATGTGCAGCCGTCTCCGCTGGCACCAGTATGTGGTTCTGCACTATAGGTTTGTTTTTCCATGCGCTCGCTCCCTTACTGCGACGGCCACCCTGACGCCTTCTCTCCAGGCACTCATGCAAAAGAATCGCGTAAGGCGGGAATATGGAGGCGCGCCTGGCAACTGCTTCCTCGGGAGGGCTCTAAGAGGGCAGCGCGAGGGGAGCGAACACAGAGCGGGCCCTCAGCGTATACGGCTGGCTGCCGCTGAATCGCCCAGCCGGACTCATATTCGCGTGATGCCCACACCACCCCTCCCGACGTTCCGTTTGCCTGGGCAATGCTCCTGTGTCCGGCCACGCACCCATGACGTCACGCGGTGAGCAATATCTGCTGTGTGTGAAATCACTCACCAGCGGCCGGTTTCTGAGGGTGGCCGAGGTCTTTGCTGCGGCAGCTATTGAATAGAGAAAGAGCGGTGATTACATTTTTTTTATACGCAGCAATACCAGCGTGAATATGAGGGGATTCACCGTAATTTCTTTACATATCCGCAGGCTTCCTGTTGGAAGGGATCGCTGTATTGAGTTACTTCAGTGAAGTAGAAAGTATTGTAGCGTATATATTGCCGCAGGGTATGTCGTTTAATATCTTTTACCCTCGTCGTCTCCTTCGTTGCCCGTGAAGCTACACGCAAAATGAGAAGTGGGTCTTTGTTAACGTTTAGCAAATCAAATAAAATCGTTCAATTTATGAAATCTGGTGTTCAGAGATTATCTCAATAACCGAAAGAGTGCAAAAATATGTAATATTTATTATTTATTTGTAGGTGTCATATTACCTGTTGATCACATTGCAACATCGTAAATTACATGACCCAAGTAATTTTTCGAAAAAGCTGCGTGAGACAGTGCCATTCTTCACTGGACCATGTCTCGGGATCTATTAATCCAAGAGATAAGGAGCAAAATTGGTTCAGATAGAAATTGTCGTAGCGATCAGTACTATGACTATAGAAAGAAAGTTCAGACAATAGCTATCCTATAACATAGAGACAAAATTATGGTCATACAAAAGGCAACACCGAATTTCTTTCGGAGATAAAAAGTTTCACAGAGATAGCATGTTTGAAGGTGAGTTGAGGAAGATGATATCACTATTGAGTGATGTCACTATTGTTGGGTGTAACCATTCAACCAGAGAGGCTCTGGATGGATAGTCGGTGCATGGCAGTTCTTGCTGGTTTCACATACGGCCAAAGATAATCTGATGTAGCAAGGAGTTCTGTATCCCCGGTCTTTTGTTCCACAGTTACTGACTAGTCGATTACGATATGTAAGTGAACGGAAGAACGTAAAGGGCGAGACAGTAATGCAATACATGGGCAACGGAAGTCGTGAACAATACGAATCGCTACACATTACAGTTTTCCAATGCGGCCTTCGGCATGTATCAAAGGTATCGGGACATCAGGATCAAACACTTCAGAGAAATAACACTGGGTTGTGTACCGATAAGGATGTAGGATAAGTATGGCAATATAGAAGGCAACAGATCAGCAACCTCTTACTCTTTTGTCTCTATATAAATCCGACTATCGTGGTCGTGCATGATGAATAGGGATTCATCGTTTATTCATGTACGTCGTTCATCCCATGACTGCTTGTGCCTCGGTGATAAAGGAAACAATGTAGACGTTGAGAAACAGACTGAATTTGTTGTGGTGTGGCTCGTAACATAACAGAGTCATTCATCACAGCCATGGGCGAAATATTCCTATCATCACGTGTACTGGTGTAACGTGATGGGTTACAATTTGGTCTCGTCGCTTCGTCGTTCCCTCCTACATCCATAGATTATATTTACTTAGATACGTCCGACGCTATCACGTTTGTACGATAATTCGCTACCCTTATAATTTTCTGCCTAAGTCGAACTTTCAAACGTTGTAGCCTTTGAGGCATACTGAAGACACTTACAAAGAACATCCAAATTAAAGAATAATTTCAATACGTCCACACGACTGGAAGGTTCGCCTATATGAAGCACTACTGATAAGCACCTATGGTGAAATGTTAATCATTTCGCGAAATATTCTGGATTTCACATGGTTTGCCACCTTACACCATGTTGTTTGAGTTTAGGTGTCCACCAAAGTACGAGTATTAATCTGAGGCACAACCCGTGCTCAACGAGATTTCATCGAAAAACGGCTGTTGACTGTTTCCGAAATAAATAAATAAAGAAAAAATTAATTCTTGTGTACATAAACTACTAACCGTAGATAGGTACATTTCTACTCCTTATTTTCACAGCAGATGGTTGGAAGTTTTAGAACTTCAGTATGAGATTCTCGAAATATTTTCTATTTTTTTTTTTTTTGTACATTTATCTGTTATTGAAATGAAAACGTTCTAATTAAACTTTCACAAAATTCTGTTTTTAGCCTATTTTACCGTAGGAAGGAAATATCTATATAACTTAAAGTGATTCAGGTTTTGTCAATGTTTTCTGTAGGCCTACATGTTTATCCGGAAATTCAATTTTCCCGTTTTTAAATACTTCTATTCTAAATCAAAGTACATCGGAAAAACCATGACATTTTGATTCCGTAATTACCATTTGTATTAAGGAACGACGTTCCGTCGCCATTAAAATCGTCATCCCATTTTAAGAAACCTCCACAGTAAAAATTTCCAGAAAAAAAAGAAAGAAAATTGCTTACTTTACAATTTGACATCTCCACTGGATGAGAGATTGATTATAATTTCGTCATTCGTTACATTGTGGAGCATCAAATAAAATAAAACATTGCAACAAAGATTACAGATATTCATTATAGTTGATTGAATTCAAATTTGTGCTATATACTGGATTCTAAACTTGTTCTCATGCTCATTACACAGTCTCTATTTCCATTCGGCATCTGCTTCATCATGGGTAACGTGTATGCATGGAATAACCGAAGTATGTCTCTCTCCACAACACAAACTTCAATTCTGTCTCTACAGCGATCGCCAGCGTGGTAGCTAACACTGTCTGTCGGAGATCTGAACACTCTCTGTACAAACACACAAAAATAAAGAAATGATGAAGAAATAAACGAGTTAGAATCTCTAACGCAGCACAAGTTACAATCCGCCTATGATTCATACCTTTTCTATGTTGAGACTATAGCTGTCTCTGGAAAATGGAGAAACACATGAGCTTATTGACCACTATTTGGTAATAAAATGGTTAACATGGACCACGAAAATTAACATTTCATAAGAATATTTACTCTTAAGAGAGATTAAAGCTATGGGTGAAAGGGACATCCTATCACGTAATTGGCTGGTGCCTGAGCATGCGTTAAGATTACCTGCAAATATTCCTATGAACGTAAAAAGGAAGAGGAGAAGGAAGGTAAGTGTTCAGTGATGCATACAGGATTCACATAATAAGAAACAGTTGGAGAAGGTTAACAATCACCAAGCACAGCAAACAAAGACTTTCATATAGACTGGAAAACGAAACTAATGTGACTCTAAAACATAAAAACCAGCATCCACACAGCATATGAGGCTGGAAAAAAACACGGTAAACACTCACCATGAAAAGGAATATGGAAACAAGTGAATGAGAAAAAATATTATTAGGAGGGTAAGACTCAATAGAGAAGAAAACCAGAATACGGCTATCCACCCAAAAGAACGAAAGGTTTCATTTGGTACAATAGGTTTACAAACATTTGAACCGTTTCCTGCATTACATGGTCAGCACTAACAAGAAGAACCAACAAAATCCTAATCTCTCAAATACCGAAGTAAGTAGTCATTAAATCCTTTACGGACACACTTTAAAAAATGACTGTTCATTAAATAAAAGACTCGTTTTTATTTCTGTAACAAGTACACATTAATGAAAGAGCAAATTAAAAATTAGAATTAGAATTTCCTGAAATTTAAGAAACCTGAGAAGTATATAAACGCACCCTTTAAGAAACATTCAAAAGACTTTATTCAAGGACTTACCTATTCATGACGTCATTATGAGTACCGGTGACAGAGTGCCTTTCCTTCCTGTTTCAATGCACAGAGAAACCCACAGACAGGAAGTGATTAGGGTGTCGTTTCCGTTGCCAAGTTATAAAATAGCATGAACTAGTATACTAAGGACGGACGTCTTAGCCCAGAAAAAATCAAATTGGTTAACCTGTACCCCCCTGACGATTTACCGCTACTACACTGCAAGAATTGTAATCGAAAGAGATACATACTCTCTCTCTCTCTCTCTCTCTCTCACGCTCTCTCTCTCTCTCTCTCTCTCTCTCTCTCTCTCTCACACACACACACACACACACACATACACACGCACACACACACACACACACACACACACACACACACACACACACATACATACATGTTCACTTTCTCAATCTTTCAAACAGTAGGCAAGATATATTGAGTGAGAATACCTGAGGATGGAGGTGAACTACACATTATACAGGGAGGAAGTAATTAAATGACGTATCGAAATTATCGGTAGATATACGGAATAATTGCATCTCACCGCTCAGTCTAATTGGTTCAGTCCTACTGGAAAGGTTCTGAGAGAACACAACTCCAATAATTGTCGCAGAAAACGAATCGTGGTAACAGTGAAATAGGCCAAGGTTGTATGAAACTACGGATTCAATAACATAGTGTGAAAAACGGAAGATAAATAGAAATTTAATTTAAAATTGGAAACAAAAAATTATTTTATTACATAATGGCTATGAAAGACAGAGAAGGTAGCCCAGAGAAAGAGAGGGAAAGAGAGAGAGAGAGGGCAAGGGGATTATCGTGGTGGCGGTAGGACAACACGAAACATGAATGACTGGAGAAAGCTCAGGTGAGAGCAAAAGACAGGGAAAATTTAAATTCAGAGACGTGTTGCCGGCGAATCTTAGCAACAATAATTTTGTACCCTTTCAAAGTTCAACGTTTATATAGCCAAACTAACTTGAACTTAGGAAACACACACTCATCCTGGAGGAGGACCCAAATGTCCGGTGGCAGCAGCCACGCAATCCGCTACATGTCACCTCAGATCGCGCTGCTATTCCTAGGTGGCAAATGAGCAATGCAGAGAGGAATACTGCTGTTATCAAAGCAAAGTATTCAACTCTTTGACCCAATTACTCGTTCATGCTGTTCTGAAACTGTTCACGTCCATTACCACCATAATCTGTTGCGACGGTTTCGTACCTAGACAGAACCATCCATCCATTATCTATATAACTAGTCTTTTTGATTCTGTAACTTCTGGCATTGCTTTTATTGATGTCGATTTGTTATCACTTTCTTCTAAAAGTCATTTCCAGTCTAGCTATCGATTTTCTCGATCACACAGAGATTCTATCTTCCTGAGAGTCTTAGTTCAATTGTATTTTAAAAAACAGTTTCTTTCCGCTGAAGGCATAGCTTACTTAAAGATGTTATTACATCAGATAACTCTATTTCGACATCATCGTTTTTTTTGTCACGCAGAGCTTTTCGCTTAAGATTATTTACCAGAATCGTAAATTATTTACCAGTTGTGGCACTCTTACCTGAGATACTTTGTACCGAGACAGACGCGGTTACCCTTATAAAATAAAAATGAGCGAATGTTCAATATGTGCTCATAATTCAGGCTGATTACTGTTTTTATTTCAAACGAACCTTTATATACTATGTCACCGTTCAGTTAAGATAAAATCGGTGCCTCCTAAAAGGGACACAGTAAGAATTACAGCTTCCAAAGGCAATAAGCACATTCAGCTGTTACCGGCAGTTTCTGGAGTTGCTTTGCACTGCTGTTACTGTGAAATATGAATTTTATTTTATTTTCAGGTATCTTGCACGTTTCTCCGGCACCCATTTAATTGGACCGAAGGCGTCAGTATATTCTTAGTCTGAACTTAAAACAAACCGTTCTAGCAAAGCTTAGTGCAGTATATTTTGGTTGAATTTAAACTTTGGGAATTCTCTCATTATGAAAGTTTACATAGTGATTGGAATGTCGAAAGTACTTACTTATTTAAAGTGTACTTGTTTAGCATCTCATTTCATTTCATTGTGAGCGAAACTTAATTCTACAGGCTGTTACCAAGCGGAACAGCATGAGGAAATAACGGTTACTGGCATTACACATTCGGATAAAAACCGGCAACACTCAAAACTTATTCGGAAAAAAGTGCATAAAATTAGTCGTCAAAACATATGTAGCATGCTTTACCATCTTTTTAGTAGATACCTCGACAGTCAGATAATTGACAAATTAAACGAAAAGGTCAATCAACAGAGGAGTCAGATACTATCCGTAAATACGCATTCAAATATGTCACTGGGTAAAATTCTGAATCTGTGCGGAACCGGTCAACATAATCAGATACAAATTTTCGAGTTACAGAAAACGAAATTACAACCCCTAAAACAGATTCAGGCATGCTCCTCAAGACGTGCGCTTAGCGCCGCTTTCCGCGTATTTCAATCGTCAGCTTCGCAATATATCAAAATGTAATTGGCGTTTTGCAATCAACGCCATCGTTTATGTGATTTGTCATGCTGTAGATTGCTGATGGAATAATACAGAGCGCCTATTTATAAACAAATAAGTAGTTTTTGTTGTGGTATTCATACCTCAGACAGGTTTAATGCAGCTCTCCACGATACCCTGTCCTGAGCAAGCCTTTTGAAATCTGCTTACTGTATTCCTCCCTCGGCCTCCCTCTACAATTCTTACCCCACACACTTCCTTCTAATGCTAACTTGAAGACTCTTTGATGTCTCAGAAACTGTCATACCAACCTATCCATTCTCTTAGTCAGGATATGCAAGAAACTCCTTTTCTCCCCAATTCTGTAGAGCACCTCATCATTACGTGATCTATCCATATCATTTTCATCATTCGTCTGTAGCACCACATTCCGAAAGCTTCTATCATCTTATTCTTACTGTCCACGTTTCACACTGATACAAGGCTACACTCCATACGCTTTCAGAAACGACTTCCTAATATTTAAACTAGTAATAGATGTCCTAGTGAACTACGTATCTCTTACCTCTTAATATACACCATATAATTTAAATCATATGTGTTTTAGACCGATTAGCTTTGTAAAGGCATCCTCAGATAGTATTTATCGCAATAGGACGAATGATATTGATATCCCAAGGAAAAGAGCTCTTTCAGTTTTCCACAAATTTTCCTATTTTCTGGCCAACTATTCCAAACTTTTACTTCACTCAAACCTTCCTCTCGCTTTGAACGTCGAATCTGCAAAATTTTATCGTAATCAGACGAATAATATTGATATCAATTTGAAAAAAAGCTCTTTCGGTTTCTCGCGAATTTTCTAATTTTTCGGGTAACTTTCCTAAATTTTAAGTTCATAAGAACGTTCATCATTCGTTGAACGTCAAATGATTAAAAATTTTATCTCTATCGGATGAACGGTTCTCAACTTTAGTTTTCAGTTTGGAAACACACTAAAAAGAGAACGTGATTCTAATTTTGCTGCTTTCCATCTTAACTGTCTCTATTTTTCTTACTGAAAACGTTTCCAATACCATAACGACAAAACAAACAAAAAATTAATCCTCTCCGTCGTCAGAATAGTCACTCATAGTAGTGAGTTCAATCAAAAACACAGTGAAAAACGGACTTTCAGTTATTATCATATTTTCCAATTTACCATTAGATTTTCCAAAACATTTTTCCATAAAAACTTTGTCCTGTCAAGTCGTACTCATGTGATTCTCTTACAACGATGTGGCAATTGATTTTTATTCATAGAAAAAGTAGCTGTCGGTTTTTCCTAAATTTTCCTACTTTCCGGGCGACTTTTCCAAACCTTCCTCTTGCTTTCAACATGGAATGTACAAAATTTTATCGCAATTGGACGAACGGTATTGATAGCTCACTGGGAAAAGCAGTTTCAGTTTTTCTCGATTTTCCTCTTTTCCTCTTGCTTTATTTTAGCACCGTTTAAACTTTCCCTGGACTTACACGAATATTTCAAGACCAAAATTAACCAAATTCAGCCATTCTTGAGTTTTAGCGAGAACTAACAAACAACAATTCATTTATATATATAGATTAGATGTCAACAAATTTCGCTTTTACAGAAACGCATTTCTTTCCATAGCCATTGTATAATTTATATCATCTTTATTTTGGCCATCAGAAGTTATCTTCCTACCTAAATAAGACAACACATCTACTACTTTGTCTCATTACCTAATCTAATTCCTTCAGTATCGGCTGATTTAATAACACTACATTCCATTATCGCTGTGTTATCCTTGTTAATGTTCCTCTTATACCTTTCTTTCATGAAACTGTCCATTCGCCGTGGCGAAATAGCCGTGCGTACTGGGGCGCTGTGCTGCTGTGCGCGCGGCCGTTCGACGAAGTGGGTTCGAGTCCCCTCTGGAGCATGGGTGTATGTGTTGTCCTTAGGATAGTTTAACTTAGTTAAAGCAGTTTGTAAGCTAGGGACTAACAACCAAGCAGTTGAGTCCCATAGTTTTGCAAACATTTGTGCATTTTGAAGTGTCCATTCTATTTAATAGTTCTTCCAGGTCTTATGCTGTCTCTGACAGAATTCCACGGAATTACAATGTCGTCAGCAAACTCCAAGGTTTTTATTCCCCCTCCCTGGACTTAATCTCCCTCTCTAGATTACTCCTTGCATTCCTTCACAGCTTGCTGAATGTACTGATTGAACAATATTCAGGAAAGTCTACAACCCTTGTAGTGGAACCAGTCCTATATTTGATAGCTAATTCGGGACTTCTTCTCCATGGACAGATACCATCACAAAAAAATAATAAAAGTTGAAAGAAGGTGGTCTGTCAACTTGACACACAATGGATAATGTGTGCAGAATTGTGTCCGGATAGCTCAGTGGTAGAGTGCTTGCCCGCGAAAGGCAAAGGTCCCGGTTCAGGCACACAATTTTAATCTGACATGGAAGTTACGGCTACAGTCTATGTTTCTTTACTATCTATTACTATAATCTCCGAATCACCTCATCTGTTTTTAATAGCCTAAAATGAAATTAATAGAATTCTTCCGTAGAGTGGGCATTTTGTGTCGACAGTCTCTCAATGTTATAAAAGGATTATTTATATATTGAGGATTACTGCGTACTATATTATTTGCTTTTACTATGAGAATCGCTAATCTCTGTACAACAGAAAGAAAACTTACTATGCTCAGTCAAAAACCTTCTTAAAAAAGTTATTGTCTCACATTGCGTCTTGAGTTGTCACTCCCTGGCTAGTCTATGAAAAAAGAAAACGGAATAATAAACCGGGTAGGGTTTTGCAATAGAGCTCATGCTTATGGAAGGAGGGACAGATAAACCGGTACTCCCAGAAGTAGAAGAATGAAAGGAAAAAGGAGAGAATGGTTTTGTTGAGGTAGAAGAGAAACAGACCAAAAAGACAGATACCCTTCCTTCCCCCCACCCCAGGACACCCACATACCTTCGATAAGCGAACTACACCACCGGAGGGCACATATGTCACACTAGATAGTCGTAGACCCACTAAAGAACAGACGGTGTAGCTTTATCTCCTGGACCCCCGTAGTGACCTCAAGAAACACCTATGGCAGCCCTAAGTATAAGAGTACAACTTTAGGTCAGGCGTCGTCCGACATACGTCAAAGTCAAAATTCTGTCTGTCAGTTATCATATCATGCGGTTATTTTACGCCCTCTTATCCTTCTGTCTTAAGAACGTCATATCACGAGTGCGAGACCATTATTTCTCTATCATCTAATCATCTGCTAATCAACACTCTAACTAAATAGTTTTCGATAACAGTTTCATTTAGAAACTTAACTCTATTTAGATACCACACAAAATGTTTTCTGAATCTCCCCAACGTTTAGAATGAGGATGATGATGCCATATTTCTAAAGCTATTCGTTGTTGTTCTCCTTTCGTCCAATACTTATTCTTAAAATGATGTATAAAGTCTTCCAAGTTTTTAAAATCGTTTCTGTTTAAAACAGACCATTTGGTAGCCTCGCCTTCAAGGTGACCTATCACAAACTGCATACGTTTATGACTATCCCACTTCAAAGGCAATGCACTTTCAAAAGATTTGATAAAAATTATCGGGTGACGCTCTCCATTCGGATTAAAATCGGGACACTGATTTGCTATGTTATAATTAGTCATTGGATTAAATTCTTCCTTCCAGTCAGTCAACGAGGTTATATGCGGTATCGACTGTAGCCTCGTTGCAATCGAATCCTCTTTGTTTGTCGCAGTTTTTAAATTATTATTGTTGCCTTCGCAAACGAAAACGATCCGATTCTAATTTTTATTTATGTTGCCTGCGTCATTGTCTGGAAAATAACTTATATTATTAACATTATTACTGGCAAGAGTCGACATCTGGTCAGAAATTTCCTTTAAACGTACTTCCGTATTCGAATCCTATCAACCATAAGTCTCTATATCCGTTTCGGAATTTAAATACTTTGTATCATTGGTTGAATGGGATTTACTATTTTCTAACATGTTCGAAATACATTCTTCATGCTTTCTATTTCTCTTTTATTAATGACTTCTAATGTTTCATTGTTAACATGAAAAATACTAACTGACTTAACAGAGTTTTCCTATACGTGATCTAAAAATTTCCTTACGTACTGATTCAGTTTGAACTGCTAATTTTAACATCATTGTTCTGTATTTCATGATTACATTAAAACTGTCTAGTCTTTAAGTGCGCTCGGTAATATTCCTTTTCATACGTAGTCTTTCTTCCCCAGAATCCTGAATGTGCTCCTCTAGCCTATGGCTTAGATTAACCAAGTCACTTAGGGCTTCTTTTTGAAATGATTCCAAATTATGATAAATTTCAGTAACTTGACCCAATAGTTGTAACACGTTAGAATCTAACTGAACTTTTAGTTCTGACATGTTAGAATATAACTTATTATTAATTTCAGATTTAAAAGTGTTAAACTGTAGTAATAAGTCCCGCATTTATCTAGTCTCTAGAGACACGTCCTGATCTAATACCCAGTTAAGCCCCTTAAGCTTAACAAGCATTTGAACATTTGAATATCATCTAATACCTCGACTAAAACATGGTTTAAACAAATCAATTATCAGTTTAATCACACAGAGTTATAATATACGCTGCAGTTCTCACAATTAACACTTCTTACCAGTTAGAAATAAACTCACGAGGTTTATATCTTTTAATTAATGAGTAGACTCGTTGCTTTTATTATTTTTTTTAATCTGATAATCGGCTGCTACTGCTGCCGCCGACGATAATCTGTGATGAGGGCGACTGCGATGTAGTGGTGTCGCGTCTGAAACCCTCGTGACGCGAAGATGTAGACTCTGATTCGCCTCTGCTCCTGGCAGCTTACTCGCCCAGCATCAATTCCGTAAGCTCGCTGTCGAGGCAGCATCCCCAGCGTTGCACAGGGCCTATTTATTAAAGAAACAAAAATGCTCGGGGAACTGCAAGCTGCTGCCACCCGATTGCTGTTGTCTCTTAAAAACTGCGAGTCCGTCCACCTAGGTTGCACTCCTTCAGATGCCCCACGTTGTTGTAGTTAAAGGTTGACGCAGGCTCACGGTGACCTGCGAAGATTTCTTCTTTATATATATATTCTTCTATTCTTGTATTTCCATTGTATTTGGTGAGTTGATGGCATGTCTTGTCACGTAATTGGCATATGTAGTGAAACCAGCCCTATATTTGTTAACTAATTCGGGACACCTTCTCAGTGGACTGAAACCATCACAAAAAGATAATAAAATAAATAATTATTCTTCATTATATCAATTCAAAATTAAAGTCTTTGCAGATTCTTTCAGGAACACTCATTCATATTAAAAGTTCTTTCATGATCCCATAAAAAGTAATCATCTCATCGAGAAGTTATTTCGTTATCTGTCCAAAATTCGTCACGAAAATTAAAGTCTAAGAAGTTATATTGCTTGCTCAACCCACCTGCACAAAATAATTTTCAGAGTCTGCGCAAATACAACGCCGGCCGTGGTGGCCGAGGGGACTGAGGCGCTCCAGTCACGGTCTGCACGGCCAATACGGTCGGGGGTTTCAATCCCCCCTCGGGCATGGATATTTGTGCCGTCCTTAGTTAGTCCATAAGTAGTTTTGTAAGTTTAGGGACTGATGACCCTATAGTTAAGTCCCGTAAACTATACTAACATTTGAACATTATCAAATACAACTTAGAGTCCAACTCGTTCATTAAAGTTCCCACAACATTCTATCAATCTTGATAAATAATAACGTACGTAAAAATCATTTCGATCACTTACTATTTTAAATTAATCTTGAAATGAAATTTCGTTGAAATAATATATTTTCCTCTTCATGAATGTAATCAATCATAACGTTCAGAATAATATTCAATGAGTATCACCTGTCCAATCGAAAAGAAACTGAACTTCTTTTTAAGATTATTAACAATTAACAAAAATTTGTAAATTTGTCGACTTCCGTGTGCAACAGTGTACTGCAGGAGCTTCTCCGCCTTGACGGCCTTCGGCAAACATCAGGCAACGGCCTGCGGTGAAACTTCCACGGTGTTCCGCTGAGTAAGCGATGTTGGACATGCAACAGATAAAATCAAACATATTTAACAAAGATATTGTTCTAAATATTTTTTTTAAAAAATCATCACAAATATAATAAACACATGATTAATCCAGTAATTCGACTGCAAAACTGAGCTTAACTAGGAAATTAGTAGACAAATTTAAATTGCTTACCATTACATTCCCCAGCAACAAGTTCAATTTAGCTTTAATTAAGCGTAAATATAAGATATCTGAATTGCCTTTGTAGTCACTGAATTTCATTCAACGAGTGATTTTCAAATTTGTTACGATTAATATTTATTTTATGAAAACCTTTTAGTATAGAAATTTGCATGTTATGCTTTAACACATGACCAAGATTTATCTGAATCTATATAGTTTCTTGAAAGGGTTCATAAATTATTAATAAATCGTTTAACAGTTTATATTCCGTCTGTAAAGACTTAGCATCCCAAACTGAAGTTTTTCTGTGTCCTATAACATCATCTGGGAAACGATATTTCATGAAATAATTATAATGTTTTCTTTTATAAAATAGTGATAAGGTTTTCTTTTTATTGGTTGCATATCGTAACATTATGTATGGTATGCAAAATTCTATAGTTCCTTTTTCAGGTACAGAGTATTAAAATTCGCGACGCCATAAGCTTTTTTTTTAATTTCCCATCGTACGACGCTATATCCTTATTTTGAAGTATTAAAATTCCAAGATCGCAATTAATTGATTTATTTTTCGGCCAACCGGTTTCGATACACTTAGTTTACCATCATCTGGTCACTTGTGTCCTATGCTTTTGTTTGGTGAAGGCGCATGACAATGAAATCTTTTCCGAATTTTTATTTTCATTTATTATTATAAGGCTGAAAAATGTATATCTAACCGTGTAATACCGGGTTTAACATAAAAGTGACTTACAAAGGAATGTGCTTCAGTTTCTCTAACAGGTATTCCAAGATAACATAATCCTTATAACTTACGACATTGCTCTTATTACCAGCAAACGAAACATTGCTTACTACATGCTAAAGATCCCGTAACATACTCTTCGGATATACCTGATCACAGCAACGCAGCTGAAGCTTCAGACAGACCAACTGCGACGTAGTGTCGTATCACCCAACTGTGTCATTTGTGTCACCTACAGACGTCAGGAAACCTCTCCCTCGACTATCGTAGATCTTGCAGACCTTGCGGGTTTTCATACTTGTAGCGCTGGCGTCGCAAATTTGACTGATACTGGTCAAGTCGTCGCACTGAGGAAAACTGGTAGTTTTTTTTTTTTTTTTTTTTTTTTTTTTTTTTTTTTTTTTTTTTTTTTTTTTTTTAATTTCCCATGGTACGACGCTATATCCTTATTTTGAAGTATTAAAATTCCAAGATCGCAATTAATTGATTAAATCACATCGCATGGGCTCTGACTAGTTTCTTGAACCTATTGTAATAAACGGCCACATTCAAAGTTAAAAAATAGTTAAGAGGGAAAACTTAGCCAACCTCTTTCAGAATAGAAATTATTCACTCCGCGGTCATCACTAAATAATTGAGAAATTAACAACACGTCAGGCAATAAATATTTTAGAAACCGTAATCAAGATGCAGAGCCACAAAAGTAGAAGTAATAGCTTCACCTAGTGTCAATTTATTTCAGAATTGAGGTGAAGCGTACTCCACGTGTTCTAACATTGCCGCCAAACCTAGCGATCTGTTGTTTGCTTCGAATCACAGTTACTGAAATATGTTCCAGTAACCATACTGGAAAGTCTTGCCTGTGGGTTTGTTAAGCTTATGGGACTTAACTACGGGGTCATCAGTCCCTAAACTTACAAACTACTTATGAACTAAGGACGGCACAAATATCCATGCCCGAGGGGAGATTCGAACCCCCGACCGTAGTGGCCGGGCAGACCGTGACTGGAGCGCCTCAGTCCCCCCGGCCACCGCGGCCGGCTTGCCTGTGGGGCGTAGCCACTATGTATCATTCGAATATCTTTTGAATGTGATACTAATTTCTTTATTAGTTTGTGGTATGTTTCCCATAAAACATTTGAGCTATAAAAACCAATGTTGTCAGTACTGCACTGGAAGCTACTAGTTCACCGCTATTTATGTGCCCCTTCCCTCCTACTGGCACATTTCAGAGAATAAATGTTTAAATGTTTGTTAAGCTTCAGGGACTTAACTGCGGGGTCATCGGTCCTTAAACTTACAAACAGCTTATGAACTATCGTATACTAAAGACTGCACAAACTTCCATGACCGAGGGAGGATTCGATCCCCCGACGGGGAACGGCCTCGCACACCGTAGCATAGCAGCACACTTTAGAGAGGCCAGCTTGTGACATAAAGACTAAACAGACCTAGTTACATTTCGCAGATAACTGGAGAATTGAATAGATTTTAACTCACTTGTCAGGGCGGGATTAAAATGGGTGAAAATAAAATGGGTGAAAATAAAATAAGCAGTCTCGCATATGCCGATGACTTAGTTGCAATCGATGATTCAATTGAAAGGTTGCAAACTAATATTTCAGAGCTCAATCAGAGGTTCTAGGATTATGATATGAAGATCAGAATCTCCAAAACGAAAGTAATGTCTGTGGGAAAGACCTGGAATCAAAGTACAGGAAAGCTAATGCAGTTTGTGCTCAGCTAAGATCTACTCTCTTCTGCAAGAAGGAAGTAAGTACCAAGACTAAGCTAGCAGTGGACCGCTCTAACTAACGACCAACTTTGTTGTACGGAAGTAAAAGTTGGATGGATACAAGTTACCTCATTCACAAGGTAGAGGTTACAGATATGAAAGTAGCAAGAATGATTGCAGAACAATGGCAGGAATGTGTCCATAATGAGGAAATGAAAGAAAAACTGGGAATGAACACCATAGATGAAGCAATGAGAGCGAATAGACTAAGGATGGTGGGGTCATGTTACATGCATGGGAGAAGCAAGGTTACCTAAAGAGGCTCATGACCTCGTCAGCGGAGGGTAAGAGAAGTCGAGGTAGACCAAGAAGAAAGTACTTAGATTCGGTGCAGAACGATTTTGAAGTAAAAGGCATAACATCAGACGAGGCATCAATGTTAGCATTGAATAGGGGATCATGGAGGAATTTTATTAGAGGTACTATGCTACAGACTGAAGGCTGAAAGGCATAAGCAGTCTCTAATTATGATGATGGTGATGTCACCTCTGCAAATTATATGCGTACATGAAGTTTTAAACTGTTTTACATTAAATAAATATTCATTACAACAAAGAGGTAGTACATCGGAACGTGCGCGACTTTAAAATGTGTTTCCACAAAACCCTGACTGGTTCCGTTTGATATTTCTATCGGAGGGATAATAGTCACGAAACATATTATCGGCCATGCTGTAACTTCTTCTACCTGAGACCACAACCCACCGAGCACTATTTTACTGTCCCTGGAGGGGCCGCGGCAGAATTGCCGTGCGCACTAGGGCTCCTTGGTGGGGTGCGGGCGGCTGTTCGTCGTCGGGAGTTCGAGTCTAAAAAAACCATAAGAGAAAGTAATAATACGACGTAAACAAGAGAGACCACCACCACAGTACAAAATTAGGGCCGGCCACGGTGGCCGAGAGGACTGCGGCGCGCCAGTCACGGTCTACACGGCCCCTATGGTCGGGGGTTCGAATCCCCCCTCGGGCATGGATATTTGTGCCGTCCTTAGTGTAAGCTAGTTCATAAGTAGTTTGTAAGTTTAGGGACTGATGACCCCGTAGTTAAGTCCCATAAGCTATACAAACATTTGAACATTTTTGAACTAAGGTAAACTGACCTAAGAACAATACTTACACCCATGCCCGAAGGAGGATTCGAACTCCCGACGGCCAATGGCCGCGCGCTCCGGAGCACGACGCCCCAGTGCGCACGGCTAATCCGCCGCGGCGGTTCTTCCTCGGTCATGGGTATGTGTGTTGTCTTCAGCATAAGTTACATTACGTAGTTTGTAAGCCTAGGGAATAATTACCAACGTAGTTAAGTCTCTTGGATTTACTAGTATTTTAAAAAAAGAACAAATAAATAACTCTAAAGGGTTTCGAAACATGCAATGAAAGACTGCACTACAGAGGTAGGAACATTTTAAAGATTGTGTTTATTTAAATCTGCTAAGAAGTCCTAAACCGGAGCCATTGTAGTAGTCCGGGCCTTATTTCGTATGTTGTTCACCAGACTACAATGCGAAACTCCACGGAATGCTCTCTGGTAGTGACGGAACACGACGTCGGCCGTTAGCCACGGAAGTATCTCACGGACGGATGGAGCGAGAACATCGACTAGATTGCCAGCGCTGCAGCTGCGCCAAATTCCACGGCTGTCGCCCCCGCTGCCGACGCACAAAGCAAAGCCAGGCCGTGAGTCAGACACACCGAGTGACGTCACAGGCGGCTGGCTGCGATCCAGTCGGAGATTTAATTGCCGTCTTGAGCACGGCCTTCCTGCCGCAGATAGCCTATTACCGACTCTTGCAAAAGATTGCCCCAGAATAAAGTGTCGGAAATTGCTCCGGTACCTCATGTATTCGGATTAAGCTTTTAAAGCTAGCGCGATCCCACACTGGAGCTATTTCGTCCCTCTTTCCGCAAACTATCTCTGAGTGCCACTTTCCAAGGAAAATGAAATGCCATTACAGAGGAGACAGAGTTCCTATTGGCAATGTTATTACTTCGCGAAATAGCTTTCAAAATTATCAGTAACAGTTTTATACGGCGTATTACGGAAACGTATCTTTGACCATCTCTTCCCCTGCATGTAGTCTATAAAGTAGATTACGGCCTTTTACGTCACATTTCCTTGAGCGTGAGTGGCGTTTGTTCTAGTACGCTCCTCCTCCCTATGGGTTTTTAATCGGCTGTTTTTCTCGTGACATAACGGAAGGCCTCCTGTGGCCATTGAAATTTAGATATTTCCGTGATTCGTCTAAATCACTCTCGGCAAATTTCAGGATGGTTCCTTTCAAAACGCACGGTTATTTTCATTCGTCATTTCTGATAAAAACTACCCGAGCGTGTAGTGAATCTCTAATCGACGTATCGTATAACCTTGATTTCTCATCATTTTCCTTTTAATACATGGGTTCAAAATGTGTGCAGCAAGTGTGAGTCAATGAAGTACAACGATTTCTGCAGGCAAAATTTACGACACCAAAGGCAGTTCGTCGTAGGATTTTTGAAGTTAAGGAGATCGTTGTGATAGATTTTTGACGTTGGTTGTGTGCATTTCGCGACGGACGCACTAAAGTCCATCACGAAAAACGAAGTGTCCGACCCTTTGTTGCAAAACTGGATGAAGTAAATGGACGGAAAAGCCGATTCCCAATTTCTTAACTCTCAGAAGATGAGGTACAGCCGGCCGCGGTGGCCGAGGAGACTGAGGCACTCCAGTCACGGTCTGTACGACCACTACGGTCGGGGGTTCGAATCCCCCCTCGGGCATGTATATTTGTGCCGTCCTTAGTATAAGGTAGTTGATAAGTAGTTTGTAAGTTTAGGGACTGATGACCACGTAGTTAAGTCCCATAAGCTTAACAAATATTTGAACATTTGATGAGGTACTGAGGGCCCGACTTAGTGAATACAGACACTCACGCCCACGGACGGAGGAGATTAACGCAGACGGGATTTCGACTTTTGTAAAGCGGGATGTCAGAAGATTAAATCCATTCAGTAAACAGATGAAAGTGTGTTCTGTGCATGGATATAAGAAGACCTCACAATACAGTCTTTTGAGAAAAAATTTAAAATGGCCTTTACATTCCAATTTGTCCTGGTAAATTAAGAAATTATAAAACTTTCATTAGCCTCCATTTATAATCAATATTAAAAATCGGTTCTTCAATTTTTATCTGTCACGTACTCATTCAAGACAGCAGATCGGCCAGATCCAAATAGATGCTTCATTACTGAAGAGCTTTATCAGAATTATCCATAGATATAAAAATATGTGGACACTGCTTCTGATAAACTACACTACAAAGAAATCTATCAAGTTTGATACAATATTGTGCTCAGCGATTGTATTATGTTATTGATGAACAGCAATCAGTGACAAATGTCGATTTGTCATGGAATATGTACATTTCGGCCGCTGTGCGACCATATTCATTGCTTTAAAACGTTCTTTAAAATATATAAAACTTTTGGAGTGTGAATGTGATTTGAATATGAAACTCGAAAAGATTTATATGTTGTAAATCACGTTTTTAAGCACTGAGAATGGTGCCATAGTGACAGAAATGCAATAATAAATAAATATTTGTGACTGATTGATATTCATCATTATCTAAAATACCTATGGTCAGGCGGCAGAGATTTTATTAAAAAAATTATTTATTTACTTATGTTTTTTATCTGGGATACAACAGTTATGTAGATGTGAAAAGCGTCATATTGTACTTTTGGATACAAATTAGAACATAAATAATGTTTATCTTTCTCTGCTACAAATCGAATTTTTCTTCAAAGAGATGCCCGTAATTCTCTACTACTTCCATGAGCGAAACGTCTCTATCATGTAGCTACACATGTTTCCAAACAATACTTCTAGCTAACTATGAGCGTCCACTGGTTCAGAAACCAGTTAGTGGTTCAATAAATGGATTCGTAAACCGAATGCTTGCAACTATACATACCTAAACGATGAATTATTGTTACTCTTAAAATTCAATGAAGATCAGCATTTGATTGTTAGATAAGTCGCTGGCACGAATAACTTACATTACAGTAAGAGGCCTTTACAGGTGTTGCGACTATTCATGGTCACTTTCTAATTACTACATTTACACTTTCCTGAGTTTGACAGTAACGACAACATGGTCAGATGTCGCAGCACCTCATGGGGAACTACCTCAGTGGGACATTACATGTTTGCCCAATTACACTAAGTCTTCAATGCCTCACTCTCTGGACCTCTAGTTTTACGATACGAAATTGCATTCTGCATAATGAAGTATGAATCAACGGATCACTGGATTCCTTGGTAGTTATAGATCTGGTAATTGTGATTATTATCCCTGGACTATTTGATGATTATCCATGCATTTGTAACCCTCCGATGGTAACAAGTGTGATGCGTCAACACAGTGATAGTTTCGAAAACCTTACGGGTATGCAGCTAGGTATCAAAATCGACGACGGCCGGTATTTCGATAGGAGTGAGGAAGCAATGTGCAACGATCTTTGAACCCTCGGTTTTCAACGAGTAAACAGGAAAGACAACACACACGGAGCAAGC
Source organism: Locusta migratoria (assembly GCA_026315105.1). Taxonomy (NCBI): domain Eukaryota; kingdom Metazoa; phylum Arthropoda; class Insecta; order Orthoptera; family Acrididae; genus Locusta; species Locusta migratoria. Next base: position 109,990,706 of record CM048747.1, read on the forward strand.
AAGCACACAGCGCCGTCAAGACCAAAGCTGAAACCGGTCAGAATATTGATAATAAACATGAGTTCTCGGATTAGTTTTCTCCCTCTGTTTTTTGACAAGTGAGAGAGCAGGATCCCAAGTGGAATTTAAGCAGAAGCCTCCATCCCTATTCATAAGGTTGTCACCTAGTTTTATTTCTATCGCTTCCTTGATAACACAGTCCCAGTAATTGGAAGTGCATGCCAGAATTTCCGTTTTGTTGTATTCCATAGGATGACAGTGTTCGGCTACAGCAGATCTGTTTGGCTGCTGTAAACGTGTGTGACGTTTATGCTCAATACAACGGTCCTCAACAGTCCTAATAGTTTGACCAACATGTGACATGCCACAGCTACAACAGATACGGTAGACACCCGCCTTGCGCAAACCGAGATCATCCTTAACGGATCCCAACAGTGCCTTAATTTTAGAAGGTGGAGGAAACACATTTTACTTTGTTTTTACGCAAAATTCGACCAATAGTGTTGCTGCCAACGTATGGCAGAAAAGCCACTGACGGTGCCGAATTTGTGCTATTATCACTAGCCCGTTGCAATGTGGTCGATAACGCAACGCTCTTTTAATCTGCTTTCACCGTAGTCATTCAGCCGAAAAGTTACATCCGGATGGGACAGCTCAGTGGGCAAACTTTCCGGGTCAGAAATGACGTGAACCCCTTCACGTTGAGCTGGGTGGTGACAACACTTGTCAAAAAACAGAGGGACAGAACTAAGGCGTGCCCATGGGGTTGAGATAATAACGCGCACCATCGATAGCAAGGGGCGTGGTCGTTGCATGGTGAGGATCGAGGATCGTCCGTGGTCTTGCGAGAAAAATGGGAGTATGTGATCGGAGGTGGAGTGTGGTGTCGTGTGGTAAACAGGAGGAACAGCCGACATCAGCTGATAGAGGTTGGAGTTGACGCAGGAAGCGGCGTCTGTGGAATTTGAAAAGGACGCATGACCGTGGAATCACAAGTTACGTATTCCATTTCCTTTAGGCATCGTCAACGGTGCTTGAGTGGCTGTACTAACCAGCTTTCATGACCTATGAGTGAACTAGTTTCTATCACCGTGATCGGCTCGGCTAGTTGTTGCTTGAATAGCGGCAAGTTTCAGTGCCGTCCGTTGCTGTGTACTCCAGTATAAGATTGAGTCCATCTGTAGCTCTCTTTTGGTCAGCATTCGCCCTTATTGATCTTTAGCCGAGAATGTTGTTTAGCGGCTGTAAAACACGCACTGCTGTTACTGAGTGATGAATTTTGAAGTGTAAAATAACATATTGCTTGCAATTTTTTGATAGGCCTCACGTGTGGTATGGATTTTCTATAGTTATGTGATACAACAAGGGGCCAAATTTGTTTCAACTTGCCCACGATTATATGCCTGCAATATGTTTTCATTATTCTGCCTCTCTTATGATTCAAGTATTTTAAAATGGAAAAGGGGAGGAAAATTGAGTGAAAGGTATGTGGCGGAGAAAGTGCTGTGAACGGTACTGAAATGGGTTGGGGAATAATCAGTGAGAAGACACAGGTCGTAATCAGCAAGGAACTGGTGTATGAGGCGTCCCCGACTAGTTGCATGAGCATTGCCCCATGAATGATGATTGGCATTGAAGTCTCCAAGAAAGAGCAAGGAAGGGGGGATTTGTTGAAGGAGGGCTGTGAGGACAGCAGACGTAGGTGGCCGGTCAGGAGGGAGAGAGATATTATTAATTGTTAACGTTGTGTGTATGTGAACCAGAGCAGCAACCACTTTCAGAATAGTATGGAGAGGAATCCATAAACTAACAACGCCCCTACGAATTAGGGTGCAGACTCCACCACATAATTGTAGGAGGCCAACTTGGTGCCAACCAAAAGCACGGAACCCACGATCGGTGAATGTCCATCAGTGAAATCCTATTGCTGCAGTCCGAAAGAAACTGCAGAGCAGACAGAATAAAGCCGTTTTAACTGCTGGTGGTGACTGTAGTAACCATTACAGTTACATTGGACGAGAACAGATCGAGGATACAGATGGGAGCCGAACAGATTGAAGCATAACACACCCATGGGTCAACGTCTGTCAACGAGGAGGGAGGGACGACATCCATGAACAGCGAATCAGACACAAGGTCAGTGGAATTAGTAGGTTGTGAGAAGAAATTTGGAGCCTGATGCACTATCGGAGAGGCTTGTAACTTGTATTTGTTCTTCTTCTTCTTCTTTCCTTTCTCTCTCGCAGGGCGGAGAGGACCGGTCCCAGAGAGAGAGAAATGTTGTCAGTAAGGTCTGGCACTGATGAAGATCGAGAGACCTTGGTATTTACGGACTGGGAGTCGAGCTGCCAGCTAGAGGCACAAGATTTACGATCTGGTGAACGCTGGGAAGAGGAACCCTGCGAGAGGGCACCTACACTGGCAAGTGCCAGTATAGGGGAGCACTTCTACGCTGGGAGGAAGGAAGGGACGCTGAGGATGGCGGAAGAGTGGAGTGGGAACGTCATGAAGTGAGGGGAGGGGTAGAAAAAGCAAAGGTACATAACATTTTCACAGAGTGCAGACGCTCGAATTTTCAGTGGGCCTCCTGGCACATTAAACATTCAAGGGACGTACTCTTGTATCTTCTTCTCCTTTTTTATACACTAGGAAATCTGGGGAGCGACAAGAGTGGTGTTGATGACAGTTGACACACACGACAAGTGGATCACAGCGATTTCCCTCAAGGAGTGGGCGACCACATTCACCACATACAGGGACCACTTTACAACGAGAAGAGATGAGTCCAAACCGCATACATCGCATCTCAAATTGTTGCAACAGCTTTAAAGGATTTGTGTAGTAGCGAAGGGTAATAGGTGCAGTATTCTTAAACTCTTTGAGGTTTAATACAATACCAACATATTTAACGCCAACATTATAAGAACGAAGGAGCCTCCGTATCACGCCGTAAAATTGACTGTAAACGTCATTTGATAGTTCTCCTGTGGGTAAATAGCATCGTTCAACATCTGTGCTCGTCTTGTTAACTTGTAGTCATCATACTCACTAGAAGCGGATTTAAGTTTCGGTTTACAGATAGTATGCAACGCGAGAATAATACATCTAAGTGCAGGGTTGTTCGGCTGTTTTAAAGGACAATATTGTCTTGGAGAATATGGTAGCACTGGATATTCATGAAGTTACCAAGATCTGAAACGTGAAGTCAGTTGATTTCCTCTCTTAATAACATATAACAATTTAGTTCTGAATCGTTTACAGAAATATGGGAAACTTCAATTATCTGTCTAATAGTTTCCTCAGTTCAAAATCAAATGTTTGTTAAGCTTATGGGACTTAACTACGGGATTATCAGTCCCTAAACTTACAAACTACTAATGAACTAGCTAACACTAAGGACGGTACAAATATCCATGCCAGAGGGGGGATTCGAACCCCCGACCGTAGTGGCCGTGCAGACCGTGACTGGAGCGCCTCAGTCCCCTCGGCCACCGCAGCCGGCTTCCTCAGTTCCTTGAATGAAAGTTACTATGCCGTATGATCATCATCATCATCTTTTATTGCATTCATTGGCCTCTAAAGTCTAAGTAGCAAAAATGGGGCACAAGCTCAGCTATATAGGAATAAGAACTGCAGATTATAAAAAAAATTGCAAAAGGAAAACATTACACAAAAAAAATAATTCAGTCGCAATCTCAATGCAGGACACATTTATTGCAGATGGCGGTCCAACGTTGTCGGTCCCCAGCGTCATCTTCTACCGCTGTCGGCTCCACTAGTTCGAGGACTGTCAATACCCGATCCTTCCATCGCGTCTTCAGGCGTCCCTTTCGGCGTGTTCCAGCCTGTTGAGAACGGAGGACGCGGTTTGGGAGGGATCCGTCGGCTCGTAATATGTGCCCAAACCAATGTAGCCTCTTCGACCACAATATTCGGCTAATGTGTGGCTTTCCATATCGCTGGCAAAGGTCTTCTTATGTTCTTAGTTTCCATTTACCTTCTATGGTATTGTACATGGGTACATATAATTTCCAGAGTATCATTCTCTCGAACGCACAGATTACTTCTTAACAACCATATAACATCACCGGTCGTACGAGAGTCATGTAAAGATGACATCTTGTTTTTCTGCTATATTATCCTGCATTTGAAAAGATTGTTTAGGCTGAAGAAGATGTGATTAGCGTTTGTTATTCGTTGCACCTATATTGTTACTTCATTTTTGGTGGTCAATATGGATCCAAGGTATGTGAATAACAACATTTACATTTATAAAACAGAGTATGAGAAAATGTAAAATGATTATGTACGATCTGTTTAGAGTCTAAATATTGTAGCAATAAACTGAATTGAATTGAATGTAAATTCTGACACTCGTTAGAAAGCATGCCCGTCAACAATAATGGTAGGAAGAAGACGTTCATGCCGTGACATAACGAGATATTTTGTTTTACTCTAGTTCCGTACGAGTCCTATTTGTTAGGCATTGCAGAGGAGTCGTGAACTGTCAGCATTTACGTGCTCCTGGGTGTCAAAAAAGGTTCAAACGTTTGTATAGCTTATCGGACTTAACTACGGGGTCATCAGTCCTTAAACTTACAAACTACTTGTGAACTAGCTAACACTAAGGACGGCACAAATATCCAAGCCCGAGGGGGTATTCGGACCTCCGACCGTAGTGGCCGTGCAGACCGTGACTGACGCGTCGCAGTCCCATCGGCCATCCTGGGTGTCTCCAAGGATCACAACAACCTCACCAAATGCCATGACTGTGTCTGTTCCCGGCATATCCATTTCTTTGTTTCGAACTGTGTCGCGGCTCACTAAGGCCATGTTGAATAGTATTGGCGCCAGTGAATCTCCTTTTCGCAGTCCAGTCTGAATACCAAATGGTGATCATAGTTGGTTGCCGAACCTCACTTGACAATTTGGTTGGGAGTAGCAAGCTTCTATTAGTCGGATGTATTTTGGTGGACTCTAGAGCTCTTCTAGCGTTTCCCATAGCATGGAGCGGTCAATGCTGTCGTACACTCGTCTAAAATCAATCAATTTCCAGACTAAACTCGTAATATTTTTCTATTATAATACTCAAGAATCCCTTTATAAGATTTTTATTGCCATAGATCGCTTATTGATTTTATATGTTTCGATTCGTTAATGAGTCATTATCAAATCTTACTTGTCCAGGCATATTAAGAAATAAATTTCAGATGAACGAACATCGTTGTGGCAAGTTGCAAATGGTATGCACATCATCAGTTGAACATGCCTTTGGGTCATGTTGTTGAAGACCCTCTGCTACACTGTGCCCCATGTCTAGGTAGTATGTTGTCACAGCTTTCATTGCCCACTACGAACAATTTTTTTCTCCTTTTCTCCTAAAAGGGTTTCAGGCACTCTTATTAATTAAATAGAGCTACGTTCTCAGAGTTGTGCATATGCTCCATCAAAAATGCGTGTTTCTTCTATTTCGTGAACATGCCGTAAAATATCTAACAACGAATTGAACAATGGTCTTCTGAAGCACATGCACGTAAACTGTGGCAAGTGTAGTTCCTTAATGAAACGGAAGTGAAGTGTATACACTGCAACAAATTACCATGTTTATTTCTTCTTTGTAATCGTTTATTCTCTATTTATGGTATGTATTGACTGCCTTGCTTACGTCGCATGACATGCGCGCCGGGGCCTGTCTCACTCGTTGGCCTCGCCTACTCTGCGTGACGTGGCCCAGGAGCCTACTCTTAACAGCCGTAAATTTTGATGGACAGCGATAAGTGCAGTGAATTTTTTTTTTATTTCACCGCAGATTCATGTGTGACTATAATTTTAGGGAGCTAAGGGCTAATTGTTTTCCATAATTTTACTTTCACTATTTCGTCATTTTCCTCAAGTTTTTGGTTGAAAGTCTTATTCACGTTATCTACCCGCATACTAAGGTCTCTTAAAGACACTTCAATAGCGAAAAATTTCACATAGACGTAAATGTTTTGCAAACCTATCCATGAAGTATGTAATTACAGCTGCACATCGTCAGTTACAGTAAGTTGGCCGCGGCCGAGTGTCATTCGAGTGGCAGTGGTGATGCCGGACGGACGTGTGGCCCGGGCGTTCCTCCAGTGTAAACAACGGCCGTGTCGCTGCGTATCAGGTCAGCCTGAGCCGCTAGCTGCTTGCACTTTCTTAATTCACGTATTGTTCCTCAGTAGATAAAATGAGTCTTCCGAACTACATGAGAAAGGATACTGTTAGATTTATTTTTGATCGAAGCTTCATTAGACCTAAAGCAATAGAAGTTAAATTGTGGCTCCAAGAAAAAATTGGAATTCGTGAGGACGATATCGTCGGTATTTACCTGTCTTTTGTGACGAACTCTGTGTTTGTTAAGATGCAGACTGCTGAATTATGTCTTTCTGTTGTTGAAAAATGTGTAGATAAAGTGAAATTTAATCACTCTGATGGGTCAGTTAGTGAAGTCATTGTCTCTTATGCTGGTTTTGGAATACGCACTGCTAGAATTTTCGAGCTGCCATTTGAGATACCTGCGGAAGAAATCAATTCTGTTTTAAAACCTTACGGTCGAGTTATTTCGAATATAGCTGAAAAATGGTCTGAATCGTATATGTTCCCCGTCCTAAAAGGGATTCGATAGGTGAAAATAGAACTGCAAAGGCATATTCCATCTTTTATAAATATATGTGGATACCGTGCCCTTGTAATATATGACGGCCAACCTCGAACATGTGCCCTCTGCAATTCGCCAGATCATGTCCGTGCCGAGTGCAGCAAACGGCGCGTTCCACAGACTCCTGTCGGTGAGGTGCCGCGTAAGAGTCCCGTAACTGTTATGAAATTAACATATGCAGACGTGGCGACAACCCGCGAGATCCCTAGAGAAGAATTTGTGAGCCAGACGGAAAATTTAGTGACAGGGTGCGACTTAAACATAAATGTAGAGGAGACCCCGAATAATGTCAACGTAAATGAAGGTGCAGTTCCTCCTCTAACCGAAATGGACTGCAGTGTATCACCGTCTGTCGAACGTGAGACTGTGCAACAGCCCTTTGAACAAGGCGATGTAAGCAGCAAGTCTGATGTGGAAGTCGCTTGTCCAAAAGATGTCAGATTCGAAATTCCGGACGGTCGCGTTTAACACCCAGTAGAGCTAGATTCACGTGACATTCTCACGACATCCGAAGAACCGGAGAAAAAGGAACAGGGACAAAGTGGAGGGCAACAGTAAAAAGTATTGACAATACTGTACCCGAGACCAGCAGTGCCGCGACGAGTGTCACGAACGAAGGGAAGATGTCGACAACGACATCTCCCTTGTCATCGCCGACAGCGTCACCGACACGGTCCCCAAAGAAGTCGCGTAACAACAAAAAACGGAGACTCGCGCACGCAGAGGCCGAGAGCCTGGCTCCGGCAATCAGAGAGAGGTTACGAGAAATTGTCAGGGGCGAAAAAGAGACTGACGATCATGAAATGGAACACACTAAGAAAATGACAATGATAAACGTAAGTCAGGTAGGCACTGACGAAGCGAGAGGAAACACTAATACGTCTCGACATAAAATGCTTCCGGAAGGAAGGGGCGCAACTTATCGTGGTTGTGCTCCTTCCGGACAAAACTGGGCGGACGACATTGCAGACCAGACGGACGAGGAAATGGAAGAGCTACAAGACACGGGCAACAGGCGTGATGACGGTGCCGATACAAACAAATGAGTGGAGTAGTATGCAAACAGGAGAGCCGGCCTACCATCTGCCGACTCGCTCCACTTACTATACTGACCAATAGTGGAACACTCTTATAACATCACTACCGTTAATATTAACAGAATAGAAAATGCAACCAAGGTGTCTGCTTTGAAAGAATTTTTGTATACGTCGGAATCGGACATTGCTCTCCTTCAGGAAGTCAAACTTCATAATTTTCAAGTTTCCGGTTTTCAAGTATTTTTAAATGTAGCTCGAGAAAACGAATGTGGTACTGCAATTCTTGTGAAAGATGGGATTGAAGTTAAAGACGTTAGTTACTTAGAATCTGGAAGAGGTATTAGTTTAAGAGTTTTTAACACTAATTGTAATTAATGTGTATGCTCCATCTGGTAATAATCTTAGGGAAGAAAGAGCAAATTTTTTTAAAAATTGAGTTAGTATATTTGCTAAAGGACAACCCCGCACAAGTTTAAATAGGTGGCGATTGGAACTGCGTTCTCAACAAAAAGGATCAAACGCCAAATTTTAATTTTTCTAAAGAACTCGATAGTTTGGTTAAAAATATGGGTTGGAAGGATGTTTGGGAACACGTATATTCCACTACAGTGAAATTTACGTACGTCACCGCAACTTCGAAGAGCCGTATTGATAGATTATGTGTCACTGAAAAACTAAGTAACAAAATTAACGGTATCGAAACGGTGCCTGCAATTTTTTCAGACCACCAAGCAGTCAAATGTAGTGTCCGACTTCCTAAGCAGAAAACATATTGGGGACGTCCAATGTGGAAACTAAACATCAATACTTTGGAGGAACATGAATTAGATGAGAGAATGTCCTGCGCTTGGCAAATTTCCCTGAGATTTCGCACCAAATTTAGGAGCTGTATAGAATGGTGGACATTGTGCGCAAAAAAGAAACTTCGATCCACATTGATCGCTTATGGAAAAGAAAGAGCGATGTGGAGAAATGAGACCATAGAATTTTACTATACATGTCTGCGAGAACTGTATGAACAGCAAATGACACAGGATGTCATAGTAAAGATTAAACAGGTAAAAGCTCGATTGTTAAGCCTGAAAAGACAGCAGTTGGACTGGTTAAAAATTAAGTCGCACGTTAAGACAATAGTGGAGGACGAAAATGCGTCACTCTTCCATTTAATACAGCACGAAAGGAATAGGAAGAAAACCTTCATCAACCGTTTGAGATCAGAACAAAACGAAATTTTGACGGAACAAACAGACATTATGAGGGAGGCACATAGGTTCTACGATCAATTATATAGTGAAAGTTCGATTGAAATGAACTTAGTTAGGGACATGTTGCAAAACAGTGGTCTGAAAAACATAACAACGGAAGAGCAAAACAGAATTCTCAGTGAAGATATAACGTCTGATGACTTACTCGATATCATTACAAGTTCCCCTACCAGGAAGTCACCAGGACCGGATGGGCTGCCTATAGAATTTTATAAAACTTTCTGGCATCTTATAGGAGATAAGCTAACCGAGGCAATAAACGATGTTTTGAAAGGTGAAGCCGTACCTGCAGACTTCAAGGAAAGTGTAACTGTCCTTCTTCCTAAAGGTAAAAATACCACAATTAAAGACCTCTCGAAGATGAGACCTATATGCCTCATGAATTCTGATTATAAAATCGTTGCAAGGGCGTTGAAAGAGAGATTTCGGCCCATACTTCAAAAGATAATCGGTAGTCATCAGACATGTCTCCCTGGTAGAAATATCTTCCAAACTCTAAGCGAATATCGAGATATTGTCGCAATATTTTCAACGATCACGGCAAAAGCGGGTGTCCTTTTTATAGACTTTTCTAAGGCCTTTGACAGGGTAAATCACAAGTATTTATTTTCACTGATGAGAGGTATGGGTTTAAATGAAAACAACGTGAACGTTTTTACAAATGTTGTGAAAGGCATTCAAACGACAATTGAAATACATGGGCACCGTACTCGATCAATTAATATTGATAACGGTGTCCCACAAGGAAGCCCTTTATCGATGTTACTGTTTATAATAGCATTGGAACCGCTTTAGAGAATTTTAAATAACGAACTGGAAGGAATCCATATATCAGGGAACAGTAGGGTGACCAATGCGTATGCAGATGATGTCGGAGTTGTCGTCAGAAGTGAGACAGATATTCAACAGCTAACTGCGACTGTACAACTCTATTGTAGAGCAACTGGTGCGAAGATAAACGAAATGAAAAGTTCCTTTTTACGTCTAAATGGTTTCAATAATGTGCAGTTAGATTGGGCGAAAACGGTGGATCAACAAACGGCCTTAGGCGTGACCTTTCACAGGAACCCGCTTAAAACCATAACTTTTAACTGGCGAAAACTGTCAAACCAAATTAGGAGCACGTTACTACTTAATCAAATCAGAGACCTGAACATTATACAGAAGGTTAAAATAATCAACAGCGTAATTTTATCCAAAGCAGTGTATGTAGGTCAAGTTCTTCCGATCCCAAAGCCAATAGCAAAAACTATCATGAGCCACATATGTAGGTATATCTAGCAGGGACAAATTTTTAGAGTGGCAGTGACTACATTAGCGAACATATTTTACCCGGAAGATGACTACTTTCCAAAACAAAAACACAATGCGGTATATTGGTTATTAGGAAATTACGTATATTACGTCATCCAGAAGAACGGAAATGGCGATCTTCTGGATTACAAAGATTACATACTAGGAGAATTTTACAAATTATGCAAGTGGAAGGATCACAAGAAAAAATTTGGAAATATGATACAAATTTTATTTCAAGAAGGTAAAATAGCATAACCGCTTAAACTAAGCTGGAAAGATTGGAATTAGTTTTGCAATGCTAAAGTAGGGGATCGCTGCTGAGGGTGAAGTACGGTGGGGACTTCGTGGGCCCCGTGACCGCTACGGTAGCCGTGAAGGCCTCAGCAGAACCCTGAAACAGTAGTGCACCTTAATTCATTGAGTGTGCATATCAAACATACTTGAAGTGAGATCGTCAAATTTTGTAATGTCAATGGTAATCAAGAAGAATGGAAATCTGTGTAGAAAAAAAAAATTGCTTTTCGTTTTTTGAAATTAATAATAAAAACTTCTACTACTGAAGTTATATTCCCAGAATACGCCATTGGAGAGGCATTTTTGTTTTAAAGTTTATACTAATTTTAATAATTTCGCGGAAAAAATCATTATTTTACGTAAGAGAAAAATGAAATAAAAGTGTAGCGTACCGGTGAGGCTTACAAAGTTATGAGCAGAAAATTATGGTAAATTGAAAACTGGAAAAAAGGATGAATACATTTGAATAAGATTGTGGCAACACTGCGGAAGCAGTAAAAAAAAAATTGAGAAGACGAACTTTGAAGCCGTTAGTCGCGTGGAAAACTTACACAAAAAAAAAAAAAAATAAAAAATAAAAAAAATAAAAAAATAAAATAAAAAATTTAAAAAAATAACGCCGGCAGCAGTTAAGTAGGGATCGGACCCTATACTTCTAAAATGTTTTTATTTTTTCATTTTTTGGTTCCTTTAAAAAAGCGTCTAAAAATTAAAAAAAAGTAGCAAAAAAAATGTTTGTCGTTATGAGGGTCCAAAAAAAAAAAAAAAAAAAAAAAAAAAAAAAAGTGGCCAAGTGCATTCAGGGGCAATGCTCCGATGCGCCAAGCTATTACCCGTCGGGATTTCGAATCCCCCCTTGGGCATGGATGTTTCTGCTGTCTTTAGTATAAGTTAATTTATAAGTTGTTTGTCACTTCAGGGACTGATGACCCTGCAGATAAGTCCCATAAGCTTAACAAACATTTGAACAGTAAGTTGATAATCATTAACAATTATTTTTTAATAATATTGAAATTTTGTCTGTAGTGTCTCTTATTCTGTTTCCGTGTCTTATCGATAATTAGAAATTCTAATATTCACACACATAGTTTTGAAATCGTTGAATGTTGTATCTACATTGATGTGGTCATCGTAAATATGTTATTCGTTTTGTCTTGCTTGAAAGCGAATATAAGATTATCTTATCACGAACCAACTGTTAAGGTAATTTTGAATACGTATGAGAAATGTGAACCCTATCTTTATTTTTTTGTCAATCGAAGCAACATTATGTCCTCATTTGATTCTGTTCTTCACAGGAACGTCATCACATATAAATATTCAGTTAGGCTTTAACTCGCCTGGGGGTTGTACTAGTGGATCGACGTCCAACTCGTTGATTGCTAATCCTATTATTTCTTTTAATATTTTAAACTTCTATTTTAAATTAATTTTACTATAAACTTGTACGTGCTCAAAGCGGATCCCGTCTGAGTGGATTAATAAACACAAAACTACATTCGTTTCAGCGGAATCAGAGGGTCCTATTATGCCCTTATGTTACTTGGCAATAAATTAGCATTTCTATTCGGAGTCTTTCTTAGTTAAAATACCTGATAAATTGTTAACTAAGACCTGTTGACGAAGACGGTTGCTGATTTCAAGGTATCATTTCGCAGAATAGATTAATTAATTACATTCTAAGAGGTTTTATATTGAAATATAAGCACAACTGAACATTTCCTTTATTTGTTTCGAATTCTTTTACAAAGAGATGGGTAGATGAAATGTGTTAATTACGATTTCTATTTAGTTTCAACGTCCTCTACTGCATACTACAGTGTCACATATGAAAACATCTGTAGTAAGATTGAGAACTAGCTTCTTCAGTTAGTTGAAATTCAAAGCGTGCAAGCTCAGTCACATTTGACACTCCGTTATCACATATGTTGCTTACCTAAGGCTAGTTCTGAATCTTACAGTTTACTGAAGAACGTCAGTACAGTAGGCAAGAGTTTAGTAAGTTTCAAACTGGAAGTGAATACTTTCATTATTATTTTACAGTTTAACGGAGTGGTGGAAGTCTCCATGGCACACTGTACGATTTTCTAATGTAGCTGTAATTTGACCATTTCAAGGACACAGTGAAAACATGTAACATTGTTCCCACTCAAAATCTGTTGATGTCACTTTGCTTTTAAAGTATCTAGGGATTTACAAAACCGACCACAGGTTTAAAATTGTACTTATAATACATCTCTATAATCGTAAGTATCACCACTGTTTCAACCGTACACATTGACGTAAAGAGATTTTTTTCGAATTATTACTATTCATGTTCTGTATGCCTGTATAGATTAGAACGCTTTCAACTTGAGGGTCTTCAGATATCTGTAGCAAGTATTCGACAGAAAAAAGCGAATAATTAAAAAAATCAGAATTTTCAGTTACAAGAATTAATTATAGATAGATCTGAAGCATTGAATTAAAATTTGTGGTGCGGCCAGGAATCGAACCCGGACCTCCATTCTGGGACCTTTGCCTTTCGCGGGCAAGCGCTCTACCACTTTTTTTATTTTTTTATTTTTATTTATTTATTTATTTCTTTTTTTCTTTTTTTGCATCTCATCTTCCTTTCTTTTGAGAGATGTTGGTAAACGAAAGGATTTTTCTTGATATATTGAATAAACTTAAAATTCCTCTTCTGCTTCTGGAACGATAAAGGCAAGAGCAATTTTTTTTCTGTATTGCCTATTATGATTTTATGTCCAATTATAGGAAAAAATTGAAAGCAAAATATAATGTTGTTTAATGTCTTCTCTAAATTAAGATTGCCTTCTTCGGTGTGAAACATAATTTCATATCTTCTGAAATGCTATATAAATTGTATCTTTCGGTGTCTTTGCCAACTTCCGATGTCAAAGTTCGTCTTCTCGGGTGTAACTGTTGTAATTTCCACACGTATCCGTGTACTTGATCTGGTTCTTCTTTTTGCTCTCGTTTTGTTTATCTTCTCTAACTTTGAAATGCGTCAGCTAGCTAGACTCCGTTTCTGTTAATGATACAACGTAACATGAATTCTCGGTGATGGTAGAATTTATGCATTTGAAAATTAGATCTCTGTAGACTTAAAAAAAAAGGGGGAACTGAAATAATGTAAAAAAAACAAAATGTCTCTCTTCTAGAGCCAAACTTGTGAAATAAAACCTTTTTTTTCTGTTTCGAAAAGTTTATTTTCGTCAAAATAGTCGTTCCTTAGTTGATCGTTATTCGTTATTCTTACATTTTCCTAGAAATTGTATTTGTAATAATTTAACCTGTTGATATGCCCATTGGGTCACATCATCAAGGATGTCGTTTTATTTATGTTTCACACGATGGTTCTTTTGAGAAAGTTTGCGTATTTTTTCTGATAGTCCTCTACTTGCAGTAGTTTGTCGTGCTGCATTCTAATGTATATCCAGAAATCTCCTTCACTCTTTTCCGTAGTTGTCAGTATGTAATATATTGCATGTCCCTTTAGCCAATTCACGGCGTTTTGTTTCGTATTGGGGTAAAGTTCTTCGTCCGGATGTAAAAGGCTCGCAGGTGTTATGGTGGTTGGCGACGTTCTCTGCATAATTGCAAGTTTTTTCCTGAGTAACTGCCAAATGTTGTCAATGTTTCTGCAGACAAATTGATGTTCGTCTGTGTCATTCAGGTTGCAGAGTGTGCACAAGGGAGAATTTGCGAGATGGATATTATGAAGTCGTTGGTTTGTTGGGACTTTTCGATCAACAGCGTAATACCAGAGTGCCCTCACGTTTGTCGGTAAGTGGGGATTATGGATGTTTCTCCAGATCATTTTCCAGTTGAAGTCTTTATACTTTCGTTCAATGATGTTCTTGTTATGAACTTTCATTAAAGTTTTGTAGACTTCTTTGACTCTATACATGTCTTTCTCTGCCATTCTCATGCTTATATAGCTGTATTCGATTAAAAAATGTTTAAAGTGATACAGGGCGGTGGGAATGTGGCGGACATCGATTGGGGCAGCACAGTTAGGTGGCGCTATTTCATTTAAAAGAAATGCCGCTATGGTGTTCGGCGTTTTTGTCCACTGCTTGTACGTTTTGCTAACAAACAGGGCTTGCGCTTTATTGTAGACATCTGTTAGATTGAGTCCACCGTTGTCGGTCGATAGTGTCAAGGTCTCGTATTTGACTTTGAAGATATGGCCACGGCTGACGAAGTGGCCAAAGGCTGCCAAGATCCTATCAGCCACAGTCCGCGGAACTGGTAAAACTTGTGCCACATAATTTATTTTGGATGTGAGATATATATTCACCACTTCCACCCTTTGTATTTCGTCGAGTGTTCTGAGTACATTCTGATATATACTGGCACGTATACTATTACGTAGTCTTCTGTAATTCCGTGCAATCGTTTGCTGGATATTGGGCGTATATTCAATACCGAGGCATTTCAATGTAGCAGTCTCCTTTATTTCCCCTTGAATGGGAACTTCTAAACCTCGTCCAATGTTCATTATTGCGGATTTCTGTCGGTTCAGTTTGGCGCCAGACGCGAGTTCATACATTTTTATTACCTCTAATAATTTGCAGATCTCATTATTGTCCTTGACCAAGACCGTGACGTCGTCAGCATATGATTGACAGACAATCTTTTGCCCACGTAGTAATATGCCTTGTAAATTTGTACTCAGTCGAAAAAGCAAGGGTTCTATGGCTACTGCAAAAAACGACATGGACAGAGGACAACCCTGTCTCATTGAACTTTTTACAGTTATTGGTCTGTTGAGTTGACCATTTACCATTATTATAGAGGCTGAATTGTTGAGGAGGTTCTTCAGGATCCTGATGTAGCTTTGCGGAAAGTTCATAGTACTCATAACGTGGAATAGGTAATCATGGTTGACTCTATCAAATGCTTTTTCGAAGTCTAATGATACCAAAGCACACTTTAGATTACAAGCTGCTGATAATGAAATTATGCCCCTGTAGTCACATAGTGTGTGGTGAATGGATCTGTCTTTGCGTACGCTCGATTGATAAGAACCGGTGACGGAGTTCAGTACTGATTTCAGTCTTTCGTTCATAATGCGCGCAAAGATTTTGTAATCACTATTGAGTAGGGTGATAGGTCTTAGGTTTTCTACTGATTTTCCTGTAGTTTTTTTCGGGATCAGTACAACTACCCCTTCTCGGAAATCAACTGGGATGTTGGTGTTGGGGTTCATAAGTTCCTTATATACACATGTGAGCTTGGGTATCATCTGTCGTTTGAATGTGTGGTATAACTCTGCCGGAAATCCATCAGGACCAGGGGATTTGTTTTTCGGGCTCCGCATTATCGCATCTTCAACTTCCTCTTCTGATATTTCGACTAAAAGGCTGTCTGCTTCGTCCTGGACAAGTTGTCGTGTCACTCCGGTTGTAAGGTCAGTTTGAGCCGTTATATCTGTGGGTGTATTGCTTAGTAAAGTGGTGAAGTGATTGTGAATTTCCGCCTTGATCTCATTTTGCTGAGTTAGTAGTCTCCCATCTGACGTTCGTAATTCGGTTATTATTTTTCTGTGTTGTCGTTTTCTTTCGTTTATTAAATGATAAATAGATGTTTGTTCATTCTGTACTTCATTTTGAAGTCGTGATCTTATTTTATAACCATCAAGCTGTTTGAGTTTTAATGACAGGAGTTTGGCTTGAATTCTTTTGATTTCTGCATGGTTGTCAATAACTGACGCATCAGATGCGTATAAATCCCTGAGGACTTTGAAATAAAATTCAGCTGTCCGCTTGTGCCAGGTTGTTTTCTCACGAGAGTAATTTGTCATTGCTCTTCTGATCATAGGTTTAGCGCATTTTGTCCACCATGCAACTGCTGAGGAATATGAATGGAATCTTTTCTCGCATTCTTGCCCTACATCATTAAATGTCGCTTGACATGCAGGATCCTTTAAGATGTCTACGTTCATTTTCCAGAGACTACGTCCCCTGTAGGTTTCTTGTTTTCTTAAATTCAAGGTGCATATGTAAGATATGTGATCTGAAAAGATGGTAGGCCATAGTTCTGTTTGTAGAATGTGCGTCTTCAAGGTATCGGAAACGTAGATTCTGTCAATGCGGCTGGCCGAGTGGCTAGTAATGTGAGTGAAACCTGGCCGTTCCCCATTCTTTTGCTCCCACGTGTCGATCAAATTGAATTCTCTAACTATTGCGTTCAGTTCTGCACAATAATTAAAATTTGGTGTCTGGTCTTTAGCAGATAAAACACAATTATAGTCGCCTCCAAAAATGATGTGTTCATTTTTTCCACGGAAGAGGGGCACTATGTCGTTTTTAAAGAAGTCGGCTCGTTTTCGCCTGTTGCCGGAGCCAGATGGTGCATAGACGTTGATCAGTCTTACGTTGTGGATGGTGCCTGCAATACCTCTGGCGTTTGCCAATTTTTCAACGTCTTTCGCGATTATTCCTTCTTTCGTGAGTATCGCCGTTCCAAGGTCTTGGTCAGTTCCGGGATTCTCGATTACGTTATATCCAGTTATTATTTCCAATTTAATGTCTGTCACCTCTTGCAGCAAGGCGATGTCGAGGTCAGCGGCGTAGAGCATGTCTTGTAGGGCCTTGATTTTGAGGTGGCTTCGAATTTTGTTGATATTTATCGTGCCGACTCTATAGGCTTGCATAGATATTTTGGCTGCCTATGCTTGTTTACTTTCACCGCTCATTTTCGTCAATACCTCTTGCTCCTCAGAGCAGTGGACGCTGCGGGGATTTTTCTTTAGATTTATCGTCTCTCCCTGGTGAAGATGAGTCATTTTCCGCATTTTTTATTTCTTTCATTTCTTCGTCTTCAGGAAATTCTATATTATCATCTGCCCGGGAAGATCCATCAGTTTGTTGTGCCGTCTGCTTCCCCGGACAGTGCTGGGGCATCGTTCTGTTTTTTGATTCTTTACTTGTGGTGCTGTCTTTTTCATCACGCTGTTGGCGATGAATGTCTATATTTCTTGAGTCTTCCTTTTTTATAGTCTGCTGGTTTCGTTGTGACGTTACTGATTTTTTTCCACTTAACTTTTTGCCAATTTCTTGCGCTTTTTCGCGGAGCGTCTGTGCCTTGTGTTCTGCGCCAGGTGGTGCTAAACGCCGTTTTTTGTGTGTTTTAGGGGAAGAACCAGATTTCAAGCTCTCTTCATTCTCTGAATGTGAGCTTGGGTCTTGTATGGCAATGTCCTCCTCATCTTTACGCACGTGTTGTTCGGTGTCTTTTTCAGGATTCACTTCCACTTCTTTTTCAATAACCGTTCTCGTCACGTTGGAGAGAGGGATGGTCGGTGCTTCTGCGTTACTGATTTCCATTGGCAGACATTGGTTGTCTTCGAGGGGCTCATATTGTCTGTCCTCAGCGTCGCTGAATGTCTTGGTTGTTGTGCCGCGGGAAGCTAAGGCATACGTAACTGGCAGTGCCGTCATCACCATAGGCGCGATCGGCTCCTTGGTTGGCAGCTGCGTCACTCTCCGTTGAATGCACTCAGTTCGTACATGACCGGTCTGACCACAACCGGAACATGTACGCGGCTGACCGTCGTAAATTACAATGGCTCTATATCCACACACGTACAGATGCTTTCGGAGTTCTATTTTGACCTGTCTGACACCGTTGAGAACAGGGAAAGTTTGAAAGGTCGTCCACTTTTCTGCTACATTGCTGATAATTCGTCCGTAGGGTTTAAGAGCTGAATTGATCGCTTCCGTGGGTATTTCGAATGGAAGTTCAAAGATTCGGACAGTTCGGGTAGCAAAACCTGCATAGTCAACTTTGACGTCTCCAACATTCCCATCACAATGATTGAATTTTAGGGATCCTCCGCATTGTTCTATGACTTTAGCGCAACAAGCAGTACTGATCATTTTCACGTAAACTGTGCAACTAACGATCGACAGATGGATACCAATAATTTCGCTAAGGCTGAGTTTTACAACGTCTCTAAGAAGGCTTCCACTTCTAGTGCTTTGGGTCTCGCATATCGGTCATCAAATGTGAACTTCACAGTGTCTTTGCGAAGGGGCTCAGTCATATTTATGCTCTATCCATTCTAAACTACAGATAGTATTTACGCCGCAAGAGCGTCCAACTCACCACACACGTTGCGCGCGCGACCGGCCGCAGCGAGGATGTAAACAACACTTCCTCACAGCTCGCCTGCCGAAAGCAGACTAACCGTTAACGATTAAGGCGCCTCGGAATAGTCTATGTACGATTTCCCTCCACAACACAAACTTTAATTCAGCTTCGTTGTTCCAAAGATAATTGCCACTACTGCCAAGGCTCTCCATGCAGCGGAATAGCACCTCAGCAATGGACATGGTGGAACAATCCTGTTATGGTGATATAAATATCAATTAATACAATGAAAGAATCCCTGAGACAGATTTACGTCTCAAATATGTCAAAGACATTATAGATAGATCTGAAGCATTGAAATAAAATTTGTGGTGCGGCCGGGAATCGAACCCGGACCTCCATGCTTACTAGGTAGACGTCTTAACCGGTTTTTTTATTTATTTATTTTTTATTTTTTTTGTGCGTAAGGACCTTAAAAAAAGAGATTTACTTGCCACCGCCACTTTTACCCTAGAAAATAAAATAAAATAAAAGACAAACTACACCACTTCAGGCGTTGGCCCTATCTTATCCTAGGCCCAGTGCAACTAACCTATTTCTAATAGAGGGAACAATAAAACGAAGGGTGAAAAAAAATTAAAGGACATTCAGTGTCGCTACAAAAATAAAGTGTATTAATTCATTTGAAGTTTTTTTAATTTATTTTTTTATATTTATTCTTTTTTATTATTATTACTTTTTTTTATTTTTTTTTACCCGTAAAAGAAAATGTAATTATCAACTACGTCATGGCAGGAACACCCCAACTTCTGGGTGGATTACGAAAAAACACTATAAAGAAAGTTTGAAAAATATTGCCCGTATTTTGGATTGCAGACAACTGTGCAATGTCGTTCGTTCAGAAAGTTCCAAAAATCAAGTTCGTGTTTCTCTCCATGTACAAACAAGTAGTGAACCGCATGTCCACATATCCATTTCACAGCGTTTGTCTTCGTTTGTGGGTAATGTCCCGATTCTGGAAAGAGGAGCAAATGGGAAAGTATATGATGAGGTGTCGTACGGGTAATCAAAGCCAGCATCTGTCGCACTAAGATCCAGACGCCTTCCGCCGATCCGCATAGGAGTCGATCTTCGTCCGTCTCCATTACATCAAAGGCGACGCACAGTGGTGTGTCTGCGAGGTGAATCCTGTGAAGTCGTGACTGGCACACTTGTTTCCCGTTGACTGTCAGGTACCATGTCGACTGTACGTCAGTGCCAAGGTAAGTTTCTCTCCATGTACAAACAAGTAGTGAACCGCATGTCCACATATCCATTTCACAGCGTTTGTCTTCGTTTGTGGGTAATGTCCCGAGTCTGGAAAGAGGAGCAAATGGGAAAGTATATGATGAGGTGTCGTACAGGTAATCAAAGCCAGCATTTGTCGCACTAAGATCCAGACGCCTTCCGCCGATCCGCATAGGAGTCGATGTTCGTCCGTGTCCATTACATCACAGGCGACGCACAGTGGTGTGTCTGCGAGGTGAATCCTGTGAAGTCGTGACTGGCACACTTGTTTCCCGTTGACTGTCAGGTACCATGTCGACTGTACGTCAGTGCCAAGGTAAGTTTCTCTCCATGTACAAACAAGTAGTGAACCGCATGTCCACATATCCATTTCACAGCGTTTGTCTTCGTTTGTGGGTAATGTCCCGAGTCTGGAAAGAGGAGCAAATGGGAAAGTATATGATGAGGTGTCGTACAGGTAATCAAAGCCAGCATTTGTCGCACTAAGATCCAGACGCCTTCCGCCGATCCGCATAGGAGTCGATGTTCGTCCGTGTCCATTACATCACAGGCGACGCACAGTGGTGTGTCTGCGAGGTGAATCCTGTGAAGTCGTGACTGGCACACTTGTTTCCCGTTGACTGTCAGGTACCATGTCGACTGTACGTCAGTGCCAAGGTAAGGAGCACTCACCGAGCGCCAAACGACACTCCAGTTGACGCTGGGATACTTCCCTTCAATCACATTTGGTGATCGGTTCTTCTGAAGAAAGCCGTAGATCGCCTTCGTAGACATCAAGCGTGTCGGCAGTATCGCAGTGTGGATATAGCTCAGTTCGAGGAAAAAGCGTCGGAAGTAAAAGAATGGCGCTGGAACATCTGAAAGTATGATAGGAGCCGATAGAGAACGCGGTGCAAAGGCCTCCAGCAACAGGCTGGTAAGGCATGTGGGATTATGGCGCCACAGCATAATGTGAGAGCTGAGGAAGAGGGCTGTCGCTCTGTCAGGCACATGGTACAGGCCTAGTCCGCCTCTGTTTCTCGGGAGAGTGAGGGTCTCGTATTTTATCTTGAACAGCAAGCCATGGCAAACATAAGAACCCAGTGCAGCTAACATGCGTAATGCCATGGATGGTGGAATGGGTAGGGTTTGTGCAACGTGAGGGATACGTGACGCCACATATATATTAACATACTGTGTCCGCTGTAGAAGGTCGAGAGCCCTGAGACGATGATCGAGAAGACCAGCGCGTAACTGGTTTAGTAGGCGCCGGCAGTTGAGGGCGATCGTACGCCGCATGTCTCCTGTGAAGTCGAGTCCTAAGCATCGGATTGCAGTAGTTACTCGTAAAAGTGCAGCGCTGTCTGCAGGAAGCCCCACACCTATAGGCATGGCACATGATTTTCGGACATTAAGACAGCTGCCAGATGCTTAACCATATGTGCTCACCCACGCCAGTGACTCTCTTACCTCTGCATCGCTGCGTAGAACGAGGACGAGATCGTCAGCATAAGCAGTGCAGCAAAATAGATGGCCACCGAGTGAGATCCCTGACAGCCGCTGACGGAGTCCACAAAGCAACGGTTCCATTGCATAAGCATACAACAATGCAGAGAGCGGACAGCCTTGACGCACCGAACGCTGTATCGATATTGATTGAGTAAGGCGACCATTGTATAGCACACGGGACGTCGCTCCTCGAAGAAGGCGCATTATGACGTTGACGGTAGTATCATGGCATTTCATATTACGGAGTACCTCTTCCAAGTACTCGTGATCAACTCTATCGAAAGCTTGGCTGAAGTCAAGAGTGGCCAAAAAATCCAGGCATACGTTGAGCATGTGCTAGAGCGATTATCGAGCAAGGGCGGTGCGGATGTTGTTAACACCACCCAAGGAAGTTTGATCAGGAGAAACCACATATCTTGCCGTGAGTTTGAGCCGTGCAGCCAGAAGTCGAGTAAAGATCTTTGTATCGCTGTTGAGCAATGTCAATGGACGATAATCGCTTATCCTCGATGCTCCATGAGGTTTATGTATGGGAATAACGATACCGTCGAGGAAACCTTCAGGGATCTGCACCTGGGGTGTCATAAGGTCCCGACAAATTTCTGTCCACATCGGTGCTATCAAGTGGCGGAATGTTCTATGAAACTCAAGTGGGATGCCATCAGGACCAGGTGACTTGTTGGTAGATCCTGCTTTGATAGCATCATTGACTTCTTCCTCTGTGACGTCAGCAAGCATATCCAGTTTTTCATCCTCAGGAAGCGAGCCAAATGTAAGTCGAGATACCTCCGCAATGTTATCAGGGTGACGACGGTGTGCAGAGTACAGCGTAGTATAATGCTTGTGAAGGGCATGCCCTATTTCAGCTTGGTTATCGACGCGTCTTCCATCCTCAGTTGTCAGAACAGTAATCAAATTTCTCCGTCGGTGGCGCCTTTCAGCTATCACATGATACATACTTGGACGTTCCTGCGTTAAATCTTCTTGTGTGCGCGCCCTGACCATAGTTCCTTCAAGATGTCGGCGGGAGAGGGCATTGAGCTGTGCCTTTGCTCGATTCACTATCACCTGACGTTCTGGTGAATAAGGCATTGTCGTACATTCTCGGAGGATGGTGAAGTAGAACTCCTGAGTGTGTCTTCGCCATTGCGCGATCTCCCTTCCGTATTTAATCAACGTCTTGCGTAGTGTAGGCTTTGCACATAGGACCCACCACGATATGGCAGACTGATATCTGTTGCGACGTTGAAGACAAGCCGTCCATGATGTCTCAATTTGTTGCCGACAGTTCAGTGAAGTAAGATGTTTTATGTTCAGTTTCCATAGTCCCTTGCTGCGCCACACCTTTTGTTGGCAGATGTTGACGGTACAAATATATGCTTCATGGTTGGAGAATGCAGTTGGCCAGATTTCAGCAGCCTGAGTGCCACCGACAATGTCTCGGGAGATGTAGACCCGATCAAGGCGAGTGGATGAATGGCTAGTGAAATGTGTACATCCCGGGCGATTGCCATGAACATGCTCCCACGAGTCCACTAGATTGAGGTTCTGAATAATTGTTGCTAGTGCTGCGCACGGAGAGTGGCGTGGCAGTTGATCTTTGGGGGCCTGGGTGGAGTTGAAGTCGCCTCCTATGATCAAGGAATCTTGCCGACCCACGAAGAGAGGCGTTACTCCCTCAGAGAAGAAAGTAGAACGTTCACGGCGCCGACCTGAACCAGATGGTGCATATACGTTGATGATTCTTACGCCACCATACGTGAGAGCCCTACCTCTGGCATCCGGGAGGTATATAATTTCAGTAGCGTCAATGCTGTCACCTGCATGGGAGGCGTGGGAGACGTGTGCTGTAAATCCATGGGGAGCGTAGAAGGCGGCAACAAATACCTCCTGAAGCAGGACAATGTCAACATCCGCAGCGTATATCATGTCGTGAAGTAATGTCAGTTTATGGCGCGCACGAATGGTATTGATGTTGATCGTAGCTATGCGATAAGTTTGAAACGCTGCCATCGTCAGAAGAACGTGTGACGCACTATGGGGAAGCACATCACTAGAACTGGGATGGGGCCGACGGCGTTTAATGTGTTCCTCCTCCCTCTGCACCACCAGAGCATCCATCTTCTTTAGGAACAGTGTCTCCCCAGTTGATGGGTGCCGCCTCTCCATGATTGATCGGTAGAATAGGTTCATTGATGGGCATGGAAATATGATCAGACCCTGGAAGGGACAAAACTCTGTCAGACAGTAGCGATGTAAAATCTTTAGTTGGCTGTTGACTCTTGTTGGATATGTGTGGCACTTCGTCAGGTGCCATGGCATTGGTGGATTGCGCATTATCGGGAGTAGAGTCGCCATCTTGAACATTCAACTGTTTAAGGCTGTCGTCTGATGAAGTACGGCGCTGTCTCTTCCGTTTCTTTGGTGAACGTTGCTTCCGTACATGCTGCTCCGTGTCGGATGTTGTATGACTGTCGTCTGACATCTGGCTGGATTCCATAACATTAGATGGCGGTACAGTCTCAGTTTCAACTTCCATGGAGTCGGAACAAACGTCTTGTGTTGCTGCTTGGGCATCACCTGTTAGTACTGTGTCCAGTGCTGGTGTGTGGGAGACAGATGCAACTTTCATCTCATCCTCGCGTTGGTTCGGCGCTGGTGCGGACTGGATTAGCGTGGACGTGCGCGTACGTCAGAGGTAGCGCAGTGGGCGCCGCTGGGCGAGAGTCGTCTCCGATCGGCGTCTGCGTCAGTCTGCGTCGGAGGCATTCTGAACGGACGTGGCCTTCTTGTCCACAACCGGAGCAAGTGCGAGGCTGGCCATCGTACATTACGACAGCCCTACAGCCGGCTATGACGAGGTACGAAGGCACATGCTTTCGAAGTTCAATTTTTATCTGTCGGACGCCGTTGAGGACACGGTACGTTTCAAAGGTCTTCCATGTTTCTGCAACGTGACTAAGTACGTTGCCGTAGGGTTGTAAGGCGGCCACCACCTCGTCCGACGGTACCTCAAACGGAAGTTCGAAAACTCGCAACGTTCTCAGGCCGAAACCTGCATGATCAATCTCGACGGTCCCTATATGGCCGTCAGAGTATCGGAACTTGAGTTCATTAGCATGGCGCCGTACTACGTCGGTGCACATCTCTTCGTTCGCCAACTTGATGTACACTGTGGTACTAATGATCGAAAAATGAATTCCTATAACGTCTTGTGGTGGGAGACGCATTTCTTCACGTATAAAATGTTCTACTTCATGCGCTCTGGGTCGTACATGATCAGTAGGGAACGTTAATTTGATCGTAGATTGGCGGTATGAAAACGCCATGTCGGTCGCTGACTGCGGACTCTAGGCACGCCGCTACGCGGAAGCAAACAAACGGGCGCTCGCTCGCAGCACAACAGGCGGGACGCAGCGGACGTCCTCGCCCCACCGCAGCCGGAAGCGGACTGAGCGTTAGACTACCACACCACTGACGATTAAGGCGCCTCGGAATAGTCTATGTACGATTTCCCTCCACAACACAAACTTTAATTCAGCTTCTTTGTTCCAAAGATAATTGTAAGCATGGAGGTCCAGAGACGTAAATCTGTCTCAGGGATTCTTTCATTGTATTAAAGAATTAATTAATTGAATATCACTTGCGGATGTGAAAATATTATTTTATCAGACATCTAATAGATTTACTTTGAAAATGAGGACGAATCAAGTAATTTCACTTATTACATTCACCGCACAGTGACGCTATTAATCCTTGAGTTTTTCAGCATCCGGCCATTTCGCCTAAGTGCTGTATGAACGTTTGTGGACCATTGCTCGCTTTCGATAGGGAAACTTATGTCACATTGAAAATCGCATAATGAAGGAAATCATTTCACATGGATATATTAAAGCTTTGAACTCCACAAAGTTTTGGGCAGAGACGAACCCTGCATGGCAGTATCTCATTATCGAACTTTCTTCTTTTCCATTATTTAGAAATATTTTAAACAAATCAGGTTGGTGTGCATGTGATCTGGAGCCAGGTACATATTAATATTTTATTCTAAGCGATATATATATATATATATATATATATATATATATATATATATATATATATATAATTCACGTAGACAAGAGCTTTCAGAATTCACTGTATTTTTTCATATAATATTTGATCCAACTGTAATCAAACCATTTAACTCTTAAGCAGAAAGTACACCATTAAAAAATTATGTATTGAACCAAAGGTATCAATATATTCTAATTCCTCCGGCAGAGAGTAGATGTATATTTCGATATTTAATAGAAATGTTCCTTTATATATGCGAAATTAAATGTTCAGTACCCTTCTAAACTCAATTACAACATACCAAAGAACTGCAGTACATGTCCGAGTCATAGTGAAGTTTAATTGCATAAAGCACAGCAGTTCAATAGTCACATTAACTGCTATCCAATATAATCATATGTAATTTTCAGGTTAAATTGCACCTAAGTACAAGGTTATGCAAGTGTGAGCCATATATCTAAAAAGATGTTGATATATTCTGTATTTCAGTATAAAAAAATACATAATTATCTAATTAAAATTAACCTTTCTTCGGTTGTTGCAATTGTGTGACATACATATACAAATCTACATTTCAAGATAAATCCTAATAATGACACTTAACACCGTTGCACTATAATGTGATATTATTTTATAACTACATTACAAGGATCCAAAGATAGTAACAAATGCATGGACAACGATTCAAGTGTTCAGGAATCATTTGCACAACTATAACATTAAAATTTTCATTGATCCACAGCCCATTAAATCGTTCCTCATTATGCAGAATGTAATTTGATACTTAAATATGTGTATCCAGGCATCCAAGGCTTACTCAATGTGGCAACCGTCATATGTATAAAGGCAGTCTATACATCTACAGTGTGTTACAAAACGGTACGGCCGAACTTTCAGGAAACATTCCTCACACACAAAGAAAGAAAATATGTTATGTGGACAAGTGTCCGGAAACGCTTAATTTCCATGTTAGAGCTCATTTTAATATTTCTCTTTAAATGTAAATTGAAATAATTTGTGCAGACAATTGTCAAAATATCCGATTGTTTCGTTAGTATGTACTGTACTTCCTCGATTCATCGCATTTGTAAACACTGCAAAACCACGTTCGTGACGAACACTAATCAGTTGATGCTACGTACTGATGTGCTTGATGCTAGTACTTTAGAGCAATGAGTCGCGTGTCAACACAAGCACTGAAGTCAACTATATCTTTCTTCAATTGGACCAACTGGCGGTGAATCGAGGAAGTACAGTACATACTAACGAAACAATTGGGTATTTTGACAATTGTCTGCACGAATTATTTCAATTTACATTTAAAGAGAAATTCTAAAATGAGCTCTAACATGGAAATTAAACGTTTCCGGACACATGTCTACGTAACATATTTTCTTTCTTTGTGTGTGAGGAATGTTCCTGAAAGTTTGGCTCTACCGTTTTGTAACTCCCTGTATCTCAGATGATTGGAATGCATTTTTATGAGCTTGGCCGTATTACCGTTTTCTGCTTGGGATCTTTGGAAATGACTGGTGAATGAAGTTCACAATTGAGCCGTTTCTCAGAAATGAGCAAAACTGACAATAACAGTAAATAACCACCTGCTACACATGGTTTGAGGTATGTCTAAAACAATAAGAAGGGCTGATTTCTACAGTCAGCCACTAGGAAAATACCTATAAGAAGTATAGTGTGGGGATAAATAGTTATTTTACAGTTTTTCGATTTTGTATCATGATATATCAAACTATTGGCTGATTTCTGCTAGCGGTTGAGAATGATATACTAACCGAAACCTGTAGCTTTGAGTTAATAAAGTTAAAAGCTAGGGTCTACATGTCATTTTGCAATAATATTAAAGCTGTTAAACCCCACCTTTTCACCTTTCTAGGGTAAAACCTGCATATAAGATGAACAAGAGCAAAACTAGGGTAATGGAGAGTAGTCTAAGAAAATCATGTGATGCTGAAGGAATTAGATTAGGTAACGAAGCAATAAAGGAGGCAGATGAGTTTTGTTACTTGGGCAGTAAAATAACAAATGATGGTCGCAGTACACATGATATAAAATGCTTAATGGCAATGGAAATAAAAGCGTTCTTGAAAAAGAGTAATTTGTTAACACTGAATATTGATTTAAGCCTAAGAAAGTCCTTTCTGAAGGCGATTGTATGGAGTGTTGCCTTGTATGAGAGTGAAACATGTACGATATACAGAGCGGACAGGAAGAGGATTGAGGCATTTGAAATGTGGTGCTACAGAAGAATACTGAGGATTAGGTGGCAGGATCGCTTAACTAATGAGGAGGTGCTGAACAGAATTGGGGAGAAAAGAAATTTCTGGCATACCTTGACTAAAAGAAGGGATAGATTGGTAGGGCACATTCTTAGAATCAAGGAATTGTGAATTTAGCGTTGGAGGGAAGTGTGTGGGGTAAAAACCGCAGAGGAAGACCAAGAGATGGATACAGTAAGGAGATTCAGACAAATGTAGGTTGCCGTTCTTATGTGGAGATAAGGAGGCTTGCTTAGGATAGGGTATTGTGGAGAGCTGCATCAAACCAATCTCCGGACTGAAGACCACAACAACAACAACAGGGTAAAACCACTGGAAAAACGGTACAGCCCTCCAATGGAATGGGCTTTAGGGTGATCTAGTACAATGACAAAGTGAAACGAACGGGACCGCGGAAAGCTTCTGAAGGCGTTTGTATGGAGTGTTGCCTTGTATGGGAGTGAAACATGTACGATAAACAGTGCGGACAGGAAGAGGATTGAGGCTTTTGAAATGTGGTGCTACAGAAGAATGCTGAATATTAGGTGGGTGGATCGCTTAACTAATGAGGAGGTACTGAACATAATTGGGTAGAAAAGAAATTTCTGGCATACCTTGACTAAAAGAAGGGATAGATTGGTAGGGCACATTCTTAGAATCAAGGAATTGTGAATTTAGCGTTCGAGGGAAGTGTGTGGGGTAAAAGCCGCAGAGGAAGACTAAGAGATTGATACAGTAAGCAGATTCAGACAGATGTAGGTTGCCGTTCTTATGTGGAAATAAAGAGGCTTGCTTAGGATAGGGTATTGTGGAGAGCCGCATCAAACCAGTCTCCGGACTGAAGACCACAACAACAACAACATTGAACCAAAGGTATCAATACGTTCTAATTCCTTAGGCAGAGGGTAGATGTATAATCCGATATGTATTAGATATGTTTCCTGTATATGTGCGAAATCAAATGTTCAGTACCCTTCTAAACACAACTGCAACATAATACAGAACTGTGGTACATGTCCCAGTCATGGTGAAGTTTAGTTGCATAAAACACAGCAGTTCAGTAGTCTCATTAACTGCTATCCAATATAATCATATGTAATTTTCAGGTTAAATTACACGTAAGTACAAGGTTATACAAGTGTAAGCCGTATATCTAAATATTTTCTGTGTTTTGGTATAAAAAATACATAATTATCTGATTAAAAATAACCGTTCTCCAGTTGTTGCAATTGTGTGACAGACATATACAAATCTAGATTTCAAGATAAATCCCAATTATGACACTTAACACTGTTGTACTATAATTTGATAACTATATTCCAAGGACCAAGGATAGTTACAAATGCATGGACTACGGTCAAGTGTACATGAATCATTTGCACAATTATAACATTAAAATTTTCATTGATCCAGAGTCCATTAAATCATTCCTCATTATGCAGAATGTAATTTGATACTTAAATATGTATATCCAGAGCCGGCCGCGGTGGCCGAGATGACTGAGGCGCTCCAGTCACGGTCAGCACGGCCACTACGGTCGGGGGTTCGAATCCCCCCTCGGGCATGGATATTTGTGCCGTCCTAGTTCGTAAGTAGTTCATAAGTAGTTTGTAGGTTTAGGGACTGATGACCCCCTAGTTAAGTCCATAAGCTTTACAAACATTTGAACATTTTTTGTATATCCAGAGATCCAGGCACCAAAGGTTTAGTCAATGTGCCAATTGTGTGGTCATGATAGGCTGGTGTCTCAGGGTGATGTAGCGACATGTGACCTTTAATTTTATTGTCAAGTTGAGGATAGCATGATTGCGGTATTCAGAAGATGACTTGTAATTGTTCCAGAACCCTCAAACGCCTCCTACTGATTTTAAAGTACATCGGTGTAAAAAATGACGTATACTGATGTAACAATGGGCAGTTCATTGTTCGATATCACCAACGACTTGAACATTCATGAATATTACAGTACTTCAGCATAGCATAACTTCATGTATGTAAAGGCAGTCCATACATCTATATCAGATGTTTGGAATAAATATTGTATGCGCATGGCCGTATTTCAGTTACTTGTGTGGAATCTTTGGAAATGACTGGTAAATGAAATTCACAATCAAGCCGTTTGTCAGAAATGACCAATACTGACAATAATAGTAAATAACTACCTGCTTCACATAGTTTGAGGAATGTCTCAAACATTAAGAAGGGCTGATTGTTACAATCAGGCACTGGGAAAATCTATAAGAAGTTTAGCATTAGACAAATATTTATTTTACAGTTTTTCGATTTTGTATCATGATATGTTAAACTATTGGCTGAACTTTGCAAGCGCTTGAGAATGGTATA
Organism: Locusta migratoria; assembly: GCA_026315105.1. Classification (NCBI taxonomy): domain Eukaryota; kingdom Metazoa; phylum Arthropoda; class Insecta; order Orthoptera; family Acrididae; genus Locusta; species Locusta migratoria. Next base: position 110,020,833 of record CM048747.1, read on the forward strand.
TTAAGCGAAACCGGTGGCTATGAGTTAATAAACAGCTAGGGTCTACATGTCATTTTGCAATAATGTTAAAGCTGTTAAACCCAACCTTTTCGACTTTCGAGGGTAAAAACAGTGTAAAAATAGTACAACCCTTCAATGGAATGGACTTTCGGGTGATTTAGTACAATGACGGAATGAAACGAACGGGACCGCGGAAGGCCTCCGTGGTGCGGCCGTTAACGGGCTGCTTGGCGCCTGAGGACAGGCGGGTTATACAGTCCCGCGACGCGCCAGGTAGGGCGCGCGTTATCTGGGTTGGCGCTGAGCGCTGGTTGACGATCGGCGGGCGCAGTAACTCAGCCGCCTCCCCAGCAGCCCGCTTTGTGGGCGCCAGGGGGCTGTAGCCGCGATATTTATGCCCGCTCCCGCCTATAGGGTGCGCTGCAGGCGCCGCCCACCCCCGCTCCGGCTATGGGGTGCGCCGCAGCCGCAGCCGCCACCCCGCCACGCTCGACGACTTTTCGCCACCGACGCTTCCTCTCCCGCCCCTCCCCCAGCTCCCCCGCTGCTCCCACAACAGCGAAAACGCCTTAGCGTAATCACTTTATTGAACTGTAAACGGCTTTCCATTGTTGTCCGTCCTCCGCTACCGGTAGCGCCGTAACGACCCGCAAATAAAACAATGGTTTGCAATTTCTTATGGCCTTGTAGGAGCAGGAATAAATTCTTGACTCCTGGACGCATTAGTAGTATTGCGTTACGGAGCATAAAAACTTTCCTCGCGTAAAGCTTGAAGAATTATTACTTGCTAATGGATTCTTCCGGAGCAGATGGAGCTATTAAACGTAGCTAGGAGATGTGGTTTAGTATCAATACTGTAAAAGGGACCAATGAGTAAGTATGTCAATAACTACGGTGTGTGGCGGAGGGTACTTTAAGTACCATTATCACTTACTCCTCTACCAGTCGTGTATGGTTCGCAGATAAAATGATTATCTTTATGCCTCTGTGTGGGTCCCAATCTTTCTGATCTCATGGTAGCTTCGTGAGAGTACTATATTGTAGTTGCCTGACATTATTATTCAGGTTTAAGAGACGATCTAAAAATTGGTGATGATTCTCCTGTGAGATGTATTTGACCAGATCGCTTATTTACATAATTTCTTGATGACTAGTTTCAACTCATTAAAGAGCAATTTTCGAATCTTGATTGTCCAGGTATAATAAAATGTATAAAACATGCAACACTGTGGCATGATATATATGTGCATACCATTTATATCATGCCACAGTGTTGCATCTTGTAAACATTTTATTATACCTGGACAATCAAGATTCGAAAATGGCTCTTTAATGAGTGGAACCTAGTCATCAAGCAATTATGTAAATAAGCGATTTGGGCAAATAAATCTCACAGTAGAATCATCAGTAATATAAATGTTGAGTCTTCATGAAACGTAAGATCTGGAAACTGTTTTCTTCCACTGCTGCTACACTTTTATTCAACCTACCATCTCGTTATATAAGACAGGTCCTTCTACTCTTTTCGGTCTGGCCTATTAGCCGCCATACTAGCTTACCCATAATCAGTTACGCACGGCGATGCCCGTGTCCCGCCACGTGGAGGTGGGCCAGTTGTCCTCTGATTTAGTGAGTCTATTGCAGCTTTGTTAAGACTTCACAAAATAATACAAAACACTAAACGAAAAGTTTACATATTCATTTAACTGTTTAAAATTTCGAATTTACATATTCATTACATCTCATTGAAAATGAAGTTTGCATATTACTTATATGTTGTTAGAATTACTAGTTCCTAGATTAACTTAAATAGAATATATATATAGTTAGGATAAAGCTCAGTGTTATGTTTTTTCATTATGCAATTTAAAATGCTGTATTTTTGCTGTGTTGATATTCAGGTCAATATGTGGTTGTTATGATGTTTTTATAAGATTTTGTCTGTATGGTAACATATATTATTATTAGCTCTTCTTATAATTGCTAAATTCTCTTTCTCTAAATATAGTACTCAGCAACAGCATATTTTGTTTTAGAGTCTGAGTCTATGAGAGAAGCTCTTACCTAGATACAAAACGTCTCCCTTCCATCGTCTCCCACTGAAGTTTCCTAAACATTTCCGAGACACTTTCGCGCTTACTAAATGAGCCCGTAATGAAGCGTGTGTCTTCTATGAACCGCATACTGATAATCAATACTCAAGTGCGGATCGAACGAGAGTTATGTAACCTAGCTCCTCTGTTCACGTACTACACTCCATGAGTATTTTTCCAAAGAATCTGTGCGGCAACTGCCCTACACACAACTGATTTGGTATGGTAGTTTCATTTGAAATAACCCCTTATGTCTACTCCCAGATATTGTATGGAAGTATCTGCTCCCAGGTTTTGTCCTTCCATTGGGTAGTTATATAGTAAATGAACTTCCTTTATTTGTAAACGCAGCACTTTACACTGGTTCATGTCTGGCTCAACTGACATAGCATCAATACACTACAGATGATTCTTCATTTCTTACTCTTTCCTTGAGCTAAGACATCCCGATAAAGTACTTAATCTTCCGAAAAACGTTTCACTGAACTTCCAGCGTACCATCTACGAGGTTGTCTATATATAATGTGAGAAACAACGGTTCTATAACACTCCAATGGGGCACGCTTTACATCACATTAACTTCTGATGACTTATCTTCGTTTAGAATTAAATGCTGAGTTCTGTTAGCTAGAAGCACCTCTGTCTAATCACCTATTTGGTGTGATAATCCATATGTTCGCTGTTTGCTCATCAGACGCTTTGCGGAAGTTACGAAACACGGCATCTACCTGGGATTATCTAATGCCCTCTGGAACTCGTTGATGGATATCGTGAGGTGTTTGCATCAGATCATTGCTGTTAGAAACCATTTTGATTCCTACAAAGGAGATTTCCGGCCTCCAAAAGTGATATAATATTCTATTATAAAATGTGTTCGAAACGTCTGCATGTGACGATGTCAAGAGATATAGGCCCATAGTTTTTCACATCTGATTGACGACCCTTCTCGTAAACTGAAATGACTTGCGCTTTTTTCCAGTCCTCACTCCTCTAGAGACCATCGGTACAGTACTGCTAGATGAGGATAGGTTCGTTCCTTTGCGTAAACCATGTAAAATAGAAATGGTATCGCATCAGGTGCATTGGGCTTTTCTCTGCAGAACGATTTTAGTTGCTTGCTATCCTTCTAAAAATTATTTCAATATCTGCCATTTTCACGTTCGTGTGATTACCTATAAGAGAGACTACAGTGCAATCTACGTCTGTGAAATATCTTTGGAAAAAGACATTTAATATTTCGTCCTATTTTTCTTTCTCTGTTTCAACAGCATTATGGTCACAGATTTAACCGACTTAATGTAGGACCCAAATTTCTGACGGTTTTCTGCGTTATCGGTACACGTAACATGGCTCTAAATGTCGTTGAAGCCTCTCGCATGGCGGCCTTTACGCTATTTTAGACACCATTTAATTTTTGCTTGTAGCAAGACTTTGGCTGCGTTTATATATACAGTGAAGTTTATATTTGTAGTGAAGCTTACGGACAGCGGTCAACTCCTCCTGAATCCTCACACAACAGGCGCAGGGCTTATCCATCTCTGATAAGTTTTCGTATGTACCAAACGTGCGAGAGTATAGCCCTTGAAAATAGAAACACTAAAACAATTCACCACATACGCGACACTGTGTTTCTTACATCAGGTTAAAGGTTTTCGTTGCCCGGGAATGGTCACAGTTCTGAGGCATCGTCTCACGGATTTCGTTACTCTTCCCTCAAACATACGTTTGTGTTTTCCTTGGTATAAGTTAGTTGAAGTAGTATGTAAATCTAGGATTTCAAATATTTCATGTCACATTTCAAAGGTTTTTCCTTGCTATGAACCTCAGCTGATTACGATGTGAAGTTGCGAAGAAAATGAGACAATCCCTCAGTCTATAATAAACGACGGTTTGCGTTTTCTATTAATGTAGCAATTCTTCGTTCGTTTCTCATGGTATTAGTGAGAAAAAGCACTCTATAATAGACGTATACGATAAAAAATAACTGTTCTTTAGTACAAAGCTTTAATAAAGCACCACCTGACAAAGATATTCCTAACAGAAATTTAGTAATTTTGGTTTCCAAAACATAATGAAAGAACATTTATCGAAAAAATTATTTTCGGAGTAATTTGAGCGCATCACTTATCAATAGAATTGTTATTAATTTGTCGCTACGCTTATTTTTACTGAATAGTTCCCTAATCTTAGTGTCTTTCACAGGTTTGTTGGCGGTACACTTCCGTGATATGTATTTAATTATTACTAAAAAAACTGCGGTTTAAACATAAACCAATTACGTTCAGCTAGTGGATTTATATTAATTTTGTGTGTCTTAGTTAGAGAAGGTTGTAATGCTTGACTAAACTAACGAATCACCGAAAGAAGTGTTTGAATCAACATATATTGAAAGACCATATTATTTTATTGAACTAATTACAATGTGGAATAAAACAGACAAGGCCGTTTACAGCTACAGTTGGATGTTGGTGCCAAGTCAGTAGGGTATCTCACCCCATCTCGCCGCAACCATTATGCGGTTCGAAATAGAGTCAAACACCCTTTAATTCCTTATATGATACAGGCGTGTCTATACGAGTTGCAACTGTCTCTCCAGATTTCGTTGATTGATACTAAGGAGTATTCATATGTCATTCCACAGGTGCTCAATCATGTAGGTCCGTGGATCTTGCAAATAACTGGTGTAGTCAGCATGCTATAGACGCGCACACAGTGTGCGAGAAGGCATCAGTTTGTTGTTATACTGCCCCAAAGTGCTGTTTCATCAAGCACGGTTTGTAGAAGTGAAAACTGAATTGTGGCTCTCCACACATTGATGCCAGGAGTTACGTTAATGTACCTCCGCAGTAGAACGGTACACGCAGAATGTATCCTTTGTCATTCATGCTGTCAAATCCAAGCACGATGGTAGTTAAGGAGAAGCGGGACACATTAGTGAATATGATGTGATGCCCTCTGTCCTCTCTCCGTGTCTTCTGGCGGGATAATTTGTTCTTCTGTGGACGGGATGGGGGTTAAGGTTTAGTTATCAACTACAAGAACATCATTCAGTTCAACGAAAAAATACATGTACCTGAACTGTCAAACCATATCAGTGTTTAAAACTGAATCACTTGTTGAAGTGTGAGCGATAGAAAAGAAATTTTAAGAAATGTACGCTCTTGAATCTCGGAAACCTGAAAACTCCAAATGCCAGCGTCAGTGTTCTGGTGCCAATGGCAATCTTGGAATAAGTCGACGCAACACTGTGTGGGAATTCACATGATCTTATGGAGTTTCCACTACATTTCCACGAATATCGGGTGCCACGGTCATGGGATCCTCTATTTCTTGGCACATCAAACGATGGTTGTCTATAGGGGTGGTGGTTTTTTTTTTTGCCAGCTCGAAACTACGCGTCGTAAGTAGGTGCTCTCATGTGCCCATTAGATAGAATATCGGATCAATTTGATATATGAATGCCTCACATGACTGCTATTGCACGATACGACAGCCTGACGATGGGACCCATTAAAAATATATTGACCTGGCGGTAGGCTATCTAAAGCGTCTGCGAGGTACCGCGGGACTGTCGAAATGTGTACTGAGATATGTGGTTACAGCTATAACATACTTTAAGAAAATGTCCCGATAAACTGATAACAGTGCGGGAAGAATCTAATTGACTGATGCTCGGTTGCGGTCGCAAACTGTCAATTTTGTTCCTCTGTATACTGGATATTGTTAACACACGTTTGTTAATGGTATCGTGCAAAAACCTGTCAATTCTATCCTAGGCACTACTACACACACCGTTACTGATGGTAATATGGACAGAGAGTAACTTACAGTTTGTACTTGCCAGGTCCCGCCGGGTCTGTTGAATCCGCTCCCGTAGTACAGCCTCTCCCGTCCGTTTGTAAATCCGCTGCGCCTTGGCTGTGCTACATAATCGTTTCATCCTAAGAAATTTTGGAATAACACTGGCTGATCTGCGACGAGCGAGAAATGTGACACATTTGCTATTTGATGATGAGAGATCGGTGCTTGCCAGGAGCGGAAATTTTGCCGTTATCCGCGACTTGTGCCTACAGAGGAAACTATAGCCAATATAGATGCGGGTATTCGCAATTTAGACAAAGTTACAGCTGAGGAAATACGTACAGAAGCTGTCAGAGTATTGGCTCGCGCAAAGCCTCCAAAAAGTAATTTAATAATGGGCGAGAAAATGCTATAAAAGGCCTGAATGAGGACGATAGTATTATCATTCTCCCCGCAGATAAGGGAAATTGTACAGTGGTTTTAAATGTGACTGACTACCGTTGCAAGATTAAGGAATTGTTAGATCCGCAGACATACAGGAAACTTAGTAAAGATCCTACTGACAACTGTTACAGAGTTAATAAAAAAAAGTCTTCCATTGAAAGGTGTGTTCAAAAAGGTCCAATTCAGTTGCACTGAAAATGTTCCTACTCTGAGATCAATTGTTAGTGCAATTGCTTCGCCCACCTATTTGATTGCCAAATTCTTGACAACACTATTACGACTGCATCTGGTGCGCTTAGATTCTTATGTCAAGAATTCGAGACATTTTATAAGTAAATTGAATGATATATTGGTCAATCCAGAGGACATATTAGTTAGTTTTGACGTGGTATCCCTGTTTACTATGGTTCCAGTCAATGAGGTGCTGCAACAGCTGAATCTTCTCTTTCCACCCGACATTGCAGAACTGTTCAAATGTTGCCTCACGACTGCTTATTTCAAATGGAACGATGATTTCTATGAACAGACAGATAGTGTAGCTATGAGGAGTCCTTTAAGTCCGCTTATAGCAAATTTCTATATGGAAAAATTCGACGAACAGGCACTGAAAACAGCGCACAATAAATCTGCTAATTGGATTCGCTATGTAGACGATACGTTTATTGTGTGGAGGAATGGTATAGAGGAACTGAAAGTTTTCTTCAACACCTCATTGGCATTAATTCTAGAATTCATTTTACCACGGAGAAGGAGGCAGACGGAAAGCTGAATTTTCTTGACGTGTCAGTTTTCAAAAAGGGGAATGGCAGATTGGGCCATGCAGTTTATCGGAAGCAGACACACAAAGACCGTTATATGCAGCGGTATTCAAACCACCACCCACAGCAAATGCGGGGCATTATAAAGACGTTGGCGGACAGAGCAAGGAACATCTTCGAACAGGAATTACTCGACGCAGAAATGAAACACCTGAGTAATGCTTTAATTAAGAATGGCTATTCGTCTACAGAGATAAGGAGAGCTTTGAGACCGACACGTAGAGTTCAAAACGATGAAAGGGTTCCTGTGAAGTCCAAGGTCTTCCTGCCTTTTATTAAGGATGTCACCGACCGCTTCGGTAAAACTTTGACGAAACGCAATATTGCCCTTATTTACAAACCTACTCGGAAGATGTAGGGTCACCTGAAATCGGCAAAGGATGCTCGCAAACCGCTGGAAAAAGCAGGAATTTATAGAATCCCGTGTAGCTGTAGGGACGTATATGTGGTTACCACAAAAATAAATAAATAAATAAATAAAATAGATGACCACAAGGGGAATTGTAAAGGGGGAGATATTGACAGATCAGCTGTTGCTGAACATGTTTTTCAAACACGGGTCTACCTTATTCAGTTTGGTAATTTTGTGTCCCAGCCTCGTCGCCGCTTTTGTGTCTCGTTTCCGTCGTAGGTGTCGGTGGCCGAGTAGGAAGACCGACACAGGAATAAAGGTAGCACGCTTGTGCAGGTACGAAGGGGAGCAGCCAGTGGGACAGCAGAAACTAGAAACACTATAGTAAATTAGAACGAGATATACATTGCACAGAATTTATACAATACTTAACTTTTACATAGCTCAGTACTGCAGAATGCTGATACATAGTTGAGCTAGAGGCCTGCCTAGTGCCTATCCGATAGCCAAGTCTTCACTGGTGCCTGTCTCATTCCGAAGTGTTAACTGGTTCCTATCTGTCCCAAGTGAACGATGTCGTTCAGTGGTGGCCACGAGCGGAGTTGTAGCAGAGGGCGTTCGTGGCTGACGTAAGAACGCCGCGCCGTGCGTGCATGGCGGCGCGCGGCGAAAGTAGGTGGCGCGCACTTTCTACTTGTGCGACACCACAAATAAGACTAAGGTTTCAGCAGCCAAAAATGGATACCACGAAAGACTGTACAGAAAGGCTAAGGAAATTGTAAAACACCCCAATAATTTCATTAGGATGGAGGAGGGCCTGAAACTAAATGAAATCTGGATTCCGGTTTGAAGAAGAAATGTAACAGTCTTCCAACATGGGACGAAATCGGCAATCGACAACGACGAATTGCGCGCGCATGTCAAAAACATATGACGTCACACCTCTGCGCTCAAGCCCCCGTAAACGGAGTTTGGCTTCAGTCAGTAGCTAGCCACGGTGTGCATCGGACATACAAAAGTGCCACGATCCCCCTTGAAATTATCCTCCGCAGTCGGGGACGAAACTTTGGGTTTCCATAATAAATCCACTAGACCACGACATAATAGCCCGGTAATTTTTAGTAATTTTTACCATTCCGGACATGAAAGTTTACGTTTTACAGTTTGTTGGTACTTAACTCGAGCGCTGTAGGTACTGCCTGCCAGATAGATGACGACCAAGTTGATCCTCGTAAACGCGTTTCAGCATCGTATGTGTTTCCTTAGGTGTTTTTCCAAGCTTAAAACAAAACTTTAAATTGATCCTCCGGTTCTCTGCTCAGAACCAAGGCACTAAACAATCACTTAATCCAACAGATCTAACAAGTAACAAACTGACCTACGGTGGGGGCAGGTTGTCAACACCGGTCGCTACGCAGGTGCAGCGTTGACATTATCCTGTGTTGCCCGATCGACCGTTCAGACTTCATTCACGGAACTTAATTGTCGGAGCTTGTGTAATACTCCCATGAGCTCGCCAACAATCACTTACACGTTTTTTTTACTTCTGTCCGTTTCCAAATGTCGCGTTCTGTGGACCAGGAACCCTTGAGTCCAGTTATACATTTTATGGTACTTTTCTGGTCGTACTTTGTAGGACACCACAAGTGAGACAGTTGCTGTTATGACGTGCCTTTTGGACAAGGCAGCAGGTACCTGGCAGCCGCAGGTGCGCCGGCATATTTCTAGCTGTGAGGTGAGGTGCGGCGCTTTCTCGACCGCTGAGGTCGGCCGCGGTGGTGTGGTGTGGTGAGGCGGCGTCGGCCGGCGCTGTGGGCCGCGGTCCAATATCTGCGGCCGGCGCTCTGCAAACACCCCAGCCACCCCGCCACAGACGCTACAGTCGCTTATTATTTCTGCCTGCCGGGTGCCGCGCCACCCGCCACCAGACATTTCCCAGTCCCACTGCGGCCAGCCGCAAACTAGACCGCCATTGCCTACCGCTAAGCGACTTATGTACGTAATCGATTCGGTGATAAGGACCGGCAGTGCCTTTCTTGAACAATCACTGCGAGAACACTTGTCACTTGTACGTGCCTAGAGCCACGTCATCAGAAGGTTAACGTCCGGTTAAAGAGCAGTTTATGCGGTAGCGGCTAGCCGTCGCGCTCGCTAGATTAGGACGGCAGAGCAGCCAATCAGGAGTTGAATTATGCCGGCCAATAAGATTGCATGTTTCATGACGAGTAAATGTGGCGACAATTTCGAAGTTTATTTGAGGATTTCGGCGCGGCGTTTGTGTGATTGTAATTGATTTTCCATTTATAACAGGTGTTTTGATAATCGTCGTATTACGGTCATAAGCGATCTGTTATTAATACACCACAGCACCTTGAAAAATGTCGAAAAACTAGTGTCTTGTGGTGTAACATAAATGAACAGAAATTTTAACTTAATACTCAAATTTCGGATACGGTTTGAGTCTCGGCCACTAATCAAGTTTCGGTAGAACTCTAGCCGAAACCAAATAAATAATATGGAAGTAAAATAAAATCGTCAGTGACGAAGAACTATTTTTGAGGTATGCGTCACATGGAGTTAAATAGTATAGCGGAACGTACGTAGTAACTGTGTACATAAATACTCATTAGCTTTGAGTTGACGAAATTCGGCGACTCCGGAATGAAATCTGCTTGCTGACTGAAATATTCAGTATGTGTGTATGTTGATCCTTCATTTGCTAAATATCGTACGCAGACACCAGTTGTTACTTTGGTTAATCCCAGAACATTTATTTTTAACATCCAAACCAGTACAGACATCATGCAAACACTGTATGAGAAAACAGCACGGTCGACCGGCGCAGCCAACGTCAACTGACATTAGAGCAGCATTTACGGTATTATATTGCGTTCCTGCTTGTATTAGACTATGGTGAGACGCTGTGGCCATTTGGATGTTCTTGGGAATAATATAACTTTCTTGACCACATTTATAATTTACTAATGCCTTACGCCTTTCGGCGTTCCGTTATTTTCGACGTCGAAGCTATGTTAAAGAGAATTTTTAACACAGCTATGCCTTCAAAAATGACGGAATGTCAAAACGAGTAAGGCACTAATAAAGATTTAAATGTGGTCAAGCCAGTTATATTAGATTGTTTTAAACTGTTACTTTATAATGTTTCCAGCCTAGTCAAGGGTTCGAATTAAATAAGAAATAATAATACGTTTTTTCTGAAAAACATCTAACATGCAATGTGGTTGCATATTTACATGAAATATGGTTGGGCGGCAGAAAGCACTATAATACAGAACTTATTGTATCTACTTTAATTTCCATCTGTTTCTCTCTATAGATAAAATGAATTATTAGTGGTAAAAAAAGGCCATAAATCACGTCTGAAGACAGTATATTAAAAAATGAATTATTAGTGGTAAAAAAACGCCATAAATCACGTCTGAAGACAGTATATTAAAAGTGGGGTAAACAACTCTGAACAGTTAAGAGTGCGTAATGTCTGCATGACAATTTTCACCGACACTTCCTTAATAGGAGTTCCACAAATCGGACTTAGTTTGAGAAAGAAATGTTTCTTACATGTGTAAAGTGAATAGCAGTTATGGGTGACAAAAAATTACTAACATTTTTATGTAATGAATACTGCTCACAAATGTTGATCGACTGTAAAGGTGCCCAAACAGTCATAGCAGACCAGACACAAAGAACTATTGAGGATTTTTTAGGACGCCCGTCTGTGGTTACTGAGGAACTAGTTCACAAAACTGAAGGTAAGATTAAGCTCAACCGTAAGTTTACAATTAGAGCCCTTGCTATGCAAATTACACATATCTCAGGATCACTGTTTCCTGAAACTGTTACTGAAAAACTGAACCTTCGAAAACTTTTCTCGCGTTGAGTACCCAAAATTCTTAATAAACAACACGAGAAACAAAGGATAGGCAGTGCAGTTTTTCACACACTACAATGAAGAAGGCAATGGTTTTATTTCTTGGATAGTCACGGGGGATGAAACTTGGGTACCGTACGAAACCCCTGAAACATAACGGCAATCAGTGGAATTCAGACACACTTCATTCCCAAGGAAGGTTCAGCCTATGCAAATCTTGTCACCTCGAAAAGTCAAGTGCACCGTCTTTTGGGACAGAACAGGCACATAGTTACTGCGAGACCATTAAGAAATCGCGCCGCGCAATACAGAACAATCGCTGAGGACTACTATCAAAAGGTGTTGTTTCTCTTCACGATAATTCCCGAACTGACATGGCGAATGTGACCAAACAACTCTTACGGGGATTTCACTGGGGCGTGCTTTATCATTCTCCGTACATCCCGATCCTCGCTCGTAGTGACTTTCATCTGTTCTTACACCTAATATCTATCCTCGGTGGCCAACACTTCAACTATAATGACGAGCTGAAAGAACATGGTTGAATACGCAGGCGGCAACCTTCTATGAAGAAGGAGTACCAAAACTAGTGCCACGCTAAGACAAGTGCCTACAAAATTTCGAAAACTATGTATATAGTAGATTATTGTACAATAAATATTTTTTCTGTATCTGTGCACGTTTATATAACCAAACGGAACTTACTTTGTGGACATAGAACGTATATTTTCTTTCCCTTGCAGTGCGACTAGTTTCGGCATTATCGTTTCCCTTTATAAAGTACTTGAAACTAAGTTTCTATTAGGCAGCTCTATAGAAAAGAAACACTCATCAAACTATCTTTGTCTACATAAACGTATGATGAGTGTTGATGAACTTGCCTTCTTAAGTAATTCAAAGGGCGGAAAGTAGTCCCGAAACATATCGTGCTGTCATTAAATATCATGAAATAGGCTACTTGTGCATGGTTTTCTTCAATAAGGTGGTCTAGACACAGTTGCACGAAGGTGTCTGAATAAAGACGAGGCAGATGAGGGTGGAACGCTGTGATGAGAGGTTTGCTTATAACTGTGTGCCTTACTCTGCATGCCGAGCTATCTACAAACACAAGTACGGACCAAATTTGTACACTTTAGTGACAAGACATGGGGTGCTTCACTATATCCTACCTGAACATATTTTCCGTGGTGACATACTGCAACACCCTCCTTTCGTTCCCCAGTCTCTGGTTGTGACACAACAACTGAACAAGCGAAGGCTACGTTTGGAGATGTATAAGTCCGTCGCCCTCACAGTTGTATCTGAAAGCCACCAATCATGCGTCTTTAGACATGTCTCCTCATAGTTGCAATGTATGCGCTGGTTTTGTCCTGGATGGTTCAGAATCTAGGGATAAAACTATAATTGTGGTTGGGTTCTCCCTATGGCAAAGGGCACACTTCCGGGTTTATGTATTCCGTTGTTTACAACACTTTCTCCCTTATGCTTCATGAAAGAGTCTTATCGTTTACATCTAAGAATTTAACCGCAAACTGCTAACAACTTCAAATGTCCGCCTTTGATGACTACCGACGTCTAACTCCCGAAATATTGTGCTTTGTGTTCATATATTATGAAATCTTCGTCCAATGAAAGAGCTGGTTTCTTCTCTATCTTATTTATTTACCCTTCCAATATCCCGGAATCTACCTCCGACGGCATAGTAAGCCGCCAGTGGACTCCACGTCACTTCACTGTATTTTGCTATTTTTGCACCGCACTGTGAACTAAGTTTTTCGCTTCACTCAGGTATTACAGCAGCATAAATTCAACAAGTTGTGAAGTCCCTTGCGACAATAATGTGATACGTTTATAAGTGAGAGTTAGTAGCTAAAAGATGTTGTACACGGAGGTTGAGTTCGTGATTATATTCTATAAATCTTAGACGAGATTCATGTCGGACGTTCTTTGTGGCAAGATTACTCGATTAGTACAGTTCATTCTACAAACACATAACGAAAAATTGTGTTGCCGTTACATGGCGGATTGTCATGCAGATAATGTCCATCGTTGTTTGCGTAGATGCATGGCAGCTAAAGGTGACCATACTGCCGAATGTAACAACTTCCAGTCAATTATATGTTCAGTTGGACCTGAGGACGGAGTCCATTCCATGTAAAAACAGATCATGAGATTAAGGAACCACCATCATATCCACAGTGCCTCGACAACTTGCGTCCAACAACTCGGTTTCATCTGCACCCCACTACACCACTTCTCAACGATTAAGATCTCTTTTCTTCTGAAGAATCAACAGTTGTATTATCTGTTTCAGCTTACGAAAATCTGAGAGAATACACAAATGTGAGACATTTTTCGACAGTCCTTTGTAATATGCTAGAATTTCGCCTATGACTTTCTTCCAAATACAAGATAATGTGATTCAATCTATGTCTGAGGTTAGTTTAATGCAACCTAAACGTTTATTGTAGTCTCACAGTATACAACTTCGCAGACTGGTGTGATATCAGAAGTTGAACTGAGAAGATATGGAATGAGAAGTTTTTCCTTAGTTTCGGAGAAGGTAGGACGATATGGAACGCACTGCCCAGAAGGAATAACAGTATGATACGACATGGGTTAAGCTATTACCGAATAACCTCCGTGTAAGTTATAGAAATTAAAATCTGTAGTGGAAGACAATGAAAACTTGCAACACATCCAGTAAATAATTGAAATAATTGTGGGGGCAGAGACAAAGGGCTACTCATAAATGCAAGTGTTACTCAGAAATGAAGCTGAAATGTGAAAATCCTCGTAGGCAGCTTCACACTTATGCGTTACAGTGGAAGACAAAAGCGTCGTTTTGAAAAATTTCGTTAATTTTCTTCTGCACTGAAGTTAAGCGAAGAATAAACCATTCACAATAGGTTTGACTCTTGCAAATAATTTTGTTGGCAATGTGAATAAATGTGTAGACCACTAAACTTGTTTTTAAAGTTTTCAAAATGAAATGCCAAGATCGCACATTAATAAATTAATTTAATCAATGACGAGCGGTTTTAATCATCTGGTCACATACGTGTTACAAGCTGGTCATCTTGTTAAAAAATAAAAAAAATCAATAAAAAATAAAATAAAATAAATAAAAAAGTGGGTAGAAAACAACAAGTACAACATTGCACATAGTCACTATATAAGAAACACACAAGTTAGAATCATGACAGCTTACAAAAATATTTTGTTGCACTTGTTATTTTATACCCAATGTTGTTAACAAGATGATCAGCTTGTCATATGTTTTTGACTAGATGATGGTGGCACAGTTCACCGAAACCTATCGTCATTCAATAAATTATTAATGTGCGATCTTGGCATTTCATTTTGAAAACTATAAAACGATCAAATCGCCTCCAATACCGACTATGTCAGGTAATCTTAAACTTGTTTTTATTTATAACGTTGTTGCTGCATCCGTCATGATACGATCTAAAAGTTTTAGAACCCGCCAAATTGTGTTCAGAGTGATTGATTAAATTGATCTGTCCATCACAAGATCAGATGATTCTGGATCTGGCGGTGGCAGGTGCCGAAGCTACGCTATAAACAAGGAAAAATGTATTCAAATGTTCAAATGTTTGTACAGCTTATAGGACTTAACTACGGGGTCATCAGTCTCTAAACTTACAAACTACTTATGAACTAGTTTATACTAAAGACAGCAAAAATATCCATGCCCGAGGGGGGATTCGAATCCCCGACCGTTGTGGCCGTGCAGACCGTGACTGGAGCGCCTCAGTCCTCTCGGCCACCGCGGTCGGCTGAAAAATTTATCTTTAAACCGAAAACACCAACATCACGGTATGAATAATTAATTAATTTATTGACTACCGATTTATATGGGCTACGCCATCATCATCTGGTTGTATCAATTCTACAGTGCAGCCTTTTTTTTTTTTTTTTTTTTTTTTTTTTTTTTTTTTCTGGAGTTAACACAGAAGGTGCAACATTGCACTGAATCAAAATATAATAGCATGGCAACATTCTAGAACTTATACAACCAGATGATGATGGTATAACCCTACAGAAACCTATCGTCAATCAATTAATCATATAGCTATCTTGGCGTTTTCCTTTTGAAGATAATAGTCAATGCGATGTCTGGTAATGTCGAAGAAAAGTTTAGCAATATACGCAGTTTTATTCGTATTGAAAACATACAGATCTCGTACATTCAAATTCCTTTGTAAAACATATTTTCGTTGAGTTATAATTTAGTTTATATCGTTTAGTATCTCCAACAGCAGGTGCAGTGCGTTTTGCGTTCTCTACCTCACTCCAACGCCCCCCAGCCACCTGACACAAGTGGCGGTGCTCGTCGCTCTTGAGCGCCTGCTGTCAGCTGCAGAGGGCGTGGCTGATAGAAGCGCTGTTGTGAGTCACTCAGCCTGATGGACGCTGATAGCGACAGGGTCTGTTCTGCGGAGCGGCCTGATCCGTGCCGATGTGCAATTAATCCTGAATGATTATCAGAGTACTCCTAGCATGACATTTCTCTTGTTCAACAGTGTTGGTAACATCTGACAACAGTGATACTTTACTCTGCAGCAGTCCCATTGATCCTCGTTGGAATAGGAATTTTGTATCATTAAGAAATAGCCGGATACGGACTAAAGACCTCGATCAAAGACATTATCCAAACTCTCTAGATTACGTCCCATTATTGGGATGTGGATAGTAAACCTAACTGCTCGAAGGTTAGCATTGTGCCCATACAGCCTTTCCTAATCTCCGCTAAAACCTAGCAGAAATTTTAGGCACAAAACCTCCCTCGCATTTACTGTCAGTAATCTTTACAGCTACTTTTTCAACAGGTATTGCTGAGTTCCAACCCCCAATAATAAATGCGTGCACATGTTCTTCTGAAAAGAGCTGTACTTTGGAAACTCCAAAACGAAACTGTTCATTGTTCCATTAAGAATACTAGCCGCTGCGGAAATTTGCCGCTATAATAGATAAGCAATCTAAAGTTTCAGTTATAAATACATAGAACCTCACATTCAATGCAGCGATTCCAATTAGCACAGAAGTGGTCCAATTATATACGGCTACAAAAAGTAAGATAGGTCACAAATAGGTCCTGAAGAATGTATTTACCATCTATCTCTCGGCAACACAGGATACTCTCAATGTGGATAGCAATATGCTCATTCACCTTCCTGTTTTCTATCATGGGGAAACGTGAGAAAATGCAGACCATGTAAAAAGTTACATCCGTGGGATATACGCTGGAATATGTGCGTGGAATACTGCTGTAGTTTTGATAGTAATAGGACAGAATAACTCTAGATGACATGTGAGATCATACTGCTCAAATTCCTCGAATAACGATACCTCAGTAGTAAAGCAGTGGGGATTCTAGACAGCCTTGAACCCTACCCAGCTGTTATTCCAGGAATGCTGATTCATGAAGGTCTCCGATCTCCATGTATCAAGGGGATGGGAGGGGATCTTCCTCCCACTATTCTGGCTCTCATATTACACTATGTTCAATTAAAATACCCAACCATGCATATTATAATACACAACCCAATCAGCGCTCTCTGACAAGGTCAAAATCGTCCTCCACATTAGGAGTTCCACAATTTCGAGGAAGTCCCACCCTCCCGCAAAACATACATACATAACAACCAGTTCATGAACCAACTAGAATTGTAAATGGATGTCAAAACACGCTTGATCTCTTAGCAACAAATAAATCTGAGCTCATAACGAGCATCAAAATGGATACAGGTATTGACGAACACAGAGCTGCCATAGCGAGATTGTATATCGAAAGTCCCAAAGTTACCAAAAATAGACGAAAAGTATATTTCTTCTAGAAAGAAGATAGAAATTCAATACATCTTAAAAGATAGTATCCACTCGTTACTAACACTATACGTAAGTGTAGACCAGATGTGGCTCAAATTCAAAGAAATGATATCGACAGCAACTGACAGTTTTATACAAAATAAGTTAATAAAAGAATGAGGTGATCCCAATTGGTACACAAAACAGATCAGGACACTGTTGCAAAAGCAACGGAAAAGGCACGCTAAATTCAAATGAACACAAAATCCCCAGGATTGGCGATCCTGCATAGAAGCTAAAAATTTGCAAAGATTGCATTGCAAGATGCCTACAATACTTTTTACAACAAAACTCTTTCTCGAAATTCGACTGAAACCCCTAAGGGATTTTCGTCATAGTTCTAGGGGTAAATCACAAATGATGTCCTCACTACATGATAGTAATGGCGATCCCGCCGATGATAGCGCTACTATAGCAGAGTTACTAAACATAGCTTTTGGAAACTCATTCACCAAAGAAGACGAAACCAATATTCCAGATTTCGAATTACGAACAGATGCCGTAATGAGCAACGTAGAAGTAGAGTAGTGCAGCAAGTCTTCTGGTCCGGATTGTATACCCATTAGATTTCTATCTGATTATGCTGAAGCGATAGCTCCTTGCTTAATAGCCATATACAACTGCTCGCTCAAAGAAGGATCTGTACCAAAAGATTGGAAAGTTGCACAGATCACACCTATATTCACAAAAAGTATGAGTAACCCACTAAATAAAAGACCAATTTTATTGAGGGCAATTTGCAGCAGGGTTTTGAAATATGTCCTGTGTTCAAATATTATGAATTATCTCGAACAAAATATCGGTCATACGAAACAGAACTAGCATGAAGTGATGAGTGCTATCGACAAGGATTCTCAAATTGAAACCGTATTTCTTGATTTCCAGATAGCTTATGACACCGAACCTCACAAACAGCTTTTGATCAAATTGCTTGGTTGTGGTATATCGCCCTAAATTTGCGACTGTATAGGGGATTTCCTGTCAGGTAGGACACAGTTTGTAGTAAATGATGGTAAGGCATCGACTAAAACAGTGGTGATATCGGGCGTTCCATAGGGTTCCTCTGCTGTTCCTTATTTACATAAACCATTTGGGAGATAATCTAAGCAGCTTCCGTAGGTTGTTTACAGATGATGCAGTCATTTTCCGTCTATTAAAATCATCTGAAGATGAAAACCACTTGCAGAACGATCTAAATAATATATCACTATAGTGTAAAAATTGGCAATTGACTCTAAATAATTAAAAGTGTGATGTCATCCACATGAATATGAGAAGAGATCTGTTAAACATTGTTTACAAGATAAATCAATCACAGGTGATGGCCATAAACTCCACTAAATACCTAGGAATTACTATTACTTCAGCCATAAACTGAAAAGATCACATAGATAATGTAATGGGAAAGGCGAACCAGAGACTGCCTTTTATTGGCAGAACCCTTAAAAGATGTAACAGAACTACTAAAGAGACTGCATACACTATACTTGTCTGTCCTTTTTTGGAGTATTGCTGCCCAGTGAGGGATCCTTATCAGGTGGGTTTGACGAAGGACATCGAAAGAGTTCATAGAAGGGCAGCTCGTTTCGTAATGTCACGATACAGGGGAGACAGCGTTACGTAAATGATACAGGATCTGGGATGGGAATCACTACAACTGCGCTTATTGTGTGACGTGGGGTACTTACCAAACTCGAATCACCAACATTCTCCTCCGAATGCGAAAATATGTTGTTGACTCCCACTTACATAGGTAGAAAATATGATGATTCAGAGCTGGAACGGAAAGATTCAGTTGTTGTTTCTTCATGTGCGCTATTCGAGAATGGAATCAGAGATAAATAGTATAAAGCTGGTTCGATGAACCCTCTCCCAGGCACTTAAATGTAATTTGCAGTGTATCCCATGAAAATGTAGTTGTAAATATTGCGTGAAAATTACGAAACACAGCCAGCACTAGCAGTAGTGTCATTTAAAGAGCATCCTATCAGTATGTATAGGTTTTCTGTGTGTAGTTTTCATTTAAGATAGTTATTGTTAATTTGTAGTTGTTATTGTTGCTGCACAGCATTGGTAGAGGACATTGCCATTTCCTACAGTATCACACCACGAATTTTCAGAATGTGCTCTTCTCAATATATCTGACCTGGCGTTGTTGTACTCAACACAATTGCAGCCACAAATTCACCTCAGATACGCACTTTCAGAATACTGCTGTTTTCTAATACCTACAGTGTGACTTCATGTGAATCCCTAAATGTTGATATAGATTAGCTCCTGAGACACTTTCAGATGGTTAGTGCAATAGAGAATCAGCGTTGTTACAAACGTGTAATATGTGTGGCATGAATGGAGCGATTTGTGTGGGTCAATGATGAAGTAGAGAAATTATGAGTGAATACAACCTGTCACACACACACCAGTTTACGTTAGTACAGTAAAAGGAGCCTCACAATTATCGACAAGTCTGGTAAGGCACTGCACAAATTAAAAGATCATGACTATACTATGTATATGTATATGAAATATTCAAGTAGGGAGAATATATATGACTAGTACAATGCAATACTGACAGCAGCAGATAGACTAAGCTGTCTGCATCTCTATATTAGGGCTGTATAGTATGAGATAGTGAAGAAGCAGTTGGAAAGTATCCTGTTCGGTCAATGTATGCATGAGTAACACGACCCAGTATATTGTGCTGGAAGGCAAGCAATGTATTTCCTTCTTTATGATTCCTATAACAGGCATCTTGCACGTAACGTCATCAGTTTTTTTGAAATATTCAAATTACCTCTCTACACCTAAGGGTGTTTTTACTCTATACAGATGACAAGATGACAGTTTTTCCATGAAGTCTTTAAAAAAATATCGTAACATATAGTTCCTTCTCCTTCTCACAGTTAAAGATTCATTACCTTCCTGTAAAGTGGCAAGACTTCATTATCAAGGATTATGGATATTGTTCTCTCTTCGGAGTTGTTACATCAGAAAGCGGCCCACATGCAACTTTTTGTGGGTTAACCCTTTTTTACAGTAGTTTCTAGTCATCCATTGTTCAATGGAGCCTGGTCTTTCATTTAGTATTGTGTTTTTCGTGACGTTCTGAATTTCAGAGGAGAAACAGCAAATTAATTTGCTATTTGAGGGAGACCTGCAAGTGGATTATCGATTGCCTGTTGTGGGTATATTTACAATTATTAATATGGTGTCTGTTCTTTTCGCACGTGTCCGAAAGGACACACACCATAAGTAGACACTAATGGCCGTAAATTTATCAAATCGAAACATTGTAAATATTCGACCACTTCGTGGGGTTGAAATAAATCACAAAGTTTAAAATTTGAGCTTGACTGGGATTCGAAACCGGATTTCCCGCTTCGGGTCAGCGGTCGCCTTAACCAATTAGGCTATCCATGGACGCTTCCCTTCCAACCCCATTTCTCAACTTCTAGCATTCTTACCATTGATTCCTCTTGCCCGCAGCCTATAATAGATTCCCGCTACAGATCAAAGCGTATGAATACGTCCGCACAGAAGTTGTCATTGCCTAGCATGGGCATATTTACAATTATTGTTACGGTGTTTGTTCTTCTCGGACATGTCTGCAGAGCGCTTGCCAGAGTAAAGCTAAGGTCCGAGGTTCGAATCCCGGTTACGGCACGCATTTTTATCTGCCACTACTGCAGTTTGAATGTTATATTCTGGAAACGTCCCCTAGGCTGTGACTAAGCCATGTCTCCACCTGATCCTTTATTACCGGTGTTCTAGTTCTTAAATGCTCGCAGGAGGACTTCTATGCAGTTTTGAAAGTAGGGACCATGAAGCGTCGACATTGGCCACAGCGTCCGGAGACGGCGGTCATGTCTAAGTGTGTGTGTGTGTGTGTGTGTGTGTGTGTGTGTGTGTGTGTGTGTGTATGTATGTGAGTGTGCTTCTCTCTGACCGATGAAGGCCGTAACGGCCATAAGCTATTAATTTATTTATGCCTGTTATTTCCGCCATTCCATGATTCATCGGAATGAAAAAAAAATTCTATTATCGATTACCATCACTTGGAAAAACAGCCGTGATTTTGTGCGGTGGCCGGCCGCGGTGGCCGAGGTGACTGAGGCGCTCCAGTCACGGTCAGCACGGCCACTACGGTCGGGGGTTCGAATCCCCCCTCGGGCATGGATATTTGTGCCGTCCTAGTTCGTAAGTAGTTCATAAGTATTTTGTAAGTTTAGGGACTGATGACCCCGCAGTCAAGTCCCATAAGCTTAACAAACATTTGATTTTCTTTTTTTTTTTTTGTGCGGTGAAGTGGGGGCTAGACTTGCATTACTGGGGACAGATTAATAACCCGGTGGCAGGAGACCTACGTGCTCCGATTCATTAAATGTTTTCGAAAATAGTAATTTCTGAGAATGGTCAGCCAGACGTATGTTTTATATACAAATAAATCTCTGATACACATAGATGTTTCAGTGTTCATAACTGGTAAGTCGCGGTGGAGAGGCCGAGCGCATTGAGGAACTATGCTACGATGCGCGAGGCCGTTTTCCGTCGGGGGTTTTAATTCCCCTTCGGGCGTGGATGTTTGTTCCGTCTTTAGTATAAGCTAATTCATAAATAGTTTGTAAGTTGCGGGAATGATGACCCCACAGTTAAATCCCATAAGCTTAACAAACATTTGAACATTTTGTTAATTTTCTTTAGCTCGCTCTTTCGGAAGACAGAGGTCCCAGGTTTGAATCCAGCTTGCATTACACAGTTTTAACCTATCAGGAAGTTATCAGCACGCACTTCGCTATACTTTGAAGTGTCATTTTGGAAACGTCCCCTAGGCTGTGGCTTAGCCATCTCTCAAATGCATTCTTTCTTTCGGGAGTGCTAGTTCTGCAAGGTTCGCAGGAGAACTTTTCTGAAGTTTGGAAAGTAGTAGAAGTCAGGTACTGGCAGAAGTAAAGTTGTGAGAACGGACCGTGAAGCGTGCCGGGATAGCTCAGTAGATGATGCACTCCCCCTCATCCCCCCTCCACCCCCCCCACCACATAAAGCAAAGGTTCCAGTTCGCGTCCCGATTGTGGCACACAAGTTTATTCTGCCAGGAAGATTCTTGTTCTATCTGGTTTATATCCAGTGAACGTCTATCCACTCCATTCGTTCAATTCCCTCGCCGTCAAGCATGTTGTCTGGCAGTACAGCTCCGCGGGGACGAACTTTGTTGCCCACCAGAAGGAACCCATCACCTACGGCACCAGAATAGGGTAGAACAAAAGGCCGGGACTATTAGACCGATCGAGCATCAGATTATGGCCATGGATGTGAGCCCTGTAACTCACGAGGTAGCCGACGCCGTTGAGGACGAGGTATTTCAAACATTAGCTCCTGTCTGCCCCGTCAATCGCACCCGAAGTGAAGAATGGCGTCGCCCTGCTATGACTTACGCTGCAGCCGCCATACGGCAGCCCATGAACCGACCGACGCGACCACAGCCAACTCCCCCGGTAACTATGACGCCCCGCAGAAGAACAGACGTCTGGAGGACAGAAGACAACACACAACTGTGTTTCCACTGTGGACGCCCTGGACATGTCGTACGCTACTGCAGAGAGAGGAGGCGAGTATTCGATGATTATTTTGCCGCAAGACCTCAGCCGTCGGAGCAGTTCTATCCAAGGCAGTCACCTGCTGATGAGTTCAGTCGATCTATGGGAAGAAGCCCATCGCCGTACCCTAGACGAGGTCGCTCCCCGACGCGCCGCAGCCGTTCACCGTCGCCGTACAGAGGTACCAACCGCTCCCCCAGCAGCCGCGCCCAGGAAAACTAAGCGAGGCGGCCATCTACGGAGGTGAGGCCGCCGCCGATGAAAATCCTCCATGGACGACAATCGCCAAGATGTCGGGAAATCTCATCGACGTCATAATCGACGGCCAACCTGTCCGGACACTAGTTGATTCAGGAGCCTCTTTTTCTGTATTATCGGATAATTACCGCCGCACACTAAAGAAGACAATGTACTGTGATACGGGGGCAACTGTGCTGAAGGTCGCGAATGGAAAGTACGTCCATCCAGCAGGAACTTGTGTCGCAAGAATAACCATCAACAACAGGACGCAGCCGTTTGAATTTGTCGTGTTAACAGAGTGTAGTAACAATGTCATCTTCGGATGGGACTTCCTTCAGGCATCCCAAGCTATCATTGACTGTGGAAGATCTGAGCTGCAAATTGAAGAAGTTGTTCTGCCAGATACACGTAATACAGAATTTTCTGGGAAGTTATTCGTCGTTGACAATGTGACGATACCGCCGTTGACAATGAGAAGAGTTGCAGTCACAAACACAGATGACTGGTTAAACTGTGAAGTTCTTGTTGATAGTAAGAAGTTTATCAGGCTCACTATCATAAGCATTACCGGTGTTCAAGGAGAGATTTGGAGCACAAATTGTCACGAGCAGTCACAACTTATCCCCAAGGGAATGTGTATCGGGACAGCTGAACCAATCCAGGACGATGAGCTCAACGTCATCAATGAAGACCCATGCCCTGCTATTAGTACAGACAACACGCTGGAGGAAACAAACGTGAAACTGTCAATAGGGCCTGGACTGACCAAGGAACAACGCCAGCGGGTGTTAGGTAAACTACGCCAATTTTCGGGTGCATTCACACCTCAGCAGGGGAAATGTCAGACGAAACGGCCCACGATAAAGCCACTGGGGATCATCCGCCAATTAGCCAGCGTTCGTATAGAGTGTCGCCAGCTGAAAGACGGATAATTCGGGAGGAAGTGGAGAAGATGTTGCGAGATGACATTATTCAACCTTCGGAGAGTCCTTGGTCGTCTCCGGTGGTCCTTGTAAAGAAGAAGGATGGCACGTGGCGATTCTGTGTCGACTATCGGCGGTTGAACAGTATCGCAAAGAAAGATGTCTACCCATTACCGCGTATTGATGACACCTTAGACTGCTTGAAAGGAGCTACATACTTCTCAACTATGGACATGCAGACAGGTTACTGGCAAATCGAGGTTGGAGAAGCTGACAGGGAGAAGACGGCTTTTATTACACCTGACGGTCTCTATGAATTTAAAGTAATGCCATTTGGATTATGTAATGCTCCAGCCACATTCGAACGCATGATGGACAACTTGCTTCGACACCTTAAGTGGACGACGTGTCTCTGCTATTTAGATGACATTGTCGTTTTCTCGAAAACGTTTGAAGAACATCTGAGTCGCCTGTCAACTGTGTTGAAGTGTGTTCAGGCTGCAGGTCTCCGCCTCAATCCAAAGAAGTGCCTCTTCGTCGCCAAAGAGATAAAAATCCTGGGGCACCTAGTCAACGGAGATGGTGTCCGTCCTGATCCAGATAAAGGGCAGTCACAGAATTTCCAACTCCTCAGCACATTCGTGATGTGAGAAGTTTTCTCGGGCTGTGCTCATACTACCGACGTTTCATAAAAGGATTTTGTAACAAGGCACGTCCATTACAAGAACTTCTGCAGGGAGACGCCAAATTTTACTGGGATGAGACAAAAGAAAGAGCTTTCCGAGCACTTAAGGAATCTCTAACTTCCGCACCAGCGCTAGCCTTGTACGACGAGAATGCAGAAACGGAACTTCACACAGACGCCAGTGGCTATGGGATTGGTGCAGTGCTTGTACAAGTTCAGGAAGGTGCCGAAAAAGTGATAGCCTATGCGTCAAGAGTACTCTCAAAGTCCGAGATAAACAACTCTACAACTGAAAAAGAATGTCTCGCGGTTATCTGGGCAATCAACAAGTTCCGGCCGTATTTATTCGGCAAAACATTCACCGTCGTGACAAACCACCATTCTTTGTGTTGGCTGACTAGCTTGAAGGATCCATCAGGTCGACTAGCAAGATGGGCACTAAGACCCCAAGAGTACGATGTCACAGTGGTATTCAAGAACTGGCGCAAACACAAGGATGCCGACTGCCTTTCGAGTAATCCATTAGTGGAACACAACAGCATTAATGAAATTTCAGCTCTCACTGAATTAGATGACGTTACAGATGAACAGAGGGAAGATCCAACACTATTAAAAATTATAGAGGCCTTGGAGAAAGGAGAACCGACCAATGGAGAGTTCCAACTTATAAACGGAACATTGTACAAGAGCAACTACGATCCACTGGGCCCCAAATGGCTACTTGTTGTTCCAGTTGATCTCCAGGTAGCTATTCTCAAATATTTCCATGATGCTCCAATATCCGGTCATCAGGGATTCGTGAAGACCCTAGACAGAATCAGACGCAGGTATTACGGGAAAGGTCTCTACCGATCTGTCAAGCACTATGTGAGTCACTGTAAAGAGTGCCAGCGACGGAAGCATGTGCCGCAATTACCTCCAGACATCTCGTACCGATTCCGCCGGCAGAAGCTCCATTCCACCGAGTTGGGATCGATCTTTTAGGGAGGTTCCCGAAGTCGACAACCGGTAACCGTTGGATAATAGTCTGCACTGACTACCTCACACGCTACGCTGTCACCAAACCTGTGCCGACTGCAGAAGCTGCAGAGATCGCAAAATTCTTTGTAGAAGACATTATTTTGAAGCATGGAGCACCACGTGTCATGATATCTGATCGTGGAAAAGTATTCCAGTCAAAATTAGTATTAGAGGTAATGTCACGGTGCAACATTGTCCACAGAATGACAACTGCATACCATCCTCAGACAAATGGTCTTACGGAACGTTTTAACAAAACGTTAGCCGACATGTTGTCGATGTAAGTCGATGTTGAGCAGAAGGATTGGGATACAATTCTGCCAGTCGTGACATTTGCTTACAATACCGCAAGGTAGACACCACAGGCTTCACTCCGATTTCCCTACTCCATAGCCGTGAAGCTGAGACGACAATGGATACACTGTTCCCGTTCCAACCGGACGACACTCAGGGTGACTATCTGAAACAGCTCATCAGCAGGGTCAAAGAAGCAAGACAGCTGGCTCGCATACGGACACTGGACGCCCAGGAGAAGGACCGTCAGCGGCATAACAACAAGCACCGACCTGTTGTGTACAGCCCAAGAGATCTTGTATGGATTTTTACCCCTGTACGGAAGGTTGGACTGTCTGAAAAGTTATTGAAGCGATACTTTGGATTATGAGCCGTCGTCGCAACGTCAAAAACCAAGAGACATTGTTCACGTCCTGCGCATGAAGCCTTACTACGATCCTGAAGAGCAGGTAGACGACAATGGCTTCTTGTTCAAGGACGGTAATGTTCCTGATGAATCCACGACAGGAACGTCTGTCGTCGATAATCGCGGAGAAGGGAAGGATTCTCTTGAACTGTCATACAGAGGACCCATGACACGGTCAAAATCCTGGACATTGCAGCTGGCTCCACAGGGATCATAACAGCGGGTCGCTGTTTCTCGAAGAGAGGGAGCAATGCCGCGAGACCACGAACACCAACTGCCGGCGTGGCGCAGGGGATACCGTCACGGACTGCGGAGCAGAAGGTCGCCGGTTAATTCCCGCCCACTGGCGAAAATTTATTTCTTTGTAATTGCAATTCCAGAATGTTCTACATCTTTCTGATGTTCACTTGTAAATTCTACTTGTTTCTTATGTTAACTGTTCTTCTAATTTCTGGTAAATTCTGTCTGTGTATAAATAGCAGAGCACTCTGCCTGAGAGGCAGTCAGTGCTGCGTGTATGTTGAGTTCGTAATGAACGTGCTTTCAGTATAAGTAATGTGTTTAGTTACCTTCGAAGTCAGGCCTACTTCCATTGCAACGTGACAATATTACGGAGATATTTCGTTTAGTCAAATTTTAGTGATGCAGTAACTCAAATGAACAGACTTCTTTGAATACTTTGTTCCATGTAAGACTTTTCTATTAACTTTGTAATAGTTCTAAGAACTTTGCCAGTGGTATCTAAGTGTCCTATAAGTCAGCGGATCTAAAAATTCTCTAATTTTGCTACGGTAGTCTGTCGCATTTAAAACCAATGGGGACGAAACATTGAGTTTTAAGACCACGGCTTAATCGCCCGGAAAATTTTAACGATATTGAGTCTGCCGTGGGCACCCGTCCTAACATAAACTTGGAGACTTTATTTAATCTGATTAAATTTTCTCATTTCTGCCCGGTTTCGTTACGTTTATGTGACCGGTTAAAGTTGCACCAAGGCTTTAGAGACATACTAGAGATTCTGATGTAGAAACGTGGTATGCTAAAGAAACTTAATTTAATTCAAGAGGCAAGCTACAGTCAGCAACAGTCTCCGAAGACAAAGAACTAAAATGGAATTTCAGTGTCCGGACCGACCGACGTGTTGTTATACCATTAGGGGCCCCGCAGTCCATTGTGAGGGGGCTTCATTGGCTGAGTGGGACGTGTGGAAGTGGAGGCAAATTGAGAGCAGCACTGAGGCGGCGGCAGCGGCGGGCACGCGCGCGGCGATGGACAGACAATCAGGTGATGTAAGGCCGCCACCGCCGCCGGCTAAGTGGATTTATCGGGGGCGGCGCGCACGCCAGCCCCCGGGGGCGGCGGACCGCCGGCCACTCACGCTAATCAGGCCCGGCGCCACGTGCCGCCCCCGGCCCGCCCCCAGGCCACCTGTATTGCAACCGCTGGCTGGTCCTGCGGCGGCGGCGGCGGAGGCCATCTCCCTGCTGGAGGTGGAGGCGGGGGTGGAAGCTACCGCATCAGCACTACTGTTATGGCGGTAAGTGGACGAGTCGAATAAAAATCTCTCGGGTTTCCGTCCGCGTCAAGTGGTTGAAACTCCACGAACTACAGGTAAAGCAATTTTTGGCTATTGTCACGTCGTATACAGGAGGATGTCCGACGAAATAACGCATGGTGCAGGGAATGGCAATTGAATCTCAATGTAAACAATTATATATATTTTTGACGAATTACAGCGTTCAAATGAATGAAATAAATCTCAATTTGCGACGTTATGGCATCACTGTATAGGAAAGAGACAGCATGGCGAATGGAGATTTGTGTGTAGCGGGAGACGTGCAGGAAAGAGTCCTCTGCAGTCGGGCTGGTCACTATGTCCTCGGTGGCGGAGTGGTCAACGCGTCTGCCTAGTAAGCAGGAGTTCTCGGGTTTGAATCTCGGCCGGGCACAAATTTTCATTCGCCACAGTTTGGTATTCCATCTAAACCTAATACAGTGATGCCATAACGTCGCAAATTGCGATTTATTTCATCAATGTAGACAAGTGTAACGTGTTAAAATACATAGAAAGAAAGATCCTCTAATACTTAGCTACACTCTAGCAGGTCAGCAACTAGAAGCAGTTAATTCCATAAATTATCTGGGAGAAAGCATTAGGAGTAATTTAAAATGGAACGACTGTAGAAAATTAATCGTCGGTAAAGCAGATGCCAGACTTAGATTCATTGGAAGAATCCTAAGGAAATGCAGTTCCAAAACAAAGGAAGTAGGTTACAGTACACTTGTTCGCCCACTGCTTGAATACCGCTCACTGGTGTGGGATTCGTACCAGGTGGGGTTGATAGAGAAGATCCAACGGAGAGAAGCGTGCTTCGTTACAGGGTCATTTAGTAATCGTGGAAGCGTTACGGGGATGATAGATAAGTCCAGTGTAAGATTCTGCAAGAGAGACGCTCTGTAGCTCGGTAAGGGCTTTAGTCAAAGTGTAGAGAACGTACTTTTACCGAGGAGTCAAGAAGTATATTGCTCCCTCCTACGTATATCTCGCAAAGAGACGATGAGGATAATATCAGAGAGACTACAGTCCACTCAGAGGCATACCGAGAACCTTTCTTTCCGCGAAAAATACGAGTTTGGAATCGATAGTAGAACTCAAGGTACCTTCCGCCACACACCGTCAGATTGCTTGCGGAGTATGTATGTAGATGTAAACATGGCGGCGTAATGTCTGCTAGCGCGGGCTTATACGAGGGAGAGGCAAAGGCATGGCAATCGGTCCTCGTAGATATGTCAAGAGATCACAAAAGTATAAATTTCGTGTGGAAATTCTGTAGGCATAGTTTCTATGCAGATCAACAGACGGTTCTAAGGTACTCTGTTAGTAGGGCAGCACGGGCTGTAAAATCAGTCAGTTGGTGAGTGATGTGTCAGATGCAAACTACCTGTGTTCAGCAATGCGCTTACACTTCTAGAGTACATTTTCAGGTTTATATCCTTTGTAATGGCCCTCTATATATTCCTTCCATCTTTCAGCTTTCCCTGCTTTTCTTAGTACTGGTTTTCCATCTGGGCTCTTGATATTGATACCGCTGCTTTTCTTGTATTCAAATGTCTCTTTTACTTTCCTATAGGCTGTATCTACCTTTACCCTAGTTATGCATTCTTCTACTCTCTTGCGTTTCTCCTCAAGCCACTCCTGCTTAGCCTGTCTGCACTTCCTGTCAATCTCATTTTTCAGATGTCTGTATTCTCTTTTGCCTGCTTCACTTTATGTTCTTTCATAAATTAAGGTCAGTATCTCTTGTGTTACCCAAGGATTTGTATTATGCCTTGTCCTGCCTAAATGATCCTCTGCAGCCTTGACTGCTCTATCTCCTCCCGTTTCAGACAATCCTTCCCTAAGGCTCTCTCTAAAATTCTCAACCACCTCTGATTTCTTCAATTTGTGCAGATTCCATCTCCATAATTTTCTACCTTTTTGCTGACTCTTAAGTTTTGATCTACAGTTCATAATCAATAAGCTATGATCGGAGTCTATATCTGCCCCTGCATATGTCTCACAGTTTAAAACCTGGTTTCTAAACCTTTGCCATACCATTATAAAGTCAATTAGGTACCTTTCATTGTCAATACAACATTGTTGAATAGCAGTGTGAATAAAACCGTATGGATCGGTAAAATTGTCTTTGAATATTTTATCAATTTCAGCAACAATGATTTATAGATTGAAGAAAGGAAACAGTCACCCGTTCCAACTATTAACTACCTGTTTCAGGCAATTATTACCTGGCTGATGAAGACGACAGGATTGAGGTTTCTCGCTGGAGTGACTTTCGATGATCGACTGTTGACGAACATTGTCAAGGCGCCCTATAGGATGTCCGCCAGAAAGGACGAAATTTGCAGAGATGCGAATAGTCCCTCGCCAGAGCGGCGTGTCAGTTTAACGGTTACGAATGCCTGGATGCTTTCTACGAACTTGCCGATGTAGGTGGTTGCGGAAACTTTTTTCCGCGTAACGAATGTTAAGAAGTTTTATTGGCGCATAGTCGGTCGTCTGAGCCAACGTGGGCCTGGCGCAAATGGCCATAAAATTTATTTAATTCGAGGCCTGCGACCGAAAGAGAGCGCCCAAAATATCCGGAGAGGTCGTAGACTTGTGTATAATGACGTCTATGTGAGAACTTTACTCGTGTGGGAGGTGCTTGTAGGGGCGTAGAGGCTCAATGCTCTGTGATTCGCGAAAACACAGGATTGTGACAGTTTTGTAATTTGTCAACGGCTTCTCCCTATATCTTTGGGCAGACGATCAGCCGTATGTTGTAATTGAAACGCTTCGGCCGCGTAGGCGGGGTCGCGTGTCACGACTAAGAACTCTGGCATGGAGAAAGATTTTTCGAGAATTCGGTTGTACGTCTCCGCAGTGTGCGGATCGACTTAGGTCTCGTGTCGAGGATTCGGAAGTGCTCGGAACTATTGATTTTGCGGTTTATTTGTGCTGTTGTCTGAACTTTTATTTTTGTTCTGTGGGTTCGCTTCCGCCGGCCACAGTTAAATATTTTGGAAGTCTCACTTGGAGCATTCGAACTATGCGTATGGTGCATATTTTAAGATTTTGTGTCGCAAGTTGAACTTGATGGTTTGCACTTGTCAACACTGGTTAACAAGCACAAAACATTTGATTTGTCCGCTCACTATATAAAATTTTCCAGCCATTGCTAGATAGGCTGTTAGTTAAATATCGATTCTGCTTCACAGAACGAAGTGAGAAAACAGTGAGTGTTTATTTCAGCACTGCTCTGCTGTCATAAATTGCCGCTGACTGTTCTTGTACTACCATGCGCAAAAATATCCGAACGACCTGAATTGCGTTTCGCCTGATGTGCATGCAACCCAACTAACGTACGTGTCTTGCGGGTGCTCTGCTCGCTCCGCGGTATAGTCGTTCGACTATTCAAAATGGATCCACTACAGACAACTGCCCTTTATGGCAATCATTTCAGTTGTCAATTAACACCACGATTTTGCAAATAAAAGGAAACGCATTATTAAGTTCTTAACTTTTATTAAATCCAATTGATTACAATTATATATCTTAAGTATTATCACACTTATTACAGTCTGATATAACAAATTCCGTCAAATAAAACATTAACTAATCCTTAAACGACATTTAATATTGTTACAAACAACATATTTTATATAGTATCGGAAATCCTAAAGTCCTGTAGATATTCTAAGTACTTTGTCCTCTAAATCGTTACCTCACAATTGCGAAAAGTCGTTCCACTGGTAAGTGGATTTTTATTAACCGATTGTTGAACTAGCTAGATAATAAAATCTCAATTAACAGCAGCAAACGCACTATGGAAACTTCAATGTTAACTGCGTATCACCAACATTTTCTCCGTATTCATACCTGAACAAATATTTGTACACATCTTTGAACTTGAATTGATATGAGAAACTACCTTGTTCTGCAATCAAACCAAACACCTGTAGCCGTAGCTAACCAAGCGATGCATTAATGTCTTATAGATACTTGATTATGCCTAAGATTGTCACAGCTGACGAAGCACAAAGATGAGTGAAATATTGGAGATATCCTCGTAAATTAAATCATATAAAATGCCAAATTTTAAAATATATTTATTTATTTATTACTGAACCAGGAACTTAATAACCACCGTTATGTCCCTAATCACAAGTGCCCAGACTCAGTTCTGTGTGGGACTGATATACGAAGCTGCTCCTGTCGGAGGTTCGAGTCCTTCCTCAGTCAGGGGTGTGTGTGTGGTGTCCTTAGATTAGTTTAAGTAGTTCGAAGCCTAGGGACTGATGACCACAGTAGTTTGGTCCCATAGATTCACAAACATTTGATTTTGAGTTACATACCCGGTATCTAAATGGAAGATAACTAAGTGAAGTCAGATGTCAGTAGTCGAATTATTTCACCAGCAGCGGGGTGTTTGAATCTGTAATCAGGATATAATTACGTTATGCGTCGCCGGGAATTTAACCCCGAACCTACCCATGAACGTTCTAAGCACGAATGGACGTTAAATCTCAAATATTAACTCAACAGGAAGGACGATGCGGGCGTGTCTGACTAGTAACAACGGCACATATCGTTGTTATAATAATAATAATTTCGTGGGGCTCAGTGTCCTGGTACAAGTCATTCAACTGTGCGCCACTTCAGAGACTTTCATGTCCCTAACCTGCCCAATTATCCAACCGGGAAAGGCGACCTACAGTTTAACGTGGAATCCCAACCACGTGTAGTTTATGACGACTCTGCACATTGTTGAGACGTGAATGCTGGGTTAAAAAACGGATTGAAAAAATGGGTGATCTGACTAGGTTTCGAACCCGCGACCCTTCAGTTACCATTCAAGTGCTTTACCCCAAGACCACCGCAACTCCCTGGCTCACGCTCCTAATGCACGAAGAGACATTCAAAATAATTTTTTACTGGTAGTCCAATGTGCTATATCTAGGCTGTCAAACGAAATTATGAATATTTTGTGCTGGATCTGGATTCGAATCTATATACGTGCCTTTCGTGGAGACCTATAGGAGTCGGCAGTTTCGGAGAAAGCAACGAAATGATTCAAGTATATGATTCCGAGAGGGTCGAGTGCGGGAAAAGAGGAGATCCGAATTAGAAACCCAGTCCAGCACCATAATTTTTAACGTCTCAAGTTAAATTCAAAACGAGACACGTGACCTTGAAGGACCATTGGTTTATAAAATAAAATAAAGTTTTGTAATATAAGAAAAGCTTTCTAGTGACAGAGTTACTGATTGCCGTGTATTCTGCCTGTTACTGGCAACGATAAATCGCCTCTGTCCGAGTTGACAGCGAAATAATTCGGTTTAATACGGATTGTTAACTACGGTGCAACTTGACGTTCTTCACTTGGTGTTACCAGAGGTGAAGTAGACTTGATCGTGCCAGTTAAAAATAGACACATGTCAGACCCTCTCCCTGTCAGTCGCGTCAGCTGAAGCAGTATGATGTAGTGGAGACTGTTAATGTCTGCTCTTTCTTACCGGGAAATACGGCATTGGATTATTTGGCTCCATAACAACATTACAACACTTATGGATTCGAAAATTTACATTTCTGTATATGCTCGACCTAAACTGCAACTTCATTGTTTTTTTACTTGATTTTTGTACTCATTGAAATAAAATTGCCTGACATTCCAGTACGAGACCTTTCTCTCGTCCTTACCTCCTGGTAGACTAACTTTCTAACCGGAGAGATAAAACCGGTAATTGATTCATAAACGACTAGTTCACGCTGTTAAGAAATTTCGCGAAGGAATTTCATTTCCTCTTATAACGTGCTAAAATTTCGTGTGGCTCATTGGACTGGTGCAATTTTTTCGATTGGACGCTACTTCGGCGACTTGCGTGTGACTAGCTTACCCCAGTTATCGAACCGGGAAAAGGAAAGGGGACCTACAGCTTATCGTGGAATCTGAACCATGTGTCGTTACTGCCGACTCCTCACAGCGTTGAGAGGTGAAGGCCGGATTAAAACGCAGACTTAAAAAATCCGAGGTCCGACCGGGTATCGAAGTCACGACCCTTCGGTTTCTAATAGAACGCTTTATCCCGAGACCACCGGGCCCGACATGCCATATTTCACAAATTTCCTAAATAAGGAAAGCTCGTTGTCAGGGTAGGATGAGGTCTGGGCCAGATTAATCTTTTCGTCTGATAGCGTAAGTATTTTGTCGTAAGAAGTATCATAAGTTGTGTTTCTGTAGCTATCAAATCATCAGTTGAAATAAAGACCATAAATTACGGTACAGGTAAAAATGCAACACGATTATCTACCGAAGGCAGAACTAATGCTCAAAATTAGGTGTATTTTTTTTCCTTGCCTTCCCCGACCGAGTATCGGAAAGCGTATGCAAAAATGTATAACTTGTTATGAATACTTCGAACGCTACATTTACGTTGACTCTTCAAAAAAAATACTTTGTTTACAACGAATTAAAATTGCTAGGCATGACGGGATTTGATCCGATTTATGACAGATCACCAACTTACTGTCTTATTCACTACGCCATGCTTCCATTCGAATACGCGCGCCTTACTGACTGGTATAATGTCATACGTAAGGTAACACACTTTCTTAAGAAGATAGCCGGGACAATTCGACCTTAACCACTATGTGCATCTAAATTTTACTTTTAATCTCAGAAACACTGTCAGTATTACTACGTATGAAATTTAGAGACAACATTTATTTCCACGATATTCGTAATAATACTTACTAGGAACTTGTTTATGAACGCTTTTTCAGATTATGTAGTTGGGAATGAGTTTGACTTCTGAGGCAAAGAAAGTGTTCTCCACATCGTATGGCACTTGCTTCCTCTTGCCTTGTCGATAGGTGCTTACTTGCGAAATGCCACAACTCAAGAGCTTTGATAAAGGTCGCATTCTTGCACTTTATGAAAAGGGATACAGTATCAGCGCCATTTCCCTGCTCTAGGATACAGCAAATCCACGATACACCTGTGGGTGAAGAGGATGTCAATAGTAGTCGTCGTCCCGGACGTCCATGCACTACGACAAAGGAGCAAGACAATGATATACTCCGCTGCAGTGATGAAGACCCATTCCGCACCAGCACCGAAATTAGGAACGTTCTACAACTACTTGTAAGTGGATAGACCATCCGCCGTCGTCTCAACGAGGAAGCAAGATATGGACGAAAATCGGCGATGAAGGAAATGTCGACAGAACATAAGACTGCCAGATTAAACTTCGTACTGGCATACGTAAGCAAACCAGTTTCATTCTGGGCGCAAGTAATATTTACTGACGAGAAGGTATTTTCCACAGCACCAAACGGTTCTGTCCATGTGTTTCGTCCAACTGGAGCGAGATTCGACAGAAAATATGTTCATCAGAGGCAAAGGTGTGGCCGAACTGCTGTCACAGTATGGGGATGGATGTCGGCAAATGGTTGCGGCATTCTGTGGGAACTGGACCGTCCGCTTAGCAGTAGTTACTACTGTGAAATACTGGATAACATAATGCTTCCTTTTGTTCGTGAGACGTTTCCGGAAGGCAGAATAATATTCCAACATGACCGTTCCCCGGTCTACACAGCAAATTGTGTGAAACAGTGGTTTCGAGTGAACGGAGACGCTGATATGTTGGAATGGCTTCCCAAAGATGCTGACCTCAATCCCATAGAGCACGTGTGGGCAGAGATGGGGAAGATTATTAGGAGCCCAAGACCTACGCCAGCAACAAGGCAGCGCTATCTGAAGCAGTTCAGGATGCATGGGAAGAGCTGTCCCAGAATAATGGGTTTGTAAGAAAACTAATTACCTCTGTTCCCCGGCGGCTAAGTGCAGTTGTAGAGGAGAATGGAAACTGGGCACGATACTAAATTATGTTGTCATTAGGGACATAGCTTTGTTTATATTAGATGGAAGTGTATTATTTTCTTGCTTATTTTTCTTGAAGATATACATTACTTCGAAGAAAAGAAAAATTGTTTTGTCTTAATCTCAACCCTTCTGTAATAAAGTATTTCATCTTAAATTATTACACGAACTTTAAGAAAAACCAATACCAGCATGAAAATGAAGAAGGCTTATGGCGTCGATGCCAATGAAGGCATCAAAGAAAGAACTATTTACTTTTTTTATCAAGTGAAGAAGGCATTTTATTTATTAATGTTTTGTTTATTTAGATGTAGGCAGGGTACCAGTACAGATAAAATCACAAGAGAGGTGTCATTTTTAAAAGTGTTGAAAGGCCAGCTGGTAGACGCAAACTCGAGCGTTTGGGTCCACTACATTCCCAGTTAGACGAATAAGAATACTTTAATCGCTACCGTTGTCTTTGTCCTCCTGTATTAAAGCCCTTATCACCAATTGAAATTCGAGTTAGAGATAGGATTCCAACGGGATTCCTGTACGTCAACTAAGCACCGAATCACCTACTGCCCCGCACGTGCACTTACATAGCAAACACCTCGTCCGAGGTGCGTCCCTTGTGCTGGTATGGGCTGGTATGGGCTGCCAATATGCATGGAATTGATCAGTAGCACTGTGAGTGAAACAACCTACAGAATTTCATAACGTATTGCTACTACACGATACCGTTCTCTACTGATTTCACAAACAGAACCCTCCAAGACTCGGTTTTTAAAATACTTATCTGACTTATTCTTCTGATCACTTGCTCACAAATATTTATCGAACAATCTTCAACAAAAATTCATTCCGGACGAAAATGCACTTAAAACATCATTTTACGACTTCTTTAATTTGTAACAGTTTGTTTCTGTGGGCATGAACTCAGTAAACTACCTAAGCAGTTTCAGACTCTTCCAGATATAAGAAAATAGGGGACTGGAAATAGCTTAACCACTTTGAAATAAAAGTTTTCTTGAGATTTTCCTATTGATTTTCTATGTGGATACTTGTAGCTCTATCACAGAACAGCTAAAAAAATTACTACGAACGAGACTGGCTCCACGAGCCGCAACCACCGTTGCATCGCATAGCATAATAGCCTACTGTATATGGCACATTCCACATTTGGTAAGCCATTTCATTGTGTAAGTAGGAAAAAGGGAACAAAATATTCTGTACCTATTAGAGTGATGTATTTTCTCGGTTCGTCTATGTTAGCAAGACTGCTTTTGCTTACTGTCCCATTCATTCCATACCAGACTGAGCTACAGTAAAGCGTAGCCAGGTTTACCTAGTTAACAGGAAAATTTCGAATGTTGGCAAGGCAACAAAATTAGAAGAAGTAAGGATGGTGAAATTAATAAAACATTTCGAAATGAAACATATATCATTTCTTCCGTAAGACCTCTGATTATTAAATCGTTCCTACACCGATATTAAATGCCAAATGAGTAATTAACCCTTTAACTATAGTGAACTTCTACAGACGTTCATTGTAATCGGGCCTTGCAGAAGGTGGACTGCCGTAAAAGCTGGAGAAAAGAAGTCCCCTGTGATGAAGTTCCGTCTCTAATGACCACTCTGTCGACGGGACGTTAAACTCTAATCTTCCTTCTTGTTTTCGCTTGAACTGGTGCAGTCCTCTGGAGGGAAAGTCTTTCCCAGGCGATTTCAAAAACAGTCCACCTCTGCAAGGCCATATTATTGTGGTATTTTAAGAAGTCAGCAATAGTTACAGACCTAAACGTCGCTCTCTGCGTGACATTCAAGTAAAAGCCGATAAACTGTTGCATCGGGTGACCATTTGATAAACACAGGACCCATTTTAAGGCGTTAACACCACTTGTCATAGTCTCTAAAACAAAATGAAAATGATCGTTGTCCAGTGAGATAGAGTCACCGAAAGTGCTATGTTTTTAACGTATCAGCATATTGTAACAATTACATATCGATAATTATTGTGCGCGGTGGGCGTCAGACTAGAACTGCGAACAAACTATACCAACTGCGAGATAGTATACTGTAATCCCACATCACGCACTCTTAGGGTAACCTCTTCCTGTTTCTTTTCCACCTCTCTGTTTCTGGGTGACTGTAAAACTGGAGAGGTCATTCATCAGATGCTTTTCAATATTAATTAAACAGCATCACCAGCAGTTCCACTGTAATCTTTACGAGTACGCCATACTTATCGTCCCTTTCGATTTTATAGAATGAATTACATATTCTAAACATTACTGCGACTTTTTTTCCTTGTTTCATATTCTTATCACAAATGCTTCTCCTGTCACTTATAAGCTTGAATCGAATTATCATTGAAATTGTTCAGATGGTTAATTTTTTTGCAGATGATAAGTCCTATTTTTCAATCATTGGGAAAGATTTATTTGCACGGTTCGTCTGATTGGAAACCATATGCTCGAAATTTATGAAATATGTTTGTGGAGTTTGCATTTTGTAATCAGGGTAATTCTATCTTTACATTTGTGCATTTATGTGTTAGAGGTGGTGCCAACGAAAAAATTCATAAGGAAAATAGTATTCAGGTATATAACATTAAAATGTATTGTGCAGAAAATTTTAATAACGTCTGGTGATGCTATAGTTAAAGAAATGCGATTAAGACTTATTCTTCTACGCTGGGTATATCTCTTCTCAGTCAACACAGTGGCAGGCTGCACGCCGCGCCTTCGAAGCCGCTATCTCTGTCAGCGCTAAGGCAGCGCGAGGAACACAGACGCCGAGCAAACGTATTCTACCTGTCGCTAGTCTAATGGAGAATTGGCAACATTGCAGAGTACGTTTGGCAAGTCTGGAAGCGAGAGTTACTTCCTGGTAAGCACAGAATAAATATGATAAATTCACTTAATTTTTCATGTCATTTCCATTCAATAATCTGAGTGATTTTCACGGAAAGTGACGGAAAGTTATTAATTCATATTTTCGAGTCCAGGAAATTCGTTCCACGCGAAAATTGCAACCAATCTCTTCTTTTAAGGTTACGCTTGATCTGGTCTCCTAACTAGTCGGCCAGTAAGGAAGAAACAAATGCCTGAAGTCTTCGCTAGTCTTCGGGTAACATAGTCGGCTGCAAAACGAACGTGCTGTCGAATTTCGATGCCAATATATTTTTACTTCTTCTCTGAGAGAGCTACAGGTATCCAGATTGATAATCAATAGTGAATTCTTAACAAAACTACTCAGGCAAAAGGTGTTTAGCTATTTCCAGGACTGCATTCTCTCATATACTCTCATATTCGCAGGTGGTTTACCGATTCCGTGCGTGTAGAAAGCAATTTCTTTCGAGTTAAAGCTGTCGCCGAACCATGTTGAAGTCAATTTTTCAAGAAATACATTTTCTTGGCGGTTGGACAACTAGTTCCAAAAATGAGTAAAAAGTCTTAACATGAGACTAGTATAATTTCTGTGTCAGATGCTTGCTTATAGTTGATCATTTCATTGAGCACCAAATTGTCTTAACCACGTCTAGTTGATATGCTAAGCGCAGTTTCCGTTTCATTGCCGTAGTGGTCTGGTGGATCGGTTGTAGTTTAGTATCTGTCATATGTGCGTTCGATTGCCCCTATAGGTGTCTATTTTTAACTGGCACGATCATGTCTACTTCACCTCTGGTACACCAAGTGAAGAACGTCAAGTTGCACCGTAGTTAACAATCCGTATTAAACCGAATTATTTCGCTATCAACTCGGACAGAGGCGATTTATCGTTGTCAGTTGCCAGTAACTCTGTCGCTAGAAAGCTTTTCTTATATTACAAAACTTTATTTTATATTATAAACCAATGGTCCTTCAAGGTCACGTGTCTCGTATTGAATTTAACTTAAGACGTTGAATATTATGGTGCTGGACTGGGATTCTAATTCGGATCTCCTCTTTTGCCGCACTCGACCCTCTCGGAATTATATACTTGAATCATTTCGTTGCTTTCTCCGAGACTGCCGACTCCTCTAGGTCTCCACGAAAGGCACGTATATGGATTCGAATCCAGATCCAGCACAAAATATTCATAATTTCGTTTGACGCCCTAGATATAGCACATTGGACTACTAGTAAAAAATTATTTTGAACGTCTCTTCGTGCATTAGGAGCGTGAGCCAGGGAGTTGCGGTGGTCTTGGGGTAAAGCCCTTGATTGGTAACTGAAGGGTCGCGGGATCGAAACCTAGTCAGATCACCCATTTTTTCAATCCGTTTTTTAACCCAGCATTCACGTCTCAACAATGTGCAGAGTCGTCATAAACTACACGTGGTTGGGATTCCACGTTAAACTGTAGGTCGCCTTTCCCGGTTGGATAATTGGGCAGGTTAGGGACATGAAAGTCTCTGAAGTGGCGCACAGTTGAATGACTTGTACCAGGACACTGAGCCCCACGAAATTATTATTATTATAACAACGATATGTGCCGTTGTTACTAGTCAGACACGCCCGCATCGCCCTTCCTGTTGAGTTAATATTTGAGATTTAACGTCCATTCGTGCTTAGAACGTTCATGGGTAGGTTCGGGGTTCGATTCCCGGCGACGCATAACGTAATTATATCCTGATTACAGATTCAAACACCCCGCTGCTGGTGAAATAATTCGACTACTGACATCTGACTTCACTTAGTTATCTTCCATTTAGATACCGGGTATGTAACTCAAAATCAAATGTTTGTGAATCTATGGGACCAAACTACTGTGGTCATCAGTCCCTAGGCTTCGAACTACTTAAACTAATCTAAGGACACCACACACACACCCCTGACTGAGGAAGGACTCGAACCTCCGACAGGAGCAGCTTCGTATATCAGTCCCACACAGAACTGAGTCTGGGCACTTGTGATTAGGGACATAGCGGTTGTTATTAAGTTCCTGGTTCAGTAATAAATAAATAAATATATTTTAAGATTTGGCATTTTATATGATTTGATTTGCGAGGATATCTCCAATATTTCACTCATCTTTGTGCTTCGTCAGCTGTGACAATCTTAGGCATAATCAAGTATCTATAAGACATGAATGCATTGCCTGGTTAGCTACGGCTGCAGGTGGTTGGTTTGATTCCAGAACAAGGTGTTTGTCATACTAATTCAAGTTCAAAGTTGTCTACAAATATTTGTTCAGGTATGAATACGGATTAAATGTTGGTGATACGCAGTTAATATTGAATTTTGCATAGTGCGTTTGCTGCTGTTAATTGAGATTTTATTATCTAGCTAGTTCAACAATCGGTTAATAAAAATCCACTTACCAGTGGAACGACTTTTCGCAATTGTGAGGTAACGATTTAGAGGACAAAGTACTTAGAATATCTACAGGACTTTAGGATTTCCGATACTATATAAAATATGTTGTTTGTAACAATATTAAATGTCGTTTAAGGATTAGTTAATGTTTTATTTGACGGAATTTGTTATATCAGACTGTAATAAGTGTGATAATACTTAAGATATATAATTGTAATCAATTGGATTTAATAAAAGTTAAGAACTTAATAATGCGTTTCCTTTTATTTGCAAAATCGTGGTGTTAATTGACAACTGAAATGATTGCCATAAAGGGCAGTTGTCTGTAGTGGATCCATTTTGAATAGTCGAACGACTATACCGCGGAGCGAGCAGAGCACCCGCAAGACACGTACGTTAGTTGGGTTGTATGCACATCAGGCGAAACGCAATTCAGGTCGTTCGGATATTTTTGCGCATGGTAGTACATCCCTATCTTCTGCTCCAAGTATTTGGTAACGTGTCGCCTGTATCATTGCTAGGGCCAGTAAATTGCTGTTTTGAAGGATTTTTTTTAATAACTGGGAATATTTTTTCGAATTGAGAGACTTCATCTGCCCTTTATGTATCTGCGGTAGTAGCCTGGATAATTATTCTTCCTGAATAATTTTCTTCTTCCTTGACTCTTTCAATGATTTGTTACTGTATAGCCAACGGAACTTCAAATTGTTACATGCCAGTCATTTATTTTAGATTATTGGGTGCAGGTGTCACCTGAGAAAGAGTGTACATAGTAAATTAGGTCTTCATTGATGGTGCCTCTCTCATTGTGATATTAGTCAGGAATTTATAAAATATATGTGCTAGAACACATACGCCAGCGAGCAAGTTAGCTAATTAAAAAATTAAAAATTAGCTAATTAAAAAATAAAATAATTTTCCATGTTTTTACAAACTTCGAGGCAGTTCAAAATTAATTATAAAAAGTATATCTGTTTTATCTCTGCAACTAAAGAATTAATTCCAAATATTGTATATTGTATATTTGCTTACTGAATACTGTCGCAGTTGAATAAACAGGCACACATATAGCAGAGATATACACCTACAGTAAAACATTAGCTTACAAGTTTAGTGAGGGCGTCTGGGGTATTTATCTGACGTGTGCCCGCTTGTTGGTCCGTTACCTGCCGAGGGGACAGGCGTTATTGCTGGCAGTGTTTTCCCACTGTATGGTGTTACCTGCCCATCCGTAGTTGACATTTTGGCAGATCAATTAAGATAAATTTCATTTTCATCTGCTCTGCTGTATCCTTTTCCTGCCCCTGTGATCCATCCTTTTTGCCGTCATTACCGAGCCGGTAGTGTTGAAACTTATGTTCACATTTAATTGTTCATTCTTATTGCATGTGGGTGGGGCGTTGGTTATGAAAAGGAAAATGATTTTGTTTTTCGATTCTTGTCCAGACAGAGGCGCCGTTATTTTTATTTTATTTATTAATTTTTTTTTCTATTGTGTATTTTTCAAAATTGCTTGCATACTTGATTCAAGTTCAGTTGGCGCTTTATTTCATGTAGCTGCAACCTTGTTCAATCTTATCTACTATTGATTCGTATGCTTCCTTGTATATTTTGGTAATTTTATTTTAAATCTGGCTCAGTCCTTGTATGTTTGGAAAGCTGTGTTTAGACTAAATACTTTCAAATGTTTGTAAACCACGGTGGTCATTAGTCCCTACGCTAACAAACTACTTACAATAACTTGAAGTAACTTATGCTAAGGACAACACAATCACCCATACCCAAGGGAGATTTCGAACCCCCGATGGCGAGCGGCCACCCGCGCCGCAGCTGGGCGCCTTAGTGCGTACGGCTATTCTGCCTCGGCGTTTGGCCTAACTGTTCTGATTGGATCTAGATACCTAGCTTAGTATACACATTTTTATTTCTGAAAATTACTTATTTTTCTGAATCCTTACTGTTCATGGTTGTCTATGGATAACAAATTTCAAATCTGCAGCCGCCCACATTTTATTATTCATCAAGTACTTAAAGTAGGGTTATTGTAGAAGCACAAATGCTTATTCCCCTACCACTGCAATCAGTTTACTGAGACCAGTCCTCAGTTGCGCTACACAACTTAAAATGGGTGCAAACGATTTTAAAAGACAACACATGAAGGATTTAAACACTACGTGACTTGAAAAATAATAATTTTTATATACTGATATGAAACAAGGATACATACCTGAATCAAAGCGTATAGAATCGTGATGCTTTTTTTTCGATAAGAACGAAAGAAGAAACGTTGTAAATAGTAACAGGGCAACACTAATTAAAATTGCTTCTAAGAGAAAGTAAATAATATATCATTTGTTATGGACTACAAGCGTCGAAGAAATTACCCACATCTTAATATATCGCCATTGAGAATATAAACGTGTTTCATATTTGCAATATCTTTTAACTACATATAATTGCCTATAAGCTGCACTTGTTGTAGGGCGTGTTCGTTATTTACAGTTTTGGAGCATTTATGAAATTTTTCTCTAAGGATCTCATTGTGTTTTATAACACCTTAAATTTCCACATAACCGGTCTTAAGAAACAGACAAACTACCAACTTCAGATCTATGAACATCGAGACAAAATATTGCAACTATCTAATCATCATACCTGGTATTTAAAAGAGATCGTAAAACTTACAACTTATTGTCACATCTTTTATGGAGTAAGTTACGAAATATGCATCGCGCACCCGTTATGAGGGCACATCTCAAACATAAAGAGAAGCCTATGTGGCGGTCCTCTTCAACACAAGTATTTTTATTTATCACTCTGCTATGAACCGGCATTCGGATTTTTTGGACATCGTCAGATATAGTTCACACAGTAACAAAGAGAAAAAACGTTCAAAAGTTTGTAATTGTATGCGACCAAACTACTACTTAAACTACGTTAAACCAATCTAAGAACAACAACAATGCCAGAGAGAGGACTTCTTCCAGTGGTAGCGGTCACGCAGTCCCTGACATAGCGCCCAAAACACCGCAACTATTCCCGTGCGGCAACGGTAAGAACACGTAGTTAAGCAAGCATTCGTTTTCAAAGATGTATCAATTTTATAACTACGTATTGATATCATAAAACTCAAATGGGATGTAAATAAATAATTCTCATATTATACTGAATTTAAATTGTTGGGTACTATGAGTTGAAAATTGTCAACGTACAAGCAGCTTCTCAACCACCTAAACTCAAATGACATATTGTCTAGACCACAGTTTGGATTTATGATTGGTTCCGATATCGAGAAGGATATTTAGACCTACAGTGAGAATGTACTTAATTTATTTGATAATAAATTACGAGTGATATCAGACATA
This sequence comes from Locusta migratoria, assembly GCA_026315105.1. Lineage (NCBI taxonomy): Eukaryota > Metazoa > Arthropoda > Insecta > Orthoptera > Acrididae > Locusta > Locusta migratoria. The sequence continues at coordinate 110,065,353 of CM048747.1, forward strand.
GGAGACATAAAAATAAATGAGTTTGCTTACTTTGCTTACTTTCATACCAAAATGTCATAAGGTATAATATTCTGGAATACCTTTTCAGCCGTCCGCAGTGGACGAGCGGTCTGCGGAGCGCCAGTCTGCATGTCCTCTCGGGCATGGATGTTTGCGTGGTCTTTGATATACGGTAGTTCATAAGAAGTTTGTGAGTTTAGGTACTAATGACCCCGCAGTGAAGTCTCTTAAGCTTAACGAACATTTCATTTGAACATACCTTTTCAAGTTATGCAAAAGTTTTCAGAACCGAAAAGCGTGAAATACCTATTATTTGTTGAGTACATTCAGGCAAATCCCGTAGGAGGCTTATTAAATTAGATTAGATTAATACTTGTTCCATAGATCATAAATACGACACTTCGTAATGATGTGGAACGTGCCAGGGTAATGAAGGATGTCTATACAAGACGTTACATTACACAAAATATTACACGACACACTTTAAAAAAAAAATTTCTAAAAACTCATCCAATGAGTAGAAGGAGTTGTCACTCAGAAATTCCTTTAATTAACTTTTAAATGCTGGTTGGCTATCTGTCAGGCTTCTGATGCTGCTTAGTAGGTGACGAAAGACTTTTGTGGCAACATAATTTACCTCTTTCTGTGCCAAACTCAGATTTAGCCCTACATAGTGTTGATCATCGTTTCTCCTGGTGTTATAGTTGTGCACAATGCTATTGCTTTTGAACTGAGTTGGATTATTAACAAGAAATTTCATAAGTGAATATATATACTTGGAAGTTACTGTGAGGATACCTATATCCTTAAGTAGATGTCTGCAGGATGATAGTGGGTGGATTCGAGCAATTACTCTGATTAGTTGCTTTTGTGAAATGAATACTTTTTTACTCAAAGGTGAAGTACGCCATAATATGATGCCATACGAAAGCAGTGAATGAAAACAGGAGTAGTAAGCTAATTTACTGAGATTATTATTGCCAAAAGTTGCAATAACCCTAAAGCATACGTAGCTGAACTCAAACGTTTCAGCAGACCGCCTAAGTGTTGCTTCCAGTTTAATCTCTCATCAATGCATACATCTAATTTTTTTTTAAATTCTTTCTTAGTTACAGACTTCTGTTCAAAGTCTACATTAATAACTGGAGTTGCGCAATTTACTGTGCAGAAATGTACATACTGTGTTCTATAAAAATTTAATGAGAGTCGATTTACAGAGAACCACTTAACAATATTGTGAAATACATTTTTTACGACTACATCACTTAGTTCTTGTTTTTGGATAAGATTACTGTATCTGTATCATCAGTAAAAATCACGTAATTTGCATCTTCTTCAATGTAGAATGGCAAGTCATTTATGTATATCAAGACCAGTAAAGGACCTAAGACCGAACCCTATGGCATCCTATCCGTGATATTCCCCCAGTGTGAAGAATCGGCTGATGTTTTGACATTTCATGAACCACTTATTTCAACTTTCTGCATTCTTCCAGTATGAATTATGAATGAAGTATGAATTAAACCATTTGTGCACTGCCCCAGTCAAACCATAATGATTAAGCTTATCTGGAAGAATTCCATGATTTACACACTGGAAGACCTTTGAAAGAACACAGAAAATACCAGTGTGTGATGTACAGTTATTCAGAGCATTTAATATTTGATCGGTGAAGACATATATAGCATTTTCTGTAGAAAAGCCTTTCTGAAAACCAAATTGATATGTGGTTAGTACTTTTTTACAAATATGGCAGGCTACTCTTGAATATATTACCTTCTCAAAAATTTTCGATAGAGCTGTCAGAAAAGAGACTGGGCGGTATTTGTTAACATCTGATGTATCCCCTTTTTTATGCAATGGTTATGGAATGGCACATTTCAGTTGATCAGGGAAAACCTTGCTTCAGAGAGCTATTTGTGACTGATAATCCTTCTTATCTGTGAGTAACAAGCTTTAAGTACCCAGCTAGAAATGCCATCGATTCCGTAAGAGCTTTTACGAGTACATCTCAGTGAGTTTATTATTTTACTGATTTCAAGGGGAGACGTTTGTTGAATACAATTGTATCAAACTATGTAGGTATGGCCCCTTCTATTAGTAGTCTGGCCTCTTCTAAGGAACATCTAGATACTATTTTGTCCATAACTTTTAAGAAATGATTATTAAAAATATTTTCTATTTCAGGCATTTTTTAGTACACTGCCTCTCAGTATATTTATTCCTTGATGAAATTTATCACTTTTTCCCAGCAAACAGCTCAGTTCATACTTACAATACCAGGAACAATAATGTTCTACACATGGAATTAGCAGCACATATTTTTTTACAAAAAGTGGTCCACTACTCAGGAAAACTTATTTCAAGTAAATTAGCAGCAGGCATAAACAATTTCGCTTCACATAAAGATTAGTATACGAGGAGCCTGAAAGGCTAGTGGCCAACTCCTTCTATTCCCCTGACGAATTTTTAAATAGAACGAAATGATGTTCAAATGTTCAATTGTCTGTAGGACTCGAACCTCCACGGTAAGCAACCGTGCGCTCCGCAGCAAGGTGCTTTAGACCGCTCGGCTACTCCACTGCGGCGAAATGTATGTATCGTTATTCATACTATTAGTATTATTACATAATTAGGTTGTATTAATGTGTGTATCTGTATTATTATATTATCGGCTTATATTTAAAAAATGAGCACGTTCCACATACACGATGATCTCCTTAACACGGATCTATGGAGCAGTAGGAGATAGGGAAACAAGTCGTGAGTGAACTTTAACGCAGAAGATGAACATGGAAGCGGTGCTGTATTGAAATCAGGCGTTTATGATTTCAGCAAATAAAGTGGAGCTGCTCGACGAAGCTTCTGGTGACGCAAGCAGGTCGGCGAGGGCCCCGTACTGCTTAATTGCCTGACAGCTGCATTGCTTACAGGTGGCGGGGAGATATTTGATCGGACGTAGGAGGCCGGCCACGTAGAAAAAGTCAGCTATGCCACATCTGTGAAACACAGGCCGACGGGGTCAACCGTATAAATACAGGCGAAAAAGACAAGTCAGAGGGTCAGCCATGGCAGAGAGAGAAGCAACCACGGCTGGGGAGTCACCTGCCGCTCGGACTCTGCTTCTCATCGACAAGAATTGTTATTTTTGTTATCGTAAAACTGAGTCTGTTTCAGGCTGGAAGCACTCGATGCAACGCGACCAGCAGCCGATCATCATAATGAACAGGGGATCCCCAACGGGAGATGCAGCCAGCAGAATAGCGGCAGCCCAGCCTGACGCAACTAGCAGCGGGGTCCTGCTGGCCTCGACAACAGCGCCACCGGGCGTCGACCCAAGGCATGGAGCCGTAGGACTGCAGCCAGTTACTCACCCAGGGGCGTGGTGTGGACGAAAGGACATGGCCACACCTGAAGCGCTCCTGTGACCGTCTGGAGGGTGAAGCAGCAGCAGCGGGAGAAAGACGACCTGGGTTCAACTCCCGGGCTGAGCCCAGCGCGGTACGGTCATCGCGGCGGCGGCGTGGGGCAGTGCGAGGACAATACCTCGCCTTACACAACACGGAGGCGTAGCGGCCGGCGGGCAGCCGCACCAGCAGCGTCAGCTACCACGAGGCTCGTGGCATCAGCTGGACGCCACCTCAGTGCGTATACCACACGCGCACACTCCACTCGCCTCCGGCCGTTTATAAGCATGAATGTCTGTTTTTGTTATACTGGACCACTGTTTCATTGCAACCCCATCTCCCGAGTTAACTACTGAGCTCACAGCCCACGTGTAACGAACTAATGTAACTATACTGACATTCCTGACATAGACGAAGTGTTAAAACCATAAAATAGTGCCCACAAACATTAAGGAACGAACAACTAATCTAATCTCATCTAAACACTACAGCTATAGAAAATTGGCGGTTGCTTCTTTCTCCGCTAGAATGGCTACTGTCGTTCCAAGTGCTAGTCATTAACCTTTACATACATATCAATAAATATATTTATTCAATCGCTCCCGCCGTCTTTGAGTCTATAGGAAACATTTACTATATGCACAAGTCCATTTTGACGGATAACATTGCAAGACTTTGAACGTTACGATACCCCGAGTCTATTGAGCCGCTCTAGAGGATTCGGTGCGACCTCCATACCGACCTGAGCAGCGAGAACCGGCAGAGGGAATCAGTAGTGAAGTGCATCAGGCCGTTCTGATGTGTGACGGCCGCGGCGGCGCCGTGACTCAGTCATGAGCGCGCTGGCCTGCCCATCTGCCCCTGGCCGACCGCCGCGCCACTCCAGCAGCCAGAGGCCACTCAGGCGGAAGCCGCCAGAGGAGCGCAGCGGCAGGATTCGGGTTATGGACGGCGACATTCGCGCCCCTACGGCCTCTGACGTCACCCGCTGCCCGTCTCCATTATCGCACCACGCCACGCCGGCCGAGACACGTGTGGTCGTTACTCCGCCGTCATCTCGAACTGCCACTCTGCCGACGTGAGGTCAGCTCCCCAAATGGAGCACCGTCAGTGCACAAATAGCTTGCTCACCTCTAACCTACGCCCTTAGGCCGGGATGTTACCCAAAGATGGAACACCCTCACAAAAGGTACTTTATACTAATTTATAAAGGAAAAATACTACATCAAAATTTCTTCACATTCACAAATTTCACATAATCAAGGCCCTTTCACACAGTTAAAATTACGTTTTAAAATTGTAATTTTCTGAATAAAAGTCCTTGGTCCACTTATTCTGCTTTTTAGTAGTCGTGGGAGCCGCACTAACGTTTTCACAACATAACATTGCATCTTCAGGTCCTTTTTAAAAGTTTTCCATATAATTTTTTGTGGTGGATAACGGGGTTAATGGTGAGATCATATCGCAAGCACCTTCCCTCGTTTCGTCAAACATAAAATGTCTACCGTGCGGTTCGTGTCATTTTAGGTGAAAGTATTGAAAAGTCGGCCATCAGTTTAGGAAAAATTGTTTGGCCTGTTTGTCATTAGGCGACGTGATGAGTGGCCAGATTGTCTTCAGTGTAATGAGGTTCATCGGCTCCATCAATGTTGTCAAAAGTTGCATTTCCGTGCTGGGTGCAAGTGCGGAAACAACTGAAGTGACAAATCGCCATGTGTATCGGCCGCCAGAATGAAACCGACAGGCTGGTCATGTGGACCAAGGAGTTTCATTCAGCCAATTACACTTTTAATACCTAATTTTAACTGTGTGAAAGTGTTTTAATTATGTATAAATATTTTAGCTGTGATTGCCCGTCAAACAAAATTCCTTATTGATAAAAGTCATTAGTTGGCTACAAAATTATTTTTTTACGCGTTTCCACCTGGGTTCCTGCGTAGAACGTCTGATAATGCCATGAACAGGCGAAACGCATCATTTGTGAAAATATAAAGTATCGTATTTGTGCAACCAAGTGTTTTTTTCCAAACTATTCGTTAGGGTTGCTATAACACTGCAAAGTAAGTTTGGAGTGGAGTGATTTCACATATTGATAGCTACAATATCGCGTGCAGAAAAGATAAAAAGCGGTGCACTGTCAGATCGGTTATTTACACTCTATTACGTTAAACGAATATGATAGTTTGAGCTACACTCATGTGACTACTGAAAGACGGTTGTCTGCAGTATTTCTTTCATTATGCATAAATATACATTGTAATAATGCCGAACCTGATATTCAAACCACCCCTGTAGACATTACTAGGGTTTTATATATTTCCTGTGTATTTTTATGCCTTATTTACCATTATTTTTATTAATTTCATGATATATGTTTCCTAAATTTTGTGTTTAACAACATATCATGTGTTTGTCCCCCACCGTCCTGCGTGTGTGAGATTTTTTTTTTTTTTTTTTTTTTTTTTTTTTTTTTTTTTTTTTTTTTTTTTTTTCAATGAACATTTCTGCCTGTATGTGATCGATAATGCTGGTGCTTCGATTTTTTATGTTTCTTCGCGATTATGCTCTAGTGAGTCATCTAGGATCGATAAGTAGTGAGTGTCGGCACTGCTACTAGCATATGTTATGCTTCCCGATGATCTTTGACCGCTTGAGACCTAAGCATGCACAGTGGCCATATTCATTATAGCCCCAGCTGCCACGCAACGTGGACTTGCGTCCATGTTTACAAGTTAGAACTTTTCTGTGTGAAATATTTTTCATCTCGTGTGAATCGCGAGTGTGGAATTACTAATAATCGCAATGTGCCGAACTGTGATTGATATTCAACTTTATGAGTGTTATTATTGGTAAGAAATGGTAGAAGGAGTGGAGATCATTCTGTTTGTGTGTTGGTGCTTTTTCCACTTTGCACTGAATAATGTAGCGTGGATATTCGATAGTTTTATTGTGATAAAATCCGTCTATGCCAGTATTCCGTGTTCTAGATGGCCACGGAAATGATAATTTTGATTCATTTTGAATTTCGTATGGTGTTTCTTTTATTACATGTCGCGGCCACGTGCGTGCTGGCCAGGGTAAAGGCGTCATCTTGTGCTAGCTGTATTTGCCTTTCAGGCCACTAGCATTTCTGTCTTTATTTCTGTAAATTAAACTCACGGTCTACTCTCCCCAACTATTTTTGAATGTTGTTAATTTTTGAACATGTAGATGTTTCTTTCTTTGTTCGGGTAGGCTCTTGAAGCAAACGGTAATGTGTGTAATCGTGTGATACTCCTCGTCTTTAAATGAATTTGAAGTAAAACTTCCTGGCAGATTAAAATTGCGTGCCGGAACCGGGACTCGAACCTGGGACCTTTGCCTTTCGCGGGCAAGCGCTCTACCACTGAGCTACCCCGACACGACTCACGATGCCGCCTCACAACTTTACTTCCGCCAGTACCTCGCCTCCTACTTTCCAAACTTCGTGAGTCGTGTCGGGGTAGCTCAGTGGTAGAGCGCTTGCCCGCGAAAGGCAAAGGTCCCAGGTTCGAGTCCCGGTTCCGGCACGCAATTTTAATCTGCCAGGAAGTTTCATATCAGCGCACACTCCGCTGCAGAGTGAAAGTTTCATTCTGAATTTGAAGTAGTTAAACGTGGTATTTCATTTGCCTAATTTTTACGATTTTTGAATTTCTGGTACTTAGTGGAATTTTGCGACTAATCGGTAATCTTTCCGTTTACTTTCCTTTCCACTAGTAAAAACTAATGAGAAACAAGCACCAACCACAACAAATTCAATCCACAACGCTTTTGAATTTATTATCGTTTTTGTTTCATTACGTGTGATGTGCCTAGTTTTAAGGACAAAAGGTCAAATAAGGGCCGGAATAAAGTTTTATTCAACTATTGTGCGCGAGTGCTCTGGAACATCCAAGTCCCACACATGCATCAGTTTCGCAGCTTCGCCTCGTCTTGCTTTGGCAGATTAATGAGGGTTGCAAACATTTGGTGTATGTTTGTGTGTGTACTTCTCTCATGTGAAGAATGTCTGACCAAATCACCCATTTCCTGATTTTTCGTAGTTTTTAAAACCTGCTTTTCTACAAGGGAAAACGTTACTTGCGTGTAGGCAATTACATGCTGTTCTTTAAGGACCAACAAGTGGCATGTGTTTAAGAAATCAGTGCCCCCATTCGTGTTAAGGATAATAAATGCCGTTTAAATTTATTTGTGTCGGCATAATTTAACAAACTCCTCCCGTTTGTTTAAATAATATATGTGTTTGCTTTTACCAATAAACAGATGCTGTTCTTATATTTTCGTTGCGCTATAGAAACTTCACTACCGTTTTCTGTCCAAGAGTACATTGAAGGTAGCTCTTAATTTCTTTTTTGTCTCAATTTAATTTATTCCGTTTTAATGCCAGTACAGATAACAATATTTTTAGGTTTAACTTCTCTCGATGCTGAACTGTTCTTTTCCCTCAATCCAACTTTCCTCTGGGCCAAGGAACTAGTGTTCAAAAGTGATATTGAATTTTATTTAGTTTCCATGTTACTAGATTTTCATTTAATTTTCAAATTTTAGGGGAAACAGCCAACTTTCAGTATCATTTCAAAATTATTCAAATTTCAGGCATCATCTCTCAAGATGCACAACGCTATGAACGATGGTCTGGATTTAAGGGCCGAGATCAGGGCCGTTTGCTTTAATCAGTGCTGGCACGCAAGCAACACGGCGTGACATAACCGCAGATATAGGCGTGAGAAGTATTGGTCCGGGTAATGCGGCAGCAAATTGGCGTTAATAAGCAATGGTAACAGACGACCGATTCGACTGCATCAGCTAACAGCACTATTCTGCCTGCAGCGCCTTTCCTGCGCACGTAATCACACCACTTGTACTCAAGAGGACTGAAAACCTTTGTTTTGACACATGAGTCCTAATTTCATTTTAGTAAGATTTGTTGGTAGAATTCCAGTGTGTCTAAAGCCATAAAAAGCCACAGATCTGAGTTTTCAACTAGCTGGGGCTCGCTACAGGCTGCTATTATGAGGACTGGACAGCGTGCGCTGGCCCAATTGAATCGGTCATTGACTGAATAGGCTACTTTACTTGAAACCATTCATGAAACTGATGTTACAAATCAACGATGGAATTTTACATGGATTCCAATGTGGCATCTCGCCGTGCAAAATTTTTGGCAACTGATTCAAAGATCATTCTTGACAGTCTGCTATCTCTCCTGAATGGAGAATGAATGAGCCAAAAAGACATTTCAAAAAATGTTATCTATATCTACATAGATATTGACATTGTCACAATGAAGTGCATCGCAGAAGGTTCATCGATCAACTTTTATATTTCTCCACAGTTACATTCTCCAATAGATCGCGGGAAAAAAGTACCCTTAAATCTTTCGTTATCGATCTTATTTTATTACGATGATCATGTCTCCCTGTCTCCATGTCAAGAATTTGTCAACTCTAAAAATGTGCAAATGTTTGTATGGCATAAGGGACTTAACTACGGGGTCATCAGTCCCTAAACTTACAAACTACTTATGAATTGCATTTTCAACTTTTCACGGCGTAAGGAGTAATCCAATAAATTTCGGGCGTGCAGCCGTGCAAATTCTACGTCTTTCACTAATATTTCGGCCGCGTATCGTCCGGCCATCTTCAGAGTGGGTCCCACGACTGCCGACAAGTTGTTTTGACGTGGTATCTTTATTTACTAAGGTACCTATAAATGATTCTTCGTCTCTTATTGGCCAACACTTTGACGAGGACATCACAACCTCTGTATATCGGATGGCGAGAACTTGGGAAAAGAGCTCACACACCTTAAGGACATCTTCAAAGCGAATGGATATTCTGAACAGATTCGCAGAGCATTCAATGTTAAACCGAGAATGCAAATAGATGACCTGGAGGAAGAAGATAGCGTCAGATCGAGAGCGTTCTTGCCCTACGTTGGTGCTCTTTCTTCAAAGATCGCCGACAAGTTGTTTTGACGTGGTATCTTTATTTACTAAGGTACCTATAAATGATTCTTCGTCTCTTATTGGCCAACACTTTGACGAGGACATCACAACCTTATTTGAGCACGTACTGCGGTCATCCTATTTTCAGTTCCAGGGTGAATTTTATGAGCAGATTGACGGAGTCGCCATGGGAAGCCCCCTCTCCCTTCTGGTGGCTAACTTCTTTATGGAAGACTTTGGGGACAAAGCATTGGACTCAGCAAGTTTTAAACCTACAGTCTTCTGGAGTTACGTGGATGACACGTTTGTACTATGGCCTCACGGTAAGGATGAATTACATCGATTTCTTCACCATTTAAATTCCATCCACGATAGTATTAAATTTACTATGGAAATAGAAAAGGATGGCTGCCTTCCTTTCTTGGACGTCCTCGTTCGCCGTAAGACTGATGGCACACTAGTACACGCTGTGTATCGCAAACCGACGCACACAGATCTGTATTTACACGCCAGCAGCTGCCATCATCCTTCACAAACTGCAGGTGTTCTTAAAACATTGGTGCACAGAGCACACTGTATATCGGATGGCGAGAACTTGGGAAAAGAGCTCACACACCTTAAGGACATCTTCAAAGCGAATGGATATTCTGAACAGATTCGCAGAGCATTCAATGTTAAACCGAGAATGCAAATAGATGACCTGGAGGAAGAAGATAGCGTCAGATCGAGAGCGTTCTTGCCCTACGTTGGTGCTCTTTCTTCAAAGATCGCTAGAATTCTTCAAAAACATCAAGTTAAAGTAATCTTCCGGCCACCTATGAAGATCGCAGCATTAGTCGGATCTGTGAAAGATGATCTGTTGCTTAGAAAGTCTGGTGTGTATCAGATACCATGTGGAAATTGCGAATCTTCATATATAGGACAGACAACCCGCACTGTCCACGAAAGATGTGTCGAACATCGAAGATACACTCGTTTATTACAGCCAGACAAGTCAGATGTAGCAGAACATTGTTTAGATAAAGGGCACTCAATGAATTACAGTGATGTGAAGATTTTAACAACTATATCTTCATTTTGGGACGCAATTTTTAAAGAAGCAGTAGAAATTAGAATATCTGATGATTTACTAAACAGAGATAATGGTTTTAATTTGGACAAGGCGTGGAATCCTGCACTTAATGTAATAAAATTACAGAGATGTCGACAAGGTGTTGCCACCACAACACACATATCGATAACAGAATCGAACTCCTGATTCCTTTGCCGCCGACCAGCATCTGAGACCCGCATGCGCAGTGACGTCGCGATGGTGTATATAAGGCCGCGCCTGTCGGCAGTCGTGGGACTCACTCTTAAGATGGCCGGACGATACGCGGCCGAAATATTAGTGGAAGACGGAGAATTTGCACGGCTGCACGCCCCAAATTTATTGGATTACTTATGAATTACCTTATACTAAAAACGACACAAGCAGCCAGATGGGATTCGAACCCCCGACAGGGAACGGCCTGACGCATCCGATCATAGCGCCTCAATACGCTTGGCTACTCTGCCGCGGCTGTCCGCTCAGCATTAGAAGGAAGTGTGTGAGGTAAAACTTATAGAGGGAGACTGGGGGACGAAGCTTGCACAGGAGAGGGTAGCTAGGAAAGCTGCATCAAACCAGTCTGCGGACTGAAGACCACAACAACAACAACATGTCTCCCTATGTAGTTGGGTGCTAACAACATATGTTCCCATTCGTAAAAGGGAGTTGGTGGAAAAAATTTCGCTATTACATTTAGCCACATCGAATAACGCATTTCTTTTAATGTTTTCCACCTCGAATCATGCATCATTTCCGTGACCCTCCTACCCCTAAATCGGAATAATAGAAAAAGAGCATCCCTTCTCTGGATGTTTTCTAAATAGTCTGTCAGTGCCACCTGGTGTTGATCCCTCAATGCACAGCAATACTCCAAAATAGGACGCACTACGTTAGTGTAGGCAGTTTCTTTAGTGGAACTGTATCATCTTCTGAGTGTTCTGCCAACGAAACTAGTCTTTGGTTCGGACCCTCTACAATATTTTCTGTGTGTTCCTTTCCAATTTAAGTTTTTTGTAATTGTCACCCCTAGATATATAGTAATACTGAAGGCCTGTAGGTTTCCTTATTTGTCGTGTAACTGACGTTTAACAGATTTCTTTTAGTGATCATATGAGCGTCCTCACACTTCTCATAATTAAGGGCCAATTACTAGTTTTTGCAAAAAATCAAATGTTTGTAAATCCAGCGGACCAAACTGCGTGGTCATCAGTCCGTAGCTTACAAACTACTTAAACCTAGGTAAACTAACCTAAGGACAACACACACACCTATGCCCCAGGGAGGACTCGAACCTCCATGGCGAGCAACCGCGCGCTCCGCAGTGAGACGCTTTAGACCACTCGGCTACTCCACCGCGGCCCAGTTTTTGCATCGTGCAGAAATCTCATGTAAATCATTTTGCAGTTGCTTTTGATCTTCTGGTGACTTTACTAGCCGGTAAATGACAGCATCATCTGCGAACAGTCTAAGAGAACTACTCAGATTGTCTCCTCAATCATTTATAAAAATAAGAAACAGTATCGGTCCTGCGACACTTCCCTGTGGAGCGTCAGATATCACTTCTGTTCTATTCGGTGACTTACCGTCAGTTACAACGTACTGTGTCCTTTCTGACAGAAAACCACGAATCAAATCGCCCAGTTGTGGCGATATTCAATAAGTACGCAATTTGATTAGAAGACGCTTGTGAAGTACAGTGGTAAAAGCCTTCCCAAAGTCTAGAGATACGGAATCTATTTGACATCCCTTATCGGTTGCACTCATCACATTAAAGAGGTAGCTGTGCTTCACAAGAACGATAATTTCCAAATCCCTGTTGACTGTGGGTCTATTCGTCGCTTTCTTCGAGGTAGTTCATAGTATTTGAGGGTAGCCCCTAAAATCCTGCTGCAGACCGGCGTCAATGATATACGCCTGTAATTTTACGGTCGCTCCTATGGAATGTCTTGAACACTTGTGTAACTTTTCAGTCTTTGAGTACGGAACGTTCTCTGAGCGAGCGGTTGTATTTGACAGCTAGGTATGGGGCTATCGCATCGGTATACTCTGAAATGAACTTAACTGGAATACAATCGGGACCGGAAGACTTAATTTTGTTGTTTTCAGTTGCTTTAACTTTCCACGGCTATCTACTTCTAAATTACGATGCTGGAAGCTGTTCTTGATACGAATTTCAAGTATTTGCTTCGTTTTTTTTTTTTTTTTTTTTTTTTTTTTTTTTTTTTTTTTTTTTTTTTTTTTTTTTTTTTTTTGTAGTAAAAGACATTCGGAAAGCTGTGTTTTAGCCTAGCGGCGCAATTGACCCTAAATGTAAACCCTGCCCCAGAATAGTAATTATAATATCCGTGAATTACAGCTTTCCAGTTATTCCAAGAAATCTGTTAAATTTATCCATACGCCATTCTTATCTGAACTGACTTGTTGGATGTGAACTGACGTCTTTGTAATTTTATTTTTCAGTAATTACCTTGATAATTGTGAAATGTGTCCATTGATTCGGCTTCCTGAGTCGGTAACTCACCATTATTTTCCAGTAAACTTTTCTTGTGAGTTAATGCTGTGCATTGAGGAGCCTAGCGACACAGTTTATCGCCAGAACTGATAAATTGTCTGCGGTAGGGCAGTGTTAATACGCAGTGTTGACTGTTATTGATACTCTATTTTTCTTTATCCTCACAAACGATCTGGGAGAAAATCTGAGCAGCTCTCTTACGTTGCATGAAGATGACGCCGTCATTTATTGTCTACTAAAATCATCTGAAGATCAAAACCAACTGCAGAACTATCTAAATATCAGTACGTTGTAAATATTGGAAATTTATTCGAAATAATGAAAAGTCTGAAGCATTCGTTCACTTGATTACGAAAGGGAAGCCGATAAACTTTGTTGAAAGATAAATCAATCAAATGTGAAGGCGGTAAACTCCAGTAAATATTATTATTACATCAGAATTAAACTGGAAAGAACACGTAGATGATGTCGGTGGAAAATCGAACCAGAGACTGCGTTTTGTTGGCAGAACCCTTAAATGTTGCAACAGAAATACTGAAGAAACTGCATGCACTACACTTGTCCGCCCGTTTTTGGAGTATTGCAGCCCAGTGTGGGATCCTTATCAGGTGGGTTAGACGGAGGACATCGATAGCGTCCAAAGAAGGGCAGCTCGTTTTGTATTGTCACGATACAGGGGAGACAACATTACAAAAATGATACAGGATCTGAGATGGGAATGATTACAAGAATGGCGTTTATCGCTGAGGCGTGGTCTAATTACGAAACTCCAATCGCCAACATTCTCTTCCGAATGCAAAGATATATTGCTGACCCCCACCTACATAGGTAGAAATGATCATCAGAATAAAATACGATAAATCATAGCTCGAACGGAGAGATTCATGTTCTTTCTTCCCGCTTGCTATTCCAGAATGGAATGGCAGACGAATAGTATAATGACGGTTCAACGAATCCTCTGCCAGGGTCTTAAATGTGATATGCGGAAAATCCCATGTAGAGGTGGATGCAGAATCGGCATATTATTACATTTTAGATTATTATTCTAATTTTACTTCGATAAGCTTTGCAGATAGGAAGAGAATAGAGGTTTTGAAATGTGGTGCTACAGAAGAATGCTGAAGATTATGTGGGTAGATCGCATAACTAATGAAGAGGTACTGAATAGAATTGGTGAGAAAAGGCATCTTTGGCATACCCTGACTAAAAGAAGGGATCGCTTGGCAGGACACATTCTTAAACATCGATGAATCGTAAGTTTAGCATTAGAGGGAAGTGTGTGGGGTAAATATCGCAGAGGGAGACCAAGAGACGCATATAGTAAGCAGATTCAAGTAGATGTAGGTTGCCGTTCTTATGAGGGGATGAAAAGGCTTGCTCAGGATAGAGTAGGGTGGAGAGCTGCATCAAACCAGTCTCCGGACTGAAGACCATAACAACAACAACAACGACACTTCGTTTTCACACGGCCACAACAATAGTACCAGACATCTGTATCCAAAATTGCCAAAGGCAGAAGTTCGACCGCAGACACGCAGCAGCTTCTCTCCAAAACAAGAGTATATTAAATTGATAAAAACTTGAAATACAACAAACACTTTTGAAAATTATGTTAATAACTATTCCAAAAGAAGATATACTTTGAAAAATATCCAATTAATTATGTCTAATAACGCGAGTTTCTTAAATACAACTTGGACAATACATTCAGCGGCCAGAGGGCTATTGAGATATCTAACTATAGAATCAAATTGTTCATTATTATTCCTATAATTAGCTTTAGCCTACTTACAAACATACTTTCTTCATATTAAGTGCATTTTGCTGCCACATACTGCCATGTATTCCGTATCAGCTATCTCATTAGTCATTAGATTGAGAAAGCAGAATAGGGCGCTCCATTGCAATAATGAACCTGATCAGGTGATTGGGTGTCACTTGTGTCAAAAGTGGCACACGTTCAACACGAAAGCGTAAAGACCGACCTCGTTTGCTGAGTGACAGAGACCGCCGATAGCTGAACAGAGTCATACAGTGTAAAAAGGCAGGCATCTATCCAGATCATCACACAGCATTTCCGAACTGCATCAGGATTCACTCTGTGACTGTTAGCCAGGGATGACAACACTTACATTTCATGGTCGAGCGGCTACCCATATCCCACATACCACGCAGGTCATTGCCAAACGACGCCTCACTTGGTGTAAAGAGCGTAAATATTGGAAAACTGAACAGTGGAAAAACGTATGACGAATCACGGTACACAAAAAAGCGTTCTGATGGCAGGGTATGAGTATGGCAAATTCCCAGTGCACGTCATCCGCCAGAGTGTGTAATACCTACAGTAACATTCGGAGGCGGTGGTGTTATGGGTTGGGGTGTTTCCAAGTAGGGGGGGGGGCACTATCACAGCACAGGCCTACTTGATGTTTTAAGCGTCTTACTGCATCCCATTGTAGAAGAGCAATTCGAGGATGGCTATCGCATTTTTTAACACGACCTATCACATGTTCACAATGCACGGCCTCTGGCGGAGTGGTTATACGACAACAACATCCCTGAAATGGACTGTCCTGTAGAGTCCAAGAGTCAACACAGTTTCAGCCGACCAGTTGCATAAAATAGTTTACATCTATAAACCTTTACCCAGGTTTCGGCAAAATTAATTTTGCCTTCTTCAGAAGGATGCAATAAAGCTCACATTAAAAAAGTTGTTAAAATGTGGCTGACTCCATGTCAATAGACTAAAATTTTAAAATTTAAAAACAAAGTCACAAAAATGTGAGCTTTATTGTAATTTTAATTAATTTTGCCGAAACCTGGGTAAAGGTTTATAGATGTAAACTATTTTATGCAACTGGTCGGCTGAAACTGTGTTGACTCTTGGATTGTTGTTCCACCGTTGCTGAATTGCAGCCATGTTTAAAAAAAAAATTGTCCTGTAGAGATGTCTGACTTCTATAGAACACTTTTGGGTTGTTTTAAAACGCTTCTTCGTGCCAGGCCTCACCGAAGTACGTGGATACCTCTTCTCACTGCCGCACTCCGTGAAGAATGGGCTGCCATTCCCCACGAAACAGGCGAGTGTGGAAGCTGTCATCAAGATTAATGGTGGGCAAACATCATATTGCATTTTAGAATTACCGCTTTAGTGTCCCACCAACTGGTAAAATGAACGAAATTTCTTACGTTATATAAACAAAGCACAAATAATTAAAGATAAATTGAATTGGCTTCTCATATTTTGGCGGGACAACCACTATAATAATAATAATTTCGTGTGGCTCATTGAAGTGATGGTATGGTTCGAGACGTCGAGAATCTAGCTTTGAGCTGCAAGCGTTTTTTTTAGTGGTTTCGACATTAGGTTAACTAACGTCTAAACGTATCAGTATATATTTAGCAGAAGAAAATCTTTATCAGACTCTGAGGCGGCCTGTGTTAATAGACATTCTTGAATGTCAACCTGAAGACATAGAACATTATTACTGGTAATGCCAAAACGCTCGGCATGACAAACACAGCTATTGATCACATATAGACTGCTTCCTGTGTTGCAGGAATTTCATTAAAATGTTTTCAGATCTAGTTTTGTTAAAATTAATGATTACGACGTGAATTTCCACCTGAGAAACACAGAGTTGCAGTGTGCAATACGGTATCCTCATCGCTCTGAATTTCGCATACATCAACGTATTTAGTGGTGTGGCTACTGAAATGAAGACTGCAGCTGAAGTTTGTTTCATATTTTGTATTCTACCTTGAAAAACTGTTTATTTAAGTGCAGGATTAATTCTGTACGGTTATCATTACTGTAATTAATTTGTAACACAGCCGCCGTGGAGTAGCCGATCGGTCTAAGGCGCCTTGCTGGGGAGTGCGCGGTTGCTAGCCGTCGAAGGTTCGAGTCCTCCCTTGGGCGTCTGTATGTGTTATCCTTAGGTTAGTTTACCTTAGTTTAAGTAGTTTATAAGCTACGGGCTGATGACCACGCAGTTTGGTCCGATAGATTAACAAACAAACAAACATTTTGTGACACATTTCATTATTTTAAATTGATATAATGCAAATACATGGAAACTAAATACAAAAATTTTAATATTCAATTAACAGGTAAATTGACAATTAAAATTGTAAAGCAATGATAAGAAATGTGATGCTTAGAATAATAATTACTATTCATGATTTTATTTTGGAATCTCGAAACCACGCTGATAGCACATGGTATGTACCATATTTTTCAGAACAGTATTTTGATTCTGGTGTTTTTAGACGTGAATAAATGTGCCACGAATTACTCTAGAATTTATGTTATAAAACAAGAAAACAAGTTAATGCTAGTAGGTATTTTGCATATTTTCAGGCTATTACAAAGGTTAACTATTCAATCATAGTAACTTTTAATTTTTAAATGTAACACAGTTTTATACTTAATTGTTTAGAACGCATTCTGTATAAAATTTTATGTGATAAATAACTTGTTGGTGTGTGTCATTACATGTATAAGTCAGATTTGGCAAAAATAAGTGCATTCATATTTTGACCCTTCTCCAGTTTCCCGCGCGGAAGTAGTCGAGCGGTCTGGAGCGCCACGTTGCGGATCACAAGGCCTCCCGCTTCGGAGGTTCGAATCCTCCCTCAGGCATGGATATTTGTGTTGCCTTTAGTATAAGTTAGTTCATAAGTTCAAATGTTTGTTAATCTTATGGGACTTAACGTCAGTCGTTATCAGTCCATAAGCTTATTAACTGCTTTAACTAAATTAAACCTAAAGACAACACAGACACCCATGCCCGACGGAGGACTCCAAACCCCGGCGGCGAGCAACCTCGGCTCCGCAGCATGGCGCTTTATACCGCGACAGTTCTTAAGTAGTTTGTACGTTTAGGGACTGATGACCCCGCAGTTAAGTCCCATAAGCTATACAAACATTTGAACATTTGAGTTTCTACATTTTCTAAAAGATCGTTTATTTATAACCACCGATTCCATATTCGGCTAACAGTCATTGGATCACGACCAACGCGAGCAGCAATGTTGCGATACGATAAACCTCAATCGTGATAGGCTAACAATCACAATTTTATCAAAGTCGGAAACGTGATGGTGCACATTTCTCCTCCTCACACGAGACATCACAACAACGTTTCACCAGGCAACGTCGGTCAACTGCTGTTTGTGTATGAGAAATCGATTGGAAACTTTCATCATGTCAGCACGTTGTAGGTGTCACCACCGGCGCCAATCTTGTGTGAATGCTGTGAAAAGCTTAGCATTTGCATATCACCCTTCTTCCTGTGGATTAAATTTCGTGCCTGTAGCACGTAATTTTAATGGCCAGCAGTGCACTTTCTTGTTTACAAGGTATTACACTACGATGATAGCTTTGTAAGCCCACGAAATACGCCACTGCTGCGAGGGATTCTTGCTTACAAGAAGACCTTCAGAACTGCGAAATTCAGTTTTGGCTGAGTCCTCGCATTGTAGGAGTTACATCAAAGGAATCCACTCATAGAAGTTTTAAAGCGTGCTATCTAGAAAGTTTCAAGAAAAGGGTCTCCAAAGTTTTAATCACGGCACCTATACCACAGAAACGCTTGACTTTTCGGGATAGCGTAATCGAAAACACCGCACGTGTTCTGTGCGTCGCAATTCAATAGTGCGAACAGTCTGGCCGACATAAAGCTGCGCACACTCACACGGAATTTTATAAATGCCTGGTGTTCTGAGACCTACATCATCTTTCACAGGCTTCATTAGTCGTCGGATCTTTGCTGGAGGTCTGAAGATTGTGTCAATTTTATGTCTCTTCAGGAGCCGGCTAATTTTTCCTGTTGTGGAGCCACAAAACGGCAAAAATGCGGTCTTATTGACGTCTTCTTCAGATGTCTTCTGATTACGTGCCTTATGTGAAACAGCTTGAGATGTCTCTTGCTGTAGCCGTTGTCCTTGAAAACTTTGCGTAAGTGGCTAAGCTCATTAGACAGACGACGATACCTTCGTCTTCTGGCATCATGGACAGAATAAGCACATCAACAGTATCCACGGCCACGTTAAATTCACGATGGAAGTAGAGAACGACGGTTCCCTGCCATTCCTGGACGTTATTGTCTGTCATAAACCCGATGGAAGTCTGGGTTACAGCATTTACCGCAAGCCCACTCACACGGATCGGTATTTGCACGCCACCAGCTACCATCACCAAGCACAGAAACAGTCTGTTCTGAAGACCTTGGTATATAGAGCCGAAACCGTAGCAGATGCTGAAAATCTGTCAAGGTTTGAACCGCCTGTAAAGGGGACTGCATACAAAACGTTTCTACGACCGCATCTCGAGTATTGCTCAAGTGTTTGGGATACCCACCAGATCGGTTTGAAAGAGGTTATAGATAGAGGCAGTTCACAGGTGGGCGGCTAGGTTTGTAACTGGTAGATTCGATCAATGCGCGAGTGGTACTGAAATGCTTCGGGGATTCAAATGGGAGTCGCTGGAAGGAAGGCGACGTTCATTTGAGACAGACTGCAGAACGATTATACTGGCGCCGACCCACTTTTCACGTAAAAAGCACAAAGATAATACAGATTAGGGCTCGTACGGATGCTTAAATTTACTCGTTTTTCTGTGTCTCTGTATGGGAGTGGAACAGGAAAGGAAGTAACTAGTAGTGGTACTGAGTACCCTCCATCATCTACCTTTCGGTGGATTGCAGAGTATGTATGTGGCTGTAGAGAACAAATAAAACGTTCTCTCAGGCAAGATAAAACTATGATGATATGCATGAAAGATGTGTCTGAATTGTGCTTCAACTTTGGAACTCTTTGTTTTCACCTTTTCCTGGATAGACATTCCCTCAGTACTATCGAAGTCTCTGGGAGAGCCAGCCATGACAAAACTATTTCACCTGTTGCGCAAGATATATGAGATAGGGGAAATACCTTCAGACTTTAAGAAAAATGTTATAATCCCATTTCCAAAGAAAGCAGGTGTGAAAATTACAGAACCATCACTTTAATAAGTCATGGTAGCAAAATTTTAACACGCATTATTTACAGAAGGATGGAAAAGCTGGTAGTAGCCAACCTCGGGGAAGACCAGTTTGGGTTTGGGAGAAATGCAGGAACACGGGAGGCAATCCTCACTTTACGGCATATCTTAGAAGATAGATTAAGGAAAGGCAAACCTACATTTCTAGCTTTTGTAGATGTGGAGAAAGATTTTGAGAATATTGAGTGGAATACACTCTTTCAAATTCTGAAATCAGTAGAAGTAAAATATAGGGAACGGACGGTTATTTACAGTATGTACAAAAACCAGACAGCAGTTATCGGAGTTGAAGGGCATGAAAGGGATGCAGAGGTTGGGAGGGAAGTAAGGGTTGTAGCCTTGCTCCAATGTTGTTCAATTTGTACATTGAGCAAGCTATAAAGGAAAGCAAGGAGAAATTTGGAGAAGAAATTAAAGTTCAGGGTGAAGAAATAAAAACTTTGCGTTTTGCTAATGACATTGTAATTCTCTCAGAGACAGCGAAGGACCTTGAGGAGCAATTGAACGGAATGGACAGTGTGTTGAAAGGAGCATATAAGATGAACATTAACAAGAGCCGGTCGCGGTGGCCGAGGAAACTGAGGTGCTCCCGTCACGGTCTGCACGGCCGCTACGGTCGGGGGTTCGAATCCCCCCTCGGGCATGGATATTTTGTTCCGTCTTTAGTATAAGGTAGTTGATAAGTAGTTTGTAAGTTTAGGGACTGATGAGCCCGTAGTTAAGTCCCACAAGCTTAACAAACATTTGAACATTAACAAGAGAAAAAAAAAGGTAATGGAATGCAGTCTTAGAAAATCAGGCGATGCAGCAGGAATTAAATTAGTTAAAGAATCAATAAAGATGGTAAATGAGTTTTGTTACTTGGGACGTAAAATGACATATGATGGTCGCAGTACAGAGGATATAAAATGCTTAATGGCAACGGGAAGAAAAGCGTTTCTGAAAAAAAAAAAAATTGTTAACATCAAATATTAATTTGAGCATTAGGAAGTCCTTTCTGAAGGCATTTGTGTGGAGTGTTGTCTTGTATGGAAGTGAAACATGGGCGATAAACAGTGTGGAGAGGAAGAGGGTAGAGGATTTTGAAATTTGCTGCTACAGAAGAATGCTGAAGATTAGGTGGGTGGATCGCATAACTAATGAGGAGGTACTGAACAGAATTGGGGAGAAAAGGAATTTACGGCATATCTTGACTAAAAGAAGCGATCGTATGGTACGACACATTCTTACATATCAATGAATTGTGATTTTAGCGTTGGAGGGAAGTGTGTGGGGTAAGAATCGCAGAGGGAGACCAAGACATGAATACGGACGATAAAGAGTGCGGACAGGAAGAGGATAGAGGATTTTGAAATTTTGCTGCTACAGAAGAATGCTGAAGATTAGGTGCGTGGATCGCGTAACTAATGAGGAGGCACTGAACAGAATTGGGGAATTTCTGGCATATCTTGACTAAGGTAGTGATCGATTGGTAGGACACATTCTTAGATATCAATGAATTGTGATTTTAACGTTGGAGGGAAGTGTGTGGGGTAAGAATCGCATAGGAAGACCAAGACTTGAATATAGTAAGCAAATTCAAATAGATGTAGGTTGCCGTTCTTATGAGGAGATGTAGAGGCTTGATCAGGATAGAGTAGGATCGAAAGCTGCATCAAACCAATTTCCGGACTGAAGACCAAAAAAAAAAAAAAAAAACACAGTGTGCTTTAAAATTACTATGCGTGAAAATCGTTAACGTATAATGCTAAAATGTGAAGTCTCACTTGAAACTGAATCTCCGAGACCTCTGGGTCTCCTTTGTAGTAGGAGCGTTGAATGTGGGTGCAGTCTGTCTTGTGATGCCAACTGAGCAGCAGCTTCATAGAGCAGCAATCAGTTACATGCCACCAAAATAGACAAGGACCCGGAGAAGAGTGGGCTGTCTCACTGCTCCTCCGTGCCGCATGCGTGGATGCCATTGGTAGTCATCGGTCATCGGTGCTGATTTTCACGAGCTTATATTGTCACTATAGCCTACTCTTGTATAGTTCGCGAACGAACTAATTCCGAAGAGCGCTCCCACAGGCGAACTAAGCCAACTAGTTCGGAGATCCCCGCCTCTTAGTCCGTCCGCTCCTTTTTCGAAGATTGTCGGGGAACTGCGAGAGGACGCAAGAGCGCACAGAATCGCGTGATTCCCTTCTGTCAGTTACCGTCATTTCGAGCTGAGATTCAGCTCAGCTGGATTTACATAGTTCACTGCCACAAATTTTCTTTTCTAAGGTATTTAGCAGTGTCTAAATGTAACCCTCATTCCATAGTGTAAAGAAGTAAACAGAACTCATCACTTAACATTGTTTGCATTTATATGTGAGAAATTATGCATCAACCATTTTCTCTCGTCTGCATTATACTGTTGACGGCTCGCGGGGTAGAATGTTGAGGAGTGACACTAACACTGTAAAGTAACGAACCCGTGAGAAATTATGCATCAACCATTTTCTCTCGTCTGCATTATACTGTTGACGGCTCGCGGGGTAGAATGTTGAGGAGTGACACTAACACTGTAAAGTAACGAACCCGTATAGAATTAATTAGCTACAAAACTGTAGTTTACTACCTGCCGTCAGAATGTAAAGCTCGATACCCATTGTCATCAATGTCGCTAACGAAAAGATAAAAAATTTCTTCTATTTCTTTTGTTAATACAAAATCAATTTATGTAATAATTGTGAGGTTGACTGGACTAGCTTAAGTTTCGGTGCAACTGAGGCGCCCGACCCTCCGAAACGAAGGATTGGATTCGCCAAGCACCGAAGACAAAAATGCGTTTCTGCGCGTGGGAACCATTGTATCACCCATTCGTGTAAATAACTGGTTTATTTACTTAAGTATTTGATGCCTAATTGCCCAAAAATCCAGGTAATAGTCTATTACTAATAGCACACGCTTGGGCAACACTGATCATTATATAAAAAAAGCTGTCATAACAAATCAAAGAGCTCTTTTAGTAGCAGTAGCAAAAGCCAAAAATAGCGGACGAACTAAAAGGAGCGACCTAGTTCGCGGCCGAGCTGCGAACTAAAAGGAGAGCTACCGGTCGCAACTAAAATATGCGCGACCGGTCGCGAACTAAAATATGCGCGATCGTTTGCGAAGTGTTATGCCAAACGTACCTCGCTTCTTAGTTCGTTTGATTCTTTTCCGAAGACTGACGGGCAATAGCGAGAGTGCGCGCAGCAGAATTAAAAATCTCGTGTTTGGCTTCCGCTGATGAGAGCCATTTCGAGGTGAGCGTTTGCCTGCTAGATTACACAGTTCAGTGCTACAAAATTTGCGTTTTGAAGTATTCTGCACTCTGCAATATCTGATTAATAAATTCCATCGTGCCAAGATATAGAGATAACTCTAAACGGGAGAAATTATTGGTTTGCGTGATATCGTTAGCGGCTCAAGCAGCAAGCGCATGAAGCAGCTAGGTGTGGGAACTTCTCCCTGCACCTGCATTCGCAGACCACGCCACGCCACGCTCTCTGGGAGAGGAAGAACTAAAAGAACGAACTAGTTCGCGGCGGAGCCGCGAACTAAAGTGTGCGCTCCCATTCGCGAACTATTATGCGCAATCATTTTGAACATCAAGTGCTGCAGTCTGCCAACAAAAGTTCCTCAAAGTGGTACCGGTACGTGGATGATACTTTTGTGATATGGAATCACGGTGATGAAGAATTAAATGTTTTTTCTGGCACATGAATAGTATTAATCCACGGATACAATTTACTATGGAGAAAAAGGAAAACGGACAGTTGAACATTTTGGATGTATCGGTAATCAAACGGGCAGATGGGACCTTGGGACATAAGGTATACAGGAAAGACACCCACACCGATCGTTATCTTCATAAGGATTCGAACCCTCATCCTAGGAGGAAGAGGTATCATTAAAACATTGGTGGATCGAGCTAATAATATCTGTGAGCCTATTTATGTGAGAGATGAATTAAACCATTTGGGAACAGCGTTTAAGTAAAATGGATACACCCATAAAGAGATAGATCGAGCTCTCCATCCAAGAAGAAAAGGGTCAGAAAACAAGCCACAACAACAACTGTCGGCCGGAAAAGTTTTTCTTCCTTTCGTCCATAAAATTACGGACCGTACTGGGAAAGTTTCGGCCAGGTTTCAAGTTCAGACCGTCTTTAGACCTTCCAAGAAAATTAGCGAATGCTTACGATCGGTGAAAGACGCACGACATCCCCTAGTACCGCCTGGGGTGTATAAAATTCCTTTTAGCTGTGGCATGGTGTATATAGGAACAACAAAAAGGAGTGTTGATACTCGTCTGGGTCACACAGACAACTCAGCTGTGGCGGAGCATGTTTTTACACGTGGTGACCATGAAATCAAATGTAGTGAAACAAGCGTGCTAGCCAGGACGTCGCATTATTACACACGGATGTACCGAGAAGCCATAGAAATACAAAAAACACCACAATAACTTTAACAGGAAAGAAGAAGGTTTGAAATTAGATAAGATTTGGCGCTCAACTTTGAACCAGAAATATGACAATCTATTACCTGTAATCGAGAGACATGACGTTGGTCAAAGATAACTTCATAGTCGGCAGCACGTGACAAGTGGTGTCGCCATCTATGCCATCTATATAAGCAGGACCTCCAGCGCCTAGTAGGCAGTCGTCGACTCACCAAATGTTCAAGTGTTTGTAGAGTCTATGGGACTAAACTTACAAACTACTTATGAACTAGCTACAACTAAGGACGGCATAAATATCCATGCCCGAGGGGGGATTCGAACCCCCGACCGTAGTGGCCGTGCAGACCGTGACTGAAGCTCCTCAGTCCCCTCGGCCACCGCGGCCGGCGTCGACTCACCCTTGAAGATGCCCGCAGTAGGCAAAGAAACGTCGGGAGTAAGAAGTTTTATTGATGGACCACGGCAATTTAGCCCGGAAGTTTTAATTAATGATATTATGCGCAAGTCTATTATAGCGGAATACTGACATCTTTCACTACGCCTTTCACGTTTCACGGTCCCTCTGAACATCCAATGTGATGCTCTTCAAAGCTTACCAGACGTCGCGCTTCCAGTCAAGGCCTCCAGAAGTTCACCTCGATGGAGGCAGTGATCGGCGCAGTGTCTCGACCCTCAGATTGCAGGCCGCTCCGCTCTCAGGCGATAGGAGGCGCTATTGCAGCCAGGCAGCAGGCAGCCGTAAAACAGCCGTGGCGGCTAATTAGGCGCACAAAGGCGCCCCCCGTGAGCCATTAGGGCTCGGCTGCTTCTATCCCCGCCCTCAGTTTAGCCCTGCCTGCCCGCCGCTGTCGCCTGGACGACACGTGCTCCCGCCGCCTGCGCTGAGTCACCGGCCCGACACGGAACCGCTCTTACGGTGGCGCGTGTTCGCGCCATACTCCGCGCCTCATACCTGAAACTTTGACACCGTGCGGAGCCGACAACTACAGCCGTACACTGTCGGTGTAGAAGAGAGCGTAGACATGTACGTAAACGTGCAACAAATTTCGTGAACTTCAAGGCAAGAAGAAAGGCTGCGTCAGTTCTTTCGGACAAGTCAGGAAGAACTGAACCCGAAATCATTAACTGTAATACACGAAGGATGCGGACACACACGAAGACAGGACTCCTGGCGGGAATACAGCTCTGCCTCGAGTCGTGAAGTATAATGGTCGAGGCAGAAGAAAATACTGGAGATTGTGTAGGACCGGATATATGCTATCAGTGGCGGCTGGTGCTTCAGATGACGGAGGTTCACTTATTTACTTATTTCAATGGCAGGTCTTGATAGTAGTGATAGTAGGCGCGTCGGTGTATCGGCGCACCCCACCCCCCCTCCCACAACCCCCATCACCGCTTTGCGACAAAAAGGCGTCGGCGTACCAAGCTATATTACTTCACACTTTTGTTCCAATTTTAAAGCTGAGTAATTTGTCTCTAAAACATAATGAATATTGTCCATTTTTCTTTGATAATAAACACCAAGGTATGCACATGGACACTTGGACACTAAAACATACGCTACTGGCCATTAACATTACTACTCCAAGATGAAATGCAGATCATAAACGGGTATTCATTGGACAAGTATGTTATACTAGAACTGACATGTGATTACATTTACACGTAATTTGGGTACATAGATCCTGAGAAATCCGTACCTACAAGAACCACCTCTGGCGGTAATAACGGCCTTGATACGCCTGGGCAAAGAGTCAAACACAGCTTGGATGGCGTGTACAGGTACAGATGCCCACGCACCGTCAACACGATACCACAGTTCATCAAAAGTAGTGACTGGCGTATTGTGACGAGCCAATTGCTCGACTACCATTGACCAGAGATTTCCAATTGGTGAGAGATCTAAAGAATGTGCTGGCCACGGCAGCAGTCGAACATTTTCCGTATCCAGAAAGGCCCGTACAGGACCTGCAAAAATGCGGTCGTGCCTTATCCTGCTGAAATTTAGAGTTTCGCAGGGATCGAACGAAGGGTAGAGCCACGGGTCCTAACACATTTGACATGTAACGGCCACTGTGCAAAGTGCCGTCGATGCGAAGAAGAGGTGACCGATACCTGTAACCAATGGCACCCCATACCATCACGCCAGGCGATACGCCAGTATAGGGATGACGAATACATTTTCTAATGTGCGTTCACCGCGACGTCACCAAACACGGATGCGACCATCATGAATCGGATTCATACAAAAAAAAAAAAAAAAAAAAAAAAAAAAAAAAAAAAAAAAAAAAGCGTTTTTCCAGTCGTGCACCCAATTTCGTCGTTGCGTACACAATCGCAGGAGCTCCTGTCTGTGATGCAGCATGAAGGGTAACCGCAGCCATGGTCTCAGAGCTGATATTCCATGCTGCAGCAAACGTCATCGAACTGTTCTTGCAGATGGTTGTTGTCTTGCAAACGTCCCCAACTGTTGATTCAGCGATCGAGACATTGCTGCATGATCCGTTACAGCCATGCCGATAAGATGCCTGTCATCTTGAATGCTTGTGATACGAGGCCGTTGGGATGCAGCACGGCGTCCCGTATTGCCCTCCTGAACCCAACGATTCCAAATGCTGCTAACAGTCATTGGATCGCGACCAACGCGAGCACCAATGTCACGATACAATAACCCGCAATCGTGATAGGCTACAGTCCGACCTTTATCAAAGTCCGAAACGTGAAGGTATGCATTTCTCCTCCTTAAATGAGGCATCACAACAACGTGAGACCAGGCAACGCCGGTCAACTGCTGTTTGTGTTTGAGAAATCGGATGGAAACATTTCTCTTGTCAGCCAGTTGTAGGTGTCGCCACCGGCGCCAATCTTGTGTGAATGCTCTGAAAAGCTAATCATTTTCATTTGCTTATCACAGCATCGTCTTCGGTTAATTTTCACGTCTGTAGCACGTCATGTTTTGGTGTAGCAGTTTAATGGCCAGGAGTGTAGTAACTCATAATTTAAGTGACTGTAAGAATTGTTACGGTGAAGAGACAAGCTACCTTCGGGTCACTCCCTCCTAACGTTACGCATGCGCTAACGCTGCTCTCCCCCCTAACTTTTTAAACAGTTAAATATTTAATCAAAATATCCACGGGTGTACTGCCGTTCTATAGTGTCTATAGTGCCCGTTGGACACTATAGACCGGCAGTACACCCGTGAATATTTTTATTATCAAATACGCCGGGAGAAACTAAAGAATCACAGTTAAATATTGGTAACAACGAAGAGTATAAATGTCATTTACCGTCAAAATCACGAAATATTTGCAAAAACGTCTAACGTGTATGTGGCAAGTAACAATAGAAGTCATAGCTGTTCCCGTATCTGTTAAAAAGAAGATTGCGTTAAAAAATTGCTTGCAGTAGGTCTCGAACCCACTCCTTTCGACATCACAGAGCGATGCCGCTAACCAGAGGGTTACTCTTGCTAGGCGGAGATAAGTGACTTCATTCTTATTCATGATCGAATCTTCTGAAGGCATTGATATTTGATGCGTATTTAATTGATAGTTATGATATATTTTAGCAAATATGACTTTTTCATGAATCTTCAAAGCGCAAAAACAAATATGAAGGGCGGATGTTGCCTTCATGGAGGATTTGCGCATGCGCAAGGCGAGGTGCGCAGTAGCTCCACTGCCTTTGCTTCGGGACTATCAGCGGTCGCGCTACGACTCGTATACGTGCTGTCTCTGCGACGTAAACCGTATATCATGCGTTGAAAATACTTTGAATGTGCATACAAAATGATCTGATAGAAGAACAAAACGAAAAATTATAGTTTTAAAACACTGTATACTTTATTACTATTTTTTACGACGAGCTTTTATCCGGGGATTCACAGAATCAGTGAACGCGTAGGACGCACCGCCACTGCCTGCTACACTACTACTTGCAGGTGTGCTAAACGCGTGTACCCGGTTGGCGTAGACGCAGAGCGCAACTGCGTACTAAGCAGGAGGTGCCGGGTTCGAATCGCGGCCCCGGTACAAATTTCCACGTCTCCAAAATGTTTTATTAGACTTTAAACACAAGTTAAAAATTTCAGGATAATTTTCTTAAATATTAAGCTGCTTTCAGACTGAGGCATTTATCGCGGATGTTTGCCCCCAGCACATGTAGCCGATGAAGTATGGCAACATGGACCTGCAACAATAACGCTAGAATTCATAGAAAACTCTGATCTGGCTAAGAGTGAAGCGTTTCTCGCGGAGATTTGCCCCTAGGAAATGTAGCCGATGAGGTATGGCAAGTTCCTGCAACATGGACTTGAATTCATAGAAAACTCTGATCATTTTTTATTCGTGTCAGAAGCATCATGTTTACACAAGTTTATAAAGGTATAACATATAGAGATTAGTTACATACATGTAAACTACGAACTAAAACAGACAGAAATATTATATACATCTAGCCCAAAAGCGGGCTTCGTCGACAGAATGTGGGGTTGCTAACATGAGGTCCTCTAAGGAGCAGTGTGAAAGACATTCAGGGCAGTTATACATGTGCTGGGTCGTCTGCATGTCTCCACAGTCACAGAGGTTAAATACAGTAGAATATCCCCACTTCATAAGATTATCTATTGACCGTGCAGTGTTGGTGCGTAGCCTCTTTAGTGACTTCCAAACCGTCCAGTCAGGTGTCTCAATATGTTTTAACAGTTATTTGCTATTTGATAATTAACATGAATATCGAAGTATACATCGCACTTTATGACTGCACCTGTGTGTTTTCAAATACTGTGGGCCACTTTTATACATCGTTCATTAATTTAGTTCTGTAGATTTTAGTAATTTTGTTATTTCAAAGTACTGTACGATTTAATGGTTCGTGTGAAACCAGAACTACTTCAGAACGGAATGTGTAGGTGGCTGTTGATGAATTTCGCCAGTAGCAGAGCGGTGGCTCTGTATGTGACAGGCAGTAACAAGTACCGTCACTGATGATAAACCTGCGGATACACATATATTTGCACTATCGGCGTCCGTATTTAACTTATCAACCATGCATCTGCTCCAATAATTGTAAGTGTAAGGGATGGTTCACGCAAAGAAATTGTTAGTTTTAACAAAAAAAAAAAAAAAAAAAAAAACAAAAAAAAAAAAACGAACTCCTGGTTATTGCGGTATTACAAAACAAATAGGGAAATGCTTGAGTGTCGTATTTTTATGTCGCTACCATGTCGCTAAGCTCAAGACAAAGTTTATTGCTAAAAGTCTGGCGAGGTGTTAATAATGCAAGAACCATGTGTTCGTTTTTTAAATTAAAACTAACAATTTCTTTGCGTGAATATTAGCGTACATCCATTCCTTACAAGTATTAGAGCAGTCATGGTCTATGGACGAGTTAGTAATGGAATCTCGAAGGGGTACCCTAAAGCTTTGTTGTGAGCCACTCTTTTGGGAATTTAAAATTGAGCGCAAGCTCAAACACACAAAGAGCTGCAATTACGGTCTTGAGGTGATAGCCTACGCTGGCGATCATCTTCTGGTTGTCGAGGGCCGGACCAGGGAAGACTTCGACGAAACGTGGAAAGAGTGGTGCATTTTATGTCATAGTCACGCAATAAACCAAAACTACACAATTCACTAATAATAAGGATAATCGGGATTATTACGTTGTAGGATGACAGTTAAAAATAGTGGTTTGAGATCTGGCTGGAAACATAGGAAGATTATGAAACGGGAAGGAGAACTTATACAAAATATCGAAAAAGACGATAGATGAAACACTTCAAAGCTAATCAAGAAATGTTGCCCTTCCTAATGGGAAGAGGCACCTACTCGACGGATTTTTATCCGAGTGGGAAACAAGCAACTTCGGTGTGTAGCTGAGGGTAATCCTGGTGACGTACTGACGACCACATTGCTTTGGAGCTAAGGAGACATTTGCCTAGCAGTAGCACATATGCGCCAATAAGACAAGAATATTAAATACATTGAGTCAACTGGCTGACATCTTTTCCTAGATGTTCTCACAAGTCTCTTGCGCAACTATTTATCCCCGATTGCCATAACCACGCGATGATGACCGCCATCCTGACTACGCTGATGAGATGGCGAATCCGCCGACAGAAATGTCTGCAAGTCGCTGCTCTCTGATCCTTGGATTCATGACGGCAAGTACCAACTGCAACACGTAGTTATCAAAACATGTTTGCCCTGTTTAATTAATGTATGATGTAAAAGCAGCCAAGATTACAAATCATATTTACTAAAATTACCGGTTTTGGTAGATTAATGTGCCATTATCTGAACTTCCATTTCATGTTCTAAATCGCGAAGGAAGCCTTCTAAAAACGTTCACCAACATTATTATTGGTGTCACAAATAAAATGTCAGAAACATCCTGCTTCAATGTGATGTGGTCACAGTTCACACGTTCGTGATGGCTCACGCCACTGGGGCGTGAGGGCCGCCTTACCTCCCGGACGGCGTCACCGAACCCTCACTTGACAAAGGCTCATAGGCTCGGTCCGGTTTGCAGGTTAAAATCAACACTCTGGTCAGGCCCTCTGTAGACAGTTTCCTGTCATTGAGTCTGGTTCGTCCGTGAGTTAAAGTTACAACTGATTTTATCCAGCTCTTAGAATATTCTTCATTACTCCACCATTTGGATACTTTTCGTTCCTACAGGTAGGTTATAAGACCAATTTCCCAGGGACATATGGAAGATTTTTTTCAGATACACCCTGGACCTAGCCTTTTTGGAGAAATTGGGGAGGGGGTCTAAACACCGCTGGCTACGTCCTGGTATGTTCGAGGTATGTACAACACATAGTGTCAGTTCATGTCCGTGTATTCATTTCATGGATGTTTCCTAATGTCGAATCAATGATTTCTTTGGGCATAGTCTGCGATCGACTTAAACCGTTGTGAAAAATAAATAAAACATTTTTTTTTTCATTAGATGGCAAATGCTCACTAATGGGATTACTTTCCCCCCTAACTAAATAAAACATAAAACAGTATTTATATCACTAATATTTTCTTGTATTATAAATAGATTCTTTACATAGATTATTACTTGTACTTAATTTTCTGAGACACTTGTGCCTAAATTTGAATGGGATGTAGCCTATCCCTTGAAAAGTAAAAATAAAAACTGGTAACGTTACAAGATAGAACAGAATATACGGTTCAAAATATGAATGTAAACTGGAAAACAACAATTTGCTGGTTGTTTTTTATGCGGGTTTGCCTACTAAAATGCTACTATTTATCCTAGCGGCCTGCTCACGCCACTGTAGCGTGACGTCGAAATTATACTGATATTGTGGTAGGCTATCAAAATTTTTTTCTTGGTCTATATCGTGTGTTGGTCACGTAAGGTTGAATTTACGTCACAAAAGAAGCCAGGCCCAAGTGAAAATAAATCACCAGTCCATCGCCTTGAACGTGTTAAGTTAAACAAAATATTTTAAACTGTTTCATTCCGAGATGTCGTGCCCTAAGCACGCTACCCCACATCATAAGGCCTTGACTTGGCGCTGTAACCCTTATGCGAATGACGCCACTGTGATGCCCATTAGATTACATTAATACATGTTACATAGATCATGAATGCGACACATAGAAAAGGTGTGGAACGTGTCAGGGTAATAACAAATGTCTGTACAAGAATATACATCACAAAAAATATTGTTACGTTGAAATGAAGCAGGCTTGACTTCGAAGGCAACTGAACACAGCACTCATACTGAAATCTGGTTTATTACGAGCTTAACATACACGCAACACTAACTGCCTTTCGGGCAGAGTGCTCTGTTATTTATACACAGCAGATTGTACCAGAAATTAGAATAGTTAACATAAGAAACAAGTAGAATTTACAAGTGAAGATAAGAAAGTTGTGGAACATTCTGGAATTATTAATTACAACGAAATAAAGTTTTGCCGGTGGGCGGGAATGAACCGGCGACCTTCAGCTACGTAGTCTGTATCGCTATCCCCTGCACCACGCCGGCAGTCGGTGTACGTGGTCTCTCGCGGGAATATTACATGACAAATATATATTTTTATTATTTTTATTTATTTTTTAATTATTGATTTACTAATTTATATCTCAAAATGCATTCCATGAGGAGAAGGAGTTGTCATTAAAAAATTCTTTTACTTATTTTTAAATGCTATTTGGCTGTCAGGCTTATGATGCCATTTGGTAGGTGACCAAAGACTTTTGTGGCAATATAATTATCCCTCTCTGTGCCAAAATCATATGTAACCCTGGATAGTGAAGATCATCCTTTCTCCTGGTGTTATAGCTATGCAAACTGCTATTACGTTTGGAGTGGATTGGATTATTAACAATAAATTTCATAAGTAAATATATATACTGTAAGTGAGGATACCTAAATCCTTAGATGTCAAAAGTATGATCTTGGGTGGGCTCGTTTGCTTTTGTGCACGGAATACTTTTTTACTCATTGATGAATTACCCCAGAATATAATGCCATACGAAAGCAGTGAATTAAAATAGGCATAATAAGCTAACTACCACTAGTAACATATGTAGCTGAAGTCAAATATTTCAGCAGACCGTCAGTGTGTTGCTTCCAGTATAATCTCTCATCAATGCACACACCTAAAAGTTTTGAAAATTCCACCTTAGCTACAGCCTTCTTTCAAAAGACCATATTTATTACTGGAATTGTGCCATCTAATGTACGGAACTGTCAATACTGTGTTTTATCAAAATTTAATGACAGCTCGTTTGCAGAGAACCACTTAATAATTTTGAGAAAAGCTTTATTTACGATTACATCACTTAGTTCTTGTTTTTTTATTTTTTTACGTGATTGCAACACATGTATTATTAGCAAAAAGAACAAACTTTACATCTTTAATCATGTAGAATGGCAAGTCATAATGTATATGACGAACAGTTAAGGACTCCGCTACCTCCTTTGAATCAACATGCGACCATCATTAAAAAAATAAATAAATAGGAACTGCATTCGACAAAAAACACAAGCTGATTCCATTCATGTTGGCAGTGTCATCCATCATGATGCTGCGCATGAGTCGAAGAGTTGTGGTTATGTATACGTAACCCCCCGGCCGTAATAAAAAACGGACAGTTGGTCGATCTTCTAGGATGGTCTGGATGATGATATTGTCGTGTTCTACCGCCTTCTGTGAACCATACTGCACACAGCGGTCGCACTGCCGAAACCCAGATGGAGTATGGCAGTCTCTGATGCCAATAATGCGTCCCGTTGCGTATTGATCTGACGGTATGGTACGCGTATACGTCTACAAGGTATCCTGGAAGTCTTTCGAAGTCACACTGATCCATTCCATTCAGTTTAAAGCGAAAACGACAACCGGAGGAACTGATAATCGCCGCATCAACCATGTTGACCTTAAATCTCATAGGTCCACATGGTTAAAAAGGTAATCATTACTACTGAAATGTTGAAATGACCAAACTTCTGTGGTCTTCCGTTCTAGACTTACAAATAACTGAAACTAAGTTGTCACAAGTACTACACACGCACCCATGCCTGAGGGAGGACTTGAACCTCCGGCGGAAGCGACCACGCACACTGCAACATGATGCTCCAGAACGCACGGCAAGTCCCACGCGGTACCGTTTCTGCATAAAATACTAATGTACAAGGCCCATGAATTCAAACAATTTTTCAAGATGTTCCGGTTTCTTTTCCTTTGCTTTTTTTTTCTGAAAGTGAGTGTAAACGCTATCACTGTGTGATATTCCTGATGTCCGCACAAATTTTTCAAACTTTTTATTACCACCAGTTACATTTTTAGATATAATAATGACTCATTAGTCGGAAATTTAAAAGAGTAATAACTCAATATCAGTAACTTATTTGGTCATGTACAATGTTTCTCATTAAATACTACAATAATACTACATATACACGAGACTATTTTTTTAAACCAGTTATTATTTTGTTTAAAGCGAGTGATTCATACGTCATTTGGGATGAAACCAGCTATGTTAGCAATAAATTATTTTCGCTCTTGTTCACCGAGCTGTACGTCAGATATCCGTCGAAATATTGGGTATTTCGATTACACGAACATAATTCAAGCCAGACTACAGACTACGCAGTAAAGCGATAAACAACTACGGTAAATAGTTCTGATAAGATTTAATTTCCATTGGATTATCCATACTGGCTAACAGCATTCAATTATTGGTTTATTAAACAGAGAACTATAAATCAAACACAGCCGGTGTAATTAAGATAAGCGAGATTAAAAATAACAGGTGATACTCGTTTTATGATGGAACCAGGTGAAATAGAGAGAATCAAATTTTATCGACTTTTACTACAATATACGAGGTAACTAGGATGCTGGTGATGCACGCCATAGTAGGAATTACATTGAATGAAAACGAAAGACGGCAGCGCAACAGAGGGAGGAAAAGACATGCGAAAGAAAGAGAGGACTGTTAGTCACTGCTGCATTCTGAGCGTAACGCTAAGTATTAGAGAGTGATGCTGATATTTTATGTAATCAGGCAACGTCTACCAGCAAAAAACTACACTCGAAACTCCTCTTTAAGGATGTCATGCCTGTGGGTTTACGTAGGTAACTTACGCAAGCTGTTTGTAGGTTCTTCATTGTTCACCGACTGCGTCCATGGAAATAAAATCCTGATTAATACAATACTGGCCATTAAAATTGCTACACCAAGAAAAAAAGCAGATGATAAACGGGTATTCAGAAAATGTTTGTAGAGCTTATGGGACTTTTGACCCCGTAGTCATCAGTCCCCAAGCTTACTAACTACATATTAACTAGCTAAGACTAAGGACGGCAGAAATATCCATGCCCGAGGGGGGATTCAAACCCCCGACCGTAGTGGCCGTGCGGACAGTACCTGGAGCGCCTCAGTCCCCTCGGCCACCGCGGCCGGCTAAACGGGTATTCATTCGACAAATACATTATCCTGAACTGACGTGATTACATATTCACGCAATTTGGGTGCATAGACCCTGAGAAATCAGTACCCAGAAGAACCACCTCTGGCCGTAATAAGGGCCTTGATACTCCTGGGGCCGGCCGCGGTGGCCGAGGGGACTGAGGCGCTTCACTCACGGTCTGCACGGCCACTACGGTCGGGGGTTCCCATCCCCCCTCGGGCATGGATATTTGTGCCGTCCTTAGTATAAGGTAGTTGATAAGTAGTTTGTAAGTTAACGGACTGATGACCCCGTAGTTAAGTCCCATAAGCTTAACAAACATTTGAGCATTTGATACTCCTGCGCATAGAGTCAGAGCTTGGATGGCGTGTACAGGGTACAAATGCCCATGGAGCTTCAACAAATACCACAGTTCATCAAGAGTAGTGAATGGCGTATGGTGACGAGCCAGTTGCTCGGCCACCACTGACCAGACGTTTTCAGTTGGTGACAGATGTGGAGAATGTGCTGCCAAGGCAGCAGTCGAACATTTTCCGAATCCAGAATGGCCCGTGGATCGAATGTATCGAATGAAGGGTAGAGCCACGGGTCGTAACACATCTGAAATGTAACGGCCACTGTTCAACGTGCCGTCGATGCGAGACGTGTAACCAATGGCACCCCATACCATTACGCCAGGTGATACGCCAGTATGGCGATGACGAATACACTCTACCAATGTGCGTTCACCACGATGTCGCCAAACTCGGATGCGACCATCATGATGCTGTAAACAGAACCTGGATTCATCCGAATAATGAGGTTTTGCCATTCGTGCACTCAGGTTCGTCGTTGCGTACACCATTGCAGGTGCTCCTGTCTGTGATGCAGCGTCAAGGGTAATCGCAGCTGACAGTCCATGCAGCTGCAAAAATCGTCGAACTGTTAGTGAAGATGCTGTCTTGCAAAGGACTCCACCTGTTGACTCAGGGATCGAGAGGCGGCTGCACGATCCGTTACAGCCATGCGGATAAGATGCTAGTGATACGAGGCCGTTGGGATCCAGCACGGTGTTCCGTATCGCTCTCCTGAACCCACCGATTCCATATTCTGCTGACAGTCATTGGATCGCGGCAACGCGAGCAGCAAAGTCGCGATACAATATACCGCAATCGCGATAGCCTACAATACGACCTTTATCAAAGTCGGAAACGTTATGGTACACATTTTTCCTCCTCACACTAGGCATCACAACAGTGTTTCCTCAGGCAACGCCGGCCAACTGCTGTTTGTGTATGATAAATCGGCTAGAAACTTTCCTCACGTCAGCACGTTGTAGATGTCGCCATCGGCGACAATCTTTTGTGAATGCTCTGAAAAGCTAATCATTTGCATATCACGTCATCTTTTTCCTGTCGGTTAAATTTCGCGTCTGTAGCACGTCATCTTCGTGGTGCAGCAATTTTAATGGCCAGGACTGTATTTATTGGAACTATTGAAAATCCCGATAAATTACCTTATTTCCATTACGTTACAACTTAGCTATTTTTATCTTCTCAAAAGTTGCATCACTTGTACTTGCATTTTCGGTGCTTTTCCGACTAGCGATTACTCTAACTTGCTGATGGATCATGGAATGCATTTATGGAAATCAAATGTTTGTAGAACTTATGGGACTTAACTACGGGGTCATCAGTTCCTAAGCTTACAAACTACTTATCAACTAGCTAAGACTAAGGACGGCACAAATATCCATGCCCGACGGGGGATTCGAACCCCCGACCGTAGTAGCCGTGCAGACCGTGACTGGAGCGCCTCAGTCCCCTCGGCCACCGCGGCCGGCATTTATCGAAGAAGGGACATTTGGTTAAATCGTCATATGTAGGTATAACAAATCTAGGTATAATTACAAAACACTACCGTTAAAACAGCGTCAGTTTTACAAATAAATATTATAGTGCTTGGGTCAACAGACCAATCAATACGACGACTTAGAATGCGCAGCTTATCTTGACCAAGGTCTACAGATTAATATAACCTGTAAGGGGACGGACTGCCTCTGGGACTAACAAGAAATAACTAAGGTCTATACCTCAGATATAAACATGAACTAAGTGAAGCACTATTACTACAAATATAATATAAATTTGTATAAGTTATATAATTAGTATAACATAAACGTGTTGCAGTCGCCACTAGGAAGATTCAGAAGATGATCCTGATGGATGTAAAAAAAGTAAATAATAAAAGGGATAAAATAATAAATTGCAACTGTTGACTGGTAATCGGACAATAAATCATTTCAGAATACAACGTGACGTATGATCACCTCGAAACCTAAACTGGAGGTGAAGGTCTAGTCAACTCTGTGATCTCCAACTCAAAGTCGGCCACCCTCTTCAGTTAGCGACCTCTGCGGTCGTCACCTAGCAGACTATACGGAGGTTACACTCGATCGATTCCTGACACCGACTGTTAGAGATGTTACACCTGTTCTATATCCTAAATTTCGTTGCGTATCAGCTACAGGCGTTAAAAGTGAACAGAAATTATTTCAAGTATAGAAATTCTCTAAGTGTTGCAAAACAAGATAACAGCAGCTAAGTGAAAATAAATCAAGAATTATAGCTTCTTACAATCCATTTTGCGGCTGGTGCAGCAACCAGTTTGAAGTATGATATATATACGACGGTAGGAACTTAAATAGTGGCAACACTGCTGTGGAGACACTATAATGTTCCTTCTATCCAGGATACCTTGAAATAATCTATAGAAAACGGCAAGTTACGTGCAAGAAATTTACGC
Source organism: Locusta migratoria (assembly GCA_026315105.1). NCBI lineage: Eukaryota > Metazoa > Arthropoda > Insecta > Orthoptera > Acrididae > Locusta > Locusta migratoria. The sequence goes on from CM048747.1 coordinate 110,103,574, forward strand.
TGTTAAAATTTCAGCTACTGAACTGTCCCCAACCCATTCTCATAATTATACAAAGTTCCTAAACAGTAACACGGCCTCCGAGAAGATTACCTTGTGCTTACTAATGGATAATGGCATCAGACCTTCTATGTTTAGTCTCTTGAAAACATTACACTTGAGGAAATTTTTTTCATCTAATGCAGTACCGGTGTGAAACTTAATCATTACTTGTAGTAAAGTACCAAGAAATATAGTAATAATTACGGTTGCCAGTCTGTATAGTCAAATTAATGTTTCAAATGATTTTATGAGCAGTAGCATCAACTATGTGAATAATTTTGTAGCTTTAGAATAGTAATAATAAAGAGCAAAGTCTGTCAGTACCCAGGTATACACTCTATTACGAAAGTCAGTTTGAAAATAGTTAATTCATCCAGAGAATTTTGTAATCAGAATGTGAAAAAGAGATCCCACAGTAATATGCACTGCTCCTAAGATGTTGTGCCAAGTACTTCACTCTGAGTGTAACCAGTTTGTAAGAAATATTGAATTCTGTGCCTAAATTGACTGCTTGCATAAACACTAACAAGCTTGTTAGCATTAAGAATGAGATAATAGTATATTTTGATATAGTTTGTGTACTTTAGCAATAAAACACATTCCGCACACTAATAAAGTACTTAGAGGGGCAAACCTTTTCGCTTCATTCAAATAAAATGATATCGAAACTAAACAGTTGTTTGCAGTATAAGACAATAGTTGTCTTTATCCTTCAAAGGCATGGAGATGTTTATTAATTAGCAAAAAACAAGTAAGTACATGTTCTAGCGGCGGCAAAGCAGTTGTTGAAACACGTCTGCTGATGCAGTAGCCACGCGGTTATCGCTCTCAGGCCATCGACCGACGGTATGCAGAGCCTCGGTGCTTGGTGTACGCAAGTGGGACATGTATGACCTGGTTTTGGCAACACCTCAGCAGAAAAGCAGTACTTACAGGAGCTGTACATGGAAGTGGGCGTTCGGTGGCGCAGAATGCCGTAGCAGGACGTCTCTACGCCAGATGTCGCCACTGCGACCTAACAGGGAAGCACGGCATCGACGGCGGGCGTCGAAGTGGGGGCCTTCAGCCGGCGTGGCTCTGCGAGGTTCCCATTCCGGTTGTCCGACGTCATCACGCGGGCTGGGCTGGAAGTCAGATCTCTCACCGGGCGCCGCCACACCCCACGACGCCGGTAATCAGTGAGACGACGTCATCAGCCTACATCTGGGCGGCGTATGTGCCCCTGAGGCGTACAGTAGAGCGGCGCATGTCTCAATCGGCTGCGCCGGCGGCTCGTTGGGGCGCTAACAGCCCGAGTCAGAGTATTTCCGAGCTGCGTCCGCAGGCCGGCCTTGCGCATCAGCTAGCGCTTCCGCCTGCTACTCGCAACGCCTGATCGAGTCACGGGCAGAGGAGCCAGAAACCACAAGAAACCAATAAATTATATTTTCCGGGGTATCACGAGTCTTCATTCGCCACTTCCCGACACCCATTCAATCCGCTACGGACATCCCCTATTACATTGGTGTCAGAAAAATTTTGGCGGTAAAGATATCTGGAAGAGGCTTATGACCGTGATCCTAGGAGGAAGCTACTGTCAGTTCTTCCAAATTATGGTATAGGAGGCAAACTTGTGCAGGCAATTAGAAGGCTTTACGTAGACTGCCAGGCAGCAGTTAGAGTAGATGGTAAATTAAGCTCATTGTTCAGGGTAGTTTCAGGGATAAGAGAAGGCTGTAACCTGTCACCACTGTTGTTCATACTATTCATGGATCATATGTTGAAAACAGTTGACTGGCGGGATTAAAGTAGGTGAAAACAAGCAATCTCGCATATGCGGATGACTTAGTTGTAATGGCCGATTCGATTGAAAGGTTGCAAACTAATAATTCAGAGCTCGATCAGAGGTGCAAGTATTATGATATGAAGATCAGCATCTCCAAAACGAAAGTAATATCTGTGGGAAAGAGATTCAAACAAATTGAGTGCCAAATAGAAGGAACAAAGCTAGAACAGGTAGACAAAGTACCTGGGATGTATTTTCTCACAGGATGGCAACATAGCGAAAGAAGTAGAATCGAGGTGCAGCAAAGCTAATGCAGTGAGTGCTCAATTAAAATCTACTCTCTTCTGCAAGAAGGAAGTAAGTGCCAAAACTAAGTTCGCAGTGCACCACTCTATCTTTCGACCAACTTTGTTGTATGGGAGTGAAAGTTGGGTGGATACAGGTTACCTTATTCATAAGATAGAGGTTAAAGATGTGAAAGTAACAAGAATGATTGCAGGTACCAATAGATGGGAACAATGGCAGGATAGTGTTCATAATGAGGAAATCAAAGAAAATCTGGGAATGAACACCATATATAAAGCAGTTATAGCGAACAGACTGAGATGGTGGGGTCATGTTATACGCATGGGAGAAGCAAGGTTACCTATGAGACTCATGAGCTCGTCAGTGGAGGGTAAGAGGAGTAGAGGTAGACCAAGAAGAAAGTACTTAGATTCGGTGCAGAATAATTTTGAAGTAAAAGGCATAACATCAGACAAGGCATCAATGTTAGCATTGAATAGGGGATCATGGAGGAATTTTATTAGAGGTACTATGCTCCAGACTGAACGCTGAAAGGCATAATCAGTCTCTAATGATGATGATGATGATGATGAGATGGAAGGTTCAAGTTTCGGAGATCACGGAGAGGTCGACCAGCAGCGGTATACGGCAGCAAAATTAGTGAGCACCAAGCTAGAATTTTTCTTCCCTGATTTCCCTTGGTTTTTCTTCAATTGATTTTTATTTTGGGTGACTTTTGATTACGCTTCAAGCATACCAGACGATAAAGTTACATTACAAGCAGCTATTGACCATTTCGTGTATTAGGTGAACAAGCTTAAGGCTCAACTTGATGATCCAAAGGTCGCAGGTCAGTCGCGGTGGAGTAGCCGAGCGGTCTAAAGCGCCTCGCTGCGGAGCGCGCAGTTGCTCGCCGTCGGAGGTTCGAGTCCTCCCTGCGGCATGTGTGTGTGTGTGTGTGTGTGTGTGTGTGTGTGTTGTCCTTAGGTTAGTTTACCTTAGTTTAAGGTTTGTAAGCTAGGGACTGATGACCACGCAATTTGTTCCGATAGATTAGCAAACATTTGAACATTTTTTTGGTCGCAGGTCAGGTAGAGTCATTCCCAAGGATAGCAACAGTAGATACTACTGCCGCAGCGTTGGTTATGCCATTTTCAGGAAAGTCAGGGGAAGCTGTTTTTGTATTTTTCGTAATTTGTCCAAAGCCACCAGGTTCGGAAATTGGTCAAAGGTTCAGATGCTAAACATTGCTAATTTAAAATTGACAGGGGAAGCTAAATGAGTTGTAATATGCGATGAGAATTTGCCAAGGGCTATGACTTTTGAATGATTTCGGGAAATTTAAGTGAGAGATCAAAGACGAGTACACGTGATCGAAGACTAGTATTCTCTACCAATGTGACATGTTTCATGCTTGACCGTTACTTTCTTTAAATTACACTGAAAGTTTAGGGCACTCAGGTTGTCTTTTGGGATCCTACATAGGTCAGCGTCAGGAAAATGACGGGTGGAATACAGGTTAAAATGAAATTCGGTTGTTACTGATAGCACACACAAATGTTATTTTCTGGCTTTAGTTACAAAAATAAGTAATCATTGCCTGTGTTCGAAGAGAAGAGCAAGTGCATGGATTGCTGTTGTGAAATAGTACAAGTGCGGGCTCGTACAGCGCTGTGGCTTTTACATTCTTCTTGGCGTCGTAATTCGAAAAAAAATAAGCCACCAATATTTGCGCCACTGCCCACAATAAACAGAGTCGTCATCCGAGGCCGTTTCCATAAACTTTTTCAATATTGGCTTTCATTTAACTTACCCTCGATATGTTGGTAAGAATACATGTTTAAAGCCGAAGGCAAACATAAAACTTCTCCCGAAAACGTACTGAACGCATTCTCCGAAAATTATCTCGAGCAATTAGTTCATCAACCCACTAGAACAGTAAATGGTTGTGAAAATATATTGACCTCTTAACAACTAATAATCCGGAGCTAATAAAGAGTATCAACAAATACTGAGAGATTAGTGAACACAGAGTTGTCGCAGCGAAAATGAATACCGGATTTCCCAAATCTACCAAAAATAAAAAAATATATGTATCTATTCAATACAGCAGATAAAAATTCGATAAACGCTGTCCTGAGTGAGAATCTCCACACTTTCAAAACTATCAATGTTAGTGCAGATCAGATGTGCCTTACGTTCAAGGAAATAATATCGTGAACCATTGAAAGATTTATACCAAACAAATTAACTGAAGACGTGGTAGACAAAACAGGTCAGATCACTCTTGCAAAAACAAAGAAAAAAAGCATGCCAAATTTAAATGGACGCAAAATCCGCACGGCCACTACGCTCGGGGGTTCGAATCCCCCCTCGGGCATGGATATTTGTGCCGTCCTAGTTCGTAAGTAGTTCATAAGTAGTTTGTAAGTTTAGGGACTGATGACCCCGTAGTTAAGTCCCATAGACTTTACAAACATTTGAACATTTTTTGAACGCAAAATCCTCAAACTGGCAACGTTTTACAGAAACTCGAAATTTAGCTCCACATTCAATGAAAGAAGCTTGTAATAAATTCCACAACGAAACCCTGTTGCTTACTTTGGTAGGGAATCCTAATAAATTGTGGTCGTATGCAAAGCTTACTAGCGGTAAAACGCAATCAACACCTTCACTACACGATAGTAACGGTGACTCTACTGAAGACCTGCTAAAGCAGAATAGCTAAACACAGCCCTCTGAAATTACTTCACGAAAGAAGACGAAGCAGATTCTCCGGAATATGTATCACGAAGAGGTGCCAGCATGTGCTTTTTAGAAGCTGATACCGTGGTGTATTAGATCAACTTAAATCACTTAACAAAAGAAAGTCTCCCGGTCACGAGTGTATACCAATTAATTTCCTTTCAGAGTATGCCTATGCCTCGAATATAATTATCATGTACAACGGCTCGTTCACCGAACGTTCCGTACCCAAAGACTGGAAAGTTGTACAGGTTACGCCAATATTAAAAAAAGACAACAGGAAAGACGCACAAAATTATAGGACTATATCACTGACGTCTGTTTGCAGCAGGATTAAAAAAAAATACTTTCCTCAAATATAATGAACTACCTCGAAAAGAACGACTTATTGAAAGTATCATTGTTGTGAAACACAGCTATTACATTACTCACATGATGTGATGAGTGCTATTAACAAGGTATGTCTAATAGATTCCGTATTAATGTTGAGTGGGATAACTTTTTTCAAATCCAGAAGATATCATGGGTAAAATATAGGGAGCGAAGAGTTATATTCAACTTGTACAAAAATCAGACAGCAATTATTAGAGTCGAAGGTTTTGAAAGGGTCGCAGTGGTTGGGAAGGGAGTAAGACAGGCCGTGAAGGACTGCAAGGAGCAATTTGGAGAGGTAATTAATGTACAGGGAGAGGGACTATAAACCTTGCGGTTTGCTGATGACACCGTAATTCTGTCAGAAACAGCAAAGGACCTAGAGGAGCAATTAAATTGAATGGACAGGGTCTTGAAAGGAAGATATAAGATGAACATTAACAAGAGTAAAACGAGCTTAGTGAAATGTACAGTCAGAAAACAGGCGATCCTGAAGGAATGAGATTAGGTAATGAAACGATAAAAGTAGTGGATGAGTTTTGTTATTTGGGTAGCAAAATAACTTCTGACGGCCGAAGAAGATATAAAATGCACAATGGCTATGGGAAGAAAATCCCCCCAGGGGGCCCACAGTTCTTTTGTTGGTACGTGTGTGGCGCACACGGGGCCCCGAGCCGGAACAGCCTTTCTTCTGCCCCAGGCTGCTTCACTTTCCCTCCCGGTTTATGCCTTCGCCCGGAGACGGCCGTCTTTCGCGAGATCAGGTGGTTTCTTCTTGTCGTTTCTCTTCTTATTTGGTTCCTTCCTTTCCTACCCTTTGTTTCTGTCTTCCTCCCCTTGCTGTACTCTCCTAGCCTTCTTCTCCTCCTCATTAGTCTCCGCCTCGGCGTTTGAGACATTTTTCTTTCTCTTCACTTCCTCTATTCTTCTTCTTTCCTCCCTGTGCGTGTCTGAAGGCCGACCCACGCATTATCATGCGTAGCAGGTGACGGGGGTAACGCGTAATTCCCCGCCCCGGGTAGACAAGTAGGGCACGTACGTACCCCCTGGTAAAGGCCAGGCCCAGGGAGGGGTGATTACCCGAGCTGGTACCTTCCGAACATGCCGATTGGTCCCTCCGTCAGCTCTCGGGAAGTGTGACCTGAGGTGTGAACAATCACCTAAGGCGGGTAAGCCCTCAGAGAGGGCCCCCACTAGGAAGGAGCGCGCCATTGGACACGCCGGTAATCACGGGGGACACCTCTGCGATGACTTCCTTCTCTTCTTCAGTGACGTTGACCCAGAAACGAAAGATAGATTCGCCTCAGCAAAAGAAGACTCTGCCTAATCTACCGAAATTTCTTGTTGTCTCTCGCACTGACGGTATAGGTTTCAATTCTGTAAATCCTTTCGTCATTCAGAAAGGTGTTGACGCAATTGCTGGCCCCGTTAAAACCTGTTCGCGTCAGCGCAATGGCACATTGTTGCTGGAAGCGGACAGTGCATTCCAAGCACAAAAGCTAATCCGGACTACGTTGTTACACACGTTTCCAGTCAAGGTAGAAGCGCACCGCACACTCAACTCGTCACGGGGGGTAGTTTTTACGAGATCCCTTGACGGGTTGTCTGATGAAGACATCCAATCCTATATGTCCGATCAGGGTGTAACAGCCGTCCACAGGGTGATGAAAAAGGTAGATAACCAGCTGACACCGACTCGTACTGTGTTTTTGACGTTCGACAGAGTTGAACTTCCGTCGAAGGTCAAAGCAGTGTATGAAGTCATCTCCGTCCACCCTTATGTACCTAACCCAACGCGCTGTTTTCAATGCCACAGGTACAACCACACCCGTCAATCTTGCCCTAACGCAGCAAAATGTGTCACTTGTTGTAGGGACGCCCATGAGGGGGATTGCCCACCTCCATCCCCTCACTGCCTTAACTGTAACGGTACCATGCGGCTTCCTCTCGAGACTGCCCTGTATATAAGGATGAAAATATCATCCAGCAAATTCGGGTTACGGAGAAGGTATCAACATCTGCCGCTCGAAAGTTGTTGGCGAGTCGAAGGCCCACTGTCCTCCCAGCGGGCACATACAGTCAGGTCCTCACCTCCACTCGACCTACTAAGGATTCAAGTACCCAGACCTGTGATTTTACTTTCGCTGACACAGTTGTGCGATCCGCCAGCCCGAAGATTGCCCTTCCTCCTGCTGCTTCTAAAGTACAGTCTTCGTCAACTTCTAGTAAATCGCGGGCACCTAAACAAGATGCCCGGACTTTGAAAAAGGAACCCGTCCGTGAGGATTTTCTGCGTTCCCAAGCTTCCCAACCGTCAACTGCCTCTTCTCACCGTCACTCTTCCTTCCCCGCCGAGGCGTGTCCCATCCGTCACGCCGTCCAACAGTTGCCGGCCTCGGCCGTCTTCTATTTCACCGGGACGCTCCGTCTGCCGGGCACCCGGCCCTTTACCGGCGGTGGAAACTGCCCCTCCTGATCAACTCAGGGAGGTGGCAGGCGCGTCGGTCGAACCTATGGTCCACGACCCTTTGCCCCTAGACAGATATAGCAGTGCTTCCTCGAAATCCGGTCCTCAGCGACCGTCGAGGTGACCCCGCTTGCTTGTTCGTTTTTATCCTTATTTCTTATCTCATTTTTATCATGGCCTTCCTTCAATGGAAAATTCGCGGCCTTCGTTCTAATCGGGGGGATTAAAACTACCCCTTCGATTGCACTGCCCCCTTCTAGTCTGTCTCCAAGAAACTAAGTTGCATCCAAGTGATCGTGCAGACCTTCCCCACTACAACTCTGTGCGTTTCGACCTGTCACCTGTGGAAGGTACCCCAGCCCATGGAGGGGTTCTGATGTTCATTCGAGACGACGTCTATTACCATCCCATTACATTGCATACTCACCTACAGGCAATTGCCATCGGCATCACTCTATCCACATTTACCTTTTCCCTCTTAATGTCTATTCGCCATCGTCATCTGCCTTTACTAGGGCAGATGTGCTACACCTCGTTGACCAGCTCCCTTCACCTTTCGTGTTGGTAGGCGACTTCAGTGCCCACCACCCCCTATGGGGCTCTCCAGCACCTTGTCCGAGAGGCTCCCTTTTGGTGGACCTTCTCCAACACCTCAATCTTGTCTGCCTCAACACTGGTGCACCGACCTTCCTTTCTGACACAACCCATACTTACTCCCACATAGACCTTGCCATATGCACTCCTCAGCTTGCCGGTCGGTTTGAGTGGTATGCTCTTTCTGGCACGTACTCGAGTGACCATTTCCCTTGTATCATCCGCTTCCTGCATCATTCCCCATCTCCTCGTCCCACCAGTTGGAACATTTCTAAAGCCGACTGGGGGCTTTATTCTTCCATGGCTGTTTTTGACGATCAGAATTTTCCCAGCTGTGACAGTCAGGTCAACTACCTCACAGAGGTTATACTCACCGCTTCCGAACATTCCATACATCGTACATCCTCTTCTCCACGTCGTGTTCCGGTCCCTTGGTGGACTGTAGCCTGCCGCGACGCGCTTAGAGCCCGGCGACGTGCTTTACGCACCTTCCGCCGCCACCCAACTTTGGAGAATTGTATAAATTATAAACGAATGAGAGCGCAATGTCGTCGTATCATAAACGACAGCAAAAAAGCTTGCTGGACTGCTTTTACTAGTTCTTTTAACCGTTTTACTCCCTCCACGGTTGTTTGGGGTGGCCTATGCCGTTTATCCGGCATCAAGGTCCACTCCCCGATTCCTGGTCTGACCGTGGAGAACGCAGTCCTCGTGGACCCCGCTGATATTTCCAACGCATTGGGCCGTTTCTTTGCGGAGGTTTCGAGCTCTGCCCATTACCACCCTGCCTTCCTCCCTCGCAAACAGGTAGAGGAGGCACGGCCACCTTCTTTCCACTCTTTTAATCGTGAAAATTATAATGTCGCCTACACCATGCAGGAGCTAGACCGTGCTCTCGCCCTGTCCCGATCTTCTGCTCCCGGGCCCGATTCCATTCATATTGAGATGCTGAAGAACCTCTCTCCTGCGGGCAAGTGTTTCCTTCTTAGTACCTACCATCGCATATGGAGTGAAGGTCATGTTCCCACAGTTTGGCGTGAAGCCATTGTTGTCCCCATCCCCAAACCAGGGAAGGACAAACATCTTCCTTCCAGTTATCGCCCCATTTCTCTGACGAGCTGCGATGTAAGGTGATGGAACGCATGGTTAACGCTCGGTTGGTCTGGCTTCTCGAATCCCGCCGCCTCCTAACAAATGTCCAATGCGGTTTTCGTCGACACCGCTCTGCTGCTGATCACCTCGTTACGTTGTCGACCTTCATCATGAATAACTTTCTAAAGAAGCGTTAAACAGTAGCAGTGTTCTTCGACTTGGAGAAGGCATACGATACCTATAGGAGAGCGGGCATTCTCCGCACATTGCTCACATGGGGCCTTTGGGGCCGCCTCCCTCTTTTCATTCAAGCGTTTTTGGCGGATCGCAAGTTCCGGGTACTGGTGGGCTCTGTTTTGTCAGTTACCTATTGCCAGGAGAATGGGGTACCGCAGGGCTCCGTCTTGAGTGTGGCTCTCTTTGCCATTGCAATCAATCCTATGGTAGATTGCCTTTCAGCCGACGTTTCCGGATCCCTTTTTGTAGACGATTTGGCAATTTATTGCAGCGCCCAGCGGACGTGTCTCTTGGAGCGTTGTCTTCAACGCTGTCTTGACCGTCTATATTCTTGGAGCATCGCAAACGGCTTCCGACTCTCCACTGATAAAACGGTGTATATAAACTTCTGGATATACAAGGAATTTCTTCTACCTTCTCTACGACTCGGCCCCGTTGCTCTCCCTTTCGTGGAGACTACGAAATTCTTGGGACTCATGTTGGATCGGAAACTTTCCTGGTCCACACACGTGTCCTTCGTGTTCTTCGTGTCCTCAGCGGGGTCGCGGATCGTACCGTCCTGCTTCACCTTTACCAGGCTATTGTTCCGTCGAGGCTCGACTACGGATGCCTTGTATACTCTTCTGCACGGCCGTCGATTCTCCGCCGTCTCAACTCTATTCACCATCGGGGATGGCGCCCGGTGCATTTTATACCAGCCCTGTTGAAAGTCTGTATGCCGAGGCTGCTGTATTACCCTTGACCACTCGGCGTGACATACTCCTGTGTCGGTACGCATGCCGCCTGCGGTCGATGCCCAACCACCCATCATACCGATTATTTTTTGACGACTCACTCGATCCCCAATATCAGATGTCTGCAATTTCCTTGCTTCCACCTGTTCGGTTTCGCCGCCTGCTACAGTGGCTCGATTTTACCCTTCCTTCCACCTTTCGGTTGAGCGACAGCCCATTGCCACCGTGGCATCAGGCCAAGGTTCACACTCACCTTGAACTTAGTTCGCTCCCCAAGGAGAGCACTCCGGATTTGGTATACCGCTCGAGGCTTGTTGAACTTCGTTCGCGATTCGATAATGCCATATTTATTTATACTGATGGTTCCAATAGCACTGCCGGTGTCGGATCTGCCTTCGTCATTGGGGACAACCGTTTCCAATACAAGCTCCCTGACCGGTGCTCGAATTTCACGGCTGAGCTTTTTGCACTCCACCAGGCCGTCTTGTATACCTGCCGCCACCGCCAACCTTTGTATGCCATATGTTCGGACTCCCTTAGTGCCCTGCAGAGTCTTAAGGACCCTTTCTCGAACCATCCTCTCGTGTATCGGATCCAACGCTCCCTCCAGTTGCTAGCAGATGACAGGTGTCACGTTTCTTTCCTGTGGGTCCCTGGCCACGTGGGTGTGCCCGGGAATGAGACTGCCGTCATAGCAGCCAAGGCCGCAGCTCTTTTGCCTCGCATGGCTACCTTTTGCATCCCACCGGACGATGTTCAACGGGCTCTTCGCCGGAGTATCGTGTCGTCATGGCACAGTGCGTGGTTTTCGCTGTACAACAATAAATTGCGAACTGTAAAACCGATCCCGAACGCTTGGAGGACCTCCTCACGCCCCTCTCGGCGAGAGGAGGTCATCCTGGCCCGGTTGCGGATCGATCACTGCCGTTTCAGCCACCGTCACTTGCTATCCGCCGACCCTGCACCGTTGTGCTCCTGCGGTGAACTGCTGACAGTGCGACGTGTTTTACTGTCTTGTGTTAATTTTAATCATCTCCTTGTAGCCCTTCACTTTCCGTCTACTCTGGAGGAAATTTTAGCTGATGACACACGAGCAGCTGCTCGAGTTTTGCGTTTTATCAACTTGGCCAACTTATCAAAGGATATTTAACCCTTTTAATTGTCTTTTATCTTTCGTTTTTAGCCTCTTCTTGATGTCCTAACTGGCAGTTACAATTTTTTTGAGATCTAGCGACTCTCTGTTCTTGTCTGGGCGCTAATGACCGTAGACGTTGTGTGCCCTAAAACCACAAAAAATGGGGGGGGGGGAGAAAATTGTTTTTGAAGAAAGAAATTTTGTTAGTGGTTCGAACAAAAGCGCAGGTGACTCCCGTTTATAAGAAACGAAAGAGAACTTACACACATAATTACAGACCAATATCGATGACATCTGTTTCCTGTAGAATTTTGGAGCATATTCTCAGTTCGAATATAGTAAATTTCCTTGGGACAGAAAAGGTTCTTTCTATGAATCAGCCCGAATTAAGAAAACATCGTTTGCCATCTTATCACGTGAAATCATGCGAGCCATGGAAGAAGAGCAACAGGCAAATTTTTCAAATGTTTGTATAGCTTATGGGACTTAACTATGGGGTCATCAGTCCCTAAACTTACAAATTACTTATGAAATAGCTAACACTTGGGATGGCACAAATATCCATGCCCGATGGGGAATTTGAACCCCCGATCGTAGTGGTCGTGCAGACCGTGTCTGACGCGCCGCAGTTCCATCGGACACCGCGGCCGGCAGGCAAATTGTGTTTTACTCTATATCAAAAAGGCGTTGGACGCAGTCCCACACTGCTACGAGCCTATGGAATAGGTTCATAGATTTGTGACTGGCTGGAAGACTTCCTAAGTAATAGAACGCAGTACGTTGCTCTCGACGGCGAGTGTTAATCAGAGACGAGTGTATCGTCAGGCTTGCCCCAGAGGAGTGTGACAGGACCGCTATTATTTTCTATCTATATAAATGATCTGATGGACAGAGTAACTTGTAATTTGCGGCTGTTTGCTGATGATTCTCCGGATTGTATGGGAGGGTGTCGTCTTCAATTGACTGTAACAGCATACAGGGTATCATAGACAAAATTTCTAGTTCGCGCGAAGAATCGCAGGTAGCTCTCAATGTAGAGAAATGTAAGGTGATGCGCGTGAATAGGAAAAACAATCGCATAATTTTCGAATATAGCATTAGTAGTGAGCTTCTTGATGCAGTCACGTCGTTCAAATATTTAGTCGTAAAAATACAGAGCAATATGAAACGGATCGAACGTTTAAGGACAGTTGTAAGTAAGGCCGACAATCGACTTCGGTATATTGGGAGAATTTTCGGAAGATGTAGTTAATCTGTAAAGGAGACCGCGGAGAAAACGCTTTTACGACAGCGATTTGAGTATTTCTCAAGTGTCTGGGACCTGCAGCAGATCAGTTTAAAGGAAGACATACAAGCAGTTCAGAGGCGAGCAGCTAGATTCAAATGTTCAAATGTTTGTACAGCTTATGGGACTTAACTATGGGGTCATCAGTCCCTAAACTTACAAACTACTTATGAACTACTTACGAACTAGGACGGCACAAATATCCATGCCCGAGGGGGGATTCGAACCCCCGACCGTAGTGGCCGTGCAGACCGTGACGGAAGCGCCTCAATCCCCTCGGACACCGCGGCCAGCGAACAGCTAGATTCGTTAGTGATAGGTTCGACCAATGAGCGTGAGTCATGGAAATGATCCGGGAACTCTAATGGAAAGACGATGTTCATTTCGAGAAATTCTGTTGAGACAATTTAGAGGACCGGAATTTGAAGTTGAGTACTTACATTTCGTGTAATGATCAGAAAGACAAGAGCAATTACGGCTCTTACGGAGGCATATAGGCATTATTTTTTCCCTCGTTCTTTTTGGGGGTGGAATAGGAAAGGAAATGCCTAATACCGGAACAGTGTACCCTCCGCCACGCACCTTACGGTGGATTGCGGAGTATATATGTAGATTAAGATATCACAACAAATTCGGTCTGTGGCTCAACCACCAATATCCGTGAGTACCATTCGAAGTCATTTGTATCAGAGTGGATTGTCCACCGCGTCTACTACTGCGTCAACGCAGCAAGTGTTTGAGCCATTTAAAGTGCGATGAAAGGTGAAGTTTGAGAACTAAAGGGAACGACATTGTCTTTACTTCCGACTTCTGATCCTGCCCGTACCATCCCCTGCCCCCCCCCCCCCTCCACCCCTCAAGATGGCGGGATTAGAGTCTGGATACACCTTGTTAACAGACTGTTTGCTTATGATCGCTATACTGGTCCTCCATCCGAAAGTATCGCTTGGAGTGGTACTGGAGAAGCATCCACTCCCGCAAGTATGCATTCCCGGCAGAATAACAACTTAGCATTACAGCTCCCGATAGCTGGATTGTGTTGTCCTCCTATATATTTGTAGTCTACCCACGTCCATACTGTAACTCAGTATTAATCATAAGGAGAGGCATTGAATTAAAATTGATCCTGTTGCCGGCTTTCGAACCCGTCAAGTCCTACTTACTAGGTAGGTACTTTAGACCACTCAGCAAACACAGCGATGTAGCCAAAGTAACAACACGGACGGTCTTAAATCACGTATCCCTCCACATCACATACTTTAATTCTGCTTCATGTTCCCTGTGACCACACATGCAACGCATCCCTTACTTTTTGCTTGGCCAAACATGTTGCATTGCCACCATGACCTCTTTCTTGTCCTGATCCCTCGCCTATCGAAAATGTCTGCTCGATAATTGCGGAACGACTGCCCCACGTTACTACACTATTGGCGACAATGACTGCTGTACCCCAACAATTCTGTCATGTCCTGTTTGATTCAGAGCGGAAACTTATAGCATCGGTTATAGCCAGCATGACCGGTAACCCTAAACACTAATTTCATCATCATCCTCTCTTAACAAGGGGCCATAATTTTAATCGTGTGACCTGTTGAGAACGCTTCATCGCCGAAATAAACTTGACTGTGATATTTCAGCAGCAGCATACTTTGGGTTAAATGAACCTTCAGAGGAGGGAAACAGTTCCCTACGAAACACCTACTGATCTTTTGGCTATAGGAGAGCTGTTGTTTTAGGACACAGATGACAGTCTCCTTTTGAGTAAGGCAGAGGGTTAGCAAGTACGTGTCTATCTCGTTGACTAGATTTAACAGGCCTAGACATCTTCGCTTGAAGGAAGATAAAGTGAAATATGTACGAAACAATGGTAAGGGACTCCACAATCTCGGGGCTCTAATCGAGAGATTCTGCGTCGGCTATTTTATACGATCCAGGATACAGGGTGTCCAGAAAAGGGCTCCCTGATTTCAAAATCAAATATCTCGAAAACAAAGATCGATAGAGGAATGCAGTCAATGGTATGTTTATTGTGAAAGCTGTAAGAAGTTTATACAGCAGGTTGAAATAATAGTTACAAAAGCTGCTAACAGATGGTGCTGTACGCTGTACAGCTCATATTCAAATGTTTGTATAGTTTATGGGACTTAACTACGGGGTCATCAGTTCCAAAACTTACAAACTACTTACTAACTAGCTAATACTAAGGGCGGCACAAATATCCATGCCTGAGGGGGCATTCGAATCCCCGACCGTAGGGGCCGAGCAGACCGTGACTGAAGCGCCTCAGTCCCCTCGGCCACCGCGGCCGGCACAGCTCATATCAGCATACATAAATGAAATAATCGTATAAAAACACTCTTTGCAAACAATCACATCACATTGTTTTCAAAATGTTCACCATTGGCACTACAGAGATGGCGCAAACGAAGAATGAAATTCGCCATCACATTTCGAAGTGTCTCAACTGAAATGGATTCACATGCCAGCAGAGATCGCGGATTCAAGCTCGTCCAGCGTGGCGGGATGCTTCGGGTAGACCATGTCTTTCACTGTGCCCCACAAAAAAAAAAAAAAAAAAAGTCACAGGAAGACAAATCCGGCGAATATGGAGGCCAATCCTTGCCTGCACTAGTAAATTTGCGATATTCCAAAGCAATGACTCGATTCCCGAAGTATTCCACAAGAAAGCGAAACACTTGGTTCGGTCCGATGTGATCGGGCTCCATCTTGCATAAACCTTCCAGTACCTGGTCGATCCTCTAACGCTTGCTGTGTGGCGACAAATTGTTCAAAATTGCAACGTGACCGTTTCTCGAATGAAAAAAGGGCCAATAATGCATCTGCTGCATACTGCAGCTCACAGAGTAACTTTAGGAGAATACAGCAATATGACTTTTCGGAATCCCAAAATTGCCAATTCTGCTTATTCACGTATCCATTCATGTGGAAGTGTGTTTCATCTGTAAACCAGATGCAGCCAACATCATATCCTTCACTACCAATCATTGTGAGCATTAGCAAAGGCAACCCTTTGTTGCACAGCTCGTACGTGTATGGCCTGGTGCGTTCGAATTTTGAGTGAAAACATGTGTAGGCTCTTTCTCAGTATTTTCTGCGTGCTGGAACGCTTCAAACCAGTCTCAGGTGCAATTCTACGGACGGATGACATTGGATTTCGCTGAATACTTCCAGAAACTGTGGCGATATTTTCAGGCGTAACTGCGGGTTGCTTGCAGCCAACATGCCCCACTAGATCATCAGTTACGCTACGAAGAGTGTACGAATGGCTTTCGCATCGGGTGCTTGAAAACTTCGCCTTGTTGCCGTAGGACTCTCTTCTAACCTGTGGTACTCTAGCATTAGAAAAACGAGTATTTCAATGGACTACATGGTTTTAATCTCTTCCTTCGGTACGCTAACCTCCTTTCACGCTCTGGGCTTCGGATCACTATTTATACTAGGCAATACGTATGGCGAATCTGTTAGCAGCTTTTGTAACTATTACTTCAAACTGCTGTATAAACTTTCACATTAAACATACAGATGTAATTCCGTAGATTTTCCCGGCGTAATAATATTTGTTGTTCCTCACGGGTTTGCGGCCGGATTTAGTCGATCTGCTGATACGATATTTCGGCGGTCCACCTGGCCGCCATCTTCAGGTATGACTGGTGCACAATCACGCCGGAACTGAGGACATATCAGTTACGGCGGCTCCTTTATACCGCGGGAACAGGCCAGTGCGCATGTGCAAGAAGTGGAAGCTCTTCTAGGTTCGGTAAAAGATGATTTGGGCGTAAGAAAGCCTGGAGTATATAAAATCCCCTGCCACTGTGGAAAGGTATATATTGGGCAGACTATTCGTACAATTCACGACCGTTGTGTGGAACATCAAAGGCACACACGTCTGTTCCAACCTGAAAAGTCTGCAGTAGCTGAACATTGTATTAATGAAGGGCATAACATGTCATTTAAAGCCACGCAAATCATTGCTGCAGCTTCACGTTATTGGGATTGTGTCCTTAAGGAAGTGATCGAAATAAGATTATCAGATAATCTTATTAATAGGGAAAAAGTTTTTCCATTGAGTAAAACGTGGAATCCCATTTTATCTAATATTAAAAACAACGGTCTAGTTTTCGACCAGCTTCTTCTTAATTTTCTATTACTCGCTTTGGCTAACTTCTATCGCTGGTGGCGCTGCTATACTCTTAACGTTCCAGAAGGCGTTCTTCCACTTCTTGCACATGCGCACTGGCCTGTTCCCGCGGTATAAAGGAGCCGCCGTAACTGATATGTCCTCAGTTCCGGCGTGATTGTGCACCAGTCATACCTGAAGATGGCGGCCAGGTGGACCGCCGAAATGTCATATCAGAAGATCGACTTAATCCGGCCGCCAACCCATGAAGAACAACAAATAAACATACTGTTTACTGCATTTCTTTATCGATCTTTGTTTTCGAGATAGTCCTTTTCTGGACACCCTGTATCTTCAGATCTACCCCTGAACGATAGGAGCAATGCCTCGAATGGGTGGAAGCCATATTTAAGTATGGTAAAATTTGTGTTTTACAATGGGCCCCTATTTTCCTATACAGTGGCAGAGACGTTATGACCATCCAGTATAAATGACGTAGCGAGTGCCGCATGGCGGCGGGTCGGCGCGGTACGACGCCATCTCTGGTAGCGCAGCTCGGCGCGGCGCGGTGGCAGGCGGTCATCTATTATTGCCGAGACGGACTAACGCGTCGCCGGTCAATCTCCCGGCGTGACGCGCGCAGAAATTAACACGGCAGCGCCGCTGTTAATTAGGGGCGCGCACCTGTCGCGTCGCGTGTCCCTCTGTAATTAGCGAAATAAAGTTGCCGCGAAAGGTCAAACGCGCCGAGGCAGGCGGAAGAGTGCGCCGCGGCGTTGCGGCAGCGGACGAGTACAATTACCACAGCCGTTAATGGGACCAGCTGCGCGCGCGCCGCGGACTGCGTTCTTTTGTCTGCGGCTGCGGCTGCGGCTGCGGCCATGTCACAGACGTTTGTGTGCCCGCCGCCGTGCTCGGGTGGCGCCGGAATAATTAACTGATTAATGTGGAAACCTTGCTCGCCTGTCAAAGTTTCACGCGCTACGGTAATCCGTTTCGCATTGGACACACGTTAAACCGCTGTCGAAGACAAACATTTCGACAGCTGTACTGCTGTTCACTTTCGCGGCGCTGCCCGGGGTCGAAGTTCTCTGGAGCTGATACCTGAAGCACTGCTTGTGCCCTTGTCGGGATAATGAATTCTTTGTTTACCTTTCCCAATGCTACTTTAGTGATACAGTATACGAACACATTTCGTAACGTGTGTGCGGCGGACATAATAGCTACGTTTTCCGATAGGACCTTTCGGTCTCGAAAAATCGGTTTGCAACAAGAGTTCGCACGTTGGTAGTATACGTACATCAAAGGTGTGTGGATAAATCATTGTAGCCTTCAGATTAAAAATAAATAAATAAATAAAATTCAAAAATTATACGCTCAACTCACATAATAGTCAATATGCAATTAATGAAAAATGGTTTCGAATGGTTTGGTGTGGCGAGTGTCAACAGCCGTAATATATTTCATAAAATGCATTTTTGAAAACCATCGGCTGTTTGTTCAGAAACTTATATACCTACCAGTTTCGGTCAATAGACCATCTTCATGGAAAAAAAGGTGTTAAAACTGAATGGTAAAATGCATCAGATAAAATACATCTAGCTGAGACAAACAGGAGTCAGTATAACTAAAAGTGTTAAAAATACAGTGGTCATCTTAGATAAAACCTATCAGTCAAACACAACATATGTTAAAATACAGTGGTCATTTTAGATAAAACCTATCTGTCAAACACAACATATATTTTTTTTGGCTGATAGGTTTTACCTAAGACGACCACTGTATTTTTAACACTTTTAGTTATACTGTGTCCTGTTTGTCTCAGATAGATGTATTTTCTTTGGTGCATTTTACCATTCAGTTTTTACACCTTTTTATCCATTTAGTATGTCTATTGACTGAAACTGGTAGGTATATAAGGTTTTGAATAAACAGCCGAAGTTACTATGAAAACTTTCACGTCCGGCGTTGTCTTCTGGTAAAATTTCCGGGTCTTCCGCAAGACCCTTGAAGATGTCTCCCGCAGTTGGAGACGAAACGTCGGGAGGAAGTATTACATCTGGACCACGGCCCATCAGCCCGGAAATTTTACCTGAAAACAGCCGATGGTTTCTAAAAATGCATTTTATGCAAAATGGTTTCCCCTGTAGCATACACGCTGCGCATACGGGTTACCGAGATTCAATACCACTTTACAAAAAAATTGATTTTCTTTACATGTTTATATTATATTTTTATGATGGGAGTTATTAAATAACGTTTTCCAACCCTCTTTCTTTGTTTAAATAATTGTCCAGAGTCAAAATAATTTATTTCATATGTTTATGTGATAATTATGATTTTTTTGCTTGTGTGTAAAACACGAAATTCTACTGTAAAAATATATGAATAAATCAGTATGAAAAGGTTTGATACAGTGATGATTAAGGATTTAATCTACCTCCAGTTTAAAAGACAGTATACTGTAATTCACGTTTTAATTAACCGTAACAGTCATTTTTAAAACATAGAATAATTTACTGTTAATGTATAATATTAAGGTCATTAACTTCATTTAAAAAGTTATAATTTATAAAACAAGCCGTATCAAAAATAAAATGTTTCCGGAAGTTGTGATCGTGCTTGGATCGGCTGAATGTGCGTCTCTAACTGATCTGTGTATACATTTTTATCATCACTCCGTGAATCAGGCTCTTTTGTGTACAGCGAGGTTTGTAAGACTGTCGCCGACTCTTGCTTCACAATTCTCATCGTTCACAGTCGTTCCACTCTTCTTCAGTGACTCCTCTCGGCGCAATTGCTTGGGTGACTTCATCTTTCCAGAATCTCGCAAGTCTGTCACGACCATACCAGAGTAGGCACTGTAGATTCAAATCTTCAGATTCATCCCTGAAAAGTTTTGTAATGAAATCATGTATGTCAAGGGGAAACTGATTTCGGAAACACCTGTTTCTAAGTATTCGTTGGTCATGATTTCTGAAAGGATTTTAATGTATGGCACACACACACACACACACACACACACACACACATACACAAACACACACACACACACACACACACACACACACACACAAACATGAGTATGGTATTAGCGAGTTGGTTCCAAATAGAAACATTCACTGCACTATCTGCCGGAAAAGATAGTTTAGATTAATCATAATCACATTTATTTTTCCATATGGTTACCAGAACTGGGAATTGCATAGCACTACATATGAGATTTCACAATTGGTAGCAGTTACCGTAGTATGTCAATTTTTCAGATTTTTTAAAATAAAAATAATTCCCGTTG
Source organism: Locusta migratoria (assembly GCA_026315105.1). Taxonomy (NCBI): domain Eukaryota; kingdom Metazoa; phylum Arthropoda; class Insecta; order Orthoptera; family Acrididae; genus Locusta; species Locusta migratoria. The sequence continues at coordinate 110,123,757 of CM048747.1, forward strand.
CAATAAAGTAATACCAAAGTATGTAAATTGGCCATTTTAGTATTGGAGATAAATGACAATTCTTTCCTGATTTCCAAACAAGGTTCGGAAAAATTTCAGGTATTTTACATAGTCACCGTAACAAATGTTGTTCACTCGTAAGGAAATCATTACATGTACTGCTTGATATATTCCACTCATGATGACCTCGGGTGCAAAATCAATCTGCAAGTTTTACCATGTAAGTCATATCTTGGTTAAGCCACTCATGAGGATTTGACCAGGCAATTCCACCAAAATGAAGGTAGGCAGATATCGGCCTTTTACGCTATTCCAATATGTCCCATGTTCCACCGGGTTCAAATCAGGTGATTTATTGGCCGACGAGAAACGTGACAGAGCGGAATCACTTATGCTTCCAGCCGTATAAAATCTGCTATTGTCGTCTTGTCAGATATTGTCAGATATTAATATCAATAGCAAAATCACGACATCCATATGTTGGCTGACAGTGATGACCGTGAAGCAAGACAATTGTTTATTTTATGTATATGAAATAGTAAAAACGTTGCCTTTCAAAATGATTGAATATGTGCTAAGACGCAAGCACTCGCTGCAACAGTGCTTGGAAATTCACTTTTGCTGACGTCGGGCGGCAGGCACAGAAATCTATACTAAGGTGGTGATCAGATAAGTACTGAGAAACATTAATTAGATGCCTGTCAATATTTGTACTACAGCAAACTATTAAGGCTCCGTATAGAAATGTCAGCACTTTCATTAAAATGTGAGTCCCAAAAGCTAGTATGGAAAGAGAAACACTCAAATCCCTCAAGAAAGCTATAGTTTAGTAATGTGGCAAGTCCTTTTTGTGAAACTAACAAAATAGCATCTTGAGATAATTTATTTCAATGCAAGTCTCTAGAAAAGCATCTGTATTAAGATGAAATATCCTTCATGCTGATGAGTTACCTGTATCTTTTGGGTTGTATTCAGATTTTTTTGCATCAACGACTGGAGCATAAGTGGCAGCTTTGCCAACTTACCTCCCTTTTATATCTTGTGAATGCGATATTTCCATTAAATGTATCAGCATATGTCGCTATCAATTCACTTTTTTAACCATAGTGCAACAATATGGTGTAACAATAATATGAAGGTTAGTAAAATATAACTGGTTCTATTGACGGAATTAGTTTTCTATTGTTCTCCAAACTCCCCTATAATCTGAGGTGCTTAAGGGAACCACACCCTGGTTCAGCTTGAAAAATTCGATATTCAGTGTCCAACATATTTCTATAGATTAAGATTTTCTTTAAGTACTCTGAAAATTTTTTTCGAGTATTTACTGTGTATTTTCCTACCACGTATGTTTATGTGTTACGTCCACTTTTCTATCACACACTTCTCTACATAATTTTTAGATCTTTATATCCCCTATATTGCACGTTAGGGATTGTTTTTACTCCTGAGTATGTTGCCTATCCTTGGAATGCAACGGTCGGTATTCTTTTGTCTCTACTGGTGGCTTATTTTAGAGGAACAAGTGGTGGAATGGAAGTTCATGAAGTACAACAAATATTTCATCGCTCCGTAGAAACAAGAGGCATACGGTACATCAAATATTTGGGCGATGGTGATAGTATACAACAATATGGTGAACTCTAAGGCATATGGAGATGCCATTATTAGCAAATTAAATTTGTAGTCCATGTTCAAAAACGTTTGGCCGCGCGGAAATAGCCTGGTTAATTTAACTTAGTTTGTAAGTTTAGGGACTGATGACCAACGTAGTTTGGCCCCATAAGAATTACAAACATTTGAATATTTCCAAAAACTTTTGGGAACAAGACTGAGAAAACTAACTGTTGATATGAGAGGAAAAATATTAGAAGATGGAAAATTGTTGACCGGACAGTGTCGCTTAACTAAAAGTGAAATAGAGAACTTGCTGGTGTATGATGGGCAGGAAATTAGGAAATATAAAGATAATCTGGAGGCAATGAAGAGAAATGTCTGGGCCATATTCTTCCATAAGTCCTCTACTGATTATAAACCATGTCACGGAAGAGAGTATTCTTGGTGCGTGTACGATAGGACTCAGTCAACTGGAGAACCTTATTCTCACCAGCATTATCTTCCTGCTGCTGTTATTACAGTACTTAAACGTATTTTCAGAGGCATGGTTCATCCTGACCTTCTAAGGAAATCTCTGCATGGGCAGACACAGAACTCAAATGAATGTTTCAACTGCATAATTTGGAACAGCCTTCCTAAAACTGTATTTGTAGGCATGCATACAATGGAAATAGAAGTTCATGATGCTGTTATTACATTCAATTATGGTGATATTGGAAAGCGTTGCGTACTGTAAAACCAGGGAATTAATCGTGGTAAATGATTTCTGGGCTGCAACAATGCTATAGAATGAGGATAGCCGATGCAGATAGGTCTGCATCTAATGTGGCGAAAAAAGCAAGGCGAACATCCAGAAAGGTGAAAAATAAAGTGGAAGATGGAGGCCAAAGAAGGACTATCATATGCTACAGGAAATTTTAATAAACTGTAAGTAACAATTTTCATTTTTTCCTTTATATTCAGTTTCCCACAAACTACAATTTTCAGTGCATATGCCCCTATATCAGAAACAATCATAAATAAATGAAATTTTCAGAGACTCTGGTTAACATAAAAAGGTACCTCTGTACTACATTCATTAATATTCCTCCATTAGGAAGTTCACAAATAATATTTTCTGCAGAAAAAAACTTAATATTTTTAGTTAATAAATTTAAAAAAAGTATTTGTCAAAAACTATAAAATGGATAAAGTAGATTTTAGTACAGTTAACTCTATTAGCATCATATAACATACAGTAAAATATTAAGGTCCAGCATCAAAGAGTTTTTTTTTTTTTTTTTTTTTTTTTTTTTTTTTTTTTTTTTTTTTTTTTTTTTTTTTTTTTCAGAAATGTCAAATCCTTGCCTACACTACCATGGGTTAGGTAGGCCGGGTGTGGCCCCCTTAAACCAACGCAAAACCAAACTTAGCTGAATACAATAAATTGAAACACCACATACAGAGACGTTTCAGTACTACAAAAGAAACTGCATACACTACGCTTATGTCATGTTTTGGAGTTTTGCTGCCCAGTGTTGGATCGTTATCAGGTGGGTTTGACGGAGGATATCGAAAGAGTCCAAAAAAGGGCAGCTCGTTTCGTATTGTCACTATACAGGGGAAATGATACAGGATCTGCGATGGGAATCATTACAACAACGACGATTAATGCTGCTGCGTGGGTTACTTATGAAACTCCAATCGCCAACATTCTCCTCCGAATGCGAAAATATATTGTTGACTCCCCCTTACATACGTAGAAAATGGAATGGGAGATAAATAGAATAATGGTGGTGTGATTTGCAGATTATCCCATGTAGACGTAGATGTATAATTTGGGAATGAAATAATCTTGGCTCGTCTATCATCATCTTGAGATTGTATTGCAGAGAAGGTTGCGGAAATAAGAATAACTTACAGTAATTTTACCAGACTCCAAAGACATACGAAGCCGTGAGAGCGGACTTGGGATATTGAGCGAAAGCGAAGAAGGAAGCTTTGCCACGTGTCCGGAGGTAGGAGTGGCAGTGTCAAACCTCTCACCACTAGAGGTCGGGGTGCCCCGCGGGCGGGAGAGGGTGCGAGGGCCCCGCGGTAAACTGCCCAACTTGCCTCATGCTTTACCTCGCTCCTCCATTGAAGGTTCCAAAGGCTGCTATCGCGCCTATAAAAGAGCAACGCCTTATCTGCCCTCAGCCGCTTCCCCCATCTTACTGGGTTTGTCACTACCTGCGGTTTACAAAGCCCAATTTCATTATAAGTGCCGCCGTTTTTTATACATCACTCTAATTCACCATTACTATTTCATTAGTGACTACTCTCAACCGCATTATAAATTCATCAAACAAGTTTTAAAATGAGTATATTCCACCGTCGTGTTCTTGACAAAAAGAGTTCATCATTACTTCGCTTGTTTATGTGAATATCGTAATAGTTATATTGGCCGTCGATTCATTTTTGTGAGAATTATCAGTTAGTGGTATCTCTGAAGATCACACCCATCATTTAAGCGTACTTAAGCTTTGGCTGCTGATAGCCCAACCACTTTGGGAGAAATTTAAAGAAACAGAAGGACGGTCGTGTCAGTCAGCTCCTGTTGACGATGGTGGAGTCATCTATTCTAAACGAGGTAATTATTATTACTAATTTGAATGCATAAGCTGTTCGTCTTACTCATGGATATCTTTTCACGTATTGACGACTGTGTGGATGATATTTTTCTTAAGATCCAAATATTCTAGATTACAATATAATAAATGGCGATGAAAAGTCACCTGTTACTCATAAATTTTGTTACCATCATCGTTCTTAAAGGATAGAGGGCTCCTGCCCCATCAGAAATTTAATTGCTTTCAGTACCAGGTTAAACAGTCGGGACTGGCATTTTTCTGTGTACGAGTGATAGAGATAGTGAGATAGTCAGGCCTGGTTACCACTTCTCCATTCCAGAGACACTCGATGTTACCACGATTTGCCAGGCTAGGCAAGAAACTGCATATCTTTGACAGTGATTGGGAACTTGCAGTTTCCACAATAGTAAATTTAAAAAATCAGGGATATCAGTAGCAATTAGAAGTCGTATGTAGTAAATAATAGTATCAATCTAGAATAAACAGGTTGTGCCATATGCTGTTTGACGTTCGTACTTACCTGTTGCCCTTGTCTTAAGCAGTCGAGTCAGGCTTAGATTTTAGTGAAAATGTAAAACCGGAGTAGCAAATAGTAATGAAGAACATGTGCCATATGATGGCCAGATGTCGTACTGTGTTCTAATGTCCTTGGGTTTTATGCTATGGATGTATAATACAACTGTTTTTGAGTTAATGAACCAAGACACTAATTTTATTTAAAAAAAATTACACATAGTACTTTACCTTTCGGAAGATCTGATATGTTTACCTAAAGTGTGATATTGTAAAACCCGCACCTGACTTCTTGCTTATGTTGTATAACTTGACGTGATGATAGATCTAAAGTTGTGAGATGGTGAAAAAATGAAACTGAATGGCGCATCCACCAGTTTCACGAGTTACGTGGTCCAGCGTCAAGTGGCAAGTAGTCCGGGCCTCCTCCATACCTTGGCTGACGAAACTGGGGTCATTGTGACGTCATAAAGCTGACTAATTTTTCTTCGGTTTGCCCCTCGCTGCTGCATAGCCGCCGCGGTGGAGTAGCCGAGCGGTCTAAAGCACCTCGCTGAGGAGCGCGCGGTTGCTCGCCGTGGAGGTTCGAGTCCTCCCTCGTGCATGGGTGTGTGTGTTTGTCCGTAGGTTAGTTTACCTAGGTTTAAATAGTTTGTAAGCTACGGACTGATGACCACGCAGTTTGGTCCGATAGATTTACAGACATTTGAACATTTGCTGAATAGCCTTGGGAAACTTTGATCTGGTCCTGCAGGAAGACCGCCATACATGTTCCCCTGTTATATAGCCCCACAAACCTCTGTCTCACTTCTCTCTTCCAACTGTCAGCACACATCAGTGCAATATATACAGAAGGCACTGACCCGTAGGCCCAAATTTAAATAGTTTCATTAGTTCCTTTTCCAGGATTTTAGTACCAGAATTAAATTTTCACTCTGCAGCAGAGTGTGCGCTTATATGAAACTGCCTGGCAAACCGAAATTGTGTTCCGAAACCGGGATTAGAACCTTGGACTATTGTCTTTCGCTGGCAAGCGTTTTACTTACTGAGCTATCCAAACTTCCAAACTTTCCAAACTTCATAGAACTTCTCCTGTGTAATTTACGCGACTAGCGCACCTAGTACCTGCAGCGTATTTTGTCACTTGCAGTTGTGAGGGGCCTGAAGATAACTTTGGAAAGAAAAAGCGTAACAAATTTCACTCATTACAGTAATTAACTTTTGCATAATGTAAAAAGATTGTAATGAATTTATAAATTTTCTGATTCAGTGTGTTGCAAATTGCAGTTAGACTTGAAGAGATGAGTGTTGCGGAAAATGGTGTCAGCCCTCTCTACAAGACCAGATACATACAATACAGACAATAAATTTGCAGCTGCAAAAAATCGAACATAACAAAAGTGACGAATGCATTATTATATTCTGCTGAGACGATAACACAAAGAAGAAGTGGTGTAGAACAATTAGAGAAAGAAGAGAGCAAAAATTGAGAAATATATCAGGCCCTAAAAGAGGCAGTGAACTAATGATGCAAAGACCTAGGGATGAACTCTACCGAAACATTATAAAAACATAACGAGAAATGAGAAGAGCAGGGTTTGCGGGCTATAGACGGAATTATCAAGATTAGATCCCAAGATCGCGTAACTAATGAGGATGTGCTCAAAAGAATTGTGGTGAAAAGTAGTTTCTAGCATATTCTAAGAGAAGGGATAGGTTGGTAGGACACATTCTGAGACACCAAGGAATCGTCAACTCAGAATTAGAAGGAAGAGTGTGAGGTAAAAATCGTAGAGGGAGACCGAGGGACGAATACAGTAAGCAGATTCAAAATGATGTAGGTTGCCGTCGTATTCTCAGATGAAGAGGCTTACACAGGACAGGTAGGGTGGAGAGCTGCATTAAACCAGTCTGCGGACTGAAGACCACAACAAGACCAGACAGAATGACGAAAAGAGTGTGGGAAAAACAAGGAGGACAAGAGGAAAGGTAGGAAGCAACGGGATTGTAAAGCTTTAGGAGGACTGCCTGAAATTGAGGACTAGGTGGAAGAAAAGAATGCCTGGAGAAGCATGTACACACTCACCAGTATGCCCGAGATTTAGTGAAGGTATACAGGAAAAGAAAACCACCAGTGGAGCAGACCAGGGAAGATGGAGGGCGAGAGAGAAGAAAAGGAATAATCAGCTTCTGGAAGCAAAAGAGAAAGCTATCTATAAATGGGCTGCCGGTGGTCCTACAAAAGCCGCAAAGCAAGACGATTGAGTATATAATGTTTTGATAAGAAACCAATTCACTGGAGTGTTACCCAGTGTCGATATGGGTACATACTCTCCGTGGACTTACAAACTACTTACACTCTCCTAAACTCTCTCTCTCTCTCTCTCTCTCTCTCTCACACACACACACACACACACACACACACACACTTACGCTTCGCAACGAGGAGCCTCAGAATTCTCGGTCACTCCATCGTGGCTACATTACAGAAAACCTGTCTCCGTATCGTATTCCAGCTCAGGCATACGACTATGAAATACACTGCCCTGTGATATGCGATTTATCGAAATCCACACGACATTGCAGAGGAAATTGAAAATGTCCGTATCAACGGCGGCATAGCCTCCATTGTTATGCTATTCTCATTTCTTTCTTTCTTATTTACATCATAGGTTAGAACCTAAGAATTCTGTTTGTCTTCCTCTAACCAACCTACCTCATCTATACTTCACCCAGTTATATCGTCTTATGTTTCTTCTCGATGAAAATTACTAACAATCTGCAGGAACATCAGTATGAAATTCGACGCTCAAAGTTTAAAACATGCTTACTGTCGTATATATATATATATATATATATATATATATATATATATATATATATAGTCACTGTTATTATTATCATTTTTGTTTGTTATGGGTAGTTACCTTTCTAGTAGTGGTACAATACAACAATTCAATCTAAAGCTGTAGTGGAGTGGCTGAGCGTTCTAACGCTCATTGATGAGGCGCGAGCGGTTGTTCACCGTCGGAGGTTCGAATCCTCTGTCGGTTATGCATGTGTATGTTGCCCTTAGGTTAGTTTAACTTAGTTTAAGTTGGTGTAAACGAAGGCTTCCGTGGCCGTTGTCGCTAAGATTCGTCGGGGATTTTGGCCGCATTGCCAATATATATATATATTATTCGACGTTTCGGGCGCTGTTGCAAGTGGCATTTCTCAAGGTGTTTGGCTGACTGAAATACCTTGACAAAGGCCGCTTACAACAGTGGCCGAAACGTCGGAATAATACATATTTACATTGCGGCCAAAAGCGGCCATAAAACCGTGAAGAAACTCATTGTTACTTTAAGTAGTTTGTAAGCCTATGGACTAATAACCACAGTAGTCGATTCCTATAGATGTAGACACATTTCAACATTTTATTCCATCAACAATGTTTACCTTTTCAAAGATTAATATTCCTATTATACGTGGTATGTTTGTAATGTACCATACAAACTGTCAATTTTTAATCGAAGTAAGTTTCGTTAGATGTAAGTTGCCAGATGAAATAAATGCATTAATATAACTAAATAAAATACTAAGGTAACAGCATTGAAAACAGCAACTTCTCAGTTTGTACCATGCCATTCCTCTGTTTCTCGTTACTGACCGCTTGGTGCTTCAAATCCACCTCCGGCCATCCAGATTAAGGTTTTCCGTGATTTCCCTAAATCACTCCTGGCAAATGCCGGGATGGTTCCTTTGAAAAGGAACGACCGATTTCCTTCCACATCCTTAGCCAAATACTCCGAGCGTAAGCTCCGTCTCTAATTACCACGCTGTCGACAGGACGTTTATCTCCAAGCTTCCTTCCTCCTACTGACCGCTTGGAGCATTACCATCGCTTTAGCTCCACTTTTCCCCTATTTAACGACTGCCTGTGCTAGTTCGTTGTTAAGTAATTCTCATCGTGAAGGGAAACGTACTTCAATTGGCCATCCGTTACGTATACTACAGTGTGCCAAGACAGCGAAATTTTATCGACAATCCTGGTGGCCTAAATGAAATTGAAAACTAAAGCCTGAAGACAGATTATTAATTACTTATTAACGAACAGCTGTTGTTCTTTATCCAACATACAGAGAAATTGCGACTACTGTCAGCAAGTGTTGGTGTGTAGCTGTGTTTACCGGCCGTCCTCCGGAGGATTCCCAGTGCAGCAGTCGGCCACGGCGGTACACGGCGCTGGCGTCGCCCGCGGACAGGGCCCGCTTGTAGGTCGCGCCTGGGACGACGCCGGCCACCAAAAGCAATTAGACGCGACGCGCAGCGCCGGTCTGCAGCTGGCCGCGACTGCGCATGCGCCGCTGCCTGTGTCCCAGCGTCACAGGCTAATTGCGCGTGACGTCAGAGCAGCGCCTCGCGGGCAGGCCGGCCCCGCGCTGTTACTTGTCAGCCGCGGAGGAACACGAGCGGCCGTGTTCCCTCCACGGCGCGAATTTCCTACCTGATCGCCTAAACCATGCACCAGGTACGAGCACGACAAGGACGTGAGCTAGTGTTGAGAACACGTTATTTATACTGCACGTTCAGTCTCAGCACACGGACAACAGAGTGAGAGCTAAACAGAAATTTTTTAGCTGCCTGTGGGCATTGAATTCTGCCAACACGGAAAATTGAAAATATGTTAATTACTAAACGAGAGGTCGCGTTAATCAGTTGTACAACTGATTCACGTGCCTCTGGTTGGACTCCATGCAGCAGACGTGCGGTTGTCCCATAGGATGACTGGAGACAAAGGCAGAAGGATCTGAGGATGGCCTACTGAAAGACCGAAAGCTTTCAACTCCCCCCAACCATGCTGTCAAGAACTTTTTGTTGTCAAAATTAGATAATTTATGCGTGACCGAGGTTCTAACCCGAGTCTCCAGTTATGCTACTGTCAACGCCGTCACCTTCACGAATTAAGAACCGCAGTACCTCTCCCAATACACTATTAGCGGCATTTCGCCAGCCCAATAACAGTTCAAGCATGCCGGCCGCCGTGGCCGAGGGGACTGAGGCGCTCCAGTCACGGTCTGCACGGCCACTACGGCCGGGGGTTTGAATCCCCCCTCGGGCATGGATATTTGTGCCGTCCTTAGTCTTAGCTAGTTCATAGGTAGTCTGTATATTTAGGAACTGATGACCCCGTAGTTGAGTCCCATAAGTTCTACAAACATTTGAGTTCAAGCATGACATTCTCACGTACTGAGTGGATAATATTAATTAAAAAAAAATTCAAATGTTTGTAGAGCTTATGGTACTTAATACGGGGTCATCGGTCCCTAAATTTACAAACTACTTATGAATACTAATACTAAGGACGGCACAAATATCCATGCCCCAGGGGGATTCGAACCACCGACCTTAGTGGTCCAGCAGACTGTGGCGCGCCGCTGAGCGCTCGGCCACAGCAATCGGCTATTAATTTTAGTATGTCATATGTCACACCACTGACTTACGTTGCTTGACATCTGTCCTACATTTTGTTTAGCCTCTTTATTCTTATAAAGACTATTAGAGGACCCGTGGGAATACTTCGCACCGTTAGTGGAATGACAAAGAAAGGAAAAAAATGGAAGTAAAGTTGAATGTTCACATATAGCTTTCATCAGAATCAATCAAGTGTTTAAAAGAGCAAATGAAAGAGCTTGATCCGCTGAGTGTTGATAGGTCAAAATGAACTGCGTACCTTAATTAGAACCGATTAAAATATTCAATGCAATGACAGAAGGATATTGCGTTTTAATAAAAATAAAGGATGGAGAGACTTAAGTCTGATGCTTGATAACAAATCTGCGAATGAACACTGTTCGTTTAAAGCAAAAATGAAGGAAATCAGTCGGATAGAACGTCCTGACCGATACCATTTCACAGCAAGGACATCGCCAAAGAAATATACAGAAAGAAATAGCATTTGAGTATAGAAAAAGGAAGGTGATAGTTATGTACATTCTAATAAATGATGACAAATATGTGCATGAATGTCTTTAGTTTAATACAGAAATGAAGGAAATCGGCCGGGTAGTTTGGTCCGTCCGACTGTCTTTAGTTTTCGCAGATTCTTTCAATGTATAAGATGTGTTAACAAAATTAAGCTGTATTCGTCAACCACAACATCCACGTCTAGAGCGATGTACGGCTCTATAAAGGAAATATGGCTCGATATAGTCTCACGGTCTAACCGTTAACATCTGAATTCATGCCCAGCAACTACGAAAGCTGCAAAGATTACATTGTACCTATGTTCCTAAAGTCCTATACATAGGTTTACGCAATAATGCTCGAATACAAAATCAGTATAAATGATTCATTAAAAATAGCTTTTAGTCCAATGTTTGCAAATGATATTGACAACGCCATGTAATTCAGCTGAATAATTTAACCACATGTGTTAATGTATTCGTATGGTCCTACACAAATAAAAGTAATAAATTAAAAATACCTTTTAAAATTGTCAGAAAAGATGGGTGTTGATGACATGTTGTTGACGATCGGGTGCACCAGACACTCTTCTTTATGAACCTAATTGCGATCTGAGTTGGAAAGTTTAACATTAATTATTTCACGCGATTTATTTTCATAATAGTTTGGAATAAATTGGGAGCTGTTAATCTTTTTGTGTACTGATGCTGAAACTTTTCATTTGTGTCCGTAGTCACTTCGTTTGCTGCAAAGAGACATTTGGTGTTCCTAATATAATCATATTAATAACTTACAGCAACTGTATTGCCATTATCTGCATTACAATGCTTTCTTTTTCTGTGACTTTGCAATGAGATTCTTTAAAAAAACAGCACTCCTAATTAACGAACTGAGAATAGCTATGTTGAATGGATAAAAATATACACCTGTATTTTTATTTTACGTGAAATGTCACTCCAGCCGTTAGGAAATACCAGCACATGCTATTTCTGACACAGAATTTTCGTCTTGACTGATGTTCGGACATTGTTATTTAACGCATTAAAAGTTATGCTTTCTCCCAAGAAATACCTTTAAATATCAGAAATAGAATTAACGCGATGGACTCGTTTCACATTCCTTACGTTTGTTTCATTATATTTTATGTGTGACTGATTAAGGAAGATATTTTCGTCTTACTTATCTCAACCTAATATTTATTTTTTTATAATAACCATCGTATCCCAGGGAATTCCCTTATACCAGTATTCCGCAGTTCTGCCTTAATATATTTTTTTTAAACCATATTGTGATACGGTGCGTGGTTCACTAGTCAAAAATGGGCAAATTATTTTGAAACTTAGTGATGTATTGCAACAGCATTGACAGCCGAGGCTACCTGGCATTGTGATTGTCATTATTCAAACCGTAGTGAGGTAGCTTAGCTGCTGTAGCAGCTGCCTCAGTGATACTGGACAAGCTCATACAGCAAGGGACAATAGTGAGTAGCACACTAGGTTCGGCAGTGGTGCTTTGGCAAGAGGGCTTATACACAACTCGCACGAAATGTTCAAATGTTTGTAAAGCTTAAGGGACTCAATTGCGGGGTCATCAATCCCTAAACTTACAAACTACTTATGAACTACCTTACACTAAAGACGACAGAAAATCCATGCCCGAGGGGGGATTCGAACCCCCGACGGCGGACTGCCGCGCGCGCCGCAACACGGCGCTCCAGCACGCGCGGCTAATCCGCCGCGGCCAACTCGCACGCTGTCACCGATTGTAAGTAACATAATAACTAAACGTGTTATGATCGCAGGAATTACAATTTGAACTCCATCATGCTGATTGCAAGAAGCTTAATTCGTATTTGTAAATCTACCAGATTCAACTGCTAGTTTAACTACTTAAACTAAGGTAAACTAACCTAAGGACATGTCAAGCACCCATTCCCGAGGAGGGACTTGAAGCTCCGACTGCGAACAGCCTCGCTCACCGCAGTACGGCGCCGCAGTGCGCACGGCTAATCCGTCGCGACAGAATGTCGTGCAGACCATGTAAGTCGATAGATCCGCGTACCAGGAGGTGCAGTCCACGTTGACGGTATAATTATTGTTATGATCTGGGGTGCATTTTTCTAGTGAGGAACTGGCATGAAATGGTCGTAGAATGTCTCACGGTTTGTTTTCTCGGATACTCATTTTTACCTTTGAAAATCCTGACAGTTTCAGAATGTATATTGCGCCACATTGCTCCACGGCTTTTTGAAATTGTGACAGATACTGGCAGCGGTCGTCCGCTGTGATGGCTAATCCGCATTTAAACCCCATAGAGCCAGTCTAGGTGACTTAGAAGGCAGGCCTTATGAAACTGAGCATGCACACAAAATCTGATCAGAACTGTTTGTCGTTCTGCTGTAGTATTGGTTTTAGTTGGGTTTAGAGGAATATCAAATGTTTGTAAATCTATGGAACTTATTTGGTTATTGGTCCCTAGACTTACTAACTACTTAAGCTAACCTACGTACAACACACACAGATACACACAGACACACCCCTATGCCCGAGCGAGGACTTGAAACTCCGACGGTGACCAATCCCGCGCTCCGCAGTAAGACGCATTAGAATGCTCGCCCTCTCGACCGCGGCGTCTAGAGTAAGGACGTGTTCTCATTTTCAAAGCTTCTTACAGTAGTACTCAGGGCTACAAGAGGCCACACAGAAACGACCTTTTGTAAGTACGATTAATAGTAGTATTCTAACATGCAAATCATTTAGTTCTTCGTCCACAACAGAAAATGAGATTCGATACCATTTCATGGATCAGATGCACGACGACCACAATGTGATTAATATGACACTTGGAATAAGCAACATTGATCGTAATCCTTGCTTCATTAATAGCAAATCGATTGCAGTCACAGAGTGACCATCATTTATACACACCTTCAAGCACTCATATGCAGTTGGTTACATTGAAATTACTGTTCATGTTAATATGCTGTATGATTTGATACACATTTAACTTCCGTAACCGTGTCAGTGAGCTGTAATAGTAACGCCTCCTTCGCCTAGTATGAAATATAAAGAAAAGTGGCCGCATAGACAGGTAGACGCTACGCTGTTGCTAGCGCAGTTGTACGACGACTGACAACGTATTCCACAAATATTTCACATAGAGAGTGCCTATCGCTTTCGCAACTTCTGTTCCAAGTGAATTATCACTTGTCAACCTGTCTATAAGACTACTGTTACTTCAGATTTAACACCAGGTGGAGGAGGTATGACCATTAGAACTGAAAAAGATTAATATTACAAGAAAAATGTTTGGTCGCATGAAATCTTTATTTGACTATTGCACATCGATTTCGGTCACTAAGTGGCCATCTTCAGTGCTATAAACGAAGGCTTTTAGGTCCATTTAGACTAGCAGTTTACATTTTAACGTGGGAGTGTATCAGTATACAGTCAATGTCAAGCATAATAAAGTATTATGCATGAGAGTGACTGCATACCGTAAAACTCCCATGTCAAAATGCCCACAGGGCTTCGTTTCGAGCACCGAAGCTGATCACACAGTGAGCGAAATCGATTTGCAATAGTCAAATAAAGACTTCATGCAACCAAACCTGTTGATTTTTTTTTTTTTTTTTTTTTTTGTATTATTAATGTGGTCGCTCTGAACATAGCTCCAGATGGAGTCGTCTGTTAGAAAGAGTTGTTACGTATGTGATGAAAGGTCCCATATATTAAAAAAAAAAAAAAAAACAGCCCGGTGTCCCTCTCAGAGAGCGACGTTGTGGCATATACATGGTGAATCACCCAACACTTGCACCGCAAATATTTCAGAAACGTAAAGTGCGATTGATGTGCGGTATTCACAGAATGGACTGGTAGTCAAGGACTCTTATTGTTAGCCAATAAACAGATTGTAAAACCACCTAGAAAGTGTATTTCTTATGAAAATATACAATTTTTCAAATGGAACAACGGTTGTTTCTATCATGCACTGGAATTTGTGACACCAGCTGTGTACAAAGAATTTGGAATGGCATTTTTATCAAGTTTAATTCGACAGCTACAACCATTCCAATTTTTGGGGGCGGAGGCTACGACAGAGTTGCTGACTGGCCACTGGTCATGGGCCGTGCCCCAAGGGCTAGCCACTCAGTCAGCTACGCTATCGGAGCCTCCGCCGCCGAAACTTTGAACGGTTGTAGCTGCCAAACTAAACGTAAAAAACTTCATGCAAACTTCTTTGTACACAGCTGGTGTCAAAAATTCCAGTGCATGATAGAGACAACCAGTGTTCCATTTAAAAAAAAACTGTATGTTTGCATAAAAAATACACTTTCTAATATTACAATCTGTTTATTGGCTAAAAATGCGAGCCCCTGACTACCAATCCATTCTGTGAAAACCGCACATCAATCGCACTTGTCGTTTCCGCAATATTTGTGGTGCAAGTGTTAGGTGATTGACCCTGTAGAACATGGACTATTGCTGAGATACGAAACAGAGGTCATGGCACGTCATATTTATACATACAGATACCTTAGACTGTTGCAACCGAAATATATGAAATCCTACAACACGCCAATCGTTACTGTAACTTCATCTATAACCATCTTATATGAGTGCTTGAGATCTGCACTGATGGTGGTCACTCTGTGATTGAAATCGATTTGCTATTAATAAAGTAAAACTTACGACCAATGCTACTTATCCCAAGTGTTATTTACTTGGTTTTCAAACTGGCAAACTGACCGTTTCCGGGCGCAGGGATGTAGAAAATAATATATCGGCTAGCTACATGGAAAAGAGTCAACACTGTCTAAAAAAAAGGGGGGGGGGACCGCCAAAAGTATAAAGTATTTCGAAATTATAAGTTACTTACATTATTAAAAAAGGTTTTATCTGTAGATAACAATTCGTATTAGAGCCAGCGTTATACTATGTTTTTGTAGAATTTTAGAAATAACTACTGAATAATTTAGAACCCTTAATGATTATTACAGGTAGATTACATAAATGGTTGTTATGATGTGCAACGCCGGAGTGTACCACATGTTCAATTGTAGAGCTTATGGGAATTAACTACTGGGTCACCAGTTCCAAAACTTACAAACTACTTATAAACTAGCTAATACTAAGGATGGCACAAATATCCATGCCCGAGTGGGGATTCGAACCCCCGACCGTAGTGGCCGTGCAGAACGTGACTGCCGCGCCGCAAACCGCTAGGCCACTGCGGCCGGCCGGAGAGTACACTGGCGAGCGGCGGCAGAACGGAGCAAGCTGCCGGTGATCCGCATAAAAGCTCTGTACACATGAACTTTATTTAATGAACAAGGAAATTCTATAAATCGATTTCATACTCTGGTAATCTCTGAAACCCCTAAGTCAGCGGTCAGGGGATATCTATTGAAATACAATTATTTTTGCTCCTAACGGACGAATGCCTGAAGCTACTTTGCAAAATAATACAAGTTTATCTGGATTTTTCTATATATTTCTCTTCCACGTCTAATGATTTTTCATATTATCTTGAGACTGAAAATTAAAATTATAAAAGAAGTGTAGTTTTCCAGGATTTTTAATACAAATATGCCTCTCAAATTTCATATTATTTTATGAATGATACGCGGTGGAGTAGCCGAGCGGTCTAAGGCGCCTCGCTGCGGAGCGCGCGGTTGCTCGCCGTCGGAGATTCGAGTCCTTTTTGGGGCATGAGTTACAAGCTTGCTTGGGTTTTATTTGCGGACGGAGAAGTTAGTACTGCTTCCTCCCTCAAATACCCTAAAACCTCCACATCCTTAAGAATGCTGTTGCGTAGCAGTGTGCGTTTGTACCGCCCTACAGTACGCACGAGGTTCCGCAGTTGCTGTCCAAGTCTTTATGGAAAGCATAAAGTTCTGACTAACCTGTTGTCTTCTATAGTTGTGTCCCCAGCACAGAAGACAGCACACAGGTCGTTAGTCGCTGTCGAAGATTCGATTCCTTCCTGGGGCATGGTTGTGGGTGTTTTCCTTAGGTTAGTTTAGTGTAAGTACTTTGTAAGCTATGGACTGATTACCGCGCAGTTTGGTCCGATAGATTTACAAAAAATTGAACATTTTATGAATGAAACTAAAATATGATGAGAGTAAAATAAAAATTAATAAGGGAGTATGAAATTTTACGTGTGGACCCCGATAAAAGTTTTCAAAAGTATCCGAACCCAATCTAAGATTCCTTGGCTACCGCTGCTTTACAGACTTGGCGATAAAGTGTGCCAAGTTCTGCAAGATAGAACACCGGCTCACTAGCAGCTGGCAACACCCGTGCCCTACTGAGAGGAGACAACAGGCACGTCTCCGTGACACGCCGCCGGCAGCCACGGGTGTATGTGTACCTCTTCCTAGGGCACAGACGCGGCAGTCGCAAACACGGAGCGGGTCGCAGGGCGGGCGGGCCGTCTTGTTAGACGAGACCAGATGGCACGAAGGCCCGATTAGGACAGCAGCGCGAGCGCGCCTGAATCGCGGATTAAGTTAATTACTTGTTGAGCACTTGCGAGATAATCCGGTCACGGGATCTGCTAAGACCGGCTCCATTAGTTAAATTGGATGCTCGCCGCCGCCACGCAGACGCCTCCCCTGGGAGGAGAGGACGCCGGATGCCGACTGCAGGCGCATTGCGTGCAGCGCGCCGCCCTGCCAGGCCTGGCCACGGCCGTTGCCTGCCGATGGACGACAATGGCCGTAGTCGGTTCATCGCCCACGCGCACCTCTCTTTGGACGTTACCGTCGGAATCAATTGCAATAACCTCTTAAAAAAACCTTCCGAAAACTTTCACAATTTCGTCACAGTCTAACATATACAGTCGCGACACTCAATGCTGTGAACGTTTATTATAATGATATACCAACAACACTGCTTTATATTTGCTGTTATTATTTATAAACCACAATGAGCTCATTTCGGCCTTTAGCCATCATCAGGTGCTCTGTAAATGCATTTGAATGGTCTAAATATACATGTAAGTATTGTAACTATAGAACAATTTCTTAGTTCTTACCTTACATGGATTATCGTATGTCTTTATTTTTCACCTAGATGTCGATTGGTGGCTGGTAGCTTCTTACGTTATTTCCATATTGACAGCTTTGTTGACAGTGTATTTGCGATATACTATGTTTACATAGTTACAATTGAAGTGTTTAGTGGAGAATTCTGTTCCAATTTCTTTTATTGGGTTTGGCTTTAATTAAGTCTTTTACTAGAATTTTCGATAAATTTTGTTAATATTTTTATGCTTTATTATTTTAAAAGTTGAAAAACGGATAAATTCAGAGATACTAAATAACGTATATCCATAGAGACAAAATAAACAGTGTACTACAGAGATATAACACAATGAAGACGATAACACAAACGAAATATAAGAACATTTACTACTAATGTATAGTCTATGGGACTTAACTACGGGGTCATCAGTCCCTAAACTTACAAACTACTTATAAACTACTTACGAACTAGGACGGCACAAATATCCATGCCCGAGGGGGGATTCGAACCCCCCCCCCCCCGACATCTAGGTAAGAAATGAAGACATGCGATATTCCATGTAAGGTAAGAACTAAGAAATTGTAAACCACTTCCATCTATAGTTACAATACTTACATGTATATTCAGACCATTCAAATATATTTACAGAGCACCTGTTGAGGGCTAAAGGCCAAAATGAGCTTATTGTGATTTATGAATAATAACAGCAAATATAAAGCAGTATTGTTGGTTTATCATTATAATAATCATGTCATTACAAGACATATTTTACACTGCGGGCCCCAAAGAACGAAAATTATTGGCTGTGAAAGTTGTGACCAACTAACAGTTGCAACGACACTAGCGCTGCTAGCGGTGGGCAAGCCGCCGAAGGAGTGATGTTTGTTTATAATTGTGTACGGAATTAACGAAATAGTTAGTACAATTTTTGCGTTACAAGCATTAGTAAAATATCAAGCGACAAAGATGATAAGGAAATTAATGTAAAAGCAGCCGAATTTAACTGAGTCATTGGTATAAAGAACAACTTCGCAATGAACAAATACGAGGCGCGTCCAGAAAGTAAGTTCCGTTTGGTTATATAATACTATCGGGTACAGATACAGAAATAATATTCATTGTCCAAAAATCTATTTTTCTACATAGGTTTCGAAATTTTGTAAGCAATTGTCATAGCATGGCACAAGGTTTTGTGTGCCTTTTTCATATAATGTTGCCGCCTGTATATTCAACCATGTGGTAACAAGTTCTTTCAGCTCGTCATCATCGTTGAAGTGTTGTCCACCAAGGACAGTTTTGAGGTGTAAGAAGAGGATCTTTTTCCCCCGATAATGCCTGACCTCACACACTGACTGTGACCAAACAGTTCTTACGGAAATTTCAATGAAACCTGTTTGATCATCATACAGCTCGGACCTCTCTCCTAGCGACTTTCATCTCTTCTTACATCTAAAATCTGTCCTTGGTGGTCAACACTTCAACGATGATAAAGAGCTGTTACCACATGGTTGAATACACAGGCGGCAATCTTCTGTGAAGAATGCATGCAAAAACTTGTGGCACGCTACGACAAGTGCCTACAAAATTTCGTCAGTTATGTGGAAAAGTAGTTTGAGTCGTAGAATTTTGTGCAATAAAAATTTCCTCTTTATCTGTGTACAATTTCATTTTATTACCAAACGGAACTTACTTTCTGGACGCGCCTCATAATCCGAATATTTGCATATTCGCAGCTTATTCCCCTGCAAGTAAGTATAGTATAAACATAAGAGAATCATAAATTTCTATTATGGTATGTTCTTACTGCGGCAGGCAGTTTTTTGACTGGTATCAATTAGGTCTCACTCGACTTTCTTATACACGCATATTGTTTTGTGAGTAATTACTTCAGCTTTAAAAGTCAATGTTTTGATTATTCTTGTAATTTGTGATTCAGCTGTACCAACAATTGCGGAATTGGGTTTTTATTTGTTGGAAACCATTTGCATTACTTTTGTCGTTTTATAGCCACGTCTGTGAATTTTTCCTTCGGCTACAGTTGTGGTGGCTGATTAAATACTGTAGTTATTTCATTCTACATATGTTTCCTACATTCCACCCTCACCGATTTTACTGGAGTTGTAGTGAAGAAACCTTATCGTTCCTGAGTAGAAAACGGACGTTTCTCTGCAAGTTTTTCTCTGCAAGGGGCAAGTCTTCTCATGATTCCGAGCCATTTTTTAAATTTAATAGAAATTGTAATTATTTAGTTAAAGCCTGTATGTTACAAAAGAATTGTAAACTATCCTGTAATGTACCGTTTCCTAGGTACCTTGTCAGGGATCTTAGAAAAGTTAAGAAAGACAAATGTGGAGTTATTTTTAACTATTTTTATAGCTCTAAAAACGTTACCTAATGTAAAAAGTATGTTAAATTGAATATAAACGATACTTTTCGCACTCATCCAATATCGCATTCAGAAATGTAGCTTGCCGGCCGCTTGGAGCGCTGCTGTCGCAGGGTATAACAAATAACTGTGGGAGTGTCGTGACTGTATATGTTACACTGTGATTTCGTGCCAATAGCGTGTTGGAACGAAATGCGTTTGGTATCCCTGCCATGTCTACATTCATCGCGCTTTCCGTTTGACACACTGTAGGTAACATTGCCTAGCTTCTGTTCTCCATCGAACAGGTAGCCTTACCTGAGAATCTTCTGCTGCTATCATCGTTGCCAGCATGGAGCTCCCCTCTTCTAACACGGGTTTCTGTTCAAAATTTAACGGGTTATATGATACCAACATTGGACAATTACAGACGAGATGTCTGTTCACTTAGAATAAATAGTTGGTGCAAATTGGCACATTGAATAAAGAAGTAGCCTGTTACACTTGATAATTCGGATACATCAAATAACTATGTAACACAACCTGACACTCAACACATCTTGCTGTAGGACAAGATAAAAACGTGAACTTGTCCAACACTTAATGAGAGAGAACGAGCAATTAAGCTAACGGGGACAGCACAAGTGCTCCATCGAAAGTTTGTTTGAGCTGACCGCGCCTATGTTCGGTATGCAAACCGTTGCATTTCTATAAACTCTACGATACTGTTGTTCACTTTACTTACTAAGATGCCCTAGTACATGGTTGCTACAACGTTTCAGTCCGAAGTTCTAGTACAATGGCGGTAAATTCAGCTAAAATGTAGTTCGTCGACCGACACCTTCCAATACTAGTGGCCAACAAGACTAGTGGCCAACGAAGGACGAGAAGGACTCAATTGTTTGTTTTGTCACCTCATGTGTCAAACAGCATTATGCCTCTGCCGACAGAATTAGGGCTAACCTCTGTGGAAGAACATTCGTTCTGATCTGCGCTGCCTGGTTTCATACTTCTTAGGTTGTTCTCCTGCAATAGCGGCACACATAGTAGGAGCAGTGAAGTGGTGTCCCTCCGCCGTGTCGAAGGACCAAATATAATGCCTATAACATCCTTTTCGGCTGTTTGCCATATAGTGACTTTATAAGGATAGTTAATCTATGATCTTCATTAATACTTCTTTGCTGCGAGAAGACGGTCCTCTGGCAAGGCAATCATACTATGAAATTACATTGCCTGGAAAATTAGGTTTAGCGGTCGATTAATTTTATCGACTTTCTCAATTTTAGTTGGGCTGGAAATTGTAACATATCAACCGAGTCTTAATTCCCCGGATTGTTCGAATCGATAATCAGAAAGTTTATAACTACGTAAATAATGCATATTCTCGTTGTCATAATGACTACACTGGCAGACTGGAACCTTTGTGTTAGCTTGTGGAAAATGTCAGCTCTATACATTCACATGCTTGCTTTGAATGGGTTTCACTACTGTATGTCAGTTAATTATTTTTCTCTGGTGTATAGAGTGCAGTGTTTTGCATGAATGTTTGCAAATTTTGAGATGGGACTTGAATGAGCAAGGGGTCCGAAAATAGATTTTGCGGATAACTCAGTTACAATTTCACAGAGACACAACGACTGATGCATTAAGCCTACAGTAATTAGTCGAACTTGGCATGTCAACTGGTTAACCCTAGTAGTATGGTAGTGGGGATTGACGCACAGTGACCTTGAACTTTCGCCCATCGACGATAGGGTCATTGACCACTCCTCCCTCGGCTAATTGCCGGATCGCAGATCAAAGGATGCCGCCAAACTCAAAGAATAGCACACTTAAGGATGATTGATAGTTTACATTTAGGTCCTTTTGTTTCGCTACTTGTCCGACTCCTTATCAAAGGACGCCACCATAACGCACTTAAGAATGATTGACAGGTTGCAACACCTCCCTCGGCTACACACGACGCCCTGCCCCCCCCCCCCCCCCGCCCCCCCTCCACCTCTCGGTACCGCCGCCAGACAAGCGGCACCTCCGACAGGTCCAGACCTGTAGACCCTTCGACATGTCTATACTCGCACCCGCGACCCCTACTAGCTCGGCCGATTGCCGGACTGACGCCTCCGCCGCCGCCACCGACAGATGCTACCCCTCCTCCTCCACGCTCGCGACCAGTTCTCAAAGGACGCCGCCACCCGCCCTACCCGCGAGAACAAACAATACCGCGACGATTGTCTTGACCGCACCGACACCGCCCCCACGGGCAGACCCCTGCTCTCTTTTTACGGCGACCGCGCCCCGCCAGGACGGCAGCCAATTGAATTACATATTTATTATTAAGCGCGCCGCAGCGATCCGTACGCCAGATCTCGATTTATGTAAAAAAAAAAAAATACCATAGTTTTCTTCGTATGCTAAAAAACTATTTAGAACAGTAATGCTTAGTTGGTCTCGTATACTACAGCTTGTAGTAGTAAAATATTAAAACTCGCATGCAAAATTTGCAAGTAAGAATTTACACTCCCATCTCTCTCCATGATCTTCGCTTAGACTACAGCCGACAGACGTGTTTAATAATAATAATAGCGCAGGTTACGGTAACGAACGCCACAAACTTCCGTATCCATCTTAACATATACTCTTTAGATATACAAAAACAATTCTAACCAAAAGAAGAAAATGGTCTGTTTCGGAACTCGACCACAACCTTAGATCTCTTCGTTTAGACGATGTAAGCAACAGCCATCGAAAGGGGATGTAACTTGTATGTCAACCACTCTTTCGACAACATAACAGCAGCAGCAGAAGACGGTATATTGTTTATACAAAAATTCCATATAACGAAAATCGGCAATGACATCTAGCACAACGTCTCTAAATATACATCTGCAAGCACCGTTAAACTCGTATGCAAAATTTGCAAGTAAGAATTTATCGATGCGCAAACACTCCCATCTCTCTCCATGACCTTTGCTTAGACTACAGCAGACAGGCGTGTTTAATAATAATAATAGTGCAGGTTACGATAACGAACGCCACAAACTTACGTATCCATCTTAACATATACTCTTTCGATATACAAAAACCATTCTAACCAGAGCCAACTAACGAAAAGAAAAGAAATGGGCCGTTTCGGAACACGACCGCAACCTTAGATCTATAAATGTATCTGTTCGTTTAGACGATGCAAGCAACAGCCATCGAACGGAATGTAACTTGTATGCCAACCACTCTTTCGATAAAAACAGCAACAACAGCAGCAGCAGAAGACGGCATATTGTTTATACAAAAATTCCAAATAACGAAAATCGGCAATGACATCTAGCACAACGTATCTAAATATACATCTGCAAGCACCGTTAAACTCGTATGCAAAATTTGCAAGTAAGAATTTACACTCCCATCTCTATCCATGCTCTTCGCTTAGACTACAGTAGCCGACAGGCGTGTTTAATAATATTAGCGCAGGTTAGATAATAAACGCCGCAAACTTACGTATCCATTTTAACATAGACTCTTTCGATATACAAAAACAATTCTAACCAGAGCCAACTAACCAAAAGAAAAGAAATGGTCCGTTTGGGAACTCGATCACAACCTTAGAGCTATAAATGTATCTCTTCGTTTAGACGATGCAAGCAACAGCCGTCGAACGTAATGTAACTTGTATGCCAACCACTCTTTCGATAAAACAGCAACAACAGCAGCAGCAGCAGCAGAAGACGGCATATTGTTTATACAAAAATTCCAAATAACGAAAATCGGCAATGACATCTAACACAACGTCTCTAAATATTCTTCTGCAAGCACCGTTAACAATCGTCCAGAACTCAGAACGCTCTCGCGGCAGGCTACATAAAAGAAACATATGCTAAGTGTTTAAACAAAAACACCTAAGTGACATCTCCAAATGATCAAAATCTTCTACGCAGACGCACTACTCTAACAAGGATAGCTCGCAATGCATTTATTTAATGGAGCTGAGCCATGCCGAAAGTCCGAAATTTAACACTCTCTCTCTCTCTTTAGCGATCTTGCCCTGTTACGTTTCCTTCTTAGATCGAGGTATAACTGCGCATTCCGAGAATTTTACCTCTTATTTCCTTGCTCCATCTATGGAATCTCTATGTCCTGTTACGATGCAGACTACATTTATCCAACACCGATATTCCAGCGCCCCAGAAGACATTTAATTCCTATTTTGCAACGGAGAGTCGAAATAAAAGAAAAATACGTGAAATAATATACCGATTCCGACCGTCTACACTAAAACTTTTCGAAGTTATTGGCCTAACAACACCCTTATGCGACAATACAGCAACCACAGAACCGAAGTTACCTGCCCAATGCAACACATATTTCCAGCTCGACCCGCCCTTTACCCACAAAATTCCTACTCCGAACTAAGATTTATTATTTTAATTACAAGTAGATGTCTACCGCAAACGAAGACGCTAACCTACACACCGCAACACATGATCCTATATAGGACATGGAGTGTTTACAATTTTTTGTTTTTTGTTACAGTACCACTGAGTAAATTCAACGTAATGTTCGCAACTACTTACATCGCAACCAACGCCCACATACATCGATCATAATCTGCTCTCTAAGGAATGGATGGGAGTCACACACAGTACAAACACGTTTTTCGTGCGTTCCGCTAATTTCGGTCAATACAACGATGCGAGACCAATCCCCCGCCTGTTTACTGTAAAAGCAAATATTTCTCCCCACACTATATGTTTAATCCGGGCTTGCACATATGCAATAGCCTCCTTTTAAAAGCCTGTGTCTTCGCCATATAATCCTCCATCCTGGTAATACCATCTTCTCGACCCAGCGAAAAAATAAAAGTCCTGGACTCTTTATAAAATCGATATCTTTGCTTACACCAGGGCTCGTGATTTTTCGACAAATTTATTTTGGTTCTACAATTCGACGCCAACCACGTTAAGCAGTCGTTTCCTCGCCCGCAACCACTTTGATATTGCTCCTTTCATCCGAAAGTCATGCTCGGATACGAACGCCACTCGGTTAAAGTGTTGTCCAAAAATCCAGGAGATAGAAGCCATCTACACGAAGCTGCAGCTGTAGTATAGATGGGAGCGCCTCCATTGAAAAACATCGATTAGCTGCAGTTTATAAGATATATACCCATAGGACGTACATATTTCCCCCATGTATTCCAGAAATAGTAACTTCGTCTTATCTCCAGCGTTTGCAGTATCGAACTTGCTGAATTTAATACAAACACACACGTAGTCCATTGGCTACAACTAGCGCACTTTAAGTTACCAAACTGTAGGAGTTTTATATAACACGTTGATTTTCGACGAAAGAATTATGATTTACCACAGCAGACACATCCGCTACGTAACGTAATGCACACCAGCCGTAAAGTAGACAACACTAGCATACGATTTAACAGGCGATGATTCGACGAAAGATCACTGCACCACCAAAGTCGGTTTTCTTTAGAGCTTTACCGTGACGTATATTTAGAGCATATCAACACTTTTTACTTAAATTCCGTCCCATCTAACCTACAACACTCTATGTAAGCGCCAAACATTTCCAGCACAGTAACAGAAGTACACCTGCAGTCGACACGAACCTACAACAACAAACGAATCCAACTCGTTTTTTGTCCCAACTAGCATGTTGCAAGCTATGTATACGTTCGTAACAACCCAGACAGAGCTATCCTTACATCCGTCACTAGCCCAGCACCAACTCTAAACAAGTTACCACAGATGGTGTTATAACCGCGATCAGTAACAGTCTACATACGACGATCACTTGAGAAAAGTCACGAAAATTGTGCTTGCCAATCGAAGACACACTGTCCTGGAAATTGCAGGAATGTAATATTTCAGCTCTATCATGTCATCCTGACATAGTATCGGTTTATTTACTGTGCATCATGTTGGTGCCAGTTTCGTTCAAATCAAATGTTCGTCAAGCTTCAGGGACTTAACTGCGGGGTTATCAGTCCGTAAACTTACAAACTACATATGAACTACCTTATACTGAAGACGACAGAAACCCATGCCCGAGGGGGGATTCGAAACCCCGACGGAAAACGGCCTCTCGCATCGAAACATAGCGCCACAATGCGTTCGGCCACTCCGCCGCCGCACCAGTTTCGTCCAACTGCTCACGCGTCTTGACCAGAATGAGAATCGCCTTGCAATCTGTGACATGCTTTTGGATCGCGATACTTTTCCAAAGTTGGAGACTCCATTGGAAGGTAGCAGATGGCAACGACAAATGAGGTAAAAGAAAATTGGCATACAACAATTCACGCGATCTGATATATGTGTCACTATAACCGTTTCAAGAACGTAGTGTAGAGAGTCACAAGGTTTACAGCATTATGTCTTATACATTTAGAATTAGATGTACGAGTTTCTTAACATATTCGGGACGAGTAACTGGTGATTTATTTTCATTTGGGTCTGACTTCGTTTATGACGTAAGTAGAACCCTACGTGCCCAACAATACGATATCAGTATAATTTTGATGTCACACCACAGTGGCGTGCGCAGGCCGCTAGGATGGATAGTGGCGATATGGTAAGCAAACCCACATAACAGACAACCAGAAACGAACCTCTATCTATATCGCAAATTGTTGTTTTCCAGTTCGAGTTCATATTTTGAACGGTATATTTCATATTGTGATCTACTTTGTAATTTTTATTTTAAATCTTCATAGGATATTTCTCATTAAACTTTAAACAGAAGTGTTTCGGAAAATGGGGAACAAGTAAAAATCGATGTCAAGAAAGTATTTATTATACAGTACTTACATATGAAACAATTGTGAATACACAAAAACACAGTAACTGAAAGAAAATCAATTTCACTTGGGAAGTAATCGCATTAGTGTCCACTTGTCGCCTAATGGAAGAAATACGTTTTATTTATTTTTCACAACTTTTTACGTCGATCGCAGACTATGCCCGAAGAACTCATTGATTCGACATTAGGAAACATTCATAAAATGAATAGACGGACATGAACTGACACTATGTGTTGCACATATCTCGAACAGAGCAGGAAGTAGCTAGCGGTATTTCTACGACTCCCCAACTTTCTCAAAAACCCCAGACCCAGGGTACTTCTAAAAAAAATCTTCGTTATGTCCCTGGGATACTGGTCTTATGAGATAACTTACCTTTTAGAACGAAAAATATCTAAATTGTGGAGTAATGAAGATGAATATTCAAAGAGCTGGATAAAATCAGTTGACCCTTAAAGTCACAGACGAATCAGCCTCAATGACAGTAAACTGTGTGAGGGCCTGGTCGGAGTGTTCCCTCTAATCTGCAAGCCGGACCGAGCCCATGAGCCTTGTTCACGTGTGGGTTCAGTGACACCACGCAGGCGTGCACCGTCCGGGAGGCAAGGCAGCCCTTAAGCCTCAATGGCGTGAACCGTTACGAACGTGTTAAAATAACTCTATAATATATTTCTAATTTTCAATTTATCTTAAGACAAGGATGACAATACCTACTGAGTATGTTTACGCAGAAAGTGCATCATCCATCAAATTGGAATTTTTGAAAGAAAACACTTGAAAATCAAAAAGGTGGGTAAAATCGCTCTGGGGTGTTTTACTGCCCACTATGGGTTTTCCTGCAGTTAATTACTTTTGCAAATACTTTGTACAAAACAATAATTAAAATGTAAATAATATAGTAATAAGCATATGAATGATTAAAAATAGTAATATTTAAACAAAACTAAAAATAATAACATAAAACAAAACAATAGTCGGGACTGGAAATAGTGGCGCCTTCGGCAAGCGTCTGGTTATACAGCGAGGGAGAGGATCCGGCCGCTGCTGGTCAACTAATATGCCGGGTGATCAAAAAGTCAGTATAAATTTGAAAACTTAATAAACCAAGGAATAATGTAGATAGAGCGGTACGAATTGACACAAATGCTTGGAATGACAAGGGGTTTTATTAGTAAAATAAATTAAAAAAGTAAAAAAAGTTGAAAAAATGTCCGACAGAAGGCGCTTCATCTGATCAGTAATGCAATAATTAGCATAAGAAATTAAGATAAACCAAAGATGATGCTCTCTACGGGAAATTCTCAATCAATAATAGCTGTAGTCGAGGAATAATGTTGTGAACAGCTCTGTATAGAATGTCCGGAGTTATGGTGAGGCATTGGCGTCGGATGTTGTCTTTCAGGATCCCCAGAGATGTCGGTCGATCACGATACACTTGCGACTTCAGTTAACCCCAAAGCCAATAATTGCACAGACTGAGGTCCGGGGACCTGGGAGGCCAAGCATGACGAAAGTGGTGGCTGAGCACACGATCATCACCATACGACGAACGAAGAGATCTTTCACGCGTCTAGTAATATGAGGTGGAGCGCCATCCTGCATAAAAATCGTCCGTTCCAGCAGGAGTTTTTCAGCCAGTCTGGGAACGATGCGATTCTGTCACATATCGGCGTACCTCTCACCCATCACAGTGTCAGTTACAAAACCAGAATCACGCAGTTCCTCGAAGGAAAAAGTCCCGATAACGGTAGATGAGGTTCTAATAAAAGCCCATGTCATTCCAAGCATGTGTGTCAATTTTTACCTCTCTTGTAAGAAAATTGCCTGTTGGAGGTCGTCAAATAATCTCAAAATTTAGAATGCGTAATAATATACTCTAGTAATAATAATTTCGTTATTGAATGTTGCAGCAAATCACAACTAATGGGTCGCAACAACACTTTCGCAGTGAAAGTTAAATTTTGAATATTAAAAAAAAGATATTAACTTGAAACAGTCACTGTAGTAATTAATAAGCTTGGCCCTATCTGACTTAGCATTGACTACAGCCTCCAACTAGCACCTCTTACGATAATATTGATCTCGGGTATGCAGCCGGATACCGTCCTCAACCAGACACGATATTTCAACAGACCAACTGGCTGCCATCTTCAGGTGAGAGCGCAGAACACTAACTCGCCGGAAACTGATGAAACTCAGTTTCCGGCGAGTTAGTGTTCTGCGCTTTCACCTGAAGATGGCAGACAGTTGGACTGTTGAAATATCGTGTCTGGTTGACGTCGGTATCCGGCTGCATACCCGAGATCAATATTATCAGTTATTACGCCGGGAAAGTCTACGCAACCACAGCACCTCTTACGATTCACTAACAGCATAACTTCACTAATAAATGTGACAGAATTCATGTAGTGGTGATGGCGTGTTCGTGTTATAATCAAAATTGTAATAGCAGATAGACTCTGATTGCAATGATAATAGCTCAGTACAGTGAAACTCCGTGGTGCAATGAGCTTCACAAATACTACAGTCAAACTTCTCAATAATTTTGATATTATTGTTTAAAGCATTCAAGTTCCTTATAAAACTTTACGTGAACTATTTTTTTTTTAAATAGGTTCCAGGGCCTGGGTAGCGTACGCGTGTAACTGGCTGAGCAGAGTTTGGCATTTAACGTATTTCATAAAAAATTTACTTCCGTCAAGTCTGGTTAATCAACTATAATACTTTGACTACTGTTAGCCTGGTTACTTTCTACATAAATGAAACCAACTTTACTTTACTTGCAAACTCTCTTGCACTTTAATTACTAGTCTCTGTGGTTGTAATACCTTTGGCAATTCTTTAACTCGTCTAGCAATTTCTTTAAAACTGATCGTAATTACTTTGAAAAATGATTGAACTTGTTAGTCAATGTACAGGCTTGCATAATCAACATAATCTAATAATGGTGATAATGGGGTGACTACAACTACTTACAAAATTAAGACTGGTTTCAAAATAAGTCATGTATAATTGAACCAAAGTTCTGATTGGGTTGACGCTACATTTACATGCACACAAAATAAAATGTTACAAAAGTACTCATCTGCTTTCGTCGTCTTCGTCGTGAAGTCCAAACAAGGCAGATATGATTACAATAGGTACTCTTACTACAATAACGATCACACTCGGTGACAATAGACTTGATAACAAACAATTACTTTTCTTGCGCCCATGAAATAACATTACTCTGATCACTTTCGAGTATAAATAAACTTATTTCGCACTTCGTTCAATACATTAAACAGTACGCCTCTCAGGCTTACTGCAATTGCGCCACACTGCGCCTACCGTGCCTCTGCACCATCAACAAAACATTTATGTGTTTACTATAGCGAGTCCGCAGCGCGACTGCATTTATGTCTTTCTTTAGCGAGTCCGCACCGCGACTGCTTCAGCAGCGCGACACTCACAGCTACTACTTATGTGCCAAAGACAGTCTTTACAACACGTTCAACATTTTCTCTGACGCATTGCTAACTTACAGCATAAGAACTTTTCAAATTTATACTGACTTTTTGATCACCCGTTATATAGCAGTGTTCGTGTTTTTGTGTGTTTGTGTGTACGTGTTGCATACACATCTACAGTCTTGATCCAATGTTGTTGAAATTTTGTACACTTAAGCTTGATTCTATGAGGATGGTAGTCGTAAGTGTAAGAATCATGTACGATAGATAGTTCACGAGATACGACGTCATAAACAATTAGATGCGCGGAAAACTGCTGCATTTAGCGACAATACTGCTGACTTTCTCCTAAACCGCTTGACCGATTTCAACCAAATTTGGTACGCACGTTCCTTACCGCGAGGTTGCAATTTCTGAAGGGTTAAGAGTCACATACAACACATGTTTCAGAAGACATGGCGTCATAAACAATGAGAATAGCATAAAACAGCCACATAATGCGGCGAGACTTTATAAATACGCTATATGAGAATGACAGTACTAAGCAACTTGCAACAAACTTTTCACATAATTTTAAACATATATTAAAATTTTTTTTCGCTTACTACTGTTCCAATGTTTATGAAGTAATACTACAGCATTCAGTATTGCGTTACAGTTTATAATTTGTAGATTACAAATTATAGCCGCAGGTAATTTTAGAGACAGTATACACGCATATAGTTGAGTGTACCTTCTAAGTTGTATCACAGTACGGCGCTTAGTTTATGAGATATGAGCACATAAATAATAATGTTCACGGAAAGCTGCCCCATCGCGCACTAAGTTTTAATCTATTACTTCTTTACTACTAATTGTAATCACAAGAGATTTTACAGACATACGGGCATTGTACGAATGAATATATACCTGAAAATGGCAGGAATAAATAAATACATACTCGGGCAATACCGGGTTTACAGCTAGTACGTCTGTGAAATTTGATGCCGATCGTCTGAACTGCGCGATATAAAAAGTGGGAATACGTTAGACAGACAGACTATGTCGAATCGTTGTAACGTCTTGCAAATATCTCTGAATCTGTAGGACAAACAGAAAAAAAGAGCAAAGGTGTGTAGAAATTTTTCCACTAAAATTTTGTTCATTCAGTTTTTTCATCTCAGAACTGTGAAGGTGTTATTTGCAATTAAATTTCGCGCTGTCTGAAGTTCATCACAAAAGGCCCGCTTTTAAGTGGACCAATATTTAGAAACAGGCAGATATGAACCTGACACTTTAATTTCGTAGCGCCCGGCAATATGATCGGCTCTTTTTACCGATGTGGAATATTTTGCACTATTTGAACATGAAAGAAAGCATCCTGCTTCCAAATCAGGTGAATATAAGCTGGGGAAGGGTCGATTCTGAGGCCTAGCCCTTCCCCCTATCACCGCCCACTCTCACAGATACTGAACCGCTCCCTCACAATACTAGAATAGATGGTTACATTCATCAACAAAAAATAATTGCAAAAGGTAAGTAGTGTCACGTCAGATAAATCGACCTACTCCCTTTCTAGTGTATGTGGGGTCCAGCTTATTTGAGAAATTAATCCTGTAATGTAGCAAATCTGTGAGTAAACCTAGACATGAATTGTTGCAACGTCAAAATCATCTCCCCCCACACCAAGAACAACTAAATGAACGGAAAGAGCAATCAACCAACCACTGAATCAGTCTTCCACTAAGTAAAGCAGAAAGAATCGGGCCACATGAGGATATTTCAATGGTGTAAAAGACAGTGAGCGTTCTGGAAAGAAAAGCCAGTTTCAAAGCAGTTCACTCTTTGGCTCCATTTGTATTAATAGTAATAGTAACACTAGTGTATTGTTGATAAATGAGTCCTATTGCTGGCCGAGGAGACTGAGGCGCTCCAGTCACGGTCTCCACGGTCACTCCGGACGGAGGTTCGAATCCCCCCTTGGGCATGGATATTTGTGCCGTCCTAGTTCGTAAGTAGTTCCTAAGTAGTTTGTAGTTACGTCCCATAGACTATACAAACATTTGAACATTTTGAGTCCTATTTCGAAAGAGTGAACTGTAAAAGTCACAACGTCTTCATTTGTAGCAGTAACAGATCATTGTTAGTTGGATGGGGAAAGTGGGAGTGTTAACATGATTTCAATATGGATGCTAGCCTAGTAGACAGTGGAGCCTGTATTATTAATAAAACCATGACTATTTTCGACAGAATTACTTGTCTGAATATTCCATTTATGAAAAAATTAGCATGTATGGAAGTATCAATAGTTAATGAAAGGCTTTTTATTTATTTATTTTAGATACATTAACCCTTTTCACTCCAACGCGTAATTAAAGCTCAGCGGATTTCTTTTTAACACTTTCCACTCCAACGCGGAATGCCACTCGACATCGCGAAATTTGTTTTCCGCTCCGACGTGGAGCCTCATTTGACACGACTCTCAGGCGTATTTTGAGTCTACTAGGCATTATTGCTGCATAGTGCTGCCATATAGGAGACCTAGTGTTAACGAACAGTTGCAGAAAAGAGGACGACGTT
Source organism: Locusta migratoria (assembly GCA_026315105.1). Taxonomy (NCBI): domain Eukaryota; kingdom Metazoa; phylum Arthropoda; class Insecta; order Orthoptera; family Acrididae; genus Locusta; species Locusta migratoria. Next base: position 110,156,657 of record CM048747.1, read on the forward strand.
CAACTTCTGATGACGAGGAACGCTTGAATGGAAAGTTGCACAGTATCAACAAGCTTCCTGGGAACAAGCATAAGGATTGTCCAGTGTGCTCAGATAGAAAAAGGAAAGATGGCAGGCGGGAAACTGTGTATTACTGCGAAACATGCTCACGAAACCGAGCTCTGCACCCTGACCCTAAAGAGTGTTTCAAAAAATACCACACAATGAAGAGTTTTGTACAGTAAAAGCTTACATAAATATACTTGAATGAATGCACACATTTTGTTTTAATGTATACCCCATTTGTTGGCCAGCGGCCTCATTGTTTCCACATAGAGATCCGCGCAAATGTTTGTAGTGCACTGCCGCCCAGGCGCACGGAGCTGCCATGTATCTGCCTTATGGAGTGCAAAGGGTTAAGGACATTGTTAGTCCTATTGCTGCGAGACACTCGTGATGTTTGTTGTCTGTGCACAGGAGTCGAAATAAGTTGCAGAAATTCAATTTTAAAGTGGAGAAGCGAAAGAATCGAAATTAAAAGATGGGCAGAGGTATACTTTGATGCGAGGACGGATACGCTGACGACAAGAGTCACTGATCATTTATGCGAAAATATCCAATGTAATGCTACACTGTGTGCAAGAGATGATCTCACTAAGTAATTACAATAATCATTTCGTAAATCGTAGTATATATTCTTACAGTAGACAGTAGCATTTTGTTCCAGATTTAACAGATTTTTTGATAAAAAATTATTATGATGCATAGTTTTGATGTGGTGTGTTATCGTGATACTATATACGTGGTAATCACGATAAATGCAAGTAATTTTCAGTGTTTTAATGTAGGTCATAATACTAGCAGATCTTGAAAGCAATCAGTTGCAACGCAAAACGAGCGCTTTCTTGTGCACAGTTCGCCCCGCTAAACTAAATTACTTGATTATAGTCGAGGCTATTGTAGAGAACAGTGCTGGTAAGATACTTCGACTAAAGTCAAATATTAAGTAAAGTTTTGTCGTTCTGACAAATAAATATGTTGTATGTAGCTCACTGTTCTCATCGGTAAGAGTTTTATTTAAAAAAATTAATATTCAGTCAGACACATGATTAAAGATTAAATGCAAATACTTTACTGTCGAGCAACTGAATTACTTTATTTCACAGACAGCTAGCATTCCGCACTGTGTTGTATGATATTTCGATATTCAAAACAGAAAGTGAATTATTTTATTTTTATCAGTGCATTAAAATGCAGTATTCACAGAATAGGTTCGTAATTAACGTTTACAGTTTAATAAGACATCACGGAGACGCGTAAGCCGATTTCAATGACAAGCACAGGCACTACAATTTGAGATGTACTAGTGTTCAATATCGAGTTTGCAAGCAGAATACAAGACTACCTTTTCAATTACAACTCTCGACCAAAAAGTTCAAAGTTAATTCCGCCGTCAAACCCAATTCGATAGAGGGAAAAAGAAGTAATCAATAAGGGAGTGCCTTTAGATAACGTCATCGACTGCACATATTCGTTTCATTAAGGCTAATTCGGAATATTCGATTATTAGTAGATAGTAGCTAAATTCTCGCTGCTTCGCACGCGTAGACTGGAAGGTCTGCATATAAGTTTTCTTAGATTTAGCTTTAAAAATGCTTTCCTAATCAAGTATTTTAATACAACTTGCTACTATCTATTGCACCATTGTTGGCAGAATTCAAAACATCCCGAAACGCATTTTTTAAAAATTATGACCATGGTTTCAAACGCAAATTTTCACATTTCTAGCATCAAAATAATCTGAGTAGCACCCTTAAAGATTTTCCCTTATTTCACAGCTTAATGGTTGAATTTCCAAAAATATAGAAACATGTGATTTTCAAATTACAATCAAAAATCTAAATCCGAAGTTTTGTATTTCTTCTTCAAAATTATCTGAATAGCAACGTATTTTCAAATAATCGTTTATCCCCTATTTCACCCCCTTAGGTATGAGAATATCGATAAATCGCTGATGCCTACATTGTAAGCTAAACAACGTCTACAAATTTCAAGTTTCTGTAGATTCACGTTTCAGCGCTTTTACTGTCTGTTAGAAACGGATCGAGAACTCAAAATTTCTTTCTTACTCTTTGGCATCTCTTTTCAAACGGCAATATGTACTTATTTTTCTTTATTCGTACACATGCTGGAGAAAAACAACTGAAGAATGTGTATCACGTTTCGCTGTATATAACCTCTTGGCTATTATAGTGTCAAAATGTCATCGCTGATCTTCAGTCTAAATTTTATATACGCGGGCAACTTTCAACTAACCTCTCATAGCTATCGACCCGGAACTGCTAATCCAGTTGCCAGTATTTTGATTTTAAACACTACAGATGTCTTTCAAGTGTATATATTGAGATCATTGGTGTATTGCCAGTGTAGTTAATGCTCAGTTAATGTATGTCTGTGTTTCCCAATGTTTTATATTTGAGTCTTTATATCTTTGAGCATCTGTTTATCGTCGTATTCCTTCACATTTTGCGGAGTTTTGCTCGCCACACTTACCGACCGCCACACATCGCGACGAAAACGTCATAGTGCATACCGCGAAACTGAAGGCTAATCTCATGCATAACCACCATTGGCCTGCAGTGAATAATTTCGGCTCTCAAGTGAAATATACGGACACACGTCCAACGTTCCATTTTTATATGTGTATATTGATTAAATCGTTAATAGGATTGGTCCATACTATTTTCGAGTTATTACTCAGTGATAACAAGCCAATGGAGTGTCCGAGGAGAAAAGTGTAATGACCAGTTGTCGCGACAAATGACAACCCAATACAAGTTGAATGCCGGATTCTTGCGTGATTTGAAATGGATGCGATCTACCTGTAGAGAGTAAGCCAGGCTCGCTAGCCTCACTAGAGTGGAAAGATTTGATGTGAAGTAGTCAGTTCACGTGTGACTAACAGTGCGTTTGCATACAATCCTGACGCTATGCGTTTGATAACTTAGGCAGCTGAGCCTTCTACCATGGGCCGCTTTTTCAGTTTTGTAACGAAGTTAAAATATGTGACCATTCCATAAAATGATTTGCTGTACGTTTTTCTTAATATCCTTCACTGGGCGTCGCGTATGAAGGCGGCCCAGTTTTCAGCCGTTCTGCGTATCCTCCTCCATTTCCGCAACGACAGCCAATAACGTTCATTCTGTAGACGCTTGGCTGGCCGTGAGTTACGCAACGTGTCTCCCGCAGGCGCAACTGTTGGAAATCGGCCGTAGCTCCTCTCCCTCCCCGCATCACCTATTGCTCCACCTCTATGCGCGGAAGTTCCTTCTTACATGATGCCAGCTATAGGCACATGATAAATCTGCGTGATATAATATGCCTTACAATAAACGCAATTGCTATATGTGCATTTTTTAGCTTGTTAGTGTGCCTACATTATGTTGCAATGTGGCACCCTGAATTTTCTCAATACCAGTAACTGATTTCAGGGCCGCCATCTGAAGTGGGCAGGTGTCGCTAAATTGTGCCAAAAATTATACTCAATCTCCTACTTTCGGAAATATGTAATTTTGAAGAAAAAACATATACATATTCATTTATATATAACTGAAAATTTCCGTAAGTTCTTGGCTAACTGCTTTGAAATTTTTTACACTAAGCTGCCCAGAAATAATCGAATGTTTTAAATGGCTAATTGTAATACAATTCATTTATGAGTGCCGCGTCGGAGTGGCCGAGCGCATTGCGGCGGTGTGCTACGATGCACGAGGCCGTTCACAGTCAGGGGTTCGAATCTTCCCTCGGGCATGGATGTTTGTGCTGGCTTTAGTATAACTTAGTTCATAAGTAGTTAGTGAAACTGATAGCCCCGCAGTTAAGTCCCATCAGCTTAACAAACGTATGAAAATTTTCTATTTATGAGTATCTAAATGCTAAATTTTACAGTGGGAAACGTTTTTAAAAGAAACAGCGAAATGTTACGTATCTATATAAGTTATAAATCATGTACTGAAGAAATAACTATCTGAAAATCATCCTGTATTGGACTGTAAACCGTGTAAAATTTGAAAAGAATCTGCCAAGAACTTTCGGAAATTAACGTTTATCAACAAACATTTTAATTACTATATAAATTCGGTACAACGAATTTTGAAGTATCTATTTTTAAAATTAATTATACAAGTAGGCAAATGAAGCTTATGCCACTCGAAAGCGCCTATGTCATAAATGTGCACGGAGTCATTAAGAGTGGTTAAAGGAAAAGACATTTTCATATGTAAATGGGGTATTTGGTGATGATCCACCTGGATAGGTACAAATAAATGAAAAAACTACTATGTTTCATTGTGCATTATAGAACGTGGCTAATGAAACATAATTCTAGAGCAGCTTTGTTATAAATGTACACAAAACAAATTTCATGTGAGTACGCAGCCGTAAAGACTGGTTAGGAACTGGATATTCTTATACCTCAAGGGAATATTGGACACGATACAGTTCCAGCACGACAGCCCTCTAGCGTTAGAATAGGTGGAAGTAGGAGGTAAACCGTGCTGTCAGCACTGATAATCAACATATCGCGGTAACAGAACAAAGTTATTTCTTGGCATCTCTATTTCGCGAATTATACAGAAGTTTCACATTGTTAACTTATCGAACAAAACAAATATTTCCCATATTTTTCTCTTTCAGTCCCTCATGTACCTCTTCGTTCTTCCTCACTCCTTTCCTCATAGCGTTCGGATAAAACCTATTATTTTGGAAGGGTTGATTAATGTGCAGATACTGGTTTATGTGAACCGTGTAAACAACTAATGTAAAACCAAGTTTAGCCATGATTTCGTCTTCTAGGTTTGTGGTAGTTTATGTTTCAAGCTGTTCAGGCGCTTTATCTCTGTATGAATAATGATATTTTGATGTTATTAAGACTTTAAGTATGTGTAATTGCTTTTCTACGTGTGTTGTTGCCTCTGGTCGGCTGTGTTTTCTTTCTTCCTTTACCACTTTGCGACTATTCTTTGCAGCAGTAGGCATTTGCCTGGTACTGGAAGGCAATTTCGCTTTGAGTTAAACAAGAAAGAATAACACCTAATCAGAGGCACAGCACAAGCAAAGCAGAATCTGCAAAAAACTTTAAAGTGAAAATATCGTTAGTCATTCTTAGCAGAAGCGAAAGACCTGTTTACAGCATAAACTACCAAAAAAAGTAAAAGGCGGCAGAATGTAAAACATAGTCATGATTATATTCCAGGTCACTGAAGATGTCTTGCTGATAAAGGTGAAACGCTTATGACAAAAAACTTTTTTTATTTCAGTAGCATAGACGAATCGCTTATGACAAAAACTTGTTTTATTTCAGTAGCATAGACGAATCATATAAACAAATCTCATATTAATATAAGAAGCATCTGAGAACAACATACAAGTAATAATGTTGAAGTGTTCAGGCAGGAACTAAGAATCTGCATACTAATAAATAGCAATTACATTCCAAATTTTAATTTTCGTTAGTCTGTCCACATTTGACCATCGTTAATACTAGTTCTGATTGATACAGGCGTTCATTTGATGCGTCAACTTCCTTTCGAGATACTATGCACTCATATCACTTGGTCTTGCTAGTGCGTAGCCGTCAGTGACACAAGGACAGTATTCATAACCTTGAGGGGCAGGTTCCAAAACAAATAATTTTCTTCTAAAGATCAGACCACAGACAGCTAAATAGCTCGTACTATTTCTCCTTGCGATGTTAATATTAATTAAAATAATCTGAATATTGAGACCCTTATGGACACAAAGGGCTGATTTTTACAGAGTGCCACAAAGCGAAAGTAAAATGTACCTCTTGTATGGGAGGAAACACTACCACGACTAGGGCAAGAACGCGAGCAAATACATTGGTGAAAAACCTTTTGTAGTGATACATTTCACAAATGAGCCGAATCTCTCGTCTTAATGCTAAATAGCTTTTGCAAGTTGCTAAAGGACTGTTGCGTAATTAATAGCATTAGCGCTGTGGGCCGACAAACATCCGTAGTATATCATACGGCCAGACGGGGGACGGGGTCTCTTGTTTCCCAAAGAAGCGAGTATTACGAAAGTCCATTAGGTAAATTGCTGCCTTGTTAAACGGGGCAGCGCGCCGCGTTCGAAAGCCCAAAGAAACTTCCTCCGTCCTTAAAGAGATGTTTCACGCAACGGCCCGACGGCCAACTCTGTGTTTCCTTGCCGTGTCTGAAATGCGATACTAGAAAATTTAATCCAAGTAATTAATAGAGGGAAAAAGTTTCTCTATGAACCTGTAATCATTACTAATATTTAAATCAACAGTATTTATAGCACTAAATGAAATTTGTTAATTTATTACACCGTTTCTATTTCCTTAATTGCCAAAAGTATCCCTGAACACCCGAAACAAACTAAAGTGTTGGACGTGGGATTGTATGTTCAATCAGTGCCTTGTTTTAATTTCTTATCTGTTTGTAGCAATCGTCGAAACGCCAGAATGAACGAAAAATTTGTTGAAAGTTCAAGAAGATTTTAATTAAGTAAGTATCACTAAAGAGCCAACTGTTATTCAAATATCGTCAAACCCCGCTATTTTGATACCTTGTTCATGAAGTGCCAGGTCATTTCATGAAATTACGGCTGTTCTCCTTAAAAGGACACAATTTATTTTTGAGTAATAATTCTCCAAAATTTCAATTGTTCTATTTACCATTTACATTTTAGATGGGTAACATCTTCCCTTATTTAAAATGGCAGAGAGTCTCAGGGTACTGAATTAGACGCTATAGACAACACATTCCTCCTCCTGTGTCTTTATAGTTTCGAACGGAATTTGATTCATTCTTGGACTAAACCATCATCCAGTTACTTCAACGTTGTTGGATCTTGAAGTAGTTTCTCACTCTCTGCTCTAAAACTCCTATAACGGTTCAATTATATTGAATCATGGCGATTTTGCTGTCGAGGGGAAATGTTTGGTAATTTTCTGATGGTATAAAAAGTATGCAATCAACATCTCGGCGTGTGTATGGAAGCATTATATTCTTGGAGTGTTAAAGATTCGTAAGCGGGGTCAGGAGAGTATAGGGGGAATATATCATCGCTTGCGTTCCAATGTTGCCAAGGTAAGTCTCCTACCGACCACAGTATAAAACCCACACGAGAGAAACTTAGTTCTCGTTTGTAGTAAGCAAAATGATCTTAACAACTTCTTTCGTATATATTTCAGAAATGTGTTTAAAACTGATGGTTCATTTATAGGCCTGAACATAATTTCACAGCGCAGCACCTAACTTTAAAGTCCAATCAAACATTAACAACTGTCAAGGCTTAAACAGAAAGTAAATGGAACAACTAAAACATAAAACCGACTGGACAAAAAATAAAAACAATAAAAGTGATAGCTGTTTCGTTTCATATGTTTTTATTCCAGATTGCTAAAGTTCAGTCATTTCGCCAAAACTATAACGACTGCGTCCAGGTACACTTAGTACAAGGAACTAAAATGTTCGTGTAGCATATCAGTTGTTGAGATTAAGGTGCCTAAAATATCCATAAAAGCAGCTGGTTGTATATTTATAGCAAAATTAATCTACAAGTTCTGCAGTTAGCTTCAGGTTCCAAACTCAGAATTTCATCAACACTGTTTCTCGAAAAGAACGTCGCTTTTCCGCCAGCGATTTTAATGTATGTTCCTGAAGCCTCTATGTAACACTCAAAGACTGATTGATATTACCAGTGACAAAATTATCAGTCCGTCTCAGATTTGTCACACGGCCTTCTGTACAGACATTTGGTGGGAACTTCCAAACGATTGAGGCATACTCAAGACAGAGTCGCATAGGCGTTTCATACATAGTATCCTTCACAGATGAACGACATCGTTCCAAAATTATCCCACATCATCAAGAAATTTTGTGGCAGTCATCCTACATTCTGCTACAGTCATTTAGTGACGACATGATCCATACACCCCAGTATCAAAAACGAAAAAGCAGATAGAAAATAAATACGACCTTTCCATATTTCCCTGTGGCACTACCTGTCTCTGATTATTACTCGGCGTCAAAGAAACTGTGTTGGAGTCTATTACTTAAGAAGTCTTCGAGCCACTCACATATCAGCGAAACTATTCTAAATGTAACAAATGTAGAAGTTGAGTTTACATGAACGTATTTTTATAAAGCTATGCTGGTGCATGGACAGAAGCTTCGTTGTTCAGTTAGGTACAGTAAATCACTTATTTCGTCACAAGTGGACAGATGAACCAGAACAAAGTATAGGAAAGACAGGAAACTGAGTTTTCCTCACTCGCCATGTGCTCACGACGAGAAAACCATGTGTTAGTGTCACATTGCCACATACAATTACCTGGTGCACCTTCAAGATCAGTGAGTACATATAAGGTCTTGAAGAGAATATTAGTTTGTACACTGAAAAAGTGTTGTATCCTTGAGTCACTCATCCTGTGGGCTCTCTCTCAATCCTTTGGTACAAGTACAGCCCTGCCTACTTCATGGTAACTTGCCACGTTCATATTAAACCACTGCGATTTTGTACAGCTGAAGAAATTTGCAACGAATGGAAATCTGTAGAAAAAGGAAGTAACTGAATTCAAGTATCCAATATAACGCCAATTATGAGAAGTTGCATACAGTTGGAATATTAAAGGGAGGTTGCACGTCAGTTGGCTTGTAACCTTTCAACATTTGTATTCCTGCACACAACTGATTCGTCAATCAAAACTGTTATGACGCTTTTTATCATATGCGATAAATAATTTATATGCATTAATATAGTCAGAGATCCCATTTGTCTTCCTTCAAGCATATCCATTATTCTAATTATTCCGCGGACCATTCACCTCCTGTTGACTACGACTACAAACTACGAAGCCAGATCAGAAAACCCTTGAGACTTTTTCGATAAGATCATTGAAGATATTACTGGCGTCATAATGACGTCACATTATTTTTCATATTGTCCTCTACGCCGTTTCACACCTTTCTCCCAACGCAGTAATTAATTCGAGATGCCCCTGTGGTAGAAATCGTCCGGCTGACAGTGGGACCACGTAGGACTTCGCACCCGTCGATGTGAATGCGAATGACACAATGTAAGTATCGTAAATAAATTAGACTTAGTATATCCAACGAAGTTGTCAAATTAACCTAGTCAAAATATCTGTATAAACAAAATCTGTAAAATTTTATTTTAGAAAATAAAAGGCAAAAACCCACAGAAGATGGCACAATGAAGTGCTGAAACATGTCTGGGTATTAAAACAAAACAAGGTGTCTTGCATAAGACGAATTTACCGCAGACCTTTCCAGTATACTAAGGCTCCGAACGATATTGTAAGCACCCCCATTTGATACGTCAAGCGTCTGAGCAAAGGCTGTGATGTGCACACACCGAGTTGCTTTCACCATTACAGCCATACGGGAAATGCGTCCTATTTTGGGGTATTGCTACTGATTGTGGGATCCCCTCCAAGTGGGACTGACGGATGAAATAGAGAAAGTTCTAAGAAGGGCAGCTCGTTTTGTATTATCGCGATATAGGGGATAGAGTGTCGAACAAATTGTGTAAAATTTGGGGTGGAAAATATTAAAAGAAATGCGTTATTTGTCGCGACGAGATTTATTCGCGAAATTACTGTCACCAACTATCTCTTCCGAATGCGAACATAGTTCGCAACTAGCCACCTAAATAGAGAGACATAGTCATCATAATAAAATAAGAGAAATCGGATCTGAAACGGCAAGATTCAGGTATTCCTTTTTCGCTGCGCTGTTAGAGAATGGCACGGTAGAGAAATGTCTCCTGCGCCATGCTCATAAATGTGATTAGCGGAGTATTTATGTAGACGAAGGAATGTCAGTCAGTAACGAACGTGGCTTCCCCGGCATCCCCAGCATTCACTCATTGTAACGCAATACTTCACAGCCTTTTCGAACTGACAACACTACCACCTTACAATTTTAAAAGTGAGACATTTTCCCCCTATGTGAAAATGCATCCCTTTGTAGATCTCGATGGGCGTTTGTCCGTTGCTCCATTAAACACAATGTCAGTCTGGTTTTCTGAGTGCATGAAGAGTGCATAAAGTTGACATAAGTAGTTGACATAATATGCAAAACACAGCTGATTCCTCAAAGTGGGGAACAATCAAAAATGTGGTGCCACAAGGATTGGTCTTGGGCCTTTTGCTTTTCTTAATATATATTACTGACTTGCCATTCTATATTCATGAAGATGCAGAGCTGGTTCTTTTTGCTGATGATACAAGTATAGTAATCACACCAAACAGACAAGAAATAAGTGAAGAAATTGTAAACGACGTCTTTCAGAAAATCATTAAGAGGTTTTCAACAAATGGACTATCATTAAATTTTGATAAAACATGGTACATAGAGTTCCATACAGTAAATGGAATGACACTATTAATAAATATAGACTTTAATCATAAATCTGTAGCAAAGGTAGAAAATTCAAAATTTTAGGTGTGTGCATTGATGTTGGGTTGAACTGGAAAAAACACATTGAAGATCTGCTAAAACGTTTGAGTTCAGCTACTTATGCTATTAGGGTAATTGCAAATTTTGGTCATATACATCTCAGTAAATTAGCTTACTATGCCTATTGTCATTTTCTGCTTTCGTATGGGATCATTTTCTAGGGTAATTCATCATTGAGTAAAAATGTATTCATTGCACAAAAGCGTGTAATCAGAATAATTATTGGAGCCCATCCAAGATAATCCTGCAGACACTTATTTGAAGAGCTAGGGATCTTCACAGTAGTTGAGTTATGAAATTTGTTATTACTAATCTCACCGAATTCAAAAGCAATAGCGGTGTACATAACTACAACACTAGGAGAAAAATGATCTTCACTATTCAAGGTTAAATTTAGCTTTGGCACAGAAAGGGGTGAATTATGCTGCCACAGAAGTGTTTGGTCACCTACCCAACAGCATCAAAAGCCTGACAGATAGCCAACTAGCATTTAAAAATAAACTAAAATAATTTTTGAATGCCAACCCCTTCTACACTATAGATGAATTTTTAGATATAAATTAATAAATCAGAAAAAAATAAAAATAAATAAATAAAATTAAAATAAATTGTGTCATGTATTATTTAGAACAAAGTTATAATTTGAACCTGACACGTTTCACAAGTGTCGTATTCATGATCTATTGAACAAGTACTAATCTAAACTAATCTAATCTAATCATGCTACGTAGCTCTAACGCCTCAAACATGAAGCAGAACAGTGCAAGGAAGCTATTGGCAGATAACGCCGGCATGAACCTAGAAAGTTTCAAAGCTTGATATTGGTATGTTCATTTCGCATTTACAACCGCAATTTGACTAAAGGAGGGAGAATATGGTGATTTTGTTTGCCAAGCCTTCTTGATATTCTCATTATTTTGTGACTTAAGTTTTGAAATGTCCTTCCCGATTCTCATTGCTTGAAGATGTCTGAGCTGAGTAATTTAATGTGTCCGAAATCCGAATTGTTCCAGTATTCATCAACACTCTGGTCCCACCTTCCGCGTCCGTGTCATTTCAGAAAACCCTCCACATTATACCAGTTAGTACAGAATGGAGCATACATCTGCCGTCGCAGACACAAAGTAAAATCTTTCATTTCTAAACCGAAGTATATCGCCACAAATGCCCCACATATAATGATCACCTCATTGCAAAAACCAAACGCACCAGCAACAACCTGTACAAACAGTGTCCCAACTTTCAGTCGCCACCCATTTGTAATGCCAGCAATAAATTCCATCCTCATTAACCGTACAAGTGTACTTCACAACTCCCTCCTAGCAGTCCTGAACTGACAGTTCTAACACGTCCCATCGACGCACCACTTCAACCGAATAACTCCATGCGTCCTGCTCCCATAACTCGAAACACTTCAGCACCTTACTCCACGAAACATTAATCAATATTTTTAAGCAACCATTGCTTCCAGCGACCATTTCCATTTAAATACCAATGGCACATATTATCTAAATCTTTCCAACCTCCTATTTTCCCAAGTAGAATCCCCCGTCTAATAGTTCTCCACTCGACACTGAACAGTCCATCCCACACGAGGCCAAATAATAGTACATTTCTTACCGTCATCACAATCCTCTCCCTCATGGATAACTTTTCTCTTTCTCCACATTCTCAGTACCATTTCCCTTATTGTTTTTTTCATCCTCCACCAACATATCCGTCAGACCCTTACCCAGAGCTGGTAATGAAGCACGATCCGACATCATCACCTTTCACAACTCGTTTACTCCACAAATTTCGCTGAACATTTCCAAATCCACCAGATCAACAGTACCACAAAATTTGTACATAAAATATATTTATACACCATTTCAAACTTGCTGTTATCATTTGAACGTTGTTACAGTTATATCCTGAATAGCAGCTGTGCTGATCTGCCAGCCCGCTCCTACGACGCCAACAGCGATTGGTTCCAACTTGGTCCTGACGCCTGATGTAAAGCTCTGTCCTCGGCCTAAGCATAATTCTACAGTCTTCGCAATACTCAGTTACGAGTTTACGATGCCGTTTCTTACTTGGCGTATTTATGGGACAGCCACCAAACGGTCAACAAGTGTACAAAATATAGTGACCATGTTGCCAACTTCCTTACGGTGTCACTGATACATGGATACCAAAAGACCGTCTGAGTGTGTCGTTGAGAAACTGGAAATATGTAACTTCCTGGCAGATTAAAAGTGTGTGCCGGAACCGGGACTCAAACCTGGGAGCTTTGCCTTTCGCGGGCAAGCGCCTTACTGACTGAACTATCCCGACACGACTCACGATCCAGCCTCACAAATTTACTTCCACCAGTACCTCGCCTCCTACTTTCCAAACTTTCACGGGAGAGCTTCTTTGAAGTTTGGAATGTAGAAGGCGAGGTACTGGCGGAAGTAAAGTTGTGAGGCCGGATCCTGAGTCGTGTCGGGATAGCTCAGTCGGTAGAGCACTTGCCCGAGGAAGGTTCGAGTCCCTGTTCCGTCACACAATTTTAATCTGGGAGGAAGTTTCATATCAGCGCACACTCCGCTGCAGAGTGAAATATGTAATTTCTCATTTCTTCCTTCTTCTCTCTTTCTTATGGTCTTTTCTTCACTTTTGAGCGTAACACAATTTGCTTTGCTTTCTTTAATTTGTTTTTACGAAAGTGTAGAGACTTGATTTTCTTAAACACATATGTTGTTGTTTTAGTTCATTGTTTTAATTTTGTACTTACTTTCGGCAAGAAGGATGCACTGACCACATGGAAGAATGCATATTTCTTCATGTCCAACAGACGTTGTGTTCAGTTGCATGTTTTTGAAACTATTATGCCTTTCATTTTTCTTTCCGCTGCGCCGGCAGTGATAAGCCGATGACGGAGTAGACGTTTGATTGTTTGTATTTTCATTATGGAAGTCAGTAGATTAAATTAAAAACATGTAAGGAACTCATTGCTCTTCGGGGCGATCTAAATCAATTTGTACAGGTTTCCAGCCAAGATCTATATATATATTGAAGCATCAGAAAAGAATAAGAAATACATAAATAAAAGATGTAAAAAAGAATTAAAATTGGGTGAACGAAATGACAAAGAGAATACAGTACTGATTCGACGTGTTACGCCTCTTGTGCCACTAAAACCAAAATATACATGTATGTGGAAACTTTGTACCTTCGACCCCTCCTTCGTACACAGCAACCATAGGCCTAAGCGTTAATTACAGTTCACGACCGGGATTTGGCTGCAGTTCAGAGGAGAAGTACCTCGGCCGCGTGCAGACGTTTATTGGGGCGCAACTGGTGCGGCGCAGCGCAGATAATGAGATGGGACGGGCGCACCCCGGCGCCAGGACAAAGCCGCGCTAAGCCCCGCTGCTTTTTGCGACCCACTTGCCTCCCCGTGCCTGCGAAAGCCCACCGCCACCTCCCGCAGTCTGTTCACCTTGCAGGTGGGTTTTATATGCCGAATGAGGTCTCGTTTTGTAGATGTGTAGTTTGTCAGCAATATATAAGGTAAGTAGCTTAACGGAAATTCTTGTGTCTTTTATAGGAGACAAAGTATCATAACAGAAATTCTTGAGACTTTCATAGGACACTGAATCGCACCATAAAAGTCAACATGATGCTTCCAAAATGCCGGTGAACATCAAAATTAGGTCGCAGAGAATTGAAAATGTATCTGATATTAAACAGCTGACTACAAAAAAATAAAAAATACTAATGTAAAAGAAGCAACTTCCGTCAAACGTGACAGATTTAGGTGCCTGTCCTACTGTTTTCAAGTTGTACAGGTTTCCAGACAAGATCGCGTTTTTTTTTTTTTTTTTTTTTTTTTTTTTTATGACCGGTTTCGACGTTACTCGGACGTCATCTTCTGATCAACTATGTTTCAAAATGTCATACCTGATATGGCTTTAGCTAAAGCCACATAACCACATAAGATATGACATTGCGAAATAGAGAAGATGACGTCTGAGCAACGTTGAAACCGGTCATCAATAAAAAAAAGAAAAAAAAAAAAAAACAATGAGTCCCTTAAATGTTTTTAATTTCATCTACTGACTTCCATAATGACAATGGAGTCGACTGTCCACAACTTGTACCACCAGTTTAAGATTCAGTATTATTGCAACATTGACGTAGTTAATAATGAGTCTGAAGCATAGAATTAAAATTTGTGATGCGGCCGGGAAACGAATCCGGATCTCCATGGTTACTAGGCAGACGTCTTACCGTTAGACTACTACACCACTAACGATTAAGGCGCCTCGGAATAGTCTAAGTACGATTTCTCCCCACGTCACAAACTTTAATTCAGTCTCCGTCTCAGGGATTGTTTATTTGTATTAAATTGACTTAGTTGTTAAGCAAACCGTGGTTGTTCGTCAGTTTCCATTTCAGCGGATGCAGGAGTATTGGAAATTTGTAAGCATTCAAATGGTTCAAATGTTTGTTAAGCTTATGGGACTTAACTACGGGGTCATCAGTCCCTAAACTTACAAACTACTTATCAATACCTTATACTAAAGACGGCACAAATATCCATGCCCGAGGGGGGATTTGAACCCCCGACCATAGTGGCCGTGCAGACCGTGAATGGAGCGCCGGCCGAGGAGACTGAGGCGCTTCAGTCACGGTCTGCACGGCCACTACGGTCGGGGGTTCGAATCCCCCCCTCGGGCATGGATATTTGTGCCGTCTTTAGTATAAGGTAGTTCATAAGTAGTTTGTAAGTTTAGGGACTGATGACCCCGTAGTTAAGTCCCATAAGCGTAACACTGGAGCGCCTCAGTCCCCTCGGTCACCGCGGCCGGCTTGTAAGCATTGATCTTGTAACACACTGACTATTAAATTTGACTGGATGACGGATCTTGAAGATGCTTCCGGTGTAGGGTCGCTGTCTTGTCTAGGACTTTTTGCTTCGGATGGAGTTTCACCAAACAATTCATATAAATGAGAATCTTTTAAATCATCAGAAATCTCTGTGAAGAGAAGGCCAAAGATTCGTCTAAGGTATCTCTTTTAAGTTTCTCTGTACATTTATAATTAATCTCACATTGCATCGCTACAGAGATTCGGTTTTAAGATAAGTTCGATATGCTTGCGATCTGTGCCGATGATGTGGCGCAGACGAATAACGAAATTCTCGTTGATCCACTCAAGTGTCGGAACATCGATGTTGTCAATGGCCTCCTGAAAAGCTGTTTGTAGTTTATAAATGGTTTTGAGTTTATTTCTGTACGCCTTGTCTTCAATGTAACCCCAAAATTAGGAGTCTGGTGTGTTCAGACCTGGAGAATGTGCCGGCCTATGGCAATGCGATCTCCAACTGCTCCTCCAGGACATCAAACATTCTCCTGCATCGATGCGGTCGAGCTTCATAGTTGGAAATCATGATCATTTTCAACATGGTGATGAAATCATCTTCCAAAACCATAACACATCTGTCGTTACTGTCCCAACAAGGACCCACACACAGATCGTGACTGGACATTTCATACCACTCAGTCACCCATTGAAGGCGTAAGCCAAAATCCGGATTCTCCACTTCCCAAATGTGCCAGTTTTCACACGTGAAAACTAAATCCCGCCATTCCTCGTACCTACCTGTGCATTTTGAACGTCACAAAACAAACCCTTAAGAAGTTTTGATGATTTTACTTCATATTTTTCAATAATTGTCACCATGTAGGAACAAGTTAGTTGATTTAGATTAAGACTGACTTCAGTCTACATTTCTTCCCTAAATACATTCAGTGTTGTATTTAACTAATAGGAAACCTACTCATAAAGTGTATAAAATTATATTAATGACTCCTCTTGTACCTTAAGTCGCATAGTAATGTCTACTGGTAGATATTAGGTTCAACTCGATCAAACTATTATGTGAGGTCAAAATTACGTGTGACTACCCAGTACCGATTCTCGAGAATTTCAATTGACTGTCGAGATCTTAAAGGTACTGAGCATAGTGAGCCTCGCATGAAGCGGTAATCGATCTTGTAATACATGCAAAAGTATGACTATGGTGACTCAAAGTATTACTTCACAGATGCCACCATCGGAGCTTATACATTCGATCACCAAACGTTCACTGTATGTTGTAGTAGCAGTGACCAGTGGAAAATGAAAAAAAGAATTTAAAAAAGAAAGAACAAAAACTCCGTTTTTATGTGCGCATGTAGAAGAAAGAAAACCACAGGGAAAGAGGCTCAAGAACAGCAGTTGACAATTTTAGTGAATTCTGAACTACCTAGGTCTCACTTTTTTTGAACATTCTAATGTGTATGACTCAGACACTGTTTTTTTTTTAAAGGAGTATGTTCTTTAAGATTCGATGCTATCTACAATGAAAGCTGTCAATAACTTACGAATCAAGACTGATACTTGGAAATAAAGTTAATTATTCCAAACACAATGATCATCTGAGATAGAAAACTAGATACCTTTCAAAATAAAAATAATAACAGAGAAATGACTGATACGTTCGACAAAGATTTAAACAATACCTTAGCCGAAGTCGTATTTAAAGACGAAAATAAGTTTACAGCTAGTTGGAGCCTTCTTTCTCAAACAGGAACATTTCCAGTTACATACATAGAGAATAAATGCGTCCTAGTACCATCACATATCCTACTAATGTTTATTGTCGTTGTTTCAGTTACCTTCACGTGCAAAAGCTGGGAGGTCACTTTTCTTGCAGTTTATTGTAATTTTTTGGACACATTTTTTGGACCGATTGCCCGTTCACTCGTCGCAACTTTCGACGCTCTCCGCTGTCAAACCAGCGTGCTTTGTGCTCCAGACGGTGTTGCACGTTGTTATAACGTCACAGGCTGGAGAAAGATTTGAACCGTCATTCACCCAAGCAGTTCTCCCTTGGTTACCCATCTGCTGAATAGTAAATTGTTTTCTTCATTTCAAACAAAAATCCCAGATATTTTCAGTTTTCCCGTATTACCCAGTTTTATGGACAACATTGCTAGTTTTTCTTTATTACAAACCTTTCAATGATCATTTCGATTTCGAGCACAAAAAGGATGAAATAAAAATGAAAAAAGAGGAATTGCTCCAGCCATACTTAATCATAATATTTCATACATTTGTAAAGGTTATGAAATATACGTGCAACTGCTTGTTTAACCTCTCAAGCCGGGATCCCGAGTACGTACTCGGGGGCCCGAGTGTCCTCACTGGTAGCATCCCGACCCCGTTTCACGCCACATGCAGTATCGCAGGTAACACTGTATTTCTCTGCCATCTGTTGCTGCTGAGCAATATTATTTTGTCAGCCAACTGTAGACATATCTGTGTTGACATGTGAGGGAGATCTTTGTCAGGAAGTGAGCGACTCGGATGAAATCTCTACTTATATCTTCAGTCTGAAGGTTGCTCCATACCTGAAACGATGAAGCCATGCATTTCGCACGGTCTTGCGTCGGAAGAGATTCTTGCGTTTCTGAGCGAACCGATAGATAAATTAGATGGTATAAATGACAGCGGGAGTGATCCGGATACTGATGGTGACAACAGGACAGACTTTTTGGATGAAGCACCGTAAAGAAGTGAAGAAACATCAGATAGAACGAGCGAGTTGAAAGAGTGTGTTTTTAACGTAATCTATATCTATAAATGTGAATGTCTGTTCGGTGTACGTTTATCACGTCTGAACCACAAGACATAAAGAGCTACCCGGGGAAGGCTTTAGACACGGTTTTATGGCGATCGGATATATATATATGTTCGGTGTACGCTTATCACGTCCGAACGACAAGGCGCAGACACATAAATTTTTGTACAGTTACTAATATATACCTGAGGAATGTTTTAGACACGGTTTTATAGCAGTCCAGTGCCAGCTGTCACCAGTGCCACCACATCGTTACAGCGCTAAGTATCTGAATTTAATTAGTGTCAAATTTAATTTGCCAGCCTAGTTCATTTTCGTTAGTACTGTTTTAAGAGGTTTATTCCCGCGTACTTGCAGATTTCGTTTATACTACTGTTTTAATAGTTTATTCTATCGTATTTGATAAATATCGTTGTGTTTAGTCTTCGTCTTTGACCGGTGTATTTCAAAACAAGTCAGAGACCGTTACTAAAGCTCGTTATCAGTCAGTCCAGTGCCAGCTGCCATCAGTTCCGCAGCCTTAACAGCGGTAAACTGCCGGACTCAGTTTTGTTGATTTGACAGTGTAGTTACCACTGACCACAGTTCAGTCAGCAGCCAGCCGCCTTCATTAGAGTACTAGACTTCTTTAAAGTTGTTAATTGCAGTTAATTGTATCGATAGGATGGATAGGATGTGTGCCTGCTGTGTGCGGACGCAGGAGGAGTTGGCCGCGGTTCGCGAACAGCTGAGCGTGCTGTTGTCTATGGTCAGCCGTCTTCAGGCCGCTGTCTCGGGGTGCAGCGATGGTGGGGATTCTGGTGCGTCGAATGGGACACATCAGGTGTCTCACGCTTTGCTCTCTGTCCCTGCTACCGAAGCACCTTCAGGTGTACCGGACGTCGTCGAGCCGCCTTCTCCGCAAGGGGAGTGGCGGGTTGGGCGGCGTTCGCGCCGCTCGAGGCGGAAGGCCAAAATGGAGGCTGGACGTCCGTCCGCGCCCGTTCGTCCTGCGAGTGAAAGTGTGGCCACTCCTTCAGCTGGGTCCGGGCAGGTGCACGGGGGGAGGGGATTATTAGTTATTGGGAGCTCCAATGTTACGCGCGTGATGGAGCCCCTTAGGCAGATAGCGTCCAGATCTGGAAGGAATTCCAACGTGCACTCGGTGTGTCTGCCGGGGGGCCTCATCCGAGATGTGGAGGCGGCCTTGCCGGCGGCTATCGAAGGTGCGGGGTGCAGTCGACTGCAAGTCGTGGCTCACGTCGGCACCAATGACGCTTGTCGCTTGGGTTCTGAGGACATCCTCAGGTCCTACGGGCGGCTAGCGGAATTGGTGAAGGCTGCTGCCTTCGCACGCGGGGTGCAAGCAGAGCTGTCGATTTGCAGCATTGTTCCCAGGGTTGATCGGGGTCCTTTGGTTTGGAGCCGAGTGGAGGGTCTGAACCAGAGGCTTCGCCGACTCTGTGACAGTCATGGCTGCAGATTTCTGGGTCTGCGTTATCGGGTGGGGTATTGTAGGGTGCCCTTAGATAGATCAGGGGTGCACTACACTAAGGAAGCGGCTACTCGGGTAGCAGAGTACTTATGGAGTGCACATGGTTTTTTTTTAGGCTAGGCGATAACTCTGATGAGCACTCGCCTGTCAGCATTCAAACAGCGAATTCAGGCCACGTTCGGAACAAAAATTCGAACATAAAAATATTAGCCGCGAACTTACAGATTGTTAGAAACAAAGTTCCCGAATTTGCAGCGCTGCATGGAAGTTATTGCGCTCAGATAATTTTAGGCACCGAAAGCTGGCTAAATGATGATGTGGCAAGTTCAGAAATATTTAGCGAAGCGTGGAATGTATATCGGAAAGATAGATCTGATACAACTGGAGGAGGAGTGTCCATCGCTGTGGACAAAGATATTGTTTCTACTGAGATCGAGGTTGAAAGTAACTGTGAAGTTATCTGGGCACGTATAACAGGTCTAAAAGAAGTAAAGTTAATAGTTGGGTGTTTTTACCGGCCCCCCAGTGCTGCTGTAGCAGTTTTAGAATCATTCAAAGAAAGTGTACACCAGGTAGTGCATAGGTATCCGGGCCATGTTATATTAGTCGGAGGTGACTTCAACCTTAAGAGTATAGATTGGGACCTCGCTAGTTACATTTCAGGCGGTACAGACAAGCAGTCTTGCGAGCTACTTTTGGACACATTCTCCGAAAACTGTCTTGGGCAGTTAAACCGGCAACCCACGCGCAATGGAAATATTCTAGACCTTATAGCCACAAACAGGTCTGACCTTATTAACGATGTCTGTGTAGAGACAGGAATTAGTGATCATGATATCGTCATAGCGTCGATGGTGATCAAAGTTAATTGAAACCAGTCAAGAAGGCTAGGAGCGTGTTTTGTTGGGAAGAGCCGACAAGCAAATGTTACGATCGCACTTAGAAAATGAATGGGCATCGTTTAATTCTGGGACTATGGATGTAGAGGAATTGTGGACTAAATTTAAGTGCATTTTTAATAAAGGGTTAGAGAAATATGTGCCAGTAAAGACGATTAAGGATGGAAAAGATCCACCGTCGTATAATAATGATGTTAGGAACCTGCTGAGAAAGCAAAGGCTGTTGCACTCCAGATTCAAAAAAGAACACGCAAATGATGACAGGCAAAACTTGTAGAGATTCGTGCGTCTATAAAAAGATCGATGCGTGAAGCATACAATAATTATCACAGCCATACCTTAGCAAAAGATCTTTCCGAGAACCCGAAAAAATTCTGGTCCTATGTAAAATCGATAAGCGGGTCAAAGCCCACTGTCCAGTCACTATTTGTCATTCCGGGGCAGTAATAGAAGAAAGCAAACGGAAAGCTGAAGTTCTAAATTTAACCTTTAAGAAATCCTTCACGCAGGAGGACCGCACAAATATACCATCATTTGATCAACTTACTAATTCCGAAATGGGGGACATAGCAATAGCTATTTCCGGTGTAGAGAAGCAGCTGAGAGAGCTAAATACGAAAAAGTCTGCTGGTCCGGATGGAATACCAGTTCGGTTTTACAATGACTATTCTGCGGCATTGGCCCCCTACTTAGCTTGCATTTATAGCGAATCTTTAATTCAGCGCAAAGTTCCTAGTGATTGGAAAAAAGCGCAGGTGACTCCCGTGTATATGAAAGGAAAGAGAACTGACCCACACAATTACAGGCAAATATCGTTGACATCGGTTTCATGTAGAATTTTGGAGCATATTCTCAGTTCGAATATAGTAAATTTCCTTGAAACGGAAAAGCTTCTTTCCATGAATCAGCACGGGTTTAGGAAACATCGTTCATGTGAAACTCAGCTTGCCCTTTTCTCACATGACATCTTGCGAGCCATGGAGAAGGGCAAGAGGCGGATTGTGTTTTTCTCGACTTCAAAAAGGCGTTCGACGCGGTGCCACACTGCAGACTGCTAACGAAGGTACGAGCTTATGGAATAGGTTCACAGATTTGTGACTGGCTGGAAGACTTCCTAAGTAATAGAACGCAGTACGTTGTTCTCGACGGCGAGTGTTCATCAGAGACGAGTGTATCGTCAGGCGTGTCCCAGGGGAGTGTGATAGGACCGCTATTATTTTCTATCTATATAAATGATCTGATGGACAGAGTAAGTTGTAATTTGCGGCTGTTTGCTGACGATGCTGTGGTGTACGGGAGGGTGTCGTCTGTAACTGACTGTAATAGCATACAGGTTGACTTAGACAAAATTTCTAGTTGGTGCGAAGACTGGCAACTAGCTCTCAATGTAGAAAAATGTAAGGTGATGCGCATGAGTAGAAAAAACAATCCTATAATGTTCGAATACAGCATTAGTAGTGAGCTTCTTGATGCTGTCGCGTCGTTCAAATATCTAGGCGTAACATTACAGAGCGATATGAAATGGAACGAGCATGTAAGGACGTGAGTAAGGTAGACAGCCGACTTCGGTTTATTGGGAGAATTTTGGGAAGATGTACTTCACCTGTAAAGGAGACCGCTTATAAAACGCTTGTACGACCACGTCTTGAGTATTGCTCAAGTATATGGGATCCGCAGCAGATCGGTTTGGGGGAAGACATAGAGGCATTTCAGAGGCGAGCAGCTAGATTTGTTACCGGTAGCTTCGACCAATGCGCGAGTGTCACGGAAATGCTCCGGCAACTCAATTGGGGATCGCGGGAAGAGAGACGACGTTCTTTTCGTGAATTTCTGTTAAGTAAATTTAGAGGGCCGGAATTTGAAGCTGAGTGTAGTACGATCTTGCTGCCGCCTACACACATTTCGCGTAAAGATCACAAAGACAAGATAGAAATTAGGGCTCGTACGGAGGCATGTAGGCATTCTTTCTTTCCTCGTTCAATTTGGGAGTGGAATAGGAAATGAAATGCCTAGTAGTGGTTCAGTGTACCCTCCGCCACGAACCTTACGGTGAATTGCGGAGTGTGTATGTAGATGTAGATGTATATATATTTACTAATTTGAAGAATATAACGCTAAATGCGGAACAATTATGACTCTTTGAAAATTATATTTACTTTCTGAAAATGGTTTTATTGGTTGCATAGTTGCTTGAGGATTGATAATGATAAAAGGGTGGAGTATATTTGGATGGAAATTTTTCGGTGTATATAAAATTCTACATGTGTGTGGGTTAATATTTCGCTCTGCAGCGAAAACTACAGACAGCAAATGAATTGTCTGTGTGTAATTGTTGTCCGAAGTCTCACGTTGTACACCATAGCAGTTCCATGCTGATAGTTATAAGGGTGTGCAAGATATGGTGGTTGAAAGGCGTCAAATTATAAAAAAAATTCGGACTGAAGGCCAGCGATGCCGTTTGCAACTCTTTAGCAAGGAGGTTACATACAGCGAAAAGTGATGCCACAGACCATATCATTGGTCTATGCGTGCTACAATGTCTTCAGCTCTTTCTCTGTGAGCATACGAATAATGAAATATAACAATCAATAAATAAAGCAGTAAAAAAGAAATTTCTTTTAATACATCCCTTGAAAAAAAAAATCTATTTGACGTTTCGCGCATTACAGGAAGTGATCAATCTGTGATATTATTACAATCATTATTGTTGAATTTCGTGATTGGATTCTTCGAAACGAGTGCATTTCTTATTTCTTATGTATACTGTGATAAATGTAGCATGTTTCTTTTAGAAAAAAGGAGATGGACAGTGAGAGACTGGATAGGAAAAGTACTAACTCAAGGCTCGTATAAATAAATAAATACACGGGCAACGCCGGGTTTTCAGCTAGTAAAAATATATTGTTAGCAACTCCTTAAAATATAATTGCTTTTTAACAAATAATTTCCACGCTAGAGCAATTTCAACGAAATGTTGTATTACGACGCCAGGAGACTAAACTACCATCTGTAGGCTCGGCAGTCGTGCGGTAATTACCGACTTGAAGGGTTAATGTTAGTTCCATTATATAGAGCAACTAGTTCAAAACCCGGCGTTGCCCGGGTATTTATGTATTTATTTTTTCCTGCCATTCTTCAGGCATGTATTCATTTGTATAAGAACTATATATAAAACCTCTTGGGAATACAATTAATAGTAAAGAAGTAATAGATTAAAACTTGGTGCATGATGAGACGGTTTCCCATGAACGTTACTGTTTATGTGCTCATATCTCATCAACTACATGTCGTACTCTGACACAATTTAGAAGGTACAATCAACCATATGTGTGTATACTGTCTGTAAAATTCCCTGCGGCTACTATTTGTGGTGTACAAATTATAAATTGTAACGTCATACCGAATGCCGCAGTTTTACTCCATAAATAGAGGAAAAGTAGTAAGCGAGAAACTTTTCTCCTTTCATCATTTTGCTATTATTGTCGATGACAAAAAAATCAATAAAGGTTTGAAATTATGTTCACAGTTTGTTGCAAGGCGCTAAGTACTCTCAGTCTCATACATCGTGTCGCTACATTATGTGGCAATTTGTTGCGAATCCTATTGTTTATGACGTCATGTCTTCTGAACAATGTGTCGGATGTGATTCTTAACCATGCAGCAATTGTTACCTCACGGTAAGGAATGTGTGTACCAAATTTGGTTGAAATCGGTCCAATGGTTTAGGAGAAAATGAGCAGTTTTTCGCGCAGCTTATTGTTTATGACGTCATATATCGTGAACTATATATCGTACGTGATTCTTACACTTACGGCGACCGTCCTCATGGATTTAAGCTTACGTGCGCAAAATTTCATAAATATTGGGACAGAACTGTACATCTGTATGCAACACGTACACACAAAGAAAGCCGGCCGCGGTGGCCGAGGTGACTGAGGCGCTCCAGTCTTGGTCAGCACGGCCACTACGGTCGGGGGTTCGAATCCCCCCTCGGGCATGGATATTTGTGCCGTTCTAGTTCGTAAGTAGTTCATAAGTAGTTTGTAAGTTTAGGGACTGATGACCCCGTAGTTAAGTCCCATAAGCTTAACAAACATTTGAACATTTGAACACAAACAAATATACGGACACTCTGCTTTATATATAAAGATTTCCTTATACGTATGCTTATCGTTTCCTTATACGTATGCTTATCCTTATAGAAAAACAGCTAAAGACATTGTAGCACGCATGTCTGTGGCATCACGTTTCGCCGTATGTAACCTCCTTGCTATAGAGTCGCAAACGTCATCGCTGGCCTTCAGCCCGATTTTTTTTTTTTTTTTTTTGATTGTTTTTTATTTTGACATTCTTTCATATCTTCCACCATATCTTATAGCTATCGATATTGAACTGCTATGATGTGCAACGGGAGACTTCGGACAACAATTACACACAGACCATTCGTATGCGGTCTGTAGTTTTCGCTGCAGAGCGAAATATTAACACACAGACACGTAGAATTTTATATACACCGATAACTTTCCATCCCAATATACTCCACCCTTTTATCATTATCAACCCTCAAGCAACAATGCAACCAATAAAACCATTTTCGCCGGCCGCGGTGGCCGAGGTGACTGAGGCGCTCCAGTCACGATCAGCACGGCCACTACGGTCGGGGGTTCGAATCCCCCCTCGGGCATGGATATTTGTGCCGTCCTAGTTCGTAAGTAGTTCATAAGTAGTTTGTAAGTTTAGGGACTAATGACCCCGTAGTTAAGTCCCATAAGCTTAACAAACATTTGAACATTTTTTTGAAAACCATTTTCAAAGAGTAAATATAATTTTCCAAGAATAATTATTGTTCCGCATTTGGCGTTATCTTCTTCAAATTACTAAATATCTTTGAGGACGCTATAAAATCGTGCCTAAAACCTTCCTGATGTGTAAATTAGTAACTGTATAAATATTTACGTCTCTGCGTCTTATCGTTCGGACGTGATACGCGTACACCGAACATACATTCACATTAATATATATAGCCGGCCGCGGTGGCCGAGGGGACTGAGGCGCTCCTGTCACGGTCTGCACGGCCACTACGGTCGGGGGTTCGAATCCCCCCTCGGGCATGGATATTTGTGCCGT
The DNA here is from genome assembly GCA_026315105.1 of Locusta migratoria. Lineage (NCBI taxonomy): Eukaryota > Metazoa > Arthropoda > Insecta > Orthoptera > Acrididae > Locusta > Locusta migratoria. The sequence continues at coordinate 110,182,322 of CM048747.1, forward strand.
CCTTAGTCTTAGCTAGTTCATAAGTAGTTTGTAAGCTTCGGGACTGATGACCCAGTAGTTCTACAAACATTTGAACATTTTTAATTTTGTGTCCCCACTTCGTCGCCGCTTTTGTGTCCCAGCCTCGTCGTAGGTGTCGGTGGCCGAGTGGAACGAGACCGACACAGGAACAAAGACAGCACGCTGATGCAGGTACGGAGGGGAGCAGCCAGAAACTATAAACACTAGAGTAAATTAGAAAGAGAGATATATTGCACAGAATGTAACAATACTTAACTTTTACATAGTACTGCAGAATGTTGATACATAGTTGTTAGAGGCCTGCCTAGTGCCTGTACGATAGCAAAGTCTTCACTGGTGCCTATCTGATTACGAAGATCCTAACCGGTTGCTATCTCAGTCCCAAGTGCCCGATGTCGTTCAGCGGTGGCCACGAGCGGCGTTGTGGCAGAGGGCGCTCGTGGCTGTCGTCGTAAGAACGCCGCGCCGTGCGTGCATGGCGGCGCGCGGCGAAAGTAGGTGGCGCGCACTTTGTACTTGTGCGACACCACATTTAATATACATAGATAAATAGCTACCCGATCGGCATAAAATCGTGTCTAATGACTTCCCCGGGTAGACATTAGCAACTGTCCAAATTTTTAGCTCTTTATGTGTTGTGGTTCAGACGTGATAAACGTACACAGAACAGACATTCACGTTTATAGATATAGATAATGTGGGTCGCATTTCTTAAATATTGTTTCTTACACATTTTGGGCCTTAGCATGACCTTACAGATCAGATATAACGCAGAGTTTCGGAGAGTATCGGAAACTCCGCTTGGTATGTTTATTTTTACCTCGCGGGACGTTTCTCGTTAGGTATACGGCCGGCACGGAATTGCGGCGCTGTTTGTAACGTCAGGTACGACTGGAGCAAAGAGGCGGCCTGCAGGGTCACCTCCACTCTTACGGCGGCTGCAGACCTGATTAGAGCGGAGCCCGCGGCCGCCGGCAAACACGATTAGCTGGACTGACGCGTATTGACCGGCCTTTGATTGCATTACGGCATGCAAATCAGAGCCCCTCCTATCCCGCCCTATCCGGCCCTATCCCACCGGCGACGGCGCCGCGCTTCGGAAATAGCAAGCAGCCCGCCTCGATGGCGGGTCACTCTCTTTCGCATTGGGCTCACAGCCCTACCTGCTCTATTCTGGGACCAGCTGTTTAAACCAAGAAGGCTGCAGCCTTCCAGTTTGTACGAAATCCTGAGGGAGGCACAAGCGCTTTTCCTGTTCGGATTGTTATTGAAATGTAATATATAAAACAGAGTGTCCGTATGTTTGTACATGTTGCACACTATAACAATTATATACTATGTAAGTAATTACAGTTCATTCTACCAGTTCCAAACTAGATACTCATCTTTTCAACATTCCGATGTATGGGGGTTCTGCTCGCTGAAACATTATTCTCCTGGGACGTCGTGGTAGAAATAAATACACGTTATGTACAATTTTTCACTTCGTCTTTAATTTGAATCAAACTTCTTCTCCACCGAAACATAACAAATTCAAAACAGTGCAAGAGAACTTAATCGACAGTACTTCCATTTAAAAACACAGAGTGACATAGCTTCCAGAGCACTTGACAAACGACTGAAACTCGAACTCCCCCACGCAAGGCGGTGAGGAAAATATATATAACATCGACAATAATGACATTACATTACGCATTGTTCATAACAATGGAATATACTAATTTACAATTACCAAGCATACACGTAAAACATTTCATGTATTAAAAAATAATCACAATATAAAATGAATACTATGCATACAGTAATTTTAGATGGCACATCTTTTTAAGACGAAATCGCGGTACTATTTGTTTCACAACAAAGAATAATGATAAATGTCAATTAATTTGTTAATGAGTACATCATACATGTTCCTAACATATATTGAACTATCAAATCTCATGGCCATTCAAAAAATATACTCAGAATCTCACGTCAGTCAAAATATACAAAGAATTCAATATTGATAATTAATGTAATAGTCGAAATAACACAACTTGTTTATGAGCTTAACACATATACAATACTATTTATTTTCATTTTTTTTATGTTTTACAAAAGTTGTTACCTTTCTTCTGTTTATTTATACAAATAATGTACAATGACAAAACTATTGTTTATAGAACTGTCTGGAAAGCATGTAAACGAATCTCTTAATTAATGAAATCTATCACTTGTTTTGATCACAGTATCACCGAGACACTGTCCTACATTGATTTCTAAGCTGGCTATTTCGTTTGTAACTTCACACGCAACATGTATCACTATTGAACCACACGATTCCGGATCCGACGCAGACGGTATCGTACAATAACATTGAGATGAGGGGGTCAGCAGTATCGTCACAAAACAAATCTACAGTTTTGTTCCAATCTGTATGAAATTTTGTACACGTAAGCTTCAATCCATGAGGACGGTCACCGTAAGTGTAAGAATCACGTACGACATGTAGTTCACGAGATATGACGTCATAAATAATGAGATGCGTGAAAAACTGCTGCATTTTGCGACAATGCTGATCATTTTCTCCTAAACCATTGGACCGATTTCAACCAAATTTGGTACACACATTCCTTACCGTGAGGTAACAATTTCTGCATGGCTAAGAATTACATACGACACATGGTTTAAAAGATATTACTTCATAACCAATAGAAATCGCAAAAAATGCCATATAATGCAGCGAGACTATCGAAATACACTGTATGAGAATGACAGTACTTAGTGACTTGCAACAAACTTTAAACATAATTTCAAACCTTTATTAAACTTTTTCTCGCTGGCAACCATAGTAAAATGATGAAAGGAAAAGAGTTTCTCGCTTACTACTTTTCCGCTGCGTATGGAGTAAAACTACGGCTCTCGGTATAACGTTACGATTTATAATATGAACACTACAAATTGTAGCGGCAGGAAATTTTACGGACAGTATACACATATATAGCTGAATGTACCTTCTAAATTGTATCACAGTACGACATGTAGTTCATTAGATATGAGCACATAAACAGTAACTTTCCGCTGTTCATAGACTAAAAATACGGCTTTCGGTATGACGCTACAATTTATAATGTCTACACTACAAACTGCTGCAGCAGGAAATTTTACAAATAGTATACACGCATATAGTTGAGTGTACCTTCGGGATTGTATCACAGTACGACACGTAGTTCATGAGATTGAATACATAAACAGTAACGTTCATGGAAAACCGCCTCATCACGCACGCATCTTTACTGCTAATTGTATTCCTAAGAGGTTTTAAATACATACAACCCTTATACAAATGAATATATACCTGATAAATGGCAGGAACAAATAAATAAATAACCGGGCAACGCCGGTTTTCAGCTAGTGGCAAATAATGGTAGGAAGTTTTCCACTGCAACAGCTGAGGACAACGTATACAATGGGCGTTTTAAAATTCCCAGCCTACAATAAAAACTAATAACGTTTTTGCAGAAGACTATTTTTTTTTTTTTTTTCAAATGGTCTCCTTTTAGACCTACAAACTTTATCCAACGCTGTTCTAATTTGTTGATCCTTTCCGAATAATAGGAATCATCCAAGCCTGCAATATAGCTATTAGTTTCTGCAATCACCTCCTCGTTTGAATGAAATCTTCATCCCGCTAGCCATTTATTCAAATTGGGCGACAAATAGTAGTCCGAGGAAGCCAAGTCTAGAGAATATGGGAGGATGTGAAAGTTGGAATCCTATTTCCAATAACTTTGCGACCACAGCTGCTGAGGTGTGTGTGTCAGTGCATTGTGGTGATGGAAAAAGACTTTTTTGTGGGCAAATAACCGGCGTTTTTCTTGCAGCTCGATTTTCAAACGGTCCAATAACGTTGACTAATATGCACCTGTAACAGTTATACCCTGTTGCAGATAGTCCATGAGGATTGTACCTTGCGAATCCCAACAGACCGTCACCATAACCACCGAAGGACCGTCTTGGCTTTAAATTTTCAAAAGTTTGAAAAATCTGACTCAAGTGCGTGGTTATTATTCCTTAGATTATAAACTGCTTAAACTACGTTAAACTAACCTAAGGACTACACACACATTCATTCCCAAAGGGAGGATTCGAACCTCCGACGCTGGAGGCCTCGCGATTACTCCAGACCGCTCGGCTACTTCCGCAGTGCACCGTCTTGGCCTTTTTTTGGTGCAGGTTCCCCCTTGGTAACTCACTGTTTAGATTTTTCTTTGGTCTCAGTACACATATTTAATCCACAGTGACGAAACGACGCTTTAAGTCCTGCGGCTTCTTCCTAAACAGCCGGAAACCTCCCTTGCAACACTTCACACAATTCCGTTTTTGGGCAAGCGTGAGCAATCGCGGCTTCCATCTTGCGGATAGGTATCTCATGTCCAAATGATTATGCAAAATATTATGCACCCGTTCATTCTAGATAACCACAGCACTAGCAATCTCAGACACCTTGAAAATAGTCTGTTAATAAAATAAGCATAATCTCTGGTAGTTGAGATCTGTGAATGTATGTTAAAACGCTCACTGCTGCTCTAAATTACTTTATAAGTGGCAACAGTACATGTGCAATGGAAATTTATCTAACTGCTCACTCCTTAAGGAAGCATCCAACGTTTTGACAAACAGAAAATCAATGTTAAAAAAATAAATGAATAGATCATTAAACATGAGATGGGGAGCATGAAATCATGAAGCAGGGGTTTGATACTTTAATATCATAATCTATTCAGTAAAATAACAAGCAAATAAATGTGGGGATAAGCACACGCCTTGTACAAAAGTAAATTAAAACATATAATTACTGCCCTTTTTAAAATTGTTTCTGCCCTTTATGAAGATGGAGGTAACATGGGAGGAAGTTTGCAAACACACAATGGGTAGCTGAAAGCACATTCATTCACAGACACGTACATAATGCTAGACGGCACATTACAAGCTGGAACACTTGAAAGCAGCGGCGAAACGAAGCGTTGGCGGCGCCATGACGAGATGGCGGGTGTCTTGAACAAATACTGTACACTATAACGAACTCATGTTTGTGTAGGCAGCGGCTCACTATTCTTAAGTACCACTGTGTGACCACGCCGAATTTCATAACATTTACAAACAGGAATTAATTCAGATTCAAATGTTCAAATGTTTTTTAAGCTTATGGGACTTAAATACAGGGTCATCAGTCCCTAAACTTACAAACTACTTATCAACTACGTTATACTAAGGACGGCACAAATATCCATGCCCGAGAGAGGATTCGAACCCCCGACCGTAGTGGCCGTGCAGACCGTGACTGGAGCGCCTCAGTCCCCTCGGCCACCGCGGCCGGCAATTAATTCAGAATAAGCAAGTAAAGCACAAGCGATAATTCATATCAAAGAAAGCTAATATTAACAAACAGCATGGCTGAAGGCCGAAGTAACGACAGTTATGAAAGCACGTGGTGCAGTCGGTCATACAAGACTGGAAAGTCGGAATCAAAAATGAAAATATGTTAAATATTTAGCGTACTTGCCAAGACAATTCCCTCTTCAACCGCTCCCAGAGAGCTCTCCTGCCATCTCTTTCGTCCAAGATTAGGTTGGTACGACACTAAGAACACAGCCACCTCGCCACCTCGCCATCTTGCCAAGTAAGCTTGTCTCTGCCCACCCAGCAGACGCTAGCGCAGACGACAAACGAAGCCATGTGTTCGTAACTACAGCAAAACGAAGCCTAAGGCGCGAGGCGGCGACTGTAAGCCATTGCGCGGTGCTCAGTCAATATTAAGAACACACATTCACATCCACATGAACACGCAAGTTCAATCACACGGGTGATAAATATGGGGCAAACATACATAAACATGGGGCATTGATCATTAATAAAAACATTAATGAAAAGAATAAAATAATGCACACACAGATAGATAACATTAAAGGCTCTGTCAAACAGAGAGCGGGCAGCCCGTGCGGGCAGAACGCGCGGGCACTGTGTTGCATTCGAGCTTACCGCTTCGGTCAAACAGGGAGCGGTCGCACGCGATGCCCGCCGCGTGCAGCGGGCAGGCTGTGGTTTTCTACAGAGAACGCGGCGGGCAAGCGGGAGCGGAAGAAATAGAAAGTGATCGATTCAGGGCGTCAAAAGCCATTCCTGTGTGACACACGTGACCCAGAACACAGAAATGCGTCTAAGAAGGCAGAAACAAGGAAGCAGAATTTTCATCAATGAAACAAGTATATGACTGAGCACCCAGTCATTTTCAATTATAGAAAACCCTGAAAGAGACATTTTCAATCTCTATACGGACGTTAAGCTCTTTTTTTATTGTTATTATTATTTTATTTTTTGTAGAAATGTAATACTATTAGTGCAGGATTGCATTTGTTTGTTTCTTTAGAAATGTAATGATATTAGGGTAGGTTCGGATTTTGGCGGAAATTTGTTTATAGCAATCACTACAATCGTGATATTAGTTGTAATATGCCTCCTAAAAGTCAACTTATGTAGTTACAATAAACAATAAATGAAACATTAAAATGAATGAAACGTGTAATAAATAACATGCTTATCTCAAGCAAATTGACAATCTTTCCAGCAGAGATCCAATAGGCTTTCGCCAGTTTGCTTGAATTTTTATAATGCCTGACTCAATCAGATTGTATTGTGTATCGTTTCAAATTGTCCGCAAGACGTTCGGAAAAAAAAATTAAAAAAAAAAAAAAAAAAAAAAAAAAAACGGTTTTCACACGAACACAGTTCTTTACAAAGACGATGAAATTTACCATTTCTTCTCGTTTCGTACTAATTTCATGTACCCATTTTCTTCGCTTCTTTGACGCAACCGTGAGGAGAAGTAGAAATTCGTCTTCATCTGAACTACCGCTCATGTTTATACGCTCCGCGGCGGACTCACGCACTACTTCTGCCAGTCAACAGCTGCAACGCCGAGCGCTGCCCGCGCTGCGCTCTGTATGACTGTTGCGGAACGCGGCGGACAACACCCCTTTCCGCCCGCGCGGGCTGCCCGCTCTCTGTTTGATGGAGCCTTAATGGTGCAGAAACACTTTAGGTTAATGAATAAATCAAAATGGAACACGACCACACAATCAGTGGACGTGTTCAACCTTAACTCGTCTGCCATCCAGTATTATGTCATGGATTTTATGGATTATTTCTGAAGTCGTAACCTCCACCGGTCGTCAAAATGTTCAGCGTCACTTGGGCCCATATGGCCACCCCGACAAATTTTGAAACCATTCGAATTTCTTTTTCTTCATTCTTTGACATTCACTTGACTTCCTTCATTCACACTAATTCCGAACACAAAGAAAGAGATAAATATGACTGGAAACTTGGTGAGCGATTTTGCCAAAGATACTACTAACTTACCATGACATCGATATGCGCCGGTGTGCCATCACTCGGGGTCTGAACGGACTTTTCAAACGCCCCTCGTAGGGGCCATCATTAGATCTTGCATGTTATTAAGAGAACATAATTTTCACGTTACCGTTGGTGAGAGATTAAACTAGGAAGATGCTGGGAACATCCGCATAACGAGAATGAAACTACATCCAAACGAAGTTTTAAGAAACAATTTCCCTTTGGCTACTCATTCAGCATGAAACAGCATCATGGGACATCAGCAAAAAGTTTTATTTGTCGGTTTGATGTAGTTTTCAGTCTCTGAAAACGGATATCCCCAGCACCTTTCTATTAAAATCCTAGGCCAATGGTTGACATGCGAATCATATTCTCTTAATATGAAAGAGCTAATTATGGCGTTTTTTTCAGATCTGAAAACAAGGCAAATTACACCTAAAGGCAGAATACGACTTGGGGGTAAAGGGTGAAATGAGCTTTAGATAACAGCAAGTGTACCCAAACGAAACTTCAGTTAATGGATTTAGTTACTCATGGGGAATAAATATAAATTTAATTATTAATCGGATCAAATCATTCAACGGCAATCAAACTATTACGTAATTATTGCAATTCAAATAAGCAAATAGTAACTGTGAAAATGACCAGAAGGGATTAACTATTTTGGGTGGCGACCAAAACTAGTTAACATATAGAAAATGAGGTAGTTGCTAAAGCTGCTTAGCCCCCTGGATTTGTCGTGAGATGCAACCATTCATAAAACTTAGCTCTCATGCCAGCTGTTCTGTACAGGCACAGTTAACTGACCCAAATCTCCTTCCACCAGCCTGAACTTTTTACTGACTTATTGCTCAACGTATTTTGATGTCAGCATATAATTAATTAAATATTTTCAAAGAGAAGTGAACTGTCATAATAACATCCTCTAAATATCACTGCTACACTACACATCAATTACTGTTATCCCTTACAAAATAGAGGCAAGGTGAGTCAAAGGATGTTCACGACACAATGTGCTTTACCCTGTTTATTAGAAAAGAACTAAGTGCATCAAGAGACCGTAAACCCATTACATTGTTATGAGATCTGGCGCCGACGGACTGCCCTGTCTGAAAACTGTTAGCGAGTATGCCCAGCCATTTATCTAGTCATTAAACTGTCCAGGATCCGGCCGACACCTCGAAATCCACCTACATTGTCATCTGGTAAGCTACGGGTAGTGGGTAGGCCCAGCCATTTATCTAGTCATTAATCTGTCCAGGATCTGGAAGACACTGCGAAATCCACTTACAATGTCATCTGGTAAGCTACAGGTAGCAGGTAGGCCCAGCCATTTATCTAGTCATTAAAATGTCCAGGATCCGGCCGACACCTCGAAATCCACCTACATTGTCATCTGGTAAGCTACGGGTAGCGGGTAGGTCCGGCCATTTATCTAGTCATTAATCTGTCCAGGATCTGGAAGACACTGCGAAATCCACCTACAATGTCATCTGGTAAGCTACGGGTAGCGAGTAGGTCCGGCCATTTATCAAGTCATTAAACTGTCCAGGATCCGGCCGACACCTCGAAATCCACCTACATTGTCATCTGGTAAGCTACGGGTAGCGGGTAGGTCCGGCCATTTATCTAGTCATTAATCTGTCCAGGATCTGGAAGACACTGCGAAATCCACCTACAATGTCATCTGGTAAGCTACGGGTAGCGAGTAGGTCCGGCCATTTATCAAGTCATTAAACTGTCCAGGATCTGGAAGACACTGCGAAATCCACCTACAATGTCATCTGGTAAGCTACAGGTAGCGGGTAGGCCCAGCCATTTATCTAGTCATTAATCTATCCAGGATCTGGAAGACACTGCGAAATCCACCTACAATGTCATCTGATAAGCTACAGGTAGCGGGTAGGCCCAGCCATTTATCTAGTCATTAAACTGTCCAGGATCCGGCCGACACCTCGAAATCCACCTACATTGTCATCTGGTAAGCTACGGGTAGTGGGTAGGCCCAGCCATTTATCTAGTCATTAATCTGTCCAGGATCCGGAAGACAATGCAAAATCCACCTACAATGTCATCTGGTAAGCTACGGGTAGCGGGTAGGTCCGGCCATTTATCAAGTAATTAAACTGTCCAGGACCTGGAAGACACTGCGAAATCCACCTACAATGTCATCTGGTAAGCTACAGGTAGTGGGTAGGCCCAGCCATTTATCTAGTCATTAAAATGTCCAGGATCCGGCCGACACCTCGAAATCCACCTACATTGTCATCTGGTAAGCTACGGGTAGCGGGTAGGTCCGGCCATTTATCTAGTCATTAATCTGTCCAGGATCTGGAAGACACTGCGAAATCCACCTACAATGTCATCTGGTAAGCTACAGGTAGTGGGTAGGCCCAGCCATTTATCTAGTCATTAAAATGTCCAGGATCTGGAAGACACTGCGAAATCCACCTACAATGTCATCTGGTAAGCTACAGGTAGCGGGTAGGCCCAGCCATTTATCTAGTCATTAAACTGTCCAGGATCCGGCCGACACCTCGAAATCCACCTACATTGTCATCTGGTAAGCTACGGGTAGCGGGTAGGTCCGGCCATTTATCAAGTAATTAAACTGTCCAGGATCTGAAAGACACTGCGAAATCCACCTACAATGTCATCTGGTAAGCTGCAGGTAGCGCGGAGGCCCAGCCATTTATCTAGTCATTAAAATGTCCAGGATCCGGCCGACACCTCGAAATCCACCTACATTGTCATCTGGTAAGCTACGGGTAGCGGGAAGGTCCGGCCATTTATCAAGTCATTAAACTGTCCAGGATCTGGAAGACACTGCGAAATCCACCTACAATGTCATCTGGTAAGCTACAGGTTGCGGGTAGGCCCGGCCATTTATCTAGTCATTAAACTGTCCAGGATTTGAAAAGCGGTTGCCCTGCTCTCCAACGCGAGTGCATCCCTGCCTGCCTGACAACTCCCTGTTAATTTAAACAACATTGTCAAAGGAGAGAAACAGCGATATATTTGGTATGATTAATATTACAAAAAACAGTCTCGATCGCAAAAATTAACATTTTTATTTACCGGTTTTGTGTATTTGAACAGTTACCAGCTGGCAGCAGAACGGCCAGGACAGCCAAGCCGAGTCCTGCACTGGCCACATGGGCTACATTTTATTCCGAAGATCACCTGCATCAGGTCAAAACCGGTAAATACAAACTGTTAATTTTTGCAATCAAGACTGTTTTTTGTAATATTAATGGCAACTCCCTGTTAAACCGCCTCAACCACGAAGAAACGCTCCTAGTACTAGCCTCATATCAATTAAATATTGCCCTAGGGAGAATAAATTCATGTTACTAGTCCTATTATCATATCACATCTTCTAAGTGGCGATAAATGTTCAAATGTTTGTAAATCTATCGGACCAAACTGCATGGTCATCAATCCGTAGCTTAAAAACTACTTAAACTAAGGTAAATTAACCTAAGGACAACAGACACACCCATGCCCCTGGGAGAACACGAACCTCCGACGCCGCGGTCGAAATTTCGTTATGGCTTTTTATTTAGTCATGTTGGCTGGATATTAGACTGGTATAATTTATGAGCCAGAATCTTGCATATAATAGATCATTTAACTGAGAGTAAAATTGTCTTCACCGTAACTATCGTCGTCGCAAAGTGCATTTTACGTTACAACAAAATATTAATATGACGTATCTGGCAGTAATGGTCTGGCGGATTGCTTATCATCTACTATTTGCAATTTCTGTTACCGATTTTCTTATTCAGGCTTTTTGGCCCACTTTAGGTTACGGGAGTAACAATAACCGCGGTGGAGTAGCCGAGCGGTCTAAGGCGCCTCGCTGCGGAGCGCACGGTTGCTCGCCGTCGCAGGTTCGAGTCCTTCCTGGGCCATGTGTGTGTGTGTGTGTGTGTGTGTGTGTGTGTTGTCCTTAGGTTAGTTTACCTTAGTTTAAGTAGTTTGTAAGCTACGGAGTGATGACCACGTAGTTTGGTCCGATAGATTTACAAACATTTGAACATATGAACCTCCGACGGCGAGCAACCGCGCGCTCGGCAGCGAGGCGCCTTAGACCGCTCGGCTACTCCACCGCGACTGTGGCAATAAATTAAAATAATAACAACTAATAAAATGGCTTCTGCCACTTTACGTCACAAATAAATAAGTAAAATTAGCATAAACAGATTCATTTAAACTAGGACAGATAATCGGCTTTATTGACAAACATTCTGAAGCTGTCAATAAAATTCTTCTGGGTATGATACCGCGTCGTCATTTTGTAAACTTTGCCGACGTTTCGGCCACTGTTGCAGGCGCCTGCTGAAGGCCGCCTGCAACAGTGGCCGAAACGTCGGCAAAGTTTACAAAATGACGACGCGGTATCATACCCAGAAGAATTTTATTGATAGTGACAACTGCCGCGGGAGCCCACGCCTGCATTCTGAAGCTGCTTTACATATTACAGGAGTTATTAACAGAATGTAAGAATGAAGGAAAACAAATTGGATTGAAGATACAATGGAAAAGATGCCGATTATGGACTGTCAGGTATATTAAGTATCGGGCTAGCAGCAGGACATCTTTTAGTCCTTAAGAGCTCATTAGGACAACGATTTTCCACTCTTAAAATAGGAAAAAGTACAGCAACTCCACCTTCCTCGGACTTAACCCTTCAGTCAAACGTTTAAAGGTACGACATCAGTACAACAAGAAAACTACAGGTAACAAATTCGTTATGGATTTTGGGAAGCGTCATCCCCAATTTCCCTTACAATGTGACCACTCTACCAGCATTCAGAGGACAAAACGTTTCTACACAGAGCGAGTAGGAGAATCTTATCAGACGATTGATGAAGTAATAGACAGTTTAGCATTCCCACCAACCGCAATTTATAGCTGTGATTAAACAAGCGTAAGCGTTATTTACTAAAACTATCACTCCAATATTACTATTGAATGTAAGACAGTGACACTACTGCCTCCTTTGTATGTGAATATGACAAATACTGAATAATGGGTGTTTCATTTAATGGTAAGTAATTCAACTGAATCATTTGTTGTATTTAAATTTATTCCTGCAAATATACTAATTTTTTATGCTGTGCCTGCGGCGATGGGAACATTTAAGGGACTCTTATTACATACGAGTCTTTTTTAACACATTTTGAAAATACCGCTAATTATGTTAAAAAGTGTTCTTTTAGTAAATAATTTGATATGATAAATGTCACATATGTTCAACATGAAGCATTTTCATTACAATTGTTTTCAAAAAAGCTTACATGTCTGTCACTTGCAGAAGTCACCCTACATTTGCAGTAAAAGAGGCGTACCGCCAGCTAAACTACCATTACTGCTAGGTCATTGATGACGTCAGCAGTGGAAATGAAAACACGGTATTAACGATGTGATTTTTTGGTGTAATTTCGCATACTTTTGTGTAAGAGAAATTTGGATGCCATTTTATGTATTTGCCTGAAAATATCATCGTTTTCAATTTCCACTCTCACAGTAGGTACCACGAGGGAAAGAAGAAGTTGAAAAAGGGAAACTGGAGGAAGAGAAATTGGACAGAGAGGGGATGGTTGGTGATGTGGAAGACTTAAGGAAGCCATGGGGTAGACGGACGGAGACACACGGTGGAGACGGAGAGAAGGAGGCGAACGACATGAAGAAGAAGGGGGAAGTGGGAAGCAGCGGTGCAGCAGGTAGTGGACTGGGAATAGGTGGGCAACACTGCTTTTCTCAAGTAAGGTTGTACGTCGCATGCTTCAGAGACGGTAAATAATCCAAACAAAAACTTTAGTCAGTACACTGGCTAATTAATGTTTTTCTGAGAAAACATTTTAAAACTAAATTTCGTTTCTATATAACTACAGCAACCGAAAGCTGACTACTGAAGTATTTTCTCGATGATTCTATGTTCGCAAGGATTATTTCATTCACTTTTCCATTCATTTCGTATCAGACTGAGCCACAGCAAACCCTGGCTGGTTACGCTAGTACGTATTAAATGTTGACAAATTTGTGCGTCAAATGTGTGTAGTCTTTTTTCCGCAAATGTTTTATATGTGACTCATTCATATTACATGTCCTTAGTGCCACAAACATTCAGCACTTTTTTCTTTAAAAAAAAGGTGGTTCATGGGAAGAAGGTAGAGCTGGCGGAGGCTTCAAGTAAGATGGGGTTAGATGTTTTAGCTGTTAGTGACGTTAGAGTAAGGGGAGAGAAAGAGGACAAAGTCGGAGAATACAAGGTCTACCTGTCAGGAGTCAAAGTAGGAAGAGCACAGTGGGGTGTAGGATTTTACATCAGGAAATCAATCGAACCCAGCATAATTGCAATAAGGTATGTAAATGAACGACTGAAGTGGATAGATTATTCGCCCTGTGAAGGGACAGCTCAAGATAAGATGGACAAATTTTACAACGCACATAGTGATGTAGTTGTTAGAGTGAAGGATAAGGATAGTGTTTTAATCATGGGTGATTTCAACGCCAGGATAGGAAATCGAACAGAAGGTTATGAAAAGGTTATGGGTTAGTTTGGTGAGGATATGGAGGCCAACTGGAACGGAAAACAGCTCTTGGATTTCTGTTCCAGTAAGGGAACTACTTTAAGCATAAGGACATTCACCGCTATACTTGGGAAGGAAGGGGAACCAGATCTGTCATTGACTATATAATAACAGACCAGGAATTCAGGAAGACAGTGAAGGACACTCGTGTTTTCAGGAGGTTCTTTGATGATACTAATCATTATTTAATCTGCAATGAAATTGGTTTTGTGAGGCCAAGAGAGCAGAACGTCAGGTCTATGTGGAAAAGGATAAGAGTGGAGAAGCTTCAAGACAAGGAAATTAGGCAAAAATACATTAAAATGATCTCTGAAAGGTACCAGTTAGTTGAATGTAATGGTTTACAGTCACTGGAAGAGGAATGTTAAAGGTACAGGGACACACTACTGGAAGCAGCTAGAGAATGTCTTGGAACAGTAGTGTGTAAAGGCAGGATGAAGCTGACGGCTTGGTGGAATGACACAGTCAAGGCAGCCTGTAAAAAGAAAAAGAAGGCTTTTCAAAAATTGCTCCATGCTAGAAATCAGGCAGACAGAGAAAGTTATGTTGAAGAAAGAAACAAAGCCAAAAGGATAATTGCAGACTCCAAGATGAAATCATGGGAAGACTTTGGAAACAAGCTAGAAACTCTGCGTCAAGCTGCGGGGAAACCATTTTGGAGCGTAATTAGCAACCTTCGGAAGGGAGGGAAGAAGGAATTAATAAGTGATTTGAACAGGTCAGGAAAGCTGCTAGTCAATCCTGTGGATGCCCTGAGCAGATGGAGGGAATATTTGGAAGAATTGCTCAGTGTAGCTGAAACGTTGAATGATGTGCCAGATTTTCAGGTAGAATGCGATAGGAACGACGATGGAAACAGGATCTCATTTGAGGAAGTGGAGAAAATGGTCAGTAGATTACAGTGCAACAAAGCGGCTGGGGTGGATGAAATTAAGCCGTATCTCGTCAAATACAGTGCAATATCAGGTCTTAAATGATTACACAGGATAATTGAAAAGGCATGGGAATCGGGACAAGTTCCGTCTGACTGGAAGAAAGCGGTAATGACGCCAATTTTCAAACATGGAAACAGAAAAGGCTGCAACAACTATCGAGGTATCTCATTAATTAGCGTTGTAGGCAAAATATTCTCAGGTATTGTTGATAGGAAAGTGCGAGTATTGATTGAGGACAAGTTAGATGAAAATCAGTGTGGGTTTAGGCCTCTTAGAGGCTGTCAGGAGCAGACCTTTAGCCTACGGCAGGTAATGGAAAAGTGCTATGAGTAAAACAGGGAATTGTATCTATGTTTCATAGATCTGGAGAAGGCTTATGACCATGTTCCTAGGGGGAAGCTACTGTCAGTTCTTCAAGATTATGGTATAGGAGACAAACGTCTGCAGGCAATTAAAGGTCTTTACGTAGACTGTCAGGCAGCAGAGTATATGGCAAATTAAGCTAATGGTTCAGGGTAGTTTCAGGGGTAAGACAAGGCTGTAACCTGTCACCACTGTTGTTCATACTATTCATGGATCATACGTTGAAAACAGTAGACTGGCAGGGCGGGATTAAAATAGGTCAAAACAAAATAAGCAGTCTCGCATATGCGGATGACATAGTTCTAATGGCAGATTCGATTGAAAGGTTGCAAACTAGTATTTCAGAGCTCGATTACAGGTGCAAGGATTATGATATAAATATCAGCATCTCCAAAACGAAAGTAATGTCTGTGGGAAAGAGATTCAAACAGGTTGAGTGTCAGATAGGAGGAACAAAGAACAGGTGGAATGTATTTTCTCACAGGATTGCAACATAGTGAAATAACTGAAATCGAGGTGCAGCAAAGCTAATGGAGTGAGTGCTCAGCTAAGATCTACTCTCTTCGGCAAGAAGGAAGTAAGTACCAAGACGAAGTTAACAGTGCACCGCTCTATCTTTTGACCAACCTTGTTGTATGGGAGTGAAAGTTGGGTGGATACAGGTTACGTTATTCATAAGGTAGAGGTTACAGATATGAAAGTAGCAAGAATGATTGCAGGTACCAACAGATGGGAACAATGGCAGGAGGGTGTCCATAATGAGGAAATCAATGAAAAACTGGGAATGAACACCATAGATGAAGCATTTAGAATGAACAGACAGAGATGGAGGGGTCATGTTACACGCATGGGAGAAGCAAGGTTACCTAAGAGACTCATGAGGTCGGCAGCGGACGGTAAGAGGAGTCGAGGTAGACCAAGAAGAAAGTACTTAGATTCGGTACAGAATGATTTTGAAGTAAAAGGCATAACATCAGACGAGGTATCAATGTTAGCATTGAATAGGGGATCATGGAGGAATTTTATTAGAGGTACTTTGCTCCAGACTGAATGCTGAAAGGCATAATCAGTCTCTAATGATGATGATGATGATGAAGAAGAAGTATAATTTCAGAACGAAACATTGTCCTTCTAGAATGGTAAGCCACTACACTCGTTATGTGGTTGTTGCATCCTGTCGCCGCTCTGACAAACCATCGACGATATTTTCCAAACACACGCAACCAAAGTCTGTCAACGTTGTTAATGAGCTGGCCATACACTAGAAGTTATAAATAACTCACATTCATGAACTACATGATTACATTGATGTAATGAATAACCATCTATCCTACCTTTGCATCTAATTTTCTCCTTTTACTCCTCTAAATGCAGCTTTCCCAGCACATCTCAGTAAATTATTTCAAAACAAATGTTGTCACTTATATGAAGTGTTGTGTATAATTGATATATCAGATAGCCATACGAAATTAATATGATTATTGTTGAAAGAGTTAGGGAAAGACGCACCGATAGATAACAAGTTTCAATCATTTCATGAGTAGTGTGGCGGACATTCCGCCAATAGCTTCCTTTTCTCAAGAATATTTTATCCTTTTTCCGTTACTGGAGGAATTGTGTCTTCTCTTGACTTCGGGAGCGCCTCTCGCACTGCCATCGGACGTTGCTGCAGAGCTCGACAAAGGCACCGCGGACATTCCTGAGCTGACTTGAAGTGTCCTTTTCGACGCATCAGACTCCCCACCGCCGCTCCACCCAAGACAGCAGCCTGAAGACGGCCTACCGTAGCTAACAGCACGCTCAGCTGTTCGCGAACTGCGGCCAACTCCTCCTGCGTCTCAACACAGCAGGCACAAATCCTATCCATCCCATCAGTACAGTTAACTGTAGAGAGTAGAAAACTAAATAATCAACTTTTCACTAATCCAGTAACTTTAATAATGACGGCTGGCAGTTGACTGAACTTTGGTCAGTGGTAACTATACTGTCTAATCAACGAATCTGTGGCTATTTTGAAAATAGACAAGAAAATCTTTGGCGCACCCTATTATCAAACACGCGGGAATAAAAGCTTTCCGGAAGAAAACACGAAATAAAGAAGTCACAAGCCGATACTTAAATTACGTAGCTTGCAGCACAAATGAAATCAGCCAAGTACGCGAGAGTAAACCTCTAAAAAAACGGGAAGAACAGAAGCACTAACGAAATTTAAGAAATAGACTACAACAAAATTACACACAAACTAAATTATGTTACTTAGGGTTCTGAACGAGCTGTCGAAAGTTTAAAAGAAAAATTCCGGTTAGAAACTTATTCGTTAAGTGTCATAATTTTCAATCAGTTTCAGGAAGCAGTAATGATTAAAGATGCGACATTTTGTATTTATTTTCTTGTTTGGTGTTTGCAGTCAGTATCATACAATCACGTGTCTTAATTTTTCTGTTTAAATTATCGTTAATATCCACTTTTGAAGTACCAAGGTTGCAAAAAAAGAAAAACATCCGACATACACCGTCGTCAGTTTCGGAGTAAGGCTTCGTCATACCGTCTGAAATTAAGTAAGTCATCACGTTGACCTAAGTTCAGAGGGAATCGCGGGCATGCCGGCGGAAGACACGAGGAACTTTCACGAACTGCAACTTCGTCAGTGATTTGGAAACGATGAGATGGAACTCCATTTAGACCTGAGGAAGGCGCTAATGAGAAGCCGATCTGCTTTAAGTAAACGGTTCTCTGATTGCCGTCAGTCTTTAATAAGTTTGGCGGGAAAAACGAATGAAATTTTCGCTCTTCGTTTTCTTCTCTAGTTAACTACAGCTCGTCAGAGCAAGAACACTTTTTATGAAAACTCTACAATTGTGTGTTACTTCAATTATACCCTTTTCAGATGTCGTTATTACTGCGTGAAATTTATTTAATCTTCTGCAACTATCCTATACGCATGCTTTTTACATTTTTCAACTTGAATAACGAACTAACTTGCAAATTGAGCACAAAAATGGTTCTATGACTCACGGAATATAAATGTAGGTGAACACAGATGTTCATTATACTTGCGAGAGTGTATAACTATAACACAAATTTGTTACCAAATTTCCTTTATTTCTGAAATTCAACATTGTAAGTTATAAACAGCGAATTTTAAGGAAACATTGATGGAAAAATTGTCTTCGTCTGAAACTGCAAATTGATAGGTGCGCCGTATTTGGCAAGTGCGTGAGTGTGGCGCGCAAGAGAGCGTTCGTATGACATTTTTAGGAAACTGTCCTGTCAAGAAGACGCCCAATGTAACAATACTGGTACAAGGACGTCAGCTGAAACACTCTTCCTAATATAGCTCTCCTATTAGCTGTTTCGTCTGTCGAGACCACGATTAATTAAATCGGGGTATTTTATCCGAAATGTAATCAGAACAAATGATGCGTGAGCAAAAACTTCTGGTAAAACACAGGGGGTGGGGGTTTGGTTTTCATTTATTTTTGCCATCTCCTACCCTGTCTAAAAGACATAGTATGCCATTCCCCATCAATTACTATGATTTTTCTAAACGAAACTGGTCTCATTTATTATTGACAAGGGGAACCAGAGAAATTATGTTGATTCTTTCGTAAATTAAAAAGGGGAGATTTATCTACGTTTGTTTCAATTTATTAAACTAATTCTTCGTTCTAGGTTATAGTTAACTAGCATTTTTATTTTCATGAATGTGCCATGATTATTAAATAACAGTCTTCTAAAGCTGACTTTACTACGGCTAAAGGATGAAGTGAGAAAGCAACTGATCTAAGAAAGCATCAATCAACGTCATTATTTCAGATAACCTTGATGCAATTAGTAGGGACTGATGATACCTTAGTTAAGTTCCATAAGCTATACAAACATTCTGAACATGCAATTAGTAAATTAATATCGTGTGGAAAAATAGCAGAAAGGAACCGGTAATCGGTGACAAATAGCAATTCGGTGCATTGAAATTATGGTAGAACGAATGTACGGCGAGGGCTAACAGCTGAATGAGCTCTCGACAATATAGCAATAATGGTTTTAGGATTTGGGGTAAATAAAGTGAGATCATTGTAACAACGGAGGTTTCCACTCATGTTCCAGTGCGTACTTCAATCATAAATGATACAAAACCAAAAAGACAAATCTAAGTAATATACAGAATTCCACAAAACTCTCGTGAGTTATAAAATAAATCGAAGAATATAAACGGACTGACCACAAATTAACAGTTTTGAATACTGAAACTGGGTCTTACTGGGTAACTCATTACTCCAGTTTCGTCTATGTGGTGTTCCAGAAGATATCTCACTAGAAAAAAAATAGTTAAATGTATTAAAAACCAGAAAACTACTATGTTATGTTTGCTGAAATTAAGACTAGGCACTATTTATCAAAAGTAAACCAAAATAGCTCGTGAAAACCTCTTGCATGAGTATCGTCAACATTACTGATATAACAATGAAATTCACATGTAAATTTGAATTGGGTAGGCAGAAATGCTACATCGTAAGAAACCTTACGACTCAGTCTGTTCAGTAACACCAAAATGGAGCTTCCCCTTTCACCGTTAAGCACACTAACCTTTCTATGAGCCTTGCTGCGTGGCATGGCAAATGCCTTATCATCTAAAACATAATAATAATAATAAATAAATAAATAAAAGAAAGTAAAAAAATACTGAAGACAGTAACCCCAAAAAGAAATGATTAGCTCACATATTCCAAAACAAAAATAGCAACCTCTTTAACTGCTAGACTCTCTAGAGATGCAAGAACCCGGAAACTAAGAAATGGCACGGACGTCACGACACATGTTGCAGTAGAAAATCCTTTATTTTTACAAACATCGAAAGAAACTGAACATCAAATACTCACGCACGCCATCCTACAACTGACCCTCCTGTTATCAAGCCGGATATTTAAGCACGTGGGTGCTAAAGTGATGGCTCATCACCATTTCATTCCATTACGAACAGCCAATACACACCCACATCAATTACCTTCGGTATGATAAAAAATTCGAGGCCAATTAATTTCCTCAAGTGAACAACAGTAATAATATCTTTCCTTTACCCGAACTGCTGACTTTACCTCAAACCTCTGGTATAGTCACATTCGTGCACCCCGGGATTCGGGCTAGCTTCGACGATATGACTGACCTGCTCACCACTAAACCTCTAGTTCTCTCCGAAACCAAAGAGGGCGCGTCCCCACTGGATCCTCGAGTAATGTGGTACATTTTCGCGTAATACAGCAGTTTTCTCGCATCTAATTGTTTATGAAGTCATATCTCATGAACTACGTGTCGTACTGTGAAACAATTTCCAAAGTACATTCATCTGTATGTGTGTATACTATCTGTAAACTTTTTTGCGACTGCAATTTGTAGTGTAGAAAATATAAACTGCAACGTCATACCGAATGCCGTAGGTTTGCTCCATGAAAAGCGGAAAAGTAGCAAGCGAGAAACATTTTTTCTTTCATTATTTTGATGTGGTTGTCAACGAGAAAAAGTTTAATAAAGGTTTTATATTATGTTTTAAGTTTGTTGCTAGTCGCGAAGTACTCTCATTCTCATATAGCGTATTTATAAAGTCTCGTCGCATTATATGGCATTTTTTTACGATTCCTATTGTTTATGACGTCGTATCTTCTGAACCATGTGTCTTATGTGATTATTAACCCTACAGCAATAGTTACCTCTCGATAAGGAACGTGTGTTCTAACTTTGGTTGAAATCGGTCCAGTGGTTTAGGAGAAAATGAGTAAAATGATCGCTAAATGCAGCAATTGTTCACGCATCTCATTGTTTATGACGTCATATTTTGTGAACCATGTATCGTACGTGTATCTTACACTTACGGACACCGTCCTAATGGACTGAAGCTTACGTGTACAAAATTTCTGAAAGATTGGTACAAAACTGTGGATCTGCATACAACACGTACACACAAACATACGGACACTCTGCCTTATATATTAGATTACAACTTCCAGTTGCTGTTTCTATCTTAACACTACTAATTGGAAACACTACTAACAATTACCACATGTTCAAAGAAAGATAGAGGGACGCACCTACATCGCTCTCAGAATCAAGAGGACAATCTACAGGTGTACCATTAATTTTCACTTCTTTAATTAACGGGTGGACTTCCTCGACTGGCTCCTTCCTAATCTCCATCTCTGCCAATAATCCGCTTTTTATTAGTTTTAATCTATCTATTCACAGTGTACCAATTACTGTTTCAATTGGTGATTAATGCTGTAAATCATCTTTAAAAATTTCATAAAATACTTTGCGAAACTCATTCAGACTCTCACTTAGCATTAGTAGTTTTCTAGCAACGACGGCCTCTTCACTTTCCCATTCCTGAGGAGACAACTGAATCATAAATTTCGCTGTCGAGACATAATCACTAGCCATAAATGCACTTTTCTCTTTGTTGTATTTACATTGTCAACAGCAACTTGCTTTCCGTCATCAATACTGATGAATCCTCTTATATTGCTACAGTTTGTCAGTAACACCTGCTGAATCGGTGGGGCTATTTACGTCTGACACAAGAGTGCCAGCCGTCGCAACCACCGTAATGTTACCTCCAGCCTCCTGCTGCAAGATAAACAAACATTGCGTGCACACTGTAACACTCCTAAAAATCAGTTGCCAACATAGAAACACGAAATATCTGACACCTAAAATAAAACTATATTACCGGACACGTAAAATATCACATTTTCGCCTTCTGTTTGAAATTCTATTAACACTATTAGTAAAACGCCTTTAAAAAAATAGTACATTGATTGAAATATAACTTTGACTTTCCTTTTACGTAATTTTCAATTTTTAATACTTTCATAAATAATAGCTGCAAAAACTAAAAATGCATTACACTTAGTTTCGGAAATTTCTGAACCTATATAGATACTAATTTGTATAAAAACAACAATACTACATGTTATAACTATTGCACAACATGATTTCATATATACCTTTTGTTTAAATAAATTACGGCAGACCATGTTTTACATATCACTGGATCCTAAATTAAATACTGATAATTTTTCATGCACTAAAATTATAATCCGATTGAAACTATCTTCGAAATTAACAAAACTACGACAACCATATACAAATCCGTATTAATAAAAAATTTTACCGCAAACTGAAATACATTAAAATTCCATGTCACAATAATAGTACGCCTACACAATATTGGCAAAACAAATATGTGTGCACTTCGAAAACACAAATAATGTAAATGATTTTAGCACTGTAAACACTAGTCAAAGGATGACTTTAAATTTGTGTACCACATTAAATACAAATTTCAAGAAACATGTACATACGTTGAGATAAATAGTGAAAGCTTAAATGTAATGTTTTAATTTCTGTATTTTGGCATATTTAATGTAAAAGAATATTGTTTAATTGTGAATTACAATACTTTGCCATCAATCTTATTACGCGGTTTCGTAGAAAAATATTTTAGAGAAATCATGTTTTGTTAGTCTTCTAGCAGTCACAAACCTGTAAGCAGCTCTGTTGGCTTGCCCCTGCATTTTTTGGTTGTGCAACAATGTGATTTATTTAAACGTTGTTTAAGTGGAAATAAAATCGTTTCCATATCGACTGACATGTTTATGATTTACGAAAAGATCCTGTAACATCAAATCTTTTAGTGAATGCCGAAGACAGCTCACAACGCAATGGACTTCAGCCAGCGTATAAGCTAAGTTCAACTTCACCTACAGTGGAATGACTTTGTTATAGACTGTGAACTAATAAAACTTTCCGTGATTCAGGAAAATATTAGGGCTCATTTTGAGTCATTCCGAAAAGGGGTGATGGGCGTTAGAACACGACTCCTTCGTCGTGATCAAGGACTTCAGCTGCGTCCAGTTCCATTACCTCAACGCCAACCTTCCTAACATCGATGACGTCAGAATGAAATTTTGCCGTGACCTTTACACCTCCCTCACTGCCATATCGACTACTGCCAAACCTATGCATTCGTCCACACAAGAATTGTTCTTATAATACCTGAGCCCTTTTCTGAAGTTTCGTGTATTTTCCTACCTTGTTTTACTTTATAAATCATGCTCCCGCCATCCATTCCATAGTTGTTCACTTCCTAAAATTGCCTCAACATTAGATACTCCTAAATCTTCTATATTTTCATTACCACTAAAATAGTGACTCATGTTCTTTACCATATTCAAGGCCCTGTTTCCTTTTCTTCTTTTGTTCCCTTCACGTACCACGGTTGGGAGCGTCTTTAGTTTTCTTACCGCTGCTCGTTAGTATTACCGTTATTTTGCCCCTAGTTTATTGTTTATGTCTTTTCTCGTTATTCTAAAAGTTACCGCCAGAAATAATTTTCCCCTTTATTACGATTCCACGTAATCGAGAAAACTCTCGACGCTGTCTATGGGGCTGTGTTTCAGATCCCATTGTAACCAGTCTGGTATGTATTATTAACGTAGAGCCCACAAGTAGCTTCTCCAGGTGCGCTAACTTCAGTTCTCATTCGCAAAACTCCAGTAGTTTTCTACAGTTCTTACGGTGAGAATCTCCGTTTAAGAAGTTTGCAGACGTGTCTGTTTCTTTGTGCCTCAATTATCGCAAAATGTGTAACAACAGCAGCGTGCTGATTTGCCCACGTCTGTGCAGTTCCATGAAGCTGCCTCTTCACAAGTTCAACTCTTCCCTCATTAGACATGCCTGCAGCGAAATAAATTTTAGATGTGGCTAAGAAATCTGTTACGTGATATTTTTCAGTTCCATTAAAACTTTTGCTGTTAGGGCTTAAAATTTATGTGAAGTCCATAACGAATTCGTAATTATATTACCATTAGGGCAGTTTGTGCCTGAAATATGTCAAACAAAGGCATTTAGTAAAATTGTTGGGTTTCAGTTATCATTAAATAATTGATACAGAAATAGACGACAGCGAAGAGTTGCAAAGGAAACAGAACTGCCAGTATTGTGTAAGGTAAAGTTCATCTTGTTTTTATATGTCTGACTTCCCTCGAAGAGTGGAGGGAGACGTATAGTAATTTGCTGACATGCAAGGAAAGAGTAGATGTACTATATGTTCATAAAAATCCAGTTTTAGTATTTATTTTTGTATTATTATTATTTTTTTTTTTTTTTACATTGTGTGCTTCAATAATTTCAAATTATAACGGTTAGGTTTGTGATTTTCTACTTTACGAAAGTTAGTGTTCATTTTTGAACACATATGTAACTTTGTGATAAAAACACCACGGTTTCTTTTTATATGATTTATGTGTAAGAGTGATTTTCGGATTTTATTGGCTGTCTGAGGTTCATTTTTCAAATAGATAATGAATTTAGATTTACTAAGGGATTAGAATTGAAAGGTTAAACAGTACCGGTACCCTAATTCAGCTTCAGCCATTGCAGTGAAGACTCCTGTTCTAATTTATGACACCACGTTTGAGAATAGAAATGTATCTACGTGTCAGGACGAAGCAGTATCTTAATGAAGAGTGAAGTATTCAAAGATGTAAGAAGATACCTGACTCGAATATAGTGTTATAAAATTGCCCATGTTATAAAATTCTTCATGATGTCACAAACAATTGAATCATTTATTCCGAAATGGCTATATATCTCACAAAGTAACTGTTTTTGGAAAAAGAAAAATTGTTTGTATTGCATGCCAAATTGTAAAACGCATTCTTTTACATTTATATTACAGTATTTCACATGATCGTTTCACAAAGAATATGCATTTCTTCGGGTACCGGTACTTCCATATTTTAACAGCAAACGGGACTTGAGAATGGCGAAAAGCCGAAACGGGTCTTTTTGTCATTAAACAACACCTAACTAAAATTAATTGTGGAGAAAATATTGATGAATATATTTTACTAACTCATTATTATTTTACTAGTAGCAGCACTATTAGTGGAACTGAAATAGTAACTTATAACTAAAAGAAATGAAATGGGAATTCCCAATTTGGTTCCTGTCCACCCCGTAATTAGGACCCATGATTTGTCACTGCCTCTTTACACTCACTTGATATATTTATAATGCGACAGTTGGATGGTTTTCTTTCTCTTTCCTTCAGCCCTGACTCATCCCTTGTCTAAAATGCAATACCTGTTTTTGGTTTAAGCTTTTCACTATGACCACATAATAATTTAGCTAAACGACAATGGTCAAAAACCCTATGTGGCACTTTCTGTTCAGTCGTTAATTAAAGGCATTCACATGAATGAATACACTATTAATAAACAGAACCTGTAGCAACAGAAGGCTGACACACACAACAAACAACTGTTTGCTAGAAAATGAGCAATAATATAATTTTTTTTAAATAAAGAAGTAAATCACATTTATTGAATTAGAAATCAACAACTGGAGAACTATTCAGACAATTAGGGTAATGAGAAGGAGCTAAATATTTTACGCCGATTGTTGTGTTCCCTTACAGTAACTTTTACTTAATAGTATTTCAGACTAATTATTTCGAAAGGCTACACTGAAGTATTATGAAGGAAGTCAATAGCAAAATGAATTAGGGATTTCAGTGCATTATCACCAGTGTGGTGTGAAACAGTTAACACAGAACATTTCACAAAAATAAGTAAATAAATAAAATAAATGTAATAAGAAAATTAGCTGTTTCTTTTAAACAATTACTTTAAGTGCCGGAATTAAAACGATTTTTTAATTTATTTACATTTGAAAATGATTATCAATTATAGTATTATTGCTGAGTTATTGAAATAAGGCTCAATTAAAATTCTCAATGAACCGCTTTGTCAAACAAATTAAAATGGAATGTCACTTTCTGCTTTATTTAAAAAATTTTCTTTGAGTTAATTATCAGGCACTCGCATTCACTTTCACGTGAGAGGCTGGGACACTTACTGTATGATAGTGACTCAGGACAATAGCCGGATTAAGTGTTTTGAATTTGCTTTTAATAATTATTATTGTGAATTTAAAAATAATGTTGTCGCTAGTCAATGAGGAATGATGCACTAAACCTTCATAACTGCTATATAAATTTAAAACGGTCTTGTTGTTCACACGACAATTTGGATGCGACCGACAATACTTCAGTAGCACTATATGAATATCTGATGATACACTTGGATGAGACGAAATGTCCGTAATTTTCGCTCCTTTCAGCTTCCATTCGTTAGATGCCAAATTCAAGTTAGGAAGCAATCTGCAATGTGAGTTTGTACGTAAGGTTTCCACCATATCCATTGATAACAAATGACGTAGGATATCGACAAATATCACATTATGGCACTAAATGGCTCGTCACATGTTGGAAAATGAAACGTTTCCAATAAGGCGAATATGTCATTTGAAAGAAAATACACACATACATAAAACATTAGTATTTCATAAGAAAAAATTGCAGACTTTTGCCGTATGTTTTCTTTAATTTTTTCATTCCAAATAATTATAAAACATGAAATTAGGCCATAAAAAGGTAAAACGCAGCACTGGATAACTGTTCGACCGTCTGTAATAGTCAGATCCAAAGATCAAGGCAGATGTTGATACGGTACCAATGGTTCGCTTCATTTATAATCATTTAAATTAAATTTTTATATTTTTCAGTTCCTGATAATTTGTCAGTTTCTTCGTATAATTTGATGCAGCCATCATTTCTATTATGGTTATGATAGAGAAAGTAACTGTGGGTACAACAATGCAGGAAGCTTTGTGTATGATTAGAAAAACGTAAGGAGGAACACTCGGATGCAACTTTCCTCTCCCTCCTTCTACGGATGCTTGCTTTCATGTATGTCTGTATAAAGTAGGCAGCGGTGAAAGTAGATGTCTAAGATTAGTTTAGGATCGCCAACCTTATAGGTAGTGTCTCAGCACAGACTCTTACGAATAGTTTCTCCGTAATATTGCCTGTGGATTGAATGTATCTGAGTGCCCTCAAAGTGACTTGACCAATTTCAACCAAATTTGGTACACATCTTTCTTACCATGAGGTACCAATTCTCTACTGGTAACAACCACATACGACACATGGTTCAGGAAATATAACGTCATAAACAATGAAAGTTGGAAGAAATTGCTACAAAATGCGACGAGACTTTATCAATACAGTATAATATTACGAGAATGAGATTACTTTGCTACTTGCAATATACGATAAACATAATTTCAAACCTTTATTAAACTTTTCACGCTGACAACCACTTCAAAATAATGAAAGGAAAAAATATTCTCGCTTACTACTTTTCCACTGTTTATGGACTAAATCTACGAAACTACGGCATTCGTTATAACGTTACAATTTATAATCTCTATAATACAAATAGATGCTGCAGGAAATATTACAGACAGTATACATACATATAGTTGAATGTACCTTCTAAATTGTATCACAGTACGACACTTAGTTCATGAGATATGAGCACATAAACAGTAATGTTCATGGAAAACCGACCCATCACACACCAAGTTTTAATCTATTTCTTCTGTTCTACTAATTGTATTCCCAAGAGATTTTACAGACATACAGCACTTATACAAATGAATATACACATGACAAATTATACAACTGTACAACATATAATCCAATAAATCTGAGAATGTTCGAACTTTATATGTCATTTGTACTTTCACTTTTATCTTTTTTTGTTTGGATACTGCAGTTACAATTTTGTCATGCAAGACAGCGTTATTACCTATATATCCTCCGATCAATATAACATTTTTTTAAAGGAGATGTACAGAGAGAGAAGGGATAGGAGAAGTACTAACTCAAGGCAGGAATAAATAAATATATACACGGGCTACGCTGGGTTTTCAGCTGGTATACCTGTAAAAAACAATGTAATTTCGAATTAAGCATTTATGGCTTAAAGTATGCGCAATGGTTTTTTTTTTTTTTTTAAAACGTGTGCACTAACATACAAGTGGGTTATGACTTCCTGACGAAGTACGCAGGAAATTTGAAATGCAGTGGCAAGGCAGGAATAAATAAATATATACACGGGCTACGCTGGGTTTTCAGCTGGTATACCTGTAAAAAACAATGTAATTTCGAATTAAGCATTTATGGCTTAAAGTATGTGCAATGGTTTTTTTTTTTTTTTTAAAAAACGTGTGCACTAACATACAAGTGGGTTATGACTTCCTGACGAAGTACGCAGGAAATTTGAAATGCAGTGGCAAGGACTTGTTTTATAGACACGTTTGTAGGCAAAACATCATACTACGGGCAAAGTATGGGCATAATTGTTCACTTAAAAGTACCTGGTCTCGCTTACATGCTGGAGGAAACAGCGTAGAAGTGGTGCTTCAAGTTGGAGTCGTAAAGGGTTAACTGCTAACTCTGTGATCCACTGTTCGTGTGCTTCGTCAAGTGATTACAAAAAGTGCTATTTGAAATAATAACCAAAGGGCTGACCAACATGATTCACACATTTCGTAGTGACTTTGATACTGTAATTTTTTATGTACAATTACTAGCATTTGACAAGGAACTGTCTAAACTTCGCAAAGTAAGATATTGTTTCATCTGTTGTTTTATGTGATGCTAACGGGGCACTTGTCTGTGTCACACCAGTATACGTATACGCTTTCTGACACTCCCCCCCCCCCCCCCACACACACACACACATTTTTTTTTTATAGAACAGAGATCATTAATAGTGATCATTATCCAAATGATTAAATATTAATATAGCTATTTTGTTAGCAATATTGGGGGCTTGAGCTAATCATATTGGACGGAGTGTAACAAATTTTGTTGTTTTCACCAGGCATAATCGTGAAATGGGCAATAAACAATTAAAAAGGGAAGCCGCAGCCCACATGTTGCAGTCAGTAATTGAGTAGATGCCACCATAGTTAAAAGTTCCCTGACTTTGAAATTGATAGTTTGGTTTTACAAATAAATGTTTACGTGTACAGACAGTAACGAGTAAAGGTAGCGGGTGAAATTCACCGCATAAGACAAAGTTAGTTGAATATTCGGTTCCATACTATTACAATCGGTGGCTAGTATCCGGGATTTCGAGATTGCTACACACCTAGGCCCTAGGGTCAGGGAAACTAGGAGTGATGAATGCTACTGTCAAATGCAACGAGCCAACAAACAACATAGCAACACATCGCCACAGCCTCCGCCTCACACCACGCAGTTACAGAGACAAGCAGTGTGGATCCCAGAGATGCAGCCAGCAACGTCTTCACGCCGGCCAACGCTACAAGGAACGTTCCCCAACGGCAGCAAGCACGACGCAGTAATGTTAAGTGGGGCAGCATAAACAATTTTTTTTTTTTTTTTTTTTTTTTTTTTTTTTTTTTTTTTTTGCAGTTCGTTAGTTACGGCTGACCAAATTAAATCTCGCCTAGTAAATGTGGGTCACAGTGCACAGGTAGCGATACAGGTAGTCCTACAAGTCAGAGGGTGCTGTAAGTAAATTAAATGGGAAATTCGAGGTCAGTTTACCACTGCCAAATCAGTCAGAAAAAAAATAATGTTAATCATACAATAATAGTTTGAAAAGTGAAGTAAAAAGTCAAATTGAAGAAATGAATAGTGAAACTGGAGAAATTAATAGTGAAATTGGAGTAATGAATAGTCAAATGAGTTGTGAATTGAGTAGTCAAATTATAGAATTGGGTAATAGAATGGACACTCATATAGTGAAAGTAAGATTCAGAATAGTAATTTGAATAGTGAAATTGGTGAAATGAATAATGAAATTAAAAATCAGAGAAATGTTTTGATGGGTGAAATTAATGAGATGAAACAAAAAATAGTATCTCAAAACGATAATTTCAGCGGTAGGTTAAAAGGGTTCGAAATCCAAGTAAAGGAAAATGATCTAAAATTAACAATAGGATTACTGAAGTAGAGAGTGATTTAGGCGAGAGGATAAATGCTGTGCATTCGGGGTGCTGGAAGAAGATGAAAGAGACGGTATCTATGCTACAATCAGTAAAAACGAGTATTGATAACTTAGCCCTGTGCCAGGCTAAAGAATTAAAAACATTAAAATGTGAAATAAAATTTGTTAGCAATATGCAAATTTTGAGGGCATTAAAATTTCTTTCGATAATATCATTTCGAATCCGTTAAGGATTTCACAGATAATTGCAAGCCCTAACATCAAAAGTTTTAATGGAACTGAAAAATATCACATAATGGATTTTCGGGACACATCTAAACATTATTTCGTTTCAGGCATGTCTGATCAGGCAAGAGTTAAAGTTGTGAAGAGGCAGCTTTATGGAAGTGCACAGACGTGTGCAAATCAGCACGCTGCTGATGTAATAGATTTTGCCACGTTTGAGGCACTTGTGTTAAACAAATACTGAAATCAAAAGAAACAGACACGTCTGCAAAACGAATTATTAAACGGAGATTATTACCGTACGGACTGAGAAAAACTTCGAGAGTTTTGCGAGTGGGAACTGAAATAATTAGTGCACCTGAACAAGCGGTTAAGTACTCTGTGGTGTCTACGTTAATAAGACGTCTGCCTCACTAATTACAATGGGATCTGAAACACGGTCAAACAGACTGCGTCGAGAGTTTTCTCTATTACGTAGAACGTATGGACTTTGCAATGCACCATCGTAATAGAGGGGGAAATAATTCAGGCGGTAACTTTCAGATTAAAGAGAAAGGACACAAACAATGGCGTAACGCGGGGAATAACGGAAGGCAAAATAATGCTAATACTAACGACCAGCGGGAGGAAAACTGAATACGCTCCCAACCGTGGTCCGTGAAGGGAGCGAACGAATGAAACGAAACAGGACCTGGAATAATTTGAAGAACATGAACCACGATTTTAGTGGTAATGAAAGTAAGGGAGGTTTATGAGGGTTTAATGTTGAGAGAATTTTATGAAGTGAAGAACTACAGAATGGGTGGCGGGACCGTGATTTAGTGAAACAAAAACAACGTAGGAAAGTACTCGAAATTTCAGAAAAGGACTCAGGTATTATTAGTAAGAATTCTTGTGTGGACGAAAGCATAGGTAGTAAGGAAGGTGTAAAGGTTACGGCAAAATTTTATTCTGACGTCATCAATCTTAGGAAGGCTGGCGACCAGGTAATGGAACCTGTGGCAGTTGTTCTGCATGGTCACGAAGTCGTGTGCACGGAAAGTTCGTTTACCTTGTAGCAGGAGGCTGGAGGAAACATTGCGGTGGACGCGACGGCAGGCTCTCTGGTGTAAGACGTAAATAGCTGCAGCGAATCAGCAGATGTTACTGACAAACTGTAGTAAGATAAGTGAATTAATCAGTATTGATCACGAAGAGCATGTTGCTGTTGACAGTATAAATACTGACTGGGTCAGCAAAGTGGAAAGTGAGCCTATGGCTAGAGATTACATCTCGAAAGCGATATTTATGATTCAGTTGTTTCCAGAGGAATGGGCAAGTGAAGATTTATACGTTACTAGAAAACTACAAGTGTTAAGTGAGAGCCGGCCTGAGTTTCGCAAGATATTTAATGTAATTTTTGTAGATGATTTACAGCTGGAATCACCAAGTGAAACAGTAGTTGGTAATCACCGTATAGACAGGTTTAAAGTAATAGAAAGAACTCTTCTGGGTATTGCACCGCATCGTCAGTATATCAAATATTTCACCGACGTTTCGGCCACCATTGCAAGCGGCCATCTTCTGGGTGTTTTACTGCTGGATGAGGAAGCTGTTGTCTTAAATATTGAATGTGCCAGTTATGGTTGGGGTTTTCAATATTTAAGATACCAGCTTTCCCGCATCCAGCAGTGAACGTAACACCCAGAAGATGGCCGCTTGTAATAGTGACCGAAACGTCGTTGAAATATTGATATATTGACGATGCGGCCAAATACCCAGTAGAGTTTTATCAACAATGACAACGGCCGCGGAAGCCTTCGTTTACATTTAATATAAAGAAGAGTAATGGCAGAGAATTTGCTTAGGAACGAGCCAGCCGAGAAAGTGCAAGCGTTAATTAAAGTGCAAATTAATGGTATAACTGCGGATTGTCTTGTTTATTCTAGGAACGATGTATGTTGCGTTTCTCGATTTTTTTTAACTTGTGGTAAATGATGATACTATCGTACTTCCAGTTACTAGTGTTAAGATGAAAACAGCAGATGGAAGTCGTAGTAAACCCTCCTAGACAGCAATAGATACTTCTGCGACTCCATCTCCTCCCAAGTAAGTCCGAATTTCCAAATTTACTCACCTTAGCCACATTAGGTTCGCTGCGCACCAGGTACACGGACGGTAATAAAATATTTGTCTTTTTCCAGTCTGACGATGCGCTAACAGCCCGAAACGCGTAATTGGTAAATAAAATACTGCAACAGAGACTGAGCATTTTTTAATATTCAACACTGTTGCTGCACCAGCCACCATCACCACCATCATGGAATGGAGTGAAATAATGTTTGAATTAGACATTTATGGCATAATGTATACACACAGTTTATTTGTTGATAACTTGTACACTGATATTCTAGTGGCTTCAGATTTCCTGACGAAGTACGCAGGAAATATGAGTTGCAGTGACAAGGACCTAAAGTTAAACAATGTGGCATTCAGTAAACGCGTTGTATTTAAATGCCTCTGTGATTACTTGTATGTGTGCATGTAATTTAATATCTCGGGGGTTGTATTTGTGGTTTTTTGTAATTTGAAAATTATGGTGATAATTAATCTGATCGATTAATTCTTGGTGCGCGGATTTGCAGGAAAATTGTCAGGAGCTCAGAGAATAATTAATCTGGAGAATTAATTGTTGGTGCGCCAGGTAGCGCACAAATTATCAAATGTTTTGAACAATTATTTCTTGGTGCGCGGTGGTGGAGTTCGAAATAAAAAGGGAATTTTATTGCTTTGTGGGTAAATGATTAATTTTTGTGGTACGTATTTATGTAAATTCTGGGATTTAAAAGTGACCATGGGTTCAGTAATTTTTGAAGGGCTAAGTTTCGATGAGCGAAGATACCGTTCTCTAACATGTGCAGTGAAGTAAATTGGAGTTATTAATTAATGCTAGCGACAATGACTGCAGGAGGAGTAAAAAAGGCAATTGTGTGTCTCACTCTCAGCGCAGTGGCTGTACAGATCGTCCTTTGTGACGAATAGCTACTAGCTGTTGGTTCAAATGTTCAAATGTTTGTTAAGCTTATAGGACTTAACTACGGGGTCATCAGTCCCTAAACTTACAAACTACTTATGAACTACTTACGAACTAGGACAGCACAAATATCCATGCCCGAGTGGGGATTCGAACCCCCGACCGTAGTGGCCGTGCTGACCGTGACTGGAGCGGCTCAGTCACCTCGGCCACCGCGGCCGGCTAGCTGTTGGTATTTTATCTGTGAGGAAGGATGTGAATTCTGTAGACACTTTTGTGGGCAAAACATTTTATCATAGGCAAAGTCGCTCAGGGGAACAGTTGTTTACTTCTTTAAGTACCTGGTGTGGCTGACGGGCTGTAGGGAGCAACGTAGTAGTGCTGCTTCACTTTAGTGTCGTAAATGCGTTAACTGATGAATCTGTGATCCACTGTTCGTGTGCTTCGTCAAGTGATTGCAAAAAGACATAAAAATGCTAAAAATGTTCAAATGTTTGTTACGCTTATGGGACTTAACTACGGGGTCATCAGTCCCTAAACTTACAAACTACTTATCAACTACCTTATACTAAGGACGGCACAAATATCCATGCCCGAGGGGGGATTCGAACCCCCGACCGTAGTGGCCGTGCAGACCGTGACTGGAGCGCCTCAGTCTCCTCGGCCACCGCGGCCGGCCATAAAAATGCTATGTGAAATAAGAAGTGAAGTCCTGACCAACATGGTTCACACATTATTTTTTTTATGTACATTCAGCGACCTTCGAGAAGGAACTGGTTAAAAAGTACTCTAAGCTACGCGGAGTAAAATATTGTTTTCTTTGTTGTTTTATGTTATGGGGTAATTGTCTGTGACACACTAGCACACGTAAATTGAAGCACAGAACGCATACGCCTTGCAACTGCTGAACTCGAATATGCTCCAATTGCTACACAAAGTTTTATTAAGTATATTAATTTTTATTAATTCTACACGATTTACAATTTGTTTATGTGGAGTGAATTCTCCTTCTAATTCCACCGTGTGAATTTGAAGGTAAATAAATGGACGTACTGTGACGTTACAAAACGCGCTAGTTGACCAGCGGGGAGCGTCGAAAGTTTCTATGACAGAACAGGTAATCAGCCGCTGCGAGGAGGTAAACGTCGCCCAGCTTCGCTTCGGCCAGCTTAGGACCACATGGAGAACAGGCAGGTGGACGTGACGTCAACTGGCACTTTTCCTGCCGAAGAACGGCATTGTCTTTATTTTTAGATACTAGGCTGATACTACTAGCACGGAGAAGCAAATCAAACTGAACGTCGAGGTTCAGGTGATGTGTTGACATCATTTATATTAAATTTACCTCAAAAGTCATTCAGAAAACTAATACTTATTCAATTGCAGAAACCCAGAGGCTAAACTAAAGTCACGAGCGAGGGCTTCAATGAAAAGTGTCATCAAGACGCAAAGTTTGGAATAACTAAATCATCTGCAACTTTTATATTGCACATAATAGTGCACATTTAATGAAAAACTATAATGATTTGTTAATAACAATTAATATAAGACAGATACACAAACAGCAATGCTCTGATAAGTTGCAGATGTAGAAACACACTTTACGACCTGTTTAGAATATATCATTTTAGTTTCTTTTAAAGTGTTTTCTTTCTGGAAACTAAATTATTTTGTTTATTGACAGTAATTTGTTTAAATTTATGAGCAGAGTAATTCTCAACAGTGCATTGGAAAGAGGACTGGAAAATCTACGTGGAAAACACTTTACCTAAGTGATTGCCTAAATATTCATTGTCCGATCGCCGAAAAAATTATCCGCCACGCTGAAGATACTCATTTGTTTAAACTTAAAATTTTGGGGGTATTATTAATGTAACAAATTATAGTTAGGTATGTATTTGCATTAAAATGTTAGCACGCATGTGACGATGCCATGATATCAACATTTGAATTGTTATTTTAAAAGATTTGTACACTACTGCGAGAATCACTAAAGCTCGTTAGGTTTTCCAGATCACTGTCCTGGAGGAACGTTCGATGCTAGCATCCGTATTCAGTGGAAAATTGGGTTCCTGCATTTCTGTCCGGTATGTACTGAAAGTGGAGTATTCAAAAATGTTTGTAGAACTTATAGGACTTAAGTACGGGGTCATCAGCCCCTAAGCTTACAAACTACTTATGAACTAGCTAAGACTAAGGACGGCACAAATATCCATGCCCGAGGGGGGATTCGAATCCCCGACCGTAGTGGCCGTGCAGACCGTGACTGGCGCACCTCAGTCCCCAAGGCCACCGCGGTCAGCAGTGAAGTATTCCCCCTGTCACATCTGATGATGTAAAAACGTTCATTCTTCGCAGTAAAAGTAATACTAAATAACGAGAGCCATGGCTTTTCCCTAGAAAACTAACAAACTATTTGTCATTCACTGTGAAGTCAACTATAGGCTGAATGTTTGAGATCACTGGTTTTCTTTGCGTTTGTTAAATAATATATGTACATATTATCTTCGACAACTATAAAAGTCTTGTATTAATTTGATCCCTAATGTTGTGTGATGCTTTCTATGTTGAGGCGAAATGCGCCTAAAAATCCCTTTTTAAGACCGAAAAATCAACGTTCTAATTATAACTTTGAAATCAGTCTCTTTCCGCACACCTTCTTCTAGTGAACTAATTCATGACTAAAATTTTATAGTTGGAAGAAATGCTCGTGTCATTTCAAAGCATTGTGTAGATAGAGAGAGTGCTTTGGTTCTCCATTTGCCTACACTTTCCTTTCCTTTGAAATATGGTTTTTTTTTTTTTTTTTTTTTTTTTTTTTTATCCTCGTTCTGAGTGAGGTAGCACGGGAAACCCCCCACAAGCGTGTTCCACCGCTGCCGGCCAGGGTTGCAGCAGAGACAGAGAGGTGGCGTGAATCGATCCGTGACTGCGGCCGGCTGTTACAGGCAGGTGGCCTCTACCTCCTGCTTTCGGCTGCTCTCCTAGCTCAACAGAAGGTTGTGTGCATCATACTGCCTGACAGACAAGCGAGGAGAGGGGAGGGCTGAACGTTGTTATTTAATTTGAGAAACAACGGCACACATACTTGAAGCCGCTTTCAGCAAATCTATTGGCATTCACATAACAAACAGCATTTATTTTTCAGCTTAGAGTTTCTTGAAGTGAATTAAACCTATTTTCCGCTATGATTCTCCCTTTTACCTTGGCTTCAAGTAGAAAAGCTATTTTGTGCAACCCTAATGATGATTTACGTACAGCCATATCGGCAGAAAAGTTGAAACATGTCCACTGAATGTGTCGTCGTGTTCCATTTTGAGTTATTCATTACTCTAAAGTGTTTCTGTTTATTTGTAAGCCAATTATTTTATTCCTTTATTAATAATCAATGCCCTATGTTTATATGGCTTCTCAAATGATGGGACTTACGCACATTTTTGCAATGCATTGAGATATGCTTATAATGCGTTTTGCTGAAATTATTGTTCAGTTCTCTTAATGGAAGCAAATACAAGGACACTCGACATTGTGGCCATACAAAAATGCTGCAAGAGAGTTGCAATCACCAAAATTCAAATCACTTGTGAAGACAATTTGTACTATATACTAAGGCCAGAAAGCTGCCTTCGCTGGAAACAAGCAGTCCATGTTTCTTATCATGATCTTCTTGTCGATATCCATACTAATAGCAAGTGTAACTTTTTTATCAACAAAATCTTTTACATATACCGCTTCGATTTGTTTACATAGTACAATTGGCCGGCATAGCTCTAACCTAGCATTACTTTAACCTAGCGAGCGTGAGCTGTAGCTGCTGACACAATTCAATGCCAGCACATGGCCTTCTCGTCTCGAGAAGTACGAAGGGGGCCGCCAAGCTTGAAGTCCCCATCCGACGGATGGACCACCATCAACAGTGTCCCATGCCCTCACTGCATGATACACTGTGGAGAGATTTGAAATTTTAAGCAGGATATTTGTGGAAAGACCCTCTGCCAAGGGAAAAGCACGAAGCCTACTTGGATGGTCATCCATCCTAAAACCCTTCAGAGCGAATAGTGCTTAACTTTGGTAAACTGGTGGGAACCTGTATATCCATCTTGACACGGCTAGTGTGTGTGTGTGTGTGTGTGTATGTGTGTGTGTGTCTGTGTGTGTGTGTGTGTCTATTCTTGGCACTAGAAGTAATACTAAACAACGAGAGCCATGGGTTTTCTCTACAAAACTTACAAACTATTTGTCATTTATTGTGAAGTCAACTATGGGCTGAACGTTTGAGAGAACTGGTTAACTTTGCGTTTGTTTAATAATATATGTACATATATGGCTTCTCATTTGCGTTGTATTTTTATCAACAAAACTTCGAAAACTATAAAAGTTGTGTATTAATTTGATCACTAATGTTGTGTGGTGCTTTCCATGTTGAGGAACTGTGCACGTTTCAATTTCCATATTGTAAATTAATAAAAATTTGCTCAAAAGTTGACGAACACCTGGTAGGACCTACCTTACATTTTATTTGACCTAAAGCAGGTAACAAAAGGCGCCTAAAAATCCCATTTTAAGACCGACAAATCCGCGAAATCAGACTCTTTCGGCACACCATCTTCTCGTGAACTAATTGATGACTAAAATTTTATAGTTGGAAACGATTGTGTCATTTCAAAGCATTATTTATGTAGATAGAGTCTTTACTGCTTGATCATTACCACATTTGTTCTCCATTTGCCTACACTTTTCATTCCTTAGAAACATGTTATTTAAAAATTTATGGGACGGTGAGTAAAAAAATCGGAGAGTACTCATCCTGTATTTATTTTGTTGGGACGCTAAAATATATGTGGAGATCCTCGGTTTGAGGTAGCACGGGAAACCAACCCTTGTGCCTGCTCCGTCGCTGCTGGCTAGGGCAGCAGCAGCGATGGAGAGGTGGCGCAAATCGACCCCTGGCTGCGGCTGGCTGTTGCAGGCAGGCGGCCGCTACCTCTTGCTTTCGGCTGCTCTCCTAGCTCAACAGAAGGTTGTGCGCATCATACTGCGTGACAGACAAGCGAGGAGACTTCCTTCCGCTAGTACCTTGCCTCCTACTTTCCAACTTCACAGAATCTCTCCTGCGATAAATGCAAGACTAGCACTCCTGGAAGAAAGGATATGGTAGAGACATGGCTTAGCCACAGCCTAAGAGATGTTTCCAGAATGTAACTTTCACTCTGCAGCAGAGTGTCTATATCTATACTGATAGGAAGTGTAACTTTTTTTATCATCAAAAACTTTTACATACACCGCTTCGATTTGTTTACATAGTACAATTGTAATGCTCTTTCTTATTGGCTGGCATAACTCTAACCTAGAATAACTCTAACCTAGCGAGCGTGAGCTCTAGCTGCTGATGCAACTCAGTGCAGGCACATGGCCTTCTTGTCTCGAGAAGCACCAAGGGTGCCGCTGAGCTTGA
This sequence comes from Locusta migratoria, assembly GCA_026315105.1. Classification (NCBI taxonomy): domain Eukaryota; kingdom Metazoa; phylum Arthropoda; class Insecta; order Orthoptera; family Acrididae; genus Locusta; species Locusta migratoria. The sequence continues at coordinate 110,221,213 of CM048747.1, forward strand.
CATCGCCATCCGATGGATTACCATCAACAGTGTCCCATGCCCTCACTGCATGAGTCGCTGTGGAGAGATTAAAAATTATATGCAGGATATTTGTGGAAAGACCCTCTGCCATAAACCAAAGAGAAAAGCATGTGGCCTACCTGGATGCTCATCCATCCTAAAACTGTTCAGAGCGGATGGTGCTTAACTTTGTCGTTCGACACTGTTTTAACAGCCTTACTTCTGTATGCACGATTATGTAGAAGCCATTATATTCCAGACTTAAAGCAATGTTCCTATTACTTGAATACATGGTTTCGCGACGACAAATACTGACAGAATCTCCTGAGGGTTTCTTGCTGCATCTAGTGGTTACCAAGCCATGAGGTTTCGGTAGAATTTCTTTTTGGGCAATGTGGTGGCTGATATATGTTTCCTGTTGCCGTCTTTATACAGCCTTCCATGACGTTACTGGTGCTCGCTCCAAAGCCATATTTTTACGCGCCGGCTACGCTCTCTTGACACATTTAGTTTCTGGAATAAATTAATAAAAGAAGCACTGGCATTAAAACTTTGTGCTATGGTCTCAATAAAGACGGCAGTCTGCAGCTAAGCACAGCCTAAAACGCGACCATAGGAAGGTTGAAGTGGGCCTGTCAAGCTATTCAGCTCCAGTTCACGGCTGTCTTTCACTGTCAGAATTTCTTAATCAATTGAGGGTGGCTGTAGACGACATTATTAGGCGGTCCAGTTTAATAGCCCAGTATTCTGACATCCAGTTTTACTTTTCGATATATGTGATCACACCTTTTCCTGAGATCCTGCATCTCATTTCATGTTGCACACTTTCTTTGCACCAACTGTACTTATCGCGTTGGGATCCGAATGTATGGTATTCTTCATGCGGTCCCTTCTGGTATACCAGTTTACCAATAAATGTCAAATGTTCTAATCTCAGTTCCCGGTGAAAGATTGTCCATGTTTTTCTAAACCTACTTGGTCGGAACAAACTTCCTTCCAAAGCTGTAGGTCAATCAATATTCACTGTCTGGGGGTGTGATACTTTCCCCTCATTGGTTTACTTACAGTTGATAAGCAGACATTCAGAGAAATGAAAAAGGAAAACTTCGTTTCATATATGCTAACTCCGTGTTCTTTAATCCGATGCATGTGATGAGCAAGCTTTCTTCATAAAACTAGTGCTGCAAAAACCGATCTAAAATTTGATCGAACTAAAAAAGTAACAAAAAATTCAGATTTCAAGTAATCGTTAATGGATATCTAATACTGAGGGCGGTTAGTAAAAAAATGGGACAATACACATCCCACATTTATTTTGTCGGACGTTGTTAATTAAATAAGGGCCTCTGTAAAATACGAAAGGAACCTCGGTTTGAGGTAGCGCAGGAAACCAACCCACAAGCCTGTTCCATCTCTGCCGGCCAGGGCAGCAGCAGAGACAGAGAGGTGGCGTGAATCGATCCATGGCTGCGGCCGGCTGTAACAGGCAGGCGGCCTCTACCTCCTGCTTTCGGCTGCTCTCCTAGCTCAACAGAAGGTTGTGCGCATCATACATACTGCGTGACAGACAAGCGAGGAGAGGGAAGGGGGGAACGGGTTGTGCGTTAGATAATTTGAGAAACAACGGCACACATATTAGAAGCCGCTTACAGCAAATCTATTGGTATTCACAACACAAACAGCATTTATTTGTCAGCTTAGAGTTTCTTGAAGTAAATTAAAATTGTTTTCCGCCAAGTAAATTAAAATTGTTTTCAGCTTGGCTTGAAGTAGAAACGCAAGTTTTATGAAACCCTAATGATGATTTATGTATAGTCATATTGGCAGAAAAGAGGAATCACGTCCACTGAATGAGTGGTTGTGTTCCATTTTGAGTTATTCATTACTCTAAGTGTTTCTCCACCATTAATACTGTATATTTGTATGTCAATTATTTTATACCTTTATTATTAATCAATGCCCCATATTTATAAGGGTTTTTAAATTACAAGACTTACGGAAATTTTTGCAATACCTTGAGATAAGCTTATAATGCATTTTGTTGAAATTATTGTTCAATCTCTTAATGGGACGCAACTACAAGAACACTCAACATTGTAGCCATACAAAAATACTGCAAGAGAGTTTCAGTCACCAAAATTCAAATCACTTGTGAAAACGATTTGTACTATGTAGTAAAGCCAGAAAGACGCCTTCGCTGGAAACAGGCTCTGAAATGGCAACCAGTCCATGTTTCTTATCATTATCTTCTTGTCGATATCGATACTTTTACAGAAACCGCTTTGATTTCTTTACAGAGTATAACTGTAACGCTCCCTCTTATTGGCCGGCATAACTATAACGTAGCAAACTCTAACGTAGCATAACTGTAACCTAGCGAGTGTGATCTCTAGCTGCTGACACAACTCGAAGCCGGCAGATAGCCCACTTCTCTCGAGAAGCACCAAGGGGGCCGCCCAGCTTGACCTTCCCATCCGACGGATGAATAACCATAAACAGTATCCCATGCCCTCACTGCATGAGACACTGCGAAGAGATTTGAAATTTTATGCAGAATATTTGTGGGAAGACCCTCTGCTACAAGCTGAAGGGAAAAGCACGTGGCCTACCTGGATGGTCATCCATCCTAAAACTGTTCAGAGCGTATGGTGCTTAAGTTTGGTAATCTGGTGGGAACTGGTATATCCTCCTAGGCGCGGCTAGTGTGTGTGTGTGTGTGTGTGTGTGTGTGTCTGTGTCTGTGTGTTTATTAGGTCATTTTGTGAAAGATAATATTATGCAGAAAAATCCAAAGATACTATAACCCCGTTCTACACCACCGGTTAGTATACGGTATTAGATAAATGACCCGTGTGCCTAATTATCTTAATTGGGTAGAAAAGCTATCGGTAATGAAGCCGATGATGTAGCGGAGGCTATAACCGGAATGTTGCTGTACCTCTTTGGTAGACAACAACGATCGATCGGAATAAAGATAGTGGACAGTAAAATTTGGAATAAAGTGATTAGTGTTTAAATGGAAAAAATGCGGAACAAACGGAACACAGGGATTAATTGGGAAAAAGTGAATAACTTGTTGATTTACGTTCGCCAGCTAGTTGTACGAGCAAATAATTTGGTGATATCGCAATAATAGCAAGGTTAATTACCAACGTGATAAACTACGTAAAATTTTGTAGGCAGGGAATCAGTGTATGCGCGTCAAATCCGGTTCAAAAACACTGACAATATACTAATTACTGAGAAATAGTTCATTGACACAGGGGTTGAATATAAGACAGTAAAATATATTCAAATAATTAATTGTTTATATAAGTACAGGAAATTATTCAACAGCGAGTATGCCATGTGCTTTAGCAATAATCAAGTTGCAACTGAACTATTAACTGTACCAATAGCAAGCTCAAAAATTAATTAATGACTTTTTGTGATAACGCTGAATAGTTTGAACTGAACAATTTAACCGTCTGATTTACTTTTGATCTATCTTTAACCAGGAATTATTAGCATTTCAAACATTTGCAAATAATCACTATTCTCGCTAATCAGTACTTGCAAGTAAACACTTTACCTCAAAATAATATGCAATGGAAAACCATTAATCTTTTGCACAGTTATTGAAATATCTCTTGAAATTGAAAGTTAGTCTAGCAGTTTCATTCCACTTAGTGACCTATTGATCAGCAACACTGGCATAAGCTACATTTAGTAATACTTTTCTGATCTAATTATTATTAATCACTGTCACTCTGTCTTTAATGACTTTGATTTTTAGTTTTCTATAACTTTTTGAATATTCTCGGTAAAACAATGGATGAGGAAGGAACCTGTCTGGACAATGACTATGGGTAATGATTTTTAAACACAGTTTCACAAATAACAGTGTTCACTATTGAACAAATATCACCAATACGCTGGTTAGCTGTACATGCTAAGACAAACTGGACAGATCTTATGTATTTTGGTGAGCGACGTGGTGCTGCTCATTGGAGACTGTTGGCACTTAAAAATTGGCAAACACAGGCTCTTCTTGGGGACGAATGTTAATTACAATTCCTCTTGATGCATTTATTAATTATTTCAGCTGTGCCCGTATGAATACATAATATTGCCTGTTCGCCGTCTCCTCCACTAGTGTCAATCCAACACGCATTCTCCTTCGCCGTACACCATTGCGCGCACCGTCTCACTATTTATTACGTCTGTCCCCTCTTACTTCAAAACAACGACTCTCTCTCGCTGTGCACCTCTGCGCTACCAGCGATAAGACTCCCTACTCAAAGATGATTCTATATAACAGCAAAGCCCTCGCTAAACCAACGTGTCTACTACATCGATATAAATATGTTTCTTTCACGATATTAAAACATACAAAATTAACATCAATTACATAATAAATTACAAAATACGCACACATGATTGGAAAAAGGCGTTGGCCATTGTGTTGTTGTGTCACAAACCCTTCACTGGGGTCTGTGCAAGTTTTCCCATTAAAATGTGTGGATGGCCTTTGTCTATCATTCTCTATACGATTAAATCGTTGATAAAATAATGACAGGCGCATACGCCTGAAGTCAGCAGTAAATGTAGAACATCGAGAGAGCGTGGTGACGTTCCAAGGTACTCACCCTAATTACTTGGGACATGCACCGCCGGTGTTTTCTTTTAGTCAATGATTTTACATAGATTGACACGAAAGGTCAGGCAAACATTTTATGGACAAATTTGCAGGGGCCCTGGTCTACTTTTAGAGAACGTATAAAAGAGATGTGGTGGTCACTTTGCTAACCGTAAAGGATTATCTCCAAAAAATGACCATAACAGCAATTTTGACTACGCATGTTTTTCTTGTGTTGAATTTTAAGATAGCTCCTCAATCCAACGTGACGACTTTATACCTACGAGATAAGTGAATAACTTGTGTGAGTCAACTGTCGTTCATCACTCTTTTGACAGCCTTACTTCTGTATGCACGATTACGTAGAAACCTATTCCAGACTTATAAAAATGTTCCTACTACACGAATATATAGTTTCGCGAGGACAAGTGCTGATAAAATCTCCTCGGGGTTTCTAGCCGCGTTAGTTTCCAAGCCACGAGTTTTCGGCAGAATTATCATTGGGAAATCTCTCGTAGGCCCTCGCCGATGAGCAAGACCTTAGATTTTGAGACGTTGAGTAAGCTGCCTGACGCCTCGCCATAGGTTACCACCCACGTCGGGGCTGCCTGAACATCGTTCTCAGTGCGTAGGTAAAGGGTGAGGTCATCGGCGTAGGCTGCACTACAGAAGCGGTTCCCGTGTAAACTGATACCTTCCAAGCGTTGGCGTAGTCCCTGGAACAATGGTTCTAAAGTAAAGGCGTATAATATAGTTGAATGTGGGCAGCCTTGTCGGACGGATCACGTTATAACCAAGGGTGGGGTGAGGCGACCGTTGTACATGATTTTGGTGTTCGCACCGCGCTGGTCAGAAGGCGCATAGCTACTGCGATAATGCCGCCAGGGAAACCCATGTGCTGGAGAACTGTCTGCGAGTAGGAGTGATCAACACGGTCGAAGGCCTGGCTAAAGTCAAGTGAAGCCAGGGCACCAGGAAGACGTTGATACAGGGCAAGTGCTATCATGTCTCGATAAAGGCAAAGACCTGTATGGATATTGTTGTCTCCTCCTAAGGACGTTTGGTCGCAAAATGTGAGGTACCGTGCAACTTTCTTGAGTCGTGACGCCAACAACCGTGTAAATATTTTCATATCGCTTTTAAGCAGATTATAGGTCGATAATCATGTATTCTTGATGACCAGTTCGGTTTGTGTACAGGAATAATTATGCCTTCAAGGAAGGTTTTAGGGACCGCAGTCACCGGGACAGTAGTTCTTGAGCGATCGTCGTCCAGGTAGGTGTTAACAAATAGTCAAAACTTTTATAAAATTCCACGGGGATAACGTCGGGTCCAGGAGACTTATTGTTATGCCACATTGTAATTGCTTCTAGTACTTCATCCGTGGTCACGTCTTCCTGAAGTTCACGTGCAACTTCTCCAGGGAGAGTACTTGGAGTAAGTTGTACGACTTCTGAAATTAGTTCTGGCGAATGCGGCACAGCTTCATATTGTCTTGTGAATTGAACATGAAACGCTTGACCGATGGCGTGTTGGGTATCGTGCCGGTGACCTTCCGCGTCAGTGAGGACGTGTATCAGAGCCCGGCGTCGTTTTTGTCTTTCCTGGCGGAGATGGTAGGTCGACGGATGTTCTTCATCGATTCCATTATTTGTACGGGATCGGACTACAGTCCCTTCCAGGTGGTGGCGCATTAGCAAAGAGATTTGGAACTTTGTTCGGTGAACCATCGTCTGCCTGGCTGGTGAGAAAGGCATCGTCACACATTCTCTAAGAATGGAATAATAGAAATTTAAATATTGGTCCGCCATGCCTTGACGTCTCGACCGTAATTCATCAGAGACTCGCTTTTCACAGGAGAGCCACCAAGATAGAGTGGAGTTATAGACGTTACGACGGCGTAAACATTCTCCCCACGCATTTTCGATCATATGCCGACAGTCTGGAGCGGTCAAGTGACACACATTTAGTTTCGACAGGCCACGACTGTGTCACACACGCTGTCGGACGAGACTAACGTCGCAAATATATGCCTCATGATCTGAAATGGCTAAGAGCCAGACTTCCGCTTGACGGGTACCATCTGCGAGAGGGCGGGTCAGGTACATGCGATCTAGGCGCCTCGAGGAATGGGCAGAGTAAAACGTAATGCCCGGACGAGTTCCCTAATGTCCAGGTGTCAACGAGTTGTAGTCTGTCGAGGACCACAGAGAGAGCCGTACTAGGTGAATGTTGTGTCAGTTGGTCGGTGGGTCATTGTGTCGAGTTGAAATCCTCGCCAAACACCAGATCATCTTGTGGACCTGTGAATAGCGCTGTGACAACCTCGGCGAAGACTGTATTGCGGTCTCGACGGAGGATGGAGCTGGATGGTGCACAGATGTTAATGATACGCACTCCAAATACAGTAAGGGCCATTCACCGAGCAGTGTGGAGGTAAACAACGTCCTCTGCTGGAAGTCTGTCGCGTAGGAGTATGTCGACGCCGCTATTGATGTAGGAACTTAGCCATTGTATCCAATGGGATTAGGAAATCAGCGACAAACACTACCTGTAGGAGCGCAATATCAACATCACGTGAGTTGATGGTGTCTCGAAACATTGCCAGTTTGTGTGGGGCGTGAATGGTGGCCATATTCATCATGGCGATAAGATATTGCTGTGGATGGACACTTGCAATGTTTACACAAGGCGTTGCAGCGGATCCTGAAAGTCGCTGACTTGCCGTGTCACCCACAGTTGCCGTAATTCTTAGTTGTGATCCAAATCTGGTGCGTCCAAGAGTTGCACCCTCTCGGCCACGTTGGCTGTCTGATCCGCTCCTTCACCAACATCGTAGGCTCATGATGTGGATGTCGATGATATGTAATGGCGTTGTTCTTCTGTAACGGACGAGGCGGATGCTCCAACCAATGCTGTGATGGAAAGGTCTTTCGTAGGTGCGGACTGCATTGCGTGTATGTCCTGTCCAGGGTAGCAGTATCATTCTGCTGCTGGTCGGAAAATGGTAGGTCACTGTCAGACATTCGTTCGTTATCTGAAAAGGTCGTCCGATGGAGGCCGTCAACGGAGGGTGTACGACGGCGTTTCTTACACCTCCGAGGTGACCCATGTTTTCAGATGTGTTGTTCTGAATCATAATGTGGTTGCTCCTTTTCTATCGCCGCACCCGTCTGAACGAAATAAGACGTCGGCAACACACTTAGGTCGCTGTCCATGGTACCTGCAGAGTGATTCGGAGCGGTCTCTATTGTTGCTGGCTCTGGCGAGGGCGCTGGAGGCAGTGCCGTGCTTATGTCGTCAGTATTTTCTTCTGCGCTGGGTACAGGCAACAGAGGTACAGGCGTTGCCTGGAGTGGTAGTACTTGGTTCTGTGCAACTGCGGCGTAGGTGACGGGTAGAGACGTGACCGTCGTTGCTGAGGCCATTCACCTAGTGGTGTCTGTACCAAACGTCGGCGCATACATTCGGACCGGACATAGGCTTCCTGACCACAACCTGCACTTGTTCATGGCTGGCCGTCGTACATAAGTATGGCCCGCACACCACCAATCATCAGGTACGACGGAAAGTGTTTCGTCAGCTCAATCTGTATCTGACGGACACCATTTGGTCGTAAATGTTTGTCACTTTTCTGCTAAGTGGCCCACGATGTTACCGTACGGTTGGAAAGCTGCAATTACCGTTTCTTTAGGTACTTCAAACGGGAGCTCAAACACCCGCAGGGTTCGCAAGCCGAATCCTACATGGTCGACCGTTACCGCACCTATGTGTCCATCAGATTGCTTGAATTTCAGTCCGGTGTTATGTCGTTGGACAACTTCAGTGCACAGCGCTTCCGTAGTCATCTTAATATAGACAATGCTTTCTGTGATTTGAAAGTGTATTATGGGGTCAAACGAAGATCATCTCGAATGAACTGTTCCACTTCAAAAGCTCTTGGTAGTGGATGTTCAGCCTGAAAAGTTACTTTGATCTTCGCACGGCGGTAAGCATGCGCCATGAGGCACGTTAATGCGGGACTCAATACACACAAATACCGCGACAAGGAAGTAAACAACCCCGGAGCGAAGCGTTAAGCGGCGCGCGGCGCAGGTCCGCACGCTAGCACGGCTGAAGGCCAACTATTACCTGAGCTACGCCGACAGATACAACAATTCATTTAGTTACTGCTACTTGCCCTTACTTGCAAAACTTCAGCGTCGATTTTTCTCGACAATGTTTGAGAGTTGCGTCGAATGGCTTTGGCTGATTGTAGTTTGAGTTCTGAGCTTCACGTAACATAAATATCAAAAATTTCTAATATCCAATACCCATGTGGTCTCGTTGTAAGACAAAGTTTGTTGAATATTCTAGACCGTACCATTACACTCTTCCCATACTTATTATCAATTGTGAAGCATTGCCATGTTCGCTGGTCTATATAATTTGTAATGCTAAGATCACTGAGTAAATTCTAAAAAGCTCTGAACTCGTAATATTCATATTGGTGGGCCCTAACTCGGTTGATTATGATCGTCTATAATGATGGCACGATCGACGGGAATTTAAACCCTAAACTTTAAAGGAGCACATATGTTCTGAATTGGGCATATTTTATTGGAATTTTAGCTGTAATATCATACCCACCATTTTTAAGAGCTATTCCGTATAATTTTTTATTTATTAATTTTTTTTATCTGTGGAATATTATGGCTTCAATTTGATAATATATGTAAATTATACCAAACACATTATAGGCGAGAGAGTACGTACTACCTTTGATTGTAGAGTTGAGCTAGTAGTAGCCAACGGGTAGTCTGTAGAAAGTGCCTGTTAGACGAAGTCACCATCTACCAGTGAGGGTATGTGGTTGCTATCTTAGGCAGCCACACTGCTCGTTGCATGTTGATTTCAGTACCTTTGGGTAAACGAAAGCCTGACCAGTTTTGGTGTCTGTTGTACTAGTTGTTAAGAAAACAGCTACATTTATTTTGTAGAGACACTCAAGTAAAGAATAAGGTAAAACATGTGTGCTTATTATTTGTAATTACAGTATTGCATGATCATATTTGTAGTAGGTGCTTGGCGTTTTCTAATAAATTGTCAATAGTTTCATGTTCTAATTTAACCTAAAGTTATTTACTAGGTCACCTTTTTTTCATACATTTGAAGATTTATTTTTGAATTACTGTAGATCAGTTTCTTTGTGCTATGTGTCCATGCCGTATGGTAAAGCAAGCCATTGTCTTACAGACTGAGAAGAATAGTCTTCAAAGTATAATTTTGATGAGATCTGTCTGCGTAACTAATGAGAATTAAAAGCCACACACAGGTTGCTACAGAAAAATTCATAAGTGGAGAATTCTGTTGCATTGATGAATGATCACATTGTTAGGTTAGTTAATTTGTTAATTATGGCAGCAAACTCAGTTGTCTTGTGAGAACGAATTATGTAGGTACAAATGAAACAGTATAGCGAATGTTGTGAATTGAACATTTCCATTTACAGTAATGTCGATAACTGACTGACTTTGAGTACTATATGTGAAGTATTATTTCATGTAAACTGATATATTCCAGTAACGGACGGAAACTCATTTCTCTTGGCTGTTGAATTTTTTTAGTATAGCCTGGTAACCACTATATTACGCACACAGTATAAATTTGAAATAATTTTAACACAAATTACGTATTAAACATTACGAACTAACATCAAATCAGATTACGGGTTTAATTACAGATCTGCCAATAACAGTTTTGCTGTCATCCACAATGTGGGCCGTTGCTGTCTAAACAATCACAGACACATAATTTTACAGGACTTAAAATCAGATTCGAGTAAATTATTTGAAAAACAATAACACAGTAACTTTCATAGTTTGCCGTGTTTATTTCAAAGACAGGACCTTCATGTAATATAATTGGTAGAGTTCGTATCTTGGTCTTCGCATCCGTCTCTTGCACCTCTTTTTGGGCTCAGTATTTTCTCAGTATTTGTCTCTCTTATTTCTCCAGTTGTTCTGCACCATTTCTTCCTAGTGGTATTGCTTCAGCAGCATATAATACTGCATTTTCCACTGATTTCTTGTAGAGTCTGATCTTTGCAGCTGTAGATATATTGTTTTAAATGTATTTATCGCTGGTCATACAGAAGGCTGCTATCGTTTTCCTTATCCTTTCTGCAATTCCTTCACTGCTCTTTTTCTTCTTGTTATATAGTCTTCCAGATATTTAAATCTGTCCACCTTTTCCTCTGTTTCTTGATGTGTTTTCCAATCTCCTTTGGTATTCAATGATTTCGTCTTATTATTGGCGATCCTCAATCCTACCTTCCTTCCTATCTTGTTTAGATCGTCAAACTGTGTTTTTGTGCCTCTTCTTCTGTCTCACTCACTATCGCTATATCGTCTGCTAAGGCCAGACATTCGAGTCCTTTAATCTGTTGTTTCTGTTGTGGTCTTCAGCCCACAGATGGGTTTGATGCAGCTCTCCTCGCTACGCTGTCCTGTGCAAGCCTTTTCATCTGAGAATACGAACGGCAACCTACATCCTTTTGAATCTTGTTACTGCATACGTCCCTCGATATCCCTCTACGATTTTTACTCCACACATTTCCTTCTAATGCTAAGTTTACGATTCCTTGATGTCTCAGAATGTGTGCCACCAACCTGTCCCTTCTCTTAGTCAAGATATGCCAGAAACTCCTTTTCTCCCCAATTGTATCGAGCATCTCCTCGTTAGTTATGCGATCTACCCATCTAATCTTCATCATTCAATCTGTACCACCATATTTCAAAAGCCTCAATCATCCTTTTGTCTGAACTCCTTATTTTCCACTTTTCACTCCCATACAATGCTACACTCCAGACAAATGCTTTCAGAATGGAATTCCTAACATTTAAACTAATATTGGATCTCACCAAATTTCGCTTCTTTAGAAGCGCTTGTTCTTCCCATAGCCATTCTGCATTTTATATCTTCTTTACTTCGGCTATAATAAGTTATCTTGCTGCCCAAATAACGAAACCCATCTACTTCTTTTATTGTCTCATTACCTAATCTAATTCCTTCAGCATCGCCTGATTTTGTCATTATATGCCATTATCCTCGTCTTGCTCTTCTGAATATAAACCTTATATCTCCCTTTTAAGACACTGTTAATTCCATTTATTTGCTCTTCCAGGTCCTTTGCTGTCTCTGACAGAATTACTATGTCCTCAGCAAACTGCAAAGTTTTTTTCCGTCTCACTGGTCATCAATTCCCTCTGCAAACTTCTCCTTACGTTCCTTGACAGCTATCTGACAGATTGAACAACATTGGGGAAAATCTGCAAACCTGTTTTACTTCCTTCCCAACCACTGCGACTTTTTCATGCCCTTTGTCTCTAGTAATTGCCGTCTGATTTTTGTACAATTTGAATATAACTCTTCGCTCACTATATTTTACACCTGCTACCTTTTGTCTATAAATATTTAAGGAAAGTCGTATCACCATAGCTCGACACTCTTAAATTCTTTATACAAATGCCCCATTTTCTCAGGAACTGATCAATATATAAATGTAGTGTTCTTATCACAATAAAATCACTTTAAAATAATAGTCAGAAACAAGTTATGATTTTTCCCCTAAACATACAATTTTGTGTGTGTAAATTTTCATAATTTCAGTTTCTTGATTTTTCACTGTTACAGTAAATACAACTACAGTAGAGCTACAACATTGTTATGAGGTAATTCATTCATTGATATAGATTCAGATGTTTCTGAGAAAAAGGGGCATTTATACGGAAAAACGTCTTTTGAGAAAATTGTGTTAAAAGAAAAATTTTAATATACAGTCAACTAATACATAAAAGTATGTTAGCATCCTCCAGGATGGTATGCCTCATCTCCTTCTTCATGTTCCTCACCCAGCGATGCCCTCCATCTCTTGTATCTGGATTCTTTTGACTACCCTTATGATTTATAACCAAATTATCACGTCCTTCGTCGCTAACCACTGTTTATATTGCCGCTATATTTGTTCTGTAGTATCTGTTTCCATTACTTCGTATTTTTTTAAACTCTCCGTTTGGTTTAGTCATGATAAAATCTATCACAGGATACACAGAAACTAAAACAGGGCTCGTGGATAACTGTTGTTGTCAAAGAGAAACAAATGTACTGTTCAAAGAGCTTACTGCGAAGTCCCGCCAGAGTAAGCAACTTACTAAACTGATAGTTTCTACAAAACAAAAGAATCCACAGCCGCCGGCCTCGGTGGCCGAGGTGACTGAGGCGCTTCAGTCACGGTCTGCACGGCCCCTACGGTCGAGGATTCAAATCCCCCCCTCGGGCATGCATATTTGTGCCGTCCTTAGTTAGTTCATAAGTAGTTTGTAAATTTAAGGACTGATGACCCCGTATTTAAGTCCCATAAGCTATACAAACATTTGAACATTTGAATCCACAGCCTTTTAGACTATATAGTTCCAGAGAAAAAGGCCAAATGATGAATAACAAAATTCTCAGATATATCAGTGCATAATTTGTTGTTGTTATGGTCTTTAGTCCGGAGACTGGTTTGATGCAGCTATCCACCCTACTCTGTCCTTAGCAAGCCTTTTCATCTCCTCATAACAACGGCAACCCACATCCATTTTAATCTGCTTACTGTATGCGTCTCTTGGTCTCCCTCTGCGATTTTTACCCCACACTCTTCCCTCCAGTGCTAAATTTACGATTCCTCGATGTCTAAGAATGTGTCCTACCAAGTGATCCCTTCTTTTAGTCAAGGTATGCCAAAAATTCCTTTTCTCACCAATTCTGTTTGATACCTCTTTATTAGTTAAACGATATACCTACCTAATCTTCAGCATTCTTCTGTAGTATGAATTTCAAAAGCCTCTATTCTCGTCCTGTGCGCACTGTTTGTCGTCCATGTTTCACTCCCGTAAAAGGCAACACTCCACACAAATGCCTGGAGAAAGGACTTCCTACACTTAAATTAATATTCGATGTTAGCAAATTTCTCTTGATCAAAAACGCTTTCCTTGCCATTGCCATTATGCGTTTTATATCCTCTGTACTGCGACTATCATCTGTTATTTTACAACCCAAGTAACAAAACTCGTCTACCATCTTCATTGTTTCGTTACCGAATCTAATTCCTTCAGCATCGACTAAATTTCTAAGAGTGCATTTCATTATTTTTTTATACTCTTGTTCATGTTCATTTTATACGCAAACTTCAACACACTGTCCATTCCATCCAATTGCTCTTCCAGGTCCTTTGCTGTGTCTGACAGAATTATAATATCATCAGCAAAACGCAATGTTTTTATTTCTTCACCCTGAACTTTAATCCTCATTCCAAATTTTTCCTTGCTTTCCTTCACCGCCTGCTCGATGTACAAATTGAATGACATCGGAGAGAGGCTACATCCCTCTCTTACTCCCTTCCCAACTAATGGTTCCATTTCATGCCCTTCGAGTCTAATAACTGCGGACTGACTTTTCTACAAAACTCTCCTTTCCCCGTATTTTATCTCTGCTGACTTCAGAATTTGAAAGAATATATTCCAATTAACATTGTCAAAAGCTTTCTCCAAATCCACAAAAGCTAAAAATGTAGGTTTGCTTTTCCTTAATCTATCTTCTAAGATAAGTCGTAAAGTGAGTATTGCCCCCCGCGTTCCTACGTTCCTCCTGAATCCAAACTGATCCTCCCTGAGGTCGGCTTCTACCAGCTTTTCCATCCTTCTGTAAATAATTCGTGTTAATATTTTGCAACCATGACTTATCATACTGATGGTTCTTTAATTTTCACACATTACTGCGCTTTATTTCTTTGAAATGGGTATTATAACATTTTTCTTAAAGTCTGAGGGTACTTCGCCTGTCTCATACATCTTACACAGCAGGTGAAACAGTTTTGTCATGGCTGACTCTCCCAGAGACTTTAGTAGCTCTGAAGGAATATCATCTACTCCCTGGGCCTTGTTCCGAACAAGGTGTTTCAGGGCTCTGTCAAATTCATCTCTCATTATAGTATTCCCTATTTCATCAACATCTACTTCCTCCTCCCTTGCTTCAACATTGCCTCTCAGTTCATTTCCTTTGTAGAGCTCATCTATGTACTCCTTCCACCTATCAGCTTTCCCTTCTATGCTGAGAATTGGGTTTTCCATCCGAGTTGCTGATATTCTTAGAGCTGCTTGTCTTGTCCCCAAACGTCTCTTTTATTTTCCTGTAGGCAGTATGTACTTTTCCCCTTTTTATAAATTAATCTACAGATTTGCATTTGGCTTCGCGCCACGCCTGCATTTTGCACTTCCTGTCAATCTTATTTCTTAGTCGTCTGTACTCCATTTTGCCTGTTTCATTTACTGCATTCTTATATGTTCTCCTTACATCAAGCAAATTTAGTATTTCCTGTGATATCCATGGATTTTGTGTAGGTCTTGCCTTTCTACCTATTTTGCCCTCTGCTGGCTTCACTATTTCATCTTTCAGCGCTCCCCGCTACTGTTATATTTCATCCGTTTCTGTAAATCGTTGCCTAAAGCTCCCACTGAAATTCTCAAGATCTTCAGCTTCCTTAAATTTATCCAGGTCCAATCTCCTTATTTTCCTACCTTTTGGCAGTTTTCTCAGTTCAGTTCATGACCAATAGTTATAGTCAGAGTCTATATCTGCCCCTTGATGTGTCTTACAGTTTAAAAGGTGGTTCCGGAAACTGTGTTTTACCGTTATAACATCTGATACCTTCCGGTGTCTCCTGGTATCTTCCATGTACAAAATCTTATATCGTGATTCTTAAACGAGGTGTTTGTTATGATTAATTCATGTTCCGTGCAAAATTCTACAAGGCGACTTCCTCTTCCATTCCTTCTGCCCAGTCCATATTCACCTATTATCTTTCCTTCTCTTCCTTTTCCTACTACCGCATTCCAGTCTCCAATCACAATTCAGTTTTCCTCTCCCTTAATTTCTGAATAATTTCCTCATACATTGCTTCAATCCCCTCATCATGGGCAGAGCTAGTTGACATATAAACTGATACTACTGTTGTCCGTGTTGGCTTCGTATCTCTCTTGACAATGATAATGCGATCACTGTCCTGCTCTTAGTAGTTTACCCGCATTCCTATTTTTTAATTCATTTTCAGTCCCACTCCTGTTATACCCCCAACTGACTTTGTATGTATAACCTTTACTCACCTGACCAGAAATCCTGTTCATCCTGCCGTCGAACTTCACTAATCCGCACTATATCTAACTTCATATTATCCATTTCCCTTCTTAAATTTTCTAATTTTCCAACCAGATTAAGGGATCTATCATTTCACGCTCTGATCCGTAGAACTCCAGTATTGTCTTTCCTGATGACAACATCCTCCTGAGTAGTCCCCGCCCGGAGATCCGAATGGGGACTATTTTACCTCCGGAATATTTTACCGGAGAGGTTGCCATCATCATATGTTCATACAGTAGAGGCTGCATGTCCTCGGTAAAAGTAACGGCTGTAGTTTCCCCTTGCTTTTAGCGGTTCCCAGTAACTGTATGGCAAAGCCACATTAGCTGATTAGTCAAACGTTCAAATGTTTGTATAGTCTATGGGACTTAACTACGGGGTCATCAGTCCCTAAACTTACAAACTACTTATGAACTACTTACGAACTAGGACGGCACAAATATCCATGCCCGAGGGGGGATTCGAAACCCCGACCGTAGTGGCCGTGCAGACCGTGACTGGAGCGCCTTAGTCTCCTCAGCCACCGCGCCTGTTGCCCCTGCAACTACTGACAAGGCTGCTGCCCCTCTTCAGGAACAACACGTTTGTCAGGCCTTTCCACAGATACCCCTCCTGTGTGGTCGCAACTACGGTACGGCTATTTGTATCGTTCAGGCACGCAGGCCACCCCACCACGGCAGTGTCTGTAATTAATAAGGGTGGAGTACATAATTATTTTCAAATATTTATTTAAAATAGTATATAATGGAATATTTCAATAAAACCAACACCAAATTAAGCATTATATCTATAATTTCATAATTTGCATAAAAGTGAAACTGTGACTTTTGTCAATTTGGGCTTTAGGACACTCCATAAATGCAGACACAGTATCGCTTTTTAGCAACTATAGCTGGCGTCATCTAAAGCCCCATTTACACCGAAGCGAACACAGGCGAATGCCCATTCACCAGGAATTCGCCTGTGCGCACACGCATTGGCTTGTACTTGCGAATAAGCATATACACCGGAGCGAACAGAAAACTGAACACTGTCGCAAGGTGAGCATACGCAGATTGTCGCATACTCTAGCGCTGAAACCGACAGCCAGCGGATCACAAGCGAGCACTCGCACCGCACGTATAGCTTTTACACCGGAGCGAATTCTCGTTCCCTGCTGATCGTTCGCTTGTGTTCGTTTCGGTGTAAACGGGGCTTAAGAAGGCGCGCCCGCGCATAGCGGCGGAGCGACAGGGGAGGAGCTACGGCCGAGCGCCAACAGAGGCTCTTGGAGAAACATTGCGTAACTAGTGGCCAGCCACGGGTTTACAGATTATTAGCTGTCATCGCGGTATTGGATGGGGATGCGCAGAAAGACTGAAAACTTGACCGCCTTGTGGGTGACGCCGAGTTCATCCTGATAAATGATGTTTCACATGTAGAGTACATACGTGGCGTATATTCTTTGTTTCCGCTCGCTGGTTCCTGTGTGGTTGACTGGTAGTAGGGAGTGGGGTGTGGGTCGCTTTGAAAGCAAGCCGCTGCCACACTGGTGCCTCGCGCTCTGCCGGTCGCCGCTTAGCGGCGCGGTGAATGAGGCTGGTTTAAGCCGGCCACTCCACTCGGCCGCTAGCGCGCTAATTGCGCAGGTGCTGGAGAGCCAGCTGGCGCCAGCGCGCCTGCCAATACCAGGCGTCAGCCGACTGGCGATGGCGCGCACAATGGCGCGGTGTGCTGGCGACAGCTGGCTGGCGCGTGGCGGCCCACCACGGCGGCCGTCCTCTCAGCGCGAGGGCTTCCGCCCGCCCTGACAGCTCTGTCACCTGCCACACGAGGGCGCTTCCCGCCTCATTCCATCAACACTCCCAGTGTGATACCAGTAGTATTGCAGGCATCGTCGCATCGCATTCTTCCCGACATAATGACTTCACCCTTATTACACAAAACAGCTCATATAACTGTTGAAGAAACAAGGGAGAGTTCGTGCCAAATGTAAACAGAATCAGGATCTCAAACACTGGAATGTTTTACGGATTCTTTACAATGAGCTAGAACTGCAGAGTGAGAAGTTTATATTAGTTGCCACATAAAAACTCTATCTTATACGTGGCAGAAAATCCAAAGGAATACTGATCATACGTAAGCTTTCCTAGCAGCAAGTCATAAGGGACGTTCAAAAATAAACAAGCTGGTGTGTGGAATGCACAAGCCTGTGACAGGAGGGTAGTGGCGCAGCGTCGGGTGAGGGGGGGGAGGGGTTGTAGGCTATTGGGACTTAAGCTTCCCCCAGCACCTGCCAAACTTTTTTTTTTTAATTAATAAAATCTTCTCGAGCTTCTAGCCGCGCCAAGTGGTTGTGAACGCACGAGCTTTCGGCCAAGTTCTCCTTGGCCATTGTCAGGTGGGAAAATGACCACTGTATCGCTTTTTTTTACACCTTTAATTCTCCATCCTGAGGGGTTGGAGAGGGCTGCTTTAGGGCTGGCAAATACCCTTTTCAGCCATCTGGGGAAGGTTACATTTTATTTACAAAATTTGTTTATATCTTTTGCTTGGTGCTAAAGTTGTACTTTACAAACGTTTTAGCACTTACAGCCGCGGTGGAGTAGCCGAGCGGTCTAAAGCGTCTCGCTGCGGAGCGCGCGGTTGCTCGCCGTGGAGGTTCGAGTCCTCCCTGGGGCATGGGTGTGTGTGTTGTCCTTAGGTTAGTTTACCTAGGTTTAAGTAGTTTGTAAGCTACGGACTGATGACCACGTAGTTTAGTCCGATACATTTACAAACATTTCAATTTGACACTTATAATTTTACAATAATTAAGTATACTATAGTTACATTATTTACATTTTAAGATTCAGTGGTAAACATAATATTTCATGTTAGTGACATTAAAGGAAGGATTTACATAAAAGGAGTTTTAATTTGTATTTACAATACAAAGGATAATTTTTTATGAGCACAAAAGGAAGAAAAACTTATGTACATATTTACATTTTTCCCCTACATATACAGGTATACATATATATACTTGTGTTGCAGTGAGGGAATGTTTGGTGTTAATGTGTGTGTCAGTTTTGTATGAGTTGTAGTGTGTTGATGTGTGTGTGATGTTTTATATGTATTCTCTTCTGTCGAGATGCGGAAGTGTTGGGATGTTTGTTAGGGGTGCCATGGTTGGGGCTCGCCGTCGCCTTGCCGTTATATAGCCGCGCTACAGGCTGTGACGTCACTTGAGTCTTCTGCTTCGCCATATAAGGCAATATTTACATCCTGAGACGGCTGCGTCTGCTTTTGGCTGCTGGCTGTGACGACAATGGGTCTCGCTTCTTCGTCCCGTATGCGCCGCGTCTTCTTTAACCTCTCCATGGCCGGATCCCACGCTGTGCTGAGCTGCAAATATTTTATTGAAATATTACACATGTAATAAATCACAACATAAATATAATTTACCAAGCAGAAGTGAACGTGCAATGGATCGCCGAAGTGTGTTGCTGTTACTGTGAGCGGTTTTAATGCCACGGCGACCAGCTTTGATGCTGCCCTATTGTTACTGCTATGGTGAAGTTATGAGGCGATTGTAGATATGCGCCACCGAGTAGAATATTATGAACAACAATACTGTTATTTTAGTTCAATTTTTATACATTGCCTCTTTGGTTAGTAACGTTGAAGCTGCTTAATTATTTTACGAGCTGATTATATACACTCCTTTTCCACCACGATACTCATCATCCACTATCAAACTAATGCGAGCCTACTCATTTTATTTCTTGTGCAGTTGTTTTCGTAGTATAATTGGTTAAATTATATAAAGTCTAAAAATAAGAAATAGATTAATAAATTCAATAGGCTTCATTTTAAAAGAATTAGTTTCCACTAGAGTCCAACCGAAACATGATTTGTGGCCGAAAATGAAATCGTAACCGAAACTTGCGTAATTAAGTTAATATTTCTGTATATTTACGTTAAACCACAATTAGTTTTTCCACAGTTTTCAAGATCCCGTTCCTCTACTAAGCCTTCTTGAGTGTGTGTAAGCCTAATCAGAAGTCCGTAGAAGATGGTATGAGAGTCTAACAAGTTTAGACGAATCGATTGTAATTTTATTGAAGTACTTCCAAATTGGATTCTTTCCTCCTAGTTGTGAAATTTTTTACCGAAACAAGAAAAATTAAATGAAGTTATACAATAAATTAGCTGAACTCGATACTGTGCCGTCTCGATATTTTGAGTCTAAAAATTACGAGTTAACCATAAATACGAGTGTAATAAAGCAAAACAACTTCGGGTACATTCTACCTTCACAGAAAATGGGTCTCCACCATTATAACTCAAAGCAAATAGTGAAAAGACTTTAAAACCTTAGGCTGGCAATGTCAATTACTATTTAAAAACTTTCTTTGAAGAAAATGTCATAATTTATTATGAACGTTTATTATTTTCAAGGTGGATTTTCTTATTTTCACTCGTAAATTTAGATAGTTCCAGGTGACTTAGGTTCCATTCACCTCGAATTAACAAGAGAGCTTTATAGCTACCATAAATTCCATTTTGTTCTATCTTATTAGTTACACGATCTACCCATCTATTCTTCATAATATTTTACAACACCAAATTTCAAAAGCTTTTATCCTCATCCTGTTGGAACTGTTTATCGTCGATGTTTCACTCACGTATAAAGGCTACATTTCTTGATACTTAAATTAAAAGAGATGATTTATAGTGAAATTAGTGCAATTAAAATTAAATTTTTGTATCACTTGCGAACCATTACTTTATATGTAATCTGTGAAAATACTGTTTATGTTATGTTTATTGTATTAGACAGTTATTGTTGTAAGGCGAGATTAGGGAAAGCTGCATTCTCTCTGGTGGAAGCGAATACGTGAGAACGGGAAAGGTGTAACACGCGCGTAGAGCCATCACCACCTAGAGACAAGACCATACAACAACAATGTCACACTGAACCGGCCGTGGCGGCCAGCTGAATGGCTGGCCGCTGGGACACGCCCACTGCCTCGTGGCAGGCAGCCACTCAGCTGGCGGCTGCGGCCTGCTCAGTGTGACGTTGTTGTTGTATGGTCTTGTCTCTAGGTGGTGTTGGTAGAGCCAAACAATTGTGGACAAATCATGTCAGTACTAAACTATCACCGTCAACACGTCTCGGATGAAACACTGGACCAAAGTGGACAACTCCATGGTTTTATCGTTTTGGATGGTCGTTGGATCCAGTAGCAGAGATGTGGAGTCTGTAATCCAGGCTGTTCCACCAGGCTGCTCCGCGAGCAGGAGCGCCCACGAGCGTTCACTACTAGTCTTGTGTAGGTCTTGAACGAACTAGTTCGGAAAAGCGCTCCCACAGGCGAACTACGCGAACTAGTTCGCAGATCCCTCGCCTCTTAGTTCGTCCGCTCCTTTTCCGAAGACTGACGGGGAACAGCGAGGGGACGCGACAGCGCACAGAATCGCGTGATTTCCTTCCGTCATTCACCGTCATTTCGAGCTGAGATGCAGCTTAGCTGTAGTTTTATATGCATTGCCCAAAAATACGGGTAATAGCACACGCTCGGACAACACTGATCATTATATTCAAAATCTGTCATAACAAAAGAAAGTGCTCTTTTAGTAGCGGTAGCAAAAGCCAAAAAGAGCGGAGGAACTAAAACGAGCGACCTAATTCGCGGCGGAGCTGCGAACTAAAAGGAGAGCTACCGGTCGCGAACTAAAATATGTGCGATCGGTCGCGAACTAAAATATGCGCTATCGGTCGCGAACTAAAACATGCGTTATTGGTTGCGAACTATTACGCCAAACGTATCTCCTTCTTAGTTCGTTGGATTCTTTTCCGAACACCGACGGGCAATAGCAAGAGGGAGCGCAGCAGAATCACAAATCACGTGTTTGCCTTCTGATGAGAGCCATTTCGAGGTGAGCGTCTGCCTGCTAGATTACATAGTTCAGTGCTACAAAATTTCTATTTTGAAATATTCTGCACTCCGTAATATCTGACTAATAAATTCCATAATGCCAAGATATAAAGATTAAACTTAAACGCGATAAATAATCCACAAACTGTTTCTTTTTGTTTGCGTGACATAGTTAGCGGCTCAAACAGCAAGCGCATGAAGCAACTAGGTGTGGGAACTTCTCTCTCCACCTGTATGCGAAAGATCTGTACCCAAAGATTGGAAAGTTGCCCAAGTTACTCCAATATTCAAGAAAGGCAATAGGAGTGATCCCCAATTTACAGGCCTATCTCATTGACGTCAATTTGCAGTAGGATTTTGGAACATATACTTTGTTCCAATATTATGAACGACCTCGAAGAGAACGACCTATTAACCAATAGTCAACACGGATTCAGAAAGTATCACTCTTGCGAAACAAAGCTTGCCCTTTATTCACATGAAGTGTGACAAGGGATCTCAAATCGATTCCATATTTCTGGATTTCCGGAAGGCTTTTGATACTGTACCCCACAAGCGGCTTCTAATGAAATTGCGTGCTTATGGAATATCTTCCCAATTGTGGGATTGGATTGGCGATTTCCTATCAAAAAGGACACAGTACGTTGTAATTGACGGTAAGTCATCGAGTAAAACAGAAGTGATATCTGGCGTTCCACAGGGAAGCCTTATAAGTCCCCTACTCTTCCTCGTGTTTATAAACGATTTAGGAGACAATCTGAATAGCTCCCTTAGACTGTTCGCGGATGATGCTGTCGTTTATCGGTTAGTGAAGTCAACAGAGGATCAAAAGCAACTGCAAAGCGATTTAGACAAAATTTCTACTTGGTGCGAAAATTGGCAACTGACACTAAATAAAGGAAAGTGTGAAGTAATACAAATGACCACTAAAAGAAATCCGTTGAACTTCAATTACACGATAAATCAGTCAAACCTTAAGATCGTAAATTCTACCAAATATCTAGGAATTACAATTACGAACAACTTTGAGTGGAGAGAACACACAGAAAATATTGTGGGGAAGGCGAATCAAAGGTTATGTTTCATTGGAAGAACTCTTCGAAGATGCACCAGCTCCACCAAAGAGACTGCCTACATCACACTTGTGCGTCCTCTCCTGGAGTACTGTTGCCCCTTGTGGGACCCTCACCAGGTGGGACTGACGGAAGATATTGAGAAGGTTCAGAGAAGGGCAGCTCGTTTTGTTTTATCACGTTACGGGGGGAAAAGCGTCACGGAAATGTTGCACGAATTGAGGTGGAAATCCTTAAAAGAAAGACGTTATTCATTACGGAGTGATCTGCTTGCGAAGTTTCAATCACCGACTTTTACATCTGAATGTGAAAACATTTTGCTAGCACCCACCTACTTATGGAGACATGACCATCCCAATAAAATAAGAGAAATCAGATCGAAGACGGAACGATATAGGTGTTCCTTCTTCCCGCGCGCTATTAGAGAATGGAACAGTAGAGAAAAGTTATGAAAGTGGTTAATGAACCCTCTGCCAGGCACTTAAATGTGATTTGCAGAGTATCTATGTAGATGTAGATGTAGATGTATGCGCACACCACGCCGCTCAGCCTTCACTGGGAGCGGACGAACTAAAAGAACGAAAAACCAAAGTGAACTTTCCCGATCGCGAACTAGTATGCGCAAGTCTACTCACTACCCCAGCCAGCACCACCTACATACCTCACAAGAGCCTGTGTCATGCCACATGGACAACGCCACCTAGATACAAGGCCTGCGCACAGACTGCCTAGCCATAAAACAAGCATAGTATTTGTCTTATTTAGCGATCTGCTGAATTTGGGAATATGTACACATTGCACACTGTGTTTCAGAATGTTTTTCGTAGTATATATGTGATTCTCCGTGCAAATTTTTGCTAGTATGAGACAAAATGCCTAATATGAATCTTCCAATTCCAATATCGGTAAGCTAGCTTACTAATAGCTCATAAATATGATATACCAAAAACATATTATTCTGTGAATCACATAAATAACGTTAAGAACATTCTTAAACACAGTGTGCAACGTGTACATATTCCCAACCTCGGCACAACGGTACATAAGACAAATAGTTTGCTTGTGTTATGACTGCTCTTGGCAGGCAGCGCACAGGCCTTGTATCTAGGTGGTGTTGCCCCAGCTCGGAGCTGCGGTGGTGGGGCAAGGTGTCGTTAAGCAAACAGACGCGTTCCTTGACTTCTCGCAAATGGGTAGTTGTGACAACAGCAAAAATGTGTAGCCGCCAAAGCCTAGTCCCTACTTGTTTATAATAACTGCATCTCTTCACTAACTGATACTGCCGTTCATATTGTCTAATGTATTACAACTCTTATTGCACAAAAATATTCGACTACAGCGTCATTACAGTAAAAAGGACAGCCCCGTTTTCTGCTTCTGTCTCACATCCCTGAAATTTTTATAACGGTGAAAATTGGGTTCGTATTTTCTTGCAGTGTCATTCTTAAGTGGATCGACCGTTACATCACTTGTTGTTGCTCTTGTTTAGCGAGTTATGAAACTTTTAAGACCAGCGACTTTTGGTTATTGTTATTATCAATTAAGGTGGTGTCACGTATTTGGCTGAAGTAAGCTGTTATGCTTAAGCGCAAATGTACAATATCTTGGTAAATATAAGAAAAAACTACTTTTCTCGAAGACCGATATCCGAGTTATGAAAAGCAGTGTAAAACTCATATTGTCATATTTAGGATTAACATGTTGGAAACTAGGTTGCGGTTCAGCTTCATAAATCATTCAGTCAATGTTTCGTTTCCTTTGATATTCTAAAAAAAGCTTTTAAAATCAGACTTCTTCATTGAAAAATAACGTAAAAATATGTTACATGATATGAAATATTCCTTATGTTAGTTTCATAAAACAGGCATTTAAAAATGTAAAATAATGCCGCCATGAATATGCTTTATTAAATTACAATCATGAAATCACATCATTGATATTCGAGTTGCAGAGTTTTTACATTAATTATAATAACAAACGCATTATTATCGCTGAGGGTTGACCTAGCGTCACGTGCCCGCATTTCCATGGAGAAAAATGGCACTTTCAGTTATAGGTATTTCAGAAACATTTTTGCCCGTCACGGGAATTGGAATGTCACTGGCAGTTAATCGTGACGTCACAACCCAGCTGGCTGCTTCACATGCATATACACTCGCCGCAGCCGTGTGCTCCCACACAACAGTTCGCGGCTGAGAAGCGGTGCCCCAACAGCAAGTGAGCGGTCTCTTGCTCACGGGTGAGCACGCAGGCTGGAACAGCCTTCTGTAAACAGGGATCCATGGCAGTTGTTAATGGGAAGAAGAGCCATGTGTCAGTCCTGTGTACGTTCTGGCTAAAAATGCATAGTATTCGGCGAATCGGACGCATCGTCGACTACAAGATATGCAGCCTTTTGTAGTGATAAGACACATGAACAAGCACTGTTGTTTATTTTTTAAGCGTTTTCTTACACTGATACATGTCTTGTTTCCTTCACAATGACCGAGTGAAGTGTTACAGTGGTTAGACACTGTGTAACGATACACTAATTAATTTTTTAAAATCTTTGATCAGCGATGCTTATCGCCTCCGGTTCCCTCTGACTCGCAAAACAACTAATTTAATTTCGTTCGTCATTTTTTACTTCCGAAAAAGCGAGAAGACGGAACCGTGATAGTAGTTTTACTCACTCTCTTATCAGAACTGAGAACACGTCTTTCATACCAGTATCCATTCATGTAAGTAAGAATAATGAAAGCTGTTGCTGAAAGCCACGGTGGAGTAGCCGAGCGGTCTAAAGCGTCTCGCTGCGGAGCGCGCGGTTGCTCGCCGCGGAGTTTCGAGTCCTCCCTGGGGCATGGGTGTGTGTGATATCCTTAGGTTAGTTTGCCTAGGTTTAAGTGACGACCACGCAGTTTGGTCAGATAGATTTACAAACATTTGAACATTTTTGTTGTTGCTGAAAATACATTATTTAAATTTAAAAACATTCCCTCTCCTTGGTTTTCGTTTAAATCAAACTCTTCCACGTCAAATATTTAATTTCTTAATGTTTTGAGGTCCTCAACATTCGTAATAGTTATGACGCCATTAAAATCGCTTCGCATTGTCTGCAAAATATCAGTCAATCTATCATCCTTATACAATACTTTGCTTGATTTTATAACCTGCAGTAATTTCGTTTGTAATTTTTACGAAGTCCGATCATTATTTTTATATTATTCTATCATTAGCAGTCACTTCATGTTCCACCCACGGTCACTCAACAATGACAAGCGAAATGAACAGTCTGAACATTGATCTCCTACGGAAAGTATCTCCAACGTTCACGTATTAAATAAGTAAAAGTTATCATTTCCAGCTTCTACAATCCGAAGCGCAGGATCCAGCTAGATGCTTTCCGTAAGTTTTATAACGTGCTGTTGCTCGGTGTCCGACTTTAATATGCAACCCGCGGTTTATTTGCTTTAATGTTCATTTTGTTTTGTACTTTAACTAAAGTATTTCAAATTCAAAAATCCGGTACCGTCAATTCCTTGTCCAAAATATAATCGCGGAATCTACTTTAACAATTATGACATCATACGAAGCAAGGGCAACGTTATAAGTGGGCTGACATACTGGAGGACGGTGATTCAAACCCACGTCCAGCCATCCATATTTAGGTTTAAAGTTATTTTCCTAAATCGTTCCAGGCAAATGCTGGCGTCGTTCTTTCACAAAGATCACCGCCGAATTCCTTCCCCATATTTACCTAAAAAACCGAGTGTGAATTCCGTTTCTAATGACCACGCTATCGATGGGACTCCTAAGCTTTCTTCACTCATTCATTCTGAAGACTGCCAGAAACGTATCTTGAAAAACTATATTACGCAGAATGATACTGTGATTGAATTTCTTATGTCTTTGAAAATCTTTGACAAGGACTATCTCTGCTGATAACGTGACAACTTGGCCACGCCCACTTTCTACAGTATATATGGTGCTCTCAGACAGCTGACTCATCAGTAGGCCAGACTCAACGGAAGTAAGAAGACCTCCGAAGATGTCCGGAGCAGCTCTGGACGGAACGTTAGGATAAACTAAAAAGTTTTATGGACCACTGCCTTATAACCCGGAAGTTCTACCAGCAATCTTTGAAAAAAAGTTTATCTTAGGACTCAATTGTTTTTTCACGACTCGTATATAACGGCACTGGCGGTTTCTGTATATTTTTGCTGAATTATAGTTGGTATGTTGAAATTCGGTAATACAGAAAA
This sequence comes from Locusta migratoria, assembly GCA_026315105.1. Lineage (NCBI taxonomy): Eukaryota > Metazoa > Arthropoda > Insecta > Orthoptera > Acrididae > Locusta > Locusta migratoria. The sequence goes on from CM048747.1 coordinate 110,248,265, forward strand.
TGCTGTAAGTCATCAGTAGGCATCAGACGCTGTACTTTATAAATTATGAAAAACTATTTTGGCAGTTCATGGCCACCATATTTAGCAGTGCTCGTTAGGCACTTCAGATACCTCCATTTGCGTTAAGAGCAGCAGAGATAAACTTTGAGGACGACAAACACAAATATAGCATTAATTCAGCGAGGTACCCTGCCAGAAAATTTTGTAATTGATCTCCATCTCCGAAAAGAGCTCGTTCAACTTTCACTTCTAACAGTCCAAACACGACGCGAATGCAAAATCAGTGAAATATTCTCCAACTCCACTTCTGCTTTTGCGTCGAGTGCTCTCTATCTGGTATTACACTGGTGAAATACGCCTCAAGTCAAGGTCCCTCTATTTCAACTCATTAGTGCCTCTTTACAGCTCAAAGCTTTCGTCATATAACCGACCTAAAACTTTGGAAATAAAGTGTGCCTAAATTACGCCGATGCTTTACGAAGCAATAATTCTCCTTCCGTCGTGAAGTGTTGACTATGCTATTTACAGATTCCATCCGACAATTTATTTTCACCGCAGGAGTTGTATAACTGCTACTCGGATATTCCTAAGTAACAAAATGTAGACTCTACAATGTGATGACACAAGTATGGTATGACTATTAATATGTGCTGCCTTCATAAGAACAAAAATCAAATGACATAGTATATTCTACGTTGCCTTTCACATCTTAAATTTCTGAACATTTTCGAAAGAAAATACTGCAGATTTTTTAGCGTAATCATTTTATTAGAAGTACGGTTTGAGTTAATTTCATCGTTTATTTTTTAAGAGTAGCGGAAAAAGTTGTTGCATAAGGAAATACACTTCTTTTACATAAGCGCGCATTCACTGACATATTGTAACAGTACTCTTGTCGTCAACCCAATTTTAATTTTGATTTTCTCTGTCTATGCTGTATTTGTTAAAGGTCTCAACGAATTTTTTTGAAGAAAGGTGAACACTACACAGTTTTCGAAATAAATTTTGTTTCAGGGAACCAGCATTCTCTAAAGCGACCTCAGAATTTAGCAGGCCATAATCTGAGAATGCCAGTAACGTTTGCGAGAAAGCCTGTAAACAGATGGATGACTGCAGCAGGGAGAGTTAACGTACGGTAGATGATACAAGCAAACAAACACAAAAGTATACAACACTGTAAACTATAGATAATGTTTGTGCTAAAACGGGGACACTTCCCATAAGAAGAATCCAGCGTGGATTTGGGATGGCTATTACTGAAGATGAACAGGTTGAATATATTGCTGGCATTCTTAGACTGGTTTTCTTCTTTTGTTATTTCCTTATTCCATGAGGTGCGATCAAATTTTAACAACATGCAGACATTATTTGTAAAATTAAAAGCCACGCAAAAAAAAAATTGGTTTAATCTCAGTAAACCAAAAGCAGTATATGCTGGTAAGGAATTTAGTACATATTGAAAAAGAGAACTTTCATTTCTTACAACAGATACAGATATTTTCTAAGTTATTTCTTCATACGGTGGGACGGTTCCACGATTGGAACCATGGAGTATTTGGTAGTGAATAGCAGCTGATTAACCACTCAAACTTGCTCTGGTAAATGTGTAACGTCTCGATTGCAAAATAGTTATAGAATTCTGTTCGAAGGATATTCGAGTAAGTGGAGCATCTTAAGACTTTAAAACATTTTACTGCTATTACAGTCACTTTAGTACACAGGGCCTAGTAGACCATGACAGTCGCAGCGCAAAACGCTTCGGATGTTTATTCCTAAAGATCACAGAAAGACCCAGTGATAGGGTACACCTCATTATACAATAGACGAAGTCGCAATGTAATAATCGGTCACATTGTGAAAATCAACATGTACCTAGGAAGAAATGAATAAACCTGTAAGTTATAACTAACTTGCGCTGTCGGAAATTAGTAAACATTCATTCCATTCTCACAAAATACTGTTATGCAATAGCCTGCATATCCCCCATTTTATCTTGAGAAATAAAAAAATATAAAAGCTTGAGTGTTATCAGTGATTTGGGAAGAAAACAAAATCCCAGAAGATTGGACTAAAGGAGTCATCATCCCTCTGTTTAAAAAGGGCAATCGGCGAAAATGTGGAAACTACAGAGTCACCACGCTGCTATCCCAAACACTAAAGCTGTTGGAAAAGATCCTAGAGTGAGAAAGGTTGTTGAACCCTTGCTTGAGGAAGAACAACATGCATTCAGAAAAGATCGAGGTACTATAGATCTTATTTTTGCAATAAGAATGCTAACAGAGAAGTGCTGGGAATATGGAAGAAATCTTGTTACTATATTTGTAGACATGGATAAAGCGTTTGATAGTGTTCCTCGAAGCAAGATATGGGAATGTTTGGAAAACCGAAAGGTGCCGAAGTGTCTGATTGATGAAGTCAAAATGCTATACCAAAAGTGTTATAGATGTGTCCAGATAAGCAACGGACGATCAGAGTGGTTCGAAACAAAGAGAGATGTCCAGAAAGGAAGTGCCCTATCAACACTCAGATTTGTAATAGTAATGGACAAAATTATAAAATCTATCAAGAAAATGGACAGCCAACCTAATGCCCTTGTTTTTGCCAATGATTTGATGGTATGGGGAGAGACAAAAGCTGAAGCATAGAAGAAACTGAATGATTGGAACAGCACATTGAAAAATTTCGAACTAAAGATAATTAAAACAAAGACAGTAGAAACGACCATCAACAGGCAAGGAACAACATCAAAATGTTCAAATGTTTGTAAAGGTTATGGGACTTAACTACGGGGTCATCAGTCCCTAACAAACTACTTATGAACTACTTACGAACTAGGACGGCACAAATATCCATGCCCGAGGGGGGATTCGAATCCCCGACCGTAGTGGCCGTGCAGACCGTGACTGAAGCGCCTCAGTCTCCTCGGCCACCGCGGCCGGCGGAACAACATCAGTTATATTTCTAGATGGGGCCAAAGTAGAATCTGTTTCTCAATTCAAATACCTATGAAGCATGATCTCTTAAAGATAAGACCGTTAAGCAGGAAATACTCAGCAGAATACAGTCAAATAAGGAATCTTCTCTGGGATGATAAAATGCCACAAAAAGCAAAACCAACCATGTACCATACCTATTTCGTTCCAATCCTTACATACGGCTTAAAAACATGTAACCTACTAAACAGAGACCTCAGTATAATTCAGGCAATACAAATGAGATTCATCAGAACTATGAATCAGACCACCAGACAGGATAAAATTAAGAATAGAAAAGTAGCTGGTATTGGGGTTCCTGCCACCAGCATCATAAGCAAACGTAGACTTCAGTGGTATGGGCACTTAATGTGAATGAATAGTGAAACACCTGCTAAAAAGTATTTCAACCTCAACGTCATAGGAAGAAGACCAGGGGGAAGACCAAGGAAACGTTGGACAGAGATTGTAAGACCAGATGTGGAGGAGAAATGACGAAAATGGGAAGACATTCTGGAACAGAAGATGTATAAAGACAGGAGGAGATGGCAAGCCCTTGTACATCACACCCGGGAGAATGGAGTTGGAAAATTATGATGATGATGATGATGAATCCTAAACTAGATGTGTATTCAAAATTGGCTGTTAGGATCTCTTTTTCACACTTTTCATTGTCTTCTTCGATGAACTCTCTCGAAATCCTATGTAAAACATTTCTCTGTTTCTACTACTCGTTTCTTTCTGTTGCCCTTCAAACTTACCTTTTCGTTTGTCATCTTAGTTCTCTCTCTCTCTCTCTCTCTCTCTCTCTCTTTCACACAGACTACGTACCCACTCAGCTCTTGCGATGAGTTGCTGCGTTACTTCTTCCGATTTAGATCCTTTCAGTTTCCTTTCTCTCTTTAATTAGTTTCAATCCATCATTTCTGTATTGCTTTTAAAACGTCCTCTTGTTAATCTAAGATCAAACTTTTGTGATGTAATGTGATGTTTATATCTGTAAAGAAGAATATTTGCATATCTATGTCTAACGTTGCCTTTCGCATATCGAAGCAGGGGTGGAGCAAATGTTGTAGTTTCGAAACAAGAATCTGACACGCTTTGAGTTATTGAGGTGAAACTTCAGAAATGAAAGGTACTGCATTAGAGAGACTGTTTCGGACTATGACAGACTGAAGCCACATTACGAGAACCGAAAAACTTGCAGTCTGTATTGACAGAGCTTGTCAATGAACTGCCGGCCGCGGTGGCCGACGGGACTAAGGCGCTCCAGTCACGGTCTGCACAGCCACTACAGTCGGGGGTTCGAATCCCCCCCTCGGGCATGGTTATTTCTTCCGTCTTTAGGATTAGGTAGTTCATAAGTCGTTTGTAAGTTGAGGGACTCATGACCCCGTAGTTAAGTCCCATAGACTCTACAAACATTTGAACATTTTTTTGTAAATGAACTTTTTAAAAGGTTTCATTAGACTTTCAGTGGTATTTACTCACGGATGTTCGATGTTATTTCGTAGCAGTGTTTTTGGATCAAAAAGTATAGAAGCATATATATTCAAGGAAAGAATTTACATAAAATAAGCGACAGCGACATTTAATCGCAATTTATAATTATGTATGGAAATATTTATACATCATAATTTATTTCGATCACGCTGACTGCCAACGTCCTCAACCTCCTGCTCCGGTTGCTTATATGCCCATATCGTGCTACTGCTCACTCTGTCTATCAAACCTTCCCTCTCTTCTTCTTCCTCTTCATCCTCCTCTTCTTGAAGCCCATTTTTGCCCTTCTTTTCTTAGTGTCTTCAGCCTTGTTTATTGTTATTACAAACTAAAATTAGACTTCGAATTGTAGTCGGTTAAAATGAATGGATAAGTTGGTTGTGATCATTGGTAAACAACGTATTACGAACAACATCAGGCTACTCTGATCAATATGTGAGGATAGTAGTATCTGTGTCGGCATTTTGCACTGTTCTAATCTGCTATCAGGTAACTTTAAAGAGTTAGCTTACAAGTTTTCTAATAAAACCGACTGCTACAAGGGAAAGATACAGTAAACAGTTGTGAACAAAAATTTTGTGTAAAATTATATAAAGGCGGTAATAATACGTAACATGGGTGTGCTAAATGCCTTGTTAAGTTAGTTAACACTAGATACAGAAAATGAATAAAATGTGATAGGTTTTCATCACACACGTCACTTTTAACAGAAACTTGTACGTTCTTGTTTATAAAACATTTAGTCCCTGGATGTCTTAATGTTTATTTAGTATCGTTTGAACATGTTTCAAAATCTGTTCAGGAATCTATCGAGACTTTTGGGTAACAGTGTCTCCCTTTCATTTTTTGCGTATGCTTCAGCTTGACAGTCGTCCTCAGTTCTTGGTCGTTGTCAAAACGCTGACCACAGGACGTGCCATTCAGAACAATAGTCATGGAAGGTATGCGCTTCTCCATGTTCGTACCCGTACGGCTCGGCACACATACATTATTTAGCAGACGTTCGACTCTTATATACGAGGTATGTGCACAAAGTAAGTTCCAATTGGTTACATAAAACATAACCTGAACAACACAGTTTCGAGTGACCTCACTCGACTTGTCTGTGGACATGCTCCAAAATTTTATAATGTGACATTGGTTTTAAATTTTAAAATTTTAATCTATTGACATGGAGTCAGCCACATTTTAACAACTTTTTTAATGTGAGCTTTGTGTATCCTTCTGAAGAAGGCAAAATTAATTTTGCCGAAACCTGGGTAAAGCTTTATAGATGTAACCATTTTATGCAACTGGTCGGCTGAAATTGTGTTGACTCTTGGATCGTGTTCCACAGTTGCTGAATTGCAGCCATGTTTAAAATTAAAAAAAAAAAAAAAATAACCTGAACAGATATAGAAAAAAATATTTACTCTACAAAAGCCAACAACTCTTAAATTACTTTCCTACATAGCTTCCGAATTTTTGTAGGCACTTGTCATAGCGTGGCACAAGTTCTTGTATACCTTCTTCATAGATTGTTATATTTGATCTTTGAGACACGGCAGTACATCTGTGGAGTCGTAATCTTTGGGTTGTTTACGTTTTTGTTCATGCCCAGTGTGTGCAGTTCTACTGCAATGTCAGTTTGTGAAAAATTACAGAGTTATATACGCTGAAACCAATAGATCGATCACTGTAAACAAAAATCATTGTTCACCTGGAGGTGAGAGTGTAAACTCTAGAAACGCATCTTGTAAGTAATAGAGCGACCGATGCAAGTAACTGCTTTTACTTGAACTTTCATTACCATTAAGCGTCGCAGTTCTTTACCGCAGTCCGGTCTGGACTATAAAAGAGAAGGCAGCCAATCAGAACTTTGTAAGTAATTACGCATCATTGTGGTATTTTCGTTGTTTTATTTGGTTCATGCATATCAATTTAGGCCTGCGGTAGTCTAAAATCCTTTCACATTCGAAGTAAACAGCGAAATATGTCTGACGAACAATTAAAGCTCTTACGTTGATCTCCGGCGTAACAACATACACGACAATATTTACAAATTCAAAATGTTCAAATGTTCGTCAATCTGTGGGACTTAAATACCGTGGTTATCAGTCCTTAGGCTTACAAACTATTTAAACTAAATTAAACTAACCTAAGAACAACACACACACACACACACACACACACACACACACACACACACATGCCCGAGGAAGGACTTGTACCTCCGACGAGGAGCAACCGCTCGCTCCGCAGCAAGGCGCCTTGGAGCGCACGGCCATTCCACATTTTCACTGGTTGTTTCCACCTCACTCGTGATTGACCGTTCTTTCGTCCATCAATTGTCGTGCCGTTATCAACATCTATAGCTCCCAAGAAAAAAACTTCGCCAACATCGTAAGTACATTTTACTGCCCCGAGCCAAGTATATCGTAAAGTATAACAAAAAATTGAGTTATACGCCCGGAAAGGAAAAAACTTATTCTTTTCATTCTCCACTCCGAGGAATGGAGCGGGCTGTTTGAGATCCGGCCCATAAAGAGTCGCGGTTCTCTTCAGCCAATTATCAGACATGCTGATAATGGGGCAAAGGGGGGATCCCAATTGGGAATAAGTGGGAAGTGCTCACCAGTTCCGGCATACGCCTTACTACCAAGGAAAACATTTGCCCGGAAAAAAGGACAGCCTATTTCACCCCAAAAAGTGCATTTACACCTGGGACAAACTTTAATTTCTAAGAGGAAAGTCCGGAAAAATTCCGGGAATTTCTTGTTTCTATCGGCGTACACACCCTGGAATAGTACAGCGTGGCACCGCTTTTCCATGTATTTTTATTTGACTTTGTTAAACATTTTGGGGATTTGCGAGCGTTACAAGTGACGTCTATGAACAATGAACAGTGTTCAGGAAACCTTCGAACCAAGGTGATGCAACTGCTCAAAACTATTGTCGCGTTGAAATGGAAGCAGGCTTGACTTCGTAGGAAGGGTTGTCAACTGAACACAGCACTTATACTGAAAGCAGGTTTATTACTAACTGAAACATACACGCAGCACTGACTACCTCTCGGGCAGAGTGCTCTGCTATTTATACACAGACAGAATGTACCAGACATTAGAAGAATAGTTAACATAAGAAACATGTAGAAATTACAAGAGAACATAAGAAACATGTAGAACATTCTGGAAATGATAATTACAAAAAAATAAATCTTTGCTTTTGGACGGGATTGAACCGACAACCTTCAGCACCGTAATCGGTGATGATAATCATTGCGCCACGTCGGTGTTGGTTGAATTTGAGTCTCGTGGCATTGCTCCCTCTCCTGAAAGAACAGCGACCGGATATTAAGTTCCCTTTGAAGCCAGTTGCAATGTCCGGGATCTTGTCATGAGTCCTCTGTAGGGCAGTTCCGGAGAATCCTCTCCTTCTGCACGATTACCGATGACAGTCATTTCTGTCGTGGTTTCATCGGTATCATTATCGTGCTTAGAGGCCTTGAACAAGAAGCCATTTTCGCCTATCTACTCTTCAGGATCGTAGTAAGGCTTCACGAGGAGGACGTGAACAATGTATCTTCGTTTTTGTCGTTTCGACGACTGCTCATAATCCTCGACTTCGTGTGTGTCGTCTGACATGCGGCGCATGACACGATACGGACCAAAGTATCTCTTCAAAACTTTTCTGATAGTCCAACTTTCCGTACAAGTGTAAAAATCCATACCACATCTCCTCGGCTGTATACAAAAGGTCGGTGCTTGTCGTTATACCGCTGACGGTCCTTCTCCTGGGCGTCCAGTGTCCGTCTGCGAGCCAGCTGTCTTGCTTCTTCCACCCTGGTAATGAGCTGTTTCACTTAGTCATCCTCAGTGTCGTCCGGCTGAAACGGGAACAGTGTATCCATTGTCGTCTCAGCTTCACGCCATGGAGCAGCAAAAACGGCGTGAAGCCTGTGATGTCTTGTCTAACGATATTCTTAGCAAATGTCACGACTGGCAGTATTTTATCCGAATTCAGCTCAACATTGACGTACATCAACAACATATCAGCTAACGTCTTGTTAAAATGTTCTGTAAGCCCATTTTCCTGAGGATGGAATGCAATTGTCATTCGGTGGATAATGTTGCAACGTGACATTACGTCTGATACTAGTTTTGACTGAAATACTTTTCCACGATCAGATACCATCACACGTGGTGCTCCATGCTTCAAAATAACGTCTTCTACAAGGAATTTTTGCGATCTCTGAAGCTTCTGCTGTCGGCACAGGTTTGGTGACAGCGTAGCGTGTAACGTAGGCGGTGCAGACTATTATCCATCGGTTACCGGTTGTCGACCTCGGGAAGCTTCCTAAAAGACCGATTCCAACTCGGTGGATGGAGCTACTGCAAGTGGAATCGGTACGAGATTCCCTGGAGGTAACTGCTTCCGTCGCTGGCACTCTTTACAGATACATAGTGCATGACAGATCGGTAGAGACCTTTCCAGTAATACCTGTGTCTGATTCTGTCTAGGGTCTTCACGAATCCCCGATGACCGGATATTGGGAAATCGCGGAAATACTTGCGAAAGCTGGCTGGAGATGAGCTGAAACGACCAATGGATCGTATTTGCTCTTATACAATGTCCCGTTTGTACGTTGGGACTCTCCATTGGTCGGCTCTCCTGTCTCCAATAAGTTATTCCCTCTGTTCAGCTGTAACATCACCTAATTCAGTGAGGACTGAAATTTCAATAATCCTGTTGTGTTCCACTAATGGGTTCCTCAAATGGCAGTCGGTATCCTTCTGTTTGCGCCCGTTCTTGAATACCACTGAGACGTTGTACACGTGGAATCTTAGTGCCCATCTTGCTAGTCCACCTGATGGATCCTTCAAACTAGTCAGCCATCACAAAGAATGGTGGTCTGTCACGACGGTGAATGGTTTACCGAATAAAGGGAACTTGTTGACAGCCCAGATAAGTGCGAGACATTCTTTCTCAGTTGTAGTTTACCTCGGACTCTAAGACTACTCTTGATACGTAGGCTATCGCCTTTTCAGCACCCTGAACGTGTACAAGCACTGCACCAGTTCCATAACCACTGGCGTCTTTGTGAAGTTCCGTTTCCGCATTCTCGTCGTACAAGGCTAGCACTGGTGCGGAAGTTAGAGCCTCCTTAAGTGCTCGGAAAGCTCTTTCTTTTGTCTCTTCCCGATAAAACTTGGCGTCTCCTTGCAGAAGTTCTTGCAATAGACGTGTCTTGTTACAAAATCCTTTTATGAAACGTCGGTAGTATGACCACTGCCCGAGAAAACTTCTCACATCACGAATGTACTGAGGAGTTAGAAATTCTGTGACTGCCGTTACTTTATCAGGATCAAGACGATCACCATCTCGGTTGACGAGGTTTCTCTAGGATTTTTATCTATTTGGCGACGAAGAGGCACTTCTTTGGATTGAGGCGGAGTTCTGCGGTCTGAACACACTTCAACAGGCGGCAGTTGACAGGCAGCTCAGGTGTTCTTCAAATGTTTTGGAGGAAACGACAATGTCATCTAAATAGCAAAGACATGTCGTCCACTTAAGGTGTCGAAGCAAGTCGTCCATCATGCATTCGAATGTGGTCGGAGCATTACACAATCCAAATGGACTTACTTCGAATTCATAGAGGCCGTTAGGCGTAATAAAAGTCATTTTCTCCCTGTCAGCTTCGTCGCCTAAATTTTTCAGTAACCTGTCTGAGAGCTTGATCACACCACTTTATTTATTTTACATTTTAATAATAATATTTTTTTTTTTTTTTTTTTTTTTTTTTTTTTTTTTTTTAGCATTCTGGGATTGGATACATTTATATTTAATTTTTACATAGAGGCTATATATTTTTATGGTTGTTTTACTAACATAAATTATCAATGTTACTGTCATCCATTCTGATTTACAAGTATTTTTATACTTCATCACTATTGTCCATTGTTACTTCTATCCTTTAATAACTTGCAACCATATTGATCGATTTTATCATTCAAATTTGATCGCTCAAATTTTAATTCCGCATGTCGGCGTTCTGTCAGCGCCGCCTTGCGGCGTTTACTATATTCCCGATCCTCACCAAACTTGACTATCAGCTGTCCGCGCAGTAACAAATGCTCACGTAATATATCGATATTCATCCAACACAACGTTGCTGATGTGATTATACATTCCACACCCAGTCTTCTTACGACTGTCTAATCACGATGTTTTCAGTTCTCTCACTTCAACTTCAAGAACTTTTTATTCCGTATTTCAAATGTGTTTATTTCTGTCAACATTTGCCATATAATTGTTTAATTACATGTTTCGATCACTTCAGATAATCTTCAGATCTTATAGTTTCAAATGTTTCAAATGTTTGTTAAGGTTATGGGACTTAACTACGGGGTCATCAGTCCCTAATCTTAGAAACTACTTATCAACTACCTTATACTAAAGACGGCACAAATATCCATGCCCTAGGGGGGATTCGAACCCCCGACCGTAGTGGCCGTGCAGACCGTGACTGGAGCGCCTCAGTCTCCTCGGCCACCTCGGCCGGCCGATCTTATAGTTGCGCCCGCAACTTGTCTGGCTGAGAACTAATTTTATTTCATCTCCTTTACCACTTGACGATGCTTTTGTTTATATCCACGAATTTTATCCAGTCCAAAGCGCTGATCATCGTGTGTTTTAATGCCATCCAGCTGTTTCTGAGGTATGTTCTCGCCTCCAATTCATTGTTTCCTGTTATTGTAGTGGATTGGTTCGCGGTATGAAACTGACATATTTTGTATATTTTCCTTGTTACAATGTTCTGATGATGCGTCTAAAGCGCGAAACGTGTTAAAATTACTAAATATTAAAATTCACAACAGAGACCGCTTTTCAATTCAAATACGAGTATCTTTTGATGTGACTGTACTATCGTGTGTTATAAACACTAATTGCAGCTCGACAGAAAGGAGGTGTTAAGGTGGCATTCGCTAGGTGTAAAGGATGGAGCGCGCCGTCCTCTCCCCTTGCTGCGGAAACCTGGTAACAAGACTCGCGACACGCCCACAGGGCAGCCATCGCGGGCCCCGGAATCACGGCAGCGGCGGCGGCGGCGGCGATGTAAGATGGATGAGGGCTGGTCCGGATTAATCCCCCGGGGCCCTGAGTGATTAGCCATCGGATCCCGCGGGCACCTCCGCCCGGCCGCAGCCCCCAGCGCCGATCCTGCGTCCGGTCCTCTGTGAGCTCACACGCCATCCCACAGCCTTCTCTGCGCTTACCGTCTCTCCCACAGCCTTCTAGGGTCCTCTCCCACAGCCTTCTAGTTCGTTACAGTCCTTTCCACAGCCCTCTAAGGCCTCCGATTTTTTTTTCTAATTAACTACTCACTCGAAATCGATGAAACTGGCGTTACTTCTCGACGTAATCGCCCTGCAGGCGTACTCATTTTTCACAACGCTGACGCCATGATTCCATGGCAGCGGCGCAGGCTTCTTTAGGGGTCTGTTTTGGCTACTGGAAAATCGCTGAGGCAATAGCAGCACGGCTGGTGAATGTGCGGCCAAGGAGAATGTCTTTCATTGATGGAAATTTTTTTGTCCCAGCCTCGTCGCCACTTTTGTGTCTCGTTTCCGTCGTAGGTGTCGGTGGCCATGTAGAAAGACCGACAGAGCAATAAAGGAAGCACGCTTGTGCGGTATGGAGGTGACCAGCCAGTGGGACAGCAGAAACTAGAAACACTAGAGTAAATTATAACGAGATATATATTTCTTAGAGACTTAGTAATACTTAACTTTTACATAGCTCACTACTGCAGAATACTGATACATAGTTGAGCTAGAGGCCTGCCTAGTGCCTATCCGATAGCCAAGTCTTCACTGGTGCCTATTTGATTCCGAAGTGTTAACTGGTTCCTATCTCAGTCCCAAGTGAACGATGTCGTTCAGTGGTGGCCACGACCGGAGTTGTAGCAGAGGGGGCTCGTGGCTGACGTCGTAAGAACGCCGCGCCATGCGAAAGTAGGTGGCGCGCACTTTAGACTTGTGCGACACCACAGAAAAAGCCAAAAGACTAGGAGCCAGGTCATGTGAGTAGGGAGCATGAGGAATCATTTCAAATTTGTTATCACTAAGAAACTGTTTGGTAACGTTAGCTCGTAGTGCGGGTGCATTGTCTTGGTGAAACAGCACAAGTGCAGCCCTTCCCGGACGTTTTTGTTGCAGTGCAGGAAGGAATTTGTTCTTCAAAGCATTTTCGTAGAATGCACCTGTTACCGTAGTGCCATTTGGAACTCAATGGGTAAGGATTACGTCCTCGCTGTCCCAGAACATGGACACCATCATTTTCTCAGCACTGGCGATTACCCGAAACGTTTTTGTTGGCGGTGAATCTGTGTGCTTCCATTGAGCTGACTGGCGCTTTGTTTCTGGATTGAAAAGTGGCATCCACATCTCATCCATTGTCACAACCGAAGAAAAGAAAGTCCCATTCATGCTGTCGTTGCGCGTCAACATTGCTTGGCAACATGCTACACGTCCGTCAGCATTCGTGGCACCCACCTGGATGACACTTTTCGCATTTTCAGGTCGGCATGTAGGATTGTGTCCACAGAACCCACAGAAATGCCAACTCTGGAGGCGATCTGTTCAACAGTCATTCGTCGATCCGCCAAAACAATTCTCTCTACTTTCTCGATCATGTCGTCAGACCGGCTTGTGCGAGCCAGAGGTTTTTTCCGTTTATTGTCACAGTTCATTAAACTGTCGCACCCACGAACGCACTTTCGACACATCAATAACACCATCACCACATGTCTCCTTCAACTGTCGATGAATTTCAGTTGGTGTCACACCACGCAAATTCAGAAAACGAATGACTGCACGCTGTTCAAGTAACGAAAACGTCGCCATTTTAAGTATCTATAACAGTTCTTATTCTCGCCGCTGGCGGTAAAATTCCATCTGCCGTACGGTGCTGCCATCTCTGGAACGTATTGACAATGAACGCTGCCTCATTTTTAAACAATGCGCATGTTTCTATCTCTTTCCAATCCGGAGAAAAAAATCGGAGGCCTTAGAACTTGAGTGATCCTCGTATTGTTCTCACTGTCTCTTCCTCAGCCTTCTAGTTCCTTACAATCTCTTGCACAGACTGCTAGTTATGTATTACTCGGCAAAGCCCCGTGGTAATCTCGAGACGGTGGCAGCACAGTCGTGTTTACGCCACAGAAACAGAGAAGGGGGAGCAGTATGGCGTCCAAGTACGCTCTAGTATTCTTGTAAGTTGGCCGTTGCGTGTTTACTTACGATTAATTTTGCAGAATTTAGAAATTCGAATGCTATGTTTGATGCTGTGGTTATATGTTAAGCCTGCGACGAATTTACTAATCTTTTTAATGGAGGTTTCCGAATGTTTTATTTTTCTCACATTATGAAAACAATTGCGAAGCAATCATTGGTTGAACATTATTGCAGTTAAGAATGTCCAACACCTACGATGACTAGAAGTATTCCGAATGGCTAAAGACGTCGCGAGTACTCACGCTAAAACAAAGATAGTACTCAAAACAAAGTATTTCTTCCAATAAACAACATTGAAAATAATAAAAACAATAGGTAGATTCTACGATATATTCCTGACATCAGTATCTTACCTGTTCACGGTGCTTAGCTGGCAGTATCTGTAGAACTACCTCCCATGCTGATGTCGTCTTCCTCAGCTGTTTCTGTCGATTTGTTGTCTGCCGATTCGGTCGCTAACGATAATGATTCGTCACTTGAATCCAGACCGACTGATATTATTACTTTTTTTTAATTTCTTCGTCCTTCAGAGCATCTTTTCTCCTATAGTCGTCGCACACTTTTTCTACGTGACACAGCTTCTAATGTCACAGTAGCAAAAGCATCAGCTGCAACTTTTTCAGCTCCGTGAGCGAAACGTTTGAGATATTCTGAATACGGATTTTATTTTTTACGTTATTCCGGATTAATTCGATGGGATTTAGGTCTGGATGGTACAGAGGCAGTCCGAGGGGTACAAACTTATTCTCTTCCAAACTTTTGTCATTACAAGAAAAAGGAGACGTTTGGTGCCCCTTAACTAGTGCCAGAAGTTCGGCTTTCTGTAGGTCGGAGTCATAACGTATGTTGTTGGTCAGCCAGGTTGTATTTCACTTTTTACAGAGGGAGAAGAATATGGTATATCAAAAACAATTATACTTCATTGAGATAAGTCTGGCATAATTTGGGTTTCAACGTATCATTGAAAGATTTTGCTATCCATTTCTGAACAATAGTGGGATGTTTCGGTTTTTCAATCATATATGAGAAGTGCACCCGGAATGAAGCCCGTGTCTCCCCCTGCGTTAACAATTAAACGGTGACCGTCACTTTTGTTTGACAACACTCCTCGCACACTATACTTTTCCAACATTTATTTACTGTATATTGCGTATGACTCCATGTTTCATCCAAGTAAACCACTTGTCGCTTTGATTCTGATGCTAGATTTTTACATAAAACCTGAGAAAGTAAGCTTTTTAGTAACAATGTCCTCTTGTTCGCACAAAACAACACGTTTATTTTGGCACCTTCTAAAACGAAATCCCATATGCAAAACAATATTTCTAATGATTTCCTTGCCAGCTTTGAAACTCGGTTCTTGTTCGACAAAAGTTGTGGTGTTTTCGCAAAGATGGTATTTCTTTATATTGTTTGTAATACCGTTGAAATTTCTACCTGATAACACATTTATTCATATCATCGACCGTATACATATTGTCAGGTTCTTGCTTCTTCTTCTTCGGAGTAGAAACGTGAGTTCCACCCAGCTCGGCATCGTGTCCTTTCCGTAATTTGGAAACCATCGTCTTGCTAGCTTTAACATTTTGACAGCACATTCCGTCGCCTTCTGCACCGACACGGTCAATCCCTTCTGTTTCCCGTCGTCAACGAATTTCATTACGTTAACCACAAGCCGCCGCGCCTGTCGACGAAGACACTTTCCACGCTCACCTTCCATTCTCGCACTTACCGGTAACTACGCGTACTAGTGTAAACGTATTCCAGCTGTACCTCGTCACGTGACCAAGTTAGTTCCTGCCGCTGCCGCGTTACCATTTCGCCTTGCCGGGTAATACAGTCAGTGACAACGCGTTATATGGGTTCACTGGTTCAGTGAACCCCCAGAGAAAAGCTCGTCATTAAAAAATATAACTAAAGAAAATAAGTGTTATAAGACAATATTTCTTTCGTTCTTCTAACAAATCACTTTATACACACATTAAAAGTACTTTTATCGCATGCGAAAAGTTTTACATCGCGGAGGCAGCATGTATACGAGTCGTAGCGCGGCCGCTTAATATACAAGGTAGTGGTCGCATCGTTGCATTGAGCATTCGCGGCTGAGGTTCACGCTGTCTCCCGAACCCCCTGAAGGCAGCATATGGGCACTCTCGCGGGTGGGAGGGGCGAGGGGAAACGCCGCTTTTAACATTGCCGTTGGAGGTATTATAGACGCCAGCTCCTGGCTAATCGAGCTCTGACGGTTACGCACAAATGATCCCGAAGCAAAGGCAATGTAGGTAATGCGGAGTTTGCCTTGCGCATGCCCATATCCTCCATTAAAGCAACATCCGCCCTTCATGTTCGTTTTCTTGAAGATTCATAAAAAAACACATCATCTTTGGTAAAATATAACTATAAAGACGGATCAACTGTAAAAGCTTTCAGAAGATCCTATTAAGAATAATAATGAAGTCACTACTCTCCGCCTAAAAAGAATAGCCGCGTTGTTAGCGGCATAGTGGCGGACTACGGCTGTCGGAGTCCCGGGACGGCACAAATATTCATGCCCCAGGGGAGATTCGAACCCACGACCGTAGTGGCCGTGCAGACCGTGACTGGAGCCACATACAAATATATACAGACGGGAAACCTCCGTAAGGGCCCGGTCCTACGCTCAGGGGTGCGGGGAGGGAGGGTTTCCAGCAGTTCCGTAAGATGTCCCATGATGGCGCCGAGGTCAGAAGCAGCACTTTAAACTGGCCAGAGCAGGCGGCAGGTAGCGGCTGTCCCGATCACCACCTCCCCTCAAACGCCGGCACGCTGGACACAGCCGTGGCCTCGTGGCAGGAGGCACGAGCTCTCCCCTCAGCCTCCCCTCCACGCTACCCTCTGACGTGCATGAGACACTCTAAGCCAGGGAACGTCCTGACACCTACAGAATCTTACGGAACTACGAGGGGGACATAGGACAGTGGTTTATGGGTGGCTGCTCCTCTGTATATGTTACTCTGTCCTGGAGCGCCTCAGTCCCCTCGGTCACCGCGGCCGGCTTTTGTTTCCACCCACCTACGTTGGAAGACATGATCATCAAAATAAAATAAGAGAAATCAGATCGTAACTGGAGAGATTTAGGCGTTCCTTTTTACCGCGAGCTATTAGAAAATTGAACCGTAGAGAAACATCATAAAAGCTGTTCGATGAACCCTCTGCCACGGACTGCTTATGTAGCTGTAGATATGAGTAAAAGTAAGAAAAGTATATCTCTTTTTTTTCTCGTGTTTTACATCCACATTGTCAGCCATTCAAATTAAATACTATGGTTGCACTGTTAGAATTTACTGTGACTAAATCTCCATTATATGCATAGTCATATTTTAATATGATTTCCAGTCCATGGTGTACAGCAATCAGTGAGAAAAAAATATTCCTTCAATAAAAAACCGTGTTGATTGCAAATTGTTTTATTAATTATTGACTCGTTTCGTTCTTTAGCAGGGCATCTTCAGATTATCTGCGTGACAGAATTTACACAAAATTACAAGACAGAATTACAAAACGGGTATAATGGTACATGGGCTTATTTTATGTTAAGAAGCCAGCTTACAATGCGCTCTCCGTGGTGTGGCACCTTAAGCTGTTTTGCGGTGTTTCTATTTTCTGGGATTTTTGGATTTCCTTGCAGCTCTACAAATGATCGGGTAATAACAAATTACAGTTGGAATATACTCGGTAAAGATGAGGGAAACATAAAACCGATTTTTAAGATTACCTAAACAGAAGCGGTGGTCTCTCATGATACAAGATAAGACCATGTTTACAATTGCGCTCGCCGACCGCGGTGGCCGAGCGTTCTGCGGCGCGTTATTCACAGTCTGCACTGCCACAGCGGTCGGTGGTTCGAATGCCCCCTCAGGTTGTATATTTGTGCCGTCCTTAGTATTAGCTAGTTCATAAGTAGTTTGTACGTTTAGGACTGATGACCCCGTAGGTAAGTCCCATAAGCTCTACAAACATTTGAGCAATTTCGCTCACGGACGGTGGACGGGCATGGTGTGCTGCTCCGCCGACTTGTACAGACTAAGAGAATGTGGGTAGGGAGTGACATAGGAGGCCGGTATATAAGACGGAACGGATGAAATATAGGTATCTGAATACAAATTTAATGAAAGGGAGGTTATTAAGCTGGACAGAAATTAATAGTTTATGTTGGTACTTATAAATGAAAGGAATTTTATTTGAACAGAAACATCGTAATATATAGGAATGTTTGATCTTCGCATGCCAATTGATCGTAAACTCTTCCAGTAAATTTAACTTACGCCCCTTCTGCGCAATATGTAAAATTTGCATGTTGTCAATGGAAGGTTGTTGATGATCGGATGCTTTAGTGTGTTCCGCAAAATGGGAATGTTTTTTGAGTTGGCCATTTTTGGCCCATTTTAGGTTACGGTAGTAACACTAAAAGTGGGCCTTTGCGTTCGTCTTTTCACAGCTCTAAATTTAAATAAAAATAACGTCTTAACCATTCACCAGACACGAAAATTGAATAACATCATTTGTAGAGGAGAAAATGCTCTACAACTTTGCTCTCTTATGATTTTTTCATATCTCGTATCGTTTCAGAGATATTTGCAAAAATAACGGCGATTTTGGGATGTCTGTCTGTCTGTCCGTAACGTGTTCCCCGTTTTTAAGACGAACCGTTCAACCGATCAACACCAAATTTTACAGCCATAATTGTAGGCTGACAGAGACCAGAACCTCCAATTTGCAAATTTTTCGGACCAAAACTACGGTAGTAATACCAAAAGAGCCGTTTGTAATATATTTGTAATTGCAAACGAACCGTTCATCTGACACGAAAATTGATAACCTAATTGGTAGAGGTGAAAATTCTCTACAACTTCGCTCTATTACGTTTTTTTCATATCTTGCATCGTTGCAGAGATATTTGCAAAAATAACGGCTATTTGACGATGTCTGTCTAGCTGTAGCATGTTACCACTTTGGAGGTCGAACCGTTCAACCGATCGGCATCAAATTTTAGACAAATAATTGTTGGCTACCAGAGACCAGAACTTCGCTTTTTCAGATAATTAGGACAAGAATTACGTTAGTAATACAAAAAAACCGTTTGTAATGTAATTTTAATAGCATATAAACCGTTCATCTGACATTATAATTGAATTACCAAATTTATAAAGGAGAAGATTCTCTACAGCTTTCTTCCCTTATGTTTTTTTCATATCTCGTATCGTTTGAGAGATATTTGCAAAAATAACAAGAGTTTTGACACACTCCACCGAATTAGCGAAAACCAGCCGTTCGCAGATGTCACGTGACATTCCTCGCCCAGAACTCTCTCTTGCGTTGCGTATTTGATGATTTACTTATTTTAACTTAAACGTTGTCGTTTCAAAGCAATGGCGCACTGAAGAATTAACATAAACACGTCGTTATTCGTACGATAAATGATAATCTAGTGTCTACAAATACCATATTAGCTTCAGTACACAACAGCCATCAATAGTATGAAATTAAAGAACGCTACATCTAAGTGTCCGCTGCAGCGCAGTGGGCAATGCGTTGGACTGTGATGCTGAAGGTCAGTGGTTCAAAACCCGCCACTACACTAAATCTTTTTTCCTAAAAAGGCCTCAGACACACTTATTATTTTTTTTCTTATTGTTACAAACATTTTAACCTTTTTTTTTAACATTGTAGTTTGTAGACTACCGAGGAAAGGTATCTGTCCTTATTGACTTGTTCGTTGTGTGGGAGAATTTTACTGAAGAGGTAGTCAGATTTTCGGCGTTTCCTGTGAAAGTGTATGCCAACTGATCGCATAAGAGGTGTGGGTGTCCAAAGTAAGCGCGCTTCTCTATCTCAAAATCTTAGAGTAAATTTAACTTACGCCCCTTCTGCGCAATATGTAAAATTTTACATTTTGTCAGTGGTAGGTTGTTGATGACCGGGTGCTTTAGCGTGTTCCGCAAAAGTGTAATGTTTTTTGAGTTGGCCTTTTTCTTGTAAAAAGGTTCTCAGTAAAACGTACATCAAAGGTCCGGCCTGTCTGTCCTATATATTCAGCTGGGCATTCGGAATATTGTAGCCGCGGTGGAGTAGCCGAGCGGTCTAAGGCGCCTCGCTCCGGAGCGCGTGGTTGCTCGCCGTCTGAGGTTCGAGTCCTCCCTGGGGCATGGGTGTGTGTGTGTTGTCCTTAGGTTACCAGGATGAAACTTTCATCTGCAGCGGAGTGTGCGCTGATATGAAACTTCCTGGCAGATTAAAATTGTGTACCGGAACCGGGACTCGAACCTGGGACCTTTGCCTTTTGCGGGCAAGCGCACTACCGACTGTGCTATCCCGACACGACTCACGATGACGCCTCACAACTTTACTTCCGCCAGTACCTCGCCTCCTACTTTCCAAACTCCACAGAAACTCTCTTGCGAACCCTGCAAGACTAGCACTCCTGGAAGAAAGTATATGGTGGAGACATGGCTTAGCCACAGCCTAAGGGATGTTTCCAGAATGAAACTTTCACTCTGCAGCGGAGTGTGTGCTGATTTGAAGGAGAGCTTCTGTGAATTATGGAAAGTAGGAGGCGAGGTTCTGGCGGAAGTGAAGTTGTGAGGCGGCATCGTGAGTCATGTCGGGATAGCACAGTCCCAGGTTCGAGTCCCGGTTCCGGCACACAATTTTAATCTGCCAGGAAGTTTCGTCCTTAGGTTAGTTTACCTCAGTTTAAATATTTTATAAGCTACGGACTGATGACCACGCAGTTTGGTCCGATAGATTTACAAACATTTCAATCCTTTTTTTTGGGGGGGGGGGGGGGATTGTAGATTTTAGACTACTGAGGAAAGGTATCTGTCCTTATTGGCTTGTTTGTTGTGTGGGAGAATTTTACTGAAGGAATAGTCAGATTTTCGTCGTTTCCTGTAAAAGTATGATCAATAGTTGGTCACTGCTGAGCATTTACCACCTGCTCGTACTAGCGGAAAAAGTTACGCCTGTGGAGTAGACGAGCGGTCTAAAGCGTCTCGCTGCGGAGGTTCGAGTCCTCCCTGGGGCATGGGTGTGTGTGTTTGTCCTTAATTTACTTTACCTAGGTTTAAGTAGTTTGTAAGCCACGTACTGATGACCACGCAGTTTGGTCCGATAGATTTACAAACATTTAAACATTTTTTTTTTTTTTTTTTTTTTTTTTTTTTTTTTTTTTTTTTTTGGAACATTGTAGTTTGTAGACTCCCGAGGAAAGGTATCTGTCCTTATTGGCTTGTTCGTTGTGTGGGAGAATTTTTACTGAAGGAATAGTCAGATTTTCGTCGTTTCCTGTAAAAGTATGATCAATAGTTGGTCACTGCTGAGCATTTACCACCTGCTCGTTCTAGCGGAAAACGTTACGCCGGTGGAGTAGACGAGCGGTCTAAAGAAGTCTCGAGGCAGCCGTGGCGGACGACGGACTTGCGGTGGCAGCGCGAGGCACCGAGCGTAAACAACGGCTGTTTACCTGTTGACAGGTTGGTCTTCGCTGCGCTTATGCTTAACTCCTATTTGAAATG
Organism: Locusta migratoria; assembly: GCA_026315105.1. NCBI lineage: Eukaryota > Metazoa > Arthropoda > Insecta > Orthoptera > Acrididae > Locusta > Locusta migratoria. Next base: position 110,269,568 of record CM048747.1, read on the forward strand.
ATTGTATGTCGGAAAACATGATGGAAACTCAATCTTACTTGAGAAAATATAGGATAAAATTTACGTTTGATCGTAGCTATGTAAGACCTAAGCCTTTAGAGTTAAAAATATGGCTATCTGAAAAAGTTAGGATTACTGAAGACGATATTGAAGGAGTACATTTGTCTTTTGTTCAATGTGCTATGTATGTGAAATTGAAAGATCCTAGTATGTGCAACATTATTGTTGATAGGATTGGTGATAAAATTTAATCACTCTGACGGACATGTTAGTGACGTACTAGTATGCCATGCAGGACTAGGAATACGAACTGTGAGAGTGTTTGAACTGCCTTTTGAGGTACCGGCGGAGGCAATTGATGACGCTTTTAAACCTTATGGGCGTGTAATTTCAAATGTAGCCGAAAAATGGGCGGAAGCTCATATGTTTCCTGTCCTTAACGGTGTGAGACAAGTAAAAATCGAACTGTTACGGCATTTACCATCCTATATGAATATTTGTGGCGTCGAGCTTTGATTATATATGACGGTCAGCCTCGCACTTGCGTGTTATGTGGCTCTACTGGCCATGTACGCGCTGAGTGCAAGAAAAAAAGAGTGGCGCAGTTGCCTTCCGCGGAGGAGGTAACTTCTGGGCCGGTAACCGCGATGAAGCTGACATACGCTGCCACCGCAGTCTCCCCGAAACGACCCGAACGCGCATTGTCGGACCAAGGCACGGCGCTACACAGCAGATCGTAGCATTAGGAGAACACGAAATCAGTCCGGTAGCCAAAATGATGGAAACAAAGGCAGTCCCGTAGCAGTCAAAATGAAACTCCTTCTGAACACCTATCCGACACTTTGAGAGCTGAATCTCAAGGACAGAGTACATTGGCTTTTGAGCAAAATGCAGAAGACACGACAAATTTGTCCCACAATGATGTTGCACAAAACGTTGCAATAGTAGAGGATCCCCAGCGTGACAGTGCTACTTCTGCGATAATTCGGCCTGACAATATCCATAGGGTCAGCCTCGAAGAGGCACAGAATGTATATGGTGAACTATGCTCCAGAAGTGTAAGTGTGCAGGGGAAAGATTCGTCGCCGAAGCAAGCCATTGAGTCTCAGGGGGAACCGTCAACCAGGAAAGAAAATTTACGTTCTCCGATACTACCTCAGGAGTTGAGTGAGAAATCTCCAGACGTTTCTTCAGAGAAATCTCTTACTAAATCGCCAAAAAAAGTAATAAAAGAAGAATAGCCCATCAGGCAGCTGAGAGTATAGTCCCAGCTTTAAGGGAAAAGCTGCGGAATATTAAAGAAAGACCAAGAACGCAGAAAAAGGAGTCTGCTATGAACTTACAGAAGGAGAAACAAAGCCAAACCTTACACAAGAGTTCCAGCGTAGAAAAACAAATGGCCCTTCACCCACCAACTACAGAACAAGAAGAAAGATCTCGGTTAAGAGATGACAATCAAGAGGGACGAAAGGAGTGGGCTGACGAAGTAGAAGATCAAGATCCGGAAAGGGAAGACACCAGCGACATGGATTTTTACTAATTTTACACGGATGAAGTACGAAGCGTATAATTCAAACACTTATACCTAGGCTTCTTAAAGGATTTGCAATTTTATCCTGTATGACAGTATGAGTGCATGATTATGGTGTTAGCAAAAACTGCACAGTACCATACCATAGGAGTCCATAAGCGAGGGGCAAAATGTGTTTTAAAAAAATTGAATTACAATTGTAGTCACTTTCCAATCATGTACGAATGCTTTACGGTGATGCCATCAAAGTTTTCTCCTCTTTTTATAATACTAAATGCAGCAAGCTTATAATATAGTCACACTTAATATCAATAGAATATGGTCAGCTCTCAAATTAACATCCTTGCAACAATTCATATATGACTCTGATGCTGACATAGTGTTTCTACAAGAGGTTCTGACAACAAACCTACATATTCCTGGTTTTCAGACTATCTTAAATGTAGGTTTTGAATATAGCACGGGAATAGCGCTCCTGATTAGGGATGGTATTCCCATCAAAGACTTAGAACAATTAGAATCAGGACGAGGTATAGGATGTAAAATTTATGACGTCACCTTTGTTAACCTGTATGCCCCTTCCGGAAACAGTAATAAACTCCAGAGAGCAAATTTTTTTAGAGATGAACTTATTTACCTGCTACGAAAGAATCCGCAGAATGTGATTATTGGAGGCGATTTTAATTGTGTCCTTAACAGAAAGGACCAGACTCCTAATTTTAATTATTGTAGAGAGCTTCATGACTTAGTACAAAAAATGCACTTTAAAGATGCCTGGGAAATTAAGTATCCAACTTTAGTAAAATTTACGCACTTTACTTCATCTTCGAGTAGCAGACTCGACAGAATTTACATCCCTGATCCACTCACTGAAAAAGTTCTAGTAGCGGACGTCATCCCGGCCTTTTTTTCAGATCATTCCGCTCTGTCAGTAACAATAAATTTACCACGACAGCCCACAAAAATGTATCGAACTCAGTGGCACCTCAATACATCGATATTAAATGATGTAAAATTACGTGACGAGATTACGAAATCATGGAATTATTGCTTACGGTCAATGTGTAGGTACCCGTCCAAATCCGAGTGGTGGACAAAAGTAGGCAAAAAGAAGTTGAGGCAAAGCTTAATTATCTATAGTCGTGAAAAAGTCCGAGACAACAAGCGAACCTTCGAATTTTACTACAGTGTTTTACGAGATCTCTACGAGAAGTAGCAACTAACAAACACAGAATTACAACAAATTAAAGAAATAAAAGCTAAAATGTTAAGTATAAAAAGAAAGCAGTTAGAAGGTCTGAAAATTAAATCTAAATCTAAATGTCTTGCAGAGGAAGAAACTACGTCATTATACCATTTGATAAAACATCAATCTCTCCGTAAACGCACGTTTATTGATGAACTCGTCACAGAAAACGGGCACCTACTCACCACCCACCCAGAAATTGTGCAAGAAATTTTCCAGTATTACGAAAAACTGTATACAGCAAACGATATTGATGACGCTCCATTATCGCAAGTAGTGAATTCCTTGAATAAAATTATAACACCAGAGGATAACACTGAATTTTTAACTGATTTTACAGTGGAAGAAGTTTTCGAACTCGTGTCCAAATCACCCTCAAATAAATCACCAGGCCCGGATGGACTTCCAAAGGAATTTTATTTGAGTTATTGGGATACAATTGGACCAACTTTTACAGCAGTTTTAAATGAAATAATAAAAGGAGGAAACATACCCCCGGAGCTGAAGGAAGGAAAAATTGTTTTGGTGTCGAAAAGTAAAAGTCGGAAGAAAATCAGCGGGTTTCGGCCGATAACACTGATGAACTTCGATTATAAAACCATTGCTAGAGCGATCAATGAGAGGATGACACCATTAATACGCAAAGCAGTCAACACACATCAAACCTGTTTCCCATGGCGATCTATTATGACAGCAACTTCCGAATACAGAGATCTGGTTTCGATAGTCGCCGTTACCAACATTAAGTGCGCGTTACTGTTTTTAGATTTTAGCAAAGCCTTTGATCGAGTTAGTCATCGGTACATCGAGTGTATGCTACAGCAAATAGAAATAGAGCTCTTGGGGTGGTACGCAACATGATAACTGATATTAAGGCATCCGTATCCATAAATGGCCAGCTGTCAAAAGCAATAACTATACGGAGAGGTGTTCCCCAAGGAAGTCCACTTTCCTTGTTACTATATGTTTTATCACTTGAACCACTACTTCGCACGATAGAAGAAAAACTAAGTGGAGTGACAATGTCGGGCACAAATTTTGTAGCGAGAGCCTATGCAGACGACGTGGGCATCGTTATACGGCGGGAGGATGAAGTAGATCTTATGAAAGAAGAAATTGATAACTATTGTAAAGCTTCTGGGGCGCAAATCAATACTGATAAATGTAAAATTTTAAATCTTAGAGGACTCGAACATTTAGATATAGAGTGGGCAAGTTTTATGGAAACTCACAAAACTCTGGGTATTATCATCAATAAGTGCCCCATAAAAATGTCCGCTATAAACTGGAAGCAGACAGCTGGAAGAATTCGTGGTGCACTAATGGACAACAAATGCCGCTCAGTGAACCTTACTCAGAAAATTAAAATAATAAATACGTATACTTTTTTTCGAAAGCTTATTATCTAGCACAGATCTTTCCATTGCCAAAATTGCAAGGAAAAACCATTATGCAACTTGCAAGCAGGTACGTGTGGCACGAAAGTATTTTTAAACTAAAACCCAGCGATTTGGCCAAGTCCAGAAAAGCAGGAGGTCTTGTTCTAACTGACATCTGCAGAAAGGCTTTGGCACTTTACATAAAAAGAATAGTAACACTTTTAAATAACGAGCCTCATACCATAACTGCCAAACTCTTCATAGTTGTCCGTCCTGTAAGTATGCAACAGCCCATTAATGTCGGTAACGTAAACTATAAACTGAAACATATAAAAGATTTTTACCTTGAACTTAGCTACATAGGAGAGGCCACGATGAAAAAATTCCTTTTTACAACTAAAGAAGTTATTGAAAAATGGCAACAATCCCACAGTCCTAACAATATCGAATCAAAGTATCCGTTGGTAGACTGGAAAACTGTTTGGAAAAATCTTAGCCTTTTCACTGTTCCGATGTCGTCTCGTCCTGGTATAAAGTCGTGAACAATCTTATTTCAACCAATGAAAAATTATATAAAATTGGTTTTAGTAACACAGACAAATGCTCAAAATGTGGCCTAGTGGACACATTAAAACACCGATTCACTTGTGGCAACCATCTACAAAATTGGAAGTGGGTTCAGAAAAAGTTAGGGCTACTTACACGACGTTCGGAAACGACTTATTCAACAGATATATTATTGTGGCCCGACACCGAATTTTATCCATCAACAAAAAATAACACAGTGATGTGACTCCTCAGAAACTACGTCAATTTTGTAGTCAACAGATGTGGAGGTGACAGCAGTGTAGAATTTTTCTTATACATGGCAGCAGCATATTTACAAGTACGACGATATCGAAAGATAAAAAACAACTTCGGGAACATGATAGGAATTTTGTTCGAGAAGGAGGGAATTGGTTAAAGAAGATAATGTAAGACGAAGTAGAAGGAAAAAAAATGACGAACCCATTGATGTTGAAATCGATCCAAATAAACATATTACAAGGAAAAAAAATTTCAGTCATACAAGAAGTTTTATCATATTTTTGGATTGGTCATGGCAATGACATTTTGTTTCATCACAGTAGAGACTGCTGGACTTCATTTCTCGTTTAATTTTACTCAAATCGTAAGAATTTTTTATTCCTTTAAAATTAGAATTTTGTTTCGTGCAGAAAACTGTATTGTGTTATATCGTCAAGAAGAAATTAACAGCACCATGGGAATCTTGGTTAGATTATTTGATAGCAGAAATAAATTATTCTACGGAAATTACTTTCCTGATGTAAATCGAAAGTAGCATGACCGACCTCATTTACGGAGAATAATTATTTAGTTATTATTTTTTTTTTTTTTTTTAAATCAGCAATGTCTGACTTCGGAGTTTTAGAGAAGACAAAAATAAAGCAAAAACGAATTATTATTGATTGTCAAGAGAAAACTACCAGGAATCCTACTGCACAGGCAGCTCACTTTTCGAGAAGACGAGCTTTGAGGTCAGACCGGAGATGAGAAAAAAAAAAAAAAAAAAAAAAAAAAAAAAAAAAAAAAAAAAAAAAAAAAAAAAAAAAAGCGTCTCGCTGCGGAGTGCGCGGTTGCTCGCCGTGGAGGTTCGAGGCCTCCCTGGGGCATGGGTGTGTGTGTTTGTCCTTAGGTTACTTTATCTAGGTTTAAGTAGTTTGTAAGCCACGTACTGATGACCACGCAGTTTGGTCCGATAGATTTACAAACATTTGAACATTTTTTTTTTTTTTTAACATTGTAGGAGGAAAGGTATCTGTCCTTATTGGCTTGTTCGTTGTGTGGGAGAATTTTCCTGTAAAAGTATGATCAATAGTTGGTCACTTCAGAGCGTTTACCACCTGCTCGTTCTAGCGGAAGACGCCACGCCGGTCCCGCAATACGTGGCAGCAGTCGGGCGTCCACTCTGTTGGGCGGTAGATGGAGCGGTGGGCCCTGCGGCTGTCGGCGCGGCTGCGGCTGTCGGGCGCCCGCGGGCCGTGTGTCGGGTACCCGCGGGCCGCGTGGTGCCGGCAAAGCGGGCCGGCGTTCAGCCGGCATTATGTCTGCCCGCCCTAACAGCCGACATTGTCCCGCCGACACAAAAGGGTCGGCGCTTCTTTGTGGGCGCGCGGGTTCATCGCGGCCGCCGTGTTCATTACTCAGCTGGGCCAGCCGCGCATTCACCGCCCGGTGCGTCGCGGTGCCCGCGCCGCGCTGCGCATGCGCTGTGCCTGCAGATTGCCGAGGCCCGCGGGCTGCGGGCGGCGGGCTGCCCTTTCATCTTATGCGCTGACAACTCGGCCGGCTTCATTTGGCGCTTGACATGACGCTAAAAACACTGTCCTGTCGTTGCAAAAAAAAAAAAAAAATGCCGCGCTGAACGCGGGCGACTGCAAGCAAATGAAGGCCCCTATTTCCGGAGAGGTGCGAACGCAAACGTCGGCTCTGTCCCTGTCCGCTGTTGCAGTGCTTGATAGCTGCATTCGTCAGCGGAACCAGCACTCGCCAAGGGAACAGTGTATGAGACTCACATACGGGTCGTTTCTCTGTGGAGAGAGAACATAAACAACAGTCATTCCCGGTCTTTAACGTACAGTAAAATGTGGCTCGACTTTTTTCTCGAAGAAGTACTCCTCTATAAACTCTGTTCGTTACGTAGGAAAAAAATCGCACTTACGTGTTTTACAGCCCACTTTAGATTTTAGTTTTATACGTTTTTGCAAACATTTTGAACCAAAATAATAATCTAAATGCCGGCCGCGATGGCCGAGGGGACTGAGGCGCTCCAGTCCCAGTCTGCACGGCCACTACTGTCGGGGTTCGAATCCCCCCTCGGTCATGGATATTTGTGCCGTCCTTAGTATTAGCTAGTTAATAAGTAGTTTGCAAGTTTAGGGACTGATGACCCCGTAGTTGTCCCATAAGCTATACAAACATTTCAACATTCGAATAATCTAAATAATAAAAAATTAATTAAAAGTAGTGTTTGAAACCCTTTTAGGAAAAACAAATAGGTAATGGTGGGTTCCGAACCACTGACTTTTAGTGTCACAGTTCAACGCCTTGCCCACTATGCTACGGCTATCAAACAATTGTTGTACCCTTTAATCTCATACTATAGATGGCCGTTGTTAACTGATGATAATATGGCATTTGTAGACACTAGATTATCATTTATCGTACGAAGAACAATGTGTTCTTGTAAATTCTTCAGTGCGCCATTGCCCTGAAATGACAACGCGTAAGTTACAGTAAGAAAATCAAATACGCAACGCAAGATGGCCTATCCCAGAGAGAGTTCTGGGCGAGGAATGTCACGTCACATCTCCGCACATATGGTTCTCGTTAATCCAATGGAGAGTGTCAAATCTCCGTTATTTTGTAAATATCTCTCGAACTATACGAGATCTGAAAAAAAAAAAAAAAAAAAAAAAAACAGAAGGGAACAAAGTTGTAAAGAATTTTCTCCTCTACAAATTCGGTTATTCAATTTTCGCGTTAGATAAACGGTTTATTTGCAATTATAATTACATTATAAACGGCTTTTTTTATTACTAACGTATTACTAGCGAAGTTGTAGAGAATTTTCCCCTCTACCAATTAGGTTATTCAATTTTCGTGTCAGATGAACCGTTCGTTTGCAATTACAATTATATTACAAAAGACTTGTTTTCGTATTACTACCGTATTTTTTGTTCGAAAAATTAGAAAAACGGATGTTCTGGTCTCTGGCGGCCTACAATTATGTCTGTAAAATTTGGTGCTGATCGATTGAACGGTTCGTCTTACAAACAGGGAACACGTTACGGAAGGCAGACAGACATCCCAAAATCGCCATTATTTTTGTAAATATCTCTGAAACGCTACGAGATATGAAAAACGCATAGGAGAGCAAAGTTAGAATTTTCTCCTCTACAGTTTCGGTCATCCAATTTTTTGTCAGAAGAATAGTTAAGCCGTTATTTTCATTTAAATTTCGAGCTGTCAAAACACGATGGCAAAGGCCCACTTTGAGTGTTACTACCGTAACATAAAGTGGGCCAAATTTCATCTACACGACACATATTTAATGATCATAAATTATTTCTTTGTATGTGGCTTTTAACCCATTTTCCTTATTTTTTCATTTATTGTGTGTAATTTCGTGTTCATAAATGTGCAGAACTGAATGATTCAGCTTTCAAACTGTACAGACAACTAATCAATCTTCATCATATATTTGATTGATTTTCTCTCGATTCTTTGTGGAATATAATCATACTGAATGAAAATCACAATTTAGTGTGAGTTCCACAAATTTATTTTTATTCGTGAACCGGGTTTTGGGCTTATAATGCTATCTTCAGACTTTATTGCCTAAAGTATAGGGAGTTTCTCAGAGTAATTTTGTTCATTCGACTGGTTAATTGTTTCAAATGTTTTACATAGATTTTCGAGATTAAAATTAACATTATTCTTTGTTCCCCCTCCTTATCTTTATTAATGATTGTTTTATTGGAACATTTTAATTGTATCACCACAGCAGAGCCAAGGATGATAATTGTTATGTGCTTGAGTATAAGTGTACAGAGTAAAATATCTATCAAGCTTGTGTCATAACATTGTAACTTCTTTGAGATAGTAAAGTCTGAAGATGCCATTGTACGCCGAAAACCGGTTCACGTATAAAAATAAACTTGTGGAACATACTCTAAATCGAGATTTTAATTCAGCTTCATCATATAATTTACAAGAAAATCTTTGTTAGTTTGATTCTTATATATCAGCTAAATAGTTGCTCTTAATTTTAGCAACCTGTTTCTGGGATGGCCCTAGCAGACACATTTTTTTATTATGATCACTAGTGATAGAACCTTTTCAAGAATCCTTTATCATACCAGTTACCTAACAACACTAGTACCATAACTTATAAATAGTATGCACCTATGTTTACATATTCAGTCATGAATAATCATATCCTGAATTTTGTTCGTGTTTGAGAAGTGTTTCTCAGCCTAACTATGTTAGTACTTGCAGCCCTATCTTGACATCTACACTTTCTTTGTTGAAAAGTGCTCTGCTAGAACGCTACCGTACTTGCTGAACTTTCTCAGCAGCTAGTACGGTAGGAGTCCTCTCTTAGTGCTACATGTCTTATACCTGTTTCTTCTACTTGATATCAGAAAATAGGATTACATTTGACTACTTCATACACTGGTTGAGCATATTTGCTTCTGCTTCTAATACCTGGTGATTAAAAAGTCAGTAGGAATTTGAAAAATTAATAAATCACCGTATAATGTAGATTAAAAGTAGACCACTGTACGTAATAATAACTTAATTCTAGTAGGAGGTAGCCAGATAAGAGTTTTCTGCTATAAAAAGCTTAATTTTAGCAGTAAAATTAGCAAACGGATCCGTGTGAACTACCGTCTACTCCCTCCTGCAAAACCTTGTTCCCTGACCCACATTGAAAACTGACTGGTTGAAATTACTCTAATAACAGGGAGTTAACGATACAGTGGCCAATATACGTAGCAGCTCACACGAAATTACACACAGGCATTAATAAACAAACCACCACAATTAAAGTTATTTCATAAAGGTGGCGAAAGAAAAAACATTTATGGCGCAACGGAACTTAAACATAGAAAATTACATCTGAGCTTCTTCTCAGAACTAGTGAAAAACAATGTTAAATAAAAGGGGGAAGGTGCTCGAAAAATTGAATTTACAGGCAAGTCAATATTATACTGAACGTAACTTGTTTATTCGGGTAGAACACAAGCAAAATGGGGAACCAATTTTGTTAATACAATAAAAACGCACCCCACTGAAATAATGTACTTAAGTTAACCTACCTTACACAGACGATGCCCAGCATTGAATTTCACATACATTACACAGAACTTAACGCTACTGGGGGAGGATTTACAAACAACACTCACTCCCTCACACACGCAATGCAACAGCGAAAATTACCAAAATCGGCGATCTGAAACGTGACAGAAGCAGGCGCTGCTATCGTAGGCTAAATTCAGAAAACCCGTAGGTACCACATAACACAATATACCATGAAACTGCGAAGATGGTTCTTGTCTGTCGTGCCTCATTTGAGGTGGTGCGTGAATATAGCAAAGTTTAGTTGCATTTAAATTAGACCACGAGCAAACGTTCTAGATTAGATTAGATTAGATTAGGCGACACACGGCTACGTTACATGATTGCACTCTACTGAAGGTGAAGTGGTTAAAAATCGGATTCATTACACAAAATCACGGCGGATTCTTAAGTTGCAAATCTGAGAGGAAACTACCTAGGCACTCGTTTTATGAGAAGTGGCGTGAATTCAGGTGACTAGCTGCAAACCCCTGAAGTCGGAGTTCGGACTCACGTGGTTCCGAAAACCGATAAAAATGTATAAATTCAACTTCCGAAAAATAAAGAAAATTGACTACAGCATGCAACCCCTAGAACTGCGTAGAATTTCATAGAAAAGTTGCTGCAATGCAGCAACATGCGATTGAGAGCTTTCACAGAGACTGAATAAGTCCAGTCTCAAAACCGAACAAAGTGAAATAATTACGAAGTAAGAAAAATAAAAACTACGGCATGCAACCCATAGAAATGTTTAGAGGTTGTACAAGGCTTGGAGGGAATTACAGAAAAAGACTACGTGCATACTACCACTTTGGAGAAGAAACAGCAAAATTAAAATAGGCGGGGAGAGAAGATCGCAAAATGTTTGTGGATATCAGAAGGATACACGCTTAGTTTGCTTGCCTGATGGGCATGGAACAAACAATAGTGGAAGCTGAAGGCTTTGATCTAAGAACCGACCACATGCAACACGTATCGTCGATGGAAGGAATCGATAAGAAGAACTTTACATGCACTGTACAAAAATGAACATATCGTCTGTTTGGAATTGGGCCCCACAAAGCTAGAAAGAATTTACATGGAGTTCGTACACCGCCACATAATCACAAAAGGTTTGAATATACCAGGCCGTTATCAAACCGCGTTTATCTGTTGAAAAATCACTGGATTCAAAAGCTAGAACACATTTCCGCGCACTATCGGAAGGAATATTCAAAAATATAAAACTCTGTTCAATAGTTTAAGTTAAACATGGTAGCCAACGAATCGCGACTATCTCCGCACAAGAGAAGAACCAAACTTAACACGATCCCAGTACAAAGTGGAGACCTTGCAGCCAGGAGGTGCGAGAAAGCTACCGGAAACTGAAATCCATGGTAACAGCAGTGGTAGAGAGAGAAGATCGTGAGACTCGCCCTGGAGAAGGCTCGTCAACTAGCTTGTAACCAAAGGGTGTAGAAACCGCTTTGGTCGCATCAGCATCAAGGGTTGGTAACGACTAATTATCGACTCTGAGCCAGAGAAAACCATGCAAAGCGAGCTATCACTACCCACATTCAGACAGCTATTAGATACTCGCACATCCACTTAAAAGTAAAACAAGTACACATCCCCACAGGGACAGGGACATCAGGCGAAGATGAATGAATTAGATTAGTAAATAACGCAATAAAATTCGTAGTCTTTTATGTCGGTAGTAAAAGAACTTATGAATGCCGAAGTAAGGAAATTTTTAAACACAGAATGAACTGGGAAAGAAAATCACTTCTGAAGATGATAATAATTTTTATGACGGTGATAGAATCTTCTGTAATGTCGTGGTGACAAGCATAGGCCAGGAACATATTATGTAAACGCTGGATAGGTCAGTACTGAAATGTATAAGATATTCTCCGATTTTGTCGAGTATCATTGTCGTGGTTCACTTATGCGACTCAATCAAGACAATATTGTTGTGCGAGTAGTATGTCTGAAATGATGTGGCACAGGGTGTGTAACTTGAGATACCAGATATATGGTGAGAAATTTTTCATATTTGTGTTAAACATATATGTGACATGTAAATATGATTTGTGAAAGTATTTTCGTGAAGTTGAGAAAGAAGTAAGGAGGCTTTTTTTTCGTTTATATTATTATTTTGTTGTTTGCGGCGATTGTAGCTTTCTCCAGATAGCCATTCTATACATGTTGACAAATTCCACATATTTATTTTGTTGATGGGATAGTTAAACTGTGATTTATAGTAACTTAAAACATTGCCCTACTTCAAAACGATTTGATTTTGTTCAAACAATTAAAATTTGAAACTGAATGAAACTTTTGTAAGGATAAACTAAATCGTAATTTTTGTGTGAACCCTTCAACTCAGAATAGGTAAATGATTGGCAATACTTAAGAACACGAGTTCATCATGGAGAAGGAATTTATGGTGTCTGCAGGGTGTTACAAAAAGGTACGGCCAAACTTTCAGGAAACATTCCTCAAACACAAAGGAAGAAACTATGTTATGTGGACATGTGTCCGGAAACGCTTACTTTCCATGTTACAGCTTATTTTATTACTTCTCTTCATATCACATTAATCATGGAATGGAAACACACAGCAACAGAACGTACCAGCGTGACGTCAAACACTTTGTTACAGGAAATGTTCAAAATGTCCTCCGTTAGCGAAGATACATGCATCCACCCTCCGTCGCATGGAATCCCTGATGCGCTGATGCAGTCCTGGGGAATGGTGTATTGTAACACAGCCGTTCACAATACGAGTACGAAGTCTCTACATTTGGTACCGAGGTTGCGTAGACAAGAGCTTTCAAATGCCCCCATAAACGAAAGTCAAGAGGGTTGAGGTCAGGAGAGCGTGGAGGCCATAGAATTGGTGCGCCTCTACCAATCCATAGGTCACCGAATCTGTTATTGAGAAGAGTACGAACACGTCGACTGAAATGTGCAGGAGCTCCATCGTGCCTGAACCACATGTTGTGTCGTACTTGTAAAGGTACATGTTCTAGCAGCACAGGTAGAGTACTCCGTATGAACTCATGATAACGTGCTACAGTGAGCGTAGGTGGAAGAACATGAGGCCCAATCATCACCAACAATTCCTGCCCAAACGTTCACAGAAAATCTGTGTTGATGACGAGAATCGAAGAAGTTCAGTACATACTAACGAAACAATTGGGTATTTTGACAATTGTCTGCACGAATTATTTCAATTTACATTTAAAGAGAAATTCTAAAATGAGCTCTAACATGGAAATTAAGTGTTTCCAGACACATGTCCACATAACGTAATTTCTTTCTTTGTGTGTGAGGAATGTTTCCTGAAAATTTTTGTAACACCCTGTATAACAGTCGCCCATTGTCACGATGACCACTGTGATTGAAATTAATTTGATTTTTTCACTAATACAATAAAGGCTCAGTGGAAATGATTACAGGGCAGTCAAATTTCATGTCAGCTATGCTATTCTGCTCAGGTTTAGTTACAGATGTATGATACACAAACTTTCAAAACGTTGACGCGATCTAAGACAGTCAGCATTGTTGAGACATTTAGAGGTATAAACAAAAGAACATTAATTTATTGCTATCAGTTTCTCCACGTATCCAGTCATTCATTCATACACACACACACACACACACACACATGTGCAGAAACCAGAATAAACCATTTTGTTACATAAATTTCACTGGTACAGGAGAATGCTGAAGATTATATGGTAGATATGAGAAGGCACTGAACAGAATTGGGGAGGAAAGCTTTCTCTACCGTATCTGGTTCAGGAGAAGTTATCGATTTGTAGGACACATTCTGATACGTCGCCTAATCGTCGATTTAGCATTAGACTTGGGGGGGGGGTCAAAATTGCATAGGGAGACCTAGAGTCGAATACAGTAAGCAGGCTCAAATGTACGTAGGTTTTTTGTACTTATTCACAGATAAACAAGCAGGCACAGGATTGGGTAGCATTGACTGCTGCATCAAACCAGTCTCTGGATACAAGACTGTAGCAACACATTGTTTAGTGACATACAAATACGAATACCAATCTTTGAGTGATATGGACTGGGTGGATATTTCTTCTCAGGACGTTGCTGACCCAGTGGCGGAAATGGCGGCGGAGGCTGGCGTGTTTCGGCACGGCTGCCATCGATTGCTCGGCCTTCATCCTGATTTACGGCACTCCTTAAGTCGGCTCCGAAAGCCGAGCCGCTGCCGTCGCTTTTTCAACACCGATCGGATTACTGCTTCAAATCCCACGTCAACTTTGGGCCGTGATATCAGCACAGTGCAATACACGAGTCGTGTGGCCTGGTTGTACATCGTCACTGGATATCGCTTGGAAGAAACGGCGACTAGATAGCGTAGGGAGGTCTTCAGAGGAACAACTACGACACTGTTGCCCTTAACAACGTCCATGTATGCTACCATGCAATGCGATTTGCTGTATTTCTCGGACCATTCTGGCAAGACGAATGTATATACTACTCAATTTGTAGAATGAAACTTTCACTCTGCAGCGGAGTGTGCGCTGATATGAAACTTCCTGGCAGATTAAAATTATGTGAAGGAACCGGGACTGGAACCTGGGATCTTTGCCTTTGCCTTTCGAAAGTAGCAGGCGACGTACTGGCGGAAGTAAAGTTATGGGGTGGCATCGTGAGTCGTATTGGGATAGCTTAGTTGGTTAAGCGTTTGCCAGCGAAAGGCGAAGGTCTCAGGTTCGAGTCCCGGTTCCGGCACACAATTTTAATCTGCCAGGAAGTTTCCTCATTTTCTGTTTCAAACATTGTTTACATCACTGTACTCTCCACAGAATATACTTTTTTCTATGTTTCCATTAAATGAACTTAAAAAAAAGTTCAAAGTGACTTATGCAGATAATTGCTTTTATTTGAACTCTTATTGTCATTAACAGTCGCAGTTCCTTTCCACAGTCCAATATTGACGATATAAGGTTAAACTAACTTATTGTGAGTTAAATATCTTTTTATGGAAATAGTGTGGGGATGAGAGTGTTTATTACCGACAAGGCTAAATACTCAGCAATGGCGTACTTCGATCGCAAAACATAAATAATTATCTATGTCTGTCTACTTTGTAAGTTAACTGTCGTTCCTAGGGACTGGATATAGAAAAAGAGCAATATTGATGCCCAAATGAGGTAAGAGTAAAAAAGATTTTGTAATACATATAAAACGACTGAATATATAAGCAATACAACAATTTTTAAACTTTACTGTCTCTAAGATGTAATATCCAGTTGTACCTTGATTACATATCTAAGAAATGCTAGAGAGTGTGTCGCGGTTCTTTCTTTGATTTGAATCCGACTACGTTATACACGGAAACCAACACTGCAACTAATTAACGTTTCATGATACGGAATTGCAGTCATTTAATTGAATCATGAAACCTACTTTGCACTCCAAACAATAATATAAAATTAGACGGAAACAGGAACAACTTAAATGACCACAGTAGGTCATCAGACTCGGCTGTGTAAGTTGCTTAGAGAAACCACTCAACGAAGCACCTGTCCATTTATACAGTTCACGCAGAGGAAGACCAGCACATCTCATCTCTTAGCTCCAATCCACACTTACATCTCCATGAGCCACCTTGCCCTCGAAACATACATCCACACTAGCCATTCAAACAACACGTGCAGAGAAACAGGTGCAGCACACGGGGGTGGGGGGCAGGGGGTAATTCATAGACGGAGCTCTTGAAAAATTCTAGCTACTTCGTTGTATAACTCATAAAGAGATGTAAAGTGAGTTTCTGTAACAGCGTGCCAAAATTTAGAACGACGTAGAGAATGCTCCACTGAAGATCTCAAAGTAAGAAACTGGCGGCAGCGAAGCCGACTTAACGTGAAATGGAAGTGAACTTGATGGACGCTTTGTCTCACCTTAGAATGTTCCACATTATTTACAACTAACACAAATACTGTGCTTTTAATTTACATGTACATTTTTTATTCCCCGCAAGTAAACAAGAATGCTGAAACTGATTCCTAGGAAATAATGGCCCAGGTTCTGTTTACTTTACTTCTTCATAAGATGAATCTGTTGTACTGAATTTATGTTTTTCCATTGCAGAGAGTGCTGTGAATCAACGACGAATCCATTAATTTTCAGTGCTATTCACTGAAGTAAAGTACAACAATTTGTAGCAGTAGCGGTACAGTTTCCAGCACTCATTGATATGCATGTCTTACTCCATATGGCCTGCAAGATCAGCTGACTGAATTCTCTTGATAATTTCCCAAAGAGTTATCTAAAGTCATTTTGTGTATGACATCCCAGTGGATATTGATATCGAATCAGTTGCAACACTTGAAGCATTTTTGTGATTCAACACCACCAGGGTTATTTGCAAGATGCGTCAGTATGGTGTCCGCCTATATCATTATTGCCATGAGTTTGATGGCTGTCAGCATCAGCAAATTTTCTTAGATATATTGCAGATGGTACGTTCATTGTATCAGTAGTGGTATTTGCAGTTAACTGCAACTAATGTTAAAAAAAAGAATCACATTTATATGATTGTACTGCTGTTATCTCCTCAAGCTGCTTTCCAATGGCGTATCCACTACCCACATTTTTTTCACGCTCTTACGGAAGAACCTTGTAGAAGTGTTCTTTTTTGTAGATAGTAATAAGCCGCTTAAAAAAAAGAAGTATTTGGAAGAAGCAGAAAACACTTGCGGTCAAATTCGGAGTGTCTCATTATATGAAATACAGCACTTTTAAGCAGGAGAGTTTACACAGATCCATTGACGTTTAGATAGTTTTGTGCTTTTAAATCAGAGTTCATACATTCCATACAAGTCAGAAAAGTTAACGTTTTAAAACTATAGTTTTTCACTGCAAGAACAACACCGTCTTCTAGAGAGAATTCCTATGCAAACTAGCAAAATTCTGTTGCCTTTAGATAAAGCTGAACTGAAAATAAAGTCTTTGCTCAACAATACTATGGCACATTCTCCAAAATTTTACAATCCAGTCCTTGACATTCACGTTTTCCTTATATTTTCACTCTATAAGTGGAGTAACCTCTCCAAAATTAAAGCTAGTCTACATAAGACATCATAATTCTGAGATTATGTAATGTTTGATTAGTGTCAGTGGTAAAAATACTGCCCTGGCGTCGTGCTACATCACATACGTGTACGATAAGCGTAATATATGGTGCCCAAAACAGATGGGAAACGTCATTCAACAATACATGACGTGAGCAAAAAAAAAGTTTTCTCGTAGCTAATTGCTTATTGAAAAAAAGCTATTCAGTAGAACTTTAAAATACTTTTATACACACACACACACACACACACACACACACACACACACATCAAATGCTTATGAAGTTGACATGTTGAAGTATCGGGACATCTGTCGGGAATTCGCGACGTTCTGGCTAGATAGTGACGGCGTAACTCACTATCTTGTTCAGCTGCTACCCGATGTTGTCCTTTTTTTAATGTAACAAAGGTTCAGGAAATGCCATCGTCAAGGACGGTCTATATTTCCTCTTGGAACTGCGTAGGGTACATTACAATAACTTTAATTTATTACAATAAACTTTGATACTCAGCTTATCAGGGTCGGGATGTTGGCCCGTAAGGTGTGACTAATATATGGAGTGTGGGATACAATTATTGTACCAGGGAACGGGAAACCTTGTAGCGGTGACAGGGGCGTGGGGATGTTGCGCCCAAATTTTGAAATTTGTAAGCAGCATCCCAAAGGGGCGTCTACCTATTGTTGAAGCTTGGTGGATCGTTTTTTGACTGCTTCCAGGAGCGTGTTCATGTGGAGTTCAGAGTGTAGGTCGACGATGTGGGTATAACGACTGGCGCGTAAGATCCAGCGTAACGCCATAATCTGTATGATTGTAGGCTAGCACGTTGTGTCTAACTGGTCAGTCCCCAAACTGAATTTCCTTACAGCAGATTCGAGAGCATCTTTGCGTCATATGAACATAGTTTAATTCCCGTGCGAAGCTCGTAGCTGTGTGAAAAAGGGAAGAGTTGCTTCGCCATGACATAGGTCTTTGTTCGTAGTGTCTCCACATGACGCTGTAGGAAAAAGTGCCGGTCCAGGTAGCCCCCAGTTACCTCACGTAGGTGCCCACGGTATCTCCTGTTCGTTGAGGAGAAGCATCGTGGGACGTTGTGGGCGTATCCGTGTGAAGTAGATCGCCGTGGTTATCGCGGCGTTCAGTTGGACTCTGTTCTTATGACACCATGTTGTCGTCACATCCAGCTGCAGGCGGCGGATATTGGCGTTATGATGACGTCCGCTAGGGAAAAACGCCGTATAGTCGGCGAACTGCGCGATGTGTTCGCCTTGGATGGTTGGTATGTCGTTGAGATGGTCCTACTGTGAGTCCAGTATTTCTGCCCATACACTGCTAGGGGATTCTTCGTCTTCATCGGATGATGCTGTCGTTTATCGGTTAGTGAAGTCAACAGAGGATCAAAAGCAACTGCAAAGCGATTTAGACAAAATATCTTCATGGTGCGAAAATTGGCAATTGACACTAAATAAAGAAAAGTGTGAAGTAATACACATGACCACTAAAAGAAATCCACTGAACTTTAATTACGCGATAAATCAGTCAAACCTTAAGATCGTAGATTCTACCAAATACCTAGGAGTTAATATTACGAACAACTTTGACTGAAGAGAACACATAGAAATATTGTGGGGAAGGCGAAGCAAAGGTTACGTTTCATCGGCAGAACGCTTCGAAGATGCACCAGCTCCACTAAAGAGACTGCCTACATCACACTTGTGCGTCCTCTCCTGGAGTACTGTTGCCCCTTGTGGGACCCCCACCAGGTGGGACTGACGGAAGACATTGAGAAGGTTCAGAGAAGGGCAGCTCGTTTTGTTTTATCACGTTACCGGGGGGAAAGCGTCACGGAAATGTTGCAGGAATTGGGGTGGAAATAATTAAAAGAAAGACGTTATTTATTGCGGCGTGATCTGTTTGCGAAGTTTCAATCACCGACTTTCAGTTCTGAATGTGAAAATATTTTGCTAGCACCCACCTCTTAGGGAAACATGACCATCCCAATAAAATAAGAGAAATCAGATCGAAAACGGAACGATTTAGGTGTTCATTATTCCCGCGCGCTATTAGAGAATGGAACGCTAGAGAAAAGTTATGAAAGTGGTTAATGAACCCTCTGCCAGGCACTTGAATGTGATTTGCAGAGTATCAATGTAGATGTAGATTTTTCTATTTCATGGTTGTTTTCTTCGTCTCCACATGTTGTAAGATTTCGATCTATACAGAGTTCGCTTTTTAGACACTCAAGAGGCAGATGTTATGCAGTGCTAAGCTTGTATCCAATGTAAAGATTCATAAGATTCTCTAGTACTTTGATCTCGATTTATTCATTTATGATAATGTGCCAAAGTCTTGGGGACTGTGTCACAATCTTGGTACTTCATCGAGTGCCCAAGTCATATACAGTGTTTTGCTACAACTTACTTTGTTGTCTGTCCAAGTCTGCTGTTCTTTATACCTATATGCCCACAGTCCTGGTGATCTTACCAATGTATGACACCCCACACTGGTACGTAATGTTATGAATACCCGGCTTTCAAAGCCCCAGGTCATCCTTTACGTTCCCCAGCATTGTTCCAATTATTGAAGGTTTGTAATACAAACCTTTTAATTTATGATTCACATTTCTGATCCTGAAAAAGACTGATTCAGTACTTGGCAGGCATGCCACACTCTTTCCGTCTTCTGTTTCCTTTTCTGGATACTAAGCCTGACAGGAAGAGGCCCTCTCGATGTCTCCAGACGAAAACTTATTTTTTCTGCTGTAAGTATTCTATTTCTGCCGCCAAACGTTCAGAATCTGACAAAACACGTGCTCTGTTGATTACTTTTCATTACTCCATTCTTCTGTGCAAGATGATAGCAGCATTTGACTTGTTGGTATAAGAAAGTGTATGTAGGTTTACGATACACACAATGCCAAAATGTGGTGTCTGCCCTCCTCTTTACAAGTACATCAAAGAATGGCAACAGTCCATCCTCCTCCATTTTCACTATGAATTTTATATCATGGCGATGGGAATTAAGGTGTACCAGAAAATCACCTAGTCTCTCACCACCACAGTTGGTTCTAGATTAACAGTAATATCATCCTAATAACCAAAAAAAAAAAAACACATCTGACTTGATATTTGGCTAAAGTAGTTAAGAGGCTAGGTTTGTGAGAGCATAGTCAGTTCAGGTTCCATTTGTTTTAATTAAGATATTTACATATATGAAATCAGAGTCTGAAGACCGAACAAGTTATGCAAGGTCAAGTTATTCAGTTTTCGTGTCAGATGTATAGTTGTGCCGTTATTTTCATTTAAATTTCGATCTGTCAAAATGCGATCACAAAGGCCCACTTTTAGTACCGTAAGCTCAAGTTGGCCATAAACAATGTTAGTTATCATATAAAGTTAGAGGAACTATTACTCACATCTTGATGATGCGATATGATATATTGTATTTTCTTATATGGCACGATTACTCTGATGTAATAATTTTGTATCATGACCAGATTCAGCAGAATTGCTGCCATCCTCATATGCTGATAATCACACTTTGATATACATAACCCTCTGCCTTATCATTGTCTTGAGAATGTGTTCACACTTTAAAAGTACATCATCATATTCGATTGTCAAAACTATAATATATGTAAAGTAAAATATTCTATTTCCAAAGGTGGGTGTATCTATACTGTCAGATTCATTAGCTGGAACATGTGTTGCTGAGAACTGAGAAAAAGAGTCAACGATACATTTACCTATTAATGGGCTTGATAGTGCACATGCGCATCATATTGGAGACAAAATTATTTGTTTTAGTAATACTACTGTTCTGGCAATTCAATATGTGAAGAATTTAAATTCAGAGCACTATCTCAACACAGTGACGAGACGAATGATTAATAATGTCTAAGTGTGAGTGATCTGCGTCAGTGAATTACAGCACGCCTGCAGTAATTAGCCATGAAAAGAAATGTCATCAAAGCTTGCTTTGCAATTAGTATGATGACTAACAAGAAGACCACATTGGTGACGGAGTTTAAATTTTTTAAATAATTATGGTACCTGAAGTTCAGAACTTAAATAACAATCAGCCGAATGCACTCGATCCAGCTATCAAAAGTCACGAGAAATTCAACTGTGAATGTTTGTAAGTGCGCCTACGTAGCAATAATAAAAACAATTCCATATTTGTCAGTGTAGTTCAAGTGACTACGTTCTAGCCTTTCAAGTATGAGGTAGGTGGTTCTAACCCTCTCGTGATAGCTTTTCTTATTTTTTTCCGTTGTGTCGAATACTTACACAGTTTTAATATCTAATGGTAATCTTTAAGAGATATGGACATTTTTGTGTATTCGTAATTTTCTGTATTTTATAGAAGTTTGTTAATAATTATGGCTTCAATCAAAAGACATTAGTTAATTTTTTTTTCAGTATTAGTTGTCGGCGGTAGTCTTTGTTTAGTTTGGGTACAGCTACGACGCTGTTTTTGGAAAGTCATCTCCATAGCTACTAATGACTTTGAAGCAGCTGTTCAGCTCGTCTACATACAAACAAACAAAACTGATACAACACGTGTAATTGGTAATCTCTAACGAGTTTTATATAACTAAATTCGATAACAAGAACTAAATATTTGTCACAGCGGGATTCGAACCATGGACGATATGGTTGTGGGGCCAGAACGTACCCAGCTGTCCTACACCAACACTTGCAAAACGTCCAAGACGATTTACACGAGAATTTTTAGAGTTGCATCGTATGGCTTTGGCTTATTGTTATTTATGTCTGAACTTCACATATCATCAATATAGATACATTCTAAAATCCGATACCCATGTTGTTTCCTTGTTAGATGACGTTTTCTCAATGTTCCTATGGCGTTCTTGGAAATCTTACAACTAATTTAGCTTAATATTCACAGAATATATGACATCAACTGCGATTGGGCGAAGCTGAAAATGTGTACACAGCCGGGATTCGAACGCGGGTCTCCTGCTTTCCAGGCAGTTGCGCTGACCCCTACACCACTGGGGACACAGTGATCACAGCACCTGCAAGGACTACCTTAAGCACGCTTCCCGTCTTTCCCGTTATTTCGGAACAGACGCCACACTCACACACACACACACACACATATATATATATAATATGCCGGTGACGGGCAATGATAATGATCCTATCGTTAGTGGGGAGGGATGGGCAAGTTTGAAGCCCTTACTCTTAGTTAGTTTCATAACTACGAGTTTGAGTACTGTGGGCAGGGCGAAGCTGGGAATTTGTATCTGACGGGAGGCGTGCATAGGTAGTCCTTGCAGGTGCGGTGATCACTGTGTCCCCAGTGGTGTAGGGGCCAGCGCAACTACCTAGAAGGCAGGAGACCCGGGTTCGAATCCCGCCTGGGTACACATTTACAGCTTTGCCCAATCGCAGTTGACGTCATATATTCTGTGAATATTAAATAATAACAACTGCAGGATCAGAAGTTACGTCTGTTCTTTCGGAACACAGCAATGAATATGTTGTCTTCATGAATTAAATACGATGTTTTAAGAAAGAAAAGAGAAACTGTATTAATATCTCAACTATTTCTCTGTAACAGATTAGCTGTAGATATGAACTAGAACAATAGACGCACTACTCACCCCCTAAAGAGTACGTAAATTATTTCCAAAAAGATTGTGCATTTAGCTTTGATATTAGTCCCATGTCGGTGTCCGTTAATGCGCAGCACAGTAATTTCCGTCGACATTGAGTTTTCTTTTTCTGCAGACGGTTGGCTGGAGTTTATTTTGACGCATTTCCCACACGTCTGCTATCGTGACAACATCATAGGCCTGAAAGAGAATCCCGCAGAGAACTCAACCTTTTTCGGTTAGGAGTCTTCCTGTGTTCCATTTAGTATTCATTGCAATCTCCGGCTCCCTTCCGGATATTTCTGTTATCTTTGATTTACAATGAGGTCGAGACGGAAGTTCTGGAACTCGCCCCGAGGCAGCGCTGTCATGCAGACCTATCCTCATTCAATTATTGTTTGTTCATTTCTGTCTCCGTCGTCTCCCTCGCGGAATTCATCGTGCCGCTGCAGTCAGATATTAAACTTCTACGGACGGCTGAATAAACGAGAGCGACTCTCTCTCTCTCTCTCTCTCTCTCTCTCTGCTTCCTTCTCTTTCTTCCCTTCCGTTCTCTCTGCCATTCTGTGCACAGCACTCAGCTAGGGACAAAGTGCCGAAAATGGCTATATCTGCTCTTTGCGAGCCAAACCAAGAGGTCGTTATGGAGCCTATTTGGCGTATTGCTCTGCTGCTAAATCCATTTCGTTGCCTTACCTCCGCAGCATCCTGAAATAAAAATACTTCCATATTCAGAATCTTGGTCTATATTAGTAAGATAATCCAGAAGGTGTCATTGTTTTAAAATTACTGTGATTTTCTGGTCTACTGTGCAGTGGTATGATGGTCTGCCTATTGAGACGCATTAGCCGAAGCCATTTCAAGGGGAATGTTAGCTACTTTGGATGTCGGAATCACACCCTGGCTCGCTACTGACTGACAGTAGCGAGCCAGAGCGTAATACGGACAACCAAACCAGTTAAGATTCCTCTTGAAATGCCCTCCGCAGATGGAAAATAATGAGTCTTAGTGTTCTGCTAAGAATGCTGAAGATGAGGTGGGTGGATCGCGTAACTAATGAGGAGGTACTGAACAGAACTGGGGAGAAAAGAAATTTCTGGCATACCTTGACTAAAAGAAGGGATAGATTGGTAGGACACATTGTTAGACATCAAGGAATGGTGAATTTAGCGTTGGAGGGAAGTGTGTCGGGTAAAAATCGCAGTAGAAGACAAAGAGATGGATACAGTAAGCAGATTGAGACAGATTTAGGTTGCCGTTCTTATGTGGAGATGAAGAGGCTTGCTCAGGATAGAGCATTGTGGAGAGCTGCATCAAACCAGTCTATGGACTGAAGATCACAACAACAACAACAGTGTTCTGCTTGTACCGAGTGCAGGTCAGCATTCCATTCGTAAATACTAAACGCAACGAGAGCTGTAGCTTATCTTAGCCCAGACTGTAAGGCGTGGGCTGAGGCCGGTGTGTCCTGGACGAATGCACTCTACGACGCAACACTCGCCACGTCTACGTCATACCAACATACGACCATCTCTTGCATGCAGGTAGAATCTGGTTTCCTCCATTAAGATCGTTCACTACCCATTATGCCAGCTTGTAAGTAAAGCCCTGACGGCACAAGTTAAGTACATCTACATACATACTCCGCAATTCACCGTAAGGTGCGTGGCGGAGGGTACACTGTACCACTACTGGGCACTTCCTTTCCTATTCCACTCCCAAAATAGAACGAGGAAAAAAAGAATGCCTATATGCCTCAGTACGAGCCGTAATTTCTGTTATCTTGTCTTTGTGATCTTTACGCGAAATGTAAGTAGGCGGCAGCAAGATCGTACTACACTCAGCTTCAAATTCCGGCCCTCTAAATTTACTCAACAGAAATTCACGAAAAGAACGTCGTCTTTCCTCCAGCGATCCCCAATTGAGTTGCCGGAGCATTTCCGTGACACTCGCGCACTGGTCGAACCTACCGGTAACAAATCTATCTGCTCGCCTCTGAACCGCCTCTATGTCTTCCTTTAAACTGATCTGCTGCGAGTCCCAAATACTTGAGCAATACTCAAGCCATGGTCGTACAAGCGTTTTATACGCGGTCTCCTTTACAGGTGAAGTACATCTTCCCAAAATTCTCCCAATAAACCGAAGTCGGCAGTCCGCCTTACTCACAACTGTCCTTACATGCTCGTTCAATTTCATATCGCTCTGCAATGCTACGCCTAGATATTTGAACGACGCGACAGCAACAAGAAGCTCACTACTAATGCTGTATTCGAACATTATAGGGTTGTTTTTCCTACTCATGCGCATCACCTTACATTTTTCTACGTTGATAGCTAGCTGCCATTCATCGCACCAACAAGAAATTTTGTCTAAGTCATCTTGTATGCTATTACAGTCATTTAAAGATGACACCCTCCCATACACCACAGCATCATCAGCAAACAGCCGCAAATTACAACTTACTCTGTCCATCAGGACATTTATATAAATAGAAAATAATAGCGGTCCTATCACACTCCCCTGGGGCACGCCTGACGATACACTCGTCTCTGATGAACACCCCGCCCCCGAAAACAACGTACTGCGTTCTATTACTTAGGAAGTCTTCCAGCCAGTCACAAATCTGTGAACCTATTCCATAAGCTCGTATCTTCGTTAGCAGTCTGCAGTGTGGCACCGCGTCGAACGCCTTTTTGAAGTCAAGAAAAACACAATACGCCTGTTGCCCTTCATCCATGGCTCGCAAGATGTCATGTGAGAAAAGAGCAAGCTGAGTTTCACATGAACGATGTTTCCTAAACCCGTGCTGATTCATGGAAATAAGCTTTCCCGTTTCAAGGAAATTTACCACATTCGAACTGAGAATTTGCTCCAAAATTCTACATGAAACTGATGTCAACGATATTGGCCTGTAATTGTGTGGGTCAGTTCTCTTTCCTTTCTTATAAACGGGAGTCACCTTCGCTTTTCTTCAATCACGAGGAACTTTGTGCTGAATTAAAGATTCGCGTTAAAAGCAAGCTAAGTAGGGGCCAACGCCGTAGAATAGTCTTTGTAAAACCGGACTGGTATTCCATCCGGACCAGCAGACTTTTTCGTATTTAGCTCTCTCAGCTACTTCTCTACACCGGAAATACCTATTGCTATGTCCCCCATTTCGGAATTAGTACGTTGATCAAATGATGGTACATTTGTGCGGTCCTCCTGCGTGAAAGATTTCTTAAAGATTAAATTTAGAACTTCAGCTTTCCGATTGCTTTCTTCTATTACTGCCCCGGAATGATCAACGAGTGACTGGACAGTGAGCTTTGACCCGCTTATCGATTTTACATAAGACCAGAATTTTTTCGGGTTCTCGGAAAGATCTTTTGCTAAGGTATGGCTGTGATAATTATTGTATGTTTCGCGCGTCGATCTTTTTATAGATGCTCGAATCTCTACTAACTTTTGCCTGTCATCATTTGCGTGTTCTTTTTTGAATCGAGAAACTGAAAAAGTAGTGTGCTTTGATACTGTTGCGTAGGGACAAGACTTACTAGAGTTACTCTCACTTCTAGTGGCCAAATGGCAGTAGTTTGTTTTGAATATTCATGCCCCACGAAGCCTATACGATCTGACACTCTTACCCTTACGTCCAAATATGTGAGAATTTTGATATGAACACTATTCAGTTTAATGATCAGTACACAGATTAATAGTTTCAACATAATATTTTCCCCCACTCATTTGAGATTTATGCTACGCAATTCAAAAACTTATTATATCTTAAGTCAACAGTGTTAGTGATGTCGTATAATGATATAATTACGTTAGGTTGAACCCTAACACTGTAATATATTTGAATAGTACTTACTTTCAAGAGGCATTCCTTATCTTTCATTACAATTATATAGCCTAGTATTACATAACTAGCAAAGCTAATAACTTATTAAATAATGAAACCGGTTTTAACCGCCGCGGTGGAGTCGCCAAGCGCATTGAGGCGCTATGATCCGGTGCGCGCGGCCGTTCTCCGTCGGCAGTTCGAATCCTCCCTCGGGCATCAATTTCTTTGCTGTATTAGTTAGTTTGTAAGTAGTTTGTAAATTTATGGACTTATGTTCCCTCAGTTAACTACCTTAAGCTTAACAAACATTTTAACATTTTTTTGAACAGATTTTAACCATTAAAATCCAAGAGATAATATTATTCATACCTTAGCGCGGACAATCGAGTAAGAACGTTTACCACTATTCAAAGAACATAGTAAAGTGTTAAATACCACCAAAGACAAAAAAATAAAGAAACCTGTGTCACATAAATGTATCATCTGTAATGAATTCTAAGTTATAATACCTATAAATCTTTAATCCCAAATCCTTACAATGTAGCACACACGCGCGCGCGCGCGCGCGCGCACACACACACACACACACACACACACACACACAAAACAATAAAAATTATGCCATCTCTATTAAATTTTATACATTCTGTTTGTGATAAAACTATGTAAACATACAGTATTCGGAGGTGCTAGCAAACAACTGACTGAATTAGTGGCTGAAAGAAGCATAAAACTACACCATGTATAGTCATAATGTTGCAAAGCATGTAAGAAATACTAGGCTATATAATTTTAAAGAAAAATATGTTTTGGCAGAAAAGACACCGTACGATGGCTCTTCGGACGAAAGATATTAGAGTGTCCTGGTTTAATCTAACAAGGCAATTGAATTCAACTGTGTCCACAATACAAGTTGAAAGTAAAAGTGTTTCACCATTTCTGTTATAAACTTACCAAGTGTGATGCAACCATTTCATATTAAGCGCAACCGTTGCAGTCAATTCACAAAACACAACCTTGTTACATGATCACCTGGCTTGAAAACTTGCACAGCAGTTGTTTTATAAAGCTGTAACTGATGTAACCTGCCAACTGTTTCGGAAGAGCCATACGAAAATCCCATTGGCTGGAAAAGACGTATAACTGATTTTCTGGGAGACCTTTCGACATATGACTGATTTTATCCGAAGTTTCCTCTTTGAATGTTGTACGTGGTTGTTTACGTTTTATGGCAAGAAAACTAATTCCCGTTTCACAAAATTTCTTGACCAGTTGATGATTCATATTTTGGGAAACTAAACATCAGGAAACTCCACTTGAAACAGTCTACTTACTGCTGGCAATGATTCTGTACGCACGTATGAAATCATAAATGAACACTATTTGGCGAACAGAATACTAGGATTTCACTGTTCACCAGCAACACTTCACACATTACTTCAATACATTGAACTGTCGCTTGACGAACTGGTGCTGGCTGTTCTAAACGTCTCTATACACAGAGACGTCGCTGCGGAGGGGAAATTTCTATCCCGTTGAAAGGCAAATAAATAAAATAAATGAAGAGCAATAAAACCTCGACTGTCTCTCCCGCGGTCGCGCCCACCGCAGCAGGCATCGCCGGCCAGCTGCGTTGCGCTGACGCGGTTGCCTTAACGATTGATCGATAAGTATATCTACCGATCTATTTCTCTCAATCTTTCTCCTATATTACTTTCATAATGCTATCATGTGACACCACCTACACTCAACCACATACAAAATAACGCTCTGGGTGGACGTTCAGCTGCACTAAGTTGTACACTTTGAAGATGACATCGACGAAGTAAAAGTTTGCGTAGAATCGCCTACACAGTAATGTAACTGACATACACCCTTGCCGCTACTTAACTGGTGCTGCTTCTACTATTTTGTCAGGTGCTGTTATGATCAGTCGTCCATTTTCTGCTAAAGGAATCTGTTTCGTACAGACGTGCGTGTATTGTTTGAACGTCTTGTAGTTCGGTAAACAACTGGTGGCTGAGATAAGACAAATAGAGTGCTTCAATTGCGTTATACTGGGCCCGTCCGTATAGACGTATATTTGCCATCTCCAATTTCTAGTTTCCCATTGTAATACTATTTTTTTCATTAATTTTGTTTTTGGTTTAAAGTCCTGCAGCTTTTTAATATAAAGCAGGATGTACATTTCAAATTTTACATTTTATATAAACAATCCATGCATGATTTAACATTTCACAAGGGCATCATCCACAAATGTTCAGTTTCGCCTTTGATCGTCACCAAAACAGTCCGAAATCAATTCATCAAAATGTCCTACTTTAAGCAACTGGTAAGTGCGGAAAAACCTATTAAGACTTTACCCTTCCTCGAGAGATTCTAAAATTAGCTAGGCTTACAATCGAAGGAAATTTACAGTTTAAAAGAAGGAATCTTACAAATTTTTAGAGGCCTTGTGAACGAGTAATCAAACCAACAACTTTCCTGGAAATAAAAAAATAATAATAAAAAAAAAAAAAGAAAAAAAAAAACGGTTTCACCCACACCATTACAAATTAACAAACAATCTCTTGAATTCATCGTTAAACGTACGTTAAGTTGAACTTTGCCTTAAACAAGCCTTAATGCAACTAGGCTTAGGCGCAAAAAAAAAAAAAAAAAAAAAAAAAAAAAAAAAAAAAATTCAGAATATCAATGAAACTGGTGATCTCTCATTAGGAAGCTAGGCCTTGCATTAACACACAAACAATAGCCTAAAACCACAATAAACACATTTGTTTTAAAATTCTTACAGCTAGAACTTGGAGCTCCAAGTAAGGTTCCCACCAAAAGGAAAAAAAAAATAATATTTACACAAGTCATTATAAAAATTCCAACGAGGCCAGTTTTGTCTCCGACCCGCGCGCACACGCCGCGCAGGACAGCACGGACGGAGGAAGGGTGGCCGCGGAAGCCGAGCAAACACCGCCCACTGCGCCGTCGTAAATGCCACCACAACAAGCATAAGGGTGCCTACAACAAATGAGACGAGAATTACCTAATGTTTTGCAATAAGTAGCACAACCTGAACGCTCACAAGAGGTTCTGAGCTGCTAACTGCGTTAAACGAACAGCCCTGAGCTCCGCAAGAAGGCACATAAATAAGCATTACACTCCAAGGACATTCAGCAGTACCCTATAGGCTGATAAGACGCTTCATCAAAATACCAGCAATGCGCGTCTCAAATAGTGAGTTCTGACCCTTATCGTTTCTGTCGTTTGAACATTTCGCATAAGTTGACAGACAAAGAGAACTTAGATTTGTTTTGTACACAAGTGTCTGAGAAGATTAGCGATTAAATGACAACCCAAGCTCTTTGCAGACGTGATGAAAGGTCTAATTCCATCAAAACGACACTTGCACAGTGTAGGGATGCAGGATTAGATCTACTGCAAGTGACGTAAACGATCACAGACGGGGGAAGAACCCCGAAATCTTCGCATTACCCGGATCCCGCTGCTGAAAGTGCCGAGAACTCCAAAACAGGGATGCCTTCCACTTCAGACCGACAAGGTGTTCGCACCGTCACTCAGCGGGTCAACAACCCCGTAGCCAAACCTGACCGCCGCGCTCGCCGAGGCTCTCGAACTCCCAGCCTTTTTCCGCCTCGCGGGCAGCGCTCCGCGCACGTGACGCCCTACCAGCGCCCCCAATGACCTCTCGATGCGCGGACCGATTCAGAAAACAAGGGAAACAAAATTGCCCTCTCCATAAGAACGAATCAGTTATGCCAAACTTCCGACTCCCGTAGACACTGTTTATTATTGGGTTTTCCCTTCCATTTGGTTTAGCTGTGACATAAATGTTCTGTCTTTGTACTTAGTGCTTTCTGTTTGACCATGTTTTTGTTATTATAATTGTCTGTTTACAATGTGCAGTATCCCATGACACTTTCAGAAATGTGTGTCTCATAGTGTCCTATAACTGTTGCCACATATTGGTTATAAGCTATCATTATTTTTGATACGTTCGTATCTATTACATCTCGCGCGTGTTGTGGGGCGCTATCTGTCCGTACGGCGAGTTACGTCGTAAGTGTAGCGGCGCCTTATGGGTGGCACCCCAAGGGGGCGCTCGCGTCTGGGTTTTGGCGGAGTGGAAAGAGACCCGAGGCAGGGAGGTTAGCGGCCGAAGAGCGCGCCAGTGAGGTGAGCGGCTTGCTGGACTGACTGCTAACCATAGTTTGGAGGCTTATAGAGCCATTGGTTTTCGGCGTGTTTTGGAGCTGGAGGCGCATCCTGAAGAGTGAACTATTGATGACCGGCGCAGCCCGTGCACGCGCCCAGTTTGCAGCAGCGGTTCACAACGATGCCTTTCGCTGCTTCAGCCGCATGGGGATCCGTGTCCCTGTATGTATACCTTCTGGGATTAAGCGCGTCAAGGACAGAGACTGGCTTGTGTTTTGAACCTAGCCGTCGTTTTAGGTTTTATATTTGGATGCTGACAAGGTTAAATGGCGGCGTTTGTAAGTGTATCCAAATGTTGAATATCGAGACTCTATCTTAACATTTTGAGAGTAGTGTTAAACCTTTTTCTAAACTCAGATACTGTGGGTTGAACGCTTGTAAAATTAAAAGGGGTGTTATTGGTGAATTTGTTCAGCTGATGTACATCGAGACAATATTGTAAACTTTTGAATGTTGTGTTAAACCTATTCTAAACTGTAACGTTGATTGTTGTTTAGTACCAATATAGACCGGTTTTGAGTACGCACTAAATCAAAGTAATTTGTAAATTGGTTAATTAACTGTGTACTTTAAGAGTTAGAGTTGTTTTATAAGGAATATTTGGTAAATTGATTGAATAACTGTGTACCTTAAGAGTTTGAATTGTTTTATAAGAAAATTATATTGTTGTTCATTACCAAGCCGTCCGGTTTGCCAAATAAAAAGGAGGAACAGAAAATTAATTTCCAAGCTCTAACATCCTCAGGGCCTGGTGTCTTCCGCTTAGGGATCCCTGTATCCTAGCTGACCTACTCGACCGTTAATGAGTCCTACCGAGGGCCACTTCAATTTTTTTCACTATCATTATTCTACAATGTTGTATCATACATGGTAATGTCTATGGTTGTAATAGTACATGAATTGTACTGTAAGTCCATTCACTAACAACTGACATCACATATCACTCCAGGTTTACTATCGTGCACTCGATATCAACTACGCCCTTGAAGGTTCGATTCCTTCCTCGGGCATGGGTTTGTGTGTTATCAGTAGGATACTGTCTGTTAGTTTCATTAGTTTTCAAGTCTAAGGACTTATAACCGAATTAGTTAAGTCCCATAGATTTATAACATTTTACTTTTAACAACTGCCTTCAGGTATCACCCCACCCCCTCCTTATACTGTACATGTACTCAATAACAACTGCCAGCAAGTATAAATCAACTTGTACTGTACTGAAAATACGTGTTACTCCTCCTTAGCTTATTGCCTGTGTTGACATGTTTACTTTACTTCGCAAGAGAAATGCGTGTCTTTGAATGCAAAACTATAGCATATAGACGTGAAGTGCGATGAAACGTTCATGTGACTTGTGAGCGCTACTTAAAAGACCACCATACATAATTAGTTTGTATTATGGTCACCATAAAATTTCCTGTTACACGGTAACGAAAACAAATAAATTGTTGTTTTTATTGTTGTGAGTAGTTGAAGGGGACTAAGCAGCACGGTCATCAACAAATAAACCATTTGTTTACTAGACATGTTTTACATGACAGCCGGTTCTTTGTGAAATCTCCGGAGCTTTCCCACATATTTAGATACACACTCTACACATGTGAGGGTGGTTTTAGAAGTTCTCCGAATCACCAGGAGACATCAACATCATCGGTATGAGTTGTTCAAGTGATTTCCATTGGACTGTTGCTTGTAAACACGTGTCACGTCAGTGCTCTTCGAAGAGAGGTGTGGCAGTAACGTGGTTCTGTTGTTGTTCCCGTGTAGTGATTTGCGAAAATGGAAAATAGATTGAGATTCAGTGATGAAGTACTTCGTAAAGAATTCTACGAAAGCAAATGACAGTCATGCCGATTACCAGAATACACTTGGGGACCCTGCTCCTTCATATTCAACTTTTGGCAAGTGGACAAATGAATTTAAATTTCGTCGGGAGGTCTTAGATGATGATCCGCGCTGTGGTCGGCCCAGATGTGAACCTACTCAAGAAAGGTGCACGCTGACGTACGTTGTCGGAGGTTCGAGTTCTCTCTCGTACGTGGATGTTTTTGTTGTTCTCACGATAAAATAGTTCAAGTAGTTTGTAAGTTTAGGGACCGATGACTACGGCTGTTAAGGTCCGATAACTATAGAGACATTTTAAATTTTTTATTACAGAAGTCATGCAAAAGTACACAAAAGAGTGGTGGTGAATCGGCAATGGAAAGTGCGTGAAAATACACTTAACAGATATCATCTGAAAGGGTATATCACATTTTAACTGAAGAAATATATATATATATATATATATATATATATATATATATATATATATATATATATATATATATATTTCTTCAGTTAAAATGTGATATACCCTTTCAGATGAGTTGTTCAAGTGATTTCCACTTCAGTTAAAATGTGATATACCCTTTCAGATGATATCTGTTAAGTGTATTTTCACGCACTTTCCATTGCCGATTCACCACCACTCTTTTGTGTACTTTTGCATGACTTCTGTAATAATATATATATATATATATATATATATATATATATATATATATATATATATACTGGCCATTAAAATAGCTCCAATAAGAAGAAATGCATATGATAAACGAGTATAGGTGCCCATGCAGCTTCAACACAATATCACAGTTCATCAAGAGTACTGTGCCGTATTGTGACGACGCAGTTGCTCGGCCACCATTAACCAGACATTTTCAGTTGATGAGAGATCTGAAGAATGTGCTGTCCAGGGCAGCAGTCGAACATTCTCTGTATCCAGAAAGGCCTGTGCAGGACCTGCAACATGCGGTCGTGCATTATCCTGCTGAAATGTAGGGTTTCGCAGGAATCGAATGAAGGGTAGACCACGGGTCACGCGGATGAGCTGCTTGTCATCTCGACTGCAAGTGATACGAGGCCTTTGGGATCCAGCGCGGCGTTTCGTATTGCCCTCCTGAACCCACCGATTCCATATTCTGCTAACAATCATTGGATCGCGACGAAAGCCAGGCGCAATGTCGCGTTACGATAAAGCGCATTCGCTATAGGCTACAATCCGACCTTAATCAAACTCGTAAACCTGATGGTACGCATTTCTTCTCCTTACACGGAGCATCACAACGTTTCACTAGGCAACGCCGGTCAGCTGAGGTCTGTGTATGAGAAATCGGTTGGAAACTTTCCTCATGTCAGCACGTTGTATGTGTCACCACCGGCGCCAACTTGTGTGAATGTTTTGAAAAGCTAATCATTAGCATATCAAAGCATCTTCTTCCTGTCGGTGAAATCGCTGGCCGCGGTGGCCGAGGGGACTGAGGCGCTACAGTCACGGTCTGCACGGCCACTACGGTCGGGGGTTCGAATCCCCCCTCGGGCATGGATACTTGTGCCGACCTTAGTATTAGCTAGTTTGTACGTAGTTTGTAAGTTTAGTGACTGATGACCCCGTAGTTAAGTCCCATAAGCTATACAAACATTTGAACACTTTTGTCGGTGAAATTTTGCGTTTATGGTACGTCATCTTCATGGTGTATCAATTTTAATGCCCATGTGTGTATATCAGCAAATTGTTGCCTCGACTCTTCACGATGAAAAACGCACGAGAATGGAAATGTCAGAAAAAATGTTTGGCACTTTTTCAAAGAAACTAACATGATTTTTTTTCTCTGGTTCGTGACCGCAGAAGAAACGTGGATGAAAACTATACCCCAGAGAGAAAGAACATCAATGAAAGCATTGGAAACCTGCTGATGCTTCGTCAACAAAGAAAGCAAAGACAATTGTTTCGGATGGAAAGGAATGAAATAAGTGATTTGGGATGTGAAGGGGATTCTGTTTTCATATTATCTCCCCATTGGACAGACTATTATTGGAGAATACAATGCTAACGTCCTGGACAAAATACCAAGTTTAGCGAGGAAGAAAGTCATATTTCACCAAGACATTGCGCGTACACACACATGTGCCGTTCCCATGGATAAAGTACACGAACTAATGTACGAATTTTTGCCGAACCCGCCATATTCGCCTGATATGGCTCCGTCAGACTTGTATCTCTTCCCAAAACAAACTTTTCCTTGTACTAAGTTTCACTTTAAACAAACAATTTATATGATGGGTTTCATGAAGGATAATGCTATAATCTCTAAAATATAATTTTATTCCGACGATAGGTTTCGATAGTCTCTACCATCATTTTCTGGGCTATAAATGTTTAGAAAGCTGTTATTTTGCGAGGTCAACTGTTGTTGTTTAAAATAATGTAAAGTGCATGGATCCACTATGTCACTGTACATGTCAGTATAAGTGGCAGCAGGACAGTAGAATATCTACAGTAATGGAGAAGAGTGTCTTACTGTCACTTACACTGACGTGTATATTTTAACTACAGTGACATAGTGGATCCATGCACTTTAAATTATTTTAAACACCAACTGCTGATATCGCAAGATGAAGGCTTTGGAAACATTTATAAACCAGAAGATGATGGCAGACACCATCGAAACCGTTTGTCGGAATAAAATTATATGTTACCAATCTTAACATTATCCTTCTTGGAACATTTCATAATATTTCATTGCATCCTTGCTCTCTGAACAAATAAAGTCAAACAACTGAATCCGAAGTTGAAAACCCTTTTTCAGACCTGGAGAAATCTCATTTTCGAGATGGGCGCTGGAACAGACGTCACTTCTGATCCTGCAGCTGTTATTCTTTCATATTCATAGAATATATGACATCAACTGCGAATGGGCAAAGCTGGAAATGTGTACCCAGCCGGAACGCGAAACCGGGTCTCCCACTTTCTAGGCAGTTGCTCTGACCACTACACCATTGTGGACACAGTGATCACCGCACGTGCAAGGACTACCTAAGCACGCCTTCCGTCAGATAGAAATTCCCAGCTCTACCCTGCCCACAGTACTCAAACTCATAGTTTTGAAACTTATTCCCGTGAGAGTAGTGGGGAGGGGTGTGCAGATTTTGGGCCCTTACTCTCTCAGAACTATGAGTTTGAGTACTGTGGGCAGGGCAGAGCTGGGAATTTGTGTCTGACGGGAGGCGTGCTTAGGTAGTCCTTGCCGGTGCTGTGATCACTGCGTCCCCAGTGGTATAGTGGTCAGGCAACTGCCTATAAAGCGCGAGAACAGGTTTCGCGTCCCGGCTGGGTACCCGTATTCAGCTTTGATCCCATATGTTCTATGAATATAAATTGCATTACTCTTCAAGGAGAATGCAATGAAAAATAATAATGCCGCGGTGGAGTAGCCGAGCGGTCTAAAGCGTCTCGCTGCGAAGCGTGCGGTTGCTCGCCGTGGAAATTCGAGTCCTCGCTCAGACATGGGTGTGTGTGTTGTCCTTAGGTTAGTTTACCTAGGTTTAAGTAGTTTGTAAGCTAAGGACTGATGACCACGCAGTTTGGTCCGATAGATTTAAAAATAGTTGAACTTTTTTTTTCGAAAATAATAGAAGACTCAGTGATATAAGGCCTTTTTTTCTATTCCGTTCCGAGAACTTTTCAAACCACTCTAATTCCAAAGTGATTGATGACCAGCGGAAAAATTACGCTTCGTTCAAATGTTTGTTAAGCTTAAGGGACTTAACTACGGGGTCATCAGTCCCTAAACTTACAAACTACTTATGAACTACCTACAACTAAGGACGGCACAAATATCCATGTCCGTGGGGGGATTCGAAATCCCGACCGTAGTGGCCGTGCAGTCCGTGACTGAAGCGCCTCAGTCCCCTCGGCCACCGCGGCCGGCATACGCTTCGTATTGTATCTTGTTGAAGGCGAGTATTACTATGGAACGTCTGGAGCGAGCAACTGGCCACGGTTACCGTTGATTGAGAGGGTCGTCCACTGCGCAGCGTTCCTGGCCTTGACGCATTGATTCCCCCGCGGCCGTCCAAGTTATGACCGGCGAGGCGCCAAGTGAGGCCCGCCCACTACTGACAGCGCGGACTAATTTACAGCGCTCTTTCGGGCTTTTGGGAGCCGGCGCCGGAAGCTGGTGTTAACGTTTATGGATTCGCAGATAAAATCATTACACGTTTGATGGCAGACCGGGAGGGCGGGCGGCCTTTAAAACTGCCGTATAATTTACGGGCCATTTGAGCGGCCGTGTGCCCCGGCGGCGGAGCGGTGAGCGGCGCCGGCAGCCGTCGGGCCGTCCGGGGATCCGGCTTAGCGGATAAAGCGGGATATGGGCCGTAGCGCGCGCCGTGTTTTCCTTATCCCGATGTCCATTAAGTAAATTGGCTGCTTGTTAAACTTAGTTACAGGCCCGACTCGAAGCTCTTCGCAACGAATCACGGCGAGCGGCTTGTTGCAAAACGGGAACCCATTCGGCTCTCTCCGCCGAATGAAGACTTTAGTGGCGGATGCCCTCCGCCAGGGGGCGCAGACACAGTCGGGGAGGAACCACTGCTCTTGTTGTGACCGCCGTTACACTGGACGCGTTGGTTACCTCTGTGAGTAGCCGAGTTTTCTCTTCTGCAACATTATTCAGGATGTTTCACTTAAACTTTTCACCTAACATACAGGGTGTTTCACTTAATGTGTTTGCCTCTGTAAGTTACGAAGTAATAGGCGATTGAAATATTTATTGTGGTACGTAGGTCACCATAAAGGTCATTTCACACCGGCGTAGCTTATCGCCAGCTACGTCTTCGGGAAGACGTCGCAGACGTACCTCGTTATGTAATGCAATGGGGCATTTCGCATCCACGTCAACGCCACCTAGATACAAGGCCTAAGCGCTGTCTGAGAAGAGTAGTCATAACACAAGCAAAATATTTGTCTCACGCAGCGTTGTGCTGAGTTTGGGAATACGTACAAGTTGCACACTGTCTTTCAGAATATTTTTCGTGTTATCTATGTGATTCTCCGTGCAGATTTTTGCTGGTATGAGACAAAATGCTGAATATGAATCGTCCGATTCCACTGTCGATAAGATATCTTATTAATAGTTCATAAATTTGTTATGCCAAATCAAATTTGTCTGTGAATCACATAAATAACATTAATAACATTCTAAAATACAGTGTGTAACGTGTACGTATTCCCAAACTCAGCACAACGCTTCATAAGGCAAACAGTTTGCTTGTGTTATGACTACTCTTGGGAGGCAGCGCACACGTCTTGTATCTATAGGTGGCGTTGGACGCGTCCAACCGGGATACATAATACGCGTATCTCCGGCTACGCCTGTAAACGTAGCGTCGCTGCGTATCTCGACTCGCGCATGCGCTCTACACTGCTCCATAAAACAATTATTTCCTTGTTGGGAACTTTATAAATAACTGAAAGGCATTTCTCTGCTAAGAGTAATTTTTGATTTGGTTGTTGAAATTATTATTATTATTTCTTCTTTTTTTGTCATGGCAGTAACATTCTAGATGATACGCAGGATCCTCAGAATCAAATAAACGATGAAGGAGTTGTTAATGCTGAAGCTTCTGCTACTCCAGATGATGACTAAATTTTCAACTCTGGTTACGATATCAGCCAACCCCTGCTCAATGACTGTCCTGCCTCGAAGCTGGCGGCCGCAACCTGGTCAGTATGGCATAGCCCGGGCTGGTGTAAGGCCTTGTCTCAAGGTGATGTTGTATCAGCACAGTCCGGAACAAACCCAAGGGAGTCGACAAAATTCTGAATTTTCTGAAAAATAAGAAGAATAACAAACCTATTTGACTGTCTTGAATGAAATGAATTTGTTTTTTGGTAGCAAATCAATATTGGTAAAAGAATTGCTTCGAAGGTTACAAAACAGAGTAAAGAGAGAAGTTTTGGACGCAGTAATCCGAGATGAAGATGAGTGATTCATTGATGAGTGTAATAACACCGTCAGCGCGTCAAGCTAGCTCTCCATTATCGTCTCCTAGTAGCTCCTCTGGCACTTCAACATGGTCAGGTAGTAACTATTCAAACCATCCCACGACCGTTCACCATAGAAATGAAGCATCACTTACGCAAACTGCCACATTGCTCCGATCATTGGAAGAAGACACAGATGTTGGTTAGTTAGTGGGATAAACAACTGAAAGCACTCTTCAAATAATTTAAGCACATAACGCGTGAACTTTAAACTCAAACAATATATATCTTGATTCTTGAGTTTCTCCCGGCGTATTTGATAATCAAAATATCCATGGGTGTACTGCCGGTCTATAGTGTCCAACGGGTACAATATTTCGGTGATCATACATGTCGCCATCATCAGGTGAACTGACGGACTGAGCTCCTGGAAACGCGCCGGCACGGAGATTCGCACGCTACGGCGGCTAGAAGGGAACTGGGTTCTAGCCTGGTAGTGGGCGATTTAAATACCCGCGGAGCGACCCCTCCGTGGTCCGCGCTCCGCGCCGCAGTCGCGCATTGGAACCGATTTCGACGGCGTCTGAGAAGACGTCGGTGTGAGGGCTCTGTCCGCCGTGGTACATTTACTCTTAATTAACCCAATCGCAGGTTCCCAAGCTTTGCTAAGATTACAGCCACAGTCACGGTTTATGATGTCGTCACTTGTGCGAATTTCAATGGCCTCTCTAACGACGCAGTCCCAGTATCTCGACGTCTGTACCAGAATCCTAGTGCGTTCATAATCCATCGCGTGAGTCTCCGACAAATAATGTTCAGCGACCGCTGACTTGCTCGGAAACATCAATCGTGTGTGCCTCTGATATTCAACGCATCGATCCTCGACGGTACGCATCGTCTGTCCAATATATGACTTGCCACACTGACACGGAATCTGGTACACGCCGGTGTTCCTCAAACCGAGATCATATTTGGCGCTCCCCACCAGTGCACGAATTTTATTCGGCGGACAATAGACAGTTCCAACCTGGTGTTTCTTCAAAATGCGGGCGACCTTCCCCGAGAGTGCTCCGGTATTTGGATTGAACGCAGTGCCTACATCCTCTCTCGTGTTTTCATTCGTTTCCACAGGTTGTGCTGTAGTGGTTGGGCGGAGAGCCCGCTGAAATATTGTGTCCGTTGAACACTATAGACCAGAAGTACACCCGTGGATATTTTGATTAAAATATATCTTATGATGATTTTGTGGTTTTGGCTTATTAATATATGTCAATCAGCTTTTACATTATGTTCTATCACAGCAACCGACAAATATACTCGTCTAATATAACTGCAATTATCATATGTTTTTACTCCGTTTACTACAACCTTATACTAATTACTATTTTGTTACCTGAGACAAATAGCTAGCCGTTTTTCCGTAGGTACTTATTTTCTGTAATTTGTATTCTGTTTTTTAATGTCACTGCTGATAAAAGTTCATTTAACTGTTCTTCATTAATCATGAATTAAGTTTTATAGTTTTCATCCTCAGGCTGTAAATCTTGCATTAGTTGGTGGTGTTCGCCAAACGCTGTTCTTCTAACATTTATCGGATGAACCCAATTCGATTTATTTGACACTGAATACAACAACAGTTTATCATCACTATCGCTTCTTGAACTACAGTCCATCCACGGAACACTGAAGTTGATATCTGGCTCATACCATGACACGATGAACTTTATTTCTGGTACCATTCACAAACAGTATTGAAGTTAGCACACATCACAACAACGGAGCAAATATGAAGATGGGATAGAAAAAGTTTGAAGAGATTGTTCTTCTAGTCA
Organism: Locusta migratoria; assembly: GCA_026315105.1. Taxonomy (NCBI): domain Eukaryota; kingdom Metazoa; phylum Arthropoda; class Insecta; order Orthoptera; family Acrididae; genus Locusta; species Locusta migratoria. Next base: position 110,310,038 of record CM048747.1, read on the forward strand.
GGATACGGGCTGCGTACGGGCTACGTAGTGCGACGTCTTCCGAAGACGTAGCTCGGGGTACGCTAGGCCGGTGTGAAATGACCTTAAGGATGGTTACACTGTGTGCGAAGCTATGAACTTAGATACTGGGTTATTTTCCAAGTAGTTACAGCAAAAATATAGAATTTTTAAAATGGAACAATAGTTGTTTCTGTCATGCACTGGAATCAATAACCCCAGCTGTGTATACATCAATTAAAATTACATTTCTCAATGACGCGAACTCACAAAAATAAATCACAAACTGACGTCGCTGCTACTACCAATGCCACAGCACACACAGCTTGACTAAATACAAAGATACGCAGGGCGACGCGCCTGATATCTGCTGTCGTCTCATAGAAGTCTTAGTAGAGTCTCAGATGGAGATGCGATTATTCTGTGGCTCCCGAGAATCACATCATAGGTCTGAATGCCGCCAGTCCATAGAAAACCGAGAGACCCGCTATGGCGTCACCTGACCTGCGAATTTTTAGTATTTCACACTATTTTTGGCCCAAAGTGTCGTAATGTACTAAACCATCTAGTAAATAATATTGAGGGACGCCCAGAAATTATGTCATGTGTAAGAAATTAGTGTTACTGACTTGAAATTGCGTTAAACTGCGTATGGGTCAGAAATAACCCACATAGTACTAATTGGATAACAGATAAATTTATCATACTTGTATTTGGCCTAGGGGGATGAAATTTTGGTGAGGTCTACAACTACATCTTGTATATTAAAAGATTCTACAAGAAATAAAGTTAGTCGGCCAGTCCAAACTACCCGACCGATATCCTTCATTTTTGTTTCAAACGATAGGTATTCATCTATAGATTTGTCATCATGTATCAGAATTTGCATAACTCTTGCCTTCCTTTTTCTATAATCAAACGCGATTTCATTCTGTATAATCTTTTTGTTTCACGATATCTTCGGTTCTAATTAATGTACGCAGTTCTTTTTGACCTAACAACACTCACGTTTTAAACACTTGCATTGATTGATTCTGAAGAAAGCTATGCGTGAACATTCAACTTTAGTTCCATTTTGCCGGCCGCGGTGGCCGAGCGTACTGCGGCGCGTCAGTCACAGTTTGCACGGCCACTACGGTCAGAGGTTCGAATCCCCCGACGGGCATGGATATTCAAATGTTCAAATGTCTTTAAATCTATCCGATCAAACTGCGTGGTCATCAGTCCGTAGCTTACAAACTACTTAAACCTAAGTAAACTAACCTACGGACAAACACACACACACCCATGCCCCATGGAGGACTCGAACCTCCACGGCGAGCAACCGCTCGCTCCGCAGCGAGGTGCTTTAGACCGCTCGGCTACTCCGCCGCGGCACATGGATATTTGTGCCGTCCTTAGTAGTAGCTAGGTCATAAGTAGTTTGTAAGTTTAGGGACTGATAACCCCGTTGTTAAGTCCCATAAGCTATACAAACATTTGAACATTTGAACACAGTTCCATTTTCCGCAACTTTTTTTTGTCATTTCACTAACAGTGCGAAGTATTCGTACGGGTCCTCTAGTAAATGATTAAAAGTCACGAGAGGGTTTGGTACTACGATGAATATTTTCTTTTTTTGGAGGGGGGGGGGGTTCTCTAAACACCTCTATGGATCATAAATGACCGACGTGGTATTTCTTGTGTTAAGAAATAAATTTCATTTGGTAGCAGATGGGCGAAATTAAAGTCCACTGATACTAACATGCCGCTACCTCTGGTTGTATTGCTCCCAATATTTTCTTAATTCAGTCACAGAAGTCAACAATTGGCACGCCCTGACAAATATTGCAGTGTTGGTATCCGCACTGGCTTCCTGGAGTTTTCGCCAGACCGTCAAGCCCGGCTCGCTGGTGACTGGTACTTGGTAATTGGTATCCGGTAGTTCGTAGCTGGCAGCAGGCGTAAAACCCGTACCCCCACGCGGCGCGCTGCGGAAAGAGGATTATGACCCTCATGCGGGGATTCGGTCCTCCAGTGCGCCGTTAGAAGCGGAGTGTACAGTAAAAAAAACTCCGCGCCGTAATCTCCTCGGATAAGGGAGGAAAAAGCGCGAAGAGGACGCGAGTCGGCTATTAGCTGGGAAAGATTTCGTTCAGAGATGCGCCCCACTTCTGCCTCATCGTTCCACCAGAATTTTACCCCGCAACGACGTCGCCTCTTAGCGGATAGAGTCCACAGTGGCGGGAAAGGCAGCTTAACTTTCAGTGTCTGTTCCTTTATGGGATGCAGCGTTCTGAGTGCGTCACTGAAAGTATAGGATTTCCTTGATGAAAAAAAATTCTCTTCGATCTGATGGCGATAGACAAAAAAACAGCAGTATAAGATATGTTTTCTTCTGATTGTCACTACTGTGTGTTTTAGTTTCAGTTGGAAGGAATAATAAAGGGATAGCAGCAAATTCTGTTAACAGACTAAAGGTTTATATATATATATATATATATATATATATATATATATATATATATATATATAAAAGGGTGAACTTCCCGCCATACCAGTGGCGGCTTGTACTTCAGATGACTGAGGGTTCATTGATAGTGGCGCCCCGCTCCTTCCCGCTCGGCGCTAGATGTTTCGGCGCCCCCCCCCCTCCCCTTGATTGGGCACACATAAGCGGCGGCGCAGGGGAAATGGACCCCCGTTTGCCCTCCCTACCCACTCTTTTACATACATTTTCGTTATAAGATCAGCAGAATATCTTACCTGGGCTTATTTGCGCTTGCTTCAACTCGAGCTGAGGCGTTGGCCTACCAAGCTTCATTAGTTCACACTTTTTCTCCAAGATTAAAGTTGAGTAATTTGTTTCTAAAGGATACTAAACGTTGTTCATTTTACTTCAATAATAAACACCAAAAACATATTAATATCCACATGAACACCGAAACACAGTAAGTAACTGATTACACTGTCAAGAGACTTAACAAAATTAATCTGTTGCAATAAAGAGACAAGCTATCTTCGGGTCACGTGACACTGTAAGCAACACCCCCCTCTAACCTTAGCATGAGCAAAAGTTCCTCTCCACTACATCTCTTTCAACTTTAATATTTGTTACAACGAAGAGTATACATGTCATTTACCCTGAAAATCGCGACACATTTGCTTAAACGACCAAATATATGTGGCAAGTAACAATACAAAAGTCATTGTTGTTCCCGTATCTGTCAAAAAGAAGATTTGATTTAAAAAAAAAATGGTTGTAGTCGGTCTCGGACCCACTACCTTCGACGGTGGAACGCGATACTGCTAACCAAACGGCTCTTCGGGCTAGGTGGAGGGAGAGTAATGACCTTATTATTATTCACGATCGGATCTTCTGAAGGCTTTTACAGTTTATGGGTCTTTAATATATAGTTATAAGGTATTTCACAAAATATGATGTTTTTGATGAATCGTCAATGCACTAAAAACCAATATAAAGGGCGGATGTTTGTCTTCACGTAGGTGTTGCGCATGTGCAAGGCGACGTGCGTAGTAGCTCCATTGTCTTGCTTCGGGACAACCAAAGCTCCAGCTCTAACGCCAATGTTGAAAGCGGTGCTTCCCCTCGCCCCACCCTGCCACGGGAGCGCCCATGTGCTACCTCTAGGGGGTTCAAAAGAGGATTTGAACCTCAGCCGCGCATGAGCATTGCAACGCTACGGCCACTGCCGCGCCGGCCGCGGTGGCCGAGGAGACTAAGGCGCTCCAGTCACGGTCTGCACGGCCACTACGGTCGGGGGTTCGAATCCCCCCTCGGGCATGGATATTTGTGCCGTCCTAGTTCGTAAGTAGTTCATAAGTAGTTTGTAAGTTTAGGGACTGATGACCACGTAGTTAAGTCCCATAGACTTTACAAACATTTGAACATTTGAACATTTGCCACTGCCGCCTATGTTAGGCGGTCGCGCTATGATTAGTTTACGTGCTGTCCACGCGACGTAAAATGTTTCTGATGCGACAGTAATACTTTGAAAGAGCATATAAAATAACGAAACGAATAATTATAGTTTAAAATTTTTTTAATTTTATTTAGATACTTTTATCACGACAAGCTTTTTTCCGAGGGTTCAGGTAACACATAGTAAGAGCCTCCAGTGTACCATACACAACTTTATGCGAAAGATTCAAAAGGTTCTCACCCAGAGTCACTGTGATGACTAGAGAATCTCAGTATAGGCTACTGCCCAACTTGGCAGCAAGAAGACACGGTTAGAAGCCTTGCCTTTGTACTGACGACTAGCTTCGAATCTCTCTCATCCCGTCAGTTTGTCCCGTTTCGTTCCTCGAACTTGTTGTCTCCAACGTACTGTTTGAACACGCGCCGCGTCTTACACATACCAACGTGGCAGCCACACTGAATACCTCAGACTGAGCCGACAACCCAACTGAACGGTGAAGACTCAACCCCCGGTCTGCCATGACGTCACTTCCGCCTCCACTTCCCGCGCACACACTCTCCCGTTGTCATTACGAAAACTGTCCTCACACCCGCCCGCCAGAGGTCGTGTATCACCGGTCAAGCTCTCAGGCCAAAGATAGCATGTTCAAGAGCCAGACAAGAGGTATCAATAGCAGAATTGCTCACTCGTGTCGTGAGGAATGTCTTAGAATTACCTATTATACTTAATAACCGCGAGGCAAATAGCAAATTGAATGTGATCTTCGAAAATGTCCCTCTGGAACATAACCCGTACCCAAAACAAAAATACTAGAATACGTAACAAAATAAAAAAAAAAAAAGGGGGAGGAGGACACACCTGAATCGACATTGTCAAAAGCCTAGCTGGGTCAGTATGGGGTGCAAATGCAGATACTCTTCATACTGCTACATTGGCATTATCTTACTCCACTGCAGAATACTGCGCTTGCGCTCCAGTATGGAAAAATAGTACACATGTACGTAAAGTCGACTTCGAAATACATTAAGCAATAAGAATAATCATTTGCACTACAAAGACTAAAACTCTACACGACTTTCATGGCTGCCTGTATTGTGTAATAGTCCACCTCCATCAACAAGACGAGATGCAGCAGAAATGAGAGAGTTCCACAATATCTCTACTGACAAGAACTCATTTCGTACGATCAGCTGCAGAATATACCTAGCCGCGGACGTGGCCAAGCGCATTGTGGCACTATGCTCTGATGCGCTACGCCGTTCCCCGTCGGGGGTTCGTATCCCCTCCCCACTCGAGCATGGATGCTTGTGTCGTCTTTAGTATTAGGTAGTAGTTCATAAGTAGTTTGCCAGTTTAGGGAGTGATGACCCCGCAGTTAAGTCCCTTCAGCTTGTCAAACATTTGAACATTTGAATTTTAGAATATACCCACCAACACACTCAAAACCAGAAAACCACCGTGGCCAATGCAAGATGCGCCCCTTGTTTGCGACGTCTGTCAAGAATGTAAAGATGTTTGGAAAACGTTTCCTCCGGCTAACTCTCGTCTTATAACTGATCCTACAAAACGTATGAATGGATTCGGTCTTAACTATGGATTTCCCTGAACCGATTCCACAAACGGCATGGGAGATATAGCGCCTGCTTGTATAAATGGGGATACAAAGATGACCCAGCGAGTCACTGTGGTGCTCCTGTGCAGACTATGCAGCACCTGAGTGAAAAGTGCGCACTACGGAAATCTCCTGGAGGACTCGGTGATCTGCGTTTGGTGACAAGAAGAGCTGTAGAGTGGTTAAGAGACATAGATATTCAATTATAGTATTTTCTCTTGTTTGCTTGCAAGTTTTTGTTAAGGCTAGTTTACACGACGACTCTACGTTTCATAAAACTACGCTACTGGCTAGTGCGCATGCGCGGCAGGCGTACGCGCAACTCGTTGGCGAAACTTGTTTCGGCACCTACCAACTTTGGCGAAACTGATTGCGCGTGTTTTTAGGTTAGGTTATAACAATTATAGAACAAAATAAAACATAAAGGGGGGGGGGGAACGGAAGAAATAACTCTGTTTTTGAACATATATGCGATGCATAGGTGTTTGTGCGATTTTAACGATGAACGGAGTGTTAGTACTTTTGAAGAATTATTCGTGAATTAAATATTGATGGGTTGACGATTAGTGAATTGCAGACTAAAAAACATTCAATTCCAAATACCTATACAAAGGAACTACGGCAATTGTGGATTTGGGAACACGATACAGGTACGGTAGAGACGAATATCTACTTGACAAGAAACGCAATGCAATTTGTAATTTCTCTTCTTGTAACAATGCTTCACGCATAACACTATCCTGTTTCTTTATTGCATTACTAACTCTATTTTAAAGGAGCGACAACTGCTCTGGTGACGTTCTAAGTTCATTAAAATAGCTTCTAGGGTCTTCAATTACAATTTCTTTCAACAAGGTCGCTAAGCAACCGAGATGGTCTTTTTTTAATCCAGTCACAAACCCAAACACGTTCTTTATTCTTTTTATGTTTAGTCTTATGCAGTGGCTTCACACAGAGAAGCAATAGCTCCGCCACAAGTCTTACAGCTACCAAAACTTTCATTCTACTGCGACTACGGTACTCACAAAACAACGAAAATGAAGTGTATAGTATTGGCGCAGTGTCTACAGACACACACGAAACCAGCTGCGCGAAATTCATTTCAGGAAACGAGTGTCGCAATCTATTGTCGTCGTGTAGGCTAGCCTTCATCCATTGAAATATTAAAGTGTTTGTAATTCTCTGGTACCAATCTAACTTGGTCATCAGTCCATAGACTTACAAACTACTTAACCTAAAACTAACCTAAGCAAAACACACACATCCACGACCGATGGAGGATTCGAACCTCCGACGCGGAAGGCCGCGCGATCCGTAACCTGGAGCTCCAGACCACTCGGCTATCCCCGCGGAGCTTATTATGCGTATTTATACATAGTTTTTGTATATGTAATTTATATCAAAATTTTGGAATAAGACTGTAATATGACTATGTAATCCATACGAATAAATAAATAAAATACTAGAAGGCGCTTCAGGGAATTTCCTCTATGTACTGATGTACAGGGTGCTCGGAAATTCCCGAAACAGAGTTCGTTTTGAGGGTAGTAAGTACATAACATTTTGAATATGTAACCATGTCCGGAAATGTATCGTTTCCGTTCCACGATGGTTTCAAATCAGATAATTATCTCATACACTCCTACATGAGGAATGTATTTAGGCATCACCCAGAACAATTGTTGGAAACAATTTGAAAAGAATACTGAACGTTCCGTTATTACTTACTCACTTACTCATTTTCATTGAAATTTACACCTTACGGTTTTCATTAGTCTACCATTCCATTCTCGAATAGCGCGCGTGAGGAAAGAACATCTGAATCTCTCAACTCGAGCTCTTATATCTCGTTTTCATTCTGATGATCATATCTACCTATGTAGATGGGGGTCAACAATATATTTTCGCATTCGGAGGAGAATGTTGGTGATTGGAGTTCCGTAAGTAGACCACGCCGCAGCGATAAGCGCCGTTGTTGTAATGATTCCCATTGCAGATCCTGTATCATGTCCATAACGATGTCTCCCCTGTATCGTGACAGTACGAAAGGAGATGCCCTTCTTTGGACTTTTCCTTTGGATTCCGCCGAACTTGATATGGATCCCACACTGGGCAGCAATAATCCAAATGAAGCCGCACAAACCTAGTGTATGCAGTCTATTTATGTTACATCTTTAAAGCGTTCTGCCAATAAAACGCAGTCTCTGGTTCGCCCTCCCCACGACATTATCTAGGTGATGTTTCCAATTTAAACCTGATGTAATTACTAGATATTTAGTGGAGTTTACGGCCTTCACATTCGATTGATTTTTCTTGTAAACAAAGTTTAACGGATTTCTTTTCTTATTTATATCGTTCTGCAGTTGGTTTTGATCATCAGTTGACTTTAATAGACGATGAGTAATGGCGTCGTCTGCAAACAACTAAGAGAACTGCTCAGATTTTCTCCCAAGTCGTTTATGTAAATAAGGAACACAAGAGGACTAATAACACTACCCTGTGGAACGCGGAATATCACCTCTGTTTTAGTCGAAGCCTTACCATTGATTACTACAAACTGTGTCCTCTTTGATAGGAAATCCCTTATTTGGTCACAATATTCCGTAACCACGAAATTTTATTAAAAGCCGTTTGTGAGGTACGGTGACAAACGCCTTGTGGACATCTAGAAATATGGAAGTTAGAAATGGTATTATTCTGCCATTCGCAAAAGAAGAACTAGATGAAACTGACAACTTAATTTAAAATCTCGGTTGGAGGAAGGCCGGCGTGTACCAGATTCCGTGTCAGTGTGGCAAGTCATATATTGGACAGACGATGCGTACCGTCGAGGATCGATGCGTTGAACACCAGAGGCACACACGTTTGATGTATCCGAGCAAGTCGGCGGTCGCTGAACATTGTTTGTCGGAGAATCATGCGATGGAGTATGAACGCACTAGGATTCTGGTACAGACGTCGAGATACTGGGACTGCGTCGTTAGAGAGGCCATTGAAATTCGCACAAGTGACGACCTCATAAACCGTGACTGTGGCTGTAATCTTAGCAAAGCTTGGGAACCACCGATTAGGTTAATTAAGAGTAAATGTAGCAAACGTAACGAAGTGACGACCACAGCGGACAGAGCCCTCACACCGACGTCATCTCAGACGCCGTCGCAATCGGTTCCACTGCGCGACCGCGGCGCGGGGGGCGGACCACGGAGGGGTCGCTCCGCGGGCCGAGCGTATTTAAATTGCCCGCTACCGGGCTACCCAGTTCCCTTCAAGCAGCCGTAGTGTGCGGATCTCGGTGTCGGCACGTTTCCAGGAGCTCAGTCCGTCAGTTCACCTGATGATGGCGACATGTATGATCGCCGAAATATTGTGCCCGTTGGACACTATAGACCGGCAGTACACCCGTGGATATTTTGATTATCAAATACGCCGGGAGAAACTGAAGAATCACATAATTTAAAAGTATTCACACTGGAATTCCCTTGTTGATTTTTTACCGTATTCCTCCTTACAGTCTCCTGTTATGTGTGCTTTTTCTTCTTTCTTTCATTATCGTGTGCCTCCGCACGACCTGTACGCTGGCAGCCCTCAAGAGGCAGCCTCGCACGCACTTCCTCTGCTCGCACGCACCCACGCACGCCTTCACACGCTGCCGGCCTCTCCTGGGCGGTAATCCTCTTACGTCGGCCGGCGCCGGAGTCAAAGTGGAAGGCCGGCCCGGCGGCACCTAGGCGCCCTCTTTGTTAAATTAAAATTTAATCTGCGCCCAGATTGGAAGCCGTGTTAACAGACGGCGCTAAAAAGAGCCGTCGACTTTTAATTTCTGCGCATTACGGCAGCTTCTGTTACAGAATTTAGCTTATCGCCCCCTTAATATTTCGGACCAGTAATGAAACACTGCGGCGACGACACGGGCTCTCCAGCCAAGAGCGCGCGCAAAATACCCTACTGGGCTCTTAGTGTCTCGCGCCAAGCACTACGTGTGCAGATTTGCATACAGAGGGTTTTCCGGGGGTGATGAGAAGGTGAAGTGGAACTGCGCAAGATTCACACTCCCTTTGGCCTCTTGACTGTAAAACAAGGCGCTATTCCTATATTCATGTTCCTTTGTGCCCACTTACACTGAGGAGCCAAAGAAACTGGTTTATGCATGCGTATGCCGACACAGAGATGTGTAAACACTCAGAGCACGTCGCTGTGGCCGGAAAAACTTATATAAGCAACAGGTGGTTTCCGCAGGCGAGTAATCAGTTACTGCAGTCCAAATGATGACTTTTAAAAAGCTGAATGGTTGTTTGAAATACACATAATTGTTGTAAACTTCTTTTTTTTCTTTCATCCTGCCTCTCACTGAAATCAGTGTTACATAGGTAAGATGTATGTCCACAAAGTAAGTTCTGTTTGGTTATATCAAACAAACGCTACAGATACAGAAAAAATTATTCATTGTACAAATTTTTACAACTATTGAACTACTTTTCTACATAGATTTCGAAATTTCGTAGGCACTAGTCACAGCGTGGCACAAGTTTTTCTATTCCTTCTTCATAGAAGGTTGTCGCCTTGTTATTCAACCACGTGGTAACATGTTCATTCAGCTCATTATCGTTGAGGTGTTGACCATCAAGGACATATTTAGAGATGAAAATCGCTAGTAGCGAGGTAACACCTTTTGACAGTAATCCTCGGTGGAATTTTTTAATAATCTCGCAGTAACCATTTCCATTGATTCAGCAAAATGCGTTTTCTGTCCCAAAAACTGTGCACATGATTTTCGAGGTGTCAAGATTTTCTTTCGCTTAACCTTTGTTGGGATAAAGTGTGTCTCCATTCCGTTGTGTTACCCAGGCTTCATCGCCCATGACTATCCGCGAAAGAAAACCATCTCCTTCTACATTGTAGTGTGTCAAAAACTAATGTGCACTTCCATCCGTTGATTTTTGTGTTGTTCAGTAGAATTTTGGGTACCCAACATTAGCAAAGTTTTCGAAATTTCAGTTTTTCAGTAATAATTTCATGAATTAGTGATCGTGAGATTTACAGAACTTCCATAGCAAGTGTAGTAAGTGTAAACTTACGGTAATTTTTCAAAGAATTTTTTTGGAACAGCGATCTTAAAGTTTTTAATAAACTTACTTTCTGGACGACCCTCGTATATGTTTCTACGTCCCCAATATTTCACGCCGGCAATTTCTCCTAACTGTGCTGACACTCTCTTCATCACTTTTCTCGATCTTCCTTACAATGGTTTTTGCCACTTTCACTTTCGCCTACCATTCCTTGTGTCCCATTCTATTTCTCTCGCATTGGTATTGTATTTTTTATTTTTCCTCATAGCTTGCTGTATGTGTAGTCCGTCACCATTTACTACTCTTTGAACATGTCTTTCTGGATGGATTGGACCGTCTTATAAGCCGTATATCGAGAAACACAAATTAATGAATGAATTCGGAAGAAAGGGGCATACTTTTACTTTATTTTACATTTTTTTTCTTAGAGATTCGCCAGTCTGCAGGATCCCGACCCACAAAGCTTAGGAACTGATGACATTTGTAGTTTTGTCCCCCTTAAACAACCAAACAACACAAAGCTTATGAATAGCCTTCACTGTCTTCATTGACCTGTCTTCCTCATTTCACTATCTCCTCTGATTTCAATTCCACTGTTACTATATTCTTTCATGTATCTATTTTAATGCCAATGTCTGCCTCGCACGGAGATTATTTTCTCATCTCTCTCTGTTTTTCTCTCTCTGTCGCGGCGGACTAGCCGTGCGTACTGGGGCGCCGTGCTACGGTGCGCGTGGCCATTCGCCGTCGGGGGTTCGAGTCGCCCCTCGGGAATGAGTGTTTGTGTTGTCCTTAGGTTAGTTAACCTTAGTTTAAGTAGTTTTTAAGCTGTGAACTAACAACCACGCAGTTGAGTCCGATAGATTTATAAACATTTGAACATTTCTCTCTATGTCTCTCTCCTGCTGCCACTATATCTTCTACCGAAACTTCCTGCTTTTCTCCTTCAGCACAAAAAACCGCGAATAGGTTTACATGCAGAAGTTTATACCAGTCTCCTAAACGGGAACATATTAGTCTCTTCGTGCTCTGGCTGGAGCATTTTTAAGGTGCTCCCCAACTTTTCCTTGTTTCGGCAGGATGCGATGCTGATGAATGACAAGTTCTATAAAACCATAAGAAGAGAAAGAAAGAATGAAAGGAAAATTAGAATTTACATCGCGTCGACAACGTGGTCATTGTAGATGGAGCAAAAGCTTGGTTTCATTTTTGCTAGTTATGGGGAGGAAAATTAGTGGGTCCTTTGAAAGAAACCATCCAAGAATTTGACAGGTACTATTTAGGAATATTAGGGAAACACCTGAATCAGTATGATCAGAGATGGATTTTAACCGCTGTCCTACGGGACGAGAGTCCATTGTACAACCTCTGACAGTGAAGTTTGATGAATAGCCGTGTAACATTAACAGTAGATGCACTATGAACTACAGCTACCTTACTGTTCTTCGAAATAGTAACCTCCCATAACTATTCACCGCCGTGCTCTGCGATACGTGAGATAGTGATCAAAATGTACGGTCGGGGGTTCGAATCCCCCCTCGGGTATGGATATTTGTACCGTATTTAGGATAAGCTAGTTGATAAGTAGTTAAGTCCCATAAGCTATACAAACATTTGAAACAGTGATCAAAATGCTTGCCACGTTTCGTCGGACGTTAGGAATATCGTCAAATCTGTTTCCTTTCAAAGCGTGTTTGATACGAGGCAATGGGAAGAAGTCTGGGGGATTGAGATCCGGCGAGTGTGATGGATGTTCAAATTGCACCACCTCCATTTCGGCAGGAACTGTTTGAGGATATTGGCTCCGTGAGATTGAGCGTTGTCGTGAAACCTGAACATCCACTTTAATCGCGGGCTCTCAGCCCACCGGACTTCTTGCTATTCCCTCGACTCAAACTCACTTTGAAAGGAAAGGGATCTGACGATATTCTTACATCCAAAGAAACGTGATGAGGCTTTGAACACCTTCCAAAAGAAGACTTAGTGCAAAGTTTACAGGAGATGTATTGCAGAACTTAGCGGTGCATAATTAAGGGTGGCGACTATTTTGAGAGACTGTAAGGTAACTGTAGTTCATAGTTCATCTACGTTGATGTTACAGGACTATTCAGCGAACATTATTAACAGAGGTTGTCGATCTGTAAATATTTGATTTCTTATATTCTACGACTACTTTATGTCCAATTTTTGTCGAATAACAGAAAAAAAATTGTCATTCGTCGAAAGAAGATATAAGGGTGTATGATATTCAGAATCAAACTGCTTCACAGGGAAGGTAGATAGTGGCCCGAATCCCGGTTTGCGTTGCAGTTGACAATTGCGGTACGCAAACATCATGGATTTTCTGTTGTGTTTATACCGGATGTAGAGTTTCGAAAACAGGAAAATGTTGCTAGATAAATGTCTTCACAATATAATTTTAAACTTTAAGCCATTTGTTACCTTATTTCCGTTCCATGGTGTAAAAGGCTAACAATAACAACTTATATATATATATATATATATATATATATATATATATATATATATATATATAATTTGTGCCGAAGTAAGGTAACGGCGAACCTTTACTTTTTTGGGACGAATAAAGACAAATATTTTAAAGCATTCTGCTTCCACTTTTGTCAAGCTGAAAAACTCTCCGCCGGCCGCGGTGGCCGAAGAGACTGAGGCGCTTCAGTCACGGTCTGCACGGCCACTACGGTCGGGGGTTCGAATCCCCCCTCGGGCATGGATATTTGTGCCGTCTTTAGTATAAGGTAGTTCATAAGTAGTTTGTAAGTTTAGGGACTGATAACCCCGTAGTTAAGTCCCAAACATTTGAACATTTGAAAAACTCTCCTGAGTCTTCCTTGGGCCCGTTTTCAGGATTTGTTTCAGGCCGTAACGATGCCTCAGATTTGTTATTTTACCGGATTCCAGGTAATCCACGGTGCACTTGTGAAATTGTCTTATGGAGAAATCCTTGCCTCATAGTTTCTTCGGAGATACTGTGCACAATCTCTCCTATGTGATTACTGCATTCCAAATGTTGACGTTAAAATAGCTGAAGGGTTACTTTACATATACGAAATTGTTGGCCCACTGTAGGTTACGGTTGTAAAACTTAAAGTGGGCCTTTGCGAGTGTCTTTCGACAGCTCGAAATTTAAATGAAAATAACGCCTTAACCGTTCATCCGAGACGGAAATAGAATACATGAATTTGTAGAGGAGACATTTCTCTACAACTTTTATGTGTTATTTTTTTTCCCCATTTCTCGCATCGTTTAACATATATTTGCAAAAATAACGGCGATTTGACGATATCTTTCTGTAACGTGTTCCTACTTTTTAAGTGGAATCGTTCAACCGATCGGCACCAAATTTGACAGACATAATTGTTGGCCACCAGAGACCAGAACGTCTCTTTTTCAAATGTTTCGGATAAAAAATACTTTAGTAATACCAAAAAGAGCCATTTGTAATGTAATTTTAATTGCAAATTTCATCTGACTCGAAAACTGAATAACTGAATTTGTAGAGGAGAAAATTCTCTGCAATATTGCTTTTTTATGCTTTTTTCATATCTCGTATCGTCTGAGAGATATTTGCAAAAATAACGGAGACATGACACCGTCCATTGAATTTACGAAAACCAGCCGTTCGGAGACGTCACGTGACATTCCTCGCCCAGAACACTCTCTGGCATACGCCATCTTGCGTTGCGTATTTGATGATTTTCTTATTATAACTTACACTTTGTCATTTCAAAGCAATGGCGCACTGAATGTAGCCCGTTTCAAATTACAGAGTGATTCTAAAGTCTCTGTACATTTTATACTTAAACAAATTTTATTAACCAATATGTAATGGCACTGCAAGTTATGTTACAATAGGACATAATTTCAGTACATTTCAATGTGACCACCTTGCATGTCTAAGCACACCCCCCAGTGCTCCACTATAGACCGAAAAACCTGCCCAGGTATATCTGGTGTAATCTCTGCAGCTGCGGCTCGAAACCGCTGTGTTAAGTATTTAGTGCTCCGGGTCTTCAACTGGTATATCTTAGACTTCATAAACCACCATGCAAAAATGTCTAAGGGTGTCAATTAAGGAGAGAGGGTGCCCACATCCGTGGAGAGGCACGACCATTTCATCTGACGGGAAATGCTTCATTCAGATAATCGTGAACAACAAGGGCCAAATGGGGTGGTGCATCATCCTGTTTCAAAACAACGGTATCGATAATTCCATCTGATATCAAGTGGGGTTCCAAAAACTGTTCCAATGGTTCGAGTAACGGTTTGTTGGGCGAAGAAGAAAGGCCCGTACGCTGTTGACCTCGTTATCCCTAACCATACATGCACTTTAGTTGTGTCCCGCTGCCACTCCTGCAGCACACTCCGTTGTTCGTCTGCCCACATCCTGCAGTTTTGTCTGTTCACATGTCCATAGGTATTAATTGTAGCTTCATCACTGAACAAGACATTTTGCATCAAATTATCATTTTCCGTAGCTTGTAGCTTGTCGTGACGTAGCTTGTCTGACTGCATAGTCCTCCGCTTAAAGCATATGTACTACTTGGATACGTTTTCGGAGCTTGTAAGGAAGAACTCTCCATATAGTGGTTTGAGGACTACCAAGCTCTGTACCAAGTCTCCTGGTAGATACAGAAGGACTACGTGTGATCGCATCCTGCACTCATTTGCACGGTGTCTAGAGATATGGCCGCCGCCCTGGACGTTCTTCATCTGCAGCACTACCAGTAGGCTGGAATTTATTGACTATGCTCTTGATAGCAAGTCCGGTGGAGCCTGTTTTTCGGAATCGACGACCAAAGTCTGTCCGCACCTGTTCATACGTCAGTCCACGAAGACGAGCAGAAACAAGACCGAGTCGTTCTTCCTTGGTTAGCATTCTGTCTTAGTATCTGCAAGAAACAAATATTCCATTACTATAACACTGAAATGTATGGTGACTAGAATCACCCTGTAGTTCCGAATAAGGTCGCGTGCAAAAGATTTTGTTGAGCAAGCGGGAATGAGGACTGAGGCAGCTGGTTTCGACAGAGTCTTTTAAACAGGAACATATTTGTGTTTTTCTTGATAACACACCGCTGCGACTGTTAAAAATGCTTTACTAATTACTCACGACCGGTTTCTCAAATTTTCATCATCAGATGCTTATCTTTCTTATGCTCCGACGTGAGCATTTTTGCAACCGGTTACTAAATAACGTATTTTATCTTCCGGGAAGTCTTTGTTTAAAGCTGGCCATTCTCGGATTCATTTTGGACGCAAGAGTGCTCTTAACCCTTCCTCTAGATTGAATGAATTCTTTGTGAAACTGATAGCGTGACACAGCCGCCACGAGCCCGTAACCCTTAGGGGCAAGCATCATTTTCTCAAGACGCTGCGGGGACACGCGATACTGTGCGACATGGCGCGGCTCTATTACCATAAGGCGCACCGCAGCCCGGCCGTTAGGAACAGAGGCGGCGCGCGGTGTTATTTCCCGAATGAGGCTAATGAACCGAAATGCATATCCTTTGTCTCACAAAGGGCGCCCCTCCTCCGGGTTGTTAAACTAGCAGGAAATAACGCGAGGCGAGGCGCAGCGCGAGGCGGCACGGCGCGCGGCTATCAGATTCGGGGGTCGCCCCTCCGCCGCCCGAACCCTCGCTGGCATCCGCGATGTGAAGGGTTCTCCACGGATGTGCAGCTGGGGAGCGCACGTTGTGAGGGTGCTGCATAACAGCAAGTTACCGCAGAAGTATTACTGAGTATACTCCTCAAATTCTGACGGTTGACTCACGTAACTCGAAGTTAGCGGATGAAACGTATTCCAAGAGTTGTTTCCACTGTGGATTGTAAATGGGTATAAATTCGAAAACGCTGTACGACCGTCGTTTTACTTTTTAAGAATCTCATGAAAGAAGGTATGAGCTTTACAGCATTACATGTATAGGCCTGTATCTCTGACACTGGGTAGTTGTAGAATTTCTTCTTCCTTAGCGTGTGTCCCGCATGCCGGCGGGGTTCGCTGTTTTGGATCATTGTCGACATTCCTTACGATCTTGTGCCTGGTCAGGGTGGAGACATGAGATCTTGAGGTCTTCAAGCAGGGTGTCAAGCCATCGCTTCCTTAGTCTTCCTACTGGCAGTTTTCCATTTACATATAAGTTAAAACCAATTTGTGTCACTCTCGTTTCATTTATTCAAAGGACATGTCCGTATCATCGTAGGCAGGTTTCTCTCATCTTATTTACAATAGGTGTAACATGTTATTGCCTGCGAACTTAATTGTATGTGACGAGGTCGTGCAGCTTTAATCCTGATGTCCACCTGAGCAACTTCGTTTCTATTACAGTAAGTCTTTGTTCCACTTCTTTTGTCGAAGGCCAACATTCAGCCCCGTACAGTGTAATTGGGTGGATTACCGATCGCTAAATTTTTGATTTTAGCTTTTTGGGAATTTTCGTGTCACACAGTACTCCAGTAGCAGAACGCCATTTAGGCCACTCACTGCTCTGGCGGTTGGAAATTTCTGTACTGAGATTTCCGTCAGCTTCAATTGTCTAGCCTTGTTCTTTTCAAGAAATTTTGCTGACGAAATTCAGAGGGCCGAAATTTGAACTTGTCGCCTACTTACATTTCGCATAAAGATCACAAAGACACGAGGAATTAGGGCTCGTACAGAGGCATATAGACTTTCTTTTATCCCTCTCGTTCTATTTGGGAGTGGAATAGGAAAGGAAATTCCTAGTAGTGGTACAATGTACCCTCCGCGACGCTTTTACGGTGGATTGCGGAGTGTATATGTAAATTTACAAGAGATAGAGGAGATATTGTGCAGAGAGGCTTGCTTCGTTACAAGCTCATTTAGAATCTGTGGAAGTATAATAGAGATGATCAGGAAACTCCTCTAGCAGACGCTGCAAGAACGCAGCTCTGTATCACGCTACGGGTTTCTGTTAAAGCTCTGAGAACATACTGTTGGGATCGAAGAACACTGTTTTCACACAGTTTATATCCCAGACGTTTACACAGTCCGGTAGCTATAAGTCCTTGTCACATGAAAGTATTTGAGTGAAGTATAATGACCTGAACAACGGGTCGAGTGACAAATGAGAGACCTACCAATGAAACGGAGCACTGTCCGTAGTCATTCCAGTCGTAACGACGTCCAGCGGTTGAGTCCGTAGGCAAGCGATAGCCGAAGTCCAGGAGCCGGGACGAAACTCGGAAGTGCAGCAGATGAGTCCAGTGATGGTGTCGTGGCTCCGGTACGTCTTCTGTAGGCTTAGGCTGGGGCGGAACTGGCCCTGGTGCAGGCCGTATAGCCTGATACAGGCCGTTTCGGCCAACCGCGCGCGGGCCTAGGAAGCCTGCCGCCCGCCTCGGTCATGCAGCACTCTCTAAGCTGTTTGGGCTCCTCCTGTATGAAGAGGTGCAAGCCAGGATTATTTAGTTGGCTGGTGTTCTCCGGGAGTAGGCCGGTTTGTTTTTGTTATTGACTCGTCTTGCGCCATGCTGTACGCCTACCCCACTCTGACTGGCTCTAAGGTGTGTTGCTGGCTCGTCAGAGGTAGGCTTGGAGCCGGAAGAACACATACAGTATATTGTCTGTATACTTCGCGTCACATCGTCCACTGCTCAAGACCTCCTGGCATTGTTGTTGTGTTGCCTGCTGCTTCGCCGATGTGCCATTGTCTTGCCTAGATGTATAATTTCTTTCCGTGGAAATTAACGAAATCCGATGGAATCCGCACACGACGTCTCCTTCACTGGCCAATCACTGTTGCTCACAGAGCTTATAGCCACAGTCAAATCTTCACTGTAATTCAATAACTAATATGATGCAACACAGATTAAATACAGCTATTACATTCATTGGCACAGTTAAAATTTAATTACTCTGCTCTTGATTAATTCTCACATTCCAACATACTTCTTAGGCAGTTCCTTTACTTCAGTATTACACTTCATGTAAGCACACCACACAAATTGTCTGGGTCTAAACTTCTTAATAACACTTGGCGACTGTTGCAAAGCTTTCAGGCTTCGATGATTTTCCCACAAGGGATGCCTTGTACGGTGATGTCGGAGGTAAAACGAAGGTAGAGACTTCGATAAAAGTGACTGAAAATTTTTTGTAAGTAGTGTGTCTCCTTAACAGTTTTTCTGACGCTCTCCCTCAGTGGTGTTACTAATACACGTATGTCAATGTCGCAAGATTTAACTATGTAGCACTGCACCTAAGGGCAGTAGCACTACATGCTCCATCAGTTTTTGTTCACTAACTCAACTGTTGTCCCCACACATAAGCAGCGCACACGTCGTCCGTCCTCCTACTGTGAACTGTAACTTTAAAACTGGTGACTAGGCCCATACGTACTTTTCAAATAAGAAGTGATGCCACTCGTTTCATAACATTTATTTATATGTCGTGAATCAACAAGCGACTTATGTAACACTATCCATGATCTTCACACAATTGAACCCTAATTATGGAAGTTAATAATATAAAGTGTGAATTGCCTAAAAGGTTGTTTTAAAAGCGCAACAGTCACAGGCCTTAACCCGAGGTCTTAGCCGTCTGCGGTGGCCGAGCGGTCTGCGGCGCGCCAGTCACAGTCTGCACGGTCGGGGTTCGAATTCCCTTCGGGCATGGATGTTTGTGTTGTCTTTACTATAAGGTAGTTCATAAGTAGTTTGTAAGTATAGGGACTGATGACCCCGCAGTTAAGTACCATAAGCTTAACAAACATTTGAACGTTTTTTCTTAACGCGAGAGTAGTCTGTGTTGGGCTGCCTGCAACTGGGCAGTGCTGGTCCCGCGCACTATCAATTTGGACGCGAAGCGCACTTTCTAGAACACTTACATTCAATTGTTTCTTAAAACCAGAGCATGATTACATAAACAAAACATAACGTAATATAGCTTCATGTAACACATGAATTACGCAAAATCACGTTATGTTCTATACAATAGTTTATCTAATAATTGTAATTAAAGAATTATAGAGGGGACCTTACACAGAGTTAGGGGTAGCCAATCAGAATTACGTTTGGGAATTATTGGCGCACTTTCTCTCGGGAATGAGGTATGTTACACCATAAGTCAACTTTCCCACCCATTCCACGTATGACATGATCTGCTGGCGATGAAATTCCTCAACAACTTAATACTTATGGCCATGAGGCAGCCATCCTACACATCCCATAAAATTTTGCTAAAAAATGTTCAAATGTTTGTAAATCTATAGGACCAAACTGCGTGGTCATCAGTCCGTAGCCTACAAACAACTTAAACCTAGGTAAACTAACCTACGCACAAACACACACACCCATGCCCTAGGGAGGACTCGAACCTCCACGGCGAGCAACCGCGCGCTCCGCAGTGAGACGCTTTAGTCCGCTCGGCTACTCCACCGTGGCAAAATTTTGCTCACATAGATCATATAGTAAGAACAATTGATTCCAGAGATGATGTAGAACATTACTATGTGTATAACGCACTTGCAACAAATGTAATATAGTACGCTGTTCTGGACGGTAATTCGCCAAACATCTTCATAACTAATGCAGGGATTATGATTTGACTTTTGGTAATATGTTGTGAAATTCACGAGGTATAGTTTTGTATTTAATTTATTAATTTTTCGTGGTAGTTGATTGTGATGGGATGTCGTGAAATACGTGCAGTGTTAAATTCCTTTGGAATCTAGCACTGTTGGTGTCTCACCTTTCAATTTACGCACTACGTCTGTTCATTCTATGTACGCACGGGTTTGCGTTAACAGTCTATGACTACTGCACATAAAGCATTTGTAATGTTTCAAAGTAAACCATTGCAGAGCTCCACGATTAATTTTATGTCTGCGTAGCAGTGTTTCTTTCACCAGCCATTTCAAGTGGGATTGATGTTCAGTACAATGCACAAAATAGACGCATTACAAATGTCCTGGAACGACATGAAATATCTTGCTGACCATTGAAAAAGAGATGCATAGCTTACTTTTCTTGTATGTCATGGTAACAAATTGATCTCTAGATATACCACACCTGTGTGTGTTGTGTTTCATCACTGTTTGAATTTTGTTGACTGTGAAATGTCATTATAATCTTCACGAATAATTTGATGACAACCATTTCACTGAACACTTGAAGAGAAATGTTGCAGATTCAAGATAAAAAAATACAATTAATCATATTTTCGGAATTTTCGATATTAGATAATTACTGCCCAGTTATTTCCACCAATCTCTGTACCACAGAGAAACACTCACAATCCAGAATTGCAATATCACTGTTACTCCTTCACTGCATTTACATGAAAATTTAAAATAAAATTAAATTACTACACAATAGCTTAATTATTTACAGGGTGTCCATAATTAAACATCAACTCTCAAATTGCCGCACAAAAAGAACCACGAGGAAGAATGTTCAGACTTGCACTGAATATATTTCACGAACAGCGAAAAGCAACGGCATATATAAAAAAATTAAAAATAGTTCCTAACTTTATCAGTAGATAAGGTAAAGAAGATGTAAGGAAGGTGGATGTCAAAAACAGACGTCCACGTCATTGACAACACGTCATACACCACGGCAAGTTCATACCACGTATGATGGGACAAAATCATCTTTAAATGTCCTTTGCCTGAAATACCGCAAGCAGGCAATGATTTGTTTTTAGTTGTCCTCGGACCATAAACTTCAGAAACGTACGTAATTGTTCGCTTTATGTCCTTGGACCAGAAAAAACACGTAACGTAAAATATTAGAAAACGATAAACAACAAGTACCATAAAAAACATGTTCAAATGTTTCTAAACTTTTTCGACCAACTGATACGGTCATCAGTTCCTAGACTTACAAACTACTTTAACTAACTCTGACACCCATGCACGAGAGAGGACTCGAACCTCCAGCAGGAACGGCTGCCACTCCGTAGCACGATGCAGTAGACCACGCGGCTACTGCCGCGCGGCGTTCCATAACAAACCGAAGTGTGTCACAGATCACAGTGTGACTATCTTGAGGGATACGTGACTTGAATTCAGCCAAATTCGCTACGTGGTCACAGTCAGAAGGCAAACAGATTGGTGTGACATTGACGGCCAGGCTATAGAAAAATGACTGCTGATAATTCTGCAGTTTTTGAAATGGCTCTGGAGCTACTGCATCCATTGATGGGGTAGTCTCACGTGCATTCCTGTCTTGCGAATCAGTGCTCTTCCCTTCCTCCAACCCTATGGCCATATCTTATATGTCGGTCGAAGGTTTGATTTTCTCATTCTGTCACAATGCATTACATACTGTTACTCTGTTTCTTCCAACTTCTCCACCATATTCTTCAGGGCCTTCCCAGTCATCGGACCACAACTTTTTTGTTCCTTATTGCTAATTTCCCGCCCTCACAGGCAGGCTGACAGTAGCATCGAGCGTTGCCCTTCAGCCATACGTACAGACAACCAGCACATGAAAATAGAGAGTACGTAGATACAGACTTTAAAACATTGAGCGGCGATAAAACGGTGTATAAGATACAGTACAATGGCGATTAAAAATGTACACACTCTGATGTAAAATTGCCGCGGTAGCTACAGACATGCTAGAACAATGACGGAGAACTAATAAAATACAGGGCAATACACTGTCTCTCCGACGTCTTCTGAAGCTTTAGAACCATACAAGACACTGACACAACACTGAACACGGCACACTGTGTAGCACTATTGGACCACAACCTTTTGTCATGTTCTTTTTACTCACCGGAATATCCTTATAGCAACAGCCGCAGATTCGTCGCTCTTTTCAAAACGTTTCACAAGTAGACCTGTATCCTGCATTCGGAGACCCATCAAAATATGCAACAGGAGGAGAGTGAGAAAAAAACACGGGTGTTTATGCCGAATGCCATATAACGTGCGCACGTTCCGTGATTTGCATTGTATGCCTCTTAAAGTACCATCTACTGATAAAGTTAGGAACTATTTCCTTTGTATATTTACTGTATGAGATTGTGGTTCCCCCTTCCTGAAATATGTTCAGTTCAAATTTTCGGAAATTCTGCCCAGTGGTTCTTTTTGTACAACATTATGAAATTGGGATCTTAATTATGCACACCATGTATATGTATTTAACAAAATTCAACTCTGATACCTCCCCCCATTCTCCCTCCCAGTCACCACTCTACATCCCACTACTTTCCTGTTTACAACCACTACCCAGTGATTTGCCTTGCAACTCACCTATAATTTCTTCGTTACTCCATTTCGCTAAATCAGAAAGAAATACACCGCAACATAATTTGAAATAAAATTCGAGAGAATAAAAATATTTAGGAGACAAATTGCGAATTTTATAACATTACAAGAACATACTGTGTGGACTCAGGCACTTTCAAAACAAACAAATACGTCTGGTAATGTCACAATGATGTATGAAAAACATAAATTATTGGTAGTGCTACAGTGTAGTACAAATTTGTGCTGGAGATATTGATGTACAAGGAAGACTCTGCAATGCTACTTGGAATATACGGACGCTCAATGACTTGAGGTGAAAATTCAAGACGATATTTCCGAAAGTAACAAATCATCAGTTGACATATTTTGCTTATGAACTGTTTCTAATCTCCATCATTACAGACCAATGAAGGTTTCTTGCATTGAATAAAACGAAAAGCGTCTGGGAATGATAGTCGAGTATTATTGTAGTCGCGTAGACGGACAAAAAGTGCCCTTCGTAATACATTAATTATATCTACAAGAAGTACATATGGTTATCAGATATTTCTATTTTTATGTTCATCGTAGATTAAGTTAAGAACTGAAATAGGTGGCAGCTAAAGTCATTAGATGGTATACTCCAAAACTGTCGAGGAAGTCAACTTTCAATTATTTTAAGGAAAATAAAACGAAATTTCACCGAGTCCCAATGGTACATAGCTGCGTCTATATTTGGCTTCCTGTTCTCGTAATCCAACAGTAAGAACTACGAAAGAAAGAAAAAAACTGGTAACAAAATACTACCTTTAGGCTCGCTCGAATTCCTCCGTTCTTTGCTTAATTTTCTCTTTCAACTACCTAACCAATTTAAACACATTTATTATCATTTACGCAACCATATATATCGAGTACCGAACACTGTATAACAGAGGCATTTACATTCGATCATCGATTGCACTGTAGAAGAACACTTGAGCTCCGAAAGGAACCAAGCAATACCTAGAGAACAGAATTTAAGCATGCATAATGGCTAAAACAAATTTAAACAGCGATCTTGGAATCCATTTGTATGGTGTAATATGTACTGGCAAGCTTAATCTCTAAAGCTGCGAATTACGGCACAGTTGTGTCCAAATAATCCACTGTAATGATTAATGTCTCTCGTAAATTAATTGCTAATATGCATTAACCATTTGCTTAAGTAATCACGTCTATTCCCTGTTGGGAAATGGGAGACTGTAATTCGGTAGTAGGGAAAAAAAGGGAAGATACTAGGCGAATATGGACTAGGAACCGAAAGGTACCAGCAGATTGATTTTATAATGGTAGGGCATAGATTTGGGAACCAGGTTTTGAACTGTAAGACATACAGAGGGGCGGATATAGTCTCTGACAACAACTTATTGGTGATTAACTGTAGGCTGAAACTGAAAAAAAAAACCGCAGGCAAATAAGGAGATAGGAGCTGAAAAAATTAAAGGAATATGAAGTCCTTGAGAATTTCGGGGGAGCTTTAGGCAACAATTAACAGTAGACAGTAACTGGGATAAATAAAACAGTAGAAGAGGAATGGGTAGCTTTAAAAGATGAAATAGTGAAGGCAGCAGAGGACAAAATACGTAGAAAGGCAAGACCTACTAAAGATTCTTGGATATCACAGGAGATACCAAATTTAATTGATGAAAGGAGAAAATATGAAAGTGCAGTAAATGAAACAGGCCAAATGGTTTACAGATGACTAAGAAATGAGTTTGACAGGAAGTTAAAATAGCTAAGCAGGAGTGACTAGAAGGCAAATGCAAGTCAGTGGAAGAAGCTTTAAAGGGGGGAAAAATAGACACCGCAAACAGGAAAATATTTGGAGACAACAAAAGCAGATATATGAATATAAAGGACTCAGATGGTAAACCTGTTCTTAGCAAAGAAGGAAAAGCTGAAAGGTGGAAAGAGTGTATAGAGGGGCTCTACACGGTAGTGAACTGAGAGACAATATTGTAGGAAGGGAAGAGGAAGTAGATGAAGATGAAATAGAAGATACAATACTCAGAGAATTATTTGAGAGAGAACTTAAAGACCTAAGTCAAAATAAGGCCTCCGGAGTGGACGACATTGCCTCAAAACTATTGAATTTCTAGGAGAGCCAATCATGACAAAACTATTTCACCTGGTGCGTAAGATGTATGAATCAAGGGAAATACCCTCAGACTTTAAATAAAATGTAATAATTTTCATCCATTACGGTCGGGGGTTCGAATCCCCCCTCGGGCATGGATATTTGTGCCGTCCTTAGGATAAGCTAGTTGATAAGTAGTTTGTTAGTTTAGGGACTGATGACCCCGTAGTTAAGTCCCATAAGCTATACAAACATTTGATTTTGAATAATCTTCATTCCAAAGAGAGCAGGTGCAGACAGATGTGCAAAATACAGAACAAACCGTTTCATAAGTCATCGTTGCAAAATTGTAAAACGAATTTAATCAAAAAAGGATGGGATAGCAGACAGAAGACGACCTCGTGGAAGATCAGTTTGAATAGAGATGAAAAGTAGGAAAACGTGATGCAATCTCACTTTACGACTTACTTACATGATAGATTAAGGAAAGACAAACCTAAATTTCTATCTTTTGTAGATTTGGAAAAACCTTTGACAATATTGTTGGAATAGACACAAATTCTGAAATCAACAAGAGAAAACTATAGGGAACTGAGGGTTATTTACAACTTGTGCAAAACCCAGACAGCATTATCAGTGTTGAAGGGCATGAATGGAATGCAGAGGTTGGGAAGGAAGTAAGACAGGATTGTAGCCTTTCTCCAATGTTCTTTAATTTGTACATTGTGCAAGCTGTGAAGGAAAGCAAGGAGAAATTTGGAAAAGGAATTAAATTCAGGGAGGAAAAAAAAAGAAAAGAAAACGTTGCGTCTTGCCGATGACATTGTAATTCTGTTACGAAAGGATCTGGAGGAGCAGTTGAACGGAATGGACGGTGTGTTGAAAGGTGCGTGGAAGATGAACATTAACAAGAGCAAAACAAGGGTAGTGGAGTGAAGGTTAAGAAAATCAGGCAATGCTGAAGGAATATATTAGGTAACGAAACAATAAATGTGGTAGATGAGTTTTGGTACTTGGGCAGTAAAATAACACATGATGGTCTCAGTACAGAGGATATATACTGCATAATTGCAATAGCAAGAAAAGCGTTTCTGAAAAAGAGAAATTTGTTAACATCGAATATTACTTTTAGCATAAAGAAGACCTTTCTGAAGGCATGTGTGTGTAGTGTGCCTATGAAACACGGACAATAAACAGTGCGGACAGGAAGAGGATAGCCACTTTGAAAATGTGATGTTTCAGAAGAGTGCTGAAGATTAGGTGGGTGGATCGCGTAACTAATCTCCATCTACATCTACATACATACTCCGCAATTCACCGTAAGGTGTATGGCGGAGGGTACACTGTACCACTACGTGGCGAAAAAAGGAATTTTTGGCATACCGTGACCAAAATATGTGATAGTTGGTAGGACACATTCTTAGAAATCAAGGAATCGTGAATTTAGCATTGGAGGAAAGAGTGTAGGGTAAAATTCGCAGAGGGAGACCAAAAGATGAATACAGTATGCAGATTGAAAAGGATGTAGGTGCCATTATTATGAGGAGATGAAGAGACTTGTTCAGGACAGAGTAGGGTGGAAATGTTGTTGTTGTTGTTTTTTGGAGGGGACTTAACATCTTGGTCATCAGTACCCTGTTCCTAGATAATAGTTCACTGTCAGAAGGTAAAACTAAACATCGAGAATGAAGACTCATGATAGGGGCAGTCTGACTATGAACAGTTTGTTGAGAACACAAAACACGATGGTAAAAAACCAAGTCAGGAACTAAGTTAAAAACGGGACAACCATACTACACACCCCTAGGTATTTTGCAAACGAGTCTTAAAAGTCATTAAAAGCGTAGTATAGGTGGGGGCCTGAGATATCAGGCTATAACACCCACCGCTAGATGGAATTATGAAAACCAGGTGCGCAAATAAAACGTAAAACGGATTTAGCCTTGGAGGCATCGTCGCCTAAAACTAAGGTTAGAGCGTCTGGTAGGTTAAAAGACTGCTCAAGTTGGCTAAAACCAGACAGTCCATCAGAAGATGGCGAAGGAGATGCCATGGTCAGCCAGGTATGCCCAATACGGAGGCGGCAGCGGAAAACCGACTCTCGACGTATGGGCCGCAGTGAAGACGTACACAGTCGTGGATAGTTTCACTGCTCGAAGCTTATTTGTTGCACTCACGGTGGACCATTCAGCACTCAAATCAAATGTTTGTAAAGCTTATGGGACTTAACTACGGGGTCATCAGTCCCTAAACTTACAAACTACTTATGAACTAGCTAATACTAAGGACAGCACAAATATCCATGCCCGAAGGGGGATTCGAACCCCCGACCGTAGTGGCCGTGCAGACCGTGACTGGAGCGCTTCAGTCCCCTCGGCCACCGCGGCCGGCATTCATTCAGCACTCCAAGCCTCACGAACCTTCTTGTGCAATGCTAACTTGAGGTCCGATTTCGTGACGCCAATGGCTAAAGGTGGCGCAGTGGTGGCCTGCTTGGCCAACTGATCGACACGATTATTCCCCGGTATGCCGATGTGGCCAGTAGTCCACAGAGAGACCACAGAACGGCCAGATTTGCGAAGATAGAAAGGAGTGTCTTGAATGTACCGCACTAATGGATAGTGATGGAAGAAATGGACGATTGCCTGCAAGTCACTTAGGAAGTCACTACAGATGACAAATGAACCCTTGGGGCAAGCTCGGAGATGTTCTAGAGCCCTTTTGATGGCGACCAGCTCTGCTGTAAAGACACTACTTTCAAGACAAAGCTACAAGCGAGGGATGGACCAAGGAGAGTTTTGAAAGTAATATTGGAAAGTGGCAGGGAGTGGATGGGATTCAAGGGACGAAAGGAGAGAACGAACGCGGACTAAAATCGGGTAACCCGACCTAGGCCGTCGTGGAAAGATAGGAAATGGAGCCTCTGGAAAAATGAGCCGGCGGCTCAGGTGAAAGGGCGTGGCCTGAACATGGACAACATAAGCTAGCAGGTGCTGCCGGCGGAACCGCAAAGGAAGGACCCCAGCTTCGACGAGGAGGCTTGTCACAGAACTCGTGCGAAAAGCCCCCGTCGCCAAACGGACACAACAATGTAGGATTGGATCCAAAGACTGTAGCGTCGAATGCGCAGACGAATCATAGACGATGCATCCATAGTCAAGGCGCGACTGTATGAGGGCCTTGTGGAGAAGCAGGAGCGTTGGGCGTGCGGCTCCCCAAATGGTGTGGCTCAGACAACGTAGGATGTTAAGATGCTGCCAGCACTTTTGTTTCAGCTGCCGGAGATTCGACACCCAAGTAAGATGGTCGTCAAAGAACATTCCTAAAAATCTGTACGTCTCTTCGAGACGTAGCAGGTCACCAGCTAAATAAAGTTCGGGTTCTGGGTGAACTGGCTGACGTCGACAGAAAAGCACCCCCGGGTTTTCGTTGCAGAGAGCCGAAAACCGTGGGCAAATGCCCACGACTGTGCCTTTCTAATGGCTAGCTGCAAACGTCGTTCAGCAACATCGATGCTGGTGGAGCTAAAATACATGAAGCAGTCATCGGCATACAAGGATGTGGATACCGATGACCCCACAACCGCTGCCAGACCATTAATGGCGACTAGAAATAGAGTAAGTATGGAACCCTGTGGAACACCTTTTTCTTGATCATGAGGTGATTTGAGACAAATACCAACATGAACTCGATTGGAACGCAACGCGGAGAAGTTCTGTATGAATACAGGAAGTGAACCCCATAAGCCCCCG
Organism: Locusta migratoria; assembly: GCA_026315105.1. Taxonomy (NCBI): domain Eukaryota; kingdom Metazoa; phylum Arthropoda; class Insecta; order Orthoptera; family Acrididae; genus Locusta; species Locusta migratoria. The sequence goes on from CM048747.1 coordinate 110,338,725, forward strand.
TCGTACAGTGTGGATAGTATATGATGGCGCCAGGTGTTGTCGTACACCTTCCTCAGGTCAAAGAAGACGACGACCAGATGTTCGCGGAGAATAAAGGCTTTACGGATGGCTGACTCCAGCGACACGAGATTGTCGATAGTGGAGCCGCCGTGACGGAACCCTCCTTGTTGTGGGGCAAAGAGTCCCAGGTCCTTGAGGATCCACATAAGTCTCTGGCTCACCATGCGTTCAAGTAGCTTGCAAGGAACGTTGGTAGGGCTGATCGGTCGGTTTCAGCCACCTGCGGATTCGCCAAAGGCTTCATCACTGGGATGATGTCGCTATCCCAGCATTGAGACGGTAAAACACCCTGAACCTGAACACCTGAACGATTGAGCAGGGCGAGAAGCTGGTGCTTAGAGTCCACTGATAGGTGTCGGAGGAACTGTGAATGCGGTCGCGTCTGGGGGACATGTCTGGTCATACAGCAACGGAACTTTCAAACTCTCACTCAGTAAAAGGGATGTTGTGTGCTTCCCAGCTTCGCGTTCGAAAAGATATTTGACGGCGCTCCATTCGTTCTTTAAGGGCGCGGTAGTCTGCCCCATAAGCATCAGTCGCTGAGCAGTGAGCATAATAGTCTGCCATGTGCTCAGCTATGGCGACAGGGTCACTACCGATTGTACCCTGAATGCTGAGGCACGGGATACCCGCCGGTGGGCGCTGCCTGAAGAGGCGGCGACCTGCGACCACGCCCGTGCAGGAGAAGCGCGGGAACCAATGGAGGCAAAGAACTTCTCCCATGAGTACCTTTGTTGGATGTCGACGGGTCCATGCCTGGAGACGCTTGAAGGCGATAAGATGTTCTACAGAAGGGAGGTGTCGGTGGCGCTGTAGTGCTCCCCGACGTTCCCAGAGTGCCTCAGCAATCTCCGGTGTCCACCAGAGCACCGACGTATGGCGGAGTGACCCATTTACGGTGGGGAAGCTGTCTCGGCTGCAGAAACGATGGCCTCTGTAACCTGCTGACAGCGGCAGCAACATCAGCTGGAAGGGGAGAGGAAATCACAGCACCTGAGCATTAAGCATTAAGCTGGCCAGTCAGCCTTAAGGAGGTACCAGCGAGGCAGACGATCGGCAGGCGGACACTGTCGGAGCGACAGGAAAATAGGAAAATGTTCGCTGCCGCACAGGTCGTCGTGGACCCTCTATGTGAGATGTGGAGGAAGGCTTGGGCTGCAGATGGACAAGTCGATGGCGGAATACGTGCCATGCGCTACGCTAAAATGCGTAGCAGCACTGTTGTTGAGAAGGCATATGTTCAGCAGTGTCAGTAGAGTCTCAACATCTCTATTCTGCGCCGAGGTCTGTGTGCCACCCTACAAAGTGTGGTGGACGTTGAAATGCCCCAAAAGAAGAAAGGGTGGCGGAAGTTGGGCGACAAAGGAAGTGAGATCTACAGGAGACACATCATCATCTGGTGGGAGGTTACAGAACATACAGTAACATATTGCAACGCCCGGTGCCTAACAGCGACTGCTTCTAGAGGTGTTTGAGGAGGCACAGCAGTGTTTGAGACAAAGGTTAGGACGCAAATGCAATCTCCAACAGTGTCAGAATGAGTTTTAAAATAGTCCCTATAGCATCGGAGGGCAAGGGTCTTCCCGATAGGAAACCAAGTTTCCTGTAGAGCACAGGGAAGTGGCACAGTATCTGCTGCAGCTCATCTATATGGAGGAAGAAACCACCGCAATTCCACTGAAGGATTACACGCTCGTCGAGCTGAAAATTCATACTAAATACGAGGAATAGTCCATAGTGGCGTCTGCTGCCAACCAGAATCGCCACTGTCAACGATCATAGATTCTGGAGACACGAGGATCTCAACCTCATGCTCCGAAGCAGAGGTTGTGGGTGCCTGTGGCTTTGTAACGACCAAAGAGACCTTCTTTTTGGTTTCCTTTTGCCGTCCTTCTCGCTGGCCCTTTGGTTTGGAGACCTGGGAGGGCTTCTCGATAGTGGCATCAGGGATGGAAAAAGAGCGAGAAGGTCGTGGAACCTTCAGCCACTGGCTGGGATCGCCATGTGCACTGTGAAAAGCCTCGGAAGGGAGTGTCGTGAGGGACCCCTTCCAAGTGAGAGGAGCTGGAGGAGGCAGTTCCTTTTTCGGCTAGGGGTCAAGGACTGGGGGGTGGGGGGTAATTACTCCCACAGGTGGTGTCAGGGGAGCAACAGATGAAGAGGTGCCTCCACCCATCAAGGGGGCAGTGCGAGGTTGTTTGCCCTTACGGCCCAAAAGGGTAGGGAGCACTAGTGGTGCCGTCGGCCCCAAGGAAGGTGGCGACGACGTGACTGACGCAAAGGACGTTACCATCCGTATGGGTTGGTGTCGCATTTACTTTTTATGTGCCTCTTTAGCAAGCAGTTAACAGGTGCGAGTTCTGCGATGTTGCTGCACTCAGTTCAGCGGCATCGAAATTATTGTCTATCACACTGACGCCAAAGAATCAATGATTGGCTGCATAAGAAAAGGAGAGATTTTTAAGTGCCTAACAATTATTGACGGATTTGCCGATTTTTGGGGTTTCGGGTGGTGGTGTGGGCCATATATTAAAGATAAACTTTGCATATTGTTGGCAATTAATGTCACCCCTCCTCCCATCCGTATTTACGCCATAGCAAGACTGAACAAGCATAAACATACTTTGGTGCATTTGATCATGTTCATATATGGTATTGACCTTTCCATAGTGATTCCATCGTGGATGCCACAGGTTTGTATATTATGCAACTTGGGTTGCTATTCGCTGATTTTCATTCTCATACAGTGCAATCATAAATATTGGTATTTCCGTAGGGTTCATTTAATTGTATATGACGTCATATCTGTTTAACTATGTACTGAACTCTTTCGATTTGAGGTGAGGAACCTTCGGGGAACTCCGGAGAAAACTCAACAAAATTTCATTGCAGTCAGATGAATGGTTAAGTAATGCACAAAGGACTAACATACCAACATTAATTCTTATATATTGGGACATAATATGTACAATAATGTATATTTGTTGTGCGCTTCAGCCCACTAAAAACGACGAACGCTGTTATTACAATATTTATATAATGATTAGTAAATTGCCTAAAATAATTATACATCCTAATAAGTTACAGGTAACAATTATTATTGATGTTGACTGACGGTTCATCACAAATATGTATGTGTGATTCAGAAGGAAATAATTTTTTTGCCTAAACGTTTTTTTAAATAAAATGAAGTATATCGGACTCCTAAATATTGTTGGAAATGTACAATACTTTTTTTCCCTTTTACTTAGTGAGTTACATGGAAATACTGTGATACAAATGCCGTGCAGCTGAATCACTGACATCCTGGAATAAAGTGTATTAAAACAACCATTTACATAATTAAGCCTTGTTAAAGATCAATAAATATATTACCTGCAAATGATTGGCTATATATTCGTTAATCTGTTATTTTGTACAGTTCCTGACATCAATCATTTTCAAGATTGTCGAATTAGAATCATAGAAAAAAACTGTTCAAGCAAAGTAGTGGATACTACATCACACAGAATGGAGGAAAGAAATATATATTAAACAATATACTAACAGTTTTCCAAAAACGCCAAGAAACAGTGACAGTTATGTGTATTTAAGCAGCACAGACAGACTTAGAGTTTCACTGTACGGCTCCGGTGCTTGTCTCTTAGGTGGAGCCTCGGTTTATCTCATGGAAATTTGATTCTCGAAATTGCTTATTTATCAGGAAGTGGCGACCTTCTTCGGCTTTCAACGTTAATGAGAGGGCGGCAAGCCATTACCGGTTAATGAAGCCAGGAGCCAGTCTATTATTCCGAGTAAATTCAGGCCGTGCCATCTTATTACGGGATATGCGCCAGGAAAGCATTCTACGCGTAATGGTACTGTCCTGCGAGGTAGGCATCCCGCGTCTCACAGCCAACCTTAGTCCTCGTCTAAGGGGCCTGCAAAATTGCCGCGCTCCAAGTCTACTAATCGTATCAACGAAATGGGCCCTCTTCTGTCCCTGTGGACGAGGATATTTATAACACTGGTCCTAACTGTGAACATTACAGCAGTAAATGAATTTGAAACCGCAAGTATTTCACACATAGTGGACTGCTCAAACATTTAGCTTTGTCTGTTCTTTACCTTCATTATATTACCTTCACTACACTACTAGTTAGTTCTTACAACTACAGCCCGGGACATTGTTTGTAATTACTGTGATGTGTACCTTATCAATTCAATTCATTTATTTGTCTGTAGACTACAGTCAGTTGCATAAGACATCGTCATACATTATAAACATATGTTTGATTATAACAGTACAACAATTTACGAATTATATAACGTACATCAATGTACAATGCATTTTATACAAAAATATTTATTTATAGAAAAATAAATAGAATTGGATTATAACAGTACAACAGTTTACAAATTATATAATATACAAGAATATGCAGTACATTTTATTCAAAGTTATACGTGAATATTTATTTTAAAAAAATACTCAGAATCATCATTTTAATTTATATTGTAAGATTATGCGATCAACTGTGCAGAAGCTCATCTGTTGAATAGAATAGAAGGCTTTTTGCTTAATCCAAGGTTCCAATCATTTGAAACTTACTGGTTCCAAGTTCCGTTATACATAGGGGTAACTTGTTGTAGTACACGTTACCAATATGTAGGAAATTGTCTTTTGATTTTGTTAACCTAACCCAAGGTATCTTCAATGAATCTGAACCTCTTGTGTCATGCACATCTCTGATTTCATACATATGTGCATTCTCCTTAGCATGAGCTAGTGTTTTTAGTGTAAAGACTGGGAACCGTTAGAATTTTATGCGTAATAAAGTAAGACTTGCATGAAACTGGACTGTTTAACCCTAAAATAAATATGACTGCTTTCTTTTGCCATAGAAAGACATCGACAAAAGGATATATAGTTTCCATTTGCGAGGTAATTAGTAGAGCAGCTTCGGTGGGATATTCTTTGCTCTATATTAGACATAGGCGCTAAACTTTACATTCTTCACTAAACCGAAAAAGATATGCACAGTATCAGCTAAAATTCTAATAACATATTTACCCAACTCGTAGAACATCGAAAGACATATTTTCAAAACATCGACAAATGAACATTCACAGAGTCAGAAATGTAAACTCTCTAAATTTACGTACAATAGCTGCTTAATATCCTGATACACACATAATTAAAATTAAAAAAAAATATCTTTTAAAGTGAAAATTTTTATTATAATCCAAATAATATTTCACAATTACATAACTTATTTCTTGCTTCGTTTTATTCGTACTTATCGAAAGAGCAAGAACAACTGGGCATATATTTGTTACCATATTCTAAATATCTTAATTGCAACAGCTACAAACTAGATAATTTTTTAGCTACGATTGTAACATTAAAATGTAAATGGCAGTATACAGGTTTGCGAACCCTCTTAAGTAATGTGGCAATACGTCTGTACCCGTTATTTTACCATTATCAAATTTTTACACGTGGTTCATGATTATTAAAATGTACATGAAAATCTAACTTTTTATCACTCTCCCCCTCCCCTAACTCTGTTCTCACCCCTATTCCATGGCAAAACAGGAATACTGAAGCCAAAGTTCGCTTCATAAGAAAAAATGTGATATACACCACCAGATCTGAGACCTAATTAGCAAAATACATCACTTGTCTGACATGGGAGGAGGGAAGGGGGTTATTATCTGCAGAATACTGTGAAAGATACCTGCAACATTTACTTTTTCTTAAGTAATTATCACAGTTTGTAAGTATTGCAAAACTTTTTTTGTAGTTGGTAATGGCTATAAATTTGAATTGCAGCCTTCGTTATCTATTCTCTTCGCACTGTCGTCAAGTAACCATTACGGCCAGCATGCCATAATTACCGAGAAGAAAATGTCGGGCTAAATAAATAGAAAGTAAATTAATTCTAAGACCTGTTCCGTCTCGTCTAGGTGTAATTGGAGTGTCTCTCTTTTCGGAAGGAAACTCATTAAGATTAACGGGAGCACCGAAATAATAAAAGCTACATGAAAGATTTATTTTCACGGAGCCACGGATCCAGCCAAAACGACTCACAAATCCCCCGAATTTTCTAAAAAGTGAACATATATCAAATAATCGCAAATAAAAACAGAGGTGAAGACGTAAATATAGTTGCTGAAATCGAAAATAATGCTACCGTATCGTTAGAAATACAATTGGGAACGACGACTTATCACTACAGATTGTTTAACAAACAATGATATAACCTGCCGGAAAGAATGGGCAAATCCTTTAAGAGCTGATTGATAAGACATATTTTCCATGCCATCCTGATGTACAACAGAATTGGCGGTTCGAGGTAGACACACATTATATTACAGGCCAACGATAACGATTTTTTCTGTATTATGATAGTCCCATAGTGCCCCGGGTAAAGTGATGAGACAGCAGAATACCGATCTGTATCACACACATATTACAAGTTAACTAATAGCTGAATAAAATACGTTACCATATGTATATAGTGTATATCTCACCTGATCACCTAATTGTTTTTGCCAGTGTATAATAGTCGAAAAGCATGAAAGGGAAGAATTGATTGGGAAAGGAGTAAGACAGGGTTTTGGCCTTTCCCCTGTGTTATTTAATACGTAGAATTAGAAAGATTTAAATGAAAACAAGGAGAAATTTGGAAAAAAAATTAAAGTTCATGGTGACGAAATAAAAACTTCGCCGTTGCGGATGACATTGTAAGTCTGTCATAGACAGCAAAAGACCTGGAAGAGCACCAAAACGGAATGGACTGCTTCCTGAAAGGCAGTTGTAGGTTGAAAGTTATCATGATGAAACAAGGGTAGTGAAATTCATTGTAAGAAATTCAGGCAATGAAGAAGGAATTACATTAGGTAAAGAAACAATAGAGGTGGTAGATCAGATTTGTTACAAGCCAGATGATGTAAAATGCAGATTGGAAAAGAGAAAAAACTCGTTTCTCACAAAGAGAGGTGAACACTGAGTATTAATTCAAGTGTTGGGGATTACTTTCTAATCGAATTTGTGTGGAATGTTGCATTGTACCGTAGTGAAACATGGCCGATAAATACTACAGAAAGACAGTGTGTAGAGGCTTTTGAAATGTGGTGTTACAGACCATTTCTAACAATTACCTGGGTAGATTGCGTAACAAATAAGGAGATGCTAAATAGAATTGGAGAGAAAAGGAATTTCTGTCACACCTTTACTAACAGAATTTTTTCGTCTGATAAGACTCAGGGATCAAGGAATCGTGAATTTGGCATTGTCGGGAAGTGTCTGGGGTAAAGGTATGAGAGAGAGAGAGACCAAGGGACGAATACATAAAGCAAGTTCAAATAGATGTAGGTTATCATTCTTATGTGGCGATGAAGAGGCTTGCTCAAGATGAAGTAGGTTGCAGTGCTGTATCTAGACAGTCTCTGGAGGAGAAATTCTGTAATAGATTTTATTGACTATATTAATTCAGGAAATGTTTCACTACAAATCATCAAAGTTAATATTGTAAACCATATGCAGCATGAAAGAAGCATTCGGTAGTTTATAATGAACAGTTCTTTTTGTAATTATGAACTGTTATTGTGAATCGATAAATACAATCCCTTTTTAACTGTGTAGAAGCTCGGTTGTTTAAATGATACATAAGGCGAGCTGCAAGTTCAGTTAAAGGAAATCTATTTCGTTCGTTTTCAGGATTTTTGTCAAGTGAATTTAAATATGTACATGGAAGTCTTTGGAAAAGACATGGCTGTAAATATGACGAACTAGTATATCTTATTTAACACCAATATATATGTAAATATAAACCCAAAATTTTCAGGCATAAGATGTGAGTTCACACTAGTAGAACAGAATTATTGGAGAAAATAGGTGCTTTCTCGGTTTATGCAGAAAACTTCACAAACTTTGCGGCTTAGCACAGATTTGTTTCAGCAAGTAGGGTAAGTGGCGCACTTCGGCTTCGAGTATATTAGACAATCTAACATTACAACTGCACCATGCATGTCATCTCTAAGTGGACTTTTAACACGTTCGCACACGGAGCTTGTATCTGAACATATGCACTAAGCATTCGACGTTCCTGACGTCAGAATGTTCCAACCGTAGACAGAAAATAAAGAGTCTCTAACCAAGAATATATAACATGCACCAGAGGTTTGGTAACATCTTCGAAATTTTAATGTAAGTTCTTTGAGGAGTAGGTTTTTTTGACTAGCTTTAAGTACAGGACACCTTACATCTACTTGCAGTAAGACATTTAGCACTTTATTTTTTATGCCGTGTAGTTGACATGTTCTAAGGATTCTACTTTCGAATAGTAACAGGGATCGAGGAAGAGTGACCTTAGAGTGATAAGTACAACAACTTCCTGGCAGCTTAAAACTGTGTGCCGGAAGCGGGATTCGAATCTGGGACTTTTACTATTCCCGGGCAAGAGCTCTACGGTCTGAGCTGTCCCATCATGATTCATGGTCCATTCTCATAACTTCTGCCAGTATCTCGACTCCTACATTCCGAATTTTATACAAGGTGTCCATCGAACCTTGTAGAAATAGCAGTCCTGGAAGAGAGGATATGGTGGAGACATGGCGCAGCCACAGCCTAAGGGATGTTTCCAGATTGAAAATTTCACCCTGCAGAGGAGGCAAAGGTCGCAGTTTCGAATCCAGGTTCCGGCCCACAATTTTAATTTGCCAGAAAGTTTCATATCAGCCCACTCTCCGCTGCACAGTAAAACTTTCATTCAAGTGCAACGACGTTTCTCTTATGTGAAGACCTAAGTTTCTATCGCAACATTTGCCACGACACCTTTATAAGTCACCGCTCTTATTGAGTGCACATGCAGCTTTCCGTTTAGATTTACTTTCATAGATTCTGGACGTTGTTACTTACGTCTGCCACAGACAGAATGACATTGACAGAACAGTCACGTGGTCTTGGGGTAAAGTGCTTGACTGGAACCGAAGGGTCGAAACACTATCGGCCCTCCGATTTTTTCAGTCTGTACATTAACCCATCCTTCACCTCTCAATGGTTTAAGAAGTCGACAGAAACGTCACGTGGTTCGGATTACACGTTAAGCTGTAGGTCCTCTTTCCCCAGTTGGATAACTGGGGTAGGCTAGGGACACGAAAACAGCTGAAGCGGACCCCTTTATCAAAAGACGCGTAAGTCGCCGAAGAGGCGTCCAATTGAAAGACTTGCACCAGGCCAATGAGCCTCACGATATTATTATTATGTGGGCAGAAAGAAGACTTTTAAACGTCCAGGACGGGTGACGTCACTGGGGCGTGAGGCCGCCATGCCTCTCGGACAGAGCACGACAGTGTGACGTCACCAAACCCTCGCCGAGGCCAACGAGAAAGACCGGCCGTGGCGCGTACATCACAACACGTCACCAAAGAAGGCATGAGACAAAACGATGCTACCTGTCTGGCTGGCCGCTATGAGAGTGGATCATGCCCCAGTGGCCATCCAGTCTAACTTCGCGTTGTATCCAGCCTTCAGATGCGTCCTGACTCAGGGTGCCAAGCCGGTTATTCTCATTTGCGTCGACCCGCACAGCACCAAGGCAGCCCACTTGCAGGTTAAAAGCGATAGTCTGGCCAACTTCTCAGTAGACCTTTTTTCCAAAAAATAACAATTTAATTTATTTGATAAAATCAATTTGGCCGTTAGGCTAAATTTGGGTCACGAGACTTCTGTTGCTACGTCCTTGGCTATTCTATTTTACGAAAGTTAGTATCATTTCAATCCTATCGTTTCATTTTTTGGGATGTTCACCAAGAGACAATAAATGTGCTCTCCCTAGATAGCTTACTACCACAGCAAAAAATTGCCAATAATAAATGCAATATCTCTTCTATTAGTGGAATTACTTTTCACTCTATTACGAAATATAATGTTGTAACAGTTTCTGTAAATAATATTTCACAGTGAAAATATTTACACTTTTGCTTCTTCATCATATTTTTCTTATTATGTGGAAGATTCACGTACAAAAACGTTACTGAAAACGAGTACACAGCTGTGACACGACGTTAAACTTATATTGGTCACGTCCTAATAGTATATTTTCATGTTATAACTGGTGTTGATACGTTATTTATGTTCAGTTTACGTTAAATAATAAGACAGGCCGAAGTGAAAATAGAAATATCGGTAGATCAACACGAACGTGTTAATAAAACTAAGGAATGAATTTCATTCTTTTCGTTTTGTAAAGAATGTGATTCGCCAACCAGATACAGCCGACAACTGTAGCTGGAGTGCAGTGTGATCGCGTTTGGCACTCAGCGCAGCATAGTGGAGAGGCTTACCCAGCATGTAGATGAATATAAAGCTTATCCGAAATTTTCAACGTGCGTCTGAACGTTCACTATTAAGGTGGAACAACGCCACCTACCTCGCAATAGGTAATCCGTGGGAGAGAAAAGTTTTTTTTCCCTCGACAGAAAGAGAAGGACGCCATAAAGGACTTTAATAGAAGCTGATGTTTCGTCGGTTTTGTTTATATAAATTGCGGAATATATCTTTTCTAGGCTAGTCAAAGTAACTGAGGAAACCGTGTATCTCTGTAAACCCGACTATTATAATTACTGCTTGTTGTAATGAAATGATAGCAAAGGTCTTAAATGTGGTTATTTTCATACTGTGAAAATGTATTCCATCTAAGCCAAGTAGTGAAGCCATAACAGATCGCAAATTGCGATTTATTTCATTTGTTAAATATTTGTTACAACGAGGAGTATAAATGTCATTGACCCTCAAAATCACGACACATTTGCAAAAACGCCAAAGGTGTATGTGGCAATTAACAATACAGAAGTCATTGCTGTTCCCGTATCTTTTAACAAGAAGACTGGGTTAAAAGAAGTAGATTGCGGGCGGTGTCGAACGCACTACCTTCGACAGCGCAGAGCGATGCTGCTAACCACGCGGCTATTCTTGCTACGTGGATAGTAGAGACTTCATTATGATTCATGATCGGATTTTCTGAAGGCTTTTAGAGCGTCTGTAGTTATGTATTTCTGATGAATCTTCAATGCGCCAAATATGAAAGGCGGACGTTGCCTTCATGGAGGATTTGCGCATGTGCAAGGCGAGGTGGGCAGTAGTTCTACTGTATTTGCTTCGGGACCATTCCTGCGTAACACCCAGAGTTCGGGTGGTCAGAAACTGGTGTATGCACCAGCTCCAACGCCAATGTAAAAAGCAGCGTTTCCCTTCGCCCGTCCCTGTCGCGGGTGCGCCCATGTGCTGCCTCCAGAGGTTTAGAAGAGAATTTGAACCTCAGCCGCGCATGCGCATTGCAACGCTGCGGTCACTGCCGCGTGTTAAGCGACCGCGCAACGACTCTTATACGTGATGTCTCCGCGATGTAAAACGTTTCTCATGCGATAAAAATACTTTGATTCTGCATATAAAATAATCTGATAGAAGTACAAAACGAAGAATCATAGTTTAAAAATATTTCTTTTGACGAGCTTCTTTCCGGGGGTTTACTGAAGCAGTCAACACATAGGACGCGCCGCCACTGCCATACATTTTCAAATATGCGATCCTTGTGTGAACGGCTTAAGGCATAAGCCTGTTAATGATTTAAAGTACTCCTATAAATATATCAATTTTTATTTAAAAAAGAGCGAAAATTATAGCCTTACTTAAACCAGGCAAACCAAATGACAAACCAGAAAGTTATAGCCCCATAGCATTACTAAGCACGCTGTATAAGCTATTGGTGTATAACAGAATTTGTCACAAGATCTTCGAAATTATACCAGTTGAATACGGAGGATTTAGACCAAACCGCAACTACATAGTCTCCTGTCTCTAAAAACCTTTATAGAAGCAGGTTTTCAGAATAAAGAGAAGACATCAGTCGTATTCATTGACCTAACAGCTGCATATGATACTGTTTGGCAGCCAGGTGTCATACTGAAACTTCTTCAAGCCATACCAAGCATAAAAATTAACCATCTCATCAATGAATGCTTCCAAGTAATTATGGGCAACATCAGCTCGCCGATGAAGCTGAACAATGGGCTGCCACAAGGATCTGTCCTTGCCCCTCTCCTGTTCAGCCTGTGTATATCAGATATGCCTGAAACCAAATCAAGGAAGTTTGGGTGTGCTGATGACTGGGCCCTTGCAATGAGGCATAAAGATCTAGAAACTGCAGAGTCCATACTGACCAACGATATATCAACAATTGGTGAATATTAACGAAAATGGAGGCTGCAGCCAAGTGCCACTAAGACAGAAGTATCAACGTTTCACCTAAGCAACAAGCTGGCCAACAAAGAGCTCACGGTTCATTTTGAAGGAAAGGTGCTGACACATAAAACAAACCCTAAATATATAGGGGTAACACTTGATAGAATGCTCAGTTACAAGCAACATCTAGCAAAAACAGCTGCCATAATTAAAACCCGGAACAATACCCTCAAACTCTGTGGCACTTCTTGGGGATCATCTGCATCCACTCTCCATACTTCAGCTCTGGGTCTTGTTTGCCCAGTTGCGGAATGTTGTTCCCCAGGTTGGTTAAATACCTCACACACTAAACTTGTGGACGCTTAGCTCAATCATACCATGCGTCTTATAACTTTCACAATTAGGCCGACACCGACTTTCTGGCTACCCATACTTAGCCACATACAACCTCCATCTTTACGGGGGTAAAATGCTCTAGTATCCGAGTACAAAAAGCTGCAAAAGAATCCCCGTCTTCCTGTGCATGAAGACTTACCAAGCATAAGAAAAGCAAGGCTTCGCTCTCGTCGTCCACCCCTTGAGACTGCAAGAACTTTAGTTACCAACAGCTTTAATACCAATGACTGCTGGACACAAACATGGCAGATTAAGGCAACACCAGAACAACTGAAGATGCCGTGCATATCAACCAAGCCACCTGGTTTTGATTCACCGCGCAAATATTGGCCAGCACTTAACAGAATAAGAATCAACACTGGAAGGTGTGCAGACCTTCTGTACAAGTGGATGAAAATAGCAAGCTGTGACTGTGGCGCTGAAAAGCAGACCGTCTACCATGTGGTTCCAGAATGTCCCCTGAGATCTTTTGCTGGTGACCAAAGAGACTTCCTGATGGTTACGGAGGGATCACTGGACTATATTCATGGACTTGATATTAGTTTGTAGTTTGTTACACGTGTAATATTATATGTATATTTGTTATTAAAACATCAAATAACTGTAAATTTTGTGATGTTGCCATATGCTATATAAATAAAAATTTATTTAAAAACTAGCTTAAACCCGCCGCTCCGCTCGCGTGTTGGTTGATTATGATAGATAAGCTATCTTTCAGTAATGTGTCATGGGACTGGTTTTGAAGGATGGCATGAAATTCAATACCTTCTTTACAAACAAATATTTTTAATCAACATTCAAATAAAAAAATAAAATTATGCGCATGTTGTCTGAATGTGATCTATTAAAAGTAGTTGTACTGTTGTAATATGTGTAAAGTAACGCAATGCACATTTATCTACGAAGTTTAAATAACAATTAAATTAATGTAATTAATTTCACTCATTTTTTGAGGAAATGTGACTGATAAGCGGAACTGAAAAATATTCCTATCAGATTGCAGAAGTCTATGTATGCACTTACCGTTTATCAGGAAAGTAAGTAGTGTAGATGAAATCACACGTAAAAATACACTAGTTTCGAAGAATCCAATCACGAAATTCAACAATAATATTGTAATAATATAACAGATCGATCACTTGATGTAATGCGCGAAACGTCAAATCGATTTTTTTTAAAGAAATGCTTTAAAAGACTTTTTTTTACTGCTTCATTTATTTATTCTTAGATTTCCTTATTCGTATGCTTATCCTTACAGAGAAAGAGGTGAAGACATTGTAGCAGGGATAGACCAAAGATATGGTTTGTGGTATCAATTTCACTGTATGTAACCTCCTTGCGTATAGAGTCACAAACGTCATCACTGGCCATCAGTCCGAATGTTTTTTTTAAATATAATTTGACGACTTTCAACCACCATATCTTCCACCCCCTTATAGCTATCGTCATGGAAGTGCTATAGTGTACAACGGGAGACTTCGGACAACAATTTCACACAGGCCATTCGTTTGCGTTCTGTAGTATTCGCTGCAGAGCGAAATATTAAAACACACACGTTGAATTTGATACACACCGATAACTTTCCATCCCAATATACACCACCCCTTTATCATTATCAACCCTAAAGCAACAATGCAACCAATAAAACCATTTTCAAAGAGTAAATATAATTTTTGAGGAGTAATTATTGTTCCGAATTTACATTCTTCAAATTACTAAATATCTATCAGATCGCTATAAAACCGTGCTAAAACCTTCCTCAGGTATAAATTAGTAACCGTACAGATATTTAAGTCTCTGCAACCTGTCGTTCGGACGTGATAAGCGTACACCGAACAAACATCCACATTAATATATATATTGATAAATAGCTATCCAGTCGCCGTAAAACCGTGTCGAAACCCTTCCCCGGGTAGACATTAGTAAATGTACAAATTTTTACCTCTTTATGTCTTGTGGTTCAGACGTGATGAAACATACGCCGAACAGACATTCACATTTATAGATATAGATAAAGAAAAATAATAAAAATGACGTTGTGGTATCCGTTTTCCCCATAGTACCCTCAAAGGCGGACGTATGTCCCGGGCTGCGCTGGTGCCTGCCAGCTGCGGCCGGGCTGATGTGGGGCTGCAATCCTGCGCCGGCTGCAGCCGCCACGGCGCATAAACCTGTCGGCCAGGCAGGCCGCGCGCGCCATACGCGCCGCACCGCACCGCACCGCCACTCGTCACCGGCTTAGGCGGACGGCCGCCAGCTGGCAGCACCGCCGCCGCCGCCGGCGCGCGGGATTAGCGCCAATTGCCGCAATACGCTGCTTTATTGAATAGCCGATTGTCATATTTATCGGGCGCGTTTATCTCGTCGTAAAATTTTACGCGGCCGCCGCAGCGCGAGCCGCCTGCGCCCGCGACGGCAGCGCCGCGGCCGCAGTGCGGCGCGGCGCGGAACCTCGCCGGCGCGCTTCTAATTTGTGCCGACTGTAAACAAAAAGTTGGTCCGCCGCGATGCGGGCCGCCCCTGGGAGATCCGCTCGCCCGCAGCGCGCGCCGCCTCGCAAATTCAGTTTCTGTGCCGGATACCGCACACCTCTCCCTCTCATTCTCCTGTTTCGGCCGCCGACGATCACGATGAATCTAAATGATCCACGGAAATTCCAGTAGCAAAACCCCACTGGCTCTGTCCCTGTGATACTCAACAGACACCCAGCACGGGCGGGGAAAGACGCCGTGCGGTAGCTCCCTTGTTACTATTTTCAGGCCTGCCCATTCTCTACCACATCCTCTGCTCCTCCAATGTATTCTGCATCTCCGCACCTTCCCGCCATAAAAACATGCGATTGCCATACGCTACTACACCTCGCCTCCCATATCTGCCTCTTCTCTCCCAAGGTGATCCGTTCCAATCTCATCACCTTTTCGCATCACTTCCTTTTTCTCGAACACGTCCAGCTTGATATACGCCTCATTCCATTATCATCATTGAGTGTGATACGTTGCCACGTTGTTACCAACGTGTTCCACCTGACATACACCCCAAGATCCTCCACATCCTTTTCCAGAGAGACTAACGCCACCTCCCTCTCCAAGAGACTCAACTCTGTCCTGACATGTATCATCTATCCCTCCTACTGACTTCCCCTGGATGCCCACTTGCTCCACGCCCCCTCCCCAGTAATCCGCTACCGACCACCATCCAACCCGTCCACCAAATTCTTAGAACGCTTTCGCCCCTTCGCCCTCCATTCTACTTGGGTCCGCCTCCAAGTCTCCACAAGTTTCTCCCCACCTCGCTAGAGTGACATCTTCATCTTCCACCTGTCCCCCTTGCCAAAAATCCCCCCCCATTTCTCCCGTGCACCTACATATGCAGTGCGAAGCTGAAAGTGATATTTCAAGTTCTCGTCCATTGCCGGCCGCAGTGGCTGAGTGGTCTGCGGGGTATCAGTCATGGTCTGCACGGCCGCTACGGTCGGGGGTTCGAATCCCCCCCTCGGGCATGAATGTTTGTGTCGTGTTTAGTATAAGTATAGTATAGTATAGTATAGTATAGTATAAGTAGTTTGTAAGTTTAGGGACTGATGACCCCGCAGTTAGGTCCCTTAAGCTTAACAAACAATTGAAAATTTTTGGAGAAAGGAACTGGAGGATGAGTAGAATGTAATTGACAGTGACTTGAAACGAGGTTATAATATGAATATCAACAGGAGGAAATAAGTGTAAAACTATGTAGTGTGACAAATTCAGACGATGCTGAAGGACATTATACATCAAGACAATGAAAGTGGTAGAAATGTTTTGCTATTTTGGTAGCAAAAGATTTTCTGATGGCAGTAGTAAGAAATATCGCTTTGGGAAGAAACGCAGTTCTGATGTAACGAAATTTCTTGACATCCAGTAATAATTTAAATGTTCTGAAGTCTATTTTGATAGCATTTTTCTGGGATGGATTGTACAGGAGTGAAACGAGGTCGATAAGGAGCTCAAACAAGAAGATGAAGCACCTTTTGAAATGTGGTGCTAGGACGAATTCTGATTATTAGCTGAGTAAATCGCGTAACTGATGAGAGAGAAAGAAAATTTATGGAATAGCTTGACCATGAAAGAAGGGAGATCAAGGAATCATCAATTTAGTATTGGAGGGAAGTGTATGGGTTAAAAATCCCAGAGTGGGGCTGAAAGATAAATACTTTAAGAAGGTTTGAAATGATTAGGTTGCCGCTGTTATTGAGAGATGAAACCGCTTGCACAGTGTAAGATATCTTGGAGAGATGCATCAAATCAGTCTTTGAACTGAAGATCACAAAAACCAACAAAACTATAATAAAATAAACACATATTAATTTTTCAGCTAAACTTGTTCACACAGTCTAGTTAACAGTTTCATAAGACGAAAATAGAATAGTTGTAGTAAGAGGTCAATGTTTTTCCTAGTAACATGAAATGGTGGAAAAGGTTGAATGTCATGATATAGTGTTACTTACAAGCAGAGGTTCTCACATGTGGGTCACCCATTTCGATCTAAAATTGAATGGACGTTCTATACAAATACAAGGTGTTTCAAAAGGAACTTTACAACTTTAAAAAATTCATATTAATTTATTAGAAAGAGGTACAGAACTGGTTTTAGTGTTCATTCAAAGGAAAACACATTGAGGTTTTACCTTAAACTAAAAGTGTAAGATGTGGCTTCCGGTGGTTATCCTGCAGACATCCCACCGGTAACTCACTTCTTCCCAAACTCGCATCAGCATTGCAGGTGTAACATACTTAGCGGGGCGGCGTAAATTCTTGCTCTAAGTTCTGGTAGTGTGGCCGGCAAAGTTGGTACGTACACCATATCTTTGATGAAACTCCAGAAGAAAAAGTCTAGCGGTGTCAGGTCTGGGGAATGACGCAGCACGGTCAATACATTTACCTGGAAAACGGTCACTGAGAATATCCCGGACTTCAGTCAGATAGTGTGGTGGCGCACGGTCTTGCATGAAGTAATCATTTCGTTCTCCGTCGTCATCGATCTGTGGTATTAAAAATTGTTGTAACATATCAAGGTACACTATTCCGTTGCTGGTTCTTAGAAAAAGAAAAGGGGGTAGTCTTACAATTTCTTCTTGCTCAACGCACAAAAAAACGTTCACCTTAGGGCTATCACGATCATGAAGCAATGTTTCATGTGGATTTTCACTACCCCAAATCCTACGGTTATGTGTGTTAACCTTGCCACTTATATGAAAAATTGACTCGTCAGAAAAGATTATGTTGTCCAAGAAATGTTCATCATCATTCACTCGGTATAACATATCCGCACAGAAGTTCTTCTGGGCAATCTTATCAGTGTCTTTAATTGCTTGAATCTGTACAGTTTCAAATTCAAACCTTTTTCTCCACACACACCGAAGTGTTGTATGTGGAACTTGAAGTTCACGAGATGCACGCCGGGTCGATTTCGTAGGCATATTGATCAAACTCTGTCTCACTTGCTCAACGACTTCGTCAGATGTGCTTGGACGACCTGGTACTATCTTATATCTTACTGAGCATCCCGTTTCTACAAAACATTTATGCCACTCATAAATTGTAGGCCTACTAGGACGATCTTTAGCATACTTGGCGCGAAATTTACGCTGAACTGTCGTCGCCGACTTTGATTCTTCAAATCGAAACACACACCTAGCACGTTCGGATCCAGTGAAGGCAGACATCTTTACCGTAACTGCCGCTAGCGATTGTTGCGGCGCGATTCTGCACTAGGGAACTACGCGAATCAAAACGTGATGTGTTTTCCTTTGAAACAACACTAAACACATGTCTGTACCTCTAATTAACAAATATATATATACATTTTTTGGAATTTGTAAAGTTATTTTTGAAACACCTTGTATATAGACATACGTGTTTCAAAAATGTTCAAATGTTTGCATAGCTTATGGGACTTAACTACGGGGTAATCAGTCCCTAAACTTACAAACTACTTATGAACTAGCTAACAAGAGGGACAGCACAAATATCAATGCCCGAGGGGGGATTCGAACCCCCGACCGTAGTGGCCGTGCAGACCGTAACTGGCGCGCCGCAGTCCTATCGTCCACACGTGTTTCGGACTTTTCTTAACAATCAATAGTTTTGAAAAAATTAAGGATGATACTGATGGGAAATCGCGTTTTCATTGCTATACATTGACAGATCGTCTGAAGATGACCATTTTTAAACTAATATTAACGTAAAAGTTAATGATGTTCTCGAGTAATTAACGTTTTTTTTTTTTTTTTTGTAGCTTGAGTACTTGTATACATGAGCAATTTCTGATCGCTGTTAGACTTTTTTGACGTATTTGTTAATATTCTCTTATTTGTAATACCTTTTCTTCTCTTATTTTGAAGTAGAGCAACGGGAAGTGTGACTAATATTCAGTTAAATGTATCAACTGTTTTACTTGTGATAGAGACAATTTGGAAATGTTTCCTTGACGTGTTCAAACTATGAAAAGCTGACTACTGAACTGTATCAATTATATTTGGACCATTTTCTAAAACCTTACTTGCAGTAAAATAAATTTTGCTTGATCTTTGGTTCAGGGGGTGGGAAAACCGACATGACGCCCTACAACATGTCTATGATGATGCTCAACTGACCAGCGCTGTTAAAGTGATGCCACCGAACTACACATTTCTTTGTCAACATTGTGACGTTTACTTAAACGTCAAGAGGTTTGTCGCAAGACTTCAGAATCGTGCCCATCTCACGATAGCAGAGAAATTGATGAGATATTATTAACATTCATTCGTTGGTCCTTAATAGGTTGTCAGGACCTGTCTTTCGAGATATGGTTTTATATTCTTGGTACGCATCAAAATTATTATCCAGTAGACCTCTTTCAAATTCTGAAGGTAGCAGGGATAAAATATAGGGAGCGAAGATTTATATTGAACTTGTACAAAAACCAGTCAGAAATAATTAGAGTCGAAGGGCATGAAAGGTTCGCTGTGGTTGGGAAGGGAGTAATAAAGGGTTGCAGTCTTTCCCAGATGTTGTTTAACCTGTACTTTGAACAAACTGAAGGAATGCAAGAATAAATTTGGAGAAGGAATTAAAGTCAAGGGAGAGAGAACAAAAGCCTTGCGGTTTTCTGATGACATAATCACCCTGACAGAGACAGCAGAGGACCTAGGAGAAAAATTAAATGGAAAGGACAGTGTCTTGAAAGGAAGATACGAGATGAATATTCACAGAAATGAAATCAACTGCGAAATGGCGAAGCGTAAAATGTGTACCCTGCCGAATAGCAACTGCAGGAGCAGAAGTGACGTCTATTCTTTCGAAACAGACCCCCCTCCGCACACACACACACACACACACGTATATATGATGAAAATTAACAAGAGTAAAACGAGGGTAATGGAATGTAGGGTGTGAAAATCAGGCGATGCTGAAGGAATTAGATTAAGGAATGAGACAATATAAGTAGTAGATGAGTTTTGTTATTTAGGTAGCAATGTAACTTCTGACGGCCAAAGTAAAGAAGATATAAAATTCAGAGTGGCTATGGGAAGAATAGCATTTCTAAAGAAGCGAAATTTGTTGACATCGAAAGCTTAAATGTTAGGAAGTCGTTTCTGAAAGCTTTTGTTTGGCACTGTATGGGAGTGAAACGTGGACGATAAGGAGTTAAGACAAAAAGATGGAAAGATGGTAGAAGCTTTGGAAATAAGTTGCTGCAGACGAATGGTGAAAATTAGGTAGGTAGATCACGTAACTAATGAGGAGGTCCTCAAAAGAAATGCAGATAAAATGAGTTTCTGGAATATCCTGACTAATAAAAGGGATAGGTTGGTGGGACACATTCCTGAGACATTAAGTAATCGTCAGCATTAGAAGAAAGTGTGTGGGAGACAGAGGGATGAATACAGTAAGCAGATACATAAGGGCGGGTAGCGTGAAGAGCCGCATGAAACCAGAGTGCGTAATGAAGACCACAACAACAGACCTGTCTTCAGAAATATAAATCATTAACGACATTTCGGACAACATGTGAATGTGGTAATACGTCGTTCTCGTTTTGTGTATTGTATGAGGAATCTTTATGTTTTGGTTGTTTGATAAAAAATTTCCCCCTATTATCTGTGAAAACGCTGACGAATAGACAGCAAGTTTTTGGATTTACGTAACATTAATTTTGAGAAGTTATTTTATTTATTTCAAATTTTTATTGTTTCTGGACTCTATCAGAAATAAAACAACTGTAGACACATACTACACTTAACTGAATTTGTTAAATGATTGAACCGCCATTTGACTGTCTTATTTTATTACGTTTCGTCACAATTCAGAGCCGCGGCGGAGTGGCCGAGCTCATTGAGGCGCTATGTTCCTACTTTCTTTTAAAAAAACACTGAACATTACTTGATAGTTCAACTAATTTTGACTATAAAGTTTTTAAAATGACAGATTGAAGTTTAGGACTTTGATTATTCAAACTATAAGATACAGACATCAGAGACTATTTCCTACTCTTTTTAAAACACTGAACATTACTTGATAGTTCAACTAATTTTGACTATGAAGTTTTTTAAATGACAGATTGAATTTTAGGACTTTGATTATTCAAACTGTAAGATACAGACATCAGAGACTGTTTCCTACTTTTTTTCAAAATACTTCCACCTACTTTATTATTCAACTAATTTTGACTATGAAGTTTTTTAAATGACAGATTGAATTTTAGGACTTTGATTATTTAAACTATAAGATACAAACGTCAGAGACTGTTTCCTAATTTTTTATTAAATACTGAAAATTACTTGACATTTCAGTTAAGTTTAAGTATGAAGTTTTTTAAATGACAGATTGAATTTTAGGACTTTGATTATTCAAACTATAAGATACAGACATCAGAGACTATTTCCTTATTATTTTTAAAAAACACTGAACATTATTTGATACTTCGACTAATTTTGACTATAAAGTTTTCTAAATGACAGATTCAATTTTGGAACTTTGATTATTCAAACTGTCAGATAGAGACATCAGAGGCTGTTTCTTACTTTTTTTAAAACACCGAATATTACTTCATATTTCAACTAATTTTGACTATGAAGTTTTTTAAATGACAGATTTAATTTTAAGACTTTGATTATTGAAGCTATAAGATGCAGACATCAGAGACTGTTTCATACTTTTTTAAAAACACTGAACATTACTTGATAATTCCACTAATTTTGACTATGAAATTTTTTAAATGACAGATTGAATTTTAGGACTTTGATTATTCAAACTATAAGATACAGACATCAAAGACTGTTTCCTACTTTTTCTTAAACACTGAACATTACTTGATAGTTCAACTAATTTTGACTATTAAGTTTTTTTTAAATGACAGATTGAATTTTAGGACTTTGATTATTCAAACTATAAGATACAGACACCAGAAACTGTTTCCTACCTTTTTGAATACACTGAACATTACTTCATAATTCCACTAATTTTGACTATGAAGTTTTTTAAATGACAGATTGAATTTTAAGACTTTGATTATTGAAGCTATAAGATGCAGACATCAGAGACTGTTTCATACTTTTTTAAAAACACTGAACATTACTTGATAATTCCACTAATTTTGACTATGAAGTTTTTTAAATGACAGATTGAATTTTAGGACTTTGATCATTCTAACTATAGGATACAGAGATCAGATACTGTTTCATACTTTCTTTTTAATATTCTTTCACAAGACCCTCTGATTATTAATTTCCGAGCCAACCAGACGTGGTTTTACCGACATTTCAGCTGAATGTAAGGTGAATGTGGACTAAATGCCTGGGGTGGGACCAGAGCGCGCTGCGGACGTGGGAGGCCGCGATGTGTGCGTAGGCGCGTGCAGCGCGCGGCTGTCAGCGGCAGGCAGGCTGGGCTGCCCTCCTCTCTCCTCCTCTCCACTACACTCTGCTACACTCCACTACACTCCACTGCCTCCGTCCCACCCGCCCACCACCTGCGCGCCCGTGTTACCGACACACGCGCGTGCGCCGCATCGGCCGAATGAAATGTCGACTGCCAGGTGTAATATCCTGTTAATAGCGGCCGCGCGCGCGCCTGAAATACGGGCCTTCACGGTTAATCTGTATAAGCCGCGCCCCGGGCAAGAGGCCGCGGTGTAATCGCCAAAATAAATACCGCGATGCTCAGCGGGCCACTCGACGCCACGCGACGCCAGCCGTTATTTGGGCAATCCATTCCTCCCCTGCTCGCTGCCTTCACCTGCTCACTCAAGGACCAGGACCTCTACTGAAATCGCTCTACAGATTTATTCTATTTACACATTTGTATTAAATTAGTGTCAAGTGACGTATATACATCTAATTTTGGTCCATTTGCTGCTACTGACGTTTTGGGTGTTTGCGATCGCTTTTTGACAGCTAGAAATTTAATTATAAATAACGCTCTAGTTCATCCGAGACGTAACGTGACCTAATGAATATTAGACGAGAAAATTCTCTACAACTTTGCTCTCTTATGATTTTTCCATATCTTTTAGGGGAAATGTTCAGAAATAACGGAAATTTGATACGTGAATTAACCCTAAAACGCATGGACTTTTATTTTGGCACAACAAAAAAGTAGAAAATGTTGACCTATGCAGTGAAAAATATTGAAAAAACAAAATAACTCATTTAATAATGTGAAAGTCATTATTTAGCTGTTGCCATCGACAACATCATGCACTTAGACATTAAGTCACTCTTCAGGAAAATATTGGCTTGTAACATATTTTCTACTCCAATTTGTCTGTAACTTGATAAAAAAATTTTACTTGACAGAAGTCGTAGCAGTTTGTAATTACATTAATGCTCTACAGTCAGTAAAATCCGCTGGAGCGCTCTTTGTTGAATTTCTCCTCAATTCATAACTGCACTGCCTTCTATGGAGGAAATGTTCAACTCAATGCTTCTAATAGACTCCAATGTATACGATATCCATGGTGTTGTCATCTGTCTACGAGAAGTATGTCTAAAAAAATAAAAAATTAAATAAAAAAATTAAAAATATTGCTTTGTCAAGCGGCAACACTATGCAATGTAGGGTTAAATAATTTTTAGAGGGGAAAATTCTCTACTACTTTGTACTCTTTATGCTTCTTAATGAAATAATTAATACTGCTTCGGTAACTTTTCCTAATATTAGGTAATTAATGTTTTCAGTTTTATGATGTATACCTTTAGATTTGTTAAAAATTGATTTTAGCTGTTAAAGATCTTTGGAAAGTTCATAGTTTTCAAAATGACAAGCCAAGACCGCACACTAACAATTTATTAAATGGCGACCGGTTTCGGTGCACTATGTCACCATCATCTGGTCACATATATGTTATAATCTAGTCATCGGTCAAAAATATAAGACATGTAATAAATAACGTAAAAACATAAAACGTTGTTTCTTGCATGTCTTTTATATTTTTGACCGATGACCAGATGATGGTGACACAGTGCACCGAAACCGGTCGACATTTAATAAATTAATAGTGTGTGATCTTGGCTTGTCATTTTGAAACCTATAAAACGATTAGATCGCCTCCAGACCCGCCTATGTCAGGTAAACTTAATCTTTGGAAAGTTGTTAGTCTTAGCATTTAAGAATATCTGGAAAGAATGATACATATATCTGTTAAAATGGTTGAATTGGTGTTATTGTGCTCTCTGTGTCAAAATATGAGATATACCGCCCAAATGTAAGTAAACATAATACTATAATTACTAATCATCATAATCACATAATGTACGTTTTGTTACAGAATTATTCTCCTGTTTAGGTCTATTGTTAGATCCATAAACTGGCACACAAAGTGAACCACACACTTGTTAAATCACTGTAGCACCTCATGATGGCAGCATGCTGACTAAACGCGCCGTGCTTATTAATTATCAGTAAAAAGTGTTTGATGCAATGTCAATTATTTCATAAAAATGTCACGCAATACAGTTGCAGACCTCCAGAAAAATCCATATAGCATGCATAGATTTAAGTTTATGCTTTTTCCCCTTTTACCTTAATGGACGAAGAACGAAGTTAAAACTGGTGGAGAGTTTCATGCACTTGGGTGTATTTTGTCGCAGAATGCATAGATAGTGATAGAACTTCAATCAAGGTGTATCAAAACTAATGCAGTGAGTTCTACTCTCTTCTGCAAGAACTACTCAGACTAAGCTGTAAACCGCTCTATCTCTCGACTAACTTTGTTGTATGGGAGTGAAAGTTGGGTGGATACAGGTTACCTTATTAATAAGGTTGAGATTACAGATATGAAAGAGCATGAATGAATGAAAGTACTAATCGATGGGAGCAATGGCAGGATGGTGGCTATAAGGAAATCAAACAAAAACGAAATAAACATCATAGATTAAGTCCTTGCAGCGAACAGGCGGAGATATTCGGGTCATGTTAAACACCTGGGAGAAGCAAGGTTACTCTAATAGAGACATGAGTTCGGCAGCAAAGGGGAAGCGGAGTCGAGGTTCACCTTAGATTCGGTGTGGCATGAAAGTAAAGTAACAGGCTTAACATAAGACGATGTCCATTAAAGGAAAAGGGGCTAAGACGAAACTTAAATTTATCCATGCTATTTGGAATTTTCTTGAGGTCTGAGACTGTATTGTATGATATTTTATTAATGAAATAATTAATATTGAATCAGTAACTTTTTACATTTTACTTTTTAGCATTCAACAGGGTATTATGCAGGAATTTTATTAGGGGCCTATGCTCCAGACTGAATGCTGAAGGATATAATCAGTCTCTAATGATGATGATGATGATAATGATGATTATGATCTCTTAAAGGAAATGTTCAAAAATCACGGGTATATCTGTGTTTGCGCGTAACGTTTTCCCGCCGTTCAACTGATCGACACCAGATTTTACAGACGTATTTGTTGGGTGCCAGAGATCAGAACCTGGTTTCATCTGGCAATATAATCGAACGCTGCTAGTCGTCGGAACTATGCCCTATCTCAGCTATTATGCGTTGGATGGAAAAAATTTCAAGCTGTTCAGAGTTTAATATCGGGTAACTTTTATATGATAATTTTCTCGATATTTAAATCTCGACGTTCGTACACAATTATCAATTGAGAAAATGGGCAATCCCATTTTTTTTTACTTGTTCGTATAAATTATTATGTACTATACGATAAAGGACCATATGGTTTTTCGACTTAAGAATTCAATGTCACGATATTAAGTCAGTAAGTTTTAAACGTAGAGCTGAAATATTACTGACGCAAGAGGATATGGTAAACATACGGTTGTTTGTCGTTAGCACAGACGTCTGTATGGAGGACAGAGAAATATTTTGAGGTGACAAACGTGATGGGATAGCGAACTGCCCGTCGGGGAAACCAGCGGCGCTGAGTTTGTGTATGAGGCCGCTGTGCCACAGAAGTTCTAAAACCATTTCGATGTCCCGGAACACCGCCCCCCATTGTTATATGTTCTACTGCTCGGTGCAGTAATGTTGTGGTGTGGTGCTTTCTGAAGTCGAATTGCTCGAGTCTCACTGTAATTATTGTTACAGTGTTGAGTGAGACGTTTTAGAATTACCTCCTAACACAATCCTGCAAGCGAATATAGCAGACTAATTGGTAGCTTATTTTGTGGGAGGGAATGTTATCCTGGCTTCTTGCACATCAGGATCTTTCCACCTTCGGAAAAGCAAGGAACTTTTGGATCGTCGGATGGCATTCGTGATGTGTTATCCGTTAACTCCTCGACGGCATTGTTTTGAAAGCTATCAGCACCAGGACGTTTTCTATATTTTGCTTAGTAGCTCATGTGACTTCTTTTCTAGCAGTGCGGTGGGCTTCGTCATGGGCAGGCTGGATTGTAACACTTGTAATCTCCTTCTGCGTTTCAGTTGTGAACGTAGTGTGAGAAGGAACCATATTTGGGTGAACGACGCTGCTAGCGATATGGCCGTTAGTTCCTTTCTCCCCCGCGAAGTATGCAGGTTGCTCAGGTTATTATAGACGAGTTGTGTTTCTCCTCGATGTAGTGACGAGATAGATACTACAAACAAGGTCGGCTGGTATCAAACATAAAGAGTTTTTGGTCTTATGTAATACCCTGTAGCCTGTAAATTGGTTCTCTGTGCATCGGGCGCCCGGTACGCTGCCAGTAGCTCCTTAGACATTTCTTCAAATTGATAAAGCGCAGAAATTTGTGGATCAGGAATGCTGAGAGGTGTTGAGTCGTGAGTTCAGGTATGGTGTGTAGATGATGAGGGTGCAACACTTCATTTGCGTACCGCGTTATATGAGAAAGCAAGTGTACATATACATCTACATGGGATACCCTGTAAATCACATTTAAGTGCCTGGCAGAGGGTTCATCGAACCACCGTTATATTTTTTTACCTCCCATGCCATTCTCGAATAGCGCGCGGAAGAAAGAACACCTGAATCTCTCTGTTCGGGCTATGATTTCTCGTATTTTATTCTGATGATCATTTCTACCTGTGTAAGTGGGAGTCAACAATGTATCTTCGCATTCCGAGGAGAATGTTGGCGATTGGAGTAATGATTTCCATCCCAGATCCTGTATCATTTCCGTAACGCTGTCTCCCCTGTAACGTAAACGATCTACGTTTGAACTCTTTCGATGTCCTCCGTCAAAACCACCTGATAAGGATCCCACAATCGGCAGCAATACTCCAAAAATGGATGGACAAGCGTAGTTTATGCAGTTTCTTTTAAGGGTTCTTCCAATAAAACGCAGTCTCTGGTTCGCCTTTCCCACGACATGATTTACGTGTTCTTTCCAATTTAAGTCTGAAGCAATAGTAATTCCTATGTATTTTCTGGAGTTTACGGCCTTCAGTTTTGATTGATTTATCTTGTAAACAATGTTTAACGGATATCTTTTCGTGCTCATGTCAACTACTTCATACTTCTCATTATTTAGAGTCAATTGGCAATTTTTACACCATAGTGATAACTTATTCAGATCGTTCTACAGTTGGTTTTGATCTTCAGATGATTCTACTAGACGGTAAATGACGGCTTCATCTGAAATCAAACTAAGAGAGCTTCTTAGATTTCCCCTAAATCGTTTATGTAAATAAGGAACAGCAGAGGACCAATAACACTACCCTGAGGAATGCCCGATATCACCTCTGTTTTAGTCAATGGCTTACCATCGATTACTACGAACTGTGCCCTCTGACAGGAACGCAGTGGACTGCTGTTGGCTGTCGCATCTCACAATGTCTTCTGAAATCCAATAACCTCGGGTCTTCAGAACAGTGACCCAATAGCTGCAGCGGATGCGCTGATTGCTGGCTCCTTCGGAATCAGTAAATCGTCCTAAAATTATCATAATTGGGTACTTTCTGCCTATTCATATTCATATAAGGAACATACATTAAATTTTATATATTTCATTGTATATTACACTTTCTCTCTTCTAACCTTACAATCTCACAATGTCATACTACATCACGTAATAAATACTTTACGCAAATTTTCTTACTATCACTCTTAATGAGCGACTTGAAATGACCGTCTTCGAGGGCTTCCGATTCCTAACTGCCGAAATGTAGTTGTGTGTGTTCTGAAGTTATGAAACCTTTAGCCAGTAATTGAGATGATGCTTAATCCAACGAGAATTCTGGCTTTGGCCTACCGCTTACGCCAATCCTTCGCAGGTCTGTGATTCATGCCCTTAGATAGAAACCCTAGCTGACTTCAACGTTATAGCAGTGGTGTGTGACATTTTTGCACCACTTTACTGTGTGCAACCACATTTAAGCCACATTACATATTCATGAATTACAACTCTATCTCAAGGATATGACAAGGGCATGATGCTACAAATGTCTTCCTATTAAATTGCGTGATTGTGAAATATTTACACAGTTGCGCGACTTGATTCGTGATATAGTATCAGAAATTACATACACATCGGCAACTACATACATACTGCTCAATCCACCCAAAGGTGCGTGGCATAGGGTACTTAGTACCACTAGTAGTGACTTGCTTTCCTGTTCCACTTCCCTAAAGAACGAGGAAATAACGAATGCTCGTAGGCATCCGTAAGAGCCGTAATCTCTTTGATCTTTGTTGTCTTTTACGTGAAATGTTTGTTGGCTGCAGTAGAATCGTTGTGCACCTCGACTCAAATGCCAGACTTCTAAGTGACGGAAAGTCATACAGTAAAACAAATGTGAAACCTGTCATTCCCTAAACGAATTAGAAGGTTAGTAAAGTCACAAGAAGAGCAAAAGAAACTGCAAAATGGGTGCAAAATGGGTGCAAAAATTGGAAATTGAAGTAAACAAAATAAAATCCTTTAACGTTCATTTAAATGATAAATTATTCAAATCTTAACTTAAATTGGACATAACACGTAGAAAATATTGCAGGGAAGCCGAATGTCTCATTGGAAGAAGATTCTACAGTCATACTAAAGAAACTGCCTATAACACAATTCTACTTTCTATTTTGGAGTATTGATGTGGATTTTACGATCCTCACCCAGTGGGACTGGCTGATGATATAGAGAAAATTCAGCAAAGGGAAGCTCGATCTGTAATATCACGATATAGCGGAGAGAATGTCACGGAAGTCATGCACGAGTTTGGGTGGGAATGATAAAAACAAAGGCGTTATTCGTCACGGCGAGTCTTATTTGCGAAATTTCTGCCACAGTGTTTCTCTTGCAACTGAAAATATATTTTGTTAGCACCCACCTCCATATGGAGACATGATATTCTGGTTACACTGATGTCACATCACATCAGTATCCCCAGAAGGCCACTGTAACGTTGGCCGTAACGTCTGTTATTAAAGTAAGAGCCTTCTTATACAACACCCAGAAAACGTTTATTTCATCCGACTCTGACCACTTAAGCCTAAGCAATTATATCAGCTCTCATTTCATTTTGTTAACACCTCCGGAGACGATTACTCCCTGTGCTATGGTGAATATTGCGCTCATTTCGCGTGTATGATGTTGCCACGAGGGTTGTATAGCGACCCAAGGGTGGTGTTGACTCCGGCGAACGTGAAAGAAGCCGGATATGTTCAAGAAACTGAAGGAGGTGGGGGAATGAGATGTCGTTCAGGATCCGCGTTGGGGAGGGGAGACGGATGCAGTGGCGTGGCGTGGCGTTCTAGAATTTGAAGGGTTCTATTATAGGTAGGAGGGGCGGAGACCCAGGCAGGATGGGAGCAGCATAGGACGTGACACATGGGTTGAGGCCCCACGTCCGGCCTGCGAGGATTTTGAGGAGGCTTTAGACGGCACATTGCCTTCTGGCGAATTGTGCGGAGGTGACGGGTCCAGGGAAGGGATCTGTCAAGGTTTAGATTAATGCTCTTCTTACTCCTTTTAAAAGCTAGTTGGTATTGCGGAAAGCCTGCGAGTGTGGCAAAGACTACATGGGTCAGAAGAGGTGCACAGTGCAGTAAAGGTGCGTGGAACATGAACGTCACACCCGTCTTCGCAGTCCAGTAAATCGGCCATCGCCGAGTACTGCAATTCCGCAAGGCATTGTGGACTATTCAGCCACTTTAATCTTCCCCACAGCTACATATATTTGGGATTCCTTGAGGAATCTGTGGAAATAAATTTGGTAGAATATTTTATTAATCGTGACTGCGGTATTCAACTGGACATGGCTTGGGACCCGATGATCTCTATAATATATTCCGAGAGGAAACGTTTGATTTATAACGACACGTCTAGCGACAGTTAAGAGCTTTTTATGATTTGGCGTATGAGTTTTAGTGGGCGTTCCGACAGAGCGTGACATGTAGTTTCATTTCTGCGCATGCGCCTGCGTGCCACATTTAGATCTGGATACGTAAAGGGCGCGATATTCGACAGAGGTGGTCTTGTAACGGCTGCTTTTGGGCATGCCTCTACGAAAATTGTCCAGTTTTTGTAAATATATCGGACTCTACTGCTGGGTTATTAGTCGAAAGCTCACAAACTATTTTTTTTTTCTTTTTTGAATTTATCAATAGGTCTTAAAAATTATCTATTGTTTTAAAAATTGATTGTAATACTTTATATAGTAGAAGAAACACTTTTTTGAAGATTGAGTTAAAAATGTCCTCTCATTAAACAACCAATAAATTCAGGAGCCGCTTCAGCTGTTTTCATTGAGATCCTTTTTTTATACAGGTCCACTACCGGTTTCGCGTCATTAGAGACGCATCTTCAGGTGTTAAATTTTTTCTCTCGTCATAATTTGTTACTGAGTCACAACATTCTAGTTGATCCATCCGTCAATTGGTTAAAAATTAAATAGGGCCGAATACATGGGTCCAAGTCCAATATCAAATCGGTGTCTTTCAGGATTCTTCTACTATAGTACTATAATACTACAGTGTTTCTTCTAGTAAATAAAGTCTTACAATCAATTTTTAAATCAACTGATAATTTTTTTAATTGATAAATTCAAAAGAGAAAATGTATTTACTCAGCTGCGGATGCCCCAATTATAAAATAGCCTGTACTTAAACTAAATTAAACTAACCTGACAATACAAACGCCCATACCCCGACGGCAAACGGACGTGCGCACCGCAGCACGGCGCCCCAGTGCGCAAGGCTAATCCGCAGTGGATCTTGCGTCTAAATTCGCTCTATAGGCGCCGCCGAGAAATACCGTACTCAAGTGGCGGACACTCACCTGAAAGATGCTGAACGTCTGACACCCGGAATTCCTGCCAGCACGTCGACATCATCCGCGTTCATACCCGAAATTCTGTAGAAAGTAAACTTACTTTTAAGATCCGTCTTGTACATCCTAATGGAAAATTACTTTCAGAACTGAGGACTCGCCGGATATTCGTCTTTTTAGCAGGATGCGTCTGCATCGAGAAAGCGATCCACTTTCCTATCACGTCTGTGCCGGCCGCGTCGGAAAGCATCCACGCAGAAGTAACGTCTGCATCACCGCGTGAAGCGGTGCCCCTGCGGGACGTCGGTTAGGCAGCCCAACGCACACGCCAGTGCGGCGGCGTGCATCGCGGCGTCTGGACGGGGCTGTTCAGTGCAGCGGCGCGCGCTCTTGTCGCCTTAGCCGGCGGCGTTGCCAGATTTCCCCTGGCGGCCGGTGTGTCCGCCGGCTCGGGCGCTCGGTCCCTAACCGCATTACTGCCCGACTCGCAGCCGGCAAAGTGGCCGACGCTGACACCCCGATATCTCACGCCGTCCGCCGCTCACATATTACTGCGTTCCCTTTGATATATTTCCCCCGAGGGCTGGTACGGCCCTTCTTTTCATCTCCTCCGGAATACTAGACCCATGGACTGCCTTAAGAGGTAAGAAACATCTGCATTCCCTTTACCAGTGGGTACTGCTGCAAGTCACTTTCTTTAAAATGTCACTGCTTTCCTCTGCTTTGGAATCGTACAGAGTACTGCAGATTTCTGCTACTCCGATAGACCAAAAAGTTATTCCTATGGGAAGTGCCCAGTGCAAAACCATCACTTGTAAGTAAATAGTTTGTGTTACACGCACACACACGTTCTAGGTATTCGGCAAGGTTAAAAAAAGTAACAGTAAAAATAAAACTAAAAATAAACGATTTTTCCCTACTTTTGATTGGCGGAACAGTAGTGCGGATATCTGTATTCTGATGGACCAAAAAGCTTTTCCTACATCTACATGTATACTCAGCAATCCACCGTAATGTAGCATGTACCAGTACTAGGAATTTCCGTTCCTACTGCACTTCCAAATACAACGAGGGAAAAATAAGCCTCCATACGAGCCCTAATTTCTCTTGTCTTTGTGACCTTTATGCGAAATGTATGTAGGTGGCAGCAGGATCGTTAAGCAGACAGATTCAAATTTCAGCCCTGTAAGGGCCGATTCTATAAACATTCTTGACTGAAGATCAATTCTGACCTTGGTCAAGAAAACGAAAAAAGTTCATGAATGCACTGTGTTGTATAACGCTATCCGTGGATCAACAGATCTGGCTGAGAGTTGGTCTGTGTAAGCATGAAACATACTTGGCAACACAGCAAAATTCAGCCATCGATCACAGATAATGTTCGTAATTTATCGACACCAAATATAATCACAGTAAAAACAAATACCACATACGGATCTTTGTACACTACCTGGTAGTTTTTATTGAAAGTTTAGTGTTGTGGAAACGGAGGAAAGCCAACAGAAAAAGGCTCTTTCTTCAAACTTTTCAAAAACGGAGAAGAGTTCTCTTGTAGAAATAGTCTTGGGTCCACAGAAGCACATAATAGAAATTAAGAAAACACATAAAGTAACGATCAACAGCAAGGAAAGGGCGTGGAAAAAAGTTGCCATCGACTTCAATTCGCGGAATTTAGGTCCACATCGGGACTGGAAGAGTTTAAAACTGTGTTACGAAAAGACAAATAGGAGGACAAAGAAAGCATGCACATTAGAGTCAGTGGCTGGTTTCCTTTCGTTGGTTTCAGAACATGCGTTCTTAGTCATAATTCCAACAGTTGCACCGTATCTTTGTCCAGGCGAAACCTCTGCTTAAATGATCTGTCATTCAGTTCCATGAATAGGTTCGACCTTTCACGGAAAATGCGGGGAGCACGTTGGATCTCAATGTCATTCTCACTAGACTCATCGGAATAATTAGATATCTGAAGACGAAAAGAAATAAAAAGATTCACAGCATTATATAAGGCATTTACACATGACGCGGATATGCTTAATACTATTTTTAGTGGTTAATGTACATGCGATTTTAAAAGCAATTTAAACAAATATTTGGTAGTTAAAAATTTATTACGAATTGTATAGTTACAGCTACTCTTGCCTAGACAATACGTTTGTAGAAGATGCTCAGGCGTTATCTGCTACTTACATTTTCACTACGGTAACAGTTAGTGCCAAATTTTTCAGATGTACCTGTTCTACTGCCACTTTTAAATTGATTACATAAATTACATGTTTACAAGAACCGTTATGAGATCAATAATGATTATGTGGAGTAGCTGTTTACATAGCCACTAATTTCCCTAACCTAGCTTTAGAGATTTAATACACATTTCTAGCTTCAAAAGTGTGGTGGTGGCGTATTAAAATATTTACTTATTACTTTTTTTCTTTAACAACAACATTTTATTATTTATTAGAATTTCCTGTGTACATTTGTACAAAACAGATGCCCTGTTTTGTAATGACGCTACGTGGAAATCCGACGATTAAAGCTGATCTTTCATTTGATTTGAAAAATTCGTCCAGTCAAAGATGATCCGAGTTTTCAGCGATATAATCAAAGATCACAGTTTATACAACGCAAATTTCCGAGATCAACTTGAACTGAGATTATAATCTAAGATCAACTGCTTTGTACAATCGGCCCTAAATTTCCTCAACGTAATTTCTCGAAAAGAACGTCGTCTTTCCTCCAGCGATTCCCATTTCAGTTCCTGGAGCATTTCTATGACACTCGCGCCTTGGTGGAAGCTACCAGTAACGAACCTAGTTGTCCGCCTCTGAACTGCTTCCATGTCTTCCTTTAAACTGATCTGCGTCGTGTCCCAAACACTTAAGCAATACTTAAGACGTGGTCGCACAAGCGTTTTAAACGCGGTTTCCTTTACAAATGAAGTACATCTTCCCAAAATTCTTCCAATAAACCGAAGTCGGCTGTCCGCCTCACTCACAACTGTCCTTACATGTTCGTTCCATTTCATATCGCTCTACAATGTCACCACTACATATTTGAACGACGCGACTGTATCAAGAAGCACAATATTAATGCTGTACTCGAAAATTATGGGATTGTTTTCCTACCCATGTGCATTTAGAGCTAGCTTCCAATTTTCACAGGAACTAAAAATGTTGTCTGACATCTTGTATGCTATTACAATCAATTAATGACGACACGCTTCCATAGACTACGGCATCATCAGCAAACAGTCGCAAGTTACAAGTTGCTCTGTCCATCAGATCATTTATCTAAATAGAAAATAATTTCGGTTCTAACGCACTCCCCTGGGGCACACTTGACGATACACTAATATCTGATGTACACTCGACGTCGAGAACAACGAATTGCGTTCTATAACTTAGGTAGTCTTCCAGCCAGTCAGAAATCTGTGAAGCTATTCCTGTGTAAATTAACATGTATAAAAACATACAAAACTAAATAAACACACAGTAAGTCAACAGGTAAGGTAGAAATCTTCAATAAGGGTAGACGTAAAAATGTATAGATGCCAAAATTTTCAATAGCATAAAAATAAAATGTGAGTAGTCTGAATGTACTTTAATTATTATTATTTTTTTTTTACAAACAATTTCCAGCAAATTTTTGATGTGTAATGTAGATCTGCTTTGTGATTCTCAAAAATCCATACAACTACAGCCATCGCCAATAATAATACTAATAGTAATAAAACGCATAACTAGTCTAACAAAGATTGAATATTTGTGAAATTTCGTTATTTCGAACTATTATGACTCACAGAATACTTTTCAACATCACGAAAATGGTAAAATTAATTAAATGATTTTTACAATTTGTCTGTAAAAGTCTTTATTACTTTTATGAAGTTCCTGACACACGAATGTCAATGGTAAACACGAAACCCTATAGTGACCATCCACAGCTCAACATCTACATTGGCAAAGCATGCTCTTCCCTCGTCTTCTCAACACAGCACATGTGCCAACGAGTAACATATCATTGTTGCTCATTTAAATCACAATGCAAGCTGTCCAATTAGGTTCCTACACCATCAGGAATCTGGACTAATTTGTACGTAATAGACAAATGGGAGGGAGGGGGGTGGAAATTGAAACTTTCTCCCAAACAACTGTCCTTCTTTAACCTGATCGCCGCGATAAACATTGCTATTTATAGTGAATTAAATCATATTAAAATCTCTGAAAACCTTACAATGTCCGAGTATTTACGTTATCTGTAGAATCGTAGTTCATATCCCCTCATTTCACCCATCTCCGCGTCTCTGATCGTCACGACCTTTCCCCCTCTCGTCCCATTTTGTCCATCCTCCGCCTCCCTCCACCTGCTCGTTTCACATCCCCCTATCTTTCGTGGTGATCGGTGATAGAATCAAAGTTTATTGCAGGGTACCCTTTGGCCTGCTCCATTTGTAACCTTGTGCAGACAGTGATTTTCCTCTTGCAACTACACCGCAGAGCCACAAAACTGATATAGGAATGTGTGTGCAAACACAGATATGTGTAAACACACAGAGGACGGAGCTACCATGGTAACGACTATATAAAACGACAGTTATGTGTACAGGTGTTACATCGGTTACTATTGCTACAGTGTCAGGTTATCACGATTTAAGTGAGTTTGAACGTTTTGTTATGGTGGGCGCAGGAGAGATGGGACACATCATCTCCGAGGTAGGGATGAACCTTTCAGGAGTGTACCGTGAATGATGGTAAAACATCAACTCTCCGCCATCGCTGTAGCCGGACCAAGATCCTGCAACAATTGGGTCAACTACGAATAAATACAATCGTTCGACAGAAGTTCTACCCTTTCGCAGATTTTTGTAGATATCAACACTGGTCCATCAACAAGTGATAGCGTCTAAACCATTTAACGAAACATCACCGATATGGACTTACAGAGCCGAAGTTGTGCATCCTTACTGATAGCATGACACAAAGCTTTACGCCTCGTCTGGGCCCCTCAACAATGAGACTGAAGTTTGATGACTGGAAAGGTGTGCCCTGGTCTGACTAGTCTCGATTGCAATTATAAAATGTGGATGAAATTCTACTGGTATGGAGACTATGAATCCATGGTCCCTGCATGCCCACCACAGTGTGTTCAAACTGGTGGAGGCTCTGCAATGGTGCAGGGTGGGGAGATGGAGTGTTACGATTCGAGTCCACTCCACGTCGTGTTGTGACACTTCTGCGGGATCACGGCTGCTATAATCTAGCAGTTGTACGATTTTCTCTTTTTCTTCAGTGTATAATGCAAATAAAGGACCATGTGAGATAACTCTGTTCTGTGTCACCTTGAAAGTTAGCATGGAACTGCCCCGCACTACATTTGTTCCTTCAGATTAAGTCATCTGGAAACATCTGTTATTTTGGTCCATCATATTTCGGACTTGCTGCCACATCATGTTGACGTCTTCCAACAATATTTCGGCTGACAAACATGCAGCCATCTTCAGGTGAGCACGAGACTGAAGATTACCGGTGTGCGTCGTTCTGTATATACCGAAGTTTGGCGTGGCGACGCCTGCGCAGTGAGGAGGTACTAGCGCGCCCCCTGTCGAATTTGGCACGCTCTGCGGTAAAAGCGGGCCGCGTCTGCGTAATGGTATACTTACGATCGCGCCATCTGCCGGAATACGCCTACATGCATCTTAAGAGCGGTGGTCGAAGGAAATCACTTTATGTCAGAGGTTACACTGGATGTAGACCTATGTCTCTGTGAAGAAATTAAAGAAATTACAGGGTCCCATGCTTTATCCATTTAAAAGCCGCCATCCCGATTAATCAGGTCTTCTGTCAACCGTATTTCAACGGAATCCTTAATAATCCAGTCCCAAAAGGATATTGTCTTTGCCAAAATTTTTGTTGCAGAATAATCCATGCCGTGGAAATACAGTGTTCTGCTATGGCTGATTTGATGGGCTGCAGTAGACGTGTGTGGCGCTTACGCTCCACGCATCTTTCTCGTACTGTTCGAGTAGTCTGACCAATGTAGGACTGACCACATTGACAAGGGATCTTGATAATTCCCGCCTTCCTCAATCCCTAATCATCCTTCGCAGAGCCAAGCAAAGCCGAGATTTTTGCAGGTGGTCTGAATATCACTTTTACAGAATGCTTTATTAGAATTCTTCCTATTTTAGAAGAAAGGTTGCCTACATACGGAAGGAATGGCCTGGACCTGATTACCTCCATTTCTTCTTTTTGTTGTTGTTTACATTTCATCCTAGTTAGAGCTGTGTGGATCTGGCTTCAAGCATATCCATTTTCCATGAAGACTGACTGCAAATTTTCCATCTCTTTAGGAAGGCTATCCTTATCTCAGACCACAAAAAGTTTTTGGCAACGGCAAGCTCCTTTTGGGGTTTCATTATTAAGGAGTCCGTTGAAATACGGTTGACAGAAGACCTGATTAATCGGGATAACAGCTTTCAAATGGATAAAACATGGACCCTGTAATTTCTTTAATTGATTCACAGTGACATAGGTCCACATCTAGTGCAACCTCTGACGAAAAGTGATTTCTTTCGACCACCGCGCTTAAGATGCACGAAAGCGCATTCCGACAGATGGCGCGAATGTAAGTACACCATTACGCGAACGCTGCTCGCTACACTGTAACATCATCGTCGTCTCCTCTGCGCTACGGGATTCATCACTCGTGTGCGTTGGTTAAATGTAGATAGCAGAGAATCTCAGTACATGTAAGACTGCCATCGTAGCTTCAATGACGCGAAATCACGAAAATAAACCATAAGCTGACGTCACTGTTTCCACAAATACCTACTCCCCACCAAAGACATACGCAGAGAGGAAATTTCTGTAAGGGCGAGGCGCTTGACATCTGCTGTCGCGTCACAGATCCATTAGTAGTGCCTCAGATACATGATAATTCTGTGGCTCCCCAGTATAACTTCAAAGGTCTGAATGCCGCCACTCCATAGACAACAGAAAGTTACACTGATATAACGCGGCATCCGACTTACAAAATTTTAGTATTTCACGTTAATTTTGGCCTCAAGTGTGAATAACATTCAGGCATGCCCAGAAATTATATCATTTGTAGAAACTGGTGTTATTGACGCCATATCGTGTTAAATTGCGTTTGGGTATAATATGACCCATCTGGTATAACAGATAAATTTTTCTTACTTTCACTTGGCCTAGGGGGATGAAATTTTGGTTAGTTCTAAACTCCATCACTGATTATAAAGTCACAAGAGGGTTTGTTGATACAGCGAATATGGAGGAAGGGGATAGAGTACTCGAAATACCCTCATGGTCCAAAATGACCCACATGCGGTATCTAGTGTTAAATAAATTGCTCACTCACATTGTAAAAATAGACAAAGCAAATTAATTTTACCAGGTATCTGTGACTGTTAAAAAGTCCATTACTTCATTGAATATATTGAATATATACTGTAGTTGCTCGAATAACGCGCTTCATATGCAAGTTTCGAAAATTAATCGTATGACAAAATATTCACCTCTTTGCATACTATCAGTTTGTGTAATCTTGCTTAGATACCTCCAGTAATTTATGAGATATATAGAATTTTATGAGAATTTCGTTCCGTTTTCTTCGCTGACGCGCGAGATCGGGAGCATGTGCTTTACATACAACCCAGTATCTCGAGACTGGTGATAGATATCGACATCCTTCCAACTTCAAAGAATAATTCAATGTTTTGGCTACATTTAATCCGCAGCAACATATCACCTAACATGCACTAAGTGGAAATTCATAGCGACCTCTATTTTTCAATGTAAAATTTCTGAAATCCTTGTAGTACTGTACTGAATCCGTAAATATCACAAGAACTATGACCACTAACAAAATAATGGTTAGTTCACCATGATGCAAAAGAATGCTTCTATACGTTGTACAAGAATCATATTTATTATTATTATTATCATTATTTACCGAATAGTTTCGTTATAATCGTTTGAGAAAGACTCCACTTCGCTGGTTGGCGCATGGATCTGCGTTCTGTCTGGAGTTTTCACTTCGAGTTCCCACCTACCTCGCTGCCAGGTCACACGCTAAACTCGACTCCTGATTGGTAAGTGCAGGTAGCATTCCGACAAGCTTACCAGAATAATAGGAAAGGAGCTATCTCCAGAAACTTGCCGCTAACAGCCAGCCAGCAGGCGGCAGATCCGACATGCCACCTGGCCCGCCTGTTGCCCGGTATGCTTCCCGCAAATGTTACTACGTGTGAGAGGGCCTTCAGTTTCAGGTATATTACACTGTTGTTGCATTTTACTTCCTGCTCACTACACAGTGTTAACGCAACTGATTGTGTAATTTGTTTGGTAAACTCAAGTGAATACAAACCCGCTCTGCAGTAACATTCTCTTTCTGTCACAATCTTGGTTGGCGGCTTCTCTTTGTCTTCACTCTGAAGAATACACATAAAGTCTTCGAAGCAATTTACTTCTGTCTGCCTATAACAATACTTCAGAAACGAGATATCTCAACCGACCCCTAATTGTTTCTACCAGTGTACATATTGAATAACATTGGGAAAAGTCTACAACCTTGTCTTACCCGCTTCCCAACCCCTTTTCTCCTTTCATGCCCTTCCATTCTTAATTGCAAGGTATTTATACGAGGGTAAGTCAATTATTATCCGCAATTTAGTTATATTTTTGTTGATGTTGGTAGTACTATCGTTTTACGTTGGTGACGCATGCTTTGTTTACTTGTTGTTATATCTTTGCAATTTTCAAGCTGCTACGTTAGTTTCGTTGTCGCTGTTGTGCTGTTAATCATGGCTGGTCCGCTGTCTATTTGCACCAAAGAAGAGCAACGTTCAGTGATACGTTTTCTGTGGGCGAAAGGTGTATCAGGGGCCGAAATTCAAAGACGACTTTCAGTACAGTACGGGAACAGTGTTTTGCCACAATTAAGTGTGTACGAGTGGATTGAAAAATTCCGAAATGGTCGCACGAGTGTTAAGCACGATGAAGGAGCCGGGCGACCGTTTACCGCCACAAATGAAGAAACCATTGAGCGATCACGTGAAATGATTCTCTTAGACAGATGATTAACTATTGATGAAGAGGTTCATCGTCTTCAAATTAGTCATGGTTCTGCCTACGAAACTATTCACAACAGACTTGGGTTTCGTAAAGTTTGTGCAAGATGGGTCCCAAAACAACTTACACAGTTGCATAAGCAAACGCGTCTCGGCATCTGCAAAAAACATTTGGATCGCTATGGTAACGAAGGGGACAACTTCTTAGACAGAATCATTACAGGTCCTGTACTGGAACGTTATGGTGAAATGGGCACAACAATAAACAGTGTACGTTACATTGAGATGCTTACTGACAGGCTAAAGCCTGCAATTCGAAGCAAACGCCGAGGATTGCTATCAGAAGGTGTTGTGTTGTTGCACGACAATGCCCGTCCGCATACTGCTGTCCGCATTGCTGAAATGCTGCAGAAACTCAAATTTGAAGTACTGGATCATCCTCCATATAGTCCATATCTTGCCCCTTCTGACTATCACTTGTTTGGTCCAGTCAAACAGGCATTAACCCATTTTTCCCAGTGTTGCGCACACGCAACACAAAATTTAGACTTACAAAATGCAGTCGAAATGAACTTACTATACAAAACTCACCACACATGTGTTAAAAGGCATTCACGAGCTCTCTGTTTATGTGTTAAAGTTTCACAATTACCTTAACACTTCGTAAAAAGATGCAAGATTTACAAACGTCAGACGATCAACATACACAAGAAAGGTCAAGTTCTGCTTCACACAGAGTGTTTTCCAATATTTCATGAGTGATACCATCAATGTAAGTCAGAGTTATAATATGATAGACAATATTGCACAGTTTGAACAAATAGTAGAATGTGATCACAAAAACAAAATTTTTCTATTTTTTTACTAGGAAACAGCACAACATTATGGGTGGTGCAAATTACAACACATACTGCTAGTTTGTAATATTTGTAATGTTATTTCAATTATTTTAAAGAGAACCGGATGACTAAATATAACACTTTTTCACAATTACTATTTTTGGGAAGACATGGGTTAAGGGGCCGTCGATTTGTCTCGGACGAATCAGTGAAGGAAGCGGTGCATTCCTAGCTCGCACCTCAGCCGAAAATCTTCTTTTATGAGAGCATAAGGAAGCTTGTAGAGCGGTGGCCGAAGTGCATTGAAAAACAAGGAGACTATGCCGAAAACTGAGTTTCTTATAAGTTTCGTATTTCATTACAATAAAATTTTATAACTACTTTGCGGATAATAATTGACTTACCCTCGTATTTCCTTCTATTCTTTGTGATTTATTGTGTACAGCACTTAATCTTTATCCCACAGATGATAGGAAAATTATACAACCCATCCCATTGCTGCATAAATAAAATGGGTTGGAACCCGTTGTCAAGATGGAAGGCGGAGCGGTGAAGGCTTGTGGGCGCCCTAGGAAAGGGTGGTTGACTGGCAAATAAAAGATAGAATTGAAGTTAATATATGGTATATTCTGAAATACGGGATACATATCAGGACTCGCCCTGGGGACGGATGCAATGAATGAGTGCCAGTCTAAGTTAGAGGATTTAAAAACGGAAAAAGTTACGGTAATGGTTCACACAGTTGGTGGCTGATGCCGAACAGCCGCTAGGCGGGAGCGGACGGCATGCGGCTGTTCGCCCCGTACAGACGCCGGAGCCTCTGGAGTGCGTCTGTTCTGTACGAGAACTCAAACTGAAGAGAGCGAAAGAACTGATGCTAACACCTCTGAGTCAGACCGCAGTAGCACACGTGATCAAACGTGGGTGTCTGCTATTGGCTCCACGGTAGCATGGCAACGTCAGTAGTTTCAGCTCGGACGCCAGAAGGGTGGCGTGATTTTAGAATCAGCATTCAATACTGGTACTGGCCGGCTCTGTCCTGCAAGGTGGACAGTCTTGGTCACGTTGTCAACGCGTATTTCGCAGTGGAAGAAGTAAAACTTACGCGAAGTTTTGAAATAAAAATTTGAATTATTTCCCTAACCTGTTTTAGACTGGCTGTTCATCCTGTACAGCCGGCCGCGGTGGCCGAGGAGACTGAGGCGCTTGAGACACGGTCTTCGGGGGTTCGAATCCCCCCTCGGGCATGGATATTTGTGCCGTCCTAGTTCGTAAGTAGTTCATAAGTAGTTTGTAAGTTTAGGAACTGATGACCCCGTAGTTAAGTCCCACAGGCTTTACAAACATTTGAACATCCTGTACAATTGTACAGCGTTATACTGCAACTTGGTGATACTCTTCTTCCCTGCTCTTGCTGAATGTCAGTAATCGGAAGTGTTTGTTGGTAGTGGAAGGAATCAGTTTTCCGCCCCAGCGGTGGCGGTAAACACGGCCACAGAGAGAGAGAAAGTCCCTCCGGTGGAGGGGCGCTCTCAGGCGGTGTGGCCGCTTTGTTGCTGTTGCGTGGCGAGCGGCGACGACACAAAGCGGCAGCGGCAGCGGCTGGCGTGCTACTAGGAAGAGTTGTCTGCGCGGGTCGTGCCAGCCTTTGTCTCGGAGTTCTCGCCGCCGGAATCGGCCTTTGATCGCGGCTGCTGGCCGTGCAGGGGCGGAGGGCCAGCGACAAGTGCGCGCGCGCCACGACTGCCCAACTGCGGGGCAGCGGGGCCCAGCCTGCTGCCTCACACTGGCCTACAAGTAGCAGCCCAGCAGGGCAAAACCATAGTTATTACTCGTTGTGCTTTTTAACATGTTATGTTGTTGATAGATCTGAAGCTTTGAATTAAAATTTGTGGTGTGGTGTGGTAGTCTAGCGGTTAAGACGTCTGCCTAGTAAGCATGGAGATCCGGGTTCGATTCCCGGCCGCATCACAAATTTTAATTCAAAGCTTCAGATCTATCAATAATGTCTTTGACATATTTGAGACGTAAATCCGTCTCTGGGACTCTTTATTTGTATTAATTGTTATGTTGTTGTTATGGTCTTCAGTCCAGAGACTGGTTCGATGCAGCTCTCCATCCTACTCTATCCTGAGCAAGCCTTTTCATCTCCTCATAAGAACGGCAACCCACATCCATTTGAATCTACTTACTATACGCGTCTCTTGCTCTCCCTCTGCGATTTTTACCCTACACACTTACCTCCAATGCTAAATTTACGATTCCCCGTTGTCTAAGAATGTGTCTTACCAAGCGATCCCTTCTTTTAGACAGGGTATGCCAAAAATTCCTTTTCTCACCAATTCTGTTCAGTACCTCTTCATTAGTTATGCGGTCTACCCACCTAATCTTCAGCATTCTTCTGTAGCACCAAATTTCAAAAGCCTCTATTCTCTTCCTGTCCGCACTGCTTATCGTCCATGTTTCACTCCCGTACAAGGCAACACTCCACACAAATGCCTTCAGAAAAGACTTCCTTACACGCTTTTTAACATAAGTAAAGGAAATTATCGTATAGCATTTTGGCCGTGAGATACAGTCTGGGACAGATCGGCTGCCTAGTGCAAGCCTTTATCTGACGCCACATGGGCGACTTGTAGGCTACTTGATGATAAAAATGACGATGAGGTCAATCACACAACACCCAGTTCTCTACCAGGAATCGAACCTGTGTCCCCTGCGTGCTTGTAAGCGATGCTGTATACTGAGCTACGGAGGCGGAATTTATATGAATGACACAGCTGCCTCCCATGTCTTGACTACGTATGTGAACCGGCTATTTTCTAATACACTGAAAAATATACATGATTCATCTGCTGTTTTTGGCCTCCTTTTTCGCAGTTGTATTTATACGGTTTTACAGGTTGTGTTACCGTCTTTTGCAAACTGAATATTAGAATAATTCAGACTAGACGGCTTTCGCTTTCTTTTAAACCATCTGCAGTAGTCTATTTTTATGTTGCCTCCTTCATGTATTGTTTATAACACTCACATTGCCAATTGCTGTCTTCGTTTTCATTAACACTTTTTTTTATGAAATATACCGAAAGCTCGCCATTTCTGTAGCCAGAGATATATGACCACTGAAGATGCTTTAAAATAAAGGGAAACGCGTGTGGTCTCAAGTAGACTAACGTAACCTAAACAAAGTGCAAATTATGTATATTAAAAAAAAAAAAAAAAAAAAAAAAAAAAAAAAAAAAAAAAAAACCGTCCTATCAGCCTCTGGAACATCTCGATAGATTCGAGATGTAAAGGCTCAACAGTACCTGGCAATTGTGAACCTAAACACCGCCAAAATTATCATGACCGTCATCTACAACAAGCAATGGTCCATCTCGTTCTATGTGTTCTCTCCATCAGAACTGATATTGCTTCACTATTGGCCTTGTGTTG
The DNA here is from genome assembly GCA_026315105.1 of Locusta migratoria. Classification (NCBI taxonomy): domain Eukaryota; kingdom Metazoa; phylum Arthropoda; class Insecta; order Orthoptera; family Acrididae; genus Locusta; species Locusta migratoria. Next base: position 110,383,446 of record CM048747.1, read on the forward strand.
TGTATAATCACTTCAGCTCGAATGTCATCTTTTCTTTTTCCACGGCTAGCGCAAAATCGTGAAATAATTTTTTTAAATTGATATAAAATAATCTCAGGGACGTTTTAGCAGAGACATAAATTAGAAAAGTAATTTACAAGTAACAGACATTATTTAATCAGCACGTCTCCAACAATTAGTTTATTTCCTACAATGGCCGCGGTAACCATAATCGTTGTTTATTGTAAAGTATAATAGAGATTACATTAGTGATGAGAAAGATAAATGAACTTTGATGAAATAAATCCCATTACGAAATTAAAATGAAAATCATTCCCATTATTAGTAAACTATTTTCACCATCAACACGTACATTTTACATATGCAAAACGTACATTTTACATGTAACTACAGAATGTTATACAAAATCAGAGCAAAAGGACAATGCGACCGATTCCTACGACTGCCTATCAGAGAGAGAGAGAGAGAGAGTCGATCTGCCGACGGCAGCAACCGCGTCGTAAAACAAAAATAACAATAATAATTTTTAAAAGAATGAAAACTTCTTCATTTGATTGCATATCAGAGATCACTTTTCATATCGATAAATTTACAGTTCTGCATTCACATTTAAAAATTGTTCATAGCGTCCTACATCATTTTATACAGAAAATGTTAAACATGACAGTTTTTAATTGTTAATTTCAGCAGTTTCGTTTTTATGAGACACATGTAACACTACAACAAGAAACTGTATTGGGTGCATATCGGCAAGGATCCCGTAACTTTAATAACGAATGAATTCTCAGGTATGGTTGCTGTAGAAGCACAATCATTCCAGATAAAGAGCAGACGTCTGAGTAAATAATCCGCGATGATTTTTGCATCTAAATATGTAAACAGGTCTTCAGGCTTTGTGGATGTCTGTGCCAAATTGTGGTAACACTTCTGCCAAAACGATGCATAGTTGTCGATGCGAGGAACTTTGGGGGTTGTTCAGATGTTTGTAGAGCTTATGGGACTAAACTACGGGGTCATCAGTCCCTAGAACTTTGGGGGACATGAAGCACCTATGGAAGCCCGATGTTTCAGTTCTTTAACTGCAGACCATCCATTCACGCAGCCAGCCATTATACTTATATATAAGGCAGAATATCCGTGTGTTTGTGGATTTATATGTTTGTGTGCGCGTATTGCATACAGATCTACGGTTCTGTTCCAATCTTTATGAAATTTTGCAAACATGGCCTTCGAGTCAAGAGGATGATCGTTGTGGATAAAAGGATCATATATAAAACATAGTTCATGTGATACGTCATAAACTATGAATGAGCAGAAAACTGCAGCGACAATGTTGCATATTTCCTCCCAAACCAATGGACTAATTTCAACAAAGTGTGTCACAAAATTCCTTACCGTGAGGTAAAAATTTCTGTTTTGGTAAGATCCACATATGACACTTGGTTCAGGAGATGTCATAAACAAGGGATGTTGCCAAAAACTGCCACATTATGTGACGAAATCTTATTCATACGAAGTATGAGAGTACTTACTCATCTGCAACAAACTTTAAATATAATTTCAAACATTTAGTATATGTCTTCTCGATGACAACCACAGCGAAAGGATAAAACGAAAAATGTTTCTCGCTTACTAGTTTTCCGCTGTTCCTCGAGTAAACGTGACCTTAAAATTATAATTTCAACACTGCAAATTGTACTTGCATATCTTACATATCCCACATACATGTAAGGCTGAATGTGCCTTCGAATTTATATCACGGTATGGCACATAATTCATGAGACATTAGGACATAAACAATCAAGTTCATGGAAACACCCCCCCCCCAGCCCGTCACGTACAAGGTTTTAATCTATTACTTCTTTACTACTAACTGCAGTCACAACAGATTTTACTGACTTAGAGCACTTATTTCAATGATTATATACTGACAATTTATACACTTCTACAACACGTAATTAAATAAATACGAGGGGATATGTACTGCAACGGTTAAAAACCCCACATATCATGCACCCTGTTTTAAATCGTATCTATTTCACAGACTTATTTCATTCAGATTATGGAAATTACTGAAAGCTAACAACGCTTTGGTAGTTTTGAACTGTAGAGCGCATATGGCTGTAGGTAAAAGCGATAGACATCTGTAGAGGTACAGGGAAAGGAAGAGAATGAAACAGTGTACATCCAGTGAGTAACCTTTCTTTTTGGCAGATTTACCATTTAATTTCAAGAGACTGTAGTTACCAGTGAGATTTGCGTTATCTGTTACGGTTAAAACATTACAGGGCAATATATTAAATTCTGCGGAATCGATTTGGTATCTCCGTGTTTCTCACACAGATAACTTTACGTCGCTTGTTCAAGAGTGGGTTCACCAATGAATAATGCATACTAGTTCCTGGAGCGGTAAAAATAAATATTGTTTACTGTCAAGTTTCGAATTGAATGGAAATGCATATCATTTGGTTTGAACTCGGCACTTGTAATTTTGCACATTATGCAAAAGAGTCTAATTTCTTATATATTCTCCCATAAATATAACATTTCTTTAGAAAATATCTCTCTTCGTATCTTACGACCCACTTTAGATTTGCCTGCAGTTTTATGATTTTTACAAACATTTCGGCCAAAAATTATAAAAATATTAGTAATAAAAAATTTCTGGACGATACGATTAAGAGGCTACTATCGTGATACTATATATGTATCCAACAAGTAATATTCTTTCTGACCGTATTTTAACAAACAGCCAATATTATTTAATATTTGCGTGTAGCTTTGACAAACATACACTTTATTTAACTTCTACCACTTTAAACTATTATTTTAATATCTCTGCCACATTTTCATTATATTTTTCATTCAATATATTGCCGCGAGTCTCCCGACGGAACGCGTGGTGCAGGTGTTAGCATCGCAGATTGCTGTGCTTGCATTCCCCAGTTCAAATTCCGCCACAGACAGAAAAAAATTATTGCTTTGTATTCACTATTTCTAGTTCCAGAAAATTCTTTCTATGTATAAATGAGCACTCCAAGCAGGAAGAAGTCTTTACTGACTGACGATTGGGTTAGCAACAAACTTGTTCCAACAGTAAGGTGTTGTGCTCTACTAACGACCAGCCTTCGAATTCCGGACCAACTGCGATTTTGCAACATGACACTTTCTGGTGGAGGCGCCGGGTCTACTTCAATAAATCTGCATCTTCATGTCTCCTATTAGGCAGCGTAAGAGCCGTCGCCTACACAGATAAGAAGCAGAATACAAAGGGTATACTGATTGCCTTCGTCTGAAGGTCCGTGTCGTCGAAAGACCCTTGGATACAAAAAGAGAGGTTAGCCACCTGAACATCAGACACCCATCGGTGTTCTCTGGAGACGCTGGACAGGACCCAAACAAATATCTGATAGGATTCGATCGAGTCGCCAAGTATAATATATGGGACCGCATTATGTGCATTGCAAACGTGTATTTCTACCTGGATGGGACGGCCCAGAAATAGTTTGAAAATAACATGGACAAGCTCGATAGCTGGAAAAAATTCCAGACAGAACTTCAGAAGACGTTTGAAGACCACCAGCAACCAGTCCGTTTATCAGAAGAGCAACTGAAGAGTAGGGTCCAAATCATGGTGAGTCAACACAATCGTATATACAGAGTGTTTTGGCTCAATGTCACATAGTTAACCGGGATATGACAGGCAAATAAAATTTCACATCTGATGAAGGGCATTCCAGAAGACAGTATCGGGCTCTTCTGTTACGTTTCAACGACCCACGAGTTTGGCCATTGTAGTTCGAAAATTGAAGAGATGGAACAGAGGAGAGAGATGGACCTAAGAAGTAGGAGAGACTCCCAAATGTAGTCCCTATGGCCGTTGTGGAAGACGGAATGGTTTTGCTTCTGTGAGAGAAAAATTACAACAGCTTATGGCAGCCGGGACGGTTGACCCTACCGATTACCAGATTATGACCATGGAGTCGGCCCTGAACGTCATGAGGGAGCTGAAGCTAGTATTTCAAACATCAGCGCCTGTCAGCCCCGCCAGTCGCACCCGACGAGAAGAATGTCCTCGCCCTACTATGTCTTACGCTGCAGCCGCTAAACGACAGCCTAGGAACCGACCGACGCGACACAACCTAATCCTCCGGCAACTATGAAACCTCACAGGAGGACAGATATTTTGAGAATAAAACACGGCATTGTGTTTTCATTGTGGGCTTCCTGGATATGAACGATACTGTAGGGGGAGAAGACGAATATTTGCCAATTATTATGTCACAAGACTCCAACCATCGGAGCAGTCCTGCGTCTACTGACGACCTATGGGGCGAAGCCCGTCGCCTTATCCTGGACGTGGTCGCTCTCCAACACTGCGGCGCGCCAGTCACGGTCTGCACGACCACTACGGTCAGGGGTTCGAATCCCACCTCGGGCATGGATATTTGTGCCGTCCTTAGGATTAGCTAGTTCGCAAAGAGTTTGTAAGTTTAGGGATTGATGACCCCGTAGTTAAGTCCCATAAGCTCAACAAACCTTTGAACATTTTGAATCGTTCACCTAGTCGCCGTGTTCAGGAAAACTAGACGAGGCCACTATCTACGGAGGTGAGGCCGCCGCAGATGAGAATCCTCCATGGACGACAGTCGATAAAAGTCGGGAAATCTCATTGATGTCTTCATTGACGGCCAACCTGTCCGCCACAAAGAAGATAATCTTCTGTGATACAGGTCGCAAACGGAAAATACGTCCGGCCGGCAGGAACATGTGTCGCAAGAATAACTATCAACAACAGGAAGCAGGCGTCCGAATTTGTCATTTTAACAGAGTGTAGCTATACCGCCATCCTCGAATGGGACTTCATTCTAGCATCCCAGGCTGTCAATGAAGATCTGAGCTACATATTGAGGAAGCTGTTCCGTCAAGTAACACGAACTCCTCTGGGAGGTTGTTTGCTGTTCAGAATGTTGAGATACCGCCGTTAACAATGAGAAGAGTTCCAGTCAACAACCAAGATGACAAAATGAACTGTAAAGTTCTTGTCGATCGCAAAAAGCTAATCAGTATAACGAAGGAAATCTACATACCAGCGGCTATCATAAGCATTACAGGTGGTCGAGGAGAACTTTGGATCAGTAATATTAACGAGAAATCGCAACTCATTCCTAAAGGAATGTGTATTGCGACAGCTGAACTAGTCCAGGATGGTGAGCTCAATGTCATGGACGAGGTCTCATGCTATGCTGTTACTGGCGACGACGTACTAGAGAAAACTACTATGGAACTTCATATAGAATTCAGTCTGTCCCAGGAAAAAAGTCATTAGGTGTTAATCGTACTACAACAATTTCACGCGTGTTCCGGGAGAGGCAGGAGAAGACACAGATGAAACGGCCCACGATAAAACATGGTATCGGTACTGGGGATCATCCACCAAATAGCCAGCGTTCGTATAGGGTGACGCCAGCTGAAAGACGTATAATTTGTTACCGGCGGGATCTCAACATTCTGAAAAGCAAACAACCCCCCAGGGGAGTTCGTGTTACTTGTACTCGACGGAACAGCTACCTCAGTTTGTAGCTCAGATCTTCATTGACAGCCTGGGATGCTAGAAGGGCGCGGATCGCGAACGGAGCGCCCGTCGCGGGAAGAGCCTCAGAAAAAAAAAAAGTATAAATGTTTGTAAATCTATCGGACCAAACTGCGTGATCATCAGTCCGTAGCTTACAAACTACTTAAACCTAGGTAAACTAACCTACGGACAAACACACACACCCATGCCCCGGGGAGGACTCGAACCTCCACGGAGAGGAACCGCGCGCTCCGCAGCGAGACGTTTTAGACCGCTCAGCTACTCCACCGCGGCGGGCCTCAGAAGCTGTCCCGACTGCAGATGGCAATGGAGCCGAGTGCGGATGTCCTTCGCAGTACCAAAGTAGTGTCAACACCCCAGGAGTTGTGCCATGAGTGCGCGGACCGCGAAGAGAGCGCCCCACGTGGGTCGGGCTTGAGAGAGCTACCGCGGCAACTGATGGAGGCCGAGCTGGGCTCGGACGTATGACATAGCACCAGGGAAGAGACAACACCTTACAAACAGCGCAAGGTCGGCGCTGACCGCAAACAAAGCGCCCAGCGCCTTCTGGGCAGCGGACGTCGTCCAGAGCACACCTCTCCGGTGGTGTAGCAGTAAATTATTAGTTGTAAGTGTAACCGGCTTCTCTCTAGAAGCTACATATTTTTACTTTTCAGTGCGTTTTCCCTTCAGTTCATTAAATTTATTGTGTGCTCGCGTTTTTATTTGATTCATATTCGCGTTAAATATCTGGTTAGTGTATTATTCCGCCGTGTGAACCGCGTCGCGACAGTCGTCTTCCTTTATTTTCTGATTAGAAGCGACATATAGTATTTTGATTTTCGTCTACAATTTCTCGTCTCAATTTGTAAAGTTATACTGAGCTGTCGTGCGTATTGGATTCTCATCCGCGTTCTAACGAACAGTGTAGTTTTCCTTTGAACGCATCGCGACTGTAGTTTTTGTTTTTGTTGGCACTGTAATCATGAATAGGGACTGTGACTGCTGTGTGCGGATGCAGTCTGAGCTGGTGACACTTCGCTCCCAGCTTCAAGCTGTGTTAACCTCGGTTGCACAGTTGGAAGCTGCGATCGATGGGCGTCGTTGTTGTTGGCCGGCGGTGGGGACCGAACGGACTCCCGTCGTCTCCACCGATCGGCCTGCGGCAGCGACATGCCCTGAAACTGCTAGCAGTGAGGCAGACATCCCTCCCGTGGTTGCGTGGTAGGTTGCTCCGGTGCGTGGCAGGAGGCGCAAGACATTCCGGGGGACCGATCGTGAGGCCTCCCCGGTTCGTCTTGCGAACAGGTTTGAGGCACTGTCTGCTCAGGACGACGTTTCTGAGTCGGATGGTGTCTCGCACCCTGTCACCACCCAGCCTGCAAGATCCGGGCTTTCACAGAGGGTGGGTTTACTTGTAGTTGGGAGCTCCAACGTTAGGCGGTGATGGAGCCCCTTAGAGAGATGGCTGCCAAGGAGGGGAAGAAGGCCAGCGTGCACTCCGTGTGCATACCGGGTGGAGTCATTCCAGATGTGGAAAGGGTCCTCCCGGATGCCATGAAGGGTACGGGGTGCAGCCAACTGCAGGTAGTGGCTCACGTCGGTACCAATGATGTGTGTCGTTTCGGATCTGAAGAGATCCTCTCAGGTTTCGAGCGGCTAACTGAAGTGGTAAAGACTGCCAGTCTTGCTTGCAAGATGAAAGCAGAGCTCACCATCTGCAGCATAGTTGACAGGACCGACTGTGGACCTCTGGTACAGAGCCGAGTGGAAGGTCTGAATCAGAGGCTCAGACGGTTCTGCGACCGTGTAGGCTGCAGATTCCTTGACTTGCGCCATCGAGTGGTGGGTTTCCGGGTTCCGCTGAATAGGTCAGGAAGCGGCTACACGGGTAGCGGGGGCTGTGTGGCGTGGACTGGGCGGTTTTTTAGGATAAAGAGCTTCGGGGAAATAGAAAATGGGCAATCTCAAAGGGTTCAGGTGGATCACAGGAAACTATCGGTATAACAGTTGTAAATTGTCGTAGCTGTGTCGGGAAAGTTCCAGAACTGCAAGCGTTAATAGAAAGCACCGAAACACACATCATTATAGGCAGCGAAAGTTGGCTCAAGCCGGAAATAAGTTCAGAAGAAGTATTTTCAAAAGATCTATTGGTGTTCAGAAAGGATAGATTAAACAAAATAGGTGGGGGCGTGTTTGTCGCTGTCAAAAGTAGTATTTCATGTAGCGAAGTTAAAGTTGATAGTTCGTGCGAGCTATTATGGGTAGAGGTTGTACCAGAAAATCGTAAGAAGTTAATAATCGGTTCCTTTTACCGGCTTCCCGACTCTGACGATACAATAGCAGAAAGGTTCAAAGAAAACCTGAGTCTAATTACAAAATCGTATCCGACTCACACGATAATAGTAGGTGGTGATTTTAATTTACCCTCGATCTGTTGGCGAAATTATATTTTCAAATTATCAGGTAGGCATAAAACATCGTCCGAAACTGTACTCAACGCATTCTCTGAGAATTACTTCGAACAATTAGTTCATGAGCCAACTAGAATTTTAAATGGATGTGAAAACACACTTGATCTCTTAGCAACAAATAATCCTCATAACGAGCATCAAAACAGATACTGGTATTAGTGAACACAGAGCTGTCGTAGCGAAATTGAATATCGAAAGTCCCAAAGTTACCAAAAATAAACGCAAAGTATATTTGTTCAGGAAAGCAGATAGAAACAAAATACATTGCTTCTTAAAAGACAGCTTCCACTCGTTTCTAACACTAAACGTAGGTGTAGACCAGATGTGGCTCAAATTCAAAGATGTGGTATCGACAGCAATTGAAAGTTTTATACCTAATAAATTAATAAAAGAAGGAGGCGATCCCCCTTGGTACACAAAACAGGTCAGGGCACTGTTGCAAAAGCAAAGGAAAAGGCATACTAAATTTAAACGAACAGGAAATACCCAGGATTTGCGATCGTACTGAGAAGCTCGAAATTTAGCGAGGATTACAATGCGAGAGGCCTACAATATTTATCACAACGAAACTCTTTCTCGTAATTTGACTGAAAACCCAAAGAGATTTTGGTCATATGTTAAATATACTCGGGGCAAGTCACAAACAATACCTTCAATACGTGATAGTAATGGCGATCCTGCCGATGACAGCGCTACTAAAGCAGAGTTACTAAACTTAGCTTTTAGAAACTCATTCACCAAAGAAGACGAAACCAATATTTCAGATTTCGAATTACGAACAGATGCCGTAATGAGTAACATAGAAGTAGATATCATCGGAGTAGTGCAGCAACTAAAATCACTTAACAAGAACAACTCTATCATACAATCTAAACTTTCACGGCCGGCGTTGTCTTCAGATAAAACTTCCGGGCTGATGGGCCGTGGTCCAGATATAAAACTACCTCCCGACGTTTCGTCTCCAACTGCGGGAGACATCTTCAAAGGTCTTCAAAGTAGCCGGAAGACCTTTGAAGATGTCTCCCGCAGTTGGAGACGAAACGTCTGGAGGTAGTTTTATATCTGGACCACGGCCCATCAGCCCGGAAGTTTTATCTGAAAAGAACAACTCTTCTGGTCCGGATTGTATACCCATTAGATTTCTATCTGATTATGCTGAAGCGATAGCTCCTTACTTAACAGTCATATACAACCGCTCTCTCATAGAAGGATCTGTACCAAAAGATTGGAAAGTTGCACAGGTCACACCTATATTCAAGAAAGGCAGTAGGAGTAACCCACTAAACTACAGGCCTATTTCATTGACGTCAATTTGCAGCAGGGTTTTGGAACATATCCTGTATTCAAATATTATGAATTATCTCGAACAGAACGATCTATTGACCCAAGGTCAACACGGATTTAGAAAATATCGTTCATGCGAAACACAACTAGCTCTTTATTCACACGAAGTGATGGGTGCTATCGACAAAGGTTCGCAAATCGATTCCGTATTTCTTGATTTCCAGAAAGCTTTTGACACCGTACCTCACAAATGGCTTTTAATCAAATTGCGTGGTTATGGTATATCGCCCCAAATTTGCGATTGGCTAGGGGATTTCTTGTCAGAGAGGATACAGTTCGTAGTAATCGATGGTAAGGCATCGACTAAAACAGAGGTGATATCGGGCGTTCCACAGGGTAGTGTTATTGGTCCTCTGCTATTCCTTATTTACATAAACGATTTAGGGGAAAATCTAAGTAGCTCTCTTAGGTTGTTTGCAGATGACGCCGTCATTTACCGTCTAGTAAAATCATCTGAAGATCAAAACCAACTGCAGAACGATCTGAATAAGATATCAGTAAGGTGTAAAAATTGGCAATTGGCTCTAAATAATGAGAAGTGTGAAGTCGTCCACATGAGTACGAAAAGAAATCCGTTAAACTTTGTTTACAACATAAATAAATCAAATGTGAAGGCCGTAAACTCCACAAAATACCTAGGAATTACTATTGCTTCAGACTTAAACTGGAAAGAACACGTAGATAATATCGTGGGAAAGGCGAATCAGAGACTGCGTTTTATTGGTAGAACCCTTAAAAGATGCAACAGAACTGCTAAAGAAACTGCATACACTGCGCTTATCCGTCCATTTTTGGAGTATTGCAGCCCAGTGTGGGATCCTTATCAGGTGGGTTTGACGGAGGACATCGAAAGAGTAGAAAAGAAGGGCAGCTAGTTTCGTATTGTCACGATACAGGGGAGACAGCGTTACGGAAATGATCCAGGATCTGGGATGGGAATCATTACAACTACGGCGCTTATCGCTGCGGCGTGGGCTACTTGCGAAAGTCCAATCGCCAACATTCTCCTCCGAATGCGAAAATATATTGTTGCCTCCCACTTGCATAGGTAGAAATGATCATCAGAATAAAATAAGAGAAATCAGAGCTGGAACAAGAGATTCAGGTGTTCTTTCTTCCCGCGCGCTATTCGAGAATGGAATGGGAGATAAATAGTATAATTGTGGTTCGTTGAACCCTCTGCCAGGCACTTAAATGTGATTTGCAGAGTATCCCATGTAGATGTAGAATACTCGACACGATCCTCCAAAAGGCAGTCTCAGGGAGCAATGACCTCAGAGGTTTGGTTCGTAAGGATCTACAGAAAAGTTTTACAATAGCTTATCAATACACAAGACACGAACTCTTTGAGAGAATGGCTCTTCAAATCCGCCTCCGGCCATGCTGATGTATGCCATCCTGATTTCCCTAAATCATCCAGGCAAACGCCGGGATGGTTCTTATCAAAAAGCACTCCACTTTACTTCTCAATCCTTTGCAGGCCGTCGCAGAATGTGTTCCGTCTCTAATTACCACGTTTTCGATTGGAAAAATCTAATCTTGCTCCTTTCTTTCTCTTTTCCTATCAAATAGAAATATAAACAAGAAATAATATCACATATAATATTTGTGATCGCACTTGTTACTGCAATATTTCTTGCGTGTAGCAGCTCTTCACCAAGTGAAAAATCATACGATAAATCTGACTAAACGAATCGTATTCTATAATTAATATTTCTAATCAAAGAACGCTGCAACTAAAGAAGACATTTTGACTACTTACTGGCTCGTAATAACTAACGTTATCTCTTATATCAATATCACGATGGTTCCCACCACACACACACAAATCCCATACATTCTCTACCCAAGAGCTATCTTGTCATAATTACTGAGCAAGTTCGCTTTCAATTGCGATCATGCAGCATACACAAAATAAAATTGTTACATGTTTAAGTGTTGTTTTAAACATCAAATTCCAACAGATCCAGCGTGTAGCGTATGAACTATGACTTACTACGCGTAATCTACAACCGGAAGCCCAGAAGGGGTTGGAACACTTGCGCGGAGTGACACTTGCGCGGAACCCGGGGCCCTTGGGGCGGCTAATGCCTTTTCCTGGGTACAGGCACACCAAGAAGTCTAGCACTGCTGTTGTCAAGTTTCCACACTGTCAACACGAAACTCAGTGAAATTGCACAACCCTTTGCAAGCTGAAGAACAATATAGTAACTTGTTCTAACTACATATTAATCCGTTGAGTGTTCCTCCTGTAAACAAAAAGGTATTTTAATAGTGATAATGTTTGGAGAGTTAGTCTCTGCTACTACAAGACTATGACCTCCTAAAAGCATATTATTCAGAACACTAAGCATATCAAGACACCTGCGCAAGCAATAAATATATTAGGCATCCTGCACAGATACGTTGATGTAATTGACCGCTATGTAGTTAACCCCACTATCACGCAACTTCCATCTTTTTAAAAATAGCTACTATGCTTTTTAATAGGAGATGCAACCTTAAACCTTCGATTTAAAAAAGTTAATAATAAGTCAATGAGTATTTCACATACTTAAAGCGTTTATTCGTAGACCCCAAAACGATTTGGCTGTATTCGAATTACAAGTACATCTAAGAAATATATGAAATACGGAATGTGTAAGGGAATGTCACACACCGAAAAATGCTAAAGATGAAGTCTATCTTCCATCACTGTCATATAGAACCATTTTTACTCCGAACTTGGCATAAACCAACAGGGAGAAACAAGTTGCAAGACTTCCAGGAAAAATGAAGCGAAATTGGCAGGCAATAGTTGGTTATTAATTACATTGCCTGTTAACTGTATAAATATAAATTACGGAATACGCGGAACTACTGTTCAGTACAGTCAAAAAGGTCTAAGATAATAGGCAGTGGTTTACAATCAGATATCCGTATCATTCTCCTCCTCAAGAAGCCTGTGTGAAGATTTATATTCAGAACATTCAAGAAAAAGGTGTTGAAACTATAAGAAGCAGCTCATTTACTCAGAAAGGGAAAACGTTATGGTGCCCGTAAATTTGAATGGCTGTATCTCTTGTAGTAACATTTAATTTTTGATAAAATGTTAAAATCCAATATACCAGAATTTTGTTTTTCTAAACTCAGTGCCAACTTTTTTTTTGTCGAAATTTTTGCAGGAAGTAGTCTTGACGTGATTTCATACATCTATGCATTAATATTATCAAACATGTAATTTGTGTCACTAATTGCACGGCCGGTGCGGTCGGACGTTCGAGTCCTTCCGCGGTCATGGGTATGTTTGCTTGTACTTTGCCTAAGTTATTTTAAGTAAGATTAAGTAGTGTGTAAGTCTAGCGACCAATGATCTAAGTAGTTTGGCCACATAAGACTACACATATACACGTAATTTATTTATTTCATAACCACATTTAAGTACTAATAATTAAAGAAACTTAAAAGAGAAATTTGAAGTAGACACTGAAAACAAATGATTGATATTTCTCATAAGATGAATGCACACAACCGTTGACTTATGTCTTGTGAATGTACCTACAAATTCTGCCATATGAAAATTGTAGTGTGAGTCCCAAATATGTTTTTTCTGTAATAACATTAAAACATATTAAAAATTCAGAACTCGAAAATCAGTGAAGTTTTGGACTTGAAGCGTTTTGTGTTGCTACATCTTTACGTAGTAGACACGATGTTAAAATTTGGTTCCTATCGCCGTGTAGACTGTATGTCGTAGAAGTCTACGTCGAACCTAATCATACCTCTGAGGAGAGAACGTTGTTTCCACTTCTTCTGCGTTTCCAGGCGGCTGTGCTGTGCTTCGTAACGACATCGTACCGTTCCACTTTACCGAGAGCTATATATGTATTGGTGTGATGTCTGTTCTTTCGAAATAAGACAACACACCAATATATGTATCATTTAGACGCAAAGATTCTGGGTTCTGTTTTCATCGCTAACGCGATTAACAACGTTAGACCTCGTGTGTAAACAAAATGTTCAAATGTTTGTATAGTCTATGGGACTTAACTACGGGGTCATCAGTCCCTAAACTTACAAACTACTTATGAACTACTTACGAACTAGGACGGCACAAATATCCAGGCCCGAGGGGGTATTCGAACTCCCGACCGTAGTGGCCGTGCAGACCGTGACTTGAGCGCCATAGTCTCCTCGGTTACCGCGGCCGGCGTGTGTAAACACTTAAAGGTTATGAGTGCCACTGGAAAAATGCATAAGTAACACCTGTTGTTTGAGACTTGAAGATGACCTGAAATTAGCCGAAATCGATATCTCATAATAAACATAAGGTGTAGCTGTCTATATTTCATAATGCTATTCCTAACATATTTAAAAGCTGCTCAAAACCACCTACAAAAAACCTTTATAATGAGATTGTATATAATTCCACGATCAAATTGTGTTTTAGTTATTTGTAGTACTACACCCAAAGATCTGCCCTTGCTTTTAGTGCCTTGATCAGCTGTTTATTTTTAGAGGTATTACTAGGGACAGGAAAAATTCGCATTTGCGATAAATGCGAATATATATGCAAATTCTGACTCAAAATGCAGTAAATCCGAAATTGTAGTTAGCAACGGTTGCGCTCAATTCCGATTTCATCACATTCCTCTTCACATGGTGCTGTATTGTAAATAGAGTGATATTTGTATGACGTGTTATCTCCCTGTTGAATGAGGCTGTGATATCTCCGGGCCGTTACTACTGCTCCACCTCGCTCGGTGGGTCTTTCCCTGAATACGGCACAGGTAGCGGCTGGAGGGCGAGGAGTAGGGGTGGTGTATCCCTACTTCTGGAACACCCTGTTCACTACCTGCAGCGTCCGGGTCTCCGCGCAAGTGTCTACACATTCCCTTTCCGCGCAAGTGTCACTCCTCGCAAGTGTCACAAACTCGCCCAGAACATCTTCTTTCGTTTTCAAATTAAGTATTACGTTGAACGTGAATTTATGCATGGTTACCTTCTAAGAAAAAAAATTGTGGCTTGCGAATTCCGATTACCAAATTTACTTGTACGTTAGTAAATTCTGCACTGTGAAACTATCCCGCATCCCCATAAAAATTGCCTCTCTTATCGACAGTGCGTATTAAAAATTTTTAATTAACCTCATATCTAGCTTAAAACAGAGATGCCACAGGCGTATTAGCTGCTTTTCGTGAGAATTGATTGAAATTAATATTAGCCGTAAGGGCTTACATATATAACTACCTGAAAACCCTGTATGCATTTATTCCATTCTTTCTTTATTTCTTCTCCTTGTCACCCCTCTGTCCATAGCCTTTTGTAGCACTCAGTCGATTTCAGCCTGTAGTCGTTGCAAACAACCTTTTGTATGAGTAAGTTTTTTTTTATCACGCCTGTCATTGTTAATGATGTCATATCTCTTGTTCAAATGTCTGTAAATCTATCGTACCAAAGTGCGTGGTCATCAGTCCGTAGCATACAAACTACTTAAAACTAGGTAAACTAACCTAAGGACAAACACACGCACCATGCCACAGGGAGGACTCGAACCTCCACGGCGAGCAACCGCGCGCTCCGCAGCGAGGTGCTTTGGACCGCCCTGCTACTCCACTGCCGCCATATCTCTTGAACAATGCGTCGTATATAGTTCTTACCCCTACAGCAATCATTTACCCACAGTAAAGAATATTAGAACCCAATTCGGTTTAAATCTTTCCGGCTGTTCCGGAAAAGATTAACAACACTGTCGCACGATGCAGCAGATTTCCGTGAACAGATTACTTTCTGCCATGCATCACTTGAAATTTTATATAGGTAGTGACCCTTGCGTTGTATTGAAGGTTAAATGTGGAAAATTTTATTAATATCAAAACAAAACTGTTGATATTGTCGATGTCTGTAACTAAAGTACCCTCCGCCATTGTTCCATACGCGTCATATGCTGAACCGTGTATCTTAGCTGGATCTTATTCCTACAGCAATTGTTCTCTCACGGTAAGGAATATGTGCACCAAATTTGGTTAAATTCGGTCCAGTGAATTAGGAGATGTGACACAATGTCTCGAGTTGCAGCAGATTTTCACGCATCTCTTTGTTTCTGATGCCACATCTCCTAAACTATATGTCGTACGAGATCGTTACACCCACCGCGACTTTCCTCATTGTTTGAAGATCATGTGTACAAAATTTCATTAAAACTGGGTCAAAACTGTAGTGTAAATGTCAATCGCTTTATGCGAATCGTCAGACCATGGCCGCGACTCGCGAGTATAGTAATACTAGCTGAAGACCCAGCGTTGCCCGGGTATTTATTTATTTATTCCTGCCATTTTTCAAGTGTATATTCAATTGTATAAGGGCTGTTTGCTTGTAAAATCTCTTGGGAATACAATTAGTAGTAAAGAAGTAATAGATTAAAACATTGTGCGTAATGGTGCAGTTTTCCATGAACGTTACTGTTTATGTGCTCATATCTCATGAACTATGTGTCGTACTGTGATACGATTTAGACAGCACACTCAACTATATGCCTGCATACTGTTTGTAAAATTTCCCGCGGCTACAATTCATGGTGTACAAATTATAAATTCTAACGTCATACCGAATGCCATAGTTTTAGTCCATAAACAGCGGGAAAGTAGTAAGCGAGAAACTTTTTTCCTTTCTTCATTTTGCTATGGTTGTTAGCGAGAGAAAAGTTTAATAAAGTTTTGAAATTATGTGTAAAGTTTGTTGCAAGTCGCTAAGTACTGTCATTCTCATACAGTGTATTTCGAAAGTCTCGCCGCATTATATTGCATTTTTTGAGATTTCTATTGGTTATGACGTAATATCTTTTGAACCATGTGCCGTATGTGATTCTTAACCATGCAGCAATTGTTACCTCACGGTAAGGAATGTGTGTACCAAATTTGGTTGAAATCGGTGCAACGGTTTAGCAGAAAATGAGCAGCGTTGTCGCAAAATGCTACTGTTTCTCGCGCATCTCATTGTTTATGACGTCACATCTCGTGAACTATAATCGTATGTGATTCTTACACTTACGGTGACCGTCCTCATAGACGTGTACAAAATTTCATAAATATTGGAACAAAACTGTAGATTTGTATGCAACACGTACAAACAGACGGACACTCTGCTTTATATATTAGATTTGTTATAATTAATAAAACCTTTCGTAGACATTTACTTACAGTTCACTCTGATAGTAGATACCAATAAAAGTTTTACCATGAAAGTTAAGTACTTTGACGTCCTTTGAAGTTTCATACAATGACTTTCACAACAGGCGTCGTTCATGTTTGATAATGTGTGCCTGAAATATTTGATGTGAGTGACCTTTGCCGCTCAGCGGAAAGCTAGGGAAATCTGAAACATTCTACCTGCAACACAAACTCTAGAAGGACCCTAGTTCTGCGACTGCAACCCTACCGTAGTGTTTGTTGTAGGTCGTCAGAGAATGCTGCTGTCTCTTTATAATTTACGTTCGCTGTTCCCTGGTTTTGCAGCGGCGCTTGCCCCGTGTTGAGCATCATTGTTTTGTGAAAAGCCGGGCCTGGCCCAGAGCTTAATTAACAGACAAGGCCACCTTGTTTACTGGCTTCGCACCACTTTGCAGTCGCTCTTGTTTGAAACGCAACACAGTCTGCCTCCTATTTCACTCTCGGAAGCGTGAACATCATATGAGAATAATTTAGTATTTTTAAATAAATGTCACTATACGGAGAAAGAGAAGTAGAGTGTTTTAAATGAACCATAACTCCTGAGAAAGGTAGTAAATCAGAATTTTCGTAAGTCGATAAATACGAATATATGGACATGTTTACAGAATTATGTGGATAGTTTGGTTTGATAGAAATTAGTAAGAGAATGGAAAGAAAAACTAAAATAACATAAGTGTATCACCAAGAACACTTGGGACGGTATTTCAGTCCGACGTCCAGCAATTGGGGATGATTTTAACATTATTTCTGAAGACCTAGCAATGCAGAAGTACTAATCAAGCTCCTAGAAGTAACAGCCAATAAAGCAGGTTTAAGTATTCCTGTAGGAAAACCAAATCTCGTGATAAACATAAAAAAATTCCAGATAGCCTATTAGAAGACATTTGGAAGCTAAAGAGGGTAAATAAATATTTTGGAGCAATTTTTAAAGAAAATGTCTAAGAAATATTTGCTGTAGAAGAAAGAGTTCGTAAAATAGAGAGAGACATTTACAAAAAGATATCTGTCTACATTTTGAAAATACAGCAGTAGTAACACCGGACCGTCTTTACGCAACTGAATGTTTAACATTAAATCACAAACTCCTCAACCCTGAAGTCCTAGGAAGAAGAATAATTCGAAAAATACTCCCTCCATAAAAAATATAGATGTTTGGAAATTAAGAAGTATATTATCACAACGTAGAAACTATAACGGAAACACTGCGAAAGAAACGACTGCTATTGTACAGAATAAACTCCAAAAGGTAAACCAAACATTTTAAAATATCGTTGGGACCAAAAGCCAAAAATACCTTCTTTTCAAGAAGTTAGGAATAATTCGGAAAGAAATAACATAACTGAAAAAGATGCTACATAAAGAGCTTTTTAAGAAGAATGTGTTAAAAACGGAATGATTCCAAGATAGGAGGGAGAATAAGACAGGGTCTAAATGGTCTGACGAGAGAGAAAAGATAAAAGAATAGATGATGCAGCATTGAAATTCCGATGTGGTCCGCAGAAGATGAGCGGGAAGAAAGAAATGAAGGGTGGAAGGAGGAAGGAAATCTGTGGTCTAATTGGAAAGAACGATCCGGGCATTTGTATGCTGGAATTTAGGAGAATCATGAAAATCCTGCTTCAGGATATCCAGAAGGGGATTTGAGCCGCCGCCCTTCTCAAAGCGAGCCCTGTGTGTCACCAATGCGCAACTTCGCCAGTTTTTTTATGATAGTAAGAAATGTCTTAATAAACATTTTACAGACTAGACAGTAAAATTCTAACATCAGAACTACACTGTAACTAATAAAATTAGAAATTTACTCCTCTAATTTGAAGTGTTGAACACCAGGGGGGCGCAGTAAGCGATGCACAGTAGGAAACGCGTTTTCGATGTTCTGCGCATGACGTCACTGTCGGACACCAGGGAGTGAAGCAATATGCGGTGTTGGTTCCTAACTCTTATGTGTTACCGTTTCTGCTGCATTTGCTTAAACCTTTCATTCCCACATTATGAACTGAGCTTTGGAAAACTTAAAATTCAGTGTTTTCTATATTAATTAAACATCAAATTACGTGCTTCAAGTTTTTTGATCGATCTGTTGTTTTCTTATGTATTTCATGCGTTAACACAGATGTTTGTATCGAGGTATTTTATTACTTGGGACGTTATTTTGATGATTGTTAACGCTGCCAGATCAATAATGCTAGCATAATCATCGCCTCAGCACCAAAGACAAGACAATTCACTGCTGAAATAAAATAACATGAACCACAATCACGCTCCTAATTACAACCACGTACAGACGGCAACGGAACACCACCCTCAAGACGGACAGATTAATGCCTCAGAAGTGACTAAACACCGTACCAAGCGGCAAAATGTAGTACTAGAAGCAAGTTATTCGTCAACAACAATGCGATTTTAAGGATTGATACAGAAAATACGGTATAAATCAGCTTTTAATACGTTGTTGTCGTCGAGGAACAACACTGGGAATGAAATGGTTAAATAATATGTTTCGCTTCATAGTTTGGAAGTAAAAAGTTTATAGTGGAAAGTACATAAATTGATTTCCCGAGTGCCTGTCACGCGTGCTATCGTTTCTGCTGTAATTCTTTTAAATACTTCTGTTATTTATACAATGCCAGGCTGTGCTATTATGGGTTGTAATTCTCACAGCGGGAACACAAAGGGAACTGCAATAAAGTATCATTTTTTCCTCGAGATGAAACGTTAAAGAAAGTGTAGCTCTCAAAGTGCTACAGGAAGGACAATGTAAATGTTGCACATTCTCGAATAGGCTCCCGGCATTTCAATGAACCGATTATGTATGGGATTTACAGTCGGAGTTGCTTAATTTGCCACGGAAAAAAGTGTTTGAAACATTCCTGTTCATATTAAAGAAATTGTCGATATGTTTGTGATTTGATATGTTACTGACATGTATCGCGTAAATCTACGATAGAATATGACCTAGCACTCTTAAATGGAATATTTTACAGCCAAATAGCACTTTGTATTTAAGGTAGAAACAATTTCTTTAGTCAAAAACTTTTACTGCCCAACCTAATATTTATTAAATTAACCTTGTTGAACACTACACCCATAGATGACACTCATGGAGGCGTCATATAACAATAATCATTTATAGTATACCAGTTGAAAATGCACCTGCAGGAACACATCAAAGGCGAATATGTTATCTGACAGAAAAGTGTAGAACCAACTCCCTGAGTCCTCATTCCGACTTCCTCACAAAAACTTTTGGCATGTGATCATATTCACGCTCTTTTAGAGCTGAACATTTTAAACAATGTCGCCTCACCGTTAGCTGCTTGTAGTCCAAGCGTCAGATCGGTGCAACTGCTTAGTCCTGAGCTGTGCTGTAATGGGTTAACGAGTGATTCGGTCTCTCGCCACGCGAATAACCGCATAATATTGCGAAACGGTGTGGCATTTCTTTTTGCATTAAATTGGCTGAAAACGCGGCGACAAATTACGGTAAGTTTCAGAAGGCGTTTGAAGATGAGGTTATGTCAATAGCTTAAGTTTTAGTTGGCATGAAATGTTTAGTGAAGGCAGAACGAATGTTGAAGAAGACCGCAATGCACGACCATCAACCTCACGGATACATGTCAACTTGACCAGAGTGCGTGAACTCGTGCGATCTGATAGAAGATTATCCGTGAAAATGATTGCAGAAGAACTAAACATCAATCGAGAATCGGTTCGTCTAATAATAACTGTAGATCTTGGCATGAAAACGATTTGATCAAAAATGCAGCATCCCATACTGCTCTGTCAGTAGAGTAATTTTTAACCTCAGCCACCTTATTCGCCAAATATTGTTCCGAACGACTTTTTTCTATTTCCAAGAGTCAAAACGACGGTCAAGGAATATCATTTTCAAACAACACAAGATGCCAAAAGAGCTGTGACGAGGGTCTAGAAGTATTGCAGAAGATGAGTTCGAGAAATGTTAGCATCAAAATGGAAGAGCCCTGGAAAAAGTGTGCCATCGAATGGAAACTGAAGGAGCCAACACTAAACTTGACTAAAACAGTGAGCAACATTTTTTTCAGACATTCGCCGTTGTAAACCGATACTGGTGAAAGCCGATATTTTATGTCTCTTTACGCAGCCTTAAGCTTGGAACAAAATTCTGAAATAAGCTTGGTAGGCCAACGCCTCAGCGCGAAGCAAGCGCAAACAAGATAAACGAGATAAGACATTCTGCAGATCTCGTAACGGAAATATATCTAAAGTTGGCGGGGGGGGGGGGGAGGGCAAACAGGAGCGCTTTCCCCGGCGCCGAGCCGCGCCGAGCGGGAAGGAGGGGGGGGGGGGCGCCACTATCAAGATCCGGCAATCAAAGAAGTGAACCCCCATTCATCTACAGAACCAACTGCCACTGTGCGCAAGTTAACTGAATATTGTTACGTAAACGGTTTATTTTATTTACAAAGTTGAAACATTCTTTTTTTACTGCCTTGTACAAAATGACTCTGAAGTGCAATCGATGTAGACTTCGAAACGATATACAAATTCAGACGCACAATGAGCTCTGTAAAATACACTCTCGCAGGCAACCAATGTGTACCAGTACCATAAAATATGAGAATGGTACCCCCATTTGCCACACTATCAGCTTGTCAAATAATTGGCTGAATGGAATCGCGACTCTTTATGAGCCGGAACTCAAACAGCCCGCTCAAACGAGGTCTTATTCAAACTACGCAAAGCATACTGTGTTCCCGGGTACGGCTCCTCTAGCAAGATGCTTGTCCATTGTAATATGGTTCAGTTAATCCCTTCGAGGTTACGAGAGTAACTCGGGCGAGCAATTTTGGCTGTTACCAGTGCACTCTTGCTCTCCTGATAATCCACATTTAGTCTGGGACAACATCTCAGAAATAAATTAAATCGGTCCCAGTCCCCTAGTTCCGGGACGCTTTCCTTGGTTGTAAGGCGTATTCTAGAACTGGTAAGCCCTCTCACTTATTCCCAATTGACAGCTGGATGGCGGACTGGGTTTGGTGGATTTCCCACTTAAGTGCACGGCCTTGTTCCTCCATCGCACTGCCACCTTACGACTTCGGACACCGCACGGTACGACGGTGGCAATATCAACGCAGTACCGACCGTGGTTGGAATGAGCCCCAATAGATTTAAGGGAAATTCCGTATAGGCTGCCCTTCGTGCGGGAATTGTTCTTTGCTAGAAGCTATGCGCTGAATGTGGCCCATAACAGATACAGAACAGTCCGGCATTTGAATAATGCCTTGCTTGGGCGTCCAGCCATCCACCCACTGGTCTCTCGGTTGCCCACGTCAAACAGGATCATGTTTTGGACCAATATCGACCACCCGGCCCAGCCGACGGACGTTACGGTCACTTGGTACATTTTAGTAAATGACATGTTGGCCGCCAACCAGAGACTGGCAGCCATCCGCCTCCGCGCATCAGCAAATTGTGAGAACTGTGCCGCACACGTCACCCGTGACCACCGCTTCCTGTGTCGACATGTCTCACAGTTGTGTGTGGCGCTGATCAACGGGACAATGGAGGTGACCATCCCGATCAGCTGGGTCTCGGCCCCCGACATCAATATCTTCCCACGGGCCAAACGTAACCCCACCATATGGTTGCTGGAGCATGCAGTTTATACAATCATCCTACACAAGATCAACGCCGCTGTTCCGTTTTTAGCCTACCCTTAGGACCAACGGCTCCAGATCCAGCAGACCAGAAAATACCGTGATGTGTTTTCAGACTTTCTTGCGCCGCTCCCTCCTCCCTTTTGATTCATGGTTGTTAACGAACCATTGGAGTTTGACGACATGTTATCTTCAGTTATCATAGTTGGCATGGGAGATGCTGTCTACTGTTAGTTTCCTTTTCTCCTAGTATAGAGTGGGTTTCTTATTTGTTCGTTACGTTTCTTGTGGATTGTGGGTCGTCTCTTATGAGCTGCCGCTCGGGTAGCAGTTGGAGCGTCTGGTTTCAATTTAAATAAGTTTCAAATGTTCATATGTTTGTATAGCTTATGGGACTTATCTACTGGGTCATCAGTCCCTAAACTTACAAACTAGCTTATCCTAAGGACGGCACAAATATCCATGCCCGAGGGGGGGATTCGAACCGCCGACGTAGTGGCCGTGCAGACCGTGACTGGAGCGCCTCAATCCCCTCGGCCACCGCGGCCGGCTAAATAACTTTCATTGGAGAATTTATTTCTGGTTGGTTATTAGCAGTGAGCACTGAACTGCCGTTATTTACAATACGTTTCCATCTCTTATAGATATTCGAGGTCCTGTTCTACCTCTGAATAGCTTGTACGCGTCTGTTGTCAGAGAGTAAAACAATTAAATGTACCCAATTATATTACCTCATTTATTAAATCTCTCTAAGCAGATTGCATTAATTTTCACTTTGATTAGAAAAATGAAGACATTCAGTTATAAAATGTTTTCCCCAATTGCAAAAAATGGGAACCCCCCCCCCCCCCCCCCCCCTTTGCCCCACTATCAGCTTGTCCGATAATTGTCTGAACTGAACCGCGACTCTTTATGGGCCGGATCTCAGACAGCCCGCTCCACTTCTCGGAGTGAAAGACAATCTAATTAGCGTTTTTCATGTATGAACAGAAAATATGGCATACATGGTATGTTGACTAATTGAACATAGCAATCAACTGCCATTATTGAGAACAATACAACATTTCTGATGTTGTGAATGGAAACTGCACGCTGAAACAGGCAAATTTAGAAATTTTTTGTCAGATCATCTCGAGAATGATCTGGCTAAACCGTCTGTCCACACACAATTAGTACGAAGTAACATGCCTTACGCTCGTAGTACTAGAGGTCCAGTAGTGATGGAGCTTTTAACGAGCAGATTGGTATCCTCTAATGAAGGCTGACTTCCGCGTACCTCTACTGCGCTTTGTCGGTTTGCTAGCGTATTGTGTGGTGTCTTCAGTTCCTTTTCTCTTAAATCTACCGCTTTGTCTCATGTGGTCATCCTTTCGAGTTCTTCGTTAGTAGCCAAAGAACGCTTAACAACCTCTGGTTCTCTCAATTTATCCAGACTCTGTCGTCTTACTTTCGTACCTTTTTACAGTACCTTCAGTTTTAATTTGCTGTTCATAAACATTACATTATGATCATTGAACAATAGTAGTACTAAAATGTTTTTCAATTTAAAATTTGGTTTTTAAGTAGTTTTCTAATTATTACACTATGTATATCGGACCTTCCAGCTATCATATCTAGTGGCTACAATGAGTAAATGGTTCTCTGTGCCACAGCCCAAGTTCTTCCATTATTTGGTATTATTTTCGTTTCCCTAAATTCCACTCACCTATTACAATGGAGACTGCCTCTTCCGTAAAGATCTGATAAATCATTATACAGGGTGAATCTAAATTCGTGCACTCGGGCTTCGCAGCGCGATTCTTCGCCTGCCAACAATGAAAAATGTCTCCCACAAAATTTCATACTGCGCATATTTCCACCTGTAAATGGACGTCAAAGACTGAGATGGATTTGTGTTATATACGTCAGTGTGTTTCACAAGTAGACCAACAAACTTGTAAGGGATGTATTAGGCGTCTTGAGGAACAAAATGAGCATGGAAACCCATGCCGGAAACGCCATTCAACGACACTACGGAGAGTCCAAGATACAGACACCAGCTCCTGCTGCTAGACATCCCCCACCCGCTCTATAGCGTCATTGGATGAAGTTTCTGGGCATGGGTTTCTACGCACACTTTGTTCCTCGAGACATTCCCACACCCCCCACACGTTTGTTGGTGCAGTAGTGTAATTCTGAAGCACGCTGACGTATGGGACACACACCCATCTCAGTCTTTTACGTCCATTTACTGCCGAAAGTATTCTCAGAACGAAATTTTGTGAAAGACATTTTTTTATTGCTAGAATGTGAGGAATCGCGCAGCGTAGCCTGAATGCGCGATTTTAGATTGACCCTGTATAACATTATATTTTTATCGGTCTCTTCATCAGTGAAGCGACAAAAAGACAGCATCAGTTCAGGTAACTGCCTGATGCTCACTGATTCTCTGCTCTCCTTATATATTCGATATGTATTCCAGTCGGAGTTGGCAATTTCTTAGCTGTTAGCATCTGGTTTCAGTGGGCATTATGCCCACTGTACTACGTGGCATTTTATAAACGGGAGCAGTTCTGGAATCTTGCTGCTCTGCATTGATACAGAGCGCATAATTTCGGAACTATGGAACCTAGAAAACCGACATGTGCACGCCACGAGTACTCCCCTACCACAGAAGCCGCTTCCTGACTGTCGTGCAAGCCACACCTATTCAGAAGGATCGCACTTTGCTTCACGCGATAGTGGAATTTGGCTTCAAACTCACTAGTGAGGCTGTATCAGATCCGCCAATCCCCTGTAGGAACCGAGCATCGCCTCTGGACCAGTGTCAGGTATCATTGTTGCGTACATGAGCAGCGATTTGCTCCCTGTGTATTCACTGTGCCCAATCGTCGCCGGCAGATGCTCCTCCACATTTCTGAAGAGATCCACTTTCCTAAGCCATATGAGAGGTCATTGGACTTCTTTACCGACTTTCCCTTCTGTTTTTCTCGCCTTTGAAGCACCCATCGACTAACAATAACACCCTCTGTGCTCGTCTGCAGCTTTGAGGAAGATATGACCCTATCCCAACGGGTGAGGCAGGCCGTTCTGATTCAGATGTACTATCAGCATTGGGTAACGCCTGAAACCTGTTACTGACAAATCTCGGTCAGAAAAAAAGTAACAAAACAGAAATAACACGTCCGGTACTATTAAAAAGGTAGAAAACCAGGAACAATTAACGGTCCAAGCGGAATATGGAGCACTATTCTACTGCCAACACTAATGCTTATGTGGTAGTAGTGTTGGGTTGCAATGCGAGAGATTCGAGTTAATTTTCCGTCTATATTTTCATTCTTTGGTTTACATAACTATTTGTCAGGTCACCGACGACTCTGTTCTCATTTTAGATCGTTGGAATTTGTCATACTGTACATTACTTTTGGAATATGAGTCACGTAGTAAGATTGGATACCGTCGTAAATGAATAGTGAATGAAGGTGAGATGTCTCATACCTACTACAGAAACAAAAACTACAAATAATAGGTTGTGAAATAGGTTAGTGCAAGCGCCCACATATAGTCAACTTCGCCCTCCGAAAATTTAGTACACGTTCACGTTTGCTTGCACATATGCAAGATTTGATGTGTACACGGGAAAACTTAATAATTCTTTAATAACTTATCTATAAAAGGAACATAGGGAAGATTGTGAAACTGTCTCATAATTTCATCCAAACGAACATCTGAATCGAGCACGAAGGTATACTCTTTTTCATCAAACATACAAGGTAGCCGCGCCGATGTGAGTTTTCTGTTATATGACGCATGACGTTATGACAAATTCCGTATATTATGCGTGGAGCCCTTCCCTTCGGCTACTAACAGGGCAGCTGTGCGGCAAAAAAAAAAAAAAAATAAATAAATAAATAAATAAAATAAATAAATAAATAAATAAAAAATAAAAATAAAATAAAAAATAAATAAAATAAAATAACCAAAAAAATAAAAATCGGGTAATTAGAACAGACAGGTGAATTACTCTGGCAGACAGTTCATGGTTTTGTGAAAAAAAAAAAAACGAGCTACAGGGACCATATTCAACACCACGACCACATAACTGTGACTGCAAAGCACTTTGTACAATGCTTCACATCTGGACCGTTCACTATTTTTATTTTTTTAACAGGTCCTTATAGTTTCTTACTGTTTCCAAAGATGATCCGTGTTCAGTTATGACGGAATATCCACTGTTCCATCTTAGCACTAAATATGAAGGTGAGCAATTGGGTGTTTTCCTACAGTCTGGCCAGCCGGTACCAATTTTCGCCTTTCACCCAATGGTTTGCGACATCGCCACAGATCGCCGGACTCCGTCTAATGGCAGTGATGTGGTAAGTTGAATTTGCAGTTGCGCCATGGATCTCTGGAGAGACTGCAGGCTGCAAAGGTATCATAACATTCGCCTCAGGTAGAAGTTTGAAGTCCGTCCACTGTGGCCAATAGAATTTGCAGCTGCATACAGACGGCGGACAATATCTCTTGCATCGTACACAACAGGTGCAATCTCTATCCATCTTTCCTGTATATAATAATTAACGCACCCTAAATCCCGAGGCCGCCGTGTGCAACAAACGGACTCCTATATTCTTCACGTGTTTAAAATTACTTTGTAATGAACTACTACACAACTAAAGACAATTGACTAACGACTACACGACTTTTAGTTGCGAAATCGTGATTCAATTCCTTTTAAATAGAAAACAAAGAAATTCTAAGAATTACGCTACGCAAGCGTATACGGGCACTTTAGGAGTTTAGAAATAAATTACGGAAACAGTCACTACTGTAGTGCATCTAACTCTGTTAAATATTAGTTGTCATTTTCAGCTGATAATGTATGGAACATTTTAAATTTACAATCAAAATTACTCTTAATTCCTTTTTTCTCCTTTCTCTTTATTAGAGCTCTAGCTCTATTTAGAAGAAAAGCACTGTGATCTAATTATTCTAAGGTTTATCATTCCCCAAGCTTCTGCCTCTTAATTCTTGTGTAAACTTGAAGAGAGAGATTAAACATCAACTTCAGAACATTGTACATCCAGTACGAGGATTGTAGGTTTTCCACATTCATATATGCTACTGTTATGTAGAACCTTGGTACATTTTATGTACATATTACTGATAAGTAAAGCTTCATAATATATGATAAAATATTGTTGATATCACCTACTTTAATAGCATATGGGCGCCATGACAGGAACCGCGAGGCCACTTCTGTCGGAAGTTCGAGTGATCCCTCTTGCGTGGATGTGTGTGTTGTCCTTCGGTTACTTGTAGTTAGTTTAAGTAGTTTGAAGGCCTAGGGACTGATGATCGCAGTATTTTGTGGTGCCATACCTTTACGAACATTTTGAATAGTATATGACACCATCACTACTTAACCAAAATCGAAAGACAGTGACAAATTGGGTCCTGTAACAACTGCAGTCCAATGAAAATCATTTCGCCTATTGGTGACATATAAACATGAGACGTAGCTGTTGCAAAGGAAATTAATGGTCGATAATTCTGCTTGTATATGCTGAATACATTATTTAGTTTCCCGATTATTACGCGCATTTGCAATTGGAATCACCGAATTTAAAAACAGTAACTGCTATTTGATAACGCTCTTAAGAATTTTCCGCTGAGTAAAGAGTATCAAATTAAGTCTCGTTGTTATACGGAATTCTCATAAGGCATAAGGTGTAGCTGACATCTACAAGTGAGATGGATTTACTGACTAATTGAAGATGTCGAGTTGCTCGCTAAACAAGCAGTAATGAAATCTCTGTAACGAAATCTTTCCAAATCGAAAACGTGGTAATAAGAATCTAAATACGTTTCTCCATAACTGATGTTGATACCAGAACTTATTAGACGCCTCGTACTCATATTTCTTCAGGGAGTGAATTATTACATACGTTGCAGCTTTGGGGTTACTTTAAAATTTATTTTAATAATATACTGATGTACAATATCAGAAATATATTTCGGTATACGAAACTTTCTTTTTATATGAAGAAAGTTGCATGTTGCTTATTCTAGAGGTCTACTGTGAAGCTTAAAAGTTTCATGAAGAGTTCTGTTTTTGCCGTTGCTGACCTTATTGTTGTACACGAAGATACAGGAAGAAACCTGACGTTGACTTTAACAGCGTCAAAACGCTTTAAAATCACTAATCGACGAAAAGACTACAGCCACGTTCATAACAATATGATGACTACACAAGACGACAAAGACTCGCAAAACTGTCTGAGAAACTAGTGCTGTGGTGGAGTGGCTGAGAGTTAGAAGGCGCCGTTTAGTGGAGAGCGTAGTTGCTCACGCTCGGACGTTAGACTCCTCCCTCGAATGTGTGTGTGTGTGTGTGTGTGTGTGTATGTTCCTCTTAGAATAAAATAGTGTAAGTAGTTTGTAAGCCTAGAAATTGATAAACAGAGTAGTCAAGTACCACAGATTTACAAACATTTGACAATTAAGAAATTACGAAGCTCTGCAGTGATTTCTTTACTTGACATCTTGTCTTCCTTATTCGATTCTATATTTTTGACGACAATTTCATCTACCACCGGCGTTCTAATCGGCTGCATCAAAATTTAGTGTATGGATGTAATTGTTTCCACTAATAGTGGAATCAATTCTGTCAATGTCATCAATATATATATATATATATATATATATATATATATATATATATATATATATATATATATATATCCCCGAATATCTGACAACTGTGTCCAGGTAGAAAGGAAGCTATATTTCCTTAAATTTTCAGTTTGTCTTATAAAAATTCTATTCCTAGAAAGAACTGTAGTGTGTTATAATAACGAGAAAGACAAAAATATTTCCATGATGGGCTTAACAACGCACCGAACCTAACATATATCGCATTTGCTTACACGTCATATTGTGGAGCAGCAGGTGCTGTTTTCTCCTTTCACTTCGGAAGCGATGAGCGGCACTATTTATTTACTGTTCTATGTTCGATTTGCAGAAACGTTCTATCTGTAAGGTTCTTTACTTATCTCCTGTACTATGGTTCTCCACAGCTTTCCTTTCTGCGCTTTACTTTTCATCTGCAGCATTCATCCAGACCTTATCGAATATTTGTCTGTATGCATTCTACTGCCACTATCATGAACCGCATACATAACCAAGAGGGATTAGCTCGCGTTCCTCAACTATACAAATAGCCGTATCGTAGGCGCAACCACGGCGGAGGGCCATCTTTGGAGAGGCCACATATGTGGTTCATGAAGAGGGGCAGTAGCATTTTCAGCGGCGATATTCCGGATGATTAACTGAGCTGGCATTATAAAATCTGTTAACGAGGCTTTGCCACGCAGTTACTGAGAACGGCTGAAAGCGAGGGCAGCGTCCTCTTGAGTAAATTAATGTGGACGGAAAATAGTCCCCCATTCAAATCTCTGCCCAATGACTACGCATATGGATGTCGGAATTAGATAAAACAAAACGGGCATTTTACACATGGAAGCATGGACTGTGTTTTCACTTATTTAGGTAGGATAGATACAACTTTTGATGGAGAAACAGATAGTTTGAGGTTAGATGTGGCGAGGATTCGTAATGTTTGGTGGCAGGATGAACAGAATTTCTCGTTGGGTGAATACAAGTTGTTATTGCGGTTTTCATTCCAAAACCCGCTTCGAAACCTCTGCCCGCAAGCCTTCTGTGCAAGCCTCTTGATCCCTGAATTAGAACGGCGAGAGACATCTTTTTGAATATGTTTACTTTACTGGTCACTCTCTGCGATTTTCACCCCACACGCTTCCCTCCAGTCCTAACTGATGATTCCTTAATGTATAAGAATGTGTCCCACAATCCATCCCCACTTTTAGGGTACACTAGAAATTTCTTTTCTCCCCAATTATGTTCTGGACCTCCTCACTAGTTAAAATATCTACCCATCTACTTTTTAGCATTCTTCTGTAGCACCACATCTAAAATGTTTCTACCGTATTTCTGTATGAAATGCTCATATAATATCTACGTTCCCTACATTTTACCCTTGATACCTTACAATTGAAGGTGTGTGAACCATTCCACTCTGTGAATAACTTGGTCTGTATCTTAAACCATATGTTTGCCTTTCTTTAACATATCTTCTAAGATAAGTGGCAATGTGAGCATTGCCTAGCGTGTTTCCACTGTTAATGCCCGACAACGAATTCCACGAGTTTTTTCATTCATCTACAACTAATTGGTGTTAGTATTTTGCAAAGATTTATCAAACTGATAATCCTGTTTTCACATACGTCTGTACTTGCTTTCTTTGGAAGTGGAATTATTAAATTCTTCTTGAAATCTGAAGATATTTGCCGTGTCTCGTACATTTTGCACTCTAGGTGGAACAGTTTCTTCATAACTGTCAGACCCAACGATAACAGCGTTTCAGAAGGAATGTCACCTACTCAAGGGTTCTTGTTTCTGTAGCGTCCTGCGATCTGCAGGAAAGAAACATATGAAAAAAGTAATATACAATTTATTAACACAAAGCGCCTTCTGGGCGTACAACGAAACAAGCCAGTAATCAGAAAGAAAAAAACTAGCTGTTGACAAACAAACAAGTACAGAGGACGTAAAGCCCCACTACAAACAAAACCACAGTTTACTCGTGACGCTAGGAAAAATAAATACTATACTACAACTACTGCGCAAGCTAAAGTCAACGCTGAGTGCCGACGGAGCTAGACCCGACGTAGGTGCGGCTCGTAGCTGTTCTTGCTGGGTTTACACTAATTTCCACATTCCGACGGTGCGCTTATGAAGTCAGCCTCGGCGGAGGACTACACTAGGTCACTCAGTTTCGATTGCCTGGGCACTGTCACATGTCTCTTCTCGTAAAGTAGTGCCTCATTCACAGCGCCGACTAGGAGGAAGTTGTCGTCGTTGTTGTTTTCATTACGGTTTGTTAGGCGCCTTCGAAGCAAACTAAGCAGCCCGCCTTGGTGGCCTGTTTGGCGGGCACTCTACACAGCCCGGAGCAGCTGTAGCAGTCTCGGCACAAATCTTTCAATGTTCGGTCAAAGTGATCTCGCAGTACTGTATCTCCTATCTTATAGCCGGCCGCGGTGGCCGAGGGAACTGCGGCGCATCAGTCACGGTCTGCACGGCCACTACGATCGCGGGTTCGAATCCCCCCTAAGGCATGGATTTTTGTGCCGTCCTTAGTGTTAGCTAGTTCGTAAGAAGTTTGTAAGTTTAGGGACTTATGACCCCGCAGTGAAGTCCCATAAGCTATACAAACATTTTTTTCCTATCGCCTTCCTCTTACTCTTCCACAATACTGCCTTCCATTTTCCTTGTATAGGTCGAAAATATATTCCTTCCACCTTTCAGCACTATATAGTTTTTCCGCCTGCCAGTTAGTATTATACTGGACTTCAATTAGTATTGTACTTAGACTTTGAAGTACCTCACTTCAAAACCATTACAAGATGGATATATATTTTTTACTTGTGACCACTAATTTTATGTTTAACGATGCCTCAACCTGGATGTACTCTTTTAGTATATAAAAATGTCGTGAAATTATGTAAATTACGACAGGTCTGAAGATGGCGTCGAGTACGCCGAAACCGGTCACATAATAAATGAAAAATGCGATCTTGGCTGCATAATCATTATTAAATAAACAAACATCGACATTGTCTACGTCACGCTTCGTCCTTTTTTTTTACCCTAAAAACATACTACATTCCTGCACTACACTTTTAATTATATTGAAAACTAGACATAAAAGACGAAAATTAAGCCGTTCAAGTTGAATGTCTGATAGAGATGGACTAAAATTACGCGAAGCGCATAGTAATGAAAAAATAACTCTCCTTAACTTTATTCTTCATAAGCACAGACCCTTTTCAAATTCAAATATTTTTCAACATTTTCATACACAAAAATATTTAAGTGATTCTATTGCAATTTGCGACTACATTCCAAGGCTGCATACACGGTACCTGCTCACCTGTCGGAGGCCGACAAGCAAACTCAGTAAGCTCAAACGTGAGACAGCTCACAGCTGATTGTCCTCGCGGAGCCAATATATGATTTTATAGGCATTCAACGTTATTATCATTGCATACCCACGGTTCAACAACTAATATGTGCTATAACTTTAATGTTAATATTCTTTTAGTATTTGATTATTAATAATAATGATAAACTTTTTTAATAAAAACAGTCAAATACCTAATGGATTTCTAAGTTTACGATCGGTTGACATAGGATCGCAACTGTCATATTTTCACAAGTTCTTTGAATTTCGCATGTAAAAATTTAAGTATTACATATTTAAAAATAATAAAAACAGTCGGAAACATAATTATGGATCGTCACATGGTGAATAGTACAGTGCTTCCAGTCCCATTGACCGAACAGAGCAGTCACAAGTTGCGCAGTATGCCTCCCAACGAGCCACTGCTCTATACGGCAATGCCGATTCCCTTCAGCCGGCCGCCATGGCCGAGGGGACTGAGGCGCGTGAGTAACGGTCTGCACGACCACTAAGGCCGGGTGTTCGAATCCCCCCTCGGGCATGGATATTTGTGCCGTCCTTAGTGTTAGCTAGTTCATAAGTAGTTTGTATGTTTAATGACTGCTGACCCCGTAGTTAAGTCCCATAAACTATACAAACATTTCAACATTTGATTCCCTTCACTTCTCTGTAAAACCTTGATGACGCTGTCGTGCTGTACGACCTCTGGCACATTCAATCTTCAATCTGTTGTTCCTGTTTCAAAACCTTAGTGACACCGTTACATTAGAACCCTCGCTCAGAAGTGGCTGTATTTCCTTCGATTGTCCGCACACCGGTTACGTGGGACGGGCGAGCCCATTTGTTCGGAGGTAGGATTGGTATGTCAACAAGTTATGCTATCAGCGGCAATAGTAGATTTCATTATATAGTGTCTCCACATCAGTGTTGCCACTTTTTACGTTCCAACCTTCGTATATCGTTCAAACAGTGAATACAGAGTACATGAAATACAGTTAAAGAGCCATAACTGAGACACTACTGAGGTAACCGATATGGATCGATATTGAAACACTCATCAGAACGTGATGAAGCCTCCATGGGAGCAATTCAAGAAATGGTTCTGGCATCCATTCCACAGTTTTGGAATACGTTACTGCTCGAATGACGCACCTGTTCACGTAGTTATGCAACAACTGGTTGTGGATTCGCGCGTGTCACTTGTCATTGTATAATATCCAACACGTTCTCGATTGGAGACAAGTCCGCAGATCACTCCGGCCACGGAGTTGCTGCACGTCTTGCAGAATACGCTGAGTTTCACGCGCAGTGTGTGAGCGAGCGTTACACATCACTTTCTTGTTGCAACAATGTCGCTGGTCAGCGTTCGCTGCACAAACTCCAAAGGTTGAAGAGCCCGGAAGCGTTGGGTAGAGCAGGTGGTCATCAGGTTTTGGTCGTACGCGCAAATGACCACTCTTCCGTGGTAGCAGAAACTGCTTTCATCGTTGAAGATTATGGCCCGATATTCGAAGTAATTCTCTGACTGAGTTAAGCCGTGCGTGTTGATCCTGTGGAAGATGGGCTAGTTGGTGTGCGTGTCCACTGCCAGTAACGGGTTGGCAACAGTTCGCGCAGATGCTATGGACTTACACATCCTCTTATCTGTGCTGTGGTACAATCTAACATTGCTTCCCTCACAAAACGAAGATATTAGCTGACGTCTGGACGTTCAAATCCTCGTTTATAGGTGAGGTAATGTTCATATGACCATAACAACAAGCATCGTTGCAGAAGTAACGGGTCAATTCTCATTCCACCATTCGAAACCCTTGCAAAGGCGCTCATTTGGCTGTAGCGTCTCCGTGGCATGGCACCTGTATGTTTCACAAGCTGTTTTCACCTAGAACCTTAGGGCTGTAAACATTCTTTATGTTTTTCTTTCTTTATTTGAGGCACATACTCCAATGAAAGTTCTGTAATTTTAAACCAAACGCTCCAATAGGTACCCGAGAGGAAGCTCATGAGAGACGAACGCAAGGAAACCCACTCTATCGCAGGATACAAGGAAACTAACAGGAAATAGCAGATCCTATACCAATCATGAAAATGTAATACAACGAGAAACGTTACAAATGAATAAAGGAATAAAGTCTCCACCCTTAAGACAATGGAGGAAAACAAGTCCCCTGCGAGGGGGTGACGAGATTGGGCAAAGAAAGTCAAAGAGAAGAAAATGGATTTGAGATAACATGTCTTCAAACTCCAATGGTCCGTTGATAACCGTGAATCAAGGGGGCGGCAAGAAAGTCTGCGATTACGTCAGGGTATTTTAGAGTCCGCTGGACATGTGTTGGTCGCAAAGATAGGATAAAACCGGAACAGCGACTTCAATCTTCTGTCGGATGATTGCATAGACCGTGTGCCCCAGTAGCCATACGGTAGCGTTTTGCTTGGTCCGTAAGGAGTACACACAGGTGGACCTCTATCTGTTCGCTGAAAGGCGTTCAAACCGTTATCAGGACATTTACTATCGACGATATGTCATCCACCATCATCTGATCAAACTCGACGCCGTCTTTACGCTATACTAACATGTTTCCTTGTCACTGTATGCAGTGAATAGCAGTGGAGGGCGACTGCATCTCCGTTATTCTAGCAGCCTTCCTCTTTGTTATTGTATCTCTCTTGCCGTTTAAAAACATTAGTTCATAAGCAGATACTGCCACATCTCGATACTTTGGACTATCAGGATCCTTGACAATGTGACAGAAAGAGCAAACCTTAGTTGTGTAAAAATTCTGCACTTACAGCTTAGAGACTATACGGTCTTGAGTAAATGCACCGCATGGTGACGAAATCTGCTTTCATCGTTGAAGAGTATGGCCTGCTATTCCAATTCTCTGACCGCACGAATTAAGCCGTCCTCGTTGTTTCTGTTGCGTAAGTGACACAGGAGCTAGATGGTGTGCATGCAGACATTTAGTAACCGGTTAGCATCAGTTCGCGTTGACGCTCTGGTTTTACAAACCCTCTTATCTGTGCTGTGCTAGCTGTAACATCTGACACTGCTGCCCTTGCAATACGAAGATCTTAGCGGATATCTGTGCTGATTGTTCGTTCAAATATTCGTCTATAGGTGAGGAAATGTTCACGTGACTATTGCATGTAACATCGTTGCAAAGAAAAGCATCAATTCTATTCCACCACTTGGAACACTTTCAGAAGCGCTCTGTTGGTTGTAGCGTCTCAGTGGCGTGGCACCTGTTTGGCTCACTTGAACCTTCAGGCTGTAAACTATATCTATCAAAAAGTACATATGGGTGGAGCTCTGGCGGGTATGTTAGTGCGCTATCTGTTCTGTGAAAAGCGTTCAAACCCTTATTAGATCATTTACTATCGATGATATGTCATCTACCGTCATCTGATCAAACTCGATGGTGTCTTTCCAGATACACTAATTTTCTTTCTTGGTACTGTACTATGCAGTGTCAGTAAACAAGTCGCAAACTAAGGTAGACATACCAGTATAGCACGTTGCGTAGGAGTACTTGTCTACCACTAAGTCACGTCAGCCTTGTGGGTTGCAGCAGTTTACGGACCCAAAATAACGTTACATCTCAAGAGCGTCACAAACAGGATGCAAAGGCAGCCAGAAAAATTTCATGCTCCGGGCTTTAAAAGCCTTTTCGACCAATGGGAGGAATGTTTAAATTTACAGGTGGAGTCAGCTGAAATGTAAAGTAATTTTCAGGCTTCTAGACGCTGCACTGGTGTGTCTGCATCAGGTTATACGAGGTGCGTCCAGAAAGTAAGTTCCGTTTCAATTTATCTCCGTTGCAGCGCTGCGATTGCAGTTCCGCATATGCTATGTAGACGATGTGTATCAAGGAGAAGAACGTGCGTCATTTGGAGATCGCTGTCAGCTACGTACGCTTTGTTGTCCTTGTTTGAAATGTCGGCGTTGATTGAAAATCCCGCCGCCTGTGAAATCAGGTCGGTGATTCGGTTTCTGATTGCGAGGAAAGTGAAACCAAGTGAAATTTATCGGCAAATTTGCGATGTTTACGGACCAAATTCGATGAGTGATTCGATGGTGAGAAGATGGGCGCGACAGTTCAGTGGCGGGCGTAGTGATGTGCACGATGAAAAACGAAGTAGGCGTCCACCTTTGGTTACAGAAGAACTGGTTCACGCGATTGATGACAAGATCCAGGGAAACCGTAGGTTTACAATTAGTGCTCTCGCTATGGACTTCCCCAAAATGTCACTATTTCCAAGAGACAGGCAGCAGATTTCTATGAAAAAGGTATACAAAACCTGGCGCCACGCTATGACAAATGCCTGCAAAATTTGGCAGTTATGTGGAAAAGTAGTTTAAGAGTTGAAGAATTTTGTGCAATATAAAATTTCTTCTGTATCTGTGTACAATTTCATTTTATTACCAAACGGAACTTACTTTCTGGACGCGCCTCGTATACATACACTCGTATATGGTCAATAGAAGTGGCGGTCGACTGCATCCCCGTATCTGTTATTCTAGAAGCCTTATCATTTCCTCTTTGTTATTGTACCTTTCTTGCCAACTAATCTAAAATATTTGAAGCAACTGAGGTACCAACAGCCGTAAGTATAATAAATATTTATTCTACTACAACCAGTTTCGGCATTTCACTATGCCATCTTCAGGTACCTACATAGGAGCATGATATCCAAAAGTAGGGATACTATACTGGATTCGTGGATTTCCAAAATTTACTGTTGTTGTTTCCAACTAAGAGACGAAATCCACGAATCCAGTTCAGTATCCCTACTTTTGAATATCATGCTCCGATGTAG
The DNA here is from genome assembly GCA_026315105.1 of Locusta migratoria. Classification (NCBI taxonomy): domain Eukaryota; kingdom Metazoa; phylum Arthropoda; class Insecta; order Orthoptera; family Acrididae; genus Locusta; species Locusta migratoria. Next base: position 110,420,528 of record CM048747.1, read on the forward strand.
GGACCTGAAGATGGCATAGTGAAATGCCGAAACTGGTTGTAGTGAAAAAATATTCATTATACTTACGGCTGTTGGTACCTCAGTTCCTTCAGACTCTTGACCAGCCGCTGACCCGTTCCACCACCGATGATGGATTCAATAAGACTTAATCGAAAATATAGCCCCGGTGGAGTAGCCGAGCAATCTAAGGCGCCTCGCTACGGGGAGCGCGGTAGCTCGCCATCGGAGGTTCGAGTCCTCCCTAATGCATGGGTGTGTGTGTTGTCCTTGGCTTAGTTTACCTTAGTTTAAGTAGTTTGTAAGCTACGGACTGATGACCACGCAGTTTGGTCCGATAGATTTACAAATATTTGAACATTTTGAACAATCTAAAATATTCTAAAAGCATTAATTCACAAGCAAATACTTCCACATCTCGATTGGAATATCAGGATCCTTGACAATGTGACAGAAGGAGGAAACCTTAGTTGTGTAAACATTGCAGTTACAGCTTAGATGACTCACCGTTTACACGCATGAGTAATTCCACCGCGCTTCTGCTCCTCAAATATTATCCTACTTGTCACCTCGTGGCACTTGAGGGGCCCAGCAATGGACGGCAATTGATTTCTGGCAGCAGGCGTCGGCCGGCGGCCCTCGCTCGGATGACAATATGTAGAGTGCCGCACATTGTCCTCCCCACGCAGACGGCTCCTCCGGTCCCCAGGCAGGCCGTATCAGCGGCTGACAGCCGTGACAGTTAAAGCCGGGGCGTTATTTACCCAGAGGGCGCCAGCACGCCGGCCGCATGCGGATGGCTGGGGAAGCCCGGCGCGCCTCACTGGCGGCGGGAATCCCCAGCACAGGCGCGACGCGCTTTGTGAGTGCCGACAATGGCGGCGGGCGATTAAATATTGACCGGTGGTGCTGTCAGCGCGTCGAGCGTCTTCTGCTGATAAATTACTTGAGTTATGAAACCTACTGACAGCCGTGAGCCGTCTACCGAAGCGAGTCTAGAACCAAGACTCAGGGAATCAGCCACTCAGCTCTCGGTTCAGTTCACCTGCAAAGAGTACACACTCTGTCCTACAGGGTTAATCGGCCAAGTGGACCAATTTCCTTTCGACTTCATCTGTAGCACACTTCTGGACAGCAATGCAGGCCTCAATACTAGTGATCAACAATGGCGGCGGGCGATTAAATATTGACCGGTGGTGCTGTCAGCACGTCGAGCGTCTTCTGCTGATAAATTGCTTGAGTTATGAAACCTACTGACAGCCGGGAGGCGTCTACCGAAGCGAGACTAGAACCAAGACCCAGGGAATTAGCCGCTCAGCTATCGGTTCAGATCATCAGGAAAGAGTACACACCCTGTCCTACAGAGTTAATTGGCCAAGTGGACCAATTTCCTTTCGACTTTATCTGAAGGCCTCGATACCACCCGCTGCATTGTCCCACGAGAAGGGACAGAAACAACGCGGAAGACAACAATCGGAAAAAACTAAGGTTTTCCATTACGCACAAAGAAATTTTCCTTCACCACAGTGTTCCGCCATGCTGTCGACATTACGAAGGAGCGATGGCCAGTGTCTTTCAATTAAATCATGGTAGGACGAACATAAATTTATTGTATTGTAAAACGTTATGACACATTCGAAACAAAGCAGTAAATTTATAGTTTTCAAAATTAAAAGCCAAGATCGCACACTAACAATTTATTAAATGACGACCGGTTTTATATAGTGACTAAGTGCAATGTTGCACTTGTTATTTTATAACCAAGTTTTTAACAAGATGACCAGATTATAACATATATGTGACCAGATGATGGTGACATAGAGCACTGAAACCGGTCGTCATTTAATAAATTGTTAGTGTGCGATCTTGGCTTGTCATTTTGAAAACTATAAAACAATTCGATCGCCTCCAGACCAGACTATGTCAGGTAATCAAAACAGTAATTCCCAATATGAATTATCCATGTTTCAAGCGATAAAACACCCCTTCGTTAAGGGTCAACCACAACGAGTGGTATCTCGTTCTTCAGATGTCTCCGCTGTTATAAATGTCTGTAAATCTATCGGACCAACTGCGTGGTCATCAGTCCGTAGCTTACAAACTACTTAAACCTAGGTAAACTATCCTACGGACAAACACAGACACCCATGCCCCAGGGAGGACTCGAACCTCCACGGCGAGCAGCCGCGCGCTCCGCAGCAACGTGCTTTAGACCGCTCGGCTACTCTACCGCGGCTCCGCTGTTATAGATCCACACGCAATTCTACAAGAAAAATTTTGTTATATCTGGAAACACTAAGTCCGAGAAAGAAATAACGTACGTAGTAGGCCCGTCTATAAAAATGTACTTTAATAACTAGTACTCTGGTCTATTAAAGACAGTGCTCTGATAGAAAATATTTGTTCGGACCTATATTGACTTTGAATTTATAGATCAGAGCCCACTATTTGCGCTGATGAAATCGGCAATGTTTACTATGGTGTCGACAGGATGCCATCGTCAGGCAACTGACATCTCGTCATATAGAATTGTTTCCAACGAAGTTATCAAAATGTAAAACATTGAACTCTGGCTTACTGCTATTGCCCAATGTTTTATTTTTTGACAATTCCTTTTCGATCAGTTTTACACAAAGGGAAGGCTGTCGCTGTCGCTATAACATCATATTTCTTTTTATACTATTTTTTTTATTATTCTGATGAAGACATCTTCATCTGGTGTCAAATCCGTGGAAAATATCTCAGTTTTAATCAACGCCACTAGTGGGCTTCAAAACATAAATTAAAAATTCGTATATGGTTTCTGCCTGCACAACTATTTTTAATTTGTTAATTTATTTATAGTTTATGACAATAACGCATTGGTTGTGAACCGTAGATTAAAACGTAAGACACTGCGAAAAAACAAATTAAGGAGATGGAACCTGTAGAAAAAAAAAGGAACCAGAGGTGTTTGAGAGTTTCAGAAGGAGCCTTAGGCAAGGATTGGCTGAAACTGGGGAAAGTAATACAGTAGCAGAAGAAGGGCAGCTCTAAAAGATGTAGTCAATTCCGCAGATGATCAAATAGGCGAAAGGACAAGGTAAAATAGAAGTCCTTGGATAACACAGGAGATACTGGACATTGTTGGTTAAATGAGAAAATACGAAAATGTAGCAAGTAAAGCAGGCAAAAGGGAGTACGGACGTCTTTAAAATGAGTTAAACAGGAAGTGCAGACGGGCTAGGCAGGCGTGGCTAGAGGAGAAAGGCTAGACCGTTGGAGAATGTATAACATACGGAAAGATAGATAAGTAAAGTAAAAGAGACTTGAAGATAAGAAAACCGGCTGCATGAAAATCAAGACATCAGATGGAAAATCAGTTCTAAGCAATGAGGGGAAAGTTGAAAGGTGAAAGGAATATATAGAGGGCCTGTACGAAGAAAAACCTGAAGGCAGTTTTCTAGAAATGGAAGAAGTAGAGAAAGAAGAGATGGATGTGATTCTGTGAGAAGCATTTGACACAGCACTGAAAGACTTGAGACGACACAAGGCCTCTGGAATAGATGGTATTCCGTCTGAACCGCTGATATCGTTTGGAGTGTCACTTATGAGGAAAATGTTCCACTTTGTATGCAAGATGTATAATACAGGCGAAATACCCTCAGACTACAAGACGAATACAGTAATCGCAATTCCAAAGAAAGCAGGTGGAGACAAATGTGAACATTACAGGACCATCAGGTTAAAAAGTCATGGTTGCAAAATTTTAACATTAATTATTTACAGACGAGCGAAAAACTAGTTGAATCGGATCTTGGGGATGATCAGTTTGGATTTCGGAGAAATTTGGGAACACGGGAGGCAATACTCACGTTACGACTTGGGTTAAGGAAAGGAATACCTCCGGTTTTAGCATTTGTGGATCAGGAGAAATCTTTTGACAATGTTGACTGAAGAACACTCTTTCAAATTATGAAAATATCAGGGTAACGAAAAGTTATATTCAACTTGCACAAAAACCAGACCAATTATTAGAGTAAAAGGGTATGAAAGGGTCGCAGCGGTTGGGAAGAGAGTAAGACAGAGTTTTAATCTTTCCCCAATGTGATCTATCTGTACATTGAGCAAGCTTTGAAGATATACGACGAGAAATTTGGTTTGCTGATGACATAGTAATTCTTTCAGAAATAGCATAGGACCTGGAAGAGCAATTGAACGGAAAAGACAGTGTCTTGAAAGGGGTGTATAATATGAACATTAACAAGAGTGAAAGCAGGGTAATGGACTGTAGTGTCAGAAAATAAAACGATGCCGAAGGTTGTAGATTAGGTAATGAGACAATAAAATTAGTGGATGAGTTTCGTTATTTGGGTAGAAAAATAACTTCTGATGTCGGAAGTAAGCAAGAAATAAAATGCAAAATAGGCAAAGGAAGAAAAGCGTTTCCGAATAAATGAAATTTGTTCACGTCCAATATTAAATTTAAATGTTAGGAAGTCCTACCTGAAAGCATTTGTCTGGATGTAGTGTTGTATGGGAGTGGCTCGTGGAAGATAAGGAGTTCTGACAAACTTATGATAGAAGCTTTTGTATTGTGATACGGGCGAATGATGAAGATTAGACGGGTAGATCATTTAAGTAATGAGGAAGTGCTCAACAGAATTGCGGGGAAAAGGAGTTTACGGCATGTCCTAAGAACAGGTATAGGTTGGTGGGTTACGTTCTGAGACTTCAAGGAATCTTTAACTTAGCGTTAGAAGGAAGTGTGTGGGGTAAAAATCTTAAACGGATGAATACAATAAGCAGACTCAAAAGATGTAGGTTGCTGTCCTTATTCTCAGATGAAGGGACTTTTAAAGGACAGGGTAGCGCGGAGAGTTGCATCAAATCAACCTGTGGACTGAGGCCCACAAAGACAACAAGTTATTTATTTTTCAGATTACTCTAACCACCACAACATAATAATTATAACAATAATTACAAATTTTCCGCTTGGTGTTATGATGCAAAATATTAATTTAAAAGTATCTCATACCGATTTCATTCATTGAATGAACGTCATCGGTGCAGTTTAGAGGACTAAGGTACGCCCTATTAAATAAATTATCGTTAAAATATATAAAAGACCTGTCATGTGTGCGTTACATATTCAACTTGGCCAGCCCAACGCATAAGACAAGGCAGAAGTTTTTATAATTATTATTATTATTATTTAATTATATCATTTGGAAAGATAAATAACTCGTGGAGCATGGTTTGGCTGGGAATAGCACCTTCTCTTTGACTATGTCTTGTAAAAAACTTTGGTGTACAAACAGAACTTCCGACCGCTTAGTGAGGTGCCGTTTACTATATGTCAGTCACACAAAAGGTATTGCATTTACCCAATTTTATGTGAAGTATTACAGTTGCATTCTTGTTTATCGTTAAGGTGATTTTGCTGTAAGTAGCTATATTCTGGTATAACTATAAGAATCTCACGCAAGTTAGATAAGGTTCATGCCTGAAGAACTTGCTGGCCATTCCAATCTTGAGATTGAGATTTGATTTTATAAAGTTTTCCGGTCGTGTCTGTCATCTGTAACTAATTTCTTGTTATTGCAGGGGATGTTTTTATTCAACTTAAAATTAAAGGGTCACTTTTTCGAAATACGCCACTTGTCTCCCATTGTGAGTCAGAATGTCTAAATTGGGCCTTCTTCTGTATTGGCACAAAAGCGCGGCACTCTACGATTTAACTTTTTGCTGAATAAGGCAATGAACTGTGTCTTCACTTTCGTATAAGTTTTAAGAGTTTGTTAGTGATGTTACATTGTCGTCAATGTTCTCTACAGTTTTTGCCCAATATGACCTGAGACGTTCCTTACAATCTTAAGGTCGTCAAAGCCTTTCCTAACTCATCACACCATTTTGAAAATTTAATAGTCCAGATCGCAGACTTCTAATTTTATGTTGTGACCTTTCTCGGTCATGATCGCAGGCGGTAGTGATAGATGGAGCAGGTTGCAAAGCCGACTGCTGGTCAGTTGACTGATTTAATTTTAAATTTAGTATCACAACAGTTTCACTTGTAAACTCCAATAATGCTTTCAAAATTATGTTCACCACTTTGTTGCCGCAGCTGCGTTGGGAATACAATTGCGTCGCACACCGTCGAGAACACCCGGTCCTATGGGTGTTCGCAGAACACACTGCCGCTCATAATTAATCGACACGGTGGAGTCTAAGAAGGTGGCATAAATGGTAAAAGCCGCGCGGGAGTGACCGTGCGCTCTAAGGCGACTTGCTGTGGAGAGTGCGGCTGCTCCCCGTCGGAGGTTAGAATCCTCTCTCAGATATGGGTGTGTGTTCTCCTTAGCATGCGTTAGTTTAAGTAGTTTTCGTCTTGAGACTGATGACCACTGCAGTTTGGTCCCATAGCTTTACACACATTTGAACACGTGATAAATGGTGTCAGTGTCATTTCCTTTTTTCACTAGGGTAATGAAACGTTTATTTGTCAAAAAATCCATTTCTCAATGCAATACGCATAAGGACGACGTTTTTGACAGTTTTCTACCTGACTAACAGAATCTGGACAATTGCAACCACCTTCTGAGAACCAGATAGGGTTGGGACCCCACTGAACGCCATCTGACCACTTTAGAGTCTAGTACTAGCACAAATATTCCGTTGGTATTCCGGCTGCAGCCACTAGCAATCCTTGAAACAAATTGAACATAATCTGATTTTGCAGATTCACCGCGTCATTTATGTGATCACGGGAGGCTGGAACAATAACGCATTCGTGAAATAGGGTACGAAATCCCTGTATTGCACTTCAGCACTGAAGTTAGTGAGGCAGACATGTGTTTTACCGAGAAGTGCACAATTAATGAGTGGCAGAAGCAGACAAACACCACCTGTGTTAAAGCAGTTACAGCTATCAGGCGCTATATCAGGAATCGAGCACAACTCAGCTCAGTGATTGTCAATTCCACTGAGTTTAAAGTGGGCAGGTAGCACTTAAAGTGTTGCAGGGCCTTAGGGATATCCTTTGGGGCATCCCCATTTATCACGCCACGGAAAGAAACTAAACCGGAAGACAAAGCATAAACATCTACATGGGTCGCATTTAAATTTCGTCGAATGACATTGATTAGTCTTTGCAGACGTCTCCTTTTACGGCACAGAAACATAATTGTTGCATTACACTTCACTTTCAGTGAAGATCTAAGAAAAAGTTTGAACTGTGCAGAAGGTGTGATTCGCTCCAATTACCTGTCTGATTATAGAGTATATAGCTTATTTCTGCATGTGGTGCGGGAAGATTGAAATACTAATCATATTCATATCCATATTAGTGATATACTACTGTGAGCGGCTATCCCCAAGCCTCGGAAACCTACGGAATAGGTACTTTGGCCACAGGATAGAAAATGACCGAGAAAAGCACACCGAATCAAACGGTACGGAAGATACAGAATAGGGCCCCTCGTGGCGTACCGCAAGTTCTGATGCTGCAGACACAGCACTGATATTACGGGCCATCACCGGCGAGCAATTAGCTTCAATTAGGAGGTGGACACCCTCTGTTAATAGTCTCGCGTAGACCTGTCATCAGCCTTGCTGTCCCACAATGTCTTTATGTATATGTAGGGGAAAGGAGGGTAAGATAACGATAGTAAGCTTCTTAAATTTTTCATCCTCTGACGCCTACATGAACACTTCAGAGAAACCATTAGAGTTTTGTTTCCAACTACAGATTTCGTAGTTCTTCTAAATGTTACATTTATGGATTAGTTTGACTATTTTCAAACGATGTAACACTCGTCATATTACCCTCGTTTGCGGGTAAGATGACGAATGTTGGCAGGTGTTTTGGCGAAGGAATAAAATATAATCAGTGATTCGGAACTTTCATTACAATATCATTCAACGACATTTATGACACTACAGATCCAACAACCAGGAAGTCAATTGTATTAACTTAAAAAATCATTTCATTTTAAGAACAGAAGTGGCATGAAATTCCACTTGCTTTGCACTTTGTATCTGCCGCAGTGAGTTCGGTGCAAGCACCATGTACAACCATACGAAGTCCCAAATTTACCATAGTCATTTCTCATTTCACAAAGTTCTTCTCTAACGAAATCACGATCGCCGTCATCGTTTACATTGTACTTTTTTACTGATATCATGGAATTAAGGAGTGCCTCATCACATTTGTTTTTATTTTTTTCTTGCCTTGGTCCCCTATTTGTGATTAGATTTTTTTAAATTTCTTTTTCTTCAGTTTGGCTTCTGGTTGCTGAAGTGTAACGAGAGCGTTGACTTTATTACTCGCGTTATCAGAAAATAATGTGGTAGCGAAAACATTACCTGACGTTGCAGGTTTTGGAAGCGATCTGGTTATTTTTTAAAATTGTCGCGGGAGACCACGAACACCGACTGGCGGCGTGGCGCAGGGGTAGCGTCACGGACTGCGGAGCAGAAGGTCGCCGGTTCAATCCCGCCCACCGGCAAAAATTTATTTCTTTGTAATTTACAATTCCAGAAGGTTCTACATCTTTCTTACGTTCACTTGTAAATTCTACTTGTTTCTTATGTTATCTGTTCTTCTAATTTCTGGTAAATTCTGTCTATGTATAAATAGCAGAGCACTCTGCCTGAGAGGCAGTCAGTGCTGCGTGTATGTTGAGTTCGTAATAAACGTGCTTTCAGTATAAGTGCTGTGTTTAGTTGCCTTCGAAGTCAAGCCTACTTCCATTGCAACGTGACAATATATATTTGTAATTTCTTTTTTTAGTGAATCTGAAGTTCAGTAACAAATTTTTCTGGATATGGATGGACCTACTAAATGTGCTGCTCCTTAATTAGAACGCTTGCGTCATGTTGCAATGCAGCAACGAACGTAAGCACATTGAAATTTGATTACAGACGGTTAGAAATTCTGCCACATTTCGCACGCACCCTTACTGTAAGCCGTTAAGAGTTCCATTGATCATCATTTTCGACTACGACAATTGCTTGACCATAACGACGGTATGGTAGGTGACAAACAAATATCTGGGTAGTCTATAAAAGATTCAGAAAAGTGTCGTTAATTTGCTCAGAAGGATTTAAGATATTCGTTACTTTGTCACTGATCCCATAATCAGAACCTAACCAAACTTTCATCAAACTAAACTTGAAGTGCATCCTTTCCAATAAGAAAAGTATCATCGCAATCGGTTGGCGTGATATTGAGTTATTCCTCCATTTTTCGCGCACATACTTAATGCAAATTTAAGACCAAGGACGTTAGAATACAGGGAGACGCCCTTAAGCTGAAAAAGTAAAGCCTGCCTCCACCATGTTGCTAAGTTTTAGAGAAGTGTTCGTATTGTAGAGCTAATGTTTTATGTCACTCAAAACAGGAATAAAACTTCCAAACGTACTGCCGTGATGTACAACGTGTTAAATGAGTGCAAATTAGCCGTTAACAATTAGGTTTTGAAATATATTATGACGAGTATTTATTACTATTTATTCAATAATGTGTATTGTTTGAATGTATATAGTTTCCAATTACTGCAGTTCACTGCAATAACAGTAAGAGAGTGTAGTTAACGCATAGTTTTAACGGAGAAATAGAATTCGAAGCTTCAATTGACGTATGTGCATAGATGATGCCATTTCCCTTTATTTTTTATGGACGCCATTGTCAGAACTGGACAAATTGAAATGGGAGCACACGGGAAGCACCAACATTCAAATGAAGAAAGAATCATCAAAACCGTTCCACACAGTCGAAGGTTCTGAGGTTACGAAATAAATAAATTAAAAAAAAATACAGTCGAATTGAGAACCTCCCCCTTTTTTGAAGTCGGTTAAAAAGAGGTAATAAACAGTTCTTTTCAGCCTCCAGATTTTGATGTTTCGTACACAAAGTTACGCTTCATTATATCAGATTATAATTTTTTTAACATAGCAGCTATTGTCAGCGACCATTACAACGTCAATGGATAAACAAGCAGCCCTCGGTCGCAAATTAAAAATTATTTGACCTTCTTTCGGCAATGACTAAGATTGATATAAAACAAAACATGTCACATAATAAGCTGTATAGATGTATAGCCACTATGGGCTGCACGGAGGCATCAGACTAGCGTGTGAAGTTGTGACCAGGAAGACGTTACCTCAGTAGTGCCATCTAGTAGCCGCAATTACAACTAGGCTACTGTACAGAGAAAAACAGAATTGGAAACAAATTGCTACAAGATGCTTTGTTTAACTTGAGAGATGGCTGAGACATCATTTTGGCAATACAATAGTAATAGAGAACATAAACGAGTAACAAAGTTGTAATAAGTACATTAATTAAAAAGTAACTTTTGGAATATAAATGCTTTGGATCCAGTCGGAAGAAATAGTTCGGACACTGCACAAAGTACAGCACGTCTAATTTGTGGCCTTTCTTTTCGGTTTGCAAAATGTTCAGGTCATGAATGGCTTTAGGTGTGTCACCTGTAATGAGAAGATGGTCAGCAAAGGACGAATTCTGTGGGTTTCTCAAAGGATGTTCTTTAAACCTGACTCTAAAAGCACGTCCCGTTTGACCTATGTAGTAAGAAGAATAAGTATCACAAACAATTTTGTAAACGCCGGAATTATCTAAGGGAGAAAAGGTTGATTTTAAATTATGAATGAACTTTTTCTTCAAATTATTGTTGGTCGAGAAGGCAACGTTGCAGTAATACTTATTACGAAGAAGACGTTATATCTGATAGAAAATGGGACCCAGAAATTGAATGGAGAAATATTTTTTTTTTCTTTTGGTCAGATTCAATAGGAGTGCCAAGTGTTGTAACTCTTTTAGCAGTTTTCTTTTTAAGGATGTTGTCAACTATGGCAGGATCGTATTCATTATTAAGTGCTATGGTTTATATCAAATTTATTTCCTCCTTGAATTTTTCTTTCGAGAGCTGGATGGAAATGGCTCTGTGGATGGCAGAATGAAAGAAAGCATTTTTGTGACATTGAGGGTGCATAGAAGATGCGGGTACAATTTGATCAGTGTATGTTTCTTTTCGGTAGATATTGAAATAAATTTGATTTTCTTCTACTGTTAAGGTCAAGTCGAGAAAGTTCAGTTGACGAGTCTCGATTTCGAGTTCACAGGTGAAGTTGATATTCTCTTGTAATTCATTAAAGGGCGTAAAAATGTTATCACTGCCAGTTTGTAGGTCCTTTATAGATGACTAAAATGTCATCGACATATCTAAAATAGGAAAGAATGCCTAACGTTGTAGAAGAGAATTTTTGGAATAATTTTTCTTCCAGAGAATTGATGAAAATGTCGGCAAGGATACCAGCTAACGGATTTCCCATAGCAAGACCATCGTCTAGCCAGTATAATTTTCCGTTAAATACACATTAGTGATATTTGACTACTACGTTAAATTCATTAAATTAGTTATTTGTTCAGAAGAAAGCAATTGACATAAATTCTTTTCTACGATCTTAAGCTTTTTGCTGGAAAACGCACAGCTTCCTTGTCGCCCAAAAACATCAGTAAAGGTACGGCCGCTGCGGAGCGCGCGATTGCTCGCCGTGGAGGTTCGAGTCCTCCCTGGGGCATGGGTGTGTATGTGTTTGTCCTTAGGTTAGTGTACCTAGGTTTAAGTAGTTTGTAAGCTACGGACTGATGACCACCCAGTTTGGTCCGATAGAATTACAAACATTTGAATTTTTTGAAAGGTAATTCGCGCTTTTTGCTATCGTAATGCGGAAATATTTAATTGTATTGCATGTGTTAATGTTTTATTTTCAGAGTAATGTGTGATCGCCTGAATAAGTACAGGGAAGTGTGACAGCCGGATGGCTGAGTGGGTGGGAGCAGAGGGCTGGGCCCTCAGCGCTCAGCCCTCAGCGGGCACGCGCCGTCCCTTCATATCCGGCCGGCCTCGTCAAACAAGAGTGATGCACTACTTGGTGTGGAAATCGTTTAAAGAAAGGCGTACTCGTTGCGACGACATCAGTTTGCGAAATCCATTTCGCCAACTTCTTCTTCCGAATGCGAACATATTTTGTTATCATCCACCTACATAGGGAGACATGATCATCATAATAGCCGCGCGGAAGTACCCGAGCGGTCAGTACCTGCGTCGGAGGTTCGAATCCTCCCTCGGGCATGGATGTGTGTGTTCTCCTTAGGTTAGTTTAACTTAGTTTAAGTAGTCTGTAAGAATTGCAAACATTTGAATTTCATCTTAATAAAATAAGAGAGATCTAAAACAGACGTAGGTGTTCCTTTTTCCCGCGAGCTATTGGAGAATGAAAGTATGGGTTCGATGAACCCTGTGCCAGGCACTTCAGTCTGACTTGCACACTATTCAAGTAGACAGATGAAGACTGGAAACGTACGGCGAAGAAGCGGTTAGCCTAAGCTGAGACGTCACAATGTGTTGAGCAAGTGAATTTCATAGGGACAATCAGACCTCGAATTCATAATTTTAATCAACCTGACGAGCCTTCAAGAGGCGATTCACATAAAGGGGCCTTCAATCATTTTGATCGTGGTGCCTAAGCACTATTGACATCTGTACACCAACAAGCCAGTTTTCAATCTTGTTGGGTAAATTAGAAACTCATTCACTGAAGCACCGAAGCGATGAATACCACCTCGACATGATCATCAAAATAAAATAAAATAAAAGAGTTCGAAAACTGGAGGATTTAGATGTTCCATTTTCCGGCCAGCTATTAGAGAATGGAACTGTAGGGAAACATTATAAAATCGATTTGATGAACACTCTGCCATGCACCTCTTTGACTTGCAAAGTATTTATGTACAAGTTTTGTGGGATGTGGGATTCGGCTGCTGGGAGGTGGTGGCTTGGAGTTTGTGGCATTCCTCTTGTTAAACCACACATAAACCAATGTACAAAGCGTGATATGCCCGGCTGTTAATGTTCATTTCTTTAAATTAATGCTTCCATTGGCAGGAATACCACAACAGGCGCTTTCTCGGAATCGAAATTAACTAACTGTTCCCTCTTTTAGTAAACTGGTTTGGATTTAAATAGTATTAGACTCCACTACTTATATCCGTAATTTACTATATAAATTATATCCAGGGAAAACAAGCGCGTTGCCTAGCAAAACTCTAACATCCATCAAACAGTACATAAAACGGCTAGATCTGCATAATTAAAAGTTTCTGATTACATTTCACGCTCTGGAATAATATTATGTAGTTCATAAACTTGAAAGTACTGCACTTAATATTACTGCATGTCAAATTCCTGTGGAAACAGTCCGATCGATTGTTTACACGCGTTAGTTCGTTCAGTCAAAGATAATATTATGTAAATAAATTGACGTACACACACGTAACTTTTTCTAGATTCTTCGAATATATTCAGTCACTTTTGAATGTAATGATATGAATGAAATGTTCCTAATGTCCAAGATAAGTTCGATAAAGTCCCAAAATGTAGTTTCTATAATATGCAAATTAAATCCAGCACACAATCATTCGACTGATATTAAGTATCGACCGTAATGACTGATTTCGATACTGTAGTACCAATCACAAAACTATTACGCGGTACGAAATATTTCGTACAAAGTCCATTAATAAAGTATAGTAACGCGAATCACACACATTTCGTCGATTTATTCGGCTAAAACATGAGACTGACTTTAACAATGCGGAAATTTTGCTTTTATATGACCCCACGGAACAAATAACTACGATCTTATTCGCCCTCCATGCTGGTACTCCCATAATCACTTTGACCTATTGTTAAATTAATATTCACAATAGTTTGAGTTCTAACTTTCCCATTACGAAAGTTGACCACTGGTCCCTAAATAATTAAAAATTTAAACTGAAATACAAACAGCGGTTCCTGTAAAACAAAGAAATTGTCTTTATTCAACATTAAAACATGCCAGGTTGGCTTCTAACTGCTTCTTCCGGTGCCCGTAATATTCCGAGCGAGGCCAGTCGTACGCCGGCACCAGTGGTCGCCAGCCAGCGGCGTCTTCGCTGATTCAGGCGTCGAGTGGAGCGCGCCACTGCAGCGAGCGGCAGGTCCGGTGTCAGAGAACCGCAACGCGTGCCCCGCGACCCAGCTGTGGACGAGGATGGCGTCATGTCAGGCGTCTGGGAGCGTTCTGCAAAACTCCGTATCTTATACAAGGGGCGCCGTGCTGTCTCGCGAGGTCCGAGGCGCCTCGCGTCTCACGGCGACAGCGTGGACAGACGACCAGCGGTGACATAGGAGTCCGGGGCTCGGACGTGTTGAGATGTCGCGGAGGGGTGGCACAGCCAGTGGGCGCTATCACTGACCGCCTCAGTTCTTCCGATTAAGACGATTACGATGTGTGGCACAGCCTGGGCAGCCGATTACCGATCTGTGACTGACCGCTGACTAGCTGGCTGGTGCTCTTTACATACGTCACTCCCGTGCATGAATCCGGCGCTGGAACCTTCCAGATCGGGTCAGTACCTCAGGGTTGATGCCAGAGTGGTGCTTCGTCATGTTTCAGAACCTTTTGACTCGGGTCGATGCATTATTGTTTGGTGACAGTGCGCACTTTTGTCACGCCAATCCCAGCCTCCAGCCTGGAGCGTCGCGCGGGCCTGGGGAGCCGGACGGAGCCAGGGGAGGCTCTCCAACTTTCACCATCGGCTGCCGCCCCGCATTCTCGCGCCCCAGCCTGACTTTAGGAGTGTGCAGATAAATGGCAACAACGGACACAGGGAAGAGAGACCCTTACAACTAAATGGACACGATAGCGCGTGTGCAGAGTAAGTCCTTATCTGCGGATACCAGAAGTTTCTAAAAAGCGACGGAATTGCAGATAAACGAGGACCTCTGCAGACGGTAAGTAGATAAGCTAACCCCTGCAGTGCGCACGTGCATGATTGGGAGAGAGACTGGCTTGCAGTGTAGGTAAAGTGGTTCCACCAAAAGAATGTTTCTGGTCAGGGAGAGACCCTGATAAATGGCATACCAGACAGGTCTAACACAGACAACTGCCAACTGTTTTAATCGAACCAAGAAGGATTGCAGAGGATAAGGAAAACATGCTTGAAATGTGGAAAAGACGCGAGTTCGCAAATATCAGCCCACGCGGTCGTGAATAACGGCGATCAGCTATTGGATGACATTGCAAAACCAACCCACCAGTCTTAGAGCCAAAGTGTTGGAAATTCGAGGTGAAGCTGTAGCTGTTGAGCGAGATGAATTTGGTGAGAAACCACCAAAGAAGAAACTTGGTACGTCGCGGGACTTTGACGCATTTGGACGGGGGGTCGCGCCGCGCCACACAGTCGCAGAGCCGGAGAGCGCAAGTATCCTCTAGGAAAACTGGCCTGACTATTCCAGGTCGAAATCACTGCCATTTGGGCGCGTGTGCTTGATGAGAATTTGCGTAGGTGCTACAAAGACCGTAGCATCTACATATATTCAGACAGCCAACTAGCCCTGAAGTCATTGGCAGCTCCCGGAAGTAGATATAAAATTGTTGCAGAATGTCACAAGGTTCTGGTGGAGCTAGGGGAAAGCAATAGGGTAAACGTATTGTGGGTTCCTGTCCATTTCGGGATCAGTGGCAATGAACAAGCCAACAGATTAGCCAGGATGGGGGCAGAGTCTCCATTTATTGGACCGGACTTACAGTCAGTAAGGCAACAATCAAACTGGAGCTACGTAACTGGTTCATAAGACAGCACGTAGTACATTGGATGAATATCTACAAACAAAACCATGGTATGTTAATGATGCCTAAGCCATGTTTTAAAAGAAGCTCTGTAATCCTGGGCTCATGGTTGGATTGATGACAGGCCATGGAAACTTAAAAAAACACCTACATACAATGGGAATAACAGAACAGGACCCTATGTGTAGGATCCGTGATGACGGAAATGAAACCGCATCACACCTAATCTTCGAATGAATTGCCCTAGAGAGCAAGAGCCACAAAAGAGATTGTGTCTAATAACGAAGTGGTAAAAGGAATCATAGCACTGTTTAAGGGCATTGGTTGGCTTTATTAGATATACAGGGAGCGATACAGCACAGTAAACTCTGTTTCTGTGCGGGAAGTGGCGGGTTGGACAAAAACTGTTTTAGCTTTCCTAGCAAAATCAATAATCAACTCAACCAATCAAATACACAAGGGTACCTGGTCGCAAATTTGCAAAATTATAATGAAGTAAACAGATTTAAAGCAGATACAATCGCAATAACCTTTAATTAAATACGAAAGGGCAACTGCCCACAAAAATGCAAAATTACAATGAAATAACAGATTTAAAGCAGGTTAATCATTCTTTTTTTTATGTTGTGTTTGACTGATAGGTTTTATCTAAGATGACCACTGTATTTTTAACACTTTTAGTTATACTGACTCCTGTTTGTCTCAGCCAGATGTATTTTATTTGATGCATTTTACCATTCAGTTTTAACACTTTTTTATCCATGAAGATGGTATATGACCGAAACTGGTAGATGTATAAGGTTTTGAATAAATTACTGGTGGTTTTTTAAAAATGCATTTTATTAATCAGAATAATTGCTCGGGAGCCATAGCGATAATCACCTTAAGCTTGCAATCCACATGACAGGCACACGGCTGCGGCCGAAGTCATTGCTGTTAAGCTAGAACTTTTGTTGGTGACATCAGATGTTATTACTAATATGTTGTCTCCGTGTTTGGCAGTTAAGAGTTTGTAAAGCAACTACGTCAGTGGCTGCGGTATATGCGACGCTATGGTGGAGCGTTGTTGTCACACTAGCGCGCCGCCACTGTTGCAAAGCGCCAAGAGCTCCTATTCAGCTGTGAAGAACGGCAACACAGCACACGTGAGCACGTAGCGCATAGTAACGAAAAACCAAATAAATTAATTATGTGATATTAGCGCTTATTGTAGATTTATGAGCATAAAAATATAACATCTGTGAAAGGCAGGGGCAGAGCTTTCATTTACACCTTTCGTCTTATTAATACGCATCATCATTAGGCGAACTGCAGCAACCAACGCCAAATATTTGGACAAAACGACTAATCAGAAAATTGAAAGGTTATTATCTCTCTCTAGGTTATTTAAAA
Source organism: Locusta migratoria (assembly GCA_026315105.1). NCBI lineage: Eukaryota > Metazoa > Arthropoda > Insecta > Orthoptera > Acrididae > Locusta > Locusta migratoria. The sequence goes on from CM048747.1 coordinate 110,437,595, forward strand.
ATATGTATAAATTACTTTTCATATAATGAATGAACAATTTTTACTGTCTCTACTTTGTACGCCAAAGTGATTGTAATCTGTGCGGATGTTAAAGTGTTTATATCATATTATCACCGGTAAAAGAAAGAGAGGGAGAGTGCAGTATAGTATAGTTGTGAGTAGCAGTGGTGTGCAGAGAGTCGCTGTGGTAACAAGTCTTGAATGAGTAGACTGCCCTACCAAGCAGTGGGGGCAGTATTCTTTCTTTGTGGTGAAGATATCTGATTTTTCTGTTTCTGTAAGAAACTAGCAGAGGTATTAAAAGGTATTTATAATATTTGTCAGTTTTGAAATTGTAGAGACATTGTAGACATTGTTAACCTAGTGTGTAATGGAAGATTTAAATAATAATAATAATTATGTCACAAACCATAGATTTTAATTTTTTAGTAGTGAGTAGTATCGCATTTCCCCTTTCATAGAATTTTGATAAAATGGTTAATGCTACATTGTTTCGTACGGATGTGATTTTGCTACTATAAAGAAAATTAATTTGCAGTGTCTTAAAGAATTTAATTACTAATGATTAACTTCAGATCATTGATAGAGGAATCATGATAAAATGGTTAATGCTACATTGATTGGTACGTGTGTGATTGTGCTACATTGCACGTGGTAAGCACTATAAAGGAAATTAATTTACAGTGTGTTAACATATTAAATTACTAATGATTAACTTCAGATCATTGATAGAGGAATTTTGATAAAATGCTTAATGTTACACTATTTGGTAAGTCTGTGATTGTGCTACATTGCACGTGGTCGGTACTATAAAAGAAATTAATTTACAGGGTATTAATGGGAGTCAAGTTAATTGCTATTTTGAAAGGAATTAATTGCATGACAGAACGAGCGTTTCCATGTGCACAGTCAGTTAAATCACTAATGACTATGTTAAGATGACTGATAGAGACCAATATTGTTCAGATGCTGTTGCCAAAGTAAATATTAAGAAAAACTGTTTTGTGTAATTCAGTAAAATGATGCAAAGGTTATATGATCTTTCTGGCATGCTGTTGGATCGCTCAAACACGACCCTGAGATCGTTGTGAAGTTAACAAACAAATTACTGATGAGTAAAAGTTTTTATCAACCAAAGGGTTTCAGCACGAAGACTGACAGGACAATATACCGACGCACATCCATGGTTTTTACAAAAAGCTCAAATATGACGATTTCAGGTATTTGCCTAATGTAAAATTTTAGTCGTACCTGAGGCAAACTTTCAAAATAACGAAATTCTGTCTGTAAATAGGACGTTGGGTTTTTAAACTGTGAAAAGGAAAACTTTCTATTAATTACGGTCTGATTTCTGAGCATCCTTAGAGTTGATATTCGCCGAAAAAATCCAGAAAATGCATGCTTACTCGTAAATACATTCCTGGAAATTGAAATACGGACACCGTTAATTTATTGTCCCAGAAATGGAAAACTTTATTGACACATTCCTGGGGTCAGATACAACACATGATTACACAAACAGAACCATAGGCACATAGACACAGGCAAGCTTTTAAAAACCCCATTGTCTTTTCTGAAACTGCTTTAATCGCAGATGTCATGTTATCCCGATTCCAACATTGCCTAGATTTATTTTTCTTTCTCAGATTCAGCACTTTACGAGGCATCTGAAACGGAAAACCACACAGTATTTGGAGGGGTTGTAATATGGGCTACTGCAGTGGGTAGCCCATATAACCACCACAGCGATTGTCAATATTACCACCCTAGCCGTCTTGGAAAGTGAAACGTCGCTATCCGTTATAAAGATACTTTAATTAACCAACTTCAGGAGCATTAAAGAGCTAAATATTTGCCGGCCGCGGTAGCCGAGGGGACTGAGGCGCTCCAGTCACAGTCTGCACGGCCACTACGGTCGGGGGCTCGAATCCCCCCTCGGGCATGGATATTTGTGCCGTCCGTAGTATAAGGTAGTTGATCAGTAGTTTGTAAGTTTAGGGACTGATGACCCCGTTGCATTGTCTTGTTGGAACAGCATGTTCCCTTGCCGGCCTACGAATGGTAGAACGCTGGGTTCGATGACGGTATGAATGTACCGTTCACTGTTCAGTGTCCCCTCGACGATCACCAGAGGTGTACGGCCAGTGTAGGAGATAGCTCCCCACACCATGATGCCGGGTGTTGGCCCTTTGTGCCTCGTCGTATGCAGTCCTGATTGTGGCGCTCACCTGCACGGCGCCAAACACGCATACGACCATCATTGGCACCAAGGCAGAAGCGACTCTCATCACTGAAGACCACACGTCTTCATTCGTCCCTCCATACACGCCTGTTGCGCCACCACTGGAGGCGGGCTGCACGATGTTGGGACATGAGCGGAAGACGACCTAACGGTGCGCGGTCCCATAAGCTTAACAAACATTTGCATCTTTTTTGCTAAATATTTATGTAATATGTAGTTAAGACGACTACGCATTGGCAGTACGTTTAATATAACTGTAATTTCTTACCTTTAAAAGTTTTGAAATGAGAAAAATCGCGAAACAGCTCACCACTAACTTTCCACGTAACTGACTGCGGCAGCGCATTCTGTGGCGTTTGTACGAACTAGCTATTACTATTTACTGAGGTTGCCGCTAGAATGCTCGGGCTTGTTAGTCAGATATTCAGCTAGCCCATATTGCAACCACTAGCCCATAATACCACCTTAGCCTCTACAATAGTCCTGTTGATGTGCTGCGGTGTTAGACGCTGAGCAGTAGACCCTGCGCCCTGCCAGCGTGTCCGCCGAGTGCCACGGGGGGCTTTGGGGTGGGCGTGTCCGCCCCCCTGTCCACCTGTCGCCGCCTTTGATCTACCGGAGCGTGCACGTGTGTGCCTGCGACTGTCCCGTGCAGCGGCTCGCCTTTCACGCCCTCCTCCACCTGCCGCTAATGAGTGGATTAGAACGCGCGTCTGCCACCGTAATTAAAGGCGGCGCTCGTGACGGCCGCTTGATTTTGGCAATCGATTGCGCTTCGTTACATTCAAACGGCGCCGCCGCCTCGCCGCTGAGCGCGTAAGCGCGCTGCGATACATACAGCGCGGCAGAGATCGTTACTCGACTGCCGGATGGAACGGAGGACCGTGGATGAAACGGTCAAAGGCCGTGGAGAGCTGTGATTTGGAAAAAGCTCCACCATGTCTATCAGTACAGAACTATCAGTCGGTCGAGCTGATATCAATCAAAATCTTAAATTTGTCTTCAGTTCAGCAACGGTGGAACACGATCAAAAAGTGAACAAAATTTCAACTAGCCGGTTGCATAAAAATGGTTTATATACGTAAAGTTTGACCCAGGTTATAGCAAAAAAAAAAAATTTCAGACTCTGAGACTGTTGTGAAAAAACATTTTATTGTTAAACATCATATATATATATATATATATATATATATATATATATATATATATATATATATATTGTTAATGAAAATTAGCAAAAAGAACTGCAGACAATATTAATAAATTAATAAACTTCAAAGAAACTTTAGAGTAAACTCATGTAAAAAAAAAATACCGACAATTTTCTGAAAGCCTTCTTATTGTTGATTGCTTCATCACATCTCAGGGTCATTATGTTGTTCACTTTAAGGCCTAAGTAATAAACTAAGATGAAAATTTTCACTCTTGAGAAAGATCTGCATTTTTCTAAAAACATTTACATCACAACTGAAAGTTTACAAAAAAAAAAAAAAAAAAAAAAAAAACTGACAGCTCATCACTTCTAACTGCTCGAGAAGACAAGACTGACTGCTAATTAACAAGCAAAGAACTGCTCTTCCACCTTTTTTCTTTTAGTTCCACAGATGAATTTTTTTCCTTCACAACATTAATTAATAGTTGTCTATTATTATTATTATTATTATTAATTTTTTTCTTCTTTTTTTAATAATAAAAAATGAAATTAAATTCGCTTCTTACTGTTCTGATACCCCAACACTCCATCCCTGGTAAAAGCACACCACGTCAAAGACATTAAAAGATAAAGGTGAAACTTTGAATTAAAATTTCTGATGCGGCCGGAAATCGAACCCGGACATTCATGCACACTAAGCAGACGTCTTACCACTAAACCACTGCACCAATAGTAATTATGGCACCTCGGAATAGTCTAAGTACGACTTCCCTCCACATCACAAATTCAACTTCTGTGTTCCATGAAATATTGCGGCGCACCAGTCAGCACGGCCCCTACGGTCGAGGGTTCGAACCCCCTCTCGGGCATGGATGTTTGTGCCGTCTTTTAAGCTTAACAAACAATTGAACATTTAAAAAAAAAAAAAAAAAAAAAGCCAATACTGCCAAGGCACTCCAAGAAGTGGAATAGCACCTTGACAATGGACGTATTGGATCATTCCTGCCTTCAACCTTAAGCTAAGTCGATATAAATACCATTGTAATAGATATTTGCAAAGCCCGAGATTGTTTTTCGTCTTGAACATGTCAAATCATTAAAGATAAAGGTAAAGCATTGAGTTAAAATTTGTGATGCGGCCAGGAATATAGCCCAGACCTCCATGCTCACTAGGCAGACGCCTTACCACTAGACCAACGCACCACTAATTTTAATGTCTTTGACATGTTTGAGACAAAAACTGTCTCAGGGTTTGTAAATTTCCATCTACAATGATATTTATGTCACCTTACCTAAGGTTAGCTAAGCCCATTCCCGACGTGGTTTTCCGCTGCATGGAGAGCCGTGGCAATAGTGTTAATACCTCATGGAACTCAGAAGCTGAAATAAAGTTTGTAACATGGAGGGAAGCTGTACTTAGACTATTCCGAGGCTAGTGGTGTGGTGGTCTAGTGGCAGCCGGGCGCCTTGGCTCAGTGCCTTCGGTCGAAGGGCTGAACGTCCTCTGAAATAAAAAAGCTGAGCCAAGAACACGTAGAACAATAACGAACAAACAGGATCAGCGACCGCAAGGTACAGAAAACCCAAAGAGCAAGGGGAAAAATGTGATAAGACGTCTGCCTAATAAGCTTAGAGGTCCGAGTTCTGTTCTCGGCCGCATCACGAAATTTAATACAGTGCTCGAATCTTTATCTTTTAAAAATAATTTTGCCTTCTACAGAAGGTTAACACTTGGCTCACGTTGAAGTAGTTGTTGAATAAACTTAAGTGGCCATATGCGGCTCACTCCATGTTGTGGATTAAAATACAAAATTTAAAACTAATGTCTACAAGATAAAAATTGTGGAGCAATGCCACACACAGGTCGACTGAGCAAATGGTAAAGTACTTCAATGTGTTAATCTTCTGAAGAAGAAAAATTATTTTCGGTGAAACCTGGGTGAACGTTTGCATATATAAACGATTTTTATGCAACTGGTTGGCTGAAACTTAGTTCACTATTTGACTGACATCAATCTCATAATTCTCAGACTTTTTACTGTGGGCATTGAATTAAATCCAATGAGACAGTTGAAAATGTGTGCTCTACCCAAAAAGCCGTTTAATTTCTGTGGATGTCACATGTCTAGAAACTATCCTGTCACATTCACAACCAGACACAAATTTTCAGACTACAGCCTACACCACTACGACAGTGCCCCTTGCTCATTATACCCGTTTACATGCGGCCGTGGTCAGCAGATTCTCGTATAAAGATTGAGCCTCGTGAGCATAAATCTTACTGATACAGCTTCTGGGGTTGACTAATGAGTAAATGTTCAAATTTTTGTAAACTAGTTATGGTCATGACCCGCGACTTACAAACTACTTAAGAACTACGAAGACCACACACAGCCGGCCGCGGTGGCCGAGGGTAGGGCGGCGCGTCAGTCACGGTCTGCACGGCCACTACGGTCGGTGGTTCGAATCCCCCCCCCTGGGGTGGATATTTGTGCCGTCCTTGGTGTTAGCTAGTTCATAAGTAGTTTGTAAGTTTAGGGCCTGATGACTCCGTAGTTAATTCCCATAAGCTATACAAACATTTGAAAATTTTTTGAACACACACACACACACACACACACACACACACACACAGATGCCCGAGGGACATGACAAGTAGCGAAATTGAGGAAACTTAGCCGGAGAAACAACCATAATCTCGGCTGTCAACTAAAGAAGATTTTTAAAAGAGATGCGCAGATACAGACTGCATTTTCGTATATGGATATTTTGCATGAATATGGGCAACATTGTTCGGAACTCCAGCGCCGATCCGTGATGTATTGTATTGTGTAAAATTACAGTCCAGTTCGCCATAAATACTTTTGGTTTAAGCGGTTTTGACCTACCTAAGGTACACAAATCTCTGCTCCACGTTGCGCTACAACAAGAAACATACAGGGTGAGTCACAAATGAGGAAAAATATTTCCTGAAACTGTCACACACTGAGCTACAAACATAAATTCTTTTTCCGCACGTATCTATGTCAACAAATGACTATGCAATTCAATGGTAAATATTTGGAAATTTGAAGTGGACATTTGGATGTTACTGTGCGCCAACATTGGCCAAGGAGACAGATCGGCAACGGGGCACAAGTTCTATTCCATATGACAACTAGCCACGATACACAATACCGACGAGCGAAAATCGTACGAGATAGATGTGAGCGCTGTCATTGCTCGCAGTGTCGCGCAGACCGTCGCTTGACGCCGCATGCCTCGCCTTCTCGTGAGCGGCTAGACTACCTACAACAATTGCATTTAATGCCCTTTTGCCGATCGGTCACTTTGTCCAATGTCGGTGCACAGTAACTCCCAAAAGGCCACTTCATATTTGCAGAATTTTACCATTCAGTTGCACTGTAATTTATTGACATAGGAACATGAGGTAAACGAATTTATGTTTGTAGCTCAGTGTGTGACAGTTTGCACGAAATATTTTTCCTCATTTGTGACTCACTCTCTACTGAACATAACACATAACAACATAGCATCTGCCCTTCTGGCTGGTGCTGCGGCTACTTGGCTGTACAGGTGCTCGTGGCACGATTGTAAACTCTGGCCGGTGGCAATGGAGCCACGAGTGCAATAGCGTGTGATATTTGCGCCAAAACTTGATTATATCTGGAGCAGCCAATGGCAAAACATTGTGCAATCTGTGGGCGATCGAGGTTACATACGATTTATAAGTTGTTCATCTGTCTAGTGCAGGTATGTAGCAGTTAAATCTGTGAGCTACAAAGGAGGATAAATACTTATCACACTTAACAAAGAGTCGAATTCCTGGGCAGAATCACCTACCAATAATTTAGAAATGTATACAATTCCATTTTATTTGTAAAATGTAACCCAATACAATAAAATTTGTTTGAATTACCATGACATCATAAAGTAGAAACGTTAATTTAAAGAACCCCTGGTTAAATTTCCTTAAATTACAAAATCTGATCAACAAATTAGATTACAACAACCGAGTTAAATCAATTTTTATTGAAATTGAAAATATATAATAAGAAGACTCAGGCCGGCACAAATGCTCATAACACAAACGTCCGAATAAAATGTCTCGAATTACAATAGCCTCATTAACAAGCAGGTACTCGAATTATTCAGGTATTTAAAAATCACGACATTTACTCTTAATAGCAACCCCGACTCAGTTACTTTAAGGATTTACAATTTTTTTTTCACAGGAACTTATACTTTCACAATTTATATAAAGAAAACGCACCAGTTACTTTTTTTAATGCTCAGCATTAAGAGTTTCGACAATTTATTCCCATAATCATATGCTTTTTGTTACGTTTTTGTATTTATTGTGATGTCTCCATTTGTGGTGTTCTGTTTCTCCTGTCATGTGGTTTAGATATGATACTGCAGTTGTAGAATATTTTGAATTATATGTATTTCGATGTTATTTCTACATTATTTTTATAAATGATGTGCTAAGCTTCTGCTTCAGGTATTGCGCCTTCTTCATTTTACAGAATGTCATACATATAAAGAACATCACTACACTCTTCTTGTAAGCAAACGTGTTACATAGACATTAACATAGGACAATTTACAAAGAATTTGTATACATTCAGAGATGTTACTTTTTACACATATTTAAATAGTTGGTATATATTCAAAGATATTACATTTTTGTGACCTAATATTTACGTTATTTACAGTTATTATGAGCAATTCAGCAAAGAATGTCGACAATTAGGCACAGTTCTTTGAGCTATCTATTCGTTAACTCGGTTACCTGCCAAGGGTAGTGATATAAGACAGCAACAGGACTGTTTAACTTTTAAATTTCACATCTTAGAAATACACCAGATTCCCAAATAGACATCGTAATGGGTATCAATGTGTCGAGGAGCATCTCAAAGTCTCCAGGTCCAGGTGGAATCCCAAATCGGTTTTACGTTAGTCTACGCCTTTGGCCACTTATTTATCGAGAGTCTTTAGTGTCGCGCAAAGCACCAAGCCATTGTAAAAAGTCTCGCGCTTAAGAAAGGTAAAACAACGGAGCCACATATTCATAGATCAATATCATTAACATCAGTTTGCTGCAGAATTCTTGAATGTATTGTCATTTCGAATATATTTCCCTGATTCGGGAAATCCTGACTCCAATTATAACCACGGTTACAGAAACCCACGTTTCTGCGAAACAGCTTGCTCTTTTCTCGTGTGATATAATGCAAGCCATGGATAAAAAAGCAACAAGCAGCCTGCTTATTACTTTATGTCCTAAACACGTTTTACACACTGATAACAAAGGTACGGGGACATGGAATAGCTTCCTAGGTACGTGAATATCTCGAAGACAGGTAACGTTTTCCTTACATTTCTCAGATATTTACATGATTTGCCGGTAAGGCTGAGAAGAAATCTGCGGCTTTTCGCTGATGATGATTACCTTAGAGAAAGGTGTCGTCTTTGAACGACTGTTGGAGGAGACAAGGTAATGTAAAAACAATACTTGTTTAATTAGCAATAAATCAACATCTCGGATCCTGTAGAGCACTGAATTACATTCAATAACAAAGTCGAAAAATTTGTGCCAGACCCTATGTCGACGAGCCTGTGCTTTGGGTATGTTATCCACACACATATATTATTGTTATTATTTGCTTACATTTCCCTTAAGGAGAGCGCTAAAAACACAAAAATCTAGCTTTTATTCCCGTCTTTTTTCTTTTTTTTCTTCCCAAAATCCTTTCTTTCTTTCACTTTGTGCTTTCTTTTCTTCATCTGTACATTTTCGTCTGTTGTTTTTGTGTTGTGACTTAAAGTCAACTTTTTGGTTTCTGATATTTTCCCTACAGGCTATGCGGTCTTGTTTGTCTTCTATAGAGATGTGTAATGTTTTCAGGTCTTCTATGGTTTCTTTGTACCAAGATTTTCCCAGTTTTGATGAAGAAATTATGTTGAATATTCTTTTAGTTAGTCTCGTGTCATTCATTCTGGCGATATGCATGGAAAAGTTTGCTCTGCGTTGTCTGATATTTGTCTTGATTGTTTCAGAGTGTCTGTATAGTTCTTCCATGGGTTTTTCTTGCCAGATATTTTCTGTAAAAACAGCACCGTGGATTTTCCTCAGAATTTTAGAATTTTCCTTTCTTGTTTTTCAATCTCCTTGATTTTTGCCACACACACACACACACACACACACACATATATATATATATATATATATATATAGAGAGAGAGAGAGAGAGAGAGAGAGAGAGAGAGAGAGAGATAATATGCATTATTTCATTACTTACTTGTGACAGTCGTTTGTTTCCCAATATATACTTATTCAATAATATCCATCATCTGCTATTAACGACCAAATGTTGCATTTTCTACACTTAGGTTTTAAGGAGCAGTTTGCTTCTTTCTTTGCAACTCTACAGCCAGTTTCCGAGAATATCGTAAAGAAACTGAATAGTTCATAGAAAATGAGGTAGCCTCACGTTGGGAGCCACAATGCAGAAAATTAAATGTTGGTGACGGATTGATGTGCAAATGAGCTCCAAAATATTATAAATTAAAATTGAATGAGACATTGATATTCAAATGTTCCACTGTGCGGGTTAAAATGTTATGAATTCAGTTCATTCAAAACATCAATTATTGCTAATGGTGTTCCACGTGCCGCAAAAATAAAAACCGTTCCTTAAAAAATATAAATATGTCATACCATTTATGTTTTCCAGCTAAGCCCGATAACGCTGCGCTGTGGTTCACGCTGGTATAAAATCAACTGAAAAGTAATAAAATAATTTTTCAATCAAGACTTACAGAGAAAATACATCAATCAAACCAAAATGCATCCCGCTTTGCAGTCCTGTCGCTATGTGCAATCAAAGGGAAGTTTGATAAATTACTTTTCACAAAATCATTCATTATTGTAAATCTAATGGAATGCCAGTTTTTCTTCACATACATGCACATCAAACGATTTACCGAGAATCTACATTGAACGAGTGGGCGCATTGCTCAGCAGGCTACCTTCCCACCCTCCGTCTAACGGCCTCACCCCCTCCTCCTCCCCATCCACCTCTTTCGTTCCCTTCAATCTCTTCCTTTAATTCCATTTGCCATCGCCTCCTTCCTCCTCTATCTATCGCTTCCTCGTCCATCTCCCCGCATTTTTCCCTCGTCGAAGACATTAAAATTAGGGAATTAAAAAGTGGAAATTACTTTAAATTTTGTAGGAAACTACCACAAAAATACAAGAGGATTGGAACAAATCATGGCAACTATTTTTGACAACCGATACAAAAGCACCTGTTACTGTCCTTCAAATTAGTCACCAGCATTTTGTAGAACCTGTTTCCAGCGATGTGTAAGGCATAGAACACCGATTGCAGAGCCTGTTTTGTTGATGGTGCGAATGGAGCGGTCTACTACCTGTTGTAAGAGTTATGAAGCGTATGCCACGAAGTGGTTCCTTCATCTTCGGAATCAAATCATAGTCACAAAGACTTAGGTCCGGGAAGAATGCAGGGTGGTACAGTACTTTCCAGTCCCATCGACCCAACAGAGCAGCCACAGCTTGCGCTGTATGCGCCAGCACATTGTCATACAAAATAATGGTTGGGTTGCGCAGATATTGTTGCCGCTTCTTTCGCAAAGCTGATCGCAGGTGTTGCTTCAAAAACGAAAGTTACTACTGTCCAATAACGGCCTGACGTGGACGAACGTAATGCATTAGAATAACACCATCACTTTTGTATACCAGATTCACGATAACTTTACCATACTGGGGCTGTGACGCACTTTCGACTTTCGCGGCGACCCATAATGACAACATTCCTTTAAATGGCGTTTCAGTCATCGCTCCTGTTCTGAAAACATAGTGGCACCGTTACGTTGTAGCGCTCGATAGACAGTGGCTGTGTTTCCATCGAATGTCCGCACACCGGTGACGTGGGACGGGCGAGTCTACTTGCTCGGAGGTAAGGGAGGTATGTCAGCAACGTGTGCTATCAGCGACAATAGTAGATTCCATTGCATAGTGTCTCCAGGGCACTGTTGCCAGTATTTAGGTTTCAACCGTTCTAGTTACAAAAAAAGTAAACAAAGGCACGGATAAGAATTTAAACATGAACATGCCTATAATACGTTTTAAATTTCGTTTTCGGTACGCCATGTAGAAGCTTTATTTTACGCTGTTTACTTATTTTGAAATAAATTTTAATTAGTGATAGTTTACAACGCTGTTACAGATATTGATTATGCACCTCGTTTTACAACTCTTAACCGCAAGTTATACGACTGATATTTTATTTCTGAGAAGTACTTTTCAAATAATGTAAGTTCATTGGCCTCCTTGCATAATTAGTTTTACAAATACTTCAGTTTACGTGTCCACGTAATAATAATATGACTTCAGTTTTAGTACCTCATTAAAACACAAACTAGTAGCTAGGCAGATTTGATTGGATGAAGTGACAATATGTTGTGACATTCGGTAGTTCTGAAGAATCGTTGTTTCATCAAGATTTGGGTGGCAGATTGTTAGTTTTCTCTCGCGACATGTGGCTGCGCGTTGACACTCCGTACTCAATCACCAGTATTTTCGGACTGAAGAGTGACGATATCGACCATGTTGATACCGTAGACCATCTGCTCGTTGACAACCAACCGAACCCCTACAGGTAGATAGCTCGGTGTAACTGATATAGCGTAGGTATCAGCAAGTTTTTTTGTGCAGTGTTTAGTTGTCAGAGGTTGTTTCACGTTGTAATTGTGGGTTGAGGTTAGACAGGCAATAAACCATCAGCTAATGATAGTCTTTCATACCTGGAATGCAAGTGAGGATAGACATTGAAATTAATGTAGGCTACAATAGCCAAAAGTCAAACTTAGAACGCTATGAGCAAAGCAGCAGGCAAATTAGACCTTTTTAGGCATATCTGGATCATCCTCTCTGCCTAAATTTCCTAATCTTTCAAATCCACATCCGGATGTCAAGATTTAGGAGTTCTGTGATTTCTCTAAATCACTTAAGACAAATACCGGAATGGTTCCTTTGAAAGGTGACAGCCGCTTAACTTGTCCATCGCATCCCAGGTATCTGAGCCTGAGCTCCGTCTCTAATGACCACGCTGTCGATAGTATTAAATCCTAATCTTCCTTCTCTTCTTGTCTTTATTTCCTCCTTCACCTCCTTAGTCAATTGCGTCTTGCTTCTGCCTACAAAAAATTATATACAGGGTAAAATCAACCAAAACTAACACCGCAAATATTGCAAAAATGGAAAGATATATTGATATTCAGTTTTCACAAGATGTATTGGGAGCCAATAAACATATTTTAATAACACATAGAAATCTTATTGCTTTCTGTAAATGGAGCCATGTCTATTCACATTACCAAATTAAAGGTTTTGTGTTACACGAATCTAATGAAACTGGTATAGAACGTACTGTATTATGAAAAGATTCCAAGGCAACACTTGTACAGTACCTGTGGTATCACATACTAAAGAAGAACACGAGTGGATAAGCTATTGGTGAGGATTCTAGCCGCTAAAGAGACAATTGGGCATAATAGGTTGTATTCAAAATGACCACCAGCACCGACAATAGACCTTTCCAGTCTGATATAGAAAGGCTACTGCATACGTACTGGCTGACATGTCCGAACAGACTGCAGTATCAAGTTGTGGCGTATCATCAGGAGTAGTTTTCTTTTATTTAATAATTTAATTTTATTTTATTTTTTAGACAACGTCTCTCAGCTATCCCAACAGAAAAAAAAAAAAAACCCAAAGGAGTCTAATACAGGGAACGCGCCGACCAAGGTTCAGGTCATCTGCGTTCAATCCATCGCCATGGAAAAAATTCGCGAAGACACGCCGTAGTAATCCGTGCACTATGGGATGGACAGCCAGCATGTTGATGCCTCAGGTTCCTTCCAATCTGCAGAGCAACGACTTCTAGTAACCGTCGCCGAGTGTCTGTTTGGACGCTGCTATACTTGCGCACGTTCAGTCTATTGTCTACGAAAAATGGGTATGTGTGCTTGTGTGCTGATGATTAACAATTCCACACCACCCATTTACATTCAATTTAGGATGACGTTCCACCGGAGAATGTCAACGGTTCAATAACGATCAAATCTTGAACATAGCTGTTGTCAACAACTGTACGAATTATCACATTAATAAGCTTACAGCCAATCAGTTACAGATAAGTTACGTTTGAAATTCTGGCCCTAGATTTCGACACTGCTAAATATGTCTTCATCGAGAGTAAATGTAATTCAGATTGCATGTACTATGTTACAAGGTGTCGTGAACATAACGTTCATTTCACCAAATTAAAAAGGAATAAAGTCAGTCCTCTGCGCAAAAGTGCCTATTATCAACTAGTTTCGACCCAAATTTGGGCAATCTTCAGAATGTTACTCCGAGATGGTGTGCCGCAGTTCCACAGGTACTGTCACACCTGCTCCGCTCCACACTATATCTGAGTAACATTCAGAAGATGGCCCAACTTCGGATCAGAATCGTCAGTTTTACACTCAGGACTGATTTTATATTACAAAATTACCATAATGGTGCTGTTATCCCAAAGGAAACAAAACTATTTGCAAATGTATAAACTTTTATGTACACTGTCACTTTCCTCCTGTTTAGAAAATGAAATGTAAAATATTGGAGGAAAACTGTAGATTTATTTCCAATATGGCCATACATGGAATCAATAATATAAACAAGATAAACTATCAAAAAGATTTGAACTTTCTTACTTTCGCATAGAATGTTGTCAACGAATCAGCAATACACATTCTCAATAACATTCCAGCAGCAATAAAATATTTAACTCAGTTTGAAGACAGTCTAAAGGTGTTTTGGTGACAAATGTCTTCCATTTAGTTGATGAATTTATCAGAAGTAATTGAAATGTGAATAAGAAACATCCTGGCAGATTAAAATATTGTGCCGGAACCGGGACTCGAATCTGGGACCTTCGCCTTTCGCGGACAGGCTCTCTACCGACTGAGCTATCCCGACTCGACTCACGATGCCGCCTCACAACTTTACTTCCGCCAGTACCTCGCCTCCTACTTTCCAAACTTCACAGAATCTCTCCTGCGAAACATGCAAGACTAGCACTCCTGGAAGAAAGGATATGGTGGAGACATGGAAAGTAGGAGGCGAGGTACTGGCGGAAGTAAAGTTGTGAGGCGGCATCGTGAGTCGTGTCGGAATAGCTCAGTCGGTAGGGCGCTCGCCAGCGAAAGGCAAAGGTCCCAGGTTCGAGTCCCGGTTCCAGCACACAATTTAAATCTACCAGGAAGTTGCATATCAGCGCACACTCCGCTGCAGGGTGAAAGTTTCATTCTGGAAATGTGAATACTTTGTTCAATTTTTCAATCTTATTTCAGTAATAATATTGTGCAGTAATATCAACCTAGTATATTTAACATTTACAGTGTAGTAACACGTTTTATTTCCTTTTTGTATGTCAATATTTTGAAGTTTTGTTTCTTTTGACTGATTTGAAATTCACAATTACAATTATATTTCGGATTCGTTGTGTAAGATACATTAATACATGTGATACCATTTTGTAAGTATTTATTGTGTATCTTGTTTTCTAACAAGTTCTACATCGAAAAGAATCTCCTCTGTTTGGATCAACAAATTACATCTACTCTAATCAATCTCACATGCACACACTATATATTATAACGAAGAGTGCGCGTGTAGTAAAAAATCTGAAAATAATATAAAAGTCTAAATTTATTTGTGATACATCTGTACCTCTATTATTCAGTTCTTCCTGACTGTAAATCTGATTTCTTTGGATATAATATCACTATGGAGAAATAAAAAAATATAAATAAAATAATGGGATGGCATTTTGGGCCAGAAGATCCCATACAGGAGTGTCCGGGTGCCGTAGTGCAAGTCATCTTAGTTGACGCCGCTTGGGCGACTTGCATGCCGATGATGATGAGATATAGAGGACAAAACACAACACCTAGTTTCCAGCCAGTAATCGAATCCATGATCCATGCCACTTGCATCGGCGGTCAGGGACAATGCCACTAAGCTACAGAGATGGGCTGTGAATAAGTAATAATATTTAAAGTTAATAACTCATGTCGACTTAGTAACCTTAAAATGTTAATAAAATGCCCAGAACTGACCAGACAATTAGTGCCTTACTGCATTATTTAGTTTACGAAGATTTTGGGAGGAGGTAGACTCACCGATGAACACTTAATTATGAAAGTAGTCTGTTATCAAAATATGCAAAATCTCAGACAGTTGAGATCTGCAAATGTAAGTAAAAATTCTCACTGTTGCTCTACTATATGAGTGGCCACAGTACATGCACAATGGAAATTTATCTAACTGCTCACTCCTTGATGGAGCAGCCAACGCTTTAAAAAACACAAAATCAATGTTAAAAATAGATGAGTAGATAATTAAACATGGGACAGGGAGCATAAAATTATAAAGCAGAGGTTTGATAATTTGAATCATAATCTATTCAGTCAAAATAACAAGGAAATAAATGTGGGGACACCAAATTAAGCACACACATTGTACAAAAGTGAATTAAATGATATTGTTACTTGCCGTATTAAAATTGTTTCAGCCGTTTATGAATATGGAGGTAACACGGGAGGAAATTTTCAAATACACAATGGGGAGCTGAAAGCACATTCATTCATTCACTGATACAAGCATTATGCTTGGCAATACATTACAATGCTGGAACACATGAAATCAGTGGCAAAACGAAGGATCAGCAGTGTCTTGAGGAGATGGTGGTTGTCTTGATTACAAATTCAATTATACTGTGCACTAAACAAACTCATGTGTGGGAAGGCAGCGGCATACTATTCTTAAGTACCAAGTGGTATGCAACCACAGTGATTACTTAAAATTTACAAAGGAAATAAATTCGGAATATGTGAATAGAGCACACACAGAATTTGTATAGAAGAAAGCTAGTATTAATAAAACCATGGCTGAAGGCTGAAGTAATGACCGTTATGAAAGCAAGTGGTCCATTCGGTCATAGAAGGCAGGAAAGATGGAATCAAACAAGAAAATCTAAGAAATATTTAGTATAGTTTTGGATAGAGATGTGATGTGAAAATGCGACTGTAAGCCATTGTACGGCAGTCAGAAGAGCAACCTTCCACATTCACATGAAGAAACAAGTTCAATCATACGGATGGAAACATATATAAATATGGGGCAAACATATATAAACGTGGGGTATTGATCATTAATAAAAGGAATAAAATAATTAACACACAGATAGATAATATTAATGGTGCATAAACAGTTTAGGTTAATGAATAAATCAAAGTGGAACATGACCACACATTCAGTGGACGTATTTCAACTATAATTCTCATATTATACTAAAAAGTGTAGAACAGTATTTGAAGAGTATAATATATTGACACAATAAATGTATGTTGTATTTTATTAGTTCCTTAGAACATAGAGACGAGCACAGCCAATAAATATTACTGATTCCTAAAAGAACACACACCACACTAATATAATAAGTGAATAGACTATTGTCAGAGATGGACATCCGTCATTTCCCAGACACTGAGATAAATGTCACTTTTTATTGCGAAAAGTAGAGCTAATATACTTACAAGCTAATTTGAACATTATCAACTTTAATAACCGATGTTTTATACCTGGAAATGCCTAATATCAATGTGATTACTCAAGCACCTTCAAATTTTATTTGAAAATACAGATGTCCGTCTTTGAAACCAAAACGTTTAAGTGTCCGCTTTTCATGTGAACTCGTATATATATATATATATATATATATATATATATATATATATATATATATATATATATATATAAGGGAGAGAGAGAGAGATTCGCTTACTGCTGACGAGAATGTTTTACAGGTGTTTAATCTGGGAAATTATAGGAATACCGACATAAAGAGGAAAATATTAAATTTTGAACTCCGTTAAATACTTGAAAAATGAAGAACTACAATAATCATAATAACGTTTTTAATTTTATATACAAAATTAAATGTTACGTTCACAGTAATTTGAATATTAATAAAACATTTCAGATCAGCTGTATTACCCGTGACGCTTACACTAAAACTTCCATATAGACGAGTCGTAGTTTATCTTTATTTTTCCAAAGCCTAAACTTGGCATTTTGAGTACGTACCTTGTTTCATTAAAATCTCGAAGTGGCATTTTACAATCCATGATCGCATATGACGAAATTAGGAAAATTACATAAAATATGCCTGTGGAACCTAATACCTCAGTAGAACCGTCATAAAGCACTGACAACGTATCAGTTACACACACAACTAATACATAATACTTGACGAAAACAAGTAATTAGATATTTACAACTTCATACTTCTAACAAATTTAAAATCCAGTCATAAACAGATAAACTAATTACAGCGTAACACAATCGTCGAAATATCACATCATCTAATAATATGCACGAAATTTATCCAACAGTCGCGTAAATAACGAAAATTATATACTGTTATTGAGTAACTGATAGGATGCCATTGACCAAAGTCGAAATAAACATCGTAAGTGGAGCACATTTTAAAATTTATTTACAAACACGTAACACAGCACATAGAAGCTAGAATTAGAAATTGAAGTATTAAATTTGTACAGTTAATGTTTGACACGTTTATTTAATTTTTGACTGCCTGATAAAATTTGGAATAATGTTAAAATTACATTTACATGAGAGGTGGGTGTTGATAGGAAAGAGAAACACCCATATCTCGCTCTTGAAGCGATTAAGTAGAACAGACCAGTTGCATTCTGATGTTATGGAGAAATATGTTGCACTGTATATTACAGGAGATGAACAAAAGATATGTTTGCTGACATGAAGCAGACCAGAGTGGTCGACTTTTTGAAAAAAGGGTTGGTTCGTTTTTGATACACAGAGATTCGCTTACTGCTGAAAAGAATCTTTTATAATCTGGGAAATTACAGGAATATCTACATAAAGTGGAAAACATTAAATTTTGAACTCTATTACATATTGGAAAAATGAAGCACTGCAATAATCATAAAAATCTTTTTAATGTTATATACAAAATGAAATGTTTCGTTTACAGTAATTTGAGTAGTAATAAAACTTTTCGTATTTTTGAAGTTACTATAATGTGTGGAAATTTCCCAAGAAACTTAAAATTCCTAAAATTATTAGCATAAGGTCTGTTGGAACTGTCGCCAGATTTTCCCGTAGACATCCTTACATTATTTCCGACATCGCACTTCTTTCCAACAAGTGATAATAACTTACAATAGAACAGTGTACTTTACAAGCTAATCTTAACTTTCTATCTTTTCAGTGTTTATTTTCCACGTTTCAGATTGTCTCAACCGCTTCCTAGCTTTACCTTCGGACGCTGGTGATATTCTATTCCATTTCACTCGCTTTAAGATTGTTATCAGTAAAAATACTATAAAAAATTTCTGGAAAACCTAAGTACGGGCTAATACTTCTTAGTGCCTGGCACATACTGTCGCCATGTACGATTTTCGAGGCTATGTGATCATATACTGTGTTCCCATTGGTATACATTGCTTTATTGAACAAGTGTCCTAATTTGATATCTAGTTCTTATGTAGGTGTCCGATTTTGATGTGGTCTAATGTAATTACATATACGTAAGAACGGACTTCACCGATGAAAAGAGCGGAAAAACGTCTTTAGGGATCGACTGGTAACTAAATTTCATCCATTAGATCAGATTTCCAGATTTGATATTAGGCTAATCAAGTAATTCTGCGCCGCCTGAAGTACACCTGCAGTGCAGGCTACCAGGCGCAGTGTTCTGCCGAGCTGTAGGATCTGTCATAGAGACGGCATAATATTTTGAAATTTGGAAAATCATTATACATGATTAGAAATTTATGTTTCTTGTGAGGTTAGCATTGGTAAGTTTTCTTATTTCAATTAAATGTCAGTACCATGAGCGGAAGTGTAGCTCTGACGATGAGAGAGGCGCATTTCTCTGTAGAGAGCTGTGCAGCCGTTGGCGGCGAAGGCGCCACTAGACGACCGCAGACAGATTCCCCACCGCAAAACGGACATCAGGCACAAAGCGGGCAGAATTGAATCCCGCGAGTGGAGGTAATGTCTCCCAATTGGAGGCAGTTAAGTGGCCGAGGCGGAGTTTAAACTTTACCCCATCAGGAGCGCGCAGACGGCGATTGATTCAAATCTTGTTCGCGGGAGTTGGGCGAACTTGTGGCGCGCTGCAAGAAACAATCCGGTTACGCCGACCGCACCGACAAGAAACAGAGGGCCGTGAGGTTGAGGCTGAGGCTGAGGGTGGGGTTGAGGGTGAGGGGGCGGCTGCAGATTTGGCTGCCCCGAATAGCTGCGGCGACCGCCCTGATTGTGCGTCTCCGGCAGGGCGGCCCAGCCAAGGCGAGGAGTTGGCGCCGACAATTTGTCTGAGGCGCCGGCAGCCGACCTGGGCACGCCCGCGCCAGCGCCGAGAGCAGTTTGCACCCACGCCCCAATCTCCAGCCGCCCCACCGCCAATATTTCGCCTGGAGAACAACTCTGGCGTGTTCTCTGCCACTTACTCCCTCATTCCGCACCTTCGCTGAGGTCCGTCACTTGTAGTACGACAAGCTTTACTCGCTACCATTTAGGCACATCGTGTAAATTTGGGTACTGCTGAATGAAGTTTCAACCTGTAAGGCATTGCAATCGAAAGGTTGCCATTAATGACATGTTTTAAATTATTTTTACTTTATTGTTCTATGATTCATAATAAACCATTTCCTACCTCGAAGTGGATCGTGCTATTCTTTACAACTATATATATATATATATATATATATATATATATATATATATATATATATGTTTCACTAAGTGTGTTTGCCTCTGTAACTTTTAAAATAATAGGTGACGGGAAATTTTAATGCGGTAGGTCAACACAAGAAATGTTACACTTTCTGCGAAGCTATGAGCATAGTTTATTGTATCATTTTCCAAAGAGTTACACCACAAAGATATATTTTTTTAAATGGAACTATAGTTTTTTCTATTGTGTATTGGATTCGTTTAAACCAGATGTTTCCAAATCAATTTAAACTACATTCCTATTACTGTTAGTTTGGGAGCTACAACCTTCAAAGTTCCAGGGGCGGAGGCTGCGACAGCGTAGCTGACTGGCCGAGTGTCTCATGACCACTGTCTCATGACCACCAGCCAGTCAGGTATGCTGTCGTAGCTTCCAAGCTAACAGTGATAGGAATGAAGTTTAAATTGATTTGGACGCAGCTGGTTTCAACGAATCCAATGCACGATAGAAAAAACTATAGTTCCATTAAAAATTATATCTTTGTGCTGTAACTCTTTGGAAAATGATACAATAAACTATGGTCATAGCTCCACAGAAAGTGTAACATTTCTTGTGTTGACCTAACGCTTTAAAATTTCCCGTCACCTATTATTTTATAAGTTACGGAGGCAAACACACTTAGTGAAATACACTGTATATATACATGGTGTCCCAGCTATCTTGTCCACCCAAAATATCTCTGGCACAATAAACAGCTATAGGAAAATCACTTTACCGGTATCAAAGTACGGCTGGGGCCCATGAATGTACATGTTTGGAAACATTCTAAAACGAAAGCAAATGTGTTTTTTAAGACAAACTGATTTTTTTTTTTTTTTTTTTTTTTTTTTTTTTTAAATGGACACCCTGTATTTTTCTTGAGCAATCCACATCATGAGAAATCACATAAACAATGGTCTTGATTTCATCATAATATTCCAATTACATCCCGAGATATTGCGCCGCGAAGTTGACGATTCAAATACGCGAAACGCGCGGCTAGCGCACGTACTGAGACTCAGGCAAGGACCCCATGCTGCTCAGGACGAGCGCTAACCTCGCGTTTCGCGTATTTGAAGCGTCAACTTCGCGTCGCAGTATCTCGGGATATAATTGGTATATTGCGATGCAATCAACGCCATTGTTTATGTGATTTGTCATACTATGGATTGCTGAAAAAAATGTAGGGTGTCCCTTTAAAAATAATATAAGTCTGTGTTAAAAAACACTTTTACTTTCGTTTTAGAATGTTTCCAAATATGTACATTCATGGGCCCGAGCCGTACATTGATAACAAGATAGCTGGGAATATATATATATATATATATATATATATATATATATATATATATATATATATATATATATATATGGCGTCTATTTCGGAAGAACAGATTTCACTTCTAATCCTGCAGTTGTTATTCTTTCATATTCACAGAATATATGACATCAACTGCGAATGGGCAAAATGTGTGACCAGCCAGGATTCAAACCCAGGTCTCCCGCTTTCTAGGCAGTTGCGTTGACCATTGCACCACTGGGGACACAGTGATCACCGCATATGCAAGGACTGCCTAATCACGCCTCCCGTCAAATTCCCAGCTTTACCCTGCCCAGCCGGCCGCGGTGGCCGAGAGGACTGCGGCGCGTCAGTCACGTTCTGCACGGCCACTACGGTCTGGGGTCCGAATCCCCCCCTCGGGCATGGATATTTGTGCCGTCCTTAGTGTTAGCTAGTTCATAAGTAGCTTGTAAGTTTAGAGACTGATGACCCCGTAGTTAAGTCCCATAAGCTGTACGAACGTTTCATTTCACGTTACCCTGCCCACAGTAATCAAACTCGTAGTTTCAGAAACTAAGTCTCATAAGAGTAAGGGCCCCAAACTTGCCACCCCTTCCCACTAACTAAAGGATCATTGCCAGTCACCAGCGTATTTTATGAATGATGAAAAATTACGGGCAATGATCCTTTCGTTAGTGGGGAGGGGTGGGCAAGTTTGGGGCCTATACTCTTACGGGAATTAGTTTCTGAAACTTCGAGTTTGAGTACTGTAGGCAGAGTAATGTTGGGAATTTGTGACTGGCGGGAGGCGTGCTTAGGTAGTTCTTGCAGATGCGGTGATCACTGTGTCCCCAGGGGTGCAGTGGTAAGCGCAACTGCCTAGAAAGTGGAAAACCCGGTTTTTAAATCCCGGCTGGGTACACGTTTTCAGCTTTGCCCATTCGCAGTTGATGTCATATATTCTGTAAACATTAAAGTATTAATACGTTGTTGTTAGTTTATTATTAACTCTAACTTATGTGTACTTGCTAAATTGATGGTTGTTAATGGTTTTCAACGTACAGGGTTACAGGTTGTGCCAGATATTGTTGTAGTGTCCGCCGAGGTAATTTCGACGGACGTTCCCCCGGCACTGAGCTGCCCTTCCCCCCCCCCCCCCGCCGCCCTTAATGCAGGTGCTTCCAAGACCCTCCCCCTGTTTTTTCTACTCTACATCTACTACCTACAACTAGAATACTACGACTACAACTACATCTAACCTAGGAGTTCCGAAGCCTTCTTGTTGTCCATCCGAGTTTTCCACACCCTCCTCCAGATGCAGTTCACGGCGGCCTGCGGCCAGAGGCACCCGTTCAGTGCCCGGCGGCGTGGCTGTGTGTGGAGTCTACTCCGGTATTTTGTCACGTCAGGTATTAATCCCTATGAAGTTATCCCTGATCATTTTGGATATTACTTCGATGACTTCATTCAGTACGTCAGAGGTTTCTTCGTCTCATAATAATTGATAGGTGTCTTGGTGAGGCAGCTGGAAACGCAGATCAGCGCATTCCCCATTATATGTGGGGCACAAGTACACAAGTGGCTCTGGAGTTCCTTCAGGGGCCCCACAGTCACACGCCGGTGTGGCCCTCTTCTCGATATGGTGGGTCCGGGCCATGACCTGTCAGGAAGTGCAGCATTCCATTAATGGGGTTTATTCGTTACTCGGACATTCAGTCATTAACATTGAGCCGTTTCGAAAATCTGACAGCACTTCGCTCTTTATCCACTCCTTAGTTTCGCGGAAACTAATATTTACATGTCTGAATAGCGAAGAATAAGCCAGAAAAAGAACAAAAATTACACCATTTATTATGTCTCTCTATCCTTTTTGTCCTTCCTGTCTACCTCCACCTTCTCCTATTATTTGCTCTATGAATCTAATTTCATCCTCTTCTTCTTCCGACAAAAATTAATATTCTCTACATTAATTATGATTTACAATGTTTCATTGTCTATTTCCTCTCCCCCAACCCCCTGTATTTTCTGTTCACCTGCTCCTCCTCCTTCCCTCTGCTCTTCTCGCTCTGCTGTGGGAGCAATGCAGCAATAATAAAGTGATAAAAACGACAGGGATTGAACAATTCATTAAGGAGTCCCAATGTTGTAACTGTTTTCATCTGTCTCACTCTCCCTGTCTGTCTCGCCTCCCCATCTCTGTCTATCAGCTCGCAGTCCATACAGCACAGCACGTCTGTTGTCTCAGTTGTATGACACTGGTTCCTAAATAGAAGCAAAATAATAATAATAATAATAATAATAATAATAATAATAATAATGAACAGATATACCAATTTATCAGTTGTTCTAAAATGATGGTAAAATTTTAAATATTGGTAGAACAAGCTAAATGACTTCAAAGGTTGTCATCCCATAAAGCAAATAATAAATTCTGGAACCGCGTCAGATGTTTTTTATTTACAGATCCATGACCGGTTTTACGTTTTAAAGACGCATCTTCAGGTGTTACTGCACTAAAATAATAAAAACTATAATTAAAAATGCAGCAATAATAACGTGACATACATAACAGATTGAACAAAGCTATACTTACATTTTTTGTTTCTTTTTTCAAATGAAAATCCATTACGAAGTCCCAACGTTCTACTTGCTCTCAACTGTCGTCTGAATAAAATTTCATAAAATAGGCCTGGACATATGCAACCAGTTCGACAGAAATTATCACCGTTATTCAGAATTAAAACCAGAGACGTTAAAATGTGGGACAAATAGGCGCGTAATTTTGATTACTGTATTGTGCATGAAACCTAAGGACAGAGAGACACACGTTGGAATCTGTGGCTGCAGTCAAATAATGATAGTACGTCGTAAAGGAGGTAGGGGAGCATTGATGCAAGTCGACAAAATAGACGTAAACAGTCTGTATTATACAAAGACAAATTTCCCCTCCTAAGATATTAACCAGGCTAGTGTGTCGAAATAGTACTAATTACGAAAGATCCGGACGGTTCAACTTCAATTCATTACAAACTCTCAATCATAATTCTTCCAAAGTTGACAAGTGACGCCTGTCACCTTTAATGAAATAGCCATTGCCGTAGTGGATTGGCCGAGCGTTCTAATGCGCCATTCTGCGGAGCGCGCTTTTGGTCGCCTTCGTAGGTTGGAGTCCTCCCTCCGACAGGGATGTGTGTGTTTCTCCTTAGGTTAGTTGAAGTAGTTTGTAAGCGCAAGGACTAATAACCATAGAAATTAACTCTCATAAATTTACAAATATTTCAACCTTTTTTTTTTTTAAATGGCCATTTTCTCACACGGCAAGAAGAGGTACAATTTTGCAAAACGTGGCGAAAACTAGCTGAGTAAATAAATCATTAAGAACTACGTAATAATTACCCGAAAGTGACGTAAATTTGAGAATAATTGGTACACCTACACAGAAACGAATGCTCACTACTTCAAAAGTTAGGAGATCTATGCCGTTGGGGGAGTGGCTGTGCGCTCTAAGGCGCCTTGCTGCAGAGTCGAAGACTCGAGTCCTCCCTCAGGCACAGGTATGTGTGTGTGTGTGTGTGTGTGTGTGTGTGTGTGTGTGTGTGTGTGTGTGTGTGTCGTCCTTAGGATATGTAAGTTGAAGTAGTTTTTAAATCTAGGGACAGATGGCCGATGAAGTTTGGTTTCGTAGCTTTACAAAGATTTGAACTTTCCAAAACATCTGTTTCAGAGAATGGCCTTCGAAATTTGAGCATATATTACCATTGTAGCGCCACATAATGCGTTGATCCTTCTCCGGTTGTTAGAAAAGCATTTACGAAGCTCGTCCAGAAAGGAAGTTTCGTTTTGTAATAAAATGAAATTGTACTCGGATACAGAAAAAATTTTTATTGCACAAAATTTTACGACTCTTAAACTACTTTTCCACATAACTGCTTAAATTTTGCAGGCATTTGTCATAGCGTGGCAACAGATTTGTATTACCTTCTTCATAGAAATCTGCCACCTGTGTCTTCAACCTTTTGGAAACAGTGAAATTTGGGGGAAGTCCATAGCGAGAGCACTAATTGTAAACCTACGATTTTCCTGGACCTTGTCAGCAATCGCGTGAACCAGTTCTTCTGGACGCCAAAGTTGGACGCCCACTTCGTTCTTCGTCGTGCACATCACTACTCCCGCCATTGAATTGTCGGACCCATCTTCTCACCATCGAAACACTCATCGCATTTGATCCGTAAACATCGCAAATTTGCCGATAAATTTCACTTGGTTTCACTTTTCTCGCATTCAGAAACCGAATCACCGACCTGATTTCACAGGCGGCGGGATTTTCAATCAACGCCGACATTTCAAACATGCACAACAAAGCGTACGTAACTGACAGCGATCTCCAAATGGCGCACGTTCATCTCCTTGATACACATCGTATACAGCGCATGTGCGGAACTACAATCGCAGTGCTGGAACTTACTTTCTGGACGCGCCTCGTATTTGTTTGACATTGAGCTGTTGGATATCTTGCTGAGGGATATTGTTCCACATTCTATCAAAGTAGTACACTATATCCTTAAAATAACTAGCTAGTTGTCTTGCCCGGTCCATAATCTTCCAAGAGGTCCACACTGCGGTAATATCTAGTAACATTGTTGGCAAGGACGAAGAGTAACATTAGAAACTCTGACCCATTCCTCTACCTTGGCGGGCATCTAAACGGGGCGTAGAATGTCGCCGTACTGTTGTCCTCTAATGGTGGCGTGGAATTACAAAGTGACTGCAGCTGTCCTGTGAGTCTTGTTGATATACCACCCATGATCAAACAGGACCAGAAGAGGGCCTCATGTCAGATGACAAAATTCCACTCCAGTTAATGTGATTCCAGGCCGAATGTGCCAAACATAACTGGACACGGGCGTATGTAAGTCGTCCGTCAGGGACGCCATGAGCTACGCCTTTTACTGTGGTCCGTGAAGCTGCAGTGACACAGATGAAGCTTAGCATGCCTCACGATTTCTCGGCCCTGACGTTCTGCAGGCTCTATAGGTCGAATTCTTCGTTGTTGACACAGTGTTATGCCATAGTTGAAGCATTTCAGAGAATGCGTTGAGTTTTTCGAAAACTGGCATCGCTCCTCATCAAGGATTCGCGACTTTAAAGTTACGACTTTCTATCGATCAAGTAGACATTAACGTAGCCATCGGATTAAACAAGCATCCAGGCACGACATCAGAAAAGTCTTAACAGTTTAATATTCAAACCCACACATTCAAATTATTTGCTTATGCAAATCACGCTATTATCTTCGTGTGTGTGTGTGTGTGTGTGTGTGTGTGTGTGTGTGTGTGGAGTTGAATATTTAGTTTCGATATTACGCAAGGTCATTTCGACATGTGTCTCTGGCGAAATGTCTGCATCGAATCGCCCACGTTGCATTTAGTTCTGTTACTTCTATGTACTGACAAGAACAGAAAATGGCAGGAGGTAGTAACACCATTATAGTCAGCGTGATTTGTCACGGAAATCGCAGTTGACGAAGATAGAGCACACGCTAATATTTCTAGCAACGACTCATCCAATAGGTTCAGAGCTGATTATTACAGTACATCTCATATGGAAAAATATTGAAGTGAATTTCCTCTTACCGACAGGGCCACAGAAACGGCGAATCACATTTTAACACGGGAATTATATAGAAAGCCGTGGTGGAATAGCCGTGCGCACTGAGACGCAGTGCTGCGGTGCGCGCCGCCGTTCGCCGTGGATGTTCGAGTCCTCCCTCGGGCATGGGTGTGTTTGTTGTCGTTACTTTAGTTTAACTTAAGTAGTTTATAATCCTAGGAACTAATAACAAAACGTTATAGTCCCATAGATTTACAAATATTTGAACATTTTTCTGATTATATAAAATATTATTTTCATTTGAGGAAATACATACTGTAAACCATCAGATGTTTATTATTTTTCCACACTTCTACCGGTTTCGGTTATAAATCATCTTCACGAAAGAGAACTAGCCAGACTGATTAAACAGGTGCATTATATGCCTCCTTATGCATACTGGCATGCATGTCACACAATAAAAATAAGTAAGACGTCACTAGCCGTCACGTATTGGTTAAAAACTTCTACCAAAACCGGTAGAAGTTTGGAAAAATAATAAACAGCTGATGGTTTACAGTATGCATTTCCTCAAATACCTTACGGCTGTTGAACCTCATCTCAATAAAAATATTATTTTCATGTTTAAAAAAATGTGCTTTATTACGTTAGGGGTTCTAGGTTTAATGCAATTTCATTATCACAATTTTCTTCAAATTTTCAATTGAAAATAACCATTTCAGTGTATTATTTCGTCTGTTATTAGAGTGAACTATCAACTTGAAAAGACTGTTATACTTAAGTAGGATTTAAACTTAGGAATTGAGGAGTGTAATATTTCTTATACTAGCAAATCTCATAGCCTACAGATGTAATTAGTAGAACTAATATTGAAATACACATAACATTATGTACTAAATGGAAGAACTTTACTTTGGAACGAAACTTCTCTATAATTTACACATGTTAATGGAGAAGTTCTAAGTATTTACAACTGAATGTGTTGAAATCTAATCTTTGAAATAATTATAATCGCGCACACAACGGCCGTAATTTGTGGCGCCGCTTTCAGGCATACCGAGCTTCAGGGCACAATCGAAAACTTTCTGAGACCACCGGCAAAGAGACGGATCCTTCGAAATTAGAAATTTAGCGCTTCAAAAGCAGTTTTCTGAAAGGGTCTCGGCCCACAGTTTAATCATTTCCTGTGAAACACAAGGCAGCTTTATACCACTTGGCGGCTTACCAGAGCAACTTTAAACAATACGGCAGCCAGTAAGCCACGCTGTCTCGCGAGCATTTCTGGAGACTTTTTCTTCAGGAAGGCCCTGGCTTACCGAACCTCATTAATTACGTTTCCGGTGGACGCCCCCCCCTCCTTTCCCACCTCCTTCCATCCTCCTCACCCACTGCCACTCATCCCTTAGGTGCTTTTAGTGACATCTGAGTAGCTGTGTTGGAGTACTTTTACCTTCATTTAGCAGTGGCCGTTTGCTTTTCTAATTTAAATCTCCTTTTCTTCTATATTCATTCATTAGATATTTTTACTTTATTCTCGTTGAAAATTAAATGTCAGTTCTGCGAGGAGTGAGCTGATTAGGATTTATGAATAATTAGGAAAAGAAGAGTGTGTCAACATTAGCTTGTTCTATTGTGTACATAGATTTTCTAGCAACCAAAGTGGAGCGTTGTCAGCACTTTTAAGGAGCAGGAAAAACTACAAAATTTTACTACTACCTAAATATTGTATTATCCTGCATCGTCGAAGCACTAAACCATAATTATAATCACTTAATAGTAACCAGTCATTCAAGCGGATCATTCCAAACATTAACAAAAAAAAAAAATAAAAAAAAATAGAAAAGCTATCCGTTTGCCATAAACATTCTGATCGGTACACAGTACACATATGTTCAGCACAATTCGCACCAGGAATGGACTCTATTAAAGAGATACAATAAATACGGATATATACAGAAGAGAAAGTCATTGATTTCCTGGCAGCCATCAAAGATGATAACAACCTTCTAAATGCCACAGCGAGAACATAAAATACAATGTCTGAGAATGTGTAAAATGACGTTGACGAGCTTCAAACTCTGGGCGACATTCCATAATAAGGGGTGCCTTGAAAGAAAGTTTGAGACACATCATTAAACAGAAGTAATTATGTAGGATTGTCGATGTATTTAATCAAAGTTGCGATGTGCCACGAACAGTATGCATAACTGTATAAGCGGCGCGTTTTGAGACACAATGTCACCGTTAGCGTGGTTGCTCCCGACGGAGTTTCGAGTCCTCCTTGTGGCATAGGTGTGTTTTGTTATCCTTACCATACGTTAGTTTGTTTCTAACTCTAGTAACCAATGACGTTAGCAATTCAGTCCTTTAGTTTTGCAAATATTTGAGCATTTTTGAAAGAAAGATATTGATTCCTTAGAGAAACAAACTCCCATGTCATAAAGTGCTTTCCACATCTCATTATTTTACAAATAGATTAATGTGACAAATATTTGACCGTCAAAATGTCAACGAAAAAAGATCTAAAAATGTTTAAAACTACTTTTAACGGTCGTTACTTTTATTACGGACCATTGAATGAATATTTCTTAAGTAATTTGCATGTGATCTAAAATTTCGTCAGTTGTATGTGTGCATTTGATGTATGTTATTTGATGTATGATATTTATCTCATCCTAGTTTTGTGTTGTTGAGGAGAAAACGAGTAGTGATGGGGTTTATTTTTAGAAGTTCCGTGAAAACCCCATATCGACGCAGAAGAGGTGTTGCATCAAGTGCGGATTACAAGTTTGTTAAACCGAATGGCCTGAAACCTCAAATTGACGCCTTTAATAAGGACGTTCTGTCTGAAACTAAGCTCAACGAATACTCTGATCATGAAAGAACTGAACAGGAGCTCTATAGGGATGTCAACACTCGAAATAAACAGTATCTGATGTCTACTGGTAGTCATGGCGCAGATGAACATAATGTCCTCGGATGCCTTCCGCACTGTGGAGGAGAACTAGAACCCCAACAGTCTCAGGAGCCTTTTAGGGACCGTGCCATGCATAGAATAAGATGTGACGTTAAAGTCCCTAATCGTCAGCGCTTGGAACAGTTGTCAGAAGGACAGGAACTGATTGTTACATCTGTAAGAAAGGTGTGTTATAGAGGTCGAAATAGGTATGTCCTGGGATTTGAGGGTATTTCGACCTCTGACGTAGATTTGTTGAATGAGATAAAAATCAGTCTTGGGGGTGTTAAAACCACACCAAGTAAGCATAAAGAGAGGACTGTATTTCTGTGTGTGTGAATATGTGGTAGTTGAGTAGCCTCTGTAGGACGTACCGCGCTGAAATCTTACGGGGAAGTTATCTAATTTATAGCTTGGAAGAACTCCAAGTGTGCGACTTGTAGCTAGCATGGACTCCTTGAATTCCTCGCGAAGAAGAAGAAAAAGAAGGGGGCTTTTATTTAGAATGCTAGTTTACTACCTTGGGAGACTCATTTACGTTGGATGTGTTGAGAAGAAGATCACCTGGATCCTCCATCCACCGACTCAAGAGGAAGTGTTGTTGATTGTGTAAAACAGATAATGCATGTATTTTTCTGTGTTGGTTGGTTGAATGAAAATAAAATTAAATTTTGCCTATGAAACTGGTCGTATTATTTATTCACCTAAGCATTAAGTCCCATGTAAGAAGCTCTCTGGGTATAGCTTTTCGTGTAGAGCGTTTCGGTTATGGATCTGGGCCTGGGGACATCCACAGCACCAGCGGTAGGGCGCGGAAGCGTGTCTGTAGATGTCCACAGCAGTCAAAGGGCAAAATTACTATATTGAACATTGAATCGTCAGAGTTCTTATTTATTAGGATTAGAAATCACAGCTATCCCTAGTGATAAGAAATTCGTTATGATACCGTTTTTATTACTATGCTCCACACTGAACGCTGAAAGGCATAATCAGTCTCTAATGATGATGATGATGGTACCGTAAGACTAGTGGACGACACGCAAGTTAGCGATAGGGCCGTTATTGAATCTCACCAGCTTCTGCACAGTCGTTACAAACTTATGAAATAAAATAAATATCTTTGCCTACATATAGGGGCCCTCACAGTCGCTAGCAGCATATAGAACGCCCGCCGCCTTGGCGCAGGCAGCAGGCTGGCCACTCTGGCAGATGAAAGCAGCAGGCTGGTGGGAGCGCTGCTCGCTGCTCGCTGCTCGCTGCTCGCCGCGCGGCCAGAGGCGGCGGCGCGCCTCAGTCAATCGTGCCGGCCACGGCCGTCTGTCCAGTAATTGCGGGCGCGCAGTAAATACACGCACTAGGCTGGCGCCTAATGCCGGCGCGTTCATTACGGCGGCGCTCGCCTAATGGCGGCTGTCTGCGGCGCTGATCCACGGCCGGGCCCCGCCTAATCAGCGGGCCGCAGTGCCACCTGCCCGCTGCTATGCTGAGGGGCTGGGGGCGGCGTATGTCCCGCGCTACCTGCTCATACCTGCCGCTGTCGGCATGCACGTACACCGTGTCCCACACTACAGCAGGAATGTCGCATAACCTGTGGGGGATGCTACTTGTCCTATGAACGCGTGTTCCATTTACGATCGTTGTGGCAGTGGGCTAGATAAGTTTTGTTACTTGGGCAGTTAAATGACAAATGAGCTTATAAAATTAACATTAACAAGAGCAAAACAAAAATAATGGAATGCGGTCTTAGAAAATCAGGTGATGCTGAAGGAATTAAACTTCCTGGCAGATTAAAATTGTGTGCCGGAACCGGGACTCGAACCTAGGACCTTTGCCTTTGCTCTACCGACTGAGCTACCCCGACAGGACTCACGATGCCGCCTCACAACTTTACTTCCGCCAGTACCTCGCCTCCTACTTTCCAAACTTCACAGAAGCTCTCTTGCAAACACGCAAGACTAGAACTCCTGGAAGAAAGGATATGGAGGAGACATGGCTTAGCCACAGCCTAAGGGATGTTTCCAGAATGAAACTTTCAGAATGAAAGGTCCCAGGTTCGAGTCCCGGTTCCGGCACACAATTTTAATCTGCCAGGAAGTTTCATATCAGCGCACACTCCGCTGCAGAGTGAAAGTTT
This sequence comes from Locusta migratoria, assembly GCA_026315105.1. Classification (NCBI taxonomy): domain Eukaryota; kingdom Metazoa; phylum Arthropoda; class Insecta; order Orthoptera; family Acrididae; genus Locusta; species Locusta migratoria. Next base: position 110,469,873 of record CM048747.1, read on the forward strand.
CATTCTGGAAACATCCCTTAGGCTGTGGCTAAGCCATGTCTCCACCACATCCTTTCTTCCAGGAGTGCTAGTCTTGCGTGTTTGCACGAGGGCTTCTGTGAAGTTTGGAAAGTAGGAGATGAGGTACTGGCGGAAGTAAAGTTGTGAGGCGGCATCGTGAGTCGTGTCGGGGTAGCTCAGTCGGTAGAGCGCTTGCCCGCGAAAGGCAAAGGTCCAAGATTCGAGTCCCGGTTCCGGCACACAATTTTAATCTGCCAGGAAGTTTCATATCAGCGCACACTCCGCTGCAGAGTGAAAGTTTCATCCTGAAGGAATTAGATTAGGTAACGAAACAATGAAGGTGGTAGATGAGTTTTGTTACTTGGGTAGTAAAATAACATGCGATGGTCGCAGTACAGAGGATATAAAATGCAGAATGGCAATGGGTAGAAAAGTGTTCTTGAAAAAGAGAAATTTGTTAGCATCGACTATTGATTTCACCCTAAGAAAGTCCTTTCTGAAGGCATTTGTGTGGAGTGTTGCCTTGTATGGGAGTGAAACATAGACGATAAACAGTGCGGACAGGATGACGATAGAGGCTTTTGAAGTGTGGTGCTACAGAACAATGCTGAAGATTAGGTGGGGGGAGCGCATAACTAATGAGTAGGTACTGATCAGAATTGGTGAGAAAAGGAATTTCTGGCATACCTTGAGCAAACGAAGGGATTGATTGGTAGGACACATTCTTAGACATCAAAGAATCGTCAATTTAACATTGGAGGGAAGTGTTTGGGGTAAAAACCGCAGAGGAAGACCAACAGATGGATAAAGTAAGCAGATTCAGACAGATGTAGGTTGCCATTCTTATGTGGAGTTGGAAAGGCTTGCTCAGGACAGGATATTGTGGAGAGCTGCATCAAACCAGTCTCCCGCCTGAAGACCACAACAACAACAATGGCAGTGGACCTGGTTGAAATCTTCCTTGCGAGACCATACTGCCATAACATTCTAAGCGACAGTCTCACACTTAAATGTGTCTATGTACATGACAATTATCGAACTTCATTGTTCATAATAATTAGATCAGGTGAGATATCATTCACAATACTAAAATGTATCACTTATTAGATCGACAAAAGTTATGTTTGATAATTATATTCTGCTGTCTCAACTCTTCAGGTTTACTTAGAAGCACCATAGAGCTACTATAATAGTGAAAAATCATTCCAAATGTCCTCTAATTTGGGTTTTGATCACCTCGGAAAAGTACAACTGCACTTCAGTCTGTCATTGACACGTAATCAGGTAATAAATCAGCACTTGAGTGATATTTGACAATTCTTCCATGTGTACAATATCCAGTACTCTGACCGTTGAGAGTGGTGCTGATCTGGCTGCCGTGGAAGTTCATCCCAGACATGCTCAATCGGGTTTGGTGGACAAGCCGTCCATTCCATTCGACCAGGTCCCTCAGCTGTAACGAGATCTGGTTGTGGGGTTACAGGATAGTGAGTACGTTCTCATCAGCTATGGAACGTGAAATCGGACGTCGACTCGAGGAAGATGTGCAAATGAAACTGTATTCTGCACACAACAGAATTTATTGCTTAAAGGTATATTTTAGCACCTTATACCAGGCATATGTGGAAGTGAACACGCAGCATGCCGGAAAATCTGCTGATCTCGGCAGAAGCGCACCGCCTTATCCGCGCTTCCTGCTGGTAGCGACAGTTCAGTGGCCGGCCAGGCCTAGGTGAGAGCACAACCGTGTCTCTCGGCCACGCTGCAGAGTGCTCCGTTTTGGCGCGCAGCGACGTCCACGCCGAAGGCTGCCGTAGATGGCGGCGAACCTCCTCTCACGGTAGGTGATCATTGCATGTCCGCATCCCAGTGTGCATTCTCACCACCAGGTAAGTACCACGTTACCACTGCTTACTTGCCGTCGTCTGGTGACTCAGGGATGGCGAGACCGTATGGGCCGGTTGTCGATCTGTTAGCGGCCACTGATGCCGTAGATTGGTACTCTGCCCCCTGCTAATTTTCGCCCAGTATTTATTCGGCCTCTGCTCATGGGCGCTTGTCCTTGCCGGAAGCCTATTTTCCAGGTTGATAGCACCTCGAAGTCTTGCCACATTACACAAGGTAGGATGGCGGGATGTGTTTGGTCAAGTACCGCACGTCGCCACTGTGTTTAGCTTCGGCCTAGCTGTACGTGACCGTCACCACCTGACTCTGTACACAACTGTCACTTTCCTTTTGCGACACTCATGAAGCACTCCACAAATGAGACTTTTCCTCGTATTCACTAATTAGCGTTATTTCACCCTTTCACATCCTAATACCTTACACAGCTTCAGTCATGTTGTCCACCAGTGCAGCTCTGTGGGGTCGAGCGTTGTCGTCCACCGGATGGAATCCATCTCCTATGGCAACAGGTCGCAACAAAATGTCGAAGGACCTCGGAGCAGTAAAAGCGCCGGTCTGTAGCTGCAGCCACCTCCCTTTATGTCTGTCCTAATTCAAACTTTCCTATTGCTCTCCATGCCATAGATTCAGGTAAGTAACGTTGTTGTTTCATTGAACTACCTGCTCCTACACTATCTGAACCCAATTGTTATTGTCACCTCTCCGTACATCCAACAGAAAGACGTAGAACCATGTTGTTAATTGTGCCGATTACAGTAGACTCCAAAACGTAGTTTTCTAAATGGATCCCTCAATTGTTTTAACCAGTGCATATGAAATGAAATCGTCATCTACATGGCTTACGTTAGGACATTCAAATCGCGCGGTTGGCTATGGTGTCATAGTGGAATTAGTATACGTATCCTAACGCCCTTTATTCTGTTCTTCCAGTTGCACCTGAAAATATCACGGTACAGCATGTTAAAATTGCACTGAATTCATTCTCTGAAATCTGTCTCGAACAATTAGTTCATGAACCCACTACTATAGTAAAATGATGTAAAGGAATACTTGATCTCCTAGCAAAACAAATTCGAAGCCAATGAAAAGCTGCGAAAAACACACAAGGATTAGTGAAAACAGGTTTGTAGTAGCGAGACTGAACATACAAATTCCCAAATCTACCCAAATGAAATGAAAGATATATCCATTCACAAAAAACAATTGGAAATTCCCTTAACGCTTAGTAGGAATCTGCAGTATTTGTAAAGAATGTGACTTTAGTTCAAATGCGGCTTACATTCAATGAAATAATATGAGCTATTGAGGATTTGTAGAAAATAAAGTGACAAAAGATGGGGTTAACTCGTCATGCTTCACAAAAGATGTTAGGTATGTGCATGATGTGAAAATTGACCCTAAGTAATGAAAAGCCTGAAGTCATCCATATCAGCACTGAAAGAAATTCGTTAATCTTCCTTTAGGCTGCACGATAACTATGGGAAATTTACAAGGCGTAAATTCAATTAAATGTTTAGCAATTACAACTACGAACAACTTTAACTGGAAAGAACAGCTACAAAATATCGTAGGGAAGGTGAACCAATGGCTGCGCTTCATTGGCAGAACAATTAGAAAATGCTACACTTCTAATAAAATTTTACAAAATAATAATACAAAAAAATTTAGGAAAATTTTACACCAAATGCAACCATGCACAAATGAGTTAGTTTCCTAAGTACCACTTTATATAATCCGTAAACCACTCCATATGGTGGAATATCAAACTGTAACTTAACCTGATTATTAAGTTTACTTCAGACAATATGTCTTTGACGTTAATGACGATATACACCTAAAATCGAGTATAGGGGAAGGCTGTAGTAATCCTGTGGTGACTTTAGGTGCAAATATCTCGTCCTCCGCTATCCACCTGAAGAAATGTAGCCTCCTCGTTAACTGGTCGGCCGAGCACTCCAAGTAGCAAGTGTGTAGAATAACGGAATGCCTGTGGAGAGCACATCAACTCATCTGGGTTAAATGGCAGATATTGACCAGTGAACTGCGTGAAAATCTTAACGACGGCTGTAATGCCTTGGAAACAGAACATCTTCGTTATCGTAAAGTCTGAACGAAATGTGTCAAGCCTATGCCTACAGATGAACAAAAAACTCATCTAAAGGGTATTTTGTGAGACCTGATGGACGGATATGAAAATAAAACTTTCTTAATAGCATCGTAATAGATGCGCTACGTCGCAAATATTTTTAATATTGTGATGCTGTTGTCGAAGATTGTAATAAAGTGGTTAGCCAGAGACGGTCCAGATTTACATGTCTGCGGTATGTAAGCTCTGGTCCATCGTTGTGCAAATGACTCTCTGTAGCCAAACGTTCACTCTAGTTAGCTGTGATATTGTGATTTATATATGTCCTTCTGATTATTATGTATAGCCACACTCAGCATTAATTTTGGAAACATTCTCCTGGAACTGGAGCAGATTGAGGCAGGAACTTGTCATCAGGAACCTGATGACAGGCAGAACATATATGATGGTGATAAAGACAAGTTATGAAAGATATTGCTGTTCAAATGATTGCTATTAATCACTTGAAAATGATATTTCTGGCAAATGTAAAATCTTTGTAATGTGGCAATATTTTCCAGCTCAATATACCACACTGTCCATACGTTAGACAAGCTTTGATACGAACTGATCTGCGTGATTACGGATGGGGAAAATAACTGCTATCGTCATATAAGCATCCGTTATAATAACGGATGTTGGTAACAGGACTGTATTGTCTGTGACTGTATAGAACTCAGTGGAGACCTTGGAAGTTTGTCTCGTTGTGACACATGGGTGAAGGAAGAGCGCAATGAAATGTGGTCATAGGAGTTCGGCAGCGGCAGGCCTTAAAAGGCTGTTTACCTGTTTATAAACCAAACGGACGAAACTGCTACGGTCTTTCGACCCTAGACTTACAAACTACTTAAACAAACTGATAACATACACTTCCACTGCCGAGGTAGGACTCGAAAGTCCGACCGGAGCGGCCGCGTGATCCTTAAGGTAGCGTCCAGACAGCACAGCCATTCCCGCATAGCCTGGACAAGGATGGCTCCACGACGAACTGTGAGAGTGCTGCTTTTTAGGACAGGCCAGAGACCACTAGGAACCACCATTAGTAGAATGAGAACCGTAGCGAAATGAGAGAAGCAGAGCAACGCAATAGTGGTATTGGAACGTCTAACGCCAATCTGGTGAGACGGCAAAACTGTAAACAACATATTGGTGAGCGGTAGCTCACTGGCACATAAGCCAGCATGTTTCCCCGCAGATTCTAGCACCGACGCGTACACTATTAAATTCGGATGAGGGGTTAAAGAGGAAATCTGTTCTAGAAGATACCACGGGTGTCGGCGACACCGCGATGAAGTAGCAGAGCGCTCTTAGGCGCCTCGCTACGGAGCGCGCTATTGCTCACCGTTGGAGGTCCTCCCTCGGGAAAGGGTGTGTGGTTGTTGTCCTTAGAATAAATTGAATTACTTTGTAAGCCTAGCGACTAATGATCCCAGAAATTAAGTCCCTTACATGTACAAACATTTTAACATTTGGGTCACCGAAATTGAATGTGGTTGGCAGGAGCATATTTAACTAAAGAGAGTATGACCAGAGCATGAACCAGAGACATTTATTGTTTGGTCTGCATCTTTTCTTACGGGGGAAAAGAGAAGGAGTTTACCTGGAGACACAGCAGTTGGAACAGCTATCTGAGGTGGCTGGAGGTCGCTTCTGTTAGAACTGGAGGGTACTTGTGGCGGTCCATCAGGTTAAATACAACTTGTAGTCGTCTCCTGTCTTTAGAGCACTCTGTTCGCTTATACGTACTTCCATTAAAACTTCCATTACAGAATATTGGCTGGGATGTCGAGTTTTATGTTCCCTGTTGTTGTTGTGGTCTTCAGTCCAGAGACTGGTTTGATGCAGCTCTCCACCCTACTCTATCCTGAGCAAGCCTTTTCATCTCCTCATAAGAACGACAACCCACATCCACTTGAATCTGCTTACTATACGCGTCTCTTGGTCTCCCTCTGCGATTTTTACCCCACACACTTCCCTCCAACGCTAAATTCACAATTCCTTGATGTCTAAGAATGTGTCCTACCAATCTATCCCTTCTTTTAGTCAAGGTATGCCAGAAATTTCTTTTCTCCCCAATTCGGTTCAGTACCTCCTCATTAGTTACGCGATCCACCCACCTAATCTTCAGCATTTTTCTGTAGCACCACATTTCAAAAGCCTCTATCCTCTTTCTGTCCACACTGCTTATCGTCCATGTTTCACTCCCATACAAGGCAACACTCCATACAAATGCCTTCAGAAAGGACTTCCTTAGGCTTAAATCAATATTCGATGTTAACAAATTTCTCTTTTTCAAAAACGCCTTTCTACCCATTGCCATTCTGCATTTTATATCATCTGTACTGCGACCATCATTTGTTATTTTACTGCCCAAGTAACAAAACTCATCTACCTCCTTTATTGTTTCGTTACCTAATCTAATTCCTTTAGCATCACCTGATTGTCTTACACTGCACACCATTACCCTTGTTTTACTCTTGTTAATGTTCATCTTATATGCACCTTTCAGCACACTGTCCATTCCGTTCAATTGCTCTTCCAGGTCCTTTGCTGTATCTGACAGAATTACTATGTCTCCCTAAATACACTAAAATTGTAGGCATCGCAATTTAGTGGTTTATGGACAGTGAGCTTCTGTCTAATGAGTAGAAGTGATGTAGAAGTCATTGGAGAGAAGCAACCGACACTAACACGGAGAAAACCTTAAAGAGTTGTTATTGCACTATTCTAGCACTGTTTATGCGGTGACATCGCATTGCGCTCTAGTATTCTTAAATTGTTGGGATCTGTGGTAAAAATTGTACCATTGAAGATTCCCAGCAGTTAATTAGAAGATTCTTCTAATTTCTCTTAGAGATTATTATATCGCTTCATCCACCACTGGGCATAAGTAGGCATATAAGAACCAATGTATATTATTTATTAAGAACCTTCGGGTTTCGTTTTGTCTCTACTGGATGCACTGAAACTTTCTTTATTGGACATTTAGTTGAGTTTTACCTTTAAATAAATTGTAAAGACCTGCATTCATTCTTTGGCGACAAGCATTGTTTCACTTCAACAATTAAGTGGTTGTTATATTCAGTTCATCCTCATGTTACGAGGAAGCATCCAGAGAGACGACATAATCCAGTATATTTTTTCGCAAATTATCGCGAGGATACCTACAATGGTAAATTCGATTGAACTCCTGAAGCATAGTTAAATTCTTTGAATGAATGTTTTGTTCATCTATGTGTGTATTTCTTTAGTTATTAAGAGGTAAGGTGTGTTTGTGTTTCTTTTGTTGCTCTGTTAATCCTTTAATGCATGACTTTTTATATGAAGCTATAGAATAATACCACGATTAATGTATAGTGCGTATATACTGAGATAAATATTTTTAAAAGACCCTTAACATTATTATGCATTACTATCAACAAACCGTTCATCAGTCGGTCAGCTGTCTAGTGCTTCCATGATGCACCCGTTACAGTAAACGTGACTATTGTGCTTCTCATCTTTCCAGAAAGTAACTCATAATGCAACAGTAGTATGTGACTGGCTACTTTTACATGGCAAAGGAGGAATTATAAAGTAAACAAACGCACGTGTTAGGAGTAACTCAACGCAAATAACTGTCGAGTTGCTTCAGTTTATAAATTACAATTTCTAGGGCGAGCTACTAGCGTATGTAACAGTATGTATACAAGCAGCTACGAATGAATTAGTGGTAAAATTTTAATCAGTTTGAGAAATAATGGGAAAAATAGGGGATTAATACCGAGCGTTACTCTTAGTTTCCATATCTTGAAGCAGGGAGATGAACAACACAGGTAGTAACCGGCAAACGACGGGGAAGTCATACAACTTCATGAAGTTGAAATGTCAAACTCAATTTACTAACATTATCTGATCATTACGTTTTACGCAAGTTCGTTTTGAAAGTGTATATAATTTCTCTACTAAAAGCCTAGAGATATATTTAGAGTGAACTTTAAATATGACTTGTAATGTATGACATCAGAAACAGTACTGGTTCCATCGATCTTGAATTTCTTTGTACAAGGGGAAATGAAATATCGAGGCCTCACATACACCGGTCCCTTTGATATCTAATCGAGCTAAAGCGCAAATTTTTCAAAAGTAAATAAAAAGTTCTGTTAGTTTCCTGGTAAGTAACGTAATGGCATCACAATGTCTCCATTACGTGGTACAATAAACTTTCTATGTTTGTAGGAAAATTCTTGCGAAGGTAAGATATGCTATTATCGCACATACCTATGTTACGTTTGTTTTCTGGAGTAGCAGATAGAGACACGGAACAATGCGTGCCGGCCGCAGTGGCCGAGCGGCCTGCGGCACGTCAGTCGCGATCTGCACGGCCACTACGGTCGGGGGTTCGAATTCCCTATCGGTCATGGATATTTGTGCCCTTTTTTATATTCAAGAACCCCACTTTTAGAAAATATTTATACAACAAACAATTGTGCGGTGTAAGACCCTAGCTTATTAGGGCTCAATCTATTCACTCCAATCCCCCCACCCCCTACCTACTCTTTCCCTCTCCACCACCACCTGAAACCAAAATAAAAATGCCTACATGAAACTGTAAGACTCAGTACCAATTAGTACTCAGCCAGACGAGTTGCGGACGAAACTATAAGATAAAGAAAAATCTATCTATTTATGTATAAATTAACTATTGTTCAATTAACCCTTAGTAAATTTATCAAATTGTTCAAAAATGTTTGTTAAGCTTAAGGGACTTAACTACGGAAGTCATCAGTCCCTAAACGTACAAACTACTTATGAACTAGCTACAACTAAGGACGGCACGAATACCCATGCCCGAGGGGCGATTCGAACCCCCGACCGTAGTGGCCGTGCAGACCGCGACTGAAGCGCCTGTCTCCTCGGCCACCGCGGCCGGCTATCAAATTGTACATTTCTATTTTACTTTTGTTTTTTAGATCTGAAGATGATCCAAGTGATCGAAACATGTTATTAAATAATTATATTGCAACTGTTGACGGAAATAAACACATTTAAAATAACATAGTGCAGTTGCGGACACTCTCCAATCAATCATGTCTACTACAATGGATATTTGTGCCGTCTTTAGTATTAGCTAGTTAATAAGTAGTTTGTAAGTTTAGGGACTGATGACCCCGTAGTTAAGTCCCATATGCTTTACAACATTCGAACATTTTTTTATTTTATTTATTTTATTTTTTATTTTTTATTTTATTTTATTTATTTATTTATTGTACAATGCGTCTGTATTGAAATTTCTGTTCGCTTTAAACATTTTAAGTTGTATTAATAGACAGAAAGGAAGTATGCGACCATATTGCCAAATATTATAATTTTTAGCAACTAGTGCAGTTGTTACAAATTTGTGCCCTGTTGAAAGAACTAGTTTGAATAACGTTGAAGTATAAAGGTACGTATACAAGCTGAATAAATGTTTAGTGTTGATTACATACAATTTTGATCAGTGATGAAAAATGGATTGACTTTGGACTTTGTGCGACGCAAATTGAATCTTTGATTGCGAGAGCAGCCAGTAGAGGCTTGTGCAGGTTACGCTGAAAATCACCCGCGGACTATATCAGCCTGCCACGTCTTTCCGTTCGGCCGTGATTCACTCCACCGAAGATTGAATGATTATTCGGCAAATATTGACTCGCGTGTCGGTGGCGCCGGCAATCGGTCATCCATATCGGAGCCCGCAGAGGCAATACGACAAACATACCGAGCCGGTCGACCGCGGGAAATCCTGTGTAAACGCAGCTGGCTATCAAGAGCCGAACGGATAGAAAGCGGAGTAGACTTTTCCCAACACTGCTACACAGAGCAGCACGGCTAGAGAGTCGATTTTCTAAGATTGTTTAACGAATTGTTCTCTACATTCTGGGCATAATTAATTACTGTTATCTTGCTTTCATTATTTCGGCGAATGAACGTTATTCGGTAAACTAAGAAGTAAAACGAGAAGTTAGGCAAAAAAATGTATTTCGTAAAATACAAAGAATAAATAAATAATAAATAAAAAATAAAATAAATACATTGTTCAGAACTGAATTGCGTAGAGACCATCATCTGGTTAAAATTTTCCTATTTAACACATTATAACACGGAAATTAATGTCAAGGACATGAGAAACAGCAATAATACAGCATCAGTTCAAATGAAACCATTTTATTGTGTTTATACAGTACATCATACCACTACATACCTGTACCATTACTGATATGGTACCCTTCAGTGTCCTCGAGAGTCTGAAAGCGCAGGATTATGTTCGCCACAGAAGAACGAAGCATGACAGGAGGTAAGTCGTGATACAGCACTGCTTGATGATCGGGAATTGCGTGCAGCATTGTCTGCCACAAGAACAATAATTTCATCAACCACCTGTGGTGCAGACAGTTTGCGGTCTCTTCCCCGAACGACACACACTTCCCAGTTGATTCGAACTTTTTCGTCATTCTTCTTATAGCATGTGAAGAAAGAGGACCGTTCTGTAATACTTTTAGCTAATGATATTCACGAAGTGCAGTTGTTTGATAATAAATCTTCATCAGTAATGTCCTGCTATTTTAGTCTATGCTTGTGTTAGCACGTCAACAAGTGGACTGCGACTGATCACGTGTGTGAGTTTAAGAATCACGATCACTGATCACGGCACCTGCTGTCCGTAGTTGGGGCTGAATGGTGGATCTGTGTAGTATGGAAATAATTCATTCGATAACCTGTACATTAATGCTGCGACGTTTGGTACTCGTACTGTAATTAGTTTCGATATTATAAGGTATTTAATTGGTAAAGCGTAAATATAACCCTAGGGATTTTTGGTGGTAATAATGACGACAATCTCTGACTGATTGTGAATATTAAAATGTGGTAAAGCAGCAATTTTGCCATGAATGTTAAGAAATATATTAATACTGAATAATCAGCCTGAAAAAGACATTGTAATTTTAGTTTCGTAAGTGGTGTGACGTAAAATATTTACTTATTTTTATGTAGTTTTCACAGTGTTTTCCATCATACTGCAGTTCATATAATTAAATTACATTGATATTCTAAGATGAGGGAGTTGTGACCTCAAGTTTGTCGATTAGTACAGGAGTGAGCCGTCAGATGCTAGCGATATTTACGTTCTTTTGTCAAATTTTCAATATCGTATACTCTTTGTAACTATTCAAACTCTTTGCATTCCAGTGCAACCAGCTGAATGTTCCCCACTATAATTTCACAGTGTATTTAATCATAAATTATGCTTTCTGCCTACAGCAAGATATTACTTGCAGTTGATAAGGTACTTAACCTCCCCATATAAACTGTTTTACTTGTACTCTCTCCGTATTTTAAATATCGAAAGATTTTAGATGTTCCATGTAATACGTTTTTCAGAGACGGATATATTGTAAACATAATAAATAACGGTTGTAAGCAGAGGTACTTAATTAAAATGTGTGCCTGTGCCGGGATTAGAAAACGGGTCTCTTGATTACTAAACAGTCGGTTTGTCCTCCCCTCTCCATTCTAAAATAAAGATTTAGTTGTTGGCTCAGTTCTTTCTATTATACAGACCGTCCAGAACTCTCGCCGAACGCGTTGCATCACCGTGACGGCAGCTACGTTACTTCGTGTGAAGACAATTGCATTTATAACGCAGACCCAATAACAACACAAAAGTTAAATGTATGTCTTTGGCTAAGGAGGGCAATGGGATCATAAAATGGTTACAAAATGCGCAACCGCAATAGATTCCACATCGAGAATCAACGTTAGTAGGGAAAACGAGATAGTAGTGTCACAGAAATAATAAGCATAATAATTCTCTACATATACATCCACGGCTATATACTACAAGCCACCTCACTGTGTGTGTGGTAGACAATAGCTTAGGTGCCGATGTCATTTCCTGCCTTTACTGTTCGCGGAAAAACAACTGGCGGTATGCGTCAGTGCAGGCTCTAATAATTTTTATCTTATGCTCGTGTTCTTTTCATGAGATCTATGTGGGTGGAAGCAATATATTCGATGAGTCTTCGTAAAACGTACACTTGATAGGTCTACTGATATACAATTTTCTTTGTCAGAAACTAGAGGCAAATATATTATATATTCTTTTGCACTCGATGAAAGTATTTCATTATAAACAGGGAAATATTAGTACATTGTATGGAACATTAGAAAAGAAATTGAAGATGTCAAAAATCTGTCTGTTCTTCTGATCTTCCGCTCAATCTATGTTCTTCGGATATGATATCATCTTGGTAATATAATATTAATGTTAATGTTAACAGCCAGTAGCCCATGCCGACTACTTTATTTCTTAAAACATCGAAGAAAATAATGTAACAAATTTTCAGATTGTTTTTGTGATATACATATTTAAAAAATTTTCATGTCGATTTCATTCAGTGATTGAACATCAGCAGTGTTTTGAAAATAAGTTCTGTGAATCAGACATTAGAAAATTATAGCAAGAATATTACAAATGTATACAGAAATTACGTATCAGTTTCGAGTCATGAGGACTCATGTACTGTGCATAAAATTTCCTCCTTGCAGGCAGTTGATTCCTGGCGCTCTCTTTATCTGAGTTGTTTTGTAACACATATTTCTAATAACAATAAATATTAAATGTATAGGAAGGAGTAGATAATAATGCAATGTAAAATAGAAATTTAAAAAATACCTAGACTAAACATTAAAAATTTAAATTAACATTTCTCAGCCCCCTATCACAGGTACGTGTTAAACTACTGTTTAAACATCAAAAGTTAAATTTTTAATCTTTCAGTATATGTGATGTACCATAAAAAACTGCGTTGCATAAAGAGCAATTGTTTTGCGACCACAATTTTCGTAGTAAACTCGCAGGACAGACTGCTCAGCTAAACGCGATCGGACATGCTTCCTTTACTATATTCTGCTAGCAGGTATTGTATGCATCTTACAGTGTGTCCATACAGTTAATTACAAAATTTTGACCAACCCTTTTTTTTACAGATTGTATCATTCTGGTATAATTTAATAAAATTGACAGGGAATTATTAAAAGTAAAATGACTGCAAGAAATGCCGAAATCATTTAATAAAACTAAAATTCCTGGTTGCTGACTTCAGTATTGCCCTGTCACAGCTACTTGAGCTAATCAATATTAGCCAGTATGAGAGAGGTGTTTGCGTTCTTGCATAAGTAAATGCACAATGTTTATTAATTTGCATAGATTTCCTTTTTTAGATAAATAAATATTCATATTTCATATCAAGGTAATATTTGTAGAATAGGTGAATTTGAATAACGTTCCAGTCCATATAAGGTGCGCACACTTCTTATTGAAAGTCAAAAGCATTAAGGATCCTCTCTCGATAGCGGTGGAATTGATAGACATGTACACAGGATACTCTGTAAATCACATTTAACTGCCTGACAAAGGGTTCATCGGACCACTTTTATACTATTTATCTCCCATTCCATTCCCGAATACCGCGCGGAAAGAACGGACATCTGAATCTCTCTGTTCGAGCTCTGATTTCACGTATTTATTCAGATGATCTTTTCTGCTTATGTAAGTGGGAGGCAACAATATATTTTCGCATTCGGAGGAGAATGTTGACGATTGTAGTTTCGTAAGTAGCCCACGTCTCAGCGATAAACGTCTTTTTTCTAATGATTCCTATCCCAGATCCTGTATCATTTCCGTGACGCTGTCTCCCCTGTATCACGACAGTACAAAATAAGCTGCCCTTTTTTCGATGTTCTCCGACAAGCCCACCTGATACGTATCGTACAGTGGGCAGTAAGACCAGATAAAACAGTAGGAATCTCACTGTATTATTGATGCTGTCCTTTTTCTAGCTAAGCAAGGAAGTCCTTTTAGAGGATCAAAAGAAGATGTTGATATTGGTGATCCACGTAGCGACAAATTTCTAAATACAATTGATCTCATATTATACTATAATGTCCCCCTTCGTCTGCTTATTGAACGCCACAAGAAAGGCCAGATTTTTACAAAAATATACAAGATGAGTTCCGTGACTTGATTGCTGACAAAATAAAACAAGATATAATTAAAGATATTTTAGCTGCTAAATACTTTTCACTGATGTTTGACTGCACTCCAGATATCAGCCACAATGCGCAGATGACAAAAGTAATTCGATATGTCAAGTCGAATGACTCAGAGGTTGTGGAAAGTTTTACTGACTTTTTTACAGTTACACACAAAACAGGAGAACGGCCTTAGTCAAGAGATACTGCAAAAATTGGAACAAGATGGGTTGAACATTATGTACTGCAGGGGGCAGTTTCATGACAATGGGGCGTCCAGTCAAGAATACTTCAGAAGAATGAATTGGCCTATTTCGTACCATGTGCTGCTCACTCTTTAAATTTAGTAGGAGCAAATTCAGCAGACATTGAGCAGGACTAGGTGATTTGCAAGAGTAGTTGCGGTTGAAGCTGTTTACAAACATTTTCATAAAGTTTTTAAGGCCCTGAAAGAAACTGAAACTTATAAATTGTCAACACCAAAAACAAAATCAGAGACAAGATATTTTTTTAAAATATGAGAAAACTCAAATTAATTACTTTAACTTGTTTCTGGTATGCAATATTAAAATAAATTGCTCATGTCAATCAGTTTCTGCGAAGTTAATACTTTACAATTGATAAAGCTGTTCGAAAGATTCAAGGACTTTTGGGCTTTCTCAAAACTTCCCGGGATTCTTGTACCTCTGAAGCTATTTCTGAGGCCAAAGTGCTAGCAGAAGATAATGAGGTGTCAACGGTATTCTCGGAATAAAGGATTCGAAGAAAGAAGAAAATGGCCGATGAGCTTTGTGAGGATGAAGTATCCAACATTCACAGAAAAAAATAAGGAATAGTTGACAGTGCTTAGTACCAGGTTTACCGCACGAGAGAAAATTGGTGCAAAAATTAGTTTTCTGTGTGGTGTGCAAATTCGAGAAATGGAATTAGAGGACTTGAAGGCCAAAGCAGTGGAACTGGCAGAAGATCTTAGCGTGGAAGAACTTGAAGTTGGAAGTTTCAGACAACATGCGCTGACAGTAGACAAAGTCTTGCAAGATTTCACTGCATCATCAACATTAGAGGGGTATCCCAAACTTACCTCACCGTTAAAATATATCTTACTATTCTAGTTTCTGTTTCGTCTGGAGAAGAAGTTTCAGCAAGCTGAAACTAATTAAATACATTTGAGGAGCACGACTGATTACCAAATCTGAGTATAATATCTATAGAGCACAAACTAGCTGCTTCTCTAAGCTATGACGATATCAAAAACAGTTTTGCAGCAAAAAAAGCTCGAAAAGCGAAATTGTGAATTGATTTTTGTACGATGAGTAATATTGTAATATTTTTGTATGTATTAAAATTGTTCTGTTTTCCTTTGATCTTAATTCAGTCAATAAAATAAGTTCATGTTGTGAGATTGTGACATTTATTTAGAAATATGTAACACATTTAGCGCCAAAAAGTCGATTCTTACAGGGGGTGGGGTGAAAGAAGGGGCGGAAAATTTAAGCTTGGCCCCCTTGGCAAATGTCCTAGATCCGGCCCTGTTGATAACCATTACATTGGATCGTTCTTTACAATTTGGTGTTAATACATTCACGTGATAGTCATCGAGTAAAAATATAACGTAATAAACCCTTGACTCCCAACAACTGATAAAGAAATTAATTCCTTTTCCGCTTTACTTTAAAATTGTTTAGAAGTACTTTCACAGACACAAATAAACTTCTTCCAATGATGGATTTGTGCATGTAATTTATGTTTTTTACTTTTGAAATATGTTACTTTGTTTTTATAGTATTTAAATTTTATAGATATTAAATTCCCATAAGCAGATATTCTAGTTGTATCACCGTCAACTGATAACTTGTGAATGAAATACAGTCTTACCTTTTAACCCGATACCTAAAATCTCTTATTTAAATAATTTCTTTGATTTAAAAACTTCTGTCTTCATGGATCGATAATATTAGTGCCTTCTATTTCTAAAAGCAGTTATTATTGATATTTATTTATCTCTCTCTAGTAAAATTATTATTTCAGGATCCGGTTTGATCACTTCCTACAGGTCAGTACTTTTTTTATATTTTTCGATGTCTTTGTGAGATTTGGTATCTAATTAAATAAGAAAAAATATTCCAATTTATTTTATTTTCTGCCTCCAGGCTTGGTATTTAGTTTTATACCATAAAATTTTATTTGAGTTACAGATCTTAGCTTTCGAGTGACTCCTATAGGCTGATCCCCTCTAACTATCTTTTTAACTTTAAGAAATCTTGATGACAGATTGGAGCCTTCTTCAGGTGTTGACTTGCACTCGACTCTACGAAATTAAACTTGCTTTACCCACCAAACCTATGTCACTTTAAGCTGATTTCTAGTTACTTGAGAGGTCTCCAAATAGATTTATTGGTACCAAACCCTATTTATGTGCTTTATTCATCACAGAGTTTTGGTTGGTTGTCCGATAATAAGCTGGTTTATTCGTCCTAAGGTAACCCTCGGAACAACTTGACCTCACAGCCAATGAAAATACCGAAGAAGGATTCACGTCTTATACGTCACTCAAAAGAACTCCCACATGATTCATTTCAATGCACATCAACAGGCTCTGGGCAAATTGTAACATCAACTCCGCTCTGATATGACACACTCACACAATAAAAAAAACTATCACGTTCCTCAACTTAGTTAACCTACAATTTCAAAGTACCAGCGCTACTACATCCGACAATTCGTTGTAACCTTACGCAATTACCAGTTTTACCAACATACCTTCTATAAGCTTTAACCCTGACTGAGTAATAAAATTTCACTTTCCACAGCTACAGTTCTTGACAAGAAAGAACTGCATTTAAGTCACTTAAAAATATCCATAATACTATTCATAATACTTTCTATAACAACAATAACTGATTCCCGATCCTTAAAAAGATGTTAAACTGTTTAACGGATATTAATCCGTACAATCGCCATTAAGAGATGATCTGCATATCCAAGCTTACAGATCAAACTCTCACAAGCAACTAACTGTGAATACTCTTAGGAACCAACAACTCATTTGGAGATCTTCATCTTTCACCTTACAATAGTCTTTAATATTCTTTTCTGATCTTTAATAATCTTCAGACTCACTTGCTTTAAAAAGTGGTTTCTGACTTCATGCCAGGAGTTTCATACGAAATTCCTGTTACTTCAATGCAGAAATACCTAAAACATACAACAAAGAAAAACAAATTTTACAAACATTACATACATTTATATTTCAATGTAAATTTCAGATATAATCTTTAATGTAACCTACTTTCGTAATAAGTTGAAGCGAAAACTTTCGAGACCTCCGTATCGAAAAAAAAATAATAATACAATAAAATAAAATAAACAAGAAAATAAATAAATAAAAACATAAAAAAACAAAAAAAATAAAAACTCCCAAACACTCTTATTATTTCCCGTTTAAATGTTACCATATTATGGTGTCATGCGTATTAGAATTGCAGCAACTTAGAAGAAGAAGTGACAAAGTGAGCAGCCTTTTAATTATAACATCTATAGCAGTAAGCAAATTCATGTTTCGAATGTTTTCAGTTTAGGATGCGTAGAATGTGATCTACATCTACATGGGATACTCTGAAAATCACATTTAAGTGCCTGGCAGAGGGTTCATCGAACCACAATTATACTATTTATCTCCCATTCCATTCTCGAATAGCGCGCGGGAAGAAAGAACACCTGAATCTCTCTGTTCGAGCTCTGATTTCTCGTATTTTATTCTGATGATCATTTCTACCTATGTAAGTGGGAGTCATCAATATATTTTCGCATTCGGAGGAGAATGTTGGCGATTGGAGTTTCGCAAGTAGCCCATGCCACAGCGATAAGCGCCGTTGTTGTAATGATTCCCATCCCAGATCCTGTATCATTTCCGTAACGCTGTCTCCCCTGTATCGTGACAATACGAAACTAGCTGCCCTTCTTTTCTACTCTTTCGATGTCCTCCGTCAAACCCACCTGATAAGGATCCCACACTGGGCTGCAATACTCCAAAAATGGACGGATAAGCGCAGTGTATGCAGTTTCTTTAGCAGTTCTGTTGCATCTTTTAAGGGTTCTACCAATAAAACGCAGTCTCTGATTCGCCTTTCCCACGATATTATCTACGTGTTCTTTCCAGTTTAAGTCTGAAGCAATAGTAATTCCTAGGTATTTTGTGGAGTTTACGGCCTTCACATTTGATTTATTTATGTTGTAAACAAAGTTTAACGGATTTCTTTTCGTACTCATGTGGACGACTTCACACTTCTCATTATTTAGAGCCAATTGCCAATTTTTACACCTTACTGATATCTTATTCAGATCGTTCTGCAGTTGGTTTTGATCTTCAGATGATTTTACTAGACGGTAAATGACGGCGTCATCTGCAAACAACCTAAGAGAGCTACTTAGATTTTCCCCTAAATCGTTTATGTAAATAAGGAATAGCAGAGGACCAATAACACTACCCTGTGGAACGCCCGATATCACCTCTGTTTTAGTCGATGCCTTACCATCGATTACTACGAACTGTATCCTCTCTGACAAGAAATCCCCTAGCCAATCGCAAATTTGGGGCGATATACCATAACCACGCAATTTGATTAAAAGCCATTTGTGAGGTACGGTGTCAAAAGCTTTCTGGAAATCAAGAAATACGGAATCGATTTGCGAACCTTTGTCGAATAAAGAGCTAGTTGTGTTTCGCATGAACGATATTTTCTAAATCCGTGTTGACCTTGGGTCAATAGATCGTTCTGTTCGAGATAATTCATAATATTTGAATACAGGATATGTTCCAAAACCCTGCTGCAAATTGACGTCAATGAAATAGGCCTGTAGTTTAGTGGGTTACTCCTACTGCCTTTCTTGAATATAGGTGTGACCTGTGCAACTTTCCAATCTTTTGGTACAGATCCTTCTATGAGAGAGCGGTTGTATATGACTGTTAAGTAAGGAGCTATCGCTTCAGAATAATCAGATAAATCTCTTATTTTATTGGGATGGTCATGTCTCCCTAAGTAGGTGGGTGCTAGCAAAATATTTTCACATTCAGAACTAAAAGTCGGTGATTGAAACTTCGCAAACAGATCACGCCGCAATGAATAACGTCTTTCTTTTAATGATTTCCACCCCAATTCGTGCAACATTTTCGTGACGCTTTCCCCCCCGTAACGTGATAAAACAAAACGAGCTGCCCTTCTCTGAACCTTCTCAATATCTTCCGTCAGTCCCACCTGGTGAGGGTCCCACAAGGGGCAACAGTACTCCAAGAGAGGACGCACAAATGTGATGTAGGCAGTCTCTTTGGTGGAGCTGGTGCATCGTCTAAGCGTTCTGCCAATGAAACGTAACCTTTGGTTCGCCTTCCCCACAATATTTTCTATGTGTTCTCTCCAGTCAAAGTTGTTCGTAATTGTAACTCCTAGGTATTTGGTAGAATTTACGACCTTAAGGTTTGACTGATTTATCGCGTAATTGAAGTTCAGCGGATTTCTTTTAGTGGTCATGTGTATTACTTCACACTTTTCTTTATTTAGTGTCAATTGCCAATTTTCGCACCCAGTAGAAATTTTGTCTAAATCGCTTTGCAGTTGCTTTTGATCCTCTGTTGACTTCACTAACCGATAAACGACAGCATCATCCGCGAACAGTCTAAGGGAGCTATTCAGATTATCTCCTAAATCGTTTATAAACACGAGGAAGAGTAGGGGACCAATAACGCTTCCCTCTGGAACGCCAGATATCACTTCTGTTTTACTCGATGACTTACCGTCAATTACAATGAACTGTGTCCTTTCTGATAGGAAATCGTGAATCCAATCGCACAATTGGGGAGATATTCCATAAGCACGCAATTTCATTAGAAGCCGCTTGTGGGGTACAGTATCAAAAGCCTTCCGGAAATCCAGAAATATGGAATCGATTTGAGATCCCTTGTCGATGGCACTTAACACTTCATGTGAATAAAGGGCAAGCTGTGTTTCGCAAGAGCGATACTTTCTGAATCCGTGCTGACTATTGGTTAATAGGTCGTTCTCTTCGAGGTAGTACATAATATTCGAACAAAGTATATGTTCCAAAATCATACTGCAAATCGACGTCAATGAGATAGGCCTGTAATTTTGGGGATCACTCCTATTGCCTTTCTTGAATATTGGAGTAATTTGGGCAACTTTCCAGTCTTTGGGTACGGATCTTTCGCTGAGTGATCGGTTGTAAATTATAGCTAAGTACGGAGTTATTTCATCAGCATACTCTGAGAGGAATCTAGTTGGTATACAATCTGGCCCGGAAGATTTATTTTTGTTTAGTGCTTTAAGTTGTTTTACTACTCCAGGAACATCTACTTCTAAGTTTCGCATGCTGGCAGCTGTTCTTGGATTGAATACTGGAGTGTTCACTTCGTCTTCTTTGGTGAAAGAATTTCGGAAAGCTGTGTTTAGTAATTCTGCCTTAGCAGTACTGTCGTCGGTAGTATTACCATTGCTATCGCGTAGTGAAGGTATTGTTTGTGTTTTGCCGCTAGTGTACTTCACATATGACCAGAATTTCTTTGGATTTTCTGCAAGATTACGAGACAGGATTTCGTTGTGGAAACAACTATAAGATTCTCGCATTGAAGTCCGCGCTAGGTTGCGAGTTTCAGTAAAAGATTGTCAGTCTTGCGGATTCTGTGTCTTTTTAAATTTTGCATGCGTTTTTCTTTGTTTCTGTAACAGTGATCTGACCTGTTTTGTGTACCTCGGGGGGTCAGCCCCCTTTTTTATTAATTTATTTGGTATAAATCTCTCGATTGCTACTGATATTATGTCTTTGAATGTAAGCCACAACTGATCTACACTCGCATTTTTAGTTTTGAAGGACTGGAGACTATCACTCAGGAAATCGTGAAGCGAATTTTTATCTGCTTTATTGAATAGATATATTTTTCGTTTATTTTTGGTGCATTTGGGAATTTCGATATTCAGTCTCGCTACTACAACTCGATGTTCGCTAATCCCTGTATCTGTTTTGATGCTCTTTACTATCTCGGGATTATTTGTTGCTAGGAGATCAAGAGTATTTTCGCAACCACGTACTATTCTAGTGGGTTCATGAACTAACTGTTCGAAGTAGTTCTCAGAAAAAGCATTCAGAACTAGTTCGGACGATGTTTTATATTTGCCCCCGGTTTTGAATACGTAATTATGCCAACATATCGAGGGTAAATTAAAGTCGCCACCGATTATAACAGTATGCTTCGGATACCTATTTGAAATATGATTCAAGCTTTCTTTGAACATTTCTGCAACCGCATCGTCTGAGTCAGGGGGCGGATAAAAAGATCCAATTATTAATTTATTTCGGTGGTCAGGTATAACATCTACCCAGACCAATTCACAGGAAGTATCTGCCTCAATTTCGTTGCAGGATAAACCGTTTGTAACAGCAATAAACACGCCACCCCCTGTTTTATTTATTCTATCCTTTAAGAAGACCATTTGACCCTTTGAAAAAATTTCGGCCGAATTTATCTCAGGCGTCAGCCAGCTTTCAGAACCTATAATGATTTGTGCCTCAGTACTTTCTATCAGCGCTTGGAGCTCTGGAACTTTCCCAACACAGCTACGACAATTTACAACTGTTACACCAATGGTTTTTATGTCTACTTTCTTCCCGTGTCTGACCTGCCCCCTTTGAGACTGAAACCCATTTTGTGTATTCCCGAGGCCATCTAACCTAACAAAACCGCCCAGTCCACGCCACACAGCCCCCGCTACCCGTGTAGCCGCTTCCTGAGTGTAGTGGACTCCTGACCTATTTAGCGGAACCCGAAAACCCACCACCCTTTGGCGCAAGTCGAGGAATCTGCAGCCGACACGGTCGCAGAACCGTCTGAGCCTCTGATTCAGACCCTCCACTCGGCTCTGAACCAAAGGTCCGCAGTCAGTCAGCTCCGCTTTCATATTGCAAGCAAGACTGGCACTCTTAACCACTTCTGATAGCCGCTCAAAACCAGAGAGGATCTCTTCCGATCAAAAGCGACACACATCATTGGTCCCAACATGAGCCACCAACTGCAGTTGGCTGCACCCTGTGCTCTTCATGGCATTCGGAAGGAGCCGTTCCACATCCGGAATGACTCCCCCCGGTATGCACACGGAGTGCACATTGGAATTCTTCCCCTCCCTAGTAGCCATTTTCCTAAGGGGCTCCATTACCCGCCTAACGTTGGAGCTCCCAACAAACCCACCCTCTGTGAGTGCCCGGATCTTGAAGGCAGAGGGGCGAGTACAGGACAAGCGACACCATCCGCATCAGGAACATCCCCAGCCACAGACAGCGCCTCGAATCTGTTGGCAAGACTAACCGGGGAGGCCTCCACTTCGGTCCCCCGGGAAGTCTTACGCCGCCTGACACGCGCTGAGGGGACGTCCCAATCCACCACGGATTGGGGGGCTACCCCCTCGCGGGCAGTGAGCGGGCTGGCCACAGCCGCAGGCCGATCGGAGGGCACAACAGACGCACAGGGCGTCTGCTGTACCCCCGCGAGCGGCCCACAACAGCGGCGCCCACCCACCGCAGTCTCAAGCGTTGCCAGCGAAGCCAACGCCGCCTGAAGCTGCGAACGAAGAGTCACCAACTCTGCCTCCATCCGTTCACAGCAGTCACAGTTCCTAGCCATTCTAAAAACCTTTGTTCCTTACAAGTAAGTACGTCAGAGGACTCAGTAGTTTGATAAACAGTGAGCTTTGTAAAGTATACACCTAACGCTGAACTGTTTATTAACGGCGAATCTGAAAAATATATACGCGAGCTAATAAATAAAAAAATTCAGTAACTGACCTGACAAATAAACGCAATTCTTAATAAACAAACACGCGAGCACACTAAAGTATAAAGAGCTGCAAGAGGAAGTACACACGAAATGTAAATAAGTCGCTTCTATTAAGAAGTCGGTTCCGTACAATGTAGAGCTGCTGCTGGTCACGTGTGCACTGGCCGCCGGTAACTGAGCAACTGAAGTGTAGGATTACCAACCGCGAGTACGATCAAAACAAAACAGAAGCAGTGAGTGGCGGATTTACACTGCGGATGAATACACTGAACTGACTAGTTGAACGCGAATCTAAGTAAATATACACAGCAGCAAGAGAAGTTTGATAAACAACGAGCTTTGCAATGTATAAACCTAACGCTGAACTGTTTATTAACGGCGAATCTGAAAAATAAATACGCGAGCTAATAAATAAAAAAATTCAGTAACTGAGCTGACAAATAAACGCGATTCTTAATAAACAAACACGCGAGCACACTAAAGTATAAAGAGCTGCAAGAGAAAGTACACACGAAATGTAAATAAGTCGCTTCTATTAAGAAGTCGGTTCCGTACAATGTAGAGCTGCAGCTGGTCACGTGTGCACTGGCCGCCGGTCACTGAGCAACTGAAGTGTAGGATTACCAACCGCGAGTACGATCAAAACAAAACAGAAGCAGTGAGTGGCGGATTTACACTGCGGATGAATACACTGAACTGACTAGTTGAACGCGAATCTAAGTAAATATACACAGCAGCAAGAGAAGTTTGATAAACAACGAGCTTTGCAATGTATAAACCTAACGCTGAACTGTTTATTAACGGCGAATCTGAAAAATAAATACGCGAGCTAATAAATAAAAAAATTCAGTAACTGAGCTGACAAATAAACGCGATTCTTAATAAACAAACACGCGAGCACACTAAAGTATAAAGAGCTGCAAGAGGAAGTACACACGAAATGTAAATAAGTCGCTTCTATTAAGAAGCCGGTTACCGTACAATGTAGAGCTGCTGCTGGTCACGTGTGCACTGGCCGCCGGTAACTGAGCAACTGAAGTGTAGGATTACCAACCGCGAGTACGATCAAAACAAAACAGAAGCAGTGAGTGGCGGATTTACACTGCGGATGAATACACTGAACTGACTAGTTGAACGCGAATCTGAGTAAATATACACAGCAGCAAGAGAAGTTTGATAAACAACGAGCTTTGCAATGTATAAACCTAACGCTGAACTGTTTATTAACGGCGAATCTGAAAAATAAATACGCTAGCTAATAAATAAAAAAATTCAGTAACTGAGCTGACAAATAAACGCGATTCTTAATAAACAAACACGCGAGCACACTAAAGTATAAAGAGCTGCAAGAGAAAGTACACACGAAATGTAAATAAGTCGCTTCTATTAAGAAGTCGGTTCCGTACAATGTAGAGCTGCAGCTGGTCACGTGTGCACTGGCCGCCGGTCACTGAGCAACTTAAATGTGATTTGCAGTAGAGATGGGCTAAACCGTGATTTTCCGCTAACAGTGATTTCCGTGATTGCTACTTTTAAATCACCGTGATTCTAAACCGTGATTAATCACGGTTTAGAATCACTGTTTGAGGTATTCACGACATGTATCCCTCCGCGATTTCTACTCCTCCCGCTATTCCGTGATTTCAGCTCTTTCCGCTATTTCGTGATTTCTGCTCTTTTCGCTATTTCCGTGATTGAATCGCCGCGATTCCGGCGACTTGTATGATTTACCATGGAAGTGACAAAAATTGAGTTAGATACTTTTGTTATAATGTTTCATCCGCCAGTAACTAATTTATCGTCTCTTTGTTGTTATGAAAGTTATGTTGTGAACCAAGAAAAGTAAATCTCAACAAATAAGTCAATAGTAAGTATAGTTTAAAATAACTGTACAATTAACTTTCTAACCACATCAAGACAATGAAAGAATCGTAAATATTCTTAGTAAGATACACACTTATAGACGACGAACGGCGAAATGGACGACATGTGTTTTTCAATTTTTAACATCTTCCTGCCGGGCCCTGGCGATTTTCTAGGAAAAACGCACTAGTGCACTAGTGTATGGGAACTGGTCGCTGTCCATAATCGGCTTTTAGCCGGTACACCCGCTCTTCGCTAATCGGTGATTCACTGCTATACCCGTTCTTCGCTCATCGGTGATTCGCTGCTATACCCGCTATTTGCTGCATTGATATTAGTACAGATTTCGACCCACAGATGGCTCTTTTAGCCTTTGCCTTTGCTACTTCTCTTTCCGCACCTCCTCTTCGCTTTTCCGCTATTCGCTGCTACACCTGCTAGTCGCTGCTGTATTTAGCACTCATTTCGGCCACCAGATGGCTCTTTGTAGTTTGTAGTACTGCTGTTCACTGCTATTCCTGCTCGTCGCTACCAAACCGTGACCGTGACTGAAATCACGGTCAGATTCCAGATCGCCGCGACCGTGAAAACAGTGAATTTTCAATCACCGTGATTTTTCACGAGTACGTGATTTCTTGTCCATCCCTAATTTGCAGAGTATCGATGTAGATGTAGATGTATAAATCTAATGGGTATACAATCCGGACCAGAAGACTTGTTCTTGTTAAGTGATTTTAGTTGCTGCACTACTCCGATGATATCTACTTCTACGTTACTCATTACGGCATCTGTTCGTAATTCGAAATCTGGAATATTGGTTTCGTCTTCTTTGGTGAATGAGTTTCTAAAAGCTATGTTTAGTAACTCTGCTTTAGTAGCGCTGTCATCGGCAGGATCGCCATTACTATCAGGTAGTGAAGGTATTGTTTGTGATTTGCCCCGAGTATATTTGACATATGACAAAATCTCTTTGGGTTTTCAGTCAAGTTACGAGAAAGAGTTTCGTTGTGATAAATATTGTAGGCATCTCGCATTGAAATCCTCGCTAAATTTCGAGCTTCTGAGTACGATCACAAATCCTGGGGATTTTGTGTTCGTTTAAATTTAGTATGCCTTTTCCTTTGCTTGTGCAACAGTGTCCTGACCTGTTTTGTGTACCAAGGGGGATCGCCTCCTTCTTTTATTAATTTATTAGGTATAAAACTTTCAATTGCTGTCGATACCACTTCTTTGAATTTGAGCCACATCTGGTCTACACCTACGTTTAGTGTTAGAAACGAGTGGAAGCTGTCTTTCAATAAGCAATGTATTTTGTTTCTATCTGCTTTCCCGAACAAATATACTTTGCGTCTATTTATGGTAACTTTGGGACTTTCGATATTCAATTTCGCTACGACAGCTCTGTGTTCACTAATACCTGTATCCGTTTTGATGCTCGTTATGAGCTGTATGCTGTATACGTGAGACAAATAGGAAGGAAGCTTGAAGTAATGTTCCGCGAGCACGTGACATTAGATACATGTTACGAAGTTTTCGACAGCCACGTGACCCGGCGGACACTTTGTGTCCTCTTCCCGCACTAACTGACTTCTCACTCTGTAACACAACACGTGTAGCCAATATCACTGCCTCGAGAAATCGCGATAGGGCAAAGGCGATCTTGGCAGAAAGGAATCGATCCAACGAATAGTCATGGTTCATTTATGGTTTGGTCGTGTTTTTCATGGAGGGCCTTGTGAATTTTATTGTTTTGTGTCGCACAATCACAGCACAGACCTACACTGATATTTTAAGCAACTTCTTGCTTACTACTGTTATGGCATGTCAGTTGCATCTTACAACACGATCGAACACTTGTTCATAATGCAAGGCCATGGGCGGAGTGGTTTAGCCGCGGCGGAATAGCCGTGCTCACTGCGGCGTCGTGTTGCGGTACGTTCTGTCGTTTGCCGTCGGGGGTTCGATTCCCCCTTCGGGCATTGTTGTTTGTCTTGTCCTTAGGTTAGTTTAACTTACTTTAAGTAGTTTGTATGCTAGGAACTAATAACCCAGCAGTTACGTCCCATAGAATAACAAAAATTTGAACATTTTTTAGCAGAGTGGTTACACGATAATAACATCTCTGTAATTGAGTGGATTTCACAGACTTGAATCCTACAGAACACTTTTGGGACGATTTAGAACGCCGACTTTGGTCCAGGCCTCACCGACATCGATACCTTTCCTGAGTGTGGCACTCAGTGAAGAACGGGCTGCCCTTTGCCAAGGCACGTTCCAGCACCTGATTGAATGTATGCCTGCGAGAGTGGTAGCTGTCACCAATCGGCAATTCCAGCACAGCCGATGGAGGGCGAAACGAACTTGTATGTCATTTCCAGCCAACGTTCGGAAACTTTTGATCCCGTAGTGTACTTTTATACATCTAATATATAAAGCAGAGTTTCCGTATGTTTGTACGTGTTGCATACAAATCTACACTTTTGATTCAGTCTTTCTCAAATTTTATACAAGTAAGCTTCAATATATGAGAACGGTCGCCGTAAGTGTAAGAACCACGTACGATACTTAGTTGACGAGATATGACGTCATAAACAATGGGATGCGCGGAGAAATGCTTCATTTTGTGACAAAGCTGCTCATTTTCTCCTAACCCATTGGACCGATTTCGACCAAATTTGGTACAAACATTTCTTACCGTGAGGTAACAATTGCTGTATGGTTAAGAATCACATAAGGCACATGGTTCAAAAGATATTACGTCATAACCAATAGAAATCGGAAAAAAATACCATATAATGCGGCGAGATTTTATAAATACGCTATATGAGAATGACAGTACTTAGCGACTTGCAACAAACTTTAAACATAATTTCAAACCTTTATTATACTTTTCTCGCTGACAACCATACCAAAATGATGAAAGGAAAAACGTTTCTAGCTTACTACTTTTCCGCTGTCCACGGAGTGAAACTACGCAATTCGGTACGACGTTACAATTTATAATTTCTACACTTCAAATTGTAGCCGCAGGAAATTTTACAGAAAAAATACACGCATACAGTTAAGTGTTGCATCTAAATTGTATCACTGTAAGACACTCAGTTCATGAGATATGAGCAAATAAAAAGTAACGTTAATGGAAAACCGCCCCATCATGCACCAAGTTCTAATCTATTACTTCTTTACTGCTAATTATTCTATTCCCAAGAGATTTTATAGACATGCGGCCCTTATACAAATGAATATATACCTGAAAAGGGGCAGGAATAAATGAATAAATGCCCGGCCAACGCCGGGTTTTCACCTAGTAATGGATTACGACGATATTTTATAAATTGACGTGATCACATTAGTTCCATCTGGGATCAACAGTTTCCTTTAGTGAATGTAACACGATTTACGTTATTTCCTTTCTTTGTAGTCATAACCTAGTAGAAAACTCTTACAATCAATGGAATGCTGCTCTTAAAAGCTCATACCGAAACCAAACTGTATAAACTCTGTACGAACTACATTACATATCAGCTAATTAACTGAGTCCTTAAAAAGTTATAGTAGGTTCCAAATGTTTCAACAAATTCTCTTTTTGTAAATTAGATTGTCCTAATGAAAAGATCAAACCAAAACTGTATGAGTGGCTGGTCGATCATCCTTTTTATTCACTCCATGAATTCTTTGAATTCAGTCAAAAACAAATAATATTGTAAACTTTGCCATTTCCTGATGTATCATATTAATAGTTTAGTTCCCTATATTAATAGTGTTAGTAATAAGAATTAATTTTGGTTTTTCTCTGTAACAGTTGTAACAAGTAGTCATAAAACTGATGTAAATATCTCTTTGTATTATCATATGTTATCCCGTACTTTTTTTTCTGTATTGGTACATTTTGATTGATTGGTTTTATTACCCTATTTATCTATATGGTATTTCCTGTCTATTGACCATTACAAAACCATTGTAAAAGTAGTAATCCAAACTCTTGTATATAATTTTGTACCTACTTTGTAACTTGACGTTGTCTATTGCTTTTTGTAAGTCTAACGACAATAAAATATTATTATTATTATTAATTTCAGAGCACAGCTAATTCCTTCCAGCACTCCATTCCGGTCGAGTCGGTCCGGCTGGTGACCTGTTGAGCGGGAGCTGATAATTGAAATGAAGTCACATGTTTGCGGGCTGTGCATATTAGTGTCCCTGTCAATATGGCGCCGTCTGGCGCTGCCCGCCGTCAGGACGGCCGGAAATTGGCCCGCCACGACGCTTCCCGCCGCGCACAGCGGCTGTCAGCGCGTCTTTCACTGTGTATCCGGCTATGGCCCGTGAAGGCGGGTGCTCATATCCAACGCTCTTTTCAAACGCCCGTCTCGTCTCTGGGCGCCAGTAAAAGTACTTGGCACCAATAGGAGTACCCTCCATCAGGTGTCAGTGCATCAAAGCTAACTTACCATTTTGACTGAGGCCGTTTCCCAACGCGGGTTCGAATCTCAGGCATGGATGTTTGTGCTGTCTTTAGTATAACTTAGTATATAAGTAGCTTGTAAGTTTAGGAGCTAATGGCCCCGCAGTTAAGTTCATAAACGTAACAAAAATTTGAACATTTTGACTGATTATTCCATCAGTTCTTGGTGGAACGTCAAAGAATGAGGTTAACCAATTGCGAACATCTACATACATACTCCGCAATTCACCGTAAGGTGCGTGTCGGAGGGTACGGATTTCCTTTCCTATCCCTCTCCCAAATAGGACGAGGAAAAAAAGAATGCCTATATGCCTCCGTACGAGCCCTAATTCTCTTGTCTTTGTGATCTTTAGGCGAAATATACGTAGGCGGCAGCAAGATCGTACTACACTCAGCTTCAAAATCCGGCCCTCTAAATTTACTCAACAGAAATTCACGAAAAGAACGTCGTCTTTCTTCCAGCGATCCCCAATTGAGTTGCCGGAGCTTTTGTGTGACACTCGCGCATTGGTCGAACCTACCAGTAACAAATCTAGCTGCTCGCCTCTGAACTGCCTCTATGTCTTCCTTTAAACTGATCTGCTGCGGGTCCCAAACACGTGACCAATACTCAATGTCGTACAAGCGTTTTATACGCGGTCTCCTTTATAGGTGAAGTACATCTTCCCAAAATTCTCCCAATAAACCGAAGTCGGCTGTCCGCCTTACTCACAACTGTCCTTACATGTTCGTTTCATTTCATATCGCCCTGTCATGTTACGCCTAGATATTTGAACGACGTGACAGCATCAACAAGCTCACTACTAATGCTGTATTCGAACATTATAGGATTGTTTTCCTACTCATGCACATCACCTTACATTTTTCAACATTGAGAGCTAATTGCCACTCTTCGCACCAACTAGAAATTTTGTATAAGTCATCCTATATGCTATTACAGTCAGTTAAAGACGACACCCTTCCAGCCAGTCACAAATCTGTGCACCTATTCCATAAGCTCATATCTTCGTTATCAGTCTGCAGTGTGGCACCGCCTCGAACGACTTTTTGAAGTCGAGAAAAACACAATCCGCCTGTTGCCCTTCATCCATGGCTCGCAAGATGTCATGTGAGAAAAGGGCAAGCTGAGTTTCATATGAACGATGTTTCCTAAATCCGTGCTGATTCATAGAAAGAAGCTTTTCCGTTTCAAGGAAATTTACTATATTTGAACTGAGAATATGCTCTAAAATTCTACATGAAACTGATGTCAACGATATTGGCAAGTAATTGTGTGGGTCAGTTCTCTTTCCTTTCTTATAAATGGGAGTCACCTGCGCTTTTTTTCCAATCATTAGGAACTTTGCACTGAATTAATGATTCGCGATAAATTCAAGCTAAGTAGAGGGCCAATGCCGCAGAATTGTCTTTGAAAAAACGAACCGGTATTCCATCCGGACCAGCAGACTTTTTCGTATTTAGCTCCCTCAGCTGCTTCTCTACTCCGGTACGTTGATCAAATGATGGTACATTTGTGCGGTCCTCCTGCGTGAAAGATGTCTTAAAGGTTTAGTTTAGAACTTCACCTTTCCGTTTGCTTTCTTCTATTACTGCCCCGGAATGATCAACGAGTGACTGGACAGTGTGCTTTGACCCGCTTATCGATTTTACATAGGACCAGAATTTTTTCGGGTTCTCGGAAAGATCTTTTGGTAAGGTATGGCTGTGACAATCATTGTATGCTCCGCGCATCGATCTTTTTATAGAGGCACGAATCTCTACTAACTTTTGCCTGTCATCATTTGCGTGTTCTTTTTTGAATCGAGTGAGCAAGAGTCTTTGCTTTCTCAGCAGCTTTCTAACATTATTATTATACCACGGTCGATCTTTTCCATACTTAATCGTCTTTACTGGCACATATTTCTCTAACCCTTCATTTACAATGCACTTAAATTTAGTCCACAATTCCTTTACATCCATAGTCCTGGTATTAAACGAGGCCCATTCGTTTTCTAAGTGCGATCCTAACATTTGCTTATTGGCTCTTCCCAACAAAAACACGCTCCTAGCCTTTTTCATTGGTTTATGAAATTTGCTCACCATCGACGCTATGACAATATCATGATCACTAATTCCTGTCTCTACAGAGACATCGTTAATAAGATCAGGCCTGTTCGTGGCTATAAGGTCTAGAATATTTCCATTGCGCGTGGGTTGCCGGTTTAACTGCTCAAGACAGTTTTCGGAGAATGTGTCCAAAAGTAGCTCGCAAGACTGCTTGTCTGTACCGCCTGAAATGTAACTAGCGAGGTCCCAATCTATACTCTTAAGGTTGAAGTGTCCTCCGACTAATATTACATTGCCCGGATACCTATGCACTACCTTGTTTAGACTTTCTTTGAATGATTCTAAAACTGCAACAGCAACACTGGGGGGCCGGTAAAAACACCCAACTATTAACTTTACTTCTTTTGGACCTGTTATACGTGCCCAGATAACTTCACAGTTACTTTCAATATACACAAGACTGTGATTTTAATACAAATGCGACTTACCTGAGTTACGTCATCGACGTACACTGACTTAGCTTTACTGTCTGTAAGCCTATTGGACTAAACTGCTGTGGTCATCAGTTCCTAGACTTACAAACTACTTAAGGTAACTTGCACTAAACTAAGGACAACATTCACCGTCCTATCGAGTTGCTTGCCTTGCTTTCGGTTCCAATGATCACTTGCATCACTACCCATTTAATCGAAAATTAATCCCTCGTGTCATCACAGACTACAACAAATTTCATTTTATTCATCCTCTTAAAAATATTCCAAAGTATAAGGTTATTAGTTCCTAGGCTTAAAACTGCTGAAACTAGCTTATGCTATCGACAACACACACAAGCAACCTCGCGTTCCACTGCAAGGCGCCACAGAACGCTTGGTCACTCACTCAGCACACATCACAGTACAGTGCTGTGTTGCTCAACCTGTGAGTGGCTCCCCAACCCCCCTTTCCTCCGGAACGTCATGAAATCTTCCTGCGAGGGAAGTGTGGGGGAGTGTGTCTGGAGGAGGGTCACTGTCACTGTGGTAAGTAGTTGCGCTGTAAAATAACCAGACCAGTGCGTGACATAGGTCACATAAAAGTGATATTAAGTTTCTTATAATTCGAATTGAATAAAATATAGAGAATTTTTTTTTTAAATTATCCATGGCAGGACGGGCAATCTTCTTACTTTAAAGTATTAAAATGCCAAGATCACAATTAATTAATCTAGTTTTTGACGACCGGTCTCGGTACACTTAGGGTACCATCATCTGGTCACTTGGACCCTATGCTTTCAGTTTCGCGAAGGCGCACGACGCTATAATGGTACGTAAATCATAAATCTTCTAACACACCACTTATAAAATTTAAAAGATTTTTGATTTACGTACCATTATAATTTCATGTGCCTTCACGAAATGGAAACTCCTTTAATATACCACTTATAAAATTTAAAAGATTTTTTATTGATGTACCATTATAATGTCGAGCGGCTTCAAGAAATGGAAAGCATAGGACACAAGTGACCAGATGATGGTACCCTAAGTGTACCAAACCGGTCGTCAAAAAATAAATTGATTAATTGCGATCTTGGCAATTTAATAATTTAATGTAGAGACTTTCATAATAAATATATTGCATTAAGGACGAATAAAGGGAAAGCCTAAAAAATATTTTCTGGAACTAATAGATAAGAAAATGCAGAGGTTGCAGTACACAATTTTGGGAAATTCTAAATAACGGTTTACTTCAGTACAGTTTCTCCATACAGTGCGATCTTGCTTAACAAACATAATTTATTTCTATGCATTATTTCATAAAAAAGGATTGCTAGTTCTTTTTCTGTTATTTACGTTACCTGTTTCGACTGGTTTTACTGCCATAATCGGTACTGTATCCAGTTCAAATGTTTGTTAAGCTTATGGGACTTAACTACGAGGTCATCAGTCCCTAAACTTACAAACTACTTATGAACTACCTTATACTAAAGACGGCACAAATATCCATGCCCGAGGGGGGATTCGAACCCCCGACTGTAGTGGCCGTGCAGACCGTGACTGAAGCGCCTCAGTCCCCTCGGCCACCGCGGCCGGCCTGTATCCAGTCATGCAAAATCGTACTCAGTTTACTAATAATTAGAGAACCGCACATCTTTAATATAAATTCCAGTCCTTTTGAAACCACCTATCTCTAATACAAAATAATTCCCATCACTTAGGAAATTTAAAAGATAAAGGTATTTGTTAACACTATTACTGGCGTATCATAAAGAAAATGAAACAATTCGTTAAGAGCCGGATTGGCCGCGCGTCGTAGAGAGACACATCGTGGACTGCATAGTCCCTCCCGCCCGAGGTTCGAGACCTTCCTCATGCATGGTTGTTTGTCTTGCACTCAGCATAAGTTAATTTAAGTTTGGGCATTTGAGGTTACAAACATTCCATCATTTTTCAAATGTTTCTGACTTCTTGGTAATATATGATGGGGCTTTATTTATTATTGGCGAA
This sequence comes from Locusta migratoria, assembly GCA_026315105.1. Taxonomy (NCBI): domain Eukaryota; kingdom Metazoa; phylum Arthropoda; class Insecta; order Orthoptera; family Acrididae; genus Locusta; species Locusta migratoria. The sequence goes on from CM048747.1 coordinate 110,503,649, forward strand.
AAACCTCATTAAGTTTCCTATGTTATGATATTTGTATGATAAAGATAGGTGGGGATGGAATGCGCAACATCTGACAATACGATTCGGTGAATAGTACTGTAACAGCAACCTAGATGAACTATGAACGGCAGTTACCTTACTGTCCATCGAAATAGTCACCTGCCATAACTATTCACCGCTGAGCTCTGTGATACATGTCCCGGAAACTTTCCACGCGGTCTTCCCTTTGGCTGAATAATCTGCAGAATTCTCGTCACGTTTCGTTGGAAGTCATGAATGTCTTCAGATCTCTTTCCTTTCAAAGCGCATTTGTCTCGATGAAACAGGAGGAAGTCTGGTGGATTGACTATGGTGGATGTTCAAGTTGTATCCTACCCCCCCCCCCCCCGCCCCCATTTGCCAGTAATTGTTTGGCGATTTTGGCTGCGTGTTGGTGAGAGTCGTTGTGAACAAAATTGCAAAAACCCTGAGTAAACGTTGCATAACGCAAGTTAAAGTTTCAAAGTACTTTGCAGCATTCAGCGTTGTTCCCTCAGGTAGATATTCCTTTTAAAAATGCCTAACTGGCATTTGTTCACTCTATTTGAAACCTATTAGACCACGATGTAAACAGCATTTTTTCACTTTATGTGACTACCCTTTTTCCTTTTGTATTGCTTAACTTTCAATTGTACCTATCTTTTCTTCAGTTTTGCCGGTCGCGGTGGCCGAGGGGACTGCGGCGTACCACTCACGGTCTGTCCGGCCACTACAGTCGGGGGTTCGAATCCCCCCTCGGGCATGGATATTTGTGCCGTCCTTAGTGTTAGCTAGTTCGTAAGTAGTTTGTAAGTTTAGGGACTGGTCACCCCGTAGCTAAGTCCCATAAGCTCTACAAACTTTTATTTTTTCTTCACTTGGGACGGAGCCACTAGGCAATAGATACACGTATGACACGCCATCTGGCAATTAATATCTGTGCTCATGTATTGCGCCATTACTGTACTTAGTTACTCTGTCATGTTACCAGAACAACATATAACGAATATCACTGACTACCAGAAAGCCCAGCAGAGAAATGCGAAAGTTTCCCTGTCACTCTCAAACCGTTTGGAGGTGCGTCAAACTCGTCACAGAGCCTTCGTACAAAATATGTGCAGATGGCTACAAGCGAGCAACACGTAAGTTTAGATCAGTTATCCCTCTCTTCTAAAAAAAAAATCATTCCATGTGTACTGGATATAATAGAAAATAACAGAAAAACTCAGTATGGCAAGCAATTTATGGGTAAATTTACTTTCAACGATAGGGTATGAGTGCAAGTTTATAACAAAAGTATTATATGATGTTTTGTAATATTTTTGTTCTGTTGCTCTATATAGTTATGATTTTTCATTTAGCAGATTTTGATGAGGGCCCAGGCCGAAACGCATTTAATAAAGTAATTTATAGCCAACAAATGACTTATCAATACAGCGACTTATACAGCTTTTTGTAGACTTAATTCGCCATTCAACATGGTCGCTTGTCTACTCCATGACTTGATATCACTATTACGAATCAGTTACATAAGTGCAAACGGTTGGCAAAATCATGTGATTCTGAATGGTGAACTTTCTGCACATGAAAGGGATCCAGTCCAATCTCATGAAGAATCCTACATCCCTTAGATTGTGACACGTTCAATCGGGTAGCTGAGCGACATGTACTAGGACGAGAACTGCGCTCTACTGAGTTAAGAATGTTTTCCTCTTCGACAACGTCATTATGTCTTTCAGAATGAATACGAATACAGGGAAGAGTACCAGTTTCCAGCAGTGTTCGATGGTACACTAAATGTTTTAGCACTAGTATACCGACGATGATACTCAGAAATAACACCTTTCGCATTATCATCACAGAAGCCCACAATGCACACCATTACTTTATACTTGTGAGAAGAAAACTTATAAGGCATCGCAGAGTAAAGAGTGACTGATCAACAACGTGGTTGTTATGCTAACTACATGTTTTGACACTAGTATACCGACGATAATACTCGGCGACAACAGCTTTCGCATTACCATCACAGAAGCCCAAAATGCACACCATATCTTCATACTCGTGACATGAAAACTTGTCATGCGCCTCTGGGACCAAGAATGGTTCGCCGTCATGGATAATAAGTCGCGGTCAATAAAAGACACTGTTAGGCCCTGGCGTGCATCCGTACAGCCTGTCAGGTGTGTTGAAGTCTGCTTAACAAGACTTCGAATCGGACACTGCCCCCTGACGCATAGATTCCTTCTTTGTGCGACGAGGCCCCTACTTGTGATGCTTTTGGTGTGCTGATAACTATTCAGCATATTTTCTGCGAGGGAACAAGCCGGTTTGTCGGATGACTTCCGTTCCATTTTAGGTGATAGTGATATGACAGTGGCACGCTTTCACGATTTTGTGTTTTGGCTGACCTCCTGCCAAAGATCTTAGGTCGACGGTTCTAAAATATAGATAGAGGAAGATAGGATCGTTCGGTCCATCCCTCTATGTTTAGCCCGCCTTCTTTGTAGCCTTGCCCCCCATTTGTCTGTTTTGTCTAGTTTCTTATTACTGCCACTGAACCTTTCTTTATTATACATATGATATAGGAGGATGAGCGTACGTCGTTTCGTATTGTCTCTTCCCTTGCCTGTCTCCTGCGCCATTTAGCAGTATTGGACTCACCTCTTCCTAGTATGGGCGCTGATGACCACGATGTTGAGCGCCCTAAAGCTCCAACAACAACATGAAAACTTGTAAGGCATCGCAATGTGTACTGTTCACCGGAGATAATAACAGTAAACAGTGACTGATCATCCACGTGGTTGTTATGCTAAAGTAGCGCTCGTTTCACTTGTCTGCATAAGACTGCCTGTGAACACAATTACAGCGCTCCATAGACCGAGGCATGTTTCGAAACTCCGTTGTAGCTCCTTAATTATGGATATGATCTCGTAACTGTACTGACTTTCTTTTGTTCCAAATAACCTAAGAAATAACGTCCAGCAATCGGAGGAAAACCCCATGACTCAGGCTGTATAGAGCGAAAACATTTTCTGTTATTACAGACTTTCCAAAGAAAATGCACCTGCCTTCCTTCGAGTGCGATGCAGTTCTTCGTGATTTCTATAACGGAGTCGTCGTTAATAGAGGAAAGCAGTTGGTGCGTCGAGCTTCCTGGCGTGCAGTAGGCGGCGGCTAACACGCGGGCGTGTGGGCTGGGCACAATCTGATTCCGGGGCCGCGCGCGCCTGGCTGCGGATTAACAGGGGAGCATCATTGTTTGCTACGTCACAACCAGGCGCGCGCCCGCATTTGCATACCGTAATGCTATCAGGAGCCGCGGATTAAATGGCCCGACATGATGAGATCGACTTAACCTGCGCCGCGCCGCGCCGCGCCGCTCGTCCAATCTCGCTCACATCGCTACGCCGGCTGCGGAAAAACGGCGCAGCGAACAGCGCGTAGCTGCCAGTGGCTCACAACATGGCGGCCGCGGGCGTAAACGTACACGAGAGAGATGGGTTCCGGTGGTTTCCAACTCTGTGACGTGCCGCAGATCTTCTCTCGTTATCTTTATGTCGTTCCCAATAATACTTCTCGTATTGTCTGGCTTTTTTTCCTCTATATCAACCGATAACGCCTATCGTTACATCATCCGACCAATGCTTTGCAGCTTCCAACCCGTCTAGATTTCCTATCCCCCGCCTATTACAGATCCCACCAGATCCTCAAACGCCCTCCGCCTCATTTACCGCATCCGCCTCCCCTTCCCCACGTGCATCCTTTACGACTTAATTCATTTTCCTCACCTCCTGATTCTTAGAACAAATCCGCATTCTCTCATTTCTCGTAAAATAGACTCCCACAACCCATTGGTTTTCCCCTATCCTTATCAATGATGGGACTCTGCCACACCTACATCATTGTATTCCTTCCCGCTACCTCCACCTTCACATGTTTCACATCCTTCCCAGTGCCACTTCCGCCACCTCTTCCACCATCGCGACACCTACCCAACCTACAACCTTTCGTCTTGATTTGTGCAACTTCCCCTCCCTCTGTCCACTCTCTCTCCCTCTCCACGCTCTGATTCCCAGTTTCCTCCCCTCCTGAAGTCCTTACACTTCTTCCCCCCCCCCCCCTCACTATCTCCTCCCTTCGCATTTCGCGCCCCCTTCCTTTCCTTCACCCCTTTCGGGGCCCAGAGTGTCAAAATTTTAAGTGGTGCATCATTCATTCAGTGTTTTGACAAGTTGCGACCACTGCAAACCAAACCACTGTCGCCTGGGACTTTTTATCAGTGTCTCCAGTTTTGTCATAACCAGTTATATGGGTCAATCAGTATATTTTAAGCCAGTGTGGCAAGAATTAATCGTTATCACCTGTCTCAGCTATTCGCCAGACTTTCAGCATTTTATGTTTTAAATACGCCTGTTTTAACTCCATTATGTTTTAAAGAAACTTGTTGTTGTTATGGTCTTTAGTCCGGAGACTGGTTTGATACAGCTCTCCACCCTGCTCTATCCTGAGCAAGCCTCTTCATCTCCTCATAAAACTGCAACCTATTTCAATAGGCTTATTATATTCAAATGTTTCAAATGTTTGTATAGTTTATGGGACTTAACTACAGGGTCATCAGTCCCTAAACTTACAAACTACTTATCATCTAGCTTATCCTAAGGACGGCACAAATATCCATGCCCGAGGGGGGATTCGAACCCCCGACCGTAGTGGCCGTGCAGACCGTGACTGGAGTGCCTCAGTCCCCTCGGCCACCGCGGCCGGCTTATTATATTCAACTCTTGGTCCCCCTCTGCGATTTTTACCCCACACACTTCCCTCCAACACTAAATTCCTTGGTGTCTAAGTATGTATCCTTTGAATCGACCCCGTCTTTTGGTCAAAGAACGTCAGAAATTCCTTTTCTCGCCAATTCTGATCAGTACCTCCTCATTAGTTACGCGATCCACCCAACTAATCTTCCATCCATCTGTAGCACCACATTTCGAAAGCCTCAATCCTCTTGCTGCCCGCTCTGTTTATCGTCCTTGTTTCACTCGTATACAAGGCAACACTCCACACAAATTCCTTTAGAAAGGACGTCCTTATGCTTATATTAATATTCGATGTTAACAAGTTTCTCTTTTTCAAAAACATTTTTCTTCCCATTGCCATTCTGCATTTTATATCCTCTGCACTGCGACCTCGCATGTTATTTTATTTCCAAGTAACAAAACACGTTTACCTACATTACTAATTCCTTCAGCATCGCCTTTCTTAGTCTGCATTCCGTTACCCTTGTTTTGCTCTTATTAATGTTCGTCGTATATGCTCCTTTCAACAAACTGTCCATTCCGTTCAATTTCTCCTCCAGGTCCCTTGCTGTCTCTGACAGAATTACAATGTCATCAGCAAAAGGAAGGTTTTTATTTCTTCACCCTGATCTTTAATGCCTTTTTCAAATTTCTCCTTGCATTCTGTTATAGCTTGTTCATTGTACGACATTGGAGAAAAGCTACAAACCTGTCTTACACACTTCCCAACTTCTGCATCCCTTTCATGCCCTTTGGGACCTTCCTATCGGTATTCACGAATACGAATTTGGCAATACATAACTCAGGGTAGTAAAAGTTATGGCTCGCTGTTTCTGTTCAAAGGGGTGATTTAGGTATGTCAGCTTCTATGCCCTAAACAGTTACCCAATCTGTTTAAACAAGATCAATAATTAATCTGTAGTTTAGCCAATCTATAAATCTGCATAAGATGACGTGAAAATATATTTAAACAAACATAAATTAAACCTCTGAATAACTAACGAAATTGATTCTAAGATAAAGAAGTGATTCACTCATTTTGGACATGAAATTCGGAGGTGGTCCTTCTTCATACGTCGGTAAATAACTGAATATTTCTCCAACTACTGTTCATGAGAGGCACACTATCACACGCACTCGAGAATAAAGGTTCCATATTATCAATCGTATATTAGTGAAGTCCATCGAACACTGCAGATCCAAATCAATCAGCGATTAATTATAGTATTCGTTATAAAACACAGTTTGTCATCACACGAATACACGATTGCTGAATTGTCACAGTTCCACAGCCCATATACCGTTCGAAATGCGGCTTCAGACCGCCCAGCGCCACAACCTTTCACCACCACGTCCAAGTTACGAGTCCCTTCCCAAGCGTTCGAAAGCATGCTCTCCCTGTGCCCAAAATTGTATCCTATCGCGCATCCTAACGCCTCATCTTTAAAATACAATTTCCTTTCTGATATGTTATACATTTGAATATCACAGAGTTAAATGCTTTGGCCACCTCCCTACGAATGTTGTTTACATTTAACAAACAAATTCATAATTAACAATACTAAAATAGGTTGAGAGTAAAGCTCTTTGCTCAGCTAGCTATTCCCTTCACTAGGTCCAAACTGTTAGCCGGCTGGGTGTGGAACCCAACAGCCTGACAAAACCCGCCTTTCATATGGAAACAATCGGTTTCCCCCTGTATCTGTATTGTCACACCTTCAACTCGGATAACTGCTGTCTGATTTTTGTACAAGTTGTAAATAACCTTCCGTTCCTTATATTTTACTCCTATTGTTTTCAGAATTATAAAAAAATTAAATTTTTCTGATTTATCGCGTAATTTAAGTTCAGCGGACTTGTTTTAGTGGTCATGTGTATTACTTCACACTTTTCAGTATTTAGTGTCAATTGCCAATTTTCGCACCATGTAGAAATTTTGTCTAAATCGCTGTGCAGTTGCTATTCATCCTCTGTTGTCTTCACTAACCGATGAACTACAGCACCATCCGCGAACGGTCTACGAGAACTATTCAGATTATCGTATATCAACACAAGGAAGAGCAGAGAACCTATAACGCTGCCATGGAGAACGCCAGATATTACTTCTGTTTTACTCGATGTCTTACCGAGAATTACTACGAATTGTACCTTTTGTGATAGGATATCGTGAATCGTGACGGTCGTTTGGACGTACGACGTAAACCTGGCGAGCACTGACTCGTAGAGTGCATTTATCCTAGAGACACTACCCCGAACATAGGTCTCATGTTATGTCGGGCGGTAACCTACATGTCTCGTGCATCTTTGATGTTTATGGAGGGGACGCTGACGAATGTAATCTGATGTTCCACAGGATAATTCCCACACCGTGTGCGTGAAAATGTGCTGTGCAAGACGTTGCAGAAATTTCCCGTCAAGGACGATCTCCAGTACTGGGTCCAATCGAGCACGTGAGAGATCTCTAGGGGCGACAACTGACGCGTGCCACTGGTCATCTAAGAAATCTTGCAGTACCACGCGAACAGGTCGTGGATTAATGTACCCTAAGACAGTATAAGCTATCCGAATGATCGATGGACTCCAGAATTATCGCCTGAATTTTACCCGTGGAGGATACAGAACGTTCCTGGTGTTCCAGCAAGGTTCGGTACCTAGTACCTCAGTATCGCTTGAGTTAGTCATCTGTAAATGTTCCACCTTCATACAATCAAAATGCACTGTTCCAACAACAAATCTACAGTTAATTGTGAATCTCGGGGAGGGTGTATTAATGTTTAATTGCAGTAGTGCTGTTTTAGTTTCTGTTTTGGTCTGGAAAGGGTCACCTTTTCCCTCCAACACTAGAAACTGCACTAACCCAACTTAGAATAACTTACAATCAATCAAACGAAATTTGGTGTTGTGTCATTTCCTGGCAAAACTCCGCACTTTCTCTGCTAGCGTCGTCACTTAGTGCTTTGCATGTCCTTGTGAGTTGAGTGCGCCGGAAAACTTTATTTTTCATTAATTTACGTAGTGCTTTACTGCGGAAAGTGTTGCATTTTGTCAGATGAAATACGTGACCAAAAAATAAATAAATAAATAAAAATAAAAAAAGCATTGGATTCATCATTTACAATATTTCGGCAGTTGAAAATCGTCGTTTGTTTGATAATACACTGCCGTAAACTAGTGCACCTAGAAAGACGACTTCGACCCTGATCCTTGACGGCTTACTAAAAGTAGTGATAATAGTTGGAACGTGGTCCGCCAACAAATAGCATACTGAATAATAGTTACGAGAGCGCCATCAGCGTATATCATTTAATGGGAATGTTTACAGCTATAAGGCTCAATGTGACATCAACATATGAAAACAAGGCGTCTTGCCAAGGTGACCTTTGCTACAGTCGGCTGAGCGAGTATGGAGGGACCCGTCAGAACTGCGAAATAGTCTTTTCGGAGAATTTGCTCCCACAGTTTATACGTGCTGCATCAGTTACGTAACGATACTAATTGCAATGGTCACCTGATGGGGAACTGAACGACTACCCAGAACAGACGTCCGCCAAGAATATCGCATTTTAATAGTATCAGTGGCAGATGAAAGGTTTTTTTTATAATTTAATTTATTATAATATCAAACAATACAACCCATTACCTAAGACTAAAATGGGCAATAGTATAATACATAAATTTTTTACGGCTAAATGGTGACATTACATTTCATGACATTACATGTTTCTGCAGAAACCACTGGACATCTTGCCGGTTGTTGATGAAAGGGTTTGTTGGCAATGGAGAGTATGAAACTTCCTGGCAGATTAAAATTGCGTGGCGGAACCAGGACCCGCACCTCGAACCTTTGCCTTTCGCGGCAAGCGCTCTACCTCTGAGCTATCCTGACACCACTCACGGCACCGCCCCAGAACTCCAATTCTGCCAGTAACTCGTCTCCTACTTTCCAAACTTCACAAAAGTTCTACTGCGAAACTTGCAAGAGAAGCACTCCTGGAAGAAAGGATATGGTAGATACATGGCTTAGCCACAGCCCAAGGGATGTTTCCAGAATGAAACTTTCTCTCAGCAGTGGATTTTTGTAAAGCTTATGTGGTGTAGGATATATCTTGGGTTTCTAACAATTATATAAGTGATGGACAATTCTCATGCTTAAAATAATTTGAAAACTGAGACTAGACAGTAATTAGTGTAAGATTATATTTAATTTTTCAATATAACGTTTCGTCACCGAAGTAAAATTTGGGTCTACATCCTGAACCAACGTTTCAAGCCGTTCATTCAGCGTCCCATACCCGTAGAGCAATCATGTTTTGTTGAAGGAACAGGAAGTCGTGAACATTTCCTCAACTTAAGACAAATAACAGAAAAATCGCTACGGTTTGTGTTCCAGTTTTCATCTACTTCCTTGACTTTAGGAAAGCCTCTGTGTTTTCAGCAAAAAGTTGTGACAGGTGCTAATACAGTACGGTGCCTATCCACAATTGACAGCACTGATCAGAAGTCCATAAAATAATCCCCTCACAGTTGTAAAGACAAGTGCTGACACGTCTGGTTCCTTCAGTGTATCAATGAGGGTGGTTTCCTATCGCCATAACTGTACACCATCTATGCTGAACGTCGTTATGACAGCTCTTGACGACTGGACCAAAAGGCATCTCAACTGCTGGGGTCGAGCGGTGGGTTCCCAGCTTTATGTCTGGATGAGTCATGGAACCCTGAGGAGAGCTAGAGGACGCTAATAAAACAGAATTGAAGTTTACACGTTTATTTCGTAGCATACAATAATTCGGCTGAAGGCGTCAGCTCGACAGAAGCTAGAGCAGTTGGTGGCATCGCCTTTGCCGGCCGCGGTGGCCGAGGTGACTGAGGCGCTCCAGTCACGGTCAGCACGGCCACTACGGTCGGGGGTTCGGATCCCCCCTCGGGCATGGATATTTGTGCCGTCCTAGTTAGTAAGTAGTTCATAAGTAGTTTGTAAGTTTAGGGACTGATGACCCCGTAGTTAAGTCCCATAAGCTTAACAAACATTTGAACATTTTTGGCATCGCCTTTGGTGTGCGTCCGCGAGCCGGCACACTTGCAGTGAGCCATCTGGACGGTAGTGCCGGCGCTGCGACGTCTGAAAATCGAAGCAGGGACTTTTATTGAGAAGCACTCTGTCCCTTCTCCAGTCTATGCAGATGCTAGTGGATCCATGCATGGAACCCCCTGAAGTCGGATACCGTGCTGATACCCGACTCTAGATACTGGCTGGCAGGATTAGCACCAGAGTGCTAACTCGAGGACAAGAACATTGGCCTTCAGTAAACAACCACTGAAGACTGTGCAGGCCTCAAGCAGCAACCATAGGGTTACGAAGTCGTCAGCACAGCGAATCACCATCTTCCCTAGATGATGCTTAAAGCGACTTATGGCATCGACCAGACTCCACCTCCTAGCTGCCTCTAGCAGCTACCAGTATGTACTGCTGTGACAAAGACTGAGCACAATGATGAAGCCAGTGAATCGACGACGACCTCCTGAGCATCATCCATCCCAAAGACCAAGTAACCTTACTTCTAAAAGTGAGAGTACAAATACATAAATTTTGCTGAAGCTATGAGGTATGAAACGGCTCGAATGTGTTCCATTTGAAAATGAAGTGTTCACTCGATGTCCCTTTACCGCTGACGCTTCTGCGGTCTTATCCAGTCTTGTGACATAGTTACGTGTATTTATGAAATGTTTACTAGCTGCCTCTCTGTTTGAGCCGTCACGCTGACGGTAGGCTTTCCATCTTGCCGACGAATTATCTGCCGTCCTCACGAAGGCAAGTGAGCATTTCTACTACAGAGTTGCTGAGCTGATTCTAACTGCGGAGAGCAATCCAAGATTTTTGTGGTGTAACAGAACTATCAACAAGCTCCGTTTTTCTGAAGACACTGTGCTTTTCTTCAATAGCGAAGATGAACATGTGAGCTACTAACAAGAATAAAGGAAATTAGTTTAGACTATGAATTAGAGATCAACCTCAGCAAGTCCAAACTCATGACATGAGTTCGACAAGAACAGATCCAGCTCAAATTTCGATTAAATGAACTGTAAGTCACGCATTCCTTCATCTATCTTGGGTCAACCATCTGCAGCACGGATCACTCGCTAGGGCAGGTGGCTATGAAGAAGCTCACAAAGATTTGGCAGAGGAAAGCAATTAGTAATAGCACATAGTTCCGGCTAGTTGAAACACTCGTATTTTCTATGGTAGCGAAACAAGGACGCTTAATGCCTAACAGCGCATTGATGCATTTCGGCTTTGGTGGTGGCATAGGATAGTGCCCATAAAATGGACAGAGAAATATGAATGTCTGTTATTGAACAACTCGATATATTCAGATACATTTCTTTTTGATTAACCGAAAAATTTCTTCAGGTCCTTGACCATATTGTGAGAAGAGGTGGAACAAATGTAGAGAAAATAATATTGCAAGGAATGATCGAAGGCACGAGACCAAGAGGAAGAGCAGCATGTAGATGGATAGAAAAAAAAAATGTAAAGCAGTCAACAATCCGAAGATTGGTTTGAACACCACAGTGCTTTACTAGGCATGGTCCTGTTTGGAGGTGGTATGCCGTTGCCTTCCTCCGACCTGACTTACCCAGCCAGTTATAGGGGGACCTACAGTTTAACGTGGGTTTTCACATGAGCTATACTGCCAGAGGTGAAAGAAGTGGAAAGTGACAGATAAAAATCCTAGGACCTGGGGGGGATCGAACCCGCGACCTTTCGATTTGTAGTCTGGCACTCTACCACTGTGCAACCGAGGCGAGATGGATAGAACAAATCAATATCTCATGTCTACCTCTTCAGCAGGAACTAGAGAAGCTAGAAACCATCCGGAATGGAGATGCTTGGGTCCTGGGGTCACGACACTGAGCAATGATCACAACTACTTACGATAATGAAGTTTCGTCATCATATTGCGTAACGTTGACGGTGGTCGTGTGGTCGTGATGTGCGCTGACTCCTGGCCTAGCGGCAGGTAGGCGTCCTAGATACTTCCTGTGCGTCTGTAGTTGGTTGTAGCGCAGGAATAGGATTCGGATCTACGCAGGAGTCGACATCATGTCGGTTGTCTGATGATGTAGAAGAGTGCTGGAGTTTTATAAAAGACTTGTACCCATGTTAGAACATGTCAGGGAATCGACTGGCACGAAGTGTAAGCCATCGATGCACCTGACCGACTGACTAAGAACTCAAGTGCCTGAGTACATATAGTCTGTGTGAAGCTGCTTATATTTTTCCTACGTGCTCTGTCATGATCGCATCGGCCGTGTCAATCGAATGTGTTGGCGTTTTACATCTTGCTGTGTTCCCTTAATAGGTTATCTGGTGGTTCCAGGAGGCTCCGGATACGCAGTGTCGCGTAACGAAGTGACGTGATACTGCAAGCTCGTACTGTTCCATTTAACTTCCGCTGATGCGCGCTATTCTGTGCGGCGCGTGTGTGTCGATTTCTGCCAGCTTGACCCAGTAAACATGACGCAAAGTAGATTCTGTTCACCTTCCCCGTTTTGTCGACATACCGCAATGTTGATATAGCAAGAAAGACTTGGAAAAATTTACATCTATACTTCCGCTACAGAGCTGGTGTGCAACAGTGTGCTGATAACCCTGCGGCTGGCCAGTCCGTGAATCGTGCGCTTGACACGTCAGCTGGTAATTATGCGGCGAGCCGGTGTCTTGCCGGCCGCGGTAAGCAGCTTCCTGGCGGTGTATGCGCAGCGCGTCCAGATGGGCGCGTCGCAAAGTGGATCAGCCGACACGGCTCAATCTGCATGCCATTACACGGCGCGCGCTGCCACTGTAGGCCGGCGGCCTTGTTAGGGCCGGCTCACACCAGGGCAGGCGGTTGTTAGGGCGGCTCCGTTCTTCAGCAGCAGCAGTCATCGGATACGGATAAGGGCTTCAGATTGCCGGAGAGCTATGGCCGGAAATTCACGGAAACGCCCGTAACAAGAACCGAAACCTGCTGTTGCCGAGCCCTTTACACGCACAGACCGCTCTACTAGGAACCGCCATTTGAGTTCGATTTGCACGAATGGCTCTCTGGTGAAAATTGAATGTTCGAAGTGCGTCCTCTTTTCTTACCTGTGTGTAAATCAGCATTCTACACACACCCTATAGTGCGATTACAATTACTTGGTAGTTGACGTTTGTCACGAGGCCTACCACTCAACCTTAGGCGATACACAGGGTTACTTACTGTTAACCCTTTAATGCATGACTTTTTTATTTGAAGCTATAAAAGATACCATAATTATAGTGCGTAGATACTGAGAAAAACAGTGAAAATTTCCTTAAAATTATTATGCACTATTACTAGCAACAAGAAGTTCATAGCTGCCGGCTGTATAGTGCTTCCACGAAGTGCACGATTCAGTAAATGTCACTATTATGCCTCTAATCTTTCCAGAAAGTAACTCATAATGCAACAGTAGTATGTGATTGACTACATTTACATGACAAAGGAGGAATGCTGAAGTAAACAGACACACATGTTAGGAGTAAATGCAGCTGTCTAATTGATTCAATACCACTCTGCAATTTATAATTCCTAGAACGAGCGCTCTGTGTGTGTAAAAAAGCAGCTACAAATGGATTTGTGGTAAAATGTTGATCAGTTGAGAGATGTATGTAGCTGATCAGCTACACTATGCATTAAAGGGTCAAACAATGGAAATTTCAGAAAGGATTCAACAATATTTTGGAGGATAGGTTGCTTACTCACCACAGTGACGTCCGATGAGCAGCAGAAAGGTACAAACAATAGACAATAACAAGATAGCTTTCGGCAGTTAAGGCTTCATCGGTTAGAGACACAAACATACACAAACACTCTCTCTCTCTCTCTCTCTCTCTCTCTCTCTCTCTCTCTCTCTCTCTCTCTCTCTCTCTCTCTCTCTCTCTCACGATCTAAAGCTATAATGTTATTGTCTATTATTTGTGCCTTTCTGCGACTCATCGTATAGAAACGCTGTGAATATTATCAGGATTGATTCCATGGCGGAACTTATGCTCAACAAGTTCTTGTGTTCGACAAGAACAGATCCAGCTTAAAGGCCGTATGAAAGAACTGGAAGTCGTACATTCCTTCATCTATATTGGATCAACCGTTCGCAGCATGGCAAGTTCTGAAGATGAGATAAGAAGACGGATGATGCAAGGGGAGTGGATATGAAGAAGTCATCAAGATCTGGCAGAGCAGAGCAATAACAAATAGCACGACTAGCCGACTAGTTAAAACGTTCTTGTTTTCTGTCTTCTTTTATGGTTGCGAAACATGAATACTCAAAGGCACCCAAAAGAGTCCCATAGGTTCTTTGGCCATATTGTGAGAAGAGATGGAGAAAGTCTAGAGAAAATAATGTTGTAAGGAAAGAGTGAGGGCACGAGACCAAAAGGAAGAGCATCAAGGAGATGGATATAACGAATCAGGAAGATCTCCGGTCTACCTTATAAAGAGGGACACTGCTGTAAGATGCCGCCAAGAGTTAATGGTGGAAATGAGAAAAGTTCTTTCAACAACTAATTTTAAGTGATTAATGACTGAACTGCAGCAGAGTCAGTAATTTGTAGTTCTCAATTTAATGTCACGTTGTAACCTAATCACCAGTGGTGTACTGAATATTCGGCAAAATGGCGTTAGTCATCTCTGAAACATGATTTCCTCGTTCACGGTGAAAATAGCTTACCTCTATGAGCAAACTCATAGAACTTTCAGATGCAGCGGTTATAGTAATCTACAATTTCTTGTCGCTTTCATTGAATAGACTTGAAAGTTATCAATAAAATATGTTTCTTCTTAGTGAAAGTAACCAATAAAATTATCGGTATAGATATTGCTTGAGCTGTAGCTGAGTGGATTCTTTAGAAATCGTGTCGTATGTATGTGTTATGGGCGTTTCCTCGTGATTCTACACTTCAACTAAAATTTCGGTAATGTGACTGAAAACTCTGTGTTCAAATGTTTTTAGAGCTTATGGGACTTAACTATGGGGTCATCATTCCCTAAACTTACAAACTATTATGAACTAGCTAATACTAAGGACGGCACAAATATCCATGCCTGAGGGGGGATTCGAACCCCAACCGTAGTGGCCGTGCAGACCGTGACTGGCGCGTCGCAGACCGCTCGGCCACCGCGGCCGGCGAAAACTTTATGAAAGTGGTTAAATGTGACTTTGAGCAAAACCCAACTATATAATAAAACCCTGACCCTGATACTTTATTCATTGATTGCAAACAGTTTAAAATTGCTAGAAAACAAGCTGACCCATTGACTGATACAGTCTGAACAATTAGAATTACCTTTTTTGTGTAAGCTACTGATTGCACCTTATGTCTCAATATTACGATCATTGCTATCGTTCCTTATTTGACAGTTAACGGTGATTAACGGCCTATCTGTGCGCAAGTAAACTGCTTATATGACACTGCTCTCAAAACTACTGTCAAAGCTGCAACTCCAAGAAAGTCACAAATAACTACAGAATTCGCTAGGGTGCAGTGCGAAACCACCAACTGCACAAATATTGTAAATTTCCCCATCTTTGTAGATAAAAAAATGTATTTGATTTAGGTGGGAGCGATAAACGTTCGAAGTTTGAATTTAAGAACAAGCCGATAATCAGCGCTTGTCGTGGCGAGTTCAGGTGCCTGTCGACAGGCAACACTCATGGCGCAGTGGTGCACCAGTAAACACAAAAAAGAGGTTGTAACTTGTTCAAGAATGAATATCCTGTGACAGTGCTCCCGGCGAAGAAAATTGGCCCGTACAGTTTTCATCGCAACAAGGCACAAATCATCTTCCGCTGGGGAATCAAGCTGAAATTCAATGCCTTCGTATGGCTGCTTTGTACCCCATATTCGGCAATTTTGACTTTCCACTTTCCCATGTGTGTCGATAAAGACTAAGCGATCAACAATGCCATCTGCAACCTCATTCAGTTGTTGCAACTGCGAACAAAACTAAACACGCTTATCTTTGTCGTCGTCACTCAGCTTTTGCACTCGCTCCAATTTGAAAGGTTTCATAGACGGCTTCTGTCACTCGACTTTCCACACTGTCATTGGAGCCATTTCGAGTTCACGGGATGTACGACGTGCCGATGTCTTTTCTCTCCTTATGAATGCGTCTAGTACGTGCTCCACATTCACTTCACTCACACTGGGACGTTCGCTTCTCTTTGCGGGCAAAAGCGACCTGTGATAACGAATTTGTTGTGCCAGTGGTAAATGGCCTTCCTTGTTCGTGGCTTCTTACTGTAAATAGTTCTAAACATTCGTTGAACTGCTGTAGCACAGTTGTCTTTGTCGAACTCCAAAACACAGAAAACTCGCTCTGCACCTGAACTCGTCGTGTTTGCGACTAACGCTGACTGTCGGCAAATTACCAAACTATGCTGCGGTGGTATACAGGAAAAGAAAGATTCAGGGTTCCTCCTCCAAATGACATGTGAATAATATTTGTACAATGTTTGGTTCTTGTCTAATAAATTAATAAATAATTAAAAGTGTAAACCATGTAGTGCTGGAACAGATTGTAGATGCAACCTACAAGAGGTACTTAAGGAATTACCCAACCAACTCAATGCTGTTGAAGGGTATCTTGTGTTGCACATCGATTATGTCGGTAGGCTTGAATGTTGTCAAAAGCGACAAGTTCTTCACAATTTCTTCAAGTGAATAGAAGGCCTCACGTTCTGATAGTATGTGTAGAATGTGTCATCATTTAGATTGACAAGGTCTGATAAAAGAACGTGGGAAATATCATGAATCAAGGCTTTTACCAATTCGGGAAACATAAATATGATTCGAGAATGCTTTTAGGTCATTGGTATCGTGTCATAGCCAAATGGGCGCTGCCATTATTGTACCTATGTTGTTCTGCATTGGCGCAGGTACGTAGCATGTTGATATTCACGGAAGCCATAGCCTTTCTCAATTAAAGAACTCACAAGTACGATATGGACAGCGCAACACGACAATTTACTGAACCGACTCACGACTACACACTACGTCTGAATCTGCTGCCTTGGTGTGACGTTACAGTACAGAAGACTCTCTTCATATAGGATGGATCATCGTGTCTCATTCCAAAGTGGCGCCTACATTATTTATCAGAAATCAATGTAAACCCACTCCAATTACATAACTATAGACAATTTGGCACTTACTCATAGCAATATTTCTGTTTATTTTCACACGTAGAATCGAGTCACAAATTATGTGACGTTCCTTCTCAGTCGCCCTGCATAGTGCTTTATATTCTATCCTGGATAGAGGCATTGACATTGGCCGCACCTCCTTCAGTATACTGACAACACCGCCTTACTCTCACTCGCCCCTTTCCTTGGGCGTTCCCAGCTCCTTCTCCGGTCTTACCATACCCAATTCACCACTTGGTGTAATCAGTGCCTCCTTTCCGTCAATCCCGACAAACCCCATGCAATCATAACAGATCGTACCACCCGCTCCTTCCAACACCGCGACCTTTACCTCACTCACCATGACCAACCCATCCCGCAAATTCCTTGACTGTTCCCTATCCTATACTCCCAAATTTGCCCGCCAGAAAGCACTTTTCCATCCCAAACGTCTCAAATTCCTCTCCGGCCGGACATGGGGTCTCAGCCCATCCACCATCCTCTACATATAGCGCTCCCTGATGCGCCTCTTTCTCTGCAGCTTTCATCACGCCTATTATAAATCCCTCCAGATCCTAGAGCGCACGCCCTCCGCCTCGCTTACCGCATTCGCCACACTTCGCACGACGCGGATCCTTCACGACCTTATTCCTTTCCTGCACCTTCTGAAGTTCTTGGAACATGTCCCAAAAAATAGAATCCCTTCACCGTCTGGTTTACTCTTAATCCCCGGCCTCTACCAATGCTGCCCTTTCGCCTTACACACTCTCTACATCCATTACGAGGGTAGCTTTCGCCACCCTCCTATCTCGGATGACGCCCTCCGTCCCGACATCTACCCTTCACTCCAGCCTTAGTTCCAACCCTTCCCCGTATTTGATGCGCCCTGTCTCCCACCCCCTCATCAAGCCTCTCACGCTTGTCTCCTCCTCTCACCTTTTCCCTGGGAGATCCTTCCACCCCGTGCTCCCCCCTCTCCTTTCCCCACTCTTCCACACATCCTCCCCTTCCCTATCCCCTGTGGGGTACTTGTGCCTGTCACTTAAGAATAACCTAGGCGGAATAGCCATGCGCAATAAGGCGCCTTGTTACAATGCGCGTGGCCGTTCCAGGTCGGAGGTTCAAGTCTTCCCTCGGGAATGGTTGTGTGTCTTTTTCTTAGGATATGTTACTTTACGGGGTTTGTAGGTTTAGGAACCGATCACCACTGCAGTTAGGTCCCATAACTTTACAAACATTGAACTTAAACATACGCCGATGTTATCAGTGTACAGTGATGTGGTGCTCGTAACTTCAGTGTTTTTACGTGTCTGTAAGCGCAGTTACACGGAAGAACGTTTGTTGCTTGTGTTATTTTACTCACTATCTCCGTATTCGTCACCGTTCAGCGTTGGTTTTTAACTTAAGAGTTTTTATCCACCGTGATACCGTTTTAACTGACTATGTACGTACTTCGCACCATGTAATTCAATTGTTCCCCATATCTCCTTTGTATATATTTCCGTTTTTATCACCTTTTATGTCTTTATTCTCCTCGTCAACTGTCAAAGCACTTCGCTGTACAGCGGCGCCGAGGCTGCTGCCAGTCTGCTCCATCAAGAGCGTTGAGATTCATTAAAGAACAACAAATTGGCACCTTGCACATCCCAATGTCGACGTCGAATTTAATTTAGGATTATCCCTGCTATTTCATACACCAGCAGTAATATGTTAAATTACTTCACTCGTTATTCATTCGGGTGTATTTAAAAAGAGAGCCATAGGTTTCGGAGGAATAATTGAAGAGGAAAGTAAACGAGGGTTTAAGCCAGATGGAGACATTAAAAGTATAGGCCTAAATTCAATGAAAACTGATTCTTTTCATTATTGTTTTGGCAGAATGAGTGTGAGAGGAGGAGTCAGAGAGAGGTGAAAAGTGAGATTGAAAGTGCACAAAAATGGGGGATTGTCCAAGATTGCACTATGTATGCTATACAGTTGAAAGGAGTGATGAATATGAAATAATACAAAATAAAGTCTCCTCTAAAACAAATAGGATTGTGAAGAACGAGTGACCAAGAAATAGGGATCTCTTTTTATCTCACCCATTTTTACACAATTTTATCTAATGTTTGGATTCGTTTAGACGTCGAACTTCATTTTTCGTCAATCAGAATTTCTCAACCATACTAGAAGCAATTATGTAACTCATTTTTCGCTGTGATATCTGAATGTAGACCACTAAATCCTAGACATTTTGTGTATATAGATGTAAATAAGACAGGCTATTGACCCTACAAGGAAACCAAATATTTTAAAGTATTTAAAAATACACTAGGCAAAACAATTAGGAGTGAATTATTGTTGTGGAGAGAATGAAATAATGTTGTTCGACATCTTTATGTCAGTTCTCGGAGTGGAGACAACAACATTACATGAAAAGAGCTAGTAGGGGGGAGGGGTTGATTTTGATTTGTGTTTACCAAAGGCCAAGACGGTGTGGTCGAGTGCATTGAGGCGCTATGCTCCGGTGCGCGTGACCGTTCCCAGTCGGAGGTTTGAATCCTCCCTCGAGCATGGATATTTGTGTTGTCTTTAGAATACGTTTACGGACTGATGTCACCGCAGTAAAGTCCCATAAGTTTAACAAGCATTTGAATTCTACTGAATGAACTATACAAACAGCAGGGTGCAGATAGAGTAGTGAGCCGGTAGTGAAATGCAACGACAACGTGATTTACCCGGGACTACGGCATGGAGAGCCATGTGAAGGTTGAAAGTGGGATACACAGAGGGAGGTGGCTGCCGCTAATGGAGTGTCTCGATGTTTAATTCCCAGGACCTGGACGATTTCAGATACCAGGAACCATTAAAACAAGGCAATGCTAGGGTTGTCCACGTGTAGCATCAGCAATACATGACCGTTATCTCCGATTAACAGCCCGTGGACACAGGACGCTCAATACAACTAAGCTGCCATCCACCCTCCAGCAGCAAGAGGACGCGAAATATCAAGAGAAAAACGGTCCGAAATCGCCTTCGCTAATGTGGCCTTTAAGCACGGAGGCCTGTGGTGTGTGTCCCATCAAAACCACGACAACGTAAGCCCGCAGAAATTGGGCGTAGGAACATAAGGATTGGAGTCGTAACGAATGGCGCCAGATTCTGTTAGCAGATGTTTGTTGTAAATCTATCAGACCAAACTGCGTGGTCATCAGTCCGTAGCTTACAAACTACTTAAACCTAGGTAAACTAACCTAAGGACAACACACACACCCAAGCCCCAGGGAGGACTCGAACCTCCACGGCGAGCAACCGCGCGCTCCGCAGCGAGACGCTTTAGACCGCTCGGCTACTCCACCGCGGCTGTTAGCAGATGAGTCAAGGTTTTGTGTTCAGCTGGGCAATCGTCGTTCCTTCGTCTGGAGAGAACATGGAAATCCCAATAATCATGGTTATGTACAGGAAACATCAACGTATCATGGTGGTAAACGAATGGTGTGGCGTGAGTCAGTATTGGCAGGCTTATGGACTTCAGTGTCGTGCAGTATGGCGCATTGACTGCTCGGAGTTACATAGAAGAGATCCTTCGACCTTTTCTTGTGCCCTGCGATGGTGCCGTGCCATATGAGATGGATTCCTTCTGGTGGACGATAATGCTCGTCTCATCTGCACTGGTGGACAATATGCCTGAAGATGAGGGAATGGAACTAGCGGAGTGGCCAGCTTGTTCACCACCCGATTCAGCATGTTTGTGTTGCACTAGGCAGAGGCATTCCAGCTATATCAGCACCTCTTACAACGGTTTACGTGATGAATATTGCACTAATGGAAGAATGACGAAATATCTTTCAAGAGCTGATTAATAACCGCGTATTGTCCTACACGCAGATGCGCTACTGTACTCGCGGTCCAAAGTGAATATAGGCTAACGAGAATGACTTTTTCACTATTCTGGTGGCCCCATGTACACCGCAAGTCAGAAACAGCAAACTCTCGTACTTTTTAATGTTACTTTGGTTTTTTGTGTGGTATTGTACAGATTTGGATTAAATGCCACTTATGAAATTGAATGAACTTTTGGACAGCTGAAAGGGATAATTTTTAAACAGAATAAAACAGATCAGAACATGAATACTTCCGGCATTAAAAATAGCGGTAGTCGTTGTTATTATTATGACAACAACCGAAAGTGTTGGTGAAAAGAAATTTGTCGAAAAGTTACCTTTACATGTCGGGTGAAGTCTAAATCAACTATAGACATTTGTGCTGGAAAGTGGAGGAGAATTAACTTTCCATCGTAAATCGATGTCTGGTTATTTTACGCTTCCCGTAAAAATGTTTTACGAGCGCATTCAGTTACTGTCACAAAGGGCAGATAAAACTACAGAATATCGGACTTGCAGGCTCTGAAAATCAAATGAGTATAAATTGAATGTAAGATAAAAGGGGAGTGTGAACTAAACTTATGAAATCGCGAAGCGAATCGTAATAATGACCAGACATCTTTTTACGATTACTGCAGCTTGCTGAAAACAACGAGTAAAACTTTTTGGGAATAAGAAAGGCCATTTTGAATTAAAATATATTTGAAATCAAACTATATGATTTATTACAATAAAGAAGAGCTTACACTTACCTGTCCATTACAGAGAGAAAGAAGAGATGACATCCGTTTAGTATCGCGGTTAAAACATAAAAGACGACTAGAGTTTCCGTTCTCTCTCCAAGCCTGATAAAAATGTTGGGCATCGTAAACAAAAGTAGTCAGAGATATATATTGAGGTCAGAATGGATACGCAAGAGTCAAGTGTCGCAGATCTAATTTTGGTAAAAATATTTAATTTATCGCTACAACTTTATAACACACAAATTACAGTTTTAACCAATATCTGAATGCGATACAGTACCATATGTACCTTATAGCTCACCTAATCCCGTAATTGTTTTGAGCAGTGTTACTTATTGTCTCTAATATATATATATATATATATATATATATATTCTCGATTCTTACAATTGACAGCCATGTACCTGAGGCACAAACGTTATGCACTATCATTTAAGTTTTATTGTTAGGCACATTGTATGTCTTAATTTTTTACTGCGACAACTATGAACTTCATTTATATATTACTATCATTTTTAAACGCCACTTGAATAGTAACTTTCTACGTTTTCACATATCAATTTTAAACATTCATAATTTTATAATACAACATGTTTTTTAAACAAAAGTGGCCACCTAAGGCACTACACGATAGATGTAAGATGGTTCTCTTACCCTGTCCGTTTATCCCAGGTGGTATCGTTCTGGCGTTACAACCATAGATTCGGAGGTTCAAATCCCAGTGGATATATATATATATATATATATATATATATATATATATATATATATGCATTCAGTTATATAAAACATTTTAGTATCTCTAATTCAATGAGTTGTGTCAATTTTTGTTTATGTGTGTGTAGACGAGTTGAAAACCTTGTCGTCACGTAAAACAGTGGCTGAGTAGGGTAGCTTCTTGGAAAGCCATTAGTATCTAGGGAGATGACTTTCCAAATACAGTGCCGTAGCTCTTCAAAAACTGAACAATCAAAGACTACCATCGTCAACTAATAGTGAAGCCATTACTGTAAAAAAAATTTAACTAAGGTTTTTCGATTGACAACCTTCCATAAAATCCAAAAATTACGAAGAAACAAAAACACGTGCACTCTTCGTAAAAATTACGATTATGTATTTAAATTGTGTAAGTATTCGAACACAACGGAAAAAATTAAAAACAAAATTGCCATGACAGGGTTCGAACCATTAACCGTGAGGTTGAAGGCCAGAACGCTGACAGGTACAGCAACCATATTGATTATCGGTACTTCGTACTTACGTGTACTTTGCGAAACTTTAAAGTCGATTTTCTCGAAAATTTTTGGGAGTTGCTTCGAATGGCTTCCGCTGATTGTTATTTAAGTTTTGAACTTCACGCACCATCAATATAAAGAAATTCTATAATCAGATATCCTTGTGGTTTACGTGTTAGGTTAATGTTCAAATGTTTGTATAGCTTATGGGACTTAAATACGGGGTCATCAGTCCCTAAACTTACAAACTATTTATGACCTAACTAACACTAAGGACGAACAAATACCCATGGCCGAGGGGGGATTCGAACCCCCGACCGTAGTGGCCGTGCAGACCGTGACTGGAGCGCCTCAGTCCCCTCGGCCACCGCGGCCGGCGTTAATGTTGACACTAACGTACGTTGCAAGAAGGTCCTTTTAAGTGTAACTATGATAAATTTCAGAGTTGCAATCCTGAAGATGGTCCAAGAAAGGTCCGAAACTAGTTGATTAATTAAAAATCATTGTGCTGTACACTGTTTTTATATATAAAATTATTAAAAAGAATTCCTGTTGCTTATTGTTGTTGGCTTACTTGTCAGCTACGGCGTGCCAGTGTTGGATTAGTGGCTACAAGGTGGGACGTGTCCCCGTAGGCAATAAGACGTTGGCGTGACAGGCGCGGGATTAGGGCAGCACGGCGCAGGCGTTAATAACGCGGCCTGCGCGCTGGACTCTGCGCTGACGGCCGCCGTGGCTGGCGGTGGCTGCTGGCTGGTGGCTGGCGAGCGAGAGCGGCCGCCAGAAACCCATCTATATGCAGATGAGCCCGCCCTGCGCGAGGAAAGGCGCATTTGAATTACAGTTATGTACCATCAGATTTCACCCCAATCGAAATAAAAAGATTTAATAGCGCAGTTCATTTCTTCTGGCGGCCAAGCTGGCTCACAAGGAGGAGGAAGGAAACAAAAGAAGTGCTCCCGGAAGGAGATGCGCCGATGTGCTACTTCCGGACGGAGCGGGTGGGCTACAAATCCTTCTGTAGGGCATTCCCCCTTCACATGCCTACGACTTCCATTTTGAGATTTTATAGCGTGGATATTTTTAGAAATCGTGCAGGAGTGTGCACATAACAGCGGTGCGATTTTTAAACCAATGAAACGAGCACATTTAGATCTTCTTCGTGACAATGTGTCTAAAAAGAAATGTCCATATGCCAATGAAATGTTGATTCTAATTTCGCTTACCATTATCCGAAAGAACAAGACTTCAAAGAAGAGTTCAAAGAAGGGCGCCGGCCGCGGTGGCCGAGGGGACTGAGGCCCTTCAGTCACGGTCTGCACTGCCACTAGTCGGGGGTTCGAATCCCCCCTTGGGCATGGATATTTGTGCCGTCCTTAGTCTTAGCTAGTTCATAAGTAGTTTGTAAGCTGATGACCCGTAGTTAAGTCCCATAGGTTCTACAAACATTTGAACATTTTGAAAGACGGGCAGCTCTGTCACGATACAGAGGAAACAGCGTCACGGAAATGATACAGGACCTCGGATGGGAATCATTACAACAACGGCGCTTATCGCTGCGGCAAGGTCTACTTACGAAACTCCAATCACCAACATTCTCCTCAGAATACGAAAATGTATTGTCGACTCCCACCTACATAGGTAGAAATGATCATCAGAATAAAATACGAGAGCTCGAACGGAGAGATTCAGATGTTCTTTCTTCCCGCGTGCTATTCGAGAGTGGAATGGGAGATGAATAGTATAAAGGTGGTTCGATGAACCCTCTGCCAGGCATTTAAAAGTGATTTGCAGAGTATTCCATGTAGACGTAGAACAAGCTAATTCCAGTATAGGAAAAAGAAACGTCTCTGCCATCAATGTCAAGCACACGCTGCAGAGCAGTGATTTTCACCCTTTTGGTGTATGCGGATATTTCGGGGGACGTCTTACAAGTAAATCTATTCTGGGTACCCCTCGCTCCCCCCCTCCTCCTTCCTCATCACGAACAAAACTATGTTTGTTACCTCAAAAGCAACGAATGCTACGCTTTTGTTGATACAGCTTTCTCGTAAATTGTTGGACGTTGTTTCTAAAGGGCATTTTTTCGGAATGGATGACATTCAATTTTTACGTGGTTTCCGAGAGAGCCGGCCGCGGTGGCCGAGGCGACTGAGGCGCTCCAGTCACGGTCTGCACGGCCACTACGGTCGGGGGTTCGAATCCTCCCTCGGGCATGGATATTTGTGCCGTCCTTAGGATTAGCTAGTTCATAAGTAGTTTGTAAGTTTAGGAACTGATGACCCCGTAGTTAAGTCCCATAAGCTATACAAACATTTAAACATTTGAATTTTGCGTAAGAAGTATTTCGCACTTTAGGAACGAATTGTTAGAAAACACAAGCGACAGCTAGTGATGTTGAATTTTGATATTCGCAACGTGTGTTTCTTTGTACTATCCTTCACTTTACTTGTCTCACGCACCGCACGTCACAACAAACGCGTGATTCCTACAGCGGCTATGACCTCGCTTATTGGCATGGCATCTCTGACGAAGAATGAAAGAAACATTTATACTCCTTAAAACTCATAGACTCAGGGGACAAAAGTCACGTGATAGTGATA
Organism: Locusta migratoria; assembly: GCA_026315105.1. NCBI lineage: Eukaryota > Metazoa > Arthropoda > Insecta > Orthoptera > Acrididae > Locusta > Locusta migratoria. Next base: position 110,529,096 of record CM048747.1, read on the forward strand.
TGAACGTGTACCAATGGCGATAATAAAGCATGCACACATACTGAAGGGAGAATCATTAGGCGACACATGATTAGTACTTCAGTGATTCATGTGAAATGGTTTCTGACCTCATTACGGCCGCACAATGAGACTTAACGGACTTTGAAACCGGAATGACAATGTAGGAGGTACCGACGTTGAACACATTGCAATTTTCTTATCGGTACTCACCAACAAGAATTGGGCAATACATAACTGAAGGTAGTAAAAGGTTTATGGCTCGTTGTCTCTGTTCATAGGGGTGAGTTATGCATGTCAGCTACTATACCCTAAACAGCTACCCAAACCATTTAAATAAAATCAATAATTAATCTGTAGTTTAGCCAGTCTATCAATCTGCAAATGGTGACGTGAAAAATTTATTTAATCAAACATCAATTAAAGCTCTGAGTAACCAACAAAATGTATGCTAAGATAATGTTTTGGGAGAGAGTCATTAAAAAAGTAATTTTTATACATAGAGTTTATTACTCTTTTTGGACATGAAACTGGGGAGGTGGTCTTACTTCATACATCGGTAAATAACTGAATATTTCCCCAAATATTGTTTATGAGAGCAACAATAAGTATGACATGCACTCGAGAATAAAAGTTCCAAATTATCACTCGTACATTAATGAAGTCCATCGAACATTGCACTACCAAATTAATCAGCGATTAATTACAGTATTTGTTATAAAACACAGTTTGTCATCACACGAGTGTACGATTGCTGAATTATCACCGTTCCATAGCCCTACTACCGACCTTAGTTTACCACTTTTTACCAGAGACTAACTTCTGCAGTCACAGTGCCGTAAATTTTCTACGTCCACACATGCCTAACTCTTCAAATCATGTTTGTAACGCGGCTTCAGACCGCCCAGCGTCACAACCTTTCACCACCGCGTTCAAGTTAAGTGTCCCTTCCCAAGCGTTAGAAAGCGTGCTCTACCTGCTCCCAAAATTGTATCCTTTCGCGCATCCTAACGTCTCATCTTTAACATAAAATTTCCCTTCCAAAATATTATACATTTTAATATCACAGAATTAAATGCTTTGAGCACCTCCCTAGCGGAAACCGAGGTTAAAACATTTACCCCTTTACATACGGCTTTGATATTCAATGGAATTAGCAGAAATCGTGGACACATGCGGAGGAACTACGTATACCATCTCAGCGTAGATCTCTGTGTATATGTTTAAAAGAGAAAATTTAAAGAATCTGACACTCCACTGAAAAAGACGATTTGAGGAGAGAGATAAAGGAGTCAGTTCAGCCTCCCATTCCGAAATCCCCTGTCACAAACCTACATGCAGGTCCAGTGTCAGTGCATGTGCGTCATCGCTTTATTTTACGTGATAAAATGCATTTTAACCATCAGCTGTTTTTAGATCCTTAAAAAGATACTAGTTTCTGTCGTGGACCATTATCATAGATAACAAGGTATTAAAACAGATCAATCAAATGCGTTAAATAAAATTGTCTGAGCCGGCCCCGGTGGCCGAGGGGACTAAGGCGCTTCAGTCACGGTCTGCACGGCCACTACGGTCGGGGGTTCAAATCCCCCCCTCGGGCGTGGATATTTGTGCCGTCCTTTGTCTTAGCTAGTTCATAAGTAGTTTGTAAGCTTAGGGACTGATGACCCCGTAGTTATGTCCCATAAAAAAGAAAAAGTCTGAAAACATTAGGAGTCAATTTCACTAAAAATACAATTGCCATACTGTATTATCCTATCAGTCAAACAAACATAAGAGACGACAATGGACTCCTTGGAGTCCTGATGTATTCAGACATTTATTTTACTTAATGCATTTGATTAATCTGTTTTATACCTATTTATCTATGATGATGGTCCACGACCAAAAGTAGTCGATTATTAATTATTCTATAAGCATCGGATGGTTAATGATGGATTTTATTAAATATATGACTGCTGTTAAGGCTCACCTTACCAAAACAATGAAACTGTTGTCAAACCAAGTACTTTTATACGCTCTCTCGATTTGACACACACGATTTAATCATTGGAATAGCTCTCGCTGCCTTTCTTATCTAGCTCCCTCATCACTTCATCCTCTAAAGTAATTTTAACGCACAAGATGGTTTGGGGCTCTGCAACTGCGTCCTTCAGGAGGTAGATAAATTGAGAGGTTTTTATTGCTTCTTTACTAAATACAACTCAGGGCACACACTACTGCCCTACGTCAGGGTTGTTCTCTACCATTCATTACAGTCTTTGCTCTCCAACTCTTGACCACGCTACTCAGTGGGAAGCGGTCGATGGCCTTCATGCCATCAGAGCAGCGCTCTTCGTTACATGATCATTTAGTAATCGTGATAAACTACACTGGAAGACTCTGCAGTAGAGACGCTCTGTCGCTCGGTAAGGGCTTTTGTCTAAGTTTCGAGAACATACCTTTACCGAGAAGTCTAGAAGTTTATTGCTCCCTCCTAATCTGGCTAAGAGATCATGAGGATAAAATCAGAGATATTAGAGCCCACACAGAGGCATACCGACAATCTTTCTTTCCGCTAACAATACGTGACTTGAATAGGAGGGAGAACCGACAGTGGTACTCAAGGTTGCCTGTGCCACACACTGTCGTGTGGCTTAGGAGAGTATGGATGTATATGTAGATGCTTCATTGAAGTGATGTGGAAGTGATGAATACTTTATGTGAATCCATCAGACTGTATGAATCCCATAAACAACCATTACGATTCTGCGTTGTCTGCGGCTCGTGACTCATCGCTTGGTCACATTGAAAGGCGAAATAAGTAAATCCTTCACAACCTTACAACCTTCTGAATGTTGTTTCGGCGTTGCTGGGCAAAGTGAACGTCACTGGAATGTTGTTTTGAAGCTGGATATCGCACTGACTACAGAATGTGTCTAATTCTGTTGGGCGTTAACCGCAGGGATGCAGGGGAGGACAGACAAATCAAGGCTCTATGTTGGTGTACAGTATGTCCATAGCTAGCGGTATATGTCACATCTGCGTTGAGGTCTTACGGTGTTTATGTAAATTTGAATTATTATATCGCTGAAGCTGAATTACTCACAAAATCTGTTTAAATAAACCTGAGAGGACAATTAGCAGATAATAAATTAAAGAAATCCAAAAGCAGTCTCAATAAAGTTATTTGCAGTCGAAATCAATCCATTATTACTCATTGCACAATATGTCTGTTAATGTTTTACTCTATGAAAATAAGAGTCACGTTTGTCATCTGTTCTGCGATTGCGTAGATAGTCTTCGGTATTAAGAATTACCTTACTAGAGATGACAGTGTGGAATGAACTGTTGAGGCGGCAATGCTATTTTGTAATTTTCTGTAAATTGGTTTCGAAAAATTAGCAGTTGAAATCGTGCCCTTAATCACATTATATTGTTTCCGCTATATGTTCAGTCTGAATATGTAAATCCACTTATTACATTTATTTCCAATAGATAACTTAAAATCTTAATTAGTTTACTGTTCAGGCAGACATTTTTCCAGCACATTACATTTCATTCACATAGCTATTCATGAAAGCGTCTCTCTCATAGGTTTGCGAAATTCACTTATATTCTTATGCTATTTCATCGACATAATTAATATTGTTTGGTAACTTTGCCGATGGGAGCAATTGCGCACGCCATGCCGTCCTCCAGCCTGGAGCGTTCCGCCGCCGGTCTTGGCAGCGACGGATGGAGCCAACAGGAGACACCCCAACTTTCACCTTCGCTATCGACGGCCACCCCAGCCTGACTTTAGGAGCATGCAGATAAATGGCGACAATCGACGCAGGGAAGAGAGGCTCTTACAATCAAATTGACACAATAGCACATGTGCAGACATAGGCCTTATCTTCAGATACCAGAGGAGTCCTTTCCAAAAAACAGCGACGGCATCGCAGATAAACCGTGGACCCCTGCAGATGGGAAGAAGACAAGCAAAACCCTGCAGTGTACACGTACCTTAGTGAGAGAGAACCGGGCTTCCAGTACACATAAAGTGGTTCCACCAAAACAACGTTTCAGGCCAGGGAGAAAGACCCTGATAAATGCCATACCAAACAGGCCTAACATAGCTACCACAAAGAACTGCTTTTTAGTACCAAGAAGGGATGAAGAAGATAAAGACAACACACTTGAAACGTGGGAAAGACGCCAACCGAACTCCTTTTTTCTGAAGGTAAGTCCGAGTTAGTTTCTGCAACTCGGCTTCGGTTGTTTGGCTTTCGTTTATGACTTGTAAGCTGTAGATTTCGGCTTGACTTTCGCAGTTTGTAGTTGATTTATGGGTTCTAAGTTTTATTTGTCATCCCAGTATGAAATCTAAGTTCGTAGACCTGGTACTTCTTTCATAAGTAATAAAATTTATATCTTTCTTGAATTTTTCATAATGTAAACATTGGTTCTGTGCATATCTCAAACTTAATGAATTTTTGTAATGTTTGAGCATGAAAATCCTTTTCTCAGGTGCTAATATTTAATAAACTGAAAAACTTGAACCATTGAGTCCCGGTAGTTCAGACAGTTTGAGGCCAGTTACAAAAGATATTATTTCTGTCTGATTCTTTTTATATAGAATTATTCTTTTGTAAGATTTTATTAAAAGTCTCTCTCAACCAAAACTGTTAGATATTTTTCTTCACACATTAATTGATTTCTTACGAAATTCACAGATATTATATGTTCACTTTTGGAATAATCTTGGACCATATTAGGGAAATAAAAAATTAAATAACTGTTCAAGACTTTTTTAAGTTTCACAGATTATCTATTTTGAAACTCATAGTTACAACGAAATCACTTTCACAGAAAACACTTTGTAAGTTCACAATGCGTGACTATTTTCGTAAATTTCTCATTTACATTAAAGTCTCTGGATCCTATTAGATTGACTACGAACATTAATTCTTCCAGACAAGTTTTTTAAATGTCATTTCCTTAAACTTGCAAATAATAATATTAATCAGTTTATTAACGGTAGGCAGAAGTTTCTAGTTCTTCCTTCCTAGCCTATCTCTATCAAAGTCCAAAGATATTCGCATTAGCGTATGATCAGGATACGAAAGATTACATTGAGAAATAAATAATTTATCTGGTTCCTTTCTATCTGGGAAATGAACCCCGTATGATATTTTGAAACTAATCACGGAGAGAGCTAAGCACTGAATACTGAGCGATCTGAACTCAAAGAGAGATAAGCACATTGAGATCTAAGCACATAGAGAATTAATCACATAGAGAGTTAATCACATAGAAAGTGAGCAACTCAACTGCGGCTACTATTTATAATGACAATCTGACAAATGATCTCTGATACACCAGGTGTTTTGACCTACTTATTCCCTGTATACTATTATTCTGAATTACGCTGATATAATTTGACTTTACTATAAATTTATAAGAATGAGAAATTTCTGCCACTTAACAAACAATTAAAATTATGAAACGATAAAAAATGTCGGAATATGGTGATTCTAATGCTATCGTCACGATGTGGTGTTACATTTCCACGTTTAATATTGAATATGGTACTGGCGGTTATATTTTAATTTTTCTTGCGGAGTATTCTAGAAGTATTTTTATTTCGCAAGACTCATCTCAACCCACAGAAAATTTCCACCGGGGACTGAAAGGCGTGGTCGCGAAAACGGAGATCAGCTACTGGATGACATTGCAAAATCAACCCACGAACCACAGAGCCAAAGAGACGAAAAATTCGAGGAGAGGAGAGGAACTTGACTAGAAACCACCGATGGAGAGACTTGGGCCGTCGCCGGTGAAGCGATAAGAGATGCCTGCAGCTCCCTCAATGGTAGAAGCGAGACTTTGACGCCTTCGGTCGAGGGTCGCGCCGCGGCACACAGACACAGAGCCGGGGAGCGGAGACCAGCCTGACGCCCACGTCAAGTCAATGTTGGCGACATAAGAGATTACTCCCCTTCCCTGTTCATTCCTGAGTTGTGTCCATGCCTAATAAAATCGGCCCTGAGAGGTTATTGTTATCAAATGTTTTAATAAATAAAACTAAATTACATGTGGTAACCTCTGTGTAAACTGTTATGTTCTCAAATCAATCCCTTGAATCAAAAGTCCCTACCAGCCTAGTTTCATAATTACTCATTATATTTTTATTTAATTTTGTTGCAGTGTGGAAGTTATTCAGGTAGAGGTTTCATTAACCACAATAATTTAAAAAACCAGATGAAAACCACATGAAAACCAAGAAATCGTTCTACTACTTTATTCTGACAGGGAAACGGATGGTGCAAAGAATAGCTCGCCAAGAACGGAATACAGATCAAAGATGAAAACAGGGCGAAAATTTACGAAACTATAGAAAATAAATAAATGAAAATAAAAACTGAGCACTGCAAACAGCTGAGGGAAACGTGTTGTGATCATGTATTCGTGGTGATGGACAATAGAACAAAACAATGTGACTGGCCAGGGAGAAAGACCCTGATAAATGGCATTCCAAACAGGCCTAACACAGCTGTCACAAATACTGTTTTAGTACCAAGACGGAATGAAGAAGATAAAGACAAAACACCTGAAACGTGGGATAGACGCCAACCGAACTCCTTTTTTTCTGAAAGGTAAGTCCGAGTTAGTTTCTGTAACTCGGCTTCAGTTGGTTGGCTTGTATTTGGCTTTAGTTTGTGACTTGTAAGCTGTAGATTTCGGCAGGACATCGTAGCTTCAAATCCCATTTATGATCTTTTCCTTCTGTTACTACATTATGAACTGTCATGTAACTGAAATCTCTCTTCTCTTTTTTTCAGATCTTGCAATTTCCATATTATAAATTACTTAAACAACAAGAGTTGTATGCTAGGAACATTTGACGTCACTAGCAAATTTGATGAACAATGAGAGCAGGCAAATTTTCGCCTAGACCGCTCACCTAAGAAAACAGCAAATAAACGGATGTGATCTCTGTCACAATAAAGGCTTATCGCCTTGAAATCTGTGTCAAGCAGTTGAAAATTGTATATCTCGATTACAAACCTGCAAGTAGTTCGTACCCCATTGCAAGTAGTAGGTGCGAATTTCATCTTAAGAACACATGGTAAAAATTAAGACGATTGGTGATTTCAATATTCTAAAACCATTGGGTTTTTGTGATTTCTCAGGTACAGACCATGAACAAATAGTGGTTTTGTAAGCCCTGTAACGCCTACCGTAGACCCAACGTAATGTGCAAAAACCATCCCATTGGCTCAATTTGGATGAGCCGTAGGAAGTGTGTAATCTTCAAAATTTTGACGATGTACTCTTCTTCTAATACGAGGAGCGTTTTTAAGTAATTTCCGTTTGAACAGAAGCACACAACGAAAGGTTAGTTAAATAAGTAAATTTATTTTCGGAAAGTAAGTATTTTACTCTATTTTTCGACATAGTTGCCAAGTTTGTCCAAACACTTATCATACCTCTCAAACAATTTTAAAATACCCTCTTCATACAATCGTGCCGCCTTTTCCGAAAGCCAAGAGTTCGCTGCCGTTTTGTAAAGCACTGATCTCGACACGTCAGGAAATTCGTTTGAGAGACTTGTTACTGTGAAGCTTCTGTTCTCACGAATCCTCGCTTCATCTGAAACATCCAAATCGTCTGTAATCGAAGATGGGCGATCGGAGCGGTCCTCATCATGGACGTTGTCACACTCATCTTTGAATTCTCGTATCCACTTACGCACTTTGCCTTTACTCATAATAGTATCAAAAATCTGTCGATGAATTTCTGCAGCAGATAGGTTCCTTGATGACAAAAACCATATCACTGAGCGAACCTCACACGCTGTGGGTGAGTTGATAGTTTCAAACATTTTGAAGGCACAGAACAGAACCGTACACGTTAGCTACAGAGCTGAAACCGAGCACAGTTGTTCTCGAGGCATGCCGGTACACGACGCACGCGCTCGTTGCAGTATGTGCGCGAACTCCTAGTATCTACAACAAAACGGAACTTACTTAAAAGATGCGCCTCGTAATTACGTATAACGCTAACGGATATCGTGAAAACTTCACCCCTTAACTCTGTGATCAATAGAAGCCGTGATGAGGGTTCCCTGAAAGATCTCGAATTCGCATGCCTCGTTTAAAAACACATTAAAATTAAACAGCGCGCCTCTAGATGTACATAAAATAATGAACAGTCATAAAATACTGTACATTATTCCACAACAAAATAAGCACAAAATTAATACATGAGAATAACCATACACCGAAACTCAGCTACATGCCTTTGTATACCAACAGAACGGCCCATCGGTTAAATTAATACACAGTTAAGAATGTTGTACCTAACCATTTTCTTGGTTACTTGGAGTCGTAATGGCATAGAAGTATCCTAAAATTGCGTTTTCTTCTTTTTAGCCAACTTCAAGAAAATGTAATACAAAAAGTACTACTAATAATACTCCCCAGACATGCGATCCTATTTGCGTAACGAAATGCATATAGTGTTGTACTAACGTCAAAGAAGCTAAACCCTGCTGAGTGTATTCATACATTCTGTTTCTTCAATATAAGATGTGTGATATGTCAAGGTGATAAAAAAACCACTAAAAGAGTAAAACTCTCCTTTGCAGTATTGGAAACGAAACATATTTGGCCCATATGTGTAGACTGACATCAGTGTTCTAATAAATATATATCACTTGGTAATAAGAAGAATGGTAGCAATACATCATCTCATAACAAGAAGAAAATAATTGAACTGTAGCATAAAAAAAAGTTATAAACCAAATGCTCGTAATGTAGTAGAAGTATCTGTGTAGATGTCTACTTTAAGATTCGTGACGTCGCTATGTACAGATAATCATGAACAGCAGGGTAAAATAAAGAATAATGCCTATGAACACGTCTTTGCTTTGTCAGAATAATGATCTAGAGGAGGTGAGTGCATTAACAATATAGCGCAAAAAGACTTTTATAGAAACTTTTCTTTCCACAAAAAAAGAAAAAAAAAAGAAAAAGTGATTTACTGATTTTGAATTCGTGTTTAGTCTCAGAGTGAATATTAGTAAACCATAAAGACAGTATTACAGTATTGTGTTGTCAACCTTGAATATTTTTACTACCGTAATGGACAAAATACACGTTGTTTTTTATCTGAAGTCAAGCGTTTGAAGGTGGAAGATTTTTTAAAGAATGAAGTTGGGAGAAGGGTACAGGTGAGTAGTTCAAACACAATAGGAAAAACGTGTCGATATTCGTTATTAAGTTCTGAGAAAGGTTTATAGAAAAAAAAAAAACATTTCTACGTAAACGTGGCAAAGTTGATTTTAAACATTTATAACATTCATTATTTCATTCATACAAATAAAAAAAGTCAATGTGCATGTTCGTTCCATGGTGAATATGTGATCTACATAGATCAATGTCAGGAAGTTCTGAATCACTAAAAGAAAATAATCGCACTATCAGAAATATACGGTCCTGGGAAACAATGCTCATGCAAATATCACGTACAGATAAAAATAAAAGTGAACGTACATTTCACATCTGAATTATTAAGGGAATCGGGATGAACGGACGACGATTATTTGGAATAATCCAGATTAGAGGCGCTTCTCGTTTGTAAAGCGTTAAATGTCCGGAAATCCCGCAGTATATTTCGTCATTGCGTATCCACATTCAACTTTCACGTAGGACTATTTACGTGTAACATTAGTTATAATCGCGCCCAGAAAGGAAATACTACTTCATGTGTTGGTACGGAATTATGGTTCGTTGTTAGTTTCGCATGCAAAAATCAGTGCGTCCTCAGCTAATAAGAATGGAAGTGTTGTTGTAGTTGATAAAACGACAAATACCTCCAACTTTCGAATTTAATGTACTTTTACTGTCACGTAATTTGATAAATAATACCTTACCGAAATAAAATGACTAAATTAAGCGTCAGTAAAAGTCAACAAGTTGCGCAGTAACATTTAAAACTCTTTACATCTAATAGGGGCGTCTTCATCAGAAGATTGATTTGTCGTAAATTAGTAAACAGTTTAATGTCTTTTTGTTAGTGCAACGGGTTGATAACAACATACCACCAACGTACGAATTTAATGTTCTTTTACTGTCGCTTAATTTGATATATAATATCTCACTGAAATAAAATGACGAAAATTAGCGTCAATAATATGAAATAAATTTGTTTGTCTGGAACCAGGAAGCGTAAAAGCTAATTACTGCAAGTACAGATTAGCAAACCACAAGTTGCGTAGTAAGATTTGAAACACTTTACGTCTAACAAGGGTCTCTTCATCAGAAGATTAATTTGTCGTAAATTATTAAACAATTTAATGTCTTTAATTTTGTTAGTACATAGGCTTGATTAATAACAAAACTGTATAAGTTCGTAAGCTTCCACGGCCGGTTTCATTTTGAATAAAACAATCCTGGTTATTAGGCAGCGTCAAGTGTTTAAAAAAGACGCTGCCTAATAACCAGGATTGTTTATTCAACAAAACCGTAGTTCCTAATAATAATTAGGCCAAATCTGTAATGAAGACACTATCCAAAAATATCTAGCAGCTGCTTCAGTTTTCAGCAGTATACCACTAACAATAATTTTAACCTATTCCGAATATGTGTCTACTTTCACGTGATACAAAATCTTTATATGGAAACCGGCTATAGGAAAGTTACTTATTTCACGCATGGCGATACAGATGAGCTGCAACTTACAATTATAAACTGCATAATTTTACGAAGATTACAAAAATACATTCATTGCATAATATTGCCGACTGAAATGTACAAATGTACAAATGAATATGTGTTCTTAATCGATTCCATGCCTGTCTTTGTGACTTCAAAGAAATCTTCTAGATATAAGCTCTTCTGCTGCTAAATGCTATAATAGGTTTCATGGTCTGTTGTTCGTTTTCACAGTCACATTGAGAGGACGAAGCCTTTCCCCATAGGTGGAGGTTTTCAGCACAGATGCCAAGGTCTGTGCGGATCATATCTAGTGCTTTCCAGGCACTTCGTGGTAATTACACTACGGCTGATCTAATGTCCAGCCTTTCGAGAATCTTACAATCCTCACGGGAAAAATTATTCCAAATTTCTGTCCACTTTCTTCTGATGTTGGAACCAACTACTTGTAGCAGTTCTGAAAATAGGAGATTTTATTTGGCTTATTCGGAGATCAGACATAAGAGTGGATTACAAGCTCCGGGATTTTGAGTATTTTTTGAGACGGGTATTCCTTCTTCGAAGATCTCTTGGCTCAATGTAACATATTAAGTCAGCGCAAATGTTCCCTTCCTGGTCTCAGGCACTCAGCAACAGAGAAATTCCAATCGGGTCGGGAAAAGTATGGAGAGAATGGAGAGTACCGAAGTCAAAATTAATGTCCAAAGGAATATAGTGTTGAGCAACCGATACTTATTAATAAAAGATAGCCATTCAGGTGAATCTACTTACGTAAATCGATTTATTTTCACGTCATGTATCTCTTTTACTAGTTAATTTCCTCAATTTTCAAATTATAATACAAAACGTAGATTTTATTTACTTTTTTTATAACTTAGTGTAGTAGAATTACTTGATGGAAAGTATCCTCCAAGAGATTTGTTATATAGGTGTGGTTAGAAAGATTTTTCGACAAATATGTAACATGATCTGGAACTGAAGGCAATTACTTATAGACTAAATAATGCGTGCAGTCAACAACAGAGAACTGACACAAGTGCTCTAAGAAAGAATACTGGCGGAGAAAGTTTAATTTTTAAAGTACAAAATTTTAATGTTCTGAAACTATGACACATGAAATGTAAACAATATACGAATCAGTAGTCTTAATACTATACTTCTTTAAGACCGAATAACATCTTGTTGAAATCAGTACTGGACAACATTCGAAAGAGTTACTTTTGAGTATTTACAAATGATCATTTGGTGAATCGGATCACAAATTAGTACTTCTTTGCATCATTTTTATTGCTCACAGCAAAATACATCTGCTTCTGAAATCCAATTACAACGCAAATAATTTTCGTAAATTATTCGATATTGTCCACATATTCAGCCACTTAGTACCAAAAATAAAATGATTTATGGTATCTTCCAAAATCTTGAAATGGAGTTTGCGAGGAGATTAAGAAATTTTCTAAAAACTGAGTTCTATTAGTGATGAAATTCCATACTGCAAGCCAAAGAGAGGTGAGTGGTACACACGTAGCCCCGCTACACTCGCATGCATCCATAATGCATCATCACATCCAATTTAGTCTGACTGCTGAAACAATCTGCTGTATACAATTATGCGCTGAGGAAATTCAATGCTAACAGTGTTTCCACGAAACATACATTGGAACCAACAGTCCTCGACATTGAACAAACGCTTGTGTCTCGTACCGTATGTGATATTCGTCAATGTCACCCAGAGATCACATCATTAGTGGGACAGACTCAACCTGAAAGTCATTACGTAGCATCTGTGCAATACACTGTATGACACGTTACGCCCACTGGCCTTCATCTAGACACTACTCTCGTAGTATTATTAATCTCTCAAAATCTCTAAACACACACTTCGATTTTTATAGACGCCCAAATTTCATGACACATTTAGCACCATACACATTAGTGCAGAAATATTTTATTACGAATCTTTTTTAAAAATCGTAGATGTCTAACTAAATCCGCTGCGCATCGTCACATGAAAGTAGAAGGACTTTTCTTTTTCTGTGGTATTACTTTACTTTCAAAGGTACTTCTAGTTACACACTTGCAATCTGCATCTACATCTACAAACACACCCGCCATCCACCTAAAGGTGCGTGGTGAAGGGTAATCAGTACCAATACTAGTTACCGTACTTTCTCTTCTTTTCCACTCCCGTATAGAACGAGGAGAAAATGAATGCTTATATACATTTGTACGAGCTCTAATGTCTCTGATCTTTGCGGACTTCATGCGAAATGTAGGTTGGCAGCAGTGGAATCGTTCTTCTGTCCACTTCATATTCAGCCCCTATAAATGTCTTCAACAGTGTTTCTCGAAAAGAATGTTGCCTTTCCTCCACCGACTACAATTTGAGTTCCCGAATTATTTCGGTAACTCTCGCGTATTGATCGAACCTACCACTAACAATATGTTTTATAAGCGCTTTCCTTTACAGGTGAATCACATCTTCCCAAAATTCTCCATGACTGTCCTTATATGCTCGTACCATTTCTTATCTTTGTGCAGCGTTACGCCTAGATGTTAAATTGACGCGACTCTGTCAAGCAGCACACTACTAACGCTGTATTCAATACGGGATTGTTCTTCTTATTCATGTGCACCACCTAACATTTTTAAATACGGGATTGTTCTTCTTATTCATGTGCACCACCTAACATTTTTAAATATTTAGAGCTAGCTGACATTCCTAACATCGCCTAGAAATTTGGTCCAAGTCATCCTACTACAATGACAGCACCTTCATATACACTAAAGGATCATCAAGAAACAGCCGAAAGTTGCATCTCTCTCTGTTCGTCAGATTATTTTTATAGATACCCTAGTCTCTGATGAACGTACTGGATTTTATTACTTTTGTTCGAGCCACTGACATATTTGTTGGTACCTTCTTTTGCAGTCTGCAGTGCGATCCCGTGTCGAACTCCTTTCGAAAATCGAGGAATGTGTTTTTTGTTACGCTTCGTCTATAACTTGCAAGGTGTCATTAGAGATAAGGGCAAGTTGAGTATCGCACGATCGAGGCTTCCTAAGCCATGGACAGAAGCTATTCCGTCTCAAGGGAATTTGCTACATTAAAACTGATAACATATTCAAGAATTCTGTAGAAAACTGATTTTAATGATATAGGTCTATAATTTTGTCTGTTCTTTTGCCTATCTTATACATTGGAGTCAACTCCGACTTTTTACAGTCGCAAGGAACTTTGCGCTGGATTAAAGATTCGCGATAAATGCAAGCTACGTAAGGGGCCAATGCCGCAGAATACTCTTTGTATATCTGACCCGTCTGGACCTGGCGACTTTCAACTCGCTCAGCTACTTCTCTGCACCAGCTATGCCTATTACTACATTTTGAAGTTAGTGCGATCATCAGTTGAAGGTATGTTTGCATGATCCTCCCGCGTGAATTATTTCTTAAATTTTGAATTTTGCTGTTATTTATCACCAAATGGATAGAGGCTTACTGATTTTACTTAGGACCAAAATTTCTTCGGGTTATCGGCAAGATCTTTTAATGAGGTATGACGGTTGTTTATACTGTATTCTTCATACATCGCTCTTCTTATAGGTGCGCAAACCTCTAATAACTTTTCCCTTCTTTGATTTGCTTTCTTTTCAATCCTTAATCCACTTTCTCGGTACATTTTTCTCGGACGCTTTATTTACAATACAATTAAATTTTACCCATAATTCCTCTATGGCCATCGTACCTGAAATAAAGATGTAGATTCATTTATGAAGTGGGACATTAACAATTTTATATATGCTCTTTATACAAGGTGAGTCTGAAAAGATTGGTGAATGGTCTCTAGAAATATAAAAAACAAGAGTTACAAACAAAATACCCTTACTGACCTTCAAAATAATTTCAGTTGGCTACAATAACTTCTGACATCGGTTGTACATCTGTTGGAAACTGTCAGCAACCGTTTCTTGTGGAATCGCTCGATGCCCTGAGGTCTCGCGTTGTTGGATCTCCGTATCATTGAAACGCACACTTGTTACTCACTGCTTCAGCATCATACCCTTACACCAACATCCCATGGGTATCCGTCGACGTTTCACCTAATTTGAAACAAAACTCCATTTTGACGCATTGCTCCATTGCTTCACTTTCCACTCCACGTTACAATGACACGAATTGTCACAATGGCCTTGTTAGCTGGGTCGCAGCGCTTACCACCGCTTCACTGCAGTGCTTTGCACGATGGGAGAGGGACCTGACGCTTGTTGACATGTCCCTTAATGTGTACCCACGGTGTTATTAGTAGAAACAGGTTTTTGCGGTGGAAGTTGCAACTGCCACTCTGAGTCAACACTGTGCTCATGTGCTGTCAGTATACCGCCTGTGATTTGGATTATGTACAAGCACAATCGACTCGCCGGTAGCTGTTACTTAATGCTGATTCTTTAGCCCCACTCGAGTTTTGTGCTGGACAGCTGGTTTGCTACAATGGCCATTTTTCTAAATTTTCTTCACGTGGTTTCTTTTCTAAGACATGCATTTCTTTAGATTTTATTTGTAATTACATTGATCTGTTAATGATATATCCCCGATGTTTATCAATCCATAAGTACCGCGCATGTTCCGTAACACATGGCGACTTCCTCGCGACATCAATAATGACCAGTCGACAATTGCAGCTAAACGTATAGGCATATGGCATAACAAGCTGATCGACGCTTTTGTTGAAAGGAAACCTCGTGTTTGTTGTTGATATGATAGATATGATTCCTTCTCGGATTTTGATCTTGTCCTCCCTGTCTCCAATGTATCACTGGTATGGTAAGCGACCGAATTGCCCTGTCTGTTCGTTCTGGACGCTCATTCAAATTTGGTATTATTGCTTGTAGTATGAGAAAGTTGAAAACATAAGGTTCGTTCCAGCAATTGCCAAACGGCTACTTTCAAGCGCTAAGAAACAGATGCTACTGCGCATGCGCAGCTACTATGACGTAAAAACCCTTGTTTGATACTTGCACTGCTGGAACGCTTTCTGCACTGTTTCTGGCTGCAGGCGAAAGTGAGTTTAAAGGAATAATTAAAATAGTTTCCTTCCTAATAACAAATAAGTGTAATCGAAAAATATCTGATCTCAAGTGGGATTGCTGTGACTTCGAAATAATCGAAATACACGCTACACACACACCTATCACGTGATTGCTCCCCCCCCCCCCCCTCTAACTCAGATCTTTCTGCGCATGCGCAAATAGGCAGCTTGACCGCGCCAGAAATATTTTTCAGGGTAGCTAGTAGTATGTGGGTCACTTGGGACCACCCCCTCTTCTAAGGTTAAATTCAACCATAATTTTATTTATCTTTTAAGGTCCCATTTAACCTTAAAAAATTATTTTACTAATCTGTTGGATAATCGTGTTTAACCTTAAATCTTACCTTAAACGCATTTTATTTTTAAATCTTACTTAAGATTAAAACCAACCATACCCTGTCCAATGAGGTTTCTAAAAGTAAATCTTGTTTAAGGTGAAAACTAACCATAAAAATTTCTGGAGAATTGTGAAACAATTCATGGTTCAAAGTAATCTTAAAACGTAATCTAAAGTTATCATTAAGATCAACCATAAAAAATTCACAAAGTTTTCTTGAAAAATATGAGTAAAATATGGTTCAAAGTCACCACAAAACATAATCAAAAGTGTTGAGAAAGATTATGATTAAACTTAATCTTAAAAAAGTATTAAAAATTATGGTGAAATCATCCACTTTATTTAAATAAAGAGTCTCAATAAAAAGTGTTAAAAATTATGGTTACTCTTAACCTTAAAATGTAATCGAAGATTTTTTCAAGAATTATTCCTATACTTAACCAACACTTTTTTAAGGTCCTATTAACCATAAAAAATTATCTTAATCTTAAAAAAGATTGTGGTTTGTGTCTTCCTTAACTTATTTTACCTATATTAATCTTATTTAAGGTGAAACCTTACCTTAACTTATCTTACCAGTTATAGCCTCTTTTAACCTTAACTTATCTTATTATCTTAATCTGTTTTAAGATTGTGTCTATCTTACTTTGATATTTCTTTTGTTATTTAGTATCCCCAAGGATATGTTTCAATAATACCATTGACCTCAGACTCAATCATTCTTTTATCATAATCGAATTTGAATTCTTTACTAACATCCTTATTAATCAAGCGTTTAGATTTTGTATCTCTTGTAATCATTTTATATTTCAATTTAACCTTATCGATGTCCTTATCCACAATATTTTTCATAGTTTTGATGTTCAATGCTTTAGAGTTTTCATAGTTTAACGTGAAACCTTTTACCTTCATTGTCTCCTTTCCTTTGTATGTCACGTACCCGTAGCTCTTAGGTCCTGTAGAAATCCAGTCTGTGATATGATCATCCTTACCCAGTTCATCAGTCCACTCCCCCAACATACAACCAGTTTCAACAGTGTTGGTACCATCATCAATATAAACAATACTATCAGTATCGTAGTAGACCACATTTGACCCTAGCCTGTCTAGCATATCATAAAGCCGTAGGCGCGCATTAGAAGTTGTAAATGCTGCTATAAACACATTGGTTGAGTAGGAGTCTTCAACGAAATTATCTTTGTACTTATAGGTGACTTGTACAATATTATCATTAATAAAAATCATATTGCTTATATCAACCCTATCATCTAACATTATTTTGTACCACCTCTCTACATCCACTATGTATTCACTTTGGGTCAAGTTTTGTCTTTGACCGAATTTACCCCACAATGAGTTTAAGCAAATCTTAGAAACAGCGCGTTTACCAAGGTTTGGAACCACATCTTTGGGATTCAGATCGATATCAAGATGTTCCTTAACCGCTGTGGTGTACTCTTCAATAGTTTCAAAGTCTTCTTTCCACCCACTCGTTTCTAGCTTTATTTTCATAAAGTCTTTGACGTAGCCTTTAAACAAATCATTACTCTTTTCTTCAAAATGCCAAACCTCGTATACTTGTACCACTTTATACCCCTTCTCTATAGCTTTCTTCACTTCATCTGTAGTCCACGTTCCTATTATCACCCTTTCATCGTCTGTGTGCTGACAAGCACCACATTTTTCCTCAATACACTTTCCACACAACCCAAATATCAACTTATCCTTTTTAATAGGCAAAACAGGATGATACAGCTTGCGCGGTGGTAATACTTTGCACTTAATCAAACCGTACCAATTTTTGTTGTACCTCTTAGGTTTGTATAATTTTATAGGGTGACCGACAGGATAGTAATCAAAATACTGAACTGTAGGGTAGAGGCTGCATACATCTATGTATCTCAGCTTTTTACCACACACTTTAAGCTTGCTTGCATTTGTTCTTCCTCCATAGAAAGCATCTCTAGGGTTCAAGGGCTCAACGATTGGAGTAGTATTGTTGTATCCTTTACTCTTAGCCCACTTGCATTCCCACATTTCGACAAGGTTGTATCCTGCTTCCCTAATTTGGTAACTTCTTCGCTTTGTTTTCTCGTACAAGTCTCCCATAGTCTCATGGTTAACATTGTTAATAGTCTCTTCTTGGAACTGGTATACTGTATTAGTGTCCTTATTGAATCCATCTACTTTTACCCCACGAATCGTTACTTCTCCACCATTCAAAGCGTGTTGTACACCCCCGAAGGTGTTGAGCCAGGTTATCGACTCTTTACTATACATTTCTTTCTTGTCACTTTTTATCACAGCCATAGTATTTTCCTGGAGGTACTTGGACCTATAAATACCCATACAAACACTCGCAATAGTTATGTACTGAAATGGATCTATGTTAGCAATTTCCAAAAATTGTTTCCTTAGTTCTAAACAACCTATACGTAGAATATCTACATCAGAGTTACAATAATCCATAAATTCTTTTTGAAAGTCAAATATATAATTTTCTTTAACCTTTTGATGATACCACTCAAGAAACTCTTTTCTAGCTTTTGTCTTCATCGTGTCTACGCCATAGTATTTGGTCTCAGGAATAGGTCCTACATAAGTCTGATTGTCTCTTGTGTTGAAGAAATGTGGGAAGTAACCCTTCTTAAGTTCTTTCAGCCCGAATGTTTTAGGGAAGTCACTCAAAGGAGAAGCTACGAAATTGTGGCTATCAATAATGCTTATTAGTCCGTTTACCTCTAGCATCATCAACTTTGTTCCATTGTATATAGTGTATGGTTTCAACGTATTCTCTATACAGTATTTTAAAATGAATTGTGAGTCATAGCCTTTCGCATTGTGTGCAATAGCCGTGTACCCTTGGTGATTCTTAGAAATCAACCACTTGCAGAACTCTTCATTTGTTTTGAAGGAAACTTTGGTACCGTCAATATAGTAGGCTACTACGAGGTTGGGGATGTGCACTCCAGTATCTTGCTCAGCTTCATAGTCGAACCAGATATACTTTTCTGTGTAACGGCAACCATTTAATAACGTTATAATTTCAGTCAGTGTATTGTTGTAGAGTACTTTATACTCTTGTTCTGAAATATCTCCATTATCAAATTGTCTTTTAAGGGTAGTGAGCTTAACATTTTTGAGAAGTTTATCCTTGTTTTTAGCTACAAAGTGTTCCAAAAAACTCTCCTTATCGGTAGCCTTACAAATACACCGACTTTCACACCTTCCGCCTTTCTGATGTTTATGTTGTATGTAGCATTGATGTTCACCAGTCTTATAAGGTTCCATACAATTGTAGCAAAAGGAGTATCCGCATTTATGCTCTTTAGATCTCGATAAAATTAAATTACATCATCTACATTTATAAACTGTGTTACAAACTTCTGAGTGGTTATCTAAGCATTCCTGGTTGTAACAATACCTGTTACATTCCTTACAATAAACCTTATTCTTTTCTTCGGGGGAGTGCGCACGTTTCTTGCACAGAATACACACATTTCCCTTCGTTTTACACTTATGTTTGTCTTTATTATTGTAAGGTGAGTCGCACTTATTGCAGTAATAACAGCTTCCCAGAAAAGCTTTCATACTGTTTATGACGTCAAAATGGTTCCCATTTTTGTATAGATAAATTTTAATTTCTCTTTCATCTCCTGAGTATATAACAGAATTAAAATTTTCGGCACACACAACCTTTATTTGAATATTCAATAATTTTTCTACATTTTTAATATCTTCAAGTGCGAAACCTTCCTCGTTGTAGTTTCCTAGCCTCTTGCACAACTCTTCAGTTAACTCCGTTTGAATGCGTCTGCCGCCTCTGACATGTTTAATATTAATGTCACTAAGTTGCCTACCGAGAACCTCATTCGTGTGGTAGGTCAGGGCTGTTACTATGGCTCGTGGGCAGCACAAGTTATCTTTGTTTTTTATTTGGGTGATGCATCTTTTTGTTCTCACATCTTCAGACAGATTTATAATTTTCGACCTGCCTTGACCTCTAGGTACATTCAGAATCTTAATATTGAACCTGGTCTGTGTGATATTTAAGTTCTCGTTAGAAGATAGAATTCTACCGATATGACTCATGAAAGATCTGGCGTTAACATTGGATTGTACCACGGTTGAAATATCATGATGGAAATTTGGGTTGCTTGCTACTACTGTTAATTTGTCTCCTTTTTTGTAGTTTCCTTTCTCTTTGGCCAGTTTAATCATTGCGTTGATGGCGTTCTCAACATGCATTAACTTATCAACTTTAATGGTGTAGTCTACTTCAGTGGCATTAAATTTCTTAATGAACCGTGAGTTTGTTTCAGTGATCTTGTAGGGTGGTTTTCTTTCTTCCTTGGGTGGTTCTATCAAGTCTTCGTGGAAACCTAACTCTTGAGCTACATTATTACGAAAGACAATGTCTTGCTTCTTCAAAATGGATTCAATTATTTCAGCCTTCCTCATCCTAACCGCCACCTTAATGTTTTTACTTCTACCTATCTCTAGTAGTTGAGGTACCCTTAGCTTTTCCAAATCCTGCTTCTTGTACAACATGTCCTTAGTCTTTTCCAAAGCTTCTTTAAGTTGCGATTTCTTCATTTTCGAAACACCACTAAGATTATAATCCTTAGCCAAGATCTTAAGATCTTCGCGGTATATTTTATCTTTGTTGTGCTCCTCCTTCTCTTCATTGTTTGGGTCATTCTTAAGATGACCCTTTGATTTCAAGTGCCTGGACCAATTCTTATAAGTGATTTCCCACCCACACTTGTTGCAGTATTTATCTGCATAGTTATATTTATTTCCTTCCGGCATATTCATTTATTTACTGATTTATTTTATTATAAAAATTAAATAAAAATTCATTTTTTTAATTTCGAAAAAATCTTCTTATTACTTGCTATCAATAGTTTTAAGGTTTCGTAGACCTTAAAAATAATATCTTCATCTAATTTAATTATAATGTGGTATTATTTCAACCATCAACTTCTCAAATTGTTTTTCTAGCTGTGACATACCTTCAGCTATTGCGTTGAGTTCTCTCTCGTCTTCTATGTGTTCCATAATAATCAGTTGTAAATACTGAAGGCTGCGCAGATAATTAAAAACGGGAAACAACAGATTTTCTGGCACCTTATTTATATCAAAAGGGAGTACTGCTGATTTGTTGCCGCCTTTCATTATGGCCGTCATGCTACAAGGAGGTATTAGTTTATTGTGCACAGACATTTATTATATGTATTATCTAATTAAAAAATAATATTTTTTGTCGAAAACAGCAAAACCTCGGCGCCGAGGAACCCTGTGGGGTCTTTTGTCTGTAACATTTCTTCGTCGTTGTCGTTGTTCTTCTGCCCCACAGGGTTTTTTTCCTCTTTGTTACCACGTCTCGTCCCATGCTTCTTAGCAGATGAGGGAGAGCGGATCAGTGCGGACGTCTCATGACGTCACTCAAAACTCCACGATGAAAACTTTACTCAGTTTTTTCTTTAGAAAGGTGGCCAGTCTTCCTGACCGAACGCGCTGAGCTACCGCGCCGGCGAAACAAATGCATTCGAGTAAGCTATTAATCCTACTCTTTCTCTCAGCATTACGCTTCCTCTGACTTACCGTATATTTTTACTTACATTACGTAGTGTAACATACACAACAACACCCAAAAACAACAATTTATTAGCGGAAAATTTACGTTTAAGTGAATAATATACATTTAAGTTAAAATATTACGCTAGAGCAGTGTTGTTGTGACTAATACAGGCACTCATGACATCGGCGGACCGACCTTCACCGCTGGCCTCCCAGCTGGCTATCGCAGTCGGAGCAGCCTTGGCCGTGAAGATGTCGCAAGAGGCGAGACACGTCACTTCATTCTAGCGTAAATGAAAGGAGCATTCTTCATATATAAAGATTTTTAGTAACCATTAACCGCCATTTATACGACTATAGGACAGAAGATTATAAAAGATTTTTAGTAACCATTAACCGCCATTTATACGACTATAGGACAGAAGTTATAAAAGATTTTTAACGACTAAAAATAAGATATCTTCTTTAGTGGGGACAGAAGATTTTAATGAACCAATATACTCATAGTGATAAAAAATGGGACAGAAGATTTTCTAACCTAGAAGAACCAAAACCAATTAAAAGAACATTTTTTACATATAATGGTTTACTTAAAGTTATTTATAGTTCTCGTTGTGGAATTGCGCATCGTTTCCGTAAATGGGCTACTAAAGTAGTGTATACAGCTCATCTTGGTACTGAAGAACAAAGATTTGAACAAGCTTTAGATATTGCTGGAGTAAACGCATCTCTCGTAAAACAAGTTTTTGATACCAGTGTTACACAGGTACCGTGGGTAGATCTCTTTTACATAGGCAGAGTGTCAAAAATGCTTAAATACTATCCCTGATTTCATTTATTTAATTATTTATTTTCTTTTTAAAATCATTTTTATTATTTCCATTCAAATAAATGAACAAAATAATTATATTATCAATATTATCATTTGTATCTGCTCACGATAAAGCAGCAGTAAAATATTTGCACAACTTTGGGTACTTGGATTATCAAGAAGATCAACTTTCTCAACTGAGTGAAGAAGCGTACAAAGATGCACTTACGTTATTCCAACAGAAATATCATCTCGTGGCTAATGGTGAGCTGACTGATGAAACTTTACAATTAATGAAGAACCCGAGGTGTGGCGTGGAAGATAACGTTTTAAGCTTTACTACGCACAACTACAAGTGGAATAAGAAGAATATAAAATGGCATTACTATCTCGCAACTAGAAAGACAGGTGGCACAATCAGCATTTAAAATGTGGGAAGAACACACGGATCTTATTTTTGAGAACAGCAACCAAAGTCCTGATATTGTCATTTCGACTAAGACAGGAGCACACCGACGCCAAAACTCAGCCCTACAGTTCTGTCAACGAAGTTTTGATGGTAGAGGAAACGTATTAGCTCATGCCGACTTTCCTAACTTGTACAACGACCCCATTGAAATCCACGTTGAATAGGATGAATACTGGTACATGGAAATTGACGGTAACACACCTTCTTCACAGACAAACCTATTTGTTGTTCTAGTTCACGAGATTGGTCACACGTTAGGTATGGCGCATTCAGATGTGTCTGAATCGGTGATGTACGCCTTTTACAATAGCACTATCACCACCCTATCTGAAGATGATATACGCGGTATCCAAAGTTTATATGGGAAAGGTGCTTCTAGCGATACTGAACAGCGCCCTACTCCTACTCCGGCTTCGCCCTCAACCGAAGCAGTCCCTGTAAAGGAACCTGAACTGTGCAGACTGAAGCAGTTTGGAAGTTCTGTAATTGTGAATGAGTTTCTATACATTTTTTATGGAACGTGGGTTTGGATGACTGTTCTTAATAGTAATGACGAGCTTTCAAAACCGCAACTAATCACAGACTGGTTAACTTTTCTACCTCAACAATTCAAAAATGTATCTGCTGTTTTCCAGAGACCATCAGGTGAAGTCGTTCTGATTATTAATAACATGATATATATGGTTCAAATACCGAGCTTATCGTTAAAATCTGGTTACCCAAAAAGAGTATCTGATATAGGGTTGCGACAAAACTCTTTTGTACACGGAGCTGTCAACACTTACTGTGGCAGAACCTTCATTTTTTATGACCATATATATTTCGCTGAAATAGATGAATGTAGCTTTAAAGCAAAGGCTTATGGTGTTATCAGTAAAAGCTTCCCAGGGGTACCTTCAGCCTTTGATTCTGTTTTTAGATACATAAACGGTTTGCTGTACTTCTTCAAGGATGGTATATTATATGAATACAATGAATTCTCAAACGTACTAGTAAGAGCAGGTAAATTCGATCTTTCTTTATTTGGCATAAACTGTCCCAAGAAGTCGTCTTCATTTAGGGCACTAGTGAAGAGCTTAAAAGATGCTGTGACTCAGTTAGAGAAAGAGACCGGCCAGCAACAAGAGAACTTAATGTAACGTCCCAACGTCCAAACATCCAAACGTCCCAACGTCCAAACGTCAACGTCCCAACGTCCAACGTCCAACGTCCAACGAATAATTTTATTACAACCTTAGTTGCCCATTTTCTAAATTTTTGAACTATAGGATTGCCTCTAGAGCCATAAATAACCTTTAATAACCCTTCATATGTTAAAAATGTTGAAAGTGAGCCATTTTTTCCGTTATCCACTAATTGACCAATGGTCAGTTTCTCAATAACAAAAGTTTTATAGTGTTCTGGTGAAGTATAACCTCTATCTTTATTAAAAATTGTGACTTCGGCAAAATCTTTCATACCAAGTATTTTATTATTTTTCCTTAAATAAATGTTTGCAAAATATGATCAAAAGCTTGTGAAGCAAGCAAAAAAGAACAGAAAGAAATTCGAACAAATCAAAGATCAGTTCAAAGAATGGAAAATTAAACCTATAACTGAATACGAAAAATACAAAAAAGAAGACCAACCAGTTATCGATAAATTAGATGCAATAGGGAAAGACGTAATTGATGCTATAGAAAAAAATCGTGAGATAGAAAAGCAGCTACTACCTTACGACGGGGGGTTTGACGATATGTTCCCTATACCACCTACTCCTGAGGTAACATCGTTTGAGAGAAGCTTATTTGTTGATGACCCTATCACACCAAAGACACGTAAGAGGTTGGAGCCTATGTTGGAACAAATTGAAGACGAGGAACGGCAGAAGATGAAGGCTGTTTCAAACTACTCAACAACTTACCTGGGCCCAAAAGTTTCAAAATATTTAGGCGCTCTGAATGACACAATTTTTGGTCTCCGTTTTGACAATGGGAGACATTACATGGGTGACTCCGAAGTAACATTCAAAAACGATAATATTATGGTGAAGGGTAACTCCTTTAAAGCCACCAATGGGTTTATGAAGCTCCTGACTCAGAAAACCGTATCTCCTGAAGAGTACACATCTGACGACCTTGATACCTATACAACTATGCTGAAGGTTACCAATGCGATATATCAGAACAATGATCCAAATGCAAATAAACCCAAGTCAAGCAGTAGCGAAAAATACAACAACATCATTAAACCAATATGGCAGTCACTCAAGAAAGAACGTGGTAACTCGCCAAACACAAAGGGTGGTATGGGTTTTGTAACGAGGTATACAGACAAACCAGTCGAGTACGTGTGGATGAATGACGTCAGAGATTTAATTGATAGACTAATGGTTATTCATGGTGAAGAGAATGCGGGAAATAATAACTACCACAATGAGAAGGTTGGAATAACCAAGATGCTTACGAGTAAATTTAATGACTTCATAGTAAATAATCCAAAGGGGATACCTTAGCTAATTAGATTTCTAAACAATCTCCCTCATACATTCTGGAAGGCAGAAAGTTATGGAAAGGGCTTAGTGAACACGTTAATTAATAATCTTCCTGTTGAAATGCATTTACCTGGATACAATTACTGCGGCCCTGGTACCAAACTAGAAGAACGATTAGCAAGAGGAGATGCTGGAATAAATCCTCTAGATGAAGCTTGCAAAAGGCATGATATCGCATACAGGGATCATAAAGATTTGGAACAAAGACATCAAGCTGATAAAGAACTGCAGAAAGCGGCAAAGGAAAGGATTTTCAGTAAAGATGCTTCCCTAGGAGAGAGATGAGCTTCAACAGCTGTAGCTGGAATAATGTTTGGGAAAAGGAAGCTAGGGCTAGGCTTAGAAGATAATGGATGGGCGCTATGAATGTGAATGAAGAGGTGTAATTTTAATGGGTCACAACCCATTAAAATTTAATACGAGTGTAGCACTAAAATTTTTAATTTAATTGAAATAATAAATGAGAGGATTTAGTATTGACTATAACATTCCCTCAAGTGGGAATCCGAGAGCGAAATCTATTAAAATAAAACTGTCCAATGACGACCTGAAAAATCATGGCTTGCAAAAGGAAGACGCAGAGTTAGCGGAGCAAAAGAGGCATAATCTTGAAATGGAAAAGAAAGCGGGATATGGTATCTTTAAAAAAAAGTCGAAAAAACTGTGCAAAAATATGATCACCCGTTGAGCAACTATGATATAGAAAGCTTAGTAAAAACCTTAAAAATCAAAACCTTTAGAGGTGTATTCATGGCTGACGAGCTGCCACCAGAACCTAAAGAAGTTGAATCAGGGGTAGTTAACTTGGATACATCTGATCACGTAGGCACTCATTGGATATGTTATTACAAGAGGGGTGATGAAAAATTTGTTTTTGATTCATTTGGTGGTATTATTCCACTTACGTTAGTACACTACTTGGGGCCAGATAATTTGTTTTACAACGCAGAAAGAATTCAAAATTTCGATCAGTTTATATGTGGCCACTTATGTGTGATGGTCTTGAAGCTATTTACAGATGGATGGAATTTTAATAAAATTCTTGATACAATAAATGGATATTTTTGGAAATAAGGTAAAGAAGGGTATTGAATAACTAGACGATGTCAGAGAAGTTATAAACGGACTAGAATCTAGTATCAGTAAACTTAATATTAAGAAGTATTTCTCATTTTCAAAGAACTGGGTATCATTGAAAGGAAGGCGCATTGTAAACGTAGCAGATGCCATAGGTGGATATGACGCAGTCACTAAAAGCCAGCTCGATGCTGTTAATGATGTTGCTAATGCCAAATACACAAGTATACTAACAACCCTTAAAAATTATTACAGTAAAAAGGACCTAGAAAAAGTTTTTTCAGATTATTATACAAAAGGTGATTTATCCCAATACATTAACAAAACTGAACAAAACCAGAACAATGTATATGACAAACAAACAGTTGAATTCACTTTTATGACTGGATTAGAACATCAAATTTACACCTTCGAGTATGATTTTCTACTGAAAAAAGTTATTGTCATTGGAAAAGATATGAACAAAGATTTAACATTTAATAATTTTGATGTTTCAGTAAACGTACATGACAAATTACACGTAATTGAGGACAAGCATAACACAATATTAATTCATAAAGGAAATTTCCTAACTGTAAGACTAAAAGAGTCGGTGAAGACAGTCCCTGTGGACGTAAAACTCTTACTATTTGGCGAACTAGCATCAGTTAAAGATGCTATTGATGACTTAGAATCTTGATCTTTAATTTTCAATTAAATAAATGATAGAACAGAAACATATTTGGTGCCTAAGGTGCAAGAGATTTACTGCTACACTTCAGCCTCACACTGTTGCCACGAAAAACGGTCGTCATAGGATTGAGGGCTATTGTGGGGTGTGTAATACCAAGAAAAGTAAGTTTATAAAAATAAAATAATGTCTCCGACAAATAAAAGTATTCGTGAAGAAATTATACAAGAGCTTCACAAGCCACTGAGAAAGAATTTTCCAAGAAAAGCTGTTATAGCTTACGGTATAGATGATTTGTGGCAGGCTGACTTGGTTGAGATGGATTCTGGTCACCTTAAAGGTATATCAAAATTCAACAAGGGTATGAAGTATTTACTGACTGTAATAGACGTCTTTTCAAAGTATGCTTGGGCTATTCCTGTTAAAGATAAATCAGGTGAAAGTATTACCAGCGCTTTCAAAGGTATACTACAAGAAAGGAAGCCGAAACATTTACAAACAGATAATGGTAAAGAATTCTACAATAAACACTTCAAGGAGCTGATGAAGCTTGAAGGTGTAAATCATTATTCTACGTTTACAGAAGTTAAGGCTTCAGTAGTTGAAAGGTTTAACAGGACGTTAAAAGAAAGAATGTGGAAACAATTTGCACTCCAGGGCAATCAAAAATGGGTTGAGCTACTTCCAAAACTGGTGTATGATTACAACAACAGGAAACACAGAACAATAGGGATAAAACCAGTAGATGTAAACGAAAAGAATGCAAAAAATGTGGTGAAGACCGCTTTTACAGCGGAACTCAAAACAGATCCGCCCAAGTTCAAGATAGGTGACAAAGTTAGGATAAGTAAACTTAAAGGCTTGTTCGAGAAAGGCTATACTGCTAATTGGTCGACAGAAATATTTGAAGTGACTCAGATCAATAACACAAGTCCGACTACATACAAGTTAAAAGATACAAGTGAAGAAGAAATTAAAGGAAGTTTTTACGAACAGGAGTTACAAAAAACTAAGTATCCAGATGTGTATCTTGTAGAAAAAGTTTTGAGAAAAAAGGGTGATAAAGTATATGTTAAGTGGCTAGGTTTTGATAGATCTCACAATAGTTGGGTACACAGAAAAAGTGTGGTATTTTAATGGTTAAAAAACCATTAAAATCTGATAAAAGTTTTAATTTTATTACGGTACCTACCGTCATACAGTTTTCGAGTCATGTCAACAGTTATGAATCCAAAGTCCTCGTTCCACACCTTACTGCAAAGCTCTTTAAAGTCATTCCATTTAAAGTCTCCACCCACAAATTCGTCGTAGATGTGCTTCAAATTAATGTCATCTTGTCTAAATATGTTCAAAAAGTTAAGGTTGTCTCTCACCAACTGCTTGGGTATTTTAGAATACGTTTGCGCTAAGTAGAAACAGTCAATGTTCTTATGTCTTCCTCTGGTAAAGTATTCTCTTACAATATCTTGGTTTTCTGATATAAAGTCGTCAAACACCACAACAGAGCGGTCTTCACACTCATCTAATGGTATAATGTCATCACAGTTACTAACAAATGTAGCTACCTTTTCGTTGTGTTCATTTTCAATTCTTTCACATTTTTCCATAAGATGTTTGTACTTAAACTGTTCTAAGCTTTTCGAGTAGATGTACAAGTGTTTAATGGTGTTCCAGTTAAGCCATCCAGGACACAGAAGGTAATTATCAACCATTAAAGTTGTTTTACCACATCCACTTGGCCCAACGATAGCGCAACGAATTGAACTAGGTAATAACTTCCCATGTCTGCTTTTGATTCGTTTTTCTCGAATTCTGATCTTTGGATCCCAATCAGTCATTTTACTTTTTTATTTACTACTTATTACTTAATTAATAAATGAATAGAATTTTTGAAATTAGTGGTACATCCTCAAACTTAAAAAAGAGGCTTAATGTACCAATAAGAAACATGTATACAAAGGTTGGTTTGGTCGGATTTTATTCAACATTCTTAACTCCAAATGTCACAAAGGATAATAACAGATTACACTATGAGAAAGATGGTGTGGTTAATACTTTAAATATTCCATCAGGGCAGTACAGTCTAGACAATTTAGAGAGGTGTATTCAGAGCCAGGAACCTTTCAATGCTAGTAATATAAAGATTAAGGCTAACGAAATCCTAAATAGAGTTGAGATAGAAAGCTTAGACTTTAAGCTGTATTTTAATAAGGAATGTAGTATTGGGAGGATGCTAGGTTTTAGAGACGAAATTGTGGAACCTGCAACAAAAGTTGTAGCAAATGAGCTACCGAAAATAATCCCTTTTGAAAAAATTAAAGTGCATTTTAACTTAGCTGATGGTATGTTTGCAAAGGATTGTGACCACTTTCATCGAGAGACAAATATTATTGCTTGTTTTAAACCCAAGTTGGAAATGTGTGGTCACTTACAGTTTGGCAGTCCTATAATACACGAACCGAGTTATCCATTATTTTTCTCTGTGCACGATAAAGTTCAAAATTTGGCTATTACTATAACGGATGAGAACGACTGTGTTATAGATTTTGGTGGAGCTACAGTGACTGTTCTTTTAGAAATGCTTTAAAATTAAAATATTGCAGTAAATAAAATGAATAAAATAGAAAGTTATCAGTGGCAGTCTTTTCCAGTAAATGAGAAGACTAGGAATAATTTAAACCTACCGAACAAAGATGTAGAAATAGACATCAAAGTTGGTGATGGTTGCTTTGACAACAATGCTTACTTGTATATGACATATAACGTTACTCATGCAAATGGCTCAGATTACACTTCTTACGAAGGCAAATCGAATGTTAGACTAGTTGACAACTTTCCGACACAGTTATGGAGTGCAGTAATTGTTAAGAAAAGAGGTCACATAATCTACAGGTTAGAGCATCCAAGCATTTCGTCGACGGTTTTATACCACCTTACTTCTTCTCTCGACGATGACATTAGATTCGAGGGTAATTTCATCAACAATGGTAAGTTACGAAAAAAGGAAATCGAGGTGTTGTATCCGTTAAAAATGTTGGGTGGATTTTTTAAGGATTACAAAGAAATCATGTGGGAAGGTGACTTAACAGTAACATTTGTGGGAAGCGCAAATGCTGGCGATGCCTTGTTCAGATGGTTTTCAAAAAATAATAGTGGTGCAGATATTGAAGGCTCTCGACCTGAGTTGGGTAAAGTAACCATTACAAATATGGAGATTCGAGTACCCATTATTAAGTATGAGCCTAATTATGAACTAGAGCTAAGAGAAAAGATTCTAAAGGACCCTAAGATTCCGATTTCATTTTTTGATCTTCAGACGCAAGAAATAGCAGGAATTAGTGGTAAGAGAAACTTTGAGCTTGATATAACAAATTACTACAACTCTATGGAGTTTGACATGCCTTATTTTGTATTTGTGGTGTTTCAGACCAACAGGAAAGGAAACCAAGATGCTGATTCATCAGTGTATGATCACGTTCATCTCCAAAACATTTATCTAAACAATGGTAGAAATGAGATATTTCCTGAAGAACTGTGGAACATTGACCCTCCGGGTACTTGTTTGAAGGCATACAATGCATTTGCAGACTTTAAGAGAATAACTGAATTGAAAGATGACCATAAAATTAGTGCATACAGTTTCATTAACTCGTACCCTATTTACGTAATCAATATGAGTAGGAGAAAGAATGTTGTCACTGCACAAAAAACTGCCATGAAATTGTCAGCTACTTTTAATGTGCCTATTCCTGAAAACACTTTAGCATACATAATTATGTATGGTAAAAGAAACTTGACTTACGATCTTAAGCATGGACTAATTACTGAAAACTTTTGATGAAGAAGTTTTAATTTTAATGGTTTAAAAACCATTAAAATTTTTAATGCAAAAATTGTTGCTTTAGAGTACCTTTAAGCTGTCTACAAAATAATAGCTAGAGTACTGGTGTAAGTTAAGATAGACACAATCTTAAAACAGATTAAGATAATAAGATAAGTTAAGGTTAAAAGAGGCTATAACTGGTAAGATAAGTTAAGGTAAGGTTTCACCTTAAATAAGATTAATATAGGTAAAATAAGTTAAGGTAGACACAAACCACAATCTTTTTTAAGATTAAGATAATTTTTTATGGTTAATAGGACCTAAAAAAGTGTTGGTTAAGTATAGGAATAATTCTTGAAAAAATCTTCGATTACATTTTAAGGTTAAGAGTAACCATAATTTTTAACACTTTTTATTGAGACTCTTTATTTAAATAAAGTGGATGATTTCACCATAATTTTTAATACTTTTTTAAGATTAAGTTTAATCATAATCTTTCTCAACACTTTTGATTATGTTTTGTGGTGACTTTGAACCATATTTTACTCATATTTTTCAAGAAAACTTTGTGAATTTTTTATGGTTGATCTTAATGATAACTTTAGATTACGTTTTAAGATTACTTTGAACCATGAATTGTTTCACAATTCTCCAGAAATTTTTATGGTTAGTTTTCACCTTAAACAAGATTTACTTTTAGAAACCTCATTGGACAGGGTATGGTTGGTTTTAATCTTAAGTAAGATTTAAAAATAAAATGCGTTTAAGGTAAGATTTAAGGTTAAACACGATTATCCAACAGATTAGTAAAATAATTTTTTAAGGTTAAATGGGACCTTAAAAGATAAATAAAATTATGGTTGAATTTAACCTTAGAAGAGGGGGTGGTCCCAAGTGACCCACATACTACTGTAGCTTCTGGCTGCTTGCGGCAACTGTTGGAACACCAAACAACCACACTCCAAGTAGCCAGAAGCGCTGCTGGAACACAATTTTAGCGTCAATCAGTCTAGCAGCTGCTGGAACGAACCTATATTGTCCATGAATGGCTGCGAACGATGTCAAAATAGTCGAACGTTGATCATAGAAAACACAATCCAATAAATGTGAAACGAGCCTACACCATCATGCAAGCATCAACAGGTTGCGCAGTGCCTTGTTGTAACTTGGGCCCATATCTTCATTGGGTCTTTGCCACAAGTGAACTCCACCATCAGCTCTCATCAGCTGAAATGGGGAGACATTCCTTGCGGTTTTCCAAACAAACTTTTGAATGCGTGTGTAAGCAAAGTGCATTCAGTGACCCAGCACTAACATCCAGGTCTCTCTCTCTCTCTCTCTCTCTCACACACACACACACACACACACACACACACACACACACACCTGCAGTCAGTATATGCATAATGCATTCTGTCGATTGCACCCCAAGAAGCACAGGTTTGCACATTGTAAAACTATTGTTATTATTATTATTATTATTATTATTATTATTATTATTATTTTAGAATTTGAAAGTGCTTTTTGTGGTCAATGAGTTTACTTCTTTGAAGGGATTCACTGGGATTTATTCTCTTCCGCTTGCATTACGGAACCTCCCGATACCACTGTTTCATAATAACAGATATGAATGTAATTTGTCTATTATCATATTGTTTTCCAAAACTGTATTCTTATATTTCAGATAGTATGCTAATTAGTAGTTCTGGTAAAACTATGTAAATTCTTTTCTCAGTATATTAAAATACTTATTACTGGGTTTCACAAGTATTGTTAGGTAAGTTTTGCACTCATTAGTTTCTGTGTACTTACCGTTAAATACTATTGTTGATAGCTATTTCATTAAATACATAAATTGAACACTATTAATATAACTGAAATTTGTGTATTAATTTACTCAGTATTATTTACGCTACCTTTTATTATAGCAAGTTGTATAGGTTTATTTTCCAATAAAATTAATTTAATGTACATAATTAATAATACGCCATACCCAGTATCATTGTTTGAAAGATATAAATAGGATCCGTTCCCGCCATGTAATTGAGTATTATTTCGTCCGTGATCTGAGGTACAATCCAGTTCAGAGTATTGTTTGAACAGCATGTTAAATGAGCTTTAGTGTTAGGCGTGCGGAGGGTGTATATACCGTGACTGATCCAAATTTGGGCCACTGTGTAGCATAGAACTTCAGTATTCCACACATGAACCGCGTAAACTGGGAACAGAATAAATAATTCTGAAACATTACCTTAGAGTACAGTCTTTCATATCATGTACATGTCTAGCTGGTGTATGTGCGAGGTTGTCAGTTTATGAAAAGATATTTCGAATCAAAAGACTTCTTTTTGCCGGTAGAGCATACATCATGTCAGTGGAGTAATCCTACCTCTGAAGTAAACAACATTTAAAGCTCATAAATCAATTTTGGATAAAGAAAACTGCCTATGGTCGTTTAAATGGAAAAGATATGTCATTTTGTGAGATGGATGGCTGTCATATTTCAGGAAGGATAAATATCACATTGTTAATGGTTCTCAAACAGCAAAAAAATACCCATGACTTTTGACAACTTCATATAAATTATTTAGTTAGCGGGTGTATTATTTTGTGTATTATTAGGAAATAATGTACATTATTTGAACACATGTATCATGAAATTCTTATTGATTTATTTTTAAATTCCTTTTGTTCAAAGGCGACGAGATTCAGACTTCTCTTTTCTCTTTTCAACATGTAACGCTTTATTTACGTTATTTGGCCTTCTTCCGACGTCGTGTTTAAGTACTTGAAGTACCAAAAATTAGTGGTGGCTCTGAATTAGTCGAAGTTCCAGTACCAGTAATATTTCCTTTTTGCGTTTGTTTCCCCCTTTTAGTTTAACATTTTGTTTAGTTTCTCAGGTACCGAATAAATAATTCACAATGGAATAAATCAGCACGAGAATTTGAGATTCGTTGGAACTTCCCTCACTGCATGGGGCTTTAAATAGAAATCGCTTGCAAATTGTTAATCCTGACCATACTGGAGTTGTGTATTACAACTATAAAGACACGTTTAGTATTGTGTTAATCGGGGGTTGGTGGATGCCGATTACCAGTTCCACTTCGCAGATGCGGGAGTGCAAGGCCGTCTTTCAGATGGAGGCGTATTTAATAATTTAATAACAAGCTCATACGTCCAAGTGTTTGTAAATTTATTGGATTTCGCTACTGCGGTTATCAGTCCATATACAAACTACTTAAACTAACCTAAGGGCAACACACACCCCCATACCCGAGGGAAGACTCGAACTTCCGACGGGGTGTAACAACGCAGCATGGTGCCTTAGAGCGTTCAGCCATTCAACCACGGCAAGCTCGTAAGTAATTCTTGCTGACGACGTCTTTACATTACAAGAACACATCATGAAACCCTTCCCACTTGATTACAACAAAAGCAGCAAAGGAAGAATAATTATAGGCTCTGCAGACCCCCCCCCCCCCCACACAGGACGCTCCCGGTGCCCCGAACTTTTAGGGTCCTTCTTCCTTGGATGGCATATCCTCTACCTTCCCGTTCCCACCGGGGGACTCGTGACAGTTTCGTTCCCCTGTCCCATACCAACCAACCACTAAATCCGACGAGCGTTAGAGCTGCATTTGGCATGTTCTCGTTTGTTTTTCGAGTGCTACGAAACCTATGCATCTCTATCCCCATAAGCCGCGCGGGAGTAGCCGAGCGGTCTGGAGCGCCACGTTACGGATCTCGACGCTTTCCGCGTCGGAGGTTCGAATCCTCCCTCGGGCATGGATGTGTGCGTTGTTCTTAGGTTAGTTAGTTTAATTTAAACTAACATACGACCAAAGTAGTTTGGTTCGATAGAATTACAAACATAAAGCAACATAAAACAACAAATGCGTCTTTGTGCGGCGTTATCTCCAGAACTTCCTCAGAAGATATCCAGAAGTTTGCCTTATTTACTCGTCACCAGGAAACATAGAAACAGGGACCATAGAACATAGAAACAGGGACCATAGAACATGGAGACCAGTCTCCACTTACATTGCAGAAATGTTGCCGAAGACGCTAAAGAAGTGATAAATGACTTGGGAACACACCTTGTTACTACTGATGGACAAGATGAGTGGCAATATTTGTTTGCTTAGAGTCGAAGATAAATATCACTGAACTATCACGTTTATCGAAAATGTTCATGCATTCTTCACTGTTATACAGGGTGCCCCATTTATCTTGACCACATAAAATATCTCTGGAACAATAACAGCTATTGTAAAACGACTTTCACCGGTACCAATGTAAGGCAGAGGCTCATGAATGTAAATATTTTTAAACATTCTAAAACAAAATCATATGTGTTTTTAACAAAAACGTATGTGTTCTCAAATGGACACCCTATATTATTTCGTCGGAAATCTATAGGATGACAAATCCCATAAACAATGGCATTTATTACATCGCAATTCGCTATTTGTATCCCGAGATATTGCGAAGCGAAGTTGACTAGCCTTCAGCCACTACCTTACTTTAGAAGTAACAAGTAATACTGTGTGTAGCAAATAATTCATTGTTTTCATGTACAACATAAGCTGTTATAGTCAGTTTAGTAAACTATATTTGTTGAGAGAGACTAAACTGTTTTAACTGCTCCGTTAGCATACTTCCTAAGTATATTGTTCGTGTTCTATTTCATTTAAGTTTGGAACTGTTTTTCGTACTTTCGCGAATTTAATTTTAATCATCTGTTATTCTATTACGTCTTCTCTCAGAACGAATATGTAATTTATCGTGGAGTGGTGTCGCTTCTTGTCGCTAAATATACTTCGTAGGCTTAATACTTAAGGCATTCTAGCTTACAAATTCAAACATTCTGACAGCAATCACACACTGGTGTTCACACGTTATTAACTAGTATGTGGTAGAAAAAATTTATTTTAGTAGAAAATAGTGAATCCACAACAATAATTCTTCCACATTAATATTTACACAACTCTGAAACTATAAATACATATTTATTAAAACTCGGCTTGTTTATATTGATTTTGGTTTGGTGGTAATTCATCGTGGATGAAAAGGTTCTCAATATTACTTGGCTTGACTGTATGAAATGTAGGTTATATGCCTGATAATCTTTCGTAATAAAATATTATCTTATTTAACTTGATTCACTGCTTCGAATTTATATTTTTTCTGA
The DNA here is from genome assembly GCA_026315105.1 of Locusta migratoria. NCBI lineage: Eukaryota > Metazoa > Arthropoda > Insecta > Orthoptera > Acrididae > Locusta > Locusta migratoria. Next base: position 110,565,358 of record CM048747.1, read on the forward strand.
GCCTATTTGTTAATGTAAGACTTTTGTAATGATGAACATGAAGATTCTTTTTGTAATGGGCTTCTAATTTGATAAGATAGTATTTGAAATATATAGTTCATTTATGTCGAAGCCAGATACTTCTTTGTGTGTGTGTGTGTGTGTGTGTGTGTGTGTGTGTGTGTGTGTGTGTGTGTGTGTGTGTGTGTGTGTGTGTTGTGTCTGAAGTGCTGCCACCATTGGTGGCTGGACTTCGTGTTGTGTGTAATTTTGTCAAAAGGTTTTGTCTTTACAGGGCATTGCGCTTGAGTCCTTTCGCCCTGTGAAATTTTTTATTTATTTTTATTAGATGATTGATCTAGGTACTTTTGTTTAGTCTTAACTTTTCTCCGTTGACCTTCTGTGAGTGAGATGATTTGAAACGTGTCCATAAAAAATTATTTTTGTAAGAAAATGTCTAATATTGTGCCTCCTGTTTTATATCGAGTAACTTGCTTGCAAGAAAATGTATATCATCGCTTCTACTGTATGTATCGATATGTTTACTTAACTCTGTGAAGTTTCATCTTTGGCAAAGATCATGTATTGCATAGCATTGTAGCTCGCGCTGAGAGAGAGTAGCACTTGTGCTTCAGCTCGCTTAGGGAGCGGTTGAGTTGTGTGTATGGCTCCAATGTAGAGCAGAGGCTGCTTTGCCAGCAAGTCAGAAGTTGTATTATGTAGGTAATGTAATGCTGATTATTAATAATAAGTAACTTGACCTTTCTTTCCTGTTTCATTTACGTAGTTAGAAAATTAACCTACTTCCTTCATTTGATAATTAGTTATTAGTGGATTTAAAGTGCAGTATTGATTTTAATAATATTGTTGAACAGATTTCGTTGTTGGTGCCATAGTAAATGATAGTTAATTGACTATGATACTAAATTTCAATAATTAGAAACTGATCTGCATGAAAATTCTCACAGTCAAGCATTAAGAAAGTGGTTTGTGGTTTTTTTAATAACTTTCTCGCAGTCAAAATTTTTGAGTATAGTCAGTGTCTGTTTCAAATGGTGACTTGTCACAGTTGTTTTGTGTTTAAAATATCCGTTGCGCACATAATCAGTTTAATGCACTGTTTCTTATTTAATAGTATATACATCAATATCAGGGCCATAATTAAACCAAATTGCTGTGTTAATGAACAATTTGTTGTCTGATTTAACGATAGGTTCAACATCCACAACACACACACAGCTTTTATCTGGCGCCCTTTCTGCCAGGATAGTTCACAAACAGGATCGTGACGTAGTTAGATACGTAGCCTTATTTAACTTAGTTTGTCTTTTCCACTAACCAACTTACCTTTTGGCTCTTAATTTAATTTTTGTAGCACCATCCTTTGTTATAGCAACAGTAGCATAGTAATTGTTTCTGTAGTTTGTTACTTACCATTCTTGATAGTGTGTAGCATTGTTTATAGTAGATTAATTGAATATATAAATAATTGCAATACTACCGAAAAAGTCTCATTTACGTTGTCTGATGTTTGTTGTGTCGAAAGTTCTAGTACCGCAGAACTCGTGTGATAATTAACGGTTCGCGTAATCTCGATCGTGACTGTATGTTGCACTAGCCCGATTCAGCCTATTGTTCTCTCATAATTACCGAATGTAATTTTCAAAAATTTGCAGTAGGTGAAAATAAATATTAGTGGTCACTTTACTGCAAAATTCTGTTAACAATGTCGAAGAATAGAAGAGCCCGCGCTGATGCTAAATCTGCTTCCGAAAATGAGACCTTGCATGATGTAAGGAGAGAAGAAGAATTTTTACAAGAGTCTTCTCACTGCACTGATACAAATACGACAGCAAATAACGTGTGCGAAAACGCGGGACAGATTAGTTCAGGAATAGACAATATGGATAATGATTCGACAATCCAGAATTCCGATTCTTGTAACGTGGTTGCGGAAAATAATGCATCGGTTCCGCCTAGCTCTGCTGCAAAAAATACTTGTGCGACAGCTATGGAAAACGTATTACCAAATGACCTCATGCAGATGTTACTGTCACAGCTCTCTAAGTTAAATGAGAATAGTCAATTACAATCTCAGAAATTAAATGAAAAACTTGAGGAACTATCTGAAAAACTTGAGAAAATAGAACAGACGTGCGATTCGAGGTTTGTGAGTATTCAAAGTAGTTTTAATAAAATAAATGAGGACAACAATCGGTTCAGGGAACAACTGCTCAATACTTTCAAACGTGAATCTCAGCAAATAAGACAAGATATTCGCGACGAGATTAATCCGGTTATGGACAGCCTTGCGTCACGAGTCGAAAATATGGAAACTACTGAACTCGCTCAATTGAAGCAACAGAGTAATCTATTTGATGAAAAGTTGCAGAACTTCCAGTCAGTCACGACGGAACAAATGAACAAAATTAATAAACAGGTTGAGGATCTCACTGTTAAGATTGCCCAAATCAGTGATAACACTGTCAAAAGTTCTAACGCATCCTATCCCGTTTAATGAAACTAATGAATATCTCGCCCTTGACTGTTTCAAACAAGGTCAAATGACCATTAATCAGCAATACAAGGCTGAGGTCAGGAAATTAGATGGTCGCGTGGCGCGAATAGAGAGGAAATTTGACCACACTTGTGGAAATCCATATGAAGATGTAGAAGAAAATTTGAACGAAAATGACAATGATAATGATTCGAACCAAGTAGGTCCCTTGGTACGTGAACGAAGTGTTCCTTGTAATAACAACAATGAAGACGCGGTGCGTAGTTTACGCCCACTTACGCCGCACGGGCGAAGGGAAGCGTTTGACTACAAGCATTTCCTGACTGTACGTAAATTCAAAATATTCAAAAACTCTCCGAACGACTTGCACCCTAAAGAGTGGTTGCAACAATTCGATTATTGTCTTCCCCCGAACTGGCCACTTGAGCACGGATTAGAATTTATATGTGGTTACCTGGAAGGCGAGCCAGCCACCAGAATGAGAGCTATCGCTCAAGAGTGCCGTAGTGAGAATCAGTTCCGACGCTCATTTATATCCGCATACTGGTCGGAAGCGGCACAAGACCGCGTTAAAATCAGTATTGCGACGTTCAAAACTTTTGAACGATCAAATTTCTCGAGCCCGGTGGAATATTTCCAACATTTAGTATATAAAAATCAATTTTTATCGGCACCTTACTGCCCCGCTGAATTAATTAGAATTTGTTTGAACAAACTGCCTCTACACTTGCGTCAAATTGCCATTGCGGCACGATGCAAGAATGATAATGAAGCCTTTAGAAACCTCTTACAAGACTTAGAGGAAGAAGACGAGGAAAATCCCTCGCGCAGTCGATATTTTGAAACAAACATATATAATCGCCGATCGCTTGATTTTTTTCTTTGAAAATCCGCCGCGATCTACACCTCATCCAGAGCACGAGGATCAAACAAAAAGTAATTCTTTCACTAATGAAACTTACAAACAAAGTCGCGACAATGAGAACGGTGATTTTCAAGATCGTGAAAATAACCGTGGAAGTTTTTGTGACCGTAACCGAGGTGGTGGCTTTGGTCGCGGAGGACGCCGCAATAATTATTATCATAACAGCAATACCTCAAATGATACTAATTGGCGTGAAAGACGCAATACTGATAGTGATCGCGAGACTGAAAATAACAACAATAACGCTGAGAAGCGTAGTCGGGAGGGCACACGCGATAATTCTCGTGATCGCCTTCCACGACACGAAAACACAAATCGGGCCCAAAGCAGTTCGCGTACCCCAGAAAGACAAGACCAAAACATTGAAATCAGACCTGCCAATCCACGCTATAATTCGTCAAAAAAGGGGCCGCGTCAGGTATGACTAGCGGACTCGACGGCAAATAATTCGGCCGTACAAGATTTATGTGATCCTAACTATACGCTGAAACTTGTTCATTGTGAACGTCCTCACAGAGAGGAAGGTTACGATGAACAACCTCCCGAACAAAACAGAATAGTAGTTCGTGCAGAAGTGCACAATACTGATGCTGGTAGCAGCTCAGTAAGTGATAAGGCAAAACCGACACAACTTGTGTCAAAACCTAAAGCCGTTACTCCTGAAAGTATTGACAGTAACAAAAATTGTACTATCAAATTTAACGAAACGAATGAAAAGGTATCGAACAAACGTTATACTGCCCAACGGTTAAACGAGATAATTGTCGATCAGCAATATAATGACGACAATTCAGAGTGGGAGACAGAAGCTTCGTCTTCAGACTCTGAGGAAGACACTATATATGAAATAAAATACTTACAGTATGAACCAACAATTGCATATGACAGACCGATCATGTACTTTGAAATGCAGGATACGGTACTGCCACACAATAATGCAACTAACAGTAACCTTGGAACAGCAAAAACTGATGTTAAACAATTAGATTTGCAGCACACCTCTGTCGCTGATTGGATAGACAATTACATGTCTTCTAATGACGACGATAGTGAATGCGAAGTTGAGGAACAGCCAAGATTTGAAAAACATTTATCTTGTGAAAGCATCATTAATCTTGGTAACACTTGTCTCAACAAAGAAATTTCTTATGAACGTTCTACCGAACAAGACGTAAAATTTGTACAGTTAGATGACATAAAAGAGGCACTATTAGAAGGTAGACTGTCTCGATATTCCAATTCACCCAATTGTATCTGTCAAAATTGGCAAAATCAATCTTTCTGCTGTCTTAGATTCTGGTAGCCCAGTGTCAGTAATTAGTGAAGTGACTTTCAAGAAATATCAGAACTTGCTTAATGGACCCATTCTGCCTTTGCATTGCACTAAAATTCGTGGCGTCATTTCTAGCAAACCTGTCGAAATTCGACAGCAAACATACGTAGAATTTTGATTGTCCCCCGCTTAACTACACAGATAATATTAGGTGTGGACTTCCTATACAAGTACAAGGTTATTTTAGATTTCAATACGGCTAGTGCCACTGCTTTTGTTCAGGAAAATGCCATCCAAATTAAATTCGAAGACTGGATTACCAGATATGAAGAAGGTGGCAGTTGTTTAAAATTTTATCTACTTCTAATGTGACGCAGGATGTCAAACCTGATGATGATATAACAGATAAACATTTCGAGACTGAACGAATTGACTTGATTTCTGACGTCATTAAGAACAAATTAGTAGAAGTTGAAGGTGCCTCAGAACGTGATAAGGAAGAATTGTTCCTTATCTTGCGGCGTTATTCACGTGTATTCACTAACAGTCCTGGTACCATAAAAAATTTTCTCTATGAATTTAAGATCAAAGAACATAATAAATATTTTGTACCTCCATATCCCATTCCGATAGTATACAGGGAAAGAGTTAAGGCTGAAATTCAGTCCATGCTCAAGCAAGGTGTAATTCAACCTGCAGTTAGCTCATATTACAGTCCCCTACATATTGTTGAAAAAAGAGATAAGTCAATTCGATTAGTGCTCGAATCCAGACAAATTAACACTATCATTTTACCTGAAACCGACCGACTCCAAACCCTTGAAGAATTGTTACAAAAATTTTATGGTGTCAAAGTTTTATCCTCATTAGATCTTAGGTCTAGTTTTTGGCAAGTGAAACTGCACCCCAACTGTAGGAAGTACACCGCGTTTCTCTGCTTCGGAAACTGTTATCAGTTCCGTAAACTGCCTTTCGGACTGAACATCTCCTCATCTTTCATCCGTGCGATGAATGCCACACTTCCTGAGCACTTAAAACAACAAATCACAATTTACGTTGATGATATTTTAATTGCAGAATCTTCCTGGGAAAAACATAACAGTACGTTGGCTGTTTTACTTGAAGTGTTTGCTCAATCCGCGATTACTGTAAACTTAGAAAAGTCACAGTTTGGTCGTTCCCAGATTAAATTTTTAGGGCACATTATTTCTAAAGATGGAATCCAGCCCGACCCCGACCGATAATGAAAATGCCTGTTCCCACCACTAAACGCCAATTAAGAGCTTTCTTGGGTTTAATTAATTTCTATCGGTGTTTTATAAATTTGAAAGACCTAACTACTCCCAGATTATATGAATTAACTGGAAAGAATACTGTTTGGTTCTGGGATGAAGCTGCCCAAAGAGAATTTCTTTGCTTAAAAGATGCACTCCTTCACGCACCTATTCTGCACCACCCAGATTTGTCTAAGAACTTTTGCATTTCTACCGATAGTTGAAAAATCGGACTTGGCGTTCACGTATTTCAAGAGGATGAAGAAAATGGCATTGCCACTCAGAGAACCATTGCGTTTGCTAGTCGCATACTCTCCAAGTCAGAGCGGAACTATTCCGTCACTGAACTTGAAGCTTTGGCAGTAGTATGGGCATTCGAAAAATTCCGTTATTTCTTGTTTGGCAGACACACTAAAGTTTACACGGATCACCGTGCACTTCAATTCCTCATGTCGGCAAAACTTAACCATGATAGACTGAGACGATGGGCTTTGTTCCTTCAAGAATTCGATTTCTCTGTAATTTACATTCCTGGTAAACAAAACATCGTTGCAGACTCGCTATCTCGTTCGGCTGTTGGGCTGATCAAGGCAACGGAAGAGGCATACTTAGAAAATAACTTTACTATCCTCTATATGCAACAAGTTGCTTTCGAAAATTACATATCTGCCACATTTTCTGACATTGCTAAAGAACAAGATAAAGATCCAATCTGGCGAGATATTAAAATAAAATGGCACGATAAATATAATGTTTCCATCAGACAATTTTACATTATCCACAATAACATTCTCTTCAAACGTAAAGCCCCTGACAGTCAATTTTGGTTAGTGTGTGTTTCGGAGGAATCCGTGAACAAATTAATTTGGTATATTCATCTTATTTACGGACACTATGGTGCCAAGAAGTGCTTCGCGAAATTTCGCTACTCTTGTTATTTCATCAACATGGAGAAACGTATACGCAATGTATTATCTCGATGCAACTTGTGTCAAAAAAGCAAAGCCGCCGACCATATCGCATTCTGCTCCACTTTTTCCGATTATACCTTCAAAATTAAAGCAGTTATCAGCCGTTGACCTGTTTGGACCTCTTCCGAGAACTAACAATGGTTTCTCTTTTGTCTTCGTTGCTATTGAGCTCACATCAAAATTTGTATCTTTTACTCCTCTCCGCCGTGCCACGGCGAAGACAGTAACTAACGCCTTTGTCAAAAACTTCCTAAAAGATGTTGGCCATATAGATAAAGTCATCTCCGATAACGGACCTCAATTCCTTTCTCATGATTGGGCACGGATGTTGCGGCGCAGAAACATCAAACCTGTGTTCATATCACTTTATCATGCTGCCTCTAACCCTTGTGAACGAGTGATGAAAGAACTTGGAAAACTATGTAGGCTGTATTGCTACCGACGACATAACACATGGGATAGATATCTTCTGTCATTTCAAAATATTATAAATAACTTCCTAATGATTCTACAGGTCTTTCACCAATTCTGGTTCTGAAAAACAAGCAACCTCCCGACCGTATCAAGGAATTGATACCTTTTCCTAAACACAGAAGACTACGTCATCATGAGATCATTGAATTGGCGCTTAAAAACATTAAGAAAGCCGCTGAAAAAAGGAAACGCTCTCAACGTAATTGTTATGCCAAACAACTCTATGTAGGACAAAAAGTATTAATTAGATCCCACCACTTATCCCACAAGGGAAGATCTATGATTCGCAAATTCTTTTTACTGTACAACGGTCCGTATCGAATCAAACGTATCATCCACGACAACGTCGTTGAGGTAGAAACTTTAAAGACGCACAAGTCGAAAAGCGTATACCACATTTCTAATATTAACATTTTCACTGAATAAAATTGGGGTTGAGAGTCCATTAATCTGTTTTGGACACACCAAGTGGCGATTGGTGCCCCGTTCTCGAGCTGAGTGTCACTATTCTTCCGCTTTTCCTTAGTGCGCTCTATCTACCTCTTTTTCTCACTGTTACTTTTCTCTAACTCTGAATACTTCTGCTCTGTGCTACGCTGGGACATTCAGGATACCGTGCCCACGGGTGCGGTTCCTGTAGGGAGATACTGAATACTTCTGCTCTGTGCTACTCTGGGACATTCAGGATACCGTGCCCACGGGTGCGGTTCCTGTAGGGAGATACTTGTCCACTGTTGGTCGAGCTGATCTCTACGAGATTACGAGAGTAACTCGTGCGTCCGATCCTTGATTGTCGTGAGTGCATTCGTGTTCTCTCGATAATCCATTTTTGTCCGGGGCAAGTCCCGGAGCTAAATTAAATTGGTCCCAATCCCCCGGCTCCGACCAAGGTTTTCGGGAGGTTTTCCTTGGTTGTAAGGCGTATGCCGGAGCTGGTAAGCCCCTCCCACTTATTCCCAATTGGGATCCCCCTTTGCCCCACTATCAGCTTGTCTGATATTGGCTGAATAGAACCGCGACTCTTTATGGGCCGGATCTCAAACAGCCCGCTCCACTCCTAGGAGTGGAGAATGAAAAGAATAAGTTTTTTTTTTTTTTTTTTTTTTTCTGGGACATTGTCATACGAAACTATGATTATCTTGCAAATTGCATATAACGAACTCTGTGGCTGTGCAAGACAATTAAAATTAATGGAAATTTTTGATTGAGTAATCTAATTAAGTTGCTATGTTTCAGAAAATATCAAATTTCTCTTCTGTATTAACTAATTGCATAACTTACGAACTTCTGAGCGAGTGAAGAAGATTTTGAGTTGACATAAGCATTTTTTAAGCCAATTAAGCAGTAAAAAACGAAAAAGGACATTCTGGAGGATGATGAGTAAAGCAATACACAATATGTCACGGTGGTCTTTAAAATGCTTTATTGTTTATGGATAAGTGATGGTAAGGAAGGTATTGGTAACAGTCAAAGGTGTTTGATCAATGTAATTATGTGGACGAGAGTATACAATGATTATGAAGCAATTATGAGGAGAATCGCTCTGTTGCTAATGATGCTATGTTCTGTTCTTTTCTTATGTGCTTACTCGCACTGCCCTTTTGTGTTTTCTCGATGTGCTTATGTGCACCATTTTGTATGTTGATGCATTGTGCCTTCAATGGCATCACACACAGCTTTTAGATTCTAGAATCATTTCGGTCTTTCTTCTTCCGTGATGGAGTTGTTGTCTGGTCCCATTAAGTTGAGATTTTCTTCTTTCTTGGTGTGTTCTTCTGCTCGTTTTTCCTTGAAATTTTCTTCTTCCCGTGTGGGCGTTCTGTTTGTTGGTCCTGGATGACTACTCTAAGATGAATATCCAATCAGGACTTTGTAGGATAGGAAGTGGGTTTATGAGTAGTATGTTCTGCTGTGGTAGAAGGTTGAATAGTGGTGTGAGGAGTATTGTATCGATTGGTTGGTGCGGAAGTTTCGGTTTGGGTGGACATTTTGTGTGAAATGGGTAAATTGGAAGGTATGCAGCGTTGGGATCGTTCGCTAGGTTGGTGAGCCTCCCCAGAAGCTGTTTACATCATTCCTGCTTTGTAGTGTAGATAGAGCTCGACGAAAAGAATTCCACATTGCTTCATCTTCGTTTTCTCAATGCTGTGTTGTCTCCGGAGATGGCGAGGAGTCCTGTGCCAGCCAATCAGATTCGTGTCCCGGTGCCGTTGCATGCGAGTCATGTACCTGCTCCATCTCCATTTCTTCTTGCATCACTGGCGGGTTTTTGTATTCCACCGTCTGAGTTGCGGCGTCTGTCGTGTTTCTTTGTACTTTGCTCTGAATGTCCGGAGCTCTTCTTTGAGTCCCTTAAGTTCCTGCCGGAGCGCTTCCAACTCCTTGTTGAAGTTTGCCCCCTCAGCAGCGACCGCTGCGTGTAAGGCCGCTGCAACGTTGTCGGTGGTAGCCTTGGAGCCGACTGTCGTTGATGGTGGTGAAGGCGGTGCTCGTTGAACCGTCTGCTGTGCTCTTCTTCTTCTCTCTTAAGCTGCAGGCTTCCCACTCTCGATGTATGTGCAACTGCTATGATTGGCCGCGTGCGCCGCCTCAGTTCACACGCTTGAGTGGTTCGCCCTTCCGCTTGCGACACTCACGCGTGTTGTGCACTTGTGAACATTTCAGACACGCGGGCGTGTTTCTGCAGTGTTGTGCTACGTGCCCCAACTGTTGACAGTTGTAGCATTGCAGCACGCGGGATACAAAATAAATAGTTTATGCCTAATTGTACCATTGGGATTGACCTTGCATATTAGGTTTTAGGTAAAGTTCCTTTCACTACGTAGCTGATAAATTATTTTTGCCACGTACGTTTAGCGATCTATTGATTGAAAGTCAAAGATCTTATCTATAGCCACTTTCGACAATAATCACAAATGCGATGAAGGGTTCTAATTAGTGAATGAGTTTACTAAGACAATTTTAACATCATACTCGTTTCTAGATTCTTCAAAATAACACAGTTTACAATAAATGCATTTGCACAAAAACTCAGAGAGAGCTAATTTCAAAGTGGTTACTATTTATACTAGTATTCTGACAAAAGATTTCTGTAATTTAAGGTGTTTTGACTATCTTATTCTATGGCCTTTATTACTCTGATTTACATACATGGTAATTGATTTCTTTAAAATGTAGAAATATACGTAATATTTACAAATGACGGAAAATGGTAATCCTAATGCTACAACCGCGATGCAGTGTTTCATTATTCCGTGTCAATATGTAATAAAGTTGAATAACAGTTCTGTCAAAACTGCCAGAATTCTCAAATAAAGATATTAGGAGAAACGGATGTCCAAGAAAGGAGAATATAAACGATATATAAGGTATTCGTAGGCAACGGCAGATTTCCGCTGAACACTAAACGACGAAATCAGTTTCTATATTACATCAAGTACAGTCAAATAAGGAATCGTTTACTCCACCCAATATTATCAATGGAAGCAAACCTCAGGCACAGTCAGAGTACATATTACAATACAAATCAGATTGTTTTGCAATAAATCAGATTGAGTGCTGGAAGATCGCTGATGCACTCAAATCCAAACTGGATTCAAATTTAAATCCATCTTTTGATTTGAACGAAACTAAAACATATATGGAATATTGTAATTCATCGATTAAGAAAAAGATATGACAGGGTGACAATAGCTCTTCCAGTCATGGGGATTAGAACCAAGTTCGTATTAGTGTGTCCTAAATGAGTTTCATCGCCGTTCTGCCTGCGACTCTAAACATTCTGCTGCCATTTCAGTCCGTGCTCTGGCGATAATTCCGTCTTTCCCTGCGTGGATACATGTGCAGGGGTGTGCCCCTCAGTAGGCATTCTAGTACTGCTCGTGCTTCTAATGGCACCAGTGCCGTCAAATATACCGCACTGGTTTATAGATCATAGCACATCCGTCCATGAAAGCGGAATTATGCGAACTGCCAGGTGCGAGACATCGTTTGCTTGTGACTGAAGCCGAGATAAAAAAGGGATAACGATAATTCCACTTCTGTTGTTAAAAGTTCTATGGATGCGAGTAATACGGTGAGGATCTACTTCAGTCCTTGCTTGTGTTATTCCGGTGACAGAAGCACTGGTGTTAAATACCCACGAGTTGCATGTAACAATGCCTTCTGCAGTACTGCCATCCCAATATGGACATCTGTTACACTCGCTGACAGGTTGCAGAGAAACTTTGTATTTCTCAGCTGTGTGCCTATACAACCCATGTGATACATTGGCGCAAGAAAACTGCTGGAACAAAAGAATGTTAACTACAAGATGATGAGTGCCAGTAAAGGTGGATCAGCAGCTAAACGAGGAACTGCCAGGTGAAACTCTTTTCTGTTTAGATCTGTTTCTTGTTGTTTTTTGGGTACCTTCCTGTGTTGACAGTTCATTGTCATTATGAAGAACGAAGTATTGGTAAGGCAGAAATTGAGTCTATATTAACAATTTCAAAACAGCCAAAGTTCCAAATTGTTGGTTATTTTATTGACGACCAGTGTCGAGCTTGTGTGGGTCCATTATCAAGTCAGATAAGTCAGTGTCATCTTCAATACAATTAAGACATATCACCAAATTTGCAGAATATATTATATTCTTCCACTTATGGCATGTCATGAAATTTACAGAATAAAATTTATTACTCTCTATAAATCAATGCTTCCTGGGTTTATAGGAAGCAATAAATTTTTTTCTATAAACTTCATAATGTGCGTTAAGAGGAATAATATTTTATATTCTGTAAATATGTGTATTGTGTATGACACTGACTTGGCTTACTCTGATTTGATAATGGGCTCAGCGAAGCTCGAAACTATGTGCGACCACGTCTTGAGTATTGCTCAAGTGTTTGGGACCCGCAGCAGATCAGTTTAAAGGAAGACATAGAGGCGGTTCAGAGACGAGTAGCTAGTTTTGTTACCGGTAGGTTCGACCAATGCGCGAGTGTCACAGAAATGCTCCGGCAACTCAATTGGGCATCGCTGTAAGAAAGACGACGTTCTTTTCGTGAATTTCTGTTAAGTAAATTTAGAGGGCCGGAATTTGAAGCTGAGTGTAGCACGATCTTGCTGCCGCCTACTTACATTTCGCGTAAAGATCACAAAGACAAGATAACAGAAATTAGGGCTCGTACGGAGGCATATAGGCATTCTTTTTTTCCTCGTTCAATTTGGGAGTGGAATAGGAAAGGAAATGCCTAGTAGTGGTACAGTGTACCCTCCGCCACGCACCTTACGGTGAATTGCGCAGTATGTATGTAGATGCAACTTTGGCTGTTTTGGCATTGTTAATATAAAATATAACGACGTTACTGTCCCAGAGCCACCTATCAGGGTCGTTTTTCAAGAAATTGTGTATCTAACACCAGGCAGACTACCTGCAGGTACAACTAGATGATTGTAGGGTGGAGACGAAGGGATAGTCACCCTTAGGTCCTCCATCCGTTGAATTCACGCGGAAATATATTAGGTGCACATTTCATAATAAAAATGTCATTTATAACAAGTACAGGTGTTCATCTTTTGTGGCGCGATATTCAAGCAAAGTGACACTAACCGATTATGTAGTATTTTCAAGCTGTGCGGTGAATAAAGACGACATAGCACTTGACGTTACTAGAGCTAGAATTTCTACTACCGTCACTGACCTCTTCATTTCACCTTGAATTCTCCTCACAATCAAAGCTATTGGCTAATGATAGAACGCTTGTGGTCACTAACCTATTTCAATGCGTGCAAATTGCACTTCCTGTACCAAAACTGTTGAAAGCAAGCAGACAAAACCTGAGGTCGAATTCACCTCGATTACTTGATCATTACTACACGCGCGGTTCACGGCACCATGCGTGAATAAACACGGTCAGAAGTTTGCACGCAGAGTAGGGAACTGGTTTTCCGTTACCGTTCGTTCAGAGACACGCCGAATACCGCTCGGCGAGCATTAAAACTTCTCCGGACTTATTAAATTGCGTAACAGCCGGACAGAAGTTCCGAACTGTTTATTAAAGTACAAGCGGTAGTTGAAACAAAGAACTGTGCAGCGAGAAGTTTCCCTCTCGAAAGTTTGATAAATATTTCGCGAAATAAATATCCCGGCCTGCAGCTGCTCTTGACTTAGTATTCAAAGTGCTGCTGCCGCTTCTCGCATAAATGTTTGAATTACTGGCCGAGACAGATTTGCTCCGCGGAGTCGCTCCGCCTCCGGTCCCGTTGCTACCGGCGGAGCGAGCAACAACCGGGCTGCTTTAAATAATAATAATACAAAAATGTGTTTCTGCCGCGGGGCAGCACTCACAGTATCTCGGTAAGATTGCCGCTACTTTATCACTTCAATAGGAGGTACGAAAGGGAAAACATGAATAAAACAGCCGAGTGATGTTTAGTACACTACTAGACTGAAAAATTCTAAAGAGTGAACATACTGTCAGGTCTTTCATAATGCATGTCACTGTTATTCACCTTTAGTGAACTGACAAAACAACGTTCTAGTTGCAGTGAACTTGCACAAAGGGATGTTCCACAGAAGGGAGGAAAAAAGTAATCCACACTGACTTATAGTTTAAGTTACTCCGTGGTTTAGAGTTCAAGTTGATCTGCTGGTCACCTTGTAACTGGGTGGGTTCTGCATTTCAGCCGTAATCACCAGTAGAATTATGGTTAACAAATACCTATGATAACAAGTCACACTCATAAGTACTGATTGTTTTATCCATTATTTTGAAAACTAAAACTGTATATTGTGTATTCTGTTAGCACGTTAATACCTAAGCAATGTATTCAAACTTGGCAACCGATATAGTTTTTTCTAAGGATGAAATATACACTATATATGTATGACCATTGTTATGACGTTCATAATTACAACTTTTGTTTTCTTTGAGCATGTATGTATATAGTTTGTTAACTGCTGTAGTATTGTTTATAATATTATACTTCTGTCACTCTATCATTATAAACAGCAATTCTATTCCATCCCACTTTATCTTTATCCCTGATCTTTTTAACTATAGTAACTTCAGTTTTGTATAATTATTACAAATTGTAAACAATTGTTATTAATGTGTTGTAATATTATAGCTTTCTGACGATCTGTTTCTGTGATCAACTATCCTTACCCATCCATGATTTGTATTTATTATGGCACGATATAAGTGGCGTTTATTCATTCTGTTACCGTGTAGGACATGATGTAAAGAGCATTTGTAAAAATATTTGTAATATCCCCGTTTTCTTACCATTGTATTGCTAAACATTAATATTACCTAGCGTAACTTCACTTGGCATGGCGCCACTAGACATTATGTTTAAGAATGACACGCCATCTGGTGACTAATATCAGTAAACCTGTATTGTACCATTACTGTGCCCTCAGTCTGCTCCTTGATGTTACGTAAAGAACACGTAACGATTAGTACTTACCAACTTGTAACTTATGTACACTTGTGGCTTTTAGCGACAGGGTACGTTTGCTGAAATTTATCTTTATAAAAATTGCAAGACTATGTTTTGGCAATATATCTGTCATCATGTTGTATAATTAATATTATTTTCCATTGACAGATTCTAGTGATGGACCAGGCTAAAACGCGTCAAATCAAGTCATATTGTAACCACTTCATGACTTCTACCAATGCAGCGACCTATGCAGCTTATTGCAGACTTCATTTATTACTAACCATGGTCGTCTGCCTCCTCCGAGACTTTATGTCACAATTATGTGATCTACAGCATTAATTAAAATTATTTTTTTTTGTTATTTGGAATGAATAATGTACCATACCTCAAAAAATTAATATAAAAACTATGCTAGAAGGGTAAAATAAGATAAATGAACATAAATATCGAAATATCACATGTGAAAAATAATAAGCTGTAAGAACAAAACAAAAAATGGAAGAGAAATATCATGAAATAGCTGCACAAGAAAATAAAGGACACATTTATCATTATGAAATCAAGTGACACATTGGAAAAACATACTTTTTTTTCAAAGAAACCATCATAGCACACCTGAACAACGTCCCAACAAAACAATTCTACATCAAAATCAAACAAACGTTAAAAAAACACGTTTCTTACTGAAAGAATACGAACAGAAGTACCCAAAAACCCTCCATACTTACATCCCATATAAAAGTACAAAGGAACACTTCTACCCACAAACTATTCCATGAAATTGATTACTTCCCTGAGAATATTTCACAATATATGTGGAGAAAAACCAGCAGATTATAGTGTTCCAGATGCTGCCCATTTTATATCTCTAGGTATCATACCAAAGGGAAGTGTTCTATTATCAAACATTGACCCTAATATCAGGAATAAATTTCTGGGAATGTGCAACTAGATTATAATATTGCCTCACAGTAAATCGGGAGTAATTTGAAAAGTTGAGTAGATGAAAATAGAAGCGTTTGAGACACTGAAGAATGTTGACAATTATGTGGCTTGATAACGTATAAGGCGATTCACCTTAGAATCGGCGAAGAAAGAACATACGGCAAACACTGACCTGAAGAAGAGCCAATGTGATAGAAGATGTGTTAAGACATCACAGAATAACCTCAATAGATGAAGCAAACACTGACCTGAAGAAGAACCAATGTGATAGAAGATGTGTTAAGACATCACAGAATAACCTCAATAGATGAAGCTGCAGCGGAATACGTCCACCAAAGAAAGAAGGACGTATGGTGCAAGAGCTACTCTGAAACCCCAATCAAAGAAGTCTTTCAGGTAATGAAGACAAATTAACTAAAACTCAAAAAGTGCTCACAAGTTAATTGTTAACTACTAGGCAGGATAAATAAATACAACACTTAACATGGGAGTGGAATGACTGGGAAAACACACCAAACATCTTTCATGTTTTGAAATTTACACAATCCCATTTTATTTCTAAAAGGCAAATTCCAGCCCCTATAAAACTCCATTGATTAAAATAACCTCATTAAAAAAGCATATATTCAAATCTTTCAAATCTTCTAGTTACGTCAATAATCGGATCAATTGTTTAAATATACTAGATTATAATCACCTTGTTAAGGAAATGAACATTGTGATTTTCTATTTCCTTCATTAAAGCAGAGAAACAAGCCATGCACAACATGCCCGCATTACAAAAGCAATGAACTCCTTCGGGGATTCGAGTCTCCCCCTCCCCTCCCCTCGCGCATAGGTGTTTGTGTTGTCCTTAGGTTAATTTACCTTAGTATGTTTGTGAGTTGCGAACTAATACCCAGCAGTTGAGTCCGATAGATTTACAAACATTTGAACGAACAATGCACAAAGAGAACGGGTCCCCTTCAAACAACACCAGGGGCGAAATAATCAATAACAATACAACAAAACTCGTCAATTCTACAGAAACAAGGGTGATTATGTAGAGGTTTAAAATAATCAATAACAACACAACAAAACTCGACTGTGATTATGGAAGGGAGAGGGGTGTCACAGTTGAAAGCCTCGTCCTCCTTACGTAACGTCTGTACGTGAAACCCAAGTAGTCCGTGACATCACTCATCAACGTCACTAAAAACAACAAGCGAGCCAGTGGGATAACACCACAATATAACGCAATTAATGAAGAAAAAACAGTACTGTTCCTCGCAGATCTCCCAATGTAAACCGCACGTGAGAGGGAAGAATAGGGGATAGGAAAACAAAGCTTCCATAGTGAAAACACCCATAAGCCGGAGTAGCTACGACAGCGTGGACGGCCACAAGGCAGAAGCGCTGGACTACTTTAATGTACAAAGAGTAAAAAACAAAAAGCAAATAGCGGTAAACAGTGCGATAACCTTACAAATAGCAACGTGGCATGTTTAGGAGCCAAACACATCAAAGTAAACCCCCTAAGAGAACCACTCGCAACTCCCAACAATTACAATGGCAGACGGAAATCACTACCGCCTGGAAACTCTCCACCTCTTACGAGACTACACCTCGTCTGCTATCTTCCAAATTTCACTGTATTTCTCTTGCGGAAGTTTCAGGACTGATACTCCTGACAGAAATGATATTTTGGAGACAAATGTTCAAATGTTTGTAGAACTTATGGGACTTAACTACTGGGTAATCAGTCCCTAAGCTTACAAACTACTTATGAACTACACAAATATCCATGCCCGAGGGGGGATTCGAACCCCCGACCGTAGTGGCAGTGCAGACCGTGACTGGAGCGCCTCAGTCCCCTCGGTCACCGCGGCCGGCTATTTTGGAGACACGGCTTAGCTATAGCTTAGGAACTCGTATTCCAAATTGGTATTTCCACTCTGCGGTGTAATGTGTGCGGATATGAAACTTCCTGGCACAGTGGTAGAGCAGTAGAGCGGATACCAGCGAAAGGCAAAGAACGTGGGTTCAAATCCCGGTCTGTCACACATTTTTAATCTGTCAGGAACTTTCGTCTGTAGGGTATATGGAATATCTGATTGAATTATCTATGGAATGGTGTTGTACCTGTCTGAATCGTGATTGTCAAGAAAGGTATAACCGAGTGAAAATAGTTACAACTGCAAATAAATCGTTTCTTTCTACAACATGAGTAACACATTATACCGTATACTAACAATATTTCCAACTGCTTTTGATTCAACATTGCTTTGTAAAAAAAATTGTACGTAAACTCCTACATGACACAATGTCGTTTCACAGCGTATTTGTGTTTTCAGAATTGTGATCTACCTCGCTTATATCAGTAAAAAAGTCTTAGGGACATGTACATACTGAAAAGTCCATGTTTTTTTAAGTGGTTTTAGAGTAGATGCAAATATACACGGCTAGTCAGTGAAACTGAGTTCCATGAACTAACATTTGTTATGAGAGTGTAAATATTGGCAAACACTGAGTTGCAACATTAGCTAAGAAAATATTTTTAGCTATGCATAAGATATACCTCTGCTCTGCCGAAAACACTGACCTACCCATCCTGTTCGAAACATAATCATTCAAAAAATCAACATAAACAACATCAGTGTGCAATGTCGTGACGTGAAAAGGTTAACTTCAAAGAACAGTGCGGTACAATAGTATATGATACTTAATGATTAATCTGAAAAAAATATCGAAGTTTTGGCAAGGTCAGTGCTAACAGCATTCATATATTTAATAAAATGCATCCTTAAGCATCAGCTGTTTAGTAAAATCTTTAAAATCTACTAGTTTTGGTCCAGGAACATCATTATTGATAAAAAGGTATTAACACAGGTTAGTCAAAAGCATTAAATAAAATAAACTGGCTGAAAACAGCAGATGTCATACTACATAGAATTTTTTGTTTTTTGTTTTTTTGTTTTGTTTTTGTTTTTTGTTTTACTATGATAATGTAGTATGATATCTGTTCAAATGTTTGTAGACCTTTTGGGACTTAACTACGGAGACATCAGTCCCTAAACTTACAAACTACTTAAGAACTACCTTATACTAAATACGGCACAAACATACAAGCCCTAGGGAGGATTCGAACCCCCGACCAAAGCGGCCGTGCAGACCGTGACTGACACGCCGCAAGCCGCTCGGCCACTGCGGCCGGCATACCGAGAGAAAAAGATCGTATTGTGTGTAAACATTAACGATCGTACTTTATACTCACAGATACGAATGACATATCCAACTGACAGTGATTAATCACGATAAACGATAATGTAGGTAAAGTAAAGTGGCAATATCACAGTGACATGAACTGGACCCAAAAATTGTTTATTATGCAACGTACTATAATTAAAAGAATTATTTTTGGTAAGTAGGTTCCACTACTTAACGAAGACTGAGACGGGACAAAGGTTCACGCGTACATCGGAAATGAATATCAGGTCTCAGAAACGGCAGAAAAACATGCCTCGTGGCTACTACTGTCTGTAGGTACCAGATTGACAATACAGTTGCATCCCACAAATTCATGAATTATTGAGACTGTTTTGCACAAACCACATAGTGGTTTCAGTGGTTTCATGTCGTGAATATTTCAGTCCATTGAACGAATAGTTGCTGATGCCTTGTTTTCTACTTGCGAATAGCTACGAGAAATAAATGGCGGTTCCATCGTCAAAAACACATCAAACGAGTCATCCAACGTTTCAGCTAGTCAAAACAAACTATTGCAGACATAAATACATCGTTCATTAAATTTAACAACCATACCTCAAACCTCACACTACACATAAACAAATTTAATACCAGCATATTTAGAAGACAGGCAACTACTTCGTTATAATGTATTAATTCTTCGTAATGAGGAAGATCAAAACATAAGAAAGAACTATTTGTTGCCTGTGGACAAAATCTGTAGCCAGCCAATCGAATTTCCTTCAGTATCAAATGTTCAAATGTTTGTTAAGCTTATGGGGGGGTCATCAGTCCCTAAACTTACGAACTACTTACGAACCACCTTACACTAAGGACGACACAAACATCGATGTTCAAATGTTTGTAGAGTCTATGGGACTTAACTACGGGGTCATCAGTCCCTAAACTTACAAAGTACTTATGAACTAGCTAACATTAAGGACGGCACGAATATCCATGCCCGAGGGGGGATTCGAACCCCCGATCGTAGTGTCCGTGCAGACCGTGACTGGAGCGCCTC
Organism: Locusta migratoria; assembly: GCA_026315105.1. Lineage (NCBI taxonomy): Eukaryota > Metazoa > Arthropoda > Insecta > Orthoptera > Acrididae > Locusta > Locusta migratoria. The sequence continues at coordinate 110,585,394 of CM048747.1, forward strand.
AGTCCCCTCGGCCACCGCGGCCGGCCAAACATCCATGCCCGAGGGGGGATTCGAACCCCCGACCGTAGTGGCCGTGCAGACTGTGACTGGCGCGCCGCAGACCGCTCGGCCACTGCAGCTGGCCCCTTCAGTATCGAAGGCAACGAAAGAAGATGTGATGGATGTCCTGCATCTTCCCTGATTTCTAATTATGAAGCTACTACAAGGTGGAACATATAATGGTGTTTTCGGTTGGCAATTATCCTCAAAACTTTCCTCATTAGCAACTGAGTTGTATTTTAGTGTCCACTTTTCAGCATAATATTGCGGTTTATGCGGGTGGGTTTGCTTCTGTCAGCTATCCTTTCTTCTTCCATTTCACGTTCCATTACTTTTTGGCCACGTCTGTAACTACCACAATATAATCCGCTGGGTGCGTCACTATCTTAGATTTTTTTTTACTGCTTCATTAACAAACTATTCGGGTTTATCATACCCTATAATTCTACTGTGAGTGCCACTGTACAATGGGGGACAAAAGGATTGCCCGGCCCTAATTACTTAAAGTCAAAGAACAGAGCACTGCGCATGCCGTAGTTCAGAACTGCAGGTGTTGGCAACTGTAGCGGTCTTCGGTGCTTCAGACTGGTATTTACATCGTCAAATAGAAGCAGTTTAATTGTTGGGATACAGTGAGTCATAGCACTTAACTCATCAATTATTTTGGATAACGCTATTGCCGGCCGCGGTGGCCGCGGGGACTGAGGCGCTCCAGTCACGGTCTGCACGGCCACTACGGTCGGGGGTTCGAATCCAGCCTCGAGCATGGATATTTCTGCAGTCCTTAGTATAAGGTAGTTCGTAAGTAGTTTGTAAGTTTAGGGACTGATGACCCCGTAGTTAAGTCTCATAAGCTTAACAAACATTTGAAACATTTGAACATTTGAAAACGCTATTCAAGCATGTAGAAGCGGTTGAGACATAAGAACTCAACGTCGGTATATTTACTACAACAAACCGTTTCTTACAACTGTTTCGTTCGCTGAGCGGACAGGCTGGCCGTTTAGGAACACAAGTGGCGCGAGTTCTAGTCTCACTGGAGTAACTTATGTTTCCTGTGCAGGTAATATTTTTAACATTAACTCGCTATGAATTGTGCAATTTTAGTTTTTTTTTACATTCCATGTTCTTAAACATATTCCATTTTTATAGCCTTATCTTTAAACAATGAGACAAATTATAGCCATAGTAAGAATGTTGAAACTGGAAGTATTTATTTGTAAAACTTCGACTTCCGAATGGTGAATCTATATTGTTAAGCTAAGATAAATGTATCAGCAGATAGGCATAATTTTCTAAGTCCTTACGCGCGGTTTGCTTTTCAACCGTAGCAACGACTACAAGCAGTCCTTAGTGACTGTGCAACTGTTCCTACTTTAGGTATGACTATCTGTCCACGGCGGATATATGATTGTAATTTTCATTTTTAAACCTTTATCTCATATCGTCTGAAGAAGGTGTCGTTTGCAATATTGAAACCTAAGTAACATATACAAATGTAACTTGCGACTGCGGCCTGTATTTTAAAAATATCTGTTTAATATTTCTCATTACAACGGCGATTCATTGAATAACCAACATAAATTGTTTATAACAAATACAATAAGATAGTTACACAAACAGCAAGGCAGTGTGCATTTTCCAGTGTTCTAAAAAGGATTTTTACATAATTAGAATACATAATTTGTGTTTCTTTATATATGTTTAGTTTTGTTGTTTGTATAGTCTATGGGACGTAACTACGGGGTCATCAGTCCCTAAACTTACAAACTATTTATGAACTACTTACGAACTAGGACAGCACAAATATCCATGCCCGAGGGGGGATTCGAACCCCCGACCGTAGTGGCCGTGGAGACCGTGACTGGAGCGCCTTAGTCCCCTCGGCCACCGCGGCCGGCATATGTTTAGTGTTGCTAATTGTCTATAGTCGTCTGTATTTTGTTTAAATTTGTGCATACGTTGTACCCAAATAGTTCATTGGAAAAGATTTCAGAAGGACACTGTACTTGAGAGACTGTATTAATGATTAATGTGGAAAGTGCACTAAATATGTCTGTGGATTTGTCCAAGAAACTATACAACTTTTTAATGTCTTGTATGAACCAATGAATATTAAAATTAATAGAGGTGTCCATTTGTACCAGAATTTTAGCGTGTATTTGACGGTGCAGTCAACTCAGTGATACCATTATTGGTTAAAGAATTATTTCGTATACTGGCAGAGTGACAAAACCATTATGTGACGTAAATCAGGGATTTACGTTCGCGCAGGAATAAAAGACGGGTTGTAAAACAGCCTATGGAAGCACTTCTTATAAAATCTGTAGTAAAATTAACCGTGTACGTATATACGACACTGACTAATATTTGCTGCACTTCACTCCATAGTGAAAAGTAGTAGCCGAGAGTCTGATACTTCACGAAATACCGAAATTCATCCAAGAAGAATTTCGATGAAGACAGCACGTTGGCCTAGGGCAGTAATGAGTCGGCCACTTCTGACGCGGAGACTGTGTAGCTCAGCAAATTTTAATTTGAGATTTACTGTGCTGAACTTAGCCGCAGACACGGTCGCACACGGTTGCGGACTTAGCCTTTCGGGCGGTCGTTTCGATATAGAATCTTGCTACGGAGTTGTGTACGTTATGCTTTCAGTTTTACTAACAAAACGGTTATTTTTATATAAGAAGATTTATTTTCTTTACTGTATTAGGGACTCGAGTCACTAATTTACGTCGCATAGCGGTATATGTGGTTTTCGTCAGTGAACTATAACTATTGGAAATAAATTCTATTAATGGAATCTGTACATCGAGATATAGCTCATCATTTACAAAGAGCCACCCTATTTTAAATCCCTGGCAATAATTATTCAACATTAATTAACTTGAAATAATGAACATGAGGATGCAGTTACGAATTGTACGAGCCGGAGCAATGAAGGAGTTTTATACAGACATTCCTCAAGACATACACACATTCATTTCTTCTTCGCCTAGTCGCACCTTCCTGTAATGATTCCAACTCGTGCATTATTTTCGTGACACTTCCCTGTATCGTGACAATGTAAAATGAGCTACCCTTCTCTGCAATCTTTGGATGTTACTGTCAGTCCTAATTCAAAAGGATCCCACACTGGATAGCAATACTCGAAAAGAGGACGACAAACGTTGTTGAATCAGTCTCATTAGTTGTTGTGTTGCCCTTTCTAACTGTTCTCCCAATGAATCGCGGTCTTTGCTTCGCCTTTCCCACGATATTACCTATGTTATCTTTCCAATATCAAGTCTGTCGTAATACAAATTTCTATGTATTCAGTAGAATTTATAGCCTTCAGATTGCATTGATTTATCTTGTAAACGAATTTTAATTATTTGATTTTACTACTCATGTAAACGACTTCACATTTTTCATTAATTAGGACCAATTGTAAATTTCAAAGCTTACAAAGGCGTTGTCGGTGGTGGTTCTAGTCGAAATTTAACATAGGAATAAGCCCAACATAAACACACTGTCTTGATGCCAGAACGTTCAGAGTCCAAGTTCCAGCTTAATATTCGGTACATTCGTAATGATTTCTTGGTACCAAGTGTCCTTGCGCAAATCTTCAGACTTCCACCTCTAGTTCTATGTATTTCGGGCCTTGTCTGCAAATACTACAATCAAACTATTCCAAAGACGCTCTCTTTTGCATATTTTACTGCGTCTTACCAAAATTGTCCGTTTTCTCATTCCATATAATCCCAAATCTGATTGATTGATTGACCATATTTGGGGTTTTTCAGTGCACTGGACGCATTCGGTGGTACATAACACGACAAACAAACAATTCATACCCATTACATGAACTCGTAATTTTCACATAAATTGGTTTATTTATTTATTTATTTTTATTATTATTTACAAATTAACTGCTTTGACTGTGCCGGCCGCGGTGGCCGAGGGGACTGCGGCGCGTCAGTCACGGTCCGCACGGCCACTACGGTCGGGGGTTCGAATCCCCCCCCCCCTCGGACATGGATATTTCGATATTTGTGCCGTTCTTAGTGTTAGCCAGTTCATAAGTAGTTTGTAAGTTTAGGGACTGATGACCCCGTAATTAAGTCCCATAGGCTATACAAACATTTGAAACATTTTTTGCTTTGACTGTACTGACTTTGACAGTACTGACGCATGGACAGTACAGTCCAATAGCGCAGCACGGGGCTGAGTTAGAAACTACTCTCCTATGTGCTGCTTCCTTGCGGACACATGAGTTGGAATACTTCTTAAATATACAGCTCCGCACAATATCGAATGACAATTCTGCAAAGTAAATCAACTACACAATGTCGAAATAGTGGACGTTTCCGGCACGGCCTGCGCAAGGCAAGTGCGAAACGTGCGGCACAGCAGTGGGACGGCAACAGACTGTGGCAGTGGCGGGTCAGCCGCGGCTGTTGCACAAGACGAAGTAGAGAGGCCGAGAGTAATTAACTCATTTCTTTGCTCCGAGAGTATCAATCGTGGTGTTTATATGGTCGCTTACAAGGTAAGATATTTCTTCAATTGTTGCATTTATTTTAAGAAGAGCAGTTCTAGCCGTTACTGATTTCTTTACGAATAAAAAATACAGAATTCGTTTTGGCAATTGCGAGATGGAGTCAAGACAGATTAGACGGAATGGAAAAAAGACGCGTCACAGTTTGATTTAACTCGCAATTATAGCCTATAATTTACATTCATTTGTTTTTCATGTCCAATACAAATACAGTTAGGCCGGTAACGCACTAGGCAGCCAGGCTGCGGCAGCCAAAATATTGAGCAGCCAGTTGGTGGCAGCCACCGTTGGCAGCCAGCTGACGGCCAGCTGTGCCCAATCGGCAGAGCGATATGGAAGATGTGATAATCGTCCACCTTTTGTCTCAAAAGAAGCGTAAAGCAAATAAGAGATACTGGAATCATCCTCTGCTTGCGGAGCGGCACTCGTAGGGTTTATTTAAAAATTACTTCAAGGATCTTCGTTACTACCCAGATCGTTTTTTTTTTTATGGACTTAACTACTGGCTGCCCGCAGCCAGCTGGCTGCCACTGCCGTGCAGTCGGCCGCGTTTTGACGGCTGCCACTGCCGCAGCCACCAATTCCTGGCTGCCCAGTGCCTAAAGCGGCCTGCCGTGTACCACCACTGTTTCATTGGCTGCCGCAGCCTGGCTGCCTATTGCGTTATCGGACTTAGCCTTACGTTGCTCGTAAGTTAGATTTTTACTCCTTCAAGGATGAAGACGGGAAAATATTTCTTCTAGTGTATTATTTGAAAAATTGGCAGGGAATCAAATAAGTAAGCGGCTTCCCAATAGCTAGAATTGAAAATAAAGAGATGAAAAGTGAAGTGATACGGCGATGAAGACTAGACTGTTAGCACTTTCTCAATAATCAGACACGAGACGTAACTCATGATAAGAGTCTTGGACATCCGTCCAATAGTCTGTTCTTTCTAATGAGCGAGCGCGGTGCAGTGCGTTAATATGTTTCTATTAACATTTCATTACATTCTTAATTACATAATTATAAAGCAAAGGGTTATTAAAATTGAAAAGGGTATCATCTCATTTGTTTGAGATCCGTGGATGCTACTACGAATTTTATAGTTCCTGCTATGCATTACATCTGGAACAGAGAGTTAAGAAGAAAGTGATGAAACTTTTTAGAGGTCAGCCTCATTGACGCATGAAATCAGACCCTCTCATCGGGATGCACTGCAGCGTAACGCTTTCTTCGTAGTTTAATGGTAAGAATAATGAAAAGTTATGTGAATGCGTAAGGTGCAAAGAAATGCAACTAGAATAAAGGATTTAAACTAATTTTAACATAAAGATATAACATATTTGGGACTGCGTAAAATAAACTTTATTTCATGTAGAACCCATGTAGAATACAGCTCGTTGAAATGACAACATCAAGTGACACCAACGTTTCATTCCATCTTCTCGCCCCCCGCCCCACCTCCTTTCCTATCTCTCCGTTCATCTCCTCCCCTCACCTCACTGTGCATGACCCCTTCCCGCCTCACTATGTCTACGTCTCACTGAATGTTCAGTAAACATTCCAAATTCGAACTAAATTGATCAAGAACTTTTACATAAAAACATTCAAATATTTGTAAATATATGGGACTTGACTGCTTGGTCATTACACCATAGCTTACAAACTACTTCAACTAAGTTAAACTAACCTAAGGACAAGTCACACACACACCCATGACCGAGGGAGGACTCGAACCTCTGACGCAAGAGGCCGCCCGATCCGTAACGTGGCGCTGCAGACCACGCGGCTACTCTGGCGCGGCAACTTTTACATATCTGTGGTAAATATTGTTCCATTATATGCAGGATGTTAGGAAATTCCCGTTTCAAACTTTGAACACGTATATAGGGGAATGAATACATAATAATCTGTTGTCTGCGAATGTCACCCATTGAACCTACGAGCATTTCTCTACTTTTTTTTTGGCACTGTGAAACAAATCTGTACTACTACAAGCTCTTTGGTTCTCTTATTTTACAAGGATGTAATATGGAGCAAAACGAGAGCAAAATTTCTGATGCCTACCTTAGAGCTTTGAACACGACTTCATATGTGATTGTCTACTGTTTCCACTTTTATTGTACTGGTCATGTGCTCATATCTCTTTAAGATATTAATTGTAGAGTCCATGTTTAGTAGATAGTTTTCCTTGTTTCGGTCCATGCTACCTCCTCCCAAAATACGGAAAGTATACAGACTGCAGTACAAGAGATTTAATATCTGTATTATGAAATCGTATGACAGCATAACTGTCATACCAAAATTGGACTGATTTTAACATTAGACAAGGGTTTCTTTTTTATGTGGGGGCGCCAATTTTTCAACTCGCACGGGGTGGCACTTGGGATTGAGCCGGCCCTCCTGGTACAAACCGAAAATAGTAGTCCCATTACTGCTATAAGATGATTTTTATTCCTTTTTAGACTTTCTTTTCTCGCAGCTACAAAGCATCACAAATTACAGATATATCCTATTTCTATTGTTCGGTGTCAATTTTATAATCACTATATCAGATAAGTGTGATTTGAGAAGACTGATGAGAACATGTAGGGTTGTAAAACGTGATATGGAAATTAATAAATAGCCGGTTTAATGGGACAAATTTCTCTCTACACGATTTGTTGCCAACTTGGAACTGCTATTATGCCAAATGAAGTCTATCTTTATCATTTGTGTGTAGAGCACAAAACGTTGCACCACTATACCTAGAACCAAGGGTCTTGCTCTGTTACATGAGGAACTGTGGAATGCTAAACTTGAAGATTCCTTCGCGACTTTTCGGTTTCAGTAAAAGTGGTCTTCGGAGAAATAGCTGTAGTACGTGAACCAAGTTACAGGTGAGACTGAAACTTTGCATACGTTCATGTCGGGCCCTCAGGTACATACGGTAAAAATTTCATCAAAATTGAAGACTTTAATTCGGACTTGGTAATACCTTAATTCAGAATCACAGTATTCCTATAAACAATGTGAGTCTCAGGACTCGAACCTGGGACCTTTGCCTTTCGCGGGCACCGCGACATGACTCACGGTGCCGCCCCACAACATCAACTCTGCTAGTACCTCGCCTCCTATTTTCCAAACTTCACAGAATAAGACTAGCACTCCTGGAAGAAAGGATATGGTGTAGACATGGCTTAGCCACAGACTAAGGGATGTTTCAAGAATGAAACTTTCACTCTGCAGCGGAGTGTGCGCTGATATGCAACTTCCTGGCAGATTAAAATTGTGTGAGAATTTCAGAAGGAGCTTTAGGCAATAATTGACAGAAACAGGGGTGGGGGGCTGGTAATAAAACAGTAGAGGAGGAATCAGTAGCATTGAGAGATGAAATAGTGAAGGCAGCGGAGAACAAAATAGGTAGTAATGAAAGACCTACAAAAAATCCTTGGATATCACACGAAATACTAAATTAAATTATCAAAGTTGAAAATATAAAAAATGCAGTTAATGAGTACAGACGACTAAGAAATGAGATTGATAGGGACTGAAAAAAAACTTAACAAGAGTGGGTAGAAGACAAATACAAGTCAGTAGAAGAATGTACAAATAGGGGGGAAATAGATACCACCTACAGGAAAATAAAAGAGACATTTGGAAGCAAGAAAAGCAGCTGTATGAATATAAAGAACTCAGACGGAAAACCAGTGCTCAGCAAAGAGGGGATGTTGGAAGCTGGAAAGAGTATATAGAGGGGCTGTACAAAGGAATTGAACTTAGAGACAATATTGTAGAAAGGGAGGAGGAAGTAGATGAAGATCAAGTAGGAGATACTATACTGAGAGAAGAATATGACAGAGCACTTGAAGACTTAAGACGAAACAAGGCCCCTGGAGTAGATGACATTCCCTCAGAAATACTGACATCACTGGGAGAGCTAGCCATGAGAAAACTATTTCACCTGGTGCGTAAGATGAATGAGACAGGCGACAAAACCCTCGGACTTGAAGAAAAATGTAATAACCCACATTCCAAAGAGAGCATGCGCAGACAAAGTTGAAAATTACTGAATTATTAGTTTAATAAATCATGGTTGCAAAATTTTAACAGAAATTATTTACATAAGGATGTCCGCCCCCATATCTCAGTGCCAGCGGCGCTGACTACCACGCAGGGGGCCCGGGTTCGATTCCTGGAATGGGACTGTGTGTTGTGTGTTATCCTAATCATCATCATCTCATCATCATTGGCACAAAAGTCACCCACGTTGCGTCAACTAAAAGGACTTACACTAAGGCGGCCGAACAATCCCGCAAGGGATCTCAAAAAAATGTTCAAATGTTTGTACAGCTTATGGGACTTAACTACGGAGTCATCAGTCCCTAAACTTACAAACTAATTATGAACTACTTACGAACTAGGACGGCACAAATATCCATGCCCGAGGGGGGGATTCAAACCCCCGACCGTAGGCAAGGGATCTCCCGGCCAAGAAATCCATACGCACATTTCCATTTTTTTACATAAGGATGGAACAGCGGGTAGAAGCTGACCTCAGGGAAGATCAGTTTGGATTCAAGAGAAATTTAGGAACACGGAAGCCATCCTCACTTTATGGTGTTTCTTAAAAGACAGATAAAGGCAAGACAAACCTATATTTCTAGCTAATGAAATCTTATCGGGTTACAAGCCGCGTCATGTGGTTTACTGCCCACGAGCTTGTCAAGTGGATGACTGTCATTTCGCGGCCGCTTCTGTGCTTATATAGCCGCGCCGCCGCCAGTGACGTCACCGGTGCTCAGTTCCATGACCATATAAGGCAATGTTTTGGTCGCGCGTACACCGCTCCCGCTTCAAATCCGCAACTACGGGATCCCAAGCCGTACTGAGCTGCAACCCGCCGTCTTTATTGAAGGTGTTTTCTGAAATCAGAATAATGTCGCCGTGGATGTCGCCGTTGTGGGGTGGTACATTGTAGATCTGTAGACAGGATTAGGTAGTCATAGGCAGGACATGTGAAGAAGGGTTTTTTAAGTTTATCGGCGACGCCCGGTCGTGAGACTGAGGCCAGGCTGTGAAGGTTAAAGACGATACCAGAGATGACGGCGTTGACACGGAGGCAACGAGGACGATATGGAGCAGGGAGGCCTGGCACCAAGGATAGGAATGTAAACGACGTGGCCGACGTCCGGAAATGAGTCTTGGTATTACTGATGCAGACGATGAAGACGGGTGATATCAGATTAGGCGGTTGAGGGGCAGGAGCAGGAACGATATTATCACAGGGGATCAGCCCACGCTAGTCTAAAGCACTGGTGCTGCGGAAAGAGGTACGATTATTACAGCATATTACAAATGTTCAAATGTTTATGAAGCTTATGGGACTTAACTACGGGGTCATCAGTCCCTAAACTTACAAACTACTTATGAACTACTTACGAACTAGGACGGCACAAATATCCATGCCCGAGGGAGTTTCGAACCCCCGACCGTAGTGGCCGTGCAGACCGTGACTGAAGCGCCTCAGTCTCCTGGGCCACCGCGGCCGGCAGCATATTACATATCCACGTATTGCACGACTTCACTGAGAAAATGTGTGTCTAAAGTTACTAATTATTTGTAAATATCACAGTGGATGAGCAAGACTCATCTGCTTGTTTGTGCTTGCTTTGGGGGAGGGACGGGGAGGGGAGGTGGATAGTGAATGTGTGTGTGCTACTGAAGGTCACGGTAGTTGGATTTTAATTTGAAGTGCAGAGCGGGTGTCAGGTGGAATGCAACACGCTTAGAGCAGGGCGGGGCGGCATCTGGGGAGGGCGCTTCGCGGCTGGCTGTGTGCTGTGCTGTGGTGTGGTGTGGTGGGCCGTATTGTCGTCACGTGTGGCCGCTGCGGTGTCTCCGTATTTCACGGCGCGCTGGGGCGGCCAGATTTAGTGCGGCGCACTTCCATGGCGGCGCGGGCGCGAATTTACAGCGACCACCCCCTCCATAAAGAACACCCCGCTGCCTTATATCGGGACTTGTCTCGGGGCCGCCCCCCCCCCCTCCTCCGTCCTGAAGAGCGGTAGGTCTCTGCTCTCTCTCTCTTTCTCTCACATAGAGATGGGGCGAATTACTATGGTATGACTCACAAGAGACACATTTCACCTTGAATTCTCGGAATCTAGTGAAACATTCTATATTTTCTGTACAAACGTAGTGTTTTTTTTTATTTATTTTTTTTAAATTTTTTTTGAGCATTACGTGCGGTCTGTGATAATTAACAGTTGCTTGCCTTCTCATTTATCATATACTAATAGTCATTTTTTCCTATTGTAGAATGGAAGTAGAAACCACTGGTTTTATCTCAGTCACCAGGTGTTCTTCGAATAATTAAAACGAATCATTCAGATGACTATTCTATCGCCGCCTACCTGGATCCCTATATGTGAATGTGATACGTCTCATAATATATAAAAATAAAATGATGTATAAAGAATAATAATTTGATTGTCATTATTTGATATTTTATCCTCAGTAGTTTTATTATAGGTTGTTTGGAATTTTGTGGCCTCCATTACATTCCGACAGTAATCACCATTCAATTTTATTACGTACGTACGTGCAATTAGTCTTTCTGAAAATTTTTACGGCTTTCATCTTGCACCATTCAAAGATATAAACACTCCACCAACTACGAACATTCCATGATAAGAATATGCCGTATTAAAACGTTTCCTGGCGCCCCATCATATTGTATCATCGGCATAGATACATATATAAAAATTAGAAGTGGAGGCTCAAGAATAGATTACTGATATCTGTTCTCCCATATTCTAAATTTTATTTAAACTCAACCACGCAGGGAACGTTATATCATTCGCAAATTACATGTAATGGAGACAAACAAAGTAAAGTTCAGCGAGCGCTCTGAGACACCTTGCTGTGGAGCGCGCGGTTGCTTTCCATAGGAGGTTCGAGTCCTCCCTGGGGCGTGTGTGTGTGTGTTGTCCTTAGGTTGGTTTTTGTTGTGTTTCTAAGCCTATGGACTGATAACTACAGTAGTTAAGTCAAATACGTGTACAAACATTTCACCATACACTTGCTGCATTATTTTAAACGTTTCCGCAGCAGTTTTGGCTTACATCGTGATGTTCTATCATTGCGGAAACTGTGACATGCCAAGGTCCAACCGGCGCTTTCATCTTACCGTCACAACGACGACCGTCCGGCTGCTTACAGTGCATCCTCCAACTGTCCATTCGAGGACGAGACACTGACACGGTACATACCACGGCGCCACCTACACACTATAGTCCACCATAGCGCCGTCATGCCGTCCGTCTCAGAACTTACTGACACTACCATGTATGTAAGATATCAATCAAGTGGCTATAACAACGTGGGTAAAATTTTCTTTTTAGGTCTTTTTTTTCCTTTCTGTGATCATCGGTCCCTAGACTCACACAGATATTAGTTTACACTAAGTACTTACTTACTTACTTTCCATGTCCGGAACTAGACATTTAACTTCCAAAAATTAGCAGCCGATATGGCATTGTCGTTAGCCTCCCATAAGTCTTCCATTATACAGGTCTGTTCTAAATATGGACAGATAAGTAGGTGTTGAGGATCCTGTACAGCACCACAAAGACACAGAGTGTTCTCATTATCTTTTAGGAAGTCCCACCGCTGCAAGTTTTTCTTGTACTTTGGCACTTCTACCCTCATACGGTTCAGGGTCATCCAGACTGTGTATGGCAGGTCTTTACCAGGTTCCAGTTCTTCTTCTGAAGCTTTATTGGGGCTTCTCAGATCGATTTCCCTCCTTGCAATACGGTTCTCTGCGGTCGACCCTTCCAGGGCTCGGGTACGTGATAGGAAGCTCTTCGGTCAGCAGGCTGGTGTCCATATAAAGGGTGACGTGTGTCGTTTTCTTTCTTGATTTTTCAACATCGGCAGCGATGTCACGTCGTATGTTGGGCGGTGCGATCCCCAGAATTGAGCACATCTTGTGTACTTGTGTTGGTTTCAAGCATCCAGTCACAATCCATGCCATTTCATTCACCGCGATGTCAACTTTTCTCGCCTGTGTTGACGAACTACATACCGAAGCGGCGTATTTCGCAGCTGACACACTGATTGCAAGGGCTGCGGTTCTCAGGACGTTTGTGTTTGCACCCCAAGATCCGCAAGTTAGTTTCCTGATGAAGTTTCTTCTCGTTCATACTTTCTCCCTTGTGGAATTGTTATGATGTTTATAGGTCAGTGTGCAGTCTATTGTGACACCAAGGTATTTGGGCGTCGGACAATACTCGAGTCGTTCACCTGTCCATATAACATTCAATTCCCTATTTGTCTGCGCGTTCTTTAAATGGAATGCACAAACCTGCGTCTTGGAAGGGTTCGGCCTTAGGTGGTTTGCCTCATATTATTGTGAGAGGGATTACAAGGTACTGGATAATTTCTCCTTTACACCCAGAAAATTTGTATCTTGGGCTGCAACTTCAGTGTCATCGGCATACATAAATTGGCGCGTGGTGATTGACACTGGTTGGTCATTTGTGTATGTATTATACAGAGCTGGACCGAGGACGCTTCCCTGGGGCAGGCCATTCCTCTGATGTCTCCACCTGCTTTTCTTACCCTGCAAACAGACAAAAAACTCCTGTTGTTCAGGAAACTATCAATCAGAGATATTAGATGATAGTCTCCTGTTACATCATAATATACTTTCTTCAGAAGCCTCCGATGGTTTACAGTATCATTTGCGCTGAAAGGTCTATGAATGCCACTCCCGTGATCTCTTTCCTCTCAAACCCGTCGTCGATATGCTGAGTCAGGTTCAGGATTTGACCGCAGCACTTTTTCTCCTGTCGTAGGATGTTCCTGAAGTGTGTGTCACACATACTAAATGGGGCTATCGGGGGTAAAAAGGAATGGCTGGACGCGCGGGAGTAGCCGAGCGGTCTGAAGCGCCACGTTTGGGATCGCGCGGCCTCCCACGTCGGGGGTTCGAATCCCTCCCTAGGGCATAGATGTGTGTGTTGTCCTTAGATTAGTTTAACTTAGGTTGTAAGTCTAGGGACTGATGACCAACGTAGGTTGGTCCCATAAGAAATACAAACATTTGAACATTTTGAATAGCTTAAAGGAAATGTTAGGAACGTTGAAATGTTTGAATTTGAAATCACTTCAAATACTGTGACAAAATGAACATACCAATTTACGAGTACCAGCATGCAATGTTGAGATATTATTTTTCACCAACGAATTCCGTCCATTGGACAGATAGAAAAAACGAAGCAGGAACGGTGGAAATTAAAATGACCTTCGTCACGGTACCCAAAGAAGGAAGACATCTAACCAAGTGAAACAAAGCTAGTACATGTTACCGTGGACTTCAAACTGTAGTTGTTTTCATAGATTTTCTGTACAAATTTTTTTGTGTTTTGACATCAATCAAATAGGTGCCTCTGTTGAAAGATAAAATGCCGGGTTTTGAGCTATGCAGGAAGTTTGGACTTTTAGTGATGTTAATGAACATTTATTTTCAGCAGTCATTGTCACGTTAAAGCAATTATTTATTTTCTATCTGTCATTGTACTCATTTTACATTATTTTCCTTGAAAATCTAAATGATCTGTTTCTAATAGAGTAATACACATACTGAATTATTTCTTTTAAGGTATGTAACTCGACTTCATTATATTGATTTTAGTTTGGTGGTAATTCGTTTTGGATGAAAAGGCTGTAAATTTCACTTATCTTGCATGTATGAAATGTAGGTTGGTGTTGTTGTTGTTATGGTCTTCAGTCCGGAGACTGGTTTGATGCAGCTCTCCACAGCAGCCTTTTCAGTAGTTACAGGGGCAACAGTCTGGATGATTGACTGAGCTGGCCTTGTAACATCAGCTAATGTGGCTTTGCCACACAGCTACTGCGAATTGCTGAAAGCAAGGGGAAACTACAGCCGTCATTTTTCCCGAGGACATGCAGCTCTACTGTATGGAAATATGATGATGGCATCCTCTCGGGTAAAATATTCCGGAGTTAAAATAGTCCCCCACTCGGATCTCCGGGCGGGGACTACTCAGGAGGATGTTGTCATCAGGAAGGACAATACTGGCATTCTACGGATCGGAGTGTGGAATGTTAGATCCCTTAATCGGGTAGGAAAATTAGAAAATTTAAAAAGGGAAATGGATCGGTTGAAGTTAGATATAGTGGGGATTAGTGAAGTTCGGTGGCAGGATGAACAGGATTTCTGGTCAGGTGAGTACAGGATTATAAATACAAAATCAGTTGGGGGTATCACGGGAGTAGGACTGATAATGAATGAGAAAATAGGAATGCGGGTAAACTACTATGAGCAGCACAGTGATCGCATTATCATTGTCAAGATAGATACGAAGCCAACACCGACAACAGTAGTACAGGTTTATATGCCAACTAGCTCTGCCGATGATGAGGAGATCGAAGAAATATATGAGGAGCTAAAGGAAATTATTCAGACAATTAAGGGAGAGGAAAACTTAATTGTGATGGGAGACTGGAATTCGGTAGTAGGAAAAGGAAGAGAAGGAAAAATAGTAGGTGAATATGGACTGGGCAGGAGGAATGAAAGAGGAAGTCGCCTGGTAGAATTTTGCACGGAACATGATTTAATCGTAACAAACACGTGGTTTAAGAATCACAAAAGAAGGTTGTATACGTGGAAAAGACCAGGAGACACCGGAAGGTATCAGATAGATTTTATAATGGTAAGACATAGATTCCGGAACCAGATGATAAACTGTAAGACATATCCAGGGGCAGATATAGACTCTGACGATAACTTGTTAGTCATGAACTATAGGCTGAAGCTGAAAAAACTTCAGAAAGGTAGGAAAATAAGGAGATGGGACTTAGATAAATTATAGGAAAGTGAAGTTCAGGAGAATTTCAGAGGGAGCTCTAGGCAACAATTGACAGAAACAGGGGGAAATAAAACAGTAGAAGAGGAATGGGTAGCATTGAGAGATGAAATAGTGAAGGCAGCGGACCACAAAATAGGTAGAAAGGCAAGACCTACAAAAAATCCATGGATATCACAGGAAATACTACAGTTAATTGATGAAAGGAGAAAATATAAAAATGCAGTAAATGAAACAGGCAAAATGGAGTACAGACGACTAAAAAATGAGATTGACAGAAAGTGCAAACTGGCTAAGCAGGAGTGGCTAGAAGCCAAATGCAAATCTGTAGAAGAATGTATAGCAAGGGGAAAAGTAGATACCGCCTACAGGAAAATAAAAGAGACATTTGGGGACAAGAAAAGCAACTCTACGAATATCAAGAACTCAGATGGGAAACCAGTAGGTTGGTATTTCTAATAATCTTTCGTAATAAAATACTGTCTCTTATTTAGCTTGATGCACTGCATCGTATTTATCTTTTTTCTTAGCCTATTTGGTAATTTAAGACTTTTGTAATGGTTGAACATGAAGATTCTTTTTCTCAGAGGCTTCTGATATTATTTGAAATACTTTTTTTTTAATCCCAGTAGTTCATTAATGTCCAAGCCAGCTTCAATAGAAATAGTTCATGCCTGATTTTATCATGGGATTGACATTGCAGGTTAGATATTAGGTTAAAATTCCTTTCACTACGTAGCTGATAAATTTACCACATACATTTAGCGAGCTACTGAAATTCAAATATCTTATGTATAGCCACTTTCCACAATAATCACAAATGTGATGAAAGGTTCTAATTATTGACTAAGACAATTTTAAAATCTCAACTCGTTTGTATATTCTTCAAAATAACACAGTTTACAATTATTACACTTAGAGACAGCTGAACTCAAAGAAAGGTTAACTTACAGAGAGAGAATAAGCCAACTGAGGGTATTATTTATACTAGTATTCTGACTAAAGATTACTGTAATCCTATTCTATAGCCTTTATTACTCTGATATACATAGATGGTAACTGATTTCCTTAAATTTTAGAAACATAATCTCTGCCTCGTAAACATAATGAAATATTTACAAATGACGGAAAATGGAGATCCTAATGCTGCGACCGCGATGTATTGTTTAAGGTATAATGAGTTATTGTTGATTTGCCGTTTCATTAAATACCTCTTGAAGTATATGAGACATAGCAACCTTGCACTACACAAGAAACACTTCAAATGCTTTAGTAAGACGAGTGTCAACAGCCGACATATATTTCATAAAATGCATTTTTAAAAGCATTGGCTGTTTATGATAAATAAAGTTTTTAATAAACAACCGATAGTTTTAAAAATACATTTTATAAAAAAAAATCATTTAACGGTTTTCTTTTCCTTTTCTTTTATATGTGATATACTTTGCATATTGCATCCTCCCTGAAATGAAGACCAGGTAGTAGTTCCAAAGAAAATCATCTGTTGCTTGTTGATTCCCAACGAAGAACACGTTTGTATGAGCAGGATGCTCTTTATCTCTTTCTCTGCTGGAGAGGAAATTCCAGAAGGAGATTTCGCACAGCGATGGCTTTCGTCTCCAATAGCGACGCAGGCGTGAAATGAATACAAGCGCGCGCAGTTGGGGGTTTCCGCTCGGCGGCTGCGGCTGTATTGCAGTGTTCTGAATGCGCGGTGTCGCAGTAGCGCGGGCGAGGTCACGTGTTACGGCGCCATATGCCGCGCCATATTGGATCTGCGCGATTGTCCAGGGGACGGCACTACAAGTGGCTCTTACCGTTCTGAGGTCGCCACTTTTGTCGGAAGACATCGGTTGCGATATGGGGCTCAGTTACTAAGTGTCATCTTTCCTGCAGGGATATAAAATAACATTTACAGGAGATGTGATTATTCTGTTTGTTACTGAGTTAATGTGAGAGAAAGGAAAATGTGATGTTCTGTGAATTTTGTTGCAAATTTCAAACTGAATCACAAATGATTTACAAAAACGTCGACAGTACACATTTGAAGAAACTACAATTGTGATACCAGTGGCAAGCGAAAATTCCTCCCTCCCGCACAATATATATATATATCCCTTTGTCAGAGGTTTTCATTTACATCTTATTCCCTCCTAAGAACCATTGTCGCTGTCATTTCAATCTTTCTCTTTTTCTTTAAACTTGTAGCATCAGGTTATCCTATATGTGGTTTCAAATGTGCTAAATTTATGTATTCAAATGTTCAAATGTTTGTGAAGCTTAAGGGACTTAACTAAGTGGTTATCAGTCCCTAAACTTACAAACTACTTATGAACTACCGTATACTAAAGACAACACAAACATCCATGCCCCAAGGGGGCTTTCGAACCCCCGACCGTAGTGGGAGTGCATACTGTGACTGGCGCGCCGCAGACCGCTCGGCCACTGCGGCCGGCCAAACTTATGTATACTCCATGTAAATAACATGTCTTATTACTATTATTATTATTATTATTATTATTATTATTATTATTATAGTTAAATTATTATTAATAGGGCTTGATTCCATATTGGAATGAGTGCTGCACGACTGTATTTGATTTGTGGTAATTATTCAGCAATCAGTCGTCATAAATATAAATTCTTTATTTGTTGGCAAATCCGGATTTCGACCACTGTGTGGTCATTATCAATGCTTAAAATAAATTAAAATACTTAAGATATCGCAACCTCCTACATGGAGGTCGAGATATTTTATTTTAATTTATTTTAAGCATTGATAATGACCACACAGTGGTCAAAATCCGGATTTGCCAACAAATAAAGAATTTATATTTATGACGACTGATTGCTGAATAATTACCACATATTATTAATAACACTAATAGTACTAAACCAATAGTACTGTTGTTACGGTCTTCAGTCCAGAGACTGGTTTGATGCAGCTCTCCACCCTACTCTATCCTGAGCAAGCCTTTTCATCTCCTCATAAGAACGGCAACCCACATCCATTTGCATCTGCTTACTATACGCGTCTCTTGGTCTCCCTCTGCGATTTTTACCCCACACAATTCCCTCCAATGCTAAATTTACGATTCCCCTATGTCTAAGAAGGTGTCCTACCAAGCGATCCCTTCTTTTAGTCAGGGTATGCAAAAAATTCCTTTTCTCACCAATTCTGTTCAGTACCTCTTCATTAGTTATGTGATCTACCCACCTAATTTTCAGCATTCTTCTGTAGCACGACATTTCAAAAGCCTCTAATCTCTTCCTGTCCGCACTGCTTATCGTCCATGTTTCACTCCCGTACAAGGCAACACTCCACACAAATGCCTTCAGAAAAGACTTCCTTACACTTAAATTAATATTCGATGTTAGCAAATTCCTCTTTTTCAAAAATGCTTTTCTTCTCATTGCCATTCTGCATTTTATATCCTCTGTACTGCGACCATCGCATGTTATTTTACTACCCAAGTAACAAAACTCATCTACCACCTTCATTGTTTCGTTACCTAACCTAATTCCTTCAGCATCGCCTGATTTTCTAAGACCGCATTCCATTATTTTTGTTTTGCTCTTGTTAATGTTCATTTAATACGCTCTCTTCAACACACTGACCATTCCATTTAACTGCTCTTCCAGGTCCTGTGCTGTCTCTGATAGAATTACAGTATCATCAGGAAAACGCAATGTTTTTATTCCTTCCCCCTGAACTTTAATCCCTATTCCAAATTTTTCCTTGCTTTCCTTCACCGCCTGCTCGATGTACAAATTGAATAACATCGGAGAAAGGTTACAACCCTGTCTTACTCCCCTCCCAACTGATGCTTCCCTTTCATGCCCTTCGAGTCTAATAACTGCGGTCTGGTTTTTGTACAAGTTGTAAATAACTCTCCTTTCCCTGTATTTTACCCCTGCTGATTTCAGAATTTGGAAGAGTGTATTCCAGTCAACATTGTCAAAAGCTTTCTCCAAATGTACAAAAGCTAAAAATGTAGGTTTGCCTTTCCTTAATCTATCTTCTAAGATAATACGTAAAGTGAGTATTGCCTCCCGGGTTACGAAGTTCCTCCTGAATCCAAACAGATCTTCCCCGAGGTCAGTTTCTACCAGCTTTTCCATTCTCCTGTAGATAATTCGTGTTAAAATTTTGCAACCATGACTTATCAAACTAATGGTTCTGTAATTTTCACATCTGTCTGCGCCTGATTTCTTTGGAATGGGGATTATTACATTTTTCTTAAAGTCTGAGGGTATTTCGCCTGTCTCATACATCATACACACCAGTTCAAATAGTCTTGTCATGGCTGGCTCTCCCAGAGACTTTAGTAGCTCTGAGGGTATGTCATCTACTCCTGGGGCCTTGTTCCGACCTAGGTCTTTCAGGGCTCTGTCGAATTCATCTCTCAGTATAATATCTCCTATTTCATCTTGATCTACTTCCTGTCCCCTTCCCACAACATCGTCTCTAAGTTCATTTCCTTTGTAGAGCTGCTCTATGTACTTTTTCCACCTTTCAGCTTTCCCTTCTTTGCTGAGAACTGGTTTCCCATCTGAGTTCTTGATATTCATAGAGTTGCTTTTCTTGTCCCCAAATGTCTCTTTTATTTTCCTGTAGGCGGTATCTAGTTTTCCCCTTGCTATACATTCTTCTACTTTTACATTTGGCTTCTAGCCACTCCTTCTTAGCCATTTTGCACTTCCTGTCAATCTCATTTCTTAGTCGTGTGTACTCCATTTTGCCTGTTTCATTTACTGCATTTTTATATTTTCTCCTTTCATCAAATAAATGCATTATTTCCTGTGATATCCAAGGATTTTTTGTAGGTCTTGTCTTTCTACCTATTTAGTCCTCTGCTGCCATCACTATTTCATCTCTCAATGCTACCCATTCCTCTTCTACTGTTTTATTTCCCCCTGTTTCTGGCAATTGTTGCCTAGAGCTCCCTCTGAAATTCTCCTGAACTTCACTTTCCTTCAATTTATCTAAGTCCCATCTCCTTATTTTCCTACCTTTCTGAAATTTTTTCAGCTTCAGCCTATAGTTCATGACTAACAAGTTATCGTCAGAGTCTATATCTGCCCCTGGATATGTCTTACAGTTTATCATCTGGTTCCGGAATCTATGTCTTACCATTATAAAATCTATCTGATACCTTCCGGTGTCTCCTGGTCTTTTCCACGTATACAACCTTCTTTTGTGATTCTTAAGCCACGTGTTTGTTACGATTAAATCATGTTCCGTGCAAAATTCTACCAGGCGACTTCCTCTTTCATTCCTTCTGCCCAGTCCATATTTACCTAATATGTTTCCTTCTCTTCCTTTTCCTACTACCGAATTCCAGTCTCCCATCACAATTAAGTTTTCCTCTCCCTTAACTGTCTGAATAATTTCCTTTAGCTCTTCATATATTACTTCGATCTCCTCATCATCGGCAGAGCTAGTTGGCATATAAACCTGTACTACTGTTGTCGGTGTTGGCTTCGTATCTGTCTTGACAATGATAATGCGATCACTGCGCTGCTCATAGTAGTTTACCCGCATTCCTATTTTCTTATTCATTATCAGTCCTACTCCCGTGATACCCCCAACTGATTTTGTATTTATAATCCTGTACTCACCTGACCAGAAATCTTGTTCATCCTGCCACCGAACTTCACTAATCCCCACCATATCTAACTTCAACCGATCCATTTCCCTTTTTAAATTTTCTAATTTTCCTACCCGATTAGGGGATCTAACATTCCACGCTCCGATCCGCAGCATGTCAGTATTGTCTTTCCTGATGACAACATTCTCCTGAGTAGTCCCCGGCCGGAGATCTGAATGGGGGACTATTTTACCTCCGGAATATTTTACCTGAGACGATGCCATCACCATATTTCCATACAGTAGAGCTGCATGTCCTCGGGAAAAGTAACGGCTGTAGTTTCTCCTTGCTTTCAGCCGTTCGCAGTAGCTGTGTGGCAAAGCCACATTAGCTAATGTTAAAAGGCCAGCTCAGTCAATCATCCAGACTGTTGCCCCTGTAACTACTGAAAAGGCTGCTGCCCCTCTTCAGGAACCACACGTTTGTCTGGCCTCTCCACTCCTCTCCGCTTTGGTTGCACTTACGGTACGGCTATCTTCATCGCTGAGCCACGCAAGCCACCCCACCTCGGCAATGTCTGTGGTTCATGGGGGTGGCCCAATAGTAAATATAATTACTAATAGTAATAATGAAATAATTACATTATTACTATCACTATGAATTCTTGTAATGTTTCCCGTATGTGTTGTTCCTAGTCAGGTATAAGGCCTTAAAGCCCTAATCTGTTAGGTTAAATAAGCAAATAAATAAAATAAGGATCGAAAGTATTAGAGATATTAATGTTCCTATGGAGTAAAATAAAATTTGTCCCAAAAGTGTTAATTACTTTGTTAGGTAGTAGTGCTCACAGAAACAAGAAAAATAAGACCGATACACATAGGTCCGGTAATGCATAACTTGTTGTTGTTGCTGTTGTTGTTGTTGTGGTCTTCAGTCCGCAGACTGGTTAGATGCAGTTCACGCTACCTTGTCCTGTGCATGTCTGAGAATATGTAAGGCAATCTACATCCCTTTGAATCTGCTTCCTGTATTCGTCACTCTGTCTTCCTCTACGACTTTTACACCACACACTTCCTTCTAAAGCTGACGACTCTTTGATGTCTCAGAATGTGCCCCACCAACTTATACCTTCTCTTAGGATACACCAGAAATTCCTTTTTTCTTCAATTCGGTTAAGCACCTCCTCATTAGTTACGCAATCTACCCATTTAAACTTCATCATTCATGTCTAGCACTACATTTCTAAAGCTTCTATCATCGTTTTGTCTGAACTTCTTATCGTCCCTGTTTTACTCCCATACAATGCTACACTACAGACAAATTCCTTCAGAATGGACTTACTAACATGTAAACTAAAATTGGATGTCAACAAATGTTGCTTCTTCAGGAACGCTTATCTTCCCATAGCCATTCTGTACTTTTCAACTTCTTTACTTCGCCAATAGAAATTACCATGCCACCCAAATAACAAAACTCAGCTAATAATTTTACCGTCTCATTACCTAATCTAATTCCTTCAGCATCGCCTGATTTTCTCGTTAATGTTCACCTTAAACCTTCCATTTAAGAAACTGTCCATTCCGTTTAATTGCTCTTCCAGGTCCTTTGCTGTCTCTGACATAGTAAATTTGTCATCATCAAACCGCAAGGATTTTACTTCCGCTTCCTGGATTTTAATTCCCTCTCCAACTTTCTTCTTTTATTCCTTCACAGCTTTCTCAATGTACTGATTGAAAGACATTGGGGAAATACTACAATCCTGTCTTACTACCTTCCCAATCACTGCGACCCTTTCATGCCCTTCGACTCTAAAAACGGCAGTCTGGTTTTTATACAAGTTGAATAAAACTCTTTGCTGCCTATATTTTACCCCCTGCTACCTTCAGAATTGTCAAACTGTCAACATTGTCAAAAACTTCCTCCAGATCCACAAATGTTAAAAACGAAAGTTTTCTTTTCCTTAACCTACTTGTTTTCTAAATCCAAACTAATCTTCCCCAATTTCGGGTTCCGCCAGTATTTCTATTCGTCTGCAGATCATTCGAGTTACTATTTTGCAAACATGTCTTGTTAAGCTGATAGTTCTGTAACTTTCACATTTATCTGCAGTTGCTTTCTTCGGAATTGAAATCACTATATTCTTTTTCCAGTTTGAGGCTATTTCCCCTGTCTCATACACCAGGTGGAACAATTTCTTGATGAACTCTCCTAACGATAACGGCAGTTCAGACGGAACATCATTTACTCCAGGGGCCTTGTTTCTACTCAGATCTTGTAGTGCTTTGTCGAAATCTCGCAGTATCATACCCCCTATCTCCTTAATTTTCTACCTTTTTTGCAGTTTCGTATCTATCTTCCCTTCGGTAATGTGTTAAGTATGCTGTTCAAAGTAACATACCCGCATTTCCATTTTATTACTCATTATCAGACCTACTCCTGCGTTACCACCAAATCATTTTGTAGTGATAAACCTGTACTTTTTTTTAATTTTCTAAATTACCTTGTCGATTGATGCCTGTTTTGATTTTCCTGATGACGACATCTTCCTGAGTAGCCCCTCCCCCCTCCACGGAGATCCAAATATTACTTTAGCGCCTGAACATTTTGCCCGAGAGGATGCCATCATCATTTATTCATACAGTAGAGCAGCATGTCCTCGATAAAATTAACGACAGTAGTTTCCCCTTGCTTTCAGCCGTTCGCAGTAACCGTATGGCAAAGCCCTGTTAACTGGTGTTACAAGGCCAGCTCAGTCACTCATCCAGACTGCCCCTGTAACTACTGAAAAGGCCATACGTTTGTCTGACCACTCCACAGATTCCCTTCCGCTGTGGCTGCTGCTACGTTACGGCTATATGTATGGTTGAGGCACGCAAGCCAAATGTTCAAATGTTTGTAGAGTCTATGGGACTTAACTACGGGGTCATCAGTCCCTAAACTTACAAACTACTTATGAACTACTTACAACTAAGGACGGCACAAATATCCATTCCCGAGGGGGGATTCGAACCCCCGACCGTAGTGGCTGTGCAGACCGTGACTGGAGCGCCTCAGTCTCCTCGGCCACCGCGGCCGGCACACGCAAGCCACCACAGGCCACACCTGTTTGGCTCATGAGTGGCAGTTTGAGATATGATGCTACAAAATTTTTTCAGTTGGTCCCCTCCCCCTGAAACTATATGTTCTATTCGCCACTTGAGACAACCATTGTCGCTGCTTCATTATTGTTTGGTTGGCGGTTTTCTGATTTCATTCCGATTCCCCTATATTATACGACGTGTTCTTAATTTCTGCAGTTAGGATCTTTGTCAACAACTGTTCTGTGTAAACTGCTTTGCTTCATCTACAATCAACATTTAAAGCAATGTGAGTGACTTGCGCTTTCGCAGAAGTGTGCCGCGCTGTTTGTGGATCAGCACTGCAGGACGTGAGCATGGCTTGTCCTTCCTGCACTTTCTTTTCCCACCCACCGCGGCTTGCTTCATCTGCTCCCAGCACCTGCAAAATGTTTGTAAATCTATGGTAGCTTACTACCGTGGTGTCCCCAGCTTACAAACTACTTAAACTAACGTAAGGACAACCATGACCGAGAGACGACTCGAACCTCAGCAAGGCGCCTTAGCGCTCTCGGAAGTTCCACCGCGACCCTACACCCCCTCACATCTCTGCAATCTAACAGTTAACACACCGTACCTACCACTAGGTAACGTGGAAACATGTAGGAGGTTACGTTAGCTTTCCTAGTGTTTGTGTGTTATCTTTCGCTTTCATGTTTGCTCTATCGTGCTGTTTGTAACTTGTTGTCTCTTTCAACACCTGTTAGTAATGGAAGTATGTTAGGAACACAGGTACTTAATAGCACATCGGGACACTGACAGTCGGAGGCTCCGCTCAGCCCTCCTGAAATTGCGCAGAATGAATTACGTTCACTGGTAGAAAAAACAATCCGTAAAGGCTCTGACAAAACCATGTCTGTTATATTAATGGCTTCAGCAGGAGTGTGCCGAAAGTCCTCAATTTACATCCAAGATATTATCTAGCGTTGAGGCAAAGTTCACTTGGCGTCTTGTTATGAATTTCATAACTAGCATGAATGATTGGCTGTAATGCCGAAGCAACTGAGGAGAGATAACGTTAACAAATGGATAGGCGTACTTTACCATAAACAGTGCCACACGTGCTACCATAAAGATTAAATTGGGCGTATACTCTCGACATTCTGTTGAATGTGTTGCCTACCTTTCTGGAGAAAGTGCCATGTCAGCAACGATAACAGATTTGCTCATGCACGATGGCGCAACAGTGCGCACGAACATCTGACGCAGACATTTCAGGACCACTGGTTTAATTGTGGAGGCCCTACAGGACTCTAAACCTTTGCACATAGAGACATTTGAAGGTAGTTCGCCAAGCAACTTCAATCAACGATGTGGCGATAGCAAAGGATCGCATCTTCATTGCCTGCCAACGGATACTACAACAACGACTGGGGACAGTTGAAGGTGAGTCATTCCTTTGACAACGGCAGAGGGATGAACTCCCACGCAAAACTACGTCTGTTTCTTTTTATTTCAGAAAGTATTCGTTTACAGATCGTATTCTCTGACTTCGTTTTCTTGTTTCTATTTGTACAACATATAAAAGTGCGCGACACTTTGGAGACAGCCATTTGTCATTTGCTCTATTTGAGAGTGGAACAGAAAGGAAAATTAGTAGTAGCTTATGTAACATTATGTAAATAAAGAAATGATGAGGACTTGCGACCGGTGAATTTTGGAGAAGGAAGAGACGTAGTGTATGGAGTGTTGTTGTACAAGATGAACGAGAAAGGAGAAAATATGGAAACATTTAATAGGAATTAAGTAAATTGGTATGAGAAGAAGTTGTATAACACTGGTTGTGCTAAAATGACTAGTGAATGAGGCGAGATCTAGAGCAAGGAAAGATAGTAATTACCAACAAGGTACGTCCATTATACAAAGCAATGTCGACTCAATACTACTAAACCCTGCAACAAGCTTTCTGATTAATGAACAGAAGAAGTCATCATTATTTTCTGTTTCGGTTAATTTTGTAACGAATCAAACAACCTTGAAAACATCATACTTTTAGTTAGTAAAAATAAAAAAATTCATGGTAATCTAGGGCAATGTTTATCAGATCCACAATATCGGATAGCAATTACAGTGCTCTACATTTGTCAGGACGAGAAATGACAGTACCGGCACATGACAAAGTAGCGCTGTTGCATATACATTCCAAATATTTGGCTCCACACTCAGCAGTTGTTTCAGTATTGGTAAAAATTCAAAAGTATTGAATTAGGTAGTGCCATAGTTTAATGTCCTGTCGACTGCCTTGTTAGCGTTGTAGTGTTCCATGGCATTGAACGAGAAAGAGGTTAATATTTTTAAGGTGAATACTTGATAAAATTGCTATGGCTACTTGTGTCTCCTTAAATATAAATTGTAATAAATCAAGTATAGTATTTAATTTGAATTACAATGCGTATTTTATGTAATGAAAAGCTACGCATTTTATCATGAAAACTCGTAATCTATTATATATATCGTAGTCCATTTAACATAAGATATGTAGAATAAGATAAGATCGAATATATATATTCTGTAGATACGCATCTCATATATATATATGAGATGCGTATCTACAGAATTCCATTGTCTCGGGAAGACCTTGTGATTGCGTGCTACACAGTGTGATAAATTGGTGGTTTCCGTATTCATCGGGGTATTACAAGTGTAAAACTAAAATACTACCCTTGATAGAAATAAGTCAATGTAAAACAGTTTGTGTGATATAGGAACAGCCCGAGTGAGTAAGCTGGCCATTTTTAAACGACCATACAAAGGAATAATGCACTAGACGATGAGTTATGCTATTCCTGAAATTAATGACTTGCATGGGAGAGTTTCAGTGTGGTATTTATAATTACACACGTCTGGAATCACATCGACCAAGGTAGCATGAAGGGGATTCTGAAAAAATGCTCTTTCTGTCGCTTAGTAACCAACAGTGACAGCTCATACTATGTAGCGTGTTAGCCGCGAGTAATTTTGTTATTAGGAAATAGCGTGGAGATAAAATTAAGCAGACAGGGGGCGAGTTATGAATTTGTGAACTAACTGTACCCCTCATGTATTTGTTAAATCGCCTTAAAGGCAGCGGCTTGCATGTTGGCCATTCTGTTAATGAACGTGAATGACTGTAAGATAAGGATACATCCCATCATTGCATCCCGTGCAAGAGTGTAAGTAACTTACATTAGGTTAATAGAGGATTAAAACCATTTTGACACAGCTCTTTTCATTATTCGTGATATTATTTGCTTCTCAGAAAGATGCATTAATAGTTTACATTGAACAGTTAATTTCTATCTGACGAGAGTGCTATTAAAGTAAAGTAAAGTAAAGTGATGGTACTGGAGAAATGTTGACTGAAAATTTGAAGAGCGTAAATTTCGTGCCCAAGACCATTACCAAATATCGCTATTTTTATCATTATGTTACCCATAACTTAAATAGTTGCAACTTAAATAGTGGCAACTATTTATTCACAGCCGATACAAAAGCGATAATATTTGCACCTGTTACTGTATCTCAAAGTAGTCAGCAGCATTGTGTAAAACACGATGCCAGCGATGTGTAAGACGTAGTACACCGTTTTTCAGTGCCTGTTCTGTTGATCTTGCCAATGGAGCGGTCTACTGCTTGTCGATATCTGGAACAGTTCTGATGTGAATGCCATGAGTGGTTTCTTTATCTTCGGAATCAAATGAAAGTCACAAGGACTTAAGTCTGGGAAGTATGGTGGATGGTACAGTACTTCCAAGTCCCATTAACCGAACAGAGCAGCCACAGCTTGCAATATATCCTCGCGCGCATTGTCGTGCAAAATGATGAGTGTACGGCGCAAAAAGTGTTGCCGCTTCTTTCGCAAAGCGGTGGTGACAACTTTGAAGGACAGTGACAGCTGCAAATATTTAACGCTTTAGTATCGGTTGTGAATAAATAATTGCCACTATTCAGGTTGCAAACCTCGTAGTATCGTGAGAATAAGCGACGCAAAAGTCTGAAATTGGTGGGATGTGGGCTTATGAGGTATATAGAGTGATTCACGGAACGCAGCCGTCACTGAAACATTTATAGGACCGGGTGTAAATCTAATCTAGATCCATGAATCGTTTATAATGCGTCGTCCTGTGTGTAGGTATCAGAGAAATACCAGCTGCTTGTAGTACCCCACTTCATTTACACCGTATACTATTTTTTCAACTGATTTCTGTTTAATTTTTTCCTTTAAACAGTAAGGAGTTATTCATTTAAGATTATAGGCAACACAGATGAAACTGATACCACGCAGTATGTATAAAAAATAAATCTGTAAAAAGATGTACTCAAAAATGCTCTTTGATTGTTTTCAAAACTTGTAAAAGGTGTTGCTATCATCTTAAGTTTATCACCCGAGTTTCTTGTCTGTACTGACTGACAGTAATATAAAGTCGTATCTACTTTTTTTTAAAGATTCCTCACGGCATTACATGGATTACCTTTTCACAGTTTATTAACTGGATTAAATTTTCTGTAATATTTAGTGTGATACTTTAAGAATCTACAGAATTGTTACCGTTTTGTCCCATCCCACATTTTTTCATCCATATGCTGCACGATTTATGCTGTTAATTTTTTAAAAATTTCTTTTCACTTTTTTATATTTTTATTTATTTTTATTTTGTCTAGAAAAATTAAACATCAGGAATGTAACACCAAACCGGACTGTATTTCCTACCTCATTTTGAAATACAAATTGAATATAAAAGCAATGAAAAACTTTAATCAGAAAGTCAAATCACCTCGAAAGCTTTAGTTCACACTTAACCACTCCTGTCTGAGGTACCTTTGCCTCCTAATTACCTCTCATAGTAAGGGACCGATGTTAGTCATTCTAGTGAAGAGTGGAAAAAAGCAATATTTGATTGTAAAAATATAAGCAAACAGTTACATTCTAATTTGTTTATTGATTGGTTACGGGCACAGAGTGCCCTTCTTCAGACTATCTGAACACTACCAATGTACACTAACCGTGGTGAGACTGAACACTTAACATCGTCAATATAGGTCTGAAGAAGGGCACATTCTGCCCGAAACCGGCTAATAAAACCAATTAAAATGAAAGTGGTGGTTTCTATTATTGAGAAACAACTGAATAACAGTTGCACAGATGGACAAAATACCAGAATTGACGCCGCCTTCTCAACCTTCCCTTCCACTCAAAGACTTTTTGTTTTTCTGATCTTCAGTTCGTATACAGCTCTCCACCCTGCGCTATCCCGTGCAACTATTCATGTCTGAATAAGCAAGGCCAGCCACTTTCATCTGAATCTGCTTACTATATTCGTCTTTGGTCTCCTCTGCGATTTTTACCTCACACATTTCTCTCCAAACTTAAGACACAGTTGAACGGTAGTGAAGTAATTTGTACCATCCTAAATTGTACCAAATATCAAACTTTCCTTGTTTCTATCCATCTCGCTCTGCCCCAATGTACACTTCCACTTTTAATTAATGTACTGTGTGACAGTACCGTCCAACGAGTTGCTCTCAGTCATTATATTAGGAGAATTTTATCAAAATAGATTAAATGCACCGCAAACACTGACATTGCCTATGCACAAAATTCTTACACTCTTTTGTTTTATTATTTTATCTATGTAGACACGTGACATGGATGGGAATGCATTATCTGTAATCTAGAAAAATTATGTTTTGCAGCCGTTTGGCTAGGGCTAATAGTAGACTGAACAGCAGAGAGCTTGTGTATGTGTAAGGCAAACGACCGGCCGTGGGGAGTGGGGGAGGGGGGGGGGGGAGCTTAGTGCTCGCTTGGAAAAGCCGTGACGTCAGAGGGAATTCACCGCACAGCTAGAGACGCAACAGTGTACTGTATACCATAAAGTTAAATTTAAAAATAAAACATAATTAAGACAGAGAAGCGCGACACAGTTTCTAAAAGGGTTTCATATGACACGTCTAGTTACGCACAAACTCCTCACTATCAAGTACAGTTAAAAAGTTTTTAATAGAATGAAAATACGTCAATTTAGTGTTTATTCCTAACTTGTAAACTATTTAACATACAGAGGTGAGCGAGGGATTATATAAAAGGTCTCAACAAGGTGCATCACCTGATATGCTTACGTAGGATAAATGTTGATCACAGGAAACCTAATTCACTAATACCGTACAATTGTATAAATGTGTTAGTAACACAATACCAGGCAGATACACGACCAGCATGGCAGTGTTTGTTCGCTGGTGCCATATAAGAAAATGACTAGCTTATCGCCCGCTGCTGCGCATGCATAGGCTGGTTGGTCTGCACCAGTTGTTCCTCCCTCTTAATATAAATTTTCCATAAATATAGCTTAATACTATCACAATGAAATGTTTTGGCCATGCGTATTGAGGCGCTATGCTGCGGTGCGGGCTGCTGTTTGTCGTCGGGGGTTCGTTTCCCCCATCGGTCATGGGTGCTTATATTGGCCTTAGCATAATTTGATCTAAGTCAAGATTACCTAACATCGTCTGGTCTGGAGGCGATCAATTCGTTTTATAGTTTCCAAATGACAAGCCAAGATCGCAAACTAACAATTTATTAAGTGACGACCGGTTTCGGTGCACTGTGTGACCAGATGATGGTGACACAGTGCACCGAAACCGCTCGTCACTTAATAACTTGTTAGTTTGCGATCTTGGCTTGTCATTTGGAAACTAATCTAAGTTAGTTTAATTTAGTTTAATTAGTTTGTAAGCCTTAGGGGCTGATGACCCCGTATATAAGTCTCTTAAGATTTACAAACATTTGAACGTTTGATTTTACTACTTGTAACCCCCCCTCTGGCACCCCTTAATAGTTGAATTTCGAAAAATACCCCAACTTGTGTCTTAAATTCAAACCAAGTATACAAATATGTTTTGTAATTCTGCGTTCAAAACTGGCTTAGTGGCAACGTATTTTCAAATTATGTTTCATCCCTTATTTCACACTCTAAATGGGTAATTTACTGAAAATACCGAAACACGTGTCTTTTTAATTCTGACCAAGAAAACATACACCAATTTATGTGGTTGTAGCTTCAAAATTGCCCTAATAGCAAAGGATTTTCGAAAAACTTTTCCTCTCAATTTTAACCCCCTTCGTGGTTGCATTTCCAAAAATAACAAAACACAAATTTTTAAAATTCTGACCTACAATACAAATATCAATTTCTACCACTCTAGCTTCAAAATTGTTTGAATAGCAACGTGTTTTCAAAAAGAATTTTTATCCCATATTTCACCCCCTTACTTGATGAATTTCCTAAAATATTGAAACTCGTATTATTTTTTAATCCGTAGTTTTTTTAATCCGTAGTTGTAGCTTAAAATTTGAGTTAATAGCAACAAATTTTTGAAAATCAATATTTTGCGTCCCCTATTTTACCCTCTTAATGGTTTAATTTCAAAAAATGACGAAACATGTGTCTTTTAAATTCCAACCCTGAAATAAAATTCGAAATTTTGTAGTTCTAGCTTCAAAACTGCCTAAATAGCAATGTACATTAAAAAAAACCTTTCATCCCCTCTATCACCCCCTTACGGACGGAATATCGAAAAATCGCTTCTTAAATGACGCATACAGAGTAAGATCAAAACCCTGTACAAATTTCAAGTTTCAATCTTCAGTGGTTTGGGTTGGGCGATGATGAGTCAAGTCAATCAGTTAGTCAATCGAGACATTGCCTTTTATATATACAGATTATACAACAAAATCACATTGTTCAAATTTAATAATGCATGTTTGCAAATAATCGTTCCATTGGAGAAATGAAATCTTAATTTCTATGATGAGTTTCATATTTACTTGTCTTTAGTGTGTTAAAGGTGTATATGTATGAATGTACGGTGTAGCTGCAAACCGTTGTACGTTGGAGAGGGATGGCAATGGGAATTTCGTGACGTATGGGTTTCTCTGGAGGACAGGTATAAAGGCTAGGCGGTAGGCCCAGGTGTGGCAGTGAGTGTTTGGCTAGGTCTGTTCCGAGACCTTCGGAAGAGTGAGAGACATAGTTTTCAGAGTGTAAAAGTGCTGTCAAACACAGAAAAATTTATCGAGTGTGGCGAGTTACTGTTAAACTTGCAATATCTCTTTGAGTTGCCGGGTGCTACATTAAAGACTGGAGCACGTGAAGTTTAGGCACTGTGACTTTAATAAATTTCCATAGGAAACTGATTGTAAAAGTGCATCTCTTCAGGTAGTGTTAGCTTAGTTCTCATAAACATTCATTAGATATCTGTTCCTGAACATTGTTTTTGTCAAATAAACTGTGAGTCGAGTGATTCTAAAGAGAAAGTATTGACGGTCGGGCACAGACTAATGGAACGGTTTTATGCAATGAACAGTAGCCAGATAAGCTAATTCAAAATATTTTCGGCAAAGCAAATTTTGTCTGGGGGCTCATGGGCTATGTTAAATACGCTATCATACAGTGCTTATATCAGTGTCAGTTTTTGATCTGATAAATAAACGTATTTTGTAAAGTTTAAACAAAAGTGTTGTGTGAAAGTTACCTGTATGTAATGCACTAATCTACTCAATATTAATTGTGTTTTAATTGATCATATGCAGGTGAGGACTGTGAACCAATTTTTATCATCGCCTAGACAGAGCAGAAATTGAGGTGCCACAAATTCTCCACAGATAGCCCTCATTTACCTTGAAACTTCAACAGTTTGTTAGATTTTTATTGTAATGTAAGTTAATTTTTTTGTTCATTTTTGATTCTTGCTTTAGTGAGTTATCGATAATGAGAGTGTAAACCGAGGAAGTAAATGATATAAATAAAAATATCTGATCCTTATGCTGGTGACTGTCCACAGGGCCATGGCAGAATACGTGTGCGCACTAAGGCGCCTTACTGTGGTGCGCCGTGCCGTCCGCCATTGAAAGTTCGAGTCATCTCTCGGGCATGAGTGTGTGTGTGTGTGTGTGTGTGTGTTGTAATTAGGATAGGTTAGTTGAGATTGTTTATACCGATGACCACTACATTTTAGTCTCATAACCTTACAAACTTTTGTACACTTTGAACTATCTACAGCTTTGTACATCAATAACTTTAAAACTTAAAGTGTACGTTATGCCTCTTTATTAATCAACCAGTTTGACTTGTTCCACGCACCATCAGTAATTATAAGGATATACTTCTCAACATAATATGGAGCTAACAATATAGTAATAAGACAGTTTACAAGTCACCGCAAAGACGTGACGCTGAGCCTCGATTGGCACGCACACAAAAAAAGCACACATAGGCCTACAACACTTTCAGGAACATCAACGCAATCACACAGGCACATAACACAGTCACACAACCGTCATCTCTGGCTGCCACACTTCGATTAGAAGGCCATGGTCTATAGCTGAAAGTGTTGTGTGCATGTGTGTCTTTTTTTGTGTGGCTGTTGCGGCGCGTAGTCACGTCTTTGCGGTGAGTTGTAAACTTTCCTTTTACTATATTGTTAATTCCAACTTGGGCTTTACATTAATATTAAGCTAACTGTTACAGTGTTTCACATTTGTACAGTTATATAGAAGCGTTTGGAAAAGAGATAAGATAAATTGACGACATTAGGTAACGTATATGCCTCGGTTGCACAGTGGTAAAGTACCAGACTACGAATTCAAAGGGCGCGGGTTCGATCCCTGCCAGCTTCGAGGATTTTTATCTGTCACTTTCCACTTCTTTTACCTCTGGCAGTGTTGCACATGTGAAAAATACCGAGTAGCACCGTGGTTCGGAACCCACGTTAAGCTGTAGGTCCCCCTTTAACTGGCTGGGTAAATCAGTTCGCAGGTCGGAGGAAGGCAACGGCATACCACCTCCAAACAGAACCATGCCTAGTAAAGCACTGTGGTGCTCAAATCAATCTTCGGATTGTTGACTGCTTTACCTTACAGTAAATGAAACGCTTCTACATAATTCCTTACATGTGAGACGTCGTAATGTTCAGCTTCATGTTATTTTGCGTCTTTTTATTTAACTGCTGATTATACTTGCAAGAAGAGATATGGTTCATTCAGTTTAGTGGTTAAAGAAGATGCATTCCAAATAAATAGAATTAACCGTTATGTGGTGGAACATCCTCAGTTAGATTACCATTACCATTGCTCAGGTGCCATTTTTGTAACTAAAGCCAAATAATACATGTACCCGTCCGACAAAACCTTTCACCACACGTCATATTTCATGACTACATTCTACGAATGCATTTACGTTTGCTAGGAGAGTGTGTTTCTTACGCTGTTGAGGTTTACGAGAGGCGTCCAGAAAGTATGTTTCGTTTCAATTTATCTCCGCTGCAGCGTTGCGACTGCAGCTCCCCACATGCGCTGTAGACGATGTGTATCACGGAGAAGAACGTGCGCCATTTGGAGATCGCTGTCAGTTACACACGCTTTGTTGTGCTTGTCGGCGTTGATTGAAAATCCCGCCGCCTGTGAAATCAGGTCGGTGATTCGGTTTCTGAATGCGAGGAAAGTGAAACCAAGTGAAATTGATCGGCAAATTTGCGATGTTTACGGACCAAATGCGATGAGTGATTCGATGGTGAGAAGATGGGTCCGACAGTTCAATGGCGGGCGTAGTGATGTGCACGATGAAGAACGAAATGGGCGTCCATCTTTGGTTACCGAAGAACTGGTTCATGCGATTGATGACAAGATCAAGGAAAACCGAAGGTTTACAATTAGTGCTCTCGCTATGGACGACGAGCTGAAAGAAGCTGCTTCCAACTGGTTGAAGACACAGGCGGCAGATTTCTATGAAGAAGGTATACAAAAGCTGGTACCACGCTATGACAAATGCCTGCAAAATTTCGGCAGTTACGTGGAAAAGTAGTTTAAGAATAGTAGAACTTTGTCCAATAAAAATTTCTTCATCTACATCTTCACAGATACTCTGCAAATCACATTCAAGTGCCTGGCAGAGACTTCATTAACCACATTCATAACTTTTCTCTACCGTTCCATTCTCTAATAACGCGCGGGAAGAAAGAACACCTAAATCGTTCCGTTTTCGATCTGATTTGTCGTATTTTATTGGGATGGTCATGTCTTCCTAAGTAGGTGGGTGCTAGCAAAATATTTTCACATTCAGAACTAAAAGTCGGTAATGAAACTTCGCAAACAGATCACGCCGCAATGAATAACTTCTTTCTTTTAATGATTTCCACCCCAATCCGTGCAACATTTCCATGACGCTTTCCCCCCGTAACGTGATAGAACAAAACGAGCTGCCCTTCTCTGAACCTTCTCAATGTCTTCCGTCAGTCCCACCTGGTGAGGGTCCCACAAGAGGCAACAGTATTCCAGGAGAGGACGGACAAGTGTGATGTAGGCAGTCTCTTTGGTGGAGCTGGTGCATCTTCGAAGCGTTCTGCCGATGAAACGTAACCTTTGGTTCGCCTTCACCACAATATTTTCTATGTGTTCTCTCCAGTCAAAGTTGTTCGTAATTGTAACTCCTAGGTATTTGGTAGAATCTACGACCTTAAGGTTTGACTGATTTATCGCGTAATTGAAGTTCAGCGGATTTCTTTTAGTGGTCATGTGTATTACTTCACACTTTTCTTTATTTGGTGTCAATTGCCAATTTTCGCACTCTGCAGAAATTTTGTCTAAATCGCTTTGCAGTTGCTTTTGATCCTCTGTTGACTTCACTAACCGATAAACGACATATCATCCGCGAACTGTCTAAGGGAGCTATTCAGATTGTCTCCTAAATCATTTATAAACACGAGGAAGAGTAGGGGACCTATAACGCTTCCCTGTGGAACGCCAGATATCACTTCTGTTTTACTCGATGACTTACCGTCAATTACAACGAAGTGTGTTCTTTCTGATAGAAATCGTCAATCCAACCGCACAATTGGGGAGATATTCCATAAGCACGCAATTTCATAAGAAGCCGCTTATGGAGTACAGTGTCAAAAGCCTTCTTCTGCATCTGCGTACAATTTCATTTTATTACCAAACGGAACTGACTTTCTCGACGCGCATCGTAAATTGAAAGTGTGTCTGCGTCATCACTACGTAAGCCGCTGTTGGTGCTCATCCGCCGCCGCAGGCAGCCCCGCGGGCGGGACGAGCAGAGGCGGCGGGCCCCGCGGCACTATCGACCCCGGTATCGACTCCCGCCGCGGCTAATTGGCGCCGGAGGCACCTGCACGGAAGGCGTCATCAATTAATTGTCAGCCTTAATTGAATGGCGCTCCGTTTCCGGGCGAATTAATTTATTAATTAGCCGGTGGCGGGCAGAAGGTGGCAGGAAATATGAAACACGGCGGCCGCTTAACGACGCCGCTGCCTGCGCTGCCAATTAGCGTCTGCAGCCGGCAGCCGCGCCGCCCCGCTGCTAACCAGCCGCTGGCGCTCCTCTCTGCTCGGCGTCAGTATCCCATCTGACTGTACAACCGAACGCCTCCACATGTCGCAGTTAACAGCCTGCCACCGCGTGCTCGTGAACGGAGCGCATGTTGAACAACAGGTGCCGCGGCATCGACAACCCGCCCAATGCTTCCTCAATGGCTTCAGCTGCAATGTCGCCTTAATAAATGATGTAGAACATACACGTAATATCGTATTGGCCCATTCTCTAATCCTGTGGGATGAATTATTTAATTCTCTGGTACTCCTCGAAACGAGACTGTCATTTCTCTGTTGTCTCATAATGTCAACTTAACAAATGAAATTTGAATTGATTCACCTGAGTATGGCTAGCAACACTTTGTGGTAGGTGTTGCAGACTCAGACTGTAAAATGTAACCCCACATAGTGACCGTAGCATTATAATCACGGTATTCCGACATTTTTCATCGATACGTAATTTTAATTTTTTGTTAAGAGGCAGAATTTTCTCATTTTTCAAAGTTTTTAGTAAATTCAAATTATATCAGCGTAATTCAAATATGTCCAGGGAATACTTACGTCTAAACATCTCGTATATCAGAGATCATTTGTCAGATTGCTATTATAAATAGTACCCGCAGTTGAGTTACTCTCTCTCTCTATATATATATATGTGTTTAGCTATCGATGTGTTTGGCTTTCTCTCTATGTAACGAGCTCTCAGTGCTTATCTAAAATATTCCAAGACAGTAAAAAAGCCGAAAAAGTATTTAAACTTTAATATAAACTTTCATATCGTGATCATACGTGAAAGTGAACATTATCTTTGGACTTTGATCGGAATAGGCTAGGACGGAAGAAACTTCTGCCTCCCGTAATAAACTGAGGAACATTCCAGAGAGATTAATACAATGAAACTTTGACGAAAATAATAACGAATTTTGAAAGTGTATATTGTGAAGGTGTGTAACTATTGATTTCAGTATAGAGAATTTATGAACCATAAGTTATTCGAGTATTTAGTTCCCTAATATTGTCCCAGCATATTCTAAAAGTGAAGGAATATATCTAACAGTAGTGGTCAGGAGAAACGTATGGTGAAATTTTCTAAAGAATAATTCTAGGAAAAGGATCAAGCAAAAACATTATCTTTGTGATGGGCGTCAAATTATCTGAACTACCGGGACTCAATGATTCAAATTTTTATTTTTTGGTTTATTAAATATCAGCCCCTGAGAAACAGATTTTCATGCTCAAACATTAAAATAGGTCTTTACATATAATGAAATCCAGAACCAATATTTACAGTGAAAAATTCAACAAAGATTAACTGCGAGGAAGTACCAGGGCTACCAACTGAATTTTCATACTGAGCTGACAAATAGAAATTTGAACCTATACATCCAATACAACGGTGGAAATTAAGACGTAATCTACAGCTTAAAAGTTGCAAGGTAAAAGCCTAACATAAAACGAAGTCAAAACAACTGTCACCCAAGTCACAAACCAAACCATGTCGCCGCCCAGCCACAAAAAGCAATTGTAGAAAGAGAGATGGCGAAGCTGTACACTTTATTTTGTATCTTTCTTGTTATAAGTCACTCTCCTACTTCCCCCATCCTGGTGTGTTATGGAGTGCGAGTGGAATGCAGTAATATCTCTTTGGGTGTTGGTAACATGGGCAATATTGTAATCTTTTGTTGTGGGTATCTGTGAGTGGAGCCAAGGACTGCCTAGCACCTATGATTTTGTTTGACGTTTTAAGCAGAGGGCCGAGCTGGTCAAGCCAGGTGTTTGCGAAGGCGGTGGAGTAATGGACACTTGGTGTCCAGCCAATCAGAATTTGAATAGGGGACGGTTGGCCCTGGTGGCGCCTAGCGAGAGAAAGAGATCGGTTCCTGGCCTGATGGAGTGCGGACGTGAGGAGAGCTGCTCGCTGGTGTCGCGAAGATTTTGTTAACGATTTGGTGAGAATCTTCAGCAATGTTACTCATGGTGGAGTCAGTGGGACGTGTATTGAGTCGTCCACTCTTCTCCTTATAAAGCTCAATTTTGCAGTTATTTATTAGGTAATTAATGAAGATATAATTTTGAAT
This sequence comes from Locusta migratoria, assembly GCA_026315105.1. Taxonomy (NCBI): domain Eukaryota; kingdom Metazoa; phylum Arthropoda; class Insecta; order Orthoptera; family Acrididae; genus Locusta; species Locusta migratoria. The sequence goes on from CM048747.1 coordinate 110,623,984, forward strand.
GTTATTTAGATTTGAAAACACATACTCATGTGAATTTTATTTGTCTTTTTTCATGTATTACGACGGTGCTGCAGCAGTACGCCGTGACGAGTTCTCCACCGACGTCAGTGAGAAATGATGGTCGCTATTGTTGATTAGCCGAAGGTCGGCGCGCTGAACATGAAGATACTGCCTGCTGTTGCGGACAACGATCGATAATCTTTCAAATAACAACGATTATTAATAAATAGATGTAATAGGTATATATTTATAACTTATTAGTCGGTTTTGGTATGGAGAATTGACAAGATGTCATATGGCTATTGTGAATTTTAGTGACTGTAGTTACGTCACATTTATATGAATAAAAGATTCATAAATGAATTTACTGATGACTGTACAAGATTATTAAATATCAAAACAAAATAAACAAATATTTTTTTCTGAAGTGATGGATTATGTTGATGTGTATTATGAGTGTGATTAGTATGACTTACGATAAAAGTGATTGTGTCACTAAAGGTGCATGAAAGTTGACATTGTTCTATCGGTTGCAGATACATACGAGTGCTATGAAACAAAAACTCTCGTAGAGCCCTCAACTAAAAGTTTACTCAGGGTTTGCGAACTTATAGAATCTGATTCTAGAAAGCAATCCTGAAATATTTTAAATAGTCAAGTCAAGAAATTTAATATGAATAATTTGGAAGCATAAAGGAAAACATAAAGAACTGACTCAAGCACTTGTGCAGCATATCCAGCATATCCAAATTCTGGTACTAGAATAAACCCGGTACACTGATGAAAATTCTTTTGAAAGAGGCAACTACATAATTTACAAAAGAAGACCAGCAGAGTATATCTTTGGAAAATGCCACGTATTAGGTACAGATTTTAATGTTAGAAAATATTTAACGGAGTCCGTAATAAACTTCAATTCCTCGTCCAACAGGCTCACAACAATGATGATAAAATGTAAAACCAAAATGTATAAGATAGTGAATGCTGTGCGGCTCCGTAGCACAGTGGTAGAGTGCCAGACTACAAATCTGAAGGTTCTGGGTTCGATCCCCGCCAGGTCCTAGGATTTTTATCTGTCACTTTCCACTTCTTTCACCTCTCACAGTGTTGCTGATGTGAAAAATGCCGAGTAGCACCGTGGTTCGGAACCCACGTTAAACTGTAGGTCCCCCTATAACTGGCTGGGTAAGTTAGTTCGAAGGTCGGAGGAAGGCAACGGCATACCACCTCCAAACAGGACCATGCCTAGTAAAGCATTGTGGTGCTCAAACCAATCTTCGGATTGTTAACTGCTTTTAGTGAATGCTGAAGCTCCAACAAATATTGACAATAAGAAAAATCCGATAAAAGTACAGTCTTTCTGGGAAGAACTAGAAAACACGATTCAGAAGATTCCAAAGGAAAACATCATTATCCTACTCGGGGATTTTAACGCACAGCTCGGCAAGCAGAGGAAATACAAGAACATTATTGGTTAATATCCAGCACATAAGAGGACAAATAACAATGGAATAAGACTTGTGGAACTGTGCCAAGTCCTCACCCTCAAAATTATGACTACAACTTCAAGAACATCCGTAGAAGATGAGGACCTGGAAATCACTAAATCAGATCCTTGGAGAGTTCCAAATTAACAATAAAGCCATTTCTAGAAGAGAATTCAAGACAATTAAAAAAATTAAGGTTCAGGAAGGAGCCAAAATAGATTCGGGTTACTATCTCGTTAAAAACAAAATAAAATTCATCCCAAATTCAGTAAAAAAAAAATAAGAAACCTACGAGAAAGAATTTTGAAACCAATAATATTGATGCAGACACTAAAAATATCTTCAAATAAAAATTGCAAGAGGAGACATTGGAGGAAATGAAGCCTCGAATAATGAAAGCAGCAAAAGAATCTCTTCCAACTAAAATTAAGGAAGAATTTCTGGTGGAATCACAACTGCAAGAAGCATTGGACAACAGACAAACGCTTTGGCAAAAATATAAATCGGATCCGACACAAACCAACCTGGTACGGTTCAGAAAAGGTAGAAAAATAGCATCCTACAGAATTAGAAACGAAAAGAGACTTTTCGAAAAATTATCCCTTCAACAAATACAGGTACACTTCACTCAACACAAATCAATCCTTCAAAAGACACCTGAAAGGGTATGAACCACCTAGTTTAAATTTTTGTGACAAATCAGTCAAATTAGAAACAAATGACCAATAAAACTGCAATATTTTAGCACATTATTTCAAAGATATTCTCAATTGTAAAGCGGCCCCCGAAAAACCGGAATTCAAAACTACAGAAGAAACTCCTGCAGAATCACACCCATCATATCTAAATGAAATTCGGCAAGCTATAAAATCCCTCAAGAACAACAAATCATCTGGTGTAGTTGGAATCACAGCTGAACTGTTGAAACTAGGCGAGGAAAAAGTAACACTACATCTCGGTACAATTATTAAGGAAATTTGGCAAACCGAGAAGATCCCAGAAGATTGGAGGACTGCACTTATACATCCACTCTACAAAAAGGGTAACAGATCAGATTTGAAAAAAATATAAGGGGATTTCCTTCTATCCGTTCCATACAACGTCCTTTCCAACATATTAAACAGAATTGAACTAGTTCTGGATGCACAAATAGGAAATATCAAGATGCATTTAGAAAAGGGAAGAGCTGTTCAGAGCAAATTATAAATCTTAAAAACATAATTATAACACGTGCTGGTCTACCACATGTTACAACATTTATTGATTTTTGAAAAGCATATGACTCAATAGACAGAGAAAGCCTCATTAGAACTCGGGAGGAATTCGGAATTGATAGGAAAACTAGAGAGATTGTTAAGCAGACATTGGCAGATACAAAGCCACGGTGAAATTTCGAGGCAAGATTTCAGACCCTTTCAAAATCCAGATTTGATACAAGCGGATGGCCTCTCCCCCATCTTATTCAAAATCACTCTGGAAAAGATAATAAGGGAGACATTGGCGAAATATACACAAGAAAAAGTGAAGGGAATTTCCTTTGGAGGATCAGTCAAAGGGCTTAAGATACATGCACTAGCTTTTGCAGACGATATTGTACTACTGTCCACGAATATACCAGATGCAATTAAACAAACAGAAATCTTATCAAAGCATGCAGCTCAATTTGGTTTACAGATATCACTAAGAAAAAACTAAATTCATCTCTAACAAATTTAAGGGAGTCAAAAAATTGCACACAATTATTGGATGCATCGAAAGGGTCAAACACTTTAAATATTTGGGAGAAACAATAACGGATACTGGCATAGAGAAAGAAGCTGTCAAAACTCAGGAGGGCGCAAATTTTAAAAATGAAGCTGTACAACAAAAATGCTTATCTCGAAATGCGAAGTTAGTACACTACAGGACAGTAACAAGAACAGAAGTACAATATGCAGCAGAAACAATCTCCCTCAAGAACAAAGGACTAGTAGATGAGCTCGAGATGAAGGAAAGGGTAATTCTAAGAAAGCTTCTTCGTGACCAAAAAAAAAAAAAAGAAAAGAAACAGAAAAATAATAATAATAATAATTGGCGAAACATGGGTCAAGATGAGCAAAGAGTAGGTCTATCAATTTATTAAACCAGTTACAACGAAAATGAGAAAGAGAAGGCTTATGTTCTTCGGTCATCTCATGAGAATGAATGACAGCAGATTAACGAAGAAAATCTTCAATTTAATTCAACACAGGAAAACACGCAACTGTTGGTTGCAAGGAATAAAGAAAGACCTCATGGAACTTTGAATCACAGAAATGGACGCGATGAATAGGGACAAGTACAGAAAGGCAATAACTGAATTCGGGGTTTCTGAGGAGGCCCCAGGAAAGAAGACCAGCAGGAAACTGACAGCTGAACATCTGGCAAAAATGGCAGCAGGCAGAAGAGCAGCCCTAGAGAAGAGTAAGAAGAAACTGAATGTGGAATAAAATTTGTAACGCGGTCCTTAGTCGGCCAACTCGTGTAAATAAATAAATAAATAAAATTTGAAAGCTAATATTATCGTCAATGGTAATTATTGTGATTGGTGCTAGTTAACTTCGGGTTTGAAGTCACGGTCATTTAAAGAGTTGTCAATGAAATCAGAGTTCATTAAAACTAGTACCACCACATGACGCTTTCACCGCCTGTTGTTACGGGACGTAATCAACAAATACCAATTTAAAAATTTTATGGGATTTCACGTGATTACATCGAGATGGTGTGCGCTTTGCCGTGGGTCAAAGTTGCTGCTAAGTCGATTATTTGTTGAATTATCATGGGGAGTATTAGTTCGTTTAACAGGTGTTTCTAGTTGTTTCTGGTACATATTCATTTTGAGTGGTTATATTCAAATCTATAATGATTTTCTTTGTAACTAGGATTTTGCGCATGAAATGGGTATATTGTAGTTCATGAGTCCAGTTGGAGCTATGGTGGTCTTTTATTAGTCATAATTGGTTCCTCGTGTGCTTCCGACTTGTTTAATGCATAAATGTGGAGGATTAATCTCGGAATTCTGACGGTTTTCTTTGTGCAATGTGATCAGGGTGTACGTTGTGCCTGATCGCCAGTGCAAATTAAGTCTGGTAACAGAGGGTCTGTTGCCATTGCTTACCCTTCTCATGTGATAGTGTTACAGTAATTACGTACAATTTAGTGTTAACTGGCAGATTTTCATAAATTTTGTTTCGTTTGCTTTGTAATTATTGCATGCTACGATGATAGGCTCCACGGGTTAGAGATAATGTTGCCAGACGTGATGTATTCAAGTAAACATACCCAAATTCCGTAGAAGTAAGAGTAGATTTAGCGTGGTGGTAACTTAAATTAAATTTCAGTAACTTGGTTTTTGTTCTGGGCCACGCTGATCGCGTATGTTCACAACGTAGACTGGCTCTGGCAACGGACGGGCGGATTCAAATTAGATGGCTCGCGTAGTAATTCTTCCTTTGCATGTCTTACGTGAATAGCAGGGAAAACGAGAATACTCCTTGCGAGAGACGAGATATTAAAATATTAAACTTCCTTCTTTTTTTTTTTTTTTTTTTTTTTTTTTTTTTTTTTTTTTTTTTTTTTTTTTGAAAACGTGATAGGAGGCCCATTCAGATGATGGAAACAAAAGTTGCATTTAAATTCTCTTTAATACTAGATATCGGCATTTAAAATAAAGTGACATAGTATTTATTTTAAAGGATTTATTAATAAATAATGATTTTATCCCATACGCGTGTAGAAGCAATTTCTAAGTGTTCATATAACCCTATTCAGCGCTACTAATACAATTCTTTAAGTCCTTGCAGTGGCCTGCAATGGTGCACTGGAGCATAAATATCAGAGTAACATATGCGTTCCATTTGAGTACATATATCGGATCCGATCAATTAGTTCCGATGCGTTTGTAATCTTATCCGTTGCGCGGGTGAATCGTATGACTCTTCAATTTCATTGATATCGTCGACCGTGCTTATTTCGCACGTGGCGGGAACCCATATGTGTACTCAAACTCGATAAAGCCTGTGTAGACAAGTCATTCCACATACAAAAGTGTGGGAGCCATATTCCATTGCAATAGCTTGCAGTAGGCAGGCACCTTCAGTGCACACGTTATAGGGCAAACAGACGCCATGGCCGACCGGCCGAGCGCATTGAGGCGCTGTACTACAATGTGCGAGGCCGTCCCCCGTCGGGGGTTCGAATCCCCCCCTTGGGTATGGATGTTTGTGCTGTCTTTAGTATTAGGTAGTTCATAAGTAAAGTTTAGGGACTGATGACCCTGCAGTTACTTACCATAAGCTTTACAGACATTTGAACATTAGCAAACAGACAGATATAATGGTAAATAGACAGTCCAGACACGAGGTTATGTAAAATAAAACGATGACGGGTACGTTACAGCCTGTTAACGTACTTGGCTCCAAATATCTTGCAAGGGCCACGGTGGATTGGCGAGCGCTCTAAGGCGCCTCGCTTGCCTAGAAAGGTTCGAGTGCTCCACCGGGATGGGTGTGTGTGTTGTCCTTAGTGTAAATAGTTTGTAAGCCTGTTGTGATCTTCAGTCCGGAGACTGGTTTGATACAGCTCTCCACCCTACTTTTCATCTCCTCATAAGAACGGCAACCCACATCCACTTGAATCTGCTTACTATACGTGTTTCTTGGTCTCCCTCTGCGATTTTTACCCCACACACTTCCCTCCAATGCTAAATTTACGATTCCTCGATGTCTAAGAATGTGTCCCACCAAGCGGTCCCTTCTTTTAGTCAGGGTATGTCAAAAATTCCTTTTCTCATTAATTCTGTTCAGTACCTCTTCATTAGTTATGCGATATACCCACCTAATCTTCAGCATTCTTCTGTAGCACCACATTTCAAAACCCTAGGAACTGAAAACTGCAGCAGTTAAGTCCCTTAGATTTATATACATCTGAAGATTTCTCTTGCAAGGCAGTAGCGACATGGCACTGAACCTGAGATCCATGACATCCTAAGAACGGGGGGAGGGGGGGGAGACTGCAGAGTAAAAGAAAAATAAGATCTTGTAAGTTTAATCCATAATGGAAGTTGGGCCATTGCTGATAGGTCACAGAGTGTGGCCTGGGAAAAGAGACCAGCAATGACCAGATACGGAAGGAAGGACTTCGACAAGACGTTCAGTTCAAATGTCAAATAACAGTACTAATTTACAAACAATATACAGCAATAAGATTCTTTCAATAACTTAGATAAACTGCACATTAATTAAAGGCGCACAAGAGCATACTAACCAATCTCCAAATTAAGCTGACATAATTCGAAAAGATAAACAAAATTACCAAATCTAAATACTGATTAAGAAACACATGGGCACATGCCCTCAATAAACACTTTGAGGAGAGAAGTGGAGCTAGCATATTTAACAATTAAAAAAACACATGGCGAACAGCCCACAATTTTGGAAGGTACAAGAAAAAATGAAGTAATCACTTCACTAACAACCCACAATGAGCGGCAACAATAAGATCCAGGTACAATCGCAATAACCATTAATTAAACACACAAGGGCACCTGCCCACGAATTTTCAAAATTACAATGAAGTAAACAGATTGAAAGCAGATTAGGTATGCCTCCATAAAACTATGCACATTAACATCAGCCCATAAACAGGCTACTTAAACAAAAACCCACTGTGGTTTTGAAAACTGCATACGTGCCTTTTGACTAGTTAAAATGTACCATGTCAGCAGAGTAGCTGGCCTAATTTTCTATGACTACCTTGAGGATTTATTGTCAATATCAAAGTCAGTTACACAAAATGAAACAGCAGTTACGCTTCAGATCTTACATATCAGGTTGGTGCAATGAAACGAAATAAAATTTAGTAATTAACCTGTACGAGCACAGCGTAATGGCGAGGAAGGCCCACAAACAATGAGTTGACTCTACAATGTTCAAATGTTCAAATGTTTGTAGAGCTTATGGGACTTAACTAAGGGGTCATCAGTCCCTAAACTTACAAACTACTTATGAACTAGCTACAACTAAGGACAGCACAAATATCCATGCCCGAGGGGGGATTCGAACCCCCGACCGTAGTGGCCGCGCAGACCGTGACTGAAGCGCCTCAGTCCCCTCGGCCACCGCGGCCGACACTCCAAAATGAAATTTAGGGTATGGAAAGGATTCAAATGTTCAAATGTTTGTTAAGCTTATGGGACTTAACTACGGGGTCATCAGTCCCTAAACTTACAAACTACTTATGAACTACTTACGAACTAGGACGGCACAAATATCCATGCCCGAGGGGGGATTCGAACCCCCGACCGTAGTGTATGGAAAGGAAAATAATACAGTACAACCAGTGCAAAAACAAAGGGAACTTCAGCCCTAATACACAGAACTTCATGAATTGAAAAAAACTGCCTACATCTACAGGTACCCAACTCGGCCCACTGTAGTAAAGAATTCTGCCAAACAAGATATGATCCGTTCCACGGGCAGTTGACGAGGACGCGGAAGGGCACTAACCAGGATTCCCCAGTGACACTTAGCAATTTGTTTGTTTTTAAATTTGAATAGATAACGCCCCCGCAAGGCAAGGTCCAAACGATCTCTTGAACACAAAGAGAACGAACGGAAGCACAGCTGCAATCGCTGAAAACAACAAACAGAAAACCACGATATAGACGCAAGACATAGAAGAAGACAACCCCTGGGGACGGCTGTCAACCCTGGTAAAGTACACACAAGAGCAAGTTAACACAACCACAATAAACACAGAGAAAAACCAAAAAACCACTCATAATTGTGCTGACGTTCCTACTGTCCAACACACCACAAGAAGATGTACTGACAGAGCAATCACTTAGTAGAAAAAGTTTAGTGAGTACCAAAAGTGTCCAGATATCAGTTGAAAACTTCACCAGAACAATAGTTCGTGAGCCATAGCGATGAACATTTTGAACTTGCAATCCACGTGCTCCGGGGCATACGGCTGCGGCCAGAGTAACTGCAGAGCTACGTAAACAGCTGGGCCGGACAGTGACGCGTTCACCGCCTCTCCGAGTTGACAGGGCACGCCTGACTGCCTGCCTCACCAGTAGACCCCGTTTATCACAACATCAACGTTTAGAACACCTAGTTTCTCATCTGGCCAGAGAGCCGTGACACAATGTAGGCGCCCCAATCACGGCAGAGAGCGGAAGAGTGGTCGATAGAAGAACGTACGAAAAGATACGGAAAACAAGAAAGCAAGCCGTCACGGCTCAATTGCAAACTGCAGTTATGCCTATAGTGCCACAAAGAGAATTGTAAGAAACGGGAATCAGTATATTGCAGGAAACAGAAGGAAATACAAGCAAAGTAAATGAATAAAAACAGGAATATTTTGCGTGAAATGAAACAGAAGGGGAAACGTTTGCTCCGTGTCAGGATAATTGTGATAATTTCTAAACACGGCCGCGAAACTTTGTTTCGCGAAGCGTAATAATTACCAGGTATCAAGTTACGGTGGAAATTTATCGGATTCATTTAATTATGCGCACCAAATAATCAGTTTCAGCTCTTCATAACCTCAAGCGCCTAATGTTGCTAAAAAAGTATTTGCTAACACGAAAATTGTGGTACAGATTATTAATTTATTCGTACAAGAAGGCCAATGAAAGTTACATAATTCGAAAGATTGTTTGTCGTAGATTTCACGAATATAAATATTATGTGTGAATTTAGCCATTAAAGAAATTTTACTATCTACAGCTTGCATCAACTACATTCTCTAACAATCAGCTCACTGATTGGCTATTCGCCTACACCAAAGACACTGTAATGCAGCGCATCTGCAGTATTAAAATAAGTGATTATCGAAATATCTTGTGCCGTTCAAATGCTTCATTTTCGCAGTGATTAAGAGTGGTTAAAGAAAATGGATGTTTTCGTATGAATTCCGATATAAATGATGCTGCGCCGGGAGAGGCATGTAGCGGTGCACGGGTTGAACTACGAAGTCGACATGTTGTCAGTTCTGGAATTCTGAACATCGCAGTATCGAAATAACATTATTTCTTGGCGTTTGATAAATATACGAACACAGAAATGGCAGTTCCATTTGAAATATTAGGCCAATGAAACTTATTTAATTCAATAATGGCACGAGAAGTATATACTTCCGTTTTTATTTGTTGTTATTGTGTCAGGCATTTTCCTTAACACGTAAAAGATACGGTTTCATACCTCCCATCGCCGGTTACATTTTACGAAATATCCCAGCGGCCTCCTATGATAATGTTGGCAACAGATGCTGAATATTGAGAATCCTGTGAGTCTTCATTTTAGCCAATTGCTTGACAACGCTGATGTTTACTCATGGAATCTTCGCTTCACGAGGGCAATTATTTTTACTGAGCGGACGAGGGTACATACAAGAACCTGTAAACCATAAAGCAGGAACAGCATTATTTGTTTACTTTATGATCTGTACTATCCTCTAATCGAGTCATTCTGTGTGGTTCGAACAAAAATGGCAAAGATTTTCTATTGTGTTGCTGATGTTGCCAAAATAATCACGCGAGGCCGCCGAAATGATACGTAAAAGTTTACCCCCAGTGACCATTGGAAACACAATTGGTCGATTTTCGACCACAGGCAATACTAGTCTACATAAATAGTCTGCAAGTTATACTGAAGTGCATGGCAGAGGGTTTATCAGTTTTAAAGTGTGCTTACATGTTTCTATAAAGTTATCTATACTGTGACAACAGAATTATGTAAGACACCATTGCGACGACGACCATGACAAACCTGACAAACAATTGAAGAATCATTGGCAGAGCTGAGGGAACGCAATAATGTGTTAATTTCATTTCATTTTCCGTCTTCAGAAAAATTTCGATCTTCAATAGACTGCACCAGCAAAAATCTATTTTATTCTTGATCACTTTCACTTAACATTTTCATATTTCTTCTTTAAATGATATAAAATTAAACAGCTTATAACCGTAAACCATTAACTCACAGAGTCCATTTTCGTCAGGCACGATGTCATACTGACTCAGTTATTCTCCAGACTTTCTCTGTAATGTAGTAATCCGTAATAGTTTACCATGTTTATATATTATACAGCGCATCTTTAAGCGCCATACCCTAAAGAAAGGTACGCAGAACTACAACTCTACCACTTACGTAACTTATTGCTGGCCCTAAAACTGATGGCAGACAACGTTCTGTAAGCAGAGATCGGATGGCGTGTACAGGTATAGATGCCAATGCAACTTCAACACGATACCACAGTTCAGCAAGAGTAGTGACTGCCGTATAGTGACGAGACAGTTTCTCAGGCACAATTGACCAGACCTTCAGTTGGATAGAGATCTGGAGAATGTGCTGGCCAGGGCAGCAATCGAACATTTTCCGTATCCAGAAAGGCCCACAGGGAACCTGCAACATGCGGTCGTGCATTAACCTGCTGAAATATAGGGTTTCGCTGGAATCGAATGAAGGGTAGAGCCACAGGTCGCAACACATCTGAAATGTAACGGACATTGTTCAAAGTGCCGACGATGCAAACAAGAGGTGACCGAGACGTGTAACCATCACGCCAGGTGATACGTCAGTGTGGCGATGACGAATACAAGATTCCAATGTACGTTCACCGCGATGTCGCCAAATACGGATGCGACCATCATGATGATGTAAACAGAACCTGGATTCATCCGAAAAAATGACGTTCTGCCATTCGTGCACCCAGGTTTGTCGTTGCGTACACCATTGCAGGCGCTCCTGCCTGTGATGCAGCGTCAAGGGTAACCGCAGCCATGGTCTCCGAGCTGATAGTCCATGCTGCTGCAGACGTCATCGAACTGTTGGTGCACATGGTTTTTGTGTTGCAAATGTCCCCAACTGTTGACTCAGGGATCGACACGTGGCTGCACGATCCGTTACAGCCATTCGGATAAGATGCCTGTCATCTCGACTGCTAGTGACACGAGAATGTTGGGGATCCTGAACCCACCGATTCCATATTCTGCTAACAGTCCTTGGATCGCGACCAACGCGAGCAGCAATGTCGCGATACGATAAACCAATCGCGATAGGCTACAATCCGAACTTTATCAAAGTCGGAAACGAGATGGTACGCATTTCTCCTCGTTACGTGAGGTATCACAGCAACGTTTCACCAGGCAACGCCGGTCAACTGCTGTTTGTGTATAAGAAGTCGGTTGGAAACTTTCCTCGCCGCGGAGGAACCGCCGAGCGCATTGAGGAGCTGTTCCCCTTCGGGGGTTCGAATCCCCCCTCGGGAAAGGATGTTTGTATTCATAACTAGTTTGTCAGTTTAGGGACTGATGACCCCGCAGTTAAGTCCCTTAAGCTTAACAAACATTTGAACATTTGGAAACTTTCCTCATGTCAGCACGTTGTAGGTGTCGCCACCGGTGCCAACCTTGTGGGAATGCTCTGAAAAGCTAATAATTTGCAAGTCATAGCATCTCCTTCTTGTAGGTTAAATTTCGCGTCTGTAGCACATCATCTTCGTGGTGCAGCAATTTCAATGGCCAGGAGTGTATTTATCACGTAAGGTATAGCATGTTCATCATCCGAAAGTAGTTTTTCTGATCATCCAGTGGCGTATGCCGACGCTCTTACTCTACCTGAATGATCGCTTGTCACTAAATACAGTAGTCAAGACAGTTAAAATCCAAGCTTTTAACTTTGCTGTGCTTTTTAACCCTGTTGGAACTGCGTCTTCTTTCGGTGATATAATGTTAGATTTAGCAAACAAAAGCACTGATTGCTCCTTAACGTTTCCAAGTCACAGTTATACCACCAACAATTAACTTGGATAGGGTTGGAATGTCCGCTATGTATACGCTCCGCAGATAGACGTATTTTGAATGGTCTGCATTAGATTTAGATGTACTCTCCTGACCGAACGATTACTGTTCTCTAAAAAAAGAAAAAAAAAGAAAAAAAATGAGAGAGGGAGAATTCTTGTGTCATTTTAGAGGGTCGGGTCCGCCTCACGTATCTATCGACCGGTTCAGCATTATGTCAGAGTTGCTGATTATTCTCTCGGCGCTCCCCTCCCTGCTGCTCCTACCAGTTGTAAATCAGGTCCTGTAATTACGTGTAGTTTGAGGAAGCATATATGTGTTTGATAAATGTACGTGTAGATTCTCTCACCTGCACTGTTCATAAACTGTTACAACAGTACAGTAAAGCCAGACGAGCCACAGTTGTTTCTGCAATTCCTCGTACCCTTTTGTCGTGCTGTGTGGTAACGCTGTTCATTAACTAGAACCTCTGCCATTTGAAAGTCACTGTCCTCATACTAGTTTCGCTGTTGATAATTAGTACCGTTCCACGCATTCAACAGTGTCTCTCATAAAGGATGCTGGTAGTCTGTCTGATGAAATGTTCAAATGTTTGTAGATCTATCGGATCAAATTGCATGGTCATCACTCCGTAGCTTACAAACTACTTAAACCTAGGTAAACTAACATAAGGACAACACACACAGGGAGGACTCGAACCTCCACGGCGCTGTCTGATGAGTCTACAGCTTCTAGACACTGTAGGCTACGTATCTTTTCACTCCTGGACTATAACTACAGTTTCCATTTTTTCTCACACAGAATATTCACTGACGTACTATGAGGTTTGTTCAAAAAATGTTCAAATGTTTGTATAGTCTATGGGACTTAACTACGGGGTCATCAGTCCCTAAACTTACAAACTACTTATGAACTACTTACGAACTAGGACGGCACAAATATCCATGCCCGAGGGGGGATTCGAACCCCCGACCGTAGTGGCCGTGAAGACCGTGACTGGAGCGTCTTAGTGCCCTCGGCCACCGCGGCCGGCTATGAGGTTTGTATTTTATAGCTGCTCTCTCGGTGACACAACAGACACATAAATTGGTGATACACCCGGTATATAGGGAACACCAACAAACATTTTGCGGATAGGTTTCTCAGGTAACATGGCTTCCAAAGTTAGTACGCACACATGTTCATCTTCGATGCGGTGCAACAAATGTATTCTACTGCAAGCTCTTTAATTTCCATACTTTTGGAGAAGGTAGATGGACTTAGTCATGTAGATATGTCCAATAGACTTGTGTTTTAAAGTACATACCTTAAGAGCTATGAGTACCACTCCAATCGAAGGGATGTGTTGCACAGTGTATCGAAGTGGACAAGTGGACATAGGTAAAGAATTCAGAATGCTTGTTTACCAGAAATTTGGTTATTTTGATGTCAGGAAACTTTTCACAAAGTTGTCAGTGATTTTCTGGAAAACAATGTACAAGAACAGTTAAAGTAAGTATAGCCCATATTTCCTACGATTCAAAATGATCTAGTCACAGTTTCCTGCCGCGGTGGAGTAGCCGAGCGGTCTAAGGCGCCTCGCTGCGGAGCGCGCGGTTGCTCGCCGTGGAGGTTCGAGTCCTCCCTGGGGCATGGGTGTGTGTGTTTGCCCGTAAGTTAGTTTACCTAGGTTTAAGTAGTTTGTAAGCTAGGGACTGATGACCACGCAGTTTGATCCGATAGATTTACAGACATTTGAACATTTCACAGTTTCCTGATAACTATAGAGGAATCGGATTAACTATCCCCATCGGGCCAAGAATATCACTCATTCCACAGGAGGGCTTTCAGTGTTATTATTCCGTTCTGTTCGAATCATGTATCTTACTTTCACAAAATATTTCTACAAACGTGGTACGGTATGTTATCTCTGCAACAATCTTCTTTCAAATAGTGTGATCAGGTTTATAAGTACAACATTTGCTTAACCACATGTGTTAATTATTGTTCTTGCAACTAGGACCAATATGGAATGTTAGACTATTACAAGTGCTCAAGTGTTCAACAGCAAATCTGCTTCGAACGTTAATGAAGCAATCACCATTTTCGACGAAAGATAAAACCAAAATTCGTAAGATATCCCAAACACAGCCAGACGCATCTCAGAAATAAATAAATAAAAATAAATTTTAAAAAAATGTGTTTGATATTATATTGATGTAGCGATGACATATAGTTTAGGCATATCAGAAAATTTTCAATTTAAATATGACCCTTGAAAATAGCTACAATGCCGAAATCATGATTGTATTGTAATAAAATACACTAAACCATCAAATGGCGGTATTCCCCAACGAGAAAAAGTAAGAGCATAGTAGTCCTTCTACGGAATAAATAAGAATCTGCGTATTGGGCTATGTTCGGTTCTGATTTAGACGTTTGGCTCGATCATATCTTAGATCGACCCGTACATGTCTGCTTTCATGCCCCAGCAACTACTTTATTTGCAGATATAATCTTTTACCTGTGATCCTGTAGTTAAAAAAACTCTGCATAGGGTGTAGTTTGCGAAACAAATAAGAATTATTACAAAAATGGTCCATTAATAAAAAGGGTTTTATTCTAACGTTTGCAAATGATGTACGAAAGTCAGAGACGTAATTGAATAACGTTTATTCAGTGAAATTGGTTCCCTATTCGAAGTGGTAAGATGAACTATTAATCATAAATTGAATAAGGCGTTAAACAGTTGCATTGCCTGCGGTAAGGAATTGGTAGCACTTTTCCCCAAATAAATAACAGCTTTAAGAAACACCGAAACTCTTTTATATTTCGCGAACACTCATCAAGAAAATGTCAACATTTCAAAACAGTTTAAGTTTCCTGAACACCATTTCTACATAAACACAGATCAGCTGCACTGGCGTACACTTGTTCTCGGCAAATTCAGAGAACCGAGCAGCGACTGTTCGCCGCGCAAAGCTTAACATTCTGCCCGATCGAATCACTCCCAACATCCAGGAGGGTCCTTCTTCTGCCAAGACTAGACTTGGAGTTTCACTTTTCCGTGCACCCTTTGCTCCTCTCATGTTGTTGTTGTGGTCTTCAGTCCGGAGACTGGTTTGATGCAGCTCTCCACAATACCCTATCCTGAGCAAGCCTCTTCATCTCCACGTAAGAACGGCAACCTACATCTGTCTGAATCTGCTTACTGTATCCATCTCTTGGTCTTCCTCTGCGATTTTTACCCCACACACTTCCCTCTAATGCTAAATTCGCGATTCCTTTATGTCTAAGAATGTGTCCTACCAATCTATCCCTTCTTTTAGTCAAGGTATGCCAGAAATTTCTTTTCTCCCCAATCCTGTTCAGTACGTCCTCATTAGTTACGCGATCCACCCATCTAATCTTCAGCATTCTTCTGTAGCACCATATTTCAAAAGCCTCTATCCTCTTCCTGTCCACACTGTTTATCGTCCATGTCTCACTCCCATACAAGGCAACACTCCATACAAATGCCTTCAGAAAGGACTTCCTTAGGCTTAATATTCGATGTTAACAAATTTCTCTTTTTCAAAAACGCTTTTCTACCCATTGCCATTCTGCATTTTATATCCTCTGTACTACGACCATCATTTGTTATTTTACTGCCCAAGTAACAAAACTCATCTACCTCCTTTATTGCTTCGTTTCCCAATCTAATTCCTTCAGCATCACCTGATTTCCTTACACTGCACTCCATTACCCTAGTTTTGCTCTTGTTAATGTTCATCTTATATGCAATTTTCAGCACACTGTCCATTCCGTTCAATTGCTCTTCCAGGTCCTTTGCTGTATCTGACAGAATTACTATGTCGTCGGCAAAACGCAAGGTTTTCAATTCTTCACCCTGAACTTTAATTCCTTCTCCAAATTTCTCCTTGCTTTCCTTTATAGCTTGCTCAATGTACAAATTGAATAACATTGGAGAAAGGCTACAACCCTGTCTTACCCCCTTTCCAACCACTGCATCCCTTTCATGCCCTTCAACTCTGACAACCGCTGTCTGGTTTTTGTACAAGTTGTAAATAACCTTACGCTCCCTATATTTTACTCCTGCTTGCTTCAGAACTTGAAAGAGTTTATTCCAATCAACATTGTCAAAAGCCTTCTCCAAATCTACAAAAGCTAGAAATGTGGGTTTGCCTTTTCTTAATCTATCTTCTAGGATAAGCCGTAAAGTGAGTATTGCCTCCCGAGTTCCTACATTTCTCCTGAACCCAAACTGATCTTCCCCGAGGTCGCCTTCTACAAGTTTTTCCATCCTTCTGTATATAATTAGTGTTAATATTTTGCAACCATGACTTATTAAACTGATGGTTCTGTAGTTTTCACACCTGTCTGCACCTGCTTTCTTTGGAATGGGGATTATAACATTTTTCTTGAAGTCTGAGGGTACTTCACCTGTCTCATACATCTTACACACCAGGCGAAACAGGTTTGTCATGGCTGGTTCTCCCAGAGACTTCAGTAGTTCTGAGGGAATATCATCTACTCCAGGGGCCTTGTTACGACTTAGGTCTTTCAGGGCTCTGTCAAATTCTTCTCTCAGTACAGTATCTCCTACTTCATCTTCATCTACATCCTCTTCCCTTCCTACAATATTGTCTCGTAGTTCATTTCCTTTGTAGAGCCCCTCTATATACTCTTTCCACCTTTCAGCTTTCCCTTCTTTCCTGAGAACTGGTTTTCCATCAGTGTCCTTGATATTCATAGAGCTGTTTTTCTTATCTCCAAATGTTTCTTTTATTTTCCTGTAGGCTGTATCTATTTTTCCCCTATTTATACATTCTTCTACATCCTTGCATTTGCCTTCAAGCCACTCCTGCTTAGCTACTTTGCACCTCCTGTCAATCTCATTTCTTAGTCGTCTATACTCCATTTTGCCTGTTTCATTGACTGCATTTTTATATTTTCTCCTTTCATCGATTAAATTTAGTATCTCCTGTGATATCCAAGGATTTTTTGTAGGTCTTGCCTTTCTACCTATTTGGTCCTCTGCTACCTGCACTATTTCATCTCTCAATTTTACCCATTCCTCCTCTACTGTTTTATTTTCCCCTGTTTCTGTCAATTGTTGCCTAAAGCTCCCTCTGAAATTCTTAAGAACCTCAGGTTCCTTCAATTTATCTAGGTCCCATCTCCTTATATTCCTACCTTTCTGTAGTTTCTCAGTTTCAGCCTACAGTTCATAACCAACAAGTTATGGTCAGAGTCTATATCTGCCCCTGGGTATGTCTTACTCTGTAAAACCTGGTTCCGAAATCTATGTCTTACCATTATAAAATCTATCTGGTATCTCCCAGTGTCTCCTGGTCTCTTCCACGTATACAACCTTCTTTTGTGATTCTTGAACCAGGTGTTTGTTATAACTAAATTATGTTCCGTGCAAAATTCTACCAGGCGGCTTCCTCTTTCATTCCTTTTGCCCAGTCCATATTCACCTACTATCTTCCCTTCCCTTCCTTGTCCTACTACCGAATTCCAGTCTCCCATCACAATTAAGTTTTCCTCTCCCTTAATTGTCTGAATAATTTCCTTTAGCTCCTCATATATTTCTTCGATTTCCTCATCATCGGCAGAGCTAGTTGGCATATAAACCTGTACTACTGTTGTCGGTGTTGGCTTCGTCTCTATCTTGACAATGATAATGCGATCACTGTGCTGCTCATAGTAGTTTACCCGCATTCCTATTTTCTTATTCATTATCAATCCTACTCCTGTGATACCCCCAATTGATTTTGTATTTATAATCCTGTACTCACCTGACCAGAAATCCTGTTCATCCTGCCACCGAACTTCACTAATCCCCACTATATCTAACCTCAACCTATCCATTTCCCTTTTTAAATTTTCTAATTTTCCTACTCTATTAAGGGATCTAACATTCCACGCTCCGACCCGTAGAATGCCAGTATTGTCTTTCCTGATGATCGCATCCTCCTGAGTAGTCCCCGCCCGGAGATCCGAATGGGGGACTATTTTACCTCCGGAATATTTTACCCGAGAGGATGCCATCATCATATGTTCATACAGTAGAGCTGCATGTCCTCGGGAAAGATAACGGCTGTAGTTTCCCCTTGCTTTCAGCCGTTCGCAGTAGCTTTGTGGCAAAGCCACATTAGCTGATGTTACAAGGCCAGCTCAGTCAATCATACAGACTGTTGCCCCTGTAACTACTGAAAAGGCTGCTGCCCCTCTTCAGGAACCACACGTTTGTCTGGCCTCTCCACAGATACCCCTCCTCTGTGGTTGCACCTACGGTACGGCTATCTGTATCGTCGAGGCACGCAAGCCACCCCACCTCGGCAATGTCTGTGGTTCATGGGAGTGGCTCCTCTCATATCCCCTCAAATTCTGTCCCTCGGTCGCTTCCTTAGAGGGCAATTGCTAACGCTTCGAAAACCGTACACGTTTTAACATAAGATATTTCTTTGAGAAAAATCAGACCATTTGAAATCATCAATAAATAGACAAACCAGCTTCCATGAGTTTGATCCCTCTAGCCACACAATTTTACATAAATTACTTGTACAATTAATTGTACAACAAATCGACACACTAAATTAAATATACGATAGGTAAATCATGCTGCTTTCATTTTCAGTTTTACTGCGAAGATTATAAAGATCCGTTTATATTTCCATTGTAAATTTATATTATTTTCAATCAGTCATTAAATAAATATATACAAGGGTATTTTTTTTTCAAGATGATAGCTATAGTCAATAGGCTATCATCTAAACCAGTTAGTTGAAATTACATGACACATTCAAAATTTGGTTAATTTAAGCTTAATTTTCGTATATGTAGTCATAAACATTTGTAATGTTTGAAATGCTAAAATAGATTATTTTATTTTATTCTGCAATGCTGGAGCGTGGAACCACATAAGTCCTCCATACACCCTTATGAAACTCTCGGTTAACATCCCCCATTAGTTTTGAATACAAAGCATGGGCCTTTCCCAAGGCCAGATTGAGTGGGGGGAGGGAGGAAGCGGGCTAAGGGACCTGTAGCCTTTGACCTCTAAGTAGATGGGGCCTCAATTCTGATGAAATCATCAACTGACTGACCAGCGATTATATAATATCCAGTTCCAATACAGTAGACAAATGAAATTACTGCATCTACGCTTATTATAAGGTAGAAGTCGTTAAACTTAATAATAAGTTACATCTGTTGGCTTTGTGGTTATTAGTCCGTAGCTTACAAACTACTTAAATTAAGGTAAACTAACCTAAGGACAACACAAACACCCATGCCCGAGGGGGAACTCGAACCTCTGACGGCGAATGACCGCGCACCACAGCACGGCGCCCCAGTACGCACGTCTAACAAAAACAAGATATGAAGCAGAGTCGCTTCGTAAGAAACCTATAAAACTGGAGACTGCAATATGATGTGGAATGACGTGCTATCTCGAATTGACACTACTAACAAATATTACAAACGCCTGATCGTGATTTAATTAGCGGCTGTCAAGCGTTGCAATCATTGATTTCATTTTTCACCCGTATTAGGAAGAGTTCTGATGACTTTGAAAACGAAGCTAGGTGCTTCAGTGAGCTTGTACATCAAGAACATAGTGACAAATGGACACGCAAAATATAAACAAGATGTCCTTATCGAGAAAAATCGGAAGAACTGGCTGGTTGCGATAATTTTCGTGTATCACTTATTACAGTTGTTGACAAACTACAAGCAGGAGTAAAAAAGCGAGAAGAAAAGTTAGTGAAGTAGTCATCTTTTCCTACCATTAACAAACAATATTTTGAATCAAGGAAGTGAAGGTATATTAGCGGAAACGTCAATACCGTGTGAGAAATACCGCGGTTATCTCGATGAAGGCAATTTTCTTTATGAAATTTTTCATTTCACTGAATATTTGAAGTGTTGTCTAAAAGAAAAAGGTGATGACACTTCACCAGCCAAATTATATGAATTGATGTATCAAAATTATCTTCGTGATATTTTGCCCAACGTAATGATTGCTTATCGTATATTCCTTTCAGTACCAACTACTATTTGTGAAGATGAGAGAGGATTCTCCAAATTAGCTCTTATCAAAAAAAAGTTACGTTCTTCAGTGCAACAAGAATGCGTTTCTCCTCTTGCATTTTTATCCCTTGAACATCAGGTTACCAATTAAATACAATGAAAGAATCCCTGAGACGGATTTTCGTCTCAAATATGTCAAAGACATTATTGATAGAGCTTAAGCATTGAATTAAAATTTGTGGTGCGGCCGGGAATCGAACCCGGACCTCCATGCTTACTAGGCAGACGTCTTAACCGTTAGACTACCACACCACTAACGATTAAAGCGCCTCGGAATAGTCTATGTACGATTTCCCTCCACAACACAAACTTTAATTCAGCTTCTTTGTTCCAAATTCCATGCTATTCCGCTACATGGAGAGCCTTGGTAGTAGTGGCAATTATCTTTGGAACAAAGAAGCTGAATTAAAGTTTGTGTTGTGGAGGGAAATCGTACATAGACTATTCCGAGGCGCCTTAATCGGTAGTGGTGTGGTAGTCTAACGGTTAAGACGTCTGCCTAGTAAGCATGGAGGTCCGGGTTCGATTCCCGGCCGCACCACAAATTTTAATTCAATGCTTCAGCTCTATCAATAATGTCTTTGACATATTTGAGACGAAAATCCGTCTCAGGGATTCTTTCATTGTATTTAATTGATATTTATATCACCATAACAGGATTGTTCCACCATGTCCGCTGCATGGAGAGCCTTGGCAGTAGTGGCAATTATCTTTGGAACAAAGAAGCTGAATTAAAGTTTGTGTTGTGGAGGGAAATCGTACATAGACTATTCCGAGGCGCATTAATCGTTAGTGGTGTGGTAGTCTAACGGTTAAGACGTCTGCCTAGTAAGCATGGAGGTCCGGGTTCGATTCCCGGCCGCACCACAAATTTTAATTCAATGCTTAAGCTCTATCAATAATGTCTTTGACATATTTGAGACGAAAATCCGTCTCAGGGATTCTTTCATTGTATTTAATTGATATTTAACAGTCTGCTTTCGGCGGGCGAGCTGTGTGGTTCGTGTTTACGTCCTCGCTGCGGCCGGCCGTGTGTTGACACTGTGTGGTGAGTTGAAGCTCTCGCAGCGCATATCGTAGTTATATTCCAACATGTACAGATCATAAAGATGAATCAACCTTTAAGAAAAGACACCTTGAAGTTCATGTTTAACGAACAGTTCGTCCGACCTAGAGCTTTTGAAGTAGAAGCTTTCTTAAGAGATGTAGTTAAACTTAATGTGAATGAAATAATAGGGATCCATTTATCGATCGTTAGTAGCACGGTCTATGTTAAAATGATCAGTTCAGAGTGCTGTGATAAAGTAATTGAACGTTGTCGAGGACACCTTAAATTCAATCACTGCGACGGCAATGTTGGCGATGTACAAATTGATTACGCCGGTTTTGGCATTAGAACAGTTCGCATATTTGAACTCCCATTTGAAATAACTGCGGAGCAGATTAATTCAGTCCTCAAACCATACGGGAGAATTATTAGTAATACTGCGGAAAAGTGGACAACGTTTCAAACTTTTCCAGTATTAAATGGTGTTCGACAAGTGAAACTAGAACTACAGAAACATATCCCGTCGTATATTTACGTATGCGGATATAGAGCCATTGCCATATACGATGGTCAGCCACGTACTTGCTCAGGATGTGGGCAGTCAGGTCATGTTAGGTCGGAGTGCGTACAACGTAGAGTGACGCAGCTGCCGGCAGGGGAACCAGTCGCTCCTATGACGATGACGTCACTGCCAGTGACTTACGCCACGGCCCTCCGCGTTAATACGGCCACCACGTCGAGCGCCGCAGTGGGTGAAAACGATGACGTACATGTAGACGGTCCGTCACTAGCAATGGATGTTGGTGCCGCGGAAAAAGCGACTGTCACCGACTCCGACAAAACAGAAACAGCCACTAAAGAAGAACGTGAAACAAACCCAGAAGATAAGTCCGGAAGAGGAGTACGCAGAGACGAAGACGATAGTGCAGCACAAGACCTTAGCACGACTTCAGAGACTGAGGTTAGTCAGGAATCTCGATCCTCTCTTAAAAAACATAAGAAACGGCGTTTAGCTCCTCCCGACGCCAAACAAAAAGCTCAGGCAACGCGTGAAAAAGCGCAAGAAATTGCTCGCAAATTAAGTGAAAAAGCACCTGAAATTTCGGAGCGTAGCAAACAGACGACAAATTCAGCGGCCAATGAAAATCTGAAAAATGTAGAAATGATAACCCAACAGGATGTGGAAATGGAACACCCTGAAAAGCAACAATTACAGAATAAGATCCCACCTAGTCTTGATCCCGAAAAAGAAATGCACCATCGCAATGAAGGAAGAAACTGGGCAGATGAAGTGGACTATCCCAAAGATGAAGATATGAAAGAAGCTACAAGTCCAAAAAGGACTCGTCCTCCGCACTAATGGGAGAGAAAATGAAAGGGCTATCGCATCCACGACCGGTCCAACAATAATATAAGGCGTCATGCGCATGTTATAACATCTAATATATAAAGTCAGTCTACATCTCACAATTGCGTTACAATTGTACAGAATTGCGACGATAAATATCAATAAGATTCGTAGTCATTTAAAACTAAAGACCTTACAGGACACGTTATACGCTGCCGACATCGATATTGCTATGTTACAAGAAGTAACAGATATTACACTTGATGCAACAATAGGATATAATGCAATTGTAAATTCAGGGCACGACCATGAACTCGGCACGGCAATTTTAATTAAGGAAGGCGTAATTGTAAAAGATGTGGAGAAACTGCCAAATGCAAGGGGTAAAGGCGCCACCGTCAACAACACTAGATTAATAAATATCTAAGCACCCTCTGGTACAAGCAACAGGAGGGGAAGAGCTGTATTTTTTAAGGAGGATATGGTTCCCCTATTCTGCGGCCGATATGATCAGATAATTTTTGGCGGTGACTATAATTGTGTCCTGTCGGCTAAAGATCAGACCCCAAATTTTAACTACTGTGCCGAACTTGACGCTATTATTAAACAATTAATCTTAACTGACACTTGGGAGCACAAAAACGGTGCATTACCAGGGTTCACTTACATTACAAATCACTCTGCCAGCCGTATTGACAGGATTTACGTTTCATCCAACCTGAAACAGCATGTTCTGCACACAGAGTTGTGGCCCACCATCTTTTCGGACCACATAGCGTACATATGTACCGTTAACTTAACAAGGCAACAAACATACAGGGGTCGAGGATTGTGGAAACTTAATACAGAACATCTGAACGACCCTGAATGTCATGAAGTATTCCAAAATGTGTGGAACGAATGCGAGAAGCGATTTCCATCCTATCCTTCGGCACTCACATGGTGGTTGAAATGTGCCAAACCGACGATAAGAAGAGCGCAAATAAATTAATCACGGGAAAAGATGTCCTGGCAGAAGCAGACGACCGAATTCTACTTTAAAGTCCTCCGAGATTTGTACAGATCCGATACACCTATAATTAACAAACACCTGGAGATAAAAAGAATTCAAGCTCAGCTCATAGCTTTACGACGGAAACAACTTGACGGTTGCAAAATACGATCAAGACTCCAAAATGATGTACGTGGAGAAAATACATCAATATACCATGTTATCAATGAAAGAAAGGGACAGCGGAGGAAAATAATAACCGCGGATGGCCGAGTATTGACGCAGCAAAGTGACATCAAGACCGAAATACAAAACTACTTCGTCGAGCTCTTAAACAATGCAACAACGGATGTAACAGCGCACAATGAACTTACAACAGGACTCACCCGGAAGCTCGACCAAGAGGAAGCAGCCGCTTTGTTAACAGAAATAACAGAGGAAGAGGTTGAAAACGCAATCATAAGAAGCCCGAAAAATAAATCTCCTGGACCCGACGGGATTCCGGCTGAACTTTATCACACTTTTAGGAGACAGATGATATCTAAACTAATATGTATTTGTCAAGAACTGATGAATCCAAACACTAATATACCGAGTGACTTCCGAGAAGGAACAATAGTTCTCATCCCGAAAACTCCTGCAGGGAAATCAGTATCAAATTTCAGACCTCTCACTTTACTAAATTGCGATTATAAAATATTTTCACGCATCATCAATGAGAGGTTAAAAATCAGTCCTGAACAATGTCACTGGGGATTATCAATCGAGCGTTGGAAAAGAGCGATCCATCCACCACACAGTGACCGACTATAGAGACATTATTTCAATTGCTGAAGTCTGTAAAATTAAATGCGCCATGGTCTCCTTAGATTTCGAGAAAGCATTTGATAGAGTTAGCGATGATTACCTCTTCCATGTTATGTGCGCGATGAATTTTCCACAGCGTTATATCGCAATTATAAAGAACTACTTAAACCACTCTACATCGAAAATCATGGTTAACGGTCAACCCAGCAGACCAATTATAATAAACAGTTCAGTGAGACAAGGGTGTCCTCTCTCTATGTCATTATTTGCGATAGCCATTGAGCCGTTACTTTTAAGCTTAAGTCAAAATCTGCAAGGCATAGTAACGAATGGCCAGAAAGTTGTCATTAGGGCATATGCTGATGACGTCATGTTTCTGGTCAGAGATAGCAATGAGATCAAAAAGGCGCTAGAAATAATACAAACATACGAGCTCGCATCCGGCGCAAAGCTGAACAGAAAAATATCTGCAGTAATGAACATCGGACGCAGATTAGGAGCGCCCATCCAAGGACAGATTAAGGAGACGGACAGTATAAAATGCCTTGGAATAGAATATACGCGAAACATCCGGCACACAATTGCAAAAAATTACAGGAGGATACTGAACACCATCCGGACCAGCATACAACAACACAATCTCAGAAAACTGGATGAACTGCAGAGAGTGGCATTGATAAATATTTATTTAACATCTAAAATAAATTACGTAGCACAGGTCTTGCCAATGCCACGAGATGTCGCCAACAGAATTTTGGCTGCCTTTGGTCACTTTGTCAACCGTGGCCATATATTTAAAATACAATATGAAACATTGACGTTACCAACCGACAACGGTGGCCTAAATCTTATAAACGTATATAACAAGGCACAGGCATTGTACACCAGCAAAACGTACAAGCAGTGGACGACATCATGGAATAGTGTCGTAAAATTCTTACTGAATGAAATAGCGCCGCCCAACCACGACGCTCCAATCGATGTTCACCACATTCCCAACGAACTTTTCCACCTGAAACATTTCTTGATAGAATATAGTTATATCCGAATGTGTCTGCCAGAAAATGATTTGATCAGAGTGAAAGAAGTTTACAAAACTTTCATGAACAACCACAGCGAAAACATCATAGAACAAAAGTATCGTCACTTTAATTGGCAAAACATATGGAGAAACCTCCATCATCCGCAGTTGCCAACTCACGTGAAGGCACAGTGGTACTATGCCGTTAATAGAAAAATCCCGACGAACTCAAAACTCCACGCCATCCATCTGGCAGATTCCGCTTTATGTACTGCCTGTAAAATCAACGATACTGATGAACACCAATTTGTCTGTGGCAATGCTAACAATATATGGCAGTCAGTAAGAAGGATTTTAGCAATTATCCAACGAACATCGCCCCACACAATAACTCCAACAAATCTCTTACACCCGGATGAAGCACTATACCCTAACACGAAGAAAAACGCCGTGAACTGGTTGAAGGGGCACACGGTGTTTTACATTTTATCAAACAAGGAGAAGAGCGAAGGTGACTTTTGGACTTATATCGCGACCCAACATCACACATTACTCCAGATGAATAATTACAATAAACATTATGCAAATTTCCTCAAAAGGACCATCATGTGAACTCCTCTATTCTTGAAAGTGTGCCTGAAATTGATTTGAAAATAAATAAATCTACAATTATTTAATGAACAAATACGACCATGATCAAACAAAGAACAGGTACTCAGAAGTTTATTTTTCTTATTAAAAAAATAATTTTAGAAAAAGTCATAGTTTTGTAAAGAGACATTTCATTTGTGTCCCCTTCTAGACTGATCTCGCGACAACTAACGCGTTCAGAGTTAGAGAAGATGAAATAAGAACAGTAATTAAAAAATAATGAAAACGAACGTAGAAACGGACAAAACAGTACATGGAAACACTCCATTGTAACTGTCGCGAAGACGAACTCTGAAATCGTCGGTGAGCAGAGATTGAAAAGAAGGATCTTTTTTTTTATTAATATTTTTTTATTTTTTACTTATTTATTTCGTTTGGTAAAAATTTATATTTATGTTTCCAACCGAAGAAGGTACTGTTACGTTTCATGTGTTACATTTTTAAATGGAAAAAGAAGGAGACGACGCACTTAAGCTGTGGAATACAGAAACTCATAAGAAAAACTTTCAGTTTTGAATCCAACCAAGAAGGGATTATTTGTTTTTATTAAACTTTTGTTATGGGTGACCAACGTTAAGTAAGAAGAGAATTAATTCCTTTACAAGAAAGAAGGAAAAGAGATTTTTTTAAATAAAAAAAAAACAAAAACGCCGACGAAGGCGATATTTGGAGAGCGAAAGGAGGGGCTGTGAGGGGAGGTTGGAGGCCCTAATACAAAAAAAAAAGAAAAAAAAAAGAAAAAAAAAAACAAAAACAAAAAAACAAAAAAAAAAGAAAAGAAAAAGACAAAAAAAATCGGTAGAGCGCTAAAAACAAAACAAAAAAAAAAAATAAAAAAAAGAAAAAAAAAGAAAAACAAAAAAAAAATTAAAAAAAAAAAACGGTTAAGACGTCTGCCTAGTAAGCATGGAGGTCCGGGTTCGATTTCCGGCCGCACCACAAATTTTAATTCAATGCTTCAGCTCTATCAATAATGTCTTTGACATATTTGAGACGAAAATCCGTCTCAGGGATTCTTTCATTGTATTTAATTGATATTTATATCACCATAACAGGATTGTTCCACCATGTCCATTGCTGAGGTGCTATTCCGCTGCATGGAGAGCCTTGGCAGTAGTGGCAATTATCTTTGGAACAAAGAAGCTGAATTAAAGTTTGTGTTGTGGAGGGAAATCGTACATAGACTATTCCGAGGCGCCTTAATCGTTAGTGGTGTGGTAGTCTAACGGTTAAGACGTCTGCTAGTAAGCATGGAGGTCCGGGTTCGATTCCCGGCCGCACCACAAATTTTAATTCAATGCTTCAGCTCTATCAATAATGTCTTTGACATATTTGAGACGAAAATCCGTCTCAGGGATTCTTTCATTGTATTTAATTGATATTTATATCACCATAACAGGATTGTTCCACCATGTCCATTGCTGAGGTGCTATTCCGCTGCATGGAGAGCCTTGGCAGTAGTGGCAATTATCTTTGGAACAAAGAAGCTGAATTAAAGTTTGTGTTGTGGAGGGAAATCGTACATAGACTATTCCGAGGCGCCTTAATCGTTAGTGGTGTGGTAGTCTAACGGTTAAGACGTCTGCCTAGTAAGCATGGAGGTCCGGGTTCGATTCCCGGCCGCACCACAAATTTTAATTCAATGCTTCAGCTCTATCAATAATCAGGTTACCAGTTCTCTTGACTTCCAGGATGTGATAGAGCGCAAGGACGAAAGCCAGGAAAAGAAGGTTTTAAGGTAGGCCTTATCATTTTAATTAATCACATTGATATTTCTTAGTGCGATTTGGGAACATATACGGTACTACAAGATTTAATGCAGTAACTGGTTTTTTTCGTAGAAGTATGAGTATTCTTTAACTTAACCTGCTGTACTTGCGCAGAAATAAATTAGGCCAAAAAGTCGTTAGCAGGGTCACAATTTTTTTCTAGCCCCGGGCTTTCACCTGGGTTATCCCGGGCCTCACCTTTCCCCAATTTTCGCCGATTTGTTGGAAAACTCCCCACCCCCGCCCCCAACAAACTGCTCAGTTTTAACCCAATACCTGGCCTGAGCAGTTCCAGCAGCTTGCCTCGGTCCACTACACCTCCTTTATCTTTCTATACAATACCATTACTTATACTAATTGCGCAACTTTACGAACATCATTTCCGTAAAGTCACAGCATTCAGTTACAATCATCAACTTTCAGGAACTGGTTTTTGTTTAATATTGCTCAGTTATCATCTCATTTTTAGAACGAGCTGCTGTTATTCGCCCATTTTTAAAATTCCATCGGACGTCTTCGGGGGACTGATATTTTGGTACTTGAGGTCCCCTTGATCACAGGCATATAATCTGTACAAGCTGCTGCATGACGAAAGAAACCACGTGGGAGTGACCAAGCTTCTGCGACCAGTCGGAGAGTCTTCTGACTACTTCTAGAGTTTAATGTAGCACTTAAACTGAGCATTTTACTACTTCTTCGCTCGATGGTAGGACTTCTGGGATAGGATTATGTCTTCTTTACTTATTAGGGTAATTGTGGACTATTTGCGTTATACTTCTGATTAGGCTTTGCTTTTAGTTATTGTCGCTGTAGCAGTGCTACAGGCATGGTCACTAATGCTCCTTATTATAGTATTTGCCTAATCTCGTGCTTTGTTATAGATCTTCGTGGCAATGTCTTTGAATCGTGTGAGGACGTTTGGCTTCTGGGCTGCCTCGTGTATGTATTTTGGCGGGAATCTTGGACACACGTGAAAGATTCTCCGTAGCGCCCTATCTTGTAGCTGTTGAAGGCGTGTGATGTATCTTCCCGCCGCATTGCCCCATGCTGCGCTGACGTAGTCCATCACAGGTCATATGAACATTCTGTGTATTGAGAGTCCGTTGTTCATGGAGAGCTTCGAGTTTTTATTGATTATTGGGTATAATGCACCTAAGCTTAGTGACACCTTCTGTCGTACATCAGCAATATGAATATGCCATATCACTTGGCGATCTAAAGTCACAACCACATATTTCACCGAAGTTGTTCAGGGAATGTCTGCTCCGAGAATTCGGATTTCCTGTTCAGATGGTTTTGTCGTCTTTCTTATGAAGATTATGGTTTCACTTTTTGTCGCATTAACTTTTGTTTTCCATCTTCTTGCCCATGCTTCAATGGTGTCACAGACATCCTGAATATGTCGTTAGAGTACTAGCGGCCATCGAATTCTTGAAAATACAGCCACATCAACCGCATATATAGCATTGCAGACTTGGCGATTGTAGTAAATCGGCCGTATAAAGTCAATGAAGGGTCGGCCCAAGTACCGAACCATGTGGTACTCCTGATGAGTGTCGTGTGATGATCGTTGAGTTGAGTGTCACCAACACTTTCCCGTAGATAGGATGCTGTTAGTCGCACCATATATTTTGGAAATCCGAGGTTGTGAAGCCTCTAGATGAGTCCTTCGTGCCAGACACTGTCTAAAGCACGTCTAGTGTCTAGGAATATCGCTACACAATATTCTCGGTAGTTGAATGCTTTAGTTATTTCTTCAACTACTCGAATTAGGTGCTGTGTGGTGGAATGACCACTGCAAAATCCAAGTGGTTCTGCTGGGAGCAATTGTAGATTTACAATAATGTCTTGCAGTCGGTGTAGCAAAATTCTTTCAAAAACTTGCTTATATGTAGCAGTAGACTTATAGAGCAATAATGAAGAGGATTTCTCCTGTCTTTGCCTGGTTTTGGAATGGAAACTATGATGTCTTGCAAAACGACATGTTGACCATAGCTATGGTAACATGTCGTTTTGTAATTATCTGAAAGCTGTTATGCCCCATCTATTCACCTTTATATGATGTCTTGCTTCCAACTAACAGGGAAGATCCCACGCTTCAGTATGCTGTTGAAGAGCACTGCCAGATAGGTACAAGCAACTTTTGGTAGATGCTTGTAGGCGCCTTGTTATTGACCATGGCACGGATTTCAGTTGCCATCATCTCTGTGATGATGGGTAAGTCTTCTTCACCATTGTATCCTTGCTGCTCCAATAGGACTGCATCATCAGCCTCAACTTGTTGGCCATGCTGAGGTACATTGGGTCTTCAGTTGCAAGCAAATTTGTTTGAAAAACGTCAGAAAGGGCTTTTGATGTGTATGCAGGTGTGTATGCAGTGTCGGTCGGAGTGGTAAGTGTAGTAGTCCGAGTCTTGCGTTTCGTGAAAAACCTGAAGGTATTCCACACTGCTGGATCCTGGTTGAAGTTTCTCAGCTTCTGTACCCGTTGGTCATTCCTGTGCGCAACGAGGGCTACTCTGATGTTCCTCTGGAGCTACGGAGTTCGCTCAGGTCAGGATTCCTGGTGATCCGCCATTCCTTCACATTTCTGTTTCCAGCCCTTATCTTGTGGAGTATATCGTCTGGCAGTCCTACTCGTGGTCTTGGTTGACCTCTGGAACTTAGTGTGGTGATATCCAGTTCTGTAGATACTGCTTCGGTGAATAGTTGCAGCGGCGTTGATGTCTGCCATTGCAAGGTCTTGATGCTAATGAAGAATGTTCTCAAACCTATCCCTGTATACAGTCCAATATGTGCGCCGTAGATTCAGTTTCTGTTGCCTTGTAGTTGCCTCGATGTCCAGGTTGAACATCACAGAGTTCAGCTCATGAATAACTTCTGCTGTCATGAGTTGATTTTGTAAGTTGCAATATCTGTAAGGTCCGGTGTGCCTCTCGAAAAGTAGCAGGTCGGCTCTTCCGGGCCAAATACATATGGATTGAGGCGCTCCATCACATCCAGAAGACGCCATCCACTCTCGGTGGTATTGATGGAGTTCCGAGCATTGCCTGAAAGTTATAATAAAGCTGTGGCGTCATAAACATCTAGTTCTTGGTGTTCTGTAGACAGAGATGAAGGTGACTAGTTCTGCAGAAGTCTCTACAGCAATTGCTGTAGCCTGTATCTGACGTAAGGCAGAACTGCATAGTGGGAGATGGCTTTCTTGATATAAATTGCAGTTCCTCCTTCCTGGGTGAGACGATCGTTTCGGTGCCAAATGCCAAACACAATTCGCTATGTTTGCACGCAGGTCAGGCTTCAAGTGGGCTTCTGACACCATGAAGATGTCAACATTTCGGTCTTCTAGAAAATTCTTCACTTCCAGAAGATCTCGAAATATCCCATCTGCATTGTATGTAACAATTCGTAGCTGTTCAAATCATCTAACTCTGGCCGTGATGGTAGAAGATATGGCTGTAGAGTGCGTCTGACAGAGGCTTCCACCGCTGCTCCAAGGGTAGCAGGCAATGCTTGAATTGCTCTGCTCATTTCTCTAACGGCTGTCATCATGTTCTTCATAAGGTCCTTTATTTCGATGTGCTGTTGTGGTACTTGTTGCGGTCCATGTGCTGCAGGCCGTCGCCGTTGGAGAGGCGGGAAGGCGGTGGTATCAATGACGATGACGTCAGAACTAGTAGGGGCCGCGCTGTGTCCCAGCTGAGATGAATGGGGCAGGTCTGCGCTGTTAAAGGTCTGTGTTGCTTGCTCCTGGCGTGCTGCTGCTTGCTGTCTGAAGCTAGC
Source organism: Locusta migratoria (assembly GCA_026315105.1). Lineage (NCBI taxonomy): Eukaryota > Metazoa > Arthropoda > Insecta > Orthoptera > Acrididae > Locusta > Locusta migratoria. The sequence continues at coordinate 110,655,792 of CM048747.1, forward strand.
TGGAACGCTTCTGACTACATTCGAGTTCTATTTCGGGTATGGGCGTGTGGGTTGTCCTTATCATAAGTTAGTTTAAGTAGTTTGTTAGTTTAGGGACTAATAAACACTGCAGTTTGATCACATAGCGTTTCAAACTGAAAATTTTCTGACCAAAACACAAACACATATAGTAGGTTTTCAAAATAAAATGCCAAGTTCGCACATTAATAATTTATTCCATGACGACGGGTTTTGGTGAACTGTCTCACCATCATCTGGTCATATATATGTTTTAAAAGCTGATCATCTATGAAACTTATACAAGACATGCAAGAAATAACGTAAAAAGGCACTAATCCTACCTTGTTAATAAAATGTGCCTTTTAATCCCATTTTTTTCGTTATTTCTTCCACGTCTTTTATAAGTCTGACAGATGACCGACTTTTAAAATATAGATGTGACCAGATGATGGTGACACAGTTCACCGAAACCGGTCGTCATTGAATAAATTATTAATATGCGAACTTGGAATTTTATTTTGGAAATCATAAAACGATCAGATCGCCTCCAAACTCGACTATGTCAGCTAGTATTAACATATAGTTGACGTAAAAATCTGAAAATACCTCAGATACATTTCAGTCATTTTCGAAAGTCTTGAAACGTACTACAGCTCGGCGTGACATCTACTAGTATAGACAGGTCTAAGTGATTGGTTATCTGATGTCAGTGTATGACACAAACTGAGTTTAATCTGTCGTTGTAAACTATATGCCAGCGACTGATCAAAGAAAACGGACAGCGAACCTCTATTCCGTTCAGTATTCTATTGAGTGAAATATGTAACGTAATATTGCAGTGCAAATTAAAATTAGTCCAAAATATGAAGTAACGCTTCTTTGTCAGGTGCAAACTAATAGAGTTTTATTTGCCACAATACAATATCGTGGGCACTGAAATATTGTGTGTCAAATGTATTACTATGCATGCATGCTGAAGCTCTATTGTCGGTGACCAGAGTTATACATCCAGCTTGTATAGAGGTCACTGCTCTGATCTCAGCTTACTCTTCAGGGCGGTTTAATTTTTACTTGCAATTCTGTGTATTAAATCATCCACTCTTTTTTTATAAACAATTGGACCTTTTGTCTCTTTCAGCCATACTATACACTGTGTTGCCGTACAGTCCGAAGACTTTCCACGCTAACCTGTTCTGTGCAAGCCTCTTCATCTGTGAATAAGAACGGCAACCTGCATCCTTTTGAATCTTTTTAGTGTATTCATCCCTTGGTCTCCCTCTACAGGTTTTAGCCCACACACTTTCCTCCAATGCAAAGTTGATGATTCCTTGATGGGTAGAACACGTAACTAATGTGCTCAAAAGAACTGGAGAACTGGGATGATAATGAGTTTCTGACATATCCTGACTAAGAGAAGAAATAGGTTGGTGGGATACATTTTATCTCTTTATTTAGTGTGCCGTTTTCGGCACAATGAACTAAGACTCCCCAACTATGTTGGCAACTTGTCGTTAGTGCAGTGGGTAACCTCTCTGACAGAGAAGCGGTTCGATCGGTGCAGTCGGACGGCGGATGCGAAGGAAACACGTAGTGTGACAGGAGAAGTGGCAAGGCTTGCGGAGCGGCGAGACGTTACCTGTTGTCAATACCGATCGCTGAGTGGGAGCGCGTTGCAGCACAAGCAGGCTGGCCACAGACAGGCGTTGGAGAGAAGAGGCGGTACCTGGACGAGGGAGAGGAAGCCGCTATAAACGTGGAAGGTGGTCGTGCCTACGTGGAATACGTTGTTGCTGGTAAAGCGTAATGAGTGCTGCACTACGTTCCATGTGGTGTCAATTGTGGATCCTTGACGTATGGATTATATTACATAAGCCGTAGTGGGCAGACACTAGTTACAATTTTCATACTGGTTCCGACTGTAAATAGATGCCTGCTCGGGTACCTAGTTCTTGGTGAACACTAGTTGTGACTATTCTGTGTTTTCACTGATATATGTATGATAGTTATATGCATTGTGTGTGTTGAATCTTGGACCTTGGTGAGCTGTTGGACCTTCAACGCAATTGGCATTTCTTAATGTGTGAAAGGTGGGGCCTCATATGAATGAAAAGGAACGTGAAGGCCCAAAACAAGGGTGTTGATTATACAAGGACGGCACTGAGCACATCCGGCAGTTGTAAAAAAAGGGGTGGGAGGGACCGTTCTGATGAAGTTACGTTATTCATATATTTCTATATGCTAATTTGTTCTTGTCTGAATGAAGTAGATTAGTAGCATATTGATATCGGTTTGACAAACTCAAGGAACTGGGAGCATTATATGCCTATTTTTCTGCATGAGAATCGCGTACATTGTTTTCCTTGGTTTATAAATTAAGTAATGAAGAGAGTATTGTACAAGTTATTTGTGGTTAGGGTTTATGAGGTAATTGATCTGTATAAGCGCCAGGAACCAGTGCTCGTTTGTTGCTCGGACTGAGGTATTTAATTTGCAACTGAGAGTATTAGATGTATATTATGGTATGTGAGAATTGCGCACATTGTCTTCTTGGTTCATAATTTATATATTGCAGAGAGTAATGTAAAGTTATTGGTGGACAAGGTTGATGAAAGTTTTCGATTGTGAGCCAGTGTTCATTTGTTGCTCAGATTAAGGTATTTAATGTAAATATATGTGTATATGTGTATCAGTGGTTATGGCTCAATCAGCTGTCCAACCCTTGTAAATTTGGTTCCCAGTACCACGCTACAGTCAGGATACGCCAGAAGCTCATTTTCTCCACAATTCAGTTGAGCACCTCCTCATTAGTTACATGATCTACCCATCTAACATTCATCATTCGTCTGTAACACCACATTTCAGAAGCTTCTATCACCTTTCAGTCTAAACTTCTTATTGTCCACTTTTCACACATATGCAATGCTACACTCCAGACAAATGCTTTCAGAAAGAACTTCCTAATATGTAAAATTAATACTGGATGTCAACGAATTGTGCTTATTCATAAACATTTTCCTACCCATAACAATGCCGCTGCTTATAACTTCTTTATTTCAGCTGTAAGAAATTATTTTGCTACCTAAATTACAAAACTCATCTCCTACTTTTATTGTCTCACCTAATCTAATTCCATCACAATCGCCTCACACGACATTCTATTACCCGTGTTTTACTCTTTTTAATGTTCATCTTGTACTTTCCTTGCAAACACTGTCTATATCGTTCAATTGCTCTACCAGGTCCTCTGACAGAATTACAATGTTATAGAAAAGCCGCAAAGTTTTCACGTCTTTTACCTGAACTTTAATTCCCTCTCCAAATTTCTCCTTGCATTTCTTCATAGCTAGCTCAGTGTATGGACTGAACAACGTGGAGGTAGGATAAACCCTATCTCACGCTCTTCCCAACCACTGCGTCACTTTCATGTCCTTCGGATGTAATAACTGTTGTTAGGTTTCTGTATGAGTTGAATACAACCCTTCGCTCCCGCTACATTAGAATGGGAAAGATGCATTCCACTCAACAGTGTAAAAGGCTTCCTCCAGATCTGCAATTCCTAAAGACCTAGGTTTGTCTTTCCTTAAGCTACCATCTAAGATAAGTCGTAATGCGTGTATCGCCTCCCATGTTCCTACATTTCTCCTAAATCCAAACTGATGTTACCGAAGATCAGATTCCATCAGTTTTTCTATTCAACAGTCAGCACTGGTGTCAGAATTTTGCAAGCATGACTTATTAAACTGATAGTTCTGTAATTTTCACATTTGTCTGCATTTCCTTTCTTTGGAAATGGAATTACTACATTCGTCTTGACGTCGGAGGGTATTTCCCCTGTCTAACACATTTTGCATTCCAGTGTGAACAGTTTCTTCACGATTGGCTCTCCTAACTATGTCAGAGTTCAGACGGAATATCATCTACTCCAGGGGCCTTGTTTAGACTCAAATCTTTCAGTTTTCTATCAAATTCCTCTCGCAGTATCGTATTTCATTTGCTTCCTGTACTTCATTTGCTTCAGTCTTCCACTTCTAGAATACTGCTTCGTTTTCTTTGTATAGGTCCTATATATGTTCCTTCCACGATTCAGCTTTCCCTTCTTTGCTTAATACTGGTTTTCCATCTGAACTGCTTTTCCTCTCTCCAAATATCTATTTTTGTACGTGGTACCTACCTTTCCCCTAATTACACATTCTTTTATGATCTTGCGTTTGCCCTCTAGCCACCGCTGCTATGCCAGTTTGCACTTCCTGTCATCCTCTCTTTCAGCAGTCTGTAGTCTGTTTTGCCTGTTTCACTTACTACATTTTCTTATTTTCTCGTTACATCAAATAGGTACTGTATCTCCTGTGTTATCGAGTAATTTCTATTAGGCCTTTTCGTTCTGCCTATATGATTCTCTGAGATCTTCACAACTCTGTCAGAGCTACCCATTCTTCCATTGTATTTATTTCCCCCGTTTTAGCCAGTCCTTGCTTAATGCTTCCTCTGAAACTCTTAATCACCTCTCGTTCGTCCAATTTGTCGTTTTGATCTCCTTAATTTTTTATCTTTTTGCATGCTCTTACGATTTAAGGTACTGTTCATAATCTGCAAGTTATGGTCAGATTATGTATATGCCCTGTATATCTTACAGTTTAAAACCTGGTTTAAAAACCTATGTCTTACCATTATGAAGTAAATCTGCTACATTCCAGTTTCTCCTGGTCTCGTCCACGTATGCAACCGTCTTTCATGATTAAACCATTTTGTTGTTGTTGTGAGGATTAAATAGTGCTCTGCACAAAATTCTAGTCCATATTCAACTACATTGTTTCTTTTTCTTCCCTTTCCTTCTACTGAGTTCCAGTCCCCAATCACAATTATGTTACCTCTCCCTGAACTGTCTGGGTAATTAATTTAATCTCCTCATACATTTCTTCGATCTCCTCATCATAAGCAGAACATGTTGGCATATAATTTATACTACTGTTGTCGGTGTTTGCTTCGTGTCTATCTTTCCAATGATAAAAAGTTCACTACGTTGTTCACAGTAATTTACCCACCTTCCTATTTTCTTATTCGTTATCAGACGTACTCCTGATTTGTCATCCATTTATTTTGTATTTACATATACAGAGTGTAACTTACTATGTGGGAATGGTCAATAGTTTGGTAGGAAAGGTTACAACAAGCAAAACATGTCTTGCATACACCGCTATCGCCTTACACCGTTGCTCTATGCGTTGTTGCTCACGTTATGAATAGATGTGGCATACACAATGACAAATGACTCCAAAAGTCTCATGGATTGAGGACAACGAATGGTCCACGGTATCGATCTCAGACATCCTGTACTTCTGTGTGGGAATTGCTGATGTAAACCTGCTTTGGCCGCACATGTGCTGCATTAAATACAGGGAAAACGTCTTCCAACAAACCATGTAAATTATTTATTAAAATGTCTCAGTGTTCCAGATAAAATTACATAGATATTCTGGAAGATCTGCACTTAAATTCCGATAAAATTTGCATCATCAGTAAACAGAATACCAGAGAGTAAAGGTTGCCCCTGAACACACGTGTTTCGTAATAAAATACAAAATGCTGCTTTCGGTGTAATGTACTAAGACCTTAAGCTATTTGAAGGGGGGATATGGATACAGGAGCTTTTCATGTAGAATGCTCTACTCTGCCGTATGTCACCCATCCAGACTTTCCGCTACTTCTCTGGAGCTGCTCCTGCTATTTGCCTCAGTGTGGTTGAGAACTCAGTCATGTGCGCCACGTGTTATTGTGCTCCTGCGTCTTGCATTATCAGCAACACGCCTCCTAAACTTCTTGTTGTAAGGTAAACGTGTATTAGGAAAGTGTTTACACACAAACGCCTTGTTTCATTTGCGTCATACTGCGCCCGTTCATACCGAAAGTGCATGTATGCCTTTTCCAATTTTAACTCCTCCATTGTGATAATACAATACTGTACGTGCATTCAGTAAAAACTGAGAACATCTATTACTCCAGTCTACTGTATGTTGTTGAGGACGTGTTTACTTTGCTACGCAAGTGACATCTCGCGGGGCTGAATGCAAACAAAATACACACAGACGTAAATAGGCACGAAATGAACATGCGACATGTGCACCCTAAGGAAATGATCAACCTCCGTAGCGAAGGGTTCTGTGTTATGAACACCACAACTAATGCCAGTCACACAAGTAAACTGTATGTGATGTTGTTGTTGTTGTAGTCTTCAGTCCGGAGACTGGTTTGATGCAGCTCTCCACAAAACCCTATCCTGAGCAATCCTCTTCATCTCCACATAAGAACGGCAACCTACATCTGTCTGAATCTGCTTACTGTATCCATCTCTTGGTCTTCCTCTGCGATTTTTACCCCACACACTTCCCTCTAATGCTAAATTCGCGATTCCTTTATGTCTAAGAATGTGTCCTACCAATCTATCCCTTCTTTTAGTCAAGGTATGCCAGAAATTTCTTTTCTCCCCAATCCTGTTCAGTACGTCCTCATTAGTTACGCGATCCACCCATCTAATCTTCAGCATTCTTCTGTAGCACCATATTTCAAAAGCCTCTATCCTCTTCCTGTCCACACTGTTTATCGTCCATGTCTCACTCCCATACAAGGCAACACTCCATACAAATGCCTTCAGAAAGGACTTCCTTAGGCTTAAATCAATATTCGATGTTAACAAATTTCTCTTTTTCAAAAACGCTTTTCTACCCATTGCCATTCTGCATTTTATATCCTCTGTACTACGACCATCATTTGTTATTTTACTGCCCAAGTAACAAAACTCATCTACCTCCTTTATTGCTTCGTTTCCCAATCTAATTCCTTCAGCATCACCTGATTTCCTTACACTGCACTCCATTACCCTAGTTTTGCTCTTGTTAATGTTCATCTTATATGCAATTTTCAGCACACTGTCCATTCCGTTCAATTGCTCTTCCAGGTCCTTTGCTGTATCTGACAGAATTACTATGTCGTCGGCAAAACGCAAGGTTTTCAATTCTTCACCCTGAACTTTAATTCCTTCTCCAAATTTCTCCTTGCTTTCCTTTATAGCTTGCTCAATGTACAAATTGAATAACAATGGACAAAGACTACAACCCTGTCTTACTCCCTTTCCAACCACTGCATCCCTTTCATGCCCTTCAACTCTGATAACCGCTGTCTGGTTTTTGTACAAGTTGTAAATAACCTTACGTTCCCTATATTTAATCCTCCTTGCTTCAGAACTTGAAAGAGTTTACTCCAATCAACATTGTCAAAAGCCTTCTCCAAATCTACAAAAGCTAGAAATGTAGGTTTGCCTTTTCTTAATCTATCTTCTAGGATAAGCCGTAAAGTGAGTATTGCCTCCCGTGTTCCTACATTTCTCCTGAACCCAAACTGATCTTCCCCGAGGTCGGCTTCTACCACCTTTTCCATCCTTCTGTATATAATTCGTGTTAATATTTTGCAACCATGACTTATTAGACTGATGGTTCTGTAGTTTTCACACCTGTCTGCACCTGCTTTCTTTGGAATGGGGATTATAACATTTTTCTTAACGTCTGAGGGTACTTCTCCTGTCTCATACATCTTACGCACCAGGTGAAACAGGTTTGTCATGGCTGGTTCTCCCAGAGACTTCAGTAGCTCTGAGGGTATATCATCTACTCCAAGGGCCTTGTTTAGGCTTACGTCTTTCAGGGCTCTGTCAAATTCATCTCTCAGTATAGTATCTCCTATTTCATCTTCATCTACATCCTCTTCCCTTCCTACAATATTGTCTCGAAGTTCATTTCCTTTGTAGAGCCCCTCTATATACTCTTTCCACCTTTCAGCTTTCCCTTCTTTGCTGAGAACTGGTTTTCCATCAGTGTCCTTGATATTCATACAGCTGTTTTTCTTATCTCCAAATGTTTCTTTTATTTTCCTGTAGGCTGTATCTATTTTTCCCCTATTTATACATTCTTCTACATCCTTGCATTTGCCTTCTAGCTATTCCTGCTTAGCCATTTTGCACTTCCTGTCAATCACATTTCTTAGTCGTCTGTACTACATTTTGCCTGTTTCATTGACTGCATTTTTATATTTTCTCCTTTCATCGATTAAATTTAGTATCTCCTGTGATATCCAAGGACTTTTTGTAGGTCTTGCCTTCCTACCTATTTTGTCCTCTGCTACCTTTACTATTTCATCTCTCAATTTTACCCATTCCTCTTCTACTGTTTTATTTTCCCCTGTTTCTGTCAATTGTTGCCTAAAGCTCCCTCTGAAAATCTTAAGAACCACAGGTTCCTTCAATTTATCCAGGTCCCATCTCCTTATTTTCCTACCTTTTTGTAGTTTCTTTAGTTTCAGCCTACAGTTCATAACCAACAAGTTATGGTCAGAGTCTATATCTGCCCCTGGGTATGTTTTACAGTTTAAAACCTGGTTCCGGAATCTATGTCTTACCATTATAAAAGCTATCTGATACCTTCCGGTGTCTCCTGGTCTCTTCCACGTATACAACCTTCTTTTGTGATTCTTGAACCAGGTGTTTGTTATAACTAAATTATGTTCTGTGCAAAATTCTACCAGGCGGCTTCCTCTTTCATTTCTTTTGCCCAGACCATATTCACCTACTATCTTCCCTTCCCTTCCTTGTCCTACTACCGAATTCCAGTCCCCCATAAAAATTAAATTTTCCTCTCCCTTAATTGTCTGAATAATTTCCTTTAGCTCCTCATATATTTCTTCGATTTCCTCATCATCGGCAGAGCTAGTTGGCATATAAACCTGTACTACTGTTGTCGGTGTTGGCTTCGTATCTATTTTGACAACGATAATGCGATCACTTTGCTGGTCATAGTAGTTTACCCGCATTCCTATTTTCTTATTCATTATCAATCCTACACTTGTGATACCCCCAATTGATTTTGTATTTATAATCCTGTACTCACCTGACCAGAAATCCTGTTCATCCTGCCACCGAACTTCACTAATCCCCACTATATCTAACTTCAACCTATGCATTTCCCTTTTTAAATTTTCTAATTTTCCTACTCGATTAAGGGATCTAACATTCCACGCTCCGACCCGTAGAATGCCAGTATTGTCTTTCCTGATGATCGCATCCTCCTGAGTAGTCCCCGCCCGGAGATCCGAATGGGGGACTATTTTACCTCCGGAATATTTTACCCGAGAGGATGCCATCATCGTATGTTCATACAGTAGAGCTGCATGTCATCGGGAAAGATAACGGCTGTAGTTTCCCCTTGCTTTCAGCCGTTCGCAGTAGCTGTGTGGCAAAGCCACATTAGCTGATGTTACAAGGCCAGCTCAGTCAGTCATCCAGACTGTTGCCCCTGTAACTACTGAAAAGGCTGCTGCCCCTCTTCAGGAACCACACGTTTGTCTGGCCTCTCCACAGATACCCCTCCGCTGTGGTTGCACCTACGGTACGGCTATCTTTATCGTTGAGGCACGCAAGCCACCCCACCTCGGCAATGTCTATGGTTCATGGGAGTGGTATGTAGACTGGACAATCTCTGGTTGTTGTCAGGTTTTATATCGAATCCCTGGAGCATTCACACATATTTAGTATACCTAGTACATTTCTTTTCTTGATACATACCATATCGGATGAATACATAACAATACCGGATTATCTAATAAAAAGAACTAAAAGTAGTGATAGGTAAGTAAATTGCGGTAGACTTCTATGCAAATTACCCTTCTGTGCTTCCTACTTTTTTCCCGCCAGCTTGAGACGTCACAAAACGGCCAATACCGCAGAAATTCAGTGTAGTTTCGCTTATTAAACTCATCCTTTGGAAATTGCACTTGTAGTACGAATTTCGGATGCGTTCTGGGCTTGTGATTGGGTCATCAGCTGAATCGGAGGAGGCTCCGCGATGTTGATGGACTGTGTGATAGCTTTTCACCTGCGATTACTAAACTGTCTTGATATCTTATGTGGGTTACGTTTCATAATCGTTCGATTAATTTATAATTGTAATGGTAAGTAGAATCCATGATGGCAAAAGTGCTACACCACGACAACATTATAATAAAAAATAACGAATTTCCAGCTTGGTTGTGCGATATGAAATACTTATTTTAAAATTCCTATATCAATTTCGTTCACATGATGGAACATAATCAGTGCAGATTTCGAGTCATAAGGACTCTTTTATTCCCCATGGAACATTCAATAGTCAGTTCCATAAAATGAAGAAAAAGATTTTTCTAGTACAAGTTACATTTTTCACTAATCCAGATATTTTTTATTTTAATTCTAATGGATATTTCTCAGATTACCAGATCTGAATATCATTTGAATAAATATGATGTGTTAATGTAATAAGGGTTAATTTGTGCATTCAATGATGTATTAAGTATTAGTTTACTGAAATTAGTGTATTTTATTTAATGTTTATTTATTGCGTCGTTAATCGCCTTCAGGGTCAAATCAATCAATGGCTTTAATACATTTTGTACGTATTTACTTCGAAGACAAATAATATTTACGAAATGTATGTAACTACAATATTGAAAACTATCTATTGATTAAATATTACTTGAGAAAATTTTCTCTACAGGTATAGAAAAAAAACAGGACATATCATCAAAAATTCTGTAGAATCAGTGCTTTTAAAATATGTAAAAAATACGACCGTGAAACCAAGTTTACCTGTCAAAGTAATATGTACCATAAAAACTTTAAAACGTCGCAGCGATTTAGAAGAAATTAATCGGATGCATGGAATGTATCAGTTAATTTAAACAGGTCATCTGTATTCAAATATTGATAGGTAAGTAAATTGTGATACAGCTATATGCATCCAATCTTCCTCCTTTTTCTTCTGACACCATGTCAACGTTGCAACTGACATGCCATGGAATGTATCATTTAATTTAAACATGTCATCTGTATTCAAGTATTGATAGGTAAGTAAATTGTGATACAGCTATATGCATCCAATCATCCTACATTTTCTTCTGACATCATGGCACGTTGCAACTGACATGCCATCTCCAGTAAGCATTTTCAGAAAGAAAGAAATGTTTGCAGAGTCTATAGGACTTGACTATGGGATCATCAGTCCCTAAACTTACAAATTACTTATGAACTACTTACAAACTAGGACGGCACAAATATCCATGCCCGAGGGGGGATTCGAACCCCCCGACCGTAGTGGCCGTGGAGACCGTGACTGGAGCGCCTCAGTCCCCTCGGCCACCGCGGCCGGCAGTAGGCATTTTCACTTACGGCTCAATATACCTCTAACAGTTTCTTGTTCCGTTACTTATTCTAAATGTTTTCACAGTTGCTTTAAGATTGTGTTTATTTGATCGAAAGAGGTTCCCTGATTAAATGACATATTGTTATCTACACTGCTTTAATTTCATTTTAAACATCTAACAAAGTGTGTCTCAACACCAACAGTGTGACAACCTTACTATGCAAACCATTAATAATACAATAAACAAAATAACTTACAGTTTTACGAGAAAATTGAGTTACAATCATTCTGCCACAAATTGTGAAAATTACTTCTTTGGTGGAATGATATTCACAAGTGTTCCGTTTACATTGATAGTAAACGGCATATCTTCTATTGTTGTTCTTCATTTGTTTTTTCGAGCAAAATCATTAGCAGATTCTGGCTGTTTCAGGACTGAAATTTCCTAATGAGGAATGTGGACAAGCATGATTTCATAGGGTAACATATGTAAAATACGACCTTTCTTCTTTCATTTCAAATGTTTTAATAAGTTTATTTCGATAATAGCTGCAATAACAAGCTCTGTGTAATGTGTAATTTTGATATAGCATATATTTTATACCAAATTCATCAGACTTATAGCTCATTGGTTCACACTGACATTCTAGTAACAGTAGGATGGGACCCCTGTATCTACGAAGCAGCAATTGACCCTCACATTTTGAGTGTCGCCTGCTCTAGCATGGTATATTTTCGTTTCATCTTTATTGTAAAATCTATCCGCTCCGCCGCTCCGCCACGGCTCTTTATTTTATCCATTTTTTTACTTCAATTTAGCAGCCACTCTAATTTATAATATAGGGACTGTTGACCCCGTAGTTAAGTCCCATAAGCTGTACAAACATTTGAACATTCTAATTTATTCGACTACATTTGTAAAAGTTCGAAACCGTTCACCAGAAAATAAAGGCGATGTACAATATTTTTAAAAGATTTTAATTATCTATCTTTCCTGTTGTGCTGTACAATAAAAAAAGCTTTAGTAATAAAGTCATTATAATATAATGGACATTTTCACGAATAGTGCGTCACAGCCCAAAGAAGGAAAGTTAGACAGAAAAGTAGTTACACATAAATGTTATTAATGCCACTATAATCTGTAAACGGTATTGCCTCAGAGAGTTCCCAGAAGAGAGAATGAGCGCATTAAGGTAAAAGGTAGCGCAGCACTAGCGAGGCGGCCGCACGAGACCGTTTTGTGTGCAGCTAGACTGCGCATGCGCGGTGCAGAAATGCTTGCGGCCTCATCCGACATCCTCTGGCGACACCGCTGTGATCATGACGCCGCACGGCAGACGTAAATGTCAAACGCCGTAAAAATAAAAATAAAAACAAGGAGATGGAAATAAAAAATAAATAAAATTCTCGCGTGCGCCTGACAGTGGGGCTGGAACACACAGGGATGACGTCAGCTGCAGTGGCGCGCGTCTGCCCTCGTTGGCGCTGACGGCTGCGTGACGCGACTGGCAAAGCGGAGATCAAAAGGCGCCGCCGACGCCTCCGTCTGCGTGGTGCGTGCGGCTGCACCCCTCCCCTCACCCCCCTCTACCCCCCTATTACCCCGCCTCTTTTACGTCCGCTCGCAAAATACAGACGTATGCGTCCATGTCCGTCTCGTTTACTACCTTGGAACTCACTGAAATACAAGCATGCATCGTTGAGTTAGATGTATACCTCAGACGTCAGAATGAAGAAACAGTTGGTTCCTCCAGTAAGACGCGTTCTGGGAGTTATGCAAGTACTGGTCTACCTAACAAGTCCAAAGCTGGCTTTGGAGGAAGTAATGTACGTTCTTTCGCCCCTTAATGCTTGAAGGTTCGCTGTTAATAGAGTTGCCACTTCTTTAAAGGCAAATATAGGATACAAGGAGTGAAAATAAAGCCTCAAAACATAAAAAGGGAGTTGAGGGACATCAACTGCATTTTTTTATAAATAGGTACCCTCATTTTTATTACATATTCGTCTAGTACGTAAATAAATATGAATGTTTTATTTTGAACACTTTTTGACAGAAAGCGCTAAAATATTCACAAACTATTGCTCACAATTTTAGACGAACAGTGGGTAACACGTAGGTTTTTTAAATTGACACACAGAATGTAGGGACCTTTGAATTTTATTTTGGTTGTTCCAATGTGATACATGTACTCTTGTGAAATTATCATACATTATGAGAACACATGCTGTTTCTGTGTGTTATTTGTAATTGTCTCATGACTTCAATAATCATGCAGTAACAGCATGCGTTCTCATAATGTATCATAATTTCACAAGAGTACATGTATCACATTGGAACAACCGAAATAAAATTCAAACGTTCCTAAGTTCTGTGTGTTAATTAAAAAAAAAACCTAACTGTTCATCTAAAATTGTTAGCAATATGTTTGTGAATATTACTGCGCCATCTATCATAAAGCGAGAAAAGTGTTCCAAATAAAACATCGATATTTATTGGCGTACTAGACTAATATGTCATAAAAAATGGGGGTACCCATTTAAAAATGCAAAAAAATGTTTGTTAAGCTTAAGGAACTTAACTACGGGGTCATCAGTCCCTAAACTTACAAACTACTTATGAACTACCTAAAACTAAGGACGGCACAAATATCCATTCCCGAGGGGGGATTCGAACCCCCGACCGTAGTGGCCGTGCAGACCGTGACTGAAGCGCCTCAGTCCCCTCGGCCACTGCGGCCGGCAGTAGGCATTTTCACTTACGGCTCAATATACCTCTAACAGTTTCTTGTTCCGTTACTTATTCTAAATGTTTTCACAGTTGCTTAAAATGCTGTTGATATCTGATTTACCTATGGCAGTGCCATCTAGCGGGCCGACCATAGTGTCATATGTTTTCCCCCTTCAATGTAGAAAAGTTTTGGTCTGTGTTGTTTTTTCGTTTGATGCTTATTTCGTGAGGTATTTGGCCCGGTCACTATCAATGGACCACCCCTGTATACAAGCAAGTTAATTTCTTGTCTGTTTCTGTACATAAAATAGTTTCAAGTTTTCTCTCACGAATTTCTCAATTAGTGTTTTATGAAAATAAGAGTGTAAGAATGGGGGATACGTGTTAATAGAAAGAATGGTCGAAGTTGAATATCAAATGATTATAAGTCTGTGGGAGAATAGAACATAACTACTGCGCTTATCAGTCCTTAGGCTTACAAACTACTTAAGGTTATCTAAGTACAACACACACACTCGTGCCTGACGGAGTACTCGAACGTCTTTGAGTGCTCCGCCATTACACCGTGTCTCTATGCTCCAACTGTGGTTAAGAGACACTGGTCAAAACAATTATGGGATCAGAAGAGACATCTAGGTACTAAAGTACTGTCATCGGCAGAATGAATAAAATGGTATGACATCTTTCTGTTGATTCTACGGAGTGGGGACAACAAACTTACGGCAGACAAGATAATGGTAATAACAGAAAGTTCCTGCAGACAGGATTAGTGTTGACTTGTGTTTACCGAACGTAGTCCAAGACTCCAAATCAGCCGGCCGCGGTGGCCGAGGGGACTGCGGCGCGCCAGTCACGGTCTGCACGGCCACGACGATCGGGGGTTCGAATCCCCCCTCGGGCATGGATATTTGTGACGTCCTTAGTTGTAGCTAGTTCATAAGTAGTTTGTAAGTTTAGGGACTGATGGCCCCGTAGTTAAGTCTCATAAGCTCTACAAACATTTGAACATTTGAATTTGAACTCCAAAACAACAACAATGTGACTTACCCGAAGCTATGTCATGGAGAGCTATAGAACGCCTGGAAGCCGGACAGAGACAAAGAGAGGTGGCTGTAGCTATTGAAGTGTCCCAGAGTGTAATTTCCAGGACCTGGACGCGGTTTTAGAGAACAGGAATCGTTAAAAGAAGGCAAGGCCAACGTCGTCCATGGGTAACATCAGCAAGAGATGACCGTTATCCGCTGTTCACAGCCCGTCGAGAAAGGTGGCTAAATGAACTAAGCTGTAGCGCACCCTCCAGACAGCAACAGGACGTTCAATAGCGGCACACAAAGTCCGAAATCACCTTCAAAAATGTGTTGTCTACGCACGGTCTATGTGTGTCCCATTAAAACCATTACTATGCTCACAGATATTGGACGGAGGAACATCAGGAGTCGTAAAGAATGGCGCCGGGTTCTGTTCACAGCTGCCAAGATTTTCTCTTCTGCTGGACAATCGTTCCCTCATTTGGAGGGAGAGCGTGCAACTCGGAACAATCGTACTCATGTAATTGTGGCACGAGCCAGCATTGGCGGACGTGCGTATCTCTGTGTTGTTGAGACTGACATTTGGACTTCTCAGGAGTATAGACACGAAACTTATTGCTTGCACCATGCTGGTGCCATAGGAGATGGGTTCCTTCTGGTGTACGATGACGCTCGTCCCCACAAAGTTTCACTGGTTGACAATATGACTGAAGCTGAGGGAATTGAACGTATATATTTGCCAGACTTAAACCCAATTCAGCATGTCTGGAATGCAGATGCATTGCAGCCAGACCAGCACCTCCCACAACGGTTGCAGAGCTGTATATTCCACTCGTGAAAGAGTAGCGAAATGTCTTTCAAGAGCTGATTGATAACATACTGTACATACCACGCATCCGAGATAACACACGATGTTCGAGGGCAACGATTTTTAATCATTATTAGAGCCCCAAGTTGCCTCGCTGTAAGTAAACGCCACATAAATATCAAGCAAAGGGTTGAGACAGCAAACTATCGTACATTATCACGAAAAATTAAAACTGTATCAAGTATCTGAATAAAATGAGTTACCATATGAATATTGTCATACACAATTTAAGAACGGGATAATTGAGTAGTAAGAAATGACGTTATTGTGTTTGTGTGAAAGGAAAAATCTACGTTAATGTTACAGAACTACAGACAGTTATATCGATTTCAGCAGAGAAGTTTCACAGAGCCGTTGAAGAATAAATGCCACAATAGAAATTTCCTCTGCGGCACTGGTTCCCGTATTTTACGGGCGCTCGCTGCAGTACTGACCCATTTCTTCACCCCTGGAGCCATAACAGTCGTATAAATTCCTTTCCACGCCATCTTCCGCTCCTTGTTTTGCAGTTCCCCTCTGAGAAGCAGACCAACCAATATATCTGGAAAACCTGTCTGAGACTTTCATTCCCTTTCTGTACTGCTGTAAAGTAGAAAAATCTTTGCTCTTGTATGCTGAAAAGAAAGGATCCAGGATTTCAAAAGATATGTCAAAGGATGGTGACTGTTACCGATAAGTGCCGTCTACGAATAACCTCTATTACTTTCTGTTATCTTGCTTGATAAGGTTATGACACCAGGACACAAGTTTCACCGAGGCAGTGGTCATCGTCAAAAATGGAAATACGAAAATGAAACACGATAATTTGCCATGTCTCCAACTTAACAATGAAAGAAAGATAAGAAAATTTTTGTTAATGAACTACATATGCCACGGACAGTGTAATCGGTAATGTTTTATGTCACAAAATGCTTGAACCAAGCGGAAAATATGCAAAGTAGGCAATAGGTCAATGATTAGTCAACGACTTCTTCATCACTCACTGAGGTCTGATGTTTTTAATTTGACCGCGTGGGAATTGCCGTCCGATCCCAGACGTCATGTTACGGATCGCAGGGCCGCTAACATCCAAGGTTCGAGTTAGAGGTCTGCATTTAGTGTCTATGCTTGCTCTAAATCCAATATGCACGTTGTTCCGTAATATTTCGTCAGATGTCAATGAAGTCGCATAGCACGCTGCGAGCAAGTGAATTCGACTTTCGCTCGTGCTAGTTCGAGCATGCCATGCTCGAAAAGCCCAACCGTATACTCAGGGAATAAATCTACTTAGATTTTCATGCTTTTGTGTACTTGAAAGTATTTAGGACTGCGCAACATCGTTTTATGAAACTATTGTAGAAATTAAGAAAAGTTTTTCTTTCCTTGAGAAGAAGTAAATTGTTAATTTTTATTACATTTGAAGCTTTTCTGTTCTACAATGTTTCTCAGTCGATTTTGGATTACGTAAGCAGAAATAAAATATGACGTTATCATGTGTGTTAGTATAAAATCTTAGCTTCTCAATAAACAATTATTCTTTATATTATTAATAGTGGTCTAAGTCATTTCGAAATGACGCGATTTGTCTAGCACAGGCCCTTGGTTGTCATATTTGTCATATCTTGTATTGAAAATGTGTGACATCATAGGTGATCGCTAATATAGATAAAAGTACAGAAAATTTTTCGAAATGGTACTGATACTTGTTTTTCAGAAGTAACTCCGCGTTCACAGGCCAGCGTAATTAGCGAAAGCTTAGCTTACAGTTTAACACACTGAAGGAGACTAAAAGGAATTTCTGTCAATGTAGGACATGGTATCGGAATTTCGTATGATTTAAGTTGTCCAAAATATGCAACATACTTTTTTTTCCCTCGGCGATGAACATTTGCATTGGAGAATCGTCTGGTTATGATAGTATATACCATCTATCTTACAAACAATTTTCGGCAATGTTTTTACGTTGAGAAAAGAGATCCACCTAAGCTCTTTCGAATTTCTGTTGACATTCTGTTCAGGCACCCTAAGTGCCTCAAACCTCAAACATGACACTTTAAATTTTGATTGTACTTCAGCGACTATGTAAGTAGTCGGAAAGCACTTACCATGTTTGTTTCGTTCCCTTTCTTGTTTTAACCTGCGGAATGTATTGTATGAATGAATGCCTGCAGAAATGTTCATTTATTTGGAATGTGTCGGCTCTAATGGCACATAACGAAGAACTGACATAGGGGTTTTACATAACATCCAACGTGACTTAAGAGACTATCGACTCTTCCCATTTTCCTTTATTTTCTATTGTCTGGAGCATGAGACACTACCATGCAAGTTAAAATTCATTTGATGGGGCTATAGTTTCGTCAGCTGGAAGGAGTACATGGTATCAGAAGCAGCACCAGCCTGCAGTCACCCATTACGACTGTCTAGGTCAGAACATCAGAGCGAAGAGCGCGAGAGACCTCTGTTCTCCACACCTCAATAGAGCACAGTCTGCCCTCTCCGAGCATCCATAAACTAACCAAGCGCGAGCCTGGCGGACAGGAGCGACTCGCGATCGAGCATAATTCCCAACAAAGATATGACGTTATAACAACGTACAATACCTATTTGGAGCGCAAAGCACGCTAGTTTGACAGCGGAGCGACTAAACAGGTACTCAGCCGCTGCGAGGAGGTAAGACTCACCGAGCTTCATGTCGGCGGGCGTAGGGCCACATGGAGAACACGCTGGAGGAGCTGATATCATGTTGAACTGCCATTTTTCCCGCCACACATACGGCATTGACTATTCTGGATACTACGCTAACACTAGTAAAGACTAGCACGGAGAAGGAAATGAAAAAAGTACAGCATGGTTGAAATGATGTGCTGACATCATTTATATTAATTGTATACCAGAGGTTATTGAGACAACTAATAGTAATTTACTTGGAAAAATCCAGAGGCTAACTAATTGAAGTACAGTAACGAGCGAGGGCTGAAATGAAAGGTCTCATAGAGACACGTAGTTTGTTATAACCATTTTATCTTCATTTCTATTGCGCATAATAATGCACTTTCAAGGAAAACCAATAATGATTTGTTATAACAATTAATACAAGACAGACACAGAAATAGCGAGACAATGATAAGTTGCAGGCGTCGTAAACACACATTATTGTCCATTTAGAATATATTATTTTTGTTTATTTTAATAAGTTGTCTTCGTGTAAACTAAATTATTATGTTTATCGACCGTAATTTGTTTAAATTGATGGCAAAGTAATTCTGAACAGTGCATTGGAAAGAGGACTGGAAAGTCTACCTGAAAAAACTTTACCTAAATGATTGCTTAAATATACATTGCGCGACGGCCGAAAGCTTTATCGGTCATGCTGAAAGTACGCATTTGTTTAAACTAAAGATTTTTGGGGTCTGTTGAAATCTTGAAATGTCTATAAATCTATCAGACCAAACTGCGTGGTCATCAGTCCGTAGCTTACAAATTACTTAAACCTAGGTAAAGTAACCTAAGGACAACACACACACCCATGCCCCAGGGAGGACTCGAACCTCCACGGCGAGCAACCGCGCGCGATTTTTTTTTTTTTTTTTTTTTTTTTTTTTTTTTGGTGGGAGTATTTGTAATGTTAGAAATTAAAGTTAGGTATGTGAACTGTGCGGTTCGATTTTCGAGTTCTGCTCTGTGGAATTGCGATTATCGTTGCCAGTTCCGCCGATATATCTCTGTCTTCCCGAGTGGAAAGTGGCGCGATTTTCGGGGCGAAGACGTGTGACGGTTGGAGACGTAGCACGCACCAGGGGGCAGTACCTTCCGTGGGCCGGGCGAGTCGGCATGCTCGCGCAGTGTGTCAGCAGACGGTGGATTTCGGCGACGGTTACATCTGTTGGTGGTTCTGTGCCCCATGGTTCTCTAGCAAGGGAATGTGGAAGTCAAGTTTGGTATCGGAGTGTGACACTTACCAGCGGATGTTTGAGTGCTGTACTGTAATACATCTGTCTGTTTCAGAAGTGTTGTGTATTATGTAAGTTGCCAAGTGTCTCGCAAATAATTAGTACGTCGTGGATGGAGATGCCTGTTGTTATTGCCGTGTGATATTGTGTGGCTGGCATAGAATCGTGACGCCTCACCTGAATACGGCACTGTTAGTTGGTGATGCCCTTGGTAACAAACTGATTACAAGTAGGTATGCTCGGTGGACTTGAGGTAATATCATTTCCAGTAAGTTGTCACAAGATCTGTAGGGTTATTTGGTGATAATAGCGCTCTCGAACATTTGTGTCTGTGATACTATTTTATACTTTATGTGCACCAATTTTGTGAGCGCTTATATTTGATATTTATTCATTACTGGCACTCTGCGCTACCTTTCCATGGTCCTTAAGTGTAGGGGACTATTTAACGCGGGGTGCAAATGCCGATGTTGGCGCATTTTCTTCCACGTTTAGATTAACGATAATCTATTGTCACGTAATATTTCAAAAATTTGTGTAGTGTATTTGATTACCTTTAAGTTGTTGTCCATTTATGAACATTTTAGTAAGTGTTTCCTTTATATTTGTAAGTTTCAGTTGTGCATTTAGGTTAAAGGTTTGTAGTCTGGCGGGATAACTCTGCGGACAGGGCCCGGGTAGGTTTCCATTCCAGTGGTGTGCGGGTTCCTGCACTTAGTGTTGAAACCTAGTATCTGAGTATCTGTAATTGGTTTCACGATAGCTTTCTCCTCACAGGCTCTTGCCCACTACGGTTCGTCGTCAAGTTAAATTCTTGTCCTGTAAATACTGGTTTTCCTAAGTTGCATTTGTAAGTTCATTTCCTCGTTTTGGTTTTTAAAAAGGGTGCTCGCGAGCATTTTCCTTGTTTTAAGTGTCAATCATGACTTTGTTTTAAATTGTTCCTATTGTTTCAGTATATATTGTACAGTTTCCTTAATTAAGTTTTGCTAATGTTCCTTCTATGTAATAAAAAGAAAAGGCTTGTAAAGGTTCATCTGTCTGTTAGCAAAATCTATCTTGTCTTGGGGTTGTTAATTGTATTTATCCCATCTGTCTATTTTGCTTGATTCTCTATTGTCGAGATTTTTTTATAAAGAACTATTCAGGTGTCCTTTAAATAAACTGTTCTTTAAACTGACAAATGTTGTTACTTGGGGCTTGGGCCTTCCGTCAATACCAATACTTTCAGTATGTTTTTGCATATGAATTTTAGAGCGCATCTAACGATGTTGTTATATCAAAATTTCAATAACTATTTAAAATGTTTCGTGCGCCATTGCGAGAATTCCTAAAGCTCGTTAGGTGATGATTACAGAAATTACGTCAGAGATTGACGGAAGCGGCCGGAGGGCAGTCAACGGTGGTTGCGGTTGGAGCGGCTGACGTGTCAGGAGCGGAAATGAGACGATAGCCGTAGAATCTACCGCAATCATCGCATTCCGACTTTGTTTTATAGAACAATTAACTTTAAAAGCCATACTTTTAGGAACATTGTCCCAATGATAAAATATTCATATAGCTGTATTATTAGCAATCTTCGGGGTTAGAGATAATCACATGAGGAGTCTAACGAATTTAATGGTTCTCACCAGACGTAATCATGCAATATTAGTAAAAACGCAACCCTCATGTTGTGGTCAGTTATTTAGTAAATGCCGCGCTAGTTAAAAATTCCATGACTTTCAAATTGATAGTTTAGTTTTGTAAACAAATGTACGGACAGCAACGAGCGAAATTTAGCAGGAATAAATCATCTCGTAAATCAAATGTTTGTGTAGCTTATGGGACTTAACGACGGTGTCATCAGTCCCTAAACTTACAAACTACTTATGAACTAACTAATTCTAAGGACGGCACGAATATCCATACCCCAGGGGGGATTCGAACCCCCGACCGCAGTGGCCGTGCAGACCGTGGCTGGAGCGCCTGTCCCCTTGGCCACCGTGGTCGGCAAATCATCTCCTAAGACAAAGTTAGTTGAATAAAGGATCCGCAGCGTTACAATTGGGGGCTAGTGTCTGGGATTTCTAGATTGCTACACAGCTAGGCCCTTATGGTAGGGAAACTATGAGTTACAACAACTGTGGAATGATTCCGTCGAACGCAAGAAACGAATGCACAACATACTATCACACCACCGTACCACACAGCTATGCGCCGAGCAGCGTGGGTCCCGGAGAAGCAGCAAGAAACGACTTCAAAATGTTCAAATGTTTGTAAATATATCAGACCAAACTGCGTGGTCATCAGTCCGCAGCTTACAAACTACTTAAACCTAGTTAAACTAGCCTACGGACAAACACACGCACACCCATATCCCAGGGAGGACTCGAACCTCCACGGCGAGCAACCGCGCGCTCCGCAGCGAGACGCTTTAGACTGCTCGGCTACTCCATCGCGGCGCAACGACTTCATACTGGCCAACGCTACAAGGAGCCTACACCACTTCACACCAATGGCAGCAAAGTGGATACAATTTTTTATTTACTACATACATGGAACTGAATTAAGAACATACAAGGAACGAAGATTTTCTGTAGCATTTAAATCTCATTGTAACGTTGTGTTTCCTTTGCTTTTACCCAGCCAGCTATGAGTAAAAGGCAAAGATGAATGGAACAGGAGAAAATGACGAAAACTTTTGATGACCCACCACATCAACCAAAGAACTGACGGAAAAGTGATAAAATTGGGGTAAATTTTGTCCATAATGGAAGCAGTCGACTTCTGTGGCAGTTCGTTTATAGTGTTTAGAGCAAGATAGACTGCCTGACATTTTCAAGTGTTGTTTTTTTTTTACACTATTCAATAAAATTCTATACAAATCCCATTTCAGCGCACTTAGTATGTAATGCTTTCTACGTAGAATTTGTACTAGGTCGTACACGTTTCCAAGGAAATTCCAGTGGAGTCTAGCATAGTTTATGTCTGCACTGTAAGTCACACGAAATTGAAGTGTAACCAAGTTAAAGATGATTCGCTATAGTAACACTAGCAGGTGGCAGATTCGGAATTACTATAGTCGAATTACAATTCGAATAAATTAAGACAACATAAGGAGTAGATGTGTTTTATCATTTGGGTAGTACAAAAAATTGTGATGGTCGAAGTAATGAAGATATAAAATTCAGAAAGGCTGTGAAAAGAAAAACATTTCTGACGAAGCGAAATATGCTAACATCCATATTTAACTTAAATGTTAGGAAGTCCTTTCTGGAATCATTTGTTTGCTGTGTAACATTTTACAGGAGTGAAACGTGTACGATAAGGAGTTAAGAAAGATGACAGAGGTCAGACGTGGGAAATGCGGATGGTCGACATCGGTTTATTGGGAGAATTTTGGGAAGATGTGACTCGTCTGTAAAGGAGACCGCATATAAAATGCTTGTTCAATTCCGTCTTGAGTATTACTCAAGTGTTTGAGATCCCCACGAGATCGTTTTATAGGAAGACTAGCTGAACCCCCGCTGCTTCGCATGCAGATTGGTTGCTGCTTCGTTGGCAGATTGGTCTGCACCAGTTGTTTCTTTTTAATCCTGATGAAGAATTCATATCTTAAGTTTCGTAGTTATAGCTTGAAATTTGAGTTAACAGCACCACATTTTTGAAAATCAGTTTTTCATCTCGTATTTCACCCCCTTACTGGTCGAATTTCCAAAAATTCCGAAACACGTGTCTTTTAAATTTGAACCCCGAATCCAAATCCGAAAATTTGTAATTTTAACTTCAAAATTGCCTAAATAGCAACAGATTTTCGAAAAACACCCCCTCTCCAATTTAACCCCCTAGATGGTTGACTTTTCAAAAATACCGAAACACGTATTTTTTAAATCATAACGAACAATACAAATACCAATTTTTGTAGCTGTAGCTTCAAAATTGTCTTGACAACGAAGAGTTTTCGAAAAGAATTTTTGATCCCTTCTTTTATCACCTTAGATTTGAATTTCGAAAAATACCGAAACTCGTGTCTTTTTAATCCTGATCAAGAGTCCATATCCTAGGTTTCATAGTTATAGCTTGAAATTTGAGTTAACAACAACATATTTTTGAAAATCAATTTTTTGCGTCCTCTATTTTACCCCTTTATTGGTTGAATTTCAAAAAATGCCGAGATACGTGTCTTTTAAATTCGAACACCGAATCCAAATCCGAAAATTTGTAATTCTTTCAAAATTGCCTAAATAACAACATATTTTCGAAAAACACCCCCTCTCCAATTTAACCCCCTTGATGGTTGAATTTTCAAAAATACCGAAACACGTATTTTTTAACGTCTAACCAACTATACAAATATCAATTTTTGCAGCTCTAGCTTCAAAATTGTAGCAATAGCAACGTATTTTCAAAAAGAATTTTTGATCCTCTATTTAACCCTCTTACTTGTTGAATTTCCAAAAATAGTAAAAATCATGGATTTTTAATCCTGACCAAGACTCCATATCCGACGTTTCGTAGTTGTAGCTTAAAATTTGAGTTAACAGCGTCACCTATTTATACCCCTTATTTGTCGAATTTCAAAAAATGCCGAAACACGTGTCTTTTAAATTCAAACCCTGAATTAAAATCCGAAATTTTGTAGTTCTAGCTTCAAAATTGCCTAAATAGCTACATATTTTCAAAAAACGTTTCATCCCCTATTTCACCCCCTTACGAACGGAATATTGAAAAATCGCTTCTTAGATGACACCTACAGAGTAAGATTCAACACCCTCCACAAATGTCAAGTTTCTATCTTCATTGGCTTGGGCTGGGCGATGATGAGTCAGTCAGTCAGTCAATCAGTCAGTCAGTCAATCGGGACACTTCCTTTTATATATAGAGAAGACAAGAAATTCAGAGGCGGGCGGCTACGTTTGTTACTGGTAGTTTCGATCATTGCGCGATTGTTACTCAAATGCTTCGGAAACGCAAATGGGAGTCGCTGGAGGAAAGGAGACGTTCTTTTTCGAGAACTGCTTTTGAAGAAATTTAGAGACCCATCATTTATAGCGGATTGCAGAACGATTCTAGTGTCCCCATCCTACATTTCGCGCAAATACCATCCCATCAGAGAGATCAGGGCTCATACGGATGCATACAAGCATTCGTTTTTCTCTCATTTTATATGGGAGTGGAAAAGGAAAGTATTTGATTAATAGTGGAACTGAGTACACTCCGCCATCCACCTTTGGGTGGATTGCGGAGTATGTACGTAGATGTAGATGTACACATAGTCCCTATGGTGTATTAGTTGAAATATGGGGATGGAAGGAAATATTTTCGGATTTCTAGACACAGCAGAAGTTCGTGATGGTGAGGGGCATTGAGGCATACTTGGGAACAATAGGGCCGGGGAAGACTTTTTTTTGTGATTGGAAAACGTGGTGCGAGGGAGTGAAAACGGAAAGCAATGTATTAGTAGCAGTACTGAGTACCCTCCGCTACGAATTTTTGGGTGGATTGCGGAATATGTATGTTGATGTAGATGAACTCATAGTCCCTATGGTGTATTAGTTGAGAGATGGGAGCGGCGGGAAAGTAAGTTCGGATTCCTAGTGAGATGGTCCTATTATGAAGGAACGGAGATCAGTGTAGTAAAAAGGACGTAGATGTGGGGTTCGGTGGTGGAGGCGCAATGTTGGAAACAATGGGGGTGGAACAAGGATTTTTTGGAGGGGGGAGGGGGGATCGGTGTGGGTGGGGATGTGGCGGGGAGTGAGGCATGACTCAACATGACTGCGGCTTGGGGGTTTCTGCCACCATGGCGCGATCAGAGAGATTACAGCTCGTTTTTGATTCATGTTAGAATTGGTGTTTCCTTCGTTGTATATAGTAGTGAAACAGGAAAACTGGTAGTGATGGTGGATATCCTCTGGCATGGACCTTTGTGTGGATTGCGGAATATGTGGGGCTACAAACTGAAGATGGAGAAAAAGAAGTTCAAATGTTTGTAAATCTATCGGACCAAACTGCGTGGTCATCAGTCCGTAACTTACAAACTACTTAAACCTAGGTAAACTAACCTAAGGACAAACACACACACTCATGCCCCAGGGAGGACTTGAACCTCCACGGAGAGCAACCACGCGCTCCGCAGCGAGACGCTTTAGACCGCTCGGCTACTCCACCGCGGCAAAAATGGAGATTAGGTGTGCCGGCCGCGGTGGCCGCGGGGACTGCGGCGCATCAGTCACGGTCCGCAGACTATGTGGATAGATTGCGTACCTGACGAGGAAAGTGCCGAACAGGCCTGGGAGGAAAAGAAATTTATGGTACGACTAAGAGTGGGGATCAGTTGGTGGGGCAGATTATGAAACGACAAGGAATGGACAATTTAGCATTGGAGGGGAGCGCTGGAGTAAGAATCGCAGACGAAGACCGAGTTACGATTACACTAAAGAAGGTAAAGCAGTCAACAATCCGAAGATTGGTTTGAACACAACAGTGCTTCACTAGCCATGGTCCTGTTTGGAAGTGGTATGCCGTTGCCTTCCTCCGACCTTCGTACTGGCTTACCCAGCCAGTTATAGGGGGACCTACAGTTTAACGCTGGTTCCGAACCACGGTGCTACTCGATATTTTTCACATGAGCAATACTACCAGAGGTGAAAGAAGTGGAAAATGACAGATAAAAATGCTAGGACCTGGCGCGGATCGAACCCGCGACCTTTGGATTTGTAGTCTGGCACTCTACCACTGTGCAACCGACGATTACACTAAAATAAATAAATAAACATTAAAAAATCCGTTCTTCGTCGGAGATGAAGAGGCTTGCACAGAACAGGGTAGCGTGAATAACTGCATCAAACCAGACTTTGGAACGACGGCCACAACAGGAACCCTGGCCTCCAGGAGGTGCGGCGCAGTCCCACCCCCACCGGCGCCACGGCGTCCTGCCCCTGCCTCCTGCCGGTGTCGCCTGGCATCGTGTGGCCGCGCCGCTGTAATCCGGAGGCGGCAAGCCCTTAATCCAGGGGCGCCAAGAACACGCCCCTGGTCGCTCGCAGCCGCCGCCCCCCGCCCCCCAGCCGCCGGCTCCTGGCCGCGGGTCAGCCGCCCCCCGCCCCAGGCCGCCTAATTTGCCTAATGGAGTTTCTTGCTTGCGGCCGAGGCGGGCCGCCGCGGCCCTATCACCACCGGCCACGCACGCCCGCCGGGAAGAACGCGGCCGGGAAATTAATCGATACAGTATATGTTATATACCGCCGCGGGAAGCCACCTAATGTATTCACCCTCCCGCCTTTAATCGAATCTCGATGTTGTAACAGCTGCGCAAACGTCGCTGCGTTTCAGATTGCGCTCCGCCGTCACGCTGAGCAAACAGGTCAGCGGCACTGCTCAAAAGATCATTACCAGCAATATCCCCCCCCCCCAGAAATATTTCCTCCAGCTCTGAGGGTAGCTGGCTGCTCCCCCTCGTGCTATTGTTCTTTAGATACACTGGGCAAACCCGGGATAGGCGCCGCAATACGCGACTCTGTTGCACAGTGGTAGAGTGCCAGACTACTAATCTAAAGGTCGCAGATTCGATCTCCGCCAGGTCCTAGGATTTTTATCTGCCACTTTCCACTTCTTTCCCCTCTATCAGTATTGCCAGACTACTGCAGAGTTCCAGACTACAAAACCAAAGGTCGCGCGTTCAAATGTTTGTATAGCTTATGGGACTTAACTACGGGGTCATCAGTCCCTAAACTTACAAACTACTTATGATCTACGTAATACTAAGGACGGCACAAATATCCATGCCCGAGGGAGGATTCGAACCCCCGACCGTAGGGGCCGAGCAGACCGTGACTGACACGCCTTAGTCCCTTCGGCCACCGCGGTCGGCGTCGCGCGTTCGATCCCCGCCAAGTCCGAGGATTTTTATCTGTCACTTTCCACTTCTTTCCCCTCTAGCAGCATTGCTCGTGTAAAAAAAAAAAAAAAAAAAAAAAAAAAAAAAAATTACAGAGTGGCACCGTGGTTCGGAACCCACGTTAAACTGTAGGTCGCCCCTATACCTGGCTGGGTAAGTCAGTTCGAAGGTCGGAGGAAAGCAACGGCATACCGCCTCCAAACAGGACCGTGCCTAGTAAAGCACTGTGGTGTTCAAACCAATCTTCAGATTGTTGACCAGGCAATGCTCCATCCAGAAATATTTTCTCCAGCTCTGAGGGTGACCAGTTCCTCCCTCTCATGCTATAGTTATCTTCCACACACTGGGCAAATCCAGTATAGACACCGCTCTGTGCAGACTGCGTACCAGTCGGGCGATTCAGAATCAGTTGTACATATATATATATATAAACCGGTAAATACGGCAGTTGTGTCTATTCACGTGAAGAGATGGATGGTACTGAGATGACCTAAAGATGATATTACTGTGATATCGAAACCGGTTGCTAAAAATTAAATAATTAAATTTATGGCTGTTGGTGGATGTATAAATACTCTGAATCCCAAGTCTACCAGACACAAATTCAAATGTTTGTAACTCTATCGTACCAAACTACTTAAAGCTAGATAAACTAACCTAAGGTGCCCCAGGGAGGACTCGAACCTCCACGGCGAGCAACCGCATGCTCCGCAGCGAGACGCCTTAGACCGCTCGGCTACTCCACCGCAGCCCATCAGACACAGTAGAATATGGAGCTACATCGACTACTGAAATTACTGTCTAAATTATACGTGAAAGTGTACGCCTGGCACTTAGAACGGCAGTACATCCAACAGCGGCGAAAGACACAACCATACTGGCACTACACAGTTGCAAATAAACAGTCACGTAAGTGATATTAGTAATGCTAGCAACAGCAATAGTAGAATGGCACAATATAAACGATGAACTTTCTATTTAAATTGCAGCTTCTTCCATATTTCCCACTTCCAAAATGTAGTGGTAAATTTCCTAATACGAATAGCAAGAAATTAAAATTGCCTTCAGTAGTCACCAGAAAACTTCCGTCCTAAGCATGCTTCCACTACCAACTTAACTGTATAGTCGTTGAAACAGGTCAGAGACATACGATTTCAATCAACCCCGCATTATCTTCCATCTCAGGGCTTCGGGAACTCCCCCTGCATAGTGCCTAGACGACCGCTGTTGCTGTAAAAAGGACGCCACTTTCCGTCTGAGGCGCTGCGTTCCGGCTTCGGTTAAACAAAGTGCGTGTTTTGTTTCGTTATGAATCTGCTAAGATTCGCCTATATTGAGTGATAGTTCGGAAATGTTAGGTACGAGACGGCTAGTATAATTCGATTGCTCGGAACATTTTTGAGCTGAAATTTTATGTATTTTGTATATTTCTTGTGAGCTGTCTATGTGTGCGTCGATTCAGACCACCATGTGCTCGAAAGAACTACATTAGTTCTTGATTAACGTTTCATTCAATCTAATCATCTTTGTGAGCTCTTAATTATTATTTTTATAGACGTAACTTGAGCCGTCAGCCACTAATGAACGAACACGAGTCGACTGTTGTTTTAGGGATAAATAAAAAGTTCTCAGGCTACCGTCCGCGTCAAGTGGTCAAAACTCCACGAGCTTTCGGCCAAGCACTGCTTGGCCATTGTCAAGAGTTATGACTGCCTAATGGCTACTAGTACGGGCATGTACACCAGCTGCCGGCTGTGCCCACTAGTGCTCCGCATTACGTGGGCATGCGTTGAGTCGTTGTTCGATGCTCCCGATTTAACTCCACAATTTCTGGATTGCACGCTACGCTGAGCTGCACGCCGCGATCTCTGTTAAGGGTGTCGGCAGTTAATTTCGATGGCTTCTTTAATTATAGAATCAAGAAGCCGTTAGAGCGAGCCCCGACGTAGATTTCACCAAATTGGAAGCAATGGCTTACTAAACCATGCTCTGGTAATGCATATTTCTGTGGATATGTTGTCTGGGATAAGCTCTTTCAAGCTCTGAAGCAAGCAGGAGTAAAATATAGGGAGCGTAAGGTTATTTACAACTTGTTCAAAAACCAGACAGCAGTTGTCAGAGTTGAAGGGCATGAAAGGCATGCGGTGGTTGGGAAGGGAGTGAGACAGGGTTGTAGCCTTTCTCCAATGTTATTCAATTTGTACACTGAGCAAATTATAAAGGAAAGCAAGGAGAAATTTGGATAAGGAATTGAAGTTCAGGGTAAAGAAATATAAAAATTGCGTTTTGCTGATGATGTAATTCCGTCGGTGACATCAAAGGACCTGGAAGAGCAAGTGAACGGAATGAACAGTGTGCTAAAAGATTTACATGAACATCAACAAGAGTAAAACAAGGGTAATGGAGTGCAACCAAGAAAATTAGGTGATGCTGAAGGAATTAGATTAGGTAACGAAACAATACAGGAGGTAGATGAGTTTGGTTACTTGGGCAGTAAAACAGCAAATGATGGTCGCAGTACATATAAAGTGCAAAATGGCCATGTGTAGAAATGCGTGCTTGAAAAAAAGACATTTGTTAACGTCGGATATTGATTTAAGCCTAAGGAAGTCCTTTCTGAAGGCATTTGTGTGGAGTGTTACCTTGTATGGGAGTAAAACATGGACGATAACCAGAGTGGACAGGAACAGGATAGAGGCTGTTGAAATATGGTGCTACAGAAGAATACTGAAAATTAGCTGGGAGGAGGTACTGAATAGAATTTGCGAGAAAAGGAATTTCTGGCATACCTTGACTAAAAGAAGGGATCGATTGGTAGGACACATTCTTAGACATCAATGAATCGTGAATTTAGCATTGGAGGTAAGTGTTTGGGGTAAAAACAGTAGAGGAAGACCAAGTGGTCGATACAGTAAGCAGATTCAGACGGATGTAGGTTGCCGTTCTTATGTGAAGTTGAAGAGGCTTGCTCAGGATAGGGTATTGTGGAGAGCTTCATCAAACCAGTCTCCGGACTGAAGACCACTATACCAATAACAAAACCTATCATGCTCCTTCCTACATTGTTCGACAGTTCGTACTGTCTGTTCGATATAAGATTGGTGACATTTGCAATGTTAGACTCCAGGTGTTCAGAGAGCTGCTGCGTCTTCAACTGGTCTTGCCGCCGTGGAGTGACTGATAAGGCGCCTCACTGCGGAGCACGCGGCTGCTCGCCGTCGGAGGTACGCGTCCTCCCCCGGTCATGGGTGTGTGTGTTGGCCATTGATTTACAAACATTTGAACTCGTCTCAATAATTGCCGGTTTTTCGTAGGAAACCTGAAGACTGATTTGATCTTGTGTCTCTTAATAAGGCCTCTTATTTTGCTGCACACAGAATCACAGAAGGGCAAAAAGAAAAAGAAAAAAATGTCTTGTCCTCTTCCTCTTTCCTGACATCGCATTACTTATTATTTCATGACAGTTGCAGCCATTATTCCAGAAGAACTTGCTTACGTGCTTCAGCTCAGCGTCCGATATTGTTCTTGCACGATGTACCAGTGTCTGTTATAAAATGCTCTTCATCTACATCTTCATAGATACTCTGCAAATCACTCTGTCAGAGGGTTCATTAATCACTTTCATAACCTTTCTTTACCGTTACATTCTATAATAGCGCGCGGGAAGAAAGAACACCTAAATCGTTTCGTTTCCGATCTGATTTCTCTTATTTTATTGGGATGGCCATGTCTCCCTATACAGGTGAGTGCTAGAAAAATATTTTCACATTCAGAGGTCGGTGTTTGAAATTTAGTAAATAGATCTCGCCGCAATGAATAACGTCGTTAATGATTTCCACCTCAAGTCGTGTTACATTTCCATTACACTTTCCCACCTGTAACGAGATAAAACAAAACGAACTGCCCTTCTCTGAACCTTCTCAATGTCCTCCGTCAGTCCCACCTGGTGAGGGTCCCACACTGGGCAACAGTACTCCAGGAGAGGACACGCAAGTGTGATGTACGGAGTGTCTTTGGCGGAGCTATTGCATCTTCGAAGCGTTCTGCCAATGAAACGTAACCATTGCTTCGCCTTCCCCATAATATTTTCTATGTGTTCTCTCCAGTCTGTTGTTCGTAGTTGTAACTCCTAGGCATTTGGCAGAATCTACGACCTTAAGGTTTGACTGATTTATCGTGTAATTAAAGTTCAGCGGATTTCTTTTAGTGGTCATGTGTATTACTTCACACTTTTATTTATTTAGTGTCAATTGCCAATTTTCGCACCATGTAGAAATTTTGTCTAAATCGCTTTGCAGTTGCTTTTGATCCTCAATTGACTTCACTAACCGATAAACGACAGCATCATCCGCGAACAGTGTAACGGGGTTATTGAGATTGTACCCTAAATCGTTTATAAAGACAAGGAAGAGTAGGGGACCTATAACGCTTCCCTGGGGAACGCCAGATATCACTTCTGTTTTACTTTATGACTTACCGTCAGTTACTAAAAACTGATAGGAAATAGGGAATCCAATAGCACATTGGGGCGATTTTCCATAAGCACGCAATTTCATTAGAAGCCCGCTTGTTAGGTATAGTGTCAAAAGCCTTCCGGAGATCCAGAAATACGGAATCTCTGCTCTTCTGTGCCTGGTGATCATGGCTAATGGCGTGCAAATACAGATCGGCGTGGGAAGGTTTTATGTAGACGCTGTGGCCAAATATCTGTTCCTTTTGTAGCGGTCAAGTTCTTTGATATTGTTCAGATGTTCCAAGAAGTCGTCAAGTATCTCACGTCCAATTGGCGAACAAATCGTCAACGTATCGGAAGAAACATCTAGGCTTTAATGGCGCCGTGTCCAATGCAATACTTTCAAATTACTCCACGAATAAATTCGTAACAGCTGAAGCTAACGCTCTCCGTCCGTTCGTTATATTGGCCGTTGTGTAGAAAATACTAAGACGTAAGTGTGTGTCTAAATCGCTCGATCACTTCACTTGCAAAGAGTCTTTGATAGGAGCACTCGTAAACAGTGCCACCAACATCGAAACTGACCATAATGTCACCATCACAAGGAGATGGTTAATTCGGTTGACAGAAATCGGCTGAGTTCTTAATATGATGATGATCACGACGTCCCACATGTGGAGCGAGGATATAGCCAAATTTCACAAGCTTGTATGTTGGTGAACCATAGGTGAACACAATGAGGCGAAAGAGTGTCGCATCTTTGTAGATCTTCGGTAAAGCATATACTGTAGGTAGTGTATGAGAGTGCTTTAGAAGTTCAGATGTCTTTGTCATTCCTCTTGATGTTGGATCGCGTGGGAGCTTCCGTTTAGTACTTTCCTTCAGTAGCGTGCAGATGTTTCTCCCAGTCTTCGTATTCTATAATGATGGATGTATTCCTCTTGTCTGCGGAAGGATTACAATACTCTTATCATTGCGTGGTGCATGTAGTCCATCGTGCTCAGCCCTGGCCATGTTGGGTGCTGGTGGCTTTGATTTAGTTAGGATACGGCTCGTTTCATGTCGCATTTCGTACACTATTTCATTGGGGGGGGGGCTGCGGAAAACTTGTTCGAAGCCACTTATAGTATTAAAGACAGAAGTATCCCGCGGCGAAAGTGCCAAGTTAAGTACTTTCTTAAGTACAGACGTTGCATTCGTGTGTATATCTCTTGCCGCCAGAATGATGACGGTGCGTACGGTGCGTTCCAAGGATACGTGGTCCGCACAATGCTGTTGTTACGAAATGCTCGTGGAGTTTTAATCACTTGACGCGTACAGAAACCCGAGAATTTTTTATTCAATTTTATCGCCGCGAGACAATTCTTTCTTACATACGATTTAGGATTATTTCTGACCACATCGAAGAATATCATTGTATGTAACTTTAACCAGTTTTATGCGCATTACAGAACTTTGGCTCTCAAGGTATCAATAGTTGGTCGTTAGAGGAACCTTTTGACTTTCCCCTCCTTACACAAATACGCGGACCCCGTCTCGCTGTGACTACAACCACAGATGTATATCTTATTAATAGAATAATTAATGTAGCCATTGGTTTGTGAAAGGGAAACTTTAAATGATGAATTTAATAGCAAATGTCCATTTGAGTATGGGACGAGTTGATTTAGAGATGCTGCAAGACAAGCAATAACACCCGCTTTCATTTCACAAGGAAATAAACCTAGAACCTGCCAGGTAAGTAAGTAGCAAGTTGAGGCAGAATACTTTGTTCATTACAGCCCTTTTTCACAAACAAGGAATAAAAGGATCGCTATGTTGTGTTTGTCCATTTCCAGATATAATAGGACAGCTTGGGCGGAATACTTTCAACCCTAATAGATGAGTTAATAAATCAGCTTCGTGTCCATTTACATGAAATAATCGCAGATTACACAGGATGTTTTTCTACATTGTAATTTCATGCCCCTGGTGGGGCGGGCTGACAGCGCTGGAGGCGCTATTCAGCCTACAGTATATAATACATTAAGGACAAAATAGTATAATACGAAAACATAGACATGGCGAAAATTGAAGAAAATGTTATGTGTAACGGAGTGGAAAAAGTAAAGTTCTTAAGCACATAAAGGCGACAAAAATGGCGAAACACAACACTGAAGCACTAAGGGACGCGAACAGTTAAAAAACACGGCCTCGGCTGCGGGATGACCGTTCGTAGTTTGGTTACAAATTCACTGATGAGTGTCACTCTGACGGAACAAACACATGTCACACACACATGTTAAATGATTAGGACGAATGTGGATGGGGAAGGAGCAAGGAGAAGAGAGTGTTGGAAGGGAAGGTAGCGGACGAGGGGTAGAGGAGTAGGGTGGGAGGGACCGCAGGGCCACGAGGGAAAGGAGTGGGGGTGGGATGTCTAAGGAAACTGTATGGAGTGGGGGCATACCGGAGGAGCCGGTAAATGTAAAGGGAGTGAAGGAGGACGGAAGTGAGGAAGTGGCGCCCTCCAGAGAGAACAAGGAGGAGGGGAAGGAGAAAGTGGAGGATCAGAGCTGGGATGACGGATAGATGTCTGGCCAGACAGCATCGTCAGGGAGGGGGAGAATACGGAAATGGCCAAGAGTAAGGGTAAGTAGGGTGGGCAAGTTGAGACCAGGGGGATACAGTGGTGAAGACGTGGCAATGGACTGGGGTAGGCGAGGGGAGGATGGACAATAGGTTGAGGGGGATCCAGTTTGCGGTAGAAGAAAAGGAGAGAAAGGTGCTCAATGAAGTGGATAAGGTGGGGGAAGAGAATGAGTTCAAGGAGGAGCCATATGGGGGACGGAGGGGAGGAAGGAATGCGAGAGGCGAGGCGAAGGGTATGCCATTCCAGGATTTCTAGGGACTTGTAGAAGGATTGGGGGGGGGGGGGGGGGGGGGGCACAGATCCAGGCAGGCTGGGTGTGATTTTTAGGTATATATGATGGAGAAAGCGTTCAAGCCCCAGGTTCGTCCAACAAGGAGTTTGAGGAGGCAGAGACAGGAGCGGGCTTTTTCTTGGGAGGCGAGGAGGGCAGGGGTCCAGCAGAAGATGCGATGGTGAGGCCCAGGTACTTAAGGGTGGGAGTAAGGTGGACGGGACAGTTGTGGAGGATAAAACTCACAGGGGTATAAGGAAGGGTTGTGCTACCTACAATGATCGCCTGGGTTTTGGCAGGATTTATAGATAGGAGCCACTGGTTACACACAGTGGTGAAAAGGTCAAGGTGTTCTTGAAGAAGGCAGTTGGAGTGGGCAAGTGTGGGAGCTAAGGTAAGTGGTGTCATCATTGTATTGGAAGAGGTATATGGGGCACGTTTAGGCATATCTGCGGTATATACGAGATAGCGGAGAAAGGACGGAGCCTATAGGCACGCCGGCAGAGGGTGCGGATGGTAACATAGGGTGGTCGGAGAAGAAGGAGGAAATGACCTGGACAAGGTTGATGGTCGCAGGATTTTCTTTTTGGAATTAAGAGAGCAGGAACATGCTGCGCGGAAATGAGAACATCCAGTCATTGGTTTAATACTTTCATTTCCTAACTGGGACAGCACGCGGTAACGATCCAGATATTTTTCCCGCAAAAACCAAGCCTTCTGCGCAGTTTCTGTAGTAGGTAGGTCGTGTTGTCACATTCTGCGTGTAACGTGCAGTCCTGCCACAGCAACTTCGCTCATACAGCAGACGTTGCGGCTCAAAATATCGACGACCGCGCCGCCCACCGACCGCAGCAGCAGTCGTAACTGCCGCGGACCCAGTGAACCGGCCAACACGTCCAATATTCACCAGTGGAAACGGGCGGTCATTTTTAATTCCGAATTTAATGCGCGAATTATATTTTATCGCCGACGCCGAATAGGCGCGGCTCCCGTTACCGAACACTGACACGGCACGATATCGACATGTTATTGTTGCACCCGTTGGGGATTATTACCTTATTCCATTTGTCACTGGCCGCCAGCGAGGCGTGCTGTAGCTGTCACCTAGCGACTCCCTATTACATTATATTCCAGATCTGTCAACCTCCACCACCTCTCTCTCTCTCTCTCTCTCTCTCTCTCTCTCTCTCTCTCTCTCTCTCTCTCTCTCTTTCACACACACACACACACACACACACACACACACACAGAGTCTCATCGAAGAGTGCACTGTTGGCAAGTGCGGGAAAGCCGGATTTGCGCGATGAAATACCCCGAACCTACAGTTAAAAATGTACCCACGACTAGTGGGTACGATGAATCGCAAGTATTACTGACAACGCGACCGTTCGTGCTTATTCTCGCCGATTAGAACCGTTCTTATAGACTACATAGACCAGGGCTATGGCATCAAATTAACGGGGAAGGTACAAATACTAACCTTTTTTGAAATACTCGAAAGTTTTAGGCAGGCCTATGCATAGCGTGGGGAAAACTAAAAGTGTTACGGGATACTAAAGACGCAGCAGATGTTGAAAGTCAGAGGTTCGAATCCTCTCAACTACATGTCTGTCTGTGTTGTGTGTGTGTGTGTGTGTGTGTGTGTGTTATTCTTGGCCTAAGTTTGTTTAAGTAGCTGGTAGGAATAGGAAACGATGGCCTCAGTTATCTGGTTTCTAATATCATTTTTAAAAGTGCTATAAGGGACACTTTACAAGTACAAAGGCCACATGAGGAGATTATCTGTTCATTTATTTACGTGTTTCGTACTTGTCATCATCAGAATCTGCAGTTGTATAACCATCAATTAGCATAGTGTCACAAAAACAGTATTACTTAAAGAGATTCACACAATACATCGTAAATACAATGAGGCAAGTAATTACTTAAAAACTGGGGTAAAGTTTAATACAATTGGATAACGTCATGGGCCTGATGAACTCTGCTAAAGCAAAATAAAAGACATCACCGTCCAAGTAAACGAAAAGTGTCGCCAGGTGGCAGTAGCGTACATGATAAAGAATGTAAAAGAAGTAAAGAATGAAATGATCGTTCGGGATTTTCTGACCGGGAAATCCCGCGCGGGATTGTTCGGCCACCTAGCGCAAGTCTTTATAGTTGCCGCCACTTCGGCGATTTTCTTGTCGGAAATGACGATGAAGGCAACACAGTCCCATGCAGAGAATCGAATCCGAGCCCCTTGCGTGATAGTCAACGATACTGCCATCATAGCTAGGGAGGCGGACTCTATATAGAGTTATTTTAGAGGTAGGGTGCCTGAGAAACGCATTTGTACCTTCCACATCGTGTACATGAGAAATTCAGTATGGCTGTTTTATGCGTTCATTTTATTGATCTCTATAAACATTCTTCGTGAACTAGCCAAAGTTCATGAATGAGTACGACATTTCGTAATGATGAAGAACGTGTCACTTCTTTACATTATCCTAGACGACATACAGTGCATATATTTATTTATCTATTTGAAAAATTACTTATTACCATCGAAGAATTATCGTAGTATAGACAACCGCACTCATGCAAATTTTAATTTTCGCACGGAGCGGACAGAGAGCGGTCACGTCTGTCTGAGTTACGTCAGAGTCATTGTGTTACTGTAGATGTATTGTTTTCTGACGAAGGTTGTGGTCGAAAATTAAAAGTTCTGCAAATGCGATTCACTTTTTTAATCTTTTACGTGCCTGTCTGCTGCTCAGCAATCGTTTTCACTGCAAATTATTACCTACTCTCATATTATTGACATTCCAACCAGAACATCCTTTAAAAAAATAATAATTATAGAATTTTCGTAATTAAGAGACGGAATAACCAAGCATACTTTAACGATTCATAATTGACAGCCAGAAAGGGAATGAAATGGTATGGGGTACACGCACTCTCCACTTTGTATTGTAGTGTGTCTTGCGGAGTATGACTGTAGATTCGATCAGGTTCCTCAACCTGTGGGTCTTTCTCGGGGGATCGCGGTCACAGGAGCAACTACTTGCACCACAATGTTAAAATTACGTAATTCTTTGTGTGACGTTCATTATAGATTAAATAAATCATAGTTTTATAATACAGTGTGTTAATGGCGTGAAAGCGCAAAGTCTGGAAACTGTTTTCAAGGACTAATCGATAGGTAAAATATCTACTTATTTACAAATAGTCTACACGCTGTGATCTTTCCTGCCAGAGACGACACAGTTCGTAGTAATCGATGGTAGGGCATCGACTAAAACTGAGGTGATATCGGGCGTTCCACAGGGTAGTGCTATTGATCCTCTGCTGTCCCTTATTTACATAGATGATCTAGGGGAAAATCTAAGTAGCACTCTTCGGTTGTTTGCAGATGACGCCATCATTTACCGAATAGTAAAATCATCTGAAGATCAAAACCAACTGCAGAATGATCTGAATAAGATATCACTATGGTGTAAAAATTGACAATGGACGCTAAATAATGAGAAGTGTGATGTCCTCCACATGAGTACGACAAGAAATCCGTTAAACTTTGTTTACTAGATAATTCAATCAAACGTGAAGGCTTCAAACTCCACTAAATACCTAGGAATTACTATTACTTCAGACTTAAACTGTAAAGAACACGTAGATAATATCGTGCGAAAGGCGAACCAGAGACTGCGTTTTATTGTCAGAATCCTTAAAAGATGCAAAAGAACTACTAAAGAGACTGCATACACTACGCTTGTAAGTCCTTTTTTGGAGTATTACTGCCCAGTGTGGGATCCTTACCAGATGGGTTTGACAGAGTCCAAAAAAGAGCAGATCGTTTCGTATTGTCACGATACAGGGGAGACAGCGTTACGGAAATGATACAGGACCTTGGATGGGAATCATTACAATAACGGCGCTTATCGCTGTGGAGTGGGCTACTTACGAAACTACAATCACCAACATTGTCCTCCGAATGCGAAAATATATTGTTTACCCCCAATTAGATAGGTACAAATGATCATCAGAATAAAATACGAGAAATCTGAGCTCGAACGGAGAGATTCAGGTGTTCTTTCTTCCAGCGCGCTATTCGAGAATGGAATGGGAGATAAATAGTATAACGGTGGTTCGATGAACCCTCTGCCAGGCACTTAAATGTGAGTAGCAGAGTATCCCATGTAGATGTAAATAATGATAATAAATCCTGAGTCTGGCCTGAAGTTCGAAACAGTTTTTCTGTCGAAAATCATGTAAAAACAGGATAATGTATTCCATTCCAAAACATACACAAACTACTTCGTCCAATAATTTAAAAGAAAGATGATTAAATTTGCTTTCTTTGAGATAATAGTTTTTTTTTTTTTTTTTTTTTTTTTTTTTTTTTTTTTTACGATTCGAGAATTGGGTGTCGCCAGAATATTTTATTCTGCAGGGGGCTGCCAGTATATTTTTACCTGGAATGGGGCCACATACTCGAAAAGGCTGAAAGACACTAATGTAGATGTAGGTGTATGATTGGAAACCACAGTGATCTCATCATAATTTTAGACGAGGACATCAACATTTGACATTATGTTGTAAAAAGCTAATGTCTCTAAATAAAACTAGTCGTTCATGTCATCTGAAAATTTTCCATTTTTTCGTCGACGCGGTGAATCCGGTGAAAGGTATATTGGAAACTTATGAACATCGCCTTAAGCAGTCTGAAAATGTAATTGTTATCTACATCTACATAGATACTCTGCAAATCACATTCAAGTGCCTGGCAGAGGGTTCATTAAACACTTTCATAACTTTTCTCTACCGTTCCATTCTCTAATAGCGCGTGGGAAGAAAGAACACCTAAATCGTTCCGTTTTCGATCTGATTTCTCTTATTTTATTGGGATGGTCATGTCTCCCTAAGTAGGTGGGTGCTAGCAAAATATTTTCACATTCAGAACTAAAAGTCGGTGATTGCAACTTCGCAACAGATCACGCCGTAATGAATAGCGTCTTTCTTTTAATGATTTCCACCCCAATTCTTGCAATATTTCCGTGACGCTTTCCCCCCGTAACGTGATAAAACAAAACGAGCTGCCCTTCTCTGAATCTTCTCAATGTCTACCGTCAGTCCCACCTGGTGAGGGTCCCACAAGGGGCAACAGTACTCCAGGAGAGGACGCACAAGTTTGATGTAGGCAGTCTCTTTGGTGGAGTTGGTGCATCTTCGAAGCGTTCTGCCGATGAAACGTAACCTTTGGTTCGCCTTCCCCACATTATTTTCTATGTGTTCTCTCCAGTCAGTTGTTCGTAATTGTAACTCCTAGGTATTTGGTAGAATCTACGACCTTAAAGTTTGACAGATTTATCGCGTAATTAATGTTCAGCGGATTTCTTTCAGTGGTCATGTGTATTACTTCACACTTTTCTTTATTTAGTGTCAATTGCCAATTTTCGCACCATGTAGAAATTTTGTCTAAATCGCTTTGCAGTTACTTTTGATCCTCAGTTGACTTCACTAACCGATAAACGACAGCATCATCCGCGAACAGTCTAAGGGAGCTATTCAGATTGTCTCCTAAATCGTTTATAAATACGAGGAAGAGTAGGGAACCTACAACGCTTCTCTGTTGAACGCCAGATATCACTTCTGTTTTACTCGATGACTTACCGTCAATTACAACGAACTGTTTTCTTTCTGATAGGAAATCGTGAATCCAATCGCACAATTGGGGAGATATTCCATAAGCACGCAATTTCATAAGAAGCCGCTTGTGGGGTAGTGTCAAAAGCCTTCCTGATATCCAGAAATATGGAATCGATTTGAGATCCATTGTCGATGGCACTTAACACTTCAAGTGAATAAAGGGCAAGCTGTGTTTCGCAAGAGTGATACTTTCTGATTCCGTGTTGACTACTGGTTAGTATGTAGTTCTCTTCGAGGTAGTTCATAATATTCGAACAAAGTATATTTTCCAAAATCCTACTGCAAATCGACGTCAATGAGATAGGCCTGTAATTTTGGGGATCTCTCCTTTAGCCTTTCTTGAATATTGGAGTAACTTGGGCAAGTTTCCAGTCTTTGGGTACGGATCTTTTGCTGAGTGATCGGTTGTAAATTATAGATAAGTATGGAGCTATTGCATCAGCATACTCTGAGGGGAATCTAGTTGGTATACAATCTGGCCCGGAAGATTTATTTTTGTTTAGTGACTTAAGTTGTTTTACTACTCCAGGAACATCAAGGCAGTAGACGCCTACTTGACACGTTTCGAGTTGGTAAGACTACGTTTCCTTTCCGGCAAAGGAGGCCCTCCGCCGCCGACATAAAGCTATCTCAGTGGGTCGTCAGCACTCACTCGCAGGCACCCTCGGCGCCAAGTGTCTACGCAGCACAAAGCCGATGGCGGCGACAGATAGCGCCAGCCTCACCGACCCGCGCGCTAAAACCTCTCTGCACTGGCGCGCAGCACAGAATGGGGAGCTTCACACTCACGCGCATCACAGATCCCGACTGATTCGAATGCTCTTTGAATAACTGATGCGGGAAAAGAGGAGAAAAGTTTTCTGATTAAAATAAGAGACAGACTACAACTCATTGGTAGATTTGGATTGGGTTGGGTTGTTTGGTTGGGATAGAGGGAATAAACTGCTGAGGTTATCAGTCCCCCGATGGGGAGGGAAAGGAGTGAGGATAGGAAAGGAGGTGAGGGGGAAAGGAAATGCAATCCGGGAAGTAAAGAAGGAAGGAAGACTGCATTAGCTCGGAGCCTCGTGCTTCCCACTCACATACGAAAGAACTGTGAGCCCACTGCAAGTGGGTAGATTTACCTGTTCGTTTAAAAAATGATGCATCGTTACTAAGCAATGATTACCACACGTAAATCACGTTGACATTTGCACAACGCTAGTCATAGTTAGTATGTCAGTCTGATGACAGGCGAAACAGAAAATGTTCAAATGTTTGTAGAGTCTATGGGACTTAACTACGGGGTCATCAGTCCCTAAACTTACAAACTACTTATGAACTAGCTACAACTAAGGACGGCACAAATATCCATGCCCGAGGGGGGATTCGAACCCTCGACCATAGTGGCCGTGCAGACCGTGATTGAAGCGCCTCAGTCCCCTCGGCCAACGCGGCCGGCAGGCGAAACATTCTTAACGGCTGGACGTAAAAGATTCCAAGAGTCTTCTTCAAAAATGTTAAGGATCTTTGAGGAAACTGTGACTACACAGTCGTTTATCTACCCTACTCTGGAAAGACAAGTGATGATTATCCAGTCTATTTAGAACAAGCTCTAATAATCATTCAGACGTGAATGGTTACCAATTGTAGTTGTAAGACGGAGAGTATATTATAGGCAATCTTCGAATGCATTGCATTGGAGAGTAAAAGGCATAGAACATTTGGGACAACCAGATCCGAAGAAATTGTGTCTAATAAAGGGACTCAAGGGCATTGGTTGGCTTTACTAGATAGACAGGGAGCGACACCGCACTATAAACTTAGTTTCGATGCGGGCAGTGGCGGGTTGGACCAAGACTGTTTTGGCTTCCCTAAGAATATCAATATCATAGGCTGCCAAGTGAGTAGAGTAGCATCAGTACGATAATTATATTTCGATGTAGTTTTTTAGATGAAAAGGAGGATGTGTGATTTGTATTTGAGTTGAAATTTTTATTGATGAATTTTTATGAATTTCCTTGCACTATAAGAAAGGTAAGTTCCGTATTTCTGATTTTTTCACCGCACTTTCCGTTGTTGAGTAGAAAACTCCATTCATGTTGTTATAAGATTTTTAGTCATTGTAATTCAAAGTAGATAGGTCATCTTTGGAACAAATAAAAAACTAATTTAAAACATTGAGCAAAGTTAGATT
Source organism: Locusta migratoria (assembly GCA_026315105.1). Taxonomy (NCBI): domain Eukaryota; kingdom Metazoa; phylum Arthropoda; class Insecta; order Orthoptera; family Acrididae; genus Locusta; species Locusta migratoria. The sequence goes on from CM048747.1 coordinate 110,698,666, forward strand.
CATTAAAGGTACCTTTGTTTCTGTCCCCTGAGTTAAAAAAATGTTTGTTAAGCTTATGTAACTTAACTAAGGGGTTATCAGTCCTTAAACTTACAAGCTGCCTACGAACTACCTTACACTAAGGACGGCACAAATATCCATGCCCGAGGGGGGATTCGAACCCCCGACCGTAGTCGCCGTGCAGACCGTGACTGGAGCGCCTCAGGCCCCGCGGCCATCCCCTGTGTTACGGCTAGACAACGCACCTTATCTGCTACAGTATTTATTTGGAAAAGCTGCACCTACATTTAGATACAGCTTTATACAATTTATTTGATCTTAATTTGTGAGTAGAATTGATGAGACATATTAGTGCAAGGTACATGATACTGGTGAATTGTGATGTGAAAACGAATAATATTTGAGTTGCTTGATTGGTTCTTATTTTAATTCCTGTTCTTGGGTGAGCTAGCAACCTTTTCACATTCACCGGCCATGACCTCACAAATTCCACATTTTATTAATGTACGTAATTTCCATGTGCTGGATGACGACGCGAAGAGGTGAGTGAACTTCAATTGATTTATGTATACCTTCACGGATAAGAATGTGCCATGCTCGTGAACTTACTTATTCGATTTACACAATTTTGAATAACCACCTATCGTCGGACTTTCATTTTGCTACTATACAGAAACCGGTCATCTTGTCAGACAGCTCTAATTATTTCCTGTCAGTAGTGTAAAGCGCTCTAAACACTGAATGCGTTACACCACTTGAATGTTACACGATAATTTTTTTGTTAATGAAATTAAGTTTTGTTCTCATCACGTGTGGAAACACACAACAATTATGCAGACCCACAATCCATACACATACACTATCTGTAGTTTTCAAGTTTGAAACTAAGAAATGTCCCCTTCATATGACATAACCGACACCACCTTCAAACCATAGAACACAACTCTGGCATCATGATCGGAAGATTATTCGAACAATCCCACGGGAGAACTTGCTGCAGAATTTAACCACCCATGTCAGCGCTGAAACGTCCTCAATTGGCTCCGAGGACTAGTTATGTGAGTGTGGTTAGGCACAAGCGCAGCAACACCTATTCAACAGCATGAATGTCTCAGAACGTATATCGATGGACGATCTGGTTGTTGTCAGTGGTGAGAGAGTTTGGACAGCACAGTTTTGGGCACCGCGTGGAATACAACCTTGTATATACTTTTAACCTTTCTATGAAGACGGTCTTCTTAAAATACTCCTTAAAATCGAGTGTAGTTGGACCAACATAGACTATCTCCACTTCACTATGTCAGCCCTGTTTTGACGGCTATAAACCAAAAGCTGTAAAAATTGTATATATTTGTTGTTTGTGTAAATATTATCATATTCTAATGTGATTCTTAAAATGTTTTTATTTGTCTCTGTATGTTTCATGTACGATGGAGGCGCCGCAATGAACAATGGCAGCGTCGTCGCCGCGGCTTATTAGCCGCGCGTGCTGGAGCGCCGTGTTGTGGTGCGCGCGGCTGTCCGCCGTCGGGGGTTCGAATCCCCCGTCGGGCATGGATGTTTGTGTCGTCTTTAGTATAAGATACGTCATAAGTAGTTTGTAAGTTTATGGACTGATGACCCCGCAATTAAGTCCCTTAATCTTTACAAACATTTGAACATTCCAATTTTTGGCAGCGTCGTTGCCGCTGCAGCCTTTATCAGAATTTAACCGACGGCTACGGGGCTACGGATCCAGCTGCGTCTTCCTTATTGCTGCGCGTCAATCGTTTCAAAGAATAATATATGTGTTGATGACATTGTTAATAGTCGTTCTGGGTTAGTCTTGCTGAATACACGTCTTCTTCTGAGCATCACTAGTTTGAACTTGTACTATTTCAGAAGAAAATAAACATGAATTACGTTGTAAAGTATTTTGAACGTTATAAAGATTTATTTAATGTGGGATTTATACTTACTGTATACTAATCTCATTTGTAGAGATGTTTTACTATGTTTAATAATAGATTTAATATAATAGTGGAGATTAAGATTGACTTATATTCAACTGTGACAAGAAATGTATATTGAGTGTTAATGTGGAGCGTTGAGTTTAGCAGGCGGTGAAATTTAATATTCGAGTTGAAGCTATCAACAGCGAACCGTAGTGCGTGTGTTAGACTTTGGGTTAAATTACAGTAACGGTTATAGATCAACTTTTCTGCCCTTGCTCGTACAAGAACCTAATATTGCATTCAAGAACTATTTAAAGATTTAAGTTCTTTTTTCTGATTCTTGCTATGGTGCGGGAACTTCGGAACGAAGTCAATAAAATTTTCACGGTTAACTTTCAACAGTTGCTAAGGAACGATAAACTGCAAGTCAACAACTACCTAGGTAGGCATTTAGACTTCACATTTGTACTTTTTTCTATATACCTCCAGTCTACCTCCTTCCAAAATGTGGAAAGCAAAGAGCTTGCAGAAAAAGCGATTAGTTAATCATAATCGTATTGCAATATGCACGAAATTGGATGACATTTCCAGTTATGGGTTCCTAAGTCGAACTTAATTTATCAATCCCTTCTATAATTGTCAGAGGTCTGTCTGAGCGAGTGATCTAACGTAACAGTGTCACTAAGTTTTCGAAACAGGAACAGCGGAGTTAGATGAAGACTGAATGTGCCAGAGATCGTACAGGACGACAGTGACATCAAGGTGTTCATGAGGCGTGCAACCCATCTATCATTTTGCACGACAATGCATACAGCTCAAGCTGTGGCTGCTCTGTTCAGTCAGTGGGACTGGGAAGTACTGTGCCATCCACCAATCCACCATACTCCGCGGACTTAAGTCCTTGTGACTTTGATTTGATTCCGAAGATGAAGGAACCACTTCGTGGCATTCGCTTCAGAACTGTCCCAGAGATCTGACAGGCATTAGACTGCTCCGTTCGCACCATCAAAAGAACAGGCTCTGCCAACGGTATACTACGCCTTCTACATCACCGGCAATCGGTTCTACACAACGATGGTGACTAATTTGAAGCACAATAACAGGTGCAAACAGGTAACACTTTTGTATCGGTTGTGCAAAAATAGTTCCCAACTTCGTAGTTGACGAGAAGTGTAATGTAGATTGGTTGGGATGTGGGAGTAGATGGAAAGAGAAAAGGGAAAGGACATGAAAGCTATCCATATTATTAAAAATGAATTGCTGCATGTATTAAAGCGCATCACTTGAGAATGGCTTCAGCGATTTTGCTGAGCTTTTCTTTGTTCTCAGGACAAGGTTTGTATGAAAGGAAATTTTTGGAAAATCTACCGTAAAATATCAGAATTTGAGAAAAACTGAAAGTCCGTTTCCAGATCGGATCATTTTATAAATTCTCTAACAATCAATTTTCTCACTGGCTGCTCGCCTAGCGACCAAATACGTTGCAACGGAGCGAACAAATACGCCAAGGATGTGTGTTATAATAAAGGGAGATGGAGTTATGCACTCAAGATTAAAACAGCCAGACATATTTAATTCGAAACGTTGTTTCTTCAGAAACCCCTCCATATTACTCATACCTCCATGGTGTCATCAGCGGTGATCATATCTTTGGAGCTTTGCAAAGATAGAATTGATGTCAGTTCGTGGTATTTTTGAGTGTCAGAAACAAATTGAGTAGAGATCGTGGTTTATTTTTTTAGGACAAATGCCTCCATAGCGGCGCTTAATATCGGTCAGCGTACGCGCAACGTAGTCCTACTACCGCTGTACGTGGTGTGTTCGAGAGTTTGTAAACCCTCTGCACAGTTCGTATTCTCTCCGGACGGAAAGACAAAACATATCGTTCATCAACAAGCGTTACAATGAACGCAACACAAAGACTTTCGAAACGTTATATTTCCATTCCACTTATTCCATATCAGTTCATTTCGTATGGATTTCCTATCAGTAAAGTATGATCGTGCTACAATTATCAATTCAAAAGCTCTCTAGAAGATATAAACATGTTATAAAAAGCATTTCTATTCTGCTTGCTGCGAGAAAAACCATGCTAAGCTGTGCTGTAAAAATGTGCGGTTTTGTTTTCCTTTTCCGAGTCATTTTAAACATAAAACAGTAAAGTTGTGGTTACGCCTAAGTTTATAATCAAACCTGTTCGTAGAATACAACCATTAAAAGTATGGCCATTAAAGCTACTAACCTCACATTAGAGCAGCTCGAAAGGTTTGTCTAATAACCCGTTTCCAATTGATTTACCCATACATTTTGACTTCTATTCGCAATCAAGGTCCCGATTGCAATAACAATAAATAAGATCAAATGTTGAAATGTTTGTATAGCTTAAGGGACTTAACTGCGGGGTAATCAGTCACTAAAGTTACAAACTACTTATGAACTACCTTACCCTAAAGACGACACAAACATCCATGCCCGAAGGGGGATTCGAACCCCCGACGGTGGACGGCCCCTCGCACCGCAACACGGCGCTCTAGTACGCTCGGCTAATCAGCCGCGGCAAAATAAGATCACAGAGCGGGGGAGGAGGGGAGAGAGAGAATGGAGGAATGAATTGGATTTAAAAAGGGGTGGGAAAATACAGACGCAGAGAGGAGAGGGGATGAATATGGGGTGGGATGAGAGGGAGTGTGTGAAGATAGAAAAAGGACGAGGAGGAGATGTACAAACAAAGGGTGAAGGCCATGGGGAGAAGGAAGAGGGAGGAAGGGATAGACATAGGGAGAAGAACCGACGAGACTAGGGTATACAGGGTGTTACAAAAAGGTACGGCCAAACTTTCAGGAAACATTCCTCACACACAATGAAAGAAAATATGTTATGTGGACATGTGTCCGGAAACGCTTAATTTCCATGTTAGAACTCATTTCAGTATCTCTCTTTAAATGTAAATTGAAATAATTCATGCATACAATTGTCAAAATATCCAATTGTTTCGTTAGTATGTACTGTACTTCCTAGATTCATCACCAGTTGGCCCAATTGAAGAAAGGTAATGTCCACTTCAGTGCTCGTGTTGACATGCTCTACAGTACATTGCTCTACATCAAGCACATCAACTGGTTAGTGTTCATCACAAACGTGGTTTTTCAGTCAGTGCAATGTATACAAATGTGGAGTTCGCAGATGCCAATTTGACAATTGTCTGCACGAATTATTCAGTTTACATTTGAAGAGAAATACTAAAATGAGCTCTAACATGGAAATTAAGCGTTTCCGGACACATGTCCACGTAACATATTTTCTTTCTTTGTGTGTGAGGAATGTTTCCTGAAAGTTTGGATGTACCTATATGTAACAACATGTATATCCCATACACATTAGTTTCTGGGAAGGAAGGCCGGGTTTGCTAGTATTGGAATAAATACAGAAATCAGGATAAGATATTGGGAATTATCCGTATATACCAGACGAGGTACCAGGGAGGAGAGGTACAGGGGAATGGGGACAGACGGACGAAATTCAAATGTTAAAATGTTTGTTAAGCTTATGGGACTTAACTACGGGGTCATCAGTCCCTAAACTTACAAACTACTTATCAACTACTTACGAACTAGGACGGCACAAATATCCATGCCCGAGGGGGGATTCGAACCCCCGACCGGAGTGGTCGTGCTGACCGTGACTGGAGCGCCTCAGTCACCTCGGCCACCGCGGCCGGCACAGACGGACGAGCCGGCCGCGGTGGCCGAGGGGGCTAAGGCGTTCCAGTCACGGTCTGCACGGCCACTACGGTCGGGGGTTCGAATCCCCCCTCGGGCATGGATATTTGTGCCGTCCTTAGTCTTAGTTAGTTCATAAGTAGTTTGTAAGTTTAGGGACTGATGACCCCGTAGTTAAGTCCCATAAGCTATACAAACATTTTATTTGAAACAGACGGACGAGGCACAGGTAGAGGGAAGAGGGGGAGGAGGTAGACAGAGAATGGACTGTGGTCAGAAGGAGATGGCCTAACAGAAGATTGGAACAAATAAGTAACAGGTAATAGGTAGAGGTTTCAAAACTTGTCGTGTAAAGTGTTTGAAAGCATGAAACTGAGTAAACGTGAAGCAAGTAAATAGCACATTTGTTACACCAACAGTGCCCCGCATGCAGCGCGGTTAAGCTGTTTGCACACCTTAAGAAGCCGGGTAAGAAGCGCGCATGCAGGAGGTCGGCACTGTGCGCGCCTGTTTGCGCGGCCTTTGTGGCGCGCGCAGGCCGGTATTTGTTTTGTCGTTTGCAGGACGCGCGGCCCTTTCATCTCGCTGTTTGCGCGGCCGCAGCCTGCAAAGCGGCTGGATTAGGCCGCCGCCCTCGCTCAGAACACAGCGCAGTGTGTGTCTGCGCAGCACCTCGCTAACCTCCACTTTCCACGCCGGCTCGTGTCACAAGCACTCCAGCCAGGGCATAAAAAGAATGCTCGCTCCACGTCTAAAACGGCAGTGGAACACTTAACGGTAATACCCCTGGTGGCGAATTCTCATTTGTTTCATAAGGAGCTCTGGTGACGAATACTAGTTTGTTTCGTAAGGCATTATGGTGACGAATTATTTTTTTTTTTTTTTTTTTTTTTTTTTTTTTTTTTTTTTTTATTCACAAGGAATTAATTCAAAGTTTTGAGAAGAAAATCGGATTTACAAACCCACAAGTATCATGGCAGTTTTGAATTAATGAAGACGAATCGCTAAGCACCCCGTTGCATCTTAGGTATATGTGTATGCAATGTTTAAGCTGTTTGCACACCTTAAGAAAGCTGGGTAAGAATCATATATGCAGGAGAAAAATGTTCAAATGTTTGTAATTCTATCGGACCAAACTACGTGGTTATCAGTCCGTAGGTTACAAACTACTTAAACCTAGGTAAACTAACCTAAGGACAACACACACCCATGCCCCAGGGAGGACTCGAACCTCCACGGCGAGCAACCGCGCGCTCCGCAGCGAAACGCTTTAAAGAAATGTTCAAATGTTTATATAGTCTATGGGACTTAACTAAGGGGTCATCAGTCCCTAAAATAACAAACTACTTATGAACTACTTACGAACTAGTACGGCACAAATATCCATGCCCGAGGGGGAATTCGAACCCCCGACCGTAGTGGCCGTGCAGACCGTGACTGGAGCGCCTCAGTCTCCTCGGCCACCGCGGCCGGCGAGACGCTTTAGACCGCTCGGCTACTCCACCGCGGCTGCATACAGGAGAGCGGCAAATGTTTGTTAAGCGTAAGGGACTTATCTGCGGGGTCATCAGGCCATAAACTTACAAACTACTAACGAACTACCTGATACTGAAAGCAGCATAAACATCCATGCCCCAGGGAGGATTCGAACAAACAATTTATCCACCATTTACGTACGCATTTATGGAATGATACGTCTAGCCTAACATTCCAGTTCAAACATGGCTGCATCTCTATATAGATGAAAAAAAAAAAAAAAAAAAAAAAAAAAAAAAAAAAAAAAAAAAAAAAAAAAAAAACAACTTGTATGTGAAGTCACTTTTGCTACAAATTAAAGGCGATATGACAAAATTTCACCTTCGTCTCTTCATTTTAAGTTACCCTTAAATGCATGATTTTTTTATTTGAAGCTAAGGAATTATAGTGAAGAATTATTAGTATTTTTTTTTCTTTTCACAAGGAATTAAATCAACATTTTGAGAAAAAATCAGATTTACAAACCAACAAGTATTATGGCAGTTTTCAATTAATGAAGACAAATTGTTAATTATTCCCAAATGTTTGTTAAGCTTAAGAGACTTAACTGCGGGGTCACCAGTCCCTAAACTTACAAACTACTTACGAACTACCTGATACTGAAACATTCATGCCCGAGGGAGGATTCGAACTCCCGACTGGGATAAAACAATTGATTCACCATTTACGTACGCATTTATGGAATGCTACATCGAGCCTAACATTTCAGTTCAAACATAGCTATATCACACTACAGATGAAAAAAAAAACTATAAGTATAGTCACTTTTGCTACAGATTAAAGGCGAAATGATGAAATTTCATCTTCGTCTCTTGAGTTACCCTTTAATGCATGACTTTTTATTTGAAGCAATAAAAACTTCCATTATTAATGTATATTGTGAACATACTGAGAACAATATTGAAAAGAAATCCTTAAAATTATTATGCATTACTAGCAACAAAGAGTTCATAGCTGGTCAGCTATATAGTGCTTCTATGATGTACCCGATGCAGTAAATGTCACAATTATGCCTCTAATATTTGCAGGAAGTAACGCAAAATGCGACAATAGCATGTGATTGACTACTTTTACATATAAGAGGATGGAATACTAAAGTAAAAAAACGCAAATGTTAGTAGTGACTCAATGCATCTGCGTAACTAATTCAGTAGCACTCTGCAATTTATAATTGCTAGGACGATATATAGAAACAGCTAGATCTATAATTTGCGGAACAATGTTAATCAGTTTGAGAGATAGTCGAAAAAGTAAAGTATGTAGCTGATCAGCTGCACTATGCATTGAAGGGTAAAAATATTTTGTAACTTATAAATAAATTCCGTATATAATACACATATGCACGATTCTAGGGATTCATGACTCTTTACATGAAATTGGAGCCGCCGCGTTGGCCGAGAGGACTGCGGCGCGCCCTTCACGTTTTGCACGGCCACTACGGTCGGGGGTTCGAATTCCCCCTCGGGCATGGATTTTTGTGCCGACCTTAGTAATAGCTAGTTCATAAGTAGTTCGTAAGTTTAGGGACTGATGACCCCGTAGTTAAGTCCTATAAGCTCTACAAACATTTGAACATTATTTGATGAAAATGGATAAATATGTATCAAAACAACATTTCAGTTCTCTTCATTGATCATGAAAATGGAAATTGACAAATTACACGACAATAATCTAGACACTCTGAATTCCTATTTCAGTAACACCAGTAACCCTAACACCAAATGTAATGCATGCCTGTAATCGCTGTGGCACATCGTCCACCCGATGATCAGGGGACAGTTGGTTGAGATTGTTCCCCTTATCAACGCTGAAGATCTCTAATTGGTTGTTGTGTCTTATCTACTCAGGCCTTTTCATTGTGTCCACGTATTTTGGCTTGGGTTCATATCTGGAAAACACGCTGGGCATTGTAATCTTGCGATGTTATCATGAATGTACACGTTAAAATTTTGTGATCGATGAACAAGATAATTATCGTCCATTAACACATACACTAAAAGTATCCAGTCACACGCCTGAAAATTACTTAAAAGTTCGTGGCGCTCTCGAGCGGTATTGGCCCACCCTTAGCCTTAATTACAGCTTTCATTATCGCATGCATACGTTCAGTCAGAAGCTGGAATGGTTTTGGGGAATGGCAACCCATTTTTCACAGAGTGCTGCATTGATGTGAGGTATCGGTGTAGGGCCGGCCGCGGTGGCCGAGGTGACTGAGGCGCGTCAGTCACGGTCAGCACGGCCACTACGGTCGGGGGTTCGAATCCCCCCCTCGGGCATGGATATTTGTGCCGTCCTAGTTCGTAAGTAGTTCATAAGTAGTTTGTAAGTTTAGGGACTGATGACCCCGTAGTTAAGTCCCATAATCTTAACAAACATTTGAACATTTTATCGGTATAGGTCGGTGAGTCACGTCGACTGCGTTCCAGAACATCCCAGAGGTGTTGTATATGTTTCAAGTCATGACTCTGTTCAGGCCAGGTGTGTTATTGTCGTGTAACCACTACGCCACAGGACGTGCATTATGTACAGGTGCTCGATCGTGTTCGAAGTTGCAATCGCCATCCCTGAATTGTTCTTCAACAGTATAGGCCTGTGTTCTGATAGTGCCAAGCAAAACAACAAGGGGTGCAAGCTCCCTCCATGACAACACGACCACACCATAACAACACCGCCTCCGAATTTCACCGCTGGTACAACAAACGCTGTCAGATCATGTTCACAGAGCAGGGACTACTCACCGCACCCACCTACTGCCAACGGATATCCACATTATGTACAGTGAGTCGTCACTCCATACAACTTTTTTCTACTATTCAATGGTTAACTTTCTCACAGCAAGCGAGCTGTTGTTTGGCACGTCCTATGTGATTTGTGGCTTATGGGCAGCTGCTCGACCATGAAAACCAATTTTTCGCAACTTCTGCCTGTCAATACACTAGGAGTGGATTCTGATTCAGTTTCGAATTCCTGTATTACACTGCCTATTACACTGCACCATTCTCTGGTTGTTGGCGATCTCAGTCAGTCAAAATACGAAATTGGCCTGTACGCTTTCGTGCTGTACGGGTCCATTCACTTATCACTTCAGTATCATATCAGAAATAATGTACCTAGGGATGTTTAGAAGTGTGGAAATCTCACGTACAGACATCTGACACGTGTGACCCCCAAACAACTGACCATGTTCAAAGACTTGGAGTTCAGTCGAGAACTCCATTCTGCTCATTCACGATGTTTACTGAGGTAGCTGATATGGAATACGGGGCAGTAGATGGCAGCACAATGGACCAGCAGATTTGACATAAAGTCTGTGATATGGTATGTGCCCATGTTTTAGTACTGTTAGAGACGCTGTAGGAATATCGTAGAAGACAGAGGACGTAAAAGGTAGTGAACCTCATAAAATTGACATGTGTCGAGTGGAAGCAGTGCTTTTATGAAAGATGTGTTATGTAGTGTATGGACGCCTCCGACGCGGGAGGCCACGTGATCCGTAACGTGACGCTCCAGACCGCTCGGCTATTCTCGCACGGCCGAGCACCTTAGAGAACATGAAAGTGCTGCAGAAGTCTGGACACTCGAAGGGGGAACGTCTACCATGGACGTCTTCCCTCAGATAAATATAGGAGGAGAATAGGAGTTTGGCGCAGGTGAAGTTGTGCTGGTGCAGCCATGCGGAGCGGACGTCTGTCATGGTGCGTTCGGCTAAACGGTTGACGTGGATAATGTTTGGTTGAGCGTGGTTTCCCGGCAAATTTGTGTCCGCTGTTGTAACAGCCATAAGCAAATTCTCGTTCAGAGTAGCGCGCTAAACGATGGACGGTTCCACTGCACAGAAGAAGAGGCTGAAGCAAAGACAGCCAGCTGTTCCCATGTCGTTCTTAAATCCGATATCAATATGCTTGGTATACTCGAAGCGAGGGCAAAATAATAATAATAATAATAATAATAAAAAGGTCGCTTATCTAACCTCTTCACGACCCGTCCTCACAACTTTACTTCTCCCATACCTCGCCTCCTACTTTTCAAACTTCATAGAAGTTCTCCTGCGAACCATGCAAGGCTACCAGTCCTGGAAGAAAGGATATGGCGGAGACAGGGCTTAGCCACAATCTAAGGGATGTTTCCAGAATAAAACTTTTCAGCGGAGATGTGTGCTGATATGAAACTTCCTGGCAAAGGTTCTGGCAGGAGTAAAGTTGTGAGGGCGGGCCGTGAGTCGTGACGGGATAGCTCAGTGATAGCTCTCCCGCAAAAGGCCAAGGTGCCAAGTTCGAGTCCCGATTCCGGCACACAATTTTAATCTGCAAGGAAGTTCAGATCAGCTCACACCGTTGCAGAGTGAAAGTTTCATTCACTTATCCAAGGACTTCGAAGCCTTGTCTCCATTTCTGGCTAAGTACGTTGTTACAAACCCAAAGAAATGCGGCAGGCGCTAAAGACGACGACGAAGAAGACGACAACAGTCAAGGAGCTTTTCAGAGGATAACTTTGGCTGCGTGTGGAAGAAACGATCCGGCAGTGGCTGACACTTAATTATATCCATTACTGATGTGAGGTCATGGTTTTATGCTTAATTATTTTGTCAAGTATTTGATAAAATAATACAGTGGCTGACGCTAGTTACTTCAACGAGTCAGTCAAGTTGCACAACTGCACCAATAAGAAGAAGCCTCCGCTCTTCAGCCTAGTTCTGGACGCAGCCGGGGACAATCAGCATAAGATGAAGGGAAACCAAGTCTTCGAGCTCAACAAGCTCCTTGGCTTCCCAGTGCATGTCGAGCCTCTACCTGCGGAGCTAGATTCGACACCTCAATGCTACAACTGACAAGGGGGTGGGGGGGACCTGTGGCAAAATACTGCCGCAGCCGCACTAAATGCGTCAAGTGTGCAGGCGAACTCGTCAGCTCGTGTGAGATGTGAAGCCGACATGTGCCCGCTGTGGCGGCCCACGCGTCTGCCCAGCCTTCTACAACCGTGGCACCGCCAGTGACAGGACAGGATCGAACTTCAATCGAGCGGGGCCGACGAAAGAAGGTCTCGACAAGAAGACGCGCAACAGGTGACGCAGGAACTCCAGGTTGTGGGCTGGCATCCAGAGCAGCGAATGGCAACCCGCGCGGCCCATGGCTGCCGACACCGGCGAGAAAGGTGGTGGGGGGAGCCGGCGGCGGCGGCGTGGGGAAGAACGGAGGTAACATACGGAGGCACAACGAGAAGACCAGACGTTTCAGCGGCAGTCGAGGCATACCAACGACGGCCGCAAGCGCAGACCTACATATCACAACAAGAAGAAATAATGCAGACAGAAGAGACTGCGGTCCCCAAGAAGAAGACAACATGAGTGGTGCAGACCAATACAACACGTCAAAAAGAAAGGGGAATGCAGACAGAAGAGCCTGCAACCCCCAAGAAGAAGGTAGTGAGAGACCAAATCATCATGACGATAGAGTGCATAAACTGGAACAATCAAGTAACAGATTATGAAGGGCTCAGCCATCAGAAGGAAATTATCTACAATGAAAAAGAGGCGGATGGTAAATAGCCGAGACGAGAGTTATACCAGTATACTGGAAGCACAGCCGCCCAGAATAATACGGTGACCCTCCCAGACAGGCAACCGATCAAAATCCAAACATCGCCATCGAAGCAGCTGTGGCCCACGTTTCCGTGCTTTCCTGTTGGCTGTATGGTGAATACCAGAGGTGCCCCCATGCCCCATTCCATGCGCACGGAGAATTCCCAATTGGGACAACCCCCCCCCCAGAACTTAACATTTTAAATCTCGTGACTAAATTATTTTTCCTTATAATGGTTCGTGGAACAGCGTTTTACAGCGTCGGCATTGCATTGGACCGGATCTAAGGTCGTTAGTCACGGCAAAGAAAAGTGAAATAACAGTTCCACTCAAGTAGCGGTCGAGAGTCGTAGGAATCTGATAGCTCATTGTGAGGCAATATTTTCTTTAACACTTTAATGCATAGTGTAGCTGATCAGCTACATACCTTTTTTTTCCATTATCTCCCAAATTGATCAACATTTCACAACAAATTCGTTTGTAGCTCCTTCTTTACATAGTGTTACATATGCAAGTAGCTCGTCCTGGAAATTATAAATTGCAGAGTGCTAAAAATGTGAGTTTGTTTACTTTAGTATTCTTCCTTTGCCCTGTAAGTCAATCACATACTACTGTTGCACTATGAGTTACTTTATGGAAAATTAGAGGCATAATAGTGACATTTATTGCATCGGGTACATCATGGAAGCACTATATAGCTGACCAGCAACGGACGTTTAGTTGCTAGTAATACATAATTATTTTAAGCTTTTATAAAATATTTTTCTCAGTATATACGCCAATCGCAGTTGTTTTTATAGCTTAAAGTAAAATAGTCATCCATTAAAGCGTTAAGTATGCCAAAGACTAGAGGAAATAGCGATTTACGAGTTTAACTGTTCGTTTGTATTTTACTAGCTATACCTAACTTATAGCCGTTAATCAGACTTTACTCGGGAGGGGAAACGTCTGAGTTCAAATATTAATCTGTGGATGTTTGAATTGTTTCAATAATGAATATCGATTAGTCTGTAACAAACGTCGAATATTGGAGCTAGTATTTTCTGCCAATTAGTAAGTTGTGTTACTAATTTGATACTGATGATAATTAATGAGACGTTTAACGGCTTTTCGCATCTGCACAAGTACTCAATGCATCGCTATTCGTTCGCTGTTGCTGGATGTACTGTGTCGTTAATTTATTAGAACGATGTTGGAACTATGCACGTTGTTGTACGTACTAGTAACTTTTTTTCATTGAGTAAAGATTCCATGTTCAGTTCTATCCAGAAAGAACAGCATGAAGCGTTACCTTGAGTTCACTTCATATGTATTCATTAAATTTATTGTTCATCTTTTACGCTTTCTAATTATATGTCCGTATTTTTGTCGTATAATATGAGAAAGATGGCTATTGAGCTATATTTTATATTATGATACGGTAAGTGATCAATGGATACAGGAAGGCAGTAAGCTTTGTGTTTTATTTGAAACAAAACTTAATGAGCCACGCTCAACAGCACTTTTCTTTCACTCTCCTTTTGTGGATGCTAGTGTGCACTTGAATGTGTGTATGGAGTGAATGTGTGTATGGAGTAGGCTGCGGTGGATTCCAGAGTAGTTTAGCCTGGTGTAAGATAGCGAACGCTATCGGAGAGGGACTCAGCAGAGAGGTTTACCTATAAGGACAGTAAAATGTTGCCTGTGGATAGCGTGAGTGCAGTTGCCTTCAAGTTAGCGGCAGAACCGTTACTTGAGTGGCCGAAGGGGCACGTCTTCGATGAGCAGGGAGAAGTCAGCCACAGTGACAGAATTAAGCCAACGATCGTATAGCCGGACGTATCGAAGCAGTGTGAGATGAAATTCAGCAGTTCAGGTGAAAAAGCAATATTTGTTGGGTCTTATTGGGAGAATTATTTGGTCGCAATTTCTTTAGTATATTATGCGTGTGTGTACCTACTCTTCTCAATGAAACGCAATGGGGATCAGCCATAAGCTCAGCATCCATGTACTCAAATATTGGAGCCGATAACAGGAAAAAGTGAGTGCGCCACTTTATTCAATTTCTATCGGTGTTTGTAAATTAACGGATTTTTATGTTCAAGTTCGTGCCATATTTTGGTTTGGACGATGTAGCTTCTCTAGACACAATATTATACAGCCAAGCACATACAAATTGTGTTATCATTGCTTTGGAATACCTTTGCTAATCAATTCTTTATTGGTTATATTGGGTTAAGATTTTTCTTTGCAGGGATGACATTGTTTGTTACGCCATTCGTCAAGACTCACACACCGCAAGGTGTCCTTAGCGCTAAAGAGTAAAGATTTGTTTTTGGTGTAATGCATAGGCTGAATCAAGAGGTTTCTACCAATGTGTGATGACAAATCAAATTCCAACTGAATTTCTTTTTGATGTTTGTGTTAGTGTGGAAGACTATGCTGCAGGTTAAAAACAAAGCATTTACCTTAGAAAAATAGTACTTAGTTTTAAAGTCAGTGAAAAGTCCTCGTTGTGGTGTACATTGTACGATTTGTTTCGGTTTTCTTTAGAAGCTGTAGCAATCAGCTACCACGTATGACACTTTGTCAGCGATAATTTGTCGTCAGTCCGTTTTCCTCCCAGTTCGATTTGATATTTTACAGAAGTTTGGAATTTTGTGTTTCAGTTAGATTTCTCCCTTTATATGATTTATGATAAAAGCATGTTATTGTTGTTGTTGTCTTCAGTCTGCAGACTGGTTTGATGCAGCTCTCCATGCCACCCTGTCCTGTGCAAGCATCTTCACCTGAGAATACGTACAGCAACTTACATCCTTTTGAATCTGCTTATTGTATTCGTTCCTAGGTCTCTCTCCACGATTTTACCCTACACACTGAATTCTAATGCTAAGTTGATGATTCCTTGATGTCTCAGAAAGTGTCCCACTAACCTATCTCTTCTCTGATTCTGGATATGCCAGATGCTCCTTTTCCCCCCAATTTTGTTGAGCACACCCTAATTAATTACGTGATATACCTATCTAATCTTCATCATTCATCTGCAGCACCACATTTGGATAGCTTCCGTCATCTATAGATTTTATAATGGTAGGGCATAGATTTCAAAACCAGGCTTTAAGCTGTAAGACATACCCAGGGGCAGATAGAGCCTCTAACCATAACTTGTTGGACATAAACTGTAGGGAGAAACTGAAAAAACTTCAAAAAGAGGAAAATAAGTATATGGGACCTGGATAAATTGAAGGAACCTGAACTTATTGAGAATTGATAGAAATGGGAGGAAATAAAGCAGTACAAGAAGAATGGGTAGCATTGAGAGATGAAACAGTGAAGGCATCAGAGGACAAAATACGTAGAACGGGAAGACCTACAAAAATCCTTGGATTTCACAGAAAATACTAAATTTAATCGTTGAGAAAATATAATAATGCAGTGAATGAAGCAGGAAAAATGGAGTACAGACGACTAAGAAATCAGATTGACAGGAAGTGTAAAGCAGGAGTGGCTAGAAGGAAAATGCAAGTCTGTAGAAAAATGTATAAATAGGGGAAAAATAGAGACCGCCTATACGAAAATAAAAGAAACAATTGGAGACAAGAAAAGTGGCTGTATTAATATAAAAAAACTCAGAATCAAATGGATGTATATTGCCGAACTTATTCTCAGATGAAGAGACTTGCATAAGACATGGTACCGTGGACAGCTGCATCAAACCAGTCTGCGGACTGAAGTCCATACCAACAACCTATTACATTTGTCGGGGTTTATATTTCACGTGTAAGACTAGTGATGTTTCACTGGAAATGACTGGTTGACAACTGCTCTTCAGAGAACTGGAGGTGCAGCTCAGGGTGGCCTTGAATCTTTCCCTGAAAGGGATATTGTTGCATAAAGAACTTGCAATATAACTGAAGTTGGTATTAAAGGACTAAAAACATGTTAAATGCCATTAGCAATGAGGACAAAGAACAGAAAAATTCGAGCCGTAAAAGGTGACTTATTTTCAAGGATATATTACATAGAGTACATATATGTTTGCATTTACTACCAAAAAAGTATCAGTACTACCAAAGTATCAGGTCGAAAACTTAATAAATCGCAGTGTAATGTGGATAGAAAGGTAAAAATTGATAAACATGCTTTTACTGACATGGGGTTTTATTACACACACACACACACACACACACACACACACACACACACACACACACACACACACACACACACAAAAGCATTGCTAGACGTTTGAAAGCGCTTGCGCGCGTCGTTTGGTGATGATCGTGCGCTCAGCCGCCACTTTCGTCATAATTGGCCTCCCAGGTCCCTTGACCTCCGTGCGATTATTGGCTTTGGAGTTACCTGAAGTCGCAAGTGTATAGTGATCGAATGCACACCTGTAGGAATGCTCACCATAAAAATGTTCGTATAGCTTATGTGACTTAACTACCGGGTTATCAGTCCCTAAACTTACAAACTACTTATGAACTAACTAATTCTAAGGACGGCACAAATATCCATGCCCGAGGGGGATTCGAACCCCCGACCGTAGGGGCCGTGCAGACCGTGACTGCAGCGCCTCAGTCCCCTCGGCCACCGCGGCCGGACAATGCTCCCCATAACTCCAGACATGGTTTCCAGTGCTGTTCACAACATTATACCTCGATTACAGCTGTTGTTGAGGAATGATGGTGAACATATTGAGATTTTCCTGTAAAGAACATCATCTTTTCTTTGTCTTAATTTTTTATGCTAATTATTGCTGTTCTGATCAGATAAAGCGCCATCTCTCGGACATTTTTGAAGTTTTTTGTTCTAATACAACCCTATCTCATTCCAAGCATGTGTGTCAATTTTTACCTTTCTATATACATTATTCCGCGATTTATTAAGTTTTCAAATGTATACAGACTTTTTGATCACCCGGTAAATCACATTAAAATATTAATCTCAAGGAGTATTGTTTTATCATATTGCCGATTTGTCAAAAATTCTATATATATCTCACATAGACAATGCCGTTCATAATGCCACACTGCAGACTGCTAACGAAGATACGAGCTTATGGAATAGGTTCACAGATTTGTGACTGGCTGGAAGACTTCCTAAGTAATAGTACGCAGAACGTTTTTCTCGACGGCGACTGTTCATCAGAGACGAGGGTATCGTCAGGCGTGCTCCAGGGGAGTGTGATAGGACCGCTATTATTTTCTATCTATATAAATGATCTGATGGACAGAGTAAGTTGTAATTTGCGGCTGTTTGCTGACGATGCTGTGGTGTATGGGAGGGTGTCGTCTGTAACTGACTGTAATAGCATACAGGATTACTTAGACAAAATTTCTAGTTGATGTGAAGAATGTCAGCTAGCTCTCAATGTAGAAAAATATAAGGTGATGCGCAGGAGTAGAAAAAAAAACCAATCCCATAATGTTCGAATACAGCATTAGTAGTGAGCTTCTTGATGCTGTCGCGTCGTTCAAATATCTAGGCGTAACATTGCAGAGTGATATGAAATGGAACGAGCATGTAAGGACAGTTGTGAATAAGACGGACAGCCGATTTCGGTTTATTGGGAGAATTTTGGGAAGATGTACTTCACCTGTAAAGGAGACCGCGTATGAAACGCTTGTACGACCACGTCTTGAGTATTGCTCAAGTGTTTGGGACCCACAGCAGATCAGTTTAAAGGAAGACATAGAGGCGGTTCAGAGGCGAGCAGCTAGATTTGTTACCGGTAGGTTCGACCAATGCGCGAGTGTCATAGAAATGCTCTGGCAACTCAATTGGAGATCGCTGGAAGAAAGACGACGTTCTTTTCGTGATTTTCTGTTAAGTAAATTTAGAGGGCCGGAATTGGAAGCTGAGTGTAGTACGATCCTGGTGCCGCCTACTTACATTTCGCGTAAAGATCACAAAGACAAGATAAGAGAAATTAGGGCTCGTACGGAGGCATATAGGCATTCTTTTTTTTCCTCGTTCAATTTGGGAGTGGAATAGGAAAGGAAATGCCTAGTAGTGTTTCATTGTATCCTCCGCCACGCACCTTACGGTGAATTGTGGAGTATGTATGTTGATGTAGATGTAATGTTTTGGCACGGTCAACATGCTTTCTACAGACTGCAGGCTGGACACTGGCGTTCTCATCCAAGTTTCAAATGGTACTGTGTAGTCGACACCGGTAGCAGTGGTGAGAAAAATAATGCCACAGCGTAGAGTCGTCCGCCAATCTGTATTAATCTGGCAAACAGTGGTGGCGGCCCTCCTACTGCTGGATGTTGCTGCTAGTGCCTTATTCAGAGCGCGTCTACACCGGCGGCCGCGCCATCTGCGCCTGCGCCGACAGCGACCGGGGATTCCCCGTCCGCGCAGTGTACCCCCCGGTTGCCTGCCCGTCTGCAAACAAGGGGCGGCCGGCGCCGCTTAAAAAATTCCCGCGGTGTCAGCGCCGGCTCCGGCTCCGGACGCACGTCACCTCAGCTGCGGACACTCACGCTGCCGGGCCGGGACGCCGCTCATCAATTTTTCTCCGCCGCGAAGTGGCTTCAACTCCCACGCCACAACTGTCACTGTCCAGTCCCTGTAGGAAGTTCACGACGGATGACTTTTTCTTCCCGTTCTAAGGGATTATTCGAATATCCCCCAAATGTAATTTTCCGACTGCGACGCTAAAAATGTAGGAATGGTAACAAAAATGTGCATTTTCAAACTTTTCACGGCGTAATGTAGGGTGAGGTAGTACAATTTCGATCATTTCGGACAAATGTTATTGTAACTGAAAATATTTTGATAAAAGATGTAATTTTAATTATAGCACTTGTTCGTATGTGTTTAACTAATATGTAACACAAATATTAGACTGTAATACTGCTTTCGTATGAAAATGGGTGTTGCGTATTAAAGTTAAGGTTGGGGACCGCAAATGAAATTTTACCAGGTAGTGAAATATTTTTAAATGAGATTACTACGAAATTTTGACAAGGAAGGGACAATTTAAACAAAATTATTGGATTCCGCCATTAAATGGTAGCGGTCGTAATTTCGGTGGCAAATGCAACACCAGAAAGCAACATTACAGAAGAAGTCGGCGGAATCTAAATTTTACCTCATTGAGAGCTGGTACAAATATTTCGGTCATGTTCTGTAGTGATTCCAGCTGTGATGAATGGAATATTACTTCGATAAATTGATGATGGGATTGTGCGTTTCGGTTACTATTGTTCTATGACCGTGTGGTAAATTAACCATGATAGTCGCCAAAAATTGCAAAATTATCGGACTTCATAAACATTACGAAGATTTTTCTGCAGGCATTAAAATGTAATAAACCATTCATAGACACGAAATAAATAAGTTACACAGAGAATGTTCTAGTACAATAGCGAAACAATTGCAACAATACCCGAGCATCACTTTATGAAGTACTGGATCTGCTGAAAATAAATAACTTTAAAATTAGTGAGAATGGGGAAGGGATTGTAAGTAAGATATTTCAAATTAACTATGGGGGTTTATTGAAATTATTAAAAAGGAAGCTCACACTTACAATAATTAGACAAAGTCCTGGAATACGTCCTAACACCTCAAGGAGAAGAAAGTAAGTCACGAACAGTTCCGCTCTCTCCCTTCAGCTTGTTGCAAAAAAGTTGAACGTGACAAATGTCATATGTTTATCGATACGCTGTCAGAGAGAGAGCAGAAGTCAGCGACAAGCATCGCACAAGTTATAAAAAAAATCATTAATGTATTACTACAAGACAATTACAAATGACGGTATAGACACACACAAAAGTTACAGAATTGAGAAAAATCTATCGAAAATGTACCACACTAGGTACAATTGTGATCACTTCCTAGTAGAACTTTCACTGAGGGCATCTTCCACATAAAAAGCACTTTTTCCGCCAGGCACCAACGCATACTTCGTTGTACCAAACATTGCATTTTGGGTAGAGAATCTAGTCACCCTTAAATAGAAAATTTATAAGAGCTCGTTAGACTAAGTAGCTTCACTTACCTCCTAATGTGAAAAAATTTATCTCTCCTTAGCACAAAGTGGTGTGTTCTTGGAAAAGACAGGAGGAGCTGCAGAAACCAGCTACGCTACATTGCCGTACAACGAGACACTACGAGACTGACAAATGGCGCGAAAATTTATGTTGATCAGAATTGTACCTATATCGAATTTGTACCACCTTACCCTATAGTCTATTAGGTTTCGGGAATGCAGCCGCGTAAAATTGACTTCTCCCGCTGATATTTCGGCCGCATACCTTACGGCCATCTTCAGAGTGAGTCGAAGACTGTCAACGAGGTGCCGGGCGCCGCCATATAAGCCTGATCGCGGTGGCAATGCGCGTGCGCGTCACAGATGCTGGTTTACTGCATGTCGAAATACTTACACTTTGACGCCACATACTCGACAAACATCGTGTTAAGGTTATCTTTCGGCCACCTGTGAAGATTGCAGCCTTACTCGGGTCAGTAAAGGATGATTTGTTGCTTCGCAAGTCAGGTGTGTACCAGACCCCTTGCGGAAATTGTGATAATTCATATATAGGCCAGACAACAGGCACTGTCCACTAGAGATGCGTTGAAGACAGAAGATATACTCGCCTATTACAGCCAGACAAGTCAGCTGTGAAGATTTTGGCACCCATATCTTCGTTCTGGGATGCTATATTTAAGGAAGCTGTTGAAATTAGATTGGCCAACAATTTATAAAACAGAGATAAAGGATTTAATTTAGACTAAGCTTGGAACCCTGCACTTGGAGTATTGAAATCACAGAGAAGACGTGAAGGTTTTGCCGCCGCCGAGCATGTATCGATAAGTGAACACCAGAGCGCTTCCGCCACGGGGGGCGCACGCGTCTGAGTATTTCGGTATGCAGTAAACCAGCAACTCTGACGCGCACAGCGACCAGGCTTATAAGGCAGCGTCCGGTACTTCGTCGACAGTCTTCGACTCACTCTGAAGATGGCCGGAAGGTACGCGGCCGAAATATCAGCGGAAGAAGTGAATTTTACGCGGCTGCATTCCCGAAATATAATGGACGATAAAAACAGTTTGTATAGTTTGATGAAAAACTGTCAGTTACGACAGTGAAAATATTGTCAATAATATTCTTCGGGGTTTTTGGCCGCATTGTCTATATATAAAATCCGACGTTTCGGTCACTGCTGCAAGTGGTGTCAAGGAGTTTGGCTGCAGAATGCAAGGGATTGCTGGTACTTATATAATAGTGGGAGAAGCTGTAATCAAAGTATTAGGTGTTCTTTATTGGTCTTCATATTATGGCCTGTGATTGGAGGGAACAGAGGTTCTTCATTGGTGTTTGCATTTTTCTTCGTGTTTTTGGCCTCCTTTTTCGCAATTGCAGTTGTACAATTTGTATAGGTTATGGGATTGTTTTATGCAAATGTAAATTAGTCTACTTTAGACCAGACGCTTTTCGCTTTATTCTAAAGCATCTTCAGTGGTCAGCTGTACAAAAAATGATTTGTATTACATTATTTGTTTGATTTTTTTACTAAATTCTTTCGGTAATAGTTCTCATGCAATTTGATTGTTTTTATTCTGAATAAATTTGATTACTAATATTCGTGAGTAATATTAGTAATCCAATTTATTCAGAATCAAAAAAATCCAATTGCATGAGAACTGTTACCGATCAAATTTTAGTAAAAAAATCAAACAAATATTGTAATACATACCATTTCTTGTACAGCTGACCACTGAAGATGCTTTAGAATAAAGCGAAACGCATCTGGTCTCAAGTAAACTAATTTACAGTTGCATAAGACGGTCCCATAACCTATACAAAAAGGTCCAGAATGAAACTTTCACTCTGCAGCGGAGTGTGCGCTGATATGAAACTTCCTGGCAGATTAAAATTGTGTGCCGGAACCGGGACACGAACCTGGGACCTCTGCCTTTCGCGGGCAAGCGCACTACCGACTGTGCTATCCCGACACGACTCACGATGCCGCCTCACAACTCTACTTCCGCCAGTACCTCGCCTCCTACTTTCCAAACTTCACAGAAGTTCTCCTGCGAAACTTGCAAGACTAGCACTCCTGGAAGAAAGGATATGGTGGAGACAAGTTTGGAAAGTAGGAGGCGAGGTACTGGCGGAAGTAGAGTTGTGAGGCGGCATCGTGAGTCGTGTCGGGATAGCACAGTCGGTAGTGCGCTTGCCCGCGAAAGGCAAAGGTTCGAGTCCCGGTTCCGGCACACAATTTTAATCTGCCAGGAAGTTTTATACAAAAAGGTGTTTGCATTGTTTATTTCTATTGGTAGAAATTGGCGGTTATGACGTCACGCTGTGTACTTGCTTCCTGGCGTTGGCTAGGGCGCGCTAGTACTCTGTGTACTTACGGCCGCAGTGGTCTCCCGCGCACGTGAGTTGGTTCGTGCGCCGTCGTCTAAAAGATCACTGCTGTCAGCCAGGACGCTGGTAGCCTGTACCCAACCTCTCTGTACAAGTTGGTGGGTCGCTTCGCAATTTCTATTGCCTCTCTGATCTTCCTCCTCGTATGAAATGTTTGTTTCGCTAGTACACGTGCTTCTTGAAACATTATTTCTTTTCCGCCCTCCTCCTGGTGTTCTGCCACCGATGACTTTGTGTGTTGTCACAGACGAATGTATCTTTCGTGTTCTGATATTCTCGTCTTTATAGGTCGTCCCCTTTCGCCTATAATATACTTGTCCACAGTCACAACTGATTTCGTAAACTCTGGCAATATTCAGCTTGTCGACTGCGTCTTTCGTTGGACGAAGAACATCTTTGTTGTTGCTTTTGAAGGTAGCCTTGAAGTCCGCTCTGCGTAGAATTTTTCCCACTCATCTGTTACACCTTACAAGTGTGGTAATAAAACAATATCTCGTGTTACTTTCCAGTATTCTCTTCTGCCTGCACAATTTGTAGTCATGGTTTCCTCTATCAACGTCTTCCCATAACGGTTGGCCTCGAAAGTGGATCTTAGGTTTTATGGTTCCGCCTTCATCACTGATCCTATGAGCCCTCTTAGTTAAAGTGTGAAGGATGGATTTCTTTTAAGTTGTGATGGTGGGATGAGGCTTGTAGGTACCTGCGCGTGCTGGTTGTCTTTCTGTGTACTCTGTGGCCAAGTTTGCCATCTTATTTGCGATTGTCTTCCACGTCGAGGATGGGCAGCACCCCATTCTCTTATATCTCCATCGTGAATTTTATTGTGCTGTTGGTTGAGGTGCTTCTGAAAAGTGTGTAGCCCTTCTTCTCCATGTGGCCAGATGACGAGTGTGTCATGGAGCGGACTGTAGAGCTGTTTCTTCAAACGCCTCCATGAACATGTCCGCTGCAATAGGCGATAGGAGGTAATCCATAGCTACACCATCTGTCTGTTCATAAAATTTTCCTTTCCACCTGAAATTTGTGGTCGTTAAACACTGGCGCACTAGCTCACGGGTGTCAGGTGCCTCAAATTCCTCCAAGATGTTCATAGTGTCTGCCACTGGTACATTCGTGAAAAGTGACTTCACGTCGAAACTAACCATCAGGTCGCTGGCCGAGATGCATATTCTTTCTAAGAGGGCCACAAAATAGGTGGATTGCTTAACGTACGGATTTATGTGCACAACTAGATGTAGCTTTGGTGTCCGTTCTTTTGCTAGTGTGTAGATCGGTGAATTGATACTATTCACTATGGGCGTCAGTAGATACGATTCTTTGTGGATCTTTGGTTCCCCGTATACCATTGGCGGTTGTGGAACTCGCGGAATGAGTATTCTGGCCGTCTAGAAATTCATTCTGGATTCCTTCAGCAGTGCTTGCATCGATCGTATTATCTTGGCCGTCGGATCTCCCTTGAGTTTCCTGTAGATGGGTTCCTTGAGAAGATATTCAATTCTTCTTTCGTAAACGTTTGTGTCCAGTGCTACGGTGGCGTTCCCTTGTTTGCCTGTATCACAACCAAGTTCGAATTCTTCTTCTGCTCGGCGATTTTATACATTAACAATGCGGCCAAAAACCCTGAAGAATTTTATTGACAACGGCCACGGAAACCTTCGTTTACAGTGAAAATCTTGTTCAATATATGACACGTCAGTTTGTAACTGTATAAACTGATCTTAAGATTGGCAATTGGCAGAACACAATATCTTCTTTCTATATAGAGAGTCGAAGTATGTTTGGCCTTCAAGCTAACAGAAGGTTCGCTGTAGTATGCAACACATAGTATGGGATAACGTAAGGTGGTACAATTCCGATCATTTCGGACAAATGTTATTGTAACTGGAAATACATTGAGAAAAGAAGTAATTTTACTATGGCAGCAGTTCTTGGATGTTCAATAAATATGTAACACAAATATTAGACAATTACAAATGTTGGTATAAACACTAAAAAGTTGGAGAATTGAGAAAAATCGATCGAAAATGTACCACACTAGTCACTTCCTGCTAACATTTTGATGACTGGCATCTTCCGCATAAAATCACCTTTTCCCTCGGTCAACAACTCATATTTCGTAGTATCAAACATTGCAGTTTTGGCAGCGAATCCAGTCATTCTTAACTAGAAAATTTATAAGCACGCGTTAGACTAGATAGATTCACTTACCTCTTAACAGGAAAAAAAATTATATCTGCGCAGCACAAAGTGGTGTGTTTT
The DNA here is from genome assembly GCA_026315105.1 of Locusta migratoria. Classification (NCBI taxonomy): domain Eukaryota; kingdom Metazoa; phylum Arthropoda; class Insecta; order Orthoptera; family Acrididae; genus Locusta; species Locusta migratoria. The sequence continues at coordinate 110,724,064 of CM048747.1, forward strand.
TAGAAAATACAGAAGTTGTAGAAACTTGCTACACTACAACGCCACACTACGAGACTGACAAATGGCCCGAAACCTTATGGTGATCGGAATTGTACCTGTATCCAATTTGTACCACCTTACCCTCTGTGACATCAAAAGCAATGAAATACGTGACAAAAAGCAGCGGCACGCGATAATGTTGCACATCTACTCCTAAATCACTGGACGGAATTCAACGAATTTCGTACACTCCTTCCTTACAGTGAGATTACTTTTGCTGTAGGGGTAGAAATCACCTAAGAAACATACTTCAGGAGATATGAGTATGGTGCACGGTATGGACCTCTGGAAAGCACCGTTATTAATTAAATTTTTCACACTTCACATTCAAAGCAATATACATTTTTACTCCGAGCTTGATGCAATTTAGGACAACTGACATTCAGGGTGGCTACCGTATGGTAAATGGCAATGAGTATATTGCAGTAAACATGACAGTTTCAATGTTCAAAACAAACGTTGGTCGATACATATGATATATCATAGAGAGGCGAAAGAAGAGATGACGCAGGGAATGCATCCGACCATCCACCAAAATTAACCACGGCAATTGACATAATCAACAAAACCGAGACTTCGCAAGTGGCCAAAGGCACAACAACAGAAGTGGGGAGGAGTAACTGACTGCTGCAGTGGCACTCGACAGAGAGGAGATGGACAGAGGGCGGGGTGAGGAGGGCAGAAATAAGATGAACATAGCGATGGAAGAGGAAGAGATGGATAAAGAGGGAGAAGGCGGGAGAAGACATGGACTAACGAGAAAGCATAATAAATAAACACCTGGCCAACGACGGGATTTATAAAATAAAAGCCATCAAATGCCTGAAATTACAGATTTTCAATTGCTTTCTACGACGAATGGTGATACTGTAGAGACACACAAAGCAACAAGATATCAGTTCATAGTACTGGCTTAATATAAGAACTATCATTTGTAGAGGATATGCGTGACTTATGCTATTATGGTTACTTCAGGTGTTTGGGTTTTTGGCATTGTTGATATATAATATATGTTACTGTGATATTGAACAACTTATCATTTTCCTCCTATTACCTCAAGCGTGCGCGACGACATATTCCGTCCGCACTTTTTTAATCCATTTTTCAGTTCTGCCGATGCAGTTCGAATGACGGCTTCATGTTGAAGAGTTTTCATTAAATTATTTGCGTGGAATACAATTATACGATCTTATTTTGTCTTGGTATGCGTGTCAATTTTCGAAAGTTGTGTGCAATAACTGGGCTGATTGATGATTACGTGCTGTGAGTTTTGATAAAAGGCTATAATAATAATCTTTTAAGCAATTAATTTTTATTAAAACTCTTTGTTCCAAAGATCTTTATTCTGAACGTTGTCTTCCACTACCTCATTAGACATTGCATTTGAAGCACTGGTGTCACATGCGCGATAGGTGTCACGCTAAAGGTCCTGTCAGGTAGAAGGCAGAGTCTCGCTTGAAGGCTTACGGTACACTGTTATGTCTGTACCATTTAATTTAAACCGTGCCTAATCCTATCACACCATGTGGGAAACAATATCTGGATTCTTTCAACCTGCGCTGGGTAACAAAAACAAATTTGTGATCTACTGTCGTTGTAATATTCATTGTGTGGAAGTACGTGAGCATTCTATTTCCTCTGTGCAAAATAAGTCTTATGCGAAACCTTCTCACGCCTGATTCCTGTGCACCTTACGATGTCAAGTTTCGCTGACACCGTGTAAATGAATATAGCACTGGAACAAAGACGCTTCCCTTGGTATTGCGAGTGCCTGGCCTGATCGTTATTTATGCAAATCCTTTCTTATTCCGTCAAACATATTGTTAAGGCTAGCAGTGCTCAAGCGTCACGGTGGTCCCTTGCCGCATAGTTGCAACCTATGTCATTGAAATCACTGGTATTCTCGAACTTACAATACCACTTAAATTATTTTCACTGCTCGAAAGACCTTTCCTATGTTTGTTTCTTTGTTTGCTTCTGGGTGGCGAAGGCACTTTTACTGCCACTTGAACAAGAAGGTACTGCTTCCACCGCTAAGAGACAGGCTTGTTAATCATGTAATCACTGCAGAAATTGTTGTTGTGATCCATACTAGTATCTGGGTACAAATGTGTGACGTACAGTTCATAGCAAATTACACTGGACAGCGACTAATTTTTGCACCCTTGGCATTGGCGTGGTACAATACATATGATATTACAATGGATAGCAACCTGTCTGAATACTTGTGACCTTGGTGTAAGGGTAGTGTTGGTTCCAGTTTCAAGCCACCAGGTTGTTAAAATTTTGGATAGAAGTAATCGGAAAAGGAGAGCGGAAACCTGCGGAGTAACAAGTCTACCCTGTGCCCCACGACTCTCTTCAAAGGGGAGAAGTGTTTAAGGGCAATCTCAAGCTGTTGGGTGGGGAGGTGGAGGGGGGCTGCCTCAAAATGGCAATATCTGCAGTGATCGACGGCATGAGGATTCAGATTTCAATAAATACAACTTTACAAAAGGTACAGAATGTGTATTGACACCGTAACAGTATGTATTGCCAGGATGTATTTCCTGTAATTGAAACAAGTGTTTTTGAAATGTCTCCATTGGGAAAAAATTTCTGAAATATCAACCAGGGGATTGCCATAAAATGAGTGAATAAGCAATAACGTAGTAACATTTTACGCGTCGTGACATGTAATGTCACAAATCTGAACGTAGCATGCAAGATAGAAATTTTAAAAAGAGAAATGCAAAGGCTCAATCCAAATACAGTGGACGCCGCTAATTTCAAACGGAAAGAAGATAAGGATTTCTGGTCAGACAGCATTCAATGGCAGTTCTTGCGAGATGAGTAAAACACATAGAAGCTATATGCCGACTTCTGAAAACAATCATTCGCTATTAATTACAAATTAATTACAAAATTTTTATTGATTATTGAAGCTGTTTCCTTTCTATGGAATAATCTTGAACATAAGAACAATCACGTAACAACAAACAAATTGCACAATAACTGCAAGGTTCCCCTTAAATCTTAAAAGAACAGTATTCTCTAAAGACCAAAATTTATCTCTCAGTTTAAGAGTGAAACTTCTTAAGAAATGTTCAAATGTTTTTTTAAGCTTATGGGACTTAACTACGGGGTCATCAGTCCCTAAACTTACAAACTACTTATGAACTACTTACGAACTAGGACGGCACAAATATCCATGCCCGAGGGGGTATTCGAACACCCGACCGTAGTGGCCGTGCAGACCGTGACTGGAGCGCCTCAGTCCCCTCGGCCCTGCGGCCGGCAAACTTCTAAGAAACAACAGCAATATTTTAATATGAATCTTGTTGGAAATTAATTCCAATATTCACCTTGCAAATTGAAGGGTAAAATTTTCAGAAACAACAGTAATTTTTTAAAGCAAAAGCAAGTTGCACACAAAATGTTCAAGATTGCAATAAAATTACTTTCTTTCGTTTAACGCCATTACTTGGAGCACACTTTTACCCTGTTAAGTAACACTAAAGAACACCCTCAAAGCGAGATGCAAATTTCCCCCAAAAGTTAATTATTTATATTCTCTAAAATTAAAATGCTCTAGCTTAAAAATTTCTGCGTCCGCATGAAATACAAGTTTTCATTTCCCAAATTATAAGGTGTCCAAGGCTTAGCAAACAACGGTTTAGTAATCTAAAAATTACACGCAGTTTTATCTATTATGGGGAGCACAGAATTCTCATCCTCCGTCGAGTTTCAAATATAAATCGATGTAGTTTGAGCTGTACCATAGAACAGTTATCAGATCAGACAACGAATTTTTTAAGAGCACGAAGGTATATTTAAGAGGGGAAATAATTGATTACTTTAAGAAGAATCTCTGCATTCAAAATAAAATGCTTAAACAATCATGTCGTCTTTCATACCCTGTAATTATTTTAAATCATAGTAGAGGAAGTAACTTGCTAGGCTGCAAACACATTCATTTTCATTTTTTTTCATAAGTTTTTACAATACGTATAACTGCACGATGCGAGATACACAGCCCCAGCTTCACTGTCCGTTATTTATTGAAATCAAATGTTTGTAAGCTAACGAAACTACGAAGGTCATTGGTCCCTTGACTAACATACGCGAGGGACAAAACACACTCACACTAACACAGGTACACGCACGTACGCAAGCACAGACACACACACATACACACACGCATGCCCGATGGAGGACTGGAAACTCCGACGGGAGTCACTGCGCAATCCGTGATGTGGCACCTAAGACCGTGGGGCATCACATTGTAACAAACTAAGGTCTGGTCCATGAACACATAAATTTTATTCAGATACTTCGGCTCACGAATGCGCAAAAGAGGGCTACACGCAATACAATCTTCATGCGGCGATGAAACCCTTCTTAAAAATAGAAAGCACCTCAAAACATTCGATAATTTAATGTACAGCAACGACACTTCCTGCGTAGCAAAGTCACCGTATCGGTGACGAGTGAGGAAAGGTAAAAAACCGCCTACACGATTCTCATTTACTAAACCCGAATTATGAAATTCAGTTGTCAGGAATTCCATCACCAAAAACGACGAAGTATTTCGAAACACGAACAGTTATTAACATGCGTTCCGTAGAAGTAATTATTAGAGGTCCACCGAATAAATAGTTTAAATCTAGTCTTCACGTCAAGATTGTATACCAATTACGGGAATTTCGTAGTATGGTGCTATAATAGCTCCATAATTAGAAATCTCATACAACGGTTCATTCGACTAAAGATCCATTTATACAGATTGGAAAGTTGTTCAGGTGACACGAATATTCAGGAAAGGAAATTGTAGTTAGTTAATGAATTACAAGCACATACCGCTTCCGTCAGTTTCCTGTGTGACACATATATTCTTTCTGAACATGGTGAATGAAACGATATGCAACTACCAAGGCTTCTTGTGCAACACGACAAGCTCTTTCTCATTAATTTTGCTGTGTAGTTTTCCGTAGCGCTCTAATACTGCGTTTGCGTTGCGTAAAATGTATATAACGGGAATTGCCTTTGCTGTTGTCGAAAGCTGGCGATAGCGACACGGAATTACTTGTCTTGCTCGAAGTCAACTGTTGGTTGTAAGACTGAGCTGATGCATGAGAAGGATTCGTTGGATGACTGCTCAGTTTTCCAGCAAATATTGTGGATCTGCAGTTCAGTTCGCATGCTGTAAAATTTTGCACTCGCCACACATTTCCATAAATTTTGTCAGATTATCTATATCACAAAGTTTCAATTTTATATATAAATATATCCTTAGGCTCACTGTTCAGAAACAAAGGATTATTTAGGGAGAAATTTTGTATGATTTTTTTCATAAATTCATGATGTAAGTTTTACATCATTTTTTGACATTCTGATTTTAAATCTACGCCATTACTTTCTACACAAGTTTGTAACTATGTTTGCACTTTTTATTTGGTCAGTATGAATGCGTTACATTCCGCTCATTGAGGATTTTTTTTTTTTTTTTTTTTTTGTGGTTATAGTCCATGTACTTACACTGGACTGATCAGTACATGAGGGTGTTTAGGCGCAGTTAGTTTTCGCCTTTAGCATTGCACATCATTCCTGTACATTAAAATTGATGACGAAAACCCTATCAGATTTTCTACAGTTTCATGAATGTAGAACATCGCGGGTGTTCAAAGCCAGACGACAGGCGTCTGAGAACCTTGCGCATTCTTGTGAATGTTATTTCTTTGCAACTCGTTGCCTTCTCTTAATTCTGTCTGTCTTTCGGTTGATGTACTAGCTGGTCTTTGTTGCTTTCTCAAATGGAACGTATTTCACATAGTATAAAGTTATTTAATGTTAATTTGTTGCTTTAGTTGTTGTAGCGGTGTCCATCCTCTATATCACAGGGATAGCGTCGCTGTCTTCCGCGTAGGGATCCCGGGTGTTCTGTATGTTTTCGTCATAATAATCTGTATGCAACTCTCTCACGTGGAGACAGATAGAAAACTTGCTACAAGGCGCCCTAATTGACACACACGTGGTCTCCCAGCCAACAAAGTCAAACTTTCACTTCATTTCATTGCAGTGATATTACAACTAATTTTGTTTACATTAAAATAATTTTAATTACCGAAAGATACACTGTCACATTATTACTGTTGATTATTTCCAGAATTATTAGTTCCGTTATATTTGTACAAAGTTAATTAGAGACACAATTATTTAGAGTCTACCTTTTGTAAATACTTTCATCAAAACACAGCAACTTGCAGAAAAGCATTGTCACAGCAGAAATTCATATAAGGCGTATATTTTCAAAATATTCAACTTCAACAAAGGATTCGCCGTTCTGTGATGCATGTGAGTGCAAGAAACAGTACGCCACATTTCATAAACAACTTTCTAATCTGGCATCCGCAGTTGCTGTGTGTCATTTTTAATAAAACATTACCGCAGACAGCTAGTATATTTGTTACATTAACCACACATGACTGGTTTCGCGGCTTATACCCGTATTCTCAGGCGCTTCGTCTATGTCCTTAAGGCTTTTTGAATGAACCCAACGTTTTTTCATCAAGAACGTTGAACACATCCAAAACCTTTTTTGACATAGACGGACCACCTGAGGATATGGGTATAACCTCGGAGACCGGTCATGTGTGGTTAAAAGCCAAATTTACTAATTGTCTGCAGAATTGTTTAATTGAAAACTATATGTAATTTATATCCTGTTGGAAGAGCAGAGGCCTCTCTTGGTAGGGATCTGCCCTTTGTTTTAAATCGGGACCAGGCGAATGTCATCAAACTTCAGTGATTTGCCTGAACAACAGCCTAATCTTTTGGGCTGGAGCTTTCATTTTTTTCCGGGTGACTGTGGCTCATTTTTCTTTATTCCTGTGATCAGCCAGCCATGAGAGCCTGTTACGTAGTTTTAACTCGCTCTACTTATTGCTCAGTTTTAGTGACATGTTCCATGAAACAACCTTTTGGGGTTCCAAAGTAGGTTTCCGTATACTTTGTCTGACGTTGCTCTATTTAGTTTCCATTGTTTGCTTCTCCTTTCTTTAAATATAATACTTCCTCTGAATATAATACTTACACTCGTCTTCTGTTTATTTTTTTAAGAGATGCAGGACAATAATTCATTTAAATATAAAACTTAAACTCGTCCACTTTACTTTTAACAAAATTAATTTTAAGCATAAGCTATTTCATGTTTACCAGTTTGGGCCGTAGACCGTCATCACAGAATACATGTTTTAAAAGAGATAAAGGAAACACATAATAAAAAACCAAAACTTACTGATCTTTTAAACCTACTACAGAAACCGATACAAAGTAAAGGTTATGGTTAAAATGCATTCTGTAAAATATTTGGCAGAAGCTAATAGTCACCTGTGTAAAGCATTTTAATTTATGTCCAGGTACTGAAGATAAGGTTATAGTGCGACCTCACACCCGTATCTATGTACCTCCTACACTGACTGCAGTTACATAACAAAGGCGTTAGAGCGACAAAATTAAATTCTATTTGGAGCTTCCCTCCAATGATGAAATATGTATTGTCACATACGTAAGATTTCTCTGGTGCATTTATAGTTTCACGTACTCCAGCATTAGAATGTGGGATAAAGGTTAGTATTACATATTGGACACATGCATTTGAGAGTTTATTTTGATCCACAGTTCAAACAGTCCTTTAATCATTGCCTCAAACGGTTTGTAAAACATTCCATTTGAAAACGTATTTTAATGAAAATGTGTTCCTTTAATTTATATGCAGACGAATGTAATAATTTTCATATGATCCGAAGTTTTTAAAAATATTATGAATTTTTTTTACAAACAACGAGCTTTTTTTTAAAGTAAACGGTTTGTAATTTGCACTGTGATGTAGCCGCATTACGTCAGACCACTTTTGTCACTGTCGGAACTCAATTTCACACAACTCTTTTATTTACAGTCAAGCTACCATACCAATGAGACTTTCCGCGAAAAATGTTTTGCATTCTCGAACGCGGTAAATTCTATAAAGGAAATAAAATAATCACTACCCTTCTTTCCTGCTGCTCTATTTTTATGACATTTGCATTGCACGAAGAATTATACATATAAAAATAGATGTCTCACAAACAGTTAATATATTTAAATTGTCAAACAAACCGATGGTACTTTCATCACCAAACTAATAGCAAAACAAATACTTTCTGTTATTGTTTGTTTCCATAACTCCTTTCTTTCGTCTTACTTGATTAACAACTGATTTTTATATAAAACCATCAAAGTAGTTCTTCGGTATCCTTTACCTAAAATGTTATTTCTATATTGCGTAGTTGCCTATCACAACGAAATAAATCTTGTTCGCATTCTCGATTGGCTAAAAGGGAGTTTAACAACAATTTAGAGCCTTGTGCCCCTATTATCGAAAATACAAGTTAGATAATTAGGTAGTTAAGAAACTGTCAGATGTTCCTAGTAACACCATACATTGAGCGTCTCGTCCTTCGCTAGTTGCTGATGTTAATAATATGCACGTAGACATCAATGTTGATGGTAAGCACTGAAATTGATAACGCAATTAACGAAACGTTGCAGTATTGTAGTTCGTAATTTACTGGTTCTTTGCCTTCAGCATCAGCTTTCCATCTCATTCCATGTGTAATCCTATGCATTCAAGAATTTACAGTTTTCAACCTTCTCTATGTGAATTAAATGTATGTTTACACTGCAGTAGCACAAGATAGAAGCTTTATAGATAGTAAGATCACAAAATTATGTTAATTTGTGACACTACCAACTTCCTAGAAAAGCAGGAATTTTCGTTTGCAAGGAAATACATACGGCTTATAGGCATTTGCACTGACTAAAAAAAATTCTTCATTGTCAATCATAATTTACCCGTTCTTTAATGATACACTCTTGAATATTATACTGCAACAGAACTCAGCAATTTATATAATTGAAAGATAGATATGTAATAAATGTCTCCTGCACGAAATTCGACGAATATTCCAAGCCAAATATTCATTTTTATATTAAATAAAAACTTAAATTTTCCTATAGTTCTCAAGGCTTCCGCGGCCAGAACCAGTTGACATAAGGTTTTCTGGGTGTTGTACCGCGTCATAATGTAAGATGGCTATTACTTACTTATTACTTATTTTATCCATATGGTGTAATAATAATAGCCTCTGTGGCTTGTCTGGGCAAGACCATCAGTACACAGGATATTCTTTATTGAAATCACTTCAAACCACGTAGCCATAGAAGGTTTTCATTGATTTTCCGTCAGTTTATCAGATTACAGTCTTGGAAATACTCCTCAAAGTAAGTGCATTAATCTATTTCGAATTAGGATAAAACTATTCAGTATCATATGACACATATCGGAGCTGTTCTGTCTTCAGGTACAACTAAATATATGTGACTGTCATCACTAGGGGATTCTCTGTCTTGCCATCTTGCCATCCACACGAAAAGTAACCCCATACCAGAAATTATGCAAACGCTCCTGTTCATCGTGACAGATCCATTAGATCATTTTCCTCCCTGTGGTTTTAATTTCTAATATTATTAGTAATGTTAATTAAGTCATCGGAACTCCAAATAATGGGTCGTTCTTCTGCTGACAACTTCTGGGGCTTCTTGCAGTTATTTTGACGAAACGTTTTCTATCTTTTGGTTTTGTTGATGATGCTATTGACTATTATTCTTGTTTGTTATCGGATTCCTGTTGATCATCCGGTATTGCCTAATTATTTGTGTGTGGTTCGAAGTAGCGTCATTGTTGTTTACTCTGTGAGATTTTAGCTATACCAACTGTAAGGTTTGAGTAATTTTTGGTATTAAATGCAGCCATTTTGGTTCGCTTCGTGTTCTTTTTTCGGATAAAAGTCTATCTTGCTTCGTCAACGTATGTAGTTGTCACTGTACTGCGACATGGGAGGCATTTGAGACGTTTATTGAAATGTTTTTCTCAAAATCAAGTGACTGATATAGCATTGGCTCTGTAGAAAATTTTATTGCTAATTTTGTGACTCTCTAGGGAAATGCACATAGTTGTTTATTTGCAATCTAATGTAATTTTTAAGGATTTTAAGAATTTCATTATTGTAATCTACTTAACTCAGTAAAGCCAATATTGAGATTTCTAGATGGCGTTTAGGTAGTCGCTGTCACCTGGAGAATAGCTTGAGAAAGACGCTTCATTACGTTGTGTGATCGTTGTACAGAATGAATAGGATATTGAAATGGAAAACGTGCGCTTAAAGTGTGATGAAATCTACTTGTTTCATTACTCGACAAATAAGTGAAATATTTCCTTTTCTTAACATACACAAATATTTATTGCCGCGGTGGGGTAGCCGAGCGGTCTAAAGCGTCTCGCTGCGGAGCGCGCGGTTGCTCGCCGTGGAGGTTCGAGTCCTCCCTGGGGCATGGGTGTGTGTGTTTGTCCTTAGGTTAGTTTATCTAGGTTTAAGTAGTTTGTAAGCTACGGACTGATGACCACGCAGTTTGGTCCGATAGAATTACAAACATTTGAACATTTTGAAATATTTATTTTTCTTTCTACTGCAAACATCTTCAGGCGGGGACTACTTACAAGGATATCGTCAGCAAGAAGAACAAAACAGTTTTACATATCAGACCGTGGAATTTTATCATACTTAATCGGCTAGGTATACTAGAAAAGTAGAAAAGAGGAACTTATAAGTTGAAATTAGAATTGTTGGGGAAGTTCGATGACAGTTAGGTGGGGGGGGGGGCGAAGGGACGCAGTAGTAGGTCTGATAATAAGTAAGAAAACAGGAATGCAAGTAAACTACTATGAGGAGCATAGTGTGCGCATTATCGTAGCAAAGCCAACACCGTCGACGGTATGTGGCCACTAGCTCAGAGGAGACTGAAAAAATGGTATTATGAGATAAAAATAAAATAAGTTATTCAGACAGTTAAGGGAGATGAAAACATGTAATGGGAGACTGGAACTCGATAGTACGGAAAGGAAGATAAGAAGAAATAGTAGGTGAATATGTGCTGGGCAAAAGGGAAAAAAGAGGAGGTAGCATGCTAGAATTTTTCTCAGAGCACAATTTAATCTTACAAACATTTGGTTTAAGCATCATGAAAGAAGGGTTTATACATGGAAGGGACCAGGAGACACCGAAAGGTGCCAAACACTGATCATAGTGTTAAGACGTATCCAGGGGGAAATACAGACTCTGGCCATAATTTATTGGTAGCTTTAGATTAAAACAAGAAATTAAAAAAAAAAAAAAAAAGTTGGAATCTAACTGAAGGAACCAGAATTTGTCAAGAGATTCCAAGGGACCATTAGGCAAGGCTTGACCGAAAAGGAGAAAGTACAACAATAGATGAAGAATGTTTAACATTCAGAGACAAGGTTGTGAAGGCTGCAAACGATCATGTAGGGACGAGGAATAAGTCTAATAGAATCCTTGGGTAGCCCAGGAGATAATTGATGAAATGAGAAAATATCAAAACGTAGCAAGTAACAGGGAGCAAAGACGGCTAAAAATTGAGGTTGACATAAAGTGCAGATTGGTTAAGGAGGAGTACCTAGAGGGCACATTCAAGACCGTAGAATAACGTATGACTAGGGAAGACAGATACAGACTGCAGGAAAATAAAAGAGAGTTTCGAGACAAAAAAGGCAGCTGCATGGTGCACAGATGGAAAACCAGTACTAAGCAAAGAAGAGAAAGCTGGAAGTTGGTAGGAATATATAGACGCCCTATACAAAGGAGATGAGCTTGAAGGCAGTATTGTAGAAATGGAAGTGAAAGTAGATGAAGCTGAGATACGAGATACGACACTTCTAGAGGATTCTGACAGGGTACTGAAAGATATGAGTCGAATCAAGGCCTGGGGAGTAGATGATATTCCCTCTGCACTGCTGACATTGTTGGTAGAGCCAGTCATGAAGATACTGTTCCACCTTGTATGCAAGATGTATGTGACAGGAGAAATACCCTCAAAAACAGAGAAAAATATAATAATTCAAGTGAATGCAAACAAGTGTCAAAATTGCATAACTATTACTTTAATAAATCATGGCTGCAAAATACTAAGAAAAATTATTTACGTACCAATTGAAAAACTAATAGAAACCGACCTCGGGGAAGATCTGTTTGGATTTAAAAGAAATGAAGGAATACTTGAGGCGGTACTCACCCTACAACGTTTCCTAGAAAATAGGTTGAGAATAGGCAAACCTACATTTCTTAATTTGTAGATTAGAAGTAGGCAGGAGTAAAATATAGGGAACGGAAGGGCATTAAAGTTACGCAGTGGCAGGGTAGGGAGTAAGGTACGGTTGCAGACTTTCGCCAAACGTTATGTCTGTAGATTGAGCAAGTTGTGAAGGAACGCCAGGAGATATTTAGATTCGGCATTGAGGTTCAGGGAGAAAAAAACAACTTTTTCGTTTGATGCTGATATTGTGATTCTGTCAGAGACAGCAAATGGGGTGGAAGAGCAATTGAACGGAATGCACAGTGTCTTGTAAAGGGGTTATGAGATGAACACTGACAAAAGCAAAACTTGGATGATGGAATATAGGGTAATGAAATCAGGCGATGCAAACGCCCTTGTAATCATATGACTACGTAATAGTAACTAATCTGAAATGTAGCCTAGTGATTACTTACGGGACGAAAGCCAAATGAGAGAGACGTATCCATTCGTTAAAATTATTGCAGGAGGCTACAATGCTCAAGTTGCAGGCCTGTGGAGATGACCAAATACTTGCAGCATACTTCTGAGGTTTCAGGTTCCAACCCAAATGTAAGGGACTTTCAGCACCCTCTGTCCACATTAGGCACACCACAGCTACGACATATCATTTCATACTGTTTTCGATGGTATGGCTGGAGGATTAGATGAGCAGATCCTAAATTGTGCGTCACAGAATACTTTTTTGTTAATAACACGAAAGAGAATACAATTGACAAGTCGTTACTGCCAATCCTCTTCAATTTTGCATGGAGTTCATATGTTGTAGATCAGTCGAAAACATACATACCCGACCTGTATCCACATTTTCTGATAAAATGAAGCTTTTTGAGGTCCCCATACTCACCAGTGATCACCTGATATTTAAGGTATATACAATATGTCAACCATATACGGTGAGGAGTAAACCTGGCTTTTGGAACGTGAATTTGGCTACATACCTCATTGGAAAAACGCGTTTACTTATTATGCCTTATTTTTTCTCATTCCTCTTGCAATTGTAGGTTTTAATGTAGCTGATAAATAGGATATTAGGGAACTTTTATATAGTTTATACAATGGCCAAACAGTAGTTGTAGTTATTTTGTGTGTACATCGATCAAGCTTAAAAAGAAAGCAAGAAGACGTTAAGAAACGGAATTGAAGAAACATAACTTGGTGGTTTATTGATAAAGTTTTAATTATGTCGGAAACCTGATGTCCCGAAAGGAGGTTAATTGATGAATATTAACAAAAGCAAAACGGGGTAATGGAATGGTCAAAATAATGAGGCTTTGCAGAGGGAATAACGTTAAAAAATGATACAATAAGGATATTATGTGTTTGTAATTCTATGGGATCAAATTACGTTGGTCATCAGTCCGTAGTCTTACAAACTACTTAAACTAAGTTAACCTAACCTAAAAACAACACACACATATCCATGCCCGAGGGAGGATTCGAACCTCCGACGTGGGAGGCCGCACGATCCGTAAAGTGGCGCTCCAGACCGCTCGGCTACTGCGCGGCTAAGGGTAGTAAACGGGTTTTGGTAACTGGACAGTAAAATATATGAGACCGTCGTAGAAAAGATATATAATGTAAAACTGCAGTGGGAGGCAAAGCATCACTGAAGGAGAGATATTTGTTATCGTCGAGTACCAATTTAAGTGTTAGCAAGACTTTTCTTATAGTATCTGTCTGTAGTGTAGCCTTGCACGGGAGTGAAACATAAACAGCAAACACTGCAGACAAGAGTTGTTCGGAAAATCAGGTTATTATTTACTATGCAATGTGGCATAGAAACATGGAACACTGATGTCCTTTGGAAACAAATTTTTCACATACTTTCACATTAATGGCCAAAATATTTTTCTACAAATTGCTACATATTTGTTCCTTTGTCTTTCGTTGACGTATTAAGTTGTAGGCAATAATTTTCTTTTGCGTAAAAACTTTCATGTACTAAGAGGAATTAATTATTTATGCTTTTAAACGGTTTATGTAAGTTTTATACTTTGTTTCGTTATTGAATATCTCTATTTATGTTAATTAATCCATTTTTATTTCACTTATAATTTTGTTATATACCTTTATAATTTTGTTATGTATTGTTGTTTTACTTATAATTTTAGTGACACCTACTGGCAGTTCGCTGTCTTTCAATCATGAGCTCACACTGTCTGTTGCTTTGCTCATTTGCTCTGTACTGCCTGCATCCTACGTGCTGTAATTGCGCACCAATCTCTTTTGTAAGAATGGTATGTTTCGCACTGATCTGCGCTGAACCGGACATGTTTTGTTTGGCTTTGACTGCCCATTACTTTTAGTTTTTTTGTTTGTTTTTTTTTTTTTTTTTTTTTTTTTTTTTTTTTTTTTTTTTTTTTTTTACGCAGTGTTTCATCACAATAGTAAACGCTGTCATGTCGGTGTAGCCAATTTTGTTTATGGGCTACTGTTACACAATATATCTTAAGCTAATATTTACTATCGTACGCCATTTTTATCTATTTGCCATGTTTCTTTCCCTGTATGGGTAACAGTCCGTTACTATTTCAGATCTGAAAATGGATGGAGAAACCTATTATCACCTTAAATGTTTTACAACCACTGACGGTTTTACCTACAATATTGACCATGAAAAGAGTTTAGTTTAATTTTCTTAAACTTCAGAAAATATTTTAGGTCACTTATGTCCTCGTGAAATATATCATAAACTAACATAATTAGATTTTGGAGGGAATGAAGGGAACGATCGCTTCCCTGTGCACGTGTATCAGTACCAGTACTTTTACGTCTACATAAACAAAAACAAACCGCTTGTACAACCGCTAGTCAGTTTTTCTTTTTTTCATTCCCAAGTTAAACGACGAAAAAACTATTGTTTATAGGCCCCTGTACGACCTAAAGATACTTTTGTGGTTCGTATGCGAAATCTAAATTGGTAGTACTGAATTGTTCTTCAGTTAGATTAAAATGCCGCATTTTTATTGGTTCCCCTCATGGATTCCCTTAGGGTTCACAAAACATTTCTATAATATTTGCTTGTAGATCTAAACTAAAGCTAACAAATGCAGCAGGTTGCCCCTTAATTGCTTCTGATTCTTCAAAATAACATTCGAGCAGTACTCAAGAATATGTCTCACTTGTCTTACATACGGTATCCCTTATAGGTGAACAACATACTCTTTAAATTCTCCCAGTCAACTTAAGTCGACAAGCCACGTTCGTTAAGTCTGTCCTTAAAACGTTCATCCTCGTTCCATTTCATATGGGTGCGAAACGTTACACTTAGGTATGTAATAGATGCGACTGTCAAGCAGCACATTAGCACATTAGTAATTATGTCTTCGGTAATAACGGGCTTTCATATACGAAAGTTCAACTAACAACGCACCACTCCATGTGAAAATACAGGCAAGAACAGCACCCAACTCAGTAGCAACGATAAAACATTGAAAGCCCTGACTCAAGCAGTGAAACTAGACATAAATATTCATGTCGCTTGAAAGGGAAAAACTAAATAACTTTATTTCAAGGTCCCTCCTAACCAATTACACAATATATATAGGGTGTCCCACATATGGTTATCACCAAAAATATTTCTGGAACAACAACAGCTATTGTAAAACGAATTTCGGCGGTATAAATATAAGGCAGGGGCTCATGAATGTAAATATCTTGAAACATTCTAAAACGAAAGCATATGCGTTATTTAACACAACCTTATGTGTTTTCAGATGGACACCCTATGTTATTTCATCAGCAATTTACAGCGTGGCAAACAATATAAACCATCGCATTGATTGCATCGCAGTGCGCCAATTACACCCCGAGATATTGCGAAGCAAAGTTGACGTTTGAAATACGCGAAATACTGCTCAGGACGTGCGCTACCCGCGCGTTTCGCGTATTTCAAGCGTCAAATTCGCTTCGCAATATCTCGGGATGTAATTGGAGTATTGCGATGCAATCAACGCCATTGTTTTTGTGATTTGTCATGCTATAGATTGCTGATGAAATAATATAAGGCGTCGATTTAAAAAACCA
Organism: Locusta migratoria; assembly: GCA_026315105.1. Taxonomy (NCBI): domain Eukaryota; kingdom Metazoa; phylum Arthropoda; class Insecta; order Orthoptera; family Acrididae; genus Locusta; species Locusta migratoria. Next base: position 110,740,360 of record CM048747.1, read on the forward strand.
TAAGTTTGTGTTAAAAATACATATGCTTTCGTTTTAAAATTTGTATTCACATTCATGAACTCCTGCCTTACACTGATACCGTTTTACAATAGCTGCAATTGTTCCAGAGATGTTTCGAGTGATAACGATATGTGGGACACCCTGTCTAATATACGCAGTAGCGTATTACTTTCACAAGTACTTATTAGCAAATTCTTTTCCCTGTTAGCCGCGCGGGATTGGACCCGTGATCTAAGGCGCCATGCCACGGATAGTGATGCATCTTTCCGTCGCAAATTACAGTCCTCCCTCGGGTATGTGGGTGTATGTTGTCTTTAGCACAAGGTAAGGTCAATTTAAGTAGTTTGTAAGTCTAAGGACCGATGACCTCAGCGGTTTTGTCCTTTGGCTTGCAAGCATTTGAAGTTTGTTTCTCTAAGTAAAACTAGAATCACTGCATTTTTGTATCAAAATTGTATGTGTAAAATATTCTATATCAAACCTACCTTGTATCTCTCAAATGTACCTCGTGGATACAACATTTATAAAATTAAAAAAGTAACCTACAACAGTATACGAGGAATACTGCACTGAAGCACGTATAATCAAGCCTATATGTTTATAATAATATTTACAACAAAACTTTATTTTTCATTATAAGGTGAAATTTATGTATTACGAAATAAATACCAATCGGTAAATGTCTGTTGATGGCCTAATAAGCCGAAAATCAATTCACAAAATAAATAAAACCGTAGAACAAACACAAAATTGTGTATTTTAATCTTTATAATCAGTAGATAATTTTTATTACAGCAAGTAGTATGCATCTAAAATATCACACATAATACATCACATATACCAGTCACTAGATGGACAGAAAACTTCTGCATATCAAGTAGTATTATCTTACACAGCAAACTAAACACCGTAACATGTATACACATGTAAAATCAAAACCTGCACAAACGCACACTATTTCTGGTGAGAACAGCTCGAAGTTCTATCGAAACCTTCTAACCAGAAATAGGTAGAAATACTGGAGTAGCGACCTCCTTGCCAGTTAGATAATTAAACACAACATTACACATAGCACTCACACTCTACACATTGTTGCAGTGATGAGAAAGTTGGATGCCTTTAGGCCATGATGTTGTATGTTTTACTAAAAAAAACTCAATGTACGAGTTTGAGTGTAGAGTGTGAGTGGCAATGTGTAAAGTTGTGTTGGATTGTGTTGGCTGTGTATTGGATTGTGGTAGTTATGCTGATACGTCATAAAATTCAGTATATATGTTTCCTTTTTCTGAAGAATTATTTAAACAATTTTATACACTAAATAACATATTAATGAATTACTACATTATATTAATAAGGATAAAAGCATTTCTGTTGATCTTTATGTAAAACCGAATTATGGGAAGTTACGTCAGTCACCATTTCTGTTTACTTTATCGCCCTATCTGTTGGGCAGCATTGTTTCCATTTCGTTTGTATTTTGTGAGTAATTTAAACTCACTGGTGAACTCTGGTGGTCATCTATATCAATATTGAAGTATTTTATCCATTTCAGCAACTGTTCAGATTATAAATTAATGAAATGCAGCAACCAGTTGCTTGTAGTTACTTATTTTTAACTTTAACGACCGGTTTCGGGCGCTTGAGTGCCCTTCTTCTGGTCTATTTTTGTACTGTTGATTAATGAATATACATGCTAGTCTAGCATGTATATTCATTAAGGAACAGTACAAAAATAGACCAGAAGAAGGGCACTCAAGCGCCCGAAACCGGTCGTTAAAGTTAAAAATTTTTACATCACTGCTGTAAGAACAGTTTCTAATATATCACATTGGTACACATCCATATTGATGTGTTAAGCAAATAAAATTTACATATCAATAATAAAATGACAGAATCCCTCCTTCTCAAGGTTTACGTTAGAGGCACTTCAGAATCAAGCTCAGTACTCAGTACTCAGTACTGAGCTTGATTCTGAAGTGCCTCTAACGTAAACCTTGAGAAGGATGGATTCTGTCATTTTATTATTGACATGTAAATTTTATTTACAACCGGCCGCGGTGGCCGAGCGGATTGCGGCGCGTCAGTCACGTTCTGCACGACCACTACGGTCGGGGGTTCGAATCCCCGCTCGGACATGGATATTTCTGCCGTCCTTAGTATTAGCTAGTTCGTAAGTACTTTGTAAGTTTATGGACTGACGACCCCATAGTTAAGTCCCATAAGCTATACAAACATTTTATTTGCGTGACATATCAATATGGATGTATACCAAAGTGCTATATTAGAAACTGTTGTTACAGCAGTGATGTAAAAAATTACGACAGGTCTGAAGATGGCGTGTAACACGCCGAAACCGGTCATATAATTAAAAGAAGAAAGCATTCTTGGCTGACAAAGTCTTATTAAATTGCATAAATGATTAGTAAATTTACTGAAAAAACATCAGTTTCTGATACAGAACCAAATTGGGAAATTGACAATTGGGAAATTAACAATTAGCAAATTGGCAAATCACTCAGCTCAACACCGAATTGTTTACGACTTGCAGTTACAATATACATTTGGCAAGATTCAGCATACCATGTTATATCAACGAGTTTTTTCCAGTTCCATGCAAATATTTGGTGTCTGTCATGAAATTGACAATTAGCAAATTGGCAAATCACTCAACTCTAAACTGAAGTGTTTACATATATACATGTGGCGTCTGTTCCGAAAGAACAGACGTCACTTCTGATCTTGCAGCTGTTATTATTTAATATTCATAGAATATATGACATCAACTGAAGTGTTTACGACTTGCAGTTACAATATACATTTGGCAAGATTCAGCATACCATATCAACGAGCTTTTTCCAGTTCCATGCGAATATTTGGTGTCTGTCATGAAATTGACAATTAGCAAATTGGCAAGCCACTCAGCTCTAAACTGAAGTGTTTACGACTTGTAGTTACAATATGCATTCATCGACATCTACATAGATACTCTGCAAATCACATTCAAGTGCCTGGCAGAGGGGTCATTAACCACTTTTATAACTTTTCTCTACCGTTCCATTCTCTAATAGCGCGCGGGAAGAAAGGACACGTAACTCGTTCCGTTTTCGATCTGATTTCTCTCTCTCTCTCTCTCTCTTTTTTGGATGGTCATGTCTCCCTAAGTAAGTGGGTGCTAGTAAAATATTTTCACATTCAGAACTAAAAGTCGGTGACTGAAACTTCGCAAACAAATCACGCCGCAATGAATAACGTCTTTCTTTTAATGACTTCCACCCCAATTCGTGCAACATTTCCGTGACGCTTTCCCCCCCGTAACGTGATAGAACAAAACGAGCTGCCCTTCTCTGAACCTTCTCAATGTCTTCCGTCAGTCCCAACTGGTGAGGGTCCCACAAGGGGCAACAGTACTCCAGGAGAGGACGCACAAGTGTGATGTAGGCAGTCTCTTTGTTGGAGCTGGTGCATCTTCGAAGCGTTCTGCCGATGAAACATAACCTTTGGTTCGCCTTCCCCACAATATTTTCTGTGTGTTCTCTCCAGTCAAAGTTGTTCGTAATTGTAACTCCTAGGTATTTGGTAGAATCTACGACCTTAAGGTTTGACTGATTTATCGCGTAATTGAAGTTCAGCGGATTTCTTTTAGTGGTCATGTGTATTACTTCACACCTTTCTTTATTTAGTGTCAATTGCCAATTTTCGCACCATGCAGAAATTTTGTCTAAATCGCTTTGCAGTTGCTTTTGATCCTCTGTTGACTTCAGTAACCGGTAAACGGCAGCATCATCCGCGAACAATCTAAGAGAGCTATTCAGATTGTCTCCTAAATCATTTATAAACACGAGGAAAAGTAGGGGACCTATAACGCTTCCCTGTGGAACGCCAGATATCACTTTTGTTTTACTCGATGATTTACCGTCAATTACAACTAAATATGTTCTTTCTGATAGGAAATCGTTAATCCAACCGCACAATTGGGGAGATATTCCATAAGCACGCAATTTCTTAAGAAGCCGCTTGTGGGGTACAGTGTCAAAAGCCCTCCTGAAATCAAGAAATATGGAATCGATTTGAGATTCCTTGTCGATGGCTCTTAACACTTCATGTGAATAAAGGGCAAGCTGTGTTTCGCAAGAGTGATACTTTCTGAATCCGTATTGATTGGCAAGATTCCTCATACCATGTTATATCAACGAGCTTTTTCCAGTTCCATGCGAATATTTGGTGTCTGTCATGAAATTGACAATTAGCAAATTGGCAAGTCACTCAGCTCTACACCGAAGTGTTTACGACTTGCAGTTACAATATACATTTGGCAAGATTCAGCATACCATGTGAATGAGCTTTTTCCAGTTCCATGGGAATATTTGGTGTCTGTCATAAACGGTCTCTAATTGTTTGCCCTGAAATAAACGGAAAGAGACATCTGACGCTTCACTGCGAGTGAGGGTGTGGCCCTCTGCAAAGTTAACAGACGCGCCACTTTAGAGACGGCTAGAGACAGAGACAGAGGGGGCGGCCAGTGCAGAGAGAGACAGGGAGGCGGTAAACAAGCGGGCCCGAATAATTTTTCGCCGCAGGGCGGGCGGAAGCGAGGGCGGGGGCGGCGCGGCGCGGCACGCCGGGGGCGGCGTCCGTGCGTCCGCTCCCCGCTGCGCCGCTGCTGCCGCCCGCGGCCGCGCTTGTAATTAAGAGGCAGCGGGGAAGTCCCGCGCGCTGACAAGTGCGCAACGCAGGGCGCCGGCAATTTGCATGCCGCGCGGCACAGGGGGTTCCCCGCTCGTGCGCTCTCCACTGCAATATTGCCGCGCGCTCTGTTGCTGTGTGCGCGAACGCACGGGATACGCACGACTCTGGTCTTACGCCTCATCACGCTGAAGGAAAATCCTTGACTAAGAAATTGCAGTCACCCCAATAGCTGCGCTTTAGATTCATGCAGTTTTATGATCAACGTTTAACCAGCTGCAGTTATAGACATCTGCAGGCAAATCGCTTTTTCTGTCAATTTACACAAGCTGTTTACTGGATAATATATTAATTAATATCGGATGCGGCTTATCAGTATATTTGACACTGAATAGAATCGACAGCCCTTAATTTTTATAAACAATTGATTTTTAGCTACTATTTTCGGCTTCAGACCCTAAAACAAATACTTAATTGTATCCATATCCCATTATATCCATATCCCATTAAAGCAGATTGGAGATGACCTTCAGATTTTACATAAACAGGATAAGGGAAGAAAGTTAGATCTGCTAGAACAGCTGGAGATTACAATACATAACGCCAAAAGCGACGTTTCATTAAATGAACAAGTTCAAGGCAATACATACAGCTTTTTTAAAAGCTTTGTGGACATATTATAACAAAAGGCGTTTATTTGAAATTTCAACCTCTGTCTTACTGTACAAACGATTTCGCGACACCTGAAACCTGTACCCACTACCTTGTGGATGATCTTTGTCATTTAGAGGTCTTTGTGTTTCATATGCATACGTGCGCCCCACTCGTGTTGTTGACTCCGTGCGCTTCACTAGTGTTATGCGCCGCCAGTACTGGGGTCTGTTTTCAATATTGACGAAGTACAGTATGCTCAGGACCTTTCTACGGAGACACGCTTACAAGGGAAGTAACCACGTTTTCTTTTATTACGTTTTAGATTTTATTTGTCTGTGGTTTTAAATATTCTTGTATATTTTATCTGATGATGAGGGCTTGACCCTTGAAACGCGTCATATTTTAGTGTTTTATACACAATCTATATGGTTGAGCCTACTTGACAAAATAACCTAAAACAAATAGTTCTTTCTCCTTACACAGTACTCGGAGCCCACTAAAATGGTGTCGTCATTTCACGAGTCCTCCTCTCTGTCAAGCTTAACTCCCGTCGCCCCATAATTTTTGTATTCCGTGACATGTAAGAAGCCTGCGACCGTGTATGTCATTGCAATCTCCTTCTCATTTTTATATATAAAACCATTCTAGAGCGCAATGATTTTTATTTATATCAACTAGTTTCGGTACATTTTAGACCATCTTGAGGATTGCAACTCTGAAATGTATCATAGTTATATTTAAAGGACCTTAAAGTATATGCATTAGTGTCAACATTAAACTCAGTTAATAAAGAGAAAAAAAATAAAACTGTGTTATAACCATTGATGTTGTGCCAGCTGCACCCATCTTTGATAGCCAATGAAAATACTATATAGATAAATTTAACCAAAAAAATGTTATACATTTCTTTGTATTTGTCTGAGAGAAAATAATTATGATCATCTTTCTGATATGTTAAACGAAGATCAAAAAATTTAGATACTGACGTAAATTGCACCAGGTTCTAATAGATATTTTCAATTCTATGAGTTGTTCTGCAGTGTTGTATGCAAATTTACTGGCATGAAAAGAATAACTATAAAACTTGTTTAAGATACATACATAGCAATTCAACATAGCTTACTTTGCATTCCAAAACTATTGTATTCTTTTCTCATTGAAATTTATTTAAAGCTATTGTTTTCCTGATAATATTCAAAGCTCGGTTGATTTTACTAGTTAACCCTTTACAACGCTATTCAATCAAATTTTAGGTAAACAGAACCGTATTTAAAAGACCTTAATCTATTGCACAATGCTTTAGGTTGTCATCTTTGGTTAAAAAATACTGTATTATGACAATGTAACATGTTAGGAGTGACATTACAAAAAGTTACAGTTCAGATGACGTCATGGAATGATACTCATAGCTATTAGTTAATAGTAAGAAAGATATTGTACTGAAGTTAAGAGTAGACAGAACAATCTTAATTCTATTGTATAGTTCCTAAGGTGGTCACTTTTGTTTAAAAAACATGTTGTATCATAACATTATGAAAGACTACAATTCAAATGGCGTTTAAAAATTATAGTATTGTATAAATAAAGTTCATGGTTGGCAATTAACGTAAAAAAGATAAAATTAAGGCATATGATCTGTCTAAGAATAAAAGTTGAATGCTTGAATATTACATTTTTGCATTATGTACATGGTTGTCAATTGTATGAATCGATATATATATGCGTGTGTGTGTGTGTGTGTGTGTGTGTGTGTGTGTGTGTGTGTGTGTTGCACATGTTTGTCATTGGCTAAAAACAGACTTCAGAGGAGTAAACATTTAAATTATATATATGAATAAGTGGAAGTAATTTTTCCCCCTAAAATCAATCTGTTCATTTAAGATTTGTGTAAAATTTTTCTTTTGTTACATATATATCTTTATTTGTTCTAACACATTAAGATGTAATCCTTTTGGAGCAGTGTGTAAGATCTTGAAGTTGTTTTTAATCGTGCCATGAGAATGTTTGTTTCCAATTATATTCTGCCAGAAAACTACCAGCAACACCTACTATGTGTTCATGATACCATGTTTGGAAATTATATCCCATTTGTCCAATATAATATTTTACAAATATGTTACAAATCACTTTATAGACATCAGATTTTCAGTATTTGATATCTTTACTGTAGGTTTCAGCCTATGTTGTAGGTTGTTATTCGTTGAAAAGGTAAGGGTGTGGTCAGTATTATTAAATAATTAATTTCAGATGTATATTCTCTATATAACATGAAGGCATATCTTCTGTCTCCCTTCTCTTCTCTCTGATCTATTCCAAAAGTTTTTTGCACTTTGTTACATATTGAATGTACAGTGTCCACAGTGAAATTATTAGATTTAGCTATTTGTCAGTTCCTTCTGTACTTCGTTGTTATCCAATGAGAGTTTGAAAATTCTATGGATCATTGTTTGGAAAAAGACTCTTTTGCATTTGTATGGATGACAGGAGTCTGCATTTATTTTAACATCTGAGTTTGTCTGTTTTCTGTAAATTGCAAACTGATGTTTACCTTCCTTTTTTGAGATGGTTGAGTCCAAAAATTTACACTGTTATCATTTTCATGTTCTACTGTGAATACAATATCGCAGTTTGTTCAATTTCTGTAACACATCATTTATTTCAGCTGGAGATACCTTGTATAAAATAATTGTATCATCTAAAAACCTTTTTACAATAAATTATTTTCTCTGCAATTTTAGGATTATTTTCAAATATTTTTTCTTCCAAGGAGTTGACAAAGATATCAGCCGTAGTTCCTGCTAATTAATGACCCATTTCTCGGCCATCTTTTTGGTAAGACAACGGGTTTCTTGAGTCCGAGGTCATCTTTGACGGAGCCAAGCAGCAGCCTGGTCTTGGAAGGCGTACGGAAAACAGTCTTTATGTTAAAACGTTTTAAAAGCCTCCCAATTTTAAAAGAAACGCCTTCAGCATTAGGAAAGAATGGTAGAGCCCTATGCTCCTCTACACAATGCTGGTGTCTGCTTTGAAGTACAGGAACAGGTGCAAATTTGTAACACTTTTGCATCAGTTGTCAATAAATAGTCAATCAATGATTTACTTCCAGTTGACGATGACCCAGGGAATGTAAATAAAAATTGCTAAGAAGCTCGAACTCAAATATGTCTCGCACACCACATAAAGGATGTGACGTAAAAGGCAGGGAGGTCTCCTATCAGGCTGGCGGTGGGGAATGCGGTCTAATAAATAACATTTGAGGGCAGGCCAAAGACGTCACGGAATGACATGGAAGCACATGGAGACTATCAGCTTCCCCCTGTATCTGTAATGTCATATGATTTCTCAAGCATAGAAACCTTACATAACATTGACGATCTACGGAACTAAAGACTATCTGTGAGAGAAATATGACTCTCCGAATCGAAAAAGGCAGCCCACTGGTTGGTTAATAATAACCTGAAGAAACGACAATTGTTAAGGCACCTTCTCCTGGCTTTACGGTTTCTTCTGATCACCCCGCACAGATTAAATAAGCTCGTTATCTCTATCGCCCTCTTTCCCTTTGGTAATCTGGCAGTCTCATAGTCCTTGATCGTTACAACAGCAACAACGAACTGGTGGCCTGGATCAGACACCTCCTTGTCACCTCACAATTACTGGACAATTTTTCTTGCTTTCAATCGGGAAAATGGACTTCCTCTACACTTGAGACCAGCTGATATCAATAATCGAAGGATGCAGGTTTAGTGACAAACAATATGAGAGAACGGTATTCTGGTCTAATTTCCAACAGACTACTATTAACAACGAAGCATCCACCGCTATTAAAATGTCATCAATGTAGTGATCCAAGGTCTCGCTATGGCTCTGTTCACGATGAAAATTCCACTCAACTAGCTCGTGAAAGAACCGGGCTAGTAATTTAGTCTAGTCTAGTAATTTAGATCGAATGAACCGCAGTGACTCCACACGCTCACAAGCGCCAGCACTTCATCGACCTACCTTCTTTGGGCCAAAGGATCAAAACCGGAAACACTGGCACATCAGATACAAGTAATACGGTTGTACGGTTGTTTCACTCTGTACTCCACTGTCAACCACAACAAATCTACCAATAGTTCATTATAATCTACAGACAGATTAGTTCCGCGTTGGATGATAACCCATAATGGGTTCGGCAATTTGTTGGTCAGGCCACCTACAAAGTTCCTGCTCAACAACCGCTTCCCTCTTCCAAAATTCTTCCATTTCTTTTTTTTTTTTTTTTTTTTTTTTTTTTTTTTTTTTTTTTTATCCTCTTCCTGATGGGAAGAGGCGGGAACAGGAAGAGCCTATTGCTCTTTGGTGCCTTATATTATCTTATTTTATGCTTTTATGCCGTTGGGATACCATTTATTTGTTCAGTAGGATTGGATTATCTTTAATTCTAGAGTGTCTACTCATTAATAACGCTTTCTTTCGCATGGGAGGGTGATAGATCCTCCCTAAAACCTCAACAAGGATCGGAAGAGACTGTTGTTTGTTTGGTTCTTGTGTTGCATCTTGACTTTGTTGTGTTGTCTCAGTTGTTCATTTTTTCTTGTATCGTCTTCTTCTTCTGTTTCTGTTTAGGAGTTCGTCATCCATTTCTTCTGAGTTTAGCGTTGTGGCTGATGGTGTATTTGTGATCTTCATACTGGTTATGATAGTTTTTGGAGGAAATTGGTATTTCTTCTTTGGATAGTTGTAGTATGATTTTCTCATTAATCAGTTGTTGCTGTTTTGTTTTGAAGTCTCAAAAATGTTCAGATGTTTGTAAATCTATCGGACCAAACTGTGTGGTCATTAGTCCGTAGCTTACAAACTGCTTAAACTAAGGTAAACTGGTAAACTAACCTAAGGACAACACACACACACACACACACACACACACACACACACACACACCCATGCCCCAGGGAGGACTCGAACCTCCGACAGCGAGCAACCGCGCGCTCCGCAGCGAGAAACTTTAGACCGCTCGGCTACTCCACCGCGGCTTTTGAAGTATATTTTCGTCAAGTTTTGTTGCCAATTTCATCCGTCTAGTTTTAATCGGGACTGTATTGATGTACTGGTAAACCCTGTTGTTGCTTGCTCTGGCGTTCAACATGGTAGTGTGGCGCAGTATTCGTCTTTCTGTGGCCATGATGTTTGCGGCGTTGTCCTATTGCGCCATCCAGACAGGCGAGGAATATTCCAGCAGTGGTCTGATGAATTATTTATATATGTAGATTATTGTTGCCCCTCTCGTCCTGTTTCTGAGTAGCCTGATGAGATTCGGCCGTGTGTTGGCTCTGTAGTGCGTGATATCCAGGAGATGTGTTTGTCTACCGTTATGCCTAGATATTTAGCTGTCTCTTTGGCTTGTATTGTTTGACCCCAGAGTTTGACTATGGCATCTTTGGGGTTATGATTTCGAGTTCTTGTGTTGCTGTGTTCGCCGGCCGCGGTGCCCAGCTGACTGCGGCGCGCCAGTCACGGTCTGCACGGCCACTACGGTCGGGGTTCGAATCCCCCCTCGGGCATGGATATTTGTGCCGTCCTTAGTATTAGCTAGTTCATAAGTAGTTTGTAAGTTTAGGGACTGATGACCCCGTAGTTAAGTCCTATAAGCCCTACAAACATTTGAACATTTAATTTGTTGCTGTGTTTGAAGTGCACAAGCTGTATTTGGTGGCGTTTGATTTGATTCTCCATTTTTAGAGCCACTTTGGCATTTGTAGGTTGGTTTCGGTTGTGGTACGGTTGGGACACCAGTAGTCCATATCATCAGCGTAAAGCGTGAGGCCTTTGTTCCATTTCTGTGGAAGAGGGGTGTCCGATGTGTATAAACTGTATAGGAGTGGTGAGATGATGGAACCTTGTGGGACTCCTGACTCTGGCGTGAAATCGTTCGAAATGCCTTCGCTTACGTAGATTCTCGATGGACGGTTGACTAGAATGTTCGACAAGAGTGTGGTGAACTGCGGGGGGATTCCCATCTGTAGCAGTTTGTAATATAGTCCCTCGTGCCACACTTTGCCGAAATCCCGTTCAATATCTAAGAAGACGGCGGATGCGCAGTCCAAGCTGTTTAGGCCTGTTGTGATTCCGCTCCATAGCTGAATGATCGTCGGCGCTGGCTGGCTGCTGCAGCAGAACTTGGCCACTCAGCAGGCGAGACGCGATGTCCCGCCGTGTCCGTCTCTGGGATGATCCCCCCTCGGTGTGTCACACTGGGTGTCGGAGGCAGTCACATTAACGCCCTGCCGCTGTAATTAATATTTCGTGGAGCGGGATCCCATAGCCACTGTAATTATTCCGACCAATTAATCGCCCACTCTAATTGATTAATTAATTAACGTCGCTAACAGTGATTCCGAACCGGCGTTTGCCTACCGCTCTCAGACAAACAGCCGTGCAGATATACGGTAACCGGCGGATACGCAGCAGTGCCGTGTGCTGCGGCTTACGGAAGTGGCACTTTTTATTCCAGCACGTAGCGGTACACGTCCCTTTTATTTTTTCCTGAATACGTTTAACATCACAATATCCCATGGTTAAAATCGTAGCCGAGGCGTGTTTCCATAGAAAGAAACAATTAAAAATATCGCTGTATGGGACAACCTAACTTCGATCTGTTCTCGTGAATATGAAACTTCCTGGCAGATTAAAACTGTGTGTTGGAACCGGTGCTCGAACCTGGGACCTTTGCCTTTCACGGGCAAGCGCTCTACCACTGAGCTACCCCGACACGACTCACGGTGCCGCCCCATAACTTCAAGTTTGCAGAATAGGAGGAGAGTTACTGGCAGAATGGAAATTTTGGGGTGGCACCGTGAGTCGTGCCGGGGTAGCTCAAAGAGCGCTTGCCCGCGAAAGGCAAAGGTCCCAGGTTCAAGTCCCGGTTCCGGCACACAATTTTAATCTGCCAGGAAGTTTAATATCAGCGCACTCTCCGCTGCAGAGTGAAAGTTCCATCCTAGAAACGTCCCTTAAGCTGTAGCTAAGCCATGTCTCTACCCTATCTTCCAGGAGTGCTAGTCTTGTAAGTTTCGCAGGAGAACGTCTGTGAAGTTTGGAAAGTAGGAGGCGAGGTACTGGCAGAATTGAAGTTGTGGGGCGGCACCGTGAGTCGTGTCGGGGTAGCTCAGTGGTAGAGCACTTGTCTGCGAAAGGAAAAGGTCCCAGGTTCAAGTCCCGGTTCCGGCACACAATTTCAATCTGCCAGGAAGTTTCATATCAGTGCACACTCCGCTGCAGAGTGAAATGTTCATTCCGGTATTGTCGTGAATGTTGCAGAGTGGTTTGTATTAAACAATGTACAACGGGGTATGTTAGAAATTTGTGTTATAAATGGATCGTTTCATACATTGTTAGAAAACTGTGACAAGTGTATTCAGTGTCCTAGATTAATTTGGTTCTTTGCAGTATTTGTAATGTTAGAGACAAACGAAAAATTATTTGCCCTTACATTTACTGTCGCTCTATGTATTTCTTTATTCTGATATCAGTACTTAAATGCTGCAAGTGAAGAAATCCACAGAAACTGCAACTAACATTTATATAGCAAACTTGTCCCACTGTTGTTTATATTATTTGTAGAATATATGTTGTAAGCGAAAGACTGGCAGGATAAGATTAAAAGAAGTGAAAATAAAATAAGCAGTCTCGCATATCCGGACGTCCTAATGGTGATGGCAGATTCGATTGAACGGTTGTAATCTAATATTTCATCACTATTCAGGGATCTAAGTTAAATGGTGTGAAGATCAGCATATCCAAAAGTAGAGCGATGTCTGTGGGAACGACTTGTAAAGTGACTGAGTGCCAAATTAGTGGCACAAAGAACAGGGGAACAGTTTCCAGAATTTTTTATGTGTTTTTTGACAGGAAGGCAACAAAGTAAAAGGAGGCAAGAAGTAACAAACCTAAGGCAGTGTATGCTTAGCTTCTACTCTCTTCCCAAGACATATGGCAGTACCAAGAGTAAGTTGACACTGTACTGTTCTCTCTTTCGACCAACTTTGTTGCATGTTAGTGAAATGTGGGTGGGTAAAAATCGATAAGGTTCACATTACAGATATGAACCCTAACAAAGATGGCTGCAAGTACTAAAAGGTGGGCACAATGGGAAGAAGGTGTTCATAATGAGGAAACACCATAGGTGAAGCAGAGCAAACAGGCTTATGTAGTGTGGTTATGTTACACGTATGGGAGAAATAAGATTACCTAAGAGACTCAAGAGTTCACGTTTCTAGTTGAAAAACAACATTGTCTTTCCATGTGTATTGTTGGAATGAAACTTTCTACAGTGGTTTAGAGCTCCTGATTACACTTTAACTAGCTTCTATTCATCTCATCTACCGGGAGGCGTGATGCAAATGTCGAGTAACCGAGGAAATCTCTGTAGAAAGGTTTCCTGATAGAATTTTTCCCATGAGCGTACATTTTGCAGAAAATCTATTTCATGTAAGGCAACAGTATTTATGGGAAACTCTGTTAGTTCGAAAATACCTACCTCAAGTGGTTTCAACTCTTAATAAACTCTTTAGTACGTAACGTATTGGCTGTAATTTATTCTTATCGCGAAGATTACATATCTAATTCCTACTTCAAGCCATGTTTGAAATTTTAAAATTGGAATAAACATTAGGGTTGCTCCGATGACAACGGCAAAATTTGGCGAGTCGCATAATGCCCGTCGTCGTGAAACAGGATCCCTTAATTAGTATACCTTTTACGACACGTATTCCCGTTGGGGAAGCTGTGTTACACTGATTTGATTACAAACCCACTATCAGCACACGATCCATAGGTAAGGCGTAATACACATCCCATGGCGATGTGTAGGTCTTGCATACGACAGGCATGCAGCCCTGTTTTGATTGTGTCAAGACTAGTCAGCTGATGAGCGTCACTAGCTTGTGGTTTTTTTTTCCTTGTATATCGCAATAGTGTAGTTTGGTAATTTGCCGAGAGTTAGCGCCAGTATGAAACATGGCGACTTCAGGTACTGTAACTGCCATGGAGCGATCCCTGTCGACAGACAACACTTATTACACAGTGGTGTACCGGAAAACACACTCAAGAGTCATCAATTGGAATTGTTTAATAGATAGCTTCTGTCGCAGGACTTTCCATACTGTCGTTGGAGGCATTTTGAGTTCACGGGTTGGACTAATTATGAATTTGTCCCTCGTACGCGCTCCACATTCAGTTATACTGGAACATCCGGTTCACTTTGCCGGGCACAAGCAGTCCGTCATAACGAATATCTTGTGCCACTGGTAAACGGCCTTCCTTGTTGGTGGCTTCCTACCGTACTTGCTTCTAAACATCCGTTGAACAGCTGTAGCACACCCGTTTTTGTCGAACACACAGGACGCTCGCGACTAGCGCTATCGGCAAATTACCAAACTATGCAGTGGTGGTGTAGGGGAGAGTCTAAGATGACGAATTTAGAATTTCTCCGTGAACAGCTGTGCTACGTGCACTATGGTATTGATTCATTAGGGAAATCTGGAGGCGTGCCTGTTTAACTGGAACCGTTTCGTAATTTTGTTTTGTTGACAACAGAGGCTTTGAAGATGACGCTGTTTTCGTAACAATTTCTCCTTGAGTTTAAGGAAGTTTCATGTAATTTATTTTAATGAATAATAGTTCTTTTCTCTTAAGCCTTATGGATTTTCTGATGCTTTAATAATGGTTTAATGAAATAATTCTGAGAGATGTTGTCCATGTTAAACTTTGTATCTAAAATGTTGACTTCGGTTAAGATAACGAATTATGCAGAGGCTAAGATCGCGAGTTCACTATCAAGGGCCTTATGAGCATAGGAATAGAGCCTTAAATTCACAGAATTATAGTGATTAAGACTTGGCGCTATCACTAACAACAGACAATAACATCAATGAAATTCCGCCCAAAACAGATGCTCTGCCTGAGATATCAGCAAACCCATCTAAAGAATGTGATGTACTACCGGGGCCTTCATCTAACTCTGCAACTTCCTCTATTTTACCGCCGTTACCCCAAATAGAATCTCTACTAGGACCTTCATCTAACCCTACATCTACTTCTGTTAAAGCTCCATTACCCCAAGCAGAACTTCGTGCATTATCACAGCCCTCATCCACCTTTAACTCCACATCTATCTCTGCGTTACGTCCGTTACCTCCAGCTGCACATCAAGGAGGTCCAAGAAAACGAATAAATAATTTGCCATCTTTACACATAACAAGCTCATCCGTGAAAAAAGCTTTTGATGAACAGAGACAAAGACAAGAAGACATAGAGAAGAAGAAACAAGACAGAAAAATTACAAATAATAAAAAAATAAAAGAGAATGCGAATGTTGATGCAAAAAAGTGAACAAAGGTCCTAAACGCAAACTTGCGTTCGGCGGATGTTCTAGAACGCAACAAAGAGAGGATCCTAGAATGGACTTCTGCTGCTCATATTCGAACTCATGTATTGAGATTGAGTACGCCAACAGTGATTCCGATTATGTTCATTAAGGAGGCTATATCCTTTGTGGTGAAGATGGAAAGACTGAACTGTGGTATCAATCACACAATGTAGGCTTTTACGGCCGGCATCAATTTCACTTAAAATTTCCGGGCTGGTAGGGCGTGGTCGAAGGATAAAACTCTCCCCTAACGTTTCGTCTTCAGCTACGGAAGACATCTTCGGAGGCTGAGTGGCAACTGAGCATATATAGGCAGTGTAGGGAGCGCCACAGTATATCACGTGACGTCGGCTGAGCAACTATCTCTGGTAATGCCAACCTTTTTACTAGAGGATGATCGATTGTCAACGTGCTTGTGCAACGTTGAATTCCAAATCTTATCCAATTCAACACCTTCCTCCTTTCTATTGAAATTTCAATGGCTGCTCTCTGTGTGCGAGCATAATAGTGAGAAGTTTTTGATAAAACACTGGTCTCGTTAAATTTAATTTGAATGTCGTCCTCTTGGTAAACGTGCTCCGCTGGGGGACTGATAACCATTGCAGTTTGGTCCCCCTTAAACATCCATCCAACCAACCAACCAACCAACCATGCTCCGCTACGGCCGATTTCTGTGTATGTCCCAGGCGGCAGTTTCTTTTGTGTTCACTTAGACGACTGTTGACACTTCTTTTCGTAGTTCCGATATACACTTCGCCACAGCTACGAGGTATTTCATACACACTCGGAGTATCCAAAGATCTTAAATGTTCTTCGACCTTGGTCGACAGGGTGCATACATTTTGTGAACCGGTTCACTTACAAGATGAGGTCGAACATCTTCGAAGGACCTTCAAGAAGAATGGTTATTCCACCAGAGAAATAGACCAAGTTCTTCGCCCCACGACGAAAATTGAAAACAATAAGGAACCTCAACCATCCAAAGGGAAAGTGTTTCTTCCCTTTATTAGTCATGTCACAGACCGCATTGGAAAACTGCTGAACAAACATGGAGTTGAAACTATTTTCAGACCTACCAGGAAAATTAAAGAACATTTAAGATCTGTAAACGATGCACGACACCCTTTGGATACACCGGGTTGTATAAAATTCCTTGCAGCTGTGGCCAAGTGTATATCGGAACTACGAAAAGAAGTGTCAACACTCGTCTAAGTGAACACAAGAGAAACTGCCGCCTGGGACATACACAGAAATCGACCATAGAGGAGCATGTTTACCAAGAGGACGACCATCAAATATATTTAACGAGACCAGTGTTTTATCAAAAACTTCTCATTATTATGCTCTCACACACAGAGAAGCCATTGAAATTTCAGTAGACAGGATGAAGGTGTTAAATTGGACAAGATTTGAAATTCAACGTTGCACAAGCACGTTGACAATCGATCTTCTTCTAGTAATAAGGTTGGCATTACCAGAGATAGTTGCTCAACCGACGTCACGTGATTTATTGTGGAGGCCCCTACATTACCTATACATGCGACACTCCCTCGAGGCCCCATCGCAGTTGCCACTCAGCCTCCGAAGATGTCTTCCGTAGCTGAAGACAAAAAGTTAGGGGAGAGTTTTGTTCTTCGAACACGGTCTACCAGCCCGGACATTTTAAGTGCAAATGTGGTATCAATGTTGTCGATGCCAAGAGTGGGCTCATGCTCAGTGTACGGGCGTAAATTACAGGGAAACTAAGGAGAAATGCTACGTTTGCGACTTTTGTGACAAATAGGTAACTTTCAATAACATGTCTTTGGCCCTGCCGCGGTGGCCGAGGAGACTGGGGCGCTCCAGTCGCGGACTGCGCGGCCACAACGGTCGGGGGTTCGAATCCCCCCTCGGGCATGGATATTTGTGCCATCCTTAGTGTTAGTTAGTTCATAAGTAGTCCGTAAGTTTAGGGACTGATGACCCCATAGTTAAGTCCCATAAGCTATACAAGCATTTGAATTTTGATGTCTTTGTTTTACAAATAAATTGTTCATTTCGTCATGTTCTCCTTACTCCAAAGTCATCTTAGCCTCCTCGTAGGGTAAGATGACGAATGGAACTATCACAAACAAAAACAGGTCAATCTAGAAAAACTTCAGTTTTAGGAAATGTTCAAGGGCTTGAATCTAAAGGGAATACATGAAGTAATCATTTTACCGTAAATGAAGTATTTGATATCAATACATGCGCCTCGGTTGCACAGTGGTAGAGTGCCAGACTACAATTCCAAAGGTTCCGAGTTCGATCCCCGCCAGGTCCTTGGATTTTTATATGTTACTTTCTACTTCTTTCACCTCTGGCAGTATTGCTCATGTGAAAAATAACGAGTAGCACCGTGGTTCGGAAACCACGTAAAATTGTAGGTCCCCCTATAACTGGCTGGGTAAGTCAGTTCGAAGGTCGGAGGAAGGCAACGGCATACCACCTCCAAACAGGACCATGCCTAGTAAAGCACTGTGGTGTTCAAACCAATCTTCGGATTGTTGAATGCTTTACCTTTTTAGGAGGACCATAAAACATTAATATGCCTTAATGTCGTCAGTTTATCCGACTTTCCCCTAAATGAATAAATAAATAAATAAAAACCTTTCAGTGTTTTTCTTAACAATGACTCTATGGTAACTGTATAATGTTTGGTTCTTGCGCATGAAT
Organism: Locusta migratoria; assembly: GCA_026315105.1. Taxonomy (NCBI): domain Eukaryota; kingdom Metazoa; phylum Arthropoda; class Insecta; order Orthoptera; family Acrididae; genus Locusta; species Locusta migratoria. The sequence continues at coordinate 110,758,802 of CM048747.1, forward strand.
AATTGAACGTCTTCCCGGACTTTATGTACACCCTGTATAAAGATGAGATACAGAAAAAAACTCTACGATGTCACCATTCTGCAACGGGCAGGAGCGCACTGATTGTGTCGGACATGTTTTGGGGGTCTGATCAGTGAGCAGAGCAGCTGCCTAGAGCTGGTCAGCGCGTCGCCCCCGCGCCATCGGCCGTCTGGCTGACAGGGCGGTCGGTGGCGCCGCATCCACCCCGCGGCTGCGATTGCGCGGCGGCGAGCGCGTGTGCCCGGGGCGGCCAGCGGCGATTTGCATGCAAAGAGGCCGCACACGTCCAATTACTGGACCCCTAATGGAGGCCACGGCAGGGCACGGCAGGACACGGCCTACTCGCAAATGTGTTTCGTCTTCAACTGCAGGCGGCAGGCCGCGCGTGCCAGCTGACTCTGCTGTCCCGTGCTCACTGCCGGACGTCTCTCAAACCTGGACCTTGCACCCTGTCATTTCATTGTCACCAACTTTCCATTCCCTTGTGACAGGAAGTAAAGAGTTTGATAGCACAACAGAAACATATTTTGTCGCATGGAAAACTAAAAGTTCCGTTAAATAGAACGGCAGTCCGAAAAAAAAAAAAAAAAAAAATCTAAGTCGGACACAGTGGCCAGAATGAATTGCAATTTTAAGCTAACTACTGTTAGCCCTCGATAACTTGACGTTTCTTATAATGACTGCTGGGAGCTGTAGGAGGCGTGACTTGCAAGCACAATTATAGCACTTTCTGTTAGGAACGTGACCTATAAAGAAGTAGATACGGGGGAGTGCAGGTGGTTGCTAACTTTTCTCCGTACAGGCAGTTGTTTGACAGAGTTCCGCACTGCCACTATAACATTAAAAATATAAAATGCGACGTCATAGGTATAACCCATTTTCCGATGATCCTTCTTGATAACGATGCCGGCCGCGGTGGCCGAGGGGACTGAGGCGCTCCAGTCACGGTCTGCACGGCCACTACGGACGGGGGTTCGAAACCCCCCTCGGGCATGGATATTTGTGCCGTCCTTAGTATTAAGTAGTTCATAAGTAGTTTGTAAGTTTAGGGACTGATGACCCCGTAGTTAAGTCCCATAAGCTATACAAACATTTTCTTGAAAACGATTACTACAAGGGGTCCAAGTTCCCTAAGACGTATACGTTATATAGAATCCTATTTGTATCCGTGTTCTAAATAAACCGGCACTTCTGAAATCCAGTATCCATAAGTGTTATGAATGGCGGAATTAGCTAGACCGTAGAGTGTTTCTGGAAACATGTTTCGGATAATATCGCTAAAGTGCTACAGGCAGAGCCGAAGCGAAGTTCATAGGTGTGCAAAAGTGCAAGTTCCATCGTAGCGGAGTCCAGTTCCACGTAGACTAAAACCAAAGATCGAGACCGTAGAGACACCATGAGGAAAAATACTATAACTATAATACTATAACCTGACAAATTTCATTGACAATGACAACGACTGCGGAAGCATTCGTTTACATACTCGACATTGGTAGATCTAGACTGTGTTGCCTACCCGTACGCGAGTTCCTCTCTGTGGGATAGCTGAATCTTATGATAGAAGGCATAAATGTGATAATGGAGTTACGCCGCTGTACGTAGGCATATTGCACGCCTGTATAGTTTGTGGGTCTGCAGGCTGGCAGGAGCCGACTGGTCTGTTGGCATATGACATTTAATTGCCAACTTCTTCTCAATAAGGCGCAGCCAGTGTCATTCATTACATCTCCACAATGATATTTTCCTCAGCCTATTTGGTATGGTCCACCACGACTTCCTGTCCTGTCCCACAAAGTTTAGCTTACTATCACCGATTTCGCTTATCTTATTGTTTGTAAATTAGCATTCTTTTATGGCGTTGCCCTGTATGTGTTTATTTCAGAGTTATATTGGTCCAACTGCATCCCTCTCTAAACATAGCTTTCTACTTTCTTCTCGATTCATTTCCATTCCGTGTTCATGCAGCTCATTTCTTCATACGCCATATCTTCTGAACTACGTGCCCTACAATAATATAACTTTCCGACATCGTAGAGTGGAGTATAATCTGTATGCTGCAAATGGAGTTGGTTATGACGACAAAATGAATTGTGTCATATTTATTGTGCAATATTATCCCGCATTTCATTGTTTCTGAAGTCATGTATCTTGCAATATATGCCTTACTATGATGTAATTTCGAAGGTACAATCAGTGATATATGTGACAACTAACTGAAGACTATGTCATGAATAGAGTCAGTATTAAAAGAGAGGTCATGCACCTTGGGGCGGATTTTCATGAAAGAAACTCCTTCTACATCTACATGTACTGTACATGGGATACTCAGCAAATCACATTTATGTGCCTGGAGGAGGGTTCATCGAACCACCGATAAACTATTTACCTCCCATTCCACTCTCGAATAGCATGCGGGAAGAAAGAAAACCTGAATCTCTCCGTACGAACTCTAATTTCTCGTATCTTATTCTGATGATCATTTCTACCTACGTAAGTGGGAGTCAACAATATATTTTCGCATTCGGAGGAGAAAGTTGGGGATTGGAGTTTCGTAAGTAGCCCACGGCGCAGCGATAAGCGCCGTTGTTGTAGTGATTCCCATCCCAGATCCTGTTCATTTCCGTAACGCTGTCTCCCCTCTATCGCGACAATATCATTCCATATCTCATTAACTGAGTGTCGTACTATAATTTCGGACATACCTTCAGTTATATGAGTGTAAAATATCTGTAAAATATTTTCCGATTAGAATTAACTTTGTAGAAATACTAAATTGAAACATCATTTTAATGCCATTTTTTAATACATGATCAGTGAAATAGTAATAATAAGCGATAAATTTCTTCCCTTTCGTTATTTTGTTGAGACTGGCAATGAGGTAAAGTTTATTACAGGTTTACTATTATCTATAAAATATGTTGCAAAAAGTTATGTGCTCTCATTCTCAGATATTAGATGAAGTAATTCTCGCAATTCATGCATCGTATAGTGGGGCAGTTTTCATTGTAAATGGCATCATATCACCTACGTCTCTGCCGCTGATAGCTTTTATGCACAGAGAGATCGATTTGTGATGTTACACAATACTTGTACCACCTTTCGTTGAAATTGGTCCATTGCTTTAAGAGAAGATGTGGAACATTGCCGCATAATGTGGTAATTTTTCACGAATTTCATTGTTTATGACGTTATATCTTTAGAACTATGTGTGTGTTAGATGTTTATTAGCACCACTGTTATTGGTCTCTGATAGTACGGAACATACCACTAGTTTAAGAGGAAATGTGGAACACACACATACACACACACACACACACACACACACACACACACACAAACAGATACACGCACACATTCACGCAGAAATAAGAGATGGAAAGAGTGAAACTAATGTATACATTTTATAATATCTATATTGATCTATCTGTTCGTTGTATACTGAAACTGGATATTCATCTTACAATTATCGTTTGACACCTCTTTCTTGTTTCTATATTTTATTTACTTACATATATTTTTTTATCTTGCCTCTTATCTGACAACTTGTAATACAGAAAATAAACGTGAAAAGTGAAACGCTGAGATCACAAATGACGAGCGGTTTCAGTAGGCTATGCCAATGTCAATAGATCATATGAAGATAATTAATCTATCAGATCCCCTCAACAACCTGCGATGTCAGGTATGTCAATTAGTCTAGTCAGTAAGTCTAGGGACTGGTGACCATAGTAGTTTGGCCCAATAGGTTTACAGACATATGAACATTTGCTATGAACGTGCTACAGACGCGAAATTTAACCGACAGGAAGAATATGCTGTGATATGCAAATGATTAGCTTTTCCAATTCTTTTCACGAAAATAAACCGTCAATTCGCAAAAGGTTGGCACCGGTGGCGACACCTATAAGTTTCATTCCACTATTTGGCGTTCAGCTTTTAAACACTTGCACTCAGGACAAAAGTCGTTGGATTGGCATAGTATTTGGCTGCGTACGTAATCAATGAACGTAATTCTTCCCTTTTGATGGACATGAAAGAGGCGGAAATTGTAGTAAGCTTCCAAAGCTTCAATTATGCCGAGCAAATGGATAACCATCTCGTGAGCCCGCAGAATCGGTGTAGTTCACTGGCATTGAAGGAAGGTCGGCAAGCTCGGAAATCACTGCTGCATGCGTAAAACGAAGCGTATGAAGAAGACGAGGGATTAAAATATGGTGCTGGAATCGCAGACTAATCGGTAATCTTGGTACTTCAATGTTCAAACACATTTATCTCGAAACGACGTTTCACACATTTCCGTGCAGTATAGTAGTGTTTAGAACCTATCATTATGACAATTGATAGTATGATTCTATATACAAGTATGAATTATGTGGACCAACTTGTGAGATGATATCATGATTTTAAGGGTCTTGTCCGTTGCATAATTTTAGACAAACATTCGTGAATATTGAAGTATATTGTTTCAACGTCTGCAACATCTGTACTTGCCATTGAGGTTATTATTCTTAGAAAAGTCGTTATTCATGTAAAACCAAAACGGTTTTCATTTCAGATGAAACTCGTAATGGCTACACTGGACGCAATTGGAGACATACGCTCACATTCTTCGGTGGATATCACAGCATAACGTTGTTATATGTGGCTGAAATTTTTCAAAAATGTTCAAATGTTTGTATAGCTTATGGGACTTAACTACGGGGTCATCAGTCCCTAAACTTACAAACTACTTATGAACTAGCTAACACTAAGGTCGGCACAAATATCCATGCCCGAGGGGGGATTCTAACCCCCGATCGTAGTGGCCGCGCAGACCGTGACTGGCGCGCCTCAGTCCCCTCGACCACCGCGGCCGGCGGAATTTTTCACATTAATTCTCACAAACAGTTACGATTATGAATGAAATGATCTCGGAATGTGATATAATTGTCATTTTTTCTTCCCACGAAAAATAAATCACACAAAATCAGTGGCAAACAGCCTTTTAATATTGTTTCCCCTCCTTAAACTGGTAACGGTGGTGAAGTTCGAGGGGCAAATGATGATCACCGTTTAAACACCTAGCAATAATTAATTGGTTAATAGAGGTGTGTAGGATAAATGAGTTAGACGGAGCAAAGTCATAACTACAGTAAGCGAGATCATATGACGATAAATTGTAGTTAAATTTGGAGAGCCGACCAGTCTTTGTACAGACGGAAACATTAGAATTATGGCAAGGCACGCTGCTGGCAGTCTGAGGACTTTTGAAAAATGGTGTGTTCCCGGTGCAGCGCTTGACCCAGTGTCCCCGCGTTCCCTTTTAACATATTATTCGCATCAGCGCACACGCTCCCAGCAGGTCGTTAACGCATGCAGATGGGTGGCGACACGCCACGCCCGCAACAAAACAGGGCCGCGTGCATGTGCCTGCCGACATGAATGGCCCATTCGTTTATTACGGCCCAGCTAAACGAGCCGGCTGTTTGCCGCGTTTCCGAACCAACCTCCAGTGTACCACACGATTAACATGGTCATTACGCTCTCGTGCTCCAAATACGTAACGGTATTGGTTACCACATATACGTTATCAATACGTTTCGTTCTCAGTTTCTATCATCAGATGTATTGTGCTCTGAGTCCAACATTATCCCTCGGTGCCACTACACTCAAATGTGTGTTAGATATATATACATACATTCACTTGGACTCTTAAAGAGCCTGTACCCGAACGTTTGTGGTATTTCCTTCGCGTACTGAGCGACAGAGAAATGACGATAAACACTGCTGGAAATAAAAAGTAGTACATCTTTAAACGCAAAAATTTTATATGTTTCACTAAGTGTGTTTGCCTCTGTAACTTATAAAATAATAGGTAACGGGAAAATGCGGTAGATCAACACAAGAAATGTTACACTTTCTGCGGAGCTATGAACATAGTTTATTGTATCATTTTCCAAAGAGTTACACCACAAAGATATAATTTTTTAAATGGAACTATAGTTTTTTCTATCGCGCATTGGATTCGTAGACACCAGCTGCGTCCAAATCAATTTAAACTACATTCCTATCACTGTTAGTTTGAGAGCTACAACCCTTCAAAGTTTAGGGGGTGGAGGCTACGACAGCGTATCTGACTGGCTGGTGGTCATGAGACAGTGGGCCGTGCCCCAGGGGTTAGCCACTCGGCCATCGCAGTCTCCGCCCCCGGAACTTTGAAGGGTTGTAGCTCCCAAACTAACAGTGATAGGAATGTAGTTGAAATTGATTTGGACGCAGCTGGTTTAAACGAATCCAATACACGATAGAAAAAACTATAGTTCCATTTAAAAAAATTATATCTTTGTGGTGTAACTCTTTGGAAAATGATACAACAAACTATGTTCATAGCTCCGCAGAAAGTGTAACATTTCTTGTGTTGACCTACAGCATTAAAATTTCCCGTCACCTATTATTTTATAAGTTACAGAGGCAAACACACTTAGTGAAACACACTGTATATGGGGGGGGGGGGGGGGGGGGGGGGCATCTGTTCCGAAAGAACAGACGTCACTTCTGATCCTGCAGTTATTATTATTTTATACTTAAAGAATATTTCACATCAATTCCCAATGGGCAAAGCTGAAAATGTGTACCCAAGCCGGGATTGGAACCCGGGTCTCCTGCTTTCTAGGCAGTTGCGCTGACCGCTACACCACTGGGCACACAGTGATCACTGCACAAGCTGGGAATTTGTATCTGACAGGAGCCGACTAAGGTATTCATAGCAGGTGCGATGATCACTGTGTCCCAGTGGTGTAGTGACCAGGGTTCGAATCCTGGCTGTGTACACATTTCAGCTTTGCCCGTTCGCAGTTGATGTCATATATTCCGCGAATTTGCGAAGATTTTGATCCAGTGAGGGTAGATGCTGTCAGCGTTTTCTTATTTATTTTTTATTTGTTTAGATGTACTGATTATATTTTGAACGTCGTCCGCCATCTGTAGCCAAAAGACCGCAGTTTATAGCGGCCAGAACAGCACCTATTGCACCTGTTAGTAAGGACAGTACACAGGTATAACTCTTAGCATGCTATCAACGTGTGAAGGTATCAGTCGCCATGCCACAAATACGTACTTACGCGAAAGAGTTTGAAAGGAGTCTAATAACTGCTTTCGTTGTGGCAGGATGGTACTTTCGGAGAAATGTCTCACAAGTTGCTGCTCGAGTTGTGTAACGATGCTGTTTGCAGTGGTCATGTGAATGTTGTCCCTCCTGTAGCAGAGGCTTTTTTTCTGCGCGCGAATGGCCGTGAGAGAATGCTTCCCATCGGAGGTTCTAGTTCTCCCTCGTGCATGGGTACGTATGTGTGTTTCTGTGTGTCTGTGTGTGTGTGTCTGTGTGTGTGTGTGTGTGTGTGTGTGTGTGTGTATGTTTTTGTTTTGTCCTTGGCATAAGTTAGTTTGTAAGTCTTGGGACTGATGACATCTGTAGTTTGGTCCCATAGCTTTACAAACATTTGAACATTTTGTAGAAAACGCTTCTGATGTCCACGTAGCACAGACGTCCGATAAGTTCGTCGTATTCTAAGGCCAGCAGTGGCAGATCGTACAGCTACCATACGGGGGGGGGGGGGGGGCGTTTTTGAACCCAGGAGTGGCAACACGAACTGTTGCAACCAGATTCTAACGGACTCTTATCACGGACGACTTTAGCCCGTCTGAACTGCTTGTGCTATGCATCCAGTCAGGATTCAGTGTTGCAAACAGCCCCGCTCTCACAAATTCCTGCACTCTTGGTCTCTCTCTGCGATTTTTTACCTACAAACTTCCCTCCAATGCTGAATGTACGATTCCTTGAGGTCTAACAAGGAGACCACATGGGTTTCGGATTTTAGAATTTTTTGATACTTTTGGTACGTGAAGTTCAGTACTCAAATAATAATTACCCAAATCCGTTCGACGCAACTCTAAAAAATTCTCGAGAAAATCAACTTTCAAGTTTTGCAAGTAGATATAAGTACCAGTATTTAAATCAGTTGTAGCATTAATTGCTGCAGCTCCGGTGGTAGTGTTGTAGCATTTCTAAACCTACCTTCACAGTTTATTTATTTATTTATTTATTTTCGTTGTGTTCAAATACTTTCACTATTTTAATATCTGATGGTAATTTTTACGAAAAATGCACACGTTTTTGTTTATTTTTTATATTTTATAAAATTTTGTTTATAATGATGGTTTCAATAAAAGGAACATAAATTACATTTCTTTACAGTATTGGATTCACTATTAGCTGACGATGGTAGTTTTTGATTTTTCAGTTTGTGAAGAGCTACGACGCTGTTTTTGGGAAGTCATCTCCATAGCTACTAATGACGTTCCAAGCAGCTAACCGACTCAACCATCATTTCAGGTGATAAGGTGTTCAACTCGTCTATTTTATACACATAAATAATAACTTACGCAACACGTGGAATTCGAGATCCCAAAATGTTTTATATAATTGAATTCGAAAAAGAAATATATATGTATATATAATGTCACAGCGGGATTAGAACCACAGACCAGAACGCTGAGAACGCTGCCACCTGAGCTACACCGTGAGATACTGCCACTCTTTTAATTATGCTTTAATTGCTCTTACAAAACTTAAAATTTCTGACAGTTGAGTCGAATGGCTTTGGCTGATTGTTATATAAATTCTGATCTTCACGTACGATAAATATCAAGAAATTCTAAAATCCGATACCCATGTGTTCTCCGTGTAAGAATGTATCCTCGCGTTCGATCCCTTCTTATAGTCAAGGTATGCCAAGAATTCGTTTTCCTCCCAATAGCGTGTGGGGCGTGACACGACAGCCCTCAGGCCATCTCATTAGGCGGTGTTGCACAGCTTTCCTTCTGTCAGTAGGGGAAGTTTTAACATGTCTAAAGGTTAATATTGGAGCACACTCTGTCATAATGAACACCAATTCAATACACATTCATATCTGCACCTTCAACACATTATGACGAGGCTGACCTGTAGCCATTTACTTGCTCTTTCATACTTTTATTCTTTACTATCTCTTAATGTGTTGGAAGAGTGTGATATGTAGTATGATTGTAACATACAGCATATGGTCCGGTGAACAAGTATCCCGTGGGAAAACTCCGCCCGTATTTCCTTGTAAAATCTTCTTGGCTCTTGCAACTAATATCAGTCCGCCAAAACCCTCCAGCATTTAATATGTAATATAATGCAAACAATTTACATATATTTCGAAAGGTATGCTGCCTGGTATCAAAATCGACGACAGCCGATATATCGGCAGGAGACCACCCTGCCATTTTCAAGGCGAAACTATAGTGTGGAAGCAATGTGCAACGATCTTTTAAACCTTGCAATGGGAAGCCCTTTTGTCATTTATCATTGCTAATTTATTCATGGAGGACTTTGAAGATCGTGCACTGGAGTCAGCGGCGTAGTAAGCTACTTGGATTTTTTTTTTTTCCAAATGTGTAAACGACACTTTGGTTGTTTGGCCTCATGGTAGTGAGAACTTGAATTATTTTTCGAAACATCTAAATTCAATCCACCCCAACATCCGTTTCACAATGGAAGTGGAAAAGAATGGTTGCCTTCCCTTCCTTGATGTGTTGGTCAGGAGAAAGGCAGATGGTAAGCTGTTTATAGGAAGCCAACGCATACTGATTTGTACTTGCAAGTTGATAGTTGTCCCCACCCACCTCAACGTGAAGGGGTTCTTAGAACCTTAGTGCATAGGGCTCATGTCATTTCTGACCCGGCAAGTTTGCCCACTGAGCTGTCATCTGGATGTAACTCTTCGACAGAAAGGCTATGGTGAAGGGCAAATTAAAAGAGCGTTGCGCTGTCGACCACATGTGCAACGCGGTAGTGATGATAGCACAGAGTCGGCATCCACGTCAGTAGCCTTTCTGCCATATGTTGGCAGCACGTCCAACAAGATTGGCCGCATTTTGCGTAAAAGCAATGTCAAATGAAATAAAGGCACTGTTGGGATCCATTAAGGATGATCTCGGAACTGCAAGGCGGGTGTCTACCGTAGCCCACGTAGCTGTGGCATGTCATATGTTGGTCAAACTGTTAGGACTGTTGAGGACAGTTGTATTGAGCATTTTACAACAGCAAAACAAATCTGCCGTGGCAGAACACTGTCTTGACACAGGTCACCCTATGGAATATAACAAAACGGAAATTGTGACATGCACTTCCAACTATTTGGACTGTGTTATCAAGGAAGCGATAGAAATAAAACTAGCTGACAACCGTATGAATAGGGATGGAGGCTTCTGCTTAAATTCCACTTGGAATCCTGCTCTCTCACTTGTCAAAAAACAGAGGGACAAAACTAATCCGACCTCATCCGTCGAGAAATGATGTTTATTATCGATATTTTGGCCGATTTCATCTTTGATCGTGTCGGCGCTGTGTGCTTGCTTGCTCGATGTGTGTTGTCTTTCCTGTGTACTCATTGAAAACCGAGGTTTTAAAGTTCGTTGCACTTTGCATCCTCACTGCAGTTTTGCCTTGAAAATGGCAGGGTGGTCTCCTGCCGAAATATCGGCCGTCGTCGATTTTGACACCTGGCGGCATACCCGTAAGTTTTTCGTAGTCGTTATTCGCCAGGAGAAATTAAGGAATCGCAATTTACATATGCCTCTTTATACAATTTAATTATGTTGTACTAATCTTTGTTGCTGTTATTTAAAAAGTTATTTAAATATTAGTTTAAAAGAAAGATGAATGTTTCACTGGCGCTAACATGTAGCCATAGGCGCGGAGTGTTACTCCTGCCGTAATCGAGCTAAGCGCCTCGGACCGTGAACGTCTTAAGAGTCGAGCAAGAGGCCTTAGATAGTTAACATCCAAATGTAAATCGCGTAAACTGTTTCATATTGTTAAATGTTTGTTAATAATAAATATACTGTTGTGGCTTAAAATAACGGAACACCCAATTATAAATAAAATAAGAAAAGCCACTGGCATTCCGAAATTTCGTGTGACGTACTTCATTTTAGAATCAAAGCCTAGCCACATTATACTTTTTCAGCCTCACTACGGATCCGCGACCTGAGTGCAGCTTCTGTGCAGGGGACAACAGCAGCGAAAGAAGATAGGAGGTTAGTGAACAGAAACTCTCGTCTTCATACCCTGACGATGTAGGAACCAATATGGCCCCTCACGTCCAGTGCATTTTTCTATCGTAAATAGGAACATTGGCACGTTGTGTCTTGGTAACATGTCCGAGTGTGAAAGGAAAAAAAAAAATGGTAAGTTCGTATTCACTTTCAAATAGTTACCTTTCTTGAACTTTAAAGAAATTACCTCTTCCATTTCTCCTTTTATCCCGCCGTATCATACATATGGACCTGAAGTAGTTATAGAATCTATTCAAGAAGTGATGGTCTGAACATCGGTACGCACCTACAACACGTTTTAGTGCAGCTGAATATACAGCTTTCATTACTTCGGAGTCGAAGTGCGAAATATAGTTAATGAAATAAAATGAAACGGAATCTTGTGCAGAAACATATTGCAGTGATGTTGCTAAATCACAACTGCAGTGTATTATACTCCACAATTTCCAGAATTATGAAATTAAAGCAATAATTAAGAAATATAAGGCCCCTAATATAGGAGTGGTGCCACTGATATAGATGGCGCCACTCTTTCATGGCTCGCGGCGATTTATGATGGTCATTAGCGCGCTCCTCTTTTCCTTTTTTTCTTTTTTTTCCGACACCGCTACCGGACTCCGCTGGTGAGAAAGGCGGCTTTTATACGTGTTTCTACCGCATTAATTCCTACTTTCTGACCCTGGTGTCCGACTCTCGCTTAAGTGCTATCTGCCGTCCCCATCGTGGATTACGCTTTCCGTAGAAAATTTAAACACTTTTAGCTACCATATGTAGATAATCTTTGTCAGGCTGTTTAATTTTCGCATTCTGCACCGTATTGTGTTGCAACTTTCGTTTCACTATTGTAGCTTTCTACTGTTTTCTCGCCACAAGTTTTTCTTAAATATTTCTTAGTTTGATAACATTTTGATGTCTCTTCAGTTTGTTCAAATGTTTGCTGCCTAAAGGACACAGACTGTTGTTTACGTGCTACTGAAAACCGCATTATGAGGTTCTTCTTAATCCAGACGTCCTAAAAGTATACAACATTCTTGTCCTTTGATGACTCCTATTTCGTTGTTATATAATCTTTATTATTCTTAGTGGTTACCCTGAAATTAAGTTTGTGGCACATTATATTGAGCCACCCTTGATATATACGAGAATGATTTTTGTTACGAATGTAAAAAATCATCATGCACAAGATCTGTTCAAGAACCTGTCTGATCAAGAATCAACAGAATTTTCGTCTTTCATCGCAACAAAGCGTCTTCGTGACGAATAGTTACTAGTATTGTATGTCACAACCGTCCTCGTAACGGCACCGTTACCCATTGAAGCTCCGAGCTACAGATATTTCACTGAAATGGGGTCTATTGTTCACAGAAATTTTAGTGGTGTATGCCTCATTGAGTAGTTTTGCAGCGAGACGTTTATGAGAAATATATCAGCACCAAAATAAAGTAGATGTTTTAGCAAATGGGACTAGTATACGTCAAAGGAGCCATTGCATCATTTACTCTAAACCGGTTTCATTAAGGTTTGTTCTATGTCGTATAAGTGTCCTGCATATTATCTACCGCTTTGATCTACATCTACATAAATACTCTGAAAGTCACATTGAAGTGAATGGTGCAGTTGTTTGAAACTTAATAGGACATAACAGATGTTAGCGAACAAAAAAAATCGTCACGAATACCATTACTACACAAAGCCATCAGTCTATTGTATTCGTTATTCACTTCTCTGTAAAACGTTGTATCACACGCTACCGTAGGTGGGGATGAGGAACTGTGTAGACTGTATCAAATTTTACTTTAGAATGCTTAGACATCAGTGAGCTAAATTAATTTTCGCTCCCTATCATGCAAGCCGGTACGTAAAAATGGAGTTTCACCACCTATTGCCTTCTACATTATGGACAAAAACGACAACATCCTGTCAGTGATACATAAAATTCGAAACACATTAGTGAATAGAACATACAACGTATTATTCAGGCAGTTTCTACCAGAGGTTAGAAGAAGAATATATCTACAGCTATTCACTGATAAATAACCTGAACACATTTGAAACATTTATTGGTGATATGTGGATAGTTTTATGATGGTTATGTACGGAATGTTGGAGGACATTTGGTGATATAGGTCTGCAATTTCGTCACTTCCCTGACCTTGAAAATGAAACTTGATATACTGAGCCCTAAAGACCTCAATTCCGTTGCGAAGCACGGACCTGTACTTATTTCGAATGTACAGTGCCGTTACGCAATCATTGCTGTGGCAGCCCATGACCGTGTAGAGTGCCCGCTTAACAGGCAGGCAAGGTGGGTTCTTGGGCTCCCTTTCGTAGGCGACACACGTAAAACATAAAAAGTAACAACGGCCATCTGCAGAAGAAACGCGCGCTGGATTTGGCGTAGCGCCACTTGTAATAGTTGTTGTCTATGTGATGGTTTCACTGGTGTACTTTTTGTTTTGACCCTAAGTGACTGGCCATCTTTATTGTACGCCTAGAAGTTTTTTTGTTTATTAAATAGTTATACGTTTTAGGAGTTACACTGTCTTCTCTGCAGATCGCAGGATATAACAGTCTTGTAGAACTGAGCTCTAAATTTACATCCGCATGTGTGAGTTCCCACATAATTTTATATTTTTGTGAAATAAATCAGAGAACCACTGCACCTTATATCAGACACTTGACGTTGATGTCAATAACTCTTGTGATTCGCTATCCAGGCAAGACTTACGAATCGGTGTCACAACTGCACTTCCCTCCAGTTCTACTCTATTCCCACCTATAACAGGCTCTAATGACGTAACACAACACGAGGAAGGCGAAAATATATGTGACTTACAGCAGTGTTAGTTAATGGATTCTTCCTTATATTCCAACTAAGAGTTTACTTTTTTATAATGGAAAACTCATTGAAAGTTATATGTAAGAGGGGAAAAGAATTTCATGAAGCACGGTAGTGGAAACCTTCCGAAAGTTGATGAGTATGAGGTATCATTTTACGTGTAGGAATTAGGTGATAAAATATGTTTAAGAGTAAAATTTACCTACATTTAACATAAGTTTTGTTAGTGTCATCAGACTGACTCTAAATAGTGGAGTCACTGTACATCATAGAAAAGTGTAAATAAGGATGAAGTCTTCTATTCAGTCTGTGCGGTAAGTGCACATCTGTGTAGCTACAGTTTGAATTCAGTGTAACTCATGTGTTTACGCAAATAATCTTATACACTAGTCACTTTGTACATATAATTTGGCACATTTCCCTTGCTTCAAGCTTACAGTTACTAAAGAAGGGTGAATATGACAAGGTAACTACTTCAGTTGTTTCCACGGAAAACGACGTGCATGTTATTAAGTAGTTACTCGAGCAACTATCGTAGCGTAACCGTTGGTGCTGTAACTTTTAAATATCCCGGATCCGTGTTGGAATCCCACCGTATGATTTTTTTCTCTTTGAAAATAATTGCATTCAACAGATGCACTCAAAAGGTGGTTTTGTAACACCAATCATTGATATATCTCTCGTAGACTGAAATACTTCATCACTGTTCTAAATATTAAAAACTGACAACCAAGATGAATCTTTTCACTTTCGGCAACTACATGAGGAAACGACTTTAAATAAAATTAATTGGCGTGTCCTATCTTGAAGTGCTGTTTCGTAAATTTAAACATCAGCTGAATAATCTGAATGTAATAATACTTTACAACTTTGCAATTGCAGTGCTTAATAGTTGTCACCGAGGTAAAAGCATAATAATGCTGATACGGGGTGTTTACTTACTTCCCAATGATCTTCACAGTAATAAATTTACGCAGTGTACCGACATGTCATTCGTACTTCTACGAATCAACTTAAGCTACAATTAACGCATTTATCGTTGCTTGGAACAAATTTCATGGAGTTTTGTATAGACGTGTTTGCACAGTTCCATACTACAAAGTAGGTGTAGACCAATTTTCGAAACATGAATGCCCAAACAGTATATAACTTGAATGAAACTTTCACTCTGCAGCGGAGTGTGCGCTGATATGAAACTTCCTGGCAGATTAAAATTGTGTGCCGGAACCGGGACTCGAACCTGGGACCTTTGCCTTTCGCGGGCAAGCGCTCTAACACTGAGCTACCCCGACACGACTCACGATGCCGCCTCACAACTTTACTTCCGCCAGTACCTCGCCTCCTACTTTCCAAACTTCACAGAAGTTCTCCTGCGAAACTTGCAAGACTAGCACTCCTGGAAGAAAGGATATGGTGCTATTCTTGCAAGTTTCGCAGGAGAACTTCTGTGAAGTTTGGAAAGTAGGAGGCGAGGTACTGGCGGAAGTAAAGTTGTGAGGCGGCATCGTGAGTCGTGTCGGGGTAGCTCAGTGGTAGAGCGCTTGCCCGCGAAAGGCAAAGGTCCCAGGTTCGAGTCCCGGTTCCGGCACACAATTTTAATCTGCCAGGAAGTTTCAGTATATAACTTTTACTGAATTTTACGATAACAAGGGCAGCATCGTGTCGTTTGACGTCACAGGCAGCACCTAGCTCAAATGTAGCTCTTAGTGGGATTTAATATTATTTTAATTTTGTTTCCTTTATTATTATTATTTTTTTATTTTTAATACTGAAATTCATGAGGTAAAACATCCATTACCGGCATAAGATGGCAGAATTCAACATTAAAACCGTATTGAGAAGATACCCTATTCACAGTACATCCTTTCTGCAATTGGTGGATGTAGCAACACTAGTGGAAACACTGTTGCGAAGATATGGCTCTACTACTGCCACCGTCAAATATGGTTTCTTTGTTCCGATTCAACGGCTGATTCTAATGTGCCAGTTGGCTTCAGTCCAGTGCATACTACGCCGGAAAGTGAAATATTCATCCTGAAAGGAACCACAGCAGTTAAACGTCAGCCACGAATTAAAGTAGTAACGTATATTGTTGTTGTTAGTTGTAATTCAGAGTACGGTTGCGGTGAAAATGAAAATGATTATGTGTGCTTTTATGTGTGGTTATGCCAGAAATAACTGACATAATACCGTGCAATAACTGTCGCTGTTTGTATTTGACGTTAAAAACGCGATATTTATTAAGAGACTGTGTATGTAAAAAGGAGAGGATAATCTAATCGCAGCAGGCGACTAAAGAAGTGCGACAGAATACTGAAATTTGCTCGGTTACACACACGCAGAAAAAAATACAGGAAAATAAAAATTTGTACCGAAAAGTTCTCAAAAATACGCGCGGGCGCATTTAGGCCGCCCTTCCGGCCGACATCACAGGGCAGTGTTTATTTTTCCGCTCCGATACAGCTCCGCCCGCGAGTGCGCGGCTTTGCTTTTTCCCGGTGGAGGACCGCGCCAAAGGGAACGCTGCCAGTGACGTCACGGAGAGCGCGCTGGCTGGCGGCTGCGGTACAGCCCACCGTGCCGGCCACTGACGTAAGCGATCGCAGCCTGATATCCGTGACGTCATTCCTGCGCGCTGCTGCCTTATCTCTCTCGATAGTGTTCGGCAAGGCAGGAAAAGCCGCGTGAACAGTTTCCGCGTGGAAAACAGCGCGGCGGCGGTGTGGTTGCCACGGAGACGCTCAGCGCGGTTTGGTAAGCTCGCAACATCTATCTATCCGCGGCTGCCGTGCGGAAAACGGCATGATCAGGGTTGTCATGGGTTGGGACTGATGACCTCGTTGCTTGGTTCCTCATTTCCGTCAACACACACACACACACACACACAGGGTTGTAATGGGAACGCCCTGAGCGGTAAGCCCAACGCCGCAGCGCGACACGCTGTGGGACCCCAGCCACTTACTGAAGGCGCTCAAAGTGACGTAAGCCGTGTCGACATGGGCATGGCGGGAAGCCCTTCGTCCGGTGTACACAAAGACTAGCGCGAAGGGCAGCAGCGGGCGTGGTGCCTCAATTTAAACATGTACCACTCTACATTAAGAAAACTATTCAGCGAAAGGATATGACTCTTAATTGTATTACTTCTTTACATATTCGCCTGATAAATGTCCGAATATATTAGGAGGAAATGAAGCAAAACAGTTCATGAAAACTTAAAGAAAAATTATAACGATATAGGACTAAACAGCGGTGGTGATCAGTCCCTAAACTTTTAAAGTGCCGCTGCGGTGTGGCCGAGCGCATTGAAGCTTTACGCTCCGATGTGCGAGGCCGTTCCTCGTCGGGGGCTCTAATCCTTCCTCGGTCATGGACGTTTCTGTTGTCTTTAGTAGTAGTTAGTTCATAAGTAGTTTGTAAGTTTAGGGACTGATGACCCCGAAGGTATGTCCCATAAGCTTAACAAACATTTCGAACTTTTAAAGTAATTAAACTAAATTATTGTAATCGACATAATGAGAGTTAGGAGTGCAACTTGAATAAATTGCGTGATAGGAAATACAAATATATTTCAAGCCACAGTTTCTTGCAGATTTTGTTTTCTCTTTTAATGCTTCATATGTAATGCACAACCACTTTCGACGTACTATGCCGTCATTCTCTAGCGCTCCCCAATAAAGAAAATTTATAAAAATACAAATTTTCGACAAGCAACGTTTGTATTCCCTATACTTAAACTAACACATGATAAGGACAAAACATACGTCCTTTCCCGAGGGACGACTCGAACGTCCGACAGGGAAGAGCCGCGCACTCCGCCGCAAGACGCCTTAGACCGATAGCCACTTCAGTGTGACAGTTTCAAAAAGTTTGCACACAGTAGTTCATTGCGAAGACTTTGAGTGTGGTGCATTTAGGCCATAAATTATTACAAATGGAACCTGACAAACACATATAAGTTGTGTTTAAATTTGAGGGAGGACGGTGGTTCAAATCCACCTCCGGCCATCCTGATTTGGTTTTCCGAGATTTCCCCAAATCACTCCAGGCAAATGCCGGGATGGCTCCATTCAAAAGGACACGGCTGATTTCCTTCCATATCCTTACCCAAAACTCTGAGCGTTAGCTCCGTCTGTAATGACCACGCTGTCGATGGAAGGTTAAACCCTAAGCTTTCTTCCTTAAATTTGAGAGCAGAATGATAAGATTTCCATTCTCCAAATATTGGTATTTATTGGTATTGGCATGGGTAGTGCCCTGTTCATTCTATGTGGAGTCATGTGGTGGCAAAAAGCGTCCCATTTCATAAACAAGAGTGTCTAAGGAAGCTTTTTATGCGGTGGATAGCACACAAAAATGGGTAGGTATTTTGATGTGTGACTAAGACTCAGATAATTTTTGTTCACCTTGACATGGGAGAAGCCATAGGTTTTTTCATTGAAACAATGAATTTATGCAACTGCTTTAAATATCACATGAAAGAATAATAGCGTCGCATAGCCTGTGTTCCCGTTCCCCCAAAAAAGCAAAAATGGTTGCTTCTGCTGGAAAAGTTATGTCATTCTTTGATATTCTCACAATGGTTTATCATAAGGTCGTACCTGCAGACAGACCAGTAACTGAACAGTACTACAGGGATGTCGTGAAGACATTCCAAGTCCATGTCAGGCGCAAAAGTGCAGGATGGATGCTGCAACATGTTAATGCGCGACGGAATATTACCAATGTTGTTGCTGAATATCTTGCAAAAATCAACGTGAAGCGCAGTCTT
Organism: Locusta migratoria; assembly: GCA_026315105.1. Taxonomy (NCBI): domain Eukaryota; kingdom Metazoa; phylum Arthropoda; class Insecta; order Orthoptera; family Acrididae; genus Locusta; species Locusta migratoria. The sequence continues at coordinate 110,777,551 of CM048747.1, forward strand.
CACCTTCTCTGTACTCCGGATTTAGCCTTATGTCACTTTTTTTCTATTCCCTATCTTCATGAAACGCCTTCGTGGGAAGCATTATTCATCATCAGAAGTACTCGTGGAAGATATGGGGGCGATTTTTCAGAACTTTTCAAAAAATTGTTTCCAGCATGCATTTTAAGTCTTACAAACAAGCTGGGACAAGTGCGTCATATTAATGGGAGACAATATTGGCGACTATCGAAATTATTGTGTTAAAATGTTTGTAAAGCTTAAGGGACTTAACTGCGGGGTCATCAGTCCCTGAACTTACAAAGTACTTATGAACTACCTTATACTAAAGACGAGACAAACATCCATGTCCGAGGGGGTATTCTAACCCCCGACGACGGACAGCGGACGTTCGCGCGCTCCGCAATACGGCGCTCCAGCACGCGCGGCTAATGCGCCGTGGCCAAAATTATGAAAATGAGTAAAGGTATGTTGTCCAAAACAATTATGATCATTCTTTATTGAACAGCTCTTGTAAAAACGTCCATCACTAGCGTGCAGTCAGAAGTATCTTTCGTCTCTGAAGATCACGACCTTCCATTCGATCTTCCAAGTGATCCTCTAACGTCCTGCATGTATGTGGAAGATGGGTTACTGAGCGTGACCATAGTTCCACTCCCACTAACGAGTCCTGTCAGTTCGTCTTTTCTGGGCTCACAAACACTTTGCTGTTGTAGCTGTACGATTTGCCACTGCTGACCTTACAATATGACAATCGTGGCAGAAGTCTGTGATGCTTGGACCAACAGAACTTTCTGTATGGGTGTGAGAATATTCACATCACTGTCGCAAAGAGAATCGTTATACAGCTGATACAGCACGTCCAACGTTTTTTTGGCAATTCACCAAATGGAAAGGCTCTTTCAAAGTCGCTCATTTGGATGTAGGAAGCGCGAATGCGTCTTCGTGCCATGGCGGCTGTTTGCTTCACACGTTGATATCACAATGGCCCTTATGGCAGTGTACATGCCCAACTGATGGGGACACACAAACGGCCCTCTCGGTGCTATGTCACTATGCTATCTACTCTACACTGATCAAAAAAAAAAAAAAAAAAAAAAAAAAAAAAAAAAAAAAAAAAAATTAGAAGATCAGTTGACATATGTTCTCAAGTATCGTCATAGGCAGAATTAATTACAATGTTTCGACGTTTTTCTGCCGGTTTTATGGAGTGGAGACGACAACATTACGGCAAACTAGGTAATGGTAAAAATAGAAAGTTGTTGAAATGGGGTTGGTGATGACTTGTGTTTAGGAAACGAATTACAGAAGCAGTTGGTTTGAGATACTGTAGTGAAGTGGTAGTGCAATGCAACGACAAATTGAATTACCCAAAGTTATGGACGGGAGAGCCATGGAAGGTTTTAAGCGGGTCAGACAGAGAGGGAGGTGTCTTCAACTATTTGAGTGTCCCGAAGTATAATTTCCAGCACCTGGACGCGATTTCAGACAATAGGAACCTTTAAGACGAGGCAAGGCAAGGCCAAGGTCGTACACGGATACCATCAGTAAGAGACTACCGTTATATCCGGTTAACAGTCCGTTGAGGCAGGAGTCTGAATACAACTCAGTTGAAACGCACCCTCCAGGCAGCAAGAGGACGTCGAATATCAATGCAAATAGTACGAAATCGCCTTCCAACATGTGAGCTCTACGCACGGAGACCCATGGCATGTATCCCATTAAAGCCACGACACCGGTTAGGGTAAGAAAGAGCAGGTCAAGGGCAGGGCAGAAATTGATATTGACTGCAGTACCCATGCACATCACAACAAGGTATCAGTTGGCACCGTTAGACTAATATGTCTATAAGCGTCATCTGGTACCATGTTGTGATCTGATCAATACTTATTTTAGCTTGACGGAAGGTACTTCACATTTAAGCACGATGTTGGAGACATTTTATTTGTGTTGTGACATGCCACCAGCAATGCTGGCAAACAAGTACAGTTTCACTAAGTTTCATTTGTGATGTGGGGTTTGTAATAAAAGATGATGGCAACCTGCCGAAACCGATTATCTAAGTGAAAGATAATTATCGATCTTGGATGGTGGATCATAATAAATCTATTGTACAGATCCTTAGAGTGTGTAGAGCTAAGACTTTCTCAGACCAGCGCAAAGTTGTCATAAACCAGATGGTCAGCTTTGACAAAGAGAGTGGGCATAAATATAATAATTCTTAAATTTATGTCGACGGATTCCAATCTTGTGAAAAATGACGATTCGTTTGATATATTACAAAGTTCGGTCTGTTTAATATTCAGGAAGTAGGTTAAATTAATCGCCAATTATATCACATAAAACTAATTTTACCCTACTATCTAGAAACACCGTCTACTTGCCTGACCAGAGGATCATCGTCTCGTGGGGGCGAAATAAATTTCCGGGTCCTGTAATACTATGTTTAAATGGTAAGATGGCGACCATCCACAAAGGCTGCCGGAGCCGTTAAATTCGAATCCGGAGAGGCAACGTCTTATTCGCGGAAGGATTGTTCTGTTCCCGCCATCTCTGAAGAGTTGCCGCCAGGGCAGGTCACCACCACCCCATAAGTCGTGTAACTGGACCTTGGGGGCCGGAAACAACTCTTAACAGTAATCTGGATCAGGTTGGAAGCACGTCACTAGCTTTGCCGGCAGAATAATCAGGTGCGAAACTCGCGTTAACAAAACTGGTGGCCGCTCTTAGTTTCTTAGATCCGCGATCGCCTATTGAGCATAAGTAACCACCATATTCAGTCTTAGCGATATTTAGCGTTGACGGGCAGGAACTTCACGTTTCCACCAGGCAGGTATTCGCAATTAAAGTAATCGCATTCAGTCGCTTGTTTACTAAATATGCAACGGTTTGCATACCGGGCGAAAGGCGCGATGATTTCTAAAATGCTTTTTCTTTAGTTTTATGCCGGCCCTGTTACGGCCTCAGTGTACTGTACTCATGACCAACGGATACTTTCATGAAACTCTCCCAATAAACTCTTTCTCTCGTTAAAGGCTTGTCAAATTACTTCAAAGTTCTTTTTTTTTAGATGTTTGTTATTTTTTTATGTCTTGTCCTGCAGCAACAATATGTAACTGTTTGGTAAGATATAAGAGGCTATCTCGTAATTCTGGGTGATATTTTTAAAACGTATTATTTCAGTGAACTGTTCGACCTCTTGTCTGTAGCCTTCCCCTAGTGCTACCAGTTTTATTCATTTATTAAATAATGGAAAAATGGAACAGAAGAGGTCCGATGCTGCTACCGGTCATAGCGAAATATTGTGGGGAAGACGAACCAAAGGTTACGTTTCATAGGCAGATCGCTTTGAAGATGCAACAGCTCCATCAAACAGACTGCCTGCCTCTCCTGGAGTACTGTTGCTCTGTGTGGGACCCTATCCCCAGTAGGACTGACGGAAAACATTTAGAAGGTTCAGAGAAGGGCAGCTCCTTTTGTTTTTCACGTTACAGGGGCCAAAGCGTCATGAAAATGTTGCATGATTTGAGGTGGAAATCATTAAAATAACGACGTTATTCATTGCGGCGAGAACTATTGGCGAAATTTCAATCACTGGCTTTTACTTCTGAATGTGAAAATATTTTGCTAGCACCCACCTACATAGGAAGACATGACCATCCTAATAAAATAAATCAGATCTAATACGTGAAAGACCACCGTTAATTGTAATATTAATTCTAGCTGAAAGGGGCCATTTAAATACTTACTTTAGTCATATACCCCTGGCCGTAAAACCAGCCAAAGAATCCGCGTGAACTACTGACTACTTGCTGCAACAGAATATTTTTCCCTGGCCCAGAATTTAGAACCGACTCAAACCTTACTTTAGCAGCGGGAAGACAAAGAGTCGGTGGCCAACTACGTCTAGATCACGAGAATTACACATACTCAATAATATACAAGTCACCCCGAACTAAACCATTTCATGAAGGTGACTGTGAGGACATTTATGGCGCAACGGAATTATAAATATAATAATATCCATCTGGATTTGTTCTCAGCCCTGGTGAAAAACAACATTAAATAAAAAAGAGAATGTATTCGTAAACTAATATTCATCAGTAGGATAACGATTTACTGACCATCAATTATTTATTCAGTCCAAACATGAGCAAATGGGGGAACCAATTTTGTTAAACAATAAAAATGCATCTTATTGAACTACTAACTTAAAGTAATCTGAACTGAAAATCGCCGGAGGGAATTTATAATCAACAAGCATTCAACCACTAACACACGCGAATCAAAGCGAAACTCACCCAACTCAGCGTGCTGATACGATGCAGAAGCCGCTATCGTAAGCGAAATTCAGCTAACCAGGATGTACCATACAACACAAGGAAAATAAACTTCGTAGGTGCCTCCGGTCTGTCTTTCTTTTCTTCAGATGGTACACGATAATAGCGAGAGTAATTTCCATTCAGATCAAACCGTGAGCATGTGGAATTATTGTGACACACGGCACGTGTCTACTACATTACAGATTCGCACCCCACTGAGGGCGAAGTGCTTCAAGATTGTATTCATTTCTACAAAAACCAACAGAACCACTGGCTTGTGAGCAGTGATGAGAACTTATGTGACTAGCTATAAACCCTTGAAATCGAGTTTGGAGACACCTGGTTCCGAAAACCAGTAAAAACATAAAAATTCAATTTCTGAAAAATAAAGAAAATATCTACGGCATTCAACCCTTAGAAATGTGTAAGATATCATAAGGAAGCTAAAGAAACACAGTTAGACGCGATTGGGAAGGTTTTACGCAAATGGACGAAGTCCAGTCTTCAAAAGTCAGAAAAATGGAATAAATTCAAAGTCGGAGTAAATCAACCAAGAAATACGGCATGCAGCCCCTAGAAATATGTAGTATTTCATAAGCAAGCTAATAAAGGGGGTCATACAAGGCTAAAAGAGAATTTACTGACGGAGTCGGAATGCAAAATAGAAGTTTGGAAACGAAACAGCAATTTAAAATAGAGAGGATATCGCGATGTAATAGAAAAATCAAAAAGATACATACACGATTTCTTGCCTGAAGGGCATAGAAACAGACACAGAGGTAGCTGAAAGCTTTGTTCTAAGAACACTCCACACAGAAGGAGGAAACGGTAAGGAATATTTCACATGCACTACACAGAATAAAAATATTCTCGCATATAGTCGCGTTCCACAAAGGTACACAGAAATTAAACAGAGTTCATACACCGCCAGCTAGTCTCACAAAGATTACAGATTCCCAGCTGTTATCAAAGTTGCTTATTCACTGTATTTACCTATGCAAAATCGGCTAAATGAAATTGGATGCATTTTCTTACATGATCAGAGAAACTTATCCCGAAAAATGAACATAAGATCTGAAGTCTAACAAACCATCTCAAGGAGGAAAGACAATCAGAACGTCTTACCAAGTCGAAGCGCAGCCACAGAATGTCGAGACGGCCCACGAGCCCGCTACCAGCGGCCGGAAATCCACCGGAAATCGGCGAAACCCAGGAAAAAAGATGTGGTGGGGGAGGGGGGTGGGGCTAAGCTCGCGCGTCCAAACGAGGCTCGCTAGCGGACATTGTCAACTTGTAAGCAAAGGGAGGAGGAACCTCTTTGGTCGCATTAAAAGCAGAGGTCGGTAACGACTACCTATCGACTCGAAGCCAGAGATGCAAAGTGCAGCCAGCAGCCAACGACGAAAATTCTATACATTCACTCAGACTCCCAAGCTAGAAGATTCTCATACATGCACATACAGAATAAAGCAAGTACACTTTCTCACAGGGACAGTGACGTCATGGAGAAACCTTTCAGCTTGCCACATTCATAGACACAATGATACATTATTAGCATAATAAAATCCCAGCAGTATTACAGAAACTAACATTTAAAACATGAAATAAAATGCTCTTCCTCAAGGCTCTGAACGAAAGGGGTTCTCGTTTAGTAAAAAGGCTGCCTAGTGAACTTAGATAATTTACGAAATTAAAAACCTAGGGAAGACGGCAGATAGCCGTCTTTCAAACGGAGCGATTTACGTGTTCTTTCTTCCCACAGACTATTAGAGAATAGACTGGTAGCGAAACGTTATGAATGTGGTTAATGAACCCTCCGCTAGGCCCTTGAATGTGATTTGCAGACCGTCCCTCGGCCTCAGTGCGTGCTTGTCTTTGGCTAGCGCTGGGTTGCGCCGTTTCCGCTCTGACAGGACCCGCCCTGACGACCTGGTGGGACCCGGTGTGGCCTAAGTGCGCATGCGCAGCCGGCGGCAGGTGAGGTGACGGCTGTGCGGTGTCGCGGCGATAAAACGCGCGGGACCAGAGGAGCGCCGTGCCAGGCGAGCGATAAGCGCGGCGCGGCCTGCCCAGCCGCCAGCCCTCGACGGCGCCGCCCTTTTATCGCACCCTCTCACGCGACGCCGCCGATCGGGATGCACGCCGCCCGCCCTTAAATTTCGCTGATCTAGGGCGCCGGGAAGGCCCTAATATGGCGAGGCGTAGCGCCTCCAGGCTCTTGGGGACAGAGGCTTCGCTTCGGCCGGGGGGAGTGCTGCAGTCTGTACATTATTTTAGGCCACTTAGTTCGTAGCTTTCACCAACGCCTTTGTAATATATCAGTATAGAGCCACAGCCAAGCCCGTCAATCTCATCTAACCAGGACAGAAAAAAAGGAAAAAACACGTTTTCCAAACATCTCATAATTCATGATAATTTTCTCCTGAACTGTGCGTTACTTGTGACATAATTTTGTACATATCTTCAGTGGTATATGTGAAAACCGTCTATAAAAATACAGAATTAATAGTACGTATTTCTAGATGCGGTATTTTACTGTGTGAACAACGACGCTGTGGCAAAGAATATTTTCGTTTCATCTATTTATGCATTTACCAGCCAGAAAACTATTCTTAAACCTTTCAAAATATTATTATAAGAAGGCAACAAGGAAAGGTGAAATACCAGTTCATAATTTTAAATAGGTAAAATGGTCAGTGAACAAGTACGTAAAGTAATAATCATGTTTGTAAGGAGCATGAGTCTTATGTTACTGTTCCTACCACTCATTAAAATCTCCAACTGTCGTAGTAAGTGAACATCAGAAATTGAAGTGCAACGAACTCCCGGAATGGTGCTCTAGTAAAAATAGCATACGGACTTAAATTCTTAATGCCTAAATAGTTGATTTTTCGCAGCACATGCATTTCAGGCAGCTACATTGCACAACTGTTAGATGGAAAATGTCGGCAGTGAAATCAAAACACTAGTAAAGAAGTCTCTAAGTAACATTGTTTATTGGTGTTCTTATTACCTCTGCATTTCTGTAAGAAAAAACGTTGGGGTATGTTTCCGACGTTAACGCAGAATTAGATGGAAGTTCCTAATTTTTAATTCCATTTGTAACAGGTATGACGGAAGGAGGAAATGGAGGAAGGGGTAGGAGAAGGAGGAGGAGGACATGGGCAGAGAGAGGAGGGAGGAGGAGAAGGAACACAGAAGGAACAAACGGACCGAGAAGAGGGATGAACAGAGACAGGAGTTGGGGAGCAGATGGACAGTTTGTATAACGATTAATTTTCTCTTGAGCAATTATACGTTGTACTTTCCACGACGGTCGTTATGTTTAAAAAGAAAATAGAAAAATACACATTTAATATTCACAGAATATATGACGTCAACTGCGATTGGGCAATCCCTGTCGGGATTCGAACGCGGGTGTTTGCTTTCTAGGCATTTGCGCTGACCCCTACACCATTTTTTATTTTATTTTTTTATTTTTTTTTTTTTTTTTTTTTTGGTGATTGAATATATAGATATAAAATTGACGTTGATATGTGTCTCATTTGCACCCAAATGACGTTCTGTGAGCAGCCGACGAACAACGATCGCAGAATTGCGTCTTCTTTCAGAGCAGAAGTTCTAGCCTATCCCTGTCTTTTTAAAGATTATCTCAAGTGCGTTCTCAAACTTCTTCTTATGGTCCCCATAATTCCATGTTCTCGCATACTCCGTTTCCATATATGTCATAAACTCTATAAGGTTGTCACCACCGATTTTATTAACGACATCACAGTATTGTTTTTCCATTGCGGGTAGTATTTTTTGTTTGGTCTGTACAATAGTTTTGTTTCTATAGATTCCGATGAGGTCCTGGTTACAAGCGCTACCTGTCGCCTAATCCACTTCCAGTGAAGGTCGCGGTTTCCGCACGTGAATCTGTGTGGAATAGTGTCCACTAGATTACAGGTGAGGCATCGTTCTGTGTCACTCAGTCCAATTGCATAAAGCCTCTCATTGGTGCTTACGATGTTGTTTATCGTTTTGTATGGCGCTGACTTAACGTTCGAAGGAAGTACGCAGCTGTTAATATTCTGCCACACTGCTTCCCAGGTGACTCAAATGTACTTCGATTCTATTTTATTCCTTCCTTCGTGTTTTCTTCTGTATTCCAAAATGTCTCTTGCAGTTAAGTTCTTGTAATTTTTTAGTCGCTCGCTCAGATAACTTCTCTCAAGATAGTACTCCCGGATATGTTTTAATTGAAAACTTATTGTTTGGACATTTATCGGTGAATCTGTACTTTCTGGTTTTACTGCTTCGAACAGCTTCGTAGTAAGGCTGTCAGGGTTGCTGTGCATGTGGTTGGTCATTCGTTTAATATATAGCGCAGTTGCTTTACTTCTTATATTAGTCAAACCCAGTCCGCCGTGTGTGGGGTCTAGCGTTACAGTCGTAGAGTCTACTCTGAATAGTTCACCCTTCCATATAAATGATGCCGTCTTTGACGTTATTGTCTTCGCTACCAGTTTAGGGATTGGAAATAACTGTGCTATGTAATATGCTTTTGACAGGATGTACGTATTTACATACTTGACCCTCTGGTACCGATCCAAACTTCGGTAGTTATTTTCAAGCAGTACTCCCTTGATTTTTTTCGCTACATCCCTCCAATTTTTTGCCATCATCTGTAAGGGGACGGTTGGCAGAATAGTTCCAAGAGCTTTATGTTCCACGACGTTTTTAGCCCAGTCGAGCCTGATGTCTTGCAATCCTCGTATACTTAAAAGTTTACTTTTACTTTCGTTCATTTTTGCTCCTGATGCTACACAATATTTATTTAGTTGTCTCTCTACAGACGTCACATCTTCTCTGTTCCTTACTATTATCCCTACATCATCAGCGTAGGCGCCAACCACTATTTTCCATTCGTAGATTGTAATACCAGTCAGTTTAGCTTGCAGTTGCCTTAATAATGGTTCCAGTGATATTGCAAAAAGTAACATCGATCGATAGAGGACTTCCCTGAGGTACTCCTCGTTTAATTTGTATCTGTTTCGTCAGTTGGCCGTTAACAAAAACTTTAGCCGAGATCCCCAGTGCGGCATTTTTGACGATGTTTATAGTTCCTGGAAGAAATCCCATTCGTTTCATAGTTTCTAGAAGATACTTGTGTTCGACCTGGTCGAAAGCTTTATAAAAATCGACGAAGAGGAAACCGTAGTGAATATTACTAACAGATATTAAAGCAATAATGTCCCTATATTGCGCTGCAGTTTGGAGTATCGTCCTTCCATAGGCACAAGTCTGATAATGACAGATAATTTTTTCAGTTAGTGGTACGATACGTTTATTTACTGCCCTTGCAATAATCTTGTAGTCAGAATTCAGTAGGGAAATTGGTCGAAGATTGTTGATTTTCTTGCATCCTTTGTTTTTTGGGATCAGAACAATTTTACATTCTTTCAATTCTGAGGGGACCCATTTACCCTGAAACACTTCATTCACAATTTCTTATCTCCTATCAAATCCCAGTACCCTTTATAAAACTCGATGGGTAAACCATCGGGTCCCGGTGACTTCTCAGTGGGAGAACAGCGTATAATTTCCAGTACTTCTTGATTAGTAAAGGCTGAAAACAACTGTTCATTGTCTTCTCTGGTTATTTTAGAAGTCACGTTTTCAAACAGTTCATGGTTATAGTCTTCATTCGAGTCACATGATTCATACATATCTCTGTAGTACCTATGTATTCCACGAATTATTTGATTTTGTTTGGTGAGGATAGTACCATCTACCAGCTTGAGCTCATCCATGAAAGTCCTTCGGCGGTTTTCGTTGTGTTTTATTAAGTGATACAAAGCCGCAGATTCGTCCTCACTGAAAGATTTCGCTTTAGATTTAAGCGTAAGTCCTTCTAATTGTTGTCTCTTCAATGCTATTAACTTTGCTATTATCTTTTTAATATCTTGCAGTTGAGTCGTAATTCCGTCTACCTGATCATATAACCCTCTTAATACACTGTAATAGGATTCCATAGACTGTTTGATTTCCCGAGAGCGCTCTATACTATAACAAATAATTACTTTACGTAACTTTGGCTTCGCTCTAGTGGTCCACCACTCTAAAACACTATTATAGCTGTTAACTGAGCGTAGACGCAGTTCTCATGCACGATTAAGTTCTTCTTCTAATTCCTTGTCCATTAAAACAGCAGCCTTCAAACACCATTGGCCCCTGTACCAACGTGTTGGTTGTTGGTACAAATTGATACAGGTAGAAATGCTGCTTTGATTTGAAAAGCTTGCAGGAATTGTTTCCGATTTAAGTACATTGATCGCTATGTTGTCCGACACACAGATCCTATCAATTCTACTGGAGGATGTACAGGTAATATAGGTGAACTGGACCAGTGTCGGGTACTTAATTTCCCAAACGTCCCTCAGTTTCAGTTCTCTGACAAAACGGTTCTGCTCGTTGGAATAATTAAAATTGGAAAACATGTCTTTTCGGTTCAGAACACAATTAAAATCACCCGATACTATGAGTTTTTGAGGGTCCTTCCGAAGTAGATAAATTATATTTTCTTTAAAAAACTCTGCTCTTTCGGAACTATGCGTATTGCCAGAGGGTGCGTAAATGTTAATAATTGTGACACCCATTATGCTCACCCCTATTCCTCTTCCAGATTCAAGCATTTCTACATCATTTACAGGAATACCGTCTTTTATTAAAATTGACGTGCCAACATACATTTCAGCTGCAGAATTAATTAGAACAACATATCCGGGTATTGTAAAATCTGTCATTAACACCTATTGCAAGAGAGCAATGTCTGTTGCTGATTCGTACAAAAATTATTTTAAAACTTCGGTTTTAACTTTAGACGTAATCTTATTTATATTTATTGACGTTATTGTATAGGCTTGTAGCATTTTCTGAGACTATATAATGAATTAATTGAAAAAGTTAGGATATTATCCCAATAAAGCATGCCATGGCCAACAGCAGCAATAAAATACTACGAAAATATAAAAAGGAAAAAAATATCATATTTCTATGATACTTCATAAACGTCCTTTAGATGCAGCAAATATTTGTTAAAAATCTGATTGAATCCCTCGGCACTAATTTCAGAAAATAAGAGAAATCTTTCTGGCACTCTCTCTCCTTCTTTTTTTTTCCGCTAAGTGTTGCCTTCAGATGTCAAACCCTGGGATATATCTGTACGTTCATTACAGGGGGAAGTTCCTTGTAAGACATTTTTGGAATTTCCCTTCAAGGAACCTTCAGTGACTATTTCCTATTTGATATTTGGCGGCGTTTTATTGCCCCTGGCGGGCTGTTGTCTGCGTTGCTTCCGAGTAACTCTCAGATCTTGTTGCGGTTTGACTTGGTGGCGCAGCAAGTCCTGAGTCGCCGTGGTTTCCTGTTCACTTTCCTTGTTTTCGTCTGCCGTGCTAGAACTTCGATCAGGCGGAGTCTGTTGTCCGCTTCCGCGTTGCTGTTGTCGGTCTTGCGCGACATGCATCGGTGTGTCTGACGCGGCGTGTTGCTCGTCGACTGCTGCCTCGGTCTGCTTGTGCTGTGACACGTTCGGCTCCTCAGAGAGCAGCAACTCGTTCGCCGCCGTGTCAGGCACTATTTTATCTGATTCCGTCTCTTGCATTACTTCTTTTTCTTTGTCTGACTGAGATTGTAGCGTGGTTTCGTCCTCCGAAGGCAGTTCTTTCATTTCTACGTTCCCTGTTCGCTATAGCTCTTCCGCTTCGCACGGCTTCTGCTTGCAGGCGGAATGTACAGGAGAGGAATCTTCATCAGATTGATCTTCCGTTTTTTCTAGGGGTCTTTTCTTGGGTTGCTGCTCACTTTCACGCACAGCAGAACCGCTATTTGTAACTGGTTTCAAGGGTGGGAACTCCTATTCGGGTACGGTGACCACATCAGAAGTACATTCCATGGCGACCTTAACAGGAGGGGGTTGCTCAGTAGAGGCCATAATGTCACTGAGTATGAGTCGTTGCCGCTGTATTAAATTGGTTCTCAAAACAACGGCACGACGTGGGCAGTCCTGTCGGAAGTGTCCAGATTCGTTACAAATTTGACAAGTTTGGTCTTGTCCAGAATACACAATGTGAGCTATCTAACCTTCTACGGTAATATAAGAAGGAATATTAGTTTTAACTTCCATTTCTACAGACCGTATTCCATTATAACATTGCAGTTTGTACTGCTTGGACCACCGTTCATTCACAATTGAAATAACGTCCCCATATTTTGAAAGTGCTTCCTTAATCAACAGATTATCAATTTCAATAGGGATATTTAAAACCCTCACAGTTTATACGTGTTATCAGCTTTCCGTACTGAGACTATACTTTTAGATCCATCTCTATGTTCAAATTCTACAGCATTACCCCACTTTGTCAGAAATTTGTCGACCGTCAACGGACTAAAATCTTTACAAACACACAGTACTGATCAGTGTCTAATTGAGTGGTATGTACAGAATCAGAATTAAGGCTCATTACCTCAATCAGCCAGTCGTGTACTTCCAGAGCAGACGGTTGAACAGGACGAGTTTCCCTCTTGAAAGAGAAAACCAGATTATCTTTTCGGGCAGAATCAGCCATTTTCTTCAGCGGAGTAGAAATCCAGGTGAACACCGTAATCCCGCCAAATGATGAGACGTTCACAAACGAAACACGTAAACACCACTATACAGCACTTCAAGTACGTGTACGAACACAGAAAGAACAGGAACACTGAACGTAAACAAATACACCGGCGCGAGCGCTAACGTATACGGAGCAGCAGCGGGCAGGTCCGATCGCGTTGGCAGCTGAAGCCGAACTACGCCACCACTGGGGACACAGTGATCACCGCACCTGCAAGGACTACCTAAGCACGCCTCCCGTTAGATACAAATTCTCATCTTGTCTCCCACATCTTGCTTCGATGTGATGTGACTTCAGTCAAGTTAAAACGAGAACTGACTACAGTAGCCGTCCATATCGTATGGTACCACATAACGCATATAGAAATATGGTATACGTCTACTGCCGCCAACTGGTACCATGTTGTGATGTGCACGGGTACTGCAGTCAATATGAAATTCTGCCCTGCCCTTCTCTGCCCATCCCTGTCCCTCTCGCATGATGTTCGCACCTATAAGTCGACCAGGCTTTACCCACAAAGTGGCGGAGTTAGACTTTTTTTATTTACTGCATTCAATGGCAAGTTCAATGAAACAAGTAGTGAATCAACTATTACATATTTATTATGTAAGTTTACTCACATAGTTACCCAATCTGTAAATTCAGAGAAAAAATCCGTGTCTTTCACGTATGAGTGAGCGTGTTGTATGATTCTTGTGATATTCTTCAAAAAGAATAATTTTCACACAGGTAGTTCAAGAACAGCCATTGAGAACAATGGTTAAAAGATCTGACGTACTTTTTTTGTAGTCTTCAGTCTGCTTCATTTCACCTCCCCAAACTGCACCATCGAGTGAAAGTCTATTCATCTCCTAATAACGTATGTAACCCAAAAAACACACATTTCAACCATAATTCACTTTGTCTCCTGTAGCATTTCATTTAATATTTTTTAATTAAAATTGTATCTGTGACACTTGTCGCTAGCATTCGTTCTCTCTGCCAGTATATCTCTGATTATTTTGTTTCATAAGAGACTTACAATTTTTTTGAACGAGCTGGAGGGAAAACGGAATCGCTCGTCGTCTTTCGTCTTCTTGCTGTCGAATAGATTGGGACGTCTCTCTTTTGGTTTCTATGTAAGTGTGAACATATAATTTGTTAATTGTAATAAATACCACAATTCAACTCCAATGAATATTTCGTAAAAAAATACTTTCCCCATTTTTTAATCTTTGTTTCCAGCGTAATTCGTAAAATGATGCTTGGTCATTGTTGTAAATTGCTTCGCGATTGCGGAAGAACATTGCAGACGCGAATTTCACTTATGCACATTTCGTATTGAATTTTGTTTCATTGCCTGCAGTAATACTTCTTTTCTTTAAATGAAGTCCGATAATTTTTACAACTTTAAACACCAATCGATATTGGAATTAAACACGGTCATGAAACTTTAGAATTCGAAGCTTATGCAACCAAGCATCAGTTTATAGTAAAGAAGAATTTTATTATTCCGTACAGGTTCGACTCCAGTGTGATGACTCCAATCCAATATGTATTATCCTGCCATGTAAAAAACGGATTCCGCCACTTTCTTTTGTAATGTTGCTTTCTGGTGTTGTCTTTATTCTAACTACTATTGCCGCTAAATACTTAGGGCGGAATCCATAATGTTTTTCTCGTTGTCTCTATCTTTTCAAAATTAATATTCATTGCAATATTTCACAGTTTGTTAAATTTCAATCATCTTGACGAAAACACCAGCTAAAAAGAAAAGGTATCATTACACTACCTCTGAGGTAAGTATTTTGGTAAATTTGTGTCACCTAACTGAGAAATGGAAAAAAAAAATAAAGAAAGAAAGAGAGAGAGAGAGAGAAACGAGACCCAAATACGTTTTTAACAAATTTTGCATAGCCTGTCTTGTATGCAAATTTCACGTACGACACAGGCTTCGTGGACCCAAAGTACACCGACCGGCCGCCGTGTCATCCTCCGTCCGCAGGGGGCGCCGGGTGTGGTATGAAGAAGGACGTGAGCAGCGCCCCGCAGTCCCAGCCGTTGTGTTAGTTTCCTAGACCGCAGCCGCTATTTCTCGATCACGTAACTCCTCAGTTGGCCTTAGAAGGGCTTAGTGCATCCCGCTTCTGAACAGCACTCGTAGAACCGACACATATGCATATAAACTTATATCAAACACATCTGTATACCTCTTTACATATACATAGATTGAAAAGCAGCTTACTATGGTGTCGACTGACGGAAAAGGCGTAGTTTTCACTGATGGATAACATTGTAATTAATGACACGTATGTCACGCAATGTCTGTGTAACGTGTCCTAAAACTGATACTGCCAAAACTTTCCAATAAATGATATATCCGTTCTATTTGTAAGAAAACCATACGTTCTATTGGTACGTAATATTTATATTATTGTCGTTATTTGCAATTGTTAGTAATAATTTGTGTTTTCGTGACGTCACTTTATAGATAAAAAACAATTTCTACAAACGGCACATTTGGATTAAAAGTCAGTTTTTGCAAAACCACATATTGACCATAGCTGTTCATTTTTTCTCAGTGCTACCGGCTTCGCTTAGTTTACAAACTGAAGATTATGGGATTTACTGTTATGCAATTTCTATGACCATCTTTGGTCTTCATTAGGATCCATGATTGATGTAAATAATGTGATTGCTATGTTTATCAACAACTGCTAAACAACATAATGAAGTGGAAATATGATATGTACATGTGTAGCTGTGCTGTTACATATGTACATATCATACTTCCACTTCATTATGTTGCATAGCACTTGTTGAAAAACATAGAAATCACATTATTTACAACAATCATAGATCCTAATGAAGACCAAAGATAGTCATAGACATTGCATAACTGTACCTCCTATAATTTTTGTACAATGATATCTAATGTAAGCATATTCGTTATCTTTGGTTTTAAAATAAGTTTTTATTGCATACTCATCAATGTATGCTTCAGTTTGTAGCAGTCGACCACTGTGCTAATATCAATAAGAAGTAGAGTAATGACAACAAATACATATTTTACAATTTTGAATTTTTGTGTTACGACAAGTTAAGCTATTAGTTAAACTCTGTAAGTACCTCACACGTAACTTACATACTATTCTGTTAATGTTCTATATGGTTGACTAATGCATTTGATAACTTTCAGCTACTTCAGGCTAACGCTTGATAATGGTAAACTAACCGAAACCGGTAGCACTGAGAAAAAATAAACAGCTATGGTCAATATGTCGTTTTGAAATTATGTCAAAGCTGTTAAGTCCCACCTGTTCACCTTTCTAAAAGTCATTTCTTCACATCTTCATACAATTCTAGACCGTTTGCTATTTTTACGGTAATATTGATCGTAGTTGACAAATTTTTGTAATTAGACCAAAAAAATGTTCTTTGTGTTCTGAATTAGTCATGTTTGGGACAGATATTACCTTGATATAATTATCAAGCAGACATTGTACTCCTGAAAAATGATACGCTTCATTACAAAGTATGACGGGGTGGCACTGTCGCCTACAGACGGAATACCAAGCACCCAGCTGAGTAAAGCGGGTTGCCGCCATTCTAGGACTTCTGGAATTTAGTCGCAGGTGGTGTATTCCATTTTCCGTGTTAAAAAAGAAGGCGGCATTGCTTAGACTTTTGTTAGTCTAATTCTCTTTCTAAGATCATGTTCAGTTTAAGGTTCGCTTGCTCCAATCGTAGACGACTAGTAACGCAAACTGTCCTTCCAAATACATGGTTAACGCTTCCCCAGAGTTATAATGTAAGATGGAAGCTGATAAGCTGACCTATCTTCCTGGCAGGACTTCTGTGTCTCACTATCAGATCATATGCAACTCGCTGGCAGATATGATTCAGTATATTTGCTTACACACGGTTGTAAGTAATTGACTATGTTACATATGTGTGAGCTAATTTCTCAATGAATTTTAAAGGCTTTTTTGTCAAAAAACGCAGTACTGTAATATGAGGATTCTGAGATTAATAATCATGATTTTACGGTTTTATATCATGAAAATTGATATTATTGAATGAAAGAAGCATTTATTTATGTATCGAGGAATGTCATCGGAACTTTTTAATCAGATCTGTCAAAGACTTTATTGGGCATATATCGTAGCTTTCTTTGTTGCAAAATGCGAATTCAACGCGACTGCAGCTTTGTTGTCTTTTGTTTATGAATTATGGAATATGAATACGATTCAGAGATACTGACAGTTTGTTTTTCTTTCCGATATCATTGAGATTGCCGTGTTCGAGCAAAAATATTTACACTTAAGAAGAGATAATACAGCCGCTGTTGGAGTTGCGTTATGATTCCGCCCTGACTCACGAACTGAATCTCATTTCTATTCTGTCGATAAAAGCAATTTTAAGAGTAAATCTGGAGATAAAATTAATACTGGTTTGGAGATATTATTTGAAGAAATCCTAAAGGAAAATGAATATATAATCACTTTTGTTTATATAGACGAAGATAACATTTCACTAGATGATGCTACACAAGCGGGAAACCCGTCAGACCTAAAGTAATAGCCTTTGAAGTAAACTGAAGTAGGAATAACGTAGATGAATCATATTTCAAACGTTTGTATAGCTTATGGGACTTAACTACGGGATCATCAGTCCCTAAACTTACAAACTACTTATGAACAAGCTAACACTAAGGACGGCACAAATATCTATGCCCGAGGGGGATACGTTTGCGAGGCATGTTTGTGATTTTCTGTGCTGTTTTAGAACCCGTGGTTGCACATATAACTTAGCAGTCTATTCTTTATCGAATACCAAACAATAAGACGCTGAAGTTGTAGTACAAGCGTAGTTTTATTTGCTTAAATTGTTTATGTGTTACTTTCAGTCCCCTACAGCTAGAATTACGGCTCATTGTGTGTCTTGCTCCTCCAGATCGACGAACATTTTGTCCACTTTTACCCATTCCATTTATTCATATGTTTAAGTCTGTCGGTCTAGGCTTTACAAACCAAACGAATTCCCACCACCCGTCCATGTATAGAGAGAATGGTGACTGAATAGACAGAAAAAAATTGTGGTAAATAAAGAGTGGCTATGGGAGAGAAAAAGAATTGGAGATAGATGTTCAAATGTTTGTTAAGGTTAAAGGACTTAACTGCAGGGTCATTAGTCCCTAAACTTATAAACTACTTATGAACTATCTTATACTAAAGACGACACAAACATCCGTGCCCAAGGGGGAATTCGAGCCCCGTAGCGGCCGTGCAGTCTGTGACTGGCGCGCCGCGAGCCGCTCGGTCACTGCGGCCGGCAATTGGAGATGAACAAAGAAAGACTGTGAAAGTAGCAAAGACAGTGGTAAGGAAATTCAACAGAAAGGGATGAAGAGAGTGACACTGGTAGAGACGGTGTCAGATGTGGTTGGGAGAAATGGGATTCATTTATCGTGTGGCATATCGCACCAGTATACAAGGTAATTCAACCGAGCTTTTCACCTCAAATATTTCCGGAATCTTAATTCTGTTTTCACACAGGCGAATTGTAAGAAGATCCTTAAGAAGGTCTTGTCAAAGGTATACTTAATTACAAAGATATGAGTATCTGTCTCTTTTTTTTCAAATGGAACTCTCGTAATTTATGGGGCTAGTGTCTCAGACCTCTAATTGACAAATTCAATGGATTTTAATCCATAGAAATCGGATATGTATTTTCGGAGAAATTACGCCATTTAGAAAGCAGGATTTCTGCTTTGAATATCAAATTAATTGCTCTCTTATGATGATGTCTAAATTATCTTGTGAAACTGCCGCCTCCGGTTGCCGGGGAATTCAAGCTTGAAGCACCTTAGAGTCTAATTATAGTTTCCTAATAGTTGAGATATGTTTAATTTGAAACATTCCAAGCACACATTGCTACATATCGGATGATTCACTAGATAACTACGGTACCAGTTCTGCTTTTCTGTCTGCCAAGGCCCTGAAATAAAGGCGAGTGGCAAAAATTAAATGGATTGGGGAAACAGGAAATTGAGATTTTTAAGTAACACCTTCGCATGAACAAAAAATTATAAATAGGTTAATTCTGAGCTACACATTTGTACTGTTAAATTACAAAAATCAGAAAAAAAATACATAACCTAAGAAACTGGTTACAGCCATGTCCATAAAACTGCGTTCAATCCATCAAGTGTTGGAAATACCCATCGATGCCATACACATGTGCCGTCGCTGGTAAAAATGACTTCTGGACCGACAGAAGAGATTCTTAACGTCGCACATGCTGCAACATTGCAGCAATCCTCTTGGGTCGTCGGTACTTGTGTATAAACTTACTCGAAAGGGAAAAGTATGGTAGCTCCAAATCACGCAGGCCACGTCCCATCCAGCAACCAGGAAAATCTGGGTAAGCGCCTTGCTAGTCACAAGCGAGTAGAGAGCTGGGCACCCAAAGCGTTGGTACGCCGACCGCGGTGGCCGAAGGGACTGAGGCGCTCCAGTCACGGTCTGCACGGCCACTACGGTCGGGCGTTCGAATCCCCCCTCGGGAATGGATATTTGTGCCGTCCTTAGTATTAGCTAGTTCTTAAGTAGTTTGTAAGTTTAGGGACGGATGACCCCGTAGTTAAGTCCCATAGACTCTACAAACAAACACAGCGTTCGTACGACATACAACCACATATTTGAAGTGTACTTCCTCTAGGAGAGCCATTGGAATTTCAATAAGAAATGGAGCATATTTGTTACCTGTTACTACGGTTTCTTCAATGAAGTAAACATAGTCTCAGATAACCCCACACCAAACGTTCACACTCCAATGTCTCTGATATTCAACCTGCCTCAGCCAATGTAGATACTGAGTGGTCCAAAGATGCGTATTTCTTTGCTCAGCTTACCATGATTTATGTATGTCGCTCATCGGTTGAAAGAATTCTTCGAAGAAATAATCTATTGTCTTGGTATCGCATCAGAATGCTTATGAACTGACACATACTACAGATGGAATCTAGAACTATTTGCGCTCAAAATGTGAAAAAGCAGACGCACTCGCAACTTCTCTGGAGCTAACAAGCGGGTTCTAAGCAGCAGCTGTCTGAAGATGTATCTTGTTCGCACCGCTCATTGCAGGTTTGGCCCTCAACCTCTGCGTAGTATATATAATGGCGCCTTCTTGGGTAAATAATTAGGAAGTTAAATAGTCACCCATTCGGATTTCCGGAAGGCGACTACTCAGGAGGATGCATTCATCAAGCTAAACAAACCAGGCATTCAACGGATCGGAGTGTGGAATGTTCTCATTAGAGGATAGATTAGAAAATTAGAAAAAATGCTTGGTTGGATATGGTCGGGATTATTGAAGTTCGGTGGCAGGACGATTTCTGGTAAGCGAGTACAGGGAAATAAATAAAAAATCAGTTGGTTGAAAAGCGTGGGTTAGAGGGGCGCTCAACTGCTAGGTTATCAGCGAGTAACGCAGGAATAGGTGCGATAATGAATAAGAAAACAGAAATGCAAGTAACTTACTAGTGATCGCATAATCGCAGAAAAGATACACACGAAACCATCACCGACCACGGCAGTACAAGATTGTATTAACTCTGCCAGTGACGAGGAGATAAAAAAAATTATTAGGACAGTTGAGGGACATAAAATCTTGATGTTAAATTGAAGAAAATTACAGCATATATGTTTATGACATTTTAATTAATAAAGCGTTCGTTTTGGTGCTTTATGGCACCATTTTCAGGCCCCCATTAAGTAACTGTTGCAAGTTACACTACATTCAAAGAGGATGGTTGTTATTTCCGGGATCCGAAAATTTCTTGTGTCCATGCATACAGGTATCAAACGAATACTTCTTGTTAGATATGTCATGAATGGACAGAAGAAGTTTGCGGATACCGGAGATAACGGCCACCCCTTTTGAATGTACTTTAACTTGCAACATTTACAAATGGTGGCCTGAATATGGTGCCATAAAGCACCGAAACTGGTTGCTTTATTAATTAAAATGATATGAACACAGCTGCAGGAATTTTCTCCAATCAAACACTGTCTTACAGCTCCCGTAAAATATGGAAATCTTGACTGTAATGGAGAGCGGAAACTAAGAAGTAGGAAAGGGAAGGAAATGTAATAAGTGAATATGGACTGGGAAAGAGGAAGTCGCCGATAACCTGCCCCATGCGTTGAAACATCTACGTAAAGTCATCAGGAATAATGACTACAATGATCGTGAAATAAGTGATGCAATCTCAGGGAGGAAACACAATAAGACCACTGACGAGGAAGAAGGAAATAAATTTGCTTTTTCGCCGTTCTGTGATTTTGTGTCGGGCAAAATAAGCCGCCTGTTGAAGAGCCACAAGATCAAATCGGTCTTCAGGCCCCCGACGAAAATCCGGCAATTACTGAGACCAGTTAAAGACGCAGTAGGTCTCAGAACACCTGGGGTCTACAAGATACCTTGCTAGTGTGGCCAGTCTTATGTCGGACAAACAGTACGAACTGTTGAACAACGAAGGAAGGAACAGGAAAGGTTTTATCGTTTACGGTACCCAGACAAATCTCCTATAGCTGAGCATGCTTTAGTAAACGATCATCGCTTCAACTTCGATGAAACTGCCGTCATGGCTCGCACGAACGGCTTCTGGGACAGTATTATTAAAGAAGCCATCGAAATTAAAACATCTGATAATAGCCGTAACAGAGATGGCGGCCTGCGACTCAGCGCGGCGTGGTACCCAGCCATCGCGCAGTTAAAACGGGCGCATCGAACACCGACTCAAAGCAAGCCCATATATGGTGATGTCACAGCCGGCAGCTAGTGTGTATAAACCCGTACTTGCAGCCACTATGCAGTCAATACCACTTGACAATGGCCGAGGAGTGCTTGGCCGAAAGCTCGTGGAGTTTTAACCACCTGACGCGGACGGAAATCCGATAACTCTCTGTTCAAAGAGAAGGCCGTCTGGTAGAATTTTGCACGGAATATAATCATAACAAATACTTGGCTTACGAATCATGAAAGAAGGTTGTATACATGGAAGAGACGAGGAGACACTGGAAGCTATCATATTAACTTTATAGTGGTAAGACATATATTTAGAAAACATGTTTTAAAGTGTAATACATATCCAGGAGCAGATATAGACTATGACCATAATTTATTGGTTTAACTCTAGATTGCAAAAAAGGTAGGAAATGAAAGAAATTGAACCTGGACAAACTGAAGGAACAACAGGCTGTTAAGTCTTTCAGAGGGAGCATTAGGCAAGAATTGACCGAAATGGATACAGCAGAAGAAGAATGGGTAGCTTTGAGTTAAGTAGAATAACAAGGCCTAACAGAAATTCCTGGATAACACTTAATTGATGAAATGTGAGAGTATAAAGGTGAAGCAAGTGAACCAGGGAAAAGGGAGGAAAAGACTGAAAAAGGAGGTTGAGAGGAAGTGCAGATTGACTAAGCAGGAGTGACTAGAAGATATACGGGAGATACAACAAGAATGTATAACTATCCGAAAGATAGAAGCCTTCTACATGAAAATAAGAGAGACCTTTGGAGACCACAAAAGCAGATGCATGAACATGAAGAACTCAGTTGGAAATCATTGCAACCAAAGAAGGTACAAACACACTAAGAAGTCCAGCAGTTCTACACAGCTTCTCCTGAGAGTTGGGTGACGCTCACACCGCAGGAATAAGCAACAGTGTATCGCTTAAAGGTGGCTCATTAACATGTATAGTAGCAATTTTTTACGACTGTTGTAGTAACGAGAACTGACAACGAAATTCAATATATGGGAACGGATAATGAAATTTATCAGTTTTTCTGCTATTTTGATAATGCAAAGATCCAATGGCAGCCAAGTACGAAACATGGTAGTTCTTACGACTGTTACAGACTTATTACCGTTTTAGGACCAAATTTAAAATGAAAAATTTATATATCATTAGCATTTTATTTTAACCTGAAACATAAAAACACAGAGAGTCAATTAATATTGTAAACGAAGGCTTCCGCGGCCGTTGTCATTGATGATAAAACTCTTCTCGGTATTGGATCGCATCGTCTATATATCATATGTTTCACCGACGTTTCAGCCATTATTGCAAGCGGCCATCTTCTGGGTGCTTCGTTTACTGCTGGATGAGGGAAAGCTGGTGTCTTAAATATTAAATGTTGCCAGTTATGATTGGTGGTTTCAGCTCTCTTTCATTGGTGTTTGCTTTATTTCTTCCTATTGTTGGAAAAGGAAATCCTTGATTGGTGTTTTCATTAATGTTTGCCATTGGTTGAAACTGGCTAATGAGGAGCCGTGATAGCAATGACGTAGCATTGATGCCTGGCGCCGGCTAGAGCGTGCTGTTTGCTCTGTGTACGAGCGGCCGCTGTTGTCTCCGGGCTAGGCGGACCCCTATGGACTGCACTGCGCGCGGTGTCGTCGTGAAGCGCTGCTACTGCTGGCAGCCAAGACGCCGGAAGTCTAATTCCGTCTTCTCTGTTCATATTACCGGGTCGCTTAGCTATTTCTACTGCTTCCCCGATTTTCCTCTTCAAAGTGAAGGGTTGTTTTGCCAGTACAGTGACTTCCTGAAAACCTATATGTTTGCCGCACTCTTCCTGGTGTTCAGTTACTGGCCGGCCGCAAATATCGGCACAAATATCCATGCCCGAGGGGGGGATTCGAACCCCGACCGTAGTGGCCGTGCAGACCGTGACTAGAGCGCCCCAGTTCCCTCGGCCACCGCGGCCGGCATGGTGGGTAACCAAACACTTTTGTGTCAGCAGAATTTACCCCTTTCTGAGCCAAACTCAGATTTAGCCATACATAGTGAAGATCATCTTTTCTCCTGGTGTTATAGCTGTGCACACTGCTATTACTTTTGAACTGGGTCGAATTATTAACAATAAATTTCATAAGTGAATATATATACTGTGAGGATACCTAAATCCTTAAATTTATGTCTACAGGATGATCGTGGGTGGGCTCCAGCAATTATTCTGATTACATGCTTTTGAACAATGAATACTTTTTTATTCAATCGTGAATTACACAAGAATACAATACCATACGAAAGCAGTGAATGAAAATAAGCATAGTAAGCTTATTTACTGAGATTTTTATCTCCAAAATTTGCAATACCCCTAACAGCATACTTAGCTGAACTCAAACGTTTCAGCAGACCATCTATGTGTTGCTTCCAGTTTAATTTTTCATCAGTGCATGCACATATAAATTTTGAAAATTCCACTTTAGTTACAGACTTCTGTTCGAAGTCTATATTTATTAGTGGAGTTGTGCCATTTACTCTACAAAACTGCATATACCGTGTTTTATCAAAATTTAATGAGAGTCTGTTTGCAGAGAACCACTTCATAATATTCTGAAAAACATTATTTACGATTACATCACTTAGATTTTTGATATGATTACTATATTTGTATCATCAGCAAAAAGAACTAAGTTTGCATCTTCATCAATGTAGAATGGCAAGTCATTTATGTATATTAAGAACGATAAAGGACCTAAAACCAAACCCTGTGGCACCCATCCGTGATAGTCCCCCAGTTCGAGGAATCGGCTGATGTTTTACATGAACCACTTATTTCAACTTTCTGCAGTCTTCCAGTTAAGTATGAATTAAACCATTTGTGCACTGCCCCAGTCAAACCATAATGAGTAAGCTTATCTAAAAGAAATCCATGATTTACACAATCAAAGGCCTTTGAAAGATCACAAAAAATACCAATGGGCGATTCAGAGCATTTAATATTTGATCAGTGAAAAGCCATCCTGGAAACCCAACTGATATTTGGTTAGTACTTTGCTTTTAAAAATATGGGAGGCAACTGTTGAATACATTACTTTCTCAAAAATTTTCGATAAAGCTGTCAGAAGTGAGATTGGGCGGTAGTTGTTAACATCTGATGTACCCCCTTTTTTATGTAACGGTTTGACAATGGCATATTTCGTTCTGTCAGGGAAAACACCTTGCTTCAGAGAGCTATTACATGAGTGACTGAGAATCCTACTTATCTGTGGGGAACAAGCTATAAGTACCCAGCTGGAAATGTCACCAGTTCCGTAACAGCTTTTACTTTTCAGTGAGTTTATTATTTTACTGATTTCATGGAGAGAGGTTCGTGGAATTACAATTGTATCAAGCTGTGTAGGTTTGGCCCCTTCTATTAGTAGCCTGGCTTCTTTTAAGGAACATCTAGATTATATTTTCTCCTCAACATTTAGAAAATTACTATAGAAAATTTTTTTCCATTTCTGACTTTCTTTTATTACACTTATCATTCAGTTTTATGGTAATACAGACTTCCTGTGCTTTTGGTTGCCCTGTTTCCCTTTCAGTAATAATCCAAATAGTTTTAATTTTATTATGAGAGTTACTGATCTCAGACATGATACAAATACTTTTGGACTTTTTAATAACTTTTCTTAGTATTGCACAATAATTTTTATAATACTGAACAATTTCTGGATCAGTACTCCCTCTTGCCGTTAGATACAGTTCTCTTCCAGGAAAATTGAAGCGAAACAACTGGCATCTCGTCTTTGCATATCAATTACTTTGTCTGTTGACTGTGTTAGGAAATACACTGAACTATTCAGTACAATCAAAGAATTCGAAGGAAATGGGCAGAGTAGATTTTTATTCAGAAAATTCAATAAAATCCAATATTGGTGTCGAAATTACGCGAAGTGGCCTCATATAAATAGCAAGGGTAGAGGTTATGGTATCAGTTAATTTTAAGACCTGTAAGTTTTGCAGTAACATTCATTTTTTTAAAAAAAGAACGTTAAAATTCATTTTATCGGAACTTAGTTTTTTTTTAAGTCTGTGTAAACTTTTTTTATCATCAGTATGAATCAATATGAATAAAAATTTTGCAGGAAGTAGTCTTGATGTGTTTGCATACTTCTCTGCATTAATATTATCCAACAATTATTAACTTGTTAATTTTAAGATCACATTTAAGTACCGATAAGAAAATAAAATATAAGTATGAAATTTAAAATAAACACTGAAAACATATGATCAATTCATCTCATAAAATGAATGCACAGAACTGTTGAACTATTTCTTTTGAATGTACCTACAAATTCTGTTCTTAGAAAGTAACAAAAGTGGAGTTTCTAGAATACTATTGAAGCAAGATAAACATTTAGAACACGAAAACCAATTAATTTATGGATTTAAAGCGTTGGGTAATGCTACATCTTTACGCAATACACACGATTTTAAAATTTCGTTGCTATCGCCAAAGGAAAAGTTAAATTTTTGGATAGAGTCTCCCTCTAAATACTTCGCCGTATATACTGCATGTTAGTTTATAAGTCTACGCCGAACCTAATTACGACCGTTCCTCGGAACACAGCACGTTGTTTGCACTTCTCCTGCGCTTCCACTCGGCCGTGCTGTGCTACCTAACGACGTCGGATCATTCCATTTTACAACGAGCTCTTACAACTCAGACGGCGAGCGACCCCAAAGCTACGTGCGGCGGACAGTACGGTGTACCCTACTAGCGGAACACCCTGACAACTACCCACAGTGTCCGGAGCTCTGGGCGAGCGTCTCTCCGTGAAGCTGTCACAAACTAATACAGGAGATGGTAGCATGGAGAACTGCATCAAACCAGTTCGTGGATTAGAGACCGTAATAGCAGCAACGTTTTCTATGTAATTCGTGACCTACACTGCTGCCATCCAAAATGCAACAGCAAGAAAGACCGAATATGTCACAGGGAAATTTATTATCAGGGTAACACGTTGTACAAAGGGCATTTGATTAAAAGTAACAGCCCCATATGAAGTGAGAAAGGTGTTTAAATCATTGAATATTGCCGTTATTTCTGGATGTAATCGTTGCGCCAGGCACTGGAATTGCTCTATAGAGGCACTAGATATATTCTGGATGATAACAGTATCTGCCACTCCCTCATGTTGCCAAAGTACGTCTGGCGTAGATGCTGGTGTTGTGTTTTGGGTCAGTCGTACCGCACTCCTGGAACAGAAGTTTTCGATAGGTCAGAGAAGGGAAGTACGGTATCGGCGAGCAAGAGAGAAATGACACCCGACGACGAGCGAAAAATTTATCCTTAACGTGCTTCTGTTGTAATGGGTCAGTAGAAAAATCTTCGGCTTGTTACTACATCGTCAATATTTAACAGTGCGGGCGAGGGGAGGTGTATTGTTGACGTGAGTCTGTAATCAAAAACCACCACGAAATATAACACCGTATGTGGGACATGGCACTGCGGTGGAGTGGCCGAGCGTTCTAAGGCGTCTAGCAGTGGAGCTTGCAGTTGCAAGCCGACGGATGCTCAAGTTCTCCCTCGGATTGGGTGTTCGTATTATCTTTATAATAAGTTACTTTCAGCTGGTTTGAGTAGTTTGTAAGTCAGTTCAGCGGTCTCTCACCGCAGTGTTTGCAGACAATGTTTTGGGTTGTGTTGGATTCCACCCCCGTACGCCCTGTAGAACACTCTCTCAAGAGCCTGCTTCCCTTGCGTAACTTCAAAGCTTGTCGAGGCTACAATTTAAGAGGATAATGCAGAAGCACGCGAGTCACATCTCTTTTTGCGCCCGTCGGTTACACTTCTCCCTTGGCTTCCATGTTTTCTCTTGTCTAAAACAGTTGGTAGTTCACTGCAGAACAACTGACCCGCGTACACCACCCGCTGCTAAGCTAGATCGTATTTTGCAACATGGGAGACAGCATGGACTTCTGTACCCTAACAGCACAGCCAGTACATCTTTGACTCAGTGCGAGGCGAGTAGCAGCAGATATAGCCAACAGGCTATTCCTTTCGAAATTACACGGAACATGAGAAAATTGACCATACATTTTTTTAATAATGTCTATATGTGGCAATTAAAGTAAAAGGAAACAAGTGTTATGAATTTATCCCTTATATTACGACTTTTTTTCAAGTTAAAATTCGGTGGAGTTAGCGTTATTTTCCGAACGTGAGACTTATGTGTGTGCTATGTAACTCAAGAACCTCATACCGGGTTCAGTGAACTATGGTTAATTTTGAAGCTTAATGTGTAAAGTTAATGTATTTACCAATAACGCGATGTCGATTGATTCATTGTTGTAATACTCTCTTTTCTTTTATTAAAAGCCGGTCGCGGTGGCCGAGTGGTCTGCAGCGCGCCACTGCGGCTGGGGGTTCGAATCCTCCCCTCGGGCATGGATATTTATGCCGTCCTTAGTATTAACTTGTTCATGAGTAGTTCGTAACTTTAGAGACTGATGACCCCGTAGCAAAGTCCCATAAGCTCTACAAATATTTGAACATTTTTATTAAAATAAATAAATTTTTCATATGGATTAAACTTATATAGACTTGAACTACTTTTAATTACACGTTTTTCTTCGTTTTAAGTATTATGGAGTCCATTATTTTCAACGTGGGAAAAATAAGTAACAAACATGCAAGGTGTAATATACGAAGGCGCTTCCACCCATAGAGGTGCAGCGATATGGGAAGAGTGAAGGGGAGGAGCTACGGCCGAGCGCAAACTGTTGAGCTTGTGGGGAAAACATTGCGTAACTCGCGGGCAGCCAAGCTCCTAGAGAATGAATATTATTGGCTGTTAGTGCAGTCATGGAGGGGGATGCACAGAATGGCTGAAAACTGGCCGCCTTCCAACGTGACGCGGACTATTTCAAGTTATATTGCGCTAGGCTGCCGTCCACTACTCAACACGGGAAGACGCCTTGCTGCTGGACAGGGTGAACGGGGGTCTTAAGGATTGTCTCGTTGCATACTACTTGGTGTAGTGCAGCCGACGTAATACGGTGAAGCGCAGCTGGCAAATTTGGAGCAGTTTCTTGGCTCATTATATTTATTCTACAGCTCTCTATTTACGACACCAATAACTGTTTACTGATACAGTTTTTAGATCAAATGCTGAACAATATGGCTTACAATTTATTCAATTTAAAATGAACTTTGTAGATATTAGATGACAAATGTGAAAAGTACTTTAAATTTAAATTGTAAAACTACTGCTCGAATACCATCTGTATCTTTATAATGGTGCATTCAGGTTGTAATTTTTTGAAAATTTTACGAAGAATAGTTTTCGAGCTCGTTTTCTTTCTCTTTGGCCATGTTCCCGCACATGCAGGGTCGTATTTGTTAAATCTGGGTTTGGCGTGTTAATATTTACAGGGTGGCCAAATGCCATTCCTGTCGCCACCCCATGTCCCATTGGAGGTAATGTGTTCCCCCAATTGTCTGCGTAGTATATGTGTGAAAGTCTAGACTGTTACGAAATGTTCGCGAATCGTGTAACTGAAACGGGACTTGGGTACTAGCCCGGTATTCATCTAGGGGATGTGGAAAACCGCCTAAAAAGGCGGTACGCCTGTCTCGGAACGCGGTGTGTTGACCACAGGGCTAACGAATGGGTCTAGTTTCCGAGCTATGAGAGCTTTAATCGCATGTTATCATGAAATCGCGTTACTTTCACTCCTTAACAAACAACAGGAAGCATTTGTGTATCACAGTTGAGTGTTTGCCAAATATATTATCTACTTTATATGACAGAAAAATAAAACCACACAAAAAATGCAAGTTTTCCTGCTGTCCAATTTGAAATGGAATGGCTCATACTTTCTCACTTCACACTGCACTGTATTTAATAATGTGATATTTGATTTTTGTTATCTCCCCAATAAATTTGGCTGTGATATCTCCAGTCGAGCTTAGTGTTGCATTTTGGTTCTGCACTTTAAAGTGGCCTTTATGGCCGAAATTGTCCTATAGTTCCAGAGTGAAAATAAACTGAATTCTTGTACACATTGTCCTTCAAAATTTTCGCGGCTGTGGCACCTTATGATAATAACGGATTCGCAATGTTCGAATTCATGGGTCTGTAAGAGACAGACCCCCTCACTGTGTGGCTGCACGCTGGGGTGTACAGCTCGACAGTGTCGCCAACTTTCCGAGCGTAGGGCCGAATGAGTTGCGCGCCGGACGGAAGGCACCGGAGCGGAAGATGGCATGGGACGGATTTGCATACGGGGTCATCTGATTAGGCCGGTGCCGGCGCCAGCTGCAGATCCGTATCTGCAATTTACAGCAACGTGTTGCGCGCCAGTCGCCAGCGGCGCTGTCGACCGCGCGGTCGATACCTGCCGACTGCGGTCGCACACGCCGAACGACAGCGCGCCGCCGATCGCAATCGCCGTCGTCCGCGTTCTATTTACAGCGCGGGCTAGTTCGTCCGCAACTGAAGTACGAATGCTAACTGGAGGGAATAAATTTCTGGAATTGCTAGCTTTCATCAGATTAAAAACAAGGAACTAATGGTTAAATGTATTACCGGTACTCAACGTCAGGGTAACGATTGAGTTCTGTCACAACTATAGCTTGCACTCGGATGAGTTGCCTGCAGCGACTGCAAATCGCTCTCGAGTCTGTCCAGGATGAATTTAGTGTCCTCATGCGGCGATCACGTGACATCATACTTCCATTGAAACTAGATATTAATCTTTTATTATAGTCGACATGATCGACTGGAGAGTGTCCGCAACTGCACTATGTTATTTAAATGTGTTTATTTCCGTCAACAGTTGCAATGTAATTGTTTAATAACATGTTTCGATCACTTGGATCATCTTCAGATCTTACAGTTGCGTCCGCAAATTAGTACTCAGCCAGACGAGTTGCGGACGCAACTATAAGATCTGAAGATGATCCAAGTGATAGAAACATGTTATTAAATAATTATTTTGCAACTGCTGACGGAAGTAAACACCTTTAAAATAAGGCATTAATCGTTGCTGTCTGCATTAGACATTTGTGAGACGTGTTGGCCATTTTTAAGCACTTGAAATAACTTTAACTGTCTTGTCCACAATTGCACTTTATTAAGCCTTTAGGCGTTTCGACGTACGTCATTATCAAAGGCTGTAAAAAGACAATGTTATTAATATTCTATCTAACATATACGTAGGCTTTCGTGGTCATTATTGTTAATTTTAACACAATTTTAACATTCTATCCAACAATTTGATCAAACATTACGAATAAGTAACATTAACTTTACACTCACCAAAACTATAAAAAAATCCCTTTAAAACTATTAGTTTCAAAGAAATACGACATACATAAAAGTTGTTCACAATTCACCCCATAACTTCTCTGTATGATGCATATTCAAGTCTGCTTAACAGTCATACCATACACAGTTATTCGTGACTCAGCTACTCTCACAAATAGTAATCATTTTTTTATATATATATAAATGGAGACTGATACAACGTACTGCAGGTACTACGCCAACACTGTAAGCTAATCATTTTATTTTATCCTCTGTAAGCTGCTCTCTTAACCCTTCTGCCCTCTGCACCCTCTGCAACCACATTATATCTCCTCCCCATCAGCCACCCCCATAACCTCTTATCTCTTTTCCTTTATGGAATACCATAGAAGTGAGGATTCTTATTTGTGTGACAGAGTTATTTGTCATAAATGAAAAGCAAAATGCAAGCTTGTATGTTACAGAAACCACCGAGTGATTTTCGTTGCAAGTTGGTGCTTGGTGTTTGCTCTTCCTTCGCAGCTTTTTCCTTTATGTATTCTCCTCTTCACGTGCCTCCCCTTCCCCACTCCCACATTTTGTAAGGATATAATGATTTTGGTGTTTGTCGGCAATGTTTTACTTCATACTATTTGATCTGAAGACGTCAAACAAAAGTGTAAAAGAAAATGTTTTGTGTAGCACTCATCTAAAATTCTACTGTACTGTACTCAATGATTTTAAAACCTTTATACAGCACCCATTTAAAATTGTATAATGTAACATGAAACAATTTTTGTACAGGACTAAGCTATTTAAAACTGTACAACAAAACAAAAAGAAATGAGTGAGTTAGTATGTGTGTGTGAAGAGAGAGGGAAGCAGACAGACAATCGTCATCTGGAACATTTTCCGCATAGTAACTGTTAATCAGACTTCAGAATGCACTTGACCATTCTACAGAAGTGTTCTGGGATGGATTATAAATATCTTTTATGTATGACATACGCCATTTAATAGTTTTTGTTAGTGAAAAGTTAGTGGTATTTCTTAGTTATGTTTGATCAAAGTGTTGGATTGAATACTCCAAAATAGGACGCACAACTGTAGTGTACGTAGGTAGAGCTGTTGCATCTTCTAAGTGTTCTGCAAACTAAACGTAGCCTTTGGTTTGCCTTCTGTAAAGTATTTTATATGTGTACTTTCCAACTCAGTTGTTTACAATTGGAATTTCTAAGAATTTAGTTGAATTAAGGGCCTGTAGATTTGACTGATTTATCGTGTAAATGAAGTTTAACGGATTTCTTTTAGTGCTTATGTGGATGCCCTCACACTTATATTTAGTTCTTAGTTAAACCCAAAGAATTTGGCGGTATTTCATTCCATACAGAGGAACCTATCTCATGATTGATAGCACACGATTTACTTTACATAATTTATTTGTCTGTATATCTCCGTTATCAGAAAATCTTTTTGGAGAAAAAATTTTCTTGTTTTTTTATTAAAGTTTATTTCAGGTCAAGGTGCAGCTTATAATTAAGAGTACGATGGTTAGTTGACACTTTGATGTATATCTCCTACAATATGCTGACGACACCGCCTTCCTCGCCCGCGCCCCTTCGCTTGCCCATTCACAGTTTCTGCTCCAGTCCCCACTCACGGAATTCGCCTCATGGTGTAATCGGTGACTTCTTTGCGTCAACCACGAAAAATCCCAGGAAATCATCATAGGTCGTACCAACGGTTCCTTCCGTCTCCCTGACCTACCTTATCCTCCACAACCGTCCCATCTACCACATCCCCAAATACCTCGACCTCACCCTTGATCGCTCCCTCTCCTGGACCCCACACCTCCGCACTGTCCTGCAGAAAAGCCCTCTCCGTTCTCAATCTCCTAAAACTCCTTACCGGCCAGACGTGGGGTCTCACTCCCTCCACCATCCTATACACTTACCGCTCCATCATGCGTCCCGCCATCTGCAGATTCCATCCCGCCTGGATATCCGTTCCTTATCACTAAATCCACCACTTCCTTGAACGCCATGCCCTCCGTCTCGCCTACCATAGCCGGTTCCCCTCCCCCAAGCGGACATTATCCCGTTTCCCCATCTCCTCCAGTGCCTCAACACATCCGGTTCCTATACACCAACAGCAAGATAGACTACCACAACCCCCTGGTATACCCAATCCCCACCAATCCTGGGCCTCCATTCTCCACATCCTTTCCCAGGGTAACTTCCGCCGCCTCCCCCTCCCAGATGACGCCATCCTGAAATATACCCGTCCTACCAACCATGATCCCTTCTCATGGATGAAGCTCCCCCTCTCCCCTCCTATTCCCTCCCCCCACACTTGGCTATTCCTCTTCCTGCCCTGAGGTCCCTACGGCCCCCTGCCCTGTCTCTTACCCCCTTCCCCACACTTCCCACCCTTCCCTCTTCCATACCCTGCAGGGCCATCGTCCAGTGTACAAAGTGCTTCAGTGTGTTTTCATCTGCGTCCGCCGTTTACAGACAAGTGACGCATCTTTCAGTTATTACACAATGTCTCCGTGTGCTTTTCGTCTTGTTTTTGTGTCGTACTGTATGTTTATTATGTCAGCGTGGCTCGTTGTTTTAACTGACTGGCACGGCCACTACGGTCGGGGGTTCGAATCCCCCCTCGGGCATGGATATTTGTGCCGTCCTTAGTTGTAAGTAGTTCATAAGTAGTTTGTAAGTTTAGGGACTGATGACCCCGTAGTTAAGTCCCATAGACTATACAAACATTTGAACATTTTTAACTGACTGTATGTTTTATTCTTCTGTCAAACTTCAAATTCTTCAAATTTGTCTTCTTATCTATGTTTTAATTCGCCATTGTTTTAGTTCTAATTCATGTTTTAAGTCTTCATGCCCATGTTTTATGTTCTCTCGACTGAAGAGCAGCACTTAATGTTGCTGCCAACCTACTGGCGTTTATATGCTAGTATAAAAATAACAATAAAGAAAAAAATTGCTGTGAAACGTCAGATATCATTTTCGTTTTACACGATGACTTTCTGTCAGTTACAACACACAATTGTAGCGATATACCATAAGCACTCAATGTGAATAGAAGACACTTGTATTTTTATAGCCTTTGATAATGACGTATGTTGAAACGCTTAATACCTTAATAAAGTGCAACTGTGTTCAAGACAGTTAAACTTATTTCAAGATACTCATGCT
The DNA here is from genome assembly GCA_026315105.1 of Locusta migratoria. NCBI lineage: Eukaryota > Metazoa > Arthropoda > Insecta > Orthoptera > Acrididae > Locusta > Locusta migratoria. The sequence continues at coordinate 110,811,793 of CM048747.1, forward strand.
GTGCCTCCAATTGCACGCACCACAAATTATTTCTTTCAAATGAAAATGCTGTTTAAAAATAGAAGCACAAATTGTCTGGGCAATATGTTCGGGGCTAGGAGTATGTACAGGGCTGGGAGAAATCTTAAGTTTTACTGTATTTCAAAAAAAAAAAAAAAAAAAAAAAAAAAAAAAAAAAAAAAAAAAAAAAATTATTAACTTGTTGAAAAAAAAATATTTGTATAGTCTATGGGACTTAACTACGGGGTCATTCCCGACCGTAGTGGCCATGCAGACCGTGACTGGAGCGCCTTAGTCTCCTCGGCTACCGCGGCCGGCTTAACTTGGTGAGCTTACAAGAAAGACAAACGGTAAATTTCGTTTTTCTTGAATTGTCCCTTTTTGAGACAATCAATAAATTTCTTATGATATCACACCTACACCGATTATTCCAATGATGGAACCTCCTGTCGTGATAAAACAAGTGGTAGGGCCTCTGGTTGGTGCGACACGAACTGTCCATTCCCACTGTGCGGCCTTCTGTGAACCACTGTGCTCACACCCTGTGCACTGCCGAAAGACTACGTCGCACACAATGAGCGATTTTCCAGATGGATACTCACTTTCACTTAAGCCAATAATGCATTCTCTTTCAAACTTACTAACTTTATGGTACGGTTTGCGCATATGCCTGTGAAGAACCCTCCACGATTTCACAATTTATACGTGTCTATTACCTTCGGTTCACAGCGACAGAACCGTAGACATGGCTTACTGGTAGGTGGATTTGGCGCCGAGTGACATGGCTCAAATCATAAAATTATTATGACGGTAAAATATACATAGAGCTGAACTCACATAGTTTACTAATCAACATTCTTACCAAGATATATTCTTGCCTGGAACAGGTTGTTGTTCAAATGTTTGTTAAGCTTATAGGACTTAACTACGGGGTTATCAGTCCCTAAACTTACAAACTACTTATGAACTACTTACGAACTAGGACGGCACAAATATCCATGCCCGAAGGGGGATTCGAACCCCCGACCGTAGTGGCCGTGCTGACCGTGACTGGAGCGCCTCAGTCACCTCGGCCACCGCGGCCGGCCTGGAACAGGAAAAAAGAGAAATAGCAGTAGTGTATAAAGCATCCTTCGTCACACAACAGATATTAAAACGACTTAACGAGTTCTGAGCTATATGAAATGTTCCAATTCTACAACTCATAAAAAAAATCATATTTTCAATCATCCGCTGTTTCTTATAGTTATAACTTTACCGGTTTTGGTTTTAAACCGTCTACAGGAAGGTAAACTAAACAAACTGATTACGTTGATACATTGCCTGCTACCTTATCCGTATCAATAAATAAAAAAATTGCCGGTCGCAGTGGCCGAGCTGTCTGCGGCGCGCCAGTCACAGTCTGCATGGCCGCTACGGGCGGGGGTCCGAATCCTCCCTCGGGCATGGGGGTTTGTGTTGTCCTTAGAGTAAATTACTGGTAGTTAAATAAGTAAAGACAGTAATGAATTAAAATTTGTGATGCTACCGTAAATCGAACCCGCACTTCCATACTTACTAGGTAAACGTCTTACCGTTGGACCACCGCCTCGGAGTAGTGTAAGTACGACTTCCCTCCACGCCACAAACTTTAATTCAGCTACTGTATTCCAAAAATAATTGTCACAACTGCCAAGGCTCTCCATACAGCGGAATAGCACCTCGGCAATGGACATAGTGGAACACAGAAGCTGAATTAAAGTTTGTGACAGGGACGGAAGTCGTACTGAGACTATTCCGAGGCGATTCCGTCGTCAATTGTGCCGTGGTCTAATGGCAGTTCCGCTTGGGCAGCGGCCGAGTGCACACGCGCAGGTGTGCTTGCTACAGGGACTGTGAGAACTATGGCGTGCGCCATCGATGCTCAATTACGATGATACACGCTTCGTTTTCAGTTTCCGTATGGATGCACTCGACCGCAAGTACACGAACTCCTAGATTGGCTTTACGGAAAATTGGGTCTGAAAGACGAAGAAGTACACGGTTTTTCGTATGATTTCCATGCGATTGCCGTGTTTGTGAAAGTCGTTAGTGATGATCCTTGTTTACGTGTCATGGAATTAACTCAAGGTACCACCGAATTTGTGAATTACAGAGGCGAAATCTGCAAAGTATCAGTTTCTCATGCCGGGCTCGGTCTGCGCACGGTCCGCATATTTAATCTACCCTTTGAGATTGAACTTGATAATATACGACAGGCCCTTTCTGAATATGGTGACGTTGTGTAGATTCACGCGGTAACGTGGTCCGGGTTGAAGCATTTCAATGTGGATAACGGCGTGAGGAATGCTACAGTAGATCTTAAAAAGCATATCCCGTCCAACATTCTTGTCCGCGGATTTCGAGCTCTCGTCACGTACGACGGGCAGCCGCGAACTTGTGTCCCCTGCGGCTCCCCCGACCATTTGAAATCTGCGTGTCCTCGTCTGAAACCTGTCCGTTACGGTGTATGGGCAGGCCATTATCAGAACCACGTACGCGGACACGCTGGTGGGAAGGCCTGCCGTAAGCGCGGCACTGCAGGAGCCGGCTGCGGCCGCCGCGGCCCCAGCGCTGCCCCCAGTTGACGTAAACAACACAGCGGCCACGCACACCGACTCGGCTCTTGGCGCCGCGACCCATGCCCGCGGCTGCGACGCACACGTGCAGTTTTCCGCATCTGACCGACTAAGTGCTGAATTTCAGCCTCAGGATTCCCGTGCTCGCACGGACATTCCCATGGAGGTTACGGAACAGAATGACGTCGGAGGATTGCAAGTTCGTCCCTTTCTTGGACTGTCGTCTCAAATACAAGTCCCTCCCGCCACAGAAGTCTCGACACAGGGCGCGGCTGCCGCTTCTGCGGCTGACACCCAACATGGCTCTGACAAGGACGCACGTCCACAAAGAGCGTCTAAGGTGAAGAAAACTTCACGTAAGCAGAGCGAGGAAGAGGTCCGCACCCTGGAAAAGAAACTGCAGCGAACCATCAAGCAAATCAGAACTGAGGGAACCACAAACGTTAAGGACGACGGCTAAGTCTCACAACATGTGGGGGAAGCCGAAGGTATGAACGTAGACAGTTCGAGACCTGAAGACACGGACGCCGATCGCTCGCGTATGTCGGATAGGGCCAAGGCCTGGTCTGAGGATACGGAATGACGTGCAGTTCTCTCACTTACATAATGCAAGATTATAAAATAGTGACTGTGAACTTAAACCGAATCGAATCTGACGTTAAAATTAAGTGCTTGGCAGACTATTTGTATGCCGCCAATGTGGACATTGCTTTCCTTCAGCAAGTTGTAACAGCGAACATAAGTCAGATTCCGGGTTATGATGTCATAATAAATATCGGCGATGAAGCAGGTACGGCAATTCTGTTTAAAGAAGAAATTTCTTGTACATCTACCGCCATTCTACCAACAGGACGGGGCATTGCTGCTCTATTAACGGACAACTTGCTTTTACTAAGCATTTATGCTCCGGGTTATGATGTCATAATAAATATCGGCGATGAAGCAGGTACGGTCTGGAACTGAAAGATAGTTGGTGCCACCCACTACCTCATACTACAGGATACACATGATACTGCCTCGTCGTCTGCAAGTCGTCTGGATAGGTTTTACGTGTCCCAAAATATTTTAACCGATGTCCGTGACTGTGAAATATGGCCGCTTAATTTTAGTGACCACTGTGCCTACCACATCACGTTCAGACACTCGCGACAGAACACCTTCTTGGGTCGTTGAGTGTGGCAGTTAATACGTCATTGCTGGAAGATGCCGCCTTGCGGCCAGATATTGCTGCTACGTGGCGGCACTGCCTCCAGAGGCAGCCACGGTACAGGGAGCGCGTTGTCTGGTGGACGGAGCTCGTGAAGCCCCAGTTTAAGAAGTGCATCTGTCAGTTTGCCAGGGCCAAAGCGTTTTGGAGGAAACAGACTTTGGAGTTTTACTTCACCGGTTTACGTCGGTTGTATAGTTGCCCTGCAGCTCTGACTGACAATTTGATCCATATTAAACGTTTGAAAGCTAAAATCACTGTTTTGGTCCGAGAAAGTATGGCGGGTACACGGGGCAGGGCACGTACTTCAGACGACATCGCCTATGAGCGGACATCATTGTTTCACGTCATTCGGGAACATAGAAGAGGGAAACAAAAAATAATTACACAACTTCAGGATGAAGGTGGAACGATATATAATGAGCAATCCACTATTAAGGCCTTTGTCGTCAATCACTTCCGACACCTTTACTCCGAGCAGGAAGCAGACGCGTCGGCTGAGGATGATTTTTTATCCAACATTACTTCCGCGCTTCATCAAGACGACAACGCAGTAATTTTATCCCCTATAACCAACGCAGAAATAAAGTCAGCAATCGCGTGTGCTCCAAAGAAGAAAGCTGCGGGTTTAGACGGCCTACCACTCGAATTCTACACACAGTACTGGGACATTTTTGGTGATGAACTGACACGAATGTATAACGACTTGCTATCAAGCGTTTATTCCCTCTTCCGTTCACCGAAGGCATGGTGGTGCTCGTACCAAAAACGTCGAGACAGGATAAGCTCAATAACTTTCCGCCAATAACTCTGCTCAACGCAGATTTCAAGATCTTGACGAGACTTATAAATGCCAGATTGAAAAGGGTTCTTAGCAAACTACTGGGCTCTTACCAGACGAGTGTGTTCAGTGGTCGATCAATGTTCAACGCGCTTTGTGAATATCGGGACGTAACATATTTATCATGGATATGCCACCCCCATGAGCCACAGACATTGCCGAGGTGGGGTGGCTTGCGTGCCTCAACGATGCAGATAGCCGTACCGTAGGTGCAACCACAGCGGAAGGGGTATCTGTGGAGAGGCCAGACAAACGTGTGGTTCCTGAAGAGGGGCAGCAGCCTTTTCAGTAGTTACAGGGGCAACAGCCTGGATGATTGACTGAGCTGGCCTTGTAACATCAGCTAATGTGGCTTTGTCACACAGTTACTGCGAACGGCTGAAAGCAAGGGGAAACTACAGCCGTTACATTTCCCGAGGACATGCAGCTCTACTGTATGAAAATATGATGATGGCATCCTCTTGGGTAAAATATTCCGGAGGTAAAATAGTCCCCCATTTGGATCTCCGGGCGGGGACTACTCAGGAGGATGTTGTCATCAGGAAAGACAATACTGGCATTCTACGGATCGGAGCGTGGAATGTTAGATCCCTTAATCGGGTAGGAAATTTAGAAAATTTAAAAAGGGAAATGGATAGGTTGAAGTTAGATATAGTGGGGATTAGTGAAGTTCGGTGGCAGGATGAACAGGATTTCTGGTCAGGTGAGTACAGGATTATAAATACAAAATCAGTTGGGGATATCACAGGAGTAGGACTGATAATGAATAAGAAGATAGGAATGCGGGTAAACTACTATGAGCAGCACAGTGATCGCATTATCACTGTCAAGATAGATACGAAGCCAACACCGACAACAGTAGTACAGGTTTATATGCCAACTAGCCCTGCCGATGATGAGGAGATCGAAGAAATATATGAGGAGCTAAAGGAAGTTATTCAGACAGTTAAGGGAGAGGAAAACTTAATTGTGATGGGAGACTGGAATTCGGTAGTAGGAAAAGGAAGAGAAGGAAAAATAGTAGGTAAATATGGACTGGGCAGAAGGAATGAAAGAGGAAGTCGCCTGGTAGAATTTTGCACGGAACATAATTTAATCGTAACAAACACATGGTTTAAGAATCACAAAAGAAGGTTGTATACGTGGAAGAGACCAGGAGACACCGGAAAGTATCAGATAGATTTTATAATGGTAAAACATAGATTCCGGAACCAGGTGATAAACTGTAAAACATACCCAGGGGCAGATATAGACTCTGACCATAACTTGTTAGTCATGAACTGTAGGCTGAATCTGAAAAAACTGCAGAAAGGTAGGAAAACAGGGAGATGGGACTTAGATAAATTGAAGGAACGTGAAGTTATGGAGGAATTCAGAGGGAGATTTAGGCATAAATTGACAGAAACAGGGGGAAATAAAACAGTAGAAGAGGAATGGGTAGCATTGAGAAATGAAATAGTGAAGGCGGCAGAGGAAAAAATAGGTAGAAAGGCAAGACCTACAAAAAATCCTTGGATATCAGAGGAAATACTAAATTTAATTGATGAGAGGAGAAAATATAAAAATGCAGTAAATGAAACAGGCAAAATGGAGTACAGACGACTAAGAAATGAGATTGACAGGAAGTGCAAAATGGCTAAGCAGGAATGGCTAGAAGCAAAATGCAGATCTGTAGAAGAATGTATAAATAGGGGAAAATAGATACAGCCTACAGGAAAATAAAAGAAACATTTGGAGATAAGAAAAACAGCTCAATGAATATTAAGGACTCTGATGGAAAACCAGTTCTCAGCAAAGAAGGAAAAGCTGAAAGGTGGAAAGAGTACATAGAGCAGTTCTACAAAGGAAATGAACTTAGAGACGATGTTGTAGGAAGGGAAGAGGAAGTAGATCAAGATGAAATAGGAGATACTATACTGAGAGATGAATTTGACAGAGCCCTGAAAGACCTAGGTCGGAGCAAGGCCCCAGGAGTAGATGACATACCCTCAGAGCTACTAAAGTCTCTGGGAGAGCCAGCCATGACAAAACTATTTGAACTGGTGGGTAGGATCTATGAGACAGGCGAAATACCCTCAGACTTTAAGAAAAATGTAATAATCCCCATTCCAAAGAGATCAGGCGCAGACAGGTGTGAAAATTACAGAACCATCAGTTTGATAAGTCATAGTTGCAAAATTTAAACACGCATTATCTACAGGAGAATGGAAAAGCTGGTAGAAGCTGACCTCGGAGAAGATCAGTTTGGGTTCAGGAGAAATGTAGGAACCCGGGAGGCAATACTCACTTTACGTCTTATCTTAGAAGATAGATTAAGGAAAGGCAAACCTACATGTTTAGCTTTTGTAGATTTGGAGAAACCATTTGACAATGTTGACTGGAATACACTCTCTGAAATTCTTAAGTCAACAGGGGTAAAATACAGGGAAAGGAGAGTTATTTACAACTTGTACAAAAGCCAGACCGCAGTTATTAGACTCGAAGGGCATGAAAGGGAAGCATCAGTTGGCAAGGGAGTAAGACAGGGTTGTAGCCTTTCTCCGATGCTATTTAATTTGTACATCGAGCAGGCAGTGAAGGAAAGCAAGGAAATATTTGGAATAGGGATTAAAGTTCAGGGCGAAGAAATAAAAACATTTTGCTGATGACATTGTAATTTTGTCAGAGACAGCAAAGGACCTGGAAGAGCAGTTGAATGGCATGGACAGTGTGTTGAAGAGAGCGTATAAAATGAACATTAACAAGAACAAAACAAAAATAATGGAATGCGGTCTTAGAAAATCAGGTGATGCTGAAGGAATTAGATTAGGTAACGAAACAATGAAGGTGGTAGATGAGTTTTGTTACTTGGGTAGTAAAATAACATGCGATGGTCGCAGTACAGAGGATATAAAATGCAGAATGGCAATGGGAAGAAAAGCATTTTTGAAAAAGAGAAATTTGCTAACATCGAATATTGATTTAAGTGTAAGGAAGTCTTTTCTGAAGGCATTTGTGTGGAGTGTTGCCTTGTACGGGAGTGAAACATGGACAATAAGCAGTGCGGACAGGAAGAGGATAGAGGCTTTTGAAATGTGGTGCTACAGAAGAATGCTGAAGATTAGGTGGGTAGATCGCATAACTAATGAACAGGTACTTAACAGAATTGGTGAGAAAAGGAACTTTTGGCACACCCTGACTAAAAGAAGGGATCGCTTGGTAGGACACATTCTTAGACATCGAGGAATCGTAAATTTAGCATTGGAGGGAAGTGTGTGGGGTAAAAATCGCAGAGGGAGACCCAGAGACGCGTATAGTAAGCAGATTCAAGTGGATGTGGGTTGCCGTTCTTATGAGGAGATGAAAAGGCTTGCTCAGGATAGAGTAGGGTGGAGAGCTGCATCAAACCAGTCTCCGGACTGAAGACCATAACAACAACAACATGCAAAACTAAACTGGCTGTAATATTCTTTGACTTTGACAAGGCGTTTGACAGAGTCAGTCACGGATTTTTATTAAATTACAATGGAGAAAATGGGGTTCCACCAGAATTTGCGACATCTCATCTGGAATTGTATCTGTGAAACATCCTCTCGCATCACGATCAACGGCCAGCCGACTGCTCCTGTGCCCATCCAACAGGGCGTGCGACTAGGATGCCCCCTTTCCATGACCCTTTACGCCATTGCAGTGGAGCCACTTCTTAAGGCATTTGACGTCACTCTCGGGGGTCTACAGACGCTTAATACGAAAACAGTCTGCCACGCCTATGCCGACGATATCAGCGTCATCATCAACAACAATGACGAGATGACGACTGTAAGACGACTCGTGTAACGGTATGCCAACGCAAGCGGAGCTAGACTTAATGAATGGAAATCCAAAGTAATGATGCTAGGACCTCATGTTAACTACGTTGACAGCGATTGGATTGACAATACGGCAGAGTTAAAACATCTAGGATTGATTATTACTCCGAATCCGCAGGAGATGGTGAAAGTAAACTGGGAACGCAAGTTTAATGTTTTACGGGCAATGATCGAAGACCACAAGGTGCGATCCTTAGATCGAATATAGCGAGCAATCTTTGGCAATACGTATGTTCTCAGTCAGGTCTATCATATTGCTGCTGTTGTACCTATTCCGAAAGACGTAGCGCCTAAAATTCTATCGCTTGCTTGTTGGTATGTTTGGAGGGATAATATTTTTAAAGTCTCGCTCAAGTCGACGTCGCTACCTCGGACCAGAGGCGGATTGGGTGTTCAGATGTTCAGTCACAATGGCTAGCGATCTTCATGTCCGTACTTCACGCATCATATAGAGCGATCAAAGCAGTCTCACCGCTACTCTTTTCAGGCAGTTACGTCCTGTGGACTTGTCCGTGCCGACAAATGTGGGTCATATACACACCGACCATGACTATATCCGAAAGTATTATGTAGAGCTTAGCTATTTTCCTGAACACCAACAACAATGTCAAACAGCGACGATCTATAAGGAACTAATTAAACGGCAGTCACCAAACTGTATCGAGCAAAAATATATGAGCAGAAATTGGAAGCATATCTGGAAGAATATTAGTAATCCTTTTCTTCGATCAGGCGTCAGTTCGGTTTGGTATGACGTAGTCAATGAAATAATCCCCACCGGAGAAAAACGGTTCAACATTAAGCTTCGACCATCACCACTCTGTACAAAATGTAATCTCGTGGAAACACTGCATCATATATTGCTGTGTAGAGATCAGAATCAAATATGGCCTTGGACACGGAGGAAACTGGCACTTATCAACAGAACGTCAGAGAATTCCATACAGTTACAAGACGTACTTCACCCTGATTGGCGGCTCTTTCCAGAATCTAAGAATGATAGTTATACCTGGTTAACGGGCCAATTTCTTTATTACATGATGACCGACAAAACGCCAACTCTTAATGGCTATCATATGTACCTGACTGCGGAATATTTTGCGATCAAAAAATATCGAAAGTATAAAAAGACACTTCAGAATTTCCTCACCATTGCATTAAACGATGGACGCCTTTAAGTTATCGACAAACTAGGCAGTTTCTTTTTTTAATTTAATTTTATTGTTGATTACTATTATTTCTATTTATGTGCGTTCCTAGCCGTATGGTCTATCTATACTCTGTGTATAACGCCAGCGACGCTGCACAAAATGTTCAAGTGTCCTTCCTTCTTCTGTTTAAGTTGGAGAATTCCTTAAAGGTGCGGAAGTTACGCACCATTTTTGTTTACAATACTGAAGTTTTGTACCAGCTGATTTATTATGGAAATCATATTCTTCGTTGGAGAAGTCTTTCTTTATTCCAGTATACATTGAAGAGGAAATATTTCTTTGCCACAAACTTTTCATTTATTTATTTATGTTTATTTCTGAAACAGGGAAGGTCACGCCAATAGCAGCAGCTTTCAGCCAATTGTAGGCACTAAAGTCACAGACCAATGATAGTACGGAGTTCTCAGCGGGTTCTACCCTCAGAGTTAAGAGTAGAGGAAACTAATTAAACATAGGCTTCGGGAAACTGAAGAAAGTGTTGACCGATACGATACGAAAACCTAGAACTTCGAGAAGACGAACTCTGAGCCCTGACGTCGCTTCGAAGGCACCGTACTGCGGAGATCGTATGGCACAACTGGAATCACTCGTATATTTTATGGTACCAGGATAGAAGATACCACTTTCATTTACATATATGGCGTAAATTGGTAAGGGAAAACAATTTTGTTTTAAAAGGCATTGAAGCCGACGCTGCAGAAGGCGATATTGGCGAGCGACAGAAAAAAAAAAGAAAAAGAAAAGGTAATACGTCTGTCTAGTAAACATGGAGGTCCGAGTTCGATTCCCGGCCGCATCACAAATTTTAATTAATTTCTTCACGTTTGTCTTGGACATAGTTGAGACGAAAAACCGTCTCAGGGTTTCTCAATTTATATTTAAATCAGTTAAGTTAGTTAAGTAATTAGTGTGGAAGTCTAGCAACTAATAACCACGAAATTTGGTCGCATAAGACGTCACACACAGTTGAACATTTGAAATAAAAAATTCTTGACAATTAACAGCTGATGGTTGACAATATGCACGTTTCAAACTATTTTACGGCTGTTACCCCTCATCTTAGTATAAATTTGAACAGAAATACAATTTTTTCAGCCTCTAATTTCAAATCAAATGCTTGTGTAAACAATGTGCAACCCAGTATTGCGAACACAACTGAGAGACTAGAAGAATGCCGACCAGCAAGCCGGATCACGTCGTATCAAAGAGTTGGCGAGTCTGAGGGGACGCTACACAAGTTACTACCACTAGATGTTCCTTTCTCTTTGGCCATGTTCCCGCAAATGCAGGGTAGGCTTTGTTATTCGAAATTGGAGTGTTAATATTTACGGGGTGGCCGGATGCCTACCTGTCACCACCCCATGCCCCCCCCCCCCCCCCATCACTCCTCCCGGTAGGAAATGTGTACCCCAGATGTCTGCGTATAGTACTTACGTCTCCCCGTCTCCGAAAGCGGTGCGTTAGACCTCACTGCTAATGGAGCAGGCAAGTTACGACCTCTGAGTGATTTCGACTAATTATACACGCCACAACTCTTAGTAGCAAAGTATCAGTAGCTCGGGAGACTTCAGGATCACAGTGTGAGAAGGGCATAAGTTGAACGCAGGTGAGTCGCGTGGAAATGTCCGTGCGCTTTAAGGCGTCATGTCACGGACTTTTCAGTCGAATATTTGCATCCTCCGTCGGGCACGGGTTTATAGTGTTCTTAGCATAAGTTAGTTTATTTTATTTCATACCACATATAGTTGTGAAGCCACACTCACTAATAATTGAAATTTTTAGTTTACATGACTAGTTACAGTGCACTATTGCCCAATTCTCAAATGTACAGACAGGGAAAAGTCACAAATTAAAATACGATAGTTCTGATTAACATTTTCTTTCGATACACTGGTTAAAACAATTACGGGATCAGTTAAGATATCTAGGATCTGAAGTATTGTCATCAGTGGAATGAACTAAAATGCTTAGACGTCTTTCTGTCGGTTCTATGGAGTGGTGACAACATTACGGGAAGCGAGATGCAGTAACAGAAAGTAGCTGCAGAGGGGTGATTTCCAGGACCTTTAAGCGAATTCAGATAACAGGAATCGTTAAAAGAAGGCAAGGCCTAGGTCGTCGACGGGCGACAGTAAGATATGAACGTATCTACGCTTAATAGAGCGTCGAGACAGACGGTACCCTCCAGTGAGCAAAAGTGCGTGCAATATCAACACAAACATTTCGAAATCGCCTTCAGGAATGTGGCCTGGGGCACGGAGGATGTGTTGAATCACAGTCCAATTTATTGGGAAGATAACATTTCGTACAAATATAAAGTTATTAAATACAGTACAATTTGAAGTGAGAAAGTATGGGCCATTCCATTTCAAATCAGACAGTGGGAGACCTTGCATATTTTGTGGAGTTTCATTTCTTTTTAATATAAAGAACATGTTAAGTTTGACAAACTCTCATCTGTGGAAGGTAAACGCTTCCTGTTCTTCTTAGGAGCGAAAGTAGCGTAATTTAGTGAAATCACGCAATTATGCCACTCATAGCTCGGAAACTATTCGTAGTAAAAATTTCATATTAATTAACACAATGACAACTTTTAGCCAGGAGAAACTAAAAGGAGGAACATGAGGATTGGAGTCGTAACGAATGGCGCCAGGTTCTGTTCACAAATAGTCAAGATTGTATGTTCAGCCGGACAATCGTCGTTCCCTCATCTGGAGAGAACGTGGAACTGGGAACAATCCTGCTTATATTCAGGAAACGAATGGATGAATGGTGCGGGCAGGAGTCAGTATCGGCGGACGTACGGACCTATATGTCGTTCAGAATGCACTGATGTACAGGTCCTTAGAATTGCTGTTGTGTACTACCCTGGTGTCATAGGAAATGGTTTCCTTCTGGTGGACGATAACGCTCGTCTCCACAGAGCTGCACTAGTGGAAAACATGCTTGAAGCTCAGTGAATTCAACTAATATTCAGCTTGTTTACCGGACTTAAACACGATTGAGCATGTCTGAGATGTACTTGGCGGACGCATTGCCGCCAGACCAGCAACTCCCACAACGGTAGGAAAAAAAAATGTTCAAATGTTTGTAGAGTCTATGGGACTTAACTACGGGGACATCAGTCCCTAAACTTACAAACTACTTATGAACTACTTACAACTAAGGACGGCACAAATATCCATGCCCGAGGGGTGATTCGAACCCCCGACCGTAGTGGCCGTGCAGACCGTGACTGGAGCGCCTCATTCCCCTCGGCCACCGCGGCCGGCACAACGGTAGGAGAAATGTATATTGTACTCATGTAAGAATGACCAAATATCCCTCAAGAGCAGACTGATGACCTCATACTGTTCACACCACGCACGGGTGCAACTGGCCATCCGGGTTATCACACACCTTCTAAGTTAAAGCCAAGTAAACCTGAAGTAAAGAGTTGAGACAGCAAAATATCATACTGTATCATACAGAAATTGCAGTTGTAACCAATATCGGAATAAAATACGTTACCATAAGTACATTGTGTATAATATCTCACATGATCGCCTAATAGTTTTGCGCAGTGAATATTTTAATAGGTACAGTTGATTTTAATATATATATATAAAGGACAAGGGTTTTTTTTTAGTTTGTTAATTTTCTCTATCCGCGCATTTGCGAATGGTACCGTAGTGCGCTGAAATTAGACATCTAAAGTAAAATGTCAATTATTTGTGAGTGTGGCTTGACCACGATATGTGGTATGAAACAAGTGTGAGTTACATTTATTTTTGACAAAAATGTGGAATCAAGATATTAGTTTAGCTAGTGTGTAAGTATACGGACCGAAAACCTCAGCCTTTTGGTCTTTAGGTTTACAAATATTTCAACATCTGAAACGCTGGTTTAGCGAATAACTGATAACATCAAGTGTTCAACTCGCAGAGGCATTCGGCGGTATCTGAACTTGTATTGCTTTTGTCAGGAAACTCGAAAGGAGACTTAATGGAGCAACGAATACGAAATGATAACAAGGTATGCAAATGAATTACTCAAATGATTGGGACTGTTCACGTACGAACATCCAAATTAAGTGCAGTTAGAGCACCAACAAGAATACAGACAGATAACCGAAGCAGTTTGGTCATTAGGTTAATAAACGCAGGTGCAACCGTAGAGAGTCTTACGAAGATTCGAGATTTAATTTTAATGCTGACCATGCGATATCATCTCATGAAGAATCTTGGCGGGATGGTGATCGCTTATTATGCTGCGTATGAATCACTGGTTCAACGGCGCGGTTGTGTAATGTCCGCTGTATTTTCGGAAGTACGTTTCAACTTTGGAACATCGAAATAAGATTGTGTAGTGCTACTAGCTGTAAACAGATACTGCATGTTGGACTGTGTGTCGTCACACGTGACATTAGTATTACTTGGAATATTTTGCGGGAATAATTTGTATACTGACAGGCGCGAAATTTTATTTCCTTACTAATTCAGGCTGTTTGAGATACCTATTGTCTTCTCATTTTCCTTCTGCCTTTATCCCCCACAGGTGCGGGGTCAGAATTTTTAAGGCGCGTTTGGCTTATTAACTGAAGGGGTGACCAAATGCCCTTCACGTTACTACCACATTACCGCAGGGAAGAAATTTGTTACCCCAGTGTCTATGTTAAACACTGGAAAGTGTATGAAAGTTTTTCTAAATATTTGCAAGTTGTATAAGTCAGGTGTAACTTGAGTACCAGCCCAATATTCGTCTAGAGGGACGTGGAAAAAATAAATAAATAAAAATCATCCAGTCTGGCCGGCACACCGATCCACGTTGTTAATCTTCAGAGCGGATCAGAACCGGAAAGACAAATCTATAAGTCGCATACAGCAGGGCCTTAAACCGCGCGGCTAGACGGGTGTGTTCAGAAATTGATCGTCGTGTATGCCGTTATTTCGTACATCCACATAAAAAGGTGGAAGATGACAGTTAAGTGCATGGCAGAGGTCGTCATCGGACCGCTTGTATATTACTCCGTCGATCCATTCTCTTAAATCGCGCGTAACAAAGAACACCTGAATTTTTCCATTTTCGAAAAAAATTATTTTATTACTATGGTAATGTCATGGTATGTAGGTGGGAGGTATATATTCGCATTCGGAACAGAAAGTTGGTGAAGAAATTTGTCAAATGAATCTCTCTGCAATGAATATCGCCCTTCTCTTAATGATTTACTCCCCAACTCGTATATAATATCCGTGACAATACGAAACGAGCTGCCCTTCTCTGAACTATCTATTCTCCGTCAGTCGCACTTGGTGGGGATCCCACAATGCGCAGCAATACTCAAAACTATGACGCACAACTTTAGTGTAGGTAGTTTCTTTAGTAGAGCTGTTGCATCTTCTAAGTGTTCAGCCAATCAAACGTAGCCTTTTGTACCAAAACCTCAAAGGTTTTCGTAGTTTTCGCAGGAACGACCCTTGAACAAATGGTACTTTTATAAGCTGTATAAAAAACAGCATATACCACACGTACTGCGCAAACGTCAACCGATGTAATTTTAAAATATTGGCTGTAGGGTGTCTACAGTATGGCAATATTTCTGATATGTATAAAAATTATGGCAAAGAGTACCTGAAACAGAGCATCACTTAACTATGAGGTCAATAGAACTAGATATCTAGACGTAATATTGCAGAGCGGTATGAAATGGACAGTTGTAAGACCGATAGCCGACTTCGGTTTACTGGGAGTAATTTCGGAAGATGTAATCTGTAAAGGAGACAGCATATAAAACGCATCTACAACCACGTCTTGAGTGTTGCCGAAGTGTTTGGGAACCGCAGCAGATCAGTTAAAAGGAAGACATACAAGCAGTTCTGAGGCGAGCAGCAAGATTCGTTACTGGTATGTTCGACCAATGCGCGAGTGTCACGGAAATGCTCCGGGAACTCTAATGGGGTTCGCTGAAGGAAAGAGGACGTTATTTTCCAGAAATTCTGTTGAATGAAATTTAGAGGACCGAAATTTGAAGCTGAGTGTAGAAGGATCTTCCTGCCGCCTTCTTGCATTTCGCGTAATGATCACAAAGACAAGAGCAATTATGGCTCGTAGGGAGGCATATAGACATCCCTTTTTTCCTCGGTGTAGTTGAGTGTGGAATAGGAAAGTACAGGGTGTCCAGAAAAGGACTCCCTGATTTCAAAATTAAATATCTCGAAAACTAAGATCGATAGAGGAATGCAGTAAACGGTATGATTATTGCGAAAGCTGTAAGAAGTTTATACAGCAGTTTGAAATAATAGTTACAAAAGCTGCTAACATATGGCGCTGTAATCGTCATAAGTAACGCCTAGTATAAATAGTGATCTGAAGCCCAGAGCGATCACTTTCGCTATTGAAACGTGAAAGGAGGTTAGCGTACCAAAGGAAGAAATTAGAACCATGTACTCCAGTGAACAAGGCGTTTTTCTGGTGCTAGAGTACCACAGGTTAGAAGAGAGTCCTACGCCAACAAGGCGAAGTTTTCAAGCACGATTTAATGTTCCAAAAGGACCAGATGCGAAAACCATTCGTACGCTTTTCTCAAAATTTCAACGAACAGGCAGCGTAACTGATGATCTAGCAGGGCATGTTGGCCGCAAGCAAACCGCAGTTACGCCTGAAAATATCTGGAATTATTCAGCGAAATCCAGCGTCATCCGTCCGTAGAATTGCATCTGAGACTGTGGCCTACTCATGTTTCCATTCAAAATTCAAACCCACCAGGCCATACCCGTACGAGCTGTGCAACAAAGAGTTGCCTTTGCTAATCAGATGCTCACAATGATTGATAGTGAAGGATTTGATGTTGGCTGCATCTGGTTTACAGATGAAGCACTCTTCCACCTGAATGGATACGTGACTAAGCAGAACTGGCGATTTTGTGGTTCCGAAAAGCCATATTGGTGTGAAGCGAAACCCCTGTATTCTCCTAAAGTTACTGTATGGGCTGCAGTATGCAGCAGAGGCATTGTTTACCCTATTTTCATTCAAAAACGGTCACTGGTGCACGTTACGTTGTAATTTTGGAACAATTTGTCGCCACACAGCAAGCGTTAGAGGATCGACCAGGTATTGAATGGTTTACGCAAGATGGAGCCCGACCACATCGGACCGAACAAGTGTTTCGCTTTCTTGAGGAATACATCGTGAGTCGAGTGAATGATTTGGAATATCCCAAATTTACTGGTGCAGGCATGGATTGGTCTCCATATTCGCCGGATTTGACTCCCTGTGACTTTTTTTTGTGGGGCACAGTGAAAGACATGGTCTACCCGAAGCATCCCGCCACGCTGGACGAGCTTGAATCGGCGATCTCTGTTCGGTTGAGACACTACGAAATGTGATGGCGAATTTCATTCTTAGTTTGCGCCACCTCTGTAGTGGCAATGGTGAACATTTTGAAAACATGTGATATGATTGTTTGCAAAGAGTGTTTTCATACAATTATTTCACTTATGTATGCTGATATGAGCTGTACATCGTACTTCGCCATTTGTTAGCGGCTTTTGTAACTATTATTTCAAACTGCTGTATAAACTGAAACCTCCTGGCAGATTAAAATTGTGTGCCGGAACCGGGACTCGAACCTGGGACCTTTGCCTTTCGCGGGCAAGAGCACTTCCGATTGTGCTATCCCGACACGACTCACGAGCCGGCCGCAGTGGCCGAGGAGACTGAGGCGCTTCAGTCACGGTCTGTACGGCCACTACGGTCGGGGGTTCGAATCGCCCTCGGGCATGGATATTTGTGCCGTCTTTAGTATAAGGTAGTTCATAAGTAGTTTGTAAGTTAAGAGACCCGTAGTTAAGTCCCATAAGCTATACAAACATTTGATTTTTTTTTTTTTTATTATTTTTTTTATTTTTTTATTTTTTTTTTTTTTTTGAACGACTCACGATACCGCCTCACAACTTTACTTCCGCCAGTACCTCGCCTCCTTCTTACAGCTTTCACAATAAACATACCGTTTACTGCATTCCTCTATCGATCTTTGTTTTCGAGTTATTTCATTTTGAAATCAGGACACCCTGATATACCTAGTAGTGGTACAGTGTACCACTCCTCCACGCACTTTACGGTGGATTGCGGAGTATGTAAGTAGATGTTGAAAACTTTTAACATGGCTGCAGTTCAGCAACGGTGGAACATTTTTATGCAACTCGTCGGCTGAAACTGTATTGACTTTTGGATAGATGTTGAAAATAATCATACATCAGTGGACCTACTTTTACACACATAAACGGTATCTAACACTTCATTAACCAAAAGAAATCGGTTCCCTAGAACTAAATCCATTACAAAATGCTGCAGTATATAGGATGGAAAGAAATGAAGGAACTATATTTGATGAATCCGTGTACCATGTGAGTAGCTAGTCACAATGTGAGATAAAAAGTGAAAAGGCATTACTGTTACAGAATGATATAAAGAATCTCCTATGTCTTTTCCGCTTCCTCTGACGACCGGAAATATCCCGGCTAAAACATCTGTGGTCGGTGAATATCACGGAGACGTCACCGGGTGGCGGTAGAGAAAACCCGCGCACCCTAAAAACTGTCCCGGGCGGCTGACGTGTCCTGTGACGTCAGCGGCAGTGGCGGCGCGGCACGGCGCGGCGTCGCGCTGATTCGCCGCCATTTCCGGCCTGCAGACGGGGCGGCCGGATGCGGCCTAATTGTGGGGCGGCGACCGCGTCCGCGGCTTCTTCCCAACTTGCCGCGGGGACTCATTAGGCGGAGACACAGCCCGCCAACTCGCCGCCGCCGCGCTTTTCAGCTGCTTACAGGTTCAATTTCCTGCGGCTTTCTCGGGTCGTCTCCTCTTCGCGGAGTGAAATGGAAATTTTCATCAGCCACAATGACGGCTCTTCTGAGAGTTCACATTAAATGCATTCCTCGGTCCTTCTCTAATCAAAAAAAGGAAGTAATCCTCTTCCGAGTTCCTTCCTGGACGGCGTCCTATAATTTGCTTACTCGGTTCCACCCCGGCGGCTACTTTCACTGCCTGGGGTAGACTGAAATATCCAGTCTTAATCCGGCTGCAACTATCTTGGGTAAATCTGTGATTTGCAGCGCGGGATTGGCAGTGGCTACTGCCCGCCGGGATTTCCAATCGTCTCTCGCGCGTGGCAGCGTGTGTTAATCTTACGATGAGTTACTTTAAGTAATGTGTAAGTCTAGGGAACTACGATTCTTGTGCTTATTACTGAGAGGACTCACTCGCGTCCGTACGTTTCCTTTATTATTGTTTTCACAGAATGCGTCTCTCTCTGTTGACAGAGCCGCGCATGGCTACCCGCAGCTTTTCTTAAGAGAGGTTCATCGCACATGCGCGTATTATAGTTTTGTCTTCCCCATTTACCGCCTCTATCTCCTCTCTTTCCTCTATACACATGTGCGCATCGTACCTCATATTGATTGTTCGCGTCGTAATCGTCATTTCGATTACTGTTATTGTTTCTGGCCGGCCGCGGTGGCCGAGGGGACTGAGGCGCTCCAGTCACGGTCTGCAAGGCCACTACGGTCGAGGGTTCGAATCCCCCCTCGGGCATGGATATTAATATTAGTTCGTAAGTAGTTCATAAGTAGTTTGTAAGTTTAGGGACTGATGACCCCGTAGTTAAGTCTCATAGACTGTACAAACATTTGAACATTTTGATTTTATTGTTTCTGGTTTGGTTGTTATTGTTACCGTGGTACCGATTGTTATTATTCCTACAGCAGCGATGAAATGGCCGAGCTCTTGAAGGCGCGTTCTTGCGGAGCGCGCGGCTGCTACCCGTCGGAGGTTCGAGTCCTTCCTCGGGCATAAGAGTTTGTGATGTCGTTGGTTAGTTTAATTTAAATAGTTTGTAAGCCTGGGAACTGATAACCACAGTAGATAAGTTCCATTTATTTCCAATCGTTTGAAAATTATTTCTGCACTAAATATCAATGTCACACACTTTCGTCTTAAGCTTTTCCACATTTTATTTAACAGCCTACACTCCACGGCAATTTTGGGCGTAGTACACTTATTATACTTCGCTCAGATATTTGACCTTCTATGCATGCACTCTTTTTTCACATGACTTCGCAATAAGATTTCATATTACTCCCTTTATTTGCACGGTGTTCGCCACCGTAGCTCACACGGCAGGACCGCTTACTACCACGCCGGTAGCCCGGGTTCGATTCCCAGGGTGCTGTGTGTTATCATCATCATTGACATGCAAGTCGCTTATGCAGCGCCAAATCAAAAGACTTGCACTAGGCTGCCGAACAATACCTGATGTTGCTAACCAGATGGAAGGCTATCGTGAAAATTAGCGGATAATTTAGTGGAGGTTATAACCGGGACGAAGCTGCGCTGTTAACTTTCGCAGCACTGACAGACTACCAAAAGGGAAATTTAGTTTAATGTTACTAAATGCGGGACAGACAGTTCGAACTGAGTGATTTATAAAAGTAGTTGATTTAGAATAACCAGCTCGATGTAGAAGTTCAAATGTTTGTAAAGCTTATGGGACTTAACTACGGGGTCATCAGTCCCTAAACTTACAAACTACTTATGAACTACTTAAGAACTAGGACGGCACAAATATCCATGCCCGAGGGGGGATTCGAACCCCCGACCGTAGTGGCCGTGCTGACCGTGACTGGAGCGCCTGAGTCACCTCGGCCACCGCGGCCGGCCGATGTAGAAGCAAAGCAATTAAAAGGAAAGTTAATTAAACCAAAATTAAATATAGTTATTGTAATTTCCTGATTGTTCGACCTGCAGCATCATAAATGTCGTAGAGAGACATTGCAATGAAAGTTCCGGTTTGCTGTTTATATTTTATTCAATAGTGCTACAGCTGTTTCGACAGTTTGTCATTATCAAGCACGTCTACGACGTTTGGACGTTATATGCTGTCATCTGGCGTAACTGTTGCATAAACTGTATGGAAAGTAGTTGTATGCGGTTTTTAGTCGATTACTATATATGTAAACATCTTTGAGAGATCTGTTGTTAATTTAACTTTTTATCGTAAAAAGCTGCATAAAATCTGACAGCTAAAAACCGTATACAACTACTAAATACGTAAATATTTCCATACAGTTTATGCTACAGTTACGCCAGATGTCAGCATATAACGTCCAAACATCGTAGACGTGTTTGAGAATGAGAAACTGTCGAAACAGCTGTAGCGCTATTGAATAAAATATAAACAGCAAACCGGAACTTTCATTGCAATAGTTAATTGCGTAGTTCAAAGGAACGGCCTCATGCATTGGAGCCTAGCGCCTCTGTGCTCTCGGGCACTCCTCAAAAATGTTCAAATGTTTGTAAATCTATCGGACCAAACTGCGTGGTCATCATTCCGTAGCTTACAAACTACTTACACCTAGGTAAACTAACCTAAGGACAACACACAGACCCATGCCCCAGGGAGGACTCGAACCTCCACGGCGAGCAACCGCGCGCTCCGCAGCGAGACGCTTTAGACCGCTCGGCTACTTAAAAAAAAATGTTGAAATGTCTGTAAATCTATCGGACCAAACTGCGTGGTTATCAGTCCGTAGCTTACAAACTACTTAAACCTAGGTAAACTAATATAAGGACAAACACACACACCCATGCCCCAGGGAGGACTCGAACCTCCACGGCGAGCAACCGCGCACTCTGCAGCAAGACGCTTTAGACCGCTCGGCTACTCCACCGCGTAGTTCAGCGGGCACAGGTTTAGCACTACACTAGCCAAAATGGGTATCAAAAGACACATTCACTACAATATATTCACACAAATAAATAATTAATATTGGATTTGTAAGTATAAGGTAACAAAAAGCGCTTAGAAGCAATGTCACATTCATAGTCAATGAAAAATGCACATCTCACCTCATTACTTATCAAGGTATTCCAGACGTCCGACTTTTAGAAAGACAGTACCGATTTAGGAAACTATGACCTATACACCTCCTATATGTCTCTCGGGACCTACATTTGCAACGCTTCTTAATGATATTTTTCTTATAAAATCCTATTTTTTATTACGACTTCATTACATTAGTGCAGTTCCCTGGTGAGAATTTGGGAAATTGGTGCTTAGAATTATGACAAGGTCAGTAAAAACATATGACTCAAAAATAATGGCCACCATCTTGTTGTCTCTTCCCAAACAAAATCTTATATGGTAAGACAGTGTTACCACATGCACCCTTCGAGGCAGAAATCTGGAAATAAATTAAATTGGTCCCAATCCTTCGTTTCCGACCTCGGTTTCCGGGAGGTTTTCCTTGGTTGTAAGACGTATCTCGGAACTGGTAAGCCTCTCCCACTTATTCCCAGGTGGGATCCGCCTGTCCAGTGTTGCCAACTTAATGGATTTTCCACTAAAACTAGTGATTTCTACCCTCCCTTTAGTGGCGAAATGTGGCTGGTGGACTTTATAGTGGTTTAGAAGAATTCAGTTTCACTTACTGAAAATGCGACCTCAAACCACTAAGCTATTTATGTGTTACGAAATATTTTACTTTTACTCGGAATACAACAGTAATGCATTCCAATATGACATAAAACGAATCATCACACTCTACAGATTACATACGAGATTCGCTGTAAAATGAACAGTATTTAGTAGCAGCTAATCCATTTCACGAGGGAAGGCGACTGGCGCATGTTCAGGGAATGCAGGAACCAGTTTCAAACAATGCGTGCTAAATTATTTCATTGTCGCTCCGAATAACCACTGAGCGCATCTTGGCTCACGCAAGTGTTGCCATCCGTAGGGACATGTTCCTACGTGTAAGGACTTTTGACTCTTTTTTTCCACACTGTAGGGATGGATTTGCAAAACGTAGGGACTTTTCTCATGTACGATGCAGAATGAAAGTACCTCTTTTTTATTCAAAACAGTTACAATTCATTGTACAGTAATGTTAATAAAGGAGAAGGCACTCAATAAGTAGGTAGGTATTTTTTTTCTTTTCTTTTAGAAATCACTTTGGTCCGTAGGGACTTTCATGGTGAACGTATGGATTTTTGACATGTCATGTAGGGACATGATAAGAAACGAGTTGGCAACACTGCGCAAGGTGTGTCATGTCACATGTGCAGAGAAAGTACTCGACTGTCGTCGTTCGTGGTTTGCACAGTACATTATTGTGTTTTTCGGTGTATGGTACTACTTTCACGACTTCATACGTGTATAACTAGGCCGAAACCACAATATATGCGAAATTTTCGGGATTCTTGGCTTCAAGCCCCACATTTAAAAGAGAGACTATTTCCGGTGTAGAGAAGCAGCTGAGAGAGCTAAATACGAAAAAGTCTGCTGGTCCGGATGGAATACCAGTTCGGTTTTACAAAGACTACACTGCGGCATTGGCCCCCTACTTAGCTTGCATTTATCGCGAATCTTTAATTCAGCGCAAAGTTCCTAGTGATTGGAAAAAAGCGCAGGTGACTCCCGTTTATAAGAAAGGAAAGAGAACTGACCCACACAATTACAGGCCAATATCGTTGACATCAGTTTCATGTAGAATTTTGGAGCATATTCTCAGTTCGAATATAGTAAATTTCCTTGAAACTGAAAAGCTTCTTTCCATGAATCAGCACGGGTTTAGGAAATATCGTTCATGTGAAACTCAGCTTGCCCTTTTCTCACATGACATCTTGCGAGCCATGGATGAAGGGCAACAGGCGGATTGTGTTTTTCTCGACTTCAAAAAGGCATTCGACGCGGTGCCACACTGCAGACTGCTAACGAAGGTACGAGCTTATGGAATAAGTTCACAGATTTGTGACTGGCTGGAAGACTTCCTTAGCAATAGAACGCAGTACGTTGTTCTCGACGGCGAGTGTTCATCAGAGAGTAGTTTATCGTCAGGCGTGCCCCAGGGGAGTGTGTAGGACCGCTATTATTTTCTATCTATATAAATGATCTGATGGACAAAGTAAGTTGTAATATGCGGCTGTTTGCTGATGATGCTGCGGTGTATAGGAGGGTGTAACTGACTGTAATAGCATACAGTATGACTTAGACAAAATTTCTAGTTGGTGCGAAGATTGGCAGCTAGCTCTCAATGTGGAAAAATGTAAGGTGATGCGCATGATTAGAAAAAACAATCCCATAATGTTCGAATACAGCATTAGTAATGAGCTTCTTGATGCTGTCGCGTCGTTCAAATATCTAGGCGTAACATTGCAGAGCGATATGAAATGGAACGAGCATGTAAGGACAGTTGTGAGTAGGGCGGACAGCCGACTTCGGTTTATTGGGAGAATTTTGGGAAGATGTACTTCACCTGTAAAGGAGACCGCGTATAAAACGCTTGTACGACCACGTCTTGAGTATTGCTCAAGTGTTTGGGACCCGCAGCAGATCAGTTTAAAGGAAGAAATAGAGGCGGTTCAGAGACGAGCAGCTAGATTTGTTACCGGTAGGTTCGACCAACGCGCAAGTGTCACGGAAATGCTCCGGCAACTCAATTGGGGATCGCTGGAAGAAAGACGACGTTCTTTTCGTGAATTTCTGTTGAGTAAATTCAGAGGGCCTGAATTTGAAGCTGAGTGTAGTACGATGTTGCTGCCGCCTACTTACATTTCGCGTAAAGATCACAAAGACAAGATACGAGAAATTAGGGCTCGTACGCAGACATATAGGCATTATTTTTTTTTCTCGTTCCATTTGGGAGTGGAATAGGAAAGGAAATGCCTAGTAGTGGTACAGTGTACCCTCCGCCACGCACCTTACGGTGAATTGCGGAGTATATATGTAGATGTAGATTCCAATGCCGATGTTGAGAGGTTATTTAGCAATATGAATATAACAATAATAAAAAAAGAAAAACAAGAAAAGGAACAGAATTAAGCTACAACCTTTAACTGCTAAATTAAGAACACTGTGTGGTTTGTGATGGCAGAAAAATGTTGCAACGATTATAATATTCCAACAATCGTTATAAAACAAATCGGTACAAAGGAATCGTACCTATTAGAAACCGATAATGATGGTGATGCAGATCAATGTGATTATTCTTCAGAAAACTAATTGATTTAAATAACTAACAGGACTATAAGAACTTTTTGTATGCCCTTCACCTTGAATTGCTAGTCTATTGTACATTTAATGATTTTGAATATTTTATTACTTAAGAATATAGGAAACTAATTACTAATATACTTAATGTTTTCTTTCATAATAATTTGAAAACATTTAGTGGACATATTAGCGATTATGAGAGTAAGGGCATATTTGATAGTGGGTTTCTGTTGATTTTACACTTGAAGCTGATGGGGAGTTCAGTTTAGCTGTTGGCAACACTGCTCCCCCGCCTTGTCTCACTGTCAGCTTGTCTGATAATGGCTGGTACCAACCACGAGTCCTTATGGGCCGGATCTCAAACAGCCCGCTCCACTCCTCAGATTGCAGAATGAAGGGGACCACAAGCAAGACATCGCACAATTTTCTATGATGTCAACCAATTAAACTGGTCAAACAATACTATACTACAAGTTCTTGTGCAGTGCAGGAGAAGAAGTCAATACGTGTAGTGAGTCTTTCCAACAAGGATTTTAGAATTTTTTTATATTTATGGTACGTTGAGTTCAGAACTCGAGTAAGAAACAACCAAAGCCTTTAGACGCAACTCTCAGAAACTCTCACGAAAATCGACATTGAAGTTTTGGAAATAAGCGTAAGAATCAATCATTTAATAAATCATCAGTCGGCATAGCGCAGGTGGCAGCGTCCTGGCGTTATTACCATAGGGCTGGTGGTTCGAATTTTGTCATCACAACTTCTTTACTCTTTGTTGTGTTCGAATACTTACACAATTTTAATATCTGACGGTAATTTTTAAGAAAGGAGTTAGTATTTTTGTTTGTTTATAATTAACTATAATTTATAGAATGTTGTTCATGATGATGGTTTCAATGGAAAAAAAAAGAGTTACATTTTTAACAATGGGCCTATTGCCTTCTTGATCGTTCAGTTTGTAGAGAGCTACGACACTGTTTTTGAAAACACATCTCCTTAGCTACTAATAGCTTTCCAAGCAGCTAACCTACTCAACCATCGTTTTATTTGACGACTAGGTTTTTAGCTGGCTTGCATACAAATAAACAAAAAAAGA
This sequence comes from Locusta migratoria, assembly GCA_026315105.1. Lineage (NCBI taxonomy): Eukaryota > Metazoa > Arthropoda > Insecta > Orthoptera > Acrididae > Locusta > Locusta migratoria. The sequence continues at coordinate 110,837,618 of CM048747.1, forward strand.
CGAAACACATGAAATTAGAGTTCCCAAGATGGTTTATATAACTAAATTAAAAAAAAAAAAAACTGTAACAATGAGTTTTCTAACCATAGACTCTGGTTGTGAGGTCAGAGTGCTACCATCCGAGCTACACTGACAGATGCTGTCATGTGTTTTTATTATTGGTACTTACGTGTACTTCGTACTTTTGAGAGTTCCGTGGAATCGCTTAAGCGCGGAACTTCATCTGCCATAAATATAACGGAATTCTAAAATCTGATATCCAGCGGTCTACTTGTAATTGTCGAAACCGTGTTTCTTGTTTATATGCTAATATATGTATTGAGATGACATCGAAAAGGAAGACAGTGTGTTCGGATCATCGCAGTTGTTTAACACTTTCAAATTGCTTGCATTTGAATAAATAAGTATACTGGTAATTTATGCAACTGCGAGAATTTTGTCGTAATCAAATTTTATGAACCTAAGGAAATGTTCTTAGCCTGGCATAATTAATTTCCCTATGGAATATTGCTCTTTCTTTAAGCATTGACCAAATAGTTCACTGTTATGATAAATAGTCAAAGCTGAAACTGGAATAAATCGTAATTTATGAAATGTCATTAGGAAACCAGTTTTTTAACGTAATATAGAAAATAATTTTACTAGAACTGCTCAATATTTTGCACTTTATTGTGATTTAAGAAATTTTGTGATTGGCAACACTTTCATTCCTATGCAACCTGTTCTTTTAATATCGCCACTGAATTAATCACAATTGACTACTACTAACTTGCAGTACTGATCTACTGTAATTTAACGGACTGTCCTCGGAAATAGTTGGAGAGGAAGGAACGTGATTAGACAGTGACTTTAGGTGTTGTTGTTGTGGTCTTCAGTCCAGAGACTGGTTTGATTCAGCTCTCAACCCTACTCTATCCCGAGCAAGCCTTTTCATCTCCTCATAAGAACGACAACCCACATCCACTTGAATCTGCTTACTATACGCGTCTCTTGGTCTCCCTCTGCGATTTTTACCCCACACACTTCCCTCCAACGCTAAATTCACAATTCCTTGATGTCTAAGAATGTGTTCTACCAATCTATCCCTTCTTTTAGTCAAGGTATGCCAGAAATTTCTTTTCTCCTCAATTCGGTTCAGTACCTCCTCATTAGTTACGCGATCCACCCACCTAATCTTCAGCATTCTTCTGTAGCACCACATTTCAAAAGCCTCTATCCTCTTTCTGTCCACACTGCTTATCGTCCATGTTTCACTCCCATACAAGGCAACACTCCATACAAATGCCTTCAGAAAGGACTTCCTTAGGCTTAAATCAAAATTCGATGTTAACAAATTTCTCTTTTTCAAAAACGCCTTTCTACCCATTGCCATTCTGCATTTTATATCATCTGTACTCCGACCATCATTTGTTATTTTACTGCCCAAGTAACAAAACTCATCTACCTCCTTTATTGTTTCTTTACCTAATCTAATTCCTTCAGCATCACCTGATTTTCTTACACTGCACTCCATTACCCTAGTTTTACTCTTGTTAATGTTCATCTTATATGCACCTTTAAGCACACTATCCATTCCGTTCAATTGCTCTTCCAGGTCCTTTGCTGTATCTGACAGAATTACTATGTCGTCGGCAAAACGCAATGTTTTTAATTCTTCACCCTGAACTTTAATTCCTTCTCCAAATTTCTCCTTGCTTTCCTTTATAGCTTGCTCAATGTACAAATTGAACAACATTGGGGAAAGGCTACAACCCTGTCTTACTCCCTTCCCAACCACTGCATCCCTTTCATGCCCTTCAACTCTGACAACCGCTGTCTGGTTTTTGTACAAGTTGTAAATAACCTTACGCTCCCTATATTTTACTCCTGCTTGCTTCAGAACTTGAAAGAGTTTATTCCAATCAACATTGTCAAAAGCCTTCTCCAAATCTACAAAAGATAGAAATGTTGGTTTGCCTTTTCTTAATCTATCTTCTAGGATAAGGCGTAAAGTGAGTATTGCCTCCCGTGTTCCTACATTTCTCCTGAACCCAAACTGATCTTCCCCGAGGTCGGCTTCTACCAGCTTTTCCATCCTTCTGTATATAATTCGTGTTAATATTTTGCAACCATGACTTATTAAACTGATAGTTCTGTAGTTTTCACACCTGTCTGCACCCGCTTTCTTTGGAATGGGGATTATAACATTTTTCTTAAAGTCTGAGGGTACTTCACCTGTCTCATACATCTTACACACAATGTGAAACAATTTTGTCATGGCTGGTTCTCCCAGAGACTTCAGTAGCTCTGACGGGATATCATCTATTCCAGGGGCCTTGTTTCGACTTAGATCTTCCAGTGCTCTGTCAAATTCATCTCTCAGTATAGTATCTCCTATTTCATCATCATCTACATCCTCTTCCCTTCCTACAATAGTGTCTCGAAGTTCGTTTCCTTTGTAGAGCCCCTCTATATACTCTTTCCACCTTTCAGCTTTCCCTTCTTTGCTGAGAACTGGTTTTCCATCAGTGTCCTTGATATTCATAGAGCTGTTTTTCTTATCGCCAAATGTTTCTTTTATTTTCCGGTAGGCTGTATCTATTTTTTCCCCTATTTATACATTCTTCTACATCCTTGCATTTGCCTTCTAGCCAGTCCTGCTTAGCCATTTTGCACTTCCTGTCAATCTCATTTCTTAGTCGTCTGTACTCCATTTTGCCTGTTTCATTTACTGCATTTTTATATTTTCTCCTTTCATCGATTAAATTTAGTATCTCCTGTGATATCCAAGGATTCTTTGTAGGTCTTGCCTTCCTACCTATTTTGTCCTCTGCTGCCTTCACTATTTCATCTCTCAATTTTACCCATTCCTCCTCTACTGTTTTATTTTCCCCTGTTTCTGTCAATTGTTGCCTTAAGCTCCCTCTGAAATTCTTAAGAACTTCAGGTTCCTTCAATTTATCTAGGTCCCATCTCCTTATTTTCCTACCTTTCAGTAGTTTCTTCAGTTTCAGCCTACAGTTCATAACCAACAAGTTATGGTCAGTGTCTATGTCTGCCCCTGGGTATGTCCTACACTTCAAAACCTGGTTCCGAAATCTATGTCTTACCATTATAAAATCTATCTGGTATCTCCCGGTGTCTCCTGGTCTCTTCCACGTATACAACCTTCTTTTGTGATTCTTTGACTTTAGGTAATGGGTTTATTTATATGACTTTAGGTAATGGGTTTATTTATATAATGCGTTTTAAATTAACAGTATTCACATTGCTAGTGTCCACGAATACGCTGACTAGCCGTACACGCTAATTTAAATACAGTTGTCAGATCTTACTTTGACTAGACAACATGATGTTATTACAGATTAATTCTGGCAGTTAACAATTGTCGGAAACTGTCTATTCACTGTGACGAAATAATAATGTACACCCTGGGTCGCATAATTCCTCTTGATACGTTCCTCTTGATTACTTACGCTGTGCGCATAAAATGTAATTAACGTTGCCTTTTCGCTGGTACTACTTCCTGTGCCAGCCCAACTTCTTGTTTTAGCAATATGCCCTCTACGAGCTACCATAACCGATGCCGGTTCACTGACACTTCCGATACAGGCTCGCTTGACCTCCAGTTGCTGTGTCTCCCTGCACGCCTCGGTGCTACGAGCGATAATAATGCCCTAATCCACAAATTACAAACCCTGAAACATTACATACTGCTTACTTGCCAGGAAAATTTAGGAATTCTACAGGTTATACTACGCTAGGTGCGGTCTATGGGGATTTTATGCCCCCGGAAAAAGCGCCATGTAGTGTTCCTAAGAAAACCATGATTTTGTGTACCTGAAGTACGAATTGCGTATTCGGCCACTTATATATTTCTATTCACCGAAAATAGTAAAAATCTTAGTAAGACACTATTGACAAACGTTTGAAATTTTCGATATATTCAACCGCAACAAACATCCTGAGTTTCAAAGTTACTGTACTTACGAAAACACAAAACCAGTCTAGTTGTTTTTGTTCCGTGTGCTGCAAATATCGAGGTAGGTAACCATTACACGTGGCTCACATTTTCCCTGAGACATTAAATCTTCCACTTTTCACAAATCCTTAACCATTATCAACAAACGCCCCGTTAATCCTCGATACTTGGATACATAAAGAGTGAATTATGGGAATGGACACATCTGTAACTTTATTCATGGCAAATTCGTACCACATGCATTTTTAAACGCTCAGGGATCCTTGTAACGTTAATCGACATTTCTGTCCGGTTGTGGGCTGCAGCTGTTGGAAGTAACCGCACTTGCCCCTTCCTTGCTACGGTCGGTCGCCACACATTCTGTGATGGGCGCCAGTTTTTTTATACTGATCTAACGTACTTTACGGCTCTATATTCACAAGAAGTAATGGATGCTATCCACAAGGGTTCGCAAATCGATTCCGTATTTCTTGATTTCCAGTAGGGTTTTGACACCGCATCTCACAAACGGCTTTTGATCAAATTTCGTGGTTATGGTATAACGCCCCAAATTTGCGACTGGATAGGGTATTCCCTGCCAGAGAGGACACAGTTTGTAGTAATCGATGGTAATGCATCGACTAAAACAGAGGTGATATCGGGCGTTCCACAGGGTAATGTTATTGGTCCTCTGCTGTTCCTTATTTACATAAACGTTGTAGGGGGAAATCTAAGTAGCTCTCTTAGGTTGTTTGCAGATGACGCCGTCATTTACCGTCTAGTAAAATCATCTGAAGATCAAAACCAACTGCAGAACGATCTAAATAAGATATCACTGTGGTACAAAAATTCGCAATTGAATCTAAATAATGAGAAGTGTGAAGTCGTTCACATGAGTACGACAATAAATCCGTTAAACATTTGTTTACAAGATAAATCAATCAAAAGTGAAGGCCGAAAACTCCACTAAATATCTAGGAATTACTATTACTTAAGACTTAAACTGGAAAGAACACGTAAATAATGTCGTGGGAAAGGCGAACCAAAGACTGAGTTTATTGACAGAACCCTTATAAGATGCAACAGAACTACTAAAGAGGCTGCATACACTACGCTTGTCCGTCCATTTTTGGAGTATTTCTGCCCAGTGTGGGATACTTATCAGGTGGGTTTGACGGAGGACATAGAAAGAGTCCAAAGAAGAGCAGCTAGTTTCGTATTGTCACCATACAGGAGAGACAGTGTTACCGAAATAATACAGGATCTGGGATGGGAATGATTACAGCAACGGCGCTTATCGCTGCGGCGTGGTATTACTTACGAAACTACAATCGCCAACATTCTCCTCCGAATTCGAAAATATATTTTTGACCTCCACTTATATCGGCAGAAATGATCATCAGAATAAAATGCGAAAATCTGAGCTCTAACGGAGAGATTGAAATGTTCTTTCTTCCCGGGCGCTATTCGACAATAAAACGCGAGACAAATGGTACTGTGCTTCGATGAGTCCTCTTGCAGGCACTTGCATTTTATTTGCAGAGTATCTCACGCAGATGTATATGTCGATGAAATTTATCATCCCATTTTCAGAAATCTACTGCGCGAAAGAAATGATTGTAATACGTATTACAATTTCACATCTTCACAAGATAACGCACTGATTTTATTTTCTTTGTTCGTAAGAGTTACTGTGCAGCTTCAAGTTAAATATCTTGCATGACTTAATAAGTAGTTTACGGAGGAAGAAAAGTATCCGTATGTCGTCCATATGATTACTTTGTGCTCAAACATAAGAACATACAAAATTTTCAAGCGTTATCAAAAGTAACATGAAAATTGAGAAATTTGCATATTTGAAAATGAGAACACATTTATATCTCATTTCATTCTTGATATATTGTTATTTACTTCGACGAACCGCCCTGCTCCATGTGTACTGCCCATATGGTCTTTGTGGCTGTTGTGACGTATAGCATTTTCAAAGGGTGTTTTCCGCTCAAAAGAGGACTACACTTTTCTTTATTCATCGCACACTATATAAACTCGAGGAAAATGTAAAAAAGAACACCATGAATTGGTCAACCCAGCAGAGGGAATTTTATTGACACATTCTTGAGGATATAGAACACACGATCACACAGCTATAAGTACACGAGTGCAGTCACCAGATCGTACACAATGTTGACGCTATTATCGCGTATACCCTCCTTTTGCATCATGCACACTGCAGTTCTCCCTTGGAGACGGTCGTAGAGGTGACGGATGTAGTCTTTCGTAATGGCTGCCATGCAGTTTCCACCTGGTGCCTCAGTTTGGCAAGGTTTTGAGCTGGTCGTGGTGACCGCGCAAGATGACCTTTCATTCAGGACCAAACATACTCAATGGGGAACAGGTCTGGGGATCGTGCTAGCCAGAATAGTTATCGTACATCTTGACGAGTATGTTGGATGGTACAGGATTCATGTGGAAGTGAAATGTCCTGTTGGAAAAGCATACCATCTTGTTGGTGCAAGAACGCAGCAACAATGATGGTTTCAGTGTACAGTGTATCCTTCGATGTTCCTTCGTCGATCACTAGAGTAGAAAGGCCATTGTAAGATACGGTATGCCGTTAGGGCGTCCTCCGCTCTCGCCCGAACATCGTTCAGCCTGGAAGGCGCTTATGGAAGGATGAATGGATATGTGTCATCCTCAGAGTCGCTTCTTCCAAGGTGCCAATGACGGTAGTACGCGTGTTTGAAGTTATGTAGGCAAGCGCGAAAATCTGGAGTGTGCGCGACAGAGGCACATTGCGTCGACATCCGGCATCATTGTGTGGGGAGTCACGCTGTACACCAGTCTTCTCTGGTGAGGAAACATTGAACAGTGCACGATACACTGAAACCGTCATTCAACCCTTCTTACTAACGTTCATGCACCAATAATGCGATAAGCTTTTACAACAGGACAGTGCATGTCCAGCTGTTTTCTGTATCTCCCAATGCGCTCTTCAAGGTGTACGTCAACCAGCTTGGCACGATCCCCAGATATGTACCCCATTGAGCATGTTTGGGACCGGATGAAACGTCTATGGGACTTCTTTGTTCTACAAACTACTTAAATCAAGTTAAATTAAACTGAGGACAGCAAACCCATGCCCCAGGGACGATTACAATCTCCGACCAGCGAGCAACCCCGTGCTCCGCAGCAAGGCGCCTTAGATCGCTCTACACCGCGGCTCTCGTCCAACAGACCCTTATGTAAGCGAACATTATACCCGCAACATAAATGGCAAAATCAGTTACGCTTGTGTACAGACTATAAAATTTCTTAGTATATCAGATGTAGAAATCTGTTTGAAATTTCGTGCAGGTGTATTGTCTGGCCACCACAACGATGCTAGAATATTCCCCGAAAATATATGTTTGGATTATAAGTTACTTTCTTTATTTCTCCAGTTGTCTATTTATCATATAATCCTACACTCAATGAAATTTTCGTGGTAGTAGGATGCAAGAAAGATTACCTTTATTTGATATTTCAGTTGGGACGATATGCTACCTACTTGTTAATCAAGGAAGAACCCAATTTTCTGTGGGTTTTATTTCTAGAATATCTCTAGGAAAATGTAATCTCAGCTGTTCCAAGGAAAACTTTAGAAACCAATTTATAAAAATTGGATCCACGACAATGCGTTTACCAGTAAGATTGTAGCTTTGTTATACAGTTGCAAGTCAAGCCATAGAAGTTAGAAAATTATATTTATTGAGAGGGGTAATTTTTATACCAACATTCGTGACGGAAATGTGTCGCCGGCAACGCGGGCCTTCGGATTGTGTATGTCTAATTCTATAGGTTCAACCACATGAATGAAAACTTTCTGATTCTTCATTAGTGAAAAATGTCGAGATTCATTAGAGATACAATGATATTTTCAAAGCTGAATACCGTGTCTTGGATATTTATAAATGCCGATACAACCATATCTCATATCGTACTTGAGATACTACTATTTATTTCGACGAACTGAGTAGCGCTGTCAGAAAAAAGCGTTATACCTGTAATGGTTCACGATGTTTTTCAGTAGTGAATCTGTAGAATTACACATAGATACATATAACTATATACATTTGGTAAGGTTTATATGGCTAAGTGAAAGAAAACTACAGATATATTATGAAATATTAGCTTTAGAAAAATTTTGGTATATTGGATTCTACAGAGGAAAGTTAAGGAGAAGAATGATTTTAACGTAATAGCTCAAAGAAATCCGCAGGATTCTTGCATCCAAAAAAAACCTCCCAAACGCAAGTAGCTGATACATGGGTATCGGATTTATGGTACGTGGATTTTAGAAATGAAATACCAATCATCCAAATCCATTCCATGCAATTGTCAAAAACCGTCGATAAAATCGAATTTGACGTTATGCAAGTACACGTAAGTACCAATAATAAGAACCGTTGCACTATCTGTCGGCAAAGCTCATGTGGTAGCATTATAACCCAACAAGCTTACAGCCGATAGTTCGAATTCCGCTAAAAGCAAACGTTGTTTTATTTTCGTTGTTTCCTAAACCAGTTGTGTAGAAAATTTTGCAATCTCTATTCCATGTTTTGTGTCAGTGTTTATTTATGTGTGTATGTAGATGAACTGAACACCTTGTCACCTAAAAAGATGACTGATTTAGCGGCTTGGAAAGCCATTAGTAGCTATGAAGATGACTTTCCAAAATTAGCGTCGTAGCTCTTCACGAACTGCACAAACTATCGTCGTCAACTAATAGTGAAGTCAATACAGTAAAGAATGTAACTTATGTTGTTTGATTGAAAATTACTAATAAACAAAAAATCGTGCATTTAAAAAAAATTACCTTTAGATATTAAAACCGTCTAAGTATTCGAACACAACAACAAAAGATTGTCGCTATAGGATTCTAACCACCAACTCTTAAGGTTATAAGGCCAGAACCCTACCATCTGAGCTGCACTGACACATATTGCTACTTATTTAATTAAAGATACTTACATGTACTTGCAAAACTTCAAAGTCGATTTTCTTGAGGTATTTTGAGTTGTGTAGAATAGCTTTGGCTGATTGTTATTTGTATTCTGAACTTCACGCGCCATAAACAGGGTGTTAAAAAAGGTACGGCCAAACTTTCACACAAAGAAAGAAAATATGTTATGTGGACATGTGTCAGGAAACGCTTAATTTCCATGTTAGAGCTCATTTTAGTATTTCTCTGTAAATGTAAATTGAAATTTTCGTGAAGACAATAGGGTATTTTCCTGTGTTAAAAATATGGTTCGAATTGTTGTTATTCTGAATTATTATAACATTCAGACAGCATTTTCGCTCATAATTCATGCAAAACATCTGTTATTTTTACGTAATTATAGCTTAAAAATCATCAATTTTCACGATTAGATCACGTGATCGAAAACGCTCCGTTATTGGCTGAAGTACTGGTGACGTCATAGAACACCTACAGCGCGGCAACTAGAAGTCGGAGCTGTATTATTGTACGCGTTTCCTCCATTTCGCAGCTTTAAGTTCAGTTTTTTCGTTATCTAAACGCGTTTACAGTTTTTATGCCACAAAGGAAGATGATTATGTGAAGGCTGACAGCGGAAACCTCCCTAAAGTAGATGCAATTATGGTGTCTTCATTCTTTAAAAACAATCCAAATTTTTACGTGCCACAAATAAGAAACGTGAAAACTGCATTGTAAGTAACGCATACCTACATTTCAAAGCTAATTATTTCGAGAGATATTTCATGCCATTGGAAAAAAGTACCCTATTTGTTGATGTCAGCAGACTTAATCTGAAGTCACCATATTATGCAATAAAGGGTGAAATTTTATCTTCTATCCAAGCGGCCTTGAGTGATTATGTTGGCAACATCAACAAAACGATAGAAAATCTTTGTCCAGATTTTCAGACCACGTAGAATGACTAATTAGTGTATTGTACAGACCATGAAGTAAATAAATAATGCTTTTCCTGCTCTATGATTCTTGTACGTACCCTTGTCCGATTCTCGCTATTCAGCATCTGTTGCCAACATAGTCACATGAAGCCGCCGGGATGGTTAGTAAAATTTAACCCAGTAAAGCACACAGTTAAGGGAGTAATTTTATTTAACTACTTTTTTTATACTGATGCAAAGCGAAACATCAAAACCTGTAAAATACAGCAAAAATGCCGTGTGTATAGTTATACAATATATCTATAGTATAAAACGGGGACAGCGGGTTGCGTCGGCGGTATTTTCATATCGCTAGTAGGTTGGCAACGCACATTTCGCGTAGCCAAAGACATGTAACTTTCACGTAAACATTGCGAGCGAGACACGATGGAATAAATTTATAGCGCCGAAATTACAGTGATTTTCTGCTTTGTAGTTTTTGTGAGTGAATGCTTGCGATTGTGTGTAAACTTTCTGCCCTTCATATCAGTATTTTCCTTACATATTCAGGATTTGGTTTGGTATGAATGTGTCACTACAAACTAATCCATTTACGTTTACTCGTCCACATACGAAGCCACGAACAGTAATACACACATTAAGTAGCCGCTATTTCATTTGGATCTCTTCGCGCTAATGTCAACCGCTTTTGCGTATCTTCTCATTTTTTGGTACTAGCAAGAACAATTTTTCTGGAGTCTTGACAGATGTATTGGTACAGTGCGGAACTGAGCAATATTTGTAGGTCATTATGCAAACGTTAACGCCCAAACACGAGGCCTCGGCCCAAACAATATACAGGTATTTGTTTATCTTACGAGAACAGCAGCAGCAGCGTGTTGTATGACGTCACAGGCATCACGTGACTCAAATGTAGCGTTTCAGCGGGCTTTCAAATTATTTGAATTTCATTTCTTTTTTTAAAAACAAGTACTGAAATCTACGAGGTAAAAAAGCATGTTCGGACCATAATATGACATAATTAACAATTTTAAACGATTTCCAGAAAATAGTCAAATACCCTATTGTCAAAATGTTGTGTCGTATTTGTAAAGGCACATGTTCTAGCAGCACAGGTAAAGTATCCCATATGAAATTATGATAACGTGCTCCAGTGAGCGCAGGTAGAAGAACATGAGGCCCAATCAAGATATCACCAACAATTACTGCCCAAACGTTCACAGAAGATCTGTGTTGATGACGTGATTGCACAATTGCATGCGGATTCTCGTCAGCCCACACATGTTGATTGTGAAAATTTATAATTTGATCATGTTGGAATGAAGCCTCATCCGTAAATATAACATTCGCACTGAAATGAGGAGTGACACATTGATGGATGAGCCATTCGCAGAAGTGTACCCGTGGACGCCAATCAGCTGCTGATAGTGCCTGCACACACTGTACATGGTACGGAAACAACTGGTTCTCCCGTAGCACTCTCCATACAGTGACGTGGTCAACGTTACCTTGTAGAGCAGCAAGTTCTCTGACGCTGACATTAGGGTTATTGTCAACAACACGAAGAATTGCCTCGTTCATTGCAGGTATCCCCGCCATTCTAGGTCTTCTTCAGTCGCCAGTCATAGGCTGGAATGTTTCGTGCTCTCTAAAACGCCGATCAATTGCTTCGAACGTCTTCTGTCGGGACACCTTGAAACGTGTCCATAAAAAATTATTTTTATAAGAAAATGTCTAATATTGTGCCTCCTGTTTTGTATCGAGTAACTTGCTTGCAAGAAAATGTATAATATCGCTTCTACTGTATGTATCGATATGTGTAAAGTTTCATCTCTGGCAAAGATCATGTATTGCATAGCATTGTAGCTCGCACTGAGAGAGAGTAGCACTAGTGGTTCAGCTCGCTTAGAGAGCGGTTGGGTTGTGTGTATGGCTCCGATGTAGAGCAGAGGCTGCTTTGCCAACAAGTCAGAAGTTGTACTATGTAGGTAATGTAATGCTGTTTATCAATAATAAGTAACTCAACCCTGTTTCATATTTCATTTACGTAGTTAGAAAATTAACCCACTTCCTTCATTTGATAATTACTTGATTTAGTGGAGTGTTGATTTGAATAATATTATTGAACATATTTTCATTATTGGTGCGATAGTAAGATAATAGTTGATTTGGATTTCAATAATAACTGATCGACATAAATTCTCACAGTCAAGCATTAAGAAAGTGATTTGTGGTTTTTCTTATATCTTTCTCGCAGTCGAAATTTTTGAGTATAGTCAGTGTCTGTTTCAAAAGGTTACATGTCACAGTTGTTTTGTTAAAATATCCGTTGCGCACATAATCAGTTTAATGCACTGTATCTTGTACATTAATATCAGGGCCATAATTAAACCAAATAGCTGAGTTAATGAACAATTTATTGTCTGATTTAACGAAAGGTTCTACATTCCAAAACACGCGTACAGCTTTTATCTGGCGACCTTTCTGCCAGGATAGTTCACAAACAGGATCGTGACGTAGTTAGATACGTAGTCTTATTTCAGTTAGTTTGTCTTTTCCACTAACCAACTTACCTTTTGGCTCTTAATTTAATTTTTGTAGCACCATCCTCTGTTATAGCAACAGTAGCATAGTAATTGTTTCTGTAGTTTGTTACTCACCATTCTTGAGATTGTGTAGTATTGTTTATAGTAGATGAATTGAATATACAAATAATTGCATTACTACTGAACAAGTCTCTCTTTTATATTGTCTGATGTTTGTTGTGATGAAAGTTCTAGTACCGCGGAACTCGTGTGATAATTAACGGTTTGCGTAATCTCAATTGTGATTGTATGTTGCACTAGCCCGATTCAGCCTATTGTTCTCTCATAATTACCGTGTGTAATTTTCAAAAAATATGCAGTAGGTGAAAATAAATATTAGTGGTCACTTTACTGCAAAATTCTGTTAACAATGTCGAAGAATAGGAGAGTTCGCGCTGATGCTAAAACTGCTTCCGAAAATGAGACCTTGAATGATGCAAGGAGAGAAACTGAATTTTTACAAGAGTCTTCTCACTGCACTGATACAAATACGACAGTAAATACCGTGTCCGAAAACGCGGAACAGATTAGTTCAGGAACAGACAATATGGATAATGACAAAGTACAGGATTCGACAATACAGAATTCCGATTCTTGTAACGTGGTTGCGGAAAATAATGCATCGGTTCCGCCTAGCTCTGCTGCAAAAAATACTTGTGCGACAGCTATGGAAAACGTATTACCAAATGATTTCATGCAGATATTACTGTCACAGATCTCTAAGTTAAATGAGGAACAATCTCAGAAATTAGGTGAAAAACTTGAGAAAATAGAACAGACGTGCGATTCGAGGTTTGTGAGTATTCAAAGTAGTTTTAATAAAATAAATGAGGACAACAATCGGTTCAGGGAACAACTGCTCAATACTTTCAAACGTGAATCTCAGCAAATAAGACAAGATATTCGCGACGAGATTAAGCCGGTAGTGGAAAGCCTTGCGTCACGAGTCGAAAATATAGAAACCACCGAACTCGCTCAATTGAAGCAACAGAGTAATCTATTTGATGAAAAGTTGCAGAACTTCCAGTCAGCCACGACGGAACAGATCAATAAAATTAATAAACAGTTTGAGGATATTACTGTTAAAATTACCCAAATCAGTGATAACAGTGATAAAAGTTCTGATGTAACGCATCCTACCCCGTTTAATGAAACTAATGAATATGTCGCCCTTGACCGTTTCAAACAAGGTCAAATGACCATTAATCAGCAATACAAGGCTGAGGTCAGAAAATTAGATGATCGCGTGGCGCGAATAGAGAGGAAATTTGACCATACTTGTGGAAATCCATACAAAGATGTAGAAGAAAATTTGAACGAAAATGACAATGATGATTCGAGCCAAGTAGGTCGCTTGGTACGTGAACGAAGTGTACCTCATAGTAACAACAATGAAGACGCAGTGCGTAGTTTACGCCCACTTACGCCGCACGGGCGAAAGGAAGCGTTTGACTACAAGCATTTCCTGACTGTACGTAAATTCAAGACATTTAAAAACTCTCCGAATGACTTGCACCCTAAAGAGTGGTTGCAGCAATTCGATTATTGTCTTCCCCCGAATTGGCCACTTGAGCACAGATTAGAATTTATATGTGGTTATCTGGAAGGCGAGCCAGCCACCAGAATGAGAGCTATTGCACAAGAGTGCTATAGCGAGAATCAGTTCCGACGCTCATTTCTATCCGCATACTGGTCGGAAGCGGCACAAGACCGCGTTAAAAACAGTATTGTGACATTCAAAACTTTTGAGCGATCAAATTTCTCGAGCCCTGTGGAATATTTCCAAAACTTAGTATACAAAAATCAATTTTTATCGGCACCTTACTGCCCTGCGGAATTAATCAGAATTTGTTAGAACAAATTGCCTCTACACTTGCGTCAAATTGCCATTGCGGCACGATGCAAGAATGATATTGAAGCCTTTAGAAATCTCTTACAAGACTTAGAAGAAGAAGACGAGGAAAATTCCTCGCGCAGTCGATATTTTGAAACAAACAGATATGATCGCCGGTCGCAACAAAGCCCGCCGCGTACTAAACGTTATTCAGAGCACGACGATAAACCAAAAAATAATTCTTTCACTAATGAATCTTACAAACAAAGTCGCGACAATGAGAACGGTGAATTTCATGATCGTGACATTAACCGTGGAAGTTTTCGTGGCCGCAACCGAGGTGGTGGTTTTGGTCGCGTAGGACGCTACAATAATTACTATCATAACAGCAATACTTCGAAGGATACCAATTGGCGTGATAGACGCAATACTGATAGTGATCGCGAGACTGAAAATCACAACAATAACGCTGAGAAGCGTAGTCGGGAGGGCACACGCGATAATTCTCGTGATCGCCTTCCACGATACGAAAACACAAATCAGGGCCAAAGCAGATCGCATACCCCGGAAAGACAAGAGCAAAACATTGAAATCAGACCTGCTAATCCACGCTACAATTCGTCAAAAGAGGGGCCGCGTCAGGTATGACTAGCGGACTCGACGGCAAATAATTCGGCCGTACAGAATTTGTGTGATCCTAACTATACGCTGAAACTTGTTCATTGTGAACTATCTCACAGAGAGGAAGATTACGATGAACAACCTCCCGAACGAAACAGAATAGTAGTTTGTGCAGAAGTGCACAATACTGATGCTGGTAGCACCTCAGTAAGTGATAAGGCAAAACCGACACAACTTGTGTCAAAACCTAAAGCCGTTACTCCTGAAGGTAATGACAGTAACAAAAATTGTACTATCAAATTTAATGAAACAAATGAAAAGGTATCGAATCAAACGTATCATCCACGACAACGTCGTTGAGGTAGAAACTTTAAAGACGCACAAGTCGAAAGGCATACACCACATTTCCAATATTAAAATTTTCAAGGCATAAATTGGGGTAGAGAGTCCATTAATCTGTTTTGGACACACCAAGTGGCGATTGGTGCCCCGTTCTCGAGCTGAGTGTCACTATTCTTCCGCTTTTCCTTAGTGCGCTCTATCTACCTCTTTTTCTCACTGTTACTTTTCTCTAACTCTGAATACTTATGCTCTGTGCTACGCTGGGATATTGTCATACGAAACTTTGATTATCTTGCAATTTGCATATAACGAACTCTGTGGCTGTGCAAGACAAATAAAATTAATGGAAATTTTTGATTGTGTAATCTAATCAAGTTCCTATGTTTCAGAAAATATCAGATTTCTCTTCTGTGTTACTAATTGCATAACTTACGAAGTTCTGAGCGAGTGAAGAAGATTTTGAGTTTACATGAGCATTTGGTAAGCCAAGAACATTATGGAGGATGATGAGTAAGGCAATACACAATATGTCATGGTGGTCTTTAAAATGCATTATTGTTTATGGATAAATGATGGTAAGGAAGGTATTGGTAACAGTCAAAGATGTTTGATAAATGTAATTATGTGGACGAGATTATACAATGATTATGAAGCAATTATGAGGAGAATCGCTATGTTGCTAATGATGACGAGATTATACAATGATTATGAAGCAATTATGAGGATAATCGCTATGTTGCTAATGATGCTATGTTCTGTTCTTTTCTTATGTGCTTACTCGCACTGCCCTTTTGTGTTTTCTCTTTGTGCTTATGTGCACCATTTTGTATGTTGATGCATTGTGCCTTCAATGGCATGTGTAATTGGTGAGATTCATATCCTTCTGATGCTCTGTAATTATTTGTAATTATGTGTATGCTTGCAGCTATGCGTATTGCTCTTGTAATCAAAGCTTACCGCTATGCTCACTAATTATATACCTAAGCCCTACCACTATGCTAATTAATTTTATAATGAAGCTCAATGACAATGTATGGTTATGCTTATACGTTGCACACAGCCATCTATCTTGCAAACTTGCAGCTATGCCATAAATTGCGCCTAGTTAAGTCTAGAAAGATAATGCACAGAAGTATTTTGCTTTTGCTTACTACTATCTTCCAAATTTTATTGATGATCTTGTTGATGAAAATCTGCAGCTATGCCTAACGAATATTACGTCTGTGTTTATGTTATTGGATGATTTACTGTGATGTACATCTAGTACTGTGCCAAAATTTGCACTAATTGTTTTGTTTGACCCTACTGTTGACTCAGACAGACACAGACATGACCTGATGACTTGAACCTCTTTTGATATTCTCACGAAACTACCCTGATGTGTTATACCTTAAGGCAATGAAATATGTAGCTCAGTTGAGACAAAAGCCTGGCCATGGCAACTTATGTAATTTAAGTGTTATAATTTGTGGTAATGTAATCACCATCATAGTGATATATATTAATTTAAAGAGATATGAACTAATGGTAATTGGAATGTCAATTTAAGTTATATCATGCCAAATTGATGACAAGCACCCTCAATGTATTTCATACGATTATGTGTTTGTAAAGCAATATGTACATAGTATGTACAGCCTTGTGCTTATATGAAATATGTTGTAGATACTCTAAAATAAGAATTAAATTACTCATTAGTATTCAAATGTATCCGTCTTCAAGACACTACTTGTAATGTAAAAATATGGTTTAATACCATGACCCCATTTGTACCACTTGAATTTGTGGGAAAATATTTCTGTAGATATGTTCTAATCAATGACTTTTCTTTCAGTCTAAACTGAAATATCATGACTATGTTACTAATTTGTGTGTAAAATGCTTTATTTCATGTACTTTGGACACGCATGGGAAGTGGCGATTTCGCACACGAGATTCCAGAATGCACACAGAACAATGGACGAGTTACTATACACCACTGATTTTGGGCCTTTTAATGAAGATGTTTGTTGGATGATGTTTGGCCACACAGTACTGTCCATTGCAGCCTTGGCCACCCACCACCAGTTTGCTCTAATTTTGGCTATGCTGATGCAGTCTGCTAATAGCTCTGTTGGTTGGAGCACACTTGGTTGTCGAATTGCATGGAGGAATACATCAGAACCTTTTCCCCATGACTCCCACTTCAATGCAACCAGTCAGCCCGCCTACAGTGTGGTGTAATCTTACAGTGTTTTGTGTTCGTGTGCAGACCTAAAATGAATGTTAGGAGCTAATGTGCTATTCGTGTGCATATACTATTCAGTGCCTCCCATTGCAAACGTTGTCCACAGGTTCATTACCAGTGTTTAGGTATATTTCATGGTTCTTTCACAGTCAGTGACCAAAATAAAATTGTGCTCTTGATAGATACATATACTTAGTCTGAAATGTCATTGTGCCTATTCGATTGACAAACGTTATATTGAAATCCTATTGTGCTGAAGCAGTAACATTATTTTGTACATGATCAGAAGCCTATGTAGTCAAAAATTTTACATGTATGTTCTAGCATCCATGAAAGTATAGCATTTTAAATGCATCACAGAATACAAAACTGACACTTTATCTTATACTAAGTGCACTAAAAATTTACATAGACTACATTGTGCACAAGATACAAATGTTCATTTTATGTTCCCAAAATACTGATCTCTTGTACAAAATGTAAACCCATGGAACTTACACTACTGTGTGTATTACTTGTAATTACCACATTTTCTTTAAAGAATGATGACATTAGTTAAAATATCTTTTGTAAAACTTTGTACATGTTCATGTTTATTATTGTATATTTTTTTCCATTTGTGTATTACTTCTAGCTATCTCATTTTCTCCACTATATCATTTGTCAAACTATGTTTTCTGAAATTCTATATATATACTTATGTTTACCATTATGTATAATTGTCATATATTCCACTTATTGCTGATGTTCTGTAAATTTTGACATTTGCTTATGCCTGTCACACCCTGTACCTCTCCATGCGTGACTTTTGATGGTACTGTTCTGTAAAATGGCATGTATTTATGACTGTCACATTTTTTTAAAAATTTTCTATGTACTCCATCTGTTGTTTTGATCTTGTTATATTTTGGATGTCATTAATGGATTTTTGGACTTGAAATTCAGTAATTTTGCTGGCTAGGCAATGCCATTGGCATCACCCACCCTACAAAATTTTAATAGGTAGGAGGGGGGTGATGAAACGTGTCCATAAAAAATTATTTTTATAAGAAAATGTCTAATATTGTGCCTCCTGTTTTGTATCGAGTAACTTGCTTGCAAGAAAATGTATAATATCGCTTCTACTGTATGTATCGATATGTGTAAAGTTTCATCTCTGGCAAAGATCATGTATTGCATAGCATTGTAGCTCGCACTGAGAGAGAGTAGCACTAGTGGTTCAGCTCGCTTAGAGAGCGGTTGGGTTGTGTGTATGGCTCCGATGTAGAGCAGAGGCTGCTTTGCCAACAAGTCAGAAGTTGTACTATGTAGGTAATGTAATGCTGTTTATCAATAATAAGTAACTCAACCCTGTTTCATATTTCATTTACGTAGTTAGAAAATTAACCCACTTCCTTCATTTGATAATTACTTGATTTAGTGGGGTGTTGATTTGAATAATATTATTGAACATATTTTCATTATTGGTGCGATAGTAAGATAATAGTTGATTTGGATTTCAATAATAACTGATCGACATAAATTCTCACAGTCAAGCATTAAGAAAGTGATTTGTGGTTTTTCTTATATCTTTCTCGCAGTCGAAATTTTTGAGTATAGTCAGTGTCTGTTTCAAAAGGTTACATGTCACAGTTGTTTTGTTAAAATATCCGTTGCGCACATAATCAGTTTAATGCACTGTTTCTTGTACATTAATATCAGGGCCATAATTAAACCAAATAGCTGAGTTAATGAACAATTTATTGTCTGATTTAACGAAAGGTTCTACATTCCAAAACACGCGTACAGCTTTTAACCTTCGTTCTGGATATCTGTCTCGATACAAACTTACCGCGCCACTGCTATTGCCCCGTGCTAATCCATACATCAAATTGGCATCGGCCAACTCCGCATTTGCAAACATTGCACTGACTGCAAAACCACTTTCGTGATGAACACTAACCAGCTGATGTTACGTACTGAAGTGCTTGATGCTAGTACTGTAGAGTAATGAGTCGCATGTCAACACAAGCACTGAAGTCAACATTACCTTCCTTCAATTGGGCCAACTGGCGGTGAATCGAGGAAGTACAGTACATACTAACGAAACAATTGGGTATTTTGACAATTGTCTGCACGAATTATTTCAATTTACATTTAAAGAGAAATACTAAAATGATCAACAAACCAGATGTATTTCGCAGCATTGGCCGTTAATGTTTTATTTAAAAAAAAAAAAAAAAAAAAAAAAAAAAAAAAAAAAAAAAAGATCAATTTCAATCACCTAGTGACCATCTTCAGTGTCATTTAAACAAGCATTATGAATGTCCTGAACTGAAGATGGTCACTAGGTGATTGAAATCGATCTTTTTTTTTTTTTAAAATAAAGCATTAACGGCCAATGCTGCGAAATACATCTGGTGTGTTCATCATTGTATGGTCGTGGAGCACCTCCAGGAAATGGAATCAAACCTCACTAAAATGATCTCTAACATGGAAATTAAGCTTTTCCGGACATATGTCCACATAAGATATTTTTTTCTTTGTGTGTGAGAAATGTTTCCTGAAAGTTTGGCCGTATCTTTTTGTAACACCCTGAATATATAAATTTTAACAATAATAACATAAACAAAAATCTTAAAAATCCGGTACCCATGTGATCTTTTTTGTAAAATATAAAAATGTTACGGTCATCCTGACATAGCATTAATTGAAGTTCCGCACTTCATACTTAGCGATGTGTGCAGAGCACTATGGGAAGGTCTCTCTGGTCCGGATATTCTGGAAATACAACAGCGTCAGAGACAAAAGCGAGCGGCGCTAGAAGAAAGAGGGGAAAAAGTTGCGCTGCCCGATGGGAACAGTGCGGTAGCGCGCTCCCGAAAATTCCCTGAGCGCAGTAAATAAAATTCGCACGGCCAGTAAATCGCGTCGGCATGAAATACTTGACCCACCGCCGCCCTGCTGGCGCAGTGCTGGCGGCCGGAAGCGGGCGCGGTCGCCGCCCGCCACCGCCGACTCGCCGGCCATGATTTAGGGCTGCGGGATGAACGGCCGGCGCTTGCTTAAAGTTATAATGGCCGCTCAATTTGTATAAAAGTAGCGTTTCCTGGCCGTGTCCGGCCGCCCCTGACAAATGCGCCGCCACGCTGAAATATGTCAGCCCGCCGCGCCGCGCCGCACCGGCTGTGGCCGGCCGAGGGGAGACCACTCTGCTGTAGCCGGCAGGGCACCGCCCGTCGCCTGTACTGACGACAGCTCACTGAGTGCACGATTACTACTCTACTGGCAGCAGGCGAAAACAATGATTGTATGCGAGCTGAAAGCTGGTGTAGGAGACCGTATCTGAAATGATTGCCGAGAAAACACAAGACTTGTTGGTATAGAGAGTAATAGATTTCTTTAAAAAAAAGTTCAGCTCTCAGTCGCAAGTTACAAATGAATATGTTACCTAGGTTTCAAAGTCACAAAGGACGCCTTCATCGGACAACATGAGATATTGGGTTAAAAATTACATGTCAAATCTAAAAGAAAAGATAATTACAATGACAGATCTGTCCACGGCAGATTTTTTTATTGTAATTTTCTTTTCTTTTCTTTTAGATTTGACATGTAATTTTTAACCATTTATCTCATATTCTCTTATGAAAGAGTCCTTTGTGACTTTGAAACACTGGTACTATATTCAATTTTACTTTTTTTTTAATCTAATATAGTACAGTCGCTGATCAACAATCATGCACAAAGTATATAAATTAATAACGTACCAACCTAAGAAGAAAGTTACTAACAGTAATAACTGCCGGAGCATTACCCTATTGTCAGTTCCGAGTACGGTAATTTCGAGGATTATTTTAAACCGCATTAACGATTCTCTGGAAGCGCAACTGAGGCGGGTTTCAGAAAATATTGAAGCTGCGGGGACCTTATCAATACTCTCCGAATTATTCTGGAACAAAGTGCGGAGTGCCAACACACCCCTGCCTAACCTTCGTTGACTTAGAAAAGGCTTTTGACTCAGTCAGTCAGAGGGTAATGTGGGATACACTTGCAAAGTAAGACACCCCAACGAAGATCATTAACACAAAGGAAATATATCGGGACTATGATTTCCGAGTGCTTCATAATGGAGAACTGACAGAGTCTTTCCAAGTTAATTTGGGAGTACGACAAGGATGTATTCTCTCGCCAACATTATTTCTTTTTGTTTTGGATCATGTGATGAAGAGAGTAATAAGGGGACGTCAGAGAGGTGGGCAATGAGGGATGCGGGATACGCTCGAAGATCTAGATTTCGCAGACGACATCAGCTTAATGACACAGCGATATCGAGACATCGAAGATAAACTGGTCAGGTAACAGAGGGAGAAGCAGCAGGTCTCAAGATAAATGTTCGCAAAACCAAATACATGCGGATAAACTCGACCATCACCACTAGGCTGACCATTAATGGAGAGGATGCATGTAGTCATGTAGTCCGCAGACCCCATTTGAGTCTAGCAGATCTTGAAAAAGCATTAATGAAGCCCGTGCATTTATCTGCAACGTGTTGAACGTGTTTGTTGAATGTAAACTTAATGTAGATTATAACGCCCAGATATTTTAGATGATCTACTTGTTGCAGCACTTTGATATTAAGGTAAATTCAGACTGTGTCGTCCACATTTCACTTGCATACCCCAGACAACAGGAAGAACTACCTAACATTCAAATTAATACGGGATATCAACAAATTTCGCTTTTTCAAAACGCTTTTCTTTCCGAGGCCCATCTGCATTTTATATCTTCTTTACTTCGGACCTCAGGAGTTATTTTTCTACCAAAATAACGAAACTGATGTATCATTTTCATTGTCTCATTCCCTAATCTAATTACGTCAACATCGCCCGATTTTCTGATACTTCATTCCATTACTCTGGTTTCACTCTTGTTAATGTTCATCTTATACCCTCCTTCAAGACACTGTCCATTTCGTTCAATTGTGCATCTTGTCTCTGACAGAATTACTATGTCATCGGCAATCCGCAAAGTTCTTCTTTCCTATTGTGTGTTTGTAAATCTATCGGACTCCACTGCGTGGTTATTAGTTGAACTAACCTAAGGGAGGGAGGATTCGAACCTCCGACGCGGGCTGATTCCTCTCCCGGAATTTTAATTCCAAGTTTCTCCTTGTACTCCTTCACAGCTTGCTGAACAAAACAGCTTGAACTCCTTCACAGCTTGAACTCCTTCACAGCTTGAACAAAATTGGGGAAAGGCTACAACCCTGTCTTACTCCCTTTCCAACCACTGCGTCCCTTTCACGCCGTTCCACTCCTATAACCGTTGTCTGGTTCTTGTATAAGTTGAATATAACTCTTCGCTGCCTATATTTACCCCTTATACTCTCAGAATTTGGAAGAGTGTATTCTAGTCAAGATTATTAAAAGCTTTCTCCAGATATGCAAATGTTAAAAACATGGATTTGCATTTCCTTAATCTATCTTCTAATATATGTCGTAATGTGAGTATTGCCTCCCTTGTTCCTAGAGTTCTCCAAGGTCCAAACTGATCTTGCCCAAGGTCGGATTCTACTAGTTTTCCCATTCGTCTGTAAATAATTCATGTTAAAATTTTGCATTCAAGACTTATTAAGCCGGTAATTTTCACATTTGTCTGCATTTGTTTTCTTTAGAATAGGAATTGCTATATTCTTCTTGTAGTCGGACGGTATTTCCCCTGTCTCATTCGTGTTGCGTACCACATGGAACAATTTATTCATGATTGGCTCTCATAATAATATCAACAGTTCAGACGGAATATCATTTACTCCAAGGGCCCAGTTTCGACTCAAATCTTTCATTGCTCTGTCAATTTCTTCTCGTAGTATCGTACATCCTGTGCCCTCTTCATCTACCTCGTCTCCCGCTTCTACAATACTGCTCAAAGTTTATTTCCTTTGTACAGGCCCTGTATATATTCCTTCCAACTTTCCCGTCTTTGCTTAGTACTGGTTTTTCAATTGAGTTCTTGATATTCATGCAGATGATTTTCATGTCTCCAAATGTCCCTTTATTTGCTGTAGGCGGTATCTATCTCTCTGTAGTCTTGTGTTTGTCCTCTAGCCACTCCTGCGTAGCCAGTCTGCTCTTTCTGTCAACTTCATTTTTCAAGAGCCTGTACTCTCGTTTGCCTGCGTCACGTGCTTGCATTTTTTTTATTTTCTCCTTTCATCACGTAAGTTCAGTTTCTCTAGTGTTATCCAAGGACTTGTATTAGGCCTTGCCTTTCTGCCTATATGGTCTTCTGCCTATATGGTCTTTCACTACTCTATGAGAGCTCAAATGTTCAAATGTTTGTACAGCTTATGGGACTTAACTACGGGCTTATCAGTCCCTAAACTTACAAACGACTTATGAACTAGCTAATACTAAGGACGGCACAAATATCCATGCCCGAGGGGTATTCGAACCCCCGACCGTAGTGGCCGTGCAGAACGTGATTGGCGCGCCGCACACCGCTCGGCCACCGCAGTCGGCTCTATGAGAGCTACCCATGCCTATTCTACCGTATATCTTTCCCCTGTTTCGGGCAATCCTTGCATAAGGATTGCAGCCATCTCAAGTTTCATAAATTTTTTCAGGTTCCATCTCCTTAATTTTTACCTTTTTGCAGTCTCTTAAGATTTAATCTACATTCCACAAACAAGTCAGTTTATTTAGACCCCTGGATAAGTCTTACAGTTTAAAACCTTGATTCTGAAACTATGTCTTACCATTATAAAGTCAATCTGGTATCTTCCACGTATAGAACTTTCTTTCGTAATGATTAAACCAAGTGTTCGTGATGATTAAATTGTGCTCTGCGCAAAATTCTACCAGGCTATCTGTTCTTTCATTCCTCTTCCCCAGTCCTTATTCAGCTACTACATTTCCTTCCCTCTCCTGTTACCGAATTCCAGTCCCCCATCACAGTCACGTTTTGTCTCCCTTAATCGTCTGAATAATTTCTTTTACCTTCTCATATATTACTTTGATCTCCTCTTAGTCGGCAGAGATAGTTGGAATCTGTACTACTGTGGTTGGCTTTCTGTCTATCTTTGCTACGATAATGCTTTCAGTGTGCTTTTCATAGTAACTTACTCGCATTCCTATTTTCTTATTAATATCACACCTACTCCTGCGTTACTAGCCACTGATTTTGTACTTATAACCCTTTACTCACCTGACCAGAAATCACGTTCGTCCTGCCACCTCACTAATCTCCACAATATCTAACTGTACTATGCATTTTTCTTTTCCAATTTCTTAACATACCTACACGGTTAAGGGATAGAAAAATCCACGCTCTGGTCTGTAGAATGCCTGATTTGTTTTTCTTGATGACGACATCCTCTGAGTCTCCACCCGGAGATCCGAATGGTGGATTATTTTACCACCAAAATCTTTTCCAGAAGATGACGCCATCATATTTTCATACAGTAGAGCTGCACGTCCTCCGGAAAATAAACGCCTTTTTGCTTTCAGCCATTCGCAGTAACTGCATGGCAAGCCACCTTAGCTGTTATAACTAGGCCAGCTCATTCAGTCATGACTTCGATGAAATGGCTGGAATGACTGCGATTTGATGGTATGGAATGATTGAAATTATACGGGTGGAATGCCAGCGATGAGATGGCTGGGATAACTGGGACGAGACGGCTGAATTGACCGTAGTAAGATGGCTGGGACGACTGGGATGAAAAGATTAGGATGACTGGGATGAGACAGCTGGGATGACTGCGATGGGACAGCTGGGATGACAATGATGGGATAGCTGGGATGACAGAGACGCTGACGGATGGCTGCGATGAAATGGCTGATAGGTGGCAGCGATGTGATTGCTGCCTGATGACTGTGCTGAGACAGCTGCAGGATTACTGCGATGAGACGCCTGATGGATGACTGCGATGAGATGGTGTCAGGAGGTTGACTACAATATGGCAGCTGACAGTACCACTATTTAATGAAACAGCTGCAGGATGACTGCAATGAGTTGGCTTCATAACGACTGTGATGACACAGCTGCAGGATGACTGCTATGAGACAGGAGCAGGATGACTGTGATGAGACGGCTGCAGAATGACTGCGTGAGATGGCTGCAGGAAGACTGCGAAAAGACGGCTGCAGGATGACTGTAATGTGAAGGCTGCAGAATGACTACGATGAGACGCCTGCAGAATGACTTAGATGAGATAATTGCGACAGCTGTGGCTCCTGGGTGGCTCCAGGGTGGCAGGGCAGTTGTCGGGGGCTGCTGCAGCTGCTATACTGTGGTCGTCTGGGCTACCATCGTCTGCTGGCTGCGGCTGGTGTACTGCCGCTCTTTAGACGCTGGCGTCATATTGATCCGTGGAATAATCACGAATTGGTAGGCACTAATTTGTGGTTGTCCTGTAAGCATTTCTCATACAGACAAGTGGATACAGAAACAAGCTTGTCTGAAACTTAAAATACATAATATATAGTTGACATACTTGTGAGAATTACAATGCGCTCAGAAATCGTAGATGACTTACCGATAGTAATATCCAGCACTTTTAGGAATAGATAACACAGTATTTGCATTGTGTTGCATCCAGATCCATCAGAAGCTGTCAGTAGACTGATCAATATGACATTTCTTCAGTCACTCTCGTCACAAAAGGGACTGATTGTGTATCTATTGAGGATTGAAAGAGAAACAAAAACTCCATGAAGTATCAACAGTCATAACTACATGGATGCTGTTAAATTTTTTTTAAAGAGGTAATTTATTTGTTTGGCTTGTTGGATGTATAACCAACCATGCAAAAATTGCGCCGGATAGGCTTGTTTTGTTTAGCATATATTTCAATGTTTTCGTAAGAGGTACCTGTGTGTACCTAAGAATATTGGACTCCGATTTAAGAAAAATACTTTAAAAATTTATTAAAGGTCTACACAGTAACAAACAGGATACAGTGTCACCCATCTAGGTGAAAACCTGGTAAGCCAGAACTAATATTCATTATTCTTCTGAATGAGTGTTGTAACAGGAATATGTATTTATAAGTTGCAGTTAAAGCAACCCATGCCCGAGGGAGGTCTCAAACCTCCGATGGCTAGCAACCGCGCGCAACCGTGAGTATGATTGAACTAGAAATAATATGACGTCACGCTTCTGTAGAACCATGAACTAACATAGAGAATGGTGCTTTGCTTTAAACTGTGCTACTTTAAACAAAAGGGCCGGCCGCGGTGACCGAGAGGACTGAGGCGCTCCAGTCACGGTCTACACGGCCACTACGGTCGGGGGTTCGAATACCCCCTCGGGCATGGATATTTGTGCCGTCCTTAGTATTAGTTAGTTCATAATTAGTTTGTAAGTTTAGGGACTGATGACCCCGTAGTTAAGTCCCATAAGCTATACAAACATTTAAACATTTGAATTTAAACAAAAGGGAAACTTCCTTTTAAAGGGGGTAACGTCAAGCGGGCTATTGGACCAAACTGCTATGGTTTTCAGTCCCTAGACTTACATACTAATTAAACTAACTTACACTAAGGACAACACACCCATGCCCGAGGGAGGTCTCAAACCTCCGATGGCTAGCAACCGCGCGCAACCGTGAGTATGATTGAACTAGAAATAATATGACGAAGAATTCAGTGTTGGCTGAGAATCGAACTCCACACACATCGTTATTGATTTCACACAAAGAGACGTCAGCTACCGACGTTTTCTCCACCAGCATCTCGGAATAATATACTTGAACTTATAGTGATCTCGCAAATAGTTCCGTGTCTTACTGACAGTCAAAAACGTCAGATATCGTTAGGGTTAACAACGAATGAAAATACATTGAAAATCGAAATTATTATCCATCAGCAGATACGTGTTCTAATGCTAGAGCTTGATAATACATAATGAAAACGTAAGTGCCGGGCCAGGCTTCGAACCCATACACGCGCAATATGTGGAGATGTTGAGGAATCTGCAGTTTTGAACAAACAACACAGTCGGGCTCTGTTATCATAAAGGGAACAAATTCCGCGTTAAAGATGGTCTGAGCTGCATTCCCAGTCCAGAACCCATTTTATCGACATACAGGAGCTCAAATAAAAGATGGAATCAGTGATCTGTAACCCAATATAGGGTTTGTTTTGTCACTATAAATAAATAACAAGTATAATAAAGGTTACTGGTGATAGAGTTTCTACATGACACCACTCTTGACTTTATTGTGGTTCAACGTAACCTCTACATGGTAGAGAAGTAATATTTGTTTAGTGTGAATTTTAGACCACAATACCATTACACCTTCTTCACTTGGGGTAGCCAGAAGTGAATAGATTCAGGTCTCTCCCTAACAAAAATCATTGGCAGAAGTTGGAATCGAACCGAGACCACATTTCTATCAACCTATCACCAATCCAACAGACTACCAAATCCTCTTTGCTGTCACTCATTTTTGTATCTTAACGACGTTGTGCCATACTGGATGAGAATTCTGACATATAGCCTCCCGTTAGTGGTTTGCAGTATGTTCAGTACATTCAGTTACTTGGTTGACTGAATCGCCATGAACTCGCTGTCTCACTACCCAGTGTATACATTCGATTCTATTCTGTAATAACCGAAATAAAATCACGTAACTGCCACCTACACAGAACTGCCAACTGTGTAGGATGCAGAAAGACTACCCAAACATCCATATCCGAGGGAGGGTTAGAACGTCCGACGGCGTTGGCCTCACACATCAGAGCATAGCGCCTCAATCTGCTCGGCCACTTCGCCGCGCCTGCTACATTTTTTTAAAACACAATTCTGCATTCTGCGGAAGTTATCAGTCTAATGAAACATATTTCTCTTCACTTCTCAACCCAAAATAGTCGCATGTGGAAAAAGCGCTAACATCTGCGATATTTTGTTCATTTCAGGTTTCATAGATGGGTGAAGACAGCAGTTGCATCTTTAAACTTATGTATTATTTATTGGGAGAGCTCATAGTGGAAAAAGTCGTCACAAAGGTATTTTTTACATTAGCTGTCGTGTGGTAGTGGCATTTTATTCTTCTTCAAACCTTGTTCGACAGGCCAGACTGTTATAGATAACATCGGAGAATTCGCATATATCCTTGACGATTAATTTCTCTCTCGTGTCTATTATTATATTAACAACACTAAAAGAAACCTAACTAAAATTTTGTACTATCTTATAAGAAATGAAATAAAACTACCCACGATACCCTCACGATGTAATTCTGTTTTTATAAAACTGAGTATCAGTACACAAGCGTGCCTCTAACGCCACGAATTGGTGAAATACTACTCACTTAGATTTCCATTGCTCTATGTTTAATTGGTAAGCTGTGTCATACTCAAGAGGTATGCAAATGTGTCATTTCATAAATAGAGTTATGTATTCCTAGGATCCCAAACTTCGCTTGTCAGCAGCGGAAAGAAGCGTTACTTGTTGTGCAGCATTGTAAGTTTTTCAACATTGTACTACGAGCCGAAAGTATTTTCTTGCGATTTCCTTATCGGTGTTTGATCTGACAGCTTGTAGCTCATGCACAGAAGGGACAAAAGTGTTACAGTCAGCGAGACTGGAACCGCGAACTATAAAAGTCGGTTTTTCATAGGTCAGCATATTAGCCCAGAGCTAGCGAAGAGGTACTTCCTTTGGCTTCCTCTTACGAGGCCAATAGTGGCTACAACTCATAAATCGCTATTTGAAGGACGAGATTAGTTGCGATTTACACGTTAAACGTCTTTCCTGGGCTGAAAACCGTAAATTTACAATCTTTTGTTACAGCTCAAGCGATCATAACTCACATTATCCAATTGAAATGACAGGAAAAATCAAAACCGAGTGAAACTCAAGATTATTAATCATATTTTAATAATCTACTAACAATAGTCGTATTATAAATTAATATGTATATTCTTTATTGCTTCCAACTCGCCAGAATTTATAAGACAGGAACAAAAATTAGCACAACTAAAATTTCGCGCACCAACGCTTAGTAAAACCATGGCTGCCAAGGATGAGCAGAACTGTGTGATCTAGTTCTACTTACTGGCGTTCGGTGGCAGCATCTCCTTGCCACGAAAATTCGTAAGTCTGCCCCGGTACTCCATTTTACTCCGGGTTCAACTACATTCAGTGATTTACATCTGTATATTCTCCCAACTGTGTTAGAGTCTATACGTAACAGCTAATAAATTAAGCTGGCGTTTGACCGCTTGATGTAGTAAACCATAAATTTTTCCTTCGTCACTTTCTATGTGTATGTGGGTGAGAGAAGGCGGATCACCCAGTAAAACTGTCGTAAAGATATGAATTATATGAAATTATTTGATAAGTTCCTTTACAGTAAGTAACTGATATCTTTTTAGGTAATTTATGAACGAAAGTGAAATATTCGTTTGAGTCAGCATCAGCGAACACACAGTTTCTAAAAGTAATGCGTGTATTGTCGTGCTGATCTTTATATACATCTGAATAAGTAGTACGTGACAGTTTTTTTTAATCAGTCGATAATTACGTATGCCGCGGTGGAGTGGCCGAGCGCGCTAAGGCGCCTTGATGCGGAGGGCGCGGTTGGTTGCCGTCGGAGATTCGAGTCTTCCCTCTGGCTTGGGTGTGTGTGTGTGTGTGTGTGTGTGTGTGTGTGTGTGTGTGTGTGTGTGTTGTCCTTAGCATAAGTTAGTTTAAGTTGGGTGTCAGCCAAGGAACAGATAGACGCATAAGTTAAGTCCATTAAATTTACTGCCATTTGCTAATTACGTGAATTACTAAAGCCAAAATTTAATGACAAAATTTTTACAGTTGAAGTGTATTCCCTCTGAACGTAGTCTGATTTCTCTATCTGCCTGGCGACTGGAGAATGATCACCAAGATACTTCAACGAACGTCCTAGCCTAAAAGTCGAATGAGCACTCCACAAATACTCTGGTACCCGACTAGCTTCTTTCTTCGCTGCAAGGAAATGGATTCGCGGTCTGGTGTGCCACGTCGTGGATGTGTTACGTCTTATTACGAGTGAAAACAATAATACCAATTACCAAGAGAATTTCAGGTATTCTGTTACGTAAGTAAATATTACAGAATGAATAAGTATTACAGTGGTTTCACTGTAATTATAAATGTATACAAATGTTGTCAGAGACTGCAAAGGATCTGGAAAAGCAATTGATTGGAATGGACAGTGTCTTGAAAGGTAGATATAAGATGAACATTAGCAAGAGTAAAACGAAGGTAATGGAATGAAATGTCATAAAATTAGGCGATTCTGAAGGAATTAGATTTGGTAATGAGACAATAAAAGTAGTTGATGAATTTTGTTATTTGAGTAGCAAGATAACTTCTGATGGCCGAAGTAAGGAAGATATAAAATGCAGAATCGCTAGGGGAGAAAAGCGTTTCTACAGAAGCGAAACGTTTTAACATCCAATATTAATTCAAATGTTAGGAAGTCCTTTCTGAAAGCATTTGTCTGGAGTGTAGCATTGTATGGCAGTGAAACGTGGACAATAAGGAGTTCAGACAAAAAGGTTATAGAAACTTTTGAAATGTGGTGCTACAAAAGAATGAAGAAGATTAGATGGGTAGATCACGTGACTAAGGAGGAGGTGCTTAACCGAATTGGGGAGAAAAGGAATTTCTGGCATATCCTGACTAAGAGGATAGATTGGTAGGACACATTCTGAGACATCAAGGAATTGTCAACTTAGCATTAGAAGAAAGTGTGTGGCGTAAAATTCGTACATGGAGACCGAGGGACGAAGACAGTAAGCAGATTCAAAAGGATGTAGGTTGCCGTTCTTATGAAGAGGCTTGCTCAGGATAGGGTATTGTGGAGAGCTACACCAAACCGGTCTGCGGACTGAAGACTACAACAACAAAACTAACAAATGTTGGAGTTTATTCCTGCAGTAATGGGTATAGTCACTTCCAAAAAAAAGGGGGGGGGGCATGTACCATAACAAGTTCAGCAATTAAAACCGGATATTATCTGTTTCAAATACAGAAATACGTAACAATAATTACAATACAAAAGGACCATGCCGAAACGATGGAGCTATTACCTAGAGACACATGTTTTAATCCCTCTCACTGAACTAAAATTTCTGAGAAATATGGATATGGCAGTTGGCATGTTCTTCTTCCGTGACAGCTCATCCGCCTTGTGGCCATAGAACATTCTAAACGAAATCTTCCTGTGCAGTTACGTAAATGATACAGTAGCAGAGTGATGCCAATAAGTACGCGGGAGTGTCCTACTGCTTACGATATCATTTCATAGGAAGTCGTATAAGAAAATAGTGGAAGAAGTTGTGAAAATAATAATGAAAGTAATATAATCTTTGACTGCGAGTAAATGTCACTCACAATAGATACGTTTCGGCCGCACGTTTCATCTACGGGTCTTTTGTTGTAAAATTCCAGAGGGACTTCACGGTACGAAACTTTCGAATTTTCATTTGTTACTTGTTTCTTCACGGTTGGGAAAATAATGACCAACCATCGAAACAAATCTTAGATGGCGCGAGTGAATTTCTGCTCCTTTATCAGTATTTTCCCACGGTATCATGTGCCTTCGAAACGTAAGCGAGTAAATACAATGTAGACAGCGGTATTCCTTCTGTGAGCCACACGAATAACGTTCCACGAAAGCTGTCTCTTTTTCTTTTACTTCGTTAAAACCAGATGCTCAGCGAACGAGCGTCCAGAATACGGGCGGACCGTTTCCCGTGTTTAAGCCGCACAATGATGTTTGTATTCCAGGCATGTCCTGTTTGCGGAAGCGCCACCGCCCCGCCGCCGAGTGGGATTCAAAATGTTGACACACGTGAGTACAGCGTTTTGTTTGTTGCGGCCCTAAGCTTATTTGTCCGCATAACGACAGGTGAATGTATTACATGAATGTAGTAGCGTGGACGCAATACTAAACTCGTCCTTTTCAAGTTATGGTGTGCCCGCACCATTCCGGTCCTTCTCGTGATATAAACTGTGGCTGTTCTAGAAGTGCCACGTAGTTTAGCGTCATCCTTTCTGAAAAATATTTGTAAAATTTGACAAGAGTAAGCGCAACCTACAGAGGAAAGTCTTAAAGCTAAACTCTTCAGTGCTTTTCAAGAGTGAGAAGGAAAATAAATGAAAGAAAAAGCGGGACTTGTAGCTGAATAATAAAACTAATTGATAAGACGTCGTGTTTGTAGCATATAGCATTAACGTGTATTTGATTTTATTTTATAATGCTACATACACTATAACCTGCAAAGAAACCTATTTACCAACAATAATCTATTATATATATTTTCATTATAAGTAACATCAGTGTTTAATGACTGATTCATTTTTCCAAGATAATTACATACAGTTAACGTTGAATATTGCCATTTGCCATTTGAACACCACGCTATTTGCAGATTATCAAACGCACAATATTGTAATCCGACATATTGTCGGCCAGTAGTGCAACTGTGTAAGGTTAATTTATTTTTGACGCATATTAGTACAATGTTCGTACGCCAACTTCACGTTTTGTATTTATTTCATAAACGACAAATTTCGGTGCAGTACGTCACCATTCTCAAGTGTTTACCCTTACAGCAAATAAAGCAATTAATCAAACTTATTCTGAAGGCCATTATTTGACATTTTATATACAGTACTGTAAACTTAGTTTTTAATTTGTTTATTACCGTTTTTAAATATTACGTTTAGCAAAAGTAAACAAAATTAAGTAAGCCATATTAATCACGCTGATTTAAATTTACTTAGCTCAGTAAAAATAAAATACTGCGCTAGTATAATGTTACATATCACATAGCACAGTTGCTTTGATCTCCGGATTAGCAATCTTATTTCTCCTTTAAGAGAAATTTACTCAAATCTATATCACTAATGAGAAACTTACGCCAGTTTTACATCTCTTTGGCCGTTACAGATTCAACATGCATCTACCTGGTTATGGTAAAAAAAGTATAAACATAAAGTTTAGCACAACTTCCTTGTTTTCAGCTGCAAGCAATATTCGTTCATCTACTAAGGAGCCTTCTTTCAACCTTAGAATATGAAATAGCATTTCTTCCATTTGAAAACACGGCAGTTCAGCTCTATGTTTACTTCATTTTAATTTTTTTTTTTCACGTGGTTGGCGCATGTTGAATACGGAACAGCTAAAGTTATGCGAAATTGCCATGATTTTTTCATTAGTAACACATATTTGAACAAATTTCACTTAAAGGTGGGATATGATGGACCATTCTCGGAGCAACTGTATTGTGTAATACGTAATGGTAACCTTGTTCAGTATTTTATTTTTACTGAGCTACAGGGATTATTGATTCATATTGAGTATTTAATTTTACTATAGGTAAATGGAAAATTTCAAAAATCGGTAAACGTCAGATTACAAAGACGTTCACTGTATTGTACATAAAATGTGAAATTGTGACATTCAATAAGAATAATTAATGATTTTATATGACGTAAATTTAAGCACTTGAAATTAATGACGTTGTGTGCTGAAAGTGATTGTGTATGTAATAAATACAAAAAGGTGATTGTTGGCTCATGAGCATTCCATTTCTACATCTAAAAGTTAAACGAATATTTTGTTCCACCATCCCAGATATTTTTCCATTGTGTGCGTGTATGTATGTGTGTGAAACGGCACGTAATTTGTTCCCTCATTGTATTAATAACAATTTTAAAGTCACTGCAGGAGTGATTTGCTTCCATCTTCAGATGCAGAGCACTTTTAAATTACTTTTTAGAGCAATACTTTCCGAAATGATTACCTTTTCTATTTGTTGACGCTAATAACGTCCACGATCCAACCAAACATGTCAAATGAAGTATAACTAGCTCTGTCATCAACATAGTCAGGGGATTGGTGTAAAACATAAATCATAATCATTTATAATTCCTATGTTTGGATAGTATTTCATAAAATAGCCTGTTGTTTAATAGAAACATTGTTCAGTCCGAGTAATGAGAAACGTGGAAATTGTATTTTAATTATTACATGCTTTACAAACATAAAGAAACAAATTTAGGAATAAAATTTTTACCATTAGGTATATATATTTACTTACATCTTTTATAAGGTAGTGCCTAGATTCGTTGGAGACAGAGATTGCATTAGAAAGTTGGCCAAAACGAATATTCTAAAATAGTCTCAAAACAAGAGTTGTTCCGAAGAGAAATCAAATTTTCCTCGATTATTGAAGTAATAATAAAGCTGAAAAGCAATAAACGTAGCATTTATTACTATCAAGCCTCAAATCAAGTAAATATTAATATAGTCAGAACTTAGTTTTGAACATGGCTTCTTTGAGGCAGCAACTGTAATAGCTTTTATCCCAATAAATATGTGCAACCCACAACTTGACAAAGCTATTCATTGTAAGAATTTGGAACGAGTATTTCTCAGATGTTTTCATTCTAAATGTCAGAGGAAGGACACTTGCCACAATGGCCTAAACCTAGGACAGTATGAAGGACTGACAATGCTGTCTCACACCATGAAGAATGTTATAAACAAATATTGAGTGTCTTAATAAATCAACATTAAATCACGGTAACATATCAAACACATACACAGATCAAAAAGTGCATAATATTTACGATGTAATTTTTTTAAAATAATTTCTTATATGTGGTTCTCGTTCATTTAATTTCATCTTTGCAGTTGAAGTCATCTCTAGCAGTATGTAGCTGACTTCCGACGAAATCCAACAGCATATTCTCTTTCACAGGTAAATTTACTACTTTTGCCTTAGCTATGCTATGACATTGTGAGGAGTCTAGTTTTCTTCACGGTCATTTCCTGCATATTCCAACAAAATGTTCAAATGTTTGTAGAGTCTATGGGACAACTACGGGGTCATCAAACTACTTATGAACTAGCTACAACTAAGGACGGCACAAATATCCATGCCCGAGGGGGATTCGAACCCCGACCGTAGTGGCCGTGCAGACCGTGACTGAAGCGCCTCAGTCCCCTCGGCCGGCCGGCCATATTCCAACCTCCACATCAAATATACTAGTCAAGACGAATCTTTTGAATACAAACTCAATGGTACAGACATTTTCAATGATAATAATTACCGTTAGATATGCAAAATACGAGATCCCCTTGCAAGTGCGACAGGATAATGAAGGCTGACACATAGTAGTGAAGAAACATGTGAAGTTTTCGTAAAGTGGAGGCAAGACGCCTGCACAGCGACGACCTGCGACAGTAGCGCAGGTGGCCAAAATGGACTCCTCTCCAGCCACCCCAGGTCGTCTTCGGCATAAAAGCGACTTGAAAATCCTCATTCCGCCACCCCGGGAAACAGGGACTCCTTAAAACCCTTTCACAAGCCACATAAAGCTGCTCTGAAGAAAGCATATTTACTTGCAGCTTTTATCCTTAGGTAGAACGCAAATTCAATGGCGCCATCAAGTACAGAGAATAAATACGTAAATGAGACATTAGCTGACTCACTATTGGCCAGCGAGCCATACGGCATTGTAAGATCCACTATCCGACTGGTAGGCGAACCACTGGTGGAGACGCGCCAGTGTCCCCTAAAGATATACACAACAAGAATGAGAAAAATTAAGGCAGACTCGTTCTCTCACCCACATCGGCTGTGTGTGTAGTCGAGCATGCAAACTAGCAGTGCGATGCTCTCGCAGCGATTTTTTGTGCGGAGAGGTCATAAAGACTCCTGTCCACTATTGGTCGACCCTGATCTCTACGAGATTACGAAAGTAACTCGGGCGTCCGATCTCTGATTGTCGTGAGTGCATTCGTGTTCTCTTGATAATCCATTTTTAGTCCGGGGCAAGTCCCGGAGACAAATTAAATTGGTTCCAATCCCCCGGTTCCGACCAAGGTTTTCGGGAGGTTTTCCTTGGTTGTAAGGCGTATGCCGGAACTGGTAAGCCCCTCCCGCTTATTCCCAATTGGGATTCCCCCTTTGCCCCACTATCAGCTTGTCTGATAATTGGCTGAACAGAACCGCGACTCTTTATGGGCCGGATCTCAAACAGCCCGCTCTACTCCTCGGAGTGGAAAATGAAAAGAATAAGATTTTTTTTTTTTAGTAAAGACGCAGGGAGAGTGCAATCGACAGTATTCGAACAAGATTGGCAATATTTAGTTTTGATTTCAGTGAAGACACATTTAGTCGTCGGCACAGTTAACGGTATTGTCAATTGTGTGCAAACGCTTTAGACGAAGGCCACCCACCCCCTAACAGTAATAACAGATTAATTTTTTTCACTGTGTAACATTTCTGACATTGCAACAGCCTTGAACGTAAACTTATGAAACTGAAAGTTAAGTAGGTGTGGTTCTTCAGTCATTCTACCAATTTATTTTTATTTGAAATTGTTTATACATTTCATCTATCCTGTCAACCTATCCAGAACATGGAAATTAAATATTTTTTTCTTTATTAATTTAAATTTTCTTAAAAAAAGGTTAATAAACGCAAATAATTTTCAATTAGTTTTTTTATCAGTAACTGGAGACATCACTTTAGTACCCGAACTGATCCTCACTAGTTACATTTTGTTAATTTTAAGATTTTTTTTTTACAGGAGATGTCATCCACATCTATCTTTGCATACGCAATAGTGTTGCACCGATTTCATGTAAACTAGC
Organism: Locusta migratoria; assembly: GCA_026315105.1. NCBI lineage: Eukaryota > Metazoa > Arthropoda > Insecta > Orthoptera > Acrididae > Locusta > Locusta migratoria. Next base: position 110,874,716 of record CM048747.1, read on the forward strand.
AGCATCTTTCCGACTCCTACGTGACATGCTGTTGATGTCTTCCTTGCAGGACCCTGGAGTACAATTGCAGTAGGCCAGATCTGTCCATTGCACACTACAAATAGTTGGAAGAGTAGAATAAAAATCTCAACAACATAGAATTCACTTTAGAACATATATGCAGTTGTCTCTTGAAGAGCAGTTATATCCTTCATCATATTTGTCAATCTTTTCCGTAACTTCAAGAAGCTAACTCAAATTGTTTACACTACTAACTCGCCTTTTTAAAAAGTTTCTTAGTGTATGAAATTCCTGAGTGCCACTAATAATTATTTGCATCAAAGTATCTCATAACTTGCGGTTGTTTGTAAGTATTGGTTTCCCCTTGCTAACGTGTAATACAGGTGACCCAATAATCTAAAAATTTCTGCTTCCTCAGGTGTTTCGTTCCTGGCCATTCCCTTGTCTGTTTCCCCTGGTAATACCCTTACTATAAGATCAAATTAACGGACACTAGAACTTTTACCTGTACTTCAATGTGCTTTTCCCACAGCTTATTGATATACCCACATAGAGCAATCATCATTTTTTGAGGAGGTAGCGCTGTCCTGTTCAAATCCAGAGTTCTCGTTCTTAAACTGATGTTCACTTAGTCATTCATCTTCCATTAGGTCTCCATCTTACCCTCAATTATAGCCTGCATTATTCTTTCACGTATCCTTCCATATTCCACTCTTTACATACCCAAACCATTTTTAACAGGTCTTCCGAATTCTGTCATTCAGCTTCCTTAATCCAATATTCTTGTCAACATCTTCATTTCTCATTTTTTGTCTCATCATTTGCACTCAAACTTCTTACAAACTTACACAGCACTTCCTTACATTTCTTTGGGCTCTCATTTAGTCAGTTCTAAGCTCCTCGCACATTTTTCAGTTGCATCATCACCCCCATCATCATCGGCTTCTTTTCAAGGTTAGGCTGATGCCTGTTACAAACTCAGAGACAAATTCCTTCCCATCTGTTACACGGCTTTCCAATGACTCTTTCCACATTCAGTTTGTACTTCATGATCTCCTGCAGCTTTCAGTGCTGTAAAATTCTCGAAATTTGTCTACAATTTTCACGATAGTGTTCAATCTTTTCAATCACGTTGAAACTAATTTTCCTCTGCTATTGTCATTTCTAATCATTTATTTTCTTGTTCATCCCGTTGCCTTTTTTCAGGATTACCATCTCACAAGTGTGAATATTACCGTCCCATCTTTTCGTGATACACGAGATTTTACATTCAATGAATAAAAAGTACTTGTTTGATGCAAGTGGTTTTGGCCTCTGCTGTATAAGCGTTATTGTTATAATCATTTTGTGTTCAGCTCCTTTCTGTTCGGATTTGTGGTTTACGAAAGCACGAATAAGGTAAACCTCTATAGATTAGGAAATAAATGGGTCCAAAGAACAATGTTTTGCGTGTTATATTTATGCAATAGCGGTAATAAGTTTAGGGGGCATTGCTCTGGGTTATTGGCTACGGAGGAAGTGGAGATGGATGGCCGACAGCAGTTCCTGCGGGCATAACAATTTTTTACTTTACTTATACAATCTTTTACGAGTTCGATTTGGCTGCTTCCATACGGCACGCGAGCGAGCAGCCTGCTTACCACCGGTATCGCTGGAATCGGCCGCGTACTGCGGTAGTCGGCGTGTGTAGCAGACGACGTAGGTGGCCCGGTGGCCGACGGCGTTATGACGTGAGGCTGCATGCCCAGTCTATCACAGGCAGTCGCAAAACTCTGTAGGGAAAAATTGCAACTGAAGCGATACTAGCGCTCCTAGCAGCCAGTAGGGAATAACATAGGCATGGCACGATAGAAACTGAGAAGTTGCCGTTTTTAATCTACATCTACATGGGATACTCTGCAAATCACATTTAAGTGCCTGGCAGAGGGTTCATCGAACCACAATTATACTATTTATCTCCCATTCCATTCTCGAATAGCGCGCGGGAAGAAAGAACACCTGAATCTGATGTTACTTTCATATTTCCTAGTCACTGAACGTTGCTGTGAACGTTTAGTACAAAAACATCATTAAAGTAATATCACTGCTTCTGTTAATGGCAGTCTATAATAACATATTGTCACTGCCTTGTAATTCATACGGGTCATAACAGCTGAGTCGTAATCATATAGCCCAAAAACATTTTGAAAGTAGAAATGAATTGCAACTTGATGTGTTTAAGTGTTAAGGAAATGCTTAAGATTACGTTTACGTGATCGGTGCGTAATGTCACGTTGCACGAGTTTTGTTTTGGCTGATTCTGTTCATATTAATATTTTCAAAACTACATATGCTTTTTACATGATAGGAGACTATATTCTACATCGCCATATAAATGCTCTTTTCACCTTATCATTGCTCTGTGTCGTTTGGATACCTATCATATTTTTTTAGCTACTTGGCAGGTATCAAACTGAATATCTACAAGAATGTGACGCGCAAATATAACAGGCTGTACATGGACATATTATTTACTGGTAGCTACACAGTCACTTCATCAAAAAAGCTGGTAACCGCCAAAGTATGTTGGTATACAAGTCTATAATGTTTGTGAAACTGATGTAGGAAACTAAGCAAGCTATACTGAAATACTGGATTAACTGCTATTGGAAGCATTGAGACACTACCTTTACACAGAAGTAAAATTATAAAATAGTGGTCCATTATTTGTGATTCCGATTAAGAGCAGAAGTTTCGTCGTGTGTGAATTATTAAAGATTTACTTCTATGCCTAAAAGTATAACTAGAAAAAGGTAAAGCAGTCAACAATCCGAAGATTGGTTTGAACACCACAGTGCTTTACTAGGCATGGTCCAGTTTGGAGGTGGTATGCCGTTGCCTTCCTCCGACCTTCGAACTGACTTACCCAGTTATAGGGGGACCTACAGTTTAACGTGGGTTCCGAATCACGGTAAAAGTATAACTAACCACCATAAATAAATACTTGTTCTTGTTCTTCTCTTACTTCTGAGCATCCTTTGCAAATGAGAGATTTCCGAATTATTAATTGCTAAAATTTATAGCGCCACAGAAGTTCGTAAATACGAAGGTATTTTGAATTTGCTAGTTCTCTACATACATACATTCAGTACTCAGTATTTTCGCGATATGCTTTTACGACCCAGAAGGTGCAGAAATTCACTGGGAGTTTCGCGATTCCTATGTTAGACTCTGGTTGTGCCACGACGAGGTCGGTAGGCTAAATTGGCGAGGTCGGCCATGCGGCCGATGACTTCCTGGTGCCGTGGTGCAACACTGTCTGTTAGCCCGCGGCATCCGGCGTCAGGAGTTTGGTGCCCGCCAACGGAGTCGCACAGCCTGGACAGTCTGCGATGGCGCGGTTACTGGATTCGGTGCCCTCCTGCGGCGTCGTGAAGGCAGGGTGGACGGCGGTGCGTTTCGGCGGCTACCGAGGCAGGGCGTGCCCTCCACGCTGCCTTCCGCATCTTTGACGAACAGGCCTGGACCGGTGTCCTCAAGTAGCAGTCGCTGTTGCTGAAGCCGCGGTTTGCCTATGTCCGGCCGTGTTTCTGCGTTGCGCATCATGTTGGCCCATATCCCCAACCTGTGGTCAGCGTCTCCACTGTTCAACAAGAGTTGAACAGTTAAATGACTTTTCCAAACCAACTTCAGAAAAAAATTATCAGTTATTGGATTACACCTTTGCAATATCTTAAATGAAATGGAACCAAAAGCTGTAATTCTTTGTATACAATTTTGCTACCATTTTTGTCTCTCTTCGAAGATACCACACAACTGTTGTTATTTTATGTTAGTGGCGTCATGAAATAATCTTGTATTATAGTTATAAATTTAGTAAGGTCAACATATAAACAACATTAGATTAAATTAATCGCTTCGGCACCAACGTTGAGACGAATTCGAACTGATTATGATTTTTGCGTAGATTGATAACCGGGCACATCATTATAAATAAATTATAAAAACTTTTTGGGAACTTGACTGACGTTTTAATTTCAAATTAGTACACTTTTGGACATTAAAATTGCTACACCATGAAGAAATGCAGATGATAAACGGGTATTCATTGGACAAAGATATTATACTAGAACTGACATGTGATTATATTTTCACGCAATTTGGGTGCATAGATCCTGAGAAATCAGTACCCAGAACAACCACCTCTGGCCGTAATAACGGTTTTGATACGCTTGGGCATTGAGTCAAACAGAGCTTGGATGGCATGTAGAGGTACAGATGCCCATGCAGCTTCAACACGATACCACAGTTCATCAAGAGTAGTGACTGACTTATTCTGATGAGCCAGTTGCTCCGCTACCATTGACCAGACGTTTTCAATTGCTGTCCAAGGCAGCAGTCGAACATTTTCCGTAACCAGAAAGGCCTGTACAGGTTGTGCATTATCCTGCTGAAGGTAGGGTTTCGCAGGGATCGAATGAAGGATGGAGCCACGGGTCGTAACACATCTGAAATGTAAGGGCCTCTTCAAAGTGGCGTCGATGCAAATAAGAGGTGACGTGTAACCAATGGTACCCCATACCATCACGCCGGGTGATACGCCAGTATGGCGATGACCAATTCACCGCGGCGTCGCCAAACACGGATGCGACCATCATGATGCTGTAAACAGAACCTGGATTCATCGGAAAAAATTACGTTTTGCTATTCGTTCTCCCAGGTTCGTCGTTGCGTACTCCATTGCAAGCGCTCCTATCTGTGATGCAGCGACAAGGATAACCGCAGCCATGGTCTCCGAGCTGATAGTCCATGCTCTTGCAAACGTCGTCGAACTGTTCGTGCAGATGGTTGTCTTACAAACTTCCCCATCTTATAGGGATGAGACGTGACTGCACAACCCGGTACAGCCATGCCTATCTTGACTGCTAGTGATGCAAGGCCGTTGGGATCCATTACGGCGTTTTGTATTGCCCTCCTGTACCCATCGATTCCATATTCTGCTAAAAGTCACTGCATCGCGACCAACGCGAGCAGCAATGTCGCGATACGATATACCGCAATTGCGATAGGCTACAATCCGACCGTTGCTTGTAGTGGCCATTTGAGCAGCAGCTGAATGCTATGTATTTCACTGCAATGTTATTAAAGAAAACGCCTTTTGCTACTGCAAATGAAGAGTTTTATTTTTATAACGCGTTTCGCCTTTGTCATAAGGCATAATCAGTGGGTGTCCTGAAATATTTACATTACACATAAAAGTTATGTTTCTTACATATGTACAAAACATTTCGTTTCTGATTTAAAACAGTTCGTTGTTTGCTATAAAATGATGTACTTACAGCACTTGCTACTAAATATTAGTCTCTTTCCGGCAACCAGGTCGAAAGGTTCCACTGTTTTCTGAAAAACATCGCATATTTAGAGGTTCCATTGTCAATTGCTGCCATACTGTGACCACTGTAGTTTGTTTTGAATTGCTGCAACACGAAACGAAATGTTTTGTACACATGTAAGAAACATAACCTTTATGTGTAAACAGAAACATGTAAATATTTCATGACACCACTGATGATGCCTTGTGACAAAGGCGAAAAGCGTATGGATGAATTATAAAAATAAAAACCTACGTTTGCAGTAGCAAAAGGCGTTTTCTTTAATAACATTACAGTGAAATACATACAATCCGACCTTTTCAAAGTCGGAAACGTGATGGTACACATTTATCTTCCTTACACGAGGCCTCACAAAAACGTTTCACCAGGCAACGTCAGTCAACTGCTGTTTGTGTATGAGAAATCGGTTGGAGACTTCCCTCATGTTAGCAAGTTGTAGGTGTAGCCACCGGCGCCAACCTTGTGTGAATTCTCTGAAAAGCTAATCGTTTGTATAACATAGCATTTTCTTCCTGTCGGTTATATTTGACGTCTGTAGCACGTCATCTTCGTGGTGTAGCAATTTTAATGGCCAGTAGTGTATAATTTATTTTATAATACTTGAGAATGAGCCAGAAGATGGCTTCTATGTAATTCCGAAACTCATACCAAAATAAGTTATTTATAAATATTTACAGCTGTTGTTTCAATTTAGTGCTTGTCAGGTGGAAGAGCTGTCAAAATGAAGAAACACAGCTTGTCATTTATTCACATGAAGTGTTAAATGCCATCGACAAGGGATCTCAAATCGATTCCATATTTCTGGATTTCAGGAAGGCTTTTGACACTGTACCCCCCCCCCCCCCCCCCCAAGAGGCTTCTTATGAAATTGCATGCTTATGGAATATCTCCCCAATTGTGCGATTGGATTCACGATTTCCTATCAGAAAGGACGCAGTTCGTAGTAATTGACGGTAAGTCATCGAGTAAAACAGAAGTGATATCTGGCGTTCCACAGGGAAGCGTTATATGTCCCCTACTCTTCCTCGTATTTATAAACGATTTAGGAGACAATCTGAATAGCTCCCTTAGACTGTTCGCGGATGGTGCTGTCGTTTATCGGTTAGTGAAGTCAACAGACGATCAAAAGCAACTGCAAAGCGATTTAGACAAAATTTCTGCATGGTGCGAAAATTGGTAATTGACATTAAATAAAGAAAAGTGTGAAGTAATACACATGACACTCAAAGAAATCCGCTGAACTTCAATTACGCGATAAATCAGTCAAACCTTCAGGTCGTAAATTCTACCAAATACCTAGGAGTTACAATTACGAACAACTTTGAATGGAGAGAACACACAGAAAATATTGTGGGGAAGGCGAACCAAAGGTTACGTTTCATTGGCAGAACGCTTCGAAGTGCACCAGTTCCACCAAAGAGACTGCCTACATCACACTTGTGCGTCCTCTCCTGGAGTACTGTTGCCCCTTGTGGAACCCTCACCAGGTGGGACTGACGGAAGACATTGAGAAGGTTCAGAGAAGGACAGCTCGTTTTGTTTTATCACGTTACGAGGGGGGCGGGGGGGGGGGGGGGGAGGGGAGCGCCAGGGAAATGTTGCACGAATTGGGGTGGTAATCATTAAAAGTGCGAAGTTTCAATCACCTACTTTTATTTCTGAATGTGAAAATATGTTTCTAGCACCCACCTACTTAGGGAGACATGACCATCCCAATAAAATAAGAAATCAGATCGAAAACGGAACGATTTAGGTGTTCTTTCTTCCCGCGCGCTATTAGAGAATGGAACGGGAGAGAAAAGTTATGAAAGTAGTCAATAAACCCTCTGCCAGGCACATGAATGTGACTTGCAGAGTATCTATGTAGATGGGTATCATAGAGCTGGAAGTGGAGAAGTAGTGAGACAGGCGGAACAATGCTCCCCCCAAAGAGGCTTATTAGGAGCGATCAGTGTGCTGGCCGCTTTCCGAGCATGTTGCGCTCGTCCACCTTTCATGCCGGGACTCGGTGGGCGCTCACATGCGGGCGCGCCGTGTCGTAATTAACGTGCTGTTTAATCTGGCCTAATAAAGCGGCGCCTTGTATCGCGCGTTACGCAGGACGGGGTGGCCCGGGCTCGGCTCGGCTGGGCCGGTGGTATTTATGGCGGCGGGCCGCGCCGGGCAGCCCCTAATCTACTTTGCAGACGGAGGCGCGGCCCGCCTTATCAATTTGGCGCCGCCTCTGCGGTCGGCCGCCGCACCCACACACGTGGCTCGCCCACGCCGCCTCCTGCCGGCCACCCAGGCCTGACCGCGAGCTGCGCCTCTTGCCGCCACGCCATCGGCCACTGTCCAAAGCTTCCTAGTGTTGCTGCTGTGGCATTAGCTTCGAAGGTTGTTCGTCTACCTTCACATGCGAATCTCTGCCTCTATAGGGTAAGGTGGTACAAATTCGATATAGGTACAATTCCGATCAACATAAGGTTTCAGTCTCGTAGTGTTGGTAGCACTTGCCTTTGTGTGGCGTTGTAGTGTAGTAGGTTTTGTACTGCTTCTCCGACTTTTCCAAGAATACACCACTTCGTGCTACGGAGATATAAATTTTTTCCTGTTTAGATGTACGTGGAGCTACTTCGTCGAACGCGCTCTTATAAATTTTCTAGTTTCAGCGCGCTTGTAAATTTATTTATTGTGCAACGTTTGGTACCACGAAGTATACGTTAGTGCCCGAAGGAAAATGTGATTTTCATGTGGAAAAAGTCAGTGATCATAATTGTACGAGGAAGTGATCATAATTGTTCCTAGTGTGGTACATTTTCGATCGATTTTTCTCAATTCTGTAACCTTTTTTGTGGTCCTACCAACATTTGTAATTGTCTAACATTTATGTTACATATTCATTAAAAATTCAAGAACAAGTGCCAGAGTTAAAATGATCTATTTCCTCAATATATTTGCAGTTACAATAACATATGTCCGAAATGATCGAAATTGTACCATCTTACCCTATTGGCAACAATATCTTCCGTGGGAATCATTATGGAGTGATTGCCATTGGATCTCCGATGCAGCAGCTGGCTCGATATCTCGACTCCATGTTACAACCATACATAGGCAAAATTGAGAGGCACATCAAAAATTATAGAAAAATTGAGAGATATTACTGTCAGTCCAGGTGATATTCTTGTCAGTGTTCAATATTCAAATGTTTGTAGAGGCTATGGGACTTAACTACGGGGTCATCAATCCTTAAACTACTTATGAACTAGCTAATCCTAAGGACAGCACAAATATCCATGCCCGAGGGGGGATTCCAACCCCCGACCGTAGTGTCCGTGCAGACCGTGACCTGCGCGCCGCAGTCCCCTCGGCCACCGAGACCGGCTTGTCAGTTTTGATATAGTCTCTTTGTTCACCATGGTACCAGTTGACGAAGCTCTTTCTTATATAGCTGACATGTTTCCAACTGATATAGCATCTTTATTCAAACCAAATGTTTGTAAATCTATCGGACCAAACTGCGTGGTCATCAGTCCGTAGCTTACAAACTACTTAAATCTAGGTAAACTATACTAAGGACAAACACACAAACCCATGCCTCAGGGAGGACTCGAACCTCCACGGCGAGCAACCGCGCGCTCCGCGGCGAGACGCTTTAGACTCCTCGCTACTCCACCGCTGCGGTATTTTTATTCCGACACTGCCTATCCATGACTTATTTTCAATACAACAGTGAATTGTATGAACAAATTCAAGGGGGTGGCCATGGGTAATCCTTTGAGTCCAGCTATCGCCGCGGTGGAGTAGCCGAGCGGTCTAAAAGCGTCTCTCTGCGGAGCGCGCAGTTGCTCGCCGTGGAGGTTCGAGTCCTCCCTGGGGCATGGGTGTGTGTGTTGTCCTTAGGTTAGTTTGCCTTAGTTTAAGTAGTTTGTAAGCTACGGACTGATGACCACGCAGTTTGGTCCGATAGAATTACAAATATTTGAAAATTTGAGTCCAGCTATCGCTAATTTATTTATGGAATGTTTTGAACATCAAGCGCTGCAGTCGGCCAACAAAAGTCTCTCAAAGTGGTACCGGTACATGGATGATACTTTTGTGATAATCACGGTGATGAAGAATTATTTTTTTTTCCGCGGATACAATTTACTATGGAGAAAGAGGAAAACGGACAGTTGAATTTTTTGTCTGTATCAGTAATCAAACGGGGAGATGGGACCTTGGGGCATAAGGTATACAGAAAAAAACACCCACACCGATCGTGTTCTTCATAAGGATTCGAACCATCATCCTAGACAGAAGAGAGGTCTCATTAAAACATATGTGGATCGAGCTAATGATATCTGTGAGCCTATTTATCTGAGAGATGAATTAAACCATTTGCGAACATCGTTCATGAAAAATGGATACACCGATAAAGAGATACATCGAGTTCTCCACCCAAGAAGAAAAGAGTCCGAAAACAAGCCACAACAACAACTGTCGGCCGGAAAAGTTTTCTTTCCTTTCATCCACAAAATTACGAACCGTATTGGGAAAGTTTTGGCCAGGTTTCAAGTGCAGACCGTCTTTAGACCTACCAAGAAAATTAGCGAATGCTTACGATCTGTGAAAGACGCACGACATCCTCTAGCCACGCCTGGGGTGTATAAAATTCCCTGTAGCTGTGGCATGGTGTGTATAGGAAGAAAAAAAAGGAGTGTTAATACTCGCATGTTGGAACATAAAAGGAATTGTCATCTGGGTCACACAGACAAGTCAGCTGTGGCAGAGCATGTTTTTACACGGGGTGACCAAGAAAAAAAAAATTTAGTGAAACGAGCATGCTAGCCAGGACGTCGCATTATTACACACGCATGTACAGAGAAGCTACAGAAATACAGAAACACCACAATAATTTTAACAGGAAAGAAGAAGGTTTGAAATTAGATAAGATTTATCGGTCAACTTTTAACAAAAGATATGATAATCGATTACCTGTAAGATAACGTTGGTCAAATATAGCTTCATAGTAGACAGAACGTGACAAGTGGTAGCACCATATATGCCCTCTATATAAGCAGGGCCTCCAGCACCTAGTAGGCAATCGTCGACTCACCCTTGAAGATGTTGCCTGCAGTAGGCAACGAAACGTCTGGAGTAATAAGTTTTATTGATGGACCACGGCAACTTAGCCCGGAAGTTTTAATTAATGAAGACGCCGGCCGTGAAAGCCTACATTCTATGATTCCATCTATAGTGTTCTCGTAATAAATTTTCATTTTCGTAACTGAAGCATCTGACTAACGCATGTAATAACCTATCAGTAACAAACGTAGCAGCCAGCCTCTGAACTGCTTCTATATCTACAGTTCGGCCAATCTTTTCGGGATCTTAAACAAATGAGGCACTGGTTTCCTAAATAGGATCTCCTTTACAGACGAAAACCTCTCCATAGCGTCTCTCAGTATGTGTCTACCACCCGCCTTCCCCAAAACTCTCATAACAATCCCTTTCCGTTTCATGTCGGTCTGTATCATTAGTATATAATCGATACAACTGTGTCAAGCCGTACACTACTAATACTGGATACGAATATAATGGTATTTTTTCTTCAACACATTTTGTACAATTACTAGCCATAATACCCAGTTTTGTATTTGTCCATCTTCGCCGGCCGCGGTGGCCAAGCGGTCTGCGGCGTGCAAGTCAAGATCTACACGGCCAATGCGGTCGGGGGTTCGAATCCCCCCTCGGGCATGGATGTTTGTGCCGTCTTTCGTATAAGCTAGTTCGTAAGTATCTTATTAGAGAATCGGGTTTCTACCGGTAATCCGCGTCGTACATGCACGATATTTCGATCACGTTACTCTCGATCTTCATCAAGTGTTTCCTGATGTAGTTTGTAAGTTTAGTGAGTGATGACCCCGTAGTCATCTGCTCCTTCCCTCCTCCCTCCTCTCCCTGTCCAACTCAGCCTTTCCACCCCTGACAGTCTGTCTCAGTCTCCTTCGCCCCATCTATATACCTCCTACTCTCCCGTTCTCAAGGCCTCCATCTGTCCATTTACCCGCCATCCCACCCCCTCTTCTTCATCTCTGTCCATTTCTTCCTTCGCTCCCCTGTCTCAGAGCATCCTTCCCTTACTTCTAGACTGTCCTCCCCTAGATCCGCCGCCCGCTCCACCACCACCTCCTCCTATTCTCAGCAGTGCCTATCATTTCTTAGTGCCACTATCTGTCAGTTTTCTCCCCTCTCTGTTCATCTCCTCCTTCACCTCTGTACGCTCATCTGCATCGCCCCCTTTCTCTCCCTCTGTCCATCTCCTCTTCCTCTCTCTGTCAATCTCCTCCTACTCCTTTCTCAGTGCATCTGCTGCATCCCACACGCATGAAAAATAATCGCACTGGCGTGTCTTACGGCTCACTTTAGATTTGCCTGTATTTTTATGATTTTATGGAAACATTTCGGGGACAAGTAATATAAATAACAAAAATCAGAAAATAACAGCAACCAATCACCTTTCTTGATATTTGTTTACCCCTACCGGTTTCGAACTGCCTGGTAATTCATCGTCAGGCGGTATACATGTTTTATATGTTGCTCAGAACATTGTGGAACTCGTTTGGAGTTGGTTCATACTACTGTTTGATGATAGGTGGTTTTTCAGGCATTTTAGAGCATGTAAAACATGTGGAAAGCGAGTGCTGTAGTAAAGTATGTGTTCTGTGGGCAGCTTTTAAGCACTAAAATGCCTGAAAAATAGGCTATCATCAAACAGAAGTGTGAACCAACTCCAAACGAGTTCCACAATGTTATGAGCAAGCCGGCCGCGGTGGCCGAGGAGACTGGGGCGCTTCAGTCACGATCTGCACGGCCACTACGGTCGGGGGTTCGAATCCCCCCTCGGGCATGGATATTTGTGCCGTCCTAGTTCGTAAGTAGTTCATAAGTAGTTTGTAAGTTTAGGGACTCATGACCACGTAGTTAAGTCCCATAAGCTTTACAAATATTTGAACATTTTTTGTTATGAGCAACATATAAAACATGTATACCGCCTGACGATGAATTGCCAGGCAGTTCGAAACCGGTAGTGGTAAATAAATATCAAGAAAGGTGACTGGTAACTGTTATTTTCTGATTTCTTTAACACAGTGGCAGGTTCCACACTTCCAGAATGGATACAAGTTTAATAATAAAAATGTATGGACGATACGATTACGATTCTACTATTATGATAATATCTATGCACCCAACACATAATATTATTTCTGACCGTATTTTAACAAGCAGAGTTTGTCCTTAGGTTAGTTTAACATTTTGAATTTCTTAGGAAAAAAAGTAATTTGTTGCAATGTATACTCTTCCCTTCCATTTCATTAAGGAACGACAGTTGCCACAGAAGTCTAGGACTCCGTTCATATATAAAACTTCCAGTATCTGCACTTGGTTTAGAATATTCATTATCACAATATTCTACCCGTTGTTGAGCATATGCTTCAGAAGACCAGTATTCAAGTCGTTACGGATTTCACGACATGTTCACGAAATAGAAAATACGCGCTTTATAGGTGGAACACTCTTACATCTGCACAACTCTAAAAATTGCAGAAGATAGCTCTATTTAATAAATAAGAGTGCCGAAAAGCCTTTTAGGAGCCAAGGCGAAAAAAATTGGTTACGGTGGGTATCGAACTAAACGGTCGACCTCATGCAGCACAACGTAACGCACTACTCACTACACCACGGCGAATACACATTCGCCACTAATTCTCGTACTGTCATTGCAGTTACTAACAGCTAAAATGACATTTTTAAACACTAGATTATAATTTACCGTACTAAGAACGGTCTCTTTTGTTAATTCTTCAGTGCGCCACTGCTTTGAAATGACAATAATGACAATAATAAGAAAGCAGGAAGCAAGATGGTGTATGCCAGAGAGAGTTCTGGGCGAGGAATGTCACGTGACATTTCCTAATGCCCGGCTTACATAAAATCAACAGGCGGTGTCAAATCGCCGTTACTTTTGCAAATATATCTGTAACGGTGCGTATTACGAAAAAAATACAAGAAAGGAAAGTTGTAGAGAAATTTCCCCTCTACAAATTCGGTTATTCACTTTTTGTCTCAGACGAACGGTTTTTTTGCAATTACAATTACACAAAAAAACTGCATTTTTAAGTGTTACAAACGTATTTGTATAGCGGAAAAATTGAAAAAGGACGGTTCTGGCCTCTGGAGACCAAATATTATGTCTGTAAAATTTGGTGCCGATCGGTTGAACTGTTCGATCTAAGAAGTGGGAACACGCTACGGACACACAGACGGACGGACAGACAGACAGACATCGTGAAATTGCCGTTATTTTTGCAAATATCTCTTAAATATGAAAGAAACATAAGAGAGCAAAGTTGTAAAGAATTTTCTACTCTTCAAATTTGTGTATTAAAGTTTCGTGTCAGATGAACGGTTAAGCCGTTATTTCCATTTAAATTTCGAGCTGTCAAAAGGCGATCGCCAAGGCCCCTTTTAGTGTTATTAGGGTAAGCTAAAGTGGAACAATTACATGTATCTTCCGACCTTTGGCTGGTCGGTGGAGTAATGTTGAACTTTATTGCAAGTTAACCTCCGCCATGATATGGTGGCTTCCAGAGAATAAAAACATTCTGCATTAAAACAAACATAGGCGTGTTCAGTCAAACGGAGACAAGATCTGTTCTACGGCGCCCTCAGCCACGTACCATACGAAATACTAAGTAGACAGTGTGGGAACTTTCATTACGATGATAATAAAACTTTTGACTTGTATGAATCACAAACAAATGGACAGTACTATTTTCTATGAGTCTGTGTTCATCGCCTGCAAATGTGATATTACACGTAATTATTAATGTCTGAATGATGAAACCGCACACGCATCTATTATGAAAGCGACGTATAAGAGAAATGCACTTTTCCGTGTGCGGTAAACTTTGTAAGTGAAAGATTAAATAAATAGCTCTCCCTCAGAGATTTTGTTGTCCCAAATTTCTTGAAAATATTTCCTTGCTATACTCACCCACTATCTCCCACGTCCCCAAACTCCCTTGCTGTCAGCACCAAACTGCTGGCTAGCAACAAAACTCGAGTGGTAGTAGTGGATTCCAGAAAGAAAAATCTATATACACAAAATCTTTATATATAGTTGCCACTTATTACACAATTAGAAATTTTGACTAAATAATCTAGTTTGCTACTACAGTCATTCACCAACGACGTCTTCGTGTACACCCTTGTATCATTATCAAAAAGCGAAGATAGGAATCAACCTGTCGATCAGATCATTTACATAGATACAAAAGTGTAGTACTGTTACCACACGTCTCATTGGAACTCCTTGACGACGCCAAAGGCTCTAATAAACACTAGCCGTCGATGAGAAGTTATTGCGTTATATTACTCCGAGCCACTCATAAATTGTAAACCTGTTCCTTTCTCTCTTACCTTTGGCAGCATTCTTCTGTAGAGCTCCGGTTAAATGCCTATCGAAAATCAATATATAGTTTGCCGGTAGCCTTTCAGCCATGTCCCGCAAGAAAGCGTTGCTTTACAAAGCCGTGGTGATGCATGCATTCTGTCTCACTGAGAATATGTTCGACAATTCCTCTGCAAACTGATGTTTATTATATCTGTAAACTTGCAAGTCTGTTCTTCTAATACAAACGAATCACCTTAACCTTTCTGCAGTTCCTTGTAACTTTGTACTGAGATAGAAATTGCAATAAATTCAAGCAAGGTAAGGGACAAATTTCTTGCAGGACTCTTTGTATAACCTAACTGTGATTTCAACCTGGCAGCTTATTTGTTTCCAACTTTCTCAACTGCTTGTCTTCTCCAGGCATACCTATTACTGTGGCCTCCATTCGGGGTTTTTGCAAGGGTAAAACAGTATATTTGTACGATCCTCCTGCATGAAACAATTCTTAAACATGACATTTAAAATTTCAGCTTCCTTTATGTTGCCTTATATTTCGCATCTCACTGTCATCAAAGAGTGATTGAAATATTCCCTTACCGATTTTACTTAAGGTGAGAATTATTCTGCGAGAGTAGTTTTTGTATGTCCCCATGCTGCTTAACCTGTGAAAGACAATGGCAGCAAGCAGTTGAACCTGTCTACTCTTCATCTCCTTTGACAATATTCACCCTGCCACTGCCCCGCCCTGTACATCAGTAGAGGTTCCCCTCTAATTTCTTTGCTCCAATATTCTATTCAATAATTTTGTAGTCCATACGCAATCTACTTACCTAGTCTTTGGTATCCTGTAGTAACATTACTTTCAACTATTTCTCTTTTCTTCGTCCCTGAAATGCTCGTCATCTACATTCTACGCAGATAACAAAGATACAGTGCAGGAAAATTACTTGAAGATAATACTTCTGACAGAAGATAACCAGTGTCAACAATGGACTGGTTAAAAAGGGGGGGTCACGTAATTGCATTGAAAAGAGTAAATATGTCTGGAGTTCAACTAGACCTAAAGAACTGTTTATTACCAAACAACGTTTAAAATTAATTGATAGATGTGAAGCATTGAATTAAAATTTGTGGTGCGGCCGGGAATCGAACCCGGACCTCCATGCTTACTTTTTTTATTGTTTTTTTTTCTTTTTTTTTTCTTTTTTTGTTTTTTTTTTTATTTTTTTTCTGTGGCCGGGATTCGAACCCGCGACCTCCTACTTTCTAGGTAGGCGCTTTAGACCACTTTTTTTTATTTTTTTATTTTTAATTTTTTACCCTAATCTTTTCCACTTCAGGCGTTGGCGCCTAACTATTATATCCCACATAAACCTAAACATCTCGCCTGCCAAAAAATAAAATAAAAGAAAATAAATAAAAAAAGTCTAGTGCCACCGCCACTTTTACCCTATACTAAATCAAGGATGCAACTAAGGGAAAGAAAAGGAAATAATGTGTTCTTTTATTTAAACTTCATGGCTTTTATTGTAAATACAAATAGACAACAGGAGAAACAAAACGGCCCATCCTAACCGTTGTGTTTTGAAGTCTTACCTAATTCTTTGAATTATAAATAAAATTAAAAAGATTTTTTTTTTCCTTCTTCTACTTGAATGCTTACTAGACAGACGTCTTAACCGTTAGACTACCACACACCTGGTTCACACCTGGTTCTGATGGATTGACTACTACTGCACAAGAAGAAGTGTTGCATGGTCCTATTACATTTGTTGGAGCCAGATTTGATTTCAGTATTAGAAGTACTGAAGTTTTTGGTGGCTCTGGGTGGCTTACTGTAGCCATTGTTCGCTGTAATAATGCCAGGCAAGGTGGCCTTGAGTCTTTCTCTGAGAGGGACATTGTTGCTTTTCGCACTTGGAGTATCGGAGAGGTACCTAACAAGTCATTTGGTACTTCATATTTTGTTTCTGATAAGCCATTATGTTTGAGAACAAGGAATAGAAGACGTGTTGCAGCCAACGAGGGAGTTCATATTTGGGTTAAGGTTGAAGGCCCATTTGGCGCCTCGGAATAGTCTATGTACGATTTCCCTCCACAATACAAACTTTAATTCAGCTTCTTTGTTCCAAAGATAATTGCCACTACTGCCAAGGCTCTCCATGCAGCGGAATAGCACCTCAGCAAAGGACGTGGTGGAACAATCCTGTTATGGTAGTCTAACGGTTAAGACGTCTGCCTAGTAAGTATGGAGGTTCGGGTTCGATTCCCGGCCGCACCACAAATTTTAATTCAATGCTTCACATCTATCAATAATGTCTTTGACATATTTGAGACGTAAATCCGTCTCAGGGATCATTTATTCGTATTAACGTTTAAAATTATATAACAATCCTCTTTCGTTTTAATCGTCTGTGCTTGTGTTACCGTAATACAATGTTTTTCCTACACCGGCTGACTTATGGTCAATGAGTCAACCAATACCGCCACAAAAGTTGTATGAAACGACGGTAACTGTCCTCCCGAGGTACATGAAGAGAACGAGAACACAGGTGTAACGTTGCTATACAAATATTTATCAGAATATAACTGCAGATCCCGTGCCAAATGCGAAGACTTACGTCTGGTCAGTGGCAACACAATGTTTCATACCAAAAGATCACACCATATCAGGCCACATTGAATGTGTGAGTAACGTCGCCTTGAAAAACTTGATGCGAACTGTGTAACGCCCCCCGTTGTTGTAACGGAACACATATTTATGCCCGACTTTTAGCGTTTAAAGTTTGTATTAGTGGTGCCTGCATCGATGGGGACGTCACAAAGATTTCTCCCAAGGCATTAATAGGTGAATCTCACTAAAAGATAATTTATTTTATTTAATTTACTCAGAGATTATGCCAGTAATTATGTACACGTAGCCTAGCGCTGTTCAACAGTTCCGCTATTTCTAAAAATTTACTTATTGCAGCGTTATTTTTACACGTAATGTGCTTTATTGCTTATAAGTCCCATTGGACTTTCAGAACCTTCCTTTCAAATACTAAATCAGTTAGTGAAACCTAAATATTGTAGTTAAATCAGCGTCTATCAGCGCACGATGCATTACGTCATAGACATTATTTAAATGAACCTCCAACACACGTAAATGAAGTTTTTAACTCATATATTCAAATCTGATTTAAAATGATAATGTTAGTGAATGAAAAGGGGTCCTTAATCGGTTACTATTATTTCGCGTATCCCACACTAACTTTATATTAATGTTCGCTTCTCGTAAATATTTCCTTCAGTTGTAACCATCGATTATTTGATTTAAAGTTCCATATGATGCCAACTTTATAACACACTGTTTCTTTCAGGGATGGAGTGGATTTAAACTTCGAAATGATTAACTTGAATAACATTTTAACGTACTTCTATACAAACTGACTGCTAACAGATGAAACATGCTAACAATCCCCGTAATTTCCTTTTATTTGCCCACACTGAATAAAATATGTCTGATGTTTAAGCTCTGTGCTGGTACACCCATTTCTACTTTGCTTTTCGGAATACTAAATACCATTCCCAGAACTAATAATATTCGAAAATTTCCCACCAAAACTTCCTTTAAATGAAACCAAAACTTAAAAATTGAACACCCGGATTTTAACGAAGGGTTACAATTGCTGATACAGTAATCACCACAAAATTCGAGCAGTGGGAAAACAAGGGACAGATCAGAGAGACCATCTACATAGATAGTCTGCAAATCACATTTAAGTGGCTGCCAGAGGGTTCATTAACCGCTGTCATAACCTTTCTCCATCCCCCGTCGAAGGACACTTGAGACACAACACACACACACACACACACACACACACACACACACACACACACACACACACAAAGAAATATCTGGCTTCGACATAAATGAACTACCGGGATATATATATATATATATATATATATATATATATATATATATATATATATATATATATATAAAATACTATGTTATCAAATTGGAAGCCCATGAGAAAAAGAATCTTCATGTTCATCATTACAAAATTCTTACATTAACAAATAGGCTCAGAAAAAAGACAAATACGACGCAGTGCATCAAGTTAAATAAGAAAATATTTTATTACGAAAGATTATCAGGCATATAACCTATATTTCATACAGTCAAGCTAAGTAAAATTGAGAGCCTTTTCATCCATGATGAATTACCAGTAGCAGTATTAGAGAATGGAAGTTCGAATAGAAATCCTTGGGTAAGGAGACACCAAATTGATGATAAGATAGAATATAAAAATGTAGCAAGTGAACCAAGCAAAAGGGAGAACTCTAAGAAATGAGGTTGACAGGAAGTGCAGACAGGCTAATTGAGCGTGGTTGAAGACTACAGGAACTCCATAAAAGAATAGCTAGGGAAAAGATAGATACCGCCTACAGGAAAATAAGAGAGACGTTTGGAGAAAAAAGAGCAGTCGCATGATCATCAAGAACAAAGAAGGGAAACCCGAAAGGTCTTGTACAAGAAAAATAAACGTGGAGGCAGTGTTCTAGAAAGGGAAGAGAAAGTAGATGAAGATATGGGAGATACGACACTGTGAGATAATAATGACAAAGATCTGGAGTCGAAACAGGGCCCATGGAGAATACATTTTCCGCTCTTAAATGATGACATCGTTGGGGGGCCAAAGAAACGGTTTCACCTTGCGTGCAAAATGTATGAGGCAGGGAAATGTAATATTAAAGTAACTCCGATTTCAATGAAAGCAAGTGCAATTACAGAACTATCAGTTTGAGAAGTCATACTTGGAAAATACTAACACGAATTATGAATAGGCGGATGGAAAAACTGGTACAATAATTGTAAATGCCATATGAATTAATTAGGATTAATTTGAGTTAGTACCTGTAAATAAATTTTAGATCATGCTTTGCTTGAAAAACTAACAAACTACAATTTTGTTATTTTGCTATTATGTTACATGATAATTCAAGATTCAAGATATAAATGTATAGATGTGTGTGTGTGTGTTTTCGTGTCTCCTTAACTAATGAAACGGTGTCAACCAAATTTAGTTCGTGTATTCCTTAGTATGAGCCAACAGGCTCCTATGACAACTACTTCAGAAGATATGACGTTATAAACAAATACGTGAAAAGTCGTGCGAGAACACCATGTTGTTGTTGTGGTCTTCAGTCCGGAGACTGGTTTGATGCAGCTCTCCATAATTTATCCTGAGCGAGCTTCTTCATTTCCTCATAAGAACGACAACCCATATCTATCTGAATCTGCTTACTACATCCGTCTGTTAGGCTCCCTCTGTGATTTTTCCCACCACACGCTTCCCTTCAATGCTAAATTTACGATTCCGTCAAGAATGTGTCCCATCAGTAAATTTCTTCTTTTAGTCAAAATTTCTTTTCCCCCCATTCTGTTCAGTACATCTTCATTACTTACGCGATCTACCCACCTAATCTTCAGGATTCTTCAGCAGTTCAAAAGCCTCTCTAACTGTCTAAACTATTATCGTCCAAGTTTCACTTCCGTACAAAGCAGCACTCCACAAACACCTTCCGAAAGTTATTCCTTACATTAAAATTTCTCTTTTTCAATAACGCTTTTCTTCCGATTGCCATTCTGCATTTTGTATCCTCTATACTGTGACCGCTATATGTTACTTTACCACTTAAGTAATAACGCTCACCTACCAACTTTATTGTTTCATTACCTAATCTAATTCCTTCAGAATCGCCTGATTTTCTAAGACTGCATTCCACTGCCTTTGTTTTGCTCTTGTTAATGTTCATCTTGTACGTTCCTTTCAACGCAGCGTTCATTTTTAAAATTGTAACCTGTACTAGGAAGATCTTTTTAGTTGTTTTATGGACCTGACTGTTAAATGTGTTATTCAGAGTACATGAGTCCTCATGACGCATTGTGCACTGATGATGTTTTATCATAGGAATGAAAAAGATATGTAAATTTTAAAATAAGTACTTCATATACCCCATCAAGCTGGAATTTTCTTGATTTTATTACAATATAGCGGTGGGCACGCACAATCTCCATTATGGAGTCATGTTACATAACTTTTGTTTTGGTTCCATAGCAATCACACCAAGATCTACTCGATAACATGGATCAGAAATACCTATAAAATGAAAAAAATTGTGGTGAATGACATTGCCAATTGTTAGAACATATAACAAATTAGAAACAACTGTAATTTTCGCCACATTGGTTGTAACAGTGTCTTTCACTCTACTACTCATTTTACCGTATTACGTAAACAATCACGCTGTGCCAGTAGGTTAACATGTCATGAAAATACATATTACCTTGTGTTGCAGAACATGTAGATAGAGAGGAGCTGTATATATCGCCGTCAATGAAAGCTAAATGTTGTTTCTCTCTCTCTCTCTCTCTCTCTCTCTCTCTCTCTCTCTCTCTCTCTCTCTCTCTCAGTATGTGTTCCTGCAGCCACGTTTGTTACCACGCTGTACCACACACGAGTAAAATAAACCTCCACTCCGGAGCAACCACAGACGGAATAGGTGATGAAACAGAATACTTTGCTTTCCTTGTACACCGGCATCCCATGTACCGACCACGCCCTCTCTAGACTGTGGGCTGCCAGTCGCTTTAAAGACAAACACACGTTAGCAGACGCCATTATGGCAGGGTTAGGATAGGAAAGATTACTCGTAAAACAGTTACTTCGAAACCGAATACACGTCAAATTGCTGAAAGCAACGTACACTTTTCCAAAGACCTTTTAGAAGCATTAATGGCTGCTCAAATCTAAGGCACAAATTTGATACTTAAAGAACAGTTGTGCAGAGAAGAAAGACATGAAATGTGTAGGTTCCTGGCAGACGTTTGTTGGATATGCCTTCAATTACTATCGGGAGTATTCAATGATGTTTATATACGGGAGCTTGCGAGACAGCTACTTGAGTGTAGCAGTATAAGGTTGTCAACAATCGCTGAACCTATCCTGAAATCCTTACGGAGACCAGATGAAAGACAGCCTAATAACACGACGGTAGTTGTTGTCCATTCACTCGACGGCCTTTCCTACATAGCTCGACCAGTAGGATCGTCACGTTGAAGTCTCCCAGTAGATATAATGTTTGAGGGACTTGATCTATTGAAACCGTTGGCTCCTCATGACCATTCGTCTTCTGTGGAAGTAAATATAAATAATCTACATTAATTTAAATGGTAGCTAATTGTAGGTTAGCAGAGCAGGGTAGTGATGTGTGCTTTTCACTAACTTCAGGTCATCCAAGCGGTGGTTCATAGCCGCATAGCAAGGGACAAAGTAGATTCAAATTGTGTTTTGTGTGCACTCAAGGCATGAGACGTTGGATGCACTAGGAGTTTGTAATTAGGCAAAGCATCCTCAACACATTTCCTGATGAAACCTGATGCCAGTCTGTGCGCTGGAATATGGATTTCGTAATGGGAAGGATGTCAGGGAAAGGAGGAGGCTGATGGTGGTTCCAGGCAGATATTGCATTACATTGACTCCAAGGCCAAATAAATAGAACCGTCAGATGAAATGACATCCAAGTGGTCTCCTGATTTACAGTCTGCCCCTTCTGTGGCTGGGACTTCCTATCTGGTTTGTTTGCCAGATGAAGCCTCACAGGAACGACCTCATTAGTGACAGTGTCTATGTCGATCTCCAGTGTCTACTTGAGATGCCAAAAGTCGTCAACTGTGACTCTTTCCTGTGGTCTGGAGGAAGCTGTGACAGCAGGACAACAGCTGCAGAGAGGCTGAAGGTAGTTCGTGTGTCAACGTTGACTATATGTTAAATGATTTAACCTCCATTTGACTGTATTACTTTATTATGTTTTGCCACAATCCGGATTTCGGCTGTTTAGCCATTTTCAAGAGTACAATTATGTCAACTGTACGTGTAGGAAACGAAATCGGAAGACGGAGGTTAATGCGTAAACGAAGTCGTCATTCTTGAGAGTAACAGTTCACGTATGCACAACCATGTGGGTCGTCAGTCAGTAAAAGAACCATGTTCCGATGCATCTTGAACATAGTAATGTCAAATGCAATTTGTAGAGCATTCAAGTACCACTACATCACACAATGAGCACCAACTCAGTTGGTGCTCAGCATGAGATGAAGTGGTACTTGAATGCTCTACAAATTGCATTTGACATTACTATGTTCAAGATGCATCGGAACATCTTTCACTAACTGACGACTCACATGGTTGTGCATACGTAAACTGTTACTCTCAATAATGACGACTTCGTTTCCACATTAATCTCCGATTTCGTTTCCTACATGTACCAATCAGTTGACATAATTGTACTCTTGAAAATGGCTAAACAGCCGAAATCCGAATTGTGACAAAACATAATAAAGTAATACAGTCAAATGGAGTTTAAATCATTTAACAAATGTTGCATGACCGTGGCTCATGAATACAACAAAATATCGTTGACTATGTTGTTCATATACTTCACATTGATTTACAATTTTAATTTGTTTATTATTCTTGTGTTCCCGAAGCAGCGTCAGATCCAAGTCACTGTCCAGAAAAAAAGCTGCAATTCTCATTATGTCTCAATGATTTATAATTGATAAAAACCGTAACTGATTAAAAATGCTTGCACATCAAATAGGCTTTCAAATAAAGAGTTTGGAATTAAGTCGAATTTGTAACATCGTATTCACTGTCCGTAGTGGAATAATTTATCTCTGTATTATCCATCGTGTTTCTTCATTTACATTAAACTACTTTAGGAGAAGTGGATACCAAAAAAGTATTACATTCAGCATCTTTTATTAATTGTATTTATAAAAGCTGATAACTTAAAATTTGCATTTTATTACGTAATTATTCAAGCTACTTTATCTTCACCTGTTCGTGGGTAAGAAGTACAGTGCCACTTTTCTTGGAATTGCTGTTCCCTTACTTCCTCCCTCCACCCAACGTACTGTTCCAAAAGCATAAAATATTTGTGTACCCTTTGTTTTATCTGTTTAAGGTTCCTTACTATTCTTACAGTTGTACTATGTTACCGCTTTTTGCTTAATATTTCTTTCAGGATGTTCTTAGTTTCTAGTTAAATCGCTAACATACCGCAGTGACACAGTGAAAGAGTCGTTCCGCTCAAAAATTCCTAATTTCCAAACACTCTTTTGAACGAGCGTATTTCGCAACGTCTTTCAAGACCTTGCTTAGAATTTTGTTATGCACGTCTCCGAACCCTCGGAGAATATGTTTTGGGTTTACTGTCCAATGTGTCCACATACTGAGTAGGGCTCAACAGACATCGGTTGATGGATGCGGAAGAAATAAATGTTTTCAGAGCTTTCATAAAATGTTTTGAATGATAAAAAACGCCGTTTTGCTGACATTAAAAGTTTGTGCAATGATTATGTGGGGCAAATGTTTGTATAGCTTATGGGACTTAACTACGGGGTTATCAGTCCCTAAACTTACAAACTACTTATGAATTAGCTAAGACTAAGGACGGCACATATATTCCATACCCTAGGGGGGGATTCAAACCCCCGACCGTAGTGGCCGTGCGGACCGTGACTGGCGCGCCTCAGTCCCCTCGGCCACCGCGGTCGGCCACAAAACAGAGAACTTGTACTGATGAGCGATAACTGGGCCCTTTTAACGCCGAGGACCGTTGACCTATTTTAAGCCTCGGTTAATGATGAGTGTAATACTTAATGGCCACTTGACGCCAAACGCATACAGAATCAGTAACCGAAAAACTTCCCTCTTCAGCGACCCTAACGGTTAAATTACTAATTACGTGTTTACACTTTTCCAGTAATGGGCAATTTAGTTGTAGCACGGTAATCGTAGCTTCGTCTTACGGCAGTAGTGGAGGGGATGTGACGATCGTTCCCAACGGCTGATAAAAATCTACTGAAAACTCTTTGCAGCAAATCCCTGGTTCCTAAATATTCCGTTTATAATAAAACGGGTCTGCACCATTTGCGGATATATCGAGAAACAGAATTTGTCTAACAAGCGACACCTATGAACCACAGTAATAGATACGAGGGTTAGTTGGATAATAAGTTTCCCCTGTCGACTGTTGACAGAGTTGCGTATGAAAGGAAAAAAATAGAATGAGACATTAAAGTAGGACATATCTTTATTTTTCTACATAATTTCCAATTTCATAGAGACCTTTGTCATACAGCTTTATTAACTTCAAACAGCCTTCCAGGAAAAGTTCAGGGCATATACATGTGGCGTCTGTTCCGAAAGAACAGACGTCACTTTTGATCCTGCAGTTGTTATTATTTAATATTCACAGAATATATGACATCAACTGCGATTGGGCAAAGGTGAAAATGTGTACCCAGCTGGGACTCGCACCCGGGTCTCCTGCTTTCTTTATTACTCCTAGGTGTGGTTTGAGAAAAACTGACCCTCTTCCTGCCGGCCACAGGAAGTTTTCTCTTTCCGTGCCGTAGCAATTACACCAAAAAATAAGATCTTAAGTCGTAAGCCAAAAATCAGAGTACTTCTCGTTTTCACCAACACTTACTTAAGATACTGTTCTAATGGTAAATAAAGCAGCATTTTTTTTCTTTGCAGGAACAGAAGTGACGTCTGTTCTTCCGGAACAAATAATATGCCGGTGACGGGCAATGATCCTATCGTTAGTGGGGAGGGGCGGGCAAGTTTGAAGCCCTTACTCTTACGGGAATTAGTTTCATAACTACGAGTTTGAGTACTGTGGGCAGGGGGAAGCGTACTTAGGTAGTCCTTGCATGTGCGGTGATCACTGTGTCCCCAGTGGTGTAGGGGTCAGCGCAACTGCCTAGAAAGCAGGAGACTCGGATTCGAGTCCCGGCTGGGTACACATTTTCACCTTTGCCCAATCGCAGTTGATGTCATATATTCTGTAAATATTAAAATTCAGGGCATTGCTGACGGAAAAACCATTGAACGGCTTGTTTGACGTCAGCATTGCTCCCTTTGGGGCTCCCTGTAATAAACCTAGCCGTCTGCCTCCGAATTACGTCTATATCTTCCTCCAAGCACTTGAGTAATATTAAAGTCGAGTTCGGATAAACGTTATGCTTGCAATCTACCAATAAAAGGAAGTCAACCACTCGCGTTTCCGACGACTGTCCTTATATGCTCGTCTCGTTTCAGATGTTTGAATGCGTTATTAGTAGTGTACTGCTTGACAGAGTAGGGTCAGTTAAATATTACAAGATTGTTTCTCCTACTCACCTACTCATCTGCATCTTCTTATATTTTTCCACATTTAGAGCTAGCTGTCATTTCTCAAACCGCCTAGAAATTTGGTCCAAGTCATCCTGCATCCTATTACAGTCATTCAATGACACCTTGCTACACACCAGAGCAACATCATCCGCAGATTTCAACTCACTCTGACCGTCTGATCATTTATGTAGATAGCAAATAATAGCACTCCTATTGGCGCCAGTTGTACTCCCATAACTTCGGATTCTTCCCACCGTATCGTCACAATGCAATCTGATAATGCGCTACCTCGCGTGGCACGCACTGTCCAAGACATCTTCCTCCCCCATCGGATTGGATTTCATTGTTGCCTTGGTCTTTCTCTTCTACCCATCTCCCGCCTATCGGAAACGTCCGGTTGGTGATAGTGTAGGGGGTGGTCCTGGAATCACCGCCTGCTGTTAGGCCAGATCATCTTTGGCAATATGTGGAGGCATCATGGACTGCTGCACCCCAAAAACACATTCAGAACCTCTTCCATTCACTGCCGAGGGGTGTAGGAGCGGTAGTAGCCGACACTTGTAGCAACAATAATAAGTTATGTAGTATCCATTTACACATGGTACCAGCCAGTACATGAAACTATAACAAAAGAGTAAAAATAGAGGACAAGTATAGAACCTTATGGAAAGGGCAACCTGTAGGTTTAAGTAAACATAATGAACAACGTAACACAGGAATTAGCTTGGAAGGATTTTTTTTTTAAATTTTTCTGAACTCTTTCTACAGAATACTAACAGTGACCCATGAGTAAATTTCATTTCAGACATGAAATGTGCATAGAATATTAAGATATTTTAATTTTTGTGGTAGCTTACCAAACACGAATTTAACAGGATACAGGGCACCTTTCTGCACAAGAGTTCAAATGTTTAAGGTTATGGAACCGAACTGCATTGGTCATCAGTCCCTAGACTTGAAAACTACATAAACTAATATGCTAAGGACAACAAATACACCCATGCCCAAGGGAGGATTTGAACAAATGGGAGCAGACACGCACTCCGCAGCAAGGCGCATTAGAGCGTAAGACGACTCCCGCGCTGCTTTACAACAATGAAGAGGGTGCCATCGAAATGCAGAGAGGAAGTTTCTGACTAGTATTTATTTACTGAAAACTGCGTTCAGACCGTGACTGGCGCACCGCAGTCCCTTCGGCCATCCCTATACGTCTTTGCTTACGCATCCGCATCGAAATCTAGCTTCGCTAAGAGCACACTGCAGCTAGGCGATCAAAAGGGAACTTTTTTGACTACCCTCTACATTTAATTTTTGCATTCTGCGTAGTACTGTCTGCATGTGCAGAAGTGAATTTCTGTTAGATAGCGGCGCTGTTAAATTTAGAGTGTAATTCAGTTCGTTTCACGCATTTTGGCCATTGCTCAAACTCGAAGAGGAAAGGCCGTCCAAATTAGACTCCGAAGATTAAAGCCCGGGCAGGCAGCACGGCAGGGCGCAATACCTGGCGCCTCGTGTCAGCCCTTAATTGATTCGCCCGCCCGCGCCCTCGCTGCTGGCGGAATCAGAGCTCACAGCTGTGAATGCCGCCTGCTTCCCCAGAGCCATTACTCATTAAGGAAATTGGCCGGGAGTTAAGCGATGCTCCGCCTTCCGCAAGACGCCGACCAGAAGCCCGCTGGCGAGCTCTTCATTTGGACGGAGTCCGTCGGCGGTGCCAATAGTCCTGCCTCTAGTCCGTTGCCTCTCCAGTTCATCAGGTACGAGACTGCTTCTCAGTATGGTTATTAAATGTGGCAGTAAACGTCCATAATATTACCATTCACGGACGTATTTGCGTCTGTGGACGTTTATAGATACTGGAATCTTGTTAGCAGTGTATTGTGCTTAAACCATACTAGCTGAAAACCCGGCGTTGCCCGGGTATTTATTTATTTATTCAAGCCTTGAATTAGTACTTCTCCTGTCCCTTCTCTCTCTCTCTCTCTCTCTCTCTCTCTCTCTCTCTCTCTCTCTCTCTCTCTCTGCCCAACTCCTTTTTTTCTAAATCACGTTATATTTCTCAGAGAATATATAAGAAATAAGTCTGTCGGATAATGTACAAAATTTCAAGCACAGTATCCAAACAAACAAAGATAGGGATCAAAATACAAATGACAACACCGAGCAAGGTGGCTGCAGCAGTGGTAGCAGACTGGACTGGCATTCGGAAGGACGGCGGTTCAAATCAGCCTCCAACCATCCAGATTTATGTTTTCCGTGTCTTCCCTAATTCTCTTCAGGCAAATGTCGGGGTGGTTCCTTACAAAGGGCACTGCCGATTTCCTTTCCCATCCTTACCTAATCAATCCCAGCGTAAACTCCCTCTCTAATGACTACGGCCGCGGTGGAGTTTCCGAGCGGTCTAAGGCGCCTCGCTGCGGAGCGTGCGGTTGCTTGCCGTCGGAGGTTCGATTCCTTCCTGGGGCATGGGTGGGTGTGTTTGTCCTTAGGTAAGTTTACCTTAGTTTAAGTAGTTTGTAAGACACGGACTGATGAGCACGCAGTTTGGTCCGATAGATTTACAAACATTTGAAACATTTCTAATGACCACGCTGTCGATGGGGAGTTAAACATTAATAATCCTCCCTTCCTGATTATAAACAATATTTCTTATGACTTGTCCAGAATCTAATACTCATATTTTCTGTGGTGAGCCCATCCCAGAGTAAGCGACGTAGAGCTGTCTTTGTGAGAAACATTTCAAATACACTCCACAGTATTGAGTAGATTGCCCTGTGATTTATTAATCATAATATAAAATGCAAGTCTCACTGCAGACTGCAGTCTCTTAAAGTTAAAGTTAAAAGCCAGATGTGTCGGAAATAATGGGTGTTTGTCGGATGGACACTGTTTCAGTCTCTTCCTTCACTTGCACCATCTCTAGAAGTCTATTGCTTCTTCCTACTGCGGTATGCCCTTCATAGTTCAAAGTTCTCAACAGCACTGTCATCTTTGAGGAATTTCCTTAAGCTCACTGGAATACACGAGTGTCTTAGCAATAAATAAGAAATGTAATAAAACTTGGCGCCTGATGTGGAAGTTTTTTACCCATTGCAGTATATATGATCTCCTATTTATTATATTGTATAATTTTTCAGGTATTTATTTACGTGGTGCATGACTGCAAAATCCTTTGCGAATACAAGTAGTAGTAAATAAGTAATAGATTAAAACTTAGTGCGTGATGGACGGTTTTCCATTAACGATTCTGTTTAGGTGCTCGTAACTCATGAACTATGTGTTGTTCTGTGACACAATTTCGAAGGTACCTTCAGCTGTATGTCTGTACACTGTCTACAAAATTTTCTGAGGGTACAATATGTAGTGTAAAATTATAAATTTCAACGTTAAACCGAATGCCGTAGTTTTACTCCCTGAACAGCGGAAAAGTAGTAAGCGAGGAACTTTCTTTCCTTTCATAATTTTGCTATGGTTGTCAGCGATAAAAAGTTTCCTAAAGGTTTGAAATTATGTTTAAAGTTTGTTGCAAGTCAGTAAGTACTCTCCTTCTCAAATAGTGGACTGATAAAGTCTCACTATCATGTGCCGCAAGACAGGGAAATTTATAATGTCATATCGGCCCTATCGCAAAATCCTTTCTTAGCTGACGTATTCTACCTATAAACTACATTCCTGCCAAATTTCAGTTTCATAAGTGAAGTAGTTTTTGAGACTTCGTAGTTAGTCAGTGAGTGAGTGAAAGAGCGTCCTTTCACTTTTATACAGATAGAGTTACGGAAGGCCCTGAGTTTATGAGAATTATGAATCCCTTCAAGGTGTGATATCACTCAAGCTTACACACACACACACACACACACACACACACACACACACACACACACTCACACGCCTGAGGGAGAACTCAAAACTCAGACGGAAGCAATCCGTGACATGGTTTCTTAAGACCACGTGGGTCTGCGGTTTGCTGATGACATTGTAATTCTTTACGAGAATGTAAACGATCTGGAAGAGACATTGAAACGTGAGCGGAATGGAAGGTGTTCTGAAACGAGTCTATAAGAAGAACTGTAACAAGAGCAATCCAGGTGCAGTTTTTAACACAGGTCGGCGGCAAGTAACATGCATTGTCTTAGGGATTTAACGTCTTTTCGTGAATAGAAAGGACGTCTTTTGATTCGTGTTTCGATTCTCCGTCACGATTGACTTATAATAACTTTATTATAGATACAAACATCCTACTTATGGTGAAAACACCTATTCAGTTAGGTACTAATTTCGTAACTCCATCTCAGGACACTCTCAAGTAATGTTAGGCGTTTATTGTGTTCCTGGTTCAGTAAAAAATATAAATGGCGAAAAATGTATTAGAGTTTTGTGAACTAATACTCGTGGTGGAAACTCCATCACTTCACACATCTTTATGTCAAGTCAGGCTACGAGAATCTCGTCAAAATCGAGTATCAATACAACACAGCCGCGGCGTAGCGGAAGAGCGCATTGAGGCGCTATGCTGCGATGCGCGAGGCCGTCCCCGTCGGGGGTTCTAATCCCCTCCCCCCCCTCGGGGATGGATGTCTTCATTATAAGGTACATCATAAGTAGTTTGTAAGTTTAAGGACTGATGACCCATCAGTTAAATGCCATAAGCTTAACAAACACTTGAACGTTTTTGAATAAAACACTAAAGTTTTGCTCGATAAGCAACGGCTGCATGTGATGGGATTGATTCCAGAACAAGGTACTTCGTCATATCATTCCATGTTTAAAAAAGGTGTACGGGCATTTACTCAGTCATGAGTACAGAGAAACTGTTAGTGATGAGCAGTTGTGCGTTATGCTGTTCCTACCCATTGAGGGTTCAACTTCTCCGTCAGGAATGTGTGTGTGTGTGTGTGTGTGTGCGTGTGTGTGTGTGTGTGTGTGTATTGTTTAAGCAGTTTGTATGCAGGTACTGATTACTACCGCAAGAGCCGGTGCGAGTATGATCGCCCCCTTGTGTATCGACCTATCGGGTCTTGATCGTCTGTTTATCTTTGGCACGTGCGATCTTTGCCGTGGGCTGTGCCGTGGAGAGGCGAGGGAACGACGTGGTGGTATGTTGACAGTGTTGAGTGCGACGTGAGCAAGTTCGGTGGGAGGCATACACGGAGCGGTGATGTGTGTGCGGAGGTCCGTATGCGGCAACATGGCACGGGTATTGCTGATGCTGTGAAGATTACCGCCGCTTCTCCAGGTGTCTACCAGTGAACGGCTGAGGTCTGTGGGGCGGGACTGTCTGCCTTACCGGAAAGTGTGGTTTTCGCTATCGGGAACGATTTTTCAAAGTTGTCCGCGCGCATGGTGGTGCGTTTCCTAGAGCAAAGGCCGACTGGTGTAGTATTGCTGGCTGTTACTAAGCTTGGCGAACGGAGTTTGCTGAAGTTTTGCCGCTTTAATACGAACTCGTAATCTGTTAGAGGAAGTTCTCCGGCTCTCCTTCCCTAAGTGTTACTCTGTTTGTAGTTGAGTGTCGCTGACCTACCTAACTTGGGGAGATTTTGTTTCTCTGCAAGCCAATTTCTCTGAATTTAATTTTGTTTAAAGTTAGTTTTGTTGAAGAACTCTAGTGGGAATTGTTTCGTACACCCGTAGCTAATGCATTTAAGCTTCTTAGGAGGGTTCGTTTACTGTCTGGTGTCAAAAGTAAAGTGTTTTACCTTTTTGTTTTAATGCCTTCCATACTTTGTAGTTATACCTCTGTGTTATAGAGCCAGTTACTAGTTGGGTTGTGGCTGTTGTAGTGGGGCCCGTGGCTGGCGTGCTTAGTGGGACTGTTGGCTGTTTCGTACGAGCGGCCGTGCTGTGTGCGGGGTCAGTTTAAGCTACCGGATTGGTTGCCGTCCGTGTGCTCCTGTGGTTGAGAGTACGCCAGTTGGTCTTAGGCTTGGGATCCCACCTTAAGTTACGTGATTGTCTTAATTTTGTAAATTTTTCACTGAATTCAATCTACATTGTGAACTTGATGTCTTAAACGGGCGCCAGATTTAAGCTTCTGTTTTTAAAGTGATCCTTGTAGTGTAGTTCGTGTGGCGAGTTTTCATGATACCGAAGGCTCTGTGCATTTTCAGACATTAAGTGGCTCCTTTAGGAGCCAATGAAAATTTTCTTACTCTTGTAAAAGTAGTGTAGTTTTCGTTACAATTGGCTGCAGTGTTTCAAAAAGTCGTTCGAAGGTTTGAAGGAGTTTTGTATTTTATTTGCTGTATCATTTTGGGATTCAATCTAATATATTTAAAAGAATCTTTTCAGTATAGTTTTTTTCCTCTAAAAAGTTAAATCTATTGTTAAATGAACTGTGCGTTTCAGTGAAAGATGTTCAAAACAATCCTTGGGCAGTCCTGCCAAAATTCCTGTAAAGTTTGTTTGTCTTACCACTCGCTGGCCAAGTTTTGCATAATTGGTGCTTTCACTGCAGTTTGGACCCATAGTTCTACAAACATTTGAACATTTAATATGGAAGTTTCCTTAGAGGTTTTACTTATCTTAATCAAGATTTTATTATCTGTTTAGGTCGATAACCGTATTACGCTGTAACATGGAAAGGCATGAAACACGTAGCGAGACAGCATCTTCTGTCTACGCCAGTAATCCGAAAAAGAGAGAGCTGTATAATCAATACTGTAGTTCTGATCGCATATTCTAATCCAATTCAAATTCCGAGAAATCTGATAACAAACACAGAATGGTGAATTAATTAATAATCCTTCAAACTTCATTTGCACTATTAAATTTTGCCTACGTAGAGGAGCATCAGTTGGAGGGGTGAAGATAATTTTTGTTTCCCCAAATTAATAGACATAGAATAAGCCGAACGTTGCGAAATCTAGTTTGGTTTCCTGGACGTTATTCCAAACCGAACGCTGTAAGCACGAGGTGGGGAAGGGGGACAAGTTTCCGAGCTTTGGGCATTCGTGCCAGCCCAGGACACCCAACCTGAAGGCCGGAAGCTAGTCGCTGTCTGTAGCCAGGAACACCTGTTCCGGCTGGCTCTCTCTTCCTCTGTTAGGTTGCCTACATGGACCTATTCGCATACTTTGCAAGTGTACACAGGTCCGTTGGCCGTGTCCATAAGTAGCCTAGTGAGCAGCTCTCCAATACTATTGGGTTGTAGATTGGGTTGTAGATTCTAATGGTGTTAACATTGCGAGGACAATTTGCTTCCGTTTCCGATAGCACGTACTTCTCATTACCTTGGGAGCAGCCTGTCTTAGCCAGCCGCGACGGTAAGGAGCGTGATAGCTACCTTGATCCGATCCCT
This sequence comes from Locusta migratoria, assembly GCA_026315105.1. NCBI lineage: Eukaryota > Metazoa > Arthropoda > Insecta > Orthoptera > Acrididae > Locusta > Locusta migratoria. The sequence goes on from CM048747.1 coordinate 110,908,046, forward strand.
GTTTCTCTTACCATTTGCGTAACCTGTGGCTAGTTCTGTTTCATCTATGTGCTCTCTCTGAGGACTCAGCCTTATTCTCTTTACGTGTAAATTATTTTTAACGACTTGTCCTTCAGCAAGTCTATATCTCGCCTAGTTGCTATATTCAGTGAGCAGTTGTACATGAAAACTTGTGACAGGGCTACCTCTGATGTTGTCTTACTTTCCCTCTTTTTAAAAGTTAATCATCTACTAGACAACGAAACAGAGGCTGAAGAAACGAAGTCCAATCGTGTGAGACAGGAGATCCGCAGATGAGTGATGTTTTTAGGGAACATTGTTAGTCGGTGCTTTTTTGGAAATTAATTCTTGAATCTCTTAATATTTATTTAATCTCTCATAAAACGAGAGATTGCACATACTGTTACACCCATCAATATACACCACGCTACAACCGGTTAATACAGATGGAATGACTGAATGTTTTATCTCACAGAGTTTGTTATGCCAGATTCTAATATGTGTAATAAAGTGGAGTTTACAAATGAATGGACTCATTAAAGTGTTTCCTTTTGTGTGAAATATCATAGTGCTAATTATATTTGGTGTGATTACCATAAAGAGCATTTTTTTTTCCAGTGGTTTGTAGTGGAACAGTGGAACGACGATACCGCGAAGCGATTGAACCGCAAGACAGGTACGTTATTTTGGGTTTATTAACATCAGGCGGAACGCAATTCAGGTCGTTCGGATATGGAGAAGAGGAATCATCCATTAAAACAGAGAGCAGTGCCCTCGACACTTATATTTTAGCCTGAAATGAATATCAACGAGTATTCGAAAATAGCGCTACATCTGCGCTTGGACAACAACATCCAACGAACATCTGAAGTTAGTGAAAATTCCTGCCTGACGAGGCAGTATGCATCCAAGCCCCTCACATATCCAGAATTTCCTGTACAAATTTAATCAGTTACTTGTAATTCGTCGTAACAGGGAGGAGGGAGAAAGAAGAGAAGCCGCGGTGGAAAGGGCGAGCGCATAGAATCGCTATGCTACGATGCGCGAAGCCACTCCCCAATCCCCACTCGGGCATGTGTCGTCTTTAGTATAAACTAGTTCATAAGTAGTTTGTAAGTTTAGGGACAGATGACCCCGCAATTAAATCCCTTAAGCTTAACAAACAACATAAAGAAGAGGAAAGACAGTGAAAAGGGATGGTGAAATGGACGACGAGAGTAATAAACAAAACAAATATGATGGAAAGTTGACCAGGAGTAGTTCATAAAATTTAATTAATTTATGTTCATTACATTTTGCAAAATGTTCAAATGTTTGTAGAGCTTATGGGACTTAACCACGGGGTCATCAGTCGCTAAACTTACAAACTACTTACGAACTAGCTAATACTAAGGACGGCACAAATATCCATGCCCGACGGGGATTCGAGCCCTCGACCGTAGGGGCCGTGCAGAACGTGACTGGCGCACCGCAGTCCCCTCGGCCACCGCGACTGGCATTATATTTTTCTATAGATTTTTGTTTTGTTTTTCTGTCGGAGGTATTCATTCCTTTGCACTTAATGCGGTGGTGGAGACTGTGGTACAAAACATGACGTCATAAAAATACACCAACAAGACAGCGGCGGCATAGCGACTTCCGGGCAACGCCGAGGGCACAGAAGAAAAGGGCAGAGATCTTCGTAAACAAATTTAATCTTGAGCACTTTATTATCACACTGAGAACTGAAGGCATACAATATCATGATGCGGCGTATTAGCAACGAGCACTGGGACGAAGTGCTGCGGTGCACGCGGGCGTTGGCCGTCGGGGGTTCCAGTTCCCCCCCCCCCCCTTCGACATGGGTGTTTGTGTCGTCCTTAGGTTAATTTACCTTCGTTTAAGAAGTTTGTTAGCTATGGACTAATAAGCAATTACTTGAGTCCGATAGATTTACAAACATATCAATATATATCATCCGATGTCGTAGTTTATTTCTGAATAACTAATATAAAAATATAAAAGATATAATTCCTTTATAAATTTCTTTGAAAAACTTTTGAACGAAGCAGTTAAGAAGGTTGTGCGTCTACAGTCCGGGACGAGAAAGATAGCATATCTATTAAAGAACATCACAATTTTATTAGTGCAGACTGTACGATATCATTGTATATAGACTAATGTCTTTGCTATCCAGAGTTATAACTTGTAACATAGCTAGTGTGTGGCACCAGTAGTTCAGTGGTTGAGCGTTGGCAATCGAGTAAAGTTGTTGAGTTGGGCAGTCGTGGTGTTATATGAGCTGCCGCAATTGGGCTGTCCATTTTAATAATTAGTGGCACACGGTTTGTTGTTCAATTTTTTGTGAAATTTGTTTTATATGGGTGTAAAGTTTTTTGAAAATAAATGTGTGCTCATGCCAAAGCAAACTGCATTTCTCTATTGAAAATTCTTAGTCATTGTTGGACGTAAGATATTAGGTGGTGCAGGGTCTGATAGGGAATAATAATGACTTTAGTTGTAGCTTCTAATAACTGCTCTACTAGTAGGGTAGCGGGAGATTGCAAGACCTTTGGAAGAGAAATAAATCAGGAGAATGTCAGCTGTGATGCACGTGAATTAACTAAGCTATTTCCGGATGTTAGTTTCGTTAAAGAAAGAAATGTCTGATTATCACCTAGCTCTCCCACATCCATCTTTTCTCTTCTGCAGACATCGTCATTTCTCCTTCGCTGCTGTGATCGCTGCTGTGATGTGCCTCTTTTGCCCGTTTTAGATAAGATAGCATGTCCTGAAATGTTTTTCCCGTTTTATAGGAGGTACGTCCAGAACGTAAGTTCCGTTTGGTTATATAAAACAAATGTGAACAGATACAGAAAAAATATCTATTGTACAAAAATCTATAACTGTTAAACTACTTTTCTACATAGCTGCCGAAATTTTGTAGGCACTTGTCATAGCGTGGCCCAAGTTTCTGTATGCCTTCTTCATAGAAGGTTGCCGCCTGTGTATTCAGCCATGTGGTCGCATGTTCTTTCAGCTTGTCATCATCGTTGAAATGTTGACCACCATGGACAGATTTTTAGGTGTAAGAAGAGGTGAAAGTGGCTAGGAGCGAGGCCTGGGCTGTACGGATGATGATCAAACACGTCCCAGTCAAATTCCCGTAAGAGTTGTTTGGTCACATTCGCCACATGAGGTCGGGCACTATCGTGGAAACAAACAACACCTTCTGATGGAAATCCTCTTCTTACGCCTAAAATTTGTCCTGTCAACACATCAACGATGACGAGCTGAAAGAACATGCTACCATGTGGCTGAATACACAGGCGGCAACCTTCTATGAAGAAGGCATAAAGAAACTTGGGCCACGCTATGACAAGTGCCTACAAAATTTCGGCAGTTATGTAAGAAAAGTAGTTTAACAGTTGTAGATTTTTGTACAATAAATATTTTTTCTTTATCTGTACACGTTTGATTTATATAACCAAACGGAACTTACTTTCTGGACGTACCTCTCTTTCTTAATTTGTACTTACTTCTGAATGAGTGTGACTAGTTTTTACGGTATGTGAGAGTGAATGTTTCTTGTCAGTTATTTCCAGTTGAGGTAATCGAGTAAGTGTGTGGTAGTGGTGTCCGGTGCGGCGTTGTACGAGATTCAGATCGCGGAGGCGGAGTAGATGACGACCGCTGATAGATGATCGCCTGGCTGGGCCAACAAGAATTTATACCGGCGCTCGGCGCGCCTCGCCGTCCCGCGGGCTTTTACTTCTTAATGCACGCGCCGTCATTTGTTGGCGTCAGGAAGCCGTCTGTTATCATTTAGGCGTACTTTGCGTCCGATACATAATGGCTGATTTATACGGTGTACAGATTTGTCACGAGCCAAGTCGGGCGGCCGCGGGGCCCGTATCTCCATAAATCACGGCTCGGCTCAGAGTTGCCGGCTGCTATGCTCGCGCCCCGTGCTGGGTTACCGCTCTGCCCGCCATCAGTTTCCTCCATCGCACGGGATCGCCGTTATTCACAACGACCGCCTCACGACAAGGAATCGTTCATTACACACAGCGGTCTGCCTGGCGCATGTGTGTGTGCGCGGGGACTTCCGAGAACTGCCGACTATTCTCGAAGCGCACAGACCTGGAGAGCCGATTCCGAGTATCGACTTGACTCTTGTAAAACCCGACCTCAACCAGCAAAAGGTCAACTGTACGAAATGGATTACTGTAAACGTTTTGGTATTCTTCTCGGCAGGCAACATGCTTTTTAGATTTTTCGCTCTTTTTATTTATTATTATTACTATCATTATTATTATTATTATTGTGGTTCACGGTGTGGGTTCCTGTAGTCATGTCCTAGTTCATGAACCACGGGCAACGTATGAGTGGCCAAGTAAGTGGTCCTGACAGTTGGGATTCCAGTTTCTTTGGAAAAAGGTTGGGCATCTCGGACATATTCTGAGTCGTGGCCATCTTTCTGCTCAGACGGCAGAGACTACCAAATCCACCGGTTAGTCCCTCAACCGTTAGGGTTAAAACCCAGTGGGGCCCTGGGCAAGTAAGGCTAGCAATATGCTTCCCAGGTAATTCAATATCATGCTGGCAGCAAGCAGAGCAAAATGACTCGGACATTTGGAGGTGATGGAGTCCCACCTCTAATTGACAGACCAGGGACTTCTCAGATGCGACCTGGCAAACGATCTGGAATGAGATGGGGAGCTATTATTATCAATTGGGATTACAATAGGAAGAAGGTAGAGCTGGCGGAGGCTTCAAGTAAGATGGGGATAGATGTTTTATCTGATAGTGATGTTAGAGTAAGAGGAGAGAAAGAGGACGAAGTCGGAAAATACAAGGTCTACCTGTCAGGAGTTAAACTAGGAAGAGCACAGTGGGGTGTAGGGTTTTACATCAGGAAAGCAATCGAACCCAGCGTAATTGCAATAAGTTACGTAAATGAACGACTGATGTCGATAGATTTGGCCATCTCCAGTAAGAAAATTAGAATTGTGGCATTGTATTCACCCTGTGAAGGGATAGATCAAGATGAGATGGACAGATTTTACAACGCACTTAGTGATGTAGTTTTTAGAGTGAGGGATAAGGATAGTGTTTTACTCATGGGTGATTTCAACGCCAGGATAGGAAATCGAACAGAAGGTTATGAAAAGGTTATGGGTTTGGAGAGGATATGGAGGCCTACAGGAACGGAAAACAGCTCTTGGATTTCTGTTCCGGTATGGGCTTAGTTATCACAAACTCCTTCTTTAGGCATAAGGACATTCACCGCTATACGTGGGAAGGAAGGGGAACCAGATCTATCATTGACTATATAGTAACAGACCAGGAATTCAGGAAGACAGTCGAGGACTGTCAGGGGGTTCTTTGATGATACTAATCATTATTTAATCTGCAGGGAACTTGATTTTGTGAGGCCAAAAGAGCAGAAAGTCAGGTCCATGTGTAGAAGGATAGGAGTGGAGAAGCTTCAAGACAAGGAAATTAGGCACAAATACATAACAATGATCTCGGAAAGGTACCAGTTAGTTGAATGTAACGATTTACAGTCACTGGAAGAGGAATGCTCAAGGTACAGAGACACACTACTTGGAAACAGCTACAGAATGGAAAAGAGGTGTGTAAAGCCAGGAAGAAGCAGACAGCTTGGTGGAATGACACAGTCAAGGCAGCCTGTAAAAAGAAAAAGAAGGCATTTCAAAACTGGAGCTATACTAGAAGTCAGGCAGACAGAGAACGTTATGTTGAAGAAAGAAAGCCAAACGGATAATTACAGACTCCAAGCTGAAATCATGGAAAGACTTTGGAAACACGCTGGAGTCTCCGGGCCAAGCCGCGGGAAAACCATTTTGGAGCGTAATTAGCAATCTTCGAAAGGGAGGGAAGAAGGAATTAACAAGTGTTTTGGACAGGTCAGGAAAGCTTCTAGTCAATTCTGTGGATGCCTTGGGCAGATGGAGAGAATATTTTGAAGAATTGTTCAATGTAGGTGAAACGTTCAATGATGTATCTGATTTTCAGGTAGAATGGGATAGGAACGACGATGGAAACAGGATCTCATTTGAGAAAGTGGAGAAAATGGTAAGTAGATTACAGTGCAATAAAGCCACTGGGGTGGATGAAATTAAGCCGGAACTCGTCAAATACAGTGGAATATCAGGTCTCAAATGGTTACACAGGATAACTGAAAAGGCGTGGGAATCGGGACAGGTTCCGTATGACTGGACGAGAGCGGTAATCACGCCAATTTTCAAACATGGAAACAGAAAAGATTGCAACAACTATCGAGGTATCTCTTTAATTAGCGTTGTAGGAAAAATACTCTCAGGTATCGTTGAAAGGAGAGTGCGAGTATTAGATGAAAATCAGTGTGGGTTTAGGCCTCTTAGAGGCTGTCAGGACCACATCTTTAGCTTTCGGCAGGTAATAGAAAAGTGCTATGAGTGGAACAGGGAATTGTATCTATTGTTTCATAGATCTGGAAAAGGCTTATGACCATGTTCCTAGGAGGAAACTAATGTCAGTTCTTCAAGATTATGGTATAGGAGGCAAACTTCTACAGGCAATTAAAGGGCTTTACGTAGACTGTCAGGCAGCTGTTAGAGTAGATGGCAAATGAAGCTCATGGTTCATGGTAGTCCCAGGGGTAAGACAAGGCTGTTACCTGTCACCACTGTTGTTCATACTATTCATGGATCACATGTTGAAAACAGTAGACTGGCAGGGTGGGATTAAAATAGCTAAAAAAAAGCAGTCTCGCATATACGGATGACTTAGTTGTAATGGCCGATTCGATTGAAAGGTTGCAAACTAATATTTCAGAGCTCGATCAGAGGTGCAAGGATTATGATATGAAGATCAGCATCTCCAAAACGAAAGTAATGTCTGTGGGAAAGAGATTCAAACAGATTGAGTGCCAAATAGGAGGAACAAAGAACAGGTAGACAGTTTCAAGTACCTGGTATGTATTTTCTCACAGGATGGCAACATATCGAAAGAACTGGAATCGAGGTGCAGCAAAGCTAATGCAGTGAGTGCTCAGCTAAGATCTACTCTCTTCTGCAAGAAGGAAGTAAGTACCAAGACTAAGTTAGCAGTGCAACGCTCTACCTTTCGACCAACTTTGTTGTATGGGAGTGAAAGTTGGGTGGATACAAGTAAACTTATTCATAAGATAGAGGTTGCAGATATGAAAGTAGCAAGAATGATTGCAGGTACCAATAGATGGGAACAATGGCAGGATGGTGTCCATAATGAGGAAATCAAAGAAAAGCTTGGAATGAACACCTTAGATGAAGCAGTTAGAGCGAACAGACTGAGTTGGTGGGGTCATGTTACACGCATGGGAGAAGCAAGGTTACCTAAGAGACTCATGAGCGCGTCAGTGGAGGGTGAGAGGAGTCGAGGTAGACCAAGAAGAAAGTACTTAGATTCGGTGCAGAATGATTTTGAAGTGAAAGGCATAACATCAGACGAAGCATCAATGTTAGCATTGAATATGGGATCGTGGAGGAATTTTGTTAGAGGTACTACGCTCCAGACTGAACGCTGAAAGTCATAATCAGTCTCTAATGATTATTATTATTATTATTATTATTATTATTATTATTATTATTCTTTTCTTCTTTGAGGTAATGATGTATTTGAAACGACTATAACGACTGCGTGCTGAGAATTTGTGCCGCTTCTTTGATACACTAATGGCTATCCAAACGTCAGCACAAAGAAAGACATGTGATATCACAGCCAAATTTGTGAAATTTGAAACATTCCGGCCGTACGGATTGCTCCAATAAAATTTGGCACCACTGCCAGATGTCCGTAACTTGCCAGCACCACATTTGTACTACACAGGGTAAGGCAGCTAAGTCGTTGTAGCCCAAACCGTAATAGATACAAAGGTGTCGTTTGGACAGTGAATTACAGGGATACGGGCTACTTGAATAAATGACATTTCATTTTTTGCATTTTTTTTATTACAGACATGACTCCATATTCAATTTTTTTAATGGAAACCTATGTTAAATTATAGCGTTAAATTTTGGGCTTAAAAAGACGGTTTCAAATATGTGTGTATCATATATTTAGACGATTAGTTTTTGAGACGCAAATATGTTCCCGTATCGTATTCGTGCTTCGAAGCGGCGTTGTTTGTGTAAGGATGGACTCGCGACATTCACCATGTAGTCTACACAACAGGAAAGGTAGCATTGGACTAGGCCGCTTCGAAGGCCGAATATGATGGAACACACCTGTGTCCCAAAATTTTTTGGCCAAATATTGTGATATACACATATCTACATGAAGTTTAATATCTGATTTCTGTATTTTCTTTGTCTTATATGAAGGAAATAAGCACCTGATGATGCAAATTAATTTTGCGAAACCGGTCGTGTGAACTCAATAAAGAAATTTTAACAGTAGCAGTTGTGTGCTGTCAAGAAAAAGAAGCTACTGTTCCTACAGAACAACGAACCGTTAATTTGTCAAAGAATCTGAAGTATGTTCAGTAAATTGTCCATAATACCTTACTGTAACTAACACACAAACACTCACACACACACACACACACACACACACACACACACACACACACATATACAATGAAAATCAACTATTGAGAGACTAGACTTAAAAGTGGAAGTAAACCGAGGAGTAAGGCCGGATCCCGACTTCGTCCTGCGCCAGTCGATGGCCTTCTTCCGGTATTCTTCGTAGTCAAGCTATACGGCGATCTTCAAAGAACGGCGGCTTCCTAGGCTGGGAAGTGAATGCCGGTGTACTCGCCAAGCACATCGTATATAGCCCTACGTCGAAACATTGGTCTCTTGAAGGTTCTGTTGGTTTTTCCTCGGGTATTTTCAATAGGTGACGTCTGCAGCTATCGAACTATGCTGTCAAGCAAACACGTATGTTTTGCGTGTAGAATGCATGGTAGGGGCCGTCTATAGGCAGGCACAACAAAAACATTGTTTTACTTACACGTAAATTTAGATCCCAAATCATCATTGTTCAAATGTAGCACTTCTTGCAAACTTCTTCACACCCATTTTACTTGTTTACACGCATTATTTTCGTCTTTGATCATGTCGAACTAGTTTTGCTTCCAATTTCTTACGTATATTTTACAACAGGTGCTTTTTTGTTGGACAGACATGTGAACTCACATCATAGAATGTGTTTACATTTTAACATTTTAAAACAGCTTAGATCTATGAAGCAAAAATTTGTGTCGTACACAAAATACGAATTACAAAGATGTTACAGACATATAGAGCTATAAAATATTACAAAATTTGAAGATTTGACAGTGGAGCCACACCGTCGATTCCAGAATATAAAATGACCATCAACAAATAATAATATATTTCTTAGGCACTGAGAAATATGGGCGTGAGTAAAGTTGAGGTAATTTTAACATGTTGATTTCCAGAGTATTTAGATACATTATTTTGTAATGTGAGATTTTTGATACATTTGTATTTATTATATATTATTACTTTTTGTTTCATAGATATAAACACTTAGACTAGAAACTCGATATTGAAAGGTAAACGCAGTCTATCGTGTGAATTCACTTCTCTGTCCACCAAAAACGCGACTGTGGTCAAATATACATAAGACATGAGAAGGCAGAGTTATTTGGACATGATAAAAGACGAAAATAACGTGTGTAAAAACAAAAAGCGTGTGTGAAGTGTGCAAAAAGTGTGACATTTGGACAATGATAATTTGGACACTAAAACAAGCAATTGTCTTCACTGTAATTAATACCACATAATTTATTTTCAAACAGTGAACTCCGCCATATAACTACACAGTGATATGAATGCATAAGCACCCGGTGATGGGGAAAAGGCCGAAACCGGGCGTGTTTTAAATAAATATATTCTTTAATGTTGACTGGTAGCGGTTTTTATTCTCAACCCTACATCAGGAACAGTTATGGCGTTTAACTACATTCATCATGGAAAAACTCCACTGAACATTATTTACCGAAATGTGTAAACTTTGTGTTGGGAAAAATAGTGGCGGGACAGATTGCCGAACCGTCCTACGACAGGTTTTGAGAGTTCTGCAGCATACAGCCGCACCGTGACGTACCGACTCAACAGCTGCAATCGATCAGTGCGCGATCGATAGAACATGCTCGTTTCGAGTTTGAGTATTGTTTAACTGAGCAAGTCAGCTGTGTCCACGAATACCAGCTTGACGCATACGTTCACCCGCGGACATCTGTTGTTTGTGCACAGTTACTGTAAAGGATCACCGTTTCACTGTACCCAATTTGTATGAAACTTTTATGTGAATAACAGATTTTCTCAATTGTGGATTGACAGTGGCCATCCCATTAACTGCTGTGACATCACCTCACCTTACCCCATTAGATTTCTGTTTATGGTGCTGGTTAAGGGGAAATGTGTGCGGTATGAAAGTGCATACTAGCGAAGAATTCCTCATTGCAACTCCGACATTGATGACCGAATTAAATCTTGCTGAAGTAAGGTTCGATGAGCTACACTACACACCTTCCAATGCACTGACTCGTGCTTTGAGAAGAGATTTTTTTTTTTGAACATAATATTAGACTGGCCATCTGTACCACCATTATATTGTCCACCACAGCTTGAAAGTGTTTCGCTAAATAATATTCAATTTTTTCTTCGTGATCATACGTGGAAGTTTAAATTAAAAAATTTAATTTAGGCTTAACTGCGACTATTTTAAGAAACTGATTAAACACAATGCATTTCTGTTGCCAGTCACTATTCGTTATTATTCCCTCAAGGCGTTTCGAGGGTTAAACCCCCATCATTAGGTGGAATTTTATATTACATTGTGTACATGTGGATTGTATGACAAGATGACCTGTTGCACTGATTACAAGAGAAAATACAAAACAGTATGTAATAATGTGACTTTGTACCATTGTTCACTGAAGTTTAATGTAAATACACTCTTGGAAATGAACAAAGAACACCATGAAGTCGTCGACGCAGAGAGGGAAATTTTATTGAGATATTCTTGAGGCAGGCACGTGCAGCTCATGACGACCGATGTCGTTTCATGCGGTCCCTATCAATCTCATTGGGGGAGAGATCTGGCCAGGGTAGTTGACGTCAACGTTGAAGAGCATCTACATCTACATGGGATACTCTGCAAATCATATTTAAATGCTTGTCAGAGGGTTCATCGAACCACCTTTATACTTTTTAGCTCCCATTCCATTCTCGAATAGCGCGCGGGAAAAAAGAACACCTGAATCACTCCGTTCGAGCTCTGATTTCTCTTATTTTATTCTGATGATCTTTTCTGCCTATGTAATTGGGAGTCAACAATATATTTTCGCATTCGGAGGAGAATGTTGGCGATTGGAGTTTCGTAAGTAGCCCACACCGCAGCGATAAGCGCCGTTGTTGTGATGATTCCCTTCCCATATCCTGTATCATTCCGTAACTCTGTCTCCACTGTATCGCGACAATACAAAACGAGTTTCCCTTATTTGGACTCTTTCGATGTCCTCCGTCAAACCCATCGAATAAGGATCCCACGCTGGGCAGCAATACTCCTAAAAAGGACAGACGTCTGTTTTAGTCGATGCCTTACCATCGATTACTACAAACTTTGTCCTCTCTGACAGGAAATCCCCTATCGTCGCAAATTTGGGGCCATATACCCTAACCACGCAATTTGATTAAAACCCGTTTGTGAGGTACGGTGTCAAATCCTTCTGGAAATCAAGAAATATATAATCAGTTTGTCAGCAGCACTCATCACTTCGTATGAGTAAAGAGCTAGTTGTGTTTCGCAGGAAGGACATTTTCTAAATCCGGGTTGGGACAATAGAGCATTCTGTTCTAGATAATTCATAATATTTGAATATAGGATATGTTTCAAAAACCCTGCTGTAAATTGACGTCAAACAGGCCTGTCATTTAGTGGATTACTCCTACTGCCTTTCTTGAATATAGGTGTGATCTGTGCAACTTTCCAAACTTTTGGTACAGATCCTTCTTTGAGATAGCGGTTGTATATGGCTGTTAAGTAAGGAGCTATAGCTTCAGCATAATCAGATATCTACTGGGTATACAGTCTGGACCGGAAGACTTGTTCTTGTTAAGTGATTTAAATTGCTTCATTACTAAGAGGAAATCTACTTCAACGTTACTTATTCTGGCCTCTGTTAGTAATTCAAAATATGGAATATTGGTTTCGTCTTCTTTGGTGAATTAGTTTCTAAAGGCTGTGTTTAGTAACTCAGCTTTAGTAGCGCTACCATCGGCAGGATTGCCATTACTATCACGTAGTGAGGGTATTGTTTGTGTTATCCCTCTTGTATATCTAACATATGACCAAAATCACTTAGGGTTTTCAGTCAAATTTCGAGAAAGAGTTCCGTTGTGAAAAGTATTGTAGGCATCTCGCATTGAAATCCTCGCAAAATTTCGAGCTTCTATGTAGGGTCGCCAATCTTGGGCACGTTTCGTAGTACGGGATACGTGTGGACGTGCATTGTCCTGTTGGAAAAGCATATCGCCTTGTTGATGCATGAGTGATAGAACGACGTGTTGAATGACGTTATCAGTTACCGTGCACTGTTCAGTGTTGTCCGTCACTAGAGAACAGCCAGTATAGGATATAGCTTCCCACACCATGGTGCACGACCGTGCGTGCCGTTATGATGTCTCCGCTCACGACCCAACATCGTTCAGCCCGCCGCCATGCCCTTATGAAGGGACGAATGGACACATGTTGTCTTCAGTGATGAGAGTCGCTGCTGCCTCGGTGCCAATGATAGTCGTAAAAGTATGTGGTGTCTTGCAGGGGGCGCCAAAATCTGGAAAGAGGCAAAAGGGGCCGACACCTGGGATTATTGTTCAAATCAAATGTTTGTATAGCTTATGGGACTTCACTACGTACAGATTACTTACGAACTAACTTACACAAAGGACGGCACAAATGTCCATGCCCGATGTGGGATTCGAACCCCCGACCGTAGTGGCCGTGCAGACCGTGACTGGCGCGCCTCAGCCCCCTCGGCCACCGCGGCCAGCGGGATTATTGTGTATGGAGCCATATCCTACACTAGCCGTTGTGCTCTGGGGAAAATTGAACAGTGCACGAAACATTGAAACCATCATTCAACCCATCTTGCCACCGTTCATCCATCATCAAGGCGACATGCTTTTCCAACAGGACAATGCCCGTCCACACGTATCCATTACAATCCATCGTGTTCTAAGTGTACGTCAACTACCCTGACCATCCCCAGAACTGTGCCCCATTGGGACTGCATGAAACGTCATGATGGGCGGTCTGCATGTGCGGCACGAAATATGGCCCGGCTGAGGCACCAGGTGGAAACGGCATGCTAGCCATTCCGCAAGACTACTTTGACACCTCTACCATTGTCTCCATGCTAGAATTACAGCCTGAATTACTGCCAAAGGAGGATATACATGCTACTAGCGGTGAAACTGCTCACGCTCTGGTGCCTGTAGTCAAGTGCGAATGGCTGTATCTGTGTGATCGCGTGTTGTATACATCCTCAAGAATTTGTCAATAATATTTCCCTCTCCTGGGTCGGCGAACTCGTCGTGATCTTTTTTTTCACTTTCCAGGAGTGTATTTGAATGTGGAAATAAACGATTAACATATTGTACCTTGTACCTCCACTGTCACCATCCTTAACAGATGCAAACTACTTGCACTTAAGACGTAATACACCAAAGATTAATATTTTATACAGACATTGTCATTAACACAGTAAAAGCTTTTAAACAGTATGTGAAAAAGAGATAAAACGTTATGCTTTATATGGTGATAATCGGAAGACGAGTATGCAATGCACATATGTCTTTAGTCTAAAAAAATGTTCACTACGGGGTCATCAGTCCCTAAACTTACAAACTACTTATGAAATTAATTGATTTTTCCGTCGGTACTTGACAGAACATGATAATAATATCAAAAAGGAACAACTTCCAGTTGTTCCTTTTTGATATTAACTACTTATGAATTAACTGACACTAAGGACGGCACAAATATCCATGCCCGAGGGGGATTCGAACCCCCGACCGTAGTGGTCGTGTAGACCGTGACTTGAGTGACTCAGTCCCCTCGGCCACCGCGGCCGGCTGTCTTTAGTCTAAGTTCTTTGTATCTGTTAAAGGTAAACGTTGATGGGTGTGGTTGAATACATATAAGTGATTATAAGACAGTGTAGGGAATCTGTGACAATGGGATGTACGATATTTAGTTTATTCCCACATTCATATATTTACATTTAACTTCAGTGAACAAATTTACGAAGTTAATTCTGACATACTATTTTGTATTTTCGCTTGAACACAGTGCAAAAAGTCATCTTGTCATACAACCAACATTCACACAACACAATATAAATTTCCACCTGATGATGGGGGTTGTAACCCTTCAAACGCCTTGGGGGAAAATAAATAATAGTGAGTGGTAACATATATACCACGTGTTTTAATAAATACATGAAATTGTTTTGTATTCTTGAACCGTTTCAAATTTATTTGGTAACTGAGGACCAGATAGGAAGCATGTGGGAACAACCTTTTTCGTTCAAGCCTTGTTGTAAGGAAACATATTTTTTATTTCTACACAAGTTATTACAAACTAGGAATAATTTCAATTAGTTATACAGTTCAACTCGCCACAGTCAAGACAAATATAACTCAATGGTACTTAAATTGTGTCCTCAGAACGTTTAACATTTGATAAATCAGTGAAACAATTAAAGTCGAAGAAATAATAATTTAATGGTATTTAAGATTTGCCCTCAAAACGTTTAACATTTGATAATAAAACAATGAACACAATTAAAGATCAAATACCATTCTCTTCCATTTAAGTGAATCGTGTATACAAAATACAGTTACAATAAGAACAAGGTTAAAGATCGAGGCTTCCTCCTTTTACAACTGTCAATAAACATTAACACTTCAAACGACCAATTAGTCAAATTACAGACTTTCCCGGCCGCGATTAATTAAACCAACACCAAATGAAATTTTGTTTAAAATAAATTTGCTCTATATTAAATTTGCAGCGTGCCATACAACTTACAAGCAGAAAAAAACATTAAGACAATTTACAAATGAGAGTCTTGATGGCGGGCATATTTAGCTTTTAACTACTCCAGAACGACTTTTTTCTTTGAGACAAATACGTACGTGTGTACATAGGTAACGGCACTGCTTAAGTACGATACAGTCACTGTAAAATAATCCCCAAAGTGACTCCAAGAACCACGCTATGGGTTTTCAAGATACAGTAACTAATAGGAAACACAAGAAATGACTTATATTTCCAATATGTTGTTGCTCATCAATGAGCCCGATCGGCCACACTCTCCCAGTTCCGTACACCACGCTCAAACGCGGGACCTTGGCCCACGCAACCACTAGTCTCAGGTGGTGATATCACAACATATGCAAACAAACCAAGAGGCAGGTATTAATAGGCAGTCACGAAATGGAGATTCATGACAAGAACAAGCTTGGCCAGTTATACACAGATAAAACTTACAAGAACTTTAAAATACATCACAGTTGCAACTAAATAAAGAAATGAAGTACACGATGCACATTTTAAATCTTAATGATTCATAAACTATCAGTCATAAGAATAATGCACGTGACACATTGCCACTCTGCAATAAGTTATGATTTTTTCCGTATTAGGCTTAATGTGCACCATTTTTATTAACACCAGTCTTAGTGTATCAGCACCGCAGCGGGCAGCGGACTGATTTCGCTACTCAAGTACCCAGCCATGGAGTTAGACAAAGCCGGCCGCGGTGGCCGAGGGGACTGAGGCGCTCCAGTCACGGTCTGCACGGCCACTACGGTCGGGGGTTCGAATCCCCCCTCGGGCATGGATATTTGTGCCGTCCTTACGATTAGCTAGTTCATAAGTAGTTTGTAAGTTTAGGGACTGATGGCCCCGTAGTTAAGTCCCATAGACTCTACAAACATTTGAACATTTTTTAGTTAGACAAAACGAGGTTCTTAACAATCTGCTTAACAATAATAACAAATTAAAAACACTTTACAGGCTGAGAAGGTAGTAACGAGTACTATGGGGAGCGTATGCTTGGTTTCTCCCATGAAACAAGTTGGCTATGATCGGCAGTCTCCATGAAACAAGTGCATGAGAATATGCGCAAGTGCCACTCCTGAGCTCACAACAAGATACCAAAATCAGGCGTCCTGCCCAGCGCTGGATATAGTGAATGCCACCGTTACTTCCTGTAAAATTTTCACCTCTGCTCCAGAACTCAACTGCTCGTCGTTACTCCAACGCTCCCCATCCGTACGCGCGCCCTCTCGGGGAGATCGAAGCCAACCCGTGCCACAGACGAAACCAAACAAATGACAGATTTGCGCGGTTAAATCAAACTTGAGCCATGACACGTCTCAATTCTACCTGCTCCACTCCCGTGACGATTGAAAATCGGTCTCATGTTCAAAGGACATTTTCCGTTTGTTGTGACAAGTAGAATAATCTCGAAAATTAAGTGGTTTCGTTAGAATAACCATGCATATCTTCCGCAGACGAAATCTTCGGTTCATCAAGAAAGTCCGTTGGGATTCGGGGGTAACAATACCGACAAAATTAATAATTCCTAGCTTGTGCAATCTCTGCAACGTACCGTGAGATGGCTGTGGTATTAACATATTTAGGTGGCTACGTATTATTTTAGTACTCAACCCCAGAGGTTGCCACCTAAATATGTTAATTCCATAGCCATCTCACGGTACGTTTCAGAGATTGAACAAGCTAGGAATTATTAATTTTGTCGGTATTGTTACGCAAGAGACAGCAGACAGTCGTCCAGTTACGCGCCAGGGGTGCGCGCTAGAGCACCGCGCAACGCGACCCCACAGCGCCCTGGGCTAGTCCTCCACTGTCTGCACTGCCCTCCAGCTCACCCCTCCCACCATCAACCCCGTCCCACGCCACCCCCTCCCTCCCTTATCAGCTCGCTTTACGGCCGTATTGGAGCGGCCCGGCGCCCAGGCGGGATAAGGCAGCTATCATGCCAGAGATCGACGGCCGTCAGCGTAAATCAGGTACAACGATATCATCGGCCTTCGCCTAACCTACGAAACTGCCTCGCCAGGCCTGGAAACGTACTCGCGACAACGTATACGTAGAATGCAAGAATGTATTGCTTTCAGATAAACCGCTGCACTGTAAGACAGACACTAGAAATATTACTGGAGTAATACTTATTTAGACGGCATGCCAAGCTAGAAATGCTTAAAGTAAATCAGGGGTTATTTTTATTTCCGTAGAAATTTTTCGTTAATGTATATATTTGACCTCAATTGCAGGTGATTCTTTTTTTGTTTGCGCAAAGAAAAAGTTTAATGAGGACTTATGCCCTTGTAAAAAAAAGGAAATTTGAATAATATCACTTTCTAAGGAAATGTTTTTATTTAATGTTGAATTTTATTATGTTAACGTTGTATCAAACAGTCATTACTTCTTTGAATTATAAACGAAAAATAACAAAATAAATGATCTATTTGTTCTTCTTGTCGGCCATTCACATATTTCTTAATGGAAGGGGTGATGCTCCTGTGGAATGTACCTTAACAACCTGTTATTATCTTCAACTTTCTTATGGTTGATTGAAGACTTGTTATGGTACGCCTTCTCTGTTGGTAAGGAAATGTTTCCTGTCTTAGCCAGATTAAAGTGGTGTACTCATCAATACGTTCATAAGCTTTTAACACACCAGGATTATCTTTTTCACACTGCAACATGCTATACTTTGATATATTTAAAACAATTTTGTCCTTTCTTGGCATCCAAAAGAATCAATAGACTTGGTCGTCCTTTTGTAAAATTTTGCTCACCAACCTGTGATATTACAGATACAGGGGGAAGCTGATTGTTTCTATGTGAAAGGCGGGTTTTGCCAGGCTCTTGGGTCCCCCAGCCGGCCGGCAAACAGTTTGGACCTAATGGATACAGGTAGTCAGGGTTTTCGTAATGTGCTTAGAAACTGGAAACGACGCCCTTTGTTGAGCGAGGGCGGCTTTCCCAGATTGGAACTGAAATACAATATAGCCACACACATTATACTAAAAAAAATCAGGGAATGATCATATGGCAAATATAATTATATGAATGGATTCAGGAACTTGGTAGAATCAAATGCCATAATTATAATTTCAATATCCCTTACAGATAAAAAGTCTACAAATTTCAGTACTATAATGTTATAAGACTTATATTTACAATTATTGATACATAGTGTTTATCAATAACAGTTTAAGAAGCAAATGGGCAGCATTACACCACGCTACCTACCTCAAGAGACATACCACGTTATTTCTGTATTATTTCAACAAACTTTGTTTTACTCTCTTGTTCTGCTTTTCGTTGAGGTAATAATATTCTTGTGTCAGAACATAGATTCCACCACAGAAACAGAAAACATGTACCCAGCAAAACGTATTACATTTATATATGTATTTTATTATATTTAATATTATTCTTAGTAACGTTCGTTTTTTATTTTGTAGACTGACACTTAAATATTTCAAAGGCGACTAAAATAGTAGATATGCAGCAGATTATTTATATATAATTAATTATAAGTATTTGTGGACAAGAACTGAATATATTTGTGTAAAAAGGCATGGTAAATTAAATATTAATTTGATGGAGGTAGTATATTTGAAGAGTGAGACGCTACACCAAATGGCTATCTGAGCAAAGAGCTTCATTCTCAAAAGTTTTTTAGTATTGTTAAATATATATTTGTTTGTTAAATGTAAACAACATTTTTAGGGAGGTGGTCAAAGCATTTAATTCTGTTATATTGAAATGTATAATATCTTGGAAGCAAATTGTATTTTAAAGATGAGGCATTAGGATGCATAGAAAACTACAAATTTGGCAGCAGGTAGAGCACGCTTGTTGAAGGATGACCTGTGTGTATCATGGCTTTTTAGAGTTCCGGATCTCAGTAAAAATTGAATTCTTGTTGGATCGCTCTGTCAATAAACCAGTTGTCTTAGCCAAGATGTGAAACGTAAGTAAAAGTCATTGTCCGAATCGCTGATCTTCATAAAGATTTCAAATGTATGCAAAAGTCATTGTCCGAAACGATGTATCTTCATAAAGGTTTTGATACAAAAAGTGAAACGTGCCTATATAAGCAAAGAAATGTCGTTAATTATTTAAAATACAGAGCGAAATCAGTAACACTATGTTCAATGTTTGCAACATGTAGGCATTATTTCATTAAAATCAGATCACGGAAAAAAGATACATCGCAATCTTAAGTGTTTTCGGTAACTATCTGTTCATCTATTAGAAATACCTAATCTCCTAAACTAATTCACGGATTTGCATGGATCAGCGTAGTTGTTTTGAAAGGGGCATGAGTCCAGGACTAATGCCCTTTTCAAAACATTCAACGAACTCGTTGCCTTCCCCTGCTTATCTATGCACTGGACTGATGCCGTTTTCATACAAAACGAAGTATGTATCTCTGTAGGTACTGAATCCAAGCATAAGTCAATATGGTAAAAATTTGACTCGCGCCCTTTTCAAAATAACTGATTCAATTATTGCCTTTAACTAATTTTATTGTTGCCTTTCAGTAAAATCAAATGACTGTAGGATAGTTAATTTGAAAAGCAGAAAAGTCTACACTGATATACAAAATCTGAACAGAGTAACCTACATTATGAATCAGTAAGCAGTAAAAAGCACGCAGTACAAACTAACTAAATTGCTGATAGTTCATAAATCTAACACTGTATTTGAATATCTTACATGTCAAGATTATTATGAAAAATTCTAGCTATCATCTGATTTTTGATATAAATAATTACTGTTTACCAAAATCCATTCATATAAACTCCTGTCTAAACTGAGAAAATTCAGACGTACCTTTTTTTTTAATAATAATGCAATTATAAGGAATAAAATCAGTTTCTTCACTGCATTATTAAATATTTAGGATACTCGGGTAATCTTTTGCACTTAGGATTAGGAACTTACATAGGACAGTGACTTAGGAAAATGATGAGTGGAACACAGGTTAAAATGAAATTTGTATGTTATTCATAATACAAAAGGGAGGCCCTGGCTTACAAAAGTATTACAGATTACATTGCCTGTGTTCGCATAGAACAGCAGGTGCGTGGTTTCCGTTGCGCAGCCATACAAGTATGGGCTCATACAGTGCAGTAATTTTTGAAATCTTCTTGGCGTCGGAAATTTAACACAATTAAGCCACCAATATTTGCGCCATTGCCACAATATGAAGCGTTCATCATCCGAGGACATTTTCATGAAATATTGCAATATTGGCCTGATAAAACACTGCCTAAGCTGCACGCTGCTCACCCGTTGGCCTCAGACACTACTCTCTCAACTAGAATGTTCGTAGCGCGCAACAGCGCTGCTTTGCCGCGCTTTTCCAACTTTTCTATTCACGCAAGCTCTTTCCGTTTTTTAGTTCTTCCCAAAGGCTTTTACATTACACATACATTTATAAAATCCCTAAGCCAGATCCTCCATAAAGCTATTACAATAAAGTAATATCAAAATTATTAACATTTCAATCCACACAAGATTAAAATACACATTTTTAAAATACATTAATAAAGTAGAAAAATGTTCAAAGCTTTCTTGAGTACAAAGGCACCTCACCCATAGATATTACTACACATACATTAATACAATTATTGAAAAAAAACGATATGCAACAAAATTTATACATTTTGATTAAATACAGCAGTATTAAAATATTTTATTTTATGCTGTCACGAAGTGGGTAGCATCGGTACCATTTGAAACATTTTCATTTGTCTCCTAGAGCTGTAAATTGAATGAAACTGCCAGAACGCATTTGAATCCATCCTCTTGGGCAGTTTCGCTTCCGAGAAGTGGAATTTCAGTTTTCGAAGGAAGGAAGATTAGGGTTTACCGCCCCGTCGACAGCTTAGTCATTAGAGGTGTCTAACGTCCATCACCTCTTTTCGGAATGACTCAAACTGAGCCCTAATATATTCCTGAATCACGGAAATGTTTATTAGTTCTCAGTCTATAACGAAATCATTCCACTGTAGGTGAAGTTGAACTTATCTTATATGCTGGCTGAAGTCCATTGCGTTGTGAGTTATCTTCGGCATTCACTAAAGAAGTTGGTTTTACAGGATATTTTCATAAAGTAAATCCATCTTAGTTGATATGGTAACGATTTTATTTCCACTTAAACATTGCACAATCAAGAAATGCAGCAGCAAGCCAACAGAGCTGCTTACAGGTTTCTGGCCACTCGGATACTCTATCCCAGACTCTATCACCGACTAAACAAACAATGGTTTCTCTCCAACATCTTTCTGCTTAACCACGTATTAAAAATGATGACAAAGTTTTGCAATTCAGAATTAAACAATATTCTTTTACATCAAATATGCCAAAATACAGGAATTAAAATATTACATTTAAGCTCTGACTATTTATGTCAATGTATGTACGTGTTTCATGAAATTTGTATTTAAATGTAGTGCACAAATTTAACGTCATCCTTTTGACTAGTGTTTACAGTGCTCAAATTATTTACATTATGTGTGTTTTCGAAATGCACACATATTTGTTTTACCAATAGTGTGTAGGCGTATTATTATTGTAACATATAATCTTAGTGAGTTTCAGTTTGCGGACAAATTATTTATTAATACGGATTTGTATATGGTTGTCGTAGTTTTGTTAATTTCGAAGATAGTTTCTTAGTACCAAACGGATTATTAATTTTAGTGCATGAATAATTATCAGTATTTAATTTAGGATCTAGTGATATATAAAACATGGTCTGCCCTAATTTATTTAAACAAAAGGTATATATGAAATCATGTGGTGCAATAGTTTATAACATGTAGCATTATTGTTTCTATACAAATTAGTATCTATATAGGTTCAGCAATATCCAAAACGGAGTGTAAGGCATTTTTAGTGTTTGCAGCTATTATTTACGAAAGTATTAAAAACTGAAATTTACGTAAAAGGTCAGCCAAAGTTATATTTAAATCAATGTACTATTTCTTAAAGGTATTTTACTAGTAGTGTTAATAGAATTTCAAACAGAAGGCGAAAATGTAAAATATCACATGTCTGGTAATGAAGTTTTATTTTAGGCGTCAGATATTTCGTGTTTCAATGTTGGCAACTGATTTTTTAGGAGTGCACAACATAGCAGAAACGTTACACACCCCCCTACATAGTGTACCTGAAATGTAATGTAAGGTTCACTGTGTACTATCGTTTCAATATGTTGTGATTTAAGTGTTCATAGTGAATCTGTATTAGTTTAGGCTAAAATAAAAAAGTTATATGTTGATTGTAGTCTTGCGAATGCTGGTGGTTGTTGATGTTGCATGATGCACCGACATTGGTGTATCTGCAAACTGCTGTTGGTGATGTAGTGGCTCGCAGCTTCAGCTGACTGTAGTTACAGGCGTTCAAGATGTTTCCTACAACATTGTTGTATCTTTCTCAGAACCACATACTATTTTTCCCTAACTACATACATAAATAAGCATACTGTTATCAGGCTATTGGAAAGAGTAATCAATTTTCTCAATACGGTATTTTAAACAAACAAAATTATGGGTTCAAATTAACCCTTGAATGTTACTGAAAATTAACGAGAAATCTCTCTAATTTACTTTAGTTCAAATAATGAAATAGCAAGCTTTTACAACTTTTTTTCTTTTCAAAGAGCATTGATATTCATACTGTAAACAGTTATGTTTGGTATTAATTCATATAAAAAAGTATTTTATGCAGAATAATTTTTTTTTTATGTGTACATGTAAATGCCATTATGTGAGTACTAAGCTCCTAATTCCTCTAGAAAGGGTGTTGTACACTGTAATAACTTCAAAATATATAGTCAATATACTAAGTGGAATGAATGACATAATTAAATAGTAAAATAATGGAAAGAAACAAGTTCTCAGTGAGCACATCAAACATTTATCATTCAAAATTATGGTATAGTGAAAATGGTTATATAGACAGAAAATGTAATCATTATTTTGAAACTATGGGTATTGAATATTTCTTGTACAGTTTGAGATTAGAATGAGTAGTAGTAAATAGTATAAACAAATTAGATCATAGTATTAAATAATATTTTACTCATTGAAAAAACATATCCATTAATAAAAATTCAAAAACTAACCCCCCTGCGAGTAGTTAGCAGTGGCAATGGTTAATCTCATAGCTCAAAACAAGCATGGAAATTTTTCAAGTGTCAGTTATCAACTGATCTACCAAAGTGTCAAATTTTTCCCAAATCGGGGAAAAATTTAAAGAGAAATGAAAAAGTTTTTGTTTTAACTGCCAAAATACACCCACTCTCAAGGCAGTAATCAAGAGAAGGCGGAAAAATACGCTGCCATTAAATTACGTCCACGGCCAGGGCAGGTAACTGACTCGCAAACGGCTACATAAGCAGAAAAAGACTCTGGTTGCATTTACTTATATTTTGTTTAACAATTTAGTGTCCGTAAGGTATTACGATACACCACTTAGTTTCCACAGATTATCTTCTAAACGGAATGTTTGTATTAATGGTAACTACCTTACCAAGAGTAACAAGATGCAACTGGCAACTTGACTCCTTAATTCCGCAGAAGTAAATAACAGTACATAGTTTTTGTGTTCTTCTTTGAACAAACTGCCCCAATCAAACAAAACACAGTCCAGAGTACACTGTATTTGTTGAATGGTGAACAGTTACTACCCCCCAATAACTCAAAATCAACATTCAATGTTGTCCAGTAGTATTTGAAAATGAGTGACAATCATACAGTAGAAGTGGATGAAAATGAGTAACTATCGTAAGTGTTCTGAAAGTCTGTACATGTATATGTTAACAATGTAAAATCTCATAATTAGATACTACACAAAAGTCAAAATTTACATATGGTCTGCCTGATCATTTTCAGATACAGTACCATATCAAAACTAAACACCCTGTAATCAACTACAAATTGATGCACAAAGCTTGCATGCATGAGCAAGTAAACAAGTGTGTCATGAATTAAACATAGGTGTTCCACATGAAAAATACAAATTTATACAAGTTTAATGATAATAATAATAAAGAGTAATAGGTAGTCTGTAATGGTTCATTAACCTTCATATTTCTGTAGTAAAGACATCATGTATATGTGCAAGTACACATGATAAACATTCCAAGTATGTAACTTGTAAAACAATAGTTTCATCATGTAAACTTTAAGAATAATAATGAAAATTAAACCTTGCATCAGCCAAAGCTGTGTCATATGTACAATATACTATAATATGGTCATCTTAAACCAGTATTAAATATTTTCCTATTAAGCTGTAAGCTCAAGGATAGAAATTGAATTTTACATTGGTCAACACTTGTGTGGTCTATGTGTCCTCCCATGCTTATAGTCACTTTTGTACTAATTGTTAGCAAGTCGACACATCAAAGTACAACAAAAAAAATACTAATGAATGATTAACAAGAGTGAAAAGACTTAAAAAATTTTAATTGTAATGCACTGTGGATGTGATTAATAGAAAGATCACAGTACTTAACTGAGGTAAGCATTCATATATACAATGATATTTCAAGGCATAAACAAATAATGAACACTTCAACATACCTTTGACTATGCATATGAGGTTAAGAAATTAATTATTGTGTGCCATGTTCATAAATGGTATAAACATTATCTTCCTTATACGTTTCAGAGTAAGAGCAAGGTAAACTATTAAAGACATTAACTTTTCTTTAGGTAGGATTTAAATGCATTAATCTATCTGAGACCGATCAACTGTATGGATCGTGGATAAACAAAACTATAAGCATACAGCTAAGGGTTTCAGTTAACTTCAAGTGGCTCAATGTATAACTGTAGATAAACTTCAACTCAGATCTTAACAAATGGACTACACACATAGTGAAATAGTACTTGGTTTTCAGGTTCAGTTACTAGATTTTTTTTTTAAACTTCATTATAATTATTCATGTTACTAGAATCACAACTTAGTTGACATTGACAGAAGGTATACTTTCATATTTACTTTCACTTATTTCTTTAACATTTCAGTAGATGACTTCACATTTATATCAGGGTTTGGAGCTAACATTTCTCAGTACACTTAACACTATCATTTTGAGATTTCCTCAGCAGTATCAAGCAATTCTAACATCTTAGACTTCCAGTAAAGCATCTGTTCAGAGACTACACTAATCTTAAATACTACATCAACATTTTTCGTTGAAATATTCATTATTTTCATAGTCATTTTCTTTATGACATATTAATTCTTTCTTTTCAATATATGGAGCATTTTTCACTTCCATTTCAGTAACTTAATATCTATTTGTTCAGTATCTTTCACTGACAATTCTTAACCTAACTTAAATTTCTCATGAACAACACTTCCCCCGTTTCCTAATTTGTTACATCTTTTGATGACTACACAAAGACTTCCACATTAGCTAGTGGTTTATAAACATCATAACATAAAACTCCAAAATTCATAACACATTAAATAAACCCCCATCATCTACCTATTTTCTTTTTCTGTACTTAAATTCACATAGTATTTTAATTCTTAAATCCTTCTCAATATTTGTTATTCATTGTAACTGTATTAACTGTAAACATGAATTCACTATTTAGTTGAAACTGTATTTCAGTATATTTACTTCTTAATTCTTAAGTCCATTGGCCTATACACTGGCATAAGTAAAAACAATTCTTATTGAAAACCCCCAACTAGTATATCATATTAGGTACAGCATTATTATTTGGTATAAAGTTCTTCTGAACTGATGGTTAATATCCACCTACACATTTTTTGTTCATATTTTCTCAAAAATTCTTATTGGTAATAAAGTTTAGGCTTCACTTATTTTACGTTTCAATAAGCATAGAGCAAAAATGTATATATCAAAAGGTATGTCTCAGCTGTTTTCATTTGTCAGTGGTACTTAAAAAGTTTTTTCAAATAATCAAATATTTACACTGAAGAAAAACTTAAAGACTACAATTTTTTCTGTACTGTGAAAATGATTCAATAGAAGTACACAGCACACGACTGGGGACCTGAACTGGTGTCAGCAGTTTCATAACTAAAGAGTAATTATGCCCCTAAGGTATTACATCAGTACATAGTCTGATGCATCTCATTTTGTCTATCATCAGGTAGAATAGGTAGTAGTACATTATTACTAGGTCCAAAATTAAATGCAAACAACTGGGTTTGGTTTGCCCAAGAGCATACTTTACACCTTAGACTTTGTTTAAGCAACATAATTTCTAAAGTGTCATTCAAGTCTGAATGAAAACAATCATTGTCCTATGGCATAAAATAAACAGGGCGAAATTTCTTTTTAGGCCTACCAGGTAACCTCACTACTGGTAAACAAATTACATTAGTACATCTAGGAATAAACAAAGTTTCAGCATGTGACTTTTCTTGAATTTTGTCTACACACTGTGGTAATTCTGTGACTGTACGTTCACTTTCAACTTCTAGCTCAAGGTTATCTATAACACAGTTACATTCAGTTTCTACTTTCAAATCAGAAATATTAAGTTTGTTATTACATTCTTCAACATCGCGAATCTTTCCAGTTAACTCTGTTTTAGTATCCTGGCTCTGAGAATTTGCTATTCTTACACTGTCCTCAATTTTTTCAACACTGTCACTCATCTGTGAATCTTCTGAAGTAGCGGCTACCATAACACTTTTTTCTACACTATTGAATTTTGGATAAAATGTTGTGTCTAAAATACATTGTTTTAATTCGGTCCCTGCTTGAGCCATTCTGTGATCTAGGTTTGTTATTGCGTTAGTTGTTTGAGATTTCATATCAGATATCATGGTTTTCATAGTTTTCATTTCTAATGAAAGTTCGGTTTTCATAGTTTCCATTTGTAATGAATGTTCGGTTTTCGTGGTTTCCATAGTTTCCATTTGTAATGAAAGTTTGGAGTTCATTTGTAATATAATTTCCAAGATAGATTTTATTTCTATTTCCGTGTTTGCTGCCATATTACTAGTCTGTTGTCCAGTCTCTTGTAAATCACTAGAAAATGGGACCTGCTGCTTTCTTGTAATCGGTGTAGAACTCGCGATACCAGAACCTTCTACCCCACTGTCAAAGTCCGAAACTTGAGTACTATCATCTCCCTCCTTTCTTACTGTATCCATTTTAAGATAAGTTTTCAGTCCACATAAAACCCCTATCACACAAACAGTCACTAAAAAAAAAGAGAGAAAAAAAAATGAGTACTTAACTTCACACAAGGATGCGGCGATACAGGAATCTAGTAGTCCAAATTATTGCCATCTTCCTCCATTAAATTTCGACATCGTAGGTGTGGGTAGTATTGTAGTCGAATTCTGCACTTTTATGATGGTTTTACTGCACATCCATCATATACATTATTTTCCTTGTATCCTGAAACACATTCTTATATTAGCGAATACTCATTAAAATCGTTTGATCTCGTCACCACTTTTAACACTTTACATTAGTGAATACGCTTTTAAAATCCTGGTCACACGGCACCACATCTAACGTCCATCACCTCTTTTCGGAATGACTCAAACTGAGCCCTAATATATTCCTGAATCACGGAAATGTTTATTAGTTCTCAGTCTATAACGAAATCATTCCACTGTAGGTGAAGTTAAGTTGGTTTTACAGGATATTTTCATAAAGT
Organism: Locusta migratoria; assembly: GCA_026315105.1. Classification (NCBI taxonomy): domain Eukaryota; kingdom Metazoa; phylum Arthropoda; class Insecta; order Orthoptera; family Acrididae; genus Locusta; species Locusta migratoria. The sequence goes on from CM048747.1 coordinate 110,935,834, forward strand.
AAATCCATCTTAGTTGATATGGTAACGATTTTATTTCCACTTAAACATTGCACAATCAAGAAATGCAGCAGCAAGCCAACAGAGCTGCTTACAGGTTTCTGGCCACTCGGATACTCTATCCCAGACTCTATCACCGACTAAACAAACAATGGTTTCTCTCCAACATCTTTCTGCTTAACCACGTATTAAAAATGATGACAAAGTTTTGCAATTCAGAATTAAACAATATTCTTTTACATCAAATATGCCAAAATACAGGAATTAAAATATTACATTTAAGCTCTGACTATTTATGTCAATGTATGTACGTGTTTCATGAAATTTGTATTTAAATGTAGTGCACAAATTTAACGTCATCCTTTTGACTAGTGTTTACAGTGCTCAAATTATTTACATTATGTGTGTTTTCGAAATGCACACATATTTGTTTTACCAATAGTGTGTAGGCGTATTATTATTGTAACATATAATCTTAGTGAGTTTCAGTTTGCGGACAAATTATTTATTAATACGGATTTGTATATGGTTGTCGTAGTTTTGTTAATTTCGAAGATAGTTTCTTAGTACCAAACGGATTATTAATTTTAGTGCATGAATAATTATCAGTATTTAATTTAGGATCTAGTGATATATAAAACATGGTCTGCCCTAATTTATTTAAACAAAAGGTATATATGAAATCATGTGGTGCAATAGTTTATAACATGTAGCATTATTGTTTCTATACAAATTAGTATCTATATAGGTTCAGCAATATCCAAAACGGAGTGTAAGGCATTTTTAGTGTTTGCAGCTATTATTTACGAAAGTATTAAAAACTGAAATTTACGTAAAAGGTCAGCCAAAGTTATATTTAAATCAATGTACTATTTCTTAAAGGTATTTTACTAGTAGTGTTAATAGAATTTCAAACAGAAGGCGAAAATGTAAAATATCACATGTCTGGTAATGAAGTTTTATTTTAGGCGTCAGATATTTCGTGTTTCAATGTTGGCAACTGATTTTTTAGGAGTGCACAACATAGCAGAAACGTTACAGGTGGAGCTTACGCTTGAGTTGTTTGGGTAAGGATGGGGAAGGAAATCTGCCCCTCTGGATGGCCGGAGGTGGATTTGAACCACCATCCTTCCGAATGCGAGTCCAGTGTTACCAGTGCGCCACCTCGCTCGGTGCTTCGATTTTCGAGTTTTTTAGATTCTACGCAACTTATTTAGGCGAGGAAGGATTCTCTGCTTATAAAACAAAACAAGTAAGCAGTCGAAAGTAATGAAACGTGTTTAGCTTTGAATAACAATATTAGCTCTAGGATTACTGTACTTAAGAATAAAATGGAAGCTCTAAAGTCTCATTTCCGCAGCACAGAATTTAATTTTCTACTGAAAGTTTCTAACGGTAATAGCTGAGTATCCGGCGTCGCCCAGATATTTATTTATTCCACTCTCCTGTTGGTCCATATCCCCTCGTCTCTCGTCAACAGTTCCTCTCCTTTTCCTTTATCCTTCTCCTATCTCCGTCTATCTCAACACCTCGTGCTCTCTCCTGCTCCTCTGTGTGGAAGCGCCTCGTCAGTTCATCTCCCCCTCCCTTCTCCTTTTCAACTTTATCTTCCGCCTTTTGCAGCTTCCGGAAGGTCGGCGTTGTTGACTACGGAATTGGCAACGTAAATTTTCCAACTGCGTCATCTCTTCTTCCGCCTCTTTAAGAGAAACCACATGAATGTATCAATATTCGTGTAAACAATGAAACAGTATATAATATTTTGCAATGTGCCCTCTGTAACACACTGTACGGTAGCTTGCTGAACATCAAGTGTGCAATATTTCATAAAGGTCAGAGTAACGCTGTGGATTTTGTCAATGTGTAAAGTACCGTACGTCATGCATCAAGCGAAATTTTATATAGTCCGAAGCAACCTTCGTCTTGCTTTGAAGATTGTGCTTAATTTAATCAAGATCGAAACCAAACGTTGTAGAGTTCCGTAGGTAAAGCACTCTGTTACGCATCATACGCGCCACAGGGTTTTCGACCCTGCAGCAACTATCACCTCACGTTAAGTAACAAGTGCACAAAATAGAATTCGGTCCAGTGGTTTAGGAGGAGATGTACAGCGCTGTCGCATGTTGCAGCAGTTTTTCGCGTATTTTATTGTTTATGACGTCAAATCTCCTGAGCTACGTATTGTACGTGATCCTTATAGTCATAGTGACCTTCTTCTTGTTTCGTCAGTCATGCGTGCAGAAGTTTATTAATACTGAGCAAAACTGTAGGTTTTTATACACCTATGGACACATTACCTTATACAGGGTGTATCAAAAAGGATGGCGCAAACTTACATTGTTTAAATACGCGATAAGAGAAGCAAAAGTGTCCCAGTAAACACGGGACCGCAAACGAACAGTTTGCGAGACAATTACGAATGTATGCTTCCAAGCTGCCATTGTCGTCATTGCAAACGTCGTCTAGTTAGTACGCATTAATTTGAAATTTACACTTTACTATTAAGATTTACATCACATTTAGTTCAGTCGGCGGCAGTGGCCGAGCGGTCTGCGGCGCGCCAGTCACAGTCCGCACGGCCGCTACGGTCGGAGGTTCGAATCCCCCCTCGGGCATGGATGTCTGTGTCGTCTTTAGTGTAAAGTAGTTCATAAGTAGTTTATAAGTTTAGGGACTGATGACCCCGCAGTCCCTTAAGCTTAACAAACATTTGAACACATTTAGCATTTTTTTTTATTACAAGAAATTTATATCAGGTATGTACAGTTTTCTGGATTTAGACAATTAACAATATCTATTCATATAAAAATTCTGCAGTAGAAATTGACATACAGTAAGATTAACACAAAATTATTTGTCACATGAAAAGCAAGTCATAGGCCTCACTCATAGTTTATTATTGCTTTGGATCATTTCTGTCAACAGTTATCCTTTCTGTGAAATTCCTTCTTTCAGTTTGTTACTCTTATCTTCCATCCATCTAACCTCCTTTACCCAATCCCTTACTTTTCAAAAACGATGTCTAGCATGTTGCCATAAAGATTTTTGTGGTTTCCAAATCTCTTTATTCGCCAGTACTCCGTCTCCAGATACATTATAAAATCGTCCTAGTTAGTTAGATGGAGCTCCGGCACATTTTGCTTCTGCTGTAAGACGGCATCTAACGCGTAGATATGGCTGAAGATAGATAGGTCGAGGCGGACCTGTACCTTGGGCTCCAAGATCTCTTGATCTAAATCCTTTACATTTTTGTGTCTAGGATCACCTCAAAAGCGAAGTGTACAGCACACCTGTTAACACGGTGCAAGAACTGGAGCGGAAAGGTGTACACTTTTGTCAAGAATTCCGGAATGAATCACGAGTTTTGGAAAAAAACGCAATTAATTGCAGAAGCGAGCACAATATTGCATCCACATACAAGGAAAATACTTCGAACATGTCCTTTAACTGGTAATCCATACGTGAATGAACTAAATGCCGTGTAAAAACCTAAGATTAAGTCTAAATTCCAAATTAATGTGTACTAACTAGGACGATGTTTCCAATGATGTCAGTGGCTGTTTGGAACCATACATTCGTAATTATCACGCCCGTATGCTGACCCCTGTTTATTGGGACATTTTTTCTGCTATTATCTTGTACTTTCAACCGTGTAAGTTTGCGTCATCCTTATTGATACATCCTGTATGTAAAGAATGTGAATTAATATTAGTTTTTAGTTCAACGTCTATGTTAAGAAAGTTTATTACAGTGTAATTTAGATTGAAACAAAACTTCCTGGCAGATTAAAACTGTGTGCCGGAACCGGGACACGAACCTGGGACCTTCGCCTTTCGCGGGCAAGCGCACTACCGACTGTGCTATCCCGACACGACTCACGATGCCGCCTCAAAACTTTACTTCCGCCAGTACCTAGCCTCCTACTTTCCAAACTTCACAGAAGCTCTCCCGCGAACCATGCAAGACTAGCACTCCCGGAAGAAAGGATATGGTGGAGACATGGCTTAGCCACAGCGTAAGGGATGTTTCCAGAATGAAACTTTCACTCTGCAGCGGAGTGAGCGCTGATATGAAACTTCCTGGCCGGAACCGTGACTCGAACCTGGGACCTTTGCCTGTTGTGAGGCGGCATCGTGAGTCGTGTCGGGATAGCACAGTCGGTAGTGCGCTTGCCCGCGAAGGCGAAGGTCCCAGGTTCGAGTCCCTGTTCCGGCACAGAGTTTTAATCTGCCAGGAAGTTTCATATCAGCGCACACTCCGCTGCAGAGTGAAAGTTTCATTCTGGATTGAAACAATTTTTTTTTTCATGACCCTCGTGGTCCCTGGTCTAAAGTAGCTTCAGAGCTTCTGATTGAGACTATTACTTCAGCAGACGTATCACACATTGCTGAAACCTGTTTAAACATTTAACACAATATCAAATGTTCAAATGTTTGTAGAACTTATGGGACTTAACTACGGGGTTATCAGTCCCTAAGCTTACAAACTACTTATGAACTAGCTAAGACTAAGGACGACACAAATATCCATGCCCGAGGGGGGATTCGAACCCCCGACTGTAGTGGCCGTGCACCGTGCAGACCGTGACTGGAGCGCCTCAGTCCCCTCGGCCACAGCGGCCGGCACACAATATCAGGGTTAGCTACACGTAATTTTGCACTGATATGACAGATGACGGAAACGAAACTCACACAGAAAGAAAAATCGGCTTCCAGAGTTGGATGTGTGCTAGACTTTCCTGACCGGACCGGACAGTGTGCATACTGCATCAGATCGTAATGCGCGGACACCGGAGGCGATAGAGATGTCGGTGCCGCTGTCGATTATTCATTCTGTCAGTTTTATCGACCTGCGCCGCTCCGCGGGATCAGCTGATAATTTCTGCCCTCTGTACGACGTCAACACAGTGGCGTGACGAATGGCCAGATATTAGGCGCGGGAGGCGCCGGCGCCGCGCGTCCTAACGCGGTTACACGGCCGCCCCTGCCGGGCCGCCGGCGCTCGGCGCGGATTTGCATAATCCATCTACAATGGAGCGCGCCTGTCAGCGGGTACAGGGCCGCGCGTAGAAACCAATCAGGCCGCGGGCGCACTTTACTGGGGGCGAGCGTGTTTGCACGCCCGTCCAGACCAGACCAGGGCTGCGCTCTTTCCATCATCTCGACAGCAAATCGAAACCGGTGCGTTTATGGCAGAAATAACGAGAACTTGCCCGAGTTGTAACGGGGTCACGGCCGAGGTAAGTCCTCGTTACATCCAGTCGCTGATATTAAATCGTACAAGCGAAATACGAGGCGCGTCCAGAAAGTAAGTTCCGTTTGGTAATAAAATGAAATTGTACACAGATGGAGAAGAAATTTTTATTGTACAAAATTCAGCAACTCTTAAACTACTTTTCCACATAAATGCCGAAATTTTGTAGGCACTTGTCATAGCGTGCCACAAGTTTTTGCATGCATCCTTCACAGAAGGTTGCCGCATGTGTATTCAACCATGTGGTAACAGCTCTTTATCATCGTTGAAGTGTTGACCACCAAGGACAGATTTTAGGTGTAAGAAGAGATGAAAGTCGCTAGGAGAGAGGTCCGAGCTGTATGGAGGATGATCAAACAGGTTCCATTGAAATTTCCATAGTAATTGTTTGGTCACATTCGGTGTGTGAGATCAGGCATTAACGTGTAAACAAGTCATCTTTTGACAGTAATTCTCTTCTTACACCTAAAATCTGTTCTTGGTGGACAACACTTCAACGATGATAAAGAGCTGAAAGAACATGTTACCACATGGTTGAATACACAGGCCGCAACATTCTATGAAAAAGGCACACAAAACCTTGTGTCATGCTATGACAATTGCCTACAAAATTTCGGAAGCTATGTAGATAAGTAGTTTAACAGTTATAGATTTTTGTACAATCAATATTTTTTCTGTATCTGTTCCCGTTCGTTTTATATAACCAAACGGAACTTACTTTCTGGACGCGCCTTGTATGTTATTTAACCTATAACTGGGGATGTGGCGTGTTCACAGCACCCCAGTACTAAAAGTTTACGTCTATTTAGTGAAGCACGTTGGTGACACTGATGAACGGCTTGTTACCTTCTTTCAGAGGGAAGTACATTGTTGCGAAACCATTGTTCGTGTTTTTAAAAGTACGCAACACTGTACACAACTAGCTTTAAACGCTGGGGTGCTGGTAACACTCCACCTACCTAGTAGTGCGACTTTCTGTGTCGATTGGTGCGCATCATGATGTCATATGTGGAGGACCAAAAATTTCTTAGAACGATGTTGGAGGAAGTTTTTAATGATAATGAAGCCTGTGAGATTCCAGAGTTTGAATTCCGATAACAATGAAGAAGAGCAGTGCGAACTGAAAGTGATTTGTCTCATGACGATGCTGCTGAAGATAATGGCATCCTCCTTTTCAGCAACACTGGTGAGGTTAATACTTAGTGAGGATAAAGTAACTAAATGGATGACTATACCTACATCTACATACATACTCCGCAATTCACAGTAAGGTGCGTGGCGGAGGGTATACTGTACCACTACTAGGCATTTCCTTTCCTATTCCACTCCCAAATACAACGAGGGGAAAAAAAATGCCTATATGCCTCCGTACGAGCCCTAATTTCTCTTATCTTGTCTTTGTCATCAGCACGCGAAATGTAAGTAGGCGGCAGCAAGAGGGTACTACACTCAACTTCAGATTTACCCTCTAAATTTCCTCAACAGAAATTCACGAAAAGGACGTCGTCTTTCCTCCAGCGATCCCCAACTGAGTTGTCGGAGCATTTCCGTGACACTCGCGCATTGGTCGAACCTACCGGTAACAAATCTAGCTGCTCGCCTCTGAACCGCCTCTATGTCTTCCTTCAAACTGATCTTCTGCGGGTCCCAAACACTTGAGCAATACTCAAGACGTGGTCGTACAAGCGTTTTATACGCGATCTGCTTTACAGGTGAAGTACATCTTCCCAAAATTCTCCCAATAAACCGAAGTCGTCTGTCCGCCTTACAACTGTCCTTACATGTTCGTTCCATTTCATATCGCTCTGCAATGTTACGCCTAGATATTTAAACGCCGCGACAGCATCAAGAAGCCCACTACTAATGCTGTTTTCGAAAATTATGGGATTGTTTTTCCTACTCATGCGCATCACCTTACATTTTTTTTACATTGAGAGCTAGCTGCCATTCTTCCCACCAAGAAGAATCATCCTGTATGCTATTACAGTCAGTTAAAGACGACACACTCCCATACACTACAGCATCTTCAGCAAACAGCCGTAAATTACAACTTACTCTGTCCATCAGATCATTTATATAGATAGAAAGTAATAGCGCTCCTATCACACTCCCCTGGGGCACGCCTGATGATACACTCGTCTCTGAAGGCATTAAATCGTAAAAGCGAAATATGTTATTTAACCTTTAACTGGGGATGTGGGGTGTTCACAGCACGCCAGTAGTAAAAGTTTACTTCTATTTAGTGAAGAATGTTGGTCACACTGATGAGCGGATTGTTATCTTCGTTCAGATTGTTGCGAAACCACTGTTCGTGTTTTTAAAAGTACGCAACACTGTACACAACAAGTTTTAGACGCAGTGGTGTTGGTAACAGCAACACCACATAGAAGACAAGGCCTTACAACAGGCCGTGCCTACGTCACACTTAGAGGCCCCGGCCGCCATCTGACTGGCCGGCCGCTGCGCGGCGGTGGGCGTGCTCCAGCCAACAGCCAGTGAGGTGGCGGCCGGGGCCTCTACGTGTGACGTAGCCACGGCCTGTTGTAAGGCCTTGTCTCTAGGTGGTGTTGGTAACAGCCCACCTACCTAGTAGTGCGACTTTGTGTCGATTGGTGCGCATCATGTCACAATATGTGGAGGACCAAAAACTTCCTAGAACGATGTTGGAGGAAATTTTTACTGATAAAGAAAGCTGTGAGATTCCAGAGTTTCAAGATTCCGATGACAATGAAGAAAAAGAGCAGTGCAAACTGAAATTGACACTAAATAAAGAAAAGTGTGAAGTTATACACATGACCAATAAAAGAAATCCGCTGAACTTCAATTACGCGATAAATCAGTCAAACCTTAATGCAGTAAATTCTACCAAATACCTAGGAGTTACAATTACGAACAACTTAAACTGGAGAGAAGACATTGAAAATATTGTGGGGAAGGCGAACCGAGGTTACGTTTGTTGGCAGAACGCTTCGAAGATGCACCAGCTCCACCAAAGAGATTGCCTACATCACACTTGTGCGTCCACTCCTGGAGTACTGTTGCCCCTTGTGGGACCCTCACCAGGGGGGAATGACGAAAGTCATTGAGAAGGTTCAGAGAAGGGCAGCTCGTTTTGTTTTATCACGTTACGGGAGGCAAAGCGTCACGGAAATGTTGCACGAATTGGGGTGGAAATCATTAAAAGAAAGACGTTATTCATTGTGGCGTGATCTGTTTGCGAAGTTTCAATCACCGACTTTTGCTTCTGAATGTGAAAAAAATTGCTAGCACCAACCTACTTAGGGAGACGTGACCATCCCAATAAAATAAGAGAAGTCAGATCGATAACGGAACGCTTTAGCTGTTCTTTCTTCCGCGCGCTATTAGAGAATGGAACGGTAAAAAAAAGTTATGAAAGTGGTTAATGAACCCTCTGCCAAGCACTTAAATGTGATTTGCAGAGTATATATGTAGATGTAGATGAAAGTGATTTGTCTCATGACAATGCTGCTGAAGATATGGCATCCTCCTTTTCAGCAACACTGGAGAGGTTTGTACTTAGTGAGGATAAAGTAACTAAATGGATGAGTATACCTAAGCCTAATCATATCATAACTAGAAAGCAAAATATACTCTGCTTCCTGAATTGCTAAAAATTTCAAGACAGCTGTTGAATGCTTTGCTGTGCTCAACAATGCACAAACAATTCGCTCAGTAGCAGAGTGCACCAACCTTTATATGCACCCTCAGGTCTTAAAAAGAGCTACAAATTCGGCTGTGCCAAGATCCACCCTACTGTAGGCAGTAAGTTCTCATACACAGAAGAGTTTTTTTCTAACAGTTCAAAGACATAAATGTACATCATGTTGCAAACGTAACTAATTTGTGTGTTTAAATCATATGAAAATCATCTGGAGTCAATATATTAATTCAGAATCTTTTTCCAGTGATGATGAAAATCTTCAATGTGGAAATGTGATTTTTCTCTAATCTTCTGACATGAAAGATTGTTTTGCTTTACAAATATGTACGTTGCTTTGTCTGTTACCATCTCTCTGTAACATGAAAATGGTTAAAGCTTTTCTTATTTGATTAATTTGAAAAATAGTATGTATACGAACATTTGAAACCATTTCACACAAGTTATTGATGTATTAGTTATCGACAATTATTCGAGTACCTCAGTGATTGAAATTGTTCTTAAATGATTTATAAAAGACTAAATGCTTTGTTTATGGTATAATAAACAATTTAAGAATAAAATAGAAACCATATTTATCTACGATCCTGTGAAAACACCAGGCACCTAGTTATGTTATGAATGCTCACCTCCCCTCCGCATCGCTGCCGGACAGTATAGCTAACGGTCGTTGTTGTCTGACAGAACTGGCAAAAGTGCACAGCGCAGCCGAACGCGCGCATGCGCAGAGGAAAGTATGTGTTTGACTTACTCTAATCGTCTGCTGCCGAAGCCGGCGCTCGAATCCGATTGGCGCAAGCACAAGGGATCATCGTATTTCGTCACGATTATAGTAATCAGTTTTATTTAGTCATTTGTTATCATTAGAGTACGAAACTTCGAGACATGGTGAACAGATTACATTTCCCATAACATGTAGGTTTTCACGGCCGGTGTCTTAATTAATTTAAACTTCCGATCTAACATACCGTGGTCCACTTATAAAACTTCTTTCTCCCGCGGTTTCGTTGCCTACTGTGGGCAACATCTTCAGAGATGAGTCGACACTGGCTGCTAGACACTGGAGGTCCTGCTTATGTAGAGTGCAAAGAGGGCGCCACCGCATCTCACGTGCTGTTGATCATGAAGTTGTCTCTGACCAGCGTCGTCTCCTTCGATTACAGATAATCCATGGTCACATTGGTCGTTCAAATAAAAATCAGTCCAGATCGCAAAAACTGTTACTTCTATTACTGTTGAGCGGTTCACCTCATGCGGCCTGCTGTCACCGCCACCGCCTGTCATCGTGGTGGTATCCATCTGAAGATAGCCTGCAATAGACCGAAACCTGTTATGAAATGGAATCAACAATTTTGCTGTCTGGACTGTTTTTAATTTTAACTTTTGCATCAATATCGCTTTCTTATTCCCAGTATGCTATGTAAAACCACCGCTATATCTTATCTAATTTTTATCCTTCTTTTCTGTTCAAATTATTGTGCTGCTTCTGGATCTCTATGGTTTGGTCTTGGCTAGCACGCTCATGTCACTAAATTTTATTTATCACTGTTTCTAAAGACATGTGCTAAAACTGATTTCTCGGTATGTCCAAGTCCTTTTATGTTCCATTAAGCAGGTACCGACACTTATTTTTATTGTTCCAACATAAGCCATGCCATGCGACAGCAACTGTCGCCAGGGAATTTCTTCCATTTATCCATAATAACTCAGAGCGCATTGAGAAAGTTTTGGCCACGTTTCAACTGAAAACAATCTTTAGACATACCAAGAAGACTAGGGAATGTTTAAGATGAGTGAGAGATATACGACACCCCCTAGCAACTCCTGGGGTGTATAAAATTTCGTGTAGCTGCGACATGTTCACATTGGAACAACAAAAAGAAGTGTTAATACTTGCTTAATGGAACAAGAGCTTTAGGTGTTTTTATTTCAGCTGTACAGAATTCGACAGGTATTCTAGTAATTAAATGACATACAAATTACAAATGTTCAAATGTTTGTAGAGTCTATGAGACTTAACTACGGGGTCATCAGTCCCTAAACTTACAAACTACTTATGAACTACTTACAACTAAAGACGGCACAAATATCCATGCCCGAGGGGGGATTCGAACTCCCGACCGTAGTGGCCATGCAGACCGTGACTGGAGCGGCCGGCTACAAATTACAGGGTTATTCGTTTTATGTTGTAATATAAGTTACATAAGAAATCAAATAATATTTTACACACGTTTTCTGGCACTGCCTCCATTCAATAGGAGTGTAGATAACCCATCCACCTTCCAACACAATAAGAACGAAAAACGTTCAACAAGTCGACTGTAAAAAGCTGTTGACATCTTACACATCACACCAAAGGCCTTCTCGAACAAATAGAATTAATGCTACAAACACGAAATTATCTTCTATTAATACTAAATTAAATAATTGATCTAAAACGTAAACAAAACATCAACAATTTTAATCATGATGTTTCCTAAGATATATGATAAACATAATAAAAGGTAGGAGGCGAGGTAGTGACGGAAGTGAAGTTGTGAGGCGGCATCGTGAGTCGTGTCGGGATAGCACAGTCGGTAGTGCGCTTGCCCGCGAAAGGCAAAGGTCCCAGGTTCGAGTCCCGTTTCCGGCACACAATTTTGATCTGCCAGGAAGTTTCATAATACTTCCTGACTTTACAACATTCGACTAAGTAATACAACGACATAGGTATCCATTGAAACCAGTCCTTTAACAGCTCTCGTACAATTGCTACCAAGCAAATAACCATTATATACCAATGTCACGAAATTTCTAATCCTATTTAATGTACGGGGCGTATCTAGAAAGTAAGTTTCCAATTTTTTAAACCAAAGATAACATAGGTGCATGAAAAACTTTATTGCCAAAAGGTACAGCAATGCTTAAGCTTTTGTGGACATAGTCCCACGAGTGCCTACGAACGGAAACGGCGTGTGACAGTCGTCTTGAGCTCTTCGTCATTGACAAAACGCTTGCTGCAGGACGGATGTTTCTTGACGGGGTTGAAAATGGGACCAAGATCGGGGCTGTAAGCTGAACTGTCAAATAGCTCTCATCCGAGTTTCCGCAAAGCAGATATTGTGCGCCGAGCATTGTCATTGAGCAGCACAAACCCTGCAGTCAATTTATTTTAAACTGGTGCTAGATTCAATAAAACGTATTGGGTAATGTTTAGTTTACTGAACATAAAAAAGTGTACACTGGTTGTATGAACACTTTTGAGGCAACTACCTATTCATATAAAGAGGCTGTGCTTATGGGCCAAGAAGTGATTGACTTCCGAAACGCCATTTTGTCTTATGGTATGTACACGAAAGTATTTTTTACGTCATTCATTTTTGTTTGTTTGTTGGCAGTACAATTGTATATGTTTTTCTGGTAGGAGGATCTACGAATTTTCAGCATTTCGTAGTCTGAAAGGGTCGTCTGTTAATCCCGAAATGCACATATTGCACTGAGCACTAAGTGGAACCAAGAACTAAATTCACTGGAATCGACTAGTTTCTTTTACACAACAGAAGCATTATATGGGCTTTTGATGAGTTCTTGATGGGGTAAATAACGTCATCATCTGTGTAGTATCTCTATTTTTTCAGATTGCTCCTAATTATTCTACAATCCTTGACATTAGGCTAAATTAATGGACTCAAACAGGACGCTAATATTTATATCATCGAATATTTTTGTCCCAACGAGCTACATCACCATTCTCACTGTTGTATTCCTTATTTTCTGTACTTCACAGTTATCACCAAAGAGTAACACAGTTTAAAATGTCTTATTCGATTTTGTTGTACCAATTCGAAATTGTGCACACTTCATTAGTCTTTGCCCCCCCCCCTACCCCACCCCACCTTCAAGTTAAGCGATATCTGTTGCTCCTCGTGTAGCAAGGTTATGAACACTTAATAATGACTGGCTCTGGATCAGCTGTCAAGAAAATAACAAACTACGCACCTCAAACCATCATAGAAATACTGTTTACTGCAGAAAGGGATCTTATTTCCGATTCGTTCCTTAAGGCTTGCACCGGGTGGCAGAAATTCATGCTACACCACTGAACCACTGCATCTCAAACCAATGCTTGGACATAAAATTGTCCAGCATTAACTGTGACAGTATGTGATCACTAAAAATATTACACATGCGTTCAGATCTACAGCCACCATTTTCATTAGCGCCAAAAATAAGTTTCCTTCCTGAATGTGATACAGAAGATGTTTTGCGTATAAACGTAGTGAGTGATATGTTTAATGACCATGAAAATTTGCACTTTCCATTCACTGGTTTAACATTTGTTGAAGCATGTTTCATTTTGTATCTGTTGCCCTCGTGACTATATTCATGGTTGAAGCAACGTATTTTAGCCATCTTGTGCGATAACATGCCACAAATGAAGACACTTCAACACAGGCAAGTGGAAATAGACACGACATTCCCAACACCATTCTGCATGACTTTTAAAACAGTGAATAAACAAAATCAGCAACCAAACCAATGCACTTCGGTAGCAACAGAGAAAGTATGAATATCAATAGTCGTTAGTCTCACGTATGAAAAATTCTCGCGCAAATACGTTCTAATTCCCCAAAGCGAAATACACTTCCGTATGACAGAAGAATGTTGAGCGAAAGAGTGTGGTGTTACATCATGGTACACTCAAGATAAAATAATATCCTTATATTTCTTCCAATATATTTTTATCACAAAACTGTTTCAGAAAGATATGCCCTACAGAATAACATATTTTTGAATATTTATTCGTAATTTTTAAAGTCCTATACCACTTAAGAGCGGCAGGTGAATATTAAAATCCTGTTAATGAAACAATGGTCAACATTTAAAGTATACACACGTAAAATACTTCTCGTAATTTCGATAAGACGAAGAACATCAAACTAGTGAAGTTATTTACTCAAAACCGGAGGTACGTCACTTATATCAGTGAATATATTGCGTGGCGTAGGAGAATATTTATCATGCAGAATGAAAATTCACTCTGCAGCGGAGTGTGCGCTGATATGAAACTTCCTGGCAGATTAAAATTGTGTGCCGGAACCGGGACTCGAACCTGGGACCTTTGCCTTTCGCGGGCAAGCGCTCTACCGACTGAGCTACCCCGACACGACTCACGATGCCGCCTCACAACTTTACTTCCGCCAGTACCTCGCCTCCTACTTTCCAAACTTCACAGAAGCTCTCTTGCAAACATGCAAGACTAGCACTCCTGGAAGAAAGGATATGGTGGAGACATGGCTTAGCCACAGCCTAAGGGATGTTTCCAGAATGAAAATTCACTCTGCAGCGGAGTGTGCGCTGATATGAAACTTCCTGGCAGATTAAAATTGTGTGCCGGAACCGGGACTCGAACCTGGGAGTCGAGGTTCGAGTCCCGGTTCCGGCACACAATTTTAATCTGCCAGGAAGTTTCATATCAGCGCACACTCCGCTGCAGAGTGAATTTTCATTCTGGAAACATCCCTTAGGCTGTGGCTAAGCCATGTCTCCACCATATCCTTTCTTCCAGGAGTGCTAGTCTTGCATGTTTGCAAGAGAGCTTCTGTGAAGTTTGGAAAGTAGGAGGCGAGGTACTGGCGGAAGTAAAGTTGTGAGGCGGCATCGTGAGTCGTGTCGGGGTAGCTCAGTCGGTAGAGCGCTTGCCCGCGAAAGGCAAAGGTCCCAGGTTCGAGTCCCGGTTCCGGCACACAATTTTAATCTGCCAGGAAGTTTCATTTATCATGCAGTTATTTAATTTGGCTTCGTATATTGAAATAGTGTTCCTCCGATATTGACTATATATTTTTGACGGTCCACAAAGCAATTTTACAAGGCGTGCATAAAGCTAGGCCATCGCACGCTTATTTATAGTTGGCTCGGCAGCGATGTTATACCACCAAAGGCCGACGTGCCCATTATTACCAGAAACAACAAAGGAGCGGCTTAGCCACTAATACGAGAGCACAACGTGCTGCGGTACGGAGTTTTCTGACGTAAATACCATTGTCTCTAGAAATTTTTAACTTAATGTATCGGCGCTCGAATGCCAAGTCAATGTCGAAAACATTCCAAACCGCAGGCCGCAAATGAAGCATGTTAATTATGACGAGCGAACTGTGATATCGAAAACGAATGTGGTTACTGCTAATAGTAGCTGCGTTCCATAAACGCACCGAGTGGCATTCCCAAAACAAAACACGGTGTGCTTCAGTAGGCAGGCGCAAATCCCGTGAAACACTGGACTAGACATATGCGGAAATAAACGTTCATGAAATTGAGAAACTCAAGCACACAGAGGCGTGTGAAGGCAGAATTCCGGGCAATTACTAGAGAAAATTTAAAACTAAATTAATGGGAAACATGAATAGTGGTCCTCCAGTTACAATTCAATGATGGTGCATTCAAACATATTTACTTGAGTACTCAAATTAACGTAATGGTTGGTTCACTGAATTCCATTGATCATTAGGGCCTATTTCTTTCCGAACAGTAATATTATTTTTTTTACCTTAATTGTGCGCAGTATGCAGATGTGTTTGTGTATTTGTACTGCATACAAATCTACAGGATTTTTACCTGTCTTGGAACCAAGAGGAAGGCCGATCGTAGGTACTTCATCTGGTGGGTGGCGGGGGGTACGTCACAATTGGATCCAGACAAAATCTACACTTTTATTTTTATGAAATTTTGCACACTTGACTCAAAAGAAGAGGAAGGTAACTTCATACAAAAAAATTCCTGTGGCTGCATGACGCGGTGCTCTTTACCTACGGATCTCGAAGAAATCTACAGTTTCTATCCGATCTTGATGAAAGTTTGCACAAATAACCTTCAAGCCTACCACCCCCCCCCCCCCATGAAACACAGACACTGCCGAGACGAGATAGGGTGGCTTGTGTGCCTCAGCGATATAGATACCTGGACCGTAGGTGCAATCACAGCGGATGTGTATCTGTGGAGAGGACTGACCGTGTGATTCAGAAAAAGGGGCATTATCTTTTTAGTAGTTGCAGTGGCAAAAAGGCTGGATGATTGATTGGCCATGCCTCGTAGCATCAGCTAACATGGCTTTTCCACACAGTTTTACGAAGGCTGAGAGCATGGTGATAGTACAATCTTTATTATTTCCGAGGACATACAGCTCTGTGTGAATTTATGATGATAGCATCCTCTCGGGTAAATTATTCCGGAGGTAAAATTCTCACCTATTCGGATCTCAGGGCGGGGACAAAGAGGATGTAATCGGGAGAAGCAACACTGGCATTCTACAGATAGGCGCGTTGAAAGTAGTCGGGTAGGGAAGTTCGAAAAATTATAAAGAGAAATGGATTTAAGTTAGATATGTTGGTAATTTCTAGTCAACTGAGTTTAGGATTATAAAATTCAAAATCAGTTGGGGTAAATCAGGAATAATTCTAATAAGGAATAAAAAATAGAAATGCGGGTAAACAGAAGAGTGAACGCATTATAGTCGCTGAGATAGATACGAAGCTAACGCACACCACAGTAGTAGAAGTTTATATGCCATCTAACTCTGTCGATGATGAGTAGATCGAAGAAGTGTACTGAGAGGTAAAGGAAATTATCCAGACAGTGAATGGAGAAGAAAGCTTGATAGAAATGGGAGACTGGAGGAAAGGACAAATAGATGTTGGATATGGTCAGGGGGTAAAGGAATGTAAGAGAAAGCCACGTCGTATGATTTTGAACAGAACAAAATTTAATTATAAGAAACATTTGTAGTATTAATAATTACAGTTCCAAAGAAAGCAGGTGCAGACGGGTGTGAAAATTACAGTTTAATAAGTCATGATGGAAAGTTTTAACACGGATTTTTTACATAAGAATGCGAAAGAACTGGTAGATGAGGACCTTCGGGATGATCAGTTTGAATTTAGGAAAAAGTAGGAACACGCAAGACAATCCTCGACCCTACGACTCATCTTAGAATATGGGTTGAGGAAAGGTAAACCTACGTTTGAAGCTTTGGTAGATTTGAAGAAAGGCTTTTGTAATGTTGACTGAATACACTACTTCAAATTCTTGAGTAGTCAGTCGTAAAACATAGTGAACTAAAAGTTGTTTACTATTTGTACAGAAACCAGACAACGGTAACAGGAGCCGAACAGCATGGAAGAGTATAATCAGTTGTAGACTTTTCCCAATGTTACCCAGTCTGTAAACTGAGGAACCTGTGAAGGAAATCAAGGAGAAATTTCGAGATGGAATTAAAGTGTAAGAAATAAAAACTTGTCTCTTTTGCAATGACATTGTAATTCTGTCATAGACAGCAGAGGACCTGGAAGAGCATTAGTACGGAATCGACAGTGTTGTAAAAGAAGGGTATAACATGAACAATGAAAAGAGCAAAACTCGCATAATGGAATTTAGTTTAAGAAACTCAAGCTATTTTGAAGACATTAGATTAGATAAAATGACAATATAGGTGAGTTTCCTTACTTGGGCAATAAAATAACGTACGATGGTAGCAGTACACATGGTGTGCATGGCAATGGGAAGGAAAGCGTGTGTGTATAAGAAAAATGTGTTAACACTGAATGTTAATGTCTTTTCTGGAAGAATTTGTGTGGGGTCAATCATAGACGGTAAAAAGTTCAGACAGGCGGAGGACAGAAACCCTGGTGATACAAACAAATGCTGAATATTATGTGGGTAGATCGCGCACTAGTGAGAAGGTACTGAACAAAATAGGGGAGAAATAAACAGCTGGCACGGCTAAAAGAAGGGAGCGATTGGTACAAAACATTTTTAGACAGAAAGTGTCAGTTTTGCATTGGAGAAATGTGTGTGCGTAAACAATTAAACAGGTCTACTGAATGTCTGGTCGTCTTCCATTTTGAATTAGGTCTACTTTCATTACTTAAAATTCTTCTCCACCATTAATTTTGTTCATCTGTACATCAACTATTTTATTCTTTTATTAATGATCATCGCCCCACGTTTATATATGTTTTCACACTTGTGATTAAATTTGTGTGTTCGTAGTAATGTGGAAGGTGATTTTTGACATTGACTGATTGCCGCGCAAGGGCATACAGTCGCCGCTTCGCACGATAGGCTTCGTTTTCTATAGTTGAAAACGCATGGTTTCGTATGTCGTCCGCACTGTCGTCTGCTATGTAGCTAGACCTTACTTGACAAGATGGCGAGGTGGCTTGTTCTTAGTGTGGTACCAACATAATCATGGACCAAAGAGGTAACAAGAGACGTCTCTGGAAGATTAGTAGAGGGTATTATCTCCCTCAAGTAGCGAGGGTTGGTAGACAGTAGGCTTTGAACGCACCCTAACATCCGATATGGCAAGGTGATTCTCTGTGTGTGGCCTTCGGACTCACTCTTGCTGCGACCGCCGATGTGAATATTTCGTCGAATCATGCTGAGGGGATGGCATGCTGTTAGAAATTTATTTGTGATCAGGCATTCCTGGGTTAATATTGAGAGTTTTTCTTAAGTAATTCTTTCGCTATGTGGGGCTAAGTGTTTCTTATTTTTCAGAAGTGGAGTAATTTAGTGTAAATTTAGTATTTGTATTTTCAATCTGGTAATCATTTTTGTGTCTTGTTTTCTCAATTTGGAATACACGTGTGTGGCCTTCAGCCTTTTCGTAGACTAAGTGTGTTTGAATTCCTTGCTGCTTTTAACTAACATTTTCGTGTGGAGTCTGTTTCTGCAAGCACGCTAAATTCTCTCACGAGATTTCTGGATTGATTCCGTTTTTCCTATCTTGGTATGACCGATTGCACAACGTGCTTTCATAACGGTCATTACTTCTGCCTTCTGCCATGTACTTGGTATGCCGCTGCCTCTCTGCACATGAGTTCGCTCGTGCATAGTATACTTTTAAATTGCGCTTGAAGACATCCGCCATCTCGTCAAAATGCAGCCAAAGCTTCGTTCTGCAACTGCCATGAATTGTTCCCGATAGAGTAAGTTACGCAAGCATTATGCATGTGTCTGTGAGCGATAATCATTATGTCTGATATATGTGTCATACCAAGCCAGTTGTCTAAAACAACGTGAAATACAGAAACGGAATAAAACTTACTATAGCTGCATATCACAGTGGTTGAAATCCGTATGATCTAGGAAATTTGATTTAAAAGATACGTCAGCGCATTTGGGGTCATTCACGTCTACTGATAGGAAACAAAGAGCGTGGTTACTAGGATCGGTGGCACATGCGCAGTGGAACATAAATGTTCAGTGGTATAAGTAGCCAATAGGAGAACGTACATTGAATATATTACAACGATGCATAGTACCACTATTTAAAAACAGCTCTAATCAAGAATAGCAACAACATGTCTGGTGTAAGATGTTTTGAGACCATCTGATCCAATGGCGAAATTTGTATTCGAAGTTATTCACACGTGCATTTTGTCGTGTATGTAGTGTTCCTCGGTCTGAGGATTAGTTTTTGTAGTTCTTTATGCTATTCTATGCTTTGCAACCCCCTACACTTGTGTCCTATAATGAACTCAAAATGTTCAAATATTTGTAAATCTATCGGATCAAATTATGTGGTCATCAGTCCGTAGGTTACAAACTACTTAAACCAAGGTAAACTAACTTAAGGACAAAACACACACACACACACACACACACACACACACACACGCATACCCCAGGGAGCGCAGCGAGGCGCTTTAGACCACTCGGCTACTCCACCGCGGCTATACTGAACTAAAAAAGATAATGTTATCTCGTTATGTAGCGCCAGTCTTTCTTCTGTGTGGCAATGTATTGTACCTAGACGTCGCACGGACTCGGCAAGATCTTGGACGTCCCCTGCAGCATACTGAGCCTCTATAGCCCTCCATAATTGGAAATGTGTTGGCCATGCAGAATTTTGTGCAGGAACGTACCTCTCGATTACGTCGCACTAATGTTCGGCCTGCTTCATAGCAAACCACTGTGAATTGGTTGCATGGTGTTTTCCTTTTTGATTTTCACTCATGGAAAACTCTGTCTCCTTTTTTTATGAATGGCATTTTAATACAAATACTTTCAGTCAGGGAGAGGATTAGTTGGACCAGGAGGACGCAGTCCATTTGGTGGAAATCAGCCTTACTATAATGCTCGCACAGTGTTTTGTAAACGGATCATTACTTTGTGGGGTATAGACCACATTGAGTCACAGCCGTCAGCACTTTCTGAAGTCGGGACCGATCTGACCTGGCCACGATTTTTCACCCGCTTAGGGACCAACGAATACGTTCATGACTCGCCCCAGGAGAGGCGCAGCAGGCGATGTTGGGATACTAGCAAAGGCACTTGAGTCGGTCCTGTGCTGTCGTACACCAAATCGCACCTCATTGGATACGTTTCTCGTGCGTCCCACATTGATTTTTTGATTATTTCACACAAGACCGAAAATTTATTTCGCTGGCAATTCTCAAACTCCGCTGTTATTGGCAAAATAACTACTACTTAATGCTTCATATAGAGTCACTTTTGTAATTCTATACCAAGTGTCAGATGTACTTGAATAGCGGGTTTTTAATACGATGAGAGGTCGACTTCGAGGTTTTTACGGTGACTACTACTACATACAATCAACATCTTGTTCTAGCTTAGTCCCTGGGACGTATACGTCCTAGCTTTGAGAACTATGTTCACTGTTAATCTCCGAAGTTTCGTGACGGCAACTAACGGATTTTGAAATGGCCTGCAATGCTGAAATGTCAATGAATGTAATAGAAAACCGAGATCTAACCTATACAATTTCTTTAAACTAGTAATGGCCGTGGTAACTTATACGATGCAAATTATTTAATTACGGCTATTTCGTTAGCATAGTTATGCGTTTGTCCCGTTTCCATGGTCAGTTATACGAGACGTTTTGATTTATATTAGCACAGGTACTCACTCTGTCTTAACAAGACACTTGCTGCTCTTGTCAATAACAGGCAACCACGTAGCAGAAGTAAACATGTGACAGAATAGGATTCTTCCTAATTTTTTAATCATTTGGTTACGGTTGACAACGATATCACAAGGGAAGGATACAAATCGAAATGTCGAAAGATGGCCTCGAATTGCTAATGCAGGAAGAATACGAAAAATCACTGTCACAATTTAGATGGTAAGGAGCACCACAAGGTTTTTTTATGGTTTTTTTTCCCTTCTTTATGATGAAAATTCGAAACTTCTTTGGTCGGTAAAATGCCGGAGCTGTAGAGGTTTGCGCTTGCGCATCATTACAGGTGTATATTCTTGGATGACAGTAAACAAATTACACAACTCAAAGCCATCGTATTTCGTATAGAGAATTTCTGTTTCAGTTTATGGTTTCCTTGAAATTAATGCAATAGCTGTTCCCTGGAATTCGGATATCATTTAATTTCCACGGAAATTGCGAGTTTATTTGGCTGTGTATGAATTGCAGTGGTGGATTAAGCCTGTCAGAGGCACAGGTCGGCATAACAAAATGATACTTCTGGTTTGTAAAGTCTCAACCACCCCCCCCCCCCCCCTTCGCCTTCGTTCCCCTGCAGCAACACCGAGTGACCGAAACTCGTAACCGTTTACGTTCTTTTATGATCATCTGTTGCAACTTCGCTGAGTTAAATAAAACTGCGGTAAAAATGACTAAATGTATAGGTCTTATCACATCTGGTACAATTAAGTACGGGATTGGCAAAAAGTAACTGGAAGGTAAAAACTGCAAAAAGTCATAAAAGTAGTGCAGGTTGGAAACTAGACAATTAGGTATATAACAAATGAAAAGAGCATTATAAATTTTATCTCTTCATTCTACGCAGATTAATCGACAATTAATGTAAAAGGTGAAAGTTCCCACGAATACGGATTTAGATTATCTAGTTTAATGGAGGTTGTCTGTTGCAATATCATAAAAAAGTGTGACCTACACAATAATCTTGGTAAGAGATAAAATGACTCATCTTGGATTTATACTTATCTGGGGCGCCCTAGGATACTCTGTGCATGAGGCACCTCTGAGCATCTCTTACAGTCACGATATAATGATTGCGCATGCTTCGTAGTGTGAAATATGGAATTAGCCTCAGGAATGCGGTAGCTGCAACTGTAATTACACATGAAAAATGTGTGATAAACAGCAATCAGTAGCAAATATTATTTATTCCCGTAAATCTAAATGTCGGTCTCCTTGTGACCATTCCAATGCTAATAACTTAATTTGAAACATACATATTTTTTTCAATCTTCATTTTGAATACTATGTTCCATCATCCACGTATTATAACAGTAGCTGAGCGCGTCGATTCAATACGGAATCAAAGTGGGTACACAAAAAATTAATTAATTAATTAATATAAAGGAATTAAAAATGATACACTTGGTGAGCACATCTCTTGCCCCATTCTTTCCCGAAGCGCTATTCAATTTACTGAAAATCATTCAGGGCCGTGGAACTTTAAAGCGAGGATGGAGTGTTTCAAATGTTTTAAGTGAAGACATAGCATTAAAGAGATGTATACACAATGGCTTGGCTATTAAAATTATGCTTTATGGAGTCGCTACAATCGCTCTCCCGTGTACTTCCAGATCAAGTCGTTGAAAGTCCACGATATTTCGGCGGACAACTGTTTCGCCATCATCAGGTGACGCTGATACAATGATGAGTCTAATGAGGAATGGTAATATTTATATCTGCTGGTTCAGTGTTCGAGCCCCAACGTCTCCGTCTGTGTATATTATTTATTGTTATTTTGACATATATACAGGGTGAATCACCTAACACTTGCACCGCAAATATTGCGGAGACGGAAAGTGCGATTGATGTGCGGTTATCACAGAATGGGTTGGTAGTCAGAGGCTCGTATTTTTAGCCAACAAACATATTTTAATATTACTTAGAAAGTGTATTTTTATGCAAACATATTTTTTTTAATGGAACGATGCCTGTAGACATTAAGTAACTAAAAGTAGGGTGCACTATAATATCAGTAGTGTTTGTTGCAGGACTCTAGTGCAAATTGTTTACGAGGTATCATCTTTTGAAATGTTCCCACACCGATACTTGCATAATACCTGTGGTAACATACACTAAAGAACAACACAAGTGCATACATTAGTAATGTGGAGTCCAACGAGTAACACGATAAATGATCATCAGAAGTTGTGTTCAAAATGACCACCGGCCGCAGAAATACACATTGTCCCTCTGGTATGGAACGACCGCTGCATACGTGCTAGTATTTCAGCGGATATATCCGAGCAGGCTGCAGCAATTCGACGTTGCATATTATCGGGTGTGGTTGGCATGTCCTTGTAGACAGTATCTTTCAGTTTTCTTCACAGAAAAAAAGTCTACAGGCGTCAAATCCGGGGAACGGGCTGTCCAAGGTACAGGTCCTCTGCGTCCAATCCATCAATTTGGGGACAATTCATAAGACATGCTGTAGTAATTCTGCAGCCATCATGTTGGTACCATAGATTCCTCCTAGTCTGCAGAGGAACGTCTTGTAGCATGCGTGAAGATGGTCTGTTAAAAGGCTGCGATACTTGCGCGCGGTCAGTGCTCCGTCTATAAAATACGGACATATGAGCTGCTGGTCCACTATCCCACACCACACGTTTACACTCCATGGACGCTGACGGTCCACCTGTCGAATCCAAAAACGATTGTCAGCAGACCAACAGTGCATGTTTCTGCGGTTTACCTGGCCATGATTGGTAAATGTGGCTTTGTCACTGAACAAGATATCCTTTCGTATAGCCCATCTACAGAACTAACACGATTTTCCAACTCGTCTCTTGATGAAGAGAGATGTGATAGGGATGGAACTTATCTCGATGGAGAATGCGTAGTACACTTGCCTGACTCATGCCACTTTCTCGTGCGAGTGTGTGGGATCTGACATGTGGATCAATTGCAACAGCAGCAAGAACATCAATTTTCCCCTCGTCTGTCGTCACTTGTTTCCTTCTGTTACGCTGTCTCGGTGTTACACTACCACTGGTTGAAGAGGTTGATGAATAATTACCGAGATGGGTCACGTCTATTGGGATGTCTTGCCACATACACCGTACAAGAACGAACGGCATTGTTCCTACACTCTCCACACACCATGAGCATGTCGTCTTTTTCTGCATTGGTAAAACCCATCGTACACTCACGACCTCCCGCCTGGACTGTTACACGCAACCTGACTAGCAAACCGCAGAGTACTCAAGGAAAACACAAGCACGCTGTAAGCTGTAAGTACCTATCAACTATGCGGATTGACTGGCACACGCAAATGTCGGTGTGCGGACGTTTCAAAAGGAGATATCTCGTAAAGTACTTGCACTACAATCCTGCAACAAACACTACTGGTATTCTAGTGCACCCTACATTTGATTTGATCCATTATAATTGGTTTGTGAAAGCCTGCGACTGTACGTTATAATGGGTTATGTTTAAAAAATAACTTTTTTCTGGTACCAGTCACGTTTTTATTATATTTATAAATAATAAATACGTGACTGGTAGCAGAAAAAAGTTGTTTTTTAAACAAAACCTTACTTTCAGTTTCTTAATGTCTACGGGCATTGTATGTTTGCATAAAATATACACTTTCTAAGTAATATTGCAATCTGTTTGTGGTCTAAAAATATGAGCCCCTGATTACCAATCCATTCTGTGAAAACCGCACATCAATCGCACTTTCCGTTTACGCAATATTTGCTGTGCAAGTGTTCGGTGATTCACCTTGTATATATGATGGTTGGAACTTAAATAGCAGCAACTATTTATTCATCACCGACATGAAAGCGTTACAAGTATGCACCTGTTGATGTCCTTCAAAGTAGTCACTAGCGTTGTGCAGAACCCGTTGCCAGCGATGTGGAAGACGTAGTATATCGTTAGCAGAGCCTGTTCTGTTGATGGTGCGTATAGAGCGGTCTACTGCCTGTCGAAACTCTGGAACTGTTCTGAAGCAAATGTCACGAAGTGGTTCCTTCATCTTCGGAATGAAATCAGTCACAAGGTCTTAAATTCGAGAAATATGGTAAATGGTACAGTATACATCATTTTACACAGCAATGCGCGGACTTACACAGCGCAAGCCATGGCTGCTCTGTTGGGTCTGGGACTGGGAAGTACTGTACCATCCTCCATACTAC
The DNA here is from genome assembly GCA_026315105.1 of Locusta migratoria. NCBI lineage: Eukaryota > Metazoa > Arthropoda > Insecta > Orthoptera > Acrididae > Locusta > Locusta migratoria. The sequence continues at coordinate 110,960,897 of CM048747.1, forward strand.
CAGGAATTAAGACCTTGTGACTTTGATATGATTCCGAAGAAGAAGATACCACTTCGTGGCACACACTTCAGAACTGTTCCAAAGATTCGACAAGTAATAGACTGTTCCATTCGCACCATCAACAGAAACAGGCTCTGCTAACGGTATAGTACGCCTTCCACATCGCTGAACTGTTCCAAAGATTCGACAAGTAGTAGACCGCTCCATTCGCACCATCAACAGAACAGGCTCTGCTAACGGTATAGTACGCCTTCCACATCGCTGCCAACGGTTTCTACACAACGCTGGTCACTACTTTGAAGGACAATAAGAGGAGCAAACATGAAACATTTTTGAATCGCTTGTGAATAAATAGTTGCCACTATTTGAGTTCCAACCCTCGCATATGTATTTATACGTGATGGTGGCGTAGTATTCGTTTACTTCTCCGCAGATTCTGTAATAACTTTCGCTCACGTACAGGAATCCGAAATGGCGAGTATAAATGGGCATGATGACAGGGGTGCTACGGTAGTTGTGTTCGACTTGTGCGAATTTGAAACGTACGCGACCAGGCTGCACTTTCATACCTTGCTTTCGGTGCACATTACTCTTGATCTACAATGCGGAGGAAGTTGCGATTTTGTACTAACACTGAATGACATTAACGCAAGCTGTAATAGGAAATTTATTGAAATATCTGCTATAGTTTAAGAATAACAATATTTTGCCTAATAGATGTTTTTATAATACACGTTCGCATTCTGGAACATTATCTGGTTCATCGTCAGTCTAATAGCATTTAGACTGTGGCAGGCTGCTGTCAATATTTGTAGGAACACATTATACCTCTTGTTTTGTAATTTGGAATGTATCCGAGGAAATAGAAAAACCCTTACTTCACTTCATTACTATTATGTCTACAAATTACCGTTAAAATTATATACTGAATGACAAAAATAGATAATTTCTGCAATGTATTAAGCACAGTACAAATATACTGCCCAATTCTTCAATTGCGAAAAATATGTTGAACATAGCTGAAACCATTATGAAGATACACAGGGTGTTTCACTAAGTGTTTTTGCCTCTGTAACTTATAAAATAATAGGTGACGGGAAATTTTAATGCGGTAGGTCAACACAAGAAATGTTACACTTTCTGCGGAGCTATTAACATAGTTTATTGTATCATTTTCCAAAGAGTTACACCACAAAGATATAATTTTTAAATGGAACAATAGTTTTTTTCTTTCGTGTATTGGATTCGTTTAAACCAGCTGCGTCCAAATCAATTTAAACTACATTCCTATCACTGTTAGTTTGGGAGCTACAACCCTTCAAAGTTCCGGGGGCGGAGGCTGCGATGGCGTAGCTCACTGGCCGAGTGGCTATCCCCTGGGGCACGGCCCACTGTCTCATGACCACCAGCCAGTTAGCTACGCTGTCGTAGCCTCCGCCCCTAAACTTTAGAGGATTGTAGATCCCAAACTAACAGTGATAGGAATGTAGTTTAAATTGTTTTGGACGCAGATGGTTTTAAAGAATCCATAGCTCCGCAGAAAGTGTAACATTTCTTGTGTTGACCAACCGCATTAAAATTTCCCGTCACCTATTATTTTATAAGGTACAGAGGCAAACACACTTAGTGAAACACTCTGTATGTACCTAATATTCTGAAAATGAGAAAAGGATGTTCCCAGTTTTCTTTTACTTTCAGAACATTACAGTGGCATACTAATGCTGGCCGGCTGCTTCTTTATCCTCTGCAGACATTTTCAGGAGTCTTTTCCCTACTCTGGGATCATTACTGGCGGCTTCCGCAGCCCCTTCAGCTTCAACTAGTCGCTGACGATCTATGGCAGTCAGAACAGTTACCATACTATTTCCTGGTTGGATGCATAATTTGTTCATTACTTTCTTCCTGCTAATTACACCATCATTGAAACAGTTAACAGCATCCATCACCCCTATTTTGAGTTCTCTCTGCACTGTTTTCAGTAGTCGTTGCCACACACAGCTGTTGAAACTCTTCCCTGTATATTGGCTTTACTGTTTCCATGACTATGGCAGGTTTGGAATGCTTATGGTTGTATTCCTTGCGTGAAGCATAGCGTGGCAAGTGTGAAGACATTTGTTCAACAGCGTTTAAGAATTTAATAACTATTTAAAAGTAAATAAACCATACATTTTTGGAAACGGGGGAAATTTCTATCTCAGATGGAGGCAAAATTTTTTGTCGATTTTTCAGTCATTTTCACGTCCAAGTCACCTTAAGGCGATCGATGGCCCAAATCGGAAGAACCGATTCCGAATTCCGGTCTTCTCATATTTTCACTTGTCGGCACCAAGTAATTTCCGTGTTGTAGTGCATACTTTTCCTTCCTCATGCTTCTTTCTTCCACTTCTTAATAAAATAATTATATATGTGTATACTGAATAGGAAATTTTTGCCAACCCCTGCAGGCCAGATCGGCAATATACAAAAAATGTCCAGAACCAAAATATCGCATTTTGTGTTGTAGGATGGTTTATTTATTTATGTTACTTGTGGGAATTTGTCTCCAAGGGTCTGAAGAAACTATTCATAGAAAGCCCACTACGCGTGGCATTGAAGTTTAAAATGCGAGCACAGTTTCATCCCTTAGCTTTACAAACATTTGAACTGCCCAAAGGAAACGATGATTTCTTGGACCCTCTTGTCAACCTCTATTGCCATTTTGTGTTGATTCTGAGCTTCTGTCTTCGTCACCTATGAGAAAAACACGTGCGTTGCCATGACTGTTCATATGTTTGTAGTTCTATGAGACTACTGTAGCCATCAGTTCTTAGACGTATTTGAAACTTCTACGTCACAAAGAAAGATTATTAGAGGGCTTTGAAAAATTATTTGTTGACTGTAGATGCAGCCTCTCACTGTTTTATCAATAGTCTCCGGAATAAGTGTCAGTAATGTATTACACTAAATTTTCAGTGCCATTATTCGTTAGGGAGGTTTATGATTTAATGACGGACATTTGCATCCCATAACAAATTTTCGCATTATAATCTTGAACTAAAACACTAACTTTTCTTCATACTTTTCATCACACTTTTCAAAATTAAAATCGTCATGATCATTCCTCCAGTCCAGCGAGTTGAGTGTGAGAACAGTGTTATGTCTTGCTGCCACTCTTCCTTTCATATCTTCCTCCAGTCTGCTTTTCTCTCGAGCAGATTCTCTGTTCTTTGCTTTAGTCAGCAATCTCTCGGTATGCCACTCTCCATTCCCAGTACACATTAGGTGTCCGTAGTGGCTTAATTCAATTGACATGACGAAATGATATTAATCGGGATTACTCAAGTGTACCTGGTGGATCCTCTTGTATTCCCAGATGAAGTGGGACAGATTCTTTTCTAATATTTATCTTTCTGATTTTATGTATAATGAACCGAAGGAATCGCATTCCTTTCTTTTGTATCCTGCCGATACCTCGTCATGTTGGAGTTGCTGCTTCTAATCCTTATAGTTCACTTATCTTATGGAGCGATATTGAAAGTAATTGTGAAGTTATCTGGGCACGTATAACAGGTCTAAAAGAAGTAAAGTTAATAGTAGGTTGTTTTTACCGGCCCCCAGTGCTGCTGTAGCAGTTTTAGAATCATTCAAGGAAAGTCTACACCAGGTAGTGCATAGGTATCCGGGCCATGCAATGTTAGTCGGAGGTGACTTCAACCTTAAGAGTATAGATTGGGACCTCTCTAGTTACATTTCAGGCGGTACAGACAAGCAGTCTTGCGAGCTACTTTTGGACACATTCTCCGAAAACTGTCTTGAGCAGTTAAACCGGCAACCCACGCGCAATGGAAATATTCTAGACCTTATAGCCACAAACAGGCCTGACCTTATAAACGATGTCTGTGTAGAGACAGGAATTAGTGATCATGATATCATCATAGCGTCGATGGTGACCAAAGTTCATAAACCAGTCAAGAAGGCTAGGAGCGTGTTTTTGTTGGGAAAAGCCGACAAGCAAATGTTACGATCGCACTTAGAAAATGAATGGGCATCGTTTAATTCTGGGACTATGGATGTAGAGTACTTGTGGACTAAATTTAAATGCATTGTTAATGAAGGGTTAGAGAAATATGTGCCAGTAAAGACGATTAAGGATGGAAAAGATCCACCGTGGTATAATAATAATGTTAGAAAGCTGCTGAGAAAGCAAAGGCTGTTGCACTCTCGATTCAAAAAAGAACACGCAAATTATGACAGGCAAAAGTTAGTAGAGATTCGTGCGTCTATAAAAAGATCGATGCGTGAAGCATACAATAATTATCACAGCCATATCTTAGCAAAAGATCTTTCCGAGAACCCGAAAAAATTCTGGTCCTATGTAAAATCGATAAGCGGGTCAAAGCCCACTGTCCAGTCACTAGTTGATCATTCCGGGGCAGTAATAGAAGAAAGCAAACGGAAAGCTGAAGTTCTAAATTTAACCTTTAAGAAATCTTTCACGCAGGAGGACCGCACAAATATACCATCATTTGATCAACGTACTAATTCCGAAATGGGGGACATAGCAATAGGTATTTCCGGTGTAGAGAAGCAGCTGAGAGAGCTAAATACGAAAAAGTCTGCTGGTCCGGATGGAATACCAGTTCGGTTTTACAAAGACTATTCTGCGGCATTGGCCCCCTACTTAGCTTGCATTTATAGCGAGTCTTTAATTCAGCGCAAAGTTCCTAGTGATTGGAAAAAAGCGCAGGTGACTCCCGTGTATAAGAAAGGAAACAGAACTGACCCATACAATTACAGGCCAATATCGTTGACATCAGTTTCATGTAGAATTTTGGAGCATATTCTCAGTTCGAACATAGTAAATTTCCTTGAAACGGAAAAGCTTCTTTCCATGAATCAGCACGGGTTTAGGAAACATCGTTCATGTGAAACTCAGCTTGCCCTTTTCTCACATGACATCTTGCGAGTCATGGACGAAGGGCAACAGGCGGATTGTGTTTTTCTCGACTTCAAAAAGGCGTTCGACACGGTGCCACACTGCAGACTGCTAACGAAGATACGAGCTTATGGAATAGGTTCACAGATTTGTGACTGGCTGGAAGACTTCCTAAGTAATAGAACGCAGTACGTTGTTCTCGACGGCGAGTGTTCATCAGAGACGAGTGTATCGTCAGGCGTGCCCCAGGGGAGTGTGATAGGACCGCTATTATTTTCTATCTATATAAATGATCTGATGGACAGAGTAAGTTGTAATTTGCGGCTGTTTGCTGATGATGCTGTGGTGTATGGGAGGGTGTCGTCTGTAACTGACTGTAATAGCATACAGGTTGACTAAGACAAAATTTCTAGTTGGTGCGAAGAATGGCAGCTAGCTCTCAATGTAGAAAAATGTAAGGTGATGCGCATGAGTAGAAAAAACAATCCTATAATGTTCGAATACAGCATCAGTAGTGAGCTTCTTGATGCGGTCGCGTCGTTCAAATATCTAGGCGTAACATTGCAGAGCGATATGAAATGGAACGAGCATGTAAGGACAGTTGTGAGTAAGGCGGACAGCAGACTTCGGTTTATTGGGCGAATTTTGGGAAGATGTACTTCACCTGTAAAGGAGACCGCGTATAAAACGCTTGTACGACCACGTCTTGAGTATTGCTCAAGTATTTGGGACCCGCAGCAGATCGGTTTGAAGGAAGACATAGAGGCGGTTCAGAGGCGAGCAGCTAGATTTGTTACCGGTAGGTTCGACCAATGCGCGAGTGTCACGGAAATGCTCCGGCAACTCAATTGGGGATCGCTGGAAGAAAGACGACGTTCTTTTCGTGAATTTCTGTTAAGTAAATTTAGAGGGCCGGAATTTGAAGCTGAGTGTAGTACGATCTTGCTGCCGCCTACTTACATTTCGCGTAAAGATCAGAAAGACAAGATAAGAGAAATTAGGGCTCGTACGGAGGCATATAGGCATTCTTTTTTTCCTCGTTCAATTTGGGAGTGGAATAGGAAAGGAAATGCCTAGTAGTGGTACAGTGTACCCTCCGCCACGCACCTTACGGTGAATTTCGGAGTATGTATGTAGATGTAGATGTATTGTATAAATGGAAGGATACATGGCAATAGCGCATTTTTTATTTTATTTATTCAATACGACAGGTCTCAATACTTTATGGTGTCATCCTCTGGTCTCATAGACGTAAAACATTATAATAATGGTCCACATAAAAATCTGGTAGGTGTACCGATTGTTATTTATATATAAAATCATGTTTTGGTGGATAGTCAGAAATAAAATGGATGGCTGGTCAAAATTAAAACAGTCAAATACACATAAAATAATAACCACGACAGTGCACATATCTAGTTGAGCACCTACTTAAAACTTTTATGTAGAGCATTATTATAAGCAGTTTTATGTCAGTGAAACCAAATGATGCTACCAAAGAGTGTCGAAACGGTCGTTTTTTAACAAATGCGATCTTTGCATCTATCCGTCCATATATCCGTCTATATCAAGAGAGGAATCGCCGCGGTGTAGTAGCCGAGCGGTCTAAGGCGTCTCGCTGCGGACCGCGCGGTTGCTAGCCGTCGGGGGTTGGAATCCCCCCCCCCCCTAGGGCAGGGGTGTGTGTGTGTTGTCGTTAGGTTAGTTTACCTTAGTTTAAGTAGTTTGTAAGCTACGGACTGATGACCAAGCAGTTTGGCCTGATAGATTTACAAACATATGAACATATATGAAGGAAAACAAATAGTTTTAATAGAGCGGTCCGCCTTCGTAGTCCAGTGGACGGCGTGGCTAATTGACACGCAGATGGCCCGGATTCGACTATCGGTCGGGTTGGAGATTTTCTCCACTCGGGGACTGTGTATTGTACTCATCATCATCGACGCCCAAGCCACCCAAGTGGTGTCATCTAAGGCAAAGACTATCCCAGCTGGGGTCTAATAGCCAAAAATGGCACATGAAATCATCATTTATAGAGTGAAAGGTTTGCTGACTGTGGGAAATTTTCATCCCACAGTGGGTGACCTAACGAACTATAGACGTTTGTCGCCGCTTTGACACTGCTGTTAAACTCTTCCATTCTTTTGTCAGCTGAAAGCTTTTGTCAGCTGGTTGATCGTCTTAAGACGCTGCAGCTGTTGTTTCTTCCGTACTTGCTATAAGAGAATGGTGACAAAAACCGCTTTATGTAAGACACCTTGTTTTATTTTTATCACCCAGGCATGTTTCGGCACTTATTGTTCCATCTTCTGCTGGTTTTTCGCTATATTTAATGATCTTATTGGCTGCCTTTATTCAGCAGTAACGAGTTCTTCCAGCTCGACATTGCTGAAAAAGTGCAGCATGCAAATCCTATCAATGACATAAAATAAAAGGCAAAACCTACAGAAAATGGTTCAATAAGTGCCGAAACATGCCTGGGTGATAATAATAAGACGAGTTGTCTTACATAAGGCGGATTTCCTTAGAAATATATACTGCCAGAGTATTTAAAATGTTGCACAGATTCTGTGTCCCGATTCCGCATTTTCAAGCTGACGTTCATTGCTCTTGCAAAGCGCAAATGTCAGATATTTGATGCAAAAGCCTTAAGACATGGCCTACGTCATATCGATGACAGATGTTATACGCAAACGTTCTCTTATGAATTGCTACCTTTTCTGTGTCGCATTACTAACTCTAGTACAAATAGTTGTCATTAATGCAAATCACGCGCCAGTTGTCAGTAATAAAAATCATATGTCAGAACGACATGCGTCGGGACGACATTACTCAGTCATAAAGTTCTGTAAACCAAGGAAACATAAAAAATAGGGCGCTATATATCGACGACTTAAATACAAATATTCAAATTAAACTAATATACTAACCTACCATAAAACGTATCTGCCGTAGGCAACGTGGTCAAAAATAACAAATCGTCGAGCTGAATCACTTGTTCGTCGGATGGAAAGAAGTTTTGCACTAACAGCAATTCTCAACTTCAAAGATTATCCATATCCTCAACAGCAATCATTGGTGACCAAAGATATTACTGTCCAGACATCTAACATTTATTCATAAAGTTATCCTCTAAAATTGAAGGTGTTATGGAAATACGCCCTAAGTTACTCAGCAATGTTAAAAGCAAGACGTTGATATTTAAAACAGGAGAACATATCAGTGCTTCTCAAGGAGAAGATTTCTAAAATGTGCTCAGAAATTTCTTTTAGACAGTTTGTAACCCAACAACACAGTGACCAACGCCACTAATTGCGTGTGTAAACACAGCTACATTTATAATATGGATGATGTGTATGTTTTTTTTAAATTATTATTTGTGTATTGCATGTAAATCGAATTGTTATTTTATGCAAATAATTTATGTGATATACAATTATCAAAATGATTACATATTGCATACAAGGAAATGATGTATTGTAGCAGACACGTTGGCTTAGCGAGGGAAAAGTTAGCAATATCTTTTTCGTAGAGCCGTATTATCGCTGAGTGTAGAGTTGTGCAGCGCGAGGCGCGAGAGAAGTAGTCGTTGTTGAGCTCTCGAATTGAATGTAACAGACAGCAGCAGCAGGCCGTAGTAGCGTGGCACCTTATTAACTGTTGGTACGAGCAGCAATCAGAGCAAGTGGTCATTGGCAAATAATTGGCATGTGCACAGCGTCAATGCATTAAGAGGAATATGTCAACAGGAACGCTGTATGCCCAATGCAAATAATGTTCCGTCGCCAAGAAGAAGCCATTTTGCCAGCAATTATTAAGTACCAGCAACAATCGCCAGTTACGCCATACCGTCGCTGCAGAAGTAAGATCTGCTCAACTTACCGTCTTTAGAACTGTATAGCTAAGCAACGTTTAGTTTTGCTGAATGCCAATAGCGAACCAGAGTGCAAGTATTCAGCGTTAAAGAAATTATTAACCCAAGTCACTAGCAACCAGGTTCCTTATCCGCTACCTTTAATTTTCCGAGGCTCAACATGAACCATAAAGACTGGTTGAAATAAACTTTGTTGTTGTTATGGTCTTCAGTCCGGAGACTGGTTTGATGCAGCTCTCCACCCTACCCTATCCTGAGCAAGCCTTTTCATCTCCTCATAAGAACGACAACTCACATCCATTTGAATCTGCTTACTATAAGCGTCTCTGGGTCTCCCTCTGCGATATTTACCCCACACACTTCCCTCCAATGCTAAATTTACGATTCTCCGATGTCTAAGAATGTGTCCTACCAAGCGATCCCTTCTTTTAGTCAGGGTATGCCAAAAATTCCTTTTCTCACCAATTCTGTTCAGTACCTCTTCATTAGTTATGCGATCTACCCACCTAATCTTCAGCATTCTTCTGTAGCACCACATTTCAAAAGCCTCTATTCTCTTCCTGTCCGCACTGCTTATCGTCCATGTTTCACTCCCGTAAAAGGCAACACTACACACAAATGCCTTCAGAAATGACTTCCTTATACTTAAATTAATATTCGATGTTAGCAAATTTCTCTTTTTCAAAAATGCTTTTCTTCCTATTGCCATTCTGCATTTTATATCCTCTGTACTACGACCATCGCATGTTATTTTACTACCCAAGTAACAAAACTCATCTACCATCTTCATTGTTTCGTTACCTAATCTAATTCCTTCAGCATAGCCTGATTTTCTAAGACCGCATTCCATTATTTTTGTTTTGCTCTTGTTAATGTTCATTTTATACGCTCCTTTCAACACACTGTCCATTCCATTCAACTGCTCTTCCAGCTCCTTTGCTGTCTCTGACAGAATTACAATGTCATCAGCAAAACGCAATGTTTTTATTTTTTCCCCCTAAACTTTAATTCCTATTCCAAATTTTTCCTTGCTTTCCTTCACCGCCTGCTCGATGTACAAATTGAATAACATAGGAGAAAGACGACAATCCTGTCTTACTCCCTTCCCAACTAATGCTTCCCTTTCATGCCCTTCGAGTCTAATAACTGCGGCCTGGCTTTTGTACAAGTTGTAAATAACTCTCCTTTCCCTATATTTTACCCCTGCTGACTTCAGAATTTGAAATAGTGTATTCCAGTCAACATTGTCAAATGCTTTCTCCAAATCTACAAAAGCTAAAAATGTAGGTTTGCCTTTCCTTAATCTATCTTCTAAGATAAGACGTAAAGTGAGTATTGCCTCCCGAGTTCCTATGTTCCTCCTGAATCCAAACTGATCTTCCCCGAGGTCAGCTTCTACCAGCTTTTCCATTCTCCTGTAGATAATTCGTGTTAAAATTTTACAACCATGACTTATCAGTCTGATAGTTCTGTAATTTTCACACCTGTCTGCGCCTGATTTCTTTGGAATGGGGATTATTACATTTTTCTTAAAGTCTGAGGCTATTTCGCCTGTCTCATACATCCTACACACCAGTTCAAATAGTTTTGTCGTGGCTGGCAATCCCAGAGACTTTAATAGCTCTGAGGGTATGTCATCTACTCCTGTGGCCTTGGTCCGACCTAGGTCTTTCAAGACTCTGTCAAATTCATCTCTCAGTATGGTATCTCCTATTTCATCTTGATCCACTTCCTCTTCCCTTCCTACAACATCGTCTCTAAGTTCATTTCCTTTGTAGAGCTGCTCTATGTACTCTTTCCACCTTTCAGCTTTCCCTTCTTTGCTGAGAACTGGCTTCCCATCTGAGTTTTTGATTTTCGTAGAGTTGCTTTTCTTGTCCCCAAACGTCTCTTTTATTTTCCTGTAGGCGGTATCTACTTTTCCCCTTCTTATACATTCTTCTACAGATTTGCATTTGGCTTCTAGCCACTCCTGCTTAGCCATTTTGCACTTCCTGTCAATCTCATTTTTTAGTCGTCTGTACTCCATTTTGCCTGTTTCATTTACTGCATTTTTATATCTTCTCCTTTCATCAATTAAATTTAGTATTTCCTGTGATATCCAAGGATTTTTTGTAGGTCTTGCCTTTCTACCTATTTTGTCCTCTGCTGCCTTCACTATTTCATCTCTCAATGCTGCCCATTCCTCTTCAACTGTTTTATTTCCCCCTGTTTCTGTCAATTGTTGCCTAAATCTCCCTCGGAAACTCTCCAGAACTTCACTTTCCTTCAATTTATCTAAGTCCCATCTCCTAATTTTCCTACTTTTCTGCAGTTTTTTCAGTTTCAGCCTACAGTTCATAACTAACAAGTTATGGTCAGAGTCTATATCTGCCCCTGGGTATGTCTTGCAGTTTATAACCTGGTTCCGGAATCTATGTCTTACCATTATAAAATCTATCTGATACCTTCCGGTGTCTCCTGGTCTCTTCCACGTATACAACCTTCTTTTGTGATTCTTAAACCACGTGTTTGTTACGATTAAATCATGTTCCGTGCAAAATTCTACCAGGCGACTTCCTCTTTCATTCCTCCTGCCCAGTCCATATTCACCTACTATTTTTCCTTCTCTTCCTTTTCCTACTACCGAATTCCAGTCTCCCATCACAATTAAGTTTTCCTGTCCCTTAATTGTTTGAATAATTTCCTTTAGCTCCTCATATATTTTTTCGATTTCCTCATCATCGGCGGAGCTAGTTGGCATATAAACCTGTACTACTGTTGTCGGTGTTGGCTTCGTATCTATCTTGACAATGATAATGCGATCACTGTGCTGCTCATAGTAGTTTACCCGCATTCCTATTTTCTTATTCATTATCAGTCCTACTCCTGTGATACCCCCAATTGATTTTGTATTTGAATAAACTTTAAAGTAATTAAATCAGTATAAAATATTTTGCAACAGTATAAAGTTGACATAACAAAATTAACAACAGTGCGCAGTTAATAGTAGTGAGTGCATTTGATAATAATTGAATGATAAAGAACAGTAATTGTTAATTGTGATCTGAATATTCAGTTTATGAGAGTTAAAGAGTTCCGTTGCAAAGTTCAGCCAAAGAACCAGAAAGTGCGCTGTTAACAGAGTAATTATTAGATACTATTTGATATGCTACTTTGTTGTTAGTTTAATGGACAATAGTCAAGGTTAGGATATTAGTTATTAGGAACAGTAATTACGTTAATCTTTTACAGAAAGAGTGAATTGCTTAATGTTGCAGTCAATAATTTTGCATAAACATTGAACCAGTCATAATAGATAGAAACACAATTACGACAGTTTGCATTAGTGTTAATAGTCAAAGTACAGTCAAACCTCAGTTCAAGCATTATGGTGATGGTCTATTTCGTGTTGTAGAAGTTGCTCATGTTAACTCTTATTGCTACATATTTCCAGTTCACTACAGTAATTTTATTGGTTGATGCTATTGCATGAGAAAGTTGGATTTCCTGGTTCTACATTGTTTTATTTCAGTGGGACTATGACCTTCTGATTGTTGTAGTATTATTGCACCAAAACTTCGTTGATTTGTCGGGAAGCAACACTAGCTGTTAGGGTGCGTACCATTATGGTCCAATCGGATAGCAATTCCGGTATTGGGCGAGCCACGATTAGTTGTGGCGACTACCTTCCGCGCGTAAAACTTGGTGCCTCCCTGCTGCGTCATTAACCTTACGGTACCTGGAGTTAATTTCACAATGAATGCCGGCCTGCACATTAGCAGCTCCCAGCCCCCTAATGCGGCTCCGGAACGGCCTGTGGAATGTGCGGGCGGAGCCGCAAAACCCCGGCGCTCGTTTGCTGGGTGGGGGGGGGGGGGGGGGGGGGGGGGCGTGCCGTGTGGTGACAGGGCAGAGGACTGCTCTCAGCTAGCAGTGCATTAATCACAAAACACTGCTAATAGCCACGGGAAGCGTATTCTAAACGAAGCAGCCCATTTTACAAGACCACATTCACAACTACATCTACACTCACATTCTAAAATCACTGGAAAGTGCAAGAAACAGGTCACTTCAACTAGTAGATCTTAGTAATACTGTAGTAAATAAAAACTGAAACAAACAACAAGGTTTTTGTAAATCAATTTATTTCACCATTACTAGTTTCGGGCCTGAGCCCATCATCAGAAGGTTGTATTGATTACAGATCTACATTGGTGTAGATTCGCAATCAAGAATGAACGATCAGAAAATGCAAATTCTTTTCTTCTCAAATTTCCGAAAATTGTTGACCGATTGCTTTGTATATTGATACAACGTTGCAATGGAATGCGCCCACTGGTACAAATGTTGTAATTTATTTCCTACGTTGGTCTTCCTTATACCCTTATATCGGAAATCGACACTACCGTTTGATGATGGGCTCAGGCCTGAAACTAGTAACGTTGAAGTAAATTGATTTACAAAAATCTTGTGGCTGGTTGCAGTATTCATTTACTACAGTATTATTATGTAAACAGCTGCGATGTTCTTAAACCAAAATTGTATAAAATAATAGATCTTATTACCATTCCAATTTAAGTAAGGATATCGTGGAAGATCATTTTTGGAATTTCACTGTGTTTGTTTCAACTAATCTTATAATTGAGCCTTATGGATGGTCGCCAACATATATTTGATTTGAGGCAGGTGATTATACGAGTTAAATCACGAACTCCATCTCATCTTAATCGATTTTCGGCAAGCTTATGACAACACTGACCGTGCCACATCATGGAAAACGTTGGAGGGTCTTGGTATCCCATCAAAATACATGTCTAATTGCAGCTTGCTACTCCCAGTCAGTATCTCAAGTGCGATTTGGCAACCATTTCTGACCACTCAGTGGCGAATATAGCATATATTTTGGGAGGGGGGGGGGGGGTGACTAAAACTTTTGTGGCATCGTATCTCAAACTAATGCCTAAAAAGAAAAACGTTGTTTGAATGTACCGACGATCCACGCTTTGTTTTGGCGTTTTCTGAAGCATACAACCATTGACCTGATTTCTTAAAAAAAAATTTAAAAAAAATCCTTTATATTCATTATTTCGAGCCCCCTGTCCCGCCCCCTTTGTATACGCCATTAACTATCCAAAATGCATTGAGACAAGGCGATCCACTGGCGCCGACATTATTGAATTTGGCCTTGGGAAAAGTAAGTCGTGACATTTGTCAAACCAGCGCGATGGAGATAGTGGGAGCAGACATTATCATGGCATTTGTTGACGATGTTGTGATCATTGGCGACACTGCAGAGCAAGTAGGAAGTGATTATTTCAAAATCCACCGCAGTGAAAATAAAATGTTCGATCACGCCTTCCTTGTACTGTTATCGACGGGCACACCTTTTAAAAAACAAAAGTGAAGGGTCGAAAAAAGTACATCAACGTATAACAAATGCTTATCACGCGTTCTTTAGTCTGAACAATCTTTTCACATCTCATCTGATATCACAGAAGGACAAGGTCCACCTGAACACGACAGTAGTAAGGCCAGTACTTTTATATTGTTGTGAAACTTGGGCGACAACAGCAACAATAGAATAATCAATATGTGCATTCGAAAGCTAGATCCATGGACCCATCTACAACACCATCGAACGTAAATAGGTGCGAAGAGAGTAAGAAGAATTATATCATCGGTTTGGAAAGGCACACATTGGACGAATATTGGAGAAGACGAGACTCCAATGGTTTGGCCACATCTTACGAGAGGATGCATCTCGTCCTAAGAGTCCTCCACGGTCATCCCGTGGGAAAACGCCTAAGAGGGCGTCTGAGGATGCGATTGAAGGATCGAGTAACAGCGACTCTTAAAGAAGTGGAACCGGCAGCCGTGGAGGATGCAACATATACCTCCTCTCTTGTGACTGACATATTATTTCTGTGGCTTTTTGTTTTTATAACATGTCCCTTTGTGAGTGTTCCGTGTAAATATTGTGTAGCGTCCTTTTTTTATTTATCTGAGGTTTTCTGTGTATTGCCCTGTTTTGTTAGTTTCTTTTTAGGTGTAATATGCCTCTTGTAACTATTTAAAAAAATTGTATAGTGTCCTTTTTATAATTTTCCCATTTGAAAGTCATTTTTCATCCTCATTTTTTTTTTTTTTTTCTTTTTGTGTAGGACTTAAAAGACCATTAATGCAATACACGATGACGATGACTTGAGCCATATGTGCAACATTGTAGCTCTTCCGTGAAGCTTTGTACGAGTTGTACTCAAGCCATAACACTTCAGATTTCTTTTCTCACGAATAATATTCTGCAAGTGTGAAACTTCTGACTCTTCTCGATGTAATCTCCTTCAAGCTATAAAAATTTTTTCATAACGAAGACGTTATGATTCCATGGCTTCTGCAAACGTTTCGTTGTGAGTCTCTTTCGATCATTGGAAAATCGTGTCTTTTTTCGGGATTGAGAAACGGCATTCATGTCTCCTCATCCATTGTCACAATCCCATTGTCACAATCCAATTAGGCATGTCGTTGTAATGTACCACTTTGTTACTACTATTACAAACATAATTTCACAGAGTATCCACATATCATAAAATGTACGTGCAAATATGTCTTGTTGCATGACTAAAACTGCAGGAAATAAGCCACAAAAATTGAGATGCGTGATAAACTGCAAGGCGTTTTGTTTTATTGCTTCTTCACGACTACATGTAGGAAATGTATTACAACATTTTTACCAGTAAGCGCATTCCATTGCAATGTTGTAGCAAAGTGCAAAGCAATCGGTCAACAATTTTCGGAGATTTGCGAAGAAAAGCATTTGCATTTTCTGATCATTCTGATTGCGAATCTCGGTAAGTAGACCTATGGATTTGAAATTTTGAAACAACGTTGCGTACTAATATGGGCATTGCAACTTATGTAGGTTACAGCTAATAGACAACTATAATTGCATCTGATCCAGTATTAGCAATCAGTCTCAAATAAAGGGATTAGGTCCACAAGCTGTAGGAATGTAATTAAGGTATTTTAGTTCCCAATTATTACCACAAAATTTTGTCTGCTGTGAATCTAAGCTGAATGGCAGGAATTTATGTAAAAATAAAGAATAAAATGAATAAATCGCACTGACGTGTTTTACGGCCCACCGTAGATTTGTAGTTTTATAATTTTTTGTAAACATAAACATTTCGGACAAAAATGTAATGTAAATAATTAAAAATTATAGTGATACAATTACTACTCTACTATTTTGATAACATCTATGTACACAACGCGTAATATTCTTTCTTACTGTATTTTAACAAACAGCCAAATTTATATACTATTTAGCTTTAACAAACATACTCTTTTTTGAACTTTTACCTCTTTAAACTATCATTTTAATATCTGGCCCACATTTTCATTATATTTTTCCGTGAAAATATTATCACCTGTCTTGCCTTGGTAGATTGTTCAAAGTTTATTTTCTCTGGCTGTACTGATTACTAATGACTATAGCCTGGAACGAATGTAGCGTACATTTGGCGTTCGTATATTCTGCAATATTCCGAGTTGTTCAAAGGTAACAGCGCTTTCTCTGAAATTGCATTTCTTCTGTTTCGAGACGATGCCATGAAATACATACCAACGAATTGTATGTACATAAACTTGGGAGATACTATTACAATTCCTGTTATAGATGATGTAATGATCTAACTTTGTATATATATTAAGGTACTAGATTTATGTGGAATTAAATATTACCACACTTATTCCGTTTTTTATTTTAGCCGTAAAGGAAAACGTAATCATGGTTTGACATAGAATATTTACTCACTATTTAACGCAGAACAAAGTAACGTGAACAAAGTTATATCTGAACTACAGGATAGGTAACACCATCTACGTTAACAGCATCCATAGCAACCATGTCAAAGACAATCATTTTAGTAGATGCATTGATTATAATTAATGTCTTTCAATATATTCCATAAATTGCGAATAATTGCTTAGAAAAAAATAAACAAGGTAATTTGTGGCAATGTATACACTACCCTTCCGTTTCATTCAGGAACTACACTTGCCACAGAAATCTAGGACTTCCTTTATATACGAAACCACCAGTATCAGCCCGTTGTTCAGACTATTTATTATTACAGTATTCTCCCAGTTTACGTGCATATGCTTCAGAAGACCATTGTTCAATTCCTTGTTACGTATTTTACTGCGGGTTCACGAAATAGAACAAACACGCATTTTAGACGGAGCACTCTTACATATGCACAACTCTAAATATTGAGAACATAGCTCTATTTAGTTAATAAGAGTACCCGAAACTCATTTAGGAAAAAAAGAGTAAAAAATTTTTGGTAGTGGCGGGTTTCAAACCACTGATCATATGCATTAAAACCCAACACGCTGCCCACTACACTGTAGTGAACAATTCCATAAGTCGGCTTTTATTCTCGTACTATTGATGGAAGTTGTTAACTGATGCCAATATGGCATGATTAGACACTAGAGTATTACTTATGGTACGAAGAACGACGTTTTTTCCTTAATTCTTCAGTGCGTCATTGCTTTGAAATGACAACGTGTAAGTTATATTAAGAAAATTATCAAATACGCAACGCAAGATGGCGTATGCCAGAGAGAGTTCTGGCCGTGGAATGTCTCCGAACGGCTGGTTTTCGTAAAATCAATGGAAGATGTTAAATCGCCGTTATTTTTGCAAATATCTCTGAAACGATACCAGATATTAAAAAATTATAAGAGAGCGAAGTTGTAGAGAATTTTCTCCTCTGCAAATTCGGTTATTCAATTTTCGTCTCAGACGAACGGTTCATTTGCAATTACAGTTACATTACAAATAGCTTTTTTGGCTTTAGTAACGTATTTTTTGTCCGAAAATTTGGAAAAGGGAGGTTCTAGTCTCTGGCTGCCTACAATTATGTCTGTAAAATTTGGTGCTGAGCGGTTGAACTAAAAAGTGGGAACACGTTACAGACAGACAGACGAACAGGCAGACGTAGTAAAATCGCCGTTATTTTTGCAAATATCTCTGAAACGATGCGAGATATGACAAAAACATAAGTGAACAAATTTGTAGAGAAGTTTCTCCTCCACAAATTCATGTATTCAGTTATCGTTTCAGATTAACGGTTAAGACGTTATTTTCATTTAAATTTCGTGCTGTCAAAAGACGATCGCAAAGGCCCACTTTTAGTGTTACTACCGTAACCTGAAGTGGGCCAAAAGTACCCCACGTAATGTTCACTCCTAAAGTAAGTACGGGTGTATCTCCAGCAATGTGAGCAGATCAGCTATCTATGAACAAAGATGAAATGATAAATGCTCGACCCTTAGTTCATTTCTTTATAATTTTGGTTTCTTCTGGTTTTCATTCCGCCCTCTTTCGTTCCTCAGTATGCAGTGTGTTGAAAGGCGGAAAGAGAACTCTAGGAGCTCGGCTGCAGCCTCCAGTTCCCGCTAAATATCGGTTTTCTCTCGCGTCACGACACTCGAGCAGCCTACGGAGGAAACTAAATACTGGAAGTAGTGCTTCACTGGCAGCAGCCCCTGTGGTATCGAATGCGGGTTCTCCACGCTCTTCTGATCACACGTAAACGTATTTTTTCTGCAAACAAAAACAAACAGTAATTCGTAAAATAAAAGCGAGCAATAATGAATTGAGTAACGAGAGAACGCGGACAAATACCTGAACGGAGTACAACGGACGGGCGTCAGAGAGAACAATTTGGTAGAATATATATTTTAATTTATTTCGGGCGAGTTATAAATATCCGATACTGGAAACGAATTAGATGTGGTATTCTGGAATTAATTCAGTTTTCCGTGTACGAGCATTTCGCTACTGTGCCAATTATTGGGAGCGGCGATCACACTGAATGTTTACCGTAGGCCCATAGCAATACGCATCACACATGCGACGTAATTATTCATCTGTAAACTGAGGTATATTGTAAAAGTTTACAGTACAGCACTGCCGAACGTAATTGCTTAAATTCTCTATTTGTGTTTCTCAGGAACGTGGATTGTTAAATAATAAAATTTCAGCGGCGTTTTAGACGCAGTAGCAATTTTTTCACAGACAGTGAGCAGTATAATTACCCTACTTACGAGGGGTGTTCAAATGAAGAGGTACGAAACCTCTTAACAGCATACCGGTTGAAATTGTATATGTCGCTTTGGAATAACGTAGTGCGACATCTAGGCTATGCCCTCAGCAGGCAAAGTGATACTTATCGTCTTTGTCGAATTCCGAGGTCCGATCCTCATCGAATTTCTCGAGCACGGAAAAAGCATTAATAGTGATGGACAACAGTCAATACCGAAGTGGGGTGGCATACGTGTCTCAACGATACATATAGTACAAGCTTCCTAGGGTTTTATTTGTGGACGGAGAAGTTAGTACTGCTTCCTCCCACAAGTCCCCTAAAACCTCCACATCCTTGCGGATGCTGTTGCGTAGCAGTGTGCGTTTGTACCGCCCTACAGTACGCACGAGTTGCCCTAGTTGCTGTCCAAGACTTTATGGAAAGCTTAGAGTCCTAACCTATTGTCTTCTATAGTTGTGTCCCCAGCGCAGAAGACAGCACACAGGTCTTTGATTCTTCTACAGCATATAAGTGAGGCAAAAATAAGTTCTGTATGATGGAAGCATAAGATGCGACTCGCGAGATTTTTAATTGTCAGAGAAGCCATTTATTAAACAAATAATAATATATGAACAACTATTGTTAATACGAAACGGCCTATGCTGCCCGTAGTTCATGTTGAGACCTCGACTGTTATCACAATTATACGAAACTTTACTATGACCGGCGCGGTCCGGCGCGTATAGTGGTCATCTCGAGACTGAAACTGCGGCGCGTTGCGAGAGGGCACCTGACGCTCTATTTCGCGCCAAAACAGGGCCCTCGCGCGCCTTCTGCAAAATCGCTCTTCTCTTGTTACAATAAGAGAAGGCACCTTAAACTTTTTAAACTGTCAAAACCTAGCCTGTGCTTGAGAGATATTTATTACAAATTATCAGCTCTGAATAATTAATATTTAGTATATAATAAACAAAACTAATTTCATAAGAAATCACGTGACGTGAAATGCAGCAGCCAAAGCGAGGAGAGTACCAGTAACATAGGCGGGCTTTCCCACGGGAACCAACACCTATTGCGCCATATGCTACTGCTCCCCACCCCACATTTCAACATATGCTGCACTTCTGTCTCTCTTCCGCGTTTTAAGACACGTACAATGTTAGCAAAGAAACGGCCAGCGTCCAGAAATATGAAGTGGCTATAGGCCTGGAATATCACAATAGCCGTACCGTAGGTGCAACCACATGGGAGGGGTTATCTGTGAAGAGGCCAGATAAACGTGTGGTTCCTGAAGAGTGGCTGCAGCCTTTTCAGTAGTTACAGGGGCAACAGTCTGGATGATTGACTGAGCTGGCCTTGTAACATCAGCTAATGTGGCTTTGCCACACAGTTACTGCGAACGGCTGAAAGCAAGGGGAAACTACAGCCGTTACTTTTCCCGAGGACATGCAGCTCTATTGTATGTGGAGAGCTGCTGCATCAAACCAGTCTCCGGATTGAAGACCACAACAACGTACTGTGAGGCACTATGTAGCCTGTGCGATTCCATCAACAGCAAACAGCCTTGCCTGATCACGAAGGAAGTGATACAGCTCCATGATAACGCTCGTCATACGTCTGCAGGATCACACTTACTGGCCTAGTTGAAGTGGGATCAGCTTGGGCATCCGCCCTACAGGCTGAACTTGTCGCCCTGTGATTTCCATTTGTTTGTTCCGCTAAAAAATATCTGAAAGAGAATCGTATAAACGCGGACGACTAACTGAAGGACACAGCAGAGGACTGAATCTTTTTACAGCTGCCGGCCGCGGTGGCCGAGGGGACTGAGGCGCTGCAGTCACGGTCTGCACGGCCACTACGGTCGGGGGTTTGAATTCCCCCTCGTCCTTAGGATTAGTTAGTTGATAAGTAGTTTCTAAGTATAGGGACTGATGACCCCGTAGTTAAGTCCCATAAGCTGTACAAACATTTGAACAATTTTTACAGCCACCGGAATTCTGGGAACTGGGAATGCTTCGGCTCGTTATACAGTGAGGTAAATGTGCTCAGGCGTCTGGTGATTACTTTTCAATACAGACTTCAATTACACCCACCGCTAGACCCTTCGTTAACCGACTGCCGCGGTGGCGCAAGGGATAGTGTCACCGATTGCGTCCACGGACAAAAATGTATTTCTTTATTATTATCATTTCCAGAATGTTATACATGTTTCTTATGTTCACTTGTAATTGATACATGTTTCTTACGTTAACTAATCTTCTAATTTCTGGTACATTCTGTCTGTGTATAAATATCACTATAATT
Source organism: Locusta migratoria (assembly GCA_026315105.1). Lineage (NCBI taxonomy): Eukaryota > Metazoa > Arthropoda > Insecta > Orthoptera > Acrididae > Locusta > Locusta migratoria. Next base: position 110,982,066 of record CM048747.1, read on the forward strand.
ATCCGGGCTGTTATGCCGTGGCTTTACGAATTTATTACTGCAACCCAATGTTTCATTTTAATATGCGGGGGACAGTTTCAAGGAGGATCGTGGCGCTTTTGTATGTCCAATGCACATCCTGGCTCGTTACTGACTGTAGCCAGGGTGTGCATCGGACATACAAAAGTGCCACTATCCCCCTTTAAAATGTCGTCCGCGGATGAAGACGAAACGTCGGGTTGCAGTAATAAATCCATAAGACCACGGCATAATAACCCGGAAAATTATAGTAATATTGATCTTTCCGGCCGGGAAAGTTTACGTTTTACAAATGTCTCCGTGGGCATCCGAACTGCACTACTAGTTCAGTATTCTTATACCTGGTTATCGGATACGAACTAGTACAGGCAAGGTCGTTCAACAGCACACAAGATAGAAGTGCAGATATTTCTATAGATGACTCAAGACAGTCTTCAAAACAAAATTATATAAGAGTGGTTTGTCATTTGGAGAATTTTAATTATAATTATTGGAAATAAAATGTTTTGAGGTTAAGTAGGGACTCCACATATTACCAGCGCGAGGACGCCTATATTCTTAAAGTTAACGCTGGACTACTTGGGTAAAGGCTGTTGGAGATTTTAACGCGAGGCAGTCTATACGGACAGGCGTCATTCAGATGCGGCACTGATATGGTAAAAAATACAAAATCAATGTTCATGTTTGTTGTGTGGGGGGAACTGTTAGACACAACAAAAAAGACGCAACTGATATCTGATCATCTAAAGGTACCACATATAAAAATATTTGCATATATACACGTTACACCTTTGACTGTGTTGTGTCCTAAACTGAACGAAGATCTAAATGTCGCAGTTGTCATCGTATGAACAGTCAATAATAGTTCAGTCAACGTTTGCTCCAGTCACGGTCTGCACTGCCACTACGGTCGGGGGTTAGAATCCCCCCTCGGGCATGGATATTTCTGCTGTCCTTAGTATTAGTTAGTTCATAAGTAGTTTGTAAGTTTAGGGACTGATGACCCCGTAGTTAAGTCCCATGAGCTCTACAAACATTTGAACATCAGCCAACGTTTAATAGTCCATTTATACAACTATCCACTAGTTGCAACTCTTACGCCATTTGCTCTCATGGTACAACAATCAAAAAGCAAAGATCGTAATACTACTGCGTGAACACGAATATTGAAGTGCCGTGTTAATGTTATATATAAGACTAATGAACGCGTATAATTCCAATGTTATAATGTTTGTAGAGCTTATGGGACTTAACTACGGGGTCATCAGTCCCCAAACTTACAAACTACGTATGAACTAGCTTATACTAAAGACGGCACAAGCATCCATTCCCGAGGGGTCTTCGAACCCCCGACGGGGAACTGTCTCGCGAATGTATATATTCGAAAGGTGTTTTGTCTTACATTCACACAAAATAAAAATGTGCATATAGAACCCATCAAAATTATAAATGAAATACATACTTCAAAATCCTCTGGTGCTTCCATCATGTATTTAAATCGCCTGCTGTAACAACAATAATAATAATCCGTGAACATAGAATATTGAAGCGCTGAACATCCGAACTCAGGTTCTACGGTAGACAATTATAATAACAATATTTCGTGAAGTCGCTTTCAGGGGACATTGTTGAAATGGTTCATTTGGTGAACACACGCTTGCCAGGGAAGTACAGTGGCACAACTAATGATGACGTCAGGTGTTGAAATGCAAAAATCATAGCAATGAATATATCGCCTTCGTTATTTCTATTACTTTTGTAGAAGAGTAACCTTCTGGTCGCTTACCATCGTTACAGGAAAATTTAAATATTTTCCTAACTTTAATTTTTAATTTCTTAGTAGGAAGGGGACGGAGTAAGGGAGGCATGATAGAGTAGGGAGGCGAAACACAGAAGGAAATAAACGAGGAGGTGGACAGAGAGTGGGGGAGGATAGAAGTAGAAACACGATGACGAAGATGAGGCCAGGGGGAGCTTAACTGTACTAAAACATTCGTAGTACTATAATTAATGCCATCAATATTTTGATTAATACCACCACGAATTAATATTCTATTAAATGAATTTTACACAATAAATTAAAAAACTTATTAGGAAAAAATCAAGGATCAACATTAATTTTTATTTCATTTTTTAATCATTTCATTATTTAATGATTTCATAGGACTATTCCCTTATATTTTTACAAGAACTAGACGTACCGGTATAACATTAACATTAACATTCACTGAGGAGGCAGTGGATAGCGGAGCAGGAGAACGAGTTGGACAGAGAGGGAATGGCTAGTAGACGAACAGGATGTAGAAGGTAATTTCTATTCTCGTTCCCAGCGTTGCTGTGGAGCGACCGTTGGAATCGAACGGACGTCTGCCGCGATCGGCGTGTCCACCGATCGGCTCACTGCTCCGACTAGCCCCATTACTGCTCGCAATGACGCAGACATCCCACCCATAGTGGTCGGGAAGGTCACCCCAGATCGTTGTAAGAAGCGAAAGACTTCCCAGGGGAGCGATCTTGAAGCCTCAGAGGCCAGCCGCGGTGGCCGAGGGGACTGAGGCGCTCCAGTCACGGTCTGCACGGCCACTACGGTCGGGGGTTCGAATCCTTCATCGGGCATGGATATTTGTGCCGTCCTAGTTCGTAAGTAGTTCATAAGTAGTTTGTAAGTTTAGGGACTGATGGCCCCGTAGTTAAGTCCCATAGACTATACAAACATTTTATTAAAAAAAAAAAAAAAAAAAAGCTCCAGAGGTTCGTCTTTCCAACAGGCATGAGGCGAGATCTGTGCCAGATAATGTTCCTGAGACAGATGGTGTGTCTTTTACTGAGGTCACCTCCAGCCTGCAAGATCCGGGCCATCTCGGTGAGTTTGATTGTACTTGGGAGCTCCAACGTTAGGCGGTTAATGGAGCCTCCTTAGGTATATGGCTGCTAAGGAGGGAAATTAGGCCAATGTGATCTCCGTGAGCATACCAGGTGGAGTCATTCCAGATGTGGAACAGGTCATTCCGGATGCCATGAAGAGTATGGCGCAGCCAACTGCAGGTGATGGCTCACTTCGGTATAATCGATGTGTCGCTTTGGATAGGAAGAGATTACCTTCGGTTCTGAGTGTCTATCTGAAGTGTGCAAGTCTTGCTTGCAAGATGAAAGCAGAGTTCACCATCTGGCATATAGTTGACAGGACCTACTCTGGACTTCTCGCACATAGTGGAGGATCTAAATCAGAGGTTCAGACGTTTTTGCGACCGTATAGGCTACAGATTCCTTGACTTTCGCCATAGGGATGTGGACTTCCGGGTTCCGCTGAATAAGTTAGGAGTCCACTATACACAGGAAGCGGCTACACGGGAGACGTGTAGCGTGGACTGGGTGTTTTTTTAGGTTAGAGGACACACAGAAAGGATCTTAAAACCATTGGCCTAACAGTTGTAAATTATCGTAGCTGTGTGGGAAAGTTTCACAGTTCCAAGCACTAATAGAAAGTAGTGAATATCAACTCATTATAGGTACGGAAAGCTGGCGAAAGTTCAATTGAAACTTTTGCAAAGGGACAAATCTTGTTCAGAAACGGGACATTGAATAAAACAAGTGGTGGCGTATTTATTGCTGTTATAATAGCTTTACCTTGTAGCGAAATTGTAGTAGAATGTTCCTGTTATTTGGTATATGTAGGGGTTTTACCTAACAACCGGAATGAATTCATACTTGGTTGTGATAACAGACCCCTAAACTCAGACATTTCAATTGGGGAAATGTCGAAAGAAAGCTTGGATCAAATTTCAAAAACGTACAATGTTGTTGGTGACTTTAACTTACGCTCGATATGTTGCAGACTGTATATCAGTTACGTTTCTTTCAGAGCATGCCGCAGCAATAGCCTCATACCTGGCTATCATATACAACCACTCGCTCAGCGAAATGACTATACCCAAAGACTGAAAGTTGTACAGGTCACTCCAATATTCAAGAAAGCCAATAGAGCGTATAGTAGGCATATATCATTGACGTCGGTCTACAGCATGATTTTAGAACATATCTCAAATATTTTGAACGACCTCGAAGAGAACAACCTATTAACCCATAGTCAATACGGATTCAGAAAGTATCGTTCTTGTAAAACACGGCTAGCAATTTACCCCCGTGAAATGATGAGTGCTATCGACAAGGGATCTCAGATCGTTTCCATATTTCTCGATTTCCGAAAGACTTTTGAGCGTGTACCTCACAATCTTCTAATCAAATTGCGTGCTTATGGAATGAGCCACAGTTGCCCAACTGGATTAGTGATTTCCTGTCAGAAAGGACACAACACGTTGTAACTGATGTGGAAGTAAAGAAACTTCCTGGCAGATTAAAATTGTGTGCCGGAACCGGGACTCGAACCTGGGACCTTTGCCTTTCGCGGGCAAGCGCTCTACCGACTGAGCTACCCCGACACGACTCACGATGCCGCCTCACAACTTCACTTCCGCCAGTACCTCGCCTCCTACTTTCCAAACTTCACAGAAGCGAAGTAGGAGGCGAGGTACTGGCGGAAGTGAAGTTGTGAGGCGGCATCGTGAGTCGTGTCGGGGTAGCTCAGTCGGTAGAGCGCTTGCCCGCGAAAGGCAAAGGTCCCAGGTTCGAGTCCCGGTTCCGGCACACAATTTTAATCTGCCAGGAAGTTTCATATCAGCGCACACTCCGCTGCAGAGTGAAAGTTTCATTCTGGAAACATCCCTTAGGCTGTGGCTAAGCCATGTCTCCACCATATCCTTTCTTCCAGGAGTGCTAGTCTTGCGTGTTTGCATGAGAGCTTCTGTGAAGTTTGGAAAGTAGGAGGCGAGGTACTGGCGGAAGTGAAGTTGTGAGGCGGCATCGTGAGTCGTGTCGGGGTAGCTCAGTCGGTAGAGCGCTTGCCCGCGAAAGGCAAAGGTCCCAGGTTCGAGTCCCGGTTCCGGCACACAATTTTAATCTGCCAGGAAGTTTCATATCAGCGCACACTCCGCTGCAGAGTGAAAGTTTCATTCTGATGTGGAAGTATATTGCATGGTACCCTCCGCCTTGTACCTTCGTCACCTATGAAAGAGAGTGCACACAAAAATTAAGATATTTACATTTTGTTTGAATTTTTCTTTCTTTGTAAGTGGTCCCATTTTATTTCTGAACATTTTTCCACGACCATAACAAAATAAGTTTACACCTATCATCAAAATCTTGAATTATAGTGCTGAGTTCATTCAAAGCCACATAGCAAAACGCACTTTTTCTGAAATTTTCCAGTTCTCTACTGTATTTTTCGAAGATTTTATTTCATTTCATTTCGAACGAACCTTGTCTGCGTAATTAGGAACACACTATTGTTAGGCAAAAAATGTTCAAATGTTTGTAAAGCTTATGCGACTTAATTGCGAGGATATCAGTCCCTAAACTTTACTTATGAACTTACTTATGCTAAAGACAGCACAAACATATATGTCCGAGGGGGGGAATCGAACTCCTAACGGGGAACGGTCTCACGTATCGGAGCATAGCGCCCCAATGCGTTCGGCCGCTCCGCAGGCGGCCATTGTTAAGCTTCCGCTGCCAGAGTCAGTTGACATAAAAGTTTTCTGTGCGTTGTACCGCGTCATAATGAAAGTAAGTAGGTTATTAAATTAACAGTCATCTTACATTATGACGCGATGCAACACACAGAAATTTTTTGTCAAATGTTGAAATGTTTGTTAAAATGTTTGTTAACGCATTTGACCAAATTCCTATGGTCATCAGTTCCTAGACTTACAAACTACTTAAACTAATTTATACTAAGGACAATACTCATGCCTGTGCCCGAGGAAGGACTGGAACGTCCGGCGGCGGCGACCACCATGTCCGTAGCCTGATGCTTTGGACTAGTGATTTTCAATCTTTTGAATATGCGACCTCCTTCCAAGTAAAATTATTCTGGCGAGCCCCCTGCCCTCTCATCATAATAAAACTGTTATTTGAAATGAAATAAATAAGTCTTCGTTCCTTTGCTTCAGCTTCCTTTAAAATATCTGACGAAGTTTTTGTTGTGGCGTAAAGTCAGTGCCTCACACCAGACGTAAGAGAACGATCGTGGGGAATGCAGCGATCGACCGAAAGCCAATAGCAAGCATGCGCCACGCATCCTGGAGGGAGTAACAGAAGATGCGTGGCCTCTACAAGCGGCTATATCTAGGCCGACATACGTCGGCAGTTACTAGTGAGAACTCGGGCAGTTACTATTCAGGAATACGGAAGTTACTAATGAGAACTCAGGCAGCTACGACGACAGAAATAGGACAGTGCTAAGTTAGAACGCGGCTACGAACTTAGCACTAACTACATCACAGCGTAGCTAGTATCATACGGACGACGCCGCAAGAAGTAAGAAGAGAGAAGAAACAGACTTAAGAACATAAGTTGGGTATTATTTTTTTCAGTCAATAAACATCTTGTAATACTAACTATATAAATGTTTTATATGTCAAAGGATCCTGAACCAATAACTTTATTGACTAATAGACCGGAACAAGTAAACAACAAAAGGCGACAAGGACACAACAGTTTTCGGATTGGAACACATCCTATTTTTATACGTTTTCCCACAAATATATTTTGAGTTGGTTTACGTTCTAGGAGGCGATCCACTTATAATATTGTAAAAAGATATAAAATAGCCAAGATCGCTTATCATCAATTTTTATAACATCGACCGGTTTCGCTGAACTATGTCAGCATCATCTGGTCAAATAAAATATTTTTTACAAAGCCATAATCTTGTAATGTCAAACAGTTGTTATATAACAATTTACAGTGCATAGGTGCACTAATGTTTGACATTACAAGATTATGGCCTTGTAAAAAATATTTTATTTGACCAGATGATGCTGACATAGTTCAGCGAAACCGGTCGACGTTAATAAAAATTGATGATAAGCGATATTGGCTATTTTATATATTTTTACAACTATATTTTACTTAACGAGTTCTTCGTACTTCAGGCTACACTGAGAACCGACTGATGCTCATTAAGAAAAGCCCTTTGATAGACAATTTGTAAAGTAGACGTTTTCAAAATTTTCAGAATTACTTATTGTATGTCTGATTAATAGCAACCGTAATCCATTTTTTTAAACAATTTTTTTTGTCAGCCAACCCGTTGCGTGAATTTTAGGTGCTTGACATAGGTTTCGTTGTCACTAGGCACAACTTCATCAGAAGAATAAAAAGTTACATGAAACACATGACATTATGTGTTTCTTCTGATGAAGTTGTTCCTAGTGGCAACGAAACCTAGGTCACGCACCTAAAAATCACGCAAGCGGTTGGCTGATATACAAAATTATTAAAAAATATTATTGTATCATGTTATCTTTCGACTGATTCCTGAAAACAGTTCTCGGACTTAGCGCTTATTCATAATTAATACACTACGTTGTAAATTTACGATCCATTCCGTTCATAATGAATGTTGCAAAGCAACTCCGTAGTTTTGACATCTGTAATATTGCGCTTTTTTTTTATCCAATCAGGTGTTGGAGTGGTTGTTAATATTCGGGGCCGCTTTTAAAGTTTCACTCGCGTTGTAATATTACGGAGAAGTACTTTGGCAAATCAGGCACATTTAAATAATTTTATATATAACAGACTCAAAAAAAGTGACTTTAAAGTTGAGCGGCAGTGCAAATTTTTGATAATAGCAACACCTGAGTACAATCTTACATAAAGAAACTAACAGATTCCGTTTTTACCTTTCTCATCTTGCATTAAGTTGACTGGATGTAGCAGATGAGGCTGTAAAACTCTTGCTGCATTGTGTAAAATGATGCTTGGTTTGCTTAAAGCGGATTGTGCTAACTGAATGACCGTGAAAAAATATTAAGTTTACTTTTGTGACTAAAGACTGTTTAAATCGATCTGATTTCGTTTAATTCCGAAGATTTCCTTGCAGGCATTACTATAAAGTCACATTCATCAAAGTTACAGATAATGATATCTAGAAGTTTCTAGTAAATTATAGATACAAGTCGAACAATGGCTCCAAGCATTATGTTACATAATCAAGATGTGGAAAAATAGAAACACTTCACGAATTATTAAAATAATTGAATAAGGTGGTCCCCTGGTTGAAAAACATGTTCAGCAACAGCTGATGTGTCAGTCTCTTCCGATGAAACGATGAAAGGGTTCCTGTGAAATCTAAAGTCTTCCTACCTTTTATTAAGAACGTCACCGATCGCATCGGTAAAATTTTGACGAAACGGAATGTTGCCGTTATTGACAAACCTACTCGGAAGATACAGGATCACCTGAAATCGGCAAAGTATGCTCGCAAACCGCTGGAAAAAGCAGGAAATTATAGGGTTCCGTGTAACTGTGTGGATGTATACGTGGGTACCACAAAAAGAACAGTCAAAAAACGACTGGATGAGCACAAATGGAACTGTAGAAGGGGAGAGATTGACGGATCAGCTGTTGCTGAACATGTTTTTCAACCAGTGGACCACCTTATTCAATTTGATAAGACTCAGGTTTTATCAGCCACAAATGGATACCACGAAAGACTGTACAGAGAGGCTATAGAAATTATAAAACACCCCAATAATTTCAATAGGATGGAGGAGGGCGTGAAACTAAATGATATCTGGATTCCGGTTTTGAAGAAGTAATGTAACAGTCTTCCACCATGTGACGATATTAACGGACGGCGGCAATCGGCAACGACGAATTGCGCGCGCATGTCAAAAACATCTGACGTCACACCACTGCGCGCGAGCCCTCGTAAACGGAACTTGGCTTCAGTCAGTAGCGAGCCAGGGTGTGCATCGGACATCCAAAAGTGCCACGTTCCCCCTTGAGAATGACCTCTGCAGTCGGGGAAGAAACGTTGGGTTTTAATAATAAATCTACTAGACCACGGCATAACAGCCCGGAAATATTTAGTAATTTTGACCATTCCGGCTATGAAAGTTTACATTTTACAAATTTCACATAATTAAAACTTCTGGGCTAAGTTGCCGTGGTCCATCCATAAAACTTCTAACTCCCGACGTTTCGTTGCCTACTGCGGGCAACATCTTCAAGGGTGAGTCGACTCGTCGACTCGTCGACTCACCCTTGAAGATGTTGCCCGCAGTAGGCAACGAAACGTCGGGAGTTAGAAGTTTTATGGATGGACCACGGCAACTTAGCCCGGAAGTTTCAATTAATGAAGACGCCGGCCGTGAAAGCCTACATTCTACGAAATTTCACTTAGTTATACTTTTTTGTATTACTAAATCCATATTTTTTATTTTGTGATCCAAGTACTTCCTTTCGTGGCGGCGATCCCCCAAGCAAGACTTTGCAAATCCTCTGGGGGTCGTGACACACAGATTGAAAACCTTTGGTTTAGACCACGCGCGACTGTCGGTCATCTCTGTAGCCATCGTCAAGTGACGCTCTTACGTAAATGCAGCAACGACGTGGGCTGATGTAGGACGGTCCACTTGCAGCCCGGCCTGCTGCTCCTGTAGAAAGAACAGGACGGAAGGGCGGCGGTGGTCGCCCCCTGGTCCTCGCGGCAGGGCCGGAGGGCGCGCTATCAGCGTCTGTGTTCCGGCGACTGCCACTGCCACTGCAGAGGCAATCAGGTCGCCGAGCCAGCGTCCGGCCTTCTAATTTGTTGCCCAGGAAATGGAGGCCGCGTCCTGCGTGCTGCGTCCGTCTGCGTCTGGGGGAGCACGTGACGCCACAGGCCGCGGGCTACTTTACGGCGAGCAGGGAGACCCCACTGCACACATGGACCGTGAACCGCACACAGCTCAACGAGAGGGAACTGAAGGCGGCGTCGTTTATCACTATACACGTGTCCCACAGAGTACTGCGTTAATGGTGCATACATCATATCATTTCTGAATCCAAATGTCCTCCTAGATAGTTTTAACCAGCTATATTTCTTCATTTATACCAGGGAACGAAGTCTCCAGTAGCCTAAAAAAAAAATGTTCAAATGTTTGTTAAGCTTAAGAGAGGTAACTGCGGGGTCATCAGTCCCTAAACTTACAAACTACTTATGAACTACCTTATACTAAAGACGACACAAACATCCGTGCCCGAGGGGGATTCGAACCCCCAACCGTAGCGGCCGTACAGACTGTGACTGGCGCGCCACAGACCGCTCGGTCACTGCGGCCGGCCCAATAGCCTAAATATCAATGTAGACAAGTGTAATGTGTTGCGAATACACAGAAAGAAAGATCCTACACTATAGCAGGTCAACAACTGGTAGCAGTTAATTCCATAAATCATCTGGGAGTAGTCATTAGGAGGGATTTAAAATGGAACCACGATATAAAATCAATCGTCGGTTAAGAAGATGCCAGACTTAGATTCATTGGGAGAATTCTAAGGAAATGCAGTCAGAAAACAAAGGAAGTAGGTTACAGTACTCTTGTTCGCCCACAGCTTGAATACTGCTCACCGGTGTGGAATCCGTACCAGGTGGGATTGATAGAGGAAGTGGAGAAGATCCAACGGAGAGCAACGCGCTTCGTTACAGGATCATTTGGTAATCGTGAAAGCGTTACGGAGATGATCGATAAACTCCAGTGGAAGACTCTGCATGAGAGACGCTCTGTCGCTCGGTACGGGCTTTTGTCGAAGTTTCGAGAACATACCTTTACTGAGGAGTCTAGCAGTATATTGCTCCCTCCTACGTATATCTCTCGAAGAGATCATGAGGATAAAATCAGAGAGATTGGAGCCCAGACAGAGGCATACCGACAATCCTTCTTTCTGCGAACAGTACGTGACTGGAATAGGAGGGAAACTCGATAGTGGTACACAAGGTACCCTCCGCCACACACCTTGGAGTGGCTTGCGGAGTATGGTTGTAGATGTTGTAGAAGTGTGATCATAAAGTGTTCGAGCTTTTAGTGTCCCTCCGTACGATCTTTCTATACGTCACTTCCAAATAGCTGAAAATCCATCGCCGCTCTGGTATTTATTCCAATCTTCCATTAGTCCATCTCCTCTCTCTCCTCTGTCCACCTCTCTCTCTCTCTCTCTCTCTCTCTCTCTCTCTCTCTCTCTCTCTCTCTCTCTCTCTCTCTGTGTGTGTGTGTGTGTGTGTGTGTGTGTGTGTGTGTGTGTGTGTGTGTGTGTGTGTGTGTGTCTCCTTTTTGCCTTCATAAATTCATGAATTTTGTTATTTGGGTAGCAAGATAACTTCTGATGGCCGAAGTAAAGAAGATATAAAATGCAGAATGGCTATGGGAAGAAAAGAGTTTCTAAAGAAGCGAAACTTGTTAACATCCAATATTAATTTAAATGTTAGGAAGTCCTTTCTGAATGCATATGTCTGGAGTGTAGCATTGTATGGGAGGGAAACGTGGACGATAAGGAGTGTAGATAAAAAGATGATAGAAGCTTTTTGAAATGTGGTGCTATAGACGAATGATGAAAATTAGATGGGTAGATGACGTAACTAATGAGGAGGTGCTTAATCGAATAGGGGAGAAAAGGAGTTTGTGGCATATCCTGCCTAAGTGAAGTGATAGATTAATTGGACACATTCTGAGACATCAACTTAGCCTTAGAAGGAAGCGTGTGGGGTAAAAATCGTAGAGGAAGACCGAAGGACGAATACAGTAAGCAGATTCAAAGGGAAGTAGGTTGGCGAACGTATTCTCAGATGAAGAGACTTACCCAGGAAAGGGCTGCGTGGAGAGCTGCATCAAACCAGTCTGCGTACTGAAGACCACAAGAACAACAAATTCATACCTCTCTATACATTGCCACCCACTCTGTCAATCCGTTCTCCCTTTTCTCCTCCACCTCTCTCTGTCCCTCTGACTACGAGATATTACATATGCGTATCGGGTCACATGGTGTTTGTTGGAATGGTGCCTGCCGCGCACCATGCGATCACTAGCAGATTACAGAAACCTCCACGACGAATACGTACAAACATGAGGAGACTTTCATGCTGATCAATCAAACGATGTCCAATAATTTTGTTTGGTATACCTCAATACTCACCATATCGTATGATGATAGTCACGTTCCCCTTGTTTTGAAGGTCAAGTGTACGAAATTTCAACAAAGCGCAACAAAACCCTTTATTTGTACTAATTACAAAATAAATTAACAAACAAATGTACACTTCTTATTTGTATCGCTGGCTTATCCAATAGCTTCCAGGAGAAATAAGAATTTCGTATTCGACAATTGGCTTCCTTACTGGCCAAATTGAAAAATTTGAAATGCTCTTATAACCAACTTACAGAGAATTTAAAACACTATGTTAAATTTGACGCAATATACTATTTACTATTATAATATATGTGTGTATGCCATGAAACTGACGGCACTCAATTTTTCATATTTTTTCGTCAATTATTCCAAAGTAACGTCTCCTACGAACTACACGCAGAATTTCAATCAAGTATGAAACGGTTTCCGTTCCTAAAACTCTCCAAAAGTTGTTCATACGAAAAAAAAAATCATTTCTACATTATCGCTGTTCACATGGTCCGGGTTCAGCGTCTTTAAGGACGTGTTACTTTGTTACTTTTTAATTACCAAACCTATTCGCAACACACTCTGATGACAGCTTCTACATATATGAGAACGTATGTGCAAAATTATATCACTGTACGGCAAATAGATAAACAAATATGGCCTGATAGAGAGAGATGCATCAGAAATTACCATCATGAGGGGCCTTGGCCTCTGTACTACTACTTCGTACTGTAACAGGATGGCCGTTGGATATCGGTGGATGTGGTTGATGGAAAGAGGTGCTTGCGAGAAACAATTCCCTGATTTATTTATTTAGAAGTAGGGCGTGCTTGTCATTGTACTGGGGCGTTTTCCTGTCGTTGCTGTCACCTGCGGAGCATATGAAACGTGCGGCCGGTAGTAGGATGCCAGACACACAGAGCGCCGCTGCTCGGATAACTCGCTGACGGCACGCAAAAGCCGTCTCGACTGGATGGACACGTCAACCTGTCGCTGGGTGCCGCTGATCCCAAAGGTAAACAGGGAAGACGTGGCTTGTCCATAGGCGTCCTCCGCGAAGCATTACCCTCTCTGGGGATGACTGGAAAGTGGTGCCACGTCGTCTGGGACGCGGCGCCGGCCCCGTGGACTGAAGCTTTGATACTTAGTTGCGTTGTTGGGAAGCACGTCTGATGCCGCGGTAGTGGAGGTTTCCGGGTTCTATGCTTGCTGCTGGTGGCGTGCAGCCCGGTATGATCATGGTGGGGTGCGGCTTGTGTTTGTTACCGCATCACACATCACACACCATTCCTGCTGGTTCTATGTGCTTAAATAATCTTCTTTCCTGCTGTGGTTGCCGCAACAACAACTATGTCGTCTGGACCTTCTGTGTTTCGCTGGGGGGAAATACGGGGTGATGTCCGGTGTGCCCCAGTTGAGTAATGCGATCCGTCTAGTGGAAGACAATTGCCAGCTATGTCCGGCGTGGCCCAGTTGACTTAAACAATAGTATTTAAAACACAAAACACATGTAACCAGCACAATGTAGTAATCGTTTTTACTTTCATCTTCATCAATCGGCTATGTCTTTGATATGAACTCGTCAGTCTTTTTCGAAATCAAACAGATTTTATGCCTTTCTTCTGCACTTCTTTAAAACTAAAATATCATCTGCTTCTACGTAGTTTTCCTCAGTTCACGTGGCATGTGTTAAATGCACTCCTGAATAAACCACGTACACAAAGCGTCTTCAATTAATAGATATTCGCCGATTTTTACCACTTTTCTGGCACTGCTTTGCTGTTAAATTTTTCACCATAATTTTACTGTGATTTTTAATATCAAAAGTGGTAGTACGCCCAACACCATAATATATTTAATAATTTCTGATTATCACTGTCAAGTTAAAGGAGGTACAAATTCAATGTACGCAATAAACAATAATTGGTGGCTGACTGCGTATTGTTTGCTAAATTCACTTGAAGTAACTCCACACGTCCCTGTCACGTGATCTTAGCTCATAGTGTGGGTTTACTGGTAGTGTAGGACTGGGGAAGTGTCAGATTACAGAGACGCTATTGTATCTACAAATTTTACACGATCAGACATTATTGAAAGTTCATTGATTCTTGCCTTCGAGGCAGAGACACATATTTCGTAGCCATTAGTCGTGTACCCTTTCCTGTAATTTTCATAACGTGTGGTTATTAGGTGTCACGTTTCCACTAGCACGCTCCATCGTTTAGAACTTCGTAAGCTCCAACGCCGGCAATAGAGGTAATGTGATCAATAGGAAACTATGTCCCATGTCGCGAAGCCATTATCGGCAATTACAATGCCCCTTTGACTGTTCAATGTGGTTAACTTGACTCTGCAGCCATGTTAGCAATCGGTGAAAGGTATAGACTATTAAGAAAATCTTAGAAAATCACACCATTCGGCTCCTTTAATCTTGTTACTGTCGCTTTATGGGGATTCAGAAGACGGAGTGAAAAACCACTGCAATGAAGTTACCTAATGGCCATCCCCAAGACATTTGCACTTAAACCTTTTGCTGGTTGGCACACGCGTTGAGGCTGCCGTACAAACTTAAGTGTCTACATAGACAAGGAATTTACGACATTACCTGCTATTCGTTGGGCAGCCGCACTGAATACTCCAACACTTTTCTTTCTTTCTTGCTCTCTTCAGGTACATTGGTTCTTAAATTTTAAGTCTTTACAGAGGACAGCCAGCCCTGTTGACCGAAAGCGATGTACTACTACTCCGGCAATTCTGGGTAGCCATTCTGGGTAACCATAAAGACTTGAAGGTAGCTTCTTAAATTTTCTAAGTAAGATCTGGGGCAGTTGACATCTGCAAATGCAAGTTAAAACGCTCACTGCTGCTCTAAATTACTATGCGAGTAGCCACAGTACTTGCGCAATGGAAATTTATCTAACTGCTCACTCCTTAAGGGAGCAGCCAACATTTTAACAAACAAGGGAATAGATAATTATATATGGGACAGGGAGCATGAAATTATAAAGCAGAAGTTTGATACTTTAAATTATCATCTATCCAATAAAATGAACAAGCAAATAAATATGGTGAGACCATATTAACCAAAATAGAGCACACACCTTGTACATAAGTAAATTAAATCATAAAGTTACTGCGCATAATAAAATTGCTTGAGCCCTTTATGAATATGGCGGTAATATGGGAGGAAATTTGCAAATACACACTGGATGAAGAAAAGCACATTCATTCACTCACAGACGCGGCATTGTGCTTGCGACACATTACTCATGTGGCAACACTTGATAGCTGTGGCAAATCAAAGCGTTGGCGGCGTTTTGAAAAGATGGTTGGTGTCTTCAAGCACAATTAAAATCACACTATGCACCAAACGAACTAATGTGTGGGGAGGCAGTGGCAAACTATCAAATGTTCAAATGTTTGTTAAGCTTACGGGACTTAACGACGGGGTTATCAGTCCCTAAACTTACAAATTACTTACGAACTACTTACGAACTAGGACAGCACAAATATCCATGCCCGAGGGGGGATTCGAACCCCCGACCGTAGTGGCCGTGCTGACCGTGACTGGAGCGCCTCAGTCACCTCGGCCACCGTGGCCGGCAAGCAAACTATCCTTAAGTACCATGTGGTGTGCGACCACAGTGAATTACATAGATTTTACACAAAGATATTAATTTAGCAAAAAAATGTTTGTTAAGCTTATGGGACTTAACTACGGGGTCTTCAGTCCCCTAAACTTACAAATTACTTATGAACTACCTTATACTAAAGACGGCCCGAGGGGGATTCGAACCCCCGACCGTAGTGACCGTGCAGATCGTGACTGAAGCGCCTCAGTCTCCTCGGCCACCGCGGCCGGCATTAATTTAGCATAAGCAAGTAAAGCAGACGTGAAAATTCATATAGAAGGAAGCTAGTATCAGTAGAAGCATGGCTGAAGGCTGAAGGAAGACCGTTATGAAAGCGCTTTGCGTAATCGGTCATAACAAGACAGGAAAAAACAGAATCAGTCCAGAAAATCTGAGAAAAATTTAGCATACTCGTGGATACAGACACGACGCGAAAATGTTAGTTAAAAAAATAGCAAAGAAATTCAAACATACTAAGATCACACAAAGGCCTGAAGGCCACATACGTATAATCTAACTTGAGAAAAACCGGACACATCACCAGAATGAAAATGCAAACACTAAATTTAGACTGAATTACTCGAGTTCTGTAAACTGAGAAACACTTCATTTCACATAGCGAAAGTATTACTCAAGAAAACTATCACTGATAAATCAAGACTGCCTAGTCACGAAAAAAGTAAAGCTCTAACAGCATGCCATCCCCTCAGCATGACTTGACGATATACTCACTTCGGGAGTCGCAGCAAGAGTGAAGCCTCAGGCCACGCCAAAAGCCTTGCCCTCTACACGCCGGATGTAGGGCGCGCTAAAAGCGATCCAGAGTGCGTTCAGAGTCTACTGGCTACCAACCCTTGCAACCTGAAGAATACCCTTTACTAGAGCTCCACAGAGGTCTTTTTTGTCACCTGTTTCGCCCATGATTATGGCATACGAAGCCATGCGTTCTTAACTGAAGTAAAAGAGGCCTAAAGCGCAAGGCGGTGACTGTAAGCCATTGTGCGGCAGTCAGTCAATATTAAGAGCAACATTCCACATTCATACGAACACACAAGTTCACTCACACGGATGGAAACATATATAAACATGGAGCATTGATCAGTAATCAAGGAATAAAATAATTGACAACAGATAGACAATACTAATGGCGGAGAAACACTTTAGAGTAATGAATAACACAAAATGGAACACAGCCACACATTCAGTGGACGTGTTTCAGACTCTAGTTCGCCTCCCGTCTCCGCATATTTTCAACTTATCCACACACACACACACACACACACACACACACACACACACACACACAAACTATTGACTTGTGCGTACCCATTATTACTCACTGGAATGTGGCAGAATCCTGTAAGAGTTACGGATGTCCGAAAACAAACACAATTTTTTGTCCTACCGATGCTTTTATCAGTTCATACATGAGAAATGCACGACATAAACTGCTATTGGCGTTTCGAATGCTTCAATGAGGGAAGTTGAAAATTTTTAAGTTTGCATTCGAACGCAGGCCTCCTGCCAAATTGCCAGTCACGCTGACCAATACGCTATTGGGGCACAGCGATCAGCACGACCGTTCGTCCTATTCTAGAGCGCTACCACTTCAGAAGCAAATTCGAAATTATCCGCGCTCTGTAAGTAAAGTGCTGCTGACAACTCCCGCTCAGTAAGTGCTGCATGCAGCTGATTACCGTACCTGGACAAAAGATCATAGGCCTTCATCACTACTCCAATATGTAATATATACTAATAAAACAATTAGGGGATGGGATGAGATATTATGCAAAAGAGACATATGGTAAAGTATTTTATTCAAATATTGGTTACAATTGTAATTTGTGTGTGTTACAATACGATATTTTCTTCTCGTAATTCTTTACTTGAGGTTTACATGGTGTTTCCTTAGAGCGAGGCACCATAAGCTACCATAATAGTGGGAAATCCATTTTCGTTGTCCTAAAATATGTGATTACCTCGGATGACGAGTATATTTACACATCTGCGTGACATGGACAGTATGCGATCAACCATCTGTTCTTAAGGGATATTCGGCCATTCTTCTACGAGCACAATATACAGCTCTGTAATTGTCGTGGGAGATGCTGATCAGGCTGCAATACGTCTGCCATGTGCATCCCAGACATAGTCAATCGGGTTGAAATCCGTTGAAAAAGCTGGACACTCCATTAATTCAATTCCTTCAGCAAAAGCATGTTGTCCACCAGTACAGCTCTGTGTGACCAGGCGTTATCGTCAACCAGGAGGAACAACTCTCCTATGACCTCAGTGTAGAGCACAACAAAAGGTCGAAGGATCTCGTCTTTATACATATGAGCAGTCAAATCGCCATTCTGAACGCGATAAAGGTCCGTACGTCCACCAATACTGATCCTGCCCACACCATTCGTCCACCACCATGACATGATGATGTTTCCTGCGCGTAGGGAGGATTGTTCCGAGCTCTGCATTCTCTCCAGACGACGAAACCACAGTTTTCAGGCTGAGCACTAAATCTTAACTGTGAACAGAACCCGGCGTCATTCGTTACGACTCCAACCCTGATGTTCCTCGACCCAGTTTCTGCGGGCTAAACGGTGTCGTCGTTTTAATGGGACACACACTTTAGGCCTCCGTGCATAGAGGTCACAATCCCAAAGGTGATTTCTGGCTGTTTGTATTGTTATTGCCTGTATTGTTCCGGCCAGGATGCTGAGATTCAGCTGCGTTGCTGTTAACCGGAGACAATGGTCATCTCGTGCTGATGTTACCAGTGGACAACCATGGTCTTTCCTTCCGTTAACGGTTCCGGTTGTCTGAAATCGCGTTCAGGTCCTGGAAATCACACTTCGGGACATTCAAATAGTTGCGACCACCTCCCTCTGTGTCCCGCTTCCAACATTCCTAAGGCGTCTAGCTTCTGGTAAGTCGTGTTGTTGTTGCACTGCACTAGCTGCTCAGTATACTATCTGAATCGAACTGTTTAATTTCTCCACTAAACATAAGTCAACATTAAGCCCCTCTACAGCATTTTTCTGCTATTACCACTATCTCGGTTGCAGTAATGTTGTTGTCTCCACTCTGTAGAACAGACACACTTTCCAGACGTGACATAAAATCGTTAATGAGGTATGCGCCCATATCAGTATTAATTGATAAACAGTGCTATTAGGACGCTGTGTAAAATTATAGAGCCATAGATAGTGATGTAGTTATGCGTTTATTGACGCGTTTCGATAAAAATCATCTTCAGAATCAAGCGTATATAACGAATGTTGCGTGTAGACATGTGTTGAAGTCAAGACCGCGTCAGCCGAGTGAAACGAGAGCACCATTTCATTATTGCCACTTGAAATCCGCCTGACTAGTATTGAGCATTAATCCACTTTCTTGACGATTGCGACATTTCGCATGAAATTTGTACCTGACCTGTTCCTAGTATCGTTTAAGACGTAAAAATTTAATGAAAATTTAACATACATGCGCTTCTGGGAAATAATATACAGATCTTTTAAAAACCATAGAAATTCATTTTTGTCGTAGTTCGGAAGCCCTCTCAACGTAATAGAAAATGGTAACATACAATTTCAATTAAGACGAGCTGAAGTGCAGACAAGCCGACTGAAGATTAAATCTTCTTCACCGCTCTCTGGCTGTTCATGAAATTAATTCTCAAACTCTAATAGAGCCAGTGGTTGATAAAAGTTGCGAACAAAATGAGCTGAAATTATTTACTGGGACAAAGGCAAACCGAAAACCAAAGAGCCGCCCAACATGACGTTAGTGATTACAGAAAAGTAATCTCACTTGTACAAACACTTGATAATACGAATACAGCAAAGTGGAGCGCCTATAGCATCGGCCACCTGCTTAATCGGCTTGTAAAGCTGACTGGTATGAGTAAGCGTCGGGTTTGGGGACCTTTCTGGAAGAACAGGTACTTACCTGCAGCCGCAAGGCGGCATCATCTGCGCCGCGAGAGGTCGAGACGTAGTCACACCTAATTTAATCCACGTAAGACGTGACTAGTAATAGCCATCAATGTATGCTGGAGCGGGCGTCTCATATACCCCCTCGTCAAGGCTCGTAACAGGCCACCTGGTGCCATCGTAACAGCTGCGCCACCGTCGACTGTCCGATGTCAGCCTGAAAGCAAGGTATCAGCTACGGAACATTTTACGTCCTGGGCCGTCGGTTACGCCTACATAGTCTCCGACGCCTCTCCTGAAGTAGCAGCATAGTTTCCTGTTACTCTTCCGGAGAGGCCAGACGTTTAACGTTGGTGATTGGACATAGAACAGTTTTTAATTCTAACTGATTGGATCAGAAAACTAAAAAAAAAATTAGTTATTGATTGATTCACGAGATATAAATTTCGCCAAAACTACCGCTTTCAGGTGTCTTTCTTGCTTTAACTAACTTATTCAATATATATCAGGTGTTCTTTTAATCTTATACTTCCATTTAATAATATGATGCCAATTTTGTTGAGAGATATATGAATAAATAAATAAAAATATATGTTACAGTTTTCTGGTCCAACCAATTATAAGACATGTGTAACGTTGTTGACCGAAGATATAAGTTTTTTTAATTGTGTACTGTAACCTCGGCTTTTCGCCTGCTACTGTAGGCGTCACATGGTACATTCAGCAAGTGGCTGACCTTTACCGAAATAATATTAATTACAGTTTATTGTCTTTAGAGCCAGCAGTCTGCCTCAAAATGTACACATGACAAATGAAACAGTTCTGCAGTTAGGTGTTGACAAACGTGAAACTTTAAAACATATTGTGCAACTAAAAGTCCAAACGCTGCTTTTCTAGGCAATTATTACGACAGGCGCCTATTTCAGTTTGTCTTTACATTCAAATAAATCTGCGGCTTTGACTCTGTACAGCTATTTTCTATTTATGCTTCTTTGTTGTTGTTGGAATAATATTGGTTATTACTTGAAAGTAAACTATAATTATATATTGACAGAAACTCAGGATAGCAATTAAGCCGAAACAGGCGCTCATTGTAATAAATTGCATTTGTAATTGCAATAGAAACTGAAGGTGTAATAAACTATTTCTACACCTATTTTAGCTGGTCATAGCGTTAAGTATAAATGTTGGTCAGCCTTATAGACAGTGATGAATAGGACAGGACAGGAAATACAGACTAAGGGATGTTTCCAGAATGAAACTTTCACTCAGCAGCGGAGTGTGCGCTGATATGAAACTTCCTGGCAGATTAAAATTGTGTGCCGGAACTGGGACTCGAACCTGGTACCTTTGCCTTTCGCGGGCAAGCGCTTTACCGACTGAGCTATCACAACATTGTGTATATTGAATAATGCATTTAACCACAGGCTAACATATGCAATTCAGCAGGCTTTCAAAATATTTTTTATGTTCTTCATTAACTTAATACCGAAATCCTCGTGAAATTATGAAGTTTTACCCTATATCAAGAGGCTGGGGCTCACAGATTACACATACATTTAACGGCGTGGCCAAAGCCCACATTCTGCTTCGCCAGAGAAGACGGGTCTTCCCACTGCAGATGTGTCAGTTACACGGCGCGGCGCCAGTAAAAGCTTTTAGCGGAACAATGGGATGTTTTGACAAATTCCTTGTTTTGTTATCTGCTACTTGAGACGTTCGACCACTAACCGCCACCCATGTTTTTCACGTGGGAAAATACGTCAGCGCATGTTTCAACGGAATACCGTGTGGGAAAAAGAGAGATGTTTTTATTGGCTGATAGCAAAATTGTGGAAAGAATCTCATGTTGTCACAGAGCCGGCTACTGGAGGACAAGTGCGACTTATTTGCGATTGATCAATAAATGAGAAAGATATAGGCAAGCAGCGATGGTGAGACGAGGTAGCACTGTTTTTAAGCCACTTGCTGTGGTTTCGCATAAGTGCATTCAACGGTGTAGTTGGCAGTGCTAAGTGTTGAATCACATGCTTAATGTGTGATTAAGGCACTATCAGACTTTCCCAGTCCACAATTTTGTTACTTAAACGTCTGCGGGCGATTTTGAGTGGCAAATACTAGTGGACTAATTTGCTTTTAGTGACACTGCCAATTGAAGTTTCGACTAGGGAAGAAAAGTTGTGAGTGTTTTCAGCAAGAGCAGTGGAAATTGTTGGCTAATTCAGTTCAGAGACGCAGCAGACGCCGGCAGGTTAGCTTCACGCTGAGACCAATACAACTTTATCACTGATATTACGGCGACAGCCTCTCGCCCGGTATATTAAGGATAGGATCACTTGTAGGTGCGGCTCCTCAGACACGCTCACACTAGTTTTTGTCTTCTGATAATTAGTTTCGAGTATCAGCAGGATACTAAATGTTCAAATGTTTGTTAAGCTTAAGGGACTTAACTACGGGGTCATCAGTCCCTAAACTTACAAACTACTTATAACTAACTACAACTAAGAGCGGCACAAATATCCATGCCCGAGGGGGGATTCGGACCCCCGACCGTAGTGGCCGTGCAGACCGTGACTGGAGCGCCTCAGTCCTCTCGGCAGCACGATACTATTAACGGACGTATTCTGTCGTCTCTTTTTGTTTTTAATTTTCATAAATTCATAACTTACGTTTATTTCTGATTTCGTAATGGTAATAAATTACGTTTTTATCTCTTAGTAAATAGCGAGACAATGCCACTTATCAGTAATTGTTTTGTTTTTTATTTACAGACTGGTCGTTCATATCTTTCTTTGCACAGGTAAGGATCACTTACGTGTCATGAACTACTTTATGATATCACGGTAATTTTGTTTCAACTGCAGAGCCAATCATTTTAGGATACTTTGCAGCTATCCTTGCGCTCATTACAAGGCGGGATAAAACCGTCTGACCAATATTGCAGACAACAGATGCGCGGAAGTACAGATTCTGTTTGGTGCAGCTGCTGATGTCCAGGGCACTTTCTGGTTCACTACATTTCTCACTTACCTCTGATTAACACAGGGTCTATTGCGCTCGTTTAATTAAGTTGTATGTAGTTTGTCGTGTCCTTTTTGTTGATGACTCAGGTCTCAGTGTTTGGCTTATCTTCCTCTGCAATGAAATCACCTGCGATGATTATACTATCGTCGATCTTTGTTTTTTGTTAGTACTTCCGTTATTGTTTCTGTTTCAACTTGTACCGTCATCTGTGGCTGAGCATATATGCCTACTACTGAAAGGCAGTTTTGACTATAACTGTGTTTTATTCATATATACATGTGGTGTCTGTTCCGAAAGCACAGACTTCTGATCCTGCAGGTGTTATTGTTTCATATTCACAGAATATATGACACCAACTGCGAATGGGCAAAGCTGAAAATGTGTATCCTGCCTAGAATCGAACCCGGGCCTCCTGCTTTCTAGGCAGTTGCGCTGACCCCTACACCACAGCAGGGGACACAGTGATCACCATCACCGCACCTGCAAGGACTACCTAAGCACGCCGCCCGTCAGATACAAATTCCCAGCTTCACCCTGCTCACAGTACTCATATATTGTTCAGAAAAGGACTCCCTGATTTCAATATTAAATATCTCGAAAACAAAGATCGATAGAGGAATGTAGTAAACGGTATGTTTATTGTGAAATCTGTAAGAAGTTTATACAGCAGTTTGAAATAATAGTTACAAAAGCTGCTAACAGATAATCAATAACAACTGCAGAGTCAGAAGTGACGCCTGTACTTCCGGAACAGACGCCACATATATATTCACAGAATATATGACATCAACTGCGAATGAACAAAGCTGAAAATGTGTACCCAGCCGGGATTCGAACCCGGGTCTCCTGCTTTCTAGGCATTGCGCTGACCCCTACACCACTAACGGGGGGGGGGGGTGGCGTCCATAGGTAGTGGGGTGGGGTGGGGTGATCACGTGTCCCCAGAGGTGTAGGGGTCAGCGCAACTGCCTAGAAAGCAGGAGACCTCGGTTCGAATCCCGGCTGGATACACATTTTGCCACGGTGGAGTAGCCGAGCGGTCTAAAGCACCTCGCTGCGGAGCGCGCGGTTGCTCGCCGTGGAGGTTCGAGTGCTCCCTGGGGCATGGGTGTGCGTGTTGTCCTTAGGTTAGTTTGCCTAGGTTTAAGTAGTTTGTAAGCTACGGACTGATGACC
This sequence comes from Locusta migratoria, assembly GCA_026315105.1. Classification (NCBI taxonomy): domain Eukaryota; kingdom Metazoa; phylum Arthropoda; class Insecta; order Orthoptera; family Acrididae; genus Locusta; species Locusta migratoria. The sequence continues at coordinate 111,005,841 of CM048747.1, forward strand.
ACGCAGTTTGGTCCGATAGGATTACAAATATTTGAACATTTGATTTGATACACGTTTTCAGCTTTGCCCATTCGCAGTTGATGTCATATATTCTGTGTTTTATTCTCTTGTAAGTACCTTTATTACTCCTAGGTGTGGTTTGAGAAAGACTGAGACTGCTGGTCGCAGTGGCCGAGCGGCTGAGGCGTGTCAGTCACGGTCTGCACGGCCGCTGCGCTCGGGGGTTCGAATCCCCCGTAGGGCATGGATATTTGTGACGTCCTTAGTATTAGCTAGTTCATAAGTTTAGAGACTGTTGACCCCGTAGTTAAGTCCCATAAGCTCTACAAACATTTGAGACTCCACCTGCTGGTCGACCTGTCTAAACACAAGGTGCGTTAGTACAGAGTAAAACAGCGCCGCTGAGACTACCACGACATGACGCGATCGGCAGGCGGTGGGGAGAGACTTTGGGAGTTTCTGCACTAGACGGCGCCGGCCTGCAGAGGCGATAGCGTGCGCTGGTCGGCGTCCCTCCTGCCTCCTGCCTGCCGTCTAATGAAATGTGGGCAGCGCAGGTCGGCAAGGTGGCAAGGTGGTGGGCCAGCCATGGCCGGCCCTATAGCCGCCTGGCCCCGCCTTTATTGGGTCGCCGCCGCAAGGTGCCACCGGCTACAGGGCTGCCAACATATTGCACGCACACCACACGACAACCTACTCCAATTTGACAAGCACTTTTTTTTTACTACAGAGTCAAGCGCTGTTTCGGTAACAAATAGAAAGTGCGATGTAGAAGTTTCAACAGCAGTACAGTTGCGTTGTACGAAATGTACGGTTCGCTATTTTTGTACATTACATAAATAACATAGTAAACGGTAGGGATTCCTGTCAGTGTTAGTGACACTGCCGTGGAACAAACATAAATGAATACATATGATTTTGTAGGCGTCAGGAGCCTCAGTCATATAATTTTTTTTTAAAAGAGCTGACTGCCATTTGACTTGAAGTTTAGCTTATTGTCACAACGTGGTTTCGGTCATAGGCCATTTTCAAGTGCTGTGATGAAAGTTGTCAGATAGGTTTCCTTAGGTCATGGTCAGATTAATAAAAACAAAATATTCGCGGTTGAGTCCATGTCGGAATTATGAAATGAGTGACACATTTGTCCACGCATCGTAATTTTAAAAAATTAAACAAATTAAAAATAAATAAAAAGTGTGTCACCCATTTTATAATTCTGAAATAGACTCAACTCAGAGTATTTTATTGTTTCTATAATTCTGACCATGACCTAAGGAAACCTATGTGACAACTTGTATCACAGCACATGAAAATGGTCTAAGGCCGAAACCAGGTAGTGACAATAAATAAAACTTTCAGTCAAATGGCGGTCAGCTCTTTTAAAAAATAAATGAATACGCAAGAGACAAACTGCGAAGCGATATCTTCAAGCTGTTTCTTTCAACATAATTTTAGCTGCACTTCACAGACTGTGTGTCTCTTTCATACCATTACAGAATTGATAATAATAAAAAAAGAACTCGTAACGTTTGGCCTCTTAGGAGAATAGACATTAAAATTGTTTGGGCTCTTGGGAAAATAGACATTAAAATTATTCCAGGTTTACGTGCATAAAGAAATTGAGAAGCTGAGTAGTTGTTATTAGTCGTATTTTGTATTCAATATGACATTCTTCATAATAATAACAATAATTTCGTGTGGCTCATTGGCCTGGTGCAAGATTTTCAATTGGGCGCCACTTCGGCGACTTGCGTGTCCCTAGCCTACCCCAGTTATCCAACCGGGGAAAGGGGACCTACAGCTTAACGTGGAATCCGAACCACGTGTCGTTTCTGGCGACTCCTCACATCGTTGAGAGGGAAGGATGGGTTAAAGAACAGAATGAAAAAATCTGAGGTCCGATTGCCATTCGAACCCGCAACCTTTCGGTTTCCAGTCGAGTGCTTTACCCCAAGACCACCAGGCCCGACATTCTTCATCATGATCAAGGGCAAGTGTTTCTTGTTATACGTTGTCATTAAAATTTGATGCAGTGAAGTGGTCCAGTATTATCTTATTCGGAAACACGCCTACCACAGATGTTACAGCTGCGCACACATGGCGTTAGAGTACTTGTACTGATGATTTGTGGCATGCCCGCTGCCGCTTTCTTTTATATATCATTTCATCCATGTTTTGATTAAAGTGACAAACCTCGGCCATGCACCACTTTTATAGGAGAAAAACGTTGTACAAGAAGGAAAAAAAGATCAGATGACACTGGCAACATCGCTTGAGCAATATATGAAGTGGCTATGAAGTGTTTTCTTTACTGAATTTTAAGTTAGCCCCCTTATTCCATTATGACAACATATTAACAATGATTATATGCGTATAACGGCCAGGATTGAAGTGACCAGTGGTCAATCTTCACACAATCTTCACAGTTCAACGCCGCGGCGGAGCGGCCGAGCCAATTGAGTCGCTATGCTCCGATGCGCGAGGCCGTTCCCCGTCGGGGGTTTGAACCGTTCCTCGGACATGGATGTTTGTCCTTTCATGAGTATAAGGTAGTTCATAAGTAGTTTGTAAGTCTAGGGACTAATGACCCCGCAGTTAAGTCCCATAAGCTTCACAAACATTTGAACATTTTTTCACAGTTCAACACTTCTACTAAATACACGATATTTGATGAAGTCCAAAAGGTTTTAGCATCACAACCAGAGTTAACATCAAGTACGGGTCTAACCGTAAGGAAACTAAGCTCGCGCTGGTGTGGTATCTCTTCTATCGGACTTCTTTGGTAGGCTGGAGTCGTCGTGCTGGTAAGGCGGTCACGATCGGAAGAATACTGCTTGGAGCGTGCTGGTGTGGCCTTAAGGCGGTCCACCAATGGCAGCCTGTGGTAGGAACAAGCCGGTGTTCAGTGCCCCGGACCCATCTGCAAAGAGAGTTCGCCTGATCTTGTTGATGTCCGGACGTGCCTCTGCCTCATCGGTCGTGTATGTTCAACACCGCCTAGAAGACAAGGCCTGACAACAGGCTGTGCTTACGTCACACTTAGAGGCCGCGGCCGCGACCTCACTGGCTGGCCGCTGGGGCACGCCCACCGTCGCGCAGTGGCCGGCCAGTCAGATGGCGGCCGCGGCCTCTAAGTGTGACGTAGGCACGGCCTGTTGCGTGGCCGGCGAGAGAGACAGGCTGCGGCGCGCCTGTCAGATTACGTAAGCAAAGTAGGCCTGAGCCGGCGCCTTCGCTAGGTGAGTGGCCCGCCACTATGACGCAGTGGGCTGTGCCCTAGCGCCCGGGCAATACGCTAGCGATCGCGCCGGCTCAGGCCTACTTTGCTTACGTAATTTGACAGGCGCGCCGCGGCCTCTCTCTCGTTGGCCTCGGCCTGTTGTAAGCACCTTCACCTAGAGAGAAGGCCGCGGCGCTCTCGTGTGACGTCAGGCAGAGTAGGTTGCGCGGGCATACCTGACTGGCTCGATGCTTCGGCATAGAGGGCCGTGCTCCAGCGGCTACCCAGTCATTTATGCGCGCGCAACCTACTCTGAATGACGTCACACGAGAGTGCCGCCGCCTTCTGTCTAGGTGTTGTTGTTGTAAGTCCTTGTCTTCCAGATGGTGTTGGTATGTTGCCCGGGCCGGTCGCGATGGCCAAGCGGACGCACCGCTTTCCGAGACGGTGAGTCGTACCGGCCCCGGTTCGAAACCGCCCTGCGTATTAACGAAATGGGTCGGAGTGCCGGCCAGCCTGGATGTGGTTTTTGCATCCAATTTACTACAGAAGCCCTCTTAAGCTCGGGTAGAGGAATCTCTATCAGTATATGACGCGCGCCGTGGCTCAGCGCGCCCGGTCCAGGGGGCTAAGCTCCCTCTGTAATAAAAAAGCTGAGCCAAATATTCAACGAACAATGAAAAACGAACCAAACGAACGACCGCAGAGCACAGATCTAACTGAAGAACCAAAAATAAATAAATAAAATAAAAAGACGGTCTGCGACGCACCAGTCACGGTCTGCACGGCCACTACGGTCGGAGGTTCGAATCCCCCCTCGGGCATGGATATGTTTGCCGTCCTTAGTATTAGCTAGTTTTTAAGTAGTTTGTAAGTATAGGGACTGATGAGCCCGTAGATAAGTCCCATAAGCTCTACAAACATTTGAATTTTTTTTTATGTTGCCCGGAACTCTTTGCTGTTCGTTGGGTTGACGACATTTCATGGACTCTGGAAGACCGACAGAAGAGTGACATTCAAGGGTTGGAACTTAAATAGTGGCAACACAGCTGTGGAGACACTATGCAATGGTATCTACTATTGTCCCAGATAGCACACGTGGTTGAGATACCTACCTTATCTCGGAGCAAATGGACTCGTCCGTCTCACCTCACCGGCATGCACACTATCGAAGAAAACACAGACAGTTGCGTGTGGTGTAACGTAACGGTGTCTCGGTGTTTTCGAAACAGGAAAAACGGCAGACCGTCACTACACAGTATTAATGTTCGCTTCTGAAGCACCACCTACAACCAATCTCTCTCTTTTCCTCCTCCTCCGTTGTTGTTGTTGAGAGAGATATCTCTCTCTTTTCCTCCTCCTCCGTTGTTGTTGTTGAGAGATGTTCTCTTTGCGGTCGATGGGACTGGGAAGTACTGTACCATCCACCATACTCCCCGGACTTAAATCCTTGTGACTTTGATTTGATTCCTAAGATGAAAGAACCAATTCGTGGCATTCTCTTCAGAATTGTTCCAGAGATACGACAGCCAGTAGACATTCCGTTCACACCATCAACAGAACAGGCCCTGCTAATTGTATACTACGTCTTCCACATCGTTGGCAACGTGCTCTACACAACGCTGGTGACTAGTTTGAAAGATAGTAAAAGTGCAAACATGTAACGCTTTTATATCGGTTGGGAATAAATAGTTGCCACTATTTAAGTTCCAGCCCTCGTATTTGGAATAAATCATTTTTAAGATTTCAACTGTATGTTCGGTTCTTTATTCATCAACCAGTGACACTCACGATAATATTAAGCCAATCTTTAATAAGTACTTGAAAAAGCGTTAAAAATAAATAAATAAAATTTTGCATATTTTTTAGAGTGTGACGCCTGTGTAGCTCAGTGGCAGCTTTGCTGACCACCGATGTAAGAGGCCCGGAGTCGATTCCCTGCCGTACGTCCTCATCATCGACTCGCAAGTCGCCGGTGTCAATAAAAAGACTTCCAGTAGGCGGTCGAACCCCTGTGGCCATATCCCGACGACGAGAAGCCATACGATCATTTAGTTTATACATGTGATTCGCCTTAATGTTTGGACTTTTGCTTTCTAATTAATGATTACGTTGCAACACGTGAAACCGGTTAATTCAAATCAAATGTTTGTAGAACTTATGGGACTTGAACTACGGGGTCATCAGTCCCTAAACTTACAAACTACTTATGAACTAGCTAATACTAAAAACGGCACAAATAGGCATGCCTGAGGAGGGATTCAAACCCCCAAACGTAGTGGCCGTGCAGAAAGTGACTGACACGCCACAGTCCGCTCGGCCACCGCGGCCGGCTCTGGTTAATTAATAAAGGAATATAACGAACAGTTTAAAGCTTAAAAGGATTTATTCCAAATGTTTGGTCTGGTACCAGTAACTTCAGTAAGTCAAACAGTGAAGCAAGATGTTTACGTACAGGAAGATGCACCCGCAGTGCCACCGAGAAGCGTTAGACGGACTATCCATCAAGTAAATGCATTTCATAGAGGCCGCATACTTGGCCTTCGTCAAGCAGCGTGATCTTATCGTGCAAGTGCCAGGCAAGAGGGCCAATCTGATGTCGCAGTGGCACGAAGTTGGAATCAGCGACTACTACATAAGGGCAGCCAGTCACGCCGTGCATGTTCTCGCAGTAGCGTAGCTGTGTAGTCTGGCACAACGTGCGATGTTTGTGCCTTCGCCTCTCCCCTACATAAGTTTACTCCTCCTCCCCCATCACGTCAGACAAAGAAAATGATTTTTCTTCGACGGGGAGGAGAGGAGACATTTTTTGATCCTGTGCTGAAATAAAGGAAAAAAAAAATTGTTAACTATCGCCCGCGAAATCGAATGAGTTACCTACCTATCGTCACATAATCTGTATGAGAATTTGCTTCTATGTTCGATTCTTTTTCATAATGGTTATAACAGCAAACAATACGCAGATTTTTGCATATGTGGAGTGTGTATTTGACATTTAAATTCGAGAGACGCCGCTATTCGACCTCACAGCCTCACAGCCTCTCAGCCTCTCTGCATTTTTTGTCAGTCTTGTTTCTCCATATTTAAACACTTGATCAGCTTAAGGAACTTGTTGCGATAATAAAATTGTAATTCCTAGCAGGGCTCAGTTTGTTCTTTTCAATTCACTTAAAAAACATTCCCAATGATGGTTTCAACTAAGTATGTAGCATTAACATCTGAAGAAATATCTCACTCATTCCGAAAGATGATTGAGATAAAAGGTATATCTCACACATTCTTCATAATCTTCATCGCCTTCGACGTCATCAGCGCCGTCGCAAAGTACTTAAGCAACAATTTTCAGGAAATTTGCATCAAGTAATCTCTATCTATATAAAAGCGAAAGGACACTCACTCACTCACTAAGTAATCACGAAATCTCGAAAATTACTTCACCTATGAAGCTGAAATTTTGCAGGATGTATTTTATAGTTAGAAGACGTCAGCTAAGAAAGGATTTTGCGATAGGGCCGATAGATCATGAAATATGACTTCATAAACAATGAAAACTTCCGCCGCTTGCCGCACTTGACTTTATCAGTCCACTATTTGAGCAGAAAAGCACTTAGCGACTTGCAACAAACTTTAAACGTAATTTCAAATCTTTAGGAAACTTTTCTTCGCTGACAACCCCATCAAAATGATGAAAGGAAAAAAGTTTGTCGCTTACTACATTTTCGGCGTTCATGCAGTAAAATTACGGCATTTGGCATGAGGTTACAATTTATTACTCGTACACTATTAATTGTATTCGCGAGAAATGTTATAGATAATATACACATATACCACTGAACTTACGTTCGAAATTTTATCATAGTACGACACACAGTTCATGGGATATGGAGTCAGAAACAATAATAGGATCATGAAAAAAACCGCCTTATCACGCCTGACGTTTTGATTTATTACGTCATTCCTACTGACTCTATTAGACAATGAAATGCATGAAAGGGACTGATAACGATTTTTAGTCCCTTTCAATAACCACCAACCGAAATGTATGAAAATTCGCCCTAATAAGCATGAGGATGTAATTTACTACGTCTTTACTACCAACTCCGTTTACAACAAATTTCGCAGGCAGTTTCCTAACATTCCACTCTACGAACCTGGTAAATAATATTTTTGTAGGACACACAATTCTCCATATATATGCAAAAGCGAAAGTTCACTCACGCACTCACTCATTCACTGACTAAACACGAAATCTTTAAAACTACTGCACCTATGAAGTTGAAATTTTGTCGGTGTGTAGTTCATAGATAGAAGACTGAAAACGGAATATTTGATAACAATGAAGTGCGTTTTTCAATGTGACCCTGTGTCTCTTTTACACACAAATCTATAGTTTTATTCCGATATTCTACGGTCGGGGGTTCGAATCCCCCCTCGGGCATGGATATTTGTGCCGTCCTTAGTGTTAGCTAGTTCATAAGTAGTTTTTAAGTTTAGGGACTGTTGACCCCGTAGTTAAGTCCCATAAGACATACAAACATTTGAACATTTGAATTTCGATATTGGTGAAATTTTGCAGACTTGACCTTAAAAACAAGATGAATGTCACTGTCTCTACAAAATTTCGTTCGGTGCTTAGTGGAGGGTACTTAATTTACGGACATTGACAAAATGCATAGTTTTGCTTCGATCTTGATGATTTTTGCACACATGTCCTTTAAACCTAGAGGAAGGTCACTGGGTACAAAAAATGTTGAAATGTTTGTAAAGCTTATGGGACTTAACTACGGGGGTCATCAGTCCCTAAACTTACAAACTACTTATGAACTACTTACGAACTAGGACGGCACAAATATCCATGCCCGAGGGGGGATTCGAACCCCCGACCGTAGTGGCCGTGCAGACCGTGACTGAAGCGCCTCAATCCCCTCGGCCACCGCGGCCGGCGTCACTGGGTACATAATTGTTTGTATCGTACATGACAAAGGAATCGTTGCAAAAACCTTTACCGAGAGAGGGAAGAGTGGAAACAAACAGAGGAGAGAAAGATATGGATGCAGAGAGAGGAGTGAAGGGGAGGTGAACTACGAGAGTGAAGAATAAATAAATACCCGGGCAACGCCGGGTTTACAGCTAGTATATAATATTTGTTAACAGTTTCATTTACCTACTTACAATAAATATTTAATTCGATCACTGTGCGCCATATCTTGTGGAAGTAAACACTCTCACGTCCGGTCACGCATAATAACTCTCTTTTAACGTGAAACAGTGAAAGCTTAGATCACTTCTACATTACTCCATACATGTACAAAGCACAAGTTACATTAGTGGTAAAATGCGGGATTGCAAAGATGTCGTAGCGAGTGCGTAATCCCTCTGGCGTTTCGGCTGCCCATGAGGTTGCCCGCGAGCAATTGCGGACCCTTTTGCCGCTGTGCGGGCGCCATGTGAGTTGCAGCTTGCGGACTCGCCAATAGCGCCGAAGGCTGCCGGTAATAGATGATCCACAGCTGATCCACGAGTCTGTAGTCACGTTATAAAAATTATTTGCATTGTTGTAATTACTAGCGTATGCGAATGAAATGAATACTTAACATGAAAAATAACAAACGCATAGTATATTCTAGCAATAAACGCTACCTGAAATTAAAAAGTAATGTATCCAAATGAAGTGGTCCAATATTATCCCATTTCGGAATCCATGCTTATCACAAATATCTTAAAGACCAAACTTGGCTTGAACAAGGGTACTATGGAATGAATAATTTCAGCTTGTAACCCTACAGATAGAGGCACAACTCGACGTAGAATTAACAAATAAGGCAATATATATATATATATATATATATATATATATATATGAGTTTCATTGCCTGATGCTGTAATGAGTATAGCATCATCGCTTACTTGGTGAGCAGTGATAGGGAGAGGGACTAATACTAATCAGTAAAGAATAATAAACTGTCATTTTTGTCGACTTAATTTTCTGTTCACAAACACAACACACACAAAAATAAAAATGAAAGAGTAAATGCATTTCTATTAAACAATTAGTACCTCCATATTGGCGGCTGATGCAGCAACAGGTTATGAATGTATCCCGCAAGGCAGCCTCAGTTGCAAATTTTCTTTATTCCAATGACGCGTTCCGCCCTTTTGAGGCATCATCAGATAATGTAAACGATATATGACGAGCTACCTGTCAAAATTGTTAAATAAACCATCTAGGAAGGAAACCTAACGCCTAAATTTTTAAATGACTTTCACGATAGGTTTGCTTCCTAGATCACCATGTATCGTTTACATTATGTGATGATCTCTCAAAAATGCGAAACGCGTCATTGAAATAAAGAAAATTTTACAACTGAGACTGACTTTCAGGATAAATTATTAACTTAATTCATATAATATTACAGAGAAGTGTTGAGTTCATAACTGACCTAGAAGGTACATGAAAAGAAAGATGCTGGTCTTAACTCAATCTGTAATTCTCCTTAAAGCATATGGATATTTAATGTGGAACTTGTCATTTACCGCTTTGCTGCAATCAGTCGAACTTCAGTGAATTACTATTGATATTCAGTTCCGTTAATTTCATTTTAGAAAAGAAAAAAAACATACAGTTTCACACATTTAGTGCCGAACATATTGCAGACTCGAGAAGCTAAACAACTGAACAACTGCAATAACTCTCCTATAAGGAAATTCTGTAAAATATTAAAATATATATTTTGCTCGTACTAATTCTGTACACTATGAATTCCAAGCAGACTTGAACACCGATAACATTACACTAATGATGCTAAGTGAAGATGCCCGGCTTCGCGCTCGCACTGGCCCACTAGGTGAACCCTGCTGTAGCTGTACAACACTGCAGTTGGTTTGAAATATACAATACTTTTTTTTTCAAATCATGCTAGAAAAAGAACCAAATATTCTCATCCCTATGTAAGTGCGGACCGCACTCCTGGCAGCCATTTTGCTGCAACTCTGCGTCTGGGTCGGCCAAGAAACCCCACTTCTATAGACGATCGTCGCTCGGCGCACAGAGTATCGACGACTCGTTTCTGCTGGGTAGGAGTACTACCACACTTTCCGTCATTTACCGTTAATGCCCCGCCGGGCTGGACGAATGGCGTCGCATCTTATTCAGTAACGAGTGCTGCTTCCGCGTAACTCAAATGACCATCGTTTGCGGATTTGGCGCCTCAAGGGCAGATCACTTCTAGTGATACTTTGGCAGACATTGACGGCACAACGATACGTCAGAGACGTTAATCGTCCGCATGTCCTGTCCCTAATGGCACTGGACCTGTAGACACTGTTGCCGCCAGATAATGCACACCCACACAGAACGTGTGTCTGTGGACTGCCTCCTGTAGCCGCCAACATCCCTCGACGTGTCCATCATTGAGCACGTGTGGAATGACACTGGAAGGGATCTCCATCCCGGAACCAACCCGTGGCAACTGGAGCGACATCTGCAGCAGCTGTGGACAAACGTGCCCAGCTGGGGGATCTAGTTCAGACCACTCTGAATCGCATGATGACCCTGTTTCTACGCAAATCTTGTAGTGCTCTGTCAAATTCTAATCGCAGTATAGCATCCCTTATATCATGTTCGTGTACTTGCGTCTTCAATTTCTATAATACTGCCTTCAAGTTTATTTAATTTGTATTGGCCTTCTACATACTCCTTCCACCTTTCAGGTTTCCCTTCTTTGCTTAGTACTGGTTTTCCGTCGGAGTTCTTGATATTCATACCGCTGCTTTTCTTCTCTCCAAATTCTTTAACTTTCTGTAGGCGGTATCTATCTTTCCCCTAGTTATGCAATTTTCTACGATCTTGCATTTCGCCTCAAGCCACTGCTGCTTAGCCAGTCTGTCAACCTCATTTTTCAGACTTTGTATCTCTTTTGCCAGCTTCACTTTTTGCATTGACCAGTTGACCATAACTTATTGGTTATGATTTGTAGGTTAAAGATTGCAAAAAGGTAGAAAATTATGGAGATGGTATCTGGACCATCTGAAGGAACCAGAGGTGGCTGAGAATGCATTAGGCAAGGGTTGCCTGAAACTGGGGAAAGTAATGCAGTAGAAGAAGAATGGGTAGCTCTGAGATACAGAATAGTGAAGGCCTCAGAGGTTCATATATGGAGAAGGACAAGGCCTAAGATAAATCCTTGGATAACACAGGAGATACCTACATTGTATCGGCATCAGAAGGAGGGTTGGGGGAGAGGGAGGATCTGCGCCTGTAGTGACTCATCCGCAGTGGTCTTGGATAGAATTGTGGTGAAATTTAATGCTTATGTGACATCATTACCCACTTTATACATGATCACTTGTTGGCATTTTACTGTCATGAAGCGTCACCATTATGGAAAGGACAGTCTTAAACAACTTTGAGCCAAATTTTTGTCTCGGTGAAGAGAGCTGATTATGAAAAAAAATTATCCTTGTCAAAACAAAACCAAAGCGTTCGAAATGTGGTAAAACCAGATAGGTATATAACACACATAAGCTAATGGCTAAGCAGGCAGAATTCAACCTCACATTCGGACTAGAAAATTAGTCTACAGTTACGTACCATCATATACGATAACCTACGCTGGCTTTGCAGTTCACCTCGTTATTAAGGAAACACCTGTTTCGAATCCCACCAAGGGGCAAACGAGTGTTCTGTGAGACAGTACCGTCCAACGGGTAGCACTCGGACATTATGATTACAGAAATTGACAGCCATAATCCTGCTTAATTTTTGAACTTGATTGTGTTACCTTTACACGACGGCAGCTCTGAAGGATTTGCTCAGAGTCATAGGGCGAGTCGTCCAAGTTACAAGCAACTTTGAACGAGTGCGTTAACCTCTCAACATACTAATATACAAGTCATTCCGGTTTCGTGCAAGAAGGCCTTGGCATTTGATTCGTTTGTTAAGCACGTTGTTGAACGAACGGGGTAACATTTGGAACTATTTTCCGTGTCATAGGAGTCATTGTAGTGTTTTACAGTTGAGTTAACGCCGGCGATTTTGAAAAAGAGCGACAGCTGCGCTTCCTTTGATAACTTATTAAAATACCGCTGCTATCTGTGTGACCAACGACTGTCACCCCTGTCGGTAATTTATGAATGTTTTATGAGTTTGTTGTGTAATCCATTCTGCACGCATTACAAATGCTCTTTGAAGTTGGTTGCTTCGTGTTTGAAACGGACCGAACTATAAACGTCGTCGGCAGTTTTCTTGTCGTTTATGTAGTCACGTCAGCGTTCTCTTTCTGATTTACATTGAGTTATGGAACTCGGCTTCATACTTCAAATTTAAAGTAAGATATGTATATTCTTAAAGGTTTCTGTGTAAATCATGCAGGGTTATTGCATTCGAGCCGGGTCTATTATTTACGAGAGTATTACTTGCATTGGCCTCGGTAATCATGCTTAAGTTTACTATTTGTTGTAAAGGTCATCTGAGCGTTGTTCTTTAAATTATGTTTGTGCATCTTTTGAGTTTATCACGTGTTTCGTGTTTTTTTTAATTTTTTATTTATTTGTTTATTTATTATTATTATTATTATTGTTGTTGTTGTGATTCTTAAGCTTCTCCAGGCGTATTTGATTATCAAAATATCCACGGGTGTACTGCCGGTCTATAGTGTCCAACGGGCCGTTGAACATTATAGACCGGCAGTACACCCGTGGATATTTTGATTATTATTATAATTATTATTTTAGGGGCGTTGCGTACCTATATGAATTTCGATTTGCTATCTAAGATTTAATTAATCTTGTAAATGTCCTGGAGATTTAGAGATCAGAATGATCCGTTAAGATCGCAATTTATTTAAACGTTACCAGTTTAGACCATTAAATAGCCTTCATCAGACTACTCAGCCATAGTGCTGACTATCGTTTGCATTAAGCATGAGTTGCCTGTATGCTAGTTATCGACTGAATGTATTGTGTGTTAATATATTCACTCTCTTTTACTTCTTGCTGAATTTCATTTCATATAGACTATCTGGAAATAGTTAAATTTCCTCAAGGATGATGTCTTTCGTAAATAACATAATTACTGTGTGAGTATATGATATGGTGTCCGTTTATTCAGAGTATTTTAATATTTCACCAGTGAAGGTATATATATCATTTTCTGTTGAAAAGCTTTACCGAAAACCAAACTGATATTTTGTTAGATCTTTATTTTTAGTAATATGTGTAGCTACTCGGACATTACATTTTTTTTTTAATTTTTTTTTTTTTTTTTATTTAGAAAGTGAGAATTGGCGGTTGTTGTTAATATCAGACATAATTTGCTTCCCTCTATCTGCCAGAGAGCACAACAAGGCATCCAAGTTTTTCAGAAATAACTGGAATTTTCTTGAGGGGAACCTGTACACTGTTACAATTATAAAAGAATCATTCTTGAGCTGAAGCTGAAAGGACATGTTGCTCTGCATAAAACATTTTGTTTCTATATTTTTTTACACAGTGATAGCTTTTGATATATATGACAACTCCTCCTCTTACCTGTTATCTCTACTTACGAGTGCAGCTAGTTCACTGACATTCACCTTTTCCATACCATTGTCAATGTGACGTTCAGACATGCGTAGTATATCTATGACAGCAGTTTCTGTAAACGGTAAAGCAGTCAACAATCCGAAGATTGGTTTGAACACCACAGTGCTTTACTAGGCATGGTCCTGTTTGGAGGTGGTATGCCGTTGCCTTCCTCAGAGCTGACTTACCCAGCCAGTTATATGGGGACCTACAGTTTAACGTGGGTTACGAACCACGGTGCTACTCGGTATTTTTCACATGAGCAATACTTCCAGAGGTGACAGAAGTGGAAAGTGACAGGTAAAAATCCTAGGACCTGTATACTCTAAAAAAACGGTAGCTCATCTATTTTATTCTGTAGTCCCTTAATATTCTGGTAAAAAATGCTAAAATATTTTATTTTTATTTTGTATGACTCTTGCGATTTTTTATATCTTTGGCACCCCCCTCCCCTACCTGAGCTCATGACGACAAAAGCATTGTGATGAATGAACTGTTTCAGCTTAAAATGGAGGTCAAATTACGTAGATTATATTCAACCATAATAACAGCACTTATTGATTTGCAAGAATTTCAAATCTTCCCCAAATTATTTTCTCCGTTAGCTGCTTAGACATAATAGTCATTGATACAGTATGCAGACGTTTTCAGCTTTTACATAATGTGAGAGGTATCTATCTTTTGGAACTCTCTAACTGGCCTCGCTTCTGGATGCATGATTACACAGTAGCTATTTTGATATTACTTAAATGTGATCCATCTTACTATTCTGTCTAAGTACGTATGGACGTTAAATTACTTTGCAGCATGAATTCGCTGCTGTCTTTCACTGAAAAATTTCCCCCATACAGTAATGTTAGTATTTTTTATTCCAACCTCTGTGATGGTGTACGCCATTGTTGAATAGGCTGTTTTCAGAGTGCAGTATACGTTAATTCAGTTTTAGTTTTCGAGCAATTTGCTCACAGAATTTCTTTGCAGCAGCTGCACTTCATGCAATCTTTATGCGATCCCGACTGATGACCCAGCTCACTAATATTCCAATATTCAAGATGGCTGTTGTTAGCAATTGTGTAAGGCTGCAGATTAACAAGCACACAGCCAATCAGTAATGTTTAATTGATCGTAACCAATGTCTCGACACCTTCTTCAGCATGAAACAATTCTTTTATTCAGTCCTTTTGATAAAACGAATTAAATCTTTGCTCTTAAGAGTAAAAATATGAATTTTTTAAAATAAAACTTTATTTTTTATTTTATTTTATTCTATTATTAGTATTATTATTTACTTACTGAGTTACACAGTATGTGTGAAGTAACTTAGTAAAATAATAAGAATTTTATTACAGTTTTTCTTAATGTTGTACTATTACTTAGGAGACATATTTAATTTATTTTGAATGTCAAAAAATGTTTAGCCTAAATATTTATTTCAATATTCATCGACATTTGGCCGCGGGCGATACGTGAATGTACCTTATCGGTTAAGGATGAAAAGCTGTCTTGAGACACAATGTTTTTTAATGACCGACGGGTTTCTGAGATAGTATTCCACTTGCGAGGACTTTATTAATATATTTTGTATTGCATATACTTCACTTTTTCAGCTAACGGTAGAATAACAACACAGATCTTAGTTTTTGACGAGAAAATTTCAGCTGTGTTTCATGAAAGGGCCTTAGAATAAACATGCAGTGGGGTAATGTGAACTTTTACCTGCATTTGTCGACAGAAAATTATCTCCTGCTTCGGTGAAAAAACTATTGCATTTGCACCGCATTTTTTTTACAGATGGAGTAGTTACTTTTTTGTCGACAAACGCAGGTAACACTTCACAATACTTCACTTCATGTTTAGTCTAAGGTCCTTTCGTTAAACACACCTAAGACTACTTTGTCATAAAAAAAAAACAACTGTGTCGTTCTTCTGCCGTTAAATTAAACACTGAAGCAGATGCATCATAAAATATGTTAATAAATTCCTCGAAAGCTGCGAAACACGTCGGACAATAGAAGACGGTTTATTATTATCATAATACATCCCTAACATATAATATTTATTTTCTCCTGAAGATGACACCCATAGTAGCGTCGAATTCTTGCGTAAGATTAATATCAATAAAAATATTACCAATAACTGACTGGCCGTGTGCTTCTTAATCTGTTACTATATTCATAATTCTTTGATGAATTTCAGTTGACTTTAACATTTTGACGCTTTCTTTTAGATTTGATAATGACACTTTAAACAACCAAACATGGTCGGAATAAAGAGTTACATTCAAATCAAATAGAACGACATTCGCTCGCCGAAGTAGTGTTACAAGTCGTATTTGTTTTGCTCAAAATATACACTCACCCATTACACAAAACCAGGAAAGGAAACCTTGCTAGAAAATATTAATGCCTAAAATATATATGTGCTGCCTTTCAGTGAAACTTCTGTTGCAAAACATAATGAATATATGTATTTTCATAACAGTTTTTTTAACATGAAAACGCCTTCTGTTACTGCAAATGAAGGTGTTGCACTATTTTGCGATAAACTTCGCATTTTCATAGTTCCAATAACTGGTTGCCAGAAAGAGGGAGATATTGAGTAGCAAGTGCTGACAGCCACTGATAATGCCTTGTAAGAAAGGCCAAACGGGTGCGACCTTCCTTTGGTACTCACCAATAAGAATTGGGCAATACGTAACTCAGTAAAAGGTTTATGGCTCGTTGTCTCTGTTCATAGGTGTGAGTTATGTACGTCATCTGCTATGCCCTAAACAGCTAACCAAACTAAATTAGATCAATAATTGGTCTGTAGTTTATCCAGTTTATCAGTCTGCAGATGGTGACGCAAAAAATATATTAAAATAATCATAAATTAAAGCTCTAAATAGCCAACAAAATGGATTATAATGTTTAGAAGAGATTTACTCACAAAACAAATTTTAGTAAACGTGCAGTTTATTAATCTTTTCGGACATGAAAATGCGGAGATGCTCCTACTTTATACATTGATAAATAACC
The DNA here is from genome assembly GCA_026315105.1 of Locusta migratoria. NCBI lineage: Eukaryota > Metazoa > Arthropoda > Insecta > Orthoptera > Acrididae > Locusta > Locusta migratoria. Next base: position 111,022,638 of record CM048747.1, read on the forward strand.
GAATATTTCCCTAACTATTGTTCATGAGAGCCACAATAAATATCACACGCACTTCAGAGTAAAATTTCCAAATTATCACTCGTAAATTAATGCAGTTAATCGAACATTGTAGTTTCAAATTAATTCGCGATTAATTACAGTATTTGTTATAAAACACAGTTTGTCATCACACATGATAGCTGAATTATCACAGTTCAACAGCCCTAAAACCGTCCATAGTTTACTACTTTTCAACCAGAGACTAAGTTCTGCAGTAACAGTCCCATAAATTTTCTAAGTCCACACATGCCTATCTCTTCAAATCACAAGTTCGTAACGCGGATTCAGACCGCCCAGTCACAACCTCTCACCATCACGTCCAAATTACGAGTCCCTTCCCAAGCGTTCGAAAGCGTGCTGTACCTGCTCCCAAAAACGCTCATCCTAACGCCTAATCTTTAAAATACAATTTCCCTTCCAAAATATTATACATTTGAATATCGCATAATTAAATGCTTTGACCACCTCCCTACAAATGTTGTTTACATTTAACAAACAAATACATATTCAACAATACTAAAATCGGTTGGGACTGAAACTCTTTGCTCAGGTAGCTATTAAGTGTGGCGTCTCACTGTTCAAATATACTGCCGCCGTCGAAATATAGTTACATAGTTAATATTTAATTTATCATGAACTTTTATGCAAATATATTCAGTCTTGTCCACAAACACATATAATTGTTTATGTATAAATTATCTGCTGCATATCTACTACTCTTAGTCGGCCATGAGATAATTAAGAAGCAGTCTACAACATGAAATGAACGTTATGAAGGATAATGTTACTTATAACAAAATACATATATAAATGTAATGCGCTTTGCTGGATCCATGTTTTGTGTTTCTGTGGTGGAATCTATGTTCTGACACAAGAATATTATTACCTCAACGAAAAGCAGAAAAAGAGAGTAAAACAGTTTATTGAAAGAAAACGGAAATAACGTGATACGGCTTTTAAGATAGGTAGCGTGGTGCAATGCTGCCCATTTGCTTCTTAAACTGCCACTGATAAACACTGCGTATCAATAATTTTAAATATAATAATAATAATAATTATTATTATAGTAGTATTCTTATAATATTATTATTATAGTACTGAAAATTATCAGTTTTTTATCTGTAAGGGATACTGAAATTGTAATTAGGGCGTTTGATTCTCCCAAGTCTCCTGTATCCATTCATATAATTATATTTGCCGTACGATCATTCCCTGATTTCATATATAAATATTTAGAATGATGTGTGTGACTGTATGGTATTTCTGTTGCAATCTGGGATAGCTCCCTCGCTAATCCAAGACCGCCGTTTCCTGTTTTCGAGTAGATTAGGGTTTTCCTAACGACCTGTATTCCATTCACTACGTCCAAACTGTTTGTCGGTCGGCTGGGGAACCCAACAGCTTGACAAAATCCGCCTTTCACATGGAAACAATTAGGTTCCTCATTTATCTGTAATGTGACACACGTATTGGTGAATTGTATAAATAAAAAAAAAAAAAAAAAAGAATCTTCATTTGCAATAGCCAAAGGCGTTTTCTTTTAAAAATTACTACTGTGAAAATACATAGTAATCAGCTGCTGTTAAAATGGCCACTACAAATAACGCATTAGTAACCTACATCTACATGGGATACTCTGCAAATTACATTTAAGTGTCTGGCAGAGGGTTCATAGAACTACCTTTATACTATTTTCCATTCCATTCTCGAATAGCCATTATTGTAATGATTCGCATCCCAGATCCTGTATCATTTCCATAACGCTTTCTGCCCTGTATTGTGACAATACGAAACGAGCTGCTCTTCTTTGGACTCTTTCGATGTCCTCCGTCAAAACCACCTGATAAGGATCCCACACTGGGCAGCAATTCTCCAAAAAAGGACGGGCAAGCGTAGTTTATGCAGTCTCTTTAGTAGTTCTGTTACATCTTCTAAGGGGTCTGCTAATAAAACGCAGTCTCTGATTCGTCTTTCCCACAACATTATCTTCTTGTTCATTCCAGTTTAGGTCTGAAGTAATAGTAATTCCTAGATATTTTGTGGAGTTTACGGTCTTCACGTTTGATTAATTTATCTTGTAAACAAAGTTTAACTGATTTCTTTTCGTACTCATGTGAACGACTTCACACTTCGCATTATTTAGAGTCAATTGCCAATTTTTACACCATAGTGATATTTAGATCGCTCTGCAGTTGAGTTTGATCTTCAGATGACGGTAAATGCCGTCGTCATCTGCAAACAACCTAAGAGAGCTACTTAGATTTTCTCCCAAATCATTTATGTAAATAAGGAACAGCAGAGGACCAGTGACACTACCCTGTGGAACGCCCGATATCACCTCTGTTTTAGAATATGCCTTACCATCGATTACTATGACCTGTTTCTGACAGGAAATCCTCTATCCAGTCGCAAATTTTGAGGCGATATACCATATCCACGCAATTTGATTAAAAGCCGTTTGTGAGGTACGGTGTGAAAAACCTTCTGGAAATCAAGTATTGAATATAATCGCATCGAACTGCCCGCAACTTAACGGATAAAAATTACGTAAGACCAATCACTAAATTTGATACAGTGTGTGGTGTCGCACAAGTCTAAAGTGCGCGCCACCTACTTTCGCCGCGCGCCGCCATGCACGCACGGCGCGGCGTTCTTACGACGTCAACCACGAGCGCCCTCTGTTACAACTCCGCTCGTGGCCACTACTGAACGACATCGTTCACTTGGGACTGAGATAGGAACCAGTTAAGACCTTCGGAATTAGATAGGCACCAGTGAAGACTTGGCTATCGGACAGACACTAGGCAGACCTCTAACTCAATTATGTATCAGCATTCTGCAGTACTGATCTATGTAAAAGTTAAGTATTGTATACATTCTGTGCAATATATATCTCGTTCTAATTTACTCTAGTGTTTCTAGTTTCTGCTGTCCCACTGGCTGCTCCCCTCCGTACCTGCGCAAGCGTGCTACCTTTATTCCTGTGTCGGTCTTCCTGCTCGGCCACCGACACCTACGACGGAAACGAGACACAAAAGCGGCGACGAGGCTGGGACACAAAACAGAGGACAGGTATCGCCTTAATGTCCACTTCATAAAGGAATTATACGTTTACTGGCTAAACTGCGAAATGCATTCTGATCGGTAGTACGCGAGAGACGGCAGACAGCTGCACCGACCACAGATGGTGGACAAGATGGGCGCGGACGTCCGTCGGAGCACAAGGGAAGCCACAACACCTCAGGAGCAGCGCCAGACGGGCGCGGACCGCGGAGGGAGCACCCAACGTGGGAGGGGCAAGGGGCATCAGTTGCCACTGCCACAGATGGCGGCCGATTGGGGCGCGGACGTCCGACGGAACGCCAGGGCAGAGACAACACCCTACAAGCAGCGCCAGCTGGGCGCGGACCGCAGACAAAGCGCCTAGCGTCTGCTGGGCATAAATACTGGACCAGGTCCTCCAAAAACGGCAGTCTCAGGTAGCACCTGAAGAAGGCAGCGAGTTACGCGGCCGAAATATTGTGCCAGAACGACGCATACATCCGGCAGTAATCCCGTTTATCCAAAATGTCAAGATCTCGCCGGGAAAGCATGAAGAATTACAGGGAATTAGCCGTTGACATCAATGAATACAGCAGGTCGCAGAGCGTAAGCTGCCACCCGTGAGGGTGAGATAGGAGATCGGGCTGCTGGGGAGGACCAAGCGGTCCGTGCCGAAGCCCGTTAATTGGCTGGCCTATCAAAGCGCCGCACCGCGAATTTCCGCGCGTTTCCGGGAAGACGGCGAGCGTGCAGCCAACCTCACGCCGGGTAATCTGCGAGCAGCGGCGTCGCGGGCGGCGCAGTATTACTCGTTATTAGGGGCCGCGGCCACTAATGAGGACACATCGCCCCACTAATAATGAACTTGGGCAATGGCCGGCTGGGGGCAATTAACACGGCGCTAAACAAGCAAGTGCGAGGCCCTGCAGCCGCGCGCCGCGCGCGCCTTCCTAACTTTGTTAGTGGCGGCCGCAAGACCGGCCAACTTGCGGCGCTACAAGCAGCAGAGCGCCCTGCTGCACGAGTTCGCCTTTTCCCACAGGGCTGCAGTCCGCACTCCATTCCGCAGTTACGTTCCTTGATGCTAAATAATATGGTTACTTTCACGATGGAAACGTGCACTGCAGTGTACGAGGGGAATACTGAAACTCATGTACAACTTTTTCATTTATTTTACTTTTTTATTTATTCGTGTCAGAAACATACTTAATTTCGGAGTGCCGCGGTGCAGTAGCCGACCGGTCTATAGCGTTTCGCTGCGGAGCGCGCGGTTGCTCGCCGTGGAGGTTCGAGTCCTCCCTGGGGCATGGCTGTGTGTGTTTGTCCAAAGGTTAGTTTACCTAGGTTTGAGTAGTTTGTAAGCTACGGACTGATGACCACGCAATTTGGTCCGATAGATTTACAAACATTAAACAAAACTTTCGGAGTTATATGTTGTTATGGTCTTCAGTCCGGAGACTGATTTGATGCAGATCTCCAATCTACTCTATCCTGAGCAAGCCTTTCCAGATCCTCATAAGAACGGCAATCAACATCCATTTGAATCTGCTTACTATATGCGTCTCTTGGTCTCCCTCTGCGACTTTTACCCCACACACTTCCCTCCAATGCTAAATTTACGATTCCTCGATGTCTAAGAATATGTCCTACCAAGCGATCCCTTCTTTTAGTCAAGGTATGCCAAAAATTTTTTTTCACACCAATTCTCTTCAGTACCTCTTCATTAATTACGCGATCTACCCACCTAATCTTCAGCATTCTTCTGTACCACCACATTTCAAAAGCGTCTATTCTCTTCCTCTCCACAATGTTTATCGTCCATGTTTCACTCCCGTACAAGGCAACACTCCACACAAATTCCTTGAGAAAAGGCTTCCTTACACTTCAGTAGCGAGCCAGGGTGTGCATCGGACGTCCAAAAGAGCCACGAAGCCCCTTGAAAATGTCCTCCGCAGTCAGGGACTAAACGTTGGGTTTCTATAATAAATCCACTAGACCACGGCATAATAGCCCGGACATTTTTAGTAATTTTGATCATTCCGGCCGTGAAAGTTTACATTTTACAATTCCTTACCCCTACATTAATATTCGATGTTAGCAGATTTCTCTTTATCAAAAACGCTTTTCTTCCCATTGCCATTCTGCATTTTATATCTTCTGTACTGCTACCGTCATATGTTATTTTACTATTCAGTGGCGTAACTATGGGGGGAGGGATGAGGGGGATAGAAGCCCCCCCCCCCCCAAAAAAAAGAGAGATAGAGAAAAGAAAAAATAAATCGTATAACAGCAATCTGGTAAAGGTAAAGATTGGAAACTTAGGGTGTTTTGCCACAAGCTTTCATTTGATGGGAGTGAATTAGTTTCTTCAACGGGAGTGGTAGATGGTAGTCTGTCTGGAAACTGACTAAAATTTTGCTCGTCAAGCAGATCTATCCCCCCCCCCCCCAAAGCCAAGTCCTAGTTACGCCACTGTTACTTACCTAATCTAATTCCTTAAGCATCGCCTGATTTCTAAGACTGCATTCCATTATCTTTGTTTTGCTCGTATTAATGTTCATTTTATACGCTCTCTTCAACACCCTGTCCATTCCGTTTAACTGCTATTCCAGGTCCTTTGCTGTCTCTGACAGAATTACAACGTCATCGGCAAATCGCAATGTTTTTATTTCTTCATCCTGAACTTTAATCGCTAGCCCAATTTTTTTCCTTGCTTTCCTTCACCGCCTGCTCGATGTACAAATTGAATAACATCGGAGAAAGACTACAACCCTGTCTTACTCACTTCACAACTAATGCTTCCCTTTCATGCCCTTCGAGTCTAATAACTGCGGTCTGGCTTCATACAGTAGAGCAGCATGTCCTCGGGAAAAGTAACGGCTGTAGTTTCCCCTTTCAGCCTTTCGCAGTAACTGTGTAGCAAAGCCTCGTTAGGTGATGTTACAAGGCCAGCTCAGTCAATCATCCAGATTGTTGCCCCTGTAACTACTGAAAAGGCTGCTGCCCCTCTTCAGGAATCACACGTTTGTCTGGCCTCTCCACAGATAACCCTCTGCTGTCGTTGCACCTACGGTACGGCTATATGTATCGTTGATGCAAGCAACCCACTTGTCTTTTTCAGTGAGTGAGTACGTTTGTGACCTGTCGCTTTTATATATATACTCCTGAATTATGTGTACTACAAAAACATTATTTACCAGGAGCATTAGAAAACTGCTTGCGAAATGTGTTGAAAATGAACCTAATTGTTTATGACTCCATATCTCATGAAATTTGTGTCGTACTATATAAAATTTCGAACGTACGTTTAGTAGTACGTGTGTATACTGTCTGTAACATTTCACGCGAATACAATTAATGGTGTACGAATAATAAATTGTAACGTCATACCAAACCCCGTAATTTTATTGCTTGAACGCCGAACAAGTAGTAAACGACAAACATTTTTCCTTTCATCATTTTGCTGGGGTTGTCCGCATGAAAAGGTTTCCTAAAGGTTTCCAACTATGATTAAAGTTAGTTTTGCAAGTCGCCAAGTACTCTCCTTCTGAAATTGTGAACTGATAAAGTCTCACTATCACCTGCCGCAATACGGGGAAGTTTTCATTGTTTATGACGTTATATCTCCTGAACTATCGGCTCTATCGCAAAATCCTTTCTTAGCTGACGTCTCCTACTTACAATCGACATTCCTGTCAAATTTCAGCTTCATGAGTGAAGTAGTTTTCGAGATTTCGTGTTTAGTCAATGAATGAGTGTCCTTTCGCTTTTATATAGAGATTTAATTTTCCATGGTAGGACGGCGATCTTCTTACTCTGAATTATTAAAATGCCAAGATAACAATTAAGTAATTTATTTTTCTGACGACCGGTTTCGATACACTTAGGGCACCATCATCTGCTCACTTGTGTCCTATGTTTTTGTTTAAAATGTTACGTCAATCATAAAACAACTTGACAAATGGTACGTCACACATACAAGTTTAAATATTTAAAACACCTTCTCCTTTGGGTGTAATGTTGACAGCGCGCCTTCTTGCAACTAACCAGAGGTATCAGGCTTGTAGCAAAGATACTATTGCCGGCAGAGTGTCAACTCTGGCGGCAATAGTATCCTTTCTGCAAGCTTGACACCGCTGGTTAGTTGTAAGAAGGCTAGTAAATAACCATGCACAGAGTCTAAAGTGTCAAATAAACATAGCACGTCAGCATTGACAGACCTACACGTTCACCATATAAAATGTCGTTTCAGTGTATTTTTCACATGCAGTAGAGCATTTGTAGATACCTATCTCTGCTCACCTATCCTATCGACGTTATCTCATAAACATGCTAGCCTTCAGCCAAAATCAAAAGGGAGAGCACTTAGCAAGCCTGCTGCTGATCCAGAGCAGGTCTTAACAGATGTAGCCCTTTGTTCGTCATCAATGAGAAATCATTCGGTTATGTGGGAGTATTTGATCATGCACTGACAAACCTACGGAAATGTTACTTGCTGATTTCTCTGAAATGTGGATGTGTTATAACACACGGGACACATATTAATTTTAGTGGCGTTAAAACATACAAAGGTTGGAACTTAAATAGTCGCAACTGTGTTGTGGAATCTACTATAGTCGCTGATAGCGCACGTTGTTGACATACCTCTCCTACCTCCGAGCAAATGGACTCATCCATCCCACTTCACCGGCGTGCATACAGTCGAAGGAAACACAAGTCACTTGAGAGCAAGTGGACTAACATAAAGATTTCACTGTTTTCTACAAAGGAACAACGGAGTTGGATCAACATGTGCGTGAAGTCGTATAGCACGACAGTGTCATCAAAGTCTTCAATAGGCGTGCGGGGAATCGCTATTGCCGTACGGCACGTTGGGTAAAAGTCTTCAACGAAGGTCGGCAGACTGTGGTAGATATGCATCGAGCAGATGGTCCTAGCGTCTGTGAATAAGAAGTGCATACCGTTGCCGCGTTGGTGGACAGTGATCGACGCCAGACGATTCGTGAACTCTCTCACGAAACCGGATTAGCGCAAACGCATCCTGAAGTAACGCCTGAACATGCGAAAAATTGCACCACGATGGGTTCCGCATGAATTGACGGAAATGCAGAAATCGATGCGTTACGACGCTGCTCAGACGCACTTGGAGCGCTATGAGCGCGAAGGAGAGGCTTTCTTACACCGTATCGTAACACTGGATGAGACAGGTGCCACATCGTACGAGCCAAAACTGCAACGCAAATCCAACGAGTGGCGTCATTATGGGTCGCCGCGAAAGTCGATATTGCGTCAGAGCCCCCGTATGGTAAAAAGTTATGGCGATTCTTCTATATGACTGTGATGGCGTTATCGTAACACATTATGATAATCCACAGAACAGCGTCAATGCAGAGTTTTACCTTACGTTTTTGAAGCATCACCCACGACCAGCTTTAAGAAAGAAATTGCAACGCTTCCTGCGCAACCCAACCATCATTTTATACGAGAATGCGCGGGCGCATACAGCGCTGTGGCTGTTCTGTTCGGTCTGCGGGACTAGGCAGTACTGCACCATCCACCATACTCCCCGGACCTAAGTCCCCGTGACTTTTATTTGATTCGTAAGATGAAGGAACTACTTTGTGGCATTCGCTTCAGAACTGTTTCAGAGATTCGACAGGCAGTGCTCCATTGGCACAATCAACAGAACAGGCTCTGCTAAAGGTATACTACGCCTTCCATATCGCTGGCAAAGGGTTCTACACAACGCTGGTGACTACTTTCAAGGACAGTAACAGGTGCAAACACGTAACGCTTTTGTATCGGTTTTGAATAAATTGGTGCCACTATTTAAGTTCCAACCCTTGTATGTAAGGGCTAAAACAGACCTTTCAAAATAGGGCTAAAGTGAAAAAACTGCGATAACTTACAGGAGCAATTTTAATGATTTTTGTTATTAAAGTATATTTTGATGAAAGACGAAAATCAGCCTAGTGTATTGTAGGAGAAGTGGAAATTATGGGGCCAACTTTTGACTGCAAACATTAGTTTTTACTTAATCGAAGTAGAATTATTAAAACTTGAAAAGGAAGGTAATTAAGAAACATGTATTTTAGGTTTTTAAGTATTTCAGGTGTAAACAACCCTTACATTGCTGCGCTCGTTCGATACCGTCCATGAAATAACTTGTGAATTTATATTTTTGAAATATGTCTTTCATATACCAAAATTACATTCTCTGAATCCGAAACATGCCAGAGTCTCAAAAGCCGGCCGCGGTGGCCGAGGAGACTGCGGCGCGTCAGTCACGGTCTGCACGGCCACTACGGTCGGGGGTTGGAATTCCCCCCTCGGGCATGGATATTTGTCCCGTCCTTGGTGTTGGCTAGTTCATAAGTAGTCTAAGTTTAGGGACTGATGACCCCGTAGTTAAGTCCCATAAGCTATACAAACATTTGAAACATTTGAGACTCTCAAAATTCAATATGGCTGATCCAGCATAGCAGACGAAATCTCGAGACACTGTTTGAATAGTCAGAAACAGTGACGGACTAAGGCTGTTGGAGGCCCGGGGCGGCGGCGAAACAAAATGAGGCCCCCCGTCCACTTGGAAATACGAGTATTACTATAAACAAGAATTGGAGGCCTCTCATGACGAGGGGCACAGGATAGTCTATATATCTTTCGAGATTTGGGGGTCCCAGCAGAACGAGATGCCAGGCTGCCAAGCACGCTTTCGAGGTATTTGGAGGCCCGGGGCAGACAACCCCCCCCCCCCCCCTAGTGCACCACTGGACAGAAACATAAAAACATAGTGAATAAAAGTGAACAAAACACGCTAAAATATTAATTGATTTTAATCGCTGTCGTTAGCATTGCCCGTGATGTAAGGCGTGGAGGTAGCATCGCCAGATTTGCATATTTTCCCGTTACTTGATTGGGGTGAGGCACCTTTCCTCTCACAATTCTCTTTTCGTTTGTCAGAACACGATTCATTGTCTGATCGTGTACATGGAGGTAGTTGTAATTTTATTTTTACTTTCATTTACAAATTTATTTATTTTCATTTTGTATCGATCAAATTAGGTTTTGTGTGTTTATTTCGTTTATTTTCTATATTACATTATTTTATAAATTACTGTTTCGATGATTAAATTCCACACAAAGGTTTTTAGCACAAATCACATCTTATTACTGAACATACGTTGTAGAGCTCTCAGTATGTCTCACCTTTTTTAAAACAGAAGTGAACCGCCTTATCAAATTTTGACGATTTTTCTTTTATATCCCACATTTGTACCATGAGCATTTAATGAGATTTCTAAAATTAAGGGTATTTGGCCCCCAATTTTCATTCCTCCTCTAATATACCTAGGTGGATTTTCAAAAACAAAAATCATTGAAATCGCTTCACCAATCTCTAAGTTATCGCAGTAGTACCATCCTAGTCCCTAGATTTGGAAGGACAGTTTCACCCCCTTAAATATGTTTCAAGGTCGCTAAAAATAAGAAAATAAAATGAAATCACAGACCTGAAGTAACCCATCCGCTTTAACAAAAGTTGTATTTGCTCAGGCATTATTATTTTATGGATTTCTCTACCATTTAAAAAAACGTGCCGCTGTCAAAAAACAAGTTTATTACAGTTAAGAACCTTAGAATCGTAATTACTGCTTTCTCAACTGGCACATGTCAGCAATCCTTTACGTAACTGTTGACTACTTCACAAATTGCGAATCAGACCGCGTGCCTTTCCTCATCAGTCCACCCTCCCCCTATACGATTCCGAGTCAGTGCATAATTGACAAAAGGCAATGCACTGCGCTAGCGGAGACGCATCCCGACGACCTCACTCCCCAAACTGTGAGCCCCAAGTAGGACGCATCACAATTGTACAGTACCTTCGCAATCGCAACCTCCGCAAGTCCACATAGTTGCTACCACCTCAATAATAGCTCTTTAGATGTCGTGATGTGTACGACCACGTCACACAACAATGAAAATAACATCAAAATTTTAATTGCTCATAAACATTCGTAATTACTTGCTTCAATATTATTATTTCTTGTTCCACTTCAATGTCTGCATTAGAAAGAAAAAATAATGAAGGCGCTTTGTGAGCCAAAGAGGTATCTACTCATCGAGTACACACATAATTAAAACAGTCGAGAGTCATCTCAATGGCTGCAAAACGTATTTAAACCAATCGTGCTATGTATTTTCCAAGCGCGTGACCGACACACAAAATGTAAACTTGCCAAATAATCCCTACTCTAAAATGTAGAAACAATGGTGTTTGATCACATCTTAACGGAAAATGCTACTATTGATAATTGTGCGCTGAGGACACACACATGTCTCACAACACGTACCTATACACACTCGAGAACGCCTCAAAAAACTATTTGATCGACAGATTGCATGTATGTTGTACAATTATGCAATTACCTCCATAGGAAATGATGTCTAACTCTGCAAATGATTTGTTTACATTTTTCCCTATCCTGGCCACTGTAAAATCTCGACATAATCAACGGAGTGCATAAGTCTACATAGGTATGTAGAACACATCTAAGACAGCAGAGCACAAAATTTATTCTCTTCCATCTCAATAATTTTTTCCACCCTCGCCAAAGGACAAAAAAGCTTTTTCATTAAAAAAATAATAATAAAAAGGATAAAAAAGCAAACCAGCTTAGCAACATAGAGATGAGGCAAGAATGCGATGGCAAACATTCCATGAGTCAGAGGAAGAAATGCCAGAAGTTACGAAGCAATAAGATCCTTAAATGGAAAATCTAGAAATTAAGATATTTAATGACAGCTGATCAAATAGTGTGTGGAGAAAAGCAGAAGACAAAAGTTGCTAATATTACAAATCGTATAGACGCGGAGTGTATGCATCGGAATCACTAGTATTGAAAGATAATCGAAGATTATTAAAGTCTTATTAAAGACTGCACAATGATTTTTGGAATCAGATACCTTCGAGGACGGCTTTAGATTCAGATAAGAACAAAATTTTATCTTCCATTAATTGAAAATCTAATCACTATTTTGAAATCGACAACCTATTGAGAGGCAAACAATCACAGAGACTTCTTTTATGCAGTAAAAATTATCAGTTTACACATTATTTCGTCGAAGATGTATGAAGACGTCATAATATGTAATGACTGAAAAGTATTTGAGAAAAAAATTAGTATATAGGTTTTTACAAATTGTTGTTGTTGTGGTCTTCAGTCCGTAGACTGGTTTGATGCAGCTCTCTACGCTACCTTATCGTCCACGTTTCACTCCCATGCAATGCTACACTCCAGACAAATGCTTTCAGAAAGGACTTCCTAATATTTAAATTAATATTAGATGTTAACAATTTTCGCTTCTTTAGAAACGCTCTTCTTCCCATAGCTATTCTGCATTTTATATCTTCTTTACTTCGGCCATCAGAAGTTATCTTGCTACCCAAATAACAAAATTCATCTACTACTTTTATTGTCTCATTACCTAATCTAATTCCTTCAGCATCGCCTGATTTTCTGACATTGCATTCCATTACCTTCGTTTTACTCTTGTTAATGTTTATCTTATATCTTCCTTTCAAGACACTGTCCACCCCATTCAATTGCTCTTCTAGATCTTTTGCGGTCTCTGACAGAATTACTAAGACATCGGCAAACCGCAATGTTTTTATTTATTCTCCCTGCACAATTACTATTGTAATTACCCTTCACCAGGTTCGAACAGTTATCAGAAATGTGGGAAAATGCAGAAGAAATGTCTCTTGATACGTTACATTACTCAATGAAGTGGAAAATCATCCTGAGCTACACAACTTGCACGGAAGGCATGGAGTGAAGAGACCGAAAAAGTTAATATTGAAGGTACAAAACGTTTTACTTGAATGTAGCAAGAATACCATTTGAAACAAGTTTTTCTGGCCCAAATTTAAGCGTTAGCATGTTCCCACTGCCAGACCAGGGCTGTTCGTGACGTAACATAATAGTTCGCTAAATAATTCCTGCCATCCTGTACAGACGACGTTCCGTTTACTGTCAAGTGTGGCATTAGTGGCTATGCTGCTTCGTCGTTATTCCTTGTATACTGTTCACAATATATTGGCGAGTAATCAGGCTCCTCTCGTTTTCGTAGGTAGTCAAGAAGGATGCATGCAGCTTTGATGACGAAATCCACATTTTTCCCGATGCGAATTGGACCATTTTGCACGGCATGCCAAAAGCACATTTAATGGTTTTTCGTCTTCGGCCTTATCTGCAGTTGGACGTTCTTTTCTTATCTAAAATTCACCGAGGGTTTGATGTCATTAATACTGAGACTTCAATTATGGAGAGGGGTTACAATTATCATTTTTAACATGTACGGGCTAGGTGCCTGAAGTTCGTGGTTTTCCACCCAATATGTTATAGCAGATTTATCTCTGTTCCTTTCAGACAAACCGGTTTCGATAGTAATGAATATAACGTCAGCATCGAAAAAAGCTTTCAACACTAAGGAATTAAGAGTTGTAATTGTTTTCACAATTTTCAATTTAATCATGCTTGTCGTTAAATGTTCCTAGCCAAATTGGAAGGTTCGAACGTTATTCCAAACGCTCTGAAATCAGTCTTACCATCGACGTGTCTTTTATAATATTTGCTTAATTTCTTTTGATATATTTTTCTCCAGGTAAATAAAAGAGTAATCGATGAAAATGTTGGCGAAGTTAAAATTTCTTTCTATGTATGGGTGAATCTAAAGCTTTCTTTATATTCTATGTCTCCTTCTATGATGATAATAACAAATGAAGAAATTTTATCACAGGAATGATCACTCGAAGCATAATCTATGATAGCTGCCAATAATGTGGTACATAGTATACATAAAACACACACAGACTACTTATATTTGTCACTTCCGAATAGCTTGTGTGTGTGTTTTAGACTTACATATAAATAAAATTAATATGAAATAAATTTTAGTTATTTATCTCGTGATGTCAGAGTTCCAGTTCAGGTTTAATTTGTGATTTAATATTTTCAGGGTTATTATATTGTTCAGGTTATTAATTTAATCTCAGTGAATCCATAATGAAATTAGATTAATTAGAAACGTAAAAATATTATCTGAAAACGGCGGCTGTTGAGAAGTTGCCGCAGCAACTGCAAACAGCTTGGCATCTTACATTCGACGATCGTCACCCCTAGAGATATAAATCTAATCTTGTTTTTCCCATGCTCAGAGAACAATGTTGGGATGATTGATGCTTTTCTTGATGAAATAAGCAAAGTCTTTCCTTCAGTGCTATACACAGCACTGGTGGATTTATCACAACGTTCACGCTCATTACAGTCTTAACCGTGTAGGAGCAGTTCGCGTGTATATCCTCTAAAGTTCCCAAGATGTTTTCTGACACACACACCGATCTCTCCAAAATGATCGATACTTCGTCTAAAGTACTTAAGAGAAATGCATACCATTCCAACAGATAAATTCGCGGTTTCCAATTGGTCAAATGTCCAATAAATAATCTTCTATAAATAATCTGTATTACTTCGCAATCCTTTAAGAGATAATTCAGAAGAAGCAAGTTAGCTATCTATCTACTCAATATGTAGTTTATGATTCTAGAATAGAAGTTCCCATTCCTTATATATATATTACTAAGCATAGGATAGCTTTCAAAAAACAGAGAGATTGACAGTATTCTATGATTAGGGTGCAGATTATATTTATGCACAGTGGTTGAGAATGAAAATAATTAGCTGCTACCAAGATGGTAATTTGAGTTTCGGGTTTTGCAGCATAACTTTATCGGCGGACTTCTTTACTGAAATCAATGAAATGTCACTCGCAACGAGAACAATGAGCAATAGTGCGCTACTCCGAATTGTGTTGATAATTCGAGAATTTAGGTTTGACGGGAGGCTATGGTTGCTAGTTCAGTCGATGTGACCGCTGTGTGCGGATCAGCACAATTGCCCAGTCAGTATAACACGTGTTACAAAACCGGTGCGTCCCAAATTTTCCAGTTGAAAAAAAGGAGATTGGTGTTTAACGCCCCGTCGACAGCGTGGTCATTAGAGGCGGATTTTCCAGTTGAGGTAATTTAGTGCCTCTGTTATGTCGGGAATTCCTTTGTAGCTTGAAAGTAGTAATCGTTCAATGATCCTTAATAGCTTTCCAGAAAAAAAAAATTAAAAAGGGCGTTCTAAAGGCGTACTAAGAGCATTGTAAAGCTAAATGTTTGTTTTGTGCTGTCAGACATGGAGTTACAGATGCCCCTAGCACAAATGAACTTTGGCTGCTGCATCGATTGATGGACTATGCTGCAGTCAGTTGTACGCTTTCTGTGTCAGCAGTTCAGTGTGCATCTCATTCAGCGGTGGCCTTCATCCATCTCTCTCTCTCTCTCTCTCTCTCTCTCTCTCTCTCTCTCTCTCTCTCTCTCTCTCTCTCTCTCTGAATGCCTGTTGATAGGTAAACAACGTAGCGGCCACTCCCTCTTGCCTTTTGAAATCGGGATGCGTATTCAAATGGTTGTAATTTCGCTGCTTGACAGCTCGAATCATGATGTCGGATGTGTCGAACCGAAGTTTAACAAATATCGAATGTATTTTCAAAGACAAGAACGTAAACAGCGAATATTCTGTTGATGTTCTGTATTGATAAAACAGAAATTCACGGTGTTTCGAACATGCAAAATAATGGACAGGTTTTCTATTGAACTAAGTTCCTTTGATGCTGAAATTGGGGACAAACAGAGGCAATTCATGAAATACACAGATCACATGTGACAGCAGTCGTCACTTCTTACGTTCAAAAATTGTCTGAAAGGGTGTCGGAGGTGCTTGCTCAGTGGCAGATAGAAAACTTGCTTCTAGTTTCCTGTATGATATATTTTCGTCCCCCCCCCCTCCCGTTTCTCTCTATCTCTCTCTCTCTCCCTCTCTCTCTCTCTCTCTCTCTCTCTCTCTGTTGTGCGCCACACTTACCATTCTATTAAATAAATCTGACTGCTCTCTAGGCAATAAACGCGGTAACTGTATTTTAACCAACAGTGAAAAATGATCAGACCACCTTTGTGTAATAGGAAGAGTAACTGTAAATAATGATATCTGTCACAGTGACCAGTTATCGTGTGTGTTGGAGCAAGTCATACGCTTGGAATGCTCACTGCAGTCACACGGTAACACTTAAGAGTGTAATACACTGATGCAGAATGAGAGGTTGCTTTAACATAAAAATTAGGAGAAAAAATGGGTACTTCGATAAAATAATAAGCTATTTTTTTAGAAAGACACTGTCCATAAGAAGAGTGGTAGCACGCTGAAGTGAATCACTCTGGAATAAACGCATTCACAATAGTTTCAGTTGCACAACAGTTTGAAGGATCTTGAAATATGTGTTGTGTCGCGTATTGTGAGGCAATCAAAGAGAAATACACCAGTACCGATACTGCCACGGGAGTAAGTCGGTAACACGAGTTGCTACAATCCTACAAGAGACTGCGCGTTACCACGCTGATAAAATTGATTAGTCCAAGTTAAATAGTCGTAGTCGGCTATGTATGAAACTCGTGGTTAGTTGGGGCGACCGGGAATCAATTTACAAAGGTTTCCAGCCAAGAACGCGTTTTAATCATTGACCAGTTTCGATGTGTCTTAGACGTCATCTTCTGATCTCCTGTACATCTGGATGCTACATCTCATGTAGGCCCTAGCTTCTCCTTCTTATTACAAACATCTCGGTACAGTTGCATTCATACATACAGATGATAGAGTTTAATATACATCATTATATTTCAGTTTTATATGCAGCATTATATTTCAGTTTGATATACATCATTAGAGTTCAGGTAATCTAATGATGTACCAGGTAATAAAAAAGTCAGTATAAATTTTAAAACTCAATAAATCACGGAATAACATAGATAGAGAGGTGAAAATTGACACACGTGCTTGGAATGACATGGGGTTTTCTGAAGAATGGCGCTCCACCCCACATTGCTAGACGCGTGAAAGATCTCTTGCGCGCTTCGTTTGGTGATGATCATGTGCTCAGCTTGTCATGCTTGGCCTCCCAGGTCCCGAGACCTCAGTCCGTGCGATTACTGGCTTTGGGGTTACCTGAAGTCGCAAATGTATCGTGTTCGCCGACATCTCTAGGGATGCTGAAAGACAACATCTAATGCCAATGCCTCACCATAACTCCGGCCATACTTTACAGTGCTGTTCACAACATTATTCCTCGACTACAGCTATTGTTGAGGAATGATGGTGAAAATATTGAGCATTTACTGTAAAGAACATCATCTTTGCCTTGTCTTAATTGGTTATGCTAATTATTGCTTTTCTGATCAGGTGAGGCACCATCTGTCATTTTTTTAAATTTTTATTATTATTTTTTTTAATTGTAAGAAAACCTCATGTCATTCAAAACACGTGTGTCAATTTTTACCTCTCTATCTACATTATTCCGTGATTTATTAAGTTTTCAAATTTATACTGACCCTTTGATCACCCGGTATTTAAACTCTGCCATCATTGTTTTCATTTCACATCGGTGTGGATGCTTGCAACTGTACCGAGATATTTCTAATAAGGTGGAGTAGCTAGGACCTACATGAGATGTAACATCGAGATGTACGGGAGATCAGAATATGACGTCTAAGACACATCAAAACCGGTCATCCGAATGAATAAAACGGGATGTTGGCTGGAAAGCTATGTAAAATAGTCGGCATTTACGGCCCGTCTGTCGAGTCATCAGAATGCTTCTATCCATCAGAACATGGCATGATGCTTTGCAGTGTCACAAAGAACCTTACGAGTTTACGACATGGCATACCTTGTTCCAACTACGAGGATCCAAGAAGTTCCGTCATGATGTGCGCACCTATAGCGTGGAATACCTATCATCAGCCTCACTGTTCTGATAACTGTGAATAAATATCGCACCATTTTCGATACAAAACTCCTTACCGCGACTGATATTTTACTAAAACACACTGCTACAATCTAAAATGTTAATGTGGCCACGCACAAGGACAAAATGATTCAGGTTTGCTTTGTACAGTATTAGAAACCATCAATTATCTACCTCACAAAGGAAGTACAATTGACACGTCTCAAGAATCAGTCGTTTTCAAAGTGTTCAAATGTTTGCAAAGCACATGAGAGTTAATTTCGGGGTCATCAGTCCCTAAACTTACAAAATACTTATAAAGTAACATACTAAAGACAACAAAAACATCCATATGCAAGGGAGGATTCGAGCCTCCGTCGCAGGAGGCCCCCGATCCGCAACGTGTCGCTCCAGACCGCTCGGCTACTCCTGTGCGGCCCAGTCCTTTTGGGTAGTACACAATGAGTGCCCTATTTCGTGCTCTACCATCGTTAAGGTAATTGGCGGATGTTTTGGTAGAAAATGGATTACAATACTTTGGAAATTATGGAGACACTTTACGAGTCTGTTCCTTGAAAAGATGTAGCTGTTCTGAACACCATTTGTGGGCCAACTCCTTACCAACAAATAAATATTGAGTTCATGTTAAGTGTTGATATTACCTTCCCTGTATACAGGCTGTAACAAATATGCCGGAAATCTCCGGGGAATCGATAGATGTCCTGACAACAAGCCGAACATACCCGGTAAACGTATGGTGTAGTGGCTTTCGTTACCGTGTTATAGTCCGCGTCACGTAGGAAGGCGGCCCAGTTTTCAGCCGTTCTGCGCATCCCCCTCCATTAGCGCATTGGAAGCCAATAAGCCGCGGTGTAGCCGAGCGGTCTAAGGCGCCACGCTGCGGAGCGCGGAGGTATGATAATTACAGAACTATTGGTATAATACGTCATAATTGCAAAATTAAAAATGAATTACTTACAGAAGAATTGAAAGACTGGTAGAAGCCGGCCTCGGGAATATAGAATTAATAGGAAAGTTGGAAACGCGCAAGGAATACCGACTGTACAACTTACGTTAGAAAATAGGTTAAGGAAAGGAAAATCTACTTTATAGATCTGGAAAAATCTTTGGAGAATCTTCGATGATAGCCTTTCTCCAGACTGTACGTTGAGCAAGCTGTGAAGGAAAGCAAGGAGAAATTTAGACTGTATAGTTTAGCGAGAGTAAATAAATGCAGTTTGCCGACGACATTGTCATTTTTCTGAGACAGCAAAGGATCAATTGAACGGAATGGAGATTATCTTGAATGGAGAGTATAAGACATTAACAAGAGCAAAACAAATTAGGCTATGCTGAGGGAAATTCATTATGAAATGACACAATGAGAGTGGCTGATGACTTCTGTTACTTGGGCACTAACGTAATTTAAGATGGTCTTAATGCAGATGATATAAAATGCAGAATTACAATGGAAAGAAGCGTTTCTCAAAAAGAGAAATTTGACACTATAAACGAATGCTGAAGAATTCCTCTTAAGTGTGTTTATGTGTGTGTGTGTGGGGGGGGGGGGGTTGTATGGTGGGAAGGGTGGTGCAAGTGGGGAGAGGGGGGGGGGGGGGTAGAAGGAAAGATCGCAGACTCCAAAGGACGATAAAACCAAGTTTATATAAGGTAGGTTGCTAGGTTGCCGTACTTATTCTGTGATTGTTCGGGATATACTGTGGATAGCTGCATCAAATCAGTCAAATTAGTCTCCGGACTGAAGACCACAATAATTTAGATATAATCGTATTTAAGCTAACCACGTTGCCCGTAATGAATGAGTAAGATCTCTCTACAGTGTTTACCTACGGCATGTAGACGTGCTTGCAGATCTACTAGATGTAATGAACACACACCCACACAACGTTGTATACTGTGCGGCGTAGCGTGGCACAGCATGGCTCGTAGCAGTAAGGAGGCGGCCTGAGGCCTTCATTTAGGTCGGAAGTAGACCGAGAATGCCGGAGACAGATGAAAGAGGGGCGTTATGAACGCAGGAAATGAGGATTTAAAATGGCGGCGGGGCGCTCGTCTTCTGCCGAGAAGAGAGACGGAAACATCAAACGCGAATTCAATACAACCTGCCTCAACTGGATCCCTCAGGCTTAGCAACAGTGCGGACAAGTCAGAGACCCGCCCAAATAAGCTGTTCTAGATTATTTATTTGCAACGCTCAACCAAACTTAAGATTACCTGCTGTATCGCTATGTCGCGATAGTGATTACGATTGAAACTCTCCACCGTTTATCACAAAAGCTACAACTTGGTTAGATGTAAGTTTCAGTGGTGTAGAACTCCTCTTAACCATCTTCGCGCGTATCGAATATTATGTACTGTTTTCATCATTTGTAGTGGAGGAACAGCGGCATCTTTCTATTTCTTAGATTTACAGAGATCTCAAAGAGATCTTCACTGCAAATTTAAACGTAGCGAAAGAGTCACAATAAATCCGAGTAGAGACTCAGTCTGGAGCATAGTACACCTTAGAAAATTTCTCTATGATCCCCTTATCAATTGATGTGTCGTCTGATATTTACTATGTTACTTAAGAGTCTCGTAGCTAACCTTGCTCCTCCCATGCGTGTCATATGACGCAACCATCTTAGCCTGTTTGCTCTATCTACTTCGTATATGGTGTTCATTTCCAAATTTTCGTTATTTCTTCATTATAGACATCCTCTTGCCATTGTTCCCATCTATTAGTACCGGCAATCATCCTTTCTTCTTTCATGTGTGTAACCTCAATCTTATTAATAAGATACTTTGGATCCATCCAGCTTTCACTCCCACACAACGAAGTTTGTCGAAAAATTGAACGGTGCTTAGTCTTGCAGAAGACAGTAGATCGTAACTGAAAATTCACATCCTTTAGCTCTGCTATACCTTAATATCAGTTGTTTCACCATGTTGCCAAACTTTGAGAAAATACCTTCTAAGTAACTTGATCCATTTACCTCTTTAATTTTTATTCCCAGACGCATTACTTTCGTTTGGTATGCTGATGTTCGTACCATAGCACTTACATCTTTGATATACTTCTAAAATATTAAATTGCAACCTTTCAATTGAATCTTCCATCACCACAAAGTCATCCACATAAGCGAGACTGCTTATATTGTTTTCAGTTATTTTAATGTCACTCTGCTAGTCTATTGTTTTCAACATATAACACATTAATAACATGAAGAACAGTGGTTACAGGCTGCAGCCTGGTTTACCCGTAATATTACCCTTAACCATGAATTTACCATTCATCCAACTGCTGTCTGACACTCTACGAAAAGACCTTTAACTGCTTGCAGAATTTTGCCTCCTATTTGAAATTCTTCTGGAACTGACAGCAACTTACTCCTAGTAACACTGTCAAACCCTTTCCTAGATATTTTATAATCCGACGTATTGTCGGCCAAGAGTGAGACTGTCAGATTAATTTATTTGAAAGTCAAAATTTTAAACAGTAATTTTTTCACACCTTATTGGTTCTTTTTCATAAGTGAGAAGTAAAAAATTTGCTAACTTTTTAAAATTTTGACATTCAAAATGGTCGACTTTTGTAATGTTTGTTGTAAACATTTTAAAATACAAATATGATTGTTGGCATCAGAGCATATAAAACGTATGTATCGTAAATAAATTAAACTTTACAGATATAAAAAACATAGATGCAATTCCCTGTACCAGTCATAGCAAACCCAAATTGATTTTCATCAAACTTGTCTTCACCTAATAATCGCTCTCTCCTTTTCAGTCCACAACACTACTTTTTCTTTTTCTTTTTTTTTCTGTACTCCGTCAGTCCCATCTTTTTAGGATCCCATAATGCGGAACAGTACCCCAAAATAGGACGGGCAAGTGTAGTGTAGGCAGTTTCCTTAGTAGATCTACTGCATCTTCTGAGCGTTCTGCCAAAGAAACGTAGCCTTTGGTTCGCCTTCTCTACGATATTTCCTTTGAGTTCGTAATTGTAATGCCTTAGTTAAATTTATCGTCTTTATTTTTGACTGATCTACTGTGTAATTTCAGTTTAACGGATTTCTGTTGGATATCATCTGAATGACTTCACACTTTTCATCATTTAGGGTCAATTGTCCGTTTTTGCACCTTGCAGATGTCTCAGCTAAATCGTTTCACAGCAGCTTTTGACCTTCGTGTGACTTTTCTAACCAATAAACGACATCTTCTGCGAACTGTCTAAGACAGCTGTTCAGATTTTCCCTAACTCGTTTATAAATATCCGGAAGAGTAAGAGCTTCATAACTTCCCTGAAGAACACTAGATATTTCCGTTTTACTTGATGACTATCCATCAGTTACTTCCATCCCTCTCAGACAAGAGATCACGAATCCAATCGCACAATTGTTGCGATATTCCATAATTTGATAAGAAGCCCTTCCAGAAGTCTAGAAAAATGGAATCGATTTTCGATCACTTGTCAATAACACTTATCACTTCATATGAGCAAAGAGCTAATTGTGTTCCACAGGAACATTTTGAATCAGTGATGACTATGGATCAATAGGTCGTCCTCTTCGAGGTAGTTCATAATATTCGGAAAACGTATATGTACCAAAATCCTGCTGCAAACCGACGTCAATGATATGGGCCTGTAATTTTGCAAATCACTCCTATTTCCTTTCTTGGATAATGGGGTGACTTCTCCAACTTTCCAGTATTTGGGTACGGATCTTTTACTGAGCGGGCGTTTGTGTTTAATAGCTAGACATGGAGCTATTGCACCAGCATTCTCTGAAAGAAACCTATTTGGTATACAATCCTGACCGAAAGACGTTTTTGTTGGGTGATTTAAGCTCCTTCACTACTCCAAGGATATCTACCTCTAAATTACGCATTCAAGCAGTATTTCTTGACTGGAATTTTGGAGTACTGGCTTCGTCTTCTGTAGTAAAGTAATTTCGGAATGTTGTGTTGAGCAGTTCTGCGTTAGCAGTATCTTCATCAGTACCATCACCATTGCTGTTGTGTATTGATGGTATTGCTATGTTTTACCGCAGGTGTACTTTACATAAGACAGAATTTCTTTGGATTTCATACAAAATTACGAACCGGAGTTTTATTATGGATAGTATTACAAGCACCTCGCATTGAAGTCCGTGATAAATTTCGATTTTCGCTTAAACATTGTCAATGTTGGGGACATTAAATCTCTTTAAATTTGGCATGCTGTTTTCTTTCTTCTGCAAGAGTGATCTAACCTGTTTTGTGCACCACTTGGGATTGAGCCCCTTCTTTTGTTAGTTTCGTATAAATATCTCAACTGCAGTCGATATTTTTTTCCATGTAAGTCACATCTGATCTACACGCACGTTGATAGTTTCAAAATACATAGATTCTCACCCAAGAAAGCCTTAAGCGAATATTTGTTTGCCTCTTTGAATAAATATAGTTTCCGTGTAATTTTGCTGGATTCGGGAATTTCGATATTCTGTGTCGCTACGACAACTATATGTTTATTAATCTCTGATTCTCTTTATTAGCTTCGGATTATTACTTGATGGGATATCAAGTATGTTTTTACAGCCGTTTATTAATGTAGTTCGTGAACTAATAGCGGATGATAGTTTTCCCAGAATGCGTTAAGTACAGTTGCGGACGATGTTTTATGTTTATTTGCGGTTCTGAAAATGTGTTGTTGCCAACATATCGAGAGTACGTTAAAGTCACCACCAACTGCAGTTGTATGCTTCAGTTACGTTTTTGAAATTTAATACAAGCTTACTTTGAACATGAGTTACTGGGCTGTAAATGAATCTATTATTAACAGAATGATATAAGTTTATTCACTCTGCAACGGAGTGTCCGCTACTACGAAACTTCCTGGAAGATCAAAAATGTTTAGTGGCTCGGGCTTTGAACCTGGAACCGTTGCCTTTCGTGGCCAACAGGCAAAGTCCCAGGTTCGAATCCTGGTGCGGCATACAGTTTTGCTCTGCCAGAAGTTTCAACGTCTAGCCATATAACAACTCACAGAAACTATTCAATTTCGCTACAAGGTAAAGCGCTTGTGGCAGTAATAAATACACTACCGCCTATGTTATTCAATCTAACCTTCCTGAACACCATTTGTCCCTTTGCAAAAATTTCAGCTGAACTTACATCCGGATGTAACCACCTTTCGCTACCTATTATTATTTGTGCCTCAGTATTTTTATCGTTGGAATTCTCTTACGGTGAGGAAGAGCTCTTTGTCAAATTTGGCTGGTATATCAAACGACGTTTGTGTGATATTACGGTTTCCCAGCGAATCAACTGTTTGTACTGCTCTCAGGTGTCCAGCCAGATGCTGTCGTCTTCGTAGTACGGTATTACGACAGCGTACCTTCGCGTCATCTTCAGGTGATACCTGCAGAATGCGCTCCTCCAATGTATCTCGACCCATTTATACTCTGTCCCCCCCTCCCCCTCCGAGCTGTGTGGAGTGGTAGTGTGGGTACCGCCGCCTGCTGTTGAGTGCAGACCGCGCTCCACAGTTCTTCTGTGGCCGTCGTCGGGCATAGAGGTCTCATGCCACCGACGCTCTGATTTTAGTTGAGCCCCAGGCTTTGCTGCGAGCGAACCATGCGTCTGTTGATCAGACCGTCAGCTACACATATTTCAATAGCCTCTTTTATAACAGTCCCAAAAGCACGTGGTCTTAGAACTTCTGTTTCCCCATACTCCATCGTGTCTCCCGTTTCCCTTCAATGCTTCTCAACCGCAGATTTTGTTGGTTGCTTCAGCTATGTGTGACTCCTGTGTTCCTTGCATCTTTCCTTGATTATCCGTACAGTTTCCGAACTCTCGCTTTGATTGCATCGCTTTTCCTCCATAGTTTCTAATAGTTCCGACGTAAGACATGGCAAGTGTTCCTTGATTTTCATCTCGATTTTTGCATTCGGTTGTTGAATTTCTTGAAAGACACTTTCGTAACTCTTCTCCGGCAGGGTCTTTTGTCCATCATATTCGTGTCTTTTTTAACCTCTTGGCCCACTTTAGGTTACGGTAGTAACACTAAAAGTGAGCCTTTGCGATCGTCTTTTGACCGCTCGAAATTTAAATGAAAATAACCGCTTAACTATTCATCTGACACGAAAACTGAATAACCGAATTTATAGAGGAGAAACTTCTCTACTACTTTGGTCTCTTATGTCTTTTTTTCCATATCTCCTATCGTTTTAGAGATATTTGCAAAAATAACGGCGATTTGGGAAGTCTGTCTGTCCGGAACGTGTTCCCTATTTTTAAGGCGAACCGTTCAACCAAGCAGCACCAAATTTTACAGACATGATTGTAGGCCGCCAGAGACCAGAACCTACCTTCTTCAAATTTTTCGGCCAAAAATACGGTAGTAATACCAAAAGAAGTGGTTTGTAATATAAGTGTAATTGCAAACGAACCGTTCATCTGACAAGAAAATTGAATAACCTAATTGGTAGAGGGGAAAATTCTCTACAACTTTTCTCTGTTAGGTTTTTTTCATATCGTTGCAGAGATATCTGTCTGTAACGTGTTCCCACTTCATAGGTCGAACCGTTCAACCGATCTGCACCAAATATTACAGACATAATTGTTGGCTACCAGATACCAGAACCTCGCTTTTTCAAATATTTTGGACAAGAAATACGTTAGTAATACCAAAAAAAGGCGTTTGTAATGTAATTTTAATTACAAATAAACCGTTCATTCGACGCGAAAATTAAATAACCGAATTTTTAGACGAAAAAATTCTCTACAACTTTGTTCCCTTATGTTTTTTTTTCTCCATTGAATTAACGAAAACCAGCCGTTCGGAGATGTCACGTGACATTCCTCGTCAAGAACTCTCTGGCATACGCCATCTTGCGTTGCGTATTTGATGATTTTCTTATTGTAACTTACACGTTGTCATTTGAAAGCAATGGCACACTAAAGAACTAAGAAAAACACATCGTTCTTCGTACGATAAATGAAATCTAGTTTCTACAAATGCCATATTAGCATCAGTTAACAACGGCCATAAATAGTATAATAGGTCATATCTTTTGGCTGATAGCCGTAGCTTAGTGGGCAAGGCGTTGGTCTATGAAGGTCAGTGGTTCGGAACGCGCCACTACCTGAATTTTTTGATCCTAAAAGGGTTTCAGACACTCTTATTTATTAAGTTTTTATTATTTAGATTTAGAGATTCCAAAATTTTAATAATTCAATGGTGAATACTGATAAGCCAAACCATACGGGGGGTGGATAAAGACCACGTAATCGGAATAAATGATAAAACGTGAGAGACAAATTTAATAGGCCGTTTAACGATTAGTTAAGAACAGGTAGGAAGAATTTTGTGAAAGGCGAAGCTTTCACTGAGCTAGGACGAGGTACGTCATCTTCAGATTTTTAAATGGATTTATATGGGAAATGATTAGGCATTCTACAACAAGTCTTTGCTCATATTTCAAAGTAAAAGCTTACCGATACCGTGGTATATGTGATAAACAACGATTTTTACATGTATACCATACTTTTACAAGATGTCATTTCATTTTTGTAGTTTAACAAGAGACTTGTTGTACAAAGCTCTAAAAGTTCCAATATGATCTCTAGTTAAAAAAAAAAAAAATTGAAGACGACAATTTACCTCATTGAAACTAGTAGTTACTTGCGATAAAGGCATTATCAATCTTTTACGTAAGGTTTATATAGTACAAACTATGGATACTCTCCATGACAAAATATGCCAGATAATCATTGTTGTGGTCTTCAGCCCGCAGACTGGTTTGATGCAGCTCTCCACGCTACCCTCTCCTGTGCAAGTCTCTTCATCTGAGAATACGTTCGGCAACCTACATCCTTTTCAATCTGCTTAATATATTTGTCCCTCGGTCTCCCTCTACGATTTTTCCCCACACGCTTCCTTCTAATACTAAGTTGATGATTCCTTGATGTCTCAGAATGTGTCCAACCAATCTATCCCTTCTCTTAGGATATGCCAGAAACTCCTTTTCTCCCCGATTTGGTTAAGCACCTCCTTATTAGTTACGTGATCTACCCTTCTAATTTTCATCATTCGTCTGTAGCACCGCATTTCAAAAGCTTCTATCTTCTTTTTATCTGAACACCTTATCGCCCACGTTTCATTCCCATACAATGCTACACTCCAGACAAATGCTTTCAGAAAAGACTTCCAACATTTAAATTAATATTGGATGTTAAAAAGTTTCGCTTCTTCAGAAATGCTTTTCTTCCCACAGCTATTTTGCATTTTATATCTTCTTTACTTCGGCCATCAGAAATTATCTTGCTACCCAAACAACAAAATTCATCTACTACTTTTATTGTCTCATTAGCTTATCTAATTCCTTCAGCATCGCCTGATTTTCTGACATTGCATTCCATTACCTTCGTTTTACTCTCGTTAATGTTCATCTTATACCTTCCTTTCAAGACACTGTCCATCTCATTAAATTGCTCTTCCAGATCTTTTGCGGTCTCTGACAGAATTACTATGTCATCGGCAATCCGCAATGTTTTTATTTCTTCTCCCTGCACTTTAATGCCCTCTCTAAATTTCTCCTTCCGTTCCTTCACTGCCTGCTCAATGTACAGATTGAACAACATTGGGGAAAGGCTACAACCCTGTCTTACTCCATTCCCAACATCTGCGTCCCTTTCTTGCCCTTCGACTCTAATAACCGCTGTTTGTTTTTTGTATAGGTTGATTATAACTCTTCGCTACCTATATTTTATCCATGATTCCTTCAGAATTTGGAAGAGCGTTTGTTTGTTCAAATGTTTGTTAAGCTTATGGGACTTAACTACGGGGTCATGAGTCCCTAAACTTACAAACTACTTATGAACTACTTACGAACTAGGGCGGCACAAATATCCATGCCCGAGGGGGGATTCGAACCCCCGACCGTAGTGGCCGTGCTGACCGTGACTGGAGCGCCTCAGTCACCTCGGCCACCGCGGCCGGCTTGGAAGAGCGTGTTCCAGTCGTCATTGTCAAAAGCTTTCTCCAAATCGACAAACGCTAAAAATGTAGATTTCCCTTTCCTTAGCCTAATTTCTAAGATAAGTCGTAGTGTGAGTATTGCATCCAGTGTTCCTACATTTTTCCTAAATCCAAACTGATCTTCCACGAGGTCGGATTCCACAAGTTTTTCTATTCGTCTGTAAATAATTCATGTTAGTATTTTGCAACCGTGACTTATTAAGCTGATAGTTGTAATTTTCACACTTGTCTGCACTTGCTTCCTTTGGAATTGGAATTCCTTAACCCGCGATCACTTGCGTTGTTAGAAAAAATCTAACATTTGCGATTTTACTTGAATATTCCATCACATTTCAAAGCTAATTAACTGACCATCTCTCTTTTATTCTTCCGTAGAGAATCTACTAATGTGAACCTATGGCTGGCATACATTTAGTTACCCAGTGGTATAGATGTGAAATAATTGTCCATCGTCACGTTTCTGCATGTTTTGTCAATCGGCCTAATCAATCATAACACCACATGCTGTGCATCATTTGCTACTTGATATGGCCCAGTAGGCTGTTTGCCTGCATGTACTTTCATATGAAGCGAATAAAAGGATCTGGCATCACAAAGCGCATGTACCTTGGTGCCATATTTTGCAGGCTTGTTTGGTATATACTGCCTGAATTTGAAAATCCGCAGAATGGTTCTAACATTTCGTCTATCGCTGTCAGTGCGTCGATACTATAGCTCGTCTTGCAAACATCCACAAATTCGTCAAATGACATGTTCCATACCATGGGAGAATTTTGGGAAGATGTGATCGCCTGTAAAGGAGACCGTGTATAAAATGCTTGTACGACCACGTCTTGAGTATTGCTCAAGTGTTTGGGACCCGCAGCAGATCAGTTTAAAGGAAGACATAGAGGCGGTTCAGAGACGAGCAGCTAGATTTGTTACCGGTTGGTTTGACCAATGCGCGAGTGTCACGGAATTGCTCCGGCAACTCAATTGGGGATCACTGGAAGAAAGACGACGTTCTTTTCGTGAATTTCCGTTAAGTAAATTTAGAGGACCGGAATTTGAAGCTGAGTGTAGTACGATCTTGCTGCCGCCTACTTACATTTCGCGTAAAGATCACAAAGACAAGATAACAGAAATTAGGGCTCGTACGGAGGCATATAGGCATTCTTTTTTTCCTCGATCAATTTGGGAGTGGAATAGTAAGGGAAATGCCTAGTAGTGGTACAGTGTACCCTACGCCACGCACCTTACGGTGAATTGCGGAATATGTATGTAGATGTAGATGTTTATACTAATTTATAATGCTTTGCTAATAACAAAGAAATGATTTATTGTATAAACGTGTCTTTTTCTGGCACAAAGAGATGAAAAGGTGCAAGATCTCATTGTTGGAAAAAATATAACACGGGAGTTATCGCGTGACAACAATATACGCGAGCGACCGCGGGCTAAAAATAACACATCTACATCTATCTACATCTACATAGATACTCTGCAAATCACATTTAAGTGCCTGGCAGAGGGTTCATTAACCACTTTCATAACTTTTCTCTACCGTACCATTCTCTAATAGCGCGCGGGAAGAAAGAACACCTAAATCGTTCCGTTTTCGATCTGATTTATCTTATTTTATTGGGATGGTCATGTCTCCCTAAGTAGGTGGGTGCTAGCAAAATATTTTCACATTCAGAAGTAAAAGTCGGTGATTGAAACTTCGCAAACAGATCACGCCGCAATGAATAACGTCTTTCTTTTAATGATTTCCACCCCAATTGGTGCAACATTTCCTTGAGGCTCCCCCCCCCCCCCCCCGTAACGTGATAAAACAAAGCGAGCTGCCCTTCTCTGAATATTCTCAATATCTTCCGTCAGTCCCACCTGGTGAGGGTCCCACAAGGGGCAACAGTACTCCAGGAGAGGACGCATAAGTGTGATGTAGGTAGTCTCTTTGGTGGAGCTGGTACATTTTCGAAGCGTTCTGCCAATGAAACGTAACCTTTGATTCGCCTTCCCCACAATATTTTCTATGTGTTCTCTCCAGTCAAAGTTGTTCGTAATTGTAACTCCTAGGTATTTGGTAGAATCTACGACTGATTTATCGTGTAATTGAAGTTCAGCGGATTTCTTTTAGCGGTCATGTGTATTACTTTACACTAGTGTCAATTGCCAATTTTCGCACCAAGTAGAAATTTGTCTAAATCGTTTTGCAGTTGCTTTTGATCCTCTGTTGACTTCACTAACCGATAAACGACAGCATCATCCGCGAACAGTCTACGGGAGCTATTCAGATTGTCTCCTAAATCATTTATAAACACGAGGAAGACTAGGGGACCTATAACGCTTCCCTGTGGAACGCCAGATATCACTTCTGTTTTACTCGATGACTTACCGTCAATTACAACGAACTGTGTACTTTCTGATAGGAAATCGTGAATCCAATCCCACAATTGGGAAGATATTCCATAAGCACGCAATTTCATTAGAAGCCGCTTGTGGGGTACAGTATCAAAAGCCTTCCGGAAATCCAGAAATACGGAATCGATTTGAGATCCCTTGTCGATGGCACGTAACACTTCTACATCTATATCTACATACATACTCCGCAATTCACTGTAAGGTGCGTGGTGGAGGGTACACTGTACCACTACTAGGCATTTCCTTTCCTATTCCACTCCCAAATTGAACGAGGAAAAAAAGGATGCCTATATGCCTCCGTACGAGCCCTAATTTCTCTTATCTTGTCTTTGTGATCTTTACGCGAAATATAAGTAGGCGGCAGAAAGATCGTACTACACTCAGCTTCAAATTTACCCTCTAAATTTCCTCAACAGAAATTCACGAAAAGAACGTCGTCTTTCCTCCAGCGACCCCCAATTGAGTTGCCGGAGCATTCCCGTGACACTCGTACAATGATCGAACCTACCAGTAACAAACCTAGCTGCCCACATTTGAACTGTGTCTGTCTTCTTTTAAACTGATCTTCTGCGGGTCCCAAACACTTGAGCAATACTCAAGTTGTTGTCGTACAAGTGTTTTATACACTCCTTTACAGGTGAAGTATATCTACCCAAAATTCCCCCAATAAACCGAAGTCGGCTGTCCGCCGTACTCACAACTGTCCTTACATGCTCGTCCCATTTCATATCGCTCTGGAATGTTACGCCTAGATATTTGAACGAAGCGATAGCATCAAGAAGCTCACTACTAATGCTGTAATCGAACATTATGGGATTGTTTTTCCTACTCATGCCCATCACCTTACATTTTTCTACGTTGAGAGCTAGCTGCCATTCTGCTAGCTGCTAGAAATTTTGTCTAAGTCATCCTGTATGCTATTACAGTCAGTTACAGACGACACCCTCCCATACACCACAGCACTAGGAAGTACTCTCCCAGAGAGCAGGATAAAGCGATATAAGTGAAGGGTAGTGTGGAGTGGTAGGCGAGTAGGGAGGGCAGTGCACGCTGCGGCAGACGCTAGGGCGTGCTGAGTTGTGGAGGCGAGGCGCGCCAGACATGTGGATGGTTTCCACTGCGGCTGGCGCCCGCGCCGCGAGATAAATTAATCAGCGGCGGCGTGGCTGGGGGTCGGCGCTGGATTAGCCATCTTGGGGCCGCGCATACGCCGCGCCGCTAATTCCGCGTTCCGGCGTGCCGACACGTCTTCAGGAATTCCTGCCAACGCCGCGCCTTTAAATGCGCTCGCCCTCCCTGCTGCGCTGCGAGTACACGCTCTGCGGCGAGTGCGTGACGTCACACGCGGAAGAACTGGGGAGCCAGAGACGCGCTGTGCACTGTCTGGTCCCAACGGAAAATGGTGAAATGTTTGTAAAGCTTATGGGACTTAACTGCGGGGTCATGGTCCCTAAACTTACAAACTACTTATGAAATTACTTATACTAAATCAATAATGAAAGGAGCAGCATTAGTCGTAAAATCTTTACTTCGGTTTTCCAAGAAACCATCTTCAGTGCTGTCAGCAAGTTCAAAACAGCTTATTTGTGAAATTTACAATGACATTTACGTCTAACATATCCACTGACAACATAGCTAGAGACATGTGATACTGTCTGGTGTCATACGAAGTCAAAGTTTGACTATCTTTCCATAATGAATCTTTCACTCTGCAGCGGAGTGAAAGATTCATTCTGGAAACATCCCTTAGGCTGTGGCTAAGCCATGTCTCCACCATATCCTTTCTTCCAGGAGTGCTAGTCCTGCTTGTTCGCAGGAGACCTTCTGTGAAGTTTGGAAAGTAGGAGGCGCGGTACTGGCGGAAGTAAAGTTGTGTGGCGGCATCGTGAGTCGTGTCGGCATAGCACAGTCGGAAGTGCGCTTGCCCGCGAAAGGCAAAGGTCCCAGGTTCGAGTCCCTGTTCCGGCACGCAATTTTAATCTGCCAGGAAGTTTTGACTATGTTTTCAATGGGTATGTTAGACGTAAATGTCATTGTATATTTCACAAATAGGCTGTTTTGAACTTGCTGACAGCACTGAAGGTGGTTTCTTGGAATAGCGAAATCGATTTGCCTAAATAAAGCAAAAGATTTTACGGCTAATGCTGCTCCTTTCATTATAGATAAAAGTTATTTTGTGGCTGTTGAGCACACCCCTCCAGATAATGGAATCCAATTTACTTATACTAAAGACAATACAAACGTCAATGCCCGAGGGAGGATTCTAACCTCCAACGCGGGAGACCGTGCGATCCATAACGTGGCGCTCCAGATCGCTCGGCTACTCCCGCGCGGCCCCAACAGAAAGTGCGTGGAAATTGCATCTCATATTTGCAATGAACTAAAACAATGGTTTTCAGCTTTCTTTGTTCTGGAAACTACAATTTTCATGCACGCATTTATGCGACGCATTGTTGTGACTACACAATAATACTAAACTTACATTTAATGTGAGACCGGGGTAATTGTTACAAGTGCAAATGAAGGGTACACGGAAAGAACGGGGTCATCGACTTTTGGCCTACTTTGTGTTACGGTAGTAACACTAAAAGTAGGCCTTTGCGATCGTCTTTTGACAGCTACAAATTTAAATGAAAATAACGGCTTAACTATTCAACTGACACAAAAATTGAATAATCTAATTTGTAGCGGAGAAAATTCTCTACAACTTTGCTCTTTGATGTTTTTTTTCATGTCTCGTATCTTATCAAAGATATTTGCAAAAATAACTGCGATTTTGGGATGTATGTCTGTCTGTCCGTCGGTCTGTTTGTCCATAACGTGTACCCTGTTTTTAAGACGAACCGTTCAACCGATCAGCACCAAATTTTACAGACATGATTGTAGGCCGCCAGAGACCGGAACCTCCCTTTTTCAAATTTTTAGGACAAAAAATACGGTAGTAATAAAAAAGCCGTTTGTAATATAATTGTAATTGCAAACGAACCGTTCATCTGAAACGAAAATTGTATAACCTAATTGCTACAGGAGAAAATTCTCTACAACGTAGCTCCGTTATGTTTTTTTTTTTCATATCTCGTATGGCTTGAGACATATTTGCAAAAATAACTGAGACTTGACACTCTCCATTGAATTAACGAAAACCAGCCGTTCGGATATGTCACATGACATTCCTCGCCCAGAACTCTCTCTGGCATACGCCATCTTGCGTAGCGTATTTTAAGACTTTCTTATTGTAACTTACACATTGTCATTTCAAAGCAATGGAGCACTGAAGAATTAACAAAAACACACCATTCTACGTACGATAAATGATAATCTAGTGTCTACAAATACCATATTAGCGTCAGTTAACAACGACCATCAATAGTATGAGATTGTAGGACTTATCTAATGATTGATAGCCGTAGTGTAGTGGGCGTTGGACTATGACGCTAAAGGTCGGTGGTTCGGAACCTGCCGCTATCTAATTTTTTTTTTTTTTTTTTTTTTTTTTTTTTTTTTTTTTTTTTTTCCCCTGAAAGGATTTCACACACTCTTATTGATTAGTTTTTTATTTATATTATTATTTTGGTCCAAAATTTTTGCAAAAACTTATAAAACTACAAATCTAAAGTGGGCCGTAAAACACGCCAGTGCGATTTTTTTTTCCAAAATGCTGAGCTCTCTATAACCTGATGCGGTTAGTGTGTGCTTCAATAAGGACTATTCCTATGATGAGAAGTTCCTTGTGCAGAAAATGAAAAAAGAAAAATCCCGTACAGGATAATAAGGTGCCTATCGACATTTTCCAGAGAAAAAACGGGAATACACT
Source organism: Locusta migratoria (assembly GCA_026315105.1). Taxonomy (NCBI): domain Eukaryota; kingdom Metazoa; phylum Arthropoda; class Insecta; order Orthoptera; family Acrididae; genus Locusta; species Locusta migratoria. The sequence goes on from CM048747.1 coordinate 111,056,846, forward strand.
TGTAAGGTTGTCCTCTACAAATAGATTTAAGTCATAATGCAAGAACAAATTTCAAGTAACACTATTGCATGAAAAAAATTATAATAATAAAAAAACTTTTAGTTTATGAAAACCTTAAAACAAAAACATCAAAGTGTATCTATCATCATTTTAAAATCAAGAAGCTATAGGCCGTAAGCGTTACTTTTCTTCAGTTAATGTTCGTATTGACAGGGCCGCTATAATTCAATATTATGCTGCTAGGGGCGCGACTGTAGTTCCAAGATGTATATTTTAATACACATTCTACTGTGATATTAGTTTGTAAATATGGATTTAACAGTCTGAGGATTGTGTACACATGATTCCATTATGTTTCATCATGTTGCGTAGAACATAGTAAGCATATACCGATATTTACAGATAAATAGAAATTCCACTCGTGCATTACAGAGGTATGGCATGATACACACGGTTAGCACTTTCCCCCCTATTATGGGCACTGTTGTTCTGAGTACCAGACGCCAACTTTTCGCATACATTAATAAATATCTTGATCCGATCATTACCAAACTTCACAGGATCACCCAGCGGGCTGATCTATAGAGTCGCTCGAAATTGCTCCATCCGTCTTGGAGCTATAGCGAACATACATAATAGCATCCATCTTTTATATACAGATTACTGTCAATATAATTTATAATTAATTTTCACTACTGGCCATTAAAATTGCTACACCAAGAACGAAATATAGACGATATACGGGTATTCGTTGCACAAATATACGAGAACTGACATGTGATTACATTTCCATGAAATTTGGGTTCATAGATCCTGAGAAATCAGTACCCAGAACAACCACCTCTGGCCGTAATAACGGCCTTGATACGCCTGTGCATTGAGTCAAACAGAGCTTGGATGGCGTGTACAGGTACAGATGCTCATGCAGCTTCAACACGATACCATAGTTCATCAAGAGTAGTGACTGGCGTACTGTGACGAGCCAGTTGCTCGGCCACCATTGACCAGACGTATTCAATTGGTGAGACATCTGCAGAATGTGCTGGCAAGGGCAGCAGTAGAACATTTTCCGTATCCAGAAAGGCCCGTACAGGACCTGCAACATAAGGTCGTCCGTTACCTGCTGAAATGTAGGGTTTCGCAGGGATCGAATGAAGGGTAGAGCCACGGGTCGTACCACAACTGAAATGTAACGGTCACTGTTCAAAATGTCGATGCGAACAAGAGGTGACCGAGAAGTGTAACCAATGGCACCCCGTACCATCATGCCGGGTGATACGCCAGTATGGCGATGACGAATATACGCTTCCAATGTGCGATGTCGCCAAACACGGATGCGACCATCATAATGCTGTAAACAAAACCTGGATTCATCCGAAAAAAAAAGACGTTTTGTCGTTCGTACACCCAGGTTCGTCGTTGCGTACACCATTGCAGGCGCTCCTGTGATGCAGCTTCAAGAGTAACCGCAGCCGTGGTCGACGAGCTGATAGTCCATGCTGCTGCAAACGTCGTCGAACTGTTCGTGCAGATGTTTGTTGTAAACGTCCCCATCTGTTGACTCAGGGATCGAGACGTGGCTGCACGATCCGTTACAACCATGCGGATAATATGCCTGTCATCTCCACTACTGATACGAGGCCGTTGGGATCAAGGACGGCGTTTCGTATTGCCCTCCTGAACCTACCGATCCCATATTCTACTAACAGTCATTGAATCGTGACTAACGCGGGCAGCAATGTCGCGATGTGATAAGCCGCAATCGCGATAGGCTACAATACGACCCTTATCAAAGTCGGAAACGTGATGGTACGTATTTCTCTTCCTTAGACGAGGCATCGCAACAACGTTTCACCAAGCAACGCCAGTCAACTGCTGTTTGTGTATGAGAAATCGATTGGTAACTTTCCTCATGTCAGTATGTTGTACGTGTCGCCACTGGCGCCAATCTTGTGTGAATGTTCTGAAAAGCTAATAATTTGCATATCACAGCATCTTCTTCCTGTCGGTTAAATTTCGCGTCTGTAGCACGTCATCTTCGTGCTGTAGTAATTTTAATGGCCAAGAGTGTACACAGTCTTTTTATGGTGTAACTTACCTGTACAGCAATCCACTACTTTTGACAAATTTCCTGCCATTATGGGGAGGGCACGAAGAGGGAGGGAAAAGGGTATGGAGGGGGACAGGTAGCTGGCGTCTTGATGAAGAGAGGGGAGAGATATTATTATTGTCGTATCGTTCCTGACAGGTGCCCTAATTAAACTATTGTATCTACAGTACATATCACTTGCGTTTAGGGAATAAAATTATGTATAGTTGAGTTTCCGATTGTCGTATGTTCCATTAGAAACTAATTTTAATACATGGCCGGTTTTAACTACACAGTACAAAACAGCTGCTTAATTCAAGCAAAATATAAGTGCAAAATAACACCTCCAAAGATGGCGGCCTTACTAGTTTAGAAGACTGCTTTCACCGCGACAGATTAATGCTTGAGACACTCATAAAAAATCATAGAGGCACCTGACGATGAGCTCTTAGGGCTCAAAATGCTCTCTGTAAAATAAAACACAATTTTATGACCGAAGGCGAATGCATTTTATTTTACTGAAAACCATCAGTCACGGGAAATCACTGGCAGTAATGGACAAAATTTAAACACTAAAACACACTTTTCAAATAAACACAATTGTGTAATATTTATATCTTTTTAAACTTTCATTAAATATATAATTTTAAGTTTCAACATATTTCATTGTAAATTTGTACTTTCCCCTTGCCCACTTCGTATTTTCTAAAATACCTACACATTTTTAGATTTTATGAGAAAAGTAGAACATTTAAATTAAATTCTGCTCGGAGCCTTTTTTGACACTTTATAGGTGACATACATGTTAAGAAGAACTCTTGATCAACAATGTGCTAATTAAATCCAGAGCATTTTTCCTCCTTTTTACTAGTAATAACTGACATAGTAACAGCAATGTATGTAAAACTAGCTGAAAACCCGGCGTTGCCCGGGTATTTATTTATTTATCTATTCCTGCCTTGAGTTAGTACTTCTGTCCATTCTCTCTCTGTCCATATCCTTTTCATTTTTTTTTATTTTTTTTTCCAAAAATCATTATCGTAGAATATATAAGAAATAATGCTTTCTTATATAATGTATAAAATTATAATTGCAGTATACAAAGAAAGAAAGCTATTAATCAAAACACAAATCACATATAAAATTCGTAAGATCTCATATTTATTGAATCGAAATATTAACACACACACACACACACACACACGTAGAATTTTATATACACGGATCCCAATGTACTCCACCCTTTTATCATTATCAGCCCTTAAGCAACAATCCAACCAATAAAACCATCTGCAAAGAGTAAATATAATATTCAAAGAGTAATTATTGTTCCGCATTTCGCGTTATATTCTTCAAATTACTAAATATCTATCAGATCGCTATAAAACCATGCCTAAAACCTTCCTCAGGTATAAATTACTAACTGTACAAATATTTAATTCTCTGCGTCTTGTTGTTCGGACGTGAGAAGCGTACACCTAAAAGACATTCACATATATATCCGATCGCCATAAAACCGTTCCTAAAGCCTTCCCCGGGTAGATATTAGTAAGTGTACAAATTTTTAGCTCATTTTGTCCTATGGTTCAGACGTGATAAACGTACACCGAACAGACATTCACATTTATAGATACAGATTTAGGTTGAAATGAATTTCGTGTAATGTTGTCCCTTTCTCAAGAAAAATTACAGCTTGAAAGCGACGTTCGATGTTCAGAATAGTTGTTCATAATGACAAATTACTGTGTATAAATTATTGTATTATGTATTCTCCACTGTGTCGGTAATAGAAAGCCGCATAACCGCAACAGAATACTGCGAGTTATTTGGATGGTCCGATTTCGACTGAGATAGTGGGCAGCATCGGAAGGCACTGCACTGGCCGCCGGAGTGGCGGATGGGGGCGTCGGCGGTGAGGAACGCCTCTGCTTCCTGCCGTCTGCCAGCTGCGGGGGGGGGGGGGCGGAACGCGCCCGTCAAAGGGAAACTCGGGGATGCATTTCATTATGGCGCCTGAAAAGGAGTTCCGAGGTAGCATTCAGTAGCCGCCGCGTCTCTCCCGAGAAATTCTTCAACTGGTTTCCACTTCCCCGTCTGCATGGGTTTGCCTTCCAGTATTATTTTTGAGATTAGTTCATCTGAGTAGATAACTTAAATCAGTGGTAGTGGAAGAAGCGCACTTTGCCGCCTGGCGCAGTGACTCAGCGTAGCCGTGTATGGTTAAATATGGAGAGCAAGTGTTCAGTGGCGAGGTGTAGCGGTCAGGTCTCCTTGGTCAAATATCAGCTCCGGCTTACAAGGGAACTCCACGAACCCGAGGCGGCAAAACGTTTTAAAAAGTTGGGTTTAGGAAGTCATTACCATGATAAAATTTATGGCGCATTGAAAATCTGCGGAATTTTATTTCAACCCTGCGGAATTAAGCGTTAAAAATTTTGCCTACTCCGGGGGGCCAAGGGCAATTTGTTTCAAAGCATAAATTCTGGTTTCAATCGGTGCAGTTACCATACCAACCGAAAGGTATATATTTAAAATGATCACTTCAGACGTCGTTATGCGTTTCACTGCTTATTAGTGCTTAATTATAATTTATACAAACAAAAAGAGGTTAAAAATGTACAATCGCAAAATGCTCGAAATTTTCGCCAAAGGCTCTACTTTTACCGGTTTCATAGGAAAAAAAAGTGGTTCGAAATTTTTATCTTTGATAGTTTTTGAGATAGTCCGATTTTGTTCAATTTTTAACGCTTAATTCCGCAGGGTTAAAATAAAATTCCGCAGATTTTCAATGCGCCATAAATTTTATCATGGTAATGACTTCCTAAACCCAACTTTTCAAAAAGTTTTGCCGCCTCGGGTTCGTGGAGTTCCCTTGTTAGAGCGACTGTCCCATCTTGTGTGGTAGCTGATTCAGATTAGATTAGATTAGATTAATACTTGTTCCATAAATCATATATACGACATTTCGTAATGGTGTGGATCGTGTCAGTTTAGTAAATATTGTCTATACATGACAATCAATATTTTAAGGTTTTTTTGTTTATATTTTTCTTATTATTTTTAAGTTTTACCTAAAAATTAATGTACATTGTAGAAGGAGTTGCCATTCAGAAATTCCCTTAAATTCTTTTTAACCGTTTACTTGCCAACACTTTTTAGTTACTTTTTTGCAGTAAATGACAAATGAAAGAAAAAAGTTGTTTGAATAAATTTCAGTATACTAAAAGAAAAATTGCAGGCCGTCAAATTTTTGAGACAATTTCGTCAATATCTCCTTGATCTGATATTTTATCTGGACTGAAAGCAGTAAAAACTAGTTTTAAGTCATTAACTTCACATTCACTCACTTTCTTCTGTACCGCTAGAATTTCTTAGATGTAAGTTCATGCTATGTGTTTTCATACTCTTGGAATCGTAAAATGTGGACGAGGGAATATCTCACAGAAGATAAATCAGATCTCAAGAATGTATGCAGTAATTTTTGTATGTAAGTCGTATAATAAGGCACTTCAGCAAAATACTGATAATGTTACAAGCTATTGTCCCATAACTGGGACACATATAATAAAGTGATATTGCATTTACATCAGGATATCTGAGAAATATTGGATTTTAAATGAATGTCCGTATACTCATAAACACACCAAAACTATTAAATAACAATTCATTCTTGTAAAGCTACCAGCAGGCAAGCAGTGCGGCTAAGATAAAGTGCAGAAAAAAGTCTAATTAATTCCTTTTTTTAAACCTAAATAACTAAGGAAAAATATTTATTTCGTATTTCTAGCTATTATACAAGTCATTCATCCATTAGATTCCACAAACAAAGTTACATTGATCATCTATAATTAAATACAATATATGCGTCCCAAAAAAAGGACAATGGCCAGTAATTGCTTAAACACTAGTTGGCAATCTGTCAGACTTTTGATGCTACTTGGTGAGTGGCCGAAGGTTTTTGTGGCAGCATAATTCACTCCTTTCTGTGCCAAAGTTAGATTGAACCATGAATAGTGAATATCACCCTTCCCTTTCTCCTAGTGTTGTAGGTATGCAGACTGCTGTTACTTTTGAATTGGGTCAGATTGTTAATAACAAATTTCATGAGTGAATGAAGATCCACAGATCCCTAATAAATGTCTGCCAGGATGTTCTTAGATGGGCTCCAGCAATTATTCTGATTACACGCTTTTGTGCAATGAATACTTTTCTTACTCAATGTTGAATTGCCCCAGAATACGATCCCATATGAAAGCAGTGAATGGAAATAGGCATAGTAAGCTAATTTACTGAGATTTATATCACCAAATTTAGCAATGGCCCTGATAACATAAGTAGCTGAACTCAAACGTTTCAGGAAATCTTCAATATGTTTCTTCCAATTCAATGCAAACAATGCAAACACCTAAAAATTTTGAATATTCTACCTTAGCTACAGATTTGTGTTCAAAGACTAAATTTATTAATGGTATCATGCCATTTACTGTACGAAACTGTTTATACTGGGTTTTATTAAAGTTTAATGAAAGTCAATTTGTAGAGAACCACTTAACTTTCTGAAAGATATCATTTACAATTTCATCAGTTAATTCCTGTTTGTCAGAAGTGGTAGCTTTACTTGTATCATCAGCAAAAAGAACAAGCTTAGCATCTTTGTGAATGTAGAATGGCAAGTCATTAATATATATTCAGAACAGCAAAGGACCTAAGACCGAGCCTTGTGGGACCCAATGTTTCATAACTCCCCAGTTAGAGGAATTAATTGTTTCATCAATATCATGTGAACTGCTAATTTCAACTTTCTGCACTCTTCCAGTTAAGTATGATTTAAACTATTTGTGCACCGTCCCATTCATGCCACAACTGAGACCTCAAAACGAATGTTGCTACAAGAAAAGCGAGTACGTTTAAGAGATCCAGCTGACTTAAATCTCATTCCACCTTCACTCCCCCCCCCCCCCAATTTTGATATGCGAATATAATCACGCTGTTCTAACATCGATCTTTCTCCTAGTGAAAGTATGGAAAAACCAATCAATACCTTCCTATCCGATAGCCATTATGATGACACTGAGAACAGTGCTGCTAAATCAGAATGTCTAAACACAGCTTTCCGATATTCCTAGAGCAAAGAAGACGAAGAAAATATTTCAAAATTCGAATTAAGAACAGCTGTCAGCATGCCTTGGAGTATTAAATCAACTTCAATAAGAATAGAAAGATTACCAGTCCCGATTGTATACCTATTAGGTTCCTTTCAGAGTATGCTGATGCAATAGCCCTATCCCTTCGACCATGGTGGTAGACCGGGCAAGCAACAGAGCAACTATACACGTGGTGTGGAAGCAACATAGAACCAATGATGGTAAAACTTAGCCAGATATAAACAACAGTTTAGTGATTTTCAGCTGGCCGCAGTGGCCGAGCGGTCGCTACGGTGGGGGATTCGAATCCCCCCTCGGGAATGGATGTCTTTAGTATAAGGTAGTTCGTAAGTAGTTTGTAAGTTTAGGGACTGATGACCCCGAAGATAAGTCCCTTCAGCTTAACAAACATTTCAACATTTGAAGTGATTTCATGAAACGCCCTATTATAAACTAGTAAATCTTACAGAGAACTTTAATGTTACTCTGCTTTCCAATAAGTCTATTATAATAATAAACGCGACTGGATACAAACATTATTTTGCTAACAGTCAGTGGTATTGCTGTAGAGATGATGGTGCCATGTCCAGTCTGCCAATATCTGTGGTCGAAACCCTATCCCTGGAGTATTAAAGCAATTTAAAACACTTAACAAAAGCATCTCCCAGGCACGATTGTGTACCAGTTTAGTTCCTTTCATATATATATATATATATATATATATATATATATATATATATATATATATATATATATATATATATATATATATTCGCTCGCTCAGCGAAATATCCGTAGCCAAAGTCTAGAAAGTTTCACAGGTCACTCCAATATTCAGGAATGGCAATATACAGGGTGATCGAAAAGTCAGTATAAATTTAAAACTTAATAAATCACGGAATAATGTGGATACAGAGGTAAACATTTACACATGTGCTTGGAATGACACGGGGTGTTATTAGAACCAACAGACAACAAAAGTTCAAAATATTTCCGATAGATGGCGCTTTATCTGATTAGAAAAGGAATAATTAGCATAACAAATCAAGACAAAGCAAAGATGATGTTCTTTACAGGAAATGCTCAATATGTTCACCATCATTCCACAACAACAGCTGTAGTCGAGGAATAATGTTGTGAACAGCACTGTAAAGCATTGGCGTTGGATGTTGTCTTTCAGCATCCCTAGAGATGTCGGTCGATCACGATACACTTGCGACTTCAGGTAACCCCAAAGCCATTAATCGCACGGACTGAGGTCAGGGGACCTGGGAGGCCAAGCATGACGAATGTGGCAGCTGTGCACACGATCGACACCAAAAGACGCGCGCAAGAGATCTTTCGGACATATTTTGAATTTTTGTTTTTTGTTGGCTCTAATAAAACCCCATGTCATTGCAAGTATGTGTGTCAATTTTTACTTCTCTATCTACATTATTCCGTGATTTATTAAGTTTTCAAATTTATACTGACGTTTTGATCAGCAGGTATGTGATCCGTAAAATTAAGGCTTACATTTCTTTCTACAACTTCGGTTTGAGCAGAATTTTAGAACATTTAATTTCCTCAAACATTATGAATACCTCGAAGAGAACGACCTATTGACCCATATAGGATACAGATTCAGAAAGTACCTTTCTTGTGAAACACCTTTCTTGCTCACATAAAGTGATGAGTGCTATCGATAAGGAATTTCTTGTCGATTCCGTATTTCCAGACACTGTACGTCATAAGCGTCTTCTAATCAAATTGTGTACCTATGTAATACAGTTGTGCGATTGGAGTCGTGATTTACTGACAGAAAAGACACAGTATGTTTTAATTGACGGAAAGTCATCGAATAGAACAGAAGTGATTTATAGCGTTCCCCAGGGAAGCATTATAGAGACACGACTGTCCATTATCTTTTTAGATGATTTAGGAGACAATCTGACCACTTTCTTAGACTGCCCATAGATGATGGTGTCATTTATCGAGCCACCAAAAGATAAAAAAGCAACTACAAAATGGTTTACACAACATATCTACATGGTGCAAAAATTGCAATTGACCGTTAATAACGAGAAGTCAGAAGTCATCGATATGAGCACAAAAAAATTCGTTAAACTTCATTTACACGATAAATCAGTCCGTAAATTCAACTACATGCCTATGAATTACAATTACGAAGAACTTCAATTGGAAGGAACACACAAAAAATTACTGTAGGGAAGGCGAACCAAAGGCTACGTTTCATTGTCAAAACACTGGATAGATGCAACAGCTCTACTAACTGAATGCCTGTAGTACACTTGTTCGTCCTGTTTTGGAGTATTGCTCCGCATTGTGAGATCTCCACCAACTGGGACTGATGGAGGTTTAGAGAAAGTTCCGAAAAGGAAAGCTCGTTTTGTATTATCGCGATATAGGGGAGAGAGTGTCAGAAATCAGGCAAAGGTGGGGATGGAATTAATTAAAAGAAAGGCGTTATTCGTTGTGGAGAGATTTATTTGCGAAATTTCTTTCTACAACTTTCTCTTCCGAATGAGAACATATTTTATTAGCACCCACCTACCTGTTATATTCGTGCTTAGCTACATTCGTGCTCGGTTTCACCTTCTCCTTTTTAACGATCTGATTCCAGTACGGTTCAGTCTTAATCGGAACAGAGGACCCTAACGAAATATCATTACAAACTCATATCTACATTTTGACGCAGTTCGTCTCATTTGGTTTCAAACATGTTACCTAGTGAGATTCGAATATTCAGATCCCAGCCACACTTTCAGGTTTTCCTTGAGTGGTTATGCTGGCTACTGTTAAGACGGTATGGCCTCTTTGTCCAATATCAGGCAGTATTCCTTACTAAATGTCTCAGATGATGAGACGTTATCTTCGTTGCTAGGTGGCACAGTAGTTAGCACATTGGAGTCGTATTCGGAAGGTCAGCGGTTCAAACTCGCTTCCGGCTACCCTGATATAGGTTTTTCCGTGATTTCACTAAATCACTTCATGCAAATTCCGGGATAGTTCCTTTCAAAAAGCACGTCCTATTTCCACCACCATCCTCAGCAAAACACATTCTGTATGAACGTTTGGTTACAGGATCTCTACGTACACCTCAGTGTGCTGGTGGGTGTCGTTTTTCTGCAAAGCTCTGCAACGATGCTCTAGATAGCACTGTATATGTAATTGTAGACGCCATTCGTAATGCAGACATTTTAACTATCGTACATGTTCTCTAGCGAATTGTCATCAAAAGCCGTGATGATAATTGCAACTTTAACCTTCTTTCCGAAAGACTGTTGGTATTCACTGCCACCGCTTCCATTGCCTCTTCTCGCAATTACCGAAGCAGTACCGCTTGCAGTGAGTTGTTCGTCATTATCATCCCTATTATGATTATTATGAGTTTGTAACAACAGTATCTAACTTATGCTCATATTTCTGTACCATAACAGATACGAGAAAGCATGGAAATGATTCATCTTCTACACTAATACCATCTTCACGAAGAAGGATTCTTCATCTCAACCAATCACAATACATTAGCAGGATTGATTAGCAATCGCCGCCCCATCTGACGCTTCACCACACAAATAACATCACAAAACGGAACTTCGGAGGCACACTGGACCGTCCCTACCGTCCCCTATGTGTTTGTTCGAGCCCAAGTACTTCCCTTGTAAGTTGTCGACGAAATGTTAAACCCTAATCTCCTCCTTCTTTGACTCCATAACTCCACTCTTCATAATCTGTTGCATTTTTATGTATCCTGCAGAGTGTAATTACTAAGAAATGTCGAATAAGCTTTACCAGAACGGACGGACGAATCCAAATTTGCTTCAGCGTTGGTGCCCGCAAGGCAGCGTTCCGTGAAGGCTCCAGGATTTCATATTCCGGCGGCAGAGTAACATCTCGCACGCGAGCGCTGCTGGCCGCGGTCGGATCGGCGGCGTGTTCTCGTGTTCTCCGACACCCGGCGGGGACCTCGGCGGCCGCTGGACACAGCCAACATGTTCCGCCCTTGAGGATCCCCATATTCGTTCCATAAATATTTACAGGCATTTTTCCGGCTGCGCGGTCCGCGCGATGGCGCCTGCGCGCCTTATCGAACCGCGCTGGACGCTCCGCCATGTATATTTCAGCGCACGTAAACTTTCAACTAGCTGGCGCCGCTCGCCTTTCCTTCCGGCGGGGGAGGGGCGGTGGTGTGGGAGGGGGAAAGGCGGAGGGGGGGGGGGGGGGGAGGGGGGAGGCGCGGCGCCGATAAACGTTTTACTTGTGTCTCGCGGCCGTCCCCAGCGGACCGCCGTATCGACAACGGCGACCGCCGCTGAGTGGCGGGAGACCGCAGCGGCAGCCGTCTGTGTCCCAGCCACACACACGGTCGCGTCGGGAAGAGCGGACCGCTCTTTTCTGATCAGTTGCAGTTCTCATCATGTTTAGTGGTCTGATGACGCCTCACAATACCGAAACGCGTCATTACAATTTTGCAGTTGCACATAATACCTCCAACCAAATCATAAACTACACTTATGAAAGAAAATAATTAAAAATGTACACCCTCGGTTGCACAGTGGTACAGTGCAAGACTATAAATCCAAAGGTCGCAGGTTCGATCCCCAACAGGTCATAGGATTTTTTATCTGTCACTTTCCACTTCTTTCACCTCTGGCAGTATTGCTCATGTGAAAAATACCGAGTAGCACCGTGGTTCGGAACCCACGTTAAACTGTAGTCACCCTATAACTGGCTGTGTAAGTCAGTTCGAAGGTCGGAGGAAGGCAACGGCATACCACCATGCCTAATAATTGGTGTTCAAACCAATCTTCAGATTGTTGACTGCTTTATCTCTACACCTGGAAAGACGACATCGATTTTGATCCGATTACGGCAGATGTCATCTTAGGGGTAGAGAGGTATTGACAATGGTTTCAATGTCGCCCGACAACGGATAGCTAATGACACAGCTTCCACAGCTTCATCTGTGTGTTGCCTTCCATTTGAAATATTTACAGACCACTGGGCTTATTTCAAACTGTCAAATCTTGCCCTTCCGATTGATGAAATGGTCCTTTCACAGGATTTCCACATAGTCTGCACCTACTGCGACACTTGAGGAACCAGGGTCGGCGTTAGACAAGTGCAAACGGTGCATAGGGCCCCGCGCAAAACATTAGAACATTATTTGTTTCTGAAACTACATTTAATTTAATGTACACTCCTGGCCGTTATAATTGTTACACCACGAAGATGACGTGCTACAGACGCGAAATTTAACCGACAGGAAGAAGATGCTGTAATATGCAAATGATTAGCTTTTCAGAGCATTCACACAAGGTTGGCACCGGTGGCGACAACTACATCGTACTGATATGAGAAAAGTTTCCAACCGACTTCTCATATACAAACAGCAGTTGAGCGGCGTTGCCTGGTGGAACGTTGTTGTGATGCCTCGTGGAAGGAGGAGAAATGCGTACCATCACGTTTCCGACTTTGATAAATGTCGGATTAGAGCCTATCGCGATTGCGGTTTATCATATCGCAACATTGCTGCTTGCGTTTGTCGCGATCCAATGACTGTTAGCAGAATATGGAATTGGTGGGTTCAGGAGGACAATACGGAACGCCGTGCTGACTCCCAACGGCCTCGTATCACTAGCAATCGAGATGACAGGCTTCTTATCCGCATGTCTGTAACGATCCCTGAGTCAACAGATGGGGATATTTGCAAGACAACCTGCTAGTCGACCTGATGGATCCTTCAAGTTAGTCAGCCAACAAAGAATGGTGGTCTGTCACGACGGTGAAAGGTTTACCGATTAAATACGGCCTGTAGTTGTTGATAGCCCAGATAACTGCGAGACATTCTTTCTCAGTTGTAGAGTAGTTTACCTCGGACTTTGAGAGTACTCTTGATGCATCCGCTATCACCATTTCCGCACCTTCCTGAACTTGTACAAGCACTGCACCAATCCCATAACCACTGGCGTCTGTGTAAAGTTTAGTTTCCGCATTCTCGTCGTACAAGGCTAGAACTGGTGCGGAAGTTAGAGCCTCCTTAAGTGCCGGAAAGCTCTTTATTTTGTCTGATCCCAGTAAAACTTGGCGTCTCCCTGCAGAAGTTCTTGCAATGGACGTGCCTTGTTACAAAATACTTTTATGAAACATCGGTAGTATGAGCACAGCCCGAGATAACTTCTCACATCACGAATGTGCTGTGTCTGCTGTGTCTGCCCTTACTTTATCTGGATCAGGACGGACACCATCTCCGTTGACTAGGTGCCCCAGGACTTTTTTCTCTTTCGCGACGAAGAGGCACTTGGATTGACGTGGAGTCCTGCAGTCTGAACACACATTTGACATGCGACCCAGATGTTCTTGAAATTTATTCGAGAAAACGACAATGTCATCTAAATAGCAAAGACACGTCGTCATCTTAAGGTGTCGAAGCAAGTTATCCATCATGCGTCCGAATGTGGAATAATCCAAATTGGCATTACTTTGAATTCATAGATGCCGTCAGGTCTAATAAAAGCCGTCTTCTAACTGTCAGCTTCGTCAACCTGTTTGCATGTTTATAGTTGAGAAGTATGTAGCTCCTTTCAAGCAGTCTAAGGTGTCGTCAGTGCGTGGCAGTGAGTAGACATCTTTCTTTGTGATTCTGTTCAGCCGCCGATAGTCGACACAGAATCGCCACGTGCCACCCTTATTCTTTACGAGGACCACCGGAGACGATCAAGGACTCTGCGCATGTTGAATAATGTCATAGTGCAACATTTCCACTTCTTCCCGAATTATCCGTCTTTCAGCTGGCGACACTCTGTACGAACGCTGACTAGTTGGTGGATGATCCCCAGTATTGATACGGTGCCTTATCGTGGGCCGTTTCTTCTGACTTTCCCTGCTGAGATATGAAAGCACCCAAAAATTGGCGTAGTATAGCTATCATCCATTGGCGTTGTTCCCTGGTCAGTCCGGGCCATATTGGCAGTTCGACGGTTGTTTCCTCCAACGTCTTATCTTTACTAACAGCAGAGCATGGGTCTTTGTTGATGACGTTGAGCTCACCGTCCTGAATTGGTTCAGCTGTCCCGATATACATTCCTTTGGGGATAAGTTGTGACTGCTCGTGACAATTAGTGAGCCAAATCTCTCCTCGACCTCCGGTAATGCTTATGATAGACGCTGGTATGTGAGCCTGATAAACTTTTTACTATCAACAAGCACTTCACAGTTTAACCGGTCATCTGTGTTTTTGACTCCAACTCTTCTCATTGTCAACGCCGGGAAAGTCACATTGTCAACGGCAAATAATTTCCCAAAAAAATATGTATTACGTGTACCCGTCGGAACAACTTCCTCAATTTGCAGTTCAGATTTTCCACAGTTAATGATAGCTTGGGATGCCTGAAGGAAGTCCCATCCGAGGATGACATTATGACTACATTCTGTTAAAACGACAAATTCAAACGGCTGGGTCCTGTTGTTGATGGTTAATCTTGCGACACAAGTTCCTGCTGGCTGGACGTACTTTCCGTTTGCGCCCTTAGCACAGTTGTCCCCGTATCACAAAATATTGTCTTCTTTAGTGTGCGGCGGTAATTATCCGACAATACAGAGAAAAAATCTCCTGAATCAACTAGTGCCCGGACAGGTTGGCCGTCGAGTATGACGTCGATGAGATTTCCCGACATCTTAGCGACTGTCGCCCATGGAGGATTTTAATCAGCGGCGGCCTCACCTCCGTATATGGTCGCCTCGCTTAGTTTTCCTGGGCTCTGCGGCTAGGGAGCGGCTGGTACCTCTGTACGGCGACGGTGAACGGCTTCGGCGCGTCGGAGAACGACCTCGTCTAGGGTACGACGATGGGCTTCTTCCCATAGGTCGACTGAACTCATCAGCAGGTGACTGCCTGGGATAGAACTGCTATGATGGCTAACGTATTGCGGAAAAATAATCGTCGAAGACTCGCCTTCTCTACTGCAGTAGCGTACGACATGCCCAGGGCGCCCACAGTGGTGTGTTGTCTTCTGTCTTCCAGACGTTTGTTCTTCTTCCGGGGGAATCTGTCGGTTCATAGGCTGCAGCGTAAGTCTTAGCAGAGCGACGCCATTCTTCACGTCAGGTGCGACTGGCGGGCCGCCAGACTGGAGCTAATGTTTAAAATACCTCTTCCTCAACGGTGTCGGCTCCCTAGTGACTTACAGGGCTTACATCCATGGCCATAATCTGATGCTCACTCGGTCTAATATTCCTGGCTCCCATAAATTGTTGTAATTCTTCTCTTACAATTTGACGTATGAGAGAAGTGAACTCATGCTGGTCTTCCACAACGCCCATAGGGACTACATTCGGGAGTCTTACCTCTTTCATCCAGCCCTCATTTGTTGCATCTATTCAACACGCTGGCAACTCTTCCGTCGTAGCGACGTCTTTTATCAGAAGAGCTTGGTAAATGTCTTCTGCAATACCCTTCATCAGGTGTGTGATTTTGTCGGCCTCGGTATATTCGAATTAACTATGTTACATAGGGCCAAAACATTCTTTTTGTACGACTGTATCGGCTCACCATGTCGTTGGGCCCGGTCTTCAGTTGTTCTTCCGCCGAGCGGATTTGTCCAAACGTCTTCTTAAGTTCCTCCTGGAACGTCTCCCAGTCATTCAACTTGTCTTCGTTGTTTTCAAACCATTTCTGGGCTGTTCCGTCCAGATAGAAATAAACGTTGGCCAAGCACATCGTATGATCCCACCAGTTGTACTTGACGACTCGGTCGAACCCTTTTTAGCCATTTATTGGGTTCCTGTCCAGTGTCTCCAGAGAACACCGGCGGGTGTGATGTGCAGCTGGCTTACCGCTGGTTTCGTATCCATGGGTCTTCTGATGGTACGGACTTTCGGAAGGATGTACTTGGTATATCCCTTGTATTCCGGCTCTAGCCAGTGTAAGCAACGGCTTTTACGTTGCCTAAACGGAGCCATGGTGATGGAGCTGTTGTACAGGATACCCGGCGCCTCCACCAAACAATGTCGCGTTAAAATAGGCTTGACTTCGAGGGCAGGGTTGTCGACTGAACACAGCACTGATACTGAAAGCAGGTTTGTTGCGAAATGAAAGGTACACGCAGTGCTCACTGCCTCTCGGGCAGAGTGCTCTGCTACTTATACAAAGACAGAATGTACCAGAAATTAGAAGAATAGTTAACATGCGAAACAAGTAGAAATAACATAAGAAACATGTAGAACATTCTGGAAATGATAATAGAGGCTTTTTAAATGTGGTGTTACAGAAGAATGCTGAAGATTAGGTGGGTAGATCGCATAACCAATGAAGAAGTACTGAACAGAATTGGTGAGAAAAGGAATTTTTGGCATACCCTGGCTAAAAGAAGGGATCGCTTGGTAGGACACATTCTTAAACATCGGGGAATCGTAAATTTAGCATTGGAGGGAAGTGTGTGGGGGAAAAATCGCAGAGGGAGACCAAGAGACGCGTATAGTAAGCACATTCAAGTGGATGTGGGTTGCCGTTCTTACGAGGAGATGAAAAGGCTTGCTCAGGATAGAGTAGGGTGGAGAGCTGCATCAAACCAGTCTCCGGACTGAAGACCATAACAACAACAATAAAATCAAATGTTCAAATTTTTTTAGAGCTTATGGGACTTAACTACCGGGTCATCAGCCCTAAACTTACAAACTACTTATGAACTAGAGTTGGTTTAAGTTTTAGGAGGCGATCCACTTATAATATTGTAAAAAGATATAAAATAGCCAAGATCGCTTATCATCAATTTTTATTAACGACGACCGGTTTCGCTGAACTATGTCAGCATCATCTGGACAAATAAAATATTTTACAAGGCCATAATCTTGTAATGTCAAACAGGTGTTATATAACAATTTTACAACATAATAATGTTTTATTATAATGACATAGTGCACCTATGCACTGTAAATTGTTATTTAACAACTGTTTGACATTACAAGATTATGGCCTTGTAAAATATTTTATTTGATCAGATGATGCTGACATATTTCAGCGAAACCGGTCGTCGTTAATAAAAATTGATGATAAGCGATCTTGGCTATTTTATATCATTTTACAACTTATGAACTAGCTAATACTAAGGACGGCACAAATATCCATGTCCTAAAATAATATATTCTAAACAGGTCATAATGTGTGTTTACGATACCTACAACTTACCACAGCCTCGCTGTTAGTGTATCTGTCTTGTATTAGTTGTTACTAACAAATCATTATTGTTTTTCCTTAAAAGCGTATTATTATGCACAATATAAAAGTTGCAGGTGATATACCGAACTTTGCGTCTTGATGATAACTTTCATTTGAGCCCGCGATCGTTAATGCACTTCAGTTAGTTTACTCTCTGGATTTTTCATAGAGAATTAATATTAGTTTTCAAATTAACCTTTGATATACAATTAATTTAAATGATGTCAATACATCCGCGCTTTTCTCCTCTTTCATTTGCTTCTTCGTGCTAGTCTGTAACTCAAATAGTTTCAGCGTAGTATCTAAAAATAAAGACATGCAGTATTTCTGGAGGGCAAAATGGCAGTTGAACATGACGTCACGTCTGCCAGCGTCTTCTCCATGCGATCTTTCGCCCGCCGATGCGATGCTAGGCGAGTCTTACCTCCTCGCAGTGGCTTTCGACGCTCTCTGCTGTCAAACTACCGCGCTTTGCGTTCCAAATGGGTGTTGCACGTTGTTGTAACGTCACACCCTACCGCAGGCCTTATGATCTGGGGTTTGAAAAGCTACAACTCTCTTTCGGAATGCTGAGCAGAGCTCTATAAGGGCAGGATGTTAACTTCTTGTTGCAACACATCACCTTTTTGTTGCAAAAATGCCAAAAAAAAGTTTGGTCCAACACGATACTGCTCAACGTTCTGTGCAAGACGTGTAGCAACGTCTCTAGTCAGCACTCTCACCCTACTTGTCTCGAATCGTGCACTTGTGGGACATGATGGACAACAAGTTTCTTCAAGTTTTCGCGGTGCAATGACTGTTGAAATAACTTTCGGGCGTGCAGCGGCATGAAGTTGACTTCATCTGATATTTCGGCTGAGTACCGTCCAGGCATCTTGAGAGAGAGTCGTAGACTGACGCTCTATTACGCGCCTCGTGCTTATAAACGCGTCGAAAGTAGGACGGATCCTGTACAAACATAAAATTAAGGTCATTTTCCGGCCCCCACCAAAGGCAAAACCACTTTTGAATTCTATCAAAGACGATTTCGCTCTTCGGGAGGTTGGAGTTTACCAGATCCCCTGTGAATGGGGTCTTTCGTACACAAGCCAGAGGACACGTACAGCTTAGGAAAGGTGCATGGAACACCAAAGGTATACCCGTCATTAGCAACCTAATAAATCGGCCGCGGCAGAACTTTGTTTTGATACTGGGCGCTCTATTATGTACGGAAACGTCTAAATGTTACCTTCCTGTTCATATTTCTGGGACTCAGTAGCGAAAGAAAAATTGAAATTCGCTTGGGGACTATTTTAATTAAAAGATACAGCGACTTTGCTCAGTTAAATCATGAATCAGACACTTTCTTTAACAAACTTACGAAGACGGCGCCACAGCACAGATCGCAATACATAGATATATCCGCGACAATCGACCGTGCAGCCACAGAAGTAACTTATACATATGGGTACTTAACTGCCACCGAGTAACGTGTTTGGCATCTGGTGTATCTATGGCCGCATGCGCAGTTGCGCGGTCCGCGCGTTTATAAGTACGAAGCGCGTGCAAAAGCGTCAGTCTGCGAATCTCTCTGAAAATGGCTGGACGGAACTTAGCTGACATCTCAAACTATATAAAAGCGAAAAGACACTCATTCACTCACTCACTCACTCACTGACTAAACTCGAAAACTACTTCACCTATGAAGCTGAAATTTGTCAGGAATGTAGTTTATAGGTGGAAAACGTCAGCTAAGAAAGGATTTTGTGATAGGGCCGATAGTTCAGGAGATATTACGTCATAAACAAAGACAATTTCCCTGTCTTGCGGCACGTGATAGTGTGACTAGTGTGACTTTATCCGTCCACTATTTGAAAAGAAGAGCACTTAGCGACTTGCAACAAACTTTAAACATAATTTCAAACCTTTAGGGAACTTTTTATTGCTGATAACCCAAGAAAAATGATTAAAGAAAAAAAGTTTGTTGCTTACTACTTTTTCGGCGTTTCTGCAGTAAAATTACGGCGTTTGACATGAGGTTAAAATTTATTTCTCGTACACTATTAATTGTATTCGCAAGAAATGTTACAGACAATATATACACACATAACACTGAACGTACGTTCGAAATTTTATCATAGTACGACACACATTTCATGAGATATGGAGTCATAAACAGGTTCACGAAAACCACCTTATCACGCATGACAATTTATTACGTGTTTCCTACTAAGTCTGTTCGTCACGTATTTTACAGATACTTTACAGATACACCACTGGATGTACATTCGAAATAATATCGTATTACCACATATAATTCAGGTGCTATGACGTCAAAGACAATGAAATACATGAAAATTCGCCCTAATAAGCAGGAGGCTATAATTTAATTCTTTACAACCACTCCATTTGCAACACGTTTTGTAGGCAGTTTCCTGATATTCCAATCTACGAATCTGGTAAATAATGTTTTTGTTGGTCATATAATTCAGGAGATATTACGTCATAAATGTTACATCTATAAATGGGTACTGCCTTGTGTTTCACATTTTGTTCTTTATTACTCTGTTCGTAGCACATTCCGCAAACAATATCCAAATATACCACTGAATGGAGCTACAATATTACATCACTGAACGACACTTTGATTAGCAGATACGACGTCATAACCACTGAGCTTTTTGAAAACGAAGCTATAGGGCGAATTTCGCTGTAGATTCAAGCGAAACGTGTGAACAAATACCGCAGATATCTTCATGATGGCGTTTATGGTGCTCGAGGTGAACGTCTGCTACATGGACGACCTCATTGGCTGCAGCGTCGCAGGTCCCGGGCAACGCCAGGTTTTCAGATAATGTTAGGTGAAGTCAACTTTATGCGGTTGAACGCCCAAAATTTATTTGAACAACAACTAACTTGTACGTTTCGTCAACACACAACTATTGCATTCCTACGTGAACAGATCTACGACAGATCCAACATGGATCGAAACCTGGTACCTCCGTACCGCTTGACCTATATTGACATATATCACGTAAACTATATACACTTTTCCAATAATAAATCCCGAGTGAATTAGTAAACTCTAAGACAGTGACTCCCAAACTGTGGGTCGGAGCCCACTAGCGGGTCTCATTATCTATTCAGGTGGGTTGACAGGCGAGCTCAACATACCTTACGGACTTCAAGTGAAGGTATGTTTTATAAAACTTTGTATTTCCATCATATTTCCAATCCCTTAAAGAAAAATTACTATTAAGCTCTATTGCTTCCTTATTGATAGTGGTTATGGACCAAACTTTTAAGTTTCTGTGGTTTAATATTTTCACGTAACTCAAAACGGAACTTGATTGTTTTTCTAGGAGTATTATTTAATATTGGTTCTTTTCAAATGTTTGTGAAGAATGTGGGACTTAACTGCGGGGTCATCAGTCCCTTAACTTACAAAGTACCTTATACTAAGGACAGCATAAACATGCATGCCCAAGGGGGAATTCGAACCCCCGACGGGGAACGGTCTCACGCATCGGAACATAGCGCTTCAAGGCGCTCGGCCGCTCCGCCGCGGCTATTGTTTCTTATTTTGCTATTTAATTGCTAATAATTGGCAATGAATTATTATGGGTAAGAAATCCTTAAAAAGCGAAAACTGACAACCACCGAGTAATACTTTCTAATGGAACAGAGATATGTTTCTTTAACAGTTTTTCTTTTCAGTTTATTTAAAGACTCAAGCGGAATCTCATTTTAAATCAGAAAAAAATAGCCGCTGATATATCTTTGAAGGAATTAATGGGATCCACAAGTAATTTCTCGTGCTATTTTTCTCATTATTTATAAAAGAAAGGAACAAAGGCGCAGAAACTGATTTACGCTTAAAACCAACAAGCTTCGTTTAAGACATGGAAAGTAACATTAATACAAAGATTTAACAATCTTACACTTTGAGCTTGCGATTTAATTTGTATAAAATGCCAACTGGACAAAATAGTCTTTTAAATCCATAAAATGCTCTCTCTCTCTCTCTCTCCCTCCCTCCCTATCTCTCTCTTTGTCTCTCTCTCTCTCTCTCTAGAAGACCTGTGCGAACACTTCTCACAGTTAGTGGAATGACAAAAACTGAAGTTGAATGATCACGCATAGCTTTCTTCAGAATCAATCAATGCAAGCGTTTAAAAGCGAAAATGAAAGAGCTTGATCCGCTGAGTGTTATTTGGTCAAAAACAACTGGGTATCTTAATTAGAACCGAAGATGTCGTAAGACAAACGGATTAAAATATCCAATACAAGGACGAAAGATACCGCGTTTGAATCAAAATAAACGACGGAGAGACTTAAGTTAAATATGATACTTGGTGACAAATCTGCGAATGATTACCTTTCGTTTACAGAAAAAAATGAAGGAAATCGGTCGGATAGAACGGCCTGACTGACTGACTTCAGTTGAAATGTTTGTAAATATATCGGACCAAACTGCGTGGTCCTCAGTCCGTAGCTTACAAACTACTTAAACCTAGGTAAACTAACCTAAGGACAAACACACACACCCATGCCCCAGGGAGGACTCGAACCTCCACGGCGAGCAACCGCGCGCTTCGCAGCGAGGCGCTTTAGACCGCTCGGCTCCTCCACCGCGGCTGACCAGTTTAGAGCAAGGAATCCCCATAAGGAATATACAGAAGGAAGTCGCGTTTGAGTATAGAAAAAGGAAAGCGAGAGTAATGTAAATTCTGTACTTGATGACAAATCTGTGGATGAATACCATTCGTTTGACACAAAAATGAAGGAAATAGGCCGGATAGTTTGGTCTCGCCGACTGACTAGTTTTCGTAGATTCTTTATATACATATACATGCCGTAAAAATTTTTGCAGGAACATTGTGGGTCCCACTACCGAGAAGATTGGGAAGCACTGTTCTAAGACATTTTACTAGTTTTTGTGTACATTCCCTGTACTTCACACTACCAACGAAACTCAGCCAGGTAAAACAGAAGCGACTGATAAAAAGCGCCTTACACTTGCGTGGCTACGTTGGCGGCGCTGGCAGCCGTGCGCTAATTAAACGTTCACCTCTGGCGCTTCTCGCCCCTGCCGGGCTTCCGCCTGACGCGCTCAGTTCCGCCGGCAGCCGCGGGCGGCGCTGGCCGCGGAATTTAATCTGCCGGCCCGGCCAGTTGGTGCGCCGTTAATCGCCGGCCACGCCCCCTCTCTGCCACTGCTGCTGCACTGCGGCCGCCGCTCACACTCAAAGCGTGGCGCTGACACAGGCAGGGCGAAGCGCAGACTCGCAGGCGCCAATAGCGTGCCATGGAATGCTTTCACTGGAGGCAGGGAAGGCACCACCGGCGATAAACATGACTCTCGTTTCAATCGAGTGTCGACTATTTACGGCTGATCGTAGTCGTAGACAGGATATGATAGCAAAGAAATTTTCAGCAAATGTCACGTATCCAAATGAAAGAGGAATTAGCGTATTTCACCAAAATATACTAGGTATCTTAATGTACCGGGTGATCAAAAAGGCCGCGGTGTAGTAGCCGAGCGGTCTAAAAGCGTCTCGCTGCGGAGCGCGCGGTTGCTCGCCGTGGAGGTTCGAGTCCTCCCTTGGGCATGGGTGTGTGTGTGTGTTGTCCTTAGCTTAGTTTATCTAGGTTTAAGTAGTTTGTAAGCTACGGACTGATGACCACGCAATTTAGTCCGATAGAATTACAAACATTTGAACATTTTTTGTGATCAAAAAGTCAGTATAAATTTGAAAACTTAATAAACCACGGAATAATGTAAATAAAAGGTAAAAATTTACACACATGCTTGGAATGACATGGGGTTTTATTAGGAAATTTTTTTTAAAATATATATTTACAAAATTAAAAGTTCAAAAAATGTCCGTGATTCTGGTTTTTTAACTGCTACCGTGACGGGTGAGAGGTACGCCGATATGTTACAGAATCGCACCATCCCCAGCATGGCTGATAAAGACCTGCTGGAACGTACGATTTTTATGCAGGATGGCGCTACACCCCATACTGCTAGACGCGTGAAATATCTCTTGCGCGCGTCGTTTGGTGATGATCGTGTTCTCAGCTGCCACTTTCGTCATGCTTGGCCTCCTAGGTCCCCAGTCTGTGCGATTATTGGCTTTGGGGTTACCCGAAGTCGCAAGTGTATCGTGATCGACCGACATGTCTAGGGATGCTGATAGACAACCATAACTGCGGACGTGCTTTACAGTGCTGTTCACAACATTATTCCTCGACTGAGGAATGATAATGAACATATTGAGTATTTCCTGTAGATAACATCATCTTTGCTTTTCGGATCAGATGAAGCGCCGTCTGTCGGACATTTTTTGCATTTTTTCCTTTTTTGTTGTTTGGTTGTTTTTGCTTTTTTTCTTCTAATAAAATCCCATGTCATTCCAAGCATGTGTGTCAATTTTTACCTCTCTATCTACATTATTCCGTGATTTATTATGTTTTAAAATTTATACTGACTATTTGATCACCCTGTATATAAAAACTAAGGTGTTTGTGCCTATGTTTCACTCTGCAGCCGTAACTACACATCACAAACGAATAGAGTTTGTATGTGGTAGTACGTATCAGTCTCCCATTGTGCACTATGGTGATAGAGAGTTGATAACAGTAAGGCGGTGGAAGATATGGGAGTCGAAAGATATCGATTTACATAAAATTCTACGTATGGGTGCCAATATTTTCCTCTTCAGAAAAAACTACACAATGGGGACGAACGATCTCTTTGTGTTGTAGTACAAATTCCCCCGTTGCACACCATAGCAGTTCCGTGTTGATAGCTATAAGACCGTAGAAGGTTGTCAGCTTATATAAAATTCGAACTGAAGACCAGCAATGACTTTTGACACTATAATAGCAAAGACATTATATATAGCGATACGTGATGCACATTCTGCAGTTGTTTTTCTGCAACAAGCATACGGATGTAGAAAAATAAGTGCATATTGCAGTTTAAAACTACCAAGAAAGATGCCAAAGCGTAAGAAAGAAATTTCGCGTTCTCGATCCGTTTCTAAAAGAAAGGAAACGGTGGGATTAGAATATGTATATATAAGAACGTGATTACCATTATAGTGTCAAAACACTTTTATTTATTCAGAAATGACATCTTTGTGATATTATTCAAGACACAGCGATACTTTGCAGTAGCTACATGTGAAACTTGTCTCTTGATTTCGTGTGCTGCATTGTCTGCATCGAATTTTCGTGTTCCTTGTTGGAGATTGTTTTCTAACTACGCATAAGCACACATCGTCAGGAACGCCAGAAACTCCTGGTTTGTTGTTTGTGATTAATGCCTTCCCCTTCTCTTCATAGTTCTCGCTGCCATTTGCAAGTACTCCAGTCTCACTCCCTCCTGACTCATCATCCAATTCGTCTTCAGATAACACTACATCATCGGACAGTGAAAACAAGTAATCCAAAATTCCCTCTTTTCTCCATCTCGACATTTCTAGAAACAGGACTGCTATTCCGGACATTGAGTGCCCCTGTGGACCAGCAACCGTCATGGAGCAGTTGTGCACCGGGAAACATACTCAACAGGCGAACGCCCTGCTTCATATCTCAGCAACCCAGAAAGATTTCTTAGTACATCGGTCATAAACAACAACACCAACAAGTCTAATAAGCACTACTATTTGCGGGGAGAAGGCTCCGATAGACTGACAGATCGAGCTCTGCTTGATTTATCCGTACACTCACTTCCGGTGGACCGAGTCGGCCAGATCTCGGTCTACAGCTCTGACGCCAGTTTGCCTTTTGCCACGTGCAGCTACGAGATGAAGAAAAAGACGCACCTGCGGGCCATCCACCGAGAAATCGTCAATCACTACGTCGCGATACTAACCAAGACTTTCTCTCGGGATCTTTGTTCCCCTTCAAGTAGGCCTCGTCTTCAGATGTACTACGGATTTGGTATATGAAGTTCAAACTGACATCCGTACTGTTTCCACTACTCCCTTGCCTTGTCAAGACTGTTTCTTTACCTCGTCAAAATCTGAAGTAATTACATGATTTGTCTTCTGTGAATTTATGCAAGAATTTGTAAAGTGTGTGTTGTATTTTATGTTTTTGTAGATGATTAAACAGGAGTCGAGGCAGGGGACGTTAAATGAAATGTTTTGTAGGTATTTACAATTAGAATTTACGGTCAGGTGCGGTAGACCCACAATAATTATCTGAGTCATTAATGTTAAGAAATAAATAAAGTTAAATATTGAATTATTAATAATATGATTGGCCCTGTATTGCAACCTTCTCTCATCTCCAGTCCCACAGACAAATCAACAACATTTCTTATTAATATTGGCTTCCCCTACAAAAATTATAAATTAAAAACGGGAAATAACAATAAATCAATTTGTTAAGAAAACAGACTCTCAGCTATAGGTTTATTATAATGGCTCAATATTCATATTACTTCACAGCAATACCTCAAATATCACAATTAAAAATGGACATCACATATATTCGATTTAATGGGAAAACAAACCTACGTCATTTTTTCACATTATTCAGAACACCGTCAACAAGCATGTGATACTGATTGGCAAGTCAAAATATCCCCTTTTGAAAAACGAGAAACTTCGTAACAAAATGCACATTTATGTACAAGTTCATTGTTGTAACGAAATATTCTGAGCAGGGTTGATTAATCAACAACTCGTTCCCGTTACACTGGCAAACCTGATACAACTGTCACTTGATGTGGCGTGGGAATCTGGCGGTTATCAGCTGAAAAGTGCGCGGCCACGAAATAAATCACGCTCCGATATTCGGAAGCTGTACTGCCTAATATCAGCGGCTGTGCTCTCGGTAGTCCACAGTGCCTACGACCTCGAGCAGTTCTGCCAAGTCTGGGCCAATTCAATTAACATAGACAAGTGAGCAAAAGTACTGAAGGCCTAAAAACTCCAGAAAACTGAGTATGTACTAATTAGTGCCTCGGTGCAACTAATTATGGCTGGTTGATATTGTTTTCACCGAACAATAACTAACTATCAGTAACAGTTCTAATCTCACAGGGCGCTCAGAAAGTTCCTAAGTACAAGAATCGGATAAACAAGAATATCTCCTCATTCGTACCCACGAGAGCAAGACGCGAAGACCGTCTGCACTCCAAGAGAGCATGACGCAAGTCCACAGAACACCATCTGCCGTGAAAGTCAGCCCGAAAAACACCGTCTTTCCAAAAAGCTTCCTAGCACTGGCCAGTGAGCCGCGGTGGAGTAGCCGAGCGGTCTAAAGGGCCTCGCTGCGGACCGCGCGGTTGCTCGCCGTGGAGGTTCGAATCCTCCCTGGGGCATGGGTGTGTGTTGTCCATAGGTTAGTTTACCTAGGTTTAAAGTAGTTTGTAAGCTACGGACTGATAACCACGCAGTTTGGTCCCATAGATTTACAAACATTTGAACATTTGAACTGGCCAATGAAATTTTACGCCTGGCCGATTTCGAAAATCTGATACTCTACTCCAAGCCAATGAGAGACAGCTACCCCTTCCCCTAACTCTTCTTGGCGCGATTCTCATGCTTTCCGTAACCGTCCACTGGACTCGCTTCCTGATCGGGCTGCGAAGGAATTTTTCCGTCAGAAAAAGCCATCATGACCTCACTCCGCGACCTACATTTTTATTTATTTATTTATTTATTATTATTTTTTTGTTATAGGAACGATTTGGACGATCATTCCTGGAGAGCGCAGAGAGGACGTCCCGTCGTTATCTTTTCTCAAAATCAGCAAGCTCTCACAATACTCGCCTTCCGCCTGCCACAATTTGGAAAGTTCGCCGGGTATTCTTACAAGCCCTCGGCCCAAGGCCTCTGCTGTGTCTCAGCGCGTACGAAACCCTCGGACCCCTGGGGCAGTGCGCCAGCAGGAACAGAAACGCCGTAGCCAGTCCCACATTGTAATTTCACCCTCTGGGCATTCTTGCCTCACCGAAACAGCCAAACAACTCCCTCTTCACATAGAAAACTGCCCTCCTCCAATACTCCATCAACAGCAACAGTCAATTACGTATAATGAAACAATTACGTGATTATTCTTACGTTAAATTAATAATCTCTCAAACTGTGCGAATAAATCGTGTTCGTAAAATGGGCGTTTGTCAGAAAGCAAGTGCGATGGGGAACTTACAAACATGTATTCATCACAGAGACATTAATTTACCCAAGGGCGTCAGTATTCAACAGCAGTTTCTTCAGTAATTCTAAGACCCGTAACAAAGGCTGCTTAAGTACATCTTGCACTACCGCACCACAGCCATGCAGTTTGCTGCCTTGAATGAGGAAATCGAGGCCAGTTACATGAAATACGACTCTTCCGACATTTCCAGATATACGTCATGTACCACGAACTGAGCGTCGTTCGTATTTTCTCTCCAGGAATAGTCCAAAATGTTTGTGTTCCTCACTAAACTCCAGCCTCAGGACCCAGAGGTTTTGACAATTTTGCACCGCCACTTCAATGTAGGGACATTTACTAGCGTCCTACCATCAGTGGACATCAGAACTTCAAGTACTCATTATGGAGTGTGAATTTCTCATTCCCGTTTACAGGGAATCGAATGCGGGATGGATGATCTAGGCATCCCTAACAGCTTTCCATCACGAAGCTCTCAGAAGATCCTACCTTTGACCAGATAAATACCTCGCCTTTATATACGAAGTCTCCATTGCACGCTCCAATTACCACATACAGCTAATAGCCTGTCCGATGATATCGCGAGAAGCTGCTGACAAATTACAAAACTGTCACAATCATAAGCTTTGGCGAATCACAATCTACAGATGCCCCTACAAGCTCCTCTCACACCAGCAAAGTTCCCACAGAGACGTTACCGTACACAGGTCCACGACCTCTTCGGAATTTCCTGTCTCTCTCTTTCGTTCCCAGGCCTCAGAATACATTATGTCCATAGGGGCCAAGCCCCAGCTGGCCAAAACGATCGACTACGCGCCAAACAAACCTCTTAAAATTCGTCACGCAGAAGAACGTTTCCACAACCACCCACCTCGTCAAATTCAAAGAAACCGCCTGGGCATTCAGAACCGCGAAAAAGACACGCCACTCTGGCGAAGGCACTATTCAGATGTCAACGAAATTCGCCCTGAGGCGGGACGTCCGATTGTGTGGCAGCGGCGACAGTTTGGCGGCGTCCGCAGAGCATTCTCCTTCTCTGCCTGTAATTTCAAACAATACCTCGCAGGTAACCGCGGTCAGCTCTCGTCGACCGTTCTCTCCATCCACTGCCCACCGAACGGAATCCCACATGTACCAGGCCATGACTGGACGCCCTCCCTTCCACAGCCGAGTCGACAGTCTCACAACAGGGAAGTTCTACGAAGGTAAATGCCCAAACGCCGAATTTATGGATCCCAATATGCCAACTGTCGATGCTACGTCAGAGAAAGCACGCCAGCCGTCCCTTAACCGTCGCCAGCTAGTCCACTGGACAGTTGATATCGGAAAGAATCGTAGAAAAATTCATTAAGAAACTGTATCTAAACGATATTGACCTTCCCCATCTGCACAAAGACAAAAATAAGGGAATAAAAAAACTGATTACATATTACCACCACCTCACACCAGATGGACATAGCAAAGCTTATAGTAATATTCCGGATCTTCAAAACTGGGATGTCCATGAATAAAATAGCCAAAGATTTACACGAAATCGAGTCCAGAACGCCTTGGGCGGTCAAAACAAACAAAGCCGTAGGTGGAGAACAGGGGATGATCTCGTGTATCTACTCCTCGCTTAGACAGACTCATCACTAGGGAAGTAAAGAAAGACCAATTTCTGTCAACACCGCGACTCAAAGCCGTTTTGTTTAGCGGCAGACATGATGTTCAACCATCAACCTCAACGATTCATAAACGACTGAGATCTGCAAAATTGAATGGGCCCTTTGCGAGACGGAAGTCACATGTTTGAAAAGCTAATGTATGGAAAAGGTTGGCCTTTGCCCGGAGGAATGAAAAAAAAGTAATATTTGGTTGAGGAACATCCTTTGGTCTGATGACTCCAAGTATAATAGGTTTCAAATGTTCAAATTTTGGTTAAGCTTAAGGAACTTAACTGCGGGGTAAAACTACTTATGAACTACCTTATACTAAAGACGACACAAACATCCATGCCCGAGGCCGTGCAGACAGTGACTGGCGCGCCGCAGATCGCTCGGCCACCTCGGCCTGTTAATTGGTTGCCTCAGACGGAAACGTCTATGTGTGCCGCCCACCAAACTAGGAATTTAATTCCAAGTATACTTAAAAACTGAAATATGGTGGCAGAATTGTTACGGTATGGTTCGGCATTGATCCGATTTGCCATATCAACGGCCTAATAAACGCAGAAATACACAAAGGCATCTTGGCAAATGTGATGCTGCGTTATGCTGAAGAGGAAATGCAGCTGAAATGGAAATTTCAGCAAAATAACTATCCAAAGCGTACTGCAAGGATCCTCTGACGCATTGAGAAGTTACGGGAGATCGTAGACAAGAAAACTGACCGCTCAAAAGCTACATCTTTGAATGAACATTGGTAAAAAATCCAGAGAGCCTGATATGCGATCAGAATGCAGGCGTTTAGTAGACTCTATGGGTAAGAGGTGCAGAGCATTCCTCAAAAATAAGGTTTACCCTCATGAGAAACTAATGAACTCCTGTGCAATAAAGACTGTTACTGTAAATTTCATAAGACTGAGATCAAGTACAAAATGTCAATTGGCTCTACTTTTTTGACTCTGTGGTATGGTACAACGTAAAATTTTGTTTCCACCATAGTATTTACATGTCTATTAATAAATGTGCACTTTATTCCAAAATTTTCCCATGTGGCTCTGTTATTTTGACCGACACTGTACACATGGAGAGTATACGTACTGTGATTTTCATCTATTAACAGAAAATGCATGTTTCCATTATATCTGCCGCCTCAAAAATGTTCAAATGTTTGTAAAGCTTTGGGAGCAATTTGCAGTCCTCAGTCCCCAGAGAACGAGTGAGGTGGTGCAGTGGAAACACTCTGGCATCGCATTCGGAAGGACGATAGTTGAAATCCGTCATTTCCCTAAACTCGAGGCAAACGCTGGGATGGTTCCTGTGACAGACTGATTTCCTTCCCCATCCTTACCAATAAATCCGACCGTGAGCTCCGTCTATAATGACTATGTTTGTCGACGGGACATTAAATCCTAGCTTCCTCCTTCGAGTCCCTAGATTTACAAACGACTAACTTCTGCTATGGACATCACACAGACCCATGCAGCCGCGCACTCCGCAGCAAGGCGTCTTACAGGGCACAACCATTCCAACTACGCTCTGCCGCTTCGCAGTTTTTGTTTGTAGTCGCACAGGGACATTCGAAGAAATTTTGTGCAAATTGATGTAATATAAACATGCCAAGAAGTTCCAGGCTTTTCAAGAAATGTATGTTTGGTGGGAACCAACATACTAGAATTGTAAAATAGTGTTTAAGAGTTGAAACCTGCCGGCCGCAGTGGCCGAGGGGACTGAGGCGCTCCAGTCATGGTCTGCACAGCCACTATGGTCGGGAGTTCGAATCCCCCTCAAGCATGGATATTTGTCCCGTCTTAGTCTTAGTTAGTTCATAAGTAGCTTGTAAGTTTAGGGACTGATGACCCAGTAGTTAAGTCCCTTAATCTATACAAATATTTGAAACATTTGAATTTAAGTTGAAACATATCAGGTGTGTAAAATCAAATATTCGCGGCCTTCTCCCAGTGCAATAAAACTAAATTAGCCAAAAAATTTGAGGAACTAGGATTACTGCAGATCAATTTCGAAAACTTTTTTTTATTTTAATGCACCGTGGGGTTGGCAGCAGCCTCATCCTCATAAGCTGCTCTTCAGCGCACAGTTCAAATCTTTGTAAATCTATCAGTCTGTAGCTAACAATCTACTTAAACTAGGGTAAAGTAACCTACGGACAACACACACCCATTCCCCAAGGAGGACTCGAACCTCCGACGGCGAGCAACCGCGCGCTCCACAGCGATGCACCTTAGACAGCTCGGCTACTCCTCCGCGGCTTCAGCCCAGACTACAGGTAAGTTTGACAATTGGTAATTTATATTAAAACAGGAGAAATTAATGTCAATTCAAAGAATGGAACATGAGACAATATTGGCGAATTTAAAACAATGAAATGCAGGCTTGAAAAAATACATAGCCAGAATTCAAACGTCCATGCTGTGCTTAGTAAATTTTGACGATGAAAAAAAAAAAAAAAACATAGCCTATGCGTGCGGCAGTTGGTGAAGCCTTAAAATCACACAACTTGACACTGTCACAACACTTTAGCATGGTACACTGTTAAAAAGTAAAGCATTGAGACCCTGCAGGGGAAGAGGGGAAGGAAGCGAGGCGCAGTGGGACAGGAAGGGGAATGGTGGGGGAGTGGGGAAGAAAAAGAATTCCGGGGAAGGCGAATGGATCCAAGCAGGCGAGGGAAGGGAGGGGATGGGTGTCACTAATATATGGGATTAGGGTTGATAGGAGGGTGTCATCTGGGAGAGGGAAGTGGCAAAAATTATCCTGGGACAAAATGTGGAGAGTTTGAAGGTGTAGGGAGGAGGGTTATGCTGGTATTGGTGTGACAGAGCTCGGGAGACGCCAGATGGTGACAGGATTCTATTTTGCGGGTGGTGTAGAGGATATGGATATGTTCAAGGAACTTTAGAAGGTGAGGAAAAGTAATGTGATCGTAGAGGATGTTTGGGGGTGGATATTTGGGGGATGGAACGGTCATGCAGTGTGACATACAGGTCGCAGTGACAGAAGGATCAGGTTGTATGACCTATAATGATTGCCTCGGATTTGGTGGGGTTGGCGGAAAGGAGCCACTGGTTACACCAAGTGGAGAATTGGGAGAGGTGAGCTAGAGAAGGTTCTGATAACGAGCAAGGGAGGGGGCGAGGGTTAGAAAGAGATGGACGGGATGCTGAGGTTGCAGTATGTCAGCCGAGTAAATGAAGTAGAGTAGAGGAGAGCAGAGAGGACGGAGCCCTGGGGCACCCCGTGGAGTGGTAGATCAAGCGGGAGTTGTTGAAAGTGATATAGGATGGGCTGTGGGAGAGAAAGGAAGCGATGAAACGGCGAAGGTTTGGACTTTGAAAAGGAGACCAGAATGCCATACTCGATCGTAGGCCTCCTCAATGTCGAGGGAGACAAAGATGATGGCGCGACGGGAATTTAGCTGGTTTGAAAGGAGGTGGGTGAGGCGGAGGAGTTGATCATCGACTGGGAAGGAGGGTCGGAAGACACACTGTGAGAGGGGGAGGAGTAGGTGTTGATGGACGTCGTAAAGAATAAGGGGAGAGAGGATGAAAACCTTTCTGAACACCAAGGTGAGGCTAATAGGGCAGTAGGAAGAAGCATCTAAAGGAGGCAATCAGTAATTTTATTTTTATTTCTTTATTTTTTTAATTGGATTTCACGTGGCATGTGGGGCAGGTTGGCAGCAGCTTCATCGCTGCTCTGCAGTCGAGAGAAGTACAAATTGGTACAACATGAACATAAGGAGAAAATAGAAACAGAATGAACAAAATGAAGGCGAATAAAATGTGAGACAGTTACAAGAGACAAGGAGAATTGAAAAACACTTAGTTTGAAATTAAAAGAGCCACAGTGATAAAAAAAACATACACACACATACGCAGAATAATAAAAGCCATGGTAAGTAAAGTAACACTTGATGGCACTAACTAACATAGATGAAACACTTGGCAAATCAAATAATCGGCTTGATTGGCCGCTGCTTCAAGTGTTAAAACCACTTGAGCACGTAGCACAAACACTGGCACAACACTAAACGACGCACTGTTAAAATATGTCGACACATAGGCCCCGCAGTGGGAAAAGGGTAGGAAGGGGTTGGGAGAGGGAGGAGAGTGGAGGTGCAAGGACTCACTGTAGGAAGGAGCTGGGAGAGGAGAGCCAACCATGAGGGGGGGGGGGGAGACAAGGATGGGAGGGGAGAGGGAAACATGCAGATATGGTGATGGACTAAGTAGGGGCAGATGTCGGGACAGAGGGCGTCATCAACACCACCTAGACAGAAGGCCGTGGCACTCTCGTGTGACGTCAGGCAGAGTAGGTTGCGCGCGCATAGTTGACTCAACACCACCTAGAAGACGAGGCCTTACAACAGGCCGTGCCTACGTCACAGAGACCGCGGCCGCCACCTAACTGGCTGGCCGCTGGGGCACACCCAGCGCCGCGCAGCGCCTGGCCAGTCAGAAGGCGGCCACAGCGTCTAAGTGTGACGTAGGCACGGCTGTTGTAAGGCCTTATCTAAATTCAAATGTTCAAATGTTTGTACAGCTTATGGGACTTAACTACGGGGTCATCAGTCCCTAAATTTACAAACTACTTACGAACTACTTACGAACTAGGACGGCACAAATATGCATGCCCGAGGGGGGATTCGAACCCCCGACCGTAGTGGACGTGCAGACCGTGACTGGAGCGCCTCAATCCCCGCGGCCACCGCGGCCGGCAAGGCCTTATCTCTAGATGGTGTTGAGTCAGCTATGAGCGCGCAACTTACTCTGCCTTGACGTCACACGAGAGCACCGCGGCCTTCTCTCTAGGTGGCGGCATCCAGGACATGGAGTTGACGGAATTTACCCTCACGCGGAGAGTTTGGAGGGGAAGGGAGGGAGGGACAAAAAGGTATCGGCGCGGCAGAGGCCCAGGATGCAGTAAGAGGTGGGAGACGACCGCATTGTGGGATTCTATTTTACGGTACACACAGCGGAGGCAGAGGTGTTATAGGAACTTCATATGTTGAGGAAAAGGAATCAAGTTGTAAAGAATCCGCATGGGTGACGGAAGGCGGATACGGTAAGCGAGGCAGAAGGTGTGGCATTCTAGGATCTGGAGGGATTCGTAGTGAGCAGGTAGAGCGGAGACCAAGGCGGGATGGAAGCAGCAGAAGATAGGACGCATGATGGACCGGTAACTGAGGAGGATGGTAGAGGGGTTAAGTCCACACATCTGGCCGGACAGGAGCTTGACCAGGTTGAGAAGGCTTTTTCACAGTTGGGTTGGAGGTGCCGTTTCCAGGAGAGGGAGCGGTCAAGTGAGAGGCCAACGTACTTGAGGGTTTTGGTTTGTGGGATGGGACAGCCATGGAGTGTGAGGTACAGATCGCGGTGAAACAGTATATCCCATTGCGTAAAAATAAATGTACAACTAACAAAATATTACGATGTACACGGGGTTGAAAGGAATTATCTATAAATTGGTGGAGTGAGTGAACAGTGCATACATAATAGGTTTAGAGTAATTGTGTTGGATGCTGGTGGCCTAAACAAACATCGCGCCTGGCCTCTGTGGGCAGCGGCAGCGGCGTGTGGGCTGTGGTTATCAGCGCCGCCGCCAGGAGCGCTGTCGGCCATTGTGGCGCTGTGGCTTGGCGCGGCGCCGGCGGCTGGTGGCTGGTGGCGTGTCTTTGCCGGCGCCGGTAAACAGAGCGCGCGCCCTAATTGGTGGCCGCCTGATTGCAGATGGATTACGCAAATCCCGGCGTGAATGCGGCGCCGCAAACAGCGGCGTCCCGCCGGCGATGCTCCGCTGTCCGCCGGCCCCGGGCGCGGCCCTAGCGGCCACAATGGCCCGCTAATTGCACCTTTTCATTAGTTAACTGCCCGCCGGCCGCCGTCGTGTCGTGTGCCGCCGGATATCGGCGTGGCGCGCGATTATCATTCAGCTGACCCGTCACCACCACCACAGCTGTCCACCGCCGCAATTCCTGCGAAGCATCCCCGTTATCGAGAGCAGAGACTATAATCTCTATCTTCTTCTTAAGGTAAAAAAAGGTAAAGCAGTCAACAATGCGAAGATTGGTTTGAACACCACAGTGCTTTACAAGGCATGGTCCTGTTTGGAGGTGGTATGCCGTTGCCTTCCTCCGACCTTGGAACTGACTTACCCAGCCAGTTATAGGGGGACCTACAGTTTAACGTGGGTTCCGAACCACGGTGCTACTCGGTATTTTTCACATGAGCAATACTGTCAGAGGTGAAAGAAGTGGAAAGTGACAGATAAAAATCGTAGGACCTCGCGGGGATCGAACCCGCAACCTTTGGATTTGTAGTCTGGCACTCTACCACTGTGCAACCGAGGCGCATCTTCTTCTTATGCGCTAATAAAACCAGCCAAATGTATGTCTGTCATAACTATTATGAATGCGCTTTTAACAGCGAAGTTTCGGGCAATATATAGGCATGTCTTCTTCTTCCTCTTTAGAGTTCAACCCTGATTTTGCTTTGCAGCAGAGCGCCTTTCCTCTCTTCTATCTGCCTTCATCTTCATTTCCACATACATGTCACATCCAACATCATTCGTGATCTGTTACATACAGGGTGTTTCACTAAGTGTGTTTGCCTCTGTAACTTATAAAATAATAGGTGATGGGAAATTGTAATGCGTACGTCAACACAAGAAACGTTACACTTTCTGCAAAGCTATGAACATGTTCCGTTTTTTATACTAACTGACAATTGTAATATTTTGCTATTGACCTTTACATTTTATCAACTAATTTTTAGAATTTTAAGCTTGCAATGATGTAATGTTTATATCAGAACACATCAGAACATGCCGATTATAATGTTTTGGAATGTTAAATATGGCACGCCCATTTTTCTCATGTCGCCATTGGGCGCCAAGTTTTAAATTCTCTGAGTTCTATTGTTTTAATTACTTGACGTTGCTTTCTCTACGGCATAACGTAAGTTTCCTTCTGCTTCTGTACAGTACCTTTTTACATATGTAATATTTTATCTTGTACCATGTAATTTTTGTAAACTTATTGCTACACATTACATGCAGGTCGGTCACACTTGAAAATGGCCTAACATAGATGCCGAAACCGGTAGTGTGGGGTTAAAATAAAGCACCAACAAATGCAACTGGAGCTGGACTTCCATTAAAATAATTTATTGTATCATTTTCCAAAGAGTTACAGCTCAAAGATATAATTTTTTAAATGAAACAATAGTTTTTTTTTTCTGTCGTGCATTGGATTCGTTGAAACCAGCTGCGTCCAAATCAATTTAAACTACATTCCTATCACTGTTAGTTTGGGAGCTACAACCCTCCAAAGTTTAGGGGGCGGAGGCTACGACAGCGTAGCTGACTGGCTGGTGGTCATGAGACAGTGGGCCGTGCCCCAGGGGATAGCCACTCTGCCAGTCAGCTTCGCTATCGCAGCCTCCGCCCCCGAAACTTTGAAGGGTTGTAGCTCCCAAACTAACAGTGATAGAAATGTAGTTTAATTTGATTTGGACGCAGCTGGTTTAAACGAATCCAATACACGATAGAAAAAACTATTATTCCATTTAAAAAATTATATCTTTGTGGTGTAACTCTTTGGAAAATGATACATAAACTATGTTCATAGCTTCGCAGAAAGTGTAACATTTCTTGTGTTGACCTACCGCATTAAAATTTCCCCTCACCAATTATTTTATAAGTTAGAGAGGCAAACACACTTAGTGAAACACCCTGTCCATGATATTCCTGGTCACCCCCTTAGGTTTCTTCCCTCAATACTGTAAGGTGGCAAGCACCATTTACGTTATTGGGATAAATTCATACGGTAACATTAGCGGGGCTGCCTGTGTGGGTCAGTTTTTCGCCTGGCCGAGAGAACGCACATCCCTCCGCCCGCACGGGGCGCGGCTCGAGGGGTGTCAGGGAGGTGGACTCGCCTTCTACACGTTGGCTTTTTAGAGGGGAGGACTCACGGTGGGCTCGTCCACTTGGCGACGGGAGTATCGAGCTGCTGTGCGCTGGTTGGAGGGCGTGTGGGTGCAGCCGGCGTGGAGTTCTCTCATTGGCGGGAGTGATTCTGAATTTCCTACGGCGTAGTAACATCTAGATATACCCCCAGTGACTCGTCGTGGAGGGGCTCACTCTCTCTCTCTCTCTCTCTCTCTCTGGAGATTCAGCGTCTGCACTGTATGTAGCGCACTTGTTGCTACATTACATGCGGTACTTCCGTAATTATGGAATGCCGCATAGCGATCGGCATAATAAGCGAGTCTTACGTGTGCTCTGAGGGTGAGCCGTAAGCCTAGCGGTACCAAGTGCTGAGTCTGACGCTTCTCGCCTGGCTATGATACCTGCAGATTGTGTTTGGGACTTTATACATCAATTCTAGTAGTTAAAGCTTGCGAGCATATTTTGAGGGCTCAACGGTGGACTGGCGGAAGTCGGTGTTCAAATGTTTGTTAAGCTTATGGGACCGAGCTACTGGGTCCTCAGTCCCTAAGCTTACAAACTACTTATGAACTACCCTATACTAAAGACGGCACAAATATTCATGCCCGAGCGGGGATTCGAACCCCCGACCGTAGTGGCCGTGCAGACCGTGACTGGAGCGCCTCAGTCTCCTCGGCCACCGCGGCCGGCTAAGCCGGTGTACCACACCAAATTACTAATAGACTAGGGAAAGATAGGCAGGGAACGTACTGGCCGTTTCACGTCTTAGTAAAGCCATTCAGGTTTTTATTTAGGTTTGCGGCACTATCGGAAGTAGGTAGCAGTCACGGTAACTGCTCAGGGCTCCCTTCCTTCCATTGAACTCAGCTTACGTTTGACGTGTTTTTCGCACCTTTTCACTCGTTTGCGACACCCACGTTCTGTGACCCCACTTGTAATTTACTGATTAATTCGTGACAGGTACACGAGATCAGATGTTTTCTTAAGTTCATGTAACATTATCCTTTATTCTGTTATTCTCATATTAAAAGATAAAAAATTATAATCAATAACGAGAGTGACGGGCGATGTGTACACACTTCAGAGCCAATATCAGTTAAATTAAATAATTTAAATTACTATCAAATCCACCTTTATTAAAATATTACAAAATTAAATTCATAATAAAAATTATTGTAACCCGCCTACAAGCCTGTGAAATTCGTGAATATATTCTTAATCTTTACATTCATTCAGTTTCTTTTTTTCATAAATAATTAAATCGTAATTTTGTTTTATAAAAAATTATTGTATCACTTAGACCACCAACAAACCCACTCCTGACCCAGCAGGACCATTTAGAATAATATTTTGGGGTTTTGGGGGCTAAAGTGGTATCAGTTCAGCATAAGAATTCAGCTAGCCACGATTTTGGGGGACTTCTCTTGCCTCAGGGGCTACCACAAAAAGAAATACACGACAAGCGTTACTGTTGCGCCGAAAGGCGAGGTAAGAGTTTAGACAGTATAAGACTGCCCAAGCGTGAGCAAAATACCTTCTTCTGATATTGTTCCAATTATGTTATTCTGTCTTAGAATGTGCGCTAAACGTTTGTCTCGTCTTGTTTGTATGTGCATGATTTCATCAAAATGTGATCACAGAGAGAATTAAATATCGAAATTGTTGTTGTTGTGGTCTTCGGTCCGAAGACTCGTTTTATGCAACTGTCCACCCTCCTCTTTGAATCTTGAGAATGTTGAACAGATGGGGCATAACAGCTTTTAGATAATTGCAGAACGACATATTGACCATAGCTGTTTATTTTTTCTCAGTGCTACCGGTTTCGGTCATTTACCATTATCAAGAGTTAGCAGAGATTAGCTAATAGCTAAAGATGTCGTTATACAAGAATTCAAAATTATAACATAAGTATTTGCTGTCATTGTTCTAGTCATTGATAGTATCACAGTGACTGACTGTTACAGAGTGAATCTCGTTACTGTATTCGCCTCTTCATGTCCCATTATGGTTTTTACCCCACATATGTCCCGACAGTGCAATGGCTTTAGGCAGAATAGTTCATGGAAGGTCGTAGAATACGACCATATAGGTCATAACACACCACACCTAATCCTAATGGCATTGCAGGACAGATCTGCCTCCTCGTCGACCCTAGCGTAACTGTAGAACAGCGCAACACATCGTCATCTAAATTCTTAAAAAAATGAAACGCCATGATCACGAATTAATAACTTATTTAATAACGACCGTTTTCGGAGGACTGTGCTACCGCATACATTTTATAAGCTGGTCATCTTACCTTATTTAAAAAAAATCATATAAAATAATAAATGCAACATAGCACTTATTCATAATATAAAAATACATGAGTTAAAACATGACACCTTACAAGATACTTACTTGAGTATCTTGTAAACTTTTATATTTTAACTCATGTATTTTTATATTATGACTAAGTGCTATGTTGCACTAATTATTTTATATCCATTTTTTAAAATAAGAAACTGAGCTTATAAAATGTATATGACCGGATAATGGTGGCACAGTCCTCCTAATCCGGTCGTCGTTAAATCAGTTATTAATTCGCGATCTTGGGCGTTTCATTTTTGAAGAATATAAAATTATCAGATCGCTTCATAAGCCGACAATGACAGGTAATGTTGACATCATGCTCTATCACAGTTGACAATTCGTTGACGTTTATTACGGCATGAGTCACTTGAAAGTCGTTCACTTCTCCGCTAATTTTTTACTAATGTGCAGGAACATGCTAGACGGCAATTGTCTATGGAAGGACCATTGCAGACAGGAATGGCATCAGTGTTTTCGGGATGAAATGATGAGCTCTTTGTCTGAAACGACTGGGAGAGTGGCATCAGACTGACTGCAGTAGCGCAAGGCTGTAGTTGTTGTTGTTGTGGTCTTCAGTCCGGAGAATGGTACGATGCAGCACTTCACCCTACTTAGCCATGAGCAAGCCTCTTCATCTCCTCATGAGAACGGCAACCCACATCCATTCTAATCTGTTTCCCTCTGCGATTTTTTACCCACACAATTGAATTCTAAATTTATGATTCCTCGATGTCTAAGAATGTGACTACCAAACAAGCCCTTCTTTTAGGCAAGGTATGCCAGATACTCCTTTTCTCCCTATTTCTGTTCAGTGCTTCCTCATTAATTACACGACATATCCACCTAATCTTCTGTAGCACCACATTTCAAAAGTTTCTATCCTCTTCTTGTCTGAACCATTTACCGTCTATGTTTCACTACCGTACAAGGCAACTTTTCACGCAAATGTCTGCAGTAAACACTTCCTAACATTTTAATTAATATTCGATGTTAATAAATATTTCTTTTCCAGAAACGATTTTCTTCCGATATGGTAATTTCAAACAGTCATAATTAGACAACGGTCGAAACTTTCGCAGTACACAATAGTAGCTATAAGGCTGTCTCTTCGCTAGAACAACTCAGTGTACTGACAAGGCGATCCATTTTTCCTGGCTGAGAACCGGAAATACTTATTGAACATCCATTGAGAAACATGGGCATATAGCTATAAACGCACTTAAAAATAGTGTTTCATCACGTATATTACGCGGTCTCCTGGCCACTGACGCTAAATATGCATGTTTCATCTAGAAAACAGTTCCGTAGATTATACATAGAACTCACTCAACCCGCGGAAAGACAAACAACAACGCATTAGTTGTGCCATTGCGACTGAGTGGGTAAGACGGCCAACTAGTTCCAGTCATAACGCGAGGAAGGAAGTATACTGCTTGATTTGACCAGAAGCTCACTTCCGACGTTATATCGTATCCCCATTATTACTTTGTGTTAGGAATTATTCTCACCAGGGGAAGTTTCCAGACGTCTCGGATTTAACAAAATTAGTTTACGTTTACGTGTCCCGAAATCTTATCACAATCTTTCAGTCCAGTATAAAGCCACGTCCAAAGCTTCTTTTTTGTTCAGCCATAAATCGTCAGGGTTGCACCTGTATGGGCAGTTGGGCAGTTGGGGCAGGCGAGCAAGTGCTCCATATCCTGCACAGCACCGCAGTCACACTTATCATCCGTGGTTCCGAGACCCCCACCTAACCACGTCTGTCTTCACTGGGGTCACCCCGGTCCTTATTCGGTTCAGTGTCCTCCACGCCTTCCAATTCGTGGTGAATCTGCTGGACATATCCTGTATAGATGGGTAATCGTCTGGTAGTTTTTCTAATCTTGTGGCTAAGAACCTTTCACGGGATTTCAATCGCCCGGGTTTACACTCACAACCAAAAAGGGGATGCCGATCCCCGATGGTTTGTCTGAGCCTCTCTTTGAATTCATGTGATGTTCTCCGAGAAATGGATTTCGCAAACCCAGCAGCTCCATATAGTTTTGGTAGGGAAGTAGGTTTCATGCATCACGTTGCTAATCGGCATGTTTCATTAAGACTTCTGTCGATCTTCTTTGTATGGGTTGATCTGGACCACAATGGGCAGGCTTATACAGCTGTAAAGAAGCATAAGGCTTCTACAGTGGTTTTTAATATGGAAGGCTTAGCACCCCATTTGCTGTTAGCTAGTTTACGCAGGATATTATTTTGAATTCTTGAATAAAAGAATGTATTGATTTCAAAAGTTTTGTTTCGCCCGGTTAGGGCATCTTCAGATATCTTGTATGATGTCCCTCTACCATAGAGTATGTCGTCAACTCATTAATACGAGATGCGTCGGTATTGGTACTAGTACTGCCTCGGGCAGCGTTCAAATGTGTACTGCCTTTCTGGCAGTTACCATTTGGCGCATATTTCCGCAGTGGTACCTGTATGTCGGATCTTACCTAGCCCAGTTAAGTTGGTTTGTTGGTATGTTCCAGAGTCTAATTATTCCAGGAGACGTTAAGTTTACGATTAACTTTCGAGGATCGAAGATTGAAGGAGCTGACGTATGTCTTGGATGGCTTTGATTTGAGAAAGTTGTTTTTACTCTTTTTTTGTTGTTCGGACATGGAGGAGGGATTACAGAGATACATTAACTGTTGATGGCTCGTTCTGGCTGCTCAAAGGCTACCACTGCTGTTGATGATAATAATAATAATTTCGTGTGGTTCATTGGCCTGGTGCAAGTCTTTCAATTGGACGCCATTTCTGAGACTTGCGTGTCCCTAGCCTACTCCAGTTATCCAACCGGGGAAAGGGGACCTACAGCTTAACGTGGAATCCGAACCACGTGTCATTTCTGGTGACTCCTCACATCGTTGATAGGTGAAGGATAGATTAAAGTGCAGACTCAAAAAATCTGAAGTCCGACCGGGTTTTGAACCCGCGACCCTTCGGTTTCTAGTCGAGCACTTTACCCGAAGACACCGGGCCCGACACTGCCGTTGATGATCGCTACTTATGGATTTTATCTTGGAGGAACCTTGAAAGGAACGCCACCGTACATCCAAAGGACGCCGTTTCTCGGGTCAAACTGTTCGTTAAGGCTACATGACATGCAACTCCACAACCGCCGTACATGGCGAGGTCCAGCTATGATACCGCGACACCATGCAGCGCGGAACACATGCACCCAATAGCGTGCTGACTGGCCGCGTCTAAAATGGCATCAACAACTGTTCAGAGATAAGCCTCACATCTGCCTTCAACCAGACAGTCGTCGGAGACGTTTTACAAGGCAGCCCGATCAGCCTGCAGAGGGGCAGAAAGGTGGTAAAATGCTCAAAGGTTTGTAGAGTCTATGGGACTTAACTACGGGGACATCAGTCCCTAAACTTACAAACTACTTATGAACTACTTACAACTAAGGACGGCACAAATATCCATGCCCGAGGGGGGATTCGAACCCCCGACCGTAGTGGCCGTGCTGACCGTGACTGGAGCTCCTCAATCCCCTCGGCCACCGCGGCAGGCAGAAAGGTGGTGTTCGCATAATTTTTTGACGTGGTATTATGTGCTCCAGCCGTACAGCAACGATGGTCTTATAAGGCTGTACTGTACAGGTACAGTATCCTCCACGAAAATTCCACTTATATTGACAGAATTTCGGTGAAGCTTTGTCTTAAGGGACTGCAATTCTCGTGCTCGTCATGGTCTTGTCAATTCGTTCCTTCATGATAACGATGTCGTAAAATTAGAATGGTCAGCAGGTGGGTGTCGATAATAAGGAATGAAAAACACGAAATGAACACAAGCACTTGGAGCCATACTACTTAGATGGTGTAGTTACTTTAAAGGCATGGGAGAAGTGAGGTTACCCAAGAACTCATGAGTGCAGCAGTAGGGGGTAGGAGGAGTCGAGGTAGACCAAGGAGAAAGTAATTCAACTGTCAAGAATGATTTTGAAGTACAAGGCTTCAACGTTAGATTTGAACAGTGGATCCTGGAGGAGTTCTATAAGGAGAATACGGTTTGGACGGAACGCTGAATAGCATACACAGTGTAAAATGAGAACGATTATGTAATATCACGGTGCGTTGACGGAACTGGGTACACATTATACACTCCCTCCTCGACTTATCTCTGCCCCCTGACCGTCCACCATCTCCATATTTTGTCCATCTCTTACTCCTGTCCCCTTTCAATCTCCTCTTTACGCTCTTATATATAGAAGTTCTTGAGCGAATATCTTTAAATTTACACCATACATGCAATTATATTAATTTTGTCATGGGAAAATATTGTTGCAAAGAAATAGTTTATATTACAGTAATACTGAATCAGGTATCTAAAATCCTTCCTTTATTAAAAAGGAACGATGTGTCAAATTTTGAATGCAATCGGTCAAGAAATTTCGGAGTTTAATGGTTTTGCACAAACTATCAATAACATTTCTATTAACATATATGATTCATTGATGGAATACGAACTCGATTTTTTTATCATTGCTTATTACAAGCCATCGGAATTTGTAGGCGGCGGAAAGTTAGGAGGAATAAAAAGCTTGGAAAAGTAATAAATGTTGACCTAGCATAAAAGGGGACATAACAGGGAAACAGCATGGAAGACCAAATGAAAGTAAGGGGACAAGAGTAACAGACGCAAAACAGACAAATAATAATATGGGGAAGAAGTAAAATACAATTGAAAATTAAGTAACTGCATAAAAACAGATTAAAGCAAATGTATAAAAAATGATAGTAATAGTGGGTCAATGAACTTTTCTGAACTTGTGATGCAATTCAGAAAAGACAGTATGAAGAAATAAGAGTAATCAAAATCTTAACCCTTTAATGCAAAGTGTAGCTGATCAGCTACATACCTTATTTTTACCAATATCTCTCAAACTGATCAACATTATACCACAAATTCATTTGCAGCTGCTTGTATGCATAATGTTACATATGGTAGTAGACCGTCCTAGAAATTATTTATTGTAGAGTGCTACTGAATCATATCGACAGTTAGTTGCATTGAGTTACTCCTAATGTGTGAGTTTGTTTACTTTAGTATTCCTGCTTTGCCATATAAAAGTAGTCAATCACATACTACTGTTGCATTATGACTTACTTTCTGGAAAGGTGAGAGGCATAATATA
Source organism: Locusta migratoria (assembly GCA_026315105.1). Lineage (NCBI taxonomy): Eukaryota > Metazoa > Arthropoda > Insecta > Orthoptera > Acrididae > Locusta > Locusta migratoria. The sequence goes on from CM048747.1 coordinate 111,101,604, forward strand.
GACATTTACTGCATCGGTTTCATCATGGAAGCTCTACATAGCTGACCAATTATGAACTTTTTGTTGCTAGTAGTGCATAATAATTTTAAGGATTTTTTTCAATATTTTTCTCGGGATATATGCACTATACATTAATCGCGGTAGTTTTTATAGCTTCACATAGAAAGTCATGTACTGAAGGGTTAGACATGGCTGCACTTCAGCAGAGATATTATCAAGTTGTAGGTAAATATAAAAGCCAACCAGTTTCAGTGACTCGCCCTGTGTGTGTCATTGCTGCACAGTTTTAAATCTTGATATGTGTCATTTAATATTTTCTATTTTAACTGTCAGCTAAGGAGCAAAAGTTGCAGTTGACTAGAGCTTTTGACTCTATGTTCTCCTTAAAACAACTTTTATGTAACTTCACAAGTTGGACACCTTCCCTAGAAGGCAAATTTAATTTGCCGATACTTTGGTTAAGGTTTAATAAAACTCATTGCAACGAGTTGGCTGTTAATTTTTACTACAAAAACAAGGATAAGATAGTTCAAAGACGTTTCTGGCGTGCAGCCGCATAGACTTCATCTAATGTTTCGGCTGAGAACCGTTCAGTCAACTTCAGAGACAGTCGAGGACTGACGCTCCACCACGCGCTTCGTGCTTATAAACGCGCGGACCGCGCTACTGCGCATGCGGCCTCAGATAAAACAAGGCGCCAAAGACGTTACTCAGCGGCAAAGAAGTACGTGTAAATTATGTCTGTGGCTGCTTGGTCGATTATTGTGGAAAAATCAATGTGTTATAATCTGTGCCGTGACGGCGTCTTGGTAAATTTATTAAAGAAAGTGCCAGATTCCAAGATTTATCTAAACTAAAGGAGCTGTCTCCGTTAATTAAATTCGTCCCCAAGCGTATTTCAATTGCTTCTTTCACCACTGAGTCCCAGAAAGATGAAGTGGAGGTTAAAATTTTGACGTTTTCGTACGTCATGGAGTGTCCAGTATCAAGACAGTGCTCTGCCACTGCCGATTTATTAGGTTGTAGGAGACGGGTATATTTTTGGTGATCCGTGTATCTTTCCTGGACTGTACGGATCGTCTATCCTACATTCACAGGAGATCTTGTAAACCCCGGCCTTCCGGACTCCAAATCATCTTTGATAGAACCCAAAAGTGCTGCTGTCTTTGGTGGGGGCCGAAAAATTACTTTAACTTTGTGTTTGTTTAGAATCCGTCCGATTTTCGACGACAGGCTCCCAACATATGGCAGAAAAGCCATGGATTTAAAACTTTTAGTATCCGACTGCTTCAAAAACTCTCTTCAGGTGTAGAAACTCGTCCTGCAGATTGCTCTCATCAGCAATGACGTGTGCTCTATGGACCAGTGTTCTAAGAACACTCATCGTCTGGGATGGCAGCTATTTGCTTGTAAGTATAAATCAGTATGCGTCGGTTTCCTATATACTGAATGTCCTAATGTGCCATCGTCTTTGCGTCGTATCATTACATCCATAAATGGAAGGCATCCCTCTTTTTCGACTTTCATTGTCAACTGGATTTGGTTAGGCATGGAATTGAAGTGGTTTAAAAATTCTTCTAGCTTATCTTCACCGTGAGGCCACACATCAAACGTGTCATTAACATACCTCCAGAATACTGTGGGCTTCAATCTGTCATATTCCAGCACCTTATCCTCAAAGTCCTCGATATTGGCCACCAAAGGCGACAAGGGACTACCAATGGCGACACCGTTAGTTTGTTCAAAGAACTCGTTATTGAATAAATAAAAAATCGCACTTACATGTTTGACGGCCCAATGTAGATTTGTTGTTTTATACGTTTTTGCATACATTTTGGATCAAAATAATAATCTAAATAATAAAAAATCAATTAATAAGAATGTCTGAAACCCTTTTAAGAAAAAAAAAATTGTGTAGTGGCGGGTTCCGGACCACTGATCTTCAGTGTACAGTCCAACTCATTGCCCACTACGCTACAGCTAACAACTAGAAGTTACGTTCTTTAATCTTATACTATTGATGGCTGTTGTTAACTGATGCTAATATGACATTTTTAGACATTAGAGTATCATTTATCGTACGAAGAAAGACGTGTTTTTCTTGATTCTTCAGTGCGCCTTTGCTTTGAAATGACAACGCAAGATGGCGTATGCCAAAGAGTTCTCGGCGAGGAATGTCACGTGACCTCTGCGAACGGCCAGTTTTCATTAATTCAATGGAGGGTGTCAAACGATACGAGATATGAAAAAAAACATAAGGGAGCAAAGTTGTAGAGAATTTTCTTCTCTTCAAATTCGGTTATTCAATTTTCGCGTCAGATGGACGGTTTATTTGCAATTGCAATTACATTTTTTGTTATTACTAACGTATTTCTTGTCCGAAATATTTCAAAAAGCGAGGTTCTGGTCTCTGGTAGCAAAAACTTATGTCTGTAAAATGTGGTGCCGATCGGTTGAACGGTTCGACCTGAAAAGTGGGAACACGTTACAGCCAGACAGATATCGTCAAATCGAAACGGCTTTTTTCTTATTACTACCGTATTTTTTGTCCGAAAAATTTGAAAAGGGAGGTTCTGGTCTCTGGCGGCCTACAATCATGTCTGTAAAATTTGGTGCTGATCGGTTGAACGGTTCGTCTTAAAAACAGGGAACACTTTACGGACAGACAGACAGACATCCCGAAAACGCTGTCTTTTTGTAAAATATCTCTGAAACGATACGAGATATGAAAAAAAACACAAACAGAGCAAAGTTGTAGAGAATTTTCACCTCTACAAATTCGGTTATTTCATTTTCGTGTCAAATTAATGGTTAAGCCGTTACTTTCATTTAAATTTCGAGCTGTCAAAAGACGATCGCGAAGGCCCACTGTTAGTGTTACTACCGTAACCTAAAGTGGACCAATATGTGGAGGTCATGACATGTTTGAAGAAAGCTGAAATCTCTTTGGCCAATAAGAGATAATAAGTCTGAAAGAGGAACCTTTGTAAATAAGGACACTACATCAAAACTGACTAACAAGTCAGAGCTGTCCAATTTCAAAGATTTTAGTTTGTCAAAGATGAAGATGCACATAAAGGAAAAGATAAATTAACAAGAAGGTGAATAACACGTCACAGACAATATGCATTGGGTAAGTGGTTTCCGCATGTTCGCGAAAGTTTGTCAGTGGCGGCTCGTATAAAATTTGACTAGTGTGCTACAATATTACAAAAATAAACAGGAAACAAAATATACTAAAATAAAAAGCCTGACTGACAATGGAAATAATGGAGCTTAGTAATATCCCCACCACGTCATCTGCGTTCTACACAAGTGACCAACGAAACTGCTTGGCTGAAAAGCGCATTTTCACTCGCATGTTGGCTATATATTAGTAATGTTGTTTGTGATTGAAGTTTTATTTACAGAAATTAAAAAATTGGACTCAGAGGTATTTGAATACGAGCATCACACAAGTAGGTTTGAGAGACAACGCGCAAGACGCCTGAGCCAGCGCGCTGTTTGACTCTGTATGCCGCTATATTTGTCATATACTATTCTTCCGCAACCAAATGTTCAAATGTTTGTAGAGTCCATGGGACTTAACTACGGGGTCATCAGTCCCTAAACTTACAAACTACTTACGAACTAGCTAATACTAAGGACGGCACAAATATCCATGCCCGCGGGGGTTCGAACCCCCGACTATAGTGGCCGTGCAGACCGTGACTGGAGCGTCTCAGTCCCCTCGACCACCGCGGCCGGCTCTTCCACAACCGCAACACGCAGTGTGGAGAGAAATATTGATCTAGTGCTGCAGTCGGTCTCAGCACACGAGTCGCCAGGTCACGTCTGCGCTTGCGCACTAGCGAACAGACGACTGCGCCGCCTCTCTGCGCACGTACCAGCGCGGCTGAATCCCACTTCAGCACACGGAGCTGGTTTCTAGCTATCGCGGCGAGAGCGCTCCAAAATGAGTTTTCATCCTTATTACTAGCATTGTAATACGTATTGGAAGGGAATTGGCATAATTTTATTGTGATACCTGGATCGCATTCCGAGAGAAAGGATGTAATTTTACAGCGATTTCTCGCTTGCTTTCGAAGAGAGATGGCATAATTTTAGTAATATATTTACAGGGTGCTGCAGCACATTAGCACATTATCACCAGCGGCCACTGCGATCCTTAGCATACAAGAAATTGAACCTCACTGTACAAGCTTCCTAGGGTTTTATTTGCGGACGGAGAAGTTAGTACTGCTTCCTCCCACAAGTCCCCTAAAACCTCCGCATCCTTGCAGATGCTGTTGCGTAGCAGTGTGCGTTTGTACCGCCGTACAGTACGCACGAGGTGCCGTAGTTGCTGTCCATGTCTTTATGGAAAGCATAGAGTTCTGACTAACCTGTTGTCTTCTATAGTTGTGTCCGCAGCGCAGAAGACAGCACACAGGTCGTTGGTTCTTCTACAGCATACAAGTGAGGCTAAAATAAGTTCTGTATGATGGAAGCATAAGTGACTCCCGAGATTTTTAATTGTCAGGGATGCCATTTATTAAATAAATAATAAAAAATGAGCAACTATTGCTAATATGATACGGCCTATGCTGCCCATAGTTCATGTTGAGACCTCGACTGTTATCACATTTACGCAAATCTTTACTCATGACTGGCGCGGTCCGACGCGTATAGCGGTCAGCTCGACACTGAAACTGCGGCGCGTTGCGAGAGGGCACCTGACGCTCTATTTCGCGCCAAAACAGGGCCGTCGCGCGCCTTCTGCAAAATCGCTCTTCTCTTGTTACAATAAGAGAAGGCACCTTAAACTTTTTAAACTGTCAAAACCTAGCCTGTCCTTGAGAGATATTTATTACAAATTCTCAGCTCTGAATTTAATATTTAGTATATAATAAACAAAACTAATTTCAAAAGAAATCACGTGACGTGAAAGGCAGCAGTCAATGCGAGGAGAGCACCAGTAACATAGGCGGGCTTTCCCACGGGAACCAGCACCTACTGTGCCATATGCTACTGCTCCCCACCCCACTTTTCAACATATGCTGCACTGCTGTCTTTCTTCCGCGTTTAAGACACGTACGATGTTAGCAAAAAGAAACACCAGCGGCCAGAAATATTAACTGGCCATAGGCCAGGAATATCACAACTGCCGCAGACATGCAATACGATGAACATTCCAGCGAACCACTGGGGTACTGATTTCTGGGATGTTTCCATCACTCAGAATGCAATAACCAGTTGAATCCGCCTCGCAGTAGGGGCGGCACCTTGGCGAGTGAAGAAGCGTTTTCCTTTAACGTCGGCCCGGCAGTGGGTCGGCATTCCATTCGGCACATTCCTGCCGCTCCCCGGGCAGCCAGGCCGCAGCTGTTCGTCAGAAATCCGATACTGGGGCGGCGAGCCCCGCCTGTGTGACTCTGGCGAAACGTAATTAAAAGCCCCGCGGCCCCCAAGATATTAATTGCATCTGCAGAATAAACACGCCTGCGCGCCAAGTGCTGCTCCACCGGGCCCTCTGTGCGACAGGAGCACTCTAATTTGCAATTTCCTTTAAAACCATTTTTTGCAATTAAGTGGAAAACAGAACTTTCTCGAGCCATTACACTTTACGTTTATGGCGTTTTCATGTATGAAATTCCGATACGTTCACAGATTTGTGACTGGCTGGACGATTTCCTAAGTACTAGAACGCAGTACATTGTTCTCGACGGCGAGTGTTCATCAGAGACGAGTGTATCGTCAGGGGAGTGTGAAAGGACCGCTATTATTTTCTATCTATATAAATGATCTAATGGACAGAGTAAATTGTAATTTGCGGCTGTTTGCTGATGATGATGTGGTGTATGGCAGGGTGTCGCCTTTGACTGTAATAGCATACAGGATGACTTAGACAAAATTTCTAGTTGGTGCGAAGAATGGCAGCTAGCTCTCAATGTAAGGTGATGCGCATGAGTAGGAAAAACAATCCCATAATGTTCGAGTACAGCCTTAGTAGTGAGCTTCTTGATGCTGTCACGTCGTCCAAATATCTAGGCGTAACAATGCAGATTGATATGAAATGGAACGAACATGTAAGCAGAGTTGTAAGGCGGACAGCCGACTTCGGTTTATTGGGAGAATTTTGGGAATATGTACTTCATCTGTAAAGGAACCGCGTTAAAACGCTTGTACGGCCACGTCTTGAGTATTGCTCAAGTGTTTGGGACCCGCAGCAGATCAGTTTAAAGGAAGACATAGTAGCAGTTCAGTGGCGAGCAGCTAGGTTTGTTACTGGTAGGTTCGACCTATGCGCGAGTGTCACGGAAATGCTCCGGCAACTCAATTGGGGATCGCTGGAGGAAAGACGACACTCGTTAATTTCTGTTGAGGAAATTTAGAGGGCAGCAATTTGAAGTTGAGTGTAGTACGATCTTGCTGCCGCCAACTTATATTTCGCGTAGTGATCACAAAGACAGGATAAGAGAAATTAGGGTTCGTACGGAGGCATATAGGCTGCAGATGCACTCGCTGGACCGGGTGTCTAAGACGTTCAGTCTGATCATACTGCCTCAAAAAATTTCTCCAACGATTGTCTGGTTGAATATAGATGCAAGTCTCATCTGTGAATAGCACCATCTAATTCTAGTGAATCTATTCACCACGCTGTTGGGCCCATCATTACCGCGCTCCACGATGTCTAGGTGTCAAAGCTGAACCTCGCCATGGACTGTTAAGAAACTGTAAGTCATGCAGCCAATTATGTACAGCTTGAATCGAAGCACGTTCTCTTGTGACTGCATGAAAATCATTATTCAGCATGGTGACTGTCGTCTCAGGGTTCCTCCGAGCTTAAATCGGCTGCTGTGGTGGCCTTTGGGCAGGGAGGCATACCATCGTCCTGTATTTCTGTACCTCCTCCACGTCCAAACAACAACGTTTCGGATCACTCCGAGACGTGTGGAATCTTTCCTGATGAGAGTCCCTCCTCGGATCACTCCGAGACGTGTGGAATCTTTCCTGATGAGAGTCCCTCCTGATACAATCAGACTTCGGAACTGACCTGCTAGGCATGGCAGAACTACATTCAACACAAGCAGTGTACTTCCTTTCTGGTGTTATGATTGCAACTGATAGGCCGTCTTACGCACTCCGTCACACTGTCACTGCCTATGCTTCGTTGTTTACACTTTTATGCGTGTTGAGTGACTTCTATAAATAATCTAATGAACTGTGTTCTTTATGTAGTACACACATTCAATGTTGGTGTTCAAGAAACCTTGTGTTAACGATGGTAAACGTAAGTGAAATAGCGAAGCCAATAGACAATGTTATTTGATTGATTTGATTTGATTCTTTCAGGGAAGCCAAAACAGTCTTGGTCTAACCCGCCACTGCCCGCACCGAAACTAAGTTTATTGTGCGGTATCGTTCCCTGTATGTCTAGTAAAGCCAACCAATGCCCTTGAAAAGTGCAAGGAGTCCCTTTACCAGTTCTTTATTAGACACAAGTTCTTCGGGTCTGGTTGTTCCAAATGTTCTGTGCCTTTTACTCTCCAATGCAATGCATTCGAAGATCAGATGTGATGCAGTTTCATCACCGTCATCACAGATCCTACATTTAGGGTCCTCTTCTGTTATTTCCATTGTATGTAGGTGTTTTTTGAAATTCCCATGGCCTGTCAGCAATCCAACCATGAGTCTAGTCTCTCTCCTGTTCAGACCCAGGATTGCAGAGCTTCTTTTAAAACAAGGCTTTGGCATTATTACCTTGCCATGTTTTTGTTGATGGACTTTGGTCCAATATTCTACGTGCTGTCTTCTGAGCCAGTTACGTAACTCCAATTTAATCATTGCCTTGGTGATTGTCAGGACAGGTTCCGGCCCAATAAATGGAGCCTCTGCCCCCATCCTGGCTAATCTGTCGGCATGTTCGTTGCCACTGATCCCCGAGTGGCCAGGGACCCACAATAGGTTTACTCTATTGCTTTCCCCTAGCTCCACCAGAACCCTGTGACATTCTGCAACAATTTTAGATCTTGTTGTAGGAGCTGCCAGTGATCTCAGGACTGCCTGGCTGTTTGAATAGATATAGATGCTACGATCTTTGTAGCACCTACGCAAATTCTCCTCCACACATGCCCTGATGGCAGTGATTTCGGCCTGGAATACTGAGGCCAGTTTCCCTAGAGAGATGACGCCCTCCAGTCTTGGCTGCAGCCCGTATACCCCGGCCCCAACGCCTTGGTCTGATTTCGACCCGTCAGTGAACCAGACAATATCCCCCGTACGGTGTCGAACTATTTTCTCCCACTGCTCCCTACTTCCAATTGTTATGTTATTTAGTTTTCATTATTATTGCTGACTTAGTAGTTGTCATATTCTAGTTGTTCCACATACGTGGATTAAAAGTAATAAATCTTTTTAATATCAATATCAAGATATTATGTTACTTTAGTCTGCCATTTGCACAAAAACACAATGGCCGAAGCTGATGTCACTTCGATGTTCGCATATTATTATTATAACTTTCAGAACTTTCAATGCGCGACAGAGAAGCCGACACCAGAGTTTCCAATCTTAAAGATTAAGTACATCCATGATTATTTGTGTATATCTGAGGTAAAGTACTTTCCCAGTTACATACATATCACTAGCCTCTTTATGTAATTAACCTTTCATTTTCGTGTTGATGTATTAATCTTCATCTACATTGATAGTATAAAAATCACAATATTAAATAACTCGCGGGAAGAAATAATACCTAAACCTCTCCTTGCAAGTTCCGATCGCTGTTATTTTGTTTTGTGATCATTTCTCGCTAAGTAAGTGCAAGTAAACATATTCTCTCACAATTTTCTTAACCCTTTGACTCCCAATAAGTCAAAAACAAGTAAGCTTCCAATAATTTTCACAAGTCAATTTTTTAATCTCATAAGTGATGAATAAACTATTTTTTAAATAAAACAGTAGTTCCTCAATGGAAGTAGTTTCACTGTGAAACACACGGTCTTAAACCATGTATGATTTCGAGAGGTATTTTTAAAGCAATTTCGGTCTTTCCCCGGGCACAATCCCACACTACACCGTTACAATGCCATTTTGTTCTGTGAAGTTCTGCTTTTGTTCTGCATTGTGCACAACGACGAGATCGTCCTTCTATTGGCATGTGTTCACACTTGGTTTCTCTCTGTTTTTTAGGCAAGAGCTTTTTAAATTTGTTTGCATTTCGATTCTTGCACTTTCTTGATGATATACCATTTGTTTTGCCATCTCAATCTGGAACTCCTTCAGTGACATTGGTGCCCCATCGCATCTTTCTTGGAACAACAAAATGAATCTACAATGGAAATATCCAGCATTGGGAAAAAAAATCAAAGCCACCGCTTTTTGTTACACCTATCACCTCTCAAACAGAGATATGTCTGCTTTATCGACCTACCACATATACATAATGTACTGTTTTACAAGCATGGGACATGAGACCTCAGTTAGTAACCAATCTGTTTGCTATCGAGACATTTTTGTTGTCTACCTTAAATCGTGAAAATGAAGCCGAAATAAAATTTCATTTCTGTGCTCCCATTTAAAAGCAAACATGCCCTCGTCTGAGCATCTGTAGTCATATTCTCCACGCTGAAGACGTTTTTCGGGCTTCTAATCTTTGGACAAATCCTTTTGACCTCGTTTTATTGTCTCACTAGCATACACGCCACAATCATGAAGCTTTTTCAATAGGCTAACAGAAGTGAGGAAACCGTCAAAGTATATCGTATGGTTCTTGTTCACCAGTATTTGAGTCTTACAAAATGACATGTTGACCACAGCTGTTTATTAATTCTCAATGCTACCGGTTTCGGTTTTGTACCATTGTCAGCGTTAGCAGAGATTAGCTAATAGCTTAACATGCCGGAATATAAAAATACATCAATAGTACGAGATTAATGGTGACATGTTTCAAGTGTAAGCCGTAGTGTGGTGGGCAGCGCGTTAGACTGTAATGCTCGTCGTATGTGGTTCGGAACCCACCACTAAACAGAATTTTTTTTCCTCATTTTTACCTAAAAGGGTTTCAAGTACTCATTACATTAAATAGAGCTATGTTCTTCAATGTTTAGGGTTGTGCATATATAAGAATGCTCCCTCTAAAATGCGTGTTTGTTCTATTTCGTGAACATGGCGTAAAATACGCAACAACGAATTGAACAATGGTCTTCTGAAGCATATGCGCGTACACTGGTAGGATACTGCAATAATGAACATTCTGAACAACGTGCTGATACAGGTAGTTTCGTATATAAAGGAAGTCCTAGATTTCCGTTGCAAGTGTAGTACCTTAATGAAACGTAAGTGTATACATTGCAAAAAATTACCTTGTTCATTGTTTTTCTAAGCGATTATTCACTATTTATGGAATATATTGAAAGTCATTAATTGGAATCAATGCATCACTGAAATGTTTGTCTTGGACATGGTTTCTATGGACGCTGTTGACGTAGATTGTATTACCTTTACTGTAGTTCAGATATGCCTTCGTTTAAGTTACTCTGTTCTGCGCTAAAATAAAGGGCAAATATTCTATTTCAAACCGTGATTACGTTTTCTTTTACAGCTAAAATCACAAACGGAATAAGTGAATACTGAATTCCACATAACTCTAGTCTTTCTATACTAATAATAAATCTGTAAACGTAGGCCCGTAGCTGTTCCCTTCAATCTTCAAAACTACTGGACGAATCTTCAAGCTATTTTCATACGAAATATTAGATAAGTTTGGGTCAACATGTAGGCATAATTTTATCAAAATCGGATCATGGAATAAAAAAAGATATCATAATTTTAAGTGTTTTCAGTAACCGCTGTGTCTGTTTTGTTTTAACTATTAAAAACCTCTTATTTCCAAAACTGCTTCACGAATTTGCATGTGGTTTTCACAGATAACTTTACTAGATGAAACTAAATACGGCAGTATTATTTGTAAATAACCTAAGAGAACGGCTCAAATTTTCTCACAATAGTCTATATAGAAAAGGGATGGACATGTGTACCGCTGGTGACGAAATGGTTGGTTACATCTTGGTCCCACGACAAATGCGGATTAAATATTCCTTCAACCCGTCTTGATTGCAAATTATTTTATTAATTAATGACGCGTTTCGCCCTTTAGCAGGGCATCTTCAGATTATCTGCGTGACAATTACACAAAATTACAAGACGGAATTACAAACGGGTATAATGGTACATGGGCTTATTTTGTGTTAAATTTGTATTCAGATAGCTAGACTTCACCCGTTCCGTCTTATACATCGGCTTCCTATGTCACTCCCTACCCACATTCCCTTAGTTAGTCTGTACAAGTCGGCGGAGCAGCACACCACGCCCGCCCACCGCCCGTGAGCGCAATTGTAAACATGGGCTTCTCTTGTATCACCAGACACCACCGCTTTTATTAAGGTAATCTTAAAAATCGGTTTTATGTTTTTCACATCTTTACCGAGTATGTTCCAACTGTAATTCGTTGTTACCCGATCATTTGTAGGGCGACAAGGAAATCCTAAAATACCGCAATAACAACTTACGGTATCACATCACGCAGAGCGCATTGTAAGCTTTGTTTACCATTTATACTCTCCTCTTAACACAAAATAAGCCCATGTACCATTATATCCGTTTGTAGCCGGACGCGGTGGCGGAGAGGACAAAGGCGCTCCAGTCACGGTCTGCACGGCCACTACGGCCGGGGGTTCTAATCCTCCCACGGGCATGGATATTTGCGCCGTCCTTAGTCTTAGTTAGTTCATAAGTAGTTTGTAAGTTTAGGGACTGATGACCCCGTAGTTAAGTCCCATAAGCTATACAAACATTTGAACATTGCTGCGGTGGAGTAGCCGAGCGGTCTAAAGCGTCTCGCTGCGGAGCGCGCGGTTACTCGCCATTGAGGTTCGAGTCCTCTCTGGGGCATGGGTGTGTGTGTGTTTGTCCGTAGGTTAGTTTACCTAGGTTTAAGTAGTTTGTAAGCTACGGACTGATGACCACGTAGTTTGGTCCGATAGATTTACAGACATTTGAACATTTGAACCCGTTTGTAATTCCGCCTTGTAATTTTGTGTAAATTCTGTCACGCAGATAATCTGAAGATGCCCTGCTAAAGGGCGAAACGCGTCATTAATTAATAAAATAATTTGCAATCAAGACGGTTTGAAGGAATATTTATTTAATATTCATAGAATATATGACATCAACTGCGATTGGGCAAAGCTGAAAATGTGTACCCAGCCGGGATTCGAACCCGGGTCTCCTGCTTTCTAGGCAGTTGCGCTGACCCCTACACCACTGGGGACACAGTGATCACCGCACCTGCAAGGACTACCCATGCACGCCTCCCGTCACATACAAATTCCCAGCTTCGCCCTGCCCATAGTACTCAAACTCGTAGTTTAACTAATTCCCGTAAGGGCTTCAAACTTGCCCACCCCTCCCCACTAACGATAGGATCATTGCCCGTCACCGGCATATATTATATATATATATATATATCTGTGGCGTCTGTTCCGAAAGAATAGACGTCACTTCTGATCCTGCAGCTGTTATTATTTAATATTCATAGAATATATGACATCAACTGCGATTGGGCAAAGCTGAAAATGTGTACCCAGCCGGGATTCGAACCCGGGTCTCCTGCTTTCTAGGCAGTTGCGCTGACCCCTACACCACTGGGGACACAGTGATCACCGCCGGTGACGGGTAATGATCCTATCGTTAGTGGGGGGGGGGGGGGGGGCAAGTTTGAAGCCCTTACTCTTACGGGAAGTAGTTAAACTACGAGTTTGAGTACTATGGGCAGGGCGAAGCTGGGAATTTGTATCTGACGGGAGGCGTGCATGGGTAGTCCTTGCAGGTGCGGTGATCACTGTGACCCCAGTGGTGTAGGGGAGACCCGGGTTCGATTCCCGGCTGGGTACACATTTTCAGCTTTGCCAATCGCAGTTGATGTCATATATTCTATGAATATTAAATAATAACAGCTGCAGGATCAGAAGTGACGTCTATTCTTTCGGAACAGACGCCACAGATATATATATATATAAAATATGCCGGTGACGGGCAATGATCCTATCGTTAGTGGGGAGGGGTGGGCAAGTTTGAAGCCCTTACTCTTACGGGAATTAGTTAAACTACGAGTTTGAGTACTATGGGCAGGGCGAAGCTGGGAATTTGTATCTGACGGGAGGCGTGCATGGGTAGTCCTTGCAGGTGCGGTGATCACTGTGTCCCCAGTGGTGTAGGGGTCAGCGCAACTGCCTAGAAAGCAGGAGACCCGGGTTCGAATCCCGGCTGGGTACACATTTTCAGCTTTGCCCAATCGCAGTTGATGTCATATATTCTATGAATATTAAATAATAACAGCTGCAGGATCAGAAGTGACGTCTATTCTTTCGGAACAGACGCCACAGATATATATATGGAATATTTATTCTCAACGATTGTTGTTCACCATGATTGGAAATAATTTCAAATGCGGATTAGGTATTATTGACTTAATTCACAGCTTTTAACTAACGAATAAAGTACCAGACTTAAAAGGGACGTATCATTTACAGTTAAAATTGTTTCCCGGTTTGTAAGAAAATCTCGCAGTGTTTTAATATGGTACTTTAGTTATCCTGTTCCCATTAAACATTTCCGCTCAGAGTAGCTGCTGTACTTGCAGTTGCCTCCAACAAAGCGGACAGGCGGGTGTTGGAAGTGACACTGGAGGCTGCGAAAGGAAAACAGCCGAGGGAAGCTTGGCTAGAGTGGGGGTCCGCCTGGCCCAGGCGACGCCGGCTGGCCGGGATGCGGTCGGACGGCAGAGCCTGCCCCCCCTCCCCCCCCCCCCCACTCCGTGGAGCCCCTTTGATGTCGGCGTCACTTTGCGGTCGGCTCCTCTGAGCAACATTTCCATCAGCTCTGTACGGCCTCCGCACATACACTTGACTGGAGTCCCCTTTTATCATGCGGAATCTCTCCGCGGCCATAACAAGCTACTTCTTTCATGTTTTTCCTCCAATCTCTCCTTTCCTCCTTTGCAGTCGGTATTTTTTAAAAAGGAAATTTTAAAGGTAAATGACGCACCCCTCCTACTTTTATGCTTCATTTTCCTCGGCGCTGTGGAATTCGTTGCGGCGTCGGATCGGTATCCGTGGGAAGGCGGCGGCTGTGCGACTGGTTTCTCGAGCAGCCGATGTTTACGGCCGGCTGCCCTCCGCACGAGTCTTGGGATGAGGGGGAACTTATTGTGCTCTGATTTATATATTTTATTCAGGGCGCTCCTCTAGCAGAGGTCTGCAGTACTGCATATCCGACAAACGGCTCCCCCTTTCTCCTTGCGCGTAAAACAGACGATAAGATCACTGCAGCTACAATCTCATAAATCGGTCTTTCCTGTCATGAGCAGAATAATTCTGCATGTAAAAACGCTCTGAAACCGTCTCCAATCGCCCCTACATCTGACGACTCGGTTTGTCTTTGATGTCTCCCCACCGAAATTCGTTTCGTTCCTTCTCCTTTATTGCCGTTACGATAATGTCTGTCTGAGAAGGAACTGAGGGACAGGTGTGTTCTGCAGCAGCTGAAGCAATGGAATTAGCAATGCGCGTGGCCCTGTTACTTTCGACGAAGAATCGAGAAGGTAAGCGTATGTTTTTATAAAAACATACAAAGATTATAGAAAATTTGTGTGCTTGATTCCCATAAAACGTATTCACACCAGACTGGTTTGCAGCAATTATCCAGTTTCCTAGTACAACACGGCAATCAACGACACTAGTATACTTCGTTTTTGCAGGTGCAAAAAAGCCTTGTGTTTTTTGCAATTGATTTTATTTCTCCCAGACGCGTTTCGCCTTTTCCTTTAATACGTATCTTCAGTGGGATCTACAAGTACAATATTTTGTGAGATATATTGTTTCCAGATTATAAACAATGCACATATTTTTATTTATAATTTTCTGGGCCCGCTGCGTCATATATGTCATTTACAGACATTGTAAATTATTGATACCAAAGACCCTGCTTTTTATTAAATTATTTAATACGACAGGCCTGTTTCGGCGTTAATGCCATCGTCAGGTGTACCTTGTAACATCGCTGCTTCTCTTATATGTATACGTTCTTATTTACATATGTAAAAGAGCTGTTGTTATTATAGCTCTTATATAACTGTATATATAATTTTTAAAATTTAATTCTTAAGTTGTCGATGTTTGACAGCTATTTTGACACACATGCCAGCGATATTACGAATATACAAATACACAAGGCTTTTTTTTTCTCACCTACAAAACCGAAGAATTTCGGCCCTTGCTGCGGGAGATCGCCACCCAAACAAACTTGACTAACAGACTTGTTTGTCATGCATTGAAACGATTAGAGTAGTCTATCGTTTACACTAATGTCAGGGTATTTACAAACTAACTAAGGCATCACAGTCATAGGGTAGTCAACCTATAACCCAAAAATACCTATCAACATCGATATTATCGATATTATGTTATTATTTTTCAGCTATGTCGTTTTCGAAATAAAAAAGACTAACGAAATAAATTTAAAGAATTATGACCCAAACAAAAAATCTGGCTACACGCTAATTAATGAAATAAATCGCAATTTGCAATCACTTATGGCATCACTGTACTAGGTTTAGATGGAATACCAAAGGGCGGCGAATGAAAATTTGTGCCCAGCCGGGATTCGAACCCGGAATCTCCTGCTTACGAGGCAGACGCATTGACCACTCCGCCACCGAGGACACAGTGACCAGCCCGACTGCAGAGGACTCTTTCCTGCACGTCTCCCGCCACATCCAAATCTCCATTCGCCACGCTGTCTCTTTCATATTACCACAGCCTAATTGTTCTGTAATGCTCGCAGCCACAATACTGTATTCTCGAATGAAAGGGAACAGACCATGATGTATCGAGACACAATTAATTGTCGTCAGAAGCCCAGCCTCGGCTTGTATATATTTTTGATGACGTTACAGTGTTAAAATGAATGAAATAAATCGCAATTTTCGATGTTGTGGCATCACTGTAATAGGTTTAGATGGAATACCAAAGGGCGGCGAATGAAAATTTGTGCCCGGCCGGGCAATTATTTTTGTAGACAATAGGCACGAATTCATAACCTTTACAGTCAGAATACCTCCCAAAATGTAATCTTTATTTCGTTTAAACCATCATTGTTAACAACCTTTTATGACATATTAAGACTAATCAAAGGATGAAAAGTTTTAACAAAAATTTGATGAATTTAATATCGAAGTTGATGAATTTCATGAATTTTTTTCTTAAAACGGTATAACCCGATTCTCGCCACAATTCTTAAGAGTTGCATGGGTTTGCTTTGGATGATTGTTATTTGAGTTTTGAACTTCACATATCATAAACAAACAAAAATTACAAAAATCATGTATCCAAGTCGTAGCCTGTTGAGTATTACAAATGACAGCCAACGTTGCAGCTAGTCTTGAGCTTGTCGATGACAATCTGTACTAGATCTGTGAGTCCTAGCATTCTAAATTTACGAAGAGGTTCTATTTTATAGGGGCCTGCAATGCTCTTAATGTTTCGACATACATGAGAACTCTTTAACTGTTTTACGGCCTCTAATGACCAAGCCGTCGACGGGACTTTAAACTCTAAGCTTCCTTCTTCTACTGTTTGTAAAGGTATGAGGCCAAATTGCAGTGGTCATCGGTACTTACACATACAAACTACTTTAACTTAAACTAAGAACAACACACCACACACACACACACACACACACACACACACACACACACACACACACATACACACACAAACACAAACACACACACATGCACACACACACCCATGCCCGAGGGAGAACTCGAACCTCCGACGGGGAGCGTTGCTCAATCCGTACCAATGGGCCTTAGAGCGCACGGCTACACCCGTGCAGCCATACCTAACGATGACTGACAATTTAGTGTGAGCTGCTGTCACCTCGATACTGGGTTTGGCCATGAACATCCACAGTGGACCACGAAACAGTGGTCTCGTGTGACATATTGCATGGTCCTATGAATATCTGACCTGTGTTATACTCATGAGGGCGATATGGACAAATTTTCGCGACCCGCGGGTCAGATTCACATACAGAAACACCAGGGCCATATCGTCTTACGGAGTAACGCGAGCCGGCCGCGGTTGCCGCGGGGACTGAGGTGCTTCAGTCACGGTCTGCCCGGCCATTACGGTCGGGGGTTCGAATCTCCCCTCGGGCATGGATATTTGTGACGTCCTTAGTATAAGCTAGTTCAAAAGTAGTTTGTAAGTTTAGTGACTGATGACCCCGTCGTTAAGTCCCATAGACTATACAAACAGTTGAACAGTTGCGTAACGCGCCGAAAAGTATCACAACGTTTCGCCGCGGTGGAGTAGCCGAGCGGTCTTGCCAGGTGCCGTGGCATAGCGCGCCCGGTCAGAGGGCTGAACGCTCTCTGTAATCAAAAAGCTGAGAACACGGAGAACCAAAACGAACATACACGATCAGCGTCCGCAAGGCCAAGAACTACCAATAGAGCAAAAAAAAAAAAAAAACGTTTCGCTGCGGAGCGCGCGGTTTCTCGCCGTGCAGGTTCGAGTCCTCCCTGGGGCATGGGTGCGTGTGTTGTCCTTAGGTTAGTTTACCTAGGTTTAAGTGTAGTTTGTAAGCTACGGACTGATGACCACGCAGTGTGGTCCGATAGATTTATTGAACATTTGAACAACGTTTCGTGTAACATTACGTCGACAAATTATACCTCAAAACGCTTGGGAGAAGTTTCGTTGTATCTTCATCCCATTTCATTTATTTACACATATTTCTTACTGATTGTGCCACGAATTTCATGCGTGGGAAGAACTGAAACGAAACGAAGGTCTCCGGAAACGATGTACACTCCGCGTCAGCAAAGCTGTGCTCAGTTCTGGCCTGGATAATTTTCATACAGCCGCCAGGACAGGTACATGTTTTGTAGACACTCTTGCGCCCCTTCTCGAAATTATGGTATCCTGTGGAAATGCCGTAAGTAATGACTAAATGGAAGTGCCATGATTCAACACGAGAATGTGACGTATCTGCTGGCTCGTAGAATAATGAATTAGCCATCAAAGTTTCGTTCTCCAGCTCCCCCACACGTATCCCAATCGATGTCTTGTATAGTGGATGAATCTAGCACCAATCACACAACAGTCATAATTATTTGCTATTACTGGAAGATGCGAAAGTCTAGCGGTTTTATTTAACATAAGGTAGGTGACCCAAATCAGACCATGACCCAAATAAAACCTACAGTTTTTGTTTCTAACTCACACTGGGCAGTTGAGCGAAGGATGACATCCTTGTAGTTTCAGGTTTCTACGCTAGATGTGGCACTGCCAGTCACATGTTGCATCTGAACAACACTGTAGGTTATAATTTTAGGTAATTTTCATTTTTCGAACTAATATAACTATATCCGCCAAAACAGAAAATTGTTATACATTTTCGACTTCAGCGTGAACTGAATTATAAGACATGGCAGTTGAAACAACTGAAATATATAGTGGTAATCATTACAGAATCAGTGGTAAATGGAGATGTCCCAATGCGGTCAGCCGGTTGCTTGATTAGGAAATTGGTTTAATACCTGTTTCATCCTTTTGTGTGTCTTTTAAGCTTTGACATTCTGTTGGATTACCTAAAAATTTATAAATATAAGCATATTACTAGATTGAGCAGCACTAAAGTAACATTACAATAACACAGTTTTTTGTTGTTCTTCTTTCAATCTTATCGTTTTTAATTAATGCAAAATTATATGTAAAATGAGTAGAACTTTCATTTCCAATCTTTCACTCGTTGATTCTTGTATTGGCATTATTTAAAACCCCTGGATTTGATAAGGAAAAATTTGCAAATAAACGTATGAAAAATCGCAAAAAATAATTACAATATATTAGTAAAATTGAAGGTCGTCTTGATTTCCAATGAATTAACTACCATTTAAGCTAATTTGTTATTTTTCAGTCAAAATCCAACTTTTAAAAAAAATCGCAAACTTTAACGTGGCCTTATTTGGGTCACCTACCTCACATTTTAATTTAAAGCGTCACACGGAGTGTAAGAGCCCAATGCCATGTAACGTTTGCTAGGAAAGCTGCTGGGCTCCGTCAGTGGCGGAGAAATTGAAAGTCGGATGGAGCGCGTCGGCGTGCTTGTGCTGTTCGCTTCCTTCATCTTATTGTCATCAATATTTTCTGCGAGTTTCTTTTATTTTATTTTATTTTTTACATTTTTTACTGACGATTGATTTTAGTAATATATCCCTGACGGCGATTGTCAATGTCTTTTGCAGAACATACAATTTAAAGGCTCTTAGTTACCACGATCAGTTAGTTGGTATAATTCAAATACAGTGTGTCATATTTGCTAATAATAGTTGTTGTGGAGGAAACATGGACAGTGACTATGACTATCGCTTTCCGTGATATTGGTTTTTCATTATGTTTATTTTTCTTTCCTTTAGAGGAATAAATTTAAAATTTGCTGTGTGCAATTCTCTATTCGCAGTTTGTTAGCGTTGCTGTATTTTTTGCTTAAATATTTCTGTGTTTTTTTAGTGCTGCTCAATTTAGACGCGTTACAAGTGAGTTGGTTAACGCCAAGCAGTTTTGTTCTTCAGAATCTGAGCACAATAATTTCCCTGAAGCGCGGAAATTCGGACACTTAGTTTTCAATACTCTGGAAGTTTTCGACAAATATTTTGCTAGTCGAATTATTGTTCTGAATGCGGCCTTAATTCGCTGCCTGAATGTTGACTAGCGCATAGCCTAGGAAAAAAATGGACCTTGTGCACCCCACAAGTACCCTTTTACCCTACCCGAGTGCTTCTTTAGAGTAGTGCACCCCACCCGATAACGCAGATCCAGAAATCTGCAGTCAGACTCGGCGAAGCCTCTGGTTCTGACTATCCACTCGGCTCCGAACCGAAGCACACCTATCAACCCTGAGAACAATGATACAAGTCGACAGCTCTGCTTGAACCCCTCCTGCGAGGCCAGCAGTCTTCATCAATTCTGACAGCTGCCCATAGAACTGAGGATGACCTCAGAACCCAAGTGACAAAAAAAAAAGTTTGTAAATCTATCGGACCAAACTGCGTGGTCATCAGTCCGTAGCTTACAAATTAATTAAACCTAGGTAAACTAACCTAAGGACAAACACAGACACCCATGCCCCAGGGAGGACTCGAACCTCTACGGCGAGCAACCGCACGCTCCGCAGCGAGACTCTTCAGACCGCTCGGCTACTCCACCGCGGCACCAAAGTGACAAGCACCTTGTACGGCCGATAGCCGCCGGCAAGGCTGCCTCCACATCTCGGATGAGGCCCTCAGCAGACACAAAGAGTGCACGTTGGAATCCCCTCCCCCCCCCCCCCCCTCTCCCCCGTGCACCTGCTCGGACCCTGCTGAAGCAGTGGCCACATGTCCACTCACAGGAAAAACGGGTGTGGCCGAACGGCCAGTCTCCACATTGGCCTTCCGCCTCAAGCGACGAGAACGCCGTTCAACCTTCCACTCCCCTTGCAGAAAGGGCGGCTCGACCACATCCGGTACACCTAAAGGTGCCTCGACAGCAGGGACAGATGGCGACGCACGAGACACTTGAGTGTCCCATTCGACGCACCAGACTCTCCATCCCGAGGCAGCAATCTGAAGACGTCGCCAGCAGCACCCTCAGCTGTTCGCTAACTGCGGCCAACTCCTCCTGCGTCCGCACACAGCAGGCACACTTGCTATCCATCGTATCGATACCATTAACTGCGAAGAGTAGAAAACTAAATATCAGCTTGTAACTAGTATAGAACATTTATAAAAGCTGCTGGCAGCTACCTGAACTATGGTCAGTAACAGTGGTAACTATAGAGTCAAAACAACGAAACGGTCTCTGGCTGTTTTCGAAATAAACACGAAAATCAATGGATCACACAATTATCAAACACGCGAGAATAAAAGCTTTCTAAAAGCGAATCACAGGAAACAAAGAAGTGACAGGTAAGAAAAACACAGTTAATACTTAAATTGCGTAGCTTGCAGCACAAACGAAATTTGTCTAGTACGCGAGAATAAACCTCATAAAAACAGAAATGAAGAAACTGATCGGCAATAGAAATGCACACAAATTAAAGTATGCTACTTAGCGCTCACAACTTTAATGGCCCAAGAAAGCGCTACCCAAAAATCTGCTAACGGCCTTCAGCCACAATTTTCATGAATAAATCACGTAAAGTTCACCATGAGCCGAGGACAAAGAGATTAATCACTATAATGTCACTGGTACCCTTCGGTTTAGTATGCAAGCCAAAGTTTTCACTTAAAATGAAGGAAGAAAGGTGTCCACAAACTATCTATAATCAAAGTATTGATACAGACCAGTCGACGATTATCGTAAGCCGTGGCGGTGGTTAGATCACATTTAAGTTTCAAGAGCCCAAGTTCCATCAAAATAAGCACTGCCAGCCACTGAATAAAACAGATCAGATTCTGCTTTTGCAACACATCAATAGTAGGTTAACACATGCCCAGAACAGCTTCGTCAACACAATAAAGTTCACATGAATCGCGCCTCCACGCGCAAATGCTTTGACGGAAACAGAGGTCGCACTACGCTGTGCTTAACTATTCTGACTGATTGAGCAATCACAACTGCCACACATATACAGTGAAAGTCACTGGACCGAAATATATTACACTAGTTACTTACTCCTGTTACCGCCGACAGCATGTTCTCCAGAACCCAGGGAAACAACCAGAATCAAGTATGCCCGAACCATTAGGCGACATGCAGAAAATGACTGTGAATCAAACCCCCTTGTGCGGTTACTATCACTCTCTGACAGCCACATCGTGCTTCCACAACCAGCTCTCGGTACCGACTCCCCAGTCACACACTCTCCCCGACAGGCGGCAGGGTACCAGTGACCACAAAACCAAAAATAAAACTACTCCAGACAATCCAAGATATCGAACCCACGGATTATAAATCATTAAATGAAAGGCGTTATTTCATGCAGCATGATCTATTTGCGAAATTTCATTCAGCTCTTTCGAAGGCGAACATATAAAGTTAGCATCCACCTATATAGAGAGACATGATCATCATAGTAAAATAAGAGAAATCAATTCGAAAACAGAAAGATTTAGGTGTTCCTTTATCCCCCGAGCTGTTACAGAAGATAACTATAGGAAAATATAATAAACTGATTCTATAAAACCCTCTGTCATGCTCTTCAATGTGACTTGCAGATTATCCATATAGATGTAGATGTACTTGTCTATTACGAGGAGCATTAAAGTTTCCAAAGAAATGGCCGCCATACAAAACTGTTTGTAATTGCATGAAACGGCACGGAGGTACTTTAATTCCAGAAGCCCCGCACGTGGTTCACCATTGTAAACCACTTAAATATCTGTAAGAATGCATTGTCTCGCGTAGACAACATTGAGTAAAAAGTTTTCGGGTGTCCGTCGGCTTCAAGTGGTCAAATCTCCACGAGCTTTCGGCCGCGCACTCCTTGGTAAGTTGTATGACTGCCTAGTGGCCGCTAGTACGGGCTTATACACACCAACTGCCAACAGTGACGTCATTTATGCCCTGCGTCATCACCATACACGGTTATGCGTTGACACGGTGCTCGATTCGCCCGCTTCAATTCTGCGATCGCTGTATCCGAAGCCGCGCTGAGCTGCAGGCCTCCGTCTACGTTAACGGTGTCGTCAGTGGTTTTAATTTCGATGGGTTCTTTAATTAGACAGTCCCGGTGAGCTACAACGGAGGTTTCATCAAATTCCATGACCGTTTACTAACGCATGCGCAGCTAAAGCAGATTTCTCTGCTTATCGTAAAAGATAAAATATTTCATGTTCCTTCCTGCGTTGCTGATGGCCACATGGCGATGTCACGGAACACCAATGACTTCCGGCAGCTAGAGTATATAAACCCGTCTAGGGGCCCCTAGGCGGTGATAATACTTGACACCGGCTAGTGAGTGCCTGGCGGAAAGCTCGTAGACGCGGACGGACACCAGAGACCTTTTTATTCCACGTGAATATCTGTGCACAACCTGGGTTGTCTTTCATCATCGTCACAGAAACTACGGCAGCTCTCTGGGGCGATTTTCTTCCCCATCCCTGACCTATCCGAGCGTGTGCTCCTTCTCAAATAACCACAGTGTCGACGGGACTTTAAACCCATATCTTCCTTCCTTCCAGTTTGAATCTCATCAGTGTCTGGGCAGCGCCAT
Source organism: Locusta migratoria (assembly GCA_026315105.1). NCBI lineage: Eukaryota > Metazoa > Arthropoda > Insecta > Orthoptera > Acrididae > Locusta > Locusta migratoria. Next base: position 111,124,911 of record CM048747.1, read on the forward strand.
AGCATTTATGAGTACTATCTTCACGAATTGAAAGTTCTCATTCAATAAAAATACTTTGAAGATGCAGAGAAAATATTATGACACGACGGTAAAACAAATTGTATATATATTTCATCCTCATTAGTTTTTGCCTATATTCGCAGGTCCTTTGCGCCTCCATTTTCTACAATTCATTCCATTATTCCACCTCTTAGTTTTGCTGTAGGTACTGCCATCCATCACATCATCCAGGATCTGAATTATATTTCTCCCCGTTTTCTCTTCCCTTCCACATAGCTCTCTGAAACTGTTTTCACAAGTCTCTACTTCTTTCGTCTTATATGCCCAATCCAGTTTCATTTCCTAATTTTCATTACATCCAATAACTGCCTTTGTTCTCACAAAATTCTTCACTCTGTGCATCCAGCTTATTCTTTCCATCCTCCATCATGTCCTATCTCAAAACCCTCCAGCCTTGCCCTGTCTTCCCTCTTCAATAAACGTCGACATCATACAGAAGAACAGTCCACACTTTCACACGAAACATTTATCAATATTTTCCTTACAATTTCAGTGGCCAGAGTTCGGGATGGGGCGGCGCCTGTTTGCAGCACTAACCCATAATATTACAATTCCCCAACCACACTGCCAGATGGCCAGCCATTCAAGAGAAAAACACCCCTAAACTTTCGGCCCTACGTTATATATCCTTACGAGCGCTCTGGGAACCGAATGGCTCGGGGCCGAAGTTCTAGCTGAAAAGTGTAGCTAGGCAAAGGTTTTGTGCTCGAATCCGCCTCTCGTGATTATTTTTTCCATTATATCGTTTTTTTTTCACATTCTTGTTCACTTAACTGTTCAATACGTTAATTTACTATAATAATACACATACAATATTGTTAACAATTCGTGCATCGTATTTTCTAAGTAACTGTTTGCTTTATTGAAAAATAAGTATACAACCTCGTTCAAATTGAAAACTTCCGTAATTACGTAATGAAATTTTACGACCAATTTATTTCCTTCAAATATTAGTTCGTTTATGTGCATTTTCAACTCTTCACGGCGTAATGTACAGTCCAATAGATTTCGGGAATGCAGCCGCGTAAAATTCACTTCTTCTGCTGATATTTCGGCCGGGTACCTTCCGGCCATCTTCAGAGTGAGTCGAAGACTGTCGACGAGGTGCCGGGCGCAGCCTTATAAGCCTGATCGCGGTGGCAATGCGCGTGCGCGTCACAGATGCTGGTATACTGCATATCGAAGTACTCACACGCGTGCGCCCCCCGTGGCGGAAGCGCTCCGGTGTTCACTTATCGATATATGCTCGGCGGCGGCAACACCTTCACGTCTTCTCTGTGATTTCAATACTCCAAGTGCAGGGTTCCAAGCCTTGTCTAAATTAAAACCTTTATCTCTGTTTAATAAGTTGTTGGCCAGTCTAATTTCAACAGCTTCCTTAAATATAGCATCCCAAAACGAAGATATGGGTGTCAAAATCTTGACATCGCTATAGTTCATTGAATGACCAGTTTCTATGCAATGTTCAGCCACAGCTGACTTGTCTGGCTGCAATAGGCGGGTATATCTTCTGTGTTCAACGCATCTCTCGTGGACAGTGCGTATTGTCTGGCCTATATATGAATTATCACAATTTCCGCAAGGGATCTGGTACACACCTGACTTGCGAAGCAACAAATCATCCTTCACTGACCCGAGTAAGGCTGCAATCTTCACTGGTGGCCGGAAGATAACCTTAACACGATGTTTGTCGAGAATGCGGCCTATCTTTGACGAAAGAGCGCCCACGTAAGGTAAGAAGGCTCTTGATCTATAACTATTATTTTCGTCTTCTTCTTCCACGTCTCGTGCTTGCATTCTTGGACTCACATCGAATGCTCTGCAAATCTGTTGCTGCGAATATCCATTTGCTTTGAAAATGCTCTTCAGGTGTGTGAGCTCTTCCTGCAAGTTGTCATCGTCCGATATACAAATTTACTATGGAAATGGAAAAGGCTGCCTCCCTTTTTTGGATGCACTTGTTCGTCGAAAAGCTGATGGTACATTAGGACATGCAGTATATCGGAAACCAACCCATACGAATCTGTATTTACATGCCAGTAGCTGCCATCATCCCTCAGAAACCGCAGGGGTCCTTAAGACATTGGTGCACAGAGCACATTGTATATCGGAAGATGACAACTTGCAGGAAGAGCTCACACACCTGAAGAGCGTTTTCAAAGCAAATGGATATTCGCAGCAACAGATTTGCAGAGCATTCGATATGAGTCCAAGAATGCAAGCACGAGACGTGGAAGAAGAAGACGAAAATAATAGTTATAGATCAAGAGCCTTCTTACCTTACGTGGGCGCTCTTTCGTCAAAGATAGGCCGCATTCTCGACAAACATCGTGTTAAGGTTATCTTCCGGCCACCAGTGAAGATTGCAGCCTTACTCGGGTCAGTGAAGGATGATTTGTTGCTTCGCAAGTCAGGTGTGTACCAGATCCCTTGCGGAAATTGTGATAATTCATATATAGGCCAGACAATACGCACTGTCCACGAGAGATGCGTTGAACACAGAAGATATACCCGCCTATTGCAGCCAGACAAGTCAGCTGTGGCTGAACATTGCATAGAAACTGGTCATTCAATGAACTATAGCGATGTCAAGATTTTGACACCCATATCTTCGTTTTGGGATGCTATATTTAAGGAAGCTGTTGAAATTAGACTGGCCAACAACTTATTAAACAGAGATAAAGGTTTTAATTTAGACAAGGCTTGGAACCCTGCACTTGGAGTATTGAAATCACAGAGAAGACGTGAAGGTGTTGCCGCCGCCGAGCATATATCGATAAGTGAACACCGGAGCGCTTCCGCCACGGGGGGCGCACGCGTGTGAGTACTTCGATATGCAGTATACCAGCATCTGTGACGCGCACGCGCATTGCCACCGCGATCAGGCTTATAAGGCCGCGCCCGGCACCTCGTCGACAGTCTTCAACTCACTCTGAAGATGGCCGGAAGGTACGCGGCCGAAATATCAGCAGAAGAAGTGAATTTTACGCGGCTGCATTCCCGAAATCCATTGGACTATTAGTTCGTTTAGTACTGAATATTCTGTGCATGGCAGAATAATAATCAGATTGTGTAGTCTATGAATATTATTATCCTTATTCGCTAGGTTCCTACTGCACAAGAGTCCGAATTATATTTGTCCTAAAACATCCAAAACAGAAGATAGTTGAACATTTTGCGCATCAAATAAATGAGAATTTTTTACACGAGCAGGTTGTTTTGAAGACACCTGTCGAAAGCAGAACTTGTTAACATGAAAATTGTGTCTTTCTGCGGTTAGTTTCGATGCGAGCCGTGCGGATTGGATCATATAATAATTGATAGTCAACGATCGTGTAAATTTCAATACAATATTCTCGTGAATTAATGTGTAATTCAATTTCACTTAATTGTAGTGTTCACAATCTGATTATTATGCACAGAATATTCAGTACACAAAACGAACGAATATTTGGGGGAAATAATTTGAACGTAAATGTTCAAAATGTTGGAATAACACAAGTTTTCAATTTGAACACAGTTCTTTTAGTTAGTTTTCAATTACGCAAATAGAAAATACAAAGCACGAATTGAGAACAATATTGCATATTATATTGCATATTGTGTAACTGTAGTCAATTAATGTATTCATCAGTTAAATGAACAAGAATCCGAAAAAAAATCACGGGTGGAGGATTCGAACACGGTACCTTCGCCCTGCTACATTTTCCGCCTAAAAACTTCGACGACCCCACCATTCGGTTCACATAGCGGACGTACGTGTATATTGCGTAGGACCGAAAGTTTTGGAGCATTTTTCTCGTGAATGGCTGCCCATCTAGCCGAATAGCTGAGGCATTGTAACGTTATGGAATAGTGTTGCAAATAGGTGCCGCCCCATCCCAAACCCGACATTACCTTCGTTAAACCTTTGTCCATATTGCTGCATGAAATTCTTCTTTTTCTATAAAATGCTACTGCGTGTGTAATGAGGCTAATTGTCTTGTGCCGCAGTGGAGTGGCCGAGTGGTCTAAGGTGCCTTGCTGCGGAGCGCACCGGTGCTTGCCGTCGGATGTTCGAGTCCGTCCTGGGTCATGGGCGTTTTGTGTGTGTGTGTGTGTGTGTGTGTGTATGTGTGTGTGTGTGTGTGTGTGTGTGTGTGTGTGTGTGTGTGTGTGTGTGTTGTTCTGAGATTAGTTTTAGTTTAGGGACTTATATCCATAGCAATTTGGTCCAATAGTTTTACAAACATTTGAACTGTCTTTGTGCTCATTGCATTTGATGGTTCCCTGTTGGTACTCGAATCATATCTGTTGTCAAAATGTCTTCTGGCCATTGTCCTCTGTTATATATTTCGTTACATAACCTCAATATTCCTTTCAGTCGTTTATGGTTGAAACATTGTAGAATTTCACCCTGTATCTTATCTGTACCCATGACTGCTTTCCCGTTTGCATTGCCGTTTTTGCACTCTTTACTTCCTCCTTGAAGACTGTTGGTCCTTTTTCATCGTCATTCTTGGAATTCAAATTTCTAGCTTCGTTGGTTGTGATTTGTGTCATATAAGTCCATTAATGAGGGCCGTTGATGAAAAATACACACTATTTCAAAAATGTACAACATCCATAGTTTTGGAGATATGACAATGAAAGTTTTTACGCTTTACATAAAAGTTACACATTTACATATAAAAATCCTTTTATTATATATTCAACTTTTTAAAATGAATTTTGAAGATTTATTTAAAAAAATTATCTTCTTTTTTCTCAGACAGTATTTAAGAGATTTCTACAAACATTTCTCTGTTTCATCTCTTTATAGGTTGTAAGCTTCTCTCATGGGGTTTTTGGGTTTGGTCAAACACGAGAATTTTCCTATTTTATAAATTATAATTCCACAAGTACAATTTTAAATTCATCCAAAATTCCAAGCACTTCGCCTCATGTATGAGCTTGCAATCGGAATTTCAAAATTTTCTCTTGAGAAAACGTTTTTTAGGTTTACGCGTACAAAATTTCATAATTCTAGCAATCGTAGAAACTGAGGAAACGGTACATAAACTTTAAAAAACAAACTTTTCAGGAAACGGAATTTAAAGTTAAACCTAACTCTTTTTCCTTATCTCACTTCTTCAGAAGGCACCACATTTGTATTCTGGGTCGTCTTTCCCTTCAAGTCTTGTCTTCTGGTTCTTGTTGTCTGTCTTCTTTCCTTTAAAGGTCTTCAAATGACTTTTCAGCTGCAGAGGCGCTGTAAATCTATTTTTCTAGGTATGTCTTGAGTAAAATTTCCTATTTGAAGCCCATTCCTCCTAATACCTTCATCCTCCCGACGTTCTCATCATTAAATAGAAGAACTGCATCATAAGTCACAATTCTGACCACTGCAGCAGATGTAAATGTGATTTCAGGGCATCGTTTACATAGGAGTGAATTTAGAGACGCATTTGGATTCTGGGGTTTGGTTTCAAGGTCAGTTAATCTAAATCCAGTGTACCGAGATTTATCGTTGTAGTATGCACCATTCACCTCATTAATGTTTCGCTTGGAGCTGCTAGGAGACTAGTTAACATTTTCAGTAGATGTTCTTACTTCATTGCTGGTTTGTCGTCTTCTATTCACTAATTTATTCAAACGCAATTTATCCAGTTTTTATACACTCTTTGTGATTGTGCCATAAGTGAATGAAGAAAGAATCGAACACTTGTATGAATCTCCGTCAGTATCTCAGTACACAAAAAATAATGTATGAAAGTTTATCGTAATGATGGTTTACGATCAGCAACTAGGAATATTTTGTAAATCAATTTATTTTGTCCGTCGCAGTAGCACAATTTTGAAGTCAGTGACTAGTTTCGGACTCTACCGTCCATGGTTTGATAATGGGCGGTAGAGTCCGAAACTAGTCATTGACTTCAAAATTGTGCAACTGCGACGGACAAAAATAAATTGTTTTACGAAAAAATAAATAAATAAAATTGCTTCGTCATAAACGATGGAGCTAGTTTGTTATTGTTTATAAGATACTGAACAGAGTCAAAGATGATCTATAAAACAAAAGAGTATGTATTACTGCCTTCCTGATGTATCCCGCACCTGTTTGGTTAGAAGTAAAACACAGAATCGTTGGTCATTGAGCTGGTATTGAAGTACTGCTTCAAAACGTGGGCGTGACATGGATGGCGGGTCACACTTTTAATTAATTTTCAGGCATTTCGGATGCGATTTCAACATTGAAACTTTGGGACCTTATTGTCCATGAGTTGTACTAACAAATAAAAAATAAATCGAAAATTGACATTTTTGGTTAATTTCATTAACGTTCCCCTTTAAATAAGCTTCCCATCTCTGTAGGACGCCCTCGTGAGCTTTGTACACTACTTTTCGTGTTTACTGAGACTTCCTGGTATATGGTGCTCCTATGTTGCGGGCCCGCCGCAGTGGCCGAGCGGTCTGCGGCGCGCCAGTCACAGTGTCCACGGCCGCTACGGTCGGTGATTCGAATCCCCACTGAGGCATGGATGTTTGTGTCGTCTTTAGTACAAGGTAGTTCATAAGTAGTTTGTAAGTTTAGGGACTGATGACCCCGCAGTTAAGTCCTTTAAGCTTAACAAACATTTCAACATTTAATGTTGACGGCCTTTTACCCTGATGTACCTTCTTTCTACTATATCAGCTTTCTTTCGGTGGTTTACTTAACATGTAGGATGCACCGCAACTGCTAGACAGCATCAAAGAATACTTATGGCCCACAAGAACACACGTCTGCTCCAGTGTGTTCTGTTAGCACAGGCTAAATGGAGACACGCGTGGTGCAAGTTAACAATTCCCCGAATATTTGGCTCGACAGTCCATGTAAATGCACTGGGGTTTAGCAGCGCGGAAACACGTGCAGCGGTAATTGTACGTGCCTCTCGCTGTTGTTACCGGAGCTGGTAATTGAGGAGTCGGGTGCAAGCGGCAGGGCCGGGCCGGTGCATTTCCCTGCCCAAGGGGCGCTCCGCGCTGCGTTATTTAATTTCTGTCGGGGAAAATCCGACCGCGTCAATTAACGGGGGGAGGGGATGGGGGGGCAGTGTGGGGAGCGTCAATGGGGGCTCTCAGCGCGGGCTCAAAGTGGCGACAGCTGAGGGCGCAGGAATTCCAATCAGCCAGCGTCTACCTGCTGCAGGCACCGGCTCTGGCTGCCTCTGCCGCCTGCAGTGGCTTTCTAGTATAGCAGTGACAGGCACCTCAGCTGCTTACGGTAACACGTTCGAACGATTGACTGGTGATTTATTTTCACTCGGACCTGACTTATTTTGTGACGAAAATTGAATTTACGTGGCCAACAATACGATATATACCAAGAAAAAAAATTACCACGATATCAGTATAATTTTGACGTCACGCCACTAGGATAGATAGTAGGCAAAATCGCATAACAACCAGCTAAAAACATCTATCTACAGGGTGTTACAAAAAGGTTCGGCCAAACTTTCATGAAACATTCCTCACACACAAAGAAAGAAAATGTGTTATGTGGACATGTGTCCGGAACACTTAATTTCCATGTTAGAGATCATTTTAGTATTGAAACTTCCTGGCAGATTAAAATTGTGTGCCAGAACCGGGACTCGAACCTGGGACCTTTGCCTTTCGCGGGCAAGCGCACTACCGACTGTGCTATCCCGAGGAGAGCAGGAGAGCTTCTGTGAAGTTTGGAAAGTAGGAGGCGAGGTACTGGCAGAAGTAAAGTTGTGAGGCGGCATCGTGAGTCGTTTCGGGATAGCACAGTCGGTAGTGCGCTTGCCCGCGAAAGGCAAAGGTCCCAGGTTCGAGTCCCGGTTCCGGCACACAATTTTAATCTGCCAGGAAGTTTCATATCAGCGCACACTCCGCTGCAGAGTGAAAGTTTCATTCTGCATTTTAGTATTTCTCTTTAAATATAAATTGAAATAATTCGGCAGACAATTGTCATAATACCTAATTGTTTCGTTAGTATGTACTGTACTGCCGGCCGCGGTGCCCGAGGGGACTGATGCGCTTCAGTCACGATCTGCACGGCCACTACGGTCCGGGCTTCGAATCCCCCCTCGGGCATGGATATTTGTGCCGTCCTTAGTTGTAGGTAGTTCATAAGTAGTTTGTAAGTTTAGGGACTGATGACCCCGTCGTTAAGTCCCTTAAGTACATATTTTGTACTGTACTTCCTCGACTTGGCCCAAATGTGAACTTTTGGGCAGGAATTGTTGGTGATGTCTTGATTGGGCCTCACGTTCTTCCACCTACGCTCACTGGGGCATGTGATCATGATTTCATACGAGATACTCTACCTGTGCTGCTAGAACATGTGCCTTTACAAGTACGACACCACTTGTGGTTCATGCACGATGGAGCTCCTGCATATTTCATTCGACGTGTTCGTAAGCTTCGGAACAACAGATTCGGTGGCTGATGGATTGGTAGAGGCGGACCAATTCCATGGCCTCCACGCTCTCCTGACCTCAACCAACTTGACTTTCATTTATGGGAGTATTTGAAAGCTCTTGTCTACGCAACAACGGTACCAAATGTAGAGACTCTTCGTGCTCGTATTATGGACGCATGTGATAGAATACGCCATTCTCCAGGGCTGCATCAGCGCATCAGTGATTCCATGAGACGAATGGATGCATATATCCTCGCTAACGTAGGACAGTTTGAACATTTCCTGTAACAAAGTGTTTGAAGTCAAGCTGGTACGTTCTGTGGCTGTGTGTTTCCATGATTAATGTGATTTGAAGAGAAGTAATGAAATGAGCTCTAACATAGAAATTAAGCGTTTCTGGACAGATGTCCACATAACATATTTTATTTCTTTGTGTGTGAGGAATGTTTCCTGAAAGTTTGGCCGTACTTTTTTGTAACACCATGTACATCTAAAATTGTTGTTTTCCAGTTTGAATTCATATTTCAACGGTGTATTTCGAATTCTGGTCTATTTTGTAACGTTACTAATTTTTATTTTTACTCTTCATGGGATACTTCCCGTTCAAATTTAGACACACGAGTTTCAGAAAATCGGGGACAAGTAATAATAGAAGTAGGGAATCTATTTATTAAATAGGAAAATAGTTATATATAAAAATAATTGTAAGTACATGAAGAAAAACCGGAAAGTCACTTTCCACTTCGTACCGCGTGATCAAAAAGTCAATATAAATTTGAAAACAATAAATGTATATACGGTAGTAGCAATGCAATGCAGCAATGCAAGTTGAAATTTTCTCATGGAGCCGATCGTACAGATTCTGAATGTAGTCTTACGGAATGGCTTGCCTTCCAGGTTCCATCTGATGCCTCTGTTGGGCCAGATTTCGTGCTGGTTGTGCAGACTGCGCAAAATAACGTTTCATCTGGGTCCAAACAAATGGGGGACAGATCTGGGGGTCGTGTTGGCCAGGACAGTTGACGTACAACTTGAAGAGCACGTTAGGGGTACAGGATACATGTAGACGTGAATTGTCCTGTTGGGAAGCATATCGCCTTGTTGGCGCATGAACGGCAGCAAGACGGGTTGAATAATGGTTTCAACGTACCGTGCACTATTCAATGATCCCTCAGCGATTACAAGAAGAGAACGGCCAGGGTAGGTGTTATACTGGAGTGTATACGGCAGAGGCACACAGGGCCGACACCCGGCATCATGGTGTGGGCATTGATATCCTACATTGGACGTTCTCCGCTGTGATCGTCGAGAGAGCATTGAACAGTGCGCGGTACATTGAAACCAACATTCATCCCATCTTGCTGTCGTCCATGCACTAACAAGGCGATATGCTTTTCCAACAGGACAATGCACGTCCATATGTATCCTGAACCATCAAACATGCTGTTCATGGTGTACGTCAACTACCCTGGCTAGTACCATCCCCAGATTTGTCCACTATCGAACATTGGGTCCGGATGGAATGTCATCTGCATGGCCGGCACGAAATCTGACCAAACTGAGGCACCAGGTGGAAACGGCATGACAGACCATTCAACAAGACTACATTCAGCTTTCATTGCTGAAAAGTGGGGTGTACACGGTACTACCGTCGACATTTCGTACGTTCTCGTGACTCAATTAAGGTACTGTGGCACTGCCCGTGTGATCGTTTGTTGTATACATCCTCTAGAGTATGTCAATAAAATTTCCCTCCGCTGGTTCGACGAATTCATGGTGTTCTTTTTCATTTTCCAGGAGTGTATAAACAATTATAAATACATTTATGTTTGGACAGAGTAACAGTCCTTAACGTAAATTGCTTTAGCCGAGAAACGGGCTGCAATCCTAGGCATTACAGTTGGCCAAAATCTTCTTCAGTGCATGATGACTGGCAAAAATAGCAACTGCTCAGGTAATACGCTGTCTGATCTCCACAAATGAGATTCTCAGTAACTGCATTACCTCTAGTTCTAAGTGCCTTGACTCAATATATCCAACACTCAAAGTTCCTAAGTTAAGTCAATGTCATTCTAGAAGCTGTCGCAAACAGTAATCAGGCATCACGAAATATATCTTTGCAGCAGATATATCATAATGTCCACGCTACACATGGTTCAAGGTAAGGCATTTAAATTATACGGACTAACAGGGAGGAAAGGATTCGGGCTGCACTAGGACACTGAAATACTTCATTGACGGCAAGTGAAATTTTGCACTGGTCGAGGAACTCAGAGCCAGATTTCCTGTTTCAGGACATCAGTTGCCTTAATCCTTAGGTTACACGGACACGCTTCCAAACCCACAAAATGCGCTAAGTGTCACTCTCCATCGTTCATTCTTTTAATGCTCGCCATGAGTATTTTCTTACGGGAAGGTGCAGCTTAAAACGCTCGCCCGGTTCAAATTTGAATATGCCGCTTTTGGATAACAAAGTACGACATCTAGGGATACGAAGCAACGTCGTCACCTCCCCCTAAAAAATTCTAGGCTGTGCCCTCAGCAGGTAGGGTGATGCTCACCGTCATTTTCGACGTCCGAGGAACGGTACTCATCGAATTCCTCGAGCACGGAAACATCATTAACAGTGACGTGTACTGTGAAACTTTCGGTAGCCTAGTCACGTGCATAGGGCCTGGGATGCTCACGAGGGAGTGATTCTGCTCTATTATAACGTGTGTCCATAGTAGGAATTGTAATAAATATTTTGCTGTTTGAGTACTTATTTATTAACAAGAAGTTCAAGGACAATAGCAAATATCAGTATTTGGTAATTTTGTGGTCTTAATGTTCTAGTTAACTAAAAATATTATTCCTAATCTTTTTCAAAGGTTATTGTAATCAGTCTAAATTAATTTTCTTACTAAAATAAATAGTAAAAAAGGTTACATATTTATAAATATAAAAAAGAAGTCACTTCTAGTTTCGGAAATATGACCTTAAAAAACAAACAACATCAATAGTTTCATAATTACCTGACATCTTATACAGGTTGTTTTATAGGAGGCGATCTTTAATGTTGGGTTGTTTGGTTAGGACAGAAGGACTAAACTGCTAAGGTTATCAGGGGAAGGAGTGATGATAGGAAAGGATGGGAGGGGGAAAGGAAATGTAGTTCGGGAAGTAAAGAAGGAAGGAAGACTGCATTAGATCGGGGCCCCGTGCTAACCACGCACGAACTCAGGAAAGAACCGTGAGCCCTGGGGGGGGGGGTGTATCTTTAATGTAATGGTTATGAATCCCTTTATCAGATCTTTATTTTTCATGGATCGCTTTTTGATCTTATACTGATGACTAGTTTCGACTCGTTAAAGAGGCATCATTAAATCTGTAACGATTAAAATACAAAACTGAAGTGATTAACAGTGTCTAACTGTATAGTTAATGTGGTACATTATTAATCTAGATGTTCAATATTTCAGCTACACAATCTATAGAAAACAGTCCGGTTGAAAATAGCTTGTTTAAACAGAAAATATTTTTCATGTTCATACCTTAACTGTCCAGGCATGGTAAGAAATATGTTTCATATGAATCAACATCATAGTGGCACGTTATAAATAGTATGCACATCATCAGTCAAATATGCCTTTGGGTCATGTTGTTCAAGACCCTATGTTATACTGTCCCACACGTCCAGGTAGTGTGTCATCACAGCAAGAACTGTAGATGGGCTGATGCAATAAGCATAAATACTTATAAATGATCTAACTTCCACCAGGTGGCAGCAGGTTGGGGGCATGAATCGATATGTTTGATATCCAATGATGTGCAACATTTATACTTGTCACAATAAAACTTCATAAACTATCTGTCATTTTACATATTTATATTGAATTTTGGTGTAAGAGGATGCAGACTGTTATTGTAATACTGTATAATATTCATTTTCCTTTGGATTTAATCATTAGAATGTCGACGTATAACACAACCCCACAATATCGAATTAGATGAGTACAGTATGTTACAATATAATACAACAGAACGAAACATCTCTTATAAATAAAATATCACAATTCAAGTTATAGAATGAAGAAATGTCTAAGTGATTATTTCAAGTGAGAAATGACTTAATGTCTAAGTTACTTTTCTCCCCCCCCCCCCCCCCCCCACATACGCACATTTCTTTCGTTTAATTTGACACATGAATATAAATACAGTTTAGTGTGCTGTCAAACAAATGGTTTTAATATGATAATAAATATTATGTCGCAGAAATGTTGCCCAATGTCTAGGCTCCATACAACTTTACTATATTACAATAGACAATTTCTAGTTATTCGTCAAATAGCATTCTACAAAACAGTCTAAATTTTCATATTTCTACTTTTTTTAAATTTAGATAGATATATATATATATATATTTTAATCTATGGAAAATAAAGATCTCATAAAGGGATTCATAACCATCAATAGTTTTATCTCCCAATCGACTTCTTATAGGTCTACATATCTAGCCAGGAACGTAAAATACTCTTTCTGCTTACACACTTGTTGGTTTGATGGTTAATAAATGGTCATGCAACAAAGTTAAATACTTACATTTTACTCCATCAGTTTCAAATGCTGACGTTTCTTTTTTTAATATACTTTGAATATGCATATAAAATGATCTGATAGAAGAACGAAACGAATAATGATAGTTTAAAAACACTTTTTATTTAATTTATTTATTTTTACTACGAGCTTATTTCCGGCGAGTTCACTGAACCGGTGAACACATAGACGCGCCACCACTGGTGTTCGGAATGGATCCCAGGAATACGGAAAACACCCTATAGAGCAGGAATATTGGGTAGTGTATTAGCAATGTTATCGATCGCAATGATAGCTCTTTCGTTGAATTGTGTTATTGGAAGGTGTATGATGTAAAGTGAATAGACAGCGACTGGGTTCGCTTCCCTGCCCACAAGTGGCTTTTTAACGTGCGAGGAAATACTCGCCAGAATATGATGTGTTGACGAACTTTGCATCTTTCGTCTAAGCATTGCCTGTTTTTGTGGTTGCTCTGTTACGTTGGGACACTAAAGAAATAAGCTAAGAAGCATGGGCAGGTGAATATTGGATTTATAACTATCTAATTTTCGAGTGGATGTTAGTAATCTCTAGTACGAAATATACATATTCGTTTGAGGCAAACAAAATCGTGTGACTAATGGCTGTAATTTTTTTTCTTTCTAGTGGTCATTGTGAGAGTGAAGGTCGGGGTGAGAGATAAAATGGGGAAAGTTTAATTTTTACAACTCACAACCACCAACTGCGAACCAAATTCCTAAACATGCAAAAACACTGTAAATGTGATTGCTACTGTTTGACTCGTTTTCTAGGGGATGATATCACACGTTCGCAGCTTTCCTTCCCTGCATATGATTAACAAAAAAATTCATAATAAAGTCAGGTTCATGAGAGAAAGGGGTGTACTAACTAATATTTTTGTAAACACGTGAAAGTTCACTTTATGTTGTTTATTACACAATATTAGAACCCTGTGGCTGATACGTCTGTACGTCGACACATTTATCAAATAAAGTTATAGCTCGTGAGCCCCCAGACAAAATGAATATTTGTCACAAATTCTTTCACACCATGTGGCTGTCTCAAACACCGTTTATGTTCATGCCTATGCGACGACACGTGTTACATTAACAAATCACTGTCACTTTAATTCAATGCGATGCACACCTTGTTCCACCGGCTAAATATTCACAAACACACAGTAGCACTCAATTCAACTTGGTGCAGTCTACGACGAGCAACCACACACAAATGTATAACCTCCACCTGAAGATCCACATGCCGACTGCCGCAGAGCGACGCCGTCCGGCCAGCTACCCCACGTGTTCCCGACTCGTCACTTCCAGACCTCAACTGCCGGGGTTTTTTCCCCTATGTCATCAACTTCCCCATGTGAGCTGTTCTAACCGATTTGCCAACGTACAGCGCTCAGCCAATACATTTCTGAAACTTTACTTAAAATCAAAATAATTACACTACACATTAAACAAATATCTTCTTACGTTTTCATATTAGTATAAACATCCTTTGTACTATTTATTATAATCGTGCAATTTCTTATATCACAGATAAGTGATTTAACTGAATATTTCAAGGTAAAATACACAAGATTAATTGAAAATAAAATGAGAAATAGTTAATATATTATTTTTATAAATAAACATTGTCATGCTAGTTGTGTAACTGTCTTGTATTCATTGGTAATTTATTACTTTTCATTGTCAATTAAACATATTACGTCAGATGTGACTATATCAGCTAATGTATTGTTTATTTATCAACAGGCTATTTTGTAATGAGGGCCTTAAAGGTTCCTAACTGCATCGTATTACTTCAAATGCCAGTAGTATTAGATATTTTATTTCACGCTGTGCACTGCACTGTGCCTGGCACTCGCCATTGTCCCTCTCTCCCCTCACCGGAAACGAAAATTGGAAAATCCTAAACTGGAACAAGCCACCAACGTCGGCCTGCTCGCTGGGCTCCTGTCAGCTACAAGTACACAGCAAATCTCAACGTGGAGAATTTCTACATTTGGCCTAACTATAAATGTTGTCACCCAACTGTGTACATAAATTGCTACCATAATTAATAAGATTAAAATTGTGTAACATTTAGTGCATTGGCATGGTCAATGTTTGCCGTGAACTTCATACTGTTTAATTATCAAATGCTATTAATTACCAATATTTCTATTGGGCGGTAATCTTACATCATCCTCCTCTACTTAACAACAGTGTTGTCAAAACGTTAAATTAATGTTTCCTTTACAGGCACTAAGAGTAATGACTGAAGCCGTTCTATCATTAGAATCCACATCTATGGCACTTTGCTCCATCTACAAGTTCGCTCCGAAAGTAACATTTAAGAGCTTATCAATTTAAGTTTGCTTCCAGAAAGGCCATGACACAGCTTTGTACCACATATTAAAAAATACTGGTGTTCTGAACAACTTTCTTGGTCTTGTAGTCGATGTTTAACTTCAACATTAATCACTAAGTATAAAATTTGTTTCTACGAAAGTCAAACCTGCGATTGGAACCAATGAAACATTAACGAGACAGCTGTTGACGTATTAATGACTCTTTCCATTATGATATTTTAGTAAAAAACCTCCAATGCAGCCGTAGATTACACTATTCTTGCAACTTTCACATCTTTTATGTACTTTAAGTATTGTTCGGTATCAAAGACGCAATTTTCGGTTTCCCCTGATACGATCTCTTCAAAGAATTTTAAAACGAAAGCAAACCTGGCTCTTTTTCTAAAGCGAAATTCTGTCTTCCTGCAATTGCGAAGTCTCTCTTTGTTTTCAATCGAACTTTCCTGTTGGAGGACGCTGCTTTATTATTATTATTTGCCTCAAAAAGAACACTGGAGTCCTTCTCATTATAGAGTAATTAGGGGTCTCGTAAAATCGCAGTGGCCCGTTTAAAGCAGTTTCCTACTGAAACGACAGTCGCTCGCTTTGATTACTTTCTCTTTCTCATTCACGCACCAAGCCAATTGGCGATCTGCTTCTGCGTGATTCCCATTAGTCTAACGAACTTTCCTTAGAAAATTCTATGACACTGCTCCGTACTAGATAGAGCTGTAGCGAAGGGTGGCAATTTGTTTCCAAACAACTTAGCCGCTCCTGATGTGCGAGTGCAGAACCTTTTTGCAACTTCCAGTAATAATATTTCTTTAGCCGAACAGATATGTGACAAACAAAACACTTACTTATGTAGTATAAAGGCGAATATACCTATACCCACTAAATTAAAACGTTCACAATCAGGAAAGAAACCAAACAAATAGGAGTTTAGACACAAAGAATTCAGAGGAATGGAACATTTAGATATTTTTTCTGTGACTTTATTTTAAGTTGTTGTTTGCCAGTAGTGAACTTAGTTTGCTAGTATACACATCACGGTATATTCTCAATGGTCACAACTGTCTTTTTGACAACCTGATACCTCGTGGGGTGCCCCACTGCCATTTTATTGGCTCATGAGACTAATGTTCTTCGAAATTTACTTCCAGTTATGGAGTATGTACTTTGTTTCGATGGTGTGTTTAATCCTTCCTTCGCGTTTTCTGCTTTAATCATTGGTTTTTAGATTGGTTTTTCTTAAGATGGCATGGCATGGAATGGCCGAATGCTCTAAGGCGCCTTGCTGCGGGTCGCGCGGTTTCATCCTGTCGGAGGTTCGAGTCCTCCCTCCGGCATGGGTATGTGTATCTGTATGTGTGTGTGTGTGTGTGTGTGTGTGTGTGTGTGTGTGTATGCTGCCCTTTGGTTAGTTTAAATGGTTTGTAAGCCTACGGACTGATAACCTCACTCGTTAAGTGCCACAGATTTACAAACATTTGAGCATTTTTTTACGTCTACTGGCGGCTGGATACTTTCGGGACGGACAATTTTGTACTTGATTTACTGATTGTGGTACACCAATCGAGAGGTTTCGGTTAGAAAAATGGAAGTAGCTTTTTATATCGGCCAGCTCTAGACCACCGAACAGTCTTGATTTTGTTGTTTTGGTGACTGCGTTAAAAATATTACCCTTCCCGATGAATATAAACAATTTTCATTCTTTTCAAGCAGTGTCATTGCTCGCCTGTTGTTCTCTAGTATGAGTCCCTGCATGGTGCTTGATACTACCATTCAGTTGTTAGGCGCCATTCGAAGTGGGCAATTGTCTATGTTATGCAAAGTGTTTTATGACTGTCAACTTTCGTGGCCCTTATTTTAGTAACATGTTCAATTCCTCGCAAGTTAAGTAATTTGATCTTTCCTTCGTTTATCCTGGCTCCTGGCGCTTGACTATAAATGTCGATTACATTTCTGTTTCATTTACATCACGTATCACAACATCACCTGCTCACACTCTCACAGGAAGGGTACACCTGAGCATGGTACACCTAACAATTTACAACTTAAAAGACTGCATTGAAAATTGTTAGGTTTACCAGAGCTCAGCTCTGGTTCCAATTAAATCCCAAAAAGCTGCGCCGATAGAGGGCTCCCTTGTGGTACATCCTGTCCAAGTTTTATGTAATGTTTCATTTGCCCATTGATAACTGTTCGCACACCCGTGATTATGTTCTGAAGTACTTTTTTTCCATGACAATTCTTTTCACAGTTTGCATCATGTAAAAATGACTTATCCAATCAAATGCTTTTCAAAAATCGACGAAAGGTATTACGTATGTTTTGCTGGGTGTTGGAGTTATAGATAATACAATGAGCGTCTGAAAAATTTGGTGAATAGTTCCATATTTTTCAAACCGCGCTCGCGAGGGTGAGGTTCCCGCGCATACACATTAAGGGACATGTCAAGAAGAGCCTCCTATCGCGATAAGCACTGCAGTGAAGCGGTGGCAGACGCTGCGTCCCAGCTAACATGGTCAGTGTGAGAACTCGTGTCATTGCAATATGGAGCGCAAAATGAAGCAACGCGTTAACAGCAAGTTTTAAGTCAGATTAGGCAAAATGGCGATGGATACCCACGGGATGCAAGTGCCATACTGCAGACTGCTAACGAAGATACGAGGTTATGGATCAGGTTCACAGATTTGTGACTGGCTGGAAGACTTCCTAAGTAATAGAACGCAGTACTTTGTTCTCGACGCCGAGTGTTCATCAGAGACGAGTGTTTCGTCAGACAGAGTAACTTGTAATTTTCGGCTGTTTGCTGATGATGCTGTGGTGGAGGGTGTCATATTTAATTGATTGCAATGGCATACAGGATGACAGACAAAATTTCTAGTTGGTGCGAAGAATGGCAGCTAGCTCTCAATGTAGAAAAATGTAAAGTGATGCGCATGAGTAGGAAAAACAATCCCATAATGTTTGAATACAGCGTTAGTGGTGAACTTCTTGATGTTGTCGCGTCTTTCAAATATCTAGGCGTAACATTGCACAGCAATATGAAATGGAACGAACATGTAAGGACAGTTGTGAGTAAGGCGGACAGCCGACTTCGGTTTATTGGGAGAATTTTGGGAAGATGAACTTCACCTGTAAAGGAGACCGTGCATAAAATGCTTGTACGACCACGTCTTGAGTATTGCTTAAGTGTTTGGGACCCGCAGCAGATCAGTTTAAAGGAAGACATAGAAGCAGTTTAGAGACGAGCAGCTAGGTTTGTTACTGGTAGGTTCGACCAATGCGCGAGTGTCACGGAAATGCTCCGGCAACTCAATTGGGGATCGCTGGAGTAAAGACGACCCTCTTTTCGTGAATTTCTGTTGAAGAAATGTAGAGGGCCGGAATTTGAAGCTGAGTGTAGAACGATCTTTCTGCCGTCTACTTATATTTTGCGTGGTGATCACAAAGAGAAATTAGGGCTCGTACGGAGGCATAAACGCTTTAGAGAGGGATTGGAAGGTATCGAGGATGAGCCACTTTCGGATCAACCGTCTACAATCAGTCCAGGCAACGTCGGACAAGTGCGAAGAATGCTTGCGGATGATGTTTCCCCGCCTTAAAC
This sequence comes from Locusta migratoria, assembly GCA_026315105.1. Taxonomy (NCBI): domain Eukaryota; kingdom Metazoa; phylum Arthropoda; class Insecta; order Orthoptera; family Acrididae; genus Locusta; species Locusta migratoria. Next base: position 111,143,889 of record CM048747.1, read on the forward strand.
TGGCCCTGAAAGGCTTGCGCTTCGCAACGGTTGCGGAGATCCATCAACGCGTGACCTCAGTGCAACGAGCGATTCCACAAGAAGCGTTTGCTGACAGTTTACAACAGCTGTACAAACGATGTCAGAACTGAATTCCAGCAATGGCGGTTAGTTTGAAGGCCAGTAAAGGTATTTTGTTTCTTAATCTTGTTCCTATATTTCCTGAGACAAAACTTTTCAGACACCTTGTATGTCTTTGATTTCTGGAATCGCGGTCATGTTCTGCCCATGTGCCATGACGAGTGGTTTTTGATTACCTTCTTAGCTATAGGTGTCATTCTATTGTTCATTTCCCTGCATATCATTATGTAATCAAAATTTAACAGCATTATAGGTCGGAAATTTGAGTAGTGTGATGATCTCGGTAGTTAAGATACAAGGACCACTTTGATTACTTTCAGCTCTGGTGGTGTTTCATGTGCTTTTAAGATTTCGTTTATCATGTCTATGAACATGGGTCCAACAACATGCCAGACTTTGTAATCAAATTCTTCGTCTGGCCAAGAAGATTTGCTTCCTGGTGATTTAGCAATCAGCTGGAACACCTTATTTTCCACGAGTCCGCTAGGAAGTCATCGTTCTCTTCTCCAGTGACATCAGTGCCGAGTGATTGAATTAATGCAGACGCCCGATTGTGGTCGATGTAGTCTGATAATGGTAACCTTTTAACCCTTAAAGTAAAGTGGTTGGGGGAGTGGTAAAATGCTGTTACAAAATGACACACCAAACTAATTTGTTACAAAAAGGAGTCGAATCACTGATGACAACCTTTCAAGATTTGACACTTATGGTAACCAGATCACACCAATTTGAATTTTAACAACCATTAATATCCTTGTCTCTAGGGCTATTTAAACAAAAATAGCACTCACGATACTTATAACTCGATGACAACGACAGTAAAATGTATTGGCGTACATTTAAAAACCCACTGTTCCACGTCACAGGTTTTGGACGCAGTATTTACAGATAAAGGCATTGGTCCTGTACATCACAACATGATTACTGTATGTCATAATTCCTAATAAATTTCATTTATTAACAAATTCGAACGTAAAACCAGAAACACAATTTATTAGTACACAATACAACAAAACTCATTAAATTTGGTTAACCAAACTATATCACTCCAGGAGGGTAGCGCTGCCCTCGCACAATGCAAGAATTGACAGGATTATCATTTATGTACAAGGCCGTAGCATGGCCAATTAATCGCTAATTTCAAGGTTACATAACAAACTAATCATTATAGCAGGATATGAGACTAATATTACTAACAAAGAATCCGCGCAGGTGAAATACAACCGATAGTTTTCCCCTCATAAAAAAGTCCTTCAAGGTCATAAGCCAAACCAACAACAAGCGTACCAACGTGCGCCTGCGCACAGTGGGCACGACCAACTCCAAACACATGGCGTAACAACAGACGGCCCCTTGATCAGTCGTGATTCCAGTCTTGTCCACAATATAGTCGTATAATTCCATAGAACTTTCTTAGAACTGGTTGCATTATCATATTCAAATTTCAGCCAATTTTTCTGGGAATTGTTGGCACCTTGCTGACAACTAACAAAAGGACTAATTTCATATGATTCAAAAATGTTCAAATGTTTGTAAAGCTTATGCGACTTAACTGCGGGGTCATCAGTCCCTAAACTTACAAACTACTTATGAACTAACTTATACTAAAGACAGCAAAAACATCCATGCCCGGGGAAGGGGAGGGAGCAGGGATTCGAACAACCGACGGGGAATGGCCTCGCGGATCGGTGTATTGCGCCTAAATGCGCTCGGCCACTTCGCCGCAGCACAAATTTCATATGACACGCAGTAAAGAAACGATGCACTGAGACAAGTATTATTGTCCGTCATCGCCTGATTATAAGTTTAATGTGTGTTCTTTCTGACATGTTCCAAAGAACAGGCATCTCGCGTGTGACTTATAATCAGGCGATGACGGACTATAAACCTCTGTTCAGAGCGGATGCACACCAGGCCTACACTCGAAAAATAATACGAATTATTAACAGACGACTGAAAAAAACTGGTAGAATCCGACCTCGGGGAAGGAGAAATTTAGGAACGCGTGAGGCATTATGCACACTACGACTTTCCTTAGAGGATAGATAAACGAGAGGCAGGCCTAGTTTTCTATCTTTTGTAAATTCGGAAAAAGATTTGATAGCTCTTCAAAATTCTGAAGGTAGCAGGGATAAAATAAAGGTTATAGTTAACTTGCACAGAAACCACACAGCAGTTAGTGGAAGGGCATGAAAGGGACTCAGAGATTGGGGAGGGAGTAAGGCAATTATTTCACGATGCTGATGCTATAAATTTTGTCCTCACTTCCCATAAAGTTTCAATTGTATTGTCACGTCGCGATTTGATTTCCTGCGCAGATAGCTGATAATTTTCTGATGCTGTATAAAGCACGCCTGAACACTTTTGCCGGTGTCTTAGGGAGCATTTTAATTTGAAATGGGGTAGTTTTTTTTAATTATGTTATAGTGAGGAAGGTTTTGTCCAGGATGGTTAGAAATTCATTCACATTCATAGTTAGGCGACCAATGAGGGTAATGACAGAAGCAGTAGAATACCACGATATAGATCGCACGGAACCTCTCCCATGCTTGGCTGTAGGAAGAACGCATACCGAATCGTAAGCTGCTTTCGGAGTTTTCGATACTGGATACCAGTAGAGGTCTTATATACGGTATAAATCATATTTAAATATTGGGAAGTAGTATGCCTAAGCATATCGCTTCCTGAGGCCTGTAGACCGTAGAATTGAAATGCCGAAACTGGTTGCTTTATAAAATGACATCTTAAAGAAACGATTACTGGGTATATTTCAGTTGACACAAGTAAGATGGATGCACATCATCTTAACATTAGCGCTACTCACGACATAAAAACGTTTTTATGAATTCCACATTACTCAGTACGTACGTGATGAATACTTATAACAGTAAAAAAATTCAAGGTGTGAGACCGAATCATCGATCTTTAAAACTGTCAGACGTTTCGACGATTCGGTCTCACACCATGATTTTTTTAAAGTATTTTGTTGTAAACCTACTGTATGTGGCCAAAACGTCGAACAGTTTTAAAGAAGTTCAATGGGGTCTCATACCACGAATAATTTTATAGATCGTGACAACGGCCTACGCTTACGTTTGTCGCGAGTTTGAAATAACCACAAACAACGACACAACCTGTTGCACTCAGATCGTAGCTAGTTGCACTGGACCTATTACTTTAGATAGAATTGTTTATTATTTTACACAGCGAATGACAGAGTAACATTACACTTTAGGTGCACCATCCATTTTTTTTTTTTTTAAATGCTGTAAAGGGATGTCAAGATTCGAATTCACTCGTAGGTAGTCCTTCAGATTTTTATCAGAACAATAATTGCTAACAGAGGTTATTTTTTTTCTCATCAGTATGGATCACACAATGCGCTGCGAAAATGCGGCCTAGTACCTCTGTGAACTATTTCAGAGAACTTCGCTGTTGAACGGAAATACATGAGGGAAACGAGAAAACAAACCACAAAGCGCGATGAAAACAATTTAGTCCTGCGTTACTTTTTTCCAGGCAAACACCAGTTTTACAAGTTTGCATGTATGTCAAAAATTATATATTTTCTGTTACTTCACAGAAAAAGGACTTACGAAATATGTTACTTAGCAAATGAATGAAGATGAAGACGTGTCAACACCCGAAAAGATATACAGCGCAGATAAACAGTGCGTCCATTGTAAAAAATAATGGCCAGTTGTTGCTTTACCCTTTTTTCTCTCTTTTATATTATGAGGAACAGCTCCCTCTCAACCTAAACATTAAAGCTTTTTATTCATAACAATCCTCTGGTAGAAAAAGGAAATGGACCGAGACATTCAGCCTGCGTTGTACGTGTAGGCAGAATAAACATACTCGTCTCGGAGAAGGAAATCCTGCGAGCTTTGTTCAGACGTCAAAATGTCCTCGTCCTTGTTATTCTTGCCGGCATTTTTCTCGTACACGCCCGTGCGCGAGATAGAGAGACAAAAAAAAATTTCTACAGTGTATGTTTTGTAAACATTCACCGCACGGATAAAGACGTTAACAAGCGCTTCTGCTCTAAAATTATGGTAAAAGAATGGTAAAAACGAGCGCATGTAAATTTAGTCGTTCCGTGTTAATCCATTTACATTTGGAACGGCATTCGTTAAAATCCACCGGGAACCCCCCAACTTAATTGGACGTGATGGAGCTAATTCACTTTCGCGTGTAGAGTGATATTAATTTTTTTCTGGCTGGCGGAGTTTTTGCTAATCCGAATGTGACATATTTGCCGAGTGAAGAGGCGAAACCCGGCTGGGGCTGGAGGATGAGTAGTGGAAGGCGGGGGGTGAGGAGGGGAGGGGGAAGGAGGAAATGCGTTCCGCAGTGCTCGCTGAAAGCCTCCCCTGGCTTGTCCCCCAGTGCTGCAGAATTCCAGAAAGCTCGCTGGCCACAGTCCCACCCCGTCTGTCACTTCCAGGCGTCATAAGCCACTCGAGGCGCCCTAAGCTCAGGTTCCCGTAAAATTCGCTGTAAGCACGGCCGTGCAACATCTTTAAGCACTCGAATTAAACGATTGCGGAAGATGTATATTCGCACGATGGTTAAGAGACATTTACTAGGACTGGCAATCAAATTGAGGTTCGCATCGCATTTCTCCGCGGGAAATGAGCACGCATTCAAAGGCGCTTTGTCATTGATTGCGTGGACACTCCTTTCGGAGATTCGAATCATTCCTCGGGCATGTGTGTGTGTGTGTGTGTGTGTGTGTGTGTGTGTGTGTGTGTGTTGTCCTTAGTTTAAGTTAGTTTTAGTAGTTTGCAAGTCTAATCAGTTTGGTCCCTTAGACTTACAAGTGTTTGAAATTGTTTTACTTCTTATTTCACTAATCCTTTGTTGATACATTTTACTAAATTTTACTAAAAAATTTTTACAACTGTGTACGAGAAATACAGCTACATTCACGCGATTACTAAACAATTCAATCGGACAGGGTTTATTTTAATCAGTTCAGACTCTCTCTCCTCCGTTCAATAATCAAATATCGCGCTAGAAAAACGAACGCTGAAATCTTTTCGTTCGAGCTGTATTATTTTATTAAGATAACTATTTCTTCTCATATAATCGTTGCTGAAATATATTTATTTTCGCATTCGTAGGGAAAATTTTGTCATCGACTATTTCGAAAACGCTGTTGTTGTATAAATTCTGTGCCTCTCACCTGTATCGTTATAACCCAACACGTGCTGCGCTTCTTTCGACGTCCTCCGTCAGTGGTATCTGATAAGGATTTCACAACGCACAGCAATATTCCAACGGTGAACGGATAAATACTTTCAATAGTTCTGTAGTATCTTCTAAATGCCAGTGAAACGTGGTAAATAGTTAGCCTTTTGCTACTTGCTGTGTCCAATATTTACGTCGGTCTCATTGTAATTCATGGCTATTCAGATGAACGTACAGACGTTAGATGTGATTGATTTTCCTTGATAACTTAGTGGATGACCTCACACTTTTAATTCCTTATTGTTAGCTGATAATCTTCACACCATAGACATATGTTATCTAAATTGCACTGCATTTGGTTTGGAGTGGTACTGTATTTACTTGTCGATAAATAACATCATCTTGTGCAAACAACCTAGAATAGATATACAGATTTTCTCCCAAATGTTTTATTAGATAAGCAGCAGCATAGGTCCGATAACACTATCCTAAGTAACGCCAGATATCACCCCTTAGTCGATGGCTTTCAATAAATTATTACCTACTGTTTCCTCTCAAATAGGAAACACGAAATCAATCACATAACGGAAACGATATTTCGTGGGTATCGAGTTTCATTAAAGAATTTATGAGATGTGTCGTCGAAACGTTTCTGGAAATGTAGAAATATTGGCATCCAACGCTTTCTTTGAGTAAAGAGCTTGCTATGTTTCAGACACTGCCTCACCACAATGTATTTCCAGTACAGCACTGAGTTTTATGAACAAATAGACGCTATGTGGATGACACCTTTGTAGTACGGAATCATGGCCAAGACGATCTGGTAGTCTTCTTGGTGCATCTAAATGGCATTAATCCAAACATACAGTTCACGATGAAGAAAACAGCCAACTTAACTTCCTGGGTGTATCGGTAATAAAACGGGTGGACGGGACTCTGGGCCATAAAGTATACATGGACACACATCGATCGATACCTCCACAAGGAACTTAACCAATATCTTAGACAAAAAGGAGGTGTCATAAAGTCTATGGTGGACAGAGGCAAAAAAAAAAGTGCGGACCAGCAACTTGCAGAAGAATTGAATCACCTACGGTCGGCCTTCAGAACAAATAAGTAGCTAGCACGGAGACTGATAGAGCACTCCGTTTAAGAAGACAAAAATCCGGAGATACTCAACAACATCGGCGACCACAAGGAAAAGTGTTCTTCCGATTCGTTAGACTGCATCGGGAAAGTTTCGGCCAACCATGGAATCTATAGACGCACAAAGAAGATAAAAAGAATATTTATGATCGTCAAAAGAAGCACGTCATCCCCCAACCAAACGGGATATACAAAATTCCTTGCAGTTGTGGTGAATTATATATGGAAACATCTAAAACAAATAAAATTCTTGAATATCAGTCTCCAGATCGCTTTTATTTCGTAGAACATGACCGGTTTCAGGACAGCTGCCCATCTTCAGATCAAATTTATCGAGCTACAGAGTCACCTGTCCTGTGATGAACGAATGTTCACAGTCGTTACTAAAAGAAATGTCAACACCGTTTAGTCAAACACACACTAAAAAATAAAATAAAAAAGTTTGGTATATAGTCCTGTAATATTAACTTAGATGAAATATGAACTACAGTTACCTTACTTTCCTTCGAAATAGTCACCTCCTGTAACTATGCACCGCTGAATTCTACATGTCCTGGAAACTTTCCACTAAAACTTCCTTTGAGATGGTGTTCAAAAGCCTCGTCACGTTTCGTTGGATGATGAAGTACTGTAAAATCTCTTGCATGTGAAAGCAAGTTTGAATCGAGGAACAGGAAGAAGTCTGGAGGACTGAGATCCAGAGATAATGGTATGTTTAAGGTGCACCATCCCCTTTTTTGCCAGGAACTGCTTGTGTGTGGACGAGAGTTGTCGTGAACATAAAGCCAGGAATCTTGCTCTGCGTACTGTGTACGTTCCATGTAACAGGTGAAAATATCAACGTACCTTGCACCGTTCATCGTCGTTCCCTCACGTAGAAACTCCTTTGGATAATATGTTGACTGTCGAAAAAGGTGATAAGCAACCTTTTGATGCGTGATTTTTCGGGTCTGACTTCTTTTCGGACGAGGTGATGTCGGAGAACGCCATTAGATGTTTTACCGTTTCCTTTCAGGGTCTTAAAGGAGACACGGTTTCATTCGGTTTAAACAAAATCCTGTGAAGCTTCTAAACGTGCCTGATTCTGATCGTCAGTCGAGTGATTGGCACAAGACCACAAAACTTTTTCCTCTTCCATAACTTCTGGGTAATGATTCACGGTTAATCTTTAGCTCTTCCGCTATCACACGCACAGTTAATCGTCGACCATTCGTGATTAATGTCCTGACTTTCTCAATGTTTACATCACTTGACGGCGGTCGCCGGTCGTCTACTGTGGATTGTCCAAAACACTTCTCTAGCCTACTCGAAAACGGGTGAACCACAAGTAGACACAGTTTATGGACAGTGCTTGATCTCCATAATCACTTACAGCACCACATGCTTTCCTTTAGATATCTTCCCAAGCTTAAAACGAATCTTTAAACTGATCCTTGGTTCGTTCATTGTCCTTTTCTCAGTTCAGAACCAACGCACGAAACAAGCACTACGTCCAACAAGGTCTAATACGGAATACAGGGCGATCAAAAAGTCAAATTTGAAAACTTAATAAATCACGGAATAATGGAGATAGAGAGGTAAAAATTGACACACATACTTGGAATGACATGGGGTTTATTAGAAAAAAGTTCAAAAAATGTCTGACAGATGGCGCTGGACAGCAGAACGTTGGTGACTTCTACCGTGACGGGTGAGAGGTATGCCGATATGTTACAGAATCGCATCATCCCCAACCTGGCTAATAAACACCTGCTGGAACGTACTTTTTTTTTATGCAGGATGGCGCTCCACCCCATATTGCTAGACACGTGAAAGACCACTTGCGCGCGTCGTTTGGTGATGATCGTGTGCTCAGCCGCCACTTTTGTCATGCTTGGACTTTCAGGACCCCAGACATCAGTCCGTGCGATTATTGGCTTTGGGATTACCTGAAGTCGCAAGTGTATCGTGATCAACCGACATCTCTAGGGATGTTGAAAGACAACATCCGATGCCAATGCCTCACCATAACTCCTGAAATGCTTTACAGTGCTGTTCAAACAATTATTCCTCGACTACAGCAATTGTTGAGGAATGATGAATGATGGTGAACATATTGACCATTTCCTGTAAAGGACACCATCTTTGCTTTGTCTGAATTTGTTATACTAATTATTGCTCTTCTGATCCTATGAAAAGCCATCTATCGTACATTTTGAACCTTTTCTTCTTTTTTTTTTTGTAATAAAACCCCATGTCATTCCAAACATGTGTGTTAATTTCAAATTTATACTGACTTTTTGATCACTCGGTATATACGTATATGATGCTCAACTGAACTACGGCGGGGCCAGGATATCAACACCGGCCGTTATGAAGGTGCAGCGTTGTGATTCGCCTGTGTAACCTATAACATTTATATGCTGTATAAGTAATTTACATTTCATTCTACCACTTCCAAATGATACTCATCTTTTCAATATTACGATATACGGGAGTTCTGCTCGCTGCAACATTATTCTCCTGGGGCGTCGTGGTAGAAATAAATACTCGTTGGTACGATTTTTCACTTCTTCTTTAATTTGAATCAAACTTCTTCTCCACCAAAACATTACAAGTTCATAACTATACAAGAGAACTTAGCCGATAGTACCTCCATTTTAAGACGCAGACTAACATAGATTCCAGTGCACTTTGACAAACGACTCAAACTCTAACTCCCCCACGCAACAAACACACAAAGAAAACATTTCATGTACACAAGAATAATCACAATATAAAATGAAAACTATACATACAATAATTTTAGATCGCACCAATCTTTTTAAGTTTTAATCATGCTACTTTTGTCGGACAACAAACCAAAATGTTAAATATCAATTAATTAATTAACGAGTACATCATACATGTTCCTAACATATATTGAACTATCAATTATATTGTCAATTCTGAAACTAGGTTTAAAATCTCACGTCACTCAATATATACAAAGAAACACAATATACAAATTTCGACTTTACAGTAATTAAAACAATTAACTGATCTACACAACTTGTTTATGAGCCTAACATACATACGATTAGGTAGTACTGCTGTGAAGCTGGTTAGGTCTCAAATTCTTTGTTATTGGTCACACTTCATGTACAGCGTGCTCTCAAGAAATGACGCGTTTCGGAATTACCATAATCAGATTAGCATCTCTTCCGTGCCATGTGCACACGTGAACAGATGGAAGATGTATGTATATACTTTTGTTTGTATATTTAAGAACATCTTCCATCTGTTCACGTGTGCACATGGCACGGAAGAGATGCTAATCTGATGATGGTAATTCCGAAACGCGTCATTTTTTTAGAGGACGCTGTACATGATGTGTGACCAATAACAAAGAATTTGCGACCTAACCAGCTTCACAGCAGTACTACCTAAACATTTCATCATGGTCGCCTACCTCCTCAGTGACTTTATATCGCATTTACAATAACATACATACAATGCTATTAATTTTCATTTCATTTTGTTTTTTACAAAAGATTTTACAATTCGTCTGTTTAAGTCTTGAAATAACATACAATGACGCAACTATTGTTTATAGAACTGTCTAGAAAGAAAATACGTGAATCTCTTAATTAATGAAATCTATCAATTGTTTTAATCACAGTATCACCGAGACACTGTCCAACACTGATTCCTTGGCTGGCTATACCGTTTTTAACTAACTTCACACACAACTTTTATCACTATTGAACCACACGATTCCGGATCCGACGCAGACGGTATCGTAGGATGACATTGAGATGAGAGGACCAGGCAGACGGTATCGTACGATAACATTGAGATGAGGGGGCCGGCAGTATCATCACAAACCCCATCAACTGTGCTGACTTCATTCGCCGAACTTTATTATCAGAGGTTGTATTTCAACCCGCATATTCGAAATGTACTGAAATCGGCGAGTAGCGCTTGGCTAGTATTACTTGTAAGGTGGAGTTCACTAGCTTGAGGGATTGGACGTTACCGAGCCCCTGCAAACACGACCCACCCTCGCTCTTCCCTCTCCCCACGATAACAGCTGCAAGCGATGCTGCCAGCGGGTTTCGCTTTCCACGCCGAGTGCAAACATCGCGCAAAGCCGCGCGCCATCATTAAACCGTATTGTTTCTGGACTCGGTGTAACGAACGCAATTGGCCGCTCAACAGCGCGCCTAATGAAGCCCGCGGCCGCATTGTGCCGGTAATCAAGTGGCATTTGGATGCGGCCCGCGTCGCCACCAGCTCCCGCCTGCTCTCTTTGCGCGCCTCAGTCCACAATGTGTCCATTGACTGCAGCCGCGCACCCTCTTTACGGAGTCTTTGACGTAACTTGGTGCGGCTCGTGACTGAAGCTATTCCGCACAATAACAATTCTGAGAGGCCTGTTTTCCCATAACGTCTCTCCATCTGTTTAACCGCACACTTTGTCTTTCCCTAAGTGCTACCGCGCATTGTCACTTTCACTATTATCCAGCTTCTCTTCCGTGGTGTTTCTTTTTGTGCGAGTCTCCATTTTTATGCTTCGCTGTGAGTCTGTAATAGCTTGTAATGATACTTTTTTTCTGGATTTTATCGCTGGTGTTGTCACAAGATCAAAGTTGAAAACCGGAATTGAAATTTAACTAACCGTAAGATCAGCAATGAATATTAATTTTTGAAATGGTTAATACACTGAAAAGACCACAAAAGATTCTGCCGTCAGTTCTCAGTAGCAATGTAAGTTAAAAATTACAACACCAAAAAGCACCATTACATAAGAAAATAAGGGAATCAGTTACCTGGTATGCATTCATTGGTGGAAGCCGTGACACTGCAGTTGAACCTGTATGAATTGATGACATAAGAGTTTTCTGGGTGTTGTACCGCGTCATGATGTAAGGCTATTACTAAATAACCAACGTTTCGGCCAACGCTACAGTGTGGGTATACCCAGATGAAGGCCACTATAACGTTGGCCGAAACGTCGGTAATTTAGTAATAGCCTTACATCATGACGCTGTATAACACCCAGAAAACTTTTATGTCATCTGACTGGCCGCGGAAGCCTACGTAACTGTATGAATTGATTAATATCTTCTTTCTCGTAAACTGATGCTTGGTTTCATGACTATTAATTGTTAAAGTTTTAAGACCGCGTGCAATTTTGATCACTATGGTTATCCAAAGTTGAAGAAATTATCGGACTTCGCTTTTAACAGAATGAAGATTTCCTGCAGGCAGAGAGTTCAGTTTTTAATATAAAATGAGAGTAAATAAATTTTGAATCACGAATGTTCTATCGTCATCATGAAACAATAGGCAACAACGACCAAGCATCAATTTACTAATATTGCTGAAAATCAAGTCATAAATTGAAGAGGGAGAGAAATAGTCATTATTTAAATAAAACAGAAATTTCAAATGAAATTTAAAATTTATTACGTTAAAGGATGCTAACCAAGGCTCACACATAATTCGGGAGGTCGAGTGAAATACGCCCGCTCAGTATAAAGGTAGAAAAACGAAAGACGACAAGCGATTCCGTTTTCTCTCCAGATCGTTTGAAATAGTTGAATGTATTACTTGAAACAAGGATAATCAGAGATTTATTGGCAGAGAGAACGGATGCTAGCGACAAGCGTCGCACATACAATTTTCAATAAAAAATATTAATGTATCGCTACAAGCTGTTTAATGAAAACTGTTGGCTTCTATTGTCACTTACTGATTCTCCTCCTCGTTTACTAAGGGAAAGGTGATTAAATTGACCAAAAATGTCAATTTTCGATTCATTTTTTATTTGTTAGTACAGCTCATGGACAATAAGTTTCGAAAGTTTGAATGTTGAAATCGCATCCTAAGTGCCCGAAAATTAAAAAGTGTGACGCGGCCTCCCTAGCACGCCCACGTTAAAAAGCATCACTTCAATACCGGCTCAGTGAACAACGATTCTGTGTTTTACTTTCAACCAAGGAGGTTAAAATAAGGGGTGACGGCGCTACTATGCAAAGCTTAGCTGTCGATTGAAGCCCGTCCGCCATCTTGCGGAGCCAACGAAATATGTCTTGAGATTAAAGCACTGTGTGATTCTTGCCCTGTTAACTATCATACATTTAAATGACAGTCATTTCTGAGTACATATTTGATATAGTATACTTTTGAGGACAAGTACAGACGTTCCAGATAGCTGGACTGTGAGATACTACGCAAAATCTCATTTAATAAGTATGACACATCGGGATAAAACCCAAAAGCTTTCCAAGAATTGCCAGTAGTAGTAATTCACAGGAAATATAGAAAAAGTTTTTTTTCCAACAATGACAGAACCAAGCTGTATCATTTTCGTAACTTCAGTACTGAAAAGACGATTTTTTAGGTTTCTAAAGGTTCCACGTCATTAAATATTCATACTAAAATTCTGTATCACCAGGTTTTTGACTTTTCAAGGGAACTTATATCTCTTAAAACTGAAGATTAGAAGTCATTGAGTGAAAACACTGAAACAAGTACTAAGTATTATTTTAGTAAAATAAAATTCTGTATAAAATAGCAGATAACTTTCTTGTTCTGCGGCACATCGATAGGTAATGCAGGCAACGTTTGGTTTTTTTTTTTTTTTAGATTAATACCACTTTCAACTCAGGATGCAATGAATACATACTCGACACCACAAATGTTATTGGCTCCGTAATATGGCGACAATGGCTTCACTTCTGTAGCGTTAAGGGTATCTGCCCTTATTCTAACTTCCTTCCTTATTCTAACTTCCTTGCTTTCAACCAAACATGTTCGGGATACATCTAGAAGGCCTTTGACTGTTCCGTATCTTATAAACAATAACAAACTAGCTGCATCGTTTATAACGCAGCAATTCTTTTTTTGCCTTGTGATACTGACGGAGATTTATACAAGTGTTCGATTCTTTCTTCATTCAGTTAGATCACAAAGAGTGTAAGCTGGATAAACTATGTTTGAATAACTTAGTGAATAGAAGACGTGAGAAACAACGACAAACCAGCAATGAGGCTACGACCCAAGTAAGAACAACTGCTGAAAATGTGAACGCGTCTCCTAGCAGCTCCAAGCGAAAAAATACTGAGGTGAATGGTGCATGCTACAGTGATGAATCTCTGTACAATGGATTTAGATTAATTGAGCTTGAATTATTGATTGCAGCAGTATTTTGTTTTTAAGATGTGTGGTAGTGATAACATTGAGGTCATAGATCGTATGCAAACGATGCCCTAAAATCACATTTGCATCTGCTACAGATGTCAGAATTGCAACTTATGATGCAGTTTTTCTATTTAATGATGGTAACGTAGGGAGAATGAAGGTGTTAGAAAGAATGGGCTTCAAGATTGGAAATTTTATTTAAGACATCCTGAGAAAAATAGATTTACAGCGCCTCTCTGCAGCTGAAATGTCACTTGAAGACCTGGTAAAGGAAAGAAGACAGACAACAAGAAACCAGAACAGAAGCCTTGAAGGGAAAGACGACCCAGAGTACAAAAGTGGTGCCTTCTGAAGACGTGACATAAGGATAAAGTTAGGTTGAACTTAACATTGCGTTTCCTGAAAAGTTTATTTTATTTTCTTTTTTTATTTTTATTTTTTATTTTATGTACCTTTACCTCAAATTCTTTGAATGCTAGAATTATGAAATTTTGTACACATATTTCTGTAATCTTAATAAACGTCGTCTGAAGAGAAAATTTTAAAATTATGACTACAAGCTGAGATGTGCGGTGAAGTGCTTGGAATTTTGCATGAATTTAAAACTGTACTTGTGGAATTATAATTTAAAAAATCATGAAAATTATCCGATTTGACCTGTTCCAAAAATGTCATACAGATGAAACAGAGAAATTTTTGGATAAATCTTTAGAATACTTTCTGAGAAAATGAACAAAAATAATTTTTTGAAGTAAAACTTCAGATTTCATTAAAAATATAGTATTTTATAAGTAAATTTGTTACCTTCATGTAAAGCGAGGTACAAAACTTTATTGCATATCTCCAAAACTGTGGATTTGGTGCATTTTCGAAATAATGTGTGTTTTTCATCAACATTCCTCCTTAAGACTAATCATTGTAAACATACACTGCCGTAAATGAAAATTAGCAGGCTGCACAGTCTTTGACATTTCCAATACATCCAGATTTATTGCTCACGTACTGAGTACGTGAAATAATTACACTTCCAGTTAGATAACTCTAGCGGTATTGAGGTACCAAGTTGCCAAAACAACCATAATTAGTTCGTGATGTTGCCTTCACGGGGGACAATATAGGAGCCGATTCTGGAATCTGTTCGATCACACACTTGGCGAATACGGCCTTTGGATACATTACGCCTGCTCTATCTATTCACGTAGTTCTGCAAGGGTTGTATGTTGAGGAGTCTCACGTGTCAGTTGTTGCCCCATCAGATCCCATACGTGCTCGATTGCAGACAAGTCCTGAGATCGCCCTGGCCAGGGAAGTAGCTGCACGTCTTTTGGAACACTTGAGTTTTGGGGAGTGTGGGCAAGCAATATCCTGCTGGAACTACACGTCACCTTTGTGTTGCAAGAATGACTAAAGAAATGTTCTTACAATATTCTGCACGTACCGACTGCTGTTCAGTGTTCCTGTCACAATACCATAATCAGCAATAATTACAGCTTATCGCGCCCAAGACAATAAAGCCTCGTTAGCAGCCAATGAGTCCCGTACACAGTGTTGGTCGATCTTCTACACAAGCGCTCACCAGGTCTACGGCGTACGCGGAACCGAAAATCACTTGGGTGCATGCTCACTCTGCTTTCATCGCCATTCCAAGTCATCCTCTGCCAGCACGGCACTATTCGCTTTGTGTGCGTCGATGGTGGGACGTGAGTGAAAGACGCGGAATAAGTATGCACGCCCGTCGTCCCAGTGTTTCCCTTACAATACGACGATCTTGATGAACGTCTGTGATGCGTGGACGTCTACAACGTTGCCTACGGGGAATATTCACGTGACCATTGCTGCCAGTTGGGTGTGGAAAGCGGAAGTGAGTCTCCCGCGCCTATTTGCTTTACACTTTGATACCTCACTGAGCTTTATGGCTATAAACGTTCCCTACTAATGCGTAAATACATTTGCCACTCTGACAGCTATGTCACTGCCGGATGACGAGGTTGAATCCGTTATCAGCACGTCTGTTATTCCCAAATCGGCAACGTCGTCTATCAAGGAATACTATTTTTTTCGGCAATGTATAAAACATGCGTCCCTGGCGCATCTGAAGTAAGGAATTGAGATTAGGAATAGGATGATTTTCAAATCTGATTGGATTTACAGAATATTTCGGGTGACTGTAAATGCTTTAAGATCTTTCCATTATGTTGTCGTCGTCGTCGTCGTTGTTGTGGTCCAGTCCGCAGACTGGTTTCTACATCTACATGGGATACTCTTCAAATGACATTTAAGTGCCTGGCAGAGGGTTCATCGAACCACAATTATACTATTTATCTCCCATTCCATTCTCGAATAGCGCGCGGGAAGAAAGAACACCTGAATCTCTCTGTTCGAGCTCTGATTTCTCGTATTTTATTCTGATGATCATTTCTACCTATGTAAGTGGGAGTCAACAATATATTTTCCCATTCGGAGGAGAATGTTGGGGATTGGAGTTTCGCAAGTAGCCCACGCCGCAGCGATAAGCGCCGTTGTTGTAGTGATTCCCATCCCAGATCCTGTATCATTTCCGTAACGCTGTCTCACCTATATCGTGACAATACGAAACGAGCTGCCCTTCTTTGGACTCTTTCGATGTCGTCCGTCAAACCCACCTGATAAGGATCCCACACTGGGCTGCAATACTCCAAAAATGGACGGACAAGCGCAGTGTATGCAGTTTCTTTAGTATTTCTGTTGCATCTTTTAAGCGTTCTGCCAATAAAACGCAGTCTCTGGTTCGCCTTTCCCACGAAATATTAGTAATAGTAATATTAGTAATAGTAATTCCTAGGTATTTTGTGGAGTTTACGGCCTTCACATTTGATTTATTTATGTTGTAAACAAAGTTTAACGGATTTCTTTTTGTACTCATGTGGACGACTTCACACTTCTCATTATTTAGAGCCAATTGCCAATTTTTACACTACGGTCGGGGGTTCGAATGCCCCCTCGGGCATGGATATTTGTGCCGTCCTAGTTCGTAAGTAGTTCATAAGTAGTTTGTAAGTTTAGGGACTGATGACCCCGTAGTTAAGTCCCATAAGCTTAACAAACATATGAACATATGATATGAACATATGAGCCAATTTTTACACCATACTGATATCTTATTCAGATCGTTCTGCAGTTGGTTTTGATCTTCAGATGATTTTACTAGACGGTAAATGATGGCGTCATCTGCAAACAACCTAAGAGAGCTACTTAGATTTTCCCGTAAATCGTTTATGTAAATAAGGTATAGCAGAGGACCAATAACACTACCCTGTGGAACGCCCGATATCACCTCTGTTTTAGTCGATGCCTTACCATCGATTACTACGAACTGTGTCCTCTCTGACAAGAAATCCCCTATCCAACCGCAAATTTGGGGCGATATACCATAACCATGCAATTTGATTAAAAGCCGTTTGTGAGGTACGGTGTCAAAAGCTTTCTGTAAATCAAGAAATACGGAATCGATTTGCGAACCTTTGTCGATTGCACCCATCAGTTCGTGTGAATAAAGAGCTAGTTGTGTTTCACATGAACGATATTTTCTAAATCCGTGTTGACCTTGGGTCAATAGATCGTTCTGTTCGAGATAATTCATAATATTTGAATACAGGATATGTTCCAAAACCCTGCTGCAAATTGACGTCAATGAAATAGGCATGTAGCTTAGTGGGTTACTCCTACTGCCTTTCTTGAATATAGGTGTGACCTGTGCAACTTTCCAATCTATTGGTACAGATCCTTCTATGAGAGCGGTTGTATATGACTGTTAAGTAAGGAGCTATCGCTTCAGCATAATCAGCTAGAAGACTTGTTCTTGTTAAGTGATTTTAGTTGCTGCACTACTCCGATGATATCTACTTCTACGTTACTCATTACGGCATCTGTTCGTAATTCGAAATCTGGAATATTGGTTTCGTCTTCTTTGGTGAATGAGTTTCTAAAAGCTACGTTTAGTAACTCTGCTTTAGTAGCGCTGTCATCGGCAGGATCGCCATTATTATCACGTAGTGAAGGTATTGTTTGTGATTTGCCAAAATCTCTTTGGGTTTTCAGTCAAATTACGAGAAAGAGTTTCGTTGTGATAAATATTGTAGGCATCTCGTATTGAAAACCTCGCTAAATTTCGAGCTTTTGAGTACGATCGCAAATCCTGAGGATTTCGTGTTCGTTTAAATTTAGTATGCCTTCTCCTTTGCTTTTGCAACAGTGTCCTAACCTGTTTTGTGTACCAAGGGGGATCGCCTCCTTCTTTTATTAATTTATTTGGTATAAAACTGTCAATTGCTGTCGATAACACTTCTTTGAATATGAGCCACATCTGGTCTACACCTACGTTTAGTGTTAGAAACGAGTGGAAGCTGTCTTTTAGGAAGCTATGTATTTCGTTTCCATGTTCTTTCCTGAAGAAATATACTTTGCGTTTATTTTTGGTAACTTTGGACTTTCGATATTCAATTTCGCTACGACAACTCTGTGTTCACTAATACCTGTATCCGCTTGATGCTCGTTATGAGCTCAGGATTATTTGTTGCTAAGAGATCAAGTGTGTTTTCACATCCATTTACAATTCTAGTTGGCTCATGAACTAATTGTTCGAAGTAATTCTCAGAGAATGCGTTTAGTACAATTTCGGACGATGTTTTATGCCTACCTGCTTATTTGAAAATATAATTTCGCCAACAGATCGAGGGTAAATTAAAATCACCACCTACTATTATCGTGTGAGTCGGGTACATTTTTGTAATTAGACTGAGGTTTTCTTTGAACCTTTCTGCTATTGTATCGTCACAGTCGGGAGGCCGGTAAAAGGAACCGATTATTAACTTCTTACGATTTTCGGCTACAACCTCTATCCATAATAGCTCGCAGAAACTATCAACTTCAACTTCGCTACATGAAATACTACTTTTGACGGCGACAAACACGCCCCCACCTATTTTGTTTAATCTATCCTTTCTGAACACCGATAGATCTTTTGCAAATACTTCTTCTGAACTTATTTCCGGCTTGAGCCAACTTTCGCTGTCTATAATGTTGTGTGTTTCGGTGCTTTCTATTAACGCTTGCAGTTCTGGTACTTTCCCGACACAGCTACGACAATTTACAACTGTTATACCGATAGTTTCCGCAGCTCTCCATGCAACTCTGGCCTATGCAGGCCTCTTCATCTTAACATAAGAACGGCAACCTAAATCCCTTTGCATCTGTTTACTGTATTCGTCCCACGGTCTCCTCTTGCGAATTTTACCCCACATACTTCCTCTAATGCTAAGTTCACGGTACCTTGATGTCTCAGAATATGTCCCACCAACATATCCCTTCTCTGGAGATATGCGAAACTCCTTTTATTCCCTATTCTGTTGAGCACTTCCTCGTTAGTTACGTGCAGTTCAAATGTTCAAATGTTTGTCAAGCTTATGGGACTTAACTACGGGGTCATCAGTCCCTAAACTTACAAACTACTTATGAACTACTTACGAACTAGGACGGCACAAATATCCATGCCCCAGGGGGGATTCGAACCCCCGACCGTAGTGGCCGAGCTGACCGTGACTGAAGCGCCTCAGTCACCTCGGCCACCGCGGCCGGCGTTACGTGCAGTTGGTTTGACAAATTGCAAAGATTCTTCAAAACAAATCCCAAAAGTAAATTTCATCATCTAGATTAATAAAGGTGTTATTACCTATAATCAAATATACCATAAATTTTCGTATTGCACAGGATAATCGTGCAATACATCAGTTTATCTAGTCATTGGGGTAACTTTAAGTCCTAGTGTAGTGTAAATAATAGTGATAAGACAAACAACCTTTGAAATTCCCTGTGGGATAGGAAACATATTACAACTAGCTGATAAATTGGCGTTTGCCGAGTATCTGTTTATCCCAAACTCTGGTTAGCCCATCCCGACCTCCTCATCTCATTTTCTGCCCCTCTCCACAGTCTCTCGATTGCTTTTCCCTCTATCAGCCCATCAACCTAACCCCCCCCCTGTCAGTCTGCTCGTCTATGAATAACCACATACCTCTGTTAACTTTCGTGGTCATCAGGGATACCGTGTCATATATATTGCAAGGGACCGTTTGCAGTAGACGATACGATGGCTTGTAGAATATTTAAAAGCTTCCCCGTGACATCATGCACACATCAGCCAACTTTCATGGTAAGTAGTAAAACATTTTCAAAGTTGTTGTACGGTAATCTCTGGTATCCACTGAACAAAACGTTATATAGACAGTGGTCTCCCTCTTGCTTCCTGCTCAAGCGAGCAAAACTTTTTCAAGATCGAAATAAAACGGTACATTTTGTCCTTTTCCGAAACTAAAGTATCCTCCACAATTCACCATACGTAATTTTCTGTAGACAGAAACGTCCTCATTTATTTAAGCTGAAGTGTTCCCAATTTCATTGAGATGGGAATAAAACTCAAGAATTTACAAAAGTCTGTAAGTATAGTACCCAAGTCGGCCACGGTGGCCGAGGGGACTGAGGCGCTCCAGTCATGGTCTGCACGGCCACTACGGTCGGGCGTTCGAATCCCCCCTCGGGCATGGATATTTGTGCCGTCCTAGTTCGTAGGTAGTTCATAAGTAGTTTGTAAGTTTAGGGACTGATGACCCCTTAGTTAAGTCCCATAAGCTATACAAACATTTGAACATTTGAATTTTATAGTACCCTCCGCTAAGCACCGTTCGAAATTTTCCCTTGTTTTGTTGGTCAAACACGCAAAATTTTATCAAGATCGGAACAAAACAGAATTTCAAACAAATAAACAGACACACAAGTGGCAGTTCATAATACGTCTAATTACCTATGACGTCGGATCTCCTATAGTATAAGTAGTACAATAAAATAATTTTGAAGGTATATTTATTGACATAAAAGAATTTTTTCTGCAAAGTATGTTACGAATACATTTAGTAGCAAAGATGTAATAAACTTAAAAGTCACTCATAATGCGACAATTGCTCAAGCATCTCAGTGTTCACGACTTTATGTCTCTTGAACTTAGTGGCGTGCAGTGACATAAAAATGCGTGTAACTTTCGCGAAAGTGTGAGCAACATGTTGACTAAGTGTCATCGAAATTCTATAAAATACGAACACACATGCAAATACACAAACAATCTATTTTATGTATTAGATAATCCTCTTACACAGAATAACTAGTGAGTTATCATTTCATTTAAAGCGTTACACCGAGAAGGCAAGGTACAAACACGTACACAAACCTTAAAAAAACATGGAAACAAAATATTACTACTCTTGCTGCAAGAAACACGTAAACGCTTATCAAATGTCGTTGAGACAAGTATCACCACTGGAACATTTTGGGATTATGTTTGAGGCCAAATTAACTTCTTTTTGGCCCACTTTAGGTTACGGTAGTAGCACTAGAAGTAGGCCTTTGAGATCGCCTTTTGGCATCGCGAAACTTAAATCAAAATAACGGCTTAACCTTTCATCTGACACGAAAATAGAGTAAACAAGTCTTTAGAGCAGAAAACTTTCTACAACTTTGTTCCCTTGTGTTCTTTTTACATCGCATCGATTCAAAGATATTTAGCAAACAAAAGAAAAAAAACCGATTTGACAATGTCCGTTAGTAACGTGTTCCCACATTTTACTTCACGCCGTTCAACCGATAAGCACAAATTCTACAGACGTAATTGTTGGCTGCCAGAGACCGTGACCTCCCTTTTTCAAACGTTTCGGACAATAAATAGGTAAATAACACTGTTTGTGACGACCTTTTGAGAGCTGCAAAGTTAACTGCAAATAACGCATTAAATGTTCGTCTGAGACGCAAATTGAATAAATGTATTTCTAGAAGAGAAAATTCTCAACAACTTTGCTCTATTATGTTATTTCCATAACGAGCACCTTTTCAGAGATATTTGGCAAAAATAGTGGCGGTTTGACACAGTCACTTGATTATACGTAAACTACCACAGGCAAAATAAAATAAAATAAAATAAAATAAAATAAATAAAAAAAATAAACTTTAAGAAGAGGATAAACTACAACAACAAGACAGATGATAATATTTCAACGGAAAAAGAAAAATGAAAATGTGGGAGGGATGTTAAAATAATACTTTAAGGAGGTAGAAGTTAAAAAAAGGGGTATGTTTGTCAAAGCTAAACTCAGATGTAAAATAATTTTGGCTGTTACAATACGGTCAGAGACACTATTACGTGTGCATAGATATTATCACAATAATAATTATTAATATTTTTTACCTTTTTGTTCAAAAAGTTTGCAAAAAATCATAAAACTACAGGAAAACGGAAATTAGGCCAGTAAAACATGCCAGTGCGATTTTTTTAAAAATTTTTCGTGAGATGTTCAAATTAAAAGGTACAAAGCGACACAGTGGTTATCACTGAAGTCTTTATTCAAAAGTAATCACCAAAAGCCTGAGCAAAACTATCCCTCTGTTTAACAAAGCGAAGGATTCCCTGTTCCCAGAATTCCTGTGGCTGTGGCAAGACCAAGTCCTCTATTGTGGCCTTCAGTTCGTCGTCCGAGTTGAAGTGCTTCCCTTTGAGATACTGTTTTAGCGGATCAAACAGGTGTAAGTCACAGGGCGACATATCCAAGTTGTAGGTCGGATGCTCAAGCTGCTGCCACTTGAAGTGAACTGGGGTCGTGTGAACGTGCGTTGGATGGAGCAGAATGACTCCCTCTGTGAGCAGCCCAGGTCGTTTGCAGTTGATGGACTCGGGTAGGCTACGGAGTGTCTCACAGTACACGTCACTGTTAATGGTTTTTCCGTGCTCCAGAAAGTCGATATCGGGCCTCGGACGTCGAAAACGACGGAGAGAATCACGTTGCCTGCTGAGAGAACACAACCTTGAATTTTTAGGGGAAGGTGACGACGCATGCTTCTTGTTCCTAGATGTCGCATTACGTTATCCCAAAGCGGCGTATTAAAATTTCAACCGGTATGATTGTTAGACGTTTCGTACCTTTTCATACTCCTCGTCCCCTTTTCGGTGAGGGTGAACTTTCAGCAGTAGAATACTTTGCTCTTCACCTAACTGGGTGCACGGATATGACATAGGGAATGTAATAGGAATTTTGATGCAAGATTAGAAAAAAGGCTAAGAAAATATAAAAGGTTGAAATTGTGATGTTATAATATGAGAAAATCGGTAAGTGTACTGTTGTGTCAGGTTTGAAAGAAGGCCGTTTCCCGTTGGGGGTTCGAATCCCCCCTCGGGCATGGATGTTACGAGGGGTCTATATTCACTTGATTTTGTAATATTCTGTTGGAATTATTATTTTGTGAATAAGATTCTGTAAGTCACAGAGTATATACTGTGTAGTTAGCTTCCTTGGTCAGAGAGGTAGCATTATTGCTCTGTCTGGTAATGGTGGCGCACTGGGTGTCGCAGTGTAACGGTGGGAATGGGCAGTCATATCTTGTTGTTGTAATGTAGCGGGCGGAGCAGGAGGTTGAACTGTGAGCTGTGGGCAGAGCATGTCTGCTGAATAGGATGAAGATGTTCAGACTAAGAATGTATAAGGTAATATGTATATGTTTTTGTAATGATGTTGCTTTTTAAATTTCAATATAAGTGTGATGATGAAATTTCTCTTACATTATTTTGTAGTGTGTAGAAACTTACATTTTTCCTCCAATAAGTTTTACGACCAGTTAATTGATGTGAGTTGTTTTGAAGTGAAGTAAAAGTGTTAATCTCAAACGTACTTGCACGTGGTGGCTCTGTGAGTGTGTGTTTTAACAGGTAACTTTCACTAAAATAATTAGGGTCCAGGTTAAGATTGTTGAAAACTATGTTGAGAATATGATAATGATGAGGCACTTATAATGAGTGAAATATCAAAGGTAGAGTGCTTATCTGTGGGTTAATTCAAATTTTTTGTGCTTGTATTAACTGTGAGTAGAGAATTTCAAGAGATCATTTTTTGATAAAGTTATTAGGTGATTAACAACGCTCGATAATCAAGTGTTGACTAAGCGTTCCACAGTACGTTACATATGTTACAAAATTTCAATTTACTTCTCAGTAAAGGTATTGGGATCTTTGAAGTGTCACAAGGATTCACTTCATTTCACAGTAAAATATTTATGTGCACTCTCAGTTGCTTTTCTGAAACGAGAGCTTAACTTCACCATACACAATAGTTTAGGTTTATCATTTTTTATAATGAAGTGAAAAATTTACAACACGGCATTAAAGTGATGCATTCATTTTGAAGTAACTTACGGAAGTAATGAACGGATCAGTTAGAGCTTCTATTTATAGCAATGCACGACTGAGGTATCCGTTGCGCGGGCCTGACGCTAAAAAAATCATTTATTCGCATAATTTACTATCAGGGATTAGTTTTTGATCCAGTGTGTGGAACAGTCACAAAGTATTTGATGTGCTTTTCTTATGTGTGAAAAATCTGAATTTTACGTAACCTATCAACAGAAATCACTGCTAGTCAGACAAACAAAGTCACACATACACATTCACACGGTCAGATAGCAAATCCCAGTCCATCTCCACGACCAAGCCAAAAAATAAATTATATTTAATAAAATAAAACAGATAACTTTCAATGTTTGTGCTGTGTTTAGTATAAGGTAATTTATAAGTAGTTTGTAAGTTTAGGGACTGATGACCCCGCAGTTAAGTGCCATAAGATTAACAAACATTTGAAATTTTTCAGGTTTGAAGACGAAAACATAAAACACAAATATATGTACATTTCGCAAAACACAACAAACGATGGTTCTTTATAAGATGAGGTTCTAGACACCGTAGCTGAAATACTTGCATGGGGTGAGAGGGTTGATATGGAAAAGGTGTTCAGAAATGTTCGGGGGCTAGAGTGGGAAAACAGTTGGAGTTACGGAGGTGATAGTAGAAGTAAGGATGACGGAGGGGAGGGTGGGGTCTGTTTGTCGGGCATGGGAGAAAGAGGAAGCTAGAAGGTGAGAAGAGAAGATAGGAAATTGGTGTCCTGATAGTGTGTGTTGAGTGTAGCGAGGGATTACAACTGGTAGAAGGTATAAATTTCGGGAATGATTTCACTATCATGGAGGGGACTCGGTTCAATTTGCGTTGGGAGAGGATGCGGCTTGTATTTAAGTGGAGGGATGGTGCGATGTGAGCGTAAAGGTTCGGCAGCATACCGGGGTTTGTAAGTTTGTAGAGTTTATGGGAGTTAACTACGGGGTCATCAGTCCCTAAACTTAGAAACTATTTATGAACTAGCTAAGACTAAGGACGGCACAAACGTCCATGCCCGAGGGGGCACCGCGGCCGGCTCGTTTGTAATCAGAGGGTAGAGATTACGATTATTGGATTCAATTTTTCGGATAGAATAGGAGATGCGGAGGTGTTCGAATGTCTGAGAAATGGAGGGAAATTAGAGTTGGTACAGGATGCAACTGGTAGAGGGTAGATGGATGCAGAAAGCGAGATTGACCGCATAGCGTAGGATTTGAAGGGACTTATAGAACTTTGGTCTAATGTTTTTATGAGTAATTTTAAAACGATTCAACTCAATCACATATCATATAGAATTATCTGATTTCACTTTAAGTTGATTGACAGCTCTTCTAAAACAAAGTGTGACATATCGATTTAAAATTGGGTAAGAAAGGTCGACCAGAGAACTGTTATGAAAAACAAATTATTTTTCTGCCTTTTACCTTTTTCTTATTATTCAAAAGAAAACTGAAAGTCTCTCAGCATAATTAAGAGCCTCCAAAGACAGTGTGTAAGTGCAAAAGTACAAGTGTTTAAAAACAGTAAAACACATTACTTTACATATTATTTCGCTCCCCCTCGCTATATTATTATTACTTGAAAAATTGACATTAAGGTGTGTGAGCAACTGAAGCAAGAAAAATGTGTGTCAGGAACTATAGTTACAGCAATACCTAAGTTTTATGTGCTTCTTTCAATATAGTATCTTGAAAATTCCAACAAAACTTACATCTTTCAGTAGTCCAAATTTCCTAACTGTAAAAGTGCAATTAAAGAGTTTTAAGGAAATTTGGTGAATACTAAGATCGCGATTCAGTAAGCATTTAAAAAAAACTTAAGTCTCTGGGGGTTCCTACAGAAGAATACATTCGAACATGTGACCTTTGCCTTTCGTGGGCAAGTGCTCTACAGACAGCTATATTGGCAAGCTACACAGTTCGTCCTCACATTACCAATCTGGAAACATCAACTAGGCTGTGACTAAGCTATGTTTCCACCATATACATTCTTCCAGAAGTGCTTGTCGTGCAAGGTGAAGTCTGGAAAGCAGGAGGCGATGTGTCGTCGGAAATACGGCTGTGAGGAATAACCGCGAAACGTGCCGAGGTAGCTTAGTCCGTAGAGCGCTTGCCCGCGCCTGGCAAAGGTTTTCGGTCCGAATCCCAGTTCCGGCACAAGGTTTAATCTGCCAAGAAGTATCAATTACTATATTACAACAACATTTAAGGTTTACGTACTTCATACATCTTGGGGTTTGACAGTTCCAATGTGACTTGCAACTACCGAATTTAGTTAAGCTGAGACTGCAAATGTGCTCCATATGAAAATAAAGAAAATTAAGTGAAAATTACATAATTTACCTGAATCTTAAGACTCCGATGAAATCACAATTAACAATGCAAACCTAACTGCAAAGTTCAACAATAATGCTTGAAGACTGGCCAACAGTTACATAAAACGGCACAGGTATACCCGCTAAGGATTACATTCAGGTTTAAATTTTAAATACGCTAAACACACCGGGCATAATCATTGCAAAAGTTTACACTATAATGACAAAGCACTTTTGTACAGCATTCCCGACAACAGTCATGACGGCACTTCGCGTGTGACACACACGTGATCCTCAAACTTAGATTTTGAACAACGGAATTCCACACAAACCCGACCAGTAACAAGTGCACAACTAGTTGACAAATCACCTGATGATGTTGGTGACCAAGTAGAAGGATCAGCGTGAGTACAACGGCGGCGCATTTAGCAATATGTCACGGTTAATAGGCCCAGTGCCTATAGTATATGGCGCTAAATGCAAGCGCCCTCCAATGCATCAAATAAAAGCTAGGACAAAAATGCACCAAGTAAATGAAGAAGAATCACAATCACCGCGAGACGGGAAAGCAATTGTGTTGAAAGAATACTACTACAGATGAACGTTCCAACTTACTACAGACCAAAAGGACTTGTGGCCGACAGTAAACAATTAAATTTTACTGGAAACCTTGCTATTTTCCATTTGCAGTGCACGTTGAACAGTAACAACGACACGAGAGTGTAAATACATCAGAGAAAGAAATTGACACTAATTAAACAACACTTAAAGTAAGAAATATATTTTAATGGTTTCCAACCAAGATGGCTATTTATTTAATTGAATGACTGGTTCCGATGCTAATTTTTTATAAAGGAGCAAATAGTGTTCACAAAGGAAAATCGCCACGGTTGTGTGATTGGATTCATGATTTCCTGCCAGAAAGGACACAGTACGTTGTAGTTGACGAAAAGTAATCGAGTAAAACAGAAGTGCCGCGGCGGAGTTGCCGAGCGCATTGAGGCGCTATGCTCCGATGCGCGAGGACGTTCCCCGTCTGGGGTTCGAATCCCCCCTCGGGCATGGATGTTTGTGCTGTCTATATTATAAGTTAGTTTATAAGTAGTTTGTAACTTCAGGAACTCATGACAACGCAGTTAAGTCCCATAAGCTTAACTAACATTTGAACTTTTGAAAACAAAACTGATCTCTGGCATTCCCAAGGGAAGTTTATAGGGCACCCACTGTTCCTTATCTTTATGAGCGTTTTACGAGACAATATGAGTAGCTCTCTTACACTACATTTAGCGTCCAATTTTGGAGCACTGCTGCGCATTGTGGGATCCTCAGCAACTATAACTGATGGATGATATACAGGAAGTTCATAGAAGGGCAGCAAGTTTTGTATTATCGCTATATAGAGGACAGAGTGTCACGGAAATGATGCACGATTTGGGGTGAAAATTGCTAAAAGAAAGTCGTTATTAGTTGCGGCGAGATTTATTTGCCAAATTCCTTTCACCATCTTTCTCGTACGAATGCGAACATATTTTGTTGGCACCCACCTACATAGGGAGACATGATAATTGTAATAAAACAAGAGAAATGAGATCGAAAACACAAAGATTTATATTTCGACGAACGGTTGCTGTCTTTACCAGCCATGTTTAAAATTTATATATACCTTTCTCCCGTGTGAAACGGTAGAGAAATATCAGACAAGCGGTTCAATGCTCTCTGCCGTGCACTTCAATGTAAGTCGCAGAATATTGTTGTAGATGTGATGTAGATGTACTTATGCATCATTTTCTGATCACCATCAGTTGCCATCCTAAATAAAAAAATTTATAATGTATCTCATGTAGTGAGGCATTGCACGACATACACTGTCAACCATTTCTGTTAGGATGAGTCATGGAGATCAGAAGATGAACCCTAAGCAGGATCGAAAACGCTTCTTGGATGGCAACCTTAATAAATTAATTCCAAAACAAATTACGTGTTATATTCATAGGATTAAAACGCTGCCACAAAAATTCCAAGCTTCAGGCATTTAAAGCCTTCTCGAATGATGGGACGAGTGTTCCAAATTCACAGGTGGAGTCAGCTGACAAGTAAAGCAATTTTGAGGCTTGTAAACGCAGTACTGGCTTGTTCACCTCAGTTTGCGACTTGTTTACTGACTCAACCTGGTACATCAACTAAGAAAACTTTCTATTTTCAGATTACTCTCGAGCAATGTATAGCAGCAAACAGTGGCGTAACTAGGACTTGGCTTTGAAGAGGGATAGATCTGCTTGACGAGCTAAATTTTTGTCAGTTTCCAGACAGACTACCATCTACCATTCACGTTGAAGATTAATTCACTGCCATCCAATGAAAGCTTATGGTAAAACACCCCGAGTTTCCGATCTTTACCTTTACCAGATTGCTGTTATACATTTTTTAGGGCGGGGGGTTCTGGGTGGGGTGGGGGGGTTCTATCCCCCTCATCCCCTCCCGAAGTTATGCCACTGGCAGCAAAGGTCCAGAGTGTTCAGGCCAGATAGAAGGAATTCTCACCATTTAAATCAGCATAGACAACACTGAGGAAATTAGCTCTTTTCATATTGTCATAGAGTTTCATCCAAAACTGTGACAAGTGTTTTGAATCGCGATTATGGTAGTTTAAGAAATGCACATGCTTAACATACTGATGTAAGCACTGAGAATGACAAGTTACTTGCCGAAAATATGGATCTGAGCAATAAAGCAGTTTAAAAAATAACGACTGATTGCTGCAAATCACCTATTTGAAAAACTTTCTAGTGAGGTGTGCTTTGGGATGTGGTCACTGTCACCTTTCAAAGAATCAGTAACCACCGCTGGAGTCGCTGATATTGAAGTAAGAGGAACGTTCAATGTTTGTGAGGAATCCATAAAGATGGGTTTTTAGCATAGGTCTTGGAAGAAGAGAATAAAGGAGTTCCTTGGGAGTATTGTACAAGTTTTGGGGCCGAACAGGCATGGAGTGGCCAATTGCATCTCCACCTCAATGCAAGGGAAGGAATGATGGAAGGAAACTTAGTGCTTAACATCTCGTACACAACATGGTAATTGGAAATCTCGCTTGGAGTTTTGTGTAAACGGGAAATGAAATCGGCCGTGCCCCTTCAAAAGAAGCATCCTGGCATTTGCCTGCAGTGATTTAGGAAAATAATGGAAAAACCAAAATGTGGGTTTGAATCATTGTCCTCCCGAATGCGAGTCCAGTGTGATATCACTGCGCCACCTCTTTCTTCCCTGGTGGAGGACGTAGGGAGATGTTGAGGTGGTGTGACAGGGTTGAGGAAAGGTTTCATTACGGATGAAGCTATGAACTTTGTGTTGGGAGAGCGTAAATATGAAAAGAATTTTGTGATATTACGATATTGGGTAATTTGGAAGACTGCATGCAAACGATATAAATCGAAGTAGGGGCACATATCGATTTGTATATTACGCGAATATAAAAAAATAAAAAGTACTTTTTTCATTTAGAATAGACATCTGAAGTCTAGTTTGTCACAAGTACTTTTCCGTTTCCTACGAAAAAAATGTTAAGCTTATGGGACTTAACTACGGGGTCATCAGTCCATAAACTTACAAACTACTTATGAACTACCTTATACTAAAGACGGCACAAATATCCATGCCCGAGGGGGGATTCGAACCCCCGACCGTAGTGGCCGTGCAGACCATGACTGAAGCGCCTCAGTCTCCTCGGCCACCGCGGCCGGCCCGTTTCCTACGAATATCTGATATTGGGCTGTATTACACGATACACCTCCTAGATGCCTATTCTGATTGACAAAAGAACTTTATTTTTACGAATATGTCCCGATTTTAAAGGATGTGGTTAGGCAGAAACCTAAGAGTACAACTTCAATGTCGCCTTGCTCGATATCTGGCTCAGATAGTCGCACCTTCGATATATATATCGCAAGCATTCTTCCTAATTACCGGATAGTGTAGTTTGTCCCACCATTATAAAAAATTAGAGTAGGTTTGTGAGTGGGGGAGATAAGACGACGGTTTTGAGGCAGGTGAAGATGAAGTGGACTGGTTCTGGTACTATATAGCTAGAGTATTGGGATGGAAAAGGAAGGGAGATTTATTGCAGGTTGTGTGTACATTGGAACAGGTGAATGTGTTGTAGGACTAGGGCTATGAATTTGATGGTTTGTTATGGTTTAGGTTTGGATTTGACAGTTTTCTCATTACAGTTGTTGCAACTGGAAGAGGAAGCAAGGTTCGGGCACTGTTTAAGGAAATGATGGTGTTTAAAACTTGCACCGGTGGATGGATTCTTAAATAGTGAGATTGTCATTGTATCGGAGACAGTTTCGACAGCGTTAGGATTGTGGGTGATATTTAGAAGGTTCAACCTTACAGCGATGGTGGTATGTCAGTACCGTTTTTGTGGACGTGGTCTATTGTAGAGGCAGTTTCGGAGAAAAAATGCACGAGTGGAACCACGGTCATTATTAATTAGAGGGCCTCCCGGACTTGCAGGCTAGAGTTGTGGTGCCTAATTTCGGCTTCTTCATCTGTGATCACAACGTCGACTTTGGCAATCACTGCGTCGAGAGTTGTGAAGTGGCGGGTGGGGGTGGTTGGGGTTATTTGGATGGGTGGACACGAACTCTGCAACTCGGATGAGGTCGAGATAGGCGTAAATATTCTCACACGATTTTCGGAACTTTTCCTCCAGGTAGAGGCGTGAGTACCTGGGGCTTCCTACCTAAAAGTAAGAACAGGTTCCAGAGTTTGACAGAGAGAGGTCGGAGCAGACCAGACGACACACAGTGAAGCCTGAAATCCCGTAGTCCTGTATCTGCTGATAGTGGAGGGTACAATAGTGGTGAGTCCTGTGTCAAGGAATTTTTTCTGGAAAACCGTTATTAGACCTCTAGGGCAGTGATACTGAATATGGGAACCAGTATAATCAATAGTGAGACCAGACACTCCACCTTTAAAAACTATTTACATTCAACTACAGAGAAGTGAAATCAGATGTAGAACAGAGCCAGAAACAACCGTAATGCCGTAGTTTTCACAATAGTAACTGAACTTGATCCATATTCAGTATAAGAGTTACAAAGAATGTAATATCGATAAAAACTACGGTTGGTATCGACGAGCGCCCAGGAAAAGTGATTAACAAAGAATTGGAGGAGCAGAGTGATTTTTGTTGTTAATGGAGACATATCATCCACGAACAATATTCTCAGTTAGATATGATCAGACATTGCCCAACTGAACGTATGAGAAACATTTGACATTCATTTCCATGAACGCGAAGACGATAAAAGATGCAGAATTTTTACTGGATAATGTTTCTGAAGCACGTTTGATAATTTTTCACCGTAATCAGATCGTTATTTAGCGTTAAAATAACATAGTTTTCATGGACGGTGTATTTCATACAAAACTTGAATATTTCAGTTCAAAATATTTTGTGAATAAAACTATTAGTAACTGTAGTTCATTATTATGTACTTTATTCCATCAACTTGTTTTAGTTTCGAAATTTGCAATTTTGTACATTCATACATAATTTACGGTTTTGTACATTTTGTAGTAAAATTAATTGAAATTGCTACACTTGTATATTGCTTACTGGTGCAAAACGAAAACCATGAGTCAGCAGGAAGTTCGTGCAATGGCGGTCAAGACCGTTTCGTCCAAGTTGCGGAACTCGTGTATTGAGCAGGTAAATGTTGTTCAAATGTTTGTGTGGTCTATGGAACTACGGGGTCATCAGTCCCTAAACTTACAAACTATTTATGAACTACTTATGAACTAGGACGGCACAAATATCCATGCCCGAGGGGGGATTCGAACCCCCCCCGACCGTAGTGGCCGTGCAGACCGTGACTGGAGCGCCTCAGTCCCCTCGGCCACCACGGCCGGCGCAGGTAAATGTTGCAGCGTTCGTGTGAGGTGCTTTGGATTATGAGGTGGTGGCGAAATGCGAAAAGGAGTTAGTGCAAGGATTACTGGAGAGAAGATTGGTGTAATCTTTACGAGAAATGAATTTTCGGATGTCGAGAGTAGGGAACAATTTTGGATTTCTAGGCTGAGAGACTTATGTTTGAGAAATTTTAGTTCTGGGTTGAATGACATAGGTGGTGGTAGGGGAAAAGGCTAAAAGGGTGGGAGCGGAGTCATAGTCTGCAGGAATTTGTTTGGGGTTGTTGGATGTGATGCTTGCCACGGGATCTGGGCTATTATTATAATGTGATGGGATGTATGTTGCGAAATTGGACTAGGTGGCATATAACGCATGCAGGTTCGAAGGAGTTCTCAGTAGCTGCATTGCGACTAGCACGGCAGAAGGTGATTAGGCTGGTTGTACAGGTCCGGTGGGTGTTGCGGGATACGATGAAAAAGGGGTACAGGCAAAGAAGAAAGTTGAGGGGGCATGGGAAGAGACGGGAGATGTGTGCGACGACAGACAGTGTTAAGTCCTGTGATCTGCATGAAAGACAACAACTCCTAAAACTGATAACTGTTTATGAAACAAAAGGCCTTCTGGGCGTACAATATCAAAACGCAAGGAAAAAGATGGTCAGTCACTTACGGACAAACATCAAGTACAATAACGAAGGCATCACATACACAACAAATACAAGCGGCGCTAGGCCAAAACAAAACAAATACTACTACGAAAACTACGATAAGTGCGGCGGCAGCTGGATCCGGTGTAGGAGCGGGCTGTGGCTGAGTATGCACTGCCCTCCACACTCCGTCGGAGCGCTTATTAAGACGGCATCGGCGGAGCGCTACAACCGCTTACTCCGCTGTTATTGGCTGGGCACTGTCACATGGTAGACCGTAATGTAGTGCCGCAGTACAGCGCCGTTTCTTCTGCAGTTGGCCGCTGTTGCTGTTTACGTTTTACATGTGGAGCCTGCGAAAGGGAGCTCAGCAGCCCGCCTTGGCAGCCCTTTATGCGGGCACTCTATAAGGTAAGGGGCTGCCACAGCATGGAGGATGTGGATAGGTGTTGTATCAGAGGATGTGGTACAACTAGAGCAGGGCGACGGGTTGTGAACGTGATGATTGTTTTGGGGGTGTCCATTGTGGGCCAGTAGTAGGGGATTTGAATTCGGTGACAATTACCAGTGGGTAAGAGTCGGTGAGATACAGATACACTAAAATCCGTAATGTTGTGAAGGAACACCAGATGAGGTCGGCAGCGGTGCAAAGATGGAGAATGCGACGTAGAACCCAGCCGGCGGCGGTAATTCGCGATGACGTCACAAGTGGAGATAACACAATAACACAGGAGACAATCTCGTAGAGACGACGAAAACGCGACACAATCACTAACGGAATGACGGATTTGGCATCAGATAATGCTGCCTTGTTAAACGTACCTTCATAAACAAGTTAATCACAAGTTCATCATTTTCCCAAGGACAAGTAAAGCATGGAACTACTGACCAAGATAACTAGTGTCCAAGGCTTGCAACAAACGTATGATCATATGGACGTATTACTGCAGCCTGCTCAGACATCGTTGCTATTCTAACACCAGTGCAGCAGTCTTTTCATACACAGCCGATGGTCATATCGATCATTGTTTCGTTACCAATCAGAATCCACATCATTAAGCACTCGTGTTGCTATTTAGAGTGTCCTATTACAGGTATTGTACAAGTGTTGCTGTTGAAACTTTTCACAATACAATGTCTGTGAATGTTTTGCACAAGAGTCGTGCAACGAACTCCACTGATATCCTAACTCCTCCAACTTTTAGTTTGCACAAATTAATCTGTTTATTCCAGAATGAAACTTCACTCTGCAGCGGAGTGTGTGCTGATATGAAACATTCTGCCAGATTAAAATTGTGTGCCGGAACCGCTTGCCCGCGTAAGGCCAAGGTCCCAGGTTCGAGTCCCGGTTCCGGCACACAATTTTAATCTGCCAGGAAGTTTCATATCAGCGCACACTCCGCTGCAGAATGAAGTTTCATTCTGGAAACATCCCTTAGGCTGTGTCTAAGCCATGTCTCCACCATATCCTTTCTTCCAGGAGTGCTAGTCTTGCGTGTTTGCAGGAGGGCTTCTGTGAAGTTTGGAAAGTAGGAGACGAGGTAGTGGCGGAAGTAAAGTTGTGAGGCGGCATCGTGAGTCGTGTCGAGATAGCACAGTCGGTAGTGCGCTTGCCCGCGAAAGGCAAAGGTCCCAGGTTTGAGTCCCGGTTCCGGCACACAATTTTAATCTGCCAGGAAGTTTCATATCAGCGCACACTCCGCTGCAGAATGAAGTTTCATTCTGGAAACATCCCTTAGGCTGTGTCTAAGCCATGTCTCCACCATATCCTTTCTTCCAGGAGTGCTAGTCTTGCGTGTTTGCAGGAGGGCTTCTGTGAAGTTTGGAAAGTAGGAGACGAGGTAGTGGCGGAAGTAAAGTTGTGAGGCGGCATCGTGAGTCGTGTCGAGATAGCACAGTCGGTAGTGCGCTTGCCCGCGAAAGGCAAAGGTCCCAGGTTCGAGTCCCGGTCCCGGCACACAATTTTAATCTGCCAGGAAGTTTCAATCTGTTTATTGTCTAACAATACGAGCCCCGGAGTCCAAATTCATCCTGTAAAAACCTCATATAGATAGCACTTTCCATTTCCGATATATTGCGCTGCAAGGTTTAGGTGATTGCACTGTTTATATATATAGCGTTCGCAATGTTGACGCTAGTACAAGTATACCCTCCTTTGAAAGCAAAGCAACATGCAATTCTCTCATGGAGACGACCATATAGGTGCCGAAAGTATTCATGTGGAATGGCCTACCATGTAATTCTCACGTGGTGCCTCATTCGGCCCAATTTCGCGCCTGCGACCTATATTGTGAAGTTTTAAGCATATACAGGGTGTTTCACTAAGTGTGTTTGCCTCTGTAACTTATAAAATAATAGGTGACGGGAAATTTTAATGCGGTAGGTCAACACAAGAAATGTTACATTTTCTGCGGGGCTATGAACATAGTTTATTGTATCATTTTCCAAAGAGTAATGTAATTCTCACGTGGTGCCTCATTCGGCCCAATTTCGCGCCTGCGACCTATATTGTGAAGTTTTAAGCATATACAGGGTGTTTCACTAAGTGTGTTTGCCTCTGTAACTTATAAAATAATAAGTTACAGAGGCAAACACACTTAGTGAAACACCCTGTATGTATAATATACGAAATATCGCCATCTCCATAGTTGACAAGGGAACAACGGTAAACAGGAGTTCAGTTTTTGGCTTATCTAGGACCAGCTTCTCTATTTGTATGACTATTAGAACATCTGTCCTACCTCAGCTATGATACATTACGTAAAATAAATGTTGAAATGTTTGTAATCGTATGGGACCAAACTACGTTGGTCATCAGTCCCTAGTCTTACACACACATCCATATGTCAATAAAACAGGAAGAATCCCTAATGTAACTAGTAAAATGACAATATTTTCCCAAGAATCACAGTACTAAGCCTTCTTTTACCTATCATTATGTAAGCCTGGCCAAGAGTTCGTATACTAGGCATTCAGATTTACAGGCCCACACTTTCCATCCGTGAAGTTTGAGGTGTGTTGTCCTTTGGTTAGTTTAACCTAGTTTAAGTAGTTTGTAAGACTGGGGGCTGATGACCAACGTAGTTTGGTCCCATAGGATTACAAACATTTAAACATTTATTTTACATAATGTGTCATAGCTGCGGTAGGACAGATGTTATAATATACAAATAGAGATGTTGGTCCGAGATAAGCCAAAAACTGTTCATCCCATGATCCTATCCCAAACAGAAATCACGACCCCCAAAATTACGATCTTGCTCTCGGCCTTTTCAGACATTTAGCGCTGTAACGTGTAACAGAAACTAATATGGAAAAATTCCCTTACACTTTCAGAGACCTATTGAAGGGTAAAGGAAAAAATTGGCATAGAAATCGATGCAACATTAAGCTGATGACTATACCTTCGGTGAGAAAGGGGATTTGTAATCGCTTGTGATCTTATCGTGAGGGTCGTGACAAGACGGATGTAGCTGCTTCTTGAGATAAGTACAAGCTGTAGCAGAATGCTTTCTTGTCAGTTGGCCGATAAGAGAACAGAACGAAACAGCCTTGGGTACCATCCTGTTCAAGGGCTACTCTTACATAGCGTACTCCAAATAGCGGGCCATCAAGTTTATCTTTTTAATAACCGATACAAATGTGTTCATGCAGTGAATACGTGATAGTGCCACGATGTATGACTATACTTCACAGTTTCTAGAATATTCGCTCAGTTTTGGCATACTTGTGATGATAACCGTAGAGAGGACATACATGATGATTGCACAGAGATCACTGAAGTTTGGTTATCAGATTTCAGGGTTACAGTACAATTACAACGACGGCGTGGCGCAATCACAGTTCATTTTATGCAGTCATTTGTACCGTCAACATTGAAAATAAAGAATTTTTCTCAGATTTGCCTTGCGAAGTCTTTTTTATCGTCGATAATTTTCCAAGAGAGAACCGTAACAGGAAAGGTGACCCAAGATTCAGTTCTAGTGCTCGTGAAGTGCGAAGTCATCGCAAGTTAAAGAGGCACGTGTATTCAGACATCGGTATAGATTAACATTTCACGTCGAGCCGCCTCTGGGAAGCACACCTTCCTGCTCATCTATATTTTCATAGTATCTAAGTAATTCGTGCAAATTACACATAATGGTTCGAAACTTCACATAAATGTACGTACATTTCACCGGACAGTTACCAATCAATTGCAGAAAACGTGTATACTGCTCGTGTCCAGTGAAAGAACACATAAATGTTACTTCTTACAAAGATGATGAACTGAAGACATTGTTGTTGAGGTCTTTAGTCCGGACACTGGTTTTCTACAGCTAACCACCCTAATCTATCCTGAGCAAGCCTCTTCATCTCCTCATAAGAACGGCAACCAATATCCATTTGATTCTACCTACTGTATTTATCTCTTCCTCTGCGATTTGTACCCCACACACTTTAATGATAAATTTGTGATTCCTTGTGACTGTGTCACGGCAAAGGAAACTTATTTTAGTCAAAGTATGCCAGAAATTTATTTTCTCTCCAAATTCCGTTCCGTACCTGTTTATTAGTTACGCGATCAACCCACCTAATCTTCAGGATTCTTTTGTAGCACCACACTTCAAAAGCCACTATCCTCTTCCTGTCTGACCTATTGATCGCCCATGTTTCACTCCCGTACAAGGCAACACTCCACACAAATGCCTTAAAAAAAAGACTTACTTACGCTTCAATTAATTTTCGATGTTAACATTTTTTTTTTTCTCAAAAATGCATTTCTTCCCATTGCATTTATGCATTTTATATCCTCATATGTTATTTTACTGCCTAAGAAACAAACCTTATCTACCAACTTCATTATTTCGTTATCTGATTTTCTTATAATGCATTGCGTTACCCTAGTTTTGCTCTTGTTAATATAACTGGCTGGGTAAGTCAGTTCTAAGGCCGGAGGACGGCAACGGCATACTACCTCCAAACAGGACCATCCATAGTGAAGCACTGTGGGGTCCAAATCAATCTTCTGATTGTTGACTACTTTACCTTTTTACCTAAATGTTAATCTTATACGCTTGTTTCAACGCACTGTCCATTGCTCTCAAATACATCTCTGACAAAATTTCAGTGTCATCGGCAAAACGCAATGCTTTTATTTCTTCACCCTGACCTTTCATTCGCTCTCCAAATTTCTCCTCACTTTCCTTCAAAGCTTGCTCAGCGTATGAATTGAGTAACACTGAAGAAAGGCTACAATCCTGCCCTACTCCCCAACAAACGCTTTGCTTTCATGCACTTCGTTCTGATAACTGCTGTCTGCTTTTTGTACAAGTTGTACATAACCTTCTGTTCTCTACATTTTTCCCTGCTAACTTCATAATTTTAAAGGATGTATTCCAATCAACCTTGTCAAAAGCTTACTCTAAATCTACAAAAGCTAGAAAGTTGTAGCGTGGGTATTGCGTCCCGTGTTGATACATTTCTCCTGAATCCAAACTAATCTTCTCTGAAGTCAGTTTGTAGCAGATTTTCCATTCTTCTGCCAATAATTTGTGTTAAAATTTTGCTAACATGACATAGTTCTGAAATTTTCCCATCGTTCTACTCCTGCGTTCTTTCGATTGGGCATTATTACCTTCTTCATGAAGTCTGAGGGTATTTCCCCAGGTGAAATAGTTTAGTCGTGGCTAGCTGTCCCAGACATTCTGAGGGAATGTCATCTACTCTAGGAGCCATGTTTCGTTTCAGGTCTTGCAGTATAGTCACTCCTATTTCACCTGCAAGTACTTCCTCTTCCCTTCTCACTTTAAGTTCATCTCCTATGTAGAGCCCCTTTATATATTGTTATATTGTTTACACCTTTCAGCTTTCCTTCTTTGCTCAGAACAGGTTTTACATCTGAGTTCTTGATAATCATACAGCTGCTTTTCTTATCTCCCAATATCACTTTTATTCTCCTATATGCGGTATATGTTATTCTTCTAGTTATATATTCTTCTACAGACATATTTTTTCCTTCTAGCCACTCCTGCTTAGCCATTTTGCAATTCCTGTTATTCTCATTTCTTAGTCGGCTATACTCCATTTTGCATGCTACATTTACTGTATTTTTGTATCTTCTCCTTTCATCAATTAAATTCAGTATATCCTGTTATAGCCAAATATTTTTTGTTGGTCTTGCCTTTCTAAATCTTTATTACTATGCTACCTTCACTACTTCATCTCTCAAAGCTACTCATTCATATTCTTCTGTGTTATTTTTCCCCGTTTCTCTCAACTATTGCCTAAAGATACCACTGAAACTCCCAAGAACGTCGGGTTCCTTCAGTTTATCCAGGTCTCATTTTGTCATTTTCCTATCTTTGGAAGTTTATTTAGTTTGTCTACATTTCAAAGCCAATGGTCAGAGCCTATATTTGACCACTGACTTGTTACAGTTTCAAATCTGGTTCCAAAATATATGTCTTACCATTATAAAACCTATTTTTACCTTTCGGAGTCTCCTGGTTTCTTCCACGTTTACAATCGTCTTTCATGATTCTTAAACTAACAATATGAGAAAGATGTGGCTTGCATTCAAAGCAATAATATCGACAACCATAGACAGATTTACACCTAACAACAAAAACGAAGACTGACCCGCCGTGCTACACAAAATAGGTTGGATCATACTTTAAAAGAACAAGAAGGAACATGCCAAATTTAAACAGACACAAAATTCTCAAAACTCGCAATCTTTTACAAATATTTAGCTCGCACCTCAATTCGACAAGTTTAAAATCATGACGAAACCCTGTCACGTAATGTGGTAGAGAATCCTAAGAAATTCTGTTCGTATAGAAAGTATACCAGCGACAAACCACATTCATTACCTTAATTACACTATAGAAATGGTGGTGTTACTGATGACAGTTCTGCTAAAGCAGAATTGCCTAACACAGCTTTCCGAAATTCCTTCAGCAACGAAGATGAAGCAAATACTCCAGCATTCGTATCAAGAACACCTGCCAACATGCGTGATTTAGAAGTAGATACCCCTGAAGTATTAAAACAACTTAAATCGTTTAACAAAAGTAAGTCGTCCGGTCCCGAATGTATTGCAGTTAGGATCTCAGAGATGCTGATGCAATAGCCCCATTCCTAGCTATCATACACAACAGCTCGTTCAGCGAACATTCCCTACCCAAAGACTGGAAAGTTGCAAGGGTCACTCCAATACACAAGAAATGCAATAGTAGTGATCCGCAAAATTACAGACTTTTGTCACTGATCTCGGGTTGTTCAGAAGATATACTTCAAATATTATTAACCACACAGAGATTCGGAAAGTATCGTTCTTGTAAAACACAGCTAGCTGTTTACTCACATAATGTGATAAGTACTATCGACAAGAGATATCAGATTCCGTATTTCTACAGTTCCGGAAGGCTTTTGACACTGTACCTCACAAGCGTCTTCTAATCAAATTCAATGCCTACGGAATATAGCCACAGTTGTGCGATTGGATTCGTGATTTCCTGTCAAAGGACACAGTACGTTGCAATTGACGGTAAGTCTTCGAGTAGATATGAAGTGATATCTGGCGTTCCCCAGCGTAGTGATATACGGTCCCTACTCTTCCTTATTTCTAAAAATGATTTAGGAGAAAATCTGAGTAGCTCTCTGTTCGCGAATGATGCTTACATTTACCGGTTAGTAAAGTTACCAGAAGATAAAATCGAACTGTAATATAGCTTTGCATGGTGCAAAAATTAGCAGTTGACCCTTAATAAAGTGTGAAGTCATCCATATGACCACTAAAAGAAATCCGTTAAACTTCAGTTACACAATAAATAATTCAGATATACAGACTGTAAATTCAACAAAATAACTAGGAATAACAATTACGAACAATTTGAATTGCACAGAACACATAGAAAATGCTGTAGGGAAGGCGAACCAAAGGTTACGTTTCATTGGCACTTAAAATGTGCTACAGTTGTACTAAAGAAACTGCCTACACTTCACTTGTGCGTCTTGTTTGGGAGTATAGCTGCGCTTTGTGGGATCCACAGCAGTTGGGACTCACGAACGATGTAGAGAAAACTCAGAGAAGCGCAGCTCGTTTTGTATTATCGCGATATAGGGGCGAGAGTGTCACGCAAACGATACACAAGCTAGGGTGTAAGCCATCAAAGCGAAGGCGTAATTCTGTGATATTTTTTTCAGCAACTGTCTCTTCCGAATGCGAACATATTTTGTTAGCACATACGTAGGGAAACATGGTCTCCATAATAAAATAATAGAAATCAGATCGACAACAATAAGATTTAGGTGTTCCTTTTTCCCACGAGCTATTAGGGAATGTAACTGCACAGAAATATCATAAAAGTGGTTTGAAGAACCCTCTACCACGCATTTCAATGTGACTTGCAGAGCATCTGTATAGATGTAGATATAAACAAAGTCTTTATTATGAATCAATTATTTTCCGTGAAAAATGCTTCCACGCGTCTTCCTCTTTCATTCCTTTTCCCCAGTCCACATTCACCTACTATTTTTACTTCCCTTTCTTTTCCTACTACCAAATTCAAGTCCCCCATCACAATTATGGTTTCTTCTCCCTTAACTGTCTGAATAATTTCCTTTATCTCCGCATACATTTTTTCGATCTCCTCCTCATCGGCAGAGCTAGTCGGAATATGAACTTGTACTGCGGTAGTCGGTGTTGGCTTTGTATCTATTCTTGACTACGGTAATGCGATCTCTGCCCTGCTATTAGTAGTATACCCGCATTCCTATTTCCTTATTCATTTCTATCTGATAAACTCTGTATTTGCATTTCTGCAGTCTTACCAAACGATAATAAAATATCGGAAAATATTTCAACTTCATGTATTCATGAAATATTAGGAAACCATCTGCAATGAATAAATAGTGTGCGAATGAAGTCTCGTAAATCAAGCTTCGCGTGACTGGAAAGTTTTTGTGATTCATTCTTTATGATGTCATATCTGTGGCACTGTGTGTCGTGGGTAGTTTTTAACCCCACAGAGATTGTTGTCTGATAGTAAAGTTAATAGTTTAGTAGAAATCGGTCTGTTATTTTAGGAGGATAGGTGGAAAAATAGCGCATGATCTACATATGCATCTACATCCATACTGCGCAAGCCACCCGATGGTGTGTGGCGGAGGGTACCTTGAGTACCACTATCGGTTCTCCCTCCTCTTCCAGTCTCGTATTGTTCGCGGAAAGAAAGATTGTCGGTATGCCTTTGTGTGGGCTCTAATCTCTCTCTGGTTTTATCCTCAAGATCTCTTCGCGAGATAAACGTAGAAGGGAGCAATATACTGCTTGACTCCTCGGTAAAGGTGTGTTGTAGAAACTTCGACAAAAGCACATACCGAGCTATAATCGTTCTATTTTAAATCACTCCTAACGCTTACTCCCAGATATTTTATGGAATTAACTGCTTCCATTTTCGTAGCACATTACACTTGTTTACATTGATATTCAATTTCCATTCCCTGCACCATGCGTCAATTCTTTGCAGAAACTCCTGCACTACAATACAACATCTCTGTATACTACACATCCGCAAAAATCCTCGATGAACTTCCGATGTTATCCACAGGGTCTTTTATACACATTTGAATAGCAACGATCCTACGACACTCTTCTGTGGCACACATGTCGTCACTCTTACTACAAAAGACTTCTCTCCATTGATAATGGCTGCTGCGTTTTGTTATCTAGGAACTCTTCCATCCAATCACACAATTGGTCTGATAATCCATATGTTTTTATTTTGTTCATCAAACGACTGTGCGGAACTGTATTAAACGCCTTGCGGAAGTCAAAGAAACACGGTATCTACCTGAGAACCGGTGTCTATGGCCCTCTGAATCTCGTGGACGAATAGCGTGAGCCGAGTTTCACACAATCGCCTTTTTCGAAACCAATGGTGGTTCCTACAGAGTAGATTTCTAGTCTCCATAAAAGTCATTATACTCGAATATATTACGTGTTCCAAAATTCTACAACTGACCGACCTTAGAGATATCGGTCTGTAGTTCTGCACATCTGTTCGACGTCCCGTCTTGAAAACTGGGATGGCCTGCCCCATTTTCCAATCCTTTGGAACGCTACGCTCTTCTACAGACCTACGGTATACCGCTGCAAGAAGAGGGGGGGGGGGAGCAAGTTCCTTCGCATACTCTATGTAAAATCGAACTGGTATCCTATCAAGTCAAGAGGCCTTTCCTCTCTTGAGCGATTTTAATTCTTTTTCTATCTGTCATTTATTTCGATATCTGCCATTTTGCCATCTGTACGACAATTTACAGTACTACAGTGCAGTCTTCCTCAGTGAAACAGCTTTACAAAAAGACATTTGGTATTTCATCCTTTAGCGTGTCATCCTCTGTTTCAGTACCATTTTCGTCAAACAGTGTCTGAACATTTTGTTTTGATCCACCAACCGCTTTGACATAAGACCAAAATTTCTTATGATTTTCAGCCAAGTCAGTACATAGAACTTTACTTTCGAATTCGTTGAACGCCTCTCGCATAGCCCTCCTCAAGCTACATTTCGATTCGTGTAATTTTTGTTTATCTTCAAGGCTTAGGCTATGTTTATGTTTGCAGTAAGTTCCTCTTGCTTTCGTAGCAGTTTTCTAACGCGGTTATTGTACCGCGGTGGCTCCTTTCCATCTCTTGCGATCTTGCTTGGCACGTACTCATCTAATGCATATTGTACGATTGTTTTGAACTTTGTCCACTGTTCCCCAACGCTATCTGTACTTGAGATAAAACTTCTGTGTTGAGCCGTCAGGTACTCTGATATCTGCTTCTTGACACTACTTAGGAACAGATATAGAATATTATAGCATAATGTGGTAGTTTTTACGAATGTCATTGTTCATGACGTCATATCTCGTATGTCTCGTAGTATCACGTAAATGTGAAGGTACACTCATGGTACACGTGCCTAATGCCTGCAAAATACGTCGTGAATGATGTTAGTAGTAAAGAGGTAATAAACCGAAACCACAAGCATAATGATGCGGTTTTTCACGAAATTGTTTATGACTTCATATCTCA
Organism: Locusta migratoria; assembly: GCA_026315105.1. Taxonomy (NCBI): domain Eukaryota; kingdom Metazoa; phylum Arthropoda; class Insecta; order Orthoptera; family Acrididae; genus Locusta; species Locusta migratoria. Next base: position 111,187,730 of record CM048747.1, read on the forward strand.
TGATCTATATGTCGAACTGTGATATAATATCGAAGGAACATTCAGTAGTAATGTGTGTACTGTCTGTGAAATGTCTCGCGATAAATTTTACAGTGTTGAAGTCACAACTTGCAACGTCATGCCAAATGCCTTGCATATACATAATGAATATCGGAAAAGTATTAAGCGATAAACTTGATTCCCTTCATCATTTATTGGAGTTGTCAGCGAGAAATAGTATCGTAAAGACTTAAATCATGCTTAAAGTTTATTTTTTAAGCCGTTAAGCGCTCTCATTCTCAAGATCATGCAATCGTGCGCCGCATGATAAGGCAGTTTTAGTGTTTGTTACGTGATAACGTATGAACTATGTATCGTAGGTGGTTTTTGCTTCCATAACAAATGATTTCTGAGCGTAAAGAATATTCGTAAAATGTAAAGAATATTTGTACTAAATTTGGTTGAAATTGGGCTATTAGTTTAGGAGTAGGTATAGAATATTGTAGCATGATACGGCCTCTTCTCACAAATGTCATTGTTTATGGCGTCATACCCCCTGACGTCAGCGATTGATAACGGCGATTGGTGCCTGATAGTAAGGAATTTTTGTACCAAGTTTGGTTGAAATCGGTCCAGTAGTTTAGGAGATGCGGAACATACATATACACATACAACAATTTTATAAGATTTATAGAAGATTAAAGCTACTCCTGTAATACCCTCAACTTATTTTGTAGTTATAACCCTATACTGACCTGACTAGAATGGTTGGGCCACGTCCGAAACCGGTATTAAGAAATTTATTAATATAATAGATAGCAACCAATCAGAATTGTTTTCGTATATTGTGTGAACCAGCAAGGTCGCATGCCACATGTACAGGTATTTTTTTAATATCTGCAATAGTCTGCGATGATGTCTAACGTCAATGACAACAGCAGCGCCTCTCTTTTCAATTTAGTCAGAGAAAAACCTCCTGTTCGATGAGTTACCACTAACGATTCGTCAGACAATGTGGCTACAAAACTACAGAGGGGGCTCTCATTTTGATGCAGATGTGCATTACTATCTGAAAGCCAGATATCCACGACTGGTTGTTCCACCTTCACCAGATCGTCATCCGCTTGTCAACTTTTATTGGACGCTATGAACACAGTGGTCTAGGAGACTCCCCAACACCAGAGAACGGCATTATCGAAAAACTTCATGCACAATTATTAAAGAGTTCACACTATCTTTGTCAGTCTGTACACCATCGATGTCCCCTTTGCAATCAAGTTGTGGGTCCCTCTTGCAGTGTGGCGTTCGTGTTGGGTTTCTTATCTAAATGACGTAACAACAAATCCTAAGCATCCGAAGCTCTGAGCCCGCTAACCATCAAACTATGCATTCCTGAACAGGAATATAAGACATTCCCTTCTGTGATTAATCTACGAGAAACTTTAACGCATTTTTAGCAGAGCTTACAAAAATTTGATTTGCAGCATGTTTCTTTGAATGGCTGCTTCTAAATCGTGGAGCCCTATGGCGCACATTTTGACTTAACATGATCCGCGCTCAGAGCCTTTCCGGCCAACCGTCTTTCTGGAAAGTCAAGATGGAAATTACGTCATAAAATTTTGTAACTTAGGTAACCTTTAATTACGTAACTTTTAAGCTTAAATAGTAATTATTTCATAGTGGCCAATCCAAGTATAAGCAGTACTTACTCAAAGCGTCCGTTCAGAGTAGACGTGTCAACTCCAAAGTTTAGAACAGAGGGTCATTTAGTTTTTACTGATGAACGTTGTCTCTTTCTCTGACGTTCAAGAAACATCTCATTGACAACGTAACTGATTACATCTCTTTTAAGACTGTATCTTTCCTCCTCACAAAATATTGAGATAGATCGGAACACAAAAAGAAAACACTGTAAAAAAATTTCTGAGTGGTGCACATGCGCACTCCGTCTGCCCGTTACGTAAAATAACACGGGCCCCTCGAAAGTGTGGACATACCCTACCACGTTGTAAGACAGAATAAATCTACATCTTCCTTTTTATTCCGAATATCACATTTAAGTACCTAGCAGACGGTTTATTGACCCACTTTCACTCTATCTTCCATTGTCTACATTTACATCTACATCTATATGGGATACTCTGCAAATCAGCAAATCACATTTAAGCGCCTGGCAGATGGTTCATCGAACCACCTTTATACTATTCATCTACCGTTCCATTCTCGAATAGCTCGCGGGAAGAATAAACACCTGAATCTCTCCTCCGTTCGAGCTCTGATTTCTCGTATTTTATTCTGATGATCATTTCTACCTATGTACGTGGGCGTCAACAATATATTTTCTCATTCGGAGGAAAATTTTGGTGATTGGAGTTTCGCAGCGATAAGCGCCATTGTTGTTATGATTCCCCTCCCATTCCTGTATCGTTTCCTTAACGCTGTCTCCACTGTACAAAACGAGCTGCCCTTCTTTGCACGCTTTCCATGTCCTCCGTCAAACCCACTTGATACGAATTCCACACTGGGCAGCAATACTCCAAGAAAGACGGACAAGCGTAGTGTATGCAGTTTCTTTAGTACTTCTGTAGCATGTTTTAAGGGTTCTGGCAATAAAACGCAGCCTCTGGTTCGCCTTTCCCACGACATTATCTTCGTATTCTTTCCAGTTTACGTCTGATGTAGTAGTAATTCCTAGGTATTTTGCGGAGATTACGGCTTTCACTATTGATGATTTATCTTGTAAACAAAGTTTAACGGATCTCTTTTCTCACTCATGTGGACGACTTCACACTTCTCATTATTTATAGTCAATTGCCTATTTTTAGACCATAGTTACATCTTATTTAGAGCGTTCTGCAGTTGGTTTTGATGTTCAGATGCCAGCGTCATCTGCAAACAACTTAAGAGAGCTTCCTAGATTTTCTCCAAAGGCGTTTATGTAAATAAGGAACAGCAGAGGACCAATTCCTTGTGGAACGACCGTTATCACCTCTGTCTTAGTCGATGCCTTACCATCGATTACTACAACTGTGTCCTCTCTGACAAGAAATCGTCTATCCAGTCTAATAGCGGTGGGGAAAAATAACCCCTTAACCTTTCCGTTTTTGATCTGATATCTCTTATTTTATTATGTTCATGTCTCCCTATGGTCGCATTCAGAGGGGAAAGTTGGTGACAAAAATTTCGCGAATAGACCTCGCCGAAACGAATAACGACTTTCTTTTAATTATCCCCCCCCCCCCACGTCAGCCAACCCTTGCATCATCTCTCTCCCCTATATCGCGATAATACAAAACGAGTTGCCCTTCTCTGAAACTTTCCTATATCCACCATCAATCACATTGAATTAGGATCCCACAATGCCCAGCAATACTATAAACTTGGATGGTCAAATGTAGTGTGAACAGTTTCATAGTAAAACTGTTAGATCTCTAAGTGTTCATCAAATTTTCAAATGTTTGTAAAGCTTATGGAGCGGCCGAACGCAATGAGGCGCTATGCTAAGATGTGCGAAGCCGTTCCCCGTCGAGGGTTCGAATCCACCCTCGGGCATGGATGTTTGTGCTGTCTTTAGTGTAAGGTAGTTTGTAAGTTTAGGGACTGATGACCCCGTAGTTAAGTCCCATAAGCTTCACAAACATTTGATTGAAAGCTTATCGGACGTAATTTCGGGGTCTTCAGTCCCTAAACTTACAAACTACTTATGAACTACCTTATACTAAAGACAGCACAAACATCCATGCCTGAGGGCGGATTCGAACCCCCGACGGGTAAGGACCTCACGCAGCTATAACTCGGAGTAATCGAAAAAATTAAACTATTTCTCAAAATTGTACTTTTATGGTCCATGTTGCTTAACAGCGCGTTCGAGCTTCTGAAAACTAAGAATTTACTGTGCTTTAAATAATATGTAACATTAAATGTAAGTTTCCTCAAACCTTAAGGTGGTTGGATAGAATTACTCATCGGGCCTAGTAAGTATACAGGGTGTTACAAAAAGGTACGGCCAAACTTTCAAGATACATTCCTCAAAAGAAAATATGTTATGTGGACATGTGTCCGGAAACGCTTAATTTCCATGTTAGAGCTCATTTTATTACTTCTCTTCAAATCACATTAATGATGGAATGGAAACACTCAGCAACAGAACGTACCAGCGTGACTTCAAACACTTTCTTACAGGAAATGTTCAAAATGTCCTCCGTTAGCGAGGATACATGCATCCACATCTCCGTCGCATGGAATCCCTGATGCGCTGATGCAGCCCTGGAGAATGGCGTATTGTATCATAGCCGTCCACAATACGAGCTCGAAGAGTCTCTACATTTGATACCGGGATTGCGTAGACAAGAGCTTTCAAATGTCCCCATAAATGAAAGTCAAGAGGGTTGATGTTAGAAGAGCGTAGAGGCCATGAAATTGGTCCGCCTCTACCAATCCATCGGTCACCAAATCTGTTGTTGAGCAGCGTACGAACACGTCGACTGAAATGTGCAGAGGAACCATAGTGTATGAACCACATGTTGTGTAGTACTAGTAAAGGCACATGTTCTAGCAGCACAGGTAGAGTATCCTGTATGAAATCATGATAACGTGCTCCTGAGAGCGAAGGTGGAAGAACATGAGGCCCAATCAAGACTTCACCAACAATTCCTGCTCAAACGTTTACAGAAAATCTGTGTTGATGGCGTGATTGTACAATTGCGTGCGGATTCTCGTCAGCCTACACATGTTGATTGTGAAAATTTACAATTTGATCACGTTGGAATGAAGCCTCATTCGTACTGAAATGAGCTCTGACATGGAAATTAAGCGTTTCTGGACACATGTCCACATAACATATTTTCTTTCTTTGTGTGTGAGGAATGTTTCCTGAAAGTTTAGCCGTACCTTTTTGTAACACTCTGTATACTTGGATACAGAACTGCTTGACAAGAAGGCAAGTTTCTGCCTCACCCATAGCCAGTTGTGGAGATGCCCCACAGCAGGTGAACCGGTGTTGCATCGAATCAACCATACTGCACTTGTGACATCTGTTGAGTGCTTGCCTACTTTGTGTAATTTTTCATTTGCCGCAACTGTGTTGTTGACAACCTGATAACAAGAGGATGCTACGTCATTGTATGGATCTTGAGGCCAATGTTTTTCCAAATTATCGTCCAGTTCTGATATGGGTATTTTGTTACAATAGTGTTAGTTATGTCCTTCTTTCCATTTCTGCAGTAATTCACCGGACTTGAGATTTTCTTAAGATAACATGGCCTATGTAAATGGATTCAATATAATATTTAGTATGTCTCGTAATTGGAAACTAGTTTATGTCCAATGGCGGCTGCAGACTTTCTGGGTGGACTACATTGAACAATTTGGCAGTTATGGTTTGCGTAGTACCACATATCAGTCCAGAAGAATCTATCAGAAAAAGGGCAGTGGCTTTTCTTTGTATATGGGTGAGCTTTAGGCCACCATCCAGTCGGGATTTTGTTATTGTGGTGGAGGCTACTTTAATAATATTTCCCTTCCAGATGAACCTACCGGCTAGTTGCAGCATTGTCTTGGCTTGTACTTTAGGTATGGGGAATATCTGAGCAAGGTAACAGGCTTTGGAGAATATAGATACATGTTAACAATTTTAATCCCTTCGAGCAGAGTCACTGCTCGCCAGTTGTTTTCTAGTATGAGCTCATGCATACTGTTTGTTACTGCCTTCCAATTTTTGGCCGCCATTAAAAGTGGGCAAATGCCTATTACAATCTCAAGTGTTTTATGATTGCCCACTTTCTGGGCCCATGATAAATTGGCCACTTACTCCCAAGTTAAGTATTTTGCATTTTCCTTCATTTACCCTGCCACCAGATGCTTGAATGTACATGCCGATATCCTGTTTGATAGGTGTTAACTCATCTGCATCACGTAACATCGGCGTACGCTCTCACAGCCAAGGTTACACCTAAGAGTGACACACCTGATAATATACTGTGCAATCTTCTGAGCAATGGTTCTAACGCAAATTCAAAGAGCTGCATCGATAGTGAGTTCCCCTGTGATACACCTCTCCTGAATTGTATGGGATGTGTCATTTGCCAGTTGATAACAATTATTGCTGTTGTGCCCATGATGATGTTCCGAAGTACTTGAATGACCCTGTCAGCCATACCAATTCGTTTCATAATTTGCATGATGTAAATGTGCCTGACCGGATCAAAGGCTTTTGAAAAATCGATGAGAAGTAACGCACATGCTATGTCGGACGTCGCAGTAATCGATACTATGTCCCTGATTTCCCCAATCGTTAACATGATGGTTCTGCCTGAGACACATGACTGGTGGTTCATGATTACCTTCTTAGCTATAGGTGTCATTCTCTGATTTATTGCCCTGGTTATGGTCTTGTAATCAAAATTTAACAGAATTATAGGGCGGAAACCGTCGGTAGTGAGTTTACCTCGCGTTTAGGTATGAGGACAACTTTGCCTTCTTTCAGTACAGCTGGTGGTTCATGTCCTCTTAAGTTTTCGTTTATCATGTCTGTGAACAGGGTCCAATCATATGCCAGAATGTGTGATAAAACTCCTTAGGCAGACCGTCTGGGCCAGGTGATATATTTGCTGGAGATTTCGCAATGAGTTCAAGCACCTCATCGGTCGTGAAGTCCTCTAAGAAGCCATTGTTCTCCTCTCTAGTGACATCACCATCGAGTGACTGAAGTAATACAGACGCTTGATCGTAATCGATAGGGTCTGCGGAATACATGTTGTCATAATAGCCATGGAAATCTTGTAAATGTCCTTGTGGGCAGTAAGTTGGTCACCGTTGCTGGAAGTCAGGGTATTAATAAAAGTGCCCGCACGATTATAACGATGTTTTACGAGATGAAATAAGGACGCAGTTTCTGTTTCACTAATAGATTTAACTTTGGATCTAATTTTTAAACCATCTAGTTGTTTACGCTTGATGCTAATGTTTTGCTTTTATCATTTTTATTTCGGCCGTGTAAGAGTTTGTTTCATTTGCATTGTCGTAGAGTTCCCCAAGAAGAGTGTAATAAAACTCGGATGTCCTTTTCCGTTCATTCGCGTTCTACAGAATGACTGTCTGAGTTTTCTTTTTGCCACGTTAGTTGACCACTCTATTTTTGTTTCCATATCTACCGATAGTTGCTCCTCGTATCGTTGACGACTGCTTCAAGCTCAGGGTCTTGAAGGTGAGCCACGTTTAACATCCACTGCCCTTTAAATCTTTTCGTTGGTTGTGGGCCGAGTTTTATTGTTACGATGTAGGCACAGTGGTCCGAGAATAAAGCTGGAATTACATCGGCGTCACAGATATGTCATCTCATGTGCGACGATAGGTAAATTCTGTCAAAACGACTACTTGAAGTTGAGGGAAAAAAGGTAAATTTAACAACAGTTGGATGAATTATTTCCCAAGTGTCCAGGAGCCTAGTACATTTCACCAGTTCATGTAATTCATTGCAGTAATTAAAATTCGGCCTTTGGTCCTATTGATGTAGAATGCAATTAAAATACCCTCCGATCACTATGTTGAGAAGGTTCTTGCGAAGTAAATATACGATTTCATCCTTGAAAAGGCACTCCTCGCAGCAGATTTGTGTTTCCGGAGGGCGGGTACATGTTACTGACGGTGACATCAAAGATTCCACAGGCAATACCATGTCTGCATTCTAATTTTTCCACTTCTGATGTGGGGATGCCTTTTCGAACTAGTATAGCTGTACCGGTTTGTAGTTGTTGCTGTTGTTGTTGTGGTTGTTTTAAGGAGAATAAACATGGAGGTCATCAGTCCCGGTATGCAGTTCTGGGACTACATTCTGTATGCAATAGAAGCTTGGTATAACAAATTTACAGACGTGTAGTTTCTGTAAGAAGACGATGTCAGCTTCAGATTCATATAAAATTTGCCGTAGGATTGCGACATTTATGTCGGGCGTTATCTTGTGTACATTTACTGCCAACAGTTTAGAGGCTTGGCTCATGCAATATGCAGAAATACTTTAAACTAAACGGTTCGCCTGTGTCGTCGTCGTAGTCCATTTTCGTCGCAGTGTGAAAGTCAGTTCCCTGACCTATGTCGTCATCCCCGTGCTTTTGTACTTGGTCTTATTACATACTAGACTTGCATTGGACTGAAGTTTCTTTTTGGCTTCACACCGGTGCCCACATTTTCGACGGAGAATGTCGTCTGAGTGCCTGGATAGACATCCGTTTCAGTTTCAGTTTCTCAACAACGTCGTGGATGCGCGCCCCTCGGGTTTGTCTTCCCGCGTGGCGATCTGTTTACTCTCGCGACTGGGCAGTATGAAAACACTGTCAGCTGCAAGTTGTTTACCGACTCTGGGTGGTGTGATTACACCGCCGGTTTCAAGTTGTTTACCGACATTCGGTAGGACAGATTCGTCATTGATCTGTTTGGAATCGAGTTTAATGTTGCTGCGATACCGGCAGTTGATACTCACTGGAAGCGAGCACTGGAGAAGGAGAAGGAACAGAGGTTGGCTCCCAGAACCTTTAGTACTTCTCGCAGATTACCGCCTGCTGCGCGAGATGGCGCTGCTAGCAACGCGGAATAGAGTGCGCTAGAAAATTCTAGGTGGTTAGATGGCACCACCCAAGTACGCGCCATTACCGCTATGACGTAAGATAGCCAATGAGAAGCCGTCTCCTGGTTAAATAAGCGGAAGTCTCCAGTTCACGGCAGTCAGTTTTACCCCTGACGACGACTATGGAGGATATAGTCGAAAGCTTGGGCTCCTACCCATATTTGACGTGGCAAGAACACCGAGAGTATTTTACGCAAAACTGAAATTGGTTTGTAGTTTGATGGTATCTCTTTATGCCCTTTCTTGAATAGAGACGAGTCTCCATCAGATCATTCAGGATGAAGCGCACTTCACGTTAACGCCATCGATAGAAGTAAGGTGATTTATGTGGACATGTGAAATGGGTACTTCGATCAGGTTGAAACTGCACTGAAGCCGACGCACCTGCCCGCACTATTCAGTGGCCTGGCGCAGGGAAATTAAAGCCCTCGGGCCATTCAAAGAGAAGTGGCCGCGCGCGCTATCTCGCGGTCAGCCTCATTAATTACTGGCCGATGCACTCGCCCCCGATGACGGCATGACAGGTTATTAGCTTTGAGCCGCCAACGCCGGGCCCCGAACCTCCCAACATCCGCGATCGCTCTCCACACGCGTATCGAAAGCTCGTCGCGTGCGCCCGCCGTATTCGCTGACGTTTTGGCACTCCGTGAATAACCTGACACGAGTATCAAAGCACTTGCTTAGTGCAGATTGCTGTCATTCCGTTCAGTCGGTAAAGCTCTCGCGCAGCGGAAGTGAAAAAGCGTGACTGGCGACGTGAGATAACGGAAGCGATAAGGTGAGTCAACAAGTTGTATTGACACCGAAAGCCGAGTTTAATAGCTGCCTGTTGGGCTATTCCTTTCTCTCTTTCCCTGTCTCACGCTCTCTCCACTTTCGGGTTTCTCCATCCTGCTCCACCGTAAAATTGTTCGAAATAAAGCAAAAACAGGGACTTCTGATCGTCTGTTGTCCTGTCGACAGTCGTCTACCGCATCATTCTGCGGATTTCCTATCTTCAGAATGAAAAATTGGTTATATCGCAGCTGAACAAAATGCGAATACTTCCTGACCAAAGAAATGGAAGACTTCTTTATTTATTTGGAAGATTTAAAAACATTCAAAGTGTGACAAAGAGGCTATGTACGAGTTGACGCTTATTCTCCGTCACAGCTCTCGTGGCGGCGAAGTGGGTCTGTAATATAAAGTATCCCTGACTGACGAGGCATGAAGCGAAACGAGATGTCGGAAGTCAGAAACAGTGGCAACAACAAACTAGGACGGATGCAGATAGTAGCAGTTGGAGCAAAAGAGAAAACAGTGGTAAACTGAGACGAATGGAGACCATACATAAAGCATGAACGTGCGGCTCTCCAATACTATGACACGAAACAATTTGTCCAAGTTTTCCGGTCTACAGATCAAACCCCAAGCAAACCATCCCCATGGACATGTGTAAAGGAGGCAATCGTGATTGAAGACAATGAAAGCCGACTAAATTAGAAAGAGAAATCTCAAATCTGTTCAGACTAGTTCACACTCATCAGAAATTTTGCACCATTTTTGGATTAAAGTTGTCATAGGGACTCATACAAAACCATCTGACAGTAACAAATACTTGTAAATATGTATTGTAAAATTTCTTATTTTAAATAAAGTATGTAGGTTGTGCAAATACAACATACTGTAATTAATTTGACCCTTAAATACGGTATGTTGCCTTAAGAAAATTTCAGAAATAAACAAAAAATGGACATTTTCAAAATTCTTAATTGTCACTGGGACAGAAGAGGATAAACACCATGTCTCAATGTACCATCAGCGTTCCTTCTGACCAACGCATCAAGGAAGTGAAGGCAGTCATTCTTTTCCACTCCATAGTGAACAGAATATTCGGGTGGATTGAATTTAGGGGTTCCAAAAACCCTTTAAATTCTCACTACCATGAAAAATAAGTTTCGTCTACATATCTGAAAAAAACACGCAGGTTACAGAACTCTAAAGCATGTTCCTCGAAATTCCCCATAAACATGTTTGAAATTGTCGCTAGACACAACCTGCGATGCGTCTCTAAATCGAGACCGATCACATCCCCCGTGTTGAATATCCTGGCTTTTAAATATAAATTAAGAAACCCTGAGACGGTTTTTCGTCTCAAATATGTCCATGACATTGATGATGAAGGTGAATCAATAAATTAAAATTTGTGATGAGGCCGGGAATCGAACACGGACCTGCATGCTTACTAGGCACACGTCGTACCATTAGACCACCACACCACTAACGATTAAACAGCCTGGGAATATTGTAAGTACCCCCCAGGGGGCCCACAGCTCTTTTGTGGGTACGTGTGTGGCGCGCACGGGTCCCCGAGCCATTGCAGCCTTTTTTCCTGCTTTCCCCAGGCTGCATTACCCCTCCTAGTTCCCCCTCCTTCCCATCCCAATTCCTCCTTCCCATCCTCTCCAACCCCGTCTCTCGGTGGTACTCTGGATGACGGCTTGGCTATCCCATGGTACCGATTGTCCTGCACTTTGGTTTTGTCTGCTGTGTACACCGGTTTTTGGCCCAGTTTGGTCCCCCTCGGGGTTTGACCTTCCATACCAAAATTGTCCGATAATGTGTGAGCCAATTGGGGAAGAACTCCCGACCTAGCCCCTACAGCGTGGGTCCTATCCTTTCCTTTCCACTTCCTTTCCTCGCTGTAGCCCCCATCCCCCGCTAGGTCCCCAGCACGTGTAGCCAGTCCGTGTGGGGGGGCTGTTATGTACCCTTTGGCTGAGCCCCCTGACACCACAGGGATCACACTACTGGTGTCTGAGCTGCGACCTCTCCATGCAAGCCAAGGAGTTGATGCCTGTCCTCGGGGGTATCAGAACTCCCGGCAATGGCCATCGTGCCAGGTGGCCTTTGCTGAGGCTGGGTGGCGCCCATGGAGAGAGCCCCGGTTTCGGAGTGGGTGACACCAGAGCGGACGTCTAACATTATGAAAAGAGTTAGACTCCAAAATGGTCGTGCATCGGCCGTCCCTCAAGACAGGAAGAGATCGTTTAATGCTGTTACTGCGGATAAGAGGATGTTTCCCTCCCTTGCTACCCCTTGGGAGGAAGGCCAGGCTCGCCGGTTAGGAGCAAATCCCTTTCCTCGCTATCTCGTTTGCTCAAGGACTGATGGAGGGACTTTCACTTCCACCAAACCTCTGTTCTTTGTCGAGACCATAGAGGACAAGTTTGGTGAAGTGGAATCTATGGGTAAGCTTAGATCTGGTTCATTACTCATTAAAACAGTCTCGGAAGCCCAGTCTGAAGCTTTGCTCGCCTGCAACACCCTTGGCGACATTCCAGTCACAATTGTCCCGCACAAATCCTTGAATATGGTACAGGGTGTGATATTCCACAGGGACCTCCTCCTTCAAACTGATGAGGAGCTTAGGGCCTATCTCGTGCGGCGTGGTGTACATTTTGTTCGCCGCGTTCAGAGGGGACCTAAAGATAACCGCGTCGATACTGGGGCCTTTATCTTGGCCTTCGAGGGGGACACACTCCCAGAGAAGTTCATGATATATCGATGTGACGTGAAGCCCTACATTCCACCTCCCATGCGGTGTTTTCGATGTATGAGGTTTGGTCATATGTCCTCTCGCTGTACAGCAGTCCCAGTATGCGGCGATTGTGGACGCCCACTACATGAGGGGAGCCCCTGTGTTCCTCCGCCGGTGTGCGTCAACTGTCAACAACACCACTCTTCACGGTCGCCAGATTGCCCTATGTTCAAAAAAGAAAAGAAGATACAAGAGTACAAATCCCTGGAGCGTTTGACGTACCCTGAGGCCCGCAGCAAATATGAACGTCTGCATCCCGTGCAAATGGCGACGACCTTCGCTACGACGTTATCGTCTAGCCTTTCACCCTCCCCTTCCCACTACCATCTCCCCCCTACACCCCGTCCACACCCCTCCCTCACATCTCCCTCTCCTGTAGCTCCTGTAGCCCTCCCTTTGTGTCCCACCCCTTCCCAGCCGGAGAAGTGCACCCCTTCTCCGTCGCCTGCCGGTGACAGTGCCCTATCTCAGGGCCTTCCGTCCCGGCGTTCCCCAGATCGGAGATCTTCGACCTCCAGCCGGCCATTGGACTCCCAGTCAGTGAGTTCAAAGGTCGCCCGATCCTCGTCAGTACCAGACCTAACTGACAAAAGTCCTTTCTCTGGGGTGGGACATGCCCGTCCCACACGAGAGAAGGAGAAGGAGAAGGAGAAAGAGAAAGAGAAAGAGAAGGAGAAGGAGAAGAAGAAGAAGAAGAAACCAAAGTTACAAGATAAAGCCCCTCCGGTACCACCGGAGGTGCCGACTGTGCTTTCGCAACTCGCTCATCCCATTGAGCCCGAGGCTGATCAGCTATTTATGGATGTTGTCCCTTCTTCTTTGGTGACGGACGCTGACAAAGCAGCGTGACAGACGTTATGCCATTCGCTTCCCGCCTAGATCCTCGTGATGTGATCATCCAATGGAACTGTAATGGTTACTACCGTCACCTCTTGGAGATTAAACAGCTAATCTCTCTATCTTCTGCGGCCTGTGTCGTCCTGCAGGAATCGAGGTTTATGGATGCACATTCACCGACCCTCCGTGGGTTCCGTGCTTTTTGTCGGAACCGGGTTGGTCCCCTCCAGGCGTCTGGTGGGGTTTGTACTTTGGTCCGGACAGATATGGTCAGTACCTGGATTCCTCTCCAAACTCCATTGGAAGTGGTTGCTGTCCGGGTTCACTTGGACACTCCATTGACCATTTGCAACCTCTACCTTCCACCTGACAGGCCACCTACTCTCACTTCCCTAGTGGCCTTCCTTCAGCAACTCCCCCCTCCTTACCTCATCCTTGGGGACTTCAATGCCCACCATCCTTTGTGGGGCAGTGCTTATACATCTAGCCAGGGCCGCCTCATAGACCAGTTTCTTGCTGACCACAATCTGAGCCTTCTCAACGATGGTTCCCCAACTCATTTTAGTGCCGCTCACGGCACCTTTTCTGCCATAGACCTCTCTCTCACTTCTCCTTCTCTCCTTCCTTTATTTCACTGGTCGGCGTATGACGACCTTTGCGATAGCGACCACTTTCCGTTGATCCTTTCACTTCCCTCACGCCTACCACGAGCCAGGGTACCCCGCTGGGTATTCCGTCGTGCTAATTGGCCGCTATATACATCCCAGGTTGTGTTCCCATCTTCCCCCTCAGGCTGTATAGATGATATTATAAGCCAAATGACCAACATGATCACCCAAGCTGCCAACGCCGCTGTTCCCCGTTCGACAGGCCCTCCTTCTCGCCGGCCTGTCCCTTGGTGGAATGCAACTGTTGCCGCAGCCATTCGCGAGCGCCGAAGGGCCTTGCAACATCTTAAGCGCCACCTATCGCTCGCTGGTCTAATAAATTTCAAACGTCTGCGTGCCAGAGCTCGTTACTTAATCAAACAAAGTAAGCGGACATGCTGGGAGCATTTTGTCTCCTCGTTGGGTTCTTCTGTCCCTTTGACAAGAGTGTGGGCTATGCTCCGATCTATCCAAGGTAGCTGGCGGCCGTCTTCCGTCCCTGGTCTTGCCCTGCCTGATGGGGTCTGCACGGAGCCATCTGTTGTTGCAGAACATCTTGCAACTCACTTCGCCAATGTCTCGGCGACAACTTCATATCCGGCGACCTTTCTCCTTCAGAAACACCAGGCCGAAACCTTCAAATTAGGCTTTACTTCTCACCAGGTGGAACCATATAACGAACCTTTTACTGACTGGGAGCTGTCGCTGGCCCTCTCCTCTTCTCGTGATTCAGCACCTGGCCCTGATGATATCCATAATCAATTGCTGAAACATCTTAACCCCTCACAACGACAATTTCTCCTAAAAGTTTTTAACCGTATTTGGCTTCAAGGGGTGTTCCCTTCCCAGTGGAGGGAGAGTATTGTGGTCCCTGCCCTCAAGCCTGGCAAGGACCCGTCGGCGCTGGACAGTAATCGAGCAATAAGCCTGACAAGTTGACAAGTATCCCCTGTAAACTACTTGAGCGGATGGTAGCCCGCAGATTATGCTGGGTTCTTGAATCCCGGGGACTTCTCTCACCTTACAAGTGTGGGTTCCGGGAGGGACGATACCCTATTGACCATTTACTTCGACTGGAGACTGCGATCAGACAGGCCTTCTCTAAAAGACATCATCTGGTAGCAGTCTTCTTCGATCTGCATAAGGTGTACGACACTGCTTGGCGTCATCATATTTTACGTTCTCTTCATGACTGGGGCCTCAGAGGCTCCTTACCAATTTTTATCCGTCAGTTTTTATCCCACCGCCTGTTCCGTGTCAGAGTTGGCTCTTCCTTTAGCTCCCCTCGGATACAGGAGAACGGTGTCCCCCAGGGCTCAGTGTTGAGTGTTACACTTTTTCTAATCGCCATCAATGGGTTGGTGAGCTCTGTTGGGTCACTGGTAACCCCGGCATTGTATGTCGACGACTTTTGCATATGGTACAGCTCCTACTCATTAGCCTCTACTGAACGTCAGCTCCAGAGCGCCATTCGGCGGGCTTCAGTGTGGGCTACGTCCCATGGTTTCCAGTTTTCCTCATCAAAAACGAGGGTGGTGCACTTTTGTCGTCGTACTACAGTTCACCCTGATCCAGAACTGTTCTTGGGTAATCAGCGCCTGGAAGTTGTAGCACAGCATCGTTTCCTGGGTCTTCTCTTTGACAAAAAATTGACTTGGGTGCCCCATATTCGCCACCTACAGATTAGTTGTATGAGGAAACTCAATGCCCTACGTTTCCTTGCTCATTCATCTTGGGGTGCAGACCGAACAACTATCCTCCGTATCTATCGGGCTCTAATCTTGTCCCGATTGGACTATGGGTGTCAAGTTTATGGCTCGGCAGCTCCTTCTGCCCTGAAATTATTAGACCCGGTTCACCATTATGGTGTCTGCTTGGCTACAGGTGCATTCCCGACTAGCCCGGTCGACAGTCTCCTTGTTGAGGCGGGAATCTGCCCTCTTCAGGTCAGGCTGCATCAGCTTCTGGCGTCTTATGCCATCGCCATCGGGCAATATCCTGCTCATCCCGCTTACCAGGTTCTTTTTGCATATGAACGGCTTCGACCCCCTGATACCCGACGCGGGCGGACCTTCCCGTCGGACTGCGGCTTGCCTCTCTTTGCCGGGATTTCCATTTCCCTTCGCTAGATTGCGCCCCCCATTTTACTGCACGCACACCTCCGTGGATGGTGCCGCGACCACTAATTCGGACGGATCTCTTCCAGGGCGCAAAAGCTTTAATTTCCCCCATGGTCTTTCGGCGTTTGGTGCGCCCAGTACAAAAGAGTTTCAGGGAGCCTCTATCTTCTACACTGATGGCTCGAAAACAGCGGGCCACTCCGGATATGCTTTTACGTCTCCTGTTGGGGCGGAATGCCATTCTCTGCCAGAGGCATGCAGTGTGTTTACGGCAGAGCTGATGGCGATTTATAGAACCCTCTGTTTTATTAAACGTTCTGCCGTGGAACGTGGTTTAATCTGTGCTGACTCCATGAGCAGTCTGCAGGCCATTGATCGTTGTTTCCCCTCCCATCCTTTAGTTATTTCCATCCATGAACTCCTTGCTGACCTTCATCGTGCTACCTGCTCAGTTACCTTTCTCTGGGTGCCAAGCCATGTTGGTATTACAGGGAATGAAGTAGCTGACCAGTTGGCTAGATCGGCAATTACTCGCTGCCCGTCTCCCTTTCAAATTCCGGGTGCGGATCTGCGGGTGCAGATCAGATCTTTGCTTCACTCCTCATGGGATAGCAGTTGGAAAGCTACTGCCCCTTCCAATAAACTCCGCACCATCAAGGATACGACTGCAGCTTGGAGTTCATCTTTACGCCCTTCCCGGAGAGAATCAATTGTCCTCTGTCGCCTCCGTCTTGGACACTGCAGGCTGACCCATGGATTTCTTTTACGAAATGACAATCCACCACATTGTGATTGTGGAGCCGTACAATCCGTGTCTCATATTCTGACTGAATGTCCTCTCCATTCCACACTCCGTGGCGACTATGGCCTACCGCCTGCATTGCCTTCAGTTTTGGCGGATGACCCACGGATGGTTGATCGCGTCCTTGCCTTTATTGTCAGCTCTAGGTCTCGCTTGTTCGGGGTGAGTGGGTTTGTGATTCTTCGCTGATTGTGGGGTTTAGAGCCTTATCCCCATCAGCCCCCCCCCCACTCTTTTACATTTTAATGTAGTTTTATTTCTCCCTGCTCTGGAGCTATGATACGTTGACCACTGTGCCATTAGTACCTTGTGGTTAAGGCTGGAGGTCGCTTCCAGAGCTGTGGGTTCGGACACTGTAGCATTTGCTGCCCTGGGTTGGTCTTAGTCTTGTTGACGAGTCGATTTTACTTCCTAGTGTAATGGTCTTTTGGCTTTCACCTATTTTTTGTCGAGTTCCATGGCGTATTCAATTTGAGGTTGAAGGGACTGATGACCTCGTTGTTTGGTCCCTCATGTCCACCACCACCCACCCACCCAATATTGTAAGTACGACTTCCCTCCACGTCACAAACTTTAATTCAGCTTCCTTGTTCCATAGATAATTGCCACTACTGCCAAGGCTCTCCATGCAGTGGCATAGCACCCCGGAAATGGACATAGTGGAACATATATATATATATATATATATATATATATATATATATATATATCATCTTAGCAGAAATGTTCCACTATGTCCATTTCCTGGGTGCTGTTCCGCTGCATGGAGAGCCTTGGCAGCAGTGAGAATTGTCTATGGAACAAGGAAGCTGAATTAAAGTTTGTGACGTGGAGGGAAGTCGTACTTAGACTATTCCGAGGCACCTTAATCGTTAGTGGTGTGGTGGTCTAACGGTAAGACGTCTACCTAGTAAGCATGAAGATCCGGGTTCTATTCCCGGCCACATCACAAATTCATTGCTTCACCGTCATCTCCAAAGATCCTTTGTCGAGATCTCCGACCTGGTCACTTACGTAAACGTGCAGGAGGCTATTACTGCAGCTCTGCGCGCGACTGCGGACCGTTTAGCGGCAAGAGCTCTCTCCGTGTAGGAGAAACCGAGGCGTTTTTCGCCCCAGAGGAACGGCACCGGCAACGAACGGCGGACTGCGCCCAGCAGAGCGGCGGGAGCAGAGAAATCGGCCACACGCTGCGCCTACTCCTGCCTGTCCGGCCGTCTGGCTGGCCGCAAGGTCGGTCACCGGCGCTCGCTGCTCGCTGCTCGCCAGACCGTGGCAGACACGCCGTCTCACCGCTGCACTGGCTCCCTGTCACTGCACTGCCAACGAACCAGAACGGAGAGTAACCCGTCACAGTGCAACCAAGGTGGTCATGTCCTGGCCAGTGTCGGAGATGTAAAGGAGGAGAACCGGCCTCTCATCTGGCAGCTTCACAAACAGTTACGCGACCTAAAACTTCGTGGCAGATTGTATGCCGGACAGGGAATCGAACCCGGAACCTTTGTGACGCACAGGCAAGTGCTCGAGTGACTACCTTGGCACGTTCCACGGCTCGTCTTCACATTCTGCAGTACTTTCCTTCTACACTTCAAAGAAGCTTATAACGTCACAGCTCCGTCCACTTAATCCTCGATGGGTGAAGGTGCCGTTATATTCTATTTGCTGTTTAATTCATCCGTAATTATTGTTCCAACTGTATGACGGTATGGAATGCGGACAATTACTGGGTTGATCCATAACAATAAACTTTGTTAACTTCCTTTATTACGGAACGACAAATGTTAATAACGCTTTCTTTAAATATACTGATTAAATAACCGCGCGCCACTACGATAAATGTCTACAAGTCCACACTGAATCATTTAAATACGCAACTACAACCGAAACTCATATGCGATACGACTGATGGGCAAAACTTTAGCCACCGCTAAACGCGGGTTACGGACTCACTGTCGACGCGCTACTGCCTCACTCTGCGGTCGGCGGGAGACTGCCGCACACCGGCCAACAAACAAGAAACGTTCAGATGTAAGCACTGTCGCGCAGCAGCTGTCGCTGCACACCAACGATAACTACTGTTCGACCAAAAGTACCAAAGAGGTTACTAAGCTAAAACCCTGTATCCTCACAAGCTCCCCCTCGACAAGCGGGATATCTACGGCCATATGTGCTTAAGCAAATGTTCAAAGGTTCGTCAAGCTTATGGGACTTAACTGTGGGATCATCAATCCCTAAACTTACAAACTCCTTATGAACTATCTTATAGTA
Organism: Locusta migratoria; assembly: GCA_026315105.1. Taxonomy (NCBI): domain Eukaryota; kingdom Metazoa; phylum Arthropoda; class Insecta; order Orthoptera; family Acrididae; genus Locusta; species Locusta migratoria. Next base: position 111,206,583 of record CM048747.1, read on the forward strand.
AAGACAATACAAACTTTCCAAGGGGGATTTGAAACCCCGAGCCGGCCGCGGTGGCCGAGGAGACTGAGGCGCTCCAGTCACGGTCTGCACGGCCACTACGGTCGGGGGTTCGAATCCCCCCTCGGGCATGGACATTTGTGCCGTCCTTAGACTCTACAAACATTTGAACATTGAAACCCCGACGGGTTACGGATCGCACATCGGAGCACCGCGCCACAATGCCCTCGGCCGATCCACCGCGACCGTGCTTAGGCCGTACTCTGTGTTATCAATCGTTCACTCTATTTATAAATTACCTACATCTACATGGGATACTCTGCAAATCACATTTAAGTGCCTCATAGAGGGTACATCGAACCACCGTTATTATCTTCCATTTCTATTTATCTTCCATTCCATTCTCGATGGCGCGCGGGAAGAAAGAACACCTGAATATCTCCGTTCGAGCTCTGATTTCTCGTATTTTATTCTGATGATCATTTCTGCCTATGTAAGTGGGAGTCAACAGTATATATTCGCATTCGGAGGAGAATGTTGGAGCCGGCCGCAGTGGCTGAACGGTTTGCGGCGCGCCAGTCACAGTCTGCACGGCCGCAACGGTCGGGGGTTCGAATCCCCCCTCGGACAGGGATGTTTGTGCCGTCTTTAGAATAAGGTAGTTCATAAGTAGTTTGTAAGTTTAGGGACTGATGACCCCGCAGTTAAGTCCCTTACGCTCAACAAACATTTGAACATTTGAGAATGTTGGTGATTGGAGTTTCGTAAGTAGCCCACGCCGCAGTGATAAGCGCCGTTGTTGTAATGATTCCCATCCCAGTTCCTGTATCATTTCCGTAACGCTGTCTCCACTGTATCGTGACAATAAAAAACGAGCTGCCCTTCTTTGGACTCTTTCGATGTCCTCTGTCAAACCCACCTGATAAGGATCCCACACTGCGCAGCAATACTCCAAAACAGGACGGACAAGCGTAGTGTATGCAGACTCTTTAGTAGTTCTGTTACATCTTTTAAGGATTCTGCCAATAAAACGCAGTCTCTGATTCGTCTTTCCCGCGACGTTATCTACGTGTTCTTTCCAGTTTAAGTCGGAAGTAATAGTAATTCCTAGATATTTTGTAGATTTTACGGTCTTCACGTTTGATTGATTTATCTTGTAACCAAAGTTTAACGGATTTATTTTCGTACTCACGTTGACGACTTCACACTTCGCTTTAATTACAAGCAGTTGCCTGTTTTTACACCATAGTGATATCTTATTTAGATCGTTCTGCACTTGGTTTTGATCTTCAAATGATTTTACTAGACAGTAAATGACGGCGTCATCTGCAAACAACCTAACAGCCAAATCATTTATGTAAGTAAGGAACAGCAGAGGACCAATGACACCACCCTGTGAAACGCCCGATATCACCTCTGTTTTAGTCGATGCCTTACCATCTGCTACTACGAACTGTGTCCTCTCTGACAGGATATCGCCTATTCAGTCGCAAATTTGGGGCGATATACCATAACCAAGCAATTTGATTAAAAGCCGTACGATGTCAGAAGCATTTTGGAAATCAAGAAATACGGAATCAATTTGAAAACCTTTGTCGATAGCACTCATCACTTCGTGTGAGTAAAGAGCTAGTTGTGTTTCGCATGAACGGTATTTTCTAAATCCTTGTTGACCTCGGTTCAATAGATCATTCTGTTACAGATAGTATTTGAATACAGGATATGTTGCAAAATGCTGCAAATGTTCAAATGTTTGTCAAGCTTATAGGACTTATCTACGGGGTCATCAGTGTGTAAACTTACAAACTCCTTATTAACTATTTTATAGTAAGGACAGCACAAACTTCCATGCCCGAGGGGGGATTCGAACCCCCGACGGGGAACGACCTCGCACATCGGAGCACCGCGCCTCAATGCGCTCGGCCGATCCGCCGTGGCCATGCTTAAGCCGTACTCTGTGTTACGAATCGTTCACTCGGTTTGTAAATGACCTGGCCCCGCCAGAATAGCCGTGCGCACTAAGGCGCCCAGCTGCGGTGCGCGCGGCCGTTCACCGTCGGGAGTTCGAGTCCTCCCTTTGTCATGGGTGTTTGTGTTGTTCTTAGCATAAGTTACTTTAAGTTAGTGTAAGTAGTTCGTAAGCCTACAGACTAATGACAAACGTAGTTAAGTCCCTTAGTTTTAAAATTATTAAAAAAACATTAAATGTCCTGACGGAAGTTACAGGTAGTTTTCGTTTCAATCGCCGTTCGACGTCTCCGACAATGCTTAATAACCATAAAAATGTGAAGCTGATTGAAATAAACTGAGTGATGCTTCAAGAATCGTGTCGTATGTTGTTGCGTGTGTGACGTGTGATTGTCACTGTCTGTGCACTGTAATGGAAACCTTCTCTAATGTTCAAATTTTTAGTCGGCCGCGGTGGTCGAGCGGTCTGCGGCGTGCCAGTCACGGTCTGCACGACCGTTGCGGTCGGGGGTTCGCACCCCTCCTCGGGCATGGTTGTTTGTGCCGCCTTCAGTATAAGCTAGTTCATAAGTAGTTTGTAAATTTATGGACTGATGAGCCCTTAGTTAAGTCCCATAGACTCTACAAACATTTCAACATTTTCAAATTTTTACAGAGATGTATGGTAACAGCTGTTATATACTTTTAAAGCGCTTATTGTTAAGCATCATATGTTTATTAGATTCATAACTTTACCGTTTTCGGCTATGAATCATAATCAGAAAAGTAAATTAAACAAACTGATTACGTTGGTTCATTGTCTGTCATCCGTGTAAATCAATAAAAGGTACGTAAAATGTCAGTTGACATTGGTTCTTGATGATAAATAAAAAATGATTGCCTTATTGTTGATTCTTTTATTTATTATCACGACCTAATATCAAGTGACATTTTACGTATCTTTTATTGTTTGACATGGCTAAAGTAAAAGATAGTGAACCAACATGATCAGTTTCTTTAATTTACTTTCCTGATAATGGTTCATAATCGGAACCGGTAAAGTTATATATTTAATAAACAGCTGACGGTTGTCAATATGCATTTTTGCAACTTCGCTAATGTGGCTATAAAAACATTATCATAGTGACAGTACATTGCCCTTTACAAAACTAAACGTAATATGAATTTTTTGACAGTGAAACTTTATTCAGTAACTGAAAACAGTTTAATATCTGGCCAAATCCAAGCTATAATATTAATGACTGAAATTATCATAATAATGAAATTTAAATTTCGTGAAAGCAACTGATCGCAAGTTAGGTCTCGAATTAACAATCGTTTCTGTCATAGCTCATTTGAAGAGTATCATTGAATTCTGTCCTACCTCTGCGCAAGAAAACTGCTTATGTGACGGTGCTCCCAAAATTACTGAAAAAGCTTCAAATGCAGCAAACATCTAACTCACCATACAATTCTCCAGTGTGTTATGCAAATCCACTAATTACAAAAATATAAGATTTCTCCATCTCTCGTTTTTATTTCATTTTATTTATTTTCAAATGAAATCGAACCAGCAGTAAATGAAGAACACCAGAGAGTTTGCATTATAGGTTTTAAAATAATTGACTTGTATCAGGCTTGATTCCATGGTGGAATTTGTGCTCCACGACTGTATTTGACTTTTGGAAATTTTTCAGCAATGTCGTAAAAATATTTATTTATTTTCAGATCTAAATTTCGACCACTTGTGGTCATTATCAGTGCTTAAAAACAAAATACTTAAAACATCTCGACCTCCATGTTGGAGGTTGCGTTCGTACCCACTTTAGGTTACGGTAGTAACATTAAAAGTGGGCCTTTGTGATCATCTTTCGACAGCTCGAAATTTAAACGAAAATAAACTTGGAGAATACCAGGAAGAATTTAGAAAAGGATGCTCTTGTACTGAACAGATACTCAACCTGAAATCAGTGCTACGGCAAATAAAAATGGCTGGTAAAAAGTATGTCGTCAACTTCGTTAACTTCAAGAAGCCAATGATACAGTTGGTAGACCTACTCTCATGAAGATCGTGCAGTAACTAGGACCGAACGGGAAGACCCACAGCATTATTCAACAGACTTTAAGCAAAAACAGATCTCGATTAAAGTTCAGAAGAACCTTCTCCAAAAGTTTGAAATCAAATCGGGAATCAGGCTGGGAGATATCTGTCCCCTCTCTTCTTTAACCGTACCCTGGAAAAGGTAGTATGAGAATGGCGGAAGGAGAGAGAGAGAGGACTCCAAATGGTGTCTCTGTGGGACATAAGTGCAATTGGCTCATTGTTGATTACCTGGCATTTGCAGATGACCTAGCACTTACATCTGATTCAATAGAAGCTTCAGTGAAACAACTCAACTTTCTCAGAAATCAAGTTTGGGCTTCAGATTTCACTTGGAAAAAAATGTATACACCCCAACATAGGAGAATTTCTTAGTACATTGCTTTTGTAACAGGGAGAAGTCAAGAAACCGTCCGTTTTAAGTACGTGGGAAAATAGTTGGAACCTAATCTATCTGAAGAGACATGCTAGAGCTGGAATACCAACTGACCGAGAACACTTACAATAAAAAATGTCTGGAGCCTTATATAGTTCAGAATGTCTAATATTCATGAGAAAGGGACTTGCAGAAAAGCTCGAAATCCTGGAGAGACAGATAAAAAGATACTGGGACCAGTCAAAGAAGAGCTCTACAAGTACTGTGAGAGAATGACGGATGTAACTAGGAAAAGACATTTAGCATTTTATGGACACCTCTGGAGGATACATCGAGATACTTTGACCAGGCAGCTTCTCTTTCACTAGCAAAAGAGGAAGACCGAGTCACCATAGGTGATTGAAGTGGGGAAAGATTTATAAGAACTGGGGATAAGAGAAGCAAACATGAAGGATCGGACATCACTCAGGAAGAAGCTTAGACAAAAGATGTTGTAGGACAGACCATCAGGAAATAAGACTGCTGAGCTCTGGACACAGAAGAAGAAGGAACAATACAGCCAGAGGATCAATAACCACTGGATTAACATCAAAGCCGCGGCAGAATAACCATGCGCACTAAGGCGCCTAGTTGCGGTGCGCGCGGTCGTTCGCCGTCGGGGGCTTGAGTCCTCCTTCGGACATGGGTGTTTGTGTTGTCCTTAGCATAAGATTAAGTTAGTGTAAGTAGTTTGTAAACTTAGCGATTAATGACCGACGTGGTTAAGTCTCTTAGATTTACAAACATTTGAACGTTTTAACATCAAGCACACTCCAAACAAAATAGTTGAATAATCAAAATATCCACCGGTGTACTGCTGATCTATAGTGTCCAACGGGCACAATATTTCGGCGATCATACACGTCGCCATCATCAGGTGAACTGACGGACTGAGCTCCTGGAACGCGCCGGCACGGAGATCCGCACGCTACGGCTAAGAAAGCTGAATGTCTGGCGGAGATGGACAACTACTACGTGGGACGCCTAATTATGAAATCATGATTGTCGTTAATTATTCTCATCCGATCACCACCCATCATCGTTTAACTTACAAAGTTTGCTTTATCTCATCATCATAATCCGTAAAAAAAATTTAAAAAAATAAAAGAAATGTACAATTTTCTTGCAAATAAAAATATTTCATTGTGGCACTTGTGTTCAACGACCTTTTTTTCTTTTTGTATAAATTTTTTTCAGCAATCAGTCGTTAATATTTCGTTAATTTCGACCACTGTGTGATTATTATCAGTGCTTAAAACAAACAGTTAAAATATGTTAAACATTTCCACCTGATAGCTAAACAACATTTTCTTCAAAGGGTCCTCGGCTTTAAACTCTCACTGAAATTCTGAAACTTAGCTCCACGACTACCTACATGGCTTGTAGAAAACCAGTTGATGTTAAATCACAGTAAAACTCAGTTTTTACAATTTCTAACACACAATTTGACGAAATCTGACATTTTGATTACACATAATGGGCATATGATAAGTGAATCTAAACAGTTCAAATTTCTAGGTATTCATATAGACAGTAAGCTGTCATGGAAAGCCGATGTTCAGGATTTTGTTCCAAAACTAAATTCTGCTATATTTACCATTTTACTCAAATAAGTGATTTTTCAACACGAAAAGTAGTCTATTACGCTTACTTTCACTCACTTATGACGTACGGCATTGTTTTTTTGGGTCACTCGCCTGATGCAAAAAGGATATTTCTGGCTCAAAAACGGACGGTTCGAGCAATATGTGATGCAAGTTCACGAACGTCATGTCGACCCCTTTTCAGTAGTCTGGGAATTTTGACTCAGGCGTCGCAATACGTATTTTCTTTAATGCCGTTTGTTGTTAATAATATCAGCTTATTCCCACGAGTTAGTACCTTTCACTCGGTGAATACTAGACAGAGGTCGAATCTACATTTGTATGACACCACCTTGACACCTGTGCAGTAAGGTGTACGGTATTCTGCGGTATCCATTTTCAATAAGCTGCCACAAGAACTAAAGAATCTTAGCACTAATCCACACGCTTTCAAATCTAAATTGAAGAGTTACCTCATGGCTCACTCCTTTTATTCTGTCGAGGAGCTCCTAGAAAAGTTAAACAATTAAGCTAATTCATTTTTTCTTTGTTGATTCTTTTCACTTTGTCTTAAGATTTGTCTTTGCATACGACTACTTAAAAATTTACTATTACCATTCTTGTGTATCAATTAATGTATTGCCTTGTTCCATGACCATGGAGTCTCACTCCTCAATTGGGTCCTATGGAACAGAAAAAAACAATAATAAATATCACTACATGCTACGGTGCTGGGAGAATGACTGAAAAATCGTGGTGCAATACACGCTACAGAGTGTAATTGAGGAGACAAACTATATCACTTACAGACATTGAACATCGGAGACTCCAGATCAGAATTACCTACGTTTCATGTACATATCAGGAATGTCAACGGAACTGTGCGTGCGAATCTCAAATAGACTGTTCTAGAGATTTCAAATCAGCCGCGGCGGAGCGGTCGAGTGCATTGAGGCGGGGGTTCAAATCTCCCCTTGGGCATGGATGTTTGTGCCGTCTTTAGTGTAATTTAGTTCATAAGTAGTTTGTAAGTTTAGGGGCTGATGACCCCGTAGGTAAGTCCCATAAGCTTCACAAACATTTTTAGATTTCATATCTCCTGCCAACTTTGTTCTATAGCACTTGAGTGAATACGAGAAAGACCATCGCCTCGCAGTCTGTGAACAGCTGTTGGATCACGCTAATGAGAACAGGATGGGATGTTACTTAGGAGACTCATAAATGATGATAAGACGTGGGCCTTCTGTTATGATCTTGAGACCAAAGTTAAACCTTCACAATGGGTTTGGAAAGGATGTCAAAGTTGCTGACATGACCGCAAGGCAAACGGGCATCAGATACGTCAGCAAAAATGTTTGCAAATCTGAGGGACTTAATTTCTGTGGTTATTATTCATTAGGATTATAAACTACTTGAACTAACTCGCTGGAGGGAGGACTCGGACCTCAGACAGCGAGCAACTGCGCGCCCCTCTGCAAGGCGCCATAGAGCGCTCTGACACTCCAACGCGGAACACACGTCAGCATCCCATAGCCCAAAGCTCTTAGCCCGCAGCGGCCAGCCACTATGTAAATTTTATTGTACAGACTGCTAGTCATAACTACAAATTTTTTTTATAACCAACTTAAAAAAAATCAAGTCACCATTAGTGGTAATCGAAATCTGGATAAAGAATTATTTTAAAACAACAGGTGGGGATGAATACTCATAGAGTACATTAGATTAGTTCATCATAAATTTCTGCTACCGAGACAAAACGTGACTGTACGGTACTAATGGCTGGGTAAAGGCCTGAGAGCGGAGAGGTAGTTCATGGCGCTTGCATCACAATCACCCATCCGTACAGTCGTCCCTGTTGGTTATGACTATCACACAAAAACTAAATCACTGCTCTGGCTCATCCTCCGTACTCTCCAGACCTGGCCCTTGTGGATTTTTATTTTATTTCAACCCCGTTGAATGGACGAAGATATACGAAATAAAAGAAAATTCGCGTATGGGGTTTCGTGCGGTCGAGCAAGAGGCGTATCAGAAGTGCTTCCGTAAATCGCGTTGGGAGCGGTAAATGAATCGTAGATTTTTTCTTAGGAGATCACGCACAATAAATAAAAACATACATAATTTTGTGGACAATATTAAAAAAATTGACCAGACGTCGTATATCAAAAATCGATGAATTCAAACAATTAGTAATGTATTTGTTGTAATGTATATGTAGAACAACGTGATACATAATACCATGGCGAATAACATAATACGATACGTAATCTCATCCAACATGGCGATTCTCATGGCGTGCAATATCGCACTCCATGTCACTGACGTTTAGGTCTCATGCATCCCTCTGAGAGATGCTTGCCGTTACAGATGCTCGTCCTAAAGAGATCTCTTCTCTGACCAGTTAGGGTCACTCGTAAGAACGTACCAACATCTCAAGATTTATAAATGCAAATGTTTTTAAACGGTCAGATAGAGAAGTTAGTTCTCCAAAATTGTTCAAATGTTTGTAAATCTGTGGTTATCAGTCACTAGGCTTATAAACTTCTTAAACTTACGCCAAGGACAATACACACACCCATGCCCGAGGGAGGACTCGTACCTTCGACGCCGAGCAACTGCGCGCTCCGCAGCAAGGCGCCTTAGAGTGCTCGGCCACTCAACCGCAGCGGCTACTTCTCCTCTTTTACTTATTTTACTCTGATCAGGACACATTCGCCTATTGCTGTGCTGACGCATTTCGCCTATTGCTGTGCTGCGTTAACATTTTTCAGCCACATTTTTTCTGCCATTTGATGTCGTGTGGATTTGGTCCTCAAAATTTCTTCACGAAAACTTAAATATAAGTCGTCTTTACTATTATTCTACGGTACTTACTTAAGAACTTACTAAAATAACGTATAAAGGACGAAACGAAAGTCAACTGACAAAGTACTATCAGCTATTAAGTCTACCAGTATCTGGTGCCCAACGAGTTACAACTTCTCCTATTTTTAGCTCAGCGTTCAACCATCATATTGTCTTGTTGAAATAGAATCAGGCTTGACTTCGAAGGTATGGTTGTCAACTGAGCACAGCACTTTTACTGAAACCAGGTTTATTGCGAACTTAACACACAAGCAGCACTAACTGCCTCTCGGGAAGAGTGCTCTGCTGTTTATACACAGACAGAATGTATCAGAAATTAGAGGAATAGTTAACTTAAAAATATGTAGAAATTACAAGTGAACATAAGAAACACGTAGAATATTCTGGAAATGATAATTACAAAGAAATAAATTTTTGGCGGTGGATGGAACCTTCAGCACCGCAATCGGTGATGCTATCCATTGCGCCACGGCGGCAGTTGGATAACATGGCGTCTCGCGGCCTTGCTCCCTCTCCTGAAAGACCAGCGACCCGCTGTTAGTTTCCCTTGGGAGCCAGATGCAATGTCCTCTATCTTGATCTTGTCATGGGTCTCCTGAATGGCAGTTCTGGAGAATCCTTCCCATCTGTACGATTATCGACGACAGACGTCCTTGTCGTGGCTTCATCAGTATCATTATCGTCCTTAGAGTCCTTGAACAAGAAGCCATTTTCGCCTCTTTGCTCTTCAGGATCGTAGTAAGGCTTCATACGGAAAACGTGAACAATGTCTCTTCCTTTCTGTCGTTTCGACGACGGCTCATAATGCTGGACTTCGTATGTGACGTCTGACAGGCTGCGTATGACACGATACGGACCAAAGTATCGTTTCAATAACTTTTCTGATAGTCCAGCTTTCCGTACAGGGGTAAAAATCCATACCATATCTCCTGGACCGTACACAACAGGTCGGTTCTAGTTCATAGGTAGTTTGTAAGTTTAGGGGCTGATGACCCCGCAGATAAATCGTTTAAGCTTAACAAACATTTGAACATTTTGAGACATGTACTTCCTCATACCACGCTTAACGGTTACCTATGCACCTGATTTTTGTTTCGTCCACATGTGTGGCACAGGACCTTTCAATTTATATTAATTACACTGGGCTCCATTTGTAAGAAATATTAAAAAGATGATATTTGAATTTTCATGTTCACATTTTTGTATAGTGATTCTGTTGTTGGCAGTGAATGTATTACTCTTGCTCTCGATTACGGTAATACAATCAATAGGAACAACTACACCGAAAGACCGGTTACGCCGTATCTTCTTGGCCAACGCCCATTCTCGCCCCGTATGCCAGACCATACTGCAGTGTCTGCATCGAATACTGATTATTCTACACGTTTGGCTGTGCCAGTCTAAAAATACGGTTCAATCGAATACTGAAACATTTTCAGAGCATCGTATCGAATAAACACATAAAATTCCACTTTTGAAAAATGTTTTGCTTTTAACGACAAACAAAGCGATGTTTATTGTTTGCGCTGGGCTTCGCATGAAATATTCAATGAGCAGTACTTGTTTCGACCGTCTCTGTGTCCACATTTAAAAATTAGAATGCAAATGTCGCTGCAAACAGTGGCGGAAATATGCGTGACTACTATTAGTAGAGGCATCCGGTAAATTGTTGTATATCCTCCCCCCCCCCCCCCCCGCAAAAAAAAACTGAAATACTTTAACAAAAGGATATTCGAGCTCAAGTGGCATCGATCTCAGGGTTGTACAACATGCAATAATGCAACAGCGACTAAAATATTTTTAACATTACAACACGATGCGTTAAAACATTCCAAAGAATTTTATCGTAAAATATATCAACAGCTTAAATTCTAATTAATTTATAACACACAGTCTAATTTTTCAGACAACAGTGATGAGTGGCTTCTTTGCTACATTTCCAGGCACTTTGGAATTATTAGCCCTGCAGTGCATGAAAAGTAATGAATTAGAAAAGTTCTCAGAAGCATGAAATAATCACTTGAAAAAAAAAAAAAAAGAAAAAAAACTCTTCGGTTGAGGAAGTTTTGGTAAAATTTTTACTTTACCATGGTTTCGGCTTCACTAGCGAAGTCTTCATCAGAAGAAAAACAGTTGTTTTTTTTTTCATGTGAATGTATAGTCAGCAGATGGTCTTGAGCGATAGGGCTCACGTCAAAAATTTAAAAAAGTTTGCACATTGTTTTTCAAAATTTTTAAATGTCCAAACTTTTTTAATTTTTAACATGAGCCCTAATGCTCAAGGCGATCTGCTGACTATACTTTCAAATGTAAAAAACTGTTTTATTTTTTATGAAGGCTCCCCTAGTGAAGCCAAAACCATGGTAAAGTAAAAATTTTACCAAAACTTCCGCAATGGAAGATCTATTTATCAAGTGATTACTTTATATTTTGACGAACGGTTGCTGTCTTTAACAGCCGTGTTTAAACCTGTGCTCAGTAAGTGTAAGTGTGATGCTTACTTTTATCACCCGGCGCATCTCCCACACTAACTCATGGACTATTTGTACTGCACGATGGTGTATAATCAGTCATGCTCTACTTGGCGAGTCCACCTGTCGTATTGTAAAGTATTTTCTCGGGTTATATTTCCTCACAGAGGGTATCATAGCGAAATAACTGGAATCAAGGTGTAGCAAATCTAATGGAATTAGCGCTAAGCTACGATCTAGTCTCTTCTGCAAGAACGAAATCAGTACCAAAGTATATTGCACCGTTGAATATTTCTATCAATTTTGTTGCATGGGAGAGAAAGCTGAGTGGATACAGGTTACCTTATTAATGAGATTGTGGTTACAGATATGAAAGTAGCATGGAACACTGGCATAAAGGTTTCAATAATGAGGAAATCAAATACTACTGGGAATGAACACCACATATGAAGCAGGTAGAACGAACCTGTTTTGATGGTGGGATCATGTTACACGCAAGGGGGAAGCAAGTTTACCTAAGAGTAACATAAGTTCGCCAGTAGAGCGTAGGAAGTTCGAGGTAGACCAAGGAGAAAGAACCTGCATTCTGTCAAGAATGATTTTGAGGTTACAGGCTTTAGCAGCATAATGAGGTTGTCCTGTCCGGATTTCTAACTCTCTCAGTAGCTGAGCAAGCTGTACTAGTGACGGTCCATTGCAAAACAAAGCACAGTTTTTGACGGCGGCCTGTAAACCGCAAGTGCATTACCAGACGACCAGCTATCGCGAAACGCCTAGTGAAAGGCACCTGTCGCACGCAGCGCCTGTGGTTTGTGGCAGAAACAGCCACGTTACGCGACGCGATCATCCATCCAGATAAGCCAGGGAGTCTGCGGAAATTGCTGCTCTGTTGCGAAACGAAACCGAGTGGAAACAGCGACAATGTGAGTGACGATGTAGTCCCTCCCACGATTAGGCAACAGCAAGTCTACTCTCAGCTGAGTTCTGAAGTACAGTTTCTATTGATTTATTGTCGTTAACCAGTTGCTACTACGTTCATCGATTTCGTACTTCTTTACACAGCATATTACATTCAAGACACGAAGCCATGAAACTGAAGGAAACTCTTACAATGAAGGCTTTCGCGGCCGGCGTCAATTTCACTTAAAATTTCCTGGCTGGTAGGCCGTGGTCGATGGATGAAACTCTCCCCTAACGTTTCGTCTTCAGCTGCGGAAGACATCTTCGGAGGCAGAGTGGCAACTGCGATGGGACCTCGAGGGAGCGTCCCATATATATGCTGTGTAGGGGGCTCCACAGTGTATCACGTGACGTCGGCTGAGCAACTATGGTAATGCCAACCTTATTACTAGAGGAAGATCGATTGTCAACGTGCTCTTGCAACGTTGGATTCCAAATCTTGTCCAATTTAACACCTTCCTCCTTTCTATTGAAATTATTACGATTGTAAGTTTCAATGGCTGCTAGCACATACAGAGAAGCCATTGAAATTTACAAACATCGTACTGTGATATACTGTGGCGCCCCCTACACTGTCTATATATGCGACGCTCCCTCGAGGCCCCATCGCAATTTCCACTCAATCTCCGAAGTTGTCTTCCGCAGCTGAAGACGAAACGTTAGGGGAGAGTTTTATCCATCGACCACGGCCCCTACCACCCCGAAAATTTTAAGTGAAAAAATGAAGGAAAAGTTAATACTGGTCCGGAATCCGAAACAAATCTCCTACTGACTAGGAAGGTGTGCTGTCCACACCACCATAACAGTGGTCATATCTTCCTTCCGTCAGACCCATAGTTTCAATTTACCCACACACTACTGGTGCAGTGCTCGTGGCTTTTCTCAGTTTCCCGTAAGACTTCGAGCATGTGCAAAGGCACTCCGTCAATAGTCTGTGGATAACATGAAAATTTGGTACTGACGGGAGGCGTGTTAGAGTAGATCATGCAGTCGTACTGATCACTGTGACCGGATGGTATAATAGTCAGGGCAACTAGCTAGTAAGTATTCGAGTTCCGCTCCGGCACAACATTGAGAAAATTCAGTACCCGCAGGTAATTAATATCTTTAATTCCCCTGTGTCTTGATTTTTTAAAGTTTTATTGCTTCAAGTATGTACAGTGCAAGGGTGTGACATGACAACAGTTGGCAACACGATCGAGACAGAGTTTTGACTCATCCACTGAAAGTGTACCTACCAAGAACGCATAGGCCACGCCTCTGCATAGTTCTATACGCCAGCGCACCGTAAGGTTATATAATATTTTTGTGTGGTGTCTGTACTTTCTGACATGTGCGAAAGAACAGACACCACGCCAATATGATATGTATCTACACCCGAAGACGGCGGCATTAGCTTCACTTACTTCACCGCAGATGCGGTCATATGTTCGACCTCGCACGGGAATCCGAAATGGCGAATGTAAGAGGACATGAACGAAAGGTGCGCTACAGCCATAGCATGCGACTTGTGCAGGCAAGCACGGCTAGCCAAGTGGCTAAAAATAAAATTAAACAAAAAGTGGTTAAGGCGACCGCTGACCCGATGCGGGAGACCCGGGTTCGATTCCCGGCTTCGCTCACATTTTTACTGTCGCCATTGTTTAAATTCAGTGCTCTAATGCAGCAGCTGTCAATCTTCCATCCTATTCCTTCTTCCTTCCCCTCAATAATTCGCAAACGTTTTATAAGGGAAAAATCTGAAAGTGCCATCCTCGTTTCTGAGATGCATTCAAGCAGGGTCGGTGCACATAGTACTTAACAGTATAGCTTAGCAACAAATCGTGGTAGTATGAGACGCGGCATACACTACGTGATCAAAGGTATCCTGACACATGGTTGAAAGTGATTTACAAGTTAGTGGCATCCACCATCCCTAATGCTCGAATTCAGCCACCGTTAGCATTGATGACAGCTTCCGCTCTCGCTATGTTCAGTCAGGTATGGAAAGGTTCCTTGGGGAATGGCAGCCTATTCAAGGAGAGGTATCGATCTAAGTCGGTCAGGCCTAGTATCAGTCGGCGTTCCAAAACATCCCAAAGGTGTTCTATTGCCTAGGATTTAAGCAATGACTCTGTGCAGGCTATTGAATTACATGAATGTTATTGTCTTGTAACCACTTCGCCACATACCGTACGCTATGAATAGTTGGTCGATAGTGTTGAAAGATGCAGTCGCCATCTGCGATTTGCTCTTCAAATGTTTGTTCAAGTGTTTGTTAAGCTCAAGGGATATAACTGCGGAGTCATCAGTCCCTAAACTTACAAACTACTTATGAATTAACTTATACTAAAGACAACACAAACATCCATGCCCGAGGGGGGGATTCGAACCCCCGGCGGGAACGGCCCCGCGCATCTGAGCATAGGGCCTCAATCCGAATTGCTCTTCAACAGTGAGAAGCAAGAAGATGCTTAAAACATCTATGGAGGCCTGTGCTGTGATAGTGCTACTCAAAATAACAAGGGATTCAAGGCTCCAGCATGAAAAACACGATCACACCATGTGGTTTCGTAGACTTTCCCGGCGTAGTAACTGATAATATTTATCTCGGGTATCGTCGGCAACCAGACACGATATTTTCTCCACCGGCGCGCTACTGGTTCTATTGCGCCTAGGTGGCTTCTACTTTGGTTTCGCGCACGCGCGGTGGGTCGTCAGCGGTGTATAAAGGGGCTGCTGTTTCTTGTTCTTTATCAGTTTCCGGCGAGTTAGTGTTCTGCGCTCTCACCTGAAGATGGCAGCCAGTTGGTCTGCTGAAATATCGTGTCTGGTTGACGACGGTATCCGGCTGCGTACCCGAGATAAATATTAACGATCACACCATAACACCATCGCCTCACGTTTCCACTTCAGTCATGAGAAACAGTGGATCTAGGGATGTTTAGGAGTGTCAAAATCTCGCATACAGACTTTTGATGCAAGTGACACCCAATCACCTGACCGCGGTAGAAGTCCGTAAGTTCCGCGGAGCGCCCCATTCTGCTCTCTCCATGTCCAATGACTGTTGGAGTACCTGGCAGCAGGTACCAGCACACACCTAATATGAGAAATGTATGACTTTGGGATGTGCGGATACTTTTGATTGCTTAGTGTATATCGTCAATCACTTATAACAGTCGTCCTGTATTCATTTAAATATTTTATGTCAGCCCATTAACCCTGTCTATTGTTCAACGATCTGAAGTTAAGTATTTTGTTAGTAAATTATTTACATTTTTTCATATTATTTGGCCACCCCTTATTACAACCTAACTCCACTCCTGCAGCAAGGTACACTTTCCATTCCTTACAAATATTTATCGATTCTTACGTATGTGTCCCAGTAATGAGTACCTCTTTCAGGTAACGGTATTTCTCACATTTCATATTCATTCCATTTCCCATTTCCCCTTGATTTTATGCAGGGTGATTTTTCCACCGTCTATAAGCTCTAGAGATTGATCGAGAAGTATAAGCGGTCTAATGAACGCATGTCCGGAAATGCATGGTTTCCACGCTAAAAACCATTTATTAACTTTGCTATAGAGACGCGGTTTAACACACTTCGTATGTGCTGAATATGGGTTCCATGTGCCACAACGCATTCATGTACGTGACGTAGTATGTTCTGTCTCACATGATCAACCGGCCACACTAGTCGATCGGTCTGCGGCGCACCAGTCACAGACAGCACGACCACTGCGGTCGGGGGTTCGAATCCCCCATCGGGCATGGATGTTTGTGTCGTCTTTAGTATAAAGACCCCGCAGTTAAGTCCCTTAAGCTTAACAAACAGTTATTTATTTTCACATGATCAAATATGCTGCATCCGCACAATATCAAAGGCAGCATGAATATGCTGCTCCAGTGTCTCTAAATCTGTAAAGGGCTCGATACTTTTGAAATGGCCCCATAACCAGAAATCGCATGGTTTTAGATCCGAAGAGCGAGCAGGCCATATAACTGGACATCTTCGTCGGACCCGTCAACCTGGTAATACACGACTGAGCTGTGTCCAGACGAAGTAAGGTGAAACACCAACATGTAGCAGCCACATAAGCCTCCATCAATGGCACTTCTTCCAGCAGGGGAATCGAAGTGAAGGTGGCCTGATCTCTGAATAGGATGGATGGCGCAGAATCCAGAATCGTGGTTGCCTGGTGAATAAACCAGTGACTAAACTTCCCTCAATGTGGAACGTCGCTGGTAAGCCCTGCACATGCTGTGATGAAGGTAGTGACGATTAGCACGCAGAATATTCCACAAGGTTGACCTGGTTATCGTGTACTGGCGTTTAGACTTCCTGGTACTGACCCACCAGTTGCTTTCACAGTGTTATTCACATTTTCCTACACGTCTGGTGCCCGAAAATGTGAGTACGTTTTCAAGATTTTCAGCTTACTTAAATGACCCTGCCTCAGAAAAACGACGAAAGAGTGCTGTAAAATTGAATGCTGCGCTTGTTGTCGGCGGGGGTATGTCTCCCCTTACTGCCCTCTACCCATTCCCATATTTCCTATCCCTGGATAAACACAACGTCGACGAGTTATATGGCAGGAGAGAAAGCTATAGCATGAGGTATCAGTAACAGTACTACAGTCGAGGAGGAAACCACGGGTACTGTAACTAAAAAAATGTTTGTATAGCTTTGGGACTTAACTACAGGTTCATCAGTCCCTAAACTTACTTATGAACTTGGTTATACTAAAGACGGCACAAATACCCATGCCCGAGGGGGGATCGTACCCCCGACCGTAGTGGCCGTGTAGACCGTGACTGGAGCGCCTCAGTTCCCTCGGCCACCGCGGCCGGCGTACTGTAACTGTGGCTGCATAGTTGAGCACGTATTAGACTGCAGTCTCTGTAACAATATATGATTGATTAATTTCTCCATAGCATGGAAAACATGCATTTCCAGACATACGTTCATCAAACCTTATGATCCGTATCCTCTACCTCGATCAATCCCCAGATTTCGTAAACAGTCGAAAAAATCAACCATGTATTGAACTCGGCCGTTACGCATAAAATAGTGTTTTTTCCAATGTGGATACAATTCCTTTCTCGTTTGATTCATTTCCATATAATTCTCTGATAAACAGCATTAGGAACTTCTTTCCTAAATTCCGTGTATTGTTTATGCCTCTTAAGCAGTTTTTTAACCAATTCTCTACCTAATGCAGTCTGCTACTGGATCTGCACTAGCTTTAATTATTTTCCATACATATTGAAACATTTTCTTTTCTCTATTAATAAATATTCATTATTTGGTAAAAGAATGCGATAAATAAACCAACTGTTCATTTAGTGACGTGAAGACTTCAAGTTTCATTTTCCTTCCTGCAGCGCTCTTTTGCTGTGGGTTTTTTGGGACTATTACATTTCGATACCAACTAAAAAGGAACCATCAACTGAAGAAGATATTGGAACAATAAGAAAAGAAACGATTCAAAGGACGGAAACAAAATATGGGTTGTAGGTTTGAAGAGGAAAATACGCAGTGACAAATGACAGTTAGATCCAAAAGTTTCACAGACATTTGATCATTTGAACATTAAATGAAAATATCGTTCCGTAATCGACAACTATTGACTGATTTACACCAAATAAATTAACAAAAGAGGTGGTTGACCCAGCGTGGTACACAAAACAGGTTAGATCACTCTGGCAAAAGCAAAGAAAAAAACATATCAATTTTAAAGGCACACCAAATCCCTAGGACAGCCAAACTTTTACAGAAAATATAAAGTTAAGTCGAACTTCAGTGCAAGAAGCTTACAATAGCTACCACAACAAAACCCTGTGATTTAATTTGGTAGAGAATCATAAGAAATTATGGTCGTATGAAAGTATACTAGCGGCAAAACACAATCAATACCAGAATTTGTTTGCGCTGATATGAAACTTACTGGCAGATTAAAATTGTGTGCCGGAACCGGGACTCGAACCTGGGACCTTTGCCTTTCGCGGGCAAGCGCCCTACCACTGAGCTATCCTGACACGACATACGATGCCGCCTCACAAGTTCACTTCCTCCAGTACCTCTCCTCCTACTTTCCAAACTTCAAAGAAGCTCTCCTACGAAACATGCAAGACTAGCACCTCTGGAAGAAAGGATATGGTGGAGACATGGCTTAGCCACAGCCTAAGGGATGTTTCCAGAACGAAACTTTCACTCTGCAGTGGAGTGTGCGTTGATATGAAACTTCCTGGCAGATTAAAATTGTGTGCCGGAACCGGGACTCGAGCCTGGGACCTTTGCCTTTCGGGGGCAAGCGCTCTACCGAATGAGCTATCCCGACACGACTCACGATGCTGCCCCACAACTTTAATTCCACCAATACCTCGCCTCCTACTATCCAAACTACACAGAAGTTCTCCTACGAACCTTGCAAGACTAGTACTCCTGGAAGAAAGGATATGGTGGAGACATGGCTTAGCAACAGACTAAGGTATGTTTCCAGAATGAAACTTTCACTCTGCAGCGGAGTATACGCTGATATGAAACTTCCTGGCAGATTAAGTTTGGAAAGTAGGGGGCGAGATAATGGCAGAATTGAAGGTGTGTGGGGAAGCCGTGAGTCGTGTCGGGATAGCTCAATGGAAAAGCGTTTGCCCGCGAAAGGCAGAGGTTCCAGGCTCGAGTCCCGGTTCCGGAACACAATTTTAATCTGCCACCAAGTTTCACAATCAATAAATTCATTACACGACAGAAATGTTGATGCTACTGATGAGAGTTCCACTATAGCAAAATTTCTTAACACAGCTTTCCGAAATTCCTTCAACAGAAAATATGAAGCGAATACTCCAGAATTTGTATCAAGAAAAGCTGCCGTCGTTTTTGTTTTGTTGTTGTTGTGGTCTTCAGTCCGCAGACTGGTCTGATGCAGCTCTCCGTGCTACTCTGTCATGTACAAGCCCCTTCATCTGAGAATACGTACTGCTACCTACATCCTTTTGAATTTGCTTACTGTATTCGTCCCCCGGTTTTCCTCTACGATTTTTACCTCTCGTACTTCCTTCTAAGTCGACGATCCAAAAAAAATTACGAACAAGTTAAATTGGAAAGAACACAAAGAAAATATTGTAGGAACGACGAACTAAAATAAAATAAGAGAAATCACATCGAAAACGAAAGATTTAGGTGTTCCTTTTCTCCGCGAGCTATCAGAGAATGAACTGTACAGAAATATCGTAAATGCGCTTCGTTTACCCCTCTGCCATTCACATCAAAGTGTGTTGCAGAGTATATAAGTAGCTGTAGATTTTGGCTGTTAGAAGGAATCTACCAGCGCGACACATTGTGAGATATCAAGAAATCGTCAGCGTGAGTTGTACGGCTTCAAATAGTTACGATGGCTGTTGGTAAAACAGCCAACTTGTACGTCGAATCTAAAATGGATAATGCACCAAAGCAATAGAAAATTACAATAAAAATAACAGAAACCGATTTCCTTCACATGATGAAACATCATCAGTGCAGATGTCGAGTCTTCCTCAAAACACATTTAACATTCAGATCCATAAAACATAACAACTGGTCTTCGTAGCGCATGTTACAAGTTTAAAATCACGTTTAAAAATAAATATTTCATATCACACTATCAAACAACCAACATTTCTGCCATGGTTGTAGTGACACTATTCTGTACCGAACATCATCTGTTTGCTTCAGTAATAGTCACTTGTACAGCATCTAGAAAACGTTTGTCAACTGACAAGCCGCGGACGCCAGCGCAGTTACTTTGCAATTAAGTTTTTCTTGTGAGAAAAAACAAACACGCTACGCAGTTTAATATAAGGGAGAAGTCATTCGCTGTAATAAATTATACCGAGACGTGCCTTCTGGTTACGAGTAAGAAGATTGCGAAAATGAAACCGCGACCGACCGTGTAGCTGAATTAAGCCAAGCGAGACGGCGAGGTGCGGAGAAACCGTCCGTGGCAGACGTATAAATACGTGTGGGAGCGCCTGAGGAGGCAGCACAGTCGTCCTGTGGCGACTGAACCAACAAGCGTCTAGTCACCATGGCGAGGTCAAGGAGTTCTAGCAGGCGCCTGCTGCTGGCGCTGGGTCTGGTGGTCGCCCTCGTGGCGACCGTGTCCGCCGGCGGATACGGAGGCGGCGGCGGAGGTCACGGAGGCGGAGGCGGCGGAGGTCATGGTGGAGGAGGCGGAGGTCATGGCGGTGGCGGTGGAGGCCATGGAGGTTACGGCGGCGGTGGTCACGGGGGCGGTGGAGGAGGCCACGGAGGCGGTGGTCACGGAGGCTACGGAGGCGGAGGTCATGGGGGCGGAGGAGGTGGACACGGAGGCGGCGGCGGTCACGGAGGCTATGGAGGCGGCGGTCATGGCGGCGGCGGTGGAGGCCACGGAGGTTATGGCGGCGGTGGTCACGGAGGCGGAGGCGGTGGTCACGGCGGTGGCGGACACGGAGGCGGCGGACACGGGGGCGGCGGTGGCGGAGGACATGGCGGCTATGGCGGAGGTGGCCACGGAGGCGGCGGTGGCGGACATGGAGGTTATGGTGGTGGCGGCCATGGAGGCGGCGGAGGCGGCGGTGGCCACGGCGGCCACTATAGCTACTAAGTACTACCCCTCCTGTCTGCTAAATCATCTCTTCCTTTCGGACTTAAAATTTCTTATTTCTGTACTATGCGACCATTTAGTGACTCAAAATTTTTATTTATTTTTCAATAAACTTTATCTTACCCTATATTTACATTTTTCCTTTCTTTTTACCTTATTTTTACATCACCCATATTATGTTGTAAAAATGGCATTTTATTGCACTAAAGCATACTAATACAATAAATGATATTGTTAAGATTGCCTGACATAGTCTGGTCTGAAGGCGATCTAATTGTTTTAAAGTTTTCAGAATGACAAGCCAAGATCGCACACTAGCAATTTATTAAATGACGACCGGTTTCGGTGCACTGTGTCACAATCATCTGGTCACATATATGTTATAATCTGGTCATCTTGTTAAAAAAAATAGGCATAAAATAACAAGTCCAACATTGCACTTAGTCACTATATAAAAAAATACATACGTTAAAAACGTGACAGCTTACCTGGTGTCATGTTTTTAACGTAAGTATTTTTTTATATACATAATGACTTAGTGCAATGTTGCACTTGTTATTTTATGCCTATTTTTTAACAAGATGACCAGGTTATAACATATATGTGACCAGATGATGGTGACACAGTGCACCGAAACCTGTCGTCATTTAATAAACTGTTAGTGTGCGATCTTGGCTTGTCATTTTGAAAACTATAAAACTGATATTGTCCCTGTCCTTTCGGACGTGTGCGAAAGAACAGACACTATACCAATAATTGCATACATACAAATAATTGACAATTTATGCATGGCTGCGCAAAGACGCCCGATACATTGATGGAATAAAGTAAAACATAGCTGCTAACAAGATGAAGTATTCAGCAGAGGGCACTACCATAGTAGTGAACACATAGAAAATATTGTGTGGAAGGCGAACCAAAGGTTACGTTTCATCGGCAGAACGCATCGAAAATGCACCAGCTCCACCAAAGACACTGCCTGCATCACACTTGTGCGTCCTCTCCTGGAGTACTGTTGCCCCTTGTGGGACCCTCACCAGGTGGGACTGACGGAAGATATTGAGAAGGTTCAAAGAAGTGCAGCTCGTTTTGTTTTATCACGTAACGGGGGGAAAGCATCACGGAAATGTTGCACGAATTGCGGTGGAAATCATTAAAAGAAAGACGTTATTCATTGCGGCGTGATCTGTTTGCGAAATTTCAATCAACGACTATTACTTCTGAATGCGAAAATATTTTTTGAGCACCCACCTACTTAGGGAGACATGATCATCCCAATGTAATAAGAGAAATCGGATCGAAAACGGAACGTTTTTAGGTGTTCTTTCTTCCCGCGCGCTATTAGAGAAAGGAACGGTCGAGAAAAGTTATGAAAGTGGTTAATGAACCCTCTGCCAGGCACTTAAATGTGATTTGCAGAGTATCTATGTAGATTTAGATGGCGATGTAAACGTAGTAATGTGTGACATGTTGAGAAATTATAGCAGAACGGGAAACGTGCCCGGATAACCCATATGTAAAAGCTATCACTGGCACGAAGCGGGAAATCTGGATTCAAATCCCAGTGAAGCACAATCGTTTCAACTTGGCAAATGAATTTATTTCGGTGTCCTCCAGCTTCCAACATGTTTCAAAATTTCGAATTCATAATTATTCCTATGCTGATCATTTTCATAAACTATTACAGTGAATATTGATGCAACAAACACACAAAACAAATGTTAAATGCACGTATAGAAACGAGTAACCAAAGAATTCATAAATAATTTCCACACCACCTTAACACTAGAAGTACCAGAATTTCCCATGTCCCTAGTAGTACATTGTGGGTCATATCTGACCCATAATAGCAAACTATCATTTTATTTGTATTTTGGTGGCGTTTAGAGTTATACCATCTTCGTATTGCATTTAAAAATACTGGATGCAAGAATAATATAATCTGTTCATTAACATTCAGAGTTCTCAATCAAAAGTAAATTTTCAGGAGTGTTATTTTATTTAAATTTTACTGTCTTCTATCAAACATCAGTAAAACAAAGTAAATAAAGTAATTTTACAATATATATCTCCATAGAAACATTGAAACAGCCTCAAACATATGGTTTATAGGACTACAATACTATTTTTCTTTCTTTCTTTCTTCCTTTTATATATAGTATATATATATAAGGAAGTGTCGAGGATTTGTGGACATCTGTTATCATAAGAGTTTGGAAATATTTAGGAACAAAAAGTTGACAGCATCGTCTAAGGTGGGGTGAGGTCAAAGTCGAGACGTTACGCAAGTGTTTTGGCTTGGCAGGTTTTACACACGTACTTGTTGCACTTGAAACATACGTTTGGTGTTTGTAGGAACCCTGAATTTTAAAATGCCTTCTATTCCCATATAGGCTAGCGTCGCCGCAGAGTGCTTGCAAGAAGAGGTTTGTAGGAGGCACCTTGCTCATCTGCTACTCTGACAATACATTTTCGCCTTCACGGACGTACATAAAAATTATGTGAGCACTGATCATTGCAAGATGAAGAACATTGTAAAAGACATGCACAGGCCATCAGTGGGTGTCAGCTCGGATACTGCAATATCTTGTCATTTGGTCAACTACATCGACTCCATCGTTGGTTTCATTATGTAACTTCACAGTATCTGGGAGTTTCCTCTCAATGTAGTCATTGACCTGACATCCAGTAGGCCCATTACGTAGAATAAAGAGCATAAACCCGACACCTGACTAACAGAACAAAAGAAATACAGTGCACTGCGAGCTTATTGTTTCAAAAACTTAGGTAGAATTGTACATGCTTACGTTTTGCAAGAGATAAATCATGTTCAAATGTTTCCTATTATTTTTGCCGTCCATTTGACACATCTGAAATATTTGATCAGCAGGTTCCACTGTAACAAAGTCGTCGGCCTTATCTGCACTACCGGATTTGTCACTTTATTACGTCAGTTATATGTAAATAATACAGAATATCAGTATATGGAAGACTGCGTCGGCTTGCCATCGTAGCTTCAATGACGCGAACTCACAAGCCGACGTTGCTGCTACCAGGAATGCCTCACACGGCTTGACCAAACATACGCAGAGAGAAAACCTAAGTAAGGGCGACGCGCCTGACATCTGCTGTTTGTCATTTTATTAAAAGTGCCTCAGACAGAGGTTCGAATATTCTGGGCCTCAATGTCGCCAGTCCACAAAAAACCGAAAGCCGCGCTGATATAAGGCGTCGCCCGACCTAAATTTTTAGTATTTCTCGTTAATTTTGGTCCAAAGTGTCGTAATACACTCCAAAATCTCGTGAATAACTTTGAGGCACGCCCAGAAATTATGTCCTGTCTAATAACTGGTGTTACTGACGTCAAATTGTGTTACACTGTCTGTGGGTCAAAAATGGTATAACATAAATTTTTCATACCTATGGTCGGCCTAGGTGGTTGAAATTTTGGTGCGTTCTAGAACTCCATAAATTCTTAAAAGTAAAGAGAGGGTTTGGTGCTAAGATGAAGATGGAGGAGGGCAGGACACTCGAAATCACCCATGTGGTACTTCTAGTGTTAATAAGCATATGAAACACTATCCTGCCTTAATCGCCTACCAAACGCGCAATCAAAACCGAAATATTATAACAGAACAACAACAGTATCGCCTATAAATATGAAACAAATAACATATAACACTGAAAATATTTCTGAAAATAAAATTAAAAATGTATTGAAAAACTGCAGTGTAATGGAACTGTGTATCTCACGCTGCACATATTTAGCGATATTAACCTAAATGCAAAATAAAGCAAATACTACATAAGAATTATAATAAATTTCTCTGGATCAACAGCTTTCAAAATTATGACAAAGTGACATACCCTGCGACCTAATTTAAAAGCGCTGTATGTAAGTAATTATCACATAGACAGCATTATATATATCCTCCCCTAAAATATGCTGTTCTCTGTAATAGGTGGCTCAATAAAATGGGAAAAAAACATAATCTGGTCAGGCTAAGAAAAATAAGTAGTTTTTGACAGCAGCAAAACGCGACGTATTAGAATACTTTCTCATGATATATTATTGTAATTTTTTATGATCGTGAAAGTATTCATAAATATTTCTTGGAGGAAAGAAATCCAAACTAATAATTGCAGAATTCAAGCAGAAAGCATGGAAAGACTTTGGAATTAGAAACTTTGGGTCAAGCTGCAGGAAAATCATTCTGGAGCGTAATTAGCAGTCCTCGAAAGGGAGTGAAGAAGGAAAGCTGCCACTGAATCCTGTGAATGCCTTGTACAGATGGAGGGAAAATTTTGAAGCGCTGTCTAATGTACGTGAAACATTGATTGATGTTTCAGAGTTTGAGGTAGAATGGGATAGGAAAGAGGTTGTAAACAGAATCACATTTGAGGAAGTGTAGAGAAAGTCCAATAGATTTCAGTGCAATAAAGCGGCTAGGGGAGATGAAATTAAGTCATAACTCATCAAATATAGTGCAACATCAGGTCTCAAATAGTTACACAGGATAGATGAAATGGCGTGGGAGTCGGGTGACGTTCGGTCTGACTGGTCGAAAGCAGTAATCACACCAGTTTTCAAGCTTGGAAACAGGAAGATTGTAACAATTACACAGGTATGTCTTTAATTAGCATTATGGCGTAATATTCTCAGCTATTATTCAGAGCAGAGTGCATGTATTAGTTTTGGATGGAAATCAGTGTGGGTTTAGAGCTCTTAGAGGCTGTCCCACCTTCGTGAACAACAGACATTGCCGAAGTGATGTGGCTTTCGTGCCTCAACGACAGCCTCAACGATAGCCGTACCATAGGTACAACAACAGCGGAGAGGTATTTGTGGAAATGCCAGACAAACTTGTGGTCCTGAAGAGGGGCAGCAGCTTTTTCAGTAGTTACAGGGGCAACAGTCTGAATGAATGACTGAGCTGGCCTTGTAACAACATCACCTTACATGGCTTTGCCACACAGTTACTGCGAACAGCTGAAAGCAGGGGAAAATTACAGTCGTTACTTTTCCCGAGGACATGCAGCTCTGTTGTATGAATATCGGGTGATGGTGTCTTCTTGGTTAAAATATTCCGGAGGTGAAATAGTCTCCCATTCGGATCTCCTGACGGGGATTACTCACGAGGATATGGTCATCAACAAATGCAAAACAGGAATTCTACGGATCGGAGCCAGCAATGTTCTATCCCTTAATCGGCTAAGTATGTTAGAAAATTTTAAAAGAGAAATGGCTGGGTTAAAGTTAGATATGGTGGAGATAAGTGAAGTTCGGTGGTAGGATGAACAGGATTTTTGTCAGGTGAGAACAGGTTTATATATACAAAATCAGTTGGTGGTAACGCAGGAGTAGGTCTGATAATGAATAAGAAAATAGGAATGCGGGTAAGTTGCTATGAACAGCATAGCGAACGCATTATCGTAGCAAAGATAGACACGAAGTCAACACCAACCGCAATACATGCCAACTAGCTTTGCCGATGATGAGATCAAATAAATGTGAGGAGAAGAAAACTTAATTTTGATGGCGGACTGGAACTCGGTAGTAGGAAAGGGAAAAGACTGAAATGTTGTTAGTGAATATGTACTGGGGTAAAGGAATCAAAGAGGAGATCGCTTGGTAGAATTTAGTGCAGATCACAATTTAAGTATCACAAACACTTGGTATAATCATCATGAAAGAAGACTATATACGCGGAATAGACTAGGAGACACTGGAGATTGCAGATTGACTTTATAATGGGAAGGCAAAGGTTTAGAAACCACGTTTTAAGCTGTAAGACAAATCCAAAGGAAGATATAGACTCTGACCATTACTTATTGGTTATGAACTGTAGATTAAAACATAAGAGACCGCAAAAAAGTAGAAAATTAAAGAGATGAAACATGGACAAATTGAAGGAACCAGAGGTGGTTGAAAGTTTCAGGAGCATTAGGAAAGGATTGGCTGAAATATAGGAAAGTAATACAGTAAAAGAAAAATGGGCAGCTCTGAGACGTAGAGTAGTGAAGGCCGCAGAGGATTATATAGGCAAAAGGTGAAAGCCTAATAGAAATCCCTGGATACCATCTGATATACTGAAATTCATTGATGAGAGGAGAAAATATATAAAACATTCAGCAAGTGAAGCAGGCAAACGGGAGTACAAACGTCAGAAAAATGAGATTGACAGGAAGTGCAGACTGGTTAAGCAGGAGTGTCTTGAGGAGAAACGCAAGACCGTAGAAGAAAGTATAACTAGGCGAGAGATACATACCACCTACGGAAAAATAAGAGGCATTTGGAAACATTAGCGGTGCAATATCACGAACTCAGATGGAAAACCAGTACTAATCAAAGAACTGAAAGCAGAATAGTGGTAGGAATTTATGGAAGGCCTATATAAAGAAAATAAAGTTCAAGGTAGTATTCTACAAATGAAGACGAATCAGAGGAAGATGAGATAAGAGATACTATACTACGAGAAGAATCTGACAGACCACTAAAAGATTTGAGTAAAAACAAGGCCCCTGGAGTAGATGACGTTCCGTCCGAACTGCTATCATCGTCAGGAGAGACTGTCATGAAAAAATTGTTCCACATGGTATGCAAGATGTATGAGACAGGGGAAATACCCGCAGACTTCGAGAAGAATATAGTGATTCCAATAACTAAGTAATGAAGTGTAGACAAATTTGAAAAAATTCATAACTATTCGTTTCATAAGTCATGGCTACTAAATACTAACACGAATTATTTACAGATGAATGCAAAAACTGGTGGAATCCCAACTTGGGGAAGATCAATTTGGGTTCAGAAGAAATGTAGGAACACGCGAGGCAATACTCACATTAAGACTTATCTTAGAAGATAGATTAAGGAAACGGAAACCTACGTTTTAAGCATTTGTTGATCTGGGGGAAGCTTTTGAAAATATTGAGAGGAGTACACTTTTTCAGATTCTGAAGGTAGCAGATGTAAAATATAGGGAGCGAAGAGCTATATTCAACTTGTACAAAATCCAATCAGCAATTATTAGAGACGAAGGGCAATAAAGGGTCGCAGTGGTTGGGAAGGGAATAAGACATGGTTGTAGCCTTTCCCCAATATTGTTCAATCTGTACATCGAGCAAGCTGTGAAAGAATGAGAGGAGAAATTCGGAGAGAGAATTGAAGTCCAGGGGGCGGGAATAAAAAGCCTTGTGGATTGCTGACGACATAGTAATTCGATCAGAGACAACAAAGGACCTGCAACAGCATTTAAAAGGAATAGAGAGTGTCTTAAAAAAAGAGTGAAACGAGCGTAATGGAATGTGGTGTCTGAAAATCAGAATAGGTAATGAGAAATAGAAGTAGTAGATTAGTTTTGTTATTTCGCAGCAACATAACTTATGATGGCCTAAGAAAAGAAGATATAAAATGCAAAATGGCTCTGGGAAGAAAAGGGTTTCTGAATAAGCGAAATGTGTTGACATTCAATATGAGTTTAAAATTAGGAATTCTTTTCTTAAAGCATTTCTCTGAAGTGTAGCATTGTATGCGAGTGAAATGTGGACGATAAGGAGTTCAGACAAAACGATGATAGAAGCTTTCGAAAAGTGGCGCTACAGACGAATGATGAAGATTATATGGGTAGATCACGTAACTAATCAGGAGGTGCTCAACACAATTGGGGAGAAAAGGAGCCGGCCGCGGTGGCCGAGGTGACTG
Organism: Locusta migratoria; assembly: GCA_026315105.1. Taxonomy (NCBI): domain Eukaryota; kingdom Metazoa; phylum Arthropoda; class Insecta; order Orthoptera; family Acrididae; genus Locusta; species Locusta migratoria. Next base: position 111,235,233 of record CM048747.1, read on the forward strand.
AGGGGCTCCAGTCACGGTCAGCACGGCCACTACGATCGGGGATTCGAATCCCCCCTCGGGCATGGATATTTGTGCCGTCCTAGTTCTTAAGTAGTTCATAAGTAGTTTGTAAGTTTAGGGACTGATGACCCCGTAGTTAAGTCCCATAAGCTTAACATACATTTGAACTTTTTTTTTTGGAAAAAAGGATTTTGTAATATATCCTGACTAAGAGAAGAGATAGGTTGGTGGGACATATTCTGAGACATCAAGGTATCCTCAACTTAGCATTAGAAGGAGGGGTAATATCGTAGAGGGGGACCGAAGGATGAAAACAGTAAGCAGATTCAAAAGGATGTAAGTTGCCGTACCGAGAGCAAGGCGCTAACCACGTCCACCTTCATACCGCATCCGTTGCCGCCTTCGGGCAGAGGATGACACGGCGGCCGGTCAGTACGCAGTAGGCCCCCACAAGGCCTGTCGGACAGAGTTTACAGTTTCCAGGTTGTCGTACGTATTGTCAGATGAAAAGGCTTCCACAGGACAGGATATCGCGGAGAGCTACATCAAACCAGTCTGCAGACTGGAGACCACAACAACAACAGTCTTTTAAGATTTTTTTAACAATTTTATATATTAGCCAACCGGTTGCGTGATTTTAATGTTCGTGACCTAGGTTTCGTTGCAATTAAGGACAACTTCTTCAGAAGAATAAAAACAGTTACCTAAAAATGATAACGCCAGAATAAATATCTTACATAAGGAAAAAGTTTCACATAGGCGAAACAGTAAAAACGTCAGTACTTACATAAAGCACATGACGTCTAAAATATTACGAGTAGGATTGTTCGGGTCGATTACAATAAAAATTAACTTTCTGACCTTACAAATAATACCAGTATGGTGTGAAGGGCATGAAGGAACTGCGTACGAGGCATCAAACACGTAAACGTGCACTAAGGCGCGCCACATTCGGGTCACTAGTCACGTGGGCAGTACTAACGTAATTAATACCTTACATTTGTGAAAGGTTTGACAAAATTTTTCTACATTGTTGTATTCCAAGATTAAATTAAAGCTCCAAGTAGGAGAAAATATGACAGAAAATCGTCAGTAATAAGCAGAAGCATGCGTGCTTACAAATGACAATAAATTAGTAGCGAGGTAGTATAAGCAATTGTACATACAAAATGTTTTTTGTAAAGAACCTGACAAAATCACGGTATAGCGGAAATAACGTACTAAAGTGAATGAAGTATAACCAATTAGAAGACAAAACCATGTTACTGGAGAGGAGGATGGAAAAACCCGGAATACAAGCATCATTCTAATGTGAGCACCGGCTTGAAAGCGTTAAATAAATTTTCATGTTTCAATTGCAATTGTTCATTCGACATATCTTTATTAGCCTAGTGCATAAATATTTCTAATTGTTCTAAGACGTCAAGTTTCCACCGTTTCTTTTCTTTATGCACAATCGTCATTTCAATTAAAACTTTAGGATTCTGTCCTGTGATCAACAGATGTTCTGCAAAGGTTGAATTTTGGAGTTTAGTAACTTTCCTCCCTATCCACGATTTCTTTCTCTCCTCCATTCTGCGAGCGTGAAGGTCGGGGTGAGAGTTTAAAATAGAGAAAGTTTAATTTTTAAAACTCACAACCACTAGCTGCGAACCAATTTCCTAAACACTGGAACTGTTATTGCGACTGTTTGACTCGTTTTCTAGGGGATGATATCACACGTTCGCAGCTTTCCTTCCGTGCATATGATTAACAAAACAAATTCATAATAAAATCAAGTTCATGAGAGAAAAGGGTGTACTAACTACTATTTTTGAAAACACGTGAAAGTTCACTTTATGTCGTTTATTTCACAATCTTAGAACCCTGTGGCTGATACGTCTGTACTTTGGCACATTTATCAAATAAAGTTATAGCTCGTGAGCCCCCAGACAAAATGAATATTTGTCGCGAATTGATTTCACACCACGTGGCTGTCTCAAACACCGTTTATGTTCATGCCTATGCGACGACAAGTGTTACATTTACCAATCACAGTCACTTTAATTCAATGCGATGCACACCTTGTTCCACCGGCTAAATATTCACAAACACACAGTATCACTCGATTTAACTTGGTACCATCTACGACGAGCAACCACACGTATCGATTGCCACACACAAATCTATAACCTCCACCTCGAGGTCCACATGCCGACTGATGCAGAGCGACGCCGCCCGGACAGCCACCCCACGTGCTCTCCCATCTCGTCACTACCGCGTGCGCGCGCGCGCCAAAAGCTCAACTGCCAGGGTTTTTTCCCCTACGTCATCAACTTCCCCATGTGAGCTGTTCTAACCGATTTGCCAACGTACAGCACTCAGCCAATACATTTCTAAAACTTTACTAAAAATCAAAATAATTACACTACATATTAAATAAATGTCTTTTAGGTTTTTATATTGGTATAAACATCCTTTGTAGTATTTATCATAATCGCGCAATTTCTTATATCATAGATAAGTGATTTAACTGAATACTTCAAGATAAAATACACAAGATTAATTGAAGATAAAATGAGAAATAGTTAATATATTATTTTTATAAACAAACATTGCCATGCTATTTGTGTAACGTCTTGTATTCATTGGTAATTTATTACTTTTCATTGTCAATTATACATATTACGCCTGATGTGACTATATCAGCTAATGTGTTGTTTATTTATCAACAGGCTATTTTGTAATGAGGGCCTTAAAGGTTCCTAACTGCATCGTATTACTTCAAATGCCAGTAGTATTAGAATATTTTATTTCACGCTGTGCACTGCACTGTGCGTGGCACTCGCCATTGTCCCTCTCTCCCCTCACCGGAAACGAACTGGAAAATCCTAAGCTGGAACAAACCACCAACGTTGGCATGCTCGCTGGCCTCTCGTCAGCTACAAGCACACAGCAAATCTCAACGTGGAGAATTTCTACCTATGGCCTAACTATAAATGTTGTCACCCAACTGTGTACATACATTGCTACCATAATTAATAAGATTAAAATTGTGTAACATTTAGTGCATTGGCATGGTCAATGTTTGCAGTGAACTTCATACTGTTTAATTATCAAATGCTATTAATTACCAGTATTTCTATTGGGCGGTAATCTCACAATTCTAGTAACATGGTTTTGTCTTTTAATTGGTTATTATTCGTCCACATTAATACGTTATTTCAGCTATGCCGTGATCTTGTCAGATTTTTTGCAAAAAAATTTGTATGTACATTTGCTTTTACTACCTCGCTACTAATGTATGTCATTTGTAAGTACGTAAGCTTCTGCATACTTCTCAATATTTTCTGTCATATTTTCTCCTACTTGGAGGTTTCATTTAATCTTGGAATACAATATTGTAAAACATTTCTATCCTTTCACAAATGTAAGTTATTAATTACGTAAGTATTGCCCATGTGGCTAGTGACCCGCATGTGGCGCGCCTTAGTTCACGTTTACGTGTTTGATGCCTCGTAGGCAGTTCCTTCATGCCCTTCACACCATACTGGTGTTATTTGTATGGCCACAATGTTAATTTTTATTGTAATCGACCTGAGCAATCCTGCTCGTAATATTTTTGACGTCTTGTGTTTCATGTAAGTCAATGTACCAGTAACTGTGTAAATGCACCTGATGATAGCAGCGTGCTGCCGAAACGCGTCGTGCCAATAAAAAATATTAGTAAAAAGTGACTGCTGCAGCATTAATTATTCCTAAAAAGCAAAAAACATTATTTTTAACACTTATAGAGGTCTAATATATTTTATTTCCAGAGAAACTCGTGATCACGATTTGACATAATCTGAAAGATTTGAGATAAAATTACCTAACTTGTGGTGTCAACTGTCTATACTGCCAGTATCGATAATAGTAAGTTGCCTTCGCTATCATCGCTATTGCGCTGCAAATTGTGTTCTATTGGAACCAAATACATAACATTGAAGTGCTATTGTTGCAAAATTTCTACTACCGAAGTATTGAGAGAAAATAATATATTTCTTCGATGACATGAGTTGTACCGCTTCAGATTGTTAGAATGGCTGTTACTAAAAAAAATCAACGTGTATTTCGACCCCATAATGAATAATGTGCCCGACCACCATAATATTTCAGTAAAAATAACAAGTTTCCTGCTTGGAGAATTGTAACGGGGCCTCTTGTGCTCCCCGTTCTTTTTATTTCCCACAATATATTATTGTAATTTGAATTTGTATTTAAACAATCATCACATGTATTTGTAAACAACTATTGTGGATGTACTTTATATTGCCTTAGATATTTTGTGTATATTGTTCCTTGTTTCTGTTCATATTACAAACGCTCGGCATGACAATCAGACAATCTGAGGTTATTTTGCAAACCATTATACGATTTTATTTCGTAATTTCTTGTCAGATCCATTTTATGTACTGTTTGTTCCTATGTTATGAACCTTTTTAAATAATGCTGGTTTCGTAACATATACGCTACTTGTATTTTTGATTATCAATTGTATTTTAGTCTCTCTTTAATTATTTATTTATTTTCTTTTATGGTATGACATGGATGAAGCTCTATTTTGTGCTGTATATATTACTCTGTTAAAATTTGACAGATGAGCATTTTTTTTTAATTTAATACTCTTTAATAATGTTGTATTAAACGCTATGTACAGCACTCCATCTGGTGGCTACTTCTAACATTGATTGTCACTTGATTTTATTTTAAATCATGACAAGGGTAAGCCCTTTACTATATTGTATATGTTAATCTGTTTTTAAAAAACTCTCTTTGCCATTTGGGCATTTTTTAATTTAGTCCTTTTTAATAAAATTGTATTTATCACCATGTATAGCACGCAATCTGGTGGCGCCAATGTTTACTTTGTCGTGAGCACAGTGACGTGTTCAGTCACGTAATTGTTTTCTATGTCTTCACTTTTCTTCTTTGTATGCCGAAAGTTTGTTCTGTTGATGTCGGTATTTTGTATAATGTGCTGTTTGTTAACCTTTTATATCATCTACTTTTTTATGCAGCTACCCTTTTGTGATCATGATTGTGTGTTTCATTCACGGTGCATCTGATGATGGGCAACACCCGAAACCGGTAATAAAGTTATTAATTAAACCAAATTGCAAACCAATCAGCATTGAGTTAAGAAATAATTATACATTAAAAATGGTTGCTCACCTCATGAACGATTTTAAATCGTCTTTGAAATAACAAGGTATTTCTAGTGCATGTTACAAGTTTAAAATCATATTTTTAAAATAAATATTTTATATCATACCACCAAGCTGGAAATTTGTTATTTTTAGTATAAAACAATCAACGTTTCGGCCACGTTAGCGTGGACCTCTTCTGGGTATACTGTTCTATAATTTGTATTAAAGTTGATTGTTTGCCTTAGTAATAGTCAATTAACAACATCTAGAGGAAGGTCTGTCAGCTGACTAGGCACGGTGGCCTGCACAATTGTATTTCTTTGCTGCTAAGTACACCTCGTAAAAAAAAAAAAAAAAAAAAAAAAAAAAAAAAAAAAAAAAATTACGAAATGCGGTTTAATATTGGGAGAAATCATTCGCCGTAATACATTACACCGAGACGTGCCTTCTGGTTACGAGTAAGAATATTGCGAAAATGAAACCGCGACGGATCTGAATTAAGCCAAGCGAGACGGCGAGGTGCGGAGAAACCCCGTCCGTGACAGACGTATAAATACGTGTGGGAGCGTTGGAGGAGGCAGCACAGTCGTCTTGTGGCGACTGAACCAACAAGTGTCTATTCACCATGGCGAGGTCCAGGAGTTCTAGCAGGCGTCTGCTGCTGGCGCTGGGGCTGGTGGTCGCCCTCGTGGCGACCGTGTCCGCCGGCGGATACGGAGGCGGCGGAGGAGGTCACGGTGGAGCAGGCGGAGTAGGCGGAGGTCATGGCGGTGGCGGTGGAGGCCACGGAGGTTACGGCGGCAGTGGTCACGGAGGCGGAGGAGGAGGCCATGGAGGCGGCGGTCACGGGGGCGGAGAAGGTGGACACGGAGGCGGCGGCGGCGGTCACGGCGGCGGTGGTGGTGGTCACGGAGGTTATGGCGGCGGCGGACACGGGGGCGGCGGTGGCGGAGGACATGGCGGCTATGGCGGAGGTGGCCACGGAGGCGGCGGTGGCGGACATGGAGGTTATGGTGGTGGCGGCCATGGAGGCGGCGGAGGCGGCGGTGGCCACGGCGGCCACTATAGCTACTAAGTACTACCCCTCCTGTCTGCTAAAGCATCTCTTCCTTCCGGACTTAAAAAATTTTTATTTCTGTACTATGCGACCATTTAGTGACTCAAAATTTTTATTTATTTTTCAATAAACTTTTTCTTACCCTATATTTACTTGTTTTCCTTCTTTTTACACTCTTTTTATATCACCCATATTTTGTTGTAAAAATGGCATTTTATTGCATTAAAGCATACTAATACAATAACTGATTTTGTAAAGATTGCCTGACATAGTCTGATCTAGAGGCGATCTAATTGTTTTATAGTTTTCAAAATGACAAGCCAAGATCGCACACTAACAATTTATTAAATGACGACCGGTTTCGATGCACTGTGTCACCATCATCTGGTCACATATATGTTATAATCTGGTCATCTTGTTAAAAAAAATAGGCATAAAATAACAAGTCCAACATTGCACTTAGTCACTATATAAAAAAAATACATACGTTAAAAACGTGACAGCTTACCTGGTGTCATGTATTTAACTTAAGTATTTTTTATATAGTGACTAAGTGCAATAATGCACTTGTTATTTTATGCCTTTTTTTTTTAACAAGATGGCCAGATTATAACATATATGTGACCAGATGATAGTGACACAGTGCACCGTAACCGGTCGTCATTTAATAAATTGTTAGTGTGCGATCCTGGCTTGTCATTTTGAAAACTATAAAACTGATATTGTCCCTGTCCTTTCGGACGCGTGCGAAAGAACAGACACTATACCAATAATTGCATACATACAAATAATTGACAATTTATGCATGGCTGCGCAAAGACGCCCGATACATTGATGGAATAAAGTAAAACATAGCTGCTAACAAGATGAAGTATTCAGCAGAGGGCACTACCATAGTAGTGAACACATAGAAAATATTGTGGGGAAGGCGAATCAAAGGTTACGTTTCATTGGCAGAACGCTTCGAAGATGCACCAGCTCCACCAAAGAGACTGCCTACATCACACTTGTTCGTCCTCTCCTGGAGTACTTTTGCCCCTTGTGGGACCCTCACCAGGTGGGACTGACGGAAGACGTTGAGAAGGTTCAAAGAAGTGCAGCTCGTTTTGTTTTATCACGTAACGGGGGGAAAGCATCACGGAAATGTTGCACGAATTGCGGTGGAAATCATTAAAAGAAAGACGTTATTCATTGCGGCGTGATCTGTTTGCGAAGTTTCAATCACCGACTATTACTTCTGAATGTGAAAATATTTTGCTAGCACCCACCTACTTAGAGAGACGAGACATGACCATCCCAATAAAATAATAGAAATCAGATCGAATACGGAACGATTTAGGTGTTCTTTCTTCCCGCGCGCTATTAGAGCATGGAACGGTAGAGAAAAGTTATGAAAGTGGTTAATGAACCCTCTGCCAGGCACTTAAATGTGATTTGCAAAGTATCTATGTAGATGTAGATGTAGTAATGTGTGACATGTTGAGAATTTATAGCAGGACAAGAAACGTGCCTGGATAACCCATCTGTAAAAGCTATCGCTGGCATGAAGCGGGAAATCCGGGTTCAAATCCCAGACAAGCACAATCCTTTCAACTTTGCAAATGAATTTATTTCAGTGTTCTCCAGCGTCCAACATGTTTCAATATTTCGAATTCATAATTATTCCTATTCTGATCATGTTCAGAAAAACCTATTACAGTGAATATTGACGCAGGAAACACACAAAACAAATGTTAAATGAACACAGAGAAACGAGTAACAAAAGAATTCATAAATAATTTCCACACCAACTTAACACTAGAAGTACCATACTTTCCCATACCCCTAGTAGTACAATGTGGGTCATTTTTGTCCCATAGTAGCAAACTACCGTTTTATTTGTATTTTGGTGGCGTTTAGGGTTTCACTATCTTCGTATTGCATTCAAGAAGACTACTGGATGCAAGAATAAATTTTACAGACGAATTTCCACTATTTTCCATCAAGCATCATTTAAAAAAGTAAATAAAGTAATTTTACAGTATTTATCTCTATAGAAAGATTGAAACAGACTCAAAACATATAGTTTATACGACTATAATACTATTTTTTACTTTTTTTTAGATATAAGGTAAGTGTCGAGAATTTGTGGACATGCTTCCTTACTGTAATCAGAGGTTCAACAATATAACAAAAAAATTTCAGTCTATTGTCATAAAAGTTTGGAAATATTTAGAAACAAATAGTTGACAGCATTGTCTAAGGGGGGTGAGGTCATAGTTGAGACGTTACGCAAGTGTTTTGGCTTGGCGGGTTGTTGCACTATAAACATACATTTGGTGTTTGTAGAAATCCTGGATTTGAAAATGCCTTCTATTTCCATATTGGCCAGCGCCTTCGCCGAGTGCTTGCGAGAAGAAGTTTGTAGGGGGCACCTAGCTCATCTGCTACTCTGACAATACATTCTCGCCTTGTCATCTTCATAGACTTACATAAAAATTGTGTGAGCACCGATCACTGCAAGGTGAAGAACGTTGTAAAACACACGCACAGGCCATCAGTGGATGCCAGCTCGGATACTGTAATGTCTTGTCATCTGGTCAACTACATCGACTCCATCGTTGGTTTCATTGTGTAACCACAGTATCTGGGATTTTCCTCTCAATGTAGTCATTGACCTGACATCCAGTAGGCCCATTACTTAGAATAAAGAGCATAAACCCGACACCTAAATAACAGAACAAAAGACATACAGTGGACTGCGAGCTTATTGTTTCAAATCGTAGGTAGAATTGTACATGCTTACGTTTTGCAAGAGATAGATCATCTTCAAATGTTTCCTATTATTTTTGCCGTTCATTTGATAGGCCTACATCTGAAATATCTGATCAGCAGGTTCCACTGTAACAAAATCGTTGACTTTATCTGCGCTACCGGATTTGTCACTTGATTACGTCAGTTATATGTAGATAGTACAGAATATCAGTATATGCAAGACTGCGTCGACTAGCCATAGTAGTTTCAATGAAGGGAACTCACGAAAATAAATCGCAACCTGACGTCGCTGCCACCAGGAATGCCTCACACGGCTTGACCAAACACGCAGAGAGGAAACCTAAGTAAGGGTGACGCGCCTGACATCTGCTATTAGAAGTGCCTCAGACAGAGGTTCGATTATTCTTGGCCTGAATGTCGCCATTCCACAGAAAACCGAAAGTCGCGCTGATATAAGGCGTCGACCGACCTAAATTTTTAGTATTTCACGTTATTTTTGGTCCAAAGTGTCGTAATATACTACAGAATCTCGTTAATAGTTTTGAAGCACTCACGTCTAATAACTGGTGTTACTGACATAAAATTTTGTTAAACCGTCTATGGGTCAAAAATGACCCACATGGTACTAATGGTGTAACAGATACATTTTTCATCCCTGTAGTCGGCCTAGGTGGATGAAACCTTGGTGAGTTCTACAACTCTATAAATGATTAAAAGTAATGCTAAATTTACGATTCCTCGATGTCCAAGAATGTGTCCTACCAAGCGATCCCTTCTTTTAGTCAGGGTATGCCAAAAATTCCTTTTCTCAGCAATTCTGTTCAGTACCTCTTCATTAGTTATGCGATCTACCCACCTAATCTTCAGCATTCTTCTGTAGCACCACATTTCAAAAGCCTCTATCCTCTTCCTGTCCGTACAGCTTATCGTCCATGTTTCACTTCCATACAAGGCAACACTCCACACAAATGCCTTCAGAAAAGACTTCCTTACAATTAAATTAATATTCGATGTCAGCAAATTCCTGTTTTTCAAAAATGCTTTTCTTACCATTGCCATTCAGCATTTTATATCCTCTGTACTGCAACCATCATTTGTTATTTTACTGCCCAAGTAGCAAAACTCATCTACCTCCTTTATTGCTTCTTTACCTAATCTAATTTCTTCAGCATCACCCGATTTTCTTAGACTGCACTCAATTACCCTAGTTTTGCTCTTGTTAATATTCATCTTATAAGCACCTTTCATCACACTGTTCATTCCGTTCGATAGCTCTTCCAGGTCCTTTGCTGTATCTGACTAATTACTATATCGTCGGCAAAACGCAATGTTTTTAATTCTTCCCCCTGAACTTTAATTCCTTCACCAAATTTCTCCTTGCTTTCCTTTATAGCTTGCTCAATGTACAAATTGAATAACATTGGAGAAAGGCTACAACCCTGTCTTACTCCCTTCCCAACTGATGCTTCCCTTTCTTGCCCTTCGAGTCTAATAACTGCGGTCTGGTTTTTGTACAAGTTGTAAATAACTCTCCTTTACCTGTATTTTACCCCTGCTGACTTCAGAATTTGAAAGAGTGTATTCCAGTCAACATTGTCAAATGCTTTCTCCAAATCTACAAAAGCTAAAAATGTATGTTTGCCTTTCCTTAATCTATCTTCTAAGACGTTAAGTGAGTATTGCCTCCTGGTTTCCTGCGTTCCTCCTGAATCCAAACTGATCTTCCCCGAGGTAAGCTTATACCAGCTTTTCCAGTCTCCTGTAGATAATTCGTGTTAAAATTTTGCAACCATGACTTATGAAACTGATGGTTCTGTAATTTTCACACCTGTCTGCGCCTGCTTTCTTTAGAATGGGGATTATAACATTTTTCTTAAAGTCTGAGGGTACTTCGCCTGTCTCATACATCTTACACACAATGTGAAACAATTTTGTCATGGCTGGTTTTCCCAGAGACTTCAGTAACTCTGACGGGATATCATCTACTCCAGGGGCCTTGTTTCGACTTAGGTCTTTCAGGGCTTTGTCAAATTCATCTCTCAGTATAGTATCACCTATTTCATCTTGATCTACTTCCTCTTCCCTTCCTACAACACGTCTCTAAGTTCATTTCCTTTGTAGAGCTGCTCTATGTACTCTTTCCACCTTTCAGCTTTCCCTTCTTTGCTGAGAACTGGTTTTCCATAAGTGTCCTTGATATTCATAGAGCTGTTTTTCTTGTCCCCAAATGTCTCTTTTATTTTCCTGTAGGCTGTATCTACTTTTCCTCTTCTTATACATTCTTCTACAGATTTGCATTTGGCGTCTAGCCACTCCTGCTTAGCCATTTTGCACTTCCTGTCAATCTCATTTTTTAGTCGTCTGTACTCCATTTTGCCTGTTTCATTTATTGCATTTTTATATTTTCTCCTTTCATCAATTAACTGTAGTATTTCCTGTGATATCCAAGGATTTTTTTGTAGGTCTTGCCTTTCTAACTATTTTGTCTTCTGCTGCCATCACTATTTCATCTCTCAATGATACCCATTCCTCTCCTACTGTTTTATTTCCCCCTGTTTCTGTCAATTGATGCCTAAATTTCCCTCTGAAATTCTCCAGAACTTCACTTTCCTTCAATTTATCTAAGTCACATCTCCTTATTTTCCTACCTTTCTGCAGGTTTTTCAGCTTCAGCCTACAGTTCATGACTAACAAGTTATGGTCAGAGTCTATATCTGCCCCTGGGTAAGTCTTACAGCTTATAACCTGGTTCCGGAATCTATGTCGTACCATTATGAAATCTATTTGATACCTTCCGTTGTCTCCTGGTCTCTTCCACGTATACAACCTTCTTTTGTGATTCTTAAACCACGTGTTTGTTACGATTAAATCATGTTCCGTGCAAAATTCTTTCATTCCTTCTGCCCAGTCCATATTCACCTACTATTTTTCCTTCTTTTCCTTTTCCTATTACCGAATTCCATTAAGTTTTCCTCTCCCTTAACTGTCTGAATAATTTTCTTTAGCTCCTCATATATTTCTTCGATCTCCTCATCATCGGCAGAGCTAGTTGGCATATAAACCAGTACTACTGTTGTTGTTGGCTTCGTATCTATCTTGACAATGATAATGCGACCACTGTGCTGCTCATAGTAGTTTACCCGCATTCCTATCTTCTTATTCATTATCAGTCCTACTCCTGTGATACCCCCAACTGATTTTTGTATTTATAATCCTGTACTCACCTGACCAGAAATCCTGTTCATCCTGCCACCGAACTTCATTAATCCCCACTATATCTAACCTCAACCTAACCATTTCCCTTTTTAAATTTTCTAATTTTCCTACCCGATTAAGAGATCTAACATTCCACGCTCCGATCCGTAGAATGCCAGTATTGTGTTTCCTGATGACAACATCCTCCTGAGTAGTCCCCGCCCGGAGATCCGAATGGGGGACTATTTTACCACCGGAATATTTTACCCGAGAGGATACCATCATCATATTTTCATACAGTAGAGCTGCATGTCCTCGGGAAAAGTAACGGCTGTAGTTTCCCCTTGCTTTCAGCCGTTCGCAGTAACTGCATGGCAAAGCCACATTAGCGGATGTTACAAGGCCAGCTCACTCAATCATCCAGACTGTTGCCCCTGTAACTACTGAAAAGGCTGCTGCCCCTCTTCCGGGACCACACGTTTGTCTGGCCTCTCCGCTGTGGTTGCACCTACGGTTCGGCTATCTGCATAGTTGAAACGCAAGCCACCCCACCTCGGCAATGTCTGTGGTTCATGGGGGTGGACAACAACAGTATCGCCTATAAATATGAAACATATTACAGATAACACTGTAAATATTTTTGAAAATAAAATTAAAAATTTATTGTAAAAACCAAATACAAAATAAACCAAATACTATATAAATAAATCAAATACTACATAAAAATTATAATACATTTCTCAGGATCAACAGCTCTCAAAATTATGACAGAGTGACATACAATGCGAACTAATTTAAAAGAGCTGTATCACACAGACAGCGTTCTATATATCAAATGTTCAAATGTTTGTAGAGCTTATGGGACTTAACTACGGGGTCATCAGTCCCTAAACTTACAAACTACTTATGAACTAGCTAATACTAAGGACGGCCCAAATATCCATGCCCGAGGGGGGATTCGTACCCCCGACCGTAGTGGCCGTGCAGACGGTGACTGGCGCACCGCAGACCACTCGCCCACTGCGGCCGGCACAGCCGTTCTATATATCCTCACTAAAAATATGTTGTTCTCTGAAATAGGTGGCTCATTAAAATGGGAAAAACCATAACCTGGTCAGGCTAAGAAAAATAAGTAGTTTTTGACAGCTGCAAGACGCGACGTACTAAAACACTTTCTCATGTTATCTTATTGCTATTTATTTCTGATCGTGAAAGTATTCATAAATTTTTGTTGAAGGACACAACATAATTGCCTAACCAAGCAGAAAGCATGGGAAGACTTTGGAGTAAGTTAGAAACTTTGGGTCAAGCTGCAGGAAAATCATTCTGGATCGTAATTAGCAGTCTTCCAAAGGGAGGGAAGAAGGAAAGCTGCCACTGAATCCTCTGAATGCCTTGTACAGATGGAGGGAAAATTTTGAAGAATTGCCTAATGTACGTGAAACATTCAGTGCTGTGTCAGAGTTTGAGGTACAATGAGATAGGTAAGAGGTTGTAAACAGGATCACATTTGAGGAAGTGTAGAGAAAGTCAAATAGATTGCAGTGCAATAAAGCGGCTAGGGAATATGAAATTAGGTCGTAACTCATCAAATACAGTGCAATATCAGGTCTCAAATAGTTACACATGATATATTAAATGGCCTGGGAGTTGGGTGACGTTCCGTCTGTCTGGTAGAAAGCAGTAATCACACCAGTTTTTAAGCTTGGAAACAGGAAGATTGTAACAACTACACATGTCTTTAATTAGTATTGTGTCAAAATATTCTCAGGTATTATTCAAAGGAGAGTGCGTGTATTAGCTATATAAAAGTCAGTGTGGGTCTTAGAGGCTGTCCCACCTTCGTGAACCACAGACATTGCCGAAGTGAGGTGGATTTCGTGCTTCAACGATAGCCGTATCATAGGTGCCGCCACTGCGTAGGGGTATTTTTGGAGTGTCCAGACAAACGTGTGGTTCCTGAAGAGGGGCAGCAGCCTTTTCAGTAGTTACAGGGGCAACAATCTGGATGATTGACTGTGCTGGACTTGTAACACCATCACCAAATATGGCTCTGCCATGCAGTTACTTCAAACGGCTGAAAGCAAGGGAAAAGTACAGTCGTTACTTTTCCCGAGGACATGCAACTCTACTGTATGATTATCGGATGATGGTGTCTTCTTGGATAAAATATTTCGGAGATGAAATAATCTCCCATTCGGATCTCCTCGAGGGGACTACTCAGAAGGATATGGTCATCAAGAAAAACAAGACAGGCATTCTACGGACTGGATCCTGCTATGTACTTGATAATGAATAAGAAAATAGGAATGCGGCTAAGTTGCTATGAACAGCATAGCAAACGCATTATCAAAGCAAAGATAGACACGAAGTCTACGACGGCCACAATAGTAGAAGTTTGCTTGCCAACTAGCTTTGTCGATGATAAGGAGATCAAATAAATGTGAGGAGATAAATACAATTATTCAAACCGTTTAAGGAGAAGAAAACTTAATTTTGATGGCTGACTGGAACTCGGTAGTTGGAAATGGAAGAGAAGGGAATGTAGTAAGTGAAAATGGATTGGGGAAAAGGAATACAAGAGGAGATGGTTTGGTAGAATTTTTTGCAGAGCACAATTTAAGTATCACACACACTTGGTATTATTATCATGAAAGAAGATTATATACGCGGAAGAGACTAGGAGACACTGGGAGATTCCAGATTGACTTTACAATGGTAAGGCAAAGGTTTAGAAACCAGGTTTTAAGCTGTAAGACATATCCAGGGGCAGATATAGACTCTGACCATGAACTATAGATTAAAACTGAAGAGACTGCAAAAAAGTAGAAAATTAAGGAGACGGACGAATTGAAGGAACAGGAGGTGGTTGAGAGTTTTAGAAGGAGCATTATGCAAGGATTGGCTGAAATATAGGAAATTAATAAAGTACAAGAAGAATAGGTAGCTCTGAGACATAGAGTAGTGAAGGCCGCAGAGGATTATATAGGCAGAAGGACAAGGCCTATTAGAAATCCCTGGATAACACAGGATATAATGATCTTCATTGATGAGAGGAGAAAATATAAAAATTCAGCTAGTGAAGCAGGCAAAAGGAAGTACAAACGTCTGAAAAATTAGATTGAGAGGAAGTGCAGGCTGGTTAAGCAGGAGTGGCTTGAGGAGAAACGCAAGACCGTAGAAGAATGTATAAATAGGCGAGAGATACATACCACCTACGGGAAAATAAAAGAGACATTTGGAGAAATTAGCGGTAGCAATATCAAGAACTCAGATGGAATACCAGTACTAATTAAAGAACTAAAAGCAGAAAGGGGGAAGGAAGATATAGAAGGCCTGTACAAAGAAAATAAACTTGAAGGTAGTATTCTAGAAATGAAGACGAATTAGAGGAAGATGAGATAAAAGATACTATACTACGATAAGAATTTGACAGACCACTAAAATATTTGAGTAAATACAAGGCCCCTGTATTAGATGAGTTCCGTGTAACTGTTATCATCGTCAGGAGAGGCAGTCATGAAGAAATTGTTCCACCTGGTATGAAAGATGTATTAGACAGGGGAAATACCCACAGACTTCAAGAAGAATATAGTGATTCCAATAAGTAAGAAATCAAGTGTAGACAAATGTGTTAAAATCATAAGTATTCGTTTCATAAGTCATGGCTAGAAAAAACTAACACGAATTATTTACAGATGAATGGAAACACTGTTGGAATCCGACCTTGGGGAAGACCAATTTGGGTTTAGAAGAAATATAGGAACACGTGAGGCAATACTCACATTACGACCTATCTTAAAGATACATTAAGGAAAGGGAAACCTACGTTTTAAGCATTTCTAGATCTGGAGAAAGCTTTTGAAAATGTTGAATGGAGTACACTTTTTCAGGTTCTGAAGGTAGCAGGGGCAAAATATAGGGAGCGAAGAGCTATAATCAACTTGTACAAAAACCATTCAGTAATTATTAGGGTCGAAGGGCAACAAAGGGTCGCAGTGCTTACATTAGTAACTTTTCTCCCTATTCCGGGTTTTTTCCCCTCCTCCATCCCATTAACATTGTTTTGTCTTTTAATTGGTTATACTTCATTCACTTTAGTACGTTATTTCCGCTATATCGTGATTTAGTCAGTTTTTTTTTATGTACAATTTCTTATACTACCTCGCTACTAATGTACGTCATTTGTAAGCACGTATGCTTCTGACGATTTTCTGCCATATTTTTCCTACTTCGAGCCATTCACACCGTACTGGTGTTATTTGTATGGCCACAATGTTAATTTGTATTGTAATCGACCTGAGCAATCCTGCTCGTAATATGTTAGACGTCATGTGTTTCATGTAAGTACTGGTGTTTTTATTATTTCGCCTGTGTAAAACTTTTCCCTTATGTAAGATATTTATTCTGTTGTTATAATTTTTAGGTAACTGTTTTTATTCTTCTGGTGAAGGTGTCCTTAGCGGCAACGAAACCTAGGTCAGAGTCTAAAAATTACGCAACCGGTTGGTTGATATACGAAATTCTTACAAAAAAAATGGATAACTGGTGCTGTTAATCAACCATGTTCGAAATTGTAAGTCTTTTAAGACTTCATTGCAAAATATATATTGTTCAAAGCACAGTATCGTTTACAGAAGTGAATATGAAACGTATTTTTAACACTTATGACATAGAGGTTTAATATATTTTATTTCCAGAGAAACTCGTGATCACGATTTGACATAATCTGAACGATTCAGATAAAATTACCTAACGTGTGGTGGCTACTGTCTGTATTCCCAAGGTTGCGACTGCCAGTATCGATAATAGTACGTTGCCTTCATTATCATCGCTATTGGGCTACAAATTGTATTCTATGGGAAGTAAATAAATAGCATTGAAGTGGGATTCTTGCAAAATTTCTACTACCGAAGTATTGAGAAAAAACAATATATTTCTTCGATGACATGAATTGTACAGCTTCAAATTGTTAGAATGGCTGTTACTAAAAAAATCAACTTGTATTTCGACTCCATAATGAATAATGTGCCCGACCACCATAATATTTCAATAAAAATAACAAGTTTCTGGCTTGGTGGTACGATATGAAATATGTATTTAAAAAATCAAACATCGATTTCGTTCTCACAAGGAATCATGTTCTCCACATAAAATATTTAAATAAAACATATAATAACAAGCTATTTCTAGTACATGTTACAAGTTTAAAATCACATTTTTAAAATAAATATTTCATATAATATCACCAAGCCGGAAATTTGTTATTTTTAGTATAAAACAAAAACGTTTCGGCCACGTTAGCAGTGGCCCTCTTCTGGGTATACTGTTCTATAATTTGTATTAAAGTCGATTGTTTGCTTTAGTAATCGTCAAATTAACAACATCTAGAAAAAGATCTGTCAGCTGACTAGCCGCGGAGGCCTGCAGAGTGAGATATCAAGAAATCGTCAACGTCAATCGTGTACGGCTTCAAACAGTTACGATGACTGTTACTAAAAAAAAAACCAACTTTTACGTCGATTCTATAATGGATAATGTACCACACTACCACAAAATTACAGTAAAAATAACGAATATGAAATATTTATTTAAAAAATATCGATTTCGTTTACATGATGAAACATCATTTCGAGTCTTGAGGACTCGTATACTCCGTATAAAACATTTAACATTCAGATCCATAAAACATATAGCAACTGGTCTTCCTAGGGCATGTTTCAAGTTCAAAATCACGTTTAAAATTAAATATTTATCACACCATCAAACAAACAACATTTCGCCCATGGTTGTAGTGACACTGTTCTGTACTAAACAGTCATCTGTTTGCTTCAGCTGAGTCCTCCTGTCTGCTAAATCATCTCTTCCTTTCGGACTCTAAAATTTCTTACTTCTATACTCATTTAGTGACTCAAAATTTATATTTCTACTTCAATGAACTTTATCTTAACCTACATGTTACTTGTTTCCTCTTATTTTTACCTTTGTTTATTTTTCTATTATTATAATCATTTTTTTTACATCACTCATATTTTGTTCAGGAAACAGCATTTATTATTGCATTAAAGCTGGTTATATACTAATGCAATAAATGTAATAGTCACTTCTACAACATGTGTAAAACGTTTGTCAACTGACTAGCTGCGGACGCCTGCGCAGTTTCTTTGCCGTTAAGTTCCTCTTGTGGGAAAAAAACCACGGTGTGTATTTTAATACTGGGAGAAATCATTCGCCGTAATACGTAATACATTACACCGAGACGTGCCTTCTGGTTACGAGTAAGAATATTGCGAAAATGAAACCGCGACGGATCGGACAGCTGAAATAAACCAAGCGAGACGGCGAGGTGCGGAGAAACCGTCCGTGACAGACGTATAAATACGTGTGGGAGCGCCTGAGGAGGCAGCACAGTCGTCTTGTGGCGACTGAACCAACAAGTGTCTAGTCACCATGGCGAGGTCCAGGAGTTCTAGCAGGCGCCTGCTGCTGGCGCTGGGGCTGGTCGTCGCCCTCGTGGCGACCGTGTCCGCCGGCGGATACGGAGGCGGCGGAGGTCACGGAGGCGGAGGCGGCGGTCATGGTGGAGGAGGCGGAGGTCATGGCGGTGGTGGCGGCGGTCATGGCGGTGGCGGTGGAGGCCACGGTGGTTATGGTGGCGGTGGTCACGGAGGCGGAGGTCACGGGGGCGGAGGAGGTGGACACGGAGGCGGCGGAGGCGGTCACGGAGGCTATGGAGGCGGCGGTCATGGCGGCGGTGGTGGAGGCCACGGAGGTTATGGCGGCGGTGGTCACGGTGGCGGAGGTGGTGGTCACGGAGGTTATGGCGGCGGCGGACACGGGGGTGGCGGTGGCGGCGGACACGGTGGCTATGGCGGAGGTGGCCACGGAGGCGGCGGTGGCGGACATGGAGGTTATGGTGGTGGCGGCCATGGAGGCGGCGGAGGCGGTGGTGGCCATGGCGGCCATTATAGCTACTAAGTATCACTCCTGTCTGCTAAATCATCTCTTCCTTTCGGACTCTAAAATTTCTTACTTCTGAACTCATTTAGTGACTCAAAATTTTTATTTCTACTTCAATAAACTTTATCTTAACCTACATATTACTTGTTTTCCCTTCTTTTTACTTTCTTTTTTACATCACTCATATTTTGTTCAAGAAACAGTATTTATTATTGCTCTATAGCTGGTTATATACTAATGCAATAAGTTATAGTGTGCTTGGTCTTTCCGACATGTGCAAAAAACAAACTATTGGTATACATGCACTCAAAGGCAATTGACAATTTATGTGCGTGTGCGCAAAGATGCCCGATCCCTTGAGAGAATAAAGTGAGTCCTAGCTGCGAGCAACATCAAGGATTCAGCAGAGTGCACTGACATCGTTGCCTGTCATATGTTAATAATTTATGTCAAGACTGGAAGTGTACCTGGATAACCTAACTGTTAAAACTACATCCGGGTTCAAATCCCAGTCAACTGCAATGTTTACAGTTTCGCCAATGAATTTATTTCAGCAGTCTCCAGAGGTTGACGTGTTTCAATATTTCGACTTCATAATTATTACCGGGCTGATCACTTTCATAAAACTCTATTACAGTGAATATTAACACAACAAACACCTAATACAAATGTTACATGGACATACAGAAACAAGTAACCCAAAAGTTCATAAATGATTTCCACACCACCTTAACAAGGATACGAAACACTCACGATCCTTTCTTAATTATCTACCAAACGCGCAAATGAAAATGAAATATTGTAACGGCACAACAACAGTATCGCCTATAAAATGTACTGCTATACGAAACAAATAACATATAACACTGAAAATATTTCTGCAAAAAATAAAAATAAAAAAATAAATAATAAATAAAGTTTTTGTAAAACTGCTGTGTAATGGAACTGTGTATCTTACGCTACATATATTCAGTGACATTCACCCAAATGCAAAGTAAACGAAATAAAGAAAAGACCACATAAAACATTACAATAAACTTCTCTGGATCAACAGCTTTCAAAATTATGACAAAGTATTCTAAAGAAACGGAGTGACATACGCTGTGGCCCAATTTAAACGAACTGTATGTAATTATCACATAAGCAACATTCTATGTAACCTCATTAAAAATATGCTGTTCTCTGTAATAGGTGGCTCATTAAAATGGGAAAAGCCATTAACTGGTGTGTCTAATAAAAAATATATAGCTTGAATATTTGACAGCTGCAAGACGCTACGTACTAAAACACTTTCTGATGTTATCTTACTGCAATTTTTTCTGAACGTAAAGTATTTGCAAATTGTACTTGAGCAAAGAAACAAATCGAAATAGATAACACCAGAATCCAAAGAAGAAATCATGGGAAGACTTTGGAAACAAATTGCTTTGGTCAAGCAGCACGAAAAGCATTCGAGGGCATAATTACCAATCTTCGAAAGAGAGGAAAGAAGGAAAGCTGCTAGTGAATTCTGTGGATGCCTTGGACAGATAGAGGGAACAGTCTGAAGAGTTGTACAATGTAGGTGAACCGTTCAGTGGTATGTCGGAGTTTGAGGTACAATGGGATATGAATGACTTTGGAAACAGGATCACATTTGAAGAAGTGGAGAGTATGGTCAATTGGTTGCAGTGCAATGAAGCGACTGGGGTAGATGAAATTAAGTCAGAACTCATAAAATATCAAGTCTCAGGATAAATGAAATAGCGTGGGAGTCTGACAGGACTAAAGCAGTAATCATACAATTTCCAAATCTGGAAACAGGAAAGATTGTAACAACTACACAGGTATTTCTTTAATTAGCGTTATCAGCCAAATATTTTCAGGTATTGTTGAAAGGAGTGTTAGAAAATTAGTTGAGGACAAGTTGGATGAAAAACAGTGTGGGTTTAGACCTCTTAGAGGCTGTCGGGATCAGATCTTTAGTTTACGAAAGATAATGGAGAAGTGTTATGATTGGAACAGGGACTTGTATCTAATTTTATAGATCTAGAATAGGCTTGTGATCTGGTTCCTAGGAGGAGCTGTTGTCAGTTCTACAAGATTATGGAATACGGAGTAAACCTCTGCAGGCACTTAAAGGTCTTTACGTAGGTCAGTCAGCAGTTAAAGGTAAATTAATTTCATGGTCCATGGTAGTTTTCAGGGGTAAGACAAGGCAGTAACGTGTCACCACCCTTGTGAATACTATTTATGGATCATATGTTGAAAAACCACTACCATGAACCACAGACATTGCCGAGGTGGGGTGGCTTGCGTGCCTCAACGATACAGATAGCCGTACCCTAGGTGCAACCACAGCGGAGGGGTATCTGTGGAGAGGCCAGACAAACGTGTGGTTCCTGAAGAGGGGCAGCAGCCTTTTCAGTAGTTACAGGGGCAACAGTCTGGATGATTGACTGAGCTGGCCTTGTAACATTAGCTAATGTGGCTTTGCCACACAGCTACTGCGAACGGCTGAAAGCAAGGGGAAACTACAGCCGTTATTTTTCCCGAGGACATGCAGCTCTACTGTGTGAAAATATGATGATGGCATCCTCTCGGGCAAAATATTCCGGAGGTAAAATAGTCCCCCATTCGGATCTCCGGGCGGGGACTACTCAGGAGGATGTGATCATCAGGAAAGACAATACTGGCATTCTACGGGTCGGAGCGTGGAATGTTAGATCCCTTAATCGAGTAGGAAAATTAGAAAATTTAAAAAGGGAAATGGATAGGTTGAAGTTAGATATAGTGGGGATTAGTGAAGTTCGGTGGCAGGATGAACAGGATTTCTGGTCAGGCGAGTACAGGATTATAAATACAAAATCAGTTGGGGGTATCACAGGAGTAGGATTGATAATGAATAAGAAAATAGGAATGCTGGTAAACTACTATGACCAGCACAGCGATCGCATTATCATTGTCAAGTTAGATACGAAGCCAACACCGACAACAGTAGTACAGGTTTATATGCCAACTAGCTCTGCCGATGATGAGGAAATCGAAGAAATATATGAGGAGCTAAAGGAAATTACTCAGACAATTAAAGGAGAGGAAAACTTAATTGTTATGGGAGACTGGAATTCGGTAGTAGGACAAGGAAGGGAAGGGAAGATAGTGGGTGAATATGGTCTGGGCAAAAGGAATGAAAGAGGAAGCCGCCTGGTAGAATTTTGCACAGAACATAATTTAGTTATAACAAACACCTGGTTTAAGAATCACAAAAGAAGGTTGTATACGTGGAAGAGACCAGGAGACACCGGGAGATACCAGATAGATTTTATAATGGTAAGACATAGATTTCGGAACCAGGTTTTGAAGTGTAGGACATACCCAGGGGCAGACATAGACTCTGACCATAACTTGTTGGTTACGAACTGTAGGCTGAAACTGAAGAAACTACAGAAAGGTAGGAATATAAGGAGATGGGACCTTTTGTGTCCCAACTTCGTCGCCGCTTTTGTGTCCCAGCCTCATCGTAGGTGTCGGTGGCCGAGTGGAATGAGACCGACACGCTGGTGCAGGTACGGAGGGGAGCAGCCAGAAACTATAAACACTCGAGTAAATTAGAAAGAGATATATTGCACATAATGTAACAATACTTAACTTTTACATAGTACTGCAGAATGTTGATACATAGTGGTTAGAGGCCTGCCTAGTGCCTGTACAATAGCAAAGTCTTCACTGGTGCCTATCTGGTTACGAAGGTCCTAACTCGTTGCTATCTCAGTCCGAAGTGCCTGGTGTCGTTCACCGGTGGCCACGAGCGGCGTTGTCGCAGAGGGCGCTCGTGGCTGTCGTCGTGAGAACGCCGCGCCGTGCGTGCCTGGCGGCGCGCGGCGAAAGCAGGTGGCGCGCACTTTGTACTTGTGCGACACCACAGGACCTAGATAAATTGAAGGAACCTGAAGTTCTTAAGAATTTCAGAGGGAGTTTCAGGCAACAATTGACAGAAACAGGGGAAAATAAAACAATAGAGGAGGAATGGGTAAAATTGAGAGATGAAATAGTGAAGGCAGTAGAGGACAAAATAGGTAGGAAGGCAAGACCTACAAAGAATCCTTGGATATCACAGGAGATACTAAATTTAATCGATGAAAGGAGAAAGTATAAAAATGCAGTAAATGAAACAGGCAAAATGGAGTACAGACGACTAAGAAATGAGATTGACAGGAAGTGCAAAATGGCTAAGCAGGAATGGCTAGAAGGCAAATGCAAGGATGTAGAAGAATGTATAAATAGGGGAAAAATAGATACAGCCTACCGGAAAATAAAAGAAACATTTGGCGATAAGAAAAACAGCTCTATGAATATCAAGGACACTGATGGAAAACCAGTTCTCAGCAATGAAGGGAAAGCCAAAAGGTGGAAAGAGTATATAGAGGGGCTCTACAAAGGAAATGAACTTCGAGACACTATTGCAGGAAGGGAAGAGGATGTAGATGATGATGAAATAGGAGACACTATACTGAGAGATGAATTTGACAGGGCACTGAAAGACCTAAGTCGAAACAAGGCCCCTGGAGTAGATGATATCCCGTCAGAGTTACTGAAGTCTCTGGGAAAACCAGCCATGACAAAATTGTTTCACATTGTGTGTAAGATGTATGAGACAGGCGAAGTACCCTCAGACTTTAAGAAAAATGTTATAATCCCCATTCTAAAGAAAGCAGGCGCAGACAGGTGTGAAAATTACAGAACCATCAGTTTCATAAGTCATGGTTGCAAAATTTTAACACGAATTATCTACAGGAGACTGGAAAAGCTGGTATAAGCTTACCTCGGGGAAGATCAGTTTGGATTCAGGAGGAACGCAGGAAACCAGGAGGCAATACTCACTTAACGTCTTAGAAGATAGATTAAGGAAAGGCAAACATACATTTTTAGCTTTTGTAGATTTGGAGAAAGCATTTGACAATGTTGACTGGAATACACTCTTTCAAATTCTGAAGTCAGCAGGGGTAAAATACAGGTAAAGGAGAGTTATTTACAACTTGTACAAAAACCAGACCGCAGTTATTAGACTCGAAGGGCAAGAAAGGGAAGCATCAGTTGGGAAGGGAGTAAGACAGGGTTGTAGCCTTTCTCCAATGTTATTCAATTTGTACATTGAGCAAGCTATAAAGGAAAGCAAGGAGAAATTTGGTGAAGGAATTAAAGTTCAGGGGGAAGAATTAAAAACATTGCGTTTTGCCGACGACATAGTAATTCTGTCAGATACAGCAAAGGACCTGGAAGAGCAATTGAACGGAATGGACAGTGTGCTGAAAGGTGCATATAAGATGAACATTAACAAGAGTAAAACTAGGGTAATTGAGTGCAGTCTAAGAAAATCAGGTGATGCTGAAGGAATTAGACTAGGTAACGAAACAATAAAGGAGGTAGATGAGTTTTGTTACTTGGGCAGTAAAATAACAAATGATGGTCGCAGTACAGATGATATAAAATGCAGAATGGCAATGGGTAGAAAGGCGTTTTTGAAAAAGAGAAATTTGTTAACATCGAATATTGATTTAAGCCTAAGGAAGTCCTTTCTGAAGGCATTTGTATGGAGTGTTGCCTTGTATGGGAGTGAAACATGGACGATAAGCAGTGTGGACAGAAAGAGGATACAGGCTTTTGAAATGTGGTGCTACAGAAGAATGCTGAAGATTAGGTGGGTGGATCGCGTAACTAATGAGGAGGTACTGAACCGAATTGGGGAGAAAAGAAATTTCTGGCATACCTTGACTAAAAGAAGGGATAGATTGGTAGGACACATTCTTAGACATCAAGGAATTGTGAATTTAGCGTTGGAGGGAAGTGTGTGGGGTAAAAATCGAAGAGGGAGACCAAGAGACGCGTATAGTAAGCAGATTCAAGTGGATGTGGGTTGTCGTTCTTATGAGGAGATGAAAAGGCTTGCTCAGGATAGAGTAGGGTGGAGAGCTGCATCAAACCAGTCTCTGGACTGAAGACCACAACAACAACAACATGTTGAAAAAATATATTGTCAGGGTGAGATTAAAATAGGTGAAAACAAAATAAGCAGCCTCATATATGCCGTCGACTTAATTGTGATGGCAAACTCGATGGAAAGGTCCCAAATAAATATCTGAGAGCTAGATCAGAGGTGTGAGCTTTATGATATCTCTTAATCTAAAGTAATGTCTGTGGGAAAAAGGTGTAAGCGGAGTGAGTGCCAAATTGAAGGATAAAATTTAGAAGAGGTAGACAGTTTCAAGTACCTAGGATGTATTTTCTCAAAGGGTGGCTACATAGTGAAATAATAAATTGGAATGAAGGTGTAGCAAAGCTAATGGAGTGGGTGCTCAGATACGATCTACTCTATTCTGCAAAATGGAAGTCAGTACCCAGACTAAGTTAGCAGTGACCGCTCTATCTTTCGATCAACTTTGTTGTATGAGAGTGAAAGCCGGGTGGATACAGGTTACCTTAATAATAAGGTTGAAGTTCCAGACATGAAAGTAGCAAGGATGATTGCAGGCACTAAGAGAATGGAACAATGGCAGGAGGAAGCCCATAATGAGGAAATCAAAGAAATTTATATATAAAAACAGTCTAGAGTGCAATGATTTTTATTTGTATCAACTAGTTTCGGTCCTTTTTTGGATCATCTTCACGACTGCAAATCCATTGATGTCGTGGAGCTGAACGGGTGCCTTGGGAGGTTGGGACCGAAACTAGTTGATACAAATAAAAATCATTACACTCTAGACTGTTTTCATATATATACTAGCTGGAACCCGGTGCGTTGCTGTCGCAGACGTAATAATAATTGTGCAAACAACGTTTGAAATTTGAAAGTGTTAGCTTGTTTTGTTACAAAGTTTTATTACAATCAGATAAACGTTAATACGAACATGAGATCAAATGTAAATGGGGCTTCTAATCTTCCATTAGTCCATCTCCTCCTTTCCCTTCTCTCTGTCCACCTGCTCCACCCCCCGTCTCCTCCTGCCCGTTTTTCTGTCCATTGCCTGCCCCCCCTCCCTCTGTTCATCTCCGTCGCCTGTGTATCTCCCCTCTCTCATTCTCCTCCTCTATCCTCCATCTGCCGGTCTCCTCCTGTAACCTGTCTCTGTCCGCATCCTACCTACTACTCTCCCTCGTATATATGAAAACACACAGATATGCACTAAGTTTCATGGTGACTGATCAAACGGTGTCAAAGTCGCAAAGTACCCTCCGCCATGCTAAATTCTCTGGCTTGCAGATTATAAAAATTTCTTTAATGAAAACATACATCCAAGTGTTGACTTTCATGGTGACCAGTCAAACAATTTCAATGTTTGTTGTACCGTACCCCTACCATGCACGAAAGGTAGCCCATATATTAATTTGGGTTATAAGTTATCTCTATTCCACATTTCATTCAATTCAGTCCAGCCGTTTAAGCGTTAAGTGTGAAGAATAACAAATGTGTTAACCCACTGTAAGGTGCCCTCTGCCATGCAGCGTACTGAGGCTTCGCCGGCCGCGGTGGCCGAGGTGACTGAGGCGCTCCAGTCACGGTCAGCACGGCCGCTACGGTCGGGGGTTCGAATCCCCCCTCGGGCATGGATATTTGTGACGTCCTAGTTCGTAAGTAGTTCATAAGTAGTTTGTAAGTTTAGGGACTGATGACCCCGTAGTTAAGTCCCATAAGCTTCACAAACATTTGAACATTTTACTGAAGCTTCCTATTCGCAGCATCTTTAAATCGCTCATAACAAGCCGTACCTCAGGATGTTTACTATGTAGCCATTCACACCCAGATCGTGAAGCCACCTTCATGGAGGTATGATTACCCCCGTCACCTTCCATCCATGGTAATTTCATATCTGCTTTGTACCGCTGTGACTGATTGTCACTGACATCGACGACTGCCAAACGGTTACTCCCCCTGTTCTCCCCGCGGGCGCCAAGTGTGCGAAAAGAATTGATACTTATTTTACAGAAGACTGTAATGATATTTTTCCTTCATGAAATACGATGTTTTACAGTTTTCAGTAATTCCCTAGTTAAGCGGAAACATCATTGTAACTTCAATCAATAAGGTTTACAGCATTTACACAATCTATCGAAATAAATACAGCTATTAACATAACGTATGATATGCTGTCACCAAAAAGTGTTTCAATAAAACTTTGTAAAATAAAAGTTGACGGTATAAAAAATGCTCTATCTTAAGCTATCAAATGTCAAATGTTTGTAAATATTTGTGAATTAACTGCTGTGGTTATCTGTCCCTAGGCTTACAAACTACTTAAATTAAACTAAGGAACTCGAACTTCCGACTGGGAGCAACCACATACTCAGCTGCAGGGGGACTCAGAGCGCTCGTATCAATTATTTCTGTAGAGCGGTGGCAAACGTCGTGTGCTAGCGACATGCACAGACGGTGGTAGTATCACGAACACAGGTCGGATGCGTTGATAGAGCTGTCAATTGTACTCTGCTGATTCAAGCGGAAAGTTTCCGTCGTAATTATTACCGTACAATGGGAATTAACCAATCTAAAGCGCAGAACGGAACTCATTTCGATTCTGAAATCACGGAATTCAATATTTCAAGATCCACAGTGACAAGAGCGTGCCGAGAACACCTAACTTCAGATGTTACCGCTCACCACGGACAATTCAGTGGCCGACAGCCTGCACTTAATAACCGGCAGTGGCGTTGTTTGCATTGAGTTGTCACTGTGTGAAATAATCGCGCAAATCAATGTTGGGCGTATGGTGGGCGTAATCTTTAAGACATTACGATGTAATTTGGAGTTAACTGGCTGTGGTGGAAGACTCCTGTCTTAGATAACAGCAGGACATCGTCTCTCCTCGGTTCGACTGGAAAACCGTGGCGTGGCCATTGTTGTGGCCTTCAATGCGCAGACTGGTTCGATGCATCTCTCCACGCTATCCTGTCCAGTGTAAGCCTTTTCATCTGCGAATAAAACGGCAGCCTGCAACCTTTTGAGTCTGCCTATTTCATTCGTCCCTCGGTTTGCCTCTAAGATTTTTACCATACACACTTACTTCTAATGCTGACGTTTCCTTTAATTCTCAGAATGTGTCCCCCAACCTATCCCTTCTCTTAGAATACGCCAGAAACTCCTTTTCTCCCCAATTCTGTTCAGGAACTCCTCATTGGTTACGTGATCTATCCACCTAATCTTCATCATTCGTCTGTAGCATCACATTTCAAAAACTTGTATCATTTTTTTCTGAACTCCTTAACGTCCATGTTTCACTCCCATACAATGCTACACTCCAGACATATGCTTTCAGAAAGAACTTCCTACTTTTAAACTAATATTGGATGTCAACAAATTTTGCTTCTTCAGAAATTATTTTCTTCCCATAGCCAATCTGCATTTTATATCTTTTTTACTTCGGCTGTCAGAAGTTATTTTGCTACCCAAATAACAAAACTCATGTACTACTTTTATTGTCTCATTACCTAATCTAATTTCTTCAACATAAACCTGATTTTTTGACACTACATTCCATTACCGTTGTTTTACTCTTGTTCTGTTCATCTTATACACTCCATTCAATACACTGTCCATTCCATTCAATTGCTCTTCCAGGTCCTTTGCTGTTTCTGACAGAATTACTATGTCATCGGAAAATCGCAAATTTTTATTATCTTCTCCCTGAACTTTAATTCCGTCTCCAAATTTCTGATTGCATTTCTTATCAGGCGATTACCGACTCCACTTGGTAACAGATTTCGGTAGGTTACGAAGCCATGGACCCAAAGTGCCAACAGGACACTGGAATTTGGTGATTGAACTATTACGGTAGGGGCCTGTTTTACATGCAACTGACTAATTCCTCTGGCCCAGACAACTGGAAATGTTTATGTTAGGCTGGTTGGATGCCATTTTCAACCATTCTTGGTAATGATGTCCACCTCTGTAGGTCAGAGACAGATTTTTTTTTTCTTTTTTTCATAAAAGCGTAGACCCGAGTCTGGTTCGCGGTGGAAGACTGAGTGTGTGTTCCATGTTTGTCCTCGTCATCACTTTCATCATTTTCACATGCAACTCGCTGCAACGCCAATAAATTGACTTGCAGTCGGTGACCGAACACCGACGGTTACATCCCGGCCACTAAAAGCCAACTGATGTCGAGAAACAATGATGAAATTTTTCCGCATGACAGTCCTCCGTTTTACCGAACCACGGTTGTATGAGATTTGTTTGGAGAATATTCTCGTCAATTTCAGCGAATGATTTAGCCACTAGAAGGGCCCGAAATAAATTTTTATTTAACATTTTTGTAACATAAGCAAGAGGTCAATTCGACACGGCAACACTTTCACAGAGAAGAGGAATTTTTCGTATGGCATTACCGGTCGTGAATCTCGGTTTGTTCGGCCACCTAAAGCCTTTTTATTTGACGCCACGTTGGGGACTTGAGTGTCGATGATGATGAAAATGATGTTGAGAAGAACACATAACGCCCAGACCTTACCGTGAAATTACCCAGGTCTCTTGCAATTTAGTCAACGATACTGCCGACTGAGAGACGAAATCTGAAACTTTCGCAGTTATTGACGGCTAAAGAGATAGAATGACTATATATTGATACATATTCTATAATTTCAGCATCTACTACTGTAGCACATTACTTAGTTATAAAAAATTACAGGAAACTGTTTAATCCACTCCAGGCAACAGACGTTGCTAGAATTAATCAAATATTACGTCTTTATCTCTGTATAGATTGTCCCGGGTCTGAGATTTCATGTGTTAATCTTGTACTTCACGGTTCTACATAATCAGTGTCGGAGCTTCTTCAGTATGCTTTGATATCGAAAACTTTTTGCCTGAGGCTTGCAGTGATAAGATATAAAATTAATCGCCACGCTCAGTTTATGTTGAGGTCAATAATGACACGAACTAGTAACTGCGCGCTTTAAATTCCAAGTTTATCACACATTTCAAACATCTTTGTCACTAATCTGAACACGCATAATACAACCGAAAGATCCTCGTCCTAAACTCCTCACAGTCAATAATACTGATGATTTACGTACGCAAGTAAAACGATTGCAGACCAATGCATTAATTGTCATGCAGCATGAAACAGAACGCTGCTCCGTCTTAAGAGTTATTACTCTTCTTCGCTGGGAAAGACACTACTTTTGTTTTGCTTACTAAGAGTGAAAGTTGCTAATAACAAAAATATTGATATGATTGTTATGTATCAAAATAAATCTATAATGATTGGTATTGTAATTAAAATAGTTCTGTTTAGTATTGTACTCGCAGGTTGCCAATAAAAATTGCTTGAGTGTGCTTAAGTGACTTCAAAATGTTCAAATGTTTGTTAATCTATCGGACCCAACTGCGCGGTCATCAGTCTGTAGCTTACAAACTACTTAAACCTAGGAAAACTAACCTAATGACAAACACACACAACCATGCCCCAGGGAGGACTCGAACCTCCACGGCGAGCAACGGCGCGCTCCGCAGCGAGACGCTTTAGACCGCGGCTTAAGTGACTACTTAAGCAATTGTGTCGTGTGTAGTTGTGTGTGTATGGGTAGCTGTAAAATGAATCTGCACTATAACTCTAACTTGCTAATCTGACTGAACACTTTATCTAATTAGTTAAGCATGTCTTTGAACAAAAACCAATTATTCATATAATGAGTAATTTGATGTGAGTAATTTCATTAAAGATTGGAATTATTTGGACAATAGGACATCAGCTTGCTGCAGAAGTGACTAATTATCTCTGATTTTATGGTCTACTTTGCGCAAGGAAACATGTGTAACTGCCCTTAGAATTACCGCCAAAAATGCTGCTGCTACAAGGTCAAAAGCGAACTACAGAATTCGCAGTAGTGCAATGCGAACCCACTAACTACACAAATACTAATTTTGTCCATCTCTATAGTATTTAAAACAAGTAATTAATTGGGTTTCGGGATGAATGTTTAACACGAAACAGACCTGAGGTTGAAGTTTAAACTTAAGCACTTTAAATTTTTTTCATAAAAGGAGAACATGAACATATCGCAAAAGGAGTAATTACAATTTGGGAACGTATACATAAATCTTTCCAGGAACTCATTTACTTCTACTGTCATTTTCAAAAAAAGAAAAACAGCTAGTACTTTATACAAAATATCGAAGTTCTCTACATCTCACATCGTACAATTTTTTTTCATTAAAAACATAGTAGATTAAATTATATTAAAGATTGGACATACAAGACAAAAATTAAACCCTTCATGTTAAATGTCTTTTAGAGATGGACTTCAATTACGCAAAGCGCCTAATAATGAAAAACTGACTCTCCTTACCTTTATTCTTCATAATCACAGAACCTTTAAAATTCAAATATTTTTTCAACATTTTCACACGTAAAAATGTTCAAATGATTCAAGCTCACACTGCAATTTGCGACTACATTCCAAGGCAGCTTGCACAACAATACTGTACTCCTGCTCACCCGTCGGAGACCGGCAATCAAACTCAGTAATTTTTTAGTTTTCAAAATGAAATGCCAAAATCACATATTAATAATTTATTCACTGACGACCGGTTTCGGTGAACTGTGTTAACATCAGCTGGTCACATACATATTACAAGCTTGTCATCTTGTTAAAAAATTGGGTATAAAATAACAAGTGAAACATTGCACTTAGTCACTACATAAAAATACACAAGTTAAAAACATGACAGCTTACAAAATATTTTTTTTTTTTTTTTTTCAACAAGAGGACCAGTGTGTGTCTGAGACGAGACAGTATCATGGCAGCATCTCACGGAAAAGTGGAGGCTTTTATCGAATGAAAGTGTGTTTATTTAAAATTCGGGTGCTGGAATAATGGCCAATCCATTTTGGTGCTGAATTTTGGGCACATAGTAAACAGCTCACGACACCAAGAAGAAAATATTGTCATACACCAAGAGCAACGGCAGGTTGTGCCTTAAGTTGCGCAATTAGACAACTGCTCATCCACATCACGGGATATTTAAAAAGTTACATATTTTTAGATTTATAATGGGAGTGGACCAGTTAGAAAGTATTGCATTTGTTGGAAATAATCATTCACTTGAAGCAAAATTCGTTTTCACCGTAATTTATCCCACGCACTTACTCAGTCCCAGTGTGCAAATATCAGAGTGTTCTATACAAAAGGTTAATTATGAACAACATTACTTGGATCAAATTAATGATTTAAAGGTTTGGAGCAGTAAAACTGGAACTAGAGAATAACTTTTGCGTTTGGCTCCAGTGTTAGTTCAAACTGCTACAAAAAAATCAGAGTGAAATAATGAAACGATAAATCAATTTAAAAAAGTAACTGAAAGAAGTTTCAGTATCAATAAGTTTATAGTAATACAGTTTTACGAATTGCGTAACCTCAGTAGTACAGCACGGTTTTCTATCAGTTTTCTTTGATGAACTTAATAAAATCAATTATTATTAAAATGATCAAAATGTGGAAAATAGCCTAAAGTATGTGGATAAATAATTCCTATCGGTTAGTATAATGAATAACTGTAAAATTTGTAACAAATTATATATTGTGGGCATCTGTAGCTGTAGACTTCAGTCATATTGAATGGAAACCGCTTCATTCATTTCCATTCAATATGTGAAATTTGTGTTGTGCTAGTTTAATGGTCATCACTGTATTGAGAGCAAACCCATCACTAAAATGATTCATAGGATATTTAATCGAAAATTGGCTCAAATTTAGTTGTTATTGTAAATTTTGTGGAATTTTATTTGTGTATATGAAAACTGACCGACTTAGGGGAAACTATGCCCAAATATTATTTACCGTTTGATGACTATTACTGACGTACAAAAACCTCCTTCATTTTCAGAATCATAATTGAACAGTAAAAATGTTCAAATGTTTGTTAAGCTTATGGGACTTAACTACGGGGTCATCAGTCCCTAAACTTACAAACTACTTATGAACTACTTACGAACTAGGACGGCACAAATATCCATGCCCGAGGGGGGATTCGAACCCCCGACCGTAGTGGCCGTGTTGACCGTGACTGGAGCGCCTCAGTCACCTCGGCCACCGCGGCCGGCTTGAACAGTAAACTAAGTAGTTTTGTCTGTCTTGTCATTAACACTGCTTTTTATAGAGATCGCAGATTTCTATATTGCTTTAAACATAACGTTTTCTGCTTGTCTATATAAAGTTGTTTTGAAGAAACAGTGATAGCAGGTTTCAATCAAAGTATGGTCAATACATTGAACATTTTATTACCTAATTATGCTGGCGACGATATGAGTATCATTTAGTAAACTGATACATTCTTGTACGTTATGCTTGCCCTCCATTTATTAATTCATCTATTAAAAATTACACGCCTGTGGGGCATGCAGAATGGGTATGAGAAGGAAAGCGTTGCAATGCAGTATTAATTTAAATGTTAGGAAGTCCTTTCTGAAAGCGTTTGTATGAAGCATTGTATGGGAGTGAAACGTGGACGATAACGAGTTCAAATAAAAAGATGATAGAAGCTTTCTAAATGTGGTTCTACAGACGAATGATGAAGATTAGATGGGTAGATCACGTAACTAATGAGGAGAACTGCTGAGGAAAGGAGTTTCTGGTATATTCTGACTAAGAGAAGTGATAGGTTGGTGGGACACCTTCTGAGACATCAAGGAATCGTCAACTTAGCATTAGAAGGAGGTGTGTGAGGTAAAAATCGTTGTGGGTGACCAGGGGACCAATACAGTAAGCAGATTCAAAAGTATGTAGGTTGTCGTATGTATTCTTCGACGAAGAGACTTGCACAGGACAGGTTAGGATGGAGGGCTGCATCAAACCAGTCTGCGGACTGAAGACCACAAGTAATTAATGCAAACTAAAGTGTCGTAATTCCAATATCTCAAAGAAAATACGCGACATGTTTCGGTATGAGAGTATTTCACCTATTTCGAAATTCGCAAACAATTTCCAGCTATTTACTGAAATTTTTCATTAATAAAATTGTAATGTTATAAACGATTTCACTCATTAGTATGTGCTCAACAATGAGAAAGTTGAAACCTTAACTTTTCCCGGCGTAATGAATGTTCAAACAACTTACGGGTATGCTGCCGGGTGACGTCGTTTACAACCGCCGATATTTCGGCAGGACACCCTGCCATTCTCAATGCACAACTGCACTTAAGGAAGCAATGTGTGTTATCTTCCTTGTTTACCCTTTGCAAATCGAGATATTAAATACGCTTGCACATTGCTTCCTTAAGTGCAGTTGTGCCTTGAGAATGGCAGGGTGTCCTCCTGCCGAAATATCGGCGGTTGTCGACGTCACCCAGCAGCATACCCGTAAGTGGTTTAAAATGAGAAATTTATTTACTCTTGTCTTCCACTGCGAAGATCTTCCTGTGCAACAGTCCAGAACTCAATGACCAATTTATCCAAAAGGGGTGCAGGGAGAGATGGAGAAAGGAATGGGTGGAGACAGAGTGAGTAACGGGTGTTGTTGTTGGACAGTTTACTGCGAATTTTTGTTTCCTTCTACTTGACATAGAGATGAGGGTACGGCATTGTGAGGTCCAATATTGGTAGGTGGTTCATATGACAAGAAGTTCTCCCACAGAATTTCACGTTCTCTAGCAAGTGTATGACACTCCTGTTCTGCAGACACTGTACGTGGCATAGGGCAGATTACCACGAATGGCGACTATAAAGTGGCGGTGAGACCGGAATTGTGAGGTCAGAGCATTAATTCCAATGTCTTTGCTACTAATCATTGCAGGTAGGCCAATTAACGCATTCTGCGTTTCAAGACGGGAGATAATTTATCAGTTTAATTATAAGTCAATCAGTTTTATATCAGAACATAAAAACGGTGCAGACCATCAGGTGGGTTAGAAGGGGAAGTGACGGGAGGGGGTCTGAGGAGGATGGCGGCTGTGAGTCAGGATGTCACGTGGCAAACAGGAAACACTACTTACATTTCCAATGATCCTGAACCTGGCATCTGTCTTACCCACGATAATTTACTTCCGTTTTGAACCACGCATCCGCCCAGATATTTTATCGAAGTATCTGCATCTTATCATTGTTGTCCAATCGGGAAATCATATAATTATTCAGAGTACGATAATATGATTATGTAGTTAATTGCCATTCGCTGCACATTGTCGATAACGCTACAGAACCTCCTCACTACAGTTTTCCAGCGTTGTGACTATGCAGAATTTCCAATGTTATCTACTAACTCATATATATAAACTGTGAAAAGTGGTGATCCTGTAACATTTAGAGCATGGCATGATGTGTTCTGTTTGTCTAAAACTATTCAATGCAGTCACACATTTGGTCCGGTATTCCATAACCTCGTATTTTGTTCGTTATGTGACAGGCCGGAACAAAACTCACTGCAGTGTTGAAATCAAGCAACACGAGTTTGCGTGCCTGTAACTACCGCTTACTTGGTCTCGAGGAGAAATAGTGCAAGTCTGCTAAGCTGACTGCGTTTCTGTCTGTCTCCAACAGGCCCAAGATGCTATCTCCACGAGTCGGTTTCACTGTTTAAGGTAATTTTCAGTGAGAAAAAAAAATGTTTGTTAAGGTTATGGGACTTAGCTGCAGGGTCACCAGTCCCTAAACTTACAAACTACTTGTAAAGTAACATACTGAAGACAACACAAACATCCATGCCCGAGGGAGGATTCGAACCTCCGACGGGGAACAACCTCTCGCATCGGAGCATAGCGCCTCAATGCGCGGCCACTCCGCTGCGGTTTCAGTTAGACCGTTAACAAAATTTTTCACTCCATTATCTCCCCCTGCCACTCATTCAAAACAATTGAGTCTGCCAGTCAATATACTGTAAAAAACGCCACCTAATGCTACAACATGGGCAGGAAATTTGTGCTGAACATTTTACAAGTTTTCTGTCAATATTCCATTCCTGCTGCTTCTGAGAACGGATGTGCATAAAAGCATCCGATGGCAATGTCATAACCACTTTTAGATCTGCTCATTAGCCATTTTCATTCTCCATATGTACTATTTCACTGTATAATGTATTTTTATCGCAAAAATTGGCTCCACCTTTGCGATATATATTGTAGTCGTCAGAATACCATTGCTCTCGACCGGGTTTTAACCAAATTTCTGTGGCTTGTATTAAGTGGTGATCTTGCCCAGTTATAAACGAGTCCAGTCTTGCTGCTAAATATTACTACATTGTCATTTTCTATTGTGACGAACTGAGCTTCGCTAACCTAAACGACTCACATGTGCACGTCACAAGAGCTCCCTACATTTCTGCAGGTGGAGGTCGAGATATCGGCATCGAAGAAAGTCACAGATTCATCTGAGCCTCTGGTTTGCACACGGCTCCATAACACAGGACCGTGATCTGTTCCCAGAATGATGCTACAAATTGTTAGCTCTGCTTACACCCAGCTAGCGACGCCAGCTGCTTGCACCGAATTAGCTAGTTCCTGATTCCTAAAGGAATCCATGGTGGCCTCGTGACCCACGTAGCAGGCAACACAACTCGACCACTCCCCACATCCAGCAAACAGAGTGCACACTGACTTTCTTTTCCAACATGCCCGCTATTTCTCTAAGGGCTTCCGTCAAATATTCAAATAATCCTAAGGGACCAAACTGCTAAGGTCATCGGTCCCTGGACTTACAAACTACTTTAACTATCCCAAGGAAAATATACACATCCATGGCCTGAGAACACCAACCTCCGACGAGAACGGCCACACAATCCATAACATGACACGACGACCGCGCGGTCTAACCTTCGCGACTCGGATCTATCACCTCCCATATATTAGAACTCCCAATGACGATCACTCCTGCCCTCTACACTTGTCCGGTATTGTTGTTTTTAAACCTGTAGGACCAAACTGCTGCGGTCATGAGTCTCCAGATTCACAAACTACTGAAGGGGGCTGGGACATCAGGAGGGCCGACTTCAGGAGTGGCGCGACGGGACATTTTAATTTCCACTGTCTATACTTTTACAAATAAATTCAAGAACCTTTGTCAACATGACCGGGGAGGATTCATTTACACAAGTGGGAGTTCAAAACATGGCAAGATAATTTTTATTTCCATGTGAAATTTCACCATTTTTTCACTTCATATTGGTATACTTTTCTTAATAAATAAGAGAAATTCTTCGATGCATTTTGCACGACATACAAACCATAGTTACAAGTGTATGAAACTCTAGTATTTTCTAAATACATGAAAAAATGTTATAACATTTAAGTTTGTAAACTATAAAATTTTAGTTTTTTCTAAACATAACATTTAAAATATAACAGCTCATTCATTTTTTCATAAATTAAATAATTCTAGAGT
Organism: Locusta migratoria; assembly: GCA_026315105.1. Lineage (NCBI taxonomy): Eukaryota > Metazoa > Arthropoda > Insecta > Orthoptera > Acrididae > Locusta > Locusta migratoria. The sequence goes on from CM048747.1 coordinate 111,272,706, forward strand.
TTCATAAACCTGTAATTATGGTTTGAATACTGTGTGAAACTCATCGAGGAATCTCTCTTAATTATGAAGAAAAGTGTACCTATACCAATAAATTCAGCCAATAGTAAGTGAAGAAAATGAAGTAATTTCACTTGTAAATAAAAATTATTTCGTCATGTTTTTGAACTCCCAGTGCTATAAGTGTGAATCCTGAATAATTTCTGGACATGTTGACAAAGTTTTGTGCATTTAATCATAATATCTACGGCTGTACTGCCGGTCTATAGTGTCCAACGGGAACAATATTTCGGCGATCATACAAGTCGCCATCATCAGGTGAACTGACGGACTGAGCTCCTGGAAACGCGCCGGCACGGAGATCCGCACGCTACGGCTGCTCGAAGGGAACTGGGTTCTAGCCCGGTAGCGGGCGATTTAAATACCCTCGGCCCGTGTAGCGACCCAACCGCGGTCCGCGCCCCGCTCTGTCCGTCAGTTAACCTGATGATGGCGACATGTATGATCGCCGAAATATTGTGCCCGTTGGACACTATAGACCGGCAGTACACCCGTGGATATTTTGATTATCAAATACGCCGGGAGAAACTGAAGAATCACATCATACACCTTTTGTGAATTTATTTGTAAAAGTGTAGACAGTGGAAATTAAAATGTCCGCCGGCCGCGGTGGCCGAGGCGCTTCAGCCACTACGGTCGGGGGTTCGAATCCCCCCTCGGGCATGGATATTTGTGCCGTCCTAGTAAGTAGTTCATAAGTAGTTTGTAAGTTTAGGGACTGATGACCCCGTAGTTAAGTCCCATAAGCTGTACAAAAATTTGAATTAAAATGTCCTGTTGTGCCTCTTCTGCCTCACGTCGGCCCGCTTGACGTCCTATCCCTTAAAATGACTTACAGTAAGGACAAAACACACACACACCCATGTCCGACCGAGGACTCGAAACTCCGCCGGGAGCGGCTGCCCAGTCCGTAGCAGAACGCCTTACGCCACGTGGCTATTCCGCGCGGCACACTTGTCTGGCCCTCTCAGGAAGCTCGGACTGTCTCGCAACAGTCGAGCATCCTCAGAGGTACTATAAGCAGTGGACAAATACCTCAAACGTGTTATTGAAGGGTAAGCAGATAGCGTTGACGGCGGTGACCACTTCTGCCTTCCGCCTAGAGATTCGCGACAACGCCGATGTCCTCCAATTACACCAATAACTGTCAGGTAGAATCAGTATTTCACAATGGTAACGATAACTTCAATTTAATCATTATATAACGTCAGGAAACTTTCGACCGTCGCAGTCAAAAGTGGCACTTGACTAGTAAGTGCCTGAATATCAAAGAAACTGGTCTTTCACTTGGGCGGTGGACTGAAAATGTATTGCGATGGCGCCTGAACAACAGGTGGAGTGTGTTGGCCGCTGAAGTGCAGCCAAAGTGCTTGTGTGAGCACGTACGCTCCAGTAGTATGGCAGAGGTGGCTTTATGCGGATACTTGCAGAATATTAAACTGATTTAACTGCAGTTGTAATGAAACATCTGACACCACAAGAGTCTCTATCTTTCTTGCTCCCTGTAGGAGCTCTATGGACAGATGTAATTGTTTACTCAACCAGGTACAATGCTCTTTATGGGACGCGCAAGTGTTTCAGATTATTCAGTTCAGAACCGCAAGCAAACAGTGCAAATCTTGCGAATGTTAAGTGGGATTATGAAACGTTTTTATGCCATGTACTCCACTTTTTCCATTAACGAAAACTCAACCGCATTCATTAACAAATTATACAGTTAAATGTTGTCTGCAGCGTGAAACGGAACAAACAGTAGTCAAGGATGGAAGGATTGATCACTAACGCGCATCTAAGTACATACTCAGGATGACACCATATGGTGTGAGGCTGAGGGCATCTCGTACCACTACTAGTCATTTCCTTTCCTTCTCCACTCCAAGAGAGAAAAAAAATTTCAAATGTTTGTAAAGCTACGGGATTAAGTGCAGTGCTCATCGGTCCCCATACTTACAAACTACTTAAACTAAATTATCCTAAGAACAATACAAGCACTCATATCCGAGGGAGGACTCGAACCTCCGACGTGGAACGACCACGCGCACCGTAGCAGGAAGCCTTGCAGCCGCTCCGAAAAAGAGCGAGAAAGAAAGACTGCTTATAAGCCTCTGACCAGCCCTAATTTCTGTTATGCGATGTACATTGTACTATGAGGTTGCGTTTTACATTTTGTTTCTCTTTTGTTATGTAACGCGTTTCCTATACTGAAATGTATTACATTATCGAGCATTTGATTCTAGACTTCATTGAGGCCTTTTTTTTTCAGATATTTGTCTGGTTTCATGTAGTAGTTTAATTTAAGCACACGTAACACAACTGTGCAATTTTATTTTCTAGTGGTAAAACTGCTGTGGAAACACTATGCAATGGAATCTACTATTGTCGCTGATAGCACACGTTGTTGACATACCTACCTTACCTCCGAGCAAATAGACTCACCTGTCCCAAGTCACCGACGTGCGCACAATCCAGGGAAACACAGTCACTTGTGAGAGAGCGGTCTATCGTAACGGTGTCACTATGTTTTCGAAACAGGAACTACGGAGTTGGATCAAGATTGAATGTGTCAGAGGTCGTACAGCACGAAAGTGTCATCAAGGTCGTCAAGAAGCGTGCGTACAGAACAGTGGCACGTTAGGTAAAAGCCTTCAACAAAGATCGGAAACCTCTGGTAGACATGTATCGGCCAGATCTTGAATGCAAAGTATTGCTTTTCGTTTTTGGAGCATCACCTGCGAAAAAAGTGGCAACACTTTCTGCGCAACGCACCCATCATTTTGCACGACAATGCGCGGGCGCATACACCGCAAGCTGTGGCTTCTGTATTAGGTCTATGGGATTGGGGAGTACTATACCATCCACCATACTCCCCGGACGTAAATCCTTCTGACTGATTTATTTCCGAAGATGAAGATGAAGACAGGCAGTAGACCGCTACATTCGCACCATCAACATAACATGCTCTGCTAACGGTATAGTACGCCTTCCACATCACTGGCAACATGTTCTACACAACGCTGATGACTACTTTTAAGAACAGTAACAAGGGCAAACATGTAACGCTTTTGTGTCGGTTGTGAATGGATAGTTCCAACACTCATATTTCTTTTTCTTACCCCACTCACAACGTTTTATTTTAAGTACTGACAAACTGCACCTTCCGGCGCGAAGTAAGTGTGAGTTCTCATATATTTTTTTTTTTTGTTGGTAGGATTTCTAATGTCACACGTTTGAACTCTTACTGTTGCTTCCTCTTTCTACTGATAGGACCAGAAGCCGATCTGCAGTGCAGTCGGAAACCGGAAGTCAGGCATAAAATAAGTGATTCAGAAGGATTTTTTCTGTTTATTATGACAAAAGAGACCACTGTTCCTCTGACATGAGTGAGCCTATCTGATAGTCCCATTGTATATACCATCTCCCTATGTGTTTCCATCTAATGTAAGTTACTGTATTCTCGGCTTCTGATTCTCCTCTCCAACTGCCACAATTATCGGAACGTATTCATGAAGACACATCACGCTATTTACCGTAATAAGTGAGACGGAATGCTACGAAACGCGTCTGTATTCCTTGCAAAACCCGTGGACTACAAAACATCATGGTTTTTTTCCCCAAAGGAACAGGAGGTGAACAGCTAGTCTTTGCTAGTCTTTTACCGATCAATTTTCTATAATTAGCAGTCGAAGTTGCACAGAAGGTTTTCTTCATCATTTGCGATTAACGATTTCGGATGTTTTATTCCATTCTCAATTTAAGCTGTTATTTCCAGGTTAAAGGTAAGTTGATACATTGCTCTTTGCAAACCAACTAAGTCCTACAATGACATCGTACACCATAAGGTTCTTTTTTCGTAGGTTGACAGGCCACTATGTGTTAAGGCGTACGCTAAACTGTTACGAATTAACTGGATTTGTAATTAGGAAAACTGTGATAAGAGGCGTTGAACTCAGTGCATCACATGAGACGAATTTTTTTCTATCTCGAATCAATTGCTTCTCATGGCTTGGATAACTCATATTTTTTAATAATAAATGTAAGATAAAACAAAGAAAGCTACTGAGACAAGATAGTAAAAGTATAGTTCATGTCTAGTGGCACAAGTAACAAATTATTACAACAATAATAATTTGTGAAAATTATCAATTATGAAAGTTATGGAAGCAAAAGCATTACAAAACGTCATGATAGTATGTTGCAGTGTATACCTCAGTACATAAATAGAAATAAAAGAAAATTTAAAAAAGTACTCATTGTATACGAGTACTGCACTTTTCCATATTTTGAGTGTAAGTGAGTGGAACGGTTTCGAAACGAAAGAATGTGGTTTTTTCGATGGACAAAATGCTTGAAGCACTAAACAGAATAGACAAAGGCGAAATGGTGAAAACAGAGGCGCAGCAAATGGTGTACGAACATCAACTACATCAGTCCAGTAGAAGAACCAAAAAGAGATTGAAAACCACGGCTTCAAAGTGATGAGTAAAGATAGTTTTCAGAATCGCGATACAATAATGAAAGAAAGAAATGAAACATTGGTTCGGTGAGAAAAGAGAACTTGGTGTTACAACATCCGGTCAAATTCCGCAGGAAAAGGCATTAAACTACAAACGACCAGATGGTGATCCTGCCAGTCTGGTTGGAAAGATGGATATCTCCTTATGGAAACGTCAGCTGTCAGTGAAAGGTGAAGCTTTTTTGTGATACAGTGTGTACAGAAAAGTTCAAAAAAGAATTTATATAAATTATTTCCTCCGAAATTTGCAATGCCGACAAATTTGGACTTTATCCAATGCTTACCCAGTAACACGCTAGCTTCTATTTTAGATAACTTGGTAAGGGGTTATATCAGGAATAAAGATCGAGTTACAATTATGGCTAGTAACAATACATCCGGAATCTAAATAAAAAGCGCTAGATCGCTAAAACTATCTGGATTTATTACATCGTTTCGACCTCTGCCATCTTCAAATCTAATAAATCTCTGAACTTGCAAAGCAGAGTTCAGTGTCAATAATAAAACCTATTTATACTTGACGCCCCTACTATTATGCAGTAACTATTCGTATTCTGGAATAAGAGCCTGTGAGCGTTCTTGAAAAGTATGCTGAAGCAGAAGGAAGGGAACGTTAACTTCAGTCTTCTGGAGAGTGTTGATGCCCTTTCTATGACTTTCATGTCCTACTTTGACAAGACATCTCTGCCCATGCACAATGTTACTGTCGTACATGAAACGGAGTTCAGCGTCAACAGTGTATGGTCTCACAGAATCTTCTCCCAGGTCGTAACGCAACCTGGAAAAAGGAGGATCTGTATGAGTTTAAGACTTAGTTTTTAGATCGCTTATATTTCTTAAATGACCCGTTTCAGACCAGCTGTTCGTTCAACTTCAGATATATTAACAACAATTAAAAAAACAACTGATAGTAAAAAAGGGTTAAATTTATAAAATATACAAATATTAAAAAAAGTATAAAGACATACCAGTATTTTACAGTCACAGAGTAACTTCTCCCTCATTGAACATGATACTCACTGTCAGTTTCATTCCGTAAATCAAAGTGAATACCTTAATGTCATTAACCTTGTAACTGGAAAAGAGAACTGTATCTATTCCCAAGAAAGAGTAATGACCCACAAACAATAAAATATTATAAAAACTACTCTGCTATATGAAGCATTTGCATCATGTCTGAAATTAGTTCCTCTGATGATAAAATTAAAACTAAGAGCACAGGAAAACGGTATTACCATCAAAGCAAATGAAAAGTGTACTAACAAAAAGTCAGAAGTTGAAAACAATTTCAATGCTTATTTTAAAATGTTGTGGGGAAAGTAAGATCTATATGTTGACTAGAATCAGCAAGGCAGTTAATGGAAGAGGCCATATCTACACAATTTGATACAATTGAAATTCTACCCACTCCTCCCACGGAAATTATAAAAATAATAAACTCTCTCAAGAGTAAAAGTTCACATGGAATTGATGGCATTTCCAGCAGGTTATTAAGAGCTTGTTCCCAAAAGATAGGTAGGATTCTTAGCCGCATATGTAATAGCTCTCTACAGCAGGGTAATTTTCCTCATAGACTTAAATATGCTATTGTTAAACCATTGAATAAAAAGGGGGGATAGTCTGATGTCAACAACTACCGCATAGTCTCACTACTGACAGCTTTATCCAAATTTTTTGAAAAAGTAATGTATTCTAGAGTAGCTCCAAGTATTAGTAAAAGTTTTTAAAAAATGCCAGTTGGTGTTCAAAGCAGCTTTTTAAAAAATAATGCTCTAAATACTTTCATTGACAAAATATTATATGCTCTAAATAACCGTATGTCACTCGCTGGAATTTTCTGTGATCTCTCAAAGGATTTTGAATGTGTAAATCATGTAATTCTTCCAGTTATGCTTAAGTATTGTGGTATGAACGGACAGTGCACAAAAGGCTTAAATCATAAATGGAAAGGTACAGAAAGTTTAAATAAGCAGCTAACATAATATGAAATAAACAAATCATTCCTCTAACTGGGGAGCTACCAAAAATGGGGTTCCAAAAGGTTTTGTCTTGGGTCCTTTGCTGTTCTTAATATATGTTAATGACTTACATTTGTATCCGAAGATGCTAAGCTAGTTCTTTTTGCTGATGATACAAGTATAGCTATCGCTCCTGGCAAAGAGAAATTAACTGATGAAATAGTAAATTATGTCATTCAGAAAACTATTAAATAGTTCCTACAAATTGACTCTCATTAAACTTTGATAAAACCCATCATATACGGTTTCATAGAGTAAACGGCATACACGATTAATAAATATATACTTTGAACAGAAATTTATAGCTAAGGTAGAATGTTGAAAAATTTTTGGCTCTTGCTTTGATGAGGGTCTTGAACTGGAAGAAACACGTTGAAGATCTGTTGAAACTTTTGAGTTCAGCTGTTTGTGCTATCTGGTACATTTCACATTTGAATGATATAGAACTCAGTAAATTAACTTACTATGCCTATTTTCATTCTCTGTTTTTGTGTGGGATCATATTCTGGGGCAATTCAACGTTCAGTAAAAAAGTATTCATTGCATGAAAGTGTTAAGCAGAATAATTGCTGGAGTCCACACAAGATTATCCTGCAGTCATTTATTTAAGGATTTAGGGATCCTCATAGTAGCTTCACAATATATTTAATCACTTATTTGTTACTAAAATCTGATCCAATTAAAACGTAATAGCAGCGTGCATAGCTAGAACACTGGGAGAAAGGGTGACCTTCACTATTCAAGTTTAGATCTGACTTTGGCAGAGAAAGTAGTGAATTATGCTGCCACCAAAGTCTTTGCTCACATACCAAGTAGTATCGAAAGTCTGACAGATAACCAACTAGTATTTAAAAAGAAATTAAAATAATTTCTGAATGACAACTGCTTCTACACATTAGATGAATTTTAGATAAAAATTAGTAATTTCGATAGAACAAAATTTTAATAATTTATTTATTTTATTTTATTTTATTATTTTTTTTTTTTTTTTTTTTCTAATTCTTAAAATATTCAGTGGCAAGTGCAGACACCTTTTATTAAAATGACATTTTCCACATCATTGCGAAATGTCCAATATATAACCTTTGGCACAAATATTAATCTTATCTAATCTAGTACGTCGTAACAAAATCCATAGTCTGGAGCTGCTATTTGAGAAAAGTGACTACTACAGTTTCACATCGTCGTATAAATGAGTAACCAATAAATATCTGAAGCTTTCAAATCGGAACACAGTGTCACAACAGACTTAAGATGCTACATGTTCAAAGACGTTTTCCGCTAATACTGTTGTTGAAAAGTTCATGAAATGTTTCATAATAATTATTAATCTCATTAATGTATTAAAAAAGATTGAAGTTGTCGGTTGGTGCCTAAAACAAGGGAATTTCACGTTTGAAAGTAGAAAACCTCTACCCATAGATACAACAAAAACTTACAGTTTTCACTGAAGGTGCAAGTCAGGCCTGCTGGTTTAGTTGATAATGCCTGTATCAGAGTACGTCGAGGTAGTGGGTTCAACTCGGTCTAGTCACAAAATGTTTGAGTCTGTCTTTAAACTAGACTTCAGCTTAACCTTCACTTCTCTACGTGAAATTTTGCAGGAACGACAAGTGGCTCCGATTCCAAGTTAAACTTTAGGTCTCTTATCCCTAGAAAGACTCAAGTTGACGAAATGCCATCTGTTTGAAAGACACTTTTGGGGCACTTGAGCGACACTAATTATGTATTAATCGTATAGTAATTTTTTTAAATTTATAATTACGAAAAGTGTCTTGGAGGAAGACATTAAGTTTCAATAGGTCAACCAATCGGTAATTAGAGACAGCGATAAAATTCCGATTGCACAAAGGAAGGAAGGAAGTAATTTATTACATTATTGTAATAATGATATAGTATACAGACACTACCTTTTCTAGGCATATTCGTGTTCTCATTTCATTTAGTGTAATGCGGTTAACAAATGACAGCACTGTAGGTATCTTGACGTATATTATAATGTTGTGATTAAACGTTAGATGAACATTTTCATTATTTGACACTTTTATACAAGATCTAGTATACAAAGTAAACGACGTTTTACTGTAAATATAATTAGGTGTGGTTGAACACCACAGTGCCACACTTTATAAGCGATACCGTCCCTGTCAGTAAATGATTCCAACCCACCAAGAGAAACGTACTAACAACGTACAACGGCTAGTGTAAACCAACCTGTCGTAGGTGTTGGAATATCGACGCTAGAATCTATTTTACATCCTCGTAAGACGATAGGGCCAGAAACAGCTACTCTTATACGGTAATGTTCTCACCACCCTTCTCAGGTAAGTACCAATATATGCCGGTAAACACGTTCCAATTTTCAGCCGTTCTGTGCATCACCTATATAATCTGGTAGCCAATATACATTCGTTCTGTAAATGCGTGTCTAAGCGCGAGTTAAGAGAATGTTCCTCTCGCAGATTCTACTGATGGTGTAGTCGGTGCTCGGCAGTAGCTCCTCCCCTCCACGATTCCCCCATCACTCTGCCTCTATGCGCCTTCCTACATAACGCCAACTATAGAGCTGGTTCGCTTCAGTTATTCGTTCTCTTGCTAAAGGAAAACTTCAATACTCCCTCTACGTACTCTATATCTCTCTCTCTCTCTCTCTCTCTCTCTCTCTCTCTCTCTCTCTCTCTTTCTCTCATTATCGGCTGGACAAGTTAATAGAATCATCATTTCCTTAAGTATCTATTTTCATTTTTATCTTGTCCTGAATCAATGCGATCTCACTGCCAGGTTGTGTTTATTATCAATGTAAAAGACCACCTCACCGTTCAGTGTCTCAATTTCAGAATATAATAAACATTTATATCAATTGAACTGTCCGACTTCTGGTATTACGTCTTTCTCTGTTGCTACCGTTATTATACTGCAAATAACAAACAGAAAATCCTGGTGGAAGATAGTAATTGAGGAATAGAACTTAGAAAGATTTTTTTAATTCTAATAAATTTTCATGTATTTCGTACTTCGACTAGTAATGAAAGTCGCAACAGCTACATGCTGAACGAAAGTCAATGTATGCGTTTCCGGCGTATACAGCTGGAGAGCCAGTCATGACAAAACTGTTTCACCTGGTGCGTAAGATGTATGAGACAGGGGAAATACTCTCAGACTTTAAGAAAACTGTAATGATCCCCATTCCAAAGAAAACATGCTCAGACACGTGTGAAAATTAAAGAACTTTCAGTTTATTAAATCATGGCTGAAAAGTTTTAACACTAATTATTGACAGAAGGAAGGGAGTAAGACAGGAAGACAGGGCTGTAGCCTTTCTCCAATGCCATTCAGTTGGTACATTGAACACGTTATAAAGGAAAGCAAGGAGAAATTTGGAGAAGGAATTAAAGTTTAGGGTGAAGAAATAAAAAACATTGCGTTTTGCCGATGACATTGTAATTCGGTCAGAGACAGCAAAAGACCTGGAAGAGCATTTGAACGGAATGGGCAGTGTGTTGAAAGGTATAAAATGAACATTAACATGAGAAAAACAAGGGTAATGGAGAGCAGTCTAAAAAAATCAAGCGATGTTTAAGGAATTAGATTAGGTAACGAAACAATGAAGGTGGTAGATGAGTTTAGTTACTTGGGCAATAAAATAATATATGATGGTCGCAGTACAGAGGATATAAAATGCAGAATGGCATTGGGAAAAACAGCGTTTTTGAAAAAGAGAAGTTTGTTTACATCGAATATTAAGCCTGAGGAAGTCCTTTCTTAAGGCAATTTGTGTGGAGTGTTGCCTTGTATTCCCATACAAGAACGATAAACAATGCGGACAGGAAGAAGATATTGGCTTTTGAAATGTGGTGCTACAGAAGAGAGCTGAAGGTCAGGTGGGTGGATCACGTAACTAATGAGGAAGTACTTAACAGAATTGGGGAGAAGAGGAATTTCTAGCATACCTTGACTAAAAGAATGGATCGATTGGTAGGACACATTCTTAGTCATCAAGGAATTGTGAATTTAGTGTTGGAGGGAAGAGTGTGGGGTAAAAATCACAGTGGGGGACCAAGATATGAATATAGTAATAAGATTCAAATGGAAGTATGTTGCAGTTCCTGTGAGGACATGAAGAGGCTTGCTCAGGATAGTGCGGAGGGCTGCATTAAACCAGTCTCCGGACTGAAGACCACAACAACAACAGCTTATGAAGAGTTCTTGGGTTTCCAGCCGGGTGGCAGTAATCTTTCTACCGCGCCGTTTCGACGAGTGCCAGATCATCTTCTGGTGAAGTGCCGAACGTTTCCAGATGTCGAACTATTTGTACCTGCGCATGCCACCCACCCTCAGGCAGAGAGAGGCTGGGCCATTGGAGTCGCTGGGTAGAGTGGGTGGATGGGGGTTGAGGGGGAGGGGGTGAGTGAGTGCGCCACTCACATCCCCGTCAGAGCATTCTGGCCGTGTCTCTCGAGCATGACGGTTCTTGATGCGCTCTCAGCGTATTGTGGCTATTTCTGGATCCACGCTGCCCTCAGTTGGTATCCTTGTTCCCTGTTTATCAGATTCTCAGTAACTCGTATCTCTACAGATTCTTTTATGACTCTGTCCCAATATCTGCCGGTTGTCACAGTATACTGGTGTCCTCGAAGTCGAAGGTGTGAATTTGTTTGATGCTGTGCTTTGCTATAGCAGATTCATGCCTAAGTCGGTCATGTGTGACAAGTTATTCACATCGTTTAGAGATACATCGCTGCGTTTATCCACTGTACTGTAGACCGCACTCGCAGGAAATGCAGTATATTCCTGGTGTGTTGAGTTGGTGTTTTGCTGAGCCAAGCAACTCTTTCGTCTTCGGCGGTGGTCCGAAGAAGGCCCTGATCGATTTTTTCAGTATCCGCCCAATTTTGGGGGACAGCGATCTCAATTACGGAAGAATGGCGTCTTTTTCTTATTCGTCTCCTTCAAATTTTAGGCAATCTTTCTCTTCTTGAAAGTGCTACTAGTCTGTGGTTCCATGTAGCCATTTTCTAAATATCTCTCTTAGGTGTTGCAGTTGTCTGAGAGACTTTCTTCGTCACAGATTACGCGTGTCCTATGTACCAAGGTTGTCAGTTCGGACCGTCGTTGCGCTGGATGGCGGCCGCTAGTTGCATGTAGGTACAGGTCTGTGTGCCTCTTCTTCCCGTATACTGAATGGCCTAGTGTGCAGTCCATCTTCTTACTAATTATTCTATTCAGGAATGGAAGACAGCCATTCTCCTCTACTTCTATGGCGAAAGCGATGCTGCCGTTGATGCTGTTTACGAGGTCCATCAACTTGTCCAGAGCCTGCCTACCCAGCTTAATATTTGACTTTAAGCATGTATTCGAGAGGAAGTTTAGGAATACATTGGAATAGCGTTTAAAATATAAGTTAAACATGGATGAATATACGGAATTCGCGCTCTATTATAGACAAAAGTTATTTTTTCACGCATCTCAATGTCTACGATTTCATATATCATGCTATAATTTTGAAGTAGATTCAGTGATATAAAATCATGCATAATATCAGCACAGCAATATGAGTAGGATGTAGTTTTTGACGTATCTATCGGGTATTTCCTGTGATTTGTCAAAGGCATTTGATTGTACGAACCGCAGCATCCTGTTAAGAAAATTAGAATTCTATGGCGTCTCGGGCATTGCTGCAAAATGAAAAAGGTTCAAGTTGTACCTGGCTAACAGGAAACACAGGGTTTCAGTACAAGGGAATAGTGAATTAAGCCATCACTCATCCTCGGATTGGGAAGAAATTACATGTGGTGCCCACAAGGATCTTAGCGCCATTGCTTTTTCTTGTGTACGTTAATGACCTCCCATCAGTTACACTGCCAGAAGCAGAGTTCGTTTGCAGATGATACAAGTATTGCAATAAGTAGCTTATCGAGCATATTTCTAGAAAGGACTGTTAATGATATTTTAATGAACAGTAATAAATGGTTTAATGCCAACTCATTTATGTAAAATTTTGAAAATTTTCACTATATGCAGTTCAGAAAATGAAAGAGATTTCTATCCAGCATATGCATAAAGTATGAATACGAGCAGATAGAAGATGTTGACAGTAAACAATTCCTGGTTTTACAGCTTGATAATAAATTCAGTTGGGAGGAGCACACCACAGAACTGCAGAAACGACTTAACAAATCTGTATTTGCAGTACCAGTGTTATCAGACGTAGGAGATATTAAACTAATAAAATTGGCAAACTTTGCTTACGTTCATTCCGTAATGTCATATGGTATAATATTTTGGGACAGCTCTTCAAGTCAAGCAAAAGTTTTCAGAGTTCAACAGCGTGTAATACGTTTTATTTCTGGAGTAAATTCATGGACATCCCGTAGAAGCCTTTTTAAAGTACTGGGTATACTAACCACTACCTCTCGGTATATTTGTTCCTTAACGAAATTTGTCATAAATAATATATTCCTTTTCCCAACATACAGCTCAGTTCATACACACAACACTAGGAACAAAATCGAACTACACAAAGGCTTCAAAGCACTTACTTCAGTTGAAAAGGAGTCCACTAATCAGAAACACACGTTTTCTGTAATTTACCAGCAACCATAAAACATTTGGCTACAATTAAAGATCAGTTTAAGAGGAGCCTGAAAGGTTTTCTAGTGGTCAACTCCTTCTACTCCACTGAAGAATTTTTAAATAGAACCAAATAATGTATGTATCTGTATTCATACTATCAGTATTATTATGATATCAGTTTGTAAAGAAAAAAAAATGTTCCACATGCACGGGGATCTCCTAAACATGGATATATGAAACGAACAACTAATCTAATCTGTAATCTAATCTCCTGGACCACATGCGGTACAGTGACATAATCTCGTAGGAGCATTCTCTGCAACACAAGATATTTCCGTAAGAGCGCGTAAAAATAAGTTCGCGCGACCTTGCAGGCCATTGACTGGGGCAAGGTGCGTGTCATTTAGTTCTGAGAAACAACACCGCCACCCTGAAGAATACTAATGAATGGCTCTGTAGCATTGCACGCCCTGACATGCGACAATATAAATACACTCCTATGTAACCAAAAGCATCAGGGCATCCCAAATCAAACGTTTTTCATCTGACGTGCATTGTGCTGCCACCCACTGCCAGCTACTTCATATCAGCGACCTCCGTAGTAATTAAACATCGTGAGAGAGGGGGGGGGGGTGCTCCGCGGCCGGCCGAGGTGACTGAGGCGCTCCAGTCACGGTCAGCACGGCCACTACGGTCGGGGGTTCGAATCCCCCCTCGGGCATGGATATTTGTGCCGTCCTAGTTCGTAAGTAGTTCATAAGTAGTTTGTAAGTTTAGGGACTGATGACCCCGTAGTTAATTCCCATAAGCTTAACAAACATTTGAACATTTGGTGCTCCGCGGAACTCGCAGACTTCGAATGCGGTCAGGTGATTAGATGTCACTTGTGTCAGAAGTTTCTACGCGAGATTTCCACAGCCCTAAACATCCCTAGTTCCACTGTGTCTGATGAGAAAGTGAAGTGAAAACGTGATGGGACATCTATAGCACGAAAGCGTACAGTTCGACATCGTCTGTTGGCTGACAGAGACCGCCAACAGTTGAAGAGGGTCGTACAGTGTAATAGGCAGGCATCTGTCCAGATCATCACAAAGGAATTCCAAACTGCAATACATCTACATCTACATACATACTCCGCAATTCACCGTAAGGTGCGTGGCGGAAGTACACTGTACCACCACTAGGCATTTCCTTTCCTATTCCACTCCCAAATTGAACGAGGAAAAAAAGAATGCCTATATGAATCCGTGCGAGCCCTAATTTCTCTTATCTTGTCTTTGTGATCTTTACGCGAAATATAAGTAGGCGGCAACAAGATCGTACTACACTCAGCTTCAAATTCCGGCCCTCTAAATTTACTTAACAAAAATTCACGAAAAGAACGTCGTCTTTCTTCCAGCGATCCCCAATTGAGTTGCCGGAGCATTTCCGTAACACTCGCGCATTGGTCGAACCCACCGGTAACAAATCTAGCTGCTCGCCTCTGAACCGCCTCTATGTCTTCCTTTAATCTGATCTGCTGCGGGTCCCAAACACTTGAGCAATACTCAAGACGTGGTCGTACAAGCGTTTTATACGCGGTCTCCTTCACAGGTGCAGTACATCTTCCCAAAATTCTTCCAATAAACCGAAGTCGGCTGTTCGCCGTACCCACAACTGTCCTTACATGTTCGTTCCATTTCATATTGCTCTGCAATGTTACGCGTAGATATTTGAATGACGCGACTGCATCAAGAAGCTCACTACTAATGCTGTATTCGAACATTATGGGATTGTTTTTTCTACTCCTGCGCATCACCTTACATTTTTCTACATTGAGAGCTAGCTGCCAATCTTCGCACCAACTGGAAATTTTGTCTAAGTCAACCTGTATGCTATTACAGTCAGTTACAGACGACACCCCCCCCCCCCCCCAATACAAAACAGCATCATCAGCAGCAAGCAGCCACAAATTACAACTTGCTCTGTCCATCAGATCATTTATATAGATAGAAAATAATAGCGGTCCTATCACACTCCCTGGGGCACGCCCGACGATACACTCGTCTCTAATGAACACTCGCCGTCGAGAACAACGTACTGCATTCTATTACTTAGGAAGTCTTCCAAACAGTCACAAATCTGTGAATCTATTTCATAAGCTCGTATCTTCGTTAGCAGTCTGCAGTGTGGCACCGCGTCGAACGCCTTTTTGAAGTCGAGAAAAACACAATCCGCCTGTTGCCCTTCATTCATGCCTCGCAGATGTCATGTGAGAAAAGGGCAAGCTGAGTTTCACATGAACGATGTTTTCTAAACCCGTGCTGATTCATGGAAAGCAGCTTTTCCATTTCAAGGAAATTTACTATATTCGAACTGAGAATATGCTCTAAAATTCTACATGAAACTGGTGTCAACGATATTGGCCTGTAATTGTGTGGGGCAGTTCTCTTTCCTTTCTTACAAACGGGAGCCACCTGCACTTTTTTCCAATCACTAGGAACTTTGAGCTGAATTAAAGATTCGCGATAAATGCAAGCTAAGTACGAGGCCAATGCCGCAGAATAGTCCTTGTAAAACCGAACTGGTATTCCATCCGGACCAGCAGACTTTTTCGTATTTAGCTCTCTCAGCTGCTTCTCTACACCGGAAATACCTATTGCTATGTCCCCCATTTCGGAATTAGTACGTTGATCAAATGATGGTACATTTGTGCAGTCCTCCTGCGTGAAAGATTTCTTAAAGGTTAAATTTAGAACTTCAGCTTTCCGTTTGCTTTCTTCTATTACTGCCCCGGAATGATCAACGAGTGACTGGACAGTGGGCTTTGACCCGCTTATCGATTTTACATAGGACCAGAATTTTTTCGGGTTCTCGGAAAGATCTTTTGCTAAGGTATGGCTGTGATAATTATTGTATGCTTCGCGCATCGATCTTTTTATAGACGCACGAATCTCTACTAACTTTTGCCTGTCATCATTTGCGTGTTCTTTTTTGAATCGAGAGTGCAACAGCCTTTGCTTTCTCAGCAGCTTTCTAACATTATTATTATACCACGGTGGATCTTTTCCATCCTTAATCGTCATTACTGGCACATATTTCTCTAACTCCACCGCGGCTCGGATGAGGCCTCCCGGCAGACACACCGAGTGCACGTTGGAATTCCTTCCGGATCTCGACGGTATCTGCCTATTGGGCTCCATCACGCGCCTTACATTGGAGCTCCCAATAACTAATAATCCCCTCCCCCCTTGAACCTGCTCCGACCCTGCTGAAGGAGTGGCCACACGTTCACTCACAGGACGAACGGGCGCGGACGGACGTCCAGCCTCCACATTGGCCTTCCGCCTCGAGCGACGCGAACGCCGTACAACCCGCCACTCCCCTTGCGGAAAAGGCGGCTCGACGACGTCCGGTACACCTGAAGGTGCGTCGGTAGCAGGGACAGAGAGAGAAGCATAAGACACCTGAGGTGTCCCACTCGACGCACCAGACTCCCCACCATCGCTGCATCCCAAGACAGCAGCCTGAAGACGGCTGACTGTAGCCAACAGCACGCTCAGCTGTTCGCGAACTGTGGCCAACTCCTCCTGCGTCCGCACACAGCAGGCACACATCCTATCCATCCTATCGATACAATTAACTGCAGAAAGTAGAAAACTAAATAATCAACTTTTAAGTAGTCTAGTACTCTAATAAAGGCGGCTGGCTGCTGACTAAACTGTGGCCAGTGGTAGCTACACTGTCAAATCAACAAAACTGAGTCCGGCAGTTTTCCAAATAAACAAGAATATCTGTGGAATACATCGTTATCAAACGCGCGAGAAAATAAGCTTAGCGCTGTTTACGATGTGGCACTGGTGGCAGCTGGCACTGGACTGACTGATGACGAGCTTTAGTAACGGTCTCTGACTTGTTTTGAAATACACGTCAAAGACGAAGACTAAACACAACGGTATTTATCAAATACGATCGAATAAACTATTAAAACAGTAGTACAAACAAAATCTGCCAAGTACGCGGGAATAAACCGCTTAAAACAGAAGTACTAACGAAAATGCACTAGACTGGCAAATTAAATTTCACACAACTTAAATTAAGATATTTAGCGCTGTTTACGATGTGGCACTGGTGGCAGCTGGCACTGGACTGATCCTCTCCAAGTACTATGTCAGGCGGGAGGTGAGAAAAATCGGATTTCGTGGTCGAGTCGCTGCCATCACACAGGTTAATGCCAAACGACACCTCGCTTTCGTGTAATGAGCGTAATCATTGAACGATTGAACACTGGAAAAACGTTGTGTGGAGTGACGAATCACGGTACACATTGTGGCAGAGTGTTGTGCGGCGAATGCCCGATGAACGTCATTTGCCAGTGTTTGTAGTGACAAAAGTAAAATTCGGTGATGGTGGCGTAATAGTGTGGTCGTGTTTTTCATGGAGGGGGATTGCACCCCTGATTGATTTCCATGACACTCTCACAGCACAAACCTACATTGGTGTTTTAAGCACCTTACTGCTTCCCACGGTTGAAGAGCAATTCGGGGATGGCGATTTCATCTTTCAACACGACCTGGCACCTGTTCATAATACACGGTCTGTGGCGGAGTGCTTAAAAGACAATCGAGTCCTGACTGGAATCCTATAGACACCTTTGGGATGTTTTGGAACATCCACTTCGTGCCAGGCTTCACCGACGTACATCGATACCATTACTCAGTGCAGAACTGTGAAAAATGGGCTGCCATTGGCCAAGAAACCTTCCAGCGCACTGATTGAACGTATGCCTGCGAGAGTAGAAGCTGTCATCAAGGCTAAGGGTGGGTCAACACCATATTGAATTCCAGCATTATCGATGGAGGGCACCATGAACTTGTAAGTCATTTTCAGCCAGGTGCCCCGATAACGGGAGTACGATAAAACAGAACCACCACACGGGCAAGTCACGTGAACAAAACCTTCATCATGACTGCCTAGTAATGAGCATCGTCCTTCTTGTTATCTTACAAGAAATAACGAATATACATTTCAATAAACTTACAATTATATGTAAACTTGTACACACGTAAGATGGAAATCAGTAGTGCGAAACAAACCGGCAGCACGTTTACTTCCATATCTTTTTAAGCAGATTTCTCATATCTCAGATTCCCTATCTCAAACTGTTCAGTAGAGCATGCTCTATGTCCTGTCAAAATTTAGTATAAATTTGAAATTATTTCTTAATTTTTTGCTCTTTAGAGCCTTGGAACAAATTTGGAATACAGATTTTACTGTAGTTTTTGAGTCTGAGTTTCAGTCGTACAACATGGACATATGAAAACTAATATGGCAGAGTTGGGATTCGAACCCGGGACCTACTGATTACTACTCAGTTGCGCCAAAAACATCGGCCTAACACACATGCAAGAACTTCCAAAGCATTTACCCTGCCCCACCCGAATTTGCCCACTTCAACTCCATGTGAAGGTGGAAGAAAGTACCAACAACTGTATTATGATTGTTTATTAAGTTACGCAACCGGTTTCGGTGTTATAATCACACCATCTTCAGGCCCCAATTGTGCAACTGTCAGTACTAGGACATTTAAAAGGGGTAGCCGTCGACACCGGTAGCCGTAAATTTCTTAGTCCTTCCATGTTAGAAATAAAAAATGTTTCATTGTTTGTAAAGCTTATGGGACTTAACTACGGGGTCATCAGTCCCTAAATTTACAAACTACTTATGAACTACTTACGAACTAGGACGGCACAAATATCCATGCCCGAGGGGGGATTCGAACCCCCAACCGTAGTGGGCGTGTAGATCGTGACCGAAGCGCCTCAGTCCCCTCGGCCACCGCGGCCGGCATGTTAGAAATCCGATGACTACTAAATCTTTGGAAAATCTTTCTTTATTGTAATCCAGTTTGTCGAGATTTGTTGCTTATTTCACTGTGTATCCATGAGGTGGTGCAGAGGCTTAGCGAAAGTACGTAATAAGCAGCAGGCCCCAGGATCGAGTCCCAGTCCGGCACAAATTATTATAAGTCCCTGAGATTAAATACCGCATATAAATATTTGTAACAGTTGTAGCATCATATATCCTAAATAACAGATGCCGCAATTTTTCAACTTTGAATACTTGAGTGCCACTAGATTCAAAGCAAACAAGCAGTGCCTAATCGTAATACTTGTGTTACCTAGTTGAACTTTACACAGGCAGCATGTTTCGCGGACCTGAATCACTGGCAGTCGTAGGGTGGTGATAAAGGGTGGAGTACTGTGGCTGTACATTCAGCAGTGGACACGTATGGGGAAATTCCAGATTCAAGTCGCAGTACGGCACAGTGAGACTTGCGTAATAGTTTCGCCGTGAGACGGTGTTCACGGCGAAGGTACTTGTGCTGAGCGGCCCTCAGCGTGGAGTGTTTACCTGGCTACGTGCCGCCCGCCACGCAGCCGTGGGAAGCGGCAGCACATTCGAGTGCTGCCATACAGCAAACGTCTGCTCGCCCACGTCTTACCAGCCGCCTCGGCTCAATGAACATTGGCGACCAGCTGCGGGGAGCGCTACTCCGACAAAAGCGCTTGCTATTGGCTGCTGCCGCCTGACGTCATAGCGAGGATACGCGTACCAATGTACGGTAGATGCGTCGCTCCACACATTCAGTAGGGTCTTAATCATCCATTTTAATTTCGGTATGCTTCAGTACACAGTTGGATAACAAATGTTGCACAAATTAGACTAATGGACTCGGTTGCACAGTGGTAGAGTGCCACACTACAAATCCAAAGGTCGCGGGTTCGATCCCCGTCAGGTCCTGGGATTTTTATCTGTCACTTTCCACTTCTTTCACCTCTAGCACTATTGCTCATGTGAAAAATACCGAGTAGCACCGTGGTTCGGAACCCACGTTAAAACTGTAGGTCCCCATGTAACTGGCTGGGTAAGTCAGTTCGAAGGTCGGAGGAAGGCAACTGCATACCACCTCCAAACAGGACCATGCCTAGTAAAGCACTGTGGTGTTCAAACCAATCTTCGGATTGTTGACTGCTTTACCTTTTTTTAGCTCACTCGATCAATGAAGAAGTAGATTTTATATTACCCTGTTCCAGATTTCTATTACCATTTACCAGACTAATATGTCCTTGTGACATTCTTCATGGCTTTCGACTTTATTTCTTGAGTAAGACACCTAATTTGTTGAAAATATTTCAGCAACCAGATATAAAAATATTTATGTACTAGCTTAAACCCACGGCTCTGCTCGCGTGTTGGTTGATTATGATAGATAAGCTATCTTTCAGTATTGTGCTATTTATTTATTCTTATATTTCCTTATTCGTATGTTTATCCTTACAGAGAAAGAGCTGAAGACATTGTAGCACGCATAGATCAAAGATGTGGTCTGTGGCATCACGTTTCGCTGTGTGTAAGCTTAGGGACTGATGACCTTGCAGTTAAGTCCCTTAGACTTTAAAAAATGTTCAAATGTTTGTAAATCTATCGGAACAAACTGCGTGGTCATCAGTCCGCAGCTTACAAACTACTTAAACTAACCTAAGGACAAACACATACAACACACACACCCATGCCCCAGGGAGGACTCGAACCTCCAAGGCGAGCGACCGTGCGCTCCGCAGCGAGAGCGCTCGGCTACTCCACCGTGGCCGTTAGACTTTACAAAAAAATGTTTGTTAAGCTTATGGGACTTAACTACGGGGTCATCAGTCCCTAAACTTACAAACTACTTATGAACTACTTACGAACTAGGACGGCACAAATATCCATGCCCGAGGGGGGATTCGAACCCCCGACCGTAGTGGCCGTGCTGACCGTGACTGGAGCGCCTCAGTCACCTCGGCCACCGCGGCCGGCTAGACTTTACAAACATTTGAATATTTGGTATGGTGTACAACGGGAGACTTCGGACAATAATTACACACAGACCATTCGTTTGCGTTCTGTAGTTTCCGCTGCAGAGCGAAATATTAACACACACACGTAGACTTTTATATACAACGATAACTTCCCATCCCAATATACTGCACCCTTTTATCAACCCTCAGGCAACAATACAACCAATAAAACCATTTTCAAAGAGTAAATATAATTTTCAAAGAGTAATTATTGTTCCATATTTCGCGTTATATTCTTCAAATTACTAAATATCTATCCGATCGCCATAAAACCGTGCCAAAAGCCTTCCCCGGGCAGACGTTAGTAACTGTACCAATTTTTAGCTCTTTATGACTTGTTGTTGAGACGTGATAAACGTACACCGAACAGACATTCACATTTACAGATATAGTTTTGCAGATCTGGATTTCAACAACTGTATGGTCACTATCAGTGCTTAAAACAATTAAAATACTTAAAACATCTCGACCTCCATGTTGGAGGTTGCATTCGTACTAGAGTACGAACGCAACCTCCAGCATGCAGTTCGAGATGTTTTAAGCATTTTAATTGTACAGATCTGCAAATAAATAAATATTTTGACGACTGATTGCTGAATAATTTTCACAAGTCAAATACAGTCGTGGAGTACAAATTCCACCATGGAATCAAGCGTGATACGACATCTAATTCGTATAAATTTGCTTGATAATTCCAACAGGTTTTTCTGTCATTTAAAAAGCATCTTCAGTGATTCTGTATATATCTATACATAGGTTAGTAAATCAGTGTTGCATTTATAGATAAAAAATACTTTTTAACTTTCTGGGCACGTTCTGTGTTTTTAAGTTGGCGTATAATTTCCCTTTGGTATTATTGCCTCTTCTTTAATCCCACTGCTGTTTATTCCGTCTTCTTGGGTGGGGTTAGCAGATTTGTGGAGTGTGGTTTTGTTCGTACTCGGCGAATTTTGCCCTTCTCTCTCTCTCTCTCTCTCTCTCTCTCTCTCTCTCTCTCTCTCTCCAGTTTCGTTTGTGTACTTTTTTTTTAGGTCTTATAAAGTTTGCACATGACCCGTTATTAGTGGAATCACTTTCGATTTGTTTTACACTTCACCACAGTGTCACTAGTTGTTTGTGTCTCTTCAACTGTTTTTTCGTGTAGTTTGTGTTGCCAACATTTAATTTTATTTTTATTTATGCGGCGTTTTCGAAGGGCTTCATACCGTGCACTGTTCATGGTAGGACGGCACATGCTTTAAAATTTGACTCCCAAACAGTCTGGTTTCTCCTTACCGGGACTCTTCTAAAACTTTATTCTTATATGTGATTCTGAGTTATTGGTTCTTCGTTGCTTGCTAGCACCGATCACCAACAAATTCAGTTTCAGATTTCTGGAATGCTTATGACACTTCTAGTAAACGCGTTTACCCAGATCAAATGGTTGTAAATCTGGCGGACCATACTACGTGGTCATCAGTCCGTAGCTTACAAACTACTTAAACCTAGGTAAACTAACCTAAGGACAACACACACACCCATGCCCCAGGGAGGACTCGAACCTCCACGGCGAGCAACCGCGCGCTCCGTAGCGAGACGCTTTAGACCGCACGGCTACTCCACCGCGGCACGTTTACCCAGCAATTTGTTTATATAGAGTAAGTGGGGACCCTTTCATTTTCATAACTCTAACAGTACTCTGAATCTAAAAACACTCAATTACCAATTAACTTATTCGGCCACGGCGGAGTGGCCGAGTACATTGACACGCTATCTTCCGATGCGCGAGACCGTTCCCTGTCGGTGGTTCGAATCCCCCCATGGGCTTTGATATCTGTTCTGTCTTTAGTGTAAGTTATTTTATATGTAGTTAGTAAGTTCAGGGACTGATGACCCCGCAGTTACGTCCCATAAGCATAACAAATATTTACTCGTAAATAATTAGTAATCTACCCCTAATTTCAGTAAAGCAAAGCGATCCCATAGGGATATATATGACAATAGGTGAAACATGCTCCTGCCGGAATAAATAAGAGACTGACAGAAAATGGTAATAGCTGCCTCAGTCCTTAAATCCTGCTTTTTTATCAAACAGTTTTCCAAGCGCACATAAACCTTTTACACAGTGTATATTTGTGGTGCCGACATCACACTCCGCATCTTCGTATCACCGCCATCTTTGTGTATATCTCTCTCTTCCAGTATCTCTATTTTCTTCTATTGACACTTTCTCCTCTCTCCTCGTGTTACTAATGTCACCCTTCTCTCTCTCTCTCTCTCTCTCTCTCTCTCTTACCTGCCAACATCTCCTTACCTACTACTGTCTCTGCTTCCGTATCTCTGTCATAAACTTGGTCTCATTCTTTTTCACTCCAATTGTTTCTTTGTTTCTCACAGTCTGCTGTATTCAACCATAATTCTTCCTATCCAAAAATGTCCTTATCGAAGATTTTCTCGAGGTTCTTTTACCCCTTGACCGGGTAACTTAAACGCATAGTCTAAAAAATTTCTTTTATGCCTCAGACATATCTTCAGTCTCCTCATCATCGGCAGAGTTAGCTGGCATACTGTAATTGGTGTTAGTTTCGTGTCAATATTTGCCTACGATAATGCGTCCACTATGCTCTTCATAGTAACTCACCTGCATTTGTATTTTCTTATTCATTATCAGATCTACTGCTTCGTAACCACCAACTGATTTTATTTATTTATTTACAGCTCTGTATTCTGGTGACCAGAAATCCTGCTCACCCTACCACCGAACTACATATTTAA
This sequence comes from Locusta migratoria, assembly GCA_026315105.1. NCBI lineage: Eukaryota > Metazoa > Arthropoda > Insecta > Orthoptera > Acrididae > Locusta > Locusta migratoria. Next base: position 111,296,501 of record CM048747.1, read on the forward strand.
CTTTAACCTATTTTCTTTCCATATTTTCTAACTTACCTACCCGATTAAGAGACAGAACATTCCACGCTGCCACGCGGGAATAGCCAAGCGGTCTGGAGCGCCACGTTGCGAATCGCGCGGCCTTCTGCGTCGCAGATTTGAATCCTCCCTTTGGCATGGATGTTTGCGTTGTCTTTAGTATAAGTTAGTTCATAAGTAGTTTGTCAGTTTAGGGACTGATGACCCCGCAGTTAAGCTCCATAAGCGTTATAAACATTTGAACTTTTTTTTATAATACTCCACGCTCCGACGAGTAGAATGCTTGTTTTTCTTGGTGATGCCGTCCTCCTGAGTAGTCTCCGCCCGGAGATCCGAATGGGGGACTATTTTACCTCCGAAATATTTTACCCAATAAGGCGCCATCATCGTATATTCATGCAGTAGAGCTGCATGTCCTCGGGAAAAGTAACGACTGTAGTTTCCCCTTGCTTTCAGTCGTTCGCAGTAACTGCGTGGCAAAGCCATGTTAACTAATGTTGCAAAGCCGTCTCAGTCAGTCATCCAGACTGTTGCCCCTGTAACCACTGAAAAGGCTGCTGCCCCTCTACAGGAACCACACGTCTGTCTGGCCTCTCCACAGATACCCTTCCGCTGTGGTTGCACTTACGGTTCTGCTATCTGTATCGTTGAGGCAAGCAAGCCACCCCACCTCGTCTGTGGTTCGTGGAGGTGCATATAGGCATATAGAACGTTTAATACACAGTTTAGGAAGTTCAACAAATCCACGCCTTTTCATCTCAATGGAAACTTGTTTATTTCTGACAAAAAATTTGAGATCGAAGATAACGAGAGCCAGCACCAGTTTTCATCAAGTGGGAATATTATTCCAATTTTTGTTTCAACTCCTTTCACGATGGTTACGAGTCCATGAAGTGTAAGTCTACTTTATCCATATCGTCTACATTTGGGACACAGGAAGAAGTTGTAGGAGGTAGTCCTCCGAAGAGGTTCCGCATATTGGGCTTCTTTTATATCGCTGATGTAACCCATGACTTTATTATTAGAATGGCTATATCACTGTTTTTTAATATTGCTTTGTCATGAAAGTATGACACTTTATCAAATATCACAATGTAATAGCGTCTAAAAGTTAATTTGTACAAATAAAAGGTGTTATTATGTATCTTTATTACATCCATGTATCCGCTGCACACAATTTCATAATTGTGTTAGTCCTTGTTCAGTGTACTGTAACTAATATATTCAGTTAGCGGATAACAATGCAAAACCAAAATTGCCTCCCCAATCTCAGTAGCATAACAAATTTGTCTATAAATTAGTTCTCTAGAAAAAGTATTAACCTTTGCTCCTATTCGTCAATTCATATAAGAAATCAAATCAGGTGATGGAGTTGTATTGCTTGACCGTGATGATGTAATGAGGAGAAATCTTGCTGATTGCCAGCGATGACGCCCCTGAAATGAAAAGACGTTAAGAAGTGGCCTCTTGACAAACTGTCGTAAGATGTTTGAACTTACGGTACTTCTATCCGATAAAAGAAGTGCCACATAATGCTCGTCATGTATGATCTATAGATAAGGCAGATGTATTACACATTTCACTATCCATTGAAACGGCTACTCTATGCCACACAGTTTTCTAAATACACTCAAGTCAAATCTCGCTGTCTTGTCAGAACATTCTGCTCACCAAAAAGATGGACTTCGCTTTCCCTGTCACCGGCAATGTTAGTTTTCGTGGTAAATTCTCTTAGTCAATACATCAATTTTTATGATTATCGTAATTGTAAGTACTTTTACGAAATATTATACGTCTGTTGGTCCTGACATCCATATACATTGATGCCTTCATTGCTGTCAGTCATTTATTTATTGCTTTGAATTTTAATTATTGCAATATTTCTGATGACTTATCATTTACGTTGTGATGTGACAGCTTTTTGATAACGAGAGATGTAATATGTAACCATAATTTAAATTAATATTAGGTGTCAACCAATTTCTCTTCATAAATGCATTTCTTCCCATAGCCATTCGGCGTTTCATATCTTCTGTAGTTTGGTCATCGGATATTATTTTGCTACTCAAACAACAAAACTCATCTACTGCTTTTGTTGTCTCGTTACCCAATCCTGATCCTTCAACATCACCTGATTTTCTTAAATTACATTCTATTAACCTTGTTTCGGTTTGTTAATATTCATCATATACACTTCTTTCAAGCCACTGCCCAATCACTTCAACTGCTTCTCCTCCACATCCTTCGCTGTCTCTGACATAATTTCAGTGTCATCAGTAAAACGAGAAGTTCTTATTTCGACTCCACGAACTTTAATTCCTTCTTCCAATTTATCCTCTTTGCTTTCACAGCTGAATGTACAGAATTAATAACATTGGGGAAAGGCTGCAATCTTGTCTTACTCCCTTCCCAACTACTGTGTCCTTTTCATTACGTTCTACTCTTTATAACTTTTTTTTTCTTTGCTGACAATTTGTATACATTTTTTCGTTTCCAATATTTTACTTCTGCAACCTCCAATATTTGAAAGAATGTATTCCACTCAACATTGTCAAAAGTTTTCTCCAAATCTACGAAAACTAGCAAAACGAGGTTAGCCATTCCTTAACCTATATTCTAAGATAAGTGGAAATGTTAGCTACAATTCTCCAAAATCCAAACTGATGTCAGATTCTACCAGTGTTCCCATTCGTCTCTAAATAATTCGTGTCAGTACTTTGCAGCCATGACGTATTAAACTGACAGTACTGTAATTTTGTCACTTATCTGCGCCTGCTTTCTTTGGAATAGGAATTTTTTCCTAGTGAGTCCTCTTATGAACTCCCCAGTACGCTTCTCTGATGGCCGGCCGCGGTGGCCGAGGAAACTGAGGCGCTCCATTCACGGTCTGCACGGCCACTACGGTCGGGGGTTCGAATCCCCCCTCGGGCATGGATATTTGTGCCGTCCTTAGTCTTAGTTAGTTCATAAGTAGTTTGTAAGTTTAGGGTCTGATGACCCCGTAGTTAAGTCCCATAGACTATACAAACATTTGAACATTTTGAACTTCTCTGATGTCCGATTACCAACCAGGACAGGCGCAGTTAATTCAAGTAACAGCTGGTGACAAGGGAAGCCCCGCATCCCTCCGCTGCATACACCAGCTACCCTCGCCACCATGTTTAGACAATGGGAGGCGTGAGAGTGGGGTCAGGTGGGAACTGCCGCCGTTCCTTTGTGAGAAGAGCACAGGAGGTTGACCCTCTGTTGTCACCCACACTTTCATCATAGTGGACGGCTCCCCGTTGTCCGCCTCTACTTCAGCGCTCCATAATCTCCCACCTGCAGAAATTGACGTCAATCACATCCGCATTCTCTTGTGCTTTCTTTATTACACGACGACCTGTACTGGATTCTTTAATGACAACGACAATCAATACTCAGTAAACCGTATACACCTTAACCCAGTTACAGATTCAAAATGTCATAATCATTACAGTGATCTGGCTTTTGTGATATTTACGTTAGTGTGTACTGATGGGTACAATACTTTTATAAAAAGCTGAGGAGGCAGCAGAAAAAAATTGGTGCTGAAAATTAAAACGGTTTTCGGTCGACACTGACCGAGATCTTCTTCCACTACATCTGTCAGCTGCCATTCCATTTGTGGTGAATGTGTAAACACAGCAAAATTCTGACTACTTATAATTAAATATGTCAATCTGGCTATACAGAACATGAACCGACCTGAAAGTATAATACCATTCAACCTTTGCAGAACACTTACACCAAACCAACATTAAATCGCAGCACAGACACAGAAGTGGAAATCATAAGCGTAAACAACAAAAAACGCATTCGCATCCTACCACAATATTATTACATCCAGGAAACCATAACATAAAAGAAACATCTCATAAATGACGAAACCAACCTAGAAAATCACACTTTTTCAAGCTCATAACAAGAAACATGAATACATTACCACATCACTAACGGTACCTTCGCCGCGGTGGAGTAGCCGAGCGGTCTAAGGCGGCTCGCTGCGGAACGCACGGTTGCTCGCCGTCGGAGGTTCGAGTCCTCCCCGGGCCATGGGTGTGTGTGTGTGTGTTGTCCTTCGTTTAGTTTACCTCAGTTTAAGTAGTTTGTAAGCTAAGGGCTGATGACCACGCAGTTTGGTCCGATAGATTTATAAACATGTGAACTGTACCTTCAAAAACTGAAACCACTACTCACACCCCATCATAAAAATGTTCAAATGTTTGTAAAGTCTATGGGACTTAACTACGGGGTCATCAGTCCCTAAACTTACAAACTACCTATGAACTACTTACGAACTAGGACGGCACACATATCCATGCCCGAGGGGGGATTCGAACCCCCGACGGTAGTGGCCGTATAGACCGTGACTGGAGCGCCTCAGTCCCCTCAGCCACCGCGGCCGGCCCCCATCATAACCTCCACTGCAATTCTACTAAACCATTCTTTACACATCTAGCAAACATATTCTCATGTTCTCTGAATTCCTGTATTACAGATACATACACACACTCACACACACGCGCACACATGTATATAAAAAATGTTTGCAACACACATTATCTTCACAAAAACAGTTCGAAAGACATTAACAACACTGTGACACTATGTTAAAATGGAAAATGCAAGGAATGTTTATCCTATTTATAAAGAAAAGGGAAATGCAGACCTTATTCCAATAAGAAAGATTAAGTGCAAAAAAATGCGCCAAAAAAAGGCAAAACTTGCCGACTGTTAAGAAAATCCTACTTCAAAAATCGTTTAACCTCAGCCAGCAAGTTGGAAAGAACAGCAATTGGCTGTGACTAAGAGACACTAACACCCTAAGTAAATTACACACCAACTTTTTAAAAATATGTAAGGTGCACGAAAAATTATATAAGAAAAACAGAATATACAAACCTCTGTATCAACATTTCTAGAGCCACAGAAGATGTTGTATCAATAAAAAGCGAAATGCTTCTGGCGTGTAAAAATTGTCCTAATTGCAATCGGCATAAGACGGGAAACTTATTATAATTTTTCATAAATGGTGTATTAAACATTATAAAAGAACAAGGTGCAAAAATCAATTAATATTGAGAGACATTATGACGGAGTACAACTCACATAGTTCCAAATTTAATAGACCACAATACAATCAGTTTCACTCATCTTTAGAACGAGGGATACCTGTTCTTAATTTATTGAATCGATATCTGGCCAAACAAATTTTATTCGTCTTTTTTTATTATTTTTTTTTTTTTTTTTAAAGAAACTAATTTCTTATATAAGTCCTCGACATTCAATTTTATTTACGAGTAGATCGTTGTCTTGTCATTGCCATCATGAAAACTAAATACGCCTGAACTCACGAAGCAAAGTTCGATGTCAATGATAAATTTTGAAACTAGTAGGGTCATCAACTATATTACTTCTCATTCATGGAGATGTTGTTATTGCAGTCTCCACACTCCTCTATCCTGAACAAGCCTCTTCAGCTCCTCATAAGAACGGTAACCCACATCCATTTGAATCTGCTTACTGTATTCGACTCTCGGTCTTCCTCTGTGATTTTCCCCCACACTCCTCCAATGCTAAATTTACGATTCCTTGATGTATAAGAATGTGTCCTACCAATCGATATCTTCTTTTACTCAAGGTACGCTAAAAATTCCTTTTCTTCTCAATTCCGTTCAGTGCCTCCCCATTAGTTACACGATCTACCCACCTAATCGTCAGCATTCTTCTGTAGCATCACATTTCAAAACCCTCTATCCTCTTCCTGTCTGTACTATTTAACATCCATTTTTCCCTCCCGTATAAGGCAACACTCCACTCAAATGCCTCCAGAAAAAAATTCCTGGCTCTTAAATTAATATTCGCTGTCCCAGTGCCATTCCTCATTTTACATCCTTCCCAAGTAACAAAAGTCAGCTACCACTGCCGCGAAGGGGCAATCCGTGGTGGATTGGAAGGTATCCTGAATGCGTGCCAGGTGGCGTAAGACATCCTGGGGGACCGAAGTGGAGGCCTCTCTGGTTAGTCCTACGGACAAAATCGAGGCGCTGTCTGTGGCAGAGGATGTTCCTAACACAGATGGTGTCGCTTGTCCTGCGGTCACTCCTCTGCCTGCAAGATCCGGACACTCAAAGAGGGTGGGTTTGTTAGTAGTTGGGAGCTCCAACGTTAGGCGAGTATGGGGCCCCATAGGGATATGGCTGCTTGGGAGGAGAAGAAGTCCTATGTTCATTCTGCGTGCATGCCGAGGGAGTCATTTTAGATGTGGAACGGGTCCTTCTGGATGCCATGAAGAGAAGCCATCTGCAGGTGGTGGCTCATGTCAGGACCAACGATGTGTGTCGCTTTGGATCGGAACAGATTGGTGGTAATGATTGCCAGTCTTGCTTGCAAGATGAAGGCAGAGCTCACCATCTGCAGTACAGTCGACAGGACTGACTGCGGACCTCTTGTTCAGTGCCGAGTGGAGGGTCTGAATCAGAGGCTCGTAAGGTTTTTTAACCGTATAGGCTACAGATTCCTCCACTTGCGCTAAAGGGTGGTGGGTTTGGTTCTGCTAAATAGGTCAGGAGTTCACTACACTCAGGAAGCGGCTACACGAATAGCGGGGCCCGTGTGGCGTGGACTGGGCGATTTTTTGAAGTTAGAGGGCCTCTGGAACACACAAAATGGCTTTCAGTCTCAAAGGGTGCAGATCAGACACAGGACGAATGCAGATCTAGAAACCGTTGGTGTAACAGTTGTAAACTGTCGTAGCTGTGTTGGGAAAGTTCCAGAACTCCAAGCACTGATAGAAAGTACTGAGGCACAAATCGTTATAGGTTCTGAAAGCTTGCTGACGCCACAGTTAAGTTCAGTAAACATTTTTACAAAGGGCAAAATTGTCTTCAGAAAGTATAGATTAAATAAAACAGGGGGTGGCGTGTTTACTGCTGTTACAAATGGTTAATCCTGCAGCGAAACTGAGACAAGTACTTCCTGTGAGTTGATATGGGTTATACCTGACAACCGGAATAAATTAGTAACTGGTTCTTTTTATCGGCCTTCTGACTCAGATGATGCAATTGCCCAAATGTTTTCATTAGTATTCTTGTTTTTCGGTACGGTAATCAGGTTTTTTTTTTTTTTTTTTTTTTTTTAGGCACAAGAGTGTTCAAATGTTTGTAAATCTATTGGACTCAACTGCGTGGTTATTAGTCCGCAGCTTACAAATTACTTAAACTAAGAGAAACTAACCTAAGAACGACACAAACACCCATGGCTGAGGGGGGACTCAAACCCCGACGACGAACGGCCGCGCGCACCGTGGCATTGCGCCCCAGTGCGCACGGCTAATCCGCCATACCCAAAACAGAGGCCAGATAACATTAAAGGTTTTTCATGTGTAAAAATCTGGTGATAATGCAAGTATTTTCAGGTAACTCATCTGCAGTCTCCTCTCTAGCATAGATAAGCAGGAGAAAAAGTAGCAGGAATATTTGAAACTGACCCTTGTAAAGGAAAACAGTAAAAGTAACAACGAATAAGTAAAACTAGGTATGTGAAGATAATGACCATAGTCACAAAAAATATATCAGCATAAGAGAAAAATGGCCTAGAATGCCTGAAACAAGCCTTATGGACATTTTCATATTCATTTTCAGGAAACAAAGATGGTATCAATGCGTTTAGACGTGTTACGAAATCCTCCTCATATGATTTGGAAACGCGAGCTAAGGTATTCATGGATGCGTCGGGGTACGATGGATTTGAAGACCTCCGTAAGCAATTATTTGAGAATATGGCTGTCTCTAATGACGGAACGTTAAAACGTAAACTTTCTTCAAGAATAAGACACGGTAGGAGGAGTTATCAGTGGGGTGTGTGTGCGGTTTAAGAAAAAGTATAATTTTGGAGGTCTTGCGTAGATGTTTGTAGTACCAGTATAGAAGATGGTCATGTTAGGGGTTTACAAGAAAGGGGGTGAGGCAGTCTTTGAGGAGTCAGCAGTCGTCACCTAAGAGCTGTTGCGTAGAACCTGGGCCGGCCGCGGTGGCCGCTCCCGGATGCCAGAGGTACGGCTCTCACGTATGGTGGCGTAAGAATCATCAACGTCTATGCACCATCTGGTTCAGGTCGGCGAGGTGAACGTTATACTTTCTTCTCTGACGGAGTAACACCTCTCTTCGTGGGTCGGCAAGATTCCTTGATCATAGAAGGCGACTTCAACTCCACCCAGGCGCCCAAAGACCAACTGCCACGCCATTCTCCGTGCGCGGCACTAGCAACAATTATTCAGAACCTCAATCTAGTGGACTCGTGGGAGCATGTTCATGGCAATCGTCCGGGATTTACACATTTCACTAGACATTCATCCAGTCGCCTTGATCGGGTCTACATCTCCCGAGACATTTTCGGTGGCACTCAGGCTGCTGAAATCTGGCCAACTCCATTCTCCAACCTTGAAGCATATATTTGTACCGTCAACATCTGCCAACAAAAGGTGTGGCGCAGCAAGGGACTATGGAAACTGAACATAAAACATCTTACTTCACTGAACTGTCGGCAACAGATTGAGACATCATGGATGGCTTGTCTTCAACGCCGCAACAGATATCAGTCTGCCATATCGTGGTTGGTCCTTTGTGCAAAGCCTACACTACGCAGGGCCTTGATTAAATACGGAAGGGAGATCGCAGAATGGCGACGACACACTCAGGAGTTCTACTTCACCATCCTCCGAGAATGTACGACAATGCCTTATTCACCAGAACGTCAGGTGATAGTGAATCGAGCAAAGGCACAGCTCACTACCCTCTCCCGCCGACACCTTGAAGGAACTATGGTCAGGGGGCGCACACAAGAAGATTTAACGCAGGAATGTCCAAGTATGTATCATGTGATAGCTGAAAGGCGCCACCGACGGAGAAATTTGATTACTGTTCTGACAACTGAGGATGGAACACGCGTCGATAACCAAGCTGAAATAGGGTAAGCCCTTCACAAGCATTACACTACGCTGTACTCTGCACACCGTCGTCTCCCTGATAACATTGCGGAGGTATCCCGACTTACATTTGGCTCGATTCCTAAGGATGCAAAACTGGATATGCTTGCTGACGTCACTGAGGAAGAAGTCAATGATGCTACCAACAAGTCACCTGGTCCTGACGGCATCTCACTTGAGTTTTATCGAACATTTCGCCACCTGCTAGCACCGATGTGGACAGAAATTTGTCGGGACCTTATGTCACCCCATGTGCAGATCCCTCGACGGAATCGTTATTCCCACACATAAACCTCATGGTACATCAAGGATAAGCGATTATCGTCCATTGACGTTGGTCAATAGCGATACAAAGATCATTACTCGACTTCTGGCTGCACGGCTCTCCTGATCAAATTTCCTTGGGTGGTGTTAATAACATCCGCACCGCCCTTGCTCGCTGTAGAGACATAATCGCTCTAGCTCATGCTCGACGTATGCCTGGGTTTTTGGCCACTCTTGACTTCAGCCAAGCTTTCGATAGAGTTGGTCACGAGTACTTAGAAGAGGTACTCCGTAATATGAAATACCATGATACTACCGTCAACGTCATAATGCGCCTTCTTCGAGGAGCGACGTCCCGTGTACTATACAATAGTCGCCTTACTCAACCAATATCAATACAGTGTTCGGTGGTCAAGGCTGTCCGCTCTCTACATTGTTGTATGCTTATGCAATGGAACCGTTGCTTTGTGGACTCCGTCAGCGGCTGTCAGGGATCTCACTCGGTGGCCATGTATTTTGCTGCACTGCTTATGCTGACGATCTCGTCCTCGTTCGACGCAGCGATGCAGAGGTAAGCGAGTCACTGGCTTGGGTGAGCACATATGGTGAAGCATCTGGCAGCTATCTTAATGTCTGCAAATCCTGTGCCATGCCTATAGGTGTGGGGCTTCCTGCAGACAGCGCTGATCCTTTGCGAGTAACTACAGCTATCCGATGCTTAGGACTCGACTTCACAGGAGAGATGCGGCGTACGATCGCCCTCAACTGCTGGCGCCTAATAAACCAGTTACGTGCTGGTCTTCTCGATCATCGTCTCAGGGCTCTCGACCTTCTACAGCGGACACAGTATGTTAATATATATTTGGCGTCATGTATCCCTCACGTTGCACAAACCCTACCCATTCCGCCATCCATGGCATTACGCATGTTAGCTGCACTGGGTTCATATGTTTGCCATGGCTTGCTGTTCAAGATAAGATACGAGACCCTCACTCTCCCGAGAAACAGAGGCGGACTAGGCCTGTACCATGTGTCTGACAGAGCAACAGGCCTCTTCCTCAGCTCTCACGTGATGCTGTGGCGCCGTAATCCCACATGCCTTACCAGCCTGTTGCTGGAGGCCTCTCTCTCGGCTCCTTCTTTCAGATGTTCTGGCGCCATTCTTTTACTTCCGCCGCTTTTTCCTCGAACTAAGCTATATCCACACTGCGATACTGCCAACAAGCTTGATGTCTATGAAGGCGATCTACGGCTTCCTTCAGAAGAACCGATCACCAAATGTGATTGAAGGGAAGCATCCCAGCGTCAACTGGAGTGTCGTTTGGCGCTCGGTGAGTGCTCCTTACCTTGCCACTGATGTCCAGTTGACATGGTACCTGACAGTCAACGGGAAACAAGTATGCCAGTCACGACTTCACAGAATTCACCTCGCAGACACACCACTGTGCGTCGCCTGTGATGTAATGGACAGTCGGCCGCAGTGGCCGAGGCGACTAAGGCGCTTCAGTCACGGTCTGTACGGCCACTACGGTCGGGGGTTCGAATCCCCCCTCGGGCATGGATATTTGTGCCGTCCTAGTTCCTAAGTAGTTCATAGGTAGTTTGTAAGTTTAGGGACTGATGACCCCGTAGTTAAGTCCCATAGACTATACAAACATTTGAACATTTTGAATGTAATGGACACGGACGAGCATCGACTCGTATGCGGATCGGCAGAAGGCGTCTGGATGTTGGTGCGACAGATGCTGGCTTTGGTACGACACCTCATCACATACTTTCCCATTTGCTCCTCTTTCCAGACTCGGCACATTACCCACAAACGAAGACAAACGCTGTGAAATGGATATGTGGACATGCGGTTCACTACTTGTTTGTACATGGAGAGAAAAAACGAACTTCATTTTTGGAACTTTCTGAACGAACGACATTGCACAGTTGTCCGCAATCCAAAATATGGGCAATATTTCTCAAATTTTCTTTATAGTGTTTTTCGTAATCCACCCAGAAGTTGGGGTGTTCCTGCCATGAAGTAGTTGATCCTTACATTTTCTTTTACGGTAAAAAAAAAATCAATAAAATGAACTACAAATGAAAAAAAGGAGACTGAGGCGCTCCAGTCACGGTCTGCACGGCACGGCCACTACGGTCGGGGGTTCGATCCCCCCTCGGGCATGGATACTTGTGCCGTCCTTAGTATAAGGTAGTTGATAAGTAGTTTGTAAGTTTAGAGACTGATGACCCCGTAGTTAAGTCCCATAAGCTTAACAAACAATGAACTTTTTCTTCCTTTTTTTTTTTTTTTTTTTTTTTTTTTTTTTTTTTTTTTTTTTTTGATAAACTGGAATCCAAGGGGGTAACACTGTGTGTTTTTGGATGCCGTGGACCAGGAAGTAAACAAATGGTCATGTTGAACAAAAAAAAAGTCCACTGCAGCTGTATTTCATCTTTATTAAAAAGCACTACCGGTTTCGTGACCTGTGGTCACACTATCATGTTTAAGAATATTAAAACATTATTCAAGGGGAACCGCCCCGTCTTTAGATTTGATGCGCGTTGTTACAAATTTCAGTATTTCATTTACGTAATACACGAAACCTTCGTATCTCTCTGTTTCTTTCTTTTTGTTAGGAATTTTCATGGTGTAGAAGAAATCGTGCTTCGTCTGACCATATCACGTTCCACCATCGTTCCAACGGCCATCCGTGGTAATTTACGACAAATGCTGGCCGTTGTGCCCCATGACGTTCTGCTGGTATTTTCCTATGGATTACCCAATGCGAGAGGATACTGACAATTTTATCTTTTATCTCTTGAAATCATTTAATTTTAATGCTAATGTTTATCTCTTTTCCAGTAATCTGCAGCGTAGAACCGGACACATATATCAAGCATATTGTAGATCTGTCTACATTTGTTGCCCTTGTGAGATCTGAAAATATGATTTTATCTTCTAATCAAATTATGTCAGAATGCAAATAACAACTAACACATCGAGCAAGGTGAGGCAGTGATAGATAAAGGTATTTCTGAATCATATGCAGCTACCAACACATCGGGACGTCAGACGTGATCGAGCATCTGTTATCTGGTACCGCGCTACGTGGCTATCAATGAAGCTGATGCACCAACAGGAGGACAACCGTTGAAATCCTCGTCAAATCCTAAATCGAACAATGTGTATGCTGCGATGCTTTCTTCGATGAAGAAATGGCTATTCCTCATCCTAATCAGATCAAGGTTGTATTTCGTGGAGAAGGGGTTCGTCGTCAGATGTTCAAATGTGTGTAAACCTGTTGGACCAAACTGCTTAAGTCATCAGTCCCTACACTTACACACTACTTAAACTAACTTAGACTAAGAACGACACGCAAACTGTCCGAGGGAGGGCTCGAACCTCCGGCGAGAACGCCCCCCCCCCCCCACCCAGTCAGCAGCATGACGCCTCAACCCACGCGACCATTCGTCGATGTTTGACATAGTAATAGTCCTTGGTTTAGCTTGCACCAGTGCTCATTTTTATAAGTATTAGAACTTCTGTCTTACTGTAACCCTTTAATAGTATACAAAGTTTTGAGCTACAAATCGGATCTGGTGCACAGGTATATTGTGGATGTTGTGAAACGCCTGTTTTACACTTTAAACTCGTGCGAGTAGCTTTAAACTTGCACAATAGTTAATCACGAACTGAGTGAAAACAAATTTTGTTATAGATTGTCATTATTTTCTGTCGAGATTTTAAAGCCGACTTAAATTTAGCACATCCTTGTTGGATGAGAAACCAAAAGTGACACCCAGGCAAATTGTTCGAAGCGGTTAATTCCTTTTTGAGAAAAATGTCAATTGATCTGAAGATAATGCTCCGGTAATGCCGCTATTTTTTCTGAGAATTCTGTGAAGCTTGTCCCTTCTACACTTAAAATTGTACTTTGCTTGTAGCCAGATAAATGGATGAAGTCAACCAAATTTCATTTTAACAAAAAATGATTATCCATTGCCAAGATATTGTGCCATTACAGTAGATCTAGAGTTAATACGTATTGAGACTCGTTGCTTGTCCAAACAATTAAGCACTTAAAATTTGATAGTATTTACTTAATTTATTATAGTTTCTTCGTTTATACGTTAACTGCAGCAATCTTTTAAGTACAATGAATCGATAATAAATAAGGAGATAATATTTTGTGATGAAAATTTGAAGACATAATTCACAACATCTGTCAACCACGATAACTACTAAATTACAGTGATAAAATTTTGGGAATCAGGATGAAAAATGCTTCTGTTACAGTACATTAAAAGGCGAATGTGTCCTAGACGAACATACAGAGGAGGAGAACATGATTCTCGAATTCTCTGATAGCTCGAAAATATTTATCAAATGTATTGTCATATCCACCGTTTCCTACTTGTTAGTATCGTTACCAACGTCGCACTTGTCTATGACATATTATGTTCTGGCCCACATCATGTTATATGTGCATCATATCCATCATATATCACAAGATGTCACATACGAGTCCCCCAGGAAAGTCTTTTCATATCATGTCACATCGTGTAACATCCTGTGCCATATCAAGACTTAGCATTGGACACAACATGCCAGCCGCGGTGGCCGAGGGGACTGCGGCGCGTCAGTCACGGTCTGCACGGCCACTACGGTCGGGAGTTCGAATCCCACCTTGGGCATGGATGTTTGTGCCGTCCTTAGTGTTAGCTAGTTCATACGTAGTTTGTAAGTTTAGGGACTGATAACCCTGTAGTTAAGTCCCATAAGCTATACAAACATTTGAACAAACATTTTGGACACAACATTTTTGCCACTTGCCAAGGCACATCACGCCTCTTTCTGCCGGCCGCGGTGGCCGAGGAGACTGAGGCGCTTCAGTCACGGTTCTGCACGGCCACTACGGTCGGGGTTTCGAATCCCCCCTCGGGGGTAGTTCATAAGTAGTTTGTAAGTTGAGGGACTGATGACCCCGTAGTTAAGTCTCATAAGCTTAACAAACATTTGAACGCCTCTATCTGCCATAATTTGCCTTGCAAAACACAATATCTGACCCTGCAAGAAGCTATGTATCATGTCATGACACCTTGTGATACGACACATGATATCATGTTGTTTTATGACACGTGACTTCTTGTCATATTGTGTTCCGTGATATAACGTAACAATTTATGAAATCATGTTGAATTAATTAATACTCTTCTTCGTGTCACATAGTATATCATGTTGTTTATGTTTTATCAAGTCAAATGACATAGAATTTCTTGTAATATCATAAACTGTGTCAAGAAAAGTAACATGATGCACTGTGTCATGTATAGCAAGACACATGACATACCATCATCTGACATAACAATGTCTTATGTTGTGCAATATGATACTACATGTCATTTACGTTTGATGGACTCAGTTCAAATTGTAGTTTGTGTTGGCACTCGGTGCAGGTGTGACATACCCCCTGCCACAGTGGTGCTTTGCGACAGGATGCCTGGATTTAAATCCCAGATATGGCATAAATTTCAATTCAGTATTTCAAACTATATTCACTACCATATACAACGATGAGAGTAAATATTTCTCATGCTCTATAATAGGTTTGATTAAATATGTAGCCTACGTTCGATTTATAAGGCGGTTAGGACCAGCAGAGTAGAAGACAATAAATACGTGTGTTAAGACGAATTAAAATTTTTCAAACAGCTACAAGGTGGCCATCGACGTTTTGTACTGACCTGATAATGCTATCTATAAAGAAAACTAAGACTCTTTGTTTATGTCATTATAGGGTCACCACAACACACAGAGTATTTGGTAAATAGTGGTATATCTGACTGGAGCCTGATATCTTACGTAATGCAAGTTGACATTTATCTGATAATAGATGCTCTTATCAGATTAATTTCCATTCATTTCGCTTGCACTATCTCGCCATATAATTCTACCATTTTTATTCTTTGAAATGACTCAGTCGTGATAATAAAAGATAGGAAGCCTTACACTGCTATAACGCTGACACTTTTCTTTTCGCTCTGATTTGATGAAAACACACAATTTCATAGCACGTTGAAACCTCTCTCAATTTGTTGAGATCTCGTTTTAGCCCTTCTGCCATCCGTCTTTTTAGCTACTTTGCTACTTTGTAACGTGAAAGCTAAATCCTTGTTGTGGTTCATCATTTAAATAACTCGACTATTCAATCAGCTACTTGGAAACGCGATCAAACGAATATACTGTATCTCTTTTTTAGAGAACGGATGTAGCTTCACCACTCTTTTATCCCCATGGTACAGGATTTGAGTGTAGGCTCTGGGCTGTGCCAGTCTGTATTTTACCCATCTACATTTCAATTTTATTAATAGTATTAACCGTACAAACTAAGAGTTTGGACTCCGTTTTGAAAATGAGGTAGTGCCTAGTCTTAATATATTTTATATAATGTAAATACTTCAGGCCACGGATATAAAGAGGGGGCACTCAATAGAACATAGTCCAGGAGATAACAACATATGATTTATTTGCTTGGGTCCGATACAGTAGAGGCACTTTTGTAATTGCCTCGTGGTACCTTGGAGGTGATTGAGAAAAATGTTTTCTGGTGCCACATATGTGCAACACTAGCATCTGAGGAGAAGCGGTGGTGGGAGTCACTATTGGCTGCTACCTGGCCACGTGTCTCAAATCAGTGCCATCATATTTTGTCTAAGAAACTGCTGAAAATCCTCCGCCTCGCATCCATCCTCAGAGCCTTATACGGATATTTCCCATCTGTATGTCTGTGTTGTCTGTAAAACGACTGCGTCAATGCTTCGCCAAAAACCATTCTGACGTTGCTGAGTTTTCCTGCGGAATGTGTTCACTTTCGTTGACGGATCATATTTTCTACTAGGACATGTCAACATATTATACTCTGGATTTTCTATACCACAGGGACACAGATGCAAAACAAGTCTGGCTATTTGTAACATTACATTACGTCTGTTGCGTTGTGACACATTTCTACAGCTCAAGCAATTGTGTGTGTCGACGGTGCTGAACAAATAGATCTTGAACAATAGGATTTTTTGTTCGTAGCAAATGTCCCATAATAACAGGGGATTCTGAACACCAAGGCTTCCTCTATCCTTCACTGACTATGAGAGGATCTAACATGTTGGATTGTGGTCAATTATTGCATGGACGTTCTACAATCAAACTAAAGAGACAGGTGATATATTGCTAGATACTGCCTCGTTTTTGAAAATATAAAAGTCAAATCGTAGTTTCACTGCTGTACATCGAAAAAGCGTCTGAAAATCAAGTGATATCTTTTATACAATATAGGTTCCATACTTAATAAACTTACTGACGTTTTTGTGGTTTCATCATGTAGCTTTCGGATATCCGTGACCTTAACTAATCGTCAGAGCACTGTCGCCGGCGGAGTGAAAGATAGCTCATCGCGTTCGGTCTTTGTGCTACCCGCCTTCTGTAATAAAAAAAATGCACGATGAAAATAATTGTAAGCAGATTATATACCTGTTTGATTATTATTTACGCTTTCCGATGCTTTACTCGCAAAAAGGCACAGAAAGGTGTTACAGATATGGGGATACTATCACATGTGTCGAAAAACAAACAAAGAAGATCGAGTGAAACATAGTCGTAATCGAAGTTTGAAGTGGAACCTAGGGCTTTTTTTTAACCTCTGGTATATTGAGCCTTTGCGGTCGTTGCATCATGTTTGATCTTGGATACTCGGAAACATGAGCAACTTTCCGAGCGTCGCCGTCGGTCGAGCGATTCAGGGATTGGTTCGAACCTCCATCATATTTGTAACATCTTTACTTGCCTTATTTTGAAGCAGAGCATCGGGAAGTTTGATTAATATTCAGTTCAGTGTATCTTCTGTTTATAGCTGTTTTATTTGTGATACACAGTGCAAAACAACAAAAATAAGAAATAAATAAAATAAAATAAAAAACATCAATAGCATATTATTATTCCGTTCACTGGCCGTCTATTCGTCAGCGTTCTCACAAACAGTAAGATGAAACATATCACAAAAACAGTCAAAAGACAAATATTTTTCACACCATGCGCAACCCACGGACGACATATTGCCACATTCACATGTTGTAAGAGATATGGTTCGTGGGAAACATACCTAATTTATCTTGCTGAAGACAGTACTAGCAGATTATTAACTTCGAAACGTACGAAGAGTACAAAAGCTTATATTGAAAGACAGCTGCGGACAACTGATTATGGAACAAGTCATGAATTATAATAGCATTTGGTCTTTCATGAATTTATCTGCTTTCGTGTGATAACATACTCAACAAATTTTTTATTATTATTATTTTATTTCTTTCTCGTTTTTATCGTTCAAATCAAATGTTTATAAGTCTATCGGACTCAACTGCAGGATTATTAGCCCGTAGCTTACAAAACTACATAAACTAAGGTAAACTAACCTGAGGACAACACAAACACCCATGCCCGAGGGGGGACTCCGATCCTCGACGGCGAACGGCCGCGCGCACCACAGCACGGCACCCCCAATGCGCACGGCTAATCAGCCACGGCATTTTTACAGTTTTTGAACTATGTATCACAGAACAGATGTAAACCGATAATACACTTAATTGAATATTAATTACACTTCCCGATACCCTACTTCAAAATAAGACAAGAAAAGGTATTACAATATGAGACTATTCTCAAATACATCGAAAAAATCTAACAAATTATTGTCATGATGGAGGTTCAAACCTGGATCCAGTATTTGACAGTCCATGCCCTGCACCGTTCGACCGGGGTTCGAAAAGTCGCTCATTTTTGCGAGTACCAAAGCTGCAGCATGAAAACAAAAAACAAAAAACAAAAACAAAAAGAAACATTAACTCCCTCACCTACGAATTGTCAATCCGATAACGAACAAAGTTTCTGATACATTATTTGGCAACTTAAGACCTATATTGTGCAGAATTCATCATAATTTATCTAGAAACAAATAGTTTCATAGACCAAAAGGGAGGTGTCCTCAAATGAGGAGAGGGAGTACGAAAACTGCTGCATTTATCATGGAACATCTATTAATAATATCAAAGAATACATGAAAAGTGTACACTATGTTGTATTTTTCGTACAATGAAATTATTTCGGGCACTCAGGGCACACAGCAAGTTTACACTTTTCTCAACTGTAACGTATTTTCCCTCAGCATTCCCGATCATGACACATGACTTGGCTTTTTTTCCGATGTATAGACAAAAGTGTGTTTTCATCTGAAGGCCTACCTCTATTTCTTTTTTAGCCCAACGACTAACACTGTTGTCTACGAGACATTGTAGGATTCATTATTAGTTCTCAAATAAGGTACCTGTGCTTTTACGGTCACCTCAGATGTAGAAGATAACAGAAATTAGACAAAAGCTAAGTATCCTCATTTGAGGACGTGACGCATGAGAGGGTTAATTACTCTAACATCGTTAACTTTTCACCCCAATATAATAGTAAAAACTGCTCATCTTTAGACGATCTTCCGAAGTATAGCGATTTTCCATTAATCAATTTTGACCTTTTTTTCTAACTACTGACTGTGTAGAAAAGCCGAAACTCGGGTCTCGTCACATTTAATAGAGGACGTCCATGCAAAAGTTGATCCAAATGGGTGACCCACATGTCAGACAATCTCCTTGTCGGACGGAACGCTCTAAGCTGTACCCAACCGCCGGCAGTGCTCGACCGGGCACATTCAAAATAGTATATCCGTGTAATAATGTATGAAAATGTGTGACCCACATGCCAGACCCTCCAGTTGAAAGCCAAGAAGCGCTCTAACTGTGGCCACCGTAGAAAACCATATCTCCTTGTAATGTTGGTACCTCTGCTGGTAAGATTGAATGTACAGCCCCATCGCTAATTTGCATGTGTTTCACCAGCCTTACACTATCATTACGAAAATATATATATGAATCACACCTTTCAGTTAGGCAATTATCGATTAAAAAACCACTCAATCTTCGACAATTTCTTATTGCTAGGAATCGCTGGGATTCCTAATAAATAAGAAATCGAAGGATTCAATGTTCAATATAGTAATTTAATTACAAAAAAGGGCGGTGCACAGATTCAGGAATGAATTATGATTCAAAAGTAATGAATCTCGAACAAGGATGACACAACCTCTACCTACTATGAAAAATGGTACATAATGATAACGTGTCAATTGTTTTAAAAGAAATTAAAAATAGGTATCCAATTCGGTAGAGAATACAACGAGAAGCCCAAGAACACAGCCAACTAGTGGCAGGTACATTTATGGGGCATGGGTGAGTGTGTTTGTCCGTAGGTTAGTTTCACTAGGTTTAAGTAGTTTGTAAGCTACGGACTGATGACCAAGCAGTTTGGTCCGATAGATTTACAGACATTTGAACATTTTAAGATTAAACTTTTAAGGGGCAGCCCTCAGTCGCAAAGTACGAATATAATCGTAACCAGGTTTCTATGCCGCTATGGGCACCTTCTTCAGACGAAGATGAATATGTTAAAACTACATGTCAAGATCTAAAATAATACAAAAAATATCTGACATAATCAGTCATACCTAAAAGGTAAATAATTGTAGCCAGGCGGAGCAGTCACTAGGGGCTGCAATGTCTCCGCTGCTAACGTCGACAGGTAACAGTCTGAAGAAGGTGCCCATAGCGGCATTGAAACCTGGTTACGATTATATTCGTACTTTGCGACTGAGGGCTGCCCCTTAAAAATATAATTGTATTGTAACAGTCGCTGATTCACAGCCATGTACAAAACTGTAAAATCTAAGAGTTTCACCTCTGTATTCCGCTTTTTTCTGGAGTAGAGAAACCTTCAGAACTACCGGTAAATAATTTCTCTGTCCCCCTCCCCCACCTCTCTCTCTCAAAAAAAAAAAAAAAAAAAAAAAAAAAAAAAAAAAAATAATAATAATAATAATAATAATAATTCTCTAATGTTTATTAAGCTTAAGGGACAACTGCGGGGTCATCAGTTCCTAAACTTACAATCTACTAATGAATTAATTCACACTAAAGACAGTACGAACATCCATGCCTGAGGACGGATTCGAACACCCGACGGGGAATAGCCTCGCGTATCGGAGCGTAGCGCCTCAATGCGCTCGGCCGCTCCGCCGTGGCCCTGTCTCTCTATTTTTATTTATTTATTTTTATTGTGTGAAGTGAAACAAACGTAGAAGCCTGCACTCTTTCAAGGACACTTTTAATGAGGTTTTTATTCCCTCTTTTCCGACATAAATTTAATTACACTGACAACAGTCTCTTGTGTCTGGCTATGCAGAACTCTTCCTGCGCATTTAGCGCTTGGAGACTGCTGCCTTGCCTCCTCTTCCGAACGAAGGAACGAACTCGCCCGGCTCCTCGGACGAAAACTTGTCTCTGCGCATCACCCATATTATCCTGCGCGGACTCTTACGTCAGTCCTCAATTTGCCTTCCTCTCCAAAAGATTTGTCATATCAACGTATGTGCCTCCTTTCAACACACAAAATGTTAAATCCCTTCACCCAGTTTCTCAAAGTAAAGACGTTTCCATTCAAACCGTGACCTTTTCAGTGCCACTGTCTACATTTGACTCTCTCCCACTGTCTCCTTTATTCATATTCCAGTTTCTGCTGTCTCCCGTTTGCGCTATCTTAATTCCTTTCTCTTTAGTGGCCATTTTCTCCTCTCTGCACCTGCCATTACGGAAGGTTTGGTTCGCCTTGTAACCTCTACATCGATAAACTTTAACACGTGGATATATGGGATGTAGTAAGTGGAGATTTTTTTTTTTTTTTGTTTTCCATACCCTCAAAGCTCATTTAACCCTCTATTGCACAAGAGTCATAAAAGTAAAAATTTTCCATTAACAACATTGGAATTATACTTCATGGTGCCCCTGAAAGTAAAATAGATGATCATAGACTTTCTAGTATATATATTTTGAAAAATATCACTCCGCATGTTCAAACATACACTACGAAAATACAGATGTTTTGAGTACTTTCATATTACTCAGTAGAAGGCACTAAAATTTGGTGAACAGCGTTCAAAATTTATGGTACATCAGCAAATTAAGACTTTTATTTAAAAAATAAAAATAACAAGAGAAATGTTGGGTACACATCAGTGGGCAAAATGTTACTGCTTTGCAATTATATAATTCCAGAATATACACATTGTGAAAATTGTAGGAACTATTTCTATTTCGTACGAAACACAAATAGGTGTCACATTTAGTACACATTACTTTTGTTATTTTTTTAAGTTTATTATATTTATATCGGGGAGATTTTCTTCTGTAGTGATCAATTCGGTCCTTCCTGGTATCAGCGTTTGCTGTATTTGGCTGTCTTCTCTTTCTTCGTTCTATTGCCTGGTGAGCTATCCAGCGATTGTCTCTTGGATGGTTTTTCTACCAGCATAAGGATTCACCAATATCAAACTTGAAATCATACTAAGCCATTTGGGTTTTCTCTTCAATACTATTTTTAATGCAGGCTCTCTTACAAAGTAGCCAAGCAAATAACAAATGTCCAGGCAAATGGAAGAACAGATTCACGTAATATTTCTTTGACCTGATTTTCGTTCAGTACAAAGCTAATAAGGAGTCAAAAGTGTTAATACCTCCCATAAACGTGTTGTACACCTTCACAATTTTTGCGCATTGTATTTGGACATGTTGCTTTCATTCTTGTCATATCGTGCAAACTGGCTTTTTGGTTGTGTACTGAGAAAGTGCTCAGAAGACTGACACACCTGTTATCTTGCCATTTAACAAGAATCAAGTCATCTCCAGAAGCTGATGCAGTCAATTCAACAGATGTGTTTCTTCCCTGATTTTTCATTTGACATCTGATTGTTCTCACTCTCTTCAGTTGTACTAGGTGTCTATATTTCCTTCACATATAGTTTGCTTTTACCTTTACTGCAGACTGTTCGTTCAAATATACACACACAAAAGCTCCTATAAAAACCTAAGAAACAATTATTTCAAAAGAAACATTTATAGTTTGTGTAGATACTTGCTAGAACAACACAGCGAAAGAGAACACTCACAGTCTTCTACAGTCTTTTACTCAACTGCTGTAATCAGATGCTGCCGTCTGCCACGATGCGCGAGCTGCACAGCTGTATATCAAGGTACAATGGCACAATTACGTCATCTAGTATAGAGTTCTGAAAATATGTATATTTAAATAATCACAGTGCAATTGACGGTTAAGGTTCCCATTTATCTTTTCAGCGCCCTTAAAAATGTTCAAATGTTTGTTAAGCTTATGGGACTTAACTACGGGGTCATCAGTCCCTAAACTTACAAACTACTTATCAACTACCTTATACTAAAGACGGCACAAATATCCATGCCCGAGGGGGGATTCGAACCCCCGACCGTAGTGGCCGTGTAGACCGTGACTGGAGCGCCTCAGTCTCCTCGGCCACCTCAGCGCCCTTACTGTTCCTTATTTTTATAAATGATTTAGGAGACAATCTGAGTAGCTCTCTTAAGTTGTTCCCTGATGATGCTATCACTTATCAGCTAGTAAAGTCACAGAAGATCAAAAGCAACTGCAAAATTATTTACATAAGATACCTGTATGGTGCAAAAAATGACAAAATTCAAATTCAAATGTCTGTAAATCTATCGGACCAAACTGCGTGGTCACCAGTCCGTAGCTTACAAACTACTTAAACCTAGATAAACCAACCTAAGGACAAACACACACACACCCATGCCCCAGGGAGGACTCGAACCTCCACGGCGAGCAAACGCGCGCTCCGCAGCGAGACGGTTTAGACCGCTCGGCTACTCCACCGCGGCCAAAAAATGACAACTGACCCTTAATAATGAGAAGCGTGAAGTCATCCATAAGATCACTAAGCCGCGGTGGAGTAGCCGAGCGGTCTAAAGCGTCTCGCTGCGGAGCGCACGGTTGCTCGCCGTGGAGGTTCGAGTCCTCCCTGGGGCATGGGTGTGTGTGTTTGTCCTTAG
This sequence comes from Locusta migratoria, assembly GCA_026315105.1. Taxonomy (NCBI): domain Eukaryota; kingdom Metazoa; phylum Arthropoda; class Insecta; order Orthoptera; family Acrididae; genus Locusta; species Locusta migratoria. The sequence continues at coordinate 111,319,809 of CM048747.1, forward strand.
GCTAGTTTACCTAGGTTTAAGTAGTTTGTAAGCTACGGACTGATGACCACGTAGTTTGGTCCGATAGATTTACAAACATTTTAACATTTGAAGACCACTAAAAGAGGCCCATTAAACTTCATTTACACGATAAATCAGTCAAATCTACATGCGTAACAATTATAAACCAATTAAATGGGAAAGAACACATAGAAAATGTGGAAAGCGATCCAAAAACTACGTTTCGTTGGCAGAATACTTAGAAAATGGAACTACTAAATAAATTGCCTACATTACACTTGTGCGTCCTATTTTGGAGTACTACTGCGAATTGTGGGATCCCCACCAAGTGGGAGTGACGAACCAGTTAGCGTAAGTTCAGAATAGGGCAGCTCGTTTTGTACTATCGCGATATAGGGGAGAGAGTGTCACAGAAATGATGCACGTGTTGGTGTGGAAATCATTAAAAGAAAGGCGTTATTTGTGCGACGCGATCTATTTGCGAACTTTCTCTTCCGAATGCCAACATATTTTGTTAGTACCCACGTATATAGGAAGACAAGATCGAGAAAATAAAATAAGATAAATCAGCTCTAAAACGGGATGATTTAGGTATTCCTTTTTCCCGCGAGCTATTAGAGAATGAAACCGTAGAGAAGCATCGTAAAAGCGGTTCGATGAACCAAAAATGTTCAAATGTTTCTGAAGCTTATGGGACGTAACTACGGGGTTATCAGTCCCTAAACTTATAAAATAACTTATACTAAAGACAGCACAAAGATCCATGTCGAAGGGGGAAATTCGTCTCCAAAGCCTCCGATGCCTCTGATTACAGGAATCATCGTCTCGACACAGAGCGCACAAATTCAAATTACCAGTATCAATACAAGCATCAGACAATATTATCTAAATCAGCCAGTCAATGAACTCCACTCCCGAAGGTTTCAGTTGAAGTATGTTTACAGTTCTTTGTGAAAATGCTGATGACACACCAATCGTTATTGCATAGCCTTCAATTACTTACAAGACAAATCCCCTTCCAAAAAATTTTAACCTTGGATCGTTTTATCCTCCTTTCTGATCATGTCACATTTCCTACGTCCTATATTTAGTGATCATGATCAACTGCTCCATTAAAATCTTTACAAAGGATTTTTTTATATTTTTAGTAGATGAATCGCAGTTGAGTGAGACATTTCTTTCCTTTAATCTTGTCCGCAGTATCACGCTATTAATATCAGTAATACAAAAATGATGCCTTCATGCAGCCCTGTTTACTCGAAATATTCTATGTAACCATGAATTGGCATTCTGTTTAATTCAGTATTGTTATGATATAATAAAAGTTCAGCGGTTAGCACACTGGACCTGCATTTAGGATTACGGCAATTCAAACCCTTTTCTGGTCATCTAAATCTGCGATTTCCATTGTCTCCCTTCATCGCTCTGCGAAAACGTTCCTTTCTAAATCCCACGACTAACTTCTTCTACTACACTTAACCAAATCAATCCTAGCTTGAGCTCTACCTTCAGTGGCTATGTTGTTTATGGGATTTTGTTGAGGATAAAACCGGAACACATAACAGCAGCTTACTACACCCACTGAAAGCGAACACTACTCACTTGCTTCTATTTCGCTAATAAATATCTCCATTTGGTGATTTAAGATTATTTAGCAATATTAATTGTATAATAGCAAGTACAGCACGGTAAATTGCATGGTTGGTCTTGGTTGAGTTCTGATATCAATAAAAGCAAGAAGCAATTAGTTTCTAGTAGTGTGTTAGACTTAAACAGCAGAGTGCTTGGTGTAGACGTAAACAGCTCGTTAGTAGGACACTGCGTATGTTGTTTTTTGCCCAGAATGGGAAGTAGCGGGTAAACATGGAGTTATAACACTGTGGGGAAACGTACCCAAGTGGCGCGATGAGCGTGGACGTCACGATATGGGAGTCGGCAACCTGGCAGTTTATGGGGCACGTGAAAGACGTGGCCCATTCTGCTTGCATGCACCTCAGTAGTCCGTATAAGACTTGACCCTAAAAACCGAAAGTGCTGTAAATTACCGGAGGATGAATATAGGTTGACCGCTAGCGAGTTTTGTGGTCCAATCAACTCACTCGATGCAATCATCAGAACGTACACGTAAATAAACAGACGACAATTTGTTGACATGGAGGACAATTTGTGGACATGGAAAAATACGATTTATTGGGAATAACACAGAGTTAGATCGTAATAAATATTTATATTAATCACAGATCTAGTCATCGTCATTATCATATCTACAAAGTAAGAAAAATGGAACACATAATTAGTACATTACATTTAAAAGTACATCATATCACAAGACTGTAAACATTATAAAGGTACCCTAGGTATGTTTTGCAAGCTGCCGTTTGACTTCAGATGGTACAAGTTTACAGCAGCGCTACAGTTGGTTCATACAAACAATGGCGCCCCCTATACGGACGAATACAGAATACATAGTTTATTATTAATCAAATTTGTCTTGTTTTAACTCGTTTCAAATGCAATTGATCTATTAGGATCATACCTAAATTGCAAACACGGAATAGCCACATATTGGGAATTAAACATCTAACTTTTATTTTTAAGGGAATGCCACGTTTTTTCTTTCACCAGTTGTTTTTATATTCACAGTCATGATTTCGGCCCTTATTACTGTAAATAATAATGCTACATCAAGTGTGAACGAAAGGATACTAGTGTGTTGACGGCGAAATAGATTTTACTTTTCTGTTACGTCTCGTTTCTGTGCGCTAATGCAACACATTTTCGGCTTGTACTGATTATGGAAGATCACAGGTCGTTTTATTAAAACAAATGTAATGTGATTTGAATACGGCATGTTCTTCAGGCGTGTATGACAATTTAAAATCCTTATGTGACACATTGAAATGGATTTTTCGACCGAAATCATATATGTGATGCGTCCTTACTTGTTAACGATATTCCTCTTTGATTAATTTTGTATCACATCTTTTTCGTTGCCCTGCCTCGATTCCAGTAAAGAGAATATTTCTGTCATTATTAATAATAAATGTGGGAAAACAGCTTGATTGATTTAATTAGTGAAGATGAGAGTACTTCCTACTTTGAACTTTGCCACCCAGTAACACCATTAACGTTTATAGTCCGTTGTTTACAGCAAGGGGGTATTTTCCTGTGACGACGTTAATCCCAGAATAGGAAGATTAATAGGTTATCCACATGCCTAATCTTATACACCTCACCTCTCATTATTACTATTTTACAATATCTGATATCAAGTATTAAAGCAACTGATCATTGACGTCGGTTTGCAGTAGGATCTAAATGTTCAAATGTTTGTAGAGCTTATGGGACTGCGGGACTGCGGTGTCATCAGTCCCTAAACTTACAAACTACTTATGAACTAGCTAATCCTAAGGACGGCACAAATATCCATGCCCGAGGGGAGATTCGAACCCCGACCGTAGTGGCCGTGCAGACCGTGACTGGCGCGCCGCAGAACGTTCGGCCACCGCGGCCGGTGCATCAGGATCTTAGTACATATATTTTCTCAAGCATTGTGAGAGAACGACCAATTGACACACAGTCAACACAGATTCAGAGAGTATCGTTCGAAACACACACGAAGTGATGAGTGTTGTCAACAAGGTATTTCTGATGGCGTAAGAGAATGTTCCTCACAGGCGGCTCCTAATCATTCTATCGCCACAATTCTGCGATTGGATTCGCGACTTCCTGTCACAAGTCCGCAAAACTTGACGAAAAGTCATTTACTAAAACAGAAGTGATATCTAGTATTCCACAGGAAACGTTATAGGTAGATATAGGGAAAGATAAGAGAAGAGGAGCTTGTTTTGGATTATCGTGATACAGGGAGGAGTGTGTCAAGGAAATGATTCACGAGCTGCGTTGGAAATCATTCAAAGAAAGGCGTTTTCGTTGCAGCGAGATCTATTTGTGAAATTTCTTTCACCAATTTTCTCCTCCAAATGCGAGAATGTTTTGTTAGCTCCAACCCACAGAGGGAGAATAATCGTCATAATAAAATAAGAGAAACCAGGTAAAAAAAAACGGACAAATTTAGATGTTCCTTTTTCCCCGTGGAGAATGGAACGGTAGAGAAATATCATAAAACAGGTTTTATGAACCCTCTATCACCCACTTAAATCTGATTTTCAAAGTATTTATATAGATGTAGAAGTATCTAGTCTGGATGTTAATATAGGACGTGCACAGCTTACGTTCCCAAAACATTCTGTTGCCAGAACATTTAGAATATTCAGAAAGTCCACAAAGATACATATAAATTGACTAGGTTATCTGCTTGAACTAAACCAAAGGGGAATTTGAAAATTTGTACTCAGACGGGATTCGAACTAAGATCCATCCTCCTGCTTACTACGCCACAGACATAGACACAGACACAATAACCACCGCACCCGCAAGAGCTGCCCATGCACGCCTCCCGTTAGGCTGGCCATTATCATTCCTTACCCGCGGCATTCTGCCGCTTCTCGTACACTTTTGAGTGTTCCAGTCTCGGAGAGCATTTGTCAGTAATACGTTCCGTGTAAACTACGCTGAGAATCAGATCGCCGGCAATTTCCAAGAGAGGGGCATGATCTCAGGTCGTAGCTCTCTGCGATTTTCGACCTCTGGTGTAAACGGCAACTACTCTCACTCGTCAGCTGCTCGCAGTAGCTCTAAGACAAAAAAAATGTATGTCGGCATTGTCGGGAGTTCTGAGAGTACTTGGAGAGTGCTTAGTGACCATATTGCTTGTCGTACTCGACATGTGTGTGTGTGTGTGTGTGTGTGTGTGTGTGTGTGTGTGTGTTGTCCTTAGCATAAGTTAGTTTAAGTAGTTTGTAAGTCTAAGGACTGATGGTCACTACAGTCTGGTCCCATAGCTTTACGAACATTTGAACATTTTTGCATTCCGTATTTCTCAGATTTTACGTTACCACATCATAGTAATATACTCATACCCGAATAGAATGAAATAATTCGTAAAGTTGCGTGTTTCGAGATATAATTTGTGACCAGAGCGTGTTTCTGAAAGAATAAATCGTCTATTTTATACTCCTAAAAAAACAACAGCGCAGTCAGCTTACATCTAAATTTTTAGTCTCAAATAGTGCAACACAGATAGGAGGACATAACATTAATATATGAAGAAATCTGTTGCCGCCGCGGGGACTCAATCCTGCGTTATTATAGACAGACATTCTCTTCCACAACGTCACCATAGCACAAGCACGATTAATGCACTGTATAGTCGTATTGTCAAGCATTTGCGACAACTGAGGTGAAGAATACGCATCCTAAAGTAAATGTCAGCGATATGACCGCAAAAAGAGTTAAGAAAGATTTCTGGAATAGGAACTGACAATTGTGAGTATGGATGTAGATGTACCAGGCGATCAAAATGTCAGTATAAATTTGAAAACTTAATAAATCACGGTATAATGTAGATAAAGAGGTATAAATTGACACACGTGCTTGGAATGTTCAAAAAATGTCCGACGGATGACGCTTCAACTGATCAGAAAAGCAATAATTAGCATATCAGATTAAGGCAAAGCAAAGATGATGTTCTTTACAGGAAATGCTCAATATGTTCACCATCATTCCTCAACAATAGCTGTAGTCGAGGAATACTGTTGTGAACAGCACTGTAAAGCATGTCCAGAGTTACGGTGTGAGGCATTGGCATCGGATGTTGTCTTTCAGGATCCCTAGAGATGTCGGTCGATCACGATACACTTGCGACTTCAGGTAACCCCAAAACCAATAATCGCGTGGACTGAGGTATGGGGACCTGGGAGGCCAAGCACGACGATCATCACCAGACAACGCAGCAGGAGATCTTTCACACGCCTACCAAAACATTTTTTCTCTAATAAAATTTTTCTCTAATACAATTTTTTCTCTAATAAAATTCCAATCTTCTTTCCATCTACATTATTCCGTGATTTATTAAGTTTTCGAATTTATACTCACTTTTTATCACCCGGTAGATGTAAATGTAGACCTAGTGAGCCGCAAGCGATTACACGCACCGCGGTAGAAGTTACATGCGGTAGGAAATAGTGATGTTGAGCATTTGGGATCAGTGGTATTATGTATTGCTGTAGGAGGTACACTATTTAAGCAGTGGTTGAAAAAAGTCAACAGCAGCAGGAGTTTTAGTCATGATCAGCCAACGGCATGACGAAGATGGAATAACCTGGTCGCCTGTACAGCATTCGGGAAAATCAGCAATAACAGATGTACTCACCCTGGATGACTGTCCAGAACGATGGGATGCGGTCTGGTCGTGACAGTCGCCTGTGATCTCCGTCCAAGGTCCTGCCAATCGAAGACGTGCAGCCTGAAGACCGCCGGTTCGACTCCACGCCACGCTGCTACCTATGGTCGTAGCACAACACAACACTTTTAGAAGATGGAAAAAAATCACACCGCACCGCCACGGAGTAATTACTCAGAATTTACGGCCTTTTAAGGCTCAGTGCTAGTTCGACGGCAAGCGCAGTTCTGCTGGACAGTGGGCAGCGAGAAGGAGATAGCCGCCAGTGTCACCAGAGAACCAGAGTCAACTTTGTGAAACGCCTCTTCGCCGCCGCACGCCTTACCCCCACTGACGCTCGCCGAGCCAACTAGTTCACAGTAAGAATAATGTATGGTTTAACTGTTTAATAAATGTACTTTTTGTAAATGGTGTTTCATTTACGCCTCATACCCCAGCCAAGGAATAGATCCCACATGTTTATAAGATACCTTGTAATTACTATCCTGACAATAAAATGTTAATTTGTAGTTAAAACTTGAGATCCTGGCAATAGGGCAGTAGATTTACAATTGCTGTTAAGAGTTCAATATTTAGCAAAGTGGTAAGGTTACTTCATTAAATGACAAAACCCCTCTCCATTTGATGAAAGAAGGCCTCTTCAGTTGATGTCACAAGTGTCACCCTTCTTCACTACAGCGACAGCGTATCATACAAGGTGCGTGTGAAAAGCTCTGTGAATGGTCTCAGGAAATGTAGGCAACAAGAGGCATAAACAAAATACCTTTACTTTCAGCAAATGCTTTTTGTGGAGTGTGGTAATTCTTTCAGCAATCAGTCGTAAAGAATATATATTTATTTGCGTAAAATACTCTCGGTGTTCTTGCCGCGTCAAATATGGGTAGGAGCCCAAGCTTTCAACTATATCCTCCATAGTCTTCGTCAGGGGTAAAACTGACTGCCGTGAACTGGAGGCTTCCGCTTATATAACCAGGAGACGGCTTCTCATTGGCTAGCTTACGTCACAGCGGTAATGGCGCGTGCTTGGGTGGTGCCATCTAACCACCTAGAATTTTCTAGCGCACTCTAGTCCGCGTTGTTGGCAGCGCCATCTCTCTCTGCGGGAAGTCCTAAAGGTTCTGGGAGCCAACCCCTGTTCCTTCTCCTTCTCCAGTGCTCGCTTCCATGCATTGCTGAGTGCATATCCGGAGTCTCTGTTGATATTATTATCGCATAATCTGATTTCAAACGCCTCCCTGATGACAGAATCCCAGTAGTTGGAAGCTAGCCAATTAGAAGCCGTCTCCTGGTTATATAAGCGGAAGCCTCCAGTTCACGGCAGTCAGTTTTACCCCTGACGACGACTATGGAGGATATAGTCGAAAGTTTGGGCTCCTACCCATATTTGACGCGGCAAGAACACCGAAAGTATTTTACGCAAGAACTAGGTCGCGAAAGAATTCGTACTTATAAATTTATTTGTTTGCAAATCCAGATTTCGACCACTATGTGGTCATTATCAATGCTTAAAACCACAAAAGTTTTCCCGGCGTAATAACTGTTTGTAATCTTATCGGGTCTGCAGCCGGATACTAAAGTCAACTTGACACAATATTTCAGCGGCGCAACTGCCCGCCATCCTCAGGTGAGCTTGCTGATAGACAATCTCGCCGGAACTGAGTTACCAGTGCAATCGGCGGCTCCTTTATACATCGAGGAAGGCCCATAGCGCGTGCGCAATTAGTGACAGTGACTGCCCTCTGGCGCACAAGACGTACAGCGCTCCGGTGGTAGAGTCCGGCGAAATCGATAATCGATGATAAAATTATTATTCAGATTCATGAAGTATCAACCGTTGTTTTTTAACATCTGATAACACCGGGTTCCAGGATTTGCTAAGAAGGTAGCCTTTGTCTCTGTTAATCAGATTGTCAGATAATCGAATTTCTATGGATTCCTTTAAGACACAGTCCCAGTAACGAGATGCTCATACGTTGCGTCGGGCGCCGCCTCCACGGAGTAACATCTCTCCTCTTGAAAGGGCAGCAATTCGGTCCCTTAGAGAAGATCAAGATCTAATTATTTTACCAGCAGATAAAGGCAATGCCACAGTTCTTCTTTCCCGGGATGATTATCTACAAAAAATGGACTGTTTACTTGACGGTTCAGCTTATCGCAGACTGCAAAAGGATCCAACTGAACGGATAAAACGTATGACGCTTTCACTTTTGAAGAAGAGCTCTTTATCTGACGACGTTCAAAAGAAACTTCATCCTGGTGCGGCTATTCCTCCCAGGTTATATGGTTTACCCAAGATACACAAACAAGAGGTCCCTCTTCGTCCGATTGTAAGCAATTTGGGCGCTCCTACTTATAACTTGGCGAAACATTTAGCATCTGTCCTTAGCCCACACGTGGGGAAATGTAAACATCACATTCTGAACTCTATGGATTTTATACAAGGTTTAAAATCATTACGCCTTAGTACTTCTGATTTGCTCGTGAGTTTTGATGTAGTGTCGTTGTTTACCCGGGTTCCTCTGGAAGAATCTCTGCAATTGATTGGTGAAAAGGTGGACAAAGAAACAGCTGAGCTTTGTCGTCATGTACTCACATCGACGTACTTTTTATTTAATGACAAATTTTATGAACAAACTGACGGTGTTGCTATGGGGAGCCCATTATCCCCCATAGTAGCCAATCTTTTTATGGAGGATTTCGAAGATATGGCTTTGAAGACGGCGGCTCTTAAGCCAACTTGTTTTTGGAGGTACGTCGATGATACTTTTATGGTGTGGCCTCATGGGGAAGAATCTCTCAACCGCCTTTTGGACCATTTTAATTGCATGCATCCCAACATCAGGTTCACAATGGAAGTCGAGAAGGAGGGGAAGCTTCCGTTTCTTGATGTTCTGGTTTACAGAAGAGATGATGGGAAACTGGGACATAGCGTTTATCGAAAACCTACGCACACGGACCGCTATCTGCATGCCTCGAGTTGTCATCCTCCGGCCCAACGTACTGGCGTTCTTCGGACATTAGCGAAAAGAGCTTACGCCATTTCGGATGCAGAAAGTTTGACGCAAGAACTAGATCATCTAAAAGTTGTGTTTCAACAGAATGGCTACACAGATAACCAGATCCGCTGTGCTTTACAGTTTGGTCCTTCACCTGAACCATTAAATGAGACCCATAAATCAGTTGCTTTCCTACCTTTTGCCGGGAGTATCTCATCAAAGGTAGGAAGAATTTTAAAAAAGTATGACATTAAGAGTGTTTTTCGTCCGCCAGTAAAGACGAGAGCACTTCTTGGATCTGTGAAGGATGATTTGGGTCTGAGGAAGCCCGGGGTATATAAGATTCCGTATCAATGTGGGAAAACGTATATTGGTCAGACTATCCGCACCATTCAGGACAGATGTATTGAACATCAACGGCACACACGTTTGCTCCAGCCCGAGAAGTCGGCGGTAGCTGAGCACTGTCTCGATGAGGGACATAGAATGTTATACGACGAAACTCACATGGTTACTTCAGCATCTCGTTACTGGGACTGTGTCTTAAAGGAATCCATAGAAATTCGATTATCTGACAATCTGATTAACAGAGACAAAGGCTACCTTCTTAGCAAATCGTGGAACCCGGTGTTATCAGATGTTAAAAAACAACGGTTGATACTTCATGAATCTGAATAATAATTTTATCATCATTATCGATTTCGCCGGACTCTACCACCGGAGCGCTGTACGTCTGTGTGCCAGAGGGCAGTCACTGTCACTAATTGCGCACGCGCTATGGGCCTTCCTCGATGTATAAAAGAGCCGCCGATTGCACTGGTAACTCAGTTCCGGCGAGATTGTCTATCAGCAAGCTCACCTGAGGATGGCGGGCAGTTGCGCCGCTGAAATATTGTGTCAAGTTGACTTTAGTATCCGGCTGCAGACCCGAGAAGATTACAAATGCTTAAAACCAATTAAAATACTTAAAACATCTCTTTTTGTGGATTCGCTCGAATTACTGAGGTCACGCGTTGTTCTATCTCCGCAACTATTGCTGATCTTCAACTCGTCTGCTATCATTCTCAAAGACAGATGTCGATCATCCGCAAGCATCAGTCGCATCCATTCGATGTTATCTGGAACTGTGATTGTGGACGGTCAACCCGAACTTGGTTCATCCTCGACACCTTCTTTTCCATCTCTGAAGCATATAAAGCACTCAAACGCGCACTTTTTAGTTACTGCTTCAACACCATTCACTTGCTCTAACATCCAATGGGTCTCCGTCGCCGTTTTGCCTAATTCGAAACAAAACTTGATGTTAAGGCGTTGCTTCATTTATGCTCCATGTTGCAATGAAACCAGTTCTCACACTAACCCTGTTAGCTGCGTCACAGCGTGGACCACCGCTTCACTGCACTGCTTTGCACGATAGATGGCGCTTATTGACATGTCCCTCGATGTTTACTCCCGGGAACCCCATCCCGTGGTTCGTAAAATATGGGACCATTCACCGAATTTTTCAGACGCACCTTGTAAATAACGACTATAAACTCAATTTGGTGACCACGAAACGCTTGCGTGAATCTAGAACTCTTACCATGTCTTCATTATGTCAGAACGACATGTATGCCACAAACCGGATATTACGTGCCTATTTTAAATGTCTAAGTACGGTAAATTTGAACCTTTGGACCGGCCGCGGTGGCCGAGGAGAGTGAGGCGCTCCAGTCACGGACTGAACGGCCACTACGGTCGGGGGTTCGAATCCCCCCTCGTGCATGGATATTTGTGCCGTCTTTAGTATAAGGTAGTTGATAAGTAGTTTGTAAGTTTAGGGACTGATAACCCCGTAGTTAAATCCCATAAGCTTAACAAACATTTGAACATTTGATTTGAACCTTTGGAACTAATGATATCGAAAATGTTTCAAGGTACCCCGAACACGTCATATATTGCAAAACTTTCGACGATGTGCCATGAAAAGAAGTTATAGAAGTAGGCATCCAAAAAGTTGTCACTTTTGTCTTGTTTTCTGAAGAACTATCCATGAATGGATGTAACACAAAACTTTTTGAAATCTGCCGTTTACGAGACCTAATGCAAAAGAACTGGCAGATTAGCTCAATTAGCCTGGGGTGGAGGTAGTGGTTAATATTTAAATTTTGTCCCTGTTCTGTGGGATATCTACAGTTGTTGTTGTTGTTGTTGTGTTCTTCAGTCCGCAGACTGGTTTGATGCAGCTCTCCACGCTACCCTGTCAATTCCGATAAGTATACAAATGGCCGCTACGCCAAAGACTGTCGAAAAATTGATCCCTTATCTCTGTGGTCAGTAAAACCCAAGATACGACCCACCAAAAAATCGCTATATTGCCCGTGGCTTTTATGAATATATTGGTACTGTGACACACGAATATTTAATTGATTTTGACGAATTATTTTACTGCAGGGATTGTCTGAGAACTATCAAATGGTAGTTGCCAATTTAAGAACTGCTACACCAACACCGCCTAGAAGACAATGCCTCACAACTGGCCGTGCCTACGTCACACCTCGAGACCGCGGCGGCAAGCTGAATGGCTGGTCTCTGGAGCACGCCTACCACCTCGTAGCGGCCGGCCAGACAGCTAGCGTCCGCAGCCTCTCGGTATAACGTAGGCACGCCAGTTGTGAGGCCTTGTCTTCTAGGTGGTGTTGGCTACACACGCTCATCTGAGGCACTCTTCGTTAATAGAAGTGTTTCATTTTGGCTTCCTACCTCATATTTAATTTTAGTAATAACTCACCAAACAACTCAAACGTTTCACTTTCAATACCTTGTCAGAATTTTTAATTCTGTAGGGTTCTACACGTTCCACAAGTATGTGGTACAAGTCTGCGAAGGAATCCGGAAGTAATAATGAAGAAATAAACATGTGGAGATACTGACTAGCGTTTTAGGACGTAATCTCGTTACTATATCCACATCGACACATATACTCTGCAAGCCACATTAAAGTGCATGGCAGACACAAACTAGTCTATGAGTAACTTGACATTTACAAAGAATTAAAAAAAAATTATCGAAAGGTGTGCGTCAGTTCGATAACACAACGGAAGACACTGCTTACCCACTGATAGATGTGATGTTATTTGAATTAATTGCAGGCCTACTGTGCATTCCGGATTCAGTCAGCCAAGATAAGACTGTATATGAGATGATAAAGATAAAAGTGATCAATTTTCAAGATGCGGGATGAGATTATATGGCGCAGTTCAAGGTGAATGCACGAAATAAAACGAGAAGTTTAGAGTCGATTTCGTTTTTCGGATATTCGATACGCCGGGAGAAGCTCAAAATTCACAACTATTTTTTAGTCTTGTCTGAATATGTCCTAATGTTTATAACATTCTTTGTATTAAGTATTGCTGGTTTAGCAAGAAATGTGGTGTAATTGAGTGAACTGATGACTTTACAAGATACAAACTTTGTATTCATCGTAGCGGTGGCTTTCAACCAATATGCATAAGGCAAAGGCGAAACACTACAGCACTACTTCAATGAATCGCGATGGTGATAGATTCTGGTCGACAAACATTGGCTAGAATACTTCAGTTTTTTCATTTTTGGGGGGATGTTAAATGTGTTCCAGTTCAGAAATTTACGTTTTTTCGCTCGCGTTACGGAATTATTATTGGGGAGACCATTTACAGACTATTGATATGAAAAGCCTCAATCTGAACTTCGATTTATTTTTATTAGTCCGTCAACAAAAGAAGTAGGTAACAAGACTTATGTTCTTAAAAGAGCCAAACAATATCTTTATTCTTCCTATGAATCAGCTATCGTTCCTCCCGTTAATCACCAATGATTACAAAAAAGAAAGTGGACTTTGTAACAATGTTATAACGACATTCCACTGCATACTGTAAAATGGCTGTAGACAATAGATGTGGACGTAGATGTAAATGTAGATGTAGATCTAGGTGTAGGTGTAAGAGACAAGAGACACCACGTGCACACAGGCATTCAGCTGTTATTTTTTCTTCCACTCCATTTTGGAATGAAACAGAATAAAATGTTACTAGGAGGTGTTATGATAAGTACCTTCACTACGAATCTTCCCGGCAGATTAAAGTGCAAGCGAGACTGGGATTCTAAATCAGGAGCTTTGCCTTTTCGGACAAGCGCTCTACCGACTGAGCTATCTGTGCACGCCTCACAGCCCGTCCTCACAGCTTTACTTTCATCAGTGCCCCGTTCTCCTGCGAACTCAGTAGGACTAGCACTCCTGAAAGAAACGATTGGAGACATGTCTTAGCCACAGCCTAGGGTATTTCTTTTCTTTTTTCCAGAATGATACCCGTACTCTGCAGCGGAGTGTGCGCTCTTATGAAACATCCTGTCAGATTAAAACTGTATACCAGACTGCGATTCGAACTCGTAGCTTTGCCTTTCGCGGCAACAGACGGGTCATGAGCCGTGCACAGGTAGCTCATCTGGTGGAGTGGACTACCACTGTCACCGTCTCTGGGTTTTGAATTATAGAAGTATCTACAATTTTACTGAAGACTAAGGTTACCTTGGCTTCAAAAATGACTAGGTCCCAGATAAATATTAAGGTTCGAATTGACGTGACGCACTCCACAGGAAGCTTAATTTTTTTTTTTTTTTTTTTTCAAATTTTGTTACGTTATGTGAGATTTGATATGACTTACGAGTGTTCAACATGGCAAAATAAATTAACGATTATCATAATCATATTTCAATCCATAAAATATCTGAAAGACACATTAACATTTAAAACATACTTATTAATTATGTTTTGTCTCCTATTCAACATTTTAAAAACCTGTAGCCAAAGTTGATTTATCGTACCCTCCAAATTGGTCATTCGAAAGAAGAAGAACAAATTAATTCTGTCAATAATTTCTCAAAATAATCAGGTTTCTATTTTCCGGTTATAGGATAGCCTTTTAATAATACATCAAAAAAGTGTGCATCAGTTTTGTTTTCTAGGCCACCTGGACACTGAATATTTACTTATTCAGTAATATTAGCACAAAGAATTACAGCCGCGCGGAAGTAGCCAAGCAGTCTGGAGAGCCACATTACAGATTGCGCGGCCACCCGCGTCGGAGGTTCGAATCCTCTCTCGGGCATGGATGTTTGCGTTGTCTTTTAGTTCATAAGGAGTTTGTAAGATTTGGGACTGATATCCCCGCAGTTAAGTCCCATAAGCTTTACCAACATTTGAACATTTTTTGAAAGAATTAAAATGTATAATTTTACCTTTTGTTCCTAATATGAGGTTTTCGGTATTCTTTGTTACAAGTTGGAAATAAACATTTAATGAACTAGTAACAGTGCATTTCATGACAACAAGTGTTTGTTTAAAAAGTATAGACTTATGATTATCTTAACCACAATAAAAAAAATAGATGTGAAGAATCAAAGTTGGAAACCCGACGGGCAGAATCGCAATAAAAAAAATAACAAACGTAAGTTAGCCTCGTGCTCGGCCTCTTCTAGCCGTGGCGCACCTTCGCACTTTAGCAGTGTCTAGACCTGGTGACAGTGGCCATGCTCTGGATTACTTTCTCAGTCCTGTTGAAGACATCTAACATCCCACCGAGGGACACGTGCTTGGATTCTCCAGTGGTAACATTCAGCGGTAACATTCAGTGGAGTTTTGGTGTCAGTTGAGCAGCGTTTACAAAATAGGTCAGCACCTTTAGCGAGCGCCGATGAGAAATTTTCGACATTAGCTGCGAGTCAGAAAAAAGAGACAAACATATATAATTACTGTATGCAATTCAGACAAGGAGGTCCAAAGAGCCTTTCATCAGTGCTGATGCTCAACAGTCCTGAACTATTGCGGGAATCGGCGAGTGATGAGTGATAAAGGACGGGGCCCCTACGTCAGTAGTGTGTGGGTAAGCTGAGAATTTGCCTCTGAACGATAACGATGGTGATCACTGTGTCCCAGCTGCATAGTGGTCAGCCGAACTGCCTTATAAACAAGGAGACCGGCATTCGACATCCACAAATCTTTCTAAATTGATTTATTTTCAGTGCCCATATGCAGATAATATAAATTCCTTTGTGTGTTTTCTTAATGTGTTCATACTACCATTTTGACGAACATTCCAATATGAGTATAATCACACAATACTTCGAAGGTGACAAGGAAAACTCCATAAATCAGCATGTACACTGTTTTCAAGAAAACAAAAAGTCGTTTTAGGGGCAAATGAGATACAAAGTTTAAGTAGTTCATCTTACAAGGAGTATATAGTATCAAATTCAGGCCAAATGAAACACGCTTGTCACGGTAAAACGGTAAAAAGTGCACAATCAATCGCATGATTACGCAGTGTAATCTCATCCCGTTCCCTCAATGGCGACAATGGAGGAAAGTATTCCCAAATGAAAAGGATTTTGCGACAAACTGTTCTAGCATGTTCAAACAACTTACGGGTATGCTGCCGGGTGACGTCGTCGACAACCGCCGATATTTCGGCAGGAGGACACCCTGCCATTCTCAAGGCACAAAGTCTCACATTGTTCTAGCACGTTTTGCACTTTTTATTGCAGTTCAACAATGGTTCTTGCAAATCCCTAGAGAACGAGTAAGTTCTGTTACATGTTTCATTCGCAAGAGACGTGATGATCTATCTGGCCAGGGCACCTGTTGCATATCATAAAAAAAAAACACGTAAATGATTATTGTGCAAAATCTAGTAACTAACTATACCAGTTGCATAACTAATATTGCGGAGAAGAAGGCAAAAAAAGGAAGAAACATAGTTATTGTGTTGTTAAAATAAACGCATTGACCTCCGTGTCGAAGATATGCTTTCCCTAGGAAGTGTTAGCACAACACACGTGCCAATGTCGCAAGGTTTAATTACCTAGCACTGCACGTGAGGGCCGTAGAACTACATGCATCGTCAGTGCGTGCAGTTTCTGTTCACTCACCTGGCTTCTCCTTTTCCAATGTTGTCCCACGCAGAAGCAGCGCATAGGTCGTCGATCGTCCTATCATGAAGTGATATGCTGTGGAACTTTTAAAACTGTTGGTATGCTTACGACTATTTTAAATAAGACGGGATGCTACTTGTTTCATAATGTTTATTTATATGTCGTGAAACAACAAGCGATACATGTTACACTGTCCACGATTTTTGAAAACTTGAGTCCTAATTACAGTAGTTAATAATATAAAGTTTGAACTGCCTAACAGGCAATCTTAACTCTCAAACGGTACCGTGCGGGTTCTATTTCGCCCTACACTGCTCTACCCGCTGTGTGCAAGAACTCGAGCCGGCCAGGAACCCACTATCCAGTCATGTCTTGGCTGTTGGAGTGACTGCAGCTGTCGCGTGAGTTTGGCTTAACGAAGATTAAAACATCTTCGTCTGTATCACTGTGATGATGTGCGTGAGAGGCGTAGGGGTGAAGAAGAATGAACAGTCGATAGAAAATTAGGTTGGGACGAGTAAATAGTCTGGACCGACAAGCCTTTATGTTCCCAATATTCACGAACGCTTTCTTCAAATGTGATCAGTTTCCGTAGTCGGTGTATATCCCATCGAAACCTGATAAGTATAGTCTAAAAATAGTTTCATTGTGTGACGTCAGAACGTTCTATTTCATTTCAAGCGCCTCGTATCCTGTAAAAGAGGATGATTTATCCATGACAACACGGTATGTTCTTAGTTACGGACTCAGGAAGCAATCGCATTGTGACAACTGATAACTGGTTCACTTCGTATGAGTTGACGGAGAAACTGTCCGAACGGAAATGTGAGGAGATACCACTAGCCGGCCGCTGTGGCCGAACGGTCTGCGGCGCGCAGTCACGGTCAGCATGGCCGCTACGGTCGGAGATTCGAATCCTCCCTCGAGCATGGATGTTTGTTTTGTTCTTAGTGTAAGTTAAAGCTAGTCACGTAATTAGTTTGTAAGTCTAGTAACTGATGACCACGAAGTTTGGTCGCATAAGGCCTCACACACATTTTAACATTTAGATACCACTATCCACGCTATCATCGGCCCCAGCTGGAACCGTAAAGTTCCTCTATCAAGACGACAGAAAGTTGGTTTTTCACCTCTGCAAAGAAGAAAAAACAATGTACCACAGTGGAACAATAACTGGTTAATGAGTCAAGCAAGCCAGAAATTGTTGAATTCTACAACCTAACGATAGATGGAGTGGACGTATTGAACAAACTTTGCGAAGGTGAGACCAGAAAATGGAAAACACGAAGGTGGACAACTTCTTCGGAATGTTAGACTGTGAACAGTTTCGTGTTATAAAAATGTAGTACGAAACAAGATTCATTCCCAGTGCACCATCCTAAAAAGTTTCACGTTGGAATTGAACAATTCCCTGATGGAAAAAAAGAATGCCCAGTTAAAATATTCATATTGGGTTCCTTCGAAAAAGATTGGAATTGTATTTATTTTGCGTACGTTCTTCGAATTGGATTTGACGACCAGTAAGGGCTATGTTATGTCTTCAAAAAGGATTTTTATCATGTAACATAGTATCAATAACCTATATTATTAAATGAAAATACTTAGTGAGTACATGTATCAACACAAACCTCATCAAAGAGTGAGCGGTTCGGATCCGACCTGACCGTCCCATCTATTTCGTCTCCAACCACCGTACCGCCTGAGGGTTGAGAGCGCGACTGTCATCGGTCTTAACGCGAGAGTCGCCTGTGCTGGGCTGCTCCCAACTGGGCAATGTTCCTCCCGCGCGCCACCAATTTCGGCGCTAAGGGCACGTTCTAGAACACTTACATTGAATTAAAACATAATTACATAAACAAAACATATCGTAATAAAGCTACACGTAAACTCATTAATTACACAAAATTACGTTAATCAGCATCTACATCTACATACATACTCCGCAAACCACAGTAAGGTGCTTGGCGGAGAGTACACTGCACCACTACTAGGCATTTCCTTTCCTATTCCACTCCCAGACAGAAAGAGGAAAAAAGGAATGCCTATATGCCTCCGTACGAGCCCTAATTTCTCTTATCTTGTCTTTGTGATCACTACGCGAAATGTAAGTAGGCGGCAGCAAGATCTTACTACACTCAGCTTCAAATTCCGGCCCTTCAATTTCTTCAACATTATTTCATGAAAAGAACGTCGTCTTTCCTCCAGCGATCCCCACTTGAGTTGCCGGAGCATTTCCGTGACACTCGCGCGTTGGTCGAACCTACCGGTAACAAACCTAGCTGCTCGCCTCTGAACTACTTCTATGTCTTCCTTTAAACTGATCTGCTGCGGATCCCAAACACTTGAGCACTACTCAAGACGTGGTCGTACAAGCGTTTTATACGCGGTCTCCTTTACAGGTGAAGTACATATTCCCAAAATTCTTCCAATAAACCGAAGTCGGCTGTTCGCCTTAGGCACGACTGTCCTTACATGTTTGTTCCATTTCATATCGCTCTGCAATGTTACGCCTAGATATTTGAAGACGCGACTGCTTCAAAAACTCACTACTAATGCTGTATTCGAACATTATGGGATTATGTTTCCTACTCATGCGCATCGCCTTACATTTTTCTACATTGAGAGCTAGTTGCCATTCTTCGCACCAACTAGAAATTTTGTCTAAGTCATCCTGTATGCTATTACAGTCAGTTAAAAACGACACCCTCCCATACACCATATCATCATCAGCAAACAGCCGCAAATTACAACTTAGGGTTCATCAGATCATTTACGTTCTATACAATTGATTATCTAATATTTATAATTAAACTCTTAGAAGGGATCTTATACAGAGCTAGTGCAGTATTGGCGCCCTTTCTCACGGAAATGAGATATACCATATGACATCTTTTCCCACCCATTCCACCTATGACGTGGGCAATTACCTAAAATTTCTTAGCAAGTGAATACCTATGACCATGAGCCAGCTATCCTACAAAATTATACCATTATACACAAACAGCGCCTCTTGTTAAGACTGAAGACAACATAGCGCATTTCAGTCTAGTCGACACTTTGACGACGCCTGAATAGCCGTGACTGGTAATGTCATGATGACTGTCGTATTCACTCATGTTGCTGAAAAGAAGCGATTCCTGATGTTACAACAGGTCGAAAAAGTATCTCATTTCGTCCAGCTTCTCGAAGAATACATCGATCTTCAGGTGCGTCTGTGATATGCGGACGTCGAAAGCCTCGTCTAGGTGAGGGACTGACCCGTAGAGCACTACTGGAAACGACGTCACACCACCAACACACTGTCTCCAACACCTGGCCGCACTGTGACCAATGCCGGCCGCAGTGGCCGAGCGGTCTGCGGCGCGCCAATCACAGTCTGCACGGCAGCTACGGTCGGGGGTTCGAATCCCCCCTCGGGCATGGATGTTTGTGTCGACTTTAGCATAAGGTAGTTCATAAGTAGTTTGTTAGTTTAGGGACTGATGACCCCGCAGTTAAGTCCTTTAAGCTTTACAAACATTTGACATGTGTACTCAATAACTGCCCGCATTGTACCAACGCCACCCAAATACAAGCCCTGTGCGCTGCCTGCCAAGAGTAGTCATAACGCAAGCAAACTATTTGTCTTATGCAATGTTCCACTGAGTTTTGGAATATGTACACGTTGCACACTGTGTTTCAGAATGTTCTTAATGTTATTTATGTCATTCACAGACGAATTTGTTTTGGTATAAGATATTTATCAACTATCTGTAAGATATCTTACCGTTATATTCATCGGACGATTCATATTTGGCATTTTGTCTCATACCAGGAAAAATCTACAAGGAGAATCGTATAGATAACACGAAAAACATTCTGAAACACAGCGTGCAACTTGGTCGTATTCCCAAGCTCAGCACAACGTTACGTAAGACAAGTTGTTTGCTTCTGTTATGATTACTCTTGACAGGCAGCGCAGAGACCTTGTATCTAGGAGGCATTGATTGTACCCAACACGTGCCTACATTATGGAAAACTTACATTCACATTATGGACGACATATGCCCAAATTCTTCCCACCACTTTCCCACATTATACTACACATTTAGCTAGAATTTACCCAACATGTGCCCACTCTGGGCCTAAAATACTTTTGTATTCATAGAAAAACGAAAAGTATATGTAGCAACACGCAAATAACGTTTAAAATGGAAAACCTGATATCATATCCTTTTATAACGCCACAAAAATTGGAATGGACACATTATATATGAAATAGTTTTTATTCTATTAGTAGTAAAACAAGATGCTGAGTTTTGGCGATTTTGTACCACAAGGTGACCATGACTGGATCAAAGGCTTCTTTGTGGACTTTTGAAGACAAAAGCAACTTATCACATTTTTATTTTCTGAAAAGGGTTTCTCTGATTTTGGCCCACGATATTGTAAAATCCAGACTAGCATTCCTAGAAAGACCGCTAGTAAGCATAATTTGAAAACAACCAGAGTGCCTTACTAGGGGAGAATGTGGTGAATGTGTTGTCGTTTTCACTGATCTGCAGTTTGGGTTTCTGAAACTACATGTGTGGTAGCTGAAACTTCATGTGTGGTAGCTCAAACTTCATGTGTGGTAGGTGAAGCTTCACATGTGGTAGCTTCAGCTTCACATGTGGTAGCTTCAGCTTCACATGTGGTAGCTTCAACTTCACGTGTGGTAGCTTCAACTTCACGTGTGGTAGCTTCAACTTCACGTGTGGTAACTGAAACTTCATGTGTGTTAGGTGAAACTATGTTGTCTCTCCTGAGCACAGGTCACACTATGTTAATTTTTCATCTTGTAGATGTAGTCAAAATTATGTTCAGAATCCGTAATGTGAGGCTGAAAAAAGTAAGGGAAGAGAATCTGTTTGAAGGAATATTTGGTTTTAGATGGAATAGATTCAATCGAATTATTTTGAGTTTTGGGGGGAAAGATTTTTTGAAACGGGAAAGGAGTTATATCTGTGTTTTATAGTTTTGGTAAAGGTCTTTGATAATGTGAAATGGGATAAGCTGGCATCAATAAAGAGGAGAAAGAGAGTTCATTGGAAAAACGGGAAATTCTTTGTACTTAAATCAAAGAGCGTCAGTGAAAGTTATTTCGAGGAGTAAAACTCACACAGCTCCAAATTCCTTCACTAACCTTTCGAAATATTTAGTGAAGTTGGAATGAAGGATACCTGTCCTTCATTTATTGAGTCAATATCTGGCACTTGTGTCCAAACGAACAATATTAGTAGGTTTTTTTTTTTTTTTTTTTTTTTTTTTTTTTTTTTTTTTTTTTTTTTTTTTTTTTTTTTTTTTTTTTGTAAAGGAAACGAATGTCCTATATAAGTCCACGACGTTCATTTTTATTTATATCGTCGTCTTGGCATCAGCCATCATGAAATCTAAACACCTCTGAACTTGCAAAGCTAATTTTAGTGTCAATGACAAAATTTGAACCTGGTAGGAGCGTCATCTATTTTTATAACTCCTCGGTCTTGTAGATGTTGCTCTTTTAGTTTTCAGTGCATAAACTGATTTAATGTACCTCTCCACTGTACTCTATCCTGAGCAAGCTTCTTCATCTGCTTATATGAACGGCAATGTGTAATATCGTGGCCTGCCAATCGATACGCTCTTTTACTCATAGTGTGTTAAAAATTTATTTTCTCCCCAATTCTGTTCAGTGTCTCCCCATTAGTTATAAGATTTATCCACCTCATATTCAGCATTATTCAGTAGCGCCACATTTCAGAAGCTTCTATTATCTTCCTGTCTGAATTATTTATCATCCACGTTTCACTCCCGTGCAAGGCAATACTCCACTCAAATGCCTTCAGAAAAAATTTCCTTGCGCTTAAATTAATATTCGCTTTCAGCATCTCTTTTTCAGGAACGCTTTTCTTCCCAATGCTTCATTTTATATAGTCTATACTGCAACCGTCATATGCTATTTTAGTTCCCAAGGAAGAAAGCTCAGCTACCACCTTTATTGTTTCTTTGCCTAAACTAAGTCCTTCAGCATCCCTTATTTTATTATGCTGCATTCCATTACCCTCGTTTTGCTCTTGTTAATGTTCATCTTACACGCTCCTTTCAAAACATTCCATCCACTGCTTTTCCATGTCCTTTGCTGTCTCTGATAGAATTACAGTGTCATCGACAAAACGCAATGTTTTTATTTCTTCATTCTGAACTTCTCCAAATTTCTCCTTGCTTTCCTTCAATGGTTGCTCAATTGCAAAACATTTGAGAAAGGGTGCAATCCTGTCAAACTCCTTTCCCAACCACTGCGTCCCTTTCATGACCTTCGACTAACGGCTGTTTGGTTTCTGTACAAGTTGTAAATAATGTTTCGTTCCCTATATTTCAACCCTAGTGACTTCAGAAATGTTTGTAAATCTAAGGTACCTGTTGTTGTTGTGGTCTTCAGTCCAGAGACTGGTTTGATGCAGCTCTCCACCCTACTCTATCCTGAGCAAGCCTTTTCATCTCCTCATAAGAACGACAACCCACATCCACTTGAATCTGCTTACTATACGCGTCTCTTGGTCTCCCTCTGCGATTTTTACCCCACACACTTCCCTCCAACGCTAAATTCACAATTCCTTGATGTCTAAGAATGTGTCTACCAATCTATCCCTTCTTTTAGTCAAGGTATGCCAGAAATTTCTTTTCTCCTCAATTTGGTTCAGTACCTCCTCATTAGTTACGCGATCCACCCACCTAATCTTCAGCATTCTTCTGTAGCACCACATTTCAAAAGCCTCTATCCTCTTTCTGTCCACACTGCTTATCGTCCATGTTTCACTCCCATACAAGGCAACACTCCATACAAATGTCTTCAGAAAGGACTTCCTTAGGCTTAAATCAATATTCGATGTTAACAAATTTCTCTTTTTCAAAAATGCCTTTCTACCCATTGCCATTCTGCATTTTATATCATCTGTACTGCGACCATCATTTGTTATTTTACTGCCCAAGTAACAAAACTCATCTACCTCCTTTATTGTTTCGTTACCTAATCTAATTCCTTCAGCATCACCTGATTTTCTTACACTGCACTCCATTACCCTAGTTTTACTCTTGTTAATGTTCATCTTATATGCACCTTTAAGCACACTATCCATTCCGTTCAATTGCTCTTCCAGGTCCTTTGCTGTATCTGACAGAATTACTATGTCGTCGGCAAAACGCAATGTTTTTAATTCTTCACCCTGAACTTTAATTCCTTCTCCAAATTTCTCCTTGCTTTCCTTTATAGCTTGCTCAATGTACAAATTGAACAACATTGGGGAAAGGTTACAACCCTGTCTTACTCCCTTCCCAACCACTGCATCCCTTTCATGCCCTTCAACTCTGACAACCGCTGTCTGGTTTTTGTACAAGTTGTAAATAACCTTACGCTCCCTATATTTTACTCCTGCTTGCTTCAGAACTTGAAAGAGTTTATTCCAATCAACATTGTCAAAAGCCTTCTCCAAATCTACAAAAGCTAGAAATGTTGGTTTGCCTTTTCTTAATCTATCTTCTAGGATAAGGCGTAAAGTGAGTATTGCCTCCCGTGTTCCTACATTTCTCCTGAACCCAAACTGTACCTATGGTGGTCATTAGTCCCTAGGTTTACATATTACTTAAACTAATGTAAAATAACTTATCCTTAGGACAAACGAACGCCCATGCCCGAGGGAGGACTCGAACCCCGGACGGCGAGCAACCGTGCGCTCCTCAGCAAGGCGCCTTAGAACGCGCGGCCACTCTACCGCGGCACTTTCAGGCTTTGAAAGAATGTATTCCAATCACCATCCTCAAAACCGTTCTCCAAAACTACAAAAGCTTGACATATAGATTTGCCTTTCCTCCTCTAACTTCTTGGAGAGAGCCGTAAAGTGACAATTGCCTTCCAAGTTCCCACATTTATCCTGATCCAAACATCTTCCCCGAGATCAGCTTCTATCAAGCGGAGCGATCAAATATTTATTTTTGTTTTTTAGACTTCACCTTTCAACCACCCCTGAATTGCTAAGGAGCCGTGCCTAGATGGCCAAGACACATGCCCATATCTACCGATCCATTCTTCAGGAAATGTTAGGTTTAGATGACTTGTTACCCAAAATACGAATTCTTGACGCCAATTCGGATTTGTGCGTACCGATCCATTCTTCAGGAAATGTTAGGTTTAGATGACTTGTCATCCAAAATACGAATTCTTGACGCCAATTCGGATTTTTGCCTGTGGGGATGGTTTAAAGGCAAAGTATACAAAGTAAAAATAAATATTTGTTCCTTCTGATTATGAATAGTTCATTCCTCATCAAAGAACGCAAAGACGACCTCAAACAAGTTACGATGGTTATATCAATAGATCTCTTTTTTATGGAGGTGCTCGTCCAAACATGTGCACTATTGTGGTTTTTATTTTATGTATATTTTACTGCTTTAATTTTGACCAGCCATCCATTTTATATCTATCCACCAGCACAAGATTTTATATCTGTTTCAATCCTTTTCCTCAGTATTCCTGTTGAACTCAGTGGATAACTGCTGCTCCTAATAAAATCACAACCTTTTCTATCAATCTTATTGATTCATTTGACCGTTTATCATGCTTTTCCAAGTACTACATTTTGTCTGGATGCAAAAACGTGTTATCTTGTTCTCCATATCAGTTACCTCCTCCTTCCGCTTCATATGTGAAGAGGAAAGAATACTGTATATAGGACTACTGTCCACTATACTATTTCTCTCTAATAAGTTGCATCATGGAAGTTACATCAATGTAAACATCACATCTACCTTCAATCTCCCATTCATTTTAGTTCTTTTAGGTGGACATTCTCAGAAATAAAGTCAAGGAGCTTCACTGTTCTCCAGCTGCAAAGTTGTACCCTCAGTAGTACTGTATGTTTCCTGTTACAAAGTTTTTTTAATATTTCATTGACACAAAATGTAATTAAAACACACAAAAAAGGTAAAGCCCATAAATTAAACTAAATATCTAGTATCTATAATTACGAACACCTTTAATTGGAGGAAATACATAGAAAATATCGTGGGGAAGGCAAATAGAAGTGAAAGGAATTAAAGGAATTATCTGCCAGTGGACATTGAATTACGTTAATGGCGAAGAGACACCACATACATAATTACAAAACTCTAATATTTCCAGTTAAAATGTTCAAATTAAGAAGGAAATTGAAATATCATTTTACAGTAGCACTTTTACTAGCTATATGACTTTGTCACCAACAGATTTGCATATTAACTGCTCTCAAACGTCAGAGTTGTAGCCGTTTCATTTTGTCAATGAGAATTTCATAAGTGGTATGCACTCAGTAATGAAACGAAATGTTATTTTCATTTACTTTAAAGTTTTAAACATAGCAGCTATTGTCAGCGACCGTTACAACGTCAATGGATAAGCAAGCAGCACTCGGTCGCAAATTAAAAATTATTTGACCAGGTTTCGGCAATGACTAAGATTGCCTTCATAAGAAAATATAAAACGAAACAAGTCACGTAATAAAATATACTACTCAGCTGTATAGCTTACGTCACAAAATTTAAAAAGAAATTTATAGAAAAGCTAGCCACTATGAGCTGCACGCCTGCACGGAGGCATCAGACTTTCATTAATGTGTGTTTTCATGAGTATCCTTGCTTTTCGATACGGTATTTCCGTTTAGAAGACAATGATTTCGGTGGATGTGGGACGTCAAATTGCGTAGTAACTGCAATCATCAGTTCTGCAGCTCTGATTGTGAATATTCGAATGAATCTTAAAGATATCGTAAACAAATATATATAGACAAAAAAACCACTAAGCTATGTCGTCGATAACTGACACATTGTGACCATGCGTGTGTACAAATACAGTTTAGAGTTACAATTTCATCAGAATATACGATAAATGAGTACGGAAAAGGCACTCAAAGTCTCCACCGCATCAGCAAATTTCCTTAGTGTGCCGTCGCCCACAGTTTATCGAGCTCGAATGTAATGTTTAACTTCTATTCATTCAAACATTCTCCACACTTTTTTTTCTTTTTTTGTTTGCAGAATGAACATTTCACTTAAACAGAGGTATAAAAATCTTGTGCACAATGCAAATATTTTCACGTAATTTTTCCGCTGTTTCCTCTCTAGCACAGATAATCCGAAGAAAAAGAAACAGGAATGTTACAACCGAATACCTCGAAAGGAAAATAGTGCAAGTAACAAGGAACAAATAAAACTAGGCATGTGACGATAATGACCATAATAATAGAAAACATATCAACATAAGCATTCCTTACAAAAGGATTATGGAAACTTTTATATTACCTATTTCACCGTCAGGAAACAAAGATGGTATTACTGGGTTTCGACGTGTTAGGAAATCGTTATCGTATGATTTGGAAACGCTGACTGAGGTATTCAGGACTGCGTTGGGGCAGGATGGATTGGAAGACCTTCGTAAACAATGATTTGATAATATGGCTGTCTCTAATGACCACGCTATCGACGGAACTTTAAAACGTAATCTTCCTTCCTTTCCTTCAAGAATATGAGACGGTAATACCGTGTATAATACCCAGTAGAGAAGATAGTGATGTTAGGGGGTGACTAAAGTTATAAGAAAGGGTATGAGGCATTCTTTGAGGAGTAAGCAGTCGTCACCTAAGAGCTGTTGCATAGAACCTGGGACCCAAGGGTGTAACACTGTGCGTTCCTGGGATGCCAGGGACCAGGAAGTAATCAAATGGTCATGTTGACTGAAAAAAAGTCCACTGTAACTGTATCACAACTTAATTAGAAAACACGACCGGTTTCGTGACCTGTAGTCACACGACCAGCTTTAAGAATATTAAAACATTATTCAAGGAGTACCATGATCTTTAAAACATATTCCCCGATTCCAAAAATTTATCTAGTGTAAAAAATTTGTTGTAAGGCCTACATTGATTTAAAACCTATGAAATGAGGGCAGTCAGTTCCAAAAATACTGGCTGAGTTCTTGGAACGGGACAGCGTCGTAGTTGAATATTGACTATTGTATAACAGATATTGAATAGAAAGTGAGGCGTTGAATTAAAATTTGTGTTACAGACGTGACTCAAACCAGCGATCTCTTTTTTACTAGGTAACTGGTTCATCCTCTCAGCTACGGTGGCACTGCCGCAAGTGCGAGTGCGTAGAATATACTAAAGTAAGTCTCTCCAAAACACAATCTTCAATTCTTCCTATATGTTTCCTTCCTGTAACTCGTTAAAAATTGATGAGGCACCCCAACAGCGAAATAGCGAAATAGCATCCCAGCATTGGACGTCACTGGTACTTCAGGCATAGGTAATATCAATATCAAACAACAATTTCATTTCCAGAGGCATATATTGTCTCAATATATCAAAGATATTGAACAGAGATCGAGGCATTGAATTAAATTTGTGGCACAGCCGGGATTCAAACCCAGAAACTCATGTTCAATAGGCAGTCACTTTACTGGAAATGAAATTATTGTTCGATGTTGCGTAATATTATGAAAACGTTTGGAGGTTTGCTGGAAATAACATTTCACTTCTTATATTACATATGCTGTGTATTTATAAATGTATTAAAATGACAATCAAATGTTTGTCCAAAGTTTTATTAGATCATCTTTTGTAAATGTGAAGTAAATCGATCAAGAACACTTAAAGAATTGTGAAAATAACCTTAAGTAACGTCTTTTCCTTATACTTTATAACAGCAAAGAAGTGAAGATTAAACCTGAAAGTACATTCCGCCATTCAAGTACTATATATCTGACCTTCAGATCTAGAGACCTTCCATTTGTCAACTGAATTAAGTGTTCCACGTTGCGAATATGACAACAGCTGCAGGGATCTCTTCAACAAGTTTTGGAAATTACATTAGATAACGGTGATGAGGACCACTAGAGAAATTATCTGCAACGTGTTACGTCAGCGTCTGATACGAAAAAATACTCCTGTGTTAACATATGTATATATATGTGTGTGAAAGGTAGATTCGCCAGTGTGGACCACTTCGTTGCAAACACAGGTAAGCAGTCATCTCCTGACTGGCATAGCTTGGCGCTGCTGTTGTCGCTTACGTTCACAATTTTATAATTCATGCTTACATGGTAACGCTAGTCTATCTGCGGAAATTTCTTTTCCTTCAGACACCATCTTACGGCGTCTTAAAGCATGCCATTTTAAGTTTTCTTTATTTTTACATCACGTTTCGAACTGCTTTGGTGGCGTGAAAGACTATCTTGTTTGAATCAATATATTGATATCTGAGTCTTCTTATATTCAGCATTAGTTATCTGCATCTAGAAGATTCCACAGTTTTTAAATTTATAATAACTGAAAATCTATAGTCATCTGTTTACTAAATTTTTACGGCGCTATCACATGCTCATTTGATAGTCATGAAATGCTGACTTGATCCTGAAAACCAATGAATTTATTTATCTCCTACTACAATTCAGTCTGTGTCATTTTCTGACAGTCGGCGATCATATTTACAAATAAATTATTTGCCCTCATTACTGAAAGATTATTTTCTCCTTTTGTTAGTAAACCTACTTCTTACAGTATAATACAGTACTATTTATCCGTATTCTGAAATAAATGAAAGAAATCGTAAGGGATACAAACGTGGCACATAGATGCACGCATAACTATCAAAAATTAATTTTCTTATCATTCTGCTGCCCAACTTCTTGTCGCCAATTAATAACATAAAGAATTGATCTTATCAATGAACTATGTGACGTAATAGTTTGTAACACATTTGCTTATAATTAAATTTAGAATTATTAGGATTGGGCTTGAAAAGCTGAAGTTCCCTTCAAAGTACTACATCAGCTGTGTTACTACTTTTATCTAGTTTTTGTTACTAAGGCCCTTGTCACTCGAAGAAAAGATGACACATCAATAGGTCTCACAGTTTCTCATTATTTCAGACCGATTGCAAGTCCAAATTTTGCATTACCAAACATCAATGTGTAATATTGGCACACGTAACAGAGATGTCATCAAATGCATGCGGTTTCAGTTATCCAGCAATGTGTGCATAATTGTGCCTTCGCTGCCAATGATGACGCTGTCATTGAAATGCGACAATTTTCATACTCGCCACAATATTTCAGTACATGAAAAGTGTAATGTCAACTAGTGTCGAAAAATGATAGTTGCTAATGAACCAGATCAGTTTTTTGTCCGTGTTTTTTCTTCCTGTTGAAAGTTTCAGTTTCGAAGAGACTGGTCAGTAGGTCAAATGGGCGACGCCAGAAACACGCCGCCTGGTTCTAGCTGTCCAAACGATAGCTGTACTGCTTCACCCGTAGAAACTGAATGTCACCCTTCAACGTTTACTTTTAAGAAGCTTTGACATTCTTAACAGTCTGCATCTCTTAAGTTTCATTTCAGACTCGACCAGCCTGTCTTTGGATTTGACGAGCGTTGTTACAAATTTCGGTATTTCATTTACGTAATACACGATACCTTCATATCTCTCTATTTTCTTCCTTTTTGTTCAGAATTTTCATGATGCAGAAGAAATCGTGCCTCGTCTGACCTATATCACGTTCCACCATTGTTCCAGCGACCATAAGGGATAATTAACGATAAATGCAGGCTGTTGTGCCCCATGACGTTCTGCTAAGACTGGCACTTGTCTACAGCACCCCACTCTACGCATTTTCCTATGAATTGTCCTATACGAGAGGATACTCACAAATTTTTCTTCTCTCTGTTGATATACCTTACTTTTAATGTTAATGTTTATCTCTTTTACAGTGATCTGAAAATCTTATCAGTAGCGTAGAACCGGACACATGTATCAAGCATATTGTATATCTATCTATAATCATGTGAGATTAAACTTCTGAAAATATAATTTTATCTTCTTTTCAACCTATCTCAGAATGCAAATAATGACAGCGGCATGATACATCGAGCGAGGTGAGGCAGTGATAAAGGCGTTGCTGAGTCATACGCAGCTACCAACGCGCCGGGACGTCATACGTGTGTTAGCATCTGTTATCTGGTACCGCGCTACGTGGCCATTAATGTAGCTGATACACCAACAGGAGGAGAACCGTTCAAATCCTCGTCAAATCCTGACTCGATCAATGTGTATGCTGCGAAGCTTTCTTCGATTCTTCATCCTAATCAGATCAAACTTGTATTTCGTGAAGAAGCGGTCCGTCGTCAAATGTTCAAATGTCTGTAAACCTATTGGACCAAACTGCTAGTCATCAGCCCCTAGACTTGAAAACTACTTAAACTAAGGTCAAAATACAAACCCTCGCCCGAGGGAGGACTCGAACCTCCGGCGAGAACGCCCCCCAGTCCGTTGCATGACACCCTAGACCACGCGGACATTCCGCGCGGCGAGTTCGTCATCGATGTTTGAGGTAGGAATATTGCTGAAAGTTTTTGGTTTAGCCTGAACCAGTGCCCATTTATATAGCTATTAGAACATAAGTCTTACTGTAACCCTGCAATAGTATACTTGCAAAGTTTTGAGCTACGAATCGGATCTGAAGTACAGGTAAATTGTGAATGTTGTGTAGCGCCTAACTTCTACACTTTAAACTCGTGCGAGTCGGTTTAAACTGTGCACAACGGTTAATTACAAACTGAGTGAAAACGATTTTTATTATTGATAATCATTATTCGTTGTCGATATTTGGTGGTTTACAGTCGACCTAAATTTCCTTGTTGAACGACGAACCAGAAGTGACAAGCAGGCAAATTGGTTAATTCATTTTGTGAAAAATGTCAACTGATCTGAAGTTAATGCTCAGGTAATGCCACCATTTTTTGTTTTCTGGGAATTTTGTGAAGCTTGTCAATTTTAAACTTAATCTTGCATTTTGCTTGATGGTAGATAAATGGATTAAGTCAACACGATTTCAATTTAACCAATGATTACCCATTGTCAAGATATAGTGCTTTACAGTAAAGCTGATGTTAGTACGTACTGAGGTTCGTTGCTTGTCCAAACAATTAAGGACTTAACATTTGATAGTATTTTGTTAGTTTATTATGGTTTCGTTGTTTATACGGTTCCTGCAGAACTCCTTTAAGTATCTACAATGAAACGATAGTCAATAAGGAGTTTATATTTTGCGGAGAAAGTTTGAAGATATAATTCACAACACCTGTCGACCACGACAACTACTCAATTACTGTTGTAAAATTTGGGAACTAGTATGAAAAATGCTTACGTTACAGTACATTAAATGGCGAATGTGTCCCAGTCAAACGTACAAAAGAGGAGGACGTGATTCTCGAATTCTCTGTTAGTTTGAAAATATTTACGAAATGTATTGCCATATCCACCGTTTTCTACTTGTTAGTTTCATTACCCACGTCGCACGCTAAATTCTGACTATCACATGTTGTGTCCCACATACCACAGCATGTCATACGTGCATCATATGTCACAAGATGTTACATAAGAAGCATCCAGGAAAGTCTTTTCATATAATGTCCCATCGTGTAACATGTTGCACCAAGTAAAGACGTTGCATAGGATACTACATTTTGTCACTTGTCAAGCTACATCACTCCCCTTTCTGCCATCATTTGCCTTGTTACATCTTTGGAAGATGCTTTATATGCTGTATCATGTCATGACGCCTTGTGATGCGACACATTATGTCATGTTGTGTTACAGCACCTAGCTTCTTGTCATATTGTGCCCCGTAATAGAATATAACACAATGTATGAAATCATGCTTAATTAATTAACACTCCACATCACATAATATTTTATGTTGTTATTTTGTTTATGACATAGAAATTTCTTGCAAAAGTAACATTATACACTGTGCCATATCTTATAACAAGATTCCTGGCATACCAACATCTGACGTAACAATGCCTTATGTTGTGCAGTATGATACTCCAAGTCATTTACGTGATGGACTCAGGCCAAATTGTAGTTTGTGTTGGCACTCGGTGCAGGTGTGCCATACACCCTGCCACAGTGGTGAAATTGTCTGCCTAGTGACAGGAGGTCTGGAATTAAATCCTAGAGACGGTATAAATTGACTGTTTCACACTACCATATACAATCATTAGGCTCAGGCTCTGTAATAGGTTTGAATAAATGTGTAGCCTACATTCGATTTATAAGGCGGTTAGGACCTTCAGAGTATAACAACACAAGAAATACGTCTGTTAAAAATTTTCAGCTACAAGGTGGCCATCGACACTTTGTACGGATCTGAAAATGGTATCTATGAAGAAAAATAACTCTCTTTGCTTATGCCGTTGTAGGATCACCACAACAAAACACAGAGTATTTGGTAACTAGTGGTATATCTGACTGGAGCTTACGTAACGCAAGTTAACATTTATCTGATAATAGATGCTCTTATGAGATTAATTTCCATTCATTTCGCTTACACTATCGTGACATGTTATCAATTACAAGCACAACAGTAATCTTACCATTTTTTATTCTTTGGAATGACACTTTAGTGATTATGCCTTCCACAGCCATAAAGCTGAAACTTTTCCTTTTCAGTCAATCTGATTGGATCAATACATTCAATTTCATAGAACGTTGATGAGTCCTCATGGTAGCTCTTCTGTCATCTGTCTCGTTAGCTACTTTGCTAACGACTTTGATATAACTTGAAAACTAAATCCTATGTTGAACAACGATTCATCGACAATTCAGTCAGCTACTTGGAAACGCAATCAAACGAATATGCTGAATCTCTCTCTATTAGAGAACGGATGTAGCTTCACACCTCTCCTAAGTATCGCCGTGGTACATGATTAGAGTAGAGGCTCTAGGCTGTGCAAGTCTGTACCTTACCCATGAAGAAAATGAGATAATGTCAAATACACTACTGGCCATTAAAATTGCTACACCAAGATGAAATGCAGATGATAAACGGGTATACATTGGTCAAATATATTGGACAAATATAATATACATGTGATCACATTTTCACGCAATTTGGATGCATAGATCCTGAGGAATCAGTAGCCAGAACAACCACCTCTGGCCGTAATAACGGCCTTGATACGCCTGGGCATTGAGTCAAACAGAGCTTGGATGGCGCGTACAGGTACAGATACCCATGAAGATTCAACACGATACCACAGTTTATCAAGATAGTGACTGGCCTTTTGTGACGAGCCAATTGCTCGACCACCACTGACCAGAGGTTTCCAATTGGTGAGATATCTGGAAAATGTGGTGGCCAGGGCAGCAGTCGAACATTTTCCGTATCCAGAAAGGCCTGTACAGGACCTGTAAAATGCGGTCGTGCATTATCCTGCTGAAATGTAGGGTTTCGCTGGGATCGAATGAAGGGTAGAGCCACAGGTCGTAACACATCTGAAATGTAACGGCCACTGTTGAAAGTGTCGTCGATGCGAACAAGAAGTGACCGAGACGTGTAACCAATGGCACCCCAACCATCACGCCGGGTGATACGCCAGTATGACAACAGTATGACGAATATACGCTTCCAATGTGCGTTCACCGCAATGTTGCCAAACACGGATGCAACCATCATGGTGCTGTACACAGAACCTGAATTCATCCGAAAACATGACATTTTGCCATTCGTGCACCCAGATTCGCCATTGCGTAAACCATCGCAGGCGCTCCTGTCTCTGGTGCAGCGTCAAGGGTAGCCATAGGCATGGTCTCCGAGCTGATGGTCCATGCTGCTGGAAACGTCGTCGAACTGTTCGTGCAGATGGTTGTTGTCTTGCAAAAGTCTCCATCTGTTGCCTCAGTTGCCTCAGGGGTCGATACGTAGCTGCACGATCCGTTACAGTTATGCGGATAAGATCTCGTCTGCAAGTGATACGAGACCTTTGGGATCCAGCACGGTTTTCCGTATTGCTCTCCTGAACCAACGAATCCATATTCTGCTAACAGTCATTGGATCGCGACCAAAGCGAGCAGAAATGTCGCGATACGATAAACTGCAATCGCGATAGGCTACAATCCGAACTTTATCAAAGTCGGAAACGTGATGGTACGCATTTCGCCTCCTTACACTAGGCATCACAACAACGTTTCACCAGGCAACGCCAGACAACTGCTGTTTGTGTATGAGAAATCGGTTGGAAACTTTCCCCATGTCAGGTGTCGCCACCGGTGCCAACCATGTGTGAAAGCTCTGAAAAGCTAATAATGTGCATATCATAACATCTTCCTGTCTGTTAAATTTCGCGTCTGTAGCATGTCATCTGCTTGGTGTAGCAATTGTAATGGCCAGGAGTGTATAAATTCATAAAAATTCAAGAAAATAATAAGGGGGTACCAGGCAGTAAGCAGAGGACATCCCCACCACCGCTTCTCCTCAGATGCTGGTGTTGCACCAGACAACATTTTTCCCGGTCTCCACCAAGCTACCATGAGGCAATCGCAGAAGCACCTCTACTGTAGTCTATCGGACCCAAGCAAATAAACCTTCTTACGTCAGTTGTCATCTTCCGGAACTAGAAGCAAAACTCTGGGACGATATTTTAGGAGTATAGAGGAGGGGGTTCTGTGTGTTACTATCTGACACAGTACAACCTGCTGGATCATTGAGTGTTTGCAAATAAATGCTTCCATTTTGCGAGTCGCTTGTGCCATTTTGTTGAGCTGGCTATTGTCCGTTATGACATTTGTGTATTGTCAAGGCTATGAATACGTGAAACACAGTGGGGTCACTATTAGGATGGTAATCTGATGAAACAGTGAGGTCATGTGGACTCATACGGGGAAGCAGTCAATTATCTGAGGAACTATATTTTAGTGTTAAGCTTTCAGTGATTCAAGTTTTCTGTCTGAATACTTTGAAAACTGCTTCATCTTCGGTTATTGCCTGTCTGTAGACCGCGTATCTCGTGTGTATTCCAATTAGGCAGTAGTAGTAGTTGAGTACCCTTGTGCTACCTTATTAACAATTAGGTTTCAGTGGCTGCCCCCTCGTTATATCCGTGGGTCGAAGTATTGACATTATAGAAAATATATCCTGACTTTATATTTCATTGTGTTATCATTTCATTATTGTACTAGCTGCTACTTTCCAAGTGTCTCGGATCAGCGCCATCATATTTCGTCCGACGGAACTGCTGAAAACCCTCTGCTCCACACCCATCCTCAGAACCTTATACGAAGATTTCTCACCTATAAGTGCCTACGTTGAGAGTCTGTAAAACGACTGCGTTAATGCTTTCCCAAAAAGCCACTCTGGTAACAGGTGGCGCTGATAAGTTTCCCTGCGGAATGTGTTCACTTCCGTTGATTGATCCTATTTTCTATTAGCTCAGGTCAAGGTATTACGAGTTGGAATTCTTATACCACCGTTCCTTCATGAGCCAGCGACACCGATGCTAAACAAGTCTGGTTGTTTGTAATATTAAATTATGTTTATTGCCCTCTGAGACGTTTCTATAGCTCAAGCAATAGTGTGTGTCGACGGTACTGAACAAATAGATCTATAACAGTACGAGTCCCACAATAACAGGGGATTCTGAACACACGAGGGTTCCTCTATCCTTTATAACTAGGACAGGGCCTAACATGTGAGATTGTGATCAATTACTGCGTGGACGTTCTATAATCTTTTTTCTAGATACTGCCTACTCTTTTGAATAAATGAAAGTTGATGATGGACAATGGTTGTTTTATTGCTGTACATCGAAAAAGGGTCTGAAATCCAACTGGTTTCATTACTACAACAATGGTTCCATACTTAATATACTTAATTAACGTTTTTGTGTTTTCATCCTATAGCTTGGATATCCATGAACGTAAGTAGTCGCCCGAGAACTGTCGCCGATGGAGTGACAGATAGCTCATAGCTTTCGGTCACTGTTCTAGCCGCCCTCTGTGATAAGAAACTACACGATGAAAATAACTGTAAATAAATTGTATAACTGTTTATTATTACTCACGCTTTCCCATGCTGTACTCACAAAAAGATACAGAAAAATATTCCAGATATCGGAATGCTATCACATGAATCGGAAAAAAAGATCGAGTAAAACGTAGCCGTAACCGTGGTTAGAAGTAGAACCTAGGGCTTGGTCGTCTATCACCTTGAACACTTCAGTTTAATACTGCTTTTTTTTTTCCTTTGGACCTCGGGTATATTCTTTGCGGTCGACACGTCATGTTTGCTCTATGTTGTTATTTTATTTCATTACAGAAGCGGCTGCCACTCACAAGTAGAGGTTCTGACGTTTGGGTCACCGATTACGATCGAATTTTACTTGGACCTTCTATATAAATATAAAGAGAAACGTGTTTCAGCTGTTTTGCTAGTTGTTTAATATTTTAATTTAATGTTTGTGAAGTTTATGTGACTTAACTGTGGGTTCATCAGTCCCTAAACTTACAAACTACTTATGAACTACCTTATACTAAAGACATCCATTCCCGACGGGGAATTCGAATCCCCGACGGGGAACGGCCTTGCGTATCGCAGCATAGCGCCTCAATGCGCACCGCCGCGGCTCCATATATATATATATATATATATATATATATATATATATATATATATATATAAACTCACTTCTTTATTTTTAATCAAAGAAATCGTATTTTCAAAGCTATACTACGAAAAGATGAACAGATAAAAGATAAAAAAATCTGAGCCAAGGACACATCGAAAAACTAAGAACGAACTAAACCAACGACCGCGAAACTATTCAACGAACAAACAGGAACGAACTGAACCAAAGACCGCAAAGTATAGATCTAGGTGAAGAAAAGAAAGGGGATTCAGGGCTTGGACTATCAAACCGTGAATCCATGTTCGAACCTCCATTATATTTGTAACATCTTTACTTGCCTTATTTTCAAGGGAAGCGTCGGGAAGTGTGATTAATATTCAATTAAGTGTATTATCTGTTTACAGCTGTTTTATTTGTGATGCACAGTGAAAAAAAACAATAAAAAACTAAATAAATAAAATAAATAACTTCTACAGTATATTATTACGTAATTCCAGTTACTGGCCGAACCTATCATAAAAACAGTCAAAAGACAAATATTTCTTATACCATGCACAAACTACGAACGACGTACCGGGACATTCACATGTTGTCCGAGATATCGTTCGTGGGAAAACTACGTGCTTTATATTCCGAAGACTCGCCTAACAGATATTAAGAGTACAAAAGCTTATCTCGAAAGACAGGCGCGGACAACTGATTTTCCACCAAGGTATGAATTTTAATAGCATTTGCTCTGTCATGAATTTCTCTGCTTTCGTATAATAATACAATTTAGAAGATACTTTTACTTCATTTTCTTTATTTATCATTTTTACTGTTTTTGCATTGTGTATCACAAAACAGCTGTAAATCGATACACTTAATAGAATATTAATTACACTTCCCGATGCTCTAGTTCAAAATAAGACAAGAAAAGGTATTACAAATATGACAATATTTCAAATACATCGAAAAAATCTAACAAAGGAAAAGATTGCCATAATGGAGGTTCGAATCTGGCTCGACGTTTAACAGTCCAAGTTCTGCACCGCTCGACTGGCGACGGCGTTCGGAAAATCGCTCGTTTACGAGTACCCAAGCTACAGCATGAAAACACAAAGACGTTAAATACACGAACGTCATTACTTTTCACCCCAATACAACAGTAAAAACTGCTCTTCTTCATACGATGTATAGTAATGAAAACGCGATTTTCCATAATCAATTTTGACCTTTTATTTATTTATTTATTTATTTTTTCTGATGACGAGGAAATACATGGGTAATGCATTTTAGAATTTTTTGATATTTATGGTACGTGAAGTTTAGAACTCAAATAACAATAGGCAAAGTCAGTCGACGGAACTTTAAACTGATCCGCTGCGGGTCCCAAACAATTGAGCAATACTCAAGACGTGGTCGTACAAGCGTTTTATACGCGGTGTCCTTTACAGATGAAGTACATCTTCCCAAAATTCTTCCAATAAACCGAAGTCGGCTGTCCGCCTTACTCACAACAGTCCTTATACGTTTGTTCCATTTCATATCGTTCTGCAATGTAACGCCTAGATATTTAACGACGCGACTGCTTCAAGAAGCTCACTACTAATGCTGTATTTAAACATGGTGGGATTGTTTTTCCTACTTATGTGCATCACCTTACATTTTTCTACATTGAGAACCAGCTTCCATTCTTCGCACCAACTAGAAATATTGTCTAAGTCATCCTGTATGCTATTACAGTCAAAGACAACACCCTCCCATACGCCACAGCATCAGCAAACAGCCGCAAATTACTAGTTATTCTGTAAATTCAAATGTTCAAAAGTTTTTAGAGATTATGTGACTTAACTACGGCGTCGTCAGTCCCTAAATTTCCAAACTACTTATGAACTAGCTTAAGTAAATACGGCACAAACATCTATGCCCGAGGGGGGATTTGAACCCCCGACCGCAGCGGCCATGCAGACCGTGACTGGCACGCCGCAGACCACTCGGCCAACGCGGCCGCCTAGTTACTCTGTCCATCATATAATTTACATAGATAGAAAATAATAACGGTCCTATCACACTCCCACGCCTGACGATACACTCGTATCTGATGAACACTCGCCGTCAATAACAACGTACTGCATTCTATTACTTAGAAAGTCTTTCAGCCAGTCGCAAATCTGTGAACCTATTCCATACGCTCGTATCTTCGTTAGCGGTCTGCAGCGTGGCACCGCGTCAAACGCCTATCTGAAGCCAAGAAAAACGCAATCCGCCTGTTGCCCTTTATCCATGGCTCGCTAGATATCATGTGAGAAAAGGGCAAGCTGAGTTTCACATGAACGATGTTTCCTAAAACCGTGCTGATTACTAGAAAGAAGCATTCCTGTATCAAGGAAATTTACTAAATTCGAACTGAGAATATGCTCCAGAATTCTAAAGGAAACTGATTTCAATGATAATGGCCTGTAATGGTGTGGGTCAGTTCTCTTTCCTTTCTAATAAACGGGAGTCACCTGCGCTTTTTTCCAATCACTAGGAACTTTGCGCTGAATTAAAGATTCGAGATAAATGCAAGCTAAGTAGGGGGCCAATGCCGCAGAATAGTCTTTGTAAAACCGAACTGGTATTCCATCCGGACCAGCAGACTTTTTCGTATTTAGCTCTCTCAACTGCTTCTCTACACCGGAAATACCTATTGCTATGTCCCCCATTTCGGAATTAGTACGTTGATCAAATGATGGTACATTTGTGCGGTCCTCCTGCGTGAAAGATTTCTTAAAGGTTAAATTTAGAACTTCAGCTTTCCGTTTGCTTTCTTCTATTATTGCCCCGGAATGATCAACGAGTTACTGGACATTGGGCTTTGACTCGCTTATCGATTTTACATAGGACCAGAATTTTTTCGGGTTCTCGGAAAGATCTTTTGCTAAGGTATGGCTGTGATAATTATTGTATGCTTCGCGCATCGAGCTTTTTATAGACGCACGAATCTCTACTAACTTTTGCCTGTCATCATTTGCGTGCTCTTCTTTGAATCGAGAGTGCAACAGCCTTTGCTTTCTCAGCAGCTTTCTAACATTATTATTATACCACGGTGGATCTTTTCCATCCTTAATCGTCTTTACTGGCACATATTTCTCTAACCCTTTATTAACGACGCACTTAAATTTAGTGCACAATTCTACATCCATAGTCCCGGAATTAAACGATGCCCATTCACTTTCTAAGTGTGATCGTAACATTTGTTTATCGGCTCTTCCCAACAAAAACACGCTCCTAGTCTTCTTGATTGGTTTGTGAACTTTGGTCACCATCGACGCTATGACGATATCATGATCACTAATTCCTGTCTCTACACAGACATCGTTAATAAGGTCAGGCCTGTTTGTGGCTAAAAGGTCTAGAATATTTCCATTGCGCGTGGGTTGCCGGTTTAACTGCTCAAGACAGTTTTCGTAGAATGTGTCCAAAAGTAGCTCACAAGACTGCTTGTCTGTACCGCCTGAAATGTAACTAGCGAGGTCCCAATCTAGACTCTTAATATTACTAATATTACATGGCCCGGATACCTATGCCCTACCTGGTGTAGACTTTCTTTGAATGATTGTAAAACTGCTGGGGGGCTGGTAAAAACACCCAACTATTAACTTTACTTCTTTTAGACCTGTTATACGTGCCCAGATAACTTCACAGTTACTTTCAACCTCGATCTCAGTAGAAACAATATCTTTGTCCACAGCGATGAACACTCCTCCTCCAGTTGTATCCGATCTATCTTTCCGATATACATTCCACACTTCGCTAAATATTTCTGAACTTGCCACATCATCATTTAGCCAGCTTTCGGTGCCTAAAACTATCTGAGCGCAATAACTTACATGCAGTGCGGCAAATTTTTTCTAATACTCTGTAAGTTTGCGGCTAATATTTTGATGTTCGAATTTTTGTTCCGAACGCGACCTGAATTCGCTGTTTGAATACTGACAGGCGAGTGCTCATCAGAGTTAGCGCCTAGCCTAAAAAAACCATGTGCACTCCACAAGTACTCTGCTACCCGAGTAGCCGCTACCTTAGTGTACCCCTGATCTAAACAGGGGCACCCTACAATTCCCCACCCGATAACGCAGATCCAGAAATCTGCAGCCATGACTGTCACACAGTCGGCGAAGCCTCTGGTTCAGACCCTCCACATGGCTCCAAACCAAAGGACCCCGATCAACCCTGGGAACAATGCTACAAATCGACAGCTCTGCTTGCACCCCGCAGCAGCCTTCACCAATTCCGCCAGCCGCTCGTAGGACTTGAGGATGTCCTCAGAACCCAAGCGACGAGCGACATTGGTGAGCTACGAATTGCAGTCGAGTGCACCCCGCACCGTCGATAGCGGCCGGCAAGGCCGCCTCCACATCTCGGATGAGGCCCCCCGGCAGACACGCCGTGTGCACGTTGGAATTCCTTCCAGATCTGGACGCTATCTGCCTAAGGGGCTCCATCACGCGCCTGACATTGGAGCTCCCAATAACTAATAATCCCCCCCCCCCCCCGCCGTGCACCTGCTCGGACCCTGCTGAAGGAGTGGCCACACGCTCACTCACAGGACGAACGGGCGCGGACGGACGTCCAGCCTCCACATTGGCCTTCCGCCTCGAGCGACTCGAACGCCGTACAACCCGCCACTCCCCTTGCGGAGAAGGCGGCACGACGACGTCCGGTACATCTGAAGGTGGCTCGGTAGCAGGGACAGCGAGCGAAGCATGGGACACCTGAGGTGTCCCACTCGACGCACCAGACTCCCTACCATCGCTGCAGCAGCCTGAAGACGGCAGACCGTAGTCAACAGCACGTTCAGCTGTTCGCGAACTGCGGCCAACTCCTCCTGCGCCCGCACACAGCAGTCACACATTCTATCCATCCTGTCGATACAATTAACTGCAGAAAGTAGAAAACTAAATAATCAACTTTTAAGTACCCTAGTACTGTAATAAAGGCGGCTGGCTGCTGACTGAACTGCGGTCAGTGGTAACTAAACTGTCAAATCAATAAAACTGAGTCCGGCAGTTTTCAAAATAAGAATATCTGTGGGATACACCGTTATCAAAAGCTTCTTCTTAGAAGTCTTGCAGCCAAAGGTAGTAATGGAGGTGTAATTTTGCTTTCGCAGATGGTGCCCATGGATCTAAGCTGCTGCCAGTGCGCGTTCGAGGACACGGCGTTCCTGGCGGGCACGTGCGGCGCGGGTTTCGCGCTGTTCATGTCGCTGGTGGAGTACGTGCTGCGCACGCACTGCGACGTGGCTGACCCGTGCGGGCGCGCGGGCACCGCCGCGGCCGGCGTGCTGGCGCAGCTGGGGCAGCCGCCGGCCGCCGACTTCATCGTGGTGGGCGCCGGCGTCGCGGGACCCGCGCTCGCCGCCCGCCTGGCCGAGCGCGCCGGCGCCAGCGTGCTGCTGCTCGAGGCGGGGCCCGAGGAGCCCACCGCCACGCTCATCCCGGTGAGCGCCGCGCCGCCTTCTACTGCTGCCTGATTTTGTATCCCATCCTCGTCGCCACTTTTGTGTCTCGTTTCGGCCGGTTGTCCTGGGTGTCGGTGGCCGAGTAGAGAGAGACCGACATAGGGAAATACGATGCACGCGTGTTCGGGTACAGAGTATGAGGTGACCAGACAGTGGGACACCAGAAACTAGAAACACTAAGCTAGATTAGAACAAGTTGTATATTTCGTAGAAATGGGATAATACTTAACTTTTACAAAGTTCATAACTGCCAACTAAGTGTACTGCTGAGGCATAGGTTAACTACGTAGAGGCCTGCCTACTGATGAGACCTAATGCCTGTCCTAATCCCAAGTGCCCGATGCAGTTCAGTGGTGGCCATGAGGGCAGTTGCAGTAGAGGGCGCTCGTGGCTGACGTCGTAAGAACGCCGCGCCGTGCTTGCATGGCGGCGCGCGGCGAAACTACGTGGCACGAACTTTAGACTTGTGCGACACCACACCTGATACATACTAAAATCTTTAATGTACTCATTTCAACCTCCACAACAACACATTGTTGTTGTCGTGGTCTTCAGTCCGCAGACCGGTTTGATGCAGCTCTCCTTCTTAATCTATCATGTGCAAGTCTCTTCATCTGAGAAAAAGAACAGCAACCTACATCCTTTTGAATCTGCTTACTATATTCGTCCCTCGCTCTACCTCTACGATTTTTACACCATTTGGTGTCTCATCATAATGTGTCCCACCAACCTATTCCTTCTCTTGGTCAGGATATCCCAGGAATTACTTTCCTCTCTACATCTACAAGGGATACTCTGCAAATCACATTTAAGTGCCTGGCAGAGGGCTCATCTAACCACCGTTATACTATTCATCTCCCATTTCACTCTCGAATAGTGGGTGGTGGGGGAGGGGGGGAGAAAGAACACCTGAATCTCTCCGTTCGAGCTCTGATTTCTCGTATTTTATGTTTATGATCATTTCTTCCTATGAGGGTGGGAGTCAACAATATATTCGGAGGAGAATGTTGGTAATTGGTGTTTCCTAAGTAGACCACACCGCAGCGATAAGCGTCGTTGTTGTATTGATTCCCATCCCAGGTCCTGTATAATTTTCGTGACGCTGTCTGTATCGTGACAATACTAAACCAGCTGCCTTTCTTTGAACTTTTTCGATGTCCTCCGTCAAACCCACCTGATAAGGATCCCACACTGGGCAGCAATACTCGAAAAAATGACGGACAAGCGTAGTGTTTGCAATCTCTTTAGTAGTTCCGTTGCATCTCTTAAGGGTTCTGCCAATAAAAAATGTTCAAATGTTTGTAAATCTATCGGACCAAACTGCGTGGTCATCAGTCCATAGCTTACAAACTACTTAAACCTAGGTAAACTAACCTAAGCACAAACACACATACCCATGCCCCAGGGA
Source organism: Locusta migratoria (assembly GCA_026315105.1). NCBI lineage: Eukaryota > Metazoa > Arthropoda > Insecta > Orthoptera > Acrididae > Locusta > Locusta migratoria. The sequence continues at coordinate 111,363,442 of CM048747.1, forward strand.
GGACTCGAACCTCCACGGCGAGCAACCGCGCGCTCAGAAGTCAGACGCTTTAGATCGCTCGGCTACTCCACCGCATCTGCCAATAAAACACAGTCTCTGGTTCGCCTTTCCCACGACGTTATTTATGTGTTGTTTCCAGTTTAAGTCTGAATTAACAGTAATTCCTAGATATTTTGTGGAGTTTAGGCCTTCACGTTTGATTGATTAATCTTCTAAACAAAGTTAAACGGATTTCTTTTCGTACTCATATGGACGACTTCACACTTGGCATCTCCAATGCGGTTAAGCACCTCCTCATTAGTTACGTGATCTACCCATCTAATCATTCGTCTTTAGCATCATATCTCGAAAGCTTCTACCATCTTTTTGTCTGAACTCATTATCGTCCACGTTTCACTCCCATACAATGCTGCACTACAGACAAATGCTTTCAGAAACAGAGATTTTATATTTATCAAAGTAGCTCTCTTAGGTTGTTTGCAGATGACTCCATCATTTACCGTCTAGTAAAATCATATGAACATCAAAACGAACTGCAGAACAATATGAATAAGATATCACTATGGTGGAAAACTTGGCAATTGACTCCAAACAATGAGTACGAAAAGAAATCCGTTAAACTTTGTTTACAATATAAATCAATCAAAAGTGAAGACCGTAAATTCCACAAAATTCCTGGGAGTTACTATTACTTCAGACTTAAACTGGAAAGAACACGTAGATAATGTCGTAGGAAAGGCGAACCAGAGACTGCCTTTTCTGATAGAACCCTTAAAAGATGCAACAGAACTACTAAATAAACTGCATACTCTATGCTTGTACGTTCTTTTTTGGAGTATTGCTGGCCAGTGTGGGATCCTTATCAGGTGGGTTTCACGGACGACATCGAAAGAGTCTAAAGAATGGCAGCTCGTTTCGTATTGTCACGACACAGGGGAGACAGCGTTACGGAAATGATACAGGATCTGGGATGGGAATCATTACAACAACACCGCTTATCGCTGCGGCGTGGGCTACTTACGAAACTCCAATCGTCAACTGTATCCTACGAATGCGAAATTATATTGTTGACTCACACTTTCAAAGGTAGAAATGATCATCAGAATAAAATACGAGAAATCAGAGCTCGAGCGGAGAGATTCAGCTGTTCTTTCTTCCAGCACGCTATGCGAGAATGCAATAGGAGATAAATAGTATAAAGGTGGTTCGATGAACCTTCTCCAAGGCACTTATATGTGATTTGCAGACTATGACATGTAGATGTAGATATTCAGTTTAGGTTTTATATTAAGATGTATAATTTAATTTATTAGTCTTTGTAATAATGTTGAAATTAGTATATTTATTCAGTTTGTATATTAGATGTCAACAAATTTCACTTCTTTAGAAACGCTTTCATTCCCATTGCCATTCTGCATTTTATATCTTCTTTACTTCGGCCATCAGAAGTTACCTTGCTACCTAAATAACAGAACTCATCTATTACTTTTATTGCCTCCTTATCTAATCAAATTCCTTCAGCATCGCCTGATTTTCTGATGCTACAGTCCATTATCCTTGTTTTACTCTTTCAAGACACTGTCCATTCAAATGCTCTTCCAGATCCTTTGCTGTCTCTGACAGAATTCATATGTCATCGGCAAACGACAAAGACTTCATTTCTCTCCCTGAACTGTAATTTCTTCTCCAAATTTCTCCTTGCATTCCTTCACCGCTTCCTCTAGGTACGGATTGAACAACATTTGGGAAAGGCTACAACTCTGCCTTACTCCCTTCCTAGCCTCTTATTCCTTTTCATGCCCTTCTATTGTAATAACTGCCGTCTGTTGTACAAGGAATATAACTCTTCGCTCCCAATATTTTACCCCTGGTACCTTCAGAATTTGAAAGAGTCGACATTCTCAAAAGCTTTTTCCTAATCTATAAATGCTAAAAATGTGGGTTTTACTTTCCTTAGCCTATCGTCTAAGATAAGTCGTATTGTGGGTAGTAATTCCCGTGTTCCTACAATTCTCATAAATCCAAACTCACCTTCCACAAGTTTTCCCATATGTCTGTAAATAATTAGTGTTAGTATTTTGCAACCATGACTTATGAAACTGATAGTTCTGTATTTTCAAATTTGTCTGCACTTGCTTTCATCGGAGTTTTAATTACCATATTCTTCTTGAAGTTGGATGGTATTTCCTCTGCCTCATACATCTCGAAGGATCTCGCGTCTATAACCCTGACTAGCCAAAGCGCCACTCTCAACGACATTGGGTTCATTCCTCCGCCAATACTGACTCCTGCCCCCAACCATTCGTCCACCACCTGCACAAAAATAGGATTTTTCCTAGTTCCACAATCTCTCTAGATGAGGGAACGGTGATTGTCCGATTCAACACAAAATCTTGATTCATCTGTGAACAGAACCCGGCGCCATTCGTTAAGACTCCAATCCTGATGTTCCTGCGAGATAAAGTGAGTCGTGGTCTTAAGGAAACACACAATATATGCCTCCATGCGTAGGGACCACATTCCCGAAGGCGGTTTCGGACTATTTGTGTTGATAAGGTGCGTTGTGTTTCTACTTGGAGGGGTTGTTGCCGGCCGCGGTGGCCGACGAGACTGAGGCGCTTCAGTCATTGTCTGCACGGCCACTACGGTCGGGGGTTCGAATCCCCCCTTGGGCATGGATATTTGTGCCGTCCTAGTTCGTAAGTAGTTCATAAGTAGTTTGTAAGTTTAGGGACTGATGACCCCGTAGTTAAGTCCCATAAGCTTTACAAACATTTGAACATTTGAGGGTGTGTTACAGCTGTGTTGCATTCAGCCTCCTGTCTCGAAGGGCTATTAACCGGAGAAAACTATCATCTCTTTTTTATGTTACCCGTCGATGACCTTTGCCTTCTTTTAACTTGTCTGAAATCGCGTCCAGGTCTTGGAAATTAGACATAGGGACACTCAAATATCTGCAGCCAATTCTTTCTGTGCTCTCTGCTTCCAACCGTCCTATGGCTTTTCGTTGGGCACCGCCTTCTGTATTCAGTTCGCATGGCTATAACTCACGATGGCGTTGCATGATACTGAATTACTTCCACATCCACGTCTCACAATGTCCCCCATATAACTATAGTTGGCAGAGGCGCGTGCTGTGTTCAAATGACGCACTTACGCCATCTGAGTCCTACTATACTCTAACGTCCAATATCACTGCTTATAAGTGATTAAATCGATCAATGATAAGATACACCTAGCATACATAAGACCATCTCTGTCCAAGATCTGTAACACAAAATGTCCCCTGTGAAATCTACCAAAAACTGTATAAAATAAATTAATCGAAACAATAGATTAATTAATTCATGAAAAGTAAATAAACGGACTATAATTTTATGAAAATTTCGAAACTAAATTTTATCAAATATTGAGATTTCAGGCATATAAAGTTCTCTAAGAGAGCTTTATTAAGGCTGTGAACCAAAGTTAAATTACGAATGTTGTAGGTACGTAAAACATTATCATTTTAATCAAAGTATATTACTCTGTAAATACGAAACACCGAAGGTGTAGCTGTTGTATAATCACATATAATAAAATATTAAAATGTTTTATGACGAATTACCACGTCGCGCTTCATAAAAGATAGCAGCATGGAAATAGACATCTATTCAAAAGTTCATGAAATATACCTACGACACCGACACCAGGTGTTATGTATACACGTCAGAACAACAAAGACGTAAGTCATGTAACATGCATAATTTCGTTAATTAATTTACAGAGATATGAAAAATTCTTTACGTGGTTGTTACAATTCTTTTATATTCGCAGACACTTCATAATGACAAAATACGGACAAAGCTGTGAGAACCACTAATTTATAAGCCGTGATATTGGATCGTCCCTGGAAATGTCGTTCCTAGACATATATTTCACTCCAGGCTCAACAATCTGGAGTTATTTCTTACTTCGTTTCCCCAAAAACTAAAAATAATTGTCTAATATACTATGATGTATACTATAATAATTGAGCCAGTCAAGATCGCATACAATACTTTATTTTTTATTATTATGATGGTCAGTTTCGACCTACAGGCATCATCATCAGATCATGTCCTTGGTGAGGAGCTGGCCCGTCTCTTGTGGAGCAACACATATTTTCTTTAGGACTAATGTTCCATAAAAATGTCTATGATGTGTTATTACGATAGATTATCAGGTACAATTTATTTTGTACATTCTTACAACAACAATACAATCCAGTGATCGTAGGGCCCGCAGACCACGCGTTGCTTCCACGCACTGCCTCCATTCCCTCCCGTTTTGTGCCCGGTTCTCCAAATGTCTTCAGTCCCCAGAGCTGCGATGTTCTTCGCCAGACCGTCCATCCAGCGCTGCCTTGGTCGTTTGGTGTTTGGTTTCCCTTCTAGATCCATCGTCTGTCTTCCTTCTGGCATAATGGCTACATGGTCCACCTACATTATTCTCTTGCTTTTTATCTCATGGTGACGAAACACAATATTGCCTCGGACATTTCTCACAAAAAATCGTTTTAATAATCAGATGTAAGGCTCATGACAAATAACATGTAATAAAACTGGACACGCTTCTTCCACAGACGTTCGCGGTATCAGCGCAGAGCACGGTGCTCGACTGGAACTACACGACAGAGGCGCAGGAGCAGGCATGCCTCAGTTCTGGAGGCGTGTGCAAGTGGCCGCGCGGCAAGATGGTGGCGGGCACCGGGGCCATGCAGGGCATGATGTACACCCGGGGCCACCGCGCCATCTACGACGCCTGGGAGGCGGCCGGCAACGATGGCTGGGGCTACGACGACGTGCTGCCCTACTTCATCAAGGCCGAGAACAACCTGGAGGCCGACGAGATGGAGGAAGGCTACCACGGCACGGAGGGGCCGCTGGTGGTCCAGCGCTTCGCCAGCCACCCCCTGCTGGCCGAGACCATTGTGGAGGCGGGGATGGAGCTCGGCTACCGCACGGGAGACCTCTGCGGCGCCAACCAGACGGGCGTCGCAATAGCGCAGATGATGGTCAAGGACAGCCTGCGGGGCAGTACTCCCAGGCTCTACCTCAGGCCCGCCGCCGCCGAGAACCCCAACTTGCACGTCGGAATACACGCCCACGTCACCAAGGTTCTCATCGACCCCGACACCCTTACTGCCACAGGCGTCGAGTTTCTGGATCAGGACAACAACCTACACACCGTAAAAGCCAACAAGGAAGTCATACTGAGTGCAGGAGCCCTCGGCTCTCCACAGATACTCATGCTTTCTGGAGTCGGTCCAGAGGAATACCTCGAAGAGGTGGGCATAACGACGCTGAAGAACTTGCCTGTCGGCCAGAATCTACACAATCACGTGTCAGGTTATGTGGCTTTCTACATCAATAATACTGCGTACGAAGCTCTGACGACGGAGGTGCTCGAAGAATTCGTATCCAACCGTACCGGACCCATGGCAGGTACGGGCCTGACACAGACCACAGGATTCTTCCTTTCCAAGTACGCAACCGATGGTGTGCCCGACCTGCAGATCTTCTTCGACGGCTTAAATGCAGCCTGCTCCCGCTCGGGTTTACCGGAGGAGTGCACCAACGGAGAAATCGGCGTCGACTGTGGTCGCCGATACGTCGACGCGCGCCCCACCAACGTCATGCCTCGCAGCAAAGGCTACATGAAGCTACGCAGCTCTGACCCTCTGGACTATCCCCTCTTCTATCCCAACTATCTGTCTGACCAAACTGACGTGGACATACTGGTCGAGGGCATCAAGCTGACGATCAACATGACTCGCACAGAGGCGATGCAGCGCTGGGGCTTCGAGCTGGACACGACGGTGACCGCCGGCTGCGAGGACTACGAATTCGCCTCCGACGAGTACTGGGCGTGCGTGGTGCGCTACAGCACTGGGCCCGAGAACCACCAGGGCGGCACCTGCAAGATGGGGCCCAGCACCGACGACTCGGCCGTCGTCGACCCGCGCTTCCGGGTGCACGGGATCAACGGGCTGCGCGTCGTCGACGCCTCCGTTTTCCCGTACATACCGAACGCCAACCCCATCGCATCCATTGTGATGCTGGCGGAGAGGGCGGCCGATTTCATCAAGGAAGACTGGCCTGAGGGCTCTGACTAAATCCATCTTGAGAGGGACACCATCATTTGCTAAATATTGCTTGGAAGTGGCAACCTACCTCAGTGATTATGCTCCCCTCACCTAAGATCTCCACTCATAAGAATTTTCCATAATATTTATGATGAAATTATTATTTGCTGATCATTTTTTCACTTGATCCATTTGTTCTCCTTTCTTTTTGTTACAGCAGCTATCTGTTGATAACATTGTTTCCAGTATACAATGTTTTTATTTTATGTGGCATTTCCAAGCCACCCTATTAATAGGTTTTAGAAAGAGATGTCATTGATGTCTTTCGCTTTTACTCTGAGAGTAAAATATTAATTAACTCGTAAATATGTGATTGTAGCTATTTTTAATCGTTCTAGTTGATTTTTTTAATTAATGATAAATAAATTAGTAAAATGATAAATTATGACGTTTATCATTTATAATGAATACCTGTCTCCTATTTCTTCACTTCGAGTGGTAATACATAAAAATGTCTTCAACACAGTCCACACATTAACGCTGCATACATATCAGTGTGTAATATGTATTAGTAACACACTACACAGTGTTTATGTTATCCAACCCGTTAACAGCTGACCTAGTACACGCAGCCCGAAGACTTGCATCACCTTATTTTTCACTAACACACTCTCAGTCGACTAGATAATATTTAAATTGCGCACTCGAATAAATAATGGCCGCGGCGGATTAGCCGTATGCACTGGGCCTTCGTGCTGCGGTACGCACGGCCGTTCGCCGTCTGGGGTTCGGGTCCCCTCTCGGACATGGGTGTTTATGTTGTCATTAGGTTAGTTTACCTTAGTTTAAGAAGTTTGTAAGCTACGGTCTAATAACCTAGCAGTTCGATAGATTTACAAACAAACAAACAGTAAAGAAGTAAATAACCAGCTGAAAAGTGCACCTCTGGGAGCACAAAAAAGTAAATATATTCTTGTGTAAAGAGGGGAACCAGCTACGTCAGTCCTCAATTTGTCTTCATAGCTAGAAATTTTAGCATCTGAACATATTTGCCTCCTTTCAACACAACATGTTAAGTCCTTTCAGCCACTTTCTCATCGTAAATACATGTTCACTCAAATCGTGACCTTTTCAGTGCCACTGTCTTCTTTGACTGTCTCCCACTGTCTCCTTTACTCACATTGGCAGTTTTTGCTGCCTGTCTCTCCCGTTTTCGCTGTCTTAATTTCTTTCTCATTAGTGACCATTTTCTCTATACCTGTCATTATAGAAGGTTTTGTTGGCCTTCAACCTCTTCATCAAGAAACTTTAACACGTGGATATATTTGTGATGGATGTAAGTGGATTTTCTTTATTTATTTATTTTTTTTCATCATCATATAGGGTTTCCACTCTTCTTTTCAGTTCCAGTGTCTCCTCCTCCTTTTACTATCATTTACCTTTCTTACTTCGAATGTCCCTCTCTCTCTCAATACGAATCTGTGTCCTCCCTTCTCTCTTCTACCCATTGTATTTTCTTAAAGCACACTTTTGCAACAGTCAATATATCTGTAAGGTTAACTTTTCGGACACAGTCTTTGTGCGCCGCGTAGTAAAGTTTAATCGTTGCACCATCTATCTCCCATGATGCAACAGTATTGCCAACTCTGACAACACTACCTTCAGGTACAGAAATAAAACTTTCACTATTGCTGTATATCTTTCCCATCATGCAATGTCGCTACCAACATTGCAACAAGACTATTCCTGAGTAGCATACTCTATTTTTACTCTTTTTGTCTTGCGTATGAAATATTTTACAAGTCATTGCGACGTATTGTAAATCATCACACATATACATAAACATTACTTATGACCTACATATAATCACTTAAAGGCTATAACACATTATATACAGAAGAAAGTCATATAGCATATAACACGTATATACAGTACACATTAATGACAAGTTAATAAAACTTTTTCTAGTCCTTTAGATATTCTGGTTCTAGGGTTTACTAGCCAGTAGCTGTTTTCATGCGGTATATTAACAATTTCATAAGGTTCTTCGTACAATAATGACCACTTCTTATTTTTCCTTTTTATGGCACAAGAATAAGGATGCGTTCTCAGTAATATGAGATCACCTATTTGATATTCTATAGTCTTGGAGATATTTCTGTCAAATTCCTTTTTCGTTTTGCTGCACTCACTTCTAAAGCTCGCAAAACATTACTTACGAAAGCTTGTCGGTTATATACATTACTATATATCTTGGTAGCAATAATTAAGCCGTCCACATATACAGTTACTTTGTCAATTAAATCAGGTTTTAATACAGTGACTAAAGCTTCAATTAAAACTCCGCCACTAACAGATAATCCAAAAGGCATAACACAGAAATGATATGATCGTCCAGCAAAAGTGAAAGCAGTATATTTCCTTGATTTTTCATCTAATAAAATCTGCCAATAGCTTGACCTTAAATCAATTGAAGATAAAAACTGCATTCCATGAAATATCTGTAGAAGTTCAATGAACTTTTCAGGATGGGTTCTTACAGGAACAATTATTTTATTTATTTCTCTTGCAGGTAGTACAAGACGAACGCTATTATCTGCCTTATAAATTGCCAAAAGAGGACTACAATATTCTGAATGAGAAGGTTCTATGATATTCCATTTTAACATTTTTTTTTTATTTCTGCCTTTACCTTTTTCTGTTTTGACCACAGTACCGAATAGGAAGACCCACAATAAACTTTGTGCGGATATACATTCATGTGGTAAACATATCCTTTGATTAAACCAGGTTTTTCATCAATATACTTCACTAGTAATGAGGCTATATCATCTTGTTGCTGCTCTGTGAGGTAACCAGATTCAGATACTTTTTCTAAAACACTTTTATGTATTCTATTCACTGATTCTTCACTAATAAATTGGTTAGCAAGAATATCTTCCTCCAGATAGCAAGCTGTAGGAGCCATATAATTAATCTTCAAATTACAGCATTTTATAGATTGTTCGTTCTCCACACCAGTTAAGGACAACTTTATCCGGCCACTTGAGCCACTTATAACTAAATAACCTAAAGAGAGGTCGATTTCTGCATCCCTCCCACATAAAATATTTAATCCCCAAATTAAAAAATAATTTTCATGGGCAGTTTAGGAATTACGAGGTATGCGTCATTAAGTACATCATCCTTTACATTTACTGGCACCCAGCATTGAGTCTTTACTCTTTGAAAACTTAAACCTAATGCTCCAGTCACCGTACAAGATTGTACAGGAAGTGTGGGAACCGATACATTCTTTGAAATTAATTTATAAAAATTCATACTTATTGCAGAGATTGAAGATCCTGCATCAATCACAGGTACATCATAAATCTTGGCACTAATTACAGCTCGAACAAGAGGTTCCTTTTTCTTACATATGTTTGATGGTTCCTCATTTAAATCATATTCTGGTCATCATTGTATCTCAGTACGTTTATCTGAGTGGTATCCGGTCCTTACTTATTCGTACCGACAAGTCCAGGAAGGCAAAAAACATGCCGGCACTAGTTTGACAGATTAGTTGTAATCGGATTGGATTCATCTTCTATAACTTCTATTAATCTTACTTGCTGATTAAATGTTCAAATGTTTGTATAGTCTATGGGACTTAACTACGGGGTCATCAGTCCCTAAACTTACAAACTACTTATGAACTACTTACGAACTAGGACGGCACAAATATCCATGCCCGAGGGGGGATTCGAACCCCCGACCGTAGTGGCCGTGCGGACCGTGACTGAAGCGCCTCAGTCCCCTCGGCCACCGCGGCCGGCCTTGCTGATTAGTATTTTGGTTCTGCCTTGTAGTGCGTTGAGAAGACATAGTCGGTTGATTTCTCGGTTGTGAAGTGTTCTGTTGATGATGTCTACTCGAAGGTACATTTAATGGTGGTCTTGTAGGTAAATTGTTTATCTGTGGTATCCAGTTCGGTGGAGGATTATTATACTATTGCCAGTTTGCCCAATTGTACTGATTCGGTGGATTTATGTTTCGAAAGTTTCCATCATATGTCCGTTTTCGTGATTCGGTATGGTTATTAAACTGCTGTCCATTATTTTGAGATTGAACGTTTTGATTTCGTGGGTTTTGAAAGTTATTGAAATTATTGTTGTGGTTATTATTATTCGAGTTAGAAGAATTACGGTTTCCGTTATTATTGTGATTTTTATGTTTCCCGTTTGGTTGGCCATTCTGGCGCCAATTACGGTTACTAAAATTTTGACCACTGTTTCCATTTCTGTTTCCATTGTGGCAATTCATACTATTTTCAAAAAAATGTTCAATTGTTTGTATAGCTTATGGGACTTAACTACGGGGTTATCAGTCCCTAAACTTACAAACTACTTATGAACTAACTAACACTAAGAACGGCCGCGCAGACCGTGACTGCAGCACCTCAGTCCCCTCGGCCACCGCGGCCGGCATACTATTTTCATTTCCGTTATTGTTGTTGTTACCGCTATTATTATTATTGTTGCTATTGTAGACACTGAAACCCAAATTTCGACGTCGTCTTCAATTTGATCCAGTACATCTACTTGTGCTAGAAACGTTTCTACGTCATGATCGGGTACATACATTAATTTTTCTCGAAGTTCCATTGGGAGTGTTCCTTTTAAAATCTTTAAAACTTCACGTGTATGTATTGGGTGATCCCAATAGCGGGTTTTATTAATGTAATTTTCAAAATATTTCCGAAATGTTCCTTTCTTCGGGTTATAAAATTCAGGGTAGTAAATTTCATTTCGTAAACGTTCTTGTTTGTTCCTTGAAACATATCTTTTGGTAAATAATTGTTCAAATTCCTCGGTAAGTTCACAAGTTTCTATAATTTCGTTCGCCCAAAGCGCTACCTCGCCTACGATGTGTGACACAATAAATTGCAGTTTACTATATTCATCCCAGTTGTACGGGAATACATTTCGGAAGCTACGAATAAAAATAATAGGATGCGTATCATCCTTTTCTGACGAGAAAGTCTGAAAATGTCGATTTTCGGATCTCTGCCGGAGCATGTAAAATTTGTGCATCCATGGTTACACGGCTCTTTATAATTACATGCAACCGGACTTCAAGGGAAACCACATCTGCTATAATTTACGCAATGAAACTTCATTGTTCTGTTTCCAGTAGGTGGTTGAGAAATATTATTTTTTGCTTCAGGCTCCGGAACTCCATAATTATGAGGATCCGTATCCGTGCGTATGTTAGGTTGGCAATGGTGTGTTTTCCGTGTCCAGACGGGAATACCTTTACTAAAATTTTGCCCGTTGCTGGAATATTCTGGACGAACCTGCTCCGACGTATCTGCTTCATGTGAAGCGCTAGTTTGATTATAATTACAGTTATTGCTATTATTTTCATTATTATTTGACGTTTTGTTTAAATTTGATTGCAGTTCATTTTTAATTTTTTGTTTTATGACGGTAGCCTGATTATCGAGCCAGTCCTGTACATTACTGTTAATTCGTTTTGACGATTCGTGGAGGAAATTATTTATTGTCTCATTAACATTTACTTGGAGGTTCTGGAATTTACTATTTAGTTCCTCGATCGTAGGTTGAGCTGTGTTTTGAAAATCTTTAATTTTATTTACATAAGTTTGTAATTCTTCTACCTTTTGTGGAACTTCTTCTAAAGATGTTTTAAATCCTTCTACGTCTGTTCGTAAGTTTTTAAATTCCGCTATTAAGTGATTAGTTAGTATGTCGCGACGTGTATCTCGCTCTTCAATTTCAGCTTTTAGGTTAGTGGTGGTATTGTATAGTTCTTGTTTTAAATGTTCATCCTGTTCTCACTGTCCATCCAAACGAGGTTTTAAAACTACATAATTTTTATGAGTTTCTGCTCGAAGATCGTTAATGGTTTCTTCCTGACGTTTGAATTGTTCATTTATCTGTCTACAGTGTTCGTCTAACTTTTTTGTCTGTTCTTCCCGAACAAGTTGTATCTGTTTAGTCTGTTCATCAAATTTTTTATTTATCTCGTGAGTTAGTTTGTCTTGAGAAAGTTTGATTTGCTGATTCAGTTCTTGTGCTTGTTTTTCTTGAGAAAGTTTGATTTTCTGATTCAGTTTTTGTGTTTGTCTATCCTGTTCTTCTAATTTTTTCTTTTGTTCTTGTGATTGTCTAGCCTGTTTTTTAATTTTTGCAAAATCAATGCAAATGGATCTACAATGTTGGCGGTACGGTTATTCGGATTCAAAATTTGCACTCGCAGAGATTCCGTTGTAAACTCGTAACCTCGCGATGTGCTTGGTTGTGGATTGAAATTTCCAATAGATTGGGGTATCTGTCTATCCTCGGCATGTTCACCTAATTCTGGTTCAGAATAACATTCCCGGTCTATTTCATTCCTCACGTTCAAATTGTCTTGTGAACGAGTCATAATTCGGTTTGTGGGTTCCATTTCTGACCTGCATGTACTCTTAACCATAATATCAAAATTAAATTCTGTCCAGTACGTAATACTACCACACAATTTAAAAGTTTACAATTCCTACACACTCAAATTCAAAAAACTCGTATCAGACGCAATCTTAACCTAAACACTTTCAGAAAATCACAAATAAAACTACGTACTACCATACACTGTTACAAGCTACAATACAAAATATATTTTGCCTTGTGGGGATATGTATTAGTTTTCAATTAATCTTAATTCTTTAAATCAAACTTAATTGTGTCTTTCAATAAATCTACTGTGCACAACACAGATGTAATTAAAAGTACTTCGTTCCGCAAGGCAAAATATAGAGTAAACATTATGTCCTTACCTAATGCTTTCGTAGTCGGTAGAACATAAATATCCTTTTTTTGGTCACAATTTCTTACTTTGGAAAGAATTATGCCGTGTAATGCTCGGAAGCATAAATATTATTATAGTAAGTTGGTCATGAAACAGAAAAAATATGAGATTAGTACATATACATACTATAACATAAAACACACTGATAATAAATTATTTCACAATATCTCACAGTAAATAAACGTTTTTGAAAGATAATCACCTTTTAACGATTCTGCAACAAGTCCACGCGTCACAGAAACAATTGTTAATATTGTCCAAAAATTGTACTATTTCATCCATATTCTTCCTTTCAACAATCTTCACTGGGTTTTCCTTCTCTTCCTTGATTTTGGATTCTTAGTCGTCTTCTGAAGTAGATTCTTCGTCAATCTTTCGGTAGAATTTCTTACTGTCCGTTTATTCAGTCATCTTAATTTTTCTTCTTATTTAGTCGAGCCCCACGTTCTAGGGCGACATTTTGTGTCTGGGCGGCGACATGGTTTGGTTTGGTGACTGGGGCGACAGTTGTGTTGACTTCGTTTTATATTAGGGTTTTAACTTTGCGACTTTTAAGCTGTAGATTACGTCTTGATTGTCACAGTTATATTGGATGTATAGGTTCAAAATTCAATTTGTCACCTCAGTAAGAAAATTAAGTTTGTAGACCAGGTACTTCTTGGCAGATAATAAAATTTATATCTTTGTTTAATTTTTCACTGTAAATATTGGTTCAGGATTTTATTTAAAATTTAAAGACCTTTTTTTATGTTTGAGCATGAAAATCCGTTTCTCAGGGGCTGATATTTAATAAACCAAAGAATAAAACTTCGTATCATTTAGTCCCGGTACTTCAGATAATTTAACGCCCATCACAAAGATAATGTTTTTGCTTGATCCTTTATAGAATTATTCTTTGGAAAATTTCACCATAAGTTTCTCCTAACCACTACTGTTAGATATATTCCTTCACTTTTAGAATATGCTGGGACAATATTAGAGAACTAAATACTCCAATAACTATTAAAGATTTTTTTAAGCTTCATAGATTCTCTATTCTGAAATCAATAATTACATTCACTACACTTTCACAGCACTTTATAAGTTCATAGTTCGTTATTGTTTTCGTCAAAGTTTGATTATATTAATCCCTCTGGAATGTTCATCAGTTTATTACGGGAGGAAGAAGTTTCTAAATCATTCGTCCTAGCCTATCCCGATCAAAAGATAATGTTCGATTTCGCGTATGATCAAGATATAAAAGTTTATATTAAATTTCAAATATTTTCTCGGTTTTTTTCCTATCTTGGAATGAAACCACGTATAATACTTTAAGCTAAGTACTTAGAGATATTTCCACTGAGAGCTGAGCATATAGAGAAAGCTGAGCACATAGAGAGCTAAACACATAGAGAGAGAGTAACTCAACTGCGGATACTATTTATAATAACAATTTGACAAATTATCTCTGATATACGAGATGTTTTGACCTGACTATTCCCTGGATACTATTACTCTGAATTATGCTAATATAATTTGAATTTACTAAAAATTTTGAAAAATGTGAAAATTCTGCCTCTTAACAAATTACTAAAATTACGTAACGACGAAAAAGGTCGGAATACCGTGATTCTAATGCTATGGTCGCGATGTGGTGTTACACTTCACAGCTTGCTCAATGTACAGATGGAACAACATTGGGGAAAGGCTACAACCCTCACTTACTCCCTTCCCAAACACTGCGCCCTTTCACAACCTTCGACTCTAATAATTGCTGTCTGGTTTTGGTGCAAGTGGAATATAACTCTTCGCTCCCTATATTTTACCCTTGCTACCTTCAGAATCTGAAAAAGCGTATTCCAGACAACATTCTCCAAATCCATAAATGCTGAAAACGTAGGTTTCCCTTTCCTTTATCTTCTAAGATAAGTCGTAATGTGAGTATTTCTTCGCGTGTTTCTACATTTTTCCTAAATCCAAATTGATCTTCATCAAAGTCGGATTCCACCAGTTTTTCCATTCGTCTGTAAATAATTCGTGTTAGTATTTTGCAACCATGACTTATTAAATTGATAGTTCTGTAATTTTCAAATTTAATTGCACTTGCTTTTTTAGAAATTCTTCTTGAAAGCTGAGAGTATTTGCACTGTCTCATACATCTTACGTACCAGGTAGAACAATTTCTTCATGACTGGCTCTCCTAGCGATAATAGCATCTTCCTCTACTTCGTCTTTCATTTCTAGAATACAGCCTTCAAGCTTATTTCCTTTGTACAGGCCATCTATATATTCCATCTTTTTGCTTTCCCTTCTTTGCTTAGTAATGGTTTTCCATGTGAGTTATTGATATTCATACCACTGCTTTTCTTGTCTCCAAATGTCTCTTTTATTTTTCTGTAGGAGGTATCTTTCCCCTAGTTATACTTTTTTTTTCTGTCTCGCATTTCTCCTCAAGCCACTCCTGCTTAGCCAGTCTAGACTTCTTGTCAACCTCGTTTGTCAGACGTCTGTATTACCTTTTGCCTGCTTCACTTGCATTAATAAAGTTCGGTATCTCCTGTGTTATCAAGCGATTTCTATTACGCCTTGTCCTTCAGCCTGTATTATTTTTTGCAGCCTTCACTACTCTGTCTTTCAGAGCTATTTTTGTTAAATAATTTGCTTATTACAGTTAAACTGTGCACGGCAGTCAACGGTATTGATATGTCGGAAAATGCGTCTGTGATATTGTGATTCTTCATCGGGTTCTATTGTTCGCAGAAGTAAGGCGTATTGTATTTTGGATAGCACTTTGTTCACTGATTATATGTATGCTGTACTTGTTAGAAGAATTAACATGCTGTAGCTACCCTGCTGTACATGGTTAAAATTTAAACGTTGCACACTTTCTGCAGGCCAGGCAAATTAAACTAATCTTTTGGTTTTTTCCACTACGTGTGTCCAGGGATAGGTTTTATACAGCTTACCAAAGATCCATCTGTTCCTTGGGGATCCTGTAAGAAAATATGAAAAAACCTAATTCTGGGTACAAAACTTTCAATTGTGGGGACAGCCACTACTTCTCATTCATTCAAAATACTAATGTTCTCAACTACTTTTAAAAAAATGATATATCTTTAACCGTTAGCGAAATCCAGAGATTCAGAGTTAGCGTACATATGAGCGAAACTGATTTTATTTATTTATTTATTTTATTTATTTATTTATTTATTTATTTATTTATTTATTTATTTTTTTTTTTTGCAACGTGGGCCTCAAATGTACCCAATTTTGAAGAGAGTCGCACAAGTTCAGTGTGCTGATATGATGCACCTCTCAAACATCTCAGATTAACAGTTTTTGCACGTAAGATGCGAAAGACGCACATACAAATTGTGTCATTAACTGATCCGATTCGTAGTTAAACTTTTTTTGTATATTGTAAAGTAGTTACAGTAAGACACATTCTAATGGCTATACAAATGTGCGCTAGTCCGGGATAAACTAAGACGTTTGTGCCCGTAATCCCATCTCAAAAAGGAACCAAGCAGCAACACCCCCAAGACCGTGGCTTATATAATAATATGGGATAATCCTTTTCTCTGGCATTTAAAAGAATCGTCATGACTTATCTGCAGATCTGCGCATTGTTTTCTGGTTAATCAGCACGAAAAGTTTCATTCTTCTAGCCATTCTGAGCATACTGTCATTTTGGCAAAGCATTTAAATTCTGAAAATGGCAGTTCAACACAAAGTAGTACGAGTGGCCGTCTTGGCGAATTAATTAGGTCGTTCATTACCTGCGATACATTCTAAGCGATGCAAGTTAAAATCGTAGACCTGATAACAGACCCAGTAAACAGCGCGTGTTCATACTGGGAAATGATATGGAGCGTGTATCTGTTGTGACTTTCGTTGCTCTGCGGTTTTTTACCCAAACACTTCCCTCCAGTGCTAAAATCACGATTCCTTTATGTCTAAGAATGTGTACTACCAGTCGATCCCTTCTTTTAGTCAAGGTGTGTCAGAAATTCCTTTTTTCCCCATTTCTGTTCAGTACCTCCTCATTAGTTACGCGATCAACCCATCTAAAGGATCACATTTTGTCACATAGCGTTTTCGAACACATTAACACCGTTCACTATTGTATAGGGAATGATAATTTACACTCCTGACCATTAAAAATCCTACACCACAAAGATGTGCTACAGAAGCGAAATTTATCCGACAGGAAGAAGAAGCATTCACACAAGGTTGGCGCCGGTAGCGACACCTACGACATGCTAACATGAGGAAAGTTTCCAAACGAGTTCTCATACACAAACAGCAGTTGACCGGCGTTGCCTAGTGAAACGATGTTATGATGCCTCGTGTAAGGAGGAAAAATGCGTACCATCACGTTTCAGACTTTGATAAAGGTCGGATTATAGCCTGTCGCGATTGCGATTTATCGTATCGCGACATTGCTGCTCGCGTTGGTCGCGATCCAATGACTATTAGCAGAATATGGAATCGGTGGGTCCAGGAGGGCAATACGGAACACCGTGCTGGATCCCAACGGCCTCGTATCACTAGCAGTTGAGATGACAGGCATCTTATCCGCATGGCTGTAACGGATCATGCAGCCACGTCTCGATCCCTGAGACAACAGATGGAGACGACAAAATTAGGATCCTGGTACCAACCCCTCTCCGGACGAACCGCCAACATTGGTTCCAGGCTGTGCGGGCTGGTTTCACGTTTCTTAGGTTGCTGTCCTGCAGACGTGGTAGACGGTTGTCATATAAGAGCGATCTGAGTCCCTCCACCGCGGAGAAGCCGTGTCCACTCGTTCAAAATAACGGCCCTTATGGCTGGTCGCTATATTGCGAATTGTAATGAAACTGGGACCCACGCGACGAGGGTTCTCAAGTTAGGCAAACCTCCTGTGACATCAGTTTCCGGGTGAAAGTAGTTTTCAGATCAAATGTTCAAATGTTTGTAGAACTTATGGGACGTAACTACGGGGTATCAGTCCCTAAGCTTACAAACTAATTATGAACTAGCTAAGACTAAGGACGGCACAAATATCCATGCCCGAGGGGGATTCGAACCCCCGACCGTAGTGGCCGTGCAGACCGTGACTGGAGCGCCTCAGTCCCCTCGGCCACCGCGGTCGGCTAAAGTAGTTTTATCTTGTTTAATAAAAGATTGGTTTTACCGACTTTATACTTTAAATCGGGACGTACCTTCTGAAGTAACAATCGAGTCGTAGTTTTACGTACTCTTTGAATAAGAATTTAATTAATGCCTACTCCCTTTGTCATAAAGACTGAACATAGTGACACAGAGTAACCTATGTTTTCGTCTGGGAAACGCTCAGCTTTACAAGCGTTACTATTCTTGTTCACCACCACGAACACAGACATACATTACTAGACTGGCAAACGTCCCTCAATGATTGAAGCCTGACGCCGCCATCTTGCGTCATCTCACGTCAAATATTTTCCGTACTTTACTACCATGATCTGATACGATATGAGGTTGTAAGCTTTACTAGTTGAATTGAAAAAGATTTGTATTTGAACTAATACTTCCGCAATAATTAAATTTAACACACAGGCGTACATTGTCGAATCGTGTTAAGAGCAGAACTTGTTATGTGCGGTTAAATTTTACTTTACGTCTTGACCGCTTCGCGTCATTATGTGGTCAATCATGTGACGTTGGCATTAGCCGATCGCGTGACAGCGTAAATATATTGTCTTGAAGTCTTCGTTAACGAGGGCAATTACTTTTCCTGAGTGAATGAGTGTACACACAATAACGTGTCACCATAGAGCAGGTAAAGCATTATTTATTTAATTCATCGTCTGTACGAAACACTACTAAGGTCACTTTGTGTGGATTTCTAAAAATATATTATCTTGGCGAGGGCTTTCTATCGTTTTGTTGATGTTGCCAACATAATCATGTGAGGTCGCCGGGATGGTAACTAAAATTTTATCATTACATACAGTTAAAGTAGACTGTGGTTATCTGAAAAATACACTCATAAACAGATGTGTTATCAACGACAAGTAGCACATTTATAACGGTCATACTATTAAAAGGAAAGCCGAAGTTGATTGAAACTGGTAACAGATTAACAAAAACAGGAAACGCTACTCATTAGTGCATGTGTCAAAGCTGACTGTAGATTTCGTAAGAACTCTCAGAAGAAGGAGAATACGTGTTATCCAGCGATAAACTACACTTCTATGATGACCACATTACTGCTACAAAATTCGAAGTTGAATGAAATTGGCCGGCCGCGGTGGCCGAGGGGACTGAGGCGCTTCAGTCACGGTCTGCACGGCCACTACGGTCGGGGGTCGAATCCCCCGTCGGGCATGGATATTTGTGCCGTCCTTAGTGTTAGCTAGTTCATAAGTAGTTTGTAAGCTTAGGGACTGATGACCCCTTAGTTAAGACCCATAAGTTCTACAAACATTTAAACATATTTTGAATGAAATTGGAACAGATTAATAACAACAGGAAATCAGTGCAACTCATTACTATATGTCTCAAAGATTAATCCAACTGAAAAAATTACAGCCATATGCATCACACTAATTTCTCATATGTCAAAAGTCTAAATACAGCGTAGGTACGTCAGTTCTTCGGTATTTTTACGACTGTTTTCTGTAATAACGCAAACGACTGATTTCACGTTATAGTATAGAAATATGGCGGCGAGACTTCACTGATACCAATGATACTGTATATGGCATTGCCGGTCTAGTAATATATGTCTGTGACCACGAATCACCGACAGCTGTATGGTGAATATGTTCTTCCTCGATAATCTGTGAGAAGGGCGACTGTCGGTAAGTCCGTTTATAAGTCGGAATTTCTGTGATTTTTCGGTCAGGGTAATTACATGCCGTGTATATGGTATAATTAATATTTCTAGATTCCTTTCGAATGAGACTGTATCGAAATTTTAAGAATACGTGTTTTGGACATTCTACACCTTGACAGCAGTTTACATATTCGGGTGGTATGATCAAATCCAGCTGCACAAAGACATGCATGTTCAGACAAAGTGAGAATGGTTCGTCTCCAAAGCCTCCGATGCCTCTGATTACATGAATCATCGTATCAACACACAGCGCACAAATTGAAATTACCAGTATCAGTACTGACATAATACAATATTATCTAAATCAGCCAGTCAATGTCAACACACAGCGCACAAATTGAAATTACCAGTATCAGTACTGACATAATACAATATTATCTAAATCAGCCAGTCAATGTACTCCACTCTGGAAGGCTTCAGCTGAAGTATGTTTACAGTTCTTTGTGAAAATGCTGATGACACACCAATCGTTATTGCGTATCCTTCAATTACTTACAAAATAAATTCACTTAAAAACAATTTTAAGCCTAGGTCGTTATATCATCCTTTCCGATCATATCACATTTCCTGTGTTCTATACTTACTGATCTTGATCAAGTGCTCTAATTAAATCTTTACAATTTATTTTGTTTTATTGTATTTTTATTTTTTGAATTTGGTTGATGGACCACAATTGAATGAGACATTTATTTCCTTTACTGTTGTGAGTAGTATCACGCTATTGATATCAGTAATGCAGCAACTATGCTTTTCATACAGCCCTGTTTACTCTAAATATTCTATGTAACCACGAATTGCTAGTCTGTTTAATTCAGTAGAGTCGTGTTAGATGTGATAAATGTTTAAGTCCACTTATTATGAAAGACCTGGTGAGGGGCGCAGTGGTTAGCGCACTGGACTCGAAATTGTGATTATGGCAATTCAAACCCTTTTCTGGTCATCTAGATCTGCGATTTCAATTGTTGCCCTTCATCGCTCTACGAAAACATTCCTTTACAAATCCTACTTCTTTTTACTAAACCAAATCAATCCTAGTTTGAGCTCTATCTTCAGTGACTATGTTGTTTATAGGATTTTATTGAGGATAAAACCGGAACACATAATATCAGCTTACTACACCCGCTGAAAGACAGCCAATGATTCTCACTTGCTACTATTTTGCTTCTAAATATCCCCATTTGGTAATTTAAGATTATTTAACATCAGTGACTGAGTAATAGCAAATACAGTACGACAAATGGCCTGGTTGATCTTGGTTGAGTTCTGATATCAATAAATGCCAGAAGGTTTCAGTAGTCTGTTGCACTTAGGCAGCAATGTGCTTGGTGTAGACGTAAATAGCTTGTTAATAGGACTTAGCGCCGCGGAAGTGGAGGATAAACACAGCCACCAAGCAGTTTACGGGTCACGTAGAGCCGTGGTCCATTCTGCTGCATGCAACTTAGCCACCTTTGGGCGCTAAAACCAAAGTGCCGGGAATTACCAGAGGGTGAATATAGGTTGACTGCTGTCGAGTTTTGTGGTCGAATCATCTCATTCGACGCCCTCATCACAGCAAACACGTATATAAACAGAACGACGATTTGTGGACATAGGCATGTGTTCGGAAATAAACAACGAATTTTTACATTTAAGGGCATTCCAGTTTGTGTTTTTTTTTTTTTTTTTTTTTTTTTTTTTTTTTTTTTTTTTTTTTTTTTTTTTTTTTTTACTGTCAACAGTTATTTTTTATTCGCAATTATGATTTCCCCCTTTATTACTGTAAATAGTATATGTACATGAAATGTGAACAAAATGATAGTAGTGTTGACGACGAAATAGATTTTACTTTTCTGTTACGTCTCTTTTCTGTGCACTAATGCAATACATTTTCACTTTGTGCTGAATTATGGAACATCACAGGTTGTTTTATTAAAGCAAATGTAAATTTATTTCAGTATGCATGTTTTTCAGGAGTGTATGACAATTTAAAACCTTTATGTGGCACATTGAAATGGCTTTTTCGACCGAAAGCATAACTGTGAGTTAATAAATAGTAGATGACAAATCTAAAGTCCTTAAAAAATTATATTTGATTGCGGTCCCCCACAAATGAAAATCATCAGTCAGACATCTATAAGCTACAAGGAAGAATATAAATATTTGTTTCTGCCTAATTATACATTCAGAAATCGGCACATATGCATTTATAAATAGCCAACTGTGTGTGACAAGGCAGAATTTAAAGGTCACTGGTAGGCTAAAGGTTTCAGCTGCAGTAATTTAAGCGATAAAATGCATCATTAACCATGATCTGTTTATTAAAACGTTAAAATCGACTAGTTTCGCTCGTGTTCCATCGTCTTAGATATAAGGGTATTAAAACAGATTAATCAAATGCATTAAATAAATCTGGCTGAAAACAGTAGGAGTCAGTTTCATTAAAAATACAATAGTCATACTGGAGTATCCTATCAGTCAAACAAAGACGTGAATGGACTGTGAATTTCATAGCAGAGATTGGGATGGTCTTTGACTGCAATTCAATGAGCACAGTGCACTCCTTATTATTCACAGTCCATTCTCGTCATCGTTCGACTGATAGGCTAATCCAGTATGAACATTGTATTTTTAGTGAAATTGCCTCCTGCTGTATCCAGTCAGATTTATTTTATTTAATGCATTTGACTAATCTGTTTTAATACCCTCTTATTTATGATGATGATCCACGGCCGAAACTAGTCAATATTTAAGAACTTAATAAACAGCTGATGGTTAAAGACGAATTTTATCGAATATATGACTGCTTTTAATTCTCACCACAAAAACATTGAGGAATTTAAACTCGCCACATATTTTGAAATAGAGGCTAGCAACGTCTTTGTGAGAAGGAAGAATATTTAGTCGCACAAATTTAAGCTATCCTATTAAATTTCCGTATAAGTACACTCTCAGATATCACAACATATTTGAAAATAAGCTGTCGAATACTATATAACAGACATGCAATACATGATAGTGCGGGAATCAGCTACGAATATATCAAGACGAAACAAATTTTAGTTCCGGGACTCGAACATAAAATTTTCTAACATACACTGAGAGCCAACTCATCTAACCATACTACAGTGCACGTGTGATTTTATTCACTAGTTTCTAAATTTATAGACCTCCTGTTTAAGGCTTTCATCGTTATTGCATCATTAATTGACAATCCTTCTTCTTTGACTTTTAATAAACCAAAGTGAAGCGCCTGTTATACGTTTTGAATGTGCTACGTCCTTAAAATAGTAAACTGTCATGATTTGCATTTGGCAATGTGAGAAAGCGTCACCAAGCGCATGGTGGGGGTGGGATTCGCTGAGTGCATTTCTTTGCGCTCTCTGACTACATAGCCTTCGCTGGTCTTTGCAAAAAGAAAACCAGCCGGTTGCAGTAAATTGTGTGTGCCACTACTAAGGTGCCAGCCAATCACGAGTTCTTTTTATTATTTTTTTAATCACACTGGACCGGCAGAGCTGTCCACTGGAAAAAATTTTGTGTCCCAGCCTCGTCGCCGCTTTTGTGTCTCGTTTCCGTCGTAGGTGTCGGTGGCCGAGTAGTATTTAACCGACATAGAAATGAATAATGCACGCTTGTGCTGGTAGGAGGTGACCAGCCAGTGGGACAGTAGAAACTAGAAACACTAGAGTAAATTAGAACGAGATATATATTGAACAGAATTTATACAATACTTAACTTTTACATAGCTCAGTACTGCAGAATGCTGATGCATAGTTGAGCTAGAGGCCTGCCTAGTGCCTATCCGATAGCCAAGTCTTCACTGGTGCCTATCTGATTCCGAAGTGCTAACTGGTTCCTATCTCAGTCCCAAGTGCACGATGTCGTTCAGTGGTGGCCACGAGCGGAGTTGCAGCAGAGGGCGCTCGTGGCTGACGTCGTAAGAACGCCGCGCCGTGCGTGCATGGCGGCGCGCGGCGAAAGTAGGTGGCGCGCACTTTGTACTTGTGCGACACCACAAAAATACCGGAAAAGAACGCAGTTAACGAGAAAAAATATTTCCTGGGTGGGAGACGAAAGAATCGGTAGGAAACGCCACGGTGTTCTAGAGGGAAGTTTTGGAGTCTCTATGATTGGCCCTAAAAGTGCAACATGTGGAGAGTGGTGACCTCGCATTTTGTGCAGGCTCGTATCAAACTACTTGCGCGTCCCGTCTCGTCGAGTGAGGCTGAGTCTGACTTAATTGTTCGCCTCTTGAAGAAAAGAATTAATAAAGATTCTGGTTTTAGAAGGCAGCATATTTTGTAGACGCAGTTAGTTGCTCCTACATTTTGTTTCTTGTTTAAGACACTTCCAGCTTTGGTAGTGGATGTTGTTTTACCCACAAAGATGAGCTGTTTTCGACAATAGTGCTAGTGTATAATGCCAACGTGTAGTTCCGTTGCTTATTCACACAGTTTATTTAAGGTAAAGGTTCTATTAGAATCCTTAACGGTACACCTATGTGCCAATCGTAATCTTATATCATTGTTCACATTACATCGTTACTTGTTAACGATGTTCCTCTTTGATTAATTGTTCAAATACTTTCTTAATTTTGTACCAGATCTTTCAAAAAAATCAAATGTTTGTATTTCTATCGGACCAAACTGAGTGGTCATCAGTCCGTAGCTCACAAACTACTTAAACCTAGGTAAACTAACCTAAGGACAACACACACTCCCATGCCCCAGGGAGGACTCGAACCTCGACGGCGAGCAACCGCGCGCTCCGCAGCGAGACGCTTTAGACCGCTCGGCTACTCCACCGCGGCACCAGATCTTTTTCTTTGCCCTGGGCCACTCTTTGATTCCAGTAGAGATAATATTTCTATCATTCTTTTCATGGTTTTAATTGGTAAAGATGAGAGTAATCCCTACTTTAACTTCGCCACCCAATAACACCATTTACATTTATAGTCCGTTGTCTACAGATTCAAGAGGGTGTTTTTCTGTTATGACGTTAATTCCAGAATAGAAAGATCATTAGGTCACCACATGCCTAATTTTATACATGTCACCTCTCATTATTACTATTTTTTACGATATCTGATATAAAGTATTAAACCAACTGATCATTGACGTCGGTTTGCAGCAGGATCTTAGAACATGTACTTTCGTCAAACATTATTAAAAACCTCGAAGAGAATGACCTATTGACTCATAGTCAACACAGATTCAGAAGTATCGTTCTTGTGATAAATGAAGTGATGAGTACTATCGACAAGGGATCTCTAATGGATTCCATACTTCTAGAGTTCCTGATTGCGCTTGACAATGTTTCTCACAGACCGCTTCTATTCAAATTGCGTGCTGATGGAATATCGCCACAATTGGGCGATTTCCTAACACAAAGGACACAGTACGCAGAAATTGGCGGTAAGTCTTCAAGTAAAACAGAAACCAGCCATATCTGGGTTCCCGTGGAAATTGCTATAGACAGATATAAACAGAAAGTTAAGAGAAGGGGAGCTCGATTTGTATTATCGGGATACAGGGAGGAGAGTCACGGAAAAGATTCACGAGCTACGCTGAAAATCATTTTAAGAAAGGCATTTTCATGTAGACGACTCCATCTGGAGTCCGGTGCAGAGCGACCACATTAAAATTATTAAAACACGTAGAAACGTCTTTGGTCGCATTGAATGATTGACATCCACGGTATGCCGCGGTGGAGTAGCCGAGCGGTCTAAAGCACCTCGCTGCGGAGCGCGCGGTTGCTCGCCATGGAGGTTCGAGTCCTCCCTGGGGCATGGGTGTGTGTGTTTGTACGTAGATTAGTTTACCTAGGTATAAGTAGTTTGTAAGCTACGGACTGATGACCACGCAGTTTGGTCCGATAGATTTACAGACATTTGAACATCCACGGTATTCAGTTATTGTATTATGCAAACCGCTAGTATTTGTGGGCACACAGGATTTCTATTCTAGCACTAACAATGGTCAGACACCAATTGAAATCGATGTGTAATTCAAAGAAAGGTTTCATTGCGACCAAAGCCGTTTGTCCCTGTTTTAATAAAGGCGGTTTCGTTGCGTCGAATCTATTTGCGAAATTTCTTTCATAGGAAGACATTGTCATAAACAGAAAGATTTAGATGTTCATTTTTCCTCGCGCTCTGTTAGAGATAGAAACGGTAGAGAAATATCATAAAGTGGTTTTATGAACCTTCTGCCATGCAGTTAAATGTGATTTTCAGAGTATGTATGTAGATGTAGAAGTATCTAATAACCTATTATTGGATGTTATTATAGGACGTGCACAGCTTACGTTCCCAAAACACTCGGTTTTAATAACATTTAGAATTTGCAGCAAGTCCACCAAGATACGAAGTTCCTTACTACGTTAGCTGCCTGAATTAAATCAATGGGGAAATTGAAAATTTGTACTGAGACGGGATACGAACAAAGGTCCTCCTGCTTACTAAGTAGTCGCCCTGACCACTACGCCAAAGACGTTGACATAAGCACAGCGATCGGCGCACCCGCCTGGGCTACCAAGATTAGATTAAATTATATTAATACTTGTTCCATAGATCATGAATACGACACTTTCTAATGATGTGGAACGAGTCAGGTTAACGAATGGTGGCTGTACAAGACGAAACATTACTCAAAATATTACACGACCTAATATTATATCATCCAATGAGTGGAAGGAGTTCTCATTCAGAAATTCTTTTAATGAATTTTTAAATGCTAGTAGGTTATCTGTCAGGCTTCTGATGCTGCTTGGTAGGTGGCCAAAAACTTTGGTGGCAACATAATTTTCCCCTTTCTGTGCCAAGCTCAGAATTATCCCTACCTAGTGAAGATCATCCTTTCTCCTGGTGTTATAGCTGTGCACACTGCTATTACTTTTGAACTGGGTTGGATTATTAACAACAAATTTGACAAGTGAATATACTGTGATGTTACTGTGGGGACACCTAAATCCTTAAATATATGCCTGCAGGATGATCGTGAGTGGGCTCCAGCAATTATTAGGATTACACGCTTTTGTGCAATGAATACTTTTTTACTCAATGATAAATTACCCCAGACTATGATGCCAGCAATTATTATGATTACACGCTTTTGTGCAATGAATACGTTTTTACTCAATGATAAATTACCCCAGAATATGATGCCATATGAAAGCAGTGAATGAAAATAGACATAGTAAGCTAATTTACTGAGATTCTTATCTCCAAAACTTGCAATAACCCTAACAGCATACGTAGCTAAACTCAAACGTTTCAGCAGACCATCTATTTGTTGCCTCCAGTTTAATCTTTCATTAATGCACACACCTAAAAGTTTTGAAAATTCTACCTTAGTTACAGACTTTTGTTAAAAGTCTTTATGTATTACTGGAGTTGTACCATTTACGGTGCAGAACTATATGTAGTATGTTTTATGAAAATGTAATGAGAGTCCGTTTGCAGAGAACCACTTAATAAATTTGTGAAAAACATTATTTACAATTAGATCACTTACTTCTTGTTTTTTTGGATGTGATTACTATATTTGTATCATCAGCAAAAAGAACTAACTGCATCTTCATCAATGTAGAATGGTAAGTCATTTATGTATATTAAGAACAGTAAAGGACCTAATTCCGACCCCTGTGGCACCCCATCCTTCATAGCCCCCAGTTTGAGAAATCAGCTGATGTTTTGACATTACATGAACCACTTATTTCAACTTTCTGCATTATTCAAGTATGAATTAAACCTTTTGTCCACTGCCCCATTCAAACCATAATTATTAAGCTTATCTAGAAGAATTCCATGATTTACACAATCAAAGGCCTTTGAAAGATCATAAAAATACCAATGGGTGATGTCCGGTTATTCAAAGCATTTAATATTTGATTGATGCATAAATGGCATTTTCTGTTATAAAGCCTTTCTGAAAACCAAACTGATAGGCTTGCCTCCCGTTAGACGCAAAATTCTTAACCACCGAACGCAGTGTCCCTGGCCATTATCATTCGTTACCCGCGGCATTCTGCCGCTTCTCATACACGTTTGAATGTTCCACTCTCATAGAGCATTTGTCAGTAATACGTCCCGTGTAAACTACACTACACTACACTACACCTACTCTCACTCGTCAGCTGCTTGCAGTAGCTCTAAGACAAGAAAACCTATAGCGGCATTGTCGGGAGATCTGAGAGTACCAAAAAGGATAAAGCCAAGATCGCTAATGCATAATTTTATTTCGACGACCGGTTTCTAAGTTCTCAGCCGTCATCTTCTGGGCTTTTTTTTCTACAAAGCCATCATCTTGTGATGTAAACAGTTTCTATATAAAATAATTTAAAGTGCATTGGATCGCCTCCTTACAATATAAACAGATAAAGATCTGAAAGATCTGAGAGTACTTTGCTTAGCGTCCATATTGCGTGCCGTACCCAGTCGGAGGTTAGTCCTCCCTCGACATGTATGCGGGTGTGTGTGTGTGTGTGTGTGTGTGTGTGTGTGTGTGTGTGGTGTGTGTGTGTGTGTGTGTGTGTGTGTGTGTGTGAGCGTGTGTGTGTTAGTTCAAGTAGTTTGTAAGTCTAGGGACTGATGACCATTAGAGTCTGGTCCCATAGCTTCACAAACATTTGAAAATTTTTCCATTCCGTATTTCTCAGACTTTACGTTACCACATCTTGGTAATATACACGAATAGAAGGAAATAATTCGTAAAGTTGCGTGTTTCTAGACATAATCTGTGACCATAGCCTGTTTCTGAGAGAGTAAATGGTCTATTTTATCCGCCTAAAATAACAACAGTGCAGTCAGCTTACATATAAAGTTTTCTATATAATTATACAAGGTGTTCAGCGTCTTGAAATTCGCCACATAGCAGGCTGTGTCTCCAATGGTGTAACCCAACCTCTTCAAGTTCTGTTTGCACCACGTCACTTCATTTTGCAGTCTGTTCATTGTCTTCCATGGCTGGTACCATAGCTCAGCAGCGGGAGCTTCCTTTCGATTTCGCCTATTCTCTCCAGCTGTCTTACTTCCCCATAGTTCTAGTCGGCGAGCGGAAAGTAATGAAGTAATTGATAATAAAATTACGGGTATTTAGACTTAACCATTTATTTCCTTTTGCTAATATTTCGGCTGTATATCGTTCAGTGATACTGAAGACAGAGTGTTTCCGTCCACCTTCTACACTGTGTAGTTATAAGATGAAGATGGCAGAGAATTACGAAGCCGTAATGCTATCTATGAAGAGCATATGTAATCACAGTGCCAATATTTTTGATTGCGTACAGTTGTGAGCCCCGGATTCCAAATTTTATCAAGTATAAAACTAACATCCCGATTAATTAAATTACTCGCCAGCCGAATTTCAGCGGCTTCTCTTAAGACCGAATCCCAGAAGGATATTACAGACGTTAACAACTGAACATTCTCATAATCCACGTTATAGCCTGTTTAAACAGCCACTGCTGACTTATGTGGCTGTAGCAGGCGGGTCTACCGTCGATGCTCCGCACATCGTTCACGAACTGCGCGCAAACTGCGTCCAATTTACGACCTTCCACATTGACTTCGATTTTCATACACAGCTGCCTTCCGCAAAAGCAAATCATTCTTCACAGAGCCGACAAGGGCGCAAATCTTTTGTGCTGGCAGAAAAATAACTTTGTATTTGAAGAGAATGCGGACAATTTTTCAGGATAAAATACAGATCTATGGCAGAAACGTCTCCTGTTTTGTTGTAGGCTTTGAACGAACTGCATTAGTTTGTAGCACTTTACGTAAATCTTCAAAAATTTTGAAATGTTTAAGCCTAAGGGACTTAACTACGGGGTCATCAGTCCCTAAACTCACAAACTACTTATGAACTACCTTATACTGAAGACGACACAAACATCCATGCCCGAGGGGCGATTGAAACCCCCGAAGGGGAACGGCCTCGCGCATCGGAGCGTAGCGCCTCAATGCGCTTGGCCACTCCGCCGCGGCCGTAAATATTCCTTACGAGTTTGATTTAGTTTATTGTGTCATACGATGCCCTATCTCGTAACCGTATATTATGAGTTAGGTTGAGAATCTGGCCAGAGTATTATTTTCCTGAGCGAAATCCTGCCAGTTGATGAATAAGGACTCGGTCTACATGTCTCGATATGCAGTTTAATAACATACTTTCCAGCAGCTTATATAGGTGATAAAGAGGCAAGATTTGTCAAAATTTCTTGGGATCGGATTCTTACTGGGTTTGCCGGCGCTAAGGCGCTCCAGTCACGGTCTGCACGGCCACTACGGTCGGGGGTTCGAATCCCCCTTCGGGCATGGATATTTGTGCCGTCCTAGTTCGTAAGTAGTTCATAAGTAGTTTGTAAGTTTAGGGACTGATGACCCCGTAGTTAAGTCCCATAGACTTTACAAACATTATCATTATCTTACTGGGTTTCAGTAGGGCTAATAGTTTATCTGTGCGTCAGATTTAGAGTATCTGTGACTGGGAGACTCAGTTAATTAGCTTTAAAATCTACTCTTTAGTGCCTGGGCCGAATCTATTTTTTGAATGAGACGATCGCTGATCGCTTCCCGAATGGCTTTGCTTTCTCCCGCGGTACCTTGGATCTCTGTCTTGGGACGCGGAGTGACGTCAAGCTCGTCGTGTGGAGCGTTCTAATGCTAGGTTCAAAGAGGCT
This sequence comes from Locusta migratoria, assembly GCA_026315105.1. NCBI lineage: Eukaryota > Metazoa > Arthropoda > Insecta > Orthoptera > Acrididae > Locusta > Locusta migratoria. The sequence goes on from CM048747.1 coordinate 111,393,897, forward strand.
GGCGGAGTTGCGAGGTGGAACTTGTTCTAGCCAGCAAGCGCAGTCGTTGTACGCCCCGTGGTTGTGGATGTAATTTACGCCAGGAGATACTTCTCAGGCACATGGAAACTTGCTTGTGTTGCATGGCGGTGATTCTGCTTCGGCCGTGGAAATTGACGCTAATCAAACGATGTTCTTCCTTTGAACTTAAAATTTTAGCGGTGTTATTATTCCCACCAGTGCCAGCGTATGTTTTTCGTCTGGTGTATAGTATCCTGCTCAGCCTCCTAATTCAAATTTCAAATGTTTGTATAGTCTATGGGACTTAACTACAGGGTCATCAGTCCCTAAACTTACAAACTACTTATGAACTACTTACGAACCAGGACGGCACAAATATCCATGCCCGAGGGGGGATTCGAACCCCCGACCGTAGTGGCCGTGTAGACCGTGACTGAAGCGCCTCAGTCCCCTCGGCCACCGCGGCCGGCGCCTCCTAATTGTTATAAGAAACAGAGTCAGTATTTATGGACTAGTTATCAAGTTTCTCTGTTCTTGAATCTACGAGTGGGTGCATCATATTGTTACTACATTTTCATAAGACCACAAGCGTGTTGCGTGTCTGTGGCCTAGTCGCAGCGAATTTAAAGCTTTCATTAAGTTTATGTAACGATTTTAATCATTATTATATTCTAAGACCGCTGCTGGGTGTTGAGGAGCGTACAAGAAGCTACGGAAGATTTTCTATGTAATAATTCACTAATATTGTAAATTTAAAGGGTCGGTAAGTCACTGATCATTTCAGAGCAAGTTGTTTTTCAGAGCTGTCGTGAATTCCCCGTGTCTAATCAGTTACGGTGTATTTAATATGGCCGCGGTGGAGTAGCCGAGCGGTCTAAGGCACCTCGCTGACGAGCGCGCAGTTGCTCGCCGTGGAGGTTCGAGACCTCCCTGGGGCATGGGTGTGTATGTTGTCCTTAGGTTAGTTTACTTTAGTTTGTAAGCTACGGACTGATGACCACGCAGTTTGGTCCGATAGATTTACATACATTTGAACATTTTTTATTTAAATTGACTGATAGGTATATATGCAAGACTTACACGCTAGAACAAAATTGTTTACAGATCTGTTCGTAAGGAGGGTACCCGTCACCCTAGTGTTTTGTCTTAAATATTTAACCAGTTGCTTGTTGACTTCTTGAGTTTCTATATTTTAATACGTGAGCACTTAATAACAATCTGACATACAATTAAGGGCCTCTGAAACACAAGTCACCCATCAATGTATTACGAAGGTATTAAATATGTGTGTGCTTCCATATAACGAGTCATGTGCAAGATTTAAAGCTCCATCTTTCCTTCATCCTTATGTTTCTATTTCTTGAATATCAAATTTTGGTAGTTGAAATTATATTATTATTATTTGATTTTCGATTCTTTTGAGATAAGGATTATTACTTTGTTACTGTCGCTTGAGGTTCTGAGCCTGTCCGCATCATTCATCTCGCAGGCCATCCAGGACTGGGGCGTTATTATTCTTCATGCCATGCATGGCGTCCTCTAGTACCGTTAATGTAAAGGAATAGGCAACAATGTCATTTTCTTCGCCATTTTTTGTAGCTTTATCCTCTCAAATCGTTTTTCGGTTTTGCCGTTTAACAGCAAATGGTGGTCTATTTGATGAGACGTTACACTGAATGTTTCAGCAGAATCTGTAATGTGTTCATCGCAAAGGTTTATCAGTAGTTTCCATGCTTAATGGCTGCTACGCTTAATGGCTTTGTTACAGTAATGCAATGCGTTTCTCTTCTGGAGTCAGATATGACAGGCAACAGTGGTTCACCTGTTCGAATTGTTTCTTCAGCGAATGGGTCTTCATTAAATAACTGATCGTATTTCTCTAGCAGAGCCTTTGAGTCCTGGGATGTATGAGGTTTGCATCTCCTACGAATATACTTCAGTGATATGGTTTTCACTGACAAACTGAATTTCCTGGGTCAGTTTCCACTTCGCTATCCTGATCTCCGAAATTAGTCTACTGCGCGCTTTTAATATTAAATCATCTATTCAGCGGCTCTCTGTTGCCTTTGACCTCCGGTAACCGGAACCTCTTTCTTGTATCATGAGGAAATTACAGACCCTGTGTTTTCAGATGTCCTACAGGAGTGCTTCTTTCTCAAACACCTTCGATATTTATGGATGGCACTTTTGTGTCCCAGCTTCGTCGCCACTTTTGTGTCCCTACCTCGTCGCCACTTTTGTGTCTCGTTTCCGTCGTAGGTGTCGGTGGCCAAGTGGAATGAGACCGACACAGGAATAAAGATAGGTACGGAGGGGAGCAGCCAGAAACTAGAAACACTAGAGTAAATTAGAACGAGATATATATTGAACAGAATTTATACAATACTTAACTTTTGCTTAGTTCAGTACACAGAATGCTGATACATAGTTGAGGCCTGCCTAGTGCCTATCCGATAGCCAAGTCTTCACTGGTGCCTATCTGATTCCGAAGTGTTTACTGGTTCCTATCTCAGTCCCAAGTGGACGATGTCGTTCAGAGGTGGCCACGAGCGGAGTTGTCACAGAGGGCGCTCGTGGCTGACGTAAGAACGCCGCGCCGTGCGTGCATGGCGGCGCACGGCGAAAGTAGGTGGCGCGCACTTTGTACTTGTGCGACACCACAGGCACCATCAGAGCTGACTTTGATAAAAAGCTATTTGTACTGGTCTTGGTGGTGGAGTTCTGCCGTTAGGAATACTCCTAGCGTTACCCAGGATACGCCTGATCGTCTGCGGTGGCATATTATCAACGGAACATCTTCGGGGAGGCACGTTCTTTGACCCTCTTGATTAATTGAAGGAATCTATTGGCAGGACATGTTCTTAGAAATAAAAGTATCCGAGGTTTGTTGGAGAGAAGTGTGTTGGGTAAAAGTCGCAGAGGGAGACGGAAGACGAGTACAGCAAATATGTTAAAGGTATGAGGATTGCCTTCGTTATCAGAGAGGCTTGCGCAGCTTGGTAGTGTGAGAACTCTATTAAATCAGTCTTTAGACTGAAGACCATAAAAACACACAATATGAAAATCCACAAATTTATATTTAAAACGTTTCGCCACATTATTTATCAGTTGATCACAATGTCTTCGAAAACAATGTAAATTATTTAAACCTCCATTGATTTGAATGTAATCTGTGTACTGCTTCTTGTTGGCACGTGGAGTAAAGAGTGGTTGCATGATTTTAGGTGATAGGCTCTGAAAGGCGGTTGGAAAAGCAGTAATGTTTAACTGCGTAAAGATGAGTCCGAAACCTTCTGTGAGACATATCTCGGGTATCAGTAATGACGCCCAAGTCGCCTGCCAAAAAAGTTACCCTGAATTTTGTTATTTAATTTTATCCACAACCGGTTTGGGCACATCTGTTTCAGTATTCGTATTTTGCGTAGCTTTAATATTACATAGCATATATTAATATTACGTTAATTTTCAAACTATTCGAAATCCGACGATAAAAGTAGAAACTTGTCAAAACCGTTACCCGACAACCCAAGATGTCGGTATATGGATAGTTTCATATAACCTTCTCTGACAGCGGTCTCGGCAGTTTTGGTGCCGAAGAATTTGATTATAAATGATTAGATCACTCCCCGTACTTGCGAAACGTCAAGTAGATGCGGAATTATATGTAGAAGATAAAGAAATTTCTTTATTAGACATTTAATACACTATCAGCTCGATAAAGCAAGAAACAGTATATTTCTTTGTATAGGGTGAATCAGCTAACACTTGTACCGCAAATATTGCGGAAACGGAAAGTGCGATTGATGTACGGTTTTCACAGAATGGATTGGTAGTGAAGGACTCGTATTGTTACGCAATAAACAGATTGTAAAAATACCTATAAAGTGTATTTTTATGAAAATACACAATTTTTCAAATGCAACAATGGTTGTTACTATCATGCAATGGAATTTTGACACCAGCTGTGTACAAAGAATTTTGAATGACATTATCACGTTTATTTTGGCAGCTACAACTATTAAAGATTTGGGGGCTGAGGCTACGACAGCATAGCCGACTGGCTGGTGTCATGAGACAGTGGGCCGTGCCCCAGGGGCTAGCCACCCGGCCAGTTAGTTACGCTATCGCAGCCTCCGCCCCCGAAACTTTGAACGGTTGTAGCTGCCAAACTAAACGTTATAAAAATGTCATTCTAAATTCCTTGTTGGCTAAAAATCCGAGCCTCGGACTACGAATCCATTCTGTGAAAACCGCACAAAAATCTGACTTTCCGTTTCCGCAATATTTGCGGTGCAAGTGTTAGATGATTCATCTTTTATAGTCAAGCCTGGAGACGTAAGTGATACCCGGAAAATACGAGGCCAACTGCGAGGCAGTTACCTGATTAGGACCCATGTCCTTCGTTGGCACTGCATACTTTCGAAATAATGGCGAAAGTCACTTCAGCGGGCACATCATTGTACAGGGATTGTTGAAGTGGTGTGCTCCGTAATGCATCGTGAATTCTTGGAGTGTCTTATTTTGAAACACATACTTATCTGCAGTATTAACTGTTTCCTTTTGCGAAAACAAATCTCTTGAGGAAACTCCTTAACTGAATTTTGTTATGTAAACTATCGAACGGTTTCGCAACTATAGTGCTTTCATTTCAAGTTAATATCTGGCATTCCTTGACTTCTAAAAGTACCGTGCTGCTCTTTTCATTAGAAACTGCGTAGTATACTCGACCAGTCCGTTACTGTAGCTAAAGCCCACCTCTTTCTCGTAATTACCTCCTGTCAGTGAACTTTTTCGATGTCATAACTTGTATAATGATAGCCAGATTAATAAATAATTTTGGTAACGAGGTAATTCTGAACCAGCTGAAAAATTATTCTATCAGACCACAAAAAAGGCAACTCTGTTCTTGTTTTAAGTATTCTGCCGGAAAATTGGGGGCCAACTGTTCTTCTTCCGCTTTACCACCTACTTCTTTTCTAGCATTTTCACTGTCTCCCTGCCTTGTTTTTACCCGATTCCTTTTCTCTCACAATACCATCGTCTCTTTCTCATAACTGATGTGTGTCTCTTCCATTGCTACTCTCTACACATGTACTTCCGGTGGTTTAAACAGATAAACTTTAACTCATAGTTTTAGCACTTGGGGGTGGGAAGGAGGAAAGTGCACAGAATATTTCTTGTTAAAGTTGTAAAAATACTCGTTAATAGATAATATTGATTATAATTTGTTTTAAAAGGTTATTATTTTATTTTATTCTTTTTTATTCTCGGATAGCTCAGTATTGCCGCGGTGGAGTATCCGAGCGGTCTAAAGCCTCTCTCTGCGGAGCGCGCTGTTGCTCGCAATTGGAGGTTCGAGTCTTCTCTGGGGCATGGGTGTGTGTGTTGTCCTTAGGTTAGTTTACCTTAGTTTAAGTTGTTTGTAAACTACGGACTGATTACCACGCAGTTTGGTCCGATAGATTTAAAAAAAAAAAAAAAAAAAAAAAAAAAAAAAAAAAAAAAAAAAAAAAAAAAAAAAAAACCCTCAGTATAGGTGAAATTTTACTTAAAGGTCTCTGATTTGTATGAGTATTTTTACAACATAGTTCCACCTAACGAATAGTAAAATATCGTTCAATTTCAATTTGATAGTAGTTACTTGAAATGCTACATGGAACCAAATACCTGCAACGAACCTATGGTAGTTTTGTTTAGTGAAGATTTTAAATATTTTATTTCACTGTCCACGGTTTGATAGCTACACACCAAAATGAAAAAGAAATGAAGACCCCTGACATGAAAACTGATTCTCCTTAATTGCTTTCTAAAATCTGCCTATTCAGAGGATTATTAAATGAGATGATTATTTCATCCTTCCCATCGAGTCTGAAATACGAGGCGCGTCCAGAAAGTAAGTTCCGTTTCAATTTATCTCCGTTGATACGTTGCGATTGCAGTTCCGCACATGCGCTTTGTGTATCAAGGAGAAGAACGTGCGCCATTTGGAGATCGCTCTCGGTTACGCACGCTTTGTTGTGCTTATTTGAAATGTCGGCGTTGATTGAAAATCCCGCCGCCTGTGAAATCAGGTCGGTGATTCGGTTTCTGAATGCGAGGAAAGTGAAATCAAGTGAAATTTATCGGCAAATTTGCGATGTTTACGGACCAAACGCGATGAGTGAGAAGATGGGTCCGACAGTTCAATGGCGGGCGTAGTGATGTGCACGATGAAGAACGAAGTGGGCATCCACCTTTGGTTACAGAAGAACTGGTTCACGCGATTGATAACAAGATCCAGGAAAACCGTAGGTTTACAATTAGTGCTCTCGCTATGGACTTCCCCCAAATTTCACTGTTTCCAAGTGGTTGAAGACACAGGCGGCAGTTTTCTATGAAGAAGGTATACAAAACCTGGTGCCACGCTATGCGAAATGCCTGCAATATTTCGGCAGTTGTGTGTCAAAGAAGTTTAAGAGTTGTAGAATTTCCTGCAATAAAAATTTCTTCTGTATCTGGGTACAATTTCAGTTTATTACCAAACGGAACTTACTTTCTGGACGCGCCTCGTATAAGCCACTGTTAAGGGTTAATAACACCTCACAACCTGTATTTCTTCATACCATTCCTTTGTCGTAAAATTACATTTACCACTGCATTTTTATAAAAACTGTCGCGTCCAGATGAGCTGAAATAAAATTAATGAATCATTACTAGTTTGGTTATCACCCGACACTGATTTATATGAATTGCTGTTTATATGTTTGCCACGTAATGACGGAAGGATGCTGCAATCCAGTTCGATGGCTCCCCGCTGCAACAACTGCTAACATTATTTCTAAAAATCTCTTGAAACTGAGTTAAAATGTTCCAACACTAACTGAAGTTGACACACGTATCATTTTTATGTAATACAGAAGTCATAAAATTCCCTAATTCCCCTGTTCTCGACTATTAGCTTGAACGTTTCAGGATTAAAATTATGCTTTAAGTTTATTGTAAATCGTAAATTGCACACATTATTAAAAGAATGGATGGTTATAGGATACGTAATTTGCGCTCCATATTAAGCAAAAGCATGTCTTTAACGCATCTCAATTTATTAATTCATACTCATGAACTACTTGCTGCCGTGTATAAATGGCCGTGCGGTCTAAGGCGTCATGCCGTCAGAGGTTAGAGACTTCACTCGGGCATGGGTTTGTGTGTCTTGAGCGTCAGTTAAAGTAGTTCGTGAGTCTAGGGACCGATGACCTTATAAGTTTGGTCGCTTAAGATTACAAACATTTTAACCTGTTTTAACTACCTGTTGCACAGTGATATAATTTTGCAGGTACATGCATGCTAAATGTTTGGGGAGTGGCCGGCCGTGGTGGCCGAGCGTTCTGCGGCGCGCCAGTCAGTCTGCACGGCCACTACGGTCGGGGGTTCGAATCCCTTCTCGGGCATTAATATTTGTGCCGTCTTTAGTATTAGCTAGTTCATAAGTAGTTTGTAAGTTTAGGGACTGATGACTCAGTAGTTAAGTCCGATAAGCTCTACAAACATTTCAACAGTTTTTGGGAGTGTCATTACTAATAAAGGAGAACAGATAAACATCACGCCTGATGCTGGAGTTTTACGGCACGCCGATGCAAGCAGAAGGTAGTTATATAATTTTGATGGTGCATTCATTGATATATGTTGATATTATTCAGTGCGTTGTGAATACAGTTAAGTAGTTAAAAAGTAATAAAGTAAAACGTTCTGGCAGACCGTTGAACAAGATTTCAATACGTTGTACAGTTTGTGGAGTAAAGTTTAACTGAAGTGTCTCATCCTACCAGCCTCCATTGTTACATGTCCACGGCACTAATTCCGTATAATAATAATTTCGAGTGGCACATTGGCCTGGTGCAAGTCTTTCAATTGGACGCCACTTCGGCGACTTGCGTGTCCCAGTCATCCAACCGTGGGAAGGGGACCTACAGATTAACGTGGAATTCGAACCAAGTGTCGTTTCCGGTGACTCCTCACGTCGTGAGAGTTGAAGGATGGATAAAACACAGACTGAAAAAATCCGAGATCCGACCCGCGACTCCTCGGTTTCCAGTCAGGCACTTTACTCCAGGACCACCGGGCCCGACATTAATTTCCTTAATTCAACTTTCCTATATTTTTGTTGGTAGTCAGTTCTTAAAATCATCTGTGTTTGTTTTTCAGAGTTTTATATTCGTGTATTTGTGACATATTATTCTTTAGAATTTTCATCTGTAATCTGCATTGAAATTGAGAATACGTAATTCATTGCCGGCCGCGGTGGCCGCGGGGACTGAGGCGCTTCAGTCACGGTCTGCACGGCCACTATGGTCGGGGGTTCGAATCCCCCCCTCGGGCATGGATATTTGTGCCGTCCTAGTTCGTAAGTAGTTCATAAGTAGTTTGTAAGTTTAGGGACTGATGACCCCGTAGGTAAGTCCTATGAGCTATACAAACATTTGAACATTTGAACGTAATTCATTATTTAATAACAGATATATGGCTAAATAGTCATGAAATCCTAAACTAAGAATTGAATGTATACTGCAGAGAAACGCTGAACACTGAACATCGAAAGGGGAGACATTATTATAGTGATAAAAAATAAGATTCTACAAATGAAATTATTATAGACTCGGAATGTGAAATAACATCGGTCAGGGTTAAAAGTAGCTCCAACACGGTAAACCGATGTTTTCGTATACCCCTAACTCAGCAACAGCAGCAACAGTAGCAACAGCAGTGGCGAAGCAACTGAAGAAAAATTGGAAAATAAACTGGTCAAAACAATTTGAGGATTAGTTGAGATATCTATGTTCTGCTATCATCGGCAGTATGAACTAAAATAGTTTGACGTCTTTCTGTCGGTTCTATGGAGTGGAGACAACATTACGGCACCAGAGATAGTGGTTGCTGCAGAGGAAGTTGGACTTGTTTACAAAGTAAATTACACAAGCAGTTGGGAACAGATAGTGCAGCGAGCAGGTAGTGTATTCCAGCAGCAACAATGTGACTTACCCGAAGTTTGGCTTGGAGAGCCATAGGAAGGTTGGAATTGGGACAGAGTCAGAGGAGGTGGCCGCAGCTATCAGAGTATCCCAAAGTGTGATTTCAAACAGGAACCGCTAAAATAAGGCAAGGCTAAGGTCGTCCACGCCTAACATCAACAAAAGATGACCGTTATCTCCGGTTAACAGCCGGACGAGACAGGAGGCTGAATGCAACTCTGCTGCAACGCACCTTCCAGGCACTGTGGACTCTGCGCACGGAGGCCTATGGCGTGTGTCCCATTACAACTACGACACCGTTTAGCCCACAAAAACAGGGCGGAGGGACATCAGAATTGTAACGATTGGCGCCGGGTCCTCTTCACAGATGAATCAAAATTTTGTGTTCAGCCGGACAATCGTCGTTCCCTCATCTACAGAGAATGCTTATGTGCAGGAAACATTACCATATTATGGTAGTGGACGAATGGTGTGGGCAGGAGTCAGCATTGGTGTACGTACGGACTTCTATGTTGTTCAGAATGACGCTTTGACTACTCAGAGGTATACTCGAGATCCTTCGATCTTTTGTGGTGTTCTACGTAAGTGCGGCTCGGTAGTACAGTGGTAAACTGTCAGACTACAACTCCAAAGGTTTCGGGGTTCAATCCCCGCCCTGTCTTAGGATTTTTATCTGTCATTTTCCACTTCTTTCGCCTCTGACAGTGTTGCTGATGTGAAAAATATCGAGTAGCACCGTGGTTCAGAAACCACGTTAAACTGTAGGTCCTCCCATAACTGGCTGGTAAGTCAGTTCGAAGCTCAGAGGAAGGCAACGACATACCATCCCCAAACAGGACAATGTCAAGTAAAGCACTGTGGTGTTCAAACCAATCTTCGCATTGTTGACTGCTTTACCTTTTTACCTTACGCTGGGTTTCTTTTGGTGGACGATAACGATCCCCACAGAGCTGCACTGGTAGACATTATGCTAGAAGCTGAGAGTATTGAACGAATGAAATGGTCAGCTTGTTCATTGGACTTGACCCTGAATGAGCATGTCTCTGATACACTTTGCAGACGCACTGCAGCCATACCAGCACCTCCCATAACGCTTGCAGAGCTGAATACTGCACTCATGGAAGAATGGCCAAATATCCATCAAGAGCTGATTGATAACCTCACACTGTCCATGCCACGCAGGTGTGCAACAGTACCGATCGTCTGAGGTAATCAAACACTATAACAGAGAGCAACACGAGTGACTTTCACACTATTGTGGCAGCCCCATGGTGCCTCGGTCTAAGGCATCTCCATGTGAACCTGAAGTAAAGATTCTAGACAGCAAAATATCGTACGTACTGTATGACACACACATTACAATTGTAACCAATACCTGAAAAAATACATTACCGTATGTAATGTGTGTATATCTCAACTCTTCCTTTAATTGTTTTGAGCAGTTTTTTTCCATAGATTTCCTAGTCATGTTATAGTTTTAGGGGAGATTTTATTTTACAGTATATAGACTGGTAAAGTATTTAAGAGAATCGAGCGATGTTGTCCTAAGTAATTTATCCGAAAATTACCTGCAACATATAAATAGAGAGCCGACGTTTTATGCCTTCTGACAATACACCCGAACCTTTCGACTATGCGTAAAACAGGGATTCAGTAATCGTGAGGCTGTTTCAGCATCAGTGAATACAGCTGTAAATAAAAATATCAAGAAAGGTAGTAAGATCATTCTGTTCATAAAAGCGAAAAGGGACAATCTTCAGAGTACTTTATTGCGCAACACGTCAGAGGGATAGAAAAACAATTAAAATCGCTGCACAGAAGAAAGTCGCTGGAACTGATGGAATGCCTATTCGATTTTATAGCAGTGCACGGTAGATCTGTAGAGTCAAGCGTTTCTAAGGTTTCACTATTTAAAGAAGGGTCGTCGAAAGGCTGCACAAAATTATACGCCTCTGTCCCCGATGTCGGTTAGTTGTAGAATTTTGAAACGCGTTTTATGTTCAGGTATTAAGATACATCTAGAGATAATAAATGTCCCCTGTATTAATCAATGTAGGTTCCAAAAGCAACGATCATGTGAAACTCAGCTCGCACTGTTCATCCACCACACCCAGAGTGCTTTAGATATAGCATTCCAGGTAGATACCGGGGGTCTTGACCTCAGCAAGACGTTCTGTATGATATCACAGCGTCACCTGATGAACAAATTGCGAGCATATGAATTATCAGACCAACTGTGTGACTGAGTTGGGGCGTTTCTATAGCTAACAGAACGGAGCATGTCTTTCTCAACGGAGAGAAGTCTTCAGTCGTGGAAGTGATTTCTGCCGTGTTCCAACAGTATGTTATAGGGCCCTTGATTCTTACAAATAAAAGACCTCGCAGAAGTGGCAAGTCTAGAAAAGTGTAGCGAAAAGTAAAAGGATCTAAAGCGTATCGACGAGTGGTGCAGGGAATGGCAATTGACCCTCAGCACAAACGAAGTGCTTCGTTTACATAGGAAAAAACAAGCCTTTGTTACATATTTACTCAATAGCAGGACAAAAACTGGAAGCAAACATTTCTATAAAATATCTGGTAGTAAACATAAGAAGCTATTTGAAATCAAACAAGCATATGAAATTAATCGTGGGTAAGGCAGATGCCAGGATGGAAGAATCCTCAAGAAGTGTAGTCCGTCCACAAACGAAGTAGAACAGATCCAACGGAGAGCTGAACGTTTCGTTTCAGGCACATTCACTTAGGCTTGAAAGCGTCACAGAGATGATCGGGAAACTCCAATAACTGACGCTTCAAGGAGTGGTTCTTCATCAAGACACGCCGTTATGTCAAAGATCCGAGAGCATACGTTCCTCGAAGAGTCATCCAGTATAATGTTTCCTCTGACGTATATCTCGCGAAAAGACCACATAGGACATAGGGATTGGTACTATTTATTTACAGATCAGAACAGTCAATATGGATACAATTTGCACTAAATCGTTATATACGTTATATACTTTAGCTTGGCGACCGTGGCAGGACGCATATTGCACTTTCCAGTATTCTAATATATTTTTACTTTTTGTAAATAATTCTTAATTGGAGAAAAGAAGTGAAAAGATCGATATAGAGAGCCATATGAGGCATCGAAGGAGCGGCAATTATGCACGCAAGAACATTTACATTCCATCAGTGTAGTTCCTTGTATCAGGTAATAGAAAAATCTTACATTTGTTTATGATAGTTTCAGTGCAGTTGTAGGAATTTTATTATAAAATGGCCTTCTCTAATGTAACAAACCTGGAAACGCGATGGGATTGTTTAATTAATAAATATCTATTAAATTTCTTCTCTCAACACGGCACTCAATTGAATTGTGTAAATTAACACAGTTCAAAGAAAGGTAATAAATCCATAAAAAGGGTGCACTTCAATAGCATAAAAAAGTCATGTTCAAAGATATTTGTCACCAAACTACACACACACACACACACACACACACACACACACACACACACACACACACACACCTTAGTCCGCCTGTTACCGTAGTTACTTCTGATTTCGGTTGTTTCATTCCTGCAGAGAAAATCCAGAATGTACATAGTCTCCCTCTCTTGCAAAGAATCCACGATTTGTTTTGTCGAAAACCAGCCATTTTACGAAAACACTATTTCCTTTATTTATTTTTAGTCATGTTCTGCAGAAATCTTTGTTGAACCTCCTGAACCTCCCTCGGGCATACATGTTTGTTTTCTTCTTAGGATAAGTTAAAGCAATTTGTAACTTTATAGGCCGATGACCACTGTAGTTAGGTCCCGTAGCTTTACAAACATTTGAATTTGAAACCATCCAAAAGATACTTTCTGCAAAATTTTTTAATATATCGGTAAATACGTTGTGGTGTCGCCTTTTCTTTTTTCTTTTTTTTTTTTTTTTTTTTTTTTCCGTCTACTAATTACAATAAGAATCACTGAATTTCTGAATTTAGATTTCCGTCAATCTCTCATCCTGATTTTACAGTGCAAAGTAGACTCGAGCTACCTCGCAGAAATCCATTACCTGGAATAGGATCAGCAGCTGTTACATAGGAATTGTTCAAAGAGCTGCAGGGCTGCTACCGCACATGCACAGTGCGGAAATTCGTATTCAAAGAGCAATCCTGCAGCATGCTGCAGCCTACCGGCTGTTCAAGGAAGCTCCTGGCTGCAGCGTCTTGGCAGCATGAGCTGCAGGGAAAATTTCCTCCTGCAGCCCTCGGTCAACGGGAAAGACAGGCCCCAGCGCGGTCGTCTTGCCACGTAAGCAAGGTAGTTTCGAGCCGGCGCGATCGCTAGCTCAGTGGCTGCCCGCTATGACGCAGTGGGGTGTGCCCCAGCGGCCGACCAATCGGCTAGCGATCGCGCCGACTCGGAACTACTTTGCTTACGTGGCAAGACGACCGCGCTGGGGCCTGTCTTTCCCGTTGGCCGCGTCTGCAGCCCGTAGCCAGCGAGAAAGACAGGCCTCAGCGCGTAACGTAAGCAAGGTAGTTCTGAGCCGGCGCGATCGCTAGCCGATTGGTCGGCTGCTGGGGCACACCCCACTGCATCATAGCGGGCAGCCACTGAGCTAGAGGTCAGTTCGGCTCGGAAGTACCTTGCTTATGTGGCATGAGGTGCTCGCTGAGGCCTGTATTTCCCGTTGACCATGCCTGCAGCCTGACTGACGTCATCGGTACCGCGCATGCGCTGTAGAGCCTGCTTTGCTGCTGCAGGAAGCTGCAGCCCTGCAGTTCTTTGAACGAACCAAGAGCACTTTATTGTTTTTCATTATGTGTGATTTTTATCAACTGAACCTCACATTATAGTTAACTATTTGAAATAGCCCTAAGCAATGGGAGGTTTAAATATCTTTCCATAAGAGAGCTACTGAATCATACCACAGCTGAAGCTTTCAGAATACAAAATACGAAGTGGTTAAATGTTTTTTTGTCAACCTCTTGGAATGTAAAATTCCTTATTGTCTATTTGTAAGCTATTTGAGAGACAAATATTTATTTTGTGTATTTGTCTGAATACATCTGCAATCTGAGAACTAGATATGGAGCAGCTACCCATGTATGTCTGGAGTGCACATCCATTACTACCAACATTTATTTCTAACGTCTTAAGTAAACCAAATGTTTTTCTTTTTTTATGAATGTGAGTGTAACTATTCTGCTGTAGACACTGGTAGTGACTTATGAGCGCGTGTTTTATGGTATATTTGCCTTAATTGCATGTTTCGTATTTGTTTTTCAAGTTGTGCAAATATTGATAATTCCATTTAAATTAAATTAACTGAATTAAAACTAATAAAACGGTGTTTCAATTTCTTTCAATCTGTATTGATCCTTCAATTGTGGAAGGACTGTACCTTGAACAATGATCGATTTAGTTGTGAATGGGAACTGGGAGGTCACTTCCTTGATGTCGTACAGCTAACTGGATTTTTCTAAAGTAAATGTTTTAAAATGTATACATGGCTCCAAACCCAGCTACTCCACTGAAAAACCTAAGTACGCTGCAGACTTTTTCAGGTACTTTTCTCCTTCAGTTGGTATACATTTAAAAAAATTCTGATACCTTGGGGGCAAAAGAAACCAAAAATTGAAAGGACGTCGAAACTGGCTGTTTCCGAAAAATTCCTACAGTGATGTCCTTCTAAACGACCTGTATCGACTAGCGGACATAAAAGGCTTTCTGCAGAAACACAAGGGGAGGTGGTTGCGCCAGCTGGCAGACAGCTGGACGATGTGTCGTTGCAAGCGAGAAGACAGAGTCCTCTATGAAAGCAACTGGGAGAGAGATGAACATAGAGATTTTCTTGAGTACGCCTTTCAGGCTTAGTAACTGAGATTTCAGTAATCACTGTCGCGGAAATCGATCAGTCAATCCGGTAATCCTTAGCTGTGAGTTCCTCTTCTTGATTTTGCGCCAATCGACCTTAGTTCCTAGTAAACTTAATTTTTCAATTTTGTTAGTGATTAAGATAATTAAACATGTTTGTATTTTATTCAGCGCAACTACTCCATTCATTTATGTCAAATTTTGTAATAGACAATTTAATTTATTCAACTTTGACCTTTGTTATGAAGCTGTCTCATCTGGCCACAAAATTAATTATAGTGTCACTACTCTTCTACCCCTGTGAAGTCTGCAGGTCCATTATTAAAGTTAATTAAACATCCCTCGGTTACGAAAAACAATCAACAGAGCTCACTGTGTATATACATATACTGGATGAATAAAAACTGCCACATTTGGAGGTCGGGTTGCGATCCCTCATTCAGGTACAAGATACACGTTTATACACGTTTACCTAACAAAATCATATCGACTGCATTTTGAAAACAAGAGGTATGAAAACGAATAGCTGGCAACACTGCCTATGTCGACAAAAAATGAATAAGGAACCTGATGAACATTGGCAGCACAGCTTCAAGGTGGGAGTGGGTACATCTCCCTGCTGGCTACTCGGTGAGCCACGACGTCTGGCCTGGCAGGGCGGCACACGTCACAGCACGTTCCTCTGTACGTTCCAAACTAACTTGAGTACAGTAACGAGCAAGGCTCACATGAAAGGTCTCATCGAGACGCAAAGTTTGGTATAACCGTACTATCTGCAACATTTATATTGCGCATCATAATGAACTTTTAATAACAATTAATAAAAGACAGATACACGAACAGCGAGACAGTGATAAGTTGCAGGTATCGTAAACATACACTATGACCTGAATGAAACTTTCACTCTGCAGCGGAGTGTACGCTTTTATGAAACTTCCTGGCAGATCAAAGTTGTGTGTCGGAACCGGGACTCGAACCTTGCAAGACTAGCACTCCTGGAAGAAAGGATATGGTGAAGACATAGATTAGTCACAGCATAATGAATGTTTCCAGAATGGCAGAAGTTGTGAGGACGGGCCGTGAGTCGTGTCGGGGTAGCTCAGTGGTAGAGCGATTGCCGCGGGGAAAGGTCCGAGGTTCGAGTCCCGATTCCGGCATACAATTTTAATCTGCCAGGAACTTTTACATTATGACCTGTTTAGAATATATTATTTTTGATCAAAATACCCACGGGTGTACTGCCGGTCTATAGTGTCCAACGGGCACAATATTTCGGCGATCATACATGTCGCCATCATCAGGTGAACTGACGGACTGAGCTCCTGGAAACGCGCCGGCACGGAGATCCGAACGCTACGGCTGCTCGAAGGGAACTGGGTTCTAGCCCGGTAGCGGGCCATTTAAATACCCGCGGCCCGCGGAGCGACCCCTCCGCGGTCCGCGCCCCGCGCCGCGGCCGCGCAGTGGAACCGATTGCGCCGGCGTCTGAGAAGACGTCGGTGTGAGGGCTCTGTCCGCCGTGGTCGTCACTTCGTTACGTTTGCTAGATTTACTCTTACGGGGAGGAGATGTATCGCAGCATGAAGAAATTTGAAAAGTTGCGCCACCGTAGATGTCGTTTGTTAAGTACTCTTGTTTTTCTAAAGAGAGGTTAATTAAGAGTAAATCTAGCAAACGTAACGAAGTGACGACCACGGAGGACAGAGCCCTCACACCGACGTCTTCTCAGACGCCGGCGCAATCGGTTCCACTGCGCGGCCACGGCGCGGGGCGCGGACCGCGGAGGGGTCGCTCCGCGGGCCGCGGGTATTTAAATGGCCCGCTACCGGGCTAGAACCCAGTTCCCTTCGAGCAGCCGTAGCGTGCGGATCTCCGTGCCGGCGCGTTTCCAGGAGCTCAGTCCGTCAGTTCACCTGATGATGGCGACATGTATGATCGCCGAAATATTGTGCCCGTTGGACACTATAGACCGGCAGTACACCCGTGGATATTTTGATCATCAAATACGCCGGGAGAAACTGAAGAATCATATATTATTTTTGTTTATTTTAATATGTTGTCTTTGTGTAAACTAAATTATTTTGTTTATCGACCGAAATTTGTTTAAATTTATGAGCACAGTAATTTAGAACAGTGTATTAAAAAGAGGACTGGAAAGTCTACCTTAAAAACACTTTACCTAAGTGATTACTTAAATATTCATTGAACAACGGCAGAAAGATTTATCGGTCATTCTGAAAATGTTCATTTGTTTAAACTTAAGCTCTGGGGGTATTATTAGTGTTAAAGTATGTATTTGCATTAGAATCTTACCGCCCAATTATCGATGCCGTCACATCAAAATTTCAATCAGTGTTTAAAAAGTTTGTACACTACTGGGAGATCACTGAATCTTCTTGTGGGGACGTATTACTGGAATGACGTCGCAGATCGTATAGAAGTGGGTGCCGGGAAGCGGCCCAGCATCAGTCGACGGCAGTTCAGTCTTGATGGCAGACATATGTTGCGAGTGCAGTGGACTCGTGTGAGACGATAAGTGTTGAACATATCTGCAGAATCCGCTGCACTGGACTCTGAAATATTTTCGAATGTGTGTGGACTTTGAACAGTAGTCGGAAGTCAGAAATTATTCATCGCTTTCTAACTTGGGTTTTTGGATAGAACAATGAACTTTAACAGTAATTATTTTAGGAACACTATCCAAATGATCAAATATTCATATAGCTATTTTGTTAGCAATATTGGAGGCTCGAGCTAATCATATCAGACGGAGTCTAACGAATTTAGTGGTTCTCGCCAAACATAATCATGCAATAGACAGTAAACAGTTTTAGTAAAAACGAAAACCTCTCGTTGTAGTCAGTTATTGAGTAGATGGCGCCCTTGTTAAACATTCCCTGACATTGAAATTGAAAGTTTAGTACGAACAGCAAAAGGTAACAGGAATAAGTCATCCCTAAGACAAAGTTAGTTACAACCCAACCTCCCACCATTCTTATTTAATGCGAGTGTATTTAGTCATTTTGGAAGGGGGTCATCAACAAGACAGCAGGTAACTCATTAATGCTTTATAGATTCCATTTCTATGCAGTCCTTAATAAAAGATACAAAAAATTCGTAGTCAGATGGTATCCAAGCGTTCGTCCTATTTCAGACGAGAAGCGGACTATTTTAATCATTCAATGCACAAAGACGTGCTTCAGTTTGATGTTTAATGGTTTTTGTATTGGATATGAAAGTTTTATTTATTTGTTTCTTTTTAATGATTCGAAAGTTTTAGCTCGTTGCCATTTGACTCAATATTCTGACAAAAGTTTGTCATATTTTGGGGCGATCCTTTCTATCATTTCATTAAGGATAACTGCCAAGATAGGATTTTTTGTTTTGATTACCGGTTTGGGCAGGTTAAGCTGTCACCATCGGATCTTTCATTTAATTCATCACATGAAACTTCAGAAGACTGCAATTTAATTTATCGAAACCGGCAATTGAAACAAAACTATCTTGACAGTTGTAATTAATAAAAATTATTTTTTACTTTGTTACAGTTTCGAAAAAGAAGGGATTCTAATCAATATGTGTAAAATTTATTTACATAAATTAATTTAAGGTCTCATTTAATACCAAACATTGTTCTGTGGTTTTCTGCAGTCCTTTCTCTCGGTCATGATTGTTAAAGACGCGAACTTTGCATCTCTCCTCTACAAATCGTGTACGTTGATGGACTTAAACCATTGTTCTTTCGTAATTATAACTGTTAGAACCAGAATATTGTAATTTTTTTTCACTAGATGTACCTTCGGACAAACTGCTGTCGTCTGGTGTCTTACACCATGTATATGTAAGCTATGAACAAAGATGGTAACATTTTTAGGTTTACAATTTATATACATTAATGTCTGTGGTTGTAGTAAAGAACGTGATATTTGATAAATTACATCATTAAAAACAATCATCAAATATTATGATCTTTTATACATCCATAGACATACATACACACACATATATATATATATATATATATATATATATATATATATATATATATATATATATATATATATATATATATATATATATATTACTAACTTCGTTCCTCTTTGTTTCATCAGTGAAATTTTATCAGACTTATAAAATATATACTCTCTGTAAACAGATAATGTCAATAGAGAGATCTGTACCACGAAATTAATAAATTGAATACATTTTATAATATATAAGAGCAAACAAGAGCACTCCAGAACATTAAACTCTAAGAGAAAATCGTAAATATTTAAACCAAATACTATAAATTGAACGTAAAGTAACATTCTTTATTTACGTTATGTGTACGTATATATTGCAGTTGACTGACTTTAGAATGGCAAACAGCCGAAACAAACGTCGTCATTAAATAAGACCTATAAATAAAATAAAAATGCAGCACTCAATGTAATAAAAGTTTAAAATGCATTGCTGGAAGAATAAGATTGAAAGATCACAGCATAAAAATCGAATAAGTCGGTTAATACAGAGTACCTCTGAATACGGTATATACTACACCACAAATACTTGACATTTTGTGAATTTTATTTATGGAATACTTGGCTATGTAATATTAACGAAAATATTTTTTCACACACACCTGGCGACGGTAGTTTTACCGAAGGTATATCTAGTGACATTTATTACATTGTCTGGTTCAACCAATTACAGTTGTCAATCCACGTCATTGGGCCCAAGATATAAAATGTTTTCGACATTGTTCTTTCCGTGAGAAAGATTCTTCTACATTCCCTCTAGTGACTGTTGGAATCCCCTGCAATGGAAAACCGTCCTAGACTCAACGCCACATCTCGACAAAGCGCTCGCATCTCCCTGCGCGCCTGGGAAAGCAGATCGCCTAGATCGATAAAAATTAATCCGGCCGGCGCGGCGGCTGGAGAGCTTGTTGCCGGAGATGGGCGCCCGCCGCGCCTGCGACCCATAAAAAGTAACGCAGCTGGAGATTGCGCGGAATATCGGCGCAGCTTATCATGGGCACCCGGCTGTTAGCCAGGGCGCGATTGCCTCGCCCGGCGTCTTCCCGGCTAATCCTGCGCCACCCGTATTTGCATTGATCGGCTCGAGAGCCGGATAGCCAATGCAAATCGATGCCGCGTCGCCCGCGGCCAGCGGAAAGGGAGAATTAGGCGAGGCGTCCCGCCGTTCAGGACGACGGCACTGCTGGGACACCCGCCTGGCGCTGATAGCGAGCGACGGAAAACTGTAAGCGGAAAAGTGCGCGCGGGCAGTTGCAGCGCAACGAGGTATCATTATGTAACACGAAACTGAGGGTACAGACTTTGAATATTTATCATACAAGAAGGCGTACATAATTCGAAAGGGGGTTTATTAATAATCATACTGTATGTAGATAGGGAACAGGTCACCGTAAAGACGAACGCTGAGCCACCGATAGACACAAATAAAAGACACACAAACACACACACACACACACACAATTCTAAATTTTCGGCCGCGGCCTTCCTTAGAAATAGAACACTCATTCACACAATAAATCAGGCACACTCATCCACACACGTCAGCCATCTCTGACCGCCCAACACAGTCTGACACAGCAAGTGGAAGGAGTGGGAGGGGGAATGGGGGGAAGGAGCGGAGGAGGCGGGGAAGTGGAGAGGGAAGATAAGGGTGGGGATAGAACAAGCAGAGGCAATGTCAGGCGGAAAATGAGAAGCAGTCTACAACCCTTCAAAGTTTCAGGGGCAGATACCACACGCTGTACATAATATATGGCTGTGTGGTGGGTGATGGATGTTATGGCGGTGGGAAGTTGATTTACATGAGATGTTCAAATGTGTGTCCATGTTCCTCAATGCCACGAATGAGGACCATGGCGCACCAACCATCTTCCTGCACACCTGTTTAGTTATTCCAGAACAGCATGCGCAGAATAGGCTGGGTGACCATCGTGCTGCATCCACATATGGACTCTCGTGTGTAGACACACATGTTCAAGAAGACCACCCAAACTGTCGGCTATAAAAGCGCGATATAACTCACTGTCAGTGTACCTGGGAAGTAGTGTGGACCGATGATTTCATCACCAAGGATTCCACACCACACGTCAATAGACCCCCTACGTTGACGGCCGACAGGTCGTACCCACCGAGGATTGTCTGCGGTCAAATAGTGCATGTTATGGCGATTCACTGCACCATAATTTGTGAACGTGGACTCATCAGAGACCATAACACTTTGTAAAGACTCCAGCGTGAAATTACGCATGGCCCACTCACAGGATGTCACTCTTGCACTCTTGCAGCTCCTGGGTCAGTGACAGGCGGTACGGGTGAAACCTGTGACCGTGTACTATACGCCACACAGATGTGAGACTGACACCAGCGACTGCAGCAACGGCTCGTAAGCTGACATGAGGATCGTGGTGTAGCGCAGCTAAGACAAACACCTCCGTCTCCTCACTTCTTGCAGGTCTTCGTCTGTTACTGCGGCGCATTACCAAGCTGCCTGTTTCTCGAAGTCGTTGTTCGGCACGTAAGAACGTAATGGCTGCCGGGGCTCTTCGCCTAGGATACTTCACGGCATACGCCCTGGCTGCTTCAGTGGCATCGTGTCGGCACTCGCTGAGCATCAGCAACATGTCAGCGTACTCGTTGTTCGTGTATGCCATCGTCATCCGATGTCAGTAACTGTGGTATATTGAGCCCCGGTTGTTTGTGTGCTCCAACTGTCGGGTGTACGGCTGTGTGTGGCGACAGTCGGCAGTCTAACAGCGCATCGAGGAAGCTTCTCGCTCCTTGACACCGGCGACGTTACAACTCGGCCGCACCACATTTAGAAGGCGCATTGCATTATGCGCAGTGTTTGTGGTATCTGCCCCTGAATCTTTGAAGAGTTGTAGCTCCCAAACTAACAGTGATAGGAATGTAGTTTAAACTGATTTGGACGCAGCTGGTTTCAACGAATCCAATGCACGTTAGAAAAAAATTATTGTTCCATTTAAAAAAAGTATATCTTTCTGCTGTAACTCTTTGATACTATACTATGATACAATAAACTATGTTCATAGCTCCGCAGAAAGTGTAACATTTCTTGTGTTGACCTACCGCATTAAAATTTCCCGTCATCTATTATTTTATAAGTTACAGAGGCAAACACACTTAGTGAAACACCCTGTATATATATAAATATATATAACCCCCGTTAAAAAAGGAAGCACACAGTAAGGAAAGGGGCATGAATCGGAAGGAAATGTAGGATGGGAGGGGGACTGTGGGGCATGGAATGTAGGATGTTAGATTCTGAGGTTGAGGCCAGGATGGTTGCGGGACCGTAGGATGTGCTGTAGGGATAATTCCCATCTCCGCAATTCAGAAAAGCTGGTGGAGGAGGGGAGGATCCAGATGGCTCGGGTGGTGAAGCAGCTGTTAAAGTCCAAGGTGTTGTGCTCCGCTGCATGCTGCGCAACAGGATAGTTCATATTGCTCTTGGCAGCAGTTTGATGGTGGCCATTCATCCTGATGGAGAGGCGGTTAGTTGTCATTCCAATGTAGAATGCAGAGCAGTGATTACAGCGGAGTTGGTGTGTTTGTGTGTCTTTAATTTGTGTCTATCGGCGGCTCAACGTTCGTTTTTATGGTGTTGTTCCCTATCTACATATCATTATTAACATTCCTTATGGGCCTTCCATTGTTGAAAGGTGGTTTTCCATAGATATTGCGAATATAAAAGTTATGTGTGCACGTAGCCGTTAAGAGTGGTAAAAATCAAAATAAATTTTAAGATGATACTCCAAAATTTCCATTCTATGGAAAATTTGGAGTATCATCTTAAAATTTATTTTTATTTTTACCACTCTTAACGGCTACGTGCACACATAACTTTTTTTCTTTTTTTCTTTTTTTTTTCTTTTTTCCACTTGGATACAGTCAGCCGTCGGGCTGTCGTAAGTCTTCTCTATCTCCGTGGGAGTACACCATGGATCTGCTCTTTGACCCCTTCTACTCATTACAGTCATGGATACCGTCACAAGAGATCTGCAGAAAACCGCACCCTGGACGTACTATACGCTGATGACGTATTACTGGCCATCAACATAATGATGATGCGGTCCAATACCCAGAAGAGTTTTATCAACAATAACAACGGCCGCGGAAATCTTCGTTTACATTTGGTTTTTTCTTTGTTGGGAAACAGTTTGATTGCCTTTGCCGTTTTATTGCCGCATATGTGACGTTTTTCCTTCAGCTACAGCTGTGGTGGCTGATTTCGTACGATAAATACTGTAGTTATTGCATTCTATATACGTTTCCTACATTCAACCCTTGCCTATTTTACTGTAATTGTAGTGAAAAAATGTCAAAGTTCCTGAGTAGGAAAGCGGCGTATTTTTGCTAAATTGTAGATCTACTGGTGTTTATTAGCCATTTTTTATGTTAATAGAAAATGAAATTCTACAGTATAAACTTGTAGGTTACAAGATAATTGTAAATAAACTGCCCTGTAATGTACCGTTTCATACCTTGTCAGGAATCTTAGAAAACCAAAGAACAACAAATTTGGAACTATTTTGAAGTTATTACCTATTTTTATGGCTCTACATATTAAAACGATAGCATTCGCATTCACCCAGTATCTTATTCAGAAATGTACCTTGCCAGCCACTTGGAGCTCTGCTGTGGTAGTGTATAACAAAAATCAGTAGGAGTGTCGCAACTGAATATGTCAGACTGTGGTATTACCTTATTGCTTGTGACTGCAGCGGTCACTCCGTATCCCGCTACTGTTGTTTTGAAGTGCCATGTGCTCGACTGTTAAGGTTACTTCCTGCCTGAAGTTACTGGCTATGCTTCACTCTGCGAGCCACACAAATACAGAAAACAACTTTTATTATCTTTGGTGAATGCAACCGCCAGTGAGTGGGCACCTATTGACTCGCTTTATGTGCCATGGCAAATTCTTAAAGGGAAATTAGAGGTGAGAATATTGCATATCGGAAAAACTTTGTTAAACAAGAAGATCTTTCTGAGTTAGGAAAGCTGGCACAGGCTGCACGTTGCACTTATACGAGCGTCGCTGATCAATTATTTATGGATGTCGTCCCTTCTTCTTTGGTGACGGACGCTGACAAATCAGCGTGACAGACGTTACCCCATTCGCTTCCCGCCTAGATCCTCGTCAAGTGATCATCTAATGGAATTGTAATGGCTACTACCGTCACCTCTTGGAGATTAAACAGCTAATCTCTCTTTCTTCTGCGGCCTGTGTCGTCCTGCAGGAATCGCGGTTTATGAATGCACATTCACCGACCCTCCGTGGGTTCCGTGCTTTTTGTCGGAACCGGGTTGGTCCCCTCCAGGCGTCTGGTGGGGTTTGTACATTGGTCCGGACAGATATTGTCAGTACCTGGATTCCTCTACAAACTCCATTGGAAGCGGTTGCTGTCACTTGGACACCCCGTTAACCATTTGCAATCTCTACCTTCCCCCTGACAGGCCACCAACACTCGCGTACCTAGTTGCCCTCCTCCCCCCTCCTTACCTCATCCTTGGGGACTTCAATGCCCACCATCCTTTGTGGGGCAGTGCTTATACGTCTAGCCGGGGCTGCCTCATAGACCAGTTTCTTGTTGACCACAACCTGAGCCTTCTCAACGATGGTTCCCCAACCCATTTTAGTGCCGCTCACGGCACCTTTTCTGCCATAGACCTCTCTCTCACTTCTCCTCCTCTCCTCCCTTTATTTCACTGGTGGCGTATGACGACCTCTGCAATAGCGACCACTTTCCGTTGATCCTTTCACTTACCTCACACCTACCACGAGCCAGGGTATCCCGTTGGGTTTTCCATTGTGCTAATTGGCCGCTAAATACATCCCAGGTTGTTTTTCCATCTTCCCCCTCAGGCTGTATAGATGATATTATAAGCCAAATGACCAACATGATTACTCAATCTGCCAACTCCGCTGTTCCCCGGTCGACAGGCCCTCCTACTCGCCGGCCGATCCCTTGGTGGAATACAACTGTTGCTGCAGCCATTCGCGAGCGCTGTAGGGCCTTGCAACATCTTAAGCGCCACCCATCCCTCGCTGGTCTCATAAATTTCAAACGTCTGCGTGCCAGAGCTCGTTACGTAATCAAACAAAGTAAGCGGGCATCCTGGGAGCATTTTGTCTCCTCGTTGGGCTCTTCTGTCCCTCTGACAAGAGTGTGGGCTATGCTCCGATCTATCCAAAGTAGCTGGCGGCCGTCTTCCATCCCTGGCCTTGCCCTGCCTGATGGGGTCTGTACAGAGCCATCTGTCCTTGCAGAACATCTTGCAACTCACTTCGCCAATGTATCAGCGACAACTTCATATCTGGCGACCTTTCTCCTTAAGAAACACCAGGCCGAAACCTTTAAATTAGGTTTTACTTCTCACCAGGTGGAACCATATAACGAACCTTTTACTGACTGGGAACTATCGCTGGCCCTCTCCTCTTCTCGTGATTCAGCACCTGGCCCTGACGATATCCATAATCAATTGCTGAAACACCTCAATCCCTCACAACGACAATTTCTCCTCAAAGTTTATAACCGTATTTGGCTTCAAGGGGTCTTCCCCTCCCAGTGGAGGGAGAGTATTGAGGCCCCTGCCCTCACGCCTGGCAAGGACCCGTCGCCGCTGGACAGTTATCGACCAATAAGCCTGACAAATGTCCCCTGTAAATTACTTGAAAGGATGGTTGCTCGCAGATTCTTGAATCCCGGGGACTTCTCTCACCTTACCAGTGTGGGTTCCGGGAGGGACGATCCCCTATTGACCATTTACTTCGACTGGAGACCGCGATCAGACAGGCCTTCTCTAAACGACAACATCTTGTTGCAGTCTTCGATCTTCGTAAGGCATACGGCACTGCTTGGCGTCATCATATTTTACGTTCTCTTCATGACTGGGGCCTCAGAGGCTCCTTACCAATTTTTATCCGTCAGTTTTTATCCCACCACCTGTTCCATGTCAGAGTTGGCTCTTCATTCAGCTCCCCTCGAATACAGGAGAACGGCGTCCCCCAGGGCTCAGTGTTGAGTGTTACACTCTTTCTAATCGCCATCAATGGGTTAGTGAGCTCTCTTGGGTCGCTGGTAACCCCGGCACTGTATGTCGACGACATTTGCTTATGGTACAGCTTCTTGCTCATTCATCTTGGGGTGCAGACCGAACAACTATCCTTCGTATGTATCGGGCTCTAATCTTGTCCCGATTGGACTATGGGTGTCAAGTTTATGGCTCAGCAGCTCCTTCTGTCCTGAAATCATTAGATCCGGTTCACCATTATGTTGTACGCTTGGTTACAGGTGCGTTCCAGACTAGCCCGGTCGACAGTCTCCTTGTTGAGGCGGGAATCTGCCCTCTTCAGGTCAGGCGGCATCAGCTTCTGGCGACTTATGCCATCGCCATCCGGCAATATCCTGCTCATTCTACTTACCAGGTTCTTTTTTCATATGAAGGGCTTCGACCCCCTGATACCCGGCCGCGGGCGGGATTGCCCGTCGGACTGCGGCTAGCCTCTCTTTGCCATGATTTCCACTTCCCTTCCCTAGATTGCGGCCCCCGTTTAACTGCACGCACACCCCCGTGGATGGTGCCGCGACCACTAATTCGGGCGGATCTCTTCCAGGTTCCAAAAGCTTTAATTTCTCCCATGGTCTTTTGGCGTTTGGTGCGCCCAGTACTAGAAGAGTTTCAGGGAGCCTCTATTTTCTACACTGATGGCTCGAAAACTGCGGGCCACTCCGGATATGCGTTTACATCTCCTGTTGGGGCGGAATGCCATTCTCTGCCAGAGGCATGCAGTGTGTTCACGGCAGAGCTGATGGCGATTTATAGAGCCCTCTGTTTTATTAAACAGACTGCCGTTGAACGTGGTTTAATCTGTGTTGACTCCATCAGCAGTCTGCAGGCCATTGATCGATGTTTCCCCTCCCATCCTTTGTTATTTCCATCCACGATCTCCTTGCTGACCTCCATCGTGCTGCCTGCTCCGTTACCTTTCTCTGGGTGCCAAGCCATATTGGTATTACAGGGAATGAAGAGGCTGACCGGTTGGCTAGATCGGCAATTACTCGCTGCCCACCTCCGTTTCTAATTCCGGGTGCGGATCTGCGGGTGTAGATCAGATCTTTGCTTCACTCCTCATGGGATAGCAGTTGGAAAGCTACTGCCCTTCCAATAAACTCCGCACCATCAAAGATACGAGTTCAACTTTCCGCCCTTCCCGGAGAGAATCGACTGTCCTCTGTCACTTCCGTATTGGACACTGCAGGCTGACCCATAGATTTCTTTTATGCAATGACAATCCACCACATTGTGATTGTGGTGCCGTACAATCCGTGTCTCATATCCTGGTTGAATGTCCTCTCCATTTTACACTTCGTGGCGACTGTGGCCTACCTCCTTCGTTGCCTCTAGTTTTGGCGGATGACCCACGGATTATTGATCGCGTCCTTGCCTTCCTCCGTGAAAGTAGGTTCTATTCTCAGCTCTGGTCAGGGTGAGTGGGTTTGTGATTCTCGGCTGCGGGGTTTAGAGCTTTCTCACCCCCCCCCCAGTCCCCGCTCTTTTACTTCTTAACATCATTTCTCCCTACTCTGAAGATGTGATCTGTTGACCACTGCGCCTTTAGTAACTTGTGTCTTAGAAGGTTGTCGTCGCTTCCGGAGCTATGGGAGCGGACACTGTAGCTTTCGCTACCCTAAGTTGGTTTTAGCCTTGTTGGTGAGATGATTATAATTCCCAGTGGAATGGTCTTCTAGCTTTCCCACATTTTCCGTTGTTCTGTGGCATGTACAATTCGGAGTTAAAGGGACTGATGACCTCGTTGTTTGGTCCCGCATGTCCATCAACACAGACACACACATTCTGAGTTTGGTAGGTGTAGATTGGGTGGAGGTAGAGGCCATTTTGAGGATTCTCCATAAGTTTCCCGAGGACTTGACTGATAAGTTAGGAGTCGCCGGTTTTATTATAAAATACGTCTGCTTGATGTCTGTCAGGCAACCGCCGTACCGTTTGTCATCGTCTAAGATGGGGGGGGGGGCTTTGCACCAGATAGTGGACAAAATGTTGAATCACGGGTCATTAGCCCATCTGCTTATTCTTCCCCAATGTTTCTAGTACTAAAAGGGGACTGGGGGTACAGGCAAGTCTTTTATTGTAGACTGCTTAATCAAAAGGTCGTTTTAGAATGAGTACCATTGCCCAATTTACATCATTGTTTTACTTGTACAGACAAGTGTTTTTATTGTCTTGGACCTTAACCAACCCTGCTATCACATTTCTCTGGTGGAGAAGTCGAAGTCAATTACCTCATTTGCACGGGATGGAATTTGTTTGAATTCAGCAGAATCCCTCTTGACCATGCACATCAGTTCTTTCCACTTGTTAGGGAATTTCCAGTATAAGTTTGTAACTATTTGGATGACATAGTACAACCTATGATGAACATCTGTAATATCTTGAGAAGATTTTACTATGTTTGCGTCCTGCTGATCTCGGAGTTCAGCAGAGGAAAATTATATTAGCTTGTAAAGAAATCTCCTTTCTCGGGCACTTTGTTAAGGCCAATGGGGTACGTATTCATTAGGAGAGATTTATTACATATTTTTACTAGATTTCGCATATGTAAACCGTTTAAGCTAGAAACACCATCATTCACTGTGAGGAATTGCTAACCTAAAATAAATCAAGATGACAAATAAAAAGCATCACACTTCAAGTTGTGACTCATATCTCGTCATCACTTTGTTACCTTGAAATTTTATCCAGATTAATTACTCGTAGATAAGGTAGCATCAGATCAGATGAAACCAGTTCACATGGTCCACGATTCTCGCATATCAACGAACATTTAAAGCGATGAATGGAAAATGTTCACTGTGACAGACTGAAAGAACAATAAATCTCTGTTCGAACACAGCTTATTTGTATACAGATTTATACCAGTCATCGGATCCCCGTAATTAAAAACTGAATACCTGTACCCCTTCGTGTCTGTAGAGTCGAGCGTCTGGCCTGGTTGCCTGACGGCGCGTAACAAGCTGTGTGGTCTGAGCTGCGGCTGACTCAGCCCCACTACACTGCCGCCGCACTCGAATCGCGTGTTGCACCGACTACAAAACTGCCCCCCCCCCCCCCCAGCGATACTGTTTATAACATTATCGTCACCCTGATCTGTCGCAGTGGTTCGTCATACTCACGAAAGAGAATTTCAAATCTTAATTGTACTTTTTAGTCAAGATTATCCTCGGCTGAGTTTGAGCAGATGTAGCCTAATTATAACAACTTTTTAATTTTTATTGAAAAAACTATAACCTAAATTTTACGTTACTAATTTATGTCTATATGACATATTTAGGTTTCATTGACATCGGACGAGTATTGTGAGGGGGCTGACATGGAGCCGTTTATTTCGCATATTAATATATTAGGTGTTAAAGAAGTTTTCTTGGTTGGAGTACTGTGTTACGCAATAGTAGAAAGGGTGAGAGAGAGAGACAGTAGATGAGCTTGTATCCCGTGGGAAAGCTCCGCCCCTATTGCAAGTTGAGATCTGATAGGCTCCCGCTTTTACTAGTTGTCCGCCAAAACTTTAAGCTTCTTTTATTAATATTTAACTTTTCTATGTCTATTAAAATCATCTGTATACTTTCTGTAATGCTTTTGTGCTAATCTATATTTCGGTTAATTCAAAGATTTAATTATTTGTATATTTTGTAATATGTTGAACAATGTTAGTCTAGAAGTTTCGCTTGGCGCCAAAACTGTGGCTTGTGGCGCGCAGCGAGGTGCGGCGGCAGTCAGTCGAGCGCCGACCGCGATACCTTGCACATTCATGTTAGTTCTGTGCGGGCCATGGACAGTTTATACGTTATGAAACGTTTATATTTTTAACATTACTTAGTCTGTATATTTGTGCTTGGATATACACTGGCATTTCTTCAATAAAAACAAGCACTGGCATCCTACAAAAGCTAAAGTTATTCGTAATGCAGTACTTCCTAGCCACATCTCAACACCTCTTTTAGCATCACTTCAAGTACAACGGATGTGCGACCTGTGTGCTTCACCTGCGCCGTGGGACATCAACTACGACAGAAGACACAAGGTTAGTAAAATAGTGAATTCAGACATGCACTGAAGTTGCATGTCGATACGGCACCTCGCGTGCAGTGCTGCCCCGTGTACAAACCAGGGCACTGGCACGAAGTGTGTTGGTAACATCGCCGAGGGAAGGCATGAAAGAGGGGAAGTGTTTTAGGAACTTTGTCAACTATACACTGACCTTTCCTGCCTGTCTTTTTCAAAAAAAAAAAAAAAAAAAAAAAAAAAAAAAAAAAAAAAAAAAAAAAAAAAAGCCCCGCCGTAGTGTGTTTATCAATATTTACATTTAACGCTTGAATGCATGACTTTTTATTTGAAGCTGTAAAAAATACCATGATTAATGCATAGTGTGTATAAACAGAAAAATATCGAAAAAATTCCTTAAAATTATTATGCACTAGTAGCAACGAAAAGTTCATAGCTTGTCAGCTGTATAGTGCTTCCATGATGTACCCGAGGTAGTAAATGTCACTATTGTGCCTCTCATCTTTCCAGAAACTCATAATGCAACATATGTGATTGACTATTTTTACATGGCAAAGGAGGAATACTGATGTAAACAAACGCACATGTTAGGAGTAACTCAGTGCAACTAACTGTCGATATGATTCAGTAGTACTCTGCCATTTATAATTTCTAGGACTATTTACTAGAATATCTAACATTATGTATACGAGCAGCTACAAATGAATTTTTGGTAAAATTTTGATCAGTTTTAGGGATAATGGGAAAAATAAGGAATTTAGCTGATCAACTACACTATGTATTAAAGGGTGAAAGTGAGTTGTTCGTAGTGAAGACTTCCAAAACTCAGTTTTAGCGATAATCATAAATAAAAAATTGTCTTTGTAATTTCAAACCATATTGTGTCATATAGCTTGATGCACAATTAAACAAGAAAAGTAATAGGCATAACTGTTAAAAGAATATTACTTTGTTGGTAGTTAAGACTAAATTCGATTCACTGTACTAAATAAGTCGATAGTAAGCATCTTTGTGCTTTCTGCCCGCTGCTTTATTTTTCAGCTGTTCATGCTCAATGCATTACAAACTCTTTTATTGATTTTTCTTTTTTAACCTTTATTATCAGTAAATTTACAAGGTACTTGAAAAACTAATAATTCTTTAGTGTGCCGTCTTTCTCAAAACATGGCGGCACTATGCAGGCAGCAACATCACATTCTTTTGTATCTTATGACTGTCGTTTTCCGTTTTGAATGGGCAGTACACACTACACAGCGCCTCTGCAGCATCTCCCTTTTTCCGTTGCTCCAAGGAATCCAGGATAATGTCTTCCTTTATTTTCCAACCTAAAAGGGCTGTCGTCTTTTAGTATTCGAGGCACTCGGGTTTAGATGTTTGTGAATGGAACTTGACCAGTAACTGCCGGATTAGTTCCAAGTGGAATTTCGCTAGTGGTATCTTCTGCATTTCAAATATAGTTTTTACATTGAGCACACACAAGTCAGTAAAATAAAAGAATATTTTCTTGAATCATTTCATTGTTTTTCGTGTGCTCTGTACTGAACGTAACATCATGTTTGTCAACAGCACCGATGACTTATTGTAATCACGTAACTATGCAAGTGACCTCTTTCTTTTTCTTTTTTAGTCTGAACGAACTGTGATATTTCTAGCTTGCAACTTACATATTCACTTTTATAGACCAAGACAGAACAGAGCTGTATGCATCTAACGCAGAGTGGTGTGAGGTAGCAATAACAGATGGACTAGTCGGTACCATTTCCGTGGGAAAGGTCATCCGAAATTCTAGTACTTTGCTGTGATTGGCCACTGCATTTAGAGGGCCAAAACTATTCTCTGAACAAAATTACATGTATTTTTCATTAATTTACTTCATTTTCATAATAAGTTGCCTGTTTTTCTTATCATTTAAAAAATATAATTAATAAAATAAGTAAAGCGTAAAGGCAGACAAAACGCTTCGGCCAGCAGACCGAGGTTTCCAACTTCAGCAATCACACGAGCAGATCCGCTGTTCGATCCGATCGGTCATAGAATAGTTGTTGATTATATAAAAGTGCATTTTGACCTTGTAAAGGCAACATAATTTCTCAGTATTAGATATAAGTGAAATAAAAAAGACCTACGATTGCGCAGTTTCTTTGTTTCTGCGTGAATAAAAAAAAGTGGCATCCTTTACATAAGTTGTTTTACCACGCCAGTTCGTCGCTAGTGTACATTAACAGCCTAAAGATCAAGGACCTGCGTGGCGTCTTCTGAGCTGGGGACACAACGTTTGAAACAACAGGTAGGTTAATGAACATTTTGTGCATTTCACTCAGGGCACCTCGTGAGTACTGCACTTTCGTTACAACAGAATTCAGTTACTCGAAATCCATAGCGACATAGAGGAGGTAAGCAAAGAAGAAAAAATATGTGAGAAAGACTTTCAAACTACTCTCTCTCCACACATCACTGTTTTTCTCCCCCCCCCCCCCCCCCCGCCCCACCCCCATCTGTCAAACTCTAGTCCATTTAAGGCGGAAATCATCCAGTCTTCCTTACTGTCCATCCACATTAATGGCAACAGTGTTCCACAGCACTCGTCTTTCCCCATTTTTTCAATTTATCAGATAAAGGTGGAAAATTATTCCTGTTTTTGCTCACTGCGCCGATGACATTAATACCCTTCTCATGGAGCCATACCAATTGTCTAACTAAAATGGTATGACCTTTGTTGAGGTTTAGTAACAATAAACTGACAACGACGTCACCTGATTCGCCCCAGTCAGCATTGGCGGATTCTATTTCAGTAGCGGAAAAACATTGTAAACAATATAAATCAAGAACGTAATGCGTATGTATGTCTCAAAGCACGAAACATGTAATCCCAAAACGACTACGTTTGTTTGAAATATACTGTTTAAAAAGTAGCCTGCCCTTCAAAAGCAGCACACTTTCATCAGTTACTAAGTTCTCAAACGAGACTACAGCCTTTCGAAATTTCTTTTTCGTGTTTTCTACAAGCATGCGTATTTTCACAGGAATATCTTGAGATGCGGCGGAATTGTCATTAAAGTGTAAGAATTACAGTATCATCTTCTATCTGTACCTCGCCATTATGACAGAAAATGTTGGTATTTGCAGCCAGTTATCTTTTGACCAATATTTATTCACCACAAACGTTGTATATCTTCGCATAAACAGGGAGCTCGCCAAAAAGCAATAAAATTCTGGAGGTTCTATGGCTTTCCATCATGTTAATATGCTGGGTACTGTCATTTTTTCGGTAAGTAATGTATAGCCTAATATTGTTCGTCACTGTGCAAATGGCGGAAACAAATTCAAAGGAAAAAAGTACAAATAAATTCATACGGGTCGTCCATTAATCGAAATCGATCTTTAAACCACTAAAAGTGTTCATGAAATGGTGGTGTTTCATCGTAGGACGATTCCCCACCCGGTCATATTTTTTTTTCGTGTTAAAGTTTCACGTAACATTTTATCTTCTTTTCCCTCTTCAGACGAAGAATCTTCTGACAAAGTTCTAAAAAAATGTTCAGATGGCTGTAAATCTATTGGACCAAACTGGTCATCAGTCCCTAAAATTAGAAACTACCTAAAATAACTTACACTAATGACCCTCTCCCCCCTTCCCTACACACACACAAATACCCTCTCCCCGCCCCCCCCCCCCACACACACACACAAACAAACAAACAAACAAACAAAATCCTCTAGGAAGGACACGAACCTCCGTTGGGAGCGGCCGCCCAGTCCTTATGATGATTTCTTAAATCTCGCGGGCTTTCTCACGCTGAGACGATGTTCTTCGTTCGTTAAATAAAAACAGTATTGGTTCTAGACACATCCAGGTGGTCTTCGTCCGTAGAAAAGGTCGAAGTAGTACTATCTTCTTCTTAGTCACGATACATAAGGATACCCATTATTTCCTTGTCTGATAAATTACGTTCCGACACTGCAACGGCAATACACTCAAACACTGTTGTCTAAGCAAACAAAGATTACAGGAGTGGCCCGGTCCAGATTTCGTATACAGAAAGGCCCAAAACTGTTAAAACCGCGCAGTAGTGCTTATCGGCATAACAGAGAAGACCCGTTAATGGCAGCGTCGTATGAAATACTAAGCCGCCGGAAAAACAGAGTCGCCGCTCCATTGAGCGCGCGGGCGTACATGAATGCCCTGAACAGCCAAGTAAACGTTTGCAACTGACGTATAAGAGGTATATACTTCTGCTGATGACCTTTGGCGTAGCGGTCCTTTTCGCCGTGATTGGCGCTAGTTCGACCACGACATATTCGTAAAAAGAAACAGACGACTATTTGTGATGTGTGACGACCTTTGTTACAAATGGCTTCGCCGGCCGCGGTGGCCGAGGAGACTGAGGCGCTTCAGTCACGGTCTGCACGGCCACTGCGGTCGGGGGCTCGAATCCCCCCTCGGGCATGGATATTTGTGCAGTCCTAGTTCGTAAGTAGTTCATAAGTAGTTTGTAAGTTTAGTGACTGATAACCCCGTAGTTAAGTCCCATCAGCTTTACAAACATTTGAACATTTTTTACAAATGGCTTCACTTGCAGTTCTATTAGGTACCTGTTCAACCACCTCCACGGAAATCGCTACGTATTCGAAAATAAACAGCCAGGTATATTTCTAAAGGAAATGCTAGGCGTGTGACTCAAGTTATGTTTTTAATTCACAAACATTTTTGGGTTTTTGTTATTGTAAATGGTAATGCTACTTGATGTTGTGATGATACAGCTGGCCCTCTCATCTCATTGTTACCGCACGATACCGTCTGTGTCGGACCCGGTATCTGCCGGCCGCGGTGGCCGAGGGGACTGAGACGCGCCAGTCAGTCTGCACGGCCACTACGGTCGGGGGGTTCGAATCCCCCCTCGGGCATGGATATTTGTCCCGTCCTTAGTATTAGCTAGTTCATAAGTAGTTTGTAAGTTTAGGGACTGATGACCCCGTAGTTAAGTCCCATAAGCTCTACAAACATTTGAACATTTTTGACCTAAACAGACGAATTGTAAAAACTTTTGCAAAACAAAGAAACATGAAAATAAATGGCAATGTATATATTCCAGGTTCATAAACAAGTTATGTAGACCAGCTAATTGTGTTAATTAATGTAATAGTCTAGATTTGAAGATAGTAAATTCTTTGTATATATTGACTGACGTGAGCTATGGAATATATTTTGAGAATGGCCAAGTTATTTGATAGTTCAATATATGTTAGGAACATGTATGAATTACTCATTAACAAATTAATTAACATTTAACGTTACTCTTTGTTGGCAAACAGAAAGAACCGAAGTTACGACTTAAAGAGATATGTGCCATCTAAAATTATTGTATGTATAGTTTTCATTTTATATTGTGATTATTTTTGTGTACATGAAATGTTTTACTGTTGTGTTCGGTAATTGTAAATTAGTATATTCAATTGTTATGAGCAATGCGTAATGTAATGCCATTATTGTCAATGTTATATAATTGCCTCACCGCCTTGCGTGGGTGAGTTCAAGTTTTGGCGATCGTTATGTGCTCTGGAATCTGTGTCAGTCTTTGTCTTAAAATGAAAGTACTATCAACTAAGTTCTGTTGCATTGTGTACGATATGAAGTTGTAATGTTTTGGTGGAGAAGCAGTTTGATTGGAAATTAAATAATAAGTGAAAAATTGTACCTACGAGTATTTATTTCCACCACGACGCCCCAGGTCAATAATTTTGCAGCGAGCAGAACCCCCATACATAGTAATGTTGAAAAGCTGCGTATCGTTTTTCATCGTGGTAGAATGAACTGTAATTACTTTATAAGCTAGTATATGTTACAATGTGCATATGAAATCATGGTCATACCACTATTCATCATGAAGTAAATTTTACGTTTCTGATATTTTTGTTTTCTGTGCAGTGACGCAGTACATTTCCGATTTTTGCTCAGTTGGAGAACTTAACAATTGGTTTTATGAAACTAATTGCTTGATGATTTAATGGCAGATTTTTTTAAATTATTATTATTTTTTTTTTTTGGAGCATGAAGATGGCAGATATGATCGCAATAATAATTGAGAATTTAAAAAATAATTGATTACAGTCTAATGTCCTTCAGAAATTAAGAAATTAGTGGTCTCTCAAAATTTACCAATTTATTACCAAAGCTACGTCATTCGCCAGATATGACTGGACATACTTCACCAATGTTACAGAGTTCAGTCGATAACTGTTAGTTGTACAGAAGAAATAAATATCGATGGTACTCGTTTTAATCATAGTAATTAAAGCTGTTTTCTTAGGTTCCTGCCTAATTACCACGCTTGCAAATCGTAACATGTTCATCTATAAGCAGCAAACTATTTGTGAAAAAGCAGAATAAAAATATCTGACAAGCTACTCATTTAATCCGTAATAATTTAAGCTTTCTTCTTAGCTTCCTACCCACGTACACACTCGGCCGTATATACGAAACTGGCAGGCAACTATGTGTGAGAAGCATTACTATAAATTTCTTACTCGTTTCAGTCACAGCAATTTAAATTGTACAGTTAGGTTCCTGCACATTTTCACTCTCCTGTATTTTAATATATACGGAAAAACTACCGAATACAGTAAAGTAAGATTTGCAATACATTAACCCCACACCGTTATCAACGAGCTGAATTCGGGCCAGCAGCTGTCGACATTCGGGAGGCCGTACCAAATGTATTCAGACTTTTATCTCGGCGCAGCCCCTTAACCATCTATTTTTTTTTTCTTACATGTTTAACAACCAACAACAAAGAAATGTATTCCCTGTTGTCAATTTCGTGTCTAAGAGTATTTCTGGAACAAGATTTTGAAATATATTACTAAAGGAAAGATATACTTGGAACGGTAATTTTAGTAAAAGTAATGTGCTGCACTTGCTCCATCCGAAAAGATTTTGAAACTACCAAATTTTTAAAAATTAATAAATCCTGCTTGTTTTCGCAGTATACATTTTTGTTGCCAATAGCACAGAACTATTAGCAACGTACAATCGCAGAAAATCACGTCGAAACGTTTTAGATTGCTAAGCGAGGCTAGAAGTGCCGCGAGGCTAGAGAAAAAAAAAGTTATAAATATCTTAGATTAAACAGGATACGAACATAAAAATGTCTGTATTTTATGCTCACAGCCAATCACACTAACCACAAGACCACAATGACCTCCTGATTGAAATGTTCGTTTCCATAATTCATATAAATTTTACATAGGCCTTTCATCGTTATTGCGCCAATCATTGACATTAGCTTTTGACATTTAATGTTGGCACCAAAGCGAAGTGACTGTGACCGATCTGCAGTGAACTATTGCGTAAAAAAGTATACTGTCATGATCTGCATTTCAGTATCCCGTGTGCAAAGTTGCGGAAGAGCAAAGGGCAACTCTGGAAATATACTCCTCTTTGTGAGAGGAACGCAGCAGGCCCTAACATGTGCTGAGCCGCCAGGCCGTTCTACATGCCAATAGCCGTCTGGGCTTCCTGTCTGCCAGGGGTAACTGTAAGCTCGTACCCTGTAGGGACTGCCACGCGTACATGTAAGCCCGCATCCACAAAAGAGCGCTTTTACCGCGTCAGGTCAGATGAAACCAGTTCACAGGTCCCACGAATCTTGCAGATCAACAAACATTTGAAGCGTGGAAATGGCAAATGTTCAAAGTGACTGACTGAAAAAACGATGGATCCCAGTTCGTACACAGCTGACTTGTTTCCAGAAACGTATTCTGAGACCACAGAATTATACTGCTCATCGGATCGCTGCAGTTACCCCCTCAAGCGAGACGCTGCCTCCTAGCTGACAGCACCTGCGGCGTAACACCTACTGCGCGTGTCCCACCAGTGCTGCAAATGGGATATAAAGTACTAGAAATAACATTCTGAAAAATAATAATGTGAACACTTAAACTTATAAGGATTTAATAGGCTAAATCACTTTTGCCACAAAGAGTTTTAATCAAGCTACAAAAATTGTTTACAAGATTTTTTTGAGATTGAGAAAGCTCAGAGCTTGGCACAACATCCAGTGCATCAGAAAGTGGGGTGATGTTGCGACCTTCCTTTCGTATTCACCAATAAGAATTGGGCAACACATAACTCAGGGTAGTAAAGGTTTATGGCTTGTTGTCTCTGTTCATAGGGGGCAGTTATGTATGTCAGCTTCTATGCCATAAACAGCTGCCCAATCTGTTTAAACAAGATCAATAATTAATCTGTAGTTAGCCAGTGTATCAATCTGCATATGATGACGTGAAAATATATTTAACAAACATAAGTGTAACCTCTGAATGAGCAACAGAATGAATTATAAGATAAAGAAGTGATTCACTCGCAAAGTAATTCTTTCTAAATGGAGTTTACTTCTCTTTCTGGACATGAAAATGCGGAGGTGGTCCTACTTTATACATCGGTAAATAACTGGATATTTCCCCAATTATTGTTCATGAGAGGCACTATAAATATCACACGCACTCGACACTAAAAGTTCCAAATTATCACTTGTAAATTAGTGTAGTCCTTCGAACTTTGCAGTTTCAAGTTAATCCGCGATAAAAGTATTTGTTATAAAACATAGTTTGTCATCACACGAGTACACGATTGCTGAATTATCACAGTTCCACAGCCCTACTACCGTGCATAGTTTGCCACTTTTCACCAGAGATTAAGTTCTGCAGTCATAGTCCACAAGTGCCTATCTCTTCAAATCACAAGTTCGTAACGCGGCTTCAGACCGCCCAGCGTCACAACCTTTCACCACCACGTCCAAGTTACGTGTCCCTTTCCAAGCGCTCGAAAAGCGTGGTCTCCCTGCTCCCAAATTTGTATCCTTCCGCGCATTCTAACGCCTCATCTTTATAATACCATTTCCCTTCCAAAATTTTATACATTTGAATATCACAGAATTAAATGCTTTGAGCACCTCCCTACAAATGTTTACATTTAACAAACAAGAGACTGAAGCTCTTTGCTCAGATAGCCATTAAGCGTGGCATCTCACTGTTCAAATATACTGCCGCCGTTGAAATATAGTTACACAACTAATATTTAATTTATCATGACTTTTTATATAAAAACAGTTCTTGTCCATAAATACTTATAATCGTTTATATATAAATTATCTGCTGCATATTGCGAGGGTGAAGGTCGGGGTGAGAGTTTAATTAGGGAAAGATTAATTTTTAAAACTCACAACCACCAACTGCGAACCAAATTCCTAAACATGCAAAAACACTGTAACTGTGATTGCTACTGTCGTTTTCTAGGGGATGATATCACACGTTCGCAGCTTACTTCCCTGCATATGATTAACAAAAAAATGCATAATAAAGTCAAGTTCATGAGAGAAAAGGGTGTACTAACTACTATTTTTGAAAACACGTGAAAGTTCACTTTATGGTGTTTATTACACAATATTAGAACCCTGTGGCTGATACGTCTGTACGTCGACACATTTATCAAATAAAGTTATAGCTCGTGAGCCCCCAGACAAAATGAATATTTGTCGCAAATTGTTTTCACATCATGTGTCTGTCTCAAACACCGTTTATGTTCATGCCTAAGCGACGACACGTGTTACATTAACAAAACACACTCACTTTAATTTAGTGCGACGCACACCTTGTTCCACTGATCAAGTAAACAGCGTGATCATCAGTCCGTAGCTTACAAACTACTTAAACTAAACTAAACTAACCTAAGGACAACACACACACTCACCCGTGCCCCAAGGAGGACTCGAACCTCCGACGCGAGCAACAGCGCGCTCCGCAGCAAGGCGCCTTAGACCACGGCAAAACAAGAAGTACTTACACAGACACTCAGCCATAGTTTTCGTATTTTATTTTATTCAATGATATATGTTTACAGTGCCTTCAAAACTTCCATCCAAGAGTTTGGTACATTCAGCTAGCTGCAATTCTGGAACATTTACATTACCCCTGCTCTGCCACTCGCTGAGTCACGAAAGCCATTTCTAGTTGTGTGTGCTCCAATTGTAAAGTGTATCAGTTTTCTTATCCTGTTCCTTGAATCGTAATATATGGGTTTTTGTTTAAATTGAACCCAACTTTCGTTTCAGGAACCACTCATTAAATAACAGTTTAGCATATTAAAATATTTTAGAAAGACAGATTAATTGGCTAATAGGTTGACAATCTCAGATGAAGTCTGAGAGCATCTAACTGTATTATTAGAGCTCTTTTCTTAGATAAGTTAGATGTTTACAGGCCACGGACCTAATCTTAAATACGTAGCACACAATTTCAACCACCACATTTTATTTTTGGCGACCCTTAACAAGGATTTCTCCTTCTGAGGAATCTTCTAATCTCATATTGAGTACATAGCGTGTAGGCTTTGATTATGTGATCGTCAATATTACTAAAAAATTCCGGGTTATTATGCCGTGGTCTTATGGATTTATTATTGAAACTAACGTTTCGTCCCCAACTGCGGAGGACATTTTCAAGGGGGATCGTGGCACTTTTGAATGTCCGATGCACACCCTGGCTCGCTACGACTGAAGTCAAACTCCGTTTACGAGGGCTCTCGCGCAGAGGTGTGACATCAGATGATTTTGATATGCGCGCTCAATTTGTAGTTGCCGATTGCCGCCGTCCGTTAATATCGTCACAAATGTTCAAATGTTTGTAAATCTATCGGACCAAACTGCGTGGTCATCAATCCGTAGCTTACAAACTACTTAAACGAAGGTAAACTAACCTAAGGACAACACACACAGCCATGTCCCAGGGAGGACTCGAACGTCGACGGCGAGCAACCGCGCGCTCCGCAGCGAGACGCTTTAGACCGCTCGGCTACTACACCGCGGCAATACCATCACATGGTGGAAAACTGTTACATTTCTTCTTCAACACCAGAATCCAGATTTCATTTAGTTTCACGTCCTCCTCCATCCTACTGAAGTTATTGGGGTGCTTTACAATATCTATAGCCTCTCTGTACAGGCCGGCCGCGGTGGCCGAGGGCACTGAGGCGCTCCAGTCACGGTCTGCACGGCCACTACCGTCGGGGGTTCGAATCCCCCCTCGGGCATGGATATTTGTGACGTCCGTAGTATAAGGTAGTTGATAAGTAGTTTGTAAGTTTAGGGACTGATGACCCCGTAATTAAGTCCCATAAGCTTAACAAACATTTGAACATTCTCTGTACAGTCTTTCGTGGTATCCATTTGTGGCCGCTAAAATCTGCCTTATCGAATTGATTAATGTGGTCCCCTGGCTGAAAAACATGTTCAGCAAAAGCTGATCTGTCAATCTCTCCCCTTCTACAGTTCCCCTTGTGTTTTTCTAGTCGTTTTTTGACTTCTTTTTATGGTTCCCAGGTATACGTCTCCATAGCTACACGAAATCTTATAATTGCCTGCTTTTTCCAGCGGAAAAAGTTGGGAAGATACCAGTGGTGTGCCTCTTACTGTGACATCAACTCATGCCCTCGGATTGTGCCGACCTGCGGAGCGGCTGGCTGAACGGACTGCTGACGATGATCTCTGAACTACGGACAGCTAACTGCCACTGCTCTGTAGCATACACTGTTTATTCAGTTCACCGCGACCCTGTTTCCCCAAAGTGCCGCTTCGAGTCATGCGCAAGTCAACAACTTCGCCGCACGCCTGGTGTATTGAGCTCTGCTGTTACATACTGTAGACGGCTGTTGCTACTGCTGCCATTGCGGGTCTCTGGCTGCGTCGTGCTTGTCACGTACAGGGTACGCAAACCTGTTGCCGTAACTGGAACGTCCCTCTTGTATCAACAACAGGCATCAAATCTGTGACTCGCTGTCTGCCTCTCCATAAATATTCCGTTCATTTTCCTAAAGTTCTCATAAAATATTGTAAAAAGATATAAAATAGCCAAGATCGCTTATCATCAATTTTTATTAACGACGACCGGTTTCACTGAACTATGTCAGCATCATCAGGCCAAATAAAATATTTTACAAGGCCATAATCTTTTAATGTCAAACAGTTGTTATATAACAATTTATAGTGCATAGTTATATAACAACTGTTTGACATTTGAAGATTATGGCCTTGTAAAATATTTTATTTGACCTTATGATGCTGACATAGTTCAGTGAAACCGGTCGTCGCTAATAAAAATTGATGATAAGCTAAAAAAAATGTTCAAATGTTTGTAGTACTTATGGGACTTAACTACGGGGTCATCAGTCCCTAAGCTTACAAACTACTTATGAACTAGCTAATCCTAAGGAATCCCGAGGGGGAATTCGAACCCCCGACCGTAGTGGCCGTGCAGACCGTGACTGGAGCGCCTCAGTCCCCTCGGCCACCTCGGCCGGCCGATGATAAGCGATCTTGGCTATTTTATTTTACAATATTATAAGTGGATCGCCTCCTAAAACGTAAACAATCTCATAAAATACTTTAGCGGCAAACGCTGTCGACGGGACGTTAAACCCTAGACTTCCTTCCTTCTATGGCACACAGACTACTCGTGACTATTTGCCTCTACTCCATTGCAAAAGGCCAAACTTTAAAAACACTTCATTCATATATCGTCAGCTACTGCGAGATTTAGATCAAATAACGAGGGGACTGATCCCCCGTTGCACACAAAAAGGAAAACGGTTTAGATCACACTTATTAAAGCAAAGAAAAAATCATGCCAAATTTAAATAGCCACAAAATCCCCAAGTAGCAATCTTTTACAGAAACTCGAAATTTAGCTCGA
This sequence comes from Locusta migratoria, assembly GCA_026315105.1. Taxonomy (NCBI): domain Eukaryota; kingdom Metazoa; phylum Arthropoda; class Insecta; order Orthoptera; family Acrididae; genus Locusta; species Locusta migratoria. The sequence continues at coordinate 111,436,623 of CM048747.1, forward strand.
ACTTCAATGCAACAACCTTATAATAGTTTCCACAATGAAACATTGTCTCGTAATTTGGTAGAAAATCCAAAGAAACTCTGGTCATATGTAAAGTATACTAGCGGGAAAAACACAGTCAATGCCTTCACTGCGCTATAGCAACGGTGATGCTACTGACGACAGTGCTGCTAAAGTAGAATTACGAACACGGCTTTCCGAAATTCCTTCACCAAAGGTGACGAATCAAATACTTCACAATTCGAATCACACATGAAATGCTGACTGCTATAGACAAGAGATCTCAAATAGATTCCAGATTTCCAGATTCCAAATGCGTTGTTCAGATGTTTGTATAGATTATGGGACTCAACTACGGGGTCATCAGTCCCTAAACTTACAAATTACGTATGAACTAGCTAACATTAAGGACAGCACAAATATCCATGCCCGAAGGGGGATTCGAACCCCCGACCGTAGTGGGTGTGCAGACCGTGACTGGCGCGCCTCAGCCCCCTCGGCCACCGCGGCCGGCTCCAGATTCCCGGAAGGCTTTTGACACCGTAGCTAACAAGAGGCTTCTAATCAGATTGCTTGCTTATAGAATATCGTCTGAGTTGTGCGATTGGATTCGCGATTTCCTGTCAGAAAGGACACAGTAATTGGCAGAAATCTGTCAAGTAAAACGGAAGCGATAACTGGCGTTCCCCAGGGAAGTGTTATCGGGCCTTCTACTCTGTCTTGGCTTTATAACCTATTCAGGAGACAATCTGAGCAGCTCACTTAGACTGTTCGCGCATGATGCTGTCGATTATATGTTAGTAAAGTCACCAGAAGATCAAAGTAAATGAAAAACGTTTTAAATAAGACACCTGCTTGGTGCGAAAAATGGTTATTTATCCTAAAAAGGAAAAGTGTGAAGTCATCCGTATGAGCATCAAAAAGCGTTCGGTAAATTTTATTTACACGATAAATCGGTCAAATCTACGAGCCGTAAATTCAACTAAATACCTCGGATTTTTTTATTGATAAATGAGGGGAAGGATGAAGGATTAGGAAGGAAAGGATTGACAGTGGCTACAAAAGGGCATTGAAATTAAACGAAGGCGTGTAGTGAAAATATGAGCCGGGCAGGGAATGTCCGAAAGAACAGACACCACACATATATAACAACTATTTACAAGCGAAGACGGCGGTAGCTTCACTTACTCTACCGCAGATGCTGTCATACGTTCGACCTCGCACGGAAATCCGTAACGGCGTGTGTAAGAGGGCATGGACGGTAGGGGCGCTACAGCGATAGCGTGCGACTTGTGGAAGTTTGAGACGGACTGGAGGCGATCACGGGAGCCAAGTGGTTAAGGCGACCGCTGGCCCGAAGCGGGAGACGCGGGTTCAATTTCCGGCCCGTGTCACATTTTCACTTCTCGCCATTGTTTGATTTCAATGCTCTAATGTAGCCAATGTCAGTCCTTTCCTTCCTAATCCTTCTTACTTCCCTTCCTTTATGAATAACTTGCGAATGCAACACGGCTGCGAAGCAGGTGTAGTGTCTGTTCTTCTTTCGGTCAAATCCGAAAGAACAGACACCACACGTACATAATAACCTCGGAATTATTAATTACGTGCAAGTTTAATTAGAACTCGTAGGAAATATCGTAGGTAAGGCAAACCGAAGGCTAAGTTTGTTTGTTTGTTTGTTTTTGCATTGTGGGATCCGCGTCATGTGGGACTGACAGAGAATATATCGCGATACGAGGGAGAGAGGTCACAGAAATAATGCACGATTTCTCCTCCGAATGCGATTTTTAGCACTCATCTACATAGGGCAGCACGATCATAATAAGAGAAACTAGATCTAAAACGGAAAGATTTAGGTAATCCTTTTTCCCCCGCGCAATTAGAGACTGGAACGGTATAGAAACATTATGAAAGCGGTTCGATAAGTGATCTGTCAGGCACTTGAATGTGATTTGTAGCGTAAAAACGTAGATGTAGAATCTGTCGTGTTCTTTGAGTTCAAGCAGTATCGTTTATCAGTACGAAGTCTGCACACACAGCACCTCACAACAACCGCACTGAGATCCCAACATATTGTCACGTCACGGTACTGCACTTAAAAATTGTCGATTACTCTGTAAAATGTCAAGAAGAGGTTTTCGAGTGATCCACGTAATCCCTGCCCACACTATTAGGGATCCCACTCGATATCGCACATTGTTTGCGTCCACGTTCCCTCCAGATGTGGATAAATTGAGACTCACTCTCCAGATCAAATCGGGACTCATCTTTGAAAGAAACATGGTCTCAATGTTCGGTCGTCCACATGGCGCATTGACGTCTACTCTCGAAATGTTCTCTTCTGCGAAGACGCGTCAGTGGTACGCATACAGCAGATATCCGACAATAAAGGCTACTCCGCTGAAGCCGTCAGTGCACTGTTTTACTCGATACGTTTTATATTATTTGTTGTGGCGGTATTATTAAAAGGCATAATTTTAGCCATCCTTGGAATAATAACCGTGACTCTGCAACGTAATAAATATATCAAGTGATGAGTTGGGAAGATAACATTATCTGTAACAGTTATCGAAAAGTGATATCATCGTTTGTGATCAAGGATGAGAATGAAGAACAACATCTGACTCTCGGGAGTGCGGAATTTTAATAAGACGTATTTATGAAGGACATTTTATTAAAATTTGGAACAGTGGATGTTGTGAAGAAGCATATTTGCGAAAAGTACGGCATCAGAAGAGAACAGAGACATTGTAAAATGCTGTAGAACGTAGCGGAATGAAACTTATGAAAATGAATACTTACAGAGGGAAGCCACTTAAAGAATGGTAGGATTTACAGCGCATTCTGGTGAGTATTAAGTACTGCTATACATGTGCATAAATTTGAACATAGCAAGGGAACTTCGAGAGCAGGTCTTAATAAATTCAGTTGCTCACTACGGAGCATGCACATAAGAAAGAGATGCGGCAGATAGAAAAGTACACTGACTTGGCGAATGTAAATGTATAGGCACGTCCGAAAGAACAGACACCACACCAATACAATAAGTATTTATACGCGACAACGGCGTTAGCTTCAGTTATTTCGCCGGCCGCGGTGGCCGAGGTGACTGAGGCGCTCCAGTCACGGTCAGCCCGGCCACTACGGTCGGGGGTTCGAATCCCCCCTCGGGCATGGATATTTGTGCCGTCCTAGTTCGTAAGTAGTTCATATGTAGTTTGTAAGTTTAGGGACTGATGACCCCGTAGTTAAGTCCCATAAGCTTAACAAACATTTGAACATTTTTTTTCCAGTTATTTCACCGCAGATGCGGTCATACGTCCGACCTCGCACGGGAATCCGTAAAGGCGAATGTAAGAGGGCATGGACGATAGGGGCGCTACAAACATAGCGTGCGACATGTGGATATTTGAGACGGACGGGAGGCGAGCTATGGTGGTCAAGTGGTTAAGGCGACCGCTGGCCCGAAGCGGGAGACCCGGGTTAGATTCCCGGTCCGGCTCACATTTTCACTTATCGCCATTGCTTAATATCAATGCCCAAATGCGGCCACTGTCAATCCTTTCCTTCCTATCCTTCTTCCTTCCCTTCCTTTACCAATCATTTGCAAATTTCACATATGTTCGGGTCCCTGGGTGGCCACCTCGTCTTTAGACTTTCCTGTATGATCGCGGAACGATTACGAGCGGCGTGAAACACAGCAGCAGTATATTAAGGGGGTTACAAGGCCAAAATGGTTGGAGATAGTTCCCTAACAGCTCAGTACCGCGGTCTTTTCAAAGTCCCTTCCAGAACGACTAGCGGATCCTCTCCAGCACCCCAGACCATAAGGAGACGCCACCGCTTTGGATCATACCTTCTTGCCGTTTTACCGAAGAGGATACCATCGCCGTATATTCATATAGTGGAGATGCAAGTTCTCGGGAAAGGTTAAGACAACAGGTTCCCCTAGCTTTCAGCCGTTCGCATTAAAAGCAAGGCTACGTTACCTGATGTCACAAAGGGTAGATCAATCATCCTAGCTGATGCCCATGCTACTATAAAAATGCTGCTGACCGTCTTCAGAAACCCTATGTTTGTAAGACCTCTCCATATATACCCCTTCGCTGCGGTTGCACCTACCATCCGGCAAATTGTATCGCTGAAGCACGCAAGCCACCTCAACTCAGCAGTGTCTATAATACATGGGGGTGGATTATCACGGTAGCTGTGTTAAAATATTAGATGATAATGTACAAGGGGAAGTCACGATCTCTGTAATTCATTGTGTATAAGCGTAGGTAAAGTACTATCACACCTGAAGAAGTATACCCATAGAAGTGGTAAAGCACACTAGTCAATTACGAGAAAAAAAAACTAAAAGTAGAAGTATAATTTTATGTACACAGGTCAAAACAATTATGGGATCAAAGGTATTAAACATAAGGAGAGGCATTGAATTAAAATTTATGCTGTGGCCGTGATTCGAACCCGGGACCTCCTACTTACTAGGTAGGTGCTTTAGATCACTAACCTAGCACAGCGTTGCAGCCAAACCAACTAAAGCACCTACCTAGAAAGTAGGAGGTCCCGGGTTCGAATCCCGGCCACAGCATATTTTTTTATTCAATGCCCCTCCTTATGTTTGATACCTTTGGTATAAAGAGACAATGTTGTCCCAAGGAATTGTATTATTTGTTGATAATTATGGGATCAGTTGAGATATATAGGTTCTGAAATTTTGTTATCTGCAGAATCAACAAAATGGTTCGACGTCTTACTGTCGGTTCTACAGAATGTAAACATGGACATTACAGCACCCGAGATAGTGGTAATAACAGAAAGTAGCTGCAGACGGGGTTGGTGTTGACTTGTTTTCTCTGCCAAATTAATTACCCAAGCAGTTGGTTTCAGATAGTGTAGTGATCGGGTAGTGCAATGGAACAACAGCTTACCCGAAGTTATGGCATGGGGAGCCAAAGGAAGATTGGAAGTGGGACCGACAGTGAGAGGTGAAGTTTTCAAAAGTGTAATTTTCAAGACCTGTACGCCATTTCAGACAGCAGGAACCGTTAAAAGAAGTCAAGGCCAAGATCGCCAACGGGTAAGATATGACCGTTATCTCCGGTTCACAACCGGTCGAGACAGGAGGCTGAATGAAACTCAGCTGAACGCACCCTTCAGTCAGCAAGAGGACGTGCAATATCTACGTGTACATGGGATACTCTGCAAATCACATTTAAGTGCCTGGCAGAGGGTACATCGAACCACCATTATACCATTCCGTTCTCGAATAGCGAGCGGGAAGAAAGAACATCTGAATCTCTCAGTTCGAACTCTGATTTCTCGTATTTTATTGTGATGATCATTTCTACCTACGTAGGTGGGAGTCAACAATATATTTTCACATTCGGAGGAAAATATTGGTGATTGGAGTTTCATAAATAGACCACGCCGCAGCGATAACCGCCGTTATTGTAATGATTCCCAGGTCCTGTATCATTTCCGTGACGCTGTCTCCCGTGCATCGTGACAATACAAAACGAGCTGCCCTCCTTTGGACTTTTCGATGTCCTCCGTCAAACCCACCTGATAAGGATCCCACAATGGGCAGCAATACTCCAAATGAGGACGGACAAGCATAGTGTATGCTGTCTCATTAGTAGTTCTGTTGCATCTTTTAAGCGTTCTGCCAATAAAACGCAGTCTCTGGTTCGCCTTTCCCATGACATTATCTACATGTTCTTTCCAGTTTAAGTCTGAAATAATAGTAATTCCTAGGTATTTTGTGGAGTTTACTGCCTACACATTCGAGAGGTTAATCTTGTAAACAAAGTTTAACGGATTTCTTTTCATACACATGTGGACGACTTCACACTTCTCATTATTTAGAATCAATTGCCAATTTTTACACCATACTGATATTTAAACCGTTCTGCAGTTGGTTTTGATTTCTAGAAGGCTTTACTAGACGATAAATGACGGCGTCATCTGCAAACAACCTAACAGAGCTGCTCAGATTTTCTCCTAAATCGTTCATGTAGGTAAGGAACAGCAGAAGACCAATAACACGACCATGTGGAACGCCGGATAGCACCTCTGTTTTAGTCTATGCCTTACCATCAATTACTACGAACTGTGTCCTCTCTGACAGGAAATCCCCTATCCAGTCACAAATCTGGGGCGATATTCCATAACCACGCAAGTTGATTAAAAGCCGTTTGTGAGGTACGGTGTCAAAAACCTTCTGGAAATCTATAAACACGGAATCAATTTGAGAACCTTTGTCGATAGCACTCATCACTTCGTGTGAGTAAAGAGCTTGTTGTGTTTCACATAAACGATATTTCCTAAATCCGTGTTGACCTTGGGTCAATAGATCATTTGTTCGAGATAATTCATAATATTCGAATACAGGTTATGTTCCGGGCAACACAATCTGTTCGAAGTCGCCTTCAGGAATACGACTTCTACACACAGAGGTCTATGAATTGTGTCCCATTAAAGCCACGAAACCTTTTAGCCCACATAAACTGGGCGAAGGATCATCAGTATTGCTGTCGTAACTATTGGTGTCGAGTCAAGATTTTGTGTACAGTCGGACAAACGCCGTTCCCTCATCTGGAAAGAAAGTGGAACTCGGAACAGTCCTGCTTAAGTGCAGGGAACATCATGATGTCATGGTAGTGAACGAATGGTGTGGGCAAGAGACAGTATTATCGGACGTACGGACCTCTATATCGTTCAGAATGGCGCTTTGACTGCTCAGTGGTTTAGAGACGAGATCCCTCGATCTTTTGTTGTGTCCTACGCTGGTGCCATAGGAGATGGGTTCCTTCAGGTGTACGATAACGTTCGTTCCCACACTACTGCACTAGTGGACAACGTGGTTGAAAGCCGACTGAACATGTCTGGAATGCTTTTCACAGACGCATTGCAGCCCGACCAGCACCTCCCACAACGGTTGCAGAGCTGGATATTGCACTCTTACCAGAATAGCCTAATATCCCTCAATAGCTAATTACTAACTTCATACTGTCCATTCCATGCAGATGTGCAACTGTACTGGCCGTCCGAGGTGATGTCTTACCATAATAGACGGCAACGAGATCTTCTACATATTGTACTTTTTCCTTATATGTGTTTAACCATGAGATGAATAAATAATAATAACTGTAATATTTTATTTGTATATTTGGTATGCTGACATTACAGTGAAATAAACAATGTTAATCACTCTGCCTATTGTTTTGATCAATGCAGCTCTTAATTGCTTTGTGCCTAACATGATGTGAGATAGGTGACTGAAATAAAGTCCTGTGGAACAATTAAATACAATAGAGGAAGTATTTGGGGACCACGCCGAAGTAAACACAAGAAAAAGTTTTGTTTTTCCTTTCATTCAGGATCAATGTGATGGCTCTGCACAGCGTTAACCTCAGAACCTACGAAGGGGCGTATATCAAAGGCATATAACGACACGCCACTTTAACGGACGAATGTATGTGATTAGGTGAACATGATCTGTCACCGGTAGCGGAGAATGCAAGTGAGTTCAGTTAAAGCAAGCTGCTGAGGCCAATAATCCCCTACTCTAAAATATGTTATCAGAGTAAACGTTTACCGGAACCAAAATACATTAACATGAGGAGTTGGTCAGGATAGTGTGTCAGGACATGTGCTGTTCCTAATATAGATCAATGGCTTTCACAGTAGTGCTCGTCATGAGGGAAAAATTGTTTTTGTTGATGAAAATAATATTATATTTATTCAGAAAACGAGATAACTCCTTGCAGAAAAAGGAAAAACAAAACTAATATCAAGGAAGTTTATCGTTGTTCAATAATCAATATAGTAAATAACACTGATTACGAAGAAAACAGATGACATGAATTTTAGTTTGAAGAAGGGAAATTATAAATATAGATGACGCCTGATTATGCAGTACAACAAATGAATAATTCCTGGGTATGATTATCTATTTCCAGTTGAAACTGGGTAACACTGTTTTCACTGTTCAGAACAATAGAGATTTTAATCCTTCCTTGAAAGTAGATTTACCAATCACTGATAACACTGATAATTGCACCAACAGTTCTGTCCCTAACGGTGGAACAGCATCTAGACTGGACTCACATTTACTAGTAAAGAATCAATAAAATATACAACTCCAAAAGGTGCACAATAGATAGTTAAAGAAGGTTAAAGAAATTACTGAAACAGTTATATATATACTACTGGCCATTAAAATTGCAACACCATCAAGAAACTCAGATTGTAAACGGGTTTTCATTTGACAAATATATTAAACTAGAACTGACATGTGATTACAATTTCACGCAATTTGGATGCATAGATCCTGAGAAATCAGTACCCAGAACAACCATCTCTCGCCGTAATAACGGCCTTGATACGCCTGAGCATTGCGTCAAACAGCACAGGTACAGATGCCCATGCAGCTTCAACATGATATCACAGTTCATCAAGAGTAGTGACTGGCGTATTATGAAGAGCCAGTTGTTCGGCCACCATTGACTAGACGTTTTCAGTTGGTGAGAGATTTGGATAATTGGCTGGCTAGGGCAGCAGTCGAACATTTTCCATATCCAGAAAGGCCTGTACATGACCTGCAACATGCGGTCGTGCATTATCCTGCTGAAATGTAGGGTTTTGCAGGGATCGAATGGAGAGTAGAGCCACAGGTCGTAAAACATCTGAAATGTAACGGCCACTGTTCAAAATGCCGTCGATGCGAACAAGAGGTGACCGAGACGTGTAACCAATAGCACCCCAAACAATTAGGCTGGGTGATACGCCAGTATGGCGATGACGTATACACGCTTCCAATACGCGTTCATCGCGATGTTGCCAAACACTGATACGACCATCATGATGCTGTAAACAGAACCTGGATTCATCCAAAAAAAATGACGTTTTGCCATTCGTGCACCCAGGTTCGTCGTTGCGTACACCATCTCAGGCGTTCCTGTCTGTGATGCAGCGTCAAGGGTAACCGCAGCCATGGTCTCCGAGCTGATAGTCCATGCTGCTGCAAACGTCGTCGAACTGTTCCTGCTGATGTTGTTGTCTTGCAAACGTCTGTTGACTCGGAGATCGAGACTTGGCTGCATGATCCGTTACGGCCATGCCTGTCATCTCGACTGCTAGTGATACGAGGCCGTTGGGTTCCAGCACGGCGTTCTGTATTGCCCTCTTGAACCCACCGATTCGCAGCAATGTCGCACTACGGTAAACCGCAATCGCGATAGGCTACAATCCGACCTTTATCAAAATCGTAAACAAGGCATCACAACAACGTTTCACCAGGCACAGCCGGTCAACTGCTGTTTGAATATGAGCGGTTGGAAACTTTCCTTATGTCAGCACGTTGTAGATGCCGCAAAGTTGTGTGAATGCTCTGAAAATCTAATCATTTGCATATCACAGCATCTTCTTCCTGTCGGTTAAATTTCGCGTCTGTAGCACGTCATCTTCGTGGTGTAGCAATTTTAATAGCCAGGGGTGTATATACACATTTAAATTTTTACATAAAACCTAAAGAGAAGAAAGTTTTGGAAGATATTCGATCTTGTCTGGAATTTCTGTTTGGTCATATATCAGGTGCTTTAGATATCCAATTGTGTAGAAGTAGGAAGAGTGTGTTGATATATATTACTAAATTTAATAATGTATCCTTAACTAATCCTAACGAGTCTTCCATGTCTTCGTATATGGGCTGAACGCACTAATTGTTTCGATTATATTGATCCTTCTCTTGTTAATATTTGGTGTAAGGTGAGGTTGTAGAAACGTATTTTGAATCGTTTCTGGCTAGTCGGCTGGTTGTTAAGAAATTATTGTGACTTGCAATTTTCTGGTTGGGCTTCTCGTGTTTTTAAATGGTATAATGCGTCCTTTCGGTCCAGTAAGGTTGGTTTTTATTTGGCAATACAAATACTGGCAAAAGTACTTTAATTGCAAATGTGGTTTCGCAAAAGCAGCATGTTTTCATGCCATATTGTTCCGAATTCTGAGGTTATAATTGTTATGTGCATCAGGTAATTTTGTTTGAAGAATTCGAATGGTTACGTTGATGTCCGTATGCTGCTGCAATTTTGAAGCGTATAGCTGAAGGTCGTCCTGTGACTGAATGCTAAGAATAAACCAGGACTGACTATATGTCTTCGTGGACTAGTTTTTGTTTCTAATAAAATGGCAATTGGTGATGAGGCGTTGCTTTCGCGATTAAATATAGTTCATGCAGATTGTCATATAATTCATTGTAAATTTTTGAAGGCGGAGATGGATTCATCGGCGTCGTGCGATGATGAGTCGCTTTTCGGAGATCTTGGAGGTATCGAGCGATTCATCGTAGGATGTTATTACGTCGGAAGAGGAAGATATGGCGGCGTAGAAGACATGCAATTATATCGAGACTTGTTTTTCGTCACATGTATCGTTGGAGAACTGAATTTACGTCCGAGAGAATTTAGTTTTTAATTATGGCGCTGTTGGTGATAAGAAGGAGCAATACTTTGAACAGAATTCCAAAATCTTAAGTTGTTTCGTGACACGAGGCCATTCGGATCCAGCACGGCGATCTGTATTGTCCTACTGTAACTGTCTTCTCAATAGCTATCGAACACAATTATAAAAACTATTCAATTCCATTAAAAAACACACAGTACTTGCTTCAGTATCTCAGTTGATACAAGAGTTCAAATCATTAATCAAACAAATATGTGCCCCTATATTTGCCGTCCAAGTGTTTCGAGATGTGTAACCGTCCACAAAATGAAAGGTATTTTATGTCTGAAGTGACTCGCCCTGTCTGAAACAGAAAGTACAGCTGTAGAATAATCATGCTCCATAAAATTTAAATTTAAATCTGCTCTTAATATTACTTCATTTTGATTTGAAATTATCAAGCTTAATAATATTTCATTTCTTTCGTAAATAGTTTTATTATTATTATTATTTACTTAAAGGGAGAAACTAATAATGCAGAAAAAATTTCAAAATACTAGTCACTGAAAAATCTGTTGATACAAACATTTTTACAGCAGCATCTGCCTTTAATGAAGAAGGTAACTTCTCCTTTTTGACTAAGTTGCAGGATTTTTTCACTAAGCTGCAGGAACTGACTGCTGTGTTATATTTACCCACATTGAACAATCGTATATCAGTGGTCAAATCATGTTTAGAAAGACGTGTAACACGACATGCAGTTAATTTTTTTTAATCATATATTCATTTATTTTATGTTTTACACTCCAAATTTTCATTACGTAAGTTTAGATTAACATAGTTGTCGATTGCCTACGTGTCACGTTTTAAATTTTCAGTAAGTACAGGTAAACAATCCAGGATATGGATAGTCTGAAATTCTGCTGGCAACCGTGCAAATTTACCCTTCACATTCATTTTAATATGCAGGTCACCTAACAGTAGTATCGATCATAATGGTGTTAATGTTGTATTCCATAACTGTCAGAAGCAGCAAATCTTATTCCATGTCGAACCAACTATCCAAAAAGAACCAATCATACCGCCTCAAGTTAGGAACATACTCAACCCATGTCAAATGCAATAGCTCCCCCATCACGATTCCGGATGTTGGACAGAGATGGAATTCGAGAAAACATACTTACCGTGACCTCTCTCCAGGTCGTCTCATAGAGCAAGGGATGATAAGCTTCTCGCACACGTTCTCTGGACAAACTATGTTGTCGTCGTCACTTTAACCCTTTCGTGGTTGTTGGGATATGTATGTCCCACTAACTTCAGACCTCATTTGTACAACAAGGTGGTGAGTTGCGTAATTCTGCTTAGTGCTGCTATCTGTTGTTGGCCCTTAAGAATGCGGAAAAAAATCGAGGCACTGAAATTCTTAAATTGCAGAAGGCTGTGGCTGTTTATATGGGCAGCCGCGTGAATTTTCGCGCCGTAACCATTGTTTATTGTGCCTTGAATCGGTTGTCGTCGTTTTCTCGCTACCGAAAATGTCCGAAGTAAGTTTATTTCCTATTTTATGTTTCTTAGAAGTTTACAAGCAACAATTACGCTTTCTAAAACACATTTTACTTCAAAGGATTTTTTCAGTGAATTTACAATTAGTGGGACGCATGTGTCCCAGTGACCATTGTGTAGCCCTATAGTGCCTTTATGTTGCGATATTATAGTACTCATATTTCAAAGAAAAGCAGTTTTTCTGTAAATTTTTGCGCTTATAAAACACGGTATGTGGTTTACTATTATCTGCATTTGCTATTATAGAAACTGCGAGCCAGCTCTCTCGCTTTTTTTTAAATTTATTTTATTTTATTTTATTTTTTAAATATGGTGTGCATTACAAATTTTTGAATCATATACATGTTTAGACCCTATGACAGTTAGGATAACTTAAGAAATTATTTTAAAAAGTCTTAGGTAAATCGGTGCCAGAAATGATCAGTGGGACGTATGTGTCCCACCTTTTTTTTTTTTTTTTTTTTTTTAGGAAAAATGGAATGTGCTAAAAAATTTTTGAGTGTCATATTTGTAATCCTGACCCAAATAAGACTCTGTAACAGCTGAGATAACTTAAGATATTCTAAAAAAAAATGAGTAAAAACCACGAAAGGGTTAAAAATCGCTTTAACGCTTGCCAGTACCAATAGCAGTCAGGTGCATGTTGAAAAAATGCAGATAAACAGAAAATTACCGATAATGTCATAATTGATCGATTAATTAATGACCTTCATTGCTCTTCATTCAGTGGAATTAGTTTCAAAATGGAATGTACTATGTTGAAAAATGTTCGTTATACCCTGCAAGTGGTATAAAATAATTAGCTGATGATTAAGCTCTCTGAAATGTTATTCTCTGATTATGTTTACTGTTCGATACCCATCTTAAATTCAAATGTTTGTAAATCTGTGGGAATTAACTACTGAGGTTTTCAGTCCCTAGGTTTACAAACTACTTACACTACACTAAGGACAACACACATAACCATGCCCGATGGAGGACTCTAACCGCCGTCGGCGAGCAACCGTACGCTCCGTAGCAAGACGCCTTAGAGCGCTCGGCCATTACACCGCGGCAACATATAGATCCTTGTCTTTCATGTAGAGTAAATATTTAAATAATACATAAATTATTCTTCAATGATTTTTAAGATTAGAATTATATAGACAACTATAATCGGGAAACATATATGTATGTTTAAACATGGTTTAAAAAGCAATTTCTCTGCACTAAATGTACTGAAAATTCTCTGAGGCACAATCTATAGTAATTTCGCATGGCTTAATCACACTTCATCACTTCGTTATTAAACTGAAAGCAGGATTTAAGAAATAAATGAAGTAAATATGATATTAGAATTACACAAAGGAATCTAATTCTTGTGGTAACTATTTAGAGATCATAGGTGCACAAGATGAAAACTTCGCGCATGCGGTAGCCAAGTTTTCTTTACATTAGGTGGTTTTTTTTCCACCGATGATACAGATCATGTAAAATCAGCGAACAATTTGTGATTATCAGGAGATATGTGAGCACACTGATAGGAGACCAGTTATGTTCGGTTAAACTTCGATGATAGCGTAAGACATAGTCAAAAGAAGCTTATCGAGTTCCAAATAACGCATTAGGTACTGTAAAAAGTAACGGTAAACTTGCACTTCTTATTTTCTGAACATTGTTTATTTTAACATAGTGTCGACGGGTATAGTAGCGTACCATTCTTTGCATATTTGCTTACATTTTCCGTGAAATGGGACTTATTATCGGTTACCAACTCTCCAGCATTCACTCGCAAGGCTCCCACAGGCAAACCACAGTCATGGTCTCCGAGCTGATAGTCCAAGCTGCTGCAAATGTCGTCGGACGTTTCATGCAGATGGTTGTTGTCTTGCAAACGTCCTCTTCTGTTGACTCATGGATCAAGACGTGACTGCACGTTCCGTTACAGCCATGCGGATAAGATGCCTGTCATCTCGACTGCTAGTGACATGAGGCCGTTGGGATCCAGCACGGCGTTCCGTATTGCCCTCCTGAACCCACCGATTCCATATTCTGCTAACAGTCATTGGGTCGCGACCAACGCGAGCAGCAACGTCGCGATACGATAAACCGCAATCACGATTGGCTACAATCCGACCTTTATCAAAGTCGGAAACGTGATGTTACTCATTTCTCCTTCTTATACGAGGCATCACAACAAGGTTTCACCAGACAACGCCGGTCATCTGCTGTTTATGTATAAGAAACCGGTTGGGAACTTTCCTCATGTCAGCACGTTGTAGATGTCGCCACTGGCGCCAACCTTGTGTGAATGCTCTAAAAAGCTAATCATTTGCATGTCACAGCATCATCTTCCTGTCGGTTAAATTTCGCGTCTGCGGCATGTCATCTTCGTGGTGTAGCAATATTAATGGCCAGGAGTGTATATTACAATGACTAACAATTTTAAAATGTTTTGCAACAATCGATAAAAATAACAAATGAAATTATCCGGAAAATCTAGTTTGTCTTTGAGACCATTTGGCGCACCTCTGCTAGTGGCGCCCGGGGCATCATAGAGCCCCTTGCCCCCGTCCCCCCTCGCCATGCCACTGCTTAATTGTAACAGAGTGGGGCTCACCAGGACTACGTCGTAAGCGCGAACAACCAACAGATGCGAGCAGATATAATCTGCTTGAAGTCTCTGTATATCCATCTCAGATGGATGACGGCGATGTATTAATTTAGCAAATGAAAAACCTTCCGACGTTATTTTTTAAAATTTTTAATCAATTACATGTTTCGAGATTCCAATAATCTCATCTTCAGACCCTTATAAGAGCATGTAATTGATTAAAATTTTTAAAAAATAACGGCGGAGGGTTTTTCATTTGCTAAATCTGTTTGAATGTCTGAAGACGACGGTCTGTCATTCCATCTCCCAAGTGATCCTCTGACGGCTGTAGACGAGCCAGGCACGATGATGCTGTGGCGTGAGTGGAACACGGATCACGTGCGTGTCTGAAGTGCCACTGCTAGTAACCGGTTGGCAATATCTGTGCTGTGGTAGCTGTACGATCTGCCGCTGCTCCTCTTACAATACGACAATCTCGGCTAACGTCTGTGCTGTGTGCACGTCCAGAACATCGTCTCCGTGTTCGAGAATGTTCACGTGACCGTTGCATAGTTCCACAGCTGACACAGCACGTCCAACATGTGTGGTAATTCTCCTGAAGGGCAATCCCGCCACTCGGAAGGCCATATTTGACCCACTTCAAAGTCGATCATTTGGCTGTAGGTTGCGTCTCTGTGACATGGTGCCTGTTTGCTTTATATATCACACGACAAGGAGGCCACATCGGTATCAGATTGTAGAATTTTTTGATACTTAGGGTACGTGAAGTTCAGAACCCAAATAACAATCGGCCAAAGACATTCGAGGCAACTTTAAAAGAATTATCCAGAAAATCAACTTTGAAGTTTTGCAAGTACACGTATGTATCAGTAACAAATCAGCTACATCACTTGTCAGTGTACTTCAGGTGGTAGCGTTGGGCCTCACAACCATAGGGTCGGTTCTTTTAATACTGCTGTGACAGATTTTTTATTCTTTTTTTCTTTGTGTTCGAATATAATTTTAATAATTGTTCAAATGTTTGTAGAACTTATGGGACTTAACTACGGGGTCATCAGTCCCTAAACTTACACTTATGAACTAGCTAAGACTAAGGACGACACAAATATCCATGCTCGAGGGGGGATTCGAACCCCCAAACGTGGTGGCCGTGCAGAACATGACTGGCGCGCCGCAAACCCCTCGACCACCGCGGCCGGCACAATTTTAATATCCAAAGGTAATTTTTAAGAAAAATGCGCGTGTTTTTGTTTATTCATAATTTTCTATATTTTATATAAGGTTGTTAATAATGAAGGTTTCACTCATAAGTTACATTTTTTACAGTATTGGCTTCACCATTATTTGACCACTGAAGTCTTTGACAGTTTAGTTTGTCAAGAGCTACGACGCTGTTTTTGGAAAGTCATCTCCATAGTTACTAAAGACTTTCCAACCAGCTAACCTATTCAACCATCGTTTTAGGTGACGACAAGGTGTCAGCTCGTCTACAAACACATTAACCAAAATGACACAACATGTGGAATTAGACATCCCAAAAGTTTTATAGGTGCAACCACAGCGGAGGGGTATCTGTGGAGAGGCCAGACAAACGTGTGGTTCCTGAAGAGGGGCAGCAGCCTTTTCAGTAGTTATAGGGGCAACAGTCTGGATGATTGACTGAGCTGGCCTTGTAACATCAGCTAATGTGGCTTTGCCACACAGCTACTGCGAACGGCTGAAAGCAAGGGGAAACTACAGCCGTTACCTTTCCCGAGGACATGCAGCTCTACTGTATGGAAATATAATGATGGCATCCTCTCGGGTAAAATATTCCGGAGGTAAAATAGTCCCCCATTCGGATCTCCGGGCGGGGACTACTCTAGAGGATGTTGTCATCAGGAAAGATAATACTGCCATTCTACGGATCGGAGCGTGGAATATTAGATCCCTTAATCGGGTAGGGAAATTAGAAAATTCAAAAAGGGAAATGGATAGGTTGAAGTTAGATATAGTGGGGATTAGTGAAGTTCGGTGGCAGGATGAACAGGATTTCTGGTCAGGTGAGTACAGGATTATAAATACAAAATCATTTGGGGGTATCACAGGAGTAGGACTGATAATGAATAAGAAAATAGGAATGCGGGTAAACTACTATGAGCAGCCCAGTGATCGCATTATCATTGTCAAGATAGATACGAAGCCAACACCGACAACAGTAGTACAGGTTTATATGCCAACTAGCTCTGCCGATGATGAGGAGATCGAAGAAATATATGAGGAACTAAAGGAAATTATTCAGACAGTTAAGGGAGAGGAAAACTTAATTGTGATGGGAGACTGGAATTCGGTAGTAGGTAAAGGAAGAGAAGGAAAAATAATAGGTGAATATGGACTAGGCATGAGGAATGAAAGAGGAAGTCGCCTGGTAGAATTTTGCACGGAACATGATTTAATCGTAACAAACACGTAGTTTAAGAATCACAAAAGAAGTTTGTATACGTGGAAGAGACCAGGAGACACCGGAAGGTATCAGCTAGATTTTATAATGGTAAGACATAGGTACCGGAACCAGGTTATAAACTGCATGACATACCCAGGGGCAGATATAGACTCTGACCATAACTTGTTAGTCATGAACTGTAGGCTGAAGCTGAAAAACCTGCAGAAAGGTAGGAAAATAAGGAGATGGGACATAAATTGAAGGAAAGTGAAGTTCTGGAGAATTTCAGAGGGAGATTTAGGCAACAATTGACACAAACAGGGGGAAATAAAACAGAGGAAGAGGAATGGGTAGCATTGAGAGATGAAATAGTGAAGGCAGCAGGGGACAAAATAGGTAGAAAGGCAAGACCTACAAAAAATCCTTGGATATCACAGGAAATACTACAGTTAATTGATGAAAGGAGAAAATATAAAAATGCAGTAAATGAAACAGGCAAAATGGAGTACAGACGACTAAAAAATGAGATTGACAGGAAGTGCAAAATGGCTAAGCAGGAGTGGCTAGAAGCCAAATGCAAATCTGAAGAAGAATGTATAGCAAGGGGAAAAGTAGATACCGCCTACAGGAAAATAAGAGAGACATTTGGGGACAAGAAAAGCAACTCTACGAATATCAAGAACTCAGATGGGAAACCAGTTCTCAGCAAAGAAGGGAAAGCTGAAAGGTGGAAAGAGTTCATAGAGCAGCTCTACAAAGGAAATGAACTTAGAGACGATGTTGTAGGAAGGGAAGGGGAAGTAGATCAAGATGAAATAGGAGATACTATACTGATAGATGAATTTGACAGAGCCTTGAAAGACCTAGGTCGGAACAAGGCCCCAGGAGTAGATGACATACCCTCAGAGCTACTAAAGTCTCTGGGAGAGCCAGCCATGAGAAGACTATTTGAACTGGTGTGTAGGATGTATGAGACAGGCGAAATGCCCTCAGACTTTAAGAAAAATGTAATAATCCCCATTCCAAAGAAATCAGGCGCAGACAGGTGTGAAAATTACAGAACCATCAGATTGATAAGTCATGGTTGCAAAATTTTAACACGAATTATCTACAGGAGAATGGAAAAGCTGGTAGAGCTGACCTCGGGGAAGATCAGTTTGGATTCAGGAGGAACATAGGAACCCGGGAGGCAATACTCACTTTACGTCTTATCTTAGAAGATAGATTAAGGAAAGGCAAACCTACATTTTTAGCTTTTGTAGATTTGGAGAAAGCTTTTGACAATGTTGACTGGAATACACTCTTTCAAATTCTGAAGTCAGCAGGGGTAAAATACAGGGAAAGGAGAGTTATTTACAACTTGTACAAAAGCCAGACCGCAGTTATTAGACTAGAAGGGCATGAAAGGCAAGCATCAGTTTGGAAGGGAGTAAGACAGGGTTGAAGCCTTTCTCCGATGTTATTCAGTTTGTACATCGAGCAGGCAGTGAAGGTAAGCAAGGAAAAATTTGGAATAGGGATTAAAGTCAGGGGGAAGAAATGAAAACATTGCGTTTTGCTGATGACATAGTAATTCTGTCAGAGACAGCAAAGGACCTGGAAGAGCAGTTGAATGGAATGGACAGCGTGTTGAAGAGAGCGTATAAAATGAACATTAACAAGAGCAAAACAAAAATAATGGAATGCGGTCTTAGAAAATCAGGCGATGCTGAAGGAATTAGGTTAGGTAACGAAACAATAAAGGAGGCAGATGAGTTTTGTTACTTGGGTAGTAAAATAACATGCGATGGTCGCAGTAGAGAGGATATAAAATGCAGAATGGCAATGGGAAGAAAAGCATTTTTTAAAAAGAGAAATTTGATAACATCGAATATTAATTTAAAGGTAAGAAAGTCTTTTCTGAAGGCATTTGTGTGGAGTGTTGCCTTGTACGGGAGTGAAACATGGACGATAAGCAGTGCGGACAGGAAGAGAATAGAGGCTTTTGAAATGTAGTGCTACAGAAGAATGCTGAAGATTAGGTGGGTAGAGGAGGTACTGAACAGAATTGGTGAGAAAAGGAATTTTTGGCATACCCTGACTAAAAGTATGGATTGCTTGGTAGGACACATTCTTAGACATCGAGGAATCGTAAATTTAGCATTGGAGGGAAGTTTGTGGGGTAAAAATCGCAGAGGGAGACCAAGAAACGCGTATAGTAAGCAGATTCAAAGAGATGTGGGTTGTCGTTGTTATGGGGAGATGAAAAGGCTTTCTCAGGATAGAGTAGGGTGGAGAGCTGCATCAAACCAGTCTCCGGACTGAAGACCATAACAACAACATGTGTGTGTGTGTGTGTGTGTGTGTGTGTGTCACAGCGGGATTCGAACCATCGACTGTACGGTTGTGAGTGGATAACGCTACCGCCTGAGTTACACGGACAGATCCTGCAACTCTTTTAACTATTGTTACTTACGTGTCGAAACTCAAAGTCGATTTTCTCGATAAGTTTTGAGAGTTGCGACGAATGGCTTTGGCTAGTTGCTTTTTAAGTTCTGAACTTCACGTACCACAAATATCAAGAAATTATAAAATCCGATACCAATATAGTCTCCTTGTGAGCTTTATGGCTATAAACATTCCCTATTGAAGGGTACACAGAGATGGCACTTTGGCAACCATGTTTCTACGCTGTCTGTTGACGGACGACGCTGAACCCATTATCAGGGCACCTACTGTTTCCCACGTATCATCTTCCACCATCGTATGCAAATCGTCGTCATCTTTCCAGGTGTGGTTTTTGTCGACAGACTGGTAGTGAGCCCGCGAAGTGACACCAAACGGAAAGCCGCGGTGGAGTAGCCGAGCGGTCTAAAGCGTCTCGCTGCATAGCGCGCAGTTGCTCGCCGTGGAGTTTCGAGTCCGCCCTAGGTCATGGGTGTGTGTGTGTTGTCCTTAGGTTAATTTATCTAGGTTTAAGTAGTTTGTAAGCTACGGACTGATGACCACGCACTTTGGTCCGATAAATTTACAGACATTTGAACATTTGAACCAAACGGTAAGTCTCGACCAGCGAGATAAAGCGCAAACGGCGTGTAGCTCTCTGGAGATGAGCGGCCGCTTACGAAACCCTTTTCCGCGCGGGAGCCCATAACCGGCGAGCACGTGCTGCGACAGGTGAGCATCGGAGAGCACCGCACTCAGCGTCGAGTGTTTGCGTCAGTATTCACGCAGCTGGGCGACAGCGAGAGGATCAACGGCGCCACGCGCTGAGTGGCGGTCGAGTGTGCTAAAAGTCAACGAGGTCGTTGTGCGGCACAGCCAATGGAAGCGCAGAGAGCGTCGTCGCGTCAGGTGCTGTGCTGCTCGCGCGCAGTCAAATGGATACCGGCCGCCCCGGTCTGGACGCCAAGAAGGAAGCACGCAGTCAAATGCCACGTCGACGCCTCGCTTCTTTTCTCACAATTATTTTCAAAGGAGTGTACTCAATTTCACCCATTCCATCAACACACTATGCAGGACGGCGGTTAAAAGTAGTGGAAAGGGTTGTACCTTGGGACATTTTTTACATTTTAATTTCTTCATACCATTTTTTTTTTTTTTTTTTTTTTTTTTTTTTTTTTGCAAGAAATTCGAAAATTTACCCCATCACATACATTAATTTTAGGTAATGTTGAACGAACAGCAGTTTACGCTAGCTCACAATATTCACATAATTACTCACCAATAAAGACTTTTGCCCGAAAGAGACGCGTTAAGGCAACAATAAAAATAATCCTGAAATAGACATGTCCATGCCATAAAAATTCTTGGCCGGCCGCGGTGGCCGAGGGGACTGAGGCGCTTCAGTCACGGTCTGCACGGCCACTCCGGTCGGGGTTCGAATACCCACTCGGGCATGGATATTTGTGCCGTCCTTAGAATAAGGTAGTTGATAAGTAGTTTGTAAGTTTAGGGACTGATGACCCCATAGTTAAGTCCCATAAGCTATACAAACATTTGAAATTTTTTTTGAATGTAACCCACAACACACCACTGGAACTGGTATTTCTTTCACTATATTACTGCGATTAACAATGATGATGAAATAAAAGTTTTCTGGGTGTTGTACCGCGTCATGATGTAAGGCTATTACTTAACCGACGTTTCGGCCAACGTTGCAGTGGCTTTCATCTGGGTATACTGATGATGATGATGTTCTCAACATTAGGGAATACAAAATGGTCCTTTGCTTCCTTAAAAACTTCACAGTTACATCTTCTTCTGTGCTTTCTGAAACTACTCCTGCATAGTAAACATGAGATCTGCCACTGATGTCAAATTTTACCAAGACCCAACTAGCTTGAGAAGAAGAAAGTGTTACTTTTCTAGATGGAAAGAAGGATGAGTAATCCTCTTCGTCAGATGAAAAATCAAATATGCTACCTCCAGAGCTACTGCCAAGCTCGGGAATTTCTTCATCAAAAGTTGTGGAAGATGAAAAGTCCTTTGTCCGGTTAGTGGCTTCTTTCTTTGGAAAGACTTCTTTTTCTTGTTTTCTTTTTATTTTTCCTCTTCAATTCTTTGTTTTTCTTGTGTATCAGTGACAATAATACACGTTCCAGGTGCCCCAAGGTGCAATCAGAGAAGTGTCCCAAGGTAAAACCAAATACACAATAACAGAAAACAGCATCCTAACCTATGTACACATTTATATCTTTATAACTTATGGTATCAATAGCTTACTTAAACAATGCCCTACAACACTGTATTTAAGAAACATCAATAATGATGCTTAGCTTTAGTTTATATCTTGTAAGGGTAGTGGCTAAATTTTACTTTCAAACACGAAAACTTGTAAAATTCCTCCTCAGATCTCAAACATCATCCAAATGCAACGTGTCCTATTCCCTCTGAAATAAGGCCTGACAACTTAACTTCATAGTTCTTAAAGTTTCCACTAGAGTGCACTGCCTTTATTAAAAAGTTCAAATGTTCAAATGTTTGTACAGCTTATGGGACTTAACTACGGGGTCATCAGTCCCTAAACTTACAAACTACTTATGAAGTACTTACGAACTAGGACGGCACAAATATCCATGCCCGAGGGGGGATTCGAACCCCCAACCGTAGTGGCCGTGCAGACCGTGACTGAAGCGTCTCAGTCCCCTCGGCCACCGCGGCCGGCTATTAAAAAGTGTCCCAAGGTAAAACCGTCCCAAGGTACATACAACCCTTTCCCCTACCTTACACCGCTGCAGGTTGTACTTTTTTTTTCAATTTACTCGTACTAATCACTGATGAACTAACAACCTGTATACAATAACATCATTAGTCTCCTTGGCTCTAATTGCATAAACATCATATTCAAAATCCTTTAACCTTCTGCTGTCAAACAAGCTATATCTTAAAGTGGCCACACACGTAACTGCCGAGCGGAAATGGCCACATGGACTAAGAAATGGCCACATGGACTAAAGCATCAAGTTACGGACTGAACGGCCGTTCCCGCTGGAGGTTCGAGTCGTCCCACGGGCATGGGTGTGATGGAGCTCACATTTTGGTTCGGTATAGTCAGAAGCGCGAAATATACAAACACTCTTCTGTTCTTAACAGCGTCAATTTTCCATGTTTTCAATGTTTCGCTTCGTAATTATGGGACTTGTTATTTTACATACAGACAGTGGCTATGTCGCGCCCAAGTTGTCTACCGTGCCTCCCGGCTTGCTGCATGTAGCAGAGATTCACTATTTTAATCTGTTCCTAAATATACCAGTTTTACATACTCACTAAGTACTCCCTTTGTATGAGTAATTTCTGTAAAGATGTAGGGTAGCCATTTAATTACATGATAGACATCACTATTTCATTTTATTGTAATTTGCAGATGCACCTGCTGATGAGATGTAGGTCTCGAAACTCGGGTAGTACATAAGATAAAAAGTTTGAAATTAACAACTGTTGCGGATCCCATTACTTAAAATGAAGATTGACGATTGTGGATGTCCCGAAGGAAGAAAATTGTCTAAGTTTAAGTAGTTTGTAAGTCTATGGGCTGATGATCATAGCAGTTTGATCCAATAGATTTACAAACATTTGAACAGACGTAACAAGTTGCTTGAGAAACACGATTGCACAAGTGTTTTTGCACATTCATGCTTGAGAGTGTGTAGAATAAAGCTGTTCCATCATCAGGCTTGTTCAAGCAACTAGATGCTTGGTCGAATTTCGATTATGCCTGCTTGTGCAAGCGTCCAAGCATGTGTATGCTTGAGCGTGTGAACCATGAACAGGGAGGCTTCTACAAGCATGTCTAAATGATTTTATTGATATGATAAGTATCTGTCACTGTTAAATCACATTATGTATAAATATTATATTGTCAGACAGGGAAAGCCAAAGAATACAATATTACTTTGAAAAAAAAAAATATATCAAAATTGAGGATTTTGTTAAATTGTAAATGTTTCATTCCTGATTTAAATAAGATGCATCTCGAGAATTTATTGTAACTGTCAGTTACAAGTGTTTACTGAAGTATTTTGTATTTATGTTATTCCGCCTCTCTTGCACTGTTGTGTTTTTGGCGCTATGCAACAATTTTAACACCGGACAGGATAAATCTTCAGCGATTTTTTACATACTAATGTTAGAAATTACATTTTTCTCTGCCCTTTTACAAGTACCGCTATTGTGCCTCCTCCATTACGAAGAAAACAGAAATATTTATTTTATACGATTTTTGGAGTGTATTATAATTTCTAAAAGACTACTGCAGTTCAAGAGTGACTGAACAACACCATTGCAAACACTTGGCAAAATACTTACGTTATTATTTCCACTTGACATGCTAAGCAGTCACAGATACAGTGATTCATTATTTAAATCTTGAAAAGAACGAGTGGAAATGATGCTTCTAGTTATTTAAACGCTCAATACAACACGATCACGAGTCCTCTCTTATTATATTTTTTATTTTCATTTTTTCGCAACAGAAAGAAAACGCTCACAAACCCATCAACGTTTTAACTCATTTGTTGGTAAAGAAACTCATGCTTGTACAAGCATACATGTACCGTGTGGAGATTCCAGGAATTTGTGCATGTTTGTGCAAGTGTTCCGGTCAAGCTTTCCGTTACGTGTGTGCCCGCATTTGGTTCCGTATGCAATTCTACAGGTTTCGCCGTACTACTGGCCGAATCAACTTCACCTAGTAGCATTATTATTTCTACATTTTTATGGATTAAGAAATCCATAAAGATCTTCTTCTCGCGAGGAGTGTGACATCGTACACGAAAGACGAATCAGTATTTAATGTCTTGAAAAATTCTTTTGTGGCAAAAGCGATTCCTTCATCAAATATATTTGGGCGGTGTCTTGGATTTGTAAGGCAAACAAAAGAAAGTGAAACAGGGGTTTTTGTAGTACACTGCGTCATCTATCAACAACATTCAGTTGCTAAAAATCTTAGCGATTGATTGCTTCAATCTCTTCAATTAACATCTCTATGTTGAATGCTAGATTATTTGCCAAGTTATGTGAAGAAAATAACGGAAAATTTGATAAATTACTCCTTCACACTGAAGGATACTGGCTGTCAAAATGTTTGACAAGTTTTTTCTCACTTTTCGACGCTGCTATAGAGTATTTAGGTGTTACAGATCCAAGTTTTAAAAATAAATTTAATCAAGGGAAAACTATACATTACTTGTTTAATAGAAAATCTGCTAAGTTTAATGAGGTTAACATGTAATTACAAGATAACAGTCTATATCTGCTAAGATGATCATAATTTCAGTCTTTCTTGGCAGAATTAACGTAATGGAGGAAAACACTGGGCGGCAAGAATTTCGCAGTTTCCTAATCTGTAAGAAACAAACAGTGAGGGTGATGATGTCTCAACCTACGCCCAACATTTCTTTCACACAGACTATGAAAGTATGTTTGAGGATGTTTTAAGTATGAAAACACCGCAGTAGAGAATCAGTACATACATTGTTACGGAAGAGACGAATGTCGCATAAGAAGAACTGATCGGAATAAGAACTAACGAAATACTTAAGGGACGGTTTACTTACGAACATCAGCAATCCTCTCTTCAGAGAGAGACATGCCTGTGTTATGGAACATCGCTAGCAGTTTTTGATAGCTTTTCCAACTTTATATAGCGTGTAAAGGAGTTTCAGTAGCTTTTTTCAGTCTTCTAACAAAATGAAACAGGCTGGAAATCACTGACCGAGGAGATTTAATGTTAAACCTGACAAAACAAAAGCCAAATACTAAAAACTTTCTAATGAATCTTCAACCGCAGCCATCACAGTAGAAGCAAGTATGTATCAATTTTGATACATACATATTTGTGTCTGTTAAATTAATAAATGTATAAAAATTAACATTGTGACACCATGATTAATTTTGTGAATTATGATTGGAATAATATTTTTCTTTCCTCTCTATTATGTTCTATACTTATAACAGATATAATGTATCTGTGTTACACTGTATCTGGAGTGAATAACTATGTATACGTCAATTAATTTTCTACAAATAATTTTGTATAAATACGGTGGATCCAAGAAGTACAAAGATATCAGGAACAAATGGCAACATGGGAACCAGTACTACACAAGGGGGTGATTTATAATTAAAAAATTCAGGCCTTTCCTGGTTTCGAGAACAGAACTACTGAAGTCATTGTGGACAGAAGAGCGAAGAAGGATGCAAAGTATGAGAACTAAAGAATATTGCATAAGGAGGAAGGACATAAGAAACGAAGCTGATATGAATTAACATGGTACTAAGATGGCTGAAACGAAAGAAGAAGAAATATTTTTTCAAATGTTCAAAATGTTCAAATGTTTGTTAAGCTTATGGGACTTAACTACGGGGTCATCAGTCCCTAAACTTACAAACTACTTACGAACTACCTTATACTAAGGACGGCACAAATATCCATGCCCGAGGGGGGATTCGAACCCCCGACCGTAGAGGTCGTGCAGACCGTGACTGGAGCGCCTCAGTCCCCGCGGCCGGCAATATATATATATATATATATATATATATATATATATATATATTCCTATGCCCTGTTCATATGAAAGTTTGTCCCTATTGTAATATTTACTGACGTTTTGTTTAGGATTTTTGTAATGTTAAACTCATATGTAAAAACCTGCGTGTTGTTGCGTAACAAAGAAACCGCCAACGTGGTAGAAAAAGGTGATAAAGCGTGCCAAAACACGTTTATGCACCACCAAAGCTTCAAGACTTAAACGTATCCCGGAGGACTACCCGAAGCAACAGACTCGGAATGCTATTTTCTAAGAAAGTTGCGGTACGTGTTTACTTGCACGAGGTAGTGGTTATTAAATACTGCACATATACCTGACTTATCAGGGACAGAAAAATCACCATTACAGACTGACGTTATATCCTCAACCCTGTGCTGCTAGTCAGAGAAATCCTGCACGATTTGGTTTTAATTTTATCCTGATAATTGGCTGTTCTTTTGCATACCACATACGTTTTGCCTTCTTAATTACAATTTTCAAAACTTTGTAATACTGTTTGTAACAGGCTACTGCAGCATGATTCTGCCTACTTTTAACATTTTGATATAATTCCCACTTTGTTCTTCATGATATTCTTATTCCTCTTGTCAGACACCCAGAATGGCTGTTAGTGGTAGTACTGGACTGTGGTAGTACCTTGTTTTGAGCGTTGCCGGGGCGGAGCGGCCGAGCGTATTGACGCGCAATGCTCTGATGCACGAGGCCGTTCCCTGTCGGGGGTTCTAATCCACCCTCGGGCATGGACGTTTATGCTGTCTTTAGTATAAGGTAGTTCATAAGTAGTTTGTAAGTTTAGCGACTGATGACCCTGCAGTTAAGTACCATAAGTTTTACAAACATTTGAACATTTGATTTTGAGCGTTCTAACGTAAAACAGCTTTTGAAGAGCGTGAGAAATGTATTAAGAAAACATTATATTTATCGTCTACTTTATCAGCACTACAAACACCCTTTAGATTAGATTAAATTAATTGTTCGTTCCATAGATCCGTGTTTAGGAGATCCTCGCCGGTGTGGAAAATCTGGTAATATAAAGAATACAGATACATCATTAGGTTCTGCTTAAAAATTCGTCAGTGGAAAGGAAGGAGTTGGTCACTACAAAGTCTTTTGGGTGCCTCTTAAACTGATCTTTATTTGTAACTAAATTTTTTTATGGTTGCTGGAATATTATTGAAAATATGTGTTCCTGAATATTAAAACCCTTTTTTTTGAACTAAAGAAAATGCTTTTAAGCCCTTGTGTAGATCATTTTTGTTCCTAGTATTGTATTTATGAACTGAGCAGTTTGTTTGGAAAAGGCGTATATTATATATGAAAAATTTCATCAAATAATAAATATATTGAGAGGCTTCTACAAGATATCCGTGAATTTACTCCTCAAATAAAACGTATTACACGCTTTTGGACTCTGAAAACTTTTGTTGGACTTGAAGAGTTACCCCAAAATATTATACCATATGACATGATGAAATGAAAGTAAGCAAAGTATACAAGCTTTATTATGTCTCCTACGTCTGATACCATTCGTATTGCAAATACAGATTGGTTAAGTCCTTTCTTCAGTTCTGTGGTGTTCTCCTCCCAATTGAATCTACTATAAAGCTGTAATCCCAGGAATTTAATACTGTCAGCCTCTTCTACCTGCTCTTCTTCATACTTTATGCTTATGCTGGGTGGTAATCTATTACATGTTCTGAATTGCATATAGTGAGCCTTTTCAAAGTTTAATGACAATGAGTTGGCTTTAAACCATTTATTAGTGTTCATGAAAATATCATTAGCAGACCTTTCTAGGACTATGCTCGACATGCTACTTATTGCAATACTTGTATCATCTGCAAACAAAACTAACTCTGCTTTTGGCAGTGTAACTGATGAGAGGTCATTACTGTACACAAGAAAAAGCAATGGCCCTAAGATGGATCCTTTTGGACATCACGTGTAATTTCTTCCCAATTTGATGATGACTGACTGTTTCCTTTTAGCGAAGTACGACTTGAACTATTTTGCCGTAATTCCCGCGACACCATAGAATTCTAATTTACTTAAAAGGACGTTATGATTCTACATCTACATCTACTTGGGATACTCTGCAAATCACATGTAAGTGCCTGGCAGAGGGTTCATCGAACCACCATTATACTATTTATCTTCCATTCCATTCTCGAATAGCGCGCGGGAAGAAAGAACACCTAAATCTCTCCGTTCGAGGTCTGATTTCTCGTATTTTATTCTGCTGATCACTTCTACCTATGTAAGTGGGAGTCAACAACATATTTTCGCATGCGGAGGAGAATGTTGGCGATTGGAGTTTCGTAAGTAGCCCACGCCGCAGCGATAAGCGCCGTTGTTGTAATGATTCCCACCCAGAGCCTGTATCGTTTCCGTAACTCTGTCTCCCGTGTATAGCGACAATACGAAACGAGCTGCCCTTCTCTGGACTCTTTCGATGTCCTCCGTCAAACCCACCTGATAAGGATCCCACACTGGGCAGCATTACTACACAAATGGACGGACAAGCGTAGTGTATGCAGTTTCTTTTGTTGTTCTGTTGCATCTTTTAAGGATTCTGCCAATAAAACGCAGCCTCTAGTTCGCCTTTCCCACGACATTATCTACGTGTTCTTTCCAATTTAAGTCTGAAGTAATAGTAATTCCTAGGTATTTTGTGGAGTTTACGGCCTTCAGTTTTGATTGATTTGTCTTGTAAACAAAGTTTAACGGATTTCTTTCCGTACTCATGTGGATGACTTCACACTTCTCATTATTTAGAGTCAATTGCCAATTTTTACACCATACTGATATTTTATTCAGATCGTTCTGCAGTTGGTTTTGATCTTCAGATGATTTTACTAGACAGTAAATGACGGCGTCATCTGCAAACAACCTAAGAGAGCTACTTAGATTTTCCCTGTGGTGTCGCACAAGTACAAAGTGCGCGCCACTTACTTTCGCCGCGCGCCGTCATGCACGCACGGCGCGGCGATCTTACGACGACAGCCACGAGCGCCCTCTGCTGCAACCCCGCTCGTGGCCACCACTCAACGAGATCGGCCACTTCGGACTGAGATAGCAACGAGTTAGGACCTTCGTAATCAGATAGGCACCCTTGAAGACTTTGCTATCGTACAGGCACTAGGCAGGCCTCTAACAACTATGTATCAACATTCTGCAGTACTATGTAAAAGTTAAGTATTGTTACATTCTGTGCAATATATATCTCTTTCTAATTTACTCGAGTGTTTGTAGTTTCTGGCTGCTCCCTTCCGTTCCTGCACCAGCGTGTCGGTCTCATTCCACTCGGCCACCGACACCTACGACGAGGCTGGGACACAAAAGCGGCGACGAAGTTGGGACACAAAATTCCCCTAAATCATTTATATAAATAAGGTATAGCAGAGGACCAATAACACTACCCTGTGGTTATCATAAAATCTTGTTCCTTAATTAGATTTGGAAAGGCCTCTATTGCAACTGGATTAGCTTTTAGCAGATGGTTACAAGCAAAAAAACCTTTTTAAGTTCAAATTTGTGAATCGTGGCCTGAAAGGTCATTCACTGTCATGCTAGCAAAATGCCTCTCTAATTATAAAGAATGAACATAAATGTTTTCTACTATTAGGCCACGATAACTTGACGATTTTGTTGGTGCTGCTACGTACAGAGAAAATCGGCACTGGTAGAAAGATATTCAATTATTTACAAGCGCTGTCATTGTCACAATGCTCCTTGATGAGTACACATTGTTAGGATAACGGTTCCAGCATTGCAGCAAGCAGCCGATGCTGCCTTCCCGTCACCGCGGCAACAATAATGTGGGTACAAGACACGCCTCCTGCAGCTCCCAGCAGCCACCACGCGAATCGTCAAATAAAAGATGGGCGAACTCGGGTTTTATACCAACCCGAGTAGAAATTCTGCGTAAGCCGAGTTGCCAGCCAACCCGAGTTAGAACTAAACTAAAAGTGTAATATAATGTCAGTGGCGGACTAAGGCTGTCGGCGGCAAAACAAAATGAAGCCCTCTGTCCACTTTTTATTAGTATAAAAAAAAGTAACTTTTGAGATTTGGATGGTTTCCAGGACGAGAGGCACAGGACAGTCTAAAAAAAAAAAGTTTTAGAGATTTGTTCAAAAGTTCAAATGTTTGTTAAGCTTATGGGACTTAACTGCGGGATCATCAGTCCCTAAACTTACAAACTATTAAAACCTACCTTATACTAAAGACAACACAAACATCCATGCCCGAAGGAGGATTCGAATCCCCGACGAAGAACGGCATCACGCATCAGAGCATACCGCCTCAATGCGCTCGGCCGCTCCGACGCGGCTGTTTCGCTCCCCCATTTGGATACATTGCGAACCAGTACAGTTAGCCAAACGGAGTTGACAGGAAATAATTGGAAACATGCGTTAAACGAATTTACTTCCCTTCATTCACGTCCGCACGGTTTGAAATCAACGGATATTTGGACTAACATTGTGTTCATTCACATGTCTTGTTTCTTTTCTGGTATTGTTGGACAATCATTAGTGAAATGATAACACAGCAAGAAATAGAGTACTTATTAAAATTCAGAAAATAAAGTAACTAAACTAGCTAAAGAAATGAACTTATTGGGACACGCTAAGTTTAACTTCAAACAATAACAATTCACTTGTTGAATTTTGACCATTAACATTCGAGTTTGTGTTTGTTGTTGTGGTCTTCAGTCCGGAGACTCGTTTGATGCAGCTCTCCACCCTACTCAATCGTGAACAAGCCTCTTCATCTCCTCAAATGAACGGCAACCTACATCCATTTGTATCTGCTTTCGGTATTCATCTCTTGGTCTCCCTCTGCGATTTTTACCCCACACACTTCCCCAGAGACCCTCCAGGTCCAGACCCTCCAGGTGTTCCTCGGACCATATTCCTATTTTTGAAGGACCTTTCTTCCCTCCTATTCCACCTCCCATTCCTAGTACGAGCCATCAACTTGAAACATAACAATAAGCAATGAAATAATAAAAACTCACAGTCAAAGATACTACAGTAATAATAGCAGACGAATTAAGTAAATGAAAATTTAATTAACAAGTCATCGGTGTGAAAAACAGGCGTGAGAGCCTAATAAGGCCACCCTGGCCTTTTTGGTCTACAGTTTCTCGTCCTTACCGTTAATTTTTCTGTAATTTCTAACTAGCTCATCTTACAAGGACTTGAAGGTTTCACATCTACCATAAATAGGCTTCAAAAGAATCACCAGTTCATAAAGCAGTCACAAATTACTCCAGAGCTTACGAAAAACTTACCTTAGTAGCTTAACAAAAACCGCCAAAACCAAAGATACACAACTGCAAACTGAATAACGTATAACATGGCGATTCTGTTTTTCTTTCGTTACTAGGACACCTTTTCCGGTCATGTAGGTGCTGCCATCCGACGGATTTGAATGGAAGTTTCAGAAATAAAGGGGGTGGCCTTATTGGGGACTATGGCCTTATTTGGCCCACCTACCTTAGCGTTGGTACCGCAAACACAGTCCCAGAGCTCGTCATGTACCAAATATGCTTGTGAGAACTTCCAACTAGCGTAATTATCACGCCCGGTAAGTTTCTCAATGTGAAACTGATTTTGATGAGAACCTGACATCTTCTTGTATTAAATACAGGGGAAAAAAACAACACGACGTGTCAGTCACGTAGCCGACAACTGAAATTACGTTGTTTGACCAACTGAGAACTTTATCATTTACTGTTGCAACGGTAACCATAGAATACTTCGTAAGCTCTGCTACCATGATAATAAATTCTGTACGGTTATTTTGCAATTAATGATAGAAAAACAATTTTAACTGGAAAAAGGTATCTCAAACGTATTTTTTTTATTTACAACCATGACTCTATAAAATATAACAGAACGCATAAATGTCAGAGAATACAAATATATAAACACTCTGCAATCTCAAAGTTCGCGAAAGATCACAGTAGTCTTCATTCAATATCCAACAGGGGTTGTAAGCTAAAATACAAATTGATTACCTACAAAATACAAATTGATTATATAATTCACAAAAGGTACAGACATATCCTTACAATTTTACTTTTACATGACTGTTGCAATTATTTGCGATTATAGGCATTCGTTGATTTGAAAAGTAAAAGACTCATAAAATTATAAAATTATTATGTAATTGCTGTATACATGGATTTAAATCTTATCAATATACATATATAAAAATGGAACGTCGATGTGTGTCCCTATATTTCACTTGGTGGCCAACATTATTTATTGCAGACCAATGGTGGTTAAGCATGAAAGTAGCCTTTGGGTTCGCGGTGTGCACTGTGGTATTTTGGTCGTGGTGTGTGGCGGTGGGGGAGTGTGGAGAACCAAAATCCGTAAATTATAGAGAAATACGATCAACAGATGTTCAAAGATACTCAAAGATAAAACACTGGGAAACAGACGTACTTTAACTGAGCATTAACTACATTGGCAATACAACGATCCCAATATAAACACTGGAAAGACAACTGTAGTGCTTAGGATCAAAATATTGGCAACTGGCTTAGAGACGAATATACGTCGAGCGTCACGGTTTCATAATACATAGTACCATCTCCATATCATCTTTGAGCTCCCTGCAATACACACTGTAGACCAGCATAGAGATCACTGCTGTAGATATACGTTAATGTATGTCTGTGACGGAAAGTTCGTAAATCATAGGTTATTTTGGTTTAGCAGACAATATCGTGTTACTAACAGATTAACACTATTCATTTAGGTGAGTAATTAACATCTATGTTTGTATTCTTTGTTTTAAGCTTTCTAGAGCAATAAATAAATGGTTGGACTGCATTTAATGTGACCCGGCTAGCGCTCGCTAGGTGGCGTCGTGTGTACCGATTCACAGGGAATGAGATTACTCAAATGTTCAAATGTTTGTTAAGCTTATGGGACTTAACTACGGGGTCATCAGTCCCTAAACTTACAAACTACTTATGAACTACTTACGAACTAGGACGGCACAAATATCCATACCCGAGGGGGGATTCGAACCCCCGACCGTAGTGGCCGTGCTGACCGTGACTGTAGCGCCTCAGTCACCTCGGCCACCGCGGCCGGCATAAGATTACTAATTTACTAACTGGACTAGGGTACATCGAGAACCTGCTAACCATAGAGCAGGAACAGCAAACGGATTAACAGGGAATGAGAGGAATTGTCTGTACGCCACCTTGCGAGTAGTAGCGGGGCCGCATTAAATGCAGTTGTACCAAGTACTTCTAGGAAAAGCTACATACTCAGAGTTACGAAGTTTATCGTACATGTGAAAATATGGTTATTGTATAATTCTTAAATCGAGATAGATTCAAACGAAAACACAGACATACATTAACTATACAGGCAAGACACAGACTGTAGACATATGTTAATGTATGTCTATGATGGAAACTTCGTAAGTCATATAGAAGTATATGCTGCTCAAGTGATAAAGTTGCATTGCCAGTTCCAAAATTACCTCCACGTGAATTCTTTGAATATATTTACATAAGAATTCTTTGCAAGGAAAATCGAATTTATGTAGCTTCCTTTCTGATTTCGGTGTAGGCCTATCCTCATTAGATTTTGAGTTCGTTATGTTTAGCAATGTGTAGAAAACGCCATAGTACAGGAAAGGAGACATTAAGATGTTAGTTACGTAGCACACCAAATAACAGGAGTTGATGCTTTTTTTTTTCCTCCTCTCTTCCTTTTTTTTTTTTCTCTCCTCCTCTCTTCCTTTTTTTTTCTCTCCTCCTCTCTTCTCTTTTTTTCTCCTCCTCTCCTTTTTTTTCTCCTCCTCTCTCTTTTTTCTCTCCTCCTCTCTTCCCTTTTTTTTTCTTTCCCCTCCTCCTCTCCTTTTTTTTTCTTTCCCCATTTCATTCTCATAACTGTGGTGTAATACACTATAACAATGGGTACGATTTTACTTACGGCATCGGCGTATTGTGCTGATGTTGGCAACGCCCGTTAAATGCTGTTTGAGAAATGTCACGTAGAATGAGGGGCATAATTTATGTTGGTGATGAAATAAATTGGTGCTGTTCCTATCAGTAAATTAATGATCCTCCTAAAGCGAAGATTTCGTTGCCAACGATAGCACACTAAACTGCCGGCACTGCAAGTAAAATTTAACCCAGGTAGGACCCCAAAAAAACTGTATCACGAATGCATTTCAATACCATGGAAAAAGTTGGCAACGAAATCTTCGCTTTAGGAGGATCATTAATTTACTGATAGGAACAGCACCAATTTATTTCATCACCAACATAAATTATGCCCCTCATTCTACGTGACATTTCTCAAAAAGTGTTTCTTTCAGTGGGTATCATCTGAATTTAAAACATAACGACGTTCCTTCGCGTTTTTCGATGTTTTCATTTAATAAGAATTCTTTTCAAGGAAAATTTATGTAGTTTCCTTCTTCAATAACCATTGCCCGATTCTAAGGAGTGCAAGTTACTGCAAGTGATATTCATATTATCCACAGTTCACAAACAGCCTCAAAAATCTCGACTCCTGATACAAGGTAATGCAGGCTACTCCAACTCAGGTGCATCGCGAACACGGGCAAAGGTCGGCAAAGGCACCGGTAAGAACTAAACGCAAAGTCTCTCACTGCAGTTTTTTTTCTGCAATATATTTTTTTTTTAAATTATTGCTCAGATAACTCTTAGTTACAATGCTAAGTAGTATAAAGGTTTTAAGAAATTATACAATACAAATTACACAATTTTAATTGAAAAAAGAAGTTTTAAGAAAAATACGAGAAGACGGTTACGCCGTCACTTAAAAATTCCAATGGTGTTTCAAACGCTGGTGGGCTAGTCCCCCACCTAACACATTTATAAAAGTACTGATATAAGAGTTTAACCCAGCGAAGAGGGTAATCATAAGCTAGTATATTAATAAAAATGAATTGCCGCATGTATGAAAGCGCATCACTTGAGAATGCTTTCACCAATTTGGCTGCTCTTTTCTTTGTTCTGTACGTAATTCTCAGAATAAGATTTATATGAAAGAAAAATTTTGGAAAATCTACCGGAAAAAAATCAGATTTTTGAGAAAAACTGAAAGTACGTTTCCGGTTAGGATCATTTTCTACATTCTCCAACAATAAGCTTATTCATTCGCTACTCACCTAGTGACCAAATATGCTGTAACAGACCGAACAAATACACCAAGGCGGTTAGAATAAAGAGAACTGGCATTATCTATGCTGAGAACAGGCAGTGCTTGAAGCCAGGGAGCAAGTGGAAAATCTACCGGAAAATATCAGAATTTCAGAAAAACTGAAAGTATGTTTCAAGTCATCGACTGTTTGGAGGTATGTCACAACCCTCAAGTTAACAACGAATATGCGAGTCGCATTACAAAATGACAAATCGGCTGAAGAATTTTCCAAGCAATTATTAGACATAGGTAATGGACGCTTCCACTGGCCTCATTTCGTTTCCACTCAATTGTTGTTCGTTCACAACATCTAACCAAGAATTGATCACGTAAGTATTCCCAAATATTGCTGCCAACTGCGTGTTGTACGACCCACTTCAGATATGCCTGACATTTTTGCAAACATTTCGGACACAAATAACAATAAAAAAAATTATGGACGATAAGATTACGACTTTACTATTGTGATATGTATGCACTCAACACGCAATATTCTTTCTGACTGTATTTTAACAAACAGCCAAAATTATTTGATATTTTAGTTTAGCTTTGACAAATATACTCTTAACTTTTACCTCTTTAAACTATTATGTTAATATCTCTCCCACATTTTCATTATCACTTAATTTACCCATCTTAGGGAACGATCTTATTATATAAATAGGATAGATGCCAAGATCGCAATTTTCATTTTATTTACTCAAGACGGCCTGTTTCGACACTATGGTGTCATCATCTGGTCTTATTAAATTACTTATTATAATGCTCCACATAAAATCTGGTAGGTGCACTGGATGATAGATACATAGAAAATCATGTTGGTGTATAGTCAAATATAAAATGGATGGCTGGTCAAAATTAAAACAGTAGAATATACATAAAATAATAACCACCATAATGCACATGTGTAGTTGGTTTTCTGGAGATGCTCAACATTTGGCGTTCGGAAATAAGTAACGTGACATCCCTCGGCCGAAATCTTGCCCGAAACTCTTTTGTATACGCCATATTTGCTTTCTGTATTTGATAGTTTTCTTATTATAACTCAAGCATTGTCATTTCAAAGCAATGGCGCACTGAAAATTATCAATAACACATTATGACACTGAACTACCATGTAACGTCTAAAAATGCCACATTAGCAGATGCCATCGACGGTACGAGAATTACGGATTACTGTCGCAGCTGTTTGGCGTAGCGTAATGGGCAGCGAATTAGTTTGTGATGAACATCTTAGACGGTGGTTCGAAACTTGGCGACTGCGGTGGCTCTGAAAGCTCGGTCAGAGGGTTGCAGGCTTGGTAGCTCAGCGTGCTCCGTCAGAGTGCACGACGCCCTCTGTAACAAAAAAAAAAAGGTCAAACGATCAAAATTAACCAAAATTAACGTCCACAAAGGACCGATCAAATCGAAGAACTAATGATAAGACAAAGCTCAGCCCCATCTATAATAATAATAAAGAAAAACACTGAGCAAAATTCTCAACGAACCACCCAGAATAAATATGAACACTCAACCGCAAAGTATCGATCTACGATCTACCTGCAGAACAAAAAAATATAAATAAATAAAACAAAATAATAATAAAAACCCGCTAGTGGCATTTTTTCATCTTGTTTCCTAAAAGGTTTCTGCACACTCTTGTTGATTGAACACAACTATATCCTGCAAGATTCTGAGTTGTTCGAAGGTAACAGCGCTTTCTCTGACAAGTGCATTTATTCTGTTTTGAGAACATATCATGAAATACATACCAACGAATTGCAAACATAGACGTCGTTATTATTGGGGAGATATTTTTACAATGACGTTGTAAATGACGTAATGATAATAGTACCTTTGTATATAGATTAAGTACTAGATCTTTGTGGAATTCGGTATTACCACATTTATCCGTTTGTTATTTTAGTTGTAAAAGAAAACGTAGTCACGGTTTGAAACAGAATATTTGCTCTATATTTTAGTGCAGAACAAAGTAACACGAAAAAAGTCATATCTGAACTACAGGAAATATAACACAATCTACGTTAAAAGCGTCTATAGCAACCATGCCAACGACAAGCACTTTAGTCGATTCATTGATTCTAATTAATGACTTTCAACATATTCCATTAATAGTGAATAACTGCTTAAGAAAAACAGGTAATTTGTTGCAATATAGGACTCCATTTATATATGAAACTACCAGTATCTTCACGTTGTTTAGAATCTTCATTATCACAGTATCCTCCCCATTGTTGTGCAAATGCTTTAGAAGATCAATGTTCAATTCGTTGTTATGTATTTCACAGCATGTTTACGGAATAGAAGAAATGCACATTTTAGAGAGTGCACTCGTACATCTGCACAACTCTAACTTTGCAGAATATAGCTCTATTTAATTAATAAGAGTTCCGGAACCCTTTTAGAAGTCAAGGCGAAAAAAAATTGTTTTGGTGGGTTTCGAACTAATGACAACATAACGTACTACCCAATACACCACAGCGAACAAGTACGATAATCTCTATGCTTATAAGACGCATTTGTTGTCTGTCCACGGCCACTACGGTCGGGGGTTCGAACCCCCCCCTCGGGCATGGATATTTGTGGCGTCATAAGTAGTTCGTAAGTTTAGGGACTGATGACCCCGTAGTTAACT
This sequence comes from Locusta migratoria, assembly GCA_026315105.1. Taxonomy (NCBI): domain Eukaryota; kingdom Metazoa; phylum Arthropoda; class Insecta; order Orthoptera; family Acrididae; genus Locusta; species Locusta migratoria. The sequence goes on from CM048747.1 coordinate 111,474,517, forward strand.
CCCATAAGCTATACAAACATTTGAAACATTTTGTTGTCTGTCTGTTCTCTTATTACTCAAGATCCAGACAACCAAATAACGTGAAATTTGGTACACCTACACAAAATTATATGGGGAAGATTCTTAAACAGGTTTAGTTGCATTTGTTGGAAAACCAACCGGAAATTTTGAGAAAAAGTGAAAGTGCGTTTTCAGTGTGTCCGTCTAAGTCTATATCTTCGCACTGATCTTGAAATTTTGCACAATTGACCTTTAAAACAAGAGGAAGGGCACTGTCTACATAAAATTTCGTTCAGTGCATGGTGGAGGGTACTTATGGATTTCGCAAAGATCCACAGTTTTGGTCCGATCTTGATGAAATTTTGTACACTTGACCTTGAAAATAAGATGAAGGTTATTGTCTACATAAAATTTCGTTCGTTACTTACAGACTTCGGTTGCAATCTCTATACATATAAGACGCATTTGTTGTCTGTCTGTCTGTCTGTCTGTTCCCTTATACCTCAAGATCCAGACAACCAAATAACGTGAAATCTGGTACTGGTACACGTACACAAAATTACATGGGGAAGGCTCTTAAATAGGTTTTGTTCCAACCCAATTTCACTCTGACCATGTGTCGGTTATAGCCGTGTGATAATGAATCCCAGCCACCCCAGCCGCCCCCCCCCCCCCACAAAAAAAAAGGAAAATCATGCAAGTTGGTTATTGAGAGGGATTTTGAATGTTTCTGTGGTGGTGATGAGATGATGACGATGTAAGCCTACATTCTAAATGATGATGAAGCAGTACAATATCCCATTGAGTGTTTGAATTCCATACAGACTCCTGATTTGCAAGCCCACAACTTGATTTTGAAAGTCGGTGCTCCAGTAATGCTGATCAGAAATATTTATGCACCCAGGTTGTGCAATGGTACTAGATTGATTGTGAAAAAGCTGATGCAACATGTAATTCAAGCCACAGTATTCACAGGGAGTGCTAAGGGCGAGGATGTCTTCATTCCAAGAATACCTATCATTCCCTCAGCCAACACCATACAATTCAAGAGAATACAGTTCCCTTTGAAACTGTGCTTTGTAATGACAATCAACAATTCACAGAGCCAGTCTCTTGGGATTGCTGGTATAGACTTGCAGACACCATGCTTCTCTCTTGGACAGTTGTATGTGGCCTGCTCCAGAGTGGGCAAAGACGAAAATCTTTTTGTACATACTCCAAATGCGACTACCAAAAATGTTGTTTATCACATAGCTTTAATATAAATTTACCCTTTTATTACAGGCAAATAAACGGTTTTGTACACTTCTACAGAAAACCTTATTTTAAACCCGAGCAAAGCCGCGTACTTGCAGCTAGTGTGCAATAAGTCTCGTACTATTGCTGGCTGTTACTTGTATTTAAAATGACATTTTTTAGACACTGGATTAAAATTTATCATTGTATGAACGACGTGCTTTTGTTAATTCTTCAGTGCGCCACTGCTTTGAAATGACAACGCCTAAGTTATGATAAGAAAATACAGGAAGCAAGGTGGCGTATGCCAGAGAGAGAGTTCTAAGCGAGGAATGTCACGTGACATTTCCTAACACATGGTTTACGTAAACTCAAGCTATTTTTACAAATATCTCTGTAACGGTGATAATTACGAAAAAGCATTAGAGAGAAAAGTTGTAGAGAATTTTTTGCTCTATAAATTCGGTTATTCAATTTTCGTATCTGATGAACGATTTGTTTACAATTACATTACTAACGGCTTTTTTTTTCCTAACATATTTTTTTGTCCGAAAAATTCGAAATTGAGACGTTATGGTCTCTGTCGGGCGATAATTATGTCTGTAAAATTTGGTGCATATCGGTTGAACGGTTGGACCTAATATGTGGGAACACGTTACGGACGGACAGACAGACGGATAGACAGACATCGTAAAATCGCCACTATTTTTGCAAATATCTTTGAACGATACGAGATATGAAAAAAAAACATAAGAGAGCAAAGTTGTAGAGAAGTTTTGGCCCACTTTAGGTTACGGTAGTAACACTAAAAGTGGGCCTTTGCGATCGTCTTTTGACAGCTCGAAATTTAAATGAAAATAACGGCTTAGCTATTCATCTGACACGAAAATTGAATAACTGAATTTGTAGAGGAGAAAATTCTCTACAACTTTGCTCTCTTATGTTTTTTTTTTCATATCTCGTAGCGTTTGAGACATATTTGCAAAAATAACGGAGATTTGACACCCTCCATTGAATTAACGAAAACCAGCCGTTCGGAGACATCACGTGACATTCCTCGCCCAGAACTCCCTCTGGCATACGCCATCCATCTTGCGTTGCGTATTTGATGATTTTCTTATTGTAACTTACACGTTGTCATTTCAAAGCAATGGCGCACTGAGGAATTAACAAAAACACATCGTTCTTCGTACGATAAATGATAATCTAGTGTCTACAAATGCCATATTACCGTCAGTTAAGGACGGCCATCAATAGTATGAGATTAAAGGACTTATATTTTGATTGATAGGCGTTGGACTATGACGCTAAAGGTCAGTGGTTCGGAACCCGCCACTACCTATTTTTTTTTTTTCCTAAAAGGATTTCAGACAATCTTATTAATTAATTTTTTATTATTTAGATTATTATTTTGGTCCAAAATGTTTGCCAAAACTTATTAAACTAAAAATCTAAAGTGGGCCGTGAAACACGTCAGTGCGATTTTTTTTTTTTTCTTGCATGCGGTTATTCAATTTTCGTGTCAAATGTAAGGTTGCGACCTTCCTATCGGTTCTCACCAATAAGACTTGGGTAATACATAAGTCTGGGTAGTAAAATTTTATGGCTCGTTGTCTCTGTTCATAGGGGTTAGTTATGTATATCAGCCTCTATGCTCTAAACAGCTACCCAATCTGTTTAAACAAGCTCAATAATTAATCTGTAGTTTAGCCAATCTATCTGCATATGATGACATGAAAACATATTTAAGAAACATAAAGTAAACTTCTGAATGACCAACAAATTGGATTCCAAGATAAAGAAGTGATTTACTCACGAAGTAATTCTTTATAAATTGAGGTGGTCCTACTTTATACATCGGTACATGACTGAATATTTCTCCTACTACTGTTCATGAGAGGCTCAATAAGTATCACACGCACTCGAAAGTAAAAGTTCCAAATTATCACAAATTAATCCGTGATTAAAGTATTTTCATGAAACACAGTTGGTAAACACACGAGTACACGATTGCTGAATTATCACAGTTCCACAGCCCTACTACCGTGCATAGTTTATCACTTTTCAAGCACAGACAAAGTTCTGCAGTCACAGTCCCGTAAATTTTCTAAGTCCACACATGTCTATATCTGCAAATCAAAAGCTCGGCTTCGTAAAAACTACAAATCTAAAGTGAAACCTTGGTTCGTAATGCGGCTTCAGACCGCCCAGCGTCACAACCTTTCACCACCACGTCCGAGTTACGAGTCCCTTCCCAAGCGTTCGAAAAGCGTGCTCTCCCTGCTCCCAAATTTGTATCTTTCCGCGCATCCCCGACCGCGATGGCCGAGGGGACTGAGGCGCTTCAGTCACGGTCTGCACGGCCACTACGGTTGGGGGTTCGAATCCCCCTCGGGCATGGATATTTGTGCCGTCCTTAGTCTTAGTTAGTTGATAAGTAGTTTGTAAGTTTAGGGACTGATGACCCTGTAGTTAAGTCCCATAGACTATACAAACATTTGAAACATTTTTCCGCCTATCCTAACGCCTCATCTTTAAAATATAATTTCCCTTCCAAAATATTATACATTTGAATATCACAGAATTAAATGCTCTGACCATCTCCCTACAAATATTGTTTACATTTAACAAACAAATAAATATATTTAACAATACTAAAAAACGGTTGAGACTGAAACTATTTGCTCAGATAGCCATTAAGCATGACATCTCACTGTTCAAATATACTGCAGTCGTCGAAATATAGTTACACAATTAATATTTATCATTGCTTTTTATACAAATATATTCAGTTATTGTCCACAAATACTTATAATTGTTTATATATAAATTATCTGCTGCATATCTACTATTTTTAGTCGGCATGAAATATTTAAGTAGCAGTCTACCAAATAAAAAACGAACGTTACTAAGTATAATATTAAATATAATAAAATACATACATAAATGCAATGCCCTTTGGTGGGTTCATGTTGTGTGTTTCTGTAGTGGAATCTATGATCTTACACAGGAATATTACTACCTCAAGAGTAAAACAAAATTTATTGAAAGAATACGGAAATAACGTGGTATGTCTTTTAAGATAGGTAACGTGGTAAAATGCTACACAGTTGCTTCTTAAATTGTTACTAATTTATTGAAAGAATACGGAAATAACGTGGTATGTCTTTTAAGATAGGTAACGTGGTAAAATGCTACCCAGTTGCTTCTTAAATTGTTACTAATATACATCAATAATTGTAAATACATGGAAACAATCAGCTTCCCCCAGTATCCGTGATATCACAAGATTAAGCCGTTATTTTCATTTAAATTTCGAGCTGTCAAAACACGTTCGCAAAGGCCCACTTTTAGTGTTACTACCGTAACCTAAAGTGGGCCGAAGAGAAGAAAAACATATTTGGTTGAGCGACCGAGCCAGTTTGGCAGCGAAAAATAAGAATGTAGACGATTTGAACATTATCATCCGGGCGGAAAGAAAATAAATGTGTTACAATGAACGCAACAAAAAGACTTTCGAAACGTTGTATTTGTATTCCATCTATTGTATTACAATTAATTGTTTTGATTCATACAAAATTTCCTTCATTCATCACACTACAAGTACAATTATTTTGTTTCTAAACGGATCACATTATAGTAATTTTGTTATCAATAAAAAATCTGCCAAGTAGATAGAAACATGTTATAAAAAGCATTTCTATTCTGCTCGCTGCGAGAAAAACATGCTAAACTGTGCTGTAAAAATGTGCGGTTTTACTGTTTTTATGCCTAAATTTATGATCAAACCTGTTCGTACAATAACACCATTAAAGCTACTAACCCAACATATAGAGCAGCTCACAAGGTCTCTCTCATAACCTATTTCAGATTGATTTAACCATCCATTTTGACTTCCATTCCTAATCAGCGTGCTGACTGCATAACAATAAATAATATCAGATAGAGGGGGAGGAGGAGATAGAAAATGGAAGAATGAAATGGATTTAAAAAGGTGGATGATATAGACGCAGAGAGGAGGGGGGGAGGAGATGGATATGGTGTGGGATAAGAGGGAGTAGTGTGGGGTGATGGAAAAAGAGAGGGGAAGGAGGAGATGGACAAAGGAAAGAGGGAGGAGGCGATGGGGAAATAGAGGAAGGGACAGACGTACGGAGAAGAAGAGAAGAGATTACGGCCGGCGGCGGTGGCCGAGGGGACTGAGGCGCTTCAGTCACGGTCTGCACGGCCACTACGGTCGGGGGGTTCGAATCCCCCCTCGGGCATGGATATTTGTGCCGTCCTTAGTTGCAGGTAGTTCATAAGTAGTTTGTAAGTTTAGGGACTGATGACGACCGTAGTTAAGTCCCTTAAGCTTAACAAACATTTGAACATTTGATTTGAAGAGATTACGGCATATATCCCATACCCATTAGCTACTGCGAAGTGCCATGTTTTACAGTAAATACACTAATTAAGTCGTTCTGTGTGGCTCGGACTTTGATATTAACATTTTGACAAAGATTTTTTGCCGTGTTGTTGATGTTGTCAACAGTGGCGGACTAAGGCTGTTGGAGGCACGAGGCGACGGCAAAGCAAAATGAGCTCCCCCCCCCCCACCCCCCCACCCAAATCCACTTGGAAATACATGTATTACTATAAAAAAGGGTAAATTTTGTGATTTAGGGCCCCAGCTCCCCTGCAGCTAGAGAGACTAGGGACAGTCTAAGACAGTCTAAAAAAAGAAAGTACCTTTCAAGATTTGTTGGCCCCAGAACAAAAAGGGCGCTCCAAAAGACAGAAAAAATGTGTTCGAGGCCCCCACAAGACGAGAGGTCACTTCATGTGACTAAAGAAATGTTTGTATAGCTTATGGGACTTAACTATGGGGTCATCAGTCCCTAAACTTACAAACTACTTGTGAGCTACCTTATACCACAGACAAATATATACAGACGGGAAACCTCCGTAAGGGCCCGGTCCTACTCTCAGGGGTGTAGGGAGGGAGGGTTTCCAGCAGTTCCGTAAGGTGTCCCATGATGGCGCTGCGGTCAGAAGCAGCCCTTTAAACTGGCCAGAGCAGGCGGCAGGTAGCGGCTGCCCCCACCACCACCTCCCCTCAAACACAGGCATACCGGACACAGCCGTGGCCTTGTGGCAGGCGGCACAAGCTCTCCCCTCAGCCTCCCCTCCACGCTACCCTCTGACATGCGAGAGGCACCCTAAGCCAGCGATCCGCCTGACACCTGCTAGCATCTTACGGAACTACGAAGGGAGCGTAGGACAGTGGTTTAGGGGAGGCTACTCCTCTAAGGCAACGGCATACCACCTCCAAACAGGACCATGCCTAGTAAAGCACTGTGGTGTTCAAACCAATCTTCGGATTGTTGACTGCTTTACCTTTTTTACTCCTCGGTATATGTTACTCTGTGCTTATACTAAAGACGGCACAAACATCCATGCCCGAGGGGGATTCGAACCCCCCGACAGGGAACGACCTCGCGCATCGTAGCATAGTGCCTCAATGCGCTCGGCCGCTCCACCGCGGCGTGATTAAAGAGCTAGCTGTGTTTCACAAGAATGATACTTTCTGAATCCATGTTGACTATGTGTCAAAAAGTCATTCTCTTCAACGTAGTTCAAAATAATCAACTAAAAGTATACGTTCCAAAATCCTGCTGCAAACCAACGTCAGTGATATATTATAGGCCTGTAATTTTGCTGAATACTCCTATTACGGTACCCCAACTTTAAAGTCTTTTGAGTACAGATCTTTAGCTGAGCGAGCAGTTCAATATGATAGCTAGGTATGGAGCTATTACATCACCATACTCTGAAAGGAATCTAATTGGTATATAGTATGGACCAAGAGACTTCCTTTTCATAATTGATTCAAAACGCTTCAATACTCTCGGGATATCTACTTCTAAATTACGCATGCTGGCAGCTGTTCTGGATTCGAATTCTGGAGTATTTGCTTCATCTTCTTTGGCGAAGGAATTTCGGAAAAGCTGTGTTCAGCAATTCTGCCTTAGAAACACTGTCATTTAGTAGCTTCACCATTGTTATTGCAATATAATTTGATCCTTATTTGTACTAATGTAGAACAAGTGAGCAGTGAGAAAATATTAAAGAGAAGCCCCAATATTTCGTTGCAAATATCATGCACATCATAGATGAACATTCTCGTGTCACAAAGATAAAATTACTGGTACATAGCTAGAGGTGTGCACAGATAAGAAATGTGTTATCCACATCCGGAAGGCCCATATCCGCAACCGCATCCGCGGCATTTTATCCGAATCCGCAAGTTCGTTATCCGCAGATATTAAGTTTTGAATGGGTAGTAGTAATAGACAGCAGTATTTAAAACCATCGTATGTAATAATATAATTAGTGCTAGAGTCATTTCTGCGACAAATTAACTATTTTTGACTTCTCGAATCACGGCAACTGTTCCGTACCTACTCCAAATCAGGCTACTCCAAACAGAAATACATTGTCGCTCCGGACACACACACAGCAGCGCTTTGGAGCCTGTGTGGTCGGAGCACTATGTCAGCTGTTTAATACACTTGACGTTAGGGAGAGCTCGGTGCTAAATGAGAATAACCAATAGCATCGTAAGATGTTATGTTGTTGTTAAGGTCTTCAGTTCGGAGACAGGTTTGATGCAGCTCTCCACTCTACTCTATCCTGAGCAAGCCTTTTCATCTCCTCATAAGAACGGCAACCCACATGCACTTGAATCTGCTTACTATGCGCGTCTCTTGGTCTCCCTCTGCGATTTTTACCCCACACACTTCCCTCCAACGCTAAATTTACGATTCCTCAATGTCTAAGAATGTTTCCTATCAAGCAATCCCTTCTTTTAGTCAGGGTGTGCCAAAAATTCCTTTTCTCACCAATTCTGTTCAGTACCTCTTCATTAGTTATGCGATCTACACATCGCAAGATAGCGAGAGGCAATAGAATTGCATACTGGTGTAAACAATGTCCCGATGCGGCAGTTTGAACGCATTCTGCCTCTTTCTTATGAATGTTCAAATGTTGACTTAACTACGGGGTTATCAGTCCCTAAACGTAAAAACTACTTATCAACTAGCTTATCTTAAGGACGGCAGAAATATCCATGCCCGAGGGGGGATTCGAACACCCGACTGTAGGCGCCGTGCAGACCGTGACTGAAGCGCCTCAGTCCCCTCGGCCACCGCGGCCGGCCTTTCTTATGAATGTAATGCGAGTATATTCTGCAACATTCGATGTTATTTACATTTCCGTCTGATTACAGAACGGAGGATGAAATAAAAACTCTCTCTTTTCCCAAATATTCTGCTGTTTATTTCGCAGTATGTTGCCATTCATGAGTATATGCTCAGTTAGGAAAGTAAGCTTAAATAGCTTCGAGTGAAACGTATAGAAGTGAAATTCATGTTCTTCCTTATCACAAGTATTTGTCTCTCTTTCCAGATATGTGACTATTTCCGAGAGTGTGGACAGGCAGGGGAATATGTATTTTATTGCTGCTCTCGGAGCAATTTAAGCTGCACTCATAATTCGCTGCCTGACCAGATTTATTTTATTTATTTATTTTCGAGATCCATGAAACCTTGACTGGAGTGTATCTCTAGGATGTAGAATGTCTTATATTATTGCAATAATAGTATGTAGGATGAGGCTTAATGTCAAAATTGTTTGTAAACAGATGCATGAGAAGGTTTACACTATATTTATGGGCTGCAAGGGCTTAATGTGCTACAGTTGGAAACGAAATTTTCACTTTACGATGATTATTAATTTACTAATCAGACAAAGCTACATACAAGAACCAATCATTCATAGAGCAGGAACAGCGTTAATTACTTATCTCACGTCCAATACAAAAGATTATTTCGCTCATTCGATGTGATTGGGTTTTTTCAGAGAACATGTAATGGTGGTTGCCAACATCAGCACGCTACACCTCTACCATACGTAAGCTTTTACCATAAAGCTTACGTTCTAATTCGCAGAAAAAGTATACAGCCAACAAGTGATATATCAATGAGAGTGACATAGTCAGTTCTTATAGTAAAGCTTAAAATTAAATACGAAGTAATAGAAATTATTAAACAATTCCTGTAAAAAATAGATATCTAGAAAACGAGGCGTTAGTTGCTTTTTAAATTTAGCCATGTACCCAGTGACTGATATAACATAAACTATAAGTTTATTCTATACTTTTCTGCTTGAATAATTTACCATGTTCCTCATAGTCTCCTGCTAGAATTTTTAATAAAGGCCTATGTTTGAAGATCGTGTTTACTTCTTGTATCATCATATTTACATGCGCTCTTAGCTTTGTGAACAGTATAATTATAGTTCAGTTTTCAGAGAGCACACAAGTAAAAAAATGTAAAACGTAAAGCAGTCAACAATCCGAAGATTGGTTTGAACACCACCGTGCTTTACTAGGCATGGTTCTGTTTGGAGGTGGTATGCCGTTGCCTTCCTCCGACCTTCTAACTGACTTACCCAGCCAGTTATAGAGGGACCTACAGTTTAACGTGGGTTCCGAATCACGGTGCTACTCGGTATTTTTCACATCAGCAACACTGCTAGAGGCGAAAGAAGTGGAAAGTGACAGATAAAAATCCTATCACCTAGTGGGGATCGAAACCCAGCACCTTTGAATTTGTAGTCTGACACACTACCACTGTGCTACGGATGAATTGGTGAAGGAAAAAAGTTCAAATGTTTGTTAAGCTTATGGGACTTAACTACGGGGTCATCAGTCCCTAAACTTACAAACTACTTACGAACTAGGACAGCACAAATATCCATGCCCGAGGGGGGATTCGAACCCCCGACCGTAATGGCCGTGCTGACCGTGACTGGAGCGCCTCAGTCACCTCGGCCACCGCGGCCGGCAATTGGTGAAGATTGAAGACTGCCAAATATATGCGATATGGAAGAATATTAATATTTTTGCTGCTCGTGAAGCTGTCCTATTGAGTTGCTACCTAAGTGCAGACTGTGAAATTATCATATTTTTGGAAATACATGGCGAATTATCTGCATCCTTCATTTTCTAATCACACGGAAATATAAATTATGTAGATCATTGCAAATCATACTTGCCTTACTTTAATAAGCAATTCTTACGATGTATTTAAATAAAAGATACTTAAAAATAAAAGGAAGTGGGTGGACGCGAACGTTGATCCATTGTAATGGGAATCTATGACGCTATCCATTACACCACATTGACAATGTGTATTTTAAGAGTTTATCATTGAATTTATTAGAACATCTTACTGATGCGCGCGCGCACACACACACACACACACACACACACACACACACACACACAGAGAGAGAGAGAGAGAGAGAGAGAGACGGGGGGGGGGGGGGGAGAGAAGGGCGGACACAGAGAGAGATGGTGAGGAAGGGGAAGGGAGGGAGGGAAAGAATCTTAGCACCAGAATAATTAACTTTTACTTCGGGGCAACATGTAATTGTGAGTTTAAAAATACAAAATCCCTGAAATTAACGTAATTTGACTTTTTGTGTTATGCTTTCATTTAATTGATTCTTGCTCTTTTTTCAGTAATTTACGACAAAAATAAATAAAAGTTGTTCATTTTATCGTCATTGCTTGGGAGATAAATGAGCTATTATGTATGTTTTACTCATAAGTAAATAAAGTTAAAGGATTTATGTAAAAAAACTGAATTTCAATGTCTGCATTCAGGCTTGCACATTCAGATGTCTTCGGTAAACGGTTTATCTGATTCATTTCCTATACACTAAAAAATGGTTCTCCCACCCATTAAAACAGTTTTATTTCAAGCTATGCGTTTCGATTTTCCTGTTATTGGAGCAAAGTAGAAATTTCAACGGTATTTTTCCACATATCAGAAACAAACGATTTTCATAGTAATAGAAATTCTTCCTGAAACACAGTCAAGTGTAATTTTCAGAATCAAATTTTCACTCTGCAATGGAGTGTGCACCAATATGTAACTTCCTGGCAGATAAAATTGTGTGCTGTACCCGGGATTCGAACCTGCAACCTTTGACTTTCGCGGGCAAGCGCTCTACCGTCTGAACTATCCCGACACGCTTCACAGTCCGTCGTCACAACTTTACTTCTGTCTGTTCCTCACCTTCTACTTTCCAAACTTCACAGAAGTCCTACTGCGAACCTTTCAGGACTGGCACTCCTGGAAGAAAGGATGTGGTGGAGACATGGCATAGCCATAGCTTAAGGGATGTTTCCAAAATGAGGTGAAAGGTTCACAGGAGAACTTCTGTGAAGTTTCAAAAGTAGGAGGCGAGGTACCGGCAGAAGTAAAGTTTTGTGAACAGGCGGTGAAGCATGCCAGGATATCTCAGATGTTAGAGCGTTTGCCAACGAAAGGCAAAGGTCCCAGGTTCGAATCCCATTCCTGGCCCACAATTTTAATCTGCCAGGAAGTTTCAAGTGTAATTTTGTTGATCGCGAATGCTTTCTTGAAAACTCACCTCGTTTTATGAAGAATGAAGAAGAAATTGATTCAGTGCAATGCAAAAACAAAATCTGATGTTTTGTTTTGAGAGAATATAAAACTTTGCCAGTATTTACTGGCTGTTTGTTTCTGACCCGTAATTGGGCGACTTTTACGATACGCATTTTTTCTAGTTTCTGTATTGTCTGGTAATGACACAGCTACTCCGGTTACTGTACTCTTCATCCACGGTACATTGACGATTTATGCGCTGGCTGTTGGCAACGGCAGGAGGTGTGTACTATGGGAGAAGGTTCAAATGTTCAAATTTTTGTAAAGCTTGTGGGACTTAACTACGGGGTCATCAGTCCCTAAACTTACAAACTACTTATGAACTACCTACAACTAAGGACGGCACAAATATTCATGCCCGAGGGGGGATTCGAACCCCCGACTGTAGTGGCCTTGCAGACGGTGACTGGAGCGCCTCAGTCCCCTCGGCCACCGTGGCCGGCTATGGGAGAAGGCAGCGGCGCAGTGTTGAACATTGCTAGCAACAATGTGTACAGTAATATTTTGCGTCTAAGGGCAGCGTAACATTGGCAGCAATCCGAAATAAATGGATGTCCTTCAACTGGTGCAGATGTTTTGTGCTGCTGGCATCACCAGGTAAAATCGTATTCATTTGTCAAACTAGCTTAACAAAATGCAAATGTTTGTAGAACTTACGGGACTTAACTATGGGGTCATCAGTCCCTACGCTTACAAACTACTTATGAACTAGCTAAGACTAAGGAGAGCACAAATATCCATGCCCGAGGGGGGATTCGAAACCCCGATCGAAACTAGCTTAACACCCGCTGCTTTGCATGCGTAGGCTAGTTGGTCTGCACCAGTTGTTTCTCCCTCTTAATATAAATTTTCATAGATATAGCTTAAGTAATGCCATAATGATACGTTGTTATACTACTTGTAACCACGGCAGAATGGCCGTGCATATTGAGGCGCCATGCTGCGGTGCGCACTGCTGATCGCCGTTAGGGGTTCGATTTGCCCTTCAGGCATGGGTGTGTGTATTGTCCTTAGCATAAGTTAGTTTAATTAGTTTGTAAGCCTTAGGGACTGATGAAAAATATATTAAAGATATATTTAAAAAATATGTATATATCAAAGTTTGTAAAGTTCTTGTCCGATTTGAATTTTTGACACAAAATTGCATTCTAACACAGGTGTGTTTTTATAAACTGATTTTTGCAACAGTCTAAAGCATCTTTAATGGACGCATGTCGTATTTGAAAGGACATCAGTAAAATACTTATGCACAACTGTATGTGGTTTGCTCGCACATTTTTTAATTTTTTACATTGTAACCAAGAATCCATATAGAGCAAAAGGTGGTATTATGGGCTACCACTTTATTTTTGAACCATAAATTCCAAAATTGTCAGTGAAATTTGCTGAAAACCTCAAAAAATAATCTTTATGATGTTATAAAAAAGCCAAACACATATGTTTTAGTTTAGATCATTATGCAACTTTAATATCGAAACATGTTTGCAAAATTGACATATTGTGAAAAAAATGTTAATGTGGTGGTAATAAGGGCTACTTTATAAATACACAAAAAAGTCAATATTATTTTCAGTAGATTTTTAGAGTAATTGGAAAATAGCAAACCCTTTATACTGGGACATGTTTATCATAAGTTGTTCATTTAGGGTTAGCAGAAATCACAAATATAATGGTCTGTTTCACAGTAAGCACACTCATTGTGTGCCCACATCTCGCACATTAGGCACTGGATCCATAGCTCTCCTTTAGTGTATTGGGAATATAACTCCTCACAAAAAACGCAGGTAGCATCGTCATCTCTACCAACACTCGGCTCTAGAACTGGCTCCCCCAGAATCTATCGATCCTTCCTCTGAACTCTCGGGTGATGATTGTATGTAGATGGTCAATTTTCGCTTCACTGATGGAGTTTTGCTTTTTATTCCTTGTTTCTTTCTTTTGTTAGCACCTGGCTCACATCTCACATTCTTCGCATTCCCTGTTACATCGTAACTTTCGATCTTCCTTTTTTTGTCCACTTCTTTTTCCCCCTTTCTTTTTATTTTCCTTTTTTATCAGCTTCCTTTTCTTTGTGCTTTTTTGAGCTTCTTCCAAATATATTTTGTAGGATGATGCTGTAATTACAGCTGCCTTTCCTGGCTTAGGTACTTTGTTTGTTGTCTTTTTCTTATTTTTTGGCACAGGCAAAATATCCTTTGGTGAAGTCTTAATGTTTCCTATTGGAACGTGGGACGCACTGCTTGGGCCATCTGCTAGGCCTTTGGCACATGGTGTGGACCAGTAGAGAACTTGAGCAAGCCTTCTGTGTTATCAGGCTGAAACAGAAAACCACACAGAATTTGTAGGGGTTGTAATATAATGTAGTGGGTAGCCCATATAACCACCACATCGATTGTCCATATTACCACCCTAGCCCTCTTGGAAAGTAAAACGTCGCTATCTGTTATAAACAAACTTTAATAAACTATCTTCATGAACATTAGAGAGCTAAATATTTATATAATATGTAGTTAAGAAGTTAATAGCTAACTACACATTGGCAGTATGTCTAATATAACTGTAATTTCTTATCTTTTAAAGTTTTGAAAGAGAAAAATCACGAATCAGCTCACCACTAACATTCCACGTAACTGAATGCGGCAGCGCATTCTGTGGCATTTGTACGAACTAGCTACTAATATTTACTGAGGTTGCCGCTAGTATGCGCGGACTTATTAGTCAGATATTAAGCTAGCCCATAATACCACCTTCGCCTCTACCAATTTTTGTAGTTTTGCCTTAATAGCAACATTTTTTCAATAAACTTTTCATCCCCTATTTCACCTCCTCAATGAGTGAAATTCCAAAAATACCAAAACACTTTCTTTTAATCAGTTTGGAAAAGATGGTCTCCTTATTTGGAGAAAACAGCGAACTTATAATTATTTAATGATAGAAATAACAGTCTAGTTTGCAAATTTTTTACAATTTATTATTATCGGTGACTGGTTTCAATCTAAGATTAGATCATCTTCAGACCTCTCGCTATAGATGTTCAGGCGGTGAGTGTGCGGCCTGAACATCTACAGCGAGAGGTCTGATGGTGATCTAATCTTAGATTGAACCCGGTCACCTATAATAATAAATTGTAAAAAATTTGCAAACTAGACTGTTATTTCTATCATTAAACTTTGTTTTACTTTTTTAATTGGCCAACAGGCCAAATATTAATTTCCGTAGCTCTAGCCTCAAAATCGTCCCAATAGTAACTGGCCCTTAGTTGCTGAATTTTCATAAACACCGAAACACGCATTTTTTAAATCCTGTCCAAGAGTCCATATCGAAATTTCCAACCAAGTATCCAAATAGCAATTTTTGTAATTTTGGGTTCAAAATTGGCTTAGTAGTGTGTATTATGCAAAACACGTTTCATCCCCTATTTCACCCCATAAATGATTAATTTTCTGAACATAGAGAAACACATATATTTTTAATTCAGACCAAGAAAAATGTTACAATTTATGTGGTCGTAGTTATAAAATTGCCTTCATAGCAGAACATTTTTGAAAAACATCCCCTATCCAATTTAACGCCCTTGATGGTTGAATTTCCAAAAATACAGAAACAGACATTGCCGAGGTGGGGTGGCTTCCATGCCTCAATGATACAGATAGCCGGACCGTAGGTGCAACCACAGTGGAGCGGTATCTATGGAGAGGCCAGACAAATGCATGGTTCCTGAAGAAGGGCAGCATTCTTTTAAGCAGTTACAGGGGCAACAGTCTGGATGACTGACTGAGCTGGCCTTGTAACAACAGCTAACATCACTTTGACACACAGTTACTGTGAACAGCTGAAAGCAAGGGGAAACTACAGTCGTTACTTTTCCTGGGGACATACAGCTCTACTGTATCAACATATGATGATGACATTCTCTCGGGTAAAATATTCTGGAGGTAAAATAGCCCCCTATTCGGATCTCCAGGTGGGGACTACTCAGGAGGATGTGATGATCAGGAAAGACAACACTGGCCTTCTACAGACCCGAATGTGCAATGTTAGATCTCGTAATTGGGTAGGGAAGTTAGAAAATTTAAAAAGAGAAATGGATAAGTTGAAGTTAGATATAGTGGGGATTAGTGAAGTTCATTGGAAAGAGGAACAGGATTACTGGTCAGGTGAGTACAGGATTAGAAATACAAAATCAGGAGTAGGTTTGATAATAAATAAGAAAATAGGAATGCAGGTAAACTACTATGAGCTACACAGTGATTACATTATCGTATTCAAGATAGATACGAAGCCAACACCGACAACAGCAGTACTGGTTTATATGCTAACTAGCTCTGCCAATGATGAGGAGATCGAAGAAATATATGAGGTACTAAAGGAAATTATTCAGACAATTAAGGGAGAGGAAAACTTAAATTGTGATGGGAGAATGGAATTCGGTAGTAGGACAAGGAAGGGAAGGGAAGATAGTAGGTGAATATGGTCTGGGCAAGAGGAATGAAAGAGGAAACTGCCTGGTAGAATTTGACATGGAACATAATTTAGTTATAACAAACACCTGGTTTAAGAGTCATAAAAGAAGGCTGTATACATGGAAGAGACCAGGAGACACTGGAAGATACCAGATAGATTTTATAATGGTAAGACATAGATTTTAAACTGTGAGACATATAAAGGGGCAGATATAATCTCTGACCATAACTTATTGGTCATGAATTGTAGGCTGAAACTGAAAAAAACTGCAGAAAGGTAGGAAAATAAGGAGATGAGACCTGGATAAAGTGAAGGAACCTGAAGTTCTTGAGAATTTCAGAGGGAGCTTCAGGCAACAATTGACAGAAATTAGAAGGGGGGGGGGGGGGTAGTAGAGGAGGAATGGGTAGCATTGAGAGATGAAATAGTGAAGGCAGCAGAGGACAAAAAGGTAGAAAGGCAAGATATCTTTGGATATCACAGGACATACTACATGTAATCGATGAAAGGAGGAAATATAAAAATGCAGTAATTGAAACAGGCAAAATGGAGTACAAATGACTAAGAAATGAGATTGACAGGAAGTGCAAAATCGCTAAGCAGGAGTGGCTAGAACAAATACAAGGATGTAGAAGAATGTATAAATAGGGGAAAAATAGATACAGCTTACAGGAAAATAAAAGAGATATTTGGAGATAAGAAAAACAGCTCTATGAATATCAAGAATACAGATGGAAAACAAGTTCTCAGCAAAGAAGGGAAAGCTGAAAGGTGGAAAGAGTGTATAGAGAGGCTCTACAAAGGAAATGAACTTGGAGGCAATATTGTAGGAAGGGGAGAAGAAAAAGATGAGGATGAAATAGGAGATACTAAACTGAGAGATGAATTTGACAGAGCACTGAAAGACCTAAGTCAAAACAAGGGCCCTTGAGTAGATGACATTCCCTCAGAGCTACTGAAGTCTCTGGGAGAACCAGCCATGACAAAACTGTTTGAACTGGTGTGTAAGATGTATGAGACAGGTGAAGTACCCTCAGACTTTAAGAAAAATGTTATAATCCCCATTCCAAAGAAAGCAGGTGCAGATAGGTGTGAAAACTACAGAACCATCAGTTTAATAAGTCATGGTTGCAAAATATTAACACGAATTATATACAGAAGAATGGAAAAGCTGATAGAAACCAACCTCGGGGAAGATCAATTTGGGTTCAGGAGCAATATTGGAATACGGGAGGTAATACTCACTTTACAGCTTATCCTAGAAGATAGATTAAGGAAAGGCAACCCTACATTTCCAGCTTGGAGAATGCTTTTGAAAATGTTGATTGGAATAAACTCTTTCAAGTTCTGAAGCAAGCAGGAGTAAAATATAGGGAGCATAAGGTTATTTACAAACTTGTACAAAAAAACAGACAATGGTTGTCAGAATTAAAGGGCAGGAAAGGGATGCAATGGTTGGGAAGGGAGTAAGACAGGGTTGTAGCCTTTCTCAAATGTTATTCAATTTGTACATTGAGCAAGCTATAAAGGATAGCAAGGAGAAATTTGGAGAAAGAATTAAAGTTCAGGATGAAGAATTAAAAATGATGCATTTTGCCAATGCTATAGTAATTCTGTCAGAGACAGCAAAGGGCCTGGAAGAGCAGTTGAACGGAATGGACACTGTGCTGAAAGGTGCATACAAGATGAACATTAACAAGAGTAAAACAAGGGTAATGGAGTGCAGTCTAAGAAAATCAGATGATGCTGAAGGAATTATATAAGGTAATGAAACAATAAAGTAGGTAGATGAGTTTTGTTACTTGGGCAGTAAAATAACAAACGATGGTCAGCAGAATAGCAATCAGTAGAAAACCATCCTTGAAAATGAGAAATTTGTTAACATTGAATATTGATTTAAGCCTAAGGAAGTCCTTTCTTATGGCATTTGTGTGAGTGTTGCCTTGTAAGGGAGTGAAATATGGGACAGGAAGAGGATAGAAGCTTTTGAAATGTGGTGCTACAGAAGAATGATGAAGATTAGGCGGGTGGGTCGTGTAACTAATGAGGAGGTACTGAACAGAATTGGTGAGAAAAAGAATTTTTGGCATACCTTGTCTAAAAGAAGGGATCGATTGGTAGGACACATTCTTAGACATCAAGGAAACATGAATTTAGCATTGGAGGGAAGTGTGTGGGGTAAAAACCGAATAGGAAGACCAAGAGATGGGTACAGTAAGCAGATTCAGACAGATGTAGGTTGCTGTTCTTATGTGAGTTGAAGAGGCTTGCTCAGAACAGGGTATTATGGAGAGCTGCATCAAACCATTCTCCAGACTGATGACCACAAGTACCACAGGGCAAGAAAGGTGGGATCCAGGGAACCAGATGGCAGAAAAACATCACATTCCATTGGAAAATCAGAAGATTTTTTAGAACTAGGAAGGACAGATCTAAAACAGAGGTAAGTGGTCAAGCAAGTAACAACATATACAATACCCAAAACTTTAAATTGCTCCACCAGAATTTGTAGTAACTGACCAACAAACAGAATGAAATTGAAATTCCACTAGATGATCTGAGTGATATTTCTGTCCTATGTTTTACTGAACACTGGCTAAACAAAAGCATGTTACAAATGATACACTTCACCGAGTTCAAATTAGGTAGCTTATTTTGTAGAGAAATCATCGAGCATGATGGTAATTGCATATATAGAGTGCATAAATATAACCAAATTAGACATCATATCTAGAAAATAGGATATGGAACTCTCAATAATTGAACTTGCAAGTCATAATACTGTAATTATTTGTGTATATAGGGCACCAGATGGAAACAAAAATGTTTTTAAAAAAAGAAAAGTAAAGAGACAAATGTGATGCTACAAACTATAGACCAATATCAGTGTTGTCAGGATTTGGAAAAATGATTGAAAAACTTTCTCAAAAGACTAACAGCTTTTCTCAAAACTGAAAAGGTTGTAAGTGACTGTCAACATGGTTTCACAACTGGCAGGACAACCACGTCAGCCACTTTTGCATTCCTAAATGAAGTTTTAGCTGCAGTTGATGATAAGCAACATGTTTCGGGCATATTTCTTGATGTTAGTAAAGCGTTTGATGTTATTGATCATGATATTTAACTTCAAAAACTAAATAATTATGGGATTCGAGGCATACCAAACATGTGGATCCATTTGTACCTCCACGATCGTCGACAGATCACCCAAATAAAATACAAAGATGCAAACACTCATGAAGTTTCTAATTTTTAAAGTAATGCACAAAGAAATCAGTTATTGAGTCCCTCAGGGATCAGTCCTTGGCCCCATTCTGTATGTTAATGATCTAGCAGAAAGAATAACCAATGGGACCACAGTACTTTTCACAGATGACACAGACATCCTAATAAGGTCATGTGATGAAAATAGCCTACAAGAAACAGCTAGAGACTAACAAAAACTCTAGAACAGTGGTTCAGAACAAACAGGCTTATAATAAATTCTGAAAAAACAGTGACAGTAAATTTCCATACAACACAGAAACTTCACCCTGCAACACCAGCTCTTTGCATTAATGGAAAAACCATCTCATCAGTGAGTGAGACAAAATTTTTAGTCATACTTATTCAGTAAAATAAGAAATGGGAAACACATTTCAATAACCTAAATAAAAAGAGTTAAGTACACTCACATATGCTGTGAGAATACTGTCACAAAATACAAGCCTTCCAACAGTGATTCTAATGTACCACAGTAGTATACAGTCACTACTGATGTACAAAATTATCTTTTAGGGAAACACCACAAATAGCAACAAAACATTTAGGCTACAGAAAAGATTAATAAGAATCATAAACCATTCAAAATACAGAGACTCCTGTAGACCAATATTTAAAAGTCTCACGATACTTCCCCTTCCTTCTTTTATAGTAAGCTTCACAAAAGGAAAACCTGTAGAAAAAAAGACCCTATTTTCAAGTACAACTGTAATTTTCATTATTACAACACTAGGCAGAAGCATAACCTACAAGTCAGCACAGTACATACAAATATATGTAAAGGAGGTGTGTATCATATTGGTGTTATGCTGTATAACCACATATCAACTGAATTTAAACAGATAACAGATGTACATAAGTTTAAAGGTAAACTGAAAAAATACTTGCTTGACCACTGCTTCTATTCTGTTTCAGAGTTCTTAGAAATCAATAATTTTTAATGTTACCATTCAAGAGCAGTATGTGTTGTTAAACATTTATTGAATTGTTTATGTAAATATTTGAAATATGTGTGCTTATTATAGAAGTTAAAATTGTAATTAGGCTACTTTTGTTTTCAAAAAATGATATCACTGTATAATGTGCGTTACACTCTGTTTTGAAAAACATAGTAGGTATGATATAAATTGTGAAACAACTGACATGTCCTATATTGTATGTACAGATAATGTACTAAATTGCGATTAACAAAAAAAAAAAAAAAAAAAAAAAAAAAAAAAAAAAAAAAACCCCTTGAACTAAACAACTACAACCAAAACATGTATTTTTTAAATTCTAACCAACAATACAAATACCAATTTTTGCAGCTCCAGCTTCAAAATTGTCTTGACAACAATGTGTTTTCGAAAAGAATTTTTGATCCTCTATTTTACCCCCTTGGTTGTTGATTTTCCAAAAATACCGAAACTCATGTATTTTTAATCCTGCTCAAGAGGCCATATCCTAAATTTCGTAGTTATAGCTTGAAATTTTAGTTACTTTAACAGCAAAATATTTTTGAAAATCAATTTTTGCTTCCCGTATTTCACCCCTTTATTGGTAGAATTTCCAAAAATACTAAACATGTGTCTTTTAAATTCGAACCCCGAATCAAACTCTGAAATTTTGTAGTTCTAACGTCAAAACTGCCTAAACAGCAACAGATTTTCGAAAAATGTCCCCTCTCCAATTTAACCCCCTTTAAGGCTGAATTTGCAATAATACCAAAACACACAGTTTTTAAAATTCTGACCAATAATAACAAATATCAATTTTTGCTGCTCTAGCTTCAAAATTGTCTTAATAGCAGCGTGTTTTCAAAAAGAATTTTTCATCCCCTATTTTATACTCTTACATGTTGAATTTCCAAAAATACTGAAACTCATGTTTTTTTTTTTTTTTTAATCCTGACCAAGATTGCATATCCAAAGTTTCGTAGTTGTGGCTTAAAATTTGAGTTAACAACAACATATTTTTTTTTAAATCAATTTTTGGTACCCTATTTTACACCCTTACCGGTTGAATTTCAAAAAATGCCAAAACACATGTCTTTTAAATCTGAACCCTGGATTAAAATCCAAAATTTTGTAGTTCTAGCTTCAAAATTGCCTAAATAGCAACTTATTTTCAAAAAACATTTCATCCCCTATTTCACCCCCTTATGGACAGAATATAGAAAAATCACTTCCTAAATGACACTTACAGAGTAAGATCAACACACTCTACAAATATCAAGTTTCTATCTTCAGTTGTTTGGGCTGGGCAATGATGAGTCAGTCAGGTAGTCAGTCGGGACATTGCCTTTTATATAGGGAGAATAACATACTTCCATCTAATTACCAATGCACTACTAGTTTCGACGCACTATGGCATCATTCTCAAGTTCCTATGATTAAAAAAACTATTACAAAGATTCAACCACATTAAACAGTGAAAATTTTAATAACTTATCAAACCATGTGCACCGCACAGGAATGGCCATGTGATCTGAGGCGCATCCTCCCTCAGGCATGTGTTTGTGTGTGTGTGTGTGTGTGTGTGTGTGTGTGTGTGTGTGTGTGTGTGTGTGTTGTCCTTAGAATAAGTTAAAGTAGATGGTAAGACTAGGGACCGATGACCTTATCAGTTTGGTCCCCTCGAATTACAAACATATGAACATGCTTTAAACAATATGCACTAAGTCTTTGTACAGTCATCATTAAGTCACTTGGCTCCTTTAATAAGAACAAGACATTTTTCTATCACATTGTACAATTGTTTGAATTTTCATGTGGTCAGTCTTATAGCTCAATTATTCCAAAGTTGTAGATATGTAGAGAAACCTATGCCAATTTCGCATGGCTGCCTCTGTATAGGGATTGAATTAAATTCAGAGCCGGAATGACCAGTGTTCAGCTGTCGGCAAGTTTTACATCCTCTATGATGATGATGGATGAAACAAGTGTGCTCACAGCTGAACACAGGGCATCAGGGCATTTAACCTCTAAATCCTGTTTTTTTTTTTTTTTTTTTTTTTTTAGAAAATTAACACTGTTTATTGTGATTGAATATTTGTGATATTTTTGTGATCATAGGCATTTGAAAATGATGCCATAATGCGAAGAAACTAATACTGCATTGGTAGTTAGATTGAATTGAATTTTATTTGATCCTGTAGGGTTACATTGTGTACACTTATCTCCTAATGTGCAACAGCAAACATATACATATTTAATTTAATACAAGTTATGTCATATGTAAGACATGTATGTAACAATCAAATGCCACTTTTCACAAATTCACTAGTGTGTATTAACATTTTGTACAAAATTAATTAAGCAAATATTCTTCAATGCTGTAAAATCCTTTTTCCATTAGATAGTCTTTCAGTTTCCTTGAGAAATTATTGCCATGTATGTTATCTCAAAGATTTTTTGGCAGGTTTCTTAAGAACTTGATGCCCGAGTACTGAGGTCTTTTTTCAAGGATTGTCAGTCGGTGGGGTATGTTTCTTATTTCGTTCTTACCCCGCGTGTTGTGGGTATGCACACTAGCATTTGTATCATACAGTGAAATCTCTTTTGTGATGTACATTATTGTTTTATAGATGTATAAAGATGTGAAAGTTAAGATGCCTAGACTTTTGAAGCAGTTTCTACAGATCTCAGAGTTCTTTCTTCTTAGTATGATCCTGATTGCTTTCTTTTGTAAAGTGAACAATTTTTTTGTTTCTTGGATGTTTTAGTTTCCCCACACTGTCACTCCATACTGCAGGTATGGTTCAAAGAGTCCATGATATACTGTGCACAAGAGCTGTTTGTCTGCATATTGTGACAGTTGCTTCATGATGAATATAACATAGCTTAGTTTTTTGCAGACATAGTTAATATGCTCTTTCCATTTCAGCTCATTGCCTACAATAACACCTAAAAATTTAGTAGCTTCTACTTCTTCCAGATACATATCATTGACCTTTAAATTCATTTGCACTGACTTCTGTTCTGAACACTGTAAACATAGTTTTTTTAGATTTATAATTAGCTCATTTTCTGTAAGCCACTGAGCTGTTGTGTTTGCTGAAATAAATGCACTTCTCTCAAGTTGTTGCATATTTTGCCCATGGTTCAGTACTGTCATGTCGTCAGTGTACAATATTTTTTTTCTTTCTCTTCACCACCTAATCATTTACATAAAGATTAATGGAAGTAAAATGAAAAGTTTTTTTCTAAGAAGTGACTGTGGCTTTGGAACATACTTGGTGTGTTTCCTATAGTATTTACATGTGACAATAACTGTAATAAAATTTATTTCATAAGGAATGTGTGTTTGAGTGTGATTTTTATTTTTATTTGTGTCTATCGATGAGCCGGTCCTTTTGGGTAAGTCATCTGTTTTCTAAATCAAATGTTCAAATGTTTGTATAGGCTATGGGACTTAACTACGGGGTCATCACTCCCTAAACTTACAAACTACTTATGAACTACTTACGAACTAGGACGGCACAAATATCCATGCCCGAGGGGGGATTCGAACCCCCGACCGTAGTGGCCGTGCAGACCGTGACTGGAGCGCCTCAGTCTCCTCGGCCACCGCGGCCGGCCATCCATTTTATATATATATATATATATATATATATATATATATATATATAGAGAGAGAGAGAGAGAGAGAGAGAGAGAGAGAGAGAGAGAGAGGGAGGGAGGGAGACGAAAAATTACTAGCAGGAAAAATTATATATAAAAAATAGACGAAGATTATTCACCAGGCGAAGGAGCACAGGTGTGACAGCAGTACAAATAAATAGAACACAGACACACACACACACACACACACACACACACACACTAGCTTTCACATCCTAGCTGCTTCGTCAGGCAGAAGGGAAGGAGAGGGAAAAGGAAATGATGAGGGTTTAAAGGAGTGGGTAAGGAGTCATTCCAATCCCAGAACAGGAAAGACTTACCTTGGGGGAAAAAAGGAGGGTAAACAAATACACACACACACACACACATACACACACACACACACATATTTACACAGACGCAAGTACACCTAGGCAGACATACTGTAGAAAGCAAAGTAGTTAAGAAGTTAGACCAAATGTCTGTCTAGGTGTGTTTGCATTTGAATATGTGTGAGTGTGTGTGTGTGTGTATATGTTTACCTTCCTTTTTCCCCCCCTAAGGTAAGTCCTTCCACTCCTGGGATTGGAACGACTCCTTTTCCACTTCCTTAAAACCCTTTGGGTAAGTCATCCATTTCAAATGAAAATTATAGAAGGAAACTTTCCAGGTGGGATAAACAAATATAGAAAATAGAAAATGGATAACTTACCCAAAGGACAGGCTCGTCGACAGACACAAATAAAATCACACACAAACACACATACAAGCTTTCGCAACCGTTGGTCGCTTCTTCAGGAAAAGAGCAAGAAAGGAGAGGAGAAAGGGAAGGATATGGATTTTAAGGAAGTGGAAAAGGAGTCATTCATTCCAATCCCAGGGGTGGAAGGACTTACTTTAGGGGGAAAAAAAGGAATGTAAACAAATACACACACACTCACACATATCCAAACGCAAACACACCTAGACGAACATTTTCACACACTTCATCAAAAAGTCAGTATAAATTTGAAAACTTAATAAATCATGGAATAATGTAGATAGAGAGGTAAAAATTGACACACATGCTTGGAATGACAAGGGATTTTATTAGAACCAAAAAAAAAAAAAAAAAAAAAAAAAAAAAAAATGTTTAAAAAATGTCTGACAGATGGAACTTCATCTGATCAGAAAAGCAATAATTAGCATAACAAATTAAGGCAAAGCAAAGATGATTGTCTTTACAGGAAATGCTCAATATGTTCACCATCATTCCTCAACAATAGCTGTAATCGAGGAAAAATGTTGTGAACAGCACTGTAAAGCATGTCCAGAGTTATGGTAAGGTATTGGCGTCAGATGTTGTCTTTTAGCATCCAGGGAGATGTCAGTCGATCACGATGCACGGATAATTCTATGGCCAATGCTTTGAGTCGTATGTTCGATCAGAACGAGGAACCTTGTAGAGCCACCCAGGTGGTGGGTGCCAATCTTTTGTGGCCTGTTTTGAGTGAAATCCATTAGTTATTTATGGATATCAGATCTAGGCAAGAGAAGGATCCCCTTCTTGGGCCCATACGTCGTAATGTTGCCCATAAGCAAGGCCCCCAGAATTACCTCTTGAAAGGGGTGTCTTGTATAAAAAGATTGGTCGCAATAACGATCTTGAAGTCTGCATTCCTCATGATCTGGTCAAGCCCATTTTTTGTTACTTTAATGACTCCTTATTGGGCGGACACCTTGGCGTCCGTAAAACATTGCAACAAATCAAAGATAATTTGGTCTGGGATGGTATGAAACAGATTGGCAGTCACATGATTAGTGATTGTAGCTTCTGTAATCAAGCTCAACCCAAGAAAACGCAATTCCATGCGGGAGACCCGACCCATGGATAAGTTGTTTATCGATTATCTTGGGCCATCCCTTCGTAGCCGAAAGGGTAACTGGTACATACTTGTCGTTATCAATGTATTTTCTCACTTCCTCTTGCTGGTTCCCAGTATAAACGCTAGTGCTGGTATTTCTATTGCTCATCTCACTAACATTTTCAGCTTATTTGGACCTCCCAAGCAGCTAGTAAGTGATAACGCTCCTGCATTTGTTTTGGCTCAATTCCGAGCATTATGCGCTAGTAATGCTTTTAAGCATATTACAACTACACTATATTATCCTCAGGGCTCATTTGCAGAAAGAGTCAATTGTAACCTAAAGTCTGCCCTTATTATTTATCATAGTAATTCTTCCAGTAAGTGGGGTAGTAGTTTACCTCGGCTTAATTTGGTATTTAATTCAGACCATCATGAAGCTCTCAAAACTACTACTCCTTCCTTGACATTCTCATATCAGGTTAATTCTCTATTATCAAATTTGTGGGGTATTCAAGATCTTCTTCCACTCACTCTTACCTCAGCCACCATTAAGGAGAAATGGAAGCAAGCACGCAGTAACTAATACGTACCTCACTCATTGCCATCAGGCCACTAGGTACAATAAAGGACTTAGGCCTTTTAAGGTTAAACCCGGTGATACAGTTTATATACGTAATTATCCCGGTAGGGGTAGACAGATATCCTCTGGTTCCAAGCTTTCCTCTTGTTATTTGGGTACATGTATTATAAAGGAACTAAGCAGACCCGGTAATCTGGTAGTTCGGAAATTAGCCACCATCAAAAATTTTAAGGTCCATCTTAATCAAGATAAGCTGGTCACTTCTCATACCCCTTCATCTTGCTAGTGTATGGATCCTTGAATAAGGGGGGGGGGGGGAGGTTGAGCCGTGCTGGTACCTGACTCTTTGATTGAACCTGTCCTTGATTTAATTACTGGCACAAGTACCATCGATTTCTCTGTGCGTGCACTGCTCATGGAGCTGTTTGATCTATCGCACGTCTATTGTCTTCTGACTGGTGTTTTCCTTGCCAGATGGGGAATGACAGTAGCGCACCGAGGGAGTTGGAAAGAGGAGTGGGTTGGTCGCTGCGATAGCAAAGAGGGTATCAGGCAGTCAGTTCTGATACGATGGCATTGACAGGGTTGAGTTACTTTTATTAAGGGGCTGTTTATGGCCAGGCCCAGCGTGTGCATTGGAGTTGTTCTGGGTGGGACTCAGTCTGTCCATGGGGAGCCATGCATGCCACAAGCTGAAGAGGTTGGTCCGGAGAGGCCTTTCTGTCAAGTTATAACAGCACCTCGGTGTGGGCTGTTTACCTCATCATCTGGCTATGTGGTCGCGTTTCTAGCGGTCGTGCGACACCGTGTCCATCCATTGCCAAGCATCAGAGCTGTCAACAACTCGTACTCTGCACTCAACCCTGGCTTCGCCTTGCATCAATCCAGCCACTTTTCATCTAGGATCTATGAAATGTTTCCGGGCATTGGTTGTCACCCTCCTCCTACATCATCGCAAGGCTGCCTACACTTGTCGTGGAGTAAGAAATAAATAAGTTAAGTGACTGATACAGTCCTGCACTGCAAATTTGTGTGTGTAAATTTGTCAGGATTGGTGGTAGTTCCCCAGGGGCTGTCATTATTTGTGTCTACATTGTTAGTTGTTTATTCATGTGTTATGCCACATTTTTATTTCGGTTCAATTGATTTTTTTTCTCTTTGCTCTGAGTAGCAAGTACTCTATATTCATTAACTTGGTAAATGTAATGGGAATTTATCTGGTTTTTGCTCCTCTGATAGCTTGCATCTGCACAGGCGGTAGTTGTATAACTTTGTTTTTCTTTTTATCTTCTCCTTGCAGAAATTTTCCCTCCGTCAGGTATGAGCCACCTTGCGGTTGTAATTTGGCGTTCTATCTATTTGTGTGCTCCTTTGTGTCAGAGCTGTAACTCTTGTTGACCGTTGGGCACCTTATTCCGCTCCTTGCTGTTTGGAGTCAGCTAATTGGTTTAATTTGTGTGGGTGTATTAAATTATCGAGTAGCCAGCTTCCCCATCTTAGTGTGATTTTCCTGCAACTAAGCTGAACTGATGTCATTTAAATTGCAGGGCTCATTAGGAAATTTTATTGTGTGTTGTTTAATTGGCTTTTTGCCTATTGATAAAATTGACCACAGTTTCCTGCTACCAGCCTCTATTAGTTAAAGTAAAACTCAGACTTTACTTAAATTCTGAGCTTGTCTTTAGTGTGTTTTGGTAATTGCATTTTTAAAGGGCTGTGTTCACTTAAATTTTGGAGCCCCACTTTAGTGTGGTTTTGATAATTAAACTCAGCTGTTTTCATTTAAATTTCAGGGGACAATTGTAAACTCTGTTTTATTACAAGGGTTGCTTTTCATTTAAAATTTTCCACTTTCACTTAAATTGCTGGATTCGTTGTGTCTCTTATTGTATTTTAAAGAGTCGCTTTTACTAAACTTCGAGCCTAATTAACTTATCAGGGATTGGAATGACTCCTCATCCACTCCCTTAAAACCTCCCATCCTTCCCTCTTTCCCCTCCTTCCTTCCTCTTTTCCTGACGAAGCGACCAAGCTTGAATGAAATCTATTCTCTCAGTTATCTCACTTTTATCAATGTGTGGATTCATTCCAATTGTGTGATTTTTCTCTTTGTTCCTTCATATGAAGCTAAGATTACACAGTCTATCTCTTTTGATATTTTACTATCTTTTAGAACCATAGTATTAGTGGATTTTATCTATTTAAGTCTATAAAAATATAGTAATAAGGACAGTTTGCAACTCACTACCATGACATAACAACAAGCTACCACAGGCATATAACATACAACTCTTCAGCTATTGGCCATGGCCTTCTTCAGAAAATAGAACACTCACACAATCATACAGGCACACAACACAGTCACACAACCGTCATCTCTGGCTGCCACACTCTGAATCATTGTATGTATGTTCCCTATGGATTCAAAGACAGCTGTAAAAATTTTGATGACATCTTCAGACCAGCCCAATGGGTAATCTTGTGAAGTTTGGTTGCGATTGGCTTGTGATATTTATTAATGTATGTGTTAAAGTTCATGCCTGGCACTTGGAATGACAGTAGTCTCCTAAGTGGAGAAAAAGTAAACCGTATTGTGCTATTCTTCTGCAACTGCACTGCTGCTGCTGCTGCTGCTGCTGCTTGGAGCAAGAATGCTCCCATGACTGTTAGTGTTGATAGAGCCACTACAGTTGACTCTCTCCCCACTAGCAGACTACTGTCATTCCAAGTGCCAGACATAAACTTTTACATATTGCTTAGACTGTGATATTAGTATGTAAATATGGATTAAACATGCTGATCATATTACACAGAACATAGCAAACAACAAAACACACACACACACACACACACACACACACACACACACACACAGATTTTTATAAATGAATATAAATGCCATCCTTGCGAAGCCGGGGTGAGTCACTAGTAAATTATATTATTGCATATCCTTGTGTAGAACAATGATCACATCACTAGAGAAAAAGAATAAACATAATTTAAAGGACTTCAAATTATTTATTCGCTAACAGCTGCACAGAATATCAGTCATGTACAGAGAAAATAGTTCTTCAACTATCTCTCTGTTGAAGAATAATTAAGTTACACAATACATCTTAATGACCATTATTTTTTGTTGCAATACAGTTACAAAGAAACAGGTTACAACATCCACAAAAACTCTTGTTATGAACTGTCCCATACAAATGTCTCCATTCAACATGACCTTCTATACTTCTAAAATATAGAGGCTGATATGGTTTTCATACAACAACTCCAACAAAGCTAAGTCAACACAAGGTCACGTAAGTTAATCCACAGACAAAAGTGTGTCTTAAAGAAACTTTGAACAATTATACATAAAAAAACATAGGTACAGTTTGGTGTCTACTGCTATAATACACAAACAGAAGCAATAAAAGTTGTACAGTGTCAGTTTTGTTTCAAACGTTCAGCTGTGATCTGCTCTCTCTCTCTCTCTCTCTCTCTCTCTCTCTCTCTCTCTCTCTCTCTCTCTCTCTCTCTCTCTCTCTCTCACACACACACACTACAGGTGGTTACAATCATTCACAAGTTAAAAAAATTGCCACATCACACTAAATATTTGACACATTAAGAGATGAACTTGAAATATAATACTTTAATGCAGTCAACTGTGATCCTTCATTTCATTTCTACTTTAAAACATCTAATGTTTTTGTTATGGAACTGATTGTTCTTGTGACAGATTAAGACATACAGAGGAACAAACATTTAAGATTCGCACAACGTTCATACTTGGAATATAAACATGCAGTATTGCTGGAGGTCAGTAGGTAAAGAGAGCCCACGACAAAGAGGGGCATAACTGTAGAACAGAGACATAGTTTCATAGCACCTTCAGAGTTCTGGTAGATAAATATTTAAAATGGATATTTACAAAATTGAGACACATTTTAAAAGTTCAGTTCACATGTACAATAGTTGAGGAATAGTATCATACAATAGGAGGGTAACATTCATCATCTTTCACAAAGACAAAAAAAGGACAAGACAATCAGCGTGAAACATGGAATGGACTCTCAAATATATCAATCATGATACATATGTACATCTCATATTTTACAAAAACACACATGACTAAAGGTACCAATGAAACGAAAAGCAAACAAGTAAGACTATCATAAATTACTAGTAACAATGCTGCACACCTTTCATAGCTCACTTTACCACAACACAATATTAACACTATCAATACATGAATAGCTCACGTCAAATAAACATAGTTTTAGGACAATGTTATCAAAATACGCCACTCCTTTTTTCTTATTTGTATAAAATAAAGTCAGATTGTCAATGTAGCATGGGGTAACACACAATATTTTTAATTTTCTTTTGGTATTTGATGCAACATTTCAGTTTTAATCAGCACTATTGAGCCAAATGAAAATTTTTGTTAGCAGGGTATCCATTAATTTCATTCGCCTATTATACAACAAGTGGCATTTTCAGTTTCATCTATCACAACAGGTATTTTTTATCTTTTTTCAGACATCTATCCACATATAAGACAAAATATTTTGCCAGTGGTTTTAAAAGTAATTCTTAAATACATATGTGTAATTTTATCTGCTAAAGTTTAACACCTTCAGTGGATTTAATTATTTACGATACCCCTCTACTACTTCGACACAAAGTATGTAATAGTTGAGAAATGTTATGGGGACTTATTGCACATTTTCCCAAGGATTTGTAAATAAGCATTTTTAAACTGTATGTGAAGACAAAAATGTGATGGACACAAATACTTCACATTCACAGTCATTACAACTTGGAAAATAGAACATATGGAGTACAGTCACAGGTTTAAGACATCACAATTAATTGTAATCTGTGTTTGGTATTCTTATTGTTACATCAAATTAACTTTAACTGCATTGCCAACAGAGTATCGTTTTTAAGACATTGAAAATTTATAGATGATCTGTGTACTACACTGAATAGCAGTACTGTGACAATTCATACAAAAACTCTGCATATTTTGGTTAAACACACATTATATATCATTGTAACATTGTGAAATATAGGCTTCACATTGAAGTGTCACACAACACATACAGAC
Organism: Locusta migratoria; assembly: GCA_026315105.1. NCBI lineage: Eukaryota > Metazoa > Arthropoda > Insecta > Orthoptera > Acrididae > Locusta > Locusta migratoria. The sequence continues at coordinate 111,506,106 of CM048747.1, forward strand.
TGAAAATTAAAGAGTCATATAGGACATGGTACATAAAAGAGATTATCTACTATATAAAATTGTACTTTACAATTAAAATGTAATTACATACATCACTGAAATATAATACTTGCATCCACTGTTATACATTATTATATTTACATGCCTTGTAAACCCTGTGAATATTTTGTTTAAAATCCTCAGCAGATCTTTGCTCAGTTACAGCTGAACAGTTCTTCAATCATGATTTCAAGTCACTGTTCAGATATTTTTCTGATTATGGCTACAGTACCAGAGATGCATCATTTTAAAATATACAACACAAAATCATTAAACATCATCTTTGAAATCAAATCTACTACATCTATACAGCCTTCACATCTCAGAACAGACACAACATTTAATATCTATACATCAGAGCCCATTTCATCCATGGTCTTGTTTGAAGTTTTTCATTTTATATGGAATGTTTCAACTGTTGAAATACAGGAAGATTTGGACACAATGAAAGGCTCATGTTATTATATACAGTGAGTATGAAGCTTCTTTTTTTTAAATTGACAATTTATTATTGTTGTCATCAGGTGTTTCCTTAGTCTCTTTAAAACTATGTGATACTGTGAGAAGAGTAAGCGTATACAGTTGATTGAGTACAAAACCCTGTCTGCGCTCCTCCCCTGACTATACACCCATACCAACAGTGAGTCCACAGGGGGTGCTCGTTACTATAACCATCAGAAAAATGTACATCATGCTTTCAATAATGACTTTTAACAGACCAAACAAATTCTCTATATGTTCCACAACAGTTAACAGAAATAAATAAATAAATAACTTACATTGTGACTTTTCAACTACACAATAACTCTGTCTCTACCTGTGTTGTTTCAAAGGATAGTGCTTCTAACTTGCTTGATCCCTCTGTATGAACTCCAGTGATGTATAAGCGTACAGTTGTGTTCTTAAAACACAATGACTGTATCTGTCTGTGATATATAAAATAAACTTTATATAAGATATATATATCCAACATTACACAAAAATTCTTGAAATGCTAATTTAAGGGAAGTATGAAAAGCTGTCACAAAATTATATGATATATCTGTTCATCTTTATCATTCAGTTAGTTATATCACACCATTCATTCTCTGATTTAAATTTATAAAAAGATATTACTCTGACCAGGAAGGCATACGCACACATGTGTAGTTGCAAAGTCTTTCCATTTCATCAAATACATCATTAAAAATCATTTATTATAGAAATATTTATTACACATTTTTCAGTACTAACATTCTCAGTGAGGATGGAAGCTGTGTACACTTTTCTAGCTATTTTGTACCTGTAATAAAAATAATTCCTGATGTTGGGTCCACGAGTAGACTGAAGGCTCACTTCAACCTGAGTTGTATCACATTCTCACAGTCTAGGAGAGACCAACTTCTGCACAGCTGCTGTCCCCTGGCAAAAAGAGGCCGGGAATAAAACATTTTGATTTAATATGCAACTAACTATAAACTTTAAAGTACTGCGCAAATTCTGTAATTTTTACCATAGCTTATCTTAAATTGGCAAACTGATAGCCAATAATGATATATGATGACTACTTTCACATATTACTGAAGTGAAAACATATATGACAGGGGGAGAGTTCAACATCTATCCAGCATTTCATGAACTATTATGATATATGAGGAAATAACCAAGACAATATACAAATTGAATCATAACCTTTAGTATGTAAGTTCCAATCTGCTAGATTTCATGCCGTCACAGGCAGACAGTGTTTGTTGGTAATGATCACCTTGTGGCTAAACTTGCCTTGGTGCACGATCAACACATCTTGGCGCAGTGTTACACCATCTGGGTTATCTGGATACTTCCCACCAACACCAACCTTTCAGAACTCCGGAGATGGGAACTTACCCTTCAGCTTATTCTCTCCTCCCATTGCCCACCTGGTCTCAACCTCCGCTAAATTCAAATTCCCACCCACCATCTTTAGCATCTTTGCCTCAGTTCTGTGGACAGAGCCTCTGCCTCAAGTGGTATCTCTGTCCAACTTCTTTGCTTTCTATAAATGTCTGTCTAGGTGTGTTTGCGTTTGGATATGTGTGAGTGTGTGTGTATTTGTTTACCTTCCTTTTTTTCCCCTAAGGTAAGTCCTTCCACTCCTGGGATTGGAATGACTCCTTTTCCACTTCCTTACAACCCGTATCCTTCCCTTTCTCCTCTCCTTCCTTCCTCTTTATATATATATTATAGAAGAAAAATTCCTAGCAGGAAATATTATATATAAAAAATAGACGAAGATTACTCACCAGGCGAAGGAGCACGGGAGTGACAGCAGCACAAATAAAAAGATCACACACACACACACACACACACACACACACACACACACACACACACACACACACACTAGCTTTCGCAGCCTAGCTGCTTCGTCAGGCAGAAGGGAAGGAGAGGGAAAAGGAAATGATGAAGGTTTAAAGGGATGGGTAAGGAGCCATTCCAATCCCGGGACAGGAAAGACTTACCTTGGGGGGAAAAGAGGGTAAACAAATACACACACACACACCCACACATTTGCACAGACGCAAGTACACTTAGGCAGACATACTGTAGAAAGCCAAGACTTTCGAAATACACTGTATGGGAATGACAGTACTTAGCGACTTGCAACAAACTTTGAACACAATGTCAAACCTTTATTAAACCATAGTAAAACAATGAAAGGGAAAAAAGTTTCTTGCTTACTACTTATCCGCTGCTTATGGAGTGAAACTACGGCTCTCAGTACGACATTCCAATTTATAATTTGAACACTACAGATTGTAGCGACAGGACATTTTACAGACAGTCTACACATATACAGTTAAATGAAGCTTCTTAATTGTATCACATTCTGACACGTAGTTCATGCGATATGAGCACGTAAACAGTAACGTTTCGCTGTTCATGGACTAAAAGTAGGATCGGTAACTATTTATACAACTATTTTACTTTCCTACGGTAGAACGTAATTGTAAAAAACAGCAGTTATTAACACCAAGTTTTGGAGTTCATTAAAAACTGATTGTGCCATTGAATACTTACTGGAGAGTGACTATACAGTAATTAAAGTCAATTTGGATTACGTGATGTTAACAACAAATACATCGAGTATCTGACGTCTCAGTTTTTGAGTGACAAAAGGGGACTACTATTTGTAGTGAATTAGTTTCGATAAGTCACCCACGCATTAAGAGGCAGAGTTTTGAATCATTTATCACAATTTATGGTTAAGAATTAAAGTGGCGGTGGTTCAGTAGGGTTTATTTTACTTTATTTTGAATAATAATTTAAAAGATAGGTCCATAAGTCACTCGATAACTTAAATGCAGTAATATCAAAGAAGAGAATATTTTACTACGGTATAAACTTATGGAAATTATTTTCTTTTCTTTTCAATAAATGGTCAAGCAATACTTGATGAAACAAATATTCACCACTGTTCTTAATTCAGTTTCTTAATAAAAAATATTTTTCATTTTGTGATGATAAAATCGATATAGTTTGCCAGTAGTAGAAGGTGTGGAACAATATTATTTATTATTTTCAAAAGTTGGTATCGGGACAAAGGTGATTCATGAAAAATCTCAGCACCATCTCAGGATAGTTTACAAACATTGTTTTTGATTGTTTGTACAAAATAACAGTTGAGACAGGAGAAACTGTGTAGAAGAACATACGATTGGAAACACGAAATACAGTAAATACTTGAATTCAATATATGGATAAGTGATACTAAAATATTAGCCATTTTAGTTATTTTAGAAGTATCAATGTGAAACTATTATGAACTCGTTTAATACTGTGAACCATTCTTTGCCTTAACTGTGTACTGATCCTCACCTAATGACGGCAAACATCAAAAGGTGAACCTAGAGTAATCTTCTGTGATATATTAGTTCAGAGGAGGAAAATAGAATTACGTTGACAAGCGAGATTATTTATTTATTTGTGCTACTATCACTACCTGTGCTCCTTCGCCTGGTAAGTAATCTTCATCTATTTTATATGTAGAAACAGGGGTGCACAACAAAGGTTCTTGAAATTTCCTAACTACTTACTCTTTACCAGAAAATATAAGGCACTGCTCTTTGTTGATAAGGCATCTGATCCAGTATCAAGTGCTCCGACTGTTGGATACTGGCCCTTTTTACAGACAATTCCTGATCATAGAGAGTGTGGGTTCATTGGTCACTGGGAACTCCCAATATACAGATTGGAACATATATAATTCACAGACAGAGAAACTGAAAGTATTGACAGTCTATTTATGACCATAAGGCACTTAATTATCTTTGTAAACATTAGTGTAGCTAATGAAAGTGAAATAATTTTGGTAAAGTTAAGCATAAAAATTTCTGCTAAAAAGGGTGGTCCATTGATAGTAGCCAGGGCAAATATGTCAGGAAATAAGCATCAAACACAGAAACTACAAAGAACAAAACTTTTCTAGCTTGAAGGAGGAAACAAGATGGCGCTATGGTTGGCCCATTACATGGTGCTATCACAGGTCAAACGGATATCAACTGCATGTTTTTAAATAGGTGCCCCTATTTTTTTATTACATATTCATCTAGTACATAAACAAATATGAATGCTTTATATGGAACAATTTTTTCGCCTAGTGATAGATAGTCAGAAACGTATAAGTATGTGGTATCGCGTGACATTTCACCAGTGCGGACAGTATTTGCTTCATGATCATTACTAATGTTAAAATGGACCATTTACCAATTGCAGAAAAGGCTGATATGGTATTTATGTATGGCTATGGGCCTGTGCTATGTATGTTGATTGTTATCTTGGAGGACATCATCCAAGTGTCCGGACCTTTTGTCAGATAGTTAGGTTATTTAAAAAGACAGGAAATGTTTAGCCACAAGTGAAACATCAACCACAATCTGCAACAAATGATGATGCCCAAGTAAGTGTTTTAGCTGCAGTTGTGGCTAATCCGCACATCAGTAGCAGACAAATTGAGTGAGAATCAGGAATCTCAAAAACGTTGGTGTTCAGAATTCCACATTAACATAAACTTCAGCCGTACCAAATTTCTATGCACAAGGATTTGCATGGTGAACACTATGAAAGTTGTGTACAGTTTTGCCACTGGCTACAAAATAAATTATGGTGTGTGTGTGTGTGTGTGTGTGTGTGTGTGTGTGTGTGTGTGTGTGTGTCTTTTCTTAATTTATCTTCTAGGATAAGCCGTAAAGTGAGTATTGCCTCCCTTGTTCCTACATTTCTCTTGATCCCCAAATTGATCTTCCCCGAGGACGGCATCTACCAACTTTTTCATTCTTCAGTAAATAATTTATGTTAATATTTTGCAATCATGACTTATTAAACTGATGGTTCTGTAGTTTTCACATCTGTCTGTGCCTGATTTCTTTGGAATGGGGATTATAACATTTTTCTTAAAGTCTAAGGGAACATCACCAGTCTCATACATCTTACACATCAGATGAAACAGTTTTATGGCTGGTTGTCCCAGAGACTTTAGTAGCTCTGAAGGAATGTCATCTACTCCAGGAGTCTTGTTTCGACTTAGGTCTTTCAGGGCTCTGTCAAATTCTTCTCTCAGTACAGTGTCTCCTATTTCATCTTCATCTACATCCTCTTCCCTTCCTACAATATTGTCTCGAAGTTCATTTCCTTCATAGAGCCCCTCTATATACTCTTTCCACCTTTCAGCTTTCCCTTCTTTGCTGAGAACTGGTTTTCCATCTGTGTTCTTGATATTCTTATCTTCAAAAATCTCTTAGTTTCCTGTAGGCTGTATCTATTTTCTCCCTATTTATATATTCTTCTGCCTGCTTAGCCATTTTGCACTTCCTGTCAATCTCATTTCTTAGTTGTCTGTACTCCATTTTGCCTGTTTCATTTACTGCATTTTTATATTTTCTCCTTTCATCAATTAAATTTAGTATGTCCTGTGATATCCAAGGATTTTTTGTAGATCTTGCCTTCCTACCTATTTTGTTCTCTGCTGCCTTCACTATTTCATCTCTCAATGCTACCCATTCCTCCTCTACTGCCCCCCCCCCCCCCCCATTTCTGCCAATTGTTGCCTAAAGCTCCCTCTGACATTCTTAAAATTGTTAAGAACTCCAGGTTCCTTCAGTTTATCCAGGTCCCATCTCATTATTTTCCTACCTTTCTTCGTCGTTCCCCCCCCCCCCCCCCCCCCCTTCTTCCAGTTTCAGCCAACAATTCATGACCAGTAAGTTATGGTCAGAGTTTATATCTGCACCTGGGTATATCTTGCAGTTTAAAACCTGCTTCTGAAATCTATGTCTTACCATTATGAAATCTATCTAGTACCTCCTGGTGTCTCCTGGTCTCTTCCACATATACAATCTTCTTTCGTGATTCTTAAACCAGGTGTTTGTTATAACTAAATTATGTTCCATACAAAATTCTACCAGGCGGCTTCCTATTTCATTCCTTTTGCCCAGACCATTTTCACCTACTATCTTCCCTTCCCTTCCTTGTCCTACAACTGAATTCCAGTCTCCCATAAAATTAAGTTTTCATCTCTTGTAATTGTCTGAATAATTTCCTTATGCTCCTCATATATTTCTGCAGTATCCTCATCATTGGCAGAGCTAGTTGGCATATAAACCTGTACTACTGTGGTCGATGTTGGCTTCGTATTGTATCTTGACAATGATAACGCGATCACTGTGTTGCTCATAGTAGTTTACCCACATTGCTATTTTCTTATTCAGTATCAAATCTACTCCTGTAAAACCCCCAACTGATTTTGTATTTATAATCCTGTACTCACCTGACCAGTTATCATGTTCCTCTTTCCACTGAACTCCACTACTCCCCACTATATTTAACTTCAACCTATCCATTTCTCTTTTTAAATTTTCTAACTTCCCTACCCAATTAAGGGATGTAACATTCCATGCTCCGATTCGTACAATGCCAGTGTTGTCTTTCCTGATGATCACACCCTTCTAAGTAGTCCTCACCCAGATATCCAAATGGGGGAATATTTTACATGAGAGGATGCCATCATCATGTGTTCATACAGTAGAGCAACATGTCCTCGGGAAAAGTAATGGCTGTAGTTTCCCCTTGCTTTCAACTGTTCACAATAACTGTGTGGCAAAGCCACATTAGCTTATGTTACAAGGCCAGCTCAGTCAATCATCCAGACTGTTGCCCCTGTAACTACTGAAAAGGCTGCTGCCCATCTTCAGGAACCACACGTTTGTCTGGCCTCTCCACAGATAACCCTCCCCAATGGTTGCACCTATGGTAGGGCTATCTGTATCGTTGAGGCAAGCAAGCCACCCCACCTCGGCAATGTCTGTGATTCATGGGAGTGGAAATTATGGTACAATAACATATTCTTTTTCATGCATTCTGTTTAGTGGTAAAGCATCATTCACAAATAGAGGTAATGTAAACTGGCAAAGTATGCACTATTGGAAACAGAAAATCTATGATGGCTACAAAATTGGAACTTCAACAACCTAGGCGGGTTAATGTATGGTGTACATATGGGAGGAAGGATAATTGCCCCCTGTTTTATCGATGGCAATGTAAATAGTGCAATATATGCTAATTTTCAAATATATGCTAATATTCAAATATTATGAATTATCTCGAACCCAAGGTCAACACGGATTTAGAAAATATCGTTCCTGCTAAACACAACTAGCTCTTTATTCACACGAAATGATGGGTGCTATCAACAAGGGTTCACAAATAGATTCCATATTTCTTGATTTCCAGAAGGCTTTTGACACCATACCTCACAAACGGTTTTTAATCAAATTGTGTGCTTATGGTATATCGCCCCAAATTTGCGACTGAATAGAAAATTTCCTGTCAGAGAGGACATAGTTCATAGTAATCGATGGTAAGGCATCGACTAAAACAGAGGTGATATTGGGCATTCCACAGGGTAGTCTTAAATGGAATATTTAATGACAGGCGGATCGGTCGTAGAAGCACCATATCATGGTCCGCACGTTCACCGTATCTTACATCCCCGGATTCCTTTCTGTGGGGAAAATTGAAGGATATTATCATGATTCATCAACAATGCATGAAAACATTCAACAACACATTTTCAATGCATGTGAAAACGTTACTGAAGGTGAACTACTCGCTGTTTAGAGGAATTTTGTTATGCATATTGTCAAATGCATTGTAGTTGAAGGACATCATTTTGAGCATTTATTGAACACATGAGGTAATTACAGGTAATCAAATGTTCAAATGTTTGTGTAGCTTATTGGACTTAACTATGGGGTCATCAGTCCCTAAACTTACAAACTACTTATGAACTAGCTAATACTAAGGACGGCACAAATATCCATGCCCGAGGGGGGGATTCGAACCCTCGACCGTAGTGGCCGTGCAGACCACGACTGGAGCGCCTCAGTCCCTTCGGCCACCGCGGCCGGCAATTACAGGTAATCATGTAGTAACAGCATGTGTTCTCATAATTTATGATAATTTCACAAAAGTACATGTATCACAAAGCAACAAATAAAACATTCATATTTATTTATGTACTAGATGAATATGTAATAAAAATTGGAGGTACCTATTTTAAAAAAATGCAGATGATATTTGTTTGACCTATGGCAGCGCCATCTAACAGGCCAACCATAGCACTTTCTGTTTCCCCCTTCAAGCTAGAAAAGTTTACTTCTTTGTAGTTTCTGTGTTTGATGCTTATTTCGTGAGATATTTGTCCTGGTCACTATCAATGGACCACACTGTAGTCTGCATAATTTATTTCGGGAATCAGAAACTGCACTAATATATAAGTCTTTTTTTTAATTATTATTTATTTATAAGTCTCAATCCTTCTGTATCACCTTCAGAATCTAGTAGTTGTGTCCACAACTTGTCTTGCCTGTGTTGTGACTTTTAAGTCTTCAACTGCCTCACCTGTATTGTGACTGTGTCTGTGCAAGGGACTAGTGAATTCAGCCATCAGTCATCATTGGATTGGGAAGAAATAACATGAGGTCTCCCACAAGGAACCATTATTGCGCCATTACTTTTTTGTGTGTACATTAATGACTTCTCGTCAGTTACGTACACTGCCAGAAGCAGAAGTTTTTTTTTTATTTTTGCAGATAATACAAGTATTGCAATAAATAGCATGTTGAGCATATTTGTATAAAGATCTACTAATGATATTTTCATGAACATTAATAAATGGATTGGCATTAAACTTCAAAGACTCGCTAAATGCAATTCAGAACATGTAAGAGGTTTCCATCTGCATTTGCATAAAGTATGAAGAACAGATAGAAGAGGTTGACAGTATTAAATTCCCGAGATTACAACTTGTTGTGAGGGGCACACCACAGAATTGCAGAAACAATCTGTATACAAAATTCGAATGTAATCAGATGTAAGTGACATAAAAATAAAAATTTCTGCTTACTTGCATTCCATAAAGTCACATGATACAATATTTCGCCATAACTCTTCATGTCAAGCAAAAGTTTACAGAGTCCGAAAGCGTGTAATACGTATTTTTGTGGAGTAAATTCAGGGACATCCTGTAGAAGCCTCGTCAAAGAACTGGGTATATTAACTACTGCCTCTCAGTGTATTTATTCTTCAATGAAATTTGTCATAAATAATATATCCCTTTTCCTAACAAACAGCTCAATGCATACATACAATACTAAGAACAAAAATGACCTACACAAGGACTTAAAAGTACTCGCTTTACTTCATAAAGGGGTCCACTATCTTCAATAATTTATCAGGAACCATAAAAATGATCTTTATTTGTAGCTAAGTTTAAGAGGAGCCTAAAAGACTTCCTAGAATAGGAATAGAACCAAATTATGTATGTATCTGTACTCATACCCATACTTTATACTCATTAGGAGTGTGGTAGCCAAAGTGTGACCATGTTGTGTACCAGTGTGATTGTGGGAATGTTTTATTTTCTGAATAAGGCCGTGGCCGATAGCTTAAGTTTTATATGTGTGTGTGTCTCTTATGTGCCTGCCACAGCTCATTGTCACTTCTTTGCTGTGAGTTGTAAACTGTCCTCATCATATTGTTTAATTCCAAGCTGGACTTTCCATTATTGTATTCATACTATTAGTATTACTATATTATCAGTTTGTTAAAAAAGAAAAAAAATATTTGACATGTTCCACATCAATTAGCACCTCATCAACATGGATCTGTGGAAGGAACGAACTATGTAAACTAAAGGATCCCATGTCAATCATCATTTCCACTTAACCAATACCTCTTTGATCAAATGAATTACTGTAACGGTTCTTTAGCTATCCACAACATTTTCTTAACGAGAGGAAGTGGGGGGCGGCAGCGGCAACGGCAACAACAACAACAACAACAACAACAACAACAACAACAAACCACACACACACACACACACACACACACACACACACACACACACACACACACACACTAGGCAGTGTGAGGCTGTTTGGAAACTAAGGAAAAAGTGAACTGCAGCACAGCAAGAAGAGAGAGAGAGGAGAGAGAGAGAGAGAGAGAGAGAGAGAGAGAGACAGACAGAGACAGATCATTGTAAACATAAACAATTACATAACTTCAAATTTCTTGTAAAGGTAATCCATTAGGGGTTGCTGTTTATCTCACCTGACAGTACCCCTGGAAGTGATCCTCTCCGCTGTCCTGTATTTGGTGCAGATGTACCAAACATCTCGGGTCCACCTGAACTTCGCCTTCGCAGCATTTTCTTCCTTGTGCGCCACCGTCCTGTTCCTGCTGCATCTGGTACATCAGCTCCATTGGATCTCAGTACATTTTCTGTGAATAATTGAAGGTACCGACTTCACAAAGTGCATTGCACCCTCATGCGTGATTAACATTTTCATTGTAGAATATTATAGAAAAAAAAACTGAAAGTCTCATATTTTCTGTTTGTACATGGTGACTATAAGGATTATTTAGCACTATGACAGTAATTATTTGAAGAATATTCACATATGCCCTATGCTGAATAGTTCCTACAGTAGAACATAATTATTGTAAATTATCTCCTGTATTACCCAATACACTGTCTGGTTTATACATGTTCTCTGTACAACAGTTAGTAAATATCAGCACCATACTACAGTTAGCAAACTCATGCATATGTACTATATGTCAACTGTGTCATGGCAATACCACATATCTGCTACACCAAAATATTACAGGAGAGACAAAAAACAGTCTACTTGTCACAATAGTGCCATGATATGTTTTTATATAGTATGAGAAAACTCAAAACTAGAAAAATTTTCCTCCAGTACTGATGTTGCTAGGTCACAAACAACATCTCATCATGTAATTTCCCGTAAGACAGTAAAATCCTTATAAAATTTGCTGATAAGTGGTATTACCATGACACAGTCAATGTGCATTTTAATTTTGTCTGAGTGTAGAAACATACCACTGCATTTGCGGCCATGAGGTAAACTATACATTGGAAATTCACATTGTCAGAAAGCACAAACAGTAAGCTTCAACAACAACGAAAGTGGTACAAAATACCATGGACAACTCTGTGCTCAACAGGGTAGGTTAGAGAGCCACCCTGATTTTCCCCTTTTTGTCAGTTTGTGATCTGAATAAAACAAACCCCTCTCTGCATCTATATACGAATGTTATACAAGAAAACATTCTTGGTAGGAAAAATACATATAAAAATAGAGATGGTTTACTTACCAGATGAAAAAGCACAGGTACATACATAGACACAGAAATAAAAACACACAAGCTGAGCTTTCACAACCCTAGGTTGCTTCTTCAGAAGAAGAGCAAGGAAGGAGAGGGAAAAGGAAAGGATGAGGGTTTTAAGGGAATGGGTGAGACGTCATTCCAATCCCGGGAAAGAAAGGACTTACCTTGAGGAAAAAAGGACAGGTAAACAAACAAACAAACAAACAAACAAAACACACACACACACACACACACACACACACACACACACACACATATACACACCACGTTTATATATACAGGATCTTCAGTTCATTCATATATATTGAACACATCTTTTTTTGCATCAATTTTAATGTGTCTGAAACTAAATTATTATGCATATCTTCAGAATAATACTGTTTAGTATGAACTGAAAAAAGCTGTCGCCATCTAAAATTTCAAACTTCACAACAATTGACCAGCTTCGTTCCCACGAATCGAGAGCTGTTCCCAACATAGCCTGATAGGAGTGTGACATTGATTGTAAAATTTCATCCAAATCTGTTTCAGTGGCGGTGTGGACAGGCTGACAGTTTCCAAACATAAAGGACAAGTGTTGGAATCTAACTGGAGTCATTTATAATTATTTTGTATTTAGACTCGTGCAGGTAATAGCTTTACTATAAATAGAGAAGTTGTAGACTTCTCCAGGTTCCACATTATTTCAAACAATTCCGTTTTATAAATGTCTAATCTTCAAACAAACAGAAAAATGCCTATAATAAAAATATTTTTAAAAAATCATGTAATTGCTTCAGCCTCACTTGGTGTTTCTAAAGTTTTCAGTTAAGAGAAACTTATTGGCTGATTGGCATACTTTTCTAAGTCCTTGCATGTGATGCAGATGAGTGAATGGATATCACTTCCTGTACCTCTAGTTCGCAGTTTAGTACATGTTCTTCAACTACAGTAAGGAAAAAAATGTTCTATACTGTTAGCCGCTGTATATGTTGGATCAAATCTCTTCGCAACCTTTCCCTTCGCCTTTTTTATTTATTTTTCCCCCTCCATTCTTTTCCTTACAGCATTCTCTTAAGTAAATAACATATTATGATTTATGAATCTGATGTCTGGAAATCAAACAATGGATTACACAATACTATTGAGAAGGGTAGGCTGCTACTCACCACAGAGACAATCCAATGAGCAGCAGAAAGGCACACATAACAGATCATCTTACTCAGTATAGCCAGACTATGGGACGTATGATGGTCGAGGTGAAAGCAACCAGTCTGACCCACAGCAAGCAGAATGGATGGGAGGGGGGAGGGGGAAGGATTGGAGGAGGAGGGAAGTATAGAGGGAAGATAAGGGTGGGGATACAACAAGCAGAGGCGATGTCAGGTGGAAAATGAGATGCTATATATAAATTCCCCTCTGCTTGTTGTAACCCCACCCTTATCTTCTTCCCTCTCCACTCCCCCCCTCTCCTCCACTCATTCCTCCTCCTCCCCCCACCCAACCCTTCCGCTTGCTGTAAGTCAGACTGTGTTGGGCGGCCATATATGGCTGACGTGTGTGGATGAGTGTGTCCGAGTAATTGTGTGGATGAGTGTTCTCTTTCTGACGTAGGTCACCGCCAAATAATTTAGAACTGTGTGTGTGTTTGTCTTTTATTTGTGGCTGTCAGTGGCTCAACATTCATCTTTACGTTAAGTTGTTCCCTATCTACATATTACTCATAATTTAAATTTACAACATGAAGGTTTCTTTTCACAATTTCTCTACGATCAATATTTCGTGACATACTGGAGAAGCAAAATTACCAAATTCATAAAAAGAAATTTTTTTAATACTGTAAATCTATAATGTAACATTGATTGAAATAGTTTGCCATCGATTAAAAATGCCAGTGAACACGTAATAGCATTATGTAGTCGTAGGGGATACATTGTGTGTTTGTGATATGGTATAAAGGAAGGAGAGGGGGCTGGACGACTGCGCCATGAGGTGGCAAGTAGGCAACTGGAGTGTTGCCAAACGCCTCCATCTGTTGTGCAAACCCACGCCTGGTGCCTGCCAAGCAGTCCCAACACTCGAAAACCATTTCTGCGTCAGCTTCGGTGCTCTCCAGTGAGTTCGGAGAAAGTCTTGTGCTTACATAATTAATTTACCATATTTTAAGTTAAAATTACATGAAAACTTGTTTCCAGTTTAACATAAATTTATCCATGTTATGTGGATTGTTCTGAGGTCTGTGATTGTATTATAAACTTTTTTGGAATAATTAATGCTGCAGCAGTCACTTTTGACTAATATTTTTTTTTTTTTATTAGCGCCATTATCGGGTGCATTTTTACAGTTACTGGTTCATTGTTGTTTTATTATGTTTTGTGTTGTGGGTGCCAGTGAGGTTATGGTTGGACATTTTAACCTGTTCAGGAAGATATAGCTATTTTAGTATTATGTTCATCATTATAGTTTCTGTATTATTGTAGTGTTGTATTTACTTCAATTGTTTCCAGTTGGAGACTGACTTCCTTGTTAATGACATCTTGGAATAATGCCTTAAAGTGTTTAGTTTGTGAATGTGATATTGTCAGTGGTATTTAATACATCAGGGAAAAAGGAATTAGTGGTCTGGTTCGTGCAAATAACTTAAGAAAAGATGTGATATATAAAGGTTTTTTGAACTAGAAAAACAGTGTTCTTCATAAATCTTGCAATAAAGAGTACACAAGAGCACATTCAATTAAGAAACTTCAGAGTACCACTCTTTCAGAGCAAAAGCCTTTGACATCTTTTGATTACATTTGTGTTCTGCAGGGGGGAGGGGGGGGGGGGCGCAACTGTTGTCCAAAAGTCAGAGGTTAATTGTTAGGTATGTGTAAACAAATATTGTGATCCTACTCCTACCAAACACCACATGATCACCCACTGGGCTAATATGAAGATTTCCTCAAAATTGCTGCAGCAGTCTTGGAGTCTATAGGGAATATAAATACATACACATACCAATTTTTATAGATATTGTTGGACGAAGAATTATATAAGCCTCTTACAACACAAAAATGAAAAACAGGCTACATATAGCATCAGTATTTTGTCCACATACCATTTTCAGTATTTTTACTATAATGATTTGTATGCTTAAGAAATAGTCTATTGTAAAATGGAATGTACAAAGTTTACAACTGAACAATTTGTTGTGAATTAATAAATCATCAGCCTTTGACTTCAACACTGAAGCAGACATGAAACACTTGTAGTAATCCTACCAACATGGAGCTCCTATATCTCAACCACGTCTGCATGCTCAAATAATGATTTTCAATGAGTATCCTAAATTTATTTAATTAGCCCATATGATCTGATATTAAACGCAATGTGTACAGATTTCAGACACAATACAGTATACATAGTAGCTTCATGTACTATAATATATAGCATAGGTTTTCTAAATAGTTCATGTTTGTGTATTAACATAGTCTGGACAGTTATTGTTGCAAGTATTCTTTTACAGAGTAAAAGTGGTGTGACAGTAAATGAGAGTTCAAAGTTTTATTAAACTGCAGGTTGTCATCAATAGATTTTAGGCTTGTGAGAAGTTTGTTATACAGTTGAAGACCCATGTGGAATGTTCCTGTTTCACACAGTTGGGTTGCTGTATGTAACACATGCAAGTTTGATTTTGATCTGGTGTTGTGTACATGTATTTCATTATTTTGCTTGTGTCTAGGTTCAGTTGGCTTTATGTGGTTCCTAAAGATAGGTTTGCAGGAGTCTCTAGTTTTGTAGATATCTATGATCCTCACTGCTTTTTTTCTGGATTTCGAAGGTGCTGAGGGCAGATGGAGAATTACCCCGGAAGAACACACCATATCTTAGGTCGGCCTGTATGTATGCGTGCATAGAAGGCACTGTTTTCAAACCAGTGCACAATTTCAGTACACTCGCTGTATAACAGACATTACTTACTTTGGCATTACCCTTTTCAGTGTATCTATTCCATCTTATATTGCCTTATATCCATAAACCAAGGAATTCGAAATTCATATTAGAATCCATTTGTTAGTCATTTACTTTTACAAGTGGTTGAGAGGAGTTAGCATTTTGTGAGGTGTGAAAGTTAATGGAGACTGTCTTTTTTTGTGTATTGTTAGCTAGTTGACTAGCCCAATTGCCAAGTTGTTCAGTATCTACATTCACATTTCTGAACTGCCTCCCCTTTGAGAAATACAGTTGTATCATCAGCAGATATTACGATTTTAATGCATCACATTCAGGCTCAAGTTATTAACACACAGGATGAACAGTAGAGGTGCCGTATAGAGCTCTGTGGCACAACCTGTTTGAAAGGTTGACTAATAGACAGGATCTCTATTACATTAGATTAGATTAATACGTGTTCCATAGATCAAATATACGACATTTCTTAATGATGTGGAACATATGCCAATCAATATTTTAAGAATTTTTTATTTTCATTTTTTTATTGTTTTAATTTAATTTTTTTTAATTATGTTTTGCCTAAAAATGTAGAAGGAGTTGCCATTCACAAATTCCTTTAATTTCTTTTTAAATACTAGTTGGCTATCTGTCAGACTTTTCACGCTACTTGGTAAGTGACCGAAGATTTTTGTGGCAGCATAATTCACCCCTTTCTGTGCCAAAGTTAGATTTAACCTTGAATAGTGAATATCACCCTTTCTCCTAGTGTTGTAGCTATGCACTCTGCTATTACTTTTGAATTGGGTCAGATTGTTAATAACAAATTTCATGAGTGAATATATATATTGTGAAGCTAAAATGAAGATCCTTAGATCCCTAAATAAATGTCTGCAGGAAGCTCCAGCAATTATTCTGATTACACACTTTTTTGCAATGAATACCTTTTCACTCAATATGGAATTGCCCCTGAATATGATCCAATATGAAATCAATGAATGAAAGTAGCTGTAGTAAGCTAATTTACTGATATGTATATCACAAAATTTTGTAATTACCCTGTTAGTAGAAGTAGGTGAACTCAAACATTTCAGCAGATCTACAATGTGTTTCTTCCAATTCAATCCCTCATTAATGCAAACACTTAAAAATTTTGAATATTCTACCTTAGCTACATATTTACATTCCAAGTCTAAATTTATTAATGATGTCATGCCATTTACTGTATGAAACTATATATACTGGTTTTTATCAAAGTTTAATGAGAGTCCATTTGTAGAGAACCACTTAATAATTTTATGAAAAATATCATTTACAATTTCCTCAGTTAATTCCTGTTTGTCATGCGTGATAGCTATACTTGTATCATCAACAAAAAAAGACTAGCTCAGCATCTTCGTGAATGGCAAGTCATTAATATATATTAAGA
The DNA here is from genome assembly GCA_026315105.1 of Locusta migratoria. Lineage (NCBI taxonomy): Eukaryota > Metazoa > Arthropoda > Insecta > Orthoptera > Acrididae > Locusta > Locusta migratoria. Next base: position 111,523,198 of record CM048747.1, read on the forward strand.
ACAGCGAAGAACCCAAGACTGATCCTTGTGGGCCCCCATTTTTGACAACTCCACAGTTAGGGAAATTAATTGTTTCTTCTATATCATGTGAACTGCTTACTTCAACTTTCTGCACTCTTCCAGTTAAGTATGATTTAAACCATTTGTGCACTGTTCCACTCATAACTCAACATCATAAAAAAATCCCAACTGGTGATGTCCAGTTATGTTAAAAAGTTTTTTGGAAAACCAAACTGACATTTTGGTAGAACTTATTTTTGCTAATATGTGGTGCAACTTACTGAATGAAGTTCTTTGTTGGCATGTTTCATGCTGACTTTTTATATGTGATTGTTTATGAATGATGCAATACACTTGTTTGCAACTCTTCTTATACCATACAGATACATTTTTCCAATAATATTTTGTGATTCAGATGTATAAATATAACTGTAACAGACTGTCTTGTGTCTACTTAGTCTAGTATTATATTGATACAGTCCTATACTGCCATTTCTGTAGATCTGTTGCTTCTGAACCCGTGTTGTGAAAAAATTAACATTCCTTTATTAGTTATGAAGTCCATTAGTTTTTTGTGCATTTTTTTCTTCAAATACTTCATAAAAGCAGGATGAAAGTGTAATAGACCTATAATCGCCTTTTTAAAATGGGGAATTACTCAGGATAGTTTCAGTGATTCTGGGAAGGTACCTACTTGAAAAGAACAGTCACAGTTGTGAGCTAGTGGTTCAGCAATAGTTTGTACACATTTTATGACAATTGCTGGTGTACCATCAATACCAAGTGAATAAGAATTTTTTAATTCGTGGAATGCTTTTGCAATGAATTCTTTATAGATTTTGCTAATGAATATTGACTATACAAGTGTAATTTTTCTGGTTTGGTGGTTGATACAACATGTTGGAGTTCTTTTTACCCAATAAAGAATTTATGACGTGTGTGCCACTGTTTCAGGATTAGATATCAGTTCATTGTTGTTATTTATTTCTGTGTTGGTTTGTATAACTTTGTTTTCCCCTCTTTATGATATTCCACATTTTTTGACTTCGCTGTTTCATTTGGTGATGTACACATCATTGTGAATCCTTCCAGCTAATCTTAGCAATCTTGTAAAATGTTAACTTTCACGGTCAGAATGGTCAAAATTACTGAAAATTTCCGGGCTATTATGCTATGTTCTTATGGATTTATTATGGAAACCCAACGTTTCATCCCCGACTGCGGAGGACATTTTCAAGGGGGATCGTGGCACTTTTGAATGTCCGATGCACACCCTGGTTCGCTACTGACTGAAGCCAAACTCCGTTTATGAGGGCTCGTGCGCAGAGGTGTAACGTCAGATGTTTCTGATATGTGCGCGCAGTACGTCGTTGCCGACTGCCATCGTCCGTCAGTATCGTACCATGGTGGAAGACTTACATTTCTTCCTCAAAACCAGAATCCATATTTCATTTAGTTTCATGCCTTCCTCCATCCTATTGAAATAATTGGGGTGTTTTATTATTTCTATAGCCTCTCTGTACAGTCTTTCGTGGTATCCATCTGTAGCTGCTAAAAACCTAAGTCTTATCAAATTGAATAAGGTAGTCCCCTGGTTGAAAAACGTGTTCAGCAACAGAAGATCTGTCAATCTCTCCCCTTCTACAGATCCCCTTGTGCTTATCTAGTCATTTGTTGACTGTTCTTTTTGTGGTACCCATGTATACTTTTCCTCAGCTGCATGGAACCCTATAAATTCCTGCTTTTTCCAGCAGTTTGCAGGCATCCTTCGCCGATTTCAGGTGAAACTGTATCTTCCAAGTAGGTTTGTAAATAATGACAACATTCCGTTCCATCAAAATTTTACCGATGCAGTCGGTGACATCCTTAATAAAGGGCAGGAAGACTTTGGATTTCACAGGAACCTTTTCATCGTTTTCAATTTTATGTGTTGGTCTCAATGCTCTCCTTATCTCTGTGGACAAATAGCCATTCTTAAGTAAAGCATTACTCAGGTGTTTCAATTCGAGTAATTCCAGTTCGCAGATGTTCCTTGCTCTTTCCGCCAATGTCTTTATAATGCCCCGCGTTTGCTGTGGGTGGTGGTTTGAATCTCGGTGCAGGTAACGGTCCATGTGTGTGGGCATCTGATAAACTGTATGGCCCAATCTGCCATTCCCCTTTTTGAAAACTGACACATCAAGAAAATTTAGTTTTTCATCTGCCTCCTTCTCGATGGTAAACTGAATTCTCAAATTAATCCCCTTGAGGTGTTGAAGAAAACGATTTAGTTCCTCTCTACCATGCCTCCGCACAACAAATGTATCGTCTACATAGCGGAACCAAATACCAGGTTTTTGTTTGCTGTTTTCAATGCCTGTTCCTCGAATTTTTCCATATAGAAATTTGCTATAACTGGGCTGAAAGCGCTTCCCATAGCTACACCATCTGTTTGTTCATAGAAATCATTGTTCCATTTGAAATATGTAGTCTTGAGGGAAGATGGAGTCCTCAAACACAATCCTAATGACCTAGGTCATGAATTACCTTTCCCTTCCATTCCCATCCTTTTTTCTTCCCTTCTCTCCCACCTGAAGAAGTAACCGTGTTCCGAAAGCTTATCCATTCTTTTCCCCTTTTTTTCTTCTTCTTCTTCTTCATTCGTATCACTATCAGCAGCACAGCACAAAGGTAAGTACTGGCCAGCCAATCCATCTCTTCTGAAAAATAATTTAAACTGTGCAAATTGTATTATTTGTGTGTGGAATGTGCATACTGGGTTGTAGTGACTTGTATGCTGGCCATAAATGGGGACAACTGGGCACTAGTGATGCATTCAAGTGTCAATGAACTACAATTGTAAGTGTCGCCTACATTATTTTGTAGTAGACGAGTTCTGCCCCATGATATTTCAGCCAGTCGTTACCAAGAGCGCCGATCTACGAGCATCTTCAAGAGTCAACAAACTACAACACTATCTTCATCATAACTTGGCACAAGATGACTTGTTCAACCTTTGAATGAATACTTCTTTCACCACTTTTACTTGACAACATACCGAACTACACAGTTATGTTATCGTAAACTTCCATAGACTTAGACATAATTATTTCAGTGCACCCATAATCAACAACATGATCAAGCTTGCCCGGAAAAAAGTGACATTTCCAGATGTATGTGATGCTTTTGATGCTCCTGGCAGTGTAGGCTCATTGCTCAATACCCAACTGAAAGTGCACATTTGTATTACAGAGATTTCTATACAAAGGCCTCACAAACATGCATCAGTGTACACAGCTAAATAGAATAAATAAATCAATAATAATAATCATTACATTATCTGGTACATGTGTTTTCTGTCATATTCATTATCACACAATAAGGCTGACCAAGTGTACAATTACAGCTATGGGCAGCTAAATTTGGTGTAATAATTATAGATTAAACATTGTGTTTTCATTGTAATTAATATTATTTCAGTATGATGAAACACTTTGTGAAGGCACATTATTGGTGTAGATTATTATCCCTCACTTCAGCCACTGAGTCTTCCACCAAAACATGATTTTCTGTGTCACAAATGTTGCAACAGTCTGCAGGAAGTGGGGAGGGAGCAAGATGCATATCTGAGTTTGTTTCTGTGGATCCATAAGGACCCTGGAACCCAGTGAAAGGAGGAGGCCTTACAACATCCAATATGCTGGGAACCTTTGATCGACAGCAAGAGCACTTTGCAGATTTGAACATATGAGGAATTTCTTGCAACAACTCAATTTCATCTGCTTTACAATCCTGCATAAGAATTCTAAAAATGTGCTTGAAGCCCTGTCCGATGGACAATGCCAGTGAACATGACAGAGCAGCCAATATGAACGCCTTCCTTGTGCCAATATGTCATAAAATCTAGGTGCCAGTTTCAAATCTTCATAAATTTATTTTTGTAATAATGATCTGAGGTATAATTGTACCTGGATACAGGCAGTTCTAAATGTAACCTGGTCCTATTTAGTAGCCAGGGGGATCACCTACTCCACCCCTGACTTTGGACCCTTGCACCTGTAGTAACTAAGTGCTTTCCTTTGCTAGGTCTGCCAAAGGGCCTCGTTGCCTGCACAAGGTTATGAACCCCTACACACAGACTAGCAGGAGGGCGTACTGCATTCAGCATTTTGAAGTATGAAGGGCTTGCTGGCCCATAAACCTGGTATCTGTATTCAAGCCAGAGTTGCACAAATGAGTTATAAAGTTGGTGCCCTGTCAGCATCCCATGCCCTATGACTAATGCATTTAAGGATTTTTAAAACCTTTAAGCATCTCAGTTCAGTTCATTAAGGTGAGGCAACCAGGTTAGCCTCTCATCAAAAGTGAGGCTGAGGTATTTCACATTATCCTTAAAGGTAAGAAAGGCATATCCTAGATCTGAAGAAGGTAAATTGTAAAGATAATAGGTGTTGTTAAAATCAACACAAACAGTTTTCTCCAAAGAGAACTTTACACATTCTTTAAACTTCCTGATAGTGAAGTGCAATTAACACATGCCATTACAATGGAGGAAGACAAACAGAAGATACAGAATTCATTCACAAACAAGGAGGACTATGCAAGTCACGGTACTGTAGACTACTGGTGATCACAATCGCAAACATGGACATGCTTGGAACAGTCTCCTGAAGGGACACTTTCCTCTTGCTAATAGTGGTCAGACAAGGCAACTTTGTATCTAAAAATATCTTTCTTAAAGGAGAGAACACATAAAATGAGCACATGTTCAAAAACCTCATACATGCAGCTGTAAGTAAATATTACACTTATGTAGGAGAGCTCGAATCTCTAGTAGGGTTATGATATCAGATAGTAGAGTGGTAACTCCTGAACCCACACTGGTAGGAGCTTAGTGAGGATGTGGTTCTAAGGACATTTATCAGGTGATGGTTGACCACTTGCTCCAAAGTCTTTCCTATGCAGCTGGTTAGGCTAATGCTATGATAACTACTGGTGTCAGTACAATCATTCATTGGTTTTAAAATTGGGATAAAAATAGATTCCCCTGCACGAACTGGGAAAGTCTCCCATTATGCAAAGATGACCATCTCTCAATGCTACTCCAACTGTTTCAGCATGCTATATGTCATCTGATCCTGACTAAGTGCTGCATCATGAGCTACTGAGTTCATCGGATTTGGAAAAAATTACATGTGTTGTCCTACAAGGCTCCATCTTAAGGCCATTGCTTTTTCTTGTATACATTTATGATTTCTCAGCATTACACTGCCAGAAGCAGAATTCATTTTGTTTGCAAATGATAAAGGTATTGCAATAAATAGCATTTCAAGCATAGTTTTCAAATGATATTTTCGGGGGTATTAATAAATGGTTTAAAGCGAACTCATTGACATAAAACTTTGAATAGACTCTCTACATGACGTTCAGAACATAAAAGAGGTTTTCATCTAGCATATGCATAAATCATGAAGGAGAGCAGATGGAAGAGGCTGACAGTGAGATTACAACTTGATGATAAATTCAGTTGGGAGAAACACACCACAGAACTGCAGAAACACCTTAAATAATCTGTATTTGCAATTTGAGTGATAGCAGACACAGGAGACATAACAATATAAAAAAATAATGCATATTGCTTATTTTCATTCCTTAATATCATATGGTGTAATATTTTGGGGTTACTCTTCAAGTCAAACAAAAGTTTTCAGAGACCAAATCATGTAATACATATTATTTGTGAAGTAAATTCACAGACATCCTGTAGAAGCCTCTTCAAAGAACTAGGTATACTAACTAGGGATGGGAGTGTGAGACGCAATGACTAGAGCGCCACGAGAATATCTCGAGCTGCCGGTGCTCAAACAGTGCTGGAGAAGCTCAGGAGAAAGGTCACTGTGGCGTGTGACTGGGGCAGCACGCCATGCCAGTATTGGCAAACACTTAGTTGTAATTTGGCTCAAATAACATGATAAATGCATAAAAATTAACACTATCCAAACTTTTGAACATAATGAGGGCATAACAACCAACAGTCAGTATTGTACATTGTTGTGGCTGTGTTGAGAAGTACCAGAGATTTAAGATGGAGATAAGGACAGAAGCTTAGGTACGTAATGCTGGCTAATACTGTAAGCTGTGTTGATTTTTTTCTACAATAAATAAATATATGTAAGCAGTTTTTGGGTTATTAAAAACTTGTTCCCATGAGATAAGTAGGATTCTCAGTCATATTTGTAATAGCTCTTTAAAGCAGGGTATTTTCAGGGAAGACTGAAATATGCTATCATTAAACCATTGCATAAAAAAGGGGATATGTCCAATGTCAACAACTACTGCCCCATCACACTTCTCACAGCCTTATCAAAAAATATTGAAAAAGTTATGTATTCTCGAGTTGCTTCACATATTAGTAAAAATAAAGTTCTAACAAAATGTCAGTTTGGTTTTCAAAAAAGCTTTTCAACTGAAAATGCTATATATAAGTTCACTGATGAAATATTAAATGCTTTGAATAACCGGACATCACCAGTTGGGATCTTTTGTGATCTCTCAAAGGCTTTTGATTGGGTAAATCATGGGATTCTTCTAGATAAGCTTAAGTATTGTGGTATGAGTGGGACAGTGCACAAATGTTTTAAATCATACTTAATCATAAGAGTGCAGAAAGTTGAAATAAGCAGTTCACATAATAAAGATTAAACAATTAATTTCTCTAACTGAGGAGTTATCAAAAATGGGGTCCCACAAGGTTCGGTCTTGGGTCCCTTGCTGTTCTTAATGTATATTAATGAGTTGCCATTCTACATTTATGAAGATGCTAAGCTAGTACTTTTTGCTGATGATAAAAGTATAGCTATCACACCTGACAAACAGAAATTAACTGATGAAATTGTAAATGATATCTTTCAGAAAGTGATTAAGTGGTTCTCTACAAATGGACTCTCATTAAACGTTGATAAACCCCAGTATATACAGTTTCATACAGTAACACATGATACCATTAATAAATTTAGACTTGGTACATAAATCTGTAGCTAAGGTAGAATATTCAAAATTTTTAGGTGTTTGCATTGACAAGGGACTGAATTGGAAGTAACACTGAAGATCTCCTGAAACGTTTGAGTTCAGCTACTTATGCTATCAAAGTCATTGTAAAATTTGGTGATATACATCTCAATAAATTAGCTTACTATGCCTATTTTCATTCATTACTTTCATATGGGATCATATTCTGGGGCATTTCAACATTGAGTAAAAAAGTATTCATTTCACAAAAGCGTGTAATCAGAATAATTGCTGGAGCCCACCCAAGAGCATCCTGTAGACATTTATTCAGGGATCTAGGGATCTTCACTGTAGCTTCACAATACATATATCCACTCATGGAATTTATTTTTAACAATCTAAGCCAATTCAAAAGTAATATCAGCGTGCATAGCTACAACACTAGGAGAAAGGATGATATTCACTATTCAAGGTTACATCTAACTTTGGCTCAGAAAGGCGTGAATTATGCTGCCACAAAAGTCTTCGGTCACTTACCAAGTAGCATCAAAAGTCTGACAGATAACCAACTAGTATTTAAAAAGAAATTATAGGAATTTCTGAATGGAAACTCCTTCTACAATGTAGATAAATTTTTAGATAAAAATCCTTAGAATATTGATTGTCAAGTGTAGACAACATTTACTAGAGTGACACATTCCACATCTTTACGAAATGTTGTGTACATGATCTGTAGAACAAGTATTAATCTAATCTAATCCTTAACATGTTTTAGCATTTTTCTCTCAAATAAGTATAAATACATGCAGGAAGCATATTTCTTTTTCGTAACAATGAAGTTCTTGTTTCATGTAAGACACGTGTTTTAATACTAGTCATATGATTTTTGTCTTCTGCGAAACACTATACTACTACTACTACTACTACTACTAACTCAATTTCTTCCTTGCATGTACGTAAGACAACGATTACAACTGCTCTGGTGCAATGCTTCCTTGTAAAATAGATCCGATCAGCTTTCAGAGAATGCATCCCTGTCAACTACTTCTTGAGAGTACTTGATAATTTCTCGAGAACTTGCCTTAGAGTTGCGCATTTCTCAAGAGCGCTCATAGCCCGTCCCTAATACTTACTATAGCCTCTCAGTATACAGTATTTATTCCTTAATGAAATTTCTCATAAATAATATCTCCCTTTTCCCAAGAAACAGCTCAGTTCATACATATAATACTGGAAACAAAAACAATCTACACAAGAACTTAAAAGTACTTACTTTAATTCAAAAAGGGGTCCACTACTCAGGATCAGACATCTTCAATAATTTACCAGCAACCATAAAAAATGTAGCATCAAATAAAGATCTTTTTAAGAGAAGCCTGGATGACTTGCTAGTGGCAAACTCCTACTTCAGTGATTAATTTTTTTAACAGATCCAAATTATGTATTGTATGTATTCATAATATTAGTATTGTTATTTCAACCTAGGCTGATGTTATGATACGTATATCATCACAATATTTGTTTTATGAACTCCAAAACTACTCTACTGTTCTTAAAAATAATGTGCACTGTATGTCATTTAGTTGAACTTAACCCTCCGTCACTCACGCCCAAATTACTGATTCCGTCACTCACGCGGTTGACAGGTATCATCCAGAATATCGTGGTTCATTTCAATACTTTGAATGGAGTATATGAATGAATTTCTATTATATCTAAATGTAACACATTTAATATACATACACAATTGGTATGTTCTAGGAATTTGTGGTAGAATTTAACAAGGTCATATTTCCAGATGGCAAAGTTACATCTGCTTTCCGAGTGAACATAGCATAACTAGGATATGCACATTTGATTTTCATAGTAGACCTCTCTCCGGAATAATACTACGAGTCCTAATCTCCCAAACCTGGTCTGAGAGGGAACACTACAAGATGTGGCGACCAAGTTCCAGTCTGAATTCGAAGGGGAATAGCAACTGAGAAGGAATGGAAGAAAAAAAGTGAAAGTGGTGAATATTTTAACATATTTGCATAATTATAAACTGATGTTTACAATGCTTCATAAATAATAACTAAGTGTCATAGCAACTAGCTTTTGAAGAAACACTGTAAAGTAATGAAGAAACAGTCGAAAAATATCTACCTACGATAGAAGAGTGACAAATCAGTCACTTCCAAGGACTAGCACTGTACTAAATAGGGTACAGTCATTGGGAGTACCAATAAATATCGACAGTGGTCAACACTTCGCTAACAAGACTTCACATGGTAGCAGCCATTGGCATTAGAGAGGACCCTGGCAACTAGCTGCACTTCTATACTAGACCCTTCATTGTGGCTGTAATGTTGTTCATAGATGCTCGGTGAGTGGTGAACAGTTATTTTGTTTTTGAAAAGTGAATAGATGAGTGAATTCAACTAACTGTTTGCTTACAAGTAGACTTTGCTGTGATTTTTCCCATGCCAGTACAAATGTGCAGGGATGGCAGAGAAAAAGGAAATTACTTTAAATGATATTATGTCCTTAATTCATACTCGCATAACTGAAATTAAAGAAATAAAATCTGAAATTAAAGACAGTGTTAGTAAATTAGATCCTCAAATAACATGTTAGTAAATTAAATCCTCAAATAACAGACAGTGTTAGTAAATAAGATTCTCAAATAACAGACAGTGCTCATAAATTAAATTCTCTGACAGACAGTGTAATGAACTGAAAGTAGATATTAATGAAAGAAAAAAGCTATCTGTTACTTTGTCACAAAAGTTTGATAATTTAACAGTAGTCAAAGAGAAGAAATAGAAAATTTGAAAGATCAAATATTCTGTATAGTCAAGGAAAATGTTCAGGATAACTTTAGAGACACTTATGATAAAATGTTAACAGATCTTCCAAGTAATGTAGCTCAACACATTTCTTAAAGAAAAAGTTGTAGTTGTAGAAAATTTCCAATCTGATTGGTCCAATAAAGTGAAACAGGATGTTTTAATAGAATGTATTCCAGAAAGTAATGAAATTAAAGAACAGTTATCAGAAATTAGGAATGACACATTTTTATGTAATTCTAATGTATTAGTTTTACATGAAGATGTTGACTTTTGCAAAAACATTATAAGACATACAAAACCGCGTAGAGGCGATTGAGTCTAATATTAATTTTATGGATTTTATAAACACAGATGAAAATATAGAGGCTTTATAATGTTGCATTAAGGGACTTGTCGAAAAAAAGGTGCATGAAAAAGTAGAACCTAATTTGAACCTGTCTATGCATAGTTCTGATATATCTCAAACCCAGGTTCAAATAGATGAACTGTGGAATGAATTAGAAAAAACTAAGAAGCAAATGTATCAAGCGCCAGCTCAAAATATTATTGCATTACCTACATATGCAAATTGGGATGATATTTCACTTACGTCAGGTATTAATATTTAGAAGCAATTTCCAAAATTTAAGCCAGAAGGGGACATTTGTTGTTGTTGTGGTCTTCTGTCCGGAGACTGGTTTGGTGCAGCTCTCCACAATACCCTATCCTGAGCAACCTTTTCATCTCCACATAAGAACGGAAACCTCCATCTGTCTGAATCTGCTTGCTGTATCCATCTCTTGGTCTTCCTCTGTGGTTTTTACCCCAAACACTTCCCTCCAAAGCTAAATTCACAATTCCTTGATGTCTAAGAATGTGCCCTACCAATCTATCCCTTCTTTTAGTCAAGGTATTCCAAAAATTTCTTTTCCCCCCAATTCTGTTCAGTACCTCCTCATTAGTTACGCGATCCACCCACCTAATCTTCAGCATTCTTCTGTAGCACCACATTTCAAAAGCCTCAATCCTCTTCCTGTCCGCACTGTTTATCGTCCATGTTAGGGGACATTTATCCTACACATTTTCTAAGAGTATTGTCTCGATCATTACCTTCTAAATGTACTGATATGTAAAAGATAGACTTTACCTTCAGTTACTTAATAGGTGACACAGCAGAATGGGCCGAGGTTCATGTGGATGATTTCCTTTCATGTGAAGATTTTAAGGAACAGTTATTATTTAACTAAGAAAAAAGAATCACTTTTCCCCAATGTGCATTGAATGTATCACAGATACATATGTGTCGACAATTGAGAGTTTATTATTTGAGATATAATTAGAGTAACATACACAATACAAACAAATAATTTTAAGGAGACATAACCTTGATATTTTTATTATTTTCTTTTTTTTACTTTTGTTGGTTTTGTAAGGATTTTTTTCTACCTTTTGTATGATTAGGAATTTATACAGGTGGGTTTATACCATACTAGCTGAAAACCCGGCATTGCCCGGGTATTTATTTATTTATTCCCCTCATTTTTCAAGTATATATTTATTTGTATAAGGGCTAAATGTCTATAAAATCCCTTTTAATACAATTAGCAGTAAAGAAGAAATAGATTAAACCTTTATGCGTTGATGGGGCTGTTTTCCATGAGCGCTACCGTTTATGTGCTTGACATTTATACTACTGGACGATTAAGTAATGGTTTACTTCAAAATGTTCAAATGTCTGTAAATCTATCAAACCAAACTGCGTGGTCATCAGTCTGTAGCTTACAAACTACTTAAACCTAGGTAAACTAACCTACGGACAAACACACACACCCATGCCCCAGGGAGGACTCAAACCTCCACGGCGAGCAACCGCGCAATCCGCAGCGAGGTGCTTTAGACCGCTCGGCTACTCCTCCGGTAACATGATTCACATAATTGTTTTCATGCAGCTCTCAATGGAGAGAAGTGCACAATGGATGGAACCGATGTCGATGGAGAATGCATAGATATTTCCTTTCTCGTGAAATTTCTCGGGATCTAATATATGGATCAACTGCAACAGCAGCCAAAACATTAATATCCTCCTCTTCTGTCATCACTTGTTTCCTTCTGTTACATTGTCTAGGTGTTAGACTACAATATACATGCAACTGGTTGAAGAGGTTGATAAATGTTGCTGAGATGGGTTAAGTTTCTGCACATACAGTAAGTCACAAATTGCATTCTTCCTACATTATCCACACACCATGAGCATGTTAGTCTTTACTGCATTGATAAATCTCAAAATCTCTCACACTACCTATTATATGGACTGTCAAAAACTAACTGACTAACAAGTCATAATGCAATTGTGGACTGGCATTTACATTCTAATTTACCCTACTTTTACTTTGTTAATGACAATAGGCATTGTTCTATTTAAAAAAGTGTATGTTTGCACAAAAAAAGTATTAGACTTTCTATGTATTATTAAAATCTTTCTATTGGCTAACAGTATGAGCCCTTTACAACTAATCCATCCTGTGAAAACCACACATCAATAGCACTTTCCATTTCCACCATACTTGCAGGCCAAATATTAGGTAATACACACCTCCCTTCACTGTATCACACATTTCCATTATCAGTGCCCAGCAAAGCAATCGTTCTATCCTCATCCTTGCCTTACATACTTCCCCTCCTCCCTTCTCTCCTCCCCACAATCCTTACACACTGTAGGATGCAAGTTGTGTCAGAGGTCATCGTCATGTGTGTACAAGTTGTAGTGTGATCCGTGTCTGATGAAAGCTGTGCCTGAAAACTGAAGTTGTGTGAATGTAATTTTTTATGTGGCTGACTGCAGCACAGTGATTGTCTTTATGGTGAGTTTCTATTTATCCTCTTACTTTGACATTAAAACCTAGACTTTCAATTGTTAGATCATATTGTATACTCTTCAAGTGTCCATCATATATAAAATTTAACTTTTGGACTCCAGGAATGATTTTGTTCATATAAATGATAAAAAATGTTATCTTTTGTGATTAATTACCTAGCTTGCAATGAATTTCATAGTGAGAGAGGCTGACTGACAGCAGCTTATTTTTGTCTCTGCATTTCCACATGCATCTTGTGATGCAATACTTTGAACAACAGTAGTGCCTATAGTGGAGAAAGAGCCAACCGTAGTGGCACTATCAATGCACAGTCTTTTTAATATGAAGAGTCAGGAAAGTGACACTAGCACTCCAAGTGATAGCACTGCTGTAACAGAAGAATGGCCTGATGCAAATGGAGAAGTTGCTAGGTTTAATGCTGTTGTTTCCGTATTTTGTGATCAATAAATGTGGCCATCAATTTTTCAATACAAGTAGGAAAAGAAATTAAAGTAATATCCTTCTTAAATTGTGTAATTTCTAAGTAATTATGACAGGGCATTTTCATGTACCAATTCAACATTGCATACAAAAATTATGTATAGAAAACTATGTAAAAGAATCAACAAAAATATCAGTATAAATGTACTCTTTGCGAACATCAAATGATATTTTGGACTTTGTCTTCCCAGGGTAAAACTGGTTTAAAACCATATGAGTTGTGGCAGTAGTTTAACATGTGTAATAGTAGTTTTTGTTGAACTTATTTGTAACCGAGCCTGGTGGCTCAATTTTGTGAATTGGAGTCATATGTTGTATTAGAACACCCATTAATTAATTAATTAAATTGATGTTGAAATCAGTGCATTATTCTGTGGAGCACAGTTTATTGTGCAATAATCAACACTGGAACCAATTAGCTAAAGATAGGTAACAAATACAATTGTTGATAGAGGAGTGCTAGTTCTACTGTGCTTCCCTTTTTTTACTTGACACTGAATTTATGAATATTTTTAATAGCTAATGTTGAAGTATTACTATAACCTCAAATGGAGATAACATCCACATAGACTGAAATCACTCCACTCCACATTTGCTGGCACAGAAACCGTAATAGCAATCGCACAAAAGCGATGTTTCATTTATTTATACATGACGCATTTCACCTCTTCTGGGCATCATCAGACGTTGAAAGGGGGAAAAGTTTACAAACTTGTTTAAAAAAAACAGGAGTTAACTACAAGTATGTAAAATCTTTACTAAGCAAGAAATATTAGAAATTGGGAAGGTGAAGACTGATAAATCTGCAGGCCACATGACCAAATTCACGTTTCAGCGGGGGGAGGGGAGGGGGGGGGTGGAATGAAAATGAAGATCGAACTAATGAATACCAATAAAGAGCATAGGTTAATGAATAAAATTTACTTATCACTGAGGTAGCAGAGCATCAAATTATTACCATGTTGACTGCCACTGCAAAAATAAGTAAACTGCTCCCAGAAGCCATGTTAAACAGTTCATACAGTTTGATTTGTCACCTCATTTGAAGTCCATCTGTATCACCGAAACTTTAAAAATAATTTTTTTGGCGGGGAAATGGGGTGTGCGAGTTGTCTCGTAGTTGGCGTACAGAGTAGAAAGTTCAGCTCAGACGCCAGCTATGAGATAACTCGTTATCAACTATTAGAGAAGAGCTTGAGTGTTTTGAAGTGCATTTGAAAATGAGATACATGACATTGTTGTAACCGTGTCATTATTTATTCAGTCTTCATTGTATATACTTCACTGACATTTATCGTTATCTGTGTTCAAATTTCCTCGTAAAATGCCTAGTAATAAGAGGAAACTGAGTGATGTGGAACTTTAACAGCTAGCTAACATGGATGAATCGCAGTGGAACGAGTTTATGGATGAATTATTGGATGGTGGAGGTCTCTACAAACCATCTTCATGTGAGCACTCAAGTGAGAATTCAGAAGCAGATAGCAGTGAATGCAATGAAGATGATGAGCAGGTTGGTACAACAGCAGCCACTACAAGTAACAGTGATGAGTGTAGTGACATTTCTAGAGATGCACCAATGTTTGTGTTCAACGAGAAAGTGGGCTTGAAATTAGACTTACAAAATTTTGGTATCAATGCACTTGTTGATTTTTTTTTCCTGATGAGTTCCTAACATTGTTATGTGAACAAACAAATCTATATGCAAGGCAGGAAGCAGAAAAACGGGGTGGGAGAAACTCATCAAGGCTTTCCAGATGGAGGGAAATGAAAGTATTTCGAAATGTTCAAATGTTTGTTAAGCTTAAGGGACTTAACTGCGGAGTCATCAGTGCCTAAACTTACAAACTACTTATGAACTAACTTATAATAAGGACAGAACAAACATCCATGCCTGAGTGGGGATTCGAACGCCCAACGGGGAACAGTTTTGCGCATAGTAGCATAGTGCCTCAATGCGCTCAGCCACGGCAGAAAGTATTTCTTCGTCTGTTGCTGCACATGGGACCTCGTTGTTTTCCATCAATAGAACATTACTGGAGTACAAAATTATACCATTTTTGGACCATTTCAATAACATCATGAGGAATAATTATGTTCCAGACAAGAGTCTTTGCATAGACAAATCAATGGTTTTGTGGCATGGCCGTCTATTTTTCAGACAGTATATCAAGAACTAGAAACACTAGTATGGTGTAAAACTTTATGAGCTCTGTGAATCTAATGGAGTTGTTCTGAAAATAAAAATCTACTGTGGCAAGTCAGAGGAGAACGCAGAAATGGGCCATACATCCGTAATAGTTTTACACCTTATGGAATCTCTCTCTTGAACAAAGGATATCTGCTTCATATGAACAATTTTTATAATTCTGTATTACTTACCGAACTCCTGTCGACTTACAGAACCTATGTGTGTGAAACATTACGTAACAACAGAAAGGAAAACCCAAAATCATTAGTTGCTATGAAGCTGAAGAAAAGAAATGACAATGTTGTTATTTGAAAATGGAAGGACAAAAGGGATGTTATGACCATTTCTAATATGCACTGTGCTGTAATGGTGGAAGTTCGCATTCAAAATGGCAAAGTTGCCTTGAAACCAAACATTGTCAGGGACTACAAAAATAGCATAGCAGGTGTCGATCAGTCAGATAAAATGCTATCGTATTATTCAGCATTGCGAAACACTGTTAGATAGCCAAAAAAGCATGCTTTACACATAACAGAAATGTATCTTCGGAATGCCCATCAGGCAGCTGGAACAAGTATATAGTTTTTAGAGAAAAATTTATTCAGGCATTGATTGGGGATAGGATGCCAGACACCCAGAATAAAAGCAAGACAGAGCAAAGCTTTCATTATTTAGAGGCAATAGCTTCCACAGAGAAAAAACTGTGGCCAACAAAGCCCTGCAGAGCGTACACACAACAAAACAGACTCCGTGACTCGTGATACTTTTGTCCCATTTGTGAAGAAAAACTGGCTCTTTGCTTAGAATACTTCAATACATATCATCAATCAAGAAAAAACTTTGTTTTCATTACCATTAGTGAGACATTGTATACATTTTACGTTTAAAGCTAAAATATTTGTATGAACTTTTCTGTTATTTTATTCAAACTGTGAAATTAAAAATCTTGTTCCACCATGATTAGATGATTTACTTAATCTGTCCCCAATGCCCAAGACCTGTAGATAGCACATATTTGCTACGAATATTCTTGTATCTGACTTTATGTAGGAACTTGTTTCCTACGAGTTAACTCGTATTGGGCACCAGTGGCCAGTTCGGCACATATGAGATAACTGGTAGTTGGCAGTCAATGTGTTAAATTTGATAAAATAGAACCTTTACAACAGATGTGGTAACTATTACTCAAGAATGGGGGCAACGAAGTCAATCGTAAAACCTAATTTAACTGCACGAAGCTTTGTTTACTTATGTAAGAGCCGCTTCCTGACACAACTGCACACTGCTTCCACACTCATATCTTGCTAGTGACTGTTCAACCCTGCACGTCGAAGCTGCGCAAAAGGCTCGTGTACATTTGCATGTGCAATGTAAAAAACTTTAGCATGGGTGGCAGCTGTTACTGGACGATGCCCATCATTATGTCGAAAACGTTTCGATGTTTTGACATAATTTGGTCATTTAAAAGGTTCAGGGATTTTAAAAATGGGTGTTTGGATACTTCAAATTCCTCTAACAGATTTAATTTGTGACCTTTACTACCCATGTGAAGGATATTTTAAGTATTCCAGTCTTGGGGGCTGATGGCCTGAAGATTTAAGATGATAAACAAAGGGGAGAATTTCTTTAGCTGACCTTTTCTAGTCAGTAGATGCTCGCTAAACCTAACGGCAAAGGATCTGCCTGTTTGACCGATATATTCATCTGAACATTCGGTACACCTAATACTGTACACCACTGATTTGGAGAACAACTTCTTATTGGGCTGCTCATTATGAGGGAGTAAGTATTGTATTGGAGAGCCTTTTGAAAAAAAAAAAAAAAAAAGGAGAGAACTAGGTGAACATTATTGTGCCTAAAACGTTTTGTGATGTACAAAAACAGTTCAAGGTATGGGATAGCCACCCGGCTGTGTGTATCTTCAGTGGGAGCAATAGATAGACCAATTGCAGGCATTACAGCATTCTTCGATTCATTACACAACTGGGTTACTAACAATGGATTGTAACCATTTTTGTATGCTACAAACCATAAATTTTCCTATTCTTTGTCGATAGCGTTATCAGAAAGAGGAAGCTCACACACTCGTGCTATAGTAGCCCAAAAATAGCTAAGTTTATAGCTTTTTGGATGATTAGGAAAGGAATGTCACAGTTGAAACCCTAGTGGACGGTTTTCTGAAGATGTAACACAAACATACCTTTGGCTGAATCTATTGAAATTGTGGAAAAATCTTTAATGGCTCAAGGATCCATCTTGATAGAATAAGTTAATGAGATCATTGGTCTCTTGAAATTAATAATTTCTCACAATTACTTTTTTTCTGACAATTCCATTTACAAGCAAGAAGATGGCCTTTCGGTGGGTTGCTGCGTTTCCAATTTTTTGGCCGATATATTTGTTAATCATGTTGAATCTGAATATTTCAAACAAAAATTCCATTTATGTGAAAAAATTATGCTGTAGGAAAGATATGTAGATGATATTTTGATCTTGTTTAAGAGCACCCTTGAAGAGGTGGCTCTGTTGAGTGGAGGGTTTAATCAGTTACATCCTAAGTCGGTATTCACCCATGAATTAATGAACCAAGACAGTATTTTCAATTATCTTGACCTCTCCTTACAGCTGAAAGAGAGCAAAATTTCTTTTCACATCTTCAAAAAACTGTCTACTAGTGTTTCAACCACGCATTCCTCTTCCAACCATCCAAAAAGCTATAAACTTAGCTATTTTTGGGCTTTTATAACATGAATGTATGAGCTCTCTCTTTCTGATAGTGCTATTGACAAAGAATTGGACAATTTTGTAGCATGCAAAAATGGTTATGGTCATTCTTTAGTAACCCAGTAGTATAATGAATCAAAGAATGCTATAATGCCTGCAGTTGGTCCATCAGTTGCTCCCACTGAAGATACTCACAGTCTGGTTGTCATCCCATTCCTTGTATCATTTTTGTGCAACATCGCAAAACTTTTTAAGCACAATAATGTTCACTTGGTTTTTTTTAAGGCTGCCCATACAATATTCACTGCCTAATAATGAGCAGCCCAATAAGAAGTTGTTTTCCATATCAGTGGTGTACAATATTAGGTGTACCGAATGTTCAGCAGAATATATCGGTCAAACAGGAAGATGCTTTGCTGTTAGGTTTAGCGAGCATCTACTGACTAATAAAGGTCAGCTAAAGAAATCTTCCCCCTTTGCTCATCATCTTAAATCTTCAGGCCATCAGCCCACAAGACTGTAAAAATTAAAAAATCCTTCACGTGGCTAGTAAAGGCCACAAATTAAATCTTTTGGTGGAATTTGAAATAACCAAACATATGTTTTTTAAATCCCCGAATCTTTTAAACAAACAAATTATGACAAAACATAAAAACTTTTTCGACATAATGATGGACATCCAGTAACAGCTGCCACCCATGGCACACATACAAATCTGTAGCTGTAGTCGCACACAAGTGTGCCATCTATGAGCCTTTTATGCACCTTCAACCTGCAGGGTTGAACATTCACTAGCAAGATATGAGTGTGGAAGCAGTCTGCAGTTGTGTCACTGAGCAACTCTGACATAAGTAAACGAAGCTTCACGCAGTTACATTATGTTTTATGATTGACTTTGTTGCCCCCCATTCTTGAGCAACTGTTACCACGTCTGTTGTAAAGGTTCTATTTTATCAAATTTAATAATTTGATGCTCTGCTACCTCAGTGATAAGTAGTTTTATTCATTAAACTAAGCTCTTTAATGGTATTTATTAGTTCAATCTTCATTTTCCTCCATGCCGAAATGTGAATTTGGTTATGCTGCCTGCAGTTTTGTCAGTCTGCACCTTCCCTATTTCTAATATTTATTGCTTCGGAGAGAATTTACATATTTTTAGTTAACTCCTGTTTTTTAACAAGTTTGTAAACTTTTCCCCCTTTCAACGTCTGATGATGCCCAGAAGAGGCGAAACGTGTCATGTATAAATAAATGAAACATCACTTTTTGTGCAACCAAGATTGTTTTGTATCAAAACACACATAAATTGTGTCAACTGTAAATGAAGCACAGCTTGTGAATTTGCTTACCATTAACTCCTGGGTGCCATCCTTTATTTGAACCATATGTAACACAAAGGATTTACCATTTGGAGAAACAACAGAAGCAATAATAATAAATGTATGCCAAAATGAGGGAAAAATAAAGTAACAGCCATTAGCACCATCTTGAAAAGGGGGGGGGGGGCTGACTCATGTGAAGGTGCCTTCCACATTTGATACATTTAAACATTTCCAGCCATGTACATATACAGAATAATAATTCCTTTTACTGAAGGTTTCATTTTACTAGGTAAAAATGCATGTCTTCTTTGATACGACACAAGAAATAAAGGACGGACTGAAAGTTGTTGATAAAGGTACTTGAAACTGAAGTGTATAACAGCTAAAATTTCTTTCTAAAAATCTACAGGAACTTTTAAAGCATTATTTTATGTGTTATGACTTATTTTCCAGCCCTGACATTGCACTGTTATAATTTAATGCAATGTGTAAAGAATAAGTAATGTAGTTATTACCTGTGTCTTTTTACTAAAATCATCTATGATGTATGTATACATTGTGGTGTCGCACAAGTCTGAAGTGCGCGCCACATACTTTCACCACGCGCTGCCATGCACGCATGGCGCAGCTTTCTTACAACGTCAGCCACGAGCGCCCTCTGCTACAACTCCGCTCGTGGCCACCACTGAACTGCATTGGTCACTTGGGATTAAGACAGGCACTAGGAAAGTCTCTCATCAGTAGGCAGGCCTCTATCGACTTAAACTACGTATCTGCTTTCGACTAGACTTCAGTTAATAAAGCTAAGTATTTGTACTCTCACTCTTCTAAATATATCTTGTTGTAATCTAGCTTAGTGTTTCTAGTTTCTGCTGTCCCACTGGCTGGTCACCTCTGTACCCGCATACGCGTGCATCCTATTTCCCTGTGTCGGTCTCTCTCAATACTCGGCCACCGACACCCAGGACAACCGGCGGCAACGAGACATAAAATACATCATAGCTTCTTTTGTTAATGAAGATTATATAAATAACTTTAAGACCTAAATATTAATCAAGAGTGAAATGTATGCAACTTCACTATCATTATTGTGAATTTGTTGTTATATAATACCTTACAATAATACAATGAGTTGACTTGTCCTGTAATTAAAGTCCACACACTGTCCGTACTGTAATCAAACTATACCAAATAAAAATAAATTGAACCAAGTGCATGGCAGAGTCAGTAACAGTCAGATACACTGAGAAAATTTTATCAGACCTATTTGCAGAAAGAAGTGAGAAATAAAATGGCAGGTTTTCCACAACCTTAATGCAGTTGTAATAACACTAAGTTGTGACAAGAAATTGTACAGTTGGTTAGTACTGGTATAGCTTTTTCACACTTGTGAGATGTAAAAAAAGAAAAATGCATGCAGATGAATGGAAAGAAGCGCAAGAGTAATTAAAACTGAAACAGGAAGCACAAATAGAAATCAGGGTGGAAATATGAATAGTAAACTATGAAATGATGATAGGTCAATTACAAATCACAGCAGGAAAAACATGAATATAAATAAATCCAACAAGTTACCAGAAGAAATTCTACTCTCTCTCTCTCTCTCTCTCTCTCTCTCTCTCTCTCTCTCTCTCTCTCTCTCTCTCTCACACACACACACACACACACACACACACACACAGAGAGAGAGAGAGAGAGAGAGAGAGAGAGAGAGAGAGAGAGAGAGAGAGAGAGAGAGAGAGAGAATTTAAGGGATCATGAACAAATATTCCAGATGATAATAGGCACACATCTACATAGAGCTGAGTAACACAGTAGTGTGAAATTTGAAGGGAAATGTGAAGAACAGAAGAAGACATGGGATATGGGGAGTGAATTACACTGGTGCATTGTTAATCTATTACTGATAATAGAGAATTAAGACACTAATGGCAAAAAAAGTTACCAGATTCACTGCAGAAGAAAAGGAGAGAAGGAGGATAGTACACCTGGTAAGATTATGTCAATTTTTATATGATGGCTGCGGATGCTAACTGGGTGATTGTAAATGTATTGATAATGGTTTCATTTGCTAACAGATAGTGCAGTGTCCTAGCTGCCGCAGAGATGCATTCTTGCTTCCAACTGAGCAAGTTTGAAGAAGGATGAAATTGGGGCCTTCCGAGTAGCAAGGTGGTTCTCAGAGAGAATTCCAACACAAGTTGGACTGCTGCAAAAGTTGTGCAGTGACGCAAGTTGCGACAGTCATGTACTGGTTCGCATTCAGTCGTTCTGACTGACTTTGTTACATCAGTACTAAGTTTTCTGCTTGACATGAAATGCCATCAGCTATGGTTTGTGTCCTATGATCAGTACCAAAGGGGGAAAAAAATCTTCAAAAATAATCACATAACTAAGAACTTGTGTGAAGGAAACCGCTCATGTTTATGAATAAATACATACATTTTATGGTGAGTCACTTTAACTTTTGTAAATAGTTTGTAAAAATTCTCTAATAAATGTATTAATAAAATTATCTTGGGTTTTCAGCCACATTAAGTGGTCTTTTGACAGAGATCTCCATGCCATTGTCAAACTGACAATTTTCATCTGGATGCTGCTGCTGTGCTTGTAAAGCTACACCACAACCAATGATGTCACTGGTACTCAGTCCCACACCATATATGGTAGTACTTGGGTAATGGGTCTGCTGCACCTGTTAGGATTCTACATTCTGTACTCCTAGCAATCCAACTGAACACAAAATCTTGACCCACCTGTGAACAGAACCGGCACCATTCATTAGAACAATCTTGAAGTTTCTTCACCCACTTTCTGCACGCTAAATGGTGTCATGGTTTTAATAGGACATGCACCATAGGTCTCTGTGCATCGAGGCCATATTCCCGAAGGCGATTTTGGAATGTTTGTGTTAATATTGCGAGTTCTTGTTGCTGCCTGGAGGGTGTTTTGCAGCTGAGTTGCATTCATCCTCCTATCTCGATGGGCTGATAACCAGAGATAATGGTTATCTCTTGCTGATGTTACCCATGGATGGCCTTGGCCTTGCCTTCTTTTAAAAGTTCTCGTTGTCTGAAGTCACATTCATGTCCTGGAAATTACACTTTGGGACACTCCAATAGGTGCAGCCACCTTCCTACCTTCCTCTATGTTTGTCCCATTTCCAACCTTCCTATGGCTCTCCATATCATAGCTTCAGGTTAGTCACATTGTTATTGCATTGCAGTACCTACTCACTGCACTATCTGAACCCAACCGCTTGTGTGATTTGTTTGGTAGATTAAACACCAGTCAACACCAACTCCCTCTGCAGCAACTTTCTGTTATTAAACTATCTCAGTTGCTGTAATGTTGATGTCTCCACTCCATAGTGTAGTACTGACAGAAAGAGGTTGAACCATAGTAGTTCATTCTGCCACTGACAATACTTCAGAACCTACATATCTCAACTGATACCCTAATTGTTTTGACCAGTGTATATCAATTGTTTACCAAATAGAATAATAAATGAAACATCAAGGGCTAAAATATTTGAAAACATCATCAGTGAAGATGGTGGATTGCAGCTGAGTATCACATGGTACCCAAAATTGGAGAGAGAAAGCAGGCAGAGCAGCTGTACCAACAGCAGATTACCATTTATAGTGCAGGGCTGAGCACCAGTGACATCACTTGCAATAGCATGTCTATATACGCAGCGTTCACATTGCCGTCATCCACTTGTTAATGACTGTGGAGACCTTTGCCTGAAGTGGTCAGATAACCACATGACCAACTCAAAAACTGGAAGAATTTTATTACGCATATCACCATGAAACCATGCACTAATCTCTATAAATAAAAATGTAAATGTTCATTTGTTCAACACTATTAAACATCCAAAATTTCTTAACCAATTATTTTGATATTTTGACACAACATTTCATTCTAATACAGGTAGATTTTTTAAATGCCTTTTAGTTTAATATGTGGTACATAAACTATTTAATAATATAATAAGATTAACTTCAACTCATACGCATAAAGACCCTCATACGCATAAAGACCCTCATACACACAAAAACCCTCATACACACAGAAGTTAAGCTTTTGACCATTACCCTTTGTCATAAAAAAAGACATCATTCACATAATTACACAGAAACTTAACACAGACACACAAATGTCATCTCAGGCCATCGTACTCTGAATCCAACAGTCTGAGATCATGATTGTGTGCAGCTGTTCAGTGTGCGTGTTCTGTTTATGGTTGAAATCTTAAGTTCTGTGCATATGAGTGTGGTTTTTATGTGCCTATGACAGGTTATTTTGTTGAATTCCAACTTGGACTTTCCATTGCTTTATTTACACACACACACACACACACACACACACACACACACACACAAGATTCTGAACATAACAAGATTCTAAGTTAGACAGAGATGTAAGAGGTAGTGGACCCAGGGGGAGGACGTTGACAAAAAGAAGAGGATGGGGGAAATTGACAGGGAGAGTGTGGAAAGTAGATGATGTAGGTGGTGATACAGAGAAAGAGGGGGAAGGAGGAGCAGGATGACAAGTAGAGGGGGAAGGAGATGGGCAGGAAGTAAGGGAAGAGTAGATGGACAGGCAGAGGGGAGAAAAGGATATGCACAGAAAGAAGGAAGCATGGGGTAAATCATGTATATTCAATTCCCATCCACAAAGCATTGTGAAATTACACATATTTTCTCTCTCTTCCATTTAATCTGAATTAAGCCCCAGCAACATGTGGCTGGGTGCAGTTAATATTTTATTAAATGTATATCCATGAAATGTATAAGAAAAATATTCAGTTAACAATATTCAGAAGAGATGGACTGGCTGGCCAGTACTTACCTCAAAGCAGTACTGCCAAAAGTCACATAAAATTAGAAAATAAACATTCCCTTTCCTTCATTTCCCTTCCACCCACTCCTCTGTTCTACATGGTGAAGGAATTAATTTCTTAAAGCTTGTTTCTATATTTATTTTTGTCTTGTGCGACTATCAGCAGTAGTGAGCTGAGGTAAGTACCAGAGAACCAATTTCTCTCTCTCTCTCTCTCTCTCTCTCTCTCTCTCTCTCTCTCTCTCTCTCTCTCTCTCTCTCTCTTAGTTACTATTTTCATATGCCATCATGGAATTTCTCTCAGTTTAATTAAACAAAGTAATCAGTATGTTAGGTGTAATAATTTACATTCCATTTCTGAAATCTTACTAACAGGAAGTACGGTATAATCCTATTAACACAGATTTGTGACTTGCTGAATGACTTCCTTAGTAATAGAACACAGTACGTTGTTCTTGACGGCAAGTGTTCATCAGAGACTAGTGCATCGTCAGGTGTGCCCTACAGGAATGTGATAGGACAGCTACAATTTTCTATCTATATAAATTATCTGATGGGCAGAGTAACTCGTAATTTTTGGATCTTTGCTGGTGATGCTGTGGTGTATGGGAGGGTGTCATCTTTAATTGACTGTCATAGCATACAGGATAAGTTAGACAACATTTCTAGTTGATGTGAAGAATGGCAGCTAGCTCTAAATGTAGAAAAATGTAAGGTGGTGCACATGAGTACGAAAAACAATAGCATCATGTTCGAATACAGAATTTGTAGTGAGCTTCTTGATGCAGTCATGCCATTCAAATATTTAGGCGTAATATCTCAGAGCGATATGAAATGGAGTGAACATTGTAAGGACAGTTGTGAGTAAGGCGGTCAGCCGAATTCGGTATATTGGGAGAATTTTGGGAAGATCTACGTCATCTGTATAGGAAACCGCGTATAAAAACACTTGTACGACCACGGCTTCAGTATTACTCAAGTGTTTGGGACCTGTAGCATATCAGTCTAAAGGAAGGCATAGAAGCAGTTCAGAGGCGAGCAGCTATGTTCATTACTGGTAGGTTCTACCAATGCGTGAGTGTCACCAAAATACTCCAGGAACTCAAATGGGGATCGCTGGAGGAAAGATGACATTCTTTTTGAGAAATTCTATTGAGGAAATTTAGAGGGCTGAAATTGGAAGCTGAGTGTAAAACGATCTTCCTAACTCCTATTTACATTTTCCGTAATGATCACAAAGACAAGATAAGAGAAATTAGGGCTTGCATGGAGGCATAAAGACATTCTTCTTTTCCTCATTCTATTTGGGAGTGGAACAGGAACGGAAATGCCTGGTAGTGCTACAGTGTACCCTCCGCCACACTGTTTACAGTAGATTCCTTAGTATATATGTAGATGTAGAACTTAATAATAAATTAATTTGAGTAAACTTAACCACCCATTTTCAGTTTACTAATGAATAACACACAGTCACATTCACTAGATATACAAAAGAATTGTGGGAGAAAGGTGGCTCAGTACCATTAGTAAAATGAAGGCTGAAAATTGAAAACAGGAGTGGAACTTAAGGGATATGTCCATAAAAAGGGGGTGAGGTAGGAGAGAGAGAAACGAAGCAAAAAAGTTGAGGTTGCCAGAGGTACTTAAAAATGGAGCACAGTGCTGGTTGTATGAAATGAGGGAGGATGAAATTATTTAGATAGTGAAGCAACTATTGAATTCACTGATGCTGTCACATTAAGCAGTCATATGATCACAGTTAATACACAACACAATTCACCTACTACATTGCAGTTCCAACTGTTTCAATCCCTAATGTATCTATTGTTGCAACACTGAATTCCATCTATACCAATTTCATTAAATTATATCCCAATTTTATTCCCATGTCTACTACATCTAGTCTCCATAACTGATCATACTTATTTGGTCTCTTATCAGTTCAGACATTGCACCCTCACTCTAGATAACTTTCTATTCTAAGCACACAAATTGATATACATACAGATATAAAATGGAAATTTGAATAGGAGCAATGTTATTTATTTGCTGATATTGACAGGAATGGGTGACCCATGGCCAAACACAATGTCATGAAGGAATTGACTGACCTAGAGAGAGAACAGCATGTTAGGAGTGAGCAACCAAAGTGGTACTCTTAAGACCCAGATTCATTATTATCATCCATCTGACTGGTAAATGGTGCTTCAGTGATCTCAGGGAATATATGTAGCTCACAGAAAGGGTGGCGAAGTCACAGCACCCCATTGCACTGATTACCACTGACCAATGTACATCACCAAGCCCATTTTCAGGTGCAGTTGACTGGAATCTCACAGACTTTACTTCCACTTCAAATTGAGCCCCCCAATGATCAGCAAGAAGACAAATTTGGAGATACCTGTGACTGCAGTGGGAAACCAATCTGACTGTGGCCTGCTGTTACTCTCAAAAGCCATGAGTGATGGTTAGGGGTGCCATTTCAGTTCATAATAGGAACCCTTCAATTGTAATCTGCAGGACCCTTACAGCAAAGAGCAATGTCAGTGATATTCCTCTTTATAAAACTGTGTCTTTCTCAAACCAGTAATAACTTGGAGGTTTCCGCCATCATACCAAGCTCATTTATGCTCCAACTCAATAACCATCATGTAGTGTACTTGCATTTTCTTGACCTATCCAGCTTTATGGCAGCTGTTGAATGAAGGTGGTGACTGTGGCATTGTGACAAGTACTACAGGCCATCAGATTAGTAACTGACTTGTATGTGCACCATTACACACCTATCACATCAAGTGGTCACCACCACACAGTACTGTTCAGCTTCACCCCCAATCATAGGACATATACAATATTTTATGATTAAAGCTTCTCTATTAAATTTTATAAGTAGTGATCCATACACACCTGGGCGAGTACAGTCACTTACTTACACACACACACACACACACACACACACACACACACACACACACACACACCACACCTCTGTAATTTATAACCAAAGTTTAACAGGCACATCATTATGACGACACAATAGCAGCATCCAGCTGTAACTTATCATATTTAATTTTGAGAGTGATAAGACTGAATAAGAAATGACAAAAAATTTTATTCACAATACAGTGGTACCAGTGTTACGTCACAGCCAACATGAATACAGATTAATGACATGCACCATTATATTACAGAATTATTCTCAGTGTGTGTTATAAGTCTTACATTTGAATCATTTGTAAAATGAAAAAACTGGAAGAACTGAATATGTGACTAATTTGGAGTCTAACAAGAATAGATGAAAATGTTCAGTTTCTCACAAAAAACAATATAGATTAGTCACAATTAATCCAGAGAATTTTCTTTCAAGTATTTAATCATTAAATAAGTTTATCTAATACAGCAATATATAATGTTTGTAGGTACAATTCAGTTATTTGGGGAGTTCAAGTTTCATGTTTGACATATAACACAACATTACTCATATCTGATAATTTACATGCACACAAACACTTCAGTTTCAATATATCCATAGAAACTAAAAATTCAGCCATGATATATCTGTACAAATGTGACAATGTATTTGTAAATATGCCATCAATATTCTATCTTGTTTTATGAAATAATATTTTGTCTTTTTGACCCAAAGTTATTGTTTATTTTGAAAACTAGGACATTGGTTCATATTTTGACCTATAATGTGTTTACTAGCTAGGAACCAAATGCTTCACAGCATCTTTCATTTACATCTACTTTTCACTCGTGTTCTTTTCCTCCTCCTTCTTTCTATCCCCCATCCCCATCACTCTTTGTGAGTATCCTCTTCTCTTTGTTATGAACTTGAACTAAAAATTCAGACTCTGCCCTACACTACACAACACTATTCACTCTCAAAATAAGGGCTGCTTATGTCTCTTAAGCTTTACTGAATTTACAAAATATGTAACAAGTTTTGTCGCTGTTGATATATAATATTAAATTTGCAACTTAATCCTGCATTTGATCACCTTCTTTCAGAGAAAATGTAAAGCTGATGACATGTTATCTGTGTTAATTCATACCCTTTTATAGCATGCAATAAATGTTTTTAAATTAGTAATAAAACATGCACAACCACAAATATTATTTTCTGTACTATTAATAATCAACTTAAAAGACAGTTGTTCTACATAAAATGCCACTATCTATTACTCAGAAGTACAGTTGCAACAATGTACCAATCTGAACTACAAAGAGATGTATGGTCTTTACGATCCATTTACCCAGCTAAGACGTACTGTGTGTGTGTGTGTGTGTGTGTGTGTGTGTGTGTGTGTGTGTGTCATTCTTCAACATGAAAGTAAATATAACAATGTAATACTAGCTTTAATACTAAGAGTTCCCCAAAGATTTAAAAAGTCCAAAGTTAAAAGCTCTGTGGATTTGGAGATGATCTCTTGTGATATATGCTTCACTTTCTGCAAGCTAAAAATTATCTCAGTTAAGGTGTTACAAATCACCTTCATGTAATAATAATCAAGAAATTCATCATTACTTCTTCACTATTTCCCATTCCTCCACCTCTCCCTTCATCACTCCTAATTGCTCTCAGAGTTGAAGTGGCACTTGTGACATGGCAACCTGTGACAATGCTCAAGTGTCCTCCTCATGTGGTTTCGGAAAACAACAACCTTTTGTGCCATTAACTTTTTATTGACCATTATATGGGACTTTGCGGCATTCTTCACAGTTAAGATGATCTGTATGTTCATTATGAACCTAATGGAAGATATGTAAATCACCAATATACGTCAGGTGACAGGGACTAGGTGTCTGAAACTGGTCAAAATTGAACCACTTTGCTGCCTTTTAAAATAATAAACAATTGCTGCCTTGGACAAAGTACTAAGAATGTGTGACTATCTTCCCCCCCCCCCCTTTCTCTCTCTCTCTCTCTCTCTCTCTCTCTCTCTCTCTCTCTCTCTCTCTCTCTCACACACACACACACACACACACACACAATGTGTCTGTATCATTCAGTTTCTTCTTTGCACAGTGAGTGGGAGTCTTGTCCCTCACTTTGTGCTTCCATTGCACAGTGAGTGGATATCTTACTCAACTCAAAATCTAATAAAGAAGTATTTGTAAATACATGTGTGATGAAATAATAGATTCTGTAGCAAAATGGAGCTGAAAGAGAAGAGGAAATAGATAGAGGCAGGAGGAGAATTTGATGAAATATGAGGTAATGAACTGTAAGATTAAGAGATAGTTGTGAGGAAGACAGAAATTACTTGCCTTCAGGAAGACAGAAATTACTAGCCTTCAAGAAATGCACAGCTGTATGGAAATTTCAATATTTGTAACATTGAACAGAACGTCTAAAATGTATCTCTTATGAAATTGTTTGTGCCTTCTTGCACTGAATACCCAAAAACTTCATTCCTACTCTGAAGAAATGTTCTAACAATTATATTGTTAATGTTGCAGATTGTTCTTATGTACAATTTTAATCCTAAGCATTTTAAAGCTAGTATCATCACAGTCATATTTATCAATCCCACTTCTTACAGTGTTTCTGTCATTTTTCATGTGTTATTGTTTCTAATGACTTTCTCGTAGATAATAAGTAAAATTTTACTCTTCCTTTGATAAACATGGTCTATGTTCAACTTGAAAGTCAGTACTTCTTTAAGATTTTTGTACTCTTTTCCTACTACACCCCTCAGTGCATTTTGCCCCTCATTCCATCTCAGTGCATATTGGTATACATTAATAAATTTGAGATTTTGATGAGGCAGGGCGAAAATTGGCCACAGCAATTCAACACTGAATAGATAGAGTTAATTGCATGCACTCTTAACACCAGTTAATGATTCAGTGGTCACCATATTTATATTTACATGATGTCTATCTGCCCAACACAATGCAAAAAGAAAGGGGTAGATAGAAAACAATACACTTTCAAGTTCATTGCATCTGGGATCATCAACATCTTCATTTGTGTGTTCAATCCTGGTTACAGTTATTTTTTATTTTGTCCTTCCTATAATATGATATTCCTGAATTTCATTTCACAGTACAATAGCTTCTACAATAGCATGATATGTACCATTTGTCTGAACCCAAAATAGGAACCGTTAAGTGTGAACGCATTCATTTCTAAACGTGACAGAGGACTGAAAACATAACATACATCATTCACTGTATATTTTGTGTAATTTACAAGCTTCAAGTATGAGCACTTTGCAAGAACGAACAAGAACATGCTGTACATTCCAAATAACAATATAATTTAACATATTTTGCAAGCGGAAAACATTTTCAAGCCCATGCAGTAATCAGAATATGGATTCAACAAGCTGTAAGTGAACAGTAACTGTGACCCACTGCAAACAAGATCATTTCATCTAAAATCAAGCACACAGTGAACAGCAGCAGCTGCAGCAACAGCAATGCCAGTTACTTTACCTGTGGGTATGGTTAGGGGGGCAGGCAAGGTGGTGGTGGTGATGGTAGTGGTGGTGGTGGTTGTGTTGGTGTGACGAACTAAGTCATACGGAAGCGAAGATCGCCTCGGCATGCAGTGGGGGGGCGCACAGTTCTCTTTAAAGCCCAGTGGTCTCAAAACACCTGTGTTAGCAAAAAGCAAGGGAATTAGTGACCCTCCCTGACTAAATGCCATATGATGAGCATATTACAAGTGGAAAATAAAATGCATAAACTGGATGCAAAATTAAAATCAAAATACAAGGTGAAGGCTGTTCTGGAGCAGTACTGCACAGTATTTACAGTGAATTGCTGGCGGCAAACATTATATTAAAAACACTCGTAATCCTCTATATATTCTACTTATTGGATATTGCTCTTGTATAAGAAATCAAATTTGCTACCACAAATTCTTGCAGAATTCACACAGATAAACATGCTTTAAAAATTAATATTCTAAAGTACAAAACAATTCTTTCCGTTAGCAAACACTTCGTGATATTTGAGACATACAAATTCTGATCTGTTGCAATTAAACATACTTTTGTTTATGTTACATACCTTCTAATGTATATTAGAATAGCTTCACATATAACTCAGCTATACTGTTATAATACGTATTTCACAAAATTATTCATTTTATCAGTGATTACCACAATAGCCATTATAATAAAATGCATTAAATAAATACAGAATTTTGAATTCCACCATAAAGAACAATAATTTACCCATGATCTGTATGTTTGAGAACATCCATTTTCACTTCATGCACATTCGATTAACCTTATAATTTAACTCTGAAAAGAGTTTGTAATATGAAGGTGAAATAGTTAAACTTTTACATAGTGATATGTAAAAATTACGCCTTCTAAGATAAATATTTACCATTGACATTACAAGTGAAATCAGATGCACAGTAGCTTGGTACCTGTATTAGCATGAGCAAGATAGTCACCTGTGTGTTAGAAAGAAAGAGAGAAAGAGAGAGAGAGAGAGAGAGAGAGAGAGAGAGAGAGAGAGAGAGAGAGAGAGAGGAGATGTATAACTTCAACAAAAATGCTATAATTTAACTAATTAAACATATGGACAAAAGCAAACGAAGGCAGCTAATTAAGGCTACTGTATGATCCAATCATGATACCCATTCATAAATATAACTAGTGAGGAAAGAACAGGGATACACATATAGTAGTCATTTTACAAAATAGTAATGGAAGCATTAGACCAAAAGGTTAAACAATTTTACATATTTGCTATTATAATTTTGACATTAATATTCATCTTTAAAAGATAATGAAACTAAATTGTGGGAAGGTTATGTGATAAAATTCTAGTTAGAACAACAGATGCATATGTTACTAGTATCGTTTCAGCATGATTGATCATCATGTATATAAATTTCTTTCCACATTTTATTTTATTTGTATATTTATTTCTCTTTTCTTGGTTACTTTTTAACAGTTAAATTTCATCATGAAACAGCAGAAGGTATCTTTTATGGTTCCAAATTGCATCATTATGGTTCATATAATGAGTATCTAAGCTGCTTCTTTTAATATTCTTTGTGTTTTTCATGTTCAGAAGATATAAAAAGATTTTTGAGAGAAATGATTTAACATCACACATTTTTCCCCAACAGTCATGTAACTCAAATACACTCTAAACCAGAAGCTTTAATTATATTTCTCGATTTTGCTGTGAAGCAACTGTTTCTTCTTCAGATCAGAACTCAAATATGTTTTTGGTCCCAGCTGAAGTTTGTTATTCTGCTGCCATGGTCCTTATGTAAGTGAGGGAACATCTAATGGTACTGGTTGCCATTACTTACACCTTTATGCTTGCTTTCTACATCTATCTTCATTATAGGACCATTTATTAAAAATTAATTTATAGCTCAGATTTCTTACAAGATAACATCACACATTCTTGATTCTAAATAAGATATACATACACATTAATTTTCAGAAAATTTCACGTTTAAGAGCTGTAGCATAATAAAAATGCCCCCTGCCACCTTGATATATATAGTTTACAATTAACTAGCATATGAATTTTCTACTAAGTGTACCTGAACAAACACTTACTGAAAGGTACACATAGATAGAAAATATTTGGAGTCATAAGCAAATGAAATAATATCTGCATGTTTAAAGATATTTATAACCCTGTTTTCCCAAACACATATAGATGGTAAAACAGATTTGGTACAGGAATGTTAGACAATGTAATTTGCAAGTAACTTTGTTTGAGCCTATTTCAACTACAGATATTTATTTATTATTTGGAAATTACAATAATTTTATTCTGCATAACTTGTTGCATCGAGTACATTAAATGGCTAACAAGACAGTAATAAGTTTCCTACAGGCAGTTTAATTAAGAAATGAATACACCTATTCATGGTAAAATCAAATATATACTTCTAAACACTGTGGTAGAGTCATAAAATATGTTATTTCTTTTAATTTGTTGACAGTGGTATAAGATTTCATAATTATTAATTCAGACATGGAATAGTATAGTTAATATAGTTTAAGGAATCTGGGAATTAAATATACTTTTAAAAAAAGATGTAATTTACTACACACATGTATTTCCCATCATTTGCAATGATTTTTTTTCTTGCATTAGTGACAGTTATGAACACCATTTAATACAATGCACAATTGATAGGAACTTAAAAGATCAAAACTTCCACATACTATCAAGAAATGAGGTGCTTTTCTAACCCTCCTTAAACAACAAAAGGTGGCAGGGAGCACAGAGCCACTTCACACACGAAACTCAACTCTCTCAGAGTGCACATTCTTTGTAAAGAATTTACTAAAATGTGAGCATCTCCTACTTTGTCTGTTGATGTTGACATCAACGGGCACAGAGCCCCGTCTGAGGAATCTGTCTCCTCCTCCCCTGAGTGCTAATCCTGCAGCCTGTGGATCTTCCGCATGTCCCACTAGTAATGCTACAGGAGCAGATCCTCGCCTCCGGGAAAGAGCCTGCGACATATTAAATGATCAATTAATTAATAATTTATTAAAGAATGTGAGTGTGTGTGCATGCACACACACACACACACACAGTACAATTGTCTCCAAGTCCTCCAATGAAGTAACTTACATATTTATTTTATTTTCTGTTATTTTACAACTCTCCAGAAATTTCAATAACATGAGAATAGGTAGCAACTCACTGAAACTCTGATGGTTAAAAAAAAAAAAAACAGGCACATAGAGAAAACAATCGCATTTGCAAAACTAAATTTTGGGCCTCAATCTTCATCAGAGGAAAAAACCCACATACATTCACACAATCACTCAGGCACAACTCGTGCACACATGATGGCCATGTCTGGCCACTATGACATAACTGGCACCTTAAAGATCCTTTTACATAGGAGATTGTGAGCCGCTGGAATGAGCCATTCACAGTAACTGAGGGGCAGCTAACTGTAGGTGGCCAACAGTTCAGTTAAGACAGTTTTTTTTCTAAGCTAATTATTTTCTTAGTATGGTGGAAGTAGAAATTTATATTACAATCTACATTAAATGAAAAGGTAGGTCGATTAGAATCAACATTAAATGAAAAGACTGAACAGCAAATAGAACATAAATTAGATGAGTGGAGGATTATAAATAAAACGTTTGAGGTATTCACTAACCAAGTGAATAAGAACTTGCATAATCATTTGGAGAGACTAAATACCTTTAGTTCATAGCTAGATTCTCATGTAAGAGAATGTAAGGAGAATTATACACAACTGGATAGTAGACTAGACTAGTAAAATAAAAACTATTATTTCTAGGACACAAGTAGAAGTAATTTCTAAGCAAATTTTTGATGAACAAATTTCATCTACATCTACATCTCCATCTACATGGGATACTCTGCAAATCACATTTAAATGCCTGGCAGAGGGTTCACTGAACCACCTTTATACTATCTATCTCCCATTCCGTTCTCAAATAGTGCACGGGAAGAAAGAGCACCTGAATCTCTCCATTCAACCTCTGATTTCTTGTATTTTATTCTGCTGATCATTTCTACCTATGTAAGTGGGAATCAACAATATATTTTTGCATTCGGAGGAGAATTTTGGCGATTGGAATTTTGTAAGTAGCCCACGCCACAGCGATAAGCGCAGTAGTTGTAATAATTCCCATCACAGATCCTGTATCATCTCCTTAACGCTGTCTCCCCTATATCGAGACAATATGAAACGAGCTGCCCTTCTTTGGACTCTTTTGATGTCCTCCATCAAACCCACCTGATAAGGATCCCACACTGGGCATCAATACTCCAAGAAAGGACGGACAAGCATAGTGTATGCAATTTCTTTAGTAGTTCTGTTGCATCTTTCAAGGGCTCTGCCAATAAGACGCAGTCTCTGGTTCGCCTTTCCCACGACATTATCTACGTGTTTTTATCCAATTTAAGTCTGAAGTAAAACTGTGTCCTCTCTGACAGGAAATCCCCTATTCAGTCGCAAATTTGGGGCGATATACCATAAGCACGCAACTTGACTAAAAGCCGTTTGTGAGGTACGGTGTCAAAAGCCTTCTGGAAATCAAGAAATACGGAATCAATTTGCGAACCCTTGCCAATAGCACACATCACTTCATGTGAATAAAGAGCTAGTTGTGTTTTTCATGAACGATATTTCCTAAATCCGTGTTGACCTTTCGTCAATAGATCATTCTGTTTGAGATAATTCATATTTGAATACAGGATATGTTCCAAAACCCTGCTGCAAATTGACGTCAATGAAATAGACCTCTAGTTTAGTGGGTTACTCCTACTGCCTTTCTTGAATATAGGTGTGCCCTGTGCAACTTTCCAGTCTTTTGGTACAGATCCTTCTTTGAGAGAGTGGTTGTATATGGCTGTTAAGTAAGGAGCTATCGCTTCAGCATAATCAGATAGAAATCTAATGGGTATACAGTCCGGACCAGAAGACTTGTTCTTGTTAAGTGATTTTAGTTGCTGCACTACTCCGATGATATCTACTTTTATGTTATTCCTTATGGCCTCTGTTCGTAATTCAAAATCTGGAATATTGATTTCGTCTTCTTTGGTGAATGAGTTTCTAAAATCTATGTTTAGTAACTCTGCTTTAGTAGTGCTGTCATCGGCATGATCGCCATTTCTATCACGTAGTGAGGGTATTGTTTGTGTTTTGCCCCTAGTATATTTAACATATGACCAAAATCTCTTTGGGTTTTCAGTCAAATTTCGAGAAAGAGTTTCGCTGTGATATATATTGTAGGCATCTCGCATTGACATCCTCGCTAATTTTGAGCATATGCGTACGATCGCCAATCGTGGGGAATTTGTGTTTGTTTAAATTTAGCATGCCTTTTCCTTTGCTTTTGCATCAGTGTCTTGACCTGTTTTGTGTACCGAGGGAAACAACTCCTCCTTTTATTAATTTATTTGGTATACAACTGTCAAATGCTGTCGATACCACTTCTTTGAATTTGAGCCACATCTGGTCTACACCTATGTTTAGTGATAGAAGCGAGTGGAAGCTGTCTTTCAAGAAGCAAAGTATATTATTTCTATCAGCTTTCCTGAAGAATTAATATACTTTGTGTTTATTTTTGGTAACTTTGGGACTTTTGATATTCAATCTCGCTACGAAAGCTCTGTGTTCCGTAATACCTGTATCCGTTTTGATGGTCGTTATGAGCTCCGTTATGAGCTCAGAATTATTTGTTGCTAAGAGATCAAGTGTGTTTTGACATCCATTTACAATTCTAGTTAGCTCATGAACTAATTGTTCGAGGGTAAATTAAAATCACCGCCTGCTATTACCATGTGAGATGCGTACGTTTTTGTAATTGGCCTCAGGTTTTCTTTGATTCTTTCTGCTACTGTATTGTCAGAGTCGAGAGGCCGGTAAAAAAGAACCAATTATTAACTTCTTACGATTTTCAGTTACAACCTCTACCCTTAATAGCTCACAGGAACTATCAACTTCAACTTCGCTACACGAAGACTACTTTTGACGGCAACAAACACACCTCCGCCTATCTTGTTTAATCTATCCTTTCTGAACACAGATCTTCTACAAATACTTATTTCCGGCTTGAGCCAACTTTCACTGCCTACAATGATGTGTGTTTTGGTGCTGTCTATTAACGCTTGGAGTTCTGGTATTTTCCCGACACAGCTAAGACAATTTGCAACTGTTATACTGATAGTTCTTAGATCTACATTTCTCCTGTTATCCATCTGCACCTGCACCCTTCAAAAGCCCTCTACCCTAAAAACAAAACGCCCAGTTCATGCCACACAGCCTCCGCTACCCGTGTAGCCGCCGCTTCCTACTTATAGTGGACTCCTGACCTATTCAGTGTAACCCAGAAACCCACCACTCGATGGCGCAAGTCAAGGAGTCTGCAGCCTACACATTTGCAGAACCGTTTGTGCCTCTGATTCAGACCTCGGCCTTGTCCCTGAGGTCCACAGTCAATCCTGTCAACTATGCTGCAGATGGTGAGCTCTGCTTTCATACTGCAAGCAAGACTGGCAGCCTTTACCACTGCAGATAGCCGCTCAAAACCTGAGAGAATCTCTTCAGATTCGAAGCGACACACATCATCGGTACCGACGTGAACCACCACCTGCAGTTGGCTGCAACCCGTACCCTTCATGGCATCCAGAAGGACTTTTTCCACGTCTGGAATGACTCCACCCGGTATGCACCTGGAGTGCATGTTGGCCTTCTTCCCCTCCATGGCAGCTATCTCTCTAAGGGGCTCCATCACCCGCCTAATGGGCCTCCCAACTACAAGCAAACCCACCCTCTGTAAAAGCCTGTATCTTGCAGGCTGGGTGGTGACCTCAGGATGAGAGACACCATCCTACTCAGGAATGTTGTCCTGAACAGATAGCGACTCAAACCTGTTCGCAAGATGAACCAGGGAGGTCTCACGATTGGTCCCCTGGAATGTCGTGCGCCTCCTGCCACACACTGAAGCAACCTCCCACACAACCACGGGTGGGGGGTCTGCCTCACTGCTAGCAGTATCAGGACATGTCGCTGGTGCAGGCCGATTGGTGGAGATGACGGGAGTCCGTTCGGTTCCCACTACCGGCCAACAACGACACCCCTCAATCGCAGCCTCCAGCTGTGCAACCGAGGTTAACAAAACTTGAAGCTGGAAGCAAAGTGTCACCAGCTCAGACTGCATCCACACACAGCAGTCACAGTCCCTATTCATGATTACAGTGCCGAGAAAACAAAAACTACAGTCACGATGCGCTCAAAAGAAGACTAAACTGTTTCTAAAAATGAGGATTTGAATCTAATATGCATGAGAGCAAAGTATAAATTTACAAACTGAAACAAAAACATGCTGGCAAAAATAAAAAATACGATATGTTGCTTCTAATCAGAAGCCGGTTTCACTTACAGAAGGCTGTGTCTGCTCCTAATCGGCCGGCGGCTAAACAGACACTGAGGTGCAAAATCTTTTTGTTGATGTGATGCATAAAGTTTCCAAAAAGACGGTACAGTTTTAGAGAAATTAAATGCTTTAGATCAGAAGGTAGTCTCAACCAATCAAAGGATAGAAGAGTTACAATCCAAGTCTAACTCTGAACTTTCACAAGTCAATCGTATAGTGACGGAAACAGTAAGTAAGGTTAATGTTTTAGAAAGATATTAAAATTTTACAGATCTGAATTAACCTGTAAGCAAATAAAATAACTGGGAACAAAAGGTAGAGGAAATTTTTTTTTAAAAATTAAGGAGAAGGTTGAGAGTTCTCAGGGAACTGAGGATAAAAGTTTAGAATCAGAAGCCACTAACCTTCAATTAGAAAAAAAAGAATTAGAAAGGTCTAAAGCTGAGTCAAGTATTAAGAGCAGTGACAAAGATGGTAACTTTAATATAGGAGGTAAAAGGGAAGATTATATTTTCTCTTCTGGAATTAATCTTTCAGAACAATTACCAAAATTCAGACCAAATGGTGAAGTACACCCTAACCATTATATTTGAATCTTTTCTAGATCTTTACCCAGTAGATGGGATGATACAAAGAAAGTAGATTTGACTTTGCGTTATTTAGTGGGTGAGGCAAGTCAGTGGAGAATGCTCATGCAGAAGAATTTAGTTCATGGGATGATTTTAAAACAAAATTTTAGGATAGGTATTGGTCAGTCAATACTCAAGAAAAATTAAAGATAGAATTATCTGACCCACCGATGTATTCAAGACAAATTGAAAGTATAAAACAATATATTCAATCCCATCTGACTAAAGTAAAATTTTTAGATAAACCAATAGATGAGGAATATTTGGCAAATGTCTTAATTAGACCTCTTCCCTTTTATGCACAACAGGGACATTTGGTGTAGAGGGTGGACAAATGTAAACAAATTGTTAATAGCTGTAGAAGGAGTTGACACTTTAGACAAAGCCAGGGGTGAGAGCAATAAATTTTTGTCTCAATCAAGTAGAGATTCTTCTAAACCAGATTATCTGTGTGAAATGCACAGAAAATAGGAACAAAAGAGTCCTAAAAAAACTATTTAAAAACAATAAAAAAACTTTTATAAGAACCAAAATTTAAATGCAGATCCTAAAAGTCTTAACAATCTGATTCAAATGTCAACCCAAACTGAAATTAATAATTACCAATCTGTTGGTAGGGAGGAGACAGAAAATAAGGTAAACTAAACTAAATACGTCTTGGGAAGTAGATCCGCTTACAAGATGTGATTAATTGAATGTGGATCCACCTAACAACTTGACAGTAAATTATGTACACACTATTCCTACAAAACAATGACTTTTACAGGAGGATGAAAACACAGATGATGTCTGTTATAAACCTTTGATAACTGGTTATATTTATGACTTAACTGTTACAATACTACTCGATAGTGGTAGTAATATATCTATTATTTCATAAGATGTATTTCAAAAGCTATCAAGAAATCATGTCTTACCTACATTGTCAGTATCAGGTGTAAACATCATTGGTGTTACTAGAATTAAAATTCAACCAATAAGGAGTGAAACTCGGTTACCTATTAAAGTATTTGAGGTAATGTTTATGATTCCTTTATTAATAGTGCCCAAGATTAATACCAATGTATTATTTGGTATTGATTGGTTGAACAAAGATGTAGTAAGTGTCAATTTTTAACTTCATAACATTACGGGAAAGGCCAACAATAATAGGTTTTGTATACTTTTTGAAGCAAAAGATAATAGCCTGCCAGTAGCAGAAGCTGCATGCATAATATATTCTGCGGAAATGGTGTTAGTGTGTGATACTACTAACGACATTCCGAATGATGACATTTGGAGTAAACCTCATGAATCGGGATTATCAACTGAAGATCAAAAGGAACAATTGTTTAACATTTTAAATATGTATCAACAAGTTTTTTCAGATAAACTGGGAATGTTAGGAGGGTACATGTGTTTGTTCAAGATGAAAGATATGAAAACTTTTTTCTGTAAACCATATCCCATTCCGTTGAGTTTATGGAAACAAGAACAAGACGAACTTTATAAGATGATTGATAGCGGGGTAATAGAAAGAAGTGACAGTGTATTTAACAAGCCCTTGACTGTTATTAGAAAATCCTGCTGGGGTGTACAAATAGTATTAAATGCATGTACACTAAACAAACATATAGAGACAGAAAGGGATAGATCAATACGTACAGATGATTTGTTAACTAAATTTGAATCTGCACGTTTTTTCAGTTCTGTAGATTTAACAGCTGGTTATCATCAAGTAAGCATGCATGAAGACTCAAGTAAATATACAGCATTCTTATTTGAAGGGAAAGCATATAATTACAAAGTTTTACCTTTTGGGTTAAATATTTCATTTTCAGTGTTTATAAGAGCTCTGGACGTTGCTTTAGGTAGAGACCTACTGAACAAATTAATAATTTATGTGGATGATATCCTTTTAATATCAACATCTTGGGAAGAATTTTTTAACCACATATATATAGATAATAGGTAGATACAGGCTTTTGATTTTTTTTCTCTTTTAAAATGGTATGGAATAAATGCTAGGTAGTGACAAAAATGATTTTACTGGTTGTGGTACAGAGTTTTATTCATTGGTACACTCACTTCGAGTAGAGGGGGTAAAGAAGGAGACAAATTTTATTTGTGAACACACATCCGTAACACATAGGAGGTGTAGAAAAATAAGTAAGGGACAGGAGTAATGTTGAGAGAGAGAAAAGGGAGGTGGCCTTAAATGTGGTCTCTAGTGGTGTGTAATTAGGTGTTGGAGGATGTTGGTGAGGGTAGATAGACCCACAGAAGAGGCTACTACCCAGGGTCGAGTGCCTAATGAGAGGGCCTGATCGGGTTTCAGTAATTAATGAAAGGGCCTAACACAAATAGAAGTTGGGGTGGGCAGTCAACTAGTTATTGGGTCTCTACAAAAGAAAAACAAGTTTTCTAAAAGTTTAAACCGACCTACAAAACGATTATGTGGTGGTCATAACTAAAATTCTACACGGTCTGCTTCAAAAGACAGTATGGTAACTGTAGTTCATAGGTCATATACACTCCTGGCCATTAAAATTGCTACACCACGAAGATGACATGCTACAGACGTGAAATTTAATCGACAGGAAGAAGATGCTGTGATATGCAAATGATTAGTTTCCCAGAGCATAGACACACGGTTGGCGCCAATGGCGACACCTACAATGTACTGATATGAGTAAAGTTTCCAGCCTATTTCTCATACACAAACAGCAGTTGATTGGCGTTGTCTGGTGAAACATTATTGTGATGCCTCATGAAATGAAAGAAATGTGTACCGTCACATTTCCAACTTTGATAAAGGTCGGATTGTAAGCTATCGTGATTTTGGGTTATCGTATCGCGACATTGCTGCTTGCATTGGTTGTGATCCAATGACTGTTAGCAGAATATGGAAGGATTGGTTTCAGGAGGGCAATACGGAACGCCATGCTGGATTCCAATGGCCTCGAATCACTAGCAGTTGAAATGACAGGCATCTTATCTACATGGCTGTAACAGATCATGCAGCCATGTCTATATCCGAATCAATAGATGTGGATGATTACAAGACAACAACCATCTGCATGAACAGTTCAACGATGTTTGCAACAGCATGGACTATCAGCTTGGAGACCATGGCTGTGGTTGCCCTTGATGCTGCATCACAAACAGGAGCGCCTGCGATGGTGTCCGCAATGATGTGCCTGGGTGCACGAATGGCTCAACCTCATTTTTTGGGATAAATCCAGGTTCTGTTTACAGCATCATGATGGTCACATTCGCGATTGGCAAAATTACAGAGAATGCACATTTGAAGTATATATTCGTCATCGCGATACTAGCATACCACCCGACATGATGGTATTGGGTGCCATTGGTTACACATCTCAGTCACTTCTTATTTGCATTGACGGTACTTTGAACAGTGGCCATTACATTTCAGATGTGTTATGACCCATGGCTCTGCCCTTTATTCAATTCCTGCGAAACCCTACATTTCAGCAGGATAATGGACGACCGCATGTTGCAGGTCCTCTATGGGCCTTTCCAGATACGGAAATTGTTTAACTGCTGCCCTAGCCAGCACATTCTCCAGATCTCTCACCAATTGAAAATGTCTGGTCAATGGCGGCCGAGCAACTGACTTGTAACAATACACCAGTCCCTACTCTTCATGAACTGTGGTATCGTGTTGAAGCTCCATGGGCATCTGTACCTTTACATGCAAAGCAAGCTCTGTTTGACTCAATGCCCAGGCGTATCGAGGCCGTTATGATGGCCAGAGGTGGTTGTTCTGGGTACTGATTTCTCAAAATCTATGCACCCAAATAGTGTGAAAATGTAATCACATGTCAGTTCTAATATAATATATTTGTCCAATGAATACCAATTTATCATCTGCATTTCTTCTTGGTGTAGCTAATTTTGTTCTTTAATGTTGAAAAGGGTCTATATCCTGTATTACCAGGCAGCTAGAAGTGAACACAGGCTGCACTACTGGTCTTAAGCACAGCTTTCACTGGCTCTTCATTGCTAGGCACACATCATCACACAGACCGATTGTACACTACTGGCCATTAAAATTGCTACATGAAGAAGAAATTCAGATGATAAACGGGTATTCGTTGGACAAGTATATATAACAGACATGTAATTACATTTTCACGCAATTTGGACATATCAATCCTGAGAAATCAGTACCCAGAACAACCGCCTCTGGC
The DNA here is from genome assembly GCA_026315105.1 of Locusta migratoria. Classification (NCBI taxonomy): domain Eukaryota; kingdom Metazoa; phylum Arthropoda; class Insecta; order Orthoptera; family Acrididae; genus Locusta; species Locusta migratoria. The sequence continues at coordinate 111,566,141 of CM048747.1, forward strand.
CGTAGTAACGGCCTTGATGCACCTGGGAATTGAGTCTAACGGAGCTTGCTTTGCATGTAAAGGTACAGATGCCCATGCAACTTCAACACGATACCACAGTTCATGAAGAGTAGGGACTGGCGTTTTGTGACAAGCCAGTTGCTCGGCCGCCATAGACCAGACGTTTTCAATTGGTGAGAGATCTGGAGAATGTGCTTGCCAGGGGAGCATTCAAACAATTTCTGTATCTGGAAAGGCCCATACAGGACCTGCAACATGCGGTCGTCCATTAACCTGCTGAAATGTAGGGTCTCACAGGGATTGAATAAAGGGCAGAGCCATGGGTCATAACACATCTGAAATGTAATGGCCACTGTTCAAAGTGCCGTCAATGCAAATAAGAAGTGACTGAGATGTGTAACCAATGGCACCCAATACCATCATGTCGGGTGGTATGCTAGTATCGTGATGATGAATATATGCTTCCAATGTGCATTCACCACAATGTTGCCAAACGCGAATGTAACCATCATGATGCTGTAAACAAAACCTGGATTTATCCCAAAAAATGAGGTTTTGCCATTCGGGCATCCAGGTTCATCGTTGCGTACACCATTGTAGGCGCTCCTGTTTGTGATGCAGCATCAAGGGTAACCACAGCCATGGTCTCCAAGCTGATAGTCCATGCTGCTGCAAACATCGTTGAACTGTTCGTGCAGATGGTTGTCGTCTTGTAACCATCCACATCTGTTGACTCGGATATAGACATGGCTGCATGATCTGTTACAGCCACGTAGATAAGATGCCTGTCATTTCAACTGCTAGTGATTCGAGGCCACTGGGATCCAGCATGGCATTCCATATTGCCCTTCTGAAACCACTCCTTCCATATTCTGCTAACAGTCATTGGATCGCAACCAATGCGAGCAGCAATGTCGCGATACGATAAACCGAAATCACGATAGCTTACAATCCGACCTTTATCAAAGTTGGAAATGTGACGGTACACATTTCTTTCATTACATGAGGCATCACAACAATGTTTCACCAGACAACGCCAATCAACTGCTGTTCAAGTATGAGAAATAGGTTGGAGACCTTCCTCATGTCAGTACATCGTAGGTGTCGCCATCGGCGAGATATTTGATGTTGCCCTATGGCTATGCTAGGCACTTTCAGTAGCTAAATTTCTGTGCATTACATATTTAACAAAATAAGTAGGTTATTGAAAGTTTTTACTACATATAAAACTTTTGTGTAAATTTATTATATAATTCTGTCATACAATTGATATTTTAATAACACAAGCAATTAATATTGATGACTCAAACACTTCAAACTCTGCATTACTGTACATGAAACGGGATGAAAATCTATACACAATCCCACATTACACTTCGAACACATTGTTCTCACAGTAGTTTTACAGTCCTTGTAAGCACACTTTTTCTTCTTCTTTCCTTCTGTAAGATGGACGAGGTGGTCACTTTTATCAAATCTGATGGAATGTGATATGCGACTGTCAGTAGATGCCCTTGATGCAGGACTTCCAGATCCTTTGGGTAAAGCTTGGTATCTCTGCAAGTACACTGCTGTTATTTCCCTCTTGAATTCGACCTGAGAAATAGTTTAGTTTCTTCCTTTATAATACAAAATCCAACAGTTTTGTATGGCGACATCTAAAATCCATGTAAAGGTACACCAGTACCATTTCTTCTTCTTATTCCAATGCAGTAGAATGCTAGATTCTGATCCATCTGATCAGTACCTCCCATATGAGTATTATACTTGGCTACCAGTTTTGGTCTGGGAATCAACATGTTCCTTCTTCTTTATTTTATTTTATTTATTTATTTATCTATTTATTGTTGCAAGTATATCTTGACTTGGATGACCTCTTCTGCGCCACATGAAGAAGAGATCAATGTGTTGACAGAGTTTTCAGCTGCCTTCTCCCACCACTGACCAAATGTATCGTCAGACACTCAGTTCACGATACTGTTGCATAATAACATAGATCTTACTTTGGATACAGATTATTCTGGTACATTAGGACATGGTGCAGCTTGTTTTAGGTACAGTTGGATCTTGTGTAGTATTTGACTGTGGTGGTGGATCTCGGTCCTCATAATAAACACCGATCATTTCATTACTTGGCAGCCTTATTTCAGCATTAGCTCATAACTGATGAGAGAACAGGATGTCTAAAATTTGTAACAATATGGAATGGAATAGAAAATAATGAAGTTGTCGGTATCAGTAATCAAACAGTTCAAAACACACCAATGGTAGGTCCACCTACCCACCATCATCGCTTTCCTAAATCTTCATTTGTGTCTACATTCGGATCTGGGGCCTCAACAAACATATTGCCTTTAATATCATCATTATAAAGAATATCCAGGACCTCAGAAAGTGAGAAAACTCTTGAAAAACAAAAAATGAAAAATTCACCATTTTACTGAGTATAAAAGCCTAGCGTTGCCATATGGCAACACCCAAGTTCATATGGCCTAAATAAACGTAATTTAGTTCACAGCAAGCAATAACTTTCAGAGAATATATATTGGAATATATAAAGCATAACCATACTAAAAAACAAAATTATGTATCATAAGTTACTGTGTAAAATTTAGTTACTCTAACTTATACTCCATTCACGGACTGAGGTTCATGCCTCCTGTATAGGCTCCATGTCTACTACTTCAGTTGTAGCTGTCAATTCCAATATCAGTCACTCATCCCACGTCTATGCTGCGAACACCACAATGCAAATGGCTGCATTTACAGTGGTGTCCATACTGGAAAGCACGGACTGATGAGAAAGGCACTGTGTTACAATCAGTGTTGGTTTTGCATTACCCTGGAGTTGACTTGCAGTGTGGTCCCATTCTTCCAGTGCTTTGGAAAGGCATTGTGATGTTGCTGTTGGTGTCAGAAAAAACTATCTGTAGTTTTTATCTGTAAAAACATAATGACTAACTTCATGAGAGTAACACTACTCATGTGCCACTTGCTGATTCCATACACTTCATCTACATCCACACACATACTTCTCAATCCACCCAATGGTGCATGGTGGAGACTACTCAGTACCACTACTAGTTCTATACTTTTCTTGAAGTTAAAATTTAAATAGTCCAAATCGCAAAGTTGTTGTTTCTATTTAGTTAACAGTTTCCGTCTTCAGATGGTTACCACCATGGTGGCAGGCAGTGGCAATGGACACAGCAGGCCACAGGTTGGTGGTATCCATCCAAAGATGACCTACAACAGACTAAAATCAGTAATGAAATAAATACAACAATTTTGCGATCTGGACGGTTTTAAATTTTAGCTATTGTATCAAGATCACTATTTATCTCCAGTATGCTTTCTAAAATTACTTGATTTTTTTGTTCCACTTCTATAGAGGACGAAGGAAAAACAAATGCTTGTATGCATCTGTACAAGCCCTAATCTCTCGGATCTTTGAGGTCTTTATGCCAAATGTAGTTTGGCGGCAGTTCACTCTACAGTCTGCTTCAATTTCTGGCCCTCTGAATTTCTGCAACAGTGTTTCCCAAAACAAATGTTGCCTTTCCTCCAGCGATTCCTGAGTTCCTGAAGCAGTTCAGTAACACTCATGCACTGATCGAACCTACCAGTAACAAACATAGCTGCCCACCTCTGAAGTGTTTCTATACCTTACTTTAAACTGAGCTGGTGGGGATCCCAAACACTTGAGCAATAGTGAAGACGGGATCATACAAGTGTTTTATATGTAGCTCCTATAAAACGAGTTACATCTTCCCAAAATTTTCCAAATAAACTAAAGTCAAGCATTTGCCTTCCCCACAAATGTCCTCATATACTCATTTCATTTCATATCGCTGTGCAGCAATACACCTGGATATTTAATTGACGCAAATGTCAAGCACCACATGCCTAATGCAGTATTCAAACCTTATGGGATTATTTCTGCTGTTTATCTGCATCACCTTATATTTTTCTACATTTAGAGCTAGCAGCCATTCCTCACACCACCAGAAATTTGGTCCAAATCATCATGTATCCTATTACAGTCATTCAATGATGACACTCTCTTGAACACCACAGCAGCAGATTGCGACTCAGTCTGTCTGTCAGATTGTTTATATAGATAGAAAATGATAGTGGTACTATCACACATCGCTGGAGCACCCCTGACAATACCCAAGTCTCTGATGAACACTTTCCATTGAGGTCGACATACTGAGTTCTATTACTTAAGTAGTCTTCAAGTGATTCACATATTTGGGCACCTATTACACCTTCATTAACAGTCCGCAATGTGGTACTGTGTCACACGCCTTTCAAAAATTGAGAAATAAGCAGTCTGCCAGTTGCCCTACATCCACAGGTCGCAAAAGGTCATGAGAGAAAAGGGCAAGCTGAGTTTTGCATGATCAATGCTTCCTAAAGCTGTGCTGAAGCGTGGGCAGAAGCTTACATGTCTCAAGGACATTTACTATATTAGGACTGAGAATATGTTCGATAATTCTAAAGAAAACTGATGTCAATGATAACAACTTATAGGTCTGTAATTTTTTGGGTCCATTTTTTCAGCTCACTTATACACAGGAGTTACATGTGCCTTTTTTCCATTCGCTTGGAACTTGGCACTTGATCAAAGATTCGCGATAAATGCAATCTAAGTAAAGGTTCATTGCCACAGAGTACTTTTTGTAAAACCGAATTGGCACCCCATCGGGACCTGGTGACTTGTTTTCAACACTCTCAGCTGCTTTTCTACAGTGGGTATGCCTATTATTATGTCCTCCATTTGGAAGTTGGTGTGACCATCAAATGAAGGTATGTTTGCGTTGTCCTGCTGTATGAACTACGTCTTAAATGTTAAATTTAAAATGTTGGTCTTCGTTTTGCTGTCTTCTATCACCACCCCAAAGTGATTAACATGTGATGGGATAGAGATCTTTGATCCCCTTACTTTCAACATATTGCAGTCTATATAATAAATGAGAGACTTTTTTTGTGTGTGCCCCTTTACCCATGGTGGAAACTCCCAGAGAAATCATGGTTGCACATATCATCGAAACAATAGGAAATATACAAAAATGTGAAACATGATTTCTATGGTGCTACTCTAGTTTATAACTGTGCAATCACATCTTTAAAACACATCAATAGATTTTGAAATCCTCCTGTCACCCCACAATTTTTGAAACTGTAAAAATTTTATCTGTAGTAAATCTATAGAACAATGAATTCATTCAATCCCGTAAGTCAAAGTAGTCAAATGTAAGTTGAAAGTACACCTATATATGCTAAACACACTATTTCCCATACACGCTTGTCATACATGGCAACAATGTTGTTCATTATTTCATAGTGTAACCATAAAAGTCTGAAAAGTTCGGTGAATGGTGCCATCTTTTACAAACCACACTGGCAAGGATGAGGTGCCTGTGCATACACATTGAAAGACATGTCAATAAGCACCCCCTATTATGCAAAGCACTGCAGTGAAATGATGGTACACACTGTGACATAGCTAACAGGGTCAGTGTGAGAACTCGTGTCATTGGAACACAGAACACAAAACAGTGCAGTGGAGCACAAGTTAACATCAAGTAATGTTTCAAATGAGGCAAAACTGTGATAGAGACCCATGGAGTGTTAGTGTTGAAGCAGTGAGTAAAAAGTGTGTGTGTGTGTGTGTGTGTGGTTGCGAAAATCCAACAATGCCTGACCTCAGAAGTGTTGCTGATAGTTTCCAACAGCTGTACAACTTATGTCAGAAGCATATTGTAGCAAATGGCGATTACTTTGAAAGTCAGTAAGTAAAGGTATTTTATTTGTAACTCTTGTTTCCTATATTTTGTGAGACCATTCACTGAACTTTACAGATGCACCTTGTATTATTAGACCTTACACATTTCTCTTACAGATGACGTATCAGAGCACTTCATTAAGATGAGGCAAATGTTTAGTGATATGCCTCACCATTTAGATTGTCTGTCTGCAAGTGACAATATAAACATGTAGGCTGATAACTGATGGAGAATTGTCCTCTTCGTGAACAGTTCTAGCTTAATCCTTTTTTTTTTTTTTTTTTTTTATTTTTTTTAGAGGGGGGGGGGAAGAGAGAGAGACGAGAGAGAGAGAGAGAGAGAGAGAGAGAGAGAGAGAGAGAGAGAGAGAGAGAGAGAAGTACTCAAGGTGGGAGAAAATTCTCTCTCATTCACATAACATACATGAATGAGATGTCTTTTCACAAGATGAGATTGGTGTTTGAATTTTAGGTAGACATATAGGTGTGTGTACTCTTTTAGATGCTTACCGATATCCCAATGCCACTAAAATAATGCATAACACTTAGGATCAGCCTTTTGCTCTTCATATTCAATTTATTTTTCTTACTATTTCTCATTCACAGATTAAAATTACATGCTCATACACTCCAATTTTTTGAAATCAAAATCTACAACAAAACTAAAGTAAAGATAGTTGAAATCAAGTCAGGTGTACTCAAAGTGAGAAGGGAAAAGATTAAATATATTTGTTTTAATGCAGAAATGTTACCAATTTGAAAATACTCAACACATTCAGTAAACGTGGCGATAGACATAAGTGCAGTAATAGCTAACAAGAAATGATTTTCACAATAAGCTACACTTTTTTTTATGGAAGTAAAAGGTATGAAACCTTATTAGTGTTACTGATTAAAAGCTTTACCTTAAATTTCACAGAATGGTTACAAATACATTTATGGTGGCAATTTATTAATTCACTTTACCAAAACTGGTGATTAAAGTTAGCATTCAGTAACTAGCATGGTGAATAAATGAATTTACAGTGGCAGACACTGAATATTCCTTTCAACAATTAATATTATTAGATAGCTGTTGTTTTTGTTGTTGTTGTTGCTGTTGTCGTCGTCGTCTTCAGTCTGGAAACTAGTTTGTTGTAGCTCTCCATCCTACTCTATGCTGAGCATTGTACCAAAAGCCAACCCATTTGAGGAAGCCTTTCTGTTAAAGTTCTTACACTTGTACTATGAAGCTTCAATAATGCATTCAACAAGTTCACATTTTTGAGCAGTTCACAGTGATCTGGACAGTTACATCTGAAACCAGCAGTCATCCACTTTGTTTCTCATTGTGAACGTCTGCGCAACCCTCAGCAAAAGCCTGCACCATTTCTAGACATGACGAATAGACATGCACTCCTAACCATAAAACTCATTTACTAGCCAATAAATATCCACAGCGGTAACTTTCTTGCATCAATAAAGTGGATTACTGCTCGAACCTCGCACTTGGCAGAGCAGCGATCAACACTTCCCTCTCTGATGGCTGCCAAATCAATATTGAGTGACATAGGAAACAACGGATGGGTGGGCTCAAGAGTGAGGGAACCACTGAACCCGGCATTGTTGTTGGATTTAGTCTATTACCTTCTCTTAAGGCTGTAGCTCATTGGAAACCTTTCTTTTGGTACAACCATCATATTTATCTTCCTTATTTCACTACTGTGCAAAAACGACACTACTCAAATATATTTAGAAAAGACTTCCTTACACTTAAATTAACATTCGATGTTACCAAATTCCTCTCTTTCAAAAATGCTTTTTATCCCATTGTCATTCTGCATTTTATATCCTCTGTACTGCGACCATCATGTGTTATTTTACTGTACAGGTAATTAAACTCATCTATCACCTTTATTGTTTCCTTACCGAATGTAATTCCTTCAGCATTGCCTGATTTCATTGGACTGAGTTGGTGACACTTCGCTCCCAGTTTCAAGCTGTGTTAACCTCGGTTACACAGTTGGAAGCTGCGATCGATGGGCGTCGAAGTTATTGGCCGGCAGTGGGGACCGAACGGACTCCCATCGTCTCCATCGATCGGCCTGCGGCAGTGAAATGCCCTGATACTGCTAGTAGTGAGGCAAACATCCCACCCGTGGTTGCGTGGGAGGTTGCTCCAGTGCGTGGCAGGAGGTGCAAGACATTCCGGGGCGCTATCTGCTCAGGACGACGTTCCTGAGTCGAATGGTGTCTCTCACCCTGTCACCACCCAGTCTGCAAGATCTGGGCTTTCACAAAGGGTGGGTTTACTTGTAGTTGGGTGCTCCAACGTTAGGCGGGTGATGGAGCCCCTTAGAGAGATGGCTGTCAAGGAGGGGAAGAAGGCCAACGTGCACTCTGTGTGCATACTGGGTGGAGTCATTCCAGATGTGGAATGGGTCCTCCTGGATGCCATGAAGGGTACGGGGTGCAGCCAACTGCAGGTGGTGGCTCACGTCGGTACCAATGATGTGTGTCATTTTGGATCCGAAGAGATCCTCTCAGGTTTCGAGCGGCTTATTAAAGTGGTAAAGACTGCCAGTCTTGCTTGCAAGATGAAAGCAGAGCTCACCACCTGCAGCATAGTTGACAGGACCAACTGTGGACCTCTGGTACAGAGCCGAGTGGAGGGTCTGAATCAGACGCTCAGACGGTTCTGCAACCGTGTAGGTTGCAGATTCCTTGACTTGCGCCATCAGGTGGTGGGTTTCCAGGTTCCTCTGAATAGGTCAGGAGTCCACTATACACAGGAAGCGGCTACACAGGCGGTGTGGTGTGGACTGGGCGTTTTTTTTTTTTTTTTTTTTTTTTTTATTTTTTTTTTTTATTTTTTTTTTATTTTTTTTATAGGATAAAAAGCTTCGGGGAAAAACAAAATGGGCCATTTCAAAGGGTGCAGGTGCAGAGATTAGCCTGCTTAGCCATAACAGGCGGAATTAGCAGCACAGCAACTGTTGGGATGGAAACCATGCTAGATATGCCCCCATTACACCTTTGGGTCAAGATGGAGGCAGCGGCTGGTGCATACAGGCTCAAATCTGGCAATAACTGGAACTCTTTGGGATATCCAGAATCACACACTAAAATAGTGAGTGAAGTAAATATAGGAAAGGTTGGGGAAATGCCAGCCGACTATATTATAACCCCATACTGCTTCAACAAGCCTTTCAATATAACAGTGGGAGAAAATAGTTCGACACCGTACGGGGGATATTTTCTGGTTCACTGACGTGTCAAAATCAGACCAAGGTGTTGGGTCTAGGGTATATGGGGGGCAGCCAAGACTGGAGGGCGTCATCTCTCTAGGAAAACTGGCCTCAGTATTCCAGGCGGAAATCACTGCCATCAGGGTGTGTGTGGAGGAGAATTTGCGTAGGTGCTACAAAGATTGTAGCATCTATATCTATTCAGACAGCCAGGCAGCCCTGAGATCACTGGCAGCTCCTGCAACAAGGTCTAAAATTGTTGCAGAATGTCACAGGGTTCTAGTGGAGCTAGGGTAAAGCAATAGAGTAAACCTATTGTGGGTCCCTGGCCACTCGGGGATCAGTGGCAATGAACATGCCATCAGATTAGCCATGATGGGGGCAGAGACTCCATTTATTGGACCGGAACCTGTCCTGACAATCACCAAGGCAATGATCAAATTGGAGCTACGTAACTGGCTCAGAAGACAGCACGTAGAATATTGGACCAAAGTCCATCAACACAAACATGGCAAGGTAATGATGCCAAAGCCATGTTTTAAAAGAAGCTCTGCAATCCTGGGTCTGAACAAGAGAGAGATTAGACTCATGGTTGGATTGCTGACAGGCCATGGGAATTTCAAAAATCACCTACATACAATGGGAATAACAGAAGAGGATCCTAAATGTAGGATCTGTGATGACGGTGATGAAACTGCATCACATCTAATCTTCAAATGCATTGCATTGGAGAGTAAAAGGCACAGAACATTTGTGACAACCAGACCCGAAGAAATTGTGTCTAATAAAGAACTGGTAAAGGGACTCCTTGCACTGTTCAAGGGCATTGGTTGGCTTTACTAGACATACAGGGAGCGATACCGCACAATAAACTCAGTTTCGGTGCGGGCAGAGTCGGGTTGGACCAACACTGTATTGGCTTCCCTGAAAAAATCAAATCAAATCAAATCAAGGGTGCAGGTGGATCACAGGAGAAATGTAGATCCGGAAACTATTGGTATAACAGTTGTAAATTGTCGTAGCTGTGTCGGGAAAGTACCAGAACTCCAAGCGTTAATAGAAAGCACTGAAACACACATCATTATAGGCAGCGAAAGTTGGCTCAAGCTGGAAATAAGTTCAGAAGAAGTATTTGCAAAAGATCTAACGGTGTTCAGAAAGGATAGATTAAACAAAATAGGTGGGGGCGTGTTTGTCGCCGTCAAAAGTAGTATTTCATGTAGCGAAGTTGAAGTTGATAGTTCCTGCGAGCTATTATGGGTAGAGGTTGTACCCGAAAATCGTAAGAAGTTAATAATCGGTTCCTTTTACCAGCCTCCCGACTCTGACGATACTATAGCAGAAAGATTCAAAGAAAACCTGAGTCTAATTACAAAACATACCCAACTCACACGATAATAGTAGGTGGTGATTTTAATTTACCCTCGATCTGTTGGCGAAATTATATTTTCAAATCAGCAGGTAGGCATGAAACATCGTCCAAAATTGTACTCAACGCATTCTCTGAGAATTACTCCGAACAATTAGTTCATGAGCCAACTAGAATTGTAAATGGATGTGAACACACACTTGATCTCTTAGCAACAAATAATTCTGAGCTCATAACGAGCATCAAAACGGATACAGGTATTAGTGAACACAGAGCTGTCGTAGTGAAATTGAATATCAAAGGTCCCAAAGTTACCAAAAATAAACACAAAGTATATTTGTTCAGGAAAGCAGAAAGAAACAAAATACATTGCTTCTTGAAAGACAGCTTACACTCGTTTCTAACACTAAACGTAGGTGTAGACCAGTTGTGGCTCAATTTCAAAGAAGTGGTATCGACAGCAATTGACAGTTTTATACCAAATAAATTAATAAAAGAAGGAAGTGATCCCCCTTGGTACACAAAACAGGTCAGGACACTGTTGCGAAAGCAAAGGAAAAGGCATACTAAATTTAAACAAACACAAAATCCCCATGATTGACGATCGTACTCAGATGCTCGAAATTAGCGAGGATTTCAATGCGAGATGCCTACAATATTTATCACAGCGAAACTCTTTCTCGAAATTTGACTGAAAACCCAAAGAGATTTTGGTTATATGTTAAATATACTTGGGGCAAATCACAAACAATACCATCACTACGTGATAGTAAAGGCGATCCTGCTGATGACAGCGCTACTAAAGCAGAGTTATTAAACACAGCTTTTAGAAACTTATTCACCAAAGAAGACAAAACCAATATTCCAGATTTCGAATTACGAACAGATGCCATAATGAGTAACGTAGAAGTAGATATCATCAGAGTAGTGCAGCAACTAAAATCACTTAATAAGAACAAGTCTTCTGGTCCGGATTGTATACCCATTAGATTTCTATCTGATTATACTGAAGCGATAGCCCATTACTTAACAGCTATATACAACCGCTCTCTCATAGAAGGATCTGTACCAAAAGATTGGAACGTTGCCCAGGTCACACCTATATTCAAGAAAGGCAGTAGGATTAACCCACTAAACTACAGTCAATTTGTAGCAGGGTTTTGGAACATATCCTGTATTCAAATATTATGAATTATCTCGAACAGAACGATCTATTGAGCCAAGGTCAACACGGATTTAGAAAATATCGTTCATGCGAAACACAACTAGCTCTTTATTCAGACGAAGTGATGGGTTCTATCAACATAGGTTCGCAAATCGATTCCGTATTTCTTGATTTCCAGAAAGCTTTTGACATTGTACCTCACAAACGGCTTTTAATCAAATTGCGTGGTTATAGTATATTGCCCAAAATTTGCGATTGGATAGGAGATTTCTTGTCAGAGAGGACACAGTTCGTAGTAATTGATGGTAAGGCATCAACTAAAACAGATGTGATATCGGGCGTTCCACAGGGTAGCGTTATAGGTCCTCTGCTGTTCCTTATTTACATAAACGATTTAGGGCAAAATCTAAGTAGCTCTCTTAGGTTGTTTGCAGATGACGCCGTCATTTACTGTCTAGTAAAATCATCTTAAGATCAAAACCAACTGCAGAACGATCTAAATAATATATCACTATGGTGTAAAAATTGGCAATTGACTCTAAATAATAAGTGTGAAGTCGTCTACACGAGTACGAAAAGAAATCCATTAAACTTTGTTTACAAGATAAATCAATCAAAAGTGAAGGCGTAAACTCCACAAAATACCTAGGAATTACTATTACTTCAGACTTAAATTGGAAAGAACACATAGATAATATCATGGGAAAGGCGAACCAGAGACTGTGTTTTATTGGCAGAACTCTTAAAATGTGCAACAGAACTACAAAAGAAACTGCATACACTATGCTTGTCCGTCCAATTTTGGAGTATTGCAGCCCAGTGTGGGATCCTTATCAGGTGGGTTTGACAGAGGACATCGAAAGAGTCCAAAGAAGGGCAGCTCGTTTCGTATTGTCACGATACAGGGGAGACAGCGTTACGGAAATGATACAGGATCTGGGATGGGAATCATTACAACAACGGCGCTTATCGCTGCGGCGTGGGCTACTTACGAAACTGAAATCGCCAACATTCTCCTCCGAATGCGAAAATATATTGTTGACTCCCACTTACATAGGTAGAAATGATCCTCAGAATAAAATAAGAGAAATCAGAGCTCGAACAGAGAGATTCAGGGGTTCTTTCTTCCTGCGCACTATTCGAGAATGGAATGGGAGATAAATAGTATGATTCTGGTTTGATGAACCCTCTGCCAGGCACTTAAATGTGATTTGCAGAGTATCCCATGTAGATGTAGATTGCATTCAATTAACCATTTTTTGCTCTTGTAAATGTTCATCTTACACACACCATTCAAGACAGTCCATTCCGTTCAATTGTTCTTTTAGATCCTCTGCTGTCTCTGACAGAATTACTATGCCATCGGCAAAATGCAATGTTTTATTTCTTCTCCCTGAACTTAAATTCCTTCTCCATAACTCTCCTTGTGTTCTTTCACAGGCTGCTCAATGTACAAGTTACATAAGATTGGAAAAAGGCTACAACCCCATCTTATTCCCTTCCCAACCACTGAATCCCTTTCATGCCTTTCAACTCTAATAACAGCTGTTTGGTGAATGTACAAGATGTAAATAACCATTGTGAAAGGTAGTGTTCAACGGCGACAAGGCCAATAGTGTTGGGGCTGTGGGTGTAGAGGAAGGTGCCATCAACTGTGAAAGCATGGCACCAGGTGGTAAATGAACAGGAACTGTGGAGAGTCGGTGGAGAAAATGGTTAGTATCTTTTATATAGGAGGGTAGGTTGTGGGTAATAGGCCGAAGGTGTTGGTCCACGAGAGCAGAGATTCTCTCAGTGGGAGGACTATAACCGGCCACAATGGGATGTCCAGGGTGGTTGGGTTTGATAAATTTAGGGAGTATGTAGTAGTGTAGTAGGGCATCCCTCAGGATTTGAGGAGGGACTGGAGGTCCTGTTGGGTTTTTGAGATGGAATCATTGTGGCAGGTTGTGTAGGTGGAAGAATCAGACAATTGGCGGAGACATTCCGCGACATAGTCCTTGTAGTCTAAAACCACAGTGGTGGACCCTTTGTCAGCAGGTAGGATAATTAAATCAGGAGCCCCTACCTCGAAGTTCACCTATTCCTCAAAGATGGTCTTATCAGTACCTCTGTCCACATCAAATCTACCAACTATCAACAATATCTCCATTTTGACAGCTGCCACCCATTCCACACAAGTAAGTCCCTTCCATATAGCCTAGCCACACGTGGTCATTGCATATGCAGTGACAAGCAGTCCATCTCCAAATATGCCAAGCACCTCACTGAGGCCTTCACTGACTGCAATTACCCTCCAAAACTTGTCCAGAAACAGATCCCTCAGGCCCTGCCTGTCCAGTAACCCACCAACTACCCCACACCAACCATCCAGCCACAAAGGAGCACCCCTCTTGTGGCCCAGTATCACCCTGGACTGGAGAAGCTAAACTAAGTTCTCCACCAGGATTTCGACTACCTTTCATCCTGCCCTGAAATGAGGAATACCCTACCAAATATCATCCCCCTCCCCTTACAGTCGTATTTTGACGCCCACCTAACCTAAACAATATCCTTGGCTCCCAACCCCTTACCCCATGGCTCATATCCCTGCAACAGACCTAGATGCAAAACCTGTCCTATCCACCATCCCACCGCCATCTACTCCAGTCCTGTCACTAGCATTTCTTATCCCATAAAAGGCCAGGCAACCTGTGAAAGCAGTCATGTTATCTACAAACTGTGCTGCAACCACTGTGTGGCTTTCTATTTTGGCATGACAAGCACCCAGCTATCTATCTGAATGAATGGTCATCGTCAAATAGTGGGCAGGAAACAGCTAGACCACCCTGTTACAGAGCAAGCAGTGCTGCATAGTGTGACTGCCTTCAATGACTGCTACACAGCCTGTGCCATATGAACCCTCACCACAAACACCAGCTTTTCTGAATTACGCAGATGGGAACATTCCCTACAATATATCCTACATTCGCACGATCCCCCACACTTAAACTTTTGCTAGTTCCTGTCTCTACCGCCCTTCCCTTCCTCTCCCTGCCACTCTCTGTCCTTACGTTCGTCTCTAATCTATTCCCCCCACCCTCGCCAAACATCCTCCCTCCCCTCCTCCTTCCCCCTCCTTGCCACTTCCTCATCCCCATCACTGGTTCCTCCGCCTATGTCATGCTGGGTAGTGCAGATCAGCCACAGCGGCCAGAGACGGCGGTGGTGTCTGTGTAAGAGTATGTGTGTATTTTTGAGTCTCTAGTTGACAAAGACCTAAATGGCCGAAAGCTTTAATGTTGTTATCTGTTATTTGTGTCTTTCTGCAGCTCATTGGACAATCTCTGTGGTGAGTAGGCAACCTTTCCGTCTCAAAAATATTGTTGAATCCTCCTTGGAATTTCCATTGTTTAATTGTGCAAGTATGACTGATGGTTCTGGAATTTTCACACCTGCCTGTGCCTGTATTCTTTGAAATAGGTATTATTACATTTTAATTTAAATCCTATGATATTTCACCTGTTTCATATATCTTCCACACCAGGTGAAACAATTTTGTCACGGCTGTCTCTCCCAGAGGCCTCAGTAACTCTGAGGGAATGTCATTTACTCCAGGGGACTTGTTTTGACTTAGGTTTTTTAGTGCACTGTCGAATTCTTCTCTCAGTGTAGTATCTCCTGTATCATCTTCATGTACTTCCTCTTCCCTTTCTACAATATTGTCTTTAAGTTCATTTTTGCAGAGCCCCTCCATGTACACTTTTCACCTTTGCCCTCTATGCCCATAACTGGTATTCCATCTCCTCTTGATATTCATACAGCTTATTTTCCTGACTCGAAATGTCTCTTTCATTTTCCAGTAGGCGGCATATATATTTCCTTTATTTAACAATGGTAAATCCGATTGGAAATGTCAGTAATAGGTAACAACTCACAGTAAAGAGGCTCACTGGGCCGCTGACACGCATGAAAATAGATAATTACATACAGGCAACGTAAGTTTCCGGTCATGGCCTTCATCAGAAAAGAAACACATACATTCACGCAATCACTCAGACAACCATACACACACAACCACCACGTTCGACCACTCCAGCCAGACATGGTGGTTGTGTGTGTATGGTTGTCTGAGTGATTGTGTGAATGTATGTGTTTCTTTTTCTGATGAAGTCCATGGCCAAAAATTTATGTTGTGTGTGTGTGATTATCTATTTTCATGCCTGTCAGCAGCTCAGCCAGCCTCTTTATTGTGAGTTGTTACCTTTCCTCTATTTGTGTGTGTTTCTACAGATTTGAAATTTACTCTGTAGCCACTCCTGCATAGCCATTTTTCACTTCCTGTCAATCACATTTTATAGTTACCTGTACTCATTTTACCTACTTCATTTACTGCATTTTTATAGTTTTTCATTTCATCAATTAAATTCAGGATTTCCTGCAATATCCAAGAATTTTTTGTAGGTCTCACCTATCTACCTATCATCATATAATCATACCACAGAGCTGGATGTCCTTGTGAAAATTAACGGCTGTAGTTTCCCCTTGCTTTCAGCCTTTGGCAGTAACTGTATGGCAAAGCAATGTTATCTGATGTAAACAGGCCATCTTAGTCAGTCATCCAGACTGTTGCCCCTGCAACTACTGAAAAGGCTGTTGACCCTCTTCAGGAACGACAAGTTTGTCTGGCCTCTCCACAGTTACCCCTCCACTGTGGTTACACCTATGATATGGCTATCTATTATCTTTGAGGCATGTGAGCCACCACACCTTGACAATATCTGTGGTTCATGGTGATAGATTATGTAACTATGCTCATTATTTTGACAGTGGCAAACGTTTAATTTAACACCAGTCATTAATAGGTAACTACAGTCATTATATTCAACCTTATCAATATGAACAAGTCTATAAATAACGAGTACTGTTTTTGCAGTTTGCATACCTTGTAATATATCTGTACATTTCTTCCACATTTATTCTAGAAAATTTGTGGTACACCAAATTTAGATCCAGTAACATTTTTACTATGTACAATTTACATTTATAAGAGTAAAGGAGTGACATAAAATAGTGGGACTCACTCAATGAGAAAGGAGAAAAAGTGAAAATGTGATCAATACATACCTGTGCACCATTCCTTCGCAGTGCAGCAGACCGGCATAGTTCATCAGGGTCAACATTTTCCTTTTCCCACAGACTGCCTTTTGGGTCAGATACAGGCTCCGCTGGTGACTGAGACTGTGCAGGTGGACTGAGTTTCGGTAACTTTGCAGGAGCACTGCCATCTGCATGACTATATCCAGAAAATGAACCGACACTTGCACAGTCAGATTGTTCACGTTTGCAGTGCTGTTGTGTTTGATATGAGCGTTCTCGTAACGGTGCCGCAAGAGACGCACGCCGTGGTGGTGACGCGGGTGGATCAGAGGAGTCCGATGCAGCTTCCGAGAGTTCTGCCGCTGCCGATGCCGAAGCTGCAGACGAGTAGCGCGCTCTCACGTAGGGCTGTAAAGGGGGAAAGGTTTGCTGCCGTGTTAACGTAGCAGTTGTACCTCTCATTCCTGAGGAAGGTGGTGCAGAGCCCCTAAGAACAGATGACAGTCGGCTAGCCTCAGTGCTGGTCGTAATACTAGCAATGCTCGGTTCCGGTAGCAAGTTCTCAGCACTGTGATCTGCCGGAGGTGGCTGATTTGCTCCTGCGCCACTACTACTGCTAGATGAAAGTGGTGGCGATAGTGACGGCTCATCCAGCAGCTGCGGGCTGACAGCTGGTGACATGGGTGAAACAGATGGAGGTGGAAGGGGAGAGCCTCTCCGTCGAGGGCTACGGGGCAGAGGAGGAGGGGGGAGGCTTTCTCGGCGGATAACGGTCCGTGAAACTGGTGGTGGCTGAGGAGCACTGAGTGGCACAGAGTGACGCCGACGAGCAGGTGCTGCGTACAGTTGCAAGTCGGCAGCTGCAGGTATGACTGCGGGCAGTGGAAGGAGTTCTGCTCCATCCTCCTGGAAAGATAATACAAATATTATAAGCAAAATACATCTGCTAGTTGATGAAGAAATATACGTATGTGTGTATTGATATTTAAAAACTTTTTAGTGTTCGTAAGTGGGAATCAACCTTGATTTTTTTAAGGCAAAATATTAAAATATTTTTTTTTTCAGGTGAAGGTAGTGTAAAATGTCTTTTCCAAGCTATTCCACATCTCTCTGTACCTTATGCTGCTAAATTGTGGTGTTTTGGTAGTACATATTTAATAGCATTAAATATGTTGTATCATCAACAATGTAAATGGAACTGCCTGGACAGATGTACCTTATAATCAACAAAATATACCATTTGTCGAGTTAAATAGCACAGACCTATGTTTAACATATTCAAAACTGGCCAGGACTTGGCTGTGAAATGGCATCATCCTGGGTTGCTTTAAAATGACATTGCAACATTCAGAAATGTGAAAGAAATGTGCAGTGGTTGAATGTCGGCAATTCCTTTGCTAAGTGTTTAAAAAATGACCTGACCTAATACCCAGAATTACTTTATTCAAAACAATATTATTGCCTCTCATCACATAAATTACACAGTCACAGACATACACAATGAAAACCTACTGTACAATTTAGCTTTTGACCCAAAGAGACATTGAAAACATATACTCATTTACAAAAGCACTGTCACTCACATGATCACTGTTTCCAGCCACTGTGGGTAGACTATGACTGTACCTGATGGTTATGGGGGGTGGCATGGAGGAGGGGGGGCAAGGTTAGTAGGTTATGGGTAGTGGAATATGTTAATACAGCCTGGCAGAGTTGCAGGGGCTAGATAGGGACTGGATGGGCTGATAGAGGCTGCTTTATTCAGATGTCTGTTAAAAAGGGGGCGGGGGTGGATTGGGGGGGGGGCTGGCAAAGGAGAATAGTAGGGAAGAGGAAGATAGGCAGTATCTTGCTGGAATGGAAGGCATATATGGGGCTGGGTTGTGAACAGCAAACGAGAGAAGTGGTCAATGACAGAAACTTGTAAAATTTTAGTTAAGTATTCCTGAACGAAAAGCCAGGTATATAAAAATGAATTTTTATTTGTTTGTTCATATTATAAGTGCTTCTGTACCATTCATCCCATTGTAGTGAAACTCTGTCCATATATTGCATGCACTCACACAAAGGTTATAGGTAAAATTCTATTACTGTACAACACACAGTTCTGGATATCTGGCGGCATGAACACTGAATTGCGTGAAAAATGCCACATCATAAATGACATTTAAATTTATTACATATTTGCCACTACATTCATTTGCTATATATTTTGTGAACAGCACTCTCATATGCCACTGAATGTGCCTACAAAAGTAATCACTGTAGGAAACCTAGTTCAGGATATATGATGTCATAAACAATGAGAGACATGAAAAACTAATGCAGTTTTTCTTTACTGCTGACTCTATTTGCAACACATTTCTCATACAGTAACCAAATATACCACTGAATGAACCTGAAAAATTGTATTATTGTATTAAAAAGGTCAGTGTGTATATAATACTATCATAAGTGCATGGCATGATGAGAGACTTTGACACTGTTTCACCAATTACTAGGAAAGTTGCTTCATTTATGCATGTTTTTATGGAAAAGACTTTTATAATTTGCAAGCTACTATATAGTGCATCCTAGGGGTACCTTTAAACAGACTTTATTTTCAATGATAACCATGGAAGTTTACATATGTGATTCTTTATAGTAAGAGGGGGGGGGGGCTAGAGATGTGGCACAGAAAGGGCATTGGGCCACCCCTTAAAATGAACCATGGCAATTCCAAAGGAAAAGGCACAAGTAAAAAAGAAGAGGACAGGACAACTGAGGTAGCAGAGTTGAACAGAGGCAGGAGATTGACATGGGGGGGGGGATGGGTAGAGGCAGAGGAAGGAATAGATTAACAGAGAGAGAGAGAGAGAGAGAGAGAGAGAGAGAGAGAGAGAGAGAGAGAGAGAGATGGATTTTCAAGATTTTGAAATAAATAAATACCCAGACAAATGTTGGGTTTTCAGCTAATTGCTAAATATATACAGAAATTGGATCTATATAAGAATACAGTTGTTAATTAAGTGGAATTGTCTATGTTCAGAAGTTTTCGTTTCCATTTGAGTATTGTGTCTAGTGTGGTGAAAATATAAATGGACATCATGTTCCACAGACAACTGATCCTATCTAAGTCACAGAATGTGTAGCTTTCCGTAAGAGTATTTATTGCTCTGTTTTGCACAGGTTTGCTCACCAAACTCGCCTAGTGCCACAAACATTTTAATGAATTATACACTTAAACCTTCCTCACAAATCACACCGGCCAGTGGTGAAAACCATACAGAAATCTGTTCAGTAATTTTCTGAGTTTATTGTGGACAGACAAATGTGGTGCAAAGACTTAGTTTTATACTATTTATAGATATGCATTCTGTGATAAGTGACTAGAACAGATTGTTCAGAAGTCTACTCTCAACTGAAATCCATGCTGTCCCAGGAGAAATGAACAATATTCAGGGATACAAAAGTAAGAAACACATGAAGCAAAAGAAAAGTCTAGTAAACAAGGGCTTTAAAATACACACACTAAGAGTTAAGAGCTCTACTTCAACTTCAATACCATGAAACAAATCTCATCTACTTTAAGCTTTTTGCTTTCCATACATTGAGAAGAGATATTCTATGCAAAAACAAGGGCGAAGATGTCACAAATGTGGTCTTTAAAGTGCATACCTTAAACAGCTAAGATGACTTACTCCCAAAATATATATATTGGCTTTCTACAGTATGTCTGCCTAGGTGTACTTGTGTCTGTGTGAATGTGTGGGCATGTGTGCATTTGTTTACCCTCCTTTTTTTCCCCCAAGGTAAGTCTTTCCTCTCCCGGGATTGGAATGGCTCCTTACCCCCTTCCTTAAAACCCTCATCATTTCCTTTTCCCTCTCCTTCCCTACTGCCTGAAGACGCAACTGGGTTGCGAAAGCTTGCGATTGTGTGTGTGTGTGTATTCATTTATTTATTTGTGATGCTGTCACACCTGTGCTCCTTCGCCTGGTGAGTAATCTTCGTCTATTTTTTATATTTTATTTTTCCTGCTAGGAATTTTTCGTCTATATATATATATATATATATATATATATATATATATATATATATAATAGATGAAGAACACTTACCAGGCGAAGGGGCACAGGCAGTAATAGCAACAAATAAACACACAGACACACACACACTCAAAAATGCTAGCTTTCGCAGCCTAGCTGCTTCATCAGGCAGAAGGGAAGGAGAGGGAAAAGGAAATGATGAGGGATTTAAGGAAGGGGGTAAGGAGCCATTCCAATCCCGGGACAGGAAAGACTTACCTTGGGGGAAAAAATGGAAGGTAAATAAATGCACATACACCCACACATTTACACAGACACAAGTACACTTCAAGTATATATATATATATATATATATATATATATATATATATATATATATATATATATATATATAGCTTTTTTTAACGATGGTAGACTATCCATAATACAATGTCTCTGTAAAGAAACCTCTAAAGAAACACACACTATTGAATAATAGGTACAAAATGAAGTGTACTTAGAGACAGGAAGATGCTGAATGAAAGTGTAGATTGACCAGAAACCAATCCACAAATATGAATATTGTAGTAGAGTATTTTTGAAAAAGGAAACCCAAAGAAACTTGGTTATATGAAAGGCTTTTAATGGTACCAAATTTAGTGTTCACACACTTCTGAAGCTTTGCCCACTATATGAAATTACGCACACATCACACTTGTCAACAAAAAGGGTAGCAGAAGTCATCCACAAAATACCAACCTATAGAGTGTTAGAACTAGGAATGGGTCAAACCCAATTTTACCGAATTGAATCCGAATACCAATCTCCAATCAAACACGTGGCGAATTCCAAACCCAAAACAAACGAATGCAAATAATCTGTCAAGTGAAGTACATGTATTTAAAAATAATTATTACTCTATCACAATCAGTGATGAAGATAAAACCTTCTGGGATGGATCCCAAATGACAATATTACAGTAAAATTGAAGAAATTAAATTTCTTTTAGATTTTTATTTTAAATAATAAGGATTTTTTAATACCCCCACTCCCATTAAAAGAAAATTGTTGAAACATTTTGACAAATATGTTGTTTAGATGCTCTCAAAGACAAGAAACTTTCTTCACCCTATTACAAACTGTTTCATTTTGAAGAAACAAAAAATAATTGCACAATGAAGTCCTAGCAAGGAAAGAATGGCATTTTTTTTTTTTTTTTTTTTTTTTTTCAAAGTTGAAGAGTCAAAAATAAAACCTGAAAACATGAGTAGATATTTTGGAAGTTGGAAAAATAGATTCTCAAAAAATAGTATGTGTAGAAGTTAAGTAATTTTATAGTGACACATCAGGCATTCCATGAGTAACAGACAGGACATTCAGACACAGGGAAATCTGCTTTTATTCAACATGTCTGTAATTGTTATTGCCACGAAGACATTTCAGAACTGTGAAAAATACTTAACACTCAGATTGCACATTCCAGAGGGTTAAGCAATGGTAATTTGTAGGTTTATTTATTCTTTCAAACATTTATGATCATGTAACTTGTCTGCACAGAATTTATAGTCGTAGAAGATTTAAAAATCAGTACTAGAAGTCAGTTGCCATCGTTCATTTCTAGCTATTCCCGTTCAGCATAAGAATACTACAAATGTAAACATTAACATGATACATATATTCTCCCATTCACCATTGTCTTTTGGATTTGTTAGGTGGATGGAATTTAAATGTGGTAACAGTTAACATGGCAGAATACATGGTGTAATGTTTAGATTTGTATTATTCCTATGGAGAAGAGAAAGTGGAATTTATTATTCATGCAGGGCCAGCTCATCCATATAGGCAATCCAGGCAATTGTCTAGGGTGCTCGAATTTGGGGGGGGGGGGGGGCAAATTTGTTTTGCACAACGAACCCCTTGTTCTCATGATGCAGTTTACTTTGCTGTTGCGTTGGTATCCAGAAGACAGGAATTAGGCGCCATAAGACCACACACATAATCAGTGGTAAAAAGGAGTATAACTTTCATTGTGCCAAATAACAAAGGGCATGCCTTACATTTGTACACAAACAAAGGGTAAAATACAATAAATAGTTTTTTACTTAAGCCCTCCTGTGTATTACTGCTGCCATTAGGTAACCAGTTTATTGGTTATAAAGATCCCCTTCTATTTGTTCATAATGATGCTATAAATAATTATTCTTAGGTGTAAAATGGTTTTGTGATGCAGTGAGGAAATAGTTATGTCTCATCAAGTGAAGTAGAAGAGGGCTTTCCCAACTACGTATCTTTGCTGTTGTCGAACATATACGTCCACACACTACAGTAACGGAAGGGATGAAGCATTTCAGTTTAGTTGTAGTAATGTGAAATGTTAGCTACCCCCACTGCCGTCATTTGAGTGCACCTTGCCCGCGGGCACTTGCAAGTTCTACTTCTACATGGGATACTCTGCATATCACATTTAAGTGCCTGACGGAGTTTGCAACAGTAAGTAGAGTTTCAGGAGTTTCAGTCTGTTACACTATTTTTGTGGTACTTTTTTTTTCCTGGGAAAACCCTACCCCCACCTTCCTCCCACGAGAACAGCTCGCACTTTAGTTTAAGAACAGACTGATCGACTATACCCCTCCCAGCATTTTCTGTCCCGTTCTCCCCTGAGTGAAGTACTGTATTTGTAAAAATGGACTTAGAGACATTGTTGGCCAACCTAATTTAGTTACTGCACTAAGACTGTTGCTTACTCTTCATGTGTCTGCAGGCAGGATGAGTGCATCTTCTAAAAATTATAACTCTTATCTGTCATCCATAATGACTTAAAAAAACTTGTGGAGTTGGCAACTTTGTCAATTGAACGAGAAACAGCCAACAATATTTATTTAAAGGAGATTGTCTCAGATTTTGCAAAAGCCAAGGCAAGAAAAATGAAATTTGTGTGACTCTTTGAATAATGAAGCTTATAATTTTAATCAATTGCAGAAAATTATCAACCAAAATCTTTTTAAAAGACAATGTAAAAACGATGAAAAAGTAACATTGTTGTATAAAAGTGTATTATGTGTAAAATGGGTAAATATGTTTATGTAATGTATATGTTGTGATTATGTATTTGAATAAAAAAAAGATGCAATGTGTAGTTTATGATGATGTTTTCTTGCTATTTTTATTCAATGGGGTGCCATTAAAATCATTTGCCTAGGGTGGCGAATTTGTTCGAGCCGGCCCTGGATTCACGATTAATAGGAACAATCCCTTGGCCCTAACAGAAAAACACAGACTTTCCAGTCAGTTTCATATGGTAGCTTTTAGATAAGACTTCAAATGTACAGCTATCGTATCAACACTAAACACTTACTAAATAAGAATGGAAATAACTATAAAACTAAATGCAGATATATAAAACAATTTTACTAGACTTATAATACAAATTTTACGAAATGTTTATACTAGCAATTAGATACCGGTACGTTAATTCTGAATCACTATCACTTTCTTCCTTGTTATTCAATTCCTTCGTACTACAGAGCATCATCCCTAGTACAATCTAGTGAATTGAATATCGAACATTTTTATATGCCTGTTGTTCAATCTGATTTGGAACCCACTTCCATGTATCATCATTCCATTGGCACACTTGCACATTTTATACGACCCGTTAGTGTCGACTGTCTGTCACTTTGCGAAAGGCAGTCAGTGTAGACGTGTTTAAGCTTGACCTGAAATGATTTATTGAAACAGACGTCAAGTGGTTGCTGAATTGACGTCATCCCGCATGGATTGCGCACAATTAGAACTTTTTTTCCCACTTAATAAATAACTTTCTTGTTGAAATCCTAGTGCTTCATTACAGTTCACATACCCCAGCACTTCACAAAATTCTACTAAATACTACTAATATCTGAAAGACTGCTACATTTGAAGCTGAGCAATACTTAAATTCTATTCCCTTCATTGGATGGTGTATTAAAATTCAATAGTCAAAAATAAATGTTCAAATCAAATGTTTGTTAAGTTCATGAGACTTAACTAAGGGGTCATCAGTCCCTAAACTTACAAACTACTTATCAACTACCTTATACTAAAGACGGCACAAATATCCATGCCCAAAGGGGGATTCGAACCCCCGACCGTAGTGGCCATGCAGACCGTGACTGGAGCGCCTCAGTCTCCTCGGCCACCGCGGCCGGCGTCAAAAATAAAAAGGAAATTAGACTCGTCTTCATTTTTATTTTTTTATGAGCCCAAAACTTTTAGCACCAATATTTATATTTGCACCTACAAATCAAGCCGGTGTAGCACTGCTTATATCAGATGGGAAAAGTTACTTGTTGTGGCTCCTAGCACCATTTTTTAGAACTTTGTTCACTTTGTACTCGGTTTAAGCCGCAGGCCCCAAAAACTGGAAAAAAGTGCAGATTAGATTCGGGTAAATATGCTAGTTTGTTTTCACAATAGCCACGCAACTACTTAAGTTTCGTAGTGGTTTCACATGAATAAATTCAAAGTGAGATCATTTTGTTTTTATGATGTCACGTCTTTCAGCGGATCTATTGAAAATAAAGTAAATAATGCAAATGAAAGCACACTGTTATGCAAAGTAAACTACAACATTCATAACTGAAGGTTTCCATATAACACTTTGAATTCAAGATTATTTACTATTTGGCCATTATACATTGAATCTCGAATCCAAAGCCAGTGTACTAGGTTCAGCAAATAATGGATTTGGCGAAACACTCAGACACAACCCTAGTTAGAACAGATTCTGAGCTCAAATATAACTACTGGCAGGAATCTTATACAGGATGACCTCCTTCACACTAACTTGCATGAATCTCACAAACATAAACCATGTGAAACAACTTACACTTTTCTCACGTGGCATATTGAATGCTACAGATCAAATTAGTCAATTACATGCAATATTTCTTGATTTCTGAGAAACCTTTGACTCAGTACCAATCCATGGTTATATTGTGAAACATGGTTGTATGGGTTATCAAACAAAATTAGTGAGTGGATTTCGTTCATGTCCATAGCACTCCACAAGCTACATGTGTCCCCTGGGTGGTGATAAAGAATGATCAGTTCAAGGAAAACATCCAACGCCAAGAAGTTAAGGGAGCCATAAAATCCCAGCGATCTCCTGGCCAAAAATACTGATTAAAATCTCACAAAATGTGGATAAAAAGGTCCTTCTAAGTGCCCCCTTGCCAAGAATCTTGGCCCAATTATCAGAATTTGCCAGATTAACATTGAAGGAATGAGTAGATCCAAATGCTAAGTTCTGCACCAAATCCTATCACAGAATGTAATTGATATTGTTGCTAGTTAGGAAACCCATGCTGCAGATGAGAAGCACGTCCAGGCATAGTGGCAAAATTCCAGGCTATCACCTAATAGGAGCAACATACCATCATGCTTATGAAGTGGCAACATATGCCCGAACAACAATCAAAAATGTCAGTCTCTCTTCATCCTCCGATCTTAATGACATTCATGAAGTGCAATTGAAATAGGTGACGTAACCATAACTAACATATACAAACCTCCCAGTTACATTGTGGCCTCTCCAAGTTATAGTACATCATAGCATCCTGCAGTGTACGTTTGAGACTTTAAGAGTCATCATACTCAATGGAAGTACAGGGACAGCGAAGAAAATGGTCAAAGGCCAGTTAATTGGGTGGATGCCACCAATTTGTACTTGATATTTGATGCGAAAGATAGGGGAATGTTCAAGTCAACAGCATGGAGCCAGGAGTACAACCCAGACCTATGCCTCATGAGCACCAATGAAGGCAGACTACCAGTGCCGACATCACTCCAAGTTCTACAAGACTTCCCACATAGTCAGCACCGAGAGATACCGTATATACTCGAGTAAGCCGCACCCTCGAGTAATCTGCGCACCCCCAAATTTTGACCAAAAAAAATTTACACCGATTTGTGTAGATGAGGATACCACCCGTCGGCTTTGTACAAACATGTGAGATCAGCCATTGGGATGTAACATCTATTAAATTTCAAAACAACATGTAAATATCAAAACAATTGACTCCACACTTATTGAGAGAGCTGCACAGGGTTGTCACCCAACGCTTATAGAATCAACCGTTAATAAATAAATGGAGCTGAGACTGGTATTACACAGTCATACATTATTATAAAAGTCGATATGTCATATATTTACATGAAAGCTATTTGATAGTGTAATAGGTTGCTTCAACATAGGCCTACATGTATTTTTCATCAAAGAAATATCATCAAATGTAGCGCCTCGCCGTATATTTGATTATAAAAGTTGCTTGTCTTCTCTCCACTGCAATGCAAAATGTATCCACTCTGAATGCTAGCATTGCTGTTGCTTATCGACATGTGCATGTGTTTGAACATAGCTGCAATGCTGTGCTGTAATTAACATTTAAACCCAGTAGCATGAAATCACTGTAATTCTGTCTTCTCCAGATATAGTCTTTGTCACGTGCGGATACCGGTGTGAGTAATATGGTGGTATTGAACTGAATAATACCCAACTTAGGTGGATAACATACTTTATTACTCAGAAAGATGGTACCACAAACTAGTCATTCTTACATCAACAATGCAACTGTCCGTAAGCGCCAGCTGTGTGGCAAAAAAAAAACCTGCTGGAAAGATACGCTATTATTATTATCTACGATCTTGAAATAAGATGACCATAATACCCCTTTTTAACACCACAATGAAGAAATATTATGAATATTTGATAATATTTCTTTGTCAAAAATTATATTGAAAATATAATCATGTAATACCCACCTGAAGGGATTTGTTTTTTAAAGTGGAGTAATACCATTCTATTGTGTTTTGTTGTTGCAGATGGAGTAATACCAACCGATATTCGAGTAACCCCACACCCCACTTTTTCGTTCATAAATTTGGAAAAAAAAAAAAAAATGCGCGGATTACTAGAGTATACAGGGTAATACCACCAAAAATGAAACAGTCAAAAATCATCGCTATACTTAAACCAGGAAAAATGTATGACGATCCATAGAATTATCACCCTATTGCATTACTGAGTGCCATCTACTAGCTCCTTGAAAGGCTATTATATAACAGAATCAGCCCAGTGATTTTTGAGAAACTATCAGTGGATCAAGCTGGCTTCCATCAATCACGAAGTTGTGCTAATCAGGTCCTGTCTCTAACTACCTTTATAGAAGCAGGATACCAGATGAAGATAAGAATATCTGCTGCCTTTATAGATTGAAGTGTAGTCTACGATACAGTGTGGAGACATGGTCTGATTTATGAATTCCTACTGGTGATCCCATGTCAGAAAGCAGCACAGCTTATCGACAATATGTTTAACTGCAGAAATTTTGCTGTTGTAGTAGGAAAAGATATCAACGCACCCAAAACACTGAAAACGGCTTGCCATAAGGTTCTGTGCTTGTTACCCTCCTCTTCAGCTTGTATTTATCTGACATGCCTGAAACACAATCTGGAAAGTATGGTTACGCAGACGACTGTGCCATTGTTACTTGGCTCAGTGTGTTTGAAAGAACGGAAGTAGTCCTCAGTTCAGACTTGAAGAGACTTGGCAAATATTTTTTCCAGTGGAGATTACGGCCCAACCCAAATAAAATAGAAGTCTCCTGTTTCCACCTCTGCAATAGGCTTGCTGACAGAACCCTAAACGTTTATTTTGAGGGAAAAAGACTTCGCCACAACACGCATACTAAGTACCTAGGCATCACTTTCGACCGTACACTCGCCTATAAGGAAAATCTCGCAAAGTTAGCTATGAAGTTGAGGAGCAGGAACAACATATTGAACAAATTATGTAGTACTAGTTGGGGATCGTTTGCGGACACACTGCGAACTACAGCTCTTGGACTCGTCTACTTGGCTGCAGAATATTGTGCGCCAGTGTGGCTGAAGAGCGCGCGCGCGCACACGCACGCACACACACACACACACACACACACACACACACACACCATGCACATTATCAGTGGGACAATTCGTTCTAATCCCACTTACTGGCTGCTGGTACTGAGTCATACCCCACCGCCAGATGCCAGAAATAAGTGCGTCCTCATGCATAAATATCAAAAGATCCTGGGTAACCCTCAGCTACCACTGCTAAAAGACATAGCCCATGCCAAACGCAAAAGGCTAAGATCAAGACATCCGCCCATTGTTACAGCCAAGGACCTTTCGGAAAGCAAGTTCGATGTCCTCCAGTCATGGACTGAACAATGGGGACAAAACTGCACTGCACAATGCTGAAGCCTGCCCTGGATCGAGGAGAAGCCCCCAGGGTTCCATCAGCCCCACACCATGGGGTCAACCCTCAACTAAATACACACCAGACATGGGAGATGTGCAGACGCGCTTCACAAATGGGGAAAATCGCCTCCCCAGAATGTGAATGTGGCACGGAGAGGCAAACTGTGAAACATATTGTTAAGGATTACAGAAACTGCGCATACAGTGGAACATTCAGTGACTTTCTATTTGGGACTAGTCATTCTATAAAATATGTAAAAAATCTAGACTTTGTTCATAAATCAATAATGTCAAAATAAATAGTTAGTGGATTGAGGGTTTTTTGCTATGGACACAGCACGTTATCTTAGATGCAAAGTGATAAACAGATCACATTTTCAAAATGAAACTTTCACTCTGCAGCGGAGTGTGCGCTGATATGAAACTTCCTGGCAGATTAAAATTGTGTGCCGGAACCGGGACTCGAACCTGGGACCTTTGCCTTTCGCGGGCAAGCACTATACCGACTGAGCTACCCCGACACAACTCACGATGCCGCCTCACAACTTTACTTCCACCAGTACCTCGCCTCCTACTTTCCAAACTTAACAGAAGCTCTCTTGCAAACACGCAAGACTAGCACTCCTGGAAGAAAGGATATGGTGGAGACATGGCTTAGCCACAGCCTAAGGGATGTTTGCAGAATGAAACTTTCACTCTGCAGCGGAGTGTGCGCTGATATGAAACTTCCTGGCAGATTAAAACATCCCATAGGCTGTGGCTAAGCCATGTCTCCACCATATCCTTTCTTCCAGGAGTGCTAGTCTTGCGTGTTTGCAAGAGAGCTTCTGTGAAGTTTGGAAAGTAGGAGGCGAGGTACTGGTGGAAGTAAAGTTGTGAGGCGGCATCGTGAGTTGTGTCGGGATAGCTCAGTCGGTAGAGCGCTTTCCCGCGAAAGGCAAAGGTCCCAGGTTCGAGTCCCGGTTCCGGCACACAATTTTAATCTGCCAAGAAGTTTCAAATCAGCGCACACTCCGCTGCAGAGTGAAAGTTTCATTCTGGAAACATCCCTTAGGCTGTGGCTAAGCCATGTCTCCACCATATAATTCCTTCCAGGAGTGCTAGTCTTGCGTGTTTGCAAGAGAGCTTCTGTGAAGTTTGGAAAGTAGGAGGCGAGGTACTGGTGGAAGTAAAGTTGTGAGGCGGCATCGTGAGTCGTGTCGGGGTAGCTCAGTCGGTAGAGCGCTTGCCCGCGAAAGGCAAAGGTCCCAGGTTCGAGTCCCGGTTCCGGCACACAATTTTAATCTGCCAGGAAGTTTCATATCAGCGCACACTCCGCTGCAGAGTGAAAGTTTCATTCTGGAAACATCCCTTAGGCCGTGGCTAAGCCATGTCTCCACCATATCCTTTCTTCCAGGAGTGCTAGTCTTGCGTGTTTGCAAGAGAGCTTCTGTGAAGTTTGGAAAGTAGGAGGCGAGGTACTGGTGGAAGTAAAGTTGTGAGGCGGCATCGTGAGTCGTGTCGGGGTAGCTCAGTCGGTAGAGCGCTTGCCCGCGAAAGGCAAAGGTCCCAGGTTCGAGTCCCGGTTCCGGCACACAATTTTAATCTGCCAGGAAGTTTCAGATCAACATCTTTCTAAAATTGCCTAGTTCACTCTTCTGTCTCTATTAGAACATATGTTACAGCAGTTTTGTCAGCAGTGTTTCTAACATTGTCTGCACATTTTTAGAACTTTGAGTGGCCTTTACTCTGGTCTTACTTGTACTAAAATTCTGTAATTTGGTATTTTTCTTTTTCTTCTCATGTGCAATGAATCTTTTTCTGACAAATGTTGTGACCAAAAAATAAGTTGCATGTGTATGAGTATCTATCTTTCATATCACCTTCTATTCTTTGCTTCTATGTTTACAAAAAGGTATTTCTTTCACAAATACTGCCCAAATATTAAAATTACAAAAGTAAAATTTGAAAGGAAATGAGGTCCAAGTATGAATGTTTTATGCATTATTGATCACATATACATCAAGTGAATGTGTTGTCAAGTGTATATAGCAAAGAGCAAAACATTAATCTTGGTAGCATTATTTTCAAAAATTTAACAAAAGTCTCCATAGTGGGAAACAGAGCACAGATTTTACAATAGGAATAGTAAGTATAAATTCAATTATTTCTATACAAAATATAACTAACTGCACATTGAACATACCTCTTCTGCCTGTATGACTTCATCTTCCTCATCAAGCTCAGGTTCAGGCTCAGCGTCTGAAATTTCTGTGCGAGTTTCTTCTGCTAGCTCCTGTTGGACTAATGCCTCCCACCGTGCTTGATTGGTACGTAGATGAGACATCATTCGACGAGAAAGGGGTGTTCCTAGGAAACGGTGCCACTCCTCCACTAATGGTGAAACCACAAACCGAAAGAAGCCTGCTTGGATCTTTGGCACAGAAGTAGTCTGCCGATCACATAGTGATGTGACTGGCAAGTTTAGCTGTCGTTCATAATCTCCTTGACGGAAGAACTCCTCACAAACCTGTGAACATATGATCAAGTGTTTGCTGGCATGTGAATAGAAAAAGTGAATGAGAAAGATAAATTATTTATACTATATCCATAGTCTAATTAGACACTGCGCAGTGAGACTTTATGCTTTTTCCTGAACCACATTTATCACTGATAATATTAATGAAAGTGTGACTATATGCTGTAAGAACCTGCGTATAGGGATATGTATGGTTCTGATTTAGAAGTTTGGCTCGGTGTTATCTTGGTGTCGAACTGTACGTGTCTGCTTTCATTCCCCAGCAACTACTTTAGTTGCACATATTATGTTTTACCTGTGATCCAGTAGTTAAAAACACTCTATACATAGGCTTTAGTTTGTGAAACAAGTAAGAATTATTACATAAATAACCAGTTAATTATGAAAAGGGTTTATTGTAATGTTTGCAAATGATGTATACAAAATCAGAGATTTATTTGGATAAGGTTTATTCATTCAAATTGGTTCCTTATTGGCCGATCACCATCCTTTCCAAAACCGTACACATCTTAACACAACATATTTCTTTATGTAAAATATGACTATCTGAAACCACTTCCTTAATAACATTATTTTACTACAAAAAGGGCTGTTAATTAGTATTACATAAAGTCTGAAATAAATAAATAGGCAAGCCAGCTTCCATGAGCTTGACAGTGCATGCCACACAATATTTACGTAATTTACTGGCAAATTGTACAATAAATCAACACCTTAAATTAAACATATGATAGTCGATTACTGATGGAAATTCTCCACAGAGATGTTAAAATGTTCTTGAAAAGAGAGAGAGATTGGCTGGCCAGTACTTACCTCAGTTCTGTACTGCCGACAGTCTCACAAAAACACAAACATTGAAACAAAAAATAGGACAAATATATTCCTTTGTCAGGTACGAGAGTAGGGAAGAGAAAGAAAACATAAGGGAAAGGTTGTTCATAACCTAGGCCATCAGAAGATGTTTGATTTGTGGAAATCCACACATCAAAGAACTTATTAAGTATAGGAGTGAGTGAGTACACAACTTAAGAAACTATAACTGCATAATCATAGCAAAAAATCTAGGTCTGAACAAAACAGATTACATATGATTTATATATGATGTCATTATATAAGAAGGTTAATAATCATGATGAAGTGTCTGATGATACAGAGCATTTTACTGTACCAGTTATTACAACAACCACATGTGGTAAATATGTATTTGAGCTAACTAATGTTAAGTATTGAGTAAATATGTAATGTTTTATGTATGATGGTTGTTTTCTTTTATTTTATTTCTCTCTTTAAGTTCAAATGTGTGCCTCTTCTTAAATTACTAAGCTGTTTATCTAACACCTAATAATGAAGTTGCTGTCAGTTGAGTCCAGTGCCAGCTGCCACCAGTGCCACATCGTTACAGCGCTAAGTATCTGAATTTAATTTGTGTCAAATTTAATTTGCCAGTCTAGTTCATTTTCGGTAGTACTGTTTTAAGAGGTTTACTCCTACGTACTTGCAGATTTCGTTTGTACTACTGTTTTAATAGTTTATTCTATCGTATTTGATAAATACCGTTGTGTTTAGTCTTCGTCTTTGACCGGTGTATTTCAAAACAAGTCAGAGACCGTTACTAAAGTTTGTTATCAGTCAGTCCAGTGCCAGCTGCCACCAGTGCCACATCGTTACAGCGCTAAGTATCTGAATTTAATTTGTGTCAAATTTAATTTGCCAGTCTAGTTCATTTTCGGTAGTACTGTTTTAAGAGGTTTACTCCTGCGTACTTGCAGATTTCGTTTGTACTACTGTTTTAATAGTTTATTCTATCGTATTTGATAAATACCGTTGTGTTTAGTCTTCGTCTTTGACCGGTGTATTTCAAAACAAGTCAGAGACCGTTACTAAAGTTCGTTATCAGTCAGTCCAGTGCCAGCTGACACCAGTGTCGTGGCGTTAACAGCGCTAAGCTGCCGGACTCAGTTTTGTTGATTCGACAGTGTAGTTACCACTGACCACAGTTAAGTCAGCAGCCAGCCGCCTTCATTATAGTACTAGGCTTCTTTAAAGTTGCTAATTGCTGTTAATTGTATCGATAGGATGGATAGGATGTGTGCCTGCTGTGTGCGGACGCAGGAGGAGTTGGCCGCGGTTCGCGAACAGCTGAGCGTGCTGTTGGCTACGGTCAGCCGTCTTCAGGCTGCTGTCTCAGGGTGCAGCGATGGTGGGGAGTCTGGTGCGTCGAGTGGGACACCTCAGGTGTCTCACGCTTCGCTCTCTGTCCCTGCTACCGAGGCACCTTCAGGTGTACCGGACGTCGTCGAGCCGCCTTCTCCGCAAGGGGAGTGGCGGGTTGTACGGCGTTCGCGTCGCTCGAGGCGGAAGGCCAATGTGGAGGCTGGACGTCCGTCTGCGCCCGTTCGCCCTGTGAGTGAAAGTGTGGCCACTCCTTCAGCAGGGTCCGAGCAGGTGCACGGGGGGAGGGGATTATTAGTTATTGGGAGCTCCAATGTCAGGCGCGTGATGGAGCCCCTTAGGCAGATAGCGTCCAGATCTGGAAGGAATTCCAACGTGCACTCTGTGTGTTTGCCGGGGGGCCTCATCCGAGATGTGGAGGCGGCCTTGCCGGCGGCTATCGAGGGTGCGGGGTGCAGTCGACTGCAAGTCGTAGCTCACGTCGGCACCAATGACGCTTGTCGCTTGGGTTCTGAGGACATCCTCAGGTCCTACGAGCGGCTGGCGGAATTGGTGAAGGCTGCTGCCTTCGCACGCGGGGTGCAAGCAGAGCTGTCGATTTGCAGCATTGTTCCCAGGGTTGATCGGGGTCCTTTGGTTTGGAGCCGAGTGGAGGGTCTGAACCAGAGGCTTCGCCGACTCTGTGACAGTCATGGCTGCAGATTTCTGGATCTGCGTTATCGGGTGGGGAATTGTAGGGTGCCCCTAGATAGATCAGGGGTGCACTACACTAAGGAATCGGCTACTCGGGTAGCAGAGTACTTGTGGAGTGCACATGGGGGTTTTTTAGGCTAGGCGCTAACTCTGATGAGCACTCGCCTGTCAGCATTCAAACAGCGAATTCAGGCCACGTTCGGAACAAAAATTCGAACATAAAAATATTAGCCGCGAACTTACAGAGTATTAGAAACAAAGTTCCCGAATTTGCAGCGCTGCACGGAAGTTATTGCGCTCAGATAGTTTTAGGCACCGAAAGCTGGCTAAATGATGATGTGGCAAGTTCAGAAATATTTAGCGAAGCGTGGAATGTATATCGGAAAGATAGATCTGATACAACTGGAGGAGGAGTGTTCATCGCCGTGGACAAAGATATTGTTTCTACTGAGATCGAGGTTGAAAGTAACTGTGAAGTTATCTGGGCATGCATAACAGGTCTAAAAGAAGTAAAGTTAATAGTTGGGTGTTTTTACCGGCCCCCCAGTGCTGCTGTAGCAGTTTTAGAATCATTCAAGGAAAGTCTACAGCAGGTAGTGCATAGGTATCCGGGCCATGCAATATTAGTCGGAGGTGACTTCAACCTTAAGAGTATAGATTGGGACCTCGCTAGTTACATTTCAGGCGGTACAGACAAGCAGTCTTGCGAGCTACTTTTGGACACATTCTCCGAAAACTGTCTTGAGCAGTTAAACCGGCAACCCACGCGCAATGGAAATATTCTAGACCTTATAGCCACAAACAGGCCTGACCTCATTAACGATGTCTGTGTAGAGACAGGAATTAGTGATCATGATATCGTCATAGCGTCGATGGTGACCAAAGTTCATAAACCAGTCAAGAAGGCTAGGAGCGTGTTTTTGTTGGGAAAAGCCGACAAGCAAATGTTACGATCGCACTTAGAAAATGAATGGGCATCGTTTGATTCTGGGACTATGGATGTAGAGG
The DNA here is from genome assembly GCA_026315105.1 of Locusta migratoria. Classification (NCBI taxonomy): domain Eukaryota; kingdom Metazoa; phylum Arthropoda; class Insecta; order Orthoptera; family Acrididae; genus Locusta; species Locusta migratoria. The sequence goes on from CM048747.1 coordinate 111,601,450, forward strand.
AATTGTGGACTAAATTTAAATGCATTGTTAATGAAGGGTTAGAGAAATATGTGCCAGTAAAGACGATTAAGGATGGAAAAGATCCACCGTGGTATAATAATAATGTTAGAAAGCTGCTGAGAAAGCAAAGGCTGTTGCACTCTCGATTCAAAAAAGAACACGCAAATGATGACAGGCAAAAGTTAGTAGAGATTCGTGCGTCTATAAAAAGATCGATGCTTGAAGCATACAATAATTATCACAGCCATACCTTAGCAAAAGATCTTTCCGAGAACCCGAAAAAATTCTGGTCCTATGTAAAATCGATAAGCGGGTCAAAGCACACTGTCCAGTCACTAGTTGATCATTCCGGGGCAGTAATAGAAGAAAGCAAACGGAAAGCTGAAGTTCTAAATTTAACCTTTAAGAAATCTTACACGCAGGAGGACCGCACAAATATACCATCATTTGATCAACGTACTAATTCCGAAATGGGGGACATAGCAATAGGTATTTCTGGTGTAGAGAAGCAGCTGAGAGAGCTAAATACGAAAAAGTCTGCTGGTCCGGATGGAATACCAGTTCGGTTTCACAAAGACTATTCTGCGGCATTGGCCCCCTACTTAGCTTGCATTTATAGCGAATCTTTAATTCAGCGCAAAGTTCCTAGTGATTGGAAAAAAGCGCAGGTGACTCCAGTGTATAAGAAAGGAAAGAGAACTGACCCATACAATTACAGGCCAATATCGTTGACATCGGTTTCATGTAGAATTTTGGAGCATATTCTCAGTTCGAATATAGTAAATTTCCTTGAAACGGAAAAGCTTCTTTCCATGAATCAGCACGGGTTTAGGAAACATCGTTCATGCGAAACTCAGCTTGCCCTTTTCTCACATGACATCTTGCGAGCCATGGACGAAGGGCAACAGGCGGATTGTGTTTTTCTCGACTTCAAAAAGGCGTTCGACACGGTGCCACACTGCAGACTGCTAACGAAGATACGAGCTTATGGAATAGGTTCACAGATTTGTGACTGGCTGGAAGACTTCCTAAGTAATAGAACGCAGTACGTTGTTCTCGACGGCGAGTGCTCATCAGAGACGAGTGTATCGTCAGGCGTGCCCCAGGGGAGTGTGATAGGACCGCTATTATTTTCTATCTATATAAATGATCTGATGGACAGAGTAAGTTGTAATTTGCGGCTGTTTGCTGATGATGCTGTGGTGTATGGGAGGGTGTCGTCTGTAACTGACTGTAATAGCATACAGGTTGACTTAGACAAAATTTCTAGTTGGTGCGAAGAATGGCAGCTAGCTCTCAATGTAGAAAAATGTAAGGTGATGCGCATGAGTAGAAAAAACAATCCCATAATGTTCGAATACAGCATCAGTAGTGAGCTTCTTGATGCGGTCGCGTCGTTCAAATATCTAGGCGTAACATTGCAGAGCGATATGAAATGGAACGAGCATGTAAGGACAGTTGTGAGTAAGGCAGACAGCCGACTCTGGTTTATTGGGAGAATTTTGGGAAGATGTACTTCACCTGTAAAGGAGACCGCGTATAAAACGCTTGTACGACCACGTCTTGAGTATTGCTCAAGTATTTGGGACCCGCAGCAGATCGGTTTGAAGGAAGACATAGAGGCGGTTCAGAGGCGAGCAGCTAGATTTGTTACCGGTAGGTTCGACCAATGCGCGAGTGTCTCGGAAATGCTCCGGCAACTCAATTGGGGATCGATGGAAGAAAGACGACGTTCTTTTTGTGAATTTTTGTTAAGTAAATTTAGAGGGCCGGAATTTGAAGCTGAGTGTAGTACGATCTTGCTGCCGCCTACTTACATTTCGCGTAAAGATCACAAAGACAAGATAAGAGAAATTAGGGCTCGTACGGAGGCATATAGGCATTCTTTTTTTCCTCGTTCAATTTGGGAGTGGAATAGGAAAGGAAATGCCTAGTAGTGGTACGGTGTACCCTCCGCCACGCACCTTACGGTGAATTGCGGAGTATGTATGTAGATGTAGATGTAGATGTAATAGGACTTTTACAATTTGACTCTCCTGGCTTCTCTGTCTTGTGCCTATTTCTTTTGAATTACTGTAACATACATTTCAAACTGGTTACTGTATCTACAGTTCTGTATTATTTTACTCCCCATCTGCCACTTTCCTTTATTGCCAAATTGGACTCAGGAGGTGCCCTGTTCAACTTCACTTCACTATCTGTTCCATCTAATCTTCTGCATTCTTCTGCAACACCACACTTCAAAAGCTTCTGCTCTTTTCCTACCTGTATTACATATTTTTCACTTTCATGAGTTACATTTTGGTAAGTACTGTTGGAAAACTTATACCAAGTGTTAACAAAATATTTACTTTTTCAGGAATGGTCTGCATATCCTCAATCATTGTCTGTCTTGTTTTATGCCCAAATAGAAACAGCTCCCATCTACTACATTTAGTGTCTCATTTCCCAGTCTAATTCCCTTGCTGTCACCCAATATAATTAATTTGTTATATAAAAAAACAACAAAGGTTGCTAATTATCTTTTATTTCAATAAATGGTTTTGGCAGATTATACTGTGTCATCACATTGCCATTCATATAAGCCAATTCATATTAGAAACTTAGAAAAATTGTAGTTTTTTGTTGACATTATTGTTGTTATGTTGTTATACAAATAAAACGTTTCCCTCATTTTGCCTCAATGTGACATGGCTTTGGCCAAGTTAAAAGAAACTGAGGCAAGAAGTAGGAAACATTATATTTGTGTAACAACATGACACCAATTTCATGAAGTTTCCAATGTGATGTGGCTTATGTAAATGACAGAGCCAATGATGGCAGGATAATCTGAAACCCCTGTGCTACCATTGTTGTTGTAATTACTGTTGTTGCAATCTGCATACTGCAAGATTTCTACCACCACTAACACATGGTACATAGCTGTGTGCACACATTTTCCAACAGTGTGCTGTTCAACTAGTACAGGCATTTACCAGGAGTCGCCAGACGCATGACTGGAACATCTGTCACCCGACTGTGCTTGTGGCTAATCACTAGCAACCCCTAAAATGGATAATACTATATCTATACTAATGTATAGACTCCAGCCTGATAATCTTGTATCTCTCCCATATTTCATGTATTTATTCTGAAGGTATGAACACAATGATGGAATGAAATGTTGGCACATTATCACAATGTTAATTATTGTGTTCAGAGTTAGAACTAAAGACAACAAGTTGTGTTAGGACTTTATGCACTCATTTCCAGGATCCCTTCTCTTTGTGTTTTTCAAATCAGTGCTTCTTACATGGTCATGTTTCTCATGTGGCATCTAACATAGGGTTATCCCATGGAGGACCTATTCCAGTCTTTACTGCAGCAGCAGCAGCAGTCCTCCATGTAAGCACAACAATTATTGATTTCATTATTTTCACAGACATAACTAGTAGCTACTACTCAACCAGACGCTACATTGCTGGCTTTTCACCCACTGCTATAAACACTCTACAATAATTCTGAAAAATGGGAAGCCTATGAAAAAGTGTTTTTTTTTTTTTTTTTTTTTTTTTTTTTTTGCATTTTAGCTGTTCAACACAGACATCTCTAAAGTCATGTTATTATATTACATCCCCCCTCCCCCTCCAAATTGTATGTACTACATCTATTTCTGTCAGTTGGATCCCTAACAACAACCAGGGTCTCACTATTGCATGTGCAGCCAGATAGTTCTATTGCGGTCTAATTCAGCCACAACAGATTTATCACTAACACACAAAAATAATCATATGGCAGGAGATGTAATCATTCACCTAACACCCAATATAGAAGTTTGTCAGAGAGCCCTCCAGTGTGAGAATCTATCATTAGGAAAGGTGTTAAATATTTCTCACTCTTTTGCAGTCTCCATCATCAAATTAAAGCATAGAATGACACTGTTGTTGACAGAGAACCATATTGGTATGATAGGGTAGAGATCTCTTCTGAACAGTACATCGCAAGGCATCCCACATTAATTCAAATAATGTTCATGCCTGGGGAGTTTGGTGGCCAGCAGAGGTGTTTAAACTCTGAAAAGTGTTCCTGAAGCAACTCCGAAGCAATAATGTGCATGTGTGGTGTTGGACTGACCTGCCAGAATTGCTCAAGTGCATTAGATTCCACAATTTATGTGAATTGATGCAGATGATCAGCCAGGATACTACAGTACAACCCCTCATATCCGACCTCAGGATATCGGACTCCTCGGGATATCCGACCATGTCCCCGACTGTCTTCTGCCGGTGACGAGTCAAACTGACTCAACAGTGCTGTGCATTGTTTCTCTGTTAAACTGCCAGTTGTGTTCTGATTGTCGACGTGAACGTTGCTCTACTTTATTGTTTTTTTTGTTTTCGAGATTATTGTATCTTTGGTGATAAACTGTGTTGTGTGAATAATGAAAGTTCGCTATGGCTTCTCAGAAACGTAAGCATGTGTGCGTTTCTCTTCAACAAAAACTTGAAGTGCTTCAACGTTTGGACCATGGTGAGCCACTAGTCAAATTAGCCGCAGAGCTAGGGGTTGATGTGACAACTGTAAAAGACTGGAGAAAAAACCGTGAAGACCTTGAAAGTTATTCTATGACAGTTGAACGAAAGATGCTTTTAAAAATCGGAAAATGTTAAAAAAAAACCTAAGCTAGAACTTGTAAATAAAGCTCTTTGGGTTTGGTTCTGTAAATAACGGCACAAAGGGACTCCTTTGTTGGGGCCTCTTGTGAAAGAAAAAGCCGTAAAGCTGTTTGAAAAATTGGGAGGAGATGTTAAGACTTTCCAGGCAAGCGAAGGTTGTATATTCACAGAATATATGACATCAACTGCGATTGAGCAAAGCTGAAAAAGTGTACCCAGCCGGGATTCGAACCCAGGTCAGATTTTGTATCTGACGGGAGGTGTGCTTAGATAGTCCTTGCAGGTGCAGTGATCACTGTGTCCCCAGTGGTGTAGGGGTCAGCGCAACTGCCTAGAAAGCAGGAGACCCGGGTTCGAATCCCAGCTGGGTACATCTTTTCAGCTTTGCCCAATCGCAGTTAATGTCGTATATTCTGTGAATATTAAATAACAACAACTGCAGGATCAGAAGTGACATCTGTTCTTTCGGAACAGACGCCACATGTATATATAAGCGAAGGTTGGTTTCACCGCTGGAAGCTTCGCCACGGTATTGGACATGTTATTGCGGGCGAAACATTATCTGCTGGTGACGATGCTGCTAAAGATTTTGTAGAAAAGTTTCAAAAGTTGGTGTCGGATAGTAATCTTGTAGCTGAACAAGTATATAATGTAGACGAGACCAGACTGAACTATAAAATGTTGCCAAAATCTACTCTTGCTGATAAAAATGAGCCTGTTTTGGGTACAAAGCTAGCTAAGGATAGATTCACAATACTGTAAAATAATGTTTTATTGAATACAGTAATTAAGATTAAGCAGCACTGTGTGTATTGACTGTGTATTTTGTACAATACCATGGCCTGGTCCTGTGAAGGTCGGATATTGGGGGTTCCACTATGTACGTGTCACATGTCAGAGTAATATCTAATGGTTGTCTCCATTGCTGTACACATCCATTTACTTGGTACAATTGAAACGAGATTCATCAGACCAGGCAACGTGTTTCCAGTCATCAACATTCCAATGTCAGTGTTGATGAACTAAGGTGAAGTGTAAAGCTTTGTGTCATGCAGTCAGCAAATTTGCATAAATGGGTCTTCAGCTCCAAAAGCCCTATTGATTATGGTTCACATGCTGGCTCTTGTTGCTGGCCCAGCATTCAAATGTGCAGCAATTTGTGGAAGGGTTTATCTTCATCATGATGTATGATTCTCTTCAGTCTATGCTCCTGTTCTTGCAGGATCTTTTTCCGGTGACAGCTATGATGGAGATTTAACGTTTTACCGGATTCCTGATATCATGGTGCACTCGTGAAATGGTCTTATGGGAAAATCTACACCTCATTGCTACCTCAGAGATGGTGTTTCCCATGTCTCATGCACTGACTATAACACCTCATTCAAACTCACTTAAATCATGATATCCTGCCATTGTAGCAGCATAACCAATCTAACATCTGCGACAGACACCTTTTGTCTTATATATGTGATGCCAACAACAACATTACCCTGAGATTGTTTCCATACATAACTGTGTTTGCATGCACATGCCTTTATCAGTTTCTTTGGCTCTTTACTGTAAGTCGTGCAAAATAGGAAACATAGCCATAAAGGCAACATAAACAAGGTCATGCATAACTCCCATCAGAACCATATTGCTCTTTATTAATGTTTGGAGTGGCATCTTCCATTGTTTTTAGGAACTACTTACAAAACATCTCTTTGCTGTAGAACTTAACCTTGACAAAATTGTAATAAGATGCACTACACTGTTTGGAAGAGCACTTTTGTATACTCCTTTGTCTTTTTACCATTTTATGAACTGCAGGCCTCAACTAATCTTACTAGGTAACAGGTTTTTCAATCTTTTACTGTGTACATGAGTTATAAAACTTGCCCTGGAACATAATCTCATTACTTTGTCTCATCCTACCAAGCTGTAAGATCTACAGGCATGCCTTTTACACCTGAAACTACATAGCTATTCTGCATACACTGTTAAGTGCCTGGTTGAGGATTCACTGAACTGTTTTCAGGCTATTCCTCCACTATTCCATACCATAATAGTTCATTTGAGTTCTGATTTCTCACATTTTATTATTATGATGATCATATCTGCCTGTGTTAATGTGGGTGTGAACAAAAGTTTTGTATTTGGAGGAGAAAGTTGATGAAAAACTTGTTAATATACCTCACTGCCAAGGAGAATGTTATGGCACCTCCAGTTATCAGTACAGTAATTCAATAATAAAGCATAGCATCTTGCTTCAAAATTAAAAATTCAGATATGTCACAGAATTTCCAATGGAGGAGGCCCTTTACATTCTCTCTCAATTCTTAAAGAACAACTTCACTTAAGGACAAGAGCCCTGGACACTGTTACATCTGCTTTTGCTGGGCAGATGTCCTTCAGCAGTATAGATGTCATCTAAGTTTGCAATCTGAACTTCAGTCTGAGGCTGGGGCTCAAACAACATCCTCAGTTGATCACAGGCATCATCCACAACTAGCACAGTCATTACTTTTGTGCCCTGAGGAGCATATTGTAGTGCACCTCCATTATGGACTACACCCTATGGGTACAGATGTTGTCTCCCTATGGGGCACAACAACACCTATTCCACATCAATCACAGATTTTGGAGATATGCTTGCCACCATTCCATGCCTGCCTATCCACCCAACTGGGACCACCAGATGTTCTGCTGGTGTGGATGATGATGCTGCCAGGCCTCACTTCTTTCCAATGCCTACTCATTGAAGACAATGCTAAAAATGGTGGTTTACCGAATACTCAGCCAGGATAATTGCAGGAGGATCCTGCTTCATCAGGTGGCAAGACATGTCATCTGTGAAAGCAGCGATGTCATATCAACTCTGCAGCAAACAATGGACAGTTTTCTTAATAATTTTTTTTAATGTTATTACAACAACAAACCAGTTGCCGGAGCAAACGGCAAATTACTAGCAACTTTCTAGTTGGCCACCAGGTGGCTGAGCATTACATGTTTAATTTCAAAAAACATCTGTAACACCTACAATTGTCTTGGCCTCAATCCCTGGTAACCCACTTTCAATACAGAAGCCATTTCAACAGTTTTCCCCTTCCTCCATACTATCTCTCCCTCTCAATTCTGTCCGAACATCAACTTCACCATGCATCACCCACTACCAGGTAGTCCACCAGGGCATCATTTATGAAGCCCATGCATACTGAACCCTTTCCTCCCACATTCATAGCCACTGAAACAGCTGTTCCCTCAGTGTCTAGCCACTCACCTCAACCTGTATTCCTGCCTATTACCAATCCTTGCGATTTCATTACAGTTTTTGTGTGAATTTAAAAAACAGACACCTTAAACATTACATATGACTCCCCTTCACCCACCTTCAAATTAGTTTTCATTCTACTGAATTCTTGAGATGAAGAGCCAAAAGTTACTTCTTGAACTCAATGTAATTAACTTAATAATGGAAAATCCAAGTTGTAATTAACAATATATAATAGGACAGTTTATGACTCACCGCAAAGACGTGACGACAAGCCAAGACAGGAACACAAAAAAACCCACACACACACACACACACACACACACACATATACGACACTTTCAGCTATCGGCCATGGCCTTCTTCAGAAACAGAAACATTCACGCAATCACACAGGCACATAATGCAGTCACACAATTGTCATCTCCAGAGTAATGGCAAGTGTTGATGAGTGATTATGGTAATGCAAGAGGCATTGTTAAGAATACTAAGGTAACATTAACAGTGAGAAAAACATAAGTATCTTGCTAACAAATACCCAATTATCTTTATATTATTAGTAAACAAGTTTACTTAGGTATATAGGAGAAACATCTTTTGTATTTGACTCCATAATGAGTTGTGCGCCCAACTACCACAATATAATAATAATAATAATAATAATAATAATAATAATTCCACTTAGTGGTACGATATAAAAATATTGCATACTGATTTCATTGAAGATCTTCAGTGTAAATGAAACATGTCACGCACACCTGACAGGACATTCTATGTACTTTAACTATAACAAAATTTGTATGTGGTGTACGTGAGTCTTCAATGAATGAAATCGATATCCAAAGTCCAACAAGATCTCCAATCACTGATAAAATCATACAGCCCCACCCAGAAGTTCTCTCCTGAATCTATCTCCCTCCTCGCCCCAACAGCATATGGCACACTCCACCTTCTACATGCTCCCCAAAATCCACAATCCAAATAATCCTGGACACTCAATTATGGCTGGTTACTGTGTACCTACCAAAAGAATTTTAGCCCTTCTTAACCAACCCTTTCAACCCATTGTCCAAATTGTATCCTTGCATATCAATGATATCAACCACTTCATTCAATGACTCTCCACCCCTTTACCTCCTGGGTCCTTACTACTCACAGAGGTGGGTGCCATCTCCCAATGCACCATCATCCCACATACCCAAGGGCTTGTCACTCTCAACACTATCTTTCCCATTGTCTCTCTAAATTCAAGTTGGATTCCTCATTCCACATAAACATCACCAACTTTATCTTAATAAGCAACTACTTTTCCTTTTAAGAGGAAGTTTACAATCAAATCCATGGCACAGTAATAGGCAATGCATTGCATCTTTCTATACCAACCTGTTTATGGGCTAAATGGAGGAAAACTTCATGATATAGACTTTGAGCAAGGACACCTTATCCTCCTTCCTTCACAAACTCAACTCCTTCTCCCCAACGTATTCACCTGATCTTCAACCCATGGTTCCACATTCCTGGATGTTAACCTCCACCTCACTGATGGCTCCATCCACATTAAACTTACCAACCACAAACAGTACCTACACGTTGACACTTGCATTCCTTCCACATCATAAAATCTCTCCCTTACAACTTAGCTACCAATGGGCGGTGTATCTATACTGACAAGAAATTCCTCTCTCAATACGCTGAAAGACTCGCAAAGGCCTTCACAGAAAGTAACTACCCCACACACCCAGCCCACAAACAGATTTCCTGGCCATATCCCCACACACTCCAAATCCTCCCTCTACCACCAGCAACCAGCCACATAAAACCACTCCCCTGGACTGGAAGAACTAAACTGTATCCTTCACCAAGTTTTTGATTTTTCAGTTGTCATGCCCAGAAATTAGACACATCCTGACTAAGATCCTCTCCACCCCTCCTAAAGTGGTGTTCTGTTGCCCTCCCAACCTCCATAACAAGTTTGTCCATCCCTAAGCCACAGTGAACCACACCAGCTGCCACCACAGCCAGCCCCTGCCACAGCCCCATTGCAAGATGTGTCTAATCCACCAACCCAGCATTTCCTATTTCAGTACCTTAACAGGCCAGGCCACCAGTTGAAGCAGCCATGTAATTTACCAACTGTGCTGCAATCACTGCACTGCTTTTTATACTGACATGACCACTAACCAGCTGTCAATTAGGATGAAATGCCGCCACCAAACTGTAGTAAAAAACAAGGTACACCACCCTGTGGCACATCACACAGTAAAGCCTACACTTGATTTAATGGTTGCTTCACAATCCAGAGATCTGGATCGTCCCACCAACCACCAGCTTTTCTGAAGCACACAGATGACAGTTATCCCTACGAGTACATTCTCTGATACCAAAATTATCCGGGTCTCAATCTACACTAACCGCTATTTTTTTACACACCCAAAAGTTTCTACCTCCTCTATTTTCTCTCTCTCTCTCTCTCTCTCTCTCTCTCTCTCTCTCTCTCTCTCTCTCTCTCTCTCTCTCTCTCTCTCTCTCTCTCTGTGTGTGTGTGTGTGTGTGTGTGTGTGTGACTTCCCTCCCCTCCACTGCCTCCCCATTCCATTCCTAAGTTGCATCATGTTCCACCCATTTAGCACAGGGCCAAGGTATCCACCACCATCACCATCATGTAATCTTCCTTTCCTTCCCCTCCCCTCCCCTCCCCTCCCCTCCCCTCCCCTCCCCTCCAATCCTATCCCCCCATTGCAGAGCATGATTCGGAGTGCAGCAGCCGGATACGATGGTTGTGACTGTGAAGTGTGAATGCTCTCTTTTCTGAAGAAGGCTAATACCTGATAGCTTAAGTCTTGTATGTATCAGTGTCTTTTTTTTTACATGTCTGTCACAACTCATTATAGATCTCTGTGACGAGTTGTAAACTATCTTTATTATATTGTTGAAATTTATATACAATACTTTTAAATAAATATTTTATATCATACCACCAAGTGCAATTTATATTACTACTAATCATTTTCTTTGACAAACCATGTCTTGACTCCTAATCCCTCCCTTTTTCCCCCTTATTCACAAACTGGTACCTTTTGACTCCATTTCCGACTAACATCCCAAGGTCGGCAAGGATTCGAAATATCAGCACATTTAAGTGCTATCTGGAGAATGAAGTGGCGGTCTTCTGGTCTACGCATATCCAGCAAGTTTTGATCCAGGTAACGCTGTAAGTGAAAAATACAATCAAAAGAAAAGTAAATAACAAAGTTTACAGTAACATGTAATATATATTTTAAATATCAATTTTGTAAATAAATTAAACATGCAGTGTGCAACTTAATAATCCCAATACTCGCAGAAAATTTCTTAAGTATTTTTATGCATAATGAGATATATGAAACTGACAAAATTATAATATGGGGTACAGTTGTGTTGATGTTGTTTACATTCAAGTTTCACTAATTGTGCACAAAGTAATCATTTCTATTTGTATAATAAAGCAACTTTATTCAGCATAGAAATTATTTAAATGGCAATGAAAATGTCTGTTTCTGAGTCACAAATATTATGTGATACTAACATTACTAAAAGTCATGTCATCAAGTTGTATACTGCTTTTGTGCGCTAACTGCATTGCTTTGCACTCTGCATATTCTTGATATGGTGAATTTACATGAGAGCAATGTTTTCAATGCCCTGGAAGAGGAGATATACGATTCTGATGGAAAAGGTGATTATCTATAAGAATCACATGTCAAGTTTTTATTTATTTATGTATTTTTTGAGGAATAAAAACAAGATTTTATACTAAAAAAAGTGTGTATCTGCTAATTTTAATATTTAATAATTTTTTTAATAGATAAATGAGATTTCATTGTTTCAAATGAGTCAGCCAACTCAATTATTGCATTCATAGTGAGAAAGTTGTCATTTTCAAACAACGTGTTAAAAACAGCAGTACAGATTCCCTATTCAGGGTCACTTACGCCAGTCTTGAATGTGTTAAAATCAGGACTTGTTTTAGATATTAGCTTCTAAGATTTCCCAATAAATTATTAATAAGGTATCTATTTGCAGAGGACAACTGTGAAAAGCTAAAACAATATGAGAGAACTCCGACAGAGTTGATTCATCTCTGAAAACTGTTATTCAGAGTCAAGTGTAATTCAAGTTTGGATTCACATAAAGAAAGAGTATCAAATATGTATGTATATATCTTTCATAGTTTAAATGGGATTGACAGGTTGTAACTATGAAAGTTTACCGTTTAAATTATATGAATTTCTTATTTGGTGATATACTTAAAAAAAAATAGTAATAATAATGTTCTCTTCAGCATATACTGTATTTGCACGAACATAGGCCCCACCTTTTTCCAAATTTTGGCTTGCAAAATCGTGGTGCGGCCTATAATCGAGATTCCATTCTCCCCCCCCCCCCCCTCCCTTTCCTGTAAGTCATTAGTTTCAAAAATTACATGCTCACTTTTATTTTGTTTTGAGAAACATAATAAACTATATATGTCTTCAAAAATAGTACATTAACTGTTTCACATAACTGCATCTGCGGTTTTGTACACTTTCACAGAAACGGTGTGGTAATTCATGAAAGTCGATGTTTCGATATAAATTGAATGGTGTCATTCTGTACCACAGCCAGCAACAGCAGATAACTGTTCATAACAAGTCCACGTGGCCTTAAACAAAAGCGGTACGTAATACCCACACATCCTAAGCACGGAAATGATTTCAGTTTGATGTGGTCAATGAAGCTAATCTTTGCGATAAAAGTTTGTGTGTGGCGCGAGAGTTCTTACCATGATGTTTACGTTGGTAATGCCTACCGTGAGCGGTGATGGGAGGGATGGCGGTGCAACTGATTTGTGTAGCTACTACCAATGTTAAGTTCAAATCCTACATTTTAAAATAACATATTTTACCACGACCACATTCATTGCTTTGACATTCGTAAGAGTAATTTCCACTAAATGATGTACATGGAACTCGAGGTTATTTTGCAGTCTTTCAACTGAATTATTTCTGTTGTAACAGCAAAACACATAGTTCTTATTTTGAATTATAAAGTCAAGAAAATCTTTTACTACACCTGGATATTTACATTTTTGCCTGCGAAATGCTCAATGACTCTTCAAACATTTTAATAGTTTCTCCTCACTTACACACTAGCGACAAACTTTTTTCCATTAATGTCAAATTGACATCCAGCTTCCTGCGTTCCATGTTCCTTACTGTTATAGGGCAACCTGAAGCTTACATTTCCTGGCGTATCTCTTATGTTTTTTCCTCACTACCACCTACAAGCCTTCTCTCTCTCTCTCTCTCTCTCTCTATCTCTCTCTCTCTCTCTCTCTCTCTCTCTCTCTCTCTCTCTCTCTCACACACACACACACACACACATGCGAGTAAATTTGATATTTCGCAGCACAAGTCTACACTTTACAACACTTCAAATGCCTGGTAAGATGGCTTGGTTCATCCTTCCCTCACTTGGAGCACTACATGACTAACAGCTTCTGATCAGCCTACCGTCTCTCTTTCTTATTCATTAATCGTTGATTTACAGTTTTCCATATTTGTGTTGAATTTGTTGAAAAGTTAGCATAATTTTGTTAACATTTGTTTCTGATTACAAGAAAGTTCAATTAAATGAAAATGAATAAAATAAAAAACCTGTGGCCTATACGCAAGACTTTTTTTTCCCCTTGATTCTCAAGTCAAAAGTTTAGGTGCGGCCTTATATTTTCACACGGCCTATATTCACGCAAATACAGTACATGTATAAAGCATGATGACTGATTAAAACTGCATCACAGCTTTACAGACACAACTGTATTTGTTTCCATCTGAAGATGATGGTCCCTTACAGGAATCCAATTCATACAGACTCATATTTACAAGCAACTATATGCCACCACCCTCCTCACATTATGAGTGTCCTCAGAAGGTTTATGTACAGAGCACATAGAATTGCTGAAAAGAGCAGTCTGCTGTAAGAGCTTTTACACTTAATGGGAGTATCTTAAGTAAATTGCTATGCTCCAAACAGAGTGTAAGATCTATGGTGGATATTATGAATCTGCCAATACGTAATATTAGGAGGTAAACACACAATATTTGTTTCCTCAGTGGATACTTCCCATTACAATAGGATCAAATTTTGAGTTTTATGGAGTGGTGTTCTTGTTGACCACTTTACAAACTGGATGAAGACTCAGTGCTGACAACATAATTTCATATTTCTGTTAATTAAGAAATAATGACTTCAAACAATAAAAAAATTAATTCACATTTAACTAAAGCTTTCTAAAATCCTTATTTTATATTGATTTTTCTGAGATTCTTTCTTTTTTTCAGCATGAAAACTGAAACTGTGGGCATTTTGTAATTCTCTCTCTCTCTCTCTCTCTCTCTCTCTCTCTCTCTCTCTCTCTCTCTCTCTCTCTCTCTGTGTGTGTGTGTGTGTGTGTGTGTGTGTGTGTGTGTGTGTCTGCAATTCAGTTGCTACTTCAAATCCTTTGGTTTCCATAATATACTGCTTGTTTGAATCAAAAACACCTATGTTCATAAAAACTGTCATTAGTGCTATTTATGTTAATAAACATAATATTAATAGCAAAAAACACTCTTATACCTTCAACTTAGCTTTTGGTACTAGCCTAGTGTATGAGTGTCTTTTTATGTGCCTGTCATGGGTTGACAGATGTCTTAGCAGTGAGCTGCAAAACTATCCCCATTATATTATCAACATTTTCTCACCTCTACTAACAGTACAAGCTTCATGAACACTTCATACCTTGAAACGTGTGAGGAACTCTTGCTGTCTAGTGATATCAGTGGCAAGAATAAGTGAGCTGATCTGCCTCTCAAGCTCAGGTCTTGCATCACCAAGTTGCTCCGCTACATTGCTTTCCAACAGACACCCAATTGCAGATCGCCAGTGGTGGTTTTCCAGAACAGAAGTGTTCTGAAACATTACAGTGTGGCCATTATTCCCAGAAAAGGAAGAGAGATATAGATTAATTCCACTCAAAATACTAATGTGTTAACTGCCAAATAATATTCCACTTGTTTCACTGCTTTGTAATATATGAGCTGTCGTAACTTGTACTCAGTATTCTAGAGGCGAAGTCTCATGTACTGCACTGTTAGATTCATTGAAACAGGAAAAAGTTAAAAATTCGTAAGATCACAATACTTCAATGCATTGTGAAGTCCACTGTAATCACAATGGACAGAGAAAAAGTCAAATCTGCAAAAACTTAGAGAAAATCACAGTTTTCAAGATTTTTTTCCCAACTGCATAATCATCAGTTTTATAGCTCAGTTCTATGTTCAGATATTGTGATTTCTTAATTTGAAAGAGTTAAAATTGTCATATACAGTAATAATACCCAGTAAACCTATTATTACTAAAAGAATACAAGAGTTAATGCATTCACAAAATTGTGAATATGAATCAGCATATCATGTGAAAATTTCACTGGACCAAGATTCAAACCTAAATTTCCCATTCTTTTCATACAATGCATTAAATAATACTCACAGAGGGAAAAACATTTATAACAAGTAGGCTGTGAAGAATAGAAGAAATGTATTTGTAATTGCAAATGGAAATCAGCATTTTATCAGTGCCATACAAGTATTATTACTTTTGTATTTAAGGCAAAGCATGTCGTGCAACATTTGTAATAAATCTCTCTCCCTGCGCAGCAATCACATAATCAAATGTATGAGCACTCACGGGTAGTAGACAGTGTGTGATATAATGTAGTTTGTAAGAGTTCAAGAAACATATGTTTAAAAAATCATTCATGAAAAGATGGATATCCAGGTTTGAATCCCAGTCCGGCAGAAATTTTTGTATGTCACCAATGAATTATACAGCTGATAGTGATTCATATTCACAGTTGACAATAAGTTAATTATTTTATACTTGAAAGCTGTATTTTGCACATTGTCCATTGAAAGCATGTCTGAATTACTTTTAAAATGACTGCAGCATTACACAAGGAGACCTGGAGTTTGCATTAATCACTACATTTTCAGTTGCTGCGTTGTAACACACAGTAACTTAGTGGAATATATCAAACATAATACTAAGAAGGCATTTAAGTGGGACTCTCACAGTTCAAACTCACAACACAAAACATAATAAAACAATAATGAACCAGTAATTGTAAAAATGCACCCGATGATGACAGCGTGCTGCCGAAATGCGTCGTTCTAATAAAAGTATCAGTAAAAAAGTGACTGCTGAAGCATTAATTATTCAAAAAAAAATCTTTATTTTTATACATATTTTTCCCACCAGGAAAGTATCCTTCTGTGTGTTTTTGTGTGATTTTATTCGTAACTATCGATGAGCCGGTCCTTTTGGTAAGTCATCTCTTTTCTATATATATATATATATATATACGTAAAAAATAGATGAAGTCCACTTACCAGGCGAAGGGGCACAGGTAGTGATAGCAACAAATAAACACAAACGCAAGCTTTCAGAGCCTAGCTGCTTCGTCAGGCAGAAGGGAAGGAGAAGGAAAAGGAAATGATGAGGGTTTTAAGGGAGTGGATAAGGAGTCATTCCAATTCCGGGACAGGAAAGACTTACCTTGGGGGGGAAAAAGGAGGGTAAACAAATACACACACACCCACACATTTACACAGACGCAAGTACACTTAGGCAGACATACTGTAGAACTGTAGAAAGCCAAGCCAAGCTGACGAAGCAGCTAGGCTGCGAAAGCTTGCGTTTGTGTGTGTGTGTGTGTGTGTGTGTGTGTGTTTATTTGTTGCTAATCACTGCCTGTGCCCCATCGCCTGATAAGTGGACTTCATCTATATATATATAGAAAAATAATCCTACTCCTGATGATCCAGTTCCCCAAGACATCATTCAAATTGAACCCTGCCTGGAACAGTTCCGTCCTCCATTACAGCGAGACCCACCCGCTCTCCCTCAAAATCACCCCCTTCAAACCTTCCAGGAATTCCTTACTTCCAACCTTGCCTCTCAGTCCTTCCTGAAAAACCTTAATCCTACTCCCAACATTACCGCAGCTGAATCCCGAGCTATCCGTGATCTGAAGGCTGACCATTCCAATATCATTCTCCCTACCGACAAGGGATCCACAACCGTGGTACTTGATCGGCGGGAGTATGTGGCTGAGGGACTGCGCCAGCTTTCAGACAATACTACCTACAAAGTCTGTCAACACGACCCCATTCCTGATGTCCAGGCAGAGATTCAGGGAATTCTCAGATCCTTAGGCCCCCTACAAAACCTTTCACCCGAGTCCATCAAACTCATGACCCCACCGACACCCCGCACCCCTACCTTCTACCTACTTCCTAAGATTCACAAACCTAATCATCCAGGCCGACCAATTGTGGCCGGTTACCAAGCCCCCACAGAACGAATCTCTGCCTACATAGACCAATACCTTCAACCCATCATGTGCAGTCTCCCATCCTTCATCAAAGACACCAACCACTTCCTTGATCGCCTGAAATCCTTACCCAGCCTGTTACCTCCTGAAACCATCCTTGTAACCATTGATGCCACTTCCTTATACACAAATATCCCACATGCCCAGGGCCTCGCTGCGATGGAGTATTTCCTTTCACGCCGACCACCCACTTCCCAACCTAAAACCTCTTTCCTTAATACCCTAGCCAGCTTCATCCTAACCCACAACTTCTTCACCTTTGAGGGCCAGACATACCAACAACTAAAGGAACAGCCATGGGAACCAGGATGGCCCCCTCGTACGCAAACTTATTTATGGGACGCTTAGAGGAAGCCTTCCTGGATACCCAAGCCTGTCAACCCAAAGTTTGGTACAGATTCATTGATGACATCTTCATGATCTGGACCAACAATGAAGAAGAACTCCAGAATTTCCTCTCCAACCTCAACTCCTTTGGTCCCATCAAGTTCACCTGGTCCTATTCCAAATCCCATGCCACGTTCCTCGATGTTGACCTCCATCTGTCCAACGGCCAACTTCACACATCCGTCCACATCAAACCTACCAACAAACAACAGTACCTCCATTATGACAGCTGCCATCCATTCCATATCAAACGTTCCCTTCCCTACAGCTTAGGTCTTTGTGGCAAAAGAGTCTGCTCCAGTCCCGAATCCCTGTACCAGTACACCAATAACCTAATAACAGCTTTCACATCCCGCAGCTATCCTCCTGATCTGGTTCAGAAGCAAATTAACAGAGCCACCTCCTCATTCCTCCAGATCCAGAACCTTCCACCGAATAATCCCAGAAGTGCCCCTTTTGTCACCGGATACTTTCCGGAACTGGAGCGGACTCTGAATGTGGCTCTCCAGCAGGGATACGACTTCCTTAAATCCTGCCCCGAAATGAGATCCATCCTTAATGACATCCTTCCCACTCCACCAAGAGTGTCTTTCCGCCGCCCACCTAACCTTCGTAACCTCCTAGTCCATCCCTATGAAACCCCCAAACCACCTTCCCTACCCTCTGGCTCCTACCCATGCAACCGCCCCCGCTGTAAAACCTGCCCTATGCACCCTTCCACTACCACTTACTCCAGTCCAGTAACCCGGAAGGTGTACACGATCAAGGGCAGAGCCACTTGCGAAAGCACCCACGTGATTTACCAACTGACATGCCTGCACTGTGAAGCGTTCTATGTGGGAATGACCAGCAACAAACTGTCCATTCGCATGAACGGTCACAGGCAGACAGTGTTTGTTGGTAATGAGGATCACCCTGTGGCTAAACATGCCTTGGTGCACAGCCAGCACATCTTGGCGCAGTGTTACACCGTCCGGGTTATCTGGATACTTCCTAATGACACCAACCTTTCAGAACTCCTGAGATGGGATCTTGCCCTTCAACATACTCACTCTTCCCATTGCCAAACAGATATCAACCTTTGTTAGTTTTAAATTGCCGCCCACCACTCTACAACATGTTTGCCTCCAATCTCTGAACAGAGCATCTGCCTCACTGGCATCTCTGTCCAACTTTTTTTTTCTTTTTGCACATGTCTGCCTTGGTGTGTGTATGTGTATATGTGTGTGGGTTTGTGTGTTTGTTTACCTATCCCTCAAGGTAAGTCTTTCCTTTCCCGAGATTGGAATGACTCCTCATCCACTCTCTTAAAACCCACATCCTTTCCTTTTCCTTCTCCTTCCCTTCTCTTTTTCTGAAGAAGCACCTAGGGTTGCGAAAGCTCAGTTTGTTTGTGTGTGTGGGGGGGAGGGTTTTTTTTTTTATTTATGTGTGTGTCTACCAACCCCCCCTCCCCCCCCCCACACACACACACACACTCACTCGTGTCTCACCCCCTCCCCCCCCCCCCAAAATCCTTCCTTACCTTCCTCTCTCGTGTGTGTGTGTGGAAGGGGGGGAGGGGGCTCTATATCTTTCCATCTTTCACTGTTGATCAAAAACGTTTTAGATAACACCCCTCCTCCACCCCCATCATTCGGTTCACTCATCTTCACACCTCTTTACTGCTTGGACTATCCTCTCTGGTTTTATATAAATATATATCCTCTTTGGCATGGTTCAGTACTAATATACAGTATGTCTGACTTCCACAATCCTTAAAGGTCCTCCTAATGACCTAGGTCCCGAATGACCCACCCCCCTTCTGTTCCAATTCCTCTTTTCTTCCCTTCTCTCCTACCTGATGAAGGAACCCTATTCTGAAATCTGATTCTTCTCTTTTTCTTTCATCATTTTTTTCGTTCCTTGTTTCACTATCGGTGGTACAGCACAAAGGTAAGTATTGGCCAGCCAATCTATCTCTTTTGAAGTATAAATCTGTGTAAAATTTCTATCATTAATTGAATAACTGGAGGTTCTTATGCTGTTCAATAAAGCAAATAAATATCAGTTAAGAAAAGGAAACAATCGTTTCTATTGATGTGTAATAGCAGTAATAACTACTACTAATAATAATATGTAGATAGGGAACAACTCACCATGAAGACGAATGTTGAGCTGCCGACAGACACAAATAGAAGACACACTTCGCCCCCTCCTCTGCTCCTTCCCCCTCCTCCACCCATCCCTTCCACTTGCCGTGTAGTCAAACTGCGTTGGACGGCCAGAGATGGCTGATATGTGTGGATGAGTGAACCGAAGTGATTGTGTGGATGGGTGTTCTCTTTCTTTGTGTGTGTGTGTGTGTGTGTGTGTGTGTGTGTGTGTGTGTGTGTGTGTGTTATTTGTGTCTGTCATCAGCTCAACATTCGTCTTTATGGTGAGTTGTTGCTTAGTTACATATTATTATTAACATTCCTTACTGGACCTTCCATTATTGTTGTTTTTCAGTAATAACTATTCAGTTTACAATTAGTACTAATAAGGAAATAGTGGTTTAAGAAAATAAAGAATTCATACAGTGTAAGACAACCTCTGGTATAAAAATTAGATTATATTCTTTGAGAGTGAGATTTCTGTAAATCCTGAATGGTGCCTTGTGAGATATATAGCATTTCTCTGTTCATGTTGTTGTTAAAGTACACAGGAGAGTAACACACACTTATTTTTGTCCCATAGACCCCAGTGACATGATTTGATCAAACTAAGTTTATGGCATCATTTCTCTCCATATTATTCACGTAAAGTGATCTAGACCCTTAAATAATATTACAAATTAATAACCCAAATATTCTGTGTCCTTTGGTATCCAACTCTTTGAAGTGGATGATTTAATGTGGTGTGATTTCATCACCCTCATCACACAACCTGCACTTAGGGGCTTATCTTTCTATGTAAATTGTGTGCAGGTGTTTCTTGAAGTTCTCAAGACCAGTCAGTAGCACTATGAGTGAAACTTGTCTTTCATTCTAAGCCCAGGATTACAGAATTTTCCCTTGAAATGTGACTTCATTGTTATTAGCTTAGCTTGTCCCCCCTTTTTTCATCGTATCATAATATGCTGCACAATATTCACAAATCCAGCTATGTAGTTTTAATTTTAACCGTTACCTTAGTGAAAGTCATGATGTTTTGAAGTGTAACAAATGGAGTACAAGATGCACAATTTTTCCTACAAAAATTGGCCCAAAAAACTGGATGTGTCTTATACGCCAGTTACCAGTTAAGGTATGTACCTATAAGTTTGATTTCTTTCCATGCATTTCAAAAAATGGTGTGAAATGCTGGAAATAATGTTTTAAATGGGAAAGTTTGCTTTAAGGTTCTCTTGCATTTTCGTAGTTTATATTTGATATATTTACGTAATATAGACCAAAAGACCCATCAGGAACTTTATTATATAGTAAAGGTTATCTGAATTTTGTACTTTTTTTAGTACCAAGTTTAACTGAAACTGGTAATTTCATAGAAAGTAGAAACTTTTCACATAATTTCATTCATCATGATTGATTTTTTCGGCTATCCTGGAGTGGTGGCATTCATTATTTGAACAACAAAACACTGCTCACGTATTTGTCTGTGTCTGGCCTGATGATATTTGAGAATTTATTCGCATTCTCAAGTGCAAATGTGTACACAAATACTTTTTGTGATGTTTGCACAGCATCTGCATTGCACAGTTGTCATGCTTGCCCCCATACAGTGCACTGACCAATATGCAGATGCAAACCATCCATCATTCTCGCAGTTGATGGAACATCACAAAAATACATAAATACAGTATTTGTGCTTTACAATAAATTCTCAAAATGCATCATTTTAAAGATGAAAACCACCTACTTGTTGCGCAAATTGATACTCAGTGTGGTGTCTGTGACTGATGGGAGCAATCGTAAACAGTGGCACCTAGGTGGTAATGTCTTAAGCCTTTTCGTCAACCATCGCACCATAGTCGGCGCGCACTGTAAACAGCATAAGAGAAATATCTGTTTGAATAAGCGCAAACTGTCAAGATACTTGACTGAGTAAAGTTTATGTACAGCAAATGGAGGCACTGCCTTAGATATTTGATGTACGTGAACAAATGTATTATGACTATATTGCAACAGATATGTGATTTATTTATTTATTTCAGAAAAGTCTTAGAAGTGTGGTGCATATTATACACCAGTGCATCTTATATGCCGGCAAATATGGTACTTCCCGAATTATGAGGAATTCACATAAGTTATAGGCTATTGTATCACTCAAGCCTCAAAGGGGCTATCATTACATTCTGCAATCTATGACCTTGTTGCAAGGGTTGACAGGGATTTCATAGCTGGTTTGGTGGTCTGAATATGCTTATACATGCCACAATACTTGTAGCATACACCGTCACATGTTTCTGACCCATCAGTAAACCAGACTGTCTCCTGTATGGTTTCATAATCCATTCTTCGAGTCTCCACACTTCCAACTATTACCTTAGAAGATTTACTGAAGCAGCTGGAAGTTATTTGCGGTCATCAAGCATTGTCTTGACCATTCCTACATTTACCACATTCATTACATCAATGTAGATGTATCATCTGAATCAAATATCTTGTCTGTGAAGTCCAGAAAATGTTACTGTATCAACCCAATCTTGGGTTTGCCAAATTAGTGATTGGAACGAAGAAAAAGAAGATTATGGTTTAATGTCCCACTGACAGTGTGGTCATCAAAGACAGAGCACAAGTTAGGATTGTTTTGATAAGGATGGGAAAGAAACCATTCCAGCATCTGCCTGGAGCAATTAAGGAAATCACAGAAAAGTTAACCTGGATGGTCGTAGGTAGATATGAATCACTATTCTCCTGAAAGTGAGTGCAGTGCTAACCACTGCAGCATCTCACTCGGTGTATTACTGGAGGCATTATCCTTCTAGAAGATAGGACCCGCAATGCAGACAACTGCTATGCCTTTCAAAAAAAGAGACTTAAAATATTTTCATACTTCTAATCAATGAGAACCACCAAACTCAGTGATGTAACAGATCAGCCGAGATATATGATAAGTTAAGGAGTGACTGTGTTAGTAATTCCTTATTGGATATACCAAACACATTATTAAAGTAATAATCAATAAACCAGTGAGTGACATTATGAATTACATATCAGAAACAATTTATAATTTGAATAAATACTGCATGCTTTAGTTGTCACTTATCTTGTAATAAAAGAGTACAGTGCTAACTCTCATTATACAATTACATGGCATAATGTATGTAATTTTTACATATTAAAACACCTCTACTGGAATGAAAATGGAAAGCCTAAAAAACTGTGCACCAATATCTGCAAACTATGGATAGTTTTTATTAATAACATTCCACAGAAAAAGCCCTCAAAATTAAAAGTAGCAGATCTTTCAATAAATACGCAAACAGAAATAGTGTATTTGTTAAATATTCCTTCTAGGCTGGATATTAATATTTACTAGGAGATGAAGACTGCAGCTCATGACATCTAGGAACTACTTTTAAACCTTAAGTTCTTGCAAGCTAGCTAATCTCTTAGTCCAATGGAGTAATATAAAGATGCAGCCAATGTCTTAAAAACGAAAGAAAAAGAAATCATAGGAAAAGTTATTGCCAGACCAGATAAAAAGAAAGAAATATAAAAATAGCAAATATTGTAGTCAAGAGAAAGATCTCCATAACTGTTATTTCAACAGATTTCTCTTTTTAGTGGCATGCTAAAGCCATTTCCATTCATTTGTCAAAATGGAATAAATATACACAAATATAATGTTTTATTTTTGGGCATAAGATAAGATAAAGATTTCTACAGTTTTTCCTTGCCTCTGTCATTTCACTTACTATGAACTGGTGCACACATGATGCAGTGACTATAAATTATGATCATCTCTGTTAAAACTTACACTTATCAGCACTACTATATAACACTATTGTTTACAAATCTTAAAAACAAATTCAGCTGTATCAGTTACTGTTACATTACTGTCATCTCACAAGGTTTTAAAATATATAGCTACAGAATAAGTGGTTTAGACTGATATGAGAATTCCCAATGAAACACATGCAAATTAAAATAAGAAATGAAGAAGAACTACAGATTTCAATATTTTGTCAAATCAGGTATTAATCTACAGTGCATTTGAGGAAACTGAATTAAACTTCATAGCTAGTTACCAACAATATACTAACAATTGGAAAATCATGTAACTAAGAGGCTTTAAATTATTGTTAGTTAACAAGAGATCTCTACCTTAATTACAGAGAGAGGTGAGAAAGATTGAGCATGCTGAAACAGACAATAGTCAAATAAAATATAATGAATATTAACTTCAACACAATATTGCCAAACTTCAACTGCATAGAAGCTTAATGTTACAGATTATCAATGTAGAGCATAGTTATAAGAAGCATTTGCTGACAAATATTATCATTTATTTAAAATGCTAAGGCCTTCTTTCTCTGTTTTCCAAACATCTTTTTTTTAACACTGTAATGAAAGCAATTTGAGGTACACTCTTTAAAAAAAAAAGTCACAGTAACAATAGGCTTATCCATGTTGCAAGTATGTGTGCCATGCAATGAAATACTAGTGCTGTAATAACAGTGGAATGGTAGGTACACTTTCTGAATTATTTAGCATCTGCTTAAGGTAATTAATTTAATAATATCTTTAAGCGGCTTAAAACTTATTCTGAAATAAAAGTAGTATGTGTCCAACTGAACTACCTTATTGGAACGAACAGTGAATCTAGGTAACAGTATGAGGACAGAATGCAACACACCATGCAGAGCTACGACGTCCCTCGCAATGTAATACGGACCTCATAGAGGGCAGCCAGGTGATTGGAAGTTGCAATCAGGAAGGGCTGGTTGACGCCTGGGTGGTCAAGGTCATGTGTCACTGCTGCTATCAATGAAGACATGATCTCCAGAGGGGTGAGATGCATCCGGATCTATACAACAATTAGAAAACAATATATTAACCTAACAATGATCTTTATACATAAAGCAGTGTTTTGGGTGTACAGATTGCTTGCAAACCTATAGTTTTTTCCAATATTTTGAAATTTTGCACACCTGACTTTCAAACCAAGAGGACAGTTGCTGTAATTATAAGTATTACATAAAACACTTAGTTCAGGAAATATAATGCCATAAAGAACTAGATGCATGAAAAACTGTATCAAGCAACAAAGTTGCACATTTCCTCTTAAACCACTGGACCGATTTCAATTAAATTTGCTAAATATATTCCTTACCATGAAGTTACAATTGTTGTAGGGGTAAGAACCACATATGATGTGGTTCAGAAGATACAGAGTCAAACAATAGAAGCCACAAAAAATGTCACATCATGAGATGAGATATTATTTATACATTGTATGAGACTGACAGTACTTACTTACTCCCAACAAACTTTGAACATACCTTCAAACCTTTACTATACTTTTTCTTGCTGAAAACTAAAGCAAAATGACTGAGTAAACCTATGGCATTCAGTATGATGTTACAATTTGTAATTTCTACACTGTAAACTGTACTTGCAGGAAATTTTACACAAGTGTATATACACAGAAAGCTAAATGTACCTTAATAATTTTATCACAGTATGACACATATTTTGTAAGGTATGATAAAATGAACAGTAACATTAATGAAAAACTGCTCCATTACACATTAGGCTTTAATCTTATTACTTTTTTATTACTAACTGTATTTGCAACATATTTTACAGACATACAGCACTTATACAAATGGGTATATATGATCAATATTATACAATTGTACAACACATAATTCAATAAATAGATCATATATACTGCAATGAGTAAAAACATCATGCATCTCATTTTAATATTTCTTCTACACTATTAAGACCCTCCAAGCCCTGACAAGAGTGGGGGGAAAGGGAGGGGGGGGGCGAAAGCCCTGAGGCCCAAGCATCTTCAGGGCCCCAAGTCAGTCAAGGGTTTGGGTCCCCAGGGGTGCTCAGGAGGAAAATATCATAATTTAAACTCAGACTGCTACGAGACATGAACTTTGTATCATACTGTGTGCAGAGGATGCAGAGGAAAGGCAGCTCAGTGTTTGTGAGACAAACTCTGTATCAGAGTGTGGCAGCAGTCAAGTGGGGGACAAGATAGGCCAGGCTGGTGCCAATCAGAGCGAGCGCCTTGCCATCAGCCGTACCTGTCCCGCAGGCCACAGTTTGGCGACCCCTGAATTACAGCAGTGCACAGTGCAACTTTAAACATCTTGCTCATTTTTCTTTCACACACATTGGCTCCCATTTGTGAAGTAGTGTGCCTTACCCTTTGTAACTGCATGAATCTCTCTGAACTAGTGTCTGTTAAGTTGGAAGCTTTTCCTCTATATCGCATCAGAAATTCCATATACAAAAATCCAATCACTGTGTACTGTTCACTCTGCATGTACTGTACTTATTGCTCCACAGAAACATTCCACTGCTCTTACATGCTCTGTGCAACAAGTATGAACACATAATCTAAATTCAGCTATGTGAAGAGGTTTGTGGTGGAAGTTCTGTGGTATGACTTGCTGTGCTGCACTGATTGACTCGTCACAGGTCCTTCTGCTCAGATCTGCCCTTCCTCTGCAGCCTGTTGTGTGACTGTGCAGTGGACCTGATAGGCTCAATAATACTGCACTAATTCTAATGTCATGTGACTGTTGCTAAGTTTAGTTATTAAACAAGTGCCGCTTGTTTCTTTTTTTAATAACCCAGTATTGAAGAAACAATTGAAATTTCACCAATAAAATGATTTTATTTAGGAACTACAATTTTCAGTACCACTTTTGATGCAAGTTGAATTTTTGGTTGCTTCCCTTGCCTTTTTATTAGTTTTCAGTGTTTTTGAAAAAGCGGTTGCAGCTGATACCAATAAAGAACAAGTAACTTAGGAACAGTAAACTACCAGTAGGTTTTCCTCTTTCCTATTCACTAGTTTTCTTCGCATCAGCACAGTAGTATCTTCTATACAACAATACTGGCCATTTCAATTTATAATATAGTAATAAGGAAAGTTTACAACTCACCACAAAGACATGACGATAAGCTGTGACAGGCACATAAAAAAGACATACACATAAAACACTTCAGCTATCGATCATGGCCTTCTTCAGAAAATAGAACATTCACACAATCACACAGTGATTGCTGCACTTCAAATCACTTGGTGTGGCAGCCGGAGCTGACAGATGTGTGACTGTTGTGTGCCTGTGTGATTTCATGAATGATGATGATTTTTTTTTTCTTCCTGAAGAAGGCCATGGCTGATACGTTAAGTGTTGCATGTGTCTTTTTTATGTGCCTGTTGCAGCTCGTCGTCACGTCTTGGCGGTGAGTTGTAAACTGTCCTTATTCCTATACTGTTAATTCCAACCTCAACTTTCCATTATTAGATGTTTCCATTTATATAGACGGATACATAAACAGTGTAGTATCTTTACAGTGTGCAATGATAATACAGTAGACATAAGTCACCAATCTGATGATCAAGCATCTTTTGAATTAAATGCAAATTGTGCTGAAGCTGAACCTATTCAAAAAAGCAAGGATGAATCACCTTTTACAATCTGTCAGTTGGATTTATATGATCAACTCGAATTCATATGTACTTTGATCACATTACCTAATCTTGAATGCAGCTCTAGATATAAAATCTTGTACTTCCCGTTAGACAATTCAAGAATGATGTTACAATCAACTCAGACTAAGTCGGATTATAAACATTACTTATAGCATAAAAGCCCTTATTTCCTGCATTTGACATTACAAGTTATGTGTCATTTACTAAATTTGTATTTAATATACAACTTATTTTGCTGGAGGTGCGCACTAACAGGAGGAGATCATTTCATAAAGAAACCACAAAAGAAGAGTCAGAGAAAAATTAAGAAGATATATTCAATTCAAGATGATAATTTTTTTATGTCATTGTTGATACTCCAGTGTCTAACTTGAAAACACCATTTAAAACAATTAAGATTATTGAAAGTTTTGGATTTTTGTGGAAATACTCTATGATGACTGACAATCAGGTCACTCAGGCATCCAAGTTCATTGACTATCATAATGATGTAACATTGATTTTAGAAGAAATTAAATATTTAAAAACAATTCATACTTCAAACTTTGAAGATGTAACCTAGGGGTCTCTTGACCTCTCGAATAAGATGCTCGAGGTAAAAATTTGTGTGTAGCTATGGAGATATTTTGCATTCTACCAGTGATTATAGCTGCAGCAGAAAGATCATTCATCACCTCAGGTAATGTTAAAAATTGTCTGATAACTTATTGGCAAATTGTCATTTAAATCCGTTATGAGAACTTGTGAAAAGGAGGAGAGGAGATAAGAAATGAAGACACTCTGATGACGAGAATCTTCTATGATTTACTGTAAGGCACTTTCCAAATGTCATTCCAAGTGATCAATCCAAAAAACGAGTAGTATAGTGTAGGATGTGCAGTCTTCTCGAAAAAGAATATGCGCCTAAGAAACGAAACATGAATGCAAAACATGCTCCATTTCCTCCCTGTGTATTGCACCCTGTTTCAAAACTTACCATAGTAAGAAGAACTCTTAGCAAAATTGCTACACTGGAAGATATAATTTGCCTTTACATTTGAAAAAAGTTTAAAAATACATATGTATAAACAATATTTATCTTAACCATTTCCAGTCCAAAGCCTGGATGAGAAAAAATTATGGGAAATATAACAGTCAATAATAATAATAACAACAATAATAATTTGTAGAGATGATTATCAGAGTGTGAAGCACCTCTACTGGTAAATTACTATGTTGACAAACGTGGATGGATGCGTCACATGCTTGTGCATAAGGTGCCAAAATTGGAACTCGAGATAAATTTCATTGTTTAAACAAAAAATATATGTATTCACTTTTTTACGATAAGCAGGAATTACTCAGACATAAAGAACAACAAAGTGAATGTGCAACAGATAGAATATCTGTAATAACCTAAGAAAAAAAAATGTATATTTCTCGAATAACGGGCTCAAATACTCAGCTTTTCAGCTGTTCAGAATTGTGATAATAATTTTTATTTAAGGCAATTATGCAGATGTATTCATATTTTGTGCAAAGAACTCTAGAATATCTAGACAGAATCCCAAAAAACAATATTGCCGCGAGAGACCACGAACACCGACTGCCGGCGTGGCGCAGGGGATAGCGTCACGGACTGCGGTGCAGAAGTTCGCCGGTTCAATCCCGCCCATCGGCAAAAATTTATTTCTTTGTAATTAACAATTCCAGAAGGTTCTACACCTTTCTTATGTTCACTTGTAAATTCTACTTGTTTCTTATGTAAACTGTTCTTCTAATTTCTGGTAAATTCTGTGTCTGTATAAATAGCAGAGCACTCTGCCTAAGAGGCAGTAAGTGCTGCGTGTATGTTGAGTTCGTAATAAACGTGCTTTCAGTATAAGTGCTGTGTTTAGTTGCCTTCAAAGTCAAGCCTGTTTCCGTTTCAAAGCGACAATATATAGTTCTGGAAATTGGTGCCAATTTCACAGTAACATGAAAATGAATTCCACATTACTGCATTTATCTCATGAAGTAAAACCTGCACACAAAAACCTCATTAGAATTTGCTGTAGAATTCTTTAGGAGCTATTTAGTGCTGTAAACAGAACTATGTTTGCACTGAAAGAAAAATAATTCCTTTGAAAAAATTAAAATTTGTTATTATTTTTTTGAATTTTACATGATTTTTTTGCAGAACTAAATAAATTTGGTGCAGAGAACTCCATAACTATTGTGTATCAATCACAGGTCTCCATTATTGTAGCAGTGGATTTGTCAGATTACCAGGTGGGGGCATTACTGGCACACCGTTATCTTGATGACATGGAACGTCCAATGGCTTACACCTCAAAGACACTGAATGTAGCACAAAAGTACTAGTCTCAGATCAAGAAAGAGGCTCCCACAATCATGTGTGCCTTTAAAAAAAATCATGTTTTTCTCTAAGGCGAAAGATTTCAGTTGCTCACAAGCCATAAGCCCTATTCATCCTATTCAACCTTTTGGTACGCATTCCAGATAAGACTGTCCACAGATTGCAGCGGTGGGCATTGTTCCTGAGTCAATATAAGTATCAAATTCGCTACTAGTCTACAGATCAACAAGCAAATGCAGATACCCTCCCCCAGCTACCGTCAGGCCCTGACCCAGTTTTTGACAAGGTAGAACTGTGCTTTTACATTGAGGAGGAGGAGGAGGAGGGCCAACAGACATTGCAAAAACCACATAGCAGCAGCAGCAGTCTGCAAGGATCTGATCCTCCAGCAGGTTCACCATTTCATTGAACATGGATGGTCGGATAACTGCTCCTTAGTCAAGACCGAGCAAGGTGATGCAGTTGTAATGCAATGGACTCACATTCACGAGGAAGGTGGTTGAAATTCGCTTCCAGCCATCCAGGTTTAGGTTTTCCACGATTTCCCTAAATTACTCCAGGCAAATGCCAGGATGGTTCCTTCAAAAGGGCACGGCCGATTTCCTTCCTTATTCTTAAAAAAAGAAGAAGAAATAAAAATTAGAGTGTTAGCTCCATCTCTAATGACCACACTTTTGATGGGACGTTAAACCCAATGCTTCCTTCCTCAGATGAGAAGACCCTCGGTACTCTTATTTCCAGCTTCAACACTGCCTGCTGGTGGTCAGTGGGGTTGAGCTCGTCTCAACTGACTTCTCCTCTCCTCAAGTTGTCATTTCTTCTATGTTTCAGGAGGATGTCCTTCACCAATGTGGCATCATGAAAACCCTCACCCGGAGATATATTTACTGGCCCAGACTGGATTCCCAAACTGAAAATCTCATCAGATCCTGTGACAGATTCGTAAAACAGCAGGTAGACCCAAGCCTCACAGCTGAGTCCTTTCATGGCCACATTTGGCTGCTGATAATTGACACCTACTCCCACTTTTCTTACATGGTGAACTTTGGCAGTACCTCCTGTGCATGTAGAATAAATGCAGTACCAGAAAGTTTTGCGAGAGAGGGGCTACCCAAAAACATTGGTGTCAGAAATTGGTCCTTTCAGGAGTACTACACCGCAAATAGCATTCAGCATATCAGGGACCTTCTGTTTCACTGACAGTCTAATGGTGAGGCAGAATGGCTGGTGTGTACTTTTGTCACAGATGCAGAAGATGCAGAGACTGCACTTGTCAAGTTTCTCATTCCGTACTGGTCAACACCAATACATGGGAAAAGTCTTTCAAGCTTTTACACGGGAGACAGTCGAGGACCCTGCTTCACCTGCTTCTGCGTGCCCCACATCCATCATCAGTTCTGCTCCCGTGTATTCCATAACACACACTACTACTCCACGAAAGGAGGGATGCACCCACATTAACATGAGGGGGAGATCATGGCACAGGCTCCCAAGAGATCCTGCTGCACTGCCACAGTGTCATGGGAGTATACACCCACATCCCACTGCCAAGCAGCATTGTTCATACTGGTGTACCCTCTATAGCTGTGAGCTATCACGAGATAGTGATGGAAATGTTACTGATAACAGTGCATTTTTTGGGCATCATCAAAAATCTTAAAAATACTGCATTTGTGTCAGTCTGCTTACATTAAAAACATTAACGACATAGCCAAGTACTGACAAATTTGTTTGTTATCCCTCCCACACATCATTCAAGTGTAGAATAGTAGAGAAACAGCCTGACAATTGTTCAATGAACCCTCTACCAGGCCGTGAAGTGTGAACAGCAGAATAATCATGAGTGCAAGATAGCTGAACAGGAACTGCTATGGGGCAAATGTATATATATAAAAGCACATACAACCAGGAAAGGATAGATACCTCATATATGAAAATTACAGAGGTATTTGGAGGAAAGACAAGCAGCTGCATGAATATAAAGACTTCAGCTGGAAACCCAGTACAATGTACAGAAGACAAAGCTGTGAAAGACGGAAGGAATATATAGAGGAGCTCCACAAGATAAATGAAAGTAAAAGTTGGTGTTTCTGAAATGGATGAGGAAGTAATAAAGATAAGAGATACCATAATGTAAGGAGAAGTTGACAGAGTACTCAAATATGTGTCAAAACAATGTCCCTAGAGTAGACTATGTTCCCTCAGAGCTAATGATATCCTTGGGAGAGCCAACAAAACTATTATAAATGGTGTATGAGACGTATGAAATAAGCGAATACCCTCTAACTTCAAAAAATGTAGTAAATCCAAATACAAAGAAAACAGACACTTAGAAGTGTAAAGACTACTGAACTATCAGTTTAATAAGTCATAGTTGCAAGATACTAACATGAATTACTTATAGACGAATGGAACAAAAGTAATAGAAACTGTTCTCAGGAAAGATTAGTTTGGATTCTGGTGAAATGTAGAAACATATAAAGCAATACTTAGACTTGTTACACAAGCTTTTAGCTAAACATGCTTTTTCCAGAGGAAGGGACATACACATAAACATACACCATTACCCTCCTGATCTGCATATGCATTCATTACTTTGTCATTTACTTTTTCTTGTGAGATGATACCCACATATTTCAAACACAGTATCAGTGCATTACTTCAAACAAAGACAAAAATATAAAAACCCAGTCAGACTCAAAGAGAAAGAGACTCATTTATACACTTTTATTTGTTATCAATACGAATCTTAAGGTTTATTCAGAGTTCAATGAAATTTTGTACACTTTATTTTCACGAGAAGTAGAAGATCACTGTCTAATGAAATATCTGAGCTGGGGACTTCTTGTTCAGTGACTTGCCAATGGAAGCATTCGTGCACACTGTGCCAGCATGGATGGTTACATTTCCTTCATCCTGCAATGTTTAAAGGGACATTTTCATGGGGACACTTGAAATCTGCAATTCTGTGGTAAATCACGCACATGCGCGGGAATCATGATGCATTTTGACAGCTACTGAGTCGTCATAGTTCAGGGGTTAGTCAATAGATAGTGGCACCTCTCATCTGTCAAATGAGCATCTGGTCGCTCGCTTTGTGTATAAACACGTGACTGGAAAATCCGGGCCGTTATGAGACGCAATGGCGAACGGCGGGAGAAGCCTCATTTGGCTTTTGGAGAAATATGCCATAAACCACTTAAAATTAATAACTATTGATCCATATATGATACAAAGAATCACGTAGGCTCATTTTAAAGATAAACACTAGATGGATGCCCTAATATAAATTTACCTCCTTTCACTTTAATAGTTTTTGAGTTACAGTAAATCAAAACTCATTATAAAATAACAATTTTGTAAACAATATATCTGGAAAACAACTTCACCAAATATTACGTACAAGGTGTCAAATGATAGATCTGAGTGAGTACTATAAGATGTATGCTAATTTTTTTGCGCAAATTCAGTAAATTTGAATTAGAGGCCAGTAAAATGGTTTCCTGGTATAAAAGTTGGATTTTTAATAAATAAACAATAATAACTTTAGTATTAGTGACAGTACAGCAAATTTGACTTACAAAAATAGTTAATGAAACCACAGGATCAATAGTACAGTGAATAATCTATGTTTAAATACTGAAAAAGCAAATGTAGAAAAGTTTAATTTTTTGATAATGCAAAAAGTACGATATGTACAATGTTTTTGATGCCATATTCTGTTTCAGTAAAAAATTTCCATTAAATACTAACATCACATGTATTTATTTCCATTTGTATTTTATGTGAAAGATGTAATTTTGTGAAAATAAGTTACTGTTTTGACTTCAGAGTAAGCCAATAAGGGTACTTAAGGTGGCCATTTTGGTTTATTAGGGGCAGTCTGTTGGTGTCAGTTTGACAGACATGTGTCATTGTGCTGGGTGACTGTGGAGTCGCTTGAGGACTTGTAAAATTTCAGTGCAGTCTTCTAGTGTGGAACTAGGAAATATTTGTTCTGTGGTGCTTCGAAAACTTTGATTTTATTCTGTGTCTGTGGGACTTAGAAAAAGTCTTCAGTAGTGCTTTGGGAATTCTAACTATATTCTGTGACAGTGGAACTTAGAATTTCTCAGGATTGTTGCTAGACTTTAGTTTTTATTTAGCAACTGTGTGACTCAGGAACTATTCAGTCAAGTTTCAATTTTTTTTGGTGTGGCAGCCTTAAGGAATTCAGCATTGCTCTGAAGTCAGTTGTAACAAATATTCACTGACAGATATTAGGTGGAATAATCATCAATTTAGTTAAAAGTGGGTTATTGTTCTTACCGTGCTGTAGTACTGGGGTTCAAGCCAACTGAATGAAATAATTAAATGATTCTCAGTCTCTGTTGCAGTGTTTTTTCATTACTCTAATTACGCGTTTTACGCTGTTAGTGCATCATCAGACTGGAAACAGACAAATGTTTTATTACAGTCCGTGTATCTGGCGGGCAGCGAATCTAATGTGGCTAAGGTGAGAGAAATTTTGAAAACTCAGTCTTAATTGGGCGGAGATGGAGCCACAGAACTATCTAACGCTGTGGTGGAGGTAGCTTAACAATTTGTGTTCTGTCATTGGGTCCCTGCGCTAACAGCGCGAAACGTGTAATTGGAGTAATAAAAAACACTGCAACAGAGGCTGAGACTTATTTAATTATTCAACGCTGTTGCTGCACCAGCCGCCACCACCACCACCACCATCATAGAATGGAATGAAATAACTGATAAAATTTTGTCACCCTGCACAGACTAGTGTGATTTTTCCAAGTTTGTGTTTGGAAATTCCCTGTGTAAGCTCACAACTGTCTAAAATGTACATATGATATCTCACCAGTAATTTTTCATTCTTAAACCTATGTTATACCCCATTACAAACAAGGGAAATTTTCCACAGAAACTTACAAGTATTTGACAGATAATGATAACTAGCAGTTAAGGATAAATGACAACTGATCTCCCCCCCCCCCCCCCCCCGCCTCTCTCTCTCTCTCTCTCTCTCTCTCTCTCTCTCTCTCTCTCTCTCTCTCTCTCTCTCAACACACACACACACACACACACACACACACACACACACACAATAAGAAAGAGAGACGGCAGGCTGATTAGAAGCTGTTAGTCATGTAGTGCTCCAAGTGAGGGAAGGATGAACCAAGCCATCTTACCAGGCATTTGAAGTGTTGTATAGTGTAGACTTGTGCTGCGAAATATCAAATTTACTCGCATGTGTGTGTGTGTGTGTGTGTGTGTGTGTGTGTGTGTGTGTGTGTGAGAGAGAGAGAGAGAGAGAGAGAGAGAGAGAGAGAGAGAGAGAGAGAGAGAGAGAGAGAGAGAGAGAGAGAGAGAGAGACTCTTTAAACCATGATCTTTTTTCCAATACTTGAAAATTGAGCACTAAAAATGGAACATATTTCAGTGGTTCTTAGATATATATATTAATCTATGGTATAAACCTAATACTAGAATGATTTGTACCTTCTCCTCCTGAAGGAAACAGTGCATAGCTTGGGTGACATCTGTTGCATGAATTGAATTGTGGTAAGGATTTGTACTATGATAACCAGCTTCAACCAGTGCTGCAACAAATAAATACCTCCATTTGCAGTATAGATTAGGCAAATATATACTTAAAAAAGAAAATATGCACAGTACAGAACCATTTCACAATTTTAGTTTCAGCTTCAATATTGAACTCAGTTTCTTTTTACTTACAGATGTGGCTAGACTAAATATACAAATTCAAAGCCAGAAATTAATTTGTTGCTTCCACAATGTTATCCATTTACTGCATACACTAAGACTAAATGTGCTGAGTGGTACGACAACGCGGTGAAGGCAGTTAAGCCAAAAGTAAAATGTTCCTTGTAATTTAATATGTACAACTACTTTCTAGTAAGGATTCAGGAAAAAATGGGTTTTGTGTCCACAAAAGTAATGGCTGCATCAAATAAATGTTCTGCAGATCTTCGAAAACATTTATAGTTGGTTGTTTAAGAATGATCTCAATTATTTATACAGTGAAATCTTTCTTGTATTAATCATTACCTCTCATTTTTTCTACAATTCTACCAAATACCTAGGAGTTACAATTACGAACAACTTAGACTGGAGAGAACACACAGAAAATATTGTGGGGAAGGCGAATCAAAGGTTACGTTTCATTGGCAGAACGCTTCGAAGATGCACCAGCTCCACCAAAGAAGGTGCCTACATCACACTTGTGCGTCCTCTCCTGGAGGGTCTGACAGAAGATATCGAGAAGGTTCAGAGAAGGACAGCTCGTTTTGTTTTATCACGTTACGGGGGAGAAAGCGTCACGGAAATGTTGTACAAATTAGGGTGGAAATCATTAAAAGAAAGACCTTATTCATTGCAGCATGATCTGTTGTGAAATTTCAATCACAGACTTTTACTTCTGAATGTGAAAATATTTTGCTAGCATCCACCTACTTAGGGAGACATGACCATCCCAATAAAATATGAGCAATCAGAAAGAAAACGGAACGATTTAGGTGTTCTTTCTTCCCACGCACTATTAGAGAATGGAACAGTAGAGAAAAGTTATCAAAGTGGTTAATGAACCCTCTGCCAGGCACTTAAATGTGATTTGCGGTGTATCGATGTAGATGTAGATTTGAAAAATATAACATATTCAAAATGATGTCAGTAAAATGTTTGAAAACTGTTTCCCTTTAAAATCAACTTAATAAAGATGTCCTCTAAGACATAAAGGGAAATGAATCTGTCAGCCAAGAATTCTGGGGGAACAATCAAGAGGCCTCCCTGGTTTGTCTTGTGAACAGGTTTGCGGCACTATCAGTTTAAGACAATGTTTCTCATCCTGAAGTCATCATGCAGTCTGCAAGATCTGGGATTTCACAGAGGGTCAATTTGCTTGTAGTTGGGTGCTCCAACGTTAAGCTTGTAATGGAGCCCCTTAGAGAGATAGCTGCCAAGGAGGAGGCGGCCAATGTGCACTCCATGTGCATACCGGGCGGGTCATTCCAGATGTGGAACGGGTCTTTCCAGATGCCATGAAGGGTACGGAGTGCAGCCAACTGCAGGTGGTGGCTCATATCAGTACCAATGATGTGTGTCACTTCAAATCTAAAGAGATTCTCTCAGGTTTTGAGCGCCTACCTGAAGTGGTAAAGACTGCCAGTCTTACTTGGAAGATGAAAGCAGAGCTCACCATCTGCAGCATAGTTGAAAGGATCGACTGTGGTAGAGTTCTGGGTTCCACTGAATAGGTCAGGAGTCCACTACATGCAGGAAGTGGCTACACGGGTAGTGGGGCGTGGACTGGGCAGTTTTTTTGTTTTTTTGTTTTTTATTTATTTATTTATTATTTGTTTAGAGAGCCTCAGGAACACACAGATAGGGTCTAAATCTCAAAGGCTACTGTCAAAGACAAGACAAACACAGATCTATAAACCACAAAAGGACGACCAGAGACACTCTAGAGGTAGAATAATGTCACCGTGTAACATCATCTCCACTTCTTCCCAAATTATCCTTCTTTCAGCTGAAGACACCCTGTTCAAATGCTGGCTAATTGGTAGATGTTCACCAGTATTGATATGGTGCTTTATTGTGGGCTGTTTCAACTGGCTTTTCTCCTGCCTGGCCTGGAATACACCTGAAAATTGGTGTAATATGGCTAACATCTGCTGGCATTGTTCCTGCATCAGTGCGTTGTTGGCAGTAACAGCAGAGTATGAGACTTTGTTGATGACATTGAATTCGCCATCCTGGGCTGGTTCAGCTGTTCCAATACATAGTCCTTTAGGAATGAGTTGCAATTGCTCTTGAAAATTAGTGATCCAAAGTTCTCCTCGACCACCTGTAATGCTTCTGATACCCGCTGGTATGTAAATTTTCTTCAATATACTGATTAACTTTTTACAATCAACAAGCACTTCACAAGTGTAAACGAAGGCTTCCGTGGCCATTGTCACTGTCAATAAAATTCTTCAGAGTTTTTGGTCGCATTGTCAATTTATAAAATCTGACAATTCGGCCACTGTTGCAAGTGGCCTTTGTCAAGGTGTTTGGCTGACTGCTGAATGTAAGGGATTGTTGTTACTTATATTATAGTGGGAGAAGCTGTTATCAAAGTATTAGGCATTCTTTATTTGTCTTTATATTATGGATTGTGATTGGAGGGAATAGAGGTGCTTCATTTGTGTTTGCATTGTTTGTTTCTATTGGTGGAAACAGGCGAATGAGAGACGGACGGTGGTTATGACATGACACTGTTTACTTGCTTCCTGGCATTGGCTGGGGCCCGCTAGTGCTCTGTGTACATACGGCCGCAGTGGTCTCC
This sequence comes from Locusta migratoria, assembly GCA_026315105.1. NCBI lineage: Eukaryota > Metazoa > Arthropoda > Insecta > Orthoptera > Acrididae > Locusta > Locusta migratoria. The sequence goes on from CM048747.1 coordinate 111,639,526, forward strand.
CAATGAAGCATCTCTATTCCTTCCAATCACAGACCATAATATAAAGACCAATACAGAATGCCAAATATTTTGATAACAGCTTCTCCCACTATTATATAAGTGACTGCAATCCCTTGCATTCAGCAGTCAGCCAAACACCTTGACAAAGGCCACATGCAACAGTGGCCGAAAATGTCGGATTTTATAAATTGACAATACGGCCAAAAACCCTGAAAATTTTTTTTGACAAGCACTTCACAGTTCAGCTGGTCATCTCAGTCGCTGACTGGAACTCTTCTCATTGTTAACAGTGGGATCTCGACATTTTCGATGGCAAACAACCTCTAAGGGGAGTATGTGTTGTGTGTGTATAATGTGTGTATAATGGAACGGCTTCCTCAATTTGTAGCTCAGATCTTCCACAGTCAATGACAGCCTGGGATGCCTGAAGGAACACCCATCTGAGGATTGTTTTATGGCTTCATTCTGTTAAAATGACAAATTCAAATGACTGCTTCCAGTTGTTGATAGTTATTATTGCAACATATTCCTGCCGGCCAGATGTATTTTCCATTTGTGAGCTTCAGCACAGTTTCTCTTATATCACAGAACATTATCTTCTTTAGTTTGCAGCAGTAGTCATTCGACAGTACAGAGAAGGAAACTTCTGAATTAACTAGTGTCTGGACATGGCCATCAATGATGAAGTCAATGATATTTCCCGACATCTTAGGGACTGTTGACCATGGAGGGAGGATTTTCATCTGTGGCTGCCTCGCTTCCACAGACGGTTGCCTCACCTTGATCTATGTCCTCTCCTCCACCACCAGTTTTTCGTAACTGCAGAGAGTGGCATTAATCTTACAACATATTCTTCACTCCCTAAATCTTCCTAGCCTCCACTAAAGGTAAGCTATTGTTTCCCAGATCCTCCAGCCAATAGCTTCAACCTCCTCTATACTATCACCTCCTCCTAATTCACTTATCTTCAACCTCACTGTGTACTGCTTTGCACGGAGGCAGTGTATTCAAATAATTTATTATGTAAAACAGCCAAGGTAATATATTATCTTTATTAAGAGATCAGTTTCGGCAGATTAAACTGCCATCATCCAATCTCATTTCATATACATGACAAATGATAGCTTGTAAAAATTACAGGTCTAATATTGGCAGTTTAAACAGCCAAAACCAGTTATCTGTAAGTAAGATAGTTCGTGACCTTGGCTGTTTTGCACAATAAATGTTTTGTTTAGTTATAACCTGACTCTTAACAATTTGAAATAATAAATTTTAGTACTGTATGCAAGTTTCATTTTAAGTCATTTCCTTTACCTGTACTAATGTTGGAATTTAGTTTGTTCTTTGGTGATCATTTCACAGAAAGCCAAGGATTTTGTAGAAGCTTATGCCTTTGTGGTGCATCCTCACAGTGGGACGTGTTAAGCTGACTGTTCTATGATTCCAGATGGAAGTAGTTGTATTTATCTTCCTTAGTTTAGAATACTTGTCAAGCTTAATGTAGTAATAACATAAAAGTGTTATCAATTTTGGGTTGGTCATTAGTAATATTGCCATTAGTACTAAGGTCAGTTGCCAATGTACTAACAATAACTGTGTCACTAAGATAATGCTGTGTTTATGATTATCTACAATAACTAAATTTTTAAATCAATTATCAGGAATTTTCAGAAAAAAGTTGTTTTTGTTGTATTTTGTGGAGAAAATAGATTTACACAAAAATAAGAACCAGTAATTAATCAATCAAGTGTAGAAAAGCATGGAAACGTTAATATATTAACCAAAGCTACTAAACTGGTTTTCCAAAACTGATGAGATATTATGAAATAATGTGTGTTATTAATTAGATATTGGGCATTAACACATACCAATCTTAACCCTATGGTACATAACATCTACTGTTGTGGACAACTTAATAGACACACTTCTGCGGCTATGTTTCAATTCATAAACACATGGAGTCCATTGTAGGTGAGCCTATTGATAGGTGCTGCACTGTATCAGCAGCTAGACTGGAAGTGGTAATTTTTACCTGAATGCAGCAGTGTCAACATAGTGTGCATGAGCCAGCAGCAAGCAGTTTCAAATAACATTGCATCAATTTCACAAAAAGGAGAGAGTGCATTTGAACTAAAAGCAAGAAGCCTCAATGTTCAAATGGCTTTGAAGGTTTCCAAATAAAAAGGAAAAACTTACAGAAAGGGCTCCAAATGTCTACATCCACTCAGCAGACATCACTGTATTTTTCTTTGTACACAGTAAGTTGGAAAAATGTATTGTATTTTATGACAATACAGAGGCATATATAGCATATATTTTTGGTAGAGGCCGAGATGCATGTAAATGTAAGTTAAATAATTTCAAGTAGACACCCTATGTATTTTGTGTCAGTTTTGCTGCTCACATTCAGATGATGATTTGTTCTGAAGCCTCTTTTACTTTATTACGATCAAGATTTTTTATTGTTAAAACAATTTAGATACCATACTTATTTTCTTGTTTCCTGAATTCATTATTTTGAAGGGAGCCCAGGCTCACTACTGTGACAACACACACAGTTCTTTACTGTATAAATTTCCATTTCAATTTTTCCTCATTTGTCAGTAATTCCTGCATCACAGGGTTAATAGGTTTCTCTTGAAATTGTGCATGACATTCTCATGAGAACCAAGATAAAAGTTTTGTTCCAGTGATAAAATAACAATAGCATTTCTAGTATTATTATCAGTGTTAGATACCTACTATTTTACCTGTTATACCCTATTGACATTTAATACTTACTAAATAGCTTCCAGATCCTGACAACATCCAGGTTGAAGTGTTCCATTAGCCCGTACCAATGGAAAAGGTGAACACAAAGGACTGGAAGAGACCTTCCTACAACAAGAGAAAAATGAAAACTGTACTAAGGAGTAACTCATGGTCCATAAAGACAAAACATTATTTTTTGTTTAAATTTAAACATAGGTTAACACTGTGAGGCACCATTAAAAATTTAAGTTATGATTCACTGAAATCATCTAAGTAAACAGCAAATAATAAGGAACACTTATACATCATAAAGAAGGTATCCAGAGTTAAATTCTATTCATTAGTTTCAATAAATAAAATTATTCTAATGATGGCAACTTTCTGTGGAGTATACATGACATAAAAATTATTCAAAGGAGATAGAGTGACTGGCCAGTACTTAACCCAGCTTAATAACACTGACAGTCACACAAACAAGATGAAAATAAAATTTGGAACACAAACTTTCAGAAATTAATTCCTTAGTCAGTTAGGATAAAGGGTTACTCACAACCTAGGTCATGAAGTAAGGACAGCACGAGGTTGACAAATGGAAATCAGAGATACAGCATGATAAGTACTGAGCCATGCCAGTAATAAACCAAACAGGAAAGATAAAAAAGGGAACTGAATAATACTAAGTGGCAAAGAGGGGTGGGAGAATTTCTTTAGCACACACACACACACACACACACACACACACACACACACACACACACACACACACACAAACGTGTGCACCAACCTCTTCAGAGAGGTAATGCCAGTTAATTTTGCTGTTATAGAATTCAAAACCACATCAAACCATAGCACTGGGTGCAGTGCCAGTATGGTGGTGCATAAAGCAACAATCTCCTACCACAATATCCCAAATACTAAGCCAACCAGGCGGTACAGATAGAATCAATATTTGTTGATAAAAACAATGTTGTTCGATTTTGTTGTCCATATGTGCAACACCAATCACCTCAAATTCCTGTAGCACTGACTTGGTGTAAACGCTGCAATGGGCACCTTCCAAACAACGAACATTATTGTAAGTGATGATAAATGGTATGTGAATACAATGATTGTTGCGCAACAGACAACATTTGTTGTGATACAGTCTTTGAAGCAGCACTCCAATGCCTACAATATTCCTGACATATGCAGTGATGCAGATAAGTGGAGGGAAAGGGGTTGGGGGGGGGGGGCAATTGGTCCTGTTGGTCCAGCTTTCCCTCATGCATCCAGTTATTGCACATTACATCCCAGATGCGCTGTTACATCCAACGAAGTTTTTGATTTATCTGCAGGATAATCCACAATCCCCATTGGCAATTATTCTTCCTTAGTTGACTAAGCATTATGCTCAAGAGAAGGTTGCTATCTTCTACAAGTCATATTGAAACTGATTCTACAAAACAACTGCATGATAGAGCCATACTAGCAAAAGTCCTAAATAATGACAGATTAATAAGGAAGTTGAAAAATAAACCACAAACTATATGAGAAATAGTAAACAGGGAAACAGGAAACATTTAAAGAACCAGATATTGTCCTTCAAACTAATAACAACATAAAAATGAAGAGGGAAGACTTGCCTACCAAAATCTATATATATGAAAATGTTGTGTTGGTTTGCGTGTGTTTGAAAATCTCAAAAATTTATTTACCGATTGAGCTACAAATTTGCCACAATGTTGCACTGTAACACAGGAAGGTTTTTAGACACCTATTTGTTTAATATATTACTCATAACCTATATATATGGCACTTTTGTGATTTTTGTCCTCAACATTTCCACATTGTAAAATTTATATAAATTCGTATGTGATATATATTTAAATAACCATGTAATTCAGTAGGATGCTGTATCAATATTTCAAAGAATTCGGTCAAGATCTTTTAGAGATATAAGACTACGCACCATTCTAAGTTACATTTCTCAGACAAGATACAAGAAGGGTAGGCAATGACAAAGAGGGGAGGGGAGATATACACATACTTCTTTTAATTGTAACCAAGTATCCAAATACCAATTTTTCTAGTTCAGGCCGCAAAACTAGCTTAATAGCAGCATTTTCCAAAAACCTTTCATCCCGTATTTCACCCCCTTAAAGGCTGATTTTCAGAGAAAGCTGAAAGATGCCTTTTTCTAAATTCTAACCAAGAATCCGTATACCAATTTATGTAGGTCTAACATCAAAATTGACTGGATAACAGTGTATTTTCAAAAAAACGTTTCATCCCCTATTTCACCCCCTTAGGGACGGTATATCAAGAAATCACTTCTTAAACGTCGCCAACAGTGTAAGATGAACACCCTCTGCATATTTCAAGTTTTTATCATCAGTTGTTTTGGCTGGGGGATTATGAGTCCTCATTTAATCTGTCAGTCAGTCAGTCACTTGGAACATTGCCTTTTATTTATAGATATTATGCTTTGCAAGCTGTTGTGATCTCCATCGAAGGTGGTATGTGCAGTGTTCCCTGTTATATACCGAGTATTATCAAGCGGATCGCAGCGAAGTCATTTACAAAGTCACTTACTAAGTCGGACGACTGGGAGGATGATCCTGCCGCTCAACAATTTGCTAATGAACTAATGGACCCCTGAGCACCAAATAATCGCCCCCCCCCCCCCATAGTGCATAATGAACATCAGGGATATGGACACACGATATATAACTTCATCATCCTTACAGCTTTGAGGCAATGATTAAATTTATCCCAAGGTGTCAGCATAGCTTGCCAATGTTGGCAATGGAACAACCCTTCAACCGGAGCGCTAATTGATTCATTGACAGTGGTTCGTACAGGAACGTATTAACGACAGAGTAGTACTAAATAAATGGTTAGTTTATGGTAAAAAAGAGTCATTCAAAATATTCATTCTGATAAGGATCTCCTTCCAATTACCACTGCATTATAGAGAACATCATTCCCGAGTAATGTTTGGGAACCAGATGCTTTATAGTAATGTTTGCAATTGAAGTAGCTCGGCCTCTAACAATATATATGGAACGCGCGCTTCTAAGTCCCTGCGACAAAAAATGGACATTTATCATCGTAGAATTAATTGGAAATGAGGGGGTTACTTTACTTATGTCAGCGGTGGCATTCCGTGCTAATGTAATATTTCATGGTAAACACGGAACATTATTTGCGTCACTGAATGTAACTGAGTTTTCAAAGATCAATCAAGAGATTTTGGCAACATCAGCCGCTGCCACAAGTGAAATTTTACAGAAATTATACAAAATGACGTACCAATTTTTGATTATAATTTTACAAGGATGCCAATAAAACTTGGCCATAGATGCATACTAGACAAAACTCATGTGTATACATAGCTATTAACAGAAGAAAAAGGAATTTTACGTTTTCATATCTGTATCTCTGATCACGCATTAAATTCTCCAGCTGCCAAATATGTGAGCGTCGAAAATTGAGGTGGTCCCAACTTCTGCCTTATGTACTGGTCAGTACTGCGGTAAAAATGTGACACTAAAGTAACAACTTTTCGTGGAAATGCATTTTATATACACTCATGTGTAATGGTTAATTTTCAGTAAGATAGAGCATGATATTAGCAGTGGAAATCAAAACACCATAGAAACGAATTCTGAACAAAACGTTGTTTATGTGTGTCGTTATTTCATTTTATTTTATGTAACAGTAACTTTGTGATAGTTTCCAGCAGATAACACATAATTTGAAGCAATTCCACAACTTTTAATTTCTTTATTTTATGTAGGTACGACAAGCGAAAGATGCAACATGCACAGAAATAGCTGGAGGAGGAGATTGATGATGGATGGAAGGAAAGGAAGTGATGAACAGAGGCTGGGGATTAGATAGAAGGAGGATGAAAAGGTAGGTAGTGGGGAAGCAGGAAACAGACATAGCGGATGGGAAACAGATGGAAAGAATGTATAAAACAATAGCTTTTTACTAAGGTGGTCCAGAGTCGATAAACTGATCTGTATGTTTGTGGAGAGAATGAATGACAAAAAAAGTAATCTATCTTAAGGGTTTAAGTTTTACATACTACACTTTCGTTTTACATACCCACTGGAGCCTAAACAAACGATCGATACTGATATGATTGAAGTTTTCTCTCGGTGATTCTATGCTTACATGGGTTACAGTATTTCCTTTTCTATTTATTTCATATGGGAGAGAGCCACAGTGAAGTGTGGCTGGGTTTAGCTAGTTAATAATACTTTCTAAGTGTATCCACAAAACTAAACAAAAATTTTATCAAACAAGAGAAAATAACTACACCAACAGTAGTCAGCAGTATGGAGATAAGTCCCACTAATGAACAAGAAATGTTAAAAGTAATAAATAGCCTTAAAACAAAAATGTATGCAGGACTGCTGCTTACTTTGCTCATTTGTGTCACTTATGAGTTGTTACGCTCACCAAAATTGACACAATCTAGTATGCAAATTATTGCGCATAATGAATAAAACATTCCAGTGCTTGTTATCTGTTGCTTGTTTGCAACATTCCATTCTCATCCAAAACAGTGACATTTACAATTTTACATGCTTTATATGGTGAAAATATTTTCATTTTAGAATGTTTTGAATTAATTAGCCTTTGTATTTAGGGCAATGTACTTTCTGCATCTGATACAAAGGCTAGTTTCTCAATTGCTTGCCAAGTTTACGACTAGTTTTCTGAAGGACTACGCAAGGCAATAAATTTCATGACTCGTGCACAACCCAATAAACAACTTTAAGAATAACAGTCCAATGGTGTACTTGCTTCTATTCCAGCTAATCTGTGGGCTTTGCCACAAATGTTTTTAGTTATACCTTCTCGCAGGCTTAATTTTTTGTACTTATCAAATATCCACTGTAAAACCACAAACAATTATTGACACTTATCCATTGCCTCACCCTGAGGAATTAATAGACAGGTTTGGTGAGGGAAAGGAATTTTTCAAAAACTGACTTACATGATACATATCTGCAAATTCCGCTACATGAAGAGTCTCAGAAAGTGTTTGTGGTCAACACCCATTCAGGTTTGTTCAAGTTTTTGTGCTTACCCTTTGGCAGCACTGCCACACCCACCATTTGCTATTTAGTACAGCTTACTGCAACAGTTCCTTTATATTTACGTTACATAGATATAGTGGTGTCAGATCGTACACCAGAGAGAGACACTATCTATCTTCATACACCTTTTCAAGTGCTTTCAGCTGTAAGTTTGAAGTGTTGCCAGGACAAATGTGTCCTGTTTTAGAATGAAATTCAATACTTTGACCAAGTTATTAATTTCCAGGGTGTCCACCGCTTCAGTCACATTTGCCGCAATTTGTGACCTTCCTGCCCCATTCACCCTGAAGGAACGTCAGGCCATTCTTGGAAAGTTTACCTAACTCAGCCCAGATTGTTGCTCCATTGTATCACTTGCACCGGAAAAATGTGACTTTTGTATGGATATAACAGTGCCAGGATGCAGTTCAGAAACTGAAATGTGCTTTGTTGAGTGGCGGATGTCTTGTTTATTTTGATCCCACTTTGCTAGTAGTTTTGGCTGCATATGCTGCTTCTTACGAGGTTACTGCTGTGTTCTAGCACAGAACTGGCTTCGGATTCCACATTAAGCTATAGGTCTCCTTTCCCCAGTTGGATAACTGGTGTAGGCTAGGGACATGCAAATTGTCCGAAGTGGCGTCCAATTGAAAGACTTGCACCAGGCCAATGAGCCACAATAAATTATTATTATAGCACTGTGTTGTCATAATGATGTGCTGGGCAGTGAAATATTATGATATTTCCCCCCTTGACTATCGGAAGATTGCACAGGCCGCTGTAGGACACCCTGACTTTAACCTTTTGTTGCAGTATATCTGAAACATTTGGCCTCACTCTTTGAAACACAATCCAAATTATTTTGTGTGGCGCTATTTTGTTCAACGACATAGCCTCTCCATTCAGCATGGTGTGGCTTTATTGTAACATGACAGTGGTTAGTTGCATACGTTTCTTTCAAATGTGTTGCAAAAAAGATGTGTTGCGATTGATCCACTGACGCTGGGAAATAGTGTGCACTTCATAGACATAGGCTCAGTACTACTACACAGTATCCCTGACTTCCACAATCCTCTAACACCATCCTCATGACCTAGGTCGTGAATTACATATCCCTTCCTTTCTCAATCTTTTTTTCTTCTTCCCCCCCCCCCCCCCCTTTCTCTCTTACCTGAAGAAGGAACACAGTTGCATAAGCTTGTTTTATTTTTGTCGTCTTTTCTTTCTGTGAGTAACTATTGGCAGTACAGCAAAGAGATAAGTACTGGCCAGCCAATCTCTCTCTCTTTTGAAAAATTTAAATTAATAACCAGTCTCTGTCTTTCTGTTGGATATTTATATGTTTCAGTTTTCTTTTAATCCATCTCCTCTTCCAGAATCTCACTGTCCATCCCTTTCTTCTTACCTCATCCTATCAAGGATGCTCCCATGTGATTACTTATCAACTATCACAGAACACTGTACCAGTTGCTTATTACCTGTCTAATGTCTTCAAGGGGCAACAAAAATTTAATTTTCAGTATTTTGTGTAATTACTGTGACTTTAAAAATTTGTAATTTTTTTTATAAACTACTCATTGGTGGGTATAATCTTATTTTTTAAAGCTTTACACATTAAGACAAGTGCTACAGTTAAGAAATGTGTGCCTTGAGGCAGGGTGACAGATGGCATGAAAATAATATTTTATTTGTCCATTGTCCAGTTAGCATCCCAAGTGAGTTCTTAGATATCCATGTTTATATGGGATTAAAAATGACAAAATTCTGCTGGTAACATTTTGTTATTCATATGCTTAGACAGAAATAAAAAATTAACTCAACTTCTCATTCACATGCATTACATATACTTATATGAGCTAAATTGCACACAGAACGAACAATGAATATAAGATATATATTTGAAACTGTGACTAATACTGACCACCTGTGACAGTATCCAACGTGAACGCGTTGAATGGCCATTGCGACACACGGTCCAGAACACACTGAAACAACAGAAGTGTATAGATTAATATAACGTAAACAATTAAATATAAAAACTTACTTACAAAAAGAAATGTCCAGGTTGGAATTCAACAATATATGGAGATCAGTAGCTAACTGCGAAAACATTCATTCCCGATGGTCAAGGGGAAAATATCATAATATGTCACTGTCCTGCACATCAGTGTGACAACACAGTGCTATGGTGGCATCAGATTCTGAGCCAGAGCTGACAAGAAGGCATCTGCAAAAAGTAACAACAAAATTTTCTTACATGGTCCATTTCTTTTAATTTTTCAAAATTCTTTAACAAACATGTAAACATTTTTTTCCTAATTGATCCTCCATTTTTAATTTTACATTCATGTAAGATGAGTGTCCACTCTTTTTTGAGGTCTTAAATAGGAAACATCTAACGGTTGGCACAAATGAGTGCTTTTATGAGGAAATGTACAAACCTTATATTATACTTTCTACATTAATTACTCTCAGTGAAATGTGGAAATAAGGACTTTATGCAATGCTTTGTTGAAATTTTGAAAGTAGGTTAAATTAAACCAGCAATTTTTTGATCGATTGTATCTAAAGCCTATTGGACCCCCTTGAACCCCAGAGTCATATAGATGCTCTGCCTTCTAGCATACATAAGCTGGTAGGAGAACACCAGATCCTGACCCACTGAAAATTACAGAACTGCTTGTTTTAGAATGGTCTATTATTCTGTCAGGATGTTTGCATCATCTGTGCAGAATAAACTAACTTCTTTGATGGTTATCTATCAAATTACTCTCATCATAGTTAGTTTCCCATTAACAGCACCTCTCGACTTTTTGATATTTTGACAAAGTCGTTTCGCCATGAATGAAAGTCGGTTAAATTGCATAGTCTGTTGCCCCTGTTATTAGCATGGTGTGTATGTGTTGGCAACTGAGCGTTTCTGAACCGGAGATTCGGGTGCTACGCGCCCTCACTAATACTAAAAACATTCTTGTTTAACCTATAAAATGGTCACTGTTTCGTTAAGATAAAAAATAAAGGAAATATGCTATACCTGCTCTATGGTTGACTGCTGTGGTGTATACATAGGCCTACGTAGATATTCAGTAGTGTTGTCAACATTTGCAGCACGAGGGCAACAGACTGTGCAGTTTAGTCCGAAAGTCTATTAGATTTTGTTTCAGTTACCTGTATCACTGATGTCATACTTTAGCCGTGTGACAGGTTGCGCGCTGTTATTTTTTGTGGCTTCACATTCCTTGAGTCCAATAATTTTTTTAGACTAACTTATCATGACAGTTTGACAAATTAATAAATATTTCTGGCTCTTTGACCGACGACTATACGGTAATTCAGACGCACATTCACCATATAAACAACTTCGCAGTAGTGCTAACAACAACAAAATCAAAATTCCCGACAAAATGTCTCAAGTTCCCCCGTAGTTACAAGTAACCCCATTTTACACTAATGCACAAATGCTCTATAAAACCGGAACAGACCAGTCCTTTCTGCTCCCCATAGTGTGCGGCAAAGACATTTTAAAATACTAAGTGATTTGCGACACAGTCGTTTCAGGTCTTTGAGGTGTGGAAACCATGAAAGTTTTGTGTCAAAAGTAAGGTCCAGAAATCTCACAGTCTTTAAAATGCAGTACAGTGTCCCTAATCTTCAGTCCAGGTAAATTAAAATAGAACAGTAACAGTTAAGAAGAAGACACGCAGACTTCTGTAGAAAACTTATTTTTTCCCATTCATCCAACCTTTTAAGAGTTAATTACAATTGACTTTCGTTCTAGCGAGGCTTCAAGGAGAGCAAAAATACAGAGAAGTATCGTAGTCAAAAAATAATGAACATTGGACAGGGCTGTTAATGACAGAAGTAATACTGTTAATTGCTATGGCAAATAAAGTCACACTTAAAACACTACTTGAGGGGACACTGTTCTCCTGCTCAAACCGGTTAGAGAGCACCATCTCGATTTGTAGAATAACGTGAAGAATGGAAAGAACGAATAAAACCGGGAAGACAATTACGAAAACCCCATTCATGAAGCTGCCTGAGGAAAAGATGTCTCTAAGTATTACCGCAGGCCTTCTCAATGACAAAAAATACTCCCAGAATTTGACGACGATGCAGGGAAGCCTGTTGTAGAGCCACCTCCAGGAAATAATCAAAGGTAGATCAGTACCTCCAGAAGCCACATTGAAATCGACTACGGAGCTGCCTGTATTCTAACATCCAGACGAAGACGCTGTTGACCATCAGCTCCAAGGTCATTCCCACACAGCCAGTGAGGACAACACTACGATAACTAATTGAACATGATGGCAGAGCAACATTTATCATTCTACGAAGGAAAAGGCTGCCTTTTTGGGCGTCCTAAACACCACTGAATGGAAGCTTGAGTGGATCATCTTAGTATTATCGACACTGGACACTGTCAAAATGTCCAAAGTTGGCAAGTTGTCTGTAAAGTAGCCAGTCTTCTCTACTGAGTATTCTGTATGGTTAATGAATCAATATTGGAAAGTGATCACTTCCAGGAAGATCATCGATCACTTCCCGCTGCATAGTGTGGACAAGGACTGGATAGCACAGCGAACAATCCTGTCAAAGTACAGAAATGTGTGTTCGATGACAAGAGGAGCCTCTCAATTGCTTTAACACTAGGGCGGATAGTAACAAAGCCCCAAAGCAATTTGTGTGCAATAAAGTCACCACAGAGGATAAATGGCTTGGAGAGCTGAGAAAGGTGGTCTTCGAGGCCCTCTTCATTGTTGTGTGTCATGAGGGGTCAGATAGAGGGAGCAACTAACCACTCCTTGCCGCACACGTACACACACTTTGACAGCTTGGAGGCTAGTGGGGGAGGGAGAGAGAGAGAGAGAGAGAGAGAGAGACTTGAAGTGATAGGCTGCATTAACAAAAATAGCCACTCTGCATTTCATTCTCTCTCCACCAAAGTCATCTGCGTATCTCAGGGGTATTTGAAGGATTGAAATTTGTATCCTGGACACACACACACACACACACACACACACACACACACACACACACACACACACACAGGTATCCTCTGCGATAGCAGATGCAATTCGTCTACATGTGTCCTAAAGCCCTGAAAGTTTGTTTACAGAGGTTGACCTTCATCCTCTCTTTCGACAGGGATGGGGAGACCGTATGGGGTGGAGGTTCTGACTTGGGGCGAGATGATTGCCCCAGACGTACATCAAACTCCGGAGCTGAGTCAGATGAAGCATCTGTTATAATGGAAGTGACAAGATCCGGCAGTGTATTTTCAGTTTTTACCTGTGGTTGAGACTTTCCGGCTCTTTTTTAATGTTGCTTGGGAAGGGCTCCTGTAGCAGTGGTAGTGGAGTTTTGGTCAGCCTCTGATATATGCTCATTTAATGCCGTGCATTGAGTAGGGAACATATGGTCCGATGTTCAGACGAAGCAAATCTGCCTTCACATGATCTGCTAGTTTAGGACTATTGAAGGTCTGGATAAATGCGTCGATCTCAGCAACTCACCATTCACCCTTTTCATAATTTTTGCACAATATCATCTTGTACTCACACAAGTTTTTAGTTCTTCTTTACGAGTTTTGACTGGAGCCCTACAGATCACTGTTCCTTTGCTATATTTCAAGGTGTTATGGAACTCTGCCTCCATAGCATATTCACCAAGGAATTTTGTGTTCTACAGGTTATCTGCCTGCTGCGAACTTAATGTTTCAATCAGTAATGTCCCATTTGACAAGCGCTGGACTGATTTTAAGCTGCCAGCAACTATCTTGAGGCCTTTTTGAGTATATAAAGGTGAAACTGTCTCAAACGAGCCATCATTTTACGTCACAACGACAAACACATTCTGCATAACAGCATGTGTTGCGTTACTATTGAAAGAAAAAATAAAAACCTAGTTTTCCCTCAAGAATCAGGAGGACTGGCCACTCGAGCCCTCTTGTTACGTTGGGTGTTTATGTACCCCAGAGGTGCACTCATTCGAGTAGGATCTGTCTACACCTTTGGATTGGCTTATATATAAATTTCTCCTTCCTCCACGATTCGGGCGGCCAAATCGAGAGCCTCATTCCCTAAGACACACAACGTTCTATGACTGCACCAATCAGTGATCACCGAATTGTGCCCAGCGGTTACGGTGTCAGGGGACCAGCGGCGCTTACCAGTCCCTAAATGAGCGACCCCAGGTTTTTCAACACCGTACCCAGCAAGTTAATGCTAACTCCCTGAGAGGCACAAAAATCAGTTACTCTACTGATACAACAATTTATGATGTAAAAATTTTATTATAATTATGTGTGTTAATATAAATCTTTAAGTCATATACCAGTGATGAAAAAGTATTTTCCACTTGGTTGATACGTGCTGAGATACCGTGATATTTCGGTGCTCCAAACTTGTTACCCTCTTGGAGGAAGACTGCCTGTACTCAACGTCATGCAGTTTACAAGAAGACCACTCCACGCAGTTTTGTGTATGTATGAAACAAACAACGTATGGTCTTAGGTGTCCATATCTGGTGCAAGGCCAACTTCTCCTTTGCATACTGATAAAGCTTTTGGCTATTGGCACACATCCTATGTCAGTATTTGAAAAATATTTTGTAGAACCTTTGTCAATATAATGTTAATGTGTACAACAAAGAATTATAATGTCCTTTATAATAAGCTAGTTTTGCATCCTTCATACCTATGATATAATAAATATACACTTTGGTATTCATTCCCAGTTTCATAATTTAATTCCTCATTACGGATACTCTCCTATCATTGTACACCAAGGGTGTCCCAGTTATCTTGCTCGCCCAAAATATCAATGGAACAACAACAACAGTTATCGTAAAACGACTTTCACCGGTATCAATTCAAGGCAGGAACTCATGAACGTAAATATTTTGAAACATTCGGAAACGCATATGTGCTTTTTAACAGAAACTTAGTTGTTTTTAAATGGAAACCCTGTACTATTTCATCAGCAATCAATAGCATAACAAACTACATAAACAAAGGCGTTGATTGTAATGCAATACGCCAATTACATCTCGAGATAATGCGAAGCGAACCTGAAGTTTGCAATACATGAACATCGCAGCTAGCGTGCACCGAGACTCAAGCGAAACTGACGGCTGAGTCTCAGGACGTGAGCTAGCTGCCATCTTCATGTATGTTGAACGTCAGGTTCGCTTCATAATATGTAAATGGTGCATTGCGATACCATCAACGCCATTGTTTATGTGATTTGTTATGCTACAAATTGCTGATGAAATAATACAGGGTTTCCATTTTAAAACACCTTACGTCTTTAATGTGTGTTAATGACTAGATGTTCTATAAACACAAACATCCAAAGCTAGTGCTTTTGTCTGACGTAACAAGTATTGTTAACATACCTGACAAACAAGAAGTAATTCAATGAATTGTAAATAACGTCTTTCAAAAAATCAGTAAGTGGTCCTCTGCAAATGGACACTCGTCAAATTCCGATAAAACAGTTTATATACAGTTCTGTACAGTAAATGGCTTGAAACCATTAATAAATACAGTCTGTCAACTGAAGTCTGTAACTAAATTTTTAGGTGTTGACACTGACGAGAGATTGAATTGGTAGAATCACAATGATGAACTGCTGAAACGTCTGTTCAGCTACTTATGCTATTAGGGTTACTGCAAATTTTGGTGATATATATCTCAGTAAATTGGCGTACTATATTCGCTTATGAAATTTGTTATTAATAACCCAACCCAATTCGAAAGTAATAGCAGTTTGCATAAGTACAACACTAGGAGAAAAGATGATCTTCACTATTGAAGGTTAAATGTAACGTTCTCCCACAAAGGCATGAATGATACTGCTACAGAATTCTTTGATCACATAACAAATAGCATCTAAAGTCTGACAGATGGCGAATTATGATTTAAAGGGAAATTAAAGGACTATTTGAATGGCAACTCCTCCTACTCAGTTTGTGACCTTTTGGATGTAAATTTGCAATTTAAAAAATAAAATAATGCATTTCTTGAGATATCATGTAAAAAAGACACGTTTTATTAAAATGACACGTTCTACATCATGTCGTATGGAACAAGCACTACTCTAATCTAATCTAATCAAGAACAGTTTAAGTTGCAGTAGCCGTCATAAAGTAGGGCTGCCAAACAACAATCAAGAATGAAGTATTTCATAGTTAGTAAGGATAAATAATTTGTAATAGATACGGGTAATTAACTTTAAGAGGCCCCTAAAAATTCCTCATAAAGATCAGTTACCCCAGAAGCAATTGTTCCTCTAAATTCTCCCCAAAGGCAAATTTCGATGAAAGACCTCCAAGTTGGTAACACTGTTAACGGAACAATTTTTGTTCATTTTAAATGTGTCAGTCTGTGATGATAGGTAAAAAAAATCAATTAAAAAAGAACTAACAAAGATGATAATTGATGTCAGAAGTAACCATACTCGCTGTGATGAGTCCCCTTCGCACTGATTACAAAGTTCCTTTAGGACTTCTAACACGTTTCTAACTGTTGACGAATTACTTTTCCTTTGTCTATTAGGCCTTTAACTGCTTATATAGACCTAGTTGAATTAGTTTGTTGATCTGTGTTAAATTTTTAAATTGTTACCAAACTGTTTGCTTACATAGGTAGTCCATAAAGCCACCATTCATGTCTGACTGAAAACAGTACACTGACACTGATTTCATTAACATAATTCTAAAAGTAAAGTAACGCAATAGAAATAAAAATGAATAAGGAAGATGTAGCAAGCTAAATGTAAAGGTAAATAAACGATGAAAAGAGGGAGCTACAGACACCAATGACGTACACTGACGCAAGTTGTGTAATAAATGTAATAGTTGGCTCAATGTGAACGTAATCTTCAACACGAAGATCAAAAGTTTTGTTTTAAATCACGTATTTAAAGGTACTTATTTCATTATTGACCAAACAAGTACAGTTGATGCCTAATGCATGTTAACTAATTGTAACAGGTTATGTTGTTTAACATTGAGAATCTAAGTATACACTAACAAATATTTGCGACTGATTGCACTCACGTATTACAACACAGTCCCTGTGATCCAATAATTACGCAATCAGACTTGGTAATAAAAGATTATTACCTTGTTAGTGAAGTCAACAGAAACATGACCAGATTGACCACCAAAACAAAGCTACCAAAATCAACACACGGGTGTTGGTCTGTTTTCATGTTACACTATTTAAATCACGTTTTGTAGTCTATCAGCATGCAGAGAGGAGGCAAAGTCCTCGTTGCTGTAGGACACAATTAACATCTGGACTCAAGTTCGTAAGATTACTTGAATGACATCTGAAACAAGTACAGAAGATGCAAACAAAGCTGAAGAAGCAATGCGAAACACAGAAGAACCAAAACTGAAGAGATGGGCTAAATTACTATATTATGATCTGGACGTGAAACAAAACAGTCAAAAAGAATGGAAGCAGATAAAAAGTCTCGCAATATTCCTACGACACCACCGTTGAGTAAAAACATCATTCAGAACAAGACTGCACACTAACTGCTGTTACATCTGAAGCCAGTGCAAAAGTTGACTGACTGAATCTCGAGCAAAACACTAGAGGAGAGAGTGACTTTCTTGGAACTCCATTCTCAAAGAAGAAGAAGAAGAAGAAGAAGAAGAAGAAGAAAAATTCAGGATCTGGTAACATACGAACTTAACTAATATAGCAATTTGGTCCAAACAATAATGATTGGAAAGCGAGAACTGATGACTGGAAACCTTTACGTGGCCCATGAGCGGAGAATGTTGGGAGCTGAAGCTTGCATTCAGCCAATTTTTACGTTATGAACTATAAGAATATTTGTGATATAGTTTTAAGTATTGGGGAAACATCGCACTGTGTGAGTTTGTCTGTTCTATTATATGGAGATTCGAGATCGCGGAAAGGCATTAAGCAGGAATGCAGTGTTACAAGGTCTGCGAAAATTTCCGATCTTCGGAATTTAACATACAGGGGAAAAAGTTGAAATCTCAGTATTTTCTAACGTACGATTTTTCTCGCCAACATTAGCTCAGTACGTCACTGTCATAAGTAAAATTTAACTAAAGTAATGGCCCACCATTATTGAGAGGGTACTTCAACCTATAAACAGAATGAAATCATAAATCAATAATCGATTACGACAATTAGCGGACTCCTGCATACTAAAAAATTACACAAAATCAACATCGAGCTACAACGTACAGTGACATCTTAAGAAAGTGGAGGAAGGAAAAAAAAAAGAGGGGGGGGACAGACTGATAAATTGATAAATAAGTAACATCCACGAAGAAAGGAAAGTGGTGACTACTAATAAAACTGATGAGTAGAAACATTACGCTTGTCCGTCCTTTTATGGAGTATTGCTGCCCAGTGTGGTATCCTTATCAGGTGGGTTTGACGGAGGACATCGAAAGAGTCCAAAGGAGGACAGCTCGTTTCGTATTGTCACGATACAGGGGAGACAAGGTTACGGAAATGATACAGGATCTGGGATGGGAATCATTACAACAACGGCGCTTATCGCTGCGGCGTGTGCTACTTACGAAACTACAATCGCCAACATTCTCCTCCGAATGCGAAAAATATATTGTTGACTCCCACTTACATAGGTAGAAATGAACATCAGAATAAAATACGAGAAATCAGAGCCCGAACGGAGAGATTCAGGTGTTCATTCTTCCCGCGCGCTATTCGAGAATGGAATGGGAGGTAAAATAGTATAAAGGTGGTTCGATGAACCCTCTGCCAGGCACTTAAATGTGATTTGCATAGTATCCTATGTAGATGTAGAGCAATATCTTTTTATTATAGTGTCATGTATTGTGACAGAAGGTTATAACATTTTGTGAGATTTTTCGAAAGTGTCTCCGGAAATTATGGACGAATCTCCGGATTTTTTTCTCCATTAACACCTCTAGAAAAATTTATTCAAGAGCTAGCAACACTACAATGCAACGTCAGGTAACAAAATAAAAGCAATATGGGATATAGCGAAAGAGGAGACTGGTAGAATCAGAAAGGAATAGGAGCAGATAGCATTAAGAGCAGTTAATACTTAGTACCGGTAACTGATGGTCATAGTGTGCCAAATCTATTGAACAGGTACTTTTTATCTGTTACTGATAGTATGGGATTGTCAAATCAATCAATGACATGTTTCTAAACCTATGGGACTTAACTGCTTGGTTATTAGTCCCTAGCTTACATACTGCTTAAACTAAGTTAAACTAACCTAAGGACAACACACACATCCATGCCCGAGGAGGGATTTGAATTTGGAACCCCCGACGCGGGAGGTCGCGTGATCCGTAACGTGGCGCTCCAGATCGCTAGGCTACTCCCGCGCAGCATGGGATTGTCAGAGTCGGTAAACAATGCCTTGAACATGTAAAACTAGCATTTACAAATAACTTCCGGTACACGAATGTCACTCACTTCACCACAACTTCCGTAACTAAATCTATAAAAACAAAGCATTATAGTGGTTACGATAAAATATCAACAAAGTTCTTGTGAGTTTAGCAGAATTTTCAGTTATTTGTGTAACCAATCTGTTACAACTGGAACATTTCCCTATTGGCTAAAATATGCGGATATTAAACATCTATTCAGGAATGGGGATAAAGAGATCCCATCAAACTACAGACCGATTTCACTTTCGCTAGCATTCTCAAAATTCTAGAAAAGGTAATGTACAAGCAGCTTGTCAACCACCTGACCACAAATGACACATTGTCGAGGACAAAGTTTGGCTTTCTGAATGGTTCATATATCGCGAAAGTTGTTTAACCTGCAGTAAGAATGTACTTACTTCATTAGATAATAAATTACAAGCAGCGGTATTTTCTGTCATTTGTAAAAGGTATTTGATTGTATGAAGCGCAACAACCTTTTAAGTAAAGAATTCTATGGTGTCAGAAGCAACGCTGCAAAATGGTCCAAGTCATACCTCGCTAACAGAAAACAAATGTGCAAGGGAGTAGTGAATTAAGCCATCAGCCATAATCATATTCGGAAGAAATTACATGTAGGTGTCCTACTTAGGGTCATTGGTATTTCTTGTGTACATCAATGACCTCTCATCAGTTACACTGCCAGAAGCAGAATTCGTTTTGTTTGCAGCTAATACAAGTCTTTCAATAAATAGCATGTCGACCATAGTTCTAGAAAGATCTGCTAATGATATTTTCATGAACATTAATAAATGGTTTAAAGCCAACTCATTGACATTAAAATTTGAATAGACTCACAACATGCAGTCCAGAACATGCAAGGGGTTTCCATTGAGCATATGCATAAAGAATGAAGACAGATAGAGGAGGTTGACAGTATTAAATTCCTCGTATTACAACCTGATAATAAATTCAGTTGGGAGGAGCACACCTCAGAACTGAAGAAAAGGGATTTTTGCATACCTAAACTAAAAGAAGGTATTGATTGGTAAGACACTTTCTTAAACATCGAGTAATTGTAAATTTAGCATTGGAGGGAAGTGCGTGGGGTAAAAATCGCAGAGGGAGACGAAGAGACGAATATATGAAGCAGATTCAAATAGCTGTGGGTTGCCGTTCTTACGAAGAGATTAGAAGGCTTGCTCAGGATATAATGGAGAGCTGCATCAAAACCAGTGTTGCTCTACGTCAGACCGTCAATGCACAGTATTACTGTTCGTTTTTGGAGCATCACCTGCGACCAGCTTTGCGAAAGAAGCGGCAACATTTTCTGCGCAACCCACCCATCATTTTGTACGACAAAGCGCGGACGCATACAGCGCAAGCTGCGGCTTCTCTTTTCCGTCGATGACACTGGGAAGTTCTGTACCATCCACCAAACTCCCCAGACTTAAGTCCTTGTAACTTTGATTTGATTCCGAAGATGGAACCACTTCGTGGTATTAGCTTGTGATATTACAGATACAGGGGGAAGCTGATTGTTTCCATGTGAAAGGCGGGTTTTGCTAAGATGTTGCGTTCCTCAGCTTGCTGGCTACCATTTGGAACTAGTGAATGGGATACAGCAGGTAGTCAGGGTTTCCCTAATGTGCTCGGAAACAGGAATCAACTGTCTTTGATGAGCGAGGGCGGCAAACCCAGATTCCAACTGAAATACAATACTCCCACACACATTATTCTAAAATAATAAACATTATCCGATCACCATAAAACCGCGCCTAAAGCCTTCCCCGGGTACACATTAGTAACTGTACAAATTTTTAGCTCTTTATGTATTGTGGTTCACGCGTGATAAACATACACCAAACAGACATTCACATTTATCGATATAGATTACTTCGTGAGTGAATCAGTTCATCTTAGAATCCATTTTGTTTGTCATTCAGAGGTTTAATTTATGTTTGTTAAATATATTTTCACGTCGTCATAAGCAGATTGATAGACTGGCTAAACTACAGATTAATTATTGATCTTGTTTAAACAGACTGGGTAGCTGTTTAGGGCACAGAAGCTGACATACGGAACTCGCCCCTATGTACAGAGACAACGAGCCAAAAACTTTTATTACCCTCAGTTATGTATTGCCCAAGTCTTATTGGTGAGAACCGATAGGAAGGTCGGAAGCTTCAGAACTGTTGGAGAGATATGACAGACAGTAGATCGCTCCATTTGCACCATCAACAGAACAGGCTCTGCTGACGATATAGTACGCCTTCCACATCGCTGGCAACGGATTCTACACAACACTGGTAAGGACAGTAACAGGATCAAACGTGTAACGTTTTTGTACCAGTTGTGAATAAATAATTGCCACAATGTGAATTCCAACCCTCATATATGTATACATACATGTGGCGTCTGTTCTGAAAGAACAGATGTCACTTCTGATCCTGCAGTTGTTATTCTTTCATATTCACAGAATATGATAGAAAGGAATTACGGTGGTACGGGCATGTAAGAATAATGGAGGACACCAGCACATCGAAGCTGGTACTGGAGTGTCAACCTGTGGGGAGAAGAAGAAGAGGACGACCGGTGACCACCTGGATCAAAAATGTACAGCTCACAATGAATAGACTGGGTGCAGAAGAAGAGGACACACAAGATAGACACACGTGGAGAAATATAGTGAATAATTAGTGTATTCATTTCTGGGCGTATTAGTATGTTGGAGGCAAACCTCTGTAATGAGGACAAGCTCAATAATAAAATAATATATGACTTCAACTGCGAATGGACAAAGCTGAAAAGTGTACCCAGCCGGGATTCGAACCCGGGCCTCCTGCTTTTTAAGCAGTTCAGCTGACCCCTACATCACCGGGGACACAGTGGCCACCGCACCTGCAAGGACTACTAAAGTACGCCTCCCGTCAGACACAAATTCCCAGGTTCACCCTGCCCACAGTTCTCAAACTCGTAGTTATGAAACTAATTCCAATAAGAGTAAGGCCACAAACTTGCCCACCCCTCCCCACTAACGAACGGATCACTGCTCGTCATCGGTATGTTTCGAAAGAACAGACGTCACTTCTGTTCTTTCGGAACAGACACCACATGTATATATATATATAATATGCCGATGACGGGCAATGATCCTTTCGTTAGTGGGGAGGGGTGGGCAAGTTCGTGGCCCTTACTTTTACGGGAATTAGTACATAGTCACTACGAGTTTGAGTACTGTGGGCAGGGTGAAGCTGGGAATTTGTATCTGACGGGAGGCGTACTTTAGTAGTCCTTGCAGGTGCGGTGGCCACAGTGTTGCCAGATCGCAGAGAGAGAAAATACCTAGTCTCACATAAATGTACCTACGTTTTCCCTACTTTCTCCCTACCACCTCATTAATGTCCCTACATCAGAGTCGTAGCCAGGATTTGGGTCTGGGAGGGGCTGAATCCAGGAGTCCGGCCAGCAGACGTTAACCAGATGATTAATGTGACATGTTACAATTTTGAAAAACTTTAAAATAAATATTTGGCATCGTCCTTGACTTGGTAGATATGTTTTTCCAGTGACAGATCGTTACTGATGGAGTCAAGTAGATCATGCAGCGAATTCTAAGTGCTCTGTAACAAGAAGATTACTGATTTATTGCTCGGACAAGGGTACATCAAGACCCTGGCAACCATAGAGAGGAACAGCATTAATTAGTTTCCCCAAATATGCCGCTAATTTCGAGTGCACTATTACACGAGGAGAATTGATTTGCTGGCCGTGGTGGCCGAGGGGACTGAGGCGCTGCAGTCAGGGTTTGCACGGCCACTACGGTCGGGGAGTTCGAATCCCCCCTCGGGCATGGATATTTGTGCCGTCCTTAGTCTTAGTTAGGTCGTAAGTAGTTTGTAAGTTTAGGGACTGATGACCCCGTTGTTAAGTCCCATAAGCTATACAAACATTTGAAACATTTTATAACTGATTTATTGACCGCACAAGAATATTAGAGACACTATCAACCATAGAGTAGGAACAGTAGTAATTATTTAGTTCACAGTCAGCACAAAAAAGGAAGTCCGTCACTCCACATGATTCGATTTTCAAAGAGTAATGCTACGTTGATAACGAATATCTAGCGCTTTGTTAAGTATAACGTTGACTGTCGCCAATGTTTTAGCGTTTTCTTGTCAACATCTTCTAAAATTACTTACTAGTATATCGTCCTGTAGTAAATAAATAACAGTATAGTCAATAAAACGTGTTTCGTTCATGGAAACAATGAATTTTTCTTGTGCTGACATTTTCTAAGACTATTTCCAAGCCGACTCTCCATTCCACTGATAGACATTGAAATCAGTGTAATTCGCATCAATTTTAATGTGTCTGAAACTAGATTTTCAAATTAATAATGTTTACTATGAACAGAAAACAACTATGCCGTCTAAAATATGATTGGCTACTTCAAACTTTGCCACAATTGGTTGGCTTCATTCCGGCGTGCTAACAACACTTCTGTTGCCAACATTACCCGCTAGGTCGGTGTCGGCGATTGTAAAATTTTACCAAAGTACCTACGCGTTGGGGACTTCGGGATGAAAATTCCCTACAAGATTTTAATGCTTAAAACTACCTACGTGTAGGGAAAATTCCCTACGTCTGGCAACACTGTGTATATATATACCGATGTCGGGCAATGATCCTTTCGTTAGTGGGGAGGGGTGGGCAAGTTTGTGGCCCTTACTCTTACAGGAATTAAGTACATAGTGACTACGAGGTGCGATGATCATTGTGTCCCCATTGGTGTAGGGGCAACGCCACCTAGATACAAGGCCTGTGCGCTGCCTGCCAAGAGTAGTCATAACACAAGAAAACTATTTGTCTTACGTATCGTTGTACTAAGTTTGGGAACACATGCAGGATGCACAATGTGTTTCAGAATGTTCTTAATGTAATTTATGGATTCACAGTCAAATTTGCGTTGGTATTAGATATTTATGAACTATTAGTAAGATGTTTCCAGAATGAAACTTTCACTCTGCAGCGGAGTGTGCGCTGGTATGAAACTTCCTGGCAGATTAAAATTGTGTGCCTGAACCGGGACTCGAACCTGGGACCTTTGCCTTTCGCGGGCAAGCGCACTACCGACTGTGCTATCCCGACACGACTCACGATGGAAAGTAGGAGGCGAGGTACTGGCGGAAGTAAAGGTGTGAGGCTGCATCGTGAGTCGTGTCGGGATAGCACAGTTGGTAGTGCGCTTGCCCGCGAAAGGCAAAGGTCCCAGTTTCGAGTCCCGGTTCCGGCACACAATTTTAATCTGCCAGGAAGTTTCATATCAGTAAGATGTCTTACGGAAATTGGTATCCGACAATTCATATTAGGCATTTTGTCTCATACCAGCAAAAATCTGCACGAAGAATCACATAAATAACATTAAGAATGTTTTGAAACACAGTCTTCAACGTTTTCGTATTCCCAAACTCAGCACAAAGCTACGTAAGACAAATAGTTTGCTTGTGTTATGACTACTCTTGGCAGGCAGCGCACAGGCCTTGTATCTAGGTGGCGTTGGTAGGGGTCAGCGCAACTGCCTAGAAAGCAGGAGACCCGGGTTCGAATCCCGGCTGGGTACAGATTTTCAGCTTCGCCCATTCGCAGTCGAAGTCAAATGTGTGAATATGCCTGGTACGTGTGTTCGAGAAGAGGAAGGCGGGTGCTGACCTGCGCCTGTCCGTGGTGGATGTCGTCGAGCAGCGCGGGGTCCTGGTGCAGCTGCCGCGTGGTGAGGCGCTTGCGGCGGCGCTTGTGCATGGTGAGGAAGCGGCCGGTGTGCAGCGGGCGCGACCGGCGCGTGTCCAGCGCCTCCAGCAGCAGCCAGTCCGCGTCCGACAGCCGCCGCGGGCCCGCCCCCAGGCCCGCCCCCGCCGCAGACAACCGGTGCCCGCCTGCCGCCGCACCAGCCGCCGCCGGCGCCGCTGCAACACACCACACCGCCTCCTGTAGCGTCTCCACAAGTAGGGCAAGCGAAAAGCGATTCGCGAGAAGATCACGAGAAACGGCGCGAGTCGCCGTGCCCCAGGTGACTGGGGCAGCACGCCACGCTGCCGTAATTGTTAAGCCCTATCTATACGAGACATACAACACGCACAAGGAAGTCGTTGTCAGTTGCTGACCAATAGGGAAATAGCAGAAAAAAAAGACTTCATTAGACTACGCGGAAGCTATTCTCACATTAAAAAGGTAAAGCAGTCAACAATCCAAAGATTGGTTTGAACACCTCCTGTTTGGAGGTGGTATACCATTGCCTTCCTCCGACCTTCGAACTGACTTACCCAGCCAGTTATAGGGGGAACTACAGTTTAACGTGGGTTCCGAATCACGGTGCTACTCGGTATTTTTCACATGAGCAATACTGCCAGAGGTGAAAGAAGTGGAAAGTGACAGATAAAATCCCAGGACCTGGCGGGGATCGAACCCGGGACCTTTGGACTTGTAGTCTGGCACTCTACCACTGTGCAACCGAGGCGCACATTATTTGAAGACTGGGAAGCTGAAGGTTTTATTGAAGAAGTACCATAAGGAGAAGTTGAGAAAATTGCCATTATCTCCCACACCGACCTGTAATCGAACCTGAAAATCTGATTACTCCAGTTCGGCCGGTTTTTGATGCATCATGTAAAACAGAGGAAGGGCTGTCATTGAATGACTGTTTAATGAAAGGTCCTAATTACGTTCAAATTATCCCTGAAATTATTTTAAGGTTTCGAGAGAAAGAGTTGGGTGTTATTGCAGACATAAGAAAAGCATTTCTGATGATCGAGGTACGAGCTGAAGATCGTGATTATCTTCGATTTTTATGGTGGGAGGATTTCAGAACTATGATACTGAAGATTTATAGACAATCAAGAGTTATTTCTGGAGCCACATGTAATCCGTTTATATTGGGTGCTGTATTGGATTATCATCTTTCAACTATGAATGGTAACGATAGATTGATAGCACAGAAACTGATAAAATCTATGTATGTAGATAACTTTGTAACGTCAGTTGCTTCAGTAGCAGAATATGTTTCGTTCTGAAAGCACACGGATTCTAGCAGAAGCCAAGATGGAGCTGAGATGCTGGGAATCGACAATAAGAAATTGTGAATTTTCTAAGATCGAAGATAACAATGAAGATATGGAAAATAATGGATGTGTCACAAAGGTCTTGGGTATGAAGTGGAACAAGAGGTTGGACACAATGGGGGTTTATGTTACCCAAGACGTACGAACCAAGAGAATTCTACTCTCTGTGATACAAAAAATTTATGATGTCATTGGATTTCTTGCCCCTGCGCTGCTCCCTTTCAAATTATTGCTACAGGAGTCGTGGAAAATAGAAGCATCACAAAAATGAAGTAACAAAAGATTCAAGTCAAGTTGAGACTCCCCTCTGCCTGACGTCATTGCGAAGGTGTTCAACCAGCGTTATAGTGAAATTAGCTACTTAGAAGAAATAGAGATTCAAAGGCTGATAACCGGTGGGAAAATAAATAGACAGGCATGGTCACTACATACTTTTGTTGATGCCAGTCAACATGCCTACGGAGCAGCATTGTATCTTCGAACTGAGGATGTACAGGGTGTATCAGTTCAGTTAGTACTAGCTAAAGCTCGAATAGCACCTCTCAAAAATGTCACGATTACTCGACTAGAACTAGTAGGATGCCTTATAGGAAGTCGTCTGGCTTCATTAGTTAGATCTTCTCTCTCATTAGAAAATGTAAAATGCTATTTTTGGAGTGATTCAACGACTGCGCTTGCCTGGATTAGAAGAAATGAACCATGGCGTACATTTGTTGGAAACAGGGTCAAGGAAATAAGACAACTGACAGACCTACAACTCTGGAGACATGTACATGGAATTTATAATCCTGCGGACTTGTTATCAAGAGGTTGTTACCCTTCAGAATTGAAGAGTTCCAACTGGTGTGATGGACCAATCTGGCTGAGGAGTCCTGAAGATGAATGGCCTGTTTATCACAACGATGAAGACAAATATGATGAAGAGGCCATTGTTGCCGAAAAAAATCACCGACGAGCTGGTAACAATGGTGGGGATTGTTATGAGAAGAGATTTCACTTATTCTCAAAGAGTGAGAATAATGGGATGGGTCTTAAGGTTCTACAACAATGCTCGAAGTAACAGAGAGAAGCAGAGTGGCCCATTGAAATTTTCAGAATTAAGAAAAGCAGAATTAATTGCTATAAAGTGTGTCCAACAGGAGTTATTTCCTCGAAAAGGTGACACAGTCAGCGGACTGAAAGTAATTCGAGACGGATGAGGAATGATCCCTTCAATTTTCGATTCCCTTTGTTACTGCCCAGAAATCATGATTTAATTGACGCCTTTATCAAGGAACAACTGTCATGCTGGCATACAATTTCTCCTGATACAGTTAAGAAAAAAGTTTTGGATCATTCAGAGTAGAAGAACCATTAGAAATGTGATTTCGAAGTGCATACAGTGCAAGAGATACAAAGCTAAACACGCTGAATCAGAGAGTACTCCACAACTACACGATCGTATCAAAGATGCAGCTGTATTTGAAGTCACTGGTAACGATCTAGCGGGGCCATAAGTTTTAAAGAATGGTTTGAAGGTGTGGATTACATTGTATACATGTGCAATTTACAGAGCAGTTCACTTAGAACTTGTAACTTCGCTCAGCACTGAATCATTTCTTCTACCATTAAGGAGATTCCTTGCGAGAAGAGGACGTCCTTCTATTGACAACGGAACTAATTTTGTTGGAGCAGCAAATATGCTAAAGGAAACATCAGTACAGAAAATCCGTAATGAATCTCAACTACAAGAAATTTAGTGGAAGTTCAATCCTCCCACAGCTTGTTGGTTGGGAGGTTGGTGGGAGCGCCTGGTTCGTACCATCAAGGAACTACTGAAGAGGATGCTCGGAAAATATGTCCTGAATTATGAAGAACTGTCGACTTCACTGTGTGATGTGGAATCTGTGATTAATGGCCCACCGCTTACATACATATCTGAGGATCCAGAAGACCTAGCTCCATTAACTCCAATTAAGTTTCTACATTAGGTCAATGCTGCCCATGTGTCACATCTTGATAAATTAGAGGAAGAAAAGATCCACTCTCGCCTAAGTTTCAGACAGCACTTACTTCAAGAGCTCAAGCAACGTTTCAGGAAAGAACACCTCTCACAGTTGGTCCAACGTCCCAAAGGAAAGAAGGCAACAGCTCTGGAGGAAGGTGACTTGGTATTACTCGGTTCTGAGAAACTGAAAATAGTGGAATGGCCTTTGGCGAGGATTTTAACGTTCTTCCCAGGTAGTGATGGTGCAGCACGTGTGGCGAAATTGAAAACGAAGGATGGAGTTCTGATTCGACCAATTGAAAGACTTTACCCTCTAGAAATAGACAGTGTACAGTTTTTGGGAAAAAAAACTAGATGTAGGGACAAAATTAAAACAGAGTTCATATGTGACCAAAAGTGGTCGTGTAGTGATACATAATAGCAAGTATTGTGACTGAACTAGGGTAGATTGGTGAACCCGACAAAAAGTACATTTTTGAAATTGCTTCCACAATTTCAAGGTGCGAGTGTGTTGTAAATGTTTTTATTTGTTTTGATTCTGATTGAGCGTGAGTTTTTCTGTTATGAGCTCTTTGAGTCTGTAATAAACGTCTTTGGTGTTATTCAGGTTGTCAAATAAAAATCTAAATGTTAAATAAAGTGTTTTATGTAATATATCTGGAGCCAGAAAACTATTTTTTAGCGGATTTCCAGCTAAAGAAATTCGCCAAAAAACGTTGGATTGTGCCGCAAACAGTCCGCAAAGAATCGGGAAACTTTAATTTTTATTTAGTTCCGATAACATAGAACATGTATAAAAATTAGCAGTATCCAAAATTTTGGACAGTTTTTGGGTAGAACAAGCAACAATCAGTAATGTAGTTGTAAATTGTGGTCGCTGTAAAGCTTTGCAAGTACTTACAACGCTGGCAAAAATGGAAGATACTTTAAGCTATGCCGAAATCTTTTTCTACAACAAATAAATATACAGGGTGTTACAAAAAGGTACGGCCAAACTTTCAGGAAACATTCCCCACACACAAAGAAAGAAAATATGTTATGTGGACATGTGTCCGGAAACATTTGAATTTCCAAGTTAGAGCTCATTTTAGTATTTCTCTTTAAATGTAAATTGAAATAATTCGTGCATACAATTGTCGAAATACCCAATTCTTTCGTTAGTATGTACTGTACTACCTAGATTCACCGTCAGTTGGGCCAATTGAAGGAAGGTAATGTTGACTTCAGTGCTTGTGTTCACGTTCTTCCACCTACGCTCACTGGAGCAAGTTATCACGATTTCATACGGGATATTCTACCTGTGCTGAAAGAACACGTGACTTTACAAGTATGAAACAACATGTGGTTCATGCACGATGGAGCTCCTGCACATTTCAGTCGACGTGTTCGTGCGCTTCTCAACAACAGATTCGGTGACCGATGGCCTCCACGCTCTCCTGACCTCAACCCTCTTGACTTTCATTTATGGGGGCATTTGAAAGCTCTTGTCTACGCAACCCCGGTATCAAATGTAGAGTCTCTTCGTGCTCGTATCGTGGACGGCTGTGATACAATACGCCATTCTCTACGGCTGCATCAGTAGCGCATCAGGGATTCCATGCGACGGAGGGTGGATGCATGTATCCTCGCTAACAGAGGACCTTTTATACATTTCCTGTAACAAAGTGTTTGAAGTCACGCTGGTATGTTCTGTTGCTGTGTGTTACCATTCCATGGTTAATGTGATTTGAAGAGAAGTAATAAAATGAGCTCTAACATGGAAATTAAGCGTTTCCGGACACAAGTCCACATGACATTTTCTTTCTTTGTGTGTGAGGAATTTTTCCTGAAAGTTTGGTCGTATCTTTTTTTAACACCCGGTATATAAGGAGTTTTGGGTTGGATGTACTGTGTTGTAAGATTTCTCTCCTATTTAAGTGTAAATGCGTGCGAAAGACAACTATTACTACTGCTCTGACTCAAAGCTTCCTGCTGGAGTAGTTTCACTCGGCCTCCTCAGACTGCAGCACTGTCGAGAACTTCTCGAGAGTACTCTAGAATTTCTCGAGAATTTACCTTAGCGTCGTGCGCTTCTCGAGCGCGGTATAGCCCATCCGTATCAACAAGGGTACCTTTGTACATCTAACCATCTTGGGGCGGGCGCACAGGGGAGACTTTTTATCGCGCAACTGTGTCGTATCTTCCATAGAGTCTGTAAGGTCGTATTTACGAGCGGACACGCCTCTCCGTCCTGTCTCCCACCCCACAGCTCATTTATGTGTGTGCGATAACTCACGACAATGTCTCTGTTGTCTGCAGTCCACTACTTTTTAAGTTTTTAATGCGGCTGTCGTGAGGGATAAGGGCATCGATAGTGAATCGGGCAGGAAAATGTACAAATGAGGCCGTCATCGTTCAGTTAAACTTTAAAAGATTATTTTAACGCTAATTTGAAAAGCGAAGTATGGGTATTAACGTTGTGTGTGTGTGTGTGTGTGTGTGTGTGTGTGTGTGTGTGTGTGTGTGTGATGGGGAGGGGGGAGGGTACTGGGCTGTCTCTTCCGGCGAAGGTTCGAGACCACCCTCGGGCATAGGCGAGTGTGTTATTCTCAGTATATGTTAGTTTAAGTTGTTTTTCTTACTCTACGGACTGATGACCACAGCAGTTTAATCCCATAAATAAAAAAATAAATAAAAAATTTGAACATTTGAAGTAAACAATAAAAATGCAGTACATTTTTATTTTACAAACTTACTTTCATTGCTTTATTTTTAACATTGTTATTATATTACATTTCTTAATAATGTTTTGTGGATAGAAAAAAATAGGGTTTTCAATGTTGTTGATTCTTAGTGAAATCAGAGTCCAGCGTACTGCTATGGAACAGATCCTCCATGAGACGTAAAATTGGTTGCAAAATAGTTCCGTGAATTGACTGCAGATGATGCTCGAGCCCGAGGTTCCCTGTCTATACTCTGCAGTGACCATTCGTAAGCTATATCTGTAAAGTTGATTCCATCTTTTCTGTTCATGATATTGTGCAGCACACACTTTGATCACCGTATTGCAAAAATAGATGGTAGTAAAAGGAAATCTATGGAAAGTAAATTTGTTCGCCAGTATGCCAAAGGTCAATTCAACCGGACGATGAGTTGTTATATGCCTACGGTTGTAAATTTTCTCTATTGCGGTTATCGATTTTTCCCCCTTGATAAACCAAAAGCTCCATCAGCAAACTAACAAAAAGGCATTGGTTTGCATCCTGGATCGTTAGGCAATGTTCGGTCGCTCAGAAGGCTACGTTGTAGCATTCTGGCCATATTCGAATTATGAAAACCGTTTGCACTAACATCTATGAAGACACCCCATCTCACTGCACTACAAAAACCATTGAAAATGTGTCTGCTGTGAGGCGACAGTTGCTCAACGTGCGTGAGCTGTTAGAAACTAAAGCAATGAAGACGAAATAGTTACGCGACAAAAAGTTTCCCGTGCGCTCCCGCCTTTGACGGTTTGCCGCGAAGAATGTTTCCTTATTGGTGGGCACACATGGGAGACTTCGTCGCGCAACTATTTCGTCTTTATTGCTATCCAGTGACTGGTTCGAATTTTGAGAGCAACTGTTACGCGATAGACATATTTTCAATGAAACTTCCTGACAGATTAAAATTGTGTGCCGGAACCGGGACTCGAACCTGGGAACTTTGCCTTTAGCGGGCAAGGGCACTACCGACTGTGCTATCCCGACACGACTCACGATGCCGCCTCACAACTTTACTTCCGCCAGTACCTCACCTCCTACTTTCCGAACTTCACAGAAGCTCTCCTGCGAAACATGCAAGACTGGCACTCCTGGAAGAAAGGATATGGTGGAGACATGGCTTAGCCACAGCCTAAGAGTCGTTTCCAAAGTGAATCTTTCACTCTGCAGCGGAGTGTGCGCTGATATGAAACTTCCTGGAAGATTAAAATTGTGTGAAAGATTCATTCTCGAACTGTCCCTTAGGCTGTGGCTAAGTAATGTCTCCACTAATCCTTTTTTCCAGGAGTGCTAGTCTTGCATGTTTTGCAGGAGAGCTTCTGTGAAGTTTGGAAAGTAGGAGGCGAGGTATTGGCGGAAGTAAAGTTGTGAGGCGGCATCATGAGTCGTGTCGGTAGTGCGCTAGCCCGCGAAAGGCAAAGGTTCCAGGTTCGAGTCCCGGTTCCGGCACACAATTTTAATCTGCCAGGAAGTTTCATATCAGCGCACACTCCGCTGCAGAGTGAAAGATTCATTCTGGATATTTTCAATGGTTTTTGTAGTGCACAGAGATTTTTTTTTATTACAGTAGTTTGTCATCATTCGACAAAGGAGAAAAAAAAGCAATCGAAGAGGCCATGGAATCAAGGCGTCCACGTCGAGAAAAATGTTAACAGCTGCAGGAGGATTAAGTAGAGAAGGTATCAGTTTATGAGAAAAATCGGAGGTGGTGTTAACTTGAATGGAGCTCATATATTCAGTCGGAGCACAACTGCGATCGCAGGGTTATGCGCTTGAAGCTTTTAAGTGTCCTGTACCACTTCTCATGGGTATATGTACATCCATACTTAACGATCCACCTCACACTATGTAGCGGAGGGTGATCAATTTTTTTGGATTATACCTCCTTGCGTGCTCTAATATTTCTAATTTCATCTACGTGGTCGTTTCGCGAGATATAGGCAGGAGGAAGAAATATATCGGTTGACTCGTCGAGAAATGTATGCTCTCGGAAATGGGCACGCCCGAAGTAACGCCTGGAGAATGGCACAGCGTGAGAGAGTGGGTGGCGAGGATGCGGCCAGGTGTCCCGGGAGCGACCGGCCCGGGCCCGGCGTGGCAGTGGCGCTGGTATCGACCGCTGCCGCTGCCGCCGCCCCCGGCTGCCACTGCCGGCTGGCGTCGCCAGGTACCGCCGCCAGCTGCGGGGGCACCGCCGCCGACGACGCAGCCATCGACGCTCCCATTACACGCCGCCCCGCCCCGCCCAATAAGGAGTTCGAGAACGAGGCAACCGCTGAAGGTATTCCGCGCGGACAAATCAGCCAGCCATCTACATCTACATGGGATACTCTGCAAATCACATTTAAGTGCCTGGCAGAGGGTTCATCGAACCACAATTATACTTTTTATCTCTCATTCCATTCTCTAATAGCGCGCGGGAAGAAAGAACACCTAAATCTCTCTGTTCGAGCTCTGATTTCTCGTATTTTATTCTGATGATCATTTCAACCTATGTAAGTGGGAGTCAACAATATATTTTCGCATTCGGAGGAGAATGTTGGCGATTGGAGTTTCGCAAGTAGCCCACGCCGCAACGATAAGCGCCGTTGTTGTAATGATTCCCATCCCAGATCCTGTATCATTTCCGTAACGCTGTCTCCTCTGTATCGTGACAATACGAAACGAGCTGCCCTTCTTTGGACTCTTTCGATGTCCTCCGTCAAACCCACCTGATAAGGATCCCACACTGGGCTGCAATACTCCAAACATGGACGGACAAGCGCAGTGTATGCAGTTTCTTTAGTAGTTCTGTTGCATCTTTTAAGGGTTCTGGCAATAAAACGCAGTCTCTGGTTCGCCTTTCCCACGATATTATCTACGTGTTCTTTCCAGTTTAGGTTTGAAGTAATAGTAATTCCTAGGTATTTTGTGGAGTTTACGGCCTTCCCATTTCATTGATTTATGTTGTAAACAAAGTTTAATGGATTTCTTTTCGTACTCATGTGGACGACTTCACACTTATTATATAGAGTCAATTGCCAATTTTTACACCATACTGATATCTTATTCAGATCGTTCTGCAGTTGGTTTTGATCTTCAGATGATTTTACTAGACGGTAAATGACGGCGTAATCTGCAAACAACCTAAGAGAGCTACTTAGATTTTCCCCTAAATCGTTTATGTAAATAACGAACAGCAGAGGAGCAATAACACTACCCTGTGGAACGCCCGATATCACCTCTGTTTTAGTCGATGCCTTACCATCGATTACTACTAACTGTGTCCTCGGGCTGGTGCGCCGTAACCACTGCCACCTTGTGCAAGTGCTCGATACTGACAACGGTTAGTGCGAAGAGTCATCTTAATTTTTTTTTTTTTTTAAATGTTTGGAAAGCTTATGGGACTTAACTGCGGGGTCATCAGTCCCTAAACTTACAAACTACTTATGAACTACTTACGAACTAGGACGGCACAAATATCCATGCCCAAGGGGGGATTCGAACCCCCGACCGCAGTGGCCGTGCTGACCGTGACTGGAGCGCCTCAGTCACCTCGGCCACCGCGGCCGGCGAAGAGTCATCTGAAACTGAGGATGCGAGGCCGATATTCCTGAATTTTCTTCTGGTATGCAGAAATTATGATACGTTCGGTTTGTAATTGCAGAGTTCTAGCCATAGTCTAACACAGTGGCGTAACTAGGACTTGGCTTTGGGGGGGGGGGGGATGGATCTGCTTGACGAACAAACTTTTGGTCAGTTTCCAGACAGACTACCATCTACCACTCCCGTTGAAGAAACTAATTCACTACCATCCAATGAAAACTTACGGTAAAACACCCCAAGTTTCCAATCTTTACCTTTACCAGATTGCTGTTGTACGATTTTTTTTTCGGGTTCTGGGGGGGGGGTGTTCTATCCCCCTCATCCCCCCCCATAATTACGCCACTGGTCTAACACACCAGTCACGACACTCGTGCGAATTTTTGTTACCCGCTGCGATCGTAGCGCGCCAAGCTGCCAGCAGGGGACCCTACTGAGTTGGCGGTATCTCGTGAATTGTGTCGCATTAATTGCAGCTTATATTATTTTTGTGATGGTTTTTGGAACCGGGATCGCTTGTAGCGCAATTAATTTCAGCAACAACCAGAGAAAGACATCACATTAGTCATTTTTCAGATTTCCTAAGGACCCTGAAAGGTTTGTAACATAATACTATTTCTGATATCTTTTCGTTACGAATCGTCTAACAATTACATAAATTTAAGTATACTTATGATTCTTTGATCTTTTCAGGAGTAGAAAATAGCTCATAAATTGCATAATAAAGATACCGTTTACCTGTACAATAAAGTGAAATTTTGTTCGTTGCAGTTCGAAGAAAACTAGTTCATGAACGCAGAAAGGCCGGCCGCGGTGGCCGAGGGGACTGAGGCGCTTCAGTCACGGTCTGCATGGCCACTACGGTCGGGGGCTCGAATCCCCCCTCGAGCATGGATATTTGTGCCGTCTTTAGTCTTAGGTAGTTCATAAGTAGTTTGTAAGCTTAGGGACTGATGACCCCGTAAGTTAAGTCCCATAGACTATACAAACTTTCGAACATTGAACGCAGAAAGGAAGAAACTAGTATGGAAAGCTAAAAAAGGTAAAGCAGTCAACAATCCGAAGATTGATTTGAACACCACAGTGCTTTACTAGGCATGGTCCTGTTTTGAGGAGGTATGCCGTTGCCTTCCTCCGACCTTTGATCTGACTTACCCAGCCAGTTATAGGGGGACCTACAGTTTAACGTGGGTTCCGAACCACGGTGCTACTCGGTATTTTTCACACGAGCAATACTGCCAGAGGTGAAAGAAGTGAGAAGTGACAGATAAAAATCCTAGGACCTTCGGATTTGTAGTCTGGCACTCTACCACTGTGCAATCGAGGCGACATTATTCGTAAAACCTAACAACCTGCCACAACTGTCTCTGAAAAGGAAATAGCCATATACAGCTGAAGATCAAACTTCAAAAGCTACTACAAAATTTTAAAACTTTATAATTTAAGGAAAAAGAAAGTTTTCAAAATAAGGTGAGGGAGGAGAAAGGGAAATATCCAAAAGGAGTAGACGATATTCACAGCAAAATCAAATCTGGGCGTCCGTGGTCGTACTCGCCCGATTTTTTGGAAATAATTCTAGTTAATTCGTGTTTGCTGTGCACCTCAACATAACGAGCAAACTTTCACCAACCGGTAAAATAAAGTCTTCAACGTACTTCTACTGTTACTTGCCAGTAGATTACCTCATCCAACTGTAAACACACAACGATATGGAAGTTGACTCACCCGTTTACTTGTGGAGCTACATGGCCACGCTTCTTACTGTTTATGTGTGTTGACGTACATTATTTTAGTTTCAATGGCAAAAGTTGCAAAAATATTTAGATCGGCGCGTATTTCTGTGCAAGTGGTTTAAGATTGCGCCATTTCATTCACCTGTTGTAGCTGCACAGGTTATAATTTTAGCGTATTCCTGTTCGACTGATATTGAGCTAACCGCCATCAAGTCTAAAATAAAACAATCATATCGGAAATAATGCAGAAAAGTGTTGAAAATGAAGTGTTATAGGCATGAAATTAAAAGGCAGCTCCGTTGTTCACCGTTTGGAGTTTTTACACCAGTGAGTCGCGACTGGTATGTTAGACTGTGGTTCCAGCCAACCGTCACCCAGAATCTACTCCACGGATTTTCTCGCCTCGTGCGAAAATTTCCATCGTCGCCGTTCCCCACCGTCCCCTTTCTTACGCCTTACCACATACGCAACCTTTACCATCGTGTAATTCGTCCATGCCGTCTTATTTCCACAGATCAAATTCACTCCTACGACGAAAGTAGATGAAATATTCACTTTTGCTTGCTTCAGCGATTAACGAATTTTTAAATGAAATTACTACTATGTTTAGTCAATATTTTTTAGACTCGGGTTTTCATTGTGTACTTTTTTCATACCTTGCCCCTTAGTATAATTTTCGTGATGTTGCGACATTTCATTTCCTTGAAGTTATTCAAAAGAAATACTGATTATTCCAATGAGGAAGAGGAGTTCAA
Source organism: Locusta migratoria (assembly GCA_026315105.1). Lineage (NCBI taxonomy): Eukaryota > Metazoa > Arthropoda > Insecta > Orthoptera > Acrididae > Locusta > Locusta migratoria. The sequence goes on from CM048747.1 coordinate 111,676,692, forward strand.
AGTTCAAATGTTTGTAATTCTATCGGACCAAACTGCGTGGTCATCAGTCCGTAGCTTACAAACTACTTAAACCTAGGTAAACTAACCTAAGGACAACACACACACACACACACACACACACACACACACACACACATGCCCCAGGGAGGACTCGAACCTCCACGGCGAGCAACTGCACGCTCCGCAGCGAGATGCTTTAGACCGCTCGACTACTCCACCGCGGCGAGGAAGAGGAGTAGTATATGATTTGTTTAACGAATAGGTGCATAGACTTTTGCTGAACCCGTGATAACTTTTAATAGCACCTTTTATCCACTCCCTAGATTTTCAAGAAGGAAGTAAAAGAATAAATGCCAAAGAAATACATGCTTTAAAAGCCGTTACATATATAGACAACACGTGAGTTTTTGAAGTTTCCTGTAACTAATAGGTAAGTTAGCAGGTTAACACAATCAAGATATCGTCTGTGTAGCCATTTTCAAACGTCTCAAATTCAAAAGTATCTTATACGCCGAAACTGAATTCCATTCTCACATCAATACACTTATACTATAAAAATAGAACTATTTGTCAGTTTATAAAAATCTTTAAAAACCGAAAACACATTGTGCTAGTACAGCTATGTCGAGGGCCGAAACACGTTAAAATGTGTTTCTATTAAAATATCTTTCCTGTGCCTAAACCACACGGAAACTAGAGTTGCCATTTGCATTAGCAACGGTGTTTTGTTATTCATTATAACTTCGCTCACCAGCTATTATGAGCCGGAATAAAGAAAAAAACTTACTACAGATATTTTGTGTAGGTGACTTCCTACGAGAACGTCGGACCCGGTGGTTTTGTGGTAGAGCACTCGACTGGAAACCGAAGAGTCGCGGGTTTTTCCACCTCTCAACGATGTGAGGAGTCGCCAGAAAACGACACGCACATGGTTCGGATTCCACGTTAAGCTGTAGGTCCCCTTTCCCCGTTTGGAAAACACGCAAGTCGCCTAAGAGGCGTCCAATTTAAAGATTTGCACCAGGCCAATAAGCCACACGAAATATTATTATCATCCTACGAGAACAAGTGTAGTGTAATGGAGTGTTTCTATCCTCGTTGATAAAGATGGTGATGGTGATGACAATAATAATGATACTATTGTGAGAATGCAGAGGATGCAATTAGACGCGAGCACACATGCTATTTCTCGCGAATTTGCATTGCAGTGTTTGTCGAGTGTAATGTTACCATGCGACGGACCAAATCTACATCTACAGAGATACTCTGCAAATCACATATAAGTGCCTGCATAACTTTTCTCTGCCGTTCCATTCTCTGATAGTGCGCGGGAAGAAAGAGCACCTAAATCGTTCCGTTTTCGATTTGATTTCTCGTATTTTATTGGGATGGTCATGTCTCCCTAAGTAGATGGGTGCTAGCAAAATATTTTCACATTCAGAAATAAAAGTCGGCGATTGAAACTTCGCAAACAGATCACGTTGCAATGAATAACGTCTTTCTTTTAATGATTTCCACACCAATTCGTGCAACATTTCCGTGACGCTTTCACCCCCGTAACGTGATAAAACAAAACGAGCTGCCCTTCTCTGGACCTTCTCAATGTCTTCCGTCAGTCCCACCTGGTGAGCGTCCCACAAGGGGCAACAGTACTCCAGGAGAGGACGCACAAGTGTGATGTAGGCAGTCTCTTTGGTGGAGCTGGTGCATCTTCGAAGCGTTCTGCCAATGAAACGTAACCTTTGGTTCGTCTTCCTCACAATATTTTCCGTGTGTTCTTTCTAGTATAAGTTGTTCGTAACTGTAACTCCAAGGTATTTGGTAGAATTTACGACCTTAAGGTTTGACTGATTTATCGTTTAATTGAATTTCAGCGTATATCTTTTGGTGGTCATGTGTATTACTTCACACTTTTAATTTTTTAGCGTTAATTGCCAATTTTTGCATCTTGTAGAAATTTTGTCTAAATCGCTTTGCAGTTGCTTTTGATCCTCTGTTGACTTCAGCGATCGTGTCAAATGCTCTCCCTCTATGGCACTCTTTTGAAAGACATGGAATTTACCCTTGACATTAGGTTAAATCATGGTGATCAGCAATTCTGATACCTTTACTAGAAAGGCAAAGGACGTTTTCCGCCACAATGGGTTTACACTGGCCACCAGTAAATCGAGCTCCAAATCCCAGACTGTTGCGACACCCAGTTTAGAAAGCTCTGCACCCCTCCTGCCCCTACACACACACACACACACACACACACACACACGTCCTGTTTCTAACGAAATAATGCCAGTCATACTTTTATGAGCACCGACCTTCGCATTATTTTGTGCGTTTTCTAATGAGTCGACACTTTCTTCTGAATGGGTATTCTCTACATGTTACATCTCGACGTCTGGATGTACGTTACTCGTGGCTGTGACTTGCATTTTCAAAAGTACTACGTAGTACTTTTACAATGGTTTATTACACGACGAAATTACACGTACGGACCTACTATAGTAAAAGGGATAACAAGGTATAAGCTACAGTTCCATTGTGTTTATTGTCAACCCATGACTTGATTGTACATTATAAGAGGAAAATAAAATACGCCACGGCACTCCAAGAAAACGTCCACGGTGCAGTAATGGTTAAAGGAGGGCGAATTAACCTCGTCACTTTCGATTCTCCACCACAAAGAGTGGAGCGAGACCTTCCGGATTGTAACATCTATGCGCTTCGATCTGGCCACTTGGTGTGTCGCGATTCCATTTTGCGGTATACCACACAAACAAATTAAGCCGATGTGGGGCACATGGGGATCCCTTTAGACGAAGAAAAGCGATTAAATTGCTCAACTTCACCCAGGCGGGTCACTGAAACCTGAAAGTAAAAGTAGTGAAAGATTTGGTATCTATGAAAAAGTTTAATATACAGAGTTTACATGAAATCCAGGAACAATTTCAATTATTTATTGCACAAGAACAAAACATTGTACAGATATCGTACATATATCACACTGAAGAGAAACCTGAAAGTTTTTGCCATGTATACCGCCACAGCGTAGTTTTGTAATTTGCCGATAGTCAACGCTAGCCGCAAACATAGCGAGTTCAAGTGCGGAGCGAGGTGTTTCATGAAATGACCTCCTCGGCCACCAGATCTCACTCTGTGTGACTTTTTTATGTAGGGACACATTACATGCCTTGTGTATGTTCCGCCTCTACCAAGTGATGTAGCAGAGCACCGGGAGAGAATACAGAAAGCGACTGCCACAGTCGACGATGCCATGCGAGGAGGGGTACGGCAATAATTCGATTCCCGTATTGTCGTCTGCCGGGTCATGCATGGTTCGCATATCGAATGTCTGTAAAAAAAAAACTCTCAGAGTTTCTCTTCAAAAGGCAATATGTATGACATATGTACAATGTTTGATTCTTGTGCCATAAATAATTGAAAGTGTTCCAGGAATTTATGCACAAAAATGTTCAAATGTTTGTAAATCTATCGGACAAAACTGCGTGGTCATCCGTCCGTAGCTTACAAACTACTTAAACTAAGGTAAACTAACCTACGGAAAACACACACACACACACACACACACACACACACACACACACACACACACACACACATGCCCCACGGTGAGCAACTGCGCGCTCCGCAGCGAGGCGCCTTAGACCGCTGGGCTACTCCACCGCGGCAATATATGTACACCCTGTATAATACACTACTTACCGAAATACTATGCGTATGTATGTATCAGTATATGAGCTAGAATAATAGTCATTTCCTCTGTAAATGGCTGCTCGGTGATCCGCTAACGCCGGCCGCGGTGGCCGAGGGGACTGAGGCGCCTCAGTCACGGTCTGCACGGCCACTACGGTCGGGGGTTCGAATCCCCCCTCGGGCATGGATATATATTTGAGCCGTCCTTAGTTGTAGCTAGTTCATAAGTAGTTTGTAAGTTTAGGGACTGATGACCCCGTAGTTACGTCCCATAAGCTTAATAAACATTTGAACATTTTTTTTGACCGCTAACATACTTAACCGAAATTCAGGAGGAAGCATAAAGCAACAACTGTGACGGGGCATAACGAACAAATAATCAGTTGTAAGGAGCCATTATACATACTTGTCCCTCACACTTTTCCTACAGAATCTGCAAGTTCAGATATACGATTCCTGATCCATGTCTTAAGCGCAGAGAGAGTGAACATATAGAGTAACAAAAATAAATCGACGTCTTCTGACATTTTAATGCAACAGGGGCACTGTTACGTAGAGACGAGATTATTTTCATGAATTAATAGAACATCTAACCCTTTTACCAGCACCTTCTTATGGCACTGAGACTTTCCCTGGCACTGCGAGAGCAGTGGTTCAGAAGTTCATTTCCATTTGGGAGGCGTAGGGCTCTTATACTGAACCCACTGATCAGGTTTGTATTTTACAGCTTTTATAAATCACTTTACAAGATTTCTGAAGAGTTTCATTTAAAAAAATTATTTACTCCTTTTCTCCAAGCCGAGCTTATGCTCCGTTTTAAAACATTCGACGTCTTCTTTTAACAAGCCTCGCTTCTGTAGGAAATTGAAGTGTGGATGGGCGGGCGGGGATTGGAACTCCGCTCCTGCCGAACCCAAGACGGGGCTATAGTTCTCCTCCAGTGAAAGAACGACAGACTTCCAGCGCTTACCTCAATGATAATAAGTAAGTGTATTATAGTAAAATGTGTTCGCAGAAGCCAAAGATTGTGGATAGGAGCATTCTGCCATGCATCAGAGATCGTGAAGATAGCATATCTGTGACGTGCCTTCAAGGTTTTGGGCAGTGAAAACTAGGCACCAGACCGACTCCGCGTATTTTCCTCCGAAGCAAAATACTGGCTGTTTCAGGAGTAATAGTATATATTTTGGGAGGTGGAAAAGAAATATTGCAATAAAAATTCCACATAATGTGTGTCCGATTTTTATTGAGGACAGAGCTACAGCTGTTCGTAAGTAACCCAAACTTGAAAGGCAAATGAGGACGTTCAAAGCTGAATTTCAAAAATTACGCCATGAACTTCACTCATAACTCCTCTTAGTAACACCACGTGCAGTTCTTCTAAGGAGTCTCTGTGTTGTTTAATTAAGGTGAACTATTCATAATCCGAACGATGAAATCTTATGTTTATTTTTTTCCTTTGTCGACTTCGCGTTTCAACCAACCAAACAGAAAAAAATCCAAAGGAGCGGGGACCTCGGTGGCCAAGAAATGTGCCTCTATCTACCGATCCACGTTCTACACCTACACAAATACACTGCAAATTACACTGAAATGTATGGCACAGAGTTCATCGAACCGCTTTTATGATTTCTCTAGCGTTCCATTCTCTAACAGCGCGCGAGAAATAGCAACAACTTAATCTTTCCGTTTTCGATCGGATTTGTCTTATTTTATGATGATCATGTCTCTCTAAGTAGGTGTAGGAGAAAGTTGGTGAGGCATTTCGCAAATAAATCTCGCCGCAACGAGTAACGCCTTTCCACTCAACTCGTGCGTCATTTTCGTGGCACCGTCTCCCCTAAATCGCGACAGTACGAAACTAGCTGCCCTTCTCTGAACTTTTTCATATCCTGTATTAGTCCCACTTGGTGGGGCTACCACAATTCTGATAGGCGTGTAGTATTTTTAATAAGCTGCTTGAAGAACTAAAAATCTGCTGTATCGATTCCTCATGGTTCGCTGTATGTATTCTGTCGAGGAATTCCTGAAAAATAAAATAAGAAATTCTGTGTTACGTTGTTGGTTCTTTATACTTATCCCTAACCTGTTATGCGCATAGGCTTAATTTATGTATTACTGCAGCGCGGGAATAGCCGAGCGTTCTAAGGCGGCTTGCTGCGGAGTACGCGGCCGATCCCCGTCGGAGGTTCGAGTCCTTCATTAGGTATGGGTATATGGGCGCGTGTGTTGTTTTTAGCGCAAGTTAGAACTAGAGCCAGATATTTTGGAGAGCGAAGTCCAGTGGGCCCTTGAAAATATGGCTAATAACAAAACTAGTGGACATGATGGAATACCAGCAATATTATTTAAAGTCATTGGAAAAAATGCAGTGAAAGTATTGCACTCAATGTCAGAAAATATGGCGCGCACACAGCAGTGACCAGAAGATTGGAAAAGATCGATATTCATCCAGATTCCAAAGAAGGGAATCTCTAAGGAATGTTCAGATCACCGAAAAATTGCACTTATCTTGCATGCTAGGAAGGTCATGCTGAAAATTTTACAGAACAGACTTCGCCAATATCTAGATCGGGAGCTACCGGAAGAACAAGCTGGGTTTAGAAAAGGGAGAGGAACCAGAGATCAAATTGCCAACACTCGATTGATCATGGAAAAAGCAAGACAATTCCAGAAAGATGTGTACCTTTCCTTTATTGACTATGCCAAAGCCTTTGACTGTGTCGATCACAACAAATTATGGGATATACTCAGTAAAATAGGAGTACCAGTTCACCTCATTTATCTGATACGGAGTTTATACCTTGACCAAGAAGCGACAGTGAGAACTTCGTATGACACAACAAAATGGATAAAGATTCAGAAAGGGGTCCGGCAAGGCTGCATATTGTCTCCGTTCTTATTCAATCTGTTTGCAGAGCACGTTATGAGGAATGCCAGTATAGATGAAGAAGAGACAAATTAAAATAGCTGGAATAAATGTAAACAACCTCAGATATGCAGATGATACTATACTGCTGGCAGAAAGTGAAGAAGAGTTAAAGACTCTGTTGCTGAAGGTAAAAAACGAAAGTGAAAAGGCGGTCTTAGGCGAAATGTAAAGAAAACCAAAATTATGGCAACTAAACCTATTAATTCATGGGATATAGGAGGAGAATCCATGGAGGTGGTGTCCACATTCAATTATCTCGGTACCTAGATCTCTGATGATGGCGACTGCAACAACGAAATCAGGAGACGCTTGTTGCTCGGAAGAAAGGCGATGTCAAACCTTGGAAAGATTATAAGGTGCAGAGACATAACATTATCAACAAAGATACGTGAGCTATGGTCTTCCCAGTTGTAATGTATGGATTACATTAGAAAGGCTAAACGGCGAAGAATTGACTCCTTTTAATTGTGGTGCTAGAGGAAAATTCTTAGGATTCCATGGACGGCAAAAAGAAGCAACAGATCTATATTAGAGCAAATAAAACCAGATTACTCTCTGGAAGGTCTAATCTTAAAACAGAAGCTGGCCTACTTTGTACACATAATGCGAAGACATACCTCGCTGGAAAAAAACATTAATGCTGGGGAAGATCGAAGACACTAGTAGAAGAGAACGGCAGAGGGTGAGGTGGATGGATGGCATCACAGAAGCAACGTGTTCCAACCTGGAAGATCTACGGGAGAAAGAGCAGGACAGAGGGAAGTGGCGTGCTTTGGTTCATGGGGTCACGAAGAGTCGGAATCGACTAAACGAATAGAGAGAGTAGTTTAAGTAGTTCGTAAGTTGATCAGTGCAGTCAGGTCCCATAGCTTTACGAATATTTGTTTTCATCTACTACTACTACTACTACTGCAGTGAAGAGCCGAAGAAGGAACTGGTACATGATTGCGTAAACAAACGCAGAGATGTAAACAATAAAATTAGGTCGCAGCGGTCGGCAGCGCAGGTGTTAGATCGGTTACTACTCCTGCAATGGCCGGGGCCCTACCGATATTTGGCAGTTTCACTGGCTCTTCAGTGTTTTCTGTTATAATTTGACGTACTGACTTGTTAAGTGCTCCTCAATCAGATCCTACGGTACGTGATAAAAGTAAGTAAATGAAACAGACAGACCTGACTACACTTGTCTGTGCTTATTACGCTGGACTGGAAGCAGACGGCGTGGCGAGCACAGGGACACGGCTGTGGACGCTAAGCGGCGGCTCAGTGCGATACGCTATCGCGCCGGTGCGAGTAGAAAGCAGGGCTCGGAAGCGGCAGGGGAAAGTTGCGGCGCGTGAAGCCCGCTAGGGAGAGGCGAGAACGCCGCGCGTCCGGCGCTGCGTCGCCATTACAAGCCGCCCGCCCGCTGCGAGAGGTGATAAGCCGCGCCCACTACCTGCCCACAGCACCGTGTTCTACACTGAGGCGGCCGATACCTCCCAAAATCTTACTGGACCTACTTCTGCAGCAACTCGATTACGTCACATGAATTGTCAATGGGCTTCCTATCAGGCTATCTGGCTAGCCAGGTCATTGCGTGGTTATGGTATATCGCCCCAAATTTGCGACTGGATAGGGGATTTCCTGACAGACAGGAGACAGTTTGCCGCGGCGGAATAGCCGAGCGGTCTAAAGCACCTCGCTGCGGAGCGCGCGGTTGCTCGCCGTGGAGGTTCGAGTCCTCCCTGGGGCATGTGTGTGTGTGTGTGTGTGTGTGTGTGTGTGTGTGTGTGTGTGTGTGTGTGTGTGTCCGTAGATTAGTTTACGTAGGTTTAAGTAGTTTGTAAGCTACGGACTGATGACCACGCAGTTTGGTCCTCTAGATTTACAGACATTTGAACATTTTTTGTGGACACAGTTTGTAGTAATCGATGGTAAAGCATCGACTTAAACAGATGTGTATCGGGCGTTCCACAGGGTAGTGTTATTGGTCCTCTGCTGTTCCTTATTTACATAAACAATTTAGGGGAAAATCTAAGTAGCTTAGGTTGTTTGTATACAGCGCCGTCATTTACCGTCTAGTAACATCATAACCAACTGCAGAACTATCTGAATAAGATATCACTATGGTGTAAAAACTGGCAATTGACTGTAAATAATGAAAAGTGTGAAGTCGTCCACATGAGTACGAAAATAAATCCATTAAACTTTGTTTACAAGGTAAATCAATCAAAAGTGAAGGCCGTAAACACCACAAAATACCTAGGAATTACTATTACTTCAGACAAACTGGAAAGAACACGTAGATAATGTCGTGGGAAAGGCGAACCAGAGACTGCGTTTCATTGGTAGAACCCTTAAAAATAAAGAAACTGCATACACTACGCTTGTCCGTCTTTTTTTGGAGTATTGCTGCCAAGTGTGGGATCTTTATCAGGTGGGTTTGACGGAGGACATCGAAAGAGTCCAGAGAAGGGCAACTCGTTTTGTATTGTCACCATACAGGGGAGACAACTTTACGGAAATGATACAGGATCTGGGATGGGAATCATTACAACAACGGGGCTTATCGCTGCGTCGTGGGCTACGTACGAAACTCCAAACGCCAATATTCTCCTCCGAATGCGAAAATATATTGTTGACTACCACTTACATAGGTAGAAATGATCATCAGAATACAATACGAGAAGTCAGAGCTCGAACGTAGAGAATGGAATGGAAGACAAATAGTATAAAGGTGGTTCGATGAACCCTCTGCCAGGCAATTAAATATGATTTGCAGAGTAGCCCATGCAGATTCACTTGAACAGTCCAGATTGTTCTACAAACTAATTGCGAGCAACTGTTGTCCGGTGACATGACGCACTGAACCCACTAAAATTCCATCTTTGGTTGGGAACATGAGCTTCACGAATGGCTGCATATGGTCTGCAACGGGCCGAACAAAAATTTCCCGTCAATGGACGGCTCAGTTGGACAAGAGGATCCAGTCCACCTATATATACCAAGCAGTGTCTCCTGTGTTTGTGTATACGTATTGCAAACAAATCTACAGTTTTGTCCCAAACTTTAAGAAATTTTGCACACACAAACTTCAATTCATGACGACGGTCGCCGTAAGTGTAACGATCACGTACACCACCCCAATTCATGACATATGACGTCATAAACAATCAGATGCGAGAAAAACTGCGGCTTTACGTGACATCGTTGCACATTTCCTCCTAAACCACTGGATCAATTTTAACCAAATTTGGTACACGTATTCCTTACCGTGAGGTACCAATTCTATAGTGATAAGAACTACTTACGACACATATTTCATACCGTAATAAGGAATAGAAGTTGCAAGAAACTGCCATATAATGCGACGAGACTTTATGAATACAGTATAAGAGAACGAGATTACTTAGTGGCTTGCAACAAACCTATACACAACTTTTTCTCACTGACAACCACATCAAAATAATGACAGGAAAAATGTTTCTCGCTCTCTACTTTTTTGCTGTTCATGCACTAAACCTACCGCATTCGGGATGACGTTACAATTTATAATTACTACACCACAAATTGTAGCAGCAGTAAATTTTACAGGCAGTATACACACACAGCCCGAATGTAGCTTCGAAATTGTATCACTGTAAGACACGTAGTTCATGAGATATATGAGCACATAAACAGTAACGTTCCCCGTACCGCACCACGTTTTAATATGTTACTTTTGTACTACTAATTGTATTCGCAACAGATTTTACAACGCATAACTCAACAAACATGAGATCGTACGAATTTTATATATCATTTGTCTTTTGATTGATATCTTCCTTTGTTTTGATACATTATTCAAGTCATTACTCATTTCTTATTTCTTATATCTTCTTCGATAAAAATAATATATTTTTAGAAATAAGGAGATGGACAGAGAGAGAGGAGGGATAGGAGAAGTAGAAACTCAAGGCAAGAACAAATAAATAAATACCCGGGCAACGCCGGGTTCCATATAAAAACAACCACCGTCTTGTACAGTATCTCGCTGACATTGTCAACTGAAATTGGGGCTCGTTTGACAAAGCCACGGTTTCCCAGTCGTCTAGGGTGCAACCAATATGGTCACGAGCCCGGCAGACGACGTTCACGCAACGTCATGCTGTTACCAAAGGCGTCCGAGTCCTTGGTATCCTGGCACAGCTCATTAACTAGTAATTGCGCCTCTCTGTCAAATGTCTGTAAATCTAAGAGACTTAACTATGCTGGTGATCAATCCCTAGGCTTACAAACTACTATAACTTATGCTAAGGGTAACAAATACACCCATGCCCGAGGGCGAACTCGTACTTCCGACGGCGAGCAGTGGCGCGCTCCGCAGCAAAGCTCTCGGCTACTCCACCGCGGCACCTCATTGTGCTAAAGGATATGTTGATTGTAGGACCACTAATTTGTGCATCTAGGCTTGAAGGCATACGCTTAGTTGACCTAGTATTCGGATATTCACTGCGTCAAAACTAAAAATATACAGTGAGGACCGCAAGCTTTCCTCGAGGGAGGGAGTAGGAAATCTGGCGGGGAAATCAACGAAGTCCGTATAAATTGGCATTCTCGTAATTCCTTACACTTAAAGGTCATATGTACAGTATTATAACTCTTATCTGAATAATACTATTCAAACGCAATGCAAAGTTGAAATTATATCTGGTCTAGGTCGTTCGGAGCATAAAATAAAGACTGGAAGGAACAAGAATTATCCAGAATGATTCGTATGTTCATCTTGAATAAAGACACGAAAGGGCTTAAGTCCTCGGTCTCCAGACTTACAAACTACTTAACCTAACTTACGCTAAGGACAAAATACACACATCCCTATGTCCACGGCAGTGGCCGCGCAATTCATAAAATTGTGCCCCATACCGCGCGGTCAGTGCCGTACGGCTTGATGTAGGTAGTGTGCCCATCCCCTTGTTTCGAACACTGAGTGTGCAAACTTTTATCAAGACATAAATACTACTGTAGGTTTTGTAAAGGTCTTTAGGTAAAGTTCCAGCTGCCACTCTCCATGTCTCTTGAACTGTATGTCGTATGTGGTTCTTGCCGCTACAACACGTTTTACCTCACGGTTGGTAAAATGAGCCCCTAATTTGGTTGCAGTAGGTCGAGAGGGTTAGTAAGACATGTGCAACTTTGTCTCGCTCATTTAATTGTTGAACAATGATATAATTTGGCTTATGACCTTCGCAAAAGTGCAAGCAATATTTTGACAAAGTTTCATCGTAATGTGATGAATGGCACGGTAGCGCATGGAATACGAACAAACAAGCGTTTATTTTTATGTATTAGATTTATGTATTTATTTTCAAATTCGCATTAAAACCATACGTTGGTAACTGGTAGTTTTCACCCCAATGATTCGGTACGCTTGGTATGCATCAAAGCTGACAGCCAAAAAAAAAAAAAAAAAAAGTCATTTAAAAATATGAATGAAGTATGTTTCCCACTGAAGCATACTTTTAAAACATTGCCTCACATGGTGCGAACAATATTCATTTTTTAAATGTTTCTTTGATGCTTATCACACTGAATAATGGGACGTAACCTCCAGAGAGAGCTGCTAAATTATCATTAAGTTTATTTCATTCGAAACTTCGCCGAAAACTTAAAATTAACTTATGTCACCTTAATTAAATGAAATGATTGTAGGTAATCTGAATTTATTAACACTGCACTGATAAAATGAATTGTTCAATCATATTTAAAAATTTCATCGGGATCGGAATACAACCGTACAATCTGACAAAGTCCATATGTAAAGTATCCTCCGTCATGCACCATGCAAAATTTTGTGAGACAGAGACCTTCCTCTTGTTTTCATGGTCAAGTGTCCAAAGTGTCATGAAGGTTTTAGGATGACGCATGCTGCCACAGATTTTCTACCATATAACTGTTTATAACGTCATATCTCCTGAACGTCGTAAACAATTCTTACCCCTACGTCAATTGTTACCGAATGGAAGGAATGTGTGTACCAAATTTGACTGAAATCGGTACAGTGGTTTATAAGCAGACGTCGCATGATGCAGCACTTTTCCGCGCATTTCGTTGTTTATTACGTCATATCCCCTGAACTATTTTGCCATTTAATGGCCTTTATGACCATCGCGAAAGAGCAAGCAATATGTTGATAAAGTTTCGTCACAATCGGTTGAACGGTACGGTCGCGCTTAAAATACGAACACACAAACAGTTTTGATATATTAGATTTTTGTTTCCTTCCGGGAAAATCAGCGCTCGTGATGACTGAAGATGGTCCCGAAATTAGTCTGAAATAAAAAGTAAATTTGGGCTCTAAACTGTTTTTATTTATATATTTTTAAATTATACGTTTTTACTACAAATCATCATCATCATTAGACTGATTATACCTTTAAGCGTTCAGTCTGGAGCATAGTACCTCTAATAAAATTCCTCCATGATCCCCTATTCAATGCTAACATTGATGCCTCGTCTGATGTCTGCCTTTTACTTCAAAATCATTCTGCACCGAATCTAAGTACTTTCTTCTTGGTCTACCTCGACTCCTCTTACCCTCCACTGCCGAGCTCACGAGTCTCTTAGGTAACCTTGCTTCTCCCATGCCTATAACATGACCCCACCATCTCAGTCTGTTCGCTCTAACTGCTTCATCTATGGTGTTCATTCCCTCCTCCCTTTCGAAGATTGCTAATTACGCTCCAAAATGGTTTTCCCGCGGCTTGACCCAGAGTTTCTAGTTTGTTTCCAAAGTCTTCCCATGATTTCTGCTTGGAGTCTGCAATTATCCGATTGGCTTTGTTTCTTTCTTCAACATAACTTTCTCTGTCTGCCTGATTTCTAGTATGGAGCCATTTTTGAAATGCCTTCTTTTTCTTTTTACAGGCCGACTTGACTGTGTCATTCCACCAAGCTGTCTGTTTCTTCCTGCCTTTACACAGTACTGTTCCAAGACATTTTCTAGCTGCTTCCAGTAGTGGGTCCCTGACCATTCCTCTTCCAGTGACTGTAAATCATTACATTCAACTAATAAAAATAATTTCCCCATTTGTCTTAAACACAAGTGTTTTTCTTTTCCTTCTCTATTCCCCCCCTCCCACTCCTCTCTTGTGCTAGCAAGGCACTACCTATATCTACTAAAACTTCGACACACGGTCTTCTCCGTCCATCCACCAGAAGTCATATGGCTACAGTAATCAGTGCAACCCAGTCAAAAGCTGGTCCTGTCGCTAAATACATAAATGTTGTGTGTATGCGAACAGTCGTTCGTATGATTGTGGCCACCCCCCTGTAAGTTGAAGACCTGTTTTTAAGAAGGGGCCGTTACGTGGAAAGTCGCTAGGCGGGTGCTGAGGAGCGGGCCAGGCACTCGCCTAACAGGTGCGTCGGTCGGCCGGTGCGGCGGCTGAGGAGCCGGTTGTCCGGCCGGGCTGAGCGCCCCGGGAAGGACGGCTGCGGTTCTCCCGGGAAGAGCGCTAGCGCGGGTCAAGGGGCATCGCGATCAATACCACATCAGCGCTGCCGCTCCACACCAGGGCCCAGGTCCCGACACACGTCCTCGCCGTCTCGCCACGACGGCTCAGCCTCAACACGATCGTCGGGGCAGCCCTCTTCAATTAAATCCAACCGTTTGCCGTCAATTTATACTGCAACCAGTTTCGGTCTCAGACTAAAGGTATCTTCAAGACCCTAAACCAAATGCAAGATCAGTATCGTTTAAGATAGTATTATCAGCCTATTCGAGTGGTATGGATCCTTTCTTACACAATCTCTCCATCTGCCACCAATGACGACTATACAGGGTGTTACAAAAAGGTACGACCAAACTTTCAGGAAACATCCCTCACACATAAAGAAATAAAATATGTTATGAGGACGTGTCCGGAAACGCTTAATTTCTATGTTAGAGCTCATTTTAGTATTTCTCTTTAAATGTAAATTGAAATAATTCGTGCAGACAGTTGCCAAAATACCTAATTGTTTCGTTAGTATGTACTGTACTAACACGATTCACCGCCAGTTGGCCCAATTTTCTGTGAACGTTTGGGCAGGAATTGCAGGTGACGTCTTGATTGGGCCTCGTGTTCTTCCACTTACGCACACTGCAGCACGTTATCATGATTTCATACGGGATACTCTACCTGGGCTGCTAGAACATGTGCCTTTACAAGTACGACACAACATGTGATTCATGCACGATGGAGCTCCTCCACATTTCAGTCGACGTGTTCGTACGTTTCTCAACAACAGATTCGGTGACCGATGGATTGGTAGAGGCGGACCAATTCCATGGCCTCCTGACCTCAACCCTCTTGACTTTCATTTATGGGGGCATTTGAAAGCTCTTGTCTACGCCAATGTACAGACTCTTCGTGCTCGTATTGTGGACGGCTTTGATACAATACGCCATTATCCAGGGCTGCATGAGCACATCAGGTATTCCATGTGACGGAGGGTGGAGACATGTATCCTCGCTAACGGAGGACATTCTGAACGTTTCCTGTAACATAGTGTTTGAAGTCACGCTGGTATGTTCTGTTGCTGGGTGTTTCCATTCCATGATTAATGTGATTTGAAGAGAAGTAATAAAATGAGCTCTAACATGGAGCCGGGTCTAAAGCAGCTCGCTGCGGAGCGCGCGGTTGCTCGCCGGGAGGTTCGAGTCCTCCCTGGGGCATGGGTGTGTTTGTTGTCCTTAGGTTAGTTTACCTAGGTTTAAGTAGTTTGTAAGCTACGGACTGATGGTCCGATACATTTACAACCATTTGAACATTTGTACAAGCTACGAGAAATTCGTATTCCGTGAACATTTGAAATAAGTGGATCGGTCAGAGCGAATAGCAAAAACTTATTTGAATTTAACAGAGTGTCGTCCAAAATTTTTACTTAAAAAATAGGGAGTTCAGGGAGGAATAATAATATTTACAAAATGATGATTGGTACTCATCACACAAGGAGTAGAGATGTGAGGAGGAGAGGTACAGAGGGGGTAGACACAAGATACCGGGATGCAAAAGATAGGAGGCGAAAGCGGAGACATGAAGAATTAGAAGACCTAGCTTCAGCTTTCGGCCCAAAGGGCACAGGTGTAAATCTAAATTAGACAGAAGTACGCACGCACGCACGCACGCACACACACACACACACACACACACACACACACACACACACACACACACACACACACACACACACATTCTGCAGTCGTTGTGGCAAGACTAGCACTCTCGCTCGAAAAGACTGTCCCTTGGATTTCATCAGTTCTATAAATCAGAACATTTCTCTGTCATCGTCATAACTTGATTATTAAATTCATTCTCTTTTCATTCGCTGAACATGCCACGGTAAAAAAAAAAAAAAAAAAAAAAAAAAAAAAAAAAGCAAGTGAAGCTGTGAAGTATACATAGCTAGTTCTACACAGTGACGAGCTTTGTCATCACAGCTGCGTTTTACAATGCCGACAACATGCGGTGCCCACCGGACGGGGAGCGGGGGGCAGTTATGACGCAAATTGCGTCATTGAAATTTCTTGGTTGGGCAGGGGGAAGTGAATAATTAGTACTTTTGGACAGCCTGGGGGGATTAATAAAACAATTTACAAAACGTGAAATCTATATAAATGTGAATGTGTGTTCGGTGTACGTTTATCACGTCTTAACCACAAGACATAAAGAGCTAAAAATTAGTAGAGTTATTAATGTCTACCCGGGGAAGGCTTTAGTCACGGTTTTATGGCGATTGGATAGCTATTTATCTATATATATTAATGTGAATGTCTGTTCGGTGTACGTTTATCACGTCCCAACGACAAGACTTAAATATTTTTACAGTTACTAATTTATATCTGAGGAAGGTTTTAGGCACGGTTTTATAGCGATCTGATAGATATTTAGCAATTTGAAGAATATAATGCGAAATGCAGAACAATAATTACCCTTTGAAAATTATATTTACTCTTTGAAAATGGTTATATTGGTTGCATTGTTGCTTGAGGGTTGATAATGATAAAAGGGTGGAGTATATTGAGATGGAAAGTGTGTGTGTGTGTGTGTGTGTGTGTGTGTGTGTGTGTGTGTGTGTGTGTGTTTATTTTAATATTTCGCTGCAGAACGAAAACTACAGAACGCAAACGAATACTCTGTGTGTAATTGTTGTCCGAAGTCTGCCATTGTACACCATAGCAGTTCCTTGCCGATAGCTATAAGGGGATGGAAGATATGGTGGTTGAAATTGGGACTGAAGTCCAGCGATGACGTTTGCGACTCTATAGCAAGGAGGTCACATACAGCGAAACGTGATGCCACAGACCATATCTTTGGTCTAGGCGTGATACAATGTCTTCAGCTCTTTCTCTGTAAGGATAAGCATACGAATAAGGAAATACAAGAAAAAATAAATAAAGCAGTAAAAAAGAAATTTCTTTTAATACATCTCTTTAGAAAAATAGATTGGACGTTTCGCGCATTACATCAAGTGATCGATCTGTGATATTATTACAATCATTATTGTTGAATTTCGTGATTGGATTTTTCGAAACGAGTGCATTTTTACGTGTGATTTGATCTACACTACTTACTATTCAGTCTCGTAGCACACTACTGAAAGGTAGCTTATCTATCATACTCAACCAACACGAGAGCGGAGCCGCGGGTTTAAGCTAGTAACAGATGTTTAACTTCAGTATTAAATGGGATAACCATATTTATTAGGTAATAAACTATGAATCCAAACTAATATCTCGGGTATGGGAGGGGGGTTGGTCACGGTTTACTAGGGTGGGGGGGGGTGTCATTGGCCAATGGGGAAGGTGGGCACTTCTGCCGACAACGTCACCCTATCATCACACAATTCTGCGCAATAAAGAGGGCAGAACCGAGGGGAGAAAGCGACATTAGCGCTGAATCAGATTACTGTCAGCGACGGCAAACGGATTGGTGCAATTTCAGGAAAGCGAGTGCAGCTGACGTCACGGCAGTGGGCAGCAAAGCGGCTAAATCACGCGGGAGGGCCAAATGTTTGAACGGCGGCGGCGGCAGAGCACGTGCGCGCCCAGAATTCATTTAATGTCGCTCGCGCTGCCTCATTAGCATGCCCAAGTGCTCCCAGGTAATTCCATTTCGTTCATTCCGGCTGCTGGTTATTCCGTGAAACCGTCACCGATATCGCCTCCATGTCAATTGTACAAATGCAGGTACCAGGAATGATAGTTATTTTATTCAAACGCATTTCATTGGCAAAATTCCCCTTTTCCAAAACAACCTACTGTGGATTCAAATTCTTTATGGTTCCGCGAAGATTTCATCCATGACCAAGCACAGAATAAAAAAGGCAACCGGTGGACAGCCATGAAACATGTTGAGCCTACTGTTCGGCCAACAACGGATGTATTTATACCATTCTAACAAAAACTGAGGTATTCAAAATCATGGGATAGAGATGTACACGAATACATAAGTCAATAGTATAGCGAACATATCGTATGTAGCGAAAATTACAGGGCCATAAGTATAATAAGTCATGGTTGCCGAAGTATAACAAATTATTTACAGAAGAATGAAAAATCTGGTAGTAGCCACGTTAGAGTGGATTTATGATAACTGTAGGAACACCTGATACGATACTCACGACTCACCTTATGAGAGAGATTAAACAAAGGCACGCCTAAATTTCTAGCTTTTGTAGACTTGGAGATAGGAAAAATGGGCACCTGTGAGATACCCACCCTTAACATAGGTTGGCACTTTTTCTTGGCTCCGTGGAATCTACAATAACAGCAATGTTTTTTCACCGCAGTCAGTCCTTTCGAAAACCACATCCGCTGAAGCAATATCAGCTGCTTCTACTCCGTTTTACGCTCGCGTAACCTGACAGAACAGCATAGCGTAAAACTCTTAACTACCGAAGATGTGAAAAGTCTTCGTCACCAAGCTCTCAAAGAGAGTTTGTCGTTGCGGTGACTTCATGCGGTTGAGTAATCTCTGTCTCTTTCTTCGTAGAGGTACACGTTTATCGAAGATACAATAGCTGGATAAAAAAAACTTATGGGAACTATTTTTGTCCTCTTTCTAGCATTTGTAGATTTGGGGATCGCTTTTCACAATGTTAGCTGGAATACATTCTTCCAAATTTGAAGCCAGTAGGGGTAAAATATAAGGAACGAAAAGTTGGTTAGAGCGTTTACAGGAACCAGTTAGCTGTTATTGAAGGGCATGAAAGGGAAGTATTGGTTGGGAAGGGAGTAAGGTTTGTAGCCTTTACCCAAACGTATTAGGTCTGTAAAGTGAGCAAGCTGTGAAGGAAAGCAAGGAGAAGGAATTAAAGTTCATCGTGGAAAATAAGAACTTTGCAGTTTGTCAATGACATAAATCTGTCAGATATAGCAAAGATCCTGGAATTGAACGGAATGGACAGTGTCCTGAAATGAGGGTACAAGACGAACATTAAGAAAACAAGGATATTGGTATGTAGCCTTAGAAAATCTGTCTATGTTCAAGGAATCAGATTTGCTAATGAGGCAATAAAGTTGGTATATGATATGGATACTTAAAGTTATACACCAACTGTCCAGAGCACGTCGTATACCACTGTTTTTGTCCCGTACAGTCCGCGCCCTGCGACATGAATGTGATCTATCGCGATAGGCAGAGAGATCGTAATTACAGGGACTCATGCTGGGTAAATCCAGTGGATGTTCCAAAATCCCCCACAGCCAGCGGTGCAAACAAGATGTCCTTCACTGACTTGTCACGGAGAATGATGGCATGCTGTTCCATGAGACGTCGTTGCACTGGTGGTCGCTTTTGCCTCCCGCCAGAGGCATTTCGTCGAGGTCGTAGAAGTTCGGGCCTGTGGCCGTCTATGCCTAAATATTGTCCTCGTCTTTGCTCACGTATGTATTCTACATATTGTAAGCAGTTCTCCTGCCGGCCGCGGTGGCCGAGGGGACTGAGGCGCTTCAGTCACGGTCTGCACGGCTACTACGGTCGGGGGTTCGAATCCCCCCTCGGGCATGGATATTTGTGCCGTCCTTAGAATTAGTTAGTCCATAAGTAGTTTGTAAGCTTAGGGACTGATGACCCCGTAGTTAAGTCCCATAAGTTCTACAAACACACTTACTTACTTGCAGTTCTCCTCCCATCCCTTCGCACATCTCATCCTCAATCTGAGACAATCTCATCTCTTTCTATGTTCATCTCCTGTACCCCTCCCCCATATATATAAATATAAATAAATATATATATATATATATATATATATATATATATATATATCCACACCTATGTCTGTGCATCCCTTCGTATCTCTCTTTCTAACCTTGTTACTACCCAGTGTCTCTCAATCCATCTTCTCGTCTCGTCGCTCCTATCTCTCTCCACCCGTCCTCCCCCCTCTCTCTGTCCGACTTCTCTTTTAGTTGTCCCGTATCCCACTCCTCTACCCACTCCCAACCCCCATGTCTGTCCATCGTCCTTCTCCTCCTCCCCTCCTCCATATAGAACGAAGGTACTTGTAATTCACGGTAACTTTTCTTGCATTATAGAAATCTTCCCATTCCATTTTTACGTGGTGTGGTACAGCAAACGTGTTCAGTTGAATTCTTGAATAAAAACATGTCACCGGAGATCAATGGAGATCATATTACTATCTCTGTAAAATACCGTATGACCGCATTTTAATCTAAACACCCTCTATCACAGAGTAGATAAAACATTAGTACCGTACATCATCCAATTTCTTATTGCCAGTTTCAGATTGGTTTGTAGCTAAAAATTTTCGAAATATTGTCATGAAAATATTGTAAGTTCTGTTTCATTTTTCTTCTTTGTCAGATATCTGAAGGTGCCCTAACCGGGCTAAACGCGTCATTGAAATAAAAGATATTTGCAATCAGTATGTTCTTTTATTCAAATGTTCAAATGTTTGTAAAGCTTATGGGTCTTAACTACGGGGTCATCAATCCCTAAACTTACAAACTATATGTGAACTACTTACGTACTAGGACGGCACAAATATCCATGCCCGAGGGGGGATTCGAACCCCCGACCGTAGTGGCCGTGCAGACCGTGACTGAAGCGCCTCAGTCTCCTCGGCCACCGCGGCCGGCTTCTTTTATTCAAGAATTTCTTGCATTATGTAGTCCACCTGACCTTCCCCATCTCTCTGTTATCATGTCCCTCCCCCTTTCTTTGCTCATCATCTCCTCTCTCTCTTGTCCATCAATTCCCTCCCTGATTCTCCGTCAACTGCCTCCTATCCCCCCTCCCTAAGCCCCTCTCTCCTCTCCCTGTTCTCCCCTGTCTCTTTCCTCCTCCTCCGTCCCATTCTATCTCCTCCTTCGTCACACCAGTTCCATAAAGCTGCGGTTGGAAACAAGTTTTTGTCCCCTATCTCCGCTGGCACTGGAGCTAGGAGGTTACAAATACCACGTTAATCTCGTGATGCGAGCAGTATGTGAAAAAATTTTGGTCTAAATCAATGCAATGGTCTAGAATGATCTGCTGGACATAAATATAGGTACATACACTCTGCTTTATTGTTTGTCGTCATGTCGGTACGGAGTGCCGTGGTGGAATGGCCGAGCGCTGTGAGACGCCTTGCAGTGGAGCGCGCGGTTCCTCCCCGCCGGAGGTTGGAGTCATCCCTCCAGCAAGGGTGTGTGTGTGTGTGTGTGTGTGTGTGTGTGTGTGTGTGTGTGTGTGTTTTGTCCTTATTAGTTTAAGTGGTTTGTAAGCCTAGGGACAGAACGACAGTAGTTAGTCAAATGTTCAAATGTTTGTTCAGCTTATGGGACTTGAACTACGGGGTCATCAGTCCCTAAACTTACAAACTACTTATCAACTACATTATACTAAGGACGGCACAAATATCCATGCCCGAGGGGGGATTCGAACCCCCGACCGTAGTGGCCGTGCAGACCGTGACTGGAGCGCCTCAGTCCCCTCGGCCACCGCGGCCGGCACAGTAGTTAGTCCCATTGATTTACAAACATTTGAACCAGTACGGAGTGCGACTGGAAACGGATATAGAAAAACAAAACAAAACAAAAATCACTCTACGGTAACAGGCAGAGTCACTTTCTGATCAGTCTGATGACCACCACGATGCACTAATCAATCGGCTGCATCGATGTAACGGCCTATAAAGACTTTCAACATTTTGAATTATGAAATCCAGTTTGATTTTTCTTTTTTAAACGATGTACAAGAGAAAATAATAAAATCAAACAACGTATTGTTTAATTTTGATGATATTAGAAAATTTAGACATTCAAACTGTACCATGGGTAGGTTACATTAGACTGACACTACCATAATTACTTTGTTTGATTTCTTTATTTTTCCTTATACATCGTTTAAAAGGAAAAATCTAACTGGATTTCATTAAACAAAATGTTGAAAGTCTATATAGTCTGTTACACTGATGCAGTCGATTGATTACTGCTTGAAGGTGGGTATCAGACTGACCAGGATAGCATTTTGTTAACAAAAGATATTTTAGTTTATTTTTGAGCCATTAATAATGAATTATATTCGAAAAATTCATGGTAGATCAAAAATGTGATGTGAGAGAAAAAATACATAAATAAATAAATAAAAAATAAAAAAATAAGTCAATAAATAAATAAAATCTAATAGCGACTGTTACCTATAGTCTGCTTTATTATTTAGGAATGTAACAGCCATGGCCACTGGCTAGGTGGACTGCCTCTTTAACAGCGATCAGTTGTGGAAGATGGGGAGAGGCCAGTGAATAGCGATAAGACGGTGGCGTGGCGGCAGCACGGTGCCACTGCAGTGGCCGCAGACGCGGGATCTGGGTCAGAGGTCGACAGCCGCGGCCTCCAACAGCTCGCAGGCGCCACGCGGGTCGTGCCGCCTCAAAGCAGCCCATCACCAACCGAGTCAGTCACGACGGCGTCTTTGCATAAAAACCTCTCGCTTTTTCTGGCACATCAAACTCTGATAAAATCCCGAGTCTGAATAGTCGGCAGTAACTTTTTTCTCCGGTTACCAAAAATTATAGCGACATACACGTAACAGTAACGTGTTTCATCACCACGATTGTAATGGTTGAAGATCCTATACATGTTGTTGTTGTTGTTGTTAAGGTCTGCAGTCCGGAGACTGGTTTCATGCAGCTCTCCACCCTACTCTATCCTAAGCAAGCCTTTTCATCTCCTCATAAGTACGGCAACCCACATCCACTTGAATCTGCTTACTATACGCGTCTCTTGGTCTCCCTCTGCGATTTTTACCCCACACACTTCCCTCCAATGCTAAATTTACGATTCCCAGATGTCTAATAAAAACTGAAAATGTTCAAATGTTTGTAAATCTAAGGGACGTAACTACGTTGGTGATAAGTCCCTAAGCTTACGAACTACTTACACTAACTTAAAGTAAATTATGCTAAGGACAACACAAACACCCACGCCCGAGGAAGGACTCGAACCCCCGACAGCGAACGGTCGCGAGCTCCGCAATACGGCGCCCCAATGCGCATGATTAATCTGCCACGGCCATTGATTTTGTCGAAATTTGTAGGTGACGTATCCTCTGCTACACGCCATACAAAATTTTGCCTAGTCAAAGTGCGCAAAGTTTCATCGCCGTCGGATGAAAGGTAGCGCAGCAGCGCATAAAATACGAACAAACGGGATGCGGCAGTTTCCCACGCGTCTCAGTGTTTGTGACGTCACATAATTTTGTAGGTACATTCATTGGCATAACCGAATACTGTTTGCAAAATATGTTGCGAATACATTTAGTACCAAAGAACTAATCAATTTAAACGTCATTCACAAAGCGGGAATTTTTCACTCATTTCAGTGCTCATGACATCATATCTCCTGAACTACGTGCTGTACAGTGAAATAGTATTACGCCTTCTACAAGGTGCAAGTAATATGTCCAGAAACGTTCATTGCAATCAGATGAATTATACTGGAGCCCATAAAATACGAACAAATATACAAACATTCATTTTTATAAATCAGATAAAGCAAAACCGTGTGGAAGTGTTCCGGCGGAACAGAAAGAAGGAAGGAAGGTCAGGGTTTAACGTCCCGTCGACACGTGTGGTCATTAGAACACAATCTCGCATTGTTTTTCGGTAAGTATGAGGAAGGAAATCAAGTGCGTCATTTCCCAGAAATGAGCGATTTAAGGAGCTCATGGAAGACCTGAATGAGGATAGCCGAAAGCCGGGCTAATCCGCCGTCCTTCGGACTGCGTTTCATTGTGCTAGCCACTACACTGGCTCACTAGGTTTGAAACGAGGGGATATTCGACGCATCGATTGCCTGCCCGCTGCCCGAACTTAAATATCGTCTGAGCACGTGTGTCCACGGTAACAGTGACAAGAACAGGATGAGACGTAGCTACACAATGTGATATAAAGTATCCGGACACCACCATTAAGTGCACTGTGCTGCCACCTACTGCCGGGTGCTCCGTACCAACGACATCAGTAGTCATTAGACATAGTGACAGCCGATCAGGACTAGCCGAGCGGTCTGGACCGCCACGTTACGGGTCGCGCGGCCTCCCGCGTCGGGGATTCGAATGTGTGTGTTGTCCTTAGTTTAACTTTGTTCGTAAATCTAGTGACTTATGACCAAATTAGTTTGGTCCCATAGAATTACAAACATTTGAACATCATGAGGAAGCAGAATGGGGTGCGCTTCGAGGAACTCAAGGACTTCGGAGGTGTCGGTGACTGGGTGTCAATTGTGCCAGACGCTTATACGCGAGATTTCTACACTCCTAAACATCCCTAGATCCATTGTTTTTGATGAGTCACTGAAGTGAAAACGTGAAGGGACACATTCAGCATGACACTGACAGTTGAAGAGGTTCGTACAGTGTAATAGGCAATTCCAAACTCCTGCAGGATCCACTTCAAGTAGTATAACAGGCGGGAGGTGAAAAAACTTAGAGTTCATGGTAGAGAGACTGTCCGTAAGCCACACATCATGCAGATCAATGCCAAACGACGCCTCTCTTGGTGTAACGATCGTAAACATTGGACGATTGAACAGTGGAAAAACCTTGTGTGGAGTGACGACTCATGGTACATAATGTGGCGATCCGACGGCAGGGTGTGGGCATGGCGAATGTCCGATAAATGTCATCTGCCAGAGTGTGTAATGCCAACAGTAAAAATTCCGGAGAAGTTGGTGGTGTGGTATGGTCATGTTTTTCATGGAGGGGACTTGCAATCTTTGTTGTTTTGTGTGGGACTATTGCAGCACAGGCCTACATCGATGTTATAAGCACCTTCTTGCTTCCCGTTGTTGAAGAGCAGTTCGGGAATGGCGATTGCTTCTTTAACAC
This sequence comes from Locusta migratoria, assembly GCA_026315105.1. Classification (NCBI taxonomy): domain Eukaryota; kingdom Metazoa; phylum Arthropoda; class Insecta; order Orthoptera; family Acrididae; genus Locusta; species Locusta migratoria. The sequence goes on from CM048747.1 coordinate 111,701,670, forward strand.
TACCGAGCATCTCTTCATAATGCATGACAATAACATCCCTGTAATGTACTGGCCTGTGCAGAGTCCTAACTTGAATCGTGGCAGATCTCTCCGGCCTACATCCACACAACTCTTCTCAGTGAAGCAGTCCGTGAAGAATAGGCTGCCATTTCCGAAGTAACTTTCCAGCACCTGACTGAATGTATGCCTGCGAGAGTGGAAGCAGTCATCAAGGCTAAGGTTAGGCCAACACATATGAATTCCAGCATTATCGATGAGAGAGCAGCACGAACGGTTAAGTCTTTTTCAGCCAGATTTTCGGATATTTTTCATCACATAATGTATCTATAAGCCAATCTTGGGTAAGAATGTAGGCATAACGTGCCAAAATACACTAAATATAAATCGTATTATAGTTATTAACAGCGAATGAAATATTAATGTTATGTACTGGGAATGTAGCCAACGCAGCACCTATCCTGACATGTGAGATAAGTGTATAGGATTACAAAAATCGTTTCACTACGACTAACTAGGTATTACTTTAATGTGACTGACAGTCAAAGGCTCGAAGAAAACCAATGCGAAGTTTCACCGCCAGCAACAATCTGTGATGGATCTGACCAAGCTATCTCTATCCTTTTTATGTTTTTATTAGAAGAAGAAAATTTTACATAACTTCCATTCGTTGATTTTAAAAAAAATGGATGATAAAAAAAACAAATGTTAAAACCGTTGTTTGTGAAACAGGCCTGCTTCCAAGGCAACAGGTCAATAATTTGCAATAAATGAAACAGAATGAGCACGTGTGGGTAGCGTGTAGCAGCACGTCCGCGTGTAGGCCTACCAGCGACCACCCAACAGTTGGACGGCCTGCCACAAGGAATCCTCACCTACTCTTTCTGGCCAGTATCGGAGCACGATGCTTATCATCCATTTCCGCTCGTAGTGATTACATGCCGTGTTAAGACCCATACTCTGGCTTTTCTATTGTCTTGGGGGCGCATAAACCCGGTGACTTCACTGCAATTATTGTATTTGAAGTGTAATTTCCGTTCGTCTCCTTGCTAATTTCCTTTTGTTCTGTGCAGTTACCATGGAGGTGGATGTGGTATGATACCAGGGGAGGTAAGGGACTAAATTTATTTTACACTTGACAATTTCGATTATTTCCTCTCTCTCTCTCTCTCTCTCTCTCTCTCTCTCTCTCTCTCTCTCTCTCTCTCTCTATATATATATATATATATATATATATATATATAGAGAGAGAGAGAGAGAGAGAGAGAGAGAGGAAATAATCGAAATTGTCAAGTGTAAAATAAATTTAGTCCCTTACCTCCCCTTACCTCTCTCTCTCTCTCTCTCTCTCTCTCTCTCTCTCTCTCTCTCTCTCTATAATATATATATATATATATATATATATATATATAGAGAGAGAGAGAGAGAGAGAGAGAGAGAAAGTGCGAGGAAGTTAATTTTAATGATTCAGAGAAAAACGATGTGTTAGTCACTATATGGACTTAAGAAAAAGACGACCTTTGAATCTGCGATGTGCTTTTTTCTTTCTTTTAAAGAAAAAAAAAAGGAAAGAGACATGAGACAAGATAGCTAGATAAAAACAAAAAATATAAAAATAAAAATAAAAAAAGAGAGATTTTCGTCTGTCTGTAACATGTGTAGATGTATCTGGATGTAAGGTGTTAAAAAGTTCTGCAAAATATACATATATGTGATACAAAGCAGCTTGAGATCTTTATTTCATGGAAGTTGCTTTTACTCTAAGTACGACCGTAAAACTCCGGGACCTAAAACTCTGAGAAAATTCAGACATAACAAAGAGGAGTCTACAGTAGATTGAAAATGTCGGTATATGGAGAAGAACGTATTAAAATTTAATTTTATTTAGAATCAAGACTAATACAATTTTTCTTTCTGATTTAAGTGTTACAGTGGACGTTTTCGTGACATGTAAACTGCATACTAACGTAAATGAAACTTTATTGAATTTATTCGAAATTAATATTATTAAATTGCTTTATATATAAAAAGTATTCGTGTGTTTAAAGTCACTTTCATTCATATATTAAATAAATTATAACTGTATACACTGTGTATGATCGAGTTTCGTTCCTTGGTGGTAACGAGTAATACAGAAGTTACTTTTATGCTTCAGTTTTTCACTGCAGTGCATAAGAGAAGTCTATCGACAGGATCTCTGCCAGCAAATCACGCACTACTTCATTCCATTCCAGGTCTGAGATACCAAGCAGCACTACGCTGTTTGACAGTAGCGTCAATTAACGACATGCAACGTGATAACGAAATGCACAGTCGGGTACACGGGGAGTAACGAAATCTGTACCGTGTGAGCAGGAGCAGGAGCCCGGTGTTAATTAGAATTAATTTGCTGAGGAGGAAACGTGAGGCGCCGCACTTAATGAAGAGCGCCGCGCCACTGCATCCCCTGGGCCGGTTAATTGTGGACACGACTAACAGGTTACCGTCGCGTCGCTATCGTCTGCACGCTGCCGCCCCACTCCCGACTGGGCGAGCGCGCAGTCGCTTACACAATGTCACACATAAAAGCGGGTCTGCTGCAGAAGTTAATTAAAAGAAATGCATATAGAAAGATCACTCAGCGCATGATAATACTTGAATCCAGAAAAATGTAACCAAACAACACGTTAACTCATCCTGCGGAAATGGTCACAGTATTCCTTTTTGCACAATCCACTGTAACATAGTGTTATTCATAGATCAAGTCTCTATAATATTTCATTATTGCTCTGAGATGGTTCTGATCAGGATCTGACGATGATGTTGACAATGAAGGCTGCCATTGAGAGAAGTCAACGACGTGTGATTTTTTTATTTACCTTTATCAGGCCAAGAACAAGGCATTACATGTTTTCATATCGCTTATCTGCCACTACAATTACACTGAAAATTCAGTTTGTTCCAGATTCCCGTACGAGTAATTAATCTAACATAGAATATCCAGTAACAGTCAATAGATGTCATGTCGACACCCCTGTGAATGCAAATAAATAAAAACAAGATAAAAAAAAAAAAAGAAACGGTCGCGATTTAAGACTGATGATCGGCTACTGCTATTTACGTGGAATGCTGGAACAACAACGGACTCGTAAAGCACTGTCAGGACAAAAGATAGCATTAGATCACTTCTTCTGCATCACTCACAAAACATCACAGCTTGTGTGGTGAGAGGCATAAATAAGTCAATAAAATGCGAGGCGCTGAATTAAAATTTGTTCCAGGGCCGGGATTCGAACTTGGGAATTCCTCCTTACTAGGCAGTCGCTTTATTCACTCAGCAGAAGATCCCGGATTCGAATCCCTACCGTGGCAGCAATTTTAATGTAACGCCTCGCCTTATATTCAACATACTTGATATGTTGATTCTATATGTGTCTCATCGAAATTGTTAAAAGGATAACCAATATTCATTATGTAAGGTGTTGAAGGTTCTTTTACACTACTGCTTCGCCTGCAGACTAAATAATTATGGATTTAGATAAGTCTAACGAACTTAAATGCAATGATGAACAGACTCATCGTACGGACACCTATAAGAAATGTATACCTTGCCGTTGTATCCACCATGGAATTATTCGGTTATCTATCCTTATTAAAGAGCAGTAGTCACCACAGTAAAAAATAAAAAAAAAAAAAAATAAGGAATAGGAAAAATTAATCGAGACAAAAATCTGCCACCAAAACCAGCAACAATTAGTAAACCAACTATGCCGAAAGAAATAAAATAACTTCTAGCTGAAAGAAGCTGTTAAACCAGAAGGAAAAAATTAAAACATATAAAAATTAATTCAACTTCAACCAACAACCTCAAGAATTATATTCTTAGAATAAAAACCAGCCAAATAAAGTATAGCACATAAAAATAATCCAAATACACTAAAACAGAAGTTAAAGGCCTGAAATTCACAATTGAACCTATAAAACGAATATCCTGAAAATCACTTAAATTATGAATTATAGACACTGTACACATAAATAATAAAGCCCTAAATAAAGCATTAGTTAATAAATGGAAGAAACAAGATTAGAATAACCCATTGATAAAATTCCTATTATTAAACCATGCCAGACACCTCCATAAATACTCTACAAGCAACATTCAAGAGTATGGCAGAGGGTTCATCGAACCACTTTTATGGTGTTATGGATTTACAAACATTTGATTTTTTCTTTCCGTTTTCGATCTGATGTCTCTTATTTTATTTTCATGATCATGTCTTCCTATGTAGATGGGTTTTAACAATATATGTTCGCATTCGGAAGAGAATGTTGGTGAAAAATTTCGCAAATAGATCTCGTTGCAACAAATAAAGCCTTTCTTTTAATGATTGCCACCCCAACTAGTACATCATTTCTGTGACACTCTCTGTACAAGTGTAGTGTAGGCAGTTTCTTTAGTAGAACTGTTGCATCTTCTGAGTAGATGTGATGTGGAAGATGTTACCAAAATGTTCAAATGTTTGTTAAGCTTATGAGACTTAACTACGGGGTCATCAGTCCCTAAACTTACAAACTACTTATGAACTACCTTATACTAAAGACGGCACAAATATCCATGCCCGAGGGGGGATTCGAACCCCCGACCGTAGTGGCCGTGCAGACCGTGACTGAAGCGCCTCAGTCTCCTCGGACACCGCGGCCGGCGAAGATGTTACCGCAGTGTTGCAAATGGAAATAATTGATCTCCAAGTAGACGACACAATGAAGGAAAAATTTAAGGAACGGAGTGTTATACTGTTTTACACGTTTCTTTCCGAAGAAAACTACCCCCTCATCAAAGACTGCGCGAAGTTGGTTACCTACATCTGATGTGGTATCGAAACAATGTACGATGTTGTCGAAATAAGGATCTATAGATAACGCATTTTTCAATTTTGTTTATTTATTCAATCAATCGTTTCCTCTAAAGAGATGGCAAAAGTTATAAGAAACACGTTTTGACTTATGAACAGTACTGCGATATTCCAAAATATCTGTAATATGGTTGGACCATTCACTCACTTTGATACAAAATTGAAAATCAGCGCTAGGAATAATAATAATCGTAAACTGACAGGCAACAACAGGGCATAAATCCGGATGTTCTCCGTTGCCCTTTCTTTGTGTGCTAGGAATAATAATATTCGGAAACTGACGGGCAACAACAGGGAACAATTCCGGATGTTCTCTGCACCTCTGCCCTTTCTTTGTGCTTCTCCGCTGCTGCATATGCAGCATCTTTGTGGCAGAAAGCCATTTACGTTGAATTGTGCCCACTGTAACTGGCTGCTTTAAAGGGCAACCCTTGTTAACAAAATTTACTGTCTGTTGGGGCTACCGGAGGACAAAGAAAGAGTTCCGAGAAGGGAAGCTCGTTTTGTATTATCGCGATACAGAGGAGAGATGTCACGGAAATGATGCACGAGTTGGAGTGGAAATCATTAAAGGAACGACGTTATTTCTTGCGGCGAGATCTCCGAAATTTTTTTCAGCTACTTTCTCGTCCGAATGCGAACATATTTTGTAAGGATCGACCTACATAGGGAGAGATTATCACCGTAGTAAGAGATATCAGATGGAAAAAGGATACATTTAGGGACTCGTTTTCCCATAGCGCTATTAGAGAATACAAAGCTGTTCGATGAACGCTCTGGCAAACATTTCATTTGCGGAATAAATATGTACAAACACGCTTTAATAAAAGAGTTATGCATCATCTTTGTTCAAAGGTCTTGCTAACATTGACGTTGAATATATAGGCCCTAGAAGATTATGTACAAGCACGTATGAGCAGTGAAAATCCTATGGAGTGGGTAATACGATCGACCAGTTTTAGTCATAACACCAAGACAGAAGTACACTGTTTGTGTTGACTGCCATACCTAGAAGGTTTGTTCCGCAGTTTGATCGTGTCCGCGTTATTACTTTGTGTTAGGAGAGACTCTGATCAAGGCGTTGAGTAAACGAAAGTGATGATGTTCAGGCGTGGAGAAAAGAGAGAGATACGGGGTCGACGATTTGCCTCACTCTAGCCACCTAAAAAGGCTACCACAGCAACTGATGATTTTCGTGCCCCCACAGGACGTCGTATTTTGAATCAAACTGTACGTAATACCCTGCATGACATACTATTTCACTTTCGACATTCATGGTGAGGTCCAGCTTTGACACCTAATACCACGAAGCGCGGTACAGATAGGACAAAGAGCGTGCTGAATGGACGCATACTATTCACAGATGAGACTCGCATCTGCACTCAACCAGACAATCGTCGAAGACTTTTTGGAGACGGCGTGGTCACACCTTCCAGCTACTACAGCAAGGTGGTGGTGCTTGATATTTTGGGGTGACGTTATGTGTGACCACCGTAGGCCACTGGTGGTCGTGGAAGGCAATCAAACGGCTATTCGGTATAGGGACGACACCCTACGACGTATAGCACAACCGTATCGGCAGCGTTTTGATAGTCTTAATCGACGAGAATTGTGGCGCTCATAGGGGACAACTTGTGAATATATTCCTTCATTGTAATGGCCAAAATTTTCTCCAGATGTGAACCCTATCGAACATGCGAGGGATATACAGAAAATGGCTGTTTTTGGGCGAGACGACCATCCAACCAATCAGAGATGTACGCCGAATCGCCGGCGAGGAGTGGAAAATCCGGACCAACAGTCCCTCGATGATCTAGCGGACAATATGCCACGATGAATACGGGTAGGCACGAGAGGAAGAGAAGGTGTTACTTGGTATTAGGAGAACTGATGTACGCTTCAGGCTGAAACACAAATTCAGGATATGTATCTACATTTAACTACTTGGGATACTCAGCAAATCACATTCAAGGGCCTGGCAGATGATTCATCGAACGACCTTTATACTATTTATCTCTCATTCCATTCTCGAATAGCGCGCGGGAAGAAAGAACACATGAATTTCTCCGTTCGAGCTCTGATTTCTCGTATTTTTTTCTGATGATCTTTTCTACCTATGTAAGTGGCAGTCAACAATATATTTTCGCATTTGGAGGAGAATGTTAGCGATTGGAGTTTCGTAAGTAGCCCACGCCGCAGCGATAAGCGCCGTTGTTGTAATGATTCCCATCTCAGATCCTGTATCATTTCCGTAACGCTGTCTCCCCTGTATGGTGACAATAGAAAACGAGCTGCCCTTCTTTGGACTCTTTCGATGTCCTCCGTCAAACCCACCTGATAAAGATCCCACACTTGGCAGAAATACTCCAAAAAAGGACGGACAAGGGTAGTGTATGCAGTTTCTTTAGTATTTCTGTTGCATCTTTTAAGGGTTCTACCAATAAAACGCAGTCTCTGGTTCGCTTTTCCCACGACATTATCTACGTGTTCTTTCCAGTTTAGGTCTGAAGTAATAGTAATACCTAGGTATTTTGTGGAGTTTACAAGATAAATCAATCAAAAGTGAAGGACGTAAACAAAGTTTAATGGATTTTTTTTCGTACTCATGTGGACAACTTCATAGTCCTCATTATTTAGAGTCAATTGCCAATTTTTACACCATAGTGATATCTTATTCAGATTGTTCTGCAGTTGGTTTTGATCTTCAGATGATTTTACTAAACGGTAAATGACGGCGTCATCTGCAAACAACCTAAGAGAGCTACTTAGATTTGCCCCTAAATCGTTTATGTAAATAAGGAACAGCAGAGGATCAATAACACTACACTTTGGAACGCCCGATATCACCTCTGTTTTAGTCGATGCTTTACCATCGATTACTACGAACTGTGAAACTTCCTGGCAGATTAAAATTGTGTGACGGAACCGGGACTCGAACCTGGGACCATTGCGTTTCCCGGGCAACCGCACTACCGACTGTGCTATCCCGACACGACTCACAAGGCCGCCCGACAACTTTACTTCCGCCAGTACCTCGCCTTCTACTAACGATGCAAGACTAGCACTCCTGGAAGAAAGGATATGGTGCAGACATGGCTTAGCCACAGCCTAAGGGATGTTTCCAGAATGAAACTTTTACTCTGCAGCGGAGTGTGCGCTGATATGAAACTTCCTCGCAGATAAAAATTGTGTGCCGGAACCGGGACTCGAACGTGGGACCATTGCCTTTCGAAGTTTGGAAAGTAGGAGGCGAGGTACTGGCGGAGGTAAAGATGTGGGGCGGCATCGTGAGTCGTGTTGGGATAGCACAGTCGGTAGTGCGGTTGCCTGCGAAAGGCAAAGGTCCCAGGTTCGAGTCCCGGTTTCGGCACACAATTTTAATCTGCCAGGAAGTTTCATATCAGCGCACACTCCGCTGCAGAGTGAACGTTTCAATCTGACTACAAAGTGTGTCTGTCCTTTCTGACAGGAAATCTATTCAGTCGCAAATTTGGGGCGATATACCGTAACCACGCATAACCCGTTTGTGAGGTACGGTGTCAAAAGCCTCCTGGAAATCAAGAAATACGGAATCGACTTGCGAACCCTTGTCGTTAGCCCTCATCACTTAGTGTGAGTAAAGGGCTAGTTGTGTATCGCATGAACGATATTTTCTAAATCCGTGTTGACCTTGGATCGATAGATCGTTCTGTTCGAGATAATTCATAATATTTGAATACAGGATACGCTCCAAAACCCTGCTAAATTGACGTCAATGAATTAGGGCTGTAGTTTAGTGGGTAAATGTAAATTGTTGCCGTACAGCTTGTCAATGGAGAGAAGTGAAATGTTGATGATGCGCAGTTGCTTCGGTGCGCGCAGCTGGTGCAGCCCGGCGGGCTAACAGGTGGCGTGTTGCTCTGGGCGGCCCCCGGGCGCGCTGCAGGCAGAGCGGAGCAGAGGGCAGGTATTCCTGGCGCTAGCCCCGGCCAACAGGTGCCCGGACGCGGCCACCGCTGCGCCCTGCAGGCCTCGCCGCCGCCCCCGCACCGCGCAGCTCCAGGCCGCTGCCTCCGCCACCGGGCTGTGCTCCCCCACACTGCGCTGGGCCACGACTAGGCTACGCTGCGCTCATCCATTTACGAGGATCAAATTTTCTGGCAGATTACTACTGTGTACGGCATTGGCATCCGAACCCCGGACCTCTGCCTTTCACGTGCAAGCGCTCTATCGACTGAGCTACCCTCACACGCCGCACGGAGTAACTCTCAGAAATCAATAGCGTTACGTATAAACCCAGTCGTTTTAGGCAGTAGTCGGTAGTGATTAACAACAACTACTGTATAGGAGGTCAGGTGAATCAATCATATCGATCCGTTTGAATAGTAACCTTTTAAACATTAAGGGGCGCAGACAGGTGTGAAAATTACAGAACCATCAGTTTCGTAAGTCATGGTTGCATAATTTAAACACGAATTATCTACAGGAGAATGGAAAAGCTGGTAGAAGCTGACCTTGGGGAAGATCAGTTCGGATTCAGGAGGAACGTAGGAACCCGTGGAGGCAGTACTCACTTTACGACTTACGTTAGAAGATAGATTCAGGAAAGGTAAACCTACATTTTTTTAGCTTTTGTACTTTTGGAGAAAGCTTTTGACAATGTCGACTGGAATACATTCTTCCAAATTCTGAAGGTATCAGGGTTAAAATACAGGGAAAGGAGAATTATTTACAACTTGTACAAAAGCCAGACCGCAGTTATTAGACTAGAAGGGCATGAAAGGGAAGCATTAGTTGGGAAGGGAGTAAGACAGGGTTGTAGCCTTTCTCCGATGTTAATCAGTTTGTACATCGAGCAGGCGGTAAAGGAAGGCAAGGAAAAATTTGGAAAAGGGATCACAGTTCAGGGTGAAAGAATAAAAACATTGCGTTTGCTTATGACATTGTAATTCTGTCAGAGACAGCAAAGGACCTAAAGAGCAGCTGAATGGAATGGACAGTGTGTTGAAGAGACCGTATAAAATGAACATTAACAAGAGCAAAACAAAGTTAATGGAATGCAGTCTTAGAAAATAGGGCGATGCTGAAGGAATTAGATTACGTGACAAACAATGAAGGTGGTAGATGAGTTTTGTTACTTGGGTAGTAAAATAACATGCGATGGTCGCAGTACAGAGGATATAAAATGCAGAATGGCAATGGGTAGAAAAGCATTCTTGAAAAAGAGAAATTTCTTAACATCGACTATTGATTTAAGCCTAAGAAAGTCCTTTCTGAAGGCATTTGTGTGGAGTGTTGCCTTGTATGGGAGTGAAACATGGACGATAAACAGCGTGGACAGGAAAAGGATAGAGGCTTTTAAAATGTGGTGCTACCGAAGAATGCTGAAGATTAGGTGTGTAGATCGCATAACTAATGAAGAGGTACTGAACAGAATTGGTGAGAAAAGAAATTCTTGGCATACCTTGACTAAAAGAAGGGATCGCTTGGTAGGACACATTCTTAGACATAGGGGAATCGTAAATTTAGCATTGGAGCGAAGTGTGTTGGGTAAAAATTGCAGAGGGAGACCAAGAGACGCATATAGTAAGCATATCGTATGAGGAGATGAAAAGGCTTGCTCAGGATAGAGTAATGTGGAGATCTGCATCAAACGAGTCTCCGGACTGAAGACCATAACAACAACAAACATTAAGGGAGGAATGCAGTATCCGTGTATGAATCTAACACGGAATCTCCGCTTACGAATCACCTTCCTTGCTCTATCGTCAACGCCACTTTCGTTGAAGCATGTTTACCTTTATTGCGTGCATAATTGATAAAGTCAAATTGCCAACTTACAATGATCCAGCGATCCAGTCAATTTTCTACTCAATTTAGTTTTATGAAGAGCGATTTGCTCGAAATCTGGAGATAGTGAGCCACAATATGTAACTGTCCTTTATTTCTCTTCGTACACAACTAACCTGTCAAGACTGAACCTAATTCCAGAATGGTATTTTCACTCTGTAGCGAAGTGTCTGCTGATATGAAACTTCCTGGCGTATTAAAGAAGTATGCCAGACCGAGATTCGAAAGCAGGACATTTTCCTTTCGCGGGAAGGGCCCTACCGACTGAGCTACCTATATATGCTTTCCGGCCCGTCCTCAAAGCTTTACTTCCGCCAGTACCTCGTCTCCTACATTCCAAACTTAACAGGAGCTCTGCTGCGAACTCTGCTTGACTCTGCGGAGACTAGGCGTAGTCGCAGCTTACGAAGTTGTTTACAGATAATTTTTTCAGTCTATACTGGAATCTGCGCTGATAGGAAACTTCCCGGCATATTAAAACTTCGTGCCGGACCGGGAGCGGAAACATTTCACTTGCGCTGTTAAGCGCTCTACTAACTGAGCTGCGAGGGCAGGTCGAGAGGTCAGTCGTAAAACGCTTGTCCCAAGAGGCAAAGGTGCCGGGTTCCAAGCCCTGTCTGGCACACTGTTTCAATCCACCAGGAAGTTTTACCTCATAGCATACTCCGCTGCAGACAGATAATATCGGTACACGATGATGTTGCGAAAAGTACATAAATATGATTTTCGATTGAATGGATAACCCATTTTATTTCTTAAGCATTAAATATCATATAAAATCACAAAAAGAATGGTGTTGGTTGCATCGCAATAAGTCAATTAGATCCAGAGAAAATGCGAATGGAATTTGACGTCTGATATAGATGCAGCACACAGCTAACGTGTCTCAAAATTCACCCGTGAGTTTCTCTTGAATCTCAAGATGCGTTAGCAGTATTGCTCATCGATATCAAACGTCAACTTCGCATTTTCTTCGGATCTAACTGAATTATTGCGATGCAACCAACGCCACTCTTTTTTGTGATTTTACATGCTATTGATTACGTAAGAAATAATATCCATTCAAAAAATCATAAGTTTGTAAATGTCAACAAATAATGCAACATTGTCTCGTTACACCAAAGGTATTAAACATAAGGAGAGGCATTGAATTAAAATTTGTGCTGTGGCCAGGATTCGAACCCGGGACCTCTTACTTAGTAGGTAGGTGCTTTATACCACTCAGCTAGCACAGCGTTGCAGCCAAAGCGACTACACGGACTGTCTTAAAACACGTCTCCCTCCACACCACATACTTTAATTCTGCCTCAATATTCCCTGTGAAATGCGTATCAAATTGCCAAAGCTCTTATATATTGGAATAGCACCCCAGCAAAGAACGCGAATGGGATACAAAAAGCAAAAAGACGGGAAACAACATTCTGAATTTACATGAAGTTGTAGGTGTTTTGACGAAAAATTATTTTAAACAGGTATCACGTTCGTGACACAGTGACAATCTTTATTTGGTATTGACATTCGTTGTCTTTACCAACTATAAACCAAATTATCACCTCTTAACCTAAAAACATAGATGCCAGGCTTTGCTTCACAACTATCATGTAAATGCTGCCACCAGGTTAAAATAGTTTCACAAAGTGTTAACATTTTCACAAAACAAATTATCTGTTTGTTTATTAATTCGACCACATTCCTAAACTACACACTATTGAAAGGACGACAGTTGGCCAACAGATAGCACAAGGCGGAATATTAAACACTACTCTTAGTTGTGACTTTTTACTGAAATTGCAATTTGAAACAGTGAGGGCGTTCGAGCTCACTGGTGTGAACCTATAGCGTTCGACCAACAGATGGCACGCGTCGCACGATCTAAACTCCTACTTGTCTCTTAGTTGCGACTTTTCACTGAAATAGTGCGAAAGTCACACACAAAAATCCACACATACACCACGCAGATGGCAGAAAGCTAGAAGTACCAATTTCGGCCAACAGATGGCAGCCGGAATGGTCTAAACTGCGACATTTAGTTGCTAGCTGCGACTCTTAAACGCGATTTGTCACTGAAATCGCAGGTAGACTCTGTAGCCTGCCCAATGCAAAGATGTCAGTACAAACTTACACCAACAGATGGCAGGCTGCGTCGAGAATGTAAACTGCTTCTTGCTCCTCTAGTTGCTACTGCGCTTCTAAACTGCGACTGAAATCGCAGTCAGACTCCGTAAAGTTGTGACTGAAAACTGCGACTTCTGAATCACTGTGATTTCTAACAGATACGCGATTTTCGATCGTCCCTGCTATAGAGTGCTGTAGTCCGCGTGACGTGTGACGTGACGCCAGCTGACCGCGGCGCGGCGCAGCTCCTGGTGTGGAGGCCGCCCGGGCGTGACCGGCGTGCAGACGGCGCCCCGTGCTCACGGCGCGGCCTTGTCAATCAAATGGCTGCCGCACAAGGACACCGAGCTCCATAACGCTGCACAGCGCGACACGCTTCCGGTCACTAAAAATTCCACTCCCCCCCCCCCCCTCTCTCTCTCTCTCTCTCTCTCTCTCTCTCTCTCTCTCTTTCGTTTTGACTGTCTTAGGGACAGTTGCTAAATTCCGCGTTACACAACTTTGCTTGCATTACACTCTGAAGAGACAAAAATCAAGGAATAGCTATATGCACAGATACAGTTGACATTATCGCGTACGAAAGGCATAAAAGGGCGGCGCGTTTGAACAGCCATCATTTGTCCTCTCTTGATTCACGTTAACCCTTTCAATCCCGGTATTGTTCTTCGACAACAACGCATAAAAAGCTTATTTATACCGCCGCCGTGGAGGTTAGAGTCCTCCCTGGGGCATGGGTGTGTGTGTGTTTGTCCTTAGATTAGTTTACCTAGGTTTAAGTAGTTTGTAAGCTACGGACTGATGACCACGCAGTTTGGTCCGATAGGTCTACAAACATTTGAACATTTGATTCATACCGCATTGCCGCGGCGGAGCGACCGAGCGCATTGAGCCGCTATGCTACGATGCGCGAGGCATGGATGTTTGTGCCGTCTTCAGTATACGCTAGTTCATAAGCAGTTTGTAAGTTTAGGGACTGATGTCTCCGTAGTTAAGTCCCATAAGCTTTACAAGCTTTGAACATTTTTTTTTATCCCGCATTGTTGTTGACGAACAACATGCTTCTAGTACGACATTTTGCCGTTCGGTACGGCGTGTAGCCACTTCTGAGGCAATAATCTATCCGTATTGGAGGTTGTGTTACATTGCCGTCTGTACGTAGCTGTGAGTGTTACATTGAGTGTGGTTTGTGTTATTTTATTTCTGCAGTTAATTGTCCTGTATTTTGTGCTGTGATGAAGAATATGGTAGCATTATTGATCTGACAGTGTTACCAATCAACAAAATAACTTCCTAAGTAACAAAATATCTCGATAAAAACGTCTGTGTTGTGCGTAAAATATGACATAAAAAACAATAGTTCCATAAAAAATTTTAGAACAGATATTCCGATGTTCAGTGCACTGTATTAATGCAGAAAACACAGAAATTTGATTTTTCCAAAGTTGAATTCATAATGTCGGACTGAAAGGGTTAAAAGATTTATGACGTGTTTATAGCCGCACGACGAGAATGAACACATTTTGAACAAGGAACGGCAGTTAGAGCTACAAACATAGGATGATGGGACATTCCATTTCGGAAATCTTTAGGATATCCAATATTTCGAAACTCAGTAATGTGCCGAGAGTACCAAATTTCTGGAATTACATCTCAACGGCGACGACCTGCTGTTTATGACCGAGAGCAGTGATAAAAAGCAAGTAACAGAGCAGCGTACGGCGTACGGCGAACGGATCCATCAGGATAGTGCGGCGCAACAGGGCGTCAATGGGCTATGGTAGCTGACGAACGACTGGAGTGGGTTCAAATTTAAACGTTTGTAGAGCTTATGGAACTTAACTATGGGGTCATCAATCCCTAAACTTACAAACTACTTATGAACTAGTTGACACTAAGGACGGCACAAACATCCATGCCCGAGAGGGGATTCGAACCCGCCGGCCGCGGTGGCCGAGGAGACTGAGACGCTCCAGTCATAGTCTGCACGCCCACTACGGTCGGGGGTTCGAATCCCCCCTCGAGATATTTGTGCCGTCCTTAGTATTAGGTAGTCTGTAAGTGTAAGTTTAGGGACTGGTGACCCGTAGTTAAGTCCTATAAGGTGTACAAACATTTTTTGGTGTCGCCCTTCGTAGCATAGCGCCTCAATGCGCTCGGCCGCTCCGCCGCGGCCTGGAGTGTGTATGCTGACAGCACGACACTGTGGTCGTATCGGTTGCACCCAAGGCGACAGGGAAAACGTGGCTTCTTCAGATAAGACCCTGGTAAGAGCTGATGGCAAGGAGGAAGTGTAATGCAGACCCCACGAAACTATATACCCGAGATGTCAACAAGACGCTGCGCCAGCCGGTTCCGACTCCGTAATGCTGTGGGCTGTTTTTGCATGGAATTGAGTGGGTTCTCTTCTCTAACTAAGCCCATCATTGACTGGCTGGCGTCTCGGATATTTTTTGCAGCCACTAATGGCCTTCATGTAGCCAACCAATGGTGACATTTTTATGGGAGACAAATTATTCGTGATAAGTTTAGATAACGTTCTGCACAAGTAAAACAACACGACGTGGCGGTATGGACTTAGCAAATCAGTAGAAGTCGCACGGAGGAATACTGAGACAGACGCCCGCAATTGCGGAAGTGTCGCCCGTGCATCGGTTGTCCTCCAACTGACCTCTCGACTATAATATTATCATCATTTGCTCTTCAAAGAACAAAGTGTCGAACACAAACGATACTAGGTGATCAACTGATATACTTTGATCATTAAAAAAATTATTCAAATGTTCAAATATTTTTAAATCTATCGGTCTCAAATACATGGTCATCAGTCCGGATCTTACAAACTACTTAAACTGAGGTAAACTAACCTAAGGCTAACACGAACACCCATGCCCTAGGGGGGACTCGAACCCCCGACGGCGATCGGCCGCGCGCACCGCAGCACAGCGCTCCAGTACGCACGGCTAACCCGCCGCGGACAAAAAGAAATTATTAATTTACTTCCCATTTCTTTTATGAAGAAAGGTTTCTTCGGATTCCCACGTTCCTACCAGTCGACTGACGGTGACTGCCAAACTGTTCAAAAAAAAAAAATCAAATGTGTGTTTAGCTTATGGGACTTAACTACGGGGTCATCAGTTCCTAAACTTACAAACTACTTACGAACGAGCTAACACTAAGGACGGCACAAATATCCATGCCCGAGGGGGGATTCGAACCCCCGACCGTAGTGGCCGTGCAGACCGTGACTGGCGCGCCGCAGTCCCCTCGGCCACCGCGGCCGGCTGCCACACTGTGCAGGGGTCACAAAACTCTGGGCGCAAGGCGAGACCGGGAACCTCCCGTTAAACTTGCCCCTTCCGCGTCCGCAATATGTTTGAGGTGTTGCCCGGTGTTCGTGATACATCTAGTCAACACGGCTTCCTAGCCTGTTTAAAGATTGGGCGTTTGTTCCGAGAGGCCCGGACTGACGCGAAGGGTAGGTTGCTTGTCTTGTCATTGGGATCACAAATGCCCCAATATTAGGTGGTTCATGGAGCCTCTTAGTAAAGTAGAGAGAATATCGGGAAATAATGCCAGCGTGCACTGTGTCTGCTTGCCGGGGAGGGGGGGTCTCGTACGAGATGTGACGTGCGTGTGTGCGGCGATAAAAAGCACTGGGTGCACTCGGATGCAAATCGCTGTTCTTGTCAACGACAAAGCCTCCTGCAGCCTCGGTTGAGAGATCATCCTCGGTCCCTTCGGGGGGCCTGCGGATTTGGTGGAGACAGTTAGCGGCGTTCGCGGGATAGAAGCACAGCTATCGATTAGCAGCAACGTTCAATAGATTGATTTCGGTACTGTGGTTTTAAACCGAGTGGAAGGTTTAAACCGATGGCCCAGACGATTCTGAGGCGATACCGGGTGCAAAGTTCTGGACCTCCGCTTTCGAACAGAAATTTCAGGGCCTCCCTGAACAGGTCAGGCGTGCACTAGAATCAAGAATGGTAGCGGATTACGTGCGGCGTAGATATGACGGTGTTTCAGGATTGAAAAAAACCCTCTCCATGCTCGTTAAGACGCATCATCATTCCTCAGAGGGCATCAATCAGAACGGGGGAAGAAAAGGCTAATACATTAGTAGTTAACAACAGGAGTTAACATTTCTCACCTTTAAATCGGCAGATAGGACTAGAGACGGAAAGCTAGCTCAAACCAAATGTCAATAGTAACAAAATCCTGAACTCAGAACGGAATGTATCTTACATAAAATGGCTGCACACTGAATGGAAAGTTCTGTTAATAGCGATAAAAAATAGGACGATTGTATCGAGAGAAATTATCACATAACAGGAATGTGAATAAATTTGGGCGAAGGTATTAAAAGTGGCTCGAACATGATCATGATCAGCAGCTGAACACCTGAAGGAAAACTTGGAAAAATATTTCTCGCAGATTTACAACTCATGATATAGTTTTAGGTATTGATTTTAACTTTACGCATATATCGCGCCTTTCAAAAATGTTCAAATATTTGTAAAGCTTATGGGACTTAACTGCGGGATCATCAGTCCCTAAACTTACAAACTACTTATGAATTAACTTGTACTAAAGACAACACTTATGCCTGAGTGAGGATTCGAACCTCCGACGCAGAAAGCCGTGCGATTTGCAACGTGGTGCTGCAGACCGCGCGGCTATCGCGTCTTTATGACATGACAGAGAATCGAGCAACATTATTTCAAGTGCTGTATCCGAAAATTACCTCCAGAAGTTAAATAGAGATCCGACTCGTGGAAATAACGTGTTGGACCTACTGATGACAGACCAGGAAAAAGGACAGCGATAGTAAGACCTCTACTGCATCAACGAAAGCAGCTGTAAATAGAAATATAGGGAACGGGAGGAAGATTTTCCTGTTTAGCAGAGAGAGAGAGAGAGAGTCGAGACAGATTCAGAGTGCTTCTTTCGTCTCTAGCACTCACAGTGTTCAGCATGTGTGGACGAAGTGCAAGAGCACCGTACAAAGCGTGTTAGGTAAGCATGTGCCGAGTGAAATTATGAGAGATGAGAAAGATACTCCTTGATTCAACTACCGACATAGAGGGCTGAGAGAACGTAACTGCAAACATAAACGTAGCCTCTGGCAGACAAGCAAAAATTAAACGAAGCTAAAATTAGCGTAAGGAGCGCCATGCGAAAGGCGTTCAACAACTCAGAGAGCAAAGTTCTGTGTACCAGTTGGCAGAAAGCCTTATAAAAATTTTGTGCAAAGTCAAATCGGTAAACAGATCAAAATCAGATGTCAAGAAACATGGCGATTGTAATGGCGTTGAAACAGAGGATGACACACTAAGGAAGGTTGCACTGTAGTTTCTTCACTGAACCACCGCACGGACGACAAAAAGGCAGATGTTGAAATAAATGTAAGAGGGACAGAAAAGCAACTGAAATCTCTTGGAAGGAAGGCCACTGGACCAGATATACTAAGGAAGTAATGTATCAAGAGCCCGTAGAAGAGCGAAGCGTTCCTAACAACTGCAAAAATCTCAGGTTCTTACTGTTTACAAGAAGGGTCAAATGTGCGAAAACTATTGGCCTATATGGCTGACATCAGTCAGTTGTAGAATTTTAGAACCAGTTTTATGTACGAGTATTATGGCACTTCTGTAGACCGTAAATTTCGTCTGCAGGAATCAACATGGCTCCCGAAAGCAATGATCGTTTGAAACGCAGTTCACGCTGTTCAATCACGATACCCGACATCAGTAGATACAAGCTCCAAAGTAAGTGCCACGTTTCTTAACTTCCGGAGGAACAATGGAAGCAATTACTTCCGTAAAATATCTGGGATCAGACGTAAGGACCCATTTGAAATGGAAGAACCACACAAAATTAATCGTGGCTGAGGCAGATGCCATGCCGAGATTCGTTGGAAGAAACTTCGGTAGTGCAGTCCAACACAGACGTTCGGTCAAAGCTGAGTTATTGCTGATCACTGTGGGATAGATGCCAGAGAGAAAATCCAACGGGGAGCAGCTCGCTTCGTTACGGGCTTATTTAGTAAACGCGAAAGCATCACAGACATGTTAGCAAATTCCACTGGCAGACGCTGCAAGACATGTTTTTTTATCGCGGTATGGGCTGCTGTCTAAGTTCGAGAACTTGCGGTTCTCGAGGAGTCATCCAATATATTGCTTCCTCGTACGAATATCGCGCGAAGCGACCACAATATTAGAGCTCACAGGGAGGAATACCGGCAATCGTTTTCTCCACGAACCACACGCGACTGGGATAGAAGGAAACAATGGTTCACGAAGTACTCTCCACCACACAGCGTGAGGTGGCTTGCATTGTATGGATGTACCGGGTGATCAAAAAGTCAGTATGAATTTGAAAACTTAATAAATCACGGAACAATGTAGATAGAGAGGTAAAAATTGACAAACATGCTTGGAATGACATGGGGTTTTATTAGGAAAAAAAAAGAACGTTCAAAAAATGGCGCATGATTCTGGTTTTGTAACTGCTACCGTGACGGGTGAGACGTACGCCGATATGTTACAGAATCGCATCATCCACAGCCTGGCTGATAAACACCTGCGATTTCTAGACGCGTGAAAGATCTCTTGCGTGCGTCGTTTCGTGATAATCGTGTGTTCAGTCGCCACTTTCGTCATGCGTGGCCTCCCAGGTCCCAAGACCTCAGTCCGTGAGATTATTGGCTTTGGGGTTACCTGAAGTCGCAAGTGTATCGTGATCGACCGACATCTCTAGAGATGCTGAAAGACAACATCCGACGCCAATGCCTCGCCCTAACTCCGGACATGCTTTACAGTGCTATTCACAACATTATTCCTCGTTTATAGCTATTGTTGAGGAATGGTGGTGAACATATTGAGCATTTCCTGTAAAGATCATCTTTGCTTTGTCTTAATTTGTTATGCTAATTATTGCTTTTCTGATCATATAAAGCGCCATCTGTCGGACAAATTTGAAAAAAAAAAAAAAATTTTTTTTTTGTTCTAATAAAGCCCCATGTCATTCCACGCATGTGTTTCAATTTTTACCTCTCTATCTACATTATTCCGTGATATATTACGTTTTCAAATTTATACTGACTTTTGATCACCCGGTACATGTGACTTATACAAAATAGACTCATAACTGTCAGAAGAAAAAGTTGAGAGCAGAGTACTGCCTAAATTGGCGCTCACGTATTAATGAAAATGATTCCTCGTTATCAGCGCTGCTTGGCACAGTAAAGCATTAGGAAGCAGAGTGCTTGCATTGTTTAATGCCTCATCTGGGCCCGTATCACCTGATTCAAGCTGGCAAGAAATTATAATTTGAAAAGTTGGTGAAACTGAATTAATAGTAATATAATAATTAATTAGCTGTAGCATTAATTGAGTAGTGTAAGCCAGATGAACTAACTAGGCATTGAGGCGCAGAAGGTTTAAGTAGATTGGAAGTTTACAATTTACAAACATTAACTAGGCACTGTGTGAGTGCGAGGTGGGAACATCATTTTGTAGTGAGGCTCATATGAAGGTGTTGTGTCAACGCAAAAGACAAGAAACTCATTAGATGCTACTAACTCATCATGTACATCAGGAGGACGGCAGGAAATGAGTGTCCGGAAGGTTCAGAGAGCAACCTTCTACGAGATGTACGTATTACGCCTCTAGATCGAAGAAATGTTCAAAGCAAACCAATAGCTTGCACCACCAACAGCGAATGACAAATGTCGTGATTACAATGATTCGGACCATCAAGACAGAAGGCAACCTACTTGGGAGTGCAGGATATTAATCCAGGATATCCACTGTTAACGATCACATATAGAAGTGAGGGGGAACATGAAATGTGTATGGCTTGCAACGGAATGTGGAGTGGTCTGTCGTAGAGCTCATTGTAAAACTAACCGGCTTCGCTACAGGTAGTGCGTTAATTCAATACTCACTGAAAGAAAAATGGTTGTCTTTAACATTCCTTGCATATTTTACGAAGTGTAATACACACGTCCCACAGAATGTTGTTCTCTCCACCTCCCGGGCACTACTATCAGTCGCCCTCCTGGTGCACACGACTCATTAGCAGCTAATATTTTTCCTGTCATAACTGCTAACAAACAACTTAGAAATAAGCTTTGCTAGATATTCAACTTGCGAGCACTTGCTGAAGAGGTTGCTTGTAAGATTTTCTTCCAATGCAATTGTGCATATTATTTGGTGACGTTTGGAAATTCTATTGTCGGTTGTGGGGCCCCTGTCTTGTGGCCTTAGCCATACCCCCTGTGGCGCTTTATGGCACTTACACTAAGGCCAAATTACGAATACTTCACATTTTTGCAGTTGTTCAGTGGTAGATGTTTCAATAGCTCGCCTGCCTTTATATAAATATGCCAACATTAGGACGAGGGATTCATAAGTGTCCAGGAAACTACCAATATGACACGTTTCATTTTATACGTATTTATTTATATTATTCTTGAAGCACACAAACAGAAGTAATACATTTTTAAGACTGCTTGTTACTGACACAAAAGTAAGACTACTTCACCACTGACTTCCATACTGACTCAAGACTAAGTTATTACTGATCTAAGACTGACTGTGTGTAAAGTAATAGTAACTTTATAACTAACTTGCTTTCGCGCCAATTCGCGCGTATTCATACATATCATAGTTTCTATAACATTCTAGAACACGGAAGTTACAGTGTATTAAATTAAATAATTTGTTTATGAAAGTTAAAAGAATCTTGCTTTACGTAAAAATACACAAAATTATGACAAATGTAATAATACGTTTTTCGTATCAAAGCAATACAACAGATCGTAAATAAACAAACATTAGCGTAGTATTGATATATGTTTACATACATCAGGCCAATGAGCCACGCGAAATTATTAATATTTAAAATTGCTAAATCAAAGCAACTAATCAATTCCACAGTCAGCAAAGAGGAC
Organism: Locusta migratoria; assembly: GCA_026315105.1. Lineage (NCBI taxonomy): Eukaryota > Metazoa > Arthropoda > Insecta > Orthoptera > Acrididae > Locusta > Locusta migratoria. The sequence continues at coordinate 111,723,453 of CM048747.1, forward strand.
CTCAGATATTGTTAGTTATTAATTTCATTAACAATCACATTATTGTCCGACACCAAGCTTACGACTTTCAATAATTAATTTATGTAGTTCATTAAAAGACCCAAGTAATGAAAGTGATAATGTGACCAGCCAGTAGCGCCATAAAATGCTTATATAATACAAACACGGAATATTAGGGCACAATACTACAATCAAATTTGGTATCGCATACTTCATTTGTTCAAACGGGTTTTTCTACGGTATATACATTACACCCCAAATCCCACGTCGACTGCAGATGATAGATGGATGCTTAGGTTTTAGCGTCCCGTCGACAGCTTGGCCATTAGAGATGGAGCTAACGCTCGGAGTTTTTGGGTTAGGATGAGGAAGGAAATCGGCCGTGCCCTTTGAAAGGAATCATCCCGGCATATGCCTGGAGTGATTTAGGGAAATCACGGAAAACCTAAATCTGGATGGCCGGAGGTGGATTTGAACCACCTTCCTCCCGAATGCGAGTCCAGTGCGTTACCACTGCGCCACCTCGCTCGGTGACTGCAGATGACCAGACTACAAAATAAGTCGAATCTTAACACGCGGGTTGTGACATTTTATCTCGCAGATAGAGCGCTTACGCTGGCGTCCTGACAAAAGCAACTGCTATTTCAAACCACGAGTTGACAGTATATTCGTACACAGCTCTGACTTGTAATCTGGCAGCAGCTAGGTGTCTGCATCGCACGAGGTGAATGCTGCGTCTTGTTCACTGCGTGGAGGAGTAACGGCAGGTTTGGATCTCCCAGTGAATGTTTAGGCTGTGGTGGTGGACTGGGCGGCTGCGAGGAGGGAGCAGGTGTGCGCGCTGGCATGGCAGCTGGCGGCACACAAGAGGATAATGGCCGCTAAAGTGGCTGATGGCCGACGGGGGAGTCGCGAGCGCCAGCGCGACACTGTTTGGATAGCCGCGCCGCGCCGCGAAGGGAAACACACCACCACACAGGGCCGCAGCAAGAGGTGCAGCACTAGCTGATACACTTACCTGGTAGCGCTGAAGGTATCCAAATGAACATCTCGACATATTCCCACATATGTAAACCAACACACTCCATTCAAAATGTTCAATTATTTGTATAGCTTATGGGACTTAACTACGGGGTCATCAGTCCCTAAACTTACAAACAACTTCTGAACTAGCTAACACTAAGAACGGCATAAATATCCATGCCCGAGGGGGGATTCGAACCCCTGACCGTAGTGGCCGTGCAGACCGTGACTGGCGCGCCACAGTCCCCTCGGCCACCGCGGCCGGCTTCAAAATGTTCAAATGTTTGTAAAGCTATGGCACCAAAATGCAATTACGTATTCTCATATTCGTAAAATAGTATGTAAAAAGGTAAAGCAGTCAACAATCCGAAGATTGGTTTGAACACCATAGTGGTTTACTAGGCATGGTCCTGTTTGGAGGTGGTATGCCGTTGCCTTCCTCCGACCTTCGAACTGACTTACCCAGCCAGTTATAGGGGGACCTACAGTTTAACGTGGGTTCCCAACCACGGAAAATAATATGTACACATTGAGATCTGTTCATTTCTACACGAAACATTTTCAACTCGGTCCTGAACACGCAACTTACATCTTTGCAGCAACATATTGCGACAAAAATGGAAAACTATTATCTAATTGCCGGCCACGGTGGCCGAGCGGTCTGAGGCGCGCCAGTCACGTTCTGCACGGCCACTGCGATCGGGGGCTCGAATCCCCCCTCGGACATGGATATTTGTGCCGTCGTTAGTATCAGCTAGTTCATAATTAGTTTGTAATTTTAGGGACTGATGACCCCGAAGTTAAGTCCCACAAGCTCTACAAACATTTGAACATTGACGAGGATACACAATCATTAAATGGTTAGTGTCCATATTTCAACGAAAATGGAAAGAATCTTACATACATATTTTTTTCAGAATCTTATAACTGTTTCTTCTTCCATGATAATGTTCAGATGTTTGTAAATTTATGGGACTTAACTACTTTGGTTATCAGTCCCTAGACTTACAAACTACTTAAACTAAGTTAAACTAACCTAAAGACACACACACACACACACACACACACACACACACACACACACAAACGCGCAAGCACGCGCCTGAGGGAGGACTCGAACCTCCGACCGCGCGCTCTTCAGCAAGGCGCCTAAGAACGCTCGGCAACTACCCCGTGGCCCATGATTACGACGTACTGAAATTAAACGCTGAAATACGGATAATTGATAGTAATTAGCTCGAAAAACTAAAATAAATTTTGCACAATAAATTCATTCAAAATGTTCAAATGTTTGTTGAGCTTAAGGGACTTAACTACGGGGTCATCAGTCCCTAAACTTGCAAACTACTTACGAACTACTTACGAACTAGGACGGCAGAAATATCCATGCCCGAGGGGGGATTCGAACCCCCGACCGTAGTGACCGTGCTCACCGTGACTGGAGCGCCCCAGTCACCTCGGCCACCGCGGCCGGCAATAAATTCATTACGTACTCTACAGACGACTAATAAAAATAAGCAGATTCGATTGGAGAGAATTGAAGATGTATACTCGACTAAGTATGGAGTTCGCCAAAACAAGGGATGGAAAGAAAAGATAAACTATTTACGTAATAACGCTTTAAGCAAACCAGACTAATCATCGGCTGCTCACATGAGCATTCCTTCAGGTGGCGCCTTAAATGCGGCCAGCATCGTCAGAGGTATCATGAAGAGTTGATACCGTGCAAACTCCAAAGAATTTAGAAAGTATTTGTCGCGGTATTGAGCTCATGCGCTTCAAAATCATATCTCCACGACAGCTCATGAAGTCTTAATGCATTGTCCTCAGGTAATAGAACCAGCTATATTGACAAGCAATAGGTAACTATCTGAATATGCTCAGGAAGGAAGAAAGAAATAAGGGTATAAAAATTATTGTGGAATGTTTTACAAGAAAAGTTAATGCACAAATACAATGGAAGAAATGTTTCATTGGCTCCTGATATCTATGTAACTAGTTATTTTCAGTCTGAGAAAATGAAACCAACACAGTAAAAATTTGCTAACTGGCATCCGTGATTTTTACTTCACCTGTTAAGAAACTTGAAATTTATCAGGAAAAATGTGATAAGCAAAATACTGATTTTTATTTAGAACTTGGTAACTATTCTGGCAGTGACAGCGACTGACTTTTAAGTTCCCTTTAAAATTATACATGTTATTACATGATTGTTAGCACCTAAACAACTTTCAAATAAAATTTAAAAAATAAACTGCTTTATACTAATCGCTATTTGCTTATTTTGTTACGAAATTTTAATACGGAATTCGTCATCATCGACATTAAAATCAATTATATAGCGATTTTTATTAAATTGCAAAAATTCTGATTTTTCCTTTCGAATTTTACAATTATAGTATGAAATACGTAATCACCGACCTCAGTAAACCTAATAAACAAATTTTGGGCAATGATCCTTTCTTCAGTGCGGAGGCACTACTAGGCCCTTACTCTTACGGGAGTTAGTTCACGCCGGCCGCGGTGGCCGAGGGGACTGCGGCGCGTCAGTTACGGTCTGCACGGCCACTACGGTCGGGGGTTCGAATCCCTCCCTCGGGCATGGATATTTGTGCAGTCCTTAGTAGTAGCTAGTTCATAAGTAGTTTGCAAGTTTAGGGACTGCTGACCCCGTAGTTGAGTCCCATAAGCTCTACCAACATTTCAGTTAGTTCACAATAACTACAAGTTTGAGTTCTAGTAGGCAGGGTAAGGTAGAGAATTTGTATCTGGCGGGAGGCGTACTTGAGTAATTCCGTGCAGGTGTGGTGATCGCTGTGTCCCCAGTGTAGTAGAGGCCAAGAAAGCAGGAAACCCGGGTTCGAGTCCCGGCTGGGTAAACATTTTCCACTTTACCCATTCGTAGTTACTGTCATACCTTCCGTGAAAATGAAACCAATTTTAATTTTAATCTAATGTCTGCTTCTGTTTTGACAAGGAGATGGTATGACGTGGGTCACCGATTTGGATCAAATTTTGCATGGACGTTCTATATATAATAAAAAGGAGCGTGTTTCGGCTTTTTCCTACACAGAAGTTAAAAAAAATCAAGGCTAAGTTGATGTTGGAATATCGCTTTTTAAATGGTATACATTTTTATTAATATATGAGGGTTGGACGTGTTTACACCTGTTACTGTCCTTGAAAATAGTCACCAGCGTGGTGTAGAACCTGTTGCCAACGATGTTGAAGGCTTACAATGCCGTTAGCAGAGCCTGTTCTGTTGATTGTGCGAATGAAGCGGCCTACTGCCTTTAAAATCTCTGAACAATTCTGAAGCGAATTCCTTCATTTTCGGAATTAAATCAATCGAAAGGACTTAACTTAGAAGAGTATGGTACAGTACTTCCCAGTCCCATCAACCAAACAGAGCAGCCACAGCTTGCGCTGTATGAGCCCACGCATTGTCGTGCAAAATGATGAATGGGTTGCATAGAAAGTGTTACCTCGTGTGCGCGGCGGTGGCGTCTGTAATCTGTCGGTGCACGCTGCCGCTGCCGCCGCCGCCTTATCGTAAATTCAAATGAGCCGTAACAGCGCAGACATCTGGGTCGCTTTCACCGCGCTAACGCCCCGCCAATGGTCCTATCAAGAAAACTCCGGTTTCGTGGCCAAAATCCAGGTCGCTTCATAACGAGCCGCGCGCCCAAATGCGTCTAGGCGACAGTCCATTTTTCCTCTCATAGCAGCACACACAAGTAAAGTTAACTCTTTCCTACCCGTCAATATTCATAAACGTGAACGTTTGTGCATAACCGTAAATCAAGGAAACTTCTGACTTTAAATACGGGAAGGTTTTAAGGTATCTATTTCTTTAATATGTTTTGATGGTGCAAGAAAGCAATCACAGAATGTGATATGTATCGTTCACGAAACACAAAAAAAAATCTAACATCTCAACGATATGTACATGACGAATTTGACCTTTTCTTTTTGGCCTAAGAAATAGCTAAGCGTATTATTTATGTAATTTTTCTTTAAACTTGTCTCAAAATCTGTAAATAAAGCCATACATCACGATTTGTCGTGTTTATAAAACGAAAGGATGTATGTATAAATCAATTCACGTATTTTGACAGTTCTCAGGCGGGAATTCCATGTTAACGAAGTTAATGGGCTAAAGATCTTCAAGGAAAGATACGCCAGTTAAAAATACAAATGATCTAAATTCGTATTCAATACAAATAAGCTCCTTATATTTTATATTAAAGCAGTGTTCGAATGTTTGTTAAGCTTATGGGACTTAACTGCGGGATAATCAGTCCCTAAACTTACAAACTACTTAACTACCTTATGCTAAAGACAACACAAACATCCATGCCAACTCCCGACGGGGAACGGCCTCACGCATCGGAGCATAGCACCTCAATGCGCTCAGCCACTCCGTCGCGGCTATACTTTATGATAAACCTAATGTTCGTTATAGAAGAAAATGTATGATAATACTATTAGTCGCTAACATGAATGCTATGTTAAAATCTAAAAAATAACAATATAAGGGATGAGAATATTATTGCAATTCTTTATTGTCTTAAACAATTAACTTTGTTATAATCAACAAAGTTCATTATATGTCCGCATATTGTAACTGATCACATGATATAGACTGTCATTTGTCACAGCGTATATAAGCTGATGCGCAGGCAGTGCAAGGGGTGGTGATCTGTTGTTAGTAGTCAATTATGAATTGACAGTTGTTGGCAGAAGTGAGTTATGAGTTGTTGACAGTTGTGAGTTGTAATGTGAAATTGTAAGATGTAAAATGGCCAGAATTGAGTTTGGTCTAACAAAAAGATTTTTTTAGGATGTCAGAGTTGAAGTACAGACTCTGTGCTTGAAGATAATAAAATTTAAAGTACTAATTCTAGAACTTTTTGGAACCTGAAACAAAATTCAAAGTAATTTCACAGTCAACACTAAACAGGAATAATTCCAGGACAACATGAAGACTTTAGAAGAGGTAAGTGCCCAAGCGCTTCGGTATTTCACTATTTCCCATACGGATCTCGAGCAGCACGCATCATTTCACCAATGCAGAGTTGGATGACATGCATTTCATGCATAGGGTTGTACAAGGTAATGGATTGGCTGCTCAAAGGACGTACATGGAGCGTTTCGCGGATAGGCATCAGCAGGATCGTCGAACATTCGAGCGTCTTCATCGGAAGTTAGGCTAGAGTGGATTGTTTTATGCTTCCACGCGTGGGGCTGGCATTAAGACATCACAAACTTGCTGCAGTAGAAGAAACAATATTAGACACAGTAGAGTATAGCCTTTCTACAAGTTCGAGAGATGTAGGACGTGCGTTGGGTAAGTGTCATCAAATTGTTCTTCCTTTGGGGTGATATTAAAAGCCTGGTGTATGTGAGTCCTGCAAATCTGAAGACCTAGCTGCCCGCGTGTCTGTTGCTACTGGACATGTGGCCGACATGCCTGGCGGCTTTTCACATGTACGCCGACCCATACACGGTCGCTCTGAATTTTGTATCGCTGTTGGTAGCCGCTCTTTGGAGCACCTCTTGTGGATTACCAATAATTTGTTTTTTTGTCTTTACTTCCCTTCTCAGTTTCCTTTATTTCATACTTCTGCACACGCCAGCGCTGTAATATGTCTTTACCGACCACACTTTCATATACGAAATCTGCTTACTGCGGTCTCCTCTACGTGACGTTTCATTTTTGACATATATTTTAGGACCATCTAATATAAAGGAACAACGCTTTTCCAGTTATAAAATTAATATAAAATCATATATGACTTACCTATATTAAAAGAGTACATGAAAACTGCTCTTATATAAATGCAACATTTTGTCAAAATTTAGAATCATCCGGTGTAGAAATTTCGTACATACAAGATTTTTAACAAGGCTCAAGGTTAGAGTTGTAAGAGAAACTCGAGGAGGGGAAGGAAATTTACGTAGACCGGTGGGAGGAGCAAATGAAGAAGGAATGTGTGACGATGAGATAAAAAGGGAGAAGGTGGAGGCGCATATGGGAGAGAGAGAGAGAGAGAGAGAGAGAGAGAGGGAGGGAGGGAGGGAGGAAGGGGGAGGGAGGGAGGGAGGGAGGAAGAGGGAGGGAGGGAGGAAGGGGGGGAGGGGGGGAGGGAGGGGGGGCGACGCACAGAAAGAGAGGAGGGTATGGACAAAGAGAAGGGAACGAGGAGACCCCCCTCTGCGGAGCATGGTGCAGGATTCATAGCCATTTCCCGTTCACAAAGAATTATGAAACCACACACGTTAGAAATGGGAGCTTTCTCTTTTGGTTCTATTCCAATTTGATCTGTAACGAGCCACAGCAATGCGTAGCTGTGTACAACCAGTTACGAATAAAAAAATAAAACTAAAAAAATAAATACACACTCGACATCTGGTAACTGTAAAAAAATAATATTTTTAAAATCAGGGAACTCTTAATTTCTATTGTCTTCGGAAGTTTGGGTGTTTCTCATTCATAATTTATGAAATGTGTCTGCCCTAACATAAGATGTTTGGACTGTCCTGCCCATATTAAGGAAAACTGAACATAATGATTTCGAATCCACTGTGTCAAGGCGTCGTCATGGTGAGGATAAATGGCCAAGATGCCGGAGACCCGTGGACGGATCCCGGCCTCGGTAAAAACTTTCGTACGAAGTTTCAGTAAGCATATATACACACATCGTGGATGTTCCAGAGTAGCAAAAGTATGTGAGTCGTTTCGTTTAATATGTTGTGCATGTTGAAAACACCCAAGAGAAAACATTGTCGATTAAAATTTCTTGACCCTTCCAAAATAAACAAACATATAAATAAAGATATTTTGGATATTATCTGTTATTCTGATAATTCGATTTGCCTGCACTTGCTTTCCCACCATGTGAAGAACTTCACTGACACACGACTGAACGAAGGCGTCCTCAGTAAGTCACGAGTGCAGGAACGTCGAGTGCGCGCGCCAACATCTGCTTCCCATTCTGTCCTGCAGACACGGCTCCTGTCAAGACGCGCATCCAACTGCCTACATACTAGCACCGCCTTTTCACTGCCCAAACAAACTCTACTGTGCGCTATATTATATAAGTTACACTTCAATCTGGCCATTAAAAATTAAGATGTGTAGGGATAATCAGAAACTTACGATGAAGAAAAATAATATTCAGCACCTGTATCGGAAACTTCCATTTGCCACTGTTGATTAAAGCGAAATTTTAGTAGCCGAACTCATACTGAACTGTGACAAGCAACTGTAACTTTGACAGTTCGGGACTTCCTGCATAGGCGATTATAGGCGAGAATACTTAATAGTGATGTAATGTTACACTGATTTTATTTACGTAAAGAACATTGAACGAAACGTATTACGCAGTCACAGAATCTAGATTAACGAAGTGGTCGTAGTGGGACACGCCATGCCGCGTGTATAGCACTATCAGCTCGTTGCGAGGCAGCAGCGTTTACAACGGGCATGTACGCTGGTAGGCACATCGCAAGGTGACCGCTGAAACAATGTGAGCCAGGTTTACTGGCTCCCTGGACCGTTTTGACGATACCGCACTCCGTTATCATCCTGACTATAAAGATATAGTTCTGAACTAACGTCGCACGGAGAAGTATTATGCCAGTGTTGTAAAGGATAATTACATCCTAAAAGACGTGAACACAACACTCGTCCATGACAGGTACGTTGTATGCTACGTGGACGCCATGAACTACACGTTAAATGGCCAGTGACTTCAAAATGACAACATGAAAACCCCCAAGTTATTAGATGATTTGTTTTTTATGCCCAGCTACTATAGAATTATAAACCTGTCATACCATGATGAAAATTCGAGGCTGAAGTCAATTTAAAATCGAAGGTCGAGTAGGTGCATGATTGCACGATCGCGTGCCGCACAGGTTGACATCTCTCCATAGCGATGCAGCACCGGATCGATTTTTTAAATTGTCACAACGTTTATGGTAATATTTCAAGTTTTGTTACCAAATAAGTTGGATAGTGTGAAAATCCTGTGAAAGTTTTGATACCAAAGAATGCTGGATTCGGTATTATGGGACTAATCTCGCCTGCCTCCATATTGCGTACACGATCTTGGGCTGCTAGAGTAAGATTACCATATGAGCTATGGTATTCGTGTATAAAAGTTTTAACAGACTCAACGCTTTAAGTACTTACAAAATTTATTGCAGTACTAGACTGAATAATATTTAGCGACAAAATGTTTGTTCATTTATACAATCCGATCACTCACTGTAGCTGGAATTATTTTTACATGTTCAAACAAATACATTAATCTCAACGAAAGAATGTATTCGTCTACTTTCGAACTCGTTGGCCGTGATTCGAAACTTGCATTACCTCCTATATGCAGAAAGCTATTACATTTTACGAGCCACGTAACCTGAGTCACCTACGTACATTGTGTAGTTATAAACGGTCAGACAGTACGAATCGCATTATCGAAAAATAAATATTTCATCAGATCCGTATCATCAGAAAGATATGTTTAATTTAGTATTTTTCATCTTCCACAAAATCTCGGATAAAATGCAGCTTGAATGTGTGTCCCTTCACAGAACTGTATACTTCACAGTTATTTACTAGGGATATTGTCCTCCACGCCATCTGGGTGCCAGTAAACAAAAAATCAACAATGGTTGCTGACGGGCAAATGTGAAAACTATGCCGCTTTAGCCGGCTTTAAAGTAATGGATGCAATGATACCTGTCGTTTCATGATGATAATGATGATGATGATGATCGTGTGGCATTTATGGCCGTTAGACCCCAACTGGGACCGTGATCAGCCTGTCTGCTGCAAATCTTTTTATCTGACGTCACTTCGGCGACTTGCGTGTCAATTCATTAAAATCACAACCGCATTCAAGACCAATCTGAATGGTTTTTATTCTGCCACGTAGTAAGTGGATTTAACTGACGTACAGATACAGCGCCTTTCTGATGTAATGTTTGCTGATCTCGTTATGTTTCACATATAGTAGCGAGACTACATGCTGTAAGCAGCTGCACCTGAAACCGTGACGAAGTTCATCCAATACACCGGTTAATGGCACATGCAGCGAGACTGTTCTACCATGGCTAGAGCTACTAATAACGCTGCTATTGTTGTAGTGTGAATAAGTCAATCTCATCCGAAAAAAATTACATCTAGCATGTCATCTACGTAGTTCATGTGCCGCTGAGATACGGCGACGTTTGCTGACTGTAGTATGTGTAAGCGAAGAGAGAGAATGCGCTTTATCGGCGTCTGCTGCATGTTACGAGACACATACTATCATGTGATGTACCTTCGGGCGTATGAATTAGTTTTATTAATTTATTGTGGTTTCGGTAGGCTCCAGTGCCGCTCTGGGTTTTTGCACCGGCGCCCCGTGCTGTGTGGAGTACCGAAGACCACAAAAACCGGAGTAAATAAATAAAACTGATACATACATAGATATGCCGGCGCACCACAGCCACGAGTTCTGTCTTCCTGTCAACAGATGAGTACGAAACAGAGCTAGCAGTGCTACCGTTCCAGATCAGTCTACAGCGACAAGTCGGAACACTACAATTGACTGTAGCTAGGAAGAGACGATATCAGAACTGTGTAGTATGTAATAGGCAGAAGTGCACAACCACATGCACTCACCAGTTGAGTATTACCATCAACTGAAATGAAAGTATAAGTGAACTATTCGCTTCTTTCAGTTGCAGACCTTGTGCAGAATCCTGGATAGCTACGGCACGGCCCAACTCCCGAACCTGCCGTTCGCAGTAAACATCCCGAGGATACAAAAATACTGTTCAAAATGTTCAAATGTTTGTTAAGCTTATGGGACTTAACTACGGGGTCATCAGTCCCTAAACTTACAAACTACTTATCTACTACTTACGAACTAGGACGGCACAAATATCCATGCCCGAGGGGGGATTCGAACCCCCGACCGTAGTGGCCGTGCTGACCGTGACTGCAGCGCCTCAGTCACTTCGGCCACCGCGGCCGGCACAAAAATACTGTACCGAGATGTAACGTCAGTTGCAGGTGTGTGTGGGGATTGGTTCTGGTTAGCCACGCCGTGCTGGCACGACGTTTGGAGTTGGGATCCTAGCTCTTTGCTATCTAGGAGTCCCCTCTATCTAGTGCTACACATCCATCGTTTACCGATAATACCGTTCATCATTGCGGGTCGCAAGGTCGTACCATGAAAAATACAGTTCATTCAAAACAACGTCTTACAGGTTTTTGAGTCCTCTGATGTCCACGACACACCGTTTTGCGTTTGCACGTTGTTTGGCAGAGTGAGGTGGGGTTGGCACGTTTGCTCCGCTGGTCGCCTACAGGCCTGCTAACCGTATCGCATCCCTCGCCTTCTTCCACGCGACGGGCGCAGGACGGAATCCTCCCAACGGCAGGTAGGAGAACAGGGGACAGGACTGAACCCTCCCGAACTATTCTAGCACAGTGGCACCTCCTGCAGGTACCAGCAGATCGCTTAACATTGAAGATGTCCTCCGACATCCTTGAAGTTTCAGTGAGTAGAAAGGGAGGGGAAAATGTTACTTCTGAAAGGTAACACTTTCGGATTTCAGAAATCTTTGAAAAGTGCTGTAGCGCGATGGAAGTGCAACATTAAGGGCTGCAAAAGTTTTATTAAAACAATTTCTGTTGAGGAGCTGGATGTCGTGGAGATTCATGAAGACCACAACCACGCAGAAGTGCCTTCCAAGAAAATTCAGAGGCAAAAATTAATTGCTAACATGAAGCGAAAAGCCAGAGAAGACAATTGTGAGAGGCCATCTAAGCTGATTTAGCACCATTAAAAGGAGAAGATACTCAAGAAGTAACAATTAGAGATGTCGACAGCTTCCGGAAACCTATTTAGAATGCTAGGCGGGAAATTCTGCCGAAATTCCCGACGAGTGTTGAAGATGTTCATGAAGTTCTCAATACGTTACATGTTGAAACTACAGACGGGAAAAATTTCTTGCTGGACAACAATGCCGAGAAAAAGTTTTAATATTTTGTGACTCTGAAAACCTTAACGTGCTTACTCAGTGTGCAACAATACATGTTGACGGAACATTCAAGTGTTGCACAAAGTTCTTTTGTCAGCTGTTTACTATACTCGGCCTAGTTAACCCAGATAGAACGGACTTGGTCATTTTTTTTTCTTCTTTCTTTCTCAGAAGCTATAAAAAATGTTCAAATGTTTGTTAAGCTTATGGGACTTAACTACGGGGTCATCAGTCCCTAAACTTACAAACTACTTATGAACTACTTACGAACTAGGACGGCACAAATATCCATGCCCGAGGGGGGATTCGAACCCCCGACCGTAGTGGCCGTGCTGACCGTTACTGGAGCGCCTCAGTCACCTCGGCCACCGCGGCCGGCTCAGAAGCTATAAATTACCTTCATATGACTGCACCACATCGTTATTAGTTTTGTGTTTGTGTTGTCTTCAGTACAAGTTAGTTCATTACTTTGTATATTGAAGGACTCATGACCTCGCAGTTAAGTGTCATAAGGTACACACACACATTATATAAATATATTCACAAACCCGCCATTAGTTTTGTCATATTGCCCTTCTTTCTCGAAGAAAGTCAAAGTGAATATTATATAATTTGAATCAGGTGAATCAAATTGTTATTAAAGTATCATTTAAATCTAATATATACATGTCGCAAAAATTGAAGAATGTTCAAGAAATACAAACACAACTACGAGGAAGTCTTCAATAAATTCAACTTCTAAGCCGTATACAGCCACTTCGCTATCAACAATAGAAGTTAAGACTGATCTGCAATGGAGCAAGCTACTCAGAGAAGTGATACGTTATCATTCTTGTATTCACTTCATTCTTGTAAGTTGCAGTTCTCGTCCTTCTGGAAGGACGTCAGCCCTATCTGAGTTAATGGTCAGTTTTTACCTTATTGAACGACAAGAAAACTTCGTCGTATCAGTGTGTCTTTGATACAGTCATCAATAAATGTGCAGATCTAGGACTGAAATTTTCACTATCAACGATGTTTTCAGATTTTGAAGACAGCATAATGAAGGCTGGAAGAGAAGTCTTGAGTGATATAAGGATCCAAGGATTCATAAAGGTCTGTCCACACACACTGGTCTCGGGCCGCCACCAAATACCTGCTTAAATAGGTTGTGGGAGGATTCAGTCCCGTCCTTTTCCACAGCCTTGCAGGCTCGGGAGGATTCAGTCCTATTTTTCTGACCGCGGGAGGAATGGATCCTGCGCCCCACGCGACTGCTCCCCACCTGCTGTCCAGTCCGCCAATCAGCGGCCAATTTGCGCAGAGACCCTGCTGCCACCCACGCACCGCCCTCTCCGACTGCCTGCAGAGGTCGATGAACGCTGCTCTCCTTGTACAACTAACTACACCAGGCTACAGCCCCCCCCCCCCACCCAAATCGAGTTCTGGGCTCGAACGACAGAACACATCGAGCGTTACGTATCTACAATATAAATGAAATAAATCGCAATTTGCGATCAGTTATGGCTTCACCGTACATTGTGTCTGGATAGTTGAAGGGCATGAAAGGGATGCAGTGGTTGGAAAGGGAGTAAGACAGGGTTGTAGACTTTCTCCATTGTTATTCAATTTGTACATTGAGCAAGCTATAAAGGAAAGCAAGGAGAAATTTGGTGAAGGAATTAAATTTCAGGGGGAAGTATTAAAAACATTGCGTTTTGCCGACGACATAGTAATTCTGTCAGATACAGCAAAGGACCTGGAAGAGAAATTGAACGGAATTGACAGTGTGCTGAAACGTGCATATAAGATGAACATTAACAAGAGCAAAACTAGGGTAATGGGGTGCAGTGTAAGAAAACCAGGTGATGCTGAGGGAATTAGATTGGGAAACGAAGCAATAAAGGAGGTAGATGAGTTTTGTTACTTGGGCAGTAAAATAACAAATGATGGTCGCAGTACAGAGGATATAAAATGCAGAATGGCAATGGGTAGAAAAGCGTTCTTGAAAAAGAGAAATTTGTTAGCATCGAATATTGATTTAAGCCTAAGGATGTCCTTTCTGAAGGCATTTGTATGGAGTGTTGCCTTGTATGGGAGTGAGACATGGACGATAAACAGTGCGGACAGGAAGAGGATTGAGGCTTTTGAAATATGGTGCTACAGAAGAATGCTGAAGATTAGGTGGGTAGATCGTGTAACTAATGAGGAGGTACACAACAGAATTGGGGAGAAAAGAAATTTCTGGCATACCTTGACTAAAAGAAGGGATCGATTGGTAGGACACATTCTTAGACATCAAGGAATTGTAAATTGTAGCATTGGAGGGAAGTGTGTGGGGTAAAAACCGCAGAGGAAGACCAAGAGATGGATACAGTAAGCAGATTCAGACAGATGTAGGTTGCCGTTCTTATGTGGAGGTGAAGAGGCTTATTCAGGATAGGGTATTGTGGAGAGCTGCATCAAACCAGTCTCCGGACTGGAGACCACAACAACAACAACATCTCATGGTCTGTTCTCCCTGATGCGGGAATACAGTATTGTGGCTGCGAGCATTACTGAACAAATCGGCTGTGGTATAGGAAAGAGACAGTGTGGCGAATGTAAATTTGTGTGTGGCGGGAGACGTGCAGGAAAGAGTCCTCTGCAGTCGGTCTGGTCACTGTGTCCTCGGTGGCGGAGTGGTCAACGCGTCTGCCTAGTAAGCAGGAGATCCCGGGTTCGAATCCTGGCCGGGAACAAATTTTCATTCGCTGCACTTTGGTATTCCATGTAAACCTAGTACAGTGAAGCCATAACTGATCAAAAATTGCGATTTATTTCATTCATTGAACGCTGTAACATCATCAAAAATATATAATCAATAATAATAGTAATAATAATAATAATTGAGCCACGCTTGTGTAATTGGCAATTGCGAAACGTTATGGTTATGTGTTGAGACTTTGGTGTGAAGCATTTTTAACGTCTCATTCAGACACAAAAATTCTTCACATACAGCGTGCGCTATTTATTTACGAATGATGATGATAACTCGCAGAGAGGGAGAGACAGATGTGGCTCACAGTTTGCAGCCCGTCACCGCCTCAGCAGCAGGCGGCCGCAACGCCACAGCGCAGAGTAAGTAAACCGCAGCGCTGAGAGATGGGCCGCCACATGCACGCCATGACACGACACGCCACGCGGACGTCTTCTCGCGAGTTACGGGGACAAGCTGCTGGCAGATGGCGGCCCGCCAGTCTCTAAAAACTTAAGGCTAGTTTACACGACGACACTACGTTTCATGAAACTGCGCTACTGGCCAATGCGCATGCGCGGCAGGCGTTCGCGCAACTCGTTGGCGAAATTAAATAGTTTCGGCACCTTCCAACTTTGGCGAAACTGATTGCGCGTGTTTTTAGGTTAGGTTATGACCAATACATAACAAAATACAATATACAGGGGGGGGGGGGCGGAAGAAATAATTCAGTTTTTGAACATATATCCGTTGCGTAGGTGTTTGTGTGATTTTAACGGCGTGTTAGTGTTCTTCTAGCAATTATTTGTGAAATTAAATATTGATGGGTTGACGATTAGTGAATTGCAGACTAAAATAATCCAATTCCAAATACCTATACAAACGAAGTTTGGCAATTGTGGATTTTGAAACACGGTTCAAGTACTGCAGAGACGAATGTCTATTTGACAAAAGACGTTATCAATTTGTAATTTCAGTTCTGGTAACAATACTTCACACATAACGGTAACTTGTTTCTTTATTGAATTACTAACTCTGTTTAAAAGGAACGTGAACTGCTCTGGTGACATTCTAGATTGATTAAAATAACCTCTAGTCAGTCTAGGGTCTTCAATCACAATTTCTTTCAGCAAGGTCGCTGAGCAACAGAGCTGACGTCTTTTGTTAATCCATTCACGAACCCAAACACGTTTCTTATTCTTTTTATGTTTAGTCGTATGCAGCGACTTCACACAGACAAGCAATAGATTCGCCACAACTCTTACAGCTACAAAAACTTTCATTTTACGGCGACTACAGCAATCACAAGACAACGAAACTGACGTGTATAGTATTGGCGTCGTGTCTACAGACATACACGAAACCAGTTGCGCAATTAATTTCATGCAACGAGTTTCGCAACCTAGTGTCGTCGTGTAGACTAGCCTTTAAACAGTTCCTCTCATGAAACTGACCACTACCCGACTTGCACTGATCTTCAGTATTTGCAATGGTTTCATATTTCGTAGTATGATCACTTGCTTGTTGAAAGCAAAATAACATTTCTCTTCTTGTTGTGTAATATATCTTTCTCTACTACTTGTCGACCACACTTGTCGTATAAAGTTACGCTGTTCCTGATGCCTGACCTTCAATAGTACCATCTATTCAGCTTCGTTCCATCACTACTGATTAATGTAATTATTGTCGGCTGCGTCCTATAGGACTTCATGTTGTAATTACAGGGTAACTTACCTTTCTCCAAAGCAAGCAATGCGTTAGTGAAACCAACTTTAATCGGGAAATATCGGGCGACCGAGCGTTGCTGTGAATTTTTTTTTCTGCGGCTATCAGAAGTGGTTAAGACTGCCAGTCTTGCTTGCAAGATGAAAGCGGAGCTCACCATCTGCAGCATTGTCGACAGGACTGACTGCGGACCTTTGGTTCAGAGCCGAGTGGAGGGTCTGAATCAGAGGCTCAGACGGTTCTGCGACCGTGTGGGCTGCAGATTCCTCGACTTGCGCCAAAGGGTGGTGGGTTTTCGGGTTCCGCTAAATAGGTCAGGAGTACACTATACTCAGGAAGCGGCTACACGGGTAGCGGGGGCTGTGTGGCGTGGACTGGGCGGTTTTTTAGGTTAGATGGCCTCGGGAATACACAAAATGGGTTTCAGTCTCAAAGGGGGCAGGTCAGACACGGGAAGAAAGCAGACCTAAAAACCATTGGTGTAACAGTTGTAAATAGTCGTAGCTGTGTTGGGAAAGTTACAGAGCTCCAAGCGCTGATAGAAAGTACTGAGACACAAATCGTTATAGGTTCTGAAAGCTGGCTGACGCCTGAGATAAATTCGGCCGAAATTTTTTCAAAGGGCCAAATGGTCTTCAGAAAGGATAGAATAAATAAAACAGGGGGTGGCGTGTTTATTGCTGTTACAAACGGTTTATCCTGCAGCGAAATTGAGGCAGATACTTCCTGTGAATTGGTCTGGGTAGAGGTTATACCTGACCACCGAAATAAATTAATAATTGGATCTTTTTATCGGCCCCCTGACTCAGACGATGCGGTTGCAGAAATGTTCAAAGAAAGCTTGAATCATATTTCAAATAGGTATCCGAAGCATACTGTTATAATCGGTGGCGACTTTAATTTACCCTCGATATGTTGGCATAATTACGTTTTCAAAACCGGGGGCAAATATAAAACATCGTCCGAACTAGTTCTGAATGCTTTTTCTGAAAACTACTTCGAACAGTTAGTTCATGAACCCACTAGAATAGTACGTGGTTGCGAAAATACTCTTGATCTCCTAGCTACAAATAATCCCGAGATAGTAAAGAGCATCAAAACAGATACAGGGATTAGCGAACATCGAGTTGTAGTAGCGAGACTGAATATCGAAATTCCCAAATGCACCAAAAATAAACGAAAAATATATCCATTCAATAAAGCAGATAAAAATTCGCTTCACGCTTTTCTGAGTGACAGTCTCCAGTCCTTCAAAACTAAAAATGCGAGTGTAGATCAGTTGTGGCTTACTTTCAAAGACATAATATCAGTAGCAATCGAGAGATTTATACCAAATAAATTAATAAAAGAGGGGGCTGACCCCCCGTGGTACACAAAACAGGTCAGATCACTGTTGCAGAAACAAAGAAAAACGCATGCAAAATTTAAAAAGACACAGAATCCGCAAGACTGGCAATCTTTTACTGAAACTCACAACCTAGCGCGGACTTCAATGCGAGTATCTTATAGTTGTTTCCACAACGAAATCCTGTCTCGTAATCTTGCAGAAAATCCAAAGAAATTCTGGTCATATGTGAAGTACACTAGCGGCAAAACACAAACAATACCTTCACTACGCGTTAGCAGTGGTAATACTACCGACGACAGTACTGCTAAGGCAGAATTACTAAACACAGCTTTCCGAAATTCTTTCACCAAAGAAGACGAAGTGAACACTCCAGTATTCAATCCAAGAACAGCTGCCAGCATGCGAAACTTAGAAGTAGATGTTCCTGGAGTAGTAAAACATCTTAAGTCACTAAACAAAAATAAATCTTCCGGGTCAGATTGTATACCAACTAGATTCCTCTCAGAGTATGCTGATGCAATAGCTCCGTACTTAGCTATAATTTACAACCGATCACTCAGCGAAAGATCCGTACCCAAAGACTGGAAAGTTGCCCAAGTTACTCCAATATTCAAGAAAGGCAATAGGAGTGATCCCCAAAATTACAGGCCTATCTCATTGACGTCGATTTGCAGTAGGATTTTGGAACATATAGTTTGTTCGAATATTATGTACTACCTCGAAGAGAACGACCTATTAACCAATAGTCAGCACGGATTCAGAAAGTATCGCTCTTGCGAAACACAGCTTACCCTTTATTCACATGAAGTGTTAAGTGCCATCGACAAGGGATCTCAAATCGATTCCATATTTCTGGATTTCCGGAAGGCTTTTGATACTGTACCCCACAAGCGGCTTCTAATGAAATTGCGTGCTTATGGAATATCTTCCCAATTGTGCGATTGGATTCACGATTTCCTATCAGAAAGGACACATTTCGTTGTAATTGACGGTAAGTCATCGAGTAAAACAGAAGTGATATCTGGCGTTCCACAGGGAAGCGTTATAGGTCCCCTACTCTTCCTCGTGTTTATAAACGATTTAGGAGATAATCTGAATAGCTCTCTTAGACTGTTCGCGGATGATGCTGTCGTTTATCGGTTAGTGAAGTCAACAGAGGATCAAAAGCAACTGCAAAGCGATTTAGACAAAATTTCTACTTGGTGCGAAAATTGGCAATTGACACTAAATAATGAAAAGTGTGAAGTAATACATATGACCACTAAAAGAAATCCGCTGAACTTCAATTACGCGATAAATCAGTCAAACCTTAAGGTCGTAAATTCTACCAAATACCTAGGAGTTATAATTACGAACAACTTTGACTGGAGAGAACACATAGAAAATATTGTGGGGAAGGCGAATCAAAGGTTTGTACGTGTTGCACGCAAATCTACAGTTTTTTTCCAATCTTTATGAAATTTTGTACACGTAAGCTTCAATCCATGAGAACGATCGCCGTAAGTGTAAAAATCACATACGATATATAGTTCACGAGATGTGACGTCATAAACAATGAGATGTGACGTAATAAACAATGAGATGTGACGTCATAAACAATGAGATGCGCGAAAAACTGCTGCATTTTGCGACAATGCTGCTCATTTTGTCCTAAACCAATGGACCGATTTCAACCAAATTTACCGTGAGGTAACAATTGCTGCATGGAATCACATACGGCACATGGTACAAAAGATATTACGTCATAACCAATCGCAAAAAATGCCATATAATGCGGCGAGACTTTCGAAATACACTGTATGATAATGACAGTACTTAGCGACTTGCAACAAACTTTAAACATAATTTCAAACCTTTATTGAACTTTTTCTCGCTGGCAACCATAGTAATACGATAAAGGAAAAAAGTTTCTCGCTTACTACTTTTCCGCTGTTTATGGAGTAAAACTAAGGCTCACGGTATGACGTTACAATTTATAATTTGTACACCACAAATTGTAGCGACAGGAAATTTTACAGACAGTACGACACGTAGTTCGTGAGATATGGGCACATAAAAAGTAACTTTCATGGAAAACCGCCAGTCACGCATCAAATTTTAATCTATTTATTCTTTACTACAAATTGTATTCCGAAGAGATTTTACATACAGCCCTAAAACAAATGAATATATACCTGAAAAATGGCAGAAATAAATAAATAAATACCCGGGCAACGCCGAGTTTTCAGCTAGTAAATGTTGAAATGTTTGTATAGCTTATGAGACTTAACTACGGGGTCATCAGTCCCTAAACTTACAAACTACTTACGAACTAGCTAATACGGCACAAATATCCATGCCCGAGGGGGTATTCGAACCCCCGAGCGCCCCAGTCCCCTCGGCCACCGCGGCCGGCTTTCAGCTAGTATTCGTTTAAAGATATAAGACGTTTACCTACTCTAAATACAGGGTGAACTTTCATAAAACCGACAAACTGCTATTTTCCTGACTAGAAATGCAGGAAAGAATGTCCTACGAACATGTGTCCGGAAACGCATCGTTGCGACGGTAGATGGGACTGACGAATGAAATTTTCCCTGACTACTTGCAGTGTGTTTCTTCTGTTGCAGATCGAGTGACTGAAGCTGCATACTGTGGGAAGCAGATTGGTCCGGTGTTCATGTCGGTAACAAGCAGAGATGGTGTTTGTGTACGGCCGAGCAAAGAGGCAGCACGGCTATAGCGAAACAAGTACACTCACAGACGTCAACCACGGTTCAATACAATTTTTGGTGTTTTTGTCATGAAGGGTCCTTTCACAAAGCCAAACGTGCAAGGAGACGGCGGGCAGTGCGAACACCAGATCTGGAGGAACAGGTTCTACAGGACATTGAGACGAAGCCTGGTACAAGCTCCAGGCAAGTGGCCCGCCAACATGGTGTAAGCCAGACTACGATTGTGTGTATCCTACATCACAACTGCTACTATCCCTATAACCTGCAACGAGTGTGAGGATTATCAACAGCGGATTTCCCTCTACGGGAATGATTTTTTCGATGGTTTTTGCTCCAGGCCATCACAATTATGGGATTCCTATCGTCAGTTCTCTTTACCGATGAAGTAACCTTTACTAGAAATGGCATCGTCAACCTGCATAATCGTCATCTGTGGGCTATAGAAAATCCCTGGGAAACGGTTGAAGCATCTCATCAGCATCGGTTCAGTATAATATTTGGGTAGGGATTCTTCGCCCCAAATACTCTGACCAGTTATTATTCCACAACGCCTCAAGAGAGGCACATACCTGGACTTCCAGCAGAATACTCTGCCTGGAATAGTTTATAGTGAGCATTTTGCAGTAAGACAGGTTCTTTGGTTTCTGCATGATGGAGACCCACCCCACTTCACCAATAACAGGTCGCCAATACCTCAACCACATCTCCCCAGGCGCTGGATATGACGCGGAGGTCCTGCTGCATGCACTCCGAATCACCAGACTTGGATTTTTACCTTTCGGGACATCTGACAAGCGTTGTGTAAGTTGGACCAGTTTATGATATGTAGGACAATCATTCAACAGCGAGTTCACAACGCCTGTGACGCTATTGGGCGAGAGGCCGGAACGTGCGAAAGAGTGAGGCAAACGATGATACGACGTCTGAACGCGTGCACTGCATCCATGGAGGCCACTTTGAACATCTGCTGTGACGTGGATGCGATTCAGCTATGTACTGTGTTCCGCGATTACTGTTCTTGCACTCACGTCGTTCATTTCTGCACACACTTTCATAGGACATTGTTTCCTCTATTTCCAGTCAGAAAACAGTCCCTGCATTTTTTCGGTTTTATTAAAAGTCACCCTGTGTAGCAGCGTGTTTGAATGAGATCAAAATATAACTGGTTTATTGTGCAGCTTAATTAGTGCCCGATATCTTACTAAATATCAGAGAAATGGAAAATATCACTTCCGTCTCATTAAACTGACTGTAATGTATACTAAGCTACATAAAAACATGGGCATGTTTATTGTCTGTGTGTCATGACAAATGAATCAAGTGAAAACCAAACAACTCCCCAAAATTTGTTCATACGCTTAAAGCAATGAGATGGGAAGGTAAAAATGGCACTGTTTCAGCATTAAAATGATGCTTACTTATCGTAAACGTATTGTACAATGCAACACTTATCTTCTGCCGCTTTTACATTTTCTTAGCCTGAAAAAATTTCTGACAGCGAGATTGTGTCTGCATCAAGTACTTCTGAAAATCTAAAAAGTATAAATGTAAAGCATTTAGTGGAAATAACTTTTTCAAGAAAATACATATTGTTTTGTAACACTCAGCAACTGTAAATAAAGTAAGGGAGATGTAAATATGAAATCACTACGAAAAACTTACAAATACATTCATGTTTAAAACCGTACAAGAGTAACGAAGACTGGATTTTTTTTAATTTTTTGCAACAAGAATGAACCTCTACAATTAATCCTGATCAAAAACAATTTTATTAAAATGTACAATTAATTTCAAGCAAACAGAAGGTTCACATTTCTTGCTTTTGACAATACTTCATGAGAAGTTTGAGAACGTAAAAGAGCAGAGTTTTGAATTTATAGAATATTCAGTCGAATCAGAGGCTTAATGTCGTTTAGTAACCTACCAATAAAAACTCTATTCCTCAAAAAATGTACTCCCAAAAATAAGACGATGACGGATTGCTGTAAAAGTGAGTCAATGAGTTAAATATTTGACTTTAAGCAAGTGCTCGAAGGAATTCTTGAAATCATGCTTGAAGATGCAACTTCCTGACAGGCAGCTTTAATCTGCGAGGAAGTTCCATGTCAGCGCACACTCCGATACAGAGTGAAACGTCGTTGTCTTAAGTTTTCTGGAAGTCTGTACGTTTTTTCTTTAGGAAAATCTGGGTAAATATAGCGACGTTACTATGAGCTCCATTTTAAGCAGAGGGTAATTTTTGCACGCATCTCAATGTTTATGTCGTAGTATCTTCTGATAAAGGTGTCTAACAATTGCATAATTTTGCATGCAAATACAGTCGTGGGTCTAGAAACTGTCTATAAATTTCTTTTCAAAAGGAATAATTGGCAAGAAAGTAATGAATTGAAACGTCATGTATGACTAAAATTAAGAGATTTTCACGCACCTGAACCAAGTGCCTTTTGCAGATGCTTTCTTTGACATGAAGGAGACTCCTCAAATGGGTCGAAAAAGCCAGAATACTGTAGGCTATACAGTCAGAAATTTGTCGCCACTGCTTATCAAGAAGGAGACAGAAGTTGGCGTGAGGAGGGCAACCACCACCAGTTTTCTGCGGCAAACGCTTTCAGGCGATGGTTTCGACCGTGCTGTGACCAGCGAACCCGGCCAGACAGTGCCAGTTCAGCGCACGTACGCAGTGGAATTAGTCTCGTATTTGGTAATAAATGTATTCTATGCAAAGTTGTATTCAGCTGGGATCACGAAAAAGGCCATTCTGTTATCCGATAATGTCATATTATTTCCCTGGTGTAGGGTTTTTTGTCTACCCCAAAGACACTTCGGTCTAGCGGGTTGCAGCAACTTCAGGGGCTGGGCGAAATAGGTTATAAGGAACATCACTCGTTAGATGCGAAATCTTTCACAATGAAGCCACTGCTGATCGATAGAGTAAATTTTTAAATTTACAAGAGGCTGGGAAACGAAGCAGTGCCCTCTCTCTACCTCGACGACTTGTTTCCCTGCAAACTGTGTTTCTAATAGAGTCGGTAGTAAAGAAGTAATACAACTATAAGCTTGATGGCAAACTTTGACATATTAAATTTGTTTCCATTATTTTTATGGGTTGTTAGCGTGATACAGCTTCGTAACGTTTGAAATTGTGTGTAAATTTTAATGTCGCTGAATAGCCTGTCGCGGTGGCCGAACGGTGTGCGGCGCGCCAGTAACGTTCTGCACGGCCACTACGGTCGGGGGTTCGAATCCCCCTTCGGGTATGGATATTTGTGCCGTTCTTAGTATTAGCTAGTTGGTAAGTAGTAAGTTTAGGGACTGATGACCCCGTAGTTAAGTCCTATAAGCTCTACAAACATTTGAACATCTTTTTGTCGCTAAATATCTCTTTCTTAAATACCGGACGAATCAAGTCCAGGATTAGTTTATGGCTGTAATACCTGTCTTACTGAATTAAACCCCAGTTGACTAATATTTTCGTGCCATAGATTTCGAAAAACTTCTGTATCCTTTAATCATGATTCAAGGGAAATCTCTAGATTTTTACTTCCGCATTTGGCCGTCTGCTTTATTAACCGTTGATATAGTGTACGTTACTGGGCACGGCGATTCGATTCAGTGGCAAAGCTATCGTAGACATCGGTATGTTCACACACGGCAGGCAGTGGCTGCCGACCTGGGACTAGGGTTGTCAGGTTTTCAAACAGAAAATACGGGAGACTTTGGAAATGATGGCCAGAATAGCCGCACTGTGCCAATAGCGGTGGGATTAGGAGGAGGTAGTCTATTTTGTTAATACAGGCCTAGGATATAAATGCAAATTAATATAATTGCTGCAATACCAATATAATAAATTGTAGCAGACGCATGCGGCAAACAATCTCTTGCCCATTGAAGAGTGGCTAAGGGCACTAGCTGCGATGTCCTTCGAGAAATATCTCGTATTTAGTACGCAGCATCGTAGCCTCAACTGCCTGCCTCCCTACCCCCCCTCCCCCAGGTTACTTTCAGAAATCTTTCAACACGATGCAGTGGTAAGTGGTTTTGTTGGGAATACACGGCCTTCATATATTTTGGCTGTCCTCCGAATCTTTCTATTTAGTGATTAGGTAATTTCGACACTGAGTGATATTCAAGCGCGAAACACTGTTGTTAATCCACGAGCTTGAAAATGCCTTATAGTAGAAATTAAGTAGTCGCTAAATTAAAAGATTCGTAAGAGATACTATTATGGACCATGTTTTTATTTTTGAAACATTATATTAGATTCGTTACTGCTTCGGAACAAAACTACTACGCCATCCCTCAGAAGTTTCAATAATCGAAGTTGAATCGTTAAAAATCGAAAAAGTATTTCACTTCATTCTCGCTTTATTGTGTTACTGTGAAATCCATGAGATATATTCTTAAATACGTGAGACGGCAGCCTGAAAGAAAACAAAAACAATGAGGTGAAAATACGTGAAAACCCGGGAAATACCGGAGACCTGGCAGCCGTGATGTGGCCAGGCAACACGTTTCACCGAGAAACCACTACTTAGAGAGAGACACTGTCGCCGCATACAAGTCGTTTCATGGCGAGGGTTGCTAAACTGCTCTGGGGTTAGGCTTTTTCACTTTTTTACAGCATGGCGGCCGGATAACGAGTTACTCTGGAAAGTCGTAAGTAAAGAGATCATATTCAAGACGTCTTAAAAAATGTTCAAATGTTTGCAAGTCTATCGGACCAAACTGCGTGGTCATCAGTCCGTAGCTTACACACTACTTAAACGAAGTAAGCTAATCTAAAGACAACACACACACACACACACACACACACACACACACACACACACACACACACGCGCGCGCGCGCGCGCGCGCCCCACACCCGTGCCCCAGGGAAGACTCGAACCTCCGACGGCGAGCAACCGCGCGCTCCGCAGCGAGACGCCTTGGACGGCTCGGCTTCTCCACCGCGGCCAAGACGTCTTACATGTAAATATATGAAATGGGTGGTCATAAAATAATTTTCTCCCTCGTATGGTTGTCATTAACTGATGTTAATGTTTGTTAAGCTTAACCCTAGCAGCACCAAGATATTTTAAGGTACACGAAGCACAAAGTAAGGGCAAATTTTGTCGTATTACAATAAGCTGTGAATCCTGTAAAATGCATTTACTTTTTGTCTTTGCCAGCAGCTGTTATCTGTCAAACATATGTACATTGCGTTATCCCTACTGCAATATTGCCGTCTTGGATTAACTGCAGATGTAGGACCGAAAGAGTTACTTTAGCAGTCTTGTAAATTTTGTTTACATACTATTATTTACAGTACTTTCGGCAGTTGTTAAGTCTGTAGGGCTTATAAATAGCTGGGATAAATTGAAATTAGAGATGATGGACACAGATTTTGCGATAACATTTTTTCTTCGTGCTTGGTGGTTGTAGGGAAGACTAAGAATTATTGTCACATGAAGCACCAAACCAGGGCAAAATGTGCCCTTGGGCATAAAATTTCTATATTTTTAAAATTGTAACCATAGTAATGAATGGTGTAGTACTTTAAAAAGTGAAAGAAAAATAGAAAAAGGTCCATAAACAAAAAGGGATTTTTACTCTGACTTTTCATTAAAAGCCGGCCGCGGTAGCCGAGGGGACTAAGGCGCTCCAGTCACGGTCTGCACAGCCACTGCGGTCGGGGGTTCGAATCCCCCCTCGGACATGGATATTTGTGCCGTCCTTAGTCTTAGTTAGTTCATAAGTAGTTTGTAAGCTTAGGGACTGATAACCCCGTAGTTAAGTCCCATAAGTTCTACAAACATTTGAACATTTTTTGTATGGGCAATTTTTGCCCATGCTTGGTGCTTGTAGAGTTACGGGACTTAACTGCGGGGTCATCAGTCGCTTATAAACTACTTATGAACTTATACTAAAGACGACCCAAAAATCCATGCCCGATGGGGGAGGATTCGAACCCCCGACGGGGAACGGCCTCACTCATCGGGGCATAGCGCCTCAATGTGCTCGGCCGCTCCGCCGCGGCTGTCATAAACCGATGAAGTGCGAAATAAGAAGGGTAGACCTATTGATCGGCAAGAAAACAAATCAAGAAAGAGAGCCAAATAACGAAATGTATTTGAAGTGACCAGATGTTGAGGGAGCGAGTATTAGCGAGTATTTTTAATCAGACTATAGGAGCTTATGACAGGACTAGGTAGGTATGACGACATCTTTAAACAGACGCCTCTCCACGCACGGAATCTGCTGACAGGAGTAAACGTCGGAGTGTAACGGAACGCAGTGCTGACAGCCCGTGCGTCCTCCGTGTCGCAACCGCAGGCTCGCTGGCTCGCGGACACGCCCACCAGAGGCGCGCTACGCGCATGCGCAATGCCAGTCTTGGCACGGCCGCCTCGCTCATCTCACGTTTCGTGCCGCAACCAGAGAAACCGCCAGCAGGCGCGACCAACTCTCCCTCACGCCTTCGTCACTGTCTCGTCGGTTACCGGTAAATATAGCGTGAACGACGAGCCAATTCCGAATACGCACTCAACTACTGCCCTAAAAACCTACGCAGTTGTTGCAGCAGTTCTACGACCACAAATTTATACAGTAATGCTCAAGAAGCCAATTGGTGTTCGAATGAATAATGAAAATACTGTCTCCGGAGCACTTTAGCATCCAGTATTGTTAACCAATTAGAACGTTACAGACATGCAAGAGTCACAAGAGCGAAAAAACGCTTTTGAACCCCAACACACAAACAACTTTTTCACTAAGAAATTTTCATTCTTCAGCGGAGTGTGCGCTAATATGAATCTTCCTGACAGATTAAAACTGTCTGCCGAAATCGGGATTCGAACCTGGAACCTCTGACTTTCGCGGGCAAGCGCTCTACCGTCTGAACTATCCCGGCACGCTTCACGGTTCGTCCACGCAACTTAACTACTGCTTGCCAGCTAAAGCCAAAGGTCGCAGGTTCGAATCCCGCTTACTTCATGTCCTCAGCAGGCCCCTTCCCAAATCCACCTCATGTCTGCATGTTTCCTCCTGCTCCTATTTGTCTTTCTCGTATCTCTCTTCACTCCTTTTCAACCGCCCATCCTCTCCGAGAATTTACATTCCCTTTCTGTCAAATTCCTCTTCCTCCACCTCCTCCTCCGTTCATCTCATCCTTCTTCTATTTATGAGAAATTGTAAACATTTGCCTGCATTCATAAGCATTGCCCAGATGGTAAAAGTTATTTGCATACATACATATGGTGATTAATCAAACGCTATCGAAGTCTTATGTACCTCCCGTTAAGTGCCACACAGTTACTTGTGATAAACCTTCTCCATAAAAAAGTAAATACACCAGCATGTGCTAAATATCATTGAGAACTAGAATGAAGCTTTCACTCTGCAGCGGACTAAGCGCTGATATGAAACTTCCTGGAAGATTAAAAATTGTGTGCCAGAACTGGACACGAACCTGGGACCTTTGCGTTTCGCGGGCAAGCGCTCTACCGACTGAACTATCCCGACACGACTCACGATACCGCCTCACAACTTTACTTCCACCAGTACCTCGCCTCCTACTTTCCAAACTTCACAGAAGCTCTCCTGCGGGAAGTTGCATCATTGTGATCTATCAAATATACTATTCCTACTGTCACTTACAATCGAGAGCGAATTCAAAAGTTATGATTCTTTTTCTATTTCTTGGAATTTCCCGACTAAGTTCTCCGTTGTTTTTTTTTTTGTTTTTTTTTTTCCCCTTCAAGTCTTTTGCAGGACCATGATGAACAAAACAAAAACAAAAATTAAGCATAAAAATAATTTGAATCGAGAATTAATTACGGTCTAGAACTAAAACACTTATCTCACAAAAAAGCAATACTTTGTGTGCCCAGAATCATCTAATTTTGTGGGAATGTTTGCCTATTTTTCTTTCGAACAAACATTGTCCCAAAAACAGCAAAATCAACCCTATCGATTCAAACGGTCTAAAGTGATCACATTCCAGATGTACGGCAACTGATCCTTATTTATACGGATCGTTAGCAGGAAACCGGAGAACAAGTGTCGCAAGCTGTTGGCCGGTAACGAGGAAAGCGAGCGGCGTCGGCTGCGCGAGGCTTTCAGGTTGGTGGTTTCGCCAGCAGCTCAGCTCGTCTCTGTTCGCCGCGTGTGGGTCACGGCGACGCGCAGCCCATTCACGCACTGCGGACAAACGCCGCACAGCCCAAATATTCCGCCAACGTCCGCCGGATAATAGCGACGCCTGGGCCGCGCAAACACGCCCCAGACAATAACGCGACCGAAATAGAGGCCCGCTTTCAGACAGCGGCTTCCCTTCTGCCGCGCCTGTGACGAAAACAAACAGCCCCTGATGAGCGTTACTCAACCTCTGCGAGAAATCGCCACCTTCCACCAGGTAGCGCAGTCACTTCCAAACTGCTTCTGACCACGGACCGCTTTGGTTGGTTTGGTGCCAGAAGGTTCAAGAAAAATAGTCTGTGAATCTAAAGATTAATGAAAACTTCCGATACACTTGTTAAACTCACAAGGAAAGTACAATAACGGTACTAATGTATTGGAAAACTATTAATGAACTTTACATTAGAACAGATGGATGTATTTTCACATAGGATGACAACATAGTGAATTAACTGTAGTTAAGGTGCAGCAAAGCTAATGCGATGTGCGCTTAGCTACGATCTACTCTCTTCTGCAAAACGTTCGCACTTTACCGTTCAAACGTTTCGAGCAACTTTGTCGTATGGGCGTGAAAGCAGAGTGGACATAGGTTACCTTATTAGTTATGTTGAGGAAACAAATAAGTAAGTAACAACGATTAATAAAGCACCTAATAGGTGGGAATCGTATCAGGGAGGGCGGGTGTCCATAAGTACGAAATCAAACTCGAAATTAACACCACAGAGCGAACAGGCGGGGATGTTACACGCATGGCAGATACAAGGTTTCCTGAGAGACTCGTGGGTTCAGCAGTAGAGGGCTGGAGTAATCGAGACAGACCGAGGAGAAAGGAGATTCAGCGAAGAAAGATTCTGAAGTAACAGGCTTAATATCAGACGAGTCATCGATGTTAGCATTGAATAGCGGATCCTGTAGGAGTTTTATAGGAGGACATTGCTCCAGACTGAACGCTGAAAGGCATAATCAGTCTTAAATGATGGTCATTATTAAACTGATTCGCTATTCCTCGGACTAATAATTGTGATCAGAGCAAAACTCTTATTACCACTTATTACTCTGTCTTTAATTACCAGCGAAGCAGAAACCCTTTTCCAAGTACATAGTTTATGGAGAAATGCGGATTAAAAGTTCGAAATTCAAAGTTTCGTGGCCCGTGTTTACCACCTGCGCACCACTAGTGGTCTGTGGACTAATTGTTAACGATTTAGCACTATAGCGCAACTCAAAAAATTACCAGCCGCGCGGGAGTAGTCGAGCGGTATGGAGCGCCATGTTGCGGATCGCACGGCCTCCTGCGTCAGAGGTTCGAATTCTCCCTCGGACATGGATGTTTGTGTTGTCTTTAGTATGTTATTTCATAAGTAACTTCCTGGCAGATTAAAATTGTGTGTCGGAACCGGGACTCGAACCTGGGACCTTTGCGTTTCGCGGGCAAGCGCTCTACCACTGAGATACCCCGACACGACTTACGGCTCCCCCACACAACTTCAATTCTGCCAGTACCTCGCCTCCTACTTTCCAAACTTCACACAAGTTCTCCTGCGAAGCTTGCAAGACTAGCACTCTTGGAAGAAAGGCTGTGGCTAAGCCATGTCTCCACCATGTCCCCTCTTCCAGGAGTGCTCGTCTTGAAAGTTTCGCAGAACTTCTGTGAAGTTTGGAAAGTAGGAGAGGTACTGGCAGAAATGAAGTTGTGTGGGGGAGAAATTAAGAATTAAGACACCATTTCACCAAGATAGTTAAGAGTAAGATCATGTATCACGGATGAGGCAATGGACTGAAGAGGTGGAGAAGTGACGAGGTTCTAATTGTCAGAGAAAGTGGAAGGTATGGATGAACAGAGAGGGGAGATGAGGAGATGATCAGAGAGAGAGAGAGAGAGAGAGAGAGAGAGAGAGAGAGAGAGAGAGAGACGACGTCTTTTGTGTAGATCACCATCGAGTCAGAAGGGGCTGATAAGTACGGGATCCAGGAGTAAACAATAAAAAATGTATTTTATGTGAATAGCATCTGATGATGCACTTTTAGGTTACAAAGCTGTATCGGCGCTATTTTTAAAGAATTATCGTTACTGACATGGGCCGGTTGCTGTTTTCTTCTTGTACGCAGCCACGGTCTCAAAATGTCAGCGTTCGACAAAATAGCATGAAATATCAACAATAATTCGGTTCCTTGTGACATTGTCTCGTTATACCAATGTTTGTTTCAAGGATCCGAATTATTTTGGTGCTTTATCAGCCCTGCCTGAAACAAGGCGGGAATGTTCCCATTCACATTCCTTGCCGGGGTGCTATTCCAATATAGGAGAGCCTTGGCAATTTGATACTGTGACGTTTGATAGGAAATATTAAAGATCCTGAGTTTTAAAAAGAAACCTCACGATAAAACAGTCACTATTAAGTTTTTTTTTTTTATTTGAAACGAAAATATTGTAAATGTTATAAACCTAACAGTTTGTCAACGTTTATATCACTTTCGAACTATTTACGAAAAACTAGAAGTGTCATCTATTAAGTTTTAATAAACCATACACCTTTATTAACATTTTTCACTCGTAAATTGTCGTTATCTTAAAATAATGGTAAAATCTTGAATTTGAAGATCAATCATAAGACGTCAGGTGCGGACTCGTTTGTTTACATGAACTTACAGCTCAAAGGTTATTGTATCATCTACCGGCCGTGTAGCGAAATACGCACCACTTACCTCAAAAATAATTTATTGCATGAATTGTAACCTTTTTTACCAACTTTTGTAACTAATTATTTATTAACCACTAAATCGAACTGTATAAATTTCTTCAAAATTTGTAGTCAATTTATTTGAAACAGAATTTGAAAATGTCACGAGACGTGACGTGACATATTCGCGACTTGGCGCCGAAATCTATGTATGTAAACATGCCGCTACTGACAGCAAAGGGAAGTTGATGACAGTTGTAAGTTGCTGAAAGTCGTAGACAGCTGTGGTACGTTCTTGTAAGTTCGGTCGCCAGGAGCTTTAGACCAGATGTATACAGTGCTGCAGTGTGATGGAAGAATCAATAAAAATCCGTTCCCATCTAACTACTTTATTTTGGTAGAAGAACCTTGGAGAATGGACTTCTATTAACTTGACCAAGAACTTCTCTTTTTTTGAAGTTTGATTCGTTGTGTGCTTTGAGTTTTTTTTTTTTTTCCTTATCTATTGGACTAAACTGCGTGGTCATCAGGCCGTAGCTTACAAACTAATTAAACCCAGGTAAACTAACCTAAGGACAAATACACACACACACACATGCCCCTGGGAGAACTCGAATCTCCACGGCGAGCAACCGCGCGCTCCGCAGCGAGACGCTTTAGACCGCTCGGCTACTCCACCGCGGCTTTGAGTGCTTTAGTAACAAGCAACCCTAGTGACGACCTAAGCCCCATTCACACAGGCCACGCTACGTCTCAATACGTATTCCACAGGGAATCTTGAGGCGGCATTGAAGTGTATGGTATGGACGGAGACGTGTTTGAAGACTGTGCAGTCGTTTAGTCCAAAACGCTGTGTTAGCTGAACGGTCTAAAGCGCCTACCTAGTAAGCAGGAGGTCCCGGGTTCGAATCCCGGCCACAGCACAAATATGAATTCGTTGCCTTGCGCCAGGTGGGCGCGGCTTGGGCAGCGGTCGGCGGTCGTTCGCCCGCGGCGGTCGCGTGCCTTGGCGTTGCGTCACGCGGAGGTCGCGCAGGCCGGAAGTATTTCGGGCGGCGCGGCTAAAACGGGACCAGGTCGCCCTATTTATAGCGCGCGCACAGCAAAGGCCGCCAGCCCTCCTGCAATCGACCCCCTACCCCCAACCCAGCAGCCTGCCCGCTAATCGCCCCGCACCTGTCGCCACTTGCTCGCAAATGCCACACTTCTAACCGTAGCGCCTGGGACTCCCAATACCTACACATTCGTGTAAGTCTATGACCCCAAATTCTAAGCGGATCGAACACCCGTGTATGAAACTGCTTCAAACGTGTCATTGCAGAGAAGACAATGGGTAAGTACACCGTGCGGGTCCAGGCGCCATGTCCGGAACTGCGCGCTCGCTCCCGCCGGAGGTTCGAGTCCTAACCTCGGGCGTGGGTGCGAGGTCCTTTGGGTACGTTACTTCAAGCCTGGGACCCATGACCTCAGTAGTTTACAAACATTTGTCAGCTTGGGAGTTTGCACCCTAAATTTAGAGGAATCGACTGCCTTGGACGAGAATTATGAGTAGGGCTTGGCCCGTGAGCTTGCCACGAGGCTGTCCGATTGCACTGCGGGCGCGAGGGTCGCCCGTGCGGGCACGGAGCGCGCGCAGCTCGTCCCCTCTGCCTCGCGGACACGACTCGAGGCTGCACGATCGACAGCTGACGTTTCAATTTGTAATCACCTAAAATTGCATTGCAATTATTATGGTACTATGTCTGTTTATATTGTACGGAGGTGATCAAAAAATATGATAGGTTCTAAAACAAAGCCAAGACCGCTTTCGACTGGTTTCGATGGTCTATGCCATCATCTCATGGTCTAAATATGTTTTACACAGCCGTCATCTTGTGATGTCAATCATAGTTGTATAAAATAATTTACAGTGGCTATGTAGCAGTGTGGTAGAATGCCAGACTACAAATCCAAAGGTCGCGGTTTCGTTCCCCACCAGGTCGTAGGATTTTCATCTGTCACTTTCCACTTCTTTCACCTCTGGCAGTATTGCTCATGTGAAAAATACCGAGTAGCACCGTGGTTCGGAACCCACGTTAAACTGTAGGTCCCCCTATAACTGGCTGGGTAAGTCACTTCGAAGGTCGGAGGAAGGCAACGGCATACCACCTCCAAACAGAACCATGTCTGGTAATGCACTGTGGTGTTCAAACCAATCTTCGGATTGTTGACTGCCTATTTTTATTTAGATGTGCTACAGATATGTAAAAGTTTACATATCACTTTGATTCTGATCATCTCGACATCACAAGATGACACAGACCATTGAAACCGTTCGTCGGAATTTAAGTACATGCTACTGACCTTGTCTTTATCCTTTTTGGAACCTATTATTAAAGTACTACACTGCAGTGAATATTCTCACGTGGAAAACTGAATTCTAAGGCTGGATCGTCAACAAAATACAACACTTACACTTAGAACAGGTTTATTGCTAACATAAGCGTACACTCAATAAATTACCTCCTGATCGGAGTACTCCACTACTTATATATAGGAAGACTTTTTTCTGGAACGTATAAGTATAAATATCATAACAAACACATTCCAGAAATAGTAAGCACAAAGATTTTTTTTTGCCGGTGGCGGGATTTGAACTGTCGACCGCCGGCACGGTAATCTGCGACGCTAACCACTGCATCACGCGTTCCGTCTGAAGACTCGCGGCAATATTAAAGACGCAATGCACAGAGGCAAACACTAATCCGATGATGTACGGAAGCACCTGCAAATGACAAAGAAATGTCAACTTCCAAAGTGACGTCTTTAAGGAAATAAGATGAATATACGTTCGACTGTATACTGTTATTCTGTTCACGAAAGGCACTGCATGACAATTACTACACTGTAAATCACTTTTTTATGGTTTTCAGTAAATGAAATTTAGTGTTTTCCATCTCATTGTGTTCTACAGCGACATCTACCTGACCATACGACTTATGTGAAAGTTACGACGTCCAACTGAATTTCAGGACCTGCACTTCGAACGCCCACTGCAAAAAATTGTAAACCAATTTGGTATGTTTCATCATAAAGATAAGAAACTCCTTTCTGTTGCAGAGGAGCCGCGGTGGAATGGCAGAGCAGTCTAAGGCGCCTTGCAGGGGAGCGCTCGGTTGCTCGCCGTCGGAGGTTCGAGTCCTCCCTGGGGCGTGCGTGCGTGTTGTCTTTAGGTTAGTTTAACTTGCTTATACTACTTTGTTTGCCTAGGGACTAATAACCAAAGTAGTTAAGTCCCGTTGATTTAGGAACATTACCTTTTTTTTTTTTTGCAGAGGAAATGATATTAAAAACATTCTGTTGCAAAATACAGGTATTTCTTATCTTTATGATAAAACATTCCAAACTGAATCAGTAACTGAGGAATGTAGCTGCAAATTTTATCAATATTACGCTGAATCAGTTTCAAAATCAACGTAAGCCGCTAAATCCAGTATTAACATTTTCTAATAAAGTGTGGAAGACGTCAACAAATACATATTTCTCTTTGTTCATTTTTTCCTTTTCAAGATTTATTAACTTTAAAACTAGTGCAGTATTCGAAAAGTACACATATGACATTTCTAGAAGCTGCTCCTAAAACAGTGTCAAGGAGATCGGAAATTAGTCGACAAGTAAATCAGCGAAGTTTGCACAGAACCGGAATGAGGACGGAGGTGGGGGGAGGGAGAGATTGTCCGACGGCGAGCAGCGCGGGCTCACGTATGAGTCGTTTATAGGACGCGATTCCACCTGCCAGCTTTCACCCGTGACGTCATTGCAGCGCGTTAGTTTTGAGGTGCGTTCGTGCGTGTTTGTAGCAGGCGCGAGTAATTATGTGGCGTAGTTTGTTTACAAACAGAACAGATTATAGCCGCGTGTACTGGAGCATCGTGTTGCGGTGCGCGCGGCAGTCCGACGTCGGGGGTTCGAATTCCCCCTCGGGCATGGGTGTTTGTGTCGTCTTTATTGTAAGGAAGTTCATAAGTAGTTTGTAAGTTTAGAGACTGATGACCCCGCAGTTAAGTCCCTTAAGCTTTACAACAACAACAGATTATAGATTAATATTTTGGGTTTAAAAAGTGATCTGTAGCTTCACTCTGATGGCAAGGTACAGGTTAGGTTAGAGTTTTTTTTTTTTTTTTTTTTTTTTTTTGCGAAACATCGATAAATGCTAACAGAATCGTATGAAAAATACTAAAACACAAAGGAAAATTTTGTTGTACATATCAACGTTCCGGTAGTACCACGTTTTTATCGTATCGCGTTATCAGAAAAAAACACAATTCCATGTTTCGCGTTTTATTTCGTGAAGTAGCAACGGCATTTAAATATTCCTCTAATATTTGCTTCTTAGCTTGAAGTAATTTGTGGGAGTGTTTCTTCATAACAGAATTCTCTGTATAAGACTACTGGCTGCTAAAAAAGCCCCACCATAAGTTTCGTATTTTCCAGCCAACGAACGATACTTGAGGCTACAGTTCCTTAAATAAGCAGACTTTTGTCGAGGTAACTTTTAATGGTTATTTCCTGCTCTCTTCAGTGTTCCTGCAGCAGTTTAAGTCGATTAATTAACTGATGGAGTTTCGAGAGGCATTTCGTTCACAAAAAAGGTGAATAGGAGGGAAAAGGAAACAGGTAGACGAAGCAAACAGCAGAAGAGCGCCAGATCCGCTGCAGAATCAGACGACGAGGCTGCTGGGAGCTTTTAGCGTAATAAGGCGCCGGGGCACCGCTCAGACGCTCTGAGGCCGCCTCAAGGTCACGCGGCTGCGCCAAGTGCTCTGTGCGGGTTTAAAGGCCCCTACACACGCTCCAATTTATCGCACGACCAACAAGATGTCCAACGAAAAAACCAATTGGTAGCAGAATACACACGTTCCGGCCAACGGCACGCAGCGCCACCCTGTTCTGATATGTTTGTCGAACTGTTTTTGTTTTCGCCTGTTCTCTGTGCCGACGACCTCAGCCGTGGAAGTTGGTCGAGAAGTGCTACACACGGTACAATTTGTCGGGTGAAGTGGTGAGGGGAATCGGAGATCGGGTGGTCAGGCACAACCAACCGGCCGACAAGGAAAGTTGGTCGGGTAGCAACTAAAACAGCCCAATTTAACGGGTGACCAACGAATTGGTCCAATAAATCGCATCGTGTGTAGGGCCCTTAAGCCATAGGGCGGGCCACAACACACTAACAGCACTGCTGCTGCCATTTTTACCAACTTCTAAAATGTTGTTGCGTGAGACAGATTTATTTCTTACAGGTATTTTGTGTTGCATCACTTGGCCCATCTCAATATCGTATTCTTTTATCATTTATGCACGTAGCTATTCTTTACGCTGAAATGACTGTATTGTTTTCATTGAGTGATGTGTTTCATTAATATGAGGACAGTCATGCATTTTTGAGCACTTTTACGATTTAAAGATGGCTCTTTACGAGCCGAAACTACTAATCAGATAATAAAATTGGCCATCTTAACTCGAGGATTAAACCTCTCTCTCTTTCAGTTTTTAGTTTTTTAATTTGGGGTTTTTTCCCCACTGTAAAAGCTTGGGCGAGCTATTTTTAGACGTGGTCCCCAAAACAACGGAGACAGTTATGTCAAGGGACCAAGTTTTATACTCCAGTGTCTTAAAAGTCTGCCGCCGTACGAATGGAACCAATGTGACAGTCGTCTTCTTCGTCGTTGTCAAAGCGCTGGATGGAGGACAGAAATTCCTTAAAGTGCAAGGTGTGATGGAAATTGCTAGGAGCTAGATGCGGATTGTATACTGGATGATTATAAACTGCTCCCAACCCAACTTCGGTAACACTAGTAGCCGAGTCACGGAGTAGCACAACGCATCCCACGCCACGTCGCGGTTTCCGCATTGTTTCACAATAAGATCTGAACACGAACGTCACACGCTGGTTCCACTCCCAGGGCGGCAGACTTCTACGACACAGGAATACAAAAATTTATCCCATGATATGACAAGTGTGGCAATTATTTTGCTAACTACGCTATCGAAACATCGGAAAAAATTCACAGATTCACTTTCCACTTTTTCATTTAATATTTTGTCTTCATATTTTCTATAAAGTGAATAAACTTCCAGTTCTTCATATAGGTCCATTTTATTTCCTTTGTTTAGTCCGTGGAGTAATTTGACATTCTGCTCAATTTCTTTAAATGGGTGTCCTGTGTTTTTTTGTATGTGTTGCTATTGCTGATGATGTGTTCTGTGTAACGGGTGTTTATATTTCGGCATGTTTGTCCTATGTAGAATTTGGAGCATTCTTGGCATGTTATTTTATATATTCCGGAGTCTGAATATGGAAATACTGTTTTGATAAAATCCAGCTAAGGATTCCTTTGTAGCATACTGTGTAGGAATATATCTTTGGTAAACGTAAGCTTACAACATCTTTGTGACTGTTTAGTTATATTTGTGACAACTGATGCACTAATGTGCAAAAATATTGTGTGTGATGGTTGATAAGTGTGAGAGCTGCCACAGATGGACATAAATAATATGAAACGGCACAAAAAACGCACTTGAAGATGGGAATTATTTCTCGAAACGCGTCGTGCTAAGTAAATAAATAAAAATCTTGACTGGAAGCAGTATCGTTATTTATAAACAAATCCATTTATCTCATAGTCGCAGGCTTTCAAATAAATCCATTTTCTAATGGATAAAATCAAATTTCTGTACCTGTTGCTAGCTACGTTTTTCATATTACTGTGCCGCCTTGGTTTTAGACAAATTAGGAAAACTTACTTTATGGATGTGCCTCGTACAGTCTGTCGCTACAATAGGTTTTCACTAGAAGAAGATTTCCAACTTACGACTAACGTGGAAAGAACAAAGTCCAGAATTAACAGAAAGGCGGGAATATGATGATAAGGTAACAGTTGATGAAATCTTCTAGGGTCCTATGTTTTATGTCCCAGCGTCGTCGCCGCTTTTATGTCCCGTCCCGTCCGCCGGTTGTCGTAGGTGTCGGTGGCCGAGTAGAAAGAGACCGACACAGGAATAAAGGATGCACGCTTGTGCGGAATGGAGGTGACCAGCTAGTGGGACAGCAGAAACTAGAAACACTAGAGAAAATTAGAACGAGATATATATTTCATAGAGACTTAGTAATACTTAACTTTTACATAGTTCTTGACTGCAGAATGCTGATACATAATTTAGATTGAGGCCTGCCTACTGATGATTCCTAGTGCCTATCCGATAGCCAAGTCTTAACTGGTGCCTATCTGATTCCCGAGTGTTAACTGGTTCCTATCTCAGTCCCAAGTTCAAATGTTCAAATGTTCAAACGTTTGTAGAATCTATGGGACTTAACTACGGGGTCATCAGTCCCTAAACTTACAACCTACTTATGAGCTACTTACGAACTAGGACGGCACAAATATCCATGCCCGAGGGGGGATTCGAACCCCTGACCGTAGTGGCCGTGCAGACCGTGACTGGAGCGCCTTAGTCCCCTCGGCCACCGCGGCCGGCAGTCCCAAGTGAACGATGTCTTTCAGTGGTGGCCACGAGCGGAGTTGTAGCAGAGGGCGCTCGTGGCTGACGTAAGAACGCCGCGCCGTGCGTGCATGGCGGCGCGCGGCGAAAGTAGGTGGCACACTTTAGACTTGTGCGACACCACACTATGTGAAAATGATCTTACTTGCGTCTTGTTACTCACTGCAGTGGCCACGCCTGTGGTGGTAAATAACTGGGATTAAGAATAGTCGATAGTTGCTGTAGGAATCAGGACAGCAGGCAGTTGTTGAGACGGCTTCCCTGGTGGTGCGGCTTGCACAACACAGCGCGGGACATCCGCGGTTGTTGGCCTGCGCAGAGTTCCTGTTTACATCGCGCAGAAGCCGCCGAGCGGAGCGGAGCGAGGCATGGCGCGCGGCCATCTTTCAAACAGGCCGAGGCGTGTGTACAGCAGCCGTCCTGCCACACCAAAACACACGGGCCGCGGCTTCAGCCAACACCAAGCACCAGCTTCGTACATTTTGCAGTGCTGCTGTTTTCTGCATACGAGTCATAGCAGAAGGAAATTAAGCGGGACTGTATCAATTCGCTTACTGACAGTGATAGAAAAACTCGAGGTGCCCCGCGGTGTGACGAGGTACAATGCTGGGGCACAATCTAACACACGCAGTCGCCACAATCACAGCTGTGACGGTTGTTACCAAGGAGGTTATAATACAGGGAGTTGCCCTCGCGCTATAAAAGTGAAGCCTGTCTCCAAAATGTTCAAATGTCTGTAAATCTATCGGACCAAACTGCGTGGTCATCAGTCCGTAGCTTACAAACTACTTAAACCTAGGTAAACTAACCTAAGGACAACACACACACCCATGCCCCAGGGAGGACTCGAACCTCCACGGCGAGCAACCGCGCGCACCGCAGTGAGGCGCCTTAGACCGCTCGGCTACTCCACCGCGGCAAGCTTGTCTCCGCCATATTGCCAAGTTTTGGAGAAGTGTTCGTATTGCAGAGCTGATGTTTTATGCCACTTAAATAAAAGGTCCGGCGGTTTTGCCGTAACGTACAACGTGTTAAAAGAGTGCATATTAACTATTAAAAATTATTTTTTCAAATATATTATGATGAGTATTTACTGCTATTTTTTTTTTTTTTCAAGAAAGAATATTGTTTGAAAGTAGATACTTGGTACTGACTGTCAGTTCAGTGCATTAACAGTAAGAGGTCGACTTAACGCATAGCTTTAACGGAGAAATAGCATTCCAAAACTGACCAATATGGCGGACAGGCTTCAACCTACGTATGTGCTGGGCATAGACAATGCCATCTCCCTTTCTTCTAACCTCCTTGGTTGTTACCGACTGATAGTTACGACACTAGCGCTCCTAGTGGTGGGCAAGTCGCCGTAGTCTTAATGTTTCTTTACTATCAATCTAATAGGTACCGTAATTTTTGCCTTCTTACCATTAGTAAAATATCAAGAGACAAACATAATTGGCAAATTAACGTAAAAACAGCCGAATTTAACTGATTCAGTGGTATAAAGAGCAACTTCGCCATGAACAGATACTTACGAATATTTGCATATTTCCAGCTTATTCCGCTGAAAGTAAGTAGAATATAAACACAAACAAATATAAATTTCTATTATGGTCTGTTCTTACTACGAGAGGATGTGTTTTGACGTGTATCAATTCGATATGGAGTCTAATGTTCGCACGTTTTTACATTCCATCCTCACCCATTTTACGGGAATTATAGCAAAGACACCTAACTGTTTTAGGGACTGATGATCCCGTAGTTAAGTCCCTTAAGCTTAACAAGCATTTTAGCATTTTAACCTAACTGTTTCTGACTAGAAAAGTGGCGTTTTTCTGTCAAACGGCAGGTCTTTTAATAGAAAATGAAATTTTTCAGTAAAAACTTGTACGTTACAAGATAATTATAAATAAACTGTCCTGTAAAGTACTGATTCATACATTGGCAGGGATCTTTGGTGCCGCGGCGGATTAGTCGTGCGTACTGAGGCGCCGTGCTGCGGTGCGCGCGGCGATTCGCCGTCGGGGGTTCGAAAAAATTCAAATGTTTGTAAAGCTTATGGGACTTAACTACGGGGTCATCAGTCCCTAAACTTACGAACTACTTATGAACTACTTACGAACTAGGACGGCACAAATATCCATGCCCGAGGGGGGATTCGAACCCCCGACCGTAGTGGCCGTGCAGACCGTGACTGAAGCGCCTCAGTCTCCTCGGCCACCGCGGCCGGCCGGGGGTTCGAGATCCACCTCAGACATGGGTGTTTTGTGTTGTATTTAGGTTAGTTTAGCTTAGTCTAAGTACTTTGTAAGCTACGCACTAATAAGCACGCATTTGAGTCTGATAAATTTACAAACATTTGAATTTTTTTGTGGATCGTAGGAGACCTAAATAAGAGAAATGTGGAGCTACTTCACGTTATTATCTATTTTTATTTTATTTAAGTTTCCTTATATAATGCCTTTGCTAACAGAAGGAAATAGTCTGTATTGAGTCGCCTGGGCACGTAACCAAACGGCCTGGACCCTAGCCGACTGGCTTGGTCAGGTGATGTGCTTATCGGCAAGGGATCTCAAATGAAGTCCGTATTTCTAAATTTCACAGGCGGCTCCTAATAAAATTGCATGCTTATTGAACATCAACAAAACAATATGACTGGATTCGTGACTTCCTGTCAGAAAGGACACAGTCATCAAGTAAGAGAGTATGGTATGTGGGTATTCCCCGGGAGAGTGTTGTAGGGCCCCTACTGTTCGTCATCTTTATAAACGATTTGGGAGACAACGTGAGCAGCTCTCTTAGACTGTTTAGCGGTCAAAAGCAGCTGCAAAACGATTAAGATAAGAAATTTGCATGGTGCAAAAATTGGCAGTAGACCCTAAATAAAGAAAAGTACGAAGTCATACAAATAAGCTATAAAAGATACCCGTTAAACTGCATTTACACGATAAAACAGACAAATACAAAGACTATAAGTTCAATTAAATACCAAATAATTACAGATACTGACCACATTAATGGGACCGCGTGGGAGTAGCCGACCGGTCTGAAACACCATGTAACGGATCGCGCGGCCTCCCGCGTCTGAGGTTCGAATTCTCCCTCGGGCATGGGTGTGTGTGTTGTCTTTAGGTTAGTTTAACTTAGATTAAGTAGTTTGTAAGACTAGGAATTGATGACCAACGTAGTCTGGTCCCATAGGATTACAAACATTTGAACATTAATAGGAGAGAACATACCGAAGATATAGTGGGGAATGCTAACGAAGGGCTACTTATCACTTGTAGAATACTTAGAAGGCGCAATAGTTCTACTAACGCAAGTGCCTACAATACACTTGTCCGTCTTATTTTGAAGTACTGCCACGGATTGTGAATTCCCACCAAATGGGAGAGTGAAGGAGAATATAAAGAAAGTTCAGAGGACAGCTCGTTTCGCATTGTCGCGTTACAGGGAATGAGTTTCAGGGAAAGGAGGTCGGAGAGAAATCTTTAAAATAAAGGCACAAACGTCGCGTAGAGATCTATTTGCGAGAAGTATTTCACCAACTTTCTCCTAG
This sequence comes from Locusta migratoria, assembly GCA_026315105.1. NCBI lineage: Eukaryota > Metazoa > Arthropoda > Insecta > Orthoptera > Acrididae > Locusta > Locusta migratoria. The sequence goes on from CM048747.1 coordinate 111,765,976, forward strand.
GAATGCGAACATATTTTGTTAGCACCCATCTGGATAGAGAGACGTGAAAATTAAAATAGGAGAACTTCTTTATAGAATGGAACAGGAAAGCAATATTATGAAAGCGGTTCGATGAACCTTCTGTTAGGCATGTAATTGTGAATTGCCAGTACATACACAGATGTAGATGTAAGAGCTGATGGTAGGGCTCGAGTGTAAACAGAGCTCCCGAAGCAGTGGATCTATAATAACGTGGCCGGATACTCGCACAGCACACTAACCGAATCCGCGAGCCCAACAGAACCGATCGTTGACGGGAAGAGGACACGTTCGGCTGCCAGGACACCATTTGCAGCCCTTATCCAAGATAATCGAGACCATAACTCGTGCGCAAAAGCCCGCACCGGTGGCACTTCCGCAATTATGACCTGATGAAGGGACAGCACGGCTCATTATTCTTGCAGGGGACTTCCAACGACTTGTTGATTGCATTCCACATCGAGTTGTAGCACTTTACCGGGTGGAATGACGTCCTGTCGGGTTGTTAAGTAACCTGTGGAAAAATAGCTAAGCAGGAGTGGCTAGAAGCCAAATGGAAATCTTTAGAAGAATGTATAAGAAGGGGAAAAGTAGAATCTGCCTACAGGAAAATAAAAGAGACATTTGGGGACAAGAAAAACAGCTCTATGATTATCAAGAACTCAGATGGAAAACCAGTTCTCAGCAAAGACGGGAAAGCTGAAAGGTGGAAAGAGTACATAGAGGACCTCTACAAAGGAAATGAACTGAGAGACAATGTTGTAGGAATGCAAGAGGATGTAGATGAAACAGGAGATACTATACTGAGAGTAGAATTTGACAGAGCACTGAAAGACCTAGCTCAGAACAAGGCCCCGGGAGTAGATGGCATTCCCTCAGAGCTACTAAGGTATCTGGGAGAGCCAGCCATTACAAAACTATTTCACCTGGTGTGTAAGATGTATGAGACAGGCGAAATACCCTCAGACTTTAAGAAAAATGTAATATTCACTATTCCAAAGAAATCAGGCGCAGCAGGTATGTAAATCACAGAACCATCAGTTTATAAGTCATGGTTGCAAAATTTTAACAAGAATTATCTACAGGAGAATGGAAAAGCTGGTAGAAGCAGACCTCAGAGAAGATCAGTTTGGATTCAGGAGGAACGTAGGAACCCGGGAGGCAATACTTACCTTACGTCTTATCTTAGAAGATAGATTAAGGAAAGGCAAACCTACATTTTTAGCTTTCGTAGATTTGGAGAAAGCATTTGACAATGTTGACTGGAATACACTGTTTCAAATTCTGAAGTCAGCAGGGGTAAAATATAGGGAAAGGAGAGTTATTTATAACTTGTACAAAAGCCAGACCGCAGTTATTAGACTCGAAGGGCATGAAAGGGAAGCATCAGTTGGGAAGGGAGTAAGACAGGGTTGTAGCCTTTCTCCGATGTTATTCAATTTGTACATCGAGCAGGCGGTGAAGGAAAGCAAGGAAAAATTTGGAATAGGGATTAAAGTTCAGGGGGAAGAAATAAAAACATTGCGTTTTGCTGATGACATTGTAATTCTGTCAGAGACAGCGAACGACCTAGAAGAGCAGTTGAATGGAATGGACAGTGTGTTGAAGAGAGCGTATAAAATGAACATTAACAAGAACAAAACAAAAATAATGGAGTGTAGTCTTAGAAAATCAGGCGATGCCGAAGGAATTAGATTAGGTAATGAGACAATGAAGGTAGTAGATGAGTTTTGTTACTTGGGTAGTAAAATAACATGCGATGGTCGCAGTACAGAGGATATAAAATTCAGAATGGCAATGGGAAGAAAAGCATTTTTGAAAAAGAGAAATTTGCTAACATCGAATATTAATTTAAGGGTAAGGAAGTCTTTTCTGACAGCATTTGTGTGGAGTGTTGCCTTGTACGGTAGTGAAACATGGACGATAAGCAGTGCGGACAGGAAGAGAATAGAGGCTTTTGAAATGTGGTGCTACAGGAGAATGCTGAAGATTAGGTGGGTAGATCACATAACTAATGAAGAGGTACTGAATAGAATTGGCGAGAAAAGGAATTTTTGGCATACCCTGACTAAAAGAAGGGATCGCTTGGTAGGACACATTCTTAGACATCGTGGAATCGTAAATTCAGCATTGGAGGGAAGTGTGTGGGGTAAAAATCGCATAGGGAGACCAAGAGACACGTATAGTAAGCAGATTCAAGTGGATGTGGGTTGTCGTTCTTATGAGGAGATGAAAAGGCTTGCTCAGGATAGAGTAGGGTGGAGAGCTGCATCAAACCAGTCTCCGGACTGAAGACCATAACAACAACAACTTAGAAGATACATTCAGGAAAGGCAAGCCTACATTTTTTAGCTTTTGTTGATTTGGAGAAAGCTTTTGCCAATGTTGACTGGAATACACTCTTTCAAATTCTGAAGTCAGCAGGGGTAAAATACAGGGAAAGGAGAGTTATTTACAACTTGTACAAAAGCCAGACCGCAGTTATTAGACTCGAAGGGCATGAAAGGGAAGCATTAGTTGGGAAGGGAGTAAGACAGGGTTGTAGCCTTTCTCCGATGTTAATCAGTTTGTACATCGAGCAGGCGGTAAAGGAAGGCAAGGAAAAATTTGGAATATGTATTAAAGTTCATGGCGAAGAAATAAAAACATTGCGTTTTGCTAATGACATTGTAATTCTGTCAGAGACAGCAAAGGACCTGGAAGAGCAGTTGAATGGAATGGACAGTGTGTTGAAGAGAGCGTATAAAATGAACATTAACAAGTTGAAAACAAAGATAATGGAATGCAGTCTTAGAAAATCAGGCAATGCTGAAGGAATTAGATTAGGTAACGAAACAATGAAGGTGGTAGATGAGTTTTGTTACTTGGGTAGTAAAATAACATGCGATGGTCGCAGTAGAGAGGATATAAAATTCAGAATGGCAATGGGAAGAAATACATTTTTGAAAAAGAGAAATTTGCTAACATCGAATATTAATTTAAGTGTAAGGAAGTCTTTTCTGAAGGCATTTGTGTGGAGTGTTGCCTTGTACGGGAGTGAAACATGGACGATAAACAGCGCGGAGAGGAATAGAGGCTTTTGAAATGTGGTGCTACAGAAGAATGCTGAAGATTAGGTGGGTAGATGGCGTAACAAATGAAGAGGTACTGAACAAAATTGGTGAGAAAAGGAATTTCTGACATCCCCTGAGTAAAATAAGGGTTCGCTTGGTAGGACACATTGTTAGACATGAAGGAATCGGAAATTTAGCATTGGAGGGACGTGTGTGGGGTAAAAATCGCAGAGGGAGACCAAGAGACGCATATATTAATCAGATTCAATGGATGTGGGTTGCCGTTCATATGAGGAGATGAAAAGGTTTTCTCAGAGTAGGGTGGACAGCTGCATCAAACCAGTTTCCGGACTGAAGACCGTAACAACAACAACATGGGAAATTATGAATGGATGTGTGTCAATTATCCGAGTACTTCGTGGGATGTTTCGGGTGCGGAGCGCGAAGCCAGAGGGGCAGATGAAGCATACGAGTAGGAAGAGAGCTTGTGAATGGGCGTTTTGGAGAAGCGGGCTTTCAGCTTTCAGCTGGCGGCGGCACGTGTGCTTGAAAAGAGCAGCGGCGGTGGCGGGTGGCTGTAACGGCGGTCATTATACAGGGATTGCCTGGGGCTGGGGCTGGGGCGGTCGATGCGCCGCGGGGCGCGCGCCCGCCCAGCCAATCGATAGCCGCGCGCCTCAAGACGCGGGCACACCCACGGGCGCCCCAGGCACCCGGAAGGAAACCTCTCGCGACATTCGAGACTTTGTTGCACAGTGCACATTGTGTATCAGACGATAACAACTTGCAGGAAGAGCTCACACATCTGAAGAGCATTTTCAAAGCAAATGGATATTCGCAGCAACAGATTCGCAGAGCATTCGATGTGAGTCCAAGAATGCAAGCACGAGACGTAGAAGAAAACGACGAAAACAATAGTTATAGATCAAGATCCTTCTTGCCTTACGTGGGCGCTCTTAAATCAAAGATAAGCCGCATTCTCGACAAACATCGTGTTAAGGTTATCTTCCGGCCACCAGTGAAGATTGAGGCCTCACTCGGGTCAGTAAAGGATGATTTGTTGCTTCGCAAGTCAGGTATGTACTAGATCCCTTGAGGAAATTGTGATAATTCATATACAGGCCATACAATACGCACTGTCCACGAGAGATGCGTTGTACACAGAAGATATACTCGCCTATTACAGCCAGACAAGTCAGCTGTGGCTGAACATTGCTTCCATGAACTATAGTGATGTGAAGATTTTGACACCCCTATCTTCGTTTTGGGATGCTATATTTAAGGAAGCTGTTGAAATTAGACTGGCCAACAACTTATTAAACGGAGATAAAGGTTTTAATTTAGACAAAGCTTGGAACCCTGCACTTGGAGTATTGAAATCACAGAGAAGACGTGAAGGTGTTGCCGCCGCCGAGCATATATCGATAAGTGAACACCGGAGCTCTTCCGCCACGGGGGGCGCACGCGTGTCAGTACCTCGATATGCAGTAAACCAGCATCTGTGACGCGCACGCGCATTGCCACCGCGATCAGGCTTATAAGGCCGCGCCAAGCACTTCGTCGACAGTCTTCGACTCACTCTGAAGATGGCCGGAAGGTACGCGGCAGAAATATCAGCGGTAGAAATAAATTTTATGCGGCTGCATTCCCGAAATCGAATGGACTATATATTACGCCGTGAAAAGTTGAAAGTGCACAATAACCAGCTCATTCAATTGAGACGTGTATCGAGGAACGGCGCCATGGGGGAAATGGTACGGCACTGCAACACACGTAAACTACCGGCCTATTCAATTGACGTCAATTTGCAGCAAGGTTTCGGAACATATCCTGTATTCAAATATTATGAATTATCTCGAACAGAACGATCTATTGACACCAAGGTCAACACGGATTTAGAATATATCGTTCATGCGAAACACAACTAGCTCTTTATTCACACGAAGTGATGGGTGCTATCGACAAGGGTTCGCAAATTGATTCCTTATTTCTTGATTTCCAGAAGGCTTTTGACACCGTACCTCACAAACGGGTTATGCGTGGTTACGGTATATCGCCCCAAATTTGCGACTGGATAGGGGATTTCCTGTCAGAGAGAACACAGTTAGCAGTAATCGGCGCGCCGCAGTCCCCTCGGCCACCGCGGCCGGCTATGTACATCTACATGGGATACTCTGCAAATCACATTTAAGTGCCTGGCAGACGGTTCATCGAACCACCGTTATACTATTTTATCTCCCATTCCACTCTCTAATAGCGCCTGGGAAGAAAGAACACCTGAATCTCTCCGTTCGAGCTTTGATTTCTCGTATTTTATTCAAAATGTTCAAATGTTTGTTAAGCTTATGGGACTTAACTACGGGGTCATCAGTCCCTAAACTTACAAACTACCTATGAACTACTTACGAACTAGGACGGCACAAATATCCATGCCCGAGGGGGGATTCGAACCCCCGACCGTAGTGGCCGTGCTGACCGTGACTGGAGCGCCTCAGTCACCTCGGCCACCGCGGCCGGCCGTATTTTATTCCGATGATCATTTCTATCTATGTAAGTGGGAGTCAACAATATATTTTCGCATTCGGAGGAGAATGTTGGCGATCGTAGTTTCGTTAGCAGCCCACACCGCAGCGATAAGCGCCTTTGTTGTAATGATTCCCACCCCAGATCCTGTATCATTTCCGTAACGCTGTCTCCCCTGTATCATGACAATACGAAACGAGCTGCCCTTCTTTGGACTCTTTCGATATCCTCCGTCAAACCCACACTGGGCAGCAATACCTCAAAAATGGACGAACAAGCGTAGTGTATGCAGTTTCTTTTGTAGTTCTGTTGCATGTTTTAAGGGTTATGCCAATAAAACGCAGTCTCTGGTTCGCCTTTCCCACGATATTATTTACAAGTTCTTTCCAATTTAAGTCTGAAGTAATAGTAATTCCTAGGATCTCGACCTTTACCATATTAGAGTTTACCAAAGTTGGACAAATTTTACACGTTTTCAAAATATATAATTTAAACTAAGACGTCTATCAATAACGGGGTCAATTCATAGGTTATAAATGAATAAATTCTGCGTTCGATGAGACCAAAATTGAATTTTTCCAGCCGCACTTTTCTGTCGAGCCCCACCTTAAAGTTGTACCATTTCTCATCACCATTCAATACTGCTTAAATACAGTTCTTCAGTGTTGTACAGGGTGAATCAACTAACACTTGCACCGCAAATATTGCGGAAACGGAAAGTGCGACTGATGTGCGGTTTCGCAGAATGGATTGGTTATCAGGAGCTCGTATTTTCAGCCAACAAACAAATTGTAATATTACTTAGAAAGTGTATTTTTTATGCAAACGCACAGTTTTTTTAAATGGAACAATGGTTGTTTCTATCATACACTGGAATTTTTGAGACCAGTTGTGTACAAAGAATTTTGAATGACATTTTTATCACGATTAGTTTGGCAGCTACAACCGTTCAAAGTTTTGGGGCCGGAGGCTGCGATAGCGTGTCTGACTGGCCGAGTGGATAGCCCCCGGGGCACGGCCCACTGTCTCATGACCACCAGCCAGTGAGCTACGCTGTAGTAGCCTCCGCCCCCAAAACTTTGAATGGTTGTAGCTGCCAAACTAAGCGTGATAAAAATGTCATTCAAAATTCTTCGTACACAGCTGGTTTCAAAAATTCCAGTGCTTGATAGAAACAATGTTCCAATTGAAAAATTGTATGTTTGCAAAAATAAATAAATAAATAAATAACAAAAATAAAAAAAAACACTTTCTAGGTATTTTTACAATCTGTTTATTGGCTAACAATACGAGTCCTTGACTACATATACTATATTAAATATAGTACTATAGCAGTCAATTGTCTCGTAATTATTGATTATAGTAGTACAGTGAAATATTAAAATTGTTGAATAAATAAAAAGGTAATATTAAAAAGCAATTTCATGTAAAATGTGATATTATCCATTCAACTAAGATGGCTACAGAATGAGAACAAAATTCTTGAACTCATTTAGTGATTTTACATTTCGAATTAAGAAAATTTTGCTTAAAAATACGAAAAAACAGGATACGTACCTAATTTAACAGATGTCCACCTTGAAATATAATTGCGCCAGTCGGCTTTTCAAAGTCTATAACTTAGTATTCGGAGTCCTTCAACCCATCACTCGGCTCCTCAGTGTCAGTAATTTTCATCGATTCATATTCACAGTCCATGTCTTCTTCAACATCTGGTCCGTTTACTTTATCTGGTTGGAGGCAGTCAGTGAAGGAGTTCCCCTTGCAATTGGCACTGACCAGTGAGCACTTCTCAATCCAAGACTTCCGACAACCCCCCTCCCCCCCCCCCACACACACACACCTTGTCGCATTTGCAGAAAATTTTGGAGAGAAGAGACAAGCTGATTCCTTAGAGTTAGGAAAGGGGTCAAGACCAAACTTCGAAGCCTGCCATCCCGGAGGAGCCGATCCATCTTGTGCCCTTATCGCATTTGTGCTTACAGCTAAGTTCTCAAGCAATGTTCGTGGGATGCTGCTTATTTCGTAGTAGGGATACTAGGTTGAATGTGGAGTTCACTAGCACTTGGAATCGCAATTTATATAAAAGTGTCTTCTGCCCTACCTACGCAGAGGATTGTTATAAATCATAGACCAGCTTCCACAATAGCTTTAGCTTGAGGGTCGTGCTCTAAAAAAAGATTTGATTTGTGCAACGCCGGGTTTTCAGCTGGTCGTAAATATAACCAACTAAAAGATTAAGCAGTATGCGGGCGGCAGACTAGTTAACGGACGACAATAAATTTGCAGAAGCGGACATTGGAATATCATCCTTGTTGACCTGTATCGGATAAAACTACTCGGCAGTGGTGGAATGGCCGAACGCTCTAAGGCACCTTGCTTGCGGAGCGCGCGGTTGCTTTCCGTCGGAGGTTCGACTCCTTCCTCTTGTAAGGGTGTTTGGGTTGTCCTTAGGTTAGTTTTAAGTAGTTTGTAAGCCTAGGGACATAACCGCTGTAGTTAATTCCCATAGATTTGCAAACAAATGAACATTTTGAGAAACTACTCTTTTCCTTCTTGTCGGTGTTCTACGCCACACAGCGTCGCTCTTCGATTACTCTTCCTGCATGGCCGTGTCCAACATCGTACGCCCCACTCCATCGACCCAATGCAGCCGATGTCTTCCTCATTTTCTGTGTCGTAGTATCTACTGCCACATTTCAGAAGTCTTCTTTCCTCTGGAATTCTTGTGAGGTGTCCGTGTCGTATCTGGTCGTTAGGTTTTCAAAATGTTCAAATGTTTGAAAATCTATGGGACTTAACTACTGTGGTTATCAGTCCCAAGGCTTACAAAGTAATATCCTTACTAACTCCAATCTGTTATTATTTTGTCTCTTCTTATTCGTTCACAACTTCGGCTCCAAAACTATTTCCACCGCCTTCAATTTCTTCTCACAGAAAGAGAGCTACTTTTCTCAAAATTTTCATCTATTTTTCTACGGAAAACAATAAGGCTGCTGAAATGCCGTCCTTCCCTGACCTATTACGTGCTTCACTGTCCACTATAATTAGGAACAGTCTCGTGTTATTGATCGCGGACACCAAACTAATTTAGAGTAAATCCCACCGCCACAAGACCGGGAGACGGAAGTTCATAATCAGTGCGATAGAGAGCAGCTGCGGTCAGATTCGATTCGGAAGCGGAAGCAAAGGAAGCGATAAACTGTCTCTGGTCAGAAAACTAACAACAACAAAAGCGATAAACACGTTTTATACAAAAACAATCCCCAGCTCGAATGACGCTGTACCCAGGGATAAAAAAGCAAGGTAAAGAATTGCAAAATGGCACTGGGATTCAACTGCTTAATTGACGAAACGGTTTTCATAGATATTACGATGTATGACGTAAACAAAATAAATATACCAGGGCGATTAGTTCTGGGATACCGTCTTCCAGAACACTAAAATGTTTGTAATTCTATTGGACGAAACTACGTTGGTCACCATTCCCTAGACTTACAAAGTAGTTGAACTGAGGTAAACTAACCTAAGGACAACTCACACATCCATGTCCGAGGGAGGATTCGAACCTCCTACGCGGGAGACCGCGCGATCCGTAACATGGCGCTCCAGACCGCTCGGATATTCCCACACGGCTACAAATCACTAATGTATGATCATACTGGAGAAGTAACATTACACAAGATGGCAGAAGTAAAAGTGAAATCATTAATAGTGTACTACTAATGAAATTAGCTTACAATGTGGTCGGGAATCGGGGCGCAATAGTCCACAAATTGTAAGTTATGGTGTCTTCGAAGTTTGTTAGGATTAGAATGAGAGGCGCGAATATCCAAGAAAGGACACTACAGCGAATGAAACCGAAGTCTCAGCCTTTGGAGCGTTGTAATTACTACGCGCTATCACATGGTCTGGGCTACTATCAAAGCCATACGTCTTGGATCAATAGTTTATAACCGACAATAAAAAAGAAAGTTTAATAGAGAATGTCCCTGGCTGAGGCATATTTACCAGCTGTAAGGGAGGATATATGTTGCAAATATATAATACTTGTAAAGGTGCAGCGTTGAATCCACTGTGAATTACTGTGCAGGCCTCACTATCTCCGAATAACGTTTCCAACCCTCATCTCCTTGAACATCTTAGCTGCAGTAGTCCGTAGTTCTCTATACGCAATTTACCCACTCACACGCACACACAGGCACTAAATATACGAGTCTTTTGGTTCAGAATGTATTCCATCATCGGATCCCTTCTTTTAGTTAAATTACGAGACGATTTATTTCCGACAGTTCCATTCAATATTTTATTAAATACAAAGTATAACCACGGAATTTTCAGTGTTCTTCTGTGGCACCACAATTGAAAATCTCCTCCTGTATCCATTGCGTATTTACACGTTTCACTTGGCTACTATTCAGAAAAAAAAAAAACACATTTCAACGACGGAACTCTCAACAGTTCAATCTATATTTAATAAAGAAAAACATTTCTTCTCTTTACTGCTCTAATATCGAAATTCATGCTCTCCTTTCAGTGCCTCATTCTCATCTAATTCCCTCCTCATCGCCTGATTTTATACGAATACATTCCATTATGACTGATTTACTTTTGTTACTGTTCATCTCGTACTCTCAAAACAATGACCAGATTGTTCAGCTGCTTGTATTTTTCATCTCATAATTATATTACCAGTAAACAGAGTACTGGTAATATAATTACCAGTAATTATATTACCAGTACTCAGTGTACAGAAAGAATAAAATCGAAGATAAGCTGTAACTCTACCTAACTCCACTCGGGGCCGTGGACTCATGACCGCCGGTTGACTGTAGCTGGATGCAAGATAACAAACCAATGTGTTTGTTGTTGTGAGGAGTAGCATCTAGCTCTCAATATAGAAACTTGTAAAGTGATTCAAACGTGTAGGTAAAGCAATCCCGTATTTTTCAAATAAGGTATTAAATTTGTGCTGCTTGAAGTCATCGTGTCGATGAAATATCAGTCCGTAACGTTGCGCAGCAAGTGTAGCAGACAAAAGGCAGTATAGCCGGTTGAAAAATGAGGCTGACAGGAAGTGTGCACTAGTTACGCAGGAGCACCGAAATGATATATCCAGGTCCACAGAACAATGTATAATTAATTAGGGGAAAGGCAGACTTTGGAAAAAAGAAAAGCAGCTTCATGAATATGAAGAGCTCAGATGGAAAACCACTACTAAGCAAACAAGGGAAAGCTGAGAGGTGGAAGGAATATATTGCGGGCCTATACAAAGCCAATGAACCTGAAGGCAGAATTGTACAAAGGAAAGTAGAGGAAGATGAGATAGGAGATTCGATAATGCGAAAGAATTTGACAAAGATCTGAGTCGAAACAAGGTCCCCGGCTTGGATGATTTCATCTGAACTGCGGACATAGTTGGGAGATCCAGTAATGGAGAAACTGTTCCACTTTTTGTGCAAAATATATGAGACAGGAGACATACCCTGTATGAAAATTATAGAACTGTGAGTTTAATAAGTCATTACTGCAAAACAATAACACGAATTATTTACGGAAGAATGGAAAAACTGGTAGAATCCGACCTCGGGGAAGATCACTTTGGAATTATGAGAAATGTAGGAACACGACAGGTAATACTCACATGACGACTTATCTTAGAATATGGGTTAACGAAAGGTAAACTTACATTTTTAACTTTTGTATATTTGGAGAAAGCTATTGATATTGTTGAATACATTCTTTCAAATACTGAAGATAGCAGGAGTGAAATACAGGGAGCGAAGAGTTACATTTCTACAAAACCCAGAAAGCAGTTATTAGAATCGAAGGGCATGAAAGGGACGCAGTGGTTGGGGTGTAAGGAAGGGTTGTAGCCTTTCCCCAATGTTTTTCTATCTGTATATTGAGCAAGCTGTTAGGCAATGAAACGAGAGATTTGGAGAGGAAATTAAAGTTCAGGGAGAAAAAAACTTAGCGGTGTGCCGTTGACATTGTAATTCTGTCCAAGACAGCAGACGACGTGGAAGAGCAATTGAACGGATGGACAGAGTCTTGAAAGGAGATTATAACATAAATTTTAACAAGATTAAAATAAGGGTAATGGAATGCAGTCTTAGACAATCAGGCCATGCTGATGGAATTACATTAGGTAACGAAAAAAATAAAGATGGTAGATGAGTTTATTTGGGTAGCAAAATAACTTCTGATGGCCGAAGTAAAGACGATATGATGTGCAGAATGGTTATGGGAAACAAAGCATTTCTAAAGAAGCGAAATTTGTTGCCATCCAAAATTAATTTAAATGTTGGGAAGTCCTTTCTTAAAGCATTTGTCTGAAGTGTAGCATTGTACAGAAGTGAAAAGTGGACGATAAAGAGTACAGCCAGAAAGATGATAGAAGCATTTGAAATGTGGTCCTACAGACGAATGCTGAAGATTAGATGGGTAGAAACGAAATTTGTGGCATATTTTGATGAAGAGAAGGATCGATTGGCGGGACACATCCTATCAAAGAAACGTCGGTTTAGCACTAGAGGGAAGCGTGTGGGGTAAAAATCGTAGAGGGAAACAGAGACGATACAGAAGCAGGTTCAGAAGGATGTAGGTTGCCGTTCTTATTCAGAAATGGAAAGCCTTGCATATGACAAAGTAACTTGGAGAGCTGCATTAAACCAGTCTCAAGACTGAAGACTAACAACGTGAATTACTGTGGAGGCCTCTCTATCTCCGAATAACGTTTCCAACCCTCATCTCCTTGAACATCTTAGCTGTAGTAGTCCGTTGTTCTCTATATGCAATTTACCCACTCACACACACACGCAGACAATAAATATACGAGTCTTTTGGTTCAGAATGTATTCCATCATCGGATCCCTTCTTTTAGTTAAATTACGAGAAAATTTATTTTCGGCAGTTCTATTCAATATTTTATTAAATACGAAGTATAACCAGGAAATTTTCAGTAATCGATACAGGGCACTATGAAATGCAACGAGCATTTAACGACATTAGTGCAGAAAGCGGATGGTCGCCTTGGATTTATTGTGACGATTTTGGAAAGGTACTGGCCATCTGCTAATGAGACAGCGAATAGGACATTTGTGCGAATCATCCTTGAGCGCAGTCAAATGTTTCGTATCCCCATCAGATCGGTTTAAAGTAAGACTCGATGCAATATGTAGGTGGGCTATTTGTTACTGATCGTTTTGATCTGTGTGTGTTACAGCAATACTTCGGCAACTGCGAAAGGAAGGCGACTTTCTTATCGAGAAATGGTATTGCGGAAATTTGGAGGCTTGGATTTTGAAGCCGAGTGGAACACAAAAGGAAATGACTGATTGACTGACTGATAGTGGTATTCTCCTCCGAGCCCGTAAATAGATGATTTGTGCTTTACAGCGACTAAAAATAAAAAATAAATAAATAAATAAAAATAATTAAAAAAATGAAACGCTTCTTGAATAAGGCTCTGGAAGTGTTGTTGAGGTATAGCAGTCCGTGCTGGTTCCACGTATTGCCAAAATTGACCTCGTGTAGCAGCGGATGGTAGCTCTCGAACTAGTCGCTCCCCCATCATCGACGAGATGATTTTCGTAGACGAGAGACCAAGGAAGGCCAAGACAGAAAAGCAATCCGATGGTGAACGGAGGAGTCTGTACTATTTTGTGCCATGTATTATTGCGCTTTATCCTGCTGCCGTGTGGCCGTCGGCCGTCGGCCGTCGGCATGAGATGGGAGGGCAACAGACGCTATCAGGGATGTATCGCTGGCTGGTTAACACTAACCTGAAACAGTGGCAAATTCAGGATCTTAGTCTGTGGGAGGCTGAGATCATAGAAATTTTGTGGCTTCGTACCTCAAAATGCTTATTAAAAATTAAAATTAAAACCCTCATGCTCTTTGGCTAACCCCCTACCCCACCCCCCGGATTCGCCGCTGAGGACTGCAGGAGTGGAATTCAACACGAACCCAAACGGTGAGACTAGATGCAAGGTAAGTATCTTGATGCAATGCAATAGTTCACACCATCCGGTGAAGTTTGACAATATTTGGAAGTAGCAAAGAAAAAAAAATCCAGTTCGTCTCTGGTTGAATGCCAAGGTGTGTAGCCGGGAACACTCAGTACGGATTTCATGATTTCTTCATTCGGGGCTCTAGTTTCAATCGTATTATCTTTTGTGTAACGTGGTAGCTCCGAAATAAATTTGACAACTACTTTGAGTTCCATCCGGATGGCCAGTTGCGTAGGATGTCGACTGGACTGGGCTTCACTGCTAGAAATGTGATTTGCGTCAATTATCTGAAAGGAAGCACAAAGCGAAGCGAATACTGCAGCTTCACGAGAATGCCGGAGCAAACAGGCGCCACCGGTATCCCAGTGCTGCCAACCACGCAAGGCACGGCAGCCAATTAGCAGCACCCTGGAACGCCAAACACACACACACACACACACACACACACACACACACACACACAACTTTCCACAGACGCATATCCTTCATTTTCCCTGACGTACGTAGGAGAACGATCGTCTCTTATCTGAACGGTTTTTGGTTGTACCACTCCTTTTCATTTCCAATTTAGCCGGCCGCGGTGGCCGAGGGGACTGAGGCGCTCCAGTCACGGTCTGCACGGCCACTACGGTCGGGGGTTCGAATCCCCCCCCCCCTCGGGCATGGATGTTTGTGCCGTCCTTAGTCATAGCTAGTTCATAAGTAGTTTGTAAGTTTAGGGACTGATGACCCCGTAGTTAAGTCCCATAAGCTATACAAACATTTGAACATTTGAACATTTCCAACTTAACAGTTAAAACCAATCATACGGTGCGTACATAGTTAACAAAAAAATCCCAGGAATATCCAAGGCGGCAGCGAATATAGAATATACATTGGCGTGGGGGGGGGCAAAATTTATGCAAAGATAAATTAAGTATTTTTAAGTAGACACCGTGCGATATTTTGTATCAGCTTTTCTGCTCATATTCAGAGGGTGAGTTGCGCTGAACCTGTTTTACTTTACGGAGATCAAGCTTTTTGATCGTTGACATTAAATCATAAAATTATATCTATTTTTTCTTTATATTCATTATTTTGAGATGGACGGGTCCCCAGCCCCCCCCCCCCCCCTCACCTTACAAACGCTCCTAATCCACGGGTGTCCATGTCAGTGATTTATATACAACTTGTATGTTAAATTTCAGCTGTCTCAGCGTGTCAACCATATATGTTCATACTTTCTTAGCAAAACCTGGAAGAAAGAACTAATATTACAACATGAAAATAAATTGCAATTCAATTCCGCTCTCATAGCAGACTGTTACATGGCATATTTACAAAGATCGAATAAAAGATAGTAATCAAGCAATTCTTTGAACGTACAACCTCCTGGAAATGAGATTGCAAAATTACAACATGGCGGCCAATGCAAAATGATGAGCAAACATATGATGGTACAAGCACGCTGCACTTCTACACTCAGAGTCCAGGTCCAATAGACATCACTAATCCAACCGATATCAAAGGCAATACAGAAGAGAGACTTTTCATCAATGTGTTTCTGACACAAAATAATCGCTAAAATATGTTTGGAATATATTGTGGAGCCGCGGTGGAGTAGCCGAGCGGTCTAAGGCGCCTCGCTGCGGAGCGCGCGGTTGTTCGCCGTCGGAGGTTCGAGTCCTCCCTGGGGCATGGGTATGGGTGTGTGTGTGTGTGGGGGGGGGGGGGTCCTTAGGTTAGTTTACTTGCATTAAGTAGTTTGTAAGCTACGGACTGATGACCAAGCAGTATGATCCGATAGATTTACAAACATTTGAACATTTTTTGAATATATCGTGAAACCGAGTCCTCAACAGCTCGGGTGTTTTTAATCTGCTTACCTCAATTGAAAAACAGTAATAAGCAGAAATAACGCTCGAAATAGTGCGTTCTGCGTATGTGCTTATAAACCATCTCCGCTGCGTATCCAAGGGTGCACGGGAGAACAGAACTAAACCCATTTCTCCTTGGCAAAACCGTCAGCTGAAATCGTAGCTTCATCCGTTCTACCGCTACGTGACAGGCTATCATACCTGACGAACACATTCACGCCGTTAGCTAAAATCATGGTCTAAAAATCGCTGTCTCGATTGTTAGCGCTTTAGAACCAAATGCCGGTTATTAGTAAAAATTATAACAGAGAGCAAACGAATAGGAAAAGTACCGAAAATAAAATACCGATATCGTTATTAACGTTTATCCCCATCACTACAAAGCATCCTTCGTACTGCAAGAAGTGCCGCAAATGTCACAAAATTGTTCCAGAAGATGGGATCACTGAACTCTCAGCCACATCCAGTTCAATCACGACAATTGTATACGTTCCTTTTATTAGTTCAGTTCTAGAATATAAGTTTGGGCTAAGATGAATGGTGCTACCAGAACAGGAAAAGACTTCATGTTACAGTATCTGCAAAGTGAAGCAGAGAATCAAAATTAACTCGACTTCCAAGACACAATTGGAACGAATTAATCCTAATTAATGGTTTTTGAAATCTCATGTGATAGATTACACCAAGATGATCGCTCAAGAGGTCAGCTGCTTAATTAGTTACACGCAAATCCATGACACACTAAATCTGAGAACCGGGAGCAGCACTTCTGGAGAAAGGATATTGTGGAGCCACAACCTACGGGTTTTTCCAGAATGAGATTTTCGGTCTTCCTGGCAAAGTGTGCCTTAAAATGGTATAATTTTGGAGATACATACCGCGTATGTCACTGCTTTGTGTAAAATGTGTTTGGAATAGAATTATATTAAATAAGCAATACATTAAAACATGTACGACGCTGCAATTTTTCTGCGCGACTCTGTGGACCACGGAACCGGAAAGAACTGTATCATTCACAATACTCCCCAGACTTAAGTCCTTGTGACTGATTTCATTCCGAAGATTAAGGAAGCACTTCATGGAATTCGCTTCAGAACTGTTCCAGAGATTCGACAGACAGTAGACCTCTCCATTCTACGTCTTCCACCTCGTTGCAAACGGTTTCTGCACAACGCTGGTGACTACTTTGAAGGACAGTAACAGGTGCAAATATGTAACACTTTTGTGTAGGTTGTGAATAAATAGTTGCCACTAAGTTCCAAACCTCGCATTATTTTCAACAATAACTTAGTTTTTTTTAAATGTATAACCCATATTACTCACGAAATCAACAGTGTCAAAAAACACAAAAAGAATGACGTTGCTTGCATCGAAATAAGTCCATTACATCCGGAGAAACTCGCTTGGGTCTCGGGACGCGCGAACATCCCGCTTCATATATTTCAAATGACATCTTCGCTTCACATTTTCTCTGGATGTAACTAACTTGCAGCGATGTGATCATCGCCATTCTTTCTCTGACTTTCCATGCTATTTCGGAACAAAAAATATGAGAGATGTATTAAAAAAAGTTTCCGTTGAAAATATTTGTTTACGTTTTAGACTTATGAAAAGCCCCTGCCGAACGTTAATGGCAGTGAAAGTCGTTTTTGAATATGTATTGTAGTCCGAGATACTTGGGGCGAGAAGTTCAAGTAGGACAGCCTATATTACTTCCCATTATGTATACCACAAGTAAAACACGAGACACATTATAGGCCACACGGAGGCTCACGTGCAGCTATTTTCCCTGAACCGAGTGAGGTGGCGCAGTGGTAGCACAACGGACTTCCATTCCGAAGGACGGTGATTCAAATCCACCTCCGACCATTCTGATTTCTGTGCTTTCCCTAAATCAGACCAGGCATATGCCGGGATGGTTCCATTGTAGGGCACGGCCGATTTCCTGCCCCATACTTATTCAAACATCCGAGCCTAAGTTTCGTCTCAAATGACCACGATGTCGATGGGACATTAAACTGTAAGAGTGCGTTTTGCTGCC
Organism: Locusta migratoria; assembly: GCA_026315105.1. Classification (NCBI taxonomy): domain Eukaryota; kingdom Metazoa; phylum Arthropoda; class Insecta; order Orthoptera; family Acrididae; genus Locusta; species Locusta migratoria. The sequence goes on from CM048747.1 coordinate 111,783,482, forward strand.
CCCTCGCAGTTGGCAGCTGGCTGCTCGCTGCTGGTACCTTACAGCTCGCTGCTCGCCGGCAGCCTTGTTGCGTTCAGGCTGCAGGCACCTCGCTGCTCGCCTTGTGTATTCTCCTGCTGCTGTTACATTATAGCTGAGTGCACAAATGCAGTGGCTGAAGTATGAAACATGTTCTCCACATCGTCTTCCGACAGTGACAGTGATTTTTTCTCTCCAAAAATGTAATTGGAAAGGAGGAAGAAGAGGAGGTATGGAGTGCATCCTTTTAATGCTGAACATCCTCAATACGCACACATTCACAAGTACGTACTACCAACAGCTCAAAACTTGCCAGATCGCTTTTTCAGACATAATAATCATCTGCTTCAGATCTTCACTCCTTGTTACCTGTACTAAAACTACCTCTAACAAACAACAATGTGCGCGATGCTCACGAGAATTCCACGCGCGCAACAGTCAAACGCCGCTCCACTAGCGTGACCTTGAAGCAACCAATCACAGTGCAAGTTTCGGGCCGGGCCGGGTCGTAGCGCGAAACACAAACCAGTTTGATATCATCGCCTGGCGAGGATCGTAGCGAGCAGCGAGCTGGGCGAGCTGCGATGGTGCACGCTAAATAAGCCGGTAAGGCTCTGTGGGTCTGATTCATCATCGCCGTGCCATGTCGGCGAGCAGCGAGGTGGCAGCATAAACGCACCCTAAGATTCCTTCCGGCATAGGAGAAGGCTGAAGAGCAGAGCAGAGCAGCTGTGGGTGTGGGTGTGCCACGCGGAGGGCCCGGCTGCTCCCGTGACGTCTGCAGCCAAGGCTGAGCGCTGAGCCCGCCTGACACTGAGATACGCCCCGCCAAGGCCGACACCTGCCGCCGCCGCCTGCCTAGTGCCGGCAACCTCACACGTCTGGCCGCCCAGCTATCTTCCCGCCTATCACGTATCTCGCCCAACAAACAAAATCTGTGTAATCGCCGTATTCGTTCCGCTTCCTTATTTTCGTTGGAACTCCACATGTAATTTGTTTCTTACAATGCGTATGTAATACACTGGCGGAAAGAAATTAGAACACCCTGAAAGACGCCCCCTATTTTTATCCGATGGCGGCATATGCCACCTAGGGGATAGTAGATGGTTTCAATACGGTCCGCCAACGTCTGGCGGTAAACATAGCTGCTGCAACGCAATGTGTTAATAGGGAATGTTTACAGTCGCAAGGCTCAGTGTGATATCAACGAGTGAAGCAAATAGACGCCATGGTACGGTGCTTCCTACAGACGACAGAATTTGAAAAATGACAAATTGTGCGTTCCGAGTGTTGCAGTGGTCACGTGAGCATTCTAACACCTGTACGCGAGGTTCGAGCGTCGACAAAGCTCAGACGCCCCTCAAGGGCAGCAGCGGCAGATCGTACAGCTACCACAGCATTCATAACAGAATTTGTGAGTCCAGACTTTTCAACACTAACTCTTGCCAACAAGTTTCAATCAGTTGCAGTACGGACACGTACACCCCTAGCCCGTCTTCCACCTATCATCAGCATCGACGTGCACGCCTCGACTGGTGCCATCAGAAGATCGCTTGGATGATGAAATGGCGTGCCGGGGTCTTCAGCGATGACACTAGATTCGGCAGTACTGAAGAACCCGATACCACCCGTGTGCATTGAGCTGTGAATATATCGACTGGCACGTATTAAAATAATAATAAAAATAATAAATAAAAAAATTCGCCGCGCGGGAGTAGCTGAGCGTTCTGGAGCGCCACGTTACACATCGCGCGGCCTCCCGTGTCGGGGGGTTCGAATCCTCCCTCGGGCATGGATGTTTGTGTCGTTCTTAGATTAGTTTAACGTAGTTCGTTAAGTCTAGGGACTGATGACCAACGTAGTTTGGTCCCATAAGAATTACAAACATTTGAAAATTTCTGAAAAAACACGCGGGAAAACAAAACTGCGGAACAAAAAACAAAGACAACGAAACTTTCCTTTGCAATATTGTTCTGCCAAGCTGTTGCCATTACGAACAATCAACGTTTCAAATGATTAGTGTTCTTTTTAATTAAAACATGGGACTCGGACAGGTGGATGGGTGTAGGTAAATTCATCAGATTGTATTGTAAAAATCACACACACACACACACACACACACACACACACCAATTCTACAATCGAGCTCGTCTGGGATATGACGGGACGACAACTGACACGTCTGAATCGACAGCACTCAACTCTTGCTGAACTACGTGCGTACCGTGGCATTATTCTCAACCTTCCAACATTTGTCTCTCGATCGACCACAACGTCGCCATGAATGCAAAAAGGAAGTTCTTTAACATGCAGAGTGCTAATCATGAACTATGTCTAGAAATTACTGACGTCTTGTGTAAGCCTACATTTACTATTTAGTAAATATACCTTCATTAACGTACGTAAGATGATAAAATCCATAAATTTCCAGATTGGTGAGCGATATGAATTATTTTTTTAATTACATATCGATTTCGTTCCCATGATGACATCATCAGTGCAGAATACAAGTCATTGGTGATTCATCTACTACGAATAAAACATTGAAGTCAGGTCCATAGAATGACTAACAAGGTCTTCCTAGTACAAGTTTAAAAGGGATAAATTGAAACTGGTGAAAAGAGCTTGGCTACGTCCCACGTTGGATATATGATTTATAGGAACACCTACATCCAGTGCAGCAATCATTATAGTGCAGACAAGTCGTCAGTACTTATTGTGTGTGTTTATGACATTTAAAGCAACGCCATCCCAGGAAGATTACCCCTAGACAAACGAAGAGAGTCTAAAGTAGAATCAAACCAATACATTATATATATATATATATACATATACAGAAAAGGAAAAATAGCGTTACAGTATTTAATCTACATCGTTTCACCGAGCGAGGTGACTTAGTGTGAACACACTGGAGTCCTATTCGGGACAGCCAGATTTAGGTGTTTGTGATTTCCCCTCAATCGCTTCAGGCAAGTAGCAGGATGGTTCGTTTGAAAAGGAACTGCCAATTTGCTTCTCTATCCTTAGCAAAAATAATCCGAGATGATGCTCAGACCATAATTACCATGCTGTCTAAGAGACGTTAAATGTTAACGGTTACAATACAATTACACTTTTAAGGGGCAGACCTCAGTCGCAAATAATCGTAACCAGGTTTCAAAGTCGCTATGGGCACCTTCTTTAGACGAAGAGCTAGTTATCTGTCGACGTTAGCAGCGTACTTAGGAACGCTTAACAGAATGTTTTATCTGTAAGAGTGGAACAAGGGACTGATAACCGTCGCTGTTTAGTCCCTTCCAAAAACCAACAACCAACCGTTAGCAGCGGAGACATAGCAGTGCCTAGTGACTGCTCCGCCTGGCCACAATTATTTACTTTTTAGGTATGACTATCTGATTATGTCAGATATTTTATCTATTATTTTAGATCTTGACATGTAGTTTTAACATATTCATCTTCGTCTGAAGAAGCGTCATTGAAACCTGGTTACGATTATATTCGTACTTTGCGAATGAGGGCTGCCCCTTAAAAGTTTAATTGTATTGCAACAGTCGCTGATTCACAGCCATGCACAAAAATGATCGGTTCTTACCTGCCCAGGTATCTAAGGCAGTAAGGGGGTACACTTTCCAAAAACTGTTGCAGCTCATCTCGCAGGAATACTAAGGAGGGAAGGCTGCAAGTACATGTTCAAATGTTTGTAAAGCTTAAGGGACTTAACTGCAGGGTCATCAGTCCCTAAACTTACGAACTACTTACGAACTACCTTATACTAAATACGACACAAACATACACGCCCGAGGGAGGATTCGAACCCCCGACTGGGAACGGCAGCAAGTAAGAGCGTATTAGGTTGTCGGGGACAGTGTCCAGCCATACGTTGCCGGATAATCGTTGCTGGTGGCCAGCATGTTAGAAGCGTGTGAGACTGGCTGTCATGGATTAGAGCAGAGGTGGGCAATGAGCGAGCCGCGCTCTCTGAGCCGCCTGCCTGAGCGGGAGCAGAGCCGCGAGCAGCTGGCGTCCATCACGTAGTTCCTGCTGAAAAGACTAGATGGCGTTATGCGCAGCCAACGCGCTAACGTAGCCGCAGAAATGCACCTGGCTGAGTGCGTTATAAAATAACTTATAAAGATAATAGTGCAAACTCTTTAGTATCCAACTCGAATGAACAGATTCCACTTCTCCTGAAAAATGCTATTATGTTTATAAGTAAGTAACTTATAAACATAATACTGGAAACTCTTCTCTGAAACGTCCAGCGCGTGCTGTCGAGCTGGTAAATATCTTATAAGGATAAGAGCGATTTTTTGTTTTGTTTCAGAAGACACCGCTAACAGTGCCATCAGTTAGTTCCAATTTTGTACTTCAGGGTTTTCGTTATAATCTATGATATTACGTTATGGTACAGTACGCTGTGGAGTTGAAATGGCTAGTCAAATCGGCGCGGTAAAGAGGCGTTCTATTTTCCAGTTCAACTCTAGTTGGGAGTGTGATTAGTTGTTCACTGAAAGCATGTGAATGTTTGGTATGTGGTAAAATACTAGGCGTAAAGTACAATTTAGAACGCCACTATATAACACATCACTTCAACCAGTATGGAGGTGTAGAAGGTGAAATGCGACTTAATCTTCTTAATAATCTACGCGAGGAAGGAAGTAAAGTAGAGGTATGTATTATAATGCTGTACCTACTTACGAGATAACTTAATAACAGTGTTTTGTTAATAAAACCAATTTTCCTTTGAAATGAAATTTATGTTAATTTCTTAAACAGGAATGTGATGCCTCATCCTCCGATGCAGATGTTCGTGCTAGTTACAGAATAGCTTTGCTGATAGCCCGTACTTCTCGACGATTTTGTGACGGTGAATTTGTGAAGCAGAGTTTGGAAGTCGTAGCAGACGAACTATGTCCACAGTTATCATGTTCATTCGCAAGTTTGGGCCTGTCACGGCGAACTATAACTCGCCGTATAGATAGTTTTTCAGGTGCTCCAGCAAGCATGCTGACCTCTAGCGGCAACTAGGATAACTACCGCCAGAGCGCGAACGCTGCTCTTTTTCTGGCCTGAGCCGGAGCGCTGCTCATTGAGCCGAATTGTGCCCACCTCTGGATTAGAGCAAGGATTATGAGCCAGACTGTCGTTAAGCGGTGTGTATGACTGTAACACAGTAAATACGCATTCCCAGCGAGTGGCGGCCAATCTGTTGTGTACCCACACAACCCCCGAGTGCTCAACGGCAGCCTGTGGGCGGGCTGGGATACGTGGAGCAGTTAGCAGGTAGCGGCCCCTCCCCTGGTGATCGATAAGCCGCGATCAGGGCTGCCACAACACGACACGCCTCCGCCTTCCGCCGCAGCCTCCACGCCGGCTATTACACGGCCTGGCCTGCCACACTGTTTTGTGGCATCAGCGACGACCGTCTGTCGACAGCTGCAGGCGCGGGACTCACCAGCTTAACACCTGCGTAGTCCGCAACTATCTCCATTCATACAGCTAAGCTGGGGAAGTCAGTTCACGGGGCAGACCGAGAAAAGCAAACACTAACTCAAGTAACACCATGTCTTCTTAAGGATTCCACATGGTGCCAAAATTGGCAACTGACACAACATAAAGAAAAGTGGAAAGTAATACACATGACCACTAAAAGAAATCCGCTGAATTTCAGTTAAGCGATAAATCAAACATTAAGGTCGTAAATTCTACCAAAAACCTAGGAGTTACAATTACGAACAACTTAGACTGGAGAGAACACACAGAAAATATTGTGGGGAAGGCGAACCAAAGATTACGTTTCATTGGCAGAACGCTTCGAAGATGCACCATCTCCAACAAAGAGACTGCCTACATCACACTTGTGCATCCTCTCCTGGAGTACTGTTGATGAGTGTGGGACTCTCACCAGGTGGGACTGACGGAAGATATTGAGAAGGTTTGTTTTATCACGTTACCGGGGGGAAAGCGTCACGGGAATGTTGCACGAATTGGGGTGGAAATCATTAAAAGAAAGAGTTTATTCATTGCGGCGTGATCTGTTTGCGAAGTTTCAATCACCGACTTTTACTTCTGAATGTGAAAATATTTTGCTAGTACCCACCTACTTAGGGAGACATAACCATACCAATAAAATAAGAGAAATCAGATCGAAAACGGAACGATTTAGGTGGTCTTTCTTCTCGCACGCTATTAGATAATGGAACGGTAGAGAAAAGTTATGAAAGTGGTTAATGAACCCTCTGACAGGCACTTAAATGTGATTTGCAGAGTATCGATGTAGATGTAGATTATACTGCTCAAATCTCCATGTTGACAGCTTTAGCTTCCTTAGTCCCGACATATGAAGGACAGTTACTTCGAATAATACTAACAACGTGCATAGTCTTCCAAGTTAGCTGATGTTCTCTACTTTCCGGAGACGTCTATATAGGCTTTACATACCTCCTCATTACAAACATCGGGAACTTGAAGTTAGGAACGAGTACATAATATTTTGTAAAGTGTAGTTCGCGTATTGTGATGACACCAACGACAACTATGTCAATATCTATACGACCACAGAACACGCTCAGTTGGCACTACCAATTCATATATTCCAGACAGAGCACTTGAATTTATCAGTGTCCCACGATCCGGCAGTCAGAGTACTCCAATTCGCCGAACTGACTCCTCATTTTGACGTGGTGCTTCCGAGTGCCTCAAGACTTGTTTACATTGAGACTTGGAAATCATAGCAGACTGTCAAGGAACTGTGAAGCATTCGCACATTTGAACTTCATCAGTCTAAATTTGGATATTAATTTACTTGTAATAAATTAAGCATGTTACTAAAGCTGTGAGATCGTTCTGTTAATATGTACCTACGTCTCTTTGCCATTAAACCCCCGAAACTAAAAGAATGTCCGGATTTGTTACCTAGTAATGCCACGAGCACTTCTTAGAGAGAAACAAATCCCTTCTACTGCAAGCTCTTTGCTTTTCATGTATTGGGAGACGTACTATATACCAATACAATACAAGAAAACAATGTCTAGTAAACATAGGCTCTAAAATGCTTACCGTCAGAGCAGTAGAAGAGACATGTCCACATTATGTAAAATGTCATGATCTTAAAATACGCATTTTAGATCCTATGTTTAGTAGACGTTTTCTGTTTTCACTGCATAGTTCCTTCTTTTGGATGGCAAAGAGTTTGCAGCGGAAGATTTGTTTCGCAGAGTCAAAAATTAAGAGCACTCTAACATCAGTGGATGACATTTTCGGAAAAGTATTTCTTATCAAAATATTATGTTCTCGTCCTGGCGTATGGGACAAACACCCATCTCAGTCTTCGACGTCCATTTACTGCCGGAAATATGCGCACGACGAAATTTTGTGACAGACTTTTATTGCTAGCTTGTAAGGAATCGCGCGGCGAAGCCCGAGTGCGCAAATTTAGATTCACCCTGTACATATTTTTTAAACTATAAATACATCATCTGTTTCCGTGTTTTCTTTCGGTCTTAAAGTTCAAGTCGTTTGGCTAAAGAGAGGATTGATTGTCTCGCTGCCAGCTCCCTCCGCACATTGGGACGAAGAGAAAAAAACATTAATAAAACTAGCAATCCCCAGATGGCTGCACGACTGTCAGCCGATGTATCGTGGCAAAAAGTAGACGCGATACGGCTGACAAATTCACGAGTTTATAAACCTGAGGGACCAAACTGCCAAGGCCATCGATTCCTAGACTTACCAAGTACTCGAACAAGCTGATGCTAAGGACGACACACACACATACACACACACGACCGAGGGAGAACTCGAAACTGTGATGGAAGCGGGCGCAGGCTTACTTCTCGTCTCATGGCGTCTTAGATCGCGCCGATTGAAATCCCCCAACTTTATGGAACACAGTTTGTAAAGGCACAGTACTTTTATCGTGTTGAACCGTACATAACGTTATACCGCTTAATGAGACGAATATGACACCAATTGGACATTTTATAATCAGTTATTGAACCGTCACCTTTATTTGTCCTGGAAGAAGTGAGACAGGTATAGTCCGTGATGAGGGATGGGTTGTTAGGCCGTGTCCAACGTGAGCGACAAAAGCGAGCCACAGCACGCGACATACAGCTACGCGACACTGCAGCTACAAGCAACGACATTCGGCGATAAGGCCTTGTGTCCTACTTGAGCGACAACTTCTCGCTCTAAGATAGCGGCTAGAACCGATCAGCTGTTCCTAAAATTTAGCACCCGTAAATCGTAGAATAACGATAGCTCCAGAGTAAGGCAATGAAGTTTTACTTACTTTAGGAAGTAAGACGTAAAAAGAGTGCTGTGCATTAAATTTACAAAGTGATGTTCAATTGTTTTTAAAGCTTATGGGACTTCACTGCGGAGGTACCGGTCCCTGAACTTACAAACTACTTATGAACTAACTTATATTAAAAACACAAAGCGGGCCGCGGTGGCCGAGGGCACTGTGGCGCTCCACTCACGGTCTGCAAGACCACTACGGTCGGGGGTTCGAATCCCCCCTCGGGCATGGATATTTGTGCCGTCCTTAGTGTTAGCTAGTTCGTAAGCAGTTTGTTAGTTTAGGGACTGATGACCCCGTAGTTAAGTCCCATAAGCTATACAAGCATCTGAACATTTTTTGACAACACAAACATCCATGCCCGAGGAAGGATTCGAACCTCCGACGCGGAAGGTCGCGCAACCCGCAACGTGGCGCTCCAGACCGCTCGGCTACTCCCACGCGGCTTTACAAAGTGAAGAATGTTCATGGACTATTTCATTCGTAACTTCAAATACGAAAATAGACAGAAGATTACCAGCAAAATACAACGCCGAGTACAGATACTTGCGAATTATTCTGTTTTGACTACAAACCATCAACAACTGAGTAAGTACGAAATGAGTCTTATTGTAAGACTACAGTAAATTATTTAATTCTGGACGCAATTGTTAGCAATAGGCGTTGCGTAGGGACAGTGATGTGGGCTACCAAGATGTAATGTTTTACCAAGTTAATATATTCATCTTTATTGCAAACACAAGTATCCCACTGAAAGCCTACCAGACACACAAAATTCCTACTGAAATATTATAAAATATCTTGATGTTCAGAAACGTAATTTAACACACATCTCATGCGACATCCTAGTGTTCTCTCTCTCTCTTTCTGGATTAAGTTTGTTGTTACTGCAAACGCTTAAAAAGCACAGAAATGTAATTGTTCAAAACATGTTCATCGTGTAAAACTACTATTCAGAATAAAAACAAAACACCGTCATGTTCCCCTCAGGGGGCTCACGGTTCCTTTGTGAGTACGTGCGTGGCGAGCACGGGGCCCCGAGCTAATGCAGTCTTCCTTCTTTACCTCCCGAACTGCATTTGCTTTCCCCCTCCTCTCCTTTCCCATCCTCAATCCTTCGTCTCCCCACCGGGGACTGATAACATCAGTAGTTTAGTCCCCCTATCCCAACCGAACAACCCAACCCAACTGTCATATTGGTAACAATTTAAAATTTAACTTCAACCGTCTTTGAAATTCAAAAAAAAAATTTCCGAGAAAGTTATTATCCCAATAAAAATTCTTAATTATATGTAAAACTGTAATTTTATATTCTGTTATTTCAGAAATAGGTGTAGTTTGATAAACTTTAGGGATTCGTAGCTCGCAGAATTCTTGCGACACCTTTTATAGCTTCCACCAGCAGACGGTTCTCAACCAACTCGACACTTTGTCGCGCGTTCGACAGCGACAATATTCGAGCAAGTTTGATATTCAAACGTCGCTCGTTGTTGCGTCTGACTCGTAGCGCTGCAGATGCCGCTCACGTAGGACACACCCGTAACGGTACGTGCGGTGGAGAATTGTCGCTGGCTTTTGTCGCCCACGCAGAACGCGGCCTTAGAGCTGAGCCGCTGTTGTCTGGTGGGGCGCAGCAGCCGCAGCGACAAACGGCGGCGCGGCGTCGCGCTGATCCTCTGCGCGGGGCTTTTTTACGGCTGCCACAAAGCAGCGCAATCGCCGCGCACGTCCCGACACTAAAAACACCAGAAGAGCCAGCCAGACAGCCGCCAGAGCGCAGCACAGCCGCGCCTCTGGCGACAGACAACGCCTGCTACTCTACACATTGTAACCACTCTTTCAATCCAGCGACGCAAAGTTTGTTTCTGTCGGTCAATGCCGTTTTGAACTAATACTGGCACAAAATTGAATAAAAATCAAACCAAGCGAACACGATTAGAAGGCCAAATCAGTAATAGAGAAAAGCTTAACGAGTATCTTTCAGAAATGAAACTTTAACTCTGCAGCGGAATGTGCGCTGATATGAAACTTCCAGGCAGATTAAAATTGGGTGCTGGAACCGGGACTCAAACCTGGGACCTTCGCCTTTCGCAGCATGAGCTCTACCACTGAGCTACCCCGACACGAATCACGGCTCCCCCACACGACTTCAGTTCTGCCATTTCCTCACCTCCTACCTCCGTAGCACAGTGGTAGAGTGCCAGACTACAAATCCAAAAGTCGCGGGTTCGATCCCCACCAGTTCCTAGGATTTTTATGTCACTTTCCATTTCTTTCACCTCTGGCAGTATTGCTCATGTGAAAAATACCGAGTAGCACCGCGGTTCGGAAACCACGTTAAACAGTAGGTCCCCCTATAACTGGCTGGGTAAGTCAGTTCGAAGGTCGGAGGAAGGCAACGGCATACCACCTCCAAACAGGACCATGCCTAGTAAAGCACTGTGGTGTTCAAACCAATCTTCGGATTGTTGACTGCTTTATTACCTTCCAAACTTCACAGAAGTTATCCTGCGAACCTTGCTAGACTACCACTCCTTGAAGAAAGGATATGATGGAGACATGGCTTAGCCACAGCCTAAAGGATGTTTCCATAATGAAACAGCCCTTAATCTGTAAGGGATGTTTCCAGAATGAAACATCCCTTAGGCTGTGACTAAGCCATGTCTGCACCATATCCTTTATATCCTTTCTTCCAGGAGACGGGATTCAAACCGCCGACGGAGAACGGCCTCGCGCATCTCAGCACGACACCTCGCATACAATAACAAACATTTGAACAATCTGCTGAGTAAATATTAGCACAATCAAAGATACTATCTATATATCTATTTGAACTAAGAAGGAAAGTACTTGCGCTCGAACAAACACACATACATGCATCTAAATCGTACGAGAGATAATGTAAAGATCCCATATTGCACTAGTGACACTCCCCCATCTGCAAAACTCTGCGGTCGTCCGTTAGAGGCCTCTGCGTGTGCCTTGCCACATTTCACTTTGACCTGTCGGTTCGCCAGTAGGGACGGTGCAGTATGCCTCCGAAGTTGCCTTTTGTGACATTTGTGTGGTGAAGCGTCAGATGGAGCGGCGATTGATAATCCTGCTAAAGTATTGCGATTAGTTGAGATGAAGTTACGAAGAACCATTTTCGTGAAGATTGTATTAGTGTAGAAGATGAATCATTTGTATGCTTTCACGT